>CM030007.1:204160809-214048309 GCA_017639485.1 Pluvialis apricaria
AACAACTGCTTAAGTAAATTGAATTTGTGGTTGTTAGTCTTCAGTTAAGACAATTTGGAAAGAACATATTCTTCTGGACGTAAAACATGATTAAAAATATATCTTCATAACTTTCATTTTTTTAAACAGCAAAATCTTTTGAACTACTACCTAGAATTCAAGGTACAATTGGAAACACACTTTCCCTGTTAAAACATCACATATTCGCTGACTTTCAGGGACTAGTCCTGCTTTTTCTTGCTTCAGTTTCTTCACATTTCTTCCTTTAAACTCCTTTTCAGATTCCCCATATGGAGTCTGCAGAAGACTTTTTGAAGGAAAAAACCTCCTTACTTAACCTTAGCAGCTGTCTTGAGAGGTTTAACTCTACCCTCCCCATTTTAATTCTTGTTTGACTCTTGAGCTCTACTGACCTAATAATCTGGGGAATTAGCAGAAGAAAATGGTCTCTAAAATACATCACCTCAGTTAATCTGTGCAGATAGCATAACAATTGTGCACAGGTTTCAGAAGATGAGTCAAAGTTCAGGTTCACAAGTCTGAATACAGAGAATATTCATATATGAAAGACCAGACTTCTAAAGCTAAATTACGTTGCCCCCACACTTGTCAATCTATATCAAAGTTTACAAGGTACAGGGTCCCTTGATACAGTAAGACGTTCTGAGATCTTCTGGATGTGAAACAGCTGCTTTTGAATTTTTTTACATATTCTTCACACTGAAAGTAGTATTTTGAATAACTAGCTACTAAATGGTAAGACTTTGTGAGAAAGAGGAAGGAATCTAATTCTTCCCAGAAGTTATGAAGAGTACCCCCTGGAAACTAGATTATCTAATTTGTCTGCAAACAGGCAAAATGGACAAAAGAAGTATTGTCCGATTTGGAGAGAGAAACCTGGGGTGGGGGAAGTATATTTGTCTTACAGATTCCAAGTTACAAAAACAACCTGGGGACAATGGAAACAAATAAGGCTTCTTCGTCTTCTCTAACTCCAGGACATTGTGGAAGACAAACTCTTGCATTGAGAGCAATATAAGTTAATCATCCATAGATTTTATCCTAATTTCTAGTAGTAATTCAGAACTGCTTTATGGCCTCAAAAGTCTTCTTAGTGCAGGGCAACTAGGTAGCTCTTTGCTCTACCATTACATGAAAATTGTTCCTCTAAGGAGGTGGCACAATCTCCCGTTTATTTCTCTTAATCCATTTTACTTCCCTTCTGTGTTAATGAGAAAATTCTTCTTGAAAATAGGATGGATCATAGTGTCTTAAGGCTTATCGTATTCTAACATATTTAGTTAAAATTTAATATTTTAATGGTGCTTTACAAGGAAAGTGAGATGAGGCTAATATTGACTCTGTCCTTTTTCATGTCTGCCACCAAGAATATATGAAGCTGGGAGATGTCAAAAATATCCAGTTGATTCTGAATGGGTGTGTAGTGTACCCAGAAAGGTGTACTTCATGAAAGGTTTGTGCAGGAGCTATTGCTAGGTGGAGCAGAAACAGACTCCAAATGGACAAGCAGGTCATTCAAAGAGAAGGTCAGAGGTGACTGGCATGTGTCTTACCTAGTTGAATTTATAAACCTCTTTCATTTTTGCTACTCTAATTACAAATTGTGTTGCTGTGACTTGACATCACAGGGAAGCATGGAAAGAGAGGCAATTATATTTCCTTACTCTAAAAGAAAATAAAAGCAAAATTAAATAAAACTAAACAGAATGTAGTAAGATGAGAGGTCAGATATCTCTTGATGCCTATACATAGTTACACTTTAGGCCAGTGTACTTCTGTAGCGATGTTTCCTGAGAAGAGTAAAACCTAATCTCTGTCATATGTTGTATGCTTCAAATAAACTATATAACATTATCAGAAAGTAAAAGTCTTGTTTACACAAAGTCATTTCAAGGAGAAGAGTCAAATGTACCATCCGAGATAAAATCTACAGCCCTGATTCTTGTACTTTTGTATGCAGTAATATCTTCTCCTTGTGCAGTTCTACTGGTTCAGTTGATTTGATTAGTTCTTTTATAATTTCTTTCCCTGCAGCTCTACTCCATGGGAGAAAAAGGATTACCTTGCTGCGTAGCACATAGGAATATAATATCAATAGTCATTTACGTAGTTGGAGTTTTACAAAGTGAAAGACTGCTGATCAACTATATTATCATGGTTCAGATGAGGCTGAGATATTTAGGTCTTGACTGTTGAAACTGGTAATAGTATTTAGTTAATAAACATATAATTTTGTTAATAATTGGGATAGGTACAAAATGGATGTCTCTGCACCAATGCATTTGCTCCAGTTCTACTAACAATGCATGGTGAGTTTGCTTGACTAGCCTGCATGGCTCCATCAAAGCTCTTCTGCCTAAAATGTAGATGGTAGTGGAGCAGAGCAGTGCTCTTGAATAAAATGTCAATAGTCACCGGAGAGAAGAAGATGCATTTGAAAATCTATAGAAAAAAGGCTGTGCTTGCTTATGTTTGAACACTTAGGCAGAAAGGCTGTCCCTGTAGAGGTCTTCAAAGGCACCTGTCTCTCCTGGTGACTGAGAGAAATCAAGGTGATCTTTTCAATAACATCCTAAAATTAAACCATAAGCTACATACCTAAGTTAAAACTCCTACAGTTTGAAGTTTGAACACTGGTAGGGTGTGATTAATTAACCTGTACATGTTACTACAAACTGAAATGATTAGATGAAAAACAGGTGTGGGCCTTTTCCTCTTTGTACTATTATTTTTGTCACCACAAGCCTCCTCCTGTTTCTTTTGCAGCTTATTTGTGTACTGAGGATGTTATTCTTTGGGGTGCTTTATCAGTGTTAAGTGTAGGTCTTCAAGTAAATTTACTTTTTGCATATATCACAGAGCTTGCACCTGCTATTTCCATTTGTGTTATAGTTGAAATAGAAGGATGCTTCATTTTAGCTCAATCTGTCACATATGTACTGCTCTTCATTCCTCCAGCTACAAGGTAAAAATATTTTTATAAGTAGCCCTCAGTTTGATACAGCTGCTGGGACTTAGCGTGACTTCTCCCAATTATCTCTTATAAAGACCATTTGGCTAATGACAATTTGTCAAGCACAATTCAGGCTTTTCTAGGAAGTCCTTTCTAATAATTCTTAAAGTATTAGCTGACAGAAAGAAATATATATATTCATAGTGAAAAAACCAAACAGCATTGCTAAAGCACTCAGCAACAATACCCTGCATAACTGTGCTCATTTAATGTCTTTGGTTTCTAAGTCATGCACAACATCTCGAAAAGTTTGAAAAGATTTCAAATAGCTTAAAACTGTAGATATTTAGTCAGTTCTATTAAATATCATATTACTATGCCTTTCTTAGGCCAATGTATAACAGATTTGTGATTTACTTCTGTTTGGAAAGTAAGTAGGAATAACCAAGCTTAAAGTAAGAACTTTTGGTATCCTATAGCACATGCCTTCAAGAACTCCATCTTCTTAAGTTGCTTTCTCTCGCAGAGACAGCCAAAGCTCCAGAGGACAAACATGTCCCCATGAATTAAGGAAGAAGTTACCGAATTGTCTGAAACAAACACATCAGATAATGTGCTGAACTCCACAGAATTTGTGAAGAGATGGCTTCCTACCTTGGAGCAGGAATAAATATGCCTTAAAGACAAATCTAACTCTTCTCATTTAATTTTAGCACCCTGAAGTAAAGCTTCAGAGCAGAGCAAAACAAGCAGGCCTAGAGGTATGGACTAGGGTCTCCTCAACAGTGTCAGGTCTGGAGGGTCATTGTTAGGTTACTACCACAGCAGGCAAGAGCAATTGTCCTGTCAGCGCACTCTCCCGCAACTGACCCAGTGGCTAGTAGTAGATGTTAAAGATTCACATACAAGAAGTGATGAAAACCATCCTTGCCCGTAGTAGCACATTTCTCCTGTTCAGCCAATGACGAATTTGTTCCCTGAAATGTAAGTTGCCCTACCCTTTTACAGTAAGAAGTAAAAGATTAAAAAGAAATTTCTGATTCACTTTTTATACATAATCTGCTATTTTCTCTATATTAACTGTTTATCCTCTTATTTGTTGTAGCTCTAAATTAAGCATACCTCATTCTTAGCTTCCTTTTTGCCCAGGGACCTGACTCTTATGTCCAGTCACTTTGTCAATCCACCTCTGAATCCCTTCTGTAGTGAGTGTGATGCTACATTCTGGCCCAAGTTTAGTTTCCAAACAGGCTACGTGTATAGAACATGTAATGTACACTGTAATAATCTCTGAGATGACAAAAACATGGATCCTAGTTGCAGTGCTCACCAGAAGAAATCTTCATGCTTTAAAGGGAAGAATGAGTCCTTCTGATTGACCTCTTCTTAGTGCCAAGAGTTTCCCACTTCGTTTGCTCTTTCTTCTTGGGAAGAAACGAGGGAAAAACAGATGCAGAGCTTAATGATAAGATAAAAGTCCTAACCTTAGATAACACAGCATCCAGGAGGCTTTTTCATTATTATACTCCACTTTGATCAAATAAGTGATTCCTAAGAACAAACTCAAGAAAAAAAAAGAAAAAACAAATTGAAATAAACCAGCTCAGTCTGCCCTTTCTGATGTCAATGGCAAGATTAATTTCAGAAATCACGCTCTAAATAAACACTGGTAAAATGATCATTTAAGATACAGCATAACCTCTCTCATTTCATTAATCTGCATGTTGTGTAATCCACACTAAAAATTGGCAATTGTTTCCCACCTCTCAACAAAGATTAAATGAGTGTTTTAGTAACAGCTGAAATTATTAAACTATCATTTTTTTTAAAAAAAAGCATTACAGTGTGTATCATGTTATCAAACATAAGAAATAGTAGAAACTTAATTGTCAAAATAAATGAACAATCATATTTTCATGAGTTATCCTTGGTATTTCAAATGTTTTTGTTTGTTTGCTACTTCAACAAACTTCAATATTTTACAGTCTTCCAGACACTAGTTGTCATGACTTAAAGAAGATATTATAATTATTGCTATAAGCAGTGTACTATTTAACAGACTACAAAATCTAGCATATGTTACTGCTTATGCTGTAATTTGAGTAAGATTCCAGGTATGTAGTAAAATTAGACAGTTAGAATCTGAACCAGGAATCTTTATTCTCTCAAGCAGTTCTTACTGAGGTGAGCTCTTTTGCTGATGCTACCTACAGTTGCCAAATTTGTCAACAGTTCCCAGAGATCACCAGAGTAGCAAGCAGAAGACCTTTTTGACAAAAAGAAAGCATTTTTAGAATAGTTTGTAATAGCACACATGAGAAGTGCATAACAGTTCTGTTATTCAACACTGATAATGCATTGTTAATTAGCAAAATGCACAGTAAATCACCTGCCACAACCTTGCAGTGGTATGACTACTTCCAGACCACTCATTTGAAATGAGAGAAGACTTCAAGTCCTCGGATACATATATGCGCTGACTTTGTAATTTACCTGTGTGCAGATACCTCCCCCCTTGGAAACAGATGCTTGGAGCGCTTCTCTCGAAAAAGAAGGCACTAGCTTTCAGAACAGGTATGATACTGAGCTTTCTCTTTCAATTCATAAGGACAAACCTACATCAAGTCAGACTAAAGTTTGTATAGTAATTTATCCTATTCTTAGCTGCTGCTGCCAGAAGAGTGCAGAACGGTTAAAGCACAAGGCACTGGTATTTCTATCTTAACATGAGGAGGAACTTCTTTACTTTGAGGGTGGCAGAGCACTGGAACAGGCTGCCCAGAGAGGTTGTGGAGTCTCCCACACTGGAGACATTCAAGACCCACCTGGACACCATCCTGTGCAACTGCTGTAGGTGTCCCTGCTGTGGCAGGGGGGTTGGACTAGATGATCTCCAGAGGTTCCTTCCAACCCTGACCATTCTGTGATTCTGTGATTGCCTTATTAACTTCAGGGATTTCTTCCTTAATGATTTCTTAAAAGAGAGGTGTTAAATTCTTATTGAATATCATTTGATGGATCTGCTTTTCTTGTGTTTTTCTCTTATACTTGTTCTACTGCTTTACATGGGAGTTTTTTTCAGTATTTAGTTTTAGAATCATAGAATCATAGAATCATAATATGGTTTAAGTTGGAAGGGACCTTAAAGATCATCTAGTTCCAACCTATTATTATTATTATGTCTGCATACACTACATGTTTAAGAAAAGCAAGGCCCAGAGGCCAACCAATGTGGTTAGGAAAGCTTTAAAACAAGAGTGATGGCATGAGGAAAATGGCAACCCACAATCAAGAGAGGAAGTGAACCAGGTTTGCAAGCAAAGGGAGCAGGGTGATGTGGGCGTGAAATGCCTTATAATCAACAAAACAGGGAAGAAGGGGTCCCACCCCAAGTGTATGTACACAAATAAAAAGGAGCTAAGCGAACAGCATAAGGGCAAGCTGTCACTGTTTTTCTGGGAAATCAGCATGACCGGATGCTTCTCTGAAGGGCCTGTACACTGTTACACACACAGCATGGGAAACACAGGAGGAACTTGAGGGCTGCATCCAGGTGCAGGGCAGACACAGCTGGGATCACAGAGATGTGGTGGGATAACTCACACAACTGGAGTACTGCAGTGGAGGTATTTAGGCATGGAGCTGGATATGGATCTAGGGGAGGTGCTCCACTGGATATGATACAAACAAAAAAGAATTTGTGAGGAATGTTTGGGGGCAGCTTCAGCTGCAGTGACTATGAGATGGTGGAGTTTGGGATCTTGAGAGAAGGGAACAAGGCAAAGAGTAGAATCACAATTCTGGACATCAGGGGAGAAGACTTTGACCTATTCAGGGATCTTCTTGCAGGAATCCATGGGAGATGGTCCTGGAGAAAAGAAGGATCACCTCCTCCTTTCAAATATCACCTCCTTCAAGCTCAAGAATGGTCCATCCCAATGAGCAGGAAATCAAGGCAAGGTGACAGGAGCCCTGCATAGATAAACAGGGAGCTCCTGACAAAACTTGAGCTTGAAAAGGACAAGAAAGTGACTGGGAGTTAATGAACTGCATGGACTTTCTAAAGCCAAAATCCTGCCTCACCAAGCTGATAGGCTTTTATGATGAAATGACTCGCTTGGTGGATAAGGGGATATTTATCTTGACTTTGGCAAGGCTTTCATCACTGTCTCCTATAATATTCCCATTGACAAACTGATGAAATACAGGCTAGGTAAGTGGACAGTGAGGCAAATTGAAAATCTGCTGTACTGCTGGGCTTAAAGGACTGTGATTAGCAGCATGAAGTTCAGCTGGAAGTCAGTCACAAGGGGCCAGTACTGTTTAATATCTTCATTAATGATCAGGATAATGGGACAGATTGCACTCTTGGGGAGTTTGCAAACAAAACTGGGAGGAGTGGCTGATAGACCAGATGGATGTGCTGGTATCCAGAGGGCCCTCAACAGGCTGGAGAAATGGATAAACTGGAACCTCACAAAGTTCAAGAAAAGGGAAATGCCAAGTCCTGTACCTGGGGAGGAATAACCCCATGCACCAATCCACATTGGGGTCCAACTGGCTGGAAAGCTGCTCTGTGGAGAGGGACTGGGGTTCCTGATTGACAATTGACCACAAGCCAGCAATGCACCCTTGTGGCAAAGGCAGTCACTAGAAATCCCTGAATGGAATGAACATAACTAACAATGTTAGCTACAAACAGTAAATGCATCTAACACTTCTTACTGGCTATTAAAAATCTGTGTTAAACATACCAATCAGAATAAGTTCATAATGATAATTAAGGCATACCCATTTTCATGGAGACATTTAAAGTTAGTAGTAAATAACAAAAGCTGTAATAAAATAGAAAACGTTTCATAAAACGACCTCCTTTTGTAAAACCCAATACATGCAGGAACAATGACCCTTTAAGAAGAAAAAGGCTGTAAGTATCCAACAGAGAGACTAGTCTTCATCTCTGAATCCTGTTAATTTCATGTCTTCTTGAATTTGTTACCACAATGCCATTCCAAAGTTTTTCAATTTTTTATCAGTTGTATGCATGCCCTTACCACCTTTTCTCTACTATTATACAACAGCTGAAAATATTTTCTAATTTCTACAGGCAGTCAGCTAAGCCCCCCACTAAGCTTATGTAAGTCTGGGCACTCTTCTGTGCTGTTTTAGAATACCAATCCTATTCTCCTTGCTGGAAAGCTGCTCTTTTGTTCATGTGAGATGACAGAAGGCCTTAAAATATTGGAAATTTCTGACTATCAATAGGCATGCACAACTTCACAGTGCACTCTACAACATGTTCATGTATTGTACTACAAACCAGCACCAGTTAATGTTTCTCTATTCTTTTTTGTGTGAGAGGATAAGATATAGAGTAGACATGTATGACAGCCACTGAAATTGTCCATTATTCTGTACATTGCAAGTATGTAATAATGGGTACATTTCCTAACATTTTAGTATCTCTGGGTGTGGTTACAATGTAATGTAATAAATCATGAAAAGTATGTTGACTAATTCTATGATGTATATAATTCTCAGCTGGAGGAGAAATGATCCAGGCTATTTGTGAGAAGACAAAACATGCAAGTTGTACAAACTACCTGAGAAGATGAGAAAGAGAGGCTGGGAGGAAAGACAATTAAAGAGAAAACAAAGACATTCAATTAGTTCAATTGTTCTTCTTAACATAAATAACAAGGACCACTAAAATAATTCTGACAATCTAAAATGTTTATTCCAAATGTCCAGCTACTTTAGAATAGAGTACACTTGCACTTTTTCTTTTTTATTTTAAGTTTTATTATCTGAGACCTTGTTTCAGATCAGAGACTAGGTTACTTACTATCAGATTGAAGAGTCAACTTATCTGATTTGTCTTCCACTACATTGTGTTTCTCATGTAATAGAAAGTACTTAATTTACATGACTATTCATTTTTCATGTTCTTCTTAAGAAATAAGTAGTTTCTAGCTCTTGTTTTGTAACACGTTCTAAGTGTTCAATTATGCAGATTTGAACTGATAAGATTGCATAAAATTGTTGTAACAGCCTGAGTATTAGAACCACTAAATATGATTGTCTTTGAGTTGCAGTTATTTGTTTCTAAAAATATTTTACAAAAGAGGAGGAAAGAGATTAATTATCCTTAAGTCCTTTTTGTCAAACCAACCAACCAACAACTGATTATGCTGAAACCTGTTACAATTCTGCTTGTTGTCTTTGAATCGTTGTGTGTGTTAGTTATTTTATTTCAAATAGATATAAAAATGATTATAAGGCACATTTCAAACAAACATACATTAATTATTATTTTATAAAGTTTGATAAATAATGAAAATATCTCAATAGTACGTTATTTTCATGAGCAATATATTCTAAGATAAGTATATCACTGTGAACATAGAGGTAAATATACTTTTCACCTCTTTAACAGGTTAGTTACATATTAAATCACATATTCATAATTTTTTAGTATTTTGTTATTATTTGCATATAACAATTTGCTTGTTAAATTTGAAGAAGGGGCACACAGCATCTCTTCTGCATGCATAATGATATTCAATGGTTTGATATCTTCCTCTTTTACAAATATGTTTCCTTTGAGCTTGCTTTCTATGAAAAACAGCAACAGCCTTCATGCCTTACCAAAAGCTTTCCATTTAGTTCTTTCACTGCTCAGAACTAGATGGGACATTCAAAATTTTAACAGAAATATTTATTAAAGCATTAGCTTTTCACTAATAGATAGCAATTCTAATTATTGAATTCTAGCTGCATTAAGAGTCTTATGAGTCCTACCAGTGTAACCTTTGAATACTTCTTTTTTCCTGTAGCTATAACAAGTTCAATGAAAATCTTGTTTTTCAGTGAGAATTTTCACAGGATCATGTAATGAACAAAAATCAAATACTTTCAAGTGCATTCTTCACTTTTAAGGTTAATATTTTTCTTGGAGTCAATGAAAAATCCTTTCTTTATGGAAAATCAAACACACATGCAATGAAGATAGAAAAAGGAATGAAATTAAAACCTCAGAATTTATGATGGTTCAAAGCTGACAATGAAAAAAACCTTTGATGTAACAGACACCAAATTTTGTTTGGGTACGCAGGAAATGAAATAAGGGATAATAATTTCAGCCTCTGAATACAAACTAAGTATTTGCATTCCTCAGAGAATTTTTTATTAAAGATAAACCAAAAATTCTTAATTATGGACTTTGTAGAGACAGAAAAAGACAATGACAGAATCCGTATCAGGGTCCACACTAGTTACACCTAACTACTTTCACTGCAATGGGAGAAAATAACCTCCTTACTGGCTAATTGACAAAATTTGTTTATGTTTCTGAGCCTTGATTTCATATTCTGAAGCCAGGCCTCATCTTCTTTACAGTTTCTACATTACTATATTGAGAACAAAGCAAAATAAATTTTTTAAACCTTAAATTTCTGAAACAAAAGTGTATGAAGAGCTCATTGAAAGAATAAATAAACATTACCAGACAACAGTGTTTCTTACCAAAACTTTCAAAGAAAATACTATTCTGAACTGGACTAATGGCAAAGAAATCATTTAACAAACAAATTGTGAAGGTATGTTAAAAAACCCGAACAAACAAGGAACTTCTACAGCTTGTTATCCCCTCTTTGAGTTGGAGACTGAATGAGCAGGTAGTTAAATAATCTTTTGAAAATATCCAGGGACATTAACAGCTGAATTTCAATCAGCCGTTAGTGACTTGGAAGCTATTTGTAAATAAAGAAGGGCATGGTAAGGCAGACCCCATGGTTACCTACATCACCTATCGCTCATATCCTCGGAATTTAGAATATTAAAATCTACCCCTCAGTGCTTTCCTATCCCTGCACAAACGGTCTAGCTCTCTGGGTCGGGGTACCTCTCCCCCCAGCTGCTGCTAGAGCACTAACCAGAGCATCCCACAGCAGCCGACAAGCAGCCGAGAACAAACACAACATACACACTCAGAGCTCACCTGGTCTGGCAGCATGTAGATAAACTCTTCTGAATCATCTGAAAACCTACAGGAAAATGTTGATTATCTTTTCTGTATGAGTAATGCACACCTAGAAACTCCTCTTTTCTGGTGTAATATTACACAAAATTACCAAACTAGTAGTGTGAAGTTTTACTTGTTATTGTACCTTGTTCCAATTATATTTTCTTTTCTGTTAAATTAAGAGCTGACTGGTTGTTGACTTATGGTATAATATTTCACACCTTGTGAATTTAACAACACTCAGACTCCAGTGTTGTACCTACTCATGCACAAGGTGTGAATTATAGCTTCATTACTCGCACCCTGTCATTTCTCATTGCTTGAGCATTATATTGAGGTCAAACAAAAAGATGAATTGGTTTTAAGTTTTGTTTCTGTCAATTAAAACTCACTTTGAATGTTTCACAGTAATAGCTTGTCATCAAAAGAATTTATTATTTAAGAACAAACAATTCCTAATATTTTTTTAAAGTGCACAACTGCTGGCACAAGAAGTCCAAGATCAAAGACTGGATTCATCTTGACTAACTGTGGTCAGCTCACTGATGTTCCAGCTGCACAGACAGGTTTTTGGAGAGAGATTAGCACCTCCAATTGGCAGTTCAGATCAAGCTGTCTTTGGTAATCTATGTGAATAATAGCATTAAAATCATAATGTAATAATATTTCCCTGACTGAGAAATGATCATGGGTTCTAATTCTCAGTTCTGAAGGTTGCACAAGTAACTCAGAGAAAATATTTGAGGATGTCTTTGTGATTAGATGCTTATCATCTATTGGGAAAATACTCATTTCAATTGTTAATATATTTTTCTTCAAATACTGGTATATTAGTGTACTTTTCTTCTTTGCTGGTGCTGTTTTCCGGCATCACTGATCTGAATATGAAACTCTTGTGCTTGTTTTCCACAGTCATTGCAACCTACTTGACACTAACATGTTTTTGAAAACTGACATAACCTTTTTGATTAGAAAGGGGGAATTATCATCCGTTCTGCTATATTTGTTTTAATGCACAACTGAGAAACCTGGAAACTTCATCTAGGAAGAAATGGAAATTATTAAAACATATGCATTTTTAAAAACTTTACATTAAGTTCAAGGTTAGAAAAAGGAATGTGTTTCTGAGTGTGCCAAGGACTTAGTGCCTTCACTGTTAAAGACAAAAAAAGTAAAAAAGGTCTCTGATGATTAAGGAAATAAACTTTATGAAAATATTACATAATTTCCTTAATAAATGTATTTCAAGATAATTTTATATACCTTGCAAATGTTAAAAAATTCTTTAGCAATGTATCTTATTTTGATACACTTTCTGATTGCTAAGAAAATAAACTAAAAAAAAATAGTTTATTTTCTTTATAATCAGACAGTCTATTTTGGAGGAACGGGTATTTTATTTCTCTTGTTTGGTTGTAGGATTTTTTTGACAAAAGCCCTATGTAACTGTTGAATTAGAGACATAAGAAAAGGACTATCTTCTTCAGGTGCTACAGTTTTAAAAATCCGACAAGTAATACAAGAAAAAGCAGTTTCGCATTTTGCCCTGGATCAATCAGGGGTACAATTGTCACATGTTCAAGCATTCAGCTCCACTGCATGACTAGATGGCTTATCTTGTGTTTGGAAACAGAATGAGTTCAGTGTGTTACTGTGATTTTCTCCCATATTTAAGATCCCTCGGTCTCACATGTACAGCCATAATTTGCCTCAAGTCCAGGATCTGTACTCTGCTGCTCTCCTTCCTTCATTCCCTTAGGATCTTGAACTCCACTATTACGTGGTCCCTACAGCCAAGACTACCACTGTTTATCATATCCCCAACAAGTTCTTCCTTGCTCATGAGTAGCACACACCAGTACTGATGGGGTAATGATGGCACACACTTTTTACACCAGTAAAAAAAATTTTACATTGTAAGGTTTATGTCCAGTGCTTGATCATCTTATACCTCTCATTCAAACTGTGTTCAACATTACCATACCTTGCTTGCTGCAAGGACAATGAAGTGGAGAGCAGTATTCCAGCAGCAGTTTTGCCAGTGCTATATAGACAGACAAAATTGCTTTTTTGCTTCTTGATATTACCCACTATATACATATGAAGGTTACATTAGGCCCTTTCACTGCAGTATTGTGCTAAAAGGTCACACTGAAGCAATTAGCTACAATGACCCCTAAATCCTTCTATGAATCACTGCTTTCCAAGACAAAATGTCGTTATGGATTAATAATAGTCATGCATCCTTCTCTGTGGTTAATTTCATATTTACTGAAATACTGGAGCTTCTGTTTGGCTGACATTGAAGCTAGCAGGTTTTTTAAGTACCTTAAATCCTCCTCTGATTTTATTAGACTTAAATATATAACTCCGATTTACACTCACGAAGCCACATTCTTAGCTGGTGTAAATCAATGTGACTTGCTGTTTACCTCAAATAATGATCTATTCCACACACTGCAGTTGCTTAAATGAAGCACAGAGAAGACATCTATATGATATGCATTATTGGCTACTTTACAAGTAATAAATCAAGATTAATATTAAACATTATATTGCATAAAAAGTGAGCTCACAATTATTTGGAAAAATGAGGAGTCATTTAGATGTGCTAATTACATAGAAATTAAAACATGATTCTTTGAATCAAAGCATTGAATAGTCTGAAAGATGACATTGGTGTAAGACCATTGCTCCTCTGAGGCTTTCTTTAGCTACTTGAGTGAATTCCCCTTCTCCTCACTCCTAACCCCTTCCCCCCATAAATACATACATATGTGTTCACTAAGACTTTATCTTTCCTAGAATGGACTCCTGTGATTCTCCCATTCTCACTCAGAAGGTGGATCAAGTGCATTTTCCTCAGTAAGTAGGACAAAGTCAGGTATGTACTGCTCATCACTTAATGACTGTGTGAATACAATAGCCTTTAAAAGTATTCTTAAAAGAAAATATAATTTAAGATGAGATTCAATACGGTGTACAAGAGGATTCCATTTAACTTGCATTCTTTTCTTTTTTTTTTTTCTGGAGTCAGAGAGGCTGTTTGTGAAGCAGCTACTGGCTGAATGTACTTCTTTTCCTCTGCAAAACTGCATCAAAGCTGCCTTGTTCCACCATGAAGAGAAAAAAAACGTTAATTGGGAGGAGATCTGTAGCATAGCCAGAGCACTTTTGTATTTCTGAAGGAGTGAGCAAATGGGTTGAGAGGTGGAGGAAATGCTGAGGAAGAAACACATCTTGGTACAGTTCATTCTTTGTGTTTCTGGACAGAGTGCGCTATCAGATCTTGAAGCCAATACCATATGAAGAATACAGGCAAGATCATTCCTACCATAACATGCTGTTTTATTCAAATATGTGTGTTTGGAGGCACACAGAGGAAAAGCAAAGAAATCATGCCTCCTGTCTGTGTATTACCCAGTAGTCCCCAATTATTTTTGCTGCTGTGCAGCAGCCCAGGTTTGATCCTTTATAATATTTATAATGTTCATGAGCTTGCAGAAGCATGTCTGACTTTCTGCAGATCCCCAAAAGCCTGGCAAATGACATCACCTTCATTCCCCTCTCTCAGAGAATATGCTGTTGTTAGCCTAAATCTTGGTGTTTTTCTGAGCCTGAATAGACCTTTACAGATAACTTGGAAGAAGCCACAGAATTAAAGTCAACAGTTCTGTTTGCAAAGAGGGTGTTATCTGGGCTACTGTCCACTTACCTTCCTGCATGTGAGCAGACTTTCACTGAATTAATTCTGTACAACATATCATTAAACATTGCGCTATGCAGGTCAATCCCTTTACAATATGCAGACAAATTTATAGAGCTATATAATATTCAGAAATGATCACCACACAACTCCAAATTAATCACATTTGTATCTTTTCAACATTTTCCCTGACTTTTCCTCAAATTAGCCCAATTCACTTTTCCTTTTTATCATGTCAAGAATTGCCTCAAATGCATTTTTTTCTGTGCTGCTGAAGCTGTCCAGTAGTTGTTTCACCATGAAGATCTATATACATTACAGGAAATGGAAAAGTTGCTCCTGTATTTCAAGGAGGAAAGCTTTTGCTCACTGACCTGCAAATGCCACAGAAAAATCTATTTTAAATTGAATGTTGATCCAAATAAGAAAGGACTGTACCGCATCACATGAAAAAGAAGCACTCATCATCCAATTATTAATTCTCTGCTAAAGTCAATCCATCTTCTTTCTGCGATTGTGCAGCGAACACAAAAAAAACAGCTAACCGACTTGTTAGCCATGGAATTAGGGTAAAATTGTAGCAACAGTTACAATACTAAATCCTGACCTTTCTATTACAGGGCAGGACTGTTTTCTCATTATATGTATAATGATAGGGATAAGAGGACCCAATACATTACCAGGGCTCCTGTTATAGACACAAGTAATGATAAAGAATGAAGGAATAGACACACCACTTTCTGAATAAAAATGCCTGCTTCCTGCTGTAAGACTCTTCAGGGCATGTTGCAGTAATGTGCTGTGGGAGCCACTTTTGTGCTCTTCCAAGCAGGAACAAAATGTATTGTTACACCTTTTGCTGATTACAGCACATACGCAAAGCGAGTGATGGGCACAGAGCATAAAATACATCCTGCATCTGTATACTGGACTGTTTAAGGCCTCATTTCATGAGTGGAGCATTTGTTTCCTATGTCTTTTTTTATGAAGGAAGACACAACACTGAGAAAATTTTTCCTCTCTGCATCACAACATTAATGGAACAGGACACAAGACAGTGCTATACCATGCTTGATTAGATTTAAAGCAGGTATTTAAAAGTGCTTGTGGTATTTCTATCACATGTCAAAAATCTCTGTAAATAAAATTGAATTTTTGGAAATTCATTTGTAGTTCACAGTATGAGTCTCAGACCCTCACTATGCGTGAGCCACAGACGGGTGAAACAATGACCCATGTAGGTATAGAAACCAAAACGTCTTCTTGTCCTGGCACCCTGGGTAGACAGTCCTGCTTAAAGTAGTCCAAAGCAAGTGACTTAAATCAAGCATCAAATCAAAATGGAAGAATCCTTATATTTCATACTATTATAAGTGGGAAGGGTAATTGAAAATGCAGTAGGATAAAGATAAACAGAACCTAAAAGCTTTGAAAGAAAGAAGAAAAAAGTCCCACACATCAAACATGTTTACTGGAGCTTATCCAGCTCTGCTAAGCTTCCCTCTGTTTTCTTTCACCGCGCTGCCCTGACTATCCAACCAAGGAACAATCTTCAGTTTGGTGCATGCGGTCATGCACAAACACATTCCAAAATCCTGTCAGAAAAGATGTTTGTTGACACACTCAGAAAAAAAAAATGTTTCCAGGTGTGTGTAATGAATATGTGTGTGTATTTTTTTAAGTCAGTAATGGCTGCTCCAGAGAAATCAGCTATGAGAAATATGCTTAATTTCAGTCAGTGGAATCAGGACCTCAGGATGACAGAATGAAAGCTAAAGCTGTAACTTTTGGGAGATAGACGTAATCTGCATTTAATCTTCTAATTTTCTTTTCTGTCCATAGCTTTTTTCTGTCACCTGTATTGTCATGTGCAACCTCAAGCTTCTAGACTGACAGATGAAGTTTTACAGATGTCTCAGAAAATTGCAGTGAGCCAAATTTGGGAATGTCTCTTCCAGGCACATTCAACCTCATTTTAATTAAGATATTGATATATATGGATATGTTCTAAATTGCAAAGGCAAGCAAGATGACTCGGAAGCTGCAATGTGCTGACTATTTGTGTATGCATGTAGAAGTTCTGTTTTCAAAAGGTGTACCTAGTGATTCCAAACACTTTTTCTTAAGATTACAAACCTGTGCATTTTGGAAACTTCTTAATAACAAGAAAACTTGTAATGTTATACAAAGCACATTTCCTGATAATATCCTCCTTTGTGCATTTTTTTGTCTATTGTCTTGATATTTTTGCCTATGGGTAGCTAGCTTAAGTGAAAGTTTAACAGATATGTTACACACCATAAATGAAAAATTACTTCAGCGCTAAATCTTATGAAATCTCAAGTCTAATGAAGTACAGGCTAGGTAGTCATGTTAAACACATATACATGTACTTGTGTACATTTATGGGGAAAATTTACTCATTTTCTGTGATTGTAATTTTTTTCTCCATGCAATCAACCATAACCATTAGCAGGTATAAACATTGCCCAAATTTTTCAAAACTGATGCAAGGTTTTAGATGCTTCCATTACAACATGTCTGGGATGAGAGCTGATTTTTATGGAATAAATTTTTGGCACTTCACGGACAATATGCTTTGATGAGGGGTTTTGAGCTGAGCCATGGAAACTAAGTAATATTTTTGTTTCTCTGGTTTACCTCATTCAGAAATGCTCTTATGAAAAATAAATATCTCTAATAAGCAACACAGGTGTATTTAAAGTTGTAAGTTAGAGAACAAAAGAACTAACTAACATGTATGTGACCAGCTTTTGCACTCAGGCCTTCTGAAGAAGGTGAAGAATTGTGTTTAGACAAATGGACTAGTTACTTCATCCCATCCTGACATCTAGTTGACAGAATCATTGCGTTTAATTGTGCCTGCTGAGAAGACAGTGGAATGCCATGTTGGATGTTATATTTGAAAGATTTTGCGTAGGAATCCTTTAGCTAAAGAGTTTGAGGACTGTTCCATCTGTGTGACAAGTGTGAAGGAAAAATCTATTTTTGAATGCCTCAAAAGCAAAAGGAAGATGTGTTCTGGTTTTGATGATTTTTCTATAGCTTAAAGAGCTAGAACTGCACAAGTGTAATCTGGGCCTCAGGAATTCCACAGAACTTTGGTTACTGGTTTCAGTGAAGGCTCACTTTTGCTTTTTATTTCTCTCTGTGGAGGAATGTTAAGAAATTCCTGACACAGAATGCAACATGTTTTCAACTTCAGTCCTTGCCAGCTCTTCAATAGTTATGTCTTCTTGTTTCGGAAAATGAGTATACACAATGTTTTCATTTGTCTGTTTGACAAATATGCCTGAATGCTCAATAACTTATCTTTGAAATTAACCTGTCAGAGTAATCATGACACAAATATAATGATGAAACATTACTCTGCTCCGAAGATGGATTTCTGTAACAGTCATAACTGGCCTCTGGGGCGTTACTGATTGATGAAGCAATACTTTAATAGAAATTGAACTAATTTATGTGCAGATCTACACAGAAAAATCTACATATTCTACTATGTGCAGATTCATTTGGCTAACCATCAACAAAATCATGAAGGTTGTAGACTTTGATTTGTGTTTGATCCAGAGACATATGTTAAAATGATGTATACATTAACCTAGAATAGAATGAAAATACACGTGCACACGTATCCTGTTTCTGCATTGTACATTATTTTTTTGCAGTGTTCCACATTAAGATAAGAACTTATTTAGCCTTGAAAATAACTGGCAGCTAATTATTAAACTAAAATTAAAGTTTTTACATACTAACAAATTTTACATAGTGAAGAAGCTATAAAACACATACTGCCAAACTCAAACCCAGAACTGTACTTTTTCTTATTAGATGTTAACAGCCCGTAAAGTTAATCCCTGTGTTCATTGCCTGACTGAAAAGGTGCAGAAATTGTAGTAAGTCTAGCATACAATAACAGCTACATGCCTGTACTTTTTTTATTTCTTGTAATATAGTGCAGATTTTACAACATATTGGAAGAAATCAAACAAGGACACAAGGTCTTAAAATAATCCAGTGAAGCTGAACTTTCAAAAGATGTTCCTTTCAAAAACTTGAAGTGAGAATTTACGGATTTGTAAATCATGTAATATAATGATATCTAGTCAATTTATCTGAGGTTTTTTGGTTTTGGTTTGGTTTTGGTAAGTTTCATTGTTGTTGTTTTTACAATTGCCTTGCAATGTAAGACTATCTGCCAGTCTAGGAATACTTAAACTATAAATTGCTTGCTTGCTAGAAAGACAACAAAGAGCCTTGTGGGTTTCTACTTTGGCCTGAGGTTAAGTAATATCTTGGGCTCAATAACTATATTGACCAGCTCTCCATTGATGATACGAAGGGAGCCTGAAAAGGATTTCTCAGGTACAGAAGTCTATGCCGTAAGACATGCATATCCTGCCATGCTACTTTCATTTTACTGTCACATCTTTTTTTTACCACTGTTTTTACACATTAGCTTTCAGTTGGATGGCCTAGATTCATGATTGACTCAAAATGCTGTTGTGTGACAATACATCTGCTCTATGAGGACAATACAAAGTGAGTGTTTTAATATCATTACAATGTCTTGGAAGCATGGAGCCCTGTTCCTTTTGCTAATTATCTGTAAATTGATAGTTATTTCCTTAAATTGCCTAAATATGTACAAAGTTCAAGCCTCTCTGCCTAAAAAAAAAAAAAGATAGAAGATTGTTAACAAGTGGTTTCTTACATACGCATACATACATATATAAATGTATGGAATTCGAAAGAAAAGCTCTTCATATAGGTAGGATATTCAAGTAAGTGGGATATCACCACATTTAAGTGTATGTGAAAAAAAGTGTCAAAGGTAAGGGGAATTTGTTTCTGACTCTTTTCCAAAAGCTATACAGCTTCTTTAAGTGGTAGGTTTTATTTAGGAGGAAGATATCATATTTTTTGTGGTATTGCAGAGAAAATGAAAAGACCTTTTAGCAGGATTTATTGAACAGAGTTCAATAAGGGTCATCCAATCAGTATCTGAAAGATCTCTTCATCTACTTGAATTTATCCAGGAGTTCATCTCAGTTGCTCCTATATAATACATTATTTAGTGGGAACACTGTGTACAGAATTATCTAACTATTTTCTATTTTACTCTAATGCTTTTGAAAGAAGCTATTATTTTCTGAGGAGAGGAAGAAGCATATATTAATTTTCCTATAATTGCCATCACCAGTTCTTTAGACTCACAAGTGACCTTTTTTTCCCTTTGATCAAAAGAATTTGAAATGCTCTGAAACTTTGAATTAAAGTTCTCTTCAGTTCAGACTGTGTATTTTTTGAGTAACTTCATCCACCAACATATTTTAAGGAAGAAACCAATGATAATTCTTTAGAGATGAAATAGGTTTGTTTATTTGTTTGATTTTTGTTTTGGGCATACAACAGTGGCCCAATCATCTTTGTTTTTATATCATAACCATTTCACAGAATTTAGGAACAAAATAATTAAGGGCAAAGGTTGTCCTTCTTAATTTCAAGAAATAAGCCACTGAGCGTGTAGCTTAATCAAATACTCCTAGTGTAAATTGCTCATGTGCAGCTATGCACGATATCAGACAAGCTATATATCAGTTCAGCAGAAGGACCCAGTGCTATATATTCTACCAATATTTTTCAAATATTTCAACTCTCTTCCCCAGATTTTTATTGTTTTGAACTCTCTAGCTTACACATATACACGGTAGCCGAATTTATACACATTTTGCAAAAGTTTCCCTCAACTTTCTTCAATGAGATTTTAAGACTTGTGTGTTTAAACCTGTCCTCTGTATTCTCTTTATTCTACTTTTCATTTTATGACCTTGATGTCTTAGAAAAGTACTAGAGAAATTTGGGTCTGTCTTTAATCTTCAACATCAACCATTCTGAAGCACTCTCCTTTGAACAAGTAAACACAGAGACTTACTAAAAACTTTCAGTTTCCCTGGCTTGAGAAAAAGAGATGTGATAGCGATGGTGGTTTTCCTACACAAGGGCTTTTCTTACACCACTGTCTCTGTGATAGAGATATTTGAAAACCCAGCAAAAAATATTAGCTGTTTCCCTAATAGGTAGTTTCCCTAAATTACTGCAGGACTAGACTCTTTCCACTTCATGTAGACTTTCCCTGTGCTATCTGAGCAGAGCTCTGTGTCAGCTGAGGAAGCATGGAGAGGGACAGGGCAAGGACACTGCCCCTTCAAGGCTCCTTTCTCTGTATGGAGCCCTGCCCGAGTCCAATATGGACAAAAGGCTACATCATCACTCTGCCTCCCTCTTCGTGTACAGTCTGGGGATGTGCACTTTTCCACAGCATGTAAAGTCTCTGTAGAGTCTAGGGACTTCCCTTGAGTGCAATTTGAGTGTGAGTGGAAAGAAGACTTCGTGTGTTTTTTATGTTCTCCTCCCTTCTTCCATGCAGCTGTACAAAGGTTTGGCTTGTCCTTAACCCAGTAGTCATAGGGCACTTTTTCCTACAGCCTTTAGACAGTCTCTTTAGCTGCTTTAGAGCCATAATGAGCAGTTTAAATTATGCAGCTTTTTGGTGAAGTCAATAATGAGCAAACTCTTAAAATAAGACAAAATATTGTCTCCAACATAAAAAAGAAATATAATTTTATTCAAGCTGGGACTTGGACTGTCTTGCTCAATGTGTTTCCTGTGATGGGTGGATGTTGACTTTGCTGAAGAGTGGCTTCTTTCGCACAACTGAGGAGTATTTTGGCAGCTCTATGATCTAGATATTTCCTGCTCCAATCTGTCTGCCAGATTACACTATGAAATTTGAAACATAAACCTAAATTAGTATCACAGAAGATGCCAGTGTTATAAAAGGACAACGTTACACATCCTCATGTTTCAGCCTGGCTGGGAAGCTGAAATTACATGAGGCTATGTATATTTTTCCCATTCCCAAGGTTTTAAGGTATTCTTCTGTATAGAGTCTAGGATGGGAGATGGGACTTGTCTTGTATGAACTCTTGACCAGTACCTGGGCACAAAATATCAGGATATAAAGAATTTTTTACTAAAAAATGTATTAAAAAAATATAAATATGTTAAAATTACCCACGGCTGCATAAAACAAGTTAAAATATATACAGCATGCAGATGTTTATGCTTTAGGGCATAAGTCAAACACTAAACTGCCTGAGGTCAGGAATATATTTTCCTTCTGGGAAGTTATGTGTTACAGAATTTTTTTACTTTTATCAAAAGCAGTTGCTGTTACTTATTTTTCAGAAAAGCAAAGTGGACCAACTGAACTATTGGTTTAAGCCAAAATAGCACCTTTGCAAATTCTGCAGCACTAGCAATTTTTGCCTTACATCAGAGGTATGAGTTTCTCAAACAAGCAGCACAATAAGAGCAGAAATACACCCTGGCATTTGCCTGCATAGCAGATTGCAGTGACCTATATTTGTCTTCTGCAATCAATTCTCAGTAGCCTCTGTAATGATCAAATTGATGGTTTAAAGGTATGGATCACTGGAAGTAATAAAACATTATGTTTCTCTTGTATTTCAGCTCTGAAATGGTTCAGAATTTGTGGAATGTAGCCACCAAAAATACATCACAATAATTCTCTGAATTTAATCACTTGCGGTTATGTAATCCCTCAAATACGCCAGTAGTAATCTTTTTAAAACTGATTGATTTTGACCCATGGCTTTCTCTATGGCCTCTTCTGTATAAAACAGCACTTTAAAATGTTCTTCAGCTTGATCTTTATGGTATACATTTTATTTTCATTTCCAATTGCCATTTCTTTTAAAATGGCAGGCACTTAGTATCCCTAGTATACAGGATTGCTTCTTGGGTACAAGTAACACTACTGTGGTATGTTACTGCAGTGAGCTCTCTTACATTTAGTGCAATTCCTGACTAAGCCAAGCTACACAGCCACAAGGGAAAGAGCTGGCCTAACAAACATTAAAGTAGCCATGTAGCCAGAGTAACGTATTTTGCCCTTTATTTCACTTTACTGCTATACATCTCATGTACTTCTCTTCCTCTTAAAATAATCCCAGAAAATATCCCTACAAAACTGTTTGGCACAGGGTCCTTTTTGAACGGAAAGTTAGGAGGACTGTGCAGACTGCACCAACTCTTATTTCATGTATTCAGAAACACTCAGGCACTTAACCAGACTCTCAAAAAATGTGGATTTTGGCAAACAGCAACCCAAATTTGGTCTGTAAGTAAATTCTGCCCTAAGACATCTCAGACGTCTCAGATCCCATAGGCGATCCTTCATTTTGTACTAGTCATCCAGCCTCTTGATGAACAGCTGCAATACAAAACTGCAGTTCCTAACTCTGACGAGAGACAGCAATACCCACCATGCCCGACAGATCTGTAGCTAACACCAGTCTCCCTGTGGAGCAGGTTTTAGTATGAGTACTCAGCACTCTTTTGCAGAAACAAATTAATTTATCCAGTTGTAATAAAAACCAGAAGGATAAAACATACGCCGGAGTCTCCTATCCTATAGGATCAGAACCATGCTTTCATGATAAGTCTGGGTTTTCACTGTGTCCCCAGAGTTTTATTTATTCTTATTCCCAGCAGAGGGGTTAATTTCCAACATGACTGGGTACTGTGTACTGTGGCTGCTTAAAGAGTGCTCTGTGAGGAAGATACATGAACAGCTAGGAAATAACACATTGGCATATGGTGCCTGAGGGTCAGAAGCACTGCTCACCAGTTTCAAAGGTCTGATAGGAATCGTTCTTTCTGTGATGTTGTGTATATAGAATCATAGAATCATGGAATGATTTAGGTTGGAAGGGCCCTTAAAGATCATCTAGTTCCAAACCCCTGCCATGGGCAGGGTCACCTCCCACGACACCAGGTTGCTCAAAGCCCCATCCAGCCTGGCCTTGAACACTGCCAGGGATGCGGCCTCCACAGCTTCCCTGGGCAGTTTGTTCCAGTGTCTCACCACCCTCATACTGAAAAATTTCTTCCTAATATCTAATCTAAATCTCCCCTCTTCCAGTTTGAAACCTTTACCCCTCATCTTATCACTACATGTCCTTGCAAAAAGTCCCTCTCCAGCTTTCTTGTAGGCCCCCTTCAGATACTGGAAGGCTGCTATAAGGTCTCCCCGGAGTCTTCTCTTCTCCAGGCTGAACAACCCCAGCTCTCTCAGCCTGTCTTCATAGAAGAGGTGCTCCAGCCCTCGGATCACCTCTGTGGCTCTCCTCTGGACCTGGTCCAGCAGGTCCATGTCCAACAAATACAACTATTGAGAAAGGCAACCCTGCAGTCAGAGAATTAAATGCACTTGAGACAAAGAGGCATTATCCCAAAAATGGACATCATTGTTTAATTGTGAGAGCAGGAGAGCAATGGACCACCAAAACAAAAGCTGAAGTACGACACCCGTACAAAATATTTGGCATATGCCAAATACAACTGATGCAGCATGATGATTAGCTCTGTAAAAGAGCTTAGAATGTTAGAAAGCATACAATATTCAGGAAAGTTTCTTTTTCCCAGTTCTTGGTAGACATAGTTTTTGCATTTCTGAGCCATTATGAGGAATAACACTCCTCATTTTTAGCTGCATTAATTTTTGAAATCCCTGTCTTTCTTTTGTATAAAACTTATTTTATGTTAGCAGTACCAGCTGGCATACTGAAGTTTTCCATGTATTACATAATGCATATAGTCATGGACTGGATTTGTAGACTTTGTTACATAAAAGAAGATCCTGTTGCACGCAATAAAACCCTGGAGGTAGGTTTGCACATGCTCCACTTACAGTGTTTACTATAAATCTATATCGTTCAAGATTTTATTTGTTGCGGCCCTGTTTTGGGGGCTGAGGGGTGTTTAATATCCAAACATAGTCTACAAATTATGCCCTTCTGATGACCAAATGAATGGAATATGCCCGGCAGATGATAAAGCCCCCAAGTTAGGCAGTGGATCTGGCAGCAAATTTAACTCCTGACAACTTTGCTATGAATTATTTTTTTAAAATTGAAACCTAAGCTTCTAATTCTGAAAATTATAAACCTACCAAATTAATTCTGACATATTTTCCCAGCCTCTTTTGAACTCTTGCAAATATTCATGTTATCTGATGCTGTTACTAGTCAATAACACTCCAGGAAGTGTGTTTATTTTTATTAGATTCATTTCATCCCATATGTTCCCTTGCAGTTATTTCCACCTGCTGGGAGCCATTCACATAGTACACACTTCTAATGCAGACTAGATAAGATCCTTGCATGAGAATCAGCCCTACATATTTTAAGCCTCTGAATCTGAGCTGAAGGTTTCTTTAATTAAGTGTAACTCTCCACGAGAAACTAGAGTTTTACACTTACTGTGAAAAGCCAGAAGAAAGAGTCTGTTGAATGCTTCAGCATCAGCTGTTTGCTAAGAAAAGCTGTCACCCACAGGAAACTCCGTACCACTGTGTCTCAGTGGCCTTTCTTTTGTGAACCGCAAGGCAGCAAGGAGTGAGCCTTCTAAAGCTATCACCAGGTGAAATACTTCATATTGACCAAGTAGAAATATGATGGTGCACAATGGGAGGCGAAGGGCAATATCCACAATTTATACTGTGACTAGAGTAATGGGAGAGGTAAAAGGTCAGGATAGGCAAGTAGAGGCATATGCTGAGGCATATGACAAAGACCAAAAAGTTAGTTTGAGAGAGATGAGGAGAAAACTAAACAATGCGTTATTGGGTGGGCTGGTAAAGTAATCCTGTTAGCAACTTCTTGGCAAGACAGGTACAGTAGCCTAAGGCCCCCTGTGTAGAGGGATACAAGCATTGATATTAGAAATAAATTAAGCTGTAAGAGTAAACTCTTCCACTATTGTGCCTTCTGCACTCAAGTTGGGATTGGGAGAGGGGGGTCTCTCTTGTTGAAAGTGTATGCATAGTGTGTCTTATCCCTGTCCTTTTCCCCTGAGTTTTCATAACTCTACACGCAAGTTTCTTTTGTTTCTTCATTTCAACTGTTCAAACAGCATGCTTCAAATTCACAAATTTCTCCATATTGTCTCTATTCTGGTGTAAATTCTGAGGAAGATACCTGGAAAATAACTACAATACTACTTTCTTAGTTATCTGCTTTGTGTTTCGGAGTGAAGGAAGTATATTGTATTGATATTTGGGTCTGTAGTCACCAGTACTTTTATTTGAAAATTACAGATTTGTGCAAATAGGTTTGAAACTGAAGACTGACATATTTGGTTCGTCCGAGGCAGCAGGCTATGTAATTACAAAGACATGAGGGCAGATTAGAAGATGACACAAGGATTGCATTTACCTACACCTGGATGAGAATTCAGTAGTGGTAACATAACAGATCTTCACAGTAAGAAATAAATTACTACAATGCAGTTCATCCATGTTAATATTTCTTAGTAGAAACAATAATCGTTTTTAACATCACGTAATGACAAGTTACAGGTGACACTTATTCCTTCTTGCAGAACCTACTTTAAGCCAAAATAATTAACAATGCCATCAAAAATACTTTGCATGGTAGTACCATATTGTGGCAGTTTTAATTCTGTACTTCAAACTGTTGAAGTGGTTGGGAAAATGTGAATTATCATCTAATTTTTATTCCACCTGTACCTGTTTCTCCCTCCTGCCTGTCAGAAATACCAAACTGAAGAACCAAAAGGATAAAAACACATTGATTCTGCCTGTAGATGCAAAGGCAGAAATTAAATCTGTGTTAATTTGCACTTGTGTTAATACTGATGTATTTAATATTGATGTATGGTTCAGGATACCTGTATGCTAGAGGCAATCTTCTTCCTCCTGGCTGCAATCAGCAGCACCTTGAGTACAACGGTAGGATAGAAATGTGAACATGGGCCCTGGGAAAAAAGCTACCAGCCATCACTACTGCCTGTATCTTCTGGGAAAGGATGAACTGCAATTTGTCTGTTTGCATGCGATGTCTTCCATTTGTCCCCACCCTGAGTACTGTATTCAGTTTTGGGCCACTCACTACAAGAAACACGTTGAGGTGCTGGAGTGCTCGTGTCTAGAGAAGGGCAACGAAGCTGGTGAGGAGTCTGGAGCATAAGCCTTATGAGGAACAGCTGAGGCAACTGGAGTTGTTTAGCCTGGAGAAAAGCAGGCTGAAGGGAGACCTTATTTCTCTCTACAACTACCTGAAAGGAGGTTGTAGAGGTGGGGGTCAACTTCTTCCCGCTAGTAACAAGTGATAAGACAGGAGGAAATAACCTCAAGTTACACCAGGGTAGGTTTAGGATGGATATTAGGAAAAAGTTCTTCACAGAAAGAGTTGTTAAGCATTGGAAGAGGCTGCCCAGGGAAGTGATGGTGTTGCCATCTCTGGAGGTGTTTAAAAGAAGGGTAGACGTGGTGCTTAGGGACATGGTTTAGTGGTGGTTTTGGCAGTGTTAGGTTGATGGTTGGACTTGATGATCTCAAAGGTCCTTTTCAACATAGACAATTCTATGATTCTATGATTCTATAACATATACTTACTATGCCTTCTGGCTTACTTTAGAGGCTTTTAGTATAACTACTGAGTTATATCATCTGGCTATTACTATAACATGGCATTGTTTTGTTCTTAGTTATTAAACATATTTTCAAAGTATCTCAAATTTTGGCAAATATTGCACACTTGAAAGTGTTCACTGACTACCTGTGAACTTTCAGTCCCTTAAGGGGCAGGTAGGTGTTTTGGGAAGCCTCTCGTTTTGGCCAAGAAATCCACAAAATTTTTTACTGAGTCTCAGAGCCTGAGTTTCAGTGGGACCCAGCAGTGAAATAACTGCTTTCATAATATGTTTCTGTAAGGGTATGTTGAAGGAGAGAGTCATCTTTTTTAAGGTATCTGGTCAAGGACCTTTTTCAATACAACAAGGGATAATAAGAAAAGGAGGAAGCCACAAACAAGAACACACAGGAACACAAACCTCGCTGACAAATTGTAAGGGACTGTTCAGCCCGGAGAAGAAAAGGGTCACGGTGATCTCATCAATGTATATAAATACCTGAAGTTAGGGTGCAGGGAAGGTGGAGCCAGGCTCTTCTCAGTGGTGCTCAGTGACAGGACAAGAGCCAATGGGCACAAACCGAAATACAGGAGGTTGCCTCTGAACATCAGGAAACACTTTTTCACTGTGAGGATGACCGCGCACTGGCACAGTTTGCCCAGGGAAGTTGTGCAGTCTCCATCCTTGGAGTTATTTAAAAACTCTCTGCCCATGGTGCTGGGCGACCTGCTCTAGGTCACCCTGCTTGAGCAGGAGATTGGACCAGATGATCCCAGGAGGTCCCTTCCAACCTCAGCCATTCTGTGATTCTGTGGTGCTTGTGATGAGGAGTAAGGTGGTTTTTTTTCAATAGTTAGCACAGAGACCTTCCTTTATGCTATGCCTATAGAAATGCTTTTGTTGAAAAAACAACAGTAACAGTGCTTTCAGGCTTCCCACAAGCTATTTACTTGCCAAAACCAAAAAGTTTCTCCCTGTTGTATAATTGTATGGTACAAATATGGTTTTGAATTTGAAGGACCTACACATATATTTGACCTTAAACATGGAATCAAGCATTTGCTGAATAGTGACAAGCATACACTTAAAGTTAAGGACACATGTAATTACTTTGCTGGTCAAAACAAAACCCAACCCAAACCAAACCAAAACACTGTTATACTATCTCTTGTTAGGGGCAAGATCTTACAGTTTCTTCTGTGGACTGTGCCTGCAACTTGTCTCATTATTTCTGTAGCTATTTCGCATACTGAAAAACAATGACTGTCAAACATACCTTATTCTCTGCCTGTTTTTGTATATACATTTCACTAAATCTATGTATTTGATTTCATTACGGAAGTTCACTGTGCCTATATGCACGGTGCATGTCTTAACCCAGCAGAAAACTGGAGCAAGGAAGGAACGCCATTGCTTAATTACTTAGACAGCATTTCTTCAAGACAGTATATTACACCTATGATTTATCACCTGCATTGATTGCCAGTTGATTTTTAAGGTGATGACAAAAAGATGAGGCCTAACTGCCCGCTAGAAACTGTCACATTCTTTCTTGACATCTCAAGAATGACATTCAGTTTCCTCTGCTTTGAGAAAACTCGCATGTGAAGACTCTTAAAAACACACTGCCAAACACTTCTCTGTGTGTGAGTAAGGGGAACTGAATAAAAAGGGAACACAGAAGGAAATGATGAGTTTCATTTCAATAGCCTGTGAGTTCTTTCACTGCTGCATCTATTTAATAGAAGTATCTGCATTATCATTCTGCACTTGGACTATCCTACAGAAATTTAAAAATAAATTCTTTGAAATAAAAATACATTATTTGAAAGAATATCATGAAAAGCTGAGGGGGATTTTTAGTAAGATTTAATTCACCAGTATATTTATGGCCTTGTACTATGCTTTGGCCATAAGCAACAAGACTTCACCTTTACAATTTTCAGATTAATATTAACTGAAACAAATCAGAAATGAGGACGTTTCCACAAAGAAAGGCCATTATGTCCCTCACTGGCTCCCTAGCTAGGTCATGCATGTAACTTATACTTATTGGAGCCCTCTTTCTATCTCTTGGGTGTTTCATTTTAAGTAAGATGGAGAATTATGTACTTGGTAACTGCCGAAGGTCAAAGATAAATATGCAGAGCAGCAGAACATTGTGCAAATATGTAACTGTGCAATCACTGTAGATTTTAAAATAGATTTTCAGTGTCTCTCAGCTGCCTAGCTACATGAAAGTAGTTAAGACAGCAAAGAAAAACAGTTGACACTGACAATCCACTCATTTGACTTGAGCTACTGCACATAAAGAAGTACTTCTCCAATAAGAGCAAACACAAGTATCTGAACATCTAATAAAGAGATTGTAGAAGTACCAAATAACCTTGAGTTCTTTTTTACCTTTGTAAGACATTAGTAAGCAATTCAAACATGTACTGAGGCATTGGCACTGACACCATTCTACTTAAAAATTGATCCGTTAGTTTAACAGCACAATGCATACAATGATACGGTGAAGTTTGTGGATATATGTCATAAGTCTGGCATTCCCTACTTGAAAGAGCCCTGATTAGTATGCAGCTGTTCCAGTTTCAAAATGGTATACGTGTTTCCTAGTACTGAGAAACCATACTTCCTCAAATTGACCTTCCAGAACCAAGATTACTAAAACACTCATAATTTTCCCTTTAGTACTCCTTCATATAGAAAGTTTCCATAACAGTGTACAACACCAGGCATTTCATGTGGATGTTTAGATTGGATTTTAGGAAAAGTTTCTTCACTGAAAGGGTTGTCAAGCATTGGAACAGGCTGCCCAGGGAAGTGGTTGAGTCACCATGCCTGGAGGTATTTAAAAGATGTGTAGACGCAGTGCTTAATGACATGGTTTAGTGGTGGACTTGGCAGTGTTAGGTTAATGGTTGGACATGATGATCTCAAAGGTCTTTTCCAATCTAAATGATTCTATGAATCTATGATTCTATAAAGCTACTGAGAACATTTTGGAAATTCAGTGAAAACATAAAATATTCACTGTTCTGAGTACACAACAAAATAATTCAAATTTTTATTGCGTCTGTGGAGCACATATTCTTTATAAACCAAAGACAAATTTTCTACAGAGAAATGAAGAAAACCTCAGGCACGATCATGATTTCCTAAATAAAAGATGAGGCATATTGAATGCAAAATACAAAAGATATGGAATCCAGTCTTACACATGGTGACACAAGTTATTAGTCCTTAATCACATTTCAGAATGTTTTGGGGTTTATTCAGGGTGGAGGGATATTTCCCCCATAAAAAAAACTGTTATATGAGGCTATTTATTTTGAAAATAAATAACATCAAAGCTATATTTAGAATCAAAACTCTTTGCTGAAATGTGAATTTTCAAAAATTCAATAGAAAGTCATTTTGGTCCATCTGTCAGGAAGGAGTAGGTATGCAAGCACATGCCTGTGACCACAGAAGGCCAAGAACAAAGCTTTGTTGCAGGGTCTTTAAAAAATACATGATCCCTCCCAGCTTCCATCACAAATCAGACTAGCATCGTTTTCTGCTTAAGTTCTCAATACCTTTAACTAGTCTGCATTCATCTACAGGACAAAATGGTAGTGTGTAGTGGTCAGATATCTCCTTACACTAGAACCTGTAGGCAGGGAAGTGATGGGTCATATGAAATAGGAGAGCATTGCTCCTGCATTATATAGATATTTTTCTGTCTTTTGCAGAACTTTGTATCCTCTGCAAATGAGCGAGTAGGGAAAAGGAGCTGGAGGAGGAGTTGACCCTTCTCTGCTCTATAGTAACATTTAAATGGCAGGAGGAAGATGAAAGGAAACAACAAAAGGATCAATCCTGCGAAGCACAGAGCTTTTGCTGAAGCTGTTGAGTGTTCTTGTTAATCTCAGCTACAAGTGAAGGTGCTCAACAGCAGAAACAGAATTGGGCCTTTACAGAACTCTAACAATGTAATAGGAAAGATTGGCTAGGAAAAGAAACATCTCCATAGATAGGAAAATAACACATAGGATGGAAAAGGACATGATATTTTGAGAACAATAGTGCCATTACTAGTGATGCCAATAAATAACATTAAGTTGATAGGAGGGGAAAGAAGCATAATCAGGGCTCACAACAGCAGTTTTTTTCATGTATACAATACAAGAGGTGTGTCCCATTGGAAGATCACTAATTATTAATAAACTCTAGCGGTCTCTGTCTACAACATCCAAAATCCAGGGGCGTTAATGAATTTAGATTAAAACTGAAAATACTTTTTCTTTTGTGAAGGAACTATAAACCAATAAAGGACATGATTTTCATGTCACATCAGCTCTTCCCATGTTTGACTTTGTTGACTTTAATAGGCCAGTTCCTTGTTTGCACTGCTGATGTGGAAGAAAGGCCGATGCTTTGCAATTCTGTAGGGCAGAGAATGCAGACATATTTTACACATAACAATGAGTTGCTGGCTATACAATCTCTTTTCCATGAAATTTTTCAGTATGTATCTCTACGCTTTAGAAGACATCATTTGTTGGAGATTTAAGGTGTGGAGAAAATCCTCACAATCTGGATTTTAAAAGGGAAATGGGCTGCAGGATAGAATCCAGCTGTGGGTCTCAATAATGTCTTGAACATTCATTGTACGTAGTGAAAGTGGCAAGGCAAATATCAGGGCATTTGACATAAGTTTTCTGTGTCTCTCATCTTTTTCACTCAAGGCAGCCTCACTCCTGTGAATAGAATAACATTTGGATAAAGAGCTTATTGAAGACTGCAATGAGCCTGGTTTTCAGGAATGGAAGAAAAAAATTGCTCTCATGAACAGATCCTTTTCTAAGAAGGGCTCAGGTTACTTCCCCATTCCGTTGAGCTAGTGAGTGTCACAAAATGAGTCAACTTGATCCAGGCAGTTGGGTTTCGCTGGCCTAGTAAATGACATGCTGTAATCTTCCTTTGACTATAAGGTACACATACCAAGATGTAAGTCCCTATTAGTCATTCATAGTCATTTAAGTGAATTTCAGACAAAAATATGTCTTCTCAATATTTGCAAAGAGATGTGTTACCAAGCTAACATGATATTTCCACTAGTTTATTTTGCACCTATTCGGCACATAGGTATAGAGTAAAGCTGTTGCCTCCATTTGAAAAAGGAAATATAAACTTTTAATTTACGGAACATTTCAGTCTAATTCTTTTACCAATATTAGCCTGTGATGATTCCTAATCAATCCTCCCACAGGGTACAAATAAACCCATGATTTCAGCAGACTGTGTGCATCTTCCTACAGACAGTAGTCTGGATGGAATCCTCTTGTAATTGCTGAATATTTTGGTTGTCTTGCATTTCTAATTCTAGCCAGCTTCAGAAAGCATAAGAACAAGATATTCTAGAATTGCAGATACATAGTCTGAATCACGTGGAGGCAAAAATCAGAAGCTGGTATCTAATGATAGTTGTAGTCACTTGGGATTATTTATTATGTTAATAATCCTAGCCACTTAATCCTTTCAGAACAGATTTATCCTGACTGCTTTTACAACTTACTTCTTACCCACTTACTATACCTGTCTAACTATCCAACTGTGTAGGTTCTTGTAGAGTCAATGGAGAGAAGGATAACCACACCTTAGACCATACTTTAGACTAGGCACTTAGTGCTTCAAAATCAGCACTTTAACATATCCCTCCATTCAAGGGTGTTTATTCTCTAAGTGATGCAAATATATTTCCTGTGTCATTCTCTTCAAGTGCTCACTGAAATGTTATGCTTTTCTAATGTTATGCCTCTTTTTCTGGGAGCTGTGATTTGATCACAGCTAAGCAGAGGGATACTCAGGTATGTTACATGACTGCATTGCAAGAGAATGTGTTTTACAAAATCTACTGCCAAAAATATTCATCTGATACATTCTTTCCTTTTTATATCTGTGTTAAATTAAAGAGTATAGTGACAAGTGTAGCATATAACCAAAAGCTTGGCACGTTAAGCATATTAAATAGTAAGCTATCTGTTTCTTAAAGCCAGGCAATGTTATTAAAACATTACAGGAATAATAAGACAATACTTTTGTGGTAGGAAGAAAAGTTAGGGTATTGTGGTATTTGTACAGATTTTTTCTTTAATTTAGAAAATTATAATATTAAGAACTTTTTTAATTCTTTAGCCTTCCTTTCTTCATGTAGATCTAAGTCATTTCATCTATCCCTTTACCAAAGGGATTTTGGTATATGTTACCAAATATATGCCTTATAATTTAATTATTTTAGTTTTCTCATGAATGAAATGCACTAAAAATGAATGCAATTTTAAAGGCAGTATCTCATATTTAGATTCATTTCAGCATTTTACTGAGATGCATGATTAATTTCAAGATCTACTCTGAATCCATTAATCCTTTAGTCATTCCAAATGTCTACTCTTTGTTCTCTTTGCAGTTGGTGAAAAAAATAGGTTTTTTGTGGTTTATGATTCATGAAAACTATTTTAAATATCAGCTTCAGTAAGAGATGTATCATCCCCAAACTCCAATGACTGTATTAACTAGGTTGGCTCATTCAGATATCGACTTCTGTGTTACAGATTCTTTAATTGTTTGTGATGACAAACTAAGAAATATCTCTGGCATATTACACATAGATACAGTCTAAGACCTTATTTTTCCAATAGTATCAAGCTGTAAGATTCTGAAAACATTGACCTGCAATCTCAGAAAACATTTCCAGCTCTTGTATATGTTGTTTATCTAAACCACTAGTCTTTTTGCTTTTCATTTCACAATACTTTTAAGATCGATCTTTTTCTCCTTGACTTGACAACAGAAGTTTCATTCATCTTCTCTCTTACTTAGCAACATATCCTTCATACTAATCTTCCCAATACTCACCAGCTCAAACAAAATGGAGTTGCCGAGTACTCCAGGTGCTGCCCTAACCCTTGGTCTGACCACGCCACATTCATTATGCCTTTCAATTTGCATCCTCTTTGGGGCACAGAGCTGAAGTGTCTTATTATCTCCCCTTTCTTTCTTTACATTGCCTTTTTATGTTTTCTTTTCCCCCTGTTTCCAGTTTTGGTATGTTCTCAGGTATCCATAGTGCTCTTCACATTTTCTTCTATGCATGAAACGCATACAACGACTCAAGAACATACCTAAAATCTGGTCTTAAATGCTCTTTTATTTCATAAAGCTCAAGAAAAGCTAGAGAAATCACCCACTTCAGTATTGCAACTCACTGAAGTAGTAGAAAACATTTTTCTGTAAGATCAGGCAAGTTTAATCTGTTTTTCTTCCCTAATTTTACAAGATCTCCCCAGATCTCAAACATTCCCATAGTGGTTCCTTAATTCATATTTGATTTTTATAACTGCTGTTCCTCTATTTCAGTTACTTTATAAAAAAATATTTTTAGCTAGTTACTGGAGAAAGGGGTTATGGATAAGTGTAGGAGGCTTATCCTGCTATGGATGCTATCTATGGGTACAAACAGGATGATGGATATTATAGCATATTCTAACATTAAAATAAAAAGAAACTCAGTCTAGCAACCAGACAGGATAACCAAGAAAGTATTTGCCTACTGGTATCTCCTGTTACTTTGACCTCATTGTATGCTTTATTATTTTACCCCTTTCCTACCTTCATCTCCCCTTTCTGCATCTCTGTCTTTTTTGATTTTACACCCTTCAGACCAGATATGAGTTGAAGCTAACTTTAATGTTCTGTGCTAACTTTATGCTCTGAAGGAGCCTAGCACATTTTAAATGTTATTGCACCAGAGGTATATGATAACTGCTAATAATAATGGGAAAGAAATAGATGAATGAATACGAGTTTCTCATCATGAATGTTTTTACACAAACAATAAAAAGAAAAAAATTAATAGAGTTTGAAAATAACAGCTTCAACAAGCAGATGGCTCAAACCATTGAAACAGATTTGCTTTATTATGAAAATAACATAAGAATAACAGGTTACAATTACTAAATTAATAAAATTAGACTATTTTTTATAATATACAATCATTAATATACTAACATTGTTATTAAATTATTTGTCAAACCAGCAATAGCAATAGCAATAGTACTAATACAAATTGCCTTCCAGCAAACCGGTCAATATACCATGCAAGGTCCAGAATCTCTATATTATAGGCCTCTATTACCTCAAGATTTCAAATCATAGAATGCGAGTACAGAAATTTTCTTAAACATTTATGAACAGATTAATATCCAGCATTATCTCATGTATTTCATACGAGGAATAGATGGAACAGTGGGATACAATCTATCATGAGCTATATTATCACAGTACTTAACCAATGCTATTGCAGACATTATGTTAAAACTTTCAGAAAATCCTGTAAAATTATTATGACACCTGGAATACGTCATGCTTTTTTACCCCATGATTGATACACCTTTGTCAAATCTAATGAAGGTCAAATAAAATAAGTTTTTTACACATTCAGTTAAGGATTGACAATATCTGAATTCATTGCAAAAATGGAGGAACTGGAATATTTCAGATTAATTAGTCTGATGATCATCTATTATTGCACAATTTGGAAAGCATTAAATTACTTGTAATCATATTAAAATCTTATTGCCAATTACTTGCAATCATAAAAACCCCACATATTTTCTCCTTTCCTATTACAGAGGCATGTGTTTGTCATTTAGAGCTTAATTTGTTGCTGTTTTATTCCTCTTTTGCAGTACTACAACTCTAATGAAATGAAATTAAAATAACACATTTTGCTTCAGCACAGTTCTCAAATACGTGCCTAAATTTCAGCAGTCAGGTAACATCAAAGATGTGTAACCTGGGAGGAATGCAGAGACATTTTCTGAGGATCCAGGTATGAGGTTAGGAAAAGTAAAGCCCCGTTGGAATTGAATCTGACAAGAGATGGCAAAGAGAAGAATGGCTTCTGCAAGTACATAGGCAACAAAAGGAAGGTTAGGGAAAATGTGGGCCCACTGCTGAGAGAGGGGACCTGGGTACACAGGACATGGAAAAGGCTGTGGTACTGAATTCCTTTTTTGCCTCCGTCTTTACTAGCAAGACCAGCCTTCAGGGATCCCGGGTCCCAGAGACAAGGGAAAAAGTCTGGAGCAAGGAAGACATACCCGTGGGAGAAGAGAATTAGGTCAGGGAGCACTTAAGCAAATTGGACATACGTGAGTCCATGAGCCCTGATGGGAGGCACCCATGAGTCCTGAGGTTGCTAGCGGATGTCATTATGAGGGCACTCTCTATAATCTTTGATTGATCATGATGGCTAGAAGAAGTAACTGAAAACTGGCGGAAAGGAAACGTCACTCCTGTTTTCAAGAAGGGCAAGAAGAAGGACCCAGGGAACTACAGGTCTATCAGCCTCACCTCAATCCCTGAGAAGATGATGGAGCAGGTGATCCTGGAAATCATTTCTAGGCACATGAAAGACAAGAAAATCATCAGGAGTAGTCAGCGTGGATTCACCAACAGGAAGTCATGCTTGACCAACTTCTATGATGAAATGACTGGCCTGGTAGACGGGGGAGTGCAATGGATATTGTCTACCTGGACTTCAGTAAGAATTTGCACACTGTTTGCCATAACATCCTCATAGACAAGCTGTTGATGTATGGGCTGGTTGAACAGACAGCAAGGTGGATTGAAATCTACCAAAATGGCCAGACCCAAAGTATTGTGATCAGTGGCATAAAGACTAGCCTGAGGCCAGTAACAAGTGGTGTAACCCAGGGGCAATAGTGGATCCAATCCCTTTCAACAGCTTCGTTGATGACTTGGATCATGGGTGTCCCCCAGCAAGTTTGCCGATGATACAAAACTGGGACGAGTAGCTGATATGCCAGAGGGTTGTGCTGCTACCCAGAGGGACCTTAACAGGCTGGAGAAATGGACTGACAGGAACCTTATGAAATTCAACAAGGAGAAATGCAAAGTCCTGCACCTGGGGAATAATAACCCATGCACCAGCATATGCTGGGGTACATTCAGAAGGACCTGGTAGATGACACCTGACCATGAGCCTGCAACATGCCTTTAGCAAAGAGGACCACCTACCTGCCTGTTGGGTTGCACTATGCAGAGCATTGCCAACATCAAGGGCAGTGATCCACAGGTTGAAACATGTAAAGGTCCATCTGAATAAAACATTTTTTTACTGTGAGAGTGATCAAGCACTGGAACAGGTTGCCCAAAGAAGTTGTCTCCATGTGTCTGTCCATGGAGACATTAAAAACTGACTGGACACGGTCCTGGGCAACCTGCTTTAGCTGGCCCTGCTTGAGCAAGGAGGTTGGACTAGATGGTCTCAAGAGGTCCTTTCTAAACTCTGATTCCGTGATTCTGTAATGATGTAGACTAGCTATCCAACCACGTCTCTCCAATTTGGTTGTACAGATACTATGGGATACTATGTCAAAAATCTTGCTAAATTCAAAGTAAATCCCATCCACTGCTCTCCACTCATCCGTAGAGCTAGTCACCTCCTCATAGAGGCAAAATAGGTTGCTCAGGTATGACTTACCCTTGGTTTTGCGGGTTGTTCCCAGTTATCCAATTCTTCATGTGCTTGGCCACAGCTTCTAGGAAGATTTGCTTCTTAACATTCCTAGAGACTGAAGATAGACTGGTGATTACCTGCTTTCCTTTATTCAGGATAAGCTTGATGTCTGCTTTTTTCTACCCATCAGGAATCTATTCCAGTCATCATAAATTTTTGAAAATGTTAAAAAGTAGGCTCACAAACGTATCAACTGACACCCTCAGTACCCTTGGATTCATCTTATCTGGTCCCATGGACTTGTGTATGCTCACCTTGCTTAACTGAACTTGATCTTCCTCTAATGTGGGTAATATTTCACTCCTGCAGATTGTCACACGCCACAGAAAACTGGGAATCTGAGGGTATACCTTAACAGTAATAATGTCACTTTTAGAAACTGTAAGGAAAAAAAGTGAAGAAAAACTGGTGCACAGATTGTGTTTATTCTGCATGATTATATTCCACCATGTGAGAGTCATCTCAGCAGTTAAAGAAGGTATAAAGAACCTACATCCAAAAATGAATTTATGCTGTAAAAGAATGAAAATAAATGCAACTAGTACAATTAGTGAACTCATTGCACATCATCCTTATTTTGGCATGCATCTCTTTAATTACGTTATGCAAAACAAAAGCAATCACAGAGGTGACGGATTTCTTATCCTTCAGACTGTGTTCTACTTGGCATAAATGACAGTGTACTTTTAAATGCTTAGAGACAAATATCTCCTAGACAATGATCATTTGCTATAACATAAAAGAGAGAAATGAAAATGATTACTTTTATTTTAGTCTTTATTCTGCTATCATAACCCCAATGTGCTAATTAGGGAATATTCTGAGTAGAGTAGACAGTGCGGAGAGACGTTCAGGTCTTCAATATATAAATTTGGATCTATTGATAATGGTCAAGAACATCACTTGGATGAAAATCCCTCCTTTGACAGCTTATTGCCAAATAAAGCAAATATGTCAAAAGGCTGAGAATAAGATTGAGAAATTAACCTCTCTAAAGCTACTGGAATTTGGATCTACTTTTTTGTCTTCCATTGCCATCCCCTTGCATATTCTTGCTTATTGCTTTTGTGAAGAATCTTCCCTAGCATTCTTGAGGTTGACTGAGTTTAGGACTCAGTAATATATGCAGTATTTTTTTCAGGAATTAGTTAGACAAAGAAAGTAGTTTTCATTATTATTTCCAGAATTATTTTTTTTTTTGAACCAGAGGTAGCTAAAAAAAGAAGGCAAAATTTCCTACAGAAAATGCTATTTTCTTGTAATCAAAAATGTTTTGCAGGAATGTGTCATATGTGTCACAAAATCAGTGTGAAAGGGAAGCCTTTTGACTTTCTCATTCAGATCACCAGTGTAAAAACATTTAATTTCACTAATGTCAAAATATTTTGTTTCACATTTACTTTTTCATATTCATTTTTTATCTGAACATGTTCTTTAATTCTTCAGAATCAAATCTTTCATGTGTCTGAACAGATCTTTTTTGTTGCAAAGTTCATTCCACAAAAAAAGACCTAAGTGTGAGCTGTTCATTCCAATTTGCAACAAAAGAGGACACAAACCCAGAAATTTGAGTTTCTTACTTGCTCTATTTACCACCCATTCATGCCTAACAAATATCTAGAAAAAAATATATTTCAAATTTTTCTCAGCCACAAGGACAGATGCAGCCGTACCTTTATTGTCACTTTACCTTCCCTGTACTCAAATTCCACCTCTGTGTAGATTTCTAGATGTACCAGAAAGCCTTAGTATTCAGCATTAACAACCTTTAGGATCTGTCTGGCTGTCTAAGGTTTTAGTAATGCCTGTGGGGTTTCTAAACAATTGGTGTCACTTTCCCAATGAACTACACTTAAATACAATTTGCTGGAGAAGGACTAACACCATTCCCTTGGCCATTATAGGCAGGGTTTTTGATATCATTCCAGGAAACCTTGCCACTGACAGATTGTTGATAGTTCTGGGAATAAAGTTCAGCTCCAGTACCCTGGGCTTCCCAATACCTTAATGAAATTCCTGGAAGTGCCTTTTTTAGATAGAAGTACTTAATGGAACAACATAAAACCAGGAAAATGCAAGTAACATAGCTGTGTTTTTGCAAGTGCCTCAAAGTTCAGGGACATAATACTGAGAATGCCACTGATCTATCTCTGCATCAGCAGCTTTTCTTCTAAATGCAAAAATGTATCTGAAAACAAAGGCATTACAGCCGCATCCATCAGTCACAGAAGTATTCAAGCCAGTGAGTTAGGTTTTCTAGGTGGACTATATTAGCATTTTCTGAACATCTGCACACCTCAAAGGCGTATGTGATGTATCCTCACCACACTCTTATAAGTTAACAAAATTCTGTTTCCCCATTTTGCTGTTGAAGAGCTAAAGCACAATGAGGTACTAGGCACTGGTCCCCCATTAAAGCATTTATGTACGATGGTATTCACTGTTCACAGCACTTATCTCTTACATACTGGAAACTGATGAAATCCACATCAGTTTGAAGGCTGGAGAAGAGCGAGAGATTCATCACAGGGCTTTAGTATCTTGGGTGTGCACCCAAATATTGAGGCATTGTGGAAAATGTGGGTACTGACCCAGTACAAATTGTGGTGCCAACTCAATCAGGATTGCCTTAAGGATGGGCACTAGTTCATCTCTTGCTTGGAAGATACAGACGAATGCCTATGTTTTGGCCCCACCAAGGCTTAAGGGTTATAACTGTTATAACGTCTCCAAATATAGGTGATTCTAGGCATAGTCTGGAAAATGCTATCAGACACTGAGGCAATTTTATTCACTGGTTGATAACTAAATTAGATTTAGGTGCTGAACATGGAAATTCTCATCTCGGCCCTATCAAGCTTAGGTATCTGGCAAAGGCAACCTGCTATGCATACTGTAAAGAAAAGATTTGAACCAGTATTTCTCAAATCTGGAGAAAGCATCTTCACACTGCTAGATCAGACATCCTAATAGCATTTACATGCTGAATAGTTCTACTGCAGCAAAATGCCTGCTACCACCTGAAATACACTTTCAGAAAAGGATTCTGAAAAAGTCAGATATCTGCATAGTCAGAGTGACATGCCCGCAGATGGAGAGAAAGGATGCTGTGTGCAATTTGCTGCTGCAGTAAGGTAGGGTGCAAAGAGGACTATTAAGGGAACTATCACACAGAAGACTGAGGAACAGAACAACATAAACATCTTGCAGACTGGCCTCAAAAAAGCCTTAAGTGGGTCCCACCCACAAGGTTAAATTCAGCAGAGGTGTCAAGTATGGTAAAGAGAAGTCTGGTAGGAACATTTTGCCTCAGAAAATATACCTCTCCTTGGAAGAGATGCCCAGGAAAAGCTTGATATTTTTATCTTCCAGTTCAGGGAGCGGGAAAGCTGATGAGGTGGGCAGACTCACACGCAAGGCAGACAGGAAGAGCTGTGCCAGGTAGCCCAGCGCTATTAGCTTATGTTCTTTTAACTCATTTTGCAAAAAGATATGGTTCCTGGTTTTCTATCTTGTCTATCTAACAATATGGTGAATATTATTTGACACTTGCATAGCATATTTCAAAATCTCTGTACTTTGCTATTTTTATCACAGGCAGCTTCTTTAATGTCTATGTCTGAAGTTCAGTGTGTACAGCTATATAGATGCATCCACACAAATGAATCATTCTGGGGAGGGCTGGGGGCCAGGAACATTAACTGAGACCATGCAAACAGTTTTGCCAAACCAAGAACCCCATGTAATTCTGTCACAGAGAGATGAGGAGTGAAAGCCAGATTCTGATCCCGAGACACAGCTCTGGTCAATGGAAAATGTTCAATGGGAAATTTCTTTTGAAAAGACCATTTGTGAAACATCATAGTGGAGTTTTTTAGCAGCTCTTTGAAAAGAATCAGGCATCTCCCTTCTCCTACAAAGCACTCCAAATCCTACCTACTTAATCATATTGCATTGGTTCATAATTAGAAGCTTTCTTTTGCAGTCGTAGTAATTGCATAAGGTTTTTTGTTTGGTTACTCCATTGCTGTTATAAGCAAAGGCCAACAGTCTGTTGGGAAATTCTGGGGACAAATGAAACAGGTGAATAACTTCTCCAGCAGTACTTCACATTAGCCTCCACTGTTTCCACAATTCTAGCTCTAGCTGGAGCTTTACTGAATTCAGCCTGTATATATTTTTATTTTATTTTATTGAGCCTGTATATATTTTCATTTTATTTTATTGAACTTTGAATTCAGTATAGTGAAAGTCTGATGAAACTAGTTTACTTTTTAAGAAGTAAAGTCAATACTTTTATGCCTATTCTGTTTTTTTTTTTTATATAGGCAGAGGAACTCTTAATAAATATGCTAAGTTCTTAAAAAATTATGTTGGAAGATGTAAAGGAATGTTCGTGAATAGATAATTAAATTCAGGGACTATAGTAATTTTAATTATATTTACTTTGCTAATAAGAGACATTGGGAGTTGCATCCATTTATTGAGAGCTTGACAGGTTTTATCTAAGAGCATTTTATAATTAAGATCATATATTAACTCCTTGCTTGAGGTAACAAATATTCCTAGGTTATTTAACATGGAAAGCAAAGTCTGTTACTCAGATGAAAGTAGTCACCGTGTATTCTGGAGGAATAATTTTGTACAGGACAAGCCTCTTTCTCCCCCTCCCCCCAGTTAAATCTGAGGTTTAAAAGAGAAAACAATCTTTGCTAAACATTTTGGGTTGGAGAAACAGAAGACTAGAGAAAAATGCTTCCATGTATTATTTTGATCCAAATTAATATTCATTTTCTTCATTTTATAACATCTTTCTAGAAGCCCAGTAGCTTCTAGAATCTAAAGAAAAGTAGATAATTTTGTCAGTAAAAAAATAAAAAAAGGTGGGTTTTTTTTTCAGTTTTCCTGTCTTGCCACACACTCAGAAATATGACAACAGCTGATAAAGTTAACGGTGCAAAAATGCCTGATTCACTTAGTTTGTTGGAGGATAGAAATATTGTTTAATTCTGGGCTAACATTCAATTATTTCCCACAGCCATGTTGCACATCTTTGTAGAAATGTTTATTTTTCTTAACTGGTCTAATGCCATTCCAGTATTAAATTCCACACCTCAAATATTTTCTCTTTCTTCTTGCTAGATCCCCTCATGTATTTTGCTATCACACACGATGACCACCAGGGCCACAGAAAAATGTGGGGATCCCAGTAGGAATGAACTCCTCTTTACTGAACCAAATTTACACAGTACAAAACCAGCTGTTTACATGGAGATTACATTAGTGTAATCTGTCCTCAGGTGTGAGGGGACACCTGAATCCTCCTGTGAACTGACTATGCAGCTGCTTTAAATTCCAGTCTCAGTGATACAAGTTAGGGATGTAACTCACTAGACTATTCTTCCCAGTACCAATATCATGCAACTAAGCTCACATTCCTGATTCTTAATCTGAAAAACTGGAGTGCAAAGAAGAGGGTATTTCACTGCCTCTGTGCTGTTTATTCTTTTTTCAAATACTAAAAATCCTTCATAATTTGCAAGTGGAAGTTTGATTGATTACAGCTGGCCCTTTTGTTCCTCTCTAGACGTTACTGTGTGAGTTTGTGAGGCAGACAGGTAATACACAGTTCTGATACTTACATCTCTCTGTCACGAAAGTAGATATACATAAGGCATCAACAGATTGAGCATAGCTACACACAGATGTTGACATGTGCATATAATATGAATGTTAAAATGTTAACAACCATATTTCAAACAGCAGCAACAGTGAAGTGTCATCTTAACATTTTTAGTAGCTGTCCTTGAATGATATTTTTGCGCTGTGTTCTCACCACAGTCCTTTCCAGTTGATTGCTTTCCCCCTGCCCCAAACACAGCACTCCATAATATGTACCACTGAGAGACGAAATGGTGATATAAACACTAATATGCATACTCTTGAATAGAGTAGTGCTCTGGGTATACAAATACGCCTTTCTAGCACAGATTTGAGGCTAATTAAATATCAGTTGTGTTGTAAAACACTCTCAGGATCATTCTGACTTTAAGTGTTATCAAGACTTTTTAAAGCTCTCAAAGTGGCACTAAACAGAGAAACGTACGCATTTAAGCACTGTTCTCTTTTTCTCATTTTCTACTGAGGTCTCCTGGTTATTTAATTTTTAGAAAGAAAGACTACTGTGGGTATTCCTTCCTTGAACACATTTTGCAGCTGTCCAGCTTTAATTGGCAAATTCTACTAAGATAAAAGTAGTAGAGTGGTGAACAGGCACCAGAAGAGAAGTGTTAAAGCCTTGATAAAAATGTTGAGAAGCAGCTGACTATTAGTAGTTCAAAAAAAATCTTGCAGATATCCATACTTCAGTGTTGTGAAGGGAAGCATTTCGCTAAGACTGTAATGAATCATTTGCAAAGCACATGGAATGAAGCTTATACCTTGCTGGTAACACACACACATGAATTCTTTAACACTGTTATTTTCACGGAAGATTCAAGGATAAATATATTGTTTTAATATTGCTCTTCCCTTGATATTCACCTAATAGAAACACAAATCATTGAATGCTAGTATAGCACAACAAATATTTGACACTAACTTTCAAGCATATTGTTCCCTGGTGATTTTACTAATAGGAATAATGCCTGAGAGAATCTATGCACATGACAAACTTTTTAGCAGGGCCTGTTATGGTAGGACAGGGGGTAATGGCTTTAAACTAAAAGACGGAAGATTTAGCCTAGACGTAAGGAAGAAATTCTTTACAAGGAGGGTGGTGAAACATTAGCATGGGTTGCCCAGAGAGGTGGTAGATGCCCCATCTTTGGAAACATTCAAGGTCCGGTTAGATAGGGCTCTGAGCAACCTGATCTAGTCGAAGATGTCCCTGCTCGTTGCAGGGGGGTTTGGCTAGATGACCTTTAAAGGTCCCTTCCAACCGAAAATATTCTACAATTCTGTGATTCTATGATGTGGCCTATCAGGAGTGTAAAAATGCCTCAGCCTGAGAAAAAAGTTTTAATATATGTCTGTATGTTAAGGAACAAAAAAAAAAAAAAAAGTGGATTGCATTGATAACAAAGACCATAATTCTTCTCTGGCTATTTTTACAATTGTTTAGCAAGAAGAATTTTGAAAATGTGTATCTTCCATGTCAGTTATTGACAGTATCAAACCATTGATTTTAAAGCAGAATTCAGATTATTACAGAAGCATTATATTACATCTTCAGTTTCTGCTTTTACATTTTTGCCCTTTTTAATGCTCCGCCCAATTATCTTTTTTTATTTATTTAATCAATAAAGGATATTATTTCCCATTAAAAGCTACAGTGTTTGTGAGAGCAGAAAGGCAGTCTTCTAAAAGAACTATAAATCATCAGCGTTAATCTTGTAGAACAATTAATATTTTACAGGGTATTAATATGATAGAGACAATAAAACTCAGCAGAATTTTCCTAATTACCTTACATCTTTTGAATATTGAATTATACTAAGCTTCCAAAACATAAGAAAAATCTTGCATATAAGAATAATGTTCTATGACATTTCATTACAATCAGTACTGTTTCCTTCTTTAACATCCTACTCCTCATTAGGCTAAAACACTGTTCAGATTTGATATTTCTTACAGTAAACTTTGCTTTATGGGATTTCAGAGAACCTGGAATTATAAAGTAAATCAATCCCCAATACAGCTCTGTGATACTGTTCAAACTTTATACCTTTCCTCTGGTGTTCCGTTTAAACAAAAAGGAGTCAAAAAAATACTTGCTTCCCCTCTAACTCTTTTAAGATAAATAGTCCCCACTGGAGACATGGAATGTAAAGTCAGTAGTACAATCCATTTAAAGAAGACAATTTGGGGTGGTGCCTTTCTTGTGTTTTCTTTTTTTCTTCATTTTTTTTTCTTTAGCATTTAATACAGATATTAACAAACAGATTGCTTTTCATGAAAGGACTGGCACATGATTGTCTCAATATCTCCACCCTTTAAGGATGGACCAGAAGTGAAAAAATGTAAAATAATTTATTAAGTTTTTTGAGCATTTCTGCATCAAACATACAGTGATATATTCATTTGAAGAAAATTACCTGCTTCGTATATATGTTTCATAAGTATATGGTATATCATTATAATATGGTATGCTTTGTATACCATAGCCAGGCTGAAGCCAAAGATGGACAGAATACTTGAGTCACACATTGCAAAATTATATATGTTTTAATCCATCTCCAATCGATGTGCAATTCAATTTAGCACCACTATAAACTTCATGCCACATTATACCTGGACCTTCACTACATGTAGCAAAACTGAGATCAAGCTCAGGTAAAGAGAACCACTTGCAGGGATGAGGATTTTTCTCAAGATGTAATGCTGGAGGGACCTTATTTGCTTCATCATGACTAGTATTAGTACATGTCAGATGCTAAACACATGGTCACTGTTTTATAGCTAGAATTGCTGTACTTCTAGTACCTCTTCATTGACTTGACTGATATGCTATGCATATGCAGGCACAAAAGAAAGGCAAAGCTCTTCCATGGACAATTAACTATATTGCTCTGCTTTTCATGCTATAGTAGCTATGTTACTTCACACTGTTCAAACATTCTTAGGAAGTTATCATTTTGCCTTTAAAACAACTGTTGGCCTTATTATTTTTAAGCCCTTCTCATACTGAAACTGATCTCTGGTCATTAAGTAATTAATTCTTAAGTCAGCCTGGACAGATACAAGTATTGTTCCAGCTACTTTACAGTTGAAGAAACTGACCTTAAGGCTCAGCTTAAGGTGAACAGCCTTAATCGCAGAGATGCCGCTACTCAGATACTATATTAGCACCTGTAAACAATGGGAAGTGTAAGCACAGTTTCTGAAAGGCCATAAGCAAGCTGTCTGAGGCTACAGAAGCAATCATTATTTGGGGTGGGGTTAGAGTACCTTTACTCACAGGAAGATAGACCCTTACTGTTTATGAATAATGCATGGCTCTCATTCTATCAGGAAATCTTAAAGCACTGAACAAAGGGTGCCAGTATAATCATTCCCATTTTGTAAATGACAAAACAAAAATATCACAAAAAGGCCAGTCATGTCTTAGTTTATCCACCTGACTGAGGGTGGACTATAGGTCCCTTGAGTTCTTTGACTGTTACGAAGTATTGACACCCTTAAAGATATTGTCAAGAGAAGTAGTAAAGTGATGACATTCAGAAGGTTTATACAGTGGCTCTCTTCATAATACATATTCCCATTCCTTTCTCACAGGGTTTGGAAAGACTTAAAAATTACATGAAATCTTTATTAAATATTTCCTTGTTAATCTATCATGTTACTTTAAACATTCCCCTAGTACAGTCATATCCTATTAGTAACCAACCACCCTCATTAATTCAATAGAAAAAATGTTTTATCGTATTGACAGTGTTTTTATTGAATTAGTGGAGATGATTAATGGTAGTGTAATTCAATGGAAGCAGCTACTCAAATGTTGTTTAGACATCCTAGCCTTGCAAGGGAACTTGTTGTTCAAAATCATATTTGTCATTGCTTGACAACAAAACAGCCCAAATGTCAACATTTCTTGTAGACGCCCATAATCGAAACACGGTACTTGTTATCTTTATATGTTGCAACCTACTTTATAATATACACAGAAGAAAAGCACAACAAAGGGTAAAGAAGTTCACCCATTAAAATGCTGCTTTTTGTCCCTGAGGATTTTCAAAGATTTTCAGTGTCTGCTCAAGGATAGAGGCAATATCTTGGATAAGAGCAGCAGAGCAATGAAGCAGTTCTATTCAGCTACATAACCATTTGTTCCATTTTCAGGGGAGGTGTGATGAAAAGCCTGTAGGCACGTATTTGTTTAGCAGTTATGTTTGGGGAGATGGAGAATTTTCCCTTCAATTCATCATTAGCTAGGTCACTCAAGCATAGCTATTTTTGTGTATCAAGGAATAGGCTCTTCAGCTGAAATCTAAGAGACTTTTTTTGCCTCAAACATGTTACAAATGTTTCAGCAAATACAGCAATAATATTTCCTATCATTATTATAAAGACTATAACAATTTCATGAGTAGAAATTAATTAAATCTCATCTGAACCCTGACAATAGACATTTAATTAAATCTTGCTCCCATCCCACCCCAAAAGGTAAGTATACATACAAAATCAAATCAAAATTAACTTGTTGCTAATGTTAGGCTTTAAGATAAACTAATATATTTGAAGCCACTTAGAAATGAGTAAATATGGTGAGTTAAAAATAAAACACAAAAACAAAATGAAAAGGGAAAATAAAAGCAAACAGCAAATGTAGATTAAAAAGAAACACTGTCCTTCTCATTTTTCTGTGTTACTCAATTTCTTTGCTGTCTTAAAGAGGACTGTTTCTGCCTTATTTGACCCCACCTTCCAGTGGTTTTGATAAGATAACAATGATGAGTGTAGCATCAAACCTTATTTATTTTTGTAGAAGAATAGCTGGAAAGCAGAGTTTCCCTCAGCTGCATTATTATGTTTTCTATGGAAAATTTTGTGAACATGTGCTCACATTTTACATCTTTCTTTTGGCAACACTTTTCCCTCCCACCTTCGTAATCTTTTCAGTGGCATATGAGCACTCAATATTTTCTTCCAAAAACAGCAGACACAAATTTTATTACAAGAACACTAAAAATGAGCACCATGTTGAGAAAAAATCTGGCACTTGCCTTTTGCCGTTCCCAGTTACAATCCTGGGTCTGTTTACTGCTGTCTGCTTCCCAGCTTTTTGACGTGTCTAGGGAATTAGACTTGTCAGATTTGTCTGAATCAAGTCCGTATCGCACTGGTCTCATCCCCTGGGCCCTGTAGGTATATCTGAAAAGGACCCATTTTCCTTGCACTTTGTAGGCTGAGAAACCCACATTTCTAGTGGGATACCTGACTGGAAATCTGGACTGGCATTATCAAAAACAGATGACTGGTAAGTCTGTCTGGTGATGGATAAGGCACAACTTGTTAGAGTAGAACAGTATTAAAGTACAAGGCACTTGGGGCTTCTCTAAAAGTTGCTGTGATCCTGATGGCTACTTTTTTTGCAAACTATACAGTCATTTAGACCCATACAAAGAGATTCCAAAATATGACCTTTCTGATCTGATAGTTTTAGCAAACTCTCTGAATGGGGGTAGCGGATACACACATTGTTTGGAAGTGAGTCCAAAACTTCACTTCTTTCCCTGCTTCCCAGGCTCTGGCTCTGGTGATGCAGGGCAATTAGCTAGTAATATGACTAAAGGACCAAATTCTGTCCTCGTGTTGAGTGTAACTTTATTCAGATTGCTTTCATCCAGGTGCTGATCAGCTGAAAGTCACTAGTGTCAGCGAAGGTTGAAGGTAGAGCTGGCTATTGGCAATGGATTACCAGAACATGAGAAAGGGACATTTCCTAATTCACTTGAGATTTTTCCCTGCTTTTTCATTGGGGCAGTTATTCACAGGCTCATGGTAATAAACTACATGAGTTTTAAAGTCTAATTATGAATTTAAACAACAGAGTAGCAAAAGTTATTGCATCTGGAACTGGAAACATTGAATCATAGTTACAGAGCAATCAGACAGCTTTTGCACAAACACTGTAGAGTCCAGTCAGTAACATCACTGCAAACACATATCTCCTTAAAAAAAGAGGAGCTTCATGCTGCATAATAATGCATATTTCTAGACTTATACAGAGGGAAGCCTGATGGACAAAAATATTCCCCAAGTTAAACTAGATTCAAATAAAAGGAAAAGGGTCCAAAAAGAACATGACTATACTTTAAAATATATTAGAAATGTCATTTTCAGGACAATTTCTGATATTCCAATGTACAAAGAAATTTTTAAGTAAGCAAATATATAATTACATGCATAACCCTTCACATAGTGAGCTGAAAAGTTCAGTATCTTATATTTGTGGGTTTGGTAACCTAGAAATACATTTTCTTGACACTGACCTGTGATTTTCATAGTTCATCCTAAATCAGATTAGTCTTTTCTGAAACACCAGATGGTATTAATTATGCAGTTGTAAAACTTTGACAGAACCTTTACAGTGTGTTACTAACTACCTCTTATAAAAAAAAGCATTTTATGATGTGTAATTTCACTGCTTTAAGCAAGTCTGTTAAAAATTCAGTGAGCAGATAAGACTTTCAGGTTTCAGGATTTTATTAAATACTCCTTATGCTTTTTTTTTGGAGTGGCACTGCATCTTTTAAAGAGATTTTTCCCACTCAATTTTGACCTTTGAACTATTCTGCACATTTAGTATTATGTAAACAAAAGGCAAACAAAAGGGGAAGACAATCAGTTTTATGTCACTTCCTTGAAAAATCCGCACATCTCTTTGAATCTGCATAATGAACCACAGATATGTATAAGAAATAATGAAGCACAGTATTCTACTACTGTATGCCTCTGTTGGTAGATTTACCTTGGGACCTCATTAGTATGTGACTCTTGCAGTCAGTGAATGTACATCTCAGAATGTTATAATTCTCTGAAAAACTAGGTAAAAGTAAGAGCTGAATATTGTTCTTTTTTTCTTGTTCTTGTCAGTGGCAACAGAGCTAAATTCAAATTGGTCCTTGCTGATACCCAGTCAATAGGATTAAAAAACCTTCTAAAAATAGCTTAGTATGAGATGCATACACATAAGGAACCTAATATGATACGACTTACACCCACTCAGTGACAATTCTCATAGCACTTACTAGACAAAATTGCATGGACAAGAAGAATAAGATACTCTATCATTAGAAGAAATTACCATATGTGCTCAGACTAACACATGACTAGAATAAGCTCCTCCTTCCCAGTCATTCCCCAAATCTAAAATATGGGAGAAACATGAACTTGTAGAATAGAAGTATAAACTGACAGAGTGATTTAGGTCAGAAGACACTTCTGGAGGTCTCTAGTCCAGCCTTCCCTCCTCTCTGCCCCCAAACTCAAAGCAGGGACCACTTAGATCACGTAGCTGGGCTTTGCGCAGTCGAGGTTTGAGTATTTCCAAGAAAGGACAGTCTCTCTGTGCTACCTGTTCCTGTATTTGACCACCTGATGGTGATCTTTTTTTCTTAATATTTAATCAGAATTTTGTTTCCTGCAACTTGTGACCACGGCTTTTTGTCCTTTCTCTGTGCACCTGCAAGATGTTCCATCTCCTCTATACCCTTCCTTTAAGTGACTGTAGAGGACACTAAGTCCACCTTCAGTCTTTTCTTCTCCAGGTTAATCTAAATCAGTTGGCTTTAGCTTCTGTGTTTTGCGTTCCACCCCCCTGACCATCTTGGTGGTATCTGGGGAGACTCACTTCAGTGTGTTGAGCCTTTCTTGCACTGCAGAGCTCAAAACTACAATACAAATAGGAGTAGCAGAATATCTATTTCAGAAAATTTGTTCTGAATGTGAAAATTTCACTTCAGTATCTGAATCCAGTCCCTTTGATGTTGTTTGTCACTTACTGTTACCATCAAAGCTTCTCTGTTTTGTCTGTAAAGAATCTTAGCCCTTATCCATCCACGTTTGTCTAGATTGCAGACTCAGTCTTCACAGGTCTTCACAGATGCATTTCAAGTAGGATCCTAAAATAGGAGTCAAATCCACTTCCACACCTTCTCTCCTCTCCTGTGCACCAAAGGGCACACACAAAGAAAGGAATTCCTGTTGTCTGTTTCTGATAGAAAACTTAGGTTCCTATATTGGAATCTTATGTTCTGTATACAGTCAAAAGGGAGAAGTACATTTTCACAGAAAGCTTAAATTAGTGTGTTCCCTCTCACTGTGTTTGGGCTCAGGATCTTTGGATAGGCATTTGAATTACATGCTCCTACATAGACGGTGACATCTAATAAGCCTCATAATTAGCGGAGGACGACGTTTTTGCCAAATAGTAACAAAAAATGTAATAATCTCAAAACTATAAATATTCTGGCTGGTGAAAAAGGCAAACATATACAAATCTGGACTGAAACAAACAAACAAATGAACAAAAAACATTCTGCTATAGAAATATCTTTATCCAGCAGGCCACTGATCATGTATAGAAACTGTGTGCTTAATGTCTTCCTCTTTCCAAAGGGCTTTAAAGTACTCTCTATGAGAACTTTGTAAGCATTATTCTACAAGATACTCTGAGGCTGTAGGATACGAAAGGACTTAGATAAGAATATGCTCAATCTCTCGCCTTTGGAGATGACAGTTAAGCCAGAAGAGGAAACTGACTCACCAGCCCAGTGAGTAAGGCACCCATGCAACAGGGCAGAGCTCTGGGTCTCCAATCCCTGCCCCAGTGGCAGCGCATGACTTACACAATAGCAGAGTGATGACACAAAGCAATGTCCTCTTGGCTGATGGCTATGTCACTCTCCAGAGTGACGAGCTTTATAATCTTTTCAGAGAGAAGTAAAATGTAAGGTCAAGCTTTCCACTGCTCAGTTTGTGCCAGAAACGGGCTTGTTAACTGAAAGAGAGTCCTGTTACCATTACCACATTTTTCCACACTTATGGCTTGAAAGTCCATGTAAAGAAAACCAGTTATTCACAAAGCCAACCTAATACTAACAAATCACCAAAATGTTCCAGTGCTGGACCTGTGTGTGGTTCATATTCCTAAATACGGTCTCAGTAGTTGGGTGTTTTAGTTGCTTTCCATTCAGCTCCTTCTCTAATTATTTTTCAGCTTTGGTCTTAAAAGCTAACTATGACAGGGAGGTGGGGAAAAAAACCCACATCAGTAAACTCTAATCTCAAACTCTTTTTTACAAGAAACAGTAGTCTCCTCACACTTCACTGCTTTTACAGCCCTTATTAAGAGAACTGAGAATTCAGTCTGTTTGATTTATAATTGGAAATCATAAACTATAACATTCACCTGCTGTTCATATGCACAAATGAAATGATATAAGGCAGTTTCATCACTCAACATAATAATTGGCATGAACCAGCTCTGGTACGCAGCATTCAGATCCCTAAGGTCCACTAACAAGTTGCTGTAACTACATGCAGCTGTAGAGGAAAAAAAGGGAAAAACAACACAGCATTTTTCATATCACAGTTGTTTTGATTAATTCATGGGGGGGGAAGCAGAGAAGTCTGCCTTGGGTTTTGTCCTGATCCTACAGATGTTACTGTAAAGTGAAGACAATGCCACTGGTGTCAAGATCTCAAACTAGCCTGCAGATGATACTAGAGAAGAAATAACTGGAGACTAGCAACATTTTTTTACCAAAAACAAGGGTGAAAATTAATGTAAGTGATCTCATAGTGATCGACTCATCCAGAGTGTAAATTGCACTATTGAAATTTGGTACTGCAGCAACCAGAAAATCTAGGTTTCTTTGTTTTTAACCTACCAAACTTTGAAAAATAATCCAAATTAAGTCTCCAACTCTTTGTTAATTCTTGCCCAAGCAGATAAAGAACCCAATTCAGTGGAATACTTAGGCATGTATATGACTTGAAACATAACATTGAAGTTTATTCATGCTGAGGTTATTCTTGTCCTTTAATATTCCCTTTACCAAAAAAAAAACCCCAAACAAAACAAAACAACCCCCCAAAATTGTGGTTCCTGTCACTTGAAACATTGAAAATTCTTGTGAAATTTCACTGACTATGCTGCATTCTTGTGACTTATTTTTCCTTTGCAAGGCTCGTGCCTAAGATTGCCACAGAATAGTGCATGCAGAAAATAAGCGTACATAAATAGCGAAAATATTTAGCCCTCTATAAGATTTTTTTTTCCCTTCTCCCAATGCTACTGAAACATAAAAGTTTCAAATGATCTTTTTTTCAAAAATTTTACCATTTATGGTCTGAAATAGGAAATAGTGGAGATTTTTTTTACCCTTATTTTCTGCGTGCAATATTCTATGGCAATCTTAGCCACAAGCCCTACTAGGGAAGAATAAGTGTATTGGTACAGGCAAATGAATGCCTGTATTACCTCTCTCAAGATGTATGGGAGATGATGTGATACAACCTGGTTCCTCTATACCATTAGAAAAGATTTTAACTATGGAACTATGTGTGACTACTCACACATCAAGTATGTGAGTGATTTGCTGGCTTGAAAACTGATAGCAATAGATATGCTTTTCTGCTAAAATGTTCAACATTTACATAAAATTATTAATGACATGTTTACATAATTATAGTTATTTCTTTTGTTAAATGCAGGAAAGCGCTGTCATTTCTGATATCACTCTGTAGTAAGACTGGACAAATGCTGACCTTTTTTAACCAGATGGTATACCTAAGACAAACATAAAAGTAAACATAATGATGAAAAACCTTCTTTTTGTTGGAAGGAAATGTTAATGGCTGCTTTTGTTATCTGTGTATCTAAACTCAGTCTTGTCTAGTGACTTGTTTTTGTAAAGCAAAAAACTGTTCTTGACCTTTCAAACCACTGTGGCAAATGTGCTCTGTAACCAGACGTGGGTCAGTGACACTACAATAGAGAAGGGATGACTGTCATTTAAAAAGCTGTTTTTCTTTTCCGTTTAACATGTAGTGACCTGAGGTCTGTATTTTTAAAGGCAGCTGAATAATTACACCTAACTGTCTCAAAAATTATTTTTATATACAGCAGCTTAAAAGAGAAAAAAAGCACTAGGAGCAATGACAAGCATTCATTTTTAAAAGAAAACGACATATGTCTTAGGTGACAAAAAGGGGTTCCTTTGTTTGTCCTTGTCTTTTAGTCTAAAATATCATATTAAATATGCCCTAAAATATCTACTTTAGAGCTCCTGAAAATAATGTGCTCTGTAGAGAGGTGGCATGTGCAATCTTTGCAGTGATTCATAACCCATCTTGACGATACTCACAATGCCTAATGTCATTTCTACCCAGACCACTCTGGTTAACCCTACTTACATTGGGACTACTCTGCTGCTTCAAACTCCACTAGGCTCTAGACAGGGATTGGATTGCTTACTCCCCATCATGACCTATTCATAGAATAGTAGAATTATCTAGGTTGGAAGGGACCTTTAAGATTGAGTCCAACCATCAACCTAACACTGCCAAAACCACCACTAAATCATGTCCCTAAGCACCACATCTACCCGTCTTCTAAATAACTCCAGGGATGGCAACACCACCACTTCCATGGGCAGACTCTTCCAATGCTTGATAACCCTTTCAGTGAAGAAATTTTTCCTCATATCCAAGCTAAACCTCCCCTGCCATAGCATGAGGCCATTTCCTCTTGTCCTATTGCTTGTCACTTGGGAGAAGAGACCGACCCCCACCTCTCTACAACCTCCTTTCTGTAGCTGTAGAGAGCGATAAGGTCTCCCCTGAGCCTCCGTTTCTCCAGACTAAACACCACCAGTTCCCTCAGCAGCTCCTCATAAGACTACGATTTATTTTACAGAGTGAAGTGATAAAGTAACATTTTATGTAAAAAAAGCATCAAAACTTCACAATCACAGTTGCCAAACACTTTTCAGAGGCCGGAGAAGAATCAAAGATTTTCTCTTAGAAGTGTTCTCACCTGCTGACATGGTGCTTGTTCCCACTTTTATTAAAATCACCGGGAGTTCTACAGACCTGGGGGAGGGCAGGAGTATGTTGTAACTGTGTCCTGCACCATGGTGGTACAGCCTAGAATATGAAAATAGATGAGGATTTTGAGAACCTAATTTTTATTTTTCTTAATGTTTTTAATTTTATTGTCTAACTTCAGCTTTTTAACATTCGCTGGAGATCAGGGATTTTATCACTGACGGCTAACATAGCTAATGCCTACCAGAAAAATGACATGACATTTTAATTTCTGTCTTTCTAAAAAAAATGGATTAAATGGCTTTAGTCCTGCTGTATTGTGCATCAGCCCACAGGTTCTTTCACTGTCCCTACAAAGGCTGAATATATGAAGCTAAAGTCATTCCTGGTGTTGTGTCACTGATTTTAGCAGAGTTGCTCCAAGAACACATTTGGCCCATCATATCATGATTGCAGTTTAGGAAAATAACCTCCATTGTCTCAAATAACAGCAGGACCACTGAAAAGTAAATTTAAGCCAGGGAATTGCGAATTATGGTGATTTCTTTTGGTTATTATCCCTGATAAATACTAAGCTATTCTAAGGACATTTACAAGTCTATTTATTTATCATTGGATGATTAGGAGCAAATAGTGTAACTATTAAAAAGACTCCCCATTGCTAAATTACTTTTTACATTTTCATTCTGTTTATTTTTTACTGTATTTATTTCTGTCACTTCTTTTAATCCAGAAAAAATACCCCTTTATCACAAGTTTTAAAGGTACAAAACAAACCAGCCAAACAAGCAAACAAAAAAAAAAAAAACAACCATATTGAACTGTAAATTTGCTAATGGCAAGGGCATCTTTCTCTTCTTTCACTTCAAACATATGGCTTCTACTTTAAAGTTGTGGTACAGCTAGTCTTTAGACCTTACTTGTTGGTCTTGATTTTCGTATTTAGACAGAGTAACTCAGTGGGATAAATGAATTTCTGGAATAAAATGGATCCCATGCTTTTCCACTTGAAATAGAAGACTTCCATGGGATTTATATAAATACTGGGTTTTCTGTGGATCCTCTGAAGAAATTAAAATTCACTCTATTTGCTAGAAACTTTAGTTATCTAGCTATTGTGAAACTGTGAAAGAAACGAGCTTGGGGAGAGTGCTTTTCTAGCAATTCACGCTTCAACCTCTTGTTGCACCTCATAAAGGTGATTGCTTTTCTTTTCCTTTAAAGGTTTTATGTTTGTAGGTTTGCTATGAATCTAAAGTTTTTTTGGCAGTACAACCAGTTACTTTCCTACTCAGCTGGCCGTTACTGCTGAATTAATTTACTCGTCTGAATTTGCTAGTGTCCTTAAAGGAAATGCCATATTCTCATTATATGCTTCCATTATACTAAACATACTGCCATCATTTCGGTTATGTCTGGCTTTAATGACATTTAGTGACATTTCCCGTTACTATTACAGTTAGTTATCTACTCATGGTCACAGTCTGCTTCTTTATATCTCTAGGGTGGTTTTAATAAAGCTGTATGGGGACCATGGCTCTATTAGCACTTCTACATAAGTCTTATATGAACTGTACCGAAGATCTGCGGAATTTTTCCACTGCCTTATGTATATTTTTTGATTCATTTATGCAACATCCACCAGAATAATTTTCTTTGGAGCCATTGGGTAAGGTTAGTTTTGCCATGCAAACCAAATTCAACTCTCCTTCTCTGTAAGCGTAGCCTGCCTAAGAGAATATATTTTTACTATTTGGTAATATTTTTTTTTTTAAAATAGATATCTTCTAAACTAATAAAAAACCACCAAACTTATGGAAACAGCAACGACTGTTAAATTCAACAGTGCCTGCCTGCTAGATCCTGTCACATAAAGTCATATTTGTCATAAAGTCATATTTGTCATTAAGTCATATTTGTTTACACACGCAAGCACAGAAACTTCTCCAACTGGTTTGATTTGTTTGAAATTTTAAAGAAGGAATGCTTTTTTGAAAGCATATGAAAACGTAATAAGTAAGCTCTGAATACCAGTTTCAGCTTTGTATTTTTTTGTCAAACTCACTTGAAAGTAAATGAAACAATCAAAATAAAGATGAAGGTTCAACGGGAAAAACTTGGAATTTATTAAACATCTTTTCCTCTAGACTGCACATGCAAAACAACTGAGCTATATTTGACTAACTGTAGCTTAGGACTGTCAGTGCTTTATCTCCCTTGCATTCCTCAGCTGCCAGTAGTAGAAGGCACAAGGGGTCCAGGGGTTAGGGCAGTGGATTTGGTCTCAAGATGCCCTGCTACTATTCCTGGCACTGTTAATGATCTACTGTGTGATACAGAGTAAATTACTCCACCTCTCTCTGTCCCAGTGTCATGAGGATAGCTACATAAAGCATTTTGAGATCTAAAGATCTTTGAGTTACATTGTATTATCATTATTTATTCTCTGCTTTTCTGTGAGAGTTTTTTTAAGACATCCTGTGCCAACTAATGCATATTTTTTCCAAGGAAAGTAATCCACAGTTGTCTGAGAGTCAGGCTGTGAGTACAATGAGAGACAGCTTTTTTTCATCTTGTTTCCACAGAGTTCCTGCACAGATAAGTTTCCTACATGAAAATTATGAGCTGATCAGGCACCCAAGTGTATGAGTTTCCAACAGGGAAACACAATCTCCCTGTTTATTTCTTTGCATTTCTAGGGCCTCATCATTCAAGGTTGAATTTGATGTGCTTGGCTAAGATGAAATCTGAAGTTCATTCACACCAACTGCAACAATACAGGAACACACTGACTGGTGCAAACTGGAAGCCGTCTTTTACCAATAGCTGACACTGTAAATGCTGTAGCGCTGAAGATGTTATCTATCAGAAGCGTGCTGCAAAGAGTCTTTGAAAAAAAAAATACTTTTAGCTTTTGTTTCCAGTGTTATTCCATACTGGATTTTAGATTTTCTTTGTTTGCCAGCCCCAGCTGTTGTTTTTATTAGCTTTCCTCAAAAGCTGGCAATAACACCGTGAGGCTCTTTCAGAGCTTTTTCTGCCACTCTTAACGCCCACACAGCTGTAGCAAATGTGATGGGTTCTAGTTGTGTGACAGTTTAGTTAGCAACAGAAACAGTACAAAACTTGGAGGTGTACCAAGAAAAATTTTCACCTCCATTCTGGTCCCTTTACTGACTTAGATGATTTTAAAGTGGTACCTGGACTCAACCATGTGCCTCTAAACAGCCTCATGCAAGAACTCAAACTCTTTTTGCTTGCGGTCCACCACCCAGATCACCATGCTGGCATGATATAAAGCCCTCCCAGCAGGGCATATTACCTTGGGTTTGGCTGTGGCTGCAGGTTTGCCGTGGTTTGGAAGGTGGGTTTGGAGTGCGGTCAGGATGACCTTACATCTGCCTGCAAAAGTGCTGCAAACACTCCCCTGCCAGCCCCAAAGTTCTCCTGCAAATGGTTGCAGGCAGCCTTGCTGGTAAGACTCCTGGTGAAGGCAATTGCCAAGGGTGGAACCGGGAAAGGGCGGGGGACCGCCCTGCCACAACCTGCAGCACTGAGAAACGGTATCAAGTGCCGCTGCTTGCAGGCTGGCAAGCAGAGCAGCTCCAAATCAGGAGGGCAGAAGAGAAACCTATCACAGAAACCACGTTGGCACAACTCCTACTCCTCTTAGAATTCACGTTGCTGTACCTCATTGTTCTTCCTTGGGAAAACCACTACTAACAGCAACAGGACATTCAACTTATAGGCACACTGCAGTGTGGGCTTCTCTGCTGCAATTATTACCTCTGGTGTCAGCTGCCACTTGATTCCAGTCATGCTGTTTGGTTGTACTGAAATCCATCATTAAGATCTTTAAAGTTCCAAATATTTTCTTTATCCCAGTCTCCTAGAAAGTTAAAAAGCACCAAAGAAAATCAAATATGTTACTGCTCTTTCACAATAGCTGCAACTCTAGCATTTCCTGAAAGTTTGTTCTCCTGATTTAAGAGACAGTATTAAAAAAGGGTAGAATAGAAGAGGATGGATGGGAAAAGGCTTGCAAGAGGGAAGAATGATTTTAGAAGTAGTAAGTATGTCAGGTATACAAAGAATTGATGTTACCAGAAAAATTGATTGCTTGTTCTGTTATAGAGACAGAATTATAGAAGTAACAAATAAGAGAAAGTAGCAACTATGATATTTTTCAGTAAGGATTTAATATCACTGACAAAAGGCTAGAGTGTGAATAGGCCTACGAGGCCAGGTATTGGAAGTTACTATTCATTCCAAAGTGGTATCATTTCTTCAGAGGTTTCACGGCCGATAGCCCCCATTGAAAAAAAAGACAAACCATAGGTGAAGACTGAGTCCTACAGTACCAAATCCTGCCCTGGCCCCATGGACAGTGATTACTATACCAGGGAAGGCATGTCCGTGGACCTAAATATTATGATGAAATCTACCTCAAAGGAATTTAATTAAGGAAAAAAAAATCTTAAAATAAAAGCAGGAGAGCATTCACGTTAGAGTAACAGTATCTAATCCTCCAGCTATGACATAAAATCGTAACCTGTGGACAGCAGATACCTGATTAGCTGCTTCTGCTTTACTGCTGTTGTTTCATACTGACTTAGAGAGCACAAAGGAACTCACAATTTTCATTATAAGTAATAGCTTCTTGGTCCCAGTGTGAGGTCCTGACTCACCATCAACATTTTGTTTCCTGCAATTTCTGCTGTTCGTATGTGTAATTAATAAACATAATGTTGGTGCATTTAGTTGCTATGGAAACCATTATTTCTTTAGCTTCTCCTGAGGATTCTGAGCAAATCTGCAGTAAGTTTGACCCAACTTTGTCACCTTTTTACAGTCTTGAATGAAATAAGTTATGACTCCTGGGAGGAATGTTTGAATGTCTGTCTATGAGCAAAGTTCTATAAATCTGCATAGTAATTTGTCTCCATAGACTGTTACCAAATATAGTCTCAAGACCTTATAAATTATATCACCCAGAGGAATGTTATTAAGCTTTCTTTCATTACATGAAAACAATCAGTGTTGGTAATTTAAATGGGGTTTGCTCAAACTTCCTGCTAATTTGAAAATAATTTAAAATGCAGACAGTCAGCTGTTAGAGTAAATAAGGTAAGGACAAATGATATGGAAAAGTCAGGGCTGGACACAACTTATCTTCCCTGAAACAGTGAATACAAGAATCTCAACAATAATGAAGGTTTTTTTATTCTTGTAGCACCCTCCAACGCTGTGAATTTTATAAACATCTGGTCCACATCAACATTTGAGCTATGAGAAGTTTTGCAAGCAGTTAAATTCTAAAAGTACATGTGGTATTTTAAAAGTATATGTGGTACAAAACACGGATGTCAAAGTTTGTAGAGTACACAAACTCAGTGCAATATGATGGGGAGGTAGACAGAAGAACTGATGGCTGTGAGAGTGACAGGGAAAGGCAATTTAATGTATAAGCCATCAGCACAGACCGAAACACAGGTATATCTCGTTCCAAATTAATATTAACCTTTATCGTACTCAATAAATCTTTAGACACACTGATACAGCTTTAATTTGACAGAACAAGAGCATCTCCCAAAACACTGTGATACTCACAGTGCACACTCCCAAGATGTGTTATTAGAGTACCAAAATGCTGAACTACTGAGAAACATGGAAGAGCCAATGGCTCTTTTCACTGTGGCCATGTTCTGAAAAAAGTGTAACACCGAATTTTTCTGCGGCACCTGATCTTACAGAGAAGACCTGTTTGATCGTACCTTTTGTGAAAGGTGTGTGACAGAAACACAATTTCTGGATCTGGGTGAGAGTTACACATGAGAGAGTCACAGAGCTGTTCAGTATGATAATAAGAAGAAATCCTACAGAGTTAGTAGCAGCTGAGGAAGGGGCTGTACAGAGACATCTGCCTCAGCCTGCATCCTGCTTTGGGCACTCTGTACATCTCAGCCTGGATTTTGGAGCAGAATCCATGTCTCCCCCCATATTTTGTAAGCAGAAAGTTTTACATTTAGTCGAAAATAAGTATTGTTGTAAGTACCTGCAGAATCACGGTCTGTGTGTGTACAAGTCCACCATATTATGAGCATGCAAATGTATTTAGGAGTGGTCAAGTTTCTTAAATAAAAGGACTGATGGATAATGTCCTGCTGGACACTATTAATACATGTTAATAAAAAGAACTCATAACAATAAAAAGGAAAATGCCATCCTTACAAAAGCATTATCCTTTTCTCATTCCTCTGTCTTTTCTCTAAAATGAGATCTTGACAGAGGAGACTATTTGAGTATTGCTCTTAATGGGCTCTCAAATATGCCATTATTAGGAAATGTAATGAAGTTCCTCCCTTGTGTCCAATTCACTTTTATTTGTTTATTTTAGGGATGCAGAAAGGGCTGCATTTTTTGCCCCTGTGAACTTTATGGAATAATGGATCATTTCCTCTAATTGTTTTCTTTTTTTTTTTGTTTACAAAAGGAGGACGACTTAGTAGACATTCTGTAAAGGCCCAGGGATGTCATTATGTCTATTGCTATTCATAATTGGATATCTCCATGTAATTTAAAACTATTAATGAATAAAATATAAGAGTACTCTCTCCACACAAGTAAACAAAACATTTTTACGAGATGGTAGGGTTATTTTCATCTCTTCAGAGAACAGTTGATATTTTCTGATGAAAATATCTATTGTGTTTCTTCAGGGTATTTAGTAACAAGGGTGAGGGAAAAGGAAAGACGGTGGAAGAGTTCAAGGCATGATTGATTTTACACGAGAACAGTCAATATTTTTAAAGACTCAGTGATACTGCCAGAATACAGAATTCTTGAGCTTTTGCTTGTTTTTAACATTCTTTTACTAATAGTATGACCAGCCTCCATGAATATTCTCATTTGTTTCAGATGCTTTCATAACTGTGTTACATAAACCTTTATGACATTGCAAAAGCGAAGTAAATTGTGTGCACCTGTGCTCAATGGCACAATGGCACTAAAAAGCTTCCTAAGATTATCTCTCTCAACAGCTGGAAAAAAAACATGAAATAAGGGTGGTGTTCATATTTTGTAGTGGCCAGGTAGGAAGCGTATGTCAGATACATACGTTATGACAGTTACTGATATCAGCAAAATGGCACAGCTTGGTTTAAGTCTCTGTGTTCCTTTCAGAAGCTAGTAGAGTGCTTTCCGCCTTCACTTTGGAGAGATCCTTCAGTCTTTCAGATCTACTTACTTTTTCCACTTTCTTATTTTAAGACATTCATTTATTACATACTAATGCAATAATTTGATGAATTGAACCTAACAGTAGTAGTGAACAGAAACTTCATCGTATAGCCTCAAAGCTTTACTGATCTGTAGCCTGGAACATGACGAATGTAAAATTGGACACAGGCAATGCTTGTATTCCTTCAATCATAGGTTAGATACATGGCTTATTTCCTCATATATCTAAAATAGCTTAAAGCTACTCTATACTTAACTCCTGCACTTCACTGCTAGCATAATTATGCTGACAGGAGAAGATATACTGAAATTTTCCTTATGCCCTCATGCAGTGTTCTCTCTACAGAAGAAAAATGATACCATCCAAGGTTTTTAGAGGAAATCTTCAGAAGCACATGAAAGTGTGTGTTGACCAGTCTGTGATGCTGGAGTTGTTCAAATCAACTGGAGAATATCTGGGAATGAGATCCCACATCAATTATAGGTTACTTGCTATTGAGCGGTACCGACAGAAGTATTCTTTGAAGAGATTTGAACGCGTCTTGAAAGAAAAGGTGTAAATCCCTAACTGTTTTAAGGATTCAGAGATAAATACTTTAAATCTACAAGGTGACAGTTTTAAGACACAACTGCCTTCCCAGAATTTCATGCATAGTAACTACATGATGACTGGTATGAACTCCATTTTGCTCTCCCTGCTTACTTGGGGCTGTGGATTCCAACAGGGATCAGCCTCAAGGCTCAGGGTTACCATGCCAAAGCTGTTTTGTAAAACCCACACCTTTTAAACACAAAGAGAAGAAACTCATACAGGAAAAGCTCCCAAAACAGTATTTAGGAGAAAGTCTGTGATCATTGAAAGTGAATGGGAAAATAGTAAACAGGATTCCAAATGTAGGTAGGAATGCATTTATACAAATCTTTAAAATGAAGCTGGATTCAAATTCCTGCGCAAACAAGGGGAGTAGAGGAATTATTTAAATTAAGGCATGATGTAAACTATGTAAATCTGAGATGGGATGATTATTCATTAAAATAAATCATGATTTCATCCAGTAAAGCAAATTATATGAATCCAAACCTGATACTTATGAGGTACAAGACAGACATAAAATTACTGAACTAATACCAAGGAATTTTGTCTTTTACTAACAAGAATATACAGTAGTGACACTTCTGTCTTCATAATTAGTAAGTGCTTTCTAAGAAAACATTCTTTTTTAATACTATAACAATGGGACATGCCCCATTTCACATGTTCACATAATCTAGAGGAATGAATAACACAGAACCAAGCCAGTAATTGACTGAAGAGAAAAAGAAAAGGCAGAGAAAAATCGTAAAGATTCCAGCGTGATACCAAATGAAAGTGTTTGGGGTCAGGTCTCTCCCAGTATGGGAGCTTAAGTCATTGATCTGTTTTACTCTGTGGGGCACTTTGGTGTTGTCTCTGGTTGGACTTAATGAAGGAGTCGAACTGTGTGATCAAGTGCAAAATAAGACGATCAACTCATAAACAGAAGCCCAATATATTTCTCTTTTTTGACTGTCAATTAGATGACTTTTTACTTTGTATTATGGGTTAATTAATAAAATGAAAATACAGATTTTTTTTCTTTTCTTTAGTTAGCTTATTCATTTTTTTCAAATGAATGAGGCCAAGAAATAGGTCAAGGTGTATTTTAACTGTATGTAATGCTGAGGAAAAACCAGGAAGCCAGGTGTACCACTAGTCACGGATATTATGGGTCCTAAGAAAAATCACATGGACTCTAGGATCCTAAGCAGAGTGAAAAGTTATCAGCACTGCACTCTTGGGGTGAAGTTGAATCTCTCATTCTTTTCTTTTCTCTATTCCAACCTCATACTTCTGTATACTTCTTCCTCTTTTCCTTCTTTTCCTTATCTGTTTCTCTGTGGAATTATTTCTTAAAATAAAACCTCTCTTAAACTTTTATCATTAACAAAAAAAATGCCGTGCATCCAAACCTCTTGTTTTTCTCACCATTTTAGGCTATATGCCAGTTTGCCCAAGCTATGTCTTTTTCTATTACTCTAAATAGGCTGATATAAACTAACTCATAAATAGACTAAAATAATGAATCCTATCATTTGAAGACAAAAAAGATTTCAAAAGAAAATAGAAAAATATAGAAAAGCACAGGTTAATTTGATGGTAAGAATTCCCTGGTGATTATCTGTGAAAATATTCAAGGTAGAAAGAACCCCCAGTTTTCTGCCCTTTTAAAAGATTTTCTGGTTGTCTTCTATCACAGTATATGTATTAACTTTGGTGTCATGAAGGTAAAAAAATCCCTTAAACCATGCCACCTTCAGAAAACTATATCTGGTATATGTGGTACATGACAACATTCAGCTAAAAATCTTTCCATTGAATATAGTTTTATTTTCTCATTTATATTTCATCATTGATCAACAGAGCAGGTAAATGATCTGCAGATCCACCTTCATATCTCCAAAAACATTTCCGACGTATGAGTCTGGCTTTCTCAGGAATTACTTATGTTTATATGCATACAACATTAAGCTTAATTTTCATGGAAATTACTGTTTCTTCCCCAAATTTTCTTTGATTTTATGTTTTTAAACTCCAGTATGACAAGTCTTTCATTAGTTAGAGAGAAAGCCTCTGCATGTTATGTTCCTATTATACATTATTTCCATTGAATACATATATTTTGGTAGCATCCAATGGCACCATCAGTCATAGGTCTATAATTTGAAAAGGTTACAACAATGCAAGTCAAATACATGCAAATGTGGTATGAAACTTAGAAATATTTTCTTTTTATAACAATATTTGCATTATTCTACCTTTAAATTTCAATTTATAAGGAGACAGATAAAAATATAATGATATTTATCAACCTAATTACGGCATTGATCCCAGTAAGAAAAGGTTCATGGTGTGCTACTGCTCCTCTCAATGGCTCCTTTTTTTTTTTTTTTTTTTTTTTTTTTAACTAGTTAGTATTGTAGAGGTGATTGGGAGAACTAAGATTAACTAAAAGAAGAAGTGTATCTTAAAAAGAAGATTCTTGGGACAAAAAAAATTGCTTCTTCAGAAGGAAAAACATAACCACTGGCTTTTCAGTCCTGCTTATTTTAATGTAGACATATAATTGAATGAGCTTAAGAATTCATCAAATCACTTTCAGAGGTGATATACAGCATGTGCCACAGCCCAAATTTTACAAAATTATTAGATTCATTTTTCTTATTTCAAGTCAATGAAAGCTATCCAAAACTTACCTGGAAACTACTGCTGAATCCCATAGTCGGCAGTTCTGTCATCCTCCTAACAAGGAATAAAACCCTTCTTCTGTTTCAGATGTTAATGTAAAGGCATAACTGTTTGACTGGGAACAGTTTTAGTTTTAGTGTCATAGTAACTTAAAGAATGATAAACCAGTACACTGAACTACTCATATTAAAAGTCACTTAGCTGAGGCAGATTTTTACAATTACTGGAACTTCTTTTTTTTTTTCCTTTTCTGATAATATCTTCCAGAATCCGTGTTTACTGGTGTGACATTGAATTCTTTAACACTGAGTTTTCACTCAGAAGTCTTTCCATACCAGTTTTTTTGCTGCAGACGTTTTCCTTACAAAAATGTCAGTGGAGTTCAGGCAAACTGCCAAGAATTACCTCTAAGTTTCAAGGTGACCTTTCCAGTGTGGAATAACTGGAATGGCTCAAAGCCCATGGGACACTACAAACAATTTTGCTAGTATTTTCTTGGCCGTTTACCAAAACAGAGCATTTGTTTTCTATACCAAGAACTTTCCCAATAACAAATTATTTTCAGCTATGGCTTTTCATCAACACCACAGAGAGAAATTAAAATATAAAGCTGTTGGTTGTTGAGTATGTCAATGGCCATTCAGATCACTACCCAAAGTATAGCTATCTTAAGGTAATTACTTAGTGAACAACATCAAAATTATCGTGACTAGTGGACTAGGTTTCCCTCTTGTTCACTGTCCCTGTATGCTGTGCTTGTATCAGCAGTCACATCTGATTGTGGACTTCAAACCTTCAACAGGTAGATGGGTGAGATAAACAGAGAAACATGAGGGTCTAAAACTATCTTTTTGAAGGCCTCGGACTTGTAAACCATTCCAACATGCAGCATAAAATAGGATATTTGTTTAAAGTCTCACTGGATCTGCTCCAAGGCATTCTTCTCATGCATGCTGTGGTCTGGGGCATAGCCCTGCATGAACAGCACCCTATCTACACATATCTGAGAGCACTTGCTTTCAACCTCAACAATGAGCATGCAGCATGAAACACAAATTTGCAGTCCTCTCCGCTTCTGATTTTTCCTCAAAATGACAATGATCTCATGACAGCTGGCCTAAAGAATGTATTATTACCTCATCGCTTGAAGAGGTTTATCTCTGTCTCTGTGGAGACAGAGCTTCCTTTCTCCCTTTCTCCAAGATACGTACACACATGCACAGACAGACACAACACCAGTATCTGTAAATCTAAACTTCTGAACAAAATTTGAACTTAACTTAAAATCTAAGTCCAGCCTCCCAAATTTCAAAGAAATGATGAGCTATATGATGACCCGGTGTTTCAGCACTAGTACCAAGGTGACTTTTTAAGCCCTGCAGAAGGATGTTCTAGCTGCCTAATTTAAGCACTTAAACTTAAGTGAACTAGATTTTCTTGTGAATGCTTGAAAGGCATCTAATGATATGCCTATTAATATTTAAGGAACTGAGATAACTTTCTTTTCAGGAGTCCTTTACTAGGCACTTGCAATTTGAATTTACAGTGGATACCTACGTTAGATTGGACCATATCATGCTTTTTTTTTTCCAAGGTGAGATGAGTGGAAATGGGGAAACAATTCTGCAGCAAGATTTGTAATGCATCCGCCTAAGCAGCTAGTTGTTTACATGAAACAAATGTTTGAACAAAAGAATATCATAGAGAATCAATCTACTTCATCTTGTGGGATAAGTCAAGAGATGTGACTGTTGACTTTTTTTTGACAGGAAGTTGCTGCCTTTTTTTTTCTCAAGACTACAGAATAAAAAGTGCTTGTGAATGAGGACATATTGTCAACACAGATATTTAGATAGAATGTTGAGAATGAAAAGCTTCTAGAGCTGTTCCTCTGATATCCTGTCATCCTGCCACCTGAGAATGACAGTCTGATAGTATGCAGCAAGAGGCAAGGAAATTTCACTATGAAAACATCAGCAGCCCTTGTACATCTGTTAATTAAAGCAATCTGCCAGTGTTCCTCTTAGGCATGCAATGAATCAATGCTAAGCTAACGTGACACATTTTCACTGCTGCTGTAATAGAATTGAAAGTAACACATTTATTTATCAGGTGGCACCAATCTACACTTCCTTGTCTGATGAGGGGGTTTGATTGTCATACTATCACTGTCTGTTCTAGGTATGATGTACTGAAGATTTTGAATCTGTTTCAGTGAAGTTATAAAACAGCACGTGGAGTACATGTTTCTGCTGGACTGTTCAAGCACTATTTGTGCCCTGGATTTGGCTAACAGTATTTTTGCTCTATATTGTTACAGAACAGGAGAGCAACAGTTGCTGGCAATAGATTTGCAACAAAAAGATTTCTTTCCTTTGAAAATCTTCAGTCACAAGGCAGGATTTCACACAAATTTCTATTTCAGCTTTAAAGTAGGACTAGTGTTCCTGACATTTTTTTTACTCTCAATGACAAGAGCTGGTATAAAAAAGTATTACCTTTTCCCTGACTAATGGCAAGAATGTATCTTCAGGGACCTACATTAGGTGCTTTTACTTCTCATTGTTAATCTTCAGAGAGCTCTGAATCAAGAGAAATTCAAGTTCAGCCTGTTTCCTAAAAATCAAGTCCTGCAAAGCATTGAAATAAGGAAAATATGAAGGTAGAATACAGCATATAAACAAAAAGCAATGTCATATAAACATTACATAAAAGAAATACATCTAGATAACAATAGTTTAATAAACTGAACAGAATGACTGAAGGTGGAAGTTCTAAGATATTGAGAAATATTATGTCAAGGCCCTTGGTGTACCAACCAGCTCTGCGATCTCTTCCCCTACCCAAGGAATTGGCCGCCTGTGTTCAAGGGTAGCACTGGAATGAGATAACTGTGTAACCTTGGATCAGCCTGGATCAGACTTTTGTGAAAATGAGTAAGGTTGTGGGAAAGAGCTGTAAGAAGCCTTGTAGTGTCCCAGCCCATTGACTTAGGAGCTGCATTTAGTCACAGGCCCTTGCCCCCACCTGAGCTACATTGTTGTATGCCCAGTATCTTGCTGATTCTGACTTTGCTTTGCTGATGCTGGGCCTCAAACCTCAACTGGGTTTGTCTGTCAGCCACTAGGCTTTTGTTTGACTCCGGTTTGGTCCCCAAACCTGCCCTGCTTTTCTTATCTAGGTGTTGTGATGGTGTCTATGGTTGGTGGGGTGACTGCCTGCCTTGCTGTCACCCTGGGCTGCCAGCTCTCCTTCCTTTGCAGAGCGATTTCTCTTGCTGCTGTCTGGCATGTTAGTAGGTTGCCATCCTGCTATGGATGATGCTTGCACAGGGTTCACATACGGAACTGTGTCTGTAGGAGGAAAGAAATTCCATCAGCAAGTGGAAAACACCTCATGAACATGAAACCAGGGTTAGCAGAGTGCTGTCACAGGGCAAAGCTGTAGTGTTAGTCTGCAAACGCTAATGCAGAAGAGCATTAATACAGATAGACAAGCAGCTGTATCTGATTTCATTACCTAATCTGCAGGAAGACATAATCCAACTTCAGTGTCATTTTTACCCTGTAGATAGTCTAATATCAAAGACAAAAAAAAAAAAGATTGTTTCCGCAGTTTCTTACTTACAGCCATTTTACATTATTTTCACCTCTCTTTTTGACCTAATTAGGCTAAAATCTTTCAACTATACAGTGTAGCTTACAAAGTATTCAATTGGCAATTTCTATAAGGCATCCTAATGTTCACTGAAAGGTCTAGGAAGGCCTAGGCGCCACTCAGTCCTTGATTGCACACACCTTTTGCCTGAGGTTGAAGATCTAAGAGGAGACTGTTCCATGCTTGTACAGCACCCAGCATCTCTTGACCATGTCAATTAATGGGGCTCCTAGATGACACTTAGGCCAATACTGTATGATTAATGGAGAGAAACAGGCTCCATCACACCAGTAACTCTTTGTAAACACTGGAGGGGAGGGTGGTAGTAGTACTTTGCCTCTGCACAAGAACTTTTGACAATGGGTTTTCAGAGTCTGCAGAAGAAAAAAAAGTGCCCAGCCATTATTTAACATTTCATTGCAATGCCTCTTACAGAAAAATACATAAATAAAAAATACAGATAGCCTGCTGCTCTAGTTCTACATTTTAAAATTGATTGTTTTTCTTTAATGCCTTGTCTGATATCTGTGCCTAATGCAAAACATAAATCTGAAGCAGCATGTTTTTAAACTCGTCAGCATGTCTGGTGTGCTCTTAAACAATCACCCTTCACTTTGAACAGCTCAGCTCAGTCAGTGGGTCTTAGGTTGCTGCTTTTAAAGGAATGCAGACGGTGTCTTTTCCTTGAAATGAAGCGATATAAAAATTCATGTGAGTAATTCTTCAAGATGTAGCCAGAAATCTTTAGAAAAATAACACCCTTAAAAAGTAAAACTAATCCTCTTAAGAGATTTTACCTTTTATAAACTTCAAACATCATTTGCTTTCTATTGTTAACAGAAGTTCCAGCACACTGGTTATTCCTACATTTCGAATAAATACTCTATAATTATCATAGATTGTTGTGCATATGTGGTAAATGATATCACTGCTTTGCACAAAAATATAATGTGACATTTACTCAAGGTGGATTTATAAAAATAGCATAAATGCTGACGGTAAAAGGGACAAAAAAAGAAGTCAATTCCCAGCAGAACTTTACAAAACAACCTCACAGAGTGAAACCTTGGAAGCTCATAGACAATGAATCACAACTAGCATTTTGCATGCGATACTGAGGGATAAACAAGAAAATAACCTTTATATGAAATCTTATAATAAAATATGAAAATACCCATGTTAAAATATTGTTTCAATTTAAAACAAGAAGAGACAGATAACTGAATATTAAAGATGAAACTTAACTGACTTGGTGGTGCTGGTGGTAACAACCTTACAGAACAAATGTACTTATCATAGTAGACAGTGAAATGAATCTTTGGGATACAGAACAGACGTGCAACAACTTATTCCAGGGATTTAAGTGAGTACGTAGTGTGTAACACATTAACTTACAGATTTAAATCCCCGATTTGAAATCCTGTGATTTACTACCCTTGAGTCTAATGGGATGACTTCTACTCTTTCCTCGTGATAACGCTCCAAATTTAAACCATGGCAGTAAAGAAATTAGAAGTCTCAGAATGGTAGTATTTTTTGCTCAACACTGGTGGATTTGCAAACAGTTTTTGCATCTCACTTGCCCTCGGTAAGGCTGCTAACACCAGTAGTTTTCCTAAAACACTACTTAGTGGCATTTAATGAGAACTCTTTTTATGTGCCCCTGTCTAGAACCCAAATTTGTGTTAGGTAAGCCACAGAAATACAGTAAAATCTTGATAAAGAAAAAGAGCAGAGGGTGATGTATTTTGAGTTCTCCATTTTTTGGCTACCTATTTGTGAAAATTAGCCTTATCAATTCTATGAGAAATATGAGTGTTTTATATTAAATCATAAGTCTTTAAAGAGGATGTGTCTTTACACTAAGTTCATGTTTCTGACAGGAAACCTGACATAAAGTTAGATGAGCTACTTGAGCAGTCACAATAAGTGAGGCAAGAAAAGAGTACACAAAGTATAAAGTCATAAAGTCCTGGGCCTACGATGTAGTTGAATTATTTTCCTAACTTGGGCATTCACTATAATGCACTATTGAATATTAAATGAGTGAAAAAGCAGATTTCAGTAATTATTTCATCTGTCTCAAAAAATTCTAGGTTACTTCCCAACGTCTATTTCTAGCATTTTGTGCAATGTAGTTGTAAATAAGCCTAGTAGCAAGTTTGTTATCACGTGTGTTTTAGAAAACTAGAATACATCCTACCAGGCCTTTCTTTAACACAACAGACATTCAGACTATAGTTTACATATAACTTTATTCACTGAGGAAATAATTCAATACATATATGATTGTTTATATGATGACTGTAAATTTATATAATTTAATCAGAATCTCAAATGGAGTTAAACATCTAATTTCCATCAGTGAAATTAAAAAAAAGGATTTCTATTGAGATATTTGATATTTTTAGATAATAGAATATTAAATTTAACATAAGATTAGATAATTAATATTGTTATATTACTAACATAAAAGTGATAGAAGGAAAAAAACAACTTCTGAATCCTAAGCACAAATTTCAGAATTTTAGAATTACAATTTTCAGAAGTTCATTTGTGAATTAATTTCTCTCTCATAGAAGTTGAGAAAACATTTGGGTTTTTCTTTTTTGTTTCTGTTCATTTCCAAGTCTCAACTTTGCGTGTGCCAGCATCTGCAGAATTACTGACCAGTCTTGCAAAAACTGAGATTCATTGCTGTTGTGAGTGCTCCTTGTCCAGCAAAGCTGGTGAAGGCAAAATATCTTGAGTCTTCTTCATTTCTCTTAGAGTTCAGAACATTAACCTGTTAATATTTCCTGACTCAAAAGTCCCATCTTAAAGAAACTGGGATTCCTCTTCCATGGTTGTCTGCTTATAATAAATAACCAAACACTAAAGAAAGTGCTAGAAAAAATGGCAGAATCTAGTAATTATATGTCTAAGTTTAAGTAGATATCCAAGACTCACTATCCAAGTCTGATAGAGTTTATTTTAAAGTTATTTTCTGTTATATTTGAGTTGAGATTAATAGCTTCAGATATTTTCTTCTTTTAATTATAAAGGGCAATAAAAAGCAGAAATTTGGATACTAACTTTTAGATGTTTAAAGATAAGTGAGATGAATCACACCCACACATTGTTGTTAAGGTGCAATGAAGGTAGTAGAAATAAATATAATCAATTTAAAAGTGAAAATCTGTACAGTAGTAAAATCACTCATTATTCTAACACCGGGAAACTAAGGTCATATGTTAAATTTAAAGGAAGCCCAAGCACCTTAAGCTATCAGAATTCATAAGTAAAGGAGGCCAGTATATCTAACACTGAATAACAGCATTCTGTCTTTCCTCCATGTGAACAAAATTTTGAAATATAGTGACCATAAATTTTTAGATAGACATATTTGGATAGATACAATAGATGACATATGTATTTTTATGGAGTGCCATGTTTTCTTGACATATTAACCTATGTTAATTTCTCCAATATTATTTTCTGTATATTGTTTTTCCAGTGCTGAAATGGAAATAGAAGGTGTATTGTACCTTATACCTATACTATTTAGATAAGTGGCTGGCAAAAACTTAATAGCTCCTGATCCTTTGAGGAGCTTAACAGCTCCTTCCTTCTGGGCTTTCTGTAGTTATTTTCATATAGCTATTGTTACAAAAATGTCATCTTTTTTTCTTTCTTTCTTTTTTTCTACACAAATTACCTTTAAATCTATAAAAGAGAGTGCTATCCTGAAGACCTTCTGCAAGATAAATCCTTCTATTATTCTCACAGCTGCTCAATGACACAGTGAGAGCATCTCGCCTCTCTTCTGCTGTGTCCCAAACATTGAAGGATTCAGCAGATAGAATCAAGAAGAGGTGAGTCATGCTGAAATCCTAACCATAACCTCTAAGTGATCTGCTGAGAGAAGTCAGGTCTAGATCTGTTGGAACCAAAATGACTTCATTCCCCATCGCCATCCTGTGACTCAGGGCTTTCAGTCAGCCCGCTTGAGAGCTGGTTTATTGTAGGAAGATGATACCAGGATCAGCAAAGCTCAAAAGAAACAGATCCTTTCAAAAGCATGGACATTCCCATCTCTTTCTTCACAGTATACATGGATATAGTTCTGTCTGAAGACTCTCACTTCATACACACACTATACCAGCAGACTTGGAAACTTATAAAAATGACACATGCAAATAACTGCCTGAAAATGAGATTACACCCTTTTGGCTCTAATTTAGCCCCTTGGGGAATCTTTTGCGTCTCTTTTTGCCCATTATTCCTGCTGTTTAATTGCAATATTGCTGTAGTAAGCTTGCTATGCTCATCTTGTTTACTTTTTTTTTCTTTTGGAAGGAACATTCCTTTTCCTAACTCTAATACTGAAGATGAAAAACAAAATTATTCCTTTATATGTGTCCACCTTCTACAGATACCAATACCAGCAGCAGGATTTTGTCCTAATGACTTCAAACCATCTTGGTGTCTGACCTAAGCACTTAACTGTATCATGAAAGACAAATGTTATGCTTCTGTATCTCATTTCAGTAGAATCTTCATGACTTTTTGAAAAAGTTTTTTTTAAAAAAGCAAGAATAAGATAACATTTTCAAGGCAGCAACTCTAGCAGCACTGACCTAAAATGTTCACGATGACTCACAAAATGTCAGTTCTTTGAGAATGAAAACTAAAAGCCAAAAAATGGTATTGTTGTCCTGTGGGCTTAAAAAGATTTGTGGATTTAACTTCCATAGAAAAAGTTGACAAAATGTGCAGCTCAGATTTTAATACAAAGGAATGCAGTAAAAATAATAACAAATGAGATAGATACAGAATGCGTCATTTTAGCATTCAAGTATTATCAGAAGTATTGAGTAGAACATTTTCAGAACAGAGTGACTTACTGGTACAGTACGACTTTCATTATCTTCTTTTGTATCAACCCTTGACTTTATATTCACTAACTTTACCACCACTAAAAAATGTTTATTTTTATAGTAACACATAACAAAGCAAAAGATCTCAGAGTACTAGCCACCTACAGAGGCAAAGCTATTAAGTGATATGTTTTACTTTCTAGTCTATATTTGAGAAAAAAAAATATTTGAGAAGGCAGCAAGATGCTTTTTATTTTTATCACAGTGAAGCACCATGCAAAGCTGCACTGCTGTATAAGTACATCTTCATGATTAAGAGTATTATGCCTACATAAAGCCACAGAAAGAAAAGGCATGATGCAAGCAGTTTATTATTAATATACTGAAAGAAGGGTGCTTTCATGCTTGTATGTTCAATGCCATAGTTGTCAGACGGGTAATTTCACCAGTAAAATTTTGAAGGTCATTTTGTTTTTCCTTTTCCTTTTTATTTCAGTTAAAAATATTATCTTTATTGGGTTCTTTCAATTTTCTTTTTCATGCCAATTGACCTCATTACACACTTGCTGAATCAGGTTACTGAGTAAATGACATCATGCAGGACAAAAGTTAACAATTGCAATATCCCATCAAAGAGTTGATATTTGCGTTTAAAGTCATTTGAAACACAAATCTGAATCATTAACTCTAAGTCAGCAGAGTTAAATCCAGTCTGAATTCCTTCTTTAATTACCTGGATAAATGCATTTGAGTCTTTTCAAGATATGAACATTCATTTACAAATCAAAGAGATTTTTTCTTAGTCCTCAGGCAATCCAGCCTTTTGAAGTCCATAGCCTGAAAGTCTAGAGTAACAATTAATTGTAACAATATGTTATCAATACTACAGAAGACACTGCATGCTAGAACAGTTCTTATGGTTATCCACCCATTAGATACAGACTTAAACTCAGTCTTAATGCCTGTCCAAATCCTGTTTCATCACATTTTGACTAAGAATTTATGATAGTTATTCAGACTCCTCTTATTTTCCAGAGTTAAAGGGGAACCAGCAGTAAAAGAACCATGGAAAACTTAGTGAAAAGCATTCACTTTATTAAGAATTATTAAGAATTATTAAGAATTAATAATTAAGAATAATTAAGAAAGAATTAAAACAGGCCCGTCTTGGTACTTTTTTGGGTAAAAGCCAGTACAAACACTGCTCAGTGTGTACCATTCAGTTAAGCTGTTACTTTTGCTATAACACAACTCGCAACATACATAGCTCAGTTGGTAATTAAAAATGCTGAGTACCTATGAAAACACAATTTTACCTTCCATTGTTGTAAAAGTATTTTTATTTATAACTTATCAACATAATGTTGCACCAGCAGGGCTTCAGCATGTGAATTTAAACAAGTATTTTTTGGAGCTGTGAAACTTTTGCTTAGGAACAAGTTATACTAAATCAAGGATTGCCATCTTACTGTGAGTTAATTATCTTACAAGCCAGAAAAAGGCATAGTGTGTGTACATTATGAAGATTTTTGCTTTTGTGATGTAGCCTTGCCTTCCCCTGTATGTGAATTATGTGAAAATATATAAAGTATGTGAATACAGATGATTGTGTCTATCAATTAACTAGGACTAGTTATTGCTTGTTGTACACAATATAAAAAAGCATGAATCACATTTTTAATTATCGCACGATTGGGATATCTCAGAGTAGTCTCTTACCTCATGCAGTGTCCTGGTAGGAACAAGAGTATTACATTGCAGCAGGAATCATAGAATCATAGAATAGTTTGGGTTGGAAGGGACCTTTAAAGGACATCTAGTCCAACACTCCTGCAATGAGCAGGGACATCTTCAACTAGACCATGTTGCTCAGAGGCCCCTCCAACCTGACCTTGAATGTTTCCAGGGATGGGGTATCTACCAACTCTCTGGGCAACTTGTGCCATTGTTTCACCATGCTCATGGTAAAAAATTTCTTCCTTCTATCTAGTCTAAATCTTCCCTCCTTTAGTTTAAAACCATTACCCCTTGTCCTATCACAACAGGCCCTGCTAAAAGGTTTGTCCCTATCTTTCCTGTAGGCACCCTTTAATTACTGAAAAGCAGCAATAAGGTCTCCCCAGAGCCTTCTTTTCTCCAGGCTGAATAACCCCAACTCTATCAGCCTTTCATATAGGAGAGGTGTTCCATCTCACTGACCATTTTTGTGGCCCTCCTCTGGACCAGCTTCAACTGGTCCATGTCTTCCTTGTGCTGAGGACTCCAGAGCTGAACGCAGTACTGCAGGTGGGGTCTCACCAGAGTGGAGTGGAGGGACAGAATCACCTCCTTCGACCTGCTGACCATGTTTCTTTTGATGCAGCCTAGGATATAGTTGGCCTTCTGCACTGCGATCGTGCATTGCTGGCTCATGTCCAGCTTTTCATCCACCAGTACTCCCAAGTCCTTCTCCTCATGGCTGCTCTCAATCCCTTCATCCCCCAGCCTGTATTGATACAAGGCATTGCTCCGACCCAGGTCCAGGACCTTGCACTTGGCCTTGTTGAACCTCATGAAGTTCACATGGGCCTATTTCTCGAGCTTGTCCAGGTCTCTCTGGATGGTATCCCTTCCCTCAGGCATGTCAACCTCTCCAGTCAGCTTGGTGTTGTCTGCATAATGGGTGGAAATGGTGGACTGATGCATTCTCACAGTTCATTCCAGTCACTGACATAGGAATGAACATGTTCATGTGTACAAGACTTAGTCTTTCTTTATGTCTAGGAGATTTTAATGAAATCTAACAAATAACATCTCACACTATTTCTTTAATAGCAAATAAAGATTGCGTCTGTGTAGAAAACACTTTTTTTACCAGTAAAAATATGTGTTCAATTCATAGATGCTGGTAGCTGAAGTTTCCGCATTTGACAATATGCTATAAACGTTCCAGTTATTTAAACAAAGCTGAGGAAAATAAATTTCAGCCATTGCTTTTGTATTTTTAAGAAGATTTTACCCACTTTTCTACAAATATTATAAAGAATATTATAAAGCATACATATCCCATCCTACCACCAGATGTTATTTCATGTTCATATAGCCAGAGATGAACAATAGTGACCTAGTCATCTACAGTACTACCTAATGATACCAAACAAAATAAAGCAGCACATTTGCCAGCAACTGGACTTTTCAGAAAATCTCTTGGTTTGCCTGGAAACAATCTTGAAGAATAAACACTTCTGCCTGCAGGTTCTCTAGAAAAGGAAGTGTCTAGGCAACTGCAATAGGACTGGGATGCTATTTTCAAATTCTCTATTGATGTGTCATACATATTTGGACAAGTTACCTCATCCTTTTTTTTTTTTTCTCCTACCCGTCATTAGCTTCATCTTTTTATACTGTGAACTCTTTAGGGCAGGGATAGTACCTTACAAAGTGTGCAAAAAGACGCTTCTTGAGGACTATTAGGTATAACTGGAATTGAACGGACAACTGGAATAGAAATAAATAATAACTAAAAGGTCTTAGGCTGTATCCTCAGGGGCATTTTTAGCAGAGACAGACATGTGATCATCCCATTCTGCTCAGAGCTCGTCAGGCTACACCCTGAGTACCATGTCCAGTTCTGGTCCTGACAATTTAAAGAAGATGCAAACTGACTGGAGAGGGTCCAAAGAAGGACCACAAAGATAATCAAAGGGCTGCAGAACCCGCCCTATGAGGAAAGACTGAAGAAGTTAGGTCTCTTCTCCCTGGCTACGAAGAGGATGGAAACTCTCCTCTGTCTTCACAAACAGCCACATGAAGAAAAAGAGGAGCAATGGGTACTGGTTGCACTGGAAAGGGTTTCATCTCAATAGTCGAAAGAAATTTTTTACCATGAGAAAAATAAATCACTGGAACAACTTCCCAAGGACATGGCCATACATCACTGGCTGTTTTCAAGATGTAATTGGACAGGGTGCTAGATAATCTCACCTAGGTTTCCTTTCCCATGAAAAGCTGGACAAGATGACGTTTCAAGGTCCCTTCCAACTGGGTCTGTTCTATGATTCTATGGTTCTAAAATTCAAGAAGAACATGCCTTCTTTTCTTGTTCTCCTTCTTCTATTTTTATTGGCCATACTTGTCTTGTATTTGTTAATTTCTTATCCTCCATGACCCAGCATGGAAGGGATAATAAGACCTTTTCTCATGACAGCAAATTTCATCACCTACATACTTAATCAGGTAGTAGGGAGTAACATATGAGCATTTGGTTTGTGAAATAGAGCTCATGGTATCCACAAGGGGTAAAAGTGGTTCTTCAGTGTGTGCTGAAGTCAAGAAGAATTCAAGGTTGTTATAACAGGAATTTTTATCTTCAGTTTTGTTTGCTGGATTCTTTCAATTTCTACAAACGCCATTAACAATGTTTTATTAAAAATCTAAATTACACTTCTTCCTCATAATCTTACCATTTAATGTGGATTTTGCTTTCTGTTTGCAATATTCTCTGCCTAAAAACTTCTCGCATTTTCATGTTTCTAGATTGCAGGAAGGTTCAGAGATATGATAGAGTGCACAAAATGTGCCAAAAGAAATTATTTGGGCTAGAGAAAAACGTGTGGAGTAGATCTTGACCTTTTGTTGCTGTTGTGCATAGGTGTGTTTCTTCTTTAATGGAATGGGCGGCTGATAATGTGGATTAATTTATAATCTTAATTAAGACTAAATCCCAGACTCATGTCACAAACCTCAGTTGCTACAGTCAGGAGTTTACAGGCCTCACTGGCTAAAGAAACCAGTATATACTTTCAGAGGCCATTTCAGTTCATTGCAATCTGATGGGCAGATGGTATCATACCTGCTAGAAGGAGCTATTGCTGTTCAGTGACTGAGATACATTGTTTAGCAATATTAATCACATTAATATGGTTTTACTATTTATACTTTTACATAGAGATTAGCTGTTACCTCTTTTAATATTACATCAACTTTTCTTCCACCAAAAGCCTTTAATCCCAGCCTGGGAAAAGGAAAGAACAGATCATCTCAAAGTTTTCAAAAGTTTTTCTTGGGGAACATGAATGCTGAACAAATCATTTTAGTTTTAGTGAGAAATCCCAATATACTATCCATCAACAGTAATGTTGGCATCTAGCAAGAACTAAGTGAAGTTGGAGATATTTAATATCTTTTAAAGATTTGCAGTTGTTTTATATTGAGTACTTCAGAATAGATTGTACTTCAGAATAGATTGTCAGATGATGGGAGCATTTTCTGTATCTGTAAGGGAAATGCTTGAAGCATAATTTGGGTATTGTTGCAGGAGAGTGGTAGTGTTTTCAGCTACTGGCCTGTCTCAAAGGTATATATTGATCTAAATAATTAACAATTGCTAGATAAGAGAATACCTTCACTCCTGAATAGGTCTCTAGTTTGGTGATATCTAATCACTACCAACATCCTGAGATATGGAGAAAATTTTTAGTGAATGTGAAAAAAACTGCAACAAAGAGAAGTGATTTTTAGTCATGTCTACTTCCCATATCTCTACTGTTTGACAGTAGAAATAAATAAGTAATTTGGTATACTTACTCAATATCATTAGTTTTTATCAGATTGCTTTTTGTAAAGTTATTCTTTTTCATTTGAAGACTTTTAGAAACTGATTAAACATGCCAAATATTCTGCTTTATAGGTGAGGTAGAAACTCTAGATTTAAAGTTACATTTCACCAGGCTTGACTAGGAAAGGCTTCTAAGCTAGTTGGAATTATATATTTACCAGAAGCGTTGGTCTTTTCCAGTTACTAGAGAAGTAGCCCAGACAACCAACTAATTCCGTATGCCAAACTTTCTCATGGCTAAAATTTGGTGGAAGGACTTCCAGCAACAAGAATTGTTTGCCTTCTCTTTGCAGATTTCTTTGTACATATTTTTTGATTTGTTTGTGCTTTTTCCCCATCAACCTAAGTCTGCTTTATGGCTTTTTGTCATCTGTTAACTTAAGCTGTTTAATACAAGCCATTTCTTTTGTGGTACTACAAAAATGACTTGTCAAATTAGCAAGCCTTGTAAAGACTTGTAGCAGATCAAAAAGGAGAGTAGTCTTTAGATCAGTGAAAATGTGATCCAACAGCTGACAATACGTAAATAGGAGCTTTCATAAACTATGTTCTACTCACAAGCCTGTAAAGAACTTGAAGCCTGATTGTCAGTCTATTTAGACCAAAGACTATTTATATAATCTTTTTTAATTTTCATTCTGAATGATCTGTACTTTCCCATTGGTTTTTTTACTTCTGAAAATAACAGTCATGCTGATTAATTACCTGGCGGAACCCATGCTTACCTAACATATCCTAGCTTCCAAGATATATCCTGCTTAGTGTAAACGTTGGTCTTTTAATGGCAATCACAGTATGTGGGGCTGTCTGGAATTTTATTAGATTGCCATTAACAACAATATATCATTCTTCAGCTCTGCTGAGTGTTTTAAAGAAGCAAAATAATCAAATTGTGTTCTTCAAATTTAGTTTAAAAATGGACATCATTGGGTGGTACGAATTCAATTATTGCAGTGTAAGTTTTGCCTGCATGAGTTAAAAGATTTTGGTACCCACATTTTTACTGCTAATTTTCTAAGCTCTTTAAAAATAATTTACCAGAAGATACTTAAACAGCATCTGTTTTCTTTGGGGATTTACTTTCATACTGGAGATATTTCTAGCATCTTTTTTCAGTTTTTATTGTGTGGGTTATAATATCCATGGATTGCTATGGATACAAACAGTTGGATCAGTCTATTGACCTCCAAAATACTTGAGAAGCCCTGTAAGGGTCAAATCAGGAGGGGGGAAAAAGAGGAGAAAAATGAAACATATACAGAACAGCTGTTAGTCTTTCCCTCTACACAATATTTAACTAGGTCAAAAAAGAAGTTCAAATTATTTGCATGTTTAAATAGATCTTCAAAAGTTGGGAAGCTAGTAAGCTTTTTCTTTCATTGAACAGTTACAGTTAGAGTTATTGCCACTTGATTGTCCTTCTGGCAGCCATAACAGGGTATAAAAATCTTTGATGACTGCATGTCAAAGCATGCAAGCCAAGAATAAACAAATCTCATTTCTTGTGTCAGGTTATACATGTACATATGTGTTCATTTAGCTGGGAGTGGACAAATCATCATATGTAGAGCTCATCTCCTACTCTCTGATATTCACAACACTAGTTCTACTATGACTTAACATGCAAAATCTCCAAAATTTCATGTTTTGGTTTATACACAGTAATGCATTATGCCTGAATAACACACAAATGATTTATCCGGCCTTTAACCAAACAATATTAACTTTCCTCTGTTCAAAATAGCTTAAATTATTATAATTTAGTATTGATTTTATTCTGTTATCTACATAGAGTCCTTTAAACATAAACAAAGATATTTGTATACAAGTAACTGTAGGTACCTGTTCATGAATACAATTTATGGCACCTCAGTGGGACACTGAGAAAAGAGTGTTCTTTTATAATTTGTGTTCATGGCACTACAAAGTAATCATGATAAAGGTAGAAATACCAGGTCTCTTGCAGATTATGCTCTGTGTATTCTGCAAGGTATTACTTATCCAGAAAACATGATAGGAAAGGGACATGGGATGATATATAGGCTACAGCTGAAAACAGAGATTTGATTCTTCTTCTATGTGCGTATACTCTTTAGCCTGAGTAAAGGGTTGTCTTATGACACCATTCAGACTTAACAGGAAGACGTGTTCAATAGATAAGAACAGAGATTTAGTGAAGTAATAAAATTGTAATAACTATCATTCCACGGGTGATAGCACATTGTGCAATACTTAATTCATGGCAGTTTAGTTTCTACTGCAGAAAGCATTAATATTCTGTAGGACAAAACTGGAGCTACATGGTCCAAGGCACCTTCATCAGACAAAGTTCTTCAGCCTGACTCCTGAAGGCAAGTAATTTTTTGGCATGAGGGTCACCTATGAAGCCAAAGAAAATAGTATGCACCTTCATATCTTTATATTCCTCAGTGTGAACATCCCTGTACTATCAAAAAAAAAAAAAAATCCAATGAAACAGTTTTAAAAAGCTGCAGAAGAAAATAAACTGGACAATCAGGACTAGAACGGTTGGTAGGAATGGAAACACTACATATGTTAGTGGAAATGGCTGCCGTGGAAGGGGAAAGCTTTCTGTAAGTTATGTTTGAGAATCATTGAGGTTTTAGTAAAAGAGAAGTTCCTTGTGACTGGTGTATGCTGAGCACAGTAGCAGGCAATGAATTGGAGAAATGAACTTGTTACAGACTTACAGCCAGTACTGCGAATCTAGAAAATTTAGACTTTTATTAAGACCAGATTGTCTATAGGTATAACAGCACGAAGGATCATAAACAGCCATTAAAATGGAAGAAGCCCGACAGTGTGAAAGCCAACGTGTATATGCCAAGTAGCAAATTAGAAAAAAGTGGAGAAAAGCCTTAGAGAAAGCTGAAAGAAAATGAATGTGAGTACCAGTATTAAATCAGCAAAGGAAGAAATCAGAGATTAAATTGGCCAAGAACAGAAAGAGAGAGAGAAGGTAAATGATTTGCAGCAAGGCCAATGACATCCTGGGGTGTATCAAGAAGAGTGTGGCCAGCGGGTCAAGGGAGGTCATCCTCCCCCTCTACTCTGCCCTGGTGAGGCCGCATCTGGAGTACTGTGTCCAGTTCTGGGCTCCCCGGTTCAAGAAGGACAGGGAACTGCTGGAGAGAGTCCAGCAAAGGGCTACAAAGATGATTGGAACATCTTTCTTATGAGGAAAGGCTCAGGGACTTGGGTCTTTTTATGCTAGAAAAAAAAAGACTCGGGAGGGTCTTATCAATACTTATAAATACTTAAAGGGAGGGTGCCAGGTAGATGAGTCTTTTTTCAGTGGTGCCCAGTGATAGGACTAGGGGTAATGGGCACAAACTGGAGCACAGGAAGTTCCATCTTAACATGAGGAGGAACTTCTTTACTCTGAGGGTGGCAGAGCACTGGAGCAGGCTGCCCAAGGAGGTTGTGGAGTCTCCCACAGTGGAGACATTCAAAACCCGCCTGGACGCCATCCTGTGCAATGTGCTGTAGGTGTCCCTGCTGTGGCAGTGGGGCTGGACTTAGATGATCTCCCAAGGTCCCTTCCAACCCTGACGATACTGTGATACTGTGTAACTGACAAAACTGAAGGAAATACTCTATACTCTGAAAGACAGGATAAACAGAATGCAGTTTACATCCAGCTATTAAACTCAGGAGTACAAATAAAGAAAAAAAAAAAAAGAAAAAGGTTGTTATGGAGTCCAGCATGGGATTCCTTAAGTGAACAAGAGCAGTCCTTATGTGGAGTAACAGTATATTCTGCCTGCTCCAGGGGCTGGCATGTATGTGCCATAAAAATCTCACAGAACCACAACAAGACTGGAAAGAAAGGAAGAAGAAAGGAAACAAAGAGGGAAGGCAAGGAAGAAGGGAGGGAAGGAAGTGAAGAAGGGAAGAAAAAAGAAGAGGAAGGAAAGAAGGGAGGAAGGAAGGGAGGGAGGGAGGGAGGAGAAAGATGAGAAGCAGAAAAGGAGGGAAGGATGAAAAGGAGAATGAAGAGGAAAAGGAAGAATAAAAAGAAATTTGTAAGATTCCTTAGGATCTCTTGTCTGTACAAGGATTATCTCTGGGAATATTTCTAGGTCCAGAGTGTTTCACTGCAGGCTGCAGACTGGCAAGCCCAACACAAAGGTCCACTTGGAATTATTAAAAAAAAAAAAAAAAAAAAAAAAGAACCTCAAGAGACTTAGACACATTGATACATGGTAATACTAAACAGTTAAATAAAGACATATAATTTCAGAAATATGAAGAATTCCAAAAGAAAAGACCAAGGAAAAAAAATACAAAATTATGTCTTCACTTTTTATAAAGCCAGAGTAAACATCTTCCATCTAGACAGATGCAATCAAGCAATGTGTATAGTAAATAATTTTCCCCTTTTTCAGCAAGTCATCATGTTCAAATTTTATCCACCTGTAACAGCTGTAAGCCTACTACAACTTTCTTTACATGTTATGAAATTCTATGAATAGTAATAGTTGGCACTGAATCACAGTTCCAGCATAAGAAATTTCTGTACTTTCATAGCATTGTGAATTGTACAGTTAGATATTTTGTTTCTGAATTTTGTTAATATTTTTAAATGAAGAGCTTATCTTGAAATCCATCTTGTCTTCAAGTTGCTAATAAATGACCTCTTATCCCAACCTGAATAAAGCAGTATTATTGTATCAGAAAATATATCAGAGCAACAATGTGAGACTTAATTGAATATTTTCAGACTTCAGTAAGAGTTCATATTGATTATTTTTTTTAAATAAAAGTATGTTAGTTCTTTATGTAATCTCCTTCACTTCATCCTTAGATTCTTCTAAACATATTACATTCTGGATCTTGAAGTCTGAAATTATGACTTAAAATTAATACTGTCAGTTTGATAGCCCAATTGTACAAAACTTTCTTAAACCATGACCACATTTTTCAGAATCAGACCCTAATTCTGCAAGCAGAATGTGTATTTCCTTGCAGCTCTGGGTTTGCTCTTACTGCGTCATCAGACGCCAACTTCATGTTCTTGTGCTCTGCATTAAATGAGATTTCCAATACATACTGGCATTTTTATTTATTTTAATAAAATATAAACTAAGTAAACTAAATAAATAATGCATTCCTATGCTAGGCTTGTCATGCTTAATTTATTTAAATCCTGAAATTTAAACTAATTTTCTGATTTTTCATATTCATCTGTCAGTTCACCCATCCATTCTTGCAACTTTCACTGCTATATTACTAGTTATTGCTAGCATAAATTGCAGAGAAAATTGATGTAAACCTGTTCTAAGGTGTGTCTAATTTTAGCTGCTTTAACTTCCTGAATCCTTAAGCTTACATTTTTTAGTGGGGCTATAAACTGCTCTCTGGGATTCTCGCTTTCACCATAATTTTGTGCAATGACATCATGGAGGCAGTTACATACTTATAGGAGAAGGTTCAGTTCTATTTGAAAAGATATGTTTACCTTTTTGGACTTGTTTCTCTTAATTTTTTTCATATTGTGTATAATCTGTTGTTTAAAAAGATAAAACATTTTACAGGTTTAAAAAGATTAAATGAAGAACATTTCACAAATATATGCAAAATAGCCAACATAGATGTTGAAAGAATGCAGACAATTTTTCCTATTGATACTGAGCTTTGCCTCTCAGTCTTTTGTACCTAGAACTTCTTGCTAGAGTTGAAATTATTAATTATTAAATATTAAAAGAAAAATCTGTCAAACATACAAGTGACAAACCTGGGATGGCTGAAGTATGAAGGGGATAATCAACTATCAAATTGCCTCTGTTCCCTTTTTTCCCTTTGTTTGTAATTTCATACTTCAACTCCCAATGACTTATTAGCTATAGGTTATTGGCTTCTTGCCTCTCCACATCCCTTTTTTTAAGACACTGCTATTCTAGCCACTGATTGTACAAAAAAATGACCTAACTGTACAGAAAATACTATTCAAGAGAGCCCAAGAAAACCAAAAGAAGAAAAAGGGAAAAAACGCTACATAAAAGCCCCAAGGAAGCTGGTAAGAGGACGTCACTGCCGGAATGGTTCAGGGGGAGCCAGATCAAAGCTAGGTCTAAGTTAAAAAACTGAAGCAGTCTAACAACAGCACCAGTTAACAATTGCATCATTAGTGTTAATCAGAAGCTGTGTTTTGTCATTATTGTTATTATAAGTACACACCTGGAAGCTAGAGAAAAGCAACAGACTATAACAAAATGAAACTCAACCCTAGGCTGTTATTTAGGTCTGATACCTGAGGAAAGCTGGCAAGAGTTTGTAATATAGAAAGGTTTTTCCAGAAAAATCACTTCCCTTTTTCTCCTCCTTGCTGCACGCTAGGCTGTGCCATCCTATAATTACAGATCCCCATGGCAGGACAGCATTCACTGTCAGCAGAGGAAGACATGACTGTCTCTACCTACTTGCTTTGAGAGGAAGATAAGTAATTGTTTACAGCTTCACACACAGCTCCATAACTCACACATGTACTGACAGAGGTCTTGTTCCTCATTACCATCCCCTCTGTGTGTATATTCTTCCAGTAACAGTCTGGTCCTTAAGTAACAGCTAAAGAAGTAATTTAGCAGTCATATTGCAAATGTAATTTTGGGAAATGATGCATTTCAAGACATTTTGAATGATACTTTTTTATTTGTGGAACAGAATTAGACTGAGTTACTACTGACATAGTGAATCCTTTCCTATTACTCCTTCTTGCTATATAGGCTTTTATTATTGTTTTGTATGGACCACATGGGACTAAATTCTAAAATTTATGGATGCCATATTTATAGTACACGTCAGTGGACAAGCGTCAGGAAACATCAGTTTTATAGGGGAATTAAATGAGGTTGTTACAGCAAAATTTATTGTTTAATCCATGAAAGCTCCATAGACTTCAAAGGTTAGACCACCAAGTAATAAAGATAGAACATCACAATCATAATCTCAATAAGCACTATAACGTGGTTATAAAATAAAAATGGACAGAAAGTGACAGAAATATACAGGTATGCCTAATATAATTTCCAGTTCTCTTAACTTTGTCTATGAATCTGGAATGTGATTACTGAATTAAAGGCTGTCAGAAGCTGATTTTAAGGTTTCCTTCCTTCCTTTCTCCCTTTCCCTTCCATTTCCAAAGACCTAATTTGAAAACACACTCTTAATCTATATTGTCATTGCAAAACAGGAGAGGTGGATCCTGTAGACCATGGAAACAAGAGCCATGCTGGCCGAATACACAGAAAATACAGCCTCACAGCTTCCTGGCAAAATTTATTGTGCTACCAAATAGCCTGCGTGTTGTTCTCTGCTCACCATAAGATTAGGGCTCTCTAACAGTATGTAAATAGATGTAAAACAATGACCAAGCCACAAGGTCAATTGGCAGCAAGGAAACACAATGTAACGTTAAATACTGGCATATAAATTAATGTCCTGGAGTTTTAAAAACAGTCACCTGATGAGCCAGTGAACTCCAGTGTTGAATAATGTTGACTATTTCATTAGTACTATGCAGCATGTTAAGTAGCTAAATCATAAATAAAGATAACGGTGTCCTTCAGGTACATGCCAGCACTCCAGTTGCCTGTAGCTGCATTTACATTGTATAGTTGATTCACTCTGAAAACACTTTAAGACCACATTCCACAGCCACAAATATTGTGTAGTTGTTTGAGCACCCAGTGGAGCATGGCAGTACCCCAGATGACATAGCAAGGCTTGCCATCTTGAGGGCACCATGCTTTTACAGGCATCTGTAAGGATACCTCACACACAGTGTGGACAGTGCATGTTCCTTGCCACCACCATCTCAGGTGCCTCAAACCTGCCTCCATGCTTGCCAAGCAATATGTCTGCTGCAAGGTCACTGCACTAGGCTGAGTGGCCAGCATGCCTGAGTGATGCCTGTCAACCCAGAAACTCCGTGATGGGTTTAGAATGGACCATGACTACAAAACCCCTGCCTGAACAGCCAGGGATCTGTTGCTGGAGACACCTCATGGCCCACTGAGAAGAGCCTTCATGCTTTTTTCCATGTAGAAATGGTAGGTTGCAAGAAATGAATCCAGGTGTAAGATCTGTATGAGAAGACTCCTCCAGGGTGCCAACATAGAGTCAACACCTGGCTGTATTGTAGCATCTGCCAACAGCACACCTTGGAAAGGATTTTAATGTAATTGTTCTGCTAACAGTAACCTGAAAATAATAAAGAGAATTTCATAACACAAATGATTTTAAATGCAGATATACTCACACAACATAATATCATGGAAAGTAGAAAAAGATGAAAATTGCCAGCTCTACTATTTTGGCCAATTACCTGTTACACATCTAACGCGGCTTTAACCTGCACATGTTATGTTTCAGCCCTTCTACTTTTGGATTTGTCAACATTTTTAAGTAACTTTGTATCTGTCCATGTTTTCTTATTAGACAATTACTTCCCCCAGTCTGTATTCAGATGTCACAGCAACAATCATGTTGGTGACACACAGACAGAGGACCTGAAGTGCCTGAGGCTGACTATTCCTTCTTAGTGATGCACTCCAAGGCTGCCCAGTACTGAGGCACATCAAGCCTAGGAAACAGTCTCCCAGAATTACAGCTTTGTTGTGTTCCTCTCAAAATATTCATGAGTCGTAGAGAGAGGATATATTCAAATATTTCTTGTGGAGGTATTCAACACACACTGCCTTCATGTTATGAAAAACATCAAGATTTATATTGTGTCTCAGACTGCATATTATTGAACCCGCTTTTTGTGTTGAATAAATATCGATGTTTACATCGACAGAACTGAGTGTCTTCCTAGTATATATAGAAGACTGAAATTATTCACAACATCCTGCATTCTGCAAAATGCATGAAGGCTATGATGAAAAATAATTTAATACACTAAAATAACAGGTCTCTCAATTCCAAGGAGTATTAGTGATCTCAGTGTTACAAACACAAAACATTTAAGTCATTGCTAGGACTGTATCTTTTATCTGCAATGAAAAACTGTACTTCTCTTCTGTTGTATTGCCATCATGATTATCACCCTTGTAAGTTATGAGATAATATGGTAACTAATTAGAAAAGCACTAGTTTTTATAAAATTTCTTATATAGCTACTGCCTGGAAAGGGTACAAGATGTATCTGGTGTTAGTCAAGTTCTGTTGAAGTAGTTTAAATGCTGTTAATGGGTGAAAATTTAGAAACATTATTTAATTTTTATCTAATGAGAAAAACAACTGTTTACCTCTTTCACCTTCTCTCAGGGCTGAACAGGAGTCAAAAAATTCTCAGCTATCAGCTCAGGAACTGCTGCAGGAACAAGTACACTCTCAGGCCATGTGGTGTGGCTGAGGAGCCATGGGAGAAGCTTTCATTTTTAGATTTCTTTAACTATGTTCATTCACAGCACCTACCAACACCCTGTATCACTTTATTAGCACTGAGACCTCTACCATGGGCTGATGGGAAAAGAAAAAAAGACAGAACTCTAACTGAAATGAGCACAGCATAAGTGTGCTTATCTAGTACTTCTACTCCTAGATTTATCCCAGCATGTTAGCTGCTGATGGATGATGCTGTTAGTCTGTTCAGAGATTCTGAGGTAGATGCTATTTGTAGTTAGAAAACCTGTAAAAATTGACTTGTTTTGCCTTTATGCATTTGCTGTTACAAAATATCAAAAGGCAATCTGTCATACACCATAGTAACAGTTGTGTGAAAAATTATCTATTTATAGAAAAATATAGAAAAGCAACTTTATAATTTAAAAAGGAAGATCTTTGTCATTTTATCTTAAATTTCATATGTTTATAAAGTAAAATGTAAAAAAAACCATTAAAAATTATAGAGCATATTTATATCATATACCGATAATTTGTGTGATCTTGAGTTTAAACTGTCAAGTTAAATAGACCCAGGGGCAAAAATTCAACATTGCTGTTCGACTTCAGCCTCGGTTTCCTCAATGCAAAAGCAAGGAGACATTTAATCATTACCTCCAAGGGACAAATAAGCTTCGCATCTGTCATCATAATAAAAATCAGACAAATTTATTCTAATATAATCATGTCTTTTCATGCTGGTCTCCAACTGACACTGGAGATAAGCTTAGAAGGGAAAGATGGATGGGTAGAGGAGAACTGAAATGGAGAAAAATCAAATTACAGAAAACCTAAGGAAGGAAATGACCTAAAAATGGCAGAAACACAGAGGGGTAGAATAAACCCTTCAAGAGTATCAACAGAGCTGGCTGAAAATTGCATCACAACTATTTAAATACAAATACACACAAACCCTTCCAATTTTAAATGATATCCTATACCAAAAGCATTCACTGTTTTAATGGCATAGACATTGAAGGGTTTTGTTAAAATGGAAAATACAAAGCACTTCTACATATTATTGGAAATTGCTTTGTTAAATCCTCCAAGGTATGTCAAGATATATTTTGATTTCCTTGTGTTCTTTAACACAACTTTTTTTTTTTTTTTCTAGAAATAAAATTTGCTATTCACATATTTTATAGTAGGATTTTATTGAGACATATTTTATTGTGCCCAGCATTTTATTTTAGCAAAACACAGGCAAGAAGTGTTGTAGAACCAATATTGGGCAAGAGAGACACAGCAGAGTGTTGCTCTCTCCTGGCTCATGACACAGGCTGTGACTCATGATGCAAATGTTGCTGATGAAAAAGGCTTGCTAGTTTGCTTAAATGAACTGTCTTAGTTTTCTGCTTTAAATTATTTAAAACTACTGCTTGCCCCAGGAGGTAAATACAAATCTCACCAGGAAACTTCTCCTTCCCCTGCCCTTTTCCCCCTGAGTTGTTATCCTTGCAGGACCTTTCTAGAAACAAAAGGGAAATATATTCTTTAATTGAATAAATTGATTACTTATATTCCATTAGTTGGTGATCTTTGCAACTCGCCTGCATAGGATGGAGTTTTTCATGCAATAATGTAGGTAAAAAATCATGTCTAAAAATAGTTTATTGGAACTCACTAATTCAAAAGCAGACTGAAATTTAAGAAATCAAGTTGAAGCTTAGCTCAGCTGTAAAACTGCAGTCTCCGGGGCAGATTTACTCATACATGCTTTACCTTCAGGATGCTCCAGGTTCACAGAAGGGCCAGCACGTAGCCACACCTTCTCCATGAACATTGCCCTGTGCAGAGGGCACTCCCAGCCTTGGTATATCCACTTCTCATTTAGTTCACCACTTAGGGGTAACCATGTTATGCCAAAAGCAGGGGCAGGATCTTCCACTCTCAAACTCCTCCCGGATGTTGTAGCTTTCAAGCTGTTCCAAATAGAGCCAAAGCAAACACAGGTCTGCTCTCAGAAACATGAACCATCCTGAAACTAGGGACTATCCCTAACCTGGCACTGTCTACCCCAAACCTGAATTTATTTTTTAGAGTCACAGCTTATAAGAAAAGTGAAAATGAGAATCTATGATGAGGTAGGCCTGAGAAGGAAACCTACATGAACTCTCAGACCCTAGACATTGGCTCAAAAGTGTGAATTAACTCTTGACATCTATGTCTGTACCGGTAGAAGAAAGCGCAGAAGGGCTACGGTAGAAGGGACAGCTTTTTTTATCTAACTTAGTCTCACTTGTAAATCATTCCTTTTGAAGAGTGAGTGACGGGCTGAGGTGCCCACTCTGGAAAAGGCAGAGCTTGCCCCTTCATGAGGAGACCCCTTACTTACGCAGGACACCTGTTACTTCCCCCCCTTACTCAGTCTATGTTATTTTTATAGTTAAATATACAAGATTTTATACAGTTAAGGCTTTTGAGCTCAAAAGTAGCTTCTTTGGGTTGAATTTAGGTAGGTCTCCTTGTAAGTGTTTGCAGGTGTGAGGTTATCTCTCACAAGCAAATGACACCTGCAGTGAAATTTCAGTCTGTTTTTAGTCTTCTCAAAATAATTATCACAGAAAAAATGTTACTTATATTAGGAGAGAAGTTCTAACCAGTACAAGCTGGTCAGAAGCTGTTGCATTGTTTTCTCAAGAGAAAGGCTCTCTGACCTGAGACAATTCCACAAAGTAGCACTCTGATGTCTTCTATAGCAGAAGGACAAACTCTTTAAAAATTGAATATAGTCAAATCAACAGAGAGATCATGAGATAAGATTAAAATACCCAACCCTGTCTTTTCTCAAGATTATATCCAAGAACTGTTACAGGAGAACATATTTTCCGCTCCATTCTCTACTCTGCATTTCAGCAATATTATTTTACATAAAAGCATCAGTTAGAAACACTGCTTTCTTTTTACAATTATTTTGAAGTCCAAAATATCATATACCTGCACTGAGTATTGTACTTGATCAATTACTTCCTGTCTCTTCACTTAAACACGATTGTTTCAGATAAGCAGCACTTAAAGCAAGAAAATTAAAAATGGGAAATTGTTGATTGAGTTTAGATGTAAGCTTATGTCTCAGCTACACAAATTACAATCTCACTTCAACAACCAAAAATATCACAGCTACCAACAACAGGTGATGCTTTTTTGTGTATCTTTGCCTCTGAGTGTATAGAATTCAGGACTGCCATGGAGCAGCAGACAGGTACAAGGAAGGAATCTATAATGTTCATGGACCACCTAGGGACTGGCGTACATAGAAACTCCTCAAAAACTACTGAAGCTACTTCAGTGTTCTAAAAGGGAAACACAAAATTGCACCACACTATGAAAATCTAATCGTGGTCCAAGCAAATTTTTAAATCAGCAAGGAGAAATTCCTGTCTAGTCTAACACAACTGACACGCATTTCCCACCTTTTTGACATCTCAGTCTCCCTACTGTCTGGGTACTTTTTTGTTTGCACGGCATTCATTTCACTAAGTTGCTAACTGCCTTCTATTGAGATTGCTGTTTCTGGACATCTGATCTGATGTCAGACAGAAAGGGAACAGAACCCAGTAGGACTTGCTATTGAAAAACAAGGTCCATGTGAGAAGAAAGAACATCAAAGCTGGCCAAAGGAAACAAAACATTTGGATACAGCATGGTGAATGACAGCAGTGATACGTTCAGTTGTGCCAGTTGCTGAAAGGTCTGTGCGTTAACTACAGTGATATGAGCTGGAGGATTGCATCTGGCACTGTTGCTGGGAGTACTCTCATCCAGCGTATATTGTAATGGACATTTGTAATGTTTAATTATATTGACAAGACATGCACAGAAGGGACAAATACACAAGCAGACACATAGCACTGAAATGGAAAATCTAGTCATTAAAGCAAAAACATTATTTTGAAACAGCTCGTGGATAGAGCAGGATCGGGTTGCTGCAAGCTTCAAAAACATACCACCTCGGCTAAGAGACAGAAATCACGGCTGGAAAGGTGAGACGTAGAAAGGAAACATATTTGTTGTTCTGTTTTCATGCTAGACAGTGTTTGTTCGGGATTAATCATTCAGTCATTTTTGGTATGAATATTCAAAACATAAGCTGTTCTCCATTTTGAACTTCCAGACTGGCAGTCCCATGATACTGAAATTAACCTATCAATCATAACAAAAGCCATCTGAGGTGAGCTATTTATTTCCCCCAATAATTCCAACAGGGTTTTGTTTCTTTTGCTATATTTTGTTTTCCTCAAACAAGTGCTGGAAAGGCCAGCCTGTCTATAAAAATGTCTGTGGAACCGGGACATTGTGGGGGACTGATAGGGAAGGAGATGACTTAGATGAGTCTGCAGAAGCAATGAAAGATGCTCAGTGAACTGTGACTGCCCTGGAGTCATCTACTTGATCACTTGCCCACATATCAGTTGTTACAGCTGATACACTTAAAAAGTTCATTCTCCTTCTAGAGATAGATTGTGCAAAATGCTGTGTGCTAAGTTGTCCAAAGTAACAAATGCCAGCTCACAATCTCAATGCTGGTTCAGCCTGCTACATAAAATTGTCTATCAGATCAGCAAAAGACTAGGATGAAAAAAACATATACATGCAAAATGGATTGCTCAAATTGAAAGGATTGCAATAAGCTGACTTGCAGGGTCCTTATCAGAACACCATGCAGTACTGGAAGAAGCTGAAATACCTCTGGAAGAGATGCTTGCAGTAATATTTCCAAAAAGTGTTTGATTTATTGATGTTCATGACAGTGGAATGTCACTATTTAGGTAGTGTTGATTGGAGAGTCTCCAAAGGGGTGTTGATATGGCAATTTCATTTCTACTTTTTCTAGACCGCCACTTATCTGGGCTTACCTGTATTTGACCTTTGCTCTCCATATCCTATCAGGCATCCTTTGTGGACCAGGCTGGAAAATATTTGATGAGATTTAGCTCATTTCTACATAATGCCACCTGTTAGAACTTGGTTCCCATTATTACTACTTCCCTCCTAAACTGTTTTCTTTCTTTACCTTATTTTTCCACATTTCTATCATTTTAATCCTGTCTTCTGGCCAGCAAAATTTTGTCTCAGCTTGCCAAGGAAACCCTACTTTTTGCAACATTATCAAGAACTACATTGTCTTAAGCACTCTGATTCCACCACAGGTTTGACAGATCTCTGAGTAGCTCATGAGACTGTCCACAAGGCCCTGAATGATATGATTATGAAACAAATCCCAATGGCTGGTCACGGTTTTCAATAGAAATGACTAATCCAGGAGGGACAGCCAAATCATCAGCTTTCTGCCATGGTATCACATACAATGCCATCTGATTCCTTAAGGCTCTCAGATTCACGAGTTCACTGCATTGGCAGGATGCCTGTGTTTCCCACTTGGACAGCTTCCTGGTACCTCTCTCCTATTCTTTGCAGGCTGCCCGGCTGGTAAATGGCCATATTGCTCATTTCCTCAGGCTGGTTGGCTCTGGATTTTCCAGCTGCCTCGACTTCCTGGACACTTACTTTCTGGGTTACTGAGCTTCCACAGAGACCACCTGTTTGGAGACCCAGCATTCCAGCTGTCCTCCTCACAAGCCAGACTAGAAATTGTAAGGTACAAGAGAAAACAGCACAATCGTTTAGTTGGTGGACCCAGCTAATAGGGAGACAGGTGACTGCCCCATTGTCATGATTTGGGCCACACTGGCCACTGAGGCGAATGACAGATGCTCTCCCCTACCTCTCTCTCCAAGGAGAGGAGGGAGAGAGACAAAGAGACTCATGAGTTCAGCAGGAACTAAACTACTTTAAGATATATTAATAAAGAAATAATAAAAAGGAAATAATGAAATATATGCAAAACTGTATCAGGCTCCCAGGATGACAATCACATCACCGACATGCACTGGAAAAGTCCCAGACTGGACTCAGTGATGGACGGGAGCTGGATTCTGGATCTGGATTCAAGAATGCAGGGCTCAGTATCAAAGGCAGATGAACAGACAGAATGCTTCTTGGACGCCGGCCATTGAAGAAAGAGATCTAACTCTTTGATCCCCCAGCTTTTATCCTGAGCATGATGCAGATGGGATGGAATACCCTGTTGGTCAGTTTTGAGTCACCTGTCCTGTCTGCTCCTCCCCACAGGTGGGACCCCTCTATGCTTTTCTGCTTCAGACCCTTCAATGGGGCAAATAACCAAGTTCGCTGCCCTTGGGTGTTACAGCAATAAGGATAAGCTAGAGCATCTCTGCGTACCATTCCTTGGCATCAACTATAAACATAGGTCTTATTGCTCTGAGAGCGAACAGTGTCTGTGCAATATGCTGTTAATTTCAGTCATTAGAAGAGGCTTAGCTAAAAAGTAGTTACTGAACAGAAAGTTGGTTCTGTTTTACCTCAAACTGGGACACCCTTAACCAGGAAGTCAAGGTCCATGAGAACATTTTCAATGGCTTTCATTCCTTGCCCACTCTTACATTTGGCTTTGTATACATGAATTTTCTGATGAGACTGATATTCTGTTTACCAGCCTGGTAACAGTGCATTTGTACTAAGGTCATCCACAGAAATAGCCTTATATATAAAGGAGAAAGAATCTGATGCAAAAGTGTCATTCATTTATGGAAAGAAAACACATGTTAGAAAGGAACTTGGATGAGGTTGCACAGCAATGTGATGCATTGTGGCATTCCTTTCCTTTTACATGTTGAAGTCTGCACTATTCATATTTTTTTACTTAAATTTAAATTAACGCATCCAACAAGAAAAAAATGCTTGCAATATACTAGTTATTTACAACATTAAAGTGAATTTCCTTCTCTTCTGCACGTTCTACTTGCAATTTTGAAAATATTAGCTCACACATGCACATTTTTGACAACTGTTCTAACAGAATAACTGAGGAAGTAGATTATTATTATCGTCTGTATGGCCCTATATTGATCAGCTATGGGACAGCTGACAGCCAGGTTTCACAAATATTGGCTGACAGAGAACAGTATGACTCCAGTCTATGGACTCTGCTTTGGTTTGATGCCAGGTTTGATCCTTCTGGCACATTTTTTAGTTCTGGTCCTCTTTTTTTTTTTGCTCCTCCAAGGCCCGTCAGCTCATCTCACTGCTGCATGAGCATGCTCTCGCAGGCTTCTCATCACAATCCAAGTACCCTTGCCCAGAAAATTCTGTTTCTGCTGGTTTAGGCTCCCATTCCAGTCCCAGCCTGCCCTCCCCTCCTCTTACAGTCCCTCCCACCATTCCACTTACAATCAGTCTTTTATTTGGTTTCTTCGGTCAATCATTTCGAGTTTGTCACTATACCCTCTCTTGCATTCCACATTTCTTTGCTTTCCTTCTGCTGAAATTTGCCTCAACTGGTTCCAATCCATAGTTTTTATTACCCTTCTTCCCCAGTTCCTTGGCTTAGTCCATTTCTCTAGGTATGCTGCTTCTCCACATGCTTTAACTCTTCATCAAATTTACGTGCCATCTTTATCTTCCTGTCCCATTTCATTAGTCTCTTTTCCCATATTCTAGCCAGTCCTGGTCTTCTCAGAGCGCAGCACTAACCTCATTAGCGAGCTGCTGTCGGTCTCTGGGCACCTGATTCCAACCCAGACTGTCCCTCTGGTTGCATTTCTATTCATTTTGCCTTTTCCATCTTCCAGTTCTTCAGACTGATGAGGCACAGAATGCTTCAAGATATAAGAAAATCCTACAACTGTCTTTCTCTAACCAATCATTCCCCATATTCCTTTGGTCTTCTGACTCAAGAAGTAGCCATTAAAGCCTCAGTGTGCTGTGTTCTGCTACCAGTTCCTGAAACCAATGGCAAGTATTTGCAAACGATTCTGACAGCGTATCAGAGGAGCCATTTGCAGACCTGGAGATCTTAGATTGTGCAAGACTACAGTAAGTTTTCTGCTATAAACACTCAAAACTATAGTTTTCTGAACTAAGCTTGGCCTGCACTGTAGATCTCAAGGAAACCTTCAAAACAGGGCTGCTTGCAGTCACGATAGGTATTGTCTGAAACAATTCTCTCTCGTACATTGTCGGTCCATTGTATTTTCTAAAAATCTGTTCTGCATATTGGTGTATAGTTATTAGGATGGAAGGCAGCATAGAGGAATCAGAGAGATAAAGATAGAATACAAACTAGGTTTAATGTTTACATAGTTAAATCTTTTCCTCAGTTGAAAAAAATGAAGTAAACTATGGCAAAAGGATCCTTGCAGCAAACACAAGACCATATTCTGCATCCACTATTTCTCGCAGAAGCAGTTAAAGTCTGATGCTGAAGAAATGGCATTTTTTCCCATCCAATTTCAATGCAATTAGGGTTCCTGTCACACTTCCTAGGAGAAAGCACCAATATATTCACATGGTTAACCACACTGTTTTTTGTAGTGAGAATGACATAAGGCTCTATTAGGTGTATGAAGGTGGATTTACACTTACTTGGATTGTATCTATTTTCCTTATATGCTACTTGTTGTAGTATCTGCATTCAAATCATCTACTTAGAAGTGCTGAATTAATTAAAACACAATAACAAGAAAAAGCAGCCTCCAAAACCCCCTTGGCACTTGTGCAAAATTACAACATTTCAATTCATTTTGTTTGCAAGTATCGGTAGTCAGGTGCCTTACGGTTCCACTGTTGTTCGTTCAAATACTTGTCACATACACTGGAGCTGTCTACCTGATTTCAAAACATTTCTTCCAGAGTTCACAAATGCTATGTGTGTGAAAGTGCAATTTGCAAATGAATTTATGTGTGTGTGTGTATATATATATGTATGAATTTCATAAAAACTTCCCCTCATGTCTCTTGAAGGATAATGTTTTTGAAAAATGACATGCAACCACATAAAAAATATGGTTCTGCTTATTTTATCTGAACATTTCACTTTCACAGTGTCACAAACATAAACTAATGTCCCAATGGATAAAAGATATTTCCTAACTGAGATATTTGAAGACACTGCTGCAATGCTGTGCATAGGCCTATATAATTTGTTTTTTCATAAAGGTGAAATACTCTCCACTACTTATACTTGTTTAAAGATCTACACATTTTATTTCATACATACATTTGGGAACCTAATGGAAACGCAGATCTGGAGGTACAACATAGGCACTGAAACTGGTAGAAGTATTTTTAGCTCTTGTTTTCAGTATGACTTATTGTTAAAGCTGAAGCATTTGATGGGCTTGTGTTGATTTTAACAAAAGGTTTCTGGATCCAAGGCAGAGTCTTTTGTTGTTTCCAGTGAGGAACAGAGATGGAAAGAGAGATATTAAAAACTTGGCCTATTTGATATAGTTCCATTTCCTGAAAATGGTCAGAAAAGATTGGGGTTTTGCTGTGATACAGAATGCAAACAGATGTTTAAATACTGAGAACCGTGGGATAAAAAAAAGCTTGCGCAGCCACTTTCTTTTCTTTAGGAAACTGCAAAATTTTTTTGTCTTCACATCCTTTCATTTTCTCTTGTTATTTGTTAATCACACAAGAAGCTACTAAATGAGTTGCTGACTACAGCTCAGGGAATTCATGTATACTACAGACAACACATTTAAGCAGTTAATTTCAAAATTTAAATCGAAACGCATAAAGTAACGGTAAAAATGCATTGTCATCATGGTTTGAGACAGCCTTAATAATTTTAAATTGTTGTTAATTCTAATGAAGAATATCTGGCTCGATCAAATAATTTGAAATGGTTTCAGGGGGTATCACTATTTAGAACTGGACCTTAATGCTAAAAATGACAGAATTATGAAATAGGTCATCTAAGAGACTCTGCATATGAAGTGGTCATTTGAGAAAATTTCTAAGCATATAAATAAGTTCAGTACAAAGGTTGAACAAAATCTACCGTTTTTAGTCTAAACTCAACTGAACATACACATACTAAACATTGAGTTTAGTTTTTAAAAGTATTATATGCACAAAACAGACAATGAGACCCCACGTGTGGAAAAGTAGACTTTAGATTTGTGTTCATTTGATCCGTCATTTCCAAATGTACTATCAGTTCATTATCTTTGAGAAAAAAAGATTTCTTAATAAATGCTTTCTTGTAATTTCCAAATCTAGATATTTTTGTTGAAGTTTTGTGCTGGATTTTTAGATCACAGGTTGTTTAGACCTCAGGACAAAAATGATATTGTGAACACTGCCAATTTTAATGAAGATTATGGATTGAAATGTTTACTTTGCTTTATCTGCATATACCTTGCCTTGTATTTCCACACATAGGCACATAGTAAAAATAACCTGAACATTGCAAATATTGAGGTTAGCTAATGGAAAGTCTTATCTTAAACAACGGACAATATTTAAATATTATGAGGTTGTGTGTTATGATAATGAAATGAAGCCAAAAGGCAAACAGAGATATTGTTCTCCTTACCTCCCTCTATCTCTGTGTCAGATTAGGCAGTGCCAGTAAAAGATGATCACTTCATGATCGTTAAGGACAGGCAAAAGCAGCAATCCAACATTATTACTGCTGAAGTTCTTCCTACAAATTATTTCATAATATAATTTGCAAGTTCCTAAACTTCAAACTCAAATGTTGTGGCACAAAGTGAGCAGAAAAAAGCAGTGCAGAAGTGAAGAGACCGTCAAGAAATGGGTTACTGACAAAAGTCTTTTTCAGTGAGGGTCATCTTTTGTTAAGAAAGACCCTACCTTCCAGACATCATATCCCTTCCTGAACAGAACCACACCAACTTTGTATTGTGCAGTTTCACTATTTGTTTACTTTTTCTCACCAGACCTTTTTCACACTCAAACCTTCATCCTTCCATAAAGCTTTAGTGGCAGCAGTTTTCCAAAGTGTTTTCAAAAGCAATCATTGTTTTTAACACAACATATCAAGTTCTCTCACATGATGCGTCATCAGTATACAAAACAGAGGAAAATGTGAGTGAGCTTATAAGAGACTAAAAAGACATGGTATAAACGTCTGGTTTGGCATATGAGAACCAGCTAACTTGGGAGGTGTGAAGAGAGTTCAGTCATCCAGGAGTCTGATGTCCTTGATGTCTGATGACCTGCTGTCATGGTCCTGGAGGAGTCAATAACAGGACAACCCGAAATCAGAGATGTCAGTGGAAAACATCAGTGGCCAACTCTTCAACAATAATGTCAGTAATAAACTAAGGAGAAACATAGGTACTATTACTCTGGACCAGAGATGATGTATGTCAAATCCAATGCTATACTGTCACTGGTACTAGGCAAAGGGCTCCAGGTGAGATAGATGTCAAGTTATACGCTCTCACTGTCAGCATGCCATTCTCACAAAATTGTGGGTATCTTGTGACTGTATTCTGCTCCTCAATGTGGGGCTTTAGTTTCCTTGTGACACTTTTTTTTTAATGAATAGAAAAAAATAATGACTTTCAAACTGTCATTCACATTCAGTGCTACATTTATAAATAAGCACAAATGTTAAAGGAAAAGCAAGGCATATCACGTTCTCAGATTTTAAATCTGTTATTATGCAACAGGAAAAAAGTTATTATACTACCCCCCCTTTACCAGACATTGGAAACCATAGATTTGCAGCTGCAGGAAACTACGCTGATTGTACTTTTCCCCTTCTGCCCTACCTTATACATAGCAGTTTTGAGATAAAGAGAATCCTTTGTGTCGTGCACCTGGGAATAGCCATCTTTCAGTGGAATCACTCACCTCTCACTGACATCATCCAAGTGCAGGAAGCATGAAGAAGGCAAGGGTTTTGCCAGTCTTTTTCAGCAAAGGACAGTTTCGGCTTGGGTGAACATTTTGTAGGTGTCTCATTACTGATATTAGAAGCTTCTTCTGCAAGCCTTTTATTCTAATATAGTATTTCAGAAGTAATTATAAAACACAGAATGTAGTCTTAAATGAGAAATCGACTAGTCAGTATATGAACAAAAAAAAGCCCTTAAATCCCAAGACCAGGAACAAAATAGGAATAAACTATTTATAACTTCTGTTGAAGCCATGTAGCCTGTGATCCAAATCTGTCCCAGGGCAACTTTGTGTCGAAACCATAATGAGCAAGAGCCCTGAGGCAGGCAGGAGCGCAGTGGGGCAGGGAGTGGAGGAGAGCTGTGTCGTGGGTGCTGTGGTACTAACTACAGCGGGACCTAACCCTAATGGTGCTGCATTCATTTTCAGTTGCAGTGCTGTAATGATATCACTGTACTGCCCATCACTACTTTAAATCTGGCAATAGTGGGTTTTTACTTCTTCTTAGCAAGACCTTCTGATTTCACAGCTCACTGTTTCATTTATCACTTTTTTCAGTGACTTATGACTTGGATCAGAATTTTTAATTCTTTTTTTTTTCTATAAACATATTCTACTTGTGAGCATTGATTGTGAAATTCTTGGTGATATCAGTAATCAAAGGGAAGTTGATAGAAAGAAGTCAGCTGGACAATAAATGTCAATGAAACTTTTGTTGCTAGAAGGACAGGGAGCAGCATAGATTTGAATAACTTTAATAAAAATATATTAGAATGTTATATGTAGAGGTGTATATACCTTATGGATACTTAGGGATTTTAGCTACTCTGTCCCATCCAACTGTATTGCTTATGAACATGTCCTTAGCATCACCTGACGTGCACAAATTCACACTGCAGCTTTAATCTCACCTCTTATATATTTATTTTAGATCTGGTTCAGCAATATCTGTGAATAGATCCCAGACCAAATGAAAATTTGGATATTGTAGCAGTGCTCTTCAATACGCACAGCTGCTTTCTACTGGAACTGAGTATAGCAATAGGAGCCATTCTCTCCTGGGGGAATTCTCAGTTGATGACTTGCTGCTGAATTACAAAACTTTAACACCAGATTGTGATACAGAACGGATGCCTCTAAATTTGTCCCTGTAACATCCTCTTTCTTTGTCTTTGTTTTTCTGTTTCCTTATATTTTACATCTTAGATATATTTTGGTTGCAATTTCAATAAAGCCGTAGTTTCAATAAAGCCATATTTTCAGATCATTTTATTGTGTTTTCCATACAAGCATCTCCATTTTCTTGGAATTGCTATCACAATACTCTTGTTATGAATAGGATTTTTAAAGCCACCTTTTAGGTATACATGTACAGTGCCTCGTGCATACCCTTATTCCATTAAACATGCATACCATGTATTTTTTCTACTGTAAATCAATATGTTAAAGAAGCTATTATATTTTCTCTCATTTTCATTGTGAAGCTAAATTGAGAGTTAATGTTCCAAATCAACACACGCTGATTAAAATAATCCTTAAGTGGAAATAAATAAATAAATAAATAAATAAATAATAATAATAATAATAATAATAATAATAATAATAATAATAATAATAAAAAAAAAATAATGTAGTGGGAAAACTATACAATACCTCCTAGTCTTGGAACTGAGACTATCCCCCATATCATCATCTATGTACTTGCACTAATCAGGAAATTTTCATACAAAATGCTAACTCCCTTACAGAAGGAATTTTGACAGTAAAGGTTTCTCAGATCCAGGAAAGTACCGATCAAAACTGGAGTGAAAACGAGAGCTCTGTACTGGCTTTCTGAATAGCCAATATTTCAGTGATTACAACGTTCTTCTGGGACATGGCCAAATCCTTGTTCCATCAGCTCAGACTAGGATCCAGATGAGCCTTCTCATCACTGTTATTCAGGTGTAGTTCTCTGCTTTTAAACGGCCTGGTTTCATCCCATCGTTGAATATGAATGTTCCGAGAAAAGGAGGAAGGAAAACATAATTTTTTTTACATTGTTATGTTATGTGAGACAGTTAGAAAAGCAGAAGACAAGGTGTCTCGTGGGCAGAATGACCGTAGAGGTAGATTCCGTTTGGAGGATTGCAATGGGATCAAGTTTGTTTCCAATAGCCAGTGTTGTAAAACAAAGTAATTCTCATGTCAATCAATCCTGCATGGCCAAATTTCACCTTGAGTTACACCAGTGCAGATGAACTGAATGCAGATAGGTTACTTTAATATCATGAAGTAAAGGCCTGACACATGCAGTAAAAATCTATATGCAAAAAATCCACTACACTGTGTAAACATATGATTTAGTGAGATTTTTATGACATCATTCCCATGGCATAATACAGGAAATTCCCCATGTCATCAATGTTTTTTTATCAGTTTATCATAATATAAATCCTCCAAAAGTCGCAATAAATAAATAATCACTAAGGGGTTTTTTTCCTCCATAGTATAGCCCAAGGGAGCTGATAACCATGTCTCCTTTCACACAGTCAGGGTTGTGCAGGTAATACCCTAGGAAATGTTTTTGAAATGCCTTGTAAATATCTACAAGCATTCTTCAGTTTTGTTTCATTTTGCCGATTACTGTCGTAACAGAAATATTGCTAAAACGTGATTCTCTAAGCACTTTATTGGAGTGATTATTGCAGAGAGTACAGATCTTCAAACCCATCCACATCCATCTTGATAAGCACATAAACAGAAACTTACTAAATAGCCTATTTTGTCACACATTGTTACACGCATCTGAATGAGAAAGATTTTTGCCTTTTTTTTTTTTTGCTGAGTCTGATGTCCTAAATACCAAACTGGATATACGTAACCTTTGTAGATACAGCACCTTGCTCTTTCATGATCTCATTTCTGACTTTTGCAAGTTATTGATTTTATGTCATAATGCAATGATGAGCCCCTTCTCTATATGGCTGGTTGTACCACAAAATGGTCTAGTGTTTATGCAATGGCTTCTTTGTCCCAGCCTGAAAATTTATTTACAGCTGCACAATTAAATCAACGCTACTCCTTCATCTCTCCCTCCACTTACTGTGGACACAGAAAGAGAGTAGGATTATGCATTCTTATTTGAAGTTGCAACTACCACAAGAAAGTCAGTAGCATTCTGTACCTCTGCTCTTTCATGCTTTCTCTCATCATTTATACATTGGCAGCTCTGCACATTCTGAAGATCACATGCAGGCTTTACAGGACTGAACATTTAATAGCTGACAGAATAGATATAATAAGGTAGCAGATCCAGACTAGAGGAAAATTAAATACTCCTCAGTTATTTTATTGAAATTTCAGTTCTTCTGAGTTTATAGTTGTAGGCTGGGGTGGAATTTCAAAAATGCAATTTCAGAGTACTTTTATGGAGTTCCTTGCTTGACTACTGAAAGCTGTAATCGTCACAATAAAACCCTGGGATGAGGTGCCAGTATAGCATATTTTATGTCAGTGTAATAAGATATGTTCTACAAATAAACTCCACTAGAATTGGGCAGATTAATCCAGTCCTACTTAATAGCATTTCAGGTATTCGCAGCAAGCTCTGCATGTATTCAGTAATATTTTTAATGTGTATTTAATAAACACCATATTTTATGTTGGAGTGGAATATTTTATTTATTGGATTTTGATTCTACAGGATTGTATTCCTCAAGCAGAAAGAAACTTCTTAATAAAATGCAGCTGATGCTCTTTAGCTAGGCACATCACAAACAATGTTTCCCCCCTAGAGTTCTCTTCGCTTCAGGATGCTGTGAAAAAACTCGTGGAAGTCTCACACATCTGGAGGTTCAAAACCTCACAGAAGGTGCTGAATGAATTGTTGGAATAGGTTTCTTGACTGTGAGATGCAGGAGGCAGGACCTTGCTTTCTTCTGTCTCTCTCACAGGGAAGAACACCATTTCAGCACGTAATAATCTAATTGTAACAATTCCTTTGAAGGTGATGGATTTGTGGAAGTTGATTTTTAAACAGTTATTTAAGCAGAAGCTGGACCCCTTCAGACACACAGAACTCTCACATTTCCATAGAAAAGGGCAAAGAGGACATGTATAATTAGATGGGAAAATCAAGATTAACGAGTATGACAAAACCCCTCCCCATCCATAAGGCTTGTGTTTGCTTCCTACCATCTTTCTTTGAGACAGACACTTCCCATCATCACCAGTCATTAAAAGATATTGCCGTTACTAGAAATATGCATGCTTTACGTAACTTAATAAGGTAGGAGAGGTGAGTGCAAAGCAAGTACATGCTCGTTTTATCTTCCAGCTTTTCCAAAATAATTACAAAATCATGCAAGCAAAGAAGTATGCTGTACATCAGTGAGCACCCTTTGGACTTAGATCAAAGATTCTGAATTTGGATGTGTTAAAATATGTGTTGTTTGCATGTACATGGCTTGCCAGAATAGCTGCCCTGACCACTTTTGTTTTCAAAACTCATAGTTGGAAGATTTGGATGGTATAGGCTTTTCACTTTTTTTCTAGGATATTGATAAAGAGACTGAATGGCAGTGGGCCAAGCCAAATAACATGCATTAACCCATGAGGAATAAAAATTTCATTTGATTCAGAAGATTTTCTGTCACCCATACCTTTTGACATACATAACTTAGCTTGTCTTTATTTAGTACACCTCACATTGATTTTTATATAGTATTATTTTAAACATGAATCACAGAGCTACAAAGCCACATATGTCAGGAGATTCTTTTACCAATGCAATTTTCTTTGTCAGCTTAGGTTTCAAGTTTAATTCTTAAATGAACTATTCTTGAACAAAGTAAATTGGTAATAATGTTATCATTGTATCACTCTTTTGTATTAAGATAAGGGAATCCTGCACAACCCAATAGGAGACTGTGTCCAGGAGTGATGTCAGAGGCATTGACTTATTGATATTTGAATCTTGCTGTTTTTCTCTATCAGTATGGACACAATGTTTTTTTCCAATGTTGTCTAGCTGTTCTTTCATCCTGAAACTGGTTAAAAAATAAAAGCAGGGAGTCAGGGCGGTCCTTAGAAAACTTTTGAAAAACTTCTGCATGATTTTTTTCTTTTTCAAGTTTAAGCACATTTCAACTTCGGAGATGATGATTAAATTTCTCTACAGTTATTGCTGAATGGAAACATGTTTTAACTTCACAGTGTACCATATTGGCAGCAGGAAGAACTTGGATTAGGTTTTTTTGTATGCAGGTCCTTAGTTAGAGTCCAATTTTTGCAAATTCCTACTTCCTAAAACTACCTTATTCTCCAGAAATATTGAGGAATTCTTTGCCAAATCAGTAGCACTTGCTGTCCTATAAACACTATGTACATTTTTGTCTAAAGAAAAGGAAAAAAAAAAAAAAGATCGAAGAGGGAGAAAACCTCTCTGGATATGAATAACGGCATTCCAAAGAAATTCCAAATAACAACTGTCCAGTTAGCTATTGGCCCAAAGTCTCACTTTAGTTCAGCATAACATCCACTCCTCCGACGCTCTTCTCACTCTGCCACTGAGCACCCCAGGTAGTCAGAACCAGTCTTCTGCTGCTGGCGTGTTGCAGTCTAGATGCCCACCATACAGAGTGCACAATCTTGCTTTGGAGATCCCGAAGGAAAATGCAGCCCTTGGACAGGTCCAGGCAGCTCTGGCTGAACTTTTCTGTGTGCTGTGACTGAACCTCGGCTTTCACCCCCAGCTCAAATTATTCTACTAGTGAGTTTATGGTGGCTCACTCTCTCCACGATATATTCTTCACAGTACCCGTGACTCTACCTAAGTGTAGTGATATGCACCATTTATATATTAAAACCTATTTCCAGGTGAATGACTAAATCTCCGTAGGCAGAACTATAGGTAAACATAACAGTAATGTATGGAAGTCAAGTCAGCTAGAGGTGATCTTTGTGCCTTAGGAGAAGAACAAGATTCAACTTTAACTTTTAAAACTAATGTTTTGTCTGAATTTTTTTCACCTGGGGCAAAATCTACATTTTGCATTCCTGAATTAGACTGAGAAGTTCTCCAGTATCAGACATTTGCTGGCCATGAGCATGTTCATAAACTATGATCAGTCTCTTCCTTACGTTTCACCCAGGCTATGGGCAGATATATTGCTGCATGGCAACTATTTATCTTGACAGTCTTATCCTACAGTAATACAAAGTAACGTTTACTGTCTTTCAAGGGAGAAATATGAGAGCAAGTTCATGTGCTTATCACCTTAATCTTACTAAATACATTCAGCTTCTAAACTCTCTAATACTCACTACACAGTGAAAGAGGTGGGAGGTTTCCTAGCTCATTTCATACTTTCTTTGTCTATTTTTTTTTCAAGCCTTCCCAATGTATTTGAAAAACCTATTTACCTTGAACGTATATGTTCAAGTACAGATTTCAGTAATGCTGTATAAAGATGTAATACCCCTATATTAGTTTTATCTAATAAGCTCCAGTGCATTTTTATTCCTCTGAGATCCAGTCCTCATACGTTCCCCTCCTGTCAGTTTTGTTATTTAGACCATAATTAAAAAAAAAAAAAGAACATTTAAAGTATAGCAACATCTTAAGTGACTACAGCTAATTGCAAAATGCACATATGTCAGGATATTAACCTGAAAATTAACCCAAAACAAAAAATTAATCATACAGCTTCAAATGGCTGAATAGTCACAGTGTAAACACTGACAACTTCTCATGCATTTTTTCTCAGATACTGAAAAAGTGGTGTCATAAAGGAAACCTGACTTTAATCACATTATCCAGCTAGATTTCATTAACACAAGTTAAACACAAAACCTTTTCAGACACAATGTTAATGACAGTATCTCTCCAGAGAACAATTTTAGCATCTACTGTGAAGAGAATGCTATAATGTATATTCTCACCATCATCCTCCCAGCTACCATCTACCCACTGTCTATAGTGTCTCTTGCTCCCACCCAAACACATTGCTCTACAATGTAAAACTAATATGTGTAGAAAAAAATATTTCTTGCACATTGTGGTACATTGGATCTATTATCTACCTTACACTTAAACTATGCTCTTGACCAGAACCGTAGACTGTCTCCCCAGTAAAACAAAATACCAGCAATCAGGTTTCCTAGTAATAGCACAGAAAATTCTAAGATACAGAGATATTTTCCATATGGAAGTGATATTTTAATTTTTTTTAGAGACAGCACATGTTATGTAAGGCCTCAGAATTTGTGACATCTGCTACTAATGCGGCATATGTTGTACTAGGGCTACTTGAGGAGATGTTATATTAGCATCATAATGTTTACTGATTAATAGCAATACATTATGCCTGCTTACTTGCCCTTCCTCACCCTCACAGGAATTCCGTCAGAGATTTCTACAGTGATTCTACTGTCACACAAGTTACTGCGCTAATTGGGCCATACTTAGCTGTTGTACCAGCTCCTGAAATGCCATGCTGTATGAGATCATTATCATATAGTAAGTATGATACGCACAGTCTATGCAAACCTTGTAAAAGTGTTTATTAATAAGACAATGTGGATGATACCACATGTCAGGTTTAACAGAACCTTGCTGTCCACCCAAGTAGTTTCCAGAATGACATTTTGACAAAAACCCAACAGATACTGTATTTTCTCACAACACTGAGCTGCAGGAAGCAAAGTATTTAAGAAGAAAATTCAGAGGTATTATGGGCAGGTTAAGAATAAAAATATGAAAATCAAATGTCTCTGCTTTGTCACAGAGCTTTATAATGGAGCTTGCAGAAACAGCAACGTTGTGCCTCACTTCTCAGGTAGAGTCATCCGTCTCCCTCACCTGTAAGACCCATACCTCATTCTCAGGAAGAAGCTATGGTACTTCTGATAGTAGGTGATGGACAACACCATTCAACCAGCAAACAGAGCATCTTTCCCTCTAAGACACCACATTTTCCTATTCCATGCTTTATTCTTTTTCCCTTTCTCATGTATCCAGTTCTCCACCATTTCCTTATGACTTCTCCTCCAAAGGAGTCAGGAGTCATCAGAAAGGGAGACAGAAAAAAGATCTTTATATCACAGAAGCATCCTTAAGTGCCTTAAACTCTAAAATTTAAAAGAACACCTGACAGTCCCTGATAAGCCATCCATGCAAGTTTGGGGCGTTTTTTTCACTTGTTTCCATAGTAGACTAGTTCCCTTTCACTAGTTTCTTTAACTGAGACACCACCACAGGTGCAGCCAGTCTGGTACACTTGAGGATATGTCAATGGTTAGAAAAACAAACAAAGATGCTGAAAAAAACACAAATAAGGAAAGTCAAGCTGAAGAACTGCAGAAAAAAAAAAAAAACGAGACGAATCAAGAGAGAAAAAGATAAAGGATTGAATAAGGAAAAGGAGAAGTATAGATAAAGAGCTGAGGCGGAGGGGAGAAAGGGAAACGGGGACTGAAAAAGAACTGGAGAGAAGATTGAGGAAAAGAAGATAAGAGACAGAGAAAGAAAATAATAGAAAGGGAAGAGTGAAGTGAAAGGATGTGAAGAAAGGAAACAGCTCCGTGTCAGAGACTCAAGTGAAAAGAACCAACCTGAAGTGTTGCGATAAACAAATTGAAATAAGACATCAAAGACAAAACTTGTGAAAGTACACTGAGAAAACAAGTAGGCTGACAGTGAAAAACACAATTACTAAAATGAGAGCTACATCATGTTATGGCATGAGTGGACTTGAGAAGGTTTGAAATACAAATGGCATTAAGGAAGAAAGGGAATTTTAATCCTGAGTTCACATATAGCTATCCCCATTACTAAAATAGTGCCTGTTATCTAACACAAATGTGTTGTACAGGCAGGAGTACGTGCATCAAACTTCAGTGGAGCATGAATAAAATAAAAGTGATTGCAGCTATTGTAATCTTACTACCACTTCATTTTCTTCAGCTCTTGGGTGAGAGAGCAGAATTATTGTGTTTGTGATTTTAGTGGCTACACTCATCCTGCTATGTCACTACATTCTCATTGTTTAAAGCAGCTTTATGATGAGTGACATATTTATAGTGTTTCACACATTAAGGTTTTTATTAAGTGGCACACTAAAGTGGCAAGAAAAATCCATATCAAATGAAGCTCCATTTTTAATGGTTTACTGCATCTGCTCTAATTTCTGACTGCTGTTTGGTTTAACAGGAGACTAAGATTCTTGAAATCTTTTGTGAAATGAACATCTTACTAGAGAGCTTGAACTTGCTCCTTGAACCAAACCCACCTAGAATAAATTCCATCATGCTCCACCCTTCATACCTATAAACTAGGAGCCTGAATACCCCTTTGTATATCCAATTCCTATTCCTGCATTACACGTATTTTTCATTTTCTGATTATTCCCTCACTCCTCCCAAGCACTCACATTTGTACAATCCCATTTCTGTGGCTGGTGCCGTTCAACTGACCCATTTCAGATAAGTTCGATACTAGGGCAAGTACCGTTCCTTTGCAGGTGCTTTTTCTCCCCAGCTGCTGCAGACTTGCACACATACTCCAGAATGTTCCAGCATACTGCAAAGCCAGACATACTAAACATCCATACTGTTGCAACCAAATTAATATTGTGGTTACTTAGGTGTGACACTGAGTTTTTTAGAATCTGTCCTTGGGGTTCTTAGTGTGTTACTTGCTTGAACTGCTTCATACGTTCCGCTGGAAGAGCCTGGAACCATTCTGTGTAGTGGATAGCAGAGCAGGAACCACTGGAGCACACACAGCCTCGTGGGTTCCTCATTCACCAGCCGTCAATTCTGGTGTGCAATAGCATGGCAATGAAGAAGGATCACACCATCATCCAAAAAAATTAAGTCATATCACCTGTACATGTGGAAGTACACACTCACAGAATTGCTGGAAAAGTTCATCTGCCTCCCAAACTAGGACAGACAAGTCCAAATCCAAATGAAATGGGCGTTATTTATCACTAAAAAGCTGACAGGATGGATTGTCATAGCTGCATGAGTAATCACTATGGTGCCAAGCAGTGAAGTACGTAACAGCACAATACTGAAGGTTTGTACTTCAATGAGCGCTGCAGTTTATTCAAATGGGGCGAAGTCGGCTGAAATAGTAGCTAGGATTGAGATAATGTACACTGGAATCACCTTGAGGAATTTTACGGTGTACTTGTGCCCATATTTTTCTGAAACAAGGCACAAAAACAATCCTACATCAATTACAGAGGTTACCAATACTTCATAGTTGTGAAGTAATTAGGTAAGATCTGTTTCCCCAGAAAGACTGTTACCAATGGTCTTGTTCATGCTACCTATGGGAGCAGAACTCCCAAGTGAACTATCCCTTGAACTATTCCATGACGGTTTTTTTCAGAAGGAAGTAACTAGTTCAGGAGAGCCTGGGTCTTAACTTAACATGTATGCAAGGTAGATGACCAGGAGACTAGGTTTGGGAATGAATCCAGGACTAGATCCTTTAGCAGAACAGGGGTGCATCTAAAAAGATGTCTGTGTTTTCTTCAAATCCTCTGTGCTTCTTTTCAATTAAACTATGCCCTGACAATCCACAATCAGGCAGAAGAAGGTTTAGTGAAACAGTTGGCACTTACAGAATGGTGGTAGCCTGAGCACTTGGCAAGCTGAAAGCAAGGTAGTGCTGCTTACAATGCCATTTGTATGCCAGTGTGGTCAACACCATCTGTACTACCATGACCTGCTGTGCCCAGCACACTATCTGGGTCAGAATTTTCACCAAAAGTGAAAAAACCCTCAATCACTTCTAGTTTAGACACATCGTGTAGACAACCAGAAAATGTACCTGTCATTTCTGGGGCAGATACAAGCAAGCTCCTGACTGAACGTCCACTGCCAGTATAACAGAAGTGGTATAAGAGGAAATTTGTTATAGTGTTACTGCCATAATTTTTACATTGTGGTAAACACAAAATCAATTCTGTCACTTTCCCCTCTCTGCAATTATTGTGCTTAAAAGGCAGCATGAAATATCACCTTAGGTAATCAAAACACAAACTGCTACAGTTTTTTAAGAACTCAGGCCATATTTGCAAGAGCATGTAAAGGTGAACTCACATACTACCTAGTCCTGTTCAAATCCTATCTAAATTTCCCTGCAGTTTAAGCTAATGGGGGAAATTATTCTTTGGTATGTTCCACTTTGATGGTATCACACATCAAAATTATTAATCTGCATTCCACTTACTTGTGCATTGTGTGAGCAGCCTAAAATTCCTTTCAGCTTCATCCAGCCTCTCCTTTAAAGACTAAATACAGAAAATTGCAACTAGTTGTCATAATAAAAAGACTTCTTTTTTTTTAGGTTATGTTCCAGTATGCATATGAACCCTACCATACTTTCTTTTGGAACATCCCAGCAAAGAGATGTGGGCGATGATGAGGAAGAATGAAAGGTTATGCTCACCTGTGTGTTTCTTAGTATGATCCCTTTTTTCTGTAGGTGTCTTCCGGATTGTAAACTTTTCAGCACAGAAATCATCATAGCATACATCAGATGTTTTGCTGGCACTTAACTAAAGAATAACAAAATCACAGATAATTATTGCCAAACTACAACTGTTAAAATGAATTAATGAAACATTTGTGGATTAACTACCCTCTGGTTTTCATTATTTATTCACTTTGATGCTAATTTGCAAAATTCTTTAATTCACCATAGCTCTCCCTATCATTAATGCAAATTAGCAACATTCTACTGTAATGCAGATATTATTATCTTCCCTTGCATAAATGCACACAGTTCTCTAATTAAAACATGCTGTATTTTTTAAAATCAGATTACCAGGTGTAATGGAAACAGAAAACATGAACAAAGTACTCAGTTGTTTAGATAAAAGCTAGGAATATAGAGAATGACAAAGGTCATTCTTTTTATGTTCAATAAAAATTAGTCAAATGAAAAAGAGAAATCTTAGTGAAAAGGTAGGAGTAAATGTTGTCTTTTAGAAGTATGCATTCATATGTACCCATTGAGGATCAGATATTCTATGATTCTATGGTTAATAAACCACTATTCCACTTGTACACAGATTGTACAGTTGTATGTTACATACACTAAATTAAGCGGTAGAAGTGAAAAACAGAAAACTAAACAAACACCACTTTATTACTTTTAATATAAAATATATCATTTTTCCTCCTTATCAGCCTAGCTGCTCTTTTCTTATAACATACATGATTTTTTTATTCATTGATGCCAAAGATTACTCTGCAGTTGCTCAATAATAGCATTTTAAAATAAGAATTGTTCTAAAACAAAATTCTACATTCACAATAGAAATGTAAGAAACGTTAAGATGGGCAATCAAAATATTGATAAGCCATTCTCCTTTTTTTTGTCCTTTTGTTTTTATGTTTAATAGTTTTCATTTCCAGTGTCTTTCTGAATTTTGGACTTACGCATAACTTAACAGATCATTTTGCTTTTATATACAAATGAAAGTTGTCATGTCACAACATTTGGAGGGTACACAATTTTCTGATTGAAAAGTGATCTCAATTCTATCTTTCATTTATATTGGCTTGACTTTTGATGCATTTTCTAGCATTTGGGAGGAAAAAAGAGAGTTGTAAAGTCTTACCATTTTCACAGTTGGACTTGTTACACTACCACTCCCATCAAGATTAACTGAAGAGAACTGCAACACATGTGTCCCTTAAGAAATTTCCCTCATCAGGTGTCTTCTGCTGTCATGTTAGCTCACATTCAAGTTTATGCTCAAGCCCAAATCTCTCAGTTGTCCAGAATGACTGCTTCTTGGCTCACACTTTTGCTCAACTGCAGAACAAAGCAACTGGATCCTCGGACAGATATGCTGTCAAGGGACAGCGGCAGAGGCTGGCTCACATTCAAGTCCCAACCCTATCGGCTGTCTGGATGCAACAAGCAGTTGGCAGGCACAACATGACTTGCCCATTCTCCCTCAGACTTGGCCAACCCGTATTACGCCGTATCTTGCTTTTGCTACTTTTCCAGGTGGTGTGTGATGTGCCAGCAGCATCTGGATTTCCTTATTCATTTTTTTTCACCGTTTCTGAAAAAGAGCAGCTCATTCACCTTGTTGAAGCTTTCTGCCATTTTTCGCCTCTCTGATCCTTAGTCCTCACATTTCTCTTCCACAGCTGTATGGCAGCATTGTCAGCCCCCTAACAAGGAAGAACAGCAGGGTGCTGTACCCAGACAAGGAAGACTGTATAGGTAACATAAAATATTTCCCATAGGGAGATGGTAAGTGCATATGAAAGAGGAGGGAAGGGGGAGGAATAAAAGGGAGAAGAACTGTAACACAAAAGATAAACACTATTTTTAGGATGAAAAAAACAGAATTCTCCAGGAGAAACCTGATCCCAGAAAATGAGAGCCCCCTCACCACAGGACACACTTAGCACAAAATGGAGGGGAGGCAGGAGGCTGAAGAAAAGTGGAGGAACCACTTATTGAATGAAAAGCAGAGGAAAGAAAGCGGTGATTGATCATGGAAGAAAAAGGGGAGGATATAAATGAGGAAACTGCAGTGGGGGCTGGTGTTTATAGCCATGGAAGTCAGACCTACAGAGCCGGGACTTATGTGTATGTTGTATCTTGCTGCAAGTTTATGTATACTCTCATTAACTCTTTTTTCTATTTTCCTCTTCCTGGCTGTAGAAAGGACAGAACAGGTGGGTCTTCAGTAATGCACCACATACTCTGTATATGCACCTACAGTGTTGTGCAGAGTTGCCCACCAGGTGTAGGATGTAGTGATAGTTGTATATGCCTTCACAGCCATAGATACTTTCAGGTAAGCATCATTACAGAAATGCAATTTGTGGCCCTGAATAGCCAGGGAAAACGTAACAAGTGAATCCTCCTTCGCCATCTAAACAGGGATTCTGGATACATGTAATGATGTCACGTACCTGGATGCTGGTGATCCAGATATGAGCTGTAGCTGTCTGCTTGCTAAAAAGACCTGTCAAACTGTGAATCAAAGCTATGCAGCTGGCTGATGAGATCAGAAAGCTTGGATCAGCTCAGACACACATTGCCAATACAACCTAAGGCACTGGGGTGATTTCAGGCCTGAAAATGGCTGCTTGTCCTAGCAGCAACCTTTAACCAAGAATTTTATCTTTTGTATGACAAGTGAGGAAGTTGAGTGACAATGGAGTGGAAAGTGGAGCTGCCTCATGTAGTAAAATTATTTTGGCATGTAACAAACTGTGTTGTGGTAAAACCTGCAGAAATAAGTTGTACAAAAGTTTATTTCTGTCTCCTGAAGAAAAAAAAAAATGTAGTAGAAGACAGGACAAATTTTTCCTGGACGACAAAAGTTTTTGATCTTAGTTCAATGAGGAGAAAAACCTCTGAGACACTGCCCCATACTTGGACCTGAGTACTTTATGTGTGGTGACAAGAAAGTATCACATAATGGCAAACTTCCACAGGCAGCATCAACAGGACACAATCCTAGAGGTTTTACTCCAGGCTTTTGCACCCTCATAAACAAAACAAGCAGCCACATCAGCCTATGGAAATAGAAAACACATGACAGGTGTGTTATCCAGTGCTGTGCTGAATAGGGGTGGACTACACTAGCAACAGCCATCATGGGAATTAGAGACAAGTTTGATCTATGAGGAAAAAAGCAAGTAGGTGGGAGGTCAAGTAATTTATTCCTTTGTGGAAAGGGTTGTGGTCCTTTGTCAGAGAGTTTCTGCATACGACAAACTGTGAAAGAAATTTTGTTGGATAGATAATACCAGTTATGAAGGAGTCAAAGACAGGAAAATCTATTGGCAGTTAAAAAAATATTACTACGTATCAATTAGTGTATTCCTAAATTTTAGGAGAGCTCATAACTTAAATTTGAATGTTATGACTTGAGTGCGTCTCTACCATCTACTGACCTGAGAGCTGAATTTTTTCTGTTCTGAAGTGTTTCCTGAAACACTTTGGAGGAAAAGAGAGACTGTCCTATGCTAAGAAAGAAGATACTAAAATAAAGAGTCAATGTTTCTAGTATGATTTCTTTTTAAATAGAAAAAAAGTGGTAGTCAATCTCTCACAACATGAACAGCTTCGAGAAATTATTGACTTCCTTATCTAGAAAATTTACTTATGTTTATATATTTTCTTTCTATTTGCAATTGTGTTTATAAAGTGTTTCATTGTCTTCCTCTTTTCGCTTTTTTTGTCCTTCATGAAGTAAGTACAAAATTTAAATTTCATTAAAGAAAGAATCAGTGCTGGAGTGGCAAAGACCCCTAACCTGCAGCTCACAAATGAAGGCAAAGAGGTGAAAGGGTCCTACTTTTCTCAAAATTTGTCATTGTTACTTGTGTGTACCCTGTAGGGCTTCTCCGTTGACGTCAATCAGCAGCCTGCTATTGGTATAAGTGAAGCTGCACTAATTCACACCCACAGAGAATCAGGTTCACAATGTGTTAAATGTACTAGATTGGGAATGAATGCGGTATTAGATTTGAATTCCAAATGAGGGCAGCATCAATTTTTTCTTTCTTATCTGACAATTGGAAAGTTGAAGATATTGTATGTGAAAAAGAATAACGTTACCCTTATTCTGAGCAGTTGACAGACATGGCTGGAAGTCTGATATGATTAATACCTCAATAATAGGGCTTCAGTAAGTTAGTCCCAATAGATTCCCAACCTTGAGAGAGTGCCAAGATACTTCTAATAGTTAAGTGACTTTTATTAGATAACAAATTCCATTTTTAGCTCCATTTTACCAAGGAGCTTTTATAATGCATTAAAACCAAAAGATTTTAGGAGGTGTCTTACACACAAGTGAGTGTAGAGGAACTGGCTGCAAGGGCTTGCGAATCCCATTTCTGACCAAAAATAGGCTGAGGTTCCTAAAAAAATTCATCTTCATATTCATTTCCTTACCAACACCTTGAGATTTTTTCCTTGAGTTAAGTATTCAGATACGTATTTTTTTTGTCTTTCTTTTCGAAGGCACCTGCAGAGGTGCTGCCACATACCCAGTGGGGAAAAGCAAAAGATTAAGTTCACATGCATAGAAGTAGGGCCAAAAACATCACAAAGTCCTCCTTGTGTTTTCTTTCATGCCTGAAGCTGGAACATTCAGGTCCCTTTCCTTGCCCTCACTGAGGACTTAAGGACAAGGGTGTTCTTATACTGACAGAAATTCAAAACTTGTAGAAAGGGTTTGACTATGGATTCCTCCTTTCTGCATCAGCTAGCAAACCGACAGCAGCTCAACAGTATCATTCCAGGAATTATCCTTACCCAGAGAATGCAGTTCCAGGAATAATTAATTACTGGAAGTGTTATTTATTACTTGTTTTACAGCAGCTTTATGGATAGGCATGTCAGCTGAGCAGATAAGCAATTTTGCTGTAGATCCAGAGCTGAGAGTTCAAGTCTTGCTGTGGCATTGTGCCAAAGATCACCAGCAGGCAGCTCAGCCATGAGGGGCTATCTGGTTATTCGCTCTGGAGGCTCAGAAGCAATAGCCCCGGTGCTGACCACTCCATTTTTGTATGTGGCTTCACTTTGTAGCCTGGTATGCCTTTACTAGATGGGTTATCCTGGCTTGTAAGTGCATAAAACGGAGAGGTTCCAGTTGCAATAAGAGATTTATTGAATTGGGCATTGTGCGTGCACGTTATGAGAAACAGCTTTAGTCTAATTACAGAAAACGGGGAGGAGATGGAAGTATTTCATAGGACTTGTTGAGAAATTGAATGGAAAAAAATTTAGGGGAAAATAAAGGTGTTAAGGCAGGTAATCTTATGGCAACAGGGAGTGGCAGAGCGCAGCCGCAGGCGGTGAACGCCTGCAGGGATGTGGAGAGGGAGGGAGTGGTCAGAAGGACAGGCTAAGGTGCCTTTCAGTGTAAGGCCTTTTATGGATGGGAGGAGGATCAGTAGGAAGATACAGCGGTAAAGGTGGACTATAATGAGACTGAGGCTAAGTGAGAGACTGAGCTCTGTATGAAGAAAAATTAAATGACAGGTTTGCAGATGTTAAGGGAAAATTTTTATAACAAATTGGGGAATGTTAAAAACTATAAATCCCAAATTGTAGTCTGGAATAAAGGGGAGAAAAATATGTCAGCTGGTATGGAAGAGGAAATTAAGACTGTGAGTTTACTCTGGATATATTTAGGTCAAACTTTTAATGCCGGAAAAAGCAGAAATCTGCTGTATCGCTATACAACTAGTCCTGAAATATGTTGATTTTTCTTTTGAATTATTTTCATTTAGAAGTTAATAGTTATAAATGGTACTTTTGCTAAAAAGTGGATTAATCTACTTAATAATTGTGAACCTGCCTATTCATCTTTCTACTTTGCGAGGATTTATTCTGATTCTGTGTCTGTTTGAACAATAATTTAGTTTGAAGGCTATCTCCAAAGCATGCTATCGGCTGCTGTTCATTATCTGCTGGTGAATTGAGCATGTGGATATCAACTCCAAAGTGAGTTATATTTAAGTTGCCTTAAATGGACAAAAATGTTCAGATATGACAGAGTGGTGATTTTACACTTTAAAAGTATAAAGATGTAGCTTACTCACATTTTGATTGCAGTTTGAAATATTCCACCTCTTTTTTTCCCTGAGTTTCACTTAGGCCTTGGATTTGAGCTGATAAATCAATGCTAGCATACATTCCCCCACTAGTGCTTTTAATGGGCGCTCTCTTTGAAAGTTAAATACTCTAGTAAATTGCTCAAACACAGTTTTGTAAGGTTAAACACAGCTTTGAAATCCTTCTCATGTTAGGCAAGGCTGTCATAAGCTTTCAGCATAATTGTAAAAAGGCCAAAGCCTTGAAACTACAAATGTGTTATAATAACCAATTTCATTGCTATACCCATGGTAATCATTACGATGATCCAAACATCCACCATTGTTCACAGAGATTTTAAATTCCTGCACACATTATTTTTCAAGTCTTGTGGGCCATCTCACTTTTAAAGTTTCAGAAATATTCTTAGTTGCAGAACAGATGAGCAAACAGCAGACTGTTTGTCAGCAGACCCTTTTTGTCTACCCACTGTGAGTAGCAACATCTTCCTCTCGCTCTATCAAATGCCTTCTTTTTTAATGCTCAGTTGCATCAAATGAGCATGAGCTAAATATTTAATGCATATAGACTATCCAAGAAAATCTTTGTTATAATCTTGCTCCTGTTAATAGCTGCAAGGATAGATCTTATTTAAATGTAAAACCTGAATGTAATAGGACATGTATATTTATAGGAGCTCTCCCGTTGTTTTTTCAACACGCTACTGAGCCTATACACATTATCTATCCCTTCTGAAAATGTCAGTTGCCCCAAACTCTCTGACATCCATTGACAGCAACTGCTAATAAAGAAATTCACCCAGTGGTCATGAAGACAGTCCACACAGCCACTCGCTGTAACACCGAGCACTGCTTCACTGCTCCCTGAAACATTTCCCAGCCTAACATTCAGTTCTCAAATGTCTCACACACTTCCATGCCTCCTTCCTCCTCTCCTGACAAACAGCAAACTCCTGACATCTGTTACTGCATCCTTTTCAGAAGTGTAGTGCATCAAAGGGAGACTTGCTGTCGTGGATCGGACAGAAATCTGGGGGGCAGGAGTTCCTCACACCTAATTTTGACATTGATTTGTATTTTCCTTATGTTCATCTGTGAGTATCTCAGTTTACCACAACTTAATGGCAAATAGCTGTGGCCTTGGAAACGTGTTAATACTGTAAAAGGAATCTGTCCTTAAAAGCAAAGAAGAAAGAGATCAAGTCATCTCCTGCAGTGAGACTATCGCTCACCAGGTCACAGGGGCACTACTTGAAATACTCAAACTGCTCTAAAAACCGTAAGTACTGCCTACAGTACATTGCTATTAGGCTAAAACCACACCGTAATAAATGGTGAAACAAATACTGTTTGTTAATTTATCAGGATTAAGGGAGCATTTAGTTTTCACTCACGAGAGTACTATTAATCATATTGACTCAGAAAATTATAGTTAAACGGAAGATATATTTAGAAATAATGTATGTAATTTCTGCATTGTGTATTTCAAATCCACAGAGAAGAACTACTAAATGAGGCAGTGAGCACCAACAATGGGATATTGTACAATTAGACAGCTCAAAGATTACCTCAAATGGACTTGATATATTGAGTTACTCACTTGCAAGATTAAACAAAAGGTACAAGAGGGGAAGTATAGCTATCACAAGACAATCACTTACACAGGTGAACTGGAGAACACCACTGCAACAACAATGGCTGAAACCCCACAGGAGAGTGAAAAACGCTATATGCGATACCTCAACTCTCTGGAATAGCTTTATTATTACTATTTCATAAAAAAAACTATCCAGTGGAAAAAAATATGTTATGCAGTTGTGTAGGGTAGCAATCTAGCTCATTGTTCCTGTTCAGCAGCCTGGTTTATATGAATTAAAAATCACTGAGCTGCTTTGTGACTGAGAAATAGCATTCTTTACATAGTATGATCTAATAACTGAGCACATAATTAAAACAGACTGTCAGACCTTGCATCAATCCAAAGGCAAAAAAATGAAAATTATCAACTACAACAAAAATAAGAATATGCCTTTGTGAGTTAAATTATTTCAAATCTGAATATTTTAGAAAGTAGCAGTCCTCAGGAAAGGTAGAAAAACTTTTCAGTTTTGGCTTTTGTCCTCCATATTCCGTTAAGTTGTTCTCTTTATTTGTTGTCGTTTTTATTCACGAAGAAGCATATAAAAATAATGCATTATTCTATGCACTAGTGAGTCATGGTACACTGACAGTTTCAGCATCAGGTTCTTTAAAGCTTCATGTTTCACTCTATAAACAAACAAATTCAATGATGTGTCCTTGCCTTCAGATCCAGTGTAGGCTTCTTTTATTGACCTGCACTTAAAATAATTTAAAAAATTAAATATATATATGTACATATGTATATATTTCCCCCAAACAAAAACATGGGACCCTTGCAACAACATGCCCAGTGAATTTCTCAGTCTCTTGTTTTTCTCTCTATCTCCATAAAGAACCTTTCCCTCTGTTTAGAATAGGATTGTTACCAAAGCAGAATTTTCAAAACCAAACAGAACAGGCCAAAACCCTTTTTCTGTGAAGCCATATGTAGAACTACTCTGTATTTTCATTCTATTTGAATGCAATTGGTCTATTTTTTAAAAACTTTGTATATAGGGTATAAAAGTGGGGAATTTTATACATTGTAGTGTTTGTATCACTTTGGATTGTACAAGATAATATGGAGAACGGAATTGTTAGCACCTATTGCTACCTGGCAGATTTAGTGGTCTGAATTGTCAAGATTTCCTGGTAGCAATTTATTACCAGTGCTTTCTCTTTACAGTTAATGTGGTTTCTACACGTGGAAAAGAGTAAACACAATTTACTTTCATTAAAATGCCCATGAAATTAAATCCAACCCTTAAAATCTACCGAAGTAACAAAAACTCTCTTCTTCCCTTATAACGTACCTGATATATTTTAGTTTAACACAATAAAAGCATACCCTGATCTGGCTTATCCTGTAATTATGTACATTAATCATTATAAATTTTCTCTGTCAGCAAAAAGGTATAAAACAACACGCCTTGAATATTACCGAGATTAACACTAAAACGCTTAAAATTCAAGTAGACAAGTGAGTACTAAAACTATGTAGCTTTCCCTCAATACTTTAGTTAGTAGCCAGTAAGAATTAACTCTTGATTTATACAAGTGAAGTACATGAAAAAAGGTTTAAAACACAGGAAAGTTTTAAACAGGAAAGATGATAGAACACTGCAGCGAAAGAGAGTTAGGGATGAAAGACCTACTTAGCTGTGGTGTACAATGCACTATTAAGAGTGTCGTGTTTTCTGTTGACAGATAGTTATTTTAGCCTACCACATCTGCCAAATTCCAGTATAAAATTAGCATGCACAGCATCCTTGTAAAGAAGATATAGAGTCTAAATGACTGCTGTTTAGCTCTAATTTCACACTGATGTAATTCCATATCAGCATTATAGGATAAAAGAGGGGGAGAGCAACTATGAATGAAAGGGTGTAGCTAATTTAAAGAGGAGAAAAACCTTAAGCTTGTACGTAATAAAGAGGTAGAGCCAGTTTAAAACCAAATACAGACATGAAGGAAAAAAAGAAATCAGGGAAGCAGTGCAAGTAGACTCTTTTTAGTCTGACACCTGTAGTTTACTTTTAAGTGTTTAAGATAATACTTTTCATTATGTTCACAAATGCGATTTAAATAATGAAGCATTAGTAATGTGAGGCTTCCAGCTGCCTTGATCTGCTATTAAATCTCTGCAAGAAAGCAAAGTGACACAGGTTGGCAAATTAGTGTTGTGAAAATTAATGAGCTTTCTCTATGCTGATCAACAGTTGCTCTCCCTCTACCAGTGGCTGATTTATGTTCACTTTTACCACTTTGGAATTTTAGTCTAAGCAACACCAATGTCATTTCTGTATATGGAAGTCCTCCAACATTTGGTACAACCTCAAAAGAGATGTTTTAAATTAATACCACCTCCTTTCTTTCAACTTTTTCCACATTGCCATTCCTTCTGTTGCATCTGATATTAACACATACATACTGTTGCATCTAATATTAACACATAACATACTTTCTTAATCTTTTTTGACCTTCCTAGTGCTAGATTGGAAATCCAGATTCTTCATTTGCTTCAATACTCAAAGGTAGAAAACAAACATTAGTCCTACTTCCTAAATGCACTTCAGCAGTCAACCAGATGAGAAAGTCTAGAAAGAATTCAATATTCTCTTCATTAGGTGTGACTGAAGTAAACAGATAAACTCAGTTTGAGAATGCACAGTAAATTCAGTGTAATTCAATAAAGTCTGCATACGCAAATATATTTTACTAGAAGTTAGATACCCAGCTGGACAAAACATTTCCAATTAATTTTTTAAACAGGAAATATAGACTTCTAGAAATAAAATAAATCAATCAACCACCTCCTGAAGCTAACCAGGTAAAGTGTTCAATGTTTAAGCAAAGCACCTTAAGAGCCGGAGTATTTAACTTTTTTTTTCTCTCTCTCTCACACACACACAGACAGACTCTTACATAAATGGACTAACTGTTCCAAAGAAGAACAGTTCCATCAAATAAGCTAACAAAAGGTCTTCTTCACGTGTAATCCTTAAGAAAGTCTACTGGCACGAAGGAGACAAAGTCAAATTCCCTGCTTTGAATGATATCGAATGATCAGGAGAAGCAGAGAGATGTGATCAGGCCACCACAGGGGAAATCCTAATCCCTACTTCATATAGAGATGATAAATGTCTGTGTGCATATGTGTGCACATATATAAGTGTATTGAGTTTGGTTCCTTTTTAAATCAACAATGTTCATAACGGTTTTGTTCCAACAAAGAAATGGGAGTTGGATAACTACCTACATGCATATTCCAATGTTTGATACAGAATCTAGTTTGAAATATTATCACTGTGTATTGTGTTCTTGACTAAGTAAACTACCACAGTGTGTTATCAACCTTACCGCTCTCTACACCTACCAGAAAGGAGGTTGTAGAGAGGTGGGGGTCAGTCTCTTCTCCCAAGTAACAGGTGATAGGACAAGAGGAAATGGCCTCAAGGTACACCAGGGGAGGTTTAGATTGGATATTAGGAAAACTTTCTTCAGTGAAAAGTGGTTGAGTCACCATTCCTGGAGGTACTTAAAAGATGTGTAGATGGGGTGCTGAGGGACATGGCTTAGTGATGGACTTGGCAGTGGTAGGTTAATGTTTGGACTTGATTAACCTAAAGGTTTTTTGCAGCCTAAAGGATTCTATGAGTTTCTAGTTAGATCCACATTTCCTGACCCATATTGCTTCAATAAATGGTGCGAGAGAAATAGTTAAGGTTCTACTAGATATACAAGAAATAAATATATATATATATATATTTATCTGAGAAAATAATTTTACCTCTCTCATGTTTTTCACAGTTCTATTAAAATGCTTAGGTATCCAGACAGGAAGGATAATTTGTGTTCTATTCCTGAGTCTAAAAGCATTAAAATTCTATCATTAGCATTTCTGGCCAGACAAAAATATAAATATCACCAGTGATTTTCTTATCCTGTATAATCTTCACCTTTTAGTATAAAGAGAAATATTTTATGATGGTAGAAATTTAAAATGTTTTTTAAATATGCTTTTAAAATATATTTTGTCTTTCTGTGCAATAGTTACATGATCTAGATTACTAGCAGAATAATAAGTAAACCCAACTGTCTTTTCAATACAAGAATTTTAAATTTGGTAAAACTAATTTTGGTTATGACTGTAGACAGAACTTACTACTTCAAGGCTAAGATTCAATGAAATCTTCAGACATAATCTATAATAACTGCAACTACCACGTATCAAGTGTTTTGTGATAGGACTGTACTTTGAGAAGGGAAAAGAAAATCTCCAAAGGGAAGAAATCAAAGCTAGGTAAATTCAGACCTGAAATTAAATGAAATCTATAAAACAGTGATAACAGTTAATCATCCGAACCATTTGTGAGGGATTTGGTATGTATGGGTTGCACTCTTTCTATCTCTCCCCCTGTACCTGCTCCCTCCACACCTCCAGTTTCCTGGAGTTAATGAAAAGTATGAGCTTGACACTGGAATTACTGGGAAAAACTCTCAAAAACCTGGCTGGAATATATACTTTCTAAGACACATAATTGCAATGTACTCCTACATTCTGAAAACATATGAAACTGTCAGCTGGAAATGTGATTAGAATGTAAACATTTTCAGCTTATTGGAAGATTGAGAAATAAATTATGAAAAAGAATCTGAACAAAAAAAATATTTAATAACAGAATAAACAAATAGAATAAAAAAAAACCAATGGGATTCAGTTAACTAACCCTGGACATCTACTATGTAGATGCCCACAGCTAAGCTAGTTCCCTGTGGTCAGTGAAATCAAACAGACCTGTGTACGATTAACTTCATAACTTCTTAAAGTTAACTTCTAAAATAGGTTGGATAGGCTGCAGTCTTTAAGTGTTTCTTCCTCTCTGTTGATAATAGAGGAAGTCTAGGTGTCAAACTGATCCAGATACCTGTGCAGCAGATCTCTATGGCATCTGCTTCCGCATTGTAAATACATGGAGGTAGGTTAGTACTGACCAATGTTTACTGGTTTTTAAGACTATAAGCGCATTTAGGAACATCTCAAACTCAAATCACTGTCTTTGTTGAATAAATCCTCCTTCAGTGTGTTAGGTAGTGACAAACATAATAGACTACAGTGATTCTTTCATGTTTACTACAACATTGTTTTGTTTGTTTTCTCTTGTCCCAGTAGACTGCTACAGAAATTCGAGTTTCTCACAATAATTATACAGGACACAAATGTTGTAATCCTATTAATGTATCTAATATATCTGTTAATTTATTTATTCTGCACTTGGTGTAGCAGTAGTCTCTTGAGTGTTGTAAGGTACACTTTTTTTTTTTTTTAATCCAGACCTCAAATATGGTATGTATCTGTTTTGTGTGTTATCTAGATAACAGGTGTCATATTCTGTATAATAACCCAAAGCTAGGAGATATATACATACTGATATATATTGACTTCAGAAGAAGCAAGAGTAGGTTCTTATTCAATAGCTTTATGAGTCATCAAGTTTATCTGCTTTATCCGAAATGCTAAAGCCATTTTTATAACTCCAGACTATGTGGTGTGAAAGAGTCTCAAAGCTGGTCAATGGATAGCCTAGTTATTTCTTATCAACCCATTATATAAAGTGTTCTACAAAACAAAGAAAACCAAACTAAAACTAAACCCAACCCAAACCAAACCAAAACAACAACAAACAATCAAACAAAAAAAACCCCCGCCAAAATACTTAAGTATGGGTTTAACACTTAGAAGCAAAACTTTCTATTCTCCAGCACTTTACTACCAGTAAATAAATATAACACCCAATACTTATCTGTAAATTGTGGAGTCACTATGTAGCAGATTTTTTCTATAGACCATTCCATAGCTATACAAATGGTATCTCCTTCCTGGTGTGTGCTGTATTCATTTTCTAAAGGCCTTTACTGTTAATACCTGCAAAAAAAAATCTTTTAAATTTTATTTTTCCAATTTAGCAGTGCAAAGGCACCATTTTCAATAACTCAATCTTTATGTAGAGTTGTAGGCAACTCAGTACTAAGAAATGCTTGGGATGAACAATGCTGCCATATTTAGCATGGGATAAGAGTGGTATAAACATATATCCAGTCAGATAAATGAGAAAATAATAGAAAAAGGGCTAAGAGATTTGTATTCCTTGCAATACACAAGCAATTGCTCATGGCTAGTGATATGTTTCAAGCAGTCTGGAGTTCTGCCAAAACGATCCACTCTAATTGACTTCAGTTCATGATCAAAATCATAAACAACCATTGAAAATATAGTCAGAAACATTGAAAAATATCATGTTGACAATGAGTGAGGGGTTTTGTCCAGTTACTGCTTCCAACTTAAAATGCTGTGGATGTCACCCCTCACTTCCAAAATTAGGTAAGCATTCTGCATCAGTGACTCCAAAAGAGCAATCAAGGAGGGTGCGGGAAGCTGATATGTTTACAGGTAGGTGTTTGATAGAGCATTTGTATGATAATGTGAAAAAAAATCCAAGTGTGAAATTGGGAATCCCTGGACTAAGAGAAAGAAATATTATTTTGCATGCTATTGAATAAATGACCAGTGTCTAATAATATAGCCAGAACAGGACTTTTCATAGTCCTTTAAAACTTCACTCATTCTAATTTTATCTTAAAAGACAATACATCTTTTCTTTTGGAAAGTTTCTGTTTGACATCTCATTGGCTTTTGATCTGAACACTGTCTTCTTCAGGGATATTTCAAATTTTTTACTTCATAAAATGTCTTGCAGATTGGAAATGAATAAGGTGTTCTTCTCCAGTTTATACTGAAAAGTCAGAAATAGTTTTCATCTGCCTTTAAAGTTATAGCAAACTCTTTTCATAATTTCTTAGTTCCTTCATTCGTCCAGAACTCCAAAGTTTGTTGAGAAGGACTATGCTGGAGTCCAGTCTCCTATAAAAGAGGAAAATTGTATGAGTCATACCTCATTTCATAAAAGGTATAATCCTCCCTTTGAGTTTCTTTAATGTTTTTTTTTCCTTGATTATTGTACAACTGCAACATGGAAGCCTCGTCAGAAATAGCTTTGTCAGAAATAATGTTATGAAAATCAAAATCTCATTTTAACCCACTGCAGTTAGACTGATCCTAAAAAAAAAAAGTCATCTTAAAGCACCAATATACAGAAGCTTGAAAATAAAAAATGTAAAAAGGATTTCTTTCCATTAATACATCATGATTCATTTGTGTTTCATTTCACTTTTTCATAAACATTCAATGTCATTCTTGTACTTTCCCTTTAAAACAACAATGACAACAAAGTTATGTCAGTTGTGTACTCCTGGTCTAGCTTCCTTCATCCCTAATCCTTTCTGCCCATAAAATCACATTAATTTATAAAGATAATTTCTGAGAACTGGGAGCTAATGCCTAAAAGGTAATCCGTTGGAGGTTTGACTGCAATTCAAACTAATCCAAAAATTTTTCATAAGTTCCGCACACTAGTTTTTTCCAAGATTCTACTCGCCAAAGCCATTTATATGCAAGAAGCAATAATGCTCCTCTTCTCCTGAGCATTCTTTCCTCATAAAAGCCAGTGGCAAGCTCACACTGACTTCAGTTGAGAGGACTAGATGATCATCGAATGGAAGTTATGGAGTCCTATATTATCCAGAGAGCACTCAGACTATAATTGTGAAGCTTTTTTTTTTTTCAGTTGCTTTTCCTTAAATCAATGCAGAGAAAAGAGAAATGTGTCAATATAAGCACAGTTTTAAATTTGAAAGGTATAGACAATTAAGTGCTCCCATGCTTCCAGAAATCGTCCTTCAGAACCAAGACACTGCTCACTTAGTCTGTAAACAAATGCTTTAAGGCTGCAGACCTTTAATGGGAAAGAAAAAACATTTTCCTGATAAGGATTTTATATTAATTTTGATGTGACAATATAAGAGAGAATACAACTTCTTTCCTTGATTGCTGCTACTATTGTTTTGAGTCACATAATTACAGTGTGCACAAGTCTAAACTGGATACTTTTAGAACTGCTAAATACTCAACAAAAGCAAAAAATTAATGATATGAAATTCAGTGCAGAAACAAAATATTCTCATGGATATACACAAAAAATGTACACAGTAATATTGTCAGGATTATTTATTGTCATAAAAAATATTATAGAATACATATGGTGATTTTGATAATGTTTTTCCAGTTGATACTACAGTGAAATCTTGCTTTCAGTTTACAGTCACAAACATGTAATTATATCTGACACTGAACTCATTTGTTGTTTTTTTTTTTCAGGTGAACCAAACAAAATCTTAACAAGAATAAATTATAGATATTAACACACCTTTGTTACTCATTCTGTTGGAAATTGCTCAACACTCGGTAGCTGTCAAAAGACAAGGCAAATATAGATAGTACTAATAAAACCACTGAAAACAAACCACAAATTATTCATCATGTCAGTTGCATTAACATATTGCACATATGTTCTAGGATGTAATTTAGTTTGCTTAACTTTTGCCACAAAAAAAAAGAAAAAATTCAAAGGAAATACAATAAGTGACTTCATTCAAAAATGTCCAAGTGATGCAGTGATATTCCAGTGCGTCTCCATGGATTAAACAGGCGCCCAGATGATGAGCCATGGCTGAACACCTGACTTGTAAACAAGTACACCATCTTTACTAGGAAAGATTAATTCTACCCATTGAAATCTGCACATGGCTTTAACCTTCCTGTCTTAGAAGGGATACAGAAAAACTAGAAAATGACCAAGAACAGAGATTCAAAAAATATTTCCATATAGGAAAGACTAAATAGATTAGGACTCCTTATGGGAAAAGAGCCAATTGAGACCGGGCATCACTGTCTCATGTGTGGGTAAGAAAGAAGAATGGGGTTTGATTATTCACTATTTCCCATGCCACAGGAACCAGGCCATAACCAGTGAAATTATTTGAGAACAGGCTCAACTCAGACAAAAGAATGTCAAAAAATGTTTTCTTGAATTGAAAAAGGGATTAGTTTGGTGTATAGGGAAAAGTCCATCAGCAGCTATTAAAAATGAGTCTTGTGCCTAACCTGCAGCTCAGAAGTTCTTAATCCTCATGATTGTCAGAAACTGATAGGATATAAAAGGAAAATTGCTTTATAATATTTTCCATTTTCTCTTAATCTTTCTATAAGATTTTTCTGGTTACTACTGTTACAGACGAGCAATTGGGCTAGACAAACCCGTGGCCTGACCCTGCACAGCTGCTCTCAGACAGCAGAACTGCATTGCTTTTCTGAACAGAGAAAGACAGAAGGAAGCATACTGATATCAAACATAAAATCTTGACACAAATAATAAGTAAGGATTGTATTATTCATGTTAACTGATTTTCTTTGTGTTTACACTACAGCATTATCATTATTTATGCTGTAATGTTGGTTTTAAACTTATTTTCAGTATCATTCCTATTGTAGAACATTTAATGTTATTTGCAGTTCAGATTTCTTGGACTTAACTTTACTCCCATTTTATTCCCCCAAATATGATACAAAGGAATACAGGATACAGGAAGTTTGGTGTTGAAAATCAGAAGCTTACTTCTGAACTTCCAAGCAGCTGGGGAATTTATGTAAGGTGGAAAATTGTTCTCTTTGTTTTCACTTTGTTTTCACTTTGAATCCCTGGCATAGAGACTTGACTCATTCTCCCCATGTTGCCTGAAATCTCACATGCTGAACAAGTGAAAAATATTCAAGAGATCATGGTATGTGTCCAAGGGGATGGTTCCACTTTTAGTTCTACTATACTTTATACTAAAATTCACTGCAGCACTGCCTGCACCCTTTGTGCCTTCCTCTGGGGTTCAGTGAGGGGCTTTGGGTCTGGGGAAGAGGGGTGATTTGAGCATCCTTCATTTGAATTTTGCGTGTTTGGGGTTTTTTTTGAAAGAAATGGACTATGTCTAAGAGGTTAGAAAAGCAGCAGTTTTTTAAATGAAACTGCTTGCTTTTTTTCAAGCTTTTTTCCTTAGAGAAAGAAAAAAAAAGAGATACAAAGAATTTCACTGGCTTTTCATTTTATTTCACTTTTTAGCAACATAATCCTGAGGCAAATACTGAGATAATATTCCTTTCCTCACAGAAAAACTGCATTTATGTCTGAATCAGCCCAGAAGTTGTAGTGACTGCCTGCTGATTCTTTAATAGAGAAGGGAACTGAAATCACTCCTCATGAATAAAAAAAACACAATACGATAAGCATTTACTTTCCAGAAACAAAAAGACAAGTAGGTGGTTTGCAGGACTTTCCTATTTATAATGGTTTGTCCTCTGTAATATATCCTAAAGCTCAAGTGGCACCAAATCTGATAATAGATCAGCACGTATGATGCCAAAATTGCATACTTTTCAACATGTCTTTCAACTCTTTCTGAACCTTACCCTGCTGCTGTTGAATCTGAAGCTGATCTTCTGCTAGCTTCAGTTGGAGCAGGCTCTTCTGGTTTGAAGCTATCCTAGCTCAAGTTTAGAATATTTCATTGTGCAGCATGTGCCAGTGAGGAACTAAAAGCCAGAGTCTGCTTATCCAAAGGTAAAGCAGTGCCTGGAGGAGGCTCAGCGTACGCAGAGCAGTTCTGTCTGGGCAGCTGTCCGCATTTTACGTGCAGTTAGAAGAGCTGCACATGCAATCATAAACATAATATTTTCAATGTTTTTATTTCTACTTGTCAACTACTATTTCATTTTATTTTTGTATTTGTCCCTCAGCTTCTTTCAGGTAGATAATTCTAAACGTTAGTACAACATTGTTTTTGCATGTATAGTACTGGGGAAATAGATAACTATTTACGGGTGTTCTGTTCAGGTTTGTTCAGATGTTGTCCCTGTACTAACAGTCTATTGCCAGCAGGCATTTTCCTTCATCTTATGCCAAGGTTTCACGTTAGATGAAATGTTATTCGTGGCATTTGTTTTATGATTGGATTGTGTTTTGTATTCATGTCAAAGGGATGCCTGAGAATAGTAGGCTTTACGAGGAATTTTCAGAAAACAGCTATTGTCTTCATTTCATATTTGTACCTGAATACAAACCAGATACAAAAAATAAACAAAATATGGACAAGAAGGCACACTGCATGATGCATGTAAAGCTATACTGGACAAAGTCTTAGAAAATACAGCATATTGTACCCTGGGGAACGTTTCAGTGCTAGCAGAGGAGTGGCCTAGAAAATTTACTAGATTTTACGCAGCCCTGGCATCTATGATTCAGAAAGGCTTATTGCTCTTTAAAACTTACTGCCTGTTTAAGGAACTAGCCCTGGCAGTGCTTATACTGTATTGCTACCCAGCCAATTCTTGATGATGTTTTCCACCTGCTACGAGCGCAGACCAGGGCGGTGGGGTGCTCCCACAGACCACCCCTGGCAAAATGGCCTGGATAGCAACCGCTGTTAATGTACTAACATTATATGTTAATATGTATAGGAATGTCGGAATGGGACACACAAAATGTTCTGGGTGGCATTTGCCCCAAATCAATAATGCGTGGGGCGGGAGGTGGGGGCAGCCCTGGAGCTGGAGCCACCACCTCTGCCCAGGGGGTGCAGGGGGCACCCGCACGGCCAAGAGGGGATGGGGGGAGCCGGGGGACTATGATGGCTCTGTGTGTGTGCGTATCGGGGGGGGGTGTCGTGGTTTGAGCCAGATTAGCCACTGAGATGAATGACAGATGCTCTCCCCCACCTCTCTCCCCGAGGAGAGGAGGGAGAAAGAGGCTTGTGAGTTGAGAAGAAAACTAAACCAGTTTAATGAAAATAGTAATAAAATAATAAAAAGAAAATAATGAAATACATATATAAATATATACAAAACTGTATCAAGCTCCCAGGATGACAATCACATCACCCACCTGCTGACACTGGGATAGTCCCAGACTGGACTCAGCGATGGATGGGAACTGGATTCCGGATCTGAATTCAGGAATGCACGGATTGCAATCAAAGGCAGACAATCATAGTCCCCCTCAGACGCCGGCCATTGATGAAAGAGGGCTGACCTTTTGATCCCTCAGCTTTTATACTGAGCATGAGGCAGATGGGATGGAATACCCTGTTGGTCAGTTTTGGGTCACCTGTTCTGTCTGCTCCTCCCTGCAGGTGGGACCCCACTGCGCTTTTCAGCTTCCGGCCCTCCAATGGGGCAAATAACCAAGTCAGCTGCCCTTGGGTGTCTTAGCAATAAGGATAATCCAGAGCCTGTCTGCATACCATGCCTGGGCATCAACTATAAACATTGGTCTTATCATCCTGAGAGAGCGAACAGTTTCTGCACAGTATGCTGTTAATTTCAGAAAGTTCAGTTAGTTAGAAGAGGCTTAGCTGCAAAGTAAAATTACAAACAGAAAATGAGTCCTGTTTTACCTCAAACCAGGGCAGGGAGTATGTGTGTGAATGTACATGTACTAGAACCGTACAGGGTTAGTTATAAAAGCATGTTTAAAATTTTTTTGAATGTGTTTACTAACATTTGTGATTCATATTTTGGGTCTATCTGTTATATTATTGACACTGCTCCTGAATCTGTAGTTCACTGATTGCTGGTTGTGTGTTGTTTACAAATCAATACAGCACTTTGATCTTGATTTGTTTTAAACTACATAAACCGTGTATTTTTTCCCTGCAGCAAGGACCATAAACAGAAGCATGTGATATTTCCCTGAAACTCTGGGCCTGTGTTGATTGTTAGATCAGATAAGGCCTGTGCAACACGCCTGACGTTGGCTGTGTTTGACTGTCCAGTCACTCTGAAATTATTGCACGAAGACGGACGTTTACTTCAGCAGAATCTGACAAACGCACTATGTTCTTCTATGGATAATATTAAAATTAAGCACTTTCACAGAGCAAAACCTGTCAGCAGCTTGCTGTCTAGTTCCATGCTCAGACCTTGTTTACTTGGCCCAATTAAGAAGACAGCCTGGCTTCAATAAATATCATGCTCTGAAGTATTACCCTTCTAATATGCTTGTTAAACTGCTGTTTTTTCTAATTTATGCTTTCATTTTGAAGTCATTTTCAAATAATATTGCTTAATGGTTTAATGAATCTCATTCCTTGCTGGCTATACAAAACATTCATTTAAGTATACATCAGTTCTACAGCATCTTCACCATGGTTGTGTTCTTATTGAAATTTAATGTTACAGACTGTTAACCAAAATAGCTGATGCCAAAATAATGTTAGTATCCAGTCCAAAAGTTCCAACCAAAACCATTACTGTACCTTACACTTATTCCCCAATTAACCAGAGCCTGTTCTGCTTAAAAATCAGTACCACAAACTATATATCAGTAGTGTACTTATGCTAAACAAACTACTGAAGACTAATTTTTTTCTGCCTACATTTCTGCAAAGCTAAATATCACAGTATCGTCAGGGTTGGAAGGGACCTCTGGAGATCATCTAAGTCCAACCCCCCTGCCACAGCAGGGACACCTACAGCACATTGCACAGGACAGCGTCCAGGCGGGTTTTGAACGTCTCCAGTGTGGGAGACTCCACCACCTCTCTGGGCAGCCTGTGCCAGTGCTCTGCCACCCTCAGAGTAAAGAAGTTCCTCCTCATGTTAAGATGGAACTTCCTGTGCTCCAGTTTGTGCCCGTTACCTCTAGTCCTATCACTGGGCACCACTGAAAAAAGACTCTTCTCATCTACCTGGCACCCTCCCCTTAAGTATTTATAAGTATTGATAAGATCCCCCCTGAGTCTTCTTTTCTCTAGACTAAAAAGCCCCAAGTCCCTCAGCCTTTCTTCATAAGAAAGATGCTCCAGTCCCCTAATCACCTTTGTAGCCCTTTGCTGGACCCTCTCCAGCAGTTCCCTGTCCTTCTTGAACCGGGGAGCCCAGAACTGGACACAGTACTCCAGATGCGGCCTCACCAGGGCAGAGTAGAGGGGGAGGATGACCTCCCTCGACCTGCTGGCCACACTCTTCTTGATACACCCCAGGATGCCATTGGCCTTTTTGGCCACCAGGGCACATTGCTGGCTCATGGTCATCCTGTTGTCCACCAGGACTCTCAGGTCCCTTTCCTGGGAGTAGGGTTAATAATACTCTCAGTAGGGTTAATAGAACTCATCCTTTTTCCTGTTCTCTCATTCTAGAGATAAAGCTATCATCGCTTCCTCAACCAAATAACCTTTTTTCAGTAGAAAGTTGTAGGTATTCAGCCCATATAAGCCCATATTAAGTTACAAATTCAAATGATCTAACAAGCAAGAATTTATTTAGTATCCAACAGTATAACAATGTACGTGTGGGTACAATCTAGACCTCTACTCTGGAGCAGGTGTGTGCACACTCAATGGCCAAAATAAAGCTCTCTGGTTTATTTTTATTCATTTCCAGTGAAGAACATTCTAGATTTTTTTTTCATATTTAGTTCCGTACTTTAAAATGTCTTTTAATATTTAGCCTAATTTTTGCAGAAACACATGTTGTTCTCTTCCAATATCGATCTCGTGCAGTATCTGCATCTTTTTCACATGGAAGAGTTAACACTTCTCCTCAATCTTCCTTTTTAAGGACGAACAAACCAATTCTTTCAACTCATCTTTAAATTTCTTATCATACTTGTTGCTATATTCTGGATTTTTTCCAAGTTATCTATGTCTTTCTCCAAGCGTGTTTCTCAAAAAATATACATAAGACTTGTATAAATCTTTACCAATCCAGAACCATATATATCTTGAGTACCCGACTCTTGGTGAGACATCCTAGAACATTCCCTTTCTTTTTTTCAAGAATATCACATTCTTCAGTCAGACTGCAACATACAGATCTACTTTTGTAATATTGTTGTTGGGTCAATTTGTCTCAATTTTCTAATTCAGTGTCTCTTAATAAATAATATTTCACCTCTGTCCTGAATCTCAGCTTGTTTCTTTCAAATCATCCCTTCAGTTTATTAAGACTATTTTGACTTCTCATCCCTCTCCCCAAAACAGCTATTCTAGGTTTGACTTACCAGTAAAATGCATTATATTCTTTACTACAACACCTGATCCATTAATGAAAGTATCAAATAAGTTCACACCCAGAACAGACTCCTGCAAGGTTTCACCTGAAATGCCTGTCAAGCAGGCAGTAAATAAATGACACTTCCTCTAGAAGCAGTTTTCCACCAAGATGTGTGTTCATCTGACAATGTTTTCACGCAGAACATATTTGCCCAATCAGTTTGTGAAAATGTCACCTGCAACTGTGTTGCAAACTTTGCTAAAAGTCAGGCTGTATTGCATTTAGTGCTTCATCTGTCAGGCCAGTTAATCTATGAGGGTAATGTATTTATTACTCCTCCAATGCTTCATTAATCGGTAGTCTCCAGTCCTTCTGCCATAACTTGTCCAAGATACACAGAGAACCTCAGAATTCATTGGGGTACCAAGGGAAGCAGGAGAATTAAACAGGATGATCTAGACTACACCTTCATATGTGCTCTGTTCAAGGGCGGTCTGAAATAAGTGCATACCAGTCATCTTTGATTCTCTGCTATCCAGTCTGTGTCCTCATCACTAAGCCAAAGGCTCTCACTCTTACAGACTCTCTGGACCTATTATTACTTTGATTCCCCTTTGAATGTGGACAGACTTCAAAGAAGGGGTGACTAACAAAGTAGTCTAATCTTGAAGTGGAGTAGCGAGAGAATGATATATGCTTGGAGGTCAATATTAGGGGTTTTAATCACTCCAGGCAGAGTCAGAACTTAAATTCATGGCCTTTTTTTTCCTGGCTTGTGCTTTAATTGTAAGTTACTTCTAAAAGAGAGCGGGCAGGCCTTTGGTCTACGTTTAGAAGGAAGGCAGCAGTAGCAATCTGATCTGAGAAACTGGCTGAATCGAACCTTTAGGGAAATAAAAATCCTGAATCCCCACAGTGACTGATACTGAGCTGTTCAGCACCATTAAGATTGGCACATTTCTGTGAAAAACTGAAGGCAGATCGTTAGAAGCCTACGGAATTAATATAAAAAAAATTAACAGATAGCACTTTAGGCAATGCTGCCTTTGGAAGGTAGCTGAGATGAAAAATTTTTGGAATATATACTGAGTTTTGCTTATTCCTCTTTAAGAGCTCCTTTAGCACCTTTACTAAGCCCAGCCTGAAGTTGTGGAGGCCAACATATAAAGCAAAACTATAAATGATCTTAAGGGGTCTCTCACTGAACTGAACAGAAAGGGCAGTTAGTTATTATATGTGAAATTCCTGCCATTGAGCTCAGGCCTGGCAGCCCCGCAAGATCAAGAGGAGCCTCCCAGAAACGGATGGCGAGTTTGCACCATCCATTAATACCTCTTAAAATCAGTGACGGAACTCTTAAGCGGCAGCAGATTCAGGGCATGATCTAAGCTTGTGGTATTTCTCTTGAAATATTTTTATTCATAAACCATTTTAAGATTTGATTCACGCTGAAAAGCTGGATAATTATTTAATGCATGAAGTTCATAATCATCTATATCTACCCTGCTTCAGCAGTTACATTAATCAGAGAATAACTATTGTGCAGCAGCTCAAATGACTTAGTAAATTGCATAAGCAGGAGTTTACTTTTTCTTTTATTTTTTAAATGCTATATAACAATTACTATTTAGTACATGAACAGGGCTATACAGCAGGTAAGACAACATTGAACACTTCAAGAATCACTTCTAAACAGCTTTTCTGTAATTTTGCCCGCTGTGTGGAAAACTCTAGTTTATTTGTAGAATGATTGTGCCAATTTGCTGAATCACATCCTAACTCTTAAATGGAGGGAATGGCTACAATCAAGGGCACAAATTTTAAAACTATGGAAAATGAGAGCAAATACAATACATTTGACTGATTGCAATTGTTAGATTAGATCATTATAATAAGCATATTGTTAATTACATGTTCTCAAATAACCAGAACACATTTTCTCTACTCCTGGTGCTTCACAGTACTCTGAAGTTTAAATATCCTAACTGCATAAACATTTTAAATATTAAAGTTATCCTTGTGGTTCCCTACTGCTTTGCACCTGGCACACTGATGATATCCTTATAGCCAGAAAAGCAAGAATTAAACCTGGAAAGGCAGAACTCAAAATGTGGACCCATTGCAACGAACGGGTGATATTGTTCATAGTTTAAAGGTAAGAATAATCAGCTTTCATCAAATATTCTCTAAAATAGTTCTGGTTCAATAGTTCTTTAAAACAAACAGCTGGTTAGTGAGTGTTACTCTACATCATTAAAACAACAATGCCTACTGGTAAACCTCTCCCTTAAATTGTGGTTATATGATGGTACTACTATTCTTAAGATGTCCATCACGGCAAAAGCTGCAATACTGTCTGGAACTTTTCAAATACCTTAAACTGACACTAAGTAGACACGCTTGCAAAGTGCTGGTCTAATCTCGCTAGTCGTCATATGTGTGCAATGCCAGGTTAGTTTGGAAATGCTGTTTTCCATCTCTTCCAGGGTTTGGGGGAATATTCTTTGCAGCCATGTGTAGAATTTGCTGACTTGAGACAGCTGACAAGGAAAAAACGGGTTTCAGATGGCGGCCTACTCAAATATTTAGCAGAACCATAGTACAATTTCCCATGCGGTTGCATATTGACTAAACTTGTTGAAATCATCTGTTACGACGCTGCAGACTAACTATACCCTTTGTTTGTCTCTGCTCATTTTTCCAATCAGCCAGTAAACACACAAAAATATGAGGAATGAGTCATATTATCTTCTTACGGTACCAACTTCTGGTACTAAAATTAAACACCAGGTTCAAGGACCCAGATCCCATAGGTGTGCTACAGCACACGAGGGTCCCTTCATTGCCAGTAATGACCACTTCTGCAACGGCAGGCAGAAAGTTTGCCTGTTTACTTCAAAACTACTCTGGAGCTTAGACATTCAAGGCACTCCATAACAGTAATCAAACATTGGTCAAATCTACATATCTGTATCTAAGTTAGTAGCAGAAGTTGCTTTTACAATCAAAGAAGTGAAAATTACACTAATGGGTATGACTCACCCATGATGAATTGCTCTCTAAAAGTGACTTTTTTTTCTCCACTGCCTGCAAAGTAGGTTCAGAAAATGTATTTAGATGCAATCATCTGAACTCAGGTTCATCAGAAGTTAGTTGAGATGAAACACACACTGCATGTTTCCTTATCCTTGAGCTGAGAGCCCTGTTCTGGGGATCAAGCTAGGCAAGGCCTTTTATTTTTTAAGAGATGAGGACCAACAACGTTTTGTAACCTTGTGATTAGCATGCTTTGCCTTGGCTACTATATCTTGGGCAGGAGCTGTAGCCACCAGGCTGTAAGCTTAGGCAGACATGCTTTTTCTCCTCTTTTTGAAGTTGTCCAGTTAGGTAGTAAGAAGTGCAAGAAATGTAGATGTAAAGGGAAGCATGATTTAGTCTACTGATTGGACACTCAAGAGCAAAGAGAAAGAAACATGAATTTAATCAACTGTTTAGGTACTCATTACAGAGAAATCATAGAATCATAGAATCATAGGATGGTTTACATTGGAAGGGACCTTTAAAGATCATCGAGTTCCAACCCCCTTGCCATCGGCAGTGACACCTCCCACTAGAACAGGCTGCTCAAAGCCTCATCCAGCCTGGCCTTGAACACCTCCAGGGATGGGCCATCTACAACTTCCCTGGGCAACTTGTTCCAGTGTCTTACCACCCTTAAAGTGAAAAATATCTTCCTAATATCTAATCTAAATCTACCGTCTTCCAGTTTGAAACGTTTACCCCTCATCACTACATGTAAAAAGTCCCTCCCTAACTTTCTTGTAGGTGCCCTTCAGATACTGGAAAGCTGCTATAAGGTCTCCCCGAAGCCTTCTCTTCTCCAGGCTGAAGAACGCCAACTCTCCCAGTCTGTCCTCATAGGAGAGGTGCTCCAACCCTCTGATCATCTTTGTGACCCTCTTCTGGACCCACTCCAACAGGTCATGTCCTTCTTATGTTGAGGGCTCCAGAGCTAGGCACAATATTCCAGGTGGTGTCTCACGAGAGTGGAGCAGAGGGGCAGAAGCACCTCTCTTGACCTGCTGGCCACACTTCTTTTAGTGCAGCCCAGGCTGCTGTTCGCCATCTGGGCTGTAAGTACACATTGCTGGCTCATGTTGAGCTTCTTATCATCCAACACCCCCCAAGTCTTTCTCCTCTTAGATTTTGGTTCCTCCTCCCTTAATTATCAGTGTTTTAATACTGTTTTCTAAATAAAAGCATTTAAACAGTTCGGGAAGACACATATATAAATAGAGACAAAATATATAGAGATAGCCAATGCCTATAACTTGTCCAATAGGTCTTAGCTCCCTTCCACACACTTTGTAGCTCCATTAAACGAGTTCCCCTGTTCATAGCAGTGATTTTCACTATAATTTTTCTAAGGTTTTATAGTAATCATCCTGCAGCAACACAAACTTCTAAAAATACCCTTGTGATTTTTTACAAGTCCAGCCAGATTTTTCCAAGGCATTGAGTATTTATTGTCTCTTCAAAATACATTCAGATTCATTTAACATAGCCAATTATGAACTGCCTGAGGGGTTTACATAAACGCTTCATCGACCCTTCTGAAGTTAGTCCCATTAAACATGAATGAGTCCAAGCTGGACTTGTTATGCTGCTAGTTTCTGAACTTTCCCAGTGGGCACCCAAAAAAATATGCAGCTATTATATTTTAAGAAGTGTCTTTCTTTGTTGCGGGTCTGTTTCATTCTTTTTCTTTTCGATTTTTTTCTTTCTTTCAATTTTTATTTTTTTAAGATAGAAGGAAAACAAACAAAGCAGAGAGCCCAGCCAGAACTTACTGAAATCCTTGACTTATTTTGCATTTTCTGTTCCAGTAGTGTAAAAAACCTGTTCAAAGAAAAGACACAAAAGGAGTCAAAGTGCCTTTGGTAGACACTAGAAGTACAATAAAGAATGCCAGCAACAAGCAATCCTCCAAGAGTTTAAAAAGTGTCTTGAAGGAAAGAAAACAATGTTCCAGTTCAACTTCCCATTAAAAAATGTCTACTGCAATTTGAGCATTAATCAACTGCATCCACAAATCTCATATGATTTCTTCCACTTAGCAGCATGAAACACAGCAAGCAGGATTCGAGTACCTTATAGCACTTGAGCATATACTTATATCTGCCTCTAGACAACAACAAACTAATGCAAAAAAAAAAATGAAATTAAATCTTTCCTTAAGAGCTTTCATGAATCAAAAGACAAACTCTTTAAGTAAAACCCGACTCTTAAGGAATATTTACACACAGTACAATCTTCACTGGCCTACAGAATGAATAAGAATTTAATATTCCTCTTGTATCTGTTTTACTTTACTATAAGCCATGGGAATTTTACCCACTGTTATTTTAATACATTAATAAATGACAACTGGCATCAAGTATCTAGTGATTTTCTAGTGCGATTTTACAGTAATAGACAATAAATGTAAAAGCCACTTGGAAAATGAAAAGCCAAGACCTCTAGCAGGGAAAAGGTTGCAAAACAAAGAAGAAGAAAAAATTTAGCTATTGGTTTTTCATTCTCATTGCTCTTGCCATTTTATTAGATGTTTAAATATGTGTTATTTTTCTGAAAAATATCCTTAGGCTCCTATGATTTATATACTTTTCCTTAAAATTATTTTATTTTAAATGCCTACTTTAGTATTTATTAAGCCAAAAGCCTTAAAGTGGAATGCTTTAACAAAAGGACTAATTCTGCTGTGAATCAGTAGCTGGAAATTGCAGAGCATTTCATGGTATTACACCTATATAAAAAAAAAGAAAATGTATTACAAATTATTTATTTTTTTGTTCTCAGTGTTGTAGCTGCCACATTTTTCATTTCTCTGTCACCATTCAACAAGCTGTTTCAAAAAATCCTAATAGAGTTTGGCAATGAGCCATATTTCGTACATGCTTAATTGAAGATCTTGGCCTAATCATTTGCTATGCCATACATATGCATTTTAAGTAAAGTGTAAGTAACTGGGACTGTTATTAACTACAGAAAAAATGCAAATGGATTACATAATATATTTCTGTAATGCATGTATTTTGAGCCAATAAAATGACCTTTGAAAATTACTGAGACGTGTGAAAATGCCATTTACTGTAATAGGAATCAGCAAAAGAAGGTGAATTGTAGGTGAGGCTTAACACTTCTTAAATTTTCAAAATCTAGGCAACATTCAAAGGCAATGTCGTGAATATTTAATCACCTTTAGGAAATACATGCGGTACACATGCATCATGCAAAAATGTTAAGCTTTGTTGCCTTCACATTTAAACCAGCGTGGTTTTCCATTTTAACACTTTATTATTAATACTACATTCATTTCTAATCAGAAACAGAAGTAAATGTATGGTATTAGAAGAGATTTGTGAAATTATAATTTATTAACGCTACCTGAATACAAGCAGAGCTTTTGACAAGGCACATCATTTAAAAAGTAAAAAGTCACTGACGTGAATACCTTATAGTTTTAAGAATAATTCAAAAAGCAATGACATATGTGGAGACTCTGAGACCATTTTGTGACAGAGGTTCCACTAAACTGTAAAATTAATATTCAACTTTCACTTATAGTATAGATTCAGGATGTTGGAAAAGATAACATGCCCTCATGTGAAATTTTCCACTTCTTTTGAGAACCTGATGAATTTCCTGAAGGTGAAGTTTTGCACTTGAGGTTTTTACAAGTGAAGTTGTTGTTAATTGGGTTATTGATGAAATTTATTACTCAAGTAATTTTTTGTTTCCACAAATGATGACAAGAATAATATAGAAGGGATTCTCCCAGTCTCACTCATAACTAATAATGAAATCCTGCGCAGTAAGTATTAGTTAAGGTTGCTACTGTTTGCTTTTTTAAAAATTGTTATAGCTGTATAACCCACTAGAAGAAGGACAAGGCCAATGGCTCACATGAGCCTTAAATAGCACTAATGTGAAAATATTCGGCCAGTCATGTCCAGAACTTAACAGGCAGTTGGAAGCTAAGATGCAAAGGAGGCAGGATAAAAATAAAAGTCCAGAAAACACTGAGATATCACGATTTGAGGACTGGCCTTCCATACAGCCTTGGTCTCACTACCACAACCCTTTGTATAAAGGTATTCATTGAAAGCAGGCAGTTTCAAAAGTAAGCTTTGGCTGGTATCCAACAGTGGTCATTGTGAAGCCTCAATGCTGCAGATGTTTTGCATTGGTCCAGACGAGCAGTGAGTCATATTTTGAGTTAAAATGAAATGTTTTCAGGTTTGTATTATGTATGTCCTTATTAGAAACACTGCATGTATGCATCCCCTGCAAGTTTATTTTTTTGTGTACTGGAGTTTTTTTAGTAATTAGTAAAAATAAGGGATTGCACTTAGAAAAATTACTTTAAAATGAAGTTAAAATTGAAAGGATAGAGCAGAAACTATGGAGTGAAAACATTAAAGAAACATTGCATCATCTCCAAAGTGAGGATCTCCAAATCTGCCAATTAGAATCTTAAGTATCTAGCTTAATGAAATCTAAACTTTTCTCATTTACAGAAGGTAAATGAGCAGAAACATATAGAAATGAGTATTGAAGGCAACCAGACATGTTTGTTTGCTTTGCCCATTGCATGATGACAGTAAGAATTGACAAGAAAAACTTAGCAATTTTAAAAAATCAGCTTCACTGGAGGACTACAAATAGTGTTTTTAACTGTAGTAACAGGACTCTATGCAGTCTCTGCAGTGAAAAGTCAAGACTTTTTCCTACTTATGGCTGCCTTAGAAGTTAGCCATGCTCTGAATTTCACTATCGTATCACTTAAGGCCAAAAGGGAACATTTTGATCATCTGCTTTACCTTCTAGGGAGCCACGTTGACATTTTTTCATTATTTTAATATGCCTTCATATGTCTGTGTGCTGAGTGCCCTCAAATCACAATGAAATTGTCAATGGAAGTTTCAGTTTCATAGATTCTAAGGCTAGAAAGGACCATTTTAATCATTTTGTCTGACTCCCTGCATAACACAAGCCATTATTTTTACCAAGTGATTCCCAAATCAAGCACATGACTTCAGGTTGAGCTAGATAATATCTTCTGGAAAATAATTCAGTTTTGATTTCAAGTGCTAAAGATTCCACCATTATTCTGAGGAAAATACCCTCATTTTTAGCCCCCATCACCCCTCAATTCTAATTGCAGCTTGTTTTCAGTTTTCAGCCATCACATTACATTACATTATGTTTTTTTTAATCTACTTGAGAGCCCTGAGGAAAGGCTGTGATGGTTTATTTTTTAATATTTTAATAGGCATTCATCTATCAGCATTCAGTCTTTTCTTAATTGTCTTGCCACTAACATTCATTGTGCTAAACTCATTTGATGATAATTCTTTATTCTCTCCATCAGTCCCACTTTCTTGCCCTTGAAAACACTTTCAGATGTTTTTCTTTTAAAATTATTTTGGATCATATTAGCATTTCTCTCTAAAAAATACATCCAGAAAAGAGGCAAAAAGACCTTTTAATCTGATAATGTAATATTTGTAACGAAAGAACTTGTGTGACAATAGTAGATTTTGCTGAGATTCTTTACACATGCTCACACTTCACACAGATGCCTAAAATTATTAATACTTAGTTTAACATACATGAAGGAACAGTTTGGTCCAACAGTTTTTCAGAGTAAATGAAACCAACAGGATGACCCTAGAATGACAACAACAGAAAAACAAAATATATTAGCAAGCTGTAGAGTGGGGTCTTTAACCTTTTAAGCAGTATGATGTTATTAATAATAGTATTGCTGCCATTCAAAACCAAAAAAAAAACCCCCGTGCAGAACACTTGTTTAAAGTCAGGATGAAACAAGCAGGTGACAGAGACACTAATTTGATCGGTATTTCTACAACACTATATACGCTTCAATCCAAAAGCGGTTTTGTAATGGAAAGTTTTGTTGCAATATCTATGATAAATTTGGAAATTATTTTTTGTCATCACAGCAGTGTTGTAAAAACGTACATGACAGTACAGTATTGTCCACCAATATAAGCCTTTTTACATATATATAACTGCATTTAAGTTTGGAGATCTTTTCTATTTTAGAAAGAGTAAAATAGGCAAATCCCTGCTATGACAGACTAGGCCTAAGAAACACTGAAAAAAATAACACAGTAGGCTCGTGAGTCTAGTCCCGTGGTCACAACAGCATGAGCGAGAAAAAGAAAAATTATACAAAGAAATGCAAACAGATGCTAGAAATGCTGCTAAATCAACCAAAATAATATATTTTGTAGATCCCATTTCTTGAGCTGCATGGAAATGTGAGGCTCTTCTTTGAAAGAAAAACTGTATGTAAAGACAGAAACAAGAATTAGCAAATTGAATTCCTTAATCAATGGAGTTGTAAAGAGTTATTCATTAATGTAGTGTTTGAACATGGCATGACAGATATTTAAAGTGATGGTTGGGATGGTGTGAGCAACAGACCTTGTACTGACCTTCTGAACAAAGGCAATCTCACCGAGAATTCATAAGAATCCAAAATGTCTTATTACTATCAGAGTAAATCTGGACATCAAAGTTTACATCAAATAGGAAATAAATGATTCATGTACCAAAATCACTAGAAACAATGCAGAGTAGCAACCACAGAACACAGACCACAGAACATAGGCACCCAGGCCTCCGGCTGCAGGGAATGCCACAGCCTTGCACTATGAGCAAGTGGTAGCAGTAATAATGGCTGTGTGAAATGGGAGCAAGTGGATGATCTGCTGAGCCTGGTGCCAGAGCTCAGGGACGAAGTTGAGCAACTAAGGAGTATCAGGTAGAGTGAGAAAGAAATAGACTGGTGGACCCAGGCCTTGAGCTCCTTGAAAGAGAGACCGGGCCAGACACTGGAAATAAAAAAGGACCACAGGGATATCATCTCCTTGCCCCTGGGTGTGCTGATTGACAAGAAACTCAACATGAGCCAACAATGTGCAATCGCAGCCCAGAAGGCCAACCGTATCCTGGGCTGCATCAAAAGAAGTGTGGCCAGCAGGTCAAGGGAGGTGATTCTGCCCCTCTACTCCGCTCTGGTGAGTCCCCACCTGGAGTACTGCATCCAGCTCTGGAGTCCCCAACATAAGAAGGACATGGACCTGCTGGAGCGTGTCCAGAGGAGAGCCACGAGGATGATCCGAGGGCTGGAGCACCTCTCCTGTGAGGAGAGGCTGAGACAGTTGGGGCTGTTCAGCCTGGAGAAGAGAAGGCTCCGGGGAGATCTTATTGCAGCCTTCCAGTACCTAAAGGGGGCCTACAGGAGAGCTGGGGAAGGACTTTTTACTAGGGCATGTAGTGATAGGACGAGGGGGAATGGTTTTAAACTGGAAGAAGGCAGGTTTAGATTAAACATTAGGAAGAAGTTTTTCACTTTAAGGGTGGTGAGGCACTGGAACAGGTTGCCCAGAGAGGTTGTTGAGGCCCCGTCCCTGGAGGTGTTCAAGGCCAGGCTGGACGTGGCCTTGGGCAACCTGGTCTAGTGGGAGGTGTCCCTGCCTGTGGCAGGGGGGTTGGAACTCGATGATCTTCACGGTCCCTTCCAACCTAAACCATTCTATGATTCTATATAAAAGACCACCTAACAGTAACCCAGGGTAGTGCCCCATGGTCAAATATAAATAAATGTTGAATGTTCTTTAAACCAATAACGACCCAAAACTGACATCTACCCTATTATCAGAGTAATAAATTAGGTAACTAACTTACACTAATGTTAACTTACTCATTAATTTTTTTATAGTATGGACATTGACAGATTAACCTGATGAGTTCTGGCACTAATCTTCACACCAGAGTACTAATGCTGATTCAGAGGCCTTTCTCAGTGTTGCAAATGCTAGAGTGATAACAGAACCTGAACCTTACCTAGGGCGAGGTTGCAGGAAAAAAGGAAAGAAGGGCAGCTCAGCAGAAGAGGGTGAGACCTCACATTTTGATTTCCATTCTTTGTACTGTCTCTTTCTTTTCCAGTCATATTCTCCCATGAATATGCACATATGCCATAGGAGAGGGGTTGAACCAGTGATGCCTTTTTCATGGAATCATATAACCATAGAATGGTTTAGGTTGAAAGGGACCTTAAAGATCATCTAGTTCTAAACCCCTGCCATGGGCAGGGACACCTTCCGCTAGACCAGGTTGCTCAACCACGTTTCATTTTGTGCAGGGGAAATCTGTCTTCTTGCTCCAACAGGAGAGACCTGGACTCTTCTCTCTGCCACCCCTCAAAACACCCTGTAATTTTGGTGTGGTTAGGGAGGTCAAGCCTCCTCAAGATGAGGAGGACCCTGAACATAGGCTTTTGGGATACTTTTAGCATCATTGTGTGCTGGAAAAAGAGATGACTTTTCGCTATTACGCATCTAACCACAACAGAAGGCTAGACAGTCTGAATCCTGCATGAAGCGTCCAGTGTTTTTCCTCTCAATTCCCCATAGAGACAACAGAGAGAGATGAGTATACCTTGGATTCCCATGATGACTTCCAGATGACTTCAGAGGTTCCTTCTTCTTTCCCTTGTCTGCAACAGAACATGTTAGGTCTACTGGGGCCACAGTTGTAAGCATAGTACCATTATTTAAGTGCAAATAGTATTTGGATGGATTTTAATGACAATTGCCAGTCTTTTGAGAACATAAATACTAAATGCTAAAAAAAGCAAAGTAAGTGATTAAGCGGCTTGTTTGTGTGTTTGAGCACAATGGTACTGAGACCATCAAACACTGTGCCCTGTGATTAGAGCATGTAATGCTGTACCACCTTTTTTTCCTGGAGACTACAGTTACAGTTTTTTGGATAAGATTGAAGCTATTTTTCAAAAAAATTGTGGTTGCTTATGTTACTGTGGAAATGCTGTTATATAGTGAAGTTAACAAAAATACTTGTACTGAACAAAAAAAAACACTAAAGAAGTAGTTTTGTTAGTAAAGGTTAAACAGGCTTCTCACTGGCAACTGTGGAGATTATCAGCTCAGTGTGTGCATGTCTGTCTTGTCAAGCTGTTGGGCACTAATTCTGGGATATTTCAGTATATTGAGCTAGCTGAATTCTCTGTTCATTCTAGGGGAATAATCTATTCATTTCAGATGATAGAGGAGTTTTTAAAAACTGATTTTTGTCAGCAGAAATAGAAGGTTTTTATTTCTCTAATTATGAAATGTTATAGTCGTACCTTACATCAGAAAGGGGGATTTTATTCCCAATGAACTTGACAGGATTCTTCTGTTTGCAGACTCCCTGATCTATTTGCAATACTCGTTATAGTTTTTTCTTAGTATTGAAAATATGTTTAACAATATTTTGCATACACAAGCCAAATAAGGGTAATTATTTATCACCCAATGTATTCTAAATTGCTTCATTTATGCTATGACACAGAACATTTGCAATCTAACAATTATTATGCCTTCTTGTAAGATGCAACTATAATTTCTTCTGTGTTTCAAATGTTGCTTTCATCCCTAATAAATGCAGGAGTAGGAATAAAAGCTATATTAAAAGAAGTTGCCTATCCTTTCAGGGAAATGAATCAAATTTCCTTTAACCAATCCAGTTATTATATCAACTATTGCCTTACACCTGCCATTCATCTGTGTGCAGCCTGACAATGCCACTTGAACTTTGCAAAGCCTACGTTTGTGACAGGTGCGTGGTGATTTGGAAAATATACAAAATTGTGGATACATACATCACAATAGGCACAGACAACATAGTCACTGGGGAAGTCTGGTTGATGGGGTTTTCCTTTTCTGAACTGCCTCGACTTTGGTCTAATAAGTCCCTTATTAACCTTCCACAAATTCCACAAACCTCAGCTTCCCACAAGATGTCTAAGAATGAGGTAAGGCTTCATGGGTTGTTTTGGGAGGTTTTGGGGTTCTATTTATTATTTTTTATCCTTTTATTAACACATTTACTCACATATTACACATGGATCTGCATTCTTATCCAAGGTATGTTAAAGAGATTGTGTTATATGATCAAATACAGGTGATGATCACGGTTATGATAAAATTAACTAAAGACAATGCTAATACAGTTACTGGATTACATGGTTGCTTTATTGTGAACCAGTCTTGTATAGTAAAAACAACAACATTTAATTTAGTAACTGTAAGAAAGGCATTGAATCAACAGTAGGATAATGTTGTGGTTTAACCCCAGCTGACAACTAGGACCATACAGTCGTTCACTCCCTCCCTCCACAACCCCCAGTAGGATAGAGAGAAGAGGGAGAAAAAGGGAAAAAGAAAAGAGACCTTGTGGGATGAGATAAGGACATTTTAATAGAACAGTAACAGAAAATAAAATAATAATTGTAAAAGAATGTACAAAATAAGTGATGCAGTACAATTGCTCTCACCAACTGATGACTGATTGCCGAGCCCGTCCTGAGCAGCAATTGCAGAATCCTGCCTGAGCATGACGTCTGTGGCATGGAGTATTCTTTTGGCCAGCTTGTCCTGTCTATGCTCCCTCTCAGCTTCTATGGGAAGTTGAAAAAGCCCTTGACTTAATATAAACATTACTTAGCAACAACTAAAAAAATATGTTTTATCAAAATTATTCTCATACCAAGTCCAAAACACAGCAACTACTAGGAAGAAAATTAACTTTATCCCAGCTAAAACCAGGACACATAAAAAAAGAGTGACGTATTGCAATAAAAGCTTTGCAAACTCATTTAAGCTTACCTGCATATAGATTTTCATTGTGAGCCATACAAGGCAATAAAAGCAAGTTACTAAATGACGAAAGAAGTAAGGAACATGTCTATGCACACGGTTGATTAGAAACAGTATCCATCAATGCATCTAAAAATAAAAGAACAAGTGGGAAATATATAATATTTTTCTTCAAATAAAAACCTAAAACAGCTCCCCAGAATGCTCTTTCAAGTGTAATGACGAAATTTTCTCTTAAATACATACCACCAAACTAAATGTTTTTTCCCTTTCCATAAAAGGTAAAATTAAAGATGCATAACAACTTATAACCCTTATTGAATCGCATACATTATATGATATGCTAGTATGATATCTGGAGTGCTGGTGAAAACCAAAACATTCTCTATGGTTTGTTTACCAAAAAAAGTCAATGAAAATTATTCTTTATCCTTGTTTACTAATAACAGAAGAAGCTGTATGTTTCTTAACGCACAGCCCAGCTGTACAAAAAATAGATATTACCACAGTATCCCTTTTAAATAAGAAGAAAACATAATTACATGAGACCATAACAGGTGTTATGCTGCATGTCAAAGTCCATTTGTTTTTTCTTGTATATTTTTAATTTCTTTGTTAATATATTTGCTAGCACTGTAGTAAAGAACAATTCTTTACCCGCTATACTAGTTTCTTATTATTATTTGGAAGTATAATTTGTTTACATCACTCAGAAACATTACCCAGAGAGCCTGTAGCAACCATCTTTCTGTAAATTAAAACACTTCAACTTTGTGCTCACTAAAAGGAATAAAACTTTTTAACTGGGCCCTAAACTTTGATTACTACAAGTGTACACTTCTAGATTAACAATTCCTATTTAAAGCATCCGCGTCTGAGCACCTGACTAAGTAAATAGTAAAATTCAGGGGGAGGAGGAAGTTATAAAGGAATCTCAGATCTTCTTAATCCAGAGAAGAGATTACTTTTCAAAAATATAAAGAATGTTTTGCTAATTTGAATATTAGAATATAAATTTTGAAACAAAAAAAGTAGTTGATATTGGTCAAGGATAACTGGAGTTCTACTCTTTTTTTTCCTCGTGTTCTATAAGGCAAGTAGAACAGGAGACTTTGGTGATTTCAGACCTGATAAGCAGCATGGCTTATAAATCAGCCTATTTTCCTTTGTTAAAAAATGATTTCCCAATTACAGACCTGCAGTTTACTATTTAGTGCAAATCCATATTGCAGATTCATTTTAAAAATAAAAGCTAAATATTTTGATTGTGGGATATCAAGTCATAACTTTGTACATCAAAAATCAAAAATAAAAAAAAAATTTAGTCACTTGCTAATAAGTACCTCTCATTATTAGTTCAACCCTTTCCCCTAAATTTTACCTTGAAAAAATATCCAAATAACATGTTTTCAGTGAGCTCAGTTTGGGAATCACCACCAAAATTCAGCAATTAACTGTTGATGAGAGAATGCCTATGTTGCAATATACTCATTAGCAATTACTGTCTTTGAGCAAAATAAATAAATATATAAAGAGCAGAATCTGGCTCATCTCAAGAATACCGGATTATCTTCTTTCATTGTCCTTAATCTCCATGAGTAATCACCAGTCCAGTAATTCACAGAGCAACACAGAGCACATGAGCGAGTTGGTCCTTGGTGGATGCAGGAGGCTACAAAACCTCTGCCCTACAGAGAATTGCCTCTCTTCAGAAAGGGAGCAAATTGTTCATCTACGGTTGTAGTGCCCTTTCACTCTTATGGGTGGATCATGGAAGTGAAAGGATTTCAAGAACAGGAATAAATATTTGGTGATGGAATGATGCTGGGAGAGGATATGACCAAAACCCTTTAAAATTCTCAATGAGAGAAGCAGTTTTTAATCTCCATCAGGACTGGCCTGGCTTTCTGAACCAAGAAATAAATATTATCTTGCTGCCTCATTGTACAAGCTAAAAATCCCTCTGCTTAAAAGAAAGAAAAAGCATAATTATTGGACTGAAACATACAAACAGAATGGAAAGCCATCCAAATCTTCTGAAGGAGACAGCAAACACATGACAATTTCACATTCCAGAGAACATGGAATTTCTTGTTCACCAAGATACATTTCAGCGTTTTCCTGGCTACATTTCAGACAACAGAATGCCTTTGGGACAGTCAGTCTGGATGTCCACCACAACAGATGTCTGTTACAGGTATTGTCAGCTTCTCAGATAAAATCCAGAGCTAGTATGCACAATGCTGGAATGAACAAAATGAATATGTTTACCTTACAAGACTGTAAAAAAAAAAAAACCCACCCTCTCAACTACAATTTAAATAATACCAGCATTATGAACATTTAATAATTGCCTCAGTTTTTACTAGCAAGACTGGCCTCCGCAAATGCTAGATCCCTGAGATCACGGTGAAAAGTCTGGATCAATGAAGACTTACCATTGGTGGAAGAGTATCATGTCAAGGAACACTTAAACAAACTGGACATGCGTAAATCCGTTGGCCCTGATGGGAGGCACCCACAAGTGCTGAGGGACCTGTCTGATGTCATTGTGAGGACACTTTTGGTTATATTTTGATGATCACGGTAGCTGAGAGAGGTGCCTGAAGACTGGAGGAAAACAAGTGTTCTTCAAGAAGGACAAGAAGGAGAACCCAGTTCAGACAGCCTCACCTTGTTCCCTGGGAAGGTGATGGAGCAGCTGATCCTGGGAAAAATTTCCAGGCACATGAAAGACAAGAAGGTGATCCAAGGTGAAGTCATGTTTGACCAACATAATAACCTTCTCACAGTATCACAGTATACTAGATATCATTCAGTATATCATTCTACAATGAACTGACTGGTTTGGTGGACAAGGGGAGAGGAACAGATATTGTGAACTTTGACTTCAGTAAGGCTTTCGACACTCTTTCATCTCTTCTCTCATAGCGTCTCTCTTCAGATACTCATAGAGAAGGTGATAAGTATAGGCTAGACAGGAAGTCGCTGAGGTGGACTGAAAAATGCCTGGCTCAGATGGTGGTGATCAGTGGCACGAAGTCTAGTTGGAGGACAGTAATTAGTGTTGTAGTCCAGGGTCTGATCCTGTTCAACATCTTCATTAATGACCTGGATGATGGGACAGGCTGTACCCTCAGTATCTTTTCAGACGACACAAAACTGATAGAAATGGCTGATACACAGGAGACTATGATGCCATCCAGAGGGACCTCAACAGGCTGGACAAATTGTCTGACAGGAACCCCATGAAGTTTAACAAGGGGAAGTGTGAAGTCCTGCAGCTGCAGATGAGCAATCCCATGTACCAGCACATGCTGGAGGCTGACTAGTAGGAAAGCAGCTTGGCAGAAAAGGATCTGACGCTCCTGGGAAACACAAAGTTGAACATCAGCCAGCAGTGGGCCTGGGTCCTTGCTGCAAAGAGGGCAAATAGTATCCTGGGTGGCACGAAGAGGACAGTTGCCAATAGGTTGAGGGAGGTAATCCTTTCCTTCTACTCAGCACTGATGAAGCTATGCCCGGAGTATTGTATCCAGTTCTGGACACCCCAGCACAAGAGAGAGATGGAGACAGTCTAGCAAAGGGCCATGAAGATGATTAAGAAATTGGAGCATCTATCATATGAGGAAAGGCTGAGAGAGCTGGGACTGTTCAGCCTGGAGAAGAGAAGGCTCAGGGTGGATCTCATCAATGTGTGGAAACGTGTGAGGAGAGAGTGCAAAGAGGATGGAGCCAGGCTCTTTTCAGTGGTCCCCAATGACAGCACCAGAGGCAATGGGCACAAACTGAAACACAGGAGAGTTCACCTGAACATCAGCAAACAGCCTTTTACTGTGAGGGTGACCAAGCACTGGCACAGGTTGCCCAGGGAAGTTGTGGAGTCTCCATCTTTGAAGATATTCAAAAGCAGTTTGGACATGGTCCTGGGCAACCTGGTTTAGGTGACCCTGCTTGAGCAGGGGTATTGGGCAAGATGACCTCCAGAGGTCCCTTCCAACCTCAGCTATTCTGTGATTCAGCTGACGTAATACTAAGGATTTGTATTGAGAGAAAGGTTCATTCTCGTAGTAATAAACAGTATAGATTCTAATCCAGTTAAAACAAAAAATAATAATGTGCTACTAGTAGAATCCTTTTTTCTAATTTCAAAGGCAGAGTAAAAGTAGATGAAATAATTTCAAGGAAATAGATCAGATGCATCCAATCTTTTACTCTTTCTTGCTCTTTAAGTTTATCTGTAAGGTTAGAAACAACATATATACAAATCTCAAACTATTAATAATGTTATCAAATTTTAATTGTTAATTAATGGCTTTTTCATTTAGTCTTCCTTAGAATCAAATCCACATTAACAATAGCTGCTAAGGAGAAAAATTTTCACATAGTAAATTACTACCTATTCTCACCATTTTATAATGTGCTGTCTTCTTCGTGACATTTTCCCCACATCATGAGCCATGTGTCTTGTACCTCTTGGTCATAGCTTGCTGTAAATCCATAGAATTTCAGGCAGTTAATGGCATTTATATCATAAATGGAAAAAAATGCTTTGAGATTTAATCAGATCATTACCACTTAACAAGAGGCTCTTACAGTAGATCAAATCTGACACTAATAAAGGTTTGAAAGTTAATAAAGTTTCTCTAAGAAAAACTTCTTTCATTATATATTTAACTTTTTGATAAAGCTGGGTGCTTTTTCTCCCAGTATTTTCAGTAGCCTTTGTTGAGCATGAAAATAGATACTGTCTTATTATGTTTCCAAAATTTCAGATGGTGGCATTAAGTTTGACCCGTAAGAATCTCCCAGGGTTGCAGAAGACATTCTTGTCTACTGTATTTAGTTACAATTAGCTCCTTTATCTTCATTTCACTATCTCAGGCCTCCATATGGACATTATGTTGTTTCATATTATAGCAGTATTAATAAATTAATTCTGAGAATTCCTTGTGCCTACACTTCTGTAATGAGATGTTTCCATACATCAAGATGCATACTGGGTTTACTGAAGGACTTCAACTTTCCATAAAGAAATGTTCTTATGAAATAAAAATTCTGAGAATATTTCTTTTGTTGTGCTATATAGTCATAGTATCACACAAAATTTAGATTTAGTGGGAATGTCAAGACCCTCCTCAAGACAAGGTCGTGTATATATGTCCCATTCCTGGCAGATGGTCTAGGATTAAGATGTGAGTGGAACTCCACAGCCTTCCTGGGCAAAGAATTCCTGTGCTGATCATCAGATTTTTCCCTCACTATTTTTAAATCAGTCTTTCTTGCTGCATCTGAAGACATAGTCTGTCCTGCTCTCCTGGTTCACAAAGAGTGTAGATATTTTCTCTTTTCAACATTACTTAAAATACCTGAAGGCAGTTACCATTTTCTTTCTATATCTTTGCTGCAGTTTAAATAAATAAACCCATTTCTTTCAATCTTTTAGATCATTTTTTCTATGGTCCTGTTCATTCTCTTTGTTTTCCACTATAATCTTTCCAACTGGTACTCGTGTTTCCTCTGGTGCAATGTACAATTGGCATCAAACCTTTGCCCTGTTTTGCCCTATAACTCCCAGATGCCCCTTTTGAAACCTGTTTGTGAGCCTGCTGTTCCCTTAGTGGTTTCATATTGCAGATTATTTCTTCCTAAGTGCTGTACCTTACATTTCATCCAATTTTTAGGCCATTTCTCCAATTTGTCAAGATCATTTCAAACTTTATTCCTGCCTCCATCCTTGTGATGTCTCTCAGTTTCATGACATCTGCAAATTTAATAAGCATATTTTCCATTTCAATTCAATTTCAGTTCAATTTGTTAATAAAAACATTGAACAGAACTAGACCCATGACAGAATCCTGTATATTCCCACCTGACCCTTCCTTCTTTTTTGACAGTGAAATATTGCCAAGGACTCCATGGGTACTGTTAGCAAAGCTGTCTAACACCCATCTGGTAGTTTTCATCTGGACTGTGATTCCAGAGTTTGCTTATGAGAATGTCACAAGAGACAATTTCAAATGCCCTACAAAAGTCAATATATGACATCTACAGCTTTCCCCCTGTTCACAGTTCCTCCAGTTCTGTCATGGAGGGAAATTAAGCAGGTTTGACATGATTTACTCTTGACAAATCAGTGCTGTCTGTTACTTATCTCCTTGTTATCTTCTAGGTGCTTAGAAATAAGTTTGATTATTTGGGCAAAAATGTTGCCAGGAATTGAAATTAACTAGAAGTTCTATAATTCGGTGGCTTCTCTCTTTCTTATGAGTAGTCACAAAATTTGTTCTTTTTCAGGTCTTCCAACGTTTTATCTATGCTCCACTGTTTCTCAGAACTAACCCTCGAATGCAAAGGCAGCTGTGTTTTGGTATACTGTACTTGTTAGCCACGGCTACACCTTCTCTTCCACCTCTGCATCCAGTGCAGAGTTTACCATTTTTATGACAACCATTAAAAGTTACCATTGGTAAACAGAGGTTACCATTCCATTTTATGCTCTGCTTTTTGTCAGGGATACCCTGATAGATTATCACCTGCTTAGATTATGCCAGCCAAGCTGCTTAAGTGATTACTTTGTTTTATTTCTGGCAAAATTAGCTGGGGTAGCTTATTTTCATCTTTAGTTGAAAGTCTTTAAGACAACCTGGCTCACTGTGACTAAAATGAGTTTGAACGCACTCACATCATGATGTGAAGGAGAAAGTGATTAGCATCTGGGAACAGGATAAGGGTCATTACTTCTGCAAGCAACACAGCTGGAGAAGGAAGAAGGCATGTGTTCTGGCTTCGGTTTTCTTCTAGCTGAGAAAATCTAGCATTTCAAGAGATATTAGCATTGAACACTGGACTTCTTCACAACCTTATTTTCCAAAACATCTTGTAGCTGTTACACCCAGTTCTTTTTTTTCCCTGCTTCTTCTATCTAATCAGCTATTAAAAGTAGAGGAAATTTCACAGCTTGCCCCCCTACAGAATAATGTTATTTTTTCTCATCTGTCTGCATCTCCAGTTCTTAAGACTATCAAGTTCTTTGTGTATGATATTCTTACACCTACTACATTGAATTATTTTTCTGAATGTGATGTCGTATGCAACTATCATTAGCACATCGTTATGGTTTTATATAGACATTAACAAAAGCATTAAATACAATTTGACCTAAATCGAGTCCTTAAGGAATTTCACCATAATGGAAGGCCTGCAGTTTCCTTCAGCGCAGTCCACCATAATCTCCCGTTTAGCTGTTGACTTACCCCTGTCACATTTTGTTTAGTAATCCTATGTTCTCCAGGACACATCTTTTAGAAATGATGCAGAGAATGTTTTTCTGATGTGCATGTGAGACCCTGTGATGAGCTCAGAAAGTCTGGAAGTCACAAACTGAGGTAGATCTATTACTCTGACAAAGGCAAATTGTTGTAGAACTTATTTTTTAGTGACTCTCCCAACATCTCCATTTATCATTAGATCCTATTCCTCCCGGCATTAATTGCAGGGCTTTCACAGAACTTCAATGGGAGAAGAATCAGAATATCAAACAGGCAACATCTCCCACAAACTGAAACTCTACATAGGAACAGCTCTAGCACAATTCATTGGGCAAATACAGGAGAGCCTCAAGTAAGCTTCAAGTCAATAAAGATAAAAATTTGAACCAGGAACAACTTTTCAAGGAAAGTCATAGAGAGCTTGAAATCTGAACAGGATAAGTAATTAGAAAAAATACATTATAAGCTGCAGGCTCTGATAAAGGTTGGAAGGCCCCTTTATTAAAATGTCTAATTTATTTGACTAATCCTAGAAGTTTATACTTGATGGTGACAGGCACAGAAATTCACATATTATTTAATCCTTCTCTTTCTCTAATTGTAAATACAGATCTTCATAGGGAACGTTGTTTTAGGAAATGGCTTTCAGTGACTTTCAGGCAGCAGTACAAGAAAAAAAAATGCTCTTGGCCAGTTCTTATTGCAGTGATAGTTTCTATTCTCCAATAGCTTTAACAACCATGAACAAAATACTGTATAGAAAGACATGAAAGACCCTTTACATGTTGGGTGGTAACACCATTTTAAGGTTCCACTTTTGAAAAAGGATGACCTTTACACTTGAGAGATGGCCCTTCACAGCCCTATGCAAAAAGGACTTAACGACAACGTTTCAGTGAAGGGTACGTGACATGGTCATTCTTGATGAGAAGTGTTCAGAGTTCACAGGTGTAAATCCACCTGAGACAGAAACATAGGCACAGCAATACTCTATTTATTGTGAAATCAGAAAGTAAGGTTGAGGTTTATGTAGTAAATACTCTGGGGATGGAAAACTATAAACAGAAAAATTATTGTGTCCCCATTATTCTGGAAAGCACCACTAGACTTTTGGGTTGGGTTATGTATATAAACTGCCTAGACCTTTTCTTATAAATAATTTTGCAAGTTATCTTGTCATTAGATACCTGAACAGATAACATATTCATTGTGATGCTTTCTTACATTCATACACGGTTGTCAAATCTAACAAAGATAGTTTAAATTATGAACATAAATCCAAGCTTCAAGAACTGAAGCTAAGCCAATTTTTGTGCTACTATTTTGTTGGCACACAATCTAAACATTGGGTTTGTCTCTTTCTTTTAAACTGGATGGTATCCAGGTTAATGCTCAGTTAGGAGACATGTTTTCTTTAATAATGGAGAGGCCAACCAGCCACAGTTAGCATAACCAGAAGTTAGCACAACAAGAGCTGTTGTTTCTGGCGGCAATATATTTTTCTCCTTGGCATAAGGATTTTCTTAGCATAAAGGTAATTGCTAGCAATGGGTTCCCTCAGAAATGTTTTGTCAAAAAATTAACTGCATGTATCATTAATGAAGTCAGTGTTTCTGCATCAGTGTTCATAGAAAATATTCACGTAAATAAGGCAATAAACCCAGCAGATTCTATCAAAGTAAATGTGCTTAAGTACTTTTCTCCAGAAAGAGAAAGCTATAAAAATATTGTTGCACCTCACAAGTTTTTCTGAATTTCGCTGTCTGTTTTCCCAGTAGCTTTATCTTGCTTCTCTCTATATCTTAATCTTTAGAAGTACATTTTTCATGATGAGTACCTGGCTCAGATTGAAATAAGATGGAAAGCTTCAACTGAAATAGTTCAGTCTATTCCGAGAATGAGATGAGGAAAAATTGGCTTTGCACATTAACTTTCTGGTTGTTAAGCTTATTTATTTTCTTTGAGAAACTAACAGAGCCATAAAATCAAGTGATGTAGATCAGATTTTCACCACTCACATGAAAAACAGCTCCTAGTTAACCAAGTCATGAGGCTTTCACAAAGTCTCAGTTCATACGTACCATACAGGAACATGTTAAAACTTTGACAGCAAAGTTTAGCTCATACTGATCATAACCCAGCTCCTGGCAGTGGCAGATGTGTGTGGCCATGTTGTGCAGAACAGAATTTTCCCTGAAAATCCTGCAGTAGGCCACAAGGGCTGGCTAAAGACATCTTTTCTCTCTCTACCTCGCTCTCAGTAAGTCCTGAGATCTCATTCCAGCCAGTTCTGTTACTTTCAGTAGTCACCCTACCTGTTTTCAGGGTTAAGTCAGCTGAATGCTACTTTGAAGATGACAGATTTCCTCTCTAACACAAGGCAAATGACTTCAGTATTCACCAGCTAGTCATGACTTTTTTCCTGTAGTAGAATCACCCAGGAACAGCTACGGTGCTTTAAATACACATCTTAATCTGAATGTGTTCAAACTGATAATTCTGAGTTCTTATTTTTCAAAATCCTCAAGGATATGCAAAATTACTGCACACTCATGGGTGCACTTGACATTGGCTGGAACCATGATGGGAACAATCAAGCTATAATAAAGTCTAGACTCTTAAGTGAATGTTGTTCTTCACTCCTCTGTATCTCAGTTCCTTGCAAATGAAGCAGAGCCAATGTTGCCCCCTTCGCTTCAGGTTATGAAGATAAGTTCTTCACTAGTGTTTTGAAAAATAACAGGCGCTGGTGCAAACAGCAAAGAAACAACAGGAAGCAAACTTGTAATCCTGGATGCAGAATATGAGTGAGTCAGGGCCCACTCTCTGAGAAAGTCATATAGCAGTACTATTTATTCACTGACTCTCTTCTTCAAGACTATCAAGGTATACAGGATAAAATCTGCACAAGCAGTTTCTTGTTGTTTGAGTGGTTCTTTCTGAAAGGGTTAGCCACAGCACGTTAAAAATCCTTTTCAGTCAACTTGCATCATGAAGAAAGCAAGAAGCTGACAGGAGGTGTATATTTGCATCTCGTCCCAGCGTGGTGCTGGCATTCGGCCAGAGCATGCACCGAGCACCAGGCATTCAGAGGTACTCCTTAGGGCATACGCAGCCTGTGAGAGCAGGGAACCGAACTCAACCACCTCAAAAGCCATTTCTATTCTTATGATAGCAATCTAGACATAAGCACCTTTATCCACAGAGCAGTAAGAAACTCTTAACAGTAGCAAAACATTTGCATCTGATTTTGGATACAAGGAGCCTGAACTAATCAGTTTCTTCACACATGGAACAGCTACAAAAGATGGAGTTTTGCAGATCCCTTTACAAACTGAGTACATTCTTCTCTTGAACAGCTGCAGTATAGTTTTATGATAAGCAATAAAATCAGACACATGATGGCTAGTAAATTAGTTTGGGATATTTCTATTTTATAGTTTTCTTATACTGAAACTGCTGCCTAACAGTAGCCAGTGCCACAAATCCATACACAATTATTTCAAGGATGTGATTTCAAGGAACATATTTTGCTTTGCTTCCATGGAGATACATAGTAAAAATTTCACTTTAACATTCCAGTTTTCTTCGTATGGCCTACAGGGAAGTAATTAAAACTAGCAGTTGCCAAGGAAGTACTGCAGACTTCTCTTAGAGAAATGTGTATAGCCCATTGTATACATCAGAACTAATAATTATTACGTATTATTAGCTACATGCTGGCAATAAGCTTGGTGCGCTGTCACTTGTATTCTACTGTTGCTGAGCTTGAAATGAATACCAGACAACCGCAAGTTATCAGAAAGAGTAACTGTTGTTCTTTGCCTAGGAAGTACCCCAGTGCTAATTTTACCCTGAAAAGCAATCAATTTACAATTGGAACAGGAAATCAGGTAAACCTCAGAAAGATACTATCTCACTGTCTTGCCATTTCAGTACATAACTTTCTATCCATGTGATTAAAATAAAATGAAATAAGCAACAGTTTTTGCTAGTAGTGGGATTTCTTGCCTTTTAAACTGAGTTCTGTCAGAATACACTATAAGAAGACACAGATTAAACTTTTGAGTTATTTTTATTCTCATCAGAAAGTATCCAAAGCATCACCATTCATCACCAGAAAAGAGTATAAAATGTATTATCTTCTCTAGAAGCACCCTGAGTAACGTGAAGGGTAAATGAGACCATACTTTATGGACACCCATCTCCTTCCATTTGTTACAGCAAATGTTGCAGTCCAAAGTCTGAAATAAGGAACAGCACAAAGAGAATTCATGATTACAGAAAAGTGGACTACTACAGAACTGAGATACTTCAGTAATGTAATATAATAACTATTTATATAATCAATTTTGAGAAAATTCAGAAATTTACTTGAATGTTGCAAATCCATCATTTTTGTGTACTATGTGTATATGTATTTGCACACATACAGACAATATACTTCTGGTTGCAATAAAAGCTACACAGACTCTTAAAAAATGGAAATAATCCAGGGATTACTTATAACCCCTTGAATTCCCCCTCAATTTGAATTCTAAGATATAAACATGATCGCTTGATTTTTCCCCCTTGATCTCATGAATCCTGCAGTTTTAGCTACACGCTGACCCTGCTCCATGATAAAAGGCCACCTGTTCCAGGAGCCGGCCTGTAACCCAGTCACTTTGGCACTGTCCTAGATGTTCATTCCTCCCCTGGAGCAGCACTGGAACCCAAATCTCCTACTTACTAAGCAGGCATTTCTAGACTGTTAAAGCCTTTGTATAGTGGCAAAAGCCCTTTTCCCTTTTAGGTGAAACTTAAAACAGGCTAAGTGAGCTCTGAAATCTCAGAGCATCTCCAGCAGAGTTTTTGCAGGTCCTACCAACAGAAAGGCCTGTTTCTGTCACACATGTTTCAACACCGTATACATGTCTAGATTGGATTCAAACTCAACCTATACAAAGTTAGTCACTTCAGGATTTATTTATTTTTTTCCTAAAATGTTGGCACTTAGGGTATCACCCCTCTCAAAACAAATCAGTTTGACATCGCTGGATTGCTTCTATGAGCAAATTCCCATGAATGCTCCTATTTCCCCTTGCTCAGTACTTCAGGTTTTTAGGAGTTTTGTAAACTGTGGCACTGTGCAGTTAGAGAGTTAGAGAGGTATCTTGGTCACAATTCCTGGCATATGGAGTGGTTGGCTAAACCAAACATTAGGGAGAGAAGGATACAAGGAAAATGCAGTCCCTGTGCCAGACTTAAATGCTTGCTTACAGCCCTGAGAAGTATGTGTCTGCGAAACCAGGATTCACAGCCCAGCAATACCTTCATTAATTTCTGTGTTCAGTTTTGGCCACCACAGTATAAGAAGGACATTGAGGTGCTGGAGAGGGTCCAGAGAAGGGCAACGAAACTGGTGAAGGATCTTGAGAATAAGTCTTATGAGGAGTGGCTGAAGGACTTGGGGTTGTTTAGTCTGAAGAAAAGGAGGCTGAGGGGAGACCTGATTGCTCTCTACAACTACCTGAAAGGAGGTTGTAGAGATGTGGGCGTTAGTCTCTTCTCACAAGTTAAAACCAGGAGGACAAGAGGAAGTGGCATGAAGTTGCACCAGGGGAGGTTTAGGTTAGACATTAGAAGAAACTTCTACACTGAAAGGATTGTCAAATACTGGAACCCTGTCAAAGTTTTCCCAGGGAAGTGGTTGAATTGCCATCCCTGGATGTATTTAAAAGCCGTCTAGATATGGTGCTCGGGGACATGGTTTAGAAACAGGCCCAGCAGAGTTAGATAACGGTTGGATTTGAGATCTTAAAGGTCTTTTCCAGCCATAACAATTTTATGATTCATGCTACGTTGTAGCCACCCTACCCCTGAGTACAGACATCTGAAGGCGCTTGTCAGTCCTGTGAAGTCGTTTGATCCTAGTGATTGTACAGCCTCGCTCTTCAGGCTGGGGCTGTGTCTGATCGCTGATATGAAGATGCCAAGGGCTTTGAATCCCTCCTCCAGCAAAGCACCTGATAAGAAACTCCACCCTAACCTTTCCCTCTCTTCCCTGCCACTGAGAATTCCCACATCAGTTAATCATATTTTCAGTACACTTCATCATCAACATTCAAACAGTGATGAAGTAGGTGAATTGATTAAATGACTTGGAACCAAGTGCCACTGATTTGAAAATGGTGCATGTTTGAATCTGTTCGTCACTGCAAAAAAGCATAGTGTTAACAGCAACATGATCTGGTGCTTGAACAAGATCACCTAACAGCACTCTCATGAAAGATCAATTAACTAGGGATGTATCCCATGTCATCAGTTCAGATCACACTCCAGGAGTGTTCTCGGCATTACTCACTGGTGTCAGAAAGCAGGCTCTGAAGAGTTATGAACTTTCTCTCCTCAGCTGCTGAGTCATACGCTTCATCCCATATAGCAGGCAAAATCCTGACCTCAGCTATTAGCGCTTTCTGCAATTGTCAGCTGGGAGATGGTTATCGAGATACCTTGATGTGATGTCTTCAATGCTGAAGAAATTCCAAGCAGCACCAAATGCAGTCATGTATCTCCTAGCAACAGAGGCCATCATAAACACATCAAACTTATTTTCCAGTGGTTTCCTACTGAAGACAGATATGGATCATAGACTTTCTGTGAAACAGCAGAGTTTGAGGACAGAACAGCGTACCCTGAAACTGATAAATCCACATGGTAGAGCACATCATTCAGCAGACACCCCAGCTCTGGCACTGCAGCAGTGTAACTGTATTCATACAGCAGAGCATCTGGATGAAGCAGCCCTACCTTCCACATCAGGTCTCCCCCACTGATCTGCCTTTATACTGCTTTCTGTGCAGAAGCAGCAACAGACTGTGTGAATAAACTCCACACAGAAATACCAATACCTTTACAGCAGCGTATCTGCTTTAATAACTTTTGCCAAGATGAGTATGCACCAAATACCAGATTGTCAAATCTGATCCCTCATGAGAATAAGCTTGGTGTCCATTCTACAAAATACATAATCAAGTTCAAGGTCTTGGCCCTACAAAGTTTTTTATGGCCTATGTCCAGGATAGCAGGAGAACAAAAATCTACAGCTCAGAAATGAGAAACATCAGTGACAGGTCTAGTCTTCAAGTATAACAGAACTTTCTACTGCAGCAGTAAAATTCACCCATGCAGGTGACATGCATTTCTTAGGGGCTGATCCAAAAATGCTCTCCCTACCCTCTTCCTACACCCTCCAGAAAAATGTGCCATCACAAATCTCATCTACTGCTGCCCTCAGTGCAGAGTGTATTTCTTTCACCTTGCTCTCTCTAACAAATACACCAAAAGATGTATATTTTTTAAAAATATGAAGGGAGAAAGGCTGAAACTCTAAGAAAATAAGAGTCCTTACTTTCCACTGCTACACATATGCTGTTCCCCTGGAAGAGGAGAGCACAACAAACTGCATGTGGCAGATGCATAGTCACAGTAATGAATACTTTTCTGGAAGGTGTTCAGGCACTTTGAGATTAAGACATAAGTTTATAAACCCAGATAAGAAAGGACAGGACAGGACAGGACAGGACAGGACAGGATAGGATAGGATGGGGAGGGATGGGGAGGGATGGGATGTCAGATCTTTGACTTACTCGCATTTTCTTTGTGCTGCCATCTCCACTCTAAAGCAACAGTATTCTTTTGAGAGAAATACAACACAACCCTACACGTGCCAAGAATCATGTTTATCCACAATTCCATTATGCACTGTTTTCAAGTAATTGACTCATTTCTCATGCAAAGGTGTTTTTAAATATGTGCCTTGTACCTGAAGGCATTCTGTAGCTTAAATTTCCATGAAAGTTTATAATAAACACAAGTAAGACAGCAACCAGTCTTCAGGCCACTGACTGTTTGACATCTGTGACTCTTGTGCTAAAAAAATGATATTCAATCTGAAAGAACCAAAATGTTTCCCATAGGAATTTGGAATAGTACGTGTGTTTATGTATCCTCACCTAAACAAACCTTATTTGTTGGAATCTGTGAGAAGCTGTTTTGAAGAGCTATTGATTTCTCTGTCATTTTCCATCAGCCTTTTTGGGTTTTACTTTAAATCTTAGAACAATTTCCTTTTTATACTCTCAGAATTAATCATGTGCCCTTTGCTGTCTGAGCAGAGCTGAGCCCACCTGAGCACAAGCCCTGAGCCCCCCATGCTTGGCATGGAGCTCTGGACTCCATACTGCTAATGTCTTCTTAATGTGCTTCTACTTGGGCACACTTTGGAGCACTGCTGGTTCTGCACATTTTCTATCTTGAAAGAGAATAATTGTGTTATCGCTTTAACTGAAATTGTAATATTCATTTTTTATTTTATGTTCTCAGACATAATTTCTTAGTAAACCAACCCTCAAAGAAGTTAGGAAGCAATTTGAAAAATTATTTGAAAAAGAAGATCTCATTAAATATCTCCTGAAGGCTTTTGTTAACAATGAAGTTTTTCTAGCGTCTTTATATTGATATGTATGCACACACATAGGCACACTTCTTTTTTAAATTGAAATTGATTTTAAGATGTTCCTTCAAGATATACACTACTTTTGTATGCGTATTTCTTACCACTTTTCGTACATCACATTTAACCTAAAAAGGACACATTTTACCATAAAAAACATATCCAGGAAATTTATATATATACCTGTTCCTTTCAGTTATTTTCTTAACACCATGCCAGCAAATACTTTCAAAAAGCTCGTTTTAGTCATTGCATACTCAAAGCTGTCAGATAACTCTTTGTAGACCAGCATCCATGTATTCTTGCTGGCTGAGATTCTCAGGCCCTATATTTAAAGAGTGACAGAATTTTTGCTCTGATCCCATCCAAGGTGGTGAAAGAGCATTGACAGTAGGTAATAATAGCAAGAAAAATGCTTAGGGAGCAAAATAGATTAGATTAGATTAGATTAGATTAGATTAGATTAGATTAGATTAGATTAGATTAGATTAGATTAGGATTACATTCTATTACATTATATTAGATGATATAGCACTGAAGAAAGTGAGAAGTACCTAGATGGGAAAGAGTAATGTAGGAAAGGAGGGAGGAAGAGGGAAAGGGAAGGAACACTGTAAAAGGGGAGTAAGGAGAAAGAAGAAACTCAGGGACAAAATAAATAGAGAAGAAATTTTTGAATACAGAAAATTTTAGTCTAAAAAAAGTTATTAAGAAAAGAATACTTCTAAATTACTCCTGTAGAAAATGTGTTTACTGAACAGGAATAGAGAAAAAGAGTTGGTCACGGGAACTTTAGTGAAGGGTAGTGCTTGTGATTGTTTTTTTTTTTTGAAATTGCAGTAAGGATGCTTTATAAAATATTGAAAACTATGAGTCCGTGCTACTCTGACTACATATATCACACACATGAAGCGTGAATGCTTTCCCACATTAGATGAGAAAGGAGTGGCGCACCAGTCCAAGCCCAACTTGACATTCTTTTAGGATAGTACATATCACCTTCATTTTCCTCTTTGAAAAGGTGACAGTTATGCAATTCTGCCTAAAGAGCACTGTGGTCCAATTCTTTTTCTGCCTGTGAACAGACCTGCCAGGCATCTGGGCATAAAGGAAAGAATTCACTGTCCTTTTTTAAGCCAGTCAGGTGCTGTTAACTCCAAATTGGCTGATTGTCTTATCTCTGGCTTCAGGATGAGCCTATCTAAGTGTCAGAATCTTAAGCTGTTGAGAGAACTATCGATCGAATTTTTACAGTCAAAAGTCTTTAAATCACTCAAATGCAAGAGAGGTTTAGGGACTTCTCTGGTAAAAACTAGAGCTCTGAATTGCTGTGAAAACACTTTTAAGTGCAACCTCAATTTCTGTTCAAAAATGTTGGGAACCAGAATGCCCCAAAGAGAAGATTTACTGGGCATTTTCATCTCATGTATTGTTTTGGTATTAAACGATTATGGATACACTGAATACTGACATTGTTCATTAAACACATCATTTGCATAATAGAACTTCATTAATTATAGAGCTCCTGAATAATTAAAATAATTGTCAAATAATATATTAACTGGATAATGGCAAAAATAGGCAAACAGTATTAAGTCATTCCTGTGATAATTTAGCATAACAATATTTTCTAGAATAAAACACTCTCAGAGAAGTATTAAGTTTACACATATGAAATTATTAGCTCTTTCAGATTAACTCTCTCATAGGCATTTGTAGGGTGGTATTATGCAACAAAAGACCAAACACAACAAAGCATTCCACTTTCAACTCACCATGTGCAGAATACTGATCTAGAGTCCTGTGACTAAAATCCTGTTAATATAAAGACACTGTGTTTATGCATGGTCATATATCTATGATGTTTTCATAAATGATTCCTACATATACTAAAAACCTATTGAAAACTGCCTTGAAAATTTAATGTAGGACATTCTAAAATGTCAGAAAAAAAATTATTACCCACAATAGTTAAACAGCTAATTCAAACATGGTAACTCAGTCATAATAGTGGGTTTAGACATTTTTCCTTTAATAAAAATCACAAGTACCTGAAATAGTTAACTTGGAACTGTAGTTAGAGCAGCAACCATGTTTCTTTTTTAATACAGGCACTAAATTGTCAGGGTTTTTTTGGTTGGCTACACATAACAAACTTCTAAAACTGAAAATATCCATTACAATTTTCATATTAAAAAGAATTGTAAGTACTTATTCAAAAAGTCAGTCATAGTAGTAGCCAAAGCAAGATCAATTTTGTGTTATCTACACCTTTAAAAGTTGTGAAGTATTTACTTTCAGAAGCAACTTCACACCCTGAGAAAATTTCAGAAGAAAGTAAATGGCCACTTGTCAAATTATGCTCAAATGGTGCAGCATTTGGCCCCATTCACATGCAAGTCTAGATAGCTGGATTGAACTGGTGGGAAGTGAGAGGTTACAGCACTTTACTCATAGCTATCATCAGAGTACACAGGTTAATAATGGTTCACGAGCCCTTCTCTGTTCTTCCCAATGTATATTAGTACTGTTTATGTTACAATTCCTTTTACATGGCTCCAACATACTCAATAACCACCTTTTGAGCGGCTGCCTACTGGCGGCAGCTAAGGATTTTCCAGCAGTAAGAGCTGAGGTGAAGTGCTTTATGAAGCACTTTGCAATTTATGGCTATATAGGTCAGATGTAAGCAGCCTTTCACATTAACCAAACTCTCAATCTTACAGGTTTTCTTTTTTTCCCCAAGACCTACACGGTATAGCTAATGACATTGAACTCTATATCTATCTCAAAAGGATTAAGGTGATAATCCTGCTTACTGAACCCTGAAGGCAATTTCCTTGGTGTTCTCTATGTCACAAATTCTGTATCCTCTTTTTGCAACCCTGATGATACCAGATAGATATGATGGTCCGCTCTGAGAATATTTAGCTCTGTTTCTTCCCTGCTTTGTTACACCACTGAAGCATGAATGTTACTTGATTTGGTTGTGCATAGGATAAAACTTGTCATTTTAATAGTTCTGATAATCAGGCCATTGTTTCCAGTGATGGTACTTGCCATCATTATCACAGATGGATCTGGTGTCATTTTTTTCCTTTTTGCAGTCAAAAGGAGGTTGGAAATGGAAATTACGAATAGGAAGAACTGATACAAAAATATTAATGGTCTTTGATATGGGGAAGAGCTTCAGAACTGGCAAGTGCAGGAGGAAACACCAGACCTGGTCAGGTGGGAAAGATAAAATCAAATGCGATACCAGATGGGGAGCAGAGACTGAGCGAGTGAAAAACTGGAACTAGGAACAAGTATGGGGGGCATTTCTGGGAGACGTTTCTTGCCAGGAGCTGGTAAATTGGGGGGAAATATTTGTAGGTAGGTGAAAACACTGAAACAGAGAAATTTTGCATGGGAGTGAGGCAGAAGTGCCTGAACAACGACAGTTCCTGTCTGAGAAAATAATGCTCCCAAGGGGATGAAAAAGCACTTTGTAACAAAGAAAACTTTCCCTAGCAGATCATTGCTTTATTTGTGCCATGAACAGAAGGGAAGGATCACAGAAGAGCCAATTACAGCATGCCAGATGCCCCAGAAGAGCTTCACATGTGAATGCTCCTACTCTTCAGGTAATAGCAGGTAGTGAAAATTTGTAACTTTAACCTCTCTTGCAGTAGGAGGAGTCTGAAATGCTTCATAGGCACAATTTAGGAGCAATGTAGGACAACCCTGATTACCTTTCTTAGGTACCTGAGATAATCACAAGCGCAGAAGGCTTCAAGGAAAAGTCCTGCAAGGGATTCATCTCTGCAAAGACAGGAGCCAAAAGGCCTAACTAGAGCCCTTTGAGATTCAAAAAGCACATGCCCCTGGGCCTAACTATGTTGATTTTCTGATATGTATTCCTTCCAATATCCATCCTTCTTGGTCTATGTGTCTGATATTTGGGGTTCCTTAGAGCCCTGCCAGGCATTCCCATGTGTAATCTCTTAAAACATAACCTATATGGTAATCTGAAATGCCGATGCTCTTGTTTCCCAACTCTAAGTGTAGCGTGGATTTGTTCTTGAGGTGAACACACTAAAGACCTGACTGAGAGAATGGGCTATGTGTGTAAACTCACAAAGAAGTCTTGCTGAATCCCCAAGGCAGACACCTCCAGCAATTTCAAACATACCCATCCATATCTTTGTACTTTCTGGTGGGCCAGCTAGCGCCTCCTAACCCTCAGTGTCCTGACAGATGTGAGCTCCAGGCGAGGACACCCACTGTCTTCCATTGAATGTAAATCAACCTGGGGATATAATTCAGCTATATCTACTTCACTGTGGACACGGTAGATAACTCTTAGATGTTACAGTGCTGAGCATCACATATCCTGAGAGTCTTTGCCTCTATGTGTCATCTTGTATAGGGTGTTAAGAAGATGCACCAATTAATTTTTATGAGTAATTGAGATATTTCATTGAGAAGCACCATGGAAATACTAATGAGGAAATTAATTATTCTACATGGATAGCAAAATCAGATGTGTTCAGCAAAGATGGCATGTGCTCATTCACTCACTAGCACTGAGAATACCAAATATTGATTAGTTGCTCATTAAATCTGCACCATTCACTCTGACAGATGCTTCTCTGAACCGAATCAGTCCTGTTCGTGCAATTATTCATCCCGTCATGCTGTAGGCTCTTAATTGAGGTGCCTCCACTTTCCACTTTTTCTGAGGTCAGTGGGATGAAACAGGCCACCCCAGGGACCATTCAGCTCCTGCAGTGGCAGAATCAGATGTGAAAGTCATGTGCCTCCTGACAGGCTATCAGCAAAATGTTGAATAACTACACTTGAATTTTAGGTGTTTCGGTAAATGTCTAATTTAGGTAGGCTACATCAGGGCATATGTCACTGTGCAATTAGGAACTATCATAAGACAAAGGGACATTGGGACACAATTTAGATTACATTGACAATCTGAATTCAGGCATTTCCTAATTTTATGTGCTTCACTCTGCCTCCCAGATAATGTTGTTTTAATACTGGAAATTTTTTGACAGCATGTTAGGGCTTGTGTCAACTTTTCTGAATGTTTTGGTTTGCTGTGGCCTTAGCAGGACAATCGGAAAAAAATCAAGTTGAGCTACATACCTTTCAACCTAGTCACTGAATCCAGCAGTCTCTCATGCCTGTTAACTTTTGTTGTGCACCACTGTTCATTTCCATGTTCCACCAGCTACATAGTACCTTTTTCCCATATCAGCAAGTGTCCTTTAATTTTGTTAAGTGTCCATGTTTCCCTTTCAAGCTCAATAAGAAACTTTCTTTCTTTGGAACACCAGGCATCACGGGCCAAAAATGAGTTCATTTTCATCCTTCTTTGAATCTCCAGGTATTCTCTCCTACTTGAGTCAGTGTGTTGAATGGATCTCCAAACAGTTCTTAATTAGGGATAATTAGACAATGTAAGATGAGATATTCCTACTCCATTCCTACCCCTTTTTAAAATTTGTCATTAACTTAAAACCAGCATTTAGTCAGGTAGATAGATAGAAATAGAACTAAAATTTTGACACATCTTGTGGATTATTAATGCATGCTGAACCAGGGAATGTAGAAGACTTTACCAAACTACTGCAGAAGCTGCTATTAGGAAGCTTCTATTTTGACCTTCACTCTTCCAACTGGAAGATCAGAACTGTTGTTGCCTTGGCTTTCTGCCTAGGCAATCAGGAAAAAAAAATAGACCATTCTGGAGAGCAGCTCAGACCACCCATGATCTGGACCACTCTTTGAAGGTGCCTCTCTCCTGTTTTCTCTCCAGTAAGTGTCACAAAAGCTGTGGGTAGACACTGTCCTAAATTACTCACCTCAGTTGCCTGCCTGAAGGCACCAAAAGCAAGAGTCTGCAGTATTAATGAGTTTACTCTCATCTCATTGAAATTCCATAGTCTTTCCTGTTCTCAAATCAAAACCAGCAGAAAGCATAGTAGTGGGGCTTTTATCTCACTGCCTGACAGATCACAGAGAAAATGCCTGGAATTATACAGGAAATACTTTGACGTTATTGCATGAGACTTAATTATATGGATCTATCTAGCCACTTACCTTAGCAAATCAGATGTGACACAGGAAAGAATAACATTCTTGAAGGCAATATGAAAGCTGTTCCTTGTTGCTAGTGGTGATGTCCAAGCAAATTAAGTTTGCATAGTATTTGTAGTGCCTTCTTTAAAAGAGGACAAGATTACCCAGAGTAACAGTAATGGTGTTAAGAGAAAAAAAAAATAGACATTTTGGAAAGGAGAAAAGTTTTACAGTTTTTGAGTACAACAAAGCCTGTAAGAAACTGTTCAGAGGGCATGCCATTCCACATCCACTTACTTCCAGTTTCTTTGTACGTTTCACTGAAACATGTGAACCAGCTCTTCTAGGTTACAGGATGCTGATCCACAAGTAAGTTGCTTGTGATCCAGAATGATAATTCAGAAATTTATTAACTCATTGATGTACTACTGATCATCAAGTATTCATATAAGGTTCAACTAAGTAAGTGCTTCAAGTATAGGACATAATTAAGTAATTCTACCTGAAAAAAACCACAATACTACAAGCAGATTCTGGGCAATCATAAAAATGAACATCAACACTCAAAAGTTATGTTTTTACAGACAAATCATAGAGGCTGGACTTCAGTGTCTGCAAGAATCTCTCCTATTTAAGGTAAATGAGTTCACATTGCTAAGGAATGATGAAACTGAACTCTGGGTATGGCAATTGTCATTGTTGATGGAATAAAGATCTTGGTATATTTATTTACTTTTCACAATCTTACTGAAATGCTGTCTTTCATTATTAAACATGTTCCATCAGTAATCCTTAAATTTCTTTTAAAATATAGGAGTCATAAGTTTCTGTGATGGAACAGCAGGAACGGACACCAGCAAAAATAACAAACTGTTGTACTGTACACGTGATTTGCTGGCTCAGCCTTAGCTAAAATGCAAAGTGCTACTGTTCCTCTTTTTCATCCTTCACTCATTGCTCAGTTTGTCACCCTGCTTGTAAATTAAAGTGATTGATAGAAAAATAATCATTAGCAAATCTTTCTTGTCAATGACAAATAGACTGAGAAAACCCTCATTTTTTCTTGTTTGTGCATCATAATCTACATACAAAGCAAGAATAGATCTTTATACTGGAAGCAACCTAAGAAATGACTGATTTCTCTTTGGGATTTCTCTCCTTGTCTTGAAGAAATATCTTCATGAACTTAAATGCAGAGTTTTATAATTGACTTTTGGTTTTATGGACTATTTTTTAAATTGTTGTCATAAAACTACAGCTCCTTTTACTCTGCTCACCTTCCACAAAGCACAGCTATTTCACAAGGCATTTATTACAATTTCACAGTTATGGTTTTTTCCCCTTGTGCTCACTGTAACAGTCCAATGGAGCGCTAAGCATGGTAAAGAAATGAATCTGATTCAGAAAGAAAAGCTGAGAAGCTTCCTAAAGCAGTAGACAAGAGATGGAAAAAGGAGGAAGCAAAGCATGCAGCTTATTAATCTTTTTTTAAAGGCAAGGGGAATGTCTTAGTTTTGTCTCCTGTATAACGATGGGGAGGGTGGGAAAAGTTTTGTTTTAGTTAAGAAGTTCCATGTTGAAACATAGCGTGCTGGAGGAGAACAGCCTTTAGGAACTGGCTTACAGTTATTTATGAAACAAATGCAGTGACTAGGTTCTGTTTCTGGGAGATGAAGGTCACAGCTCTACAAGCTTGGAAATGCATGACCTCTGAAGGCTTTGCAGATGACAGGAACTCAAAAGCCTTTTAAGGAAAAGTAATGGAACTCATCAAACTTGAAAGATTAATTTTGCCAATTTATGTATAAGCACAGGCATTAGGTAAACAAAATTCTGAGTCATTTCCAGTTGTAATTTATCGCTAGAATTTCTCCTATGTCTTAGAAACCTCTCCTTGCATCATTCTCAGTAGCGTTCACGCAGACCACTGGGTTTGAGTTTCGCACACTCCTAGGTGATGTTTTCTACTAGAAGTGATTCTGGGTGCTTATCCCACCAAATAAAAATTTACAGAGAGCACACCTTAAAAAAAGAATTGTAAAACAAATACTTTCTTTGTAAACTTTTCATTTGAACCAGCTCCTGATTTTCTCAATGTGTTAAAGTCAGGAGCACTTTGTAGAGCAACAGTGGAAGCAAGTAACCATGGCTTCATTTTTAGTTATTAATTACTACTTAGGAAAAAAAAAGACCCTCCGGTTCAGTGTCTACTCGTTTCTAGATGTTTTTAAATTGACCGCTGTCTCATTTTCTATCTGGATACAATATGGGTATATGCAGTATTTAATATGTATTTTGTGTCATTAAAAACATTAATATAGGACGGTAAGTTGGGAAATATTCTCTTTGGCATGTGTATCATGAAGTTATCCTTAAATATATATTCACAGGCTTTCTCAAGTGGTGTTTAACACCATTATTACTATGCTTGTTGGCTTTTGTGTGACAGAGAAGCAGAATCCACACAAGTCACATGAAAGAGAAACAATGACTGCGACCAAATCTCCTGCAGAGTGTGTGTCTAACAGAGTTTCTTCACAATGTGCTTCTGACATGTGCATGTATTAAAAATAGACATGGTAGAATGTGCTGAGCTCCACTCCTTATCAATGTTCAGAAGCCCACGGAGTCCCCATCCCAGCACCTGCAACAATTTTACAAGATCCTGATACTAAACCTAAATTATTAAATCATCAAAGCTACCCTTTTCTTCTTTGTTTTATTTGCTTCATATCAACAGCAACTTCCCCTGGGCAATTTTTATTTGCCACAAAGGCACTTCGAGCTGTACCCACTGACATCAAAGTACCTCAGTGAATCATCTCTGATTCCCTCCAGTGATCAAAACCTTAAACTGTCGAAGCTCTTCCAGTCCCTGAACAGGAGCGAATTCTGAAGCTGTCAAGAGCTTAGAAGAGGAATCATGACAATCACTCATACATTTTTATCATGAACTGTGTCCTGTTCTAGTGTCTCTGCTGACCACTGCAGTAATACACAGGCATAGAAAGAGCCATAAGCACTACCTTAAAAGAAATGTCTACTATAGGTGTGACAAATCTTCTTCTAGAGTTGATTACCACAGGGGTTACTGATGTGGCTTAGGTGACCAGTTTGGATTAGACATCCAAGGTTTAAATGGTTGGTGTTTGATACCATAAATTCAGGCTGTCACCTGCTTCTAGGAAACTTCCGGTCTCCAGATTTTTGGAATAATGTTTACTAATCTAATTGTCCTCTTCTTTTGATGTATACAACTATTTATCAGGTATATTTTATATGATATGCATTATTAATTATAAATATATACTTTACTATTTATTAGGTATATATACACCACTTATGTGCACGGAACAAATCTGTTCTCATCCTGTTCTGTTCTTATACTCTTCATTTTTATTTATTAAACAAGGCAAATAGACTATTAACTATGGATACAGTGATGTTTGTATAAATAGTAAAAATGGTTCTCTGAACAGATAAAGCATTGTGTGTACTAGCATTATGGACACTAGCAAAAACATAGTTTAACCTCACTATATCTTCCAAAGTTTAAGACAACCATTTCCATTGCCTACTAACCAGGGATTTTCTTCATCTGTTATAATAATTCTTGTTTCATTAGTTATTATAAATCTCCGTGTGCATATATAAAGATAATTACATCTGTATGAAGAAAGATCATTTTTAATCACTCACTTTGTAGACTGGAAGACTATACAGTTTTTATAACTTCTACTAAGAAGAAAAGCTATGCTTTGTGTAGTACCTAAACCATTTGTGTAACCCAATGTCATGTTTTCGGTTGGAATAGTTAACTTTAGCAGCTGGTATAGTGCTATGTTTTGGATTTGGGATGAGAAATACTTTTAATAGCGCACTGGTGATTTTAGTTGTTGCTAAGCAGTCAAGGCCTTTTTGCTCCTCACTCTGCCCTGCCAGCGAGCAGGCTGGGGGGTGTACAAGGAGTTCATAGAATCATAGAATCATAGAATGGTTTAGGTTGGAAAGGAACTTGAAGATCATCGAGTTCCAACCCCCCCTGCCACAGGCAGGGACACCTCCCACTAGACCAGGTTACCCAAGGCCCCATCCAGCCTGGCCTTGAACACCTCCAGGGACGGGGCTTCAACAACCTCTCTGGGCAACCTGCTCCAGTGCCTTACCACGCTTAAAGTGAAAAACTTCTTCCTAATGTTTAATCTAAACCTACCCTCTTCCAGTTTAAAGCCATTCCCCCTCGTCCTATCACTACATGCCCTAGTAAAAAGTCCTTCCCCAGCTTTTCTATAGGCTCCCTTCAGATACTGGAAGGCCGCAATAAGATCTCCCCGGAACCTTCTCTTCTCCAGGCTGAACAACCCCAACTGTCTCAGCCTCTCCTCATAGGAGAGGTGCTCCAACCCTCTGATCATCTTTGTGACCTTCTTCTGGACCCGCTCCAACAGGTCATGTCCTTCTTATGTTGAGGGCTCCAGAGCTAGGCACAATATTCCAGGTGGTGTCTCACGAGAGTGGAGCAGAGGGGCTGAAACACCTCTCTTGGCCTGCTGGCCACACTTCTTTTAGTGCAGCCCAGGCTACTGTTCGCCATCTGGGCTGTGAGAACACATTGCTGTCTCATGTTGAGCTTCTCATCAATCATCACCCCCAGGTCCTTCTCCACAAGGCTGCTCTCCAGCCATTCCCCACCAAGCCTGTATTTGTGCTTGGGATTGCCCCGACCCAGATGCAGGACCTTGCACTCGGCCTTGTTGAACTGCATGAGGTTGGCTTGGGCCCACCTCTCCAGCCTGTCCAGGTCCCTCTGGATGGCATCCCTCCCCTCAAGAGTGTCTGCCTCGCCAAACAGCTTGGTATCATCAGCAAACTTGCTGAGGGTGCACTCTACCCCACTGTCCATGTCGCTGACAAAGATGTTGAACACTACAGGTCCCAGTACCAACCCCTGAGGAACGCCACTCGTCACTGCTCTCCACTTGGACACCAAGCTGTTGACCGCAACTCTTTGAGTGCGACCGTCCAGCCAGTTCTTTATCCACCGAATGGTCCATTTATTGAATCCATGTCTTTTCAATTTAGAGACCAGGATATAATGAGGGACAGTGTCAAACACTTTGCACAAGTCCAAGTAGATGACATCAGTAGATCTTGCCTTGTCCACCGCTGCTGCAACCCTTTGTAGAAGGCCACCAAATTTGTCAGGCATGACTTGCCCTTGGTGAAGCCATGTTGGCTCTCGCCAATCACCTCCTTGTTTTCTATGTGCCTCAGCAGAGTTTCCAGGAGGATCTGCTCCATGATCTTGCCAGGCACAGAGGTGAGACTGACTGGCCTGTAGTTCCCTGGGTCTTCCTTATTTCCCTTTTTGAAAATAGGGGTTATGTTTCCCCTTTTCCAGTCGGCAGGAACCTCACCAGACTGCCACAGTTTCTCAAATATGATGGCTAGTGGCTTCACGACTTGATCTGCAAGTTTCCTCAGGACCCGCGGATGTATCTCATCAGGTCCCATGGACTTGTGCACCTTCAGGTTCCTCAGGTGGTCTCTCACTTGATCTTCATCTACAGTGGACAGTGCTCCATTTTCCCAATCCTCGCCTTTGCATTCTGTGTCTCGGGCAGTGCGGCTGCTGTCCTTGTCCGTGAAGACTGAGACAAAAAAGTCATTGAGTACCTCAGCTCTGTCTCTGTCCCGGATAACCAGTTCTTGCGTTTCCTTGTCTCCCTTGGGAGGGGACACAAGCTGGGACAACTGAACTCAACTGACCAAAGGGATATTCCATGCCGTATGACATCAAGGTCAGCGTACAAAGCTGGGGAAAGAAGAAGGAAGGGGGGGATGTTCAGAGTGATGGCGTCTGTCTTCCCAAGTAACCATTACACATGATGGAGCCCTGCTTTCCTAGAGGCGGCTGAACACCTGCCCACCGATGGGAAGTAGTGAATGAATTCCTTGTTTTGCTTTGCTTGCATGCTTTTGCTTTTGCTTTACTTATTAAACTGTCTTTACCTCAACCCATGAGTTTTCTTACTTTTACTTTTCCAATTGTCTCCCCAGTCCCAACCGGGGGGAGTAATGGAGCGGCTACACGGTCCTATCTGCCAACTGGGGTTAAACCACAACACCCAGTTAAGGCTAATTCATGACAAAAAGCATTCCCTCCTGACAATAGACTGGATCTTGTTGCAGAATGCCTGTACTGCATCAATTCATGTGCAGGGTTCACAAGGCAGCAATTGCCTGCTGGAGGCAACTGTCCCTTTGTTAACGTGATGGGGCTAATGAAGACAATGGTAACCTTTACATTTTTTCATTTTTCCTATGATGCACATAACCTCCTGACACACGTTAGAAAATACCTTGAATATGGCAAAAGCTACCATTATCTGACAGGGGAATGTTTTATGGGTCACCACTGAAACTAACTGATGGCAAATTGTCAGTAGTTTCTTTAAAGCTCCTTTATGTAATTCTTCAGTATTGTGCTATAAACCACTTTTACCATGTGTCTCCTCAACTCATCTATGCTCCTAATATAACAATACCATTCACTGTGTATGACATCCCCCTAAATGATTAATTTTAACAACTTAAAGCACTCCATGTCAGTCATGTGTCCCAAATGAAAGTTAAAAGATACATGGACATAACTCAGGTTATGAGATCACATTATATCAAGAATGATAAAATATCCATTTTGTTTTGCTCTTATTCTGCCCATCTTTCAGTCTTAGGAACGTTGTCTTTTGAAGCTTGTCCCCTTAGCATTCATTCACCGAATCACTGGCTGGATATGTTAGAAGATCTGGCTCACTGCTTCCTCTCCAGATACAGAACATATCACCTCTGGGATATGTAGAGATTCTATTAGTGCAAAGCCTCAGGCCTGACAATATCTTGCTGCAATGATTGTCTCTTGTGAGTGAATAGTTACCCACACAGATTTAATTAACAGCAGCAGTAGAGTATTCACTGTTATAGAACTCTGTGGTAAATTACTAATCAGAACGCCAGGCACACTGGAGGGAATAGAGAGCCGAGGAAATGATGAGATCAGTTTTAAACAATATGGAACAGGCATGAGCAACGTGAGCATCGTTTATATGCAATAAATGCAGTGATGGCCTGGGAGTAAAATGCCCAGCAGACTATTACTTAAACCTTCTCCAACAGTTTCACCAGTCAAATATTTGGGGGAGCTCAGAGTGGGGGAGCAGAAATCACAATTGTTTACATTAGTGGTTATTGTCACCTTAATTGGGGAAAATAATTTTATTTTTTTATGGTCTTAGCTATCAGTGTCTAGCCTTTGTTGAGTTAAAATGTTAGCAACTGCAGGTAAATAATATGTAAGCAGGGCAGAAAAGTAAGCAGCAGCGTTCTGGAGTAGAGATTAATTAAAACTGCTTAAATCACAGACTTGGAATGGGCATCTCAGTCCTTTTATAGAGCTGCTGCTTTGGCATTTCTGAAATGGGCCCCCCTGCCTAGTGCAATCAAGGTCACTGAAACACTCAGAAAGTGTATTTTCACTTGCAAAGTGCCATTGGGACTATATCGTGCAGTTAAGCTCTGAGGATGGTATACCATAGGCAGAGCTCCAGTGGGAGACAACATATTCAGGAACTCGTAAAAGTTTCTGTGCAATTCCATCTGCCATGAGCAAATGCAAGTCATATAAAACACAAGTTTGCACCTTTCTGCCTCTAATGCTTACCCAAAATCATTCCAGTGTTGTGAAAAAAATGTTCTTCCTGGAGCAAAAAAGTTAAAGTTTTGATTCGGCGATGGCTTTTACATGAAGTGAAGGAAAGGCCTCTTCCCACACATTCTCACACCACAAATTTCTGGGAGACGATCACAAACACAGGGAGAATCATGGGAACTTTGAATACCATGGAAGACAGAAGTATGAGTGGAAAGTGCTTTCTCCCTCTCTCTTTCTTTCCCAGATCCTACTTAGAAAATTGTTTCAGCTTTAAAATACTTCAAGTCAGTTCTATACAAATGATTCTTTAAACATATACCAAAAAAAAAGCCCTGTTAGAAATTTGGAAAATTTTTATGCTGCAGGCTTTCAGTATCTATGAAACATTGATTAGAGAAGAAAGAAATTCACAGCCCACATGTTGTACTTTGCAAGCTAAATTGATCCTTTGCCACTTCTAACTTCATCTTATATATTCACAATGGGTAAACTTATTACCTGTGTGTTCCTGCCAGAGCAACAAATTTGAAATTAGTAAAGCAGCATAAAGGTTAAGCTTTCAGTATTAAATTTCAGCATGAGTGCATCGTCAATATGGAAAGGACCCAGTTTCTCTTGTCTCTGAATACAAGCACAGATTTACAAATTGTCATGTTTTTGCAATGTAGTAAAGTCAATGTAACCCACAGCAGCTACAAGTGCTCTCATTCATTGCTAATGCCTGGTAGAACGTATCAGTGTATTCAAAAGGGTGAGCTAAACTTTTCTTCTGTAACTCAAGTGGACAGAGTTAGAAGACTGAATGGTCTCTTGCCTCAGATCAGTCTCTGATTTCAGATCAGTATCCCACTAATCCTGAGTAACTTCATCACTTGCAATTATGTGAGTTTAATTAAAGAACTACTACTTCTGTCTGTCTGTCAGACTTCAGGAAGAGAATACAGAACTGGGTCTACTCAGAAAGCATTATTCACAGCCAGAAACCTTTGTCATCTCTTCAGCTGGTGCCAGACAGCAGAAATCCATTAAACCAATGGAATATTTATAAAAAGGGAGTTTAGGACCATTATTTTTAAAGGTAGTTCAAATTTAGAAGAAGCTGAGAGACCCTAGGCTTTTAGAAATTGCAAATTACCATCAAGTCTATGCCGTGGCTGCTTCTAGCTAACCTTAGATATGCTTAAAATAATAAGCATATTTAAATGGAAGACCAAAAAGCAACTTTGGGGAAGATAAAGAAATGTCATAGAGGAAATAAAAAACTTGCACAGACAGTTAAACAGCTAGACTTTTATATGCTTTACTCCATACACTATCTAAATAATGCTACAACAGCAAAGTATGCAGGTAGAGTTGGAGCTTGCAGGTCATTGAACATTTCAAATTCTCCTATTGCCATTTCAGCACAAAGTGCTGAAAACCTTTGTGCTGAGCCACTGCAAGAATTCCCAATGGTTGTTGATACTGAAAATATTTCTCTTGTTTGTGGTGGTTTAATAAACCACTGACAGCACATTAAACCAAAACAAAATGTAGGATGCTTTATTCAGTACATCTGAAAAGATTCTTTTTAAAGTAATTGCTGCATCATTTGCTTAAAACTCTTTATTTATGAATGATCATTTTGCTGCTTCTGCATCTGCATTAGACAGATTAAAAACAGATGAAATAAACAGCATAGAGGGAAAGCCTGTAGACATTATTTATAGAGTTCAGGGAAGTCACACAAAGAAAACAAGAAACTATTACAAGAGTACGACACACAGGCAGATGAAAACAGAGCTGTGGAAACAGCGATACTCGTTATGCACTTGGCTGGTTGTGCACCACTTCCCTTGTTTTGGAAATGGATGCAGTATATTTTTTTCACTAGGGAGTTTTCTATTGGTGGATACATGCAATTAAAATGTTTCTAAAAGGATCGAGATTTTTTTTTTCAGTTACACAGTAAGGGTGGAAAAACCCATTGGCTGTGTTTTTGAACAGTTGTGCTTTATCTCTGAACCAAGTTTCACATTTTGCTGTCAGCTATATTCTTGCTCTTGTCTCCCACAGCTCTGCTGGGGTCCCATCTTCAACCCAATCTTTCCTTCATGGCTTCCATCGCTAGTACAACTTGTTATTGGTTTCTTACTTCCTCTTTACACTAACCAACTCTTTTAGATTTCTGACCCACTTAGCTTTTTTTTTGAACCAGGAGTGTAGGAAGACACCATGTGGATTCCTCAGTAACTAGAATTTTACCTCCTCATCCAATCCAAGCAGAAATATCACAAGATGTACCATACTCATATGCAGCACTAATATTTACTGATAAGAATAGTCGCATTGACTTTTTCTGGAAGCTGAAGGACCATTAACATAAGCAAAGATTACAAGGTCAGAACCTGACTTGGATCAGAAACTTCAGTTTTAACAAAACCTCCACATACATCAAATACTCCACTTCTGTGGAAAAAAATAATGCAAATTGTTCCTTATTATTGCATATAAATAACACAGAATGTCCATGACATACCTTATTTTCACTTTATTTTTGCAGTTTCAAAGAAAAGAATAAGGCCCAAATCAAATAAATTACTCTGAGTTCTTTCATTCTTTCCTGCTTAATGATATTCCACATTTAGGTGACTCACCATAACCTTTGGTTGAGAATTAGTTAACCTTCATTTCTGCTTTGTTCATTAGGAATCAGCAGTTGTTCACCAAAGAATCAAGAAAAAAATCCACCATAATGTATTTTGTGTGGTTCACACATCAGATAGGCCCTTACAGGGACTAATGATTTTAAAGTAAAATTAGGAGGGGGGTTGGGTGGGCTCCCCCAAGACTTTTGTGTGAATGCTGCAGCACAGTGCAAAGATGAAAGCATTCAAATTTGAAATGAAGCACAGCAGGTAGAGAGATTCAGCATGAATTTCAAATAGATATTCCTTGTGCTGGCGTGCTAATTAAAGCTTTTTTTTTTTTTTTTAAGTGTATTGGGATTATTATAGGACCCAGTTTAACCTGAATATATCCAGTGAGTTAGGAAGAAAGATCATGTAAGCAATGGCTATCATTGTCTGAGAGTTTTCATGACAGCACATTGAATCCAGCTGAAATTTAGCTTGAGAAGTAGCCTGAGCATGGTGTTGCTGAGTTGGAGGAGCTCCGGAACATCAGAGATGATGCATTTCTGTCCAACAATCTGAGTTATGGGTGTTCACAATTCCACTGTCTCCTGTATTCTGTTTACATGACAAGGTTTTCACGGACATCACTAAAAATGCTCATATAAGTTCTCCCGATACAAAACGAGCACAGAGACAACTAATATAGCAGTGTCAGACTGTGGCTTGATATGGAACTACAGAAGAAAAGGCAAGAGAGAACACAAACTGAATCCAGGTCAGTCTCTAACAGGCTGAGAAACAACCTGCTCTTGGATACTTCCGTAGAAGATGGTTGTGCAGCAAAAGTTAAAATTAAAGTGAAATAAAAGGTAGAAGTCACAAGTACAATCTCTTACCTTACTCAGCAGAAGGGAAGGTAACTTGACAGTTAGCCAATTATAATTGTTAGGTTGTGTGATAAAAGCTGGTCTATACCCTCACAAGGGAGCACAGAGGCACCTGGGCAAGCCCAGATAATGCCTTGCCCTGATTTCTCCCAGGACCATCACAGGAGTCATCAGCCGATGAAAGACTCACCTCTAGAAACCCAGACATGAGGACAGTGACACACTGTCCAGGCATTTCCCAGGGCTGTTCCAGGACAGGCACAGCCCCATTGTGCAGGCATGAAACCCATCATGATGAGTCAACATCAGAGCATCTTTTGGACTGAAAGGGGCCACCACCTAGGGGCATGGGACACCTTATGGGGTCCAGGGGAAGAACACTTGAGGATTGCACAGAACTTGCTATGGCATGTTTAGGGAAGGAATTACAGGTGGGAAAAGGGAGGGATCAAGGCGGTTTGGGGAGGAAAACGTGTGGGAAAATAAAGGGAAAGAAGGGGTGACTGTGTGTAAATAGTTTGCTGGTTGGTAGACCCATTTGGCCATGCCCTGCACCCAATCACCATGGTGTGTCTGTCAACTTATTAAATTCCTTTCTACTCTTTTCCTGGATGAGGGACTCTCGTGTGTGTGTGTGTGTGTGTGTGTGTGTGTGCGCGCCTGGGGGTGTGAGTGCAGCCAGAACATGGATTGGATGGTCTGTGTGTCTGTGGTGCCACTCACTGCAGAGACTCCAGTGAGTGGACGTCGATGCCAGCAACTGGAGTGAGATCTTGGGTCATGGGGACCCATGGGTCTGTGGTGCCAGCCACTGGAGTAAGTGTGGGTACACAAATGAGTGTGTGAGCAACATCAAAGATCAAGCCAGGTGAGCCAGGGAGTTGGTGAGGTGGTCTTGGAGCCAGGGAGTGAGTGGGTCTCTAAAAGTGAGTCCGCGGGGGGGGTTGGGTGGGGAGTGGCTACTGAGGACCAGGGGACTCCCAGACAGCTCTGTGTGTGTGTGTGTGTGTGTTTGTGCCAGCAGCTGGATAAGGGCTGTGGCCTCAGGGGTTTGTATGTCCAGCTGCCAGCAACTGGGCAGGCTGGGTTTCAGGGGCACGTACCGGGCAGACTGGGCGTACGAGCCCAGCTGTGGGAGCATCCACATTGTATATATGCATATATGTATATTCCCACTAGCAGATATCCATCCTGCCCAGCCAGAGAGAGGAGCAGGATGAGGCCATTGCTGCCTGCGCTGTCTGTGTTCATGTGAGTGTTCTGTGTGCTTCTCTCTGTGTTGATTTGCACAGCCCATTGTACGTATACACGTATATGCTGGTGCAGATGTGTTTGTGGATGTGCCTAGTGGGCCTAGGGAATACGTGCTCAGCCTTACTACAGGCTGGACCTGAGAATATGGAGCTGTGGCAGCTTTGTCTCTCTTGAGCTGCCAGATTTGGCCCTATTCCCCTAACAACAATGTATTGAGCAAATATTTATGTCTCTTTTACCTAGGGAAGGGAGTGCAGGTCTGGAAATGACTAAATATCACTAGAACAAATACAAGAAAGAAGAATGACAGTAAAGAACAAAAAAATACATCTTATCTATTTATAAAACATAGTAACATTGACATGGCTTTCTAGAAATTCTGTATTGATGGGTTTTATAACAGACTTTTGTGCTGTGATAATCCCTTGCCTCTCGTCTGGCTGGCTGGGTCATAGTGAGGTGATAACTATAATCTCCTTTCATTTCAGGTGGTTTTAACTGCATGAAGAAGTTCTGCTAGAAATTTTCCTGCCCAGCTTCTGCTGATGTTTTTTACCAGGTTGTCCCCAAACAGCTCCTCCTCTTTTCTCATCATTTTTTCCCCACAAAATTATGTTTTCTAGGCCTTTTGCTTTAGTCACATCGCTGAACCTTTCCAACTTCTCTCTTTGCACTGCTGCTAGTAGAGGCTCATGGGATCCAATTACTGCGGATCCTGCTACTCGGTAATAGAGCTGTTAGTTCTGTACACTGTATATGGTATCCATTGAATTCTGCAGAGACATCTGAATTCAAAGGCTTGAATTCTTCATTCTGTTGCTGCTGTTTGAGTCTCACCCATTTCACGCTGGTCATGCTCTCGAGAACACAATATTTCTAAGAAGTTTCCTTTTTTTTTCTCTTGGATCTACTAAGGTTGTTCTTGTCTTTCCAGGTTGTATTTTGGACTGTGAGCACTGCTAGCATGAGGGCAATTCTTTGGATTTCTATTTCAGGTTTCCCGTCTTTCATGGTAGTAGTACTGAGATACTTGAATAAGTCCCCTCATTCAACTTCCTTGCTTTTGATGTCTATTTCTTGTTCAGTGTCAGTAATCCTCATTGTCATTACACTGCTCTTTTTTTGTGCTGATCTCCATACCATACATCATTGCAGTGCTGCCCAGCTTTGTCATTGTATTTGCACATCCTGATCCCATTCCTCCTATCAAATCTACATCATCTTCAAAGGATAGATTACCTGTGTTACTACCTCTAACTGATAGCACTCCTTCAAAGTTTTCAGAGTCCTTTGACATAACATGTTCAAGGAAACAATTGAAGGGATGTGGCAATAGGAGACATCACTTTCTTACACCAGCTGTTATATGGAACTACTTACTCAGTGTGTTGCCTTCAAGGACTTTACTCCCTGCACTGTAATAAAGAATTTCAAGGGTTGTCACTATTCTTTTGCTAATGTTGAGTGTCTTCATCACAGCCCATGGTATTCCTTGCCATACGTGATCAAATGCTTTATTGAAGCCTGTGAAGTTGCAGTGTAGTTCCATTTCACATTTTCAGTATTTTCTGTTCAGTTTCTCGAGTTGAATGTGTGATCTATTGTACTTGGTGTCATTCTAAAACCTTCGTCTTCCTCCTCAGGTAACGTCTTTGGCAGATCAGGTAGACATATGATCATACTGTCAAGGTCCCTTTTCAGCAAGTAATGTCCTGGCATTTGGCACATGTGAAGCTTGTGAATTATAATAATGGTGGTATCTCACTTGCTTTTTTTGTAAATGTTTATCTTTTCCTGTTGGGGATTTTCCAAAGCTGTAATTTCCTGCTCCTCATTTGACAACTCTAAGGTTGAACAAATCCTCTCTGACTCTTGTTCAGTTGCTAATGTGTTGATGTTAAGTCAACATTTACCTCATACTTACACAAATCCTCGCAGCAGTCCCACAGTCTGCCTGCAATTGCTTCTGCTTCTTTTTTTGAAGACATTCATTTTTGTCTTGAAACATAAACACACTTCGTCAATATCAAGCTGATCGTAAAGCTTTTATTCTTCCTCCTCCTTGTATTCTCTTGCCTGTGTATCTGTATGATTTTAACTTTTGTATGATTGGTACTGGACTGTTCTGTCACTATCCTGAGAAGCTTGCTTATGGTTTTCATTTTCCAAGTTTCCTAACCAACCATCTTACTGCTCTTAAATTTATCACACTACATGAGTTGTTCACATTCAATTGCCAGGTTGGCTGCTTAATCTCTTTTGTAGAATTTAATGTATTGATTTTTTTTTCTCCAAGAGCATGGTTGGCATTCTCACCTTGGCCAAGACCCATGAGAAATGAAAAGATCCTCCAGGGCCCTGTCTATGAGGCTGATAACCGCAATGATTACCATGACATCCTAACAGCTGTAACTTCAAGAGTAGATGCAATAATCCTATTGTCATAAATCGATGACAAAACAAGTCTTCAGATTACCATTTTTCATCCAGTGGTACCAGCTCTTTTGTTAGCAATGGATAATAAGGTGGAGTTGAGATCAAAAGTAGCATGCTGCCTTTGCAGAGGTATTTGCCCTAAAACTTTTCTGGAAATTGCTTGCAGATCTTTTAAAGAACTCAGGTTCTGTACCTCTCCACATAAATTATTAGAGACCTTCATCAAGTAAAAACATTTAGTTATTTCTTCCCATTTCAAGATGCTATTTAAATTATCAAGAACTTTCCTCTTGATATATGAAAGAAATTTTTTACAGCAAGAACAGTCATTCACTGGAACAACATTCCCAAGGACGAGTTAGAGTCCCCATCACTGGAGGTTTTCAAGGTGCAATTGGACAGGGTGCTAGATAATCTCTTTTAGGTTGGACTAGATGAATTTTTCAGGTCCCTTTCAACCTAGGCTGTTCTATGATTCTATAATTCTAATACAAATAAAGCCCTTGAAAGAAAAATATTTTTGTTGCAGAGCAGTTAGTTACTGCAGAATTTTGATGCTTTAGTTTTATTTAGAAAGAAATACCATTTCCCAAATTAAAAGTGAGCCATGATGTGAGAACTCATGAAGGTGATGTACCTTTAGGATTATGAATATTAACTTGATGGATCCAAATAAGAGGTATTGCCCCTGCAGCCTTTCAGCAACAAGGTTCCATAGTTCATTTTCTTACCTCGTTCAGGGATTGCAAGTTTCCTTATACACCTCCAGCTGCCTTCCGTGTCTCTGAATAAGAGGCAAATGATCGAGAAAGAAGAAAGGTTAATGTGGAGTGGCACAGCAGCATAGCAGATATGTCTCATATGATCAGTAAGTTTTTGAGTGTTCTTTTTTTTTAAAGTAAATATAAATGTATCATGGTTTCTACTAATTTCATTGTGTTTTAAAGGAGATGGAAAACTTTGATCCTATGGAGTGTTTTTAATTAATCTGTACTTTCATAGTTAAATGAAACACATTTTTCTCTAAGTGTTTTCTTATTTACATGAATCACAAACAGCTTAGAAGTTAATACACCTCTAAGAATAAGTAACAATTCTGGACCCATTCTTACATCTGTAAGAATAGCTACAGAACAGTTTTGGCCTCTTCCAGGTTTAAATTTAAATAATTGAGTTTTAAACTCCCAAGTGTGTAAGATTGTTTAAGCAATAACGTAATACAAATTTTTCTTCCCTTTGAATGTGAAGGTGGCTTTTTAAACCTATTATGATATTGCAGCTGCACAGAAAAGCAAACTGGCAACACTCAGATAAAAAAATCTTCTTGGGTAAGAAAATTGTACTATAGCTGTAACACTTGATAGAAAAAAGGCTTATATCCCAAAAAATTGTAATCAGATTTTTATTGGTTAAAAGTTACAATAAAGCCAGTAGTTTTGTTAAGTGGTAATGTTTGGTTTCTTTGCTAGAACTGGATTTGGTTGGAAATGCAATGCAATAAAATACAATAATAAAATAACTATGGTGATACGACAGTAACTGCTGAAAAAATATTTGTTGCAAATGAGGTTAGCCAGAATGAATTATGCATGATCAAAGTGGAAAGAAAATAACATGTACAGTAAAAATAAAATTTGAAAGGCACAAATCAAAGAGTATTTTTGGGGCCTCATATCTGCCAAATCTGGACACCATGTACCCTGTTACTGTCAAGCTCTGGATAGGTAAACATCCTCTGGTTTTAGCAATAAAATGTTTAACTATGTTTAAGTAAATCTATGACTTTCTGAAATAATCTTAGTGAGACCAGTCAGGAAAAACTAAAAAAGGTAACCAGAGCTAATTGGGCTCTGTATAATCTTAATTTGATCTGACAGTTGAAAAACATGAATCCTGGTGAGTAATGTAAATTTAAATTGTAGGCTCTTGCTACTAATGGAGTGTAATATTATAGATATATTTGTTAATTTCTTTTATTATTAGTTCTAATCACATCCAAGACCAAGGCCATTGACACAGTAATTAGTAATACAAGTTCCTGTTATTTTGCACGGCCCATGTAAAATGATTACATGTATTTGAGAAAAAGTGTGCAAGGGCAAGGTGTGATGTACAATTGGTCAGCATGAGGTGGGCAAAATGGCTGTCTCCAAAGATGTTTCTAGCCAAGCTTCACTCAGAATGTTCTTTCACTCTAAGTAAAATAAACAGGTCTGAACTTATTGGAATTTTCTATTTGCTGTCCAGTAAAACCTTATAGCTTCTGGGCTTTTATACAACCAAGATTTATAGCATCTATTCTCACTGTGCAGAGTCCCAAGATAATGTTAATAGATGGCTAGTTTTGCCAATAAATCCCTCAGGGAGCAGACAGAAATATCTGTTTCAGATGAGTTGTTCAGAACTAAGTCCCCATCCCAAATGGAACGTGGTACTTAGGTTTGAGAGACTCAGCTCAAAAAATGTAAAGTTATTTCTCTCCCAATTCCTAATAAAGGCAAACTATGGTAAAATCAAACCCCATGGCTCCTGATAACTCATAGATGTGCTAATCAAGGGCTGGGGGCTCATTTTCTTGAAAGGAATATAGAGTAATTTGTGAAAAAGCTATGTTCCTCAGGGACTTTGGTACTTCAATCCAAGAGGCTGGAAGGTCATAAGTGAAAAAGAAAACAGGTTTCCAGGACCACTAGGCAGAATGTCAGGAGTGCTTCGTTGCCTGGGAGCATGGAAACCCACCTAAATAACACTGGAACTAGTAAGATGGTGGAGGAGAGGAAGAGAAGAGAGAAAAAGGGAAACGTAGAGAGAGAGGACAATGAAGTCTTGACTTGGACCTCCTTTAAAGCCTAAAGCGAAGGTGGGAAGGAGCTGACACAAACTGCCATGCCTATTTCAAACTTGGTAGGAATGAAAAGCATTACTGTTTTTAGGATATTCATGTGTCTTGCAGGCTACACTAGTATCTGTACATCTTACAAATTTGTTTTCTTTGACACAGCATGGCATTGCTGACCCATATTCAGCTTGCTAACTGTTGTAATGCCAATCCTTTTTCTGAAGGATTGCTGCCTCATTCTTTAGTTGGGCAGCAGATCATTCCTCTTTGAAAGTTCTCTTTTCCCTAATAAATGGCATTCTTTTCTGACTGTAACTTCATTTTTTCAAGACTGTTTTGAATTTTGGTGCAAAACCTCTTGCATACTTGCAATGCTGTTAGTGATCCATAGTTCTCTCATTCTTTTTTTCTTCTCTTGTGGATTTACTGTTTCTGTTCTTCCTGCCTTTAATACTGTGTATAAGTTTCCCAATAAAACAACTGATGTGCCCAGGGTTACCTCAAATAATTATTTAACTATTGTAAACTGAAGTTCTTTGGGTCTTGTTGATCTGAAAGAACTTAATTAAATGCTTAGCCCTTAAACTCACTTTACTCATTGCATTCCTGCAATGGTTACAAAATCTATTAGAAAATATGTTTTACAACTCTTTATAGATCTGGACAAGTCTCTGAAACAGGGCTTTGTAAGCAGTTGCTTAAATAAAGAAGATTTATTTGGATGGACTCTGACTTTGTTGATGTTTGCTCACATGTATAGTTAGTAAGTCAATACTGGTAGCTTTTAATTGAAAACCAATTTTGAAATCACGGTTGCAAATATTGATATTGCAAACATTAAGTCTAAGACATCAGCTGATCTAGATGGACAGCAAAAGCAATAAACCACATCTTTGGTAAACTCCTTTTGGCACAGCATCAGAGCAAATAAAAGACAGCTCTTAAATGACCCTTGTTTTTCCCAGTTTTTCTGTTCCTCACACGAAGAAAGGAAAGCTGCCCAGAGACTAAGTGTGTGTAGCCAAATAAAGAGTAATTGCAGCACAACTACTCATATCTAGACCACTGCTTGTATAGCTAGCAGAGGTCATTTTAGTACACATTGTCTATCAGGATAACACACTTACTCATGGCATGTCCAGCAACCAAAAAGATTTTGTCATTGGTCATGTCATATCTTACCAAAAACTGACTAATTATCCACACTGTTATCAAAACTTTGATTAAAATTTCATTATGGTCATGTTAACATCTGGAAACTACACTACTAGCAGGGCTTCAGGAAGATGGCTTCTGCTTCAGCCGGGCCCTTCTGCCATTTCTACTTATTCCCTTCCAGGGCAACAGCCAGTTTGGCTGAATATACCCATGCATTACTTTTGCTATTCTCAAGCAAAATTTTTGGCCCAGTGTGTCCAAACCAAACTAGGCTGACTTGAATTTCTTTAAGAGCAAAGTACAGATTCAGAGGGCTAAGGGAAATGATCCATTTCAAGTGACAGAAAAAAAACTGAGAATATTCTTTGAATTTGTAAAGAAAAATGAAAGCACTGCAAGTCAGAGCAGGAACCTAAAAACTCTCTTTAAATTCTCCCTGTGGAAGAGTCTATCCTTTTTCCACTGAGTATATAAGAAGCCTAGAAGATTAGCCTGCTGTCTCAGGCACTTAAGTTAGTTGCCTAAAGTTAAGTGGTGTGGAGGCTGTTCTTCCCCAATTCCCACAACATTTATAATTAATCAACTGAAAATCAGTTCATGAGCAATTCACAGTAGGAAGAGATCAATTCACAGGGGAAGGTATCTGCAATCAGTAATCTAGGCTGCTCTAGCTAAATTTGTAGAATAAATTCTACACAATGAATTATTCTACTTGCTTTTCAACTAGTCTAACCTCCTTTAAGCTTTGATGTCATTTGCAGGCATCAATATTTCTAGTTAGCTGAGCAACTTTCCATAGTTTCTGCTAAACTCTTAAATCCACATAGTGTGAACCGTTCCATCATCTCAACTAACAACATTTGTCTATTCAAAAAGATAGCAAAACTGCTGCTATTTCTGTACTATTTTATGTTAGCTCCAGTCCACCAGTGTGACTTGAACACTCCAAATGTAATATCACCTACACATTTAGAAAAAAAACAAATACTGCAGTGTAATAAAAAGTGAACAGAAGCAGAATATCTTGGGATAGAACCAGGGAGTATTCTATTTCATTATATTTCTACACTGTTAGAAGTCTGAGTGTTCCTACAGCAATCATTAATCTTAAAACAATGTGGTGCAAAATCTGTAAATATTATATAATCTTGCAAAATTTTAGTAAAAGTTCAGCTACCTGCAGTGCTCTCTTGCTTATACTACCTATGGAAAATCATTAAGAAATACAATGAGTCAGTTTGAGCGTTGGAAGTAACTCTTTTTGGTGCTTCTTTTATGACTTTGTGTCTGAAAATACTGCAGCAATGTCAGGATTGGTCTCAATGATGCCTGATTGGGTTTTTTTTATTTTTTGTTTTAAGTTTCAGAAATGTCAATATCAAGCAATATTTTGCAAAATTTTATGTTTACCTCACAGGGACATTTAAAGGAAGTCTTGATACATAATAAGCTCACGTAATATTCTAACTGCAGTCATTCTACTAATAAATTATTCAGATGTCTAACTCACATGACATTTTATTCCAGCTATCTTAATTATTTCTCAAAAGCAGAGTGCAAAACTTTCAAACATGTGCCTTATTTCTCTCAGAAAATTAAGGGATCTTTTTGGCTCATGACCTGAGAATATGAGCCCCAATTTACCGAAAAGAAGAGAAACAACTGCACTAACGTTGGCAGGCTTTGGGTCACGCCTACAGCAATTTAAAATGAACATGTTATAGAAACCATTCAAAAAGGTTTCTGAACTCCTATCTGACCCTTAAGGCCTGTCTTTACTGCAGCTTACGAATTTCTAAAAGGGGAAACTTTCAAAGCAATCCATAGGAAACGCACACAAAAGCCCCTTTATTTATGATCAAACTGTATGTGATTATTTTTCGTGCATAACTCCTAAAATTCATCCCAAAGTGTCTTGATTGTATTGCGTCTTCAAAGTGCATAGAAGCAGAATTGAACTCACAAAGCTACCTGAAACTTAGGCTTTTGTAATAAAAATGTAAAAATCCCTCCTGGGTTATGTATTATACAGCAGAAAACTTAGGAAATAATCAAAGACTTTAGTACTTATCTTCATAATCTTTATCGAACAATACAGATGCACTCAAATTTTTCCAGAAAGCACTATTCAGCTACTAGATACCAAAAGAGCTTCTGAAGAATTTAACACATTTAGTAGAAAAAAAGTCACTAATCCATTTCAAACAGATTCCTAGTGGCAAAATAAGGAAGAAAAGCCTTGTAATTTTCAGGGTATGATAGAAAAGAATTGTAGTTTAGTTTGTCTAATTACCATGCTTCCAATTTACGTGAAAACCAGGTTTTCTGTGTGAGTAATAGTGTAGTGTGTGCTTTAAGTACACTTTCTTTGCAATTCTTACTTTGTTTGAATGACTGTAAAGGTCAGGTCCTATATATCATTCATATGCTGCTAAGAACAGAAATATTTCCAGAATGTTAAAAGTTGCACCAGTTTACACTACAAGAGTCTAAAAGTATAGTAATTTTTTAGACTGCAATTAATGCTTGTGAAAGTCATTTTGCTTTATTTTTATCATTTTTCTCTGGCACTGATTTAGATAAAAAACATAAATTTTGACAGGACTTAGGTGTAACAGTGATCAATTTTCTAGTTCATGCTAAGAAAATAGATCTCTTTCACCAACAGTGACAAACCAGAGTTGGAAGAAATTTTCAAGGAACGGGATTCTTCTCAGCCTGCTGTAAAGGAAGGTTAAAGCTCATATGATCTTGAAGACTGAGGTTTCTTCAGAATTCTAAACCATTCAGGTTTGGTTACAGTTCAAAATTCAGTAAATTTATATCAAAATATTACAAATCCACATGTCTTTTTGGAGACTGTAAGAGAATTAAAACCTATTTTATTAAATATATTACTATGAGCCCAAATGGAGAAACCACATTCGTCAACCTCTGGTTCCTATTTTTAAATTATTTACTGACGAAATATAGTTGTCAAATTCAGTCACCAAGAGGAATTTTCATAGAAAAAGACATTAAAAGTATATTAGAAGGAGCAGAGTATTTTGCCTTTTCATCCGTTAGATCTGTTGGATTCATGCTCAGAAAGAACAGGGCAGTGAAATGCATTCTAGAAACAGAGTACACACTTCACCTTGTCTCTAATGATTTACTTTTACTACATTCTCTCCAGATGTTCTGTAGAGAATTGCATCTGACAGATATGGAAAAACATTCAACAGCAAGTGTTTGCTAGGATAGCTCTGCTGGTAAATAGGAGACAAATATGCATATCTGGATGGTTTTGGTTGAAAGTAGAAGAGGAACAGGTAATATTTTCTAAAAACATAATTTCATTGGTTATCCTGATGTTACCATGAGCTTCAACTAAAAAGCAGTGAAATTACTTGAAAAAAATACTTAATTATTTTCTGTTTAATTCAACCTTTTGTTCCTTTTTTTGGGGTGTCATATAGATTGTAAAGATGTAGAAGTCTGCCTGTAACATGGAGATTGCTTACCAATGAGACCAGCATATGACAGAAAACACTGAGTTTGTGTAAAACAACTTGAACCCACCTATGATTTTCTTTAAAGGCAAGTTAAGAAGGGAAACGCTGCTACTCAGGCAACAAGTAACAGTGAACCGTTACAGTAACTTCACCAAAAAGTGAAGATAAAGATGGAGATGCAAAATCCTGTGAGAAGAGCATTCTCTCTGAGTAAGTGACTAATAGAACCTGGGTTTGTGTGAAATTCTCCCGGTGGAGGTTATGGAGGAGAAAAAATGAAAACTGGACATGGACTTGGAAAACAGAACAAAGTTCAGACAGGAACATCAAGATAAATGGAAGATAGAAGGCAGGATAAAAAACTGGCAGCCTGCAGTTAACAAACAACAGAAGCTGAATGGCAGATCAATAAACCAAAAATGAATGACTATGATAACATGGCAGGAGGATTAACTAGCTAGCTTAGGAAGAGTTATGCTGCACTGGGCAGCGATGAGGAGAAACATGCTGAAAGAGAAGGTAGGATGACAGAAGAGAGAAGCCGCTAGTCCCATAAGAGCAAAGATAATGGAGATAGCTATGAGAAATTGCTCAAGTATAAACAAAGACATTACACAGAAGAGAAAGCAGGATAGCCAACAGACAGGAAAAATAATTCAGAATAGAGCTTTAAGATGAGAGGCAGCTTTTTCTGATTGGGGAGTCCTTGGTAAGGACTAACAAACCTGTCACTACAACAGATCCAGAGGGAAGTCAGCATGGAGTCTGCCAGGAGCAAGCATGCACACTGTGAAGCCGGCGATAAAAAGGATTTTCAAAGAAAATGGGGGAAAAATATACAGGCATTTATTATTTTTCATGTCAGGGCACACCCCACATTTCAAATCGAGCAGATCAAGTGAATTACTCCAAGCTGGAGCAGCTAGTGAGAGACACTACTGCCTCAGGTGAATTCCAGCAGAATTGTTCCAACTGCTGGAGAAGGACTCTAGGACTGCTTTTCAGAGGTAGATTATAGCAAACTCATCAGATATTTGAAAAAATATATAACTTCTTGCACTAGGTGCAAGAGATGTATTTTATAATATATAAGTGTCCTGGCTTGAAGTATACGCTGTGATGTATACACTATACACTCTAAATGTGTATTGTGGTAAAATAAGATATTGGTGCCACATGGTATTCTGTTGGACATTATTAATGGTAATGGGAAAGAACAGAACTAGAATAAGAAGGGCAAAACAGATAAAGACAGACTCAAAAAGAATTTTCAAAAATCTGTAAAAGAAGATGGAGTTCCAAGTAGACACTGAATTCAACACCCTTTTAATATTTTCACTAATAACCTTGGAAAGAAAAATGCAAAGGAATTTCACTTGCTGATACAAAACTGGCAGCACTGTGAGCATGAGAAAGATCAGATTCTTGTAATGGAAGGACTCCATGACATTAAGGAATGGAATAATAGAAATATGGATGAAATTTAACTGCAGAAAGTAAAGGTCGTTCATGCAGGGACTAATAATGAGAATTTCTTCTATAATCCAGGAGCTTCTCAGTTGGAAACAATAAAGAAGGAAAAGCAGCTGGCTCTATTAATCAGTCACAGAATGCCTATGAGCCACCAATGTCATGCAACCATGAAAAAGCCAATGTGATTCCAGATTATATAACAGAAGGTTACAGTCCATACCTCAAAGAAACATGGTGTCATTCCTATAGCCTTAATAGTAACACACCAGCAAGCAGTAGATTAAAGAGCAGATACAGCCATTTTCTAAATTAAATAACCAATAGACTCGTATTCTGAAAAATGATTAAGTGCTGGCAGTTTAGCAAGAGCATTATAGAATTGCTCATCACTATTATTATGCACTAAAACCAGATATCAAAGTCAGGGGCTGGTCCCCATTATTTTGGTGTAATGCAATTGCACAAAATAATACAGGTTCAGCCCCAAGACAACTTACAATTACAGGTTTAATCATGCAAATACTTATGTCCGTTAATTGTTGCATATTGACATGCTTTTCTCTTAATATTTCATATTCCAAATTATTGATTTAATAACGATCCATTTAGTAATCAGCAAAGGACATTTAGAATAGGAATGTGAGTTGACAATGGTATATTCAAATCCATATTCCGAGTGAAACATATGATGATGGAAGTGGCCTAAGAAGAAAGTAGAGCAGACATAATGCTGCTTCTCACACATTTATTATTCTGTTTATTCAACTTGTTATTCTTCACTGATAAATTACAATCATTAAGAGATATCCTCAATTTCCGACCATTGCCAATTACATGTAGTTCGTAGTCACTCAATATGAACATGCAAGAACCTGTTGTGTGACAGAATAGCTCACTTCTATATATGAACTACTAATGAAGTAACAAAGTTAATTGCCAAGAGGTTGTATAGCATAATTCACAAGCCAGGCAGCTGGCACAGAAAGCACATGGTTAAAAGTAGGCATTGAGAGGAGGCACAATTTTTCCAAGGACGAGATCAGTTTTCTGAGTAGTGAAGTGTGAAGACCCCGATCTTCTCACAGTTATGTTGTGGTCAAGAACTAGAATTGGTTCCCTGAGGATTTTCCTTTGCAGAATAAGATTTATTATATATTCTTCTTTCACTTAGACTGACCTGGTTTTAATTTATAATTTTTAAAAGAATATTCCTTGCAGCTTTACGCCATTGTAAAACCTTTCTTTAACAACAAAACCGGAAGAGAAGAAAGCAATCAGTAAGAAATCAGTATGAATTATCTATTTCATTTAAAATCTATCTTTCAGAGGGGTTCAATATAAATTATATGGATTTTTATCATAAGAAAACTGCAGAAGAAATGGATGGACAATTTATTGAAATAGGATAAAAGAAGATATATTTTTTCACTAGGTGCACTCAAATACAGAGATGAAACAAGAAATGAACAACAGATTATTTTTACTCTTTATTTGCATCACCTTGTCACAAGGAAAATGCTTTCCCCTTAAGTTAGGCTGTCATAATTTAATTGGTTCTCACAATCAGGTCTCAAGCTACAAACTTTAGAGTTCCAGGAATGCAAATTTCTATGAGTGTTCAGAGAGCATGTAGACACTGTTAAATGTTTCCTTATTATTTAAAGACAATACAGGTACAGCTGGCTTTTGGACACAGAATAAAATAATATTCAGTGGTCCAATAACATTTATTTGTTGGTTTGGGGTTTGTGCTTTTTATTTCCTCTTGACACATTAGGGAGACTATACTAGGCAATCACGTAAATTAGGTGGATTAAATTTTGCACAGGCAGCCTCATAGTTATCAGCAAAATTTCATGAGTTATTAATCAGTGCAGAAATTATTCTTGTTAATATCTGCTCCCAAAAAAATTAAGGATTTATTGGTTATGTCTAAACTGAGAGGTGAATAAAAGGTTTTAGAGCAAGCCAAAACATGCTAGTACCTGCAATTCTTTTATTTTGTAATGGTGTCTGTGCTCCTTGTGTTCTTGTGTTCAGACTGAAGAAGCACACATTATTCTGAAGACAAGAGGATCTTTCTCTACCTACTCAGGGTCCATGCTACCATGCATACAGACTATATGCAATGAGAAGATGGGCTTGCGCTAGGGTGCTGAATTGACTCTGACTTATTGACCCACTTATTAATGGAGATAAACCCCTACTTTCTTGTGAGAGGCAACAGCTCCTACTCAAAGTGGACACTGTATTCAGCATCAGAAAGCTGCTGAAAATGTTGATAACAGAAATTTATCAGTTGTGAGCACTCTAACAGAGGTGAGAAAAAAGAGGGCACTGTGTGTTGGTATTGTCTGGCTCTTACAGAATCGTTTTCTGCTATTCTAGCCTGAGAGAAGCCTTTTTGGAAATAACATAAACATAAACATAAACATAAACATAAACATAGACAAAAAGTAAAAGTAAAAGTAAAAGTAAAAGTAAAAGTAAAAGTAAAAGTAAAAGTAAAAGTAAAAGTAAAAGTAAAAGTAAAAGTAAAAGTAAAAGTAAAAGTAAAAGTAAAAGTAAAAGTAAAAATAAAAATAATTTTGGAGGACATATTTCTTTGTTTTTTTCTGGAATGGAGGAGTTAGCCTGGGATGAAACTTGCCCCAAATCAATGTAATCTCCAGGAAAAATACTGCTAGACTCCAATACCCCTCTTGTGAGTATGGATTAATTAAGATTTAATAATCATTAAGTATGATTTCCCAAAGATTTAGAACACAACCTTGTTTTTAAGGGGATGGCAAAAGTTTTGCCCCTGACATGACTTCAGTCCTCTTTTCCTTACTTTCACCTGACTGTTGAAAGTTTCAAGCTTCTTTTCCAGAGCAAAGAAACTAGATCTTTATAATAAAAGTTTGCAAGGACTCACCAGTAAGTAAACCATAATACTTTTTTCATAATTTCAATATGATGCAATTTTAATACAAATACTCCCAAAATATTTTGTATGAGATAAGAATTTGATGAAAAATTGCACTCAAGGAGTTTAAGTTGGTAAAATTGCAATGGAAGTATGAGAATTTGGTGTTCCAAATTTTCAAAATTTCAAACCCAGATGAAAGTATCTCATAATTGACTATAAGCAAGGCAAATAACCAAGTGTAGAAGTATTGCACCACAATATTGTATTTAATAGTCTTTTAAATTAGTACAAGATTGCAAAGCTGTGAAGAGCCAGTGCACCCACTGTAGTCATTGTTTAGTAACAGTGAAACTGAGAAATGAAGGGTATCAACATGTACTATATACAGTATACAAACATAAAGAATCCATTGAAAGCTAGATTTTAACCTGTAACTGCTATGAGTTTACAACCAGTTACTTACATGGAAGGATAATGTGGTCTAGAAGTGGCATCTTCACCTTACAGTATTTATCTTAATCTATAAATTTTTAGGAAACAGGTACCTTTTTAGCAACACACAAGGGTAGTAAATATATGGCAATATATAAAAAGTACTTCTAAGATTCTTCCATAAATGTCTCTCACATTGATACACTTATGTGGCTTACCTTCTCTGCTTATAGGAGCAGAAATGATACAAAATTTAAAATATTTGGCACAATTATGTGAGAATTGATACAATATGAATTAAATAACAAATAATTGTCGTGAAAATATATTACAGGTGATTTACCTCTATTCTGCTATAGATTTTGCATTCATGATACATACAGAGTAGGACAAATATTTGACAGCTGTGTGACGAACTTAGTAAATTCTTAGCAACTCTTAAAGTCAGGCATTTTCCTGGAGCAAAATGCACAGAGATTGCAATTCTTGAAGTAAGCAAGCATAACACAAAAACAAACAGTGTATACATGCAAAAATGGATACCTATTACCATTGGAGGTATTGATAACATCATATTAAAAGTGAGAACAAGTGAAAATGACTAGAGATGACTCAGATGCTTAAACTCGCCTTCTCATAACCAGTTGATATATTGTGAGAAAATATACATTGAAAGCTCAATTTGGGAAGAGTAACAGTAACATCCAGTGGCCATTTAAAGTAGACCAAAACACAGTACATATTCCCTCAGAATCTCTGAAAAGAAACATGTATTTCACTACTCATAGTATGGAGGACAAAATGTCAAGCTAATTCAGATAAACCAATTTCTAATTATGTCTGGTCAATAACTTTTTTATGTATTTGTCATGATTTTACATCACTGAAATTGTATTTTAATTTAAATTATTACTAAAACATATATTTTAAAATAACCTAGTTTTACAATTAACTTCCCAATCAGTGGAAAAGTTGTCTGCAGCTAGATTTTGCCTTGTTGGCCCAGGTGGCTGCCTGCTGGTGCAGACAGACAGTATTGTAACAGAGACCAGGAGTAGAGTGTTGACAGAGGATTGGCTGAATCCTCTCTGGATCCCTTGCAGCACAAAATATGTGTATATATATTCCAATGAAAACTATATCTTATATACTTTGAGTTATCTGTAAAGTACAGATGAAAGCAACATGGGCTAAAACAACCCTTGCCTTCTAGGCGTTTGACTGTTATCAATTTCACAGAGGTGGATTTTCCCACATTGAATAAAAAGTGAACATAGGATCCTCTTCCTGTAGTCTGTTGATATGGATGTGCAATTTTTCAAGCATGCCCCCCAGAAATTTGTGATGTGCTTCTAGAAGACCATAAAAGCAAGACAGAACAAGAGAAAAATATGATGAAAGTCTTATTTTAAGTCATGCAAAGTAATACTTAAGAAACATCAGCTGACAGGTTGAGGAACAGGCCCATTTGCTCCAGACAGCAGACAGCTACACAGCTATGCAGCCTGGAAAGGACCCATTCCCTTCACTTCTTCCTCTCTGTTTCCAGACTGCATCAGAGAGACTGCTGGTGAACCTACATTCACTTTCAGTAGGTGCCCTTCAGTGGAGAAATAAGAACACGCCCCTTGCCTCAACTATTCGGCTCATCTTGTCATAAAACATCACCCTAATTCTGAAAAACATGTTTCTTAACAAATGATAACATACTCAAGAAGCTTTTCTGCTCAGGGCACAGTTCTGCCAAACCTTCACTTATGGACACAAGGCTAATCGTTTCACCAAGGAGGTCAAGAAAAGAAAGAAATGCCTTATTAAAGCATAAGGAAGCAGAAACATAGACTCTACAGCTACCTTTCTATGCCTCTTTGTGTAGAGTAGCTCTACTCATAGCCTTTGAACTTACACTGAAGGAGTCTCCATGCTGGGTCAGATCACAACTCTGCCGTAGTGCATCAGTACTGACAGTGGTCACTGCTTCAGATTCTTCAGAAGAAAAAAACACCTTAGAGGTGAAGTCTTCAGATTCAGAACAAACATCCTGTGGTGATTCTGAATAGCTATAAGATAGCTCTGGTTGCAATACCCCTGACATAAAAATAATTAAATCTAAATAACTGTAGGAAAGACTTTTCTCTGCACACAGAATCTTTTTACTTTTTATTTCATGGAAACCTATTGGTCAATAGCTTTTAATGTCACTGGAAGAATTTCCTGCATTACATGTTGAAAGTTCGTGGCAACTGACATAAAAATGATGACAGATCTGAAAGTTTGGTAGCAGCTGTGTTTCAGAATTTCGCCAATACTAGAAACATATGGACAAGAAGTTCTCTTCCGTAATAGGAAGTATCCAGAACCAATTTCACTTGTTAAGCTATTAACTTCATAAATTTAGTCCTCAGAAAGACACAAAGCCAAATTATTAAACAGTCGGTCTGTAAGGACCTCAAGGATATTATATCAATACAAAATCAATGATTTTTTGTCAAGGGCCACAAGGACACAAGAACATAAGATGGAACACAGAACACAGAAACATGGGAAAAACTAGGTATAAGAAAAATGTATTCTACCATCAGAATAGTCAAACCCTACAAAGGGGCTCTGAAAGGCTGTGGAATCTCCATCCTTAGGGATATGCAAAACTTGACTGGAAATAGCCCTGAGCAGCCTTATCTTATTGGAGCAAGAGACTGGATTAGATGACCTCTGGAGATCCCTTCCAATCTGTGTGATTCTATGGTTCAATGATTTAATTTTCATCTTTGATGTGTAACCTGATTTTTTTACTGGAAGGAGAAAGCCATAGAGGTGCAACACCTCAGCTGCAGTAAAGCTCTGTTATGTCACTACCCATCTAGGAAATTGCAGTTTGATTAAATTAGTGAAAGATAGAATTGGTAGAAATATTGAATTAAAAGATAGACATCCAAGGGTAGTAATCGGAGGAGGAGAACATGCGACGTCAAGGCAGTTAAGTGGCTGTCACAAGTCAGGTAGTTTTCAGTACTTTCTGTAAGACTGCTAATCAGGGAAATATTCTGAATCTCCATTATCCATGCTATGTAATAGAGCTAAACACAAGAACTTTGTGACTCTCAAACGTTCTTGCTCATGGAGCAATCATGGAGCCAGACTCTGTTGGCTCTTGCCAGCTTAACTGTTTTCAACATGTGAAGAAATTGTTAAAACATACAGTATAAAAGCATAAAAAGTGCATACCCAAGTGCCGATTGAGTAGACAACGTATGTGCTCACTGAGAGATACGAGACACCCTCTTTCTTGTGTCTGCTTCCAAATCTGTTACACAAGCATTGCTCTTAAAGCAGCAATGTCCAAACTACATTCTCAGAAAGATTTTTCAGGATCTCCTTCTATAAGGTCTTGCATTGCCACTGTAATATTGCTGCTATAATATTGCCCAGTTGTTTGCTACATAAATAACCTGGTAAGTTCCTAATAGTGACATTCAGCGCAGAATAATAGTGTGACATGCAGTCACTTTAATCTTTCAAGGACTGAACGCAAGGGTTCAACTGCATCTTACTCGAGGAGCCTCATGTGATAGATGCTGTTTTATCTGTATAGTCATAGTCACGCTTGGGCGGTTTGAGGTGTATGGCAGAGAGCAACCGGTATCCCCACACACGTGGGGAGGCTCCGAGGCTGCAGGTGTGGCAGAGGGGTGTCAGGGCCAGGCTGGAGCCTGCAGCACCTCCTGAGGTTGAGCGACTGTGCTGGAGGGCAGGGAGCAGGCAGGGCTCACTGCAGGCAGTGGCACTTTCCTGGGGATGGGGAGGCCCTGAGTTTGCCACCACTGGGAAGATCAGGAGGCAAGAAAATGGTTGGAAAGGGGAGAGTTGTAAAAAAATAAATTATTATTATTTCTAGTCCATATGCTATTATTTGCAAATTAAGTATATACATACGCTACCACTTTTTATTTAAGCAAAATTAGGCTTTCTGAGTTAAAAGGCTTTTTGATATTTTGGGAGATTTGGGGGAACAAGTAGTTCTAGCAAGATGCACTTTGGAGCTCTGCCTGACTCATGGTCCTGTCACAATCACAGAGAAATTAATCTGATGAGCTGGGAAATATTGTTGCTTCCAAGAAAGAAGTGTATAATTAAAAGCGCCACCATCAATTAACTTATCTTCTTTGTACTTTGAACAGGATTTAATATTATCAGGGAAAATGGAAACAGTGGAAGAACTCTTCACAGCCAGGTTGTAAAACCTTGACCTTGCTGAAATTATTAACTTGAGGTTTGAGTTTTTTTAAAGATTATTTTGGTCCAATTTTCCAAATGACTCTAATAAATAATTTAGAGGTGAAAATCGTTGCCTCAAAATGCTTTAGGCAGGTTTCACACTTTGCTACTCTTGAAGGCCAAATTAATTCCATCCTCTTTCACCAATTCCTACATGACATCCACACTTCTCCCTCTGTTTCAGGCAGTCCTTTCAACCTCCTCTCTGTCTTTTTCCTCATCAGGGATTCAGGACATCCCTCCAACCCTTGCCAGGGTCTCTCTGCCAGGTGTCCTTTTCCCCACCAACAACCACAACAACACACAACCCCTCCCTTTCTGTGCTCTCCTTGGTTTTTCCTCATTTACTTTGCTAAGGACTCTCTGTGTAAAGGTATAGCTGTACTAAAAAAAATGACAGCAGCAGGAACTCCAAGTGTCCTCCTTTCCCTCCTTTCTAATTTTTATATTTTTACCTAAATCTGTGCTAGTGCTTTAAATTTCATTGATTCTGAAATTGTGTCAGTGAATTCGTCAGACGAAAAATAAAAAAAGAAAAAAAAGGAAGTCATCATATTGATTATATTGCCAGACCCCTCTCTTCCTCAGCCAACAGTATATTTTGTTGGCTTGAGCACATGTGTGAATATTTACCAGATGATATCAAAATAATATTTTTGTTTCTCTACTGAATTTGAAAGAAATTAAATTTATTTTATTTAACTCTAAAATTTTCTGTTAAAACCTGATTTTCCCTTTTCTCTTTCTTCTGTTTCCCCTTTCTGGAGGAAAAGAAACAAATTTTAGCAGTTCTCTAAGACATGTGAGATGTTATAAAAATGTTGCTATTTTCATTTCCTCTTGTCATTTCACTATTCATAATTTCCTGCCTACAAAGGATCCCTCCAAACGTGTGCAGTGTAACTCTCGGAAAGCACCACAGCAGAAGAAGTTTAAAGGTTTGAGGGCACAAAAAATTTCTTTACACCATCTTTAGACCACCCTGAATCTGGACAGCTGTGGGGCCCAGCAATCCAACCCTTTACCACAAGCTGATATATTTTAGGGCTACTGTTACTAAAGGAAGTACAGCCCTGCAGCCTGTAGCTCCAGACTCCACTGGACCTCCTGTTGTAGGGATTGCAGAAGTTCATTCAGGATCCTTTCTCTTGTTCTCATGCTCTCACTTCAGTGTGGAAACTCTACCTGACAGTTTCATAAAGCACTTTTTACACCACTGATACCACAGCCTGGAGCCCTACAGGGCAACTGCAGCTGGCCATGGGCATTAAATGACAGACGATAAATGGAAATGACTGAAATTTTGTAGGCCACCACTCGCATGAGGAGCAGTGATTTACCAAGTATAAGATATGTATGACTGAAAGCAATTGCTGTTACATTATCATGATGAAATTTTGAAACAGAAAAGTTACTTTCAAATATGTGATATGATGTTTTACACATGGAAATTTATTTAAATGACTGTCTGAAATGTAAGATCTTTATTTTTTTATTATCTGCCTTTCCTTTATAGCACATTTTCACAGTTCTAAATTTTCTTGGTGTTAATTTTAACTTCCCTTGGTTTACACACACTTTGACTTTCACTTTAAGAAGCAGTCTGAACATCTTAACAAACTTCTTTGCTAATTTATAGTGGCATTATATAATTGAGTAAATTATGAAGAATTTATTCACTTTCCTGGCAGAATTTCATCCAATCAATGTAATTAGCATCTAATATTTTGCAAGTGAAGCTGACCTCCTGTAACCTGGCCATTTGCTGATCATGCAGTACTGTTACTTTCAACTTTGTCTAATTTCTAATTTCTATATGCTGTCTTGTTATCCTGCATTCCTTTTCTCTATACAGCTCTGAAACTATTTGATCAGTCTGATGCTCAGTGGCCCATTACAAGAATAATTTCTTTCAAAATAAAACATTTTTTTACTGCAAGAGGCTCAGCCTAGCTGGTTCTTCCTCTGAGGTTGAACATTCATTGACGGTCTCATTTTCTCTGGGGTGTGGTTTTAAAACCATTCTGTCAGCTTTCACTTTGCACTGGACTGATTTGGTCCAGAAGTTAATTGCATTGACAGTAACCTGTTTTAACAAGCCTAAAGTATCAATAAATCATTTCTTTAGTGGCTGCCCTTTTTCTGCTGCTTTATTGATATACTGCACCTGAACTGATAAATAGGCTGAAAAAAACCTCTTTCTTCTTACATACTCTTCATTCCCAATAATATCATCCTAAAGAAAGTAAGGTAATGTTAATATACAGGAATACATAAAAATACATTAACCAGATTATTTCAGCTTTGTTATTCTTATCCCTTTTAACAGATTCAGTTTTAGGAAGACATTGCACTTAGGCGATGCAGTTTTAATCTGTTATGTGGTCTGACTGGCAGACAAGTCCAGCTACAGATGCATAATAATACTTCTCTACGTAACTTGAAAATCCCTCTGAAGATACGATTTCTTTTTTTTTTTTCTTCTTTTTTTTTTTTTCCTTTCTGTCCCCCAGCCCCATATTTGTGTCAATACCTGTGCCTCATGAACACATACTGAGTGCACTCACATAGCCTCAGCTTGTTTTACTGGCAGTCCGGAGCAAAAGCGCTATCTACCTACTGGTTGTACTGAGTGACACTATCGAGAATAAATTATCTGTTGCAACGCACTTCTCCATTCTCCAAGCCAAAATTCAATGCAGCGTGTCAGCATTGGTTTTCATCAGTGAATCAGTAGTACCTGTAAGTAAAACTTGGTGTGAAATTTTAATTACTTCTTTGTCACTAAAATCATGGCAAAGTGAGACAACAAGCTGATGTGAGTAACCTGTCAAGCATAGATTTTATGCCTGTTCAAAACAATCTGTAAATTTGCTGGCACATATTTTTTCTCCAACTTAAATAAGTACAGTTGAGAAGAAAACAAACCCAACAAAAAAGTAAATTAGTCACATTATTTATTATGCACGCATCTATATGTGGCTTTAATTGTTGGACATGAAAGTCAGCTTTGGGAGACTTGGAGGTTTCTGCGTATTTGAAGGAAATTGACTTTCAAGGATTTTTAAAAAAATAGGCTATACACTGTAGTTTAGATTTTGAAAGAGGCAAAGCCATGAACTTCCACTTAGTATTGTTTCCATTGTTAGAATGAGTGGTATTTTGTAGTGATAAGGGGAAAAGAAAATTAATTTTGTGTAATTAATCAGTATATATGCATATGGCAAGGTCTCACTGTCTATTTTGTTAATACATGAACACATAAGCCTGTGGTTGTGTATTTACAGAAAAAAAAAAAGAAGAAGAAAAAGGAAAAAGTATAGACACAAACTAATGAACACACAACTTGTATTCACTAAATAAACATGCTGAATTTTCAAATACAAATCAAAACCGATTCATTTCTCTGCTCCTTATTTGGGTTATGACTGAATCATTATTTCAAGATGGTTCACTACTGAGGACAAAACTGTAAAGCTATGGCAATAAGAGATCATTTCTTACCTTAGGCAAGAATGGAAGAACATAATTTCCACCTCATAGATCCTAACAATCTATGTGGTTACTGGCTATTAATATGTAATAAATAGATTCAAGTCTGGTGGCAAAAATGGGGAATAATAACATATCTAACAAAGTACAAATTTTCCAACATGCAAGCAGAAGCATGTAATACCTTTAGTCAAAGGCCATTTTTAATGTAGCTAGCATACTGATTAGAAAAGATCACCATAAACTGCTTGAATTTAGGGTATGATAACCTTTAAAGGAAAAATGAATCCATTTTCTAAGCACAGCAGACAGAAAGTTCAAATGATAAGAATCACTTGTCAAAACGAATAAAGCAGGGCTGTATCTAATAGTTTTTGCACTACATTTAGCATTTTAAATTTTAGGTGGTGTTTTGGTGAAGCAGTAATGTTATTTGTTCTGTGTACTCCATGTGCAAAAGGGAACCATAAACATTCAGTGATTTCTTACCAGGCCAAGGGAAAGAGAAGTAGCGTGAGTAAAGGCAAAACATTCAGCAAGGTTCAGGCATAGAATTCCCCATTAGCTTCACTGGGATACAATTCATTAGCACCCATTAGACACTTAAAACTTAGGTATCTAGTTTAAGGGTCTAAGGTCACTATGCAGTCAGTGTAAAGTGTTAGAAGCTTCCTGAAAGCAACTCATCCTATCCAAGAGTCTAAAACAGGAAAGATTAAGTAGTCATCTCTCTCCAAAGATAGCAATGGGAATGAAGATGATTAGCTTAGCCCTACACCAGCTGCCTCTTTACAACAGTATTTTTCTCAAACTTAGATGCATGCTCAAATTCATGAACTGAGATGCATGTGGCACTGCTCTGTAAAAACATTTTTGTACCATATGTGACAAAACTACTTGGATATTCATTGTATGAATGTATTATTTAAGTATAACTGTAGGAGGCTGGAAGAACAAGAAAGGGAAAAATAATCCACAGGGAGCAATTTTTTGATAAATGTTTCAGGGTGATTAAAATGTGACAACAATTATTTTTAGGCAAGATCCTACCACCACACACAGCCAAGTTTCCAAGCTTATTTTACCCTTGTGGGGTTTAACGAAACCTCTTAATGACCCCATACAGTACTCATATTCTTTTAAAGAAGTCGCTGTTGGAAGTAAGTTGTGACTTCCCAGATTCATTTCCTCTCTGGATTCTTCTACATAGATTCATCTCCTGTATTTTACAACAGTAATGACTGACACACTCTGAGAAGGCATCAGTCCACCTAATTTAACAGCCCAAAACTGGGCAGACAGAAACTCCCTTTGGAGGCCTTCAAAGATACCTACTGCTCACCGTTTTCTATACACAGAAGTTAGGCACTGCTTTTTTACTCCTAGAAAAGTAGGTGTGAAAAAAGGTATCTATGCAATAGAGACTAGATCTCACTCTTGGCTATCAGGAAAAGAGGAAAAGTGTACTCTTTTTTTTTTTTTTTTTTTTTTTTTTAAGTATAGCACTTTATTAAATACATTATTTTAAAATATTTGACCATACAGAATAGCTGTCAGACTGTGGTGATTGACTTAGGGTGACTGAAGACTGGAATGGGCTGCCCAGAGAGGTTGCGGAGTGTCCATCCTTGGAGTTACTCAAAACCCAGCTGGACATGGCTCTGTGCAGCTTTCTACAGATTACTGTTTTGAGCAGGGCAGCTGGACTAAATGATGTCCAGAGCTGCCTTCCAATTTCAGCTGTTCTGGGATTCTGTGATTTTGTATTCCTCCTGGGTCACTTGATTGTTCTTCCGACTCTTATATGTGTCCTTTTCATGCCTGAGTTTAATCAGGAACTGCTTGTTCGTCCATGCAGAGCTCCCATCGCTATGGCTTGATTTCCTGCTCATTGGGACAAACCATTCTTGGGGCTGGAGGAGGTGACATTTGAAACCAATCAACTCCTTTGGATCCCTCCTCTCTACTGGGTGGTTTCCCATGGGATTCTTGCAAGCAGGTCCCTAAACAGGTCAAAGTTCACTATCCTGAAGTCCAAAGTTGGAATTCTGCTGTTTGCCTTGATCCCTCCTCTCAGGATCCTGAACTCCACCATCTCATGGCCACTGCAGCCAACAGCCTACATCCCCAACTAGTTTTTCCTTGTTTATAGGGATCAGGTCCAACAGAGCATGTCCCTTCATCAACGAAACTGTCACCCATGTCACAAATTTATTACACCAATGCACTCCAGAAACCTCCTGGATTGCTTTTGATCTGCTCTGTTGGTCTTCCAGTTAATATTAGACATTTTATGGTAAATCTCCTACAAAACAGAGCAAATGGAATCATGTCTTTGTGTCTGCAATGTCGAGGTTTTTTTATAAGACTGTGTACCTGGGTAATACAGATTGTATTGGTTTTTTACAGCCACCATTTCACATAGTGCCAGTTATCTTGTATATTATGGTGGTGCTGTTTTCGTAGTCTTGTTGGGTTTTTATATCTCTGTATCACTAATTTTAGGAAAATTTTTTTTTCTGTAAAAAGAGAAGTGAACCACTTTGGTTTAAAATTATATTCTCTCACAAGTTACTTAGAAGTAAATTATAAGATTAAAAAAGTAAATTTTAATTTGAGCTTGAATGTTAACAGACATCTTTTTGATATATGAATAATTTAAGAGCAAGCATAGTGTAATGGAAAAAATATAGTAAAAACTATGCTTAATGACCACCTTTCACAACTTAATCATCAATCAAATTTGTGTTAAACTCAACTGAAAATCATTCGTTTAATTTTTTTTTTATTAACCTAAAGAAGGTATATAACAAAACATGGACAAATGTAAATGAGCAGTTGAATGAAAATGTCCATAAGTGTGTAAGAGAATATTGCCTTCTGTGCAGGTGAAGATTCACCCAATAAATGCGTCCTGACTTGAAGTTTAAAGTGAGATGCTACTCAGAATAAATAAATGGTGGTCATATATAGATATAACAAGGTTCTCCTATGACAAGGTTTATTCAATTGTGGGAGAAAAAAAAGAAATGCCACTCAAATTAATTTGTGCTTATCTGTATATTAGGCATGTTTTTTAACATGCTCTACAAGACCAAATAACAGTTAACAACATTGACAATGAAGGTATCGTGTTTATAATTTTATAATGTCTCACCTAAATAAACACAATTCCTGGTAAATATTGTTGCCTCAGGCTTTCTGCAGATACAGGCAGGCATGTCTACGCAGTTATACTAAGCTTACCTTTTCAAAGACTTTTTCAACTTTAAGAGCTAAAGGTTCTTGATTGTAATGAAAGTTTAAATTATGGAATAGAAAAGAGAAACCACTGTTTAAATTGGAAAGACTGATGTGAAGAACCTGAAAGCTTTTCTTGGCTAATCAGGACGTTTCGGTCTCAAAGTTTATTGAAAAAGTTTTCACAAGGGATAGGTTTCTTTGTATGCAAGCCTATTTGGAAGTGGGGAGGCATGTTGTGCTGTTATTCATTCAGGATTTTGCAGACATCTGGGTGAAAACTGTGGAAGAAATGGAAAGAGCTGGGAGGATTCATGCCTCACAACTTTCTAATCATGCTGGGTGCAAGAGATGGATCTGAGGACTGGACAAATGAGCAGAGCGGGCATCAGGAGTGCATTGACTACCTTACATGACCACCTCTGCTTTTGACATAGCATATAGGTGTAAAATCCAACCTATATGTTGAACATCAGCTCCTCATCGTGGATTACTCTTCCATGGGAATTTTGAGTTCTGTTACTTCAGACATCCGGGACAAATTGGCAGTAAAGCTATGCTGCCAACAGAGAAGATCTGGAAAATTTTCCCAAAAGATTCTGAAATCAGAAAGACTTTCTAAGCAGAAATATGAATTTTAGATAGGACAATATCAGCTTTCTGACCTATAAGGGAAATAAAAAGCTCCCTTGTAATCATACGAGCAAAGCAAAGTAAAATTGAGGCTGTGCACTGCCTTCCTTAACACCAAGAAGCTGAATTTTAAATGTACCAGAGATTTACAACTCTCACACACATAAGTTATCAGACTAACTCCTGAGCTAGAGCAGTGGGTTTTAGCATACTAATAGGAAACTTGACCTTGGCTATTACCTGTTGTGAGTAAGGAGGATAAAGAAAAAGAACTGAACAAGACTAAAATCTAATGTGACTGTTGCAGTATTTAGTTAGAAGTTACGTTAATGGCAAAGTGTTGGTTTATATGAATAACAGCTAAAATTATTGTTATACTATTTATAAGATAGAACACAAATAAGTAGTGTTTGTTTACAATAATATGAATTGGGCTGTATTTAGTGTCTTAGGGTGGAATTCGTCTGACATAATTTTTGATATCTGCAGTACACCCTAAGATTTTTGAATGGTATGAACACACTTTCTATTTATGATGATTTAGGGCACGTATATAGCTATCTTCAATGTAGCTTCCTACATTTGGTTAGAGGTGTAGTCATAGATTGTGGTAAGCTAATTGACAATTAAAGTGGTGATAGTAGCTTCCCAGCAACACTTTGCAGATAGTCAAAAATTAAAATTATCCATTCCATAGACCAAACAAAAATGAATCAATTTAAAGATAGAACAAAAGTACTCATCTTGAGCCAAGAAGTCTGCAGAAAGACAGCTGTGATTACCTGGCTTCCAGTTTGGAGCTGACTTAGAGTCAGAGGAAGTTTGCACCACCAAAACAAACACTTAGGTGCCTGCTGACCACCATGAGCACCCTCTCTGAGACCTTTCCATAGCTACCATAAGCATGGTAGATCAACAAAACCAGGATGTAATTGTGTAGTTTAAAACTAGCATTTGTACATTATTTTTTCATGCAGCAGTTTATCACTAGCATTTTCTTTCTCAAGACATATAAAAGTTAAAGTATGTTAGTGCATTCTGTGGTTACCCAGGAAATATATCTTATACATATGCAGAAACAGAGTAGAAATCAAATAAGACATTATAACAAGGAATTAGCAAGACCAAGTGCGTTAACAACCTTCAGTACCACTGTATATGCCTTTCACAGATATACATTAAGGTAAGAACATAAATAGACTTTTTAACCAAGCTGGGATTGTAATGAGCTTGGGTTATTCAAAAAGTGTATTCTTCCATGCTCTAACCTTGGGCTTAAGTTCCACTAAGTTATTCACATGTTTTTGCTTAAGAAAGATAATCCTGAGCAAGTGATTGAATCTCTTGTTTTATTTGAAATGTAGAGAATGTATTTTTATATAAAGACATATCCTTGCAAAAGAAGGGCTATTTGCAAGAAAGCCAAATAGCCTTTCTTTTGCAGAGACTGACTGGAAACAATTTATCATATATTCACTCCATGACACACCTGTCTTGACAAATTATGTGGCCCATCCTGCTGTCCCTAGCTCTTCTGCCTATGCTGAAACCTTTAAACACAGGAACTGAGTAAAGCTTCTTGAGAGAGGTCTATCTGTGTCTCCAGATTGCCTGAAACAAGATAACTGGAGGTCATGATTTCTAGTGTTCGCTGAGGTACAGGGGTAGGATTCACCCCTCCAAATCTAGGTGTCTGAAAGCAAGGCGTCTAGCTTAAAAAAGTCATGTTGATCTTTCTAGAGTAAGCAGGGAGACCTCGACACCTCTAGAGAATGATTCATCATACTCTAAGATAACTGTTTAATCTGGATAAGATGAATCAACTTTACAAGTTGTTCTGTCTCCTGTGGTTATGGAGACAGTCAATACAGGCATACGTCCCGATGGCATATGGGAAAAGAAAGGCGAAAGGAATTCCACTCTGAGGGTCCTCACCCTTGGCTCTACCTCACATTAGATGGCCTGCTATCTACAAAATCTCTTGTTTCTCACTGCACAGGGTGTCACTAGTTGCACTGAATAGTGAATATTGTGCAAGAAGCAATATTAACAACGAGAGTCAGCAACATCTCAGTCATACCTTAGCTATTTCTACTTACAGGTGTCACACTGTATGTATAAACTGTAACTTTAAAAACAGAATTAGTAGGTTCAGGGTAACTCCTTAAAAAAAAAAAAAAGCCTTAGAAAATTGATGGGAAAAAAACAAATAAGATAATAAAATCAGGTCCCTAACAAAATGCTTTTTAGCTACCAATTTTCAGGCTATTTAGAGTTTCATTCTGTGTCTCTGTATTTGTTATGTTAGCTACCAAATGACTACTCACACATACAAATCCTCACTACAAAGGTTTTGTATTAACCTTGTAACAACAAAAGCATGTGTTTCAAAGTTAAGTAAGATTAATGTTATCCTTTCAAATATGACAGAAATGCCATACTTTATCCCTTTTCAAGGCCTCTGCCACTTAGAATGTGCAGCATTTTCTTTAAAACAGTTACACTGTGTGAAGCATTGCCTTAAGTATGATCATTTCAGTATTACTGCCATGGATATTTCAGGTTCAGAAATGTGCCACGTTCATTTATTCTTGCTATGATAGAAAGAAGCAATGCAGCATCAGGAATAAGAATTCCTATGGAAAAGCACAAGAATATTAAATACAAGTTGAAATTAAATTGTCTATTATGATTCAATGTACTTATTCTCTCTGTTTATCACAGAAGATGTAGGTTAAGAAAGTCGGGAGAATTTGAGAAAAGCAAATATAATCTTTTGCTAAAAATTTGCCTTGCAGAGCACAATTTGTAAAACTGCTAAACTGCTTTTGAGAGATTTGGAAACGTCTGAAGAGGGCTAGTAGGCAGAAATGCTAATAATTAAATAAATCCTATTCTTACTTACATTGGTGTCAGGAATTAGAGAGAAACAGTTAAAGAATTGTAAAAACTTGGTAGTTCTCTGTCAGCAATCTGTCAGACTGCAAAGCTAAAACAGTGCTTCCAAGCATTGAGGAAGATTAGCTACCTGCCAACCCTGGATTTTGCCTCTAACAAAAGCAGCAGCACTGCTTCATTCTGGAAATCTTGTTTTATGAAGAAAGGCGATGTCATCCTAATGAAACATAGCTGGATGAACGAAAGACATGGATAAAAGCAAAGATACTGGAGTCGTGTCAAATCAAGGTATAGTGAAATATATGAAAAACTATCGTATACACCATTCTCCCTAGGTTTCATCTGTGAAGATGGTCTCCAGTGCTCTTGTGCTTTCTATATATGACCACTTAGCTCACAGTCCTTTCTGGTACTATCAGAACAAGCAATAATTATCAATCTGAATTGCATAGACTCAAATATCATTTCCATATGATTTGAGATCACATGGAACCATTCCCATTGATACAATGCATGTAAGTACAGTAGCCACGATTAAATACATAGTTAAATGAAAGGTTTTCATCCAATCTCGGCAAAAGTGCAGTGCTGGGACAGCTTTCTAAGTGAAGCAGTGTGGAAAACATATAAATAGCTTGAAGATGGAGCGCACCCATTTTAGGAACAAGTGATTATATATGTGTTATATAACACTTTATATGATGCAATTACCTGAAATAGATTCATTGACACAGCCGAGCCATTCTGTCCTTTGGCCTACTCAGAGCATGTATCATTTTGTATGCTGCTCAAATGATAGGTTTACAGTTGCCCGTTTTCCATATGCTCACTCTTTCCTAGTTACACAGAGACTCCTAGGTTAATAGAGTAGCTATAGCCATGTGTATTTGGTATTTATGGCACTATGCATATGACTAAGGATTTGCTCTGGATTTCAGCTTCCTTCCTCTGGCTTAGATTCTCACCAAGTAAATATGAACACTGGATTGGTGACTTCCTTGGAGATACACTGATTTACATCAGCAGAGGTGTAAATCTATGCTATAGTTGCCTCTTGCAAATGTATAAAGAGTTTTTTTAAAGGAAACAATTTGGAGCTGTACTTCATTTGCCATTACTCACTGTGCATCCAAGTTAATGCCCCATTATCCGCTGGAAGGGTTGCTATTGGTCATCTATTGCTTGGCAGGTAATGTCATGGGAAATTACTTCTTCCATTGTCTGCCTGTGCTTCTGGTGGTTTATTCGTAGTCAATAGTTCTGACAATCATTTCCCCAGTTATATTTACTTCAGCCACTGCGTTGACTTTCCTTTTTCTTAGGGGTATGCATATATCAATTTCTTGTTAATTCACGTCTGGAGGAAGCAATGCCACTTTTTGTTTACTAGGCTTTTCCACTTGTACCAGCTGCTATGAGACAGAGCAGAAATCCTGCTTAAAAGTTGTCCAATTATGCTTCATTATTTTATAACATTTTCAACAGCTGGATGCTTGATTACACGCACTACAGAGCAGAAGTCTTTTCTCTCTTTTGGCAAGTGTGCAGCTGCAAATCTTGTGGCTTTAGAATGGTATCCTGGAACACATTAATCATCCTTCTGAAGATTCCTATCAGCAACAGCGATGGAAAATAGCTGAGAATGAGCTATTCAACAAGTACATGATCGATTACATATGTACTTTGAATATTATAATTTGCAGCACAAATAGCTATGCAGCTAGAAAGCACCTAATATTATGAATCAAATAACTTAATAACTATTGATTGTTGAATGTTTATCATTGCAACTATTTTTAATAACAGAATTAAAATGACAAATTTTACAGAAACCAATCTCAAAATAGACCACTCTCTGAAGGAAAGAAAAATACATGTTCATAGAAAAGGCATTTTTCATTTGTAGGACCTGAAAGTGATATTTGAAAAAAAAGGTTTATATTTGCTCTGATTAATTTTTTTCAGATCATTTCAGTATAGGCACATACCCATGAAAACATTGCAATAAATTTCAGTTCTAGTAAATAAAACTAATATCTGTTTGAAGTATTAAAGGATCATTTCATTCTTAAGAAATGCATGAAACCTCAAAAAATCTGAAAGACGAAGTACTCTTTAGTTTTGAAATTTATTCCATCAGCTCTGTGGAATCTACACAGCATTTTCCTGTTACCTGAGGGGAGCGGTTAAGGCAGTGTTGGAGGTGACCCATGTGGTTTATTTGACTCAGGCATTTTCTTTGCTGTCACAGTTGGACACAAATATCCCTGCTTACCAGAGCACCGCAAACACAGTTGGTCAGCTGGTACCCTGGGCAGATTATCAATATATGGGCTTCATATCCCACACTACAAACATTGCACAGCTTTTAAATCACACAGGGAAATTGCATATAAGGATTCTTTAGTAATTGCTTATTGCGACGGAGGTTGGCATGGAGCTGGAGATCTGGAGCACCTGCAGACATTCAAAGATTTCTTCATTCACCTGTTCTGCCAGGTGGGAATGCTCACTGGGTGGAACTTTGGATCTGTAACACTGTGTGAGTTAGGAACATGGTAACCCAAAGCAGAGTCCTTTAATGACACCCTTTTATGCACTTTGCTTTTCCATCCATGGAAATTGTTTACTGTTTTCAGTAGCTCTTCCTGTTGAATTCCATACATCTACCTCCAACGGCAGATATAAACTCTTAGCTTTCCTCTGGATGGATCTTTGTATAAGACCACAGCCAGAAGAAAGAGCAAAGAACCTTATTGCCAAGACTTTTGTGTTCCTCATCTGCCTGGTGGTTCTAAGCTGAGGCAGCCCTAAGGATACAGCAGCTGCATTATTGGCTTACTGTAAAGGCAGAATACTGTTTGGGGCTTGGTTTTATAACATTCACAGCACCCAGTATCACAAGGAAAAATGTCTAAGAGATGCCTCCCCCCCGCCAAAAAAAAAAATAAAAAATTGTTGCAGTGTCTCCATGCAGATGGATAAATCACAGACTTCTACCTCAGCTCTGGGAACACTCACTCAAAAGAAAGCTGGAAACAATTTGTGACAGAAATAATGCTGTGCAGAAAGCTTAATCAGTAAAATTTGAAATCAAGAGAACTACATAAAAATGCACAATCTGGAGACCTGATTAAATTACCGATGATCCTCTAGGGGGGATACAAGAATTTAGAACGGTGATGGCCAAAATATGAATAAGACTGCAGTACCTCCAGAAAACATCTTACAAAACCTGTCAACTTCTGGATGTTAAAGAAACATTATTTCAGCAAAAATATTTCAAAATCTAGCTGAATTAAAGAAGTGTATAAACAGACAGAAGATTAAGGGGTCCTGGTGAAAGCCCCCTTGGGATTAAAAAGCATACAAAATCTTAAACAGAAAGACTGTTTAAGTTTGAGGGAATACACTGAGAGAAGAAAAAGGACAAGATTTGTGGGAGTGACTACAAAGAAGGGACGATAAGCCTCAATTAAATACCCTTGGTCAGGTCTCATAATTCTTTACTAACTTCCTACTTCTCAAGAGGAGTTGGACCTAAAACTACTTTGCTGACAACTACCTCTCTGTCTTTCAAAAACTGAAATATCACTACACTAAAATGTAAGTGATCAACTGATCCTTGAAAAAGAAAAAGCTAATTAGTTTAGCAATAGTAAAACTACAGAAAAATGAAGTTCATGTATTAAGTAATTTCCAGATGATAAGGAAGACACAAAACAGAAGACGCGCAGAGTGAAAAAGAATAATTGCTCCAAGGAAGAGATAACATTTTCTGATTAAGACAAATACTTTCTACATATTTATTATTCCAAAACCATTTCTATCAGCAGTTATTGATTACTTTTGTAAAGAAGAGAGGGTCATGAAGAGCAATAAAAGTAAACAAGCAGAGGAAATGTGTTTTTATAGGGGGAAAATAAAGTAAAGCAAGAAATGACCTTGCCTGCCTTCCAACAGCTCCCTTGTGACAGCACTTCCCATCATGACAGCCATACATTCCCTGACATGTCAGCCTGCCCCAGTGACTGCACGCTTGCCAAGCTTACACATGAGCTTACTCATTTCCTAACTTACTCTTCAACGCCTTCCTCTCCTACCATTACCATACATACATGTCTTAATATCACTAACTACAAAAAGCCTTTGACAATACAAACCCTCTCCATCAGCCGCCTTATCCTCTTTCCTGCTCATTGCTTACTAAATGTGCCACATATAACCACAGGCTAGATGTCCCCTTGTTCTAGTCTGCCTGAGGTGCTTTCCAACCTGTCTTCTGGGCTTCACAACTGACTCAGGTCTAGCCAAGGTGTGTGTCTGTCTCTTGTCAAACTTGGATTGCTTATTGAGGTGAGGACTGGACTCTGTATTTTCACACTACCTTGTCTAAAGTCAATATGATATAAATAATACAGCACAAAATGAATTAAGTTGATGGCTGAAATAAAGTGGTGCACACAAAGTAAACTGACCCACTTCACTAGTAAAGATAACCAAATGCAACATAAGTAATTCTATTTTGTGAATAGTTATCCAACTGACAGAGAAGAAATTGGACTGCCTGCTGTGACCAACAAGCTGATGTTCCTGAGAGTCTGTTGCAGGGAGAGAAACATTAAACACCAGTCACTCAATAATTTTCAGGAGTGTGCAGAGCAGTCTGACTACTAAACAGTAACCACTCAAGCTTGTTAAAAACATGAAGATTTTGCATCATGTCTCTTCAAACTCAACTTATAGGAGGCAATCTTCTTCAAGACTAAAAGTAGATCTCAAGCCAAACTGCCACATTCTATGATCCATTATGATAGCATGTAAAATGAATAATAACTCATATATAATGAACTTCATGTACACATTAATAATATTCATCATGATGTGATTGACTTAATGTAATGTACTGGCCGAGTATTGCTAGCATAAAGAAAAACATTATTTTTATGATTCTTCAGTGACACCGGGTTTTAACTGAAGAAACATGATCTTTTCAAGGGATGTACAGATGATGGAGGAAGGTAAGCAGGTGGCAAAAGGCATGAAACATTCATTTGGCTACTGAGTTCATTTTCTGGAAGAATAAACCATATCATGACGTTTAAATCTCTTGTCTACTACAGATGATCCTTTAATACATATGAGTGTGTTAGGCTTCACATACTTGCCTGCTTGTCCAGCTGCAAATGTAAACCCATTATTTTAATTATAAAGAAATTTTGTGGCACAGGTAATTTTTGAGACAGTCAAAGCATAGTGTTACAATGCAGTAATTACATTTCAAAGAGAACCTTTTACTGTCAGTAAGTGTTAATCAATAATTAAGATGTGAGGATGAGTAACGCAATAAGCCAAATTAGTTTCATAGCTGGTTGCTAATATTGATGACTCAATTACAGGTGAAAAGTGAAAGCATTTTGAAAATGTTTTTGAATATGCTTTCAGCACTTAATTTTTAATGTATTATGAATATAAAACATCAATTTAGAGAAGAATGTATGAAAGAGTTGTTGTAGCTGGAAGAGGATTTTAATTACCATGCTCCATTTTTGTTTGTACTTTAAAGAACTTTTAAATATACTCAAGGATCAGCATCAGCAAGAATAACAATAAGGATGAGTTTCATCAAAGGCAACCAATAATTTGAAAAATCAGACCCCACCTTTCCACCAAAGTTATATTTCGTCTTCTGACAGTGATAACATAAAATTACGAATACAGAGTTCCAAGTAACAATATTATTACAGCCTGTGATGCTGGAAAGTGTAGAGTATCAAAGCCTTCTGGTATCGCTGTACTTCATTTACGTCTTTGATGGGGCTGACATTGTCGAACCAACACCCTAGTCCCTAAAAAATATGCAGCAATGTGAGACAAATGCCAAGTCTTCAGTGTTATAGATATCAGTCTTCAAAGAGTTTTTCAACAGCCTTGCTCAGAAAAAAGTCAGAACATACTGATAAGAAAAAAGCACAAAACAAAAAGTCCCCACAGAGACATGCCCAGATCTTATTAAGGAATATGTGCATGGTATAGTAAGAGATAGTCTGGTTTATGTTTCTGAAAATGCCTTATTGGAATACACTGGTGAAGCAGAAATACATGAAAACAAAAAAATATTTCATTAAACTTCAGGGAAAGGAGTGCACGTTGTTCATCTAAAAGCACAATGCTTGAATAAAGCTTTCTCTGAGATTAAACTTCTCCAAAATTTAAAAGGGGAAACTGCAGATGTGAGGTGCCATGGATAGCATAAAAAAAATGAGGTATCTAAAATCAATTGCTGTCATGTTCCTGTGTGTTACCTTCTTAGCAAGATCAGACAGCTAATTCAGATGTCAGGGCATTTGCTTCAGCATCTGAAGTGACCCTTCTACTACCTTGGAATATAGAAACAGAGAATTTTATGAATGAAAAAGGATTCACACTGCAAGTACAGAAATAATATGTACTTGCTTACTTTCAAAGCACAGGGAATATCAAATCATCTAGAAGGTTGATGTTCACCATTTGAAAACTCATTTCAATATGCCTTGCTCCGAAAATTTTCCCTTTAGCTCAGGACTATAGGCTCATAACCTCATAACCTCAGTAACATGTTACTGCAATTTGTTTTTGTAGAGACAATCTCCCTTAATAGCCTCAGACAGGCATCCAGCAGGTCAGGGCCTCACCACCCCCAGCCAGGCAGCAAGGCAGAGTTGTGGGGGCATCTTCCCCCATGTCCCCAGGAGAAGAGGGTCACTCTAGCAGGCAAACCTCTCACAGGGGAAGATGCACTCGAGGCCTTTATACAAACACTAAAGAGTGGGATTTGGTCCTTTCAGGCCTGCAGCAGGCAGAGAAGAGCAGGATGGAGATGCACTGCTCCAGGTGGAGCAGGGGCCACTGCACAGCAGCCAACTTCCTCCCCACATATCACGCATACTGCTGAACATCTTCATAACTCTCGTGTGACTTCCCAAGAAGTTTTGCTTTATGGCCTTGGGTTTTTTTCCCCCAGTTCAATGCCTTTTGGATTCTCTAGAATTACAGGATTAATATATAGAAATTTCTGTGAGGATAGATGATTAATATAAAGAGTTCCATTAAGGATATATGCAACCCTGTTCATAAGTTAGTAGGCTTAATAAAGTTGTTATTCACCACTAATGGTTTCTTAATACCATGCGGTCTCCAGGGATTAAGAGAAAATCTGCTCTTCCATGGAACAGAGACAGCAGTAGAATTTTAAATACTACAAATATATGCAGTAGTTTTAAGTAGATGGAATAATGCTGAATTATGGATATATTTGCAATGAGTATTGGATACTTAATAGCGGTTAGTGCTTTCAGTCAAACAAGCCAAATAATAGAAAAGATTAACAATTCACACAGCTGAACACTCTGTATGTAAAAGTTCTACCAGACAGTCCCATACACTGACGTCAGGACACATTCCAGATGTATTATATGCTTCAGCTGGGAGAAAAATAAGAAAATGACAGAGAAGAAATGACAACATGCTTTAAAAATGTCAAGATCTATTCAATGCATATAGAAGTATCACGTGACAAAGGAATGCTTACAGCAACAATGATGTGTCCTTGGTGAGTGACTGGACCCTTTCTCTTCAGATTTGGACAACAGCATACAGTCCCGTCCATGTGAAAACCTAGAAATGCTGGCATCTTAAGCAAGACAGCTTTTTTATCTTACAGCTGATTGATAGCTAAATTAAGTCGGACTGCTGTGAGAAAATTACTTTGACTTTCATTGCACAACTGAATTTAGGTCTTTTCGTCACTTTAAATGTGCACAGCTACAGAGGTAAAATTCACAAAGCTGAAAAAAAGCATCAATAGATATTGAATTTGAATATAACATATGAAAGGAATAAACCTAAATTTTATGGTGTGAATTGGATAAAGTAGTACTGGCTACTTCTACATCTCAAAGAAAGAGCAGGCTCTGGAAAATCCAAGGCTTATTTCCTGTCTATATTGTTGCTCTTGGATGCTCAATAGATACTCTGTGCATCATCTCTGGCAGTAGGTTTAGCTCCTTTGACTCATTCTTTGTGTTTGGGACCCCAGACTTTGGAAGAATATTCTGACATGCTGGAGGATATAAAGGAAATTAAACAAAAAGTGTTCCTGGTTACTACCAGTAGAAACAGTCTGTAATTATAAAATAATAAAAAACAATTGAGGCCTCACTGTCACCTTAATCTCTCCCTGGAGCCAGCAGAAAGACACATGCATGTCTAGAAGGTGAATGAAACTATGTAAGATCTAACTATAATTCTGATTCATCACCTTGGAGGGGAATAAATTCATATATTCCAGTAGAGTTGACATCATCTTGTGCAGGTTCCAGTTTCTTCAATGGAAAAAAATGGAGGAGAAATGCACATTCAAAATTTGTGGAAATTCTAAATTCAGTGCTACTTATCAGAACTCTAGGCGCATTTCTGGGCAAGTGACCAATTGTGAGTTGTATAAAAAATAAACTAGTCTGCTCATAATTTTTGTTCAGTTACATAAATTATTGCAACATTTATTTACCAACCTCTATATTTGTTATCAGAAAATTATTAGCAAACAAAAAATGTCAAAAGTATTTTCCACTTTGGATATGATAATTTTACTGTGCTTTTGAAATGTTTTTCCACTGCACGTTGCTGTTTATTTAGCTCCCAGTGTAAGACTGTAAGGAACCATAATTTAGGGCTTTCAGAAAGTTCACATGCAAAAAGTGCATTTTGTTCTGCTTGGAAAGTAATTGTCAAATTTGGTCCTGGATGACATTTTCACATATTTGCTCCAGGTTAAATGTACCATTGCCACATTAAAATCTGAACACATTTCACAGCAAAATACCTCTTTCTGTCTATGAAAATCAGCCTCTGTGTTTGAAGAAGACACCAAGCCACCTGGAAAACTTCAAAAAAATATTTTATCTGGTATAGGTACAATGATTTTTTGTGTGTGCAATGCAGATTTCTGCGAGCTTACAATGTCGGTTGTAATGCTGCTTTCTATATAATTGCTATTTTCATTACAGACATGAATTTAACACTTCCAAGATGAACTTCAATGTCAGTCTGTACTGACAGTCTATTGTCTTATGCTGAAACATTTGAGTCCTCTTTTTTGAGCATAAAATCAAAAGGAGAAAGCAAGCCTTTCACAAGGAGAAAAGAATATTAAGGGAAGATAAAAGCAGTTCCATAAGCTGTTCCTCAATTACTATTTCCCTTGCTAGGGTGGGGTTCCTATACTTGCACAAAGATGAAATACAGGATTTGATGCAAGGGTCATTCAAGTATTAAACAAGATTATGTTTTGTGTGATAAACAACATATCTGTTCACTTGTTTGTTGGAAATAGTGTAAAACCAATGCCTTTTTTAACTATATGAAGCTAAAATTTTAAGAACTGAATTTACTGTTTCATAACGCCTGCAATTTCAAAGAATAAACAAGCTAAAGCAAAATTATCAGGCGACATTCATACTCTTACGTGTATTGACATTATCAGTAAAATCATAAGTAGTTCATCACTTAGTTCCTGTAAAACATGGAAAAGAAAACTTTACCTATTCTGTCTTCCTAATCATGAAATATATCTGACTTTTAAATAGTCTCCCCAAAGAAGTTGTTAAAATTTAAATTTCATTTAAAACAAAACTAATACATTGAGAACACAGTCAAGAGAGAAGCTGAATCATCTACTACATCTATTCTATCTCAAATACGCAGAGCCAAAACAGGCAGATGCTTGATATGGGTAACGCAAGATGTAATGCAGAAAAATACTCAGTGTTAGATCCAGTGAAAGATACCGAGCTCGACAAGGATTTTGGAAATCTGGGCCCACAAATGAACACTCAACATACTGTCAAGTGCATAGGAGTGTTGTACAGTGGGAAAGAATAGGGAGAGAAAATTGATCCACTGAGGAAAGTAATTTTTAAGACTAGCACCTGCAGTTGTTTTGTCGAAGAGCTAAGACAGCTCACTGTTTGCCTTTTCACAAGGGGAAAAAAGAAGGCAGTGCTATGGTCCACTTCTAGTATAATTGCTTAAATAAGCAGGGCACCAGCCCGGGAACTGGGGGAGAAAAGCTCATTTTTCTCACCATTGTGCTTGCTGCTGGAGAGGGAGATCTGCTAGGTACTTCAGAATATAATTCATCTTCTCCTGAAATAATGCAGTCTGAACCCCCCAGGAATGGAGGCAGGAGTCAGGTACCTTGGTACTTAGGCCAGAGCAGTTCTAGGCACGTGCAGAAGGAAAAACATAAGTATTCGTCTTAGGAGGACGTGACTCATGCTTTAGATGTGCTTTTCTCTCTCCATTGATTATAAACGAGCCTGGGGTGACTAGAGTAGATCTACTAACTTTCGGATATCTGTGTTAGCTGGGTAGATGAGATTTGTGGGTAAATAATGACTTCAACCCATATAGTCTGCCTAAACCCACTTGTCGGTATTGGTACTGTGTCCAGCATAACTCTTGAGTGCAATGACCAGATACACTCAGTTGAACTAAACACAGGGTCAGATCCAAAAAAGGACAATGTCAGGGTCAAGTGGGTCCCCAGTTCTCCATCCCTCAGCCCACTGTCCTACCACTTGCCAGCAGCCTCTGCCTGGTTTACATTTGACAAGGGAGACCTCTCTCCCGAAGTATATCACCCGGAGTCACCAAGATTTAGCCATATAGGCTACAGGGTTGAAAATCATGGTAAGGGCTAGCTGAATCTGTTTGACAGAGAGTAAAAAAGTAGAAGCAGGGGTAGAGGTCCAAGGGCTATTCCAAATCAGTCCAAGCCCTTCTTTGGATCTGCTGAGGTCAGCCTAGGGTATCTGATGGAGTAAGTTTTCTCTCTCATTATATTTATGCATTAAACTTTTTTTTCCCTTCTTATTTCCTCTTCCTCTCCATTAATTCTTTTGTGAGAAACAGAAACACTGAAGATACACAGGAAATTAAGACAGTCTGTGCTACAGAAAGTGCAAGGATTAACAGGTAATCTTTCCCACATGCTTCCTCACTTCAGCATCGCACAGGGGCATATCTACAGACCACAGGCACTAAGCAGCTGCTAAGCACATCAGGAGAGTCTCCAGGCCACTGTTCTACTCATTTGCCCTTGCCTCAGAGGTTCCCTGTCAGCATCACTGGAAACCAAGGTACATCAAACCCACAAACACCGCACTGTCTGGCCATGTTCTCCAGGGTGGTTCTTACTGGCTGTAGTCATACCACTCGCTGTATCTTCGGTAGCTGTGTCCTTCTCCAAATCCTCCCTAACTTTGGTTCAGATGAATCCTTCATTTGGCATATGAAACTTTGCCATTATCAATCGATCAAATGAAATACCTCTTTTGCTTTCCTTCTGCCAGCCTTCCAAATAAGGAAAAATTCAGTGATTAATTATTTCAGTCTTCATATACCAAAATTTTAAAGTACTGTTCACTGTGTTTTGCTTCTGAAGATCCCCAAGTATCTGAAGTACACCCTATTTCTTTTCCACACACATCTCAGAAAAGTAAAGGTGACAAAGCAGTAGTTCCAGTCTGCGCAACTGCCTCTTCCATTTCTGACATGATTACAAAACCTCATTCATGGTTATCTGCATTAACCATAATGACCGAGATTGTGCAATGGGAGAGTGGAAAGTTAGAAATGGAAAGATGAAGATGGGAAATTCCCTGAGACACTTGTAGGTCAACCTCTTAGACACCATTTTGTGGTAAGATTTTAAAGGATTCAATGTTTCACAGTTTACTGTGTTTAAGCCTGTAGATTGTACGCTGTGCTAAAAGGCTGCAGCTGGGCAGTAGGGGGAAGGCTGACTGATTCTTCTGGCTATTGCAGTCTAGGTCAGATTAAACCACTTCAGAAAAAGCGATGGGAGAGGGGATTGTGCTTTCGCAACAAACATCTATGTATGCTCAGCCTGGAGACTTGTCTGCAGGGGAGGCTGAGGCATGCAGGGATGTAGCAGGGCGCCTACGGCTCATGTAGGGAGTGGAAGAGTCCTGTGAGTAGCAAAGCCTGGTTCTGCAGGGAGCTGGAAAGGGTCTGTCCCAAGTTGCTACAAATGTGTTTGGAAACACTTAAATTGCTGGATTGTCAACACTGGAGGAAATAAACATTCTTGTAAGGGCCAGGGAGAGAGCTCTTCTCCAGCATTCATCTCATTCAGAAGATCTGATTTTTTCATCATTGAAAGTATTCTTCTTTTCTAGCTCATATATTTGTATTTAAATAAAGGCTAGTTTTGAAGAATGGAAGTCATTGGTATCTTCTAGTGCTAAGATAGTAAGATTCATCTGCCCTAACTAAATGGTGTTCAGCCAAACTAGGCTCCTTTTGTACTCTCTAGAAAGAAGTAAGTACATCCTAAAGGTCATTTTGTCATAAGCCTTAAGGATAAGTAAAATGAAGTGCCCTACAAAACAAGTCTAGAGTGACCAGTACACACTTGATAGCTAACTCCTAGTGTCTAAAATTGGGTGTTATGAATCCCTCCCTTCTCATACTTCTAGTCCTTAATAATATTTTATATAAGCATAAATGTAATATCTATATTTTTTGAAAACTGCACTTGGTTATGTCCCACAAGTTATCTCAGCAGAAACAATCATGGTAGTGATATCTCTTAAAGGAGAACCAAGCCTCTAGCCTATTCAGTTGTACTCATTTTTATGAGGATTATTTTTTCAGGGATTGTTTTTTCATTTGTAATATAAACAGTTATCTTTTAATAGTCATCATTAATAACACTGGATTTTTGTGAAAATAGAATATCCTAAAGTAGAAACCAAAGAAGTTCATACAGCAAGGCTATTACTGCATGACTCTAGTGCAGTAGACATTAGATTCAAATTTAATTAAAGTTAATATTTTCTGATATTACAAGTAAGATTTTGGAGTATTACCTAATGCCAATGATAACGGTTATTCAGCCTAAATGCAGGAAGTAAACCAAAATTTGTATCAAACAGTCTGATGAACTGTTTGAAAGAACAGCAAGCTTTAAAAATCTCCATCATAATTATATGAGTCTTAACAGAACTTCTCTGATCCTTCAACCATGCAAGGATGCAATAATGTTCGTAAGTAAAGTAAAGCTGAATTTTTTGCCTTATTAAATTTACATGTCATGGAATAGAGTACACATACAAAGTGACTGCATTTACTATGTGCATGTAACACCAACAAAATCTGACATTCATAAAAATCTATGAGCTGCAGCCATTTATTTCTTAAATGATTTCTCCTACCAAAGGCACTGATGAGGCACTTTGCCAGAGTTATCAGTAAAATGAGGCACTGCTGCTCTAGAATCAGGCACATTAATTCAGTCACAAAGATAAAGAGTGAGCTGGGGCTACTCTCATAGATACATAAAGAGTGAGAGGGAGCTACAAAGACAGGACAAACAATCCACTAGATGAACAAGGATAGGTTTTTAGCTTGACATATGTGAATCACAGAAATCTAAAAGACTGATGTCAAAAGAAGTATTTAGGACTGAATGTAAATCTAACCATATTTCTTGAGAGTGGAAGAGATCTTCATCAACACAGAACAGATGATCACAGTTTTAGCAACTAAAGATATTAGAAAGTGTAAAAAGGAAAACAAATAAACTAGGATATCATTGGTGTTCCCACTAAAGTCAGTAGATATCTTACTATTTTTAAGGGATACACATGGCCATGGTCCTTTTCATTCATTTCTTCTCCAAAGTACCAATAAGTCTATAAATAAATCTGATTTTCACTAAAAGTCCATGCTTACAGCAAGTTTGAATGAAATGTGATAGAATGTGTAACTGAACTTTCACAAAAATGTAGGAAGAAACATCAATGTATTTCAATCAAAACACATTTGAGGCTCGTTCTGTAAAGCCAGTAACACTTCCTTTTCTTACAAAGGGCTGTTCCAATAGTCAGCAAATTTAAACTCATTAGTCTTAGCTGTGTTGTTAAGGTAAATATGTTTTTACTAATTCAGCTTAGTGTCCTCAGATCTCTACTGCAGGTGAGAAAATATTTTGTCCAGTCATAGAAATGGGAACAAGTTCCTGTGCCTCACGTCTGCAAATCTGAAAGATCATGGAAGCCTTACCAAGTTTCCTTCACAAAATGACTAGTGCAGCGTTAATCTCATGAAGTGCTATGCCTTTGTCTTTACATCTGTGGATGGAAAGCATGATTTCTTCAGGAGAGGTGTGGTCCAGTTTGATCTGGTACTATAAAAGTAGGGCTTAAGAAGATAAGTCCATCTAGTGAGCGAATTGTCACATAAGTTTTGAAAAGCATTTTTAAACAAGCCAGCAATATGAAAATTGTTGCTCACTTCTTGATGGACTGCAAGAAACATACTTGTTTTGTCGTGGTTTTGGCCAAACTGGCCATTGGATGAGTGACACATGCTTCTCCCTACCCGTTTTCAAAGAGGTAGGCAGAGGAAGGAAAAAGAGACTTATGAGTTTAGAAGGAGCTAAACTACTTTAATGAAATATTAATAATAAATTAAAAAAAAAAAAAAGAAATATATACAAAACTGTATCAAGCTGCCAGGATGACAATGTGATGTGTCACCAGCTGGCACTGAGGAAGTCCCAGAATGTATTCAGTGATGTATGGGAACTGGATTCCAGATCGGGATTCAGGATCAGGATCAGAGGCAGACAAACAAACAGAGTCCTCCTCGGATGGCGGTCATTGAAGAAAAGAGGCTGACTCTTTGATCCTTCAGCTTTTATACTGAGCATGAGGCAGATGGGATGGAATACCCTGTGGGTCAGTTTTGGGTCCCCTGTCCTGTCCGCTTCTCCCTGCAGGTGGGACCCCACTGTGCTTTTCCGCTTCTGAGCCTCCAACGGGGCACGTAACAAAGTTGGTTGGCCCTGGGTGTTATATCAATAAGTATAAGCCAGAGCCTCTCTGCATTCCATGCCTGGGCATCAGCTATAAACATTGGTCTTATCCCTCTGAGAGCGAACAGTGTCTGCATAATATGCTGTTAATTTCAGTAGTTAGAAGAGGCCCAGATAAAAAGTAAAATTACTGAAAAAAATTGGTCCTGTTGTGCCTCAAACCAGGACATGTTTATATGCATGTGTGCTTTGAGCCCCGTTATAAAAGTACCCAAGATAAATTAAAGGCTTTTGTTTAGAAGCACTTTTTGCATGTTTTTTTTTAATCTAAATAAAAAGCCCCCCTTCTAGCCTTTAGGAGGATATCTTCTGTATTGAAAACATGTCTTCTTGTGAGAAAACAAGACTAGAAGATTATCTAGCAGGAAAAAGTGACAGAGACTTGCTAGACTTCAGCATATTTCAAATAGATACATTTGATTTGTCTGCAGTCCCTCAGCATTTGTTTTCTTAGTGGGTAAATGTGTCAGCTGGCAAATATCACAGTAGACTAGAGAGTGCAACAATGAAAGTTACTTGATATTAATGGAGCAGCCTCTGAAGAGGTAAGGGCTAGTTTCCTATAAAGTAGCATGAACAAAGCTGGACTATAAAACAAACATGAGAGCACTACAAGAGATCTCTGATTACATGAATGTTACGAAAAGAGGAAAGGTTTTCGGTGCTAGAAAAGTGACTTCAGAGGAGAAACAAAAGAATTGACTTAATGATCTGAAATCTCAAAACATGAATCTTTATATTTCATATTCTGCCAGTGTTCCTTTAAGAAAATTATCTCTCGGACTAGGGGAAGGAGAAAGTTCATTGCAGAGGTAGGAAATATGACAGTGGCAAACACTGCTTGCACATTTAAAAAGGAATGGAAACCCCCTACAGACTAACAAGAATAACTACCTTTCATTCAATGAAGCCGCAGAAGGATTTGAAGCTGTCATTTTGCCGGATGAAAGACTAGTGATGTATGCCTCTAAAGTAATGGGAAAAATACAGAAGTAGTCATGGAAGACAGATTGCTATGAACATCTTGTAAATATAAATATATACAGAGTCATCTCAATTATCCAAATCACTAGCTAGCCAAACTCTCAATTACTAAAAATAAAGTATGTTCCCTGAAGCAAGAAGAGCAAACTAAAGAACATGGAGAAAGAGGACCTCCCTGAATTCAAGAGTAGGAGATTATGCAGACGCCTCAAAAGTGGGCTTTGGTATACTTTATTTCCTCGAGTCATGAAGAATTTTGATTTCACGCTGGAAGAAGCAAGACATTTTGTAAAAAACCATGTCAGTCATTATAAATACAAAATATGGACTATTCTTGGAAAGTTATTTGTACCTAATGTTACTTGAACTTGCTGTTGTAATGAACACCAGATCTCCCCAAAGGGCACATCTACTGTTGTCAGAAGTTGTCCAAGTCTGCAAAAGTGTAGCTGTACACAACAGTTAAGAAAAGCTATTTTTTTTCCTAATGCTTATTCAGGTGCAAAGTTGAAATCTGTGACAGGATTTTATGTAATGCAATAAGTGATTGTATGAGGTAACAATCACTTAACATTGTGTGCTGCAAAATGCTGTAAACAAGTCATCAAGCACAAAGGAAGAGTAAAAGACATAAAGGAAGAGCAAAATAAGTAAAGGCACTGAGTAATCATAAGAATTAAATTTATTTTATTTTGTACAAATACTCTAGTCCTGTGGACACAAAGGGAACTGTCCATATGTTCACATATGCAGAAAGATCCCATAGAACCCAAGTACGACAGACTCAAATACAAGAAAAAACATGACAGAGGCATTAGAATTATGTAGGTTCCCTAAGCCACCTTGATCCAAGGTTGACTAAGTTTATTTGAGTACAGCAAGGAGGATTTTGCTGACAGGCTAAACTCCATTTCAAAACTGATAAGCTGCATAATACAGTACATCAAGTAGCACTGTGTTAATGCATTTTAAATGTCAACTTACATGCAGTGGCAGTGCAGAATGAATAAATACCAGAAAGCACTCCATCATTTAAACATCTGATTCTGAGCAACAATGATCCTTGCCAGAGGGGCAACCTACTTTCCTGGCCATTGGATGTAATGGAAGATCCATATTCGCCCCCCCCCAATCCCTTCTTCCTTGAATACAGCCCAGAGAGTGTGCAGGTCTACCCCTATGTTGTACAAGTTTTGAAACAACTACCAGTTTTACAAAACTCTGAACGTTTCAGCTGATTTACTTTCCCATTTCTATTAGCTTTTCTCCTAAAGCCCGTGCTTTGCAGTTAGGCATCCAATATGCTATAGCCTTGTATGTAGTTACTTTTGATTATCGTAAATCAGTGATCAAAACTCAGACTGTGTTTTCTGTTTGGGTCTGTAGAAAACTCATACCTGGTCTGCTTTAAACCCATTGCTAATCAATATCTCTCAGCAAATTAATTAATTAAATCCTTAAAGTCTGTTGCATGCCTTTTTGAACATACCCTTCTTTTTTCTTCAAAAATCAAAAAGAATTAATGGAAAGGAATATGTCACAGTTCAGATAAGAAAAGAAACAAAAGGAAAAAGACAGCAGCAGCCTTGAAAGCCATCCATCACAGTTTCTGAAGTGTCATAAGCTCTTTGAGCATTTTTTTCCCTGTGTCAGTTTGCAGGCAGTGGCTCAGAGACCATTAAGGCTGGCAGAAAAGTGGCTAGCTATCTGTCTTGTTTCTGACCAAAGAAAAAAGTAAAGATGGAAGAATAAGGATGACAGAAAGACTAAAAATAGACACCTAGTTAAATAAAAAATTGAAGCATCAGTGACAGATGTTCTTAAATTCTCAAATGTGTTTAGATCTTTTCAAAAAGAACAAATGATACTGCACTGGAAACAGCTGAAAACATGTGGATTCCTTTCTAGTATTCCTGTTACAGCTGCCAGAGAGATTCCGATCTCAAAGTCAAAACCTACTGGAGGTATCTGGGAGAGAAAGAAAACCTCTCAACTACTTTTTGTGTTCTACATAATGAAGCAGTCCAGACACCCATTCTGAAACAGTTCTAAAATTAGAGTAAAAGCATTATTATAACATGCAATTTGCATGATGGACTTGCGCTCCAAAAGAACAAAAGAAGATAGTACTTGCTAAAACTGATCTCTGGTAGACAAGACTTATTCAACTGTGGTACCTTTATTGGAGTGTGTAACTGAAAAACAATGCATCTTTCTACTTAGTTTGACAGTACAAGTCTAAATAGATCAGAATTAACGACAATTAAGTACCCACTGCAATGTTATAAGTTAAAAAGAGATAATTTCAGACTTACAGTAAAATGTCCATAACAAGGAAGCCAAGACAGAGAAAACAGTATTGAGAATTACAGACAGATATATGTGATAAATAAGCTTTCTAAATATAAACTAAAGTGCTTTCTGGTGGATGAACAAGGAGAGGAATAATCCTCTCATCTGTTTGCAGTGTTTCAGGCAACAGCTCTGACCTTTTTGTCTTGTTCTATGTTTGGAAATGTCAAAGCAACTTCTTAGCAACATGAGATTTAATTAATTAATTAATCCTTGCTTAACAAGATCTTACAGTCAAGCAAAGCCTGAGGATTACACAAGATCTGATACCCTTTGTTAAATTTCCTGGACTCTTTCCTGGGAGAGGTAAAATGGTTAAAATTCTTGCAAAGAAAGATGGGGCAAAGTCCTTAAAGTACTATAATTAAGTAGTTTGAACTTACTTATCCACATGAAACTGTATTTTTCAGATTTTACTGCTTTTTGCTTTCAAAATCTCTTTTCATTTTTGTTTAAAATCAGTTTTTAAATCAGGCTACATTATTAATAACCTTTCAAATTAATGCTGTAAAACAACATATACCAATTTATAAAACTGAAAGAGCTTACTTTGCAGGATGTTTTAGGAATATATTTATGATTTATGACAGGTGTGTTTGCAGTCTCCTCTGTCTTTCTTTTTGAGCTTGAATGAGCAAAAAACTAACGCAAACATTTTCTGAGCTTCTGCATTTAATCTACTGTCCTGTGAAAATAAGATAATTTACTCATTTCACCTCACTTGAATTAAAACTGTAACTGAGCTCAAACCATAACGAACTTCTTTATAAAACTTATTCTGAGTTTAAACTCAAGGGTATTTCAAGGGACATAAGATTGGATTTAACACTGACCTACTATTTCATTGCTTTACCTCAGATCAAGGAATTATTTTTTATTGGGAAAAGTGTGAAATGTATAAAGCTGAATTATTTCTGAGTGCAATTTTTAAAAATTAGCATGTTTTGGATTCCTGAAAACAAGTATGTCTAATGATATTGAGGGGTGGATATTAAAACACTTACCTAAAATGAGCTCAGTGTGAAAGATAGTTTCAAGGCAATGGGCCTGACTCTCCAAATCCTGCAAAAATCTCAGTTTATTTTTGTTGTGCAAGTCAGAGGTAGTACTGAGCTACCTAAATGACCTAAATGAACCCACAGGTTCATTCAGTGAAGAAATATTTCTCTACCTCTTCTCATACTTGCGCTCAAAAGATAGAATATGGAAAACATTGCTACATCTGAGGCACTTCCATACTGCAGCAACTGGGTCTCCACAAGGAGTGTTCCTTTGGTCTACCTGTGCACCTGGATCCTTCTCAAGCATGTCTTGGCAGATGGGAAGTATCTGGGTGGATGTATCAGACTGAAGTGTGCATCAGCAAGAGAGCAGAAACACATTTATGCACCAAGTAAGTCGCCGTCTTGTTTTTGCATACTAAGTATATGCAGCAAATACCCAGAAGTTTCATAGGAAGCTACAACAAAGGAGGAAAGACACTGATGACACATGACAGATTGAAAAAAGAAACAATGAAAAGGCTTGTTTTCATTTTTGTGCTGAAGTATGAAATGCATTGTAATGATAGAAATATTCTTTTTCTCCTAAATTTATCTCTCTCACTGACTTCTTCATTAATAATATATTTATTTCTAGAAACAACTTTCTTTGCCTCCTTCCTATCTGGCTTCCTACTACAGTTTCAAGAAATTCTCTAAATGCCATTAAAACGATTCATTTTTATAAGGCTAGATTTAACATGCATGACAGTCCACACACCTACCTCCCAATGTTATCAAAATAGTTCATTTTACCAATTACAAATTATGTATTTTAAAGATATCCTCTAATTAAGTCCTTATTTAGTAATCTCTAATGATTCTTACTGAGTAAATAAGGATAAATGACTTAATAAAACCTGCAATTAGGTCATTTTAAATGCCTAGAATTCACTACTTCATCTAATTATGCAATTATGGGGTTAAGAAGCAGATTCTTGACATGATGTCTCCTAGTCTGTCAAGACCTAGAAAGGAATTAGTTTACAGATATTTGACCTTAGACATTCTACATCATTATGTACGAAATTCTCTATCAAATGTAATTCCTTTTCATTTATGCTATGAATCGCATAATAATATGAAGTACATGATAATAATACGAAATGCATGATAATAGGAACATCAGATATCTTTTTCTGTGTTTTCTCACAAATGGACATTTTCCTCAGTTTTCACAATGTCCACGGCCTTTTCTGAAGTTACGAAGCTGGGATTATGATGAAAATCTTCAGTTTTGGTTGTCTGAGCTTAGTCTTGTAACTTCATGTAAAGTCTTAGTCTTAGTAAGTCTTAGTCTTGTAACTTCATGTAAAGGTCTTTAGATGCAGTAGTACTGATGCAAAGAGTCCAGTCATTTCTGAAGGCATTCTTCTTTATATTCCAAAATACAGAATGGACAATGTTAACAACAACAGAGACCCATTTAGTGAAAAGATAAACATGGCGAAAAGCAGCATGTTGGCTTTTTGTCTAATAATTTTGGTTAAATGCCAAATTGGAGCTAGGTGAGAGGACACACAGACACACAGGGATGAGGAAAGCGTCTGAACTCCTGCTTTTCTTCTGAACAAATGCTCCTATTCCCACATGATCCAGAGCCCAGACTTCTCTACTTCACAGAAAAGCCTAACCGAGGTAACATTTTTTGTAAACCCACCCTTTGTAGAGTTGTTTATTGTCCTTACACAAGAACTAAAACTCCTGGACTCAATATTATTTTGAACCTGAAGAAAACAATTTTGGGTTATTTATAGGTAATGAGCCACAGAAGAAAAAAACCCAGGAAGATAGTCTCCTTCCTCCTGAACACAACCCTCACAATTTCTGTGGAAGTTGGAGCTCTGTGAAGCCAAGGATGCAGAAGTCATGGGCCAGAAGAACAGTATGCAAGGAAGAGACAAACTTTTAATACTGGTTTATGTGTAGATCTACAGGGTAGAGATCTTTTGTTCTCTCTCACAGTGTTCAGACTTCCATGACTTTCCTGAGCACTTACAGAATATCATATAACCCATAGGTAAGGATAAATGCAACATTATAATATGTAGAGCAGTTTATCAACTCTATGATTCTACAAAAAAATAGTGCAAACATGCATAAATTTCTTGGAAGTTTCAGAAAGTCCTAATATTAACAGGAAAATGTTTAACAGATATAAAATTGCAGTACAAAACATTTGAAGTCATCAGATAATTATTAGGATTGTTATTGTTTATATATAACAGCCACCATAATGCTTTTTTCACTCTGCAATATTATCCATCAGTTCTTTTTCATCTCATAGTGTCTGCTTTGCATATTCACAAGCTTGGCCCCACTCCTACCCACTTTAGGTCAATGGGAGTTTAATGACTGCCTTGAATAACAGGATCAAGCCCATAATGGCTGTCAAACTAACGAAAATGTTTAATGCCTTTAAGTGAAATGGATGACCTTCTAACTTGCCCTCGTGAAAAATGAAGCTGGTACTCTGATATACATACCATACATGCTCATATCTTGAATTACCCTACAATTTTGCTCTATGTGGTATCCATCATTTGTCACATTATGTTATTTTAAGTAGGCAACCTTGCAATCAATAGCATTAAACATCTTTCTTGGGAAGAAGTGCATTACACAATAAATCTCAGTCAAGCTGACTGAAGGGATGTTTAACCCTCACTTCCTCAGACACCTCTGGCCAAAGTTTTAAAACCAAAGCCAAAAGTTAGGCAGAGTAGTACAAAATTCAGATGACCTTATTTTCAAGAGGGCTTGGCAATCACAACCTTTGCTGAGCTCAGTGAACAGTGTGAGCTGCATATTTAACACCTGACAGCCCTGAAAAGCAATTGCCCAAATACAGATTTAGGCCCCTAATCTTAGGCACTCAAATTGAATCATTTAGATCTTTTTGCTGCAGTGGCATAATTCAAGTGATTAGCATATATTGACATACACTATATTAACCTACCTTTCAGCTGTCATACACTTAAGCAGATGGCTCTATATATCATTTGTTTAATAATCCATACAGTATTGTCCTTTCATTAATAGTTAACTACATGTGTTGGACAATAAATTAGATGAGTGATAGCATACCTTATAGAAAACATGGCAGATAAACTTTAAGATGACAAGCGATGTGTCAGCAATACCTAGTTTGTTATGTTAGTTTGTTATGTGAGGCTATCAAGTATTTTGGGGAAGTTTCTGAAGATATAACTTTATCTTTGGATTTTCTGGCCTTCATAACTGTATTCCTACCATTTTATTGCCATAGAAAGTACAGGCTTACATCATAATTCCAGCTTAACAAGGCTTGCTTTCTGTGTTTCTCTCTCCATCCAGCCCAGTTCCCAATGTGTCTGAGCACTCAACACCAACAAATGCCAAAAAAGAATAATGTGATCACTCCCAGCTCAGGGTGTCAAAAAGGCTGCGGAAAGAAAACATTTGAAGTTGGTACTAGGAAAGTAGTCATTCTTTCAAAGCTACAACACTAGCTGAAGCTCCAGAAACCCCAAAAGTCTGAACCAAAATTTCCCTTGTTAGTCAGAAATTTATACGACAATTGGAAAGTGTCTTTGAAGGTAGTTATAAAAAGAGAATAAAAGAGAAGTATAAAAGGGTGAGAATGACTTATTTTATAGTTTCCAAAGCTGCAAAAGTATGTAAATCTGTCACAAGGTCAGTTTAGGGTGTTCCATAATATACAGAGAAAACCAGTAAATGAACGGGGGTGATGTGAACAGAGAACAACCATGTTTTTGTATATTGTTTTACAGAAGAATATGCCGAACCTTTGAGAGGCAAACATAAAAGTGGACAAGAAGTATTCTTGTTGTACTTGCCTGTTGTAAAACAACCCTTCAGCTGAAACATTTTTTTTTCTGTATTGAAATCTACCACAGTAACAACTATGTTATTTTGTTCTAGCCCCATACACAAGACAGCAAAATCCACCATGATTCCACATATAGATATTATTCAAGACTGGGATTACTCAAGTTGAAAGTGTATTTAAAAGAAAGATTACTCCTCTGGTGTCACACTTATGACTAAAAAATCCCCCTGGCTCTCTGGGTTGTGCTGGGTTGTGCTGGGTTTTTTTTATACAACTCCTAAGACTCACCTCCTGTGGCTGTTGTATACTTGAGAAGTAGGCAGAGAACCTCAGTAAAATCCAAACACTGCCTAACGCTATTCACATTGCAGGTTCTGGAGTCCTGACTGAGTACCTGGGTCCCAAAGACTTTCTGCACAGACTCTGTTAATGCATTAAGAGATACCTAATAGCTCATAGCTGAAATCTGGAGAAACCATGCCTATAATCTCCCTTTCTTAATTTTCACTGTTCAGTCATGACAAATGTCCCATGAAAGATCAAGCAATGGTATGATGTGATTTTCAAGCCTCAAGCCATTGCGACACACTTAACTAGCTCAAGCTTATTACTGTTGTACAATACCAGATCTGGGACGTGCACAGCCTCCTTCTACCCAGTCCTTGCCTGCCCTGGGGCAGGTACCAGTAACAAGAACCACAGAACAACAGGACAGCAGCTTTATTTGCTGTGTGTGACATACTGTTGCCCTAAACCTCCCAGCAGGGAAGGGTGACCTATAGTCCCTTAGACCTGCTCTCATAACACTTTTCACTGTGATTTCCCAGTACCTGAAAAAAAAAACACGGACTCGTTGGGACAGCAGTGCTACTCAGTTAAAAATCTGTAAAGAACTATCTCCTGTAATGCAGATACCAATTACCAACTTGATATTTGCACTGAGTGCAGGTTTGCAAGAGCGGTATGAAAGCTGCCAAATCCCAGCTAGTAAAAATCCTTCTCAGCTTGGTTTGACATGAACCTGTCCACAGACAGCACAAAACCTCTGAGACGTACAGGCCCAAAACAAAGCTGATGTCCCTCCTTTATTTGTGCCACAGACAGCTTCACAGGCAGGAACTCCCCAAGGGCTCAAAGGTGACAGATGAAATACACTTACCTATGCCTTTTCTTTACCCTACCCAGTCAGCACAATCCCAAAGTCATGGTCCATCAGTGAACCACCACAGAGGACTGAGCCACAGCAGTAGGGGATGGATCAAGGAAAGTTTTTGATAACTCTGTGAAAATAAAATCAATTTACAGGTTATTCGGAAACTTTTCATCTAGATACCTTTCCTAAAGAAACAGGCAGGTGGATAATTCTGTATATGAACAAAGAAACATATTCTTATTGATGTTAGAGATACAGAACTATAAAGTATTTCATATACACTAATGAGGAAACCTGTGATAAGCCCGTATCTGTCAGAGTAAAGGTTTGTTCCTTTTTTCCTACTGAGATGGTTAACTTCTTGCAGCCTTTCTTATTTACATTTTAAATAATGAAACACCCACGAGTACCAGGCACTTTTCCATTGCTGCTCTGTGCAAAAAGAATATTAATAACGTTATTAATAAAGCTGGGAAGACTGCAATAAAATGTCTGTGCACTTAAAACAAAGGAGCATCTTGAAGAACTCAGCAGATTTTCTGCTTTATGCAGGTTTGATAACACAAATACGATTAAAATATTCTCTGCTAGTAGATTAGAAATGCCAATTTATGTAACAGAAACTGCCTAAAGTGTAGGCACATTTGTTCAAAGAGATTGCATTCCCAGTCGGTTACCAAACACTTGCTTCATTGCCTGGTCCTCAAATCCCTTCTCACTTAAGCTGCTGCAAATCAGGACGGAATAAATGCCACTGTGATCTTCACCAGTGGAGCTAGAAAATGTAGGATCTACGGAGAATATAGGTCCCTCGTGCAGAACCAGATATGTAATCTCAGCCCTATGCCAGAAACTCCACTGCTTGACTTGTCCTCTCACCAGCTGCAGATCATGTTGATCCCACAGCATCTCTGAAAATGTGTTCACATGATCTAGTTATAATTGATGACAGGCATAATGCATATGCTACACAGTGGATTGCACAATAAATTGCAGGACTGAGGACGTCTGGAAACAACTGGAACAGTGCTAATGTATTCTGACACCTTCATTTGGCCGGAGGGGGGAGGAGGGGGACAGTTTTTTAAATACTGCAGGTTGCCATCAGGAAAATAACTAAAAGGACATATTAAATTCATGCTTCACAATCTACACATAGCGTTTTATATCTTTCCACAATGCTAGAGGAGACATTAGCTCAGGACATCAAAAGTAATTTATTTCACCTTATATGTACTCTCTATTTTGCCTGGTCTGAAAAAAAAACATTTTAAAAGCCTAAATGGCAGCAGGAAAAGGTTCAGAAAGTGTTTCAGATTTTAGCTTCAACTATATACTTTCCCTGAACTGTTGTGTATAGTGAGGAAGGACAAGGCTTCATCCAGGACAAAGATAACTATCCTCACCTGCTATCAAGAGTTTTGTAAGGAATTCTATAGAAAAGGTGGGAAAACAGGAGCCAAGCACAGTAAAAAAGGCTAATGGTGGGTGCAGTCCAGCAGTAAAATAGCAAAGGAAGAAGAAGAGGTGAAGCAGGGAAAAAAGGGAGTGGTGCTGCTTTCCTGCCTGAAGGGGGAAGCAAGTTTTGTAGGACAGACATGCATCTTTTTAACACACCTTGATACCTACAAATTGCTTTCCAAATTGCTGACTTTTCTTATTCACTGCTTTTCTTTCTTTTCATCCCATTCTTCACGGTCAGGGCTTCTAAAAAACAGCCACTAAGATTTGTTACTCTGAATATGAGCCTGAATTAGACACCGCTAAGCCTGAATGCTTGAAAATCACTGGAGTCATATTTATACTGTGCTTTCTTTTCAGTGATAGTTTTTAACACTTGTGGTGCAGAGTGTATCGCAGTCTTAGATCCATTACCATGAATGTATAATTTATCAAGTTCTCTGTATAGACAGTCTTGTATCATATTTGTATATACATGAAGCACACATTAGAAACACAGAGGAAAAAGGAGACGATATGGGCCATGATCTATTACTGCATCCTATCCATGCTCTTACAGCTGCTCTGCGGATTCTAACTTCAAAGCCACATTCAATCTTTTCTCTTTTCCTCCTCTGAACCACAGTACAGCCAGTGCACAGGTCCCTCGTGTATTCAAGTCCTAGGGCTCAGAGAGCAGAGGAGAGAGATCAAGACTCAGAAACGCACAAGAGAGAATACACTGCTGGCCCCTCTCATCGCTCCTCTCTGCAGAGTAGTCTGTGGGTTGCATTTATTTGTTGAATTTCTTCTTGAATTGTTGCATACATTCACAATACAGCCTGGCAGAATCCATCTAGAACTGTGGACCTCTTCAATATTGCCATGCAAATAAGAGTAAGGACTCTTATTGCCCTTATTATTATTATCTTATTAATAAGATAAGGAATCTTATTAAGTAAATCCAGCATTGCATGTCTAAGATCAAACTCCTTTGAAGGTGCATGTAGCGAAAAAGGATGAGCATCTGTAAGTCATGGAATCCAGTTTGTGTTGTGGACTCCACCTTGTGCTGCGTGCTGACAATACCGCTAAGCTTTGCTGGAGGTAAATAATAATACAGTCCCTACCTGGAAGCTTTCTGCCAATACCTAAGAAAGATGATGGATAAATCACCGAAGAATAGCAACCTGAAGGTGGGTGCCCTAGAGTAAGCCCTATCCCAGCTTTGTGCCTTAGCTGTTAAGTTAAAATCAGTTTGTTCGTTTTCTTTCGGATTCCCCTGCAGCAGAACAGGCAGAGGATATGCCAGAGCCTGGTAAGGAAGCCATTGGCTCAAGACATGGCATCAAACATCCCAGTGCCCCAAAGGGCTGAATAAAGCCTAAAACTCAGCTTTTCCTCTTCATGGACAAGTGCCTAGTCCCAGTTCTAATGACTCTAACAAGTACTATTCATAGGAAATTGAATAGATTTAGCAGAAGAGAATAAAAAAGAGCATCAAATACAGGAGGTGATAGAGCGATTTGAGGCACCTTAACATTCAGGAGACTGCAATTCAAGCCCTCGTACCAAATCAAGCATAGTGTGGACGTGGTCCCAAGGCCCCCTATATTAGAAGAAATTGCTACTCTGCAATTCAGCCTCAGGAAAATTGATTCCCACATAGCTTGATTACCAATCCAGAGCTAAAAACCAGCAATGAGAGCATCCTAATCCAGCTGGCCTTGGAGAACAGCAGGCCGTTTTCTCCAGAGAGCAAGGGCTAGGAGGGGTTGTCAGCATCCTTTTCGCAGTTCTTCATGAGACAGTTCAAGTGAATAAACAAACATGTGGGAGGCTTTGGATCAGTTAGTCAACAAATCCCACAAGGGGAAAACTAGCACTTTCAATGACCACCAGCTTCCTCAGTCATCTCAAAGTGCGATTAAACAGTCCTCACAAAAACAAAGGTGTGCTACCAGCTTCCAAATGTGGGTTCTGTCCCGTGCTCTGACAGACTGTACCCCAGAGGCCAGGGCCTTCAGTGTGCAGTGCTTTCTGAAATGACTTCATGGGCAACATATGAGTGTCTCCTAGGAAAAGAAAAAATGATTTCTCAAGAGAAACATACTGATGCAGGAAGAGTATTTCTGACATCAGTTCCAGGCCATTCAGAAGGAGAATGATAGTGTATAAATCAGGGGGGATTTTACACAACAATAAAAAATGCGGTATATGGATGAATGAGTGATATTGCTAAAAACAGTACGAATGTCTGAAGCTCTTACAGGTAAATGCAACCAAAACCACCTGGGTGGGCTGAAGTTTCAAGTGGGAGCTGGGGAGAAGTGCTCCAGCAATCAGATAAATAGAAGTCTGAAAGGTAAGCTATATATGGCTGAGTGACCTACATTTTTAGTCAAGGTTGTCACTCAGGCAGGGTTAAACACTGAGTACATGTAAAGACTGTAAACTGTTTCCAGAAACGCCTGCGAGTCCGCAGCATATCTTAACAGCTCATCTGATTTAAGGACTAGAGAAATACCCTTCTCCCCTAAACCACTGCAAACAACGCAATTCAATGAAATAATAATGGTGTACAAGTCATCTGCAAATATTACGTGTTCAAACTGCTATGATGTTCAATGAATTACACCTGTAAGTGACAGCATATATGTATGGAATAACAGTAAACTAAAGGAGACCCTGAGAATACTCTGAATGTATAGAAGAATGATAAACAACTGCTTTAGGGACTGTTGCTTGCTGTTCAATGAAAACATTGGATTGGTGAATACTTGTTACAAAAGCTGTAGACTTCACCGCATTGAACACAAAGAGTGACAGCCACAGAGGAAGCATTAAAATCAACATCACAGAGAAATGTCTTCGAAGTGCGAGAAAGTCTCTTGGATTCTTACAGAGTGCCTAATGGCTTCATGTGAAGCACAGCAATTTCTTTCTACCCACCTCATTGAAGAAGAAATTCTTTTGTATGACTGGGTTCAGCATTTACAGACACGAATACTTGTTTACAGAAATATTTCATGTTTGTAAATATGTAGACATGGCAACTTTACAAAATATATAGGTGTGTATGTTTATGCACTGGAACACAGGCTGGAAGAACAGAGCCTGTTTCCTTTCAACATAGTGAAAATAAGAGCCTGGCTGGATGCGTATTCATTTCTAAGCAGTGTAAAATCTTCTGTGCAGTGTTAGTTAAATGGCTCTTATTGTGTCACCATGACCAAACTACAAAGCTCTGAAAGCATAAATAGCTTTGCTAACTTGTGTTAATTGAAGATGTTCACAATGCTTCTCCAAGCACTCCAAAATGCTGCAATAGGTGTCAGAGAAAGTCCATGAAATAACACAAGAACCTGCAAGTACTCACAATTAATAATCTACCTTGTCAAAGAAGAAAAGGTGCCACATCTAACACAGTGTGACAGAGAAAGAGCTTTGCAACAATTCTAAGTTTTTAGAAAAAGATTTGTACATTATAAAATCAGATGGATTGTTATGATCATCTAATCTGACTTCTTGTATACCAAATACTACAAACCTGATCCAGTCATCAAGCCCACAACTTCCTAGTGAGCAGGCATGTGGCTTTCTGAGAGACTTCAGGCTAGGTTTAAAAACATCAGGAACAAAATTCTTGGTAATTAATGTTATTTATACTTTTTTTTTCCCTGTCTCTGATTAGCTATGGCATTCTACTATGGTTTTTTTTAATAGATCAAAGGAACTTTTGCTTCTGAATTCTCTCCCTTGTTTAAGTACTTCTTGACCTTGGCCAAGATAAAATAAAATTTCTCTAACCTCTTCTTGAGAGCAGGCTTTCTAGGACTGATACTGTTCTTACAGCTTTTTCCTAATTCTGTCCAAGACCTCAACTTCCCTTTGAAGTGTCAGTGTTTTGTGGGCTTCATTAATGCCAGAGAAGTAGGAATTACACCTTCTTATGTCTCTACTTGATGTTTCACTGCTTTCTAATCGAAAGACCATGAGCATTTGTAACAGCTGCAGCATCCTGAAAATTCATTATGAGAAGATGAAGCACCATTTTTACAGAGCGGTGTTCAGGAAGACGCAAGGCCCAGAGTAGGAGGAACTGGCAGTGTGTTGCTCTTTCTGATACAGTGTACTAATCTCCTTCTTTTCCCCATTTCTTAGCCTCCCTTTTCAAACCCTATAATCTCTCTGAAACATTTGGAAAAGTGTCCAAAGTGCATGCAATTTGGAAAATGGCAGCAGCTGTTCTAATGTAAGGTTGTAACTCAGTGTCATGATCAAGATGGTCTTGTTTTTCTCCCTGGTGCTCATATACTTTCTGCCTCTACACTACTCTGAACATTCCCTTTTCCACACTTACATGCAACCGCATCATATTTAACGCTTCAACTGGTAATTTTCTTTCCCTTCTACTGATATGTAATTTCATCCAAAGGAATAGTCTCTTTTTCTGAAATACCTCTCACATCAAGATCTTTTTTAATGATCCCCAGCAACTTCCTGAGAAATACATTCTCTATTCTTTACTTTTCTGTTCTTGTTCTTTTCTGCAACTGCTAGTATCTTTTTAACTTGTTGTTTCTTTTCCTCAGTGTTACCCTCTCTTTACTTCAACTGTTCTTTTCTTTTACTTTAAACACTTAAGTTTTCAAATTAACTTTGATCTCTGTGTGTGGGTTGTCCTGGATAGTACTGCTTTTTATCTCTGTTGTATGTCTGCACCTTTTTCTCCATTAATCTTCCAAACCTATAAATTATTGCGGAACATATTTCTATTTTCCCCTCACTGCTTCCAGCCACAGAGAACTCACACTGACTTTAGACTTACTACTTTAAATTGTCCAAGACTTTTATCATTCTCAGCTTTTTGAGAAAGGCAGTTAATATTTTAGAGCTATATTTTGACCTCGGAGAAACACCTGTAACTCCAAGTGTCTTCAGTAGGAATCTGTAGGCATCTTTCATGGATGAGTTTGGCCTTCAGTCCACAAATGAAGTTGAAATATGTTCCAGGCACTGAGTATGTTCCCTCCACTGTCATACCCATATATAAACTCAATTATGTTGTGTCTCATTTTGGGACATGGGGAGACGCATCTTCTTGCAAGTTAGGCCTGTGAAACAGCAGAAGAGCCATTCCATTAAAAGATAAAAATCCAGGCAAAATCTTATTTCAAATATCTAGAAATACAAATAAAATATAAATAACAAACACATCAAACTATACAGCATTATTCTTTTACCACTTGGCATTTTAAGGGTGTGGATGAATTTTGGAATAGTAAGAAGACAGAAAAGTTGAATTCTTCAGCCTGGGCTCCATTGGGAGGCAGAGTAACTGTTCACAGCCTTGATCATTTTTGATACATGAAAACATCCTTCTCATCCACGAAGCCCTCCAGTGATTTAAGGTGAGAAATATCTTTTGGGTATGCATACAGCACTCTGTGTTACAGTATCCAAGGGCAGGTCTCCCTGTGATGCTATCAGATACTGAACATTGACCCGTGCATAATTTCAATCCCTACCAGATAAATCTTTACGTATGTTTGATTTGCTTGTTCTCAGCTGTGTGTTATGTTCTTCAAAAAAAAGAGGAGATCACATGGCACTTCTTAGAAAAAGGAGAGATAACTTTTTTTCAGAGGAGCAGTGCATGTGTCCAGTTGGAGAACAGATGGAGCAGTCAGTCCTCAACCCTTGGAGGCGGTGGTAAGAGTCCTCATCAGGACCAGAAGGGACAGTGCAGAGTTTGCTGCAACACAGAAAATTTCTGAGTTGGCTGAATGAAGCCTGAATGCAAAGACTTGCAGCAGACAGAAGAAATTGTTTATAAGACATTTTTATTGCTAGCCACTTTGAGATTATGCTACTTAAAAGCGGTCTAAGCTTGTATTTCTAATACAACCAAGCTTTGGTGGCTTAAAGGCTTTTGAGTGGGAGCTCACTAAAGGGAAACATCTAAGTGGATCCCCTTCAAAGTTCTGGCCAGTTCAAGGTCCCCGCTGAAAAAATCTCTCCCTTCACCACTCTGCATGTTTTGTTAGTGTGTGACAGCATGTGAAGGAGGAGATCCATGCCCAACAAGCCAAGTTACAGAGAATTTAGGGTCTTGATTCCCTATGCATCAAAGCATTAAGGCACAATTAAAGTAGCACACAGGTTTACAGCTCAGTGACTGCACAGGCATAGGCACGAGCACATGCCCCACGTTTGCCTCACTGACCTGAGGTCTCAGTGTTTCCGGATCTCTATAAGATGTGTTTCTGCTATGTGACAGCCTCCAATGCTTGAGAGTCAGGACTATCTCAATTAACTTCTCTGTCTAATGACTCCTCCAGGGAAAGAAGAGATTCACCAAAAACATTCAATTTGGGGTCTGTACTGCTCAAGAGCTTCCAGACAGCAACAGGACTATTTTTCACAATTATCCAGTTTCAGACATGGCCTTAATATTAAGTTATGTTTTCCTTGAAGAGAAAAACATTGTTTTATGCTAATTGTAACCATAAAACAAAGAGAAGGCACTATAATGTGAGAATGGATTCACATGCAAACATACTTTGAAAATAAAAGTGCTAAATTACGTTTTATTGCATTAGCTAACTATGTACAATGCAGTTTTTATAACAATGATATATTGAATTAATACAAATTTTCACAGGCTTGAATGAATTCTGTGCTGAATCAGGAAGGCACTTTTTACTATTTTCTAAAAGTAACTGAGCTACTGGTCTCTTCATCAAGAAAGCAATTAATACTCCCGTGATTGTTTCACACAATTAAGGGATATGCCATACATAAACAAATTCTTTTCATTGATCTAAAGATAATTTTACCCCATGTTATCTCTATTTTCTGAGACAGCTTGAATACCGATTGCTTGAGAACAACCACATTTAAAGAAAAACCTCTAAGTAAGTTTATACTAGCAATCATCACTTAATCACTCCAAATCCATTTACTTTTGGGGGGGTGATACAAATACTGTTTATCAAATTCTACAGTTCAAGATTATTTCTCTTCACAGTGGACTTCAGAGCTCAGGATATCCATTTCCCTCAATGACAGAGTCAACATTCTTAGAACAGGCTCAATCTTGATGATGTCAGATAAAAGTTAGTTCAATTCAATTATGATTTGGGATTCAGGAGAGACTGAAATGAACGCTAGCCATGAGTAAATCCTTTAAATTGTCAGATTATGCTTGTTTTGTTGACATCTTTAATAAATCAGATAGGATATTTACATTTTTCTATTCAGAATGGAAACTATTGAATATTTAAGAGATCTGTGTTTGCACCTTACTAAAATTCTATATTAGATAAATAAAGCATAATCATCCATTCCCTGTGCCAAACTTGACTTTATGGTTATCACATGAAGAGATATTGTACAGGGAAAATAATAGTGTCTTGGCTATACTCCTGGTTCTATAGTAACATTTCCTAAAAGTAAAATTGATAGCATTTAAATTTAAGAACAAAAAATAGATTAATCATAGTTTGAATAGGACACGAGCTCCTTTGAAATTCTTACCACAGTTGCTCAGCCCTTGTAAATCAGCCCTTGATTTTTGAAATGTTTATTACTCGCTCCAACCTAGCCACAGGCCCAAAAGAGTTGTTTTTATTAATAACAATAATAATTTCAACACAGTCACCCTGTTCTCCTCAATGCCTTGTTTACTTTTGAACTCAAAACAGAAGCACAATTAATTTAAAATAATGATTAATTTTATTTTTTTTTCCTTTGTGGGATAACATTTCTATTAATACAGGAGGAAATAAACCTCAAAAAATACCATTTTGGTATTCAGTTCATCAAAAACTATTTTAGTCACTAGCTCACTTAGTTTTGTTCATACACACTTTGAAATCAATTTAAGGGAACAAACATTTTTCTATGGTCAGCTGGTAGTGACTAGCTTATATTCACATTGCCTAGACCATCATACTGTTCTGCTGGCATGGCCCATGTATACCCATGATGTGCATCAGGTGACACAGGATTTGTTATCCCATAACCTTCAGCACTTCATGACTAGAAGGCCCTCTGATACAGACCATATGATCTCTCTCTACTCATCTATTTAACACACAGCATCACCCTGGTCATATTTCCTGTGTGAGAGGACCACCCTCTCATGGAGGTCTTTGGAGAATATTTACCATATATTACTGGATCATATTGCCTGCTGCTATTTTTCCAGCACCTGATGTTCAGAAAGCCTTGGCATGATTCAACTCATCCTTCAGAAAAGGGTTCAACTAAATTGGAAAAGCCTTATCAGCATACAACAAAAGTCCAAGGTGCTGACTCTGTCACAGTGGCCACAACCAGATACAACCAGAGAATGTGAAAAATTAAGAGCTAGTAGCATAAAGGGTACATCATTAGACAAAAGTGATTATATCTAATAACTTTTGACAGATATTTTTTTTTGTCAATGTGTCCAGTTGCTTTTGAAAGCCATAAGAATTCACAAGATGCTGTAGCAAGGCATTTCACAAACTAATTAACAACTGTTTGAAGAATGCCTGCCTTTTATTTACCTTGGGCCTACCATTTTCCAATTTTGTTTTATGCCCCCAAGTCCTTGTATCAAAAAAGACTGTGATCAGTGACTATCTACCCTCTTAGTGCCAATCTTTATCATACAGGCTCCTAAATAGTCTTCCTCGCTTGTCTCTTTTCCATCTAAAAGAGTCTAGGTCCACTTAGTTCGTTCTCATACAGAAGCTGGTAGATTGATCCAGATTGCTGGAGGAATAAACTACTTCCCCAGCAGGAAATGGAGGACGTCTTTGCTGGGGATGTTTCCCAATGTCTTGTGCCTTTGGTCATGGTCACAGCTCTAAGCAGTCCCCCTTTCCTCTTTCCTGAGGCCTGGAGGAGCAGTTCCCACGTGAAGGACAGTGCTGTGACACACAAGTGGGAGGACTACCATCGGGTGCGGGATTTTCAGGAAAGCAGGACAGTATCACTCAGCATCACTCAGGATCCAGTGATTGTGGTAATGATGCATCCCACTCTCAGTCACCAGGGAGGCGACCTGGGACAGAAGGGCTGTTGCTGAGCATGGAAGTCCTAGCTCTATGCCCCTTGCACGTGGGTGGTGAAGTGTAGCAGAATTGGGATGGGGTGACTAGAGCTTGTCTCAGCCTCTTGGTGCTGTGCTCTTGCAGTGCTCATTTCCTGTCCACTAAAGCCTGTTCCCTTACATGACCTCTGTCCTTCAGGGAGGTGTCATAGGATCCCTTTACTGGCCTACTGAGGTATTATTGCTGGAGGACTTTCTCAGGTACCATGAGTGAGACCCAGCGCACTGTCTGCAAAGTGCACACTGTGGAAGGAGTTACTCTCTGTTTCACAACCACATTTTCCTGCCAGCACATCTACTTGCATTGTTCAAGCAGAAACTGAGATCAAACTAACAAGTCTGTGGTGTGGACATTCAGGACTAGAACCCTGCAGAGAAACAGAAAGGAAAACAACATGACAGTGAGGATGAGCCAGCCTTGTTTCAAAATGCTACAGAAAGAGAAAATCAGATACACTGGCAGCTACATGACCTTTAAGCCAAGTATTTGCATGTGGCAATAAGATCTGTCTCCTAAGACCAGAAAGGCATTGACATCTCTGGTGCCCTCACAAGATCTCTGGCTTCTTCTGGAGGAATGACCACCCATCAGTGAGCATATCTCTGTAGTTCCATTTGCACCTTAATTTTGTCCGCCTCCTATCTTGTTTTCACTCCCTCTGTCTTTTATCATCCTCAAGTTTTCAGAATCAGAAAAGGAGACAGAAAACAGTGCTAAACACTGTTCACTGCACACACGGGATTAGGGCCACATAGCAAAACACAGGTCTATGAGCTGATTAAAATCCTGTAAGAGGACATTTGATAATTTTTCTAGTGCGATTACTCTCATTAAATGTGTAATGATTTATCTGTGTGTTTAGATAAGAAGAGTTTTCCCTACAGATCCCAAGAATTAAATGACAAAATGGCTGTGCGGGGAAGGAACCCTCCATTAGATGTGGCCAAACAGGAATGTTTCATCGGCTGCGTCGGAGCCAGTTACTATCAAATACTTCTGATGAAGAGACCCTATGCGTGGAAAACAGAAATCAAGAGGCTGAGTGGCCCCGACAGCCTTTTTGCACTGAGGTTGCTAGTTTAAAGCAAGTTCCAGTCAAGAATAATTGAACTCAGTTCAAATTAGATTGTTGCTCCTTAGCTCCGTGAAATGAGGTAGATGATCACAGTCCGTTTCCCATTAGCCTAACTGTCTGCTTTACTAAAACCACCTGCACAATTGAAACTAATTGGTGCCCTCAATAGCAGTATCAACAGAGAGGATACAATTAAATAGTAATGGATTATGAACTATACCCTCCCCCTAAAGACACGATACCTTTAGACACTGGCAGTGAACAAGCTCTCCTGGCTGGCGCTTGGAGTGGGGCCGCATTTACACCAGTGGGCTGCCAGTCAAGATCCAGTCACAAGCAGAAATGTAAGCTTATGCACAAATGAACATTAATAAGGATATATTTATTCAGCTAGAATATAAGCAGGCCTAGAGCAGTGGAAAACACATACTACTCTATTTGAATTGAAGGAATCAAAGTGATACGTCCCCTGGAGCTATCAAGAGGCCATCAGACACAAATCTCATGAGGGACTGCTAAATTCCCTTTCCTCCAGGGACTCATGCAAAGTCAATGCAGCAATAAAAAGCGAATGGCATTGACTCATAGAGCAGCATATTTAGAGCAAGCTGAGAATACAGTGATACAGTGCTGCTGCTGTTGAGGACAACCTCTGATCAAGAACTGGGCTGCTTTCACCAGTCAGTGGGAGCCGAACAGCAGAAGTCTGGTGTACTTCTGGCAGAAACAGTTCCTCTTCTAAGCTCTCACTGCTATCATTACCGAAAAGGATTTACCCTAAAAACAAATTGCACCTTGGCCTAGAGCACTGGTTCCAGCCTTCCCCAAGCCTGCTGTTTTCTCATTCTCCTCTTTTCACTGTTCGTCCAGACTTCTGCTGCTGCCTTCCCACATCTCAGCTCTACTAGGCAGCACACGCAGCTCTGCCAAACCATCCATTTGCTGCCTTCCTTGAAAAAGGGTGTTCTCTGATGTTTTCAGGATTCCTGCCACTGTGCTCTCACTCCCCTTTCCCTTGAGATACCCCTGCCATCTCCTAACCTAATCTCCTATTGCCAGCTCAGCTGGTGGCGTACACTCTATCAGTGCCCAGGGATGCATAAAAAACCTTTCAGTAACCAAGACTAGCACTCTCCATTTGATTATCTTCTTCAGACAACTGTCTCATTGTCATGGTTTAGGCCGAACCAGCTACTGGGGATATGGGGACCCCAGATGGGACCAAAAGATGCTCCCCTCCACCCCTCTTCAAAGAGAGAGGCAGAGGAGGGAAAAAGAGACTTATGAGTTTAGAAGGAGCTAAACTACTTTAATGAAATATTAATAATAAAATAAAAGGAAATAATGAAATATATACAACACTGTATCAAGCTGCCAGGATGACAATCACATCACTGGCTGCCACTGGGCGAGTCCCAGGCTGGGCTCAGTGACGGATGGGAACTGAATTCCGGATCTGCATTCAGGATCGGTATCAAAGGCAGCTGAACAGACAGAGTCCTCCTCAGGTGTTAGCCATTGAAGAAAAAGAGCAAGAACTGACCTTTTGATTCCTCAGCTTTTATCCTGAGCATGATGCAGATGGGATGGAATACCCTGTTAGTCAGTTTGGGGTCACCTGTCCATTAGTTTTGGGTCACCTGTCCTGTCCGCTTCTCCGCGCAGGTGCAACCCCTCTAAGTTTTTTTGCTTCTGACCCTCCAACGGGGCAAGTAACAAAGTTCGCTGCCCTTGGGTGTTATAACAATAAGTATAAGCCAGAGCCTCTCTGCATACTGTGCCTTGGTATCAACTATAAACATTGGTCTTATCCCTCTGAAAGCAAACAGTGTCTGCAATATATGCTGTTAATTTCAGTAGTTAGACGAGGCCCCAGCTAAGAAGCAAAGTTACTGAAAAAAATTGGTCCTGTTTTACCTCAAACCAGGACATTCATATATAAAGACAACCCAGCACAAATAATGTGGCATGTAGAGACTGGAGAGGGAAGGGAACTGGGCCCGGGTGAAGTTTGTGCTCTTCTCTCTTTAGTTAGAAACACTCCACTCTGCCCAGCTGCATTCATCTTGCTCTCTGCTCTGCTGCTCCTCAAAGAGCAGTCTATGAATGACATGAGCATGTCATTCAAGTGCTGGATCTTAAGGAAATTTTGTAGACCCATTAAAAAATTGCTGTTATTGGCTTTTACAGATATAAGAGCACCTGTGCTTCTCTGTTATTCTTTTTATATGGCAGTCTGTACTTTGAATTTCTACAGGATGCTTTTTTCTAAGGACTGTAAAATGATTAACAGGCACCAACAAAGAAAACTTCATACCGCAGGTAGGAGGAAGAGAAGTAAAACTTTTCTGTTTGGGTAGCTATTTTTCCCTCACTCCAGGCCAGTTTGGACTTCAGATCATCAACTCCAGAGCCAGGAATGAATGCCAGGCACCCTTCCCTGCACTTTAACAAATATTAAATGCTTGCTCTAGCCTTACTTGCTGCCTCAAAGGCATTGATGCTCTGACACAGCAGAGAGAATCATTTACTGTATTGTTCTGCCTAGAAATATGACAGGTCAAAGCATACTACTTTGTGCTTCTTCAGATTTTCCTGTGTTCATTCAATAGGGAATTGCTACTCACTGGCAACCTGTGTTCAATAACATTAAATATCTGTAACACAGCTGGAGTGATATCTATCGATGTATCGACATGCACAAGCGGTGAAGTAGTTCAAAATAAATTGTAGAAAATGTAAAAAACAGCTTCTGATTCCAGATAATGACTATGAAAGACAATCGGTGCTCTCAGAGCATTGGTTTAAGATGCATTGGACATGCAATGCTCTCTAGGATGCATACAAAGGCCAGGTTTCTCAGAAGTGGTTAGAGTTCACACCTGCTCCTGGTGTGACTCTTCCAGCCAAATTTTCAGATGACTCATTTAGCAAACTGAGCTGCTTTGAAAGTCCAGCCCTGGATGTGGACGATAAATTGATTTTAAACCCCCACTCTTTTTTCTAAAAAGGAAAGGTTGAAGGAAGAAGCCAGAGGTCGACTGTAAATTGCTTTTCCTTAAAAAAAAAAAAAAATTAAAATCTGTACTTCTGAAAAGGTGGTGTATTAAGCACCTGCAGACCTTCACTCACATCCACTCCCTGATTATATAAGGATAGAGAGATTGTTATACTAGAGAGTTTTCTAAAGCATAATTCTGCTCCCAATCATCATGCATTTGAAACCTTTTTACTAGGAAAAAGAAGATCACCAAAACCAGGAATAAACATGAAAAAATGCCTAGGGTTGGACATGAAAAATCCCTTACATGAATTAAAAGTGAATGACTCTACAACTGAATGCTCATCCACCTTTGTTTCTTTAGACCTTAACATGATTTCCTTTTTTGCTGATAGTTTCTTTCATCTACTCTGTAATGAATGTAGGTGGTATCCTCTTGGTGGATCGTTCAGGTGTTAGCAAAGTGATAAACAATGGCATCAGCGACGCAAGTATGAGTCAGCTGTGGCAATGCTTCTGCTATTTGAAATTTTGCATGAGGAACTACTGCTGATTTATTTCTCAAGGATCATCAAAGAGAGAGTCTGCAAGCAATAACAACTTACAGCTCTTCATTCATTTCCTGCAGCGGAGCAGAAAAAGAAAGAGACGGTATTACAGACCCACTGTTCACTTCTTTCTTGCACAGCTTTATAAAGCAAAATTTTCCCTCTACCACAGTTACCAAACTATTTTTCCCTAATCAACAGATGTGTGACTTCAGTTTAATCAGATCAGAATGGATATAAGGATAAGTTACGTTTACTAATATTTTCATTTAAAAACGTAAAAAATACTTCTAGAATGACAGGTACATTTATACTAGCAAAGTAAAATATATTTTTAGAAGACTCTTCCGTTCTTGTTTTGCATCTCAATAAAACATGAACAAAAAGATAACATTATCTAAAACTAAGACTTAGAAGGCTGATTAAGGCAAATACATGTAATTTAAATTTATCTTTATTTAGGATCTCACTAGGAGATCACACATCACTTTGCAACTATATTTGCAGCCTTTGTGAACTTCTTAACCAAAGAACAAAATCTACATGAAGCTTCCAGCAGCATACTGATATTCGTGTTTAGTGAATCTATATACAGCATTATTCAACTCTACCCTTCACTTTGATTAAATTCCTTGTTTAAGAAAAAAAGCACCGAAGTCTAATTGTTCTTTTAAAGAAACCAGGAGACAGTGTAGCAAAAAAACTGATCAACTGCTTTGATTTAAAGATCACGCAGTAAAACCATTACAAGATAGAGTTATGTGTCTTTAGAATACATGGTAATAAATAAATTAAATCACCCAGAACAAATAGCACCAGCTGCTTCACAGATAAATATAGAAACTTGGAAATATAAAGGATAAACTACTTCAATCTAAAATAAAAAGAAAGAAAAGAGTAAGAAGCAGTGAAATGTTGTCTTAGTCTCAAAAGCCTCATGTTTCCCATTTATTTGGTACTGAGTCCATTTACTTTTCTCTCATGCCCTTCCCTGTATGCACCCATTGCATACTAAAGAGTGTAACATGAACTGTATCATGATGCATTTAAACTCGATGGTGCCTAAGCTTACTTGTGGTTTTTGGAGTCAGGGGTTATATTCAGTTTTGGAAAAATCTTTCTCCTTTCCCTCTCCTCCCTTTAGCATTGAAAATGTCATTTGTGAGTTGGCTTTCCCCACTCTTTATTGACCATTCTCATGGTAAAAGGAAGAAAGCTGAAAGATAATTAGATTTTGAGTCTGGGTGAGTAATTTTAAGAGCTTTGCAAGTCTCACTCCAGGATATATTTTATGTCAAACTCAGCTTTGTTCATTCAGTATAAAAGGCTGCATATTACAAGACAGGATGGCTCAGCTTCACAGGGTTATGGAAAGGCAAGAGGGTGACATATTCAGAGCTTAATTATATCAGCCTTAATTTGAGTTCCATCATCATAAATATGTGTAAGCCAACATGTTTAAAGGTGACAAAACTGATCCTTCAGTAAACAAAAGCAATAAATTGTTTAAAAAGATGACAGTTAACTGAAATCGATAGGAACAAACCCAATTACACCAGGAAATGTACACTCTAACCAAAAAAAAAACCCACCCCACAACAAAGAAGCCTCCTCTTGTCAAAACTTACTGTGAAAATAATAGATTTCCAATTTTGTCTCAAATAAGTAAAAAATGATACAAAAAAATCCCAGATTTTTCTATAAAATATCAGTTAGTAAAGGTCATAATATTTCCTGAGTAAAATATTACCATGAAAGCCTGTGGGTTAGCATATCTTCTTTACACTTGCTACAAATAGAAGGTTAAAGAGCAGAATACCAACAATTGTGCCGTAGAAAATGGTTACCCAGAAGAGTGGTGCTTTTCTGAGAAACTTGGTGTTGTGTGCAAAGAATTACTGCTCATCTAAATTTGTCCATGACACGCTGCTGCCATATTCTCACGTAGTGAATCAGTTTAAGGAAGGCACTTACTAACTGGCTCTCTGAGTTGGAACAACTTGGATAACCTTCCATTTTGCAGTTACACTGATGTAAATGCTTTGACAGTACCGCAATACTAAGTCACAAACTGTGAAAAGTTGGAGAAAAAGAATTATCTTACTGGAGTTTCAAACTTTCTCCCTGCGGCTTATTCATTTCCTTCACCCGAATTGGACTATGAGTTCCCTGTACAAGCTGCAAAATACTAAATCCCCCTCAACATGCTTTAATTTTCCTGGTTATATTCATCTATACCACCTCAAATATTTTTTCGCAAAAGCTTTCATTTTTCCTATACTTATTAACTGCTATGAGGTCTCCGGTCTTTTCTCAGTATTTCTTTAAAACGTCTAATCCTTTCTAGACCCTCTAGACCTTTCATGTCATTCTCATCTTCTCAGCTCTCTCAGGTCTTCTAGTAACAAAAAAAAACATGATTCACCTCTCTAAACTTTAGCTATGCAGAAGTTCAGCTGTCTAAATTGGTCCCCCTTGAGTCACTCTGTGCTTGTAGGAACAGGCAGATCCAAAAGGTGATGTGTCTGCTCTTAAGACAGGGAGCTTATTTTGACGTGTCAATTCACTTTTAGGTGTGTGAAGTTAGGTAAGGTGGATACTACTCACAAGGCCTGTATTTGGTCAGATCCAGCCCATCACCCTTTTTGCACACCATATTTGCAATTCTGGTTATAAAATGGAGCTATAAACCCACTATAGTGAAAGTTAGAAGCCAAAATGTTTACTTCATTTACTTGGAGTATTTTTATAATGCACTTAGTTTGTATAAATAGCTCAACTTCCATTGCCTTGTTTGGGTCCCATATTGGGTTACAAATTCATGTCTAACTTGCTGTCCTCTCTCTTCCCCAAGCTTTTTTAGCTTTACTGATCTTTCTATCCCACTTAATATATGTTTTCCAGTTTATTTTCTCCTGCATGCTTTAATTCTCATTTCTGACAGCTGAACCTCTTTTTTACTGTGTTGGCGCCCTTAGGGCTTTTTTCCTCTTTTCCCTTATGTCCCTTCACAATATAGTTCGTGTCCTTGAGAACACACTAAAAGGTCTACATATCTTGATCCTCTGTCCGAACTAGATTTTCTCCTAATCAAGAAATTATATAGGTTTGGCAAGATGCTCAAATGTTGTTGTTGGAAGGTGAAGTTTTTGATGGAAATCGTGATCAAAACCACTTTTACTGAAATTTGTCACATCTATCACAGGCAAGCAGGGCAGGGCAAAACATTTCTGACCAGTTCTAATTCCCATTCATTTTTCAGCAGCAGACTGGTTTATTTGCTGTAATATGCTAAAATTTCTAGTGACAGCTGGAATGTGGGTTTAGACAGCCTTTGCACTGTAAAGTTCATTTTTGCAACAGGGAATAGGAGAAGTTGTTTTTCCCCACTCTGAAGAAGAAAGTTTTAAACCAGAACAGTGAAGAAGATCAGATTTGAGAAAGTCTAGTGGGGGGGGAAGGCAGAGTTCTTTTTACAGCTTTCGTCCTTCCTATCATCATAGTGTAAAGTCTGTTAGTCAAGACTATACGTAAATTGATAGTCTTTGTCATTTTGGAGTCCTTTGACAAAGCTGAAGAACAAGAGGTCAGAGTTATTTCTTATTGCATTCACAACTTCATGATATTTCATGGGTGAACTTTATGAAAAGCATCAGGAATACCGTGAATCATAATTTCTCATCGTGGTATCACCACACTCACAATACACAACACGCAGACATGAGATCTGGAAATTATGGTGTAACTATTGGCTTTGTTGATGGTTAGCTGTGGATCTCTGATGAGCAGACAGTGCATGGTATTTAACACACTATCACAGAATTCTATTCTAACACACTATTCACAGAAGGGGTTTTTTTTTCCCTCTTGCCAAATACCTGCTAGACTTTTTTTAAAAAAAATATGTTGGCTGTGTCAAATATATTTGACTTGCAACAAATATTTCTCTAGCTCTTTCAGATCCATATCATCTCTGCTGATGCAAATCACAATAAACCTAGTTGTGTAGTCCAGCTGTGAGATCTTACTTAATCCAGGAGAATTATTTTTTGGATTTTTTTTTTTGTTTTTTTTATTTGAGGCTCAAAGCAGTGCTAAAGGCAGGTGCCATAGACAAGTACCATCCAATTTTCTCTTTTCAGCTTTGTCAATAAACTTCATGATTAAGCTGGCCTCCATGGGATCCTTGTTCAAGGCTTCCCAGGAGCAAAGGCTTACCATCGAGAAATACTGATTACATTGTATTCTCTTTTCTCCCCTTGTGCCTCAGAATCAAAGCAAAGCTCCCATTTCATGTGTCATCCCTTGCCTAGATAATCCTATAGTGAGGCGGGGAGTACCAATGTGAAGAAAGATGAAGGTTATCATGAAGCTGAAAGTCCAGAAGAAAAAGGTTACAGAATTATAAAATTAAGGAATGCATATGACTTGTTTGTTTCTGCTCTTAATTGTAACTTTTATGTTCTTAGAAAATGGAACTTAAACATTCTATTTAAAATAGGCAAGACGATTACCTTATTTAAGAACAAAGAATGGGAGGATTCAGTCAACTCATAGAGTCCAATTTCTCAAATTTCAGGCACCTACGCAACAGCTGCCTGGTTTGAAAGGGGTCTGAGAACATCTGTACCATGTGCTAAGGGATAAAAATTCTTCCCGACACGCTGTCAGAAAGTCAAGCCTGAACTACACCCTAGGTAAAAGGAGGAAGAATCTTGCTAGTATCACAGGTCCCTATACTTTAGTTGTTAAATAAAACTCAGAGAGAGTCCTAAGGGAGTCACATACTTACACTGCAAGACTGCTGCTAATTTAAATTCAGGAAAGAATTTTGTCCTGAGCTCATACCTGGCAACTGGTTTTACACTGACTGTCTGATCAGGGCACATCAACCAGACATCTGAAGTTGTAATGCCATTAAAGGTACAATTTCACACCATCAATGTCAACTTGTTCACCTCCAAAGCTTCAGAGGACAGTAAATGCAGACCCCAGAAGCCAAATTACAGATCAAGATAGGGAACTGATAGCTGATTTCTAACCAGTGTTGAACAGAAACTCAGCAGCATGGGTAAGATTGTATAATTTTCTGGCAATAGCATTTCTAAGGGACTCTTTGGCAATACTGACACACCATGTATCTGAAAACTGTCACTGTAAGACTTATGCCCTGGGACAAAATGACTTCCCAGGATCCTGTGACAAATCTCACTCCATGAAATCTCCCACTTAATTACGTGATCTCTTTCCCAAGCATATCACATTACTTTTAAAACAGTTTAAATTCCTCATTCCCCTCCCCCTTTGTCAGACGGTTCCAGAAATGTACTTCTTGTATGGTTAAGGAGCCTTCTTCCAATTTCCCCTCTAAATTTATTCATGGCCAATATATAAGCATTTGATCTTATGCCAATACCATCCTTTAACTTAAATAATAATTTTTCTTCCTTGATATTTACCTCCATAGTATGTCATTCATTTATTCAATTCATTCAGGATAAAATAATCTTAATAAATGTGAAAATGTTGTAGCTATAAAATGAAAATGCACTATGATGACCTTTACTAGAGTCTGGTACTAACCTGATTTTATTAAGTATCAGAAATGTTATAACAGATATTAAAGTGTAGTGACATTCCCACATTATGCAAATCTATCTGGACTAATTTAAATTCTTTTTGTCTTTCCTCCTCCACCTTTTTCTATACAGTTTAGTTTTATAAATGAAGAAGTTTTAATATTAAGCCCAGATTTTTAGAGAAGAATTTAGATATTTGTGTCTGCAACTAAAAGATAGGAAAGGATATGTTTGGACAGTTTGATGTCTTATGCAACTGATCAGCTATTTCTGTAGTCTCTCTTTCAGGTAAGTAATTATCACAGTTGTCTGTACACATTAGTTACTTAAAGATACACACATTTGGTATGTACTTAGAAGAGACATGGAAATCTGGACCATGCAATTAATAAGTCCACAAAAATCTGTCAATACTATTAATATCTTCAGAAGACTGAATAGTCAGCAGCAAACTACTGACTTTCTGCTTTTTGCTTTCCTGTGGTTAGTGCACCTACACTGAAAAATTTTGCATCACCTATACAGCGAGTTCAACGTATGATGTGTCTGACCCGTGCTTTTTGAAACACCACTACCATCAAGTTTGTCTATAACAGTGTCTAGGAATAATACCAGTAAAACAGTTTAGTGAGAAGATCTGTTCCTCTGCCTCAGAAGATAAGAAGACCTGGATGTTATGGAGTATGAACTGGAGAAAGATTAAGATTTTCTTACAAATATGACGTCCTTATGGCCATTGTTTGGCCTTGGAGTCAGGAGAGAAATATGCATTGCCAAGAAATTCTGGCCATATCACAGGCTTTGACTGTAAAATTACTCCTTGTACTGAGAACTGAATGATGTGTATATTAAGACAACAAAACTCATTCATCAACATACGTGACTTCTAGGACATCTTCAGAGTCACAGAGCCACAGAATGGTTGAGGTTGGAAGGAACCTCGGGAGGTCATCTGCTCGAGCAGGGCCATCTAGAGCAGGTTGCCAAGGGCCAAATCCAGGCGAATTTTTAATATGTCTGAGGATGGAAACTCCACAACCTCCCTGGGCAACCTGTGCCAGTGTTTGCTCTACCTCAGTAAAAAAGTGTTTCTTGTGTTTCAGTTTGTGCCCATTGTTTCTTGTCCTGGTCTTCATCCTCTTGGGGCAAAATATCCTCTTTGCAGCCTTGTGATCTGCAACAGAGATGAGGAATAGATGCTTGAGACTCTTTTGGCTGCTGTTAAAAGGCATGCTCTTCTGCATAGGCAAGTTTCAACTTTCTCCATAGGCATGTTTCTCCAAGCTACAGGTGTGAGACTGAATGTGACACTGCACTACCCAGCAGCATTGCTGGCCACATGCCCTTGGGGCTCCTCAGAGTTATGTTCATTGTGTCTAGCACACACTTTATCTTTCTTCCTATGTAGAACTATTGCTAGACCATAAACCATACAGACAAATGGACCTTGCCACCTTTTAGTGGCAGAGAACATCCACAGAGGAAAAAATAAGGTGTGTTTTGAAATGGAAGTGTTTCATGTAAAGGACAAAAGATTAGACCTCTAACCTATGTGATCCTCGAGCAAAGGAATTATCATTTACTCTAAGTGGCTAAATGGTTAGGTGCATAACATGGTAATGGTGATACAGGAAATTGTTCTGGCATCAACTGAGTTTTCTGCTTTTACATCCCATAGTTTCTGTTCAATAATACAGAAGAAAAACATAACATGCATTTCAGCACAGGAATTGCCCATGTAGCACTGTACTTCTGGCAAATCTTTTTACAAACAGTCTAAGCCATTACTATTACTCTATTACAATACAATATTTTCATCTATTGAACGTCAAACTACAACTTCACAAACATAAATAGGTGATTTTAATTATCAGGTTTTTTCCATAGGTGAGACTATTTATAAAAAGACTATTTATAAATAAATCTGTATTTATTTATTTAGATGGAGAAGTATTACATGAATTAATAAGAATTACTCAACAGATTTCCACAAAAGCCTTGGAAATAAAGATTGTTACATCCTTAATGCCCACAACAGCAAGCCATTCTGAACTTTAGGAATGCTACAGACTAGTTTAATTACTCTTGGCTTTGTCTTCAGCTACAAACAATCAGCTCACAGCCCTGAGATTTGTGCAATGTATTATAGTATCTGTGTGTAGACATTCATCCATCCACATTTGGTAACATTCAAAGCACTGTGCAGTATGTTAAAAATGATCTATATTGACTTCCCCTCATTACTCAAGCCATGAGGCATTCAAGATTTCCAAGATTTCTTGTGAAACAGTGTTGTACTTGCAGCTGTACCATCCTACAGGGATTTTACCATCATTTGTCTGCATTTACAGCTTTATCATTTCTGCACATAAAAATGTTGTCCCTAGTTGTCCTGAGAAATAAATATTTAACTGATGAGATATGCAGTATAGCTCTTTATCCTAGGGAATCCTAAAGTGTTTAATACATTTCTGTGTGTTCTGTGTAACAAAATGGATCAGCTTTATTTAGACATAAAATGGCATTGGGGCTTCCCATGTTTTCCTTCAAGCACAGTAATTCTTAACATTTTCAATAATCACGATGTCCTTTCTGAAATTCTTCCTCCTCTTCTAACTTCTCAGGTTCTTATTTGCTAGGTGGGAAATGGGGGGTATTTGTCAGCCCATGACACCAGCCTTAGAGGAACCTTGGCCCCACTCTTGAGAGCTACTCTCTATGAATGTCTCAGGGCACATTCTCAATAAGCGTTTGTGTAATTGCTCCAGGAGACCATATTATTTATTATATTTCAAAAAAAATGTCAGTTATAATCATCCAGAATATTATCAAGCTGTCATGTTTGCAACATGTTGTGAAAATAAATATTTTCATATTACCATCCCTTGGTATTTGAGTGAAGCAGTAATACTATCATTTTCTTTGAAATCTCCACAGTATTTATTCTGTTTTTTTATGATACGGATCAAATACATTACATATAAATTAAACACTTAAGTATATTGTTTAAGGGGCTAATATTGTCTTTTGGTTTATCTGGCAAACAAAACCTGTCTTGTTGTAGCTTGATAATTCCTTTCTTCAGATGATGCTCTCACATGGGAATAATGCTTAAAACCTCATCAAGTTTTGAAAATGCACAATGGAAATACTCTTACTGTTTTTGAGGTGGAAATAGAAGAGGCCTCATAAAACAAACTGACTACACTCTGGAAACATTTTCAGAGCACAGTAAGGCACTTGGGACAAAAAAAAACAGCTCCCGATTGTAGATCTTTTCCTTGCCATCAAATCTTTTAGGAGCAAAACCCAACCAAATAAAAGAGCCCCCAGTCCATCCCCTACCTATGTTAATTTTCTTTTCGCTTCCTTTTGTTTTGCTGTGTCCAAGAAGTTTTTGTTCAATATAATTATTCTGTTTATTTACACCCTTTAACACATTGTTCCAGGTACCCAGAAGCACATCTACTTTGGCAGGTACTCGTTCTGCCTTTATAACAAATCCTTCGGCTTTCACATCTGTGTAGACAAATTGAAATAACATTTGAGTTGAAGATTTACAGTTTGGTCTTTATATGGTAGATTTTCACTAACCAAATCTCCCTCTAACATGAGCAATCAGTGTGACTGCTGCTGTACCAGTTCATAATTTCAGTTTCATTCTGGATAACCTCACTGGCATGTCCCCTCTTGCCAGGGTATACAAATTAATTCAGCTTTTAAAGTCTTTTGCATTGTAATGGAATGCCTGAGCAGGGATATGCTGGATTCTCATTAGACTGCTTCTCATAACTAATGTCATCTTGCTTGAGATGCTAGACAGCCTCTTGGTTTTTGCCAATGTGTCAACAAAATGTGAATTGTTCAGTGAATTGTTGTATATAAATACCTGATGGGAGGGTGTAAAGAAGACAGAGCCAGGATCTTCTTAGTGGTGCCCAGTGACAGGACCAGAGGAAATGGGCACAGATGGAAGTGCAGAAAATTCCATCTAAACATAAGAAAGAGCTTTTTATTGTCAGATTGGTCAAACATCAGAACAGGTTGCCTAGAGAGGTTTTGGAGTTTCCCCACTTGGAGATATTCAAATGTCTGGACATAGCTCTGAGAAACCCTCTGTAGCTGATCCTACTTTGGGTACAGCGGTTGGTCTAGAAGATAGCCAGAGGTCCCTGCTGACTTCAGCTATCCTGTGATTCTGTAGTTTATAGCATGCTGAGTATAATACCCATTAACTTACCGACTCCTAATGAATACTGATTTTTTGTTTGCAATATGAGGGTGTGGTAGAGGGTCTGAGGGTAGCAAGACAGGGAAACTGGTTTGCCATTTTCTTCTTGAAACTCCTGAAACTATTAGTTTAAAGAAAATTCTTATTAAAGTCTGTTTTGCACAACACTGGTTTTTTTTCTAATTGACAGAGAGTATATAGTGCCAAGTTTGAATAAATTAAAAGAGTAATAAATCTGAATTAAAATCCTCTGGCTCAATACCCTACACAAAGATGTGCATTGCATGTATAAGCCTCCACTGAATAGTGTATCTTTTTTATTCGTGTGGAACCATCTTCTCTTTTGCCGTGGACATCTTCACCTGGGTATTTCACTGCTTTGAAGTGGCTCTAGAATTGCCACTATGTACCGAATACCCAAAGCGCAAATTGAACAAGGACTTGCAAATAGGCACAGGGATAAAAGCAGGATACAATTTAGTATAATATAGAACTCTATTGTGAAATAAAGGATCTAATTTAGCAAAAAGGACAAATTCTAGTCTGGGTACACCAGTGTAACTCTGTGTTAACCATATACTTTCTTCAAACGTCTAGATATGTGAAAAAGAATAGAATTTTTCCCTAATATATACTCCTGTGTTTTCACCTTCAACTGCATCTTCCTCTCTGCTTCAGCTACATAAGTTATGGGTTTGGGGGTGAGGGGGAGAGTTATTAGACATTTTTTATGTTAAAGAGGGCTAGAGAGTAATGAGGCCTTAAGGACAACTTAAACAGGAGAGAAAACGATGTTCTCTTTCTTTGATAAACTTGTTTTATGCACTCCCACTATAGATATAATTACAGTGCATCAGTACACATTACCTTGATTTCTATGGGAAGTTTTGTGTTGGATTAAAAGAAAGGTCAAAAAATAAATATTCTACTGCTACTGAGCAAACTTTTTTGCCCAGCTCAGTTCCTTGGTCTTCATAAACAAAAACGGCTGCTGATTTTCTTTGCCATAATAATGTCATATCTCCTATTAATACCTTTGTAATTTGCTCCATTCAATCTAGTTTTACAAATACATTACTTTAATAGCACATTACTCAACAAGGAAATATCTGCTTATGTTATGCCTTGTAGTGGAACATATCATAACATGGCTTTAGCTCAGGGATTTTCATTATCATTGCTTCTACATGTCACCAGTTTTTACAGTGTGGGTGCCGTCATGGTCTGAAAGTCTGTCAGTGACAAGGGGAATGAAACATAACAGTACCAGAGGCTGGATGGACCTGTATCATGTCACCAATTAAATGAATTATCTTGAAATTTTGGTTTGGCTTTTTGTAAGGTTTCAACAATACGCAGTGTGTCCTTTTCATCTTCTCTCTTCTCATGCACTAAAAGACAACATGGTGATTTCTTCATATGTCTGTATTAAGACAACATTTTTGCACTGTAGAGGACTATTAACTACATTTCATAATAATCTTTTCCTAAGCACCATTAACGTAATTAACAGCCTGTTAACCAAAACATTCGACCTTCAGCATCACGTAATAAATTGTAAGTCCACAGCGGGTAGGAGACCCTTTCAAGAGAAACACTGCTCAGCGATACAACAGCCAGAACTGTGAAAATCTGTTTGTTCAGTGGTGGAGAACTCCTAGTGTCCATTAGAGACGAACAAATGTCTGCCTTAAATTGCTCCAAAAATGTACTTAAATAAATATCATGCTAAGGAGCTGCACTCCCACCAGCCAGAGCTCCATCAAAACTGGTTAATTATTCTTTTAAAGACTACTTCCTTAAAGGACATAATTTTGCTACAATAGCTATATATTGGGTCATTAACTACCCTTCAGCAACAATTATTTGATATTACAGTGAAATATTCAGAGAAACCTTAAAGCAGAGAACAGAAATCTCATTGGACATTAAGAAACAGGTAAGGCAAAAGCTATCATGTTCATCCATCTTGAGATATCTTCTTTTGAGTAAATAATTTGTTAATAGCTAGTATCCTACAAGTTTCGTTAATATTGTTAAAGAGAGTGCAATAGCCAACAGCTATAATTCTCATGCTGGGTTTGCCATGCAAGTCTTAAGTTTATGAATTTTAATTTTTGTCCCCCCTGCATTTTAAAATACTACCACAATGCCATAACATAACAACATTAAAGGAACATAGCTCAAGACTCTTTTTCACATACACCAGTGCCTTTTCTTATTTGTCTGGGGAACAAACTGCTGTTAGACCAAATTAACTCTCATGGTGTGACCCTCACACAGCCTTTGCCACAAGAGCTGCCACAACAAAAGTTGCTGTGCCCTATTTAGGGAATCAGCACAGAAACGAGCAGCATAATAACACCATTATGGGAACGTTAATAAACTGTTGACCACTTAGACCGTTTTAGAAGAGTCTAGGGGCTACATGGCTGCCAAAATGATTGCCACTATGTTGTCACAATGTGCTACAGCAAGACAAACAATCAACATAGCTTTGTAAATTTGAGATGAACTGCACTGTCCATCCTGAGCTTTCCAGTAGACTCAGATCCTAACACTCCTCCTGCAAAATACGAGTTGAAGAAACTATATTTATCAAAAAATACATAATTTGCCTTTAACCATCCTTTACTTTCCCACTCATTAAAACAATCAGTTCCTGTGTCAATCGAAGTGAGCTGTTTTACATGAAAACTTTTTCTGTTCCTCTCCTGAGCTGTCATGTTTCTCTGTTGTATGCCTTTCATTTTTTCTTAGCCTGGTTAAGCAGTAAGCAAGCAAGCAAAATTACTAGATTTTCTAGGGCTTGGTTAGTTGATTTTTGCAGTCACTTAGTGTATGAGCAACCAAAGGATGAATGCAGAGAAGAGCAACAAAATGAATGTGGAAAAATAGAAAATGCTGTTTTGCTCTTTCAGTTGCTGAATTTTCTTAGGCGGTCACACACTTGGTAACTGAACACCATCAATTTGCTAAAAGTGTGAAAAGGAGCAAGAGCATCTTCTGTTTCTAACCTCAGCTCAGGCCCCCTTACCCATGTCCTGCACTCCCACTGCTGCTGCCATGGACTACTTACGCATCCATCTTTCCTCCAGAGGTTTTCACCCTTTCCTCATTGCTCAGTAAGGAAGAAAGCTTTAGCTTCAAATCCACAAGTCCCTCCTCAAGACTCACTTCTGTAACTACTATGGACTTTGCAGGTGTGACAGCATCTAGCACAGCTGAGAGAAATCCTGATCACAGCCCCCAACACCATTACAACAGCAAACCTAACACATCCATGAACTAAGAGCTACAATCCAGAAAACACATACAGCCAAGACAATACTGTAATTTACCTCAGATTTTTTCTCCAGTATTAAAAAAAAGGTGAAGTGAGTTACAGATTAACAGGAAACACAGTACTCTCAGCCATCACATTTCAAAGGGTATCACAGCACAACAAGGTTCCCAACAGGCTGCATGCAGAGCAAGCAGCATTTCGCATTACTAGGACTGAGGATTTGCTAACATCTTTAAGGAAATCATGCAGATCCTAGCTGTACATGTTCCCTGACGGCTGCAAGCTCATATAAACCTGCATCTTTGTGAGTTAAGCTTCTGCTCTCTCCTTGCTCTTAAAAAGCAAGCAGAGATTTTAATACTTAAAGGGATTCAAGGAAGTAAAATTGTCTTCCCCTGTTTCCACGTTTCTTAGTCTGAAAATCCCAAACATTTGCTACACTTTCAGAAACCTTTCTTCAGTATAGGAATGGAGGACGTGAAGGAATAAAATGTGTAAGAACAGACGATTTTTCTGCTCAAACAACCTGACACCGGATACTGAAACCCCAAGGGGCTGGACCTACTCTCAAGTTTGCTCACGTGAACACTACCCAGTTCAACACAAGGTACTATAATGAGGTGATCTGAGGCACATCTCCTGAGACACAAGGCTACGGAGCAGAAAAACCTTACGAAGAAGGGAAAACTTAGGATGAAACTTACGTTCTGCAGGTTTTTTTGAGAATTTCTTCTTCCATCCATCTTCCTGATATGCAATTGTGTTACAATTAATACGCGCTCCATTCCATCTCCATGGATAAAAGGCAAACAGATTATTTAGCCTATATTTTTAGTACAACATAATAAACACATGGTTCTCCAATATCTGCCTTGTAAATATCCACAAAAGCACTCATTTTTCAGATTTTCATCACAAATATTATTGTGTCACAGTCCACCCTTCTACCCTGAAGAAAAATGATTTGATCTAACAGGGAAAATAATTTGAACGTAAACCAGAGTTCATGCACACAGGGAAAAACAGTAAGGAAACCAAATTTATGATCACTGTATTGTGAATAAGTAGCTCTTTGATACATGCTATAGAATGGAATAAATATATCAGCTAGTTTGTTAACAGTTATTGCACAGGTAAATACATGTTAAAAAACTGAATCGTTACTGAGGACAAAATATGATTTGCTGTTAACACTCAGCAAATCTGTCTGTTGAAGCTGCATTAAAATATTCTTACACATCTTGACCTATAGTGATCTGTCAAAGTGGTCTATAAATCATTATTTCTTGATCATGATACTATGGCTAGACCTTCCATTTCACTGATGTTATCAGTGGCTGAGATTGGGGTCAGCTTCAGAGCAGAAGACTCTAGCTGAAAACAATTCCCAGCTGAACTGGGTAATGCACAAAGACAGTGAGAGGCTTTAATGATCAAACCCAACACCCCAAGCTGCACTTTGAAGAGGCAGCAGGTCGTTTAGGGTCTGATATATGAAGAGTACATGCTGACTGCGCCAAATAACATAATTTCCAGGCATGCCCATCCATTGAGATGACAGCAGCTGTCACTCTGCTTCCCCAGGACTGGGCTAACATGGAGCAGCAGTATGACTAACTTACTCACCCCTGGGGACTGCACAGTTCCCCAGCGGCAACATACTGTTCCCACAGCCCTGTGCTGCTCTTCTTTGGCCTCTCTTCTTAGCAGGAAAGGAGTGAAGTGATGCCACCTTTGTTCCAGGGGGCAATCTGTAGGTGCTTTCAGGTGCTTTCTCTAGACATTTTCAAGGCCAGGTTGGATGGCACCTTGAGTAATCTGGTCTAGCAGAAGGTGTCCCTGCCCATGGCAGGGGGGTTGGGACTAGATGATCTTTAAGGTCCCTTCCAATGCAAACCACTCCATGATTCTATGATTCTCTGCTGAGTGAGTGGGCAGGGGTTAAACCCTCTCCTTGTCTCCTATGCAGGTCCCAGAGCAGAACCTGGCAGCAGCACTGGTTTGGGACCACAGTTTGGACACGCACTGCTCTGGAATTGTCATTGACCACTCCAAACTCCCTGGAAAGTCCTGGAAGAACAGTTTCACTATGTCCCTGGGAATTCATGCAGTTATGTGAAAATTCATCTTTATCGTAACAAAAAAACCCAACCAACCAACCAAAAAAGTGTTAGCTTGGTATCCTTTATGCTTGTACTGTTTAAATATTGGAAGGCAAAACTGTGGAATTCAATTTTCAAATGCTTTAACATAGCGTGACTTGGGGACCCCAACTCCAGTTTTTGAACATTTGGGTGGGCACGTGATAGAGAACAGGGCAGTGGCTTGGAGTTTGCCACAGAGAAATTTGTGCTGATATTACTGAAACAGAAAATTCATTTGTGCGGAGGCAGTTCTGGGATGCTGTTAGAAGAAGCCGAGGGCTCTGACAGACCAGTAAGTGTGGCTGAGGGCATTATCATCCCATCTGTCCGTCCCCCTTTTCTCTCCAAAGTCAGCGTTCCCATAGCAGAGGCACGAGAGGCAAATGTACCTGCTGCTCAGCAGAGATGGCACTCTCAGCTCATCAACGCTTCAAGCTGCAAAGCCACCTGACAGCTGCAGCGACGGAGCAGATCACGGTGGCTTCTGTCACCCTGCTTCAGGGTAGCAGCTCCCAGCAGCACAGGGCAGAGGAGAGCTGAGGATGGTAACACCTTGGATCACGGCTGCTCAGTCTGACAGAGCCCATCTGTCAAAACCCAAAGTGAGAAAGAGAGATAGATTACAGAGGAACTGTGGTTGTATTAAGGGGATATCTAAAGTCACACTTTCCCAGGAAAAAATGTGTAATTAAGCCAGTTACCGTGCCTGGTATTTGTGCACAGTATCTGTAGCAGCACATTCAATTAAAATTAAATAATAGAAAATAAATCTCAGCTGGAGCACTGCCTGGATAAGTGCCCAAGCAGGAAGTAGAGTTGTATTGTCTGAACTATTTATGTTTATGAGCAATTCATGAAACAGATTTTTCTGTTGATTCTGCACTTTTCACTGATAATTATGGAACATTTTGGGGGTGAGGAGCTGCCACTCTAATTGAAACAAATTTTCCACTCCAAACAAACAGGAGGTAAAAATAACCCTCTATCTTATCAATTTTTTAAGGAGAGAAGAGTGTTTAAAAATTCATTGTCTGTTTCTCATCTTTTCTGAGGTTTCTTTTGGTATTCTAAATATGATTTATAATACTTTAAAGTGCACGTACTTTGAAGTCCCTACCCATTGCCAGAACAGACAAAAGAGACCCTTACATAAAACATGGCTTCAACTGCCAATGCACAGTTTTAAACAATAGTGGTCACTATAACGTAGAGCCTAGCACATGCTTTCTGTTTTTTCTACAAGATTTTTACATGAAACTAGGCAGGCCACATCACCTCTCACTGCTTTATCTGTGAGGGTAGGGAGGCATGGAAAGTCAACATAGTCTTTCCTTACCTTAGCAGGATACTGAGAGGAGAAAATATAGAGAGTGGGCACATCTTTACTTATGGTTGCGTCTATAGTTGTAAATGAAACAAGGTCGAGACACTGGCCAAGTGTTGGTCTGCAACTCTCCATTCAGTTAAGCCTTTTCTAGTCCCTAACACTGATTTTGTCTTTGCTGTCTCCAACATTGCCTAGGAAGGGCTCAAGCGGAGTAAAGGGCAGGGACCTCTCTCCCCTGGCAGTCTGGGCATTGCAGTCCTGTTTTATGGGAGAAGCAGAGCAGATTCTGGCTGGACACACACCGTGCAGGACCAACTGGCCTTAAGACTGGAGACCTGCCCCTGCCTGTTTTATTTACTAGTATAGACATAGCCTGTAAAAACCTCTGATAAAGGGACATAGCTTCTGGTTACAGACAATATAAAACTAGATTAATGGTAAGAGTCAAGCACATACTGTTCTTTGTCAATTTGACCTGCAATTAGATCCACACAGACAGTTTCTTGGCTGAAGTCTTCAGGACATGAACAATGTTTTGCAAGTACAGCCATAGCCTTTGCAGGGTCTGATTCTGTTGATACATGCTCTTCAAATGATTTTCTGTAAAGACTAGACTCAGAGTCAATGACCCAAAACTCAACAGCACGACTTTCATCTCTCTACTAGCAATGCAGGTGCTGCTGCGAAGACCTCTCCTATTTGCACATTGGTGTGAGTCAGACAAGCCAGACAACCAAGAGGTCCTGCAGAGCTACAATCCAAACACACTGGACTGGGAAGCATGTGGATTGGGAAACCACTTCTCTAGCAAACACCCAAGGAAGAAGGTTGTTGGAAGAACTTTTGGTGAAAGATACAGTTGTGTAACAAAGCAGTCCCTAAAGAGAGGAAGAGCAAAACTGGTTTAAAAAATTCCTGATGGAAAACTCTGTCCTACTTAAATCAAAGCACTTTTGCAGCAATGTTTCCATCTGTAGATTTTACAAAAATAGTCTACTCATTTCTTTTCGATATAGCTGAAACATTTCATTTTGAGAAATTCAGAGCATTCTCCTTCACTGCCAGTGATCCAGTGTTTTATTGCAGAGTCTCTCAGAACTGACAGGCTGGGAGTCGCCTAAAGACAGCAACTGACTGTCCATTCCTCTGCTTTTTAGGTACGATCAACTTTAAAAAAGCATCCCTGGCAGAGCTTTGTCTAATTTAGCCTCACAAGGCTTTTTTTTTCATGAGTTTCATCCTGCTTACCAGTCAAAAAGTTATTCCTAATTTCTAACATAAATTTACCTTATCATTTTGGAAATATTATAGAAAAATGTCATCAGTCCCTCCCCTCCACCTGAATACGTATAGTATAGTAGAACAAATTACATCAAATAAAAATGTGTTGTCCTTATTGAAACAAAGAACCTATACGTTATTTAAAAAAAAAAAAAAGCTATTTTCCTATTCCCTAAACAATTTTTCAGAATGTTCTTCACAAGCAGGATCACAGTCAGATGTTCCTTTCAGTTTGACACTCACGGATAATCAGAATTTCCTGCAGAATGGCCATCCTCACTTCCAGCTCTGTGTTGTCTCTTCATGATTAAATGTGCAGGACTACCTCAGTGCACATCTGCAAATGTAAGCAGAGGTCATAGGGTGCTGCTTCAGCTTTGTCTCAGCTGAAGACACCCTTAGGTGAGCTCTCAAGTATGGCATAGGCTGATCAGGGAAGTGAGATTGGGAGGGATCACAAGGAAAGAATGTTACAGAAAATTATTGAAGTATTCTTAAATCATTAAGATCTTATTACCATACCAAAAGTACAGGCAGTGAGAATGCAGGGAACACTCTGCAAATAGACCTGAATCTTGGCATGGGGAGATTCACTATTTACGTGCTTGCAATACAGGACATAGCTGCCTTTTTCTTTTTGAGTATTCACTAGGAAAGTTACATTTCCCAAATTAATGAAAATCAAGAGTTAAGTTAAATGACATAATAAATTCCAGACATTGATTTTTACGTTAGGAGTCATCTTTATGCGAAGCATAGTGTATCATCCTAAATGTCACTCATGCAGTAATACTATTATAATGCTATTCCTTGGTGATGGCCAGGAAAAAGTTTTCCAGGGCATTCATCAACACTGTCACTATGTCATTTTTTTGTCTACTATGAAATCTTGTAAGAGATCTCAGAGATTGGTTGAGAGAAAAGCCAGGAGACAGTTGCTACCAGAGCTGGTTCGGTTGCATACACTCCATTCTTCTGCTCTTCTGTGTGCTCAGACACAATTCACCTCTCACAATCAAATAAAGGCAAACGGGGAGCTTTGGGGTCAGAATACCAGTGAAGGGTTTTGTAACTGGCACCTCTAAACAATGCTGATGGAGCAGTGGGTGTATCACCGCTACCTCCCAGAGGTGCCTTATGAAACAGTGCATAAAGGGTTTGAAAAGGGGGTTTGCAACTGGGGGTGGGGGGAAGCTTTCCAGAAGAGCAATGTCCCTTTCCCAGCTCCACCCCAACTCAGCCTAGGCAGGGACTAAGCAGACTCTGAGGGAAGACTGCCATCTACTGAACCACAGCCTTTTGCTGGGCTGCCCGCCCAAACATGGCTTGCTCAGCCTGGGAGTCCCATGTGGTCCCACCTGCAGCCTTCCCTGCCCACGGGAGATGGCCTTGCCCCTCTCCAGACTTCCTTACATACAATGTGAGCAGTAGAAGTCTATAGAAATACCATCAGAGTACAGAAACAGAAATCAAATCCCTCTGCTATTTCCTGTTTTATAAATTTCTTATTTATATAGCAAGAAAAATAACAGCTAAGCATACCTGTAGTGGTTGGATTGTTCTGGGGGTGATTAACTCAAAGACGTAACCGTCCACATCTCTCAGTAGCACTGCAAAGGAATCATCCTTCTTCATAAAGAATAAGAAATTGATCTATCCTCTTCTAAGACTAGAAAGCATTACATCTGCTGAGCAACGTCCCTATTCATCAGAACAGTAACCTGCCGCTACATTATCTGGGCCGCAAGGGTGCTACAGTATTTTTTCATTTCATTACAATAAATTAGCTGCTTGGCTATTAACATGCTTCATGTTTAAGAGAGATAGTCACCAGCTCCTAAAGAATCAGAGCCAGTCAGTTACGTAAACTGTCTCAGAGTTCATTTAATTACTGCAGTGCCCAAGTGTTTAAATGAAGCTTCCTCCTTCAGATATGCCCCATCAACACAGAGTGGAATCAATAAGGCTCATTTGAAGCAATTTACCCACCGTCATCTATATTCCAGGTAGCGCTTGCATTCATCTGGGTAGTATTAGTTTATCATATGTCTCTGAAGTATTTTCCTGTCGAACTTTCTCGTTGCATGCTCATACAGATGAATGAACAGTGTCAAAACAATTTCAACTTGTTTCATCTTTGCGGTAATTTCAGAGCTGGGGGTGGGAGGTGGGGGTAATTATCTAGGTCTGTGAGGGCCATGGAACAAGGACAGCATCCTTTCTGATTGTCATGGACGTACTTAGTTGTTACTCAGCCTTCAGCCAGATCACCCTAAATAAAAGAAAATGGCAATTTACTGTAAAGTCCCAACAGCCTTTATGGTCCTTTGCTCAGCCAAGGCAGTTGCCTCCTCAGTGTCTTCGTGCCACCTGAATGATATACTAAAAAAGCGTATTCCTGTTTGCCTCACTACTTCAAAAAACAGTGAGAAATTTGTGAAAGGCAGTTGTAACTTGCCTTGGTATCTGTTTGTTATTGTTCAGTTGCTTCAGCTCATTCCTTTATTCAGCAATTACAAAATATGCAGGAGATCAGGCAGCTGAAATAATCTTTATCAGCAGTTTAAATCTGAAAGAAAGGGGCATCAGGTAATAAAAGAGGCAAACTGAAGTTTCTTAGCAGTCTGCTTGACTCACAGAGATCAGAGTGAAGGAGACATCTGTTCCCAAGTGACTATTTAAGAATTAACCTTTAAAGAGGGCATTTGCTAGATTGAAAAGAAATGAGAATTCATTACTTACAAAGATGTGGCCCAGACTTGTTCCTATTCTCCTGGTGAGGCAACGCTCCCTTAAAGAGGCTTCCTTTGACTTTCAGATGATTAGCTATCATTCCGTAATACCAATAAGCTCAAACACACATTTACTAACAAGAGTTGTCTCCTGCCTCCAATCCAGGCATCACGGGCTGTCCTACAGACTTAATACAATTCCAGCTGAGCACAAAGCTCATTTGAATTTCAACAGCCTGTGGCCATATCAAGGAACAAGCAATTTCAGGTTTCCAGGAATTTCTGGACAGGAAGCATGATACAGATGTATAATTATGGAATAGCAATATGTAAAATATGCAACTAGCTGAGTATTTTAAATGATGCTTGTAACTCAAACTGCTGCATCCACTTCATATACAGCTTGATTGTCAAGACTTGTATCAATAAGATGGAGTGGAGCAGACAAGAAGATAGCTGCTCCTGTCTGTAATAAGAAAAAAAGTACAGAATTGTTTCAGCGCCATGAAGACACTGCCAAGAGGGTCTCTTTCCATTGCACTAATGTATGCATAACAATTACAGAGAGGCTCTTTGTTTGCTTGTTCCAGCTGTAGAATGCAATGCGACACTTCTGCTCACACCGTTGTGTTCATGTCTACTGCAGAGGAGAAAGGCTTTTTGGAAAGAACTCCCAAATTCAGCTAGGAGAAAATCCTACCGTCAGATGCTTCAGTAAGCATCTGCATTGTGCAGTTAAGGTTACAGTAATCTGATTATTTTTTTCTGTTACATTTAAACGGCAAAGTCTACAGTCTTATTTTGGGCTGCTTTTCATGCCTTGCATTTCTTTTACTATGAAAATAGATTCTTGTTTCTTGAACTCCTTCACAAACCCAAGCACGCAAAGGGTTGAATCTTTGATCAGAATGCACTCAATAGTACACCCTGGTCTTGCAAACAGATCAGTGCAAAAATGCCCTTTTGCTTGGGGCAAAACCAGGAACCTCATTCAGGAGCAGATTACTAAATCTTCTGCTCCTTTGTTTTAGAGAACTGGCTTTTTTTGGAGTAGGAAACAAAAGTGAATAAATGCATTTCCAGGACATAGACTTCCTTGCAATTTTGTATGGAAGAGGGCAGTGGACCTAGTTTATGAGATTATCCTCGGTCTGTAACAATGAGATGTTTTCTAAGCAAAAATCTTCACCCCACAAAATGTGTGCTTGATTGAGAGATTTAGTGGTAAGAAGACGACCCTTCCAGTTCCTGTGTTGGAGCTGTGAAGCCCAGAAATTCCCACAAACCAAACAGCTATGGGCAAGACAGGTAAGGAAACCTAATTACCTTCTTAAATAGAACTTGTTCTGATGACAAGAAGCAAAAGTGAATGAAAAGGAAACAAAGAGAAAGTCCATCCTCTGGGATTCTAAATGCCTTCCCTCCACTTGGTTCCCTGGGAGAAAGGATGCTCAGTAGCTCATATCTTTCTTGGGTTTTGCTACAGTTCACGTGTGGAACATTTAAAAAAAGAACCCAACTTTTACATGCAGGTGGTGTCAGCCCAAAACCTTTCCTGAGAATGAGATTCACTTTGAAAAAACAATCACAAAACACCCACTGTTCAACAGTCCCTATACACAGTGGGGTGGATTGAGTACGGCGTGTCAGCTTTAATTTTAAATGTGTCTGATTTTCAGTTTTCACATCATATTTTCCTGGCTATTTATATAGGATTCTTTTCATTTTTCTTGTGCCAGTGCCCTGATTTCTAATTTCTTTAATTCTCATTTGGGTACATGAGAATTGGTACAGTCACACCATAATGTGAAGCATTTGTAAATAAATAAGTATTTATGGACTTCAAAAAATTAAATTATGCAAATTTAGTTCAATACATTGTGAAAAGATATATTATTCTTCACACTGCATTGTGTGCATCTTCTTTTAAAAAATTCTTTTCAACTGATATTATGAGCTTGATAGAGCATAACACTTCCACTGGAACCATCACAGTTTAATTACGTGGCACCATATGTATTCCAAGTATTTCTAAAATGGGTAGAATTTGCAATGGAAATGCATATCAAAACAGCTATGTGACCTGTCCAATAGCCAGTTTTCAGAGTTATATAGTAATCCTATCCAGAAAACATCAAAATGTTCTAAAAAAAAAAGAAAAGGAAACACCATTTGGGCACATTACGCTGAAAGAAAAGGGCACAGCACATGCAGAGCCAAACGTCATCTGCCCACAGTCCTCGTTACTCTGAAAGGACTGGGTTGCCTGCAGCTTGCATTGCATCGAGTCCCATAAGAAGATCATTTAGTTTTTACAGGGGAAGGGGAATTTTAACCAGCAGGAATGTGGATTTTTAAAATAGGGGCATTTTAGAAAGAAGTGTGTACTGATTTCAAACCAGCCTTTCTTCAAGTTACAGGTGTGTAATGGCGATGCCAACTCATGTCTAGGTGGAACGAATTTGGGAAACATTCTGAGTAAAGCATGCTTTTTAAATTAGAGAAACCAATAAAACCAAGATTACAAAAGGTTGATTTTTTGGCTAGAAATCTATGCACCCTGCCCATATCCTTCAAAAGATATAGCCACCAGCATTTTTTAAACTAAGGCATTTGCCTGATTTCAGCCTTAAAGTGGGTCTGTTTTCAGAAGAGATCTGAACACTCAGTTTTACCAATTTCAGCAAAGAAGCTGAGAATAAGCAAAGTAACCTATTACTCTGGAAGATGCAGGCCGTTATACATCTCCTCTAAAAATTTAATTATATAAAAAAAAATCTTAGCTAATCAAAGCCATACAGGAAGTCTGTGCAGGGTGACTCATGCCTTCCTCTGCATTGTGCTGGCAGAAAACGGAGCTGGTGGAGGCAATGCCTTCCCTCTCTCTGTGCAGTGCACTCATCTGGCAGCTGCGATGGACTCTGGCCACTCCGAATTCTGGCAGGGGAACAGGCAGGGTGTGCCAGGACCTCAATTTGTACAAGCCAGAAAGTGACAGTAGAAGTACCGCAGCAAGAAGCAGTTATGAATTTCTACAGGGCACAGATCCTGCTACCTACCTCTCTTCTCTTGGTACCCAATAGACATTTTTCCCGGCAGAAGTTGAATAATTTATATAGCCATGTCCATTTTGACACAGCTTCTAAAAGGCATACATTAGACCTGTATCTATAATAAACAAACAAAAAAAAAACCTTCATAACCAGATTACGGATGCTGTGATAATCACAGTCCTCAATTATACAACTGTATATAAAATACCTAATGCTCCAAGAAGTAACATTTTTCAACATTAAATTAAGGTTGCTAAAAATAAAATATACTTTTTGAAACTTCCCTCTATATGTCAGAAGATTAATGCTGTATTTATAGCAAAGACAATACTTCTATTAAATCTTTCAATCAACTAGGGACTGAGAGAATTGGCAAAATTCTTTTAACTGTTAGCTAGTTGGCTGGCTTTTAACCACAGTTAAATTTTACAACAGTGTTTCTCCCCCCACCCTTCTTTTATTTGATGTTATTATTCCTGTTAACCTTAAACAGGAAGGTGCACAGAGAATTAAAAAATTAGTGTTTGTCTGATCATTCTGAACCTCGGTGTGGTGGCAAGTATGAGAAACTGAGGAAGGCATCTAAGAAAGAAAATATGACAGTTATGACAGATGGAAGATGAGGTATCTGTTAAATCTCACCATGGCAGGTTAATGATCTTTGGTGGTTTGTTACCCCCACTGCACCAAAGACTGTTCGCATCCACCAGTCCACAGAAGAAAATATGTCCCCATGGCACAGGCACTCAAAGTAAGGTCAGCTGGAGGCAGAAGCAGGATGATGCATGGACATTACCTGGAGAAGAAGCACATTTTGTCCTTGCCAGCTGTGTTCAGGAGCAATGGCTGACAAAGGGATAAAACAGAAAGTTTAAGCTTGTGGTGTGAAGTTTACTGCGATTTTTTGGCTCTCGTGCCATATTTGCAGTGTCAAGTCCTGTTTCTTGGAAAATACCTTGCAGGATAAAGAGCTAGATAGGCTTTTACAATCATAAATGATAGAAGGTACAGAAATGGATGCATGACTGTTCGCTGATTCTTTTTCTGGACTAGTGAACCTCCTCAAATGCAGCTGTTTGGTCAGCTATTTTATCCTGTACACTTCTGGAAATAACATGGGAAAGCATTTTACATTTTCATGTATCAATCGTAGGATCGTAGGAGAAAATGTTGACCTTTTTTCCTCCAAAAAGATATGCAGAATGGGATTCATCCCACCTGGTTTTAGCCATCTCAAATTTAGGCATTTACTTTAAGTAAGGTATAGATTCACCCCATAACCAACAGAAAGACCGAAGAACCTCCAGACAGTGATTCTCCCATCCTAAAATAATTGGCAAAGATGACTAGTGCAGAATGAAGTGTTTTTCCCTATTAGGAGCACAAGTGGGAGGTGGGAGGATTTATATTCTGTTTAAATGTTTTCATAAGGTACAAATCTTCACCATAAGAACTATTAAGAGAGGCCAGCTGGAAACATTCCCACTTAATATTTTAATATGGATTTCCCCAAGAGGAAATGTTTCACCGCTGCTTAAGAAATTTGAAAAATGCTTGTTTGAAAAGAAACATTAGGAGGAAAAAAGTGATTTTGCAACGCATTCCAATCATACAATTGTTAAGTAATGGGCTAAAAAGCTTGACTTGCACACACACAGAGGCACACAGAGACACAAAGGTAGGAGGGGAAGCTCAAATTACACCCTACTCAACCTCATCCCAGGTCCATGCCAGCCACCAGCCCACCAAAAACTCATCTCCACACCTGTGAAGGAGCACAGGGACTCAAGACAGGTGGAGGAGCCCCAGTAACCCAGTCAGAGAAACAGCCCCTGCCTGGCTCCTCCAGGAGTCCCTCAGCACCATGGGCTGGGGACACCCATCACCATGAGGAAGTGGGAGCTGCTCTCCAGGTCACCTTCCCCACAGTGGAGGGCCACTGCCTGGGGGCATGGGAGACACTGGGATGCAGGGGAAGAGCATTCTAGGATTGTACAGGACTGATTATGGGATGTTTAGGGCAGAAACCAGAGGTGGGGAAAAGGAAAGATCAAGGTGATTTGGGGAGGAACATGCATAGGAAGATAGAGGAGTAAGGAGATAAAAGGGATTGGTCACGTAAGAACAAGCGTTGGCCAGTACACTGGTGTGGCTGTGCCCTGTGCCCGATCGTCTTTCTAACTCATGCCCTGGGGGAGGGACTCCCTGGGGTGGGTGTGCGTATGTGTGTGTGTGTCTCTGGGAGTGGGGTGGGAGGGAGGGGACGGGGATGACCCAGGGCAACTCCTGCATGGACTGTGTGACTCAGCCAAATTACAGGAGAGATGCACAGTGCGTGTGTGAGTGTGTCAGTATGTGTGTGTGTGTGTGTGTGTGTAAGAGGGTGTGTACCAGCAGCTGGAGTGAAGCTGCAGCCTTGGGGGCTCGTATGTACAAGTGCCACAAACTGGGGATACTGGGACCCAGGGGCAGCTACTGGGTGTCAGAACCCAGCTGCTGGAGACATCCACACGGTACAAATGTGTATCTTTCCCCCAGCAGAGCTCCGTCCTGCTCAGCCAGAGAGGGGAACAGGATGAGGAAATAGAATTAACATTTTCAATTTTATTCAAACAAGATATTTCAACTGACTCAAACAAGCTGTGGAATTTTGCTTTAAAGAATATCTTCACACTGTTTTAAATGGGTTTTTCCTCCTGTTTTGAAGCACAGTATTCCCTGTGATACCAAAGATCTACTTCTATTTATTGCCTTTAGAAAAACTTACTGGTACAGATTCTAACAGTATTCGCATCAAGAGTAGAAAATGTCTGAATGCTTTTCTGAAACTACAAGTCTGGGGAGTAATTCAGAAATCACACAGGGGAAATTTTATGGCCTCAGTAACGCAGTAGGACAGGTTAAATGATCATGATGTTCCCTTCTGGCCTTAAAATTTATTAACTTCCTCCCATTTTTCCTGTTGATAGGTTCAGTGATACTTTCCAACTACACAGCTCTCTGTGGATATTATATGGTAGCTGCATATAATTACTTCCATCTTAGAGCACAAAAAACTGAGATTCAGAGGAGTTAAGTGACACAATCATCATGCAAGAGTGCACTAGAACCCACATTAGACCTTAGATTTACTGACTGGCCATTCTGTGTGTAGTCCATCAGCCTCCCAGTCTCTGACAAGTTAGTTAAGTCCAGTGTTTCTTTTTCTCCCTTTCAATAAAATAAGGGCAATAACACCTTCTTATTTCTATTTACCCATAAACTGCTGGCAATGGTGATTTCAGCTCATGTGGAACTCCTTCAGCTATTTCTAAGCAAGCTACCTTGGGCAACGTTAGCTGTGTAGCTGCAGTAACATGGAGCTCATTGCAAAATAATCGCCTTAGCATTTAAAAAATGTATTTTCAACCTCTGCTGCCATAGAGGTTGAAATGGCCCGAAAACTGTACTAAGTACCTGCAACAGGGTGGCTAGTTGAAAGCTAGCAGAGGCACTCGGTGTGGATTTGAGCTATGACTACACGCTGTTACAGTGTACAGGTACCCCAAGTGCAGCTGTGAAGATCCGCTGCAGTTTGTTTTTTTATTTCATGTGCAACTGACATCTGTACTCAGAAGCTCATGGATTCTTCAGGAGGTGCAATCATAACTTGCATATGCACCAATTTTATCTTTGATTGTCATTCTGGGTAAAAGTATTTACATTTTAAATGATGCATTTAATACGCGTAACAAATAATTATGACAAACACTCTTCCTATTAAATAGTAGAGAGCAGAAACTCCTTAGAATTTGCGGTTTGAGATATAAAGTAAATTGGATTTTAATACTTAATTAAGTTGTTAAAAATTGAAGAACACTTTTTACAGCACATTTAAAAAATATATTTCATGTGTAAACTCTCAGAAGCAACTTAAAAAAACATGGAATGGAAACACCCTGCAGTGGCTCAGGTTTCTCTTCTCCAGCTGAATTCAAGGGCTGATTACAATGAGCTGTTTTCCACATCAGCTCTGCCCTTTTCTCCATTTTACTCAGTATCTACAGAAGTTTTAGGAAGAGATGAGAGGATAATGTACACAGAATTGATAGCACTATGCAGGTGACGACGAGTACCATGAGCAGTTCCTTCAATCAGCTCTCCCAGCAGCAGCCTGCAAGCGATGCCTGAGCAAAGACGAGGGAATCAAAAGAACTGAGAAAATACACTAAAGAACTTGCCTCCTTCATAGCAATACCAAACACGAAGGGCATCCGCCCGCAGAAAATGCATTCATCACACACACAGCCCGGGACTGTGTGACAAGCAGCACAGCTATAAAAATGTCTTTCCATCCTCCAGAGAGGAGATTACCATCACTGCTTGTACATAAACCTGGGGTGCTCTTCGGTCTGCCTCACTCCTATCAGGCATCCTAAATCTTGCTAAGCCCCAGACAGCAAACCTACCTACCAACCTTCCTAATCCCACACAGTTCCTTACACTTCTCAAGTCCATCTCTACTTCATATTAACTATGCTCAGAAGGGCCTTTTGAGGGGAAAAGAGTGTCTGTTACCTAACAGGGAACTTATATGTAGACACACAGGCACTTGGCTTCTGTCTAAATCCCCCAGGGAACCCAAAAGGTTAGAGGTGGTTGGAGATGTGACTAGCTTTACATCATATACTTGTGACTACTTCCTGACTAAGAAACTACACATAACAGCACTTACCATATCCTTCCTTAGTTGTCTCTTTTCCAAGGTCAAGATGCTAACTTACCAATCTCATCTCATGTAGAAATCATTCTCTACCTCTAGTTATTTTTTCTGAGGGATTTGGGGATTCATTTTTTTTTACGTGCTTCAAATTATATACTCTACTAATGTTATCCTGAGATCTTCTTTACTATAAACTTGTAGATTTTCTATGAACAGAAAAAGGAAGACATAGTGAATTCAATAACCACAGCAAATACAAAAACAAGTAATGCATCCCTTGCTTTTAGTTTTGTTCTCTTACTTTGATTTCTCTTTTTTATTATTATTTGTGCTCTTGTTTTTCTTTTTGGTCCATGACCATTAACTTCTACTGGACACTACTGATCTGTAAGGGGGATATGTTTTGCAGTTCTCAGATACAAAACTTATGCCAGAAAAAGCAAGGAACTGTCTTTTTTTCACCCAGAAGATACAAAGTGCAAAATACACCTGCTTGATTTAAGTTTCTCCAGGAAAAATATTTCACACACATCCTACTACATTAATCTAGTTATTGGTGTTACAAACCATGGAAAGAAAATGCATGAGATTTGCTATTATTTCCATTTGTAAGTATATGATGTGCTTAATTTATAGAGATGTGACACTCGGATATATGAGAGAAGAACGAGAAAAATCCAGGCTGGAGGAGGAGGAGGAGGAGGAAAGAGGATTCTGGGTTGTTAATAGAGTATATAAAGTTTATTTATATATTGCAGTTTTTTACTTTCAATGAAGCAAGCTTGGGCTTTGCAAACTAAAGATTCTGTGAAGGATTCCAGAAGGAGAGAGAATTAATGTAGAAGAATTTTGCATTTAAACCAGGGGTGTGTACCTGTACCTACAAACGAGATGATGGCAAATTAGACCAAAGATCTGCATAGAAGTTATTCTGAGGAAGCAAGGAGATGAATGGCACGAAGGATTTTGGCAAGTTCTAGGTGCTTGGGAAGACAGAAAGTACACCCATCTGACAGAATTAGCACATGTATCTTAGCATAGCAACTTCAGTTGCCTTTTGTGGCCAGTATTTTTGCCAGTCGTCTCCTCCTTTACCCACAGGAGGGGAAAAAATCTTCAGTATTAACATATTTGTTGAATGAGGCACATAATTCTGTCTTTCACTGTACTCCATTTCTCATAAGGCACATAAGCTATTCTCAGAGTTCCCAGCTGAATGCAGCTCTGAGCTTGTGGAAAGGATTACAGAATTTTATTTGAATAAAAGCTAGTAGTTGTGTTTTGTGCCTGGTACGATTACTGAAATCACAATGTGTTCCTTTTTATGTATGGAGTAGATTTATACCAGCGTATATGGTAAAGGGTTTCTCTGCCATTGGCAGAGAAGAATATCAGCTGGAGCATCTCCTAAGGGCACACAGTTGAAGTACACCTGTTATTACATGCTGTAGTCTTCCTCCACAGCCATAAAACACAAGGCCTACATTTTTGCATGTGCATAAACTAATGATAGATGACTCATATTCCAAATTACTGTTGTGGAAGCCAAGCCCCAGGCATCAACCCATTTTCATGCAAGCATGCCAAAATGAGATTATATCCTTGAGACAAAATGGGATAAAAAGACCCTTAAAAACACTAATAATTCTGACTTAATCAATGATTATTGCTGCTTTTAAATGGAGTTTAAAAATTGTGCGGTGGCTTTGATTTTCACTTTTTGTTAAATCAAGCACTGTTTTTGCCAGTGTGGAAAATCTGCCACATTGCATTAACACTTCAGGTGGGTAAGTACAGTTTAAAAACTGGGCAAGTGTAGCTTTAACATGGGAATGGGAACTAATTGTTCTTTTGCTGTAATATCTGGGGAAGCTGAAGGCAATCCACGTTTCTGTGTGTCACCATAATAGTTTCAACCAAACCAATCATCATTCTCCTAGCTTTTTTTTCAAGGCTATTAAAAAACCCTGAGTGTGACACCAGCCCAGCAGAATCAGGTGAAGATGGTACTGAGACATGAGATTCATGGAAGAATAATTTATTTGAGAAATTATAGTGTGGTAGGCTGGATTTAACTCAACAGGACATTCCACAAGAAGATATTTCTATAGAAACCTCTATCTTTCTCTTGCCATGCCTTTTAATTAAGTCTGAAGCCTCGCATGGCTGTAATCAATGTACACAAAATAAATAAGCAGGCAGCTGCAAATACAACTGAGGGAAAGAAAGGATGTCGTGGGTTTCTAAACAAAGATGTGACAGATTTACTGGAGGGAGAAGAAAATAGAAAGAGCAGAAAGAAAGATTACAACCCAACAGGATTCTCTGATTTTACATTCTTCTTCTCTTCCATTTTCATTCTGCTAGAACATGGGATGGATGCCAGAGATGCATCAAACTGTCCAAGTATAATTTAAGTAGTCAGGGAACAGATGTTCACAACAGTTTCTGGTCAGTGCAGGGATTTTATTACCTGCCCACAAGCTTCTACCCACTGTGAAAACTGTATTTCTTGAAGATGCACTATATCTGATTATATCAAATTACATGTATTCTATAAGGCTGAATGACCCTAATCAACTAGCAATGTAATACAATATCTCCTCCCTTCCTTTTACTCTCCCTTTCTCCAAGACTGGATAGAAGTTACTTGCACTGGCCAAAATTATAACGCGGGCTTCAAATGCTCAAATACTTTAGGAATTTGACTTTGAATGTTAGCGACTTCCTATGGCGTGAACAGGTGGGAGAATGCTGGAAACTGAAGGTTAGCAACAGTTCTCCTTCCCTTCTCTCTTGTATGTGCAGCAAAGGTCACTACTCTAATCCACCTCTTACACTTTTTCAAAGGAAGAGGACAGTGTGCCAGCTCCAGAAATCTCAAAAATGTTTTTCCTTTATTTTTTCCACAAAAAGTAGGAAAATGGTAATTTCTCTAAATTGATCACCAAGGTATATTGGTTCTTTTCATTTAAGAACAAAAGGTAGCCAAACACATTGGTGGGATTTGACCATATCAGGATTTACATACAGAACCCAACATAATGACATGATCAGAACTGATAACAGGAAAAGAAATTACTGAAACCTAGAAAAGGGTGACTGGAAAAATGCCAGTCAATGAATCAAGTATATGACTTCAGCAACATAAAACGTTTACTGTGCATTAGGGATGAGCTTACACAGCAACAATTGTAGCCCACATACACACACTTTTGCTAGCTTTACATAGGTCAGCACCACCGGAATAGCTGTAGTTTAGTGGACTTTTGTATTTGAGGTTTTCCCCAACTTCCCTGGAGCCCACAACAAAAATGTGCTATCACGGCATAGCACTGCCAGCAGATTCCAAGAAAGGCAATTTTAAGCTAGCTGAGATTTGTCTAAACATGCTGCAGTATAGTTGTAGCCTCAGCCTTCCTTGCAGATGGGAGAATTCAAGTCTCCATCATCATAACATACTTGAGCTGTTTAGGGGTATATTTGACTTGTTTGTTTTTAACAGTTTCTTTAAGAAGGAAAATGTTTCTGGACTAGATCAGTTAGAACATCTGAAAGAGGACAAAAGATTGCACATGTCCTTGGAGACATTTTGTGTGTCTTTGGGAAGAAAAGGCTCAAGACACTGTATGATATGACACATGAAAATCACAGCACAGAGAGACCTCAGAGGCAATGGAAAGGAGTTTCCTAAGACCAAAGGCAACTCAGCAGTTTCTTATAAGCTAGCATTACAGTGTTAACTGCAGTAAAGCTTAGAAGCAAGAACTCATTGGCTAGGACACAGTGGGCAGGGTAAGAGCTGTATGTAAAACTATTATTATTCTTGTTTTTCATTTCCAATCTGTGTTCCCTATTTGCTTAGAGCTTTATTTTAAAAAGTGAAGTTGCATTCAAATAAAACAAATCTTATACTGATTTTGAAAACTTCATAGTCTCTTTGGAGAGCTGACTTGGAGCCAGTATGAGTATATTGACCTCCCAGCTGTAGCCTGCTTGTGGCACCATCCCAGCTATCCAAGAAAAAACAAACAAGACTAATTGCCCCAGGCAAATAACACTTCTGTGTAGAGTGCCCAGGCATACTTACTGCAGTAGAGGTGAAAATATTTCTTTACCTCTTTCATTTCTCTTTGGTATTCCACAGTATTTTCAAGCTATGAATAAAATTGCATATTAGAAAATTTTGCAATTTTTATATATCCTACACTGAGAGAAAGGTTGTACACTTGCTCCTTAAATGCTTATCAAATTGTATATGAGTGGAAGATCTCTTTTGTAAGTCCACTATTTTGAACAGAAGGACAATATAATGTTACCTTATGTCATGAAGGTCCATGTGGTATACATGTTCATACATGTCTAGGAAGTCTCTTAAAATAGTCCTGAAACAAGTGTTCTAGTGGCTCTCCAAGCATTGTCATATCACACTAGACCTCTGTGAAGACACAAAATAAGCACAGTAAATAATGCTTTCTCTGTTTTTCCACTGTCATAAAAGCAACAATGAGAAACTCCGTTCTTTCTTTGCTTAAACCAAAGTTCCCAAAATGTCTTGGAAAGACAAAATAAGGAATACATTAAGTAGGCTTTTTTTTATTCTGTTCACGTTCTTCAAATATGCTGTCTAGGTAGCTAAGGATAAAAAAAAATTGAAAAGGAAAAAAAATGAGAGAAACAAAACACTAAGCAGGATCTTTCTTTCCCTGCTTAAAATGCACTAACACTCAGATGTTCTGTAAATGGTTCCACACCATCTGGCAGCTATGAGGAGAAAAACAAAACATCATTTGCAGGTACTATACTTCTCACATTTTGAATAATGTACCACAGTGTACTAATTGTCATAACACGCAGCACAATATACAAAGAATTTAAAGTGCAGTATGTTCCCTCTCATTCATATTTATGCTACACAGTTCAGGAATGCACTTACATTGTGTGCAATTACTATTCTGTGTATTGCCTGGCTGTGTAGATTACATGTGATATACGAGAGAGAGAGAGAGTAGATTGTACAGAAATGACATACTTTCCACAGCGCAGCTGGAAGTGTACCACGGATGATAATCACGGCAACTCTTTCCTCCTCCATGACGATACAGGGAGCCTGTCACCACCTCCTAGCATGCTCCAGCACTCTCCCAGACTGCAGCCTATCCTGCAACCGCTTCCACTGAATCCCTGCAGATCCGCACAGACCTCAGCAAGAGCCAGCTCCCTCAGCACTTGGCCAAAACCCAGGTCTAATGAGAATCAGCAGATCAGTTTAGGATGTGCTGTTCTCTCCCCGAGAGAGTTCTGCATCCGTTCACCTGCTGTATCGATGCTGAACATAGCCCTAGTATACCTACACCTCTATTGTGCTCCATTCAGACACAGGCAGATGTGTTTCTCTAATTGCCTTACATGATTATGGCAGTCGCTGGAAGCACCTGTGTCTGTGGGAATGAGCCAGGAAGGAAGCAACAACAGTCTTCCTAGTAGCTCATGCAGGGTCTCACGCTGCACCTCCCTGGGTTGCTATTTTCGATGTCAGGCAGAATGGTAGCATGGCCCTCTATTTCTTTGGAAATGCATGCCTGTTCTTACACAATTCTACTGACAAGAAGTTAGAAATGGCAAGTAAAGGACATTGTTCGTCATCTAGAAATGATGACGAGCAGGACCTTTCCAGGACTTGGTCCTGTCATAGTCTTAGAACCTAGATGGCAGTGAATTATTCCTCACAACCTCTTTAAGCAGTTCTCACATTTTTGTAAATTGCAGTCTCTATTGGATGTAGTCAGTTTGGGGAGAAACTCCTGCAGATTTCTGTCTTCCTGGTTGGCTTCCAGTAGACCTCCTTTTTCCTAAGGAAGGCAGCATTAAAACTTACACAGCCAGACAAGTTAGCATGTGTCAGCCAGTCTGGGATAGCTTTCCATACATATCTTCTCAGCCCACACCAAGGCAATTAGTTATTTTAACCTTCTTTCTCTGAAAGTTTACATTATGGAAATGTCTTGCTCTATCAATTGGAGAAATGTATACGGTAATGTCTTCCCCAGCAGACTCTTACGCCTTCTGTCATCACAGTTTTTCTCTCATCTTTCTCTCCTCCACCACATCCAAACTTCATGCCTACTCCCGCTCTTTCCTCATCCGCTATCCATCCTACGCAGCTATGCCCCCTCCTTCAGTTTAGTAGGGTTTTTCCTTCATTAAGCACGCATGCTACCAGGCAGACTCAGCCACAGAGTGAAGCTGGCATCTTACAAGGTCCTGCCTCTGCCTTCTGTACTTCTTCATTATATTGAGAAATAAATTATCTTGTTAGTTACATTATTACATTTTAAGTTGACAAGTAAATCTTATTATAAAAGTATAATGATACAATAAGATATTTTATTCATGCATTTAGTCCTCTCTCTCTGACACTTAATTATATCTACTGCTGTATGGTGATCTGAAACTTTAATTTGGCAAATCAACTAAAATCCTCCATAAGAGACTGATTTCCTGCCCTTCTCTTAAGCTTCTAGTTTACTATATACTGAAATTACTTTAAACTTGTGTCCAGTGAACCTCTGAAGAGCAAAAGAGCTTGATGGGAACGAAAAAAAAAAAAAAAAGACTGTAAAGGGTGTATTTCATTAAGAACTGTGGAGAGAATCTAATCTGAACTTGGGTATAGGATGAGAAAAGAAGTTTTGCAAAGACAGAAATGGGATCTTCCCTACCATGAGCAACACAGTACCCATGTATCTGCTCCACCACAGTACAATGACCACATACCAAAGAGCACTGTACTATGGCACAAGGCAACCGAGGCTGCTTCTCAGCTTTTTACGGAGCTTTGGCCCAGGGGACCTTCCTTCACATGCAGATGTGCACACTACTGTCCATACGCATGCGCACACTGGCCAGGGAAGTTGTGGTATGAGCTAGACACTCCATACCACGGAGCCCTGAAGACCCTCAGGATCCAGCATATGACATCCAGATTTTTCCTTTCAAGTAACAAGCATTCACCCTGTGCTCAGGCTCCCTACAATTCCCCATCATCATAGTGTATACAGCACCAGGGCCACCTTGGGTCTTGAAAGGAAAAGCCATAGGTTATTCTCCCTGTTATCTAACTGTAAGCCCCTTATCTCATTGTAGGAGTGGATGGGGTAGATAGTGACTTCACAGAGAGCCAGGGCCAGACATCCTGCAGGTGATTAAGAACTGGGATCAACTTGGGCAGTGGCAGACCTATATGATGCTTCCCAAGAACTCTAGCAGGTCGACTCCAGCACATCCCTGAAGGTATCCCAGCATACACAGCTTGATATTTTTATTGGAGCACTACCTTATGGGCCAGTCATCAGAGAGCAATGCCAAGGCCCTACATCTTCCAGTAGAAGCATGTAAAATATGCAAAACCCTATTTTACAGCTCTTCTCCCACCTGTCCCGTGGCTGAACCATCCCAGTCTGCATCCTGAAAGAGCCCAGAAGTGCTTGCAGGTGTAGTAGGGCTACAAAGACAAGCCTGCATGGAGTTAGAGCTCAAAGGGGGAGAGAAGTCAATTTGATCTGCAAATCTTAACTTTAAAAAACGCCTGAAATTGAGCAAAGAGAATTATAGCTCCCAAGCCACCTATAAATTTTGTTGATGACACTGAGACTATCTCAAAGCAAATAATCTTCTCTCACACTGAAAACAAGCCTGACCCTGGTAGCGCACACTTTCGGTAAGGAGCTCACAGACAATACAACAGGGACATTTCATTTCCATAATGTGAACAAAACAAAGGACACAATTGCATCTCATAAACATGAAAGACGTCCACCCTCTTTAACTAATAAAGTTGACAAATTTTCCCACCTAGTGTAAAGGAAAGTGGAAGAAAAAAGGCTGAGCCTTTCCCTGTGGTGATAAATAAGGCTAAGAGCGTTCCAGTAGAGTTACTACACAAAACGTATAGGAGAGCTTAAGGGACTTTGGCACCCAGCTTTCGTTGAATATTAGCTGGAGGGGGATGACTCACTCTCCTGCACTCCTTCAAAAATCCTTCTGAAAACTATACTCCCTTCATCACCTCAGTAAAATTTCATCTTCTGCTTGCATATCACATATCCCATCAAACTTGGGCCTTTTCTAGCCTGACTCCAGCATGACTCTATTCATCAGCAATAAACTCTGAGTATAAATCTTATTTACTGCTGTACTTCTCTGTGTGTTAGAAATTCACGTACAAATTTCGTATAAGCAAGTCCAACTTCATCTGGAAGTTTAGGAGGCAAACTCTGCAATGACAGAACATTGTAAGTTATATGTGACTATAAAAACATTCAAGTGACAAAACATACCTATTTGTTATTCAGGGATAGTATCAAGACAGCAATTCATACTACGCTTTTCAGAACAACTAAACCTCTATAGCTGGGACAAAATATTTAAAAAATTTCAGATCTCACTAAGACACCGAAGAAGTGACTAGGTTTTAATAGGAAGTCAGTCCACAAGTTGTCTGCTAGGAGCTCAACATTTTCTTAAAGTTCAACTCCAGTTGTGATCAACTCCACTGAAAATTTTAAAATTAGTTCATGAACTCTTTTAAAGGTCTTTTCCTTAAGGACAGCATGTTAGGAGGACATAAAGACTTTAAATTATACCTCTATTAGCTGTTTCTCATACTTCACCTCTTCTTTTTTTTCCCCGATATCACTTCTGTCCTTACAAATTTAAGTCCTTTCCTGTCCTCCACATTCACAAGCCTGTAAGCCACCATTTCACCCTAATTTCTGGAAATGATGATATGGAGAGAGAAGCAGTCCAAACTCATGACTTGACCTGTATGTGCATGCTGCTTAACCATAAGCTTCGGTGCAAGTTTACCATATGGGGCTTAGGCTGTCTGCAGAAGACACGTACTCTAAGTCACAACTGTTTCCTTCAGTATGTAATATTTAGGCAAAATGCCTAAAAGTGTAACTGCAACGCTATGGATGGCTTAGGTTCCCTGTAAGGATCTAGCTCAGAGGCTCTCTGAAAATCAGCCACCTGCTGACTGGGACTAAGTGTGAATTAGTCTTATCATATAGGAATGAATAATTGCTTCTTAATACAGTCTTCTTCTACTTATTGTCTAGCAGATAGTGATTCTTTCTTCTTTAATGTTGCTATAAGAAGTATCTTCAGTTAAGGAGTAAAAGACACCTTCTGACCTTGATATTCCAACGTGAGAAAAATAACTAGTTCAATTCCTGGTAGTCAAACTGTCAACTTAGGTGATTATTAAGGACCAACTAGTTGCAATGCAGTTCTGAAAGAAGTCCTTAAAAACACATTTATGAATAGAACTTAAATTCTACCAGTAACAAGTGGAAAGAATTTTATACAGTAATCATGATTCTATTTTTAGAATTATATAAAACAGGCTTGTTCTTGAATCTGACAGGTTTGAACAACATATGTATGAAAAACACATTTTTGTTTAGTAAACAAGAAACACCATTCAAGAATAATGCAACAACTCTGAAATGTACACCATTATCCTCAGTGATTGGCAAAATCAATACCTTACTGCATGAGCTACAGTATCTGCTCCTGGGGGAACAATAAATTGAATCTACTTGGGAATAGTGGTCAATAGCACCCTAAACTTTCCTAGAATTCCATTTGTCATGTATGATTTACCACTATTTTTCGTTTCATGATGCAAGTGTCACTTGTTGGTTTCATCTTCTTGTAGAAAGCAAATTGTTTTGATGAAGACCAACTGTATGAGTTGGGGAAAAAAAGGCAGACTGGTCATGATATTTCAATTAAATGGAAAACCATCCTACATGAATGCCAGGAACAGTATCCTTCCTGATCGCAGAGTATCTTAATGCAGTGACCCTAGGAGGGAAACGCTCTCGTTTCTGAGATTTACCTTAGGGATATTAAAATGTAAGTCACAGTTGAGAAGACTGAATACAAAGCATGTTTCAGACCTCCTTGCACAGAGAAATAGATTTTAAGAAAATATCTTTTTATTTGTATTGCCAATTATATTATTATGGTAATACCTAGAATTTTCCCTTCCCCTTAATCCTGTCTTACTGCATTAAGAACTCATTGGGTTAAATACTGGAGAAATCAATAAATAGAAGGCCCCATGAATTACAGTTCAATTGAAGCAAAATGTAGTGACAAGGAATGGAATAAGAAGGTTAGAAAAAATCCCCCAGTTATTATCTTAGGCTATGAACATTACAGAATTTGTTGTTTGTAGGGAAGAGATAAGGAAAGGGCAATGGGTAAATGCCCTAATTTTGGGAACCTCTTCTATATAGGATTGATGACGTGGAACAAAGAACACCATTGTCTGCAGAAATCCTTAGGCAAGCAGTGGAAATTGATGGTGTTGTCAAGAATGAGGGGCATTCACAAGAGGAAGTATGAAGGATAAGCTATGACACCCCTTCAGGACAAGAATCTGTGATGTACCTTGACTGGGGCTTAAGTTTTAGTTTTCTGGATACTGAAATTACAAGCTACTTTAAAAGAGACCAAACATACAGTCTTCTCTCCAAATTTCTAGTTTTTGTAGGTAGGGAAAGAAATGTGAATGCTTCCTAAGAAATTAATGCAGTGGAGTCTGTTTGCTTTTTCAGACAGCTCAAAGAAATGTGAACTCCACTGCACGTATCATACACTTCCTCAAAATCCTGTTGGGTAACACCAGCTTTAGGAAATATGGTGTTCTGGGTGAAGCTAGCTCAGATCCATATTATTGACATATGTCTGGTATGTAGACCTGCCACATGTGATGTAAATCATTACATTTAATAAGAAGTCTAACAAACAACTGCTGCTCCCCCTCAGCCCCAAACTTCTCTTGAATGGAAAAATTAGATGTTCTCCAAAATGTCAACCTGTTGTGTTAGTATGATATTAAATCAACATCTCTCTAATACATTGTGCTACTCTGTTTTGGTTTGGGTATTTTTTCCTGTTTTTCTATATAAGTAATTGTTTTATTAAACAGATTTGATCACCATTTAGCAATCTGTCTGAGGCTGAACCACTACTAATTCAACCACAGATCTTTGGACCTTTCAAGTCCTTTAAAAGTGAACTAAGACGTCTCATCAGAGCAAACAGAGTTTGAAGATGAATCTGAGCATCCATGTCAAAAAGAGGTAGAGGTAAAATGGAAGACTGATGAATATAAAAAAGACTGAAGCAGATACTGTTTTATATTTTAGTTCAACACTTAAATCTCTTCTGTACTGAAAGCTGTTAAATATTTTCCCTTGATCATGATTTGTGAACATTTCACTTATCAGTTGCACAGATATTTTTCATAATTCCAGAGGAAACAGAACTGTCTATATGTTACAGTCATGCTGCAGACTTCTGAGCCGCAATTTATGCTTTCTTTATATCCAAGATACCCATCTGTGTAACTGTCAGGAAGCAGCGAGGGGCAGGGGCCCGGGGCAAGGGGTACAGGTGGGGTCCTAGGTGAGGTCAGGGTTACTTGGGGCCCTGACACTAATAATTGGAAAGGCTTTTCTCCCCTCAGGAGTAGCATATTTACCTGCCACAAGAATGCATGTGAAACTTGCTCTGCGTTCCTGAATCATCTTTCATCCTAAAGGACATTGTTTCCTGGTCACTCTCTGGCGAAATTAAAATTCATTAAGCTGTCTAAGGCATTCTGTTAATGGTTCCGGTCCTTCTCTTTTCCTGTCTCATTTCTTTCCTCTTGTTTTCCTCCCAACACATACCTCCCAGACATGGAATATTCTGACAAGCTGAAATATTAAATTCACTCTGAACTATTCAAAGAAACAGGAAAGATTAAAACCACTTACACCTCCAGGTCAACTGTTCATCCTGCATTTGCAAAACTGAAGAGGAGACAGTGCTGTGAGAGGCAAAACGTTGCATGGAGCCGCAGTGACCCATTTCAGCTTTCAGGCAACCACTTGGCCCCTGGTTTCAGTGATGGCTGTGGTGGGAAAGAGAGGAAAGGGAGAGCACTGCTTAAATCGCTGAAGCGATGTGACAAGCCTGTTTGGAAACAAACAGTTAGTGACTGGCTGGCATAGTTAGCAAGAATCAATCATGCAGTAAGTTCATTGGAAAAAGAAAATGAGAGTAATAAGGGATGAGCTAAACAGTAGCTAAATAAGGTGGAGAGGCAGAGTCTCATCAGGCTGGTGAGAAGCAGTTGATGGAGGATATTATAGCCACTGAGGCAGAATTGTAGCAAGTATTTAAGCATAGAGGCATCATCAGAAGATGGGTCTGAGCTGGGAAAACAGCTCTGCTCGAGGGTGGGGGGGGTGGCTCTGGTCAGTGCTCATTCCGGCAGAGCACAGCAAGGGGTTGATCATAGCTCTCTGTATGCAAGAAGAAATCTGATTAACCCCTGGACAATAGATTTATATTTTTTAACTGTTGTGTCATGTATGCACCCACTGCCTTACAGTAGAACCTTCAAGGGCAGAAAGACTTTCATATCCGTATTTCTGTGGCTTGACACAAAAACTTATTTTTGCCTGCCCAGTACAACATTTTTACATGATCTTATGTCGATCTTTAACCCAGTTATTTCATCCACAATAATCTCAACTGGTTTAAGAGACAGTAATCATAAAACTCTTAAAAGTATATATCCAAAGGATAAATTAGCCACTTTATTAGTAAGAAAACAAAAAGAAGATAGCACATACCTAATGGCAAAAATACAGACTGAAACTTCTGTTTACTTGCATTAGAATGTTTAATTGTTTTAATAACAGGCTCACTGGCAAGCTTCTAATTTGGATCTATTATCTTCCTCATTAGGATTCCAGTGGCAGGGTGAGCACATGGGCTTCTTATTATACAGAAGTTCATTATCAAAATCTACCGTAGATTGATTATCAATAAATGTTTTTCATTTCCTTAGAACCCTCACCACAGCGCTCTTTTATTTATTATCCTTCCACTCTCTTTTCTTTATCTAATCAGCCTGTGTTGAATCAGCTGCTAAGCATTCAAGAGCAAACGGCTTCTTCAGCCTTGTAACCATTAAAAGTCCGTAGGAGCTATCATTCAGACCAAATGTGTTATTGTTCCTCTAGAGATCCAGCGCGCCTTTTATTTTTAAATACCTATGCGTCAAGAGTGTAATGATACCGAATGACGACCAAATGCTTTTTCAGATAGATATAGGAAACATGCTTCAAATACAGAGACGGGTTTACCCTTCTGATCTAGGAAGTCGGAGTGTGTACATGCACAATGGTACCCACCCTCGTGCTCATCAACCCTGGAGAGCAAGTATCGCCCACGCTGAATTGCTGCTGGGAGAGAGCAGGGCCCGAGAAGCAACCCAGGCAAGCTGGAACACACTAACTAGATGGCCAAGGTTCAGTTGCATGCAGCTGGTCTCTCTGGGTGCCTCTCTGATTAACAAGGTTGTGTTAGAAAACAACACATGGCATCTGAAGTTCCTGCTCATTTGCAATCAGTGAAACTGAATTACTCAAACCTCCTCCGGGGCTGTGATTGGTAGGAAACAAGGGAAAAACATGGGTAATGTTTAAGCACCATTTTTCGTACATGAAAGTTGTCAAAGTTCATATAAATAAATTGTAGAAAGAGGCAGCTCTGGGCACTCTTTTCAGTGGAAAAGAGGAGAAATAATTCTGGAGGTTTAAAGGAAGACCACAGAGCATCCTGTGCTACTAAACAGAGCGAACACTACGTGCATCACCTATTTGGGCTGAACATACTAGAGGGAACTGAGATGACTGAAAATTTGACTAGCTTTGACAAAGTTCATTTATATGACAAGCTAGTTACATCCTTGGAGTCTTAGTATTAGTAGGTGGAGAAAAAAAATAGGAGATATCTCCCTCCACTTTAGAGGGAAAAATCTAATTTCTATGATTCCTGTCCCAAATATTTTTATTTACTTAAAGTGTAATACAGCACGCAGTACAACATTACTCAGAGCTTTTGTATTTTGATCAACTGATGGGAGTTTAATGGCTCAAGTGATTTAACTGATAAAGGTCCATAAACTGCTCAAAGCACACCGTGGTAAGAGTCATAAACTGACCACGGGCCCTCGGTCATTTTGGGAAGATTTCAGGGGCCTCTGAGATGAACTCCATGAAGCTTCCCAGCTGGCCCACGGGACACTATGGCAGCTGGTTTGCTGAGACTCTGCTGTGCCAAGCGGACTGTCCTCTGCTGGTGGAAGCTGATGGCTCTGCTGGCTGGAGACTATGGCACAGGGGAACCATCTCTGGACAACTGCCGCAGATGTTGCAAAGTTTCGATTCGTGAGTGAAGTTTCAAAGTGCATGGGATAGTGGTACCAGAGCACTGGCTTCAAACAGGACAGCCATCTCATAAGTGGAAGAGCACGACCGTACATCTGATGCCCTACTGGAGTTTTACACATCTGTTTGAAAACAACAGTATATGGTTCATGTGTTTTACCCCAAAAAAGGGACCTACGTATCCCATTCTCAAGCATTTTTTTATGACCTGGGGAAAGAAAAAGCTGTAAAGACCATAGAGTAATTTCAACATTAAGAACCTAAAAAATGTGAGAGAAATATGTCTGGGAGTGGTACTGTATCTATTCATGGTATTTATTAAAGGAAAGTTCCTTGGCAAGTGACATCTTGGTGATTCTGTCATCCCAAAGGCAGGAACTTTGAGGAAACAAAACTATTGGCTAACTAAAAACCCTCTCAAACTTTCTATCTAAAGCTGTCTTCTTTAAGTTATCTTTCTAAAGTGGCTGTCTCAGTCCCTGCCTCACCATCGAGCTTTACCAGAACTGACCCTGCAACGCTGTCCTGTATGTTTTTCTGCTGTAGATCTGCAGAAATAACTTTCCTATCTGTCTGGGAAGCTGTTCTTGTTCTTGTTATACCTTGGGCCACAAATCCAGACAAATTTGAGGTGAGAGCCTCAAATTATTTAATGTTCTTAAGAAAAATATAAAAGACAAGAGTCACATATAAACATAAAAACAGAGAGAAGGATGATCCTGTTTCAGAGTAGGTGCATAAAATGAAATACTTCTTTTTTTCAGTTGTTTTGTTTATATTTAGGTAAACCAGAGAGTTTTTCCCTAAGCAGATGTTTTCTTAGCATTGAAAAAGGCTTCAAATATAATATGCAAATAACCTACACAATATTTCTTAGCCAAAATTTTGGTAACACTTAACCAGAATTAAATACACCTGAACAAAAAAAAACATAGGTAGTTTATACTAGCCGAAATAAGAACTGTAAACTATATAATCTAAAGCCTGAGGGCTCAAACTAATCAATGCTGGAAGCCAAGGAGGATTTATATCCCCTTATATAATACTGTATTCCTGTCTAGGTATTCTCTGAGCTTTTTCTGCCCTCTTTGACAAGCTAGTAGGCTTGATGAATCATTGTTTGTTTTCTGATTTGGCAATTCCCATGTTCTTATAAAGAAAATAACATATGACAAGGTCAAGAACGTGAACACAATTATAAAAGAAGCTTGACAGATCAGATAAAACTTCTGGGATATAAAGGGAAAAAAGTAAATAAGGAATTTGAGAATGGACATTAGTGTGGATAGTAGGAACGCTAGCAGGAAAAGACAGCTCCACTCCTGGAAAGGCACAGCAGTCAGTTATTTGTCAACAACAGAAAAAGAGAGGGAAGAAGCAGGCATCGTTACCTGGTAGCAATCTAAGCTATGAATGGTAAGGCATAAGATAGTTTTTTTAAAAAATAAGGCCAAATTTAAATGAAAGGAAAAAAAAGAGGAACCAAATTCTGAGCTGGCATAAATGAAAATAAATCAACATTGATGTCAGCCTGCCCACAGGGCACGCTCCCTGCAAGGATCTGGTCTGAATACACCTCAATCAGTGTTCAAAACTGTGTTCAAGCCAAAGGCACAGGGTTTGTCAGGAAAAGAAAGAATGAGTAGATTCAAAATGGAGAAAAATAATCAGAAACAGTGTATCAGGTTTCCGGTAAGCACAGAAGGGAAAGTCTTCTTGAATGAAAAATAATTTACAAGTGGGCAGAAGAAAAAAAAGATTATATAAGGAATATCAAGTCTTTAGAACAGGAGGGGAAAAGTTCAATACAAATTAAATATTTTTGATATAAATTACAGAAAATATAAAAGGATTTGGGCTGACAGGGAGAGATGAGCATACAGGAACAAGACGTACAAGAGAAAGAAAAGCTGAGGTGGAAAGGGATGGTATTGCAATCCAAGTCTGGGGTGGGACTGTGATGAATAGCATCTGTTTAATTTACTGGTTCACAGTTAGTGTTTTTTGTGTTCCTTTGAAAAATCAGTGGCTGGGCAGCAGGTAGGAAGACTGCATGTTTGCCTTGCCTTGACCACTGGGCTTTGGCAAAAGAGCAATATTTTACAGACGGGGCAGTTGCTCCTTTTCTGACAGCAACTGAACTTGCTCAGCAGGAAAAAGGTGCAGAAGAGCAGAGCTGGGCAGCTGGGAAGGGACAGACTTGGCAGGCAGGGAGCTGCTAAGGTGCCGAAACAGGCGGAGGGGAGCAGAAAACAAACATGTAGTCAGCCCAGAGCTAAAGAAAAGAGAATTTTAAGAGGTACCTGGTGGGATGGTGGAAGTTGATCCAAACCAGAAAGCTACTGAAATTTGCTAGACTGAGAACAGGGCTGGAGAGAAAAACCTGCCCAGCCCAGTACAGGAGGTAGAAAGTTTACAGTCTTTTATTTTCAGCTTTTTGGGGGGTTTCTCACTTTACAAATATACTTACTGTTCTAATCTTTTCTACTAAAAAATAGTGTTAGAAGTTCAATGTAATCTGGTATTTTTTGCAGTAGCTGCTTTAAGAAAAAGAGGCAGACAGCGGCTTCTCTTCTTTCTGGCAGATTCTGGCCACAACTATCACAGGGTGATGACATTTTCAGTTCAATTTCTAGACGCAGCACAGACTTTCTAGGTGATGTTGTGGAATGGCCTTTTCATTTCTGCTTCAGTCCCAAGTTTCTGATATATAGATGATTTGTAGTCAGTGTATGACAGTAAGTCCTTGCTTAATTCTGGAAGTTGTACATATCCACATAAGGAATAAGAAACTATCCTTGTGTGTCCCTTAAGAATTTGTCCAGTTTTTCTCATTCCACACTGCTGCAAAAGCTTTTCCATTAACAAAGTCATCCTAGCTTTTAGGTGTAGTATAGTACAATCTTAGTAGTAGAGTAGGTATGAAAAATAGAAAAGATTAAACAAATTTAACCAAAAAAAAGGAAAGGAAGATATAAGCAGTTTAGTAAACCTAATAGTTCAGGCAGCTGCAGTTGATATGTGTGTGTTTGTACCCCACAGTAACAATGTGAGAAATATCAAGTGGCTGCGACTCTTTGGTTAGAGTCACAATTCTGAATTCACCCCAATACACGGCAAGAAGCTTTTGCAACACAACACCACCAGAAACCTGGAAACCTCCAGGGAAGTTTTTAGATCAATCAGAAGACTTCATCCTTGAACAGAACTGAGATATAACACTTAGCATGGTAGTCTACACCAACCGAGTATTCACTCAGCTGCCGTAGAGCTGCTTTGCAGCATAGGCTTTATCTATGTTTTCTCTAAAGAACAACAGCCTAAATTTCCATGGTTTATTCAGATGAGTAGTCCCACTGCTTTCAGCAGGAATGCATGGGAAAATGGAGTGCCTCAGAGACTAGGATTAAATTTTAAGAAGAAGAGAGCACCGGAGATGGAGTGGCTGCAGCTATGTTTTTTATGCCAGTTGGAAGTGACAATTCCTGCAGGCACACGACCCTGGCAGCAGTGAAAGCGGGAGGGAAACAATATCTGTATGAGCTTACCAAGGCCTTGTGTCCTTCCCACTCTGAAAATCCAAAGGAAGAATTGCTGCTTTCTTCAGGCTCCTGCATAAGAAGACCACTGAGCTTTGCTCTGAGCTGTGAGTTATCTGGGGATTCCATTCCCTTTAGCAGAAAGAGAGAAAAAAGAAAGGTTAATTCCTAATCCCTCTAAATGGGAGCTACCGCCAGCATGCTTGTCTTATGGACCTGTTGCACTGGAAGACACCTAATCCTGAGGCTGGAGGTTTTTCTGTGAGAATGACTCTCCAGTCAAACACAAAGGGTACGTGACTGAATTATGATCTGGTTGTATTATTTTATAGACTGAACTATGAAACTTAAACATTGTTTGCAGGAGCACTGCAAAGTAATGCACTTTCTCAAAGGTCAACATATGTACTCATGAGCTAGCGATCACAGCAGTGGTACCTACGGTTAAGCTGATAACTGGTACTGAGGTGAGCAAAAACCCAGGATGCTGACACATGGTGGTGTGATTTAGCTAACCATGGAGGTGAAACAACTGGAAGCTGTTTTGTGTGTTGAAACACAGTGTGGACACCACTTAACCTATATTCTTGTAGTAGAGTTCAACCTGTTCAGTAACAAGACCTTTTAAGGAAGGAAAACTGCTATTTATTTCATGAGATCCTCATGTAATGCCATTGCTTGGATATTTCCAGCTCTGTTTTGGTATCGATGTTGTTTGGGAAAGGATTCTGATAAGCAGACTGAAGAAATGCAAGAGATTAGTATGTTAAGAAAAGTGGCATATTAAATTACTTGTACATTGCATTAGCAGCCACTGTCTTCCTATTACCAGGCAGTGCCATGTCTTTTTTGTGATATTTTTAGTTGAGCAGTTATAAACACAGGGAGTAAAATTTTTAAAAGCTGTACCTGTATTGCACCAATAAAACAGGCAATTTTGTGCCTAACAGGCCATACAAATGCACTCTCATGCTCTTGAGGATTTCCCGAGCACAAACATTATTACGGACCTAACTGAGACTGAAGTAACAAATGGTGCAGCCCGAAGCCATGGTTATCTATTTATAATAATAATCTTTCTCTCTTGAAAGCTGTATCCAACCTGTGACATGATTTCAAGGTAAAATTAAAGAAATGTGTTTCTTCAAATGGAGTCTGGGTCGATGCAGTCAGAGTTGGCTGGCTGAAGCCTGGGCTAAATCCTTTACTGCCGTCTGAATTTCCAGGGAAACACTGTACTTTGAACCCAAGACCTGTGCAGCTGGAGAATGGAATAAAGAGGCTACAATAAATTGTGTTACTCCATTAAGAGCTCGGAATCTATCAAGAAGCTGCAGCAAGTGCCTTACTTTTTAATTATGTAGGATACCATCTTTAAACATAGAGAAAAACTTTGTTCCTGACTTGTCCTTCTGCCATAAAAATGTGCAGTATCGCTGGAATTCCAAGGCACATTATTCTTAATGACCCATTTCAGGCCACAAGTTCACAAGTGTTTTAAACTGGCATTTGCCAGCATTGCCACCAAGAAAAATGTCCTGCCAGCTTCCTCCACTTCTCCTGCCTTCTGCTGTGCTTCTCCACCCCGGCACAAAGCTACATGCAGTGGAGTGGCAGACTGGGAAAGGGAACCAATACAAGCTAAATCTGACCTAGGAGTGGGAGAGGGGAAAAATGGCTCACTGCACTACTGCAAGAGAAATTTAAGCACAAGACTGGGGGCAATGAACTAGCAAGGTCAGATAGAAGCTGCTGGGGAAGGGTGTACTGCAAGGCTGCTGCTCTCAGCACCAGCACCAGCTCATGGCATTATGGCACGCAATTATACCATTCTCACCCAGAGACACTCAGCACCCTCCTCCTTCCCTTCTTCCCCGAGAAATCTTCAAACGCTGAGACGAGCAGGCTGGACATAGACGTAACCATGTAAATGTGTGCCTCAAGCATTTCTTAAATCATTTATGGATACTCCCAAAACTACAAAGAAACTGTAATCTACATACTCCAGAGTCTTCTTTTGCACACTGAAAACAAGCCTATTTGCTTTAGAGCTGTCCACAGAAAATATCGTCTGTTTGGTGTTAGATTAATGTTAACTCTGTTCTAGGAAATCCTTTTCTGCTCTCCTGCAAGAGTAATTGGGAAATTATAAGACATCTTTGGTCTAATCTAAGAGCTGTGTACAGCGCGGGCATGGCCTACGTTGCATCCTGTTTCCATAGCAAAAACAATTCTACATCCTGAATTACAATCTGTTGACATGAATGTATCACGTGAATGCTCTGTGAGCAATATTCATCACTTTGCCTCCCATCCCAGCACATCAGAGCAACAGCTCTGCTAAGGAATTGTATATGTGAGGAGGCAAAGCAGGATTTCTGATTACCGTTTTGGCAATGGTTCTTTTTTACATGATTTTTTAATGGAGATGAGTTCAGAAAAGAGCATCTCATTCTTCTACAAGATGAAGTAGGAGTGGGAGGAAATATTAATCAAAAGTTGATAGGTGATGACATACCCGTTTTGGAGTGGGCATTACCTAGGAGAAAGGCCTTGGTTTCTCTAGGAGGGAAGGGGAAAAAATGTTCAGTGAAATAGAAAACCTGCATGATGATTTCATTATGTCAGGTCAGTGATCCAGTTAGATGGACTAGGACAGTTAGTGCCAGCAAATCTTCCGGCTAAACATGTAAAGGAGGAGGTTACTCACCCTTCCAGGCCTTTTAAAAATGACTGCAGGCATTGTGGATCCTTTTAAGCACAGTTAAAGAGGGCACATGTCCTTGCTGGTGACATATAGTTAGGCAACTTGTTGCCTGGAAACACATCCCGGTGGTTTAAGCACTATAAAGAGTCAATTAAAAAGCTGTCTTTGTTCCAAATTTTAAGTATTCTCTTGTTTTCATCTTTTGCCTTCCTTAAGGCAACCATTCTATATTTTGTAAATTAGCCATAAATAGACAATAAACTGATGAAATCCCTTAATGCTTCCCTTAGTAAAAGTAAACAACGGTAGGGATGGGTACTTGAAACAGCGCAGCTAACTCGGCAGAGATGTGAAGGAGTGAGCATCCCTTTGTCCATCCCGTCTTGATTGACTGAGTAGCAGAAAGATGTGGGATAAAGGAAAGACTACTTTAAAGTGCCCAAGAGGTAAAAGTGAGGAAAATAAAATAGCAGTGGAAAGCTATTAAGGGATCTGACTGCAGGCAGCGCACTTGTGTTTGCATAAGGGCTGTCCTTCAGACAGCATTGTCAGCGTGCGTGGCCCTTTATAGAACATCAGAGACTCCAAGGCTCAATTTAAAATAAAACCTGATCAAACACTGTATGTAATCTATGCCTACCCTGAAGTGAAGGGAAGTACTCCTGAGGAATGAGCTATATGCTGCTTCTGAATTACAAACACCTCAGCCCAGATCACAAAGAGACAAGGTGCTGAGGCTCACGGTCCCGTTTTTAGGAACTTGGCTCCCCATCTGAAGAGATGCCTCAGGAAAGGATCACAAAATAAACCTGCCGTAGGGGAAGCCGCTTATCTAGCCAAAAGGAGACAGAACAGGTTTTTCCTTTGCTCTCCCTGTTCTCCCCCCTTTCCATCTCCTCCCATCTGGAGGCACCTGCCTGAGATACTCACTACCCAGGAGTAAACCTTTCTTCCCTGAAAGCAGCAGGCTTCATCCAGCCCTTTCATGCAGTTGCTTAGTGTTTAACTCACCTAGGATGCGGGCTGTTCCGTTCCCTTCATCTCTGCATGTTTTGAAACGCTGCAATTTCAGAACTACCTCCCTGGAGGAGACTAAACTGCTGGCCAGGCTGAGGACAGTCTGTCCCACGCGTTGAAGATGGGTCACAGTGCAGCCATGGTTGCGAAACTAACCAAGGCACAAAGCAAGCTGCCAGCACTGAACCTGGATTGCTACCTTCACAGCAAAGGAACGTGTTGGGGAGGGGATGTCCTGCATTTCAGATCCCACTGTAAGCATTTTACAACCCACTAAGCATTTTACTCAGATACTGCATAATATATCAACAGTCCTCAGAAAAGGACCAAAACTCGGGATTTTCCTTTCCCCTCTTTCAAGTGAGGATCCAGTGAGGTTTCTGATCCAGGCACTAGGCTGAGAGCATGTCTAATGCACCAAACACCCGCGCCGAGACAGATGGCGCAGCAGCCACTTTGTGCAACCTGAAAGCACTCAGGTGTAACACAGATGCCAAAATGCTCAATATTGTCAAATATAAGGCATCTGTGAGCATGCACAGAGGTGAAGTTTCATGTTCCTACAGTATACAGGGTTATGCAGCAGCTGAGCAAAATGCTTTGGGACTTAGGCATCAAGTTGTACTTACGTCCTTCGGAGGGATATAAGATCTGATCTTCAAACCCGTGAGTGGGATTATTGTTTGATACTTTGTCACTGCCCCATCTGGAGCCCGCCGTTATGGCTCCCTCCGGGAACTCCCATATTTAACATGTGGAATCTGCCACTATAAAAGAATTAAGCTCATTTAATTTCCAGGATTAGAAATCAGTCACACAGGACAGCAGTTTGTGGGGAATGGGTAGGGATAGTACAGCTTCCAAAGCAACAGAAAAGCCTACAAACTAGTTGCAATATAGCAAAATTAATTAGTAGCTATTAGCTTATTACCTGGCTTATCACTCACTTCAGATGGATTTGGATATTCCCTCACTAAGTACTGCCACATTTTATGCCCCAGGCATGGAGTCCCTCTTGTGCACGCAGGAGGAAATGGGTATCTCGGGCTGGAACTGCTGCAGCAGCGCTGGGGGTGGTGGGGACAGGTCAGCTGGTGAGACAAAAAAGGGATGCTGATGCGAAACCTGTATCTGTAGTCTCTCGTGCATGGAGGTACAACTGCAAAAGAGGGTCCAGTGTCTGAAAACTTTTCTTAGGGTTAGGTACTTAGGTTGGTCTTGATATACAGACAATTGTTTCACCTGTGGGGTTTTTGTCTGTTTCTTTGTTTGCATTTAACAGGATACATGCAGGTGGGAAGGGACCTCAAGATGTCACTAGACCAACCTCCTGCTTAAAGCAGGATCAGCTCTTAGGTCTGCCCAGGTTACTCAGGGCTTTATCCAGTTGGCTATCGAAGTCTATGAAGACTGCACAAACTGGGCAACCTACCACACTTCTTCACTGTCCCCATGGGCCAAAACATTTCCCTCATATTCCCTCTGAATCTCTCTTGTTTCAGCTTATGCCTGTTGTCTCTTATCCTTCTTCTATGCCCCACTGTACGGGGACTGGCTCCATCTCCTCAATGTGTCCCTGAAGGCACCTGGGGTGGCTCTTTAGCCCACCAGAATTTATCCCTGCTCCAGACTGTAAATTCCCAGCTCCCTCTGCCTCTCCTCACAGGAGAAGTGCTTCAGTTCCCCACGGTCATGGTGGCCCCCAGCTGAACTTACCCACGGTTATGAATCTCTGCCTGGGACTGGGGACCCAAACTGCCTCCCCTCTTTTCTACAATACCCCCACTGGCTGAGGCAAATACCCAGAAAATGGTAAAGTCCTCTTCAGCACCTTCTTCCCTTTGTGGAGCCAGCTCCCAAGCCACATCTCGGTGTTCCTAAAAGGGTTTCTACGTAGCGGTGCAGTAGGATGGGAAGGTGTGTGCTCTGCGGTTACACCTGGCCCGTGCAGCTGGGGATGGAAGGTTAATTGAGCCACTATGCCTGATCTTTATCTCCCAGTCACTTGGGAAAGGAGGAAGAAGGGTGTGTTTTTTCCTGCTTCATTTCTTTGTTTTAGCTTGAACAGCTGCTTTGTTTAGTTGAGCTTTATCATTTCTCATCCTGTATGATTTTGAAAGTCACAGCTTCTCCGGCTGTTTTGCATGGCTCTAAGCCTTAAGTTTCCCTGTTAAGATGAATTCCATTTTCCAGCTATTGATCTTACCTTCTAAATTTTTCATTCCCTCTTTGAAGTTGCAGCCAAATAGAAATGTTCCTGCCACTGACTGTGATTTTCTCACATAAAAATTAAGCTCAGTGTATACTAGTATGTAAAGGTAATGAAATCAGATCATCATCTGAGAAAAATCAAAGCCTTTACCAAGTAACTTTTTATGAAGTTATTCTCTGTTTTCCTGTACAATGGAGGGCCAAAATCTGTATTCCTGGCCTAGGGGTGGCAGTACTCAGATGATAAACATATCCTGATTCCATATAACTTCTTAATGATTTTGTTTACTCTCATAGATTCCCTTTTAGCAGATTAATGATTGTTTTCTTTCTAGAGAAGATGATTCAGTAATAATCCTTTTGGGTCAGAAAGAAAAACTTACTGGATAGAATTGCTAATGTTTAGGTGAAATATTGCACAGGACAGAATTATAAATTAATGCCACATAGACATATCTGAAATGCCTAAAATTCAGCTGAGAGAGTTGTTTGTACATTTACTCTGCTGTGAACATGGGGAAAGTATTTAGAATCAGGTGATGATCATTAGTCAACTATTAGATTAAGAGGTAGGAAATGTTGACTTCGTGGACCCACAGGACTTTGTAATTAAATTTTCTCCTATTTTTAATCAGTGTAACTCTAATTATAAATTCATAAACAAGCTTACTGACCAAACTACTCCATGCAAATTGTTTCTGTGCACAGTGACTCAGTTGCAGGGAGGGTGTTTGTCATAGCACTGAAGGGATAAGCAGGAGTAAAATATTTTCTAGAAAATATTTTTTTCAGAGTTCTATTTTATTGTAGTTAGGACAATTCTTGCTTCCTTCAGAAAAGCCATAGTCAGCCAGACTTTCTAGGCATCTAATCTAAGCTCTGCACCCTGATCCAGTACCTCCTGGGTCCATCCTGAGGTGGATGCTTCCGTGTCCCATAGTTGTTGGGAAGCCCTGGCGACCCCAACACCTCTCCCAGAGAGCAGCTCAGGCCAATGGCAGCCTGAAGGTGGTGAAGGGTCTAGGCACAATAAATGGGATGCCACCTGGAGACTGACAATATCAGAGCATGGGCATAGTGGCGTATCTGGCTGAAGGATACACTCAGCACTTGTAGAGCCTGATCCATGATGGGATGGATGAGTTGTCGCCTCCCTCATGTGCCTGGAGCTTGGGAAGCAGGAGAGGTGGCTGCAAGACCAGCCAGATGTCAGAGGGGTGACACTTCTGCTCCTGTTTGCCTGCTGGGAGTCCCCTCCTGGGCCAGCCCAGCGCAGGGCAAGGAAGGGGCAGGCTCTGCCCTGCAGCTGCACAGTGAGAGCCTGCAGCTGGGGCTGAGCGGCTCAGGGGCCGGGAAGGGGAATAAATCAGGCACTGGTCCCCAGAGTCGGATGGCTGCAGGAAATATATTGATGGCACCGAATAAAATTTTTCCATCTACTCCGAACTAGCAGGACTTTGCAGCAGGAATGCTGGCTACCCTCTAACGCCCACCAGACTTTAGTTTTCAGATATCAATTTTACATGGAAGATTCCCCGGGGATGGAAAACAGTACAAAACAAACAAACAATTATACATCACCTTCATCCACTCCTAAGCATGTTAATCACTCTAACTAATACAGCTGTTAATCCTCCATTTAATAATGAAAATGCCTGTCTCAAAACCTGTCTGACTTTTTTCTGTAAATTATGATACTACAATGCTCTGGCCATCCTTTGATCTTAGACACAATGGGACTTTGAAAAGCAGCAGACTGTCCATTCGAGCCTTGGAAATCTCCTCTCTGATCACAGTGTTTCTGTCTGAACAACCCCACTTTTATGCTGCACTTGCAAACAAAGGTCCTGCCTTCTTTCCTTGCCTCTTCACATCTTTCGTGACCTATTTCCTACCAAAACTTTGTTCTTTTTAGAATGGTAACGAAGAAAAATTTGCAATTTTCCTTCATTTCCTTTTTTTTTTCTTTCCCTTTTGATGCCATTGTGATGACACGTTGAACTCGGGACTCTGCTCTCAGCACTCCCTTCCTCCCTCCGGCTCAGTTCGTGCCACCCTTCCCCACCTTCCTGCATTCCCTCTTCTTTATGCTATTTGGTTTATGATCTCAATGAATATAACTGTTCTGTTTAGGGAAAAAAGATCACTTTTTCTTTTGATCCACTTCCAGTGCTCATTGTACTCCATCTTATTTCATTTCTTCTACAAAAGTCATTGTTAAGACCCTCTTTTCCAACATATATGCCTTTTTTTGATTCAAAAATCACTACTTCAGTGCCTTTTCTTGAGAACTCTTTTATCAGTGCAGGTATCTTTTGTCAACTCCCACTGCATTTTCAATCTCCCTTTCCCTCAGTATGATCGCTGAAGAGGTATGTTTTATTTTTCTTACCTCTCTTCTCCTCAGTGCTCATTTCAATCAGCTTCCCATGTTACAAACAGTACAGTTGCTGTAATCTTTCATATTTCTGGACAAACTAGACATTTGCTTTCTGAACATTAGTACATTGAAATTTGTTTCATGTCTGCCATTCCAATTCATAAATGTCATGAATTTTTGCTCTGCAGAAACGAGTGATCCTTCAAGTAGCTATGTTCACCCTCCACTAATCTTTGGATACAGTTTATGGTTTTTCCCTTTTAAAAAATGCCCATGTTGTGATTTTCCTCATATTTGCAAGGTATTTAATCTCCATACTGTCGATTCAGCATCTTTCTGACCCATAACTTATTTTTGTACCACTGTCCCAAGCCATTTAGAGCTCATCTTTACAGGATACTAAACACAACGCAGCATCAGAGCACTTAAACATCGACTTTCTGTTCAGCACATGTGCAGTCCGCTACAGCTGTAAGCACCTGTTCACATATTTAAATTAAGTATGAAATTAAGTTCTCGGGTGGACCAGGGCTCATAGGCTTAGTCACAGAGCTGAGCCTTATGTTTTCCTCTGGCATCTAGAGGTGCTGCTTGGCGCAGAACTTTGTCCATGCAGTATTGAGATCTCCAGAGCCAGATCTGAAGCACAAAATTTTTTGTAACACCAGTATGTTGGCACTCTGTGCCCTGAAGTGCTGACATTTAATTTCAGTAAAACCAAAGATAATACTGGCAGAAATGCCCACACGTCAATCAGCATTCTGAAATGTAGCTGTCTATAGATGTATCAAGCTACCTTACCAGTCTTCTGTTGAATAATTCCCCCATGCTATTCAACCACCAACTCAGACACTCCCCAAATTAAACCAGATTTCCTACACTACTATTGCAATAATTTTCACATACGTCCTAGATTGCTTTTCAGTACAATGGTCTGTTCCTTGTAACACAGGAGGAAATACAGTCAGAAATATAACTTTGGAAATGAGTAGAGTCCAGGTAATTATAAACCCTGATATTGGAATATATTATAGCTATGAAGAGCATACCAGAGAAATTGGAATAAATTGAAAATGGGATGGAGAGAGGATATTAAAAGGACATAGAAAAGTACAGTGCAAGGATCAAATTTACTAACATGAATATCTGAACAAACTCAAAAGTGGTATTTCTACGCATACTAAATCGTTAAGAGAATTTTATGAGGAAATAAAAATAATTGTGTATCATCTCCTACAAAGCTTTCTCATTTTCTGTTTACAAAAGCAGATGATTAGTGTCTCTTGAATATCAACTTTTTGATATACATACTTTACAAGGAGTGACTGAGTTTCAGTAAGTTATGCCTAAATCAGGCTTTCTTGCACATTTATCTTATCTAATTACATTTGCTATCATCTGGACTATTTCTGGAAATTTCGTGAGAACTTTATATTTTTACTCTAGGTCAAGATATTAATTTAAGCTTTCTAAAGTATGTTCCCTTACTGAAAATGTAAAATAAAAAAGACAACCACAGAATTTCTAAAACTACTTATTCTCTCTGTCTTTTAAATAATCCACTATCTTGCAAAGCCTAAGCACCAAAAGCTAAATCTAAGCTTCAGAAATATGTGCCCAGTTTTACAGCACTTCCAAAACACCAAAGCAACTGAAGACTGAATAATGCGTTGAAATAAAGATAGCATTCTGGAAACTGATTGTTTAAAAACAGGTTTTAGCTAGCATTATTTTTAATCCTCTAAAAATTTCTAAAAGGAGTGAAAGGTGAAGAATGTATTGCAGATTTAAATAATTAAAACACATATAAACTGAAGGACTGGATTACTAACCATTAGTCATTGAAATACGCAAGTTGAAATAACCCCCACAGCCATGCACAGTTGCCCCCAACCCTGGCGTTACTGAAGTTTCCACCAGTAAGATGTCCCAAGCAGCTGGTGGTTTTGTAAATCAGGAACTTAGACATTCAACTTAAGCATCTGACTCCAAGAAAATAAGGAGCGACTTCAGTATTGTGAGCACCTGCATTGGCTCCCTCCGGGATTGGGTCCCAAGGGGCAGAAAGAGTAGCCGTGGCTGTGAGCTTTTTTAAAGGTTTCTTAAAATTATATTGAGAGCTTGGACACAGAGCTCACAGCTGAGTTAGGAGCGATAAGGGCCTGAAAGTCTCTTTTGTGGACTTTTTTGAACATGCTCCCAATGCATGTGGCTTCAGTAAGGCTCACAAGTTTAAAGCTAATCAGATGCTGAGAAATCCATGGGCCCAGGGCCTGCAACAATCTTTCGGAAAGAGCTGTGGATGTTCAATCAAATAGCAGAGGTGGCCCAGCCCGCCTGCCCGGCTGCAGAGATTGCAAGGCAAGCTGAAGAAGCTTGTTAAGAAATGCTTCAAGCAAAACTAAACAGAGAAAATCATTGTAAGGAGAAAAGGGGAACACTTCAAACAGCCTAAAATGATTATTCTGCAAATAAGCGCTGCCTTAAATCTCAGTAAAAATACCTGTTTGCGTAAAGCCAGATGCCGAAAAGAGCAGTACATACTTTAACGTGTAAAGCAAGGGGAGAGACACCTTTGGAGTCACAAACTGGAGAAGCACAGCACAGCCTGGGAGGAAACTGCTTCTCTGCTCCATTCCCCTTCACCATAGAATCACAGAATCATAGAATGGTTAGAGTTGGAAGGGACCTTAAAGATCATCTAGTTCCAACCCCCCTGCCACGGGCAGGGACACCTTCTGTTACACCAGGTTGCTCAAAGCTGCATCCTACCAGGCTTTGAACATTTCCAGGGATGGGGCATCCACAACTTTCCTGGGCAACCTGTTCCAGTGTCTTACCACCCTCAGAGTACAGAATTTCTTCCTAATAGCTAATCTAAATCTACACACTTTCAGTTTAAAACCATTACCCCTTGTTCTGTTGCTGCACTCCCTGATAAAGGGTCCATCTTCATGTTTTCTGTATCACACAGAATCGCCTAGATTGGAAAAGACCTGTAAGATCATCTAGTCCAATCATTAACCTAACACTGACAACCCCACCACTAAACCATGTCCCTAAGCACTATATCTACACGACCCTTAAATACCTCCAGGGATGGGGACTCCACCACTGCCCTGGGTAATGCGTTCCAATGCCTGATGACCCTTTCAGTAAAGAAATTCTTCCTAATATCCAATCTAAACTTCCCTTGGCACAACTTGAAGCCATTTCCTCTTATTCTGTCACCTGTTACTTGACAGAACAGGTCGACTCCCACCTCTCTGCAACCTCCTTTCAGGTAGCTGTAGAGAGCAATAAGGTCTCCCCTGAGCCTTCTTTTCTCCAGGCTAAACAATCCCAGTTCCCTCAGCCACTCCTCATAAGACATGTGCTGCAGACCCCTCACCAGCTTCGTTGCCCTTTAAGTACTTTAAGGCCCCCTTTAAGTACTGGAAGGCTGCTATAAGCTCTCCCCGGGGCCTTTGTTTCTCCAGGCTGAACAACCCCAACTCTCTCAGCCTGTCTTCATAGGAGAGGTACTCCAGACCTCTGATCATCTTCGTGGCCCTCCTCTGGACTGTCTCCAACAGGTCCATGTCCTTCTTATGTTGGGGGCCATCCACACGAAAGCCTTCCTCTGCAGCTTCAGGCAGCAGCTCAGCCTCACCAGGACTAGTTTTGGAGAGAAGGGTACTCAGTCTGCCCCTGGGGGCTTCCGTTTGCCCTCATCCCCATGTTGCTGCCAGGGCTTGCAGCAGACCTGCCAGCCTCGTGGAGCAGCCACCATCACAGCAGGCACAGGAGCCCCTGCCCAATGTTCCACCATGGCCAAAGTTACCTTCCTCAGCGCCCAATTTCAGCAACAAAAATGGGAACTCAATTGTTCACAATAGAGAGCAGTTTAGGGAATATTTTGCCAAGTTTCTCTGAAAATAAAACCTAGCTGAAATAATTATGTCAATGGAGACCAGCCAGCCTGGATGACTTATTTCTTCTTCCCTTACAGCCACTTTCATTCCACAGTTCAGGGTGCAGCAGGACCTGAAAACAGCCAGGGGTCCTCCGGAGGGAGTAAGTCTTTGGGTTTTGCAGCGTCTTTGAACACCACATTATCTCCAGCTCCTCCCTGCCGCCTCCTCAGGAAACCCAGGAGTGGAGGAAGCAATGGTCCTTCTCCAGTGTGCAGGCAATGCTACCATGGGCTGCTGCAGAGCTGGAAACCCCCAGGCCTGGGTCTGTAACCCTGGCCGGTCCCGTCCAAAGGGAGGGGGCTCAGGCTTGGGATCCTTCCCGCAGGGGCTGTGGTGCTTCACCCCTGCTATCACAAAGCAGTTTTTCTTCTCCTGAGCACTGCCCACTGAGGGAAGAATGGACTGTGATTGCACTGATGTTATATTTACTCTCCTTGGATGGTTTCATTTGTGAAATTATCAGGAATGGAGGCAGTTCATTACGAGCTGCTGAATCATGTAGCCTGGTAGGGCTGAGGCTGCCACCACTCCCTGTTCCCAGGACCATCTCAAAGGGGCCAGGTGGTCCACGCTGCCTATTGGGGACCCAGGGGCTCCATGGGCCATGTACACCAGACCTCCTGGTCCCTCCAGTAGCCAACTCTCAGACCCACTGGACTCTCCGGTGCCCATTCCAGACTGGGGGGGCTGTTTCGCTGACTGGGCTACTGGGGTTCCCCCTCCTGCCTTCCCTTATGCCCCAGTGTTCTTTCATGCATGTGTAGAGATGGGCTTTTATTCCCACAGTTTAAAAACTTGAGTTAATATCTGCACTTTGTGCTGAAATGAGAATTTTGACTATGGAAACTATAATATTGGTGGGTATTTAAATTTTACTGATATTCATGCGATCAGTAAAAATATGTACCTTTTAGGAATGTCTTCATATTTCCGCACTGTAGTCATAACTTACTTGAGATGGGTTGAGATTTATCAGAAAGGATTAAGGAAAAGCTCATGCTGTTTCTACAGCTGTTGCCTTATGTCTCTGTTTTCTCCGATGCCTGGCCATGTATCCCCCAAATTAGAAAGAGCTTCTCTTTTAGACTTTTAGAGCAACTGAAAATCTTGGGAGAGAGATATATAAAGACACTGTACACCTAGTTTTATATCTGAGACATTTCCAGCCGATTCTTCTATTTCCATTTAGTAGGTCACTTACAAAGGAAAGAAAAGAACATAAATTATTAATGGAAGACAATAGTTTTTTTGGTTTTTTTTTAAATCATCCCCACTGGGCTCCGATCAGTGGAGTTACACCAGAGATGAACTATACCCCAAGCAGTTTTTTTACACTCTACTTTGTACTAATCAAAACGCATAAGCAAAATGTTAATCAAATTATTTCAGAAGTTGCATCCTAGTGTTCAGTGGTTGTTCTAGCTCATTGCTGCAAGGTCAGAATCAACTTTCAGGTTCTTGTCTTTCTTGCCAGTCTGAAAGTATATGTAATTCTACAACACAGAGGAAAAAATAATGTTCATGTATTCACAGTAGAGATTTTATGTCATCAAATTTTATCTGTTCATGCTGGCATATGCTATTGTTCTTAAATAATCGTACCTTCAAATTGTATCAGTAAAAGCATTACCGCGATTATTGGGGAAACTTTTTTTGGTGCTAAAAACCCACTCTGAAATACAAAACTCTAAAATACTGTAGCTCTTAATTTGCTGAACTCAATGGGACTTAACATAGCTCCAGCAAAGCCAGCAACAAAATTTCTGGCACATTCGGGGGAAAAAGGATCTGTACCTTTGATATTACACACCTCCTTTTCCTTTTCATCTAGATAGTTGAAAATACCAAGTTTGTTTCCAATTATCTTTTATTAAGCTTATATAATAAATTGGATTTTTAATTACTGAAATAAAAATATGAAAAGCAATTTGAATGACAGAATGGTTCTTTCTGCCAACAGAGGTGGAAGATAATTACTACCAGAGTAAAGTATTATTTGTAAAAGACACCGGGAGAGAAAGAGCTTTTCAGAGTCACAAGTGGCAATTACACACCAGCCTCTCCAGGAATCTCCGTGGCCACTGAACACTACCAATGCCTGTGTTAAAAATCCCCTCGTTAAGGTATTCCAGCATCTCTTGTTAGCACTAAGACAGGTTATAACCTATTTTGCAAAATAAAACACTAGAACAACACTGGCAATCCTGCATATGCAACAGCTGACACCCACGGGTTTGTGAAAAGTCTAATGACTTAAACTCCACCACTGCTGTTGCCAGGTGAGCAGTGAAGGAAGTATGTCTGTAGACAAGTTTTAATTGACTGTTATGTGGCCTCTTCTATGGACTTTGTTGTGTGCAGAAGCAGATAACTCTACTTACAATCCTAAGTGTGTGCTTGGCATCCTGTGTTACACTACTGTCTTTGGTGGCAGAAGATGATACTGGCAAAGGGAAGTGGCAGCAAAAACACCCTTCTGTAGAAACAAACTCAGTGGGAAGCCATGTGTGGTTCAGAAGTGCAGAGATATATTAGATTACAAGAGTTAGTGCAGGCTAAGTAATGAAAAACATGCAGAAGCACATTCTGCAGTTATGAATCATTTTTCTATCACAACTATCATTTTTATTAGCTACAATACTAATTGAGTTTCTTTGCAGTTACTTCAGTTCACCTGACTATTAGCAGAAAATATATTAAATTGTGAATCAGAGCCTGTGGTGATCTCATGCAGGTAGGTTCATAATGCAGGACTAAAAGCACCCATTTCTGCAGCTATCTTTCATGGAGTTGCAGAGAGAATTTACTGGGCTCTCGCTGGAAACCTTCAGCTTCTGAAGCTAACGGGTAAATGTTTATGTGCCACAGGAAAACTGGGAAGGATGGGAAGAAATACGATGCATAGAAACACGGAATGGTTCCCATACTTCCATGAGCTTTTTAGACCCTTCTTAGGTGTGAGGTAGTGGACCCCAGGCAGGAGCAGGACCCCGGGCAGCCCACTCAGCTGCATTTTGTGACTTAAAGCCATGTTAGCTGCTTGCATCCTCTGCCTGCAGGGCTGATCAGCAGAGCTCCCTGCAAACCTGATGCCACCCCACAAAGATGGCTCAGATCCTGAACTTGGTTGGAATAACAGGTCAGCATCAGTTTTTCTTTCCCACATAGCACAGGGGGAATAGCTGCACGTGAATTCTGAGCAAAACTCTCTCCAAAACAAAGCTGCCTCCAAATTATGCTTTTTTCCACATGAAAACCAGTCTGGCAAATATGCCTTGTGCCATGTCACACAGTGAATTGGCAAATTGATCAGTTTGCAAATAACAAGAAGTCAGTTGCGTCAAAGTTCTGTAATAACGATCTGGACTATTTTTTTCTTTTTACTGTAAAATATTTTGTATGCATTTGTATATATTTGGTTATTATAGTTCTAATTTAAAAAGGTTATTGGCAAGTGCTGTTAGTAATTGACTTCAGGGCTAGAAAGCAGGAGGAGACATGAAATGTTAACACTAAAAGATCCCCTGCTATCTGGAAGGACTTTGCACGCAGTGAGCTGCAACGTTTGGTGTGGCTGATCTCCAACCTGAAGGTTACCTGCTTGCAGGTCTATCCACTGTGGACACAGCCAGGGTAGTCACAAGCTTGGTTTATGCAGGTGAGGAGAAAAAGCGATTATAAACTCCAGCAGCACAAAGTGGTGAAGGAACCAAAGAAGGTGACTTAGAGCTGGAAAATGTTGTTAGTGCCACCAGGTGGGCTGAACCGCAGGGCTGCCAGGGAGAGGCTGGGCACTAACAATTTTGTTAGCTGCAGGGGGGCAAGAGACTCACAATGAGTTGGTTCAGGAACAGGATAGTCTCTACAGGCGAAGCAAACAGCCAGAATCAATGAATCAAATGTATTCAGAAGAGGGGGAGAAAGTCCAGGCATTTGCCTGTAGGCATTTGATTTTTTACCTGCATTTTTCTTCCTGCAGAGCTGTATGTTCTGTGTTTTGTTGTAGGGTATGTTCTTTGACCTCAAAGTCACAATGGACCTTACCTCTTCCAGTCTGTGAAAATTCACCTAACATCCATTTGCATGAAGTAATAACTGCCTTGCGCTAAAACTGTGTCTTCTAGATAACTATTACGAGCTGAACCATGCAGCACTCTCTGTCATAGTTTGCTGTGAAAAAATCCCACTGCTGAAGATCTGAGCTCTGTTTCCTTCTGTACTTCTCCAGTTTTGGTTCAAGGCAGTGGTTTCTCACCATCGTCCTGTGCTACTTGAGAGAGCTCTTAGGTACCAAATGTATTTTTCCTGGGAGGTACTTACACACTGTGAGCAAGTCACCTCTCTGTCCTTTTTGATCAAGCTAACCATAGCGATCTCTTTAAACTTGATATTATTGGGCCTGTTCTCCAGCCTCTAATCATATTTGAAGTTCTTTTCGGCAGCCATTTCAATTTTTCAGTGTTTGTTGTTTGTTCAGTGTTTGCCCTAGGACTAGTCATATTTATTTGATGAATTTACAGAGAGAAAACCCCATCCCAGCTTCCCTTCTGCTAGGTTAAAGAAGCTGAGCTCCCATCTTCTGAAGCAGACTTTCCACTCCTCCATCCTACTAGCCTTTTCCTGCACCCAGTTAACACAGAAATCCCTTTCTTGAACAGGAGTGACTACAAACACACACACACATTTTATTCAGTGTCTTTCCCCCATGACGATGATTTTTCTTATGGCTGCCTCAGAAGTCTGGTTTTTTTCAGGACCTGTTAAATGCTAACATTTGTGCCTCTGGGCCACATAACTTTTTCCCAGGCTGAACTTTATAGTGTTCCTTCTGTCTTTGGCAGTAAATAAGTTCTGGAATATTCAAGGACTGTCTATTTCAGTCATTCCCTTGTTGTCCATATCTGCTACCTGGTATCCAGTGATAACCAGCAATCCAGGCGTGCTGCCGGTGCCAGCAAGCCCTGCTGGCACTTCAGACGGATGTGCTTGAGAATGAATGGGACTGAACAGGGTTCTGCAGGGACTTCAGAAACCCCGCTTCTGTTGTCATTTGTAGCTAAATAGAAACACATCCCTAACTCCAAAAGAATACCTGATAGTCACATTTATTCTCTCTCTTAGAAATCATAAACTAATTCTTGCTGTTCAGCTCTAGTTATTATTCACTGAAAGAGGGATCATTTGCTCAAGGACTGAAAAGCTTCAGTCATTTCAAAAGTCTAGAGATCTGAGCCTCATGCTCCTCACAGACACAAAGAAACCTCTCTCTTATGGATCAGCAATGGCACCTAATAGCCAAAAAGACTGAAAAATACACAGCAAGTTTATTCCTTGCAGTAGCTTTTTTCCAGCCCTCGGTATTTGAAGGCGGTCAACTTGTTATTCAGAGAATTAGTGCTGTGGGAGGTGGTCGTTGGACAGTCAAGGTCATTTTGAAATGTGTGTGTCACCAATAGTGGCCCACTCAAGCATCTGTGATGCAATGTTGAGATAATTTAGTGTGACTTCCCAGAGCACACACATTAAGGGACCGATTTGGTATCTGGCCTCCCTGCATTTAACTGACTGGTGGCTACTTAAGCAAACAGTAAAAGCATCAGCCATCAAAACGATTGCTGAGTTCAACTGTATTTCATTGGAGTGAAATTGAAAATCCTGCCAAAGAAAGGGGAGGGACAGGAAGATCTTGTTTTACCATTTCTGTTGACTGTCCTCTTCTAAACAAAGAGAATAAAATATGATTAATATAATAAATCAATTTTTCAAGTAAACACCTCTCTAAGTATTAACAGTAAACTAACCTGTTCTAAAGGACTGTAAGAAGAAAAAAATCTTATTAAAGAAATAGGAAGATGACATCTTATATGACTCAGTCTCAGACTCGTGTTGCAAATTACTGCCTAAAGAGTCATGCTCAGCAAGCAAAAGGGCACACTCCCGAACCTGTATTTTCAAATATCCTATGGTATGACTTTGAAAGAACCCCTGCAGTGTAATATCTAGACTCAGTGCAACACCAGCCACTGAGGTCAATACAGACACTCAGAACCCTGCAATTCCGATAGGCCATTACAACAATTCTAAAATCAATGGGCTATTTAATAAGGTGTTAATGTAACTAACTCCATTGAGATCAAGACAGTGAGCCCGATGTGTATAACATCCTTGTGACACATTTTTGCAGAAGTATTTTCAATTTCTGTGTATTTTTGAGAAAAGTACGGATACGCCTGATAACTGATAGTGGCCTGTGCATGGCATCCTAAATAACAAACATCCCCCACCCCCATCCTATATAACAAACATCCCCCACCCCCAGCCTGCCTCCACTATGCAGCTGACATGGCAATAAACCCAGAATCCAGCGTTGTAATAATGCTGTTCTGCTAGAACCAGCCCAACTGCTCAGCCAGTCCTGTCTAGAAGTGGTTCAGCAAGGCAGCTCACTGCCTACTCCCAGCATCCCAAACTGTTGGTCTAGTACAGTGCTGTGAGCTGTACCATAGCTAAAAGCTAAAAGAAAGCAATGCTCAGAGCAACCTCTTCAGCTGCAGCCAATTATTTAAACTCCCGTAGAGCGAGCTATACAGGATATTCCTCAAAGGTCACTTCTAACTTAATGTAGGCCAGTAAACTACCCCCTCTTAACGACCAGTACGCTGAGCAGAAACCGTGGCAGCAATATTGATGGAAAATTCTTTCTCCACATGGAAATGTGTGACCAGAAACTGCTACTTTTTGATCCCAAAGTGAAAAAGGGGATGAGGGAACTGGAATGACATTGCTGTAATCAATAACCCTGGTCATCCAGTCTCTGGCAGTGACTAGATGCCAGCTCTCCATAACAAAGGCAGTATAAGAAGTTCCCATCCTGTCCATCCTCCCCCACTGCGATTTCTTGTACCTGACAGTTGTGCAAATATCTTTTGGGAAAATAGTCTAAATGGACCTGTGAAATGGTTTGTGTTTTAAAAATAACACCACCACTCCCCAGCCCCCCATTAACTAGCACTCAAAAATAATTAATTCTGATCCTATTACTCAAGCGATTTAGATCATGGTCAACAAGCAATTGCACTAGTGAGACTGAGGGTGCCCTAAACTGCAGGGTGGGTGTGGAAAGCTTTGCACCCCAAGATAAAATCTGCATGGAAATATACCCTGAAAACACGTGTGGTGATCATCCTCTTAGCCAGCAGAGCCCTTGCTTCCGGAGGGCTCAGAAATCTGTCCTCTCTTCCACCCTGGTCAGCTACTATAAGAAGCTGTTGGAGGATGCCACTGCAGTAGAAATTAAGTTGCCAGCAGTATACTGATGGACTGGGGAAACCTTTGGTTCACATGCAGGAAAAGCAGGATCTTTATTAAGTTGCCTAACCTATGGAAACTGTTGCTCCAAAGTTTTTACATGATGCGGCATTGGTACACAGGACTTAGAGACTGCAGAGAGAAAAGAGAGATGAGTTTTTTTTTAAAAAGGCAAAATTAGGAAGCCATTCAAAAAGGTAGATGCAGCTTGCAATGGTTACTTCACACTTTTTATCTCAAGAAGTGAGAATAAGGCAGCCAAGTAAGAGGCTAAAGTACTTGGGCTCCATATCCCCCTGCCAATCAATATCCGAAGCTGTGGAACTGCACACTGCTCGCCAAGAGGGAGATGATTTCCTTCTTTTTCACTCATCCATCATACTTTCCTCCTTTCCTTTCTCCCTGATCCTAGCCATTTTTATCTGTTCCCCGCATTCTGCCAGCTTTCATCTGAGATGTTTTAAATTCACTAATCCAGCATTTTTTAACGTTTTTTAGGGTCTAATTTTCTCCTGGGTACGTTTAATTGGCTCACAAGTTGGTCTGGTGGATGCTAGATCCAGCATAAAGTAAGCAGTGCATAGCTAGGAACCACAGAAGTGGTGGTGGATACCGTCACATTTAAACAACTTTGGCCGTGATGCTGCACGAAGTCATATGTTGGATACTTAAACTCGGGTTCTTTTCAGGTGATGTTCTCAACCTGTTTTCAGTGGGATATGATGCTGCCGTCAGCAGTCATTCAAGTTAATACTGAATTGTGGTCAAATTCTTTGGGTCTTAATTTCAAGAATCTGAATTATCTGCTGCCCGGCAACAATTAGAAACACTTCAGAAAAACAAGCGCTTTTTTTCCTGGCTGATAGTATTAAATATTAGCATATTCTTAAAGCTTGGCATAAAATATTTCTTTAAGACTGTTTTTAATAAAACATATCCATCTGCAATTATAAATCAAATAGCTTTATAATTAAAAGACGTACTTGGCCTTTTTTATCCTGTGAAGGTTTGCGTGAAATTGGAGCCTTGCTGTGTGGTTTTTTTTTTTTTTACATAATTGAACCTTTTCACAAATGACTTCTTCATACCTCTTAATTAAAATGTATAACAGCTTTTTATTTAAAGAGCACAAATTCATCAAAACAAATAACAGCCCAAATTGTCACTGAATTGTTGCATCTGTGTTTCCTTGTCACCTGGTTAGAGATCTGGGAAGTAATGCATAGGTGTAGATGACATTTCATTCTTCTTCACTGGTGTCGCTTCAGATTCCCAGCTCTTCTCCACCTATTCTCCTCCAGGACAGCAGAAACAGCAATTCCTTTGGAGCATTAGTGCCATTTGCAGCTCTCTGATAACATTTTTCTACTAAACTATTGTTTTACCTGCTCTTCACCATTAAAAGTGTTCATGTCTACATTAATACACCCCTTGTCTTCTCCGGAGCCCTAAGAATCAACTGTCAAAGGCATTTCTACTCAAGTGGACGAATACATAATTCTCTTCCTTGGACAACACGTTAGTTTAAGTTATCTTTATCTCTTCTTTCATAGTACGACTTAATTTCAGAGCAAATTCATTTTTATTCTGTCACAGACCCCAAGCTTCTCATACGTCTGCATCATAGCATGGTGCAGTAAGTCTATGACAAAACATGAATTTATTTTTTGTGGCTGCAGGAAAAATCATGTGCTTTGTAGGCTGCAGTAATTGGGTGATCCTACTGGGACACCCTCATTGTCACTGCAGGATTTGAAGTGGCAGGTGTTTAGGTGTGATGCAGATTCATCCCCTCGTGCCTGCACTGCCTAACAGCATGAAGGCAAATCCAAAGCTTCCAAAAGCCTGTAAAACTCTGATAATCCTGCTAAGATTTACTGCAACTGTTCAAGAAAGAGATACGAGCAAGTCCTGAGATTAGATAAAAAAGAAACATTTTTTTTTTAAAGATAAGCAAGTCCACTCCGAGGGAAGAAAGTCTGTAATTCACCTTAAGTACTATCCAAGGTGAAACTAATTCCTTGCAGATGCAGGGTCAAGTTTTATGTGGAGCCATCTTGACCTGTAATCATTTTGCCTATGAATAAACACATGTGCTCTGAGGAACCGTGGAGTAAAGATAAAATATGATCATACACACATCTAGTCCAACTCTCTTGGAGGTCTGTGGAAAGACTGCCATTGATTTCAGTGGGATTTGGATGTAATTCTGTCATTCAGCACAGGTGCTTTTATTCAGGATGTTTCAGTTCTCTCAGTGTCAGAACAAATGCAGCCCGCATTATCATCAGAAGAAACCAGAAAAGCACAGTATTTCTGAAAATTAAGCTGGCAAATCTTTTAGAAAGAAGATGTGTTACCTCCAAATGAGTCCTTCTCTACTGGTGCTGAACACCAGTTCAAGTGCTAGCTTAAATGGGAAAAGGGTTTTCAGCACAGCTGGAAAGCGCAGGCAGAGATTTTGTGAAGCTGGAGGTTGCTACTTTTGTCCATCCATGAGTGGTACTTTGTTTAACATACAAATTCTGGGGCACTCATTGATGACAGCCATCACTAACCAGTGGATCCACTTTCCTAAAGTGAAGAGAATAAAAATACATAATTCCAGTTTGCAATTGTCAGTGCATTAACAGAAGAGTTCACTATTTCAGTGATTTCTATAGTTAACAACATAATGTCACAAATAGCTGTTTCTCAGACACACCAATTATAAAACTGAATTCATTTCACAGTGCAGAGATCCATGGGCTAAGTTCTTCCTGCTGCATGACAAACAGGGTCATAAAAAATTTTAAATCATACTTCTGATTGCTAGAAAAGAAGAAAACAAAAAAGAAAATATTGTTTTCCACGACTTAAAGTATTTGAATTTAAACTTCTGACTGGACCAGAAGTTACAGGAAAGTTGTAGGGCCTTTGAGGCGAGACTAGAAACATCTGTTTAAAGCAGATCAAATAAGACAGTCATACTGATCCACTCTAACCATAACATCATTGGACAGTAGATCAATGGTTGAGCATAACTTTGGCAGTCTGTATAGCCTGTTGATAATTTTCTGTTACAAAAAAATTGTGTCAGAAAACATACGGAAAATGAAAGCAAAATTCATTGCTGAAACAAGTCAATACCAATGACTTTTTCCACTGATCAGAAGCAAGGACCGCATAGACCCTTGTCGGTCAGACTGGATTTCCACTGGAATATTTGTGGTTTTCAGCCAGCTTATCCTCAGCCTCCAGCAGGATGGACTCCTTGAGGCTGTACCCCAGCCACCAGTCCCTATACACCATTCGAAGCACATGACCTGGGGAGACAGAAGTGGTGGGGATCCCCTGGCCAAGCCAGCTGGGTGTCAGGTCCCACCTGGGCCACCCGGCACAGTCTGTCAGCTCAGTGCAATGCCAATTCTTAGTGGAACCAACAGCCCTTGTTACTTCATCCTTCCTGCTATACCATTGCATGCCAGATGCTTTCCCTGACTAGTGTTGGCCACTGAAGGACCCTTCTTTCTCTTGGACCTCTGCACTTCACTGCTGGGAATAAGTGTGGATGTTCAGGTCAGCTGAGGAGCAGCCAGCTCTCCTGTCCTTAGGATCACCACCCACAAATGATGGAGCCTTGCAGTTTTGCTAGTTACTCTGAAACTACTCTCAGTAAAGGGTAGGAAATGTTAAAAGTAAATCCATATACCAAATTCAAGCAGAGCAACTCTGCTGTCTGTGGGAACAGTTGGACAGAAATGAAGGGAAACGAAGCATGCATCACACGTGGCTGCTCTGTCGGCATGGTCCAGCTGAGACGTTGCCAGCCACTCCCAGCCCTTCTGTTGAGAAAACTTTCATCCAACCCCATGTCCTCCACTTGTACTCTTGGAAGATGATGGGGATTTAAGGAGTCCTGGTTTCTTTTACAACCCAGCTCCACCTTTGGGTGTAACTCAACTTCAGAACTCTTCCTGATTTGTTTTTTATTACCTCAAGCAGAAATATTTTTACCTCCTTTACACAAAACCATTGACTGTTGCAACCACTTTGCAAAGGTAACATCTAGTGTGGCTCTCAGCTGTCCGTTGCTGACCAGAAGTAACCATGTCTGGCTAAGCCTCAATAAAGTGTTAACTTATCATAAGACCTTTCCCAGGGATGTTGTGCAAAGGCAGGAATAAAACTTTTCACATGTAAACTTCAAGCTCTACTTATACATCCAATTTGTTAATCATATTTAATAGGATGTCACAACCAGACTGATACATGTGGTTCATCACCAGTGGTCAGTTTAGATCGGATAGTAACCACCTCTGAGATGACAATGAATTTGGGGATCCTCATATCATCCTCTCCTCTACAAGCTTGACTTTAAAGGTTGACTTTGAAGACAATCAATTGGAGCTTTTGTAGGCAACTGGGAACACTTTGATTTGAAAGCCACGTGATTTCACATTGCTGGAATGAAACATTGCAATATTTCAGTGGCACATTTTTAACATTTTTCCTTGGTTTTTGTCACAGTTCTGAATATAGTTTTTCAAAATATCAAAAAATGATAGCAGGATGGCAGTTAAATTTCCTGGATTCTGAAAGCAGACACTCAAAGGCTGGGTGTTCTAGGAAGCATCTTTCAAACCACGCATGGGTAAAAGTGATGCAGCTAACTCAAGGCATGGAAGACAACAGATCTGTAGCCAAGCTGTCTGAAGTAGTTGAGAGAGGAAAAACTTTCAGTCGCCCGCACTGGGAAATTATAGTGTTTGATTTTCACACAGTACAGAGGCACCTGCATTGTTTGCTACTGAAAAATGATATTTGCAGTCTGTTTAGGTGAAAAAAATGTACTTTAATTCATGAAAATTAGAAGACCTGAAGGGTTATTTTTTAAATAGCATTCTCTGTTGCCTGAAAGTTTTTACTGCAGAATATAAGACACAGAAGTAAATGTAGTCTGTCTCCAGAGCCTGAAAGCTAAAGTGGCAGTGCTGACATACAAAATAGTGAATAATACAATGAAAGTAGTCTGCTCTTCTTCTAATATGAGCTTGGAGATGTCAGAGCTGGTACTCTTCAGAGTAATAACATTGTGCATTATTAAAGACAAGATCTCAACAGATGCTTAATGTTAATATAAGACCCCTGAACATATTCTGAGAGGCTCCATGTCAGTCCAATATAGGCACTGCAATTTCAACCTACAGCGCAATTACTGCCTTCTCTTATGCTTTAAGAGTTTATTTCCTGTTTTGTCAGGCAATCATTAATCTCTTTAAAAAAAAAATAAAACTTGAATGTTCAGAAATAACACCTAAAGGCTACCCACAGTTCTCCATAGCCTTATTTGAAGAAAAAGAAAGTTATTTTAGAGTCAGTTGAATCTCTATCCCTTTCATAGAGTCTTGGCATTCATGCCCCTAGTCTTCACTTATGCTTAAGTAGAATTCCACTGTTTGTGTTTTCCAAGACTGAGCACTACTGGCAGCAGCTGTGAGTAGATTCCTAAAAAGCCTCATGCAGGATCTGAGTTTAAATTCTAGCTGTTCACATGCTGTGTGCTAGCATATGTTATAAGCAACTATAAATTGTGTACAGATGTGTGCTGGAATTCCAGTGTAGCCAAGCTAACAACATTGAATAACATCTCGTGTGCTTTGCAATTGTACATAATGAATGTGCTGCCATATAACAGTCCGTGTTTGTGGCAGGATTTATCCACTGACTTTGGAAGCAAGGAGTAAAAATTATGGTGTGGATTTTTAAACAAGATTTTTAATACAAGATATGCGAAAAGAGGAGACTGATTGCTGGGGAAGATTTTATGTAAGAGGCTCTGCTTAAATGAGCACACAAGCCAGGACTTGAAAAAGATTCATTTAGAACATGTTCTGAAAGTCTAAAGACAAAAACATTTACGTATAAGCAAAAAGAGGAAGTATGCAAACATTGTCCTAGTTGGAAAAGCAAAGTGCCAACAAACAGCAAATAGAGGGAAACCCAGTAAAGGCAACGGGGGGAGCGGGCAGAGAAAGGCCACTCTAAGCACCAGCGAGAGAAGAGCAAGAGGAGATGAGCGTCCTTAGAGTACTTTGTGAACAATCTCTGTTGTCCTCTTGTGCAAAACTGATGATTTTCATCAAGTCAGGATTGGTATGTTGCTCTCCATAAATTAGAGTTTGAAGAATAAATGCTGGGAATATCGACCACCTTTCTTGTCTGCTGCACGGAAAGGGCAGAGCCTCATTACCCACGTGCCGACTGTGCCATTTCCATGGTCCAACTGAACAGCTGCACTGCTTTTCTTCTCTTCTGACCAGTGGCAAACACAAGCGGACAAAGACAGCCTGCCTAGAAGAAATAACACTTTTCTTTAGGCTGTGTGAACAAAGCAGTAGAGGAAAAAGCACGGAAAAGACCTGAACACACTCTCAAAATATGAGCATAGGTTAGCTAGCAGCTGGCAGAAGATCAGACGTCTGTGGTCTCTCCCACTCAGAGCCCTCAAGAGAGGGCTCTCAGCATGTGCTTACGCTAATCTAAATCAAGGTTGGTGTGGTCCCACTATCCTGCCCATTTCCAGTTTTTTACGCCCTTCTCCTCTGTGAGCAGCACAGGCGCTCATTTGATTGCATAGTGAAATGGTTCAGGGAGCTGGAAAAACTGAAAACTTACCATGAAATAAAATAATTAGCTTTCAGCCAGGTCAGTTCCCAGAACGGGATCCGCGTGAAGTCAGAGAGATACCAGGGCTAATGCAAGAGAGGGGATGGAGGTATGCAGCCTTGGTCCACAGGGAAAGCGCAGGTTACAGTTACCTCATCCTAGATTGCCTTAAGCTGCCGTGGAAACACACCCTGATGTCTCTCAGCTGGCATCACAAGCTGCTTTGCAACTCCACAGGTACATGTTTGCCCCTTTTGGATAATAGAGCGAGAGACCTTTATATATAAACTAAGATGTTTTGTGTTTCCTCTTCCTCAGGTTGCCATCCTGATCGAAACAGGACTTGTAGGCTTAATGAGAGTACTCTTCAATAGACGGTAGCAGCAAATCATTAGTGAACAGCATCAGCTCTGACAGAGCTATAGCTTTCAAGATTCATCCTGCATTTGAAGGTGATTTGCTACATGAAAGCTGAGAAAATATATTAATAAGAGAAAGGAAAAAAAAAATCCATTACAGTTTGATTGTATCTTGCATTTTTGTTATTCAGCTTACCTTTTGGTATAGAGCTTCTGCTTGTATTACACATTCCAGTGCACTTCTCCGTACACATAATATTTGCATCATTTGGCAAAGAACATGCAAACCTAAATGATGATCAGACTTTTCAGACTGTGCTGAAAAGAGTCTGTTAACAGAAAACACATGCAGCTAAATCACATCATATTAAATCAGCAACATTCTTAACCCTGAAGCATGGCATCTTATTATTTATTGACTGTTTACTCTTGACTCTTTGGACTCCCCATATCTCACGAGGCTGATTAGCTACATATCTGATGGTTCTGTTTTCTCCTCTCTTAACATCCTTGGCTTAATCTGTGCAGGTCATTTTGCTTGACCCACTTTGTCCAAACTTGTGATACTGCTCGGTACCCTCAGAGTCTACCTTACAACGCTGATACAGCTTAACACTGGCTGGTCTCCAGCCTTTCTCTGCCGCAAACAAAAAGCTGAATACTCCCATCCCTTATCTGGGAGGGACAGCTGCAGCTGTACTTCCTAGCTCAATTTTAACTGTATATTTCTGAAAGATTAAGTGCTATATACAAACTCAAAGTGAATCTTTTGAAAAAATACCTACGGAAAACATGTAAAAGCACAGATGAACTAGGAAGGGCTGTGGCTCAAAAATCCCAGGTAACATTAGCTTGTCTGCCTACAGACTGTACCTGTCAATGAGCAATATATAGTTTTCTGCTATTTTATTGTCCCACTGCCTTTTTTTGCATCGAATGCTACACTATTTCTTTGAGACTTCTCATAAGGCAGACTATATTTGATCCCGTTATGTAGCAATGTCTCATAATTTTCTGGAAAAACTGGTCTGAATTACTTGACATTATGCCATGGAATGATAGTAAGAGGTAGCAAACTCTGCTGCCACTTAAGTAGTTTCTAGGCCAGGGTAAACTGCAGCAGAGGAAGAGGACTCAGTGACAAGTTATGAGTAGCGGAATTTTTGTAAGGGATGGTCTTTCATCTGAGCACTTTAAACTTCACCTGAAGAGCGTGTTGTTGCATTGGGCAATTGAGGAGTTCAGCAGCAGTGTGCAGGGATTCACAAAGAGCCTGTCATCACCTTTCAGACTAGAGTCATTATGGCAGACCTGGTATCAAGTTCACAGTATACAGGGTAACTTGGCAAGAAAGTAAAACATGAAGGTAGCGTATCATACATTCAGAAAAATCCTGACATTGGCAACAACAAAAACAAAAAATCAGGTATTATTACTGGTTCTGGCCATTTTAATACGTTTTAGAGAAAAACAACATAAGAGGAGTTGCTCCACCCCAGAGGATATGTTTTGCTACACCAAAGCACAACTAACTACATTGTTAGGACTTGAGCTGTAAGACTTACCATGCTCCACTGCGTTCCCAACCGGCATTCCCTACTTAACAGATAAGGAATTAGTTTGGTGATTAAATTATTTCCATCAAATGTTCTCCTCTTTCAGCTATGCTGGTTGTCCTTTTGTTGTTTTATTGACCTCCATTTTCCAGGCCATTGCATTTCCAAACAGTAGTCTTCAGAAGCATTCTCCCATTAAGGAAACAATTAGTTTGCAGATTTTAACATATCAGGGGCCGTACTGGTATCTGGTTGCATTTCTTTATCTGTGAGTTTGTTTCAGGAGGTTTTGCATGCCCTTGCTGCCATTACAATTGATTGCTCTGGTTTATTAGGAGAAGTACTCCCACAGTGGCTAGGATCAGTGGTCAAGTAGTAGACCACATTGTGCTGATACACAATAATTCAGCTCCAGAGCTCCCTGGATTTCAGAAGCTGAGAGAGAATCGCTTGGAAAGTTTTGTTATGGGAGGTGATTGTCTTGCCAAAGAAAAAGTGAGTTCAAAGTCAAAAAGGTAACATAGGCACCGTGGTTGAACTTTTAGGGGTTGGTGGTGTCTCTGTAAGGACTTTGGCATTGTCTCCCCACTCCAGCAGGGAGACAGCGTTGCCTTGTGCAAAAAATGAGGCAGGAGCGTGACTTTGCTTTTCTCCTTCATGACACCATTGGCCAATATCTGTCTTTGTAACCAAGAAACCACAGAAACTTTAATTGGGATTCATCCCTACACTATGCGTGTGCTCTTTTTGTCTCCTTCCGTTTCAATATTGAACCAAGTCGCAGAGACGAAATCTGGCCCTGTGGTATTACTCAAGGTGAACAGCTGAAGGATTCAGATAGCCCCTCTCTGAATGAGCTTGCAGAGGCTAAGTAGCTAGATTAGGGGAGTACAGGTGGGAAAGCGATAAATCTCACGATCAGAGGCATTTACAAGCTATGAGACTCTGCTTTGTGCTGTTTGTTGCTTTAGGCTGGGATTTCTAAATCCCAGTCTTTGTTGTTTTCCCAGCTTTGTTTGCTCAAGGCAAAGTGATTGTCGAACACCTCACACAGAGGCCCCTAATTCTGACTGGGACATCCAGTAATATACTACTTAAATGAGACACAGTACTAGCAGGCAGAATTATGTCATTCTGGTCTTACCGCTGCTGTTATTTCACTAATTTTACCATATGGTGGATGTTTTCAGTACGCTATTTTCCCATACAGTGTTTCAGCCCATATGCCAAAGCGCAGCGTGATGTACACTAAGGGCCACGTTTTGCCAGCTTTGCTCCCCTGCGGTTGTGTGGTGTGAGATCTGACCAGTCCCCACACAGCAAGAGAAATGATGCTGGATTTTCCTGGTTCCGAAAACAGCACCGTGGCAGGTTAAGCAAATTTCTTTTGCCTTACCCCGATACTGAAGGAAAGCGAGTAATTTCTGGAGTCTGGCTTGTAATGTCACTCTCCCTGTATGGCATAAGGGTTTGGACTGCGGTTATTTTTACCATCCTTATGCTATAGCTAGAGACTTGATTGCTGAAGTCTTATTTTGTACGCTCCGAAATAAAGGGTTACTGCTCGGGAGCTGATTGCTGAGAGTGCGGCTCCGGGCTCGGTTGCAACCGTAGGAAAGAGGCGCCCTCCCGTGTCCCAGCCCCGAAGTGTTTTTACAGCCATGGCCTTTGCAGACCAGGGACACCTCTCCAGAGATGTGGAGATTTTTTTTTTTCTTCTTTTCACCAAAATATTGTCAAATAGCAACTCTGCCAAAACTCTCTTTCAATCATGCGGAGTTTATTGATAAATTTTTTAATTTGGAAGAAATGGGGAAGCTTAGACTTGCAAAACAGATAGAGAGAAATAAAAATAGCTGGGCTGGCTCCCCCCACCTGGTCTTTTCTACTTATGCAGTGAACCCAAGTCAGAAGAAACAAATGAGTACATTCCCCAAAGGGTTTTGCTACTCTCAAGGATGGTCTGATAAGATTTTGTACCTCCACCTTTCATAAAAGCAATAAAATTGCTATCAAATAGAGCAGGGTAAAGAAAGGAATGTTTCAAGGTAACAGACACTTTGCATAAACTTCTTTGAAGGCGTGTAGCACCAGATGTACATTTTAATTTCAGGGGACCACTACGAGTGTCTTTATTGGCAAGGAAAAGGAAAAGCTCCTGGAGATAATTCTAGTTCAAATGACAGAAGAGCTATGCCAGCTATTTCTTTATATTTACCCTCAGAAATGGCATGGAGTGGGAGAAGGAGGTATTCCTCCTGCCCATTTTCATGTAGCTGACTCATTTGTCTCAGCTCTTAGCATGGCTCTTCCCCAGAGCGACTGGGAGCAGGTTAGAGGCTGTCCACTGTCTCCATACCTTTGTCTCTTCATGGTCCCTGCAAGCAACCTGAAGAGATCAGCTGAGTAATGCAGGCAGCAAGCTAGCTGCTTAAAATTGGATACTGTGAATAATACCTTTTTTGGGTGACAACATAGCTGCCTCAAAATATGCTTTGCCTTCCCTCTTTCTTTGTACTGCTATCCAAGGCAGTACAAATGATACTAGAATCTTTATTTGGGTTAGAGATGCATTGGATGGCTTTCCTTTCAACCGATTATCCAGTCAGGTTAATTTATGTCTTTTCTTCTTTTCCTTTTTTCTTCTTCTTCAAAAAAAAGAGTAGCATTTTTGTCTTTGGGTGGTTTTCAGGCTATTTCTCTTCATCTCCTATTGTAGGTTGGGAAATTCCAGATGTATTCTATTTCCATTGATCTATTTTGCCTAGTCACCATAAATTTCAATCTTCTTCCTCTGCTGCATTTATTCCATCAGTTGTCTTAACTGGCAGTTTCTTTAATAGTCCTTGTTCACATATGAGATTTTCATAGCTTTGAGCTACTTCATTTCTCTAGAGAGGAAAATAATTTGCACTTTAAACATAAGCAACACTTAGTCTCCATTCAGACACTGGCAGCTCTTATGCTGTGGGCTGCCTCAGATGTATCAGTATTTTTTTTTTTTTACCCCAATTTGTTTCTTTCCTTTAATAAAAAAGAATCTTGGTACTGGAACCTGATTTCAGATCCTGAAATTACACTTCCTTTCGCTCAGGCCAACCGAGAAAGAAACCTACCAATTACTTCTGAAGTTAAAATCATTTGCTTTTCAATAAGCCAGAAGCTGATGCTGTATAACTTCCTCATTCTGCAGCTCCTGTTAGTATGCCTTAAAAGCCAGGAGGAAAAAAAAAAAGACTCTATAAAGAAGACTCTATAAAAGTGGAAATTGAAGTCTGTGGTATTACTAAATGTTCAAATATATTTATTGTATACAATATAAAGTTACCACATAATATGACAGACTAGGAAGATGCTTTTACAGTTCTAATATTTAAGGTCCAAAATTGTATTTGACAAAAAATCCCAAAGTACACACAAATGTTTCCCAGAGATTTTTTTTTTTAACTGAGTTTAAAACATAGCTGGTAATATTTGTTTGTCGCCTAGAGATTGTCCAAGATACATATTCTCATATATACTGGGCATCAGGATCCCAATACTACGCTATTTGAAACCAAACTTCTATTTATCGTAGCAGCATTAATCCATTCTGTATAGGTACCGGCCAGGTACCTTGGATGAGTTTCACAGTACATTGCCAGTTTCGGTGCCTGTTCCCTCTAATCATCGTTATCCTCCAACCATTTCTGGTACCTCCAAAGTCAGATGAAAACCGGGGTTGTCCTGCCTGTCAGAAAGGAGTCTAACAGGGTCTACATGAATTGCCTGGAGCAGCCTAATGGACTGAAAGCAATAATTCAGAATGAAAAGATGCATCTTCATGATACTCCTGCTCAATAAAACTTGTAGTTTCTCCTAGATCTACTTCATAATTTGATATTGAGAGAGTACCACTGCTGTCTTACAGAAAATTTCTATGTCAATACTTCCCAAGAAAGTTGTATAAAATACAATCAATATATGCACACAGCAAGACAAAAGATTAATGCTATTAATTTAGTTGAGGAACAACAATTTAAAGTGGGCTAGTTGGGCTCTTTGGTACAGAGGTGAGTCTCGCTAACTAAAGAGAGGACGACATGGAGACTTGGCATTTCTGAAGCTTTATGTTCCAAAGTTTGCCTTTTCTCCTGACAGAAAAACAACACAACCCCATGCATAAAGAGAAATGCAAGGTTTTAAAAGCTTTGAGAACTAGTCTAACCTCTGATACGCAAACACTGCATGTCACCTCCTATCGTATGCAAGTACTTTCCTGATAGCTGTTGCACTCATGCTAAACTTAAGCAATGGCCTCCAACTTTTCAATTGCTAATAGTGTATCTTGATATCAGTATTCTTCAATGAACGGTTTAGTTTCACAACAATGAATTCATTCTGTTTATCCCGTGGATTGATAACATGTTACTGGCAGGTTGCTAACTTTGGGGCAGGGGGGTGCTGGTTTCTTTTAAAGAACACAGTCAGTGAGGACACCCTCATGCCATTTGTTGCTGACGTACTGTTTCTGTCTGCCAGAGAAATACGCAGGTATATGAAGTGAACACAGTTCCACACTAATTTGTGGTTTGGGAATCTGGTCAGCTGAGCACGACCTCCTCTGGACATTTGTCAAGTCCTCACTCCCTGTCAGATATCACCGTCCCCACCAACGCTTGCCTCTGGCGCGCAGCAGTTTCACCCAAGACACCAACAAATGCACCGTCCATTCTGTGAGGTAGGATCTTTGCCTTCTTCACTGTCTGGAAAACAGATTATATGGTTTGGACGCTACTTAAATAGGAAGAGTAAACCCTACCATTACTATTAGTTTTGGTTAGGCAGAATGGGAAAATTGTGTCCTACACATTTTACTTAGCAGCCTATATTATTTATTCACATAACGAGTTGTAGGAGGAAGATCCTAGTGCACAGATCCCATTTAATATGAGGTAATTTGTCAACATTTCTTTTTCCCCTCATTTCAGCTTGCATGCAAGGATACTAAGTTTTATCTCTGGCTGTGCTACAGGGCTATAGTTTATTCACAGCAGGAAAGAGAGCAAATATAAACAGCAAGCTAATGGGCTGAACCGCTATCTAGCCAGAGCTAAAGCATAGCTAAGTAAGGTTGATGTTACAGTACAGTAGCTGCAACAAACAAGTCAGTGTGTCCTTCAGATTATAGCTTACTTGGGCCATGCGTAACATAAAATTTGAACTTCAAGTGTGCATTTTAAAAACGCGTCTGAGAGAATTTATGATTCTTTCTCACGTATGTACAGTAATTCTGTTTCAAATAAAAATTGCTAGCAGCCACTTCGACATATGAAAACGACAATGCTGACACCTGGCTATGGGTTTGTGGAGGGACAGAGAAACCTTTTGGGTGCCACTCACTTGACGCGGCTGAGAGGTCGTCGCAGAGGCAGGGGCGATGGCACCTGGAAGGACCCGTTTCTCTCCGCCGACTGCAAAAGGAGTGTGAGCCAAGCTCAGATGTAGATGTCTACACTTCTGACATACTGTAAAACTGGGAAGATAATAACTCACTTAAATATGACAAAGTGACTCCTTAACCAGCACTAACTCTTATGTTGTCCACAGACATCCCCATCGGGCCAATTTTTTTGTTTATTACTTCTCTTGTGGAGTGCTTGTGGGATTTGGGTATCCTTTGCTGGCTACAATTGCTTTTAACTTGAATTGATCTGCCAGCATATTCAATGTTATTTTCGAAGTATTTCCATAATGAATACAAGTGTCCACGTACAAACAGGTTTTCTTGGATGGGGAAAGATGGACTTCTGTCTTCTTATTCTTTTGTGGATAACAGAAATAGTATTAGCTAGCCGGGGAGACCTTATAGCATCTTTCCAGTATCTGAAGGGGGCCTATAAGAAAGCTGGAGAAGGACTTTTTACAAGGGCATGTAGTGATAGGACAAGAGGTTATGGCTTTAAACTGGAAGAGAGGAGATTTAGATTAGATATTAGGAAGAAATTCTTCACTCTGAGGGTGGTGAGGCACTGGAACAGATTGCCCAGAGAAGCTGTGGATGCCCCATCTCTGGAAGCGTTCAAGGCCAGGTTGGATGGAGCTTTGAGCAACCTGGTCTGGTGGAAGGTGTCACTGCCTATGGCAGGGGGGTTGGAACTCGATGATCTTCAAGGTCCCTTCTAACCTAAACCATTCTATGCTTCTATGATTTGAATTACCACAACTTTTACATCCCAGAGGATGACTGTGCACATTCAACAACAGGCTGGCCCTTATCATCGAAACATTCACATAAAGTTTCTTGAGTACCCTCTGTACTGAGAATGTAATGGCTGCTTCACCTCAACGTGAAGATGTTTGTCGCCCAGTATCTTGATGACAGCGATGGAGAGAAATGTACTTTTTCCAAACTTACATAAAATTTTCCACTGGCACAATACTGGTAAAATAGCTGGGAAAAAAATAAAACAACAAAAACTTTTCTTTACTGATATGCCAAGTTTATTCATTCCTGCACACAAAAGCTGAATTATTTATTCGCATGAGATAATATATTCTATAAGGTTGCAGCAAATACTCATTGATGTCTTCAGATAAATTTTTGCTTGATCAGGTAGGTACAGGACTAGATTTTTTTCTGCAGATACATAGCCTATTGTTAACTACAGTCCAAAAATGCTTCTACAAGCACTGCTTTGAGCTGGAGTTACTGACTTATTTTTAGACCAAAAGCGATGAAAAATTGCCAAGTCTGTTGAGTTGCCTTAGTTGTTAAAATGACATTTTATGAGTGAGATAGCCATCTAACTACTGATAAGCCTGGGCATCTTGTTACCTCCTGTGAGCTGTCATGACAGGTACGTATTTTGTATTTCTGCTGCTGCTTAAAGAGTGAACAGAATTGATCAAATGGGCTGGTAGTGGGAACTGTTCACTGGAAACCAGTTCTTTCTGGAGGAAGATGGAAATATATGAATATAAATAACCTGGATTTCAAAAAGCTCTATGTCAGAGTCCGCATCCTGAGTTTGAGGATGAAGTTGTCCAAATACCCCAAGAGGTGCGTTGCCTTCATCCTTTCAGGAAATCAGAAATTAATGGGAATAGAACTCTTCTATTCTCCCTGTTTGGTTTTGGATTTTTTTTCTTCTATTGCTCTGAGACTCAGAATGGGCTTTTTCCCGTGAGGAAGATCACTGAGTCGGCACAGGTAAGTGACGGCTGGGTAAGAAATTTCTGAAATAAAGCGGATTGGGCCCCAATCCCCAGATTTCACAGAAATGAAATCTCCATTGAGAAGGATACACAACAGGAAAATCAAAGCAAATATGTACACTAAATCTTGATTAATCTGACGACAAAGGCAGACCAAAGGAACTGCAGTAGACTTTTTGCAGGAAATTTTGGCCCTTTCTGACTTATATTTCTAGATAATTCTGTATTAGGAACAAAATGAATACCTGTACTGTAGGTCAGAGTTTTAACCTTGTGCCTGGAGCATAAATTTCTCAGGATCTCCGTACGTACTGGTGGCAAATTCAGACTTTAATTTTCTATGTTGAGGAAGCTTGATCGCAAGCATAAATGTGGAACTCCAGTTCGAACAGCGATGCTTTACTCGCTGTGCACATTAATTCTCATTTGGAAGCTTGTAGGAAATTCTTTCGGCCAAAGAAAAAAAAAGCCTAAGTTTCTGAGCACCTGTCTCCGAGAGGTTTTCTGTAGTATCCCATCTCTCTCAGCCTCTCATTTCTGGCACAGGTCTTGACTCAAATGTGGACTACATACAGAAGACTTTGAAGTGTTAAAAGGTTCTTTGATATGGTGCCATAGCAATTTAATTATTTACTCCAGTCCTGCCTCAGCTACACCATGCTTAAGGAATTAGATGGGATGCAATATTTTAGCTTTAACTTACAAAAATGCAAATGATCTGGAATTAAATTGCTCAGGAACTTCACTCTCCATCAGTGATCAGAAGCACTTGAGCTGGCGCTTCTTCCCATGGCACAGCATCCTGCCTGAGTGGTTGCTGGACTGGGAGTTTTCCAATCTCGCCTCCTTTTCCCATCTCCAAAGATTTTAAAGCACTACAAAGCACTTCGCTTCCTCCCCACTCTGTTTTCAGGGAGGAAGAGACCTGAAGTGCGGATCAGATCTCTGGAAAGTCCTTTCTGTTGCACTTCACTTTTATGTTTGTGAGATATCTGCCCAGGACATAAGACAGATATCCAGGACTGCTTTTGTACAAGGAAAATCAACAAATACCTTTCAGCTATGTCTCCCAGCACATTCCTTGTGAGAACTTGCGACCCTTCCCCACCTTCTTGATCTCTTCTGCTTTTGAAAAAGTTAATTTGAAAAATCTCCCCTTGCTGATATTCTGCAGGATCTTCAGAAGATTATAGCAGATGAAGAGACACAAATTTCCTTCAAGGTGAGAAACCAGTGTGATTACAATTCATTGTCACTCAAGCGTGTAACAGAAAGATCGCCCATTGCATCCCTATGTTTCTTCTTTCCTGAATGCAGTGTGTAGTTTTAAACAGAAAAGTTATTAACTTTGCCTTCCATATAAGCAGGCCAGTGTATTTTCTCATCAGGCTCAACTGGATTATTGGAATTCTCCCACTAGCTTCCTTGACATAAGGGACTTGGGATTCCTAGAGGACGTCTCTCCTTGCTTAATTTACTCAAATAATCTTTAAGTTTCCAGATCTTATTGACCCTTTCACTGCCTGTTACTGTTTCCCCCCATGGAGCTGAAGCTTCCTCTCCTTCCTCACCTCCAGAGACGTACAGAAATCCTTTGTTTGGTTTGCCCTGACTTGCTCCACTTGCCCTCCAACTTAATGCTGCTGCGGTGTCAAATTTATCTTCATCTGCCTTTTGCAGAAAATGCTCAGTACCTTTTACATTTACGGTATATGCAAAGACATACCTTTGGAAGTTGCCTGTCTTATTAACTTGCAAAATCTACAAGATACAAGGGTAGAGAGTTGCAGAAACGTAACTGAGAACAGAGGTGTTGCTTCTGCCTTTGCTCTTGCGATACAGGGTTCGAGACCATAAAACATTAACACACCAAAACCATGCTTTGATGTAGTATGCAATGCGCTTGATGAAAACAATAAAAAAAGTTTTCCACTCGATACAGCACTTCATAAATATGCATTTATTTCCTCATCTTTCATCAGTTTTACAGTTTTAACCAGTGCCTCAGTGTTAATATTTGTCAGAAGCATACAATGGAACTTCAGATACTTCTATTCTGTAGTTCTGAAGTTAAAAACAATTCATGGGCCTTTCCATAAGGAACTGAGCTGAAAAATAATGAAATTAATTTCTTATAACATATTACAGAGTTACATAAGATTTCAACTCACATTTCTATCCCACTCCATGTACTGTATTTACATAGTTAACTAATTTATTATTTACATTTTTCAAATACTGTAGTCATAAATCTTTTTATATTGTACATTCTTGTTTAAATTTTTATTACAGAAATTCTTTAACACACATTTTAGACACTACAATTTCAATATTTCACATGAGTTCTAGGAAATTACTGCCTGGTTTCACCAGTGATGTGTCAAGATGCCTCCTTCATAAGAAAATACATATTACAAAGGAATTTTATAATTTTCAGCATTTTGAATTTTGAAAAAAGTAAGTACATGGGATGTAATAATGATGACGTTATTTCCTTCTCTATGTAATATTTTGTTTGGAATGACATTTTACCTGAGATGTAGAATTGTTAAATGTAAGGTGGCTCTTTTTTTTAATAAAATGAGATATTTTATGTAAATCTTAAAGCATTGAAAATTTGAAATTTTACATAAATGTTGGCCTTCTATTTACTGAAAACTATTACTATCTGTATAGATATATAAATGTTATTTATATATCTAGATTATATTTTCCAGAAAAGTCTACATCTACATAAATAAGCATTGTTATTATATCAGGAAACTTCCCGCTATCCTTAAAAAGCAATGTGCTCAAGTACAATATTCAACTTCTGACACAGACACAATAGTAAATGTGACCTCTAATGGTAATACTTTCTTCCAAGGGAAGTAAGAGGTACCTGTTGAATTTGGAAGACATGGCAGACAACTTATGTGGACCTGATGAAGTACATTTTATATATCCAGTCCCCTAAATGTTATGCGGGAGCATCTGACACAGCAGACAACTTTGGGTCAACTTTCCACGTTAAAATAACACCTAAATAATACCTAAATAACATCTTAATAGAAAAAAGTTAATTCTAGAAAATCCTTACAACATTGTACATTTAATGCTGTGTGTCTTCTCTCGTTACAATAATATGCATCTCTATTAACAAATGATTGTAGATACTAAGTTTAAAGCAAATGGTAATAAATTTCAGGTTTCTTTTATTCTGTTATTGGTAGATATTCTGTTAGGCACAATATGACATTATTTGTAAACATAAAAATAAATTTCTAGACATTAGACCATGAACTGACGTTACAGAAAACAGTATACGGACATTGAAGAAACACAATCCACGAGACGCTCTAGGCAGCAATCCAGGAGGCCTGAACTTGTATCCATTGCAACTGAAAACCACGGCCGACACCGGAGGAACAGAACTGCATCCTAGTCACCAAACGTTCCTGCTTCTGAATTAATTCAGTTTTTTCTCTTCTACCAAAGATTTCATATAATTTTATAATACGGATCTCATAATCACATGTTGGTAAAAATGTATTTTACTCTATTTACCCTGAAACACCTAATTCTTACAAAGTCAGTGTCAAGAACTAAGGCCCCTAAAACAAGTAATGTAACTAACACATCTAGAAAGCTTTTTTTAAAAAAATGTATCTACATACTTTTAGGAACTCGAAAATAATCGTCCAATAACAAGTCATAAGAGAAAACCTCTTGAAGATCTTTTACTTCCCAAACCTAAAAGGGCACTACACTTTTCGTGCAACATTGTGCAACTCGAGAACTGAACTGAGGAATACCAATTCTGAGCTTCCAGTATATTGCTTATTGCAGCTCTCACCCTTAATAACCTGTATGCGTAGGTTAGGCACAAATTAATATGAGTTATTTACATCCAATAGAGCAACATCAGAATTCTTATCTGAAAAGATTTCTTGAAAATAAATAGCGCACTTAAATTATGTAAGCTTTAAGAAATTATTCAGTATCTGACAATTATATGAAGAAACATTAATTGCATTCTATAAAGTCATAGAGGACTTTCATTCTGCTAATGATGCAAAAGTGATCTGAGTATACAGTTACTCTTATTGTTATTGGGAACTATCTTCTCACTTCCTCTGAATAATCAGGAAAAAGGGTATTAAATTTTTTAACAAAAAAGCTTTGGAAAGATATATTAATTTTCCTTTTCTAACATGCTAGAAATGGAGAATAAGGCAACAACTGAGATAAAAATATATCTTGCTTTGTAAACCAAGCTTCTTAATACGTTTCTTAAAAGTGAACTTTCATGCTGGAAAATTGAAAGGCCTTGAAAGAAAAGCTTTAATTACTTTGACAAGACCACGTCTTCTATTTCATTCGATATTTCAAAAACACTCTAAAACGTATAGAGAGGGATTTATTTTAGTGTTATAAATGAGTCTTCAGCTTTAAGTAACTCCTCTGTGTGGCTAAAAGCTTCTACAGCACCCTGCAAGACTGAGTAATGTTTAGAAAATGCCACCAATTTCCATCACAGCCTTCTATATTCTTAAATTATTGAAGGATTCTAACCTAATTCCATGGAAAAACAACAGATGGTGTGCGAATATCAATGTCTTCTGAGTTATAACCAGACCTCAAAACACAGGTCTTGCTGTCTCAAATGGTCTTTATGACTATGAAAAGTTCGTTTTTTCCCACTCAAAGTAAGTAACTTTTACTGACCAAAACTGGCTGATAAAGGCATGGCAGGTGACACTGAAGCAATGACAAAATCATTCCATAAGTAGTTTTAAGTCTTAGGTACATACAAAAATTGCTTGACATAAATTAGACAGACTGCAATGCTCCTAATTAGAGAAGGGGAAAAAAGAAGAAAATTACATGATAGACTTGTGAACTCATTTTTCGTGCTGAGCAAAAAAGTTCACTTTTAAGTTCATTCAATCCTCGATATCCTGCTTTGTCCATTTCTTTGGTATTCTGTTCTCATTCTGCAAATTCTAACAGAATTTTAATGGTCATCTTAATTTAAATGAAAGAGCAGTGAGCTGAAAGCACAACCAGAACAGATGCCATAATACTGCAGAACACGTTGGTCTTAATTATTTCTGTCTCTTTATATTCATTTCTTGTAATGATTGGGGGCATCCGCAAATGCAAACTTCAGTCTGTAGGCCTCTGCTAGGAGTACACTAATTTCTTCATTTCCCCAGTGTACTGTGGGCAAATTTTGTAAAAATATCAGCAATTCCTAGATGGAAAGAAAAAAAAAAGCATTATTTTTTTTTAAATACCAGTGTAATAGCACTGTACTACTTATATCATGATTATTTATAAGCAATCACTCATATAACACCTCAGTATCCCAAACAAACCTGAGATCCCATTTGGTTTAGTGATTTTCCTGTAACTTTTATAGAAATACTTGCTATTCAATCTTTCAGTTCAGAAACCAGCTATTAATTGTAGCTGAGCGATGGTTATTTTCTAGTGTTCAGAAAAATAAAACAAAAAATAAAAAAGAGCGTGAACTCACTTGCTCTGTATATACTATGAGTGAAAGTATGCACTGCTGTCCAATAAGAGGTGGGTAAATTCTATGTACCCGCAATTACCCTTGTATGATTATACCACTACTGGTGCCCCCGACCATGGATGGAGTCCCCTTGTCATACTCAGTCAGACAATGACTCACTCTCAGAACCATTCCGTTACACTTCTAAGAAGTAAATAGTGTTATCACATCCATTTTATAGCTGGCAATTGAGATACAATGTTCATGTATCATCTACTGGAGTCATTAGAAAGTATAGAAGTCCCAAACAGTTTAACATGGGACGCAGTCTTCTTTTAGATTTGCCGTATTTCCTATGTTATTTTAGCACCTTGACACTTCTTACAAGTTTGCCAATTCCAACCAAGCTCTTGAAGTTTTCACATATCGTTTTGCATACAGTTCTTTAAAAATTCCACATGTATCTCCCACATTTAGGATTTTCAACCTACTTTCAGTTTGTAACATCTGTTGCCCAGATCATTTCAGTATCTCTATGCTAGGTATGAACAAGAGGAATACCTACACTTCCTCTTTAAGGAGCTATAAAATATTCATTTAATTTTTAATACCTTAAATGTTTTCATAACCTCTTTATCAGGTGGGTAAGAGGCAGACAGCTACAGATAAAGCAAAGTTGCTGACTGCATTGCAGAAGTGCTAAAATTCTTTTCCCTCATTAGTCTTTTTACATGCAAACATGAAGAATATCTAATTTCTGGTGCTGCTGCTTTCTAGGTATGCATTGTATATAGTACAGCAAACAACAGTTCGATTTCTTTGTCGGGGCAATCCCAAGCACAAATACCGGCTCGGCAGCGAATGGCTGGAGAGCAGCCCTGAGGAGAAAGACTTGGGTGACGAGATTGGCTGATTGACGAGAAACTCAACATGAGCCGGAAACATGCGATTGCAGCCCAGAAGGCCAACTGTATCCTGGGCTGCATCAGAAGAAGCATGGCCAGCAGGTCAAGGGAGGTGATTCTGCCCCTCTACTCCACTCTGGTGAGACCCGACCTGGAGTACTGTGTTCAGTTCTGGAGCCCCCAACATAGGAAAGACATGGACCTGTTGCAGCAGGTCCAGAGGAGGGCCAAAAAGATGATAGAGGGCTGGAGCACCTCTCCTGGGAGGACAGGCTGACAGAGTTGGGGCTGTTCAGACTGGAGAAGAGAAGGCTCCGGGGAGACCTTATAGCAGCCTTCCAGGAAAGCTGGGTAGGGTCTTTTTACAAGGGCATGCAGTGATAGGATGAGGGGGGATGGCTTAAAACTGGAAGAGGGCAGGTTTAGATTAGATATCAGGAAGAAATTTTTTACTCTGTGGGTGGTGAGGCACTGGCACAGGTTGCCCAGAGAAGCTGTGGAAGCTCCATCCCTGGAGGTGTTCAAGGCCAGGTTGGATGGGGCTTTGAGCGACCTGGTCTAGTGAGAGGTGTTCCTGCCCACGGCAGTGGGGTTGGAACTCGATGATCTTCAAGGCCCCTTCCAACCTAAACCATTCTAGGATTCTATAATTCTTTCAATGTTCACTATATAGCAATACAGACAAAATTAATCAAGAAAAGTAATTTCAAATTATAATTTTAATTTAATTTGAAAAAGTCCTAAAATGTAGATTCCTGCTTTTTTAGGGTATATGTTTTATTGCAGCAACATGGTATCAGCAGATATGCCGAATCTCCTAATGGCCAAAACCCCAGGATTGTAGCTCTATGTTGAACTGTGATGCACAGGATCAAATCCCACTGACTGCACTTTGAAGGATCCTTCACAAGAGTTACTTGAAAACTGTTTGCTTCCTGTTGCATCACTGAATGGTCAAAAGAGCATTATATCTATCTGTGTTGTTGCCTATCCAAAGTATCGTTGTGCTCCAGGGCATGGAGTTATACAACTGGATACACTCTCAAAATTATGGTTGGTCTCCAAATCTGGGACTTTTGAAATGACCTTCCCAGTCACTTCAGATGTTCTCTTCTTCCTGATATTCTGGGGAGAAGTCTCTGACACTGATGCAAAGATAAGCTACTTCTCTATTTATACATGAAAAATTATAAAATAAATGATCATTTCAGTCAGTTGCAGTCAACACGCACCTCGATTCTTAGCCCTGGCTTCCCACTCTTTTCTGCTTTCTAATATTTTTCTACAGGTCTAGGCAATAAGGAGGCAATAAGAAGCTCACTGGGACAGTGCCTGTATGTTCAGTTCTGACGACGGCACCAAAATCCACCACAACCCGCAGCAGCACAAAGCTTCGAATCCTCATCTGTATGCTGAAACTTGCCAGCCGTGAGGGGACTCTTTGGAAGATCAACTACCACACATTCTCTCCTGAGTTCATGCAAATGACAATTTTATAAGGCTCATAATTTGACCAAACTAGGAAAGGTAGTTTGTTTTTTTAAATAATGGTGACCCAAAAGGTCACAAACCCTCAAACATAATGCAAAAGACACCCTAGGCCAAATATGAAGTTCACGTTTTAAACTTTCCAAAGAAAAAAATTACCTGGAGATCCTCTATCTCAAGCTTTTAATTGCTTTGACAAACACATTCCTTAAAATTTAAGCTGTGGCAAAGCAGCAAAAGGGCAGTTGTTGGATGAGTTACATCACAACAAACTGAATGTGGAATTTTACGATGGGAGTTATAAGCCAATCTTAGGAATGAGCACAGTTGTAAAGCCTGCTTCTATCTTCTAGGTGCTCTATTTTTGCAGAAAGAATGTAGACAATTTATATATCTGCATGTATTTGTGAGCATGTGCGTATGTATATTTTTGCACGAATATGTTTGTTAAGATTTATTCTAAAGAGCAGGAATAAGTAAGCAGGAATGCAATTAAAACCACAACCATTATCCTCCTATAAATCAGAATCCTGCAATATCATGTAAAAGTACCCAGTGAAGTTCTTCTTCATAAGGGTCTTATTTTCCTTGTCCCACTTTCTCCCTCCTCTGCACCTGCTTTCATGGAAGACGGCTGTAGGAGCCCGTAGCAAGGATTCTGTGATTTCAGGAAACAGTGAGGAGCAGAAATGAACATGAAATGATTCTTTTTTTGTGTGTGAGAGAATTATTTTGGCTTTATCTATTTCATGGTCTTGCTATACTGGTTCTTGTAATGTGAAACAAGAAAGGACAGAAATTGAGCAGTACTATAGAAGTAATTACAAATAGTAAGTAGTAATACAACAGAGTTAGCATGACAACATCTCTATTACACTTGAGGGAGCACATTTTTAATAAAGTGTTATAGAATGCCAAAATCCCACTTTTTTTTTTTTATTATTTCTATCTACTTATTTGACAGTTATGCTGATAACTGTAATTAATAAATTAGCAGTGCAGAGCAGGAAGGTTGTGTGAAGGGATGATAAATGCCTACCTCCACGAAAATTTGGAGCTTTTTTTTCTTTTACAAACGTAACTTTCAACCAGCTCTAAGACATAGCAGTTAGTTCAGTGAGTTTTGTGAAATTAGCTCTTTTACTGTTTGCAGTGCCAAGACTTTGCTGGGTCAGACTTCTGGTGCAAACTGGTACAAATTATTCTTATTGCTTGAGCAGGTTTTCCTTTGGGCTACTGTTCAAATAAATTTGGCCTAAACCAATTCTCCAGCCACTGGAGAACTGTGAGCCTTCTAGCAGACCTCAGCACGTGTACTTTGTAGAACATCACCTGTTGCAACCAACACCTGCCAGTACAGAAGGTACCATTAAGTTATTCAACAGCTACCGAACAAAACCTAAACTATTTCAGCATGAGATTAGAAAGCAGGAGACTACATTAGTCACACATTTGGTCCACTAGACTGATTATTTCTGTGGCAATTGTACATGTTTTTCAAACTAGAAAATGTTGCTACACACAACAACGTTGTGTGAAAATGTTGTGAAACACAGATAATTCTTTTAGATGAATGAATTCCGCTTATATATTCAGTTTTGATGGTAAGGTGATCATACTGGATATGCATATCAGAAAATGACTACAAAAATAGGTTTTTTTCTTAAAACCTTCTACATAGCAGTCACTTTTACAAACACCTGACTGCTCAACAAGGAAGTAAAGTAACAGTTGCTCATATTAATTTTGTTACATTTACCTTTCCAAAGCACCAAAGGTACATTATCTTACAGAACAAACAACATTTTTGAAAATAAATATACAGTTTTAGAGGCTTGTTTGGAAATTACCCATGGAGAACCAGACAAAATACATGACAATCATGTATTCTCCCAGGAGACACACCACAACAGCAGGGGAAATCAGGTGCTCCAGGCTTAAGGCTGGAAAACTCAAACCATTCAATCCACACTCTTCATTGAATGTGGAAAGACTACATTTTCAATATCGATACTATGTGAAATTTAACGTGCTGCTCAAATCTGAAATGGGACTATTGGTGAAGAAATAGTTTAATACTTCTATGATTAACTGCAAAATTACTACTAATTTTCATCAGAATCAAACATATAAATGAATGGCAGAATAATCCATTGACCATCCACATCCATTTCTGTTTGAGTGGGCATTTTGTTGCTCTCACCAAAGGAAAAGTCTCATTCCTTAACTGCTCATCAAAGACTAAGACCAAGACTGACTAGTGAGTACGTATTATAAATCCAAGTGAAGTAACTGGCCAAAGACACGTTATTTGAGTGATTTTCTAAAGATAAGGCTTATCTTCCTGTGATCTATTACAGAGCTTCAAAGCTGGCTCAGATACAAATAAAAATTACATCTTGTTAAAAATAAAGTAGAACTTGGCAAAAAACCTACTAAAGAAAATCATGCTGCATTTATTGCTATATGAATATGGAGCATTCTTTGAAAACAACGAAACAACAACAAAAAACAACCCCAAACCTAAAAGAAACCCAAAAAAACCAGTCTTTGGATTTGAAGAAACATGCAAACATATGCTACTTAATATTTAAAAGACCACATGAAAAGTTTATCTAAAACTGCTCAATTTAGTATTTTACACTTACAAAAGAGCAAAGATGACTGCAAGTAAGTCAAGACTATTTGTTTACTTTTAATTATTATTCTTATTTTTTCTCCAACGGATAAAGCAGGAACCAGTAGGATCCATGCACAAATAAAGCATCCATGCTAACTGCTTAAATTAATTTTCCTGTCTACATTAAGAATTAAAATATGAGACACTTTCTGAAATATGATGAATCACAAACTTGAATTACTATTTACCAAAAAACCTCATTGGTGATAACTGCCTAGTATATTTCAGAACAAGAAAACTGAGTCCAAAAAGCAATATTTGTAAAATATTCCTGCAAGAATTTTATTTTCTGCTTAATTTAAAAGATACTGTGATGCCACCTGGCTGGGGAGTGAGGGCAGCCAGTAGATCATCATCAGAGCTGGGGTTTCCAAAATCCCAGTCCAATGTTTGTTTATATTTTGGCTGCTTCTACAACAAATATACTCAAAATTACGCCCTTTGCATTTGGCAAACGGAGTGCCCCGGTTTCATTGGACCCTTACTGCGCTGAACAGCCATGTTCACCACTAGAACTAAGGCCTCGCTGCCCGCCAGCACAACTTCAGCTCGGTCTATATGTGGCGTTCGCCCTCTCACACCACATGGTGGAAAGGCCTTTCCAACCTCCGTTCCTCCTCACCTTTCAGGCAGTGGCAGGTTTCTTCCTGTGAAGTCACAGGTATCCGTATAACCAGCAGTTATTTCCTCATATATGGAATAACTTTGTTAAATTAAAAAAAAAAAAACCAAACAAAAAACCAAAAACACCAAAACCACACAAAAAAGCCCACCCCCACAAATTAATCCCTGTTTACTTTCACCTCTGTTTAAAATTTAAAGAAAAAGAAGAGTATTTTCAAAGTTCTAAAACCCTGAACACTGTCGGGAATGAAATAAGAGTCTGATTCCTTACTTGCCTCAGTCTCAACTGACCAAGTCTGCTCTGAGAAATCACAAGTCTCCACGTACAGGAGCAACAGCCGGGGGAAAGAGGTACTACCCATAGCGGAGGAGGATCAAGGTACTAATTCGATTTGCTCTTCCCCCCCAGCAAGTACACGAAAAAGTGATGAGATTTTAGCACAGGGCCACTAACACGGTTATGGGGCTGCAGCAAATGTTATAGCAGCAGAGTGTGAGGGAACGGGGATTTTTCAGTTGGAAGAAGAGAAGGCTAAGGAAGGATCTAAAAGCAGTTGTCCACTACGTAGAGTGAGGGTTATAAAGAAGACGGGGGGCCAAGAGGCAATAGTAACAAGTTGAAGCTAAGTTGTCACAAGAAAAAAGTCCTTTGCAATGAGGGTGCTTGAGCAGCTTGCCAGGGAGCCCGCAGAACCCATCCACTGGGATTGTCACAACTGTCCTGGAGAAGCCCCAGAACTAGCTGGGACGCTAGCCCGGCTTTCAGCAGCGCATTGCACTGTGGACCTCCCTCCCACACTGAAATTTTTCAGTATTTTATTTTTTCAAAGGACACGAGCTTAAATAGAAAAGATATACAAAAGCACAACAAAAGACTGTTAAACATATTTACTCGTCTGGTCCATTTAAGGAAACAATAAAGGCATGTTTCCTAACAAGTAGAAGGATGTATTTTTTTATTTGGAACGAAAGGATATAGGGGGCTGGTGTAGCAGTGTTGCTGGGTCATACTATGAATAAATTAAAAATCTATATAACAAACCAATTTCTTAGTATAGCAAAAGATCTAAGCATAAAGTATTTAATATCCTTTGTAAGAGATTTCCGGTTTATGTTGATGTATCTAAACCACAATTCTGAAGTAATTCTTCAGCACATTTGAAATTCAACATTTTTGGTACCAATCAAAAACCTTCTTTTATACAATTTCACTTCTTGTATTTCCACTATTTTAACTGCATTTGGATTTACACTATACTTTACATAAGTGTTTTAATAAGATATGCTAAAATATGCTAAAACACTTTATATAGCATGCTCAACTATGCTACAAGATATAAAGTATGTTTAAACACTTACGGACAGCTGTATAGAATGCACTTTTAAAGTATATATACTTTCAAAATGTCATTTTCCTTAGATAAATTAACATGTATTCAAGAACTATCCTATTCACCATGTAATGGAGACAAGACAGCGGTAAACTTGCTGCAAGTGCTGTGGTATCAAAGTACCATTAGAAGTACGAAAAGTCCATGAAAAGTATGAAGTCCATGTTTTAAACACTACAGCAATAAGATCTGGGAGTAATACTGTCTGTTAAGCAATGGCTGTTGTCAGATACAAAATTATTCTTGAGGTAAAAATGTCTTATCACACAAGATCCAATACATATATCTAAAAGAAAATGCCAGACTGCCAGATAGATATCTCAAAAAGATGATGATTTCCAAAGCCCTTATTCTTCATTTTACTCATCAGTTTCCTCTAAAATCAAATTGTTCAAGGTCTGTTCCTTGTAAACTAAATCAAAGCTAAATACTAATAAAACTTCACAAAGCACATTTTAATAATTATTACAAAGTCATCAGTCCCTTTTTCTTCACTGAGATTGTAACCCAATAAAACCTCATCCCATTAAAACAATCTTAAAAAAAACCAAAGACCCAGAAGGAAAATAAAGCAAATTTTATCATGTTTTGAAATCTGGTTCCTTAGCAAATCCCCTTACAGTATGAAGTCGACTATAATGCCTTTAATTGATACATTTTTTAGCATAAGATTTGGCAATAATATCAGTTATTTGGTAATGGCTAGCTATTAGTTATTATGCTATTTATTGTCACCCCCACTCTGACTCTGTATGTGGATCTTGAAGGAAGGAACATCAAAACCAATTATAGAACAAATAAAATGATAGTTAATAAAACATAAAAATGTTATTCTAATGAGCACAAAGGTCTCTTCTGTGATAATCAAATAGATTTATTTACTTTGAAAACTCAGTTCAGACATTTTTGTCTGTGTGAATTATTGACAAAGTTCAACTGCAGGGTTTTTTTTTAACAGAAGAAACTTAACAGAACATAAAAACCAGTAATAGAACAGTGTTTTTATTTCTAGCTAATATAAAAATGGCAATAACTAAAGTTAAAATCAAACTTGAACATACTGAGGAAATTAATAGAGTTAGTTTTTAATGTCAAAACTGAGAACCGGTCTATTAATTTAACAAATAAAGGCAGTCCTAAAATACAGTATTTTTCTATGAGAGTTGTTAATCCTTCCTGCTGCTAACTGCAATGTAATTATGGTCTGAGTACTTCTGATCTACCACAGCTCTATTTTGTACTGATAGGCAGAACCTGCAATCTTACTATATTTTATGATCATGAACTTTTCAATACTATACTTGAGGACTGCATATAACTAAATGGAAGGTATATTAACTTTATATATAATCTTTCATTATTTAATAAGGAATTGCTAACAGCTATATTTTGAACAAGAGCTGTATCTATTACACATTATGCACACATATAAAACACTGCAAAATTTATGCTGGCAATTTGATTAAACGGCTTCTTTATGAGAGTTATTTGTACTTTCAAAAGTTGTGCTTGAGATTTTAGAAACATAGCACTTACTTTTAAAGAACTAATGAAGTGCAATACTACTAAAATTTATTTAGAGGAATTACTGAGACAAGCTAAGGAGGTGACCGATTATTGCCAGAAAAATGCCCATTTATCTTTTTAGATCATATAAACCAGAAATACATACATTCAAAGAATTCTACATGGTTTTTATGATTTTATGTGAAATTGTAAAATGTGGTGCCAGAGACAGCCAGAACTGCACAATGATTCAAAAAACTTTTTTCCAACCAGAGGTAACCACTCTACAGGCAAAACAAACACAGGAATTATTTAATTCCTATTTCCTTTATAACATTCTTTTTCACTTGCTTGCATTCGGGATTGTCAAGTATGAAAGCAAAGGGTGGCATGGATGGCCAGTGCCAAGCGGGCATCCCAGCCGGGACTCAGCCCCTGCACCACGTTGCACAGCGAAGCAGACAGATAGATACGCCAGAGCTACTCCCTGGCTGAGACCCTGTAATAGCTGCAGCGGCCAGGTCGGCAATGTGCCGTGCGATGCTAACCTCTAATCCTCTTCCCAGATACTTAGGATGAAGCATACCCGCTGCTTTGGGACTCAGCCAAGCTCAGTCCAAATCCTCCCCCTTCAGCCTGCTATCAAAGTCGTAACAAACGCACTGGCCGGTAACATGAAAGCACCGGTCCAGCGCACACCGCAGAGCCCAGCTGACCTTGTTCAGTTGCCTTAGAGCTACTTTTCCCTTCTCTCTGCCCCTCACTGTTGATACGTAACGCACCAAATAAGTAGGGCTCTAGCTCTGAGACGAGTTCTCTTTTCTTTCTTGAGTAGTGTTTTTCCTCTTTCAATGCACTCAGCAATATTCCCTACGCTGCTGTCATTTCTTATTTCCCCAGCTGTCCTAACCTGCTACATGGAGTTGCAAATAATGAGCTGTTTTTCTGGAGTGCTGTGCATCTTATTAATTACCTATATCTCAGAGTCAGAGGAAACATTCCTGTCCTATTGGGCACAGCTGGAATTGAGGAAACTAAGATTTCAAAATCTAATATTAAAGAGATAGTAGGAATTGGTCATTTAGTGCAGCTTAAGAAATATTTGCTGCAGATACAGGTTAAGCGGTGTAAGTGGATCTGGATCCTTCAGTGGTACAGCTGACCACCGGCGCTGCTCCCTGAGCGTGGAAAGCTGGATGCCACAGCACACGTGCAGCGTAGGCAGCGATGGCTGAGATAGCACAAAACAGTCCGGTTTGGATACTGGATGCAATCACGCTCTCTGTCTTCTCATAATTTCAAAGATAATGGGTGAACTTAAACGCTGATAAGGAGAAGATGGGAAACACTGGTTTATCTATGCTAAGTGGTAGGACCATTTAAGCCCGCACCAGACACAGTCTGAAGGATTTAGGAGAGATATGTTCTTGGCCAGCCATAAATCAGTGTCACTGAAGAACTCCCACCTTGAATGTGGAAGGTCATGTCACATCCTGTCCTGTGACATTTTAGAGGAAAAAACCCAACTAAACAAAAAACCCAAACGCAGTATTTGCTGAAATAGTGAACATTCCACTTCACAAAATCAATACTAAATTTGATGTTTTTCTTGTGCATTTCTTTACTGCTCATTACCTAAATTATGCATCTAGAATTTATTGAAAGCGTTATTAATTCTTTCCAAAGAACTGCCTATTAAACAATCCTTCTTATTTATCTTAATGTTGACCTTTCTTTCATACATCTACATCATGACATCTTAACCAACAGACCACAGCATACAGAACTCGGAACAGTATGAAACTAACTACAGAAAAAAAGATTATTCAGTGCTCTAACTAAACTTCTTGCATCTTAAAATGGATACTTAAAAAAAAAAAACAAATCTAAATAGGTTAAAGTTTAATTTCCCCTGCTATCAGCTTACATTCAGCAACTCAGATGCAACGTGATTCTCAACAAGTACACATTTTTAATTATTTGCTTCAAATATATAATATATATATTCTTTAATTCAAATACACATTTTTTATTCTTCACTTCAACTGATCAATCTCCCATTAATCTTCTGAAAACAGAGAAGTATGCTATTCTTATAATTAATTTCATATTCCTAATAAGAATTTCATAGAAATACACCTTAACATTCTGAAAATGAAAGCTTATGCAAAGTTGATGGTCTTATCATTTCCCTTTCATGTTTTTCTTTTCATGACTACTGAAAAAGATTCCTGGACTCAGCATATTAAAAACACTAAACCAGCAATTAAAGTCCTGTTTCATCCGGTATGGATCTCTTACACAAGTCATTAGCAACCTTAATTGCTAATCATAAAATATGTGGTTCTAAAGAACTATGTCAGAGAAGCTGTGCTCACTTAGCTGAAGAGAAGATTTACATCTTCATTTACACAGGTTTGGAAATATACAAATTAATATGGTAAAAAAGTACATTAAAGGACCACATCTTAGCTGATATTGTAGGTAGCCTTATGTCCTTGCTGTCAAATGAAAAAAAAAAAAACCCAACAAAACCACAAATAATCCCCATCCCTAAATCTTAAAACAGGAAACAAATTTGCATGTTGGATCTTTTTCTTATAGAAACTTACTGTCTATGTGTTATTATCTGCAAGTTTATCAAACAAGTCTAAGGACACAGACTTAAAAACAAAGCAAGCATTGCCACAGAACCTAAAAGATGTTCAACTCCATAAACAAACATCTTATTTTTGTCATACCTCTTTATTCCGAACTGCCTCAAAATGCTTCAAAATTACATGCACGTGAAACAGAAGTAGTCAAGGTACTAATACAGAACATTCAATACTCAAGAAAGAAGAGGAAGTTGTCTTACACGGACACTGATGTAAATTCATACTTAAATCAGTCAGTCAAACAAAAACAGTTTCGGGTTCTTCCTCATTTTTAAACTAGAGAAGACAGAACTTCCATTTTAAAAATCTCATATGATAATTGAAAATCCCAGGAAACGTCCAGGAAGATTTCTTGGTACTCCAATTGCTACAGCACAGAGTAGAATGGTCCTGAACCACTCTGATTATACTTTTTGCCATTTTTTTTTCTGAAATATTGCTATATTGCTGGTATTTGGAGATACGTGTGCTTCTTACGCACCAAAATATAAATCTTAGCAAATAAATAAAATAAAAAAGGCCAAGTATATTGCTTGTCACTAGCTCCATGCAAACAGCAGCAAAGAAAGAAAAACAGATGCAAATATCCAGAGTATAAAAAGTCATGAAGATCAGAAGTCATTCTGTTAAAAAAAATCCAAACAAAACTGATCCAACATAGAACCTGTTGTACCAGCAGCAATTATGGGAGAATTTAATTTCTGCAGTGAATTGCCAATGAGCAAGTTACTACATTCTATCATTTTTTTGTGTAGTCAAGCAAGATCAAAATATTTCTACAGCAGATTCCAACAGAAAATTTAAAATTCTGCCTCTCCATAAAGTCCATATGCTACCTACTCTTCTTGGTTTGGTTTTCCTCACCATAATTTGGCAATGTGGAACAGTTTGTACAGCTCCAAATTCACACATATTCCCCTCTCTACAATTACTTAAATTTTAACACTATAGTATGAATACCTAAAAGCTCAGCAAAAAAAGAAGAAAAAAAATCTTAACACACCAATTGAATATAATGAACCACAGAGACACGAGTGTATCGTATTTTATATATTTCAGACTTAAAGCAATTAGTATGTTTCGACAAAAAGGTATTTCACACTGTAAATTGTTCTGAGTAAAATGTTACCTTGTTTTAAAGAAAACATAGATTAAGGATTGCTGATGCAAAATTTGCCTGTATGTGTAACTTAAGTAGTACAGTCTGAAATATATAATTTTTACATCCAATAAATATGTCACAATGCAGTGGCTACTTAAAGTAATATATTTTTAGAAGTGAAAAAAAAAATCCTAAATATAATTCAAATGGAATATTGTCAGTATCCTAGACATGTACGACTGAAGAAGGCCATTCCCATTACCTTGTTCAATCATCCACACCACATGAAGCCATAGATAGGTGTCTTGTTCTGAATAATAAATAAACGTTCCCCGCTTGCCATGTCAAAACCCACAAAACATTTGCACACCTCTAACAGACTTAAGGACATCAATACAGAGAACCAACGACTTGGCGGTGGAAGAGAAGAGCCAAACCACCTTCATGAAGATATCACAGTTAAAGGAAAGGACAGATAAAGAACCTGCCCAAAGTTCTGTGTCTCTACATTGGCAGAGAATCTGATAACTGAAAATTTCCAAGTTAAACTGACAAGCCTCACAAAAATCAGTAACAACTAATCCAAAAGTCCCTTCACCTCTGAGGAAAACACCACTGTTGACATTAAAAATTCTCATGAAAGTCCCAGAAAGATGTAATTTTTCAAAAGCATACAGACAAAGAATATGTTATTGGGACCATGGAAAAATAATAATTGTAAATGGAGTACATGGAAGCCTTAAGGTACATCCAAATATCCTAAGGTCCTAGGATTCTAAGAGAATTAAAATACTATCATTTTATTTATATAATATTTAATTGCCTTTCTTACGTATCACTATACTGATAGAAATAGAAATCTACAACTTCAGCTTTGGCCAACCAGAATTTGAGATCAAATTTCTATACAAGATGATGACCACCTCAAATTCCATGGAAAATACGAGTTTGCAAACCAACAGCTGAATGCAGGATTTATTCTTTGCTTATCTACAAAGGAACAGCCTCCAGACACAACCACGAGAGAAGAAGTGAATGTCTTTTCAGTAGTGGGTGACAACCGGCTGAGTTAATCTTTTCCAACTGCTGATTTTTAAGATTCCAAGACTAAAGTCCTAAAAGCACTTAGGCTATGAGTACCTCTTCTTGGTAATTCTAGTCCATACATGTAAGGAAATAAGTTTACACTCTAAAACTTCACAAAAATCTTCATGTTCAATGCGGTGGCCCCTCTTATGGTATCAATACCCAACAGAGTGCTTTGGCAGAGGAGCACTCTGGCAATTGCAAAGCAGGTCCAGATCGGTCATCAAAGATCAAACAAGTCAAAATCCTTAATTTTCCACTATGTAAGAACAAATCTTACTAAAACCATGAAGAATCAATATGGAGAGAGAAATACTATTTTCATAGCAATTATTTTTGCACGTGACAGACACTAGTATCACATAAACTAAAATAGCTTGCAGTATTTCTCCCAGGTATGGGGTTCTCACATCCATGTGGTTTTGTAAAAATTCAGATTACGTTAAGAAAAGGGTTGTGGTCTTGTGGCCTTCAGAGATTCCAAGAAAAGCCTTGAAAAATCTGCCTGAAGTGATTGTCTAAAGACTCAAAACCACACATAAGCCAAATAGGTTTAAAGGAAAATATTACACCCAAATTGATTTTCTTTGGAGAATAGGGCTTTCGACAAAGTTATTTCTTTTATAAAACCATACCTTCTGAATAAAATGCTATTTTGTTTAAATAAATGAACAGGACCAAAAAGGTGTTTAAGGATTTAGCCAAAAATGTAATAACATTTCTAGTGGAAAAATACTTCAGTGGTGCATTATGTGGTATAATGTAAGTGTTTGATGGGCTGGTTTGCCCACAGTGATTACATCTCTCACCCATTCCTTAGCAGGCACATGAGGAGGAATTCCTGTATTTATCACAATAATCTCCAAGAGAGGAAACTATAGCACAGCTTGGAAGATGTGGCCTTTTCTCACAGAAGAGAATAAAGACATCAACTACATGAAATATAACTTTCAGAGGTATATTACTGGTGGCAATTTTGGGTTTGCTCGAATAGGCTCTGGTAATTCAGAGGCAGCTCTGCGCTACGCTCTGTCATCTTTTCTCGAAGGCGGCAATCTTTAAGTACAGACATGGTAGAAAACAACAGCTATTAAGGATTTCAGATGTCCCTGTTTAACCTGTTGTCCTACGCAGATCAGCATCGGAAACTAAGCACATGTGTAAGAATAGTGATGAAAAACAATTAACACAAAGCTTTAGTGAATCCGTTCCTGAGGACTGGATGCACCCATTGCTATTCACTCAGCTAACAGCAAGCAAACGCTACTGTGCAGAAAATGAATTAGGATGGGATAAATGGGAGCTCTTACTATATTTGCAAAGGGATGTCTAATGCAAAAAACACTACAGAGAGCAAACGAGTTGTCATGTGTAAAGATCTCGCTCTTTATGGCAGCGGAAAGAGCTAACTAGGAGGCTACGATGGCAATAGTAAATCCGCTATAATGGCATTTCTGGAAGAATTTTAAACCCAATTTGTTTACAAGTAGATGACAAAACAATAGGCATTTTAATTCTTGTTATTTTTACTGTCTTGCAGTTGCAATGAGACAATTCTGTTGTAAGATAGCAAAATCTACATGCACCAGCATTTACGAAACCATAGGAGAGAACAGAAGATTGAAAGAAAGAAAATTAATCCTCCTCCATCTGCTTGTCTCAAAGAAAGGCATATGTCACTTCATCCTATTATTCAGCTCATACTCCAAAAGCTTTTAGTTTCTCTTTGTTCTCTTATCAGTAGTTTTGATTGAGTTTGGTAGTCAAGTGTACAGGCTCCTGTGATTTTAGTCTTCTCCAGGGTTACACACTGATAAAGCCAATAATTGACATTGTTATGCAGCAGTTTCTGCTGAAGAAATAAACATTGAAAGAAAACAGTTTTCTTTGTAGAGAGATGTCTCCAGTGACAGCTGAGAATTACTAACTAAATGGAAGCCCTGCCAGTGCATTTAGTTTAGCAGGTCACTTAAATTGCTCAGGAAGAACAAGAGTTTTTTCTTTCTTCACGAAAATCCTTTTTATATTGAAATAGAGAAAACACAGAGATCCCTTTGTTGTATTTACTGAAAATAAATAAAAACATTGGTTGATGAGAGAAAAATACCTTATAGTAATCAGAAAGTGCCTTTTCTGGGAACTTACAGGACAATAAAATCAGATTTTCATTGTGTGGGAGATTTGATTTAAAACTTGGATAGTAACAGCATCTCTGTAAAATACAAGCCATAAAGCAAAGGCTTTCAGGAAATCTCTCCAGATTACACACACCCTGAATCACATCCTTCCCTTCCTTTTGTAGGAGTCAGACCAAACACAATTCTTGACAACATGTGCAGATGAGAGGGGACCCCAATTTTGCAAGGTGTTCCTCCCAGTCTGCAAAACGCATTGCTGGACCTGTATGGGGTTTGGTCTCAGCACCCTTAGAGCTAAACAGAAAACATACATATATATACATGTATTTCCTGTTACTTCATATAGTCTTCCAAGATAAGGAAGGACACAACTTACAAAGTGAAAAAAACTAACTCATTTCTAGAGTTCAATTATGTTAGTGGACATGGTGACAAAAATTTAAAAATAATAATGAAAAAAGCAGTGATTACTCAACAACTATTGAAGCCTTTTTAAACAAAACGATGCTTCTTCTCTGCAACTAGGCTTTACAGAGATCCACAATCTTAGACTTATATTTTACAATGGCAACGTGGTTCTAACTGCGTGCATCTTAGTAAGGATAACTAAAAATTACTAGACATCAAAATGTTTAAGAGGTAATTGCATGAAGGCAGAGACATTATACATACAGTTTTAGAAATGACTGCCATTTCAAAATTGTACTCTAAGGCCAATACATTGTCTAATCGTTTCAACAATAGCAAGAACTTCAGATGTTTTCTGTATCTATACACGATAGCAACCATATACATCAGTGGGACTACTATTTATCAGATACACAACAGAAATTTTGGGCTGATTCCTAGAGTTGTAGACGTTAAAACCAGAAAAGATGATTACTTATCTTGGTCTGACCTCTTGTGTAGATAACAGGAACTAATCCCAAACCTGTTTTTCTTTCAGGAAAAACATTGATTTGCTGCAGAAATTCATTACTTGTTTGTGTCTTAGAATTTTTTTCCTATCAAATTTCTCATACAATAATCAATTCACCTATTGGTTTTCTTTTTGACAAATTAAACATGTTGAGCACTTCAGTCATCCTCTCTGAGCCCTCTCTATGTCTTTGACTTCAGACATCAGAACTGGATGCACATAAAAGAACCCAAAACAAAACAAAACAAAAAAACCCAGCAAAAGGCAAAACAAGCTATTATGTTCATTAATCTAAGGATCCAATCATTCCCATGTGACACAGCACCATTCTGGGAGTTCATACTGAGATAGCTTTCAGTAATGCCCCCCTAGGATACAGTCTCTCACTCCAGAGACACGACCTATTCTACTTACCCTGTATTTGCAAAAAAATTTCATTTGACTATATCAAAATACAGCTTGCCCAAAGAGGTCAACTGGACAAATGATCCAAGATTGGTGTATGTTAACTCCTCTGTTCTCCTCACTTTATCGGAACGGTAAATCTGTGTCATCCACAGATTTTTATTACCCGCTATTTTATTAGTGGAAATGCTGAATAGCATCATGCCAATTTCTGACTCCCAGAGAAGCTCACCAGACAAACCTCCTCTTGAACACGATTAACTAAAAAATATTTTTTTAGTTCTCCTGGTAGGACATCGTATTATGTTTTTGTTGATATTGTTAAATGCTATTTAAAAGTAAAAACAAAACAAAACAAAACAAAAAAAAATAAAAACCAAACAAAAACTAAACCACAATATGAACTCATTCTCTTGCACATTTGCATCTATCAACCAAATAGAAGATAAGAACACCAAAGAATAAAATCCAGTTTCACCATCTTGTTTGTTATCTAATGTAGATTCGCTTTTCAGGAATAGATAGAAACGAAGCTGTTAGGAATGACACTGGGGAAGAAAAGTTTCATATGTTCTTCTTAACTGATAGTGCAAAAATTGGATATGTAACTAGATAAATAATAATCATTAGAAAACTACTGGCTAAGCTAAGCTGATCGAATTTAAGACTTACAATTAAAACTATATTATCTTCATAAACATAACAATATTATTTTCTTTCCACAGAGTCTTCTGAGACAGATAAACAAAAATTGTCACAGATACAGGAAGAACTTACAAGTTTGCCACAAAAATCCATGACAGAAAATAAAGATAAAGCTATTTTTGCAGACAATAGTAATAACTCTTATTAGTATTGTTAGCTGGACACACTGTGGTCATTAGACAACCACAGTCTCTTTACAGTATTATCCGCCGATACCTTGGAGCTTCCCTATTTACAGTCTTCCTGAAAAGTAAGAAAAGCCTTTGGATAGGACTCGCAAGTGTACAACGATGCCTACCCATGAAGAGCACAAACCCATCACTAAGAAGAGTTCTGCTAAGCTATAAATGGTAGATACATTAACAAAAAGTAATTGAGTATTCAAAATCTTTGTGGAAGCAAAAATAAATATCTAAGACTATTCAAATAGCTAAAAATATCCAAACCCATTTTAATTGGAATGGATTTCTTTCTGAAAAGTAAACGTAAGTAAAGGTAATAAAATGTCAAATTCTTTCATTACAATTTCTCATTTGTGACCTACAGTGTATCACTCATTGGTTAGTGATCGTGCTGCCACAAGGGAAACGATAACACACTCAGCAAGACTGAAACAGGACGAGACAGCATCCTTGCAGCCCCAGAGAACCATGAAGTCAGTCTACTTATGACGACTGGAACCACTCCAACCCTAATGCTACCTCATTTACTTTCTAACATTCTGTTGAGATAGTGAAGTCGCAGTACAGATTTGGAAAGCCACAACAGTCCACTGCTGATTCATGCTGTTAAATCATGCTGTTATTACATTATATTTATGCTGCTATCACACTACTTTATGATGGGAGACTTCATTACGGTCAGAGTCAGAGCAGATGATGAACTACATGTCAAGAAGAAACAACATTTTCTTGCCTGCATTAAAATATGTAAAGTCTATACATCGGGTGAAATTAATTCCAGCGATAAAGAAGCATTACAAGTTTCAGATATACTCACACAGAACTCTATTTCAATGACTACACAAACATACAGGCATGTTTTGCCAAGTAAAAGATTTAGCTGTTAATCACATGAGAACAGCAGTTGAGACTGTAACAAGAGTTCTTATTTTTCTTTGATCCAAACAGTCTATATTTAGCTGTGTATGTTCTTTATATATTCAGGAATTCTGTGGTTTGGATTCTTCTACTGCTTCTTATAGTGCATCTTCAGCAACTCAGCAACTCTAATCAAATGATTCAAAAAAGATTCCTAGGAACCTGAACAGCAGGAAAAGATAATTAATTATTCCCTTCTGTAATTTCACCCTCTGGATTACTGACAAGATTTTACCTGAAAAGCCAAAAACTTGGATTTTAATACCTGATCTGATGTCAAGTGGGTGAATCAGAACATTTCTAAAGGAAATACAGTAGCGCATGTAATTTACATAAGACATAGATGATATAACATGTAACGTGACAGACTAAAAAAAATGTTAAAAGTATAAAATATTTTAAAACTGGTACATCTTTGTATAGTACCCAATTTGACTTCTAGCAATGCATCAAAATCCTTAACTTGGGTATGATTAGGCTTTTAGCTCAGAGTGAATGGGCCAAAAAAGATAACACATGAAAGCTCATCAGAGCCTCAGCTGCAAACATGACCCATCTGTGGTTCAGACACAGCTACAGCCACTCTTAGGCAGTAACTAACTAGCAACTGCTCTTTCACTGATTTTGACAATTAAACTGCCCCTTCTCCCCGATCCCCTCCTTGCATCTGGGGTAAAAATGCCCTTACCACACACTAAGAAAAAGTACTATAAAAATTAGCATAAATTCCAGAAATATTACCAATATATAAAAGTGAATATAGCAATAATCTGGAATGCTTTATCATAGTGTCACTGTTTTCACACAAAAAAGACTGAAACATACATCCTTTAGGTAGGTACAGGTGTGAAAATCGTGCAAGTGCAATCTTATTTTTGCACTAAATTTTATCATTTCAGTTAAAGCACTGGGCAGTTAGCTAGCAGGAAACTCTGTTACATTCACAACACAAGTGAATGTACTGAATGGTGGTGAATGGAGTTAATTGCAGTTGGTGGCCGGTCATGAGTGGTGTCTCCCAGGGCTCAGTACTGGGGCCAGTCCTGTTCAACATCTTTATCAATGATCTGGATGAGGGGATCGAGTGCACCCTCAGTAAGTTTGCAGATGACACCAAGCTGGGTGGAAGTGTTGATCTGCCTGAGAGTAGGGAGGCCCTGCAGAGGGATTTAGACAGACTAGATCGATGGGCCAAGGCAAACTGTATGAGTTCCAATAAGGCCAAATGCCAATGCCAATATGGCCAATGGTCTTACACTTTGGCCACAACAACCCCTGCCAATGCTACAGGCTTGGGGAGGAGTGGCTGCAAAGCTGCTCAGCAGGGAGGGACCTGGGGGTGTTGATTGACAGCCAGATAAACATGAGCCAGCAGTGTGCCCAGGTGGCCAAGGCGGCCAACAGCATCCTGGCCTGCATCAGGAATAGTGTAGCCAGTAGGAGCAGGGAGGAGATTGTACCCCTGTACTCTGCACTGGTGAAGCCACATCTTGAGTACTGTGTTCTGTTTTGGGCCCCTCACCACAAGAAGGACATTGAGGCACTGGAGCGTGTGCAGAGAAGGGCAACGAAACTGGTGAGGGGTCTGCAGCACATGTCTTATGAGGAGCGGCTGAGGGAACTGGGGTTGTTTAACCTGGAGAAAAGGAGGCTGAGGGGAGACCTTATCGCTCTCTACAACTACCTGAAAGGAGGTTGCAGAGAGGTGGGAGTCGACCTGTTCTGTCAAGTAAGAGGTGATAGAACAAGAGGAAATGGCTTCAAGTTGCGCCAAGGGAAGTTTAGATTGGATATTAGGAAGAATTTCTTTACTGAAAGGGTCATCAGGCATTGGAACGCGTTACCCAGGGCAGTAGCGGAGTCCCCATCCCTGGAGGTATTTAAGGGTCGTGTAGATATAGTGCTTAGGGACATGGTTTAGTGGTGGGGTTGTCAGTGTTAGGTTAATGATTGGACTAGATGATCTTACAGGTCTTTGCCAATCTAGGAGATTCTGTGATTCTGTGTATTTTAGTAACCACCTGTATATTAAAACATACCCAATGAAAGCAAGCCCAAACACCATGGACTGATTTTGTAAAACATTCACGTACTTTAGGTTTCACAGATATAAGCTAGTTAAGAGACGGAAGACACATTGTGTTCAGTGTAGGGTCCTACTCATATCTTTGGAAGCCCTTGTACTCTTACGTAGGTTTTTAATGGAGTAAGTGATGTCAGTAATGAGAAAGCACAGAATTCAACTGAGTTCTTAAGATATTTTGAGTCAGAGATGAACATTTTATCTTCTCTATGAAAATAATGATTGACTACATACAATCATCTGAATAAAGAGGTGTTGTTAATATGTGGTCACCTTTCAAAACAGAACCGAAACTTAGAGATTTGCCCATAAAAATATTGTGAATTAGAATAACAGCTCTGATCTCACTTTTCAGTTGGCCCGTACTCCAACCACTAAACAGTATCTATAAATAAAACTTTATATTTGAATTTCTAATTCTGATCAAATCTTCAAATAAATTCAGTCATTTCATTATAGAGTATCAATTTGGATACTGAATTTCTTTTGTTGAATATCTGGACTTCAGTTGCTCTGAAAAACTGATATATTTTCCAATCTGTTCAATTTTGTGATATCCAGTGATTTACTTAATATATATTTAGATCATGTCATTTTTACTTAAGTTAAATCTATATTTATTCTGTGTCTAATTCTTCCCCCATTAAGTCTCTAGAAATGGGCATTACAAAATAAATGTTGAAACACCTTCCAATTTCATGATTCCAGCACTAGTCATTTTCTCTTGGTCAACCTTCTCAATTCTGTTAATATTCACCACAACACTTGTAGCTGAATTAGTTTCAGTATAATTTGTTGACACACTAATAGTCTGGCATTGCTTTTCTACAGTAAATGTCCTCTATTACATAGATATTTTTATCCTAAGGCTCAAATTGTTAAGACAGGCAACTTTGCTGAAGACAAAATATGATAATTCTGCAATTAAGTCAAACTCGATGTTTACTCTGAGAAAGAAGTAATTATGATGAAACCATTCAAGATACAGCACGATCATAATGTAGCAAAAATGAAATCTGGACTGATAAGAACATCCAGTGGAATTTGCAAGAATCAAAAATTCCCTCCAGTTCCAAGAAGTGTACTGTTCTGTTAAACAGCTGATAATTCGAATGTCATGGGAAGTTACACACTATGTGCTGTTTCAATGCACAAATCATAGCTGGAAAGTATATAGATGAATATATTAAAAAGCACAGTTGTGTTTTTCTTTACCAAATAGATAGCATAGACATCCTTTTCTGCTTTGGATTATTTTGGTTGGGTTTTGTTGGGATTTTTTTTTTGGTTGGTTGTTTTTTTTAACATGAATGGGGAGATTCAATACCTTTGAAGTTTTGCCACTCCTAAAATTTCTGGTTGTAATTTCATTTTCTATTGGTAGAAAGTCTTATCTGGTTTTGGTACTCACTTAAGATCAGCTAAGAACAGCATATCCAGAATGAAACAGCACTTTTTAGAAACAGGGATGATACCAAAACATGGATGTAAAAACCTCAGCTCAGCTTTTTCATTTCATTTCTTTCAGGATCTTATTAACAATGATATGTGTTAGTCTCAACTATAAAATGGAAAGAGTAAAACCATCACATCTTGGTAAAATGCTCTGCAAATTATACTTGAATTGCTCTGCATATTTGCAAAATATTTTTAGTTTTGCAGCCTATTTACTGAACTTATATTTTATTGATTTTTAATGCGCCCAAGTGAATATGCTTTGAAAACAAGTATGATTGTATTTATGTAACCGCAGCATTTCTCTGGATCCCTGAGGTCCTACTCAAAATATTCAAAAAACTCCGCCTTTTTTCTCTCTGTGGACAATTTAACTCTTTGACATTAGCATTTACTAAAAATGGTGAGTTGAATTTGACCAATAACTCAACTGAAGCCAAAACTGAATTATTATTCTGGTTCACTTAAAGCCATCCAAAGACCTGGAGGATTATCAAGAAACTACTTTATGGATAGGTGAGCAAAAATCAGTCCTTATTCTTGCCTCTTTCCCAAAGGCTGATTAGACAAATGATATCCTTTCATACCCGTTGTATTTTATGTATATGCTTGTCGTTCTTTTTTCTAGGATAAGTGAAATAGAATTCTATTTAAATTATGACATTCAATGTCATTTTTAGATGCAATCAGAACTACTTAATTATTTCAGCTTCTCACTTAAATGTAATTACAAAATTGTGCCAAAACCATAATTTTAAAAGTCTAGCAAAGTTATTTAAATAAACTTTTTGACACAATGACTAGATTTGTTAGAGACTGTCAAGAGTCCTCTGTCCCTAAACAGCTTTTTTGCTCTTCATGTGATTATGTCTTAAAGAGTTGGGGGGAAAAAAGGTTTCCTACCAACTTGATTTTGATTAAGCTAATGATTTATGAGTTCTAGGACAATATTACATTTTTATAAATTGGGATTCATTGTGCTGTTTCCACACTAGTAGCATTAATGATATGTGTTTTTCTGAATACTAAATATTTGCTAAAGCATTTTGCCCTGTATGTTCTGTAGTTGTACATAAAAAAACTGTGGATCCTTTGTATCTTGGAAAAAACTTTATTAGTTTGGGGATTTAAAAAAAACTAAAAATCTATCACCACTCTGTGTAATATCCTGATAATGTGGAGAAACAGAAAATACATATGGGTGCCATCTGTTGCAACAATACATCTACAGTTCTCTTTAAAAAAACCAAACCCAACCAGCAGTAAAACATGTAACCCACATCAGAAAATAATTTTACAATGCTGTTTCTAATCTCAAACAGTTGGATGACAGTAAGTTACTTGCAATGTCTATTACACTGTTGTAGAATAACTATTATAGAATTTCATCTTACTTTTTATAATCACTTCTGAGTCTTTTATTGAGAAGTATAATTCAGCAAAGATTAAAGTTAGATATAGTGACAAAGACAGAAACTTACAGAGTTTCTCACTATAGATACCGATAAAATAACTGGAGAAATCACTTTATATGATTGCCATAGGTCCAATGAGAGACACTTGCATCATTTCTGCTTTGTAGTTTACTACAACAGCAGCAGCACAATATGCTACAAAATCCAGCATCAGTTAATCACAGCAACATTTTGTCCTTTCTAGAGTTTCAGAATATAAAGACTTGGAAAAAAAAAGTCCACCTCAGGAAAATGTTGTTATCCTTCATTAAATAGCTTATGCGTGAATGCTTAAGGAACTCATCAGAATATGTGGACCTGAAAACTAGGGTTTCTATGACATTGTTCATAAAGAAACCTTTAAAACAACAATGATTACGCTACATTCAGTTCAGGCCATTCTCATTCACTCCAGAAGCTGCATTTGCTATTAATTTTTGTTGCTACATCTGGGCCTATTTATTGGGTGTCAGTTCATTCTGCAAGGACGACCTTCAACAAAACAATTGAGTAAGGGACATAAAACCATATTAAACATTTTCCTGAAATTAAAACAACAACATTAATGAAAACAATAGAGGGAAAAAAAGCACTTAATCTAGCACAAATTTCACCAAGCAATTTCCATTAAAAATTGAGAATTAATTCCTGGGGCAAATAGGAAAAGCTGACCAATGGCACTGCAAGGTTAATGGGATCAATCTAATTGCATTCGAAATATGCAATTTTCAAGTAGTACAATGAAATAAAGACTTTGGTAAACTGCATAACTTTGCTGATATGTAACACTATGTAGTCAGCTTTACAAGACTGAAGTGTTAGGATCCTACAGTTTTTATGATACCCAGAGTCTGAGAAAGAAATTATTACTACACCATTGTTACTGGAATGATCTCTAAAGTTATACACTCAGGTAACTCTGCATGTCCTCCATTTTTTGTAATCCTTTATATTTCCTTCTTCAAGAAACCCTGATTCTGAAGAGACTATTATGGTAGATAGGCAGGGATCACGTGATATGTTTAGGTTGCTATGCTAATTAGTCACTACACAAAATGGGTAGTAACAGAAAGGTTTAAAACATATCAATAAAATATGTTAAATCAATTATTGGCAACAATATACAGAATACGTAGTACGATTTTACAGAACAACTATAAGTAAAATAAAAATGCACTCCAAGGTTGACTCAGTTACAATAAAGGGATAAAATTCATTACGAAACAAGAGTTGAAATTAACATGTTCAGAAGCAGAAACTAGACATCTTATTGTTTGTATATTTGAAAATCATCTTCCTGTTACTACCACATTGATGTGTTTTCCACCAAAACCATATTGTATTCAAGGCAATAATACTAAATTCCTTAAACTCAAATAATACGAAGAATAAAATAATAGAGCTACACACAAAGGGGGAGGGCTCAGAACTCTCATAGTCAAGTAACTCTGTCCCAAAGAATGAATGCATGCTAAAGAAACATATACGTCTTTTTTCCCAGTAAAACATTCAGAATTTAAAGATACCTTTCAAGTAACACGAATTGTATAAACACTGTGCTCAACAGTTTTTCTCCATGCAACAGCACATTTTACAAGTGGAATAATGTTCAATATCTCTTCCCCTACATTTAGCAGTCTCCACTGGTTTTGCTCCTGGGAGCTTCCATCCCTCCTCCCAGCTGACAACATCTCTGGCAGCAGTAAGCACAGGAAACGGTATCTGGACTTGCAAAGAGACATTCAAATCTTCAAGCAAGTCTTCAAAGAATTTTCAATATTCAGACCACTAAACATAGGCATTTAATGGATTAATTCTAATTTCTGCCAATGCCATGATCCTTTGTAAGTAACAGAGTGAAATAAATATTTGCAGAGGGTAGGGTGAGATCAAAAGTTACTGACTCACACTCGTCTTTCCACTGACTAGAAATGTAATTTAGAATGACTTTATTTCTAATTTAGACCTGGCTCACAGGATTGGCTTTATTTCATTAAACCTTAAGCCTAACTACATAATGTAACCCATTTTCAATCTAACTGGTCTCTGTAACATGAATCATATCTACGCATAATATTTGTACTGAACCATGCACCTGGTTAACATCTTTCCTTTGTTACTTAAAAGATTAATATTTGAAAAATAAGGAAAACGAGTATTAGCTAACATCGCATATAACTGACTCAGCAAGTAGAAATGACTGCTGATTTTGTCACATAGTTGCTTCGTTCTTTTTGAAGAACACAAGAAAACATTACAGTTACAACTTGGTCCTTCTAATATATGGTATCACAACCTCAGCTGTCAAATACACTAAATCTGTTGTCAAAGATTTTGTTCTGCATGGCAGAAAGGGGTAGAAGTTAATGAATTACTGTATATTGCACATGAAATCCAAGCATAAAATTGCACTTTCAGTGCTCACGTTTGAACTTTTTAATTTGATGCATCATCTAAAATTGCAACACATTCCCTGACTATCACAAAAGTAAACTATTAAAATAGTAACTTAATTTGGAACTAACTGAAGAAAAACACTGTCTAAATGCAATTTTTCCAATGGCATGAACATTTAAATGGAGGGGGAAAAAAAAAAAAAGAGTATTCAGTATTGTAAATTACCATATCCCTTCTTAAGATTTTTTTTTAATAACAAACAAATGTAGAAGTATTACACACTCACATTTGTGAGTCATGAGTCAAAATATGTCTCTAAATTGTTCTGATAAGTGACACAAGATTCCTTAAGACCCTTGATCTTCAAGCATACTCCCCATCTACTTGCAAGAGAAGGTAGCTAGCAATCACTGGAAAACAATTCTCTGTGTACTTCTTACCTCTTACACATTTCCTCTAGAAACAGTCACTGCAGCTTTTACAGTGATGTACCTTGTTCCCTTTAGATATTTTCAGCTAATGTCCTGGGGAAGAAGGCACTTTTTACTATGTCCCAGTACTTTGATTTTCAGATTATCAAACTCCTGAGTAATAAATGACTTGATAAAAGCCATGTGTCTTGAGATTATATTTGAAACAGGTAAGGGTAAAAATGAAAATAAAGTCACTAAATTTCAACACTCATAATAAAGAGTAGAGTTACAAATATTTAGAAAAGTTGAAAAAAATTAGGAAAATGTACTTGTTGCACTTATATCAATATCAAAGCCTGAAGACCCTCGTCACATTTCTTATCACCAAGGTTTCTTTCACCTTTCTACTTTTCATGCTGCATTCCCAAGACAAGAAGTCCTACTGATACAGTATGCTGGCCCTCTAGAGCCAGCCTCCTTCGGCAGGGATTTTGAAAACTTCTTTCTGTTTTGGCAATCCTATTTCAGTATAAATGAATTTTTTTCAAAACAATATTCTCTAGCGTAGAAGACGGGTCTATTAAAAACTAGACAGATCTCCCAAGGTAAGTCATGGCTGCAGTAATCAGGCATTTACCTCTTTCCATAAGCTGCTAAATCTACTACCCAAGGGCTTCTATTTTTGCTCAATTGCTTTGGAGAGAGCAAGGCTTAGTTTTCACTGACTCCTGTGATTTATCTGATAATATTACACTAGTTCACAGCACAGAGTAACTTCTGAGTTTCAGCAGCAAATATATACATTCAAGCTACTTGTAATTCAACATCATTGTACTATAACTTGCAATGTTACTGTGTGCTACTCTTCCAAATAGTTTGAGGAATAACTATGACTTCTGGGAGAGAGAGCTACATGGAAAGAGGGTAACAGAAACAGATGTGCAGATTTCAAATTCAGATACAGAACCCAAACCTTATCTGTATGACTGGAGGTAAATTAAGTATTATTTTTTAAAAAGTCAGAATTTAAAAATTACATAAGTAATGTATTATTACTATGATCTCTTGGCCTATAAACTCAAGCAAAAGAAAGAAAGAGGTGTGAATTCAGGTATAAAAATATGCACATTGCTAGCTGAATAAAATATAAATCAAAAGTGGTGGTGGGGGTTGTTTCTTTGTTGTTGTTTTTCATTATTTCTATTCTCAGCTTTTTACATGTAATGCCAAGCTTTTGAGGAAAAACAATGTATAAAATAGGACAAATAGGCCTGCGGTATCATCAGAAGAAAAAGGATCACAGAAAGCCACACTGAAGCTTCAGAGATAAGAAAGGGTAGTGTTAGAAGTTTTATTTCCTTTTTCATGCTTCTTAAACCATTTTTAGTGTACTATATAAACTGGTTAGAACCTTCCACTAACTTTCAAGACAGAGGGCAACTCCTCCTCCTGGTACAAGGCAAGCACCACTAGTTTCTCAAAGTTAAAAGAAGGATGACGTACAGTCTATCCATTATATTCTAGTTTTATATTAACATTTTGTAATAATTTCTGTGGGACAAAACTTGTATTTCTAAGACTGTATGATAAAATGTCTCTGTGTTCAATTTACAATACGCTTGCATGGTGATCAAGTCAAGATATTCATGATAATCAAAAGATGCAGAAGCTTTTGACTGAGTTGAGCAGCCTTGTTAAAAGGGCAGGTAAATTGAGACTGTAATAGCTGAAATCAGGACTAATGGACGCCTGATGGTTTTTTCCCCTGTGAGACTGTATTTAGATACAACTTTTACTAGTCACCTCATTCCCTGTTAATTAAGCCTTTTGCGTGCAAAAATAATGCCAGTAATTTCATTATTTTAAGTTGGCTCTTCTGAATATAAATGATTCAGCGGTGCTAACTCCCAGTAGTCTGCTACCAGTACTTGGAGATTAAGGAGCAACCTCTTTAGATTGCTAGCGATGATGTTCAAAGTCTAAAACAGCAGAGCTTCCATTTTCTCGCAACACATGACAATATATTGAATGTGTTCCAGAAGTGCTCACAGCAGGGAATAAAATCACTGCAATGTTAGTTGTCAGGCTTTTTAAAGTTAGAAAGATTTCCACGTTCACAGTCCTTAACTCTTTACAGGTTTTGATACATTCACAGGAAAGACCCTGTTAGTTTCCACACATGGAAGAGGGAGTGTGCAGGATCCAGAACCACAAAACCATCTAATCATAGAGCTTTCAGAGGGATAAACACTCCTCTGTTCAGAAAACTAATCCATTCAGAAACATTACTTTTTTAAAACAAAAATTGAGAAACATTTATTTTTACTGCAGTAGCAATGGGAACTAAATTTCTAGCACAGTACTCACCAAGCAGCTAAATTAAAAACACATTTATTAGTTATGCCTCATATCACATGGAGTGAGAAGTCCTGTACTTTAATGCAGAAAAAGTAACTACTTAAAAACTCACATTATAAACTAGGAACAAGATCACAAAAGATTAGGGAAACCTGTATTACTGTAGTTGAGCATAAAAGCTTGGTACAAAATCATGTTTCTGATATATGACATGTTTCTATAATAGGTAATCACTAGGAAGGGCATTCATACTAAACTTTTTAAACTAAAGCTTGTTACTCATGGAGACAGCAGTATGAATTGAATTTGTCTTCCAAGCATCTTGTTATTCAGTCGCCTCTGTAACCATCTACTAGTTCCATTTTTAGGGTGCAAAGTTACTCTGTTTAACTTGTGTAGCTGTAGCAAATACACACTCTGGCAGGTGTACAGAATCAGATTTGTCTGTCTTTAAATCCTTCTCTTTCAAGTAATTTTAGCTCACATACAAGAATCTACTTTAATAGAAATGTAAGTTCATGTTAAAAGTGAAATTAAAAGTATACCTGTAATAAATGTAACAGTCCAAATGCTGATAAATGAAAGCTACAGACTCCTTTGTGATTGTATACAAAGTCTGTAATACTGTAATGAAGAAAACTGGCAGACAAGTCCAAGAATGAAATAAGGAGACAATATGCTCATCACCTAACATGGTCTTAGGAAACATTCCTAGGGAACAAACCCAAGCATTTTCAATAGCTCAATATTTTTAAACTGTTCTGATTATTTCAGACTTTCACACTGAATATTAATATCATTTAATACAGGTGTCAGATCCTATGCAAGAAAGATAATCTGCCTTTTATTTTTTTTAGTTTGGCATTAGGCCTGAAGGAACACAAGCCAGTAACCTTTAGACGTCAAGGGTTCACAAACAGAGCATTATTCCTATATTTCAGGGAATAACATGAAGCTTCAGGAACTTTGAAATCTAAAAGGCAGAAAACAGACCACAGGTACAAACAATTCCTTTCACACCCCAAAAATGCTGACAAATGTGAGGAAAGACTAAAGACCATAAATCAGAAGGTGTTAACCTGGGCCTTCTCTACTCTTATGTGAAAGAAGGCAGCAAAGTGTTCAAGTAAGCTGAGATTTAAGAAGAGTGGTAGGTAGTAGCGAACCTTCTAACCCTGCGTTGATTCTGATTGTGATTATTAAAGGCAAAACAAGCCAAAGGTGTTGACAGTGCTCACTCCATCACTAAGCTAAAGATGCACTTCAAAGTCACCCTGTATCTGACTTTCATTCAAATGCAGGCACTGTGAAATGTTTCACCATCCTCCAAAACAGATATCCATCTTAAAACCAGCATGTACAAACCCTAAGATTTAATCTAAGAATAAACCTGACAACAACTTCATAAGGCATGAATATTTACACAAGTAATAATAAAATTTTAAGGAAATTAAGGTTATTCTTGATCATATAAGGCAGGAAGATGGGTGGTTCACATTATCATTTGAACTAATATTAGCTTGTAATACTTCACCATAAATAAACATTTGAAAAAATAAAGAGCATTTACCTGAATTTTAATAGGATACATTGTGCGCACATTCATTTTGGTCATGAGGTCAATGAGACTTACTCCTTAGGATTTATATAAAATAATGGTTAAAGAATTATTATTTTAAAGATTATATAAAGCAGAATATAGGACAGTCACTACCCCAAAGATATTATGGCTCAAGTATACAACAAGAGACAACAAATTCGCAGAAAAGTAAAAAGAACCATAACAAAAGTAGTCAACACGTAAGCGCTATTAACAGACTCAAACCTACCTGTCAAATCTATTCTGGGTATTGCAGAAAAACAGATCTTACATAAGGATTTAGAGGAAAGTAACTGAGTATCTGCGTTAGGTGCTCCATTAAGTAAGATGGTTGACCTGGGAAATAGCACAGATACTTTCTTGTGAGCTCAGGTGCTTGATGAGGCTGTCATCACTGGCTGATAAACTGCCAGTCAGCATCTGAGCACTGAATACGAGATGCCATGTAAGGTGTTGATATTAGTCCATTAAAGGCCTTGAAAGAGAAAGCATCTAAGTTTTCCTTGGTGCTATAAAGGAAAGAGAGCTAAAGAAGAAGCAAAGCAAGAAAAAATGATGGGCTGAAAAATGGTCTTTACAGCTTCTTTGCCGTCTGGATGAATATAAATGAAGCAAAAATGCATTTGTCAAAGCCAAAGAAAAGGACATTGCAGCAATAAAGATGTGAGCTGATGACAGCCTGGGAGAAAATGTCTGTTAGACAGACAGAAAAGCCTGTATCTTAGAATCATGAAGAAAAAAATCTGCAAGACAGATTCCTTACCACAACATATCGAATACATTTTTATAGCTCTGCTATGTCAACAAAATGATAACTTACTTAAACTGAAAATTTGGACTAAATCCGTAATATCTAACAGTTAAACCAGTATCAGTCCAACACTACAATTAGCTTATATTCAGTTTGACAGCTGAATCTAGTCCCTGAAGTCCTGCGTCCTTACAAATCTTTCAGGTATCCTGTACACAACACAATTAAACTCAACTGCCATATTTTCTATTAATATTTTAATTATAAATATGCTCAAAATCATGCTTGAATATTTTATCACTTAACAGCATCAACCATTCACATCTCTCAAGAATTCAGGAGAATTTTGCAATTCTGGCTGTAGTTAAGAAAATGAATAACACGTCAAAGTCTAAGACATGCTGATGAACAGAAAGGTCTTCATTACTTGCATCTTTAATTACTTAACCTTAGATAGTAGAAATTAAATGAATTTCACATTTTGCATTCACATCACAAGTCATACTTTATTACACTATAAAAAACATTGTATTTTTATCCATATTAAACTTACTGCTTTTTTTCTTTTTTTAATCTGGCACTAACATGGAACCAGTGAATTAAGACAAAACATTTATACCATCGACAGAAATGTCATAAGCCAAGAATGACCCCCGTTCGATCCTATAAAACTTCACATCAGTTACGAAGGAAAATTCTGAGCCAGGACTAAAAGGTTTTCCATTTACTGTCTGCCCATTGTGTCCTCTGTTCCCCCACACGTGAAGTAAAAACTGCTAATCTGAAGTATGAATAGAGCTACAGAGCTACCTAAACTACCTTTCTGTACCTGGGTTTGTGGAGCATCCTGTGTATGTAAAGCCGACTCTCTCTCAAAGTGAGGACCATGAGAGAATAACAAGCTCTAACTATTACTAAACCACTATAATTCTTCTCAATAATATTAATCTCTGTATTATATGTGGGAATGAAACATTTAAAACGTCTACCTAAAATACCAGTATAGTTCCACTGCTAGCAAAAAGTGAAATCTGAAAATTGCATGTAATAATTTTTGCCCTCATTACATAACATTGCATCGCATAGCTCATTGCATTAAATAGCAAATTTCAAAATGGGATCAAAGCTTACTAGAAAGGTTACTGATACCTTTATTTAGCAGGACAAAATGTAAGCAACTATAAACTCCTAGCGAAAGAAAAACATTTGACATTTCCCCCCTCCCCAGCTTCCTAAAATCAAATGTTTTCTCTTGGGACGCTACATTTTGAAATAATTGTCCTTGGTTCTCCAGTGTACTTTATTTTACAGTAGTCAGACAGGAACCATTTATAAGGACATGGAATGGATAAGTGGCATGGAATAATCTGTGGAAAGTCAAGAGTTCCTAGTTTTCATAAGGCAGAAACATGAGATAACTTCTACAAATAGCATTGTAAATTGCTCGACACTTCCATATAGAGCATCACCTTTCTCCTCACTTGTCTGTTGCTAAAACTTACGTTAACCTGCAAATCTCATGATGTAGAGGTCTACATTGATATCTTATACTTGACCAATAGACAACGTGAGAACAACTTGTTCAAATAAATTAAAATGAAGTCAACTTCTATCATGACTTGATTATCATCTTAGAGTGAGAAAATTATTTTGTTACATTCTTTCAAACATGAAAAATATGGGATTAGCATCAACACAATTTTATATGCTTGTATTACAAGTTTATATATACTTTTTATTTATATACATGTATACCTACAGTATAAACATAATATATACACATGATTATTTGAACATTTCAAGACCTGAGTTGAAACATTAATTTCTTCCTCTATTTCCCTCATCAAAACTTACTTTGGTTGACACCATAATATCTAATTCTACAGACGTAAATCAAATACCAAGTAGTTTTCAAGTTGTATTGCTCTATAGTATTAGTCCAACCAGCCCAACTCCTTTCATTGCAAAATTTCTTTCTCTACTACACAATACACACACAAAAAAAAAAAAACAAAAAAAAAAAACAGGAACCACACACACACGCTGTCTGTAATAAGGAACTATTATCACGGAGGGCTGAACATGTGGTATATAAGTCGATTAATTAATCTGTTCACAAGAGGAAGAATAAACATACTTTTACTGCTTAGGTTGCAGCAAGACATTTAAAAGAATGGAACCAGGTATCTTAAAAGCAAAGAGTATGTTCTGTCATTGTCCTGGCTGTAACATTACCGATAATATACTTCATCAAATAATAAGAAAAAGATATTGCATAATCAAGTCCTTTAAAACTGATCTTTGATTGAAAACCGGCTCAGTGTCTCACCTGGCATACCACCACACCTGATGCTCTGGGGACACTACACTGCCTTAAAATTCCTGTTAATTCTACTGAAAGAGGTCAAACAGACATGTAAAAGGAGCACGAGTTTTCACAGCTAGTACTAAAGAACCAGCCCCTCTGACTGATGATTAGGAGAGACTTCCCTTACCTCTGTCATATGAGAAAAACAAATACAACACACACTATGTGCAAGAGAGACGACTGGATGCACATTCTGATGGTTCTTGCTACAGTTTACAGAACAAAAAATTTCACTACAAAATGTACTATAGCTATGACTTTGCATTAAATTCACATGATTGAAATCGGAGTACTCCAAGAGCACATACTGAACTTCCCAATTTTCCCACGTAGTTTAAATGTCTATTACTTGAGTTACTACTTCGAAGACTAGGCAGTAGTCTACAACTATTATTAACAAAGCGGAAGAATAATGGATTTTATTCTTGCCTGTGGGAGAGCAGTATCATTTGGAAAACTGACAACACTTTAGTTTAGTCATTTTAAAAGGTCATGTTACACAATAAAGAAGGCCAAGCCTTTTAGTGATAACATATGATAGTGATAAAACTCGCAGTAGTCTACAGATTCTCAAAATTCCTAATTGCATTTCTATGTTGTAAGCAAGCTAAAGCAGTCTGATAAATGTGTTCCAGTATGTTCCTGATTTATGTACTTTATGGTCTAGTTTACATAGCCTATAAAGAAATTAAACCATAAAGAAATACCTTAACTATTAAGTAAGTAAAAAATCTGCATATATAAGGAGAACAAAACAAATCTCCATAGTACTATACCTTGGGATTATTATTTACTTTAAACATAGTTGTAATAGATTCAGTAGAGAGGGAAAAATTACAAACTTTGGTGCAGGAAATCAACAGGAAAAATTTAATAGGAAGGATTAACAGTGAGCAATTGTCGTTGAGAGGCATGGCTGCCAACACTGAAGTTGTTTTTGACAAAATACCATAAATTGAGAAAATCTGACAGTGTTAGCAGGTAGTATAAATTAAAGTTGTTATGTTGGGCCCTTAGGCATTTATTTATTACAAATATAGGCAATGACAGTTAAAGTGTTCTGAATAAATCATTTTATGAAGAAAGATAAAACAGACTGAAGCGATACACAAATTTACACAATGGTTCATTTGTACAGGGCAACAGAGTTCAGTCAGATGGAGAGAAAATAAGCTGGTAACGGGCCATTGCCCTGGGGCAGGCAATGGCGGGGGCTTTGCAGCATTGTTTGTTTACAGTCAGCCTGTAAACGGGACTTTAAGGCCTTTCAGGCATTGTGTGTATATCATAGGGTAAAATTCAATCTAAAATTTTTCTATAAAAGTGAACTGTCACCAGTTCACAAATATAACTGAACTTCCACAGGGGTATGTAAATGATTTGCCTATTTACCATATTCAAATCCCATTCCAAACAACTCCCTGATATGCTCTTTGCTGGAAAAATGTAAGGTTTTGAAACGTAAGGACCTGAAGTAAAAATACACTTACAGTCCTTTTATTTCCTACTGAAATACAGGGTCCTTATTTTAAAAGGCTGCTTGCCTAGTTTTTTTGAAAGAATGAACATCAACTTGTTAAGAGTGTGCTGTTATATTATACAGATGAGAAATTATAACTAAATAACTCCAGTGATGTATTTAAGATTAAAAAAAAAATCCAGTCACCTTTTCAGAAAATCTCTTTGTGAAATACCAAGGCTCTACTTGTAACAGCATCTCCAGAAATCATCTTAAAAGTCTGTCTCAGTTAAAACAGCTTTTTTTTTTTCCAGGGTGGACAAAGAAAATACATCTCCTACTGCTTATAGTCCATCACTTCAGGTCTAACAGTTTTGGAGCAACTCTAACAGTCAGACACCGTCAGTCTTGCTGCAACTGCTACTATCTTGTCATAAATTCATCCCCAAGTAACGCTGGGAAGCTAAACTTAATAAACACCACCCTGTGCTTGAAAAATATCCCCTTCACTTACTTGAAAATCTTTCTCTTCCAGGATCTCTTTCCTCCACCTGACAAGGAAGGCAGCACAGACGTACAAGTGGAAGTGAGAAAAACCCTCTGGTTCAGACTAGAAAAAAAAAAAAAAATATCATCCTTTCAATACACACATAATACTTTTGATCACCATATACCCTAGTGTATTTTTATGGCATTCACTACTAACTACAAATGCGAAATAGATCTCTCTCTCTTCGTATCACAAACATGTTTGCATTTCATGTATGCCAAACCTATTCACAGCTATTATCTGTAACGGGAATTAAGGTGAGGTATTTCTCATATTTGAATTCATTCTTCACAGATGTGTTTTCCATTTCTGATGTTATCCATTAGCTTATATCCGGCATGTAACAGTGTACTGTCTAGCTCAACGCTGTGGCATGAACATATGCTTCATCTCCATTATTAAGAGCAAACTCTACTCCTAGTAGCTTTTTCATTATAAATTCTGCTATAGGAAATTATTAAGCATTTTAAAAATATACAACTTGGTCTATATTTGACTGAAATAGAGGTGTTTAAAAAAAGGAAAAAAATCTACTCATTGTAACACAAAGCATTCACAACTCAGATTTGTATTCAGACCTGCAGCTTTCTGTTCTAGTTCAAGTCAGCAGATTCAGTCCCTTTATAAAAGTCCCCCTAGAAATTAAGATCTTATAAGTATACCTAAGAGTTTAGAAAAATTTGTAATCTTACTTTTAAAAGACTTCACTGTTTTTTTGTATTACCAAATTAATCTTAGATTTTATTTTCTATACCACTGAGAACTCAAAAAATAATTATGATATCTAATTATCAACGTGATGACTGTGAACTAATGCTATGTAAAATCTCATTAAAATAACATTTTAAAATAATAATTATAAAATTAAGCTACATAATCCGACAAAGGCAGGGATACTTAAATGATATCTAAATAATTTATAAGATCTAATTGTAGCGTTTTAAAAGTATAGCAATTTTTTTTTCATATTCTCTATTGGTCATTTGAAAACTGCAGTTTACTCTTTAGAAAAATAGTGTTCTGCTCAAGTAAAGTGAACTGAAACAATTTCTTATGTAAAGCATAACATGACAAAAAAATTCCATTTTATTGCTATTTAACCTAGAAGAGCACAGTAATCAAAACACTGTACATAACATTTGTAACAGTCCAATAAAATAACCTCACTGCTATCACAAGTGGAGAAGGGAAAAATATTCTCCTCCTACTGCTTTTCATTCTCCTCTGCCCTTGACTGACAGAAGTGCATAGTCTACTACAAGGGGTTGGTACAAACACCATGTCAGCAGCTACAGAAACTACCTATCATCCTGTCCAGCAAATTGGTAAGAGTCAAGAAAAGAGGTAATGCCAATGATTTGCAGGGAAGTTTTAAGTTTAAAAGCGTAGTTGGAACCGTAAATAGAAATTAGTTAATTCTGGAACCAGAAAAGGAAGATTCTGATTATAAAATCCTGTGATATTTTTCCTACTCTAGGAAAACACTCTACTTGAATAATATGACTTAAATAACATTGTAAAATCCCTGGACAGACAAAGCATATGGTAATTTTAACTAGACTTCTCTCTAGAGTTTGTCTTAATCAGAAAAATTCAAGTAAAGTCCAATTTACGATATTAAAGTTACAGTTTTACAGAATCATGTACTGACTACCATCCTCCTGAAAAATCCACGTCTGTTACTTTACTGTTGGCATTTCTCTTGGGATGGAAAGTTAGCATATATAAAAGCATAAAATGGTATCTCAAGAAGACATACTTGTAAGCAAAGTGCTGCTATTACTTATATCAGATACTATTGTGGCAATATTTAAATAATGAAACACAACTCTAAAAAATGCAGAAAGCCAATTGTAAGAAAACAACCATCTTCCTACTTTATTGTGTAAATAAATTTACAGAACACGCAGTATTTTTTTTAAATTCAGCCTTTGGTGGTCTTTTATAACATTTTCATCTCTAAAATAAGAAAAAATATTTTAAAATTTAAAAAAATTTTTAAATTAAGTACAGAAACAGTACGCCTGGTCTATTTTTTCTCAGCACTGAACTGCAACCAATTTCCCACTTTTAACATGAATTTTAAAAACGTCCTTTCAGGTATCAGCCTTTAATCATACATTAAAAGTTTCTATCTATTAGTTTGGAATACAGAACATAATCTCATAAAAGTGACAAACCATCTTCAAAGGCAAACAGTGTTGTAATGTCCAATGAAAATAGACTGCGTTTAAGACTACGTCAACAGCCTGTACAGGAAAACATCACCACGTTTTCCAGACGCCACTCTGAAGTATGTGCTGTCACTGGTGAAGACTTTCTGGCATAGTAAGAACCAGCTCCATTCACCATTACCTGGTGAACCACAATCTGTGTTTAGATCCACTTCAAAGAACAGATAACCGAAGAGCATGGCACCAGCCTGCGCGTTTGCAATCAAACAGGAAAGTGGGGAAGAAGAAAAACGCTGGTTACAGGACAGAGGCAAATAAAGCTGGATTCAGATTGCAGAAGAGATAAAGAAAAGAGATAAGAAAGAGGAAGACTATTTTTGCAGATGAAGAAGTAGGAAGACTGAATAGTCTGTAAGCAGGAAAATTTCATTAATATAATAATTATTAATCAGGACATTTTATGTATTGGATTCTTTGTTATCCTATCTGAATATAACAAAAGTTTAATTTCTTTAATTACATGACATATGCAAGAAAGAGGGAACTGAAAGGAACTTGGTTTAGTATTAATATATACCAATTCTCCTTCCTTCTTCTCACTCCTCCAACATTATATAAGTTCTTGAAAAGCATAGGGCAGAAGGATTAAAGAAATCTGTCTGAAAGCAGCATTTTAACTTTCAAAGTCAATTTGCAGTAGCCGTTGGCAAAATTTTTATTTTGCCCTCTCTTACATTGACTCCCAAAGCAATATTGCCTAGGTAGTCAAGTTAGATCACCAGAATATTCTTTTTTTCTGATAATAACCTAACATTCTGATTTTAAGCCCAAGAATTCACTCTATTATCACATAATAAAGAAAATTCTTCCACAGCCAGAAAGTTGGATAAGTGGCTTAAAAAAAAAAAAAAAAATTAAAAGCAAAAAAAGCCCAGAACTACAATACTGGAAACTGAAAATGTTTTTGAGGAATTGTAGAAAAAAATATCTGGAAGTACATAAGGACCTGTACTTTTTCTTGATATTTTTCTGTTCAACTTTTTTTTTTCCCAATACAATTTTCTTCAGCTCTTTTAAATGAAACCAAATAGGTTTAAATATGCAATTCATTAGAGAAAAAAATGCGTATTCCCCTATAGATTTAAAAATTCATCATGCTTCAGAGATAAGGCTAGGCTACAAAGTATTTCCAATGGATAGTTTTAGACAGTTTTGGAAATTGAGTAAAACAGCTAATGCGTAATTGCCTTTTCTAACACCTGCTACCTATTATACTTTTCCATTTGTAGCTTTTGAAGTTACAAACAGTTTGATCTCTAAATGTACAGAAATGCAGACTACCAGCTAAAAGCTATTTAAAATCAAATATAAACAATGACCTTGATTTAAATATTTTAGCAAAAGATCTCAAGACAGATGTACAGCCTTCCAGAAGACTTATTCTGAACATATTACAGACAACTCAGAGCACATTATCTAAGAACCATCTGTCATTATCAATAAAAATCATTTAGAATGTTAACATCACAAAATATCTCATTGCCCTGCAAATGCTGGATCTCCTCTGCAGCTGAAATGAAATGCATTCTTCATACTGCACTCCCCAAACTTCTTGAATTAGACAATCACTGAAAGAATGCAAATTTTACTGTATGACTACATTGATTATTGTCTGGTCAACGATTAGTCTAACCTGCCTCCCATACCCTGGATACTTCAGCACTTAGGGAGGGTAATATCTCATGGTATTATATTTGTTGATAGAGTAAACAATAGGTGATTATTTTTGAAGTACTCAAAATGATTAAAACTATGAAATTGTGCCAGGGTTAGGTATTAAACCACCACGTTTCACATGCAAATAATGGCTCAGACACAAGGACTTCCAAACACTTTGTGATTACAGATGAATAAAGCAACTTAAAGCATCTCTGTTTTTACTATGTTACAAAGAACATATAGTTTAGCTGTAAAGAGGTTTAAGTAATTTTTCCAAAATTATGCAAGCAATCTATGGCAGAAAAAGAGAAAGATCATCATGGAAAGTGCAATGTTATGGCTGCTCCTCCAAGATTTGCCTTTTCCATCAGCCAGTAGCTCCGACTACTTAGGCACAGACTCAACTCAATCCACTGTCAAAACTGAGACTCGGAGTTCCAGTCTGAGAAGAAACACAGCGCAAGCACACCAGGGAGAGGTCCATCAGGGTAATTATCCTACCACCAGGAATAACCAACAGCAGATAACTACAAGCATAAGAGTGTAAGCATATAGCAGTACCTCCCCAGAACACTCTTCCAACTTTCAATGGTTTTGTGCTCAGAGATGTCCTTACACTAGCTGTAGAATATGTCCACTTAGTAGTTGTTAATAGATTACTCTTTACTTACCTGCCCAAAGCTTTTTGCAACTGTAAGCTTTTTTGGTTATCACAAAGTCCCTTGGCAAAGAATTCCAAAACATAAGTGGGTGCTATCCAGCCTGTTTGAAACCCAACACCTGCTAGTTTCATTCAAAGCTGTTCAGTTATCACATTGAAAGAGAGTATGAACAATCACTTCCTATTCATTTTCTTCAGTCCTTTCACCTTTCCTTCTCTTCTGCAGACCAGAATTTTTTTTTGCCTATTCCACCGTTCCACCATCTTTGCTCAGCCTTCTTAAGCATCTGTTCTTTTACTTTTCTGATTTTGAAATAAGGGCCGAACTGTATACAGCATGTAAGATGCAGAAAGACCATAATTCTCACAGCTGCATAAAGATATTTTGTTTTCCTCTCCTTTTCCAGCAGTTCCTAGCTTTTGATTTTTCTTTCTTGACTGCTACTAAGCCCATCTTTTCCTCTTGTGCATGAGTGTAGAAAACTAACCTGAAGCCCATAGTTATACCAGTAAAGTTAGGGTTGTTCCAAACACACACACTATCACTTTATATTTGTTGACGCAGAATTTTACCTGTTATTTACTGCCTGGTTGTTTATAGCAACATGAAGTCCTGCAACTCCTTGCTGTCAACTTCTCACCTTTACTGTTCTCAGTAACATGGAGTTGTCAGCAAACTTTGCTGTCTCACTTCTGCATCTGTTTTCCCATAACTTCAGCAGAAACAGCTAAAGCCTCATCACAAATTGTAAAAGAATTACATGTGATTTCCTTTAATTTTGAAATCTGCCTACTTATTCCTACCATCTGTTTTCTATCTTTCAGACAGTTATTATCCATACAAGGGCATTCCCTTTAATTCCACAGCTGTGTTTTTTCTTTAATAACCTTTAGCAAAGAACCTTCTTCACTGTTTTCGGCTACATCATCCTGGTACATATGTTCACTGGCTCCTAACGCTTTGCAAGGTGTAATTTCTCACTACAAAAATCATGACAGCGCTTTCTTAAATGTCATATTTACTCATGGTGAAAGAATAATATGATTAAGTTTAGAGAACACTGTATTGAAGTCACCTAAATCTTGTCATTCTAAAAGATAATGGAATACTTCAAGGATTGCAACTATTTTCATTATATTTCATTATATTTTATCACAGCAGCCTACCAACTCGTGTAGGATCATAACCTTCTCCTGCCTGTCAGTTTTACAGTCAGTTATATAATGAAGTTTTGATTATTCTGCGGTGCTAAAAATTTAAATTTTAGTCATGATACATGTTAAAAAGCATTTTACAGGTATACATAAAAATACCTATTAAAAACATTTAATTTTGTTGAGTTAGCACATCTTGGATTGTCTTCTATCTTTCTTTTGTTTCACCATGATTATTCCCAAGGGGATGATCCCTAAACGGAGTAAGTGACCAACAGCACTTGTCTAAACTGAATCTAATCTGACAATAAACACAGCAACAAAGTTGGATCATTTATGCTTAAAACAAAACCCCAAAACCAAAACCTGACTTTACTTATAGGTAAGGCCTGTAAGTAGCTTTTTCTAATGCAAAAATCCATCAATAAATATGAAAATTGATGGGTTGGTTTGATCTTTGCATTAAAAACAAATCTGATCCAAACACATTTCATAGCACTTTAAAATCTGTAATGGAAACTAACATTTTCAGGTCATAACAGCAAGCTAGAAGTATCTGGCACAGCCAAAACACCATGCAAAATTTATTATCTCTTATTATTATCAATGAGCACCCTTAGTGCTCATTGTAAGTCCCTTATAGAGAACTGTGTTCACATTTCCTATTTCTGCTAGGAAAAAAATTGTTTATCTTACAATGTTCTATTAGATTTGGCAGACTTATGCTGAAAACTAGGTGAAAATCACCCTTCATAACATTTTAGTAGTTGGCCTCTCTGATCCAGTCAACAACAACCTGGCAACAGTTCCTAAAAGATGACTTGCGATATAAACCTCTGCTGTGACATCCCAGCCACAAGGAACACAGACCACTGCTGGAATTATTTTGGATCAATGTCTTGCTCTGTTAGAATGCTTCACATGGCCTGCAAAATTAATGGTAAGACTATTAATCAATATCAAATATAAATGGATGCTATTGATAATTCTTATTTACTTGATTTATCTAGCCTCCGAGTAATCATTTAGTTTTAAGAAGCATCTTCTATATAACTTTCTACACATGCTTGTATTGTGAGAACAGAGCTTAAATTACTGTCGTCTTCACTTGCTAATATGTTCAATTCAAATAGAATAAAAAATAACTAACTTCAAGTATTTGCCTTTTTTCCTAGCTTTTCCAGAATAAACTGCAGTGAAAAAAAAAAGCAATGTTTCTGATTTGGTTCACTTAAAGAGTTCATCATGAAGTTTGTTAAGAATTCATCATGACTAGGATGTCAAGTGGATTCTTACTCGATTAGGTACCTTCACATCCAATACTGAAATGTGTTCTTCTTTTACAGTTATTTTTCTCCTCATGAGTGGTGGTTTATCACCTTCACATACAGGGAAGTTGCTAGATCTTGGCAAAGGAATGGAACTTCTCATGCAATTCCCTTATAGTCTTTTCTTGCTGAACTGGGCATTTACAGAAGGAAGTGGAGTAAGGCAGTTTTCTTGAAGAACACCTTCGATATAAATGCAAGGTGACGCTGAACTCTACACAAGGAGAATGATTACATTTTGCAACACGTATTTCCAACATTACTTTGAAAAGAACCTAGGTATACATGGAAGAATTATGCATACTGAAACTATCAGAAAGCTTATTGATTTCTTTTCTGTAATTTCCCATGTTAATAAGCCTCTTCTCCTCTGCAGTGAAGAGTGACCATTAGTTGTTCTTTGTACTTACTGGAGAAAATATTATTTCATTTGCTCCTTTGAATTTCTACAAAGCAGAAGGCAAAAAATTTCCATTTTACCTCCTAGTTATGGCTAGGCAGAACATGGCAAGAACAGGGACGTGGCAATATGAGCATGAATTCCAAGAGTGATAATCAATCACTGCTATTTTAGCTAACAACAAACAACATAATGGCGAGGGATGAGATATAGAACCCTAATCTAATATACATATTTATAGCTCCTCTAGTAGGAAAAAAAACCCTACTTTCTGCAAGTTTTTCTTCCATGTAAGTATTTAAGACCAAAAACCCCTAACTTGTTTGGAGATGAGAACAGCAGGACCAGCAGCAAGAACTAATAGCACTACTCCAGGCTGGTTTCAGTGCATTAACAAAAAACAGCCACATAACATTATAAGTCCTCATCAATAACAGTGGATAATTTATACTGTTTAGGTTTTAGAAAGTGGTTGATTACTTACAGCTATATTTTCTTTCGTTCCGCATAGTTAATGTATTAAAGAACAAAGTATTTTGGTTAGAGCCATTAATATAGTTCCTAATTATCTTACCCAGCTATGGCGCAGTGTAACGACTTAAAGTAGAGAATCTCTACATAATTAACACTGAGCATCATTATGTCCTTTACTTCCTCTAACAGCATGAAACACAAGCACACGATGTATTTTCTCTCTTGCATGAGTATAAAGCTGAAGCCTACACTCCCCTACACTCCTTAGTCCTGAGTATTTTCCTCAGGAAAAGGTTTAGGCCGTCAGATCACACAAGCTGGAAGAGGGTATGAGAAGATGACACTATCAACAGTCTTTTCAAAAACGTATGCACGCTTGAAAAGCCTAACTCTCTAGCTATTCCCCAGAACATTCATTCTGCATCTTTAATTTACTCAGATGTGCCCCACCATAACTTAAAATCTCTCTTGCATGGGAGAAGTTATGGAAGTACTGGCTGAGTTGTTATGGAAATGCCGAGGAGGAGTAAGATGAGGATAAATGCAAAAGTGATACACTGGTTGTGCCCTCCAGCACAGGCGAAGCTGAAGAAAACACTTTCAAAAAGCTGTAGGCTATTTCTTTTTTAATAGGTTACATGGCAGATTTGAGTGAAAACCTCCAGACAAAGTATCTTCAAAGGTATGCACATTTAGGATACCGCAATTTAAATTTCATCTTTGTTTCATCTACATTCAATGAGAGAAAGAATATTTATTGCAAAGACTTATTTTAAGCTAGGCTTAAAGTTGGGCTTCAGTTATTCAGACATGGTTGTCCAGCTGGAAATAAATTTGTTTTGAAGTTTCCTTCTAATTAAGACTCTATTCATTCTATCTGAAATCACTAATTTAATTTGAACTAAAACATTTGAATTCCTTCTCAAATAGTGACTTGACACCAATTAGTTGGCCAAAAATGCGGCAGAAGAAAGCAAAGCTGTGTCACACCAAAACCAAAGCTGCTTTTATTCACAGAATTCTACTTAAAGATGATTCACGTTACAAAGCACAAACTAAATCCAGATCATTAGTAAAAATATGCTGCAACTGATTTAATTCTGAAGAACTTTGCTGTAAGGCAAAATACTTTTACGTAAACGTTAACCTGCTTTAAGCAGACTACTGATTTGGAACAAGGACAGGCACCACTGATTAAAAAAGAACATGGCAACTTTTCCACCTGCGAGCAGAACTTTAGCAGATCATGTGAATCAAAACCAGATAATACTTCCTCAGTAACCTGCTTTTAAAAGGCAAATGAGCACAAATAAGCACTATGACTAATATTTACTAAACTAATTCCCTATTTCACCTTTTGAATTTCTAAACTATTTACCTCATGTATCATTTTAATTATTTTTGCAGTTCATTCCCAGAGAACCTTTATGCTGGGAAATTAATTAATGGACACAATAGAAGAACTGTCAGCATTGTTTAAATACAATTTCAGCACTGGCCTCATTTACATGTATCCCTTTATTCTAAACAATGGCACTGCTGAATTTTTTGTATAAAATTGTTAGTTTATTAAAAAGAACACAATGATATCCTTTTCTGCAGATATTCATCGGTTATCTCATTTTGCTGAAATACATAATCCACACTCAAGACAACCACTGGAGCTTTTAGTCCCTGGATTTCAAAGATACTGAAATAGTTATACAATAGTTGTATAATTGTTCGATTAATTTGCTTTAGCTTATCATATTATTAGCTTTAATAAATGTTATTTAATTAATTATTCAATACAGACCTATAAAAAGTGAAGTGTTAGCTTAACACTTCAAAACTGAAAAAAAATCCTTTAAATAACTGTGCAAATACATATGACATTTATACTAAAAGACAAAGCCAACATCTAAATAACAGTATTAAACGCCACTATTGCTTATTTCAATTGCTCAGCAAATAACAAGAATATGCTTACCGACACACTGCCAACATGTAATTCAAAGACATCCTCTCACTGAGGATGTTTTAGACCACATACATTGATTCCAGATACGGAAGCCTATATGTGTGCTTTTTTGGACAAAAGTTGGTATTTTGATTGCAATGAATGCTTAAATGAAATCTTACTGGTCATTTGAGTAAAGCATATTAAGTAATGCAATAAAGACATTACTGAATTCTTGTCCAGTGAACAGAAACTCTACAATCTTCAAATTCCCACATCTGTAAACTGAAGGGATGATTACATCAGTGCAATATGCAAATGTTCTGTGAAAATGTCTTATTAGAATCTGAACATAAAATGATATTTATACCGAAATGTGGTCTAAGAAAGACCTACTTTCTTCTTAATAATAACAACAACTAAATTTTCAAGCAAACTATTCCAATGACATTTTCATTCTTTCAAGGAACACACCATAAGAACTGAGAATGAATAAATACGTATATCCCATTCAGTCACATGTTTTCTAACAGGTGGTCTTGTTGACTAAGGAGATAAGAGGATAGGGAAGTGGAAACACAAATACCAAAATGGTATTTAGTAATAAGCACGAGCTATTGCCTTCCTTTCCTGTTTTCCAAGCTTAGTCATGACAGAGTCAAGAACAGCACCCATGTTTCTAGCACAACCATTACAAAGACACTCAAGATACACCACTAGCTTCATACCCTTCTCTCAGCATTAAACTACATTACATTCTACAAACTAGCAACAAAGTCCTTAATTTCTGATCACCAGTATTCCTCTAAAGACTAGGAAATAGTTGGAACTTGTATTTTCCTCCACTTGTTGGCCTGCAAAAATCTTAACACTTATTCATGAAAATCCTGCTTCCTTGCAGAGCAACACTACGTGAATCAGTGTTGCCCAGGGATGACAATTTGGCTGAAAGTTCAATCTCGTCTTGTGATGATGATACCATGATGACGATTAGATAATTGCACCAAGCTTTTTGTCACCATATGACTGCTTAACAACATTCCTTGGCCTGCATGCTTTACACTTCATTCAGCTTCAATAAAAAATAACATACTAATAATGCCACAGAAATTAAAGTAGACAGCTGCTGAATGCAGCAGCATCTTACTGATTAAAGAGAAGAAAATGCTCAATATCTGAAAACATCATACAGCTGCTCTTCTGCTACGTCCAGCACACAGGCTTTATAGTCGTGATTCTGCAAAACTGCAGGTTTATAAAAGGGCTGATGCCAAGAGCAACTGAAAATACACCACCGTTACTCATTCCAAGTATCTGAAAATTGCTAGTCACTCAATATCACAGCTGGAAATGTGAATAATGCATGTATTTTAACTAAATTCATTAGATAATTGATAGCTATTGCCAGGAGCTTGATGTTGTCTGGGTGAATAAAATAAGCTGCTTCTTACCTAAACAGTTAATACAAAAGACTCACCAAGCTAATTCAAAAAATACTCTTCAGACTACTTCTATTCTCATCCACTAACTGGTTAGCACACAAACAGAGTAACAGTGATGAGCGGGTGGAGCTTTGCTGAACTCTGATGAGAATAAGAAACTAAATCCACTAAATATAACTCACTATTAGTTCTAGCAAAAACATTTCCTGTGAACAACACTACTGTTCTGAAGATGCTAACATCTCAGTGGATGCCACAGCCTGCTCAATACTTAAATATCTCTCAGGACATTGAATTAAGGTAAGCTCTTTGCTTTGAATCTTCTCAAAATGCTAAAAAAACAAAATCTGGTGGACAGCAGAACAATCAAGTCGAAGTCTGCACTGATAATCAGTCTTCACACCAGATCACTGATGGAAGACAGCAGCATGAAACAAAAGACTTACATGGGAATGGCAACACTTGTACAGTAGTCACAATCTGCTTTATCAAGGTTCTCTGGAGGTTAACTCTGATGATACTACTCTTATCTCTGAGAACTAAAGATCTGTCTTGACCCTGAAGAGCCCTGAGCAATTACGAGACAGTAATACTCTCATACTTTTCTCCAGCTCAGGTGTATCATACACTAACCATCAATGCTTTCCTAAGTATATAGATTGCAACTGCTTTGTTAAGCAAAGCTTCTATAAGAATAACCTGTAGCAGTGTAAACGAAGAAAAAAGTGGCAGAAAGTGAGGCAAATCTTAAGATATTACCACCTGCACACAATTTTATTAATTCTGATATTATCAATAACACGAGGGTTTTTTTTCTGGACAACCCTACTCCATCACAGACGCACCACAGCCGTGTAGCTTGAAAAGCCCTTGCTCTGCAATAGCTTCTTCCTTACTGCCAGTCTGAGGTGACCAGTACAGCTTCATGTTTTTCCCATTTGACATGACATCACCAGAGTTTGAGGTTTAAGTTATTCAATTCTCCTATTGCTGTAAACAAACAAGGCTTGCTTTTTTCTTTCCACCAGCTTTTGTGAGCAACTCTCCACTAATCCATGTTGACATTTAAAGGGCTGAGTCTTCAGCATCAGTATCTTGAGATGCTGCCAACAGACGACAAAGCTGCATGAGTGCCCTACCTCCACGGCCTTGAGCAGCTCAAAATAGGAGGACAGGTTCGATTCAAATAAAAGCTTTCTGGCTGAATGTTTTGGCTGAACACAGAATCTTCCGCTGAAATTCACAGTTAACATCTAGCATAGTACTTCTGTAATTTTCTTAATCAGGAACTATTGATCAAACAATTTAAAAGGACAATACCAGTCCCACTGAAACAACCTGGGCACTGCACACTGCATTATATTCGTAAACATTGCTCAAAATTTTCAGAAGCGTTTCACAATTTATTTTATTCAAGCTTTCAAAAGAGTGCCTACTGCAGCTATAAATTATACTTCCATAGAATTTGCTTCAAATCTCTTTTATTAAGTTGTAACAAGTAAAAATAAGACAATCATAAAAAAATCATGCTGCCAGGTTTCAGGATAAATTTTATCGCGAAAATTAATGTGAAAGGAACAAATATTCAGCAAAGTAACAATTCAGCCTCTAAAAAATTACAGCAGAAACCAAACAAAATATTAGCTACTCAACTTGGGAACTAAAACAATAGATTTAATAGATAAATGTATCATCAAAATGCAATTTTTTACTGCATCTGTCCTTCAGGTTTAAAATATTTTTCAAATTAAACAGACTTTTTCCCACATGATTTTGCTTTTAGCAATGAAGACTGAAGACTCTGAACTTTTAGGCTTTAAAATCTGACTACAAGATACCCCAAAATGTTGGAAAGGAGGATGTCAAGCTGTGTGTTCAAACATAAATTTAAGTCAACGCCAATGTTTTAATCTCTGAGACACCATTTAAGCTGAAAATACAGCTTCATTTGGTATGGAGCTACAAGATTTTTGACAGAGCTCACTTATTCCCAGTTACCTTGTATACACAGGTATTCCTCAATTCCCAACCACCCTAAATTAATATCAAAAAAGTAAAGAATGTCGAAAAATTAAATAAAAAATAAAAGAGATTTACTGCAATTAGATTTTCTATACCTTAAAAAAAAAAAGTATGTAGAGATTTTATGATGGCCAATACTGATCATCTAATACCATTTTGGAAAACTGTTTTCTGTACATGTTATTTTTCAGGGTAGTATTAAAAACTTACAGTACAAAATCTCTGTTATCATGGCATGGCTCTGTGGAAAGGTGAAGCTCACCATATACTGACAATGTTTGCAGCTCATTCCAGTCAAAATGGAGGCAGTACAGTGCCATTAGTTGGAAGAAACATGTTCTAACCAACCAACATGCATTGCAAAATGAGCTGCAAAACAAAGACATCTGCTCACGCAAAGCTCTACTGAAGATTTACACACTGAAGAGACTCCCGGAGCCATGCAGAAACTGCTTGTCCAGGCACAGGGATCGAACTAGTGGCGTCAAATGATTCACAGAATCACAGAATCTCCTAGATTGGAAAAGACCTGCAAGATTAACAGATCCCAGAAGTTTTACAGTTCTCAGGACTAGGAACGAGCTACTGAAGACGGATCCTGGAGACTTTTCAAGAATCTGCATTTGCCACATAACTTTCAGACAGCAAGGACTCTATCATGAACATTGCTAGGGCTGTTTATTTTTCGTGTTACCTCAATAAAGCATGGCTGGTCTTAGAAGGCTGTGAAAAGCCTCTGCATCCCTGAGGTCTTAAACTATACACCAAATTAATACTCATTTCTGAAAAACGACAAGGTGCTGCTACTATGGAAACAGGCGGGAAGCAAAGGTTGTCACGCGCTGCTCACTGGGAGCCTACAGGGATCCAGGCTGCACAGTTCTGTTGCCATAAAGGGTACAGGACCAGAAACAAAATGAATTCAAAACAAAAAGAAAAAAAAAGCAACCCAGAAGTCATAGCCCAGTTAGAATAAAAGAAACAAAGAATGCACGTGTAATGAGACAGGACTCAACACCATAGGGGAAGGGAATCTACAAATCAGAAAACTGAAAACCTCTTTACCACATCCTTAATTTACATAGCAGGTACTCAGAGATTATATTAATAATCACACTTAAAACTTAAAAAAATAAAAATATACTGCAATCATACAAATGTTTAGTTTGCACTTAAATATTTAACTTCAAAAAGTGATACAGTATCATGCAACAAAATGTAGTTCAAATTGTATCTTATGGAAATCTCAACAAAATTATTTTTAATTATGAAAATGTTTTATCAAAAAGCAGGTGTTGGATTATTTCAAAATAAAACACCAGCACATTACCCCCATAAAAGTAATTTTTCCCGAAATACTAAAATGAAGTTAAAACATACCTAAGAGACAACTTTCCTCTATCTGCAGTTTAAGCTTTAAAAACAGTATCATTAATGGAAGTTGTTTATACCTTTCAGAAAGGACAGATTGATTTGTTTTCCCACTAACACACTGCTTTTCCACAGGTTTGATAAATTACTACAAACAAACAAAGAATCCAGTTAGAAAGAAGAAAAACCTGTTTATTAACAAACAGAAAGACTATCAGAACTTAAAGCCTCAATCATGAAAATGCTGCTGTTAATTTTGTAGAAAAGTATTTGAGCACAATGTATAAGAATTTTTTTCAGCTACATGAGAATTTATTAAAGGATAATCAGAAGATACAGTTTTTGTTGAGCTGATTTGTATTTAATAATTTACACAAAACTTTCAAAAATTCTGTCCTCCATTTGTGAAAAGAAAAGAAAACACTAAACTCTTGATACTATCTGGAAATTTTCATCCATAACTTTGCAAAAGAGAAAAGAAAAGGATTGACAGTATTTAAATGAAGAAGTAAGAAGGCACAGGCATTTCAACTGTTATCTCTATTGCCCTATCTACTAGACCACATTTCCCCTCCAAAATAAACTATTTTTTTCTGCCTAGATAGCAAAAAAACTGCTGCATAGCTTTTCATATCTATTTAGCGTATTCAAGATATTATTACTATTTCCTAAGTCAATACACAAAACCTGCATTTTCAGTACTATTTATTGTATTTCATAAAAGTTCCATTAGAAACAAATTCAGAGCAAATATAAGTTGGAGGCATCATTTCCATTTATTACTTTTCATAATACCTTTTTCATTCAGTGGTATCAACTCAATCTATGGAATTATTGCCATTGTTCTCAAAGACAGATAAAGGACAAAAAAAAAACCTTCAACATAGTGTCTAATTATTGTCATCTATCAAAAAGAATGGAATATATATTAAAAGTTATACTGTACAGTGTACAGTAATCATATGGATATTTATGATGATCCAGTTTAAGACTATTGTGGAAGATTGTCAGTTTGATATATGTTTTCAGTTTGTTTGGGTTATATTCCTTTTCAAAAACAAGACACCAGGAGGTCAGGGTGATGCCTCCAGAGGAAAAGTGAGATCCCTTAAGAGCTTCCCTTCAGAGCAACTGAGGACACGCAGGAAGAAAAGTACCAGTGACCGCAGCGAAGACCAGAAGAAAAATTACAGCAAAGAACTGGGGGCCTGCACCAACCTGAGCCAGAAAGACTGATGAGACGATCAGGAAGCAAACAGAGTTTGATGAAAGAAATCTTGTAGAGGCCAGAGAGGGCTCTGAGGAGCTTGCTAGGATTCAGAAAGTCATTAAGGGCACAGCTACTGCAGTGTTTTGGTTTGGATTGCAAGCATTCTTTTGAAATACATTCTTGCATACTTTCACGTACTGAATCATGGCTTGCATTGTAGATTTTCTCTCCACAGATCCACTCTTATTGCACTGCACTATTTGCCAATGAAGACACTCAAAGAGAGAAATCAAGCCTAGAAGCAAAACCGCTCTACAAAGATATACTGAAGAGATGTAGAGCTGCCTACAAACTCCTTTTAATTCTGCTCTCTCGTAACTAGAAATAATTTTGTGACTAGTAAAGAAGCTATTTAGTTTATTTAATCAAAACCAGCCTTCAACAATTCAAAAAGCCTTTCTGGAATGCTTTCAAGTGAAAGAGGAGGAGTTGTGTCAACCTACCTCCAAGTTCAGGACAACCTGAGGTTTTACCGAGTATCCAGTGTCCTGTCAAAGGCAGTACAGGTAGTTAAGAACTATCCTCTTGCAAATTAAAGATGTCCTGCAAAGTTTTTGTACCTTCCATTTCCATCATCACTTAACAAGCATAACAGGAAAAAAAAAAAAAAGAGAGTGAGACTGGGAATTTGATGTAATCTTTCCCCATATACTCTCTCTCTGCAAGAAAAGACAATCAGACACAAAGTATTTTAGTTTCCAAAATGTTCAGCCAAACTAAACCACAGAAGAGTCTGCGATCTTATCTCAGCCATCTGCTTCGTTTATAAGCAAAGAATGTTCAACATACTACAATAAATTTCAAAGCCTTCAATCTGTCTTCTGTCACAAGAAAAACGAGACTGTTGCAGTGCAAAAGACGGGAAAAAACATGAATTTCCATTAATTCCTGAAGTGGCAAAAAGCCTTTTGACTCCAGACTAAAACAGAATATCATGCCCAATTTTCTTTATTCTGTTATTCAGAGCTAGCAAAATAATACAACCACAGCTCCAATCACCACTTAAAAATGAAGGTTTCTCAGAACTTGGTAAACAAGCATCACGTAATTCTTAGCACTCTGAAGTCAAATGGACACCACCATCTTCCCTCTAGAAAAGGAAAGCATAGCTAGTTCATAATTATTAACACACGCTCTCTTTCATTATTCACTCTCTATAAGAAAGCCCGGACGTGCACAATTGCTAGTCCAACCTCCAGCAGTAATGGTATTCATCAGTAATCTTCTTGTGAGCCTTTACAATGGCCCTACTACTTGACTTCAATCAGCTGTAAAGCTCCTTTATTCTGTTATCACATCAGTGTGAGGGAATGAATGCCAAGGATTGAATGCCCTCCTAAAGGAGCCGAGCCATGCTGCTGGAATAGCAATGAGCTCCATCTGACACTCGCTCAACACATTCTTTCACACTCCCTCTCTCTTGCAGAGGAATGCATGCATGACAGAAATAAATATCTGTTGAGCACGAATGCTAAGAAACAGATCTACAGAATAATGCACTAAATAGAGCATATCACAGTTTAATAGAAAGAGTGCGAAGTTGATATAAAGGATGCAATTAATAACTGGCAGCAGTTGCGTTCCATTTGTCAGAAGAAAGGGATGGGCGGAATAATTATTCTACTAGTGAGAAAGAAATTCAGAATTTCAGTACAGAATGTTTCATCTATTAATACTCAATTATTCTTAAGCTCTTATTTTTATTTTGCTGATGAAAGGGCCTAAGCATAGACTTTTTCTTGCTCATTATAACAAAGAGAAGAAAACAAGAGATCCAGATCCAAAATGGATGACTGTAAATATTTTAAGTAGAATCTTTTGGTAGCTCAGCCTGTCGCCTCCCTGTACCGTTGACTGTTGTGCACATTGCTTTAGACAAAACAAGGGGTTTAGCCTGATATGAAATCTCTACTAGTATGCCCCCGGAATCTAGACTACAATATCAAAGTTATCAGATAACTCAGGCAGGACACTGAATTCTCATTCATAATTTAATATTGCTTTTTAGGACTGACTCAGAGGTTTTTTTGCTTTTATTTTTGTAATTTGGAATACATAATCAACACTCCACCATGAAAGTAAGCCATGCTTTAGCAGGAAGAACAAATGAAGGGTATCTTTCTAGGTCAAGTATATTGGTGGATTTTCAGTAAAAAATACATTATAAAATGCTTTACAAAAATTTATATCTCAAGAGTTAGTTATGATAAACTTTACTTTCTGACCAGCTACAAAACAGTTTTTCCTCTAGAAAGGTTACTTCTACTAAATATTTTTTAAAGATTTCAATTGAAACTTGTTTTCATAATGATCCTGAAAAATGTACACAATCTTGCAAATATAAGATAGGGTGGCTGAAAGGAGGAAGATGTCAGAAAGCTTGGCAAACAAAATGCAGAAACTATCCTAAGAAAATCCATTATTTTTAGGATGTTCTCTTTTAAATCAACACTTAAGCTGAGAATCCATTCATTCTGTACATCCCGTACTTCATAATCTCAGCAACAAAGTGTTTACGCCTCTATTTACTTACATTCACTAAGATATTCTGATTTTTCCCATACAATTAACATTTTTATCTAAAAAAAAAAAAAAAATCTTCCCTGCATGTGAGCTTATTTGAATTCCTCTGCTGTTCCATTAAGGATGAAGAAAAAAAGATGGTGCTGTGGACTGTGAAATATCTTTGTGTTATTTGACCAGAAGCAGTTTATTTCAATAGTTCACTACACTCCACTCCATTTTAGAGCAAACAGGAACACAGTGAAACCTCTCTGCTGTGAAGTATCTGTCAGCATCAACTCCCGCTTGGAGAAGCAGAGAAAAACCTTTGTGTCCTTCCTCAGGAATAAGGCATTGATGTGGCAAGTGAATGGGGCTTCTGAACACTGTTTCAAGAACACAAACTGACATCTCAGCGTACTGGAGATACATTAAAACTTAACGAGTGACTCAACTGATGACGTTTTCTTGAGGAGCTTCAATGATCCAGTGACATAAACAGTAAGTTTTCCAGTAGGAATGTTTCGAAGATTGTCTCCTGCACCTCTCAATCATGAACGCATCAAACCTCAGGATGAGCTCTACCAAACACCTTCCCCAGTGAAAGCACGTAGCTAAAATTGCAACTTCAGTGGTGCTAGACTTTAGTATATAGTATTGTGGTGACACCCTTTCCCAATAACGTATGCAGAGAATTCTCAGCCAAGGAAGAGAAATCAGTAAAGAGGCATTTTTTTTACAGGTAAGCAACAAAAACTTATCAGAACCATTATACTAATTCTGTCCTAACAAATAGTTATTAGCACATGCAGGCACTAAAACTGAATCACATCCCATGTGGAAAGGGGCCAGAAATGATTTCTTCTAACGAGGCCAGACAGCCATCCCCTGCCTCTTCTCACAACAGCACGACACAGAACTGTCCAGCTCTCTATGCCCTGCTTAAGCTTAATTACGTCTAATAAACAATAAAGCTAAATCAGAACAGGATCCTCCTCACAGCCATGGACTGAAGGAAGGAAATGAATGGCAGCTAAGATACCACAAGTCCAAACCCCCCACTGACAGGAAAAGAAGAAAGCACTCATAGCTCACACTTGGTTTCAGCAAATAACATTATTGAAAGGAACTAGGCTGTGCCAAAGGTAGGTTGCAAGAAGACACATGCTTGATGAGCTAAAGACCTCTCAAGGTTGTTAACACCCTGTTTTACGCAACATTAATGAACTCCTGGGCATGAGTTTGAGGGTTAAGGATGAGATTGAGCTTGTAGTTAACACCATGCGCTTTATTAAAAACTTCTTCAGGAAGCATATTTCCACACGTGCTCAACTTCACACTTCCAAGAACTCTTTCTAAATACGAAGTTTTCTGAATCAGGGTTTATTTGTATTCCCGAAACCAATGAAGCAGAATAAGGGCAAAATGGAAAAAAAAAAAAAAAAAAAATACTGCATTGGTGAGTAAAACATTTAATAAAGGTTTAGCTCCACAGACTACTTCTCTACTGGTATTAGCAGAATTTTTGGAAATAACACTAGGAAAAAACATTTATAGCAACAAGTTGATTAATTGATAGCTTAAATCATACAAATATAAATTCAAACACATCTAAAAGAAAACAGGTACCCATTACATTTTAATACCAAAATGAGTAATTATTAAATTCCTCATTAAAAAGTCCTTTGCAGAGACTAAAATTTACTACAATAAAAGCACCTGCTCCATTACTCTCTGCGTAATTTACTGTTAATGAACTAGACTTTGCAATATGACGGAAAAGCTAATAATGCAGTATTTAGTTCTTACATAAAGGAGCAAACTGGAAGAAAAACAAATTTGGAATGGTTTTAAACGACTCAAAAAGATAAAAGAATTTTCTTCGTTTTCCTTGATTTTACAATCAGTTCTTTAAGGAATCAAAGCATGTTAAGACAACTGTTTTATTTAGAAATGTTAAAGACAATTACCACACTTTGTTCTCTATGCTCCCCTGCTGAAGGAATAACATTAGTTTTTGCCAATGCCATTAAATAATATGAATGTCTTGTCCACAGTGGAAAGCTATCATGTTTAAAATTAAAGAAATATTTCCAAATATATGTGCTTCCGGCACATAAACCCATATAGGACTGATTTTTACATTTTGTGAAGAATAAAATGCTCCTGAGATCCATCTTGCAAGAACGTGGAACTAAGACATAAATAATGAAAACCTGGATTACTGGAAACATTGGAGGTCAAATCTGATGTTTGCCTGAGAACAGAGAAAGGAAGCGGTAAAGACAAAAGCAGATGAAGAAAACCCAGGCGTTGTCTCTGTGAGCAATGCTAACAATGAAAGGAAACCATGCTCTACTTTGAATAAGGGTTTATTCAAAACAAAAAGGTCTACCCATCATAACCCCATAAAAAAAAATACAGGTTTGATGAATAATTTTTTACCTAATTAAATGCTTTCTTAGCTTAACCGGAAAAGACATAATTTGCTTATAATAGAAATCAGATTTTACATAAAATATTTGTATTGTTTTTTTCCTAGACACTTCACAAGTTGCTCATTTATTTGTCTGCAAATCAAGCAACCTGCTGAACCAGACTGAACGAAGAGGCCAGCTCTCCTCATGCATTTGGAGACCAAACGAGGGAGCTGACTTTCCCTACTAGGTTACCTTGCCAACTGCTGGAATAACATATACATGGAAGGAAGAGTAGAAAAAAATATATGTGAAAAATAAAGGATGGCACATTTCAGAGTATTGTTTTTAAAGCAAAACAAGATTTATGTGGAAAATGTGGGTATTGATATCTAGCAAATCAACATTTTACATTTTTCTATTTAAATATGTAAATTAGGAGAAAGCCTTCACTATCAATATTATAAGTTCATAAATACTGTGAAGGAAAAAGTGCTCCCTAATTTTCCATATCCACTTTGCATTTCTTGGTATAATTTTAGACACTAAAAGTAACATGAAACATTCCAATTACGATGCGGGTATGAAAAAACAACACAGCGCTTTGCAGAAGGAAAGACATTCTTTCATCACATGGAGTTTGTAAAAAATTGTTAAGAATACCTTTTTCAACCATTCTAATCTTTCTAGAGTTATCCTTCTGCTCTTTAGGACAGGAACTCTTATGTGATACAACTGAGAAACTTTACAAGTGTCCAGTTAGTTTGCAAAAATTTAGCCAAACATCATTTATTATGTGGAAAGCATCCAAATGTTATCAAAATGGCCTCAGTGTCCCAGTACAGCTACTCTAAAAGTATCTCTAGGTTGAATTTTTCTTTACTGCTGACCACTGTCAGAGAGAAAGTATTCAAAGAAGTGTAAGCTTTAGGTAACTTTTTCCCATCCTCCAGCATCTCGGCACAGAGGTTTCTTGAGCCAGATGTTGGAATCTGTTTTAATACCTAATAACAGATCTTTATCTCACAAGTTTGCTTAATCACTTTTTCAGGACCCGCAGAGTGTCATGGTAAAGCGTTCCACAGTTAAACTGTGTGCTGTGTAAAAAAGCGTCTTCTCAGGTTTGAACCTCACACCTGTTTTTAAATTTGACTAAACTTTTCCGTTTGTCACAAATATTTTGTACACCTGTACTATATTCCCCTCTTAACCTTTTACCCCCAGGCTAAGGAGTCCTCAGAAGAAGCAATTCTTTATTTTTACTCATCCTTGACTTCCTCCAGCCTTGATACCTTTCCACAGGAACACCATGGGTTTATATAATGGTGAAATTAGGCTTTCATTCTCCATTCTAACATCTTCACACAAGCATTACGACCTCAAATCTTTGTTCATAAGTGGCAACATACAGTTCATGGTTAATGACTATGTACAAAAACATAATTCCCCTTTTCTCCCCAAATTTTTACGTGTCACTTCACACTTACATGAATGGGAATTTCAAGTGCCATTTTATCGCTATCTCTGTCTCAGAAGGTCTTTCTGCTTTTCTTGGTTCGTAAGTTCACTTCTATGCTTATCCTGAATGAGCTGCTATCAGCTGCAGGCTTTCTTATCCTGTTATTCACCTTCTTCTCCCGATTACTTGTGAAGATACTAAATAATGACATGTTCAAAGCTAAATATGTAACATTTACGTAAATTCAGATAGCAGGTATAGGAAAAATACACAGACGTCTGCAGTGCTTCCTGTTCAACTTAAAAAATGTATTTTAATCTGAAAATTTTCTACTTGTTATGCTACCAGGTAATACTCTTTTGTTGAGATATGAAATAAAGGAAAATCTGTTTTATTTCAACTTCATATACTGTGCATTTGAAAGTAACTGAATGACTTTTTTTACATCTATAATCAACAGAGCAAGTTCTTTCACAGTAAAAAAAGGAGAAATACTGTTATATCAAAATACATCTTCCCACTAATATTTCTCAGGGGCTTGCACTGTCTTCTCTGAATTGATAACTATTGAACAACTGTATTATGTCAACATTAATAATAAAAAAGGTTCACCAAAGATACTTTAACTGCACACTATCCTGAAATATGTTTAGTGGTTTTTTTAAAACCCTGTAATCTTCTCCCCAACAGTAATATTTCTGTGCAACTTTTTTTCCAATTTCACATTTTTATAACAAATTACCACAACTATTAATGTTTCCTCTGTGCTCGCTGTCTCTGAAGTAATGTAACTCAACAGAAAGTAATGACAAATAGAGCTAAAGTAATTAAGTATATCTAAAGTACACTGGGATAAAATGACGCTTAGACATGCCTTTTTCTTTTCTCTCTTACTTTTTCCCCTCCATGGAAATCCTCAGTCCAGCTGAGAAAATACTTTCTTTTCAATTTAAATAGATTTACCAATTAAAAATAAAGCTAATTACAGTTGAGTGACTTTTAATACAAAAAAAAAAAAAAAAATCTACTAAAAGATGATACCAGACTCAAGGACTTTCAAAAAAACAAGGCTAAAAAAGACATTTTCAAATACTCAGAAATAATTGCATTGCAGTTACTCGTTAAACAGAATTATCTCAAACAGTGCTATGGGTGCTGTTATTATTTTCCAGTTATTTCCAGATGATAAAAAAAGTTTTCTGGAATTCTTACCAAACTCAGGCTTAAAAAAAAAAAACAACAAAAAAAACCACCTCAATTTTAGTCAGTAGGAAATGAACCTTTTCAATGAAGTTCTGTTTTTAAATATGACTTAATCTGCAGGCTAAAAGATCATCACACAGGAAGATAACGTGGACTTTGTATGAATCACTGCTAATCACCTATCCTCAAAAAGAAAAGTATCTTTGATTGAAATGTTATATTAAAAAGTCTACAAAATACATACCTTAGTTGTTCTTAAAGCATCAGCTATAAGTTTATGAACTATATTTTAATTATTGTTGATGAGCAACTGGCATGATACAGGTTTTCCTGTTCATTTCTCACAGCTACATACCAGCTTGCCACTTAAATCTTTCTGAATATTCTCATTTCTAAATCCTTTTCGCTTTGACGGTGATCCATGCTTACTTTCTGCTGAGGAAAAGGCATAAAAGGCTAACAAGTTCAAACGCTTAATGGGTTTATGAAGAAGAATGTTGTAAGAAGGATTGCTTTGACAGTTTGATTAGATTAACACAATCAATCGGTTTCAACAACATACACCGCCCTTAGAAATAGAGGTACTGAAACTTCCTTAGTGGATGCTACTGCATTTAAATTCAACAGCACCAATATCATATCTTTCCAACGCAAATTTCCATGTAAAATGAACTGAAACACACCGAATAAGGATGATGGCATTTATAAACGCGATACTCTTACCAAAAGAATAAATTAGCAAAAATGTAGCATAACTACCTGTATGCTTGTTTGTGAAGATGCAATTATATGTTAAAAATGTACACGGAATTTGTAACTAGCTTACATATATGGAAAATAATGTGACAATTATTGGAATTGTTGAGCTATACAGGAAAAAATTACTAAGTCACAAACTGAAACATTTATAACATCATTTCTAAATAAAGTATATTCTGTATTTTATAGCCACATACTATGATGTAAATGAGAATATATAATGCTGTAGTTCTGTCTTCTATTAGAAACATCCAGAAAGTTCAAAAGATGAAAGAACTGCCCAAGCATGTCTAGCAATTGTTAACAGGTCTGATTCAAAGAATTGCACAAAAGGAAATTATCTATTATAATTTTGCCTTCTTGAATTTGTTGTTCTGGCAGTCATAACATTATCTAAACATTGCTTCATTCCTCCCCCTACTGAGTTTTACTAAATTTTATATTTTAACAGATGATTCATAATCCATTCACAAATAAAATTAATGTGCAAACCACTACAGCTATAGCACAAACCTTGCAGATTCATGACTATCCTGTCATAACTAGTCTCACCTTGGTATATGGAAGATCAGAATACGAGGTTAGTAGCAGGATAGACATCTCCTATGGTACTTCAGTTGGAATAAGGATAGGCCCTTATTTTCAGCTATGGAGCTTGTGAAGGACAGGTCCTCCTTGTCTTCAACTCCATTATCAACACAACACACTTTTCTGGATTGTGACAAAACTTGAAAATTTTCTATACAAACATTACTTTCTATAGTAATGATAATAAACAGTGGACTAGGTTCTGATTTATGGTTGCACAAATACATATAATTATTAATTAATTATTAATTTTATCTTGTATAATGATAGCAAATGATCCCATCATGATACAGCAATGACAGCAAAACTAGATATATTTGAACTTTTGTTAACCAAGCACAAATAGTCTGAAATGGCTACAGAAAAAATGTGCGCATCTTTTAAATCTTTTCAGCAGATGTTGAAGATGCAGTGAGTAACATTAGCTACAGGTGAAGAGCCGTCTGATAGACTGCAGTGATCTCCATATAATAACAAAATGCACTACTGGCCTTGAGATAGTGCCTACTTAATCCCAGACTATGTCAGATGGACCAAACAGAGTTATCTGAAAGCTCATGTCTGCATTTCCATTAGCAAATGACTCAGGGCAATAGGAGATGATGAGAAGATCAGAGCAGTTTGGGCTGAGGCTTCTACAGCTACAGTAAATGCAGTAAGGTTTGCATCTTCACACTTAATTTAGTCTTGTATTTTACTTCAGACCACATTTAGCTTTGAGCCCTCAAATACAATGTTCCCACCATTCACATGGTTCAAAGCTGTCCAAGTCATTGCCTTGAGACATGTAGGTGGTCCCTGTTAGGGGACATTATGTGTTGGAGCCTCTTTGGTGCATAGCTGAAAAAGAGGTTACCGTTAAATTTCCCCAGAAAGAAATTAACACCAAAAATATTCCGTGAGCCAAACCAACAGAAGACAAGTGAGGACAAAAGGGTAATTTGCTTCAGAACTGTACTACTAATCCAAACCAAAATGCAGACTTGCATTTGCTGCACGTATATGCAATCTTGCACCTAAATCTTGCTGCTCAAGAGAAGAATTTGGAAAAAAAAGTGCTTAATAAACACAGAATCCAAACAACCTAGAAGGTGTCAGCATATCAAAATGGGAATTGAAGAATTCATGAGCTGCACATGCTAATCCATATAATCAAGGTTACCTCACATGACTGCAGGGATACTGCCTATAAGCACCCCCAAGTACAAAGCTGCAAAACCAGCAGCATGCCTTTTAACACAAGACTGTTAAAAAAAGTTGGAAGCTCTCATTTCCATGGCTGTAAAAAATATGTCTTTTAAACAACAGCTTAATGATTCTAGAAAGACAAAACATCTTCAATTTTTTTTGGGGGGGGGGGAGGGGAGGGAGTAGGGGGAGAGATGAAGGCTGCAATCAAGAGGACTTGGAAACAGACAGAAAGGTTGGTAAATTGTCAGTGCTGATTAAGACAGTGGAGAAATGAAAGCTAGCCAGGGTGAAATTAAAGCATTGTGAATCCCTGCAACTGGAATGAAAAGAAATCTCAGTAATCAACTAAATACACCTGTACTTTACTACTCTGTTAAAGTGGGCTGAACTATCCTTAGTGTAATAACATTCAACCGTTCAAAACAATAGCAGCTAAATTCAGCATACAGCACGCTATAAAGGTTTCAGTTTTTCTCCAAAACGTTGGAGAAAAGGCTATTGTTCCACTTCACAAATTACCAGTTTTGGAGTGTTCAACTGGAGGCACTTAAAAAAATAAATTATTTTCTAAACTTGTTTCATAAGCTACCTTCAAATGAATATCCCAAAGGCATTTTTGGCAACCTCTGTCACCATACGTGAAAGACAAACTTGTGCCATTGGCAACACATAATTCAGCTTATATCTGATTGCATGAACTCTAAACTCAGTACTTCTCAAACATCATGGGTAACACGAACCGAGAAAGCTGTATAAAGAACACTACTTTTCTTACAACAAACTTTTAAAATAAATATAAATAAAGTCCTATTTTTCTTTCTCTACTGTGGAAAAATACAGTTCCAGTATTTAACCCAAGTACCTCCAGCTTTAATTGAAATTCATCTTCCTTCAATTACTACCACAGTTGTGCCTTTCAAAAACTGCAACAGCAGATGTGGAGTCACCGTCTCCAAAATGTTTCCCACAACAGCTATTTTCATTTTATTTGTAAACTCTTTCATTGTTTCATTGTTTACACAGTCGTGACAGTATTGCAGCACAGTAATGATGCTCAAGTTGTGATTCAGACATTATACTTAGTCTTCAGTGAGTGCTTTAGAGAGACTTATTTCGATTTTTAGCTTCATTGAAAGATATTACTACCCTATGGGACATTGTTGAAGACAACTGAGTAACCTGAAATGAATCTTACCCACTGACTCCTGTGTACAAGTTTGTTAACTGCTTTATTAAACACACAGTGAAAATGGATTAGGCTGCAGCCAAAAATGTTAAATATAGAAATGAATGTTCTTTCACAGACATATCTTTTCAAATAGATTAATAGACTAGGCAAAATTAAAAAAAAAAGATAGTAGTATCAAATTAATTCATCAATTTCAAATGTGCAGGTATTATTGGTAAGAACCGATTCATACATTTATTCAGAGTAACCACTATAACAAGCTAATACTTCACAAACTGTACTTTCTAGTGCACATTCTATACCCTGTTGAGAGATCTGAGTAATAAAAAGGAAAATTTACTTTCTGAACCCATGTCAAACTGAAGATTCCTACACTGAAATTTTTTGTTGTTTTGAAATGAATCTTAACAGCTAAAAGTGTCAAAGAGTTAGTGGATTAATGCTTACTAATGCCAGTCCAGAGGACAGTTTTAATTTGAAAATCACTGTGCACAACTGATGCCACATTAGGTATCACTTTAGAACCTCTCCATATTCACCTACATACTGCAGCATATGTAGCATTACTTCTCTTTTACACTACAAAAATATTAATTCCAATTAAGCACAGAACAGCCAAAATTTAACACAGGTTTATATACGCTTTGAAATAGTTGGGAGTTTTTTGATCAGTAATTCCTGAATTACTGCTGGGAGAAGAAAACCTAAATTGGGATAACCACAAGAATACTTATAGAGAAAAATTGCAAGAAAATGAAGGAACTGAGTGATGGAAGATCTGAGTAATGACAGAAAAAGCAAATTACGTATTCTATCTGATTTAAAGAGATTCATAGTATTCATATTAGACAAAAAGTTCAAAACAAGAGTAAAAATTGGGCTTTTTGAAATTCTATGAGGGCAAAGTAGACTACGGATAGTCTGGAGAATGTAAGAGAAAAGTATGTTGAACAAAATAATCCCATGCAGGATCTACTACAAAAAAGTTACAAAATAAGAGAACCAAAAGCTTTCGGGAGGAAGAAGACTTATTCTTGGTATCAGTAATTGTCATCAGCTATCCAGGGAGAACTGTCATACAGACGGTCTGAAATGCACATCTTAACTAAGGGAGTTGGGTCAGGGGAAAAAAAAAGTGGATATGCAAATCATCAGCATAAGCTGACAGTGAAGTTGTATGAAAGCCTCAGATCACCCAAGACTAGGATGGAAAAGGAAAAGTAGAAAAGGACCAAGAACCCCTGTGAGACTGGAAGAAAGGGCAGAACAGCTCTCAAAAAAAAGACAGTCAAGGGCAATGCAAGTGGCAGAGCAAAGCACAAGACTGTCATGTATCAGGAAAACAAGAAAGGCCAGAATATTAAGGAAGAAGTGATCATTACTAGGAGCTAAAGCGCTGGAGAGACAAAAGGAGATAAGGTTCTTAATATTTCATGTAGTTCTAATGATGCTGTGCCTTCCAGAAACAAACAGTAATTATACCGATTTCATAATCCCCCTACAAGTATTTATGCTACTATAAAGAAGCTATTTTTACTGGATTTTACTGGATTTGCTGAATACTAGTTTGTCCTTTCTTTCCCTGCCAAGGCTGTGTTTGAATTTAGGTACTACATTGCAAAAGAGTTAAAAATTATTTTGAAAGCTTAATAGATTTTCTGTGCAAAAAGCTTTGTCACTTAGTCTGCTTCAAAGCAAATCAGGTTAATCTATGCAACTTCAACCCACTAATCTTCAGTGTAGTAAAATATTCACAGTACATAGGTGAATTTTGTCATGAATATGTACTAATTATTTTACATACGGTAGTGAGGCTGCCCTGTTTTGTAAAGTGGTATCAACTGTAGATTTCTGAATTTCAAGTCTATTTGATGGTAATTTATTTTGTTTCTTACCCGGATGGAGTTCTGCTATTCAGAAATTTATTATGCACAATAATATAAACCGTATCTTCAGTATTATTTCCAATTTTGTTGTTCATTTACAGAAGTAACAAAATGCTTGCATTTTTATTCAACTGTTCATCTTACATCTATTATAAACACTTCTGATTTGATTTTAAAATTTTTACTATTCAAAGTTGGAAACATCATGCATTCTCACATTAAGGTAATCTGTATCAACTACATGTTAGCTATGGATGCTTTAATAAATTTGAAACACGGAAACAGAGAACTGTACAACATGTTAAAATTATTTTACATTTGTTCAGGTTTTAAAAACAACAAGACATCAGAAACAAAAGGAAAAAAAACAAAAAATCAAATGCCGGTCATGGTTTAGTTGTTCTATGAAAGCCAATAACCACCGTAACTAACAACAGGAGCTTGAGAAAAGAGAACTACTTAGATGCCAGTTTTAAAAAACTAAACTAAACAACTTGAACTCGTAGCATAGTTTAAGACACATAAGTGAAGTTCAGTGAGGAAGCGCTCTGTGGGAAGAAGGAGCTGCTCTGTCCTGCGTTGCAGGGCTGCCCTGCAAAGTTCCCGTTGTGCTCTGGCTCCTTCCCCTGGGAACTGTGAATTACACACTAACTCTGCATCCCTGCTCACAACCTGCACAGGAGTCCCTGCATCCACGACACAAACACAAGCACAAACAGAATGCAATAGTATTGTGTCCACCAACCCTCATGTTTAAAGGACATTAGGGGTGTGAGAAGAAATCAGTAATCAGTACTGAATCAGTAAACTCAAAGAAGTTTCAGATAAGAATGCTTGTAATGGAGTGTTTCCATTGTTTCTTTCTTTTTTTCTTTTATTATTTTTAAATAGTACCTAAAGGCAGAAAAGGTGAAACATGCAAGCATAACTTACATTGAATCAATTTTAACTGAACGGCCTGCAAAGACAGTGGCAATTATTTTGCTCTATTGCATAAAACGATGCTTACAATGGGTTAGAAAGTTTTTTTCAAAAGTGTTTACGATCTAATAATAACATTCTATTATTAAAGTAATGAAGGAAGCTTACTCTCCTATTCCCCTCACTTGAAGTAAAATCCATGTGGTTGTAAAAACCAGGCAGCTGACAGCACTCAATAGCTTGGATCTGTGCTGCTTCACGCATCGTGTCAAAGGCACTTTTCATCAACAGTGAACCAGTTTGTCATGAACAAATGCCCTGAAGACAAACTTACAGTCATCTATTACTATAGCCATCATTTTCATTGTGTATAGCTAAAATTAAGAAGTCTCTTCGACTTTCACACACTAGTTTTAGATTGCTGTAGTGGCAGTTATAAAATGAAATTTAATAATCGAAAATAAACAGTATGTTACACAGACACTGCAACAATTTCGTTGAGATAAACCAGGAATAACTGAACCAAACCAGGTTACAACATTTAACAATGCTGCACGTAGGGAATGACCTACTTTTCCGAAGCACTGATATTACTTATTTTAAGCATCTGGTTTATGTGAATCTGTGCAACTCAGACTATGAAAATAACAGAATTAAGTTTGGATAGTGTCATATCCGGTAGTGATGCTTTGGGAGGTGATCATTGAGAGGACTTACGTTAGATCTAAGTAAACTGAGAGAGTGCTTATTCAATCAACAGAAACTGTGGAGTACCATTTTCAGAGAACAGCCATACACTCAACAGCAGTTGAAACGACAGTCAAAGGAGATGTTTAACTAACCTACTTTCCTCAATATCTGCGATAACAATAGAGCACATTAGCAAAGCAAAAGTGCACAAGGCTTTTTGAACAAGATTTTAACTATTTCTTTCTTAAGCCAAGTATATTCCTCCCTTTATCCGTGCCACTTTATTAACAACTTACCCAGAGCATAAAATCAGTTAACCTACAAACTGTTAGCCTATTCACATCAGTAGCACTAACAAAGCAGTTTCTTCATTGAGGAACCATTAACTCTTCTTTTAGAGGAACAAGACAAAAAAATTTGTAAGTGGAATGACATGATGAGATTAAAGAACACCTACAATAATTTATTTGCTATGTAACGGGAAGTCATTTAATGCCGCATTGAGCTCAATAAAATGTCTTGTCTTTGAACAGTGCTTGATAATAATACTTCACCTCTACACAGGCATCCTTGCTCTGACAATTAGTTGTTGTGCCTATAGCGTGAGACAGATGGGCGAAACGGTTTTGCTTACATCTCCACATGAAGAGGAGATATGGCTATGCAAAATCCCCCCCACATGTGCAGACGTTCTGTAGAGGGGAAGAAGAAATAATCCACGTACGAAGACAGTTTTATGAAAAACTTCACAACACAGAGTTCCACAGCTGCTTTAGGACAATGTAAGCACAGGCTGCTGCTGAAAAGGTAGCTTCACCTAGCTCACCGCCTTGCACGTACTTACGCGATTTCATTTATGCCAACATAAAGAGTTATGTAGTCACGTAAGGAGCCAGATCATTAAACTCACCTAGGTGAAAACCTACCCAACAGAGAAAAGTTATGTCATCTCAAAGCAACACTGAAATCACAGCAAAGATGGACAGCATGCTAGGAAGCCTCTGACAGCTTACTCAGAAAGATGTTCACCTGTGCCATTCTAGATGATTCAGCTCATTACGGGGCAGGAAAACATGGGATCAGTGTAAGGAAGTCACGGACAATGGCATACGTGGAAGCAAAGGCAGGAAATAAGTGTTAGCACTTGCTTCATTTAGATGTTTCAAGTAGCAAACGTGGACACATATCTTCCAATCACTTGCAAGAAAACTCCTTTTTGAAAAGCATGTGATAAATTCTCAGTTCCTGACTTCCCAATCTGCATAGGCAAAACAGATGTGAAGCGGCTACTCTTAATACATACTTGTTTAAATTATGTCAATATAAATCACAGAATCATTTAAGTTGGAAAGGACCTCCTGAGATCATCCAAGATCATCCAGTCCAATCAACCTGCTAAAGCAGGGTCACCTAGACTGGGCTGTCTAGGACCGTATCCAGGTGGCTTCTGAATAGCCAAGGATGGAAACCCTGTAAATTAGGCAACCTATGCCAGTGTCTGACAACCTGCACAGGACAAAAGTGTTTCCTTGTGTTCAGATAGAATTCCATGTGTTTCAGCTTGTGCCCATTACATCTTGTCCCGTCACTGGGCACTGCTGAGAATTTTTAGAAATACAAATATAATTCAGAGACTAAGGGAATACATGGGCACTAGAAAAACTAATTTTAAAACTACCTTTGAAATTACAGAAAAGTAATTATGGAAGTCTGTTGTGTACAGAATCTAAAAGATGCACAAAATTAAAGAGCATATGGACATGAGAAATGCAATTTTCCTTTCTCTCCTTGTATAGCAATATGATTCTCTTTCAGACTTTGGTCTTTACGAACGATATTAATTTTAATAGCCACCTTCTAGAAACATTGACTACTTCAAAGTAGCTAAGAAGCAAATCAAACTATTTTCTAGACTGTATCTAACATCTATTATCATCCTATAGAGTCATGTATCAAGATCCCGATCAATAAAGCACTTTAGAGTACATGCTTAATTAACTAAATTCATGAGTTGTTCTGTTGAAGTCAATGAGATTATTCACATTCTTTAAGTTAAGCATAAGAGAAAGTACTCTATCTCATCCTCTCTGCATTCACAATCAACTTCCACTTAGCCACAGAAAAATTACCATGTATTTCAATAGTACTGGAAGCTGCCTTAAGAACCTGAACCTAGAAAAACCCACAGGCTTCCCTATGCATATCACTGAGTTTTGATTTTTCTTGTGTGTTTTTTTGCACGTCTAAATACCCTCCTCATAAAATAGCATGACTACACATCTTTTTCCTTCTTTTATTTTCCACATTGAATCCTCCCTGATATTAATGAAAGCTACCAAAGAAAAATGGACAAAAACAGGCAATACACAAACATATTTGCTATCCACATTAAAAACATTTTATTACATTAAAAACAGTTGATTTAGCATCCCAGAATTTCACACGATAAAAAGGTCCTTTTGAATGTTATGAATGGAATTTTAACTCACTTTTTGCAGAAACTCAGCTTCCATTTTGAGATTAAGGTTTTTAAATTTACATGCCTGCAAGCATGCTGTGTAATTAAGCTACATAGGTGATAAAGATATGTTCAGTATGTTCAAAGGACCCTAAAAAGGGACGCAGCTGCCCAACCACTCTAAGGCATAACTAATCTCTCTAAGCCACTCTGAGTTTATTTACTAGGTCTCCATCAGCTATCATGGAAGCTTAGATACCTAACACAGCAATACACACACACAAACTTACAGTAAGACACCTATATTTTTACATTTATATCTCAAACTGAACCCCGCATCTGGTGTTCACAGTCAACCCACAGGCAGGAAGGCCAGAGACGGGGAACCTCGGAGTTCCAGATCCAACAGACCTCTAAACCCAGAAATTCCCATGTACTGGCGAGTAATACACAAACCCATTCAAAGGCACACATTTATGCTAGATGATAACTTCAGTTTTTATGGGGAGTCATATTTAAGCACCTTATACAGGCAGCTACGGTCAGTTTTAGAATTGCTAGTGTAAGTGCATATTTCTTGGAGTTAAGGTAAACACCACTATACAGCCATTTACTCCCAAGAAGCAACCTGATACGCATTTCTCACGGTCCCCAATCTGTTCTGCTGTACCACAGAATTTGAGCAGAGATACAGAAAGTGCCAAGGCCGATTCATCCTGCAAGGCCAAGACAGAATGTGAAAATAAAGACAGGGATAAGCAGACGAGATGTATTAAGTGACGCAGCTAAGATCCCAACTAGGAAAGGTACAGGGCTGGCAAAGGCATAAAGCTGATTTTATTTGATGAAGGAAGTTAACTTTTTTTTTTTTTTAATCCTTGTCAAGGCAAAACTTACAAGACAGGATGGGGGAAGGTGAGGATATATAACTGCAGATCACAGTTTGGGATCTGCATTTGCATACTGCTCTATGCAAGACTGTGGTCCAGCTCAAAATAAGGACCCACCTAGTCTGCTTTCACCAGGAATTTGGGAACCCTGTCTCTCAATAAGAAACTGCAAAATAAATAGGAACAACTAACAGACTAGACCTGGATGATCAACAAAAGAATACCAAACATATATACACATCATTATAATTCTACAAATAGCATTTGGCCATCTTCTTTTCTAGGACAAAACCTGAGAGCTTATATAAATGCGAATGGGTGTATTTTAAGGACACATTGGAAAGCTAAATTATTGTTTAAGAAACTTGTTTTTTCTCCATTGTGCACATTATCTTTATGCATGTTAAAGACTGTACATGAAGTCATATATACAGTTCAAGATAAAGCAGTCCAGTTCTTTTTTTGACTAACATTCTTACCTTCTTTTCTTTGAGTTTTGTATTATTTCAGATTGTGGTTAGCACATGATAAACAATAAGAGGTCACTGACTTCAGTGCTATACCACTGAAATATAATTGCCTGACACAATAAAGTCCTAATGAGCACAACTCTTGTCAATGGGAGGTTGTCTTGGCAACAAAGTTATCCCAGAAGATAACTATCCATGTGGTAGAAGGTGATGATAGTCAGTTGCCTGACAAAGATCCAAAAAGTACAAAAACTTTTCAATTGCTCAAGTTGAAGGGAAGCTTTATGTATCAGGAGTCTACTGACATAAGGGAAAAATACTGTCTTGCTGAACACAAACGGATCTAGAAACTTCCAAAGAAATGCAGAGTTAGAATAAGGACATTTTATTTAAACAGGAACAGGTTTAGATTGCCAGTCTTGCAAGTAAAAGTCCTTCTCTCATGTGTTCGCATCTTCCTATGGTGTTCAAGAATTAAATTTGATTTAAATCATACTTTTAGATTTACTTTTAAAGAAAAAAATGTGAAAAGGTGTTCTTGAATTATAGTGAACGCGGGTGAGATCAAGGCTGGGTTCAGTAGAGAGCAGGATAGTGAATTCCAGCTCTCAGGTAGGAAGCTTAAAAAAAAAATCCCCAAGAGAAAACAAAAGGTGGCAGGAATATAGGGAGAGGCATCACCTGAGTACAGGCCCCAGTGGCCAATGATGCTTTTGAATCCAGGAGCCAGTTTCTCGAACAGTATATGGCAGGTGGCCAAGAAGAGTCACTACCAAGTCACACAGTACCTTTATTTCCTAAGAAAATTAAACTTTCACATTCACATTTTATGTCTGGGCAGGAAAGGTTATATCCCACTAGGTCTGTCTCCCCTACTCCAGAAACATTTAACCTGCTGGCCAGTTTCAATCAAATTGACAAATGTCTAGAAATCTTAAAGACATGATCCTACCTATGTATTAGTAATTGGACATTAAATATTCAGATGTCCAGACACTTTTAACAAGGTCATTAAGCAAGACTCTAAAATTAAGTTGCTGTTGAACAAGAGAGAAAGTGTTCATGAATTAAAAGGACAAAAATAACAGAATAGGATCTGTGTTGCTCACTAACTTACTAAGTTGTCTTAAAAAAAGAGATGTAAAATTATTCAGGATAGCTTTTACTGGTAAAAAATAAAGCTGGCTGAAAAAAAGTTGCAGACAGCTGTTATGTCACTGAATAATAAAATGGCTAAGTGAAATTCAGTGTGGATATACACACAGAGGGGAAAAACACTGCAAAGCATACATACCTGATGTTGTCCTTGACATCAACCACTAAGACAAGCTAGACTAACTATGAGCAGTTACCTGAAAGCACTCATATTCAACAGGAGAAAAGCCATGAGAAATTATAAATACAGAAATAAAAAAAGAAATAGAAAACAACTTCATTTGATTGTATGAATTTATGGTGTGCCATCTCTTGAAGAAGTTTCCATTTAGTATACGACAGAAATACAATTTATAGTAAAACTATACAGACTAAAGAGAAAAACACAAAAAGTGCATGAAATGGCTTCTATAAGTAGAGACATTTTCAGCTCAGAAAAGGAGTGATTGCATACAGAGACAGAAAACAGGTTTGAAACAGGTGATGGGGTAAAAGTGAATAAAGAATGATTTGACACAATTTCTCATAATCAAAGAAATAAGTGGAAGTGAATTCAAAAGAATCTTTTGTTAAATAAATAGATAATTTCTTTTCACACTGCATAAAGAAATCGCAAAAAATCACTGCCACAGGATGTTTTGAACAGTATATTTTAAAACAATTAGATACATACTTAATAATACTTAATGGGCATTTTTTAAAAAAATGTGTAACAGATAGAGATATAATAAAGCTTTGAGTAGTAGAAGATGGGAGGGTATATATCTTCCCCACTTTTTACTCTCACTCTAAATGTTTCTTGTTGTCCACTTAACCTAACTTAGTTCAATGATCTTTATGGTCCAAAACATGCTTTGTATAAAAAAATAAAAAAGACCAGATCACCAGGACAGTAAGAGGTCTCACGCTCCTGCTGAAGCAAAGGATGAGAACAATTGTCTACTTAATATACTGGACTCAATATGGAAAAAGAGATGTTAGAACTGCCATATAAAGGAAAATATTCCTGGCCATGAAAAATTAAATCTGCTTTCAGTAGATGTATTTTGAGTCTCTTGTCTCAAGTGGCTTAAAGGCTTTGATTGAGACCTGAGTAGTAATATCATCTTTCTTGTACAGATTCTCCAGTGTCTGTTGAGAAATGCACTCCTATTTCAACTTTAATTGATTATTTTTTTTTAAGTAAATACTAATCACAAGACAACTCTACTGAAAAACAGACTTAAATTATTCTCATGTTCAGGGAAACAAAATCTCTGATTGAGTCTATGTAAAAAATGGAAACACAGGAAAAAACTGTAACTGTATTTTTGAACAATTCTTAAATTTCAATGACTGGCAGACAGACAAATAACATTATTATATGTAACCTTTTCTTCCCCCCTGCTTTTCTCTCTCTTTTTTTTTTTTTTGGGGGGGGAGGAGGTGGTGGTGTTACAATTTTTGTAATCAAACTTTTATTTCAGTATGTCCCTACAATTAGACCTCTACTTTTCCAGCTGAATAAACAGAAGACCTGTGCTTCTGCAGTTTTTCATGAGCTTCATGAGTAAGATTTTTGGCTCCTCAGCACTTCTGGAAAACCATACCAATGTTGTTTATTAAAATATAACATTACATATCTACTATTAAACAAAAACCCCTTGATCAAAAGCTAGTAATGAGCTACATAAATAATACCAACAAATAAATGGGAAACAAAGATGTCTGTTACCATACTGGTCAACAGAATATATGAGGTCCAACATGAGATACGTGACAATAAAACATGAACAGTAAGTCAAAGAGAGGGAAAATAAACTTCATCCCTCCTTGAAGAAGGAAAGGACATAAATGGTTGGTCAAGTATGTGTGATAATACGCCTAATAAAGACACACTTACATTTTCCAGAAAAATGGAATAATGTTTATTTTGCACAAAGGAAGCATCAGTCTCCTGGATGAAGTAGATTAAATTTCAAGGAGGAAGAAATACATGTTTCTGGACCCACCTGCAGGACTTCAGGAAGAGAGGCATAAGCCAGTAGGTTCCACCAGCAATGAGTGCTCTCTATTGAAGTTAGTCTAACGGATGCAACCTGAGAAATGTACTATCTACCAAGAAAGAAAATCTTAGGAAAAGACAGCAAATAAGATGGAAAAGGACAAGCAATCATTCTGGTTTAACTTTAGGGTTCAAATCACAGCTTTGCTCTCTCATCCGCTCTCCCTTGCACTGGCTGTGGTACTGCCAGCCCCCTCACTGGGCTAATCCAAAGAAAACTAATAGATACTGCCAAGGAGTAGGAGGTAACAGGAACTAGGAAAAAAACAAACTATTTCAGCAGTGAGACAGTAAATCAACTTGTATTGTCAAATTCTATCAGCGTTATTATTTGCTTTTGCCTATACCTTCTGTAAATCTTTGTAATTTTGCACGGTAGGATTATATGCTTTAATTTGCATTTCTTTTCTGTGGTCAACCTTAAGATATCTTGGTAACACTGAAGCTTTCCTCACACAAGAATAGGGTAAAAGCTGTAAAGCAGGACACCAGGGCACTGTAAACAATACCTATCACACCTGCCTGCTTTGCATTGTATTCTATGAGTCTGCATGTGTCACTCATTGCAACTACATCAGCCTACTGGGGAGCTGGCAACACAGCAGTCAGCTAAGCACTACTAAACACAAAGGCTTCCTAGCAGGAGAAAATATTAGGCTGTACACTTCAACTCTAAACATTCACCCGGTGCTTGCCACCATGCATTTAAAACTGAAAACTAATATACATAGCTGCTACAATTTTTTTTTTTTTTTTTTTTTTTTTTACTGAGCAAGTTTTTAGCCATGGAACTTGTGTCAGTGTCTCTTCTGCAAATTATGTACTACTACAGAGTTACTTACACAGAGAAACCACTGCACAAAAAATAGCACAAAAAGGTAATTTATGTAAGAACATCAGATCAGAAGGAAAACACCATAATGAAAAATATATGCACTCCATTCTACATGAAAAGTAAATAAAATTAAGTACTTATATGCCTACAAAAATTCTTATCCTATTTAAAACAGCAGTCAGTATAACATCATATTATCTTCTATCAGGATGATTTGACGGCATTGTTAAAGACTTCCTTCCAGCTCCAAACTGCCCGGAAATCACAAGTCATTTTGAACTCAATATTTAAGGAGTTTAAAAACACTGAGTATTGGTATACAACCACTGACTTTCAAAAGCTATATTGCCATTTATAGTCAAGGATGAAGAGTTTGTAATACCATTGCTTTCTCTCCCCCCCCCCCCCCCCCCCCCCCCCGAGAAGTACGCAGCTACGCAAACACAGTGGATCTTAAGAGTGCCTCAAGGACAAGACACATTTCAAGAAATCAAATAAACCAAAATAAAAGCTTGATACAAACTTCAGTAAAATGCCTTAAATTGAAGGAAGGATAATTGAAGGAAGGATACTTTCTGAGGTTTTCATGGTAACCATTTAAAATATTTATCTAGAGTAAAAAACAGCACAAACACTGAGCATGGAGATATCCCCACCCTTTCTAATACAATATGTTGAATCTTTTAAGTCAAAGTTAGAAGACAACAGAAGACAGGTTCAAATACACAAAGCAATCTTTAAATTAGTGTCAAAATGCCCCTCTAGCAAGCAACAGATATAAAACTAATTTGCATTTCTTAAGTCCATATAAATATGTTAAACACTTATACATCCTGAATAATTCAGCCATCATGCTATCTCATTTTACCAATCCTTTATGCCAAAAAAGATGACAAAATGTATGATAAAAAGGCAAGAGAATAAGAAGATAAAACTGAGGTCTTATGTTACACTATTTTGGTTTGTGGGATCTTTCACACTTGAAAAAGTCTATGAACATTCATATTAATACGTTCTGCAGATTTAAGATTTGAGTGTCTTGGGTGTAACTTAACAAGCAATTTCTACTTCGAAAGAATTTACAAGGTATTTACAGCATTTATCTTTAAGAAAATAGCAAAGACCAAATCAAGTGAAAAAGTGGGATAATTCACTCTCACTAAAATGCAATTCAGGTTAAAGAAGAAACCAAACGAAATATTTATGGCTAAGAAGCTCTCGCAACATATCCTTTGTAAGCAAGATGCATACTGTCTTTAATTTTTCTACTTTACAAAGTTCTGCTACAGAAGACAGCGATATAGAATCGTAGAATCGTCTAGGTTGGAAGGGATCTTTAAGATCATCAAGTCCAACCATCAACCTAACACTGCCAAAACCACCACTAAACCATGTCCCTAAGCACAACGTCTATGTGTCCTTTAAATACCTCCAGAGATGGCGATGCTACCACTTCCCTGGGCAGCCTGTTCCAATGCTTGACAACCCTTTCGGTGAAGAACTTTTTCCTAACATCCAATCTAAACCTCCCCGGCACAACTTGAGGCCATTTCCTCTTGTCCTATCACTTGTTACCAGTGAGAAGAGACTGACCCCCACCTGGCTACAACCTCCTTTCAGGTAGTTGTAGAGAGTGATAAGGTCTCCCCTGAGCCTCCTTTTCTCCAGGCTAAACACCGCCAGTTTCCTCAGCCACTCCTCACAAGACACGTGCTCCAGACCCCTCACCAGCTTCGTTGCCCTTCTCTGGACACACTCCAGCACCTCAATGTCCTTCTTGTGGTGATGGGCCCAAAACAGAACACAGTACTCGAGGTGGGGCTTCACCAGCGCTGAGTACAGGGGGACGATCACTGCCCTAGTCCTGCTGGCCACGCTGGTTTTTAAAACACTGGTTTTAAATATGCTATGCACCAACACAGGAACAGTCTGCTAAACGACAAAATCTAGAAAACAGCACAGATCTGCTGCATCTGCTGAGTCAAAACACGGAATTACTCCTTAGGCATGTTTAATACACAATAATAATCCCACTTAGGTATAAGAATCCCATCCAGGTATTTAGGTATAAGAAACTTTCACTTAAAGATACACTTGGAAATCCCACATAAATAGATAAGTATTAAGCTTTTAAATATTATAGAGAACTACTGTAATACAGCAGAATTCACTCAAAATTGAAATTAAATAATCAGAACCACTTATTACGAATAAAGATCCCATTGAAGCATAACCTGACAGGTGCCTATGGACTAGCAATGAGAAATGCTCTCCTTTCAGCATGGCAACAATTAGTTTGAGAAATAACCACATGCTTGGTCTTCAAAACAAATTTCTCAACATTATCATAGAATCACAACTCACAGATGACTTCAAAGTGAAGTTTGGGCAAACACTGTTACTTCGTGGACACATATGTGTGGTTAGCTGGATTAAGGAGTAGCTTTTACATAATTTAAGCACACTGATGACACTAATCATCAAATACCAAATGCAGTGCTAAAGTCAGCATGGTAAAAAAACCTTCCGTAGTTAGAAATGCTGCAGCAATAGCAAGAAAAATTATTCAAAATGAGAGAAATTAGCTACAGTGAAACATTTAAATAGCTCAATCTTCCAGTTTATCAGGAAGATCTTATAAAGAATAAATATTTTGCACTGGAAGAAAATGCCAGGTAATAACAGATATTAAAATGAGTAATGAGACAAATGGGAGGTAACAGGACTCCAGATAAAAGCAATAGCCAAACCCAAGTCAGAAATTTGTTGAAGATGAACAAGGAAATAAAACCTGCAAGGATACCACTTCTTGGGGCAGATTAACAGTAGATCCCTCATTTCCTAACATTTTCTTATCAGATTTATATACCATTCTACAAAACACACTTCACTAAAACAACTTACTGGACTCATTAAATGAATAGCAAACAATTCTTAACCCTCTATTTGAGGTCTGAATACATGGTCTAAGTGGACATTCTGGCATTAAAGTCTATGAAACTAACTAAATATTGCTGCATAACAAGCAGATGTAAATACACTGAAGTTTAAAGACGTTACGTCTTTTTATGAGACATTATAAACTATAAGTTATTCCTGTATTTACTAAATTAAATCAGTCGAAAATTCTTATGGAATTTTTTTTTCCATTCCCCCCCCCGTTAACTTCAACAACAAAAATTGTATTTGAACAATAAGTATTGTATTTGAATAATATCTACTTAGTTAACAGTTGCAACCAGAAACTACTGGAACGTCAAGTAACAGAACTAAGAATGGGTAAACAATTTTTCTCTGGTATCAATTCTTTCACTTGACAGGCAATAAATTATTGAGGAAAAATAATTACCTCACCTGGAGGTCAGTAACATAAGGAGTTTTGTCTGGACAAACAATAAGACAGAAAACATGACAGAAGGGTGAATGCTGAGAACTGGAGACTGGAAGCTAGTATTGGATTGAGTAGTTAGACACACAGGCAGTAAGCAGCCTTCAATTCAGAATCGATGGAGGGCATTGATTAAGCACAATTCAACGTTTTGTTTCTCTGACGAGACAGAAGGGAGTACTGACACTAACCCATCCTTTGAGTGAGTGTTCATTTTACTACTATAAATTATCATGACATCAAATGCTTGGTTTTGAAGGGCAAGAAGACTGAAGACATAAAAAGTTTCTAAGTGGTAATGATCACTGAAGGCTTTTTCTCTTATTATGATGATTCTCAGATGACACTAAAATAAAAGGTTCAAGAAAAAAAACAAACACAAACACACTGGCATGTCCAAAACTCATTATCAGAGTTACAGAGGTTCAAAAAAGTACTTACTTGGTATGTGTCCCATAACCTGATGGTACAGCGTAAAGGGACTTCTCTCATCAGCAAGTTATTCATCCAACGGAAAGCAAATTGCAAGTATTTCACCTCATGCTGATCCAAGTGCCTATGAACTTGTTCTGAAGACAGAATAAACAGAAATTTTACTGCAACTTTTTTGAAGTCCTTAAGTATCAAATGCACTGTTTGAAAAAATAAAATACTCCTCCGATCCCGAGCAAATAAAATGTGGTGGTGCATGCAAACTCTTACAACTGAATGAAAATCCCCAAAATAGAAACAACTACTTAAACATTACATTGGATTCATTTTTCTGTCTCTAGATGGCTTGAACAACTGCTCCCAGTTGTGCTATCTTAAGAAAAGATTAAGCTTTACAATATACGACAAAAAAATATACAAAGTTATAAAGTTAAATGATTAGATACATATATTCTCACTAATTTCTTCAGCTACAAATTATTTGGGGCAAGACTACAAGAAACAAGGTTTGCAAATAACATCAGGGCTTCCAAAAATAAAGTGTTGGTAATAAAAGAAGAAAATATTAAATTAACAAGGCAATAAAATATAAGTAAAAGTAAAGGTTGCATTCACTTGAGATTAAAAAAAAAAAGGGAGATTAATGTGCAGGAAACACAGTGAGCAAATTTAAATAATTTGCAATTTAAATAATTTCTCAGTATAACAAACACAAATAAAAACCAGTACAAATCAATGGTTTCTAAAGCAGAACTCGCACACACTAAGTTTATTGTAACACTTTTACTATTTAAATGCTGTGATAATCACTTGCATGGGTTATTGCTAGAGCTAATAGAACTAATCTGCTACATGGATTTTATACATTTAGCAGAATTTCCTCCAAAAAGGATCACACACATCCTGTTAAGGGGTTTTAGCTAACAGGCTCAAGTATGACATTGGCATGAGATAAATGACAACTACTCCAGAAATACTAATGTCTTATTTTGGATAAATATATGACAAGAAGTCTTTGTTAAAGCCTAAATAAGATATTCCTACTGTCTTTCTTTATAAAAATACATTCTTGGGAGATTTTTCTACACAGAACATCCTGCATCCACATTCACATAGGTGTATTATCAGGTAAGACAATGAGTACATGCTGATCTTCCAAATTTCACATTTCTTGGAAAGATCTAAAGTGCATTAAAATGCTAAAAGAAAAAAAAAAAAAACACAAAACAAAATCCAAGAGTATGGTAGTACTGCTGTAGGAAACATTACCAAAAGCAGAAGTTAAATTATACTAAATTATAATACAGACTGAAGTAATTCAAATATATCTTTTTTTCTCAAGTTGTATTTTGTGGCTATATGGAAAGTGTCAGTCAATATGATACAGTTGTTTCAACGTGGAAGCAAGAAATTGACTATTTTTTTTTAGATTTTAAAAACAATCACCAGTGAGCATTTTTAAAAATAAGATCAGTCACAACAAGTAACACCAAAGGTCCATCTGTCACAACATCCCATCTCCAATGGCATCTGAAAACAAATACCGATGGAAATGTATAGGACACTGGTATTTCTCCACAGCACTTCTCAGCCTTTATCTATCTGTGACTAAAGCACTCTTTAGCAGATTTGGTATCTATGTTCCTAAAGTCATGTCCTTCTGTTACATAGACAAACATATAAAACCGTTTATGCACTTCTTAAAACTGTTACTTCTCCTGGGAACTTTTTAAGTCATAGCTATACATACAGATGTGTGAATCTTTAAATGATGCATTTCATTTCTATGTATAACACTAACTAGGTAATTACATACTTCTGCTATACAATAGACTGAACTGCTACTACGGGATGTGAAAAGGTAGAGAAAGAGGGCAGAGAGGTAATGATCTTGTGCTATTTTAAGTGATCTCATCAAGTCCTGGATAATCCCTCTCCTTCTCAGTCATTATGCATTCAGGAAAAGTACTACAGCATTACCATTGTATATTGTGCCTACGTATTATCAGTATTTCTAAAATTACACGAGAACTTTGTGATAATAGACTCAGCCTTCCTGTCTCAAGACCCTGTGACTAATCTTCTTCCTTCCTCTACAAACCAAATATTCTCCCATCACCTCCACACTCTTCTTTCCCAGGCTTTCTGGAAAACTCATCAGCTGCCCCAGCTGGGAACATCCAGTATCAAGGCTAGTTCTGAGCGAGCAACCTATGCAAGCGCAATGAGTATCTAGTCGTCACTCCAAACACAACAGCTACCTGCGGGGCTTACTCTACAGCCCGCCCTTAGCAGCAGTGCTAATCTGGGTCACTACTTACTTAGTTTTTTTAAGTAATCAAGAAATGAGCTTTATAAAAGTCATGGTATTCTGCACAGTGGAGACTTTTCTCCCTCTGTAAAAAGCTGATGAAGCAAGTCCTCAGTTTGAAAAGTTATTGGAAGGAGAAGATAGATGTGGTGACGCGTATGTTCTGCAAACCTTAGGCTTAAAAATGAAACAAGGCAATTTATATATAGAAGTCCACATTTTGAAGATCGGAGACCTTCAGAAGCCTCTGTATTTTCATTTTCCACAGAGGCCTTGCATGCCTCTAACTTCTAAAGAGAAGAGGGGAGAGCGGGGAGAAAGGAGAGAGGGGACACAGAGGGGAGGCGAGGGGAGGCAGGGGGGACAATATTTCAGTTGGAAGGGACCTACGACAATCATCTAGTCCAACTGCCTGGCCAATTCAGGGCTGACCAAAAGTTAAAGCATGTTATTAAGGGCATTACCCAAACAGGCCTTAAACACCAAGAGGCTTGAGACATTGACCACCTCTTGAGGAAGCCTGTTTCGGTGTTTGACTACCCTTTAAGTAAAGAAAGGTTTCCTAACGTCAAGTCTGAACCTCCCATGACGAAACTTTGACCCATTCCCATGCATCCTATCATTGGATACCAGGGAGAAGAGCTCAGCACCTCACTCTCCACTTCCCCTCCTCAGGAAGCTTTAGAGAGCAATGAGGTCAACCCCCAGCCTCCTTTTGTCCAAACCAGAGAAATCCAAAGTCCTGATCTGATCCTCATAGGACATTCCTTCCAGCCCTTTCACCAGCTTTGCTGCCCTCCTCTGGAAGCATTCAAGGTCCTTCACATCCTGCTTAAATTATGGGGCTCAGAACTGCACACAGTACTCAAGGTGAGGCTGCACCAACGCTGAATACAGCATCACAGAACAGCAGGGATTGGAAGGGACCTCTGGAGATCATCTAGTCCAAACCCCCTGCTAAAGCAGGTTCACCTAGAGCAGGCTGGACAGGATCACATCCAGGCAGGTTTTGAATATGTCAAGAGAAGGAGACTCCACCTCTACAGCGGGATAATCACCTCTTTTGACTGGCTGGTTATGCTGTGTTTGATGCACCCCAGGATGTGGTTTGCCCTCTTGGCTGCCAGGGCACACTGCTGACTCCCGTTGAGCCTGCTGTCGACCAGCACCCCCAGATCCCTTTCTGCAGGGCTGCTCTCCAGCCACTCCTCTCCCAGTCTATACTCGTGCCTACCATTACTCCATCCCAGTTGCAAAATGCGGCATTTGGACTTGTTAAATTTCCAAATGTTAAATAAATCATTGATGATTGCCCAATGCTCCAATCTATCTAGAGCCCTCTGCGAGGTCTCTCATCCCTCAAGAGAGACAACAGCACCTCCCAGTTTGGTATCATCAGCAAACTTGCTAATGGTGCATTCAACTCCTGGATTCAAGATCACTGATAAAAATATTGAACAGAATCCACCCTAGAACTGAACCCTGAGGAGCAGTGCTGGTGGCCAGTCACCAGCCAGATGTAGCTCCATTCATCACAACCCTCTGAGTGCTGCCCCTCAGCCAGGTCTTCACCCAGCACCCCGTGATTAGGTTAGTTATTCAGGACAAGTACATGTGTCTACCTTTGCTCTAGCCAAATTTAGCTGCAAGTTGAATATGCTGAAGTGAGATAGTATGTTAAACTTATTTTTTAAATGTCACATTTAGATAGCTATATTGCAGACTGTTATAATTATATAATCCACTACAACAAGCAGGATGCAAAAAAGTCAATTTTATTTCTAACTGAAGTTACTAACTCGCAAACATTTTTGATCTTCACACAGCAGAAACAAATTTCATTTCGTTGTTTGCAGCCACTGAAAGCAAGTAATGAAGAACAATAAATTGTGCCCATTGTGATATTTCAACTACAGTTGTTAATAGGCATAATGAATTTCTTGAAAGTTGCTTTTAGTCTAAACAAGTTGAAAAATACACTACTAAACTCTGTGCATTATATACAATTGATACAAGACTGGAACAGCAGACGCATTGACTAAAGAAGCTAGTTCTTCCAACTTTGTAAGTAATCGTGAGTAGAGGCGATTTTGCTGATAAAGGTAATTTGGACAGCCATAATCTAAATTTAAATTTTCCATTTCAATGAAAATAAGTACGTGTGTGCAACGAACAAGCAAGATATATAATTACTGTCAGCTTTCAGACTTCAAGTATTTCATAAAAAATACTTCTACTTCAGTTTCTGATAGTAAAATTATTTTACAGTTTTAAAAAAAGACAGTTCTTTTGTCAAAATTCAAAAGAAAGGAGAATTACATGTAATAAGTTTCCCAATACATTCAATAAATGTATAGATAAAGTTTTGGTGAAGCAAGTCTTCTGATTAAAGAATAAACTATACAGATGCATTCCAAAGCAGCATACCACCAAAAACATGGGGTTTGTACATAAAAAACATTTATAACTATTTACAATTTAATAAATGCACTTATTGGATATATTAGTTTGAATGATCACATTTAGCTGCTTTAAACAGGCACTTCTTATGGCAGAAGGACCTATACATATAAAATATTCATTGTTAACGTTTAATGTCTCATGCTGTTTTACTGATTTCAGAATTACAGTTACATGTGACTACAGAATCACAAACTAAAGCCACAGGTAAGAACAGAAATAACCTAAAGCATTACTTAACTGCTGTCCTGACTCGGGGATACTGTCAGAATGAGTGCCTAGGAAAGCTGATGTATTTATAAGAGGAATCACAAAATAATAGTAAAATTATGCATAAATTGCCAAATTCCAGTGGCATAGCATGGTGCCACCGCATCCATCTGTATAATTTATTACTTCAGAATATTAGTCTTTTGGTGTTGACCTTTAAATAAAGATTCCTATCAGCCCTAGCAATCTTTTCTGACCTTGACTTTAGACCTATTTTTGACACTTTTGGAAATTATTTAAAGTTCATTTTTTACTCATATTTCATACCCTGAGCACTTCATTTTTAACTCAATTTTACCAATACTTTATTCAAATCCCATGGTAAATATAAAAAGCACTAAGTGTTAAAAACTATCCGAAACGCAGTTAAACTACGAATCTCTGGTAAACAGGCCTTTCACTTCAACGAAAGGAAGAAAAGTGTGTATTTCTCATGGAGAGCTACACAATTCTTCTTGAAGAGTGTGCACTAGCTACAAGAGTAACTCCTCTGGTACCAATGTAAAAACAAACAGTAAAATAATGAGTCAGCCTTTGCCACAGAGGCTTATTTGCACTGCCATTTACTCGCAGAGCGATGTTAGTGCATTGCTCAGTGTATGAAAACACGCTGTAGATATGTGCTAGCATTCCTGTTTTCCAGTGGCAGTCTAGCAGGATTATCTTCTTTCTGAAGCATGCAAATAAAGGCAAGCATTATAGACTAATCATTTGGAGACCAACATAATGGAAGACAAGCTGAAGAGAGCAAACAGCATGAAGCACTGACACATTTCAGGAAACAATTTCCACATCTACTAGAGATGAGAATCTCCACTGTCCAATTCTCTTCATTTTTTAATCAATCACCTTGTTATTTTTAAAAACAATTGATTTCGCAAAGAAATAAATAAACATCATAATCTGTAAACTTAGAGATAAGAATACAGGCACCTAATAAGAAACCATGACATCCAGAAGAACCGTTGTTTCAAAACTTAAACCCCTTTCATTTTGAAATACATTGAGTCTCTTGCAGAATTAACATAGGAGCCTGTCTGACTTTTAATTCTCTAATGATTCTTTTGGAAGATTCCCGGTATAAAAATATGAATCTAACAATGACAAGAAGGTTTTTGAAACAAAACCTAAGTATTTCTTTGGCAGGTAATAAACTTATGGAGGAACCTAGCAGAGAACAGAACTACTATGCATAACTATGAATTACTTCAGAGATGCTCAAGGTCACTATTTTATTCATGGTTTTTTTCCCCTCAAGTAACTCTTGCTATGAAATACAACTTAACACCTTTCTAGATACCTTTTAAAAAAACTGATTAATAGGCCAGTGTGATCCAAATTTCTCCTCCTGTCTTCTCTCCATCAGTAAGAAAGATAAAAATCCAGCAAGCTTTCAGCTGCGGTATTTGATAGGAATTGGATAGAATATGTTCTTTTCCTTAGGAAGCAGTTTTGAAAAAAAATAATCATTTTAATTTAAAATCCAGACACCTTTTATCCCATGTTACATCAAATGTAGCAAGAAATTATTATTTATGACTTAACTCACTCAAGTTGACAGTTAATGGTGATAATGAAGCCTCATAACATTGGTTATAGCAAATCCATATTTAAATTTTTAAAATGTCCTGTGACAAATAGTCAAAATATTACAGCGTTTGGTATTTCATTACCTCATGGTTGATCAGATTTCTCCCATACACTACTGTGCAAACATTTACTTTTTACTAGAGATACCAGACTATCGGTTAAGTTTTGCCACTGATTATAAAAAGGATGAATTTTGAAAAAGAAAACCACGTGGTTTTATCTCAAATTCATTCACATGGGATGTGCTTACAAGCCTGGAATTTGTCTGACCATTAGATTAAAACCAGTAAACTGCGCTGCCACAATCTGTGTGATGTTGAGTAGGCAACAATGATGTTTCCCTCCTTGTGCAACACTGCAACTTCTCCACTACAGAAAAGTTTTCATGGCCCAGCCCATTACAGCATGAGATGTTGTGTACAATCTAAGTAAATAGTGTACAGTAACATTTCTTTTCCAGTTTCTTCATAGTGCTTTAACTTGATACTTGACTGAGAGTTTCCAAGTACTAGTTTCCATCTACAAGACTTTAATACTGTTTTCTTAACTGTGCAAAGCAACTAATCAACTAGATGTTATTCTACTTAATACAGTGTTATAGTAGGCATTTATTTCTACTTAGCTGAACTTTCTAAAAGTGTGGGTAGCTATTAAAAAAAAAGACAGTACTGTAGGACAAATAAACTACATCTTCTAGAGGAACAGTGCTTACTAGAAACAGCGTTACCCACAAGGGTTGTCCCTGCAAGCTTGCACTCATGAGACCAGAACTTCCTGAAAAGCAGTGACTGCTTAAGGTTCACCTCCGAATTATCACAAACATTTAATAAAACTGGTTTTCCTAAGTATTGCCTGCAAGCTTCCAGACGTCCTTAGGGAACAAGAATCCCTTTGATCGCATCAGCCCCCATACAGATACGGTCATCCACGCTCGTCTTCAATCATTTTCCAGCACATATTGCTCCAGCCTAAACTCAGACAGGCAACTAACACGGAGCAGCTCAGGCGATGGCATTCATTCAGTTAGACTCCACAACCAACCTATCCACCACCAGCCTGTGTGTACTACCCATTCAGTCAATCTAGTGACAAAATGTTGAAATCTTTTCTACTACATCTAGGTTATTTTCAAACATTGCCATTTGCATAAAATTATAGCTCCCACATACTGAACTTTGCTGCCCAAAAGAAGGAACTTTGTCATCAGTAAATGACCGCTTTCTTTTTGAGTACTCTACCTACCGAAAGCAAATTTTGTATTTCATTCTCTCTCTTCCTGAATCATTTCTACATTGTTCAATAAGTTTATGGGAGACAAAGGCAAAGGAGATTTTGGAGTAAAAAATCTCAACACCAGATGTTGCCAGATGCAGATTAAGGTTTACAACTTCCCAACCCGAATTAATGAAAGCCTGAACAAAAGGAATTCTGTAAAGACTACAGTTTAGCTATGACTTATTGTCAGTTATATATTAATTTTTATTAATATACATTAACAACAAAAGAAGTTCCTGGTGACTGAAAAAGACATTCAAAAGTTCATAAATGTGTACTTGAAGACAAGAGCTCATTATGATACACATTCTGCTTCAAGTAATAGTAGGGATCCGAGTAAAAGATTTACATGCTGATTATATCTTGTTCTAGAATTAGTTTGCTTTTTATATCTGGCTAAAATCATCCATTGTAAGAATTAGAATAAAAGCATTTTAAAAAAAAATAATTGAAAAGTCCTGTACAAAATGAAAAGATGACTGGCAAAAACCCCAGAAATATTACCAAATTATATTCTCCTCATGGCCTACAATTTAGAGATAATGGTCTCTTTGAATCTAGCCACTAGATGTACAGCTAGTAGCTATGACTGAGAAATTTTTTCTTCATACACAAAAGATACAGCTAATACTCCAGTACTAAAAAGCCCAAGATGCTGACCCCAAAGCAAAAGAAGAAAATACTAGAGGAGGTAAGGAGGCAAGACCTAGTTCCCTCAGGGAATCAAATGTAAGTAACAATTCTGTGGTATCCAGTGCAAAATGGAGGAAACTATTGGGAAAACCAGTCAGTAGTGATCAGGGAAGATCTACCGTTCTAGCTAAAAGTTAAAAATACACCCTGTGTTTCCCAGTGGAATTCAAACTTAATATTAGAAGCGCAACAAACAACAGTGAGAAATACACTGGATGAGACACTTCTACTTCCAGGTAGCATTAATTGGACTTCATAGCCTGTTCTTCTAAATCATAACTGCGTACCTTCATAACAGGGTTTATGCCCAACACTTTTTAAATTCCCCATCATGTTAAACGTCTTTTTTTTTTTCCCCTTTTTTTAAATTTGCCATTAAAATAGTAAGTTTTGGCTATTTAAAAGTTAAAGAGCTTACAGAGGTCAGGAATTTACAAACGATTTTGCAGTCAGTCTCAACTCTTGGTAAGATCTCTGAATTCTGTAATAGCATACAAATATAATCTCCGCAGTAAAACTTAAAAATATGATTTAAAAGAGATATTAAATAATTAAAATGCCCAGTGAGCAGCACTTAAGAGTGGATTAAAGTATAATACAGTAATTACAACCATAAAATCAGATAAAAAATAACTACTGGTGAGCTAAAGAAGATGGCTTTGTTAAAAAGAAAAACAGCTTTATGGTACAAATTAATTAAAACAGTTATGAAATGCTTAGAAGATTTTTAATCACTTCAGCACTAAGCTGACATATAAAGATGGACTGTCAGAGAAGGTCCTTATTAATCACTAATTTTGAACAGCAGCAGTAAGGTCTAAATAAATTATATTTCCATTTCCAATTCAAAATGCTTCCGCATGGTTAAAGTCTTTTTAACTATTACAATTAGAGCTCTTTTTTCCAGATACTTCAACACAATCCTAGTTCAAAATTATAGGTGTCAGTAAAATGCTTTATAATATGATTAAACGTGAACATAATTTTGCACATCCAATTAAGTATTCTTTAACCATACTTTAAAAAAATCATTAGCATGATTGAGTACCTAACAAAGATTGATAAAATGTCACATATTACCACAGTTTCGTCATCAGTTCATTGTATGAACATACAAGATTCAAGTTAAAAAAAACAGATTAGTTAATCTATATCTAGCACAGTATATTGAACAGATCACTTGTTCTGTAGGTTCTTATTAAACAGCAGCAAGTTGTTTAATAAGAAAACGTATTAGTCTTGGTTGATATTTTGCCTTTTTGAGATTCAGATTATCCTAAACAAAAAAGCAAAACAATTTTTCTCTGCAGTTTAATAAGTTCAATCAGAACAGAAACTGAATGTCCTTTAGAAACTACGAAGTATCAAAACTACTCAACAGCTATCTCTAAGTACTTTTCGGGCTTAACTCATCCTATGAAATTAAGTTCTGAGCAGAACCATGAAACGTTTGTGTTTGAAGTATTGAACAGTTTTACAGGAATAAACATCTTTGTCTTTTGGGATAAGAACCTACTGAACGCCAAACACCAACACAACATTCAGAGAAGTAACTATAGGAATCCCAAGTGAAGTTTGGAAATTTGAAATTTTAGCAGCCCAGAAAGAACACACAGCTCTTAAAACAACTCAGACATTAGAAAGGATAATTCTGCCAGCACTAATCCTATTCTAATGAAGGATGTTTTATAAACATCTCCAATTAAATAACAGAATCATAGAATGGTTTAGGTTGGAAGGCGCCTTGAAGATCATCAAGTTCCAACCCCCTCCCACCAGCCCAGGTTGCTCAAAGCCCCATCCAGCCTGGCCTGGAACACCTCCAGGGATGGGGCAGCCACAACTTCTTTGGGCAACCTGTTCCACTGTCGTCTCACTACTCTCACAGTGAAAAATTTCTTCCTGATATCTAGTCTAAATCTCCCCTCTTCCAGTTTGAAGCCATTACCCCTCATCCTATCACTACATGCCCTTGTAAAAAGCCCCTCTCCAGCTTTCTTGTGGGCACCCTTTAGATACTGTAAGAAAATATAACAAGATACATAAATATTAAGAATTATATCAACCAACCTTTTACACACATCTACAGCAAATAATTGAAAGCATGAGAAGTGCACAGAATGGTGCAATTAAATAAGATCTTTCGCTGTGGACACAGAAAAATACATATAAAAATGAAAATTTTTTTAATTGATTGCATTTCATGAAGAACTTCACCTGCATGTATATATACACAACATACATAAATATATACAAGAGATTCATATTTTAAATTTCTATGTGCATAAATAGCAAAAATATATGCAAAGTGTAAATTTCAGGCCATGACATGAAAGTACTTTATTACAAGTGTTTACTTGTGGCATTATTTACAGAACTGCAGACAACTGACCAACCAAGACATTTGGAACTCAAGACAGAAGTAACTAAAGAAAGCGTAATTAGTGGAGGCAACATTTATTTGTTCAGAACATTAAAATAAAATGCTTTATCTAAGATGTATTTCATTTGAAGTTAATGAAACAAAGACATTTACGACATGGCAACAGTAAAAAAAAAATAGGACTTGTAAAATCCGTAACATAACATGGTTTTAAAAGGTGAAAGAACACTTTTAACTCCACCTAGGCATAAGTAAAAAAATTTTCCCAAACAATGCTATGTAGTATTTAATAACACATTCTTCAAAATAATTTTAATATAACAACTTTAATTTTGCACTAAGAATACCTTCCTTTAATTGTCCCAATTAAAATATCATATGTAAGAATACCTGTAGTAATTCTCCAAAACAGGTGGCCAGAAGATGCGTTCACAGTGGACACAGCAGAAATACTGAAATATTACCGAAACTTTGAAAAATGTAGCTGAATTCTAAGTGAATTTCCTTATAGGAAAGTCAAAATGCAAAACTCTATTTTCTTAGGTATTTTTCCATTACTTCCATTTTCAAAAGAAGGTGGGAAAAAATATATACAGCAACAGTAAGAGATTTTTCTTTTTTTTTAATAATTTTCTGCATTTTTATTTTTCCATTTCTTGGTACTAAGATTCAAGGGCCAATTCGACAATAAGATTGGTGATTACCGGTGCAAGAATTTGGAACACTAGTAACACAGAATTTACTGAACTACAAGAAAACCTAAGCACAGATCAGGGTGTGCAGAAGACAGATGCAAATAGCAGGAGCTTTTCTATAAAAGATACAGAAAAAAACCTCCCCAACTTACCCTCACAGAAGATGCAGAATATTTATACTAAGTTGAGTCGTCAATACTACTTTTATAGTTTATTGTAATGCTAATGAGAAGCTGGAAAAAATAAATTTATAATAGGCTATTTTATTTTTTTTTCTCCCTAGAAGTCCCTTCTTGCTAACTTAGAGAGAATGCCATGCAATTTTAACAGCTTTTATCAATGTTTGGAAACCCGAAACTACTTTTATCTACAAATGCTCAGCCTTCTCCAAACGACTAGCTCAAACTCTGATGTAATTACCAGACGTCTTACGGTGAACTGAAGAAGCTGAGACTCTCCCAAGCATGAAACCAGCCAAATGCTAAACAACTGCAAATTCTGGAAACAGAAATCCTGAATTAATTTTGGCATTCCTACAGCATGTTTCCTTGCTTTCAAGCTTAAATCAAGCAAAAGTGGAAGACAGCATGCCACATGAGTGTGACCTTTTACAAACCATGAGAGATGGTTCATGATTTAGAGCAGAAAAGCTCTACTGACATTACAGGAAACAGAAAAGATAATTAGTTATAACAGATTCTTTATATTATTGAGCTATCTATTGATCCTCCCTCTCAATATTTTTGCATAATACCTAGAACAATCTGAATGATGATGCCAAGGAGATAAATGAAATCAAATAAAGTTTTGTCTTCAAATTCCATCTGGTCTATATCAACGTTCTATTAACAAACTCAAAAATTCCGTTAAACACATGATTCATGAAAATTCTTTTCTGGAGTTTAAGCAGACTGAGATTATGATTAAATTAACAGAGTAGCTTGGCTGTTTGAAGTCTACTGCAATGTTCTGCAGTGCACGCACAAGGACAGTTACTTTGAGAGGTGCTGTGATCCATAAGGCTGGGTTAATGAAGGTTGCTTGAACCACTAACATAATGCATTAACACTCTCCGAAGGGTGAGCATCATTTTTCATACACTGGTAATCCATTACTATTAGCAAACAAGCTGTACAAGCTTCATCCACTCACACAGCTACTTATTACGTTAAGATTCTCTTCACCATGCAGTTACCCACCATCAAGAAAATAATGCGACACAGTAGCAACAGGAACATTATTTTCTTCCACAATAACCTTAATCAGCACTTGGGATATTTACAGTAAATATAGATTGTGAGATTTCTTTTTTAAAAACAAAGTTACCAAATTCATATCAACACTATAGCAGATCCAGTAAAAAGACAAAAGAGAAATGGAGAAGAGAAAAGCAAAATAACATATTATTTAACCAAACTATGTCATGTATCCATCAAAAAGCCAACGAGGACAGGATCCCTCACTTGAGGCATCCAAACGTTTATGAAGTGACAGCAGTACACATCCACCATTGCCTACCTAACAACTAAAACTTTAATCTTACATGTACTTTGGTGTATTTTTCTGGCAGAAGAAAGTAACTGAGTGGACAGTCTTCTAGACAAAAAGAAACAGTCCTAAGAATATCGAAAAATGCGTATCTTTTACTATTCTAAACTTTAACTGGACCACTGTATTATAAGGGTTGTGATCAGCAGTACAAAGTCCAATCGACAGCTAATTGCTAAAGGCATCCGTCAGGGGTCAATACTGGGGCCAATATTGTGCAACACCTTTATTAACAACTAATGATGGCACAGAGTGGACTGTCTGTGTTTGTGGATGATACTAGATTTGGAGAAGTGGTTTACAGGTTGAAAGTCAGGGCTACTGTTTGGAGGGACCTTGGCAGGCTGAAGGAATGACTGATAGGAACCTCCTGAAGGTCAGGAGAGGCAGATGTCCCGTATCTGGCATGGAATAGTCTCATTCAAGAGCACTGACTGGGCACAGACTGGCTGGAAAGCAGCTCTGCCAAGAAGGACTTGGGGTCCAGGTAGACAGCAGGCTGCACCCGAGTCAGCAGCGTGTCCTTGCAGAAAGGAAGGCCAACTGTATGCTGGGCTTTCTAAGCAAGAGAGAAGCCAACAGGTCAGGGGAATTGATTCTTCCTCTGTATTCACAGAGGCAACCAAGGCAGTTAGGAAGCTGGAGCACTTTACACATGAAAGGGGGCTGACAGAACTGGATTTGTTCAGCTTTAAAAAGAAAAGTCTATGAACAGCTGCAACCACCTAATGGGAGAGCGTAGAGAAGATGGAGCCAGATTCTTCGCAGGGGTACACAGAGATAAAATAAAAAGCAGTGGACATCAGTTCCATAAACAAAAATCCTAATTATGTATATATTTTTTTAAAAATATCATCACAGTGACAGTAGTCAAACCCTTGAACAGTCTTACCCAGGGAGGCTGCAGAATCTCCACCCCTGGAGTTACTCAAAATTCAACAGGGCAAGATTCTACACAGCCTGATCTAAGTTGGCTCCATCCCCTTAGACAAAGAGGCAAGAGCGGAGGTTTGGAACACTGACTTCCAGAGGCCCCATTCAACCTAAAGAGAGTTCCAGGTTTCCGTAATGTCAATTACATCCTAATCTTACTGGCTTCCTTTCCAAATAGCAATGACAGCTTTTTAAAATACTTCATAGTTTCTACAACGAAAAAAACGTGTAATGAAATTTCCCTCACTCTGAAGCGTTATAATCCCCATTATTTTTAAAAATAGTTTCCTTTAACATCTTTTCTACATATGCTACAGGTATGTCATACAGACAACGCACACTGTAAAACATACCTGCTATAAGATGATCAGTTCCTTAAAGTCAGGATTTTGCTTTGCTTTCTCAAACTGTACTGCTTCAAAACAAGGAAAGCATCCTCTACTCCTCAACCATGTAAACAATCTAGAGTTAAGATTAATCTAAGATGTTACTTTAAGTATTTAGTGCAGTATGAAAAAAAATCCAAATTAACTAGCAAACACTCATTATGTTTACAAAAAACTACCAGAAGAAAATTCTAGTGTAGTAAAGGTATTGTTCAGTACCTACCTTCACTTTGAAAAAAATCTTAGCAGTTATCTACAGTCACACATTGAGAGAAAACTTGCCATAGCATATAGCTCAAAGTAAAATATACATTGTATTGGTTGCATCCTTTACTGAATACTATAAAATTTGGATTAAAAAAACATTGAAAAAAATTGGATCCACATTCAGAAAGACAAAAAACAATTACCGTTTTTGATGTGGTACTACTTTCAACAATTTCTTATTACACAGCCCTAGAAATCCCTCACAAAAGTATTTTAAATCAGATAAAAATCAGGACTCCACACTTTACTTTCAATTACAAAGCATGGTAAAGGACATTTTAAGAAAACACATTTATTTGCTACAATTGTCCTTTTAAGTGTAAATCCTTAAAAATAATGTTTCCCAAACCTCAACACTGAGAAAAGTTATATAATTATACTCCTAAAGCATTGAAGGCACAAATAAGTCTTCAGCATTTCTTTCTTTCTTAGAAACTAAACAATATCATCTTGTATTATCTTTAATATTTTTATTAAACAGAATCATAAGGTTGATTACTAGAATGGCATTTTTCATTTTAAAAACTTGGTTAAATAATTTATTTATATAAATATTCATTGGCCAAGTTCAGGCATTATAATTATGCACTTTATTTAATATACAATCATTTTCTTCTATAAATTATTGAAATGTAAACATCAATACTGATATAAGCACAAAATGACATATAAGTCATACTGCAAGCAGTTAGACTATTTCTGAAGTAATAAATACATTATATTAAAAATATTTTTAAAGCAAATACTTTGCTACCCAATATACAGATGTATCTCCTTATATTTTTCATATTCATTTACATTTTAAACAAAAAAAAAAGTGTATCTACAATAGATTTTTTTACATACATTTACACTGATAGTGTAACATTACATAAACATTGTTCTCCTGCCCTTAGTTTTTGATCATTAAAAATACTGTAACATCCTAAAAGGGTACAAAGAGCATTATCAAATATTCAGGATGAAAATACGTGCAGGCCAAACCAAGATCTGCTATGGTAAGCACTGGCACAAGAAAAACTCACAGTATGTGTAATGAAAAGATGGAATTAATCTTTCCAAGAAGATTATCAAATACTAAGCTACACAAGAAATATTTTTCTATCTCATCATTGACAGGCTAGTGTCACAAATATATGCTGGTTCTGCTTGGCAACATTTTGTTAATACTCTATTCATTAATTTAACAAACTATCAAGAGAGTATGTTTAGAATGGGCAAGCATTATCTCTTGCATTTCATTTAATTAAACTCTGTTCTAGCAATATGACAGTCAGCATTTCATGAAGGGAATTATTTTAAGGATGAAGGTAGAAAATATTTCAAAGTGCCCTGCTAAAACATGAAAGCATAATCTAAAATTACCCTTGCACACACTGTAATTTATCTATAATATTAAAGATGTTATTTCCAGAGTTCATAATTAATTGGATTCCACAGAGAAATTATTCAGGCATTCCAGATAGCAAAATGATGCACAAAGGCACAAAACATAGTGCCGAAGGACAACCATAAACAACCGCTGTGACTTGCCCGAATTACAACAATCATTGAGCTTAATGTGAAATGAATACTGGCTGCCTTTTGTATGTGGTCATTACTCTGCTGCAAAGAAATTGCCATTGAATTTTGATTATATTGCCTTAATAAAAAGTAATGAAAGTGGCTCATGCTCTGGTGGCTTTCTTTTAAATGATACACGACAGTGATCTTGCAAAGGCCAGTGTGCCACAAGTTGATTGAGTATGACACCTCATCTGAGGAAGGCGACGTTACCCCACCACTGTGGGTAACTGCAGTGATGCTGCCTTGACTTCTTGCAAACATTTTAACAAAATACTTTCAATGAAACATCAGTTAGAAATTCAGTTAGCTTTTAAGACTTACCGTCAATCCGACTAACGAGTTCTTCCAACATTTTCACTTTCTTCTGAATTCCTGGCTGTGCAAAAGTGTAGTTATCCTGAAGAGGAGACCATACACAAGTGTAAGTTTGGGGAAAAAAAAGGTTTCTTTTCCTTCAATTACTTATCTCAATCCATGTATTTTTCTACGTTTTCTTAAGCTGCTTGTGTTTTGCTTTTACATTCTTCTTTTAAAATCTTCCTTTTGTTTTTACATACTTTTAGAGTTAAGTAGTAAGTAATCACATCGTACAGTCCTACTTCAAGTCCCTATCTCTAGCAGTATACCCTATAGCTATTACTGCATCAATTCTCCTCTACTTGCTAGTCTAGTGCCCCTGAAGTTACAGCTGTATTGCAGAAGTCCAATTAGCTTTAAAAGACTCATCTTAAATGCCAAAATGTGCCACGCTAGAGATTTTTTTAAGGTGATTTTTTTTTCTCATAAATTTACAATTTTATCACAAATAATGTAAGAAATATGAAAATTTAGACCCTAATCAGTGACAGGATAAGAATCTGATCTTTAGAAGTTCAGAATAATACCTTCCAGCAGCACAAGAAATCAAAAGTCTATTTCAACGGAGTCATGACTGTTCTGAACCCAAGGTTACAGTTAATATCATGAATCAAAATCTAACACACAGGCTATATAGCTAAAATGGCAGGGTATTTGCATGTATTTGTTTGAACGTATCTACTCTGACTGGATTTTTTATTTTTGGATTGCAGCTCTAGAACATAGACTAGAGTGTGAAATAATGAGAAAGGGAAAGGTACCTCCACTTTAACCCCAAAGTGACACATCTTTTTAAATAAAGACATTATTTAAATACATAGTAATGTTTCTGAGTATTTGATTGACAATCCCTCCACTCAACTCATTTTGTTATGGCCTTCTATATAGAGAGAGTCAAGAAAAGAAAATTACCAATATATATTTTAAAATAAAGTTGCTACGTAAAATTGTTTTTATGTAACCACTACATACACAGAAAACCAGAGTAAAGGATTTTTCATCTCAACTGCTATTGTTTCAATAATTTCTTCATGAAAATCAATTGGAGAGCTCAGCACTATTCCAAAAATAATCCTAAAAATATTTTCACTGATGTCAGAATATTAATTTTTCTTGACTTTATTTCAATTTTTAACTTGGCCTTAAAGTAAAAGGGATGAATACCAGTTCATTTTTATGTATCTTGAGACTTTTTCCTTTTTATATATAAAAAAAAGGCCATATTGACTTTCTTGACTATATTTCCATGGGTTTTTTTAATTTTGATTTCTTTTATGTAACTGAATTGCAATATAGTCTTCAAATTCTACAAAATTGCCATAAGGTATGAAACCTAGAAGTTCACAAAGAAAAATGATACACTAATAATTATGTTGGTTATAGCACATCAGCCAATAAGTGATTTACAGTACCAAAATGTCTATTATGTGCTCTGATCAGTTGCAACTGACCACAGTAGTAGTTATTTAAAAAATTATAGCAAAGTTCTCTACTAGCCTAGCAGTAGCACTTTCACAGTATTTGGTATCAGAAATCAATGTATAAACCAGAACAGCAAGGATAGTTCTCTGAATTTTGGAATTTTCCACGGGAATCACCAGCTAAAATAGACAAATCTTGTTGGCGTTGTCTCTCAATTGGAACACGAGCATCCTCAGTAGTGCAATAAAGCATCAAAATTGAAAGACTGGAAAGTCACACAGAATTCAAATCCACCATAATCTTATTTTGGGGATAGAGAAACTATCCCATGCACAAGTCTGACAAAATCCTACGTTAGTCATGTATCAGATCTTTAGGAAATAGTATATTCATTTTTTTCACAGAACCTACTCTTAACAATTAAAACTGTACTCAACTTTTTCCCCAAATGTTTATATACTGTTCTATTTATTTATTTAAAGAAAGTTAACTGCTATTTCTACTAGCGGTAGTGTACTTAAAAGTGCAGCAATATGGTACTCAATTATTTAATATATACCAGATCCTCTGTAAAAGTATCTTCACGTATTTAACATTGAAAGCCAATCCAGAGCTAAAACGCTACTACTTTGATCATTAGACTCTCCCCAGGTAGGACAACTCCCAGCTGTGATCTATGAATCTGTAACTGTTTTCTTTCTTAAAGCATCATTTACTCCTTACACACCTGGAAACGCAACCCAAAACTGCCATCTTGGATTTGGAAACAGATAGGTTTGCCCTTCACTACATGTTATCTTTTGCTTATTCATTTATTTTTCTGGTCATTATTTCAGCTGCAAATGAACACAACTGGGAGTCACTCTTCTACTTGTGCTGACTCATCTAACTGGAAAGATCTTTGTTAGCTCCCCCAGTCCTCTCTTCTAATTAAACTACACTGCACATATTCCCTCCTATGACACTTGTAATTGACTTTCTGGAGTTTGTGAAACTGTGAGGACTTTGTAAACATAAAAACTATTCTGTTATCTACTATTCTTGCTCCTTTTGTGCTTATAGGCAGAGGAAAAAGCTAGTAACACAGTTAAAGGAAAAAACATGTCCCAACTCGTGAAATTCATGAATTTCATTTCGCTATATTGCTCAGGGCAATATTTTATATATATATACAAAATTTTCTATATTGCTCAAGGCAATATAGACGTACAGTGGTTAAGATTTTAATTCCTCTATCATACAATTTAATTTGCAATACCAAATACTTCGAAATTTGACTCAACTTTACTCTGAATTCTTCTACCTCCTCCCCACCAAGCAGCACAGGGAGAAGGAGGAATGGGGGTTGTGGTCAGTTCTTAACACTTCATCTCCACCGCCCCCAGGGGCCATACGCCCTGCCAGAAAGCCTCTTCCTGCGTGGGCTCCTCTCCACGGGCTGCAGCTTCCGTCAAGGCATCTCCACCTGCTCTGGCATGGGGTTGGTTCCTCCATGAGCTGCAGGGTGGATATCTGCTCCACCGTGGACCTCCATGGGCTGCAGGGGGACAACCTGCTTCACCATAGTTTTCACCACGGGCTGCAGGGGAATCTCTGCTCCTGGAGCACCCCCTCTCCCTCCTTCTTCACTGACTTTCACGTCTGCAGTGTTGTTTCACTTTTTCTCACTATCTCACAGCTGCTGCACTGTGTTTTTCCCCTTTCTTAGATATGTTACCACAGAGGCACCACCAGCATCACCAATGGGCTCAGCTTTGGCTAGCGACAGGTCCATGGAGCTGGCTGGAACTGGCTCTGTCCAACGTGGGGCCTCCTCTCAAAGAAGACACCCCTGCAGCTCCCCTGCTACCGAAACCTTGCCACATAAACCAAATACAAGTTCTCTGCTAACTTTTGCAGAAAAAAGTGATTCAGTATTCAACTTTGTGGGCCTTCACAGGAACATTTCATTACTCGTCCTTCAAATTTTTGTTATATTCCCTCATTTACTCCTTCTGTAACTTTGACCATCGATGTTAAGCAAAAGACAAACTGAAAAAGTCGTAAGTAACTGAGAACAGGATTGTCTTGCCTCAACAGATCTTCAGCAAAGAGTTAACACAAAATGCCTTATATTTCCAACCACTCTTCTCAACACTTTCTAGTAAGTATTCACCTATGACAAAGTATGCATGAGTACACAACAGAACCCATGATAAACATAAATTCATGCATTGGTGTGTAGTATCTAAATTCCTTGATGTTCTGCTCAGATAGCTTCCAAAACACTTTCAGTGAACTATGCTAACCCACTTCACAGCTGAATGGTTGTAATACCTAGTTCAGATTCCAACACATAATTAGTTTCACCTTACACTACAGAAGGTTAAGACTTTATAATGTCACAAGGGCTCAAAACTTGCTTCAGTCTTTGTGTTAGTAGTCTGTACTTATTCTATAGAGGCTACTATAACCACCTCACTGCCCTGAACTACAACTAGGTCTGGTGGGACTTCTCAAAAATTAATCATTATAATTTAAAATAAAATATTTCAATTATAGCCTTCACTAAACATGAAAAAATAATATTAGGTAATTCCTTTTTTTTTTTTTTTAAGGTTAGAGAAATTCTAAGTGGAAGAAACTTGATTAGAAAGTGAAAATAAAGAAAAAATGCACTGAACAAATTTAACTGGGACTATCCTCCTGTAGTCACAAAAAGAAAGGTGGTGGTGGGGAGGGAGAGAGAGGGAGATCAGAGTTTCTAAAAAAGCATCGGGTAGCAAGTCCCATCCATTTTGCTAGCTCTATTCTGAATGCTGACAGTAAGATATAACTTGGAAAGGTGTTTACCTTGAAAAGTAAGTCCCAAAGTAACCTTTTCTGTGGATACACTGACAAAGTGATATTGAGTGAGCTAAGGATGGTCCTACTTGCATTCTTATTATCCTCCAAATGGTGCAGTATCTACACCATACAACTCTCGCATTTTTTATTTGTCTGTCAGGACAAAATACCAAAGTAGATTCTAGTATTTTCAACCATGTGTATCAGTAAGATTCTTATTAGTCACTCTGACGGATATTGTGACAAACATACTCCATTTCCAATCACCAAATACTGCAGCTATCTGTTCAAAATATTACTAAGTTATGACGGTGTGCTAAAAAGAACACAAACGCTTTTTAAGTGTATGTTAAATGTACTTCTGAAGCAACTGTTCAGCAAGTTCAATATACCTCCATGTTATTTTAATTTTAAATCTCTTCCAAAATACTATGGATACTTCATAACAATGAGTCCGAAATAAATGTGAACATCTTTCTTTCAGACTTCTTCAATTATTTCAATTACACGTGGAAAAAGGAATGTAAACAGCATTAGTGGAGGCCATCTGGTGTATAAGTACAAAGACAGATGTAAGCATACACAGAAGGAATCAAATCCATACTGAGTATTATATATAAATATAATAACATATGTATATTATTAATTATACATAATAAATTTGTAAGTATAAGTGATATATATACTTATATATACTTCTGTGTGTATATATAAACAGATATATATACACACACACTTTATATATTTACACACAAATGAAAACACACTATAGTACTTTTTCGACTCATTCCTTAGGAAATACTTTCAAGTTTCAAAATGCAACTTTTCTTATCTACACATCAGAAATTTTAAAATTTTAGATCCTTTGCCCTTCTGCACTGATTTATACTATTTAAAAATACATAGAAGGAATTTCAGAGTATTAAAAATTGCTTCCCAGGGTGAGAAAATGAAACAAATTTGCAACTCTCTAAGCTAAAAACCTTGAGGAAACAACGCCCTCTAAAGAAATACAGAGCCTTACTGCACTACTTAATATATTGCATATATGACCTTTACTACAGTTATCGTTACCAGGAATACTTTCTATTTTGAAAATTCAGACTTTGCAGGCTTTAGCTAAACAAAGTTCCCTATCTTTTTCTTTAAACACGTAATGACTGCATAATTTTAAGAGAAGAAGAAAGTTGAAGAGGAAAGAAAAACAACCTTTTATGTCATCATGGAAGGAAAAATACAGCCAGCCAAATCAAAAAGAAAAAGACGCTGTCAATAATTTGACAAAAATGACTGCAGCCAAGCACAAGTATAGGCACAGCGCTTCTCATCTTTTCAGGCCACACAATGCACCAATGAAAATAGCAGAACCATTTACAGAAGCAAATGCAAAGTTTTGACACAAAGTCTTCATGTCTTGTTTGTTTGTTTTTAATAAGGTTTTCTTAATCAGATCAGAGCTTTGAAATATAAAGGATACGTTAAGCAATCTGTATAAGGTGTACCTAGAGATCTATTTTCGCTACTGATGTATATTTAAGAATTCTTATACATCAGTTGAGGTACGAATTTGGGTACGTTCAAGTATATTATCACATGAACAAAAGATGACTAAAAAAAGGGATATTCTCAATTTAATTTTTTAAACTCATTTAACCACTTCATGCACATATTTGTGACTCCTCTAATTAAACTCCTATTAAAAATCTTGGTTCATCTTGCTCTCAAAGTTATGTGAAAAGGTGGGGGCAGGTGGGAGGAAAGCATGACACTTAGATGATGATAGCCAACACGTATATTAACACTATCAATGGTAGGCACAGTTTACCCAAAACGTTTCCTGAAGCTAGAGACTATAATGTAAATACAATCTTAAGTATAGTTCAGGGGAGAGAGAGTGCGCACGCACAAGAAGAAACACACAAGTGTGCCAGGGTACGCTGTCTGCACATATTCCATAGCATGGTCCATAATCACTCCAAGATACTTCCTTTAAAAAAAAAAAAAATCTTTCAACCTTTGTAATTATTAAGCCTGACTTTTGAAAACTTCAAATTTCCTAAGCAGTAAGAAGGAGATTTACAAAGCATTGCAGCCCAAAATTTCCTACACAGAAAACAGTATTTTATTTATTTCTACATAATAGGATAGAAAAAGCAGCACCTTACTAAAAAGTAGGTACCAGCTCTCGTATTACAATAGTATCCGCAGTCTCAGAATCAAAGACCCAATCTTCTACTGGGCTATGTAATCAAATCTCAGTTTTACACAAGTGGATGTATTATAAATTACAAAAACTGTTAAAGTAGCAATAAAGGAAGGGCTCGGGGTATATTTTTGGATTACGGCGTAGGCCAGACAACGATTCAAATCTGGGTAAGAGCTAGAAATCATAAATATGGACACTTACAATCCCAAAAGCTGATGCTGTAAATTTTAGGTAGAAGACAAAATATTTTTATTCTGAAGCATACTGATAGCACAGTATGCTGATAGCACACCTAAAACGGAGAAAACAATGCCTTTTATATAAGTATCCAGAACCAATTACAAATAGACTTGTTCTCTTCCCAAAAACTTTACTCTCAGTGACAGGCTAGAAAACGGCATTATTGGCTTCCAAAGAGACACGGGCTCCTTAAGAGCTTCTGAAGACACCTGTCCTGAAGAAAAACCACAGCCCTCAGGACAAATCCTACTGATGCCCTCAATTTTCTATTACATGAAGTCCCAGCAAAGGCTTATTCTTACAAACTTAAAATTGGGTACCGGGCCAAACAAAAGAACCATGTTGGTTTTTCCCTTTCAAGAGCAGTGAGCAGCAAATGACTACAGGGAATGATAAGAGCAAAATAAGCCCGCAGGGATACGCTCGCACCATTCTTTCTGTTTCTAGTTTGCAGCGCTGAGACTTCCCTGACTCAAGGTGGTATCTTGGTAAACAGTTGTTTAAAGATTTTTCTCCAACCAAACTTCAAACTGTTCAGGTTCTAAATCCATGTAAAATGCTTTCATCCTTTGACAAGTAGCCCCACAGCTTAGTTACTCAACCACTCTTTTTTTTTTTTAAGCCTATCACTCAGCAGTACTACAAGATACTATCCAGGTCTTGCATCAGAAGAGATGGAAAGCAACTACTCCCTATTCACCTTCTTTATGCAGCTCATAATTTTGAAGACTTCTATTACATTGCTACACTTAGCTAAGTCACACAAGCTGAAGAACTTAATCCATCACCCAGAAGCTGTTCCATACCTTCCATCACACTTATCTTGCTCCATTATTAATAATTCTTTTTAACTTTCAATCCACCACTTCAGAATGGGATGGACAAGAGGGATTAGAACAGCATATAGCATATTGAGCACACGATCATTTTAGGTTTTAAAAGTAGCAAAGTGATGTTTTCTCTTTCAAGGACTACTTATAAAATGCTTCTCCTCCCTACATGGTAACAGGCAATGCTTCTGCCATGGACACTTAGCTTCTTTATGAACTTCTGGTAAAGGACTTTATTAAAATGCATTTTGGAAATGCAACTAAACCCGACAGTTGTTCACAGGCCCGCTGATTCTTTCCAAAAGCTGCCAGATTTGTGCTGCTTTACAGGAGTTATAAAAAATATTAAATAATATGTTTTTTATCCTTTAACCATTAATTCTGTTTATTTTTATGCTTTCTACAAACTTTCCTGATATGCATGTCTAGTTGTCTGTGCTCGCCTGAATCACCCTGAAACCATTTTCAAAATCTGATGTCAAATCCACCCCATTCCATTCCTCTCATACCAAAGCAGTTTTGAGCACTGATCACCCTTGTTTAGCCGTTACCAGAGACCCTCATAGGAGATAATCACAGATGTATTTCAAACTGAGCAGAGTTAACAACTGCCTCTGAAATTCTTACTAGGCATCCTGATGCATCCTAGTGATGCATTCAATCTTCCCAAACTGATGGGGAGGTATTTAAGTCCTCCAGTGACCAAGGAAGCCACTGGAAATTTCAGGAGAGTCCCAAAAGATCTCTCTTGGACAGGCGCTAGTCCGACCTCAGCGATTTTTGTGTAAAGCTTATTGTTTTGGCATGCTCCTACTGTTCAGTTCAGTGATATCACAAACAATAGATTTAATTGCAATTCTTCTAAATTAATGTATGATTCATACTTTGCAAAGTAGATACTGATGCTATATGACTCAGGCTCACTGTTCGTGTCGGTCTCAGTGTAGATGAGTTTGAAGGATCATTTATTCCAAAAACCTAAAATGTTGACATTTTTAATCTCAGTTTTTGGTAAGTCAAGTGTTTCAAGATCCACTTTGAAACAATCTGTCTGAGGCCAGATCAACAACTATGATATAGTCCTAAATCCACTCAGACCCACAGAGGAAGCCCACAACAGATAGGCTTTTTTTTTCTTTTACATTTTAACTATTCCAAGTTTTGAACAGACAATAGCAGACATGCTTTAATTACTGTCACATCAAAAGAACAGGGCTAGCACAACAATTCTGTTAATTACATTCCAACAGCTCGTAGTTACAACAACTCTACTGCCTGAGTTTGTTTAATAACTTCCTAGTGTTGTTCAATAAAACGTATGGTTTTTTCTTCAGGTACTAATAAAGTCTTCAAAGAACTCTATGAAGAGGAGCTTCAAACAAGACTTTGAAGATCTGAAGGTCCTTTGGAAAAGGAAAAGTCACACAGAATGACACAATACTGCATGTGTTTTGCCCTCAGAAAAGTCTGCCCTTAATAATATTCATTCTTATCAGTAATTTATGTGTATTCTGTGTAAGAACATTCTCTTAATTGAGAAAGGTAAAACTGGCTTACAGAAAAATTTCTAGACTCTTGTTCTACTTTGAACCTTCTTTTCCTTCACTCTAAATTTAAAACACCATAAATCAGTATTTGCTCCAACAGATTATGTAAGAAAAATAGAAGCAGACATTTGAGCATGAATACAGAGAGATTCAGGATAGAAGCACATGTGTGTGGCCATGCTTATGTTTGAGTCTCACATATGGCGTGCAGATAGAGTAACAGAAATATCATTTAGGGGTATCATTTAATAAGTGATCACTAAAAATGTTGATGATGTCCATTTTTTATTAGAAGAAAAGCCATTCTAGAATCCTGAAGAGACACAAATGCCTGCCCCAATTGCAGAAGCTATTTCTCATGAGATTTCTCATGTTTATGACTTCCCAATTAATATCCAAATTTGAAAAACTGGATATTTGAATTTAAAATTGTTCGTAATTTAGAAATAGCTTTATGGAAGCCACTGATAATTAAAAGAATAAAAGTAATCCCAAAATATTGTTTATTCATCAGAATAGAAGACTGAACACAACTCTGATCAAGCAATCCATTGTTTTTCCTTAGAATAGTCATAGTTTCAAGGAAAAAAACCAACCATGTTTTGTCATTTTCAGGATCCAACTTGGACAAGACACTAGCATAAAATGAACAATCTGGATTTCTGGAAATTACCAAACAGTTATTACCATATAGAAGTTCTATCTCACAGATGGAGTTAGAGCGACAGTAGCTGCAGGAACAGACACAGACCATGAATATGCAGCTTAAACATTAAGAGAACTACATACAGAAATAACTACTGCTAGCACTTCTGACAGGACTTCCACATTTCTAAAACATGTATTTCCGACTGGCAGTAGGATCTGTCTGCACAGAAATTGGAGCCACGACTGCAGCACTGTCTTTCAGTATCGGCTATACAATGTTAGGGGAGACTCTGAAGACTGCTTGGGAGACGGTTATATCATATATCACATTTTCCCTGAACGCACCACATTTGCGCTATCTTCAGCTGAGGAAGGTGGGAGGAAAGACTGCTTTCTCCATTTAGCTAAGCTTACCAGAAGCATTGGGCTGATGCATACCCAGAAATCCCAGACAACCTACCACTGTATCTGCACAGGTGGACCCTGTGGTTCCTGAGATACAGAAACTTGACCTGTGCATGAAAGCACATATGTAACAGACATGCGGTTCCCCTGACAAGAGACAGATAAGAGACAGATGCAGACGCTTACAGTACATATTCCTCACATCTGTCTATCTTGGCTAACGAACCCATATTCTCAGACAACAGATCCGCAGTTTATCATAACCCTAATCTAGCTACCCAAATGAATTGCAGATATAATCAAAAACTTTTCTTGCAAGAGTTTCATGAAAAGGTACAAAGAAAACTATCTTCAACCTATTTTTTCCTTAAAAATAAACCTTTGGAAAGTCCTATGAAGAATTTTCAGAAGAATGAGTGTCAGTTATTTCTGTATGTACTATTCAACACCTGAGCTCCACATTCATGCTATTTATCTGTTCCCGCAGACCTCCGAAAGGCTTTCCAAGCAGCATTGCATCCATAACTCAGACTTGAGGCACACATTAGCAACAACTTTCCATAACTCGGGAGCAAGAAAGAACTTTGTAGGATTCCCTTTGCAGATCATAAATCTTTCTATTTAATCAGCCATAGAAAGAGCTAATATATGCCTCAGTATACTCCAGTCTCTGGAAATGAATGATCTCCCTTTTATTCTAAAAATTCCCAAGCCCTGATCAATAATGATATTAATATTTTATTGCTATTTTTAATACATCTGGTTAGATCATTATGCAATGCATATATTTCCCCCTTGGTTATTTTATTACCATTATACTTGAAGTTAAATGGAAGAGTTATACTTTATTTTATACATGAACATTACGTTTTCAGGCGGTACAGATCAGCGTGAAGCTTTTACCTAAATGTTAACGGGACTCTGTTGAGTGAAGTGTTATAAAAGATGATTTAGTAATAAAAAAGGTAATTACAATGGATAAATGAGAACATCTACTTAATTAAGTGTAAAAAATACTTATGGGATAAGTTCTAGTTTTCCCATATGCGCAGCCATTATTCCTACAGGTGAAAATGCAAAAATACTCATGCATCATCTGCAGTCTGGAAGTGTTCTAAAGACAACCAGCCTACCATGAGCACGGTGGAATGACATCTGAAATGTTTTATCTTTTGATTGTTCAACTTCAAATGCAAGACAAAATAGTTTTGGAAATTAACTAGCTGTAAAAAAAACCCTAGGAATACACAATTGTTATTCACAATAAGAATGCACCAAAATACTGTTATACAGATTACAAATGTGAAATTATCAACTAATGTGTTGAAAACAATCAAGAATGGTGGTCTTATTTAGGCATATTTTACACATGGCCACACACCCTCAGAACCACGTTTTTATAAATCAGCACTAGAGCATCTTGCAAGAATAAAGGCTGGAGAGGAGTTCTGTGGAAAAAGACCTGGAAGTCTCAACAGACAGCAAGCTCAGACTGAGACAGCGGTATGCCCTGGCAGCAAAGGTGGCCAGCAGCCTCCAGGGCCAGTAGACGAAGGGAAGTGACCATCCCTACTCAGCACTCATCATGGAATCCCTGAGGCTGGCAGGGACCTCTGGAGACCATCTAAGTCCAGCCCCTGCCCAAAGCAGGCTCACCTGGAGCAATCTGCTCAAGGCCATGTGCAGTCAGGTTTTGAACTCCAAAGATGAAGACTCTACAGCATCTCTGACCAAACAGTTCCAGAGTTTGATCATGTTTACTGTGCAGATTTAGGTTTAAAAATAATTTCCTGTATTTCAAGACCACATCTGGAATACCACATCGTTTTAGGGACCTCAATACGAGAAAAACATGAATAAACTGGAGCAAAGGCAAAAGGTCATCAAGATGCTCAGAGGTATGGAGCACATGCCCTGTGAGAGGCTGAGGGAACTGGAATTCTTCAGCCTGAAGAAAAGGCGGCTCTAGAAGCACCCAAAGACAGAGCTCAGCTTTTAATAGTGGTGCATAGCAGGAGGATAAAAGACAAGTAGCATAAACAAACAAGTGTCTCATCTGGCTACAGGGAGAAATTTTTTCAACATGAGGACAATCAAACATTGGAACAGTCTCCATCCTGGAGGTTTCAAAACCCAACTGGACAAAGCCCTGAGCAACTCGATCTGACCTCAGAGCTGACTGTACTTTGATCGGGAGGTTGGACTAGATGACCTGTAGAGGTCCCTTCCTACCAGAATTATCCAATTTTCTCATGATTTTAGAAAGAAAATTTGTTTTCCTAAAGTAAGAAAAATCACAGTGAGGTACCTCAAACCAGAACATATAATCTTTTTGGGGAAAAGATAAAGAAAAACATTGCAGCACATAGTCATGAAGCACTGAAAAGGAAAACCATTACAGCATATCACGATCCAAAATAGACAGCTGTAAGACAGTATATACAGCTACAGATTACAAGATTAACTGGCATCTTAGAGAGGAACAAATTTATATTAAGAAAATATCCTAGTATTTCTATTTAAATCAATTTTAAAAACAATCAATCCAATTGTGATGAGATATATATGTAGCCACTTAGAAGCCTGTAACTAGAGAGAACAAACTAAGAAAGAAGATGCAAAGTAATTCGAGAACACAAACTAGATTAAACTATTGTGCAATATCAAACATTAACTACTGGACAAGTTCTGCAAAAGAAAAATGAGAAATATTACGTCGAACTGGAGCCAAAGAAATACTTGCATAGAAACCCCCAGATCACCAAAAAAAAGCATGAGTGAATCTGCTAAAGCAACAGAAGATTTGACCAAGTTTTTTATTTCTTCTCGAGGCTAACAACCGTAAGCATGTCAGAAAGTGACTGTCATGCTGCTCAATACCAACACTGCCTTTTATTCCATAGGTCCCTATGGTTCAAAGATGTGTTGTTATATTAAAAATACAAAGTCACGTTAGATAAAGAAGGGAAGGGAATAAGATGAGTAAGGAAAGGAGAAATAATAGATGCTATATGTAGCAAAACTCGACCAAGAAATACATATTTCTTAATAACACCTTTTACAATTCTGGAATCAAGAAAATGAGTCAGTTTGGACGGGCTGGAAAAATAAATGAGTTTTCTGTTAAGGGATTCAAATACAAATAAAGGGATACAAATACAATCACTTTTCCATTACACTCTTATGTGCTGGAAAGACAAACACAGGAAAAAAAGTAAAAATAAATCTATCTAGCTCATATTAGTCAAAAATTTCACAACAGGACCATAATTGTTATCACAGTACACCCTTTAAACTTATCCAATACCGGCAGGCCAACATCAAACGGAAGCCTATTTTGATGAATAAACTAACGGATATATTCTGCAGAGATACTTAGATTGCAGTTATCACCACATTACATATTCCTCTTCTCTGAAATCCTTGTACAGACATCTCAGACAAAGTATCAGTAAATCATACACAAGTCTCTTACAACATATTTTCACAGAAAAAAAGGAAATATAACAGCACTAATCTTGTTTGGGATTCTCCTTTGGTTTTGTGTTGTTAGGTTGTCTGGTGTTATGGCTTTGTGAGAGAGAACAGTTTTTCCTTGTTGGCTGTAAAAACATGCCATCATCTATAGTGGATCACATGGCAAATACTAAAGGAGTATTAAGAACTAATTTAATGACTATTTCCAAGAAACAATCAGCAGTAACTTTCTTGAGAAGTAGAGAGACTTAAGCAGATCATCTAGACTACTGCATATTGGCACCAAGCTTCCTAAATCGAGAATCTACAGCTGTAAAAGTAAATCTGTCTCAGCTGTCATGATCCTGCCTTGGCCCTACTGTGTAGTTCTACTCATTTATTTCCTATGGTACCTATTCAAGGTATTCACCCCTTAAACCAACCAGCACTTTTTTGCTTTCTTGTGTTGTCAGGCAGTTCAGCTCTATGAATTAGCTCACAACAGGTAGCACTCAGCACGGGATAGACAGGAATGAATATTCTGGTGCAGACAGGAGCACAGGATTATTACAATTTGATGTAAATCAGCTTATGCAATTTGATTTGATCTTAAATTTAATGATTCCAGGTCCCAACTCACCCAACCCCATCTAGTTCGTGCCCTTCACCAGTGGATCTGGTGACCATGCATCAGGAATGCAAGTCAGTTAGAATCATAGAATCATAGGTTTAGGTTGGAATGGACTTTGACAGTCCATTTAGTCCAACACCCTGCCATGGGCAGGGACAGCTTTTGTTAGATCAGGTTGCTTAAAACCATGTCAAACCTGACCTTGAACACTTCAAGGGATGAAGCATCCACTACTTTTCTGGGCTCCCTCATCATAAAAAATGTATTGCTTATGTCCAGTCTAAATCAATCCCCTTTTAGTTTAAAACTGTTGCCCCTTGTCCTGTCACTATGGGCCCTCCGTCTTTCTTATAAGTTCCCTTTAGGTACTGAAAGATCTCAACTAGGTCTCTCCAGAGCCTTCTCTTCTCCAGGCTGAACAACCCCAATTCTCTCAGCCTGTCCTCATAGGAGATGTGTTCCAACTCTCTGACCATGGCCCTCCTCTGGACCTGCTCTAACAGGTCTATGTCTTTCCAGTGCTGAGGATGGACCCCTGAACTGGATGCAGTACTCCAGGTGGGGTATCTCCAGAGCAGAGTACAGGGTCAGAATCACCTTCCTCAACCTCCTGGCCACGCTTCTTTTGATGCAGCCCAGGATATGGTTGGCTTTCTGGGCTGCGAGCACACATTCCCGGCTCATATCCAATTTTTCATCCATCAATGTCCCCAGGTCTTTCTTGGCAGGGCTGCTCTCAATCCCTTCATCCCCAGCCTGTACTGACACCTGGGGTTGCCCTGACCCTGCTGCAGGACCTTGCACTTGGCCTTGCTGAACTCCATGAGGTTCACATAGGCCCACTCCTCAAGGCTGTTAAGGTCCCTCTGTATGGCAACCCTTCTCTGAGGTTTTTTTATCACCTTCCTTTTAATGAGCTAATTTATTGTTGTGTTAGTTCTCCCAAGCAACTCAACCTGCACAACCTCTCTATCTGACAAGTAAAGTGGTATCAACACAGAAGGGAACCAAAACAGCAGAAAGGAAGAGGGGAAAAAAAAAAAAAGCAACCTCTTTCATTTCAGAAGTCCGCAGTAGCACTGAATTAACTGTAACATCATTAGTCACACCACTAGCATAATCTTTCAAGACTGCTTTTGACAGATGACTGCATCCTTGGATACATCCAATTGATAACCATTCCATTTATATGAGAGCTTAAATCTTCATTGATGTAGTTTAATTCCATTACAATTAGTTTCAATATTTTGTTTATCAGTACTTGATGGTTTTGTGTGAAAACAGAATTTTAAGGAGAAATGATGTAATCTCTGAACTTCCTTTTCTAGAACAAAAAAAACAGAGTAGCAGGCCTGTGACAGAAGATGTTCCAGAAACAGGTAAAACAGCTGGAGCGCTTGCGTTTCTTTACCTGACTTTCTTCCTTTCAAGTAGATTTCAAATTCTCACTTTTTTTTCTTTGTAAGTTCTAACATGTTTTTGATACGTTGTCAAATATTTTAAAACATAGTAGCTCTGAGAGACTGAAATAAGCAAAGCAGCATTTATTTTTTTTTTACAAGAATCAACATGACAAAAAGACTATGCTTTTCAACAGTGCTACACAAAACGTCCAGCTACTACTTGTTTGACCTTTAACGTGGAGAAATAGACTTAAAATGCCTTCAAAGAAGTTAAAGGTTTCTGTTTGTTGACTCAATTTTATAACGATTTCATCAGAAATGAACTCTGTTACAAGTTCAAATTCACAATATGCCTTAGCCAATGAAACACTCATAGTAAAACACAAGTCACGAGCAAGAATATGTTAAAGCACTTTTAAAAATACTAAGTACCATAAGGAAAGAAATACCTATCAAAAAACGCAATCAAAATAAAGAATCTGAAAAGCATTAACTTGGTTTCACCGAGAAGTACAGCAATTCATAGGAATTTTTATGGTTATTCACAATTTATGACGACTTACTAATGATTGTACAATAGTCATTTTCCACACACATAAATTCAACCACCAGGGCCTTTGCTACATTAAAACTACTTGGAGAAACAAAACTTCTAATTTTCAAGCATTTGTCCAAAGCATTTCAAAACAAAAAAAAGCCACATGGACCTCTCAAAAGGACTGAATCTTATAAGTACAGTAGAAGCGCTTGTCCATCACCTCATCTTTTAAGAGAACGTTAGGAATAAATCAACCAAAGTTTTGCTATCCCTGTAATAATTTCTATTGTCACCAAAACAATACTGAAACAATTTCAGAGAAAAGATCCTCTACACCATACAAGTAGCTCAATTGAAAGCAGGGAACAATCAGAAAGAGAAGGTATGAACACAAAAAAGAAAAGAAGAAGCAGCAATTTGCTAAATATTTGTAACCATAATTTATTTTCTAATCAGCTCACTGAAACCAGCAAATGAGCCCTGACTGCAAACATCTGCCTACCAAACACCACTACAAACAATTCTTTGTTGCCACTGCAAAATAGAAATCATCACCTTTCAGAAACTTTCACATCTAGCAAAGGTCAATTTTGGTCCCATCATAACCCAGAAATTCACAATGATTATTATTTTAATGAATATATTCTAAGTCTACAAAATCAGATTATTTTTACTTTCTAGCAAGATTCAAAACGTTTATCTCAAATGACACAGATCTGAAACACAGATATTAGATAGACAGTATTTGATGCCTACTGCAACACAAAGCCTATAAAATTTAATTCGGGTAACTTCTTTGTAAACTGAAAAGTCCAAAGTTTCTACTTTACCTTTAATTGCAGCATAAAGTGTTTTAATATGCTAAATATCAAATACAGATGTTTGGGCTCCCATTTAGTCTGTGGTAGATTGGATGGATTCCCACCTCACCTAAACACAAGATGTTCAGCTACGTATTTACTACTTCTAGTAGATACTTCTAATCTTCATAAATTTACAACCCAATGAATGCAAACGTACACACAAATCCACCATTCTTAGTCTGTAACTCGCTGCATTTAACACAAAATTGTGCCTGCATTTATAGCTTCTCCACGTAGAAAAAATTCAAACGCTCAGTGAAGCAGCATCAAGTTTTAAAAACATGAAGGTAATTTCAAGTACTAGTAAGACAGCAATTGTTTATAGGGTGCTATATTAATGACTTAAAAATGAATAAACAAGCCATCTTTTCATCACCTCAGTGAGACCATTTTACTTAGAGAGTTGAGCAAACATTCTCCATGCTTGGTGACTGAGGTGCACAACATGCCCCTAGAACTGGAGATTTTAACTCTGCTCTAGAACATCATACTACAATGAAACATGCAGACATTTTCATGAGAAGAAGTTGCACTTTTTTTTTTTCTTTTCTTAATACTATGCCAAACTTACAGCAGATTTCTCCAATGGGAGAATGTACTTCTCCCCTGTTTTTCATACATGTACTCTTACTCAACAACCTTAAAGTAATTCAAAGCCATGACATTAATCAGTTAACTCCACTACCTACAGACAGGAAAAATCAATTTACCTGAATGCCGTCAAGCAACTTGCTCATGCACCAGTAACTGTCAGCTTCTATGTTCTGCAGCACTTCTTCAGGCAGACTGGAAACATCAAAATTTTCCACTTCTTCTTCTTCTGTTTCAGGAAAAGAGAGACAAAGACAAGTCAATGAAGTGCATAGAGTAAATAAAGCAAGGATGAAGAAAATAATTGAAAACAAAGACAACTACCACTTATCTTCTAGTAAGAAACTTCAACGCACATTTACTTTAACAGGGACTAAATGAATCATTTATTGCTCAACTGTGTCATCTAATGGCTTTAAATGTTAATGAATACTTAATTTCTTGCAGACTGTGAAAATCTCAAATCACGCCTGGTTAACCAGAATTAATATATAATAAATTACTTCATTCTAAGCGTTTCACACCTGAAAGAGGATCATCAGAAGCACTTTGAGAGCCCTCAAGCTATGTATGAACAATCTCTGCAGAATATGCCTATGTCTGCATCATGCACAGCAAAATACATTGCCAGTGTCGACAGAAGAAAAAGCCCTGAAAAAATATGTTTTAGAAAACCAGTGAAATTTATTTAAAAAGCTGACTACAGCTTTTCAAGGAGGATTTGTTTTTCTGGCAAGCATTTGGAATCAGAAGGAAATCAGACAAAAGGAAACAGATGATTCCCACCCCCTAACCCAAAAAAAACCCAGTGATTCTCAATACTGGAAAAGCACAGAACCCCAATGATGTGTAATTCACAGAAACAGTCTTTCACACAAGTATGTTAAAAGAAATTCACATTTTGCTACAAACTGAAATTTTACCACCTAAGTCATGTTGTTTTATTTTTAAACCATGGCATCTGAATTAATCCATTTTGAAAAGAACACAGAATGTGCTGCCTTGCCAGCTGACTCCCAAACTCCCATACAGCCCCAGAAGACAGTTTAACACGAGCTGGGAATGCTTGGACTAAATGCTGTAGCTTCCCTCTTGCAGCACCTCACAGTGTCTTACTGTATCAAGATGAGAATCAAAGCAGCATCCTTCCCAGCCCTGGTTTCTTCCCAAGGGGTGGGGGGGGGAAATGCAGAAGAGAGAGGTGTTTGATTCTACCTAAACAGAGCGTGAGGAACTTCCTCCATTACACAACTTCAAGGTAGCATAGAATAAACAGCAAGAGAAAACCAAGAATATGAAATACCTTAACACTCCTCCATTATCTGTCTCATAGCTTTGCAGCATGTCATTACAGAAGCCTAAGAACATCTTTAGGTTGTCAAATTTGGTTATGCTACTTTAAAGCACTTGTTTGTCAATTGGTAATAACCATGAGCATTACACCTGTTAGAAAAGAATTTTAACATACCAGTGATTTTACCACTACTAGTAGACAGAGGTAGCAAGGTGCTACCAACGCATTCTTGTTAGCACTGGTGTCTGTATGTGGGTGTGCATCTTCTAAGGGATCATTGTTTTTAGATTGTGAAATATTAATAGCTGTTGTAGGACAAGGAGATTAGGTTGTGCTAGTAAAACATTAGTTAAGACATTGGGAAACCTGAGAAGTAAAGCAGGGGATTACAGAAGAGACTGTATAAAATAAAAGCACACGATGGTCCCAGAGGTGCCAGGACTGTAAACAATGGACCAGTAGTCACTGGTTATTAAAGGAATGCCACCTTCGCATTGGAGTAGTTTTAAAAACCTGGTTTCTAAAAGAAGATCAACAAACGAGTATCCAACACATTTTAAGACTGCCTTGCAAAACAATGAAGAAAGAGCAAACGGCAGACTGCAACAGCAAATTCTTTTAATAGCAGATCCTTTGTGAGGAGAAAGAAACTCCCTATCCAATGTCAGCAGCATACTCCTCCCAGCAAAGAGGACAGACCCCCAGAAATCAGTATCATCAGTATCATACCCCTCTCCCAGCAACGGGCAGCAAATTCTTACAATGCTCTGTGGAAAATGGGGGTAACATAGGCAGTAACTGGGAGGTAACACTCCCCTCCAACATCTTTGTGTTCAGTTCCCATCACTTTCTTTATTAGACACCCCTCATTAAAGACAGCTTCTAGAACAAACTTGGGTTCATTTCCCTTATTAAATCTAACCCCTTCAGAAAAAGCATTTTAAGATGAAAGCCTAGTATAATAAAAGTTTCTTCATGGTAAAGATGCATGAATACAATGGACATAAGAAAGGACTGAAGGCAAACAGACCAACATCAAGAAAAAACCCAAAACATCTAGCAATGAAGAAACCTAACTCAGATTAGACAAGCAGCTAAGGTAATGTATATTTGGCAAAATTAATCTGAATTGAAATGTCACTTCCGCAGCACAAAAAGATGACAACAGAACAGTCCCTCAAAGTCCAGAAAAAAGTAGCAAATTACTACTAACATCAACACATCCTTTACTAAGTCCACTAACATAAAAATTACTGAGTGCTCACAAGAGTTACTCACAGACAGACTGAAAATTATTAGACTTAAAATAGACAATAAAAGTCAATTTAGAATCAAAGAACAGTTTGGGTTGGAATGGACCTGAAAAATTCACCTAGTCCAACCCCACTGCAACGAGCAGGGACATCTTCAGCTATATCAGGTTGCTCCGAGGCCCATCCAACCTGAACCTGAATGTTTCCAGGGATGGGGCATCAGCCACCTCTCTGGGTAACTGTTCCTGTGCCTCACCACACTCATCATAAAAAATTTCTTCTTTATACCTACTCTAAATCTACCCTCTTTTAGTTTAAAACCATTACCCCTTGTTCTATCGCAAGAGGCCCTGCTAAGAAGTCTGTCCCCATCTTTCTTTTAAGTCCCCTTCAAGCACTGAAAGGCCACTATACCGTCTCGCCAGAGCCTTCTCTTCTCCAGGCTGAACAACCCCAACTCTCTCAGCCTGTCCTCATAGGAGAGGTGCTCCAGCCCTCTGGCCATTTTTGTGGCCCTCCTCTGGACTCGCTCCAGGTCTGTGTCTTTCCTGCGCTGAGGATGGACCCCTAAACTGGATGCAGCACTCCAGGTGAGATCTCACCAGAGCGGAATAGAGGCGCAGAATCATCTCCCACAATGTGCGGGCCACACTCCTTTTGATGCAGCCCAGGATACGGTTGGCTTTCTGGGCTGCAAACGCACATTGTCTGCTCATGTAGCTTTTCATCCACCAGTACCCCCAAGTCTCTCTCAGCAAGGCCGCTGTCAATCCCTTCATCCCCCAGCCTGTATTGACACCTGGGGTTGCCCTGACCCAGATGCAGGACCCTGCACCTGGCCTTGTTGAACCTCATGAGGTTCACATGGCCCACTTCTTGAGTTTGTCCTGGTCCCTCTGGATGGCATCCCATCCCTCAGATGTGTCAACCACATCACTCAGATTAGTGTCATCTGCAAACTGGCTGAGGGTGCACTTGATCCCACTATGTCATTGATGAAAATATTAAACAGTACTGGTCCCAACACAGACCCCTGAGGGATACCACTCATCACAGATCTCCATCTGGACACTGAGCCATTGACCACTACTCTCTGGATGTGACCATCCAACCAATTCCTCATCTTCCAAACAGTCCACCCATCAAATCCATACCTCTCCCATTTAGAGAGAAGGATGTTGTGGGGGACCATGTCAAAGGCCTTGCAGAAGTCCAGATAGATGACATCCATAGCACTTTCCTTGTCCACTGATGCAGTCACTCCATCATAAAAGGCCACAAAGTTGGTTATGCAGGACTTGCCCTTGGTAAAGTTTAAGATAATGTTTATTTTATATTCATAAAATAGTGTCCCAGGGCAAAAAAGAAGTCTAGTTAATATTTTTCATTTTCATGTCAATATTTTAAACCCATTTTCTCTCTGCCTCACAATGTCTACAGAAGAAACAGTAACTGAGAGTTCCTCATATTTATACAAAACACCGTATTGGGTCTGGCTGAGATGCTCCTTCTATCAGCTTCTCACAGAAGCTACCCCTGTAGCCCCCCCGCTACCAAAACCAACACAAACCCAATACAAACAAACATATACTGAACTTTATTCCCCTTGAAAGCATCAGTCTTCAGGCCCTCCTTCACTAAACACTTGCTGAAAGAATGAGATTATGACTACTTAGCTAGTGTGTTCCTTTGCAAATTTCCTGCTTTTGAGCACCTTTTCTTTTCATGATACTGCTATCACATTTCTGAACAAAAAGGACGCTATAAACTGTAGCACAACACAATAACTCTTCTACAGGTGGGCATGAAAAGATAACAAATGAAAAAGACTTTTTATCTTCTCTTTCTCAACTTTCTTTATCTTTGTTCTTTTTTGTCCTTCTCTCTCAAAATCTACCATTTCACACTATATTCACATACCATATTTTAAACCAACGAAAAAGCTGAAGATGCACCTAACCATCAAAGCTGGGAGTCTTCACCTGCTTTCACAGCCAACACAGAAAAACCAAGTAGTGATGGAGTATTAGCTGTCTTGTTCTAAATTAGAAACCTAAAATAAATCAGATGAATCACATCCAAAGAAAATTCTGTTTCTCAATACTAGGTATAACTTGAACTTAAAAAGATTACCTCAGAATGCAGACCTCCAAACTCTGGAAGTCAAAACTTCGCTGAAATAAAATTTTAAATGCCCATCAAAAGAATTCCCATCCGGTGACTGAACTACCTGCAACAAGCGAAAGTGACAGGCTGCAAGAAAACAACAGCAGTTTGAGACACAAGGCTGAAGCAACCTGGACAGCAGAGACACCCCAGCATTAACATTTTGGAAAAACTAGATTCTAACTGTTCCAGTAAGGACGGACGACCAAATTAGACAGATAATTTTTTTTTTTTTTTCCCAGAAAGTAGAGTATAGCTTTTTAAGAAACATTTTCCAATGGCACCAACTACTTTTCATCACAGGTATGTTCACCAAGCACAAAGAGGATGTCAGGACAGGCCCTTCTGAAATGAACATAGGTCTGATGTCAATTCACTGTTCTAAGTAGAATTCTCATTATTCCGTAGGGAAAAAAAAAATGGATTAGAGATGGAAAGGTAACTATTATCAAGTTCTTTCTGCTCTAGTTTGGGTGATCCTATAAATCAAAAGATACAGATAGCATTTAGGAACCATCCAATTCTTTCACTAAAAGAATCCATAATCCCTAAATATAGCGTCAGAGAGCCGCAAGCTCAACCATTACAGAAATAAAAATAGCACTTTTTGGAAGTATTCATCCAGCTTACTTGTTCTGCCTCTCCCGTTGAAAGAGACATCCAAGAACACTACGCTTTTTTTATGGATTATACTGACTGATCTCTAGCATTTTCATAAGCCTCTTCCAATGTAAAAAAAATATTCAGGATTTTTTCATATGTTCTTTAAATATATAAGCTACTTCCAGTTCAATTTTCATTCCCATTGTGCTTCTCATGCATCACTAAGTCATCTCTTCTAATGTCAGATAATAGAGTTTTGAAATATAAAAAAAAAAGAAAAAATCTAATTAAATGTGTAAGACAGCTCAATTGTATTTCAATTGCACACTAGTAGTATTTAGCCTACGTAAAACTGTCTCAAATTTTAGCTTAAAACTCTCCAACCAAATATTTCACAGAGTAAATCTAATTGCTTAGAGATATATTAAAATACATTTTTCATTGGATGAGCTAAGTATATTTTTGTATACGTTATATTAACTGGTACTTTTTGATGTAAATGTTAGTGTAGCTCCTTCTTCAGCGTATACATGGAAGCCATCCAGACAGTAAATCTAATAAAGAAGGCACAGCATCACAAAAGCCACCAAACAAGCAAGTGCTCAGTGATGTGCAATGGTTTCTGCTGCATCAATTCACCTTAACTTGCTGCACTTTATTGAGGAAGTTCAAAACTAACTCTGAATATCTGAATGACCCTTGTCTACACTACAGCTGAAATAAAAAAGGCCACCCATTTTCTTGACAAGCTCCAATTAAGGAACACCTGACTGGCAGAATAATATGCAAAATAAAAGTTCACATATTTAACATCCATGCATTTATTTGTGTAGGCACATAGTGCAAAGGGCTTCTTTTTCCATGCAGTTTTAAGGGGAAAAGCAATCAAGTTGTGCATTACTCCCTTTTTTCTTTTTTTTTTTTTTTTCTTTTTTTTGTTACTTATTTGGATGAAGAAATAAACACACTAGAGACGTTTAGAAAAGAAAGAGCGGACGGGATTTCAGGACAAAACAGAAGAAGAAAAAAATACATCAGATACTATTTCAATTTAAGACTTGTGCTTGAAAACAGAATTGCAAATTCTGGTTTTAGATAACTTTAAATTTATTTTCAATATGCAAAATCTGAATGGACAGTAATACAAAGATTAAACAACAAGAATATGGGGGAAACTGCAGGCCAATGTGTACATGTATCAATATATGGGGAAAAAAAGAGATCAAATTTCCCGAATATAAAGTCTCACAGCCACGTTTCTCATTTTCTTCAGTTTCCTGTGGAGATTATTATCATGTTATCTATGTAATTGTAGAAGACAGTAAAATAGTTGCCTGGAGGAAAAATGCTGTAGCACGGAGTCAATGACATCCTGATCTGAATATGTGCATTGCTGTAAGCATAATATTAACTATTCCTTACTCATTCCCAGTGTATGCTTCTGAAACTTCCCACAGTGCGAAAAGAGTGAGGAACATTTTCTAAACAGCTTTAACTGGATTCACTCCCAAAGGCAGAGACATAAGGATAAAATGAAAAATAAAGAAAAATATCACTTACAAACTACTTACAGCTTTCTTTTTCTGATAACAGTAGAAAATAAATATAAGAAAAAGATGATAATGACTTGCCTCCATTAAAAATAAGTTTTAATATGAGATTAAGCCTAGTTGATGATTTTGGTGGAAGTTGTTAAAAATGTTAAAATTAAGTCCGTATCTATCCCTATCTTTTAGATGTATTTGATTTCTTCTAAAAAAATGCCTGAATTTCAACTTTTCAGTACAGATCATGGGGAAAAACACCTGCCATTACAGACAGCTGCAATCATCCAATACAAATTTTTTCATTAAAAAAATGGAAAATTTTAATTTGAGAAACAATTTTATTTAAAAAGAAATCATGTCCTGATATAAAACTAAAATACTGAAAACGTATGACATTATTAAAACAGGTTAACGATACTGCTACAGTAACTAGTAGCCCTCTCACTGCATCCAAATAGCCATCTGTGTCCAACTATGCGTTCAAATGCAACCATCAAAACGGCAATCTGCATTCAGAATTTCTCTACACCTGTTACGTACAACACTAACATCAATACTCAGACTTTAAAAAGTGGAAAAGAAATGAATGCAACTTGATAGTTTTACTACTTCATTGCACTAAAAAAGCTCATACAAAAAAAAAAAATCTCTTTTTTAAAAGCTTACATTCAGTCAAAGGAAACTAACTTTTAAGGAAACAGACATTTAATTTGCTTATTTATGTTTTAATTTTAGCTTTTTATTTTGAAATGGTGTCTCAGCTCTCAGAATCGGGCAAAACTCAGATGAATTCACTGGCATGGAAGGATGGGGATGAGATGTGTGGTGGTACAAGAAAGATCCAGTGCTGAAGCCCAAAACAGACTGTAAGATCATCACTAAATTATGATTGTTCTTTACGTACACCCAATATACAAAACAATACATATAAACATTAGAAAGGTTAATTCTCTGAACATCTTAAAACTGGGGGGTTTTAGCACTAATTTGTGTAAATGTATTTCTCATCTAATGTATAAAAAGTATCACCATATACTTCAAGTTCAAACTACATAGCTCTTGCAGAGGTGCAAGGAAACCATTCTGATTGTACCTGCACAGGTACTTGCCTGTATAAAGTTTACGTTGTTGTAATCTAATTTAGATGTTTTATCTTCAGATAGGCCTAACCTAAAAGTTACCAGCTAAGTATAGAAACTACAAAACTGTACGCATATGATTGCATGCAGAGGTGCACAGTAGTATTTCCAGTAATATTTCTGGAATATCTTACGTACTCCCCTTCAAACTGAGTTTTCAAAAAGCCTTATGAAACAGCTATTCAGTCACTGCTGCACTAAGGCAATGTCTTCCTAAGGAGATCAGGACATAATAGAGCATTTAAATGTAAATTCTTTCAGTAATAATTACCTAATTAAATATGTACATAACCACATCAATATCTCTCATTCAAAAAACCCTAATTACACACTTATCTGATAGAAATAACTTTTGAGCTGTTAAGGATTAATCACCAAAGTATAAACTTCCCTTTCTTTGTGATACTGCAGTCACAAAGGTAAAATTAAAAAAATAAATAAATAAAAACAACTCAATCATCTCATCAGTCCAGGCTTAGGTAAACATGACATTGCATTTTAAATATTCCCCTATTACCAGCCATGTTCTCACACACACAACATATTGTTGACTTGTCTGTTTCAACACTGTTAATAATCTTACACTTGTTTTCAGTTGATCTGCCACAATTTCCTTAAGATGCAATAGGAAGCAAGATAAGTATCTTTATACATCAGTATAAGATTGTTTTAAAAATTAATCATTTTACTTGATGAATATTAATTCTCTAAATAATTTTACTGCACATGGGGAATGTTATAAACTCCTTTCACCTGGAGAACAAGGTAGATCACCACCTCCAAAAATACTGTAAACTTGATTACTTTGACCTAATTTTTATGCTCATCAGAATTAACGTATGACCCTGCAAGTACTCTCAATTTGTTCTATCACAAAAGAGTAAATACTTCATATACTTACTCTCTAATTCCAGGTTCCACATAACGGCAATCAGTAAATCATTGAGAGGCTTCCTTTAGTGGGCCTACATGCTGGCCAGTAAGATTTTCTACTCAAGCTTTTTCTAAACTAAATTTTAATGGCATTTTTTTCCCCCCACACTAAGTAGTCCAGAACTTGCCCTTAATTCCTATTCATAACCTACTGCACATATCTACACAGAAATAGGCCTGCTTTTCAGAATAACTTTATTTGAAAAATAGGGAAATTCTCAGCTCATGTTGCAAATTAAACAAAAGACATTGGTTCTTCATAGGCTGCAGACAACTGAGATTATCACTCAGCAATTCAGATATGAGAATTATGAAAAATATCTTTACTACTTCAACTCTACCACCAATACAGGACACGAAAGAGAACTAAGTAAACCAGGCGGAACCAACAGGTCCTTGACCCACACAACTTGTATAACACCAAATACAAGATGGCAACCTCTTAAACATGTGAGAAACCTGGCTAGTAAATGCAGTTTACACTGTGGTACAAGCCACATCCTTGAGTATGACATTATTGTGAAACAGAAGTCTTCAAAGCATCTAAGATGACAGCTCTTCTTAAAAATGTACTTTAGCAACAATGACAAACACAACGTTCAGCACAAATTCTTCTCAAAGTAATCACTTCAATAGGTTTGCTGCTGTCAACCAAAACAGATTGCCAGGGAGAAGTGGTGCATGTGATACCAAGTTACAGGACTAGTAATTAGCATCCAATATGCACAATGAGCACAGGATGCTGATGAGCATTTTCTTAGAATGCCTGATAAGGGAGTTTCCTGAGAAACCCGAAAGGTGCTTGGAGAATAGGAAATGAAAGATTAAACGTTGAGCATGTCTCCCAAACCACATTTTTTAATTACCTAGTTTGTGCTTATCCTTTATTTTTTTTAAACATTGAGCCTATGTATGCACATACACACAAGCAAGCAACGCACAAAACAGCAAGAATGAGATAAGAGTAAACCACAGCATGGTCAAACAAGTCTAGAGCAAACCTCAGGAACACAGGCCTTGCCTGTGGTAAGGTACGGGACTGATTACAGGGCTATTTTAGAGATACTCACACTAGCACTGTATTTTATAAAATGCAAAAACCTTCAAAAAGACTATATAAATGAATATAGATTTTAAAAGGAATTATTTATTAGACAGGGAAATAAAAAAAGTCAACTGCATTAAAGGCCAAAATGCATTTAAAAGATTTTAAGAAGTCTGTGTATCTGCATATGCAAGGGTGAATTTTGAAACACTGAAAATTAATGCTTCTTACCTAGAACCGTAAAAAAAACCTGACTTTTTTTGCATGTAATTATTTACTACGAAAAGGTAGACTAAGAGAACGCATTTGAACAATCCCATAAGCAGTAACACGTTTAATACATTACTTAACCAGGCTAAAGGTTCAACTTTTAACTTGGATAAATATAGAAGTAATAAAAATTACCCAAGAAATTGCATGCAAATATAAAAACTTCTAAAAGTTCGGAAGTTTAATTTTTTCAGTGATGAAAGACTGAAAAATTTGCCACTATCAAGTAAGATCAGCAACTATTTACACACGACAATAACTCTATATAAGCATAAACTCACCCACTCACGAAGAAGTTTTTATTTTAACTTATTATTGTCATTGAACAACTAAATAAATTCCCAAAGAAAAATGGATGGCAGGGGAAATAACTGTTCTTCAGTGACATTGTACACACAAGTGTATGATCGTAGCAGTTTGCTGCAAATCCAAACTCTGCAATATTGGTCAAATTTTTTAATCTAAATGACATGCTTCCTTATTTTGTAACCTCCCATGTCATTCACAGCTAATAAGAAAGAAATACACCTTACAGATTTCTTGCATTATTTACAACAGAACACAAGTACCATCCATTATTTGCACTTTTTAGCACAAATTGCATATACTGAATTAAAAGAAGCATATTTGAGGAAAATGAACTCTGCTCAGGCAACACTGCTTGTTATATCGCTTAATTGTTGAGTGGATTCCTTAACTATCTTAATCTGCTGTGATTTACAATTTCCCTATGAAACTGCTATGTATGCATTTGTGGCAAAAAAGCCACAACGCTTACTTTATTCATGAGATTCAATCATATTTTTACATAATATATAGGTATTTATTATTAAGATAACGAAACAATCACATCACATGGTACAATCTCTAGGAAAAAAACCTGCTTTATTTACTGAAAAATAAGAGTGCAGTTTCTTTTTCTTCCCCAATGTTACTGTAAGAAAGGCAGTCTTTAAATTGCAGTTGTACTGTAACAACATAAACTTTTACCTCATAATTAACTAAAGACAGAACACACAAATCAATTCAGAAATGTCTGATGACAATACAATTCCTGTCAATTTTTTTTAAAAGTATTGGTTTTTATTAAAACTAATGTGCTATAAAACCATTAACTATTTTCTGTTTTTATGAAATAAGGCAATTAAAACATATAGAAGAAAAACTGTTTTGCAAAACATTTTTTTTGTTATTGTACTTAAGTACTTAAATTTTCACTGCTATTTTATAATTAGTTTTCCACAGCTTAAAGTAGAAATTTAAAATTTCAGATTTCCCAAATTAAAAACAAGCAAAAAATCCCCATACTGATGAAAAAGTCCAATTACTTTAAAATTACTATGATTAAAAAAAGGTTTGCATTTAAACTACAAGCGAAGTCCATACAAATTAAAAAATTTCAGCATACAAACTTCTAACAACTGTATTGGAATTAGTTTGAAATCTGTAACTAACCATATATCTCATTGAAAATAAGACAAAAAAACTGTTTACAACTACGTTTAAAGCACTGATCCACCTAATTTGAAAACCTCTTAGATCTTGAGATGCTCCTGATCTCTAGAACCGTATTTGAATGTTATGTTCCTGACATTCGTACAGCATGTTACCATTGCTTAAGTAATTCTTTTAGCTTTTCTTCCTGCAAGTTACTTCACAATAAACACACAACGTGTGATACTTGGATGCCAAAAGCCATTAAAGCAACTTCCCAGTCTGCTGGAAAGCATGCTTGAGACGATTTAGATCTGAAAGTATAACCACCTCTGTGCTGCTTCACTATAGAAAGATGATCATTAATTTTAACTACATGGAAACCATGGGGGAGAGTAAAACGAATGCACAAGCCAGAACTAAAATATGCAGCTCCCTTTGGAATACATGTCTCTCCCATAGTTATATTAATTGTAATTAACTTTCTCCTTCTTCACAATTCTTTCATTTTTACACCTGCAGAAATCTTTTGGTTTCTCTTCAATTTCATTTTACTGCTTCTACCATTATTCAAGATCTTGTTTTCCATTTATTCCCATGACCCAACATTTCCAGTTTGTAGTTTCAATTAAAATACCTTCCACTAACCTCTCATGAATTCCTCACAGAGCAAGTCTCTTAGTTTCTTAATTGCCTTCAAAAATGAGACAATATAAAGCACAAAAGGTATCTCAAACTTAACAGAAATGTATGATTTTTTTAGGGTAACATTCATATCAAATTAACTTAATTTTTAAAATCCTGGGAGTGTGCATTAAGCATCATGAAATAACACATCTTCTTTAGAATGATGCATTTAAAAATTTAGAAATACACGTACAGATGTAAAAAAACTTTAAAAAATCCACATCAGTAATCATATTTATACACTTAAGCACGTCATCCTATGCACTAAAATAAGACTTTTGTTAGCAGGATTTTTTTTTTTTTTTTTACATACATGGGGAATAAAAATCCTTTTTCCTCAAGTACTCTTCAGCATACCTCAGAAGAAAAAAAAAAAAACCACAAACAAAACCACAGAAGAGCGAGAAGGAAATACTTGAGTAATGCAAAGACTCTGATTTAACAGCCAAATCTGAGAGTTAGCTGAAAACCTCAAGTACTTAAAATCAATACAAAAAAGCAGTTCTGACTTATTTATTCTGATTACTAATGAGAACATTTTTGAGCTTGTTTTTTCTTATGAAAAATGTAAAATAATATTTAATATAGAGTACAGTTAGCTACATGACTGTAGGCCATAAGAAAATCCATATTAAGCCTCTAAACTATCTGAGGCACTTGAAGTAGAGCAGAAGCAAGATCACGGATCTCCATCTGAAGAACAGTATAGAATCATAGAATGCTTTGGGTTGGAAGGGACTTAAAGATCATTGAGTTCCAACCCCCCTGCCATGGGCAGGGACACCTCCCACCAGCCCAGGTTGCTCAAAGCCCCACCCAGCCTGGCCTTGAACACCTCCAGGGATGGGGCATCCACAGCTTCTCTGGACAACCTGTGCCAGTGCCTCACCACCCTCACTGTAAACATTGCTTTAAAAGAAAAAACAAAATAAAATAAAAATCACACAGCAAATGGAGCAGTTATGACCTCACAGACTTCCTTGGAGAGAACAGGAATGCCTGGTAATAGTAAAAAGACGTGGAATAAACTTTCAGGCAGAACAGAGACAGCAGAGACAACCTGTAGTCTAAGCAGCAATTCTGCTCACCAGTCAGCAGAAACAGACGACTTACTAGTATAATTATGCTACCTCAGCATTTTTATAACTCATGCGTTTAATCACAATATAAAATTAAAATAATGACACTCAAAGGTCTTGAAGACTTCCTCTAGTGAAACACAGAAGGTAGCATGCTGAGTAACTCCAACTGGATGCCTCTCTCAGTGAGCTGAAACTACAGCCAGAAATAAAAGAGTATAGTCAGAAAAGAAGCAAGGCAGGGTTTGTCGGATGAACACGTATCTTGTCACGCCAACTAATTTATTAGGGAGAACAACACAAGACAAGTTTACAGAAACAAAAGTTGTTTTACGGTCTGTAAAGAGATATTACCATATTACAGAAACATTAATTTAATTTTGTTAGAAACCTTTGATGAGTCCCATTTAACCTTAGGAATTTCTTAGTTTAGGGATTTGTTCTATACATCTCCTATAGCAAAAAATTCAAAATAATTCCTCTGATTCTGTCCATAAGACAGGATTTGGAAAGCTTCTTCACAGGAAACATCTAAGCAAAGAATCCACACATCTCCCCTGCTGTGGGGTGATATCTCAGAGGTTCCCTTCACACCTCCGTCAGACTTCTGACTCTTTGATAGGCTTCCTGGAACTGGTACCATTGAAGAAATTTTTAACAGTAACTTTCAAGTCCCTGCCCGGCTGTCCCTCTAAAATGTAAAAACCATGATAGTCATGTACAAGGAGATTTAACTTCCTGGGCTTATGAACTCTTTTCTATTTTTCACATCTTGATTCTGCTTTTCAAAAAAGTCTTTACACCACAGGTTAACTGCAAACAATAAAAGGAGGCTGGCCCACACATTGTAACATACTGACAGGTATTCTCAACACACTCCTCTTCCACATGACACAGAAGCATGTAGACAAAGATTTAAAAAAAAAAAAAACCACAACAAAAAAAAACCCAAAACCTCAAACCCCACCTGCAGATGCCTCCACTCACAACAATACACAGAACAGAAGAACATCAAACAGGAAGCTGTAAATTTAAGGAAATAAAATCCAGGTATTTTTGCCCTAACAGCAATAAGACATTTTTGTACTAGAACAAGATAGTATGTTAGGAAAAGTAAGAAGATGAGGGTAATCTTATGCCTACGGACATAAGTGATTCAAAAAAATTTATATGAAATGGCAATTGCCATTTTTTCAGTTACTATCTTATGCCAACAAAGAAAAAGATCAAATATTTTCATTTAATTCTCTATTTAACAAGAAAAGCAGCTACATACAGCACCGTTTTTTAGATAATAACAATGAATTCAAATAGCAGTACCTGGAAGTAATTACTACCAGTCAACAGAAATTGTTAAGTCTGACAAATCCTCCATCTGACACTTATTTTAATCTTTTGAGATAGTAGGTGTTTGCTTCTTCAATAGTTGCTCTTACAGCTTTTCTCCATAGCCAATCTTTCTTAATCCCTACAGACACTTTTTTTTTTTAAAGCTTGTCACCAGAACACAGATCAAAAACACAGAGACTGTTGCTTACTACACTTTCAATGAAAATATTGCAGTATGATAATTAGATATATCACTGCTTTGAAATACTTATTTAGGTAGGTTAAAGTGACAGCTTTGGGACTTGGAGCACACCGACTTAGTACGTAGATGCCACTCTGAAAAAGGAAGAGCAGTTTCCAGTATGACAAGTCTGAACTGCTCAGTTATTTTCTCCTTAATTACATGAAAGTCCTTTCCTTTTATTCAAAGTCCTACAAAAATAATGTTGACATTTGGGAAAAACAAATATAAGAAAAAAAAAAGAAGGAAGTTTGGGGATTACAGATTTCTACCCTCTCTTCTCCCAAAGAAAGAAAAAGCTATATTTTAGTATAACAATGTTTTCCTGTGAAGCCATACTCAATCATTTACCTTTTTAAATTTGAAATACCTGAGTAACCTCTAGTGTACTCTTAGTAAAAATCCACCACTTACCGTTTCATCTAACTTTTCTATTCCTCATATTACCATATTTAATTTGACTCAGAACAATGACAGTTAGGAATAGCTTTTAAAACAGGTGAAAGTGTCTTTCCTTTTACACGTCTTTATAAAAATTGGCTCAAATTGCATCAGATAAACAAGTCCAGGAGATTACACTGAAGAATTGTTTTTAGACAAATATATTATTTCAGTTTGTTTGAAGACATTATGAAATTAGTACCAGCACAAAGGAATAGAGCAAATACTTTCTAAAATAAAAACAGCTTAAGCAAATATGTACTTCTCTTATTTATCAAATAAAAGCTCATGAGAAAAATTTTAAACCAAACTGTCATCTTGAATATTTTGATAATTTGCCCACAAAAGTATGTTGAATATATAACGGTTCAGAACTATAAAACTCAGACAGCATTATCTGAAAAATTGTTTGAATAATCAAAAAATACCACGAATACACTGTAAATAGGAATGTTACAAAGCAATGCAACAATCCTATTAGGATTTAGTAAAGTCTACTTCACACTTTGAAAATAGAAAGCAAACTGTTTCAAATTAGATGTAAACAGTGATAGAGAAGCTTCATAAAACTCTAGCAGTTGAATACAATTGTGACAGCTTTTCTTTCTTCCTTGTCATCCAAACTTGAACTTAAACTGATAGCTGCAGTATGAAAGACTTATTACATTTAATAGTAAAAATGAAGCATTATTACATTAGTTTTCAACAGGTCATGGGTTTTGAACTTTTCCTTCTATATGTTTTAGGACTTACATGACTCTACTAACATATGAAATTGCAAATATTTTAAGTTTTACATCAACATGACAATAGACACCCTGTTAATAATTCCCCTCCTCCTCCCCCCATCATCTTTCATATACATTTTACATACTAGGTCATTTTTCCATTCAGCATTAACATTCAAGAATCTAAGCTTTGGTTTTATGGATTGCCCTTTCTTTGAAGACTATTTAAAAGCCTAAAAAAGTCTGAAAGACTAATACACCTTAAAATTTCAGGGTTTGGGAGTTTTTTTCTTTCCTTTTTTTAAAAAAAACCCAGAAACTCATAAGACACTATGAGCAATTAATACCATTACTCAAAATATTAATTTTCTCTCAGATAGAGAACTAAAAATAACAGGCAATTAAACAGTTGGATATACTTATGCTAGGATAATCTTAATGTCTCTTTTTTATTTCTGACAGCAATTGCTAACCACAGCCAGAGAAATCTAACTTTAATTAGGCTTATTTCACTTCAAATAGATATGAACCTTTTTTTAAAAGTATCCACAGAAAAGTCTTATTTCAAATAAGTTTGTTTTTTCCCTGCCAGATAGTGAATCTGAGGGTACATCCCACTTCCTCTACTAACACACCTTTATGAGCTAAATACCCAGCACTATTACTACTACACTTCTACAATCAAACTAAAGAGGACATTTTATCACAGGCCACACTTTACTCACACTTGCAATATGTGCCAGTTCATGTGAATAAGAATTTTGATTTTGGAATTTGTGTGGTTAAGAAAATAGATTTTCAGGAACTTAATTTTGTTTCAGTGGAGGTCATGAAGATGGCTAGAGTTATTTTCTCCATGCCATCAGGATGATAAGACTTCGAACACTTTGGTTAAAGATCTATGGAACTACTTTAAAAAAAAAAAAAAATTATAGAAAACATGACAGAAGTAACATTACAAATAATTCTCCATATGATAAGCACAGAAAGGTGGCAAAGCCTAAGCTTTGCCGCCTTTGAGGGGAATTTTCAGGGGGACTGAAAACAAAAAAAATTGTGCAACAATTTTAATTTTTTTTTAGTTAGCCTTGAAGTTGAAACTAGTAAATAAAAAACTTATATTCACAGTGTTTGGATATCACAATTATTGATAAAAAACTTGTTCAGCCAGTCTCAAATCTTTCTTCAAGAAGTCTATTGGATGCAACCATGCATCCAATGCTTCAGATGAACTTCCAAGCATAATTAGCTTGGAAACCTGACAGTTTATTGAAGAGAGTGAAATCAAAACTGAACACAGGTAGAAAAGGATTGATTTTGTAAAACAGTATTCTTTATTATAATAAATCATGGCCATTCGAGACATTACTAGAAAGTAAAAATACTAGAAAAGCAGGTTACCATAGCCTACATCTGTCTGTTGAGATGCTTTTATGAGTGGTCTCTAACTTGTTAAGCGAAAAATAAGTGGAATTCACAAAGACTTATCATGAGGGTGCAGTTTAATAATACAGCTAAAGCAGTCTAAGAGCTGCTTGGCAATAAGCGGAGATCTTGCATCTCCCTTTTTCCCTAACATGCTCCTATCCCCCACCAGCACTGATGTTCATCTCTGATCCCTGAGGTGGGAGCTGAAAATTAAATTACTCATTTTATTATGGAGCTAATTTCCTGCCAGTTTAGCTGAACTGATCCACTGTGCCAAAGAAAAGCCAATGCCGACCAAAGAAAGAAGACAGCAACAAGTCTGGGGTTGGGAAAGACACAGCAAAGCTACCAATTTTGACAGCAGCAAGCCCTCATTTAGCTATGTGACCCAAGCACATGGCAAGCAAACCCTATTCTGTCCAATTAAACCTGATCTGGAAATACTCAAATATGCAGTTCCACTGTTCATTTTAAAGAGCAGTGAAATGAAGCCAGGACAGGCAGGGTACATTAACCTCTTGAAACAGCAAATGGGATCTGGAAGAAGCTGGATTCTCCAGCACACAGTAATCTAGATCACACAGTTCCAAGCCCTTACTGGGAATCAAATATATTAATGAGTAAAATATATGTAGCAATATACTATCACCCAACTACACCAAACAGCTACTTGTAGATGCATGCTCAGCTGCTCATTATTAACACCTTCTCGAGGTTACTAGATTCCAAGAAATGCTAGTAACACTAATTGGGTTAGTACAATTAGCTAAAAATCCAAAAGTTTAATAAGTAAATCACCTCATTTCGACCAAAACAGATTAAGAGAGATCTTATGCAGACAGATTTGCTCATGTATTTGATACCAAATGCCACCACTGACTTCCAGCAGGTTAAACAACTAGGGAAAAACAGTAGGGAATAAACTCTATCACTAGCAAGGCACACACAAAGAGCATACCTGGGTAAAGCTCAACTATGTCCATTAGGGCTTTTACTATTATAACTACATGACACAATATTCCTTAATTGAACAAGTTCTGTAACTCCAAGCCAGAACAAAGTGCTCACTACAGGATTAGTCAAACGGCAACTGAAAAATTAATATTACAACAAGCCATGCCAAAAGTAAATATAAATTTGTCCAGGTAAATAATTAAAATAAATATTCAAACACAGGAACAAAAGGATCAATATATTAAAGACAATCGATAGTTCATTGGCCTCCTATTAATCAGTTCTTTCCATTCTACAAGTCCTGCAGACATACTTGCTCTCCTTAATGCTCCCTCATTCCCTAACCCTTCATAAACTAAGCATGAGATGTTCTCTTAATACTACCCACATTTTCCTTACCGTTCTGTTTGCAATGCCTCCAAATATACTGCTTTATTAACCAACCCTAGACACAGCAGTATATTATGGCAAGCACTGCTAGCTGACAAACAATTCACTGCTAGTTATTTTCACATGGATTCTCCTCCTTGATTAAACCGAATAGAAAGATGTAAAATAGTAAGATTTCTTTGCCCAATTACGCCTGAAGAACTGTATTATATATTAAAAAAGAAAATTGCTCAGACACTGTGAATGGTTCATTTGTCTTAAGTGAGACATACATAAAAAAACGAACAAGTTGAAAATATAATCTAGCCAAGTGCTTCAGAAGAGTGCTAAGGGGTTTTTTTAAAGCACTAAAATTTAGGTCTGTATTTTTATCTTCTCTAATGAAATGTAATTTACCTGAAGGAAATTTAGTTTTTTTCATTACAATGCCTCAAAAATATTTAAATTAATTAAAATTAAAAAAAAACCAAACCCAAATACAACCCCAACCCCAACCTTCTGAATTACAGGATATGCAGTGATTTAAACAGGGCAATTAGTACTTTCCACACAAAAAGAAATTGGTTGAATTCCAACTGAGGAATCTGAGAGGTGGTATAAAACAGAAGATGTAAGGAGGATATGAGACCTATAAAAGGGTCTCAGGAAGCTCATAAATAAAGCAGAACAAGCCAAATCATAAGAAACAAACAGGATAAAATATGATTTAGCTCCACAAAGTCTATTTAATAATGAGTTAGGAAGCATCCTGTTCAGACTCTCTTTCAGCACCTATCATTTCTAGCTGCTTTCCCACTGAAGTCAAAAATCAGTGCTGCCACACAGCACAGGAGACTGGGGCAGAAGTACCGAGTCCTCAGCACTGTGGGCAGGCACAACAAAGGTCTCTGCTTACTTCTGGACCTTCTTCACCTTTCCCATGGTGCAAAGCAGGAATCATGAATGTGTAAAACCAAATTCAAATGCTGTTTATCTTACTCAAAGTCCTCCCTCTTCTCAGCTACTCCACACCACTTTCAGAATACTGTCACGGGACAATAGATCGGTGCATCAACAGGGGGAGCGGGGGAATATATTCCTAGAAATTGAAAAGCTGAACGGTGGTTATCTCACAGCAAGCTGGGATAATGCTGAACAATTTCTGTGTCATGTTATATTTTTTTATATATATATATCTCGATCTCACACACACACACTGTTTCATAATATGTGAAAGCAAAAAGTGCTTCAAAGAGAACTGACGGGCAAGTCAAAAGTTTCAGACCACTGAGCGGCTCATCTGTGTAGAAGATCTTTTACAGACAAATGCATATGATGTTTTCTGGACTTACGTAGAAGATGGACTTGGGTTTTCAGTATTTTCAAGACTAACTCGAAAGAGTTTTGTGTAAGCTTTCTTCTTTCCTTGCCCACCCAAATCATACAAATAACAATAGTCCATTCAATTATCAACGAATATTTCATAGAATATTGTTCACGAGAATTTCAGTCAACTTCACTGATGTCATGAGTATTACTATAAAATATCATGAAAATTATTAAGAAGTAGCACTGAAATACACCTTTGTATGTGGCAACTACATTACTGGTTATTTGCATTAAGCAGAGAAAATTAATGTGATCAAATGGAACTTGTAGCATTGAATTGTCATATGACAGAAGAGTGATTTAAATTACTTTGAATAGTTCTTCATGCAAGTTTTACAATGGTTTTAAAAAATGAGGAAATATTTTCTTAATACCTTTATAACTTGCAAGAAAATGTTAAAATGTCAGCTATGATTCATGTCAATGCATTTATGCAGATTTAATTTGTATAACTTTCATAAATCATTTCAAACAAATATGTAAATAAAAACATTTTAATACAGTATTGTTCAAAAATATGTATTTATTTGAACAAATAAGTTTGCTACAAAGTGCAATGCCAAAACTATCAGAAAAGTTCAAGAGCATACAACAACAGCAAATAAAATCTTTTCATCTTTCAAACTGAAGAAATCCCTCACACTCCTGAGGGCTCTCTGCTGGGAGGTTTCCCAGTATTTCTTTCCTGGGAAACGAGAAGACAGCAAGGATGATTCTATCTGTCTCCAACCACATGAAGGCCCTGGGAGCAAGAGAAGCATCTGGTTAATCCAGTTATAGCTCCTTGTTCAACTTGCATTTTATCAAAACAGTATGTCATTCCCTCAGTTTCACTCAGTCTCTATTAAGCAGAACAACTACAAATATGTTACATCTTTTCCACTTTGTTTCCTCAAAATCCCAATGCATGGGCCCTATTCATAATTCTCCAAGGACTAGTCAATTGGTGGAATTGAGTAAGAAAGGTCTAGGTATTTAGATAGCAGGATTAATTATCTTCAATTACTTTAAATACTGCAGCAATCAAGATTTCAGCTTGTAAAGGAAATAATGGATGCTGAAAAAAATTTTACCTTCTAACCCTGTAAGTATTGCAAAAATCTTCTAGCAGCTCTCTGGAGTCAAAGGGTTAATACTCTTTGCTCGCTGGCTTACTGCCTCATCATTCAGAAATTCAGTTTTACGTACGTTCTAAACAGATTTACTTATTGCATAAAAATTACAACCCTCTTTCCTGCAAAAAAAAAATCTCTGCTAAATTGACAACTTTTTCTTATTTTATAAACAAACACTGAGAAAATAACTCAGATACAGCCATGATACAATGCTCTGAAATGTTACACCAATTATATCATGAAAATAACAATTTTAGATACAGCATTCAACAAACTAGGGAAAAACCAAAATGAATAGTTTTAAATTCAATTATTTGCAGCAGATATGCTGAAAAGGAAGGAAAGAAGGCAATAACCAGTATGAAATCTCATTTTAAGGACAGGAATACTTCCTGTGACACATGAGAAGCAATGGAAAGAAAGGTAAGCGAGGGAGCTATAGACAGACTGGCTATTCCAGGACAGAAGAACCTTTATGTTCTCACAGTAACACTGGCCTGGGACTAAATCCCATCCCAAACCCTTTAGGATTTGAGCCTGGAATAATTTTTCCATAAAGTCATTGCAGTATCAATTTAAAAAACACTAGGTAACAGAAGTTGCGTTTAATACCTTCTACAAAAGGATTTAAGATCACAAGAAAAATACTTACAAGGGTCAGACCCCTCTTTCCAAAGTTTTCAGTTCATGAGTTCTTGTAAGCATCCTCAAATTGTCTCAAGATCCTCTATTGCAAGAAGATTGCAGACAAAATCTCAATTGCCATTCCCACCTTCAGCAGTCTCATTTTTCTTGACATTCTTTATCCGACATAAAATGATGAAGTGCTACGATACTGTTCATTTTCTGCCCTTGACTTCCTCCTAACTCTCAAAGTGATCTCACACAGCCATCCCACTTAGCAACGTCCAGACATGCATCCTTATGATGATGGTGTTTCTCTTGAGCTTTCACCTCTCTGGGTGGTAAATAAAGCCAGGTCCTCTCTGTAGTTCTAGATACACATACAAGGCCCAGGGAACTACTGAAATGCAGATGTAGTACTGAAATGTCCGATGTAGTGAGGCATAGCTGACTCCATGAGGAAGAAACCACGAGCAACTGTGCAGCACAACTTAGTACTTGGAAACAACGTAGAGCAACAGGAACTCAGAGCAACAGGAGGGTGCATAAAGAGAGCAACATGTGTGGCAACTTGAAATAGGACTTGCAATCCAGTGCAAAATGCCCTTGTCCACGTTACGTCAGCAAACAGTGAGCAGTCACGCGGCGTATCTTATCTCATTGAACAAAAATGCCTCTGGAATATCATCTACATGGACAAGATTCATTTTGACACAAACTAATATGCTACAGACACAGGAAAACTGCCACGACAGTAACTAGCATTTGTTCTAACAATGCCTGTTGTAACAGCGCTGTCATGTAGGAGGTTAGATGTAAGCATGAAATAGTTTTCCCATATCACTACTGTTTGAAATGCTAAAGGAGCTGTTATATTATGGCAGAATAAGCTTACAGATCTCTCGCATTTTTCATGGAGAAAAAAAAAAAAAAGGCCAAGATTGACACACATAATCACCTGGTATGAGAAACATAAGGTTTAAATTCCTCCTAATTTAGACCAGAAATCCTAATCTGATTCTACTGTATTCCAGCAGGGCCTGGTACTTGCCTCCCTCCGAAGTTTCCTTTAATTGCAGTTGTGCCTCTCCTGGCTTGGTTTGACAACCAAATTTTATCTTGTTGAAAATGTTACAGTATTCTAGTTTTATTGCAGAGTGGGGAACTAATGAGATATTACCAAATTACACTTTCATCATACCTACACCGCTGGAAAGGTCGAAAGAATGCTCTCAACATTTAACATATTCAATTCCTACATTCAGTCACTCAACCTATTTGAAATGTGTCAACCTATGTGCTAAAATTAGGTACCTCGATCCATACTAAATCATGAAAACATCTATGACTTTGGTCCTTACAAAAAGACCCACAAACCTACTTTTTGGCATTCAGATTTGAATGAAAAAAAATGTTATTAAGTAAATGATCACTTCCAGACACATCATTTGTATTTTCAGAAGTTCGTTAACAACACTTTTCCAAACAGTTTTTTGATGTCTTTAGCAGAGCAGAAAGACTCCCATCAGTAGAACAGATGTCACGCACTTGTTACACAAGATTAAGGATTAAGGGCACTCTCAGTTGTCATAAAGCTAAAATAAACATGGCTTTCCTCCCATCAAACTATTTGACAAAACTGCAACTGTGTGTGAACATTATCAGGACATACCATCAGACGATCTAATCAGCACAGATTCACTACCAATGGCATTGTGAATAATAATTTAGTATTATTCTTTAATAATCCTTTAGGAGTTGGGGTTTTTTTTAATTATAGAAAGAACCTAAAATAAAAAGCATTATCACTTCAAATGGCATGAATCAGGACCCAAGTGACCCAGAACTGCAACACAAAGGTTTCAGTTAAAAGAAAGCAATAAATAAAGCTATTTAAGGTACAATCCAACATTAACTAACATTAAATAAAAACTAAAAGGCAAATATAGAGTATTACTAGAGTAAATATTAAATACACTAATAGCTTAAACATTTTTGCTAGGAAACTTCTGCAATTCTGCATTTATTTCGATCTAAATATTAATAGCTTAGATAGCTTAAGTATAAGCACAATTCATAGTCTGAGTTTTGAATCCTTCTATAATTTTATTACAAATCTCAGTATTTTTGAGGTACTTCATAAATTTAATGTCCCTATATCAAGCTTAAGTAAAATGCACACCCTTATTCATTCTAACTTGAATGCATCATTCAGTGTAATTCCAATATATTAGAAAGACTCAAATCAAAAACCTATTTAAAGACAAATCTTACAAAGTTTTTATATGTCAGTGGGGGAAACAACTGCTGTTAGCACTTAGCCAGGAACACCACTATATTGAATAAAATACCTTCATTTCGGTATTTTTCTTGTTATATTGATATTAGCTTTTAAATGAGCTTTTAGAATATGGGTTTCTAAGTTTCATACATTTTCAGTAGCAAAATATCTTTTACGGTTGTTAGTTTGAGTTTCGTCTTTCTTCACTGTACACTCACTGGAACAGCTTTGCTCTCCAATACGAAAATACTGACGAACTGGCAGATACATTAACAATCACCAGGGTCTCCAAATCTAAGTTGGTGGTAAAGACAAACTTATTTACCATATTAATTAAATGGTCTATTTAACATGGAATATCAATTCTCTAATCACATCTCATTTGAACTTCTTATTTCAATTAACAACCCTAAAGTCTACTGGAGACCCTACTGTTCTAGGATCATTAAGAACATTTTCATTATCTGTCAAATGAGGGAGTAAAAGGCAGAAACTGCAAGTACTCTCAGGAGTAGGCCTCTACCCTATTTAAGAGATGATTAGGGAGAAAGCAGCAGTAGTTCTCATTAGTTGCTTAGCAATGGAATGTTCCCCTACGAAACAAGAAATGAACAAAGCAAGAGAGGTGCTGGCATGCAAATGAGTAAATGGATAGTCTATCATCCACTCAAGGATAATCCGTCCTTCATTAAATCTAACCTGTCTGGATTAAGACACCAATGGGTATCTCGCACAGAGAAGACTGGAAGAATCCACTACATACAGCCTCACTGAAGGAGCCAGGCAACACGTTGCTCAAGTTTATGTATAGGCATTGTGTATTTTCATTGTGTGTGCATCACAAATAGAAATACACGGTAAACAATTTTAATTCAAACCAGATTAACATTTTTACTGTTTAACCTTACCTTTTATATCCAGTTATATCCAAATTTTTAATGAATTATTGTTAATGATAAGCCATACTCTTAATGTTTATAAAGACTACTATATAAATTTAAGATATGAATTATATTCTAGTAAGAGATGAGCATTTAACCAATACTAGAGGTTACCAAATAAAAGTTTTTGAAAAGTATATTCACACGTAAGGCCACAAACACAACAGAAACACAGCTGTTTATGCTACTATTGTTAGCCATGTTGTGAGCCCCAGAAAAACAGAGCTCTTAACCAGAGAAATTTCATTAACACTGCCTTAATTTTCAGACCCTAATTGCAGGCTGCCATTCTTTCAGCCACACATTCAGTTTAATAGGTTCCCTCTACTTTCATTTCCCCACCACCAATTTAACAGGTTTCCTTGTTTCATGGGGTTTTTTCCTTGTTTTGGTGTGAGCGTTTTTTTGTCGTTGTTGGTTGCTTTGTTGTTTGTTTTTTTAAAAAAAAAACCTGCTCATTTCATCTGTACAATTTAAAGTTTTCACAAAAAAACGTGAATTAGAAGAGAGAGAGAGAAATGGAGAATAAAGACACCTATGAAGAAAAAACCATCAGGAGTGGTGAACACTTCTTAACTAGAAATCAAGATGAAAGCAAATACTAGACTGTGCTTCTTTCCCCTGCTTCCAGATCTATCAAACAAGGAACCCTGTCTGCAACTTCTACAGAGGGTTTTGTTTGGTTGGGTTTTGTTGGTGGGGAGGTTGCTTGGAATAAAAACCTGAAGGATTCCTGAACTCCACTGACCACTTGAAGTCTGACTGCTTCTCAGTATACATTTAAATAGAACTATACGGATTAATAATTACAAAAACGTATTATAAAAATCATGTGTCAAATTATGCTTTGATTAGCTAATCCAAACAATTATTCAGATTAAAGTGAAGAGGCTGTTCCAAAACCAGCACCAATTCTTAATTCAGTATTAAGACAAGTCTTACCTATATATTCACAAACGAAGACTACAAAAAAAGGAGTAACGAGATCATTTATGCCCTGAACATATCCACTGGCTGGATGACGTATTGCCCAGATAAACAAAATTCTTTCAAAGATCTGAAAAAGAGTTAAAGAAACTATCAGATAATTTATCAAGTGAGGAACACATTTTAAACAAGACACTTGAAAATTATACAAGGATGAATTTAATACCATAGAGTTACTAGTATAAAAATATGCATACAAAAGCATAAATGAACACTGGTACTCATAATTAACTTCCAGTGCTAAGCAAGTTTCTCAGTTCTTCAAAAGGAAGCATTTTCAGGGTATTAGCACATGATAAAACCAATCTAGTATATAATTCAGTTACAGTAGTTACAACAAAGCAGCACTTATTCACTGGAGCTTTTCCAATAGTATAAAATTCCTCTTTCCTCAAGAGATAGAAATATTAAAACACCTTCCCATGATTTTTCACCTTTTTGAAAGAAGTAGTTTATCAATCTAGTATTCTATTTATTCTTAACTAACAGAAAAAAGTACTTCGTATAGCTTAGATTTTTTTAATAACATGCCCATAAAAAGAGACTCCTGAACAGTTAAGTTTGCCTAATACTGCAGTGTGAAGTATAATGGTTAATAAAAAGTCGGGGGGGGAATCAAGAAATGTAGAAATACAGCAACTGCCTGCTGTATCACATAACCTCACCCCCTCAACCCTGTAAACCATACTTTGCTTAGGATCTGCAAAAGCTCCTAAGGCCACATCGTATCTAATCACGGGAAGGACAACATGAGAAGAGTACGGAGCAGGGAAATCACAGAACATATCTCTGATACAATTTAGGTCTGTGACAAGCTCTATTTCCTCTCAATTATTTGCTTCTGAACATGTTACGTGTCTTTAAAATGCCGTAGATAAGCAGCAGAGTGGAAGCTGCTATGTGTTCCGCCCTTTCCCTGGAAGGTCTGCCAAGAAGGCAGAACGCAGAGGCAGGTAAGCAGAGCAGAGGCAGAAAAGCTCAAACCAAAGGACTATGTCACTCTTAAGAATGGACCCCAAGGTGATTGCACAGTTTGCTGCAACCCCCGAAGTAAATGAACGCTCAGGCCTCAAGAAAGCCCGTAAAAGAGCTGCCCTGAAAGGACACAACAGGGAGAGGAAGTTTAGTTTAGGAAGCCTGTATTATTTCTATTCAATCTCACTTCAAGTTTCTGCTAGATTAAGTAGTTCACTATTCCAATACTAGGTTAAATAAAATCTTATTCTTTAGTTTAAAAGCCCTCTGATAGTCATTTTCAAGTAAGGGAAGGTCTAGGCATACATGACTCGCATCCGGGTGCTTGAGAGTCCCATCACAGGCTGCCACATGACCTCCCTGAAGTTAAAACACATCTGCATTTTTTGCTTTGAAAACAAGTCCCAAACATCAGCATCTACCCTTCTCCCCCAGGCTTCTTTTGAGAATCAACTTTCCTTAGTCTCCGGGTTTTACGTTTCCCTGGCATGCTGAAAATCCACAGAACAAGAGAGACGATCAACAACAATAAATATGAAAAGCTTTGGTGGGCACTGAAACACAAGCCTTAACGCAGCTCTTGTCTGATCCATTACAGCTACAATTAAGATCCAGTTTTGGGGCAAAGATTAGGCAGAAAGGGAGGTATTCATTTACCAAATTTTCCATAAAAACCTCGTTTTCATTAGCCAAGATGTTTATTCCTTTAGCTATAAATTCTTCTTCGTGCTAGTCCTGTCACCGCATGTTTTTTAATATGTCACTGCGTATTAAACTGAAGAAAACCCAACCTCTGCCCATCAAGCAATAGCCAGTGGGGTTTCATTGTCTATCAACAACTGTGTAAAGATTGCAAGTTCTGTCATTTACAGCCTGCTTTTACATTTTACAAAATTATACCTTTATGAAATTACAGTTGTTTATGTCATATTTTTACTGTTATTGGAAAACTGCAAACCTATCCAGGTTAGTTAGCTCACAGCCATCCTTCCTGCTTCCGTCGGTTGCCGTTTCTAGTTTCAGTAACATTAGTTTTTCGGTATAAGCAGTGTTATTATTCTGTGTTTCAATTCAAACAAAGGACATTTAATATACTGCAAATACAAATAACTTTCCTGAAAACAAATATCAGATAGAGATGACTAGAAAAACCTATTTAAATAGCAATTGCTGAATGTAGAATAGTGTTACACGCTAGGCTAAATGAAAAACTCCCGATGCAAAGGGGTTACAAAATACGCAGTAAGAAACAAAAAAAAAACCATTAAATAAATCAGTAATTCAGTAAGTAACAGTTATCAAAGTACCCATTGTGAAAACTGTAAAAATAGTGCTTTTTATGAAGGCGTATTTCAAGTCAAATAACCCCAAAAACTGTACCACCAACCTTTTCCTCAGAACCTGATAATATACATAGTTTGCATTGCAAATAGAGATGCCTATGGACTTCAAAGCTTTTTTAAAATCCAGGTATGAAAACTAAGGAGTGGGGGGTTGGGTTTTTCGTTTGGTTTTTTTTTAATATTATTGAGCAGGAAGGATCACTCAGTGATTGGCACACCAGATTTAATACCCCAAATGCATCTAATAAAAAATTCAACAAATACACACTGAAATAGTGTTTTCAATTTCCTACCCATTTTCATAAAGTTTCATTTACTGTTCTGAATTGAAAAAAAATGAGCACCGAATACCTGAAAGGCAGACTGATTAAAGTTTCTATACAGCACTCATCACTGTGTTCAAATAGGACTCATTAAAAAGGTCACTTTCCCAAAAGGTTCCCTTCTTGATTTCCAAATCGGCAACAGAAACTGGAATTACTTTTCTACTATGAACCACTACATCTCATGAGATGTCATCACCAATCAATTATTCCGCTTTGAATTTAACTTTCATTCATGATAACAGTAAGAACTATATTCAAATACGTAGAGAAGAATCCATTAGCCTAAATGCAGATTTTGAATTTCTTGTGGGTTTTGCTACCTCAGAGGAACTTCAAAACCCCTAAAGCTTTAATTATGAAAGCTTTCGAGAATTTGCAGTATTCTTATACCATTTTCTTTCCAAAAACTGTAATAGGCTATTTCTTCAAACTTATTTCTCCAACACGTATGGAGGAGCATTTACATTAAACAAATAATTGCAAGAGCAGAAAAACATCTGAAAGCTATTTCTGCATTTAACTTCTTATATCATCTAATGAACTCCCAAAAGATGTTCTCTGTGGCTCTATAACGATACTAACAGGACCTCCATGGAAGTACATTTGAAGGTCTAACTAGCACCATTAGAAAGGAGAAGTAATTGAATGATTAAAAGAAATATTTGAAAGAGGACGATTTAAACCATCTATATTTTTAATGGCCTATATACTTTACAAAGAAAAGTCCCTGTGGGATTCAATTATCCAACAATATACACCGATTTGATTAACATATTTGTCATTAATTGATGTATATCTGCAACCACAGGAAAAGAATTTAAACAGTGTACTCAACATACAAAGCTTACAAAGAAGCAAAACAAAATAAGGAACACACAAACCAGACAAGTTCACAAAAAGGGAATTTCCCAAGTGGAAGACTATAAGAACTTCCAGACCTTGAATGATTTTGACAAATACATAGAACCATGGGAACTATGCTCTGGATTACTTCAGAAACACATTATTAACAAAATATATAAAACGCAAAAAAGAAAAAAAACTCAAAGGCACAAAACCAAAGAAAAAACTGACAAAGTTGATGCAGGAGATTAATGAGATGCCTCTCCTTTTACTACTCATATTTATATTGTTATTCTTAGACTATACTTATATATCCTCATTTTTTGGACATTTTTAAGCTAGTTTCAAAGTCAAAATAGCAAGCATTGTCAAATTAACTAATAACCAATGCTGTGATATCAGATTCATTAATAAAACGATTTAAAAGAAAAATAATTCTTGAGATGTCTTTCTTACCTCTGTCACTTTGGGCTGAAGTCTTAAAACTTCAGGACTCATGCGTGGAATATCTATATGGATCTAATTAGACAGAAAGAAGAATACTGTAAAAGGAACCAACAGCACACTTTTAAACAACATAGTAGGTTAAAAAAAACCCTGTGTTTTTACAGTATTAGTTATACTGCCATTGTATCACTGGTTTGGAACAACATGGATTCACTGCATTTCAAAACATACCCCCAAATCTTTTAGTCCTTGTTAATCTATCAATGAGGCAAAATAAAACAAAAACATATATACTTTGTTTTCACATTTTAGGATGCTTATATCACATTTTGATTGTTTGCAAATTATACTCATATTGACAATATTCATTACCTCGGTAATTATGAGTAAATACATACTATTTCTGTAAAGTCATGTTCAGTTGACGCTATCACATATACTTCTTGCTGCTAAAGATCAGGCTTCAAGCTGAAAGAAAGATTTCAACTTCTTCTGTCCTAAGGAAGGCTAAAGTAGGATTGCTTAGTCTATACTGAGTGATACAAACTATTCATTTTAACATAAACCTTGAAGAAAAGTTTTCTGCGTATCTGGGTGGGTAAGAAACTTTGACATGCCTATGTTTATTGCACATAGAATCATAGAATGGTTTAGGTTGGAAGGGACCTTGAAGATCATCGAGTTCCAACCCCCCTGCCACAGGCAGGGATACCTCTCACTAGACCAGGTTGCCCAAGGCCACGTCCAGCCTGGCCTTGAACACCTCCAGGGATGGGGCTTCAACAACCTCTCTGGGCAACCTGTTCCAGTGCCTCACCACCCTTAAAGTGAAAAACTTCTTCCTAATGTTTAATCTAAACCTGCCCTGTTCCAGCTTAAAGCCGTTCCCCCTCGTCCTATCACTACATGCCCTAGTAAAAAGTCCTTCCCCAGCTCTCCTGTAGGCCCCCTTTAGGTACTGGAAGGCCGCAATAAGATCTCCCCGGAGCCTTCTCTTCTCCAGGCTGAACAGCCCCAACTCTCTCAGCCTCTCCTCATAGGAGAGGTGCTCCAGCCCTCTGATCATCCTCGTGGCTCTCCTCTGGACGCGCTCCAGCAGGTCCATGTCCTTCTTATGTTGGGGACTCCACAGCTGGATGCAGTACTCCAGGTGGGGTCTCACGAGAGCAGAGTAGAGGGGCAGAATCACCTCCCTTGACCTGCTGGCCACACTTCTTTTGATGCAGCCCAGGATACGGTTGGCCTTCTGGGCTGCGATCGCACACTGCTTGCTCATGTCGAGCTTCTCATCAATCATCACCCCCAGGTCCTTCTCCACAGGGCTGCTCTCCAGCCATTCTCCGCCGAGCCTGTATTTGTGCTTGGGATTGCCCCGACCCAGATGTAGGACCTTGCACTTGGCCTTGTTGAACTGCATGAGGTTGGCTTGGGCCCACCTCTCCAGCCTGTCCAGGTCCCTCTGGATGGCATCCCTCCCCTCCAGCGTGTCTGCCTCGCCAAACAGCTTGGTATCATCAGCAAACTTGCTGAGGGTGCACTCTACCCCACTGTCCATGTCGCTAACAAAGATGTTGAACAGTACGGGTCCCAGTACCGACCCCTGAGGAACGCCACTCGTCACTGCTTTCCACTCGGACACCGAGCCGTTGACCGCAACCCTTTGAGTGCGACCATCCAGCCAGTTCTTTATCCACCGAGTGGTCCATTTGTCGAATCCATGTCTCTTCAATTTAGAGACCAGGATATCGTGTGGGACAGTGTCAAACGCTTTGCACAAGTCCAGGTAGATGACATCAGCAGATCTTCCCTTGTCCACTGCCACTGTAACCCCTTCATAGAAGGCCACCAAATTTGTCAGGCATGACTTGCCCTTGGTGAAGCCATGTTGGCTCTCGCCAATCACCTCCTTGTTTTCTGTGTGGCTCAGCAGAGTTTCCAGGAGGATCTGCTCCATGATCTTGCCAGGCACAGAGGTGAGACTGTACACAGAGGTGAGACATCATACACAGTTTCAACTTCTTAAGCAGAAATATGGAGCCAGTAAGAAACAGTCCCTGTTACACTTTCCCTGTACTTATTTGAAGTACTTCTTTCCCTCACTTATTTGAAGGAGGGTCTGTGCAGGAAATGAAAGATTTGAAAACCCTGCTATTCTTAAATGGAAAAACATGGCAGCACCAAATGGCAGTGCCCTATGGCACAACTAAAGCGGACATTAAAAGAAATCCACTATTTCAAATTTCAGACCAAAATATTTTGTATTTTTGCTTCTGAAATGCAAGAAAAAAGTTTAGAGAGCTGCCTATCAAATAAGAGTAAAGAAATAGAGAAAAACAGTAGCAAACTTCTAAAATAATCTCTTTTAAGTTCTTTAGCTGATGTCCTGTAGGTAAAAGTCACTTCAATAGGTGTTCTACCTGTCTATAGGTATCTTGGTGATTTTCGTCATTTCTGGAATCATAGTATTGTTCAACAAATGCAAAATACTCGTTGCGTTTTCTTTTTAAAGTGCTTTCTCTTCGGTCCACATTTGCAGGAAGATAGCCCTGAAAAAAAAACAGTGAAATGAAAAGGATATTACTCTTTGCTTTCAAAAAGCACCACTGTAATTTGACTATTAGCTTTCCTGTCACATGTAAATTCATGTCATGTCATGCAGTCCTACGTGAATCTGAATAATTCTTTAGTAAATCAGTTTTCTAATCATTCCAACTGATATAAAAGTTCAGATACAAACAACGTACTAAAAACAGCTTTTTCTTTTTTTCAGAAAAAGTTTCAAGTTTTTCCACCTTTAAAAAGCAATTTCTCATCAAGAATTCTAAGATGCTTGCCTTCTGAAGAGAAAAGAACAAACGATTTCAGATAAATGTAATGTTATATGATTTAATTAATTTCTGCATTCCTATGTGGCCATTATTGAAGCAATTTTATTAAATTTTTTAAACTAAATGCATATTATCTCAGTTGCCTTCAAGTAGGAAGAATATACATTAGCAAATATGTTTAAATTATGGTTACACTTGTAATAAAACGGAGTATTAATTCAAAACCTTTAAAAACATTCTAGCTACTTTATTTCACTGTTTCAGATGAGAAAAAAAATATTTTCAAGCTTTCATTTCATCTCAACAGATTATTAAAAGTTTCATCACAGAAAAAAGACTCAACAACACCAGTCACTGGGCTCTTAGATGTAAGAACACTAGCTATACATTTCCTTAGTTGTTTCCCAAAAGCAATTTATAAAAAGTATCTTATTTTCCATAAGGTATGGACACACTAAGGAAGTCACACGTCAGATACCCAGGATTATACATTATTGCATTGAGTACAAAATATATCTGAATGGCTCTTCGCTGAACTCATTCATATATATCTGAATATCCCAATCTTCCCCCCCAGGAACTCCACTCATTTTTTGTCCAGTTTGATCCCCCTTTCTGGCATCTCAACCCACTTCCCATTTAAAAAACAAGCTCAGGTTACTATTTCAGCAGTTTACAAAAGGAAATATCATGAATGTTATTAAATGTTCAGTTTATATATGAAATTCACTTATTAGAAACATCATTATTCATGTAACTGGCTACCAAAAAGTTTCCTGAACATTCAGAAATAGTTAATGCTTTCTTGTAAGCAGCTTGATTTCAAACAATTAACACCAATATCCCGTACCACGGCAAAAAAAGAAAGCTAGCTCATATTTTACATACGTGGCAGTCCTGAAAAAATACTTTGCACGATTATAATGATAGATGGCTTTGAAACAGATCTGGACAGCCAAGACAATGTAAGAAAAATCTAATAACCATATTATTCACTAGTCAAGTCAAATTAAAATATTTCTTGCAAATATTACGAAAGCTCTCCTTCCACAATAACAGCTATCTCCATACTAATGGTAATTAGTAAAACAGAGAAATCAAACTTAGGTCAGATTTAAGATTCTTTAAAAAAAAAATCCTCGTATATTGATAAAATCCTATACTAGAAGTGCAGCATATATTTGCACTTATACAATGAGCCGTAGCCACTGTAAGTAACTAATAAATTACTGTGTCTAACTACAAAAACAACTTTCTTATTCAGTCCTAAACACTAAAAGCAGAAATGGAAGCGGTGAACCTAACATGCTAAAACTGCTAAATATACAATAAAATTAAACACCCTAAGAATAGGGATATAGGTTCCACACTCTCCTGAAACAATCCAATATCATATCCCATTTCTATAACTTCTGTTTTGCTCAACATTTAGGGAAAAATAAAAAAATACTAAACATCAGTAGATTTTTGAAAATATCTCTGTATTAAAACCATTAAAACCATGTTATTCCCTTGTATTTTAATTTCTTAGTTTAAGATGACAACAGAATAAGTACAAACCATATTACATTTCAGCTACCTTAAGAGGTACTTGCTTTGGCAAAACCGTATCTTTTAAGATGTACTGATTGTGTCTGGTTTCAGGTACTTTAAATTGCACCAGCTTAACTTTTGCCTCAAGACTCAGTCTGACATTTAATATCCTGTTCCAGTGTTTTGTATTAAGTTAAATATTGAATTCTGCCTCCCATTTATTCTCAACAGTTGGGGGTTTTTTCCTGAAGGATATGTTAGTTCCATTAGAAAAGAATTCATTTGTGAGATCAAATGTGATTGTTTGAAGGATACCAATATTTTCTCAGCGAGTCTTTTTGCCATTATTCAGTTTCAAAGACTGAAGTAATCTTTCAATTGGACATGTCTTGTTTCCTGTTCACTTTACAAATTAGGTTTTATTTTTAAAAGTTGGAAAGGCTTGAAAATATCATCAGGGAATAAATTGGTGGAGAGTTTAATCCATTTATTCATTAATTTCCTCCAAAGCCTTTTGCAACCATATCTTTAGTTTTGTTACTCAAAACAGAAGTGAGCCTGAATTGTTCTGCTTGCTGTTTAGGTACAGTATACGTAACATTTTTGCTATATTTTAAAAAAAAATTCACGTGATTTTTTTTATACACTGCTACCAGTAAGCATGAGTAACATCAACAGCCCCTGATTATATTGTTTTTCATATGCTTTCCCTTCGACAAACTGTATTCATCAAACATGATAACATTATTAACCTTCTGCCTATGTAATAAATATCTCAACTGTTCAATTTTTTAAATCATATTTTAAAAATTCCAACCTCAATGCTGATTTTACAAACAATACAATCAACTTCTGCCTCAGATACTACCAATTTTACTCAGTGCCCCAAATAAGTCATAGTTCGGGCTTTTTAAGTAAGACTTCTGAAGAAGTCCAAAACAAACACATCCAGCCTTAATTTAGCTCTAAATTATGCTTTGGTTTCCTGATCTTTTTTGGTTTTGCAACTGATCTTTAACCAAAGCAGTTTTGCTTTTGTACACTTATTTCCCCAATAGCCCCCAGTGCAGTTTATAGCACAAAAACATTATCACCTTACACCCTCTCACCTGGGTCGTTCATTAGCAGCAGGTAACACGTTTAAACAACTAATGTGACTTAAAAATTAATTACCATTAGAAAAAAGCATCGTGGAGTTTATGACCACAAACACTCAGAGCACTTTTCTTTCTCCACTTCAGAAAGAAAATGAAACAAGCTGCTGCCTTATAGTATACAAAAGTAACGATTACTAAATAACTCGTCTTCGGGTTCCCAAAACGTATTAATAGAGAACTACTTAGTAGATAAGAAATCGTGATAAGAATTACATAAGAAAAGCTGAGAACTTTCAAAATATTGCTATTTGGTGACACAAAAAAAACCAAAACAACAACAAAACAAAACTACACTACAGCACCAAAAACACACACCACAATTTTGGAAGTCTCTTACTCAAAAAAAAATTCTACTTAGTTCTTAAAGTAAAAACAAAGTAACCTGAAGAGAGTTTCTTTGCGGAGATATGGTAAGACAGCTGAAGATAAGAATTGAACTCGAATGAATCCTGAACTGGAGTGGTTAGAACAACAGAACAAGGGAACTCTACACTTAGGAGTTTCTCTAGACTGGGAATCTCAGGAATGCTAAACTAACATCAACTTATGGAATAAAGCTGAAGCTCACGGAAAGCGATGCCCTCACTTGAAAGTAAGAAAGTGACTGCAGTTAACTTTCACATCATTCCAATTCTCTAAACCTGTCAGTCCCCCAATTCAGAACTTAACCTATCCTTATGCTTTAGTTGACTGTGTTTGAAAGTCAATTTTGAGTTAGCCATAGTTTTTGGGTTGTTGTTTGTTTTTTGGTTTTTTGTTTGGTTTTTTTGTGGTTTTTTGGTTTTGTTTTTTTTTTTTTTTTTACTTTGAGTGTTTTTAAAACAGGCATCCTAAACTTCAAGAGGAAAAAAAAGAAATGCTCTTTTTATTACCAAAATCTCAAACAGCTTTAGAAACAGAACTAAAATAAATCATGCACTGCATGTTCAATTTCAATTACAGCAGGATATTTGAATACCCACCATTAAAAAGCTGCATCTGCACTTAGCTTTAGAAGGAACTACGCTGCAAATTTAGTAGAACTCATCAGCAAGAGAGACTCTTTCAGTCACTGGAAATCAGTCGCAGTCTGAAGTAAATACTTTGCATTCCCCACTGAATTATGCTATAAAAAGCAAAGCTATTTAAGTCTACTCTGAAAAATTCAGTAGTGTTAAACTGTTGTGTGTATAACTCAGAATTTTAAACAGTTCTTAAATGCATGAAGATTTGCTGATAAAGTGTCTTTCACAGCCTCTGGAGAGTAGACAGCATGAGATTTTTGCTTCTTTTTAATACAAACATCTTCACAAGTTCTTCTCCCAACCACAGGCAGACAAACAACAGCTAAAATACACAACCATCTGCCATTGCAAGTATTATAGCTGAAAAGATTGACATGAAAAATACTCCTGTAAGGCATACATTGTATTATTGCAGAATAACCTTTTTAAATGTAGTACAAAGAGAGATTAAAAAAAATCCAGTTCTGTAACACCAAACCCAGTGAATCCCGGATTCCTGCAAGCTTGTCTCTGATGCCCGACTGAAACACCTCCGCGTGCTGTTCCATGGTATTTTAGTCAGCCTACTCCCAAGCTATTGCTGTTGCAAAATCCTCTGACCACCGGGCAAAGTTCAGAGACCTCAGCCAGCCAAAAACTCACACTACAAAAAAGTGATTAGCTTTTTAATTAGCTTGTCTCCCTGAACTGCCTCACGGGTCTGACATCAGGGGAGCTGATGCCACAAGGTAACTAACCACAGCAGTACAGATTTGTTAGTCTTAAACCACTACAGAAAAATCGGCAAAAAAAACCCAAAAGATCCTATCACAGCTTTTCTTCAGTACAGTGTTAATCCTTTCTTGTAGTTACTTTAATGTGAAGTCAGAATGAAGTCTTTCGTAGGACACCGATAGGCTTCGTTTCCTCTACTGTGTGCCTATTTTCAAGAAAACTGTTAAGAATGTACTTGTCTCTGAACTCTCCACCATTCCATCAAAATTGGCTGAAAGAGGCCACTGTTATCACATAAGCCTTTCTTTCATAGAAAGCCAGGCTGAGAAATAAAGATATACAGCTGACATGATTTACTACTGCTTCTCATTCCCATCCTTTCAGTTTGACAAATTAATCTTGAAATTGAGCAAAAGAACAGAACTTTCATTACAATTCAGCAACAAGACACAATGTTTTCAAGTATCACTGATGGATTACAACGCTTAAAAAAACTATTACTACTAAATGCAAAGGAAGAAGAAAAAAAACCCCACAACTTACTGAAAGAAGCTTCCATGCAATTGGACGAACTGGTTTAGGAATGCCGGACCAACTCAATTTCCGTAATTCTTCTATTAAAAGAGAAGTATTTCATGAGAACTATTATCAATTAATATACACAGATATGTTCAAACTAGCACAAAGTTGTTTACAACAATGATCATGTCATTATATTCCAATGAAATCAGAATTCTATGGCAATTCTAACAAATTAATAAAATACTGGTTAATTACTATCCATAGGAATAACTATGGTAATAGGTACTGCGTGTGATAAGGTAACTTTCTGGACTATTTCTCAGCATTACTTTTTAGTATACACACCTTATATTAACATGCGAGACATGCTCAGTCTTATCGTATAATATGCTTACACAGATCCTAATTAAAAATGAGATCTACAGTTACAGAAACAGAATGATACTTTACGTCTGAATGCTGGAATTTAATCGCATGCCATATTCTCATTCTCCACATTGTACTACTTTCTCTTGAAAGCTGCCTGTCAGATATCATACCCAGCTAAACCAATTTGTGGGACTTCACACATTTTCTGTGAAAACTGTTTATCATGTGAAAAAAATTATGAAAAATTACAAAAAACGTAAAGACAAAAGATGCTTAACAGTGTCCCTAAAACAATTTTTCTATGAGATATATACTTGTAGCTCTTTCTCTTCTCACTCTGAGTAGAAAATACAGGTTAAAACTGCACAAGTTTAAATTATCAAGCTGCTAAAGAATACAGAATAACAAAATTCTACATTTTACTTTGTATATACTTATTCCAGTTAATTATATCTATATTTGAATTAACCACGTGTATTCCAGTGAATTTGGTCTCTATCATATGCATGTATTTTCCAAATTCTACGCTTCAACAAGGACTTTAAAAACATTCTGTCTCTCTACCCACCCCCAGAAAACAAAGCACAGAGACAGTAATTAGAATAAGAACTTCGTGAGCGAATACCACAACTGACTGACTTTGGCCATTTATAGATGCACATTCTCTTTATTTTTTGTTAAGACAAGGATTCCTATTAGCAACATCTGTCTTCATCCTCCCACCCCCACCCCCCCTTCTACTACTCGGAAAGAAATGTGCTTCTATAATATTGAGAAATGCAAATTATCATGTTAGGTGTGGTATGTTCTCATAGAGCAAATTATTTCTAGACACATTTACAACTATTCTTAGCCAGGAATGAAAACATGGTCCATTGAAAGCAGTACAATATTTAAAAAATATATAATATATGCCAATAAAAAGGAATCAGATTTAAAAAGTGTATTGATACTAAAGAGTTAATGAAAAAAAAGAAAAAAAAAGAATTCTTCATTAGCAATTACAGTTTCTCAAAGAAACACCAACTAAAGCAAACAAAAAGCCCTAGTAACCTGGAGTTTGCAGTATGAAGTTACCTGATCATTAAGATCATCTATTTTTAGTTTAGATACACTCTAGCAAAAATGATACTTCCAAAATCCATTTTGTCTTAAAACAAGATGTCAGCATTAATACGAAGTTAAATAAATCATGACCACAAGCAAATCCAGCTGGATGAATTCATACTTCCATCTCTTTTTCTTACAGAAAATACACAGAGAGAGGAAAATTGGCAGGAAGCAGAAATGCAAGACTGTTATGGTCATAGGTAGGATGAGTGGTTTCAGGGTGGTGACTTCAAACCAGTCATGAGTATTTCAAACAGACATGGGCTTACCAACAATTGTTCAAGTAAGAAAAACTTTACAGTACTGGATACACACACGCAACAAGTTATGTTCCCCCTCTCCCTTTGGGCAGCAGGCTCAGCCAACGCTACAGCAGCTGCGCAGGGATCTCACTCAGAACAGTGAGGTTACATCACCAAAATCCGAGCAGAACAGTGACTAGATGCTGCATCAGGATCAAAACACAGCAGAAACTCAGAAAAGCAGAGAAAAAGAACAGATATTAAGAAACAAGATGTTAAAAGTCCATCACATCAAAGCGAATGCGTCTATCGCGAGTCTTGAATCCAGGCTAAAGAAAAAGGATGACTTTCTTACAACACCAATGAAACCATCTTTCATCCATAAGCTTTAGAATACTCTTGTATTTGACAAAAATAAGTTTCATTAATAGAAGCTTCTCTTTTCTACAACACTTCAAACCCCTGAAAAAGTCAAAATACACTGACACAGGGGAAAAAAAATGAAAAAATGTATCTCCTAATATGTTTTTGACTTAAAGACACAGTTTGTTTTGTAGTTTTGTTTTTAAATGAACTAATCTTTTCTGTAGAAGAAACACAAGGACATCAACGTGACACCTTGCTAAACCAAGAGTACATAAATAAGCCAAGCGTATTTTCTGTCAGTACAAACTATATTTAGACATGTATTACTGTGTAAGGGTACCAAAACAGCAAAACACCTAACCATTTAGGAAGATTATACTGAGCATGACCAAAGATAAATTCAGTCATATACCTTGAATAAAATACCAAATACTAAAGGAAAAAGTATAAGAACACACCAAATACGAACTGACTTATTTGACTTCCAGCAAACAAAAGATGCCCGTCTTGCATTTCCTTGTACTTGTAGCCTATCCATCATGCCTATGACAACAGTAAGATTAAATATATTACAGAGTTAATAACATAACTACACTCACTGTAGCTGATTACATTTTCTTTTCTTTCTTATTTACAGTCCATCCCTATCCAACAGGCTGATCCTTTACAGCAAGTATTCTTCGCACAAAAATTGTAATGCCAGTTCTTCCACCCCCTCATTATTAATTGACAGAGACAGATTATTGCCTGGTCTTTAATCTAGAAATAAAAACATACACTATCAGGCAGAAACAAATTTAAGTTCATTTTACAGGTCCCTACTCCAAAACAAAAAAGACAAGGGAGCTTTGGTCAGGGAAACTCAAACTGGCAGACTGAGAACCATTTTAGGTTCAGAGAAGATCTAGATACTGCAAGGCACCGAACTTTTCGCTTCCCCTGCTTTAAGCGCAGAGGTACCTCAGAAGGAGCACCTACTGAGGTACATGCACAATGATGAAGTTCACTCTTATACCAAGGTTCCTCCATAGTAGCATTACTACAAAACTAAAAGAAAACCTTCACCCCTTCTAACACTAATTTCCTAACCTCTACTTCCTATTTAAAGATCACTCCTGAGTCCCATTTACCCATTTCACCTTTTTCTCCAGACTTCTTTTTTCCTCATTTTCCTCCTTTCTGTCCATCATCCCTATATGTTTCCCAACCATCAACCAAAATTCCACACCTGTCTTTATTGCTGGCCAACAGAATTCATTGCATAGTTAAGAAAACCTTAAATGATTAACTAGAAAGTGGTACCATCTTTGAAACAGAACTGTAGCTTAAAAGAAAACCCAAGAACGAAATAGTAACTTAAAATATTTTCAAAAGGAACCTGGTTTTTTGTTCTTTATCTTGGAATAATCCCAGAAATTGATCCTCTCTTGCTTTCTTACTTATATCAAACTGTAACAATAAAATCAACTACAACTTTTTGTACCACAATTTTAAAATTAACGTGTAAGAATGCGCATTAGCAAAGAAAAATATTACATGAAGTCCAAATGTTCATTACCCTTCTACAATCTAAAGCCTGTAACAAGAACTGTCACCAGAAAAACAAAATTCTATGCAGTTTCACAAAGACAAGCTATTGTAGAAGATCAGCGTATCACCAAACTACATTTAAATACACCAGAATCCTTAAGGACAAACTATACGCTTTAATGCAATTATTCTTGATGTCATGTTAATTTCCTACAGTTTGGGCTATTTTCTATTGTTAACTTACAAACACCAGACTGCTGATAGGGCTTCTCAAAATGAAGTCTAGACGGCAAATTTTGCAGGGTTTTTTTCCCCGTATAGTCTTCATTATTTTTAGCCAACTTTGAACACAGTTGTCCTGCTATAACAACTTCTCACACAAAAATTTTGTCTTGAAGTTTTTGTTTAAAGAATGCTTTTTATCTCTTAACTATCAAGTTAATTCTAACCCCAAGTTAACTCTAAACGAATTTTGTAACTTAGGCAATTTTGCTGTCATGAACTATAATTACTCCATTTACCCAATGACTTGTTAAAAACTTCAAATTTGTTTGCATTTGTAAACGTGATTTTTCTTTTATTAGATTCTTTTTAAGAGATTTCTCCCACTCTAGAAAAGTATTTTATCTTATGAAGCAAGTAGACATCATATGTACTGTTATAGTAGTTTTCTCATTTTACAATATAAAATCCATGTGTTTTTAACCATCAGCTTGAACGTTACTGTATAGAACCATTATTTCTATTACTTCTCTCGGTATTGTAAAAATAAAACAATAATCATTTTTTTCCCTCACTTGGTAACTTACTGTAGAAACATTCTTCCATGGCTTTTTGAGATACACATGAAGGGCATACAGTATATAAAATCAGGAAAAGTACTTGTAATATATTAGAGTCTAAGCAAATTATAATCAGCAGCAGTATATGTTTTCAAAAAACATTAAGAAGCTCACAGTACTTCTGCACACTAAATACGCGTGGGTGGTGGAAGCACGAAAGCATGCTTATACATTTAACTGCAAGGAATCTGGTGGTATACAATAAATTCCTCCCTTATTCTTAATCTTAAGTAGTTGATAGGCACTGGAAGAATACAGGATAACCAAAAGATCAGAAAATTAGAAAAATGCGATTTTACTAGAGTTCAGTGTGAATTGAAATCTCAAAGAAACAATGAAAGCAGAACTTGTGCAGATTTGTGCCGGTTTGGGCTGGGACAGAGTTAATTTTCTTCATGGTAGCTACTACGGGGCTATGTTTTGGATTTGTGCTGAAAACAGTGCTGATAACGCAGGGATGGTTTAGTTACTGCTGAGCAGTTCCTGCACAGAGTCAAGGCCTTTTCTGCCTCTCTCACCAGCGAGCGGGCGGGGGGTGCACAAGTTGGGAGGGGGCACAGCCGGGACAGCTGACCCCAAGGGACCGAAGGGATATGGTATCATGGTCAGTAACAAAAGCTGGGGAAAGAAGGAGGAAGGGGAGGTTGTTCGGAGTGATGGCGTTTGTCTTCCCAAGTAACGGTTGTGTGTGATGGAGCCCTGCTTTCCTGGAGATGGCTGAACACCTGCCTGCCCATGGGAAGCGGTCAATTAATTCCTTGTTTTGCTTTGTTTGCATACGCAGCTTTTGCTTTACCTATTAAACTGTCTTTATCTCAACCCAAAAGTTTTTTCACTTTTATGATTCTCTCCCCTGTCCCACCAAGGGGGTAGTGAGCAAGCGGCTGCGTGGTACTTAGTTGCCGGCTGGGGTTAAACCACGACAAGACTATAAACACTGATTAAGAGAGAGGGTGAAGTTTAAATTGAACTACATATCACAGGCTGGCACAACAAATATACTTCATCACGAGTATGCTGTCACTGCAAACACAAGGGATTCAATGGGAAAGCGATGTAATAAGCAACTGAAATTCTCTGATATTAAATAAGTGACTGCTGAATTTCATTGACATTAAATAGGAAATGGCACCCAGGATTGCCCACTCACCATAAAAACCTAGGCTCAGGCACAGAGATGCGTTAAGTGCAAGGGCAGAGAGACTGGCTGCTCATACACTGAGGACAGAAAATAAAAAGCAGTTCTAAAGCCAAAGAGCTATGAGATGCCATGAACAATGGAAAAAAGACACTAATGGATTCTGAAGAAAACCCAAGATTATGACACAAAAAAACCCCATGCAAACAGCTCTGCCATGACACACAGCAAGGCTGCAGTACAGAACACAGCTAGACGGGAACAGGCTTCATAAAGGAGCGTTTCAAAGAGCAGATGGACATTACCGAAATAAAAACCAAGAAATAGGATTTTTATTTTTATTTTTATTTTTTTACATCAGGAAAAGATTAATCACAGTCTTCTAGTTCAAAACAGAACAATAGCCTGAGTACGTTACTATTTGGAATGGGCTTTTTGGCTCTCGGGGATTGGTTCTTTATAGTGATAGCTTTGAGGGACTACTTTTTCAGGATGGGGAGAGGGAAGATGGGAGTAGCAGAATGAAGAACACAAAAATTCCTGAACAGAAAAATTACTATGTCATGGTGGTATTAAGTGATCATCTTTAGAAGACCTTGATATTTGGCCTTACATAGATGTTTTTTTCCAAGAAGTTCAAGTTAAAACAAAATTTTTGCATTCCAAAGGACAGAAACAGCCAGCTTCACAACAGATGTCTGAGATCAAGAACAGTCTTGCAATTAAAAGGCAAATTTGGAAATTCATATGCTACATTTTTAGGTCATAGCAACTTTAGCAATTTTCCCAAAGCAAGCAGAAGATGGATCAATTAATCTGATTTACTAGTCTATTTTCTAGTTACTAGTCTATTTTACTAGTCTAATTTTCTAGTCTACAAAAGCAGACAAGATACTAATCTAATATCACAAGTTCTCAATGACTGTCAAAAGCAAGAACCATCACCCCGTCTAACAGTATTGGCAGTGAATGACCAGAGGCACCATAAATCAGATATTTCGATACCCATCTTGTTACGGAGCGGTGACTCCGCAAAAGGCCTGGAAGAGGCCCTAAGCCAGTGACAACAGGATTCTCGATCCACACACGCAGGTTTCCCCTTGCCAACCAAGGAAGCCCTCCTCCCCTAAGTCCTCCTGGTAGCCAAAGTAGGTTTGACTTCTATGGCATGGTCTTAACAGGTTTAGTCCATTGTCAGACTCCAGCTGTGATGGCCAAGCACAAGCTGCCCAACAGGTACCCCCAGACAGCACCTTACCCTTTTTCCCATTACTTGATCTTCTTTTTCCACCACCCTTTTACTTCCTTTTCTCTGCCCCAAATTAACAAACCACTCCAGTTACGTCTTCTCTTCGTGGTCCCAGTTTCGCTAGAACTATACCCAAATTTGGTACTTCTGAAATGATTATCTAGGCACTGCTGGTCTTGTAACACTGCGCCTTCCAAAGTGGCCCCAGTGCTCGCCTCCATGCAATCGCACTGTTTATACATTTCTCACACAACTCCCCCTTTACTGCTTGTGAAATCCAGGCATCCCATAGGGTGCTATCTATAACTTCTGTCAGATTCTCACACTGTTGTTTGTTGTGTTCAGCAATTTCCCAGGTCACCTCCAGTAGTTCTCCACACCCTAAGGAGTCAGCTCAGTCTGCGAGCAGGGCAGTCAGCAGCTTCGATATTTGCCCGCAGCCCTAACACATCTGCAACAAGTTTCAATTCCACCCACGATCCGGTGTCAAGTAAATCCCCAACCTAGCAAGCACTAAATCGTAAATAATAGTATCACTAGTTATATTCTTCTAAAACCAAAAAGGCAGGGATCGGTCAGAAAAAGTAACGGCAAAGTAAGCATATCATAGGAACAACACTAGAAAAATGGTATTTCATATAGTTTATGAATTAAAAAAGGAAATATCTGCCTTAACTAAACACATCTACAAATTATGTACGTCTTTCTCCTCCACCCCAGAACATGATTATAAGCTCCAGTGTTGTATCAGTAACAAAGGTGCCAAGTCTTCAAAGGCAAGTGATCTCCAACTGCGCATCATACGGCTCCACTAGTCCTTGTGCAGTACTTATGAATGAGTATGGTTTACCGGATCTGATCTATTTGTGTCACTGGTTGAAAAGAAACAGACCTTATGCATTAGTTTATTACTTCCTTACACAATCATTTTGTTAAAGCTTCAAGTTCTGGCTACTGTTACGGGCAAGCACACCATTTACAAACTATGTAATAAGCATAGTATATGTAGAGAATAGAAAATTAATTGCAACTCAGAAACTACTTTTATTACTTTAAAGTAAAATCAACTGCTCATTCTCAACTCTATACCCCATTGACCTGTATATAATCTTTCACCTCACTGTTTTTTCTCCTCCCTTAAGTCGATCCAAATAGGAATCTATGCACAAACGTGGGTACCAAACTCTAAAAACAACACATGTACAGAGGAAGAAAACCCACAACCCACCAAGCATAAAACAAGAAAATATGCAAATCTGTCAGAATCAGAAATGTGGAGCATATGACTAAATCAGTGACAAATCATCCAGGACTAAAATTCCACTTACTCTTCAGTAACTCATTTAAGGCCAAAGACAGGAACTATGCAAACAGATTGGAATACAGCTTATTCTAGTAAACCTTCTATCCTGTGATGCAGCTGAGCTTTCCTTCTACATTCAGGACCAAGCAAAGACAGTTTTGACAAAGAGAATTTAAATTATGGCACTATTTCAAATGAAACCTCTGCTCCTAGGCTAAATATAAACAACCACTTGTAGGACCCACTGAACTAAGGAGTCATTCTTTGAAAATTAAAGAGAAATGAGGAATAAGGTTTAATTTCAGCAATTTTCAAGAGAAATCAGTTTTCATTCCTGACACTATTCTGCAAGGAACATACATTTCCTTTAATCAGGGACAGCTTGAGCTGTCGTTTAACTCAAACAGTAACGTAGATATCCTATGAGACTGGGTTACAAAGGACTGCTCTTTCTGGAATAAAAACTCAGCACTGGACATTTAAGTAAAAATACCCACCAAAGACAAAACATCTTTTTTTCAACATAACACTTATTTGAAACAGATCCCCTGAGTAATTCTCGATAATGTAAGATTTGGGAGTGAGTGAATACTTCCCTACATTCTTGAATGCTGGACACAAATTAAAGAATTATTTATGTTACTCTGCCAGAATGTTATCCTCTCTGGGTGCTCTTTTTACCCCTGAATTGTCTGCTAGGCCTACAGAACCTTTAGCAATGACCTTCTCCCAATATATTTGATAGAAAGCATTTAATGCTAGTTTTTATACTTTTTGCAAGTTGTTTCTCAAACTCTCTTTTAGAAGTGCTTCCATGCATTTAGCCTTACAGGATTTATGTTTTGTTCTACTCTCCTTATTTCACACAGAACTTTACCTTTTGGATTGTATTTAATAACCTCTTATTGTATTCAATAACCTCCTCCACTCTGTTGTCACATCATACTGGATCCTTCTGAACTTTCTCACGGCCTTTGTTTCTATTTTTGCTTTCGTAAGTGGTACAGTAATTGCTTTCAGTACAGAAACTGTTAGACAGACAGATGATTGCACACCTGAGAGTTAAGTCAATTCCATCACAATCCATTAGCCCTGGGTATGTGATAATTCCATCTCTGCACCAACACTGACTGCTGTCCTATATCACAGCCCTGCAAAAATTTCAGAATCTCAGACTACTCCAAAAATCATAGATAATTCTGATCTTAACTTTTCACTACAGTGAGCTCAACTGGCATTTTGCCAGTGACAAACAGCACAAATTACAACTGAAAGAGGCTATGCAATAATTCTTATTGGGTGCAGTAGCAAGCTTTCATGATTATCACCCCAAAAGCATACAGTCTGAACCTTATGCATTACTATTCTTAAAGCATCGATTCACATTATGCTTTCCTCTGATGGTTCAACACCAGAACAACAGAAAAGAAAGCCAAGAACCCTGCCCTTCCCAACAACAATTATAAAAGCAGGAAAAAAGTTGCTCCTAGAAGACTTAGTCTAACAATATTATAGCATAAAATAAAAACGCTTCTGGTGACAGGAGAGGCAAGAACAAATTGAAGCATATACATAGAGTACCATTTTAGATATATGTAAAAGATTGTCAGTGAAGCTGTTCTAATAATACTGTTAAAATACATAAATTACACGCACATTCTACTTGAAACGCATGCATAAGTTTTACAGCAAGTTTGTCTATTACTGGTTTTAAGATGGGCTTTATTTTTATAAATGATGCACCAGATCACTTCATAAAAACCAATTGATAACACATAATTTAAATTCTTGCATTCGAGTTCTCAGGTTACCTTGAGACACATGAATCTCAATTTAAAAAAGAGCTGAGGGGTGTGAAATCATTCTGACTTTTTTATCTCAAAATTAAAATACTAACTTCTAGTCTGTAAGTTGCCACCGTATCACATTTTTTTATCCAATTTTCATTAGCTTTTCTTTTAAACACCAGGTTCTTCCCATTTCCTCCCATGTTTCCTACTGAATATTTAGGTTTCCCACCAAGAAGTGATAAGTATGTTCAGATTCTACAGTACCTTGTAATAGAAAATCCATTTAAGGCTGAATTTTTTTCCATATACCACATGATAAAAATACTTTTTAAAAAAAAAGTTCCATACTGAGCCAATATGTAACACACAGCATGCTCAAGGGAGCAAATAGCTAGACACAAATTTGTTGAGAACACAAAACAGCAACAAAAACATATGAAATGCCTGACAGAGGTCAGAAGCTTGATTTAAGAGCAAGTAAATCCACAAAGATGTCACACAAAGAAAAAACTATTTGATTACACCTCTAAAAACAGCATCTTTCCAAGAAACAGAGGCAAATGAGACACTTGACAAAACATTGTTAAAAAACCAGGTATGCTATGCTGCTCTTAGAAACAGCCTTGACATGATAAAAATCAGGACAAGATGTCAGTTCACACAACATCCGATACTGAATCCTTCCTGGCACCCAAGAAAAAAAATGCCTTGTGTTTATCTGCGCATGCCTGAGTGTCTGGCCTTGAAAGCTGTCACCAGCCCCACATGGCTCCCGACAGCCACAGAAGCCCCAAACCTGGAACCCATCTCACAGCCTCAGAGAGTGAATAGTTCTCACCTACATCCACAGATGCTACATCTCCACAAAGAGGAGGCAGAAATAGAGAGAGGCTGGAAAAAGAAGTGCTACTTTTCTAACTTCCATCAGCTTTCTATACGGGCAACCTGTCATCTCTTCAACCTGTCCACCAGCAGTTTTCGTTTCCTTCCTTTCCTGATTTTTTTTTTTTTTCCCCTTTTCGCCCCCTAACATGCGTGACTATTCCTACAGCTTCACAAAACGAAGGGATGAATGCCAACTAATGGAAAGAGATGCCAAAAATAACTTGCTAAGATGAAGCAGGTAAACTGACAGACAGAAAGCCTGATGATGCAGCTGCAGCCGTATGCATACCAAAACACTCTGGCTGTTTGAGTCATAGTTAGCCCTTGAAGTTTGAGTTCTTTATTTCACTTTATATTAAAGTTTAGCATAACATCCAAAAGAAGGGAAATTATATTACATATTAGTTATTATAGTATTTAGTTTAAACCTAATATATATTACTTGCTGTTAATATACAATGTACAAGCCTTCTCTGATCAATTTCCAACAAGCAAAAGTATAATTATGGCCTTTCTCTCATCATTAACACCTAAGCACTCTACTCTTATTCCAGGTCATCTTTAGTAAGGAAGATCAGTAGAATATAAAAGAACCATCAAAAAACTTGGCCTATACACCACCAAATGCAGAAAAAGCATCGAATGGCCAAAACGAAGAGTCTAGGTGCTGGTTATATTTAATTTCTGAAATATTTTTACTCCTCTATTATTGTTAGTAATTAAAGCAAAGGTTGAACACAAAATCCAATTTACTTGATATTACTCCTGTGAGAGGAACATTCCTAAAGCACCTATCCAAATGCAACTATAACTGGGGAGAACAGAAGAATTTTTGTTAACTACTGATTTCTTCTACGTTGACTTCTATAATTGTGTACGCAGCAGTAGGAATGGCTAATACATTACACCAAAAAAATGCTGAATTTTATTTTTTCCTTACAAAGGAATGTTCATCTGAACTTCACAGCTTTGCTATCCCGTTTTCATTCACAATGGTGTCTTGGCCAAGCTGATACCCCTTCACAATAGTTCCGAAGAAGACTTCCATTATTAAAGTGCTGATGGCTTTTTTTTTTTCATTTGGGGTTTTTGGTTTTGTTTTGGTTTTTTTTTTTAATATTCCCAGCATTCCTATACCTGTGATGCCATGGACATGCCTTTTTTCCCAAATTAGCCCTTGGCTATTAGAGTGTTCTTGATTATGTTTTTATTAAAGCCAAACAAGAAAGAATGAGATTAGGGGCAAATAAAGAACAAATCTAAAGCTACCACATTTCTGCTGTGTAGGGTACAAGTGGACTCCAACCACACAGTAAGTTTATTAATTTTTATTGCATAGAATGTAGCAGCGTAGAAGTACAGGTGCGAAGGTTTAAAACTTGGAAATTGCCGTCTCATAAAAATCTGTTTGACTATATATGTCTATTGTTTGCAACACTTTAAATCAAGGCATCAGAAGAAATCCATCCTCAACCAAGACTCAGAGTCCCAAGGAAATGTACTTGCACGTATATTTGAAATTTGTCCTTTACTTAATATCTCATTAACCACTAAACTATTTGTCATTGGTTGAAATGTTACATTCTCCTTAGTCAAAGCATAATTTCAATTTATTGTCATATACTAACTCTTTCCCCTTGTAGATTTCCCAAGGAATTAGATGTCCTAGTTATGAGCTGGAGAACATGCTCCCCAGCACAGGATTTCTACAAAGGAGTTTTAATGCTACCTACAAATGAGACACACATTTTCAGTCAAGATAGTACTGCAAAAATATCCTTGCTCCCATATAATTAACATTTTCTTAAAATTCCAGAACAATTATTTTGAAAATGAGCAGTTGTAAAACATTCTTATCACAGACATGATCACTTGCTAAAAACGCGAGCACAGAATGAAGTTTAACCTACTCATTCAGAGCTGAAATTAGCCAGATCCAAGAGCAGTATTTGTAAAACCTAGTCTATAAACTCTGTCCCAGATTGAAAGGATACTTTCTGAAGCAACACTGTGAACCCCAACTGCTACTCTGTCTTTCAGTTGTCTCATTATTTTACATAATTCTGTGACCAGTAAGTATCAAAATGTTTATAAATCCCCATAGATTTTAGACCAAAAATACCTCTATTTGCTAGCTCCAGCCAACTGTCGCTTCTGCTTCAGAGACCGCAATTTATGTTTTGCAGAAACGTTTTTTGGTTAGGGTATCTTATTATGAAGAAATATTGTGGTATGTAAATGCTTCAAATTGATATAATTAATTTAATTTTGAAAAAATTTGCTTTATCTGGATTACTACATTCAGATACACATTTCTTCTCTCTGAAGAAAAAGTTTAAAGCAATTACTCTGAAAGAAATCTTTGGACAGTATCCTTTTACTGCAGTAGATTTAAAGATTCTTCATATTCCATAAATATTTCATGGGGCATTCTATAAAGAAAACATGCCATTAATTTACCAGCTTTCTAACCCCACGAGCTATTACTAGAGCTATTACCCATTACACCTAAAACACACGAGGGGAAACAACCAAGTCTACAAGTATTTGTCTTGGAACTACAAGCTCATCATTCTATCAGCTACAAATAAATAAAAAAATAAGTCAAGAAATATTAAAGGAGTTCAAAATTTCTCTGTATGCATTATTCATTTTTGATACAGCTGTTATTTCATTGAGATTACTGTAAACGGCTACATGAAGCGATGGCCTGCATGAACAACTCCACGATAGATATGATAAACTAGATTTACATGTTTTATGTTCCTATAACATAAATTCCTTGGATAATTTAACTACACAAAGCTGCAAAATTCTCTTAAGAGCACAGAATCACGGAACTGCAGCTCCCCCAACAGCATGTTACAATGCAGGCAGTACATATAGAAAACAGCTTTAATAGAGGGCTTGTTATTACTATGGCAACCACGGCAACTGGTTTCCAAAATGAATAATAGCTCTGTTAGGCACTTCATTAAATTTTTTTCAAGCAAACACTGCCCTTAATCTTCTCAATGGAACAAAGAGTTATTCTGAACGCATGCAGAAAACAGAAAATAAAGTCCAATTCAATGTTGTAAATGCAGGGTAAGACCCTTTTTCAGGACCTTTGCTAGAAAAGAGCAGGAAAGTACACCTTGTCCGCTATTTCATGTAGAAAGTTGGAGAAGCAGTAGATGAAGTTGGTGTTAGAAGGTATAAGAACACAAGTGAACAGAAGATTAGGAAAACTAAGGCAAAAGGAAGATTAGTAAAACTGGTAAGAAAGAATTGCAACAAGTGAAGCCAACAATGAAAATTATGAAAATAAGTAATGGAGAACAACTATGCTGGCAAAAGATTTTAATTGGCTTTGTATTTTTTCATAGTTCTCCTGCAACATTCAATTGTTTTTATTTTTACCTTAAAGTCATTCAAACAGTCCCTAACAAACTTTTCAAGTAGAATTAAGGTATCTCTCTATACAGAAATAGAGAAAAGAGGAAATATCACTTACAGTACCAGTTAATTAAAGGAGAAAATTTTCCCACTTATATAAAAATAACAGGCTATTTATTTCTCCTGTTTGGGGAGAAGATATAATTTTGCAGTCTGTTGACCAATCACAAGAAAAACCCAGTTTTTAAGTGAACAGCCAAGTAATAATTATTCAGTTTTGGACAACATCAACTGTGTTCCATCCCCCCATACCTTTTTTGTAAAAAAAAATATTCATATGTATTTGGAACAAATAACCAAGGCATAAATTTATTTATTATAATATTAAAGCTTCATGTTACTAAGAAAAGACTCCTACAAAACAAACTAAATAAACAGACTTTAAAAAAAACCACTATTGCAATATCTACATTCAAAAATGCAATCTAACTGACATTGGTCCTTCATAGTGAAACTATAGTACAAGAAAGGTCCAACTAAAATAATCAGGTTTAATAGATACATGTCTAGATTACTGAGCCACAAAATTCATGCAATTATTCACAAGAGCTAGTACTAGAGAGCTTCCCCACTAACAAAAAAAAAAAAAAACAAAACCAACAAACCCAGTAAGTCTACCTACAACGTATGTTTATTTAACACATAAAAAAAGCAAAGACTTCCTTTCTTTTTATAATTTGTCTCAATATCTTTGGCTTAGGAGGAAAGCTGCTGATAAATTCCATGATGTACAGAATAAAGAGGATCCTGATCAGGCAGAGAATTTCACATGCAGTACACCTAATGAGCTACAGTTCTGCTCTTGCATCACTTCCTCCACGTGCATTCAAAGTTGAGCTTGGGAAAGTCAAATAAGAAAAGCAGGCAATCTCGCGAAGTGGATTAATTGACTTGGTCATCCAAAATAGTTTACAGATTGCCTTCCAACTGCTGAATTTGGCTATTTCTGTTCATATTAACGTAGAGAGTTCTGTGCCACTTTCAGGCATCTGACATTTTAGTATTTCCTGCCTCTAAAGAGAGCTAAGGTCTGCCGAGCAACTCGAAGTGAAAAGACTAGTGGGACTGTAGTGCATTTGTCTTAAATGTTTCATGGATTTGGAAAGACAGGAAACAAAGCTGAATTTCAGCCTGTGGTCAAGTACTAAGGGAGGTGAAGAAGTTGAACTGAGCTCACAGTTCACAAAAATTTAAAAACTGCTGGTATGTACACAATGAGAAATCCCTTTACGCTCATTTTAATTGTCAGCATTGACCAAGAACAAACACCTAGCTGCCAAAAAATCTCATCTATACCTAAACTGAACATGGTATTGCCTAAACAATCACTGGAGTAAAGACTCTTAACAGTAAGAGCTACAACATTTTTTTTAAACATTCAGGATAGTGTTTAAAAGCTTTTCCCTAATTTCCCACCTCTACTACATCGAATTAGATTGGAACATCTTTTCTTATGAGGAAAGGCTCAGGGACTTGGGGCTTTTTAGTCTAGAAAAGAGAAGACTCAGGGGGGATCTTATCAATACTTATAAATACTTAAGGGGAGGGTGCCAGGTAGATGAGCAGAGTCTTTTTTCAGTGGTGCCTAGTGATAGGACAAAGGGGTAACTGGCACAAACTTGAGCATAGGAAGGAAGTTCCATCTTAACATGAGGAGGAACTTCTTTCCTTTGAGGGTGGCAGAGCAGTGGCACAGGCTGCCCAGAGAGGTTGTGGAGTCTCCCACACTGGAGACATTCAAAACCCGCCTGGACGCCATCCTGTGCAATGTGCTGTAGGTGTCCCTGCTGTGGCAGGGGGGTTGGACTTAGATGATCTCCAGAGGTCCCTTCCAACCCTGATCATTCTGTGATTCTGTGTGAATTCCTGTAGAAGGCTAGCCCATAATCTCTAATCCATGAAAGGTTTTCTCGTTTAACTGCAAACATGCATTACATCTCCAGAGTAGATGTCCATTATTGCTAGAACACGTGAGGGCACATCTAACCAATAATCAGTATCAGGAAGGCAGCACAGCACAAACATACAGTGAAATACACTCCACTGTGACTGCCTTCCCAGGCAATAACTGCTTTACATATACAAATATATATATATCTTCCAGTTCTGGACTTCCTTCTAAGTATAAATGCAAAGATCAAACTTCGGAAGCACATTTTCATAGAAAACGCTCCTCATATTCAAGTTTTCTTCCCTGTACTTCTCAAACACTCATTGTGGTGGTAGAACCACAATGGTTCTACCTTTAATTTACATCAGACTCTGTTCCAGCTTGAGCTGACAAACATAACCATGCGAATAGGCATTAGGCTTTCATATTGAAAAAGCAGTGTACGTAGTACAAAATTTTAAATGCAAGACTTCATTGCAAGAAAATGTCAGTAATTTTTTAAAGGAATTCTTCAGTTACATCTTGCAATGAGGAAATTAATAACAATTCCGGTATTCTTCTAGGCATTTTCTAAATGTGAACTCTTAAGTTATCATTTCAAAGGATGTTTCTTTAGAGCCATGTTTGAAGCTGGCACACTTTATTGCAAAACAACTTCCAGTTATATCACATAAAAAAAAAAATCAGATTATAGTCTGTTTGCATGTGTGAAGAATGCTATCCTGCAAAGGAGACATATTTAACAGACTATACTGATGTTTCAGAAAGTATTCGCAAGATCAGGGAACCCTACCAAAATTTCATACTGTAATTTTGTTCCTGGTTCTTTTCACCATCAAAAGAAGCTGAAATCAGAGGGACAAAGCATCTACCCATTTTCTGGAGATGACCGTTAATTCCTACAATACGGCAAAACATTTGCAGAAAGAATAATATGCCAATTTCTCAATGAGTGCACAAATTCCAGTTTCCACAAATGAAGTAACTAACTGAATTAAGTTTCTATTTTTTTAACAGTGGAAGATATGGTGGCAAGAAAACATACAGGATGAATTACACTTTCTTGAGGCTTAGTAAACTGACTTACAAGCAGGATGTGCCACTCATTACAACATGTAAATTGCTAATCTTGATGTTCAAAAGCTTCAGGGCCCAAGCAAAGTTCAAAGTTGTTAAGAGCCTTGTTGGTGACATTTCTAGTAAGTTCCTCCCCTGCTGTGTCACCTGCATGATGGTGCGGGAACCAGGTGAGGCTGCTCCCTCGGAGAGTCTGGGATTACCACAGGGAACACTGAATTTCTCACCCAAGTCTCTTTTACTATGATAACGTAGACTGCACATAGTGTCTGTGTAAGTTCAGCTTTCATAATGCTATCAGGAAAGAAAGGGAGACAGTGCACCAAAGAAATTAAAAGAAAAAAGACAAAACCAGAACCAACCCAAAACAACCACAAGAATATTTCATCATATAGTACCTTTCTTTCTCCCAGTGCATCCAGAGTAAAAGATCCCTCTGAGTTCTATTGTTCACCACATGGCTCAGGCTTAAAGATGATTTTTGAACAGCTGATCACAAATCAATATAATAAGGGGTATGTGATCTCCTAAAAACTCTGCTAAAACTTTATCTGACCTGAAAAAACTTTTAATTAATGAATTTTGCACTTTGTAGTAGAATGCTGTGTAATTCTCATTTTTTTCAATGATGAATTAGTGGTAACTACCAAGGTAATTTTGTGTGTACACAGGAATTTGGATGATGATTTTGAGTGATTTTATTTTTTTTTTTTTTTTTAAACTAATCCCTTAGCATCAGCTGAAGTTACGGTCCCACTGTAATGCTCTACATGCAAACCCATTTGGAAACAGAATTAGTTCAGAACTCCACATCTTGCTGAAAGGAACCCACTGCCATGAGTGTAACGTGGGAGTTTTAAAGACTGTAGTAAACGCACAATTCTTTGAGTGCTGTTCAGATCAATGGTTTTAACCTACAATGCTCTCCATGGACTTCAGCACAAAAAGAAACAGTTTTACTCTCCATGCTATGCTGCTGCAATCAATATTAACAAAAATCAGATAAGAGCTCCTCAACTTATAGTCAAGTATTTCCTGAAAGAAGTCCAGAACCTCGGAACCGGGGCTCTTCTGTGTAGCCCACAATGTCCCATATCTGTTCATTAATAGAGTCATAATTGATACCATAGTTCCTGACCAAAAAAACAACACCACACAAAGATTTAGGGTACAAATACCTTTTTCAGAATTGAGAAAAGGGGAAGATTATTTTGGGTTTTTAATAGGATCTACAGCTGTTCAATCTTAGTCTTTTTTTTTTTGCAATAAAAACTTAATTCAATGATAGGCAGTGTTTAGAACTTGGAACAGGAATCTTTGCTCAAGACAAAATTAACAAACCCTTGCTAAAAGAAAACAATGCAAATCTCTTTTTTTTCTACTTCAAGGTGTTGATTCCAACAACAGTTCTTCTGTAAGGCCCCCAAAACATTCTTGCCACTAAATTGGAGAGATACGGGTTTGATGGATGGACTGTTAGATGGATAAGGAATTAGCTGGATGGCCACTTCCAAAGATTTACAGTCAATCGCTCAATTCACAGTGAAAACCAGTAACGAGTGGCATCCCTCAGCAGTCCACATTGGGATCGATACTATTTAATATCTTCATCAATGACATCATGATTGAGTGCACCCTCTGTAAATATGCAGATGACACCAAGCTGAGCGGTGCTGTTGACTCATTAGAGGAAAGGGATACCATTCAGAGGGACCTCAACAGGCTTGAACGGTAGGCCCATAGAAACCTCATGAAGTTCAACAAGGCCAAGTGCAAGGTCCTGGACCTGGGCCAGAGCAACCCCCAGTATCAATACAGGCTGGGGGATGAAGGGATTGAGAGCAGTCCTACCAAGAAGGACTTGGGGGTGCTGGTGGATGAAGAGTTGGACACGAGGCGGCAACGTGCACTCGCAGCCCAGAAATCCAACCATATCCAGGCTGCATCAAAAGAAGCACCCAGCAGGTGAAGGGACACAGTTCTTCTCTACTCCACTCTTGTGAAACCACACTTGCAGTACTGCGTCCAACTTCGAGGTTTCCAGCACAAGAAGGACATGGACCTGCCGGAGCAGGTCCAGCAGAGGACCATGAAAACTATCAGAGGGACAGACAAGAGGTGCTGATGCATGTCCAGAGAAGGATAATGAAGCTGGTGAGGGGTCTGGAGAACAAATCTTACAAAGAGTGGCTGAGGGAACTGGGGTTGTTTAGCCTGGAGAAAAGGAGGCTCAAGGGAGACCTTATCACTCTTTACAACGACCTGAAAGGAGGTTGTAGCCAGGTGGGTGTTGGTCTCTTCTCGCTAATAACAAGCAATAGGACAAGAGGAAATGGCCTCAATTTACGCCAGGGTAGGTTTAGGACAGATATTAGGAAAAAGTTCTTCATAGAAAGGGTTGTCAAGCATTGGAATAGGCTGTCCAGGGAAGTGGTGGAGTCACCGTTCCTAAAGGTATTTAACAGATATGTAGACATGGTGCTTAGGGACATGGTTTAGTGGTGGTTTTGCAGTGTTAGGTTGATGTTTGGACTTGATCTTGAAGGTCCCTTCCAACCTAGCCAATTCTATGATTCTATGGAGCACCTCCCCTATGAGAAAGGCTGAGAGAGCTGGGGTTGTTCAGCCTGGGGAAAAGAAGGCTCTGGAAGACCTGATTGCAACATTTCAGTACTTAAAAGGAGCTTATAAGAAAGACTGAAACATACGTTTTACCATAGTCTGTAGCAACAGGACAAGAGGTAACAGTTAAAAACCGAAAGAGGGTAGGCTTAGATTGGACATAAGGAAGAAGTTTTTTTATGATGTGGGTGGTAAGACACTGGAACAGGTCTCCCAGAGATGTTGTGGATGCCCCATCTCTGGAAGCGTTCAAGGTCAGGTTGGACGAGGCTTTGAGCAACCTGATCTATTGAGAGATGTCAACTACATGATCTTTGAGGGTCCCTTCCAACCCAAACCATTCCATGATACTAATTGTTGACCATTCACTTCCAGAAAATATTTCTTGATTGAGTAGCTTTCATCAAGTAAGTATAATCAAAACATATGTTTAATATGTCCCAAAGAATACCAGAACTGTATAACATCATGCAATGCAGTAGCAATCTATCTAACCAGACAAAGCTTACAATTCAAATTGCATTAATCTCTATGGCACCAGACAACTGATATCTGATACTTTATGTTCAAACAACGCTAAACAAAAATTAATACTATAGAGTCTGCATTAAATCACAGACAAGTTGGATACTGAAAAAATGTATTTTTGCTTTTTTATTACCATATAGTTTCATGTCTAGCTGAACAGAAAAAATAAATGTACACAATCTTTGGTCTTACTGTAAGAGCAAAAGAAAGTATAACTATAAAGCCTTTCAGTACAATCAAGAACTGTTTGAATGTCAGGGCATCTAAAATTTTACAACTATGTGTATGAGAGACAAATAGGTGATGCAGATACTTATTGATATTTTCAGATCAATCAAATGGAAAAAGATACTGTTCATTTTTGACAGATATATTTTAAGAAAAGTTTGCTAACTACATACCCGACATCAACAGTACAGCAAATAACTACAACTTTGTTGTAACTTTCGCAACCTAAGTCTTCTTTTTACATTTCATTTAGAAAATAAAATTAAATTCATTTCTAAAAAAACACCCTAGAATTCAATTACAATGCACAGAGGCAACCAGCTATTGTTATGGGATAATATGAGATTACACCCTTTTTAATTCCTGTAATTTCTATAATAACACTTCCTCCTTTTTTTTTCCTTTGAAAATGCAAAGTTAGCAAAAAAATATCATTTTTCTCTAACATACACGCTAACAACATTATCTGCTTTTCAGGAGTTACAGTCCCAATTTACTAAATTATTTTAACTGATATTTTGAATACTAGGAGATAGAGGCATAAAAGAGGAAGTGAAAAAAAATAAAGACTGGTCCAATACAAAGTAAACTAGATAAAAATGTCAACACTTATGTAATGCAATGACTACTATATCAATCAAATATCTTTACAAAAGAAGAGAAATACATCCTCCGGAGACAAACTATTCAAAATCCTCTCAAAACTATTTCAAGAACCTATTATTACTTAGTTCCAATGAAAAATACCAAATTAATACTTTTAAATTGAAATATCCCACTGAAGCAGTGATCAGAATAAATGCCGATTATTACCTGAAACCACAAGTTACGAGATGAAGTCATAGAAAATAAGACGACAAAATACTAATCCTGCAAAAAGCAATTAATATAAGGAATCATTTATGGATATTTAGCACTGATTTCTTTCAGAAGATTTTTGATTTAAAAGAAAGATGTTCCAAAGCCTAGTGATAGAGTACTGACCTTTTTTTGTTATTCTTATTTCTTAGCTGAAAAGGTAAGCATGTTTTGCAGGTAACAAGCTAACTGGAACAGAACGGGAATCAGAGAGGATACCTTCCAGTGATAACAGTTTGAAGAGACAGGTATGACTAATGGCATGTCACATGAAGCAGTGGTAGGACACATCTTGTTCACTTTACACTTTACATCAACGAACTGGAAGAAGAATAAGCACTAATGTGATCAACTACAGATAATTCAAAACTGCAGGGGGCAATAAAATTCTAAATGACACGAATGGACTAGAAGCATAGAGATAAACAGCTATGCAGTTCAGTGTAGACAAATTAATGAGGCTGGGAACAAAAGTAATCAAGTTAATTTCAATTAATGCATTTTGTAAAGTTACTGAAACTTTTCTATAACATCAGTTTGACAAACACTTTTAAAGGAGGTAACAGATTGCTGTTACAGATTAATATATTTATGAACCATAAATAAAAGATAATTACTATAATCAAGTTTAATATACATCTAGAATGCATAAACAACTGTAAAAAAACATTGTACAAGACTAGTTGAAAACACAAGTCTAACAAATTTGATAGAATTAACTTAAACTGGAAATCGGACAGACATAGCAGTATTGTCCCTCTTAAATAAGTAAACAATGACCCGCTGAAGAGAAATTTCTTCTCAGAGACACTCTCCCTATGCCGCTTTGGTAAAGTCTGGTCCTCTCCCCTGCTCTTAAAGCAACCAATTATTTGCAAAAGATTCTGAAAGCACAGAGCCCATCTTCATTCAGTAACAGAAGGTCCATTACAAGGAAAGACAAGACCAGAAATGAAGTAAATCTACATCAAATCGTCTGCAAGGCAAGCATAAGCACAGGTTGATTGCACAAAACAACTGCTGTAAATTGTTCTCTCCGAATAACCTGGCATGCAGTACCAAGAGCGGGAGACTATGCAGACAAACAGGCCCTACAGTCTACTCCATGGTTGTCTACTAAACACAGCTGTACTGCCACCTCCAGTCCTACCCTGCTGCCTGAATCTGGACCCAGTATACCTCAATATGATCTAATTGACAGGGGTCAGTCCTCAAGTCTCTCTCCAATCAAAACTGCTTCTTATAACAGGCTCCTTTTACCAACCCACATTTCTTGCCATAACATGGTTCAGCTTGTTTAGCAGCCTTCATTTTGTAATTTTAACTTTATGAGATTATCTCCTCATTCTTTGCATTATATTACTACTTGAAGGTATATTGTCAGGGCTCTTGAATACCTCTCTCCTGCAGGACAAATCATAGACCTAGAAGTAATATTTCTATAGAAACTGCGGGTTTTTTTCATATAGCTAACTACTTTTGACATCCAATTCACATTATACTTTCCCCATTTACATTAGAGGTAATAACACCATAGCAATAGTCAAATAAAAAGTGTCAAATGGAAATAAGGCATATTATTTGCATCTGTTTATCATGCAAACAACAAAAATGCCTGCAGGACAGAGAAGTGAAGTGTGTTAGGAGGGCTTAAGGGAAGACTCAGAACAACTACAAGGGCAACTATAAATTACAGGAGTGAGTTAATTAGTTCAGCTCCACAAGACATTAAAAAAATGAGTTAAGGGCATTTTTGAACCATGGAAATAGGCTCTTTATTCATAAATAAGAGTTAAGTAACCTAAAAGAATTAATTCTTTTATATTCTGAGAATTCTGAGGGGTTTTTTCCTTCCTTTCCTAGTTTGTGTTCTCAGATTGTGCCTTGGTCTAAAAATTATTTGTGTATGTAAGTGTCTGCTGGATAAAACTACATAGAAACTTTGGGAATGGTTCTGTCATTAATATTTATGTAATATTTACTAGTGGATTCATGTCCCAATTGCAGACTATACCTGGTATATTATTTTGCTCAGTGTATAATTTGATGGGGTTGATAGAACCTACCTGTCTCCACAGCTTCACAATATCCAACCTATGGACCAAACCCAACTCCAAAATCTATTAGTGGGCTTCAACGGCTAAAATAATCTTAACTTCCAAGTTCATATGCATAATCCATCTTTTTGAGAGTTTCTTGTGAAAGAACACACTCTCACAACCTTTAGTTGCCATACAAGACTAACATTACATTTTACACTGTCTTTATAGGACAATCATTATTGAAGTGTGACTCAAAGGATTTCAAGGTCATTTCTATTACTTCGTGTTCTTAGCCTATGTTGATTTCTCAACTTACAAGAAAAGAGCCTTGAGTTGAAAAACATGCATGACATTGTTTCACTTCCACAGATTAACTTGTTTTATATTGCTTTTAGAGGACTTGTCACATAATCTCTTTCAACAATATGCAAAACTATATTAAGAAAACAAAGTCAACAAAAATACTTTACTTCTGCTATTACTACTTCCAAGCAAAACCAACACTATTACACATAAAAATGAACAGAAATATTTGCTAAAGTGTCTCCAAGACAACTACCCACTAATTCAATTCATTGTGACAAACAAAACCCAATCTGCAGATCTAACACAAAACAAAGACCCACACATACCACAACATCACACACACACAGAGAATGAGCCAGCTGCAACAGAATAGCTACCTGTGCCATCATTATTCACTACAAATCTCAGCTTGGAGCCTGTTACCTAGTTCTACCTGAGTCCATTTTCAGTATTACTCTGAAGAAAAAAAAAAGGCAACAACTCCCAAAAGACACAACCAAAAAAACCCCTACCACAAACTCCACAGTTTCCCAGGCTAATACTGTCATTAAATCAAGATTCTTTTTTAAACATAGTCTTCATTGTAACGTGAAGCTAAACCAAACAACACCCAAAAATGTACAGACACGCACATACAAGATTCTGATGAACTGTACATATGGTCATATCACAGTATTGTCAAGGCTGGAAGGGAACTCTGGAGATCATTGAAGTCCAACCCCCCTGCCACAGCAGGGACACCTACAGCAGTTGCACAGGACGGCATCCAGGCGGGTTTGGAATGGCTCCAGTGTGGGAGACTCCACAACCTCTCTGGGCAGCCTGTGCCAGTGCTCTGCCACCCTCAAAGGAAAGAAGTTCCTCCTCATGTTTCGGTGGAACTTCCTATGCTCCCGTTTGTGCCCGTTACCTCTAGTCCTATCACTGGGCACCACTGAAAAAAGACTCTTCTCATCTACCTGGCACCCTCCCTTTAAGTACTTATAAGCATTGATAAGATCCCCCCCGCCCCGAGTCTTCTTTTTTCTAGACTAAAAAGCCCCGAGTCCCTGAGCCTTTCCTCATAAGAAAGATGCTCCAGTCCCCTAATCATCTTTGTAGCCCTTTGCTGGACCCTCTCCAGCAGTTCCCTGTCCCTCCTGAACCGGGGAGCCCAGAACTGGACACAGTACTCCAGATGCGGCCTCACCAGGGCAGAGTAGAGGGGGAGGATGACCTCCCTCGACCCGCTGGCCACACTCTTCTTGATATGCATATACATGTTTGTACATGTATATATGCATACACACACTTTCCCTAATATATACATATAATGTAGTCCAAGCACTACCAGCACATATGATCTACTACTAACAGCTCCACAATTATCAAGACTTTGCGTGTCATAAATAAAGAGTTCATTTCTTTCACTAAGAAAAATCATGAATTATTTATAGATTTATTAAGAAACGCTGCTGGATATATCCTAGATACAAATATTTTGTATTTGTATCAACCTAATTCACACAACTTCAAATTCTGTCCTCGTTACAGTTTGTACAGCAAAAGAAAGAACAAGCTTCCTATAAGCAAACATAGAAAAGGCATTATTTAGCGATATCTACAAGAAAGAATATTGAGAGCTTATTAGATATAACAGCAACATACCCAAATTTTGTATTCCTCCATATTTTTCTGTGTGAGGTTTAGCAAGTTCAATAGGGAAAAAAACAAAACCAGTTTGTTTAGATAACATTGACTAAACTCTCACCACAGTCAGGGTGACTACCGTCTACTCTTATTAGAGTAGAAATTTTCTTTCAACTCCCTTCCAAAATATTTTACTTGTATTCCTAAATTTGATTTACTGGGAAAGTATTCTCGCGTAATTAGAGAGCAGAAGTGAAATACAGATGTTTGATTTAAACTTTGTCTTCCCTCTGACTTCATAACCTTACGTAACAAAGATTTCTACCATTACAACATTCTTTAAAAGTTATATGAGTTTTCATGTCAGTCACAATCACATAACTCAAAACATCTGTTAGAAAAAGTGATATTTGATTATCATTTTTAAGCTTATATAAAACATGGACTTTGTTTTAACGCCTCAGAGTTTATTCACAATTGCATTTTATAAGAATGTCCTATAACTCACTGAAGTGTTAAGTCTCATCTAGTTAGTATTGTTTCCATAGTTCTACATTGCTAGCATCAATCCCACAATAAGACACAGCACAGAAAGAAAAAAAAAAGCTACAACTTGGACCATATCATACTGAAGAAGTCTCATGACAACCACAGGGCAGGAAAGTGTCAATTCAAGAACTGCAAACATGCAGTTTCTAATTCCTTCCATAAGAGCTTCTTGTAGATACCTTCCAGAATGGTGTAACTCAAAGTCATTTTGTTTATTAACTACTTTGACACAAGCTCCTACTTCTAAGGGACCAGCCAAGTTCTCCAAATGCAGTGTACTATTTCTACTTGCTACAGATTTTCACTTGGGATACAAAGCCACTTGATTCTGTGATACCCTCTCAGCACTTGTATTTACTATTCAGCAGTTAAAATCCAGCGCACAAAGGGAACAGTCAAGCTATCTGACAATACATTTGTTTCCACATTAACATGTTGTCAGCATTCACAGATGAAACACAGAACTACTGTATCAGTCCGTGAACACTAAGAACGCTCACTGAGTAGACAAGCAGTAATACTTCCACGCCTCATCGTTTTTCACATTCATAATTCTAAGCATGAGAATCATTCTTATACTGCATACTGTTCCACTATGAGGCATTAACATTAAACACAGCTAATTATACTTTGTTTTTTCTCCAGAGATTAGTCCAGGAGGAAGAAATAACATGAGAAAGAAAAGAACAAGAAGCCATCTAATACCCTACATATGCAAATTGCACATTACAAGCATGAATACTACAAACATTGAATTGTATTTTCTTTCCTTTGCAAGATCAATTCTAAATGTTGAAAGGATTAGATCCTAACCAAACTATCAGGCAGAGCGGTACATCAAACAGGAAAATTTTATAGTTAAAGAGTTATTCACACGTAATTCATAGCTCCTGTAAGAAATACTCACCAAGATCTGTATTGGGGCCAGCAAGTAGCTGCTTAAATTTGTCTAATCGGGATGCTTCTCTTTCAGTTAATGCAGGAGTAACTGAGGTATTATAGTCTGCCATTCCACTCACCAAGGGAGGTGTGGAAGTTTGTGGAAGGGACTGTGATCTCTGCATGGAAGAATTTTCACTAGCATTATCTGAAGGGAAAAAGAAGCATAACAGTTAGCCTCAGATAGCGAGAAGGCTACTAATAACTTGAATTTAATTTGCAAATTTAAAATAGAATTATGTTTTGGAGGAATGTAAGCTCAAGTATAGCACAAGTTTGGAGACTTCAAATGACTTGGATTTAGCAAGAGGAGCATTCCTCTTCCAAGCAATATTCCACAACTAGCACATATTAATTAGAGATCACACTAACAGCAAGGCTAATTGATTTCTAATATCTCTGTGCTATGGAAAGATATTTCTATTCCCCTCAGCATTCTAACAAAAAAAAAAAAAAAAAAGAGAGACCGGGAAATCATTGGAATTAGTTGATGTTTAAACATAAAACACAGACCAGATCACATCCAGTCCACATGCATGGTTTTCTCCAGTTTTTCAATATACTTTATGCAGCAGCTTTTTAATAACAATTTTTTCACAACAGTAGGAACACTATTAATTGCATACATCTTGGTGCAGTTAACCATTAAAATACATTCAATAGTGCCACTTTCTTCCAAAACTGAGGATGTATTAAGGCGGAAAACAAAAAAATTTAATTATTTTTCCTTCATCCATGTATTTCTCACACGCATACTTTACAGTTTAGTATGGTATGCAGTATGTCCCTCAAATAAATCAATATTGATTAATAACGTTTTCCTGTGGTAGTAAGAAGAGATTGGGAAGGGGTTGATGTCTTAAAGGGCAAATATCATAGCTCTCCTCATTTGATTTTCAACATCTTTTTCATTTTTTAACATACCTGATGAACTCGATGTATGACCTTCACTGACTGATTTAACAAGCCTATTATCACCACATGCAATTGAAGTCAGCTCTGCAGATTCTACTTGTTTTTCTTCCTGTAGATGTTCTTCCTGAAATTTATGCTGTTCTTGTAGCTTGCTGTGATTCTGAATTACTTTGTGAGCTGTTTCCATTACCACTTCTGTATTTAAGTTTTCAGCAGCTATTGCTAAGAGTTCATCATCATCATCCCCGAGATCCCAAGCATCACTTGTGTTACTTTCAAATTCTTGGAAGGTGCTGACTTTCTTTAGTTTCACTGGAGTTGTAGGCGGCTTTGAACCAGGTTTTATCAAGCTGTTCAAATACAAATAAACAATATTTCGAGAACTAGTAATGGAGTAAGCAAAACACTATGGATAGGGCCAAAAAACAAAAGCTCATGCAGAAAAAAAAAAAATTATCTCCCTCCACTCACGTTACTGCTACATCTGCCCATGATAACATGCAGCTGAATATGTCTGAGAACAAGGGCAGGTAAAAATTCACTCTTCTTGGCTTTGAGTAGAAGCCGAACAAATCCTTGCTTCCCTTGTCTTAAAAAAAAAAAAAAAAAGAAAAAACCCACAAAACAAAAGAAAACACAGACACACACACCCTTTCCCCCCCCAAAAAAAAAGACCAACCTCAAAGTCAAATAAAACAAATACTACTGGAATAGTTTATAAGATAGACAGGACAAATTGCACTTCTCTTGCTTCATGAACTTCTGTAGAGATTTCAGGCCTCTCAATGTAATTGCTGCATAACAACACAGGAGCAGTAATTAACTCATCAGGTCTACTAAGTCATCATAAGCAATCATATAATACAATCACTGTCATAAACAAATCAAGTCTCACCTTGAAACTCATTAGATCTATCATTCCTCCCCATTCAGGCACTCCAGCACGAATTAGCTTCAGAACTTTGCTCTTCTCACAGGCAGGATCCTTCCTCAAGTTACTAAGTCTAAGTTAACTACTACAAGTCTAAGTGTACCCTGATCAGCTCCTAACCTTTTGTCCCTCTGTCAACGTGCACTATAAGAGAGACGAATCAAGTATCCCCCCCCAGCTTGGCAATTCTTCTCACTTACAGTAATGCAGAGCAACCACATCTCCCTTCAAATTTCAGCTAAATAAGACATTAAGTTGAGAGTTTCCAAGTCTGCTCTCAAAAATAAAGTTACTGCCATTAACTTAAATGCCCTTTCTGACCACCCCTGTTTTTCCACCTGTGCTAGTTTAACTTTTTTTTTCTGTTAAGACAAGGCAGCCAGAATTGGAAATCAGAAAAAGTTCTCACACAGTCTTCATACAACATCAGTAATGTTTCTGTTATGCGTTACAGGGAATATCTTTCTTAACAGGTGCTACAACACTAACACTTTCCGGCCAATTGTCATCATTGTCTATAACTGCAAGGTCTTTCTCCTCTTCTGTCATTATTTCAAGCAATAACCTTCTAGTTTTTGTTACTGGGTCTGTCTATAACTCCATATTTTGAACCAATTCATCTAATTCCTTTTTCTTCAGTCCTAAAGGTCACACATTTCAACCGTCTTCAACTCTGTGTCATCTGAAAATTAACTAGCACATGTTTACTTCTTGTTTACTTCATTTCAAACAAGCCCTTGAAAAAATCCACTAGAAGTATGACCTCCTTCCAAGCCAATACTTTTCCTTCTAACATTTTTTGTCCCTACAGCTTCGGGCCGTTCATTTCAGTGGTCATACAATTTTCCCAAAATTTTCACATACACCAATGTTTTAACAGCAATGCTGGTTTCAAAGCAGCTGTGAAATCTACCAACAAACCAGAAACAACTCTGTCCTTCACAAAGCTTAAAATAAACTGTCTTTCAAAAAAAACAAATAAGACAAGAAAGCAAAACATAAAAAGCAGAAGCTGTCAGAATGCAGCATTTTGCTAAACGCCTCAGCCATGAAAATAGTTCACTTGCATTAGTTGTGGGTTATCAGCATGAAATTTATTTGGTTACCAACGATGTTTACCATAATATTGCCACTGTCATGTACATTGTGTTCTGATATCCAATAAACATGACGTAAGGCAATAAACTCTTAAATCACTGTAAAAGCTATTCAACCTACCATCTTCTCACTCACAAGCAAAATGCCCACCTTTGCCTCAAAATGATCTACACCACAACCCGACTCTTTTCTCTCACAGACAGACAAATAAATGCAGTCCATCAACAGAAAGATACATGCAGGAAAGCCGCTTACACCTGAGTTGTAAGCTTCATCTGCTAAATTAAAATTAGCATTTACCATACAATTTCCAGTTTATAAGGCACTGTAAACAGATAATAAAAGTTGGCAATCTATGTTTGTTAAGAACTGAACAGCTGATTTGTTGCTCCCAATATAGTAAGCACCAGGAAGTCACAAAAGAGAAGTTAGAACAGAAGAGTCAAGATTATGACAAAAATTGAAAAAGGAAGATTAACACTAAGCTTTATAGCCAAGAGGGAAGAAAAAGAGGAGAGAAGGCAGGGGAGGTCCAAATTATCTGGAATATTTAAATATTAGGTTAACTTACGTTCCATGCAATAATGGGTCAAAAGGCGGATGCTGAGCTCCATACACATGTTGAATACTAAAGGAAAAGAAAAAGAGTTATCACAAAAATAATAAAACATTTGAGGGTTTTCTGTATATTAAATAGTTAATAATAAACAGAACTGAAATGTTCCAACAGTTTTCCGTTGCAAAGAATCCCACATACCCCTAAAAATAATGGTGCTGAAATTGAAGCATATACTAAAAAGTAGCTTAATAAAAGTCATAGATTTGCCAAACAGGAGCTACTTTTGAGGCCTAGGCTAACTTAGGCTCACTTATTTTTCTGACCAGGAATTAAAAAGTTAACTCCACAATAAGAATCTACACTGCTCTTAAATTCTCTCTCTTTTCTGATTTATCATTTCTTCTTTTATCTCTTGCAAAAAAATAAAAACTGTTAAAGAAACATCTGCAAAGACTGAATCTTCTATGTACCCTTGTCACCCAAAATCCAACCAGTCAATTCTTAACCATTACTAAAGTATAAGGCTGATATAGAAAAATGCAGAAGATGGCATGTTAGAGAATAAAAGCATGGGAGTATCAAAAAAAAAAAACCACCCTTGAAATAAATAAACTTCCAAGGACAGATTTGTTCACTACAATTTTTAACATTACAAAACAGCATGTTACTGTGTGAATAATAAAACTCCCTACAAACTAAAAGTTCATTTCCTCCCAGTTTGCAGCCATAAAATTATTTTATAAGTAAAAAAACTCCACAGACAACACAAAGATTTACATGTGGCTTCATAATGGAAATTGTTGCTACAAAACTGATTGCAAGAGGAGCAAATCATATGCAACATTAACATTTACCTAAACCTGTACTAAAAACCACATAAAAGAGACAAACATGCCCTCCTAGCAAATCAAAACCAACCTCCAGACCATAAATATTTATAAATAAGTCTAACCTTAGCAAACCTGAGATAGAACCAAGCCAAAAAGACTGCAGTCATAACAAATTTTAAGAGAGGCTTGTAGTTATACTACGGGGGCAGTATTAACAGTAGTGAAATTAGCCCGAGAGGTGACTGCGGGTGGTGGTTTATAAGCTCAATCAATTTTTATGATACCATACAAATCAAAAAGTCAGCCCACCACCAATTTTTCTACACAATTGTACACCATACACTCCACGGTCAAGTCTCTGCACTCTCCTGCTCTACGCTCACATGAGGGTCAGGTGTCACTTTCCATTTTGGCATACACACAGAATCTACCTTTTGCTTCACTCTATGAATGACCGTGATAGTAATCCACCCAACTATAAAGCAACAACAATCCTCTCCACGCTATTAATAAAAAAAAAATAAAATCAAAAGCACACTATCCACAGTGTCCTCATTTTCCACATGCCTGCAGTTGCCTGCAAATTAATTAACTGCAGCTACTCACAGGCCCTGTGTAATCAAGGAGGGTCAAAAGTGTTTTTACCCCCAAAGGACTCAGTGAATTTGCAAAATAGGAAATCCAGAGAGACAAGAACAGTTGGACCAAAAGAGTTAGTTTATAACTACAGAAACAAAACCACTACCCGTTAGTGCTTATGGGTAACTGAGAATGGAATAAATTTAACAATAAGCAGGATTATTTTGCTGGATTTAGATAAATGGTATGAAGTATAGAGCTACTGTTCCCGGAGAACCACAAATACCTATTGTTCTTACAAAAAGAGCACAAGAAATGGAATTACTTTAGTATGAGAGCATTTTAGAGGCGGGATCAGAGAATGCTGTTGTTAAATAATGATCTGAACATGCGCTCCCAGCCTGACGTAATGGTCAAAAGAGTTAACGTGACTTTGGGGATGTATTCCCTGGAAATTTTTGAATGGGAGAATGTGTTTGTAGCTCCTAGCAATCACACATCGTCTGGGTCTGCTGTTCACGCTTCAGGAAGAAAGCTGATAAACTGATGATATATTTCAATATCAAGCAGAAACTAAAATATGGCTATCTGCCTATAAAGTGTGATTTCCTGCACAGTACTTCAAAATATCAAAACTTGTATGAAGTCACAAAACTTCAAAAACTTTTCTCGTTGCCAAGAGCTACAAATAGGTTCTCCCGTTCACAATTTTCCAGGGCATACGTCCCCAAAATCACGTTAACTCTTTCGACCGTGACATCCAGCTGGGAACGCAGGCTCAGATAATTATTTAACAACTTTTCTGCTACAAGTTATAACTGGCGCTGGCTGAGCCCTCACCAGCGATCTCCGAGCAAATAACCGGAGGCGCCCAACACCGAAACGCTGCCGGCACTCAGCTACCAAGAGAGAACGGCGGGAGGGACGGAGAGGCCCTACACCAAACTCCCAGCTACTAGCAGTAGCCGGCCGGCCGGCCGCGCTCCCTGCAGACGGCACAGGGCCGACGAGGGCCCGCCGAACCCGGCGCTGGGGCCTCCCCCGGGGCCCCGACCTTCCCGCCGCCCCGCTCACCTGCCCGGCACCTTCGCGCCGCTCCGCTTCCAGAACTGCTTTCTGCCCCCGTCGGTCGCCATGGCGGCCGTCACCTCATCCCCCTCCCCGCGGCACGGCTCGCGGCCCCGACCCGCTCCCTCCGGCTTCACTCCCCCCCGTTCCCTTCCACAGGAACGGGACTGAGCGCCGCCATCTTGGGACCAGGAAACAACCCCGCTCCTCATTCGCCTCCCAAGGCGGCCTGGAGGTTTCAGCCAACCAGAAGTGAGAGTGCTGCCGGGTGGGTCAGGTTGGGCCAATCGTAGCGAAGGAAGGTTGGGCGGTGCGTGGGGAAGGAGCTTGGGGCAGAGCCTGCCGCGGTGGCGGCTTGGTCCGCCCCTCCCGTCATGGCGGCGGGGACGCGTCCAGCTTCGCCTGCCGGGTCGGGGTCGGGGTCGGGGTCGGGGTCGGGGTCGGGAGAGAGGCAGCGGGAAGGCAGCGGTGCCCGGTGGGCGGCCGGCCGAGCGCCGGGAGCCTTGGCCGGGCCCTGTTGCCGCTGTGTAAACCCAGGCTGAGGCCGCCGCCGGCGGGGAGCCTCTCCCTTGCCCTTCCCCGGCCGTGTGGTGGTGTGTAAGGTGCCAGTCTGTAATGGTACAGAGACCCGCGCTTGGTTCCTGTCTGCGATTAGCATTCCTATAAAGCTAGGCTTTACTTGGTACTTTACACGGTACTCCGGGTATGATGTTTTCGAGCTTTAATCCTTTTGTATTTAACCATAAAGGGTAATTCAGAGTACTCTTAAGGAAGAAATGCAAAACTTGCTGTGTCAATGGAAGGAGACATTAACTGAAGAGAAGAGGACAGATTTCAAACATATTAGATCTAACAGGGTTTTATAACAAAATACATCAGACTTTTCCCCTTTTTCTTTTTTTTCCCTCCAATTATTTACCCAATTACCTTGGGGGGGGGGGGGGGGTGTTCAGTCTTTCTCAGCTTTAAAGTTCTGCTGAAGATTGGACTCATCCAATGATTGTATCCGCTTTGTTTATTTGCTTTGAGATGGTACAAGATTGAGGGTCTTTATACATATCTGTAGAGCTCTCAGCAATTCTCATCAAAGGATACATCACTTCTGCAAATAAAATAGGCATGGTTTTATGTTAGTCTTTGGAGTAGGGCTCCTGAGAAAACAATGCTGACTTACAGAGTTTTTTGCTGTATCCTAATGCAAGACTAATATGTCAAAGATTGTTCAGAGAACATTCTGCTGTAGTTAACTCCAAACTGGCATGTAGTGCAAGACCTGACCTGCAACGCAACATTTTTTCTTTAGTATGTATTTCATGGGGAAGTTATTTATTAAGAATTTAAAAAAAAAAAGCAAAAACCAAAAAGTTGTCTGCCTGCTTTTGGATTTACTTTAGCAGTTACCTTCTAAGAACTGACAAAAATAAAATGTTTCATGGATCTTGCTAGGTCACAGTCCTCAAGTGAAAGCTGCATGTCCCAGTAATTCCCATGTTACTTATAGATAAATATGCTACTGGTAGTATCCTCTTCTCTACTTGTGACCTTTAAATAGGATCCCTCTTACAGATTCTGGACCTGTAAGCTTTTTGTAATGCATCATGGCTTTCAGTATCAGCAGCTTTATTAGAATACACAAGAAACATAATGTAATATGAGCTATGTCTATTAGCTAAAGTGAAAATGAAACCTGCAAGGTCATGAGTGGAACTTTGGTCTTCACTAGACAAATTTAAATTAGACTTGTTGCTGTTAGAATACAAAAATGAGGTACTTTTTGGTCGTGACAGTCAAAAAAGTGATAAATCCCTAAACGATACAGTCTATCATTAGCATTAATAAGGATGTTTAAACTATATTTATGTTCTTTTTATTTGTTCATTGTTGATACTTGTCAAAGGGAAACTTAATTAGCTTCAGCCTAGATAGCCTAAGCCATCTGTCATCCTTGTAAAAGTTGACCTGAATCCTGAAGTAACGCCATTTAACTTTTGTGTCAGTCTGGTGCAGCCATGTGGAACTTCTGGTTCATTTTAGAAGCGGAGGTTTTATTGAATTACATAATAAAGTCAGTACAAAGTTAACTGTATTACTTAGTTTTCATTATATTCAGTGTATGTCACCTTGTGCTTCAGTTTTTAGCATGGTGCAGAATTTTGTACTGGAAACAAGTAACTGTTGCATAGAGTTTTTCACATGAATAAGTCTGACCTGCAAATGGCACTACGTTTGTATCAAGAAGAACTGGAAGTACACAGTCACAAAATCTCTGTCAGTGCTACTGTGGAGAGATGCTGCCAGTTTAGACCCTTGGACTCAAGTCATCCGGAGCTGGACTGGGCCTTCTCTGTTGTTGTCTTTCAAGAAGGCAAGGACATTATTTTCATTCCCTTTCCATTCACTTTTGTATGTTTTTCCTTATTCTGTGTTTTATTTTAGGCCGGACACAAATCTGTGTTGCCAGCGTTCTGGAGATGGAAGGGATTTAGAAGGAGGAACCTTTAACACACCGTCAGGTAATTTAGGTATAATTCTTTATGCCCATTACTTAAGGTGATCTGACCACAAAGAGTGTGTCCTTGAAAAGGACTTATAAAACAGTATTAATATAGTATCATGAAAAGGTAAGTTCACAGCTATACAGTACTTGGAAAGAGAAGATGGTCTGAACATGTGTTTTAGCAGTGTTCCTGTTTACCTTTTTTGGTTACAGAACTGTAACGTGGGTAGCTGAGGGCATACACAGATTTGGGAGTCAACCTCCATATTGTGTTTGAGAAGGAGGTCTGCCAGTGCTCATGTGCTGTCATTCAAGGAGTATAACAACACTGCAGTCACCACTGGGACTCGCCTACTGCAGCTGATTAGCATAGTCTTCAAACACTCCCAAGAATCTAAATAAGCACTTGGGAAATTGGTTAGTGTTGAGTTGTGCTTAACTGTAGTTACACTGCTTCAAACATCCAAACGAGCTCTTTCAAAGTCCGCACACCTATAGTAACTAAGCTCTGCCCTGCTGGGATTGCAGTATAAACTTGCAGTATTATTTCAGTTACCACTTGCATGGGAATTTTTGTGACTTCAGAGCAAGAAGAAATATTAAAAGGCCTACTGCAGTATTTGTTTTGTTTCATGCAAAGTTGCATGCAAAAATTTATAGTTAGGAAGAGGTCTGTTACCAGCATGGGCAGATAATGTACTGAGCTAACGAGAGGTTTGTGGGCTGTGGGCTTTTTTTCTTATTTTCTTTTTTGTTTTCTTTTATTTTTCTTGGGCATTTTTCAGAATCGAGTCACTGCATACAGTCAATAAATGTTACTGAGTATGCTCAGGAGGCTTCTGTGTGTTCTAAAATGTAGAAATGTAGCCATGTTCTTGGCTGATCAAAATTAGGAATGTAGCTTGCACTAGCGATATTTTGAACAAAGTAGACACTGAGCTATTTATTTAGTGTGATAGCTGGTGAGATATATATGTATGTGTTTCAGCGGACATTCAGTTATACCTGTTTTTATAAGTGTTTTTCAGCTCATCTGTTCTAGACAGCTTCTGCTAATATTGCTGCACTGGTACAGTTATACAGGTAGGCTTTTCTGTGGAGGTGCAGTGTATTTTGGGAAAATAAGCTTTTCTGATGATGCACGGGGAAGTGTAGGTTGATGCTAAGCAAAATTAACTAAGCTGACAACAGCAGTCCCCTGCTAACTTAGCTACACTCACACCAGGAGGGTTTGCTGATAAAGTTGTGTAAGCTAGGGAGTGTGCTTTTTCATGCTTATCCTTACATCGCTGTGTCAGCAACACACTGTAATGTAGATGCAACTGCAAGGTGTGGTTTAAACTGACATTGTACAAGCTAACAAGACTACGTTTCTCTATATGCATTTTTGTTTGCTTTGAATCAATAAGAAAAAAAAAAGCTGAATTCAAATGAGACACTTCCACGTTGAAGCATTAGTTTCTGCACACATTTTTACTGCTTTAACAAACTGGTGGTAGTGCTTCTGAATGTGGCACACAGGGCTTTCTGTGGTGGCTGATCACTGTTCCTGTCTGGTCCATGCACATGCCTTTTTATGGAGCCATTGTATCCATCTACTCTATTGTAAATACCATGGAAGAAGAAGTTCTTTAAAATAAAATTGAGCAAAGGGAGGGAAGTTGGCAAGGAAGCTAACTCAAAACCAGCATTCTGCGCAAAAAGAAAAGGAGAGTAGAAACAGAGAGTGCCACTTATACTCGGGAAGACAGCAATCCCGGAGGGCACAGTGCTTAGTGACAAAAAGATACGAAGCAAGGTAAGATAAATGGGTGAAGTAGTCGTGTAGAACCATGGAAGAAAGAACAAAGGGAAGTTAAAGAAGAGGGATAGCCAATAGCTAAATTGAAAGAGGTTAAACATGGTCCAGCAAATCACATAGTCACAACAACTCTGCAGTGCAGTGCAATTTTCCTCCAGAAAACTGACGATGAAAAAAGGGGGAAGAAATCAACATGAGAGAGTAATGGCCAGGAGGAGTCATCATTGCAGACAATCATAGCATTTTATAACTTTTTCTCTGTAAGTGGCCTTCTTTTTTGCACATGAATTGAACAAGATTTTGAAAATAAGAGTAGACTTGCCAAAACCACGGTGGTATTTATGTCCATGTATGGAATTGTGCACACTCTCACTCTGTGTTCAGTAATGGTGAAAGAAGACGGTGAAACAGAAAAGAGCATAAATAAATATGTGCTGTCTCTGGGTAAAAGTCTTTGTCTCTTCTTTCTCCTTCTAGAAGAGTGATCGATGTGGGTAGTTTTCAAAAGCTGTCATTCACTAAAATATTAGTAACAGTGCTCATGTTTACATTTTATGTGGTTTTAGGTGAAGGGATTTAGTTTTATTTTTATCCGTGTCACAACCTCAGCTGATAATCTGACACTGTCTGTTGGGCGTAGCCTGGAACAGCACTCTGTCCAAGCAGAGTTTGCTCACCAGCAGTCCAGGGGATGAAACTGCTCTTTCCCAAAGTCTGATGCAATATGCAGTTGACGCATAAATGACTCGGAGGAAGGACGCTTTGTAAGTGGAAGTCTTGGGTAGAAGACAGGGAAGTTAGCAAAACCAACAGGTCTTCTTTCCAACATACTTCTAGTTCCTTGAAATTTCACCTTATTATGCCTCCAGTACATACAGCAAAGGTTTAAACATAGCATTGCAGCATGACAGAACTTCAAACACGGAGAAATAAATCAATGCATATTTGGCTTTGAGCCATGATAGTTCTCTTCTGTTCATTATTGATAGAAATTTCTTTTCTTTGAATTATGCAATTCAAATCCATTTCTAAACTTCACATTTAACTTGCTAGCTGAACAAGGTGCAGTGAAAAATCATTGTAGCATTAGTTGATTTTTCCTGGGGCTAAAAGACCTTCTCAAGTTATTGGTAGAGCTTGAGAAGTGCCAGAAGTCCTGCTCAGTACTGTGGCTTGGTGAGAAAGTAGGCAATACGATTTCTCTAAAGTCAGTAAGAGTAGGCAATTTCTTTGAACAGACACAGAACCACTTCTTTTTCCGAAGTCATAACAAATAGCAAAACTGTCTACTGTTGCTTTAATCTAAAAACCGGATATGAAATACAACAATGTAAAAGATGGGTGTCTGGAGCTTTGCTTCTGAACTACACTGTGGCTTTTTTTTTTTTCTTCTTGAAGTATCATCTGTAATTAACTGGAATACAAAACCAGATTTGGGCATGTAATATGAGAGTGAGCAGCGCTCTCAGGTCCCTTAGGTTTCTTTTTAGAGCAGCCATACTCATCTTGCTAAGTGGCCTCACTTTTTTTCTTCTTTCCAAAGTTTGTATTACTGAATCGTTCAGAGAAAGTACCAGAAGCAAAGCGTCTTGTAACTCTGAGACAGAATTGAACAGATTTGGGTAGCTTTAGGTCCTTCGGTTCAACCTGTCAGTTTTGCTCATTTTGGTCCTAATGGACAACTTTGTCTCAAATTTCAGAAAATGTAACAGACATGGGGAGAAGTATTTCTCAGCATTATTTACTTTTTGGTTATCCTGCTCCTGCTGTGACTGCTGATACTGACCTGCTCTGACCTGTGGTTTATAACAACCTCTGATGAATTTGTATGTAGATCTTTGAGCCTTCAGTGTTGGAAACCTCCAGACCTATAAAAGTCTATAAAAAATATTTCCCTTTAGGTTATTCCCTGGCCAGTCTGAGTTTCTCGTCCTGTTTAATCCATTGTTCTAAACAACGTTTCTCAGAAGAATTATTCAGCACAGAGACATTGCGTTTGGCATGCCACTGCATCAATTGTGTCCTTGGCCCTTTCCATTTTTTGGTCAAAAAACCTATTTAGAAGATGATTTTTAACTTCTCCCATGTGTGTAAGAAGAATGGAGACACGATACTACACAGAAGTTTTGATGGATTATCTTGAGCAGATATTTTCAGGTATTAGAACACATCAAGCTGTGTGCTAATTGGCATCTACAGTTTATCTTGAGAGCATACATTTGTTCTCTGACGACCTTCATGACTAACTGCTTCAGCGTTTGGTTGGGCTTTTTTTTTCTCTAGTCCTGTCTTTGACTCTCCAAGTCCATCACCAGCGCTTTTTGAGATTCCTTTTGTGCTTTCTCCTTGGATCTCTATATCTAATTTAAGTCTGCCACTGACTTCTCTTAGTGCTTTTCATGTCATTTGCGTCTGTTTGAGGGATTAGTTTTTGTTGGTATTTCTTGAGGATAGCAAAGCCTTTACCATGCTGTTCAACCTCATTTCTCTCTCAATTAATTTCTCTTTGATCCAAATGTATATTAGAAGGTAATTAAGTTTCACTGTTTGCTTTTTAATCCATTTCTGAGGTTCTCTGCATAGCAGTTGAAATGTACACTTAAACTGAAAACTGCCTTCTTCCCGTCTTTTTTAGTGTTCCACATATTTTCAGTATTGAAATCCTATTAATACAATTTCTGTAGAAAAGGATTAGTAGTAGAGTGAGTTCAGGTGTTGTAAGGTGAATGACAAATACAGGATAGAATATATATTCAGCTGGCCTTGCATTCTGTTGCATAGTTATAATTTCCAAAAATATTTTCAGTATAATACATTATAGTTATTATTCGAGTCAAGTAAGTTGTATCAAAATCACGTTTTTTTTTTCTTAAAGAGGAACTAAATTTGCCACTTTAGAGATATGTCTATATCATATGTCCTTAACTGTTCTTTAGTACTCGAATTTTTATATTGCTCTTTCTGTGGTTTGTGTATGCTCTTGTTCGAATGAGAGAAAATGTAAACAAGAATGATGAGTATAATTAAGATATTGCAGTTGGAGTTCTAGTAACAAGATTCTTCCAGCATGACTTTTAGCAGAAAAGCGCCTGAGTGCTCCTGCGGTAATGCTGGTGGCTGAGTCGCCCATTTCACTAGTGAGAGGGTGGGGAAAGCTGAGATTTAGCAACAGAGGGGCTGAGAGCTTGGTGGAAGAGACATAAGCAAAATTAGGTTGCAAAGAAAATACGAGTAACTCCAGATATTTGGGTGAAAAGATATGATAAAGGTAACAGGGTATTTTATTATACATTTGCTTTAAAGCATTGCAGCTCCTTATCCAAGAGGCATACTCTGCCAGTGATTTGGATTTGCGAAGCACTCATCAGCTGAAGGTGATAAGTGTTTTCCCAAATTTAAGAATTTTGGTGGAACTGGAAAAAAAATCAAAACCTGCATAGTTTTATTCTTTTTAGACCTTGTTGCTTTTGAGAAGGGGGTCGGAATAGTACGAGTTTTTCAGCTAAGGGGAAAAAGGAAAACAGACTAAAAAGCAAGAATGAAGTACTTTGCTATTCATATCACTTTCTTGCATAACACAGCATGTAGCATCATGTTGTAAAGTAATAAAAGAAAGAACAGCTTAGTTTCTAAACCTTGAAATGAAAATTTGCAATTTCACTTGAATGGTCTTGACAGTTGTTTCAGGACTGGCAATCTTAGTGCAAGAAATGAACTAAGAATACTGACGTAAAACCACCAGAGAGTCCCTGAGTTTTGAAGAGAAAATGATAAGGCAATCACAGGCAGCTCCTTGGAAGTTAAAGCCATTTTAAATAGAAAGAGCTCAAAGGATTAATCTCTTCTACTGAAATCGTGAAATATAGTGGTAATAATTCTAGTATGCATGGTCATTAAAATAAGATTTCACAAGTAGCCAGAGGAAATAAATACGTTATGCATCATTTTTCAAAAATCTCTTGAACTCTGAAAATCAGCCATGGGCTGCAGAACAGAAACAATATTGAAATACTAATGAAGCTTGAAAACTTCTGTGTTTTCTCCTTTTGGCTTTGTTCTGTGTGAGGAAAGATTTGTACAAGGAGATAGTATTTTATATTGGACTAGCTTATGTAGCCGAGGGAAGAACAGAAAGGTTTCTACCAGTCAAACCTTTGTGTTTGGTTTGGTTTTTTTTTTACTAAAACCAAGAATTTATTTGACACTGAAGAAAAAAGTTTTATAGGTACTGCATGACAAAAACGCTAAATTCATAGTTCATGTCATACTGTATTCTTGTTCCCACATTAATAATAATACTAGAATTGTTAATATTTTTAATATCACACTGACCCCATACCATCTTTATTGTCTATGATTTAAAATCATGTGTATGTGGTACCCTTCTGTTTTTACCAGTTCGCACATAATGCTGGCCAACATTCTTACTAATGCTCTAAAAATTCAAAATCACTGGTGCCATGCATTTGTAGGTGGCAAAAATTAAGAGTTGCAAATAATGGTAATTGCAATCACTACTAAAGAATGGAGCAGAGTCATAACACGATTTAATGGTTGGAAATTAACACTAGAAGAAGTTAAGGGGAAATACTGTCTAAAGAGTGTAGATAAACAATTGCATCATTGGGTAGAGGACGTAGGAGCTTCTCCATAAATTTAGTTCTTTAAATCAAGACAGAATGTCTTGCTGAAAAATATGCTGTACTTCAGCTGCAATTCGTTGGGCTTGATTGAGGTTTTTACTGGGTGAAAAAAAATCTATGTTCTTTGTGAGAAAATCAGAGGACGTGATCATAACAGTCCCTTGGGCTGTACAACCTATGAATTGCTCTCAAAGCTATTCCCTTCTGAATTTCTTCTCATTATTCATCTCTCTTCTGGCTTGTGTTACTTAAACTCTCTACACTACAGATACAGTTATATTACATTGTTTTAGACATAGCATCTGTATATATGTATATATATGTATGCACATTTAATACAGATGCTTAGTCTTATACAGAAATCAAATTAAAATGTGGTTTTGTTGGAGTATCACCAAAAATAGTGACTCTTTTTTTCTTTGTGGGAAGAGGAAATTTAATGGAAGAAACCTATTTAAATTTCTTTGTCTAAAAATGAGCTTTCCCATGTTTGTGTAGTTGAAGAAACAGGGCCACCTCTGCATAGTTTTTAGTCTGGCTAAGATCTAAACTGCAGTCTGGAAACATGCTCTGTCTCTCTTCACTGAGAAGTCAGGAGGGTTGGCTCGTTCTGTAACACGCCTCATAAGAGGAGGTCTGAATTGAGGCCTTTTCCATAGGAAAAAGTAGCTCAGGCAATTTCTTCATAGCTCTTAAATAATTAGCCAGTTGAAGTGTGAACATATGGGAGCAGCGAAGGAATAAATCACCACAGCAGCAGCTCTATGAGTTCTTTATAGTATTCCAATTTTCTGTCTGTTACACACTGCGCAAAGGAAGAAAATGTCCACTTTATTTCAGTGCTAATAGTTGGCAGTATGCTCAAACCCAGTAAAATTAATGAGAAGATTATTATGGTAGAGAAAGAGCAGTCAGTTTTCATCTAGTCCTTAGAAATGATGGATCTAGGATAAAACTGCTTTCAGTAGGCTTTGGGTTTGGCCATGATGTTTTTCATAGCCAACCCTTGTTGTTCAGTAACCTTTCAGTATCTAACTGAGCTTAGAAAATCTTTTGATATGTTTTATAAGAGGGGTTGAAGCTTGAAGCTTATGTGCTTTTGTTTTCACTCATCTCAAAATGTGAAAGAAGCATTTATGTTAATAAATCCTTGTTTGCCTTCAGGTTGTCCTTTCTTGAAGGCAAAGGACTATTCATCAGCACTCTGCATCTCGTTGCTCTTTTCAGTGCGCTCAAGCGTGTCTGGAGAGGGGCTGAGGTGCCCTTGGCTCCACTGGAAACATTATGTCATCATCTCAACAAGATGTTGTAATGCCAGGAAAGGATCAATACTTTGATGAGCAGCTGCTGGCTCAAAGCCATGGTGTTATTTGATAAAGGACTGCTTGGAACACTTAGCAAAGCATTTCCCATGGTATGAAGCTTTAGGGACTTGATTTGTCTCTCTGCCTAGGAAACTGAATTGATTCATCTGTAAATACGTGTCTGCCAACCTCAGATAACAAGAAAAATCGCACCTTCTGCCCACATTAGGCTTCAGCCTTTCAGCCATTTCAATGGTATGCTCTCTTTGTGAAAGACTGTGTACTTCACATACCAACCATTAATTCAGATGGGAAGGGAGGAAGAGATTTTCACCTTTTTCCTGCTGCCAACGTCAGACAAGCCCAGCACTTAGCCCGCAGGAGCGCACAGCCCTGGGAGCGCTGACATTGCGTGGGGTGCAAGGGCTGGCAGCCCCACAGGAGCTTGGCTGCCACGGGGTGTTGCGCCGCGGTCCTTCCATCCGCCCCCAGCCAGGTTCCCTGCCAGGCAGCTGTGCCAGTCCCACCAAACCTGCCTGCCTCAGGGTCTCCCGCTGAGACAAACCAGGGCAGCCCCAGGCCTCTGGGGCAATGTGCTCTGAAAGGCAGGACAGTCAGAGCTTAAGGGCTCGCCATTGAAACAAGCTCAGCTCTCTGCTGAGAAACAAGTCTCGGAAGAGATTAGGGTTGTTCAGGGTGCTAAAACAACATTGCTTTGGCTAATACCACGACTAGTGTACAACAAGCAAGGATTATGCAACTGGTGAGTAAAATGGATTTTAAAATAGGGCTGGCAAAACCATTTAGACTCCTTCTGTCCTCTTCGTGCAGTCAGAGGTGGCTGTAGGAGAACGGCTGTATGGAAGTCCTGTAGCTCCATACGAACAGCCTGTCATCCAAGGGGAAAACACCGCCTGACTAGATATTGCAGCTTCTTTTAACCCTGCTGTTGGCCCAAGTCCTAAGTAAATCAATTTGAGGATTTAGATGCCCAAAGAATTATTTTTGGGAAGTTTTTTTTTTCTTTTTTCATTGAAAAGGAAAATAATGAATCCAATAATCTTAAGAAACAAGGAAGAGGAAAAAGGGAGGGCTCAGCATCTTTTCGTGGTATATAGATATGTGTATCACTCTTGACATTAATTTTCTGTTTATACTCTGGTTAATAGGAACTCGGGACATAGTATAGTTTGGAATGCCAGAGTTGTTTTAACAGAGAGAAGTTGCTCATTGGTGTTAACACAGTAAACAGATATTTGCCTTAACAGGGGGCAAGCTTAACAATGTCAAATCATTTCTATTATACTTGTTCAGGTCTAATTTGTCAAAAATGCTTCCCGGTTCTTCCTTGTGTTCTGGGGTGCTGAAAATCTCAAAGAATTCACGTCCATTCTAGCTTAATTTAACTGTTATATACCACTACTGAAATGTTGATTATAACAGTTGTATTGTAAGATCTTCAGATTTATTGACAAAAATGTTGCTTCATCTTATTTTCTTCAAGCCCAGACAATGCAGAATCTGCTTTTCATATGGAAACGATGGGGTTCTCTATGTCTGGAAGGCAGGAGCGGCCTGAATACTTATTTCACCTTAAAAGAATTGCTCAGTGTTTGTTTGGTATTTTGTTTCTTTCAATAGTGAAGCCCTATGATCTTTTCCTCTGGCGGAAGACACAGGCAAGAAACTTTGTCAGCGCTGTTGTGAAAAGCCTTTCATAGCATCCATCAGCTCCCGCCAACTTCAGTGGGATTGTTCGTCTCTTTCACACCAAGGAAAAAGGATCAATACCTGAGAGATCTTTTGCCGGCCTAGGAGTCCTGGAGAAATCAGCCAGCAATAGGCATCTGTGGTTCTCTGAATGTTTATTCTTCCATGCAGCCTTTTTTTTTTTTTTTTCTGTCACCACCTGCTCCTCTGAACTGCGTTGCTATAGATTTTTCCCTGGCAGGTAGGCCTCAATATACACATATACAACCCCCAGGAGGAACTGAACCTCTGTGGTAAGGTTTCACGCTGCTCTGAGAAGTACTGATTTTTATAAACGGTCCAGATACAGATATTATGGCTTCTAAGGACTGTAACCTTGAACAAAGACATTTTTTCTTTGAAATATTCTGACACCTTTTATAGCAGCCACAAGAAAGAATAGCCTTGTGTGCATTTGAGAGAGGACTGGGCTTTGTGACTTGGTCCTTTTCTGTTACAACTAGTCTACTTTGTTTGTCCTCTGTTATGCAATAAAATGAACTAATTGTAGCATCACTGTGTAAGTGGCTTTCACCAACATTTCATACAGGATCAATGCTTTTTCTCATCTAAGCAAGCAAAAATAAAAATACCTCTTACTATCCCTCATATGAAAGTATCATCAAAGCCCGCTGTCTTGGTCCTGGTTTTATGGTGGCAAAGTATTGGACTTCCAACATACGATTTTTCCTGTTGAAGGAAGCACATAATTTGGGAGCGTCTTCCCACCTGCAGAGGAAGATGCGGGGAATGCTTTCCTTGTTACCAGTGTTTCCATCCTGTACACTACAATAAATGGGGTTTTGCAGTTACTGATAATTCCTCTTAGAGAAAAAGCAAGTGGTTTCCTCTGAGGTTGCTATTAATACCTCATTATGAGATTATGATAAGAGGTCTCCCTGGAGTCTGCCAGCAAAACAGCTGTTGGAGCAGATGAGTTGGTACTACTCAGTGCTGTAATGTTCTGGTAATCTCATTCTTGAAGATCAAGTCGATTAACATTTGTGGCATGTCCAGGTGTCAGTCGGCTGAAGACCAAAGAGTTCTGGCGTGATGCTTGAACCTGACATTTTTTCGTATCAACATGACTACTGGGCTGCTAATGTGAATCTGCGTTTTTGGAACCTACGCACTTTGATAGTCGTATTAGTGTATTAGGAGGCAAAAGTCTGTGTATTACAGTAACTGCAACATTGACAACATTAAGATTATCATTGAGAAATTATAATCTGGAAAAGGAGAAAAAACAGTCCTTCATGAAGTGTGAAGAGCACATCCTACTCTAACCCACAGTCAGAAGTATTGCCCTTATGAATAGGAGGATGATCGGAGGGGGGAATTCTGCTTGAGAAGAGTAAAAAATTCTGCATGTTTGTTTATCTATTTTTCAAGTGTTTTTTTGTCAATTCATATCTTCCCTGTACACACTTTCTGGAGATTTAGCAAAAGAATATTGACTTAAAAAAGGATTTTTCCTAATCCAGTGCTATGATAGCTGCGCCCGTACAAACCCATATGAAAGCTTCTTGAGCAGCAGTAGTAAAAACTGTGCCAAATACATTCAGCTGTTTACTTTCGAGCTAAGCAGTGCTGCGGGGATCTTGGCATATGGCCCCCACTATTTGAAATCTGAGGAAATCCCCACTGGGCCTGAGACCAAACACTTTCTTGCAGCCATTTGGTGGGCTTTTACTACTGTGGTGTTTTAAAAGGCTGATGGTTAGCAGCCTCTCACTGTTCAGGAATCCAGCTGAGCTGCTTCACAGACTGCTGTTCAACTTGCCTTGGTTGCAAACACAATTCAGCCACTCCCAGCTGTGTTCTGCCCACTTACAGCAACGATTAATTTCTTCCCAAGACTTCAATATAAAAGTCATCTGCACTGAGTGATGTGCAGTGCTTCTGTTGCTCTATGCTATGTTTCTTAATATCAAGGCAGCAAATGATTGTTTTTTCACATTAGAATTTTCAGAAATATCATCTCTTGCATTCCCATTTTTATCCGAGTGGCCCTACAGAAGCAGGCTGAAAACAAATCTGTAACTGAAAATTATGTTTTTATGTAAGAGGCATCTTTTAATCTCTTTAAAGAGTACATAGTATATAGAGATTAATACATAATTAGAACATATTAATAAAAAAGTGTTCATGAAGTCCAAGTAAAAACTGCTTTCCTTCCTGATTGTTCATTTTTCACCAGTTTGGTGTTTCTAATGTGTGTTTATTCTAAGCAGGGCTCAGAGCATTGTAGGGGTTAACACATGATAATGCCAGTAAAGGGTAGAAAAATTGATTATAGACTGTGAAGTTTGTAGGCCCAGCACCTTCTACATTTGTTCAAAATAATTACGGGTGCCAAAAGTAGCATCCCCCCAACTTCTCACACCAACTGCACTGCTGCAGTTCAAACTAGTGCCCCACCATATAGAGAGGTCAACTGCACTGCAGCCCAAGGAATGAAGAAGTATAATGATTAAAAAGCATTCACATTGAATGTCCTAGAATATTGTAATAAAGAAAGCTTCTGTAGTTGAAACATGTTCCAACAAGCCATTAAACTATTCTGAAAGTTGCATCATTTTGCATCCAAGAGAAAAATCTTACAATCTGTTGAATATCCACTGATTTGATGAAAGCTTTTGGCCACCCAGAAATGAGCTGGATTTTGAAGCATGATGGAAGGACCTGGCTGTCTGAGACAGCTTCCCTTGGGCACCGCAAAGGTCAACAGAATTCCAAGCCAACCACTTCTCCAAAACAAATAGTAGCAAATGAGATTGCATCTTAGGGACTGCATTGTTCATGCTATTTTGTGCATTTATGCTGGGCAGTGCCCTAAAACAATCAACAGCGTTTACTTCTGAACTATTCCAGGCTACAAATACTCACGTAGGATTTGATCATTCACTAGTAGCCTGCTCTAAGCAGGGTATTTAGTTTGCAGGCTGATTTTCTGCTTCTAATACCAGTTTGCAAATATCGATGATTCCAAGGAAGACAAAAGATTATGAGCTAAAGAGAAAAATACATTATGCTGTCCTAATTCATTGGTAGAAATAAACTTGAAAATTGATGTGCTTATGCCGTTTAGCTATTGCATCAGCATGAAAGTAGCTTCTTCGCCAAATTAAAGTGACACAGCACTTCTGTGCTTACCATGCTCCTGTATGAGTCAGAGGTTTTGCATAGAAGATGCATCCACCCATGGGTTTCTGCTTGTGGAAAGCTGCCATGAGAGGATTCTGTGTACCTGCTTTTAATGAAATAATATGATACCTTTTTGGTTTTAGTCAGATTGATCGAAGGCTTATTGAGTCGTTAATAATAATGCCCCAGCAGCACAGGGTAGTAGGTGTGGTTTAGATAGACTATACATAAGTGACCAAGCAATTCCCTTACAGTGAGCTGGAACATGTGAAAAGGAGGATGGATGGTAAGATAACACTGCAAAGATGTCTTAGAAGCACGTTTGACTGAACACACCCTGCCAGCTAATGCTTCTGGATTCCTAAACCAAAAAGAGGAGTCTTCCACACAGGGTTAAAAGTAGCTACAGGTGTTAGCATGGTAACACCTACCTCCTTACGGAACCAGCATCTTTGACTCTGACACCATGATAATGAACATGCTTCTGATTTCACGGAACTGCCATTTCACTAGCTGTCCATTACATCTTTTAATAAAAAATAGATATGAAAGGAATCAGAGACTCTATACTGTTTACATAAGGTGGTATAGAAGATCATGTGTAGGAGCGGACAAATAAGCAGTATGTGTTGTATAATTGGTGGATAGGGGAAGAAAAAATCATGAGATAAGTTACACAACAAAAAGTTACACAACAAATACTGATGCTGGAGAGGGTGCCTCTGTAGATTCAGTCCCAGATTGGTTAATACAAGATTTACTTAGGCATGATAATAGCTTCACTATTGCAAAACCGTTAAAAAACAAGATATTTTAATTTGGTTGTTAACAAAATGTTTCTACATTAGCTGCTGTCTCTTGAAGGTATTGAGTTGTCAATTTAAGGGCATTATAATTCAGCCATCATTTTGCTTGAAACCTCTTTGGGTTTTTTTGAATACTTGTACTATAGCGGGAACTTGAAATGCAGTCATGAAACTATGAAATGGCAGGTAGTGGCCATCAACTCAGAGTTGCTTTAAACCGTTTGATACAGAGGACATATCTTCTGCCAGTTGCCCACGGAGATTTGGAGCCTGGAAATTCCTCGTAAGTAAAGGCAGGAGAGCATTTTTTTAAAAAGATAATGCTTTCTAAACTATGGAAGCTATTTTACCAAGCAGTGGAGCTGATAAAACTATAAAAGTGGTCTGGCCTAGTAGCCCTGGGCCAAATCTAAGTTTTGAATGTACAGGGTAATCGGGTCTACATTAGCAACTTGGTTCAGAGCGGTAATGCAGTTTTGAAACAAATCCCTTGATTTGCTCCATTTACTGTGTATTAGTTCAGTTCTGAGGACAGTTGTGGTACGTGTGAAACAGATTCTGTTTGGAAGGAAACTAAATCAGAAAGGTTGCTTCAGAAGTGCTGCAGTGCTCTTGAGGAACTACACCACCAAAAGGTCTTCCAGTTTGTGCATATCACTTTTTCCTGAGCATTGAACCACCCACGTAGTGGAGATGTTTGGCCCAGGAAACTAGCTGACATCTAAATCAGGGTGAAACTCCTGAGCCTCATATAAAATGGAGATGTGAGGACCCTTAGCTCATTTTGATTGCACTTCTAGTAGGGGAGAGAATGTGTCTAAATGTTTAGAAGTTGCCTTAGCTAAGACATTAATCCCAGGATTTAGATGACAAAACTCTGAGGTCTCCCTGCTAGAGAGTGTTATCAGACGTGGGGAGTGACATTCAGCTGCCTAAACCTGGGCATTTAGTGCTATTTTAGGTGTAGACCAGCTGTAGGACATCCACCCTAGCTACCAGCTGCTGCTTCGGAGGATGTGGGTCTTTTCTGAGGCCCTGTGTCATTTCTGCCTCTCCCAGACAAACATCTTGGCTACCCAAAGCCCTCTCGATTGTCTATTGGCACTTTGTTCTCAGCAACTGAATAACAATGATCTTCAGCACCCAGGTGTGTGCTAAGCAAAAAAATCTAGAGCTTTGAACAATGAACTCCACAAATCAGACCAGGTTAGAAATCCAATGGCTTCCACAGCTTGGGTCCAGACACAAAATTTTGGTGTCTGTCCAGAAAGTGGGACAGGCGTAGGGAGTGATGGTGAGGACTTTAATTTGAAGTCTGCTTTACCCACAGGTGTTTATGCCTTTCCAAAGAGCAAGCTACTTATTCATACATCTGAAACTAGTTTTAGGAGGCAACACTCTCATACTCTTATTAGGCTGTATCTCACTTTCTGTGAAGCAAGCATTATTTATCCTCATGCATCATACTCTGTGCAGCTAAATAGGTTACCAGAGAGAACACAGGAAGGAGAAACCTTTAAGGTTTCTAGAATTAGCAAACTAAGTTTCGAAGGTAAAGAAGTCTAGCTGCCTTATACTCAAATTGCTCTGAGGTGTGAAGCAGTGGGTGAGTTCTTAACATCGGTATTATCCAGTGAATTTGGAGATTCGAGTAAATGTTTTTCCACCTGGCTGTACATGCATACCTGCACACATAAGCATACGCTTTGTAGTCATAGTGTCTTCAGAGAGTGAAAGGAATTAATGTCTTCCTTCAGTTTTATTTTGCTGTTACTCCTGTTGCTTTTCATCTGATAGTTTTCAGAGAGCCATGCTGGCGTTGAGTCAGTTACGTAGGAACAGTCTATGCGTTTTAACCCAACTTCAAGCTCTGTTGCTGTCGGCCCTGCTATGCGTGTTCTTCCAATCAACCACACGCAGCATTGCTTGTTTTCTGAAACAGTGTGTTGTGAGTACAGGGTTTTGTGCTGGTAGAAAAGGGAAGATGTAGGTTTTCGTCTCCTCCTGCTCTTGTCCTGCTTGCAGTTGGGCGCTGTTGGGTTCTGTTAATCCTATAGTTGTGTTTCTGCTTTTTTAGTGAGACAATCCATAGCACACTTCTCTATTTCTCTCTCCTCACTTCATGTTCTATCCCACAGTGTTTCAAAACGCTTCCTTCCAAAACCAGAATGATTTGTGATGTTGAGATTATGAACCATATGGTATAGTGAGTAAGTCACACGTGTTTTCTCAGTAGCCAGTGGTTGCTGGCTGTGAAAGGCACAGATAGCATTACCTTAGCTTCTGTCCTAAGAATTCTAGTCATAGTCTCAAAACTTGCTTAAAAACACAAGAGGAATGAAATGTTGTACAAGTCCATTTTGGACTAAATATTTTTTTCAACTTAATACCACTTCTCTGGTTTCTATTACAGTTGCTGTTCCGTCCCTTCATCGGTTTACTGTATGCCCATCCTGCTGTGACAGAGGAGGAAGTTTCTCACAGCTAAATCTAGTCTGAATGTGTTATTGCTTCAAGTCTAATTATTGCATTTCTTTTTCTAATCAAGGCAAAGAATCCGACGTTAATAATGTAGTCTCTTTTCCTGCTGAACTGCTCTGACAGATACAACCATAAAAGCGATTGGTTTGAATGGTTCCTTTGCACTCAGGTTCTTTTTCAAAACATTGATTACTCCTAATTGTCATTTCTTAGCCACAGTGATTTAGAATTGTGTCATTCAGAGTCATGAGTTTCACAAAACTATTCACATTAAACCGTCTTGAGAGAGTTTGGAGGTGATTGATTTTTCAAAGCTTTGCAGTGAAGTTTGATTCATAGTTCTGACTAAATGAGCTGGTTGGCTAAAACCCTGTGCAATTTGTTGAAAATGTATCACTTTCATCAAAATCTACAATTTCTACAAATTGTATTTAGAATGACATGTAGGCTAGTCAACTCCAAATACGCATCTGATAAAATGGTGTGCTCCCAATTAGTCAGCCATTGCCACCTGGCAAGGCAACCAGATTACAAATGTTACTCCTCAGTCTTTGAATTTTCCTTTCAGCATGTTCAGGACTATCCCCAGGATGACTGGCATCCCTTTGGACAACTATGAAGTCAGGTACAGCAAAGTTCCTTTGTTTGTTAGAATTAAATATTTAATTTCTGTTACAAAAAGATCCTCTTTGTTCACTATTGCCCTCTCTTTTTGGTAGCTGTGTCTGATTTCATATTCTGTTCTTAGCTTTCCGTTTAATTTTGATACCAGAAAATCAAAAAGAGAGGATGCCAATTCAAGTCAACATGCGTGCTGAGATGTCAAAAGGCAGAATGCAGAAATAGCTGTGCTTTGTGGATTTTATGCAAAGTATTGGCATGTATTTGCATTCCAGTATCACTGATTCAGACAACTTCGTACCAGCTGTCATCATCTGTACTTCAGTAGTCAGCTGAAAAACAATCAAAGTTAAAATTACTCTATTCAGACAAGCGGCTTCAATCCATCTTTGATCTGATCATTCAGAATCTCGGTCTTTGAAAGAGAATTTCACCTGCATTTCTAAGCATTTATATTGTTTATATTGCACTTTTAAAACATTGTACTAACCACAGAAAGTAACATCATTAATTAAATCACATTAATTAATTATAACAGTTTCAAGGAGACAATTCACTGCCATTTAAAGACAAATCCCCCCATTTAAAGACAAATTCCCCCCTTCCTTCTTCTACCTTCTACCACAAACGCAACTTTAAAAGAATCTACAACCAGGATCTTTGTCTTTGCAAGTGTAGATGCTATTAAAACATAAATTTATGCACCTGTGAACTTTCCAATTACATAATGAATCAATAACAAGACTGATGAGACTGAGTCAAAAGACTGATAAGATTGAGAAAACCTATTTTTTTTTCATTTCATATACTCTTATATTTTCTGAATTAGTTTTTTTCTGATAAAGATATTGCACGGGATTGTTTTTGATTGTGATTTCTGCTGGAACTGAAATGGTGGGATAGTTTGAATGAAAATATGACACTATGAATCTTGAGTATAAATCTTGAATTTTTCAACATGGACTTTCAGGAAAGTCAAGTTTGTGATCTCATGCTACTTCACTTCAAAATGACAGTATCACAAGAAAGAGAGAGTTTAATGCATTAATTTTTTTTTGTTTAGCCAAATGTCTTTGACCTTCTGAGCATCCTTCTTCCTCATACAGTAACTCTGCTACCTTGTAAATAGTGGCTGTGTCTTAGAACATCTCTTGCTCTTGCAAGAAGGAGGACCTCAAGATCCACCTTTAACTCCTTTAAACTGCAATTATTTGTAGTCTTGTAGAGGTACTGAAAAAGGCATGAGCTTGTGCATATCAGGTCAAAAGTAGATGTCTTCCAAGAAAACTGGTGTGAATGTTTGTGCTTCAGGGTACATTTGATAGGTGATAAGTTCCCAAGGACAAAAACTGATTAAAGCATTGGAGAACCTTCCAAATGTCAAGAAAGGAGCAGGAGTAACCAGTGGTTACTTTTTTGGTAACTGGTGATTAGACATTTCACTAGCTTCTGAGTGAGCTCAATCTACCTGTGATCACTGGCATGATTACCTTTTTAGCCAGAAAAGACACATCAGTGTCATTTCCTCTGTGATAAGAAAAAAAAAAAAAACCAAGAAAATTAATTAAAATAATAACATAAAATAGGTTTATGTTTCATCTGATTCAGAGTATATCAGCGAGAGTTTTAATCCTAGCAGCTATACAGAGCCAAAAACTCGTTTAAAGAATGTAGATTCTTCACAGATACATTCTGATTTCTGTGTTTATGGTTTTTCAAGTTAACATTGGGAGGCTACAGATATGTTCAGTGATTCTTGGAAATTAAGCAGGGATTTGAGTTTCTTGGATGACATTGCTGTTCACAGAATCACAGAATGGTCAGGGTTGGAAGGGACCTCTGGAGATCATCTAGTCCAACCCCCCTGCCACAGCAGGGACACCTACAGCAGTTGCACAGGATGGCGTCCAGGTGGGTTTTGAATGTCTCCAGTGTGGGAGACTCCACAACCTCTCTGGGCAGCCTGTGCCAGTGCTCTGCCACCCTCAGAGTAAAGAAGTTCCTCCTCATGTTTCGGTGGAACTTCCTATGCTCAAGTTTGTGCGCGTTACCCCTTGTGCTATCACTGGGCACAACTGGAAAAAGACTCTTCTCATCTACCTGGCACCCTCGCTTTAAGTATTGATAAGTATTGATAAGATCCCCCCTCAGTCTTCTTTTCTCTAGACTAAAAAGACCCAAGTCCCTCAGCCTTTCCTCATAAGAAAGATGCTCCAGTCCCCTAATCATCTTTGTAGCCCTTTGCTGGACCCTCTCCAGCAGTTCCCTGTCCTTCTTGAACCGGGGAGCCCAGAACTGGACACAGTACTCCAGATGCGGCCTCACCAGGGCAGAGCAGAGGGGGAGGATGACCTCCCTCGACCTGCTGGCCACACTCTTCTTGATACACCCCAGGATGCCATTGGCCTTCTTGGCCACCAGGGAACTTTGCTGGCTCATGGTCATCCTGTTGTCCACCAGGACTCCCAGGTCCCTTTCCGCACAGCTGCTCTCCAGCAGGTCAGCCCCAACCTGTACTGATGCACACTTGAAATTTGTCAATAGTGTCATGATTGTGGCACACTCATGCCCTGTAATTGTGTAAAAAACAAAAACAAAAACAAACAAACAAAAAACCACCCCAAAACAAACAAACAAACCCAGGCAGAGTTATAAACCTTAGAAAAGTCTTAACTGTTCTTACACTCGGTAAGTATGAGAGTTAGTATATATGATGGAGGTTACTATAGAACATGATACACAGTTTGAACTATAAAAATTTGTCTGCCTCCCCAGAGTTACCACCTCATAGACCTCTTCTTGAGAACTGGTCCATACACACGGTTTTGCAAAAAAGCCCACGGGCGTGCTCCAGGCAAGATCTGCATGGGCCTGGTAAAGAGCAATTTTTCTGAGCTTTGAGGGACTAGAACTATCAGCAAAGCATAGTTTGCAGAGAAAAAAAAAATACTTTTTTATTAGAACAAGTGATGTAGTTGAGGGGTGGACAGAAGAGAGAAACTTTTGGATGTTACCTGCAGTTCTGCCTACAAGAACTGCAGGGAAAGAGCTATTCAAGCATTCTTACCAGAGCGGAGCAAACATTTCTTATACACCCTCCTACACACCCTGTACCGCTCAAGCCCATCAAGAAGATAACGAATCTTAGATTCCTGTATTGGTCTCTTAAAATAAAAGAAAGAACAGTGGTTTCTGGCCTTTTCAAGTAATTACAACAATTTATCAACTTAAGACCAAAGTTGCACGCTGCCAAAGAGCATTATCATTCTGTCAGACAGGAAACTTTTAACTTAATTGTTTCTTAAAAGGGTGCGGTTGGATGAGAGGGGGTCTCACAGCTCCTCAGGACTCCAGTTGAGGCTAATAATTAAAATAGGAATAAGGATCTAAACAAAAATTACAAATCAATACTGCTGTGTATATCTGTAGGTGGGAGCCATAGCTCTAACAGCTTGAAACAAATCCTCTTTAGTGTTTTTCACAGTGATAGGTAGTTTATGTAGAGAATATGGTGGTAGGTTGTAGCTTTGGAAGAAAGGAAGGGTTCTGTAACCTTCCACGGTTCAGAAACAGCATGCAACATTTCCCGTCACAAGAAAACACAGTGTCTTCTGGATCCATTCCCACACCCTCCAGTGTATCAACAGCTTTCTCTCAATTACCTTCTGGCTCAAGTGGATAAAGGGCTGCAATCATCCTTTTTGACAGGCCTTTAAAGATGCTTTTTTTTCCAGATCATTTCCAATAATAACTGTAATTTAAACTTTTATGATAAAAGCATAGAAGTGCTTTAAAATAGCTCAGGTATTTTTCTAGAGAAGGTGATGTCATTCTTTCCATCAGCAGCAAGAATAGTCCACTCATGCTTCAGTCTTTGCTGATAAGTAGAAAAGGAATTAGAACATTAGTCAATATTTTGATATTTAAAAAGAATTATTTTCCTCTGTTCTATTATCTTTGTCGGTTAGCTTCCATTTTCCAAAAGTATTTCAATTCCCAAATTTGGCCTTTGGGTGTATTTACACTGTTCTAATGGGACTTGCGTGTGTCTGCTTGAGAACTGAACTTGATTCGTGAGTAAGTACTTCAATTTGCCTGAGATGCACTGAGATAAAAATTTTTGATAATTCCCAAGCAGCTGTCTAAAAACTTTCTTGGGGCTTTTTCTCTGTGGAAGAAAAGAAATGTTTCATAGTTACCAATGGGCAGTAAAAAATAGGCACACCCACACCCACCCACACCCAAGTCTTTTCGTGATTTTGGTTCCAGTTTTAAATTCCTGAGCAATGAATTAAAGTTTCAGTTCTGCACTAGCTGTCATTTGCACAAGGCCATGGCTGGCTCTCACATTCATGTTCAAGGGACAATATTAGGAATATCTTTATTGATATTGAACTTCCTTCTCTTCCCTCAGTGGGACTGAGCACCATTGCAGATGTTCCTTGGGACATGGAGGAGTCCTTGAGCCTGGAGCCAGCTCCCTGGGAGCACAGGGCACAGCAGTGGAAGGACACCATCACATGTCTCTGTTTTCCAGAGTTCTTGGTGAAAATTTATTATTCCCTCTAAATGTCCAAAACAGAACTGAGTAGAGTGGCAAGAATATGGTGGAATACGATTCTTCTTTGTTCTCCCGTGCACTTATGTGGGTATTATCCATCTGTCACTTTGGTTAAGATTTTACTTGTTTTTCACTTTAGACTGTCAGATAAGGTTGGATACAGAGTACTTTCTACTTCTGCCAGGGTACTACAAGGGCATGCTTGATTTTCACTGTGGAAAAACTTAGTTGCAGGGTCCCAGTGAAGAAATACACCTCCAAAAGATCTGGAAGAGAGACAGCTCAAATTTGTAATGACTTAAATCAATATTTTGGTAGTGCTGGTCATGCTGAAGAATACCTGTCTGCTCCTGTTGATTAAGAAGATGTACATGCTTAGAAGCGTTCCGTAATTGATTGCCTACAATATTATGTAATGATCCTGTTCTGTACAACATAAAGTTGCTAGAAGTAGTTTGTATAGAAACCATAGACTCATAGAATGGTTTGAGTTGGAAGGGACTTTTAAAGATCGTCTATTCGAATGCTCCTGCCATGGGCAGGGTCACCTTCCACTAGATCAGGTTGCTCAGAAAGCGGCTCAACCTGAACTTAAACACTTCCAGGGATGGGAAATCCACAACTTCTCTGATCAACCTGTTCCAGTGTCTCACCACCCTCATTGCAAAAAATTTCTTCCTTATGTCCAATCTAAATCTACCATTGTTTAGTTTAAAACCATTACCGCTGGTTCTATTGCAAGAGGCCTTACTAAAATGTCTGTCCCCATCTTTCTTATAAGGTCACTTTAAGTATTAAAAGGCCTCAATAAGGTCTCCCCAGAGTCTTCTCTTCTCCAGGCTGAACAACCCCAACTCTTGTCAGCCTGTCCTCATAGGAGAGGTGCTCCAGCCCTCGGATCATCTTTGTCACCCTCCTCTGGACCCACTCCAACAGGTCCATTTCTTTCCTATGTTGGGGGCTCCAGAGCTGGACAGAGTACTCCAGGTGGGGTCTCACCAGAGCAGAGGGGGAGAATTGTCTCCCTCAACCTGCTGGCCACCCTTCTTTTGATGCAGCCCGGATATGTTTGGATTTCTGGGCTGTGAGCACGCATTGCCACCTCGTGTCCAGCTTTTCATCCACCAGTACGCCCAAGTCCTTCTCAGTAGAGCTGCTCTCAATCCATTCATCCCCCAGCCTGTACTGATACTGGTGATTGCCTTGACCCAGGTGTGGGACCCTGCACTTGGCTTTGTTGAACTTCATGAGGTTTGTATGGGCCCACCCCTCAAGCCTTTCAAGGTCCCTCTGGATGATACCCCTTTCCTCTGGCGAATCAACCGCATCACTCAGGTTGGTGTCATTCCAGGTGAATGACCTATTACGAAATCAGGCACTGAGGACAGAAAGTTGGCTGTAAAAGTTATGTTGTTTGCTAGGCAGGCAGTAAATGGGTCATAGAGATAAAGCCAGGAAGTTATGTTACCTTCCTGCGCTCTTCCCATTTGACATTGTGAATTGTACTCGTTGCCCAACGTATCATTGTTCCCAAGTTAACTACAATTGCAACCCTTCCTGTGGCCTCAGTGAACCTGGGAACAAAGCGAGGTGCTTTTACAGCCATGCCATTTCTCAGGGCGGAGCCCAGTGGTCAGCCGTCTTTAGCACCAAGATTTTAGGCTATAAATCCTGCAGTTTACTGGCATCGCTGCATCTGCCGTTCTGTCCCCTCAGTGGTAATTAAAGGCTTATGTAATCAGCAGTAAAACAATAATTGACATGTGTGTGCTTTAGCCTACCAAGTCAGCCATCCTTTAGAAATTCTTTCTGTGTTAGAGTCAGGGAAGAAAACCATAAAGTACTAAAACCCACTGAAAAAAAAAAAAAAAGAATTGTGTTGGCTCAAATTTGACCTTTACTTTCCAGGGACAGAAGCACATGGGGCATTCAGGGGACTACCAGAGAGGGCCAGAGCAGACCAGACACAGCACTGGTAAGAATTCCTGCCAGATGCTCCTGTAGTAGCATGGAAAATCCCAAATCATGGACCAAAACACTGTTACACTGAAACAGTGTGCGAGGAAGAAATAAGTGGCTTCTCCTTATCTAAAAAAATAAAAAACTTGGATGGGGAATGCCATTCCTGCTGGTGGTGCTAGTACAGCTTTGTAGGCATCTAACAGACCAAAGGATATTTTATCAATTCTGTGTTTTACAGTTGAAGGCTTTAGCCTTACCTAAGCCAAAAAGAGTTGTCAAATTAGTAAGAATAAAAGGAAATAATCGTAGGCAAGAATGGTAAAAAGAATGAACTTTTTACTTCTCCAGCTAGCATGGATGACAGCATAAGAATATTGATTCAGGTGGCTGTAGGCTATAAAAGATTAGATCTAATTTGCCCAGTGGAGAGATGATAAATAATATTTTTAAGAATACACCTTTATAGTAGTGATCTGTTAGCTCCTGGAGCACGACTGAGGGGGTCAACCCCGAAAGAGTCTCTGTTGCAGTGTGAGTATCAGCATTCGGCTGCAGTTTCCACACAGCTGTTCCGGCTTGCAGAACCGGTTATAAATCGATGGAAGTGAAATATGCTAGAGATGGTACAACCCGAAAGCAAAAGGACATTCGTGGCCCAGTGACCTTACCATCCGAGTGCAAGAGGGATGATAACAGATGGTGTAGCTGGCAAAACACAAAGAACCAGTGAGACACTACTGACTGCTCAGCAGCAGATATGGCAGACTGATGTTCACAACAGACTTTTGCAACAAACAAACTTTACTTTAAGCCTCAATATAAAGAACTTTACAGGTGTTTATGAGGGGAAGGATTCCAAAACCTAAAGGGCAATACAACTGACAGAAACAACGTGGTCCTTGAAATTGTGAAAGTGTGGCATACCTAGGTATTTTCAACAAAATAGGTGGCAACATCATGTCTTTCACGGCCAGAGGAAAGGATGTTGCAATAATCAAGACAGGAGATGACAAGTGTTCATGGCACAGGAAGACTACCTTGAATGCATAACTTGGATGAAAGTGCCTAGCTCATTTGTTTTCAGCAAATTAAACGTGAGTACATTACGAGGTTCAGAGCAGAGCTCAAGTGCAGATGCTTCTTAGACCTGCACCGGCTCTGAGCAAAGCCCGCTGGAGCACCTCTGTCTCACCCTCATGCAGCAGAGGACTGGCCCTGGGCTGGACCCACCTAAGAACAGACGAGTGACATTTTTCTCTTACCTCTGTAGGAAACATTCAGAACCGGTTGGTTTGGAGTAAGGACAGAGGTGGAGCAACTGCTGCTCACGGTGGCCTGTATTTTGGGTCGGATGCTGGTGGGTTATAAGTGATGAGCAATAAGGTTCAGGGACCCCATGGAGGAAAGGCGGCAAACAATTAAGAGTTTAATTACAGTGACTTACTGGCAGTGTCTTTAAGGCAAATGCCAAAATGTTTTTTATGGAAATTAAGGCAAGGTAGGATCGAGAGGTTGATGGTACGAGATGCTTGTGGCAGATGCGCTTGTTACCTTTTCCCTGCTGCGATAAGGGCAGAGTTCACCGCCACCGTGATGGCTGCTTGATCCTCCCGCAAAAAAAAAACCAAACCAAACCAAACCAAACCAACAACAAAACCCACGAAAACAACCCAAACGCGTCATGGTGTAACCCTCAGTTCCTCCGCCCGCAGCCGTGCCCGTGGCGCTGCTGTTTCCCCCGTGCTGACCCGTTCCGGGGGGGGGGGGGGGGGGGCTCAGGCCCGGGCGAGAGGGTCGGGGCCGACCCCCCCCCTCCTCCTCCTCCTCCTCCTCCTCCTCCTCCTCCTCCTCCTCCGCGACCCGCAGCCCCGGGCAGGCAGCCCCTGGGCGGCCAGCCGGGCTGACAGCCCCCGAGGCCGCTCGCCGCTGCCCCGGGCTGCCCCGGCGGCGCCCCATGGAGCCGCAGGCGCCGCCCCCGCCGGCGCTGGCGTAGTCGCTGACGCCGCGGCGCGTCCCGCCCCGCCCCGCCCGGGGGCCAGGCCGGCCAGCGGCGGGCGCCGTTAGCTGCCGGGGTCGCCCCGCGGCGCCCGCCCGCCGCGCTGGGCCACGCGGTAGCGGGCTGCGGCGGGCCCCGGGCTCTCGGCCGCCATGGAGCAGCAGCAGCAGCAGCAGCAGCAGGCGCCGGGCGGGCGGCGGCGGCCCCGGCTGGTGTCCATGCTGGGGCTGGGGCAGCGCTGCTGGGAGGTGACCTTAGACGAGGAGCGGGGGCGGCTGGCCTGGCGCGACCCCCGCCCGCCGCGCCGCGGCGGCGGTGAGTGGAGCGGCGGGGCGGGCCCGGGCCCGGGCCGGGGCGGGCGGGCGTTGGCGCACCTGCCGCGGCCTCCCGGCCGCCTGAGGGGCCGCCTCGCCTCAGCGGCGGGGGCAGGGCGGCGTGGGGCATGGGTGCCGGCGGGGGCGGCCTGCAGCCGGGCCTGCCCCCCCACCCCGCGCCGGGGCGCTGCTGGAGCCGGTGTGGCGGCGGCTCCTCGGCTCGGGGCGCCGTGGGGGCTCGGTGTTCCGTGGGCGCTGGGTGTTTCCTTTTCGCCCCGCGGAGGAAGGGCGGCCGTCGGCGTCAGCCCGTGTTCAGAGTCCGCCGGCGGAGGACGGAGGGTGGCTTAATCTCTTCGCGGAGGCGAAGGAGCGGTGGCGGGGCTGCCGCCGGCCGTGCCGGGCGGGCGGTGGGAAAGGCGCTCGGGGCGAAGGGCGGGCGCGGTGAGGTCCCCCGCGTTAGGGAGACGGCGGTTTGAGCATCTGTGCAGAGATCCGGGCTGTGGCAACAAAGGGATGAGCCCGCAGCCGGGGGAGCAAAGCAGGGGTTTGTTTGGCTGAACCCCGCCGTGTCTTGGCCCTCTGGGGAGGGAGCAGCACGTAGTTTGTAGTGTTGTATTTAAATTAATCGTAGCAGCACATAATAGACTTGTAGAACTTTAAAAGCAACATTTTTGGGGGGGGGGGGGTGTTAGTTACATCACTTAGTTGTGGGTAAGAAACACTTTAATACTGTGGTAGTGTTTCAGGCAATTATTTATTTTCTCCAAATGAGTTTGTTGGGTTTTTTTTAAAGGTCTTTCTAAAGGGCTCCGTGGAAATTTCCAAAGAAAGTTTTAACTTTTGCGAGTTATTGTTCTGGAACTATTTAATATAGGGTAATAATTTGTAATGGGGTAACACAGCTGTTTATAGTTCTGCCTTCGTGCCATTAGAATAGTGCCAACGTACAGAACTGAAAGTGGGGGAGGTCACTGCTGAAAATACCTGACAAAATTTCAGAATAACTTCTGAAAATGTCTGTACATACACTATATCAAGCTTTCTACTCCACTTAAGTTTGTATTTTATCAGTCTTTGACCTTGGCGTTTTTATATAGTAATTATTCCCATTATTAACATAGCTCTACTAGCATGCTATGTGAACGTCTGAAAATGTAATCTGTAACGTCCTTCTTTTCACAGCAGCTGCTGTAGAGCGGAAAACTGCTGTCACCTTCATTTTAGAGGTTGGAGGAACTGAGACAGAGAGAAACTAATAATAGAAAGGTTGAGTAGACGTTTATCTGAGAAAGGTTTGAATATAGATGTCTCCAGTCCCAGGCAAGCTCCCAAACTTTAATAGTTATAGTTATTCCCTTCTTACCATGTACTTTTGTTAAGTATTTTCCAATTTTATCATAATATCTTACTGGCCTGAGGTTTTCTGAGAAAAGGTGAGGGAAAAGGGATAAGGAAGGCTCAAAAATAATTCTAAGAATTTTATTTAGTTTGCATAACTGAGAATTGGCCTTGTTTTAAGTACATCTCTTCTTATTCATGATAACATAAAAACAGTTTGTTATCCTTCCCCTGCTATTGTGTGAATAAAATTTGACATCTAGTTTTTTATTAGCGGTGCTGCTGAAAAAAGTATTTGAGAATTCCTGAACTGAATTCAGATATGCAGCTAAATGAATTTAAGACTTTGAAGACAAATTAGTTCTTTAATTCTGCCGAGCTTAATATATTGGTGTGAAAAATAAGATGTATACTTTTCAAACTGAAACAAAATTAGTCTAGAAAAGAGTATCTGAATCTTAAATTTAAAATATAAAGCTTCAAAGCCTTTTGGGACAATTGCTTCCACTAGGTAAAGTAGCCTGTGCTTTGGAGATAATTTTGCTGAATTGTGTAAAATCCTTCTAAAATGCCATTGCAAAGTTACCGGCTGACTGATGTGTAGGCTAGAGCAAGTTCAATGGGAGCTCCATTCTACTGTTTGGTAACTTCCTTTAGACCATGCGAGAGTGCCACAAAGTCACAGTAACGCTCTTATTAGCACTCTAAAGTTTACAACTGTTTACAGTTGTAACATTTTTCAGCTTCTGAAGTTGTAAGTTTTCCTGACTTGCTCCTGGTGGGCCAGTCCAAGTGTGAACCTGTCCTGAAGCCTGTTCCAAAGTGGATGTCAGAATGGTGGAAGGAGAGCAGGACGTAGAAAACTAGACTTCTTGAGGCGGTTTCTGAAGCAGTACCCAGTTGGAGATTCCTTAGGAGGCAAGTCTGGTTACGGAGTGTGGCTGCTGTCCTGTAGCATAGCTATTTGCAAGATTTTTGGAAAATATGATGTGGAATCAGAAGAGAAAAGGGAGGGTGGGAGAAGAAAAAGAAATGCCTGAGTGTTCTGGAGGCACAGGTGGGATTTATGTAGAGAGCAGTACAATAGATGATGTACCTCCTCTTCTTAACACTTGATTAATTCATGTGCTTCCTGCACTTGGGCTTTAATACCATCACTGCCTATATTATTGCTGCCCTGTTGTCTTTAAGCTCTTTTAAGACCTGGGATGGCTCATCGTTGTCTCTGCAATTATTTTGGAAATATGAGCAGCATACTTCACAGTATATAAATAAGCCTTATAACATGGAAGATGGTTAGTTAGAAGCATATAATTTCAGAGGAGTTGCTTGACCAAGATTGGTATCTTTCTACCATTTAGCCTTTGACTACGTGACTGCTGTGTGTTATGCCTAAATACAGACTTAATTATGCAGTATAAAAGTGCTATATTTTTTGTTTAATAGGTAGTTATTACAGTGAAACAGTTGTCTTTAAACTGAAAAAACTCAGTGAGGGCTGCTTATTTTCTGAGTATTTATTACTGTCTTGGATTTAGCTACACAAGTAAAAATGGTTTGGTATGTATTTTGTGAAGGTTTTCAGACTTTGACAGGTAAGGAACTAGAGCTATAGTTAGGTGTATTGTAGAAGTGTTGAAATATCTACCTCTGCCTGTTGTATCCAAGTTTAGGAACAGATAGGAAATAGGAGAGACTTTGTCCTGTTGTCCAGAAAAATATTGTTTTGCAGAATATGGGGAGATTCTTGCGTTTTCTCATCTTTGTACAATGTTACTTATGTATATATATTTTAAACCCCATTCTGTCAAAATGCATTTTGTGAAGAAAGAAGTATTAGCTCAGGAGAATTATTTTTAATGCTATCATTGAGAAGATACCAACAATAACAAAAACATTTTATGTTTGTTCAAGTCATGGTATGTTTTTAAAGCCTTAAATCCTAAATACTGTTTACTTTCCTTCCTACTGTTAGACCTTGTTTAACAGCATCATATTTTCAAATTCTATCTTCAGTGTAATGAGGTTACCGTTTCCCATTCTTTGGTTGGTTGGACTTGTTTGAACTTAGAGGGAAAAGTTTTATCTGAAATTTTCCATGTGTTTCTCTGTTACTTTTAGCTATGTACCTTTTTTTCCTAGGCATGCCTTTATCTTCAAATGTTCTGAAGAACATTATTTTTCAACCTTACAATATTTCTCCATGAGATTTAGTTGTTAATTGTAAGTAGTGTATGCAAAGACGGGCAGATCAATTGTTTTGTTATTTCCACATGCCACGTTGATGGCACGGTCAGGTTTTTATCATGTAACACATGATAAAACTTTGTGTACCAAATTTCAGAGTAGATTATATATTGTACATGTGTATTTACAGGTATTTTAGAAGTATTGGCTAAGATAGTATCATGCCTGATACTAAGGCATTACAAATACAGAATGAGATTCTCTTGGTTTTTTTCTTTGTTAGGTACAAGCATGAAGGGGATGATCAAACTAGACACTGAACTGTCTGCCTTCACTTATTGTGTGCACTTTCTTTTAACCCTTCTATTTCTCCCTTCAGAATTCTCGTCCCTCAGTGTATCTTTTCCAGCTTTCCTCCCAAAACAACCACTTGAGGAAGCCTCAGTACTGGTGTTCACAAGACTGATGCCATTCTGATGTCCTGGATTCTAAAGAATGCTCAGTTTGATAAACACGGTACTGAGACAGCAGAGGTGGGCCTGCTTGGAAACAAGGTCTGTCCAGCACCTGTAATGTGTTGACACATCCTTCGTCAAAGTCCTCTTTCATCAGTCATTCCCAATTGGCAATGGGCACGTGTAGAAATCTTATCCGTGTTTTTCCCTAGGTCATTCCGCTGACTACATTGAACTGGTGGGGTGTGGGGAATCTTGGTGTTTGGTGGTTTTTTTTCCCTTAAGTGCATCCAAGAAGTGCATCTTATTTCTTGCTTTGCTATTGAAATATTCATAGCTCAGTTGAAAAGATTAAATTTGGAAATTAAAAAAAAAATCAAAGGGAAAAAGTTCAATATTACGATTTAAATGTGCAAGTTGATCCAAGTTCAAATTGCTATGATTTGATTCAAATTCAGATATGTGATGTGAAGTAGCGACTGTGTGTCTGATCATAGTAGGAACTGATCTGTTGTCTACTGTTTTTTCGAAGTACTTGAAGATTTAACTTAAAGGCCAATTTCCCTATACATGGCTATATATTGTGTGATCATGGTCTTCAGATGTTTCTGTGACTCTGCCACAGTTTTGAATTAAATCATTTAGTCATGATGCCTTTTTTATTCCCCTTCCCCCAGGGTATGAATTCCCTGTAATTGTGCTCTATATCCTTATGCACCATCCTCTCTTATTCTGGTCTGTATTAGACACAACTTTCTGTAGTGTGTGATCGATACAATGCACTGTGCCTTCTGATAGAAAACGTTCTTGTTTTCTTGCTTTTAGGTGAAGAAGGCAAAGCTTAAACTTAGGGCAAAATGACTTACTGTTCATGTGGTCTGTAGCAGTAAATTAGTTTTCAAAGTGACAAAAAATACTTTTCTTTAAATTTGCACCCCAGCTTTTTAGTTGTTAATATTTCTAAGTCATGAAGAGTATACTAATAATTTAAATTAATTCTGAATGCCACTGCATCCATGGGCCTGAGCTGAATTTTAAGAATAAACCAAATGCTGTGATCAATGACATTAGTATGTTTTTACGCGTGTCTGCGTTGCTTTAGGCTGTTGCATTTCTGAGGGAGGAATTTGGGCTGTAGGATACATAGTTAGCAGGATGAATGAACAAATCTGGACTGGGGCTCTGAGTGAGTTTGCTTACAAACTCAGGCAGTGTTCTGTAGGAGTGGCACACAGCAATGATGCCCCAAAAAGCCTTTGTTAACACAGAAAATTCACAACTGCTGGCTATACTTTTCACAAAGGCAGGCCACTGTTAGTGTACTTACCTTGTTTGTTTGGTTTTTTTTCTCCCACTTGCTTAATGTGGGGAAAAGTAGGATGCATCTAATGCAGTATTTTGCTCATTTGTCACTTTGCACTCCAAGAAGAGTGTCTGTTGAGACTGTAAGAGTGGTGTGACCCGGAATGAGTGATGACTGGCGCAGCCACTGTGCTGGGAAGATTGTCACCTGTCCATTGTACGTTTTGGTGTTTGTTTTTTTTTTTTTTGCCATGCTCTTTCATCCAGCTGCTCTGGATGGACAACTCATTGTCTTTAGCATGTCACCTAAGCTGGACATTGAACAAGGTGGGACATGAAAACATAAATGTGTGAAGATCTTCGAGATTAAGCTTAAGAAAATTGATACGTACTTCAGTATTTCTGAACCTGAAATTCAGTCTCTTGAATCTAGATGCATATGTTGAAAAAGTCACGGTATTTTGCCTAGAATTTTTTCTAGGAACTGTTGTGTGCTACTGGCTTGGGTATATTGTACTCAGCCAAGTGAAATTCTTTAATTGTTTGGTGTGATCTGAGCCCACAGTTCAGCTTTTTTCATTAATGTTGATCTAGTGGTGCTGGTGTAAGTACCGCTTTTTTTTTTTTTAGTGTGCCAATAAGATTTTTCCATGTTTTGTGAGAAACTCATAAAGGTGAAGGCCTTTATGAGTGAACACCTTTATGTTAAATCAGTGAAAGAAATGGCTCGTGCTACTTGATAATAGGGTAAATGTTACAAAAGTAGGTGTGGGAAAAGACTATAATTAGTACATACGTGAACTGTGTTGACCTCTCAAAAGAGGGCGGGACAGACCTTCTACTTATTTTTATGGGGCGAGTTTTGGTGATTAAATGGCAGATGAGGGCATTGTGTTTACAGGAGCTCAGTTGGGCTGCTTCTATGGAAGGTCTCTTTGATTTCTTCCCAGTGGAAACTTCTGCCTCCTGTGGAAAAGGGGGGAGGGTGGGACTAATTGATTTGCTTTCTGATTAAGCAATATATTGTATAACATTAAGTCAAATAGTGATAGAGTAATATTTGGGCTGTTAGAAATTCTTGAGCTCTATTCAAACACAAGGTGGGATCACTGTTCTTTGCTTTTGTTTTGTTCTTCCCTCCCCCTCCTCCCCAAGGAATCTGTTTTTTCAAATCTGTAACTCTTGTGGCTTTAGATTAAAAAAAAAAAATACACATATATAACTAAAACATTTACTCTTTGCTTTTTTGCTGCATCTGTGAAGAGATTTGCTAGAAAAGCTGAACTTCCAGTCACGCGACTGTCAGAGGGAGAACACATCTGAAGAATTAGGAGAGCTTAGCAGAAGTGGTTTCAAGGTCTAGGGTTGTTACGATAAGCAGTGTAATACGTGCTAAAATATATATATATGTATTCCAAAGAAAGGCTTTCAGTGATACAGATTTAGAAGTGCTTTTAAATATATTTGCTATCTGTACCAGGACAAAAGCTTTCTCTATTATATAGAAAATGCCTGATAAAACAATGACTGCTGGTGCTGCTCCTAGCGTACATCCTAATAAGTACCCAGTATGTAAAACTACTTCTGAAAATGTTCATTAGAGCATTATCATTTAAATTTTGATCTAAATGTAGTTTGTCAGTTTTGTAGCATATTTGTGAGCAACAACAAAATGAGTTGCCACTTAAGTGCAATCTTTATCAATGCAACAAGCTTTCTTTTGTATTCTGACATATGGATAGGTGGCATAGCCAGTAGAAATATGAGAACTAAAAGCAGTTCTGGGAAAGAAAGGTTAAAGAACATGCTCCCTTCCCTTAATTTATTGTTCCAGCTCTGTTCTGTATTTTTTTTTTTCCTTGGATAAATGGATAGGTGAATAATCATATCAAGACCCCATAGCAGATGTTTTTCCTGAATGTTAGGAAGACCAATTAACTGCTACTATCCAATATTAAATACTTGATAGTCTTACATGTGTATATGTATGATATCAATATCTGTATACAAGTGTTTTAGTGAGTTCATCTCTGCTGTTGGATCTTTATAAAGACATTCTGTGTCTGTTGCACTTCCCCATAGTGTCTTAAACACAATGGATGCAATTATTATGAGCTAAAATTTGTTTTGTAAGTAGTTAAAACATTTGAATAAAGCCAAATTCCTGGAAGACCTCAGTGTAAAGTTTGGAGGCTACATTTCTTTGGAATCAAGCTAAAAACCTCTGGGAAGATAAAAATCCCTAAAGGAATATAAATTGAGTCAAATGCGAAAACACCCGTAAAGCAAAAAAGCCTTGTGTATGTAGTCCAAAATATGTCAATAGACATGACAATAGGTAACAACTCTGACTACAACAAAGCAATAGGTTGGGGGGGGGGGGGGAGGGAATAAAATTGGATGAGTGGCAAATGAGTTGTAGTCACCACTGTGAAGAGCTGAGGAAAATTTTTTGTTTATTTTGCATTCCTCACCACTGCTATGGTTCTGCAAAGTAGCAAGGAAGATGAAATGTAGGATAAAACCCAGCAACAACAGTATTAGTGTTTGTATTTTATGTGTTTAATATCTCTTTATGTCTCTGTATCTATCTATTATGACAGAAATTAGTATATTGTAATAATATAATTTCTTCTATAATTGTATGTAATTAATAATTAAATTGGCATACAAGTATCTAAAGGGTGGGCTGAAGGAGGATGGAGCCAGACTCTTTTCAGTGGTTCCCAGTGACAGGACGAGGGGCAATGGGCACAAGTTGGAACACAGGAAGTTCTGTTCAAACACACGGAAAAACTTCTTTACGGTTGGGGTGGCAGAGCCCTGGCACAGGCTGCCCAGGGAGGCTGTGGAGTCCCCTCCTCTGGAGATTTTCAAGACCCGCCTGGATGCAGTCCTGAGTAACGTGCTCCAGGCAATCCTGCTTTGGCAGGGGAGTTAGGCTAGATGATCTCTAGAGGTCCCTTCCAACTTTGAAATTCTGTGATTCTGTAAATGTTTTATACATGTGTGCAAATGCACACAGAGCACTTGTTTGCACATAAATACAAAGCATGCATTTTCAGTTCCACTTTTTTTTCTTTGAGATAAGGTAAAGCAGAGAAATTTTGAAAGCAGTGGTGAAAATGAGAGAAAATCCTCAATTTGACAGGAATTAAAAAGACTGAGAAAATGTTGAGGGACTATAAGAGAAAAAAAAAGTGAGGGTGGAGGAAATTTGTTCATAGTGTAAGAGGTCTTTAATTCTGAAAAACAATAGCTTTGAAGTTGATACAAGGGAAGTATATGTAACTACATAAACATAACATCTAGAATTTGCTTCTTGGGAGATCCTGAAGTGTAAAAGCTTAGGGGGATTTAAAGTCTTAAGAACTCATATGAATGCCCTTCTTTCATAAGCCAGCTACTTACTTGAGAATAACAAATAGCCTCTGTCGTCTCTCTGCACGAGATTTAGTCGCACGTTCTTTGAAATAGCTTGTGCTGTTCACTGTCAAATATCTGGACTAGGTGTCATTGAAGGGGCAGTTTCATTACTCTGAAAAAGGCAGTGTTGCTGGACTTTGGCTTCATGCAAAATTGTTTTTATACTCAGAATACCTAATTTTTCTGAGAAATAGTGGATGTTTAAAATATCATTTGGGGTAGTTCATAGGTGGTTATGGATTGTGTGCTTTGACTAAAGGCAAAAGGAAATAGAAAAAGTTCAGTAAATTTCTACTTATGCTCTTGGTTGTGCTTATTAAGCAGCTACTCTGATTGTATGTTTATATCATATTATGTGTAGATATAATCATTCTGGTGCTGTTTTAAAATGTTAACATGTGAGATCTTATGTTCATACAGGAGACTATTTTGTACCAACCTCCGAGATCATCGCTGTAGAAGAAAGAGAACTTAACAAGAAACAGGGTAGTATTGGCAAATGGCAAAAAATGGCAAAGCCACATGCTTTCACAGGTAAGGCAAATACAGTCTCAGAGTGCTTGTGCTAGATACTTTGTTGAGGGTACTTTAGGGCAGACTCAAAAGCAATCTTCAGAAATCTTTTTAAACAGAAATGATGTATTTAAAAAAAAAACCAACCAAAAACACCTCCCCCCACCAAAAACCCAACCAAAAACCCCATAAAAACAATCAAACAAAAACTCACCAAAAATCTGCCAGTTTACACTTAAAATCCTTATTTTGGAATATAAAACCCTTCCTTTAAGAACACATGCTGTGTTTAGTTATTTAATGAAGTTCTAACTGATGCCTTAGGTTTCTGTTGCTGAATGACTTTGCAGCAGGACACTTGCTTTCTACTACTTGACTAGAAAATCAAGAGAGAGGCTGGAAAACTGAGTCCCTAAATGTTTGAAGTTTTTAAAATTATCTCTAATCTTCAGAATGCGTGCATGTAAAGGTTCATTCTGCTATTGACTACATTCTTAAAGTGCCAGAAATAAATTTCTGCTTGTTTTGGGGAAAGAGTGGTGACTTCTGTGCTGCAAAGCTGGGTCAAATGTGATTGCTCCCATGGCAAAATTTTATGTTGTGGAGTACTTTCCTCGCATTTAGTTGTTTGGTAACAATGACTGGTGAAGCTGTAGGTGGAAAGGTAAGGGTGCTTCTTGTCTCACCAGCCTAGTTCATAATGCACAAGAAAACTTGAAATCTTTTTTCTCAAATTTCAGCTTTATGAAATTAAATTCACCCCGTTGGTTACACGGGAGCTGATGCGAGGGTTTGGCTTATCCTCCTAGGCTTATGACATTTTCTGTTTTGTAGACATCGCAGACTTTAATACAGATAAAATATAATATAATATAAGCTTAGTGAACTTTTGTATGAGTATGTCTATAATCAGTTTATAGAAAATGGGTTCTATTTGGTTTAAAAAGGAGTTTGTTTGGGTATCTGCTATAAGGTAATGACCTAGAGCAAATGTTTTCATTTTGACGTTTTACAAAAGTCCTGTTCACAGTCTGAATGCTTCTGTCAGTTACAGAAATGTGTAGTGGGGGTTAATTACCACTTTTTTCCAAAGGTAGATATTTTGGAGATCTCTCTGAAATATATTTGTTATTTCACATAACTGTCTTACTGTGCTTTTTTTTTTTTTAATTTAAATAGTGTATTATGTGAAGAAAGCCCGAAATCACCGCTGGCGGTGCAGTGATGTGACATTTTGGTGTGTTGATGAGCACTTGTGTAATCAGTGGATACAGGCACTGAAAGAATTACTTGAAATGCAGAGTAAGTTTGACTAAACTACTAACATTGCAACATCATTTTACAGGTTTGTATGTAAATTAATATTGTTTTGATATATCTGCTTTTTTGAACTCTTTAAGAGCAGCTTATGCTCAAAAGTTGAGGGAACTGAGAGATGAAGTGTCACATTCTTCCTGTGTCTACTTCTGTATGTTGCATATTTGCTAAGTTGTACAAAGTGTTTTACGCTAATCAGTCAGGACTATAGGTGTCATGATTTTGCCCAGATGTAAATTACTTTTACCAAATAGGGACATGTTAGAAGCCGAGCAGAGGCTTTAAATGACTGTAGCTTTGGAGAAAGGAAAGGGCAGATGTAAGTTCAGATTTAAGGACTCTAGAGATCTGAGAACAACAACTGTAGCAATTGTAAGATTTATGGGTTGCTTTTGGTGTGTCTGTCTCACCTTTCCAGTCTTTCTCATCAACAATGTGCCATTAATCATTTCTGGGACTCTTGGATATCTACTTGGAAGGCTAAAAGTAGTTTTGCAGGAGTTATTCCTGAAAGAGACACCTTGATAGATGTCAGGGAGCGACAGGAGCAGAGCAACTCCATGACAGAAGGGAGGTCAAGGATGGCCATGGCACAGACAGTGTCCTCGCCAACCAGGGTGCAGTCTCACTGTATCTGAGCAGGGATGGGGATAGCAGCAGGTGCCATCCACAGCCCAGATGAGATAAAGTAAATAGGTCTGTCCAGGTAGGTCGGACAGGAGCAGCAGGAGATGGAGCTGGGGGCCGGACTGGAGATAAGCTACCTACAGCGTAGGTTTGAGGTCCATCTGAGACACAGAGCCAGAGAAGGGATTGGATACAAGTACATCTACGGCATGACTCAAGCAAGTACTTAAGGCTCACAGAACAAAAATTGATACTTAACAAAAAATGTTCTTCTGAAAAGGCATTGATTGGAAGTGTGCATCTTGCTAACGTTTTTGTTTTGTATATATTACACACGGTATCTAGCTTCTAGTAAAATAGTTCAAAAAATGGGGTTTGTGCACCCATTCGGTACCCCCTAGGAGATGCGGCCTGGGCAGTCGTCTCTGGGTGCAGGCGTTCAGTCTATTGGTAACAGACTATTTCAGAAAAGGTAACAGGCTCTCAGAGAGGGTGAATGGTGCTTTGGGTGTGTCGTAGCTTTAAACCATGCACACAGTCTAGCTTGGGTGGATTTATTATGCAAGTGTGCTTATCTAATAATTCTGTTTATTCTTTCCTTTTAAAATAATAATTTGGAATGCCATCTGAGGAAGTGCAAATGTTGTAACAGGTCTTTGTTCTGTACAAAAAAGGAAAGCTCTCTAGCTGCAGCAAGCAGTACCGTTTTGTGTATCTGTTAGTACAGAGGTGTAATAATTGTTTTCATTGCCACTACCAATGTAAATCCACAACTACTTGAATAAACTTGAGATAGTAATATCAAAGGTGCTTTCCAGGGGGAAACGGCTTACGCTGTAGGGCAAGCACTTACTGTGCAGCATGTAGTTTTGTGAGGTATTCTTATTGTGTCTTTATCACAGAAAGGAAATGCATTATAACTGTTACCAAAGCAAGAATGTTGTTTAAATGAATTAATGTAAAGGCATTTCTAAATATGCTTCACTCACAAGTACCTTTCCTATTGCTGCCCTTGGTTTGTCTTTTGTCTTGTATGCCTGTGATACTAACGTAATTTAGTGGGAAGGTACTGCAAGAATAATATGCATAAGAATGCGAGACGTGGAATCAGATGAAATGATTCTGAATTTCACTTGATGTCTTATGACAAATTTGTTCAATACTGTCAGTATCCTCAGTGTAATAAAGAGGATAGATGAAGCAGGTTTTTATAGCTCTTTGACAAAGAGTTAGAGAGTTATAACCCAGCAATGTGCGCTCACAGCCCAGAAAGCCAACTATATCCTGGGCTGTAGCAAAAGAAGCATGGCCAGCAGGTCGAGGGAGGTGGTTCTGCCCTTCTACTCTGCTCTGGTGAGACCCCACCTGGAGTACTGTGTCCAGCTTTGGGGTCCTCAGCACAGGAAAGACATGGACCTGTTGGAGTGGGTCCAGAGGAGGGCCACAAAGATGATCAGAGGGCTGGAACACCTCTCTTATCACAAAAGGCTGAAAGATTTGGGGTTGTTCAGCCTGGAGAAAAGACTCTGGGGAGACCTTATTGCAGCCTTCCAGTACCTAAAGGGGGCCTACAGGAAAGCTGGGGAGGGACTCTTTTTGTCAGGGAGTGTAGTGATAGGATGACGGGTAACAGTTTTAAACTGGAAAAGAGTGAATTTAGCATAGATATTAGTAGGAAATTCTTTACTGTGAGGGTGGTGAGACGCTGGCACAGGTTGCCCAGAGAAGTTGTTGAGGCCCCATCCCTGGAAGTGTTTAAGGCCAGGCTGGATGGGGCTTTGAGCAACCTCATTTGGTGGGAGGTGTCCCTGCCCATGGCAGGGGGGTTGGAACTTGATGATCTTCAAGGTCCCTTCCAACCTAAACCATTCTACAATTCTATAAGAGTTAGTAAAGAGTTATAAAAGGCTTTTGTGCTGTGTTCACTTTGTTTACAGGTTTGGTTTTGTATAGCTTGTTGAATTTTAGTTTTGTGTGCAAAAGCAGTGTACTATAGTATTTTTCTTTACTGCAGAGTCTAGACCAAAGCAGTTGCTTGTGTACATCAATCCATATGGAGGAAAACGACAAGGGAAGAGGATTTATGAACAGAAGGTTGCTCCACTCTTCAGTCTGGCCTCCATCTCCACTGATGTTGTTAGTAAGTAGGGAATATTTTAATTTCTTACTTAACACAATATGAACTGTTTAAAATGCCTCTGAGTAGCTTAAGTTCTTCTGTTACTCAGTTTGATTTGATTAGTATGAAAAGATAAGTGGTAGAGACGGAATGTCTTCTTAAAGCATAGGTGGCCAGATAAATGATGACCTTATATGAATTTTCTGCTTACTAAACTAAAACTTCTGGTACTTTAGAGCTATTTGAGCTCTTAGTTTATAAGATACGGTCTTCCTTACCTTTTTCAGTTTTACTGTTAAAAGCAATTGTTCATTTGCACAATTTTTTAGTGAAGTGTTTTTCCGTATATACTGCAGTGCATGTATCTTTCAATTCTTTCCTTGGCATAGAATCTTTTGAAAGACATTCTATGGGCAGGTTGTTTTTTGGTCACATTGGCAATAGAATTGTTTTTTAATGAATGATTAACTTTTTGATAATCATATATTACATACTATTTCATAACAGTATTTTTATAATAATAATCTTTAATGTGTTTATTTCTTCATAGTAACTGAACGTGCTAACCATGCTAAGGACAATTTATTTGAAGTTAATATTAATAAATATGACGGGTAAGTAACTTCACTTGCCTTTTTTTTTTTTTCTTTCCTAGCTGATATATTCTGTAATCAGTCTGTTCTTGTCTCTAATTTAAAATAGTAGCCTTCATTGCTGATACGTTTATTGCAACAGCTGAAAGTTCTGGGATATACTCCTTTCCATAGGAGAACCACGTTTAGGAGTATGAAAGGAAAACCAAACTGTTTCAGTAAACCTCTGCAACACACAGTGTATTCAAGTGTGGTTTAACAATCTTTGCGTGAGACTTGTGCTCAAAAGATGAATGTAATATTAATTCTGCTTGTCCAGAAGTTGAGCATTCTGTGACAGGTTGAAAACTACCCTGAAGTGTTTTGTGGAATAGGTGATCTTGACACATATATGAGTCCACAACACTGTATCAGTAGCATTCAGCCTGTGTGTAAAAACCATGAGCTGTTTAGAAATGTTTCGGATAGTTCCCCTTGCTATGTAAGGACTGTTCAAATAATGGCTACATCATTTGGCTTTACTTGTGTTTGTTCTGTTGCGGAATTACTGTTTTAAAAGAAGACCTGAGTGGTGAAATTGCATTCCATTATTAAATCTGCTGCAGAAGCAGAATATTTTAGTAAATAAGCTAGTTGTTCCAGTTTCCAGTTCATGACATGAAGCAAGTTACATGACTGGAAAATCATGAAAAATGTATGCAGAACCTATGCATATTAAACTCTCATAACTACGGTATTTTAAAATAATATCTTCTTGTGCTTGTTGACAGGTACGTTTAAACAGATAAGTTGCAAAAATAAAACACTTTCTATCTTTTCACAGTACTTTTGCTCGTGGAAAAGATCTATATGCATTGTATAAATCGAGTGAGGGCATGATGTTGACAAATTGTGGTAGTAAGAAACTACATTCACAGGTTGAGTTCCTAGACTTCATCTGCTTTAAAATGAGTTGACTTTAAGCAGTTTTGACTATACTGGGATTTTTCTTAGTTTTGCAGAAGTGAAAGGAAGGGAAACTGGGATCCTAGAAAAACCTAGTTAGTTAAGATTTTTCCTGTTCGTTTGACTTAAGTGATTTGAAATAGATAATACTGTCGGTTGGTGAAATTCCAATACAGAGCACAAAAGGGAAGTAAGTGAGGCCACGTCCACTCCAAGCAAATTGTTTTTTACAACAAGTGGCAGTGACCAATTGTATTGGTACCTGAAGTGTTTTTGGCAGATTAAAATGGTCTCTTATTGTAGATATTTTTTTTTTTGGCTTTGGTGGGGTTTTTTGTTTTTTTTCTCTCTAACATGACTGAGCTAAACAATTGGCCACAGAACTGCATCTTTTTAGAATGTCATGATTCTTCTATTCCCAGCCTGGCCTTTAATGGCGTTTGGCTTGGGAACTGCAACCTGTCTTTCCAAGCCTGATTTTTATCCATCATGTACAAGTCTGTTTCTGTGGTGAACACTGATGTTAGGAAGGAATTCTTGGATTAATACTACTTTTTACATAACAGAGCACATGGTTATATGGAAGACTATTAAAATGGTTGGACCCGCATAAATGCGTGTGTTTTTTCAAGTTTGACTCTTCTCACGTATAGGAAAAGCTTCTTTGGATTCCTACATCTAATTATTGTCCAGCTGTCCTCTTAGATGGGTTCTGATAAGTGGCTTTCCCTTCATTCAGTGATGGGATTTTTCATTTAGTCTCCAGGTTCCCTATTTGGCAAAGCCATGCATGTAATTTTGGAACTAGATACAGGGTTCTTAGTGATAACCGCTTCACTGCCTTCCAAGTGTATTTAGTTGAGACAGCTTATTTAAAGCTCTTGTGCTAGTTTCCTCTTTGTTCTTCCCATTTCCCCTTGTAAGAATGTCTTATGGTGAGTGTGCTAATCTAATAGTTCAGTGATAGAACGGCTTCTCTTTGAAGACAGTTACTTAAAATACTCATTCAGGTACAATATAGCAGGTTTTTGTACATCATTGTGCAGAACAACTAGAGCATGCTGTAATATTATGCAGGTAATTACCATGTTTAGAATAAGTCTGACGTGTATGAATCACTATGCTTCCTTATCCATGCGCCTGTTGCACGAGCCTTTGTAAAACTGTTTCAGGTTGGTGTTTTTCCCTAGTTCTTGAATTATTTCACAGAGTGGTTGAAATCAGAAGGGACTATTCTTTTAAAACTCATTTGTCTTGTGGACTTGCTTCTCCTGAAGTTCTTTAGCATGTGTAGTTTACTATTACCATCTGTCTAAAAAGTGAAATGCTAGTCTGTTAAAAAAAATAAACCCAAAATGTAAGAATCACTCCAAGATGATCTCTCGTACAGTAGTTCTTCACTAGGGGCCTTCACATATGTGACTCGCACATTGGTCATCTGATGTTTGCAATGAATTTGGTTATGCTGATATTGTGTATGTGACCTTCTTTATCTGTCAATATTTACCCTTGATAGGTATAGACATTAATATCACTGCCATCTCTGAGGGATATCTTTGGATAGAGTATTTGTTATAAATAGAATGCTACTGAAACAACATTGACCTTGAGCTGATGTGGAAATTTTTGTCCACTTAACCTCTTTCTTAGAGTCTGCAGAGAAAGATAAGACAGGCTAAAGTTGAGGAATTAAGTAGTTAAGCTATGAAAAGATGAATTAATTGTAAAAATGAAAAACAAACGTCCTTTTCTCCCTTCTCTCCCAGTCTCTTTGGTATTGACTTTGAGTTGGACAGTGTATATTTTTAAGACTGTCCTCTCCAGTCATGAAAAAAACGACTGGGTTTTTTTTTCAAGCTTTAGTTCTGCTGAAAATAGAATAATAAGTAAATTTGAATCATCAGTATTTTAAAATAAGCTAACTTGTCCTATGAAGTAAGTGCTCATTCTGCAATATCTGTTGCTGACTACATGGAAGAGTAAGTATTAGTTTATGCATTGGAAATGATGGCTACAGATAACAGTAAACATCCCTAAACAAGTATGCTTGGGGACTACATGCATAACTTTGGATTTGTCATGTGTTCCTTTAAAGTGTATTTGAATTAGTTTCTCAGTTAAAGAATGTTATGCTTTTAGAATTCAGGGTGTGCATTTGATTACTGTGCATGAAATGTATACTGCTGTAAAATAGTCTTTTACTTCCTAGTATTTGCTTGGCTGTGGACTCTGCTGAGCTTTAACATATTGAGGATCTGTGTAGCTGCTGCACCAGCTCTGACCTGAATTAAGTGTGCAAACCAAAGTTTTGCATCTGGTAACATTTAGAACTCTGTGTTTCATTATGAATGATTATGTAAATATACATGACTTCTGTCTGTTTGATGGGCTCTCAGCATGTTCAGAAGAGCATGCAAGCATGCACTTTTCTGTTTTTTGACTTTCATATAATGTATATCCCTATTAAATTAATAGTGTACATTCTACTTCTGCCTGGAGCCACAAATATTAACTTACATTTCCCTTTTTAGTACAGGTATCCTATTTCCATGTTGTTTACTTAGAAAGCTGTATGTACAGTCCTGTTCAGTGTTTTCCTTGTACAGTGAATTTCCACTGATACTTGTCTGTCTGCACACAGCAATAGAGGATAAAGATTATTTTTTTTAGGTTGCATTCCAGCATTTTTTTTCTAATGTTACAGACATGTCTAGGTGCATTTGCAGTTGTGTAGCTTGAATTTTTTTTTCTGCTTTTTGTTAATTGCCAAGTTGACTGTGGGCTACTATATTCTGTAAAAATGGAGCTGGAGGGTATAACAACTATTTTTGATGTGCGCAGTGCATGCCCTAAGTAGAAGACTTGCTGTGTTGTTTATTGACTGTTAGTGTGCATTCTAATTTGTGTTTCCTGGCAGTGTTGTTTGTGTTGGTGGGGACGGCATGTTCAGTGAAGTGATGCATGGTCTCATTGGAAGAATGCAGAAGGACTCTGGCATAGACCAAAATAATCCCAAAGCACCGTTAGTCCAATGCAATATAAGGATTGGCATAATTCCTGCTGGTAAGAAAGGGTTAACTTTCAGTTTACTTTGTTCATTTATTCTTGAAATTTCTTCTTATTCATAACTTCTTGAATTTAGGCCTAAGTATAAGATATGAGCAATGATATTCCATAAAGACACCTAGCTAAAGCAGTTTGTATCCCAGTATAATTACTGATCACATGCAATTTTATTTGTGAAGTGTATGTTGTAAAGGAAATCAAATCTTAATGTGCAACTTCAGAATTTAATTACTAGTATTTTTTTTTGTGGCTTATTGTGTGTTAATACAAGATAAGATGTTGAGTACTACGTTTGTCCATCTGAACACATTAATAAGTGAAATTTACTGAACAGAGACTTACCTGATAAATATTTTTCCAGTCCCAAATGCTCCACACATTTGGTTAGCATTGTAATGAGAATGTCCCACTGGTCTGGCAAACTCAAAAAAAAAAAAAAAAAATCTAAAATTTTTTCTTTTTTTTTTTCCCTGCCTCCAGTTGTCATCACAGAAAGCAACTACAGCTGAGGAACAGTCCTCAGGTTGCAGACCAAGTTGCAGTTTCTACCCCTTTTTAGAGTTGCTATACCTTCACAGTTCTCAATGTCAGCCACTTTGAATTTCAGGCAATCCTGGCTACTGTCATTGAGAGGCATTTGAGAGAACTCGTTTTTGGAGTTCAGGTCTTTGGTGATAAACTTACTTTTTTTTATTGACCATAGGCACTCTTTGGATCAATCTTGCTGTTAAATCTAGTGTCCCAGGTGTTACCTCACCCTACCCAGTTGGTCCCCAAGATTCCTTCAAAAGTGGACTTACAAGATGACTGTCTTCCAGGGCTGGATTCAGTGTTGCAACTCCTTAGCATCTTCAATTTTGAGGACTCAGTGGAAAGACAAATGGAGAGTTCATTGTCTTTTCTGTGCTATTCTGCTGCTCTGTTTTGTTTTTTTTTTTTGTCAGAAGCTCGAGGTTTGGATTAAAGAATTGGGATATGAAATAAACATTATGAGCTTCTGACTAGAACTGAAACACAGACTTTGAGAAAATTTAGCACAGGTTATAAAAATACACCAAGTGAAACAGGGTATATATACCCTCAGGCTTTAGGTGACTAATTTTATACTGGTTATATCATTGTGAAGAATGTATCCAAATCCAACCAACTGGTCTGAATTCTTGCTTGGAAGAAGCTTAACCCTTTCTGCTTGCAGAATAACAAGGGGTCAATGTCCCCTTGTGGCTTTTCATTCTCCTTGTTAGCTAGCACATTAAGGTTTCTATGTAACAGAATTACCATATTTAAGTATATTCTGATTTTATTTGTTAAAGCTTTGTATTAAAATCAGTTTGTATAATAAACTTAACAAGAATAGAATTTGAAGTGCTCCACCCTTCATTTCCCTTATTTGAGCAAATTTCTTGGACTCAAATTTTTTTGTTTACATGGTTGGTTTCAGAAGATTTTGCCTACTGGTGATGTTAGTGACTGTAAGAAGATACAATTTAAAAAACAGAACCTCAATATTAAGAGATCTTTCTTTGTCCTTAGGAAATTAACTATAAGCATGTTAAAATTGAAAGATTGACTTTGCTTTTTCCACAGTTTCTTAATGTATTTTTCCAATTGCAACCAAAAACTGTGATCTTCACTGATATTTTAATATTGCTAACATGTATCAGGTCCCTTTCTTCTCTTATATACTTGAGTGTTTTGTGTTTTGTCCATTGTAGCTGTTTGCTGTTTGAATGTATACTGCATACTCTATTCCTTGAACTAACATGAGGTACAGCCTTGTAATCAGTCCTATGATTCAAATATTTTCTCCAAGTCATTCTTCAGATCCCTCAAATTATTTATAATGGAGTATGAGGAAGCTGGCCTTGAAGTGCTATTAATTAAGTTTTCTGGAAGTACAGAAGACAGTAAATATTTTTATCTGTTTGTATATTGTACAGTATTTAAAATGATCTATTATGTAAAATATAGGAAAATGCTTATTTACTGAAAAAGGGAGTCAAATCACTGAACAAATCTTAACCCTTTCTTAACACATACGGCCATCACAGGGGTCTTAAATTGTATACGGAATAACCAGACCCATGCATTGCAGGATGGTCAGGAAGGCAGCAAGAGTTTGTGTATTGTTGGTTTTTTTTTCATTTGAGGTTCCCCCCCCCCCCAGCCCTTGGTGAAGCTGTTCTCTGTTCATCTTTGCTTGGTGTAGTGGAGCTCTGACCATGTATTGACCCCAGTAGATCCCCCTAGTTCCCAGACCAAGTGCGAGATACCTGTTCCAAAGTAAATGAGATCCTTAAAAAAACTTTTTTTTATTTAAACTAAACTGACAGTCCTAAAATACAGCAAGTTAAAAGGAATAATGAAATACAAATCATGCATCTAGAAAAGCTTCATCTATGATGCTCTTTTGAGTTCTTTATAACCAACCTTTTTCTTAAAATCCTAAGAACTTGTTAATAGATATTGCAAACACTACCCATAATTTAGAGATTAAGTTCTAAAGCTCTATTTGTCTTCCAATATGTGGAGACACTTTACTCAATGAGGGCAGGAGCCTGGGGTAAGGTGACACTGAGCAGTGTTTTTTGTTTTTTTTAATCATTTAGTTCCTAATGTCAAGCTGCGTTAACAGAAACATGGCAGGTTGTGGTTTGTGGTTGTGATTAAACAGTGTCTGTACTCAAACTAACACTCAATTCAGCAGCCTTAATCTTTGCTTGGAAGCTGTCAAATTTTACAAAGTTTTGAAGCTACAAATGAAAAAGGTTTAATGCTAAAACACTCTCCTCTCTGTGATTGTTTTTGAGTAATTAAGTTTATTTTATAGGCAGAATGCCATGGTACAGGCTCTTTTTCTAACGTTGGATGCTACTTGTAAATAATGATTCTAACTTCCTGGAGCAAGCCCCTGCTTGGCCCCTTTTTTTGTACAGACGTGTCTGTTTCCGGACAGTCTCTTTCCTTAGTCTGTCTTCTGGTTAAAAAAGCCCACATTTATTCTTATGCTTTATGGAACACTTTAATGAAATAACTTGTGTTTTTATTGACATAAATAAAGGCTTAAACTCAAATGGCAGTTCTAATTTCTGAGTTTCTCTTAGTTGCAGCCTTTCTTCAAATCTGCTGGTGTAAATTGACTGAATGCTGTTGTAAACAGATTTGCTGTTAAGAGTGCTTAGAGGTTCTAGCAACCTGACAAAGTTTTGCACTGTGGTGTGGTAGCTACAAGTCAGTGCACCTACTAAAACTTCTGTTTAGTTATTACTTCCTTCTGGTGCCATCTTAGCCTTAAAAGCACGTTCAGCCGTGGTTTCTCTCTGCATTCAGAGTGGTAGTATGCCTCCACAGAACTGAAAAACAGACAATCATTCCTCTTATGACATGTGGCACTGAGGTTTCGTCCACATATTTTAGTATTAAAATTATACCCTCTAGAGTAAGCCAAAATAATTCATTCTTACTAAACCTGGAATAGAACGGGAGGCAAAGCTGTCAACTGCTGTTGGAGGACTCTTTAGTAAAAGAGAACAGATTAGATTAAATACTCTTAAGATCCCAGCAGGTAGAAAAACAATCCTGCTTCACTCTGTGCTGTGGCATAATATTAATGCATGTATTCTTCCAAAACCCAAGTCTGCCAGCCTGCCTGGGGGGATAGGGGAAAAAAATTTCCAAGCACTAGGGAAGATTGGGTAAAGCGTGGATACAAAGGGTTAATTACTATAGTGCTTTAGGCTTCTAGTGTATCCAGATACCTTTCACTTTTGTTGTCGTCAAGGTGTGAACTCTAATGTCTAGGACTGAAGCACGCAGTATGTTTATAATCAGCATGTCGATGTGTAGCTGTAGAAGTGAAGAATGCTAAAGACAGTACAGGCTTCTTATGTGGCAGTAGTACAGAAAAATGGTGGAGGAGTCATTCACAAACTTAAAAACCAGATGCGAGTAAAATCATGAAGCGTGGCTGGACTCTTATACTACTGTCATTTAGGCTGTAAAATTTCTTTTCGAAAAGGTGTTAAAGCATAGCATAAAAAGCTGTCTAATTCTTTTTTTAAATGACTCCAAGTGGTGTGCCTACAGCCTCCTCCGTTACAACATTTGTAATATTTAATGGTCTTTGCAGTTTAGTTAGTATCTCATTTCAAGGTTCAGTATGTCCAGTTTGAAATCTGAAGTGCAATGTTGTGTTCCTACTTCAGCTTTTTAAAACCATTATATTTCTGGAAATGACAGTTTTAGAGCTAAATACTGCATTTAATATGGTGGGGCTGCTATGAGTGCAACTAAGTCAAGATTACTTTTCCCTGTGTTGTTAATTTGATCTCTTAAATTTGCCATTATTGTATTAATCCAGTTTTGTTGTACTGTGGTACTGAACTTCTGCTGAAGTAATTATCTCCCAAAAAAAACCCCAGAACAAAGTCCTCCTGAACTGTTCCTTTTCAAGCCAGGCTGTCATTCTACATATGTTAAACTTGATTTCTTGGTTTGTGGATGCAGAAAGGAAGATGTATAAAACTTTGAGTAGGAACGTGGCTCTATGCCCATTCATCTGTAACAGCCGCTTCTCCCCTTACTTTTGAATGTCAGATCCTTGTCATTTGAAAATCACTTCCCATAAGCATCACCATCTAGATTTTTCACAATAGGAAATGCTGCTTTGCCAAGAGTATGCAGTTGCTCTCTCATTAGCATGACTCGCCTGGTATTTTGTCTATGAGGTGACTGCATGGATTGTGACTTCACAAAAATACTACAAACGTATGGGACCCCCGCTGAAGTTGTTACTCTGCCTCTTTGCAGTACAGAATCCTGTTGCCATGCTAATTTGTCTCTGAGGATTCTGTGCGTGCCCTGGGAGCTCCTGCTCCTGTCAAGGGTATCTCATGTGGAGCAATGCTCATGAGCGCAAAGAGTATTTCTATTTCTTTATTAAACTCACTCTTTTCTATAGGATTAACGTCTAGCTGGCTGTTGCTTCTGTCATCTGCTTAGTTTATTACTTCCAGTTCTTTGAAATTTGTTTAGTTTTCCATCAATAAAAGCACAAAAATCAACACTTGTAGTCCACAGCATGCACGTGTTTTGGTTTAAGAAAACTTAGTTGTAAGTTAGTAGTCTAATTATTTTTTAGATGATTAATTCTAGCACTTTTTTTTAATTTTTTTTGTTCCACAGAATCAATGGCATGAATTTTTCCATACAACCAGTAAATCATCTGGCTTTGCTTATTGCTTTGGTGGTTCTGTGACCAATTTAAAGCTTGTGAGGTGGTGTCTGAGCACCTGTCTGTGTGACCTGTCTACTCAAATACCCAGCAATATTTGCATGCGAAGGGGAAATCTGGTGATTTAGTTGTACTGTATTCTATGTAGTGCCGTCCATCGCTTTGGTTTCTTTAATCTTGCTTTAGCAAAAATGTTTTATGGGGAGTACATACTCTTTAATATTATAAATGCATACCTTGATCATTTCTCTTTGTGATTAATTAAAAGGAAGGATTTCCTTGATAATTTTTAAATCATTAAATTTATTTTTTAAATTACAGTGTTTAAATTTGGGGAAGGGAAGAATGTAGAAGAACTTGCCTATGTAACAGCTATGAGGCTGTATGATACCTCCTAATAACAAACAGACTTTGGGGAAGATCAGTAATGAAACAGTGCTCTAGCATACATAGTACGCGGTAAAGATTCAAAGTAATTATACTTATTTTAACAGACACCAGTTGAAGTGCCCTTTACACACTTCATATTTTCAGTAGACTCTTAATATCAAAATATCTGGGATGGGAACTTTCTTTAGCTGGGGGATTTCATACAGTTAGTTTGGGATTCAGCTGTCTACATATGGTGGTATGGTGCCACCATCATGGAAATGTACTAGCCCTATGCAAGGCAACTGTTGTACTAGAGTAGCAGTTGGAAGCCAAGCAGAGTAGTCTGCAGCTCTTGAACACTACTGGCTGGTGTCGTTTTAGGTAACGGAGTTACTCTCCTTAAGCTGAGTTTCAATTTGAAATTGATACTCAAATTTTCATGCTTACCTTTAGGTGTCTGCAGGGGAGATGGGCATCTAAACTCATGTTATAGCCAGGGGCACTGGGTCAATATGGTCAGTAGAGCCTGTAGATCTTGGGTTGCATCTGCCCGTCTGGTGCAGATGTCGTGTTTCCTAAGGCCCTTCAACTGGGGCCTGCGCGTGAGTACCTTGAATCAAGCTCAAGCTGCTGTCCGCAGTCCGGGCAAGATCTCCTTGACCAGAATGGAAGCTTTGACATAGTCTGCAGTGTTACATGTACAATTCTAGGTGTCTTAACCTGAAACTTAATCATTCCCCTGCATGCTGATTTTCTTCTCTACTAGCACACCAATGTAACAAGTAGTTTCCACACCGAAGAGCTTTCTTAATGAATTAGGGCTCAGTTTACGAGCAGTCCAACCACTTTCTTCGCATTTCTTTGTGGTTCTGTGCAACCCATAAAAACCTCTTTTATTTTTCTTCACTCCATTAGGCCGTTGCCGTTAAAAATCCCCACAGAAAATCTGGCAGAGTATGTATATAATTTTTCTGTTGGTTTAACCAGAACAAACAACATCCACCTAGCACTAGTCAAGAGTCACTCTCTGTGAAAGCTTCTTGCCCAAACTGAGTGCTCTGGCAATCCTAAGCTATTAATAAAGGGATATTAATCAAGCTATATTTACATTCTACTCCTGCGTTCCATATCACATTTATACGGATAAAATAAGCCAGATTTTGGTGGGGTTTGCATGTGCATCTACTCAGGGTGCTGTTTCAGCAGTAGTAGATTCCAAATCTATTCAAGGCCCACCTAATGGTCTAGAATTCCCATTTGGTTATGAAGTATTCAAAGGGATTCAAATCCTTAGTCATCGTGAACATTTTTGTGACATTTAAACTAGTACTGTTAGGTTCATGCTTGGTGTGGTGTTATGACCAGTTATATTCTCTTGGAATGTATGTAAGGAACGATACTGGTTTTGTTGCTCCACACTACTGACTCCAAGAGAGGAAAAAAACAATGATATTTTACTGTTTGTAGTTAGTACTCCACTGGCGCATCTGAGGAAGAGGGATGATTTGGCAGTTGCTAAACGCTGTTGGTGTCTTCCCCAGCCTCCCATTTTAGAATCTCAGAATTCGTTTCAGAATTCAGATCTAATTTTAGCCCTCCCTTGCTAGTTAATGAATAGAAATGAAAGCAAGTTCTATAGAATTGCCCAACAGATAAATCAGCTTTTAATTGACTACAGAAGAGCATAGGGAGATAAGCCTCCGGTGTTATAATGTAGCTTGCATGAATTCCTCTTCTCCCACCTAAAGTGTAAGACTACTTGGAAGCTCTGTTTACATCAAAACAAGTGTGACTAAGGCAATTCTAGCAGCAGAATGCAAACAGATCTTGAAGAAGTGAGAAAGAGTGGATGAAATGTTAGGCTTGTACATTCAGCAGTAAAAGTTCAGGTCAGATCTTTTAGTGGCTGTTTGTTTGTTTATTTTTCTTTTCAAAAGTAGTGAGAATTTTCTTTTCTGCCAAACTGAAATTCATGAGTGTAGGAGCCAAAATGAAAAAATTGGCAGTAAAGCATAGCTTCAGTATCTGAACTCTGCTTAATATTTTCTGCTATAGAACTCCAAACGTGGCAGGATAATGTCATCTGCGTACTTTGTGTGTTATGATACTGAGGGAAATTGAGTCCTGTTTCCTGTGTGATGGCATATACTTGGCACCATCTTGAACTTCAACCTTGTCGAGAGAGATCTCTTTAGTCAGGCTGTTCCTTTTGTTCTGCAGTTGTGTTGTATTCTCTTTAATTGGCTGCTGGAGCTGCTGCTTGTTCACTGTGGCAGGCTTCTGTGTAGCGCTGGCTCGATGGAAGCTTCTCCCTTCCCCGTGGCGGGCAGTGGATGTGGTGTCCATCTCCTGAGGAGTGAGTTGGAGGGGAAAGGATTTTCTTTGCTCCTATTGCCTTGACTGATTTCAAAGTTGGAAAGAAAAAAAAAAGTAGATTTTTAAATAGTGATTGCTCGTTCCTCCATTTTTAGTTTGCTATTTCAATTTGCTTAGGCCTCAGAAATGAAGTACTCTGTACCTGAGCTGCTCTACACCTAGTGTATCAGTAGCAAGTTTGGGAACATATATGTGGACCAAGTAATTTTTTTGTTTTCAGACTTCCAGCCTTGACTGTAAAGGAATTCATTTTCAGGGAGGGAGACGGGAAGAAGATGTGAGATGGGAAGAAGATAAATTTGGAGTTAGGTGGTGCAACAAAAATGCTTTGGTACGTCTGGCCCTGACTTCCACATCCCTGCAGCTGAGTAAAAATCAGAACCCTGCATTAGGCTCTTAGATGGGTTTTTATAAGGATCAGGGAGAATTGCCTGTGTCTAAACAGCACCTAAAATACTGAGCGGACGTACTGATGGGGCAGTGGCCTGAAGGTAGTTTGTAACAAAGACAGAATATAGGGGAAACCTAAAGCTTCCCCCCTTTCTTCTGGTAGGTATTTTACTCAAGACTGTAAAGGCACATCTCTATCCACTTTGCTCCCCTATCTATAAATGATTATATATATAACACGAATTCCTGAAAGCAAGTATTTACTAATTTTCAAATAGTAGAACTAAGCAGGAGTTTCTGGCTCAAGATGCAGCTGGAGGAGGAAGGGGTGTTGACAGCCTGGAATTTAGATCACTTTCCCAAAAAAAAAAATGATTCATATAAAAGCTGTAATGTAATCCTGAAATTTTTCATGTGAATTAACTTACTTCCCTTCAGTAAGTGCTATATATTTATTGCTTATATGGTGAAAATCTTTGTGCTTTGTATGGAAAGAAATAAATCCTGCTCATTGAGGGGGGGAAAAAGAATTACAATTTAAATCATAATATTTGTATACTTGTATTTACTCTGTCCCATGAAATAGAAAGGGGCAAGCCAAAGGAACATAACGCTTTTATTTGGAGGACCATGCCAGTAATACTTATTTGGAAAATATATGAATTAATCTCTAGTTTTTTATTTTTCAGGATCAACAGATTGCATATGCTTTTCAACTATTGGCATTTCTGATCCAGTAACATCAGCTCTTCATATTATTGTAGGTGGGTGGTCAAAGTTCACTGTTTTGGCATGAAAACAATTAAAATAGCCAAAAATAGTAGTTTCATGTAGTTCTTTCTATGTGTCTGTGAAAGGTAATTTGAACACAGTGGCTGAGTTGAAATACAGTTTTTGTCTGGGATTTAAGTCTCTGATTTGAAACACTGGAGGTTAAAAATTAATTGCTTTCTCTACTGTAATTCATTGCTTTCAAGGGATCATAACGTTTTGAAACTTTATCTGGTGCTTAAGTTTTCATGCATTCTGGCATGCTTTTGAAAATAGCAGTAAAATGCAATGAGCAGTGTAAGTTGTTGGCCTATATATACACACATCTCTTAGAGAAAGCTACGACAAATGCATGTACACTTGAATAGTAGTATTTTCTACTAGTTGCCCAATTGTCCTGGGCAATTCAATGCTTCCATGCCAAGTTAGAAGTATGGCTTCTGCTTGACTAAAACTAGCTGATAATTCCCAATTTTTACTATCTGTAAGTCACAGATTTGAGGAGAAACTAGGGAGGAGAACAACTACTCTTCAATAAATGCTTTTTGATATGTTGTCACCAGTAGGGATGCTGACATTGCCACTTCTCAAAGTCCTCTAGTAATGGAGTACCTGCACTGCACGGGGGCTGAAGGAGGCAGCTTGGCATATTCAGTGCATTGTGATTTGTGATTGCCCATCCTATCTGCTACATGCTGAAGATCATAGTCACCCAGTTCTTAGTACTGAATTTGAAAAATTGTGCAAGGCAGTCTTCAGTTATAATGATGTTGTGTAAGCATAAAGGGTAGCATTTCCAAATGATAGTGAAATAATTATCACTTGTTATTGAGTGCTTAACAGTTGCAGTTTTAGGAGCTGGTGTTGCAAAGATTTACACATGTGTTTCTCTGTTACTAACCTATGGTGAAATCTGGTCAGCATATGTGGAGTTTGGGCCATTGGGCTAGGATTAGAGCGGGATATGGGTTTCCTATATCATAGATTTTAGCTGGATTATTAAATGTGCATATAGGCACATGTATTTAGACTTTTAAGAGTTTCTCATGTAAAGGGGTCTTCACAGTAGTCTGTGGTGGAAGCATGAAAGACAAGTGAAATAAAAAAAAGAAAATAACCAAACAAACCAACCACCAAAAAAACAAAGAAACAAAACCACCTCCTCAAACCCCCAAAAGCCACCACGGCTCTAAATCTTACACTATGAGGACATCAGCAAGGTGGTATACTCTGTTCTTAGGGATTTTCAGGGCTTGACTGGATAAGCCCTGAGTAACCTGATCTGACCTCATAGCTGAATCTACTTTAAGTGGTAGGTTTGATGACGGACCTCCTAATGCCCCTTTCCAGCTGGAATTATCCTCTGTTGGTATAACAGACAGGATTAAGTAGCATCCGGTAGACGTACAGATGCTTCATTGATCTCTTCTATAACACCCCCTCCTATTGCTACATGGTAAATGAGTGTAAATTCTTCATTATATATTTTTAGCATACCAGCCTTTCTTATCACTTAGTGCTTAATGCTTTTTAAATATTAAATTACTGTTAAAATTATTTTTTCTTTTCTGCATGTATAAGAAATATATATGGATATATGACATATATATATGTTATGACATAAATACAACATATATTTTTTACTTTTAAAAAACTGGTAACGTTAAAGTAACTATCATGTTTGCAGCTGCAAACAAAATAAGCCTTAATAGAGCCTTGCACTTCTGATCTTCATAGGTGACTGTCAGCCTCTGGATGTCTCTTCTATACATCATAACAACACGTTTCTGAAGTACTATGTATCATTGCTGGGTTACGGTTTTTATGGAGATATATTAAAAGATAGTGAAAAGAAGCGGTGGATGGGTCCGATAAGATATGACTACTCAGGTAACTTGTGTAATTATTACATTCTTTTGTCAGCATGTAAACATATTGGAGCAGTTGGTGTGCTCTCTCCAAACCAAGCTTCTCCGAAGCTTTTAAACACCAGAAACAGACAGAACATGACTTTAAACTTGTAGTACCAATTACATTTGATCACATTATGTAAAGCTCCGTAACATGCGGGATAACATTAACAGTGTGCTCATTAAAGTTATGTTGAATATATTTCACCTAGCGATAGCTGCCTAAAAAGCAGTATCTTTTCTGTGCTAATAATTTTGCCGTTCTTTTCAATCAGTTAGCCAGAGATAGGCACTCCTCTGTCTTAGTCAGCTGATGGAATGAGTTGTTAATTTTGTTCGTCTTCCAGCACTGATTGTAGAGAGAGAGAGGAGTGGTTTAGCCTAATTAGCTAATATTTGGATAAAACCTATGCTACTGGAAAGTATTTTTTTGCCTTTGATTTGTCTTGTATTAAGGAAAGGAGATGCAAAAGCAAAATTTGAGTAGTGTAGGCCAATTTTAAGCTTTAGCAGTGATGTACAGCTAAAATGTTTAGTTTGCTTTTAAAGATGTCAAAATTATGGCACTATTGGCAAATGTTAAAAAGTTATGGGAGTGGTATTTCCTTGTCCTTTACAGTCTAAAACATGTTTTGCAGTCCTTAGAGAAGAAGGAAAGAGAGGAACAATCAAGGGATGTGTGCAGAGGGGTTTGTGATGTGGATTTATAATGACTTAATGCTGCTTAATGCCTTTTTTATGTAGGCTTCAAGACTTTTCTTTCTCATCATTACTATGAAGGAACAATTTCTTTTCAACCAGCAAAACACACACTGGGATCTCCACGAGATAAAGATAGCTGCAGAACAGGGTAGGTTAATGTTTATCTCTGGATTTTTGACATGAACTATTTTAAAAGGCCTGTACGCAGAGGTCACAGGAATGTTTGTAATATCAAAACACTTACTCTGGAAGAGGCAAGCTTGTAAAAAAGTTTATTGACTCATTAAAGAGAACACCTCGTTTTATCAGGTCAGTAAACAAAAATGTAATAAAATTTTGTTAGCTGGTCCCCCTGTCCCCCAGTTTTAAATTAAGCAAAGTGTAACAGCACAGTACCCATTACAAGATGCTGAGGGTACTATGCTGTGTTACTGCTAATAAATGAAAAGTCTGGATGCCTCATAGCTTCTACAAATGGAAATAATTATTCAAAAATTATCAAATGTTCACATTGTAATTGGATCTAATAATTTTAGGGGTTGTTTTAGTGCCATGACAACAGGTGGCATGGCTTGTTCTGAGGATAGGTCCTCTCAGGAATCAGCCTATTTAGCCTTTTTTTATAGCTTACTACTGTGCTATATCAATTCTGTGTGATATTTCTCCAATCAGGGGGTCTACCTTAATCTCCAAACGTTCCGTCCTTCCTTTCTCTTTGCTTTCACCTGCTTGAAGTTATGCACTAGTACTTATTATTATTCTTCATATATGCATCAGAGAATCATGTATCTGTCACAGATATAGCAGCAAACAGCACAGCAGGATACGGAGGGGCCAGAAACTACCTGGAACTTGAGGCTGTGCTGTAATAATAGTGCTGTGACAAGCTACAGATCATGGTCTCCGGTACTAGCTGGAGCAACTCTCCTGGTCCATCAGGTGCTTTGATGCAGGGGAAGCTGTCCTCTGGGTCTCAGTCAGGGAGTAGAGTGCCTGATGCCTCATGGGGGATTTTATACATCTTGATAATTGTTGAAAGGGCAGTATTGCTGGGCACAAGCAATTCGGGAGCATCCTGGAATGTGGTGATCACAGCGATCATGCAGGTGATTAGCAAGCTGACTAGGAGAAATGCTCTGCTGGTCTTGTTACAGAAAAGGAAAGTGGGGGATGTGACGGTTGAGGGCAGTCTTGGCAGCGGCGACTGTGAGATTATAGAGTTTTAAACCCTGGGAGAAGTAAGCAAGGCAAAAAGTAGAATTGCAACTCTGAACTTTAGGAGAGCAGATTTTGGTTTATTCAGGAATCTTGGCAAGATTCCATGGGAGAATGCCCTGGAGGACAAAGTGGCCCAGGAGAGTTGGTTGGTACCTCCTCAAAGCACAAGAAGAGTGCATTCTGATACCCAGAAACTTGAGCGAGCATGATAGAATACCCAAGTGATTGAGCTAGAATCTGAGAGGTAAAGAGAAGGTGGCAGTGGAATGGGTTACTTTGGAAGAACTCAAAGACATTGCCTAAACGTGCAGGGATAGAACTGAGAAAGCCAAAGCTGAGGTGGAATTGAAATCAGTGGGATGTGAAGGGTGTTACTTCTTACGAAAGGATTATGTAAGTATACCAATCACAATAAAAGGCTAAAGCTGTGGGCCTGCTGCTTAGTGGTGTGGGGAACCTAGTGACAAAAGGTAGGGAAAAGGCTGGAAAACGACTCCTTGGCCCCAGTTTTCACTGAAGTAGTGTTCCCCCAGGCCTTACAGGTCCCCAAGCCTGTGGATGAGGGGGAAACAGCAGGTGTTATGTACCTTGACTTTAGCAAGGTCTTTGGTATTGTTTCCTGTAGTATTCTTAAAACCAAATTGATGAGGTGTGGACTAGGTAAGTGGACGGGCGGAACACTGGCCAGTCTACCTGGAAAGGTTGTGAGCACCATGTCTAACTGGCAGACAATTACTGATGGTATCCCTCGGGGATCAATACTGGGGCTAATACATCTTTATTAATGACTGGGACGGTGGCAGAGAGTGCACTCTCAGCATTATTGTGGATGATACCAGACTGGGAGGAGTGGTTTACACATTGAAAGTCAGGGCTGCTATTCAGAGGGACCTTGGTATGCTGAAGAAATGGCTGATAGGAACCTCCTGAAGTTCAGGAGAGGCAAACATTGTGTACCTGGGGTAGAACAGTCCCGTGCAACAGTACTGACTGGAAGGTGGCTCTGCCAAAAGGAACTTTGGGATCCTGGTGGACAACAGCTGTTCCTGAGTCAGTGGTGTGTTCTTGCAGCAAGGAGGCCAACCTTCAAAAGAGAAGTCAACAGGTCAGGAGAAGTGATGCTTCCCCTGTACTCAGCGTTTGTGAGATGAAGGTCTGGCTACCGTATGTCAATGTCTTTCAGTGTTACAGCAAATATTGGAACAGGTTGCCCAGAGGTCTTGTGGACCTTGCAGATGTTCAAAACTTGATTGAACAAGACACTGATCCTATAAGACCTGCTTTGAGCAGAGGTTTGGACCACATCAGAGGACCCTTCCAACCTGTGCAATTTTATGGCTATGCGATGTTGTTATTTTTGACATCCAGAAATCTTCAGCACTGTACTTAAGTAACTACTGCCTGCAGGGCTATCATGATTCATGCCACATCAGGGTTGTAAGTGCCATGCTGCATCTTGTGGTGGACAAAGGTCCTATAATGATTGGGTAAAACAAAAAAGATAAACTGAGTAATAGTTTTGTTTTCAGGAACTGAATGGTATATTCTGTTTTCAGATGTTACATTTGCAAGAAAACTGAGCAACAGCTGGCAGAACAACACAAGGAATGTGGATTAAAAGATGAAGGTAATTTGTCATAAAAAGTAAGATGGTGTAGTATTATACAAAGTACTATTTTTCAGAATATATCAGATCAAGTTTGTGTGTGTGTTTTGTTTTTTTTTGAACATGTTAGTTACTAGATAATCCATAGTTTCTTTAATTTTAAGGAAAATACATATTTTTCACACATTTACATGTAAGGTGTCTCCTCCACCCAAACCTCAGAAAATTCTGATAAAACGATACTAATTACTTGTATATTTCAATGTGTTGGGTTTCTTTCCTTTAAAAAAGATATATTTTGTGAGCTAGAACTCTGTTCTTTTTGTGAGAAGGACTTAGCTGATAAACTGTGAGGTAGTATAGAAGGAAGCAGTTCAATAAGATAACTTTTAGAATAGATCAGGATTAAAAATTGGTGTTTGTTAGCACAAAAGTCACCCAATGTAAAGCTGTTTATTAAATAAACATGAGGCAGTGAACTTGGGCAACTGCTAACCAGTCTAGTGGACTGTCCTGGTTTCAGCTGGGATAGAGTTAATTTTCTTCCTAGTAGCTGCTGTGTTTTGGATTTAGTATGAGAATAATGTTAATAACATTTGTTTTAGTCATTACTAAGTAATGTTTATATTAAGTCAAGGGCTATTTCACCTTCCCGTAGAAGCTGAGAGGGAGCATAGACAGGACAAGCTGGCTTAAAGAATACTCCATGCCACAGACGTCATGCTCAGTGTATAATTGGGGTTGGCAGGGGGGGCAGGAATCCACAATCGCTGCTCAGGACGGGCTGGGCAATTGATCTTCAGGTGGTGAGAGCAATTGTATTGCATCACTGATTTTGTATATTCTTTTATCATTATTATTTTCTCTTCCGTTACTGTTGTATTAAACTGTCTTTATCTCAGCCCATGAGTTTTTTCCTTTTTTTTTCCTCTCTCTTCTCCCTGCCATATTGCGGGGGGGAAGGAAGTGAGTAAACGGCTGCGTGCTCTTACTTGCCGGCTGGGGTTAAACCATAGGCTTAAGTATTTCTGTACAGTACCCCACCAGTACTCAGTATAAATGATAAATAGTTACGCTGTCCTTACTCTCTTTCCCCCCTCCATTCCAACTCCTGTGCACACTTCCATGGATTTTTTTTTATGGGCATAACTTTTCCTTCCTTTTGCTAAAACAACTGTTAATATACTGGATTCTGGGCAGTCATCCTCCTAGCTGTATCTCTTTATGGCTGACTACTATGTCACTACTACTATGTCACTACTATGCCACTACTATGGGAAGCGCTGATATCGATAGACTTGTGGCCTTGCTGGAGTAGGATACGCAGATTCAGTTGACTGAGTTTCGCCTCCGGTCTCAGTTCATCATCTCGGATAAACCCCTCTTAAGCTGCAAGCAGCCATCCCACTGGTGCTTGCTTCTGCTTTTACTCTTTTTCTTTTTTCCATTGTAAAGCCCAGTGCAAAAAACTGTAATTTTCTTGACATAAACATTGGTCCTTATGACCTAGATTATTTTATAATTACAGTTATTTTGCACAGTATCTGTGCCAGGTTCTAGCTATTTGTTAGCAAAAAGAGTATCATCATACTATAGAAATTCATTGGTAACATAAAGACTGTATATAGATTTCTATGCCAACCTGAATTCCTGTTACGCATGCTTTTCTCTAGTGTTTTCATCCCAGCTACTGTTTTCAGATCTGTGATATAGTCAACAGATGGCCAGATTGGAGTATTTCTTGAGTTGTTTTAATTTATGCCCAGATTCAGCTAAAGTAATTGCTTTACATAATATTTTCTTAGGAGCTAAATCTGATAGCTAAATCTGTTTCTTTGAGAAATAACTAGTTAGAAATTGCCATCCTTTTTTCTTTTGTTTGTGGGGTTTTTTTGTTTGGTATTTTTGGGGGATCTTTTTGTGTTTAGGTGGGGTTTGGGGTTTTTTTTGTTGTTGTTGTCTTTTTTTAAATCTGCCATTTTGTTAGCTTTGATCCAGCAAAGGAGCAAAGGCAGAAGAAAGTTACAGGTTAGTGAGCAATCAAGACTGCTTTAGCCAGCACTGCACAAGACGTTAAGCAACTGATTATGTAGGATACCGTTTACTTAAATCCATTTTACTTCTGGTAGCTGGCTTTCTTTGCAGTCCAGTCTCTTCTCCGTGCAGTACTGGTAAGCAAAGAATAACAATCAGCTACTCTTGATTTGCAATAAAAAGGACTTTAAATCGCCAACTCAGATAAGGTTTTTCCTCGGCGGAGTGTATTGGCTGACTCCTTCATTGTGCCTGCTTGGTTTGTGTACCGTTCAGATAAGTTTAGAAGGATGTTTGCATTGACTGTCACTGTACGTATTTCTCTGTATTGTGTGCAGGATTCTATGTGCATGTGCTGACTAAACTTTGAATGTTGGTACTGTATGCTGATTTCAGCAACTTGCAGTATATGTACGCGATCGGCAGTTGAAATGATTGCTGTTTATGCTCTCCCTGCTCAAGTTTGCTCTATTGTATGAAAGATATTCTGGGCAAATAAATTGTGCTATTACAGTGATGCACCCTGCGGAATGGTTATGGAAACGGTTGGTCATTTAAAATGTGATAAATACCCTGACTTTATTCTTACTTGAACAGTGAAGCTTTTTTTGAGTAACATGCTGAAATGTATACTGATGGGTACTTTTCCACCACGTGAAAACAATCTGTTACAGTAACATATATAAGCATTCTACCTTAAGTAATTTGAGACTTATTTATTACAATGAGCATACCTCTAAAGTTAACACATATCTGGACACACTGTAGACTAAATTATTAATGTTTTTCAGATAAACAACAAAAGCATTTATCAGTAAATAGTGGTGTTTTCATTTTGTTGTTTGTGTATCAGAAAACCTCTGGTTTTCTTGAAAATAAGCACTTGTATAGTTCTGGAGACAGTTCAGAGGTTTCCAGTTCCAGTAGTTCTTTATGTTCTGTTCAGTTACTTTAATCTCAGAGCCGGGCCCCATCATTTGCCTGCAGCGTGAACACATTCATTCTGTAGTTTGACATTTAAGTCTTTCTCATCTCTCTTAAGATACACGTTTTGAATCTGATTTAAATTATTTCTTTCTGCAGTGTCCTGTTTGAAAGCAGCATTAAAAGAACAGCAGTAAAGCAAGCAATACTAAAACCATTCTGGCAAATGATTCAAAATCGTTGAATTTAAGAGCTGCATTTTTTCTTGTTATTACTGATTTGTTTATCAGGACATAAAGAGGATAGTTAAGGTGGAAAAAGAATAAAGTTTTTAGTGTCCTTTAAGTCTTTTGTCACATAATCCTACTCTGTTTTTCCTGGAATTCTGTTTTTCTTGGTTCTGTTACTAAAGAGTGGTCAGTAAGAAGTTCCAATGAATAAAAATTCAAGGAAGCGAGAAGAGTTCAAAGAGCAAAGAACAAAACAGGATACTTTCCAAACATTATATTTTTTTTCTTTTTTCTTTTTCTGATGTATAAAGCTTGGAAGAGGTCAATTCAAAATGAATGCATCATAGGCTTTAGATTCAGAATTGCCTAGACAATTGTAATAACGATTCTCTAAAGTAAACGTAAAGTTCCTAAAACCAAGACAATAAAGAATATCAGAATTTCAAGACATGAAATATATAGCATAAATGTCATCTGTCGTCCTATCAAAGAAGCACTTTGAAAATAACTATGTTAACCCAAATGTGGGGAACTGTATAATGTTAAATTTCTAAGTGCGTACCAGTTAATATGCCTCAGAACCTCTACCTTGCTATGGTTTATGATCAAACTTTAGCAAGCTTATATAAAAAACATTATCATTTTTTGTTCATTCCTTAATTTTAGCCCCATTATCAACAATGGCACTTCACTCCTGAACTCCAGTCTTAGAACCACATGTATCTCCGTAGATTATTCTGCATTCATTACTCCTGTGGAGTTGTTCATTTGAAATGTCTGAGTCCACTTATATCGGGAGGAGAAAAGGAGTATTATAGCTGCTTTATGGTTTTCTCTTATTGTAGTGAGGAAGGCAATTATGTGTAATCTAAAACTGCAAAGGTATTTTTTTAATCTGTTTTTATCCATGTTCAAGAAAATACAGTTTAGATGACAACTCTGTGCAGTGCATGGCAGTGTTTTTGTTCCAGAAAATTCCTCTGCTCTTGGTAGTATTGATGCCATCACACATTCAAGCTCAGTCTAGGTGTAATCTCTAAGAGAACAGTTTCAGGTTGTTGAAAACAGACTTTTGTATTGTTTTCCAGAGATCTCTGAAGATTTACGCATAGGAAAGTTCAACGCTGTTAATAGTATTCATCTTCAGATCTTCAGACATTTTGGGGAGGGGGGGGGGTGTTGGAAACAGACTCCTGATCTGCTACCTGCTGGTCCTTGCTGAACCCTGAGTCCTCTCTTCCCTTTTTTCTTTTTTTTTTAATACAATTTTTGTCATTGAGGCAGAAGAGAAATATTTATTTAGAAACCGAATTTTAAACCACTGTCTGTGCATCGTTGCTTATTTAAGATTAACACATTGAAAAGCAAGAATAAAATTTTTTAAAAAGTTAAAAGTCCTCCTTAACTTTCACACTGCAAGAGTTGTGACTTGCCTCTGTCTTGTCCCTGCCTGAGGCTTTGTGGGTTTACCCACATAGCATTGATCCTGACATGCATACGTCAGAAATGGTGAGCAGTTTTGGTAATAATCAGTCTGTGAAGGGAGAAAGCAGTGTCGTCTGTTAGTATATGAAAAACAGGGTTTTTTTTAAATGCAGTTTATTTTAAATATGTATTCACAGTGCATGAATATGCCCAGTAAAAACTTTTAAGTTGCCAAGAAAGATTGCTTTTTAGTGTTCTTGTAAGTAGATCAAATAATAACCTATCTCCATGCCTTTATTGATGTGTTTCAGAAGATGAAGAATGGAAGGTTATTAAAGGGAAATTTCTAGCCATCAATGCAGTAAATATGAGCTGTGCCTGTACACGAAGTCCAAAAGGTCTTTCACCAGCAGCGCATTTGGCAGATGGCTCAGCTGACCTCATTCTAGTTCGTAAATGCTCCAGGTTCGATTTTCTACGGTATCTTGTCAGACATACGAACCAAGATGATCAGGTGTGTATTCCCTTTGGCAGTGAATTCTCCAGAGTCAGTCTAGAGTTGTAGATATCGATATTCTTATGTGACAAAAAGAACATCTACAAAGCAGGTTTAAAAAAGTTTATGCATTTTGTGTGACGTAATCTCAGCATGTGTACCATTAAAAAACAAACGCATCATTTTAGCTAAGTCAAGTCTCTGTCCATAGCATTCTAACATAATTCCACTTCTGCTAATTGAATTGTTTCATAACATTTTCCATATATTTGCTGTTTGGACAGTATTTAAAGTGATTTTATGACAACTGTGGCCCCATGTATTCATCATGAAAAACTGCTCACAGCAGTATAATGTAGCTCAGGTAGAAGATGTAGTGAAGAATAATAAATCACTTTTTGTAAACTGTATAAAAATGGGGTTTAGAAGAAATTACCAGAACTGCAGTTTGATTTTACTCTGCAGACTTTTAGCAGAATTTTAATACGTATAAGTGACCAGGATATGAGCTTTATGCGTTCAGCTTCAAAGTTATTCCTTGCATATGTTGTAGCTGTCAGGATAAACTACGAGGGAAGATGTGTCATTGCTTTGGATTGTAGTATCTGTTGAAACCAGAGCTATGGCTGTGAATACACACATTTAATATTTGTCACAACCTGATATTATTAACATGGTCTGGAAATTATCTGAACAATGGGCTGATGTCATATCTAGTTACAAAAGCAATAATAAATCTCACTTGTTTATGATGCTATTCTTCCCCCTCTGTAGAAAAATTAGTATAGATTCTCTTTCCTGTATTTCCTCATTACCATTCCCTGGGACATCGTGTTTGTGTCTGTATTCCTCCTTCCTGCTATTCTTAGTCTCCTCTTCTTCCCTTCACTTCTTCCCACTCGCTCTCACTGTTCTCTTGATATTTTTGATTATTTGACGCCTTCCCTGGCTACCTTTCAAATTGGCTTCAACATGTATCAAGATGCTACGTTCTGCTTAGACTGGAGACATGAGAGCATTCATGGGTGGCTCTGTGCAGCCGTGGGTGCCGGTTTTTGCAACTAAGCTGTTTGGGCTAGCACGCTGCTTAGTGAGCCTCCTTGTATCTGTGAACCACCGCTTCCAAGTGTGGACTTCAACAGCTTCACAGTTGGTTTATGGTTAAAAGTCAAAGGAACTTAACACCTAGGAGGTTCCCTCAACTCTGATGGTTTTTGTGATTGCCACTGTGGTCATTCCCCTCCCAGTGCTTCCCCGCTGTTTCTCCCTGGGATGCATTGAAAAGTAAGGTTCCATTTTTGCTTTTCTATTTCTGGCTTGGGCAGTTTTTTAAAAACAAAAATCACTCTATGCCTCAGGTAAGCTTCTCTAGAAAATTGGAGTAGACAAACTTTCTTGAATACAAAATGTTGCACGCTGAGTTGCTTTACACATCAAATGTATTTAACTAATTGTAATTGCCTGTTTTGATCTATTTTTTTCTTTGTAGTTTGACTTCTCATTTGTAGATGTTTATCGGGTGAAGAGTTTTCAATTTACATCAAAGCTTTCGGAAGACAATGAAAGCAATGTCACAGACATAGGAAAGAAACGTTTCGGCCAGTTCTGCAGAGATCATCCAGCCTGTTGCTGTAATATCGCTAATAGCAGCTGGAATTGCGATGGAGAAACTCTGGACAGTTCAGCAATTGAAGTGAGGTAAGCATCCTTTTTTTTTCCTCTCCATGTACCGGAAAGCATTAAGCCTTTTCATGACTTTAAAGGTGCTCATAAAGACATCCCAAGGAGGTGACTCTGCGTAGCAAATTTGAGTCTTCTGACAATAAACTTGATTTTTTTTTTTAATTACTTTTTTGAGTCCTTTCCAGAGAATATTCCAACCATGTATATTGTAAATGATCACTCTGACTGGGATAGATGGATGGCCCTCCCTTTGAAGTTCTATGTAGTTCTTAACGACTGATATTATGTGCTTGAAGTGCTGAAGGTGAAGGTGGTGTTGGGAGGATTCTTTTTAAGAGAACCTCATTACTCGGAGCGCTAGCTTTTCCTATTAAGCTTAAGTAAGCATCTTTGTCTTACAGAAATCCTGAGTATATCCCATGCTTTGTGGTTTTTGACACACAGTCTTGTCTCCAGCCTTGACATATGGAGAAAGAAGTTTTCAGTTGTGCAAATAATCAAATTAGAAGGGAATAGAGGTTTATGAAATTTGAAGGGCTTTTTTCTTTTTTGTTTGAGGGGTTTTTTGGTTGATTGTTTTTGTTTGGTGTGGTTAGAACAAAGGGAACCAAAACCAATACAAAGTACTTACATGCAAGGGTGTTCCATTAAAACATAGTCACTTAGCAGTCCAGAGTGATTTTTATAAATATTGTATACGATCAGCTCATCTGAGTGCCCTGTAGAACTTTGCGTGGGGCAAAGAGGAGTAACAGGAGTGTTGGGTACATGAAAGCATCCAGCTTTCTTTGCAGGGCAGGATTGTATCAAGAATGAGAGTGCGGTTTCTGTAGTCTGGCGCAAGGAAATTTGTCCAGCTACTTGAAATTCATGGATTATTAGAATTAAATATGTAGTACCCATTTATTTCTTATGAATTGATTTCCATATTTTTCAGGGTTCACTGCCAGTTAATGAAACTATTTGCAAGGGGAATTGAGGAAAACCATAAAGATGAAGCTGCCTACAGCCAGAGTAGCGTCGAACAATTACTATAGACATTGTTCCTCCAATGGGGAGAAGAAAAAATAAAAGCTCAAGGAAATTGAGTAAATATGCATTTTAGTCAAATTGACAAGTATTTTAAAATTTTAGATTTTTTTTTTTTGATGGCTTTGGTTTAATTTTAGACATTGCGTTGTGTATTTTTTTTAAAACATTGTAATCATTAAAATATATCTTGAAGCAATGTAATCTAAGTTATGTTAGAAAGGAGAGGACTGGCATATATATATATATATTCACGATGACTGATAAATTCTCTGTGCTTCTCTAGAGAGCTAATTTAGCAGTTGTGTTGCAATAATATCTAAATGTTATAAAACATTGGACTTTCCATTGTCATCAAACCAAGATATCAAGACAAGATATTTTCAATGTCTGAGAAGACATTTTCTGCTGGGAGCGCTATCTAGTTGCATGTGGCTTAAATGCTGGATAAAAGTGTTGTCATTCACATTTTTTTTTTTTTTAGTAAAATCTTTCATTTTGTAATCCTGACTATACCTTGCAACTTATCAATGCAATTCAAACACACATTCCTGGCTTTAAGTAATAACAATAAGAGTTTAGAAATACTTTGAAAAATAAAAGCACATCTGTATACAGATCATACCTTATCCTATATATTCTATTTATAAAGGCTTCCTTGCATGATGCTTTTTGGGATTATAAAGGGTTGTGTGACTGTTTGGATGATACCACACTGCAACTGAAATGTCTCGCAAGCAACTCGCAGAGATACTTATAATACCAGGAAGGCACAGGCAAAGGAAAATACAAATATCTCCTGAAACACCAGCAAGTTTTATTTTTTTAAAAATACCTAAAATTAATATCTGAAAAGCTTCCTTCTTCAGCACACAATTCTTTGGAAATTCTATTACATACATTAAAATATCTTTGCAAATCAAGATATTGGAATGTTATGTTTAAAAATATGATTTTAAAATAATGTTTATTTAACTAAATATGAAACTTTGTTTTGTGAAGTCAAGGGAAGAAACTGGCATCTGATAAATCATGAATTCACTGTGCTGATTTGTTTTTATAGCAAAAAAAATGTTAGACTATCGTGTATGGCTATGGAGTGATTACTTAAGTTGTGTTTGGATTTGTGTATTGTGACACACATATGTTCTGTGTGTGGGCTTGGGGCTAAATTTTGCTTTTCTCATACAGATGTATTCCAGTTTGAGGATCAGAAGTTAGCCCCTGCTCTCTTCTATCTTTTCTTAAGTGTAAAACTCATTGCATCTGAGGGGTTTTTGTGTCTGACAGCTAGTCATTCTCTATTCATGTGTATTTATTGGCACTTCTGTCATTCAGCTTGTATTAGTTTTATGTCTCTCGTATTTGCTCTGTGTAAGCCATGGTGATTGGTCAGTTTATTACTGAAGCACTTGAAAATCGTTATAAATGGCTGATTTTTTTTTCCTGTTGAAATTATTTACATTCCAGTTTGTGTAATATCAAAATGGTGTGCTATATCTTTGCTACAAAGTATTATTCATGCTGCTCTATATGACAAAAAAGCACTTGCAAATGATATTTGCTTAAAGTACAGTCATAAAAAGTTCAGGATCTGTTTTTTGTTATATAGTATTTCAGGGAAATACTTGAATACTTTTCCAAAAGTACTGCTGTTTACTTTCCTTATTCATGCAATGAGTTGAAGTGTTGATTGATCCAATGTTTCTCAGACATTTGTAATGTGTTATGTATACTGTATTTTTAAAGCCATGTTTAATAAGTGAAATGGTACTTTTGACCTAAGAACCTCATTGAAAATGAGATTATGCAATTGTACAAATGCAAATATTTTTTGAAAGTGACGTTTGTTTAAAAAGTTCTACAGTTATTTTGGTCTGTCCACAAATATTGTGAGAGAACGCAGACTTTGAGTTACTGTAATTCTTGTGCAGGATATGATGGTGCACACTCAGATGAGGGCATTTAGGAGGCATTACAACTATCCAGATCACATTCTCATAAATGCGAACAGAAGTAAATACTAGCCAGCTCTTTCCATCAGTTTACTAGCAAGTCATGAGACCCTTACTTGAGAAATGGAGGCTTAATCTAGTTGTGAATGTGTATGGAAATGCTTTGAGTATTTTCAATATCTGAAACTGAGTGCTTGGTGTTTCCAAAGAAAGCCACAGTGAAGGCTCCCTTTCCGAGAAACAAGCCGCTGGCAAAGGGGAAAAGATTGTTCTGTAGTATGGTAATGAAGTGTGAAGTAAATAACAAAGGTGTTTCAACATAATAAAATGGAAAGGTCTTAGGTAATAGAAAAGCTGCATAGTTGCATTTGAATAATTCTATGTGTAGCATATTGTACTGGCAAAGCACCATATGTCAGTTGTATGACGCGTCCATTTTATTTTTAAGAGGAGAGCTGCGTAAGTAATGTCTGCTTACATTTTAATCCTAGAGGTTTTTTTCTCTGAATGTAGTCTCAGTATGGAAATTATGTATAGGAAAACCAAGTTCGATTTTTCTTTTTTTTTTTCCCAATCTTGCTGGCTTCAAGATTAGAAAATGTGTTCTGTTTTATGATGCTAGGGCATTTCATTGAAAAAATAAAATCACATCGTACAGCAATACAGTGGTTTTCTTCTTTTCACAACTTGATTTGAAAAAAAGATCTATTGCCAGATTTCTACCAAACAAAGGTAATGCGCTCAGTGTACCCCACGTGTGCAGATTAAATCAGGTGAAGTAATTCATAAGCTTCTATTTGGGTTTCCCACAGCTTTGTAGCAAGTGGGAATGTGGACAGACACTGAGAGTGAAGAAAAGAAACTAGTGAAGCTGGACTTCAGCTGAAACTAAGTAACTCTACCAAGGTAAACTAAAGACTGAAGGGGGGAGCAGAAACTTAGTTATAATATAAGTATTTAGAGTTATTGATTATGGAAAAATCTAAACTACAAAAAGTCAAAGAAAACTAGTGTTCTAAGAAACATGAAATATATCATATAGAATGATAGAATGGTTTAGGTTGGAAGGGACCTTGAAGATCATGGAGTTCCAACCCCCTGCCATGGGCAGGGACACCTCCACCAGCCCAGGTTGCTCAAAGCCCCATCGAGCCTGGCCTGGAACACCTCCAGGGATGGGGCATCCACAGCTTCTCGGGGCAACCTGGGCCAGGGCCTCGCCACCCTCAGTGAAAAATATCTTCCTAATATCTAATCTAAACCTGCCCTCTTCCAGTTTGATGCCATTCCCCCTCGTCCTATCACTACATGCCTGTGTAAAAAGTCCTTCCCCAGCTCTCCTGTAGGCCCCCTCCCCTCCCTTTTAGGCCCTCCCCTAAAATAAGCCTTCTCCAGGCTGAACAGCCCCAACTCTCTCAGCCTCTCCTCACAGGGTTTGCGTGGCAAGGCTTTGATAGCGGGGCGGGGGCTGCAGGGGTGGTATGTGTGAGAAGACGCCAGAAGCTGTCCCTGTGTTGGACAGAGCCGTATTTGCAAGGGGAATTGAGGAAAACTGTAAAGATGAAGCTGCCTACAGCCAGAGGAGTGTTGAATGATTACTATAGACATTGTATATTATATATATATGCCATTCTGTGATTATTCCTCCAGTGGGGAGAAGAAAAAATAAAAGCTCAAGGGAATTGAGTAAATATGCATTATAGTCAAATTGACAAGTATTTTAAAATTTTAATTTTTTGTTATGGCTTCACTTGAATTTTAGACATCTTACTGCATTGTGTAATTTTTTAAAAAACATTTTAATCATTAAAATGTATCTTGGAGCAATGTAATCTAAGCTACAGTCTCCCCAGACTTCTGTCCTACCCACTGACATGCACACAACATACATCTTGCAAAGGCTTATGCATGTTCTTAGTTAATGTGTGACTCGTCCCAGTAATTAGGAGGCGGCGAGGCATTCGTTCTGCAATCAGTCATGCCTTTCAAATCCTCTGCAATGAGAGGATTAACAGGGTTTTTTTTTTACTATTCCATTTCCTACTGTTTAGAAATGATTCCTAATATGTACTTACCAAAACTGCCAACAAGAAGTTGTCTTCAAAAGGTGTTTGCTCCTTTGAGACTCTCACATGTCCAAAAGGGGGACTCGCTCGTGATGGCTATTTCACCTACAGTGCAGCGAGCCCACCAGTGATGTTGGTAGCACTTCTGTGATAACATATTTAAGAAAGGGTAAAAAATGCTGCACCCGCAGCTGAGAGCGCGCAGCGGGAGGGAGGGAAGAGAGAAACAGCCCAGTAGGCACCAAGGTCAGTGAAGAAGGAGCGGGAGGTGGTGCTCCAAGCACCAGAGCAGAGAGGTGTGAAGAAGACCATGGTGAGGCAGGCTGTTCCCCTGCCGCCCGTGGATGTCCACGGTGGAGCAGATATCCACCCTGCAGCCTGTGGAGGACCCCATGTCAGAGCAGGTGGATGTGCCCTAAAGGAAGCTGCAGTGCCCAGAGAGCCCGTGCTGGAGCACGTTTCCTGGCAGGAGCTGCAGACACGGAGAGGAGAGCATGCAGAGCAGGCTTTCAGGCAGGGACTGTGGCCCATTGCTGACGCAAGTGGGAGAAGTTCATGAAGGTGGAGGGAGTAGGAGAGACAAAGTGTCATGAACCAACCACAGCCTCCGTTTCTCATCGCCCTGTGCAGCTCAAAGTGGAGGGAAGAGGTAAAAGGGTCAGGAGCGAAGTTGGACCTGGGAAGAAGATGGAGGGGGGGGGGGCAGGGAAGGAGAGGAGGAGGTGGGTTTAGTTTTATATTCTGTCTGTCCTACTCTGTTAGTTGGCAATAAATTAATCTTCCCCAAGTTGAGCCTGTTTTGCCCCTGACTGCAATTGCTGGGTGATCTCCCTGTCCTTATCTTGACCCATGAGGTTTTCATTGTGTTTTCTCCCCCTGCCTGGCTGAGGAGGAGGAGGAGGGACAGAGCGGCTGGGTGGGCACCTGGTGGCTTCTTGCAGGGAACTGGTGGTTATTCATGCATGGGAAGACGGTCGGTATGTAGAATCAGAAATTGCTCTGAACACCTCTGTCTTGCAATTCACGTATTATTTCCCCAGAACTCCTGCCTTAATCCCTATGAAGTAAATGAGTAATGGGGATTCATCATTTTTATTCTCATTAGTCACATTGCTCTTATTTCAAATTTTCAACAGGATTGTTAAGTGCATTTAATAGATTCTAACTGGTGTTTAAGTTGCAGTAAATGAATTCTGTCCATAATGAAGCAACAGTCTCCCCAGACTTCTGTCCTACCCGCTGACATGCACACGACATACATCTTGCAAAGGCTTACGCATGTTCTTAATTAATGTGTAACTAGTCCCAGTAATTGGAAGGGGGTGGGGCATTCATTCTGCAATCAGTTATGCCTTTCAAATCCTCTGCAATGAGAGGATTAATATTTTTTTTTTATTCCATTTCCTGCTGTTTAGAAATAATTCTGAACATGTACTTAACCAAAATTGCCAACAAGAGGTTGTCTTCAAAAGGCGTTTGCTCCTTTGAGACTCTCACATGTCTGAAAGGGGGACTTGCTCGTGATGGTAGCTATTTCACCGACAGTGCAGTTTTGTGCCTTATTTCATGGGAATCGTCCAGCAATAAATAAAACTAATAGGTTTTTTTCTCTTTTATTTCATGTAGAGAAGACTTCAATAGTGTAGAAGAGGAAAAATATAGAAGAGGAAAAAATAATTATTCATGAAGGAAAAATACTGAAAGAATAACACAAGTGATGCAAATTAAAAAATCCATGGAGACCAAATTCTGGAAAGCATGAAAGAGAACAACTGCAAAACAAATTTTAAAAAGAAGAAAAATAAAAAAAGGAATAGGAAAACAAAACACATTTAGGTTTTTTTATTTTACTGGAAAGCATTTCTCAGGCATGTGTATTTTAACTGCACAGTAAAGCTAGCACTAAAGGTTTGAGTAGATTGTTAGAAGTTTGACTATTTACAACTGGTAGACAGAATAAAAGCTTTATCACTCTTGTGAAGACGTATTTCTAAAAAAATGTTGGGCTGTGCTCTGTATGTCTGCTCACAAACTTTACTGAAATAGCAGCACAGCTAGAAGAGGTGTTAAAGGAGAATTGTAAAAGCAGCTTCCTCGAGCAACGTGCAGCATTCTGAAATGACTGTTCAATTTAATCTGCCAAATATTTATTTTTCATGTTAATATTTAGCAGCTGTATTTTAGGAAAGGGAAGATAAGGCAGCAAGAAGAAATGCTGGGTGAGTACTTCAACGCTGCTGCGGGTAAGGTGCGTTAGCGATAGCACCTCACTCCAGCGAAGGGTCTGCCCCGCAGGCCTCCTCGCGTCTTCCCGCAGAGGGTGGTTGCACACAGGAACACCTAAGCCGTTCCTGGTAGATGTTTGTGTAACACATTCTTCTGAGCTTTCAGTGACGTATATTCTACAAAGCAGTTTAGCTGTCAGAACAGATTGTTTCAAGCTTTTTATAGTTAGAAAACTTTGGTTACTTACTTAACTGAGTCTCCCTTGCTGCATTGAAGCGCACTTAGTCTGTCCTCGGTGGCTCAGAGAACCGCTCGTTCCCTTCAGGGAAATTCCCTTCTGATGCTGCTGCGGGGCCTCTCAGTCCTCTGTGCTTTGCCTAAACAGTATTAATATTCAGACAGAGAAGGAAAAAACCCACAATATTTGAGCACATATCGATATCAGAAAAAACTGCTTGGAGCTGATTTCTGTTTACCACCAAAGAAGGGACGCGATGGCAAGAGAGCTGGTATTGACACAGTTGCTTCGAAAAAGGAATGTGTATCTGCATAAAATCTTCAATCAAATCTGACACTGTTAGTTCCTAGATATAATGTTTTCACAGAATGCTGTCTAAAGCTCTGATGGATGCATTTGGAGAAACCTCCCTTCAGCAAGACCTATGAGATAAATACCTACTCTGAGGGTTGCACTGCTGGGAGGGGCTGCCGTGCCCCTATCCTGAGAGGAATCAACCCAGTAAGTAGCTCTCAGGTGGTTGGAGCCCCCTATTTCCATCTTGTCTCGTGATGCTGGAATTTTCTAGGGAAAACAGGCAAAACCTGAACACCCTGGTGTTGCTGTAGTTGCAATTTCCTAGTAAAGGTTTTCAGAAAATACTCAGCACATTCGTAGCGGTGTCAGCAAAGAGTAAACATAGGCGTATTCTCTCACCAGAACAGCAGATTGTGCTGTTTGCTCTCCTCTGTGCGTAGGCAAAGCTTTGAGCTAACAAAAGAATTTGTAATTTTTCCTGCGTAAAAGAGTTTGCAGACTCAGTGGAGGAAGGTGAGGAGAGGAGGAGGGTGAGGCCTGCTGCCGTCCATGCTCGGAGGACTCCGTGCTCAGGCTGTAATGGTGGGAAGAGCAGGCAGTAACCCTTCCTCTGGATGGACTAGGGCAGAAGAGGGATGAGGTGATGTCCTAGTTTGGGGTAAAACAGGAATATCAGAAGATCTGGGGCTGTGCAGACTCAGTAGCCCACGCTCAGCCTCCCAGCCAACAAAACGTTGCACTGCACCTGTGTGAGTTTTGGGACTAAAGGCAATTGCTGTCTGCCCTGCCTTCATCTGTTGGAGGAAATTTCACTGGTCTGGGAAAAATCTGCCCTGTAGCACTGCTGTGGAAAAGCACAGCAGGAATTTATTAGCAAAGTAGACTGTGTTCAGTTTTTTTCAGTGGAGCTAAAAGAGAGGAAGAAGGAGGTGAGGAAAGGGCTGTTGATTCACCCTGTCCCTTACTGAAAGAACCTGACACAATGCATCTTACATTACACGTGCAAGGAGAGTGGGAGACTACTGCTACTTGTACTCACTTCTACCAGGGTTTCTGATTTCTATCTTCCAGCAAAGGCTACTGAGATACCAGAACTCCTTCCTCCATGTCCTGGTTTGAGGTAAAACAGGACCAATTTTGTTCAGTAACTTTGCTTCTAAGCTGGGGCCTCTTCTAACTACTGAAATTACCAGTATATTTTGTAGACACTGTTCGCTCTCTCAGAGTGATAAGACCAATGTTTATAGTTGTTGCCCAGGCATGGGATGCAGAGAGGCTCCTGCTTATCCTTATTGGTATATCACCCAGGGCCAACCAACTTTGTTACGTGCCCCGTTGGAGGGTCGGAAGTGGAAAAGGGCAGTGGGGTCCCACCTGTGGGGAGGAGGAGACAGGACAGGGGACCCAAAACTGACCAACAGGGTATTCCATCCCACCTGCCTCATGCTCAGGATAAAAGCTGAGGGATCAAACGGCTCGCTCTCTTCCTTCAATGGCCAGCGTCCAAGGAGGACTCTGTCTGTTCGTCTGCCTTTGGTCCCAATCCTGAACCCAGATCCGGAATCCAGTTCCCATCCATCACTGAGCCCAGCCTGGGACTGCCCCAGTGGCAGCCGGTGTCGTGATTGTCATCCTGGGAGCTTGATACGGTTTTGTATATATGTCATTATTTTCTTTCATTTTTATTATTAACATTTCATTAAAGTAGTTCAGTTCCTTCTAAACTCCTAAGTCTTTTTTTTCCTCCTCTGCCTCTCTCTTTGAAGAGGGGTAGAGGGGAGCATCTGTCGGTCCCATCTGGGGTCCCCTATGTCCCCAGTGGCCGATTTGGCCTAAACCATGACACTCCACTTGCCATGGATGGGGGCTAAGGAAATGAATGCCATACCCTTTCAAAAGCACCTGTAGCTGCAGCTGAATTCCCTTCAGTCCCAGGACACAGAATACATCTGTCAGTGGTGACAGCAATGGTGAAAGGAACTACAGTTACTGTGGTTTTAATGTTTCTCCTAAAGCCACTTGGGTGGGATTTCATCTCTGCTGTCTTCATAAAGACTCGGAAACATGCATCAGGTCATGATGATCCCTGCAGTGCCCTTTCTACTGACATTGACTGATGTCTTAGGCAGTACCAGCAGGCTGTGGGCCATGTAAAAGCGCAATAAGAAGATATCCATCAGGAGACGAGGTTGCCATTATCTTTGAGCTAAGGCCACAGACATTTTAGCAGAAGAGGAGATGTCGTTGATGATCATGTAGTTGTTGTCTCTCATACATGTTGAAATATGTGCTGGGAAACCCCAGTATGTACCAGGAGAAAGATGTGGATACCCTGCATGGCTGTGTGGCCTACGGTGATGAGCAGGAGCAGCCTGTAGTCATCAGGAGCACTGATGTGGAGTACACCTTGCAAAGGACCTTAAGTTAGGATGTGTATCTCGTGGATGGCTCTGACACAAGTCACGCTGTGCCTCTAGAATGCAGAAGTGACACTGCAAGCAACAACCAACAGGGAGCAGACAAAACAGGTTATACAAAATAGAGGAGATGACAGAGATCCTGTTAATGATGTCTGTAATGGCCCTGCTGACTGTGAACTGCTGCGCAACAGAGTTGCAGGCATTGAGCACAGTCAGTGATTGTCCCACTCGACACTGCACTGGTGCAGCCCCAACTCCAGCGCTGTGTGCAGGTTTGGGCGCCTCAGTGTAAGAAGGACATCAGACTATTTGAGTGTGTCCAGACGAGGGCAACCAAGGTGGTGAAGAGTCTCAAGGGCAAGACTTAGGAAGGAGCAGCTGAGGTCACTTGGTTTGTTGAGCCTGGAGAAGAGAAGGCTGAGGGGTGACCTTGTTCCAGTCTACAACTTCCTCATGGGGGGCAGTGGAGGACGAGGTGCTGATCTCCGCTCTCTGGTGACCAGTGATAGGACAAGAGAAAATGGTATGAAGCTGCATCAGGGGAAGTTCAGGTTGGACGTTAGGAAAAGGTTCTTCACTGAGAGGGTGGTTGGTCACTGGAACAGGGTCCCCAGGGAAGTGGTCACGGCACCAAGCCTGTCAGAGTTCAAGGAGCATCTGGATGACACTCTTTGTCATACGGTTTAGTTTTCAGTAGTCCTGCAAGAAGTGAGGAGTTGGACTCAATAATCCTTATGGGTCCTTTCCAACTTGAGATATTCTATGATTCTATGAGCTCACTGAAGGCAATGCCCACTCACTTAGTTGAGGGGCAGGGCCTAGAAACAAGTGTTCTGTCACTCCAGATTTTGTGGTATCTATTGGCCAAAGGTTTAAAAATTAACCACTTGTAGGTAGTTATGCTAAGCCAGGAAGGTTGAAAGGTCCTGATGCACATCCCAGATCTCTGAAACATAGCAAGCCTGATCTTGTGAGCGGTGGCCTTCAGCAACTTAGCCATCCTCCCTTGTTTCAAAAATCCCTAAGGCAGCATGACTCCCGAGATGCACTGGGGCGTTCAGTGTGGGGGCTGTCCTACCTAAAGCTGTCTGCAACCTCCTGTTTTCTCTTTTGCCCTTCTCTTCTCTCATGAGTATCAGCCTGCTACAGCCTACTGATGAACAGGAAGAATATTGATGCTGAGAGCTTATCATGTCAGGAGGTTATCACCTTTTATATAGGGCAGCGGGGTCTATGTGATGCAGAAGAGCAAAGATAGAAGAGCAAAGTCTTGTCCTTTGGGTTTGTGTCACATGCCTGGTGACATAGATGTGGCATGGAGAGACCCACTGCCATGAAGCAGCCATCAGGAAGGACTGAAGAGCAGCTCTACTGGTGCTGCCCCAGTGTTACAGCATATTTGTGACTATGAGTATTTAGGAGTAATGGGACGTGACGAAATAATTGTGACAAAGGTGTATTTTCAAGGCCTCTTCATGTGGGTGCACTGGCAGAGTTTCTCAACTCTAAATAAGATTCTCAGGTACATTCTTGGATATAGTCTGAGACCTGTAAATAACATTGGATATTTTGTTGTAACCTCATTTTCCTCTCTTCAGTCACCCATCAAGGTGTCAGTCTTGGCTGACACTACTGACACAGTGCTGTCCGTGCAGAGAAGGCTCACTAAAACTGAGGGATGCTAAACATCTGTAAACAGCAGTGTTTCAAGTGTCGCTAACTGGCCTACATTGGTAAAGCAGTGTCAAAAGAAAAAAGGCTCAGTGCATGTTGAGTCTAAAGGATAACGCTTGAAAACGGCACATCTAGAGAAAATTGCACACACACAAGATTTGCCTTCGGGTAGAAGCAGATTATTTTGCATACAAATACAACAGGACGGAGACAGCACAGATAACTGCCTATTGCTCTCTGATGTGCACGTTGATTGAATCTCTCAACCTGCAGTCTACAGTTACCATATTGGAAATATTGCCACTAACTTTCAATAAGGAAAGAAATATAGCTTTGTTTTGGTTTTGGAGTCTTTGTATCACAAATCAGTGCCTATAATCCAGGAAAAGAGAAGATTATGTTTCAGTAAAACATCAAACAATGCCTTCACATGCAGTTATGCACATGTCACTTGTTTTCTCCACACCCTAAGCTGCGGTGGAGAGTTCTGAAGTTTAAATCATTTTATGATAATAAACTCTCTGGTACACTGTTTAATAATTCTGCATGTTAATGTAAATAATTTTTTATCTACCTTACTGCAGTAGCTGCTGTTCAGTGTTTTAAGCCTGACTTGATCCTGCAGCTCCCTCTACTGAAAATTATTTCTCTTGAAAATAACTCTACATTTCTGAATGCAGCATTCATTTTTAAGGTAGTCTGGCAAATCCATTTCCTATGGTTCCCTACTGATGAGATCTGCGGTAGCATGCTTTAGTTCAAATTACATGTTAGTTCACACTAGTAATTTTTACTTTTAATTTCCTTTACAGGATTCAGCGTGATCAAACAGTAATAGATGCTGCACAGTTGTTTTCTTGTCCCAAACAACTGAATGATTTGAACAATGTCTTCATTAAAAAAGGACAGAAACATAGGTCAAATAGGGGGAAAGTGCAATTGTAAATTTTAGTGTCTGGGACCCTTAGATTCTTGTTCATGTACCGACTTTCTCAGCTCAGGAGAGTTTGCCTGTGCTGCAAACTGGGCACACTAGTAAAGGTGACAAGTATTTTTTTCCAGCAGGTGCCAGGTAGTTCTAGTCCTCAGTGAATGAGGGTTTACTGTGCTCTGCCCTAAGCAAGAGTGGAAGAATGTCATGAATAAAGAAAATAAGCTTCCATATCTGTTAAGCTGACAGCCTGCAAGGACAGACTGCATCATGTGTCATTTTCAGTCAGTGCCACAAGGCTTACGGCAGGCTGGGGCACACCTGACCTGATCTGGTGTTGCTTTTCCTCTCCTTGCCAGTTCCTGGCTCTCCAGTTCAGCCCCGTTTCACCGCCTTTCATGGCCGTAGCAGCATTTCTGAGTGCTCCTCTTCTGCTCCAGCATTTCCCCTTGCTTAGCCAGCGTTCCCTGGCACATGCCCTCAGCACTGCCAGTTCTTCTCTTCCTCCCTTCCTCACTGCTGTCCTGACCTCTTATTGTTCCCATTGGTTTCTTCCACTGTCTCCTTCTAGAATTCAAGTATGGTACCTGTCGTACTGGCCTGATGACGTGTCTCTCTCTTCTTTTGATTTACTTTGCTCCACCTTTGGTACTCCCTCAGGCTGGCTGCCTACTGCTCCAGCACACAGGCTATCAAGCTCTTCTCTATGTTATTTCTCTTCTGGAACTTTTCTGCTTGATTTTGGGATGCGGGCTTACATCTGAAACAAGGGATTTACTTATATATCTCTGAGAAGAGATGTTTGGCATCTGGACGTGTCCTTGGGCACCCAAGTATTTTACTTTACGGTATAGACAAGCCATACTGATCAGCTTTGTGCTGTGGCTTTGTGAGTATTTTTCTGCCTGAGTGTTTGAAAATTCTCCAAAACCCCTTTTATCAAGGGGAAATATTTATGTATAATAAATGAATAACAATAGCAATAGGAAATTATTATTCATGACGTGGAATTCAATTACAAATAAGTGCATATTCTCCAAGGAAGCATTTAAAAGCCAAGTATCACTGACATGAGGGTACGTAACGTCACCGTCAGGGTAACGCGCTGCCATATTCATACTTCCTTTCTGCCTAAAAGATTGGGTTAAAAAAAGCACGTCGCTGTGAACCATGAGCTTTTCTTACTTATTTCTACATTAAAAGGAATCTCCAAGGAAACAGAAGTACTGTGTGGTGCTGCTAAGATATTTGTTCCCACTCTTAACCTTCCAACAGCCATCTTTATTGAAAGCCTTTAAAAAAATAATGATTTCTTTAGCAGGTACAAGTATGGACAATATAAATGTCAATATTTATGCTCTACATATTTTCTCCTGTATAGCAGAGCAATGATATATGTGTAAAAGCAATTTTGCAGAAAATAGGATAGAGTGATTTCAGTGCAAATGTTCCTAGCATTTATTGCTATGAGCTGGCTTGTTTACAGTGGGATCTATAATCCACACAAAACTTGATTGTTGTGCATCCTAATGTTTGTAACTGGATTTCATCAGAAACCGTAAGCTGTAAAAAGGAAAATGGCTGTTCCTGTGGCCAAAAGGGCTATGCAGTCTGTGCTGCATGTGGACATCTTTCAAATCCAGGAGTATTAAGATCCCTGGGGCCTGTAGTGGAAAATGATGAGAGAGAACACAACGCTATCAGAAAGGTAGCAGGAGAAGTACCAATCCCTCTGCCCTGGGGGGGAGCAGTAGGGGAATGGCACAGAGTAGAGAAAAGCACAGATCGAAGCCAGACCTCTGCGTGTTTGTGTATCCCAAGTCATATTGAAGGCTTGGGCAGTTGCATCTTGATTGCAAAATCCAAACTGACTGCGCTTTGGAGCCTTTGGCACGTCACCGTTCCTCTTCAACACCCTTACATAAAGGTTTTGAAATTTAGTCACTCCTCAACAGAGCCTTTGGAGGTAAGTACCATGCTGAACACCAGAGGGTTTCCTCCTCTTCTGAAGGGCAAAGGGACAAGGCAAAGGTGGCAGGTCGGCTACGTCCTCAGCTGGTGGAAATCAGCTCCTTTGTTTTTAATAGAGCCACATCTGTTTACCATAGGTGAAGATCTGCTGCTCTGCTTAGCCGGTATATGTGCTTAATCCAAGCACATCTCAGGAAGTATTTCACCAAAATTACGAACAGGCTCTGCATCCATGGTGTGACCTCCGGAACTGGGTTCTGTCAGCTCTAGCAAAGTAACTTTTTATTCTACTTCAATATACTTTAAACCAGAGGAACTAGACTAATAGGAGTGTTAGGTTCATTTCCAGATCGGTCTCGACTAAGGCAAATTTGCATTTTCTATTGCATACACAAGCCCATCTAAACAAAGGAGAGGAGAAGACGGTCTATTGACATTATGTAAAGGCGGCATATCAGTTTAAAGGGTTCTGTTTGCCTAGAAGAGTGTGAAGGAGACTATTTAATTACCTGTCTAGGGTTGACAAAGATAAACACCCTGTTATTATTCTATGTATTTGCTTGTAACTCAATTAAGGTTGTGTACTTAATTGTATCACCAATATGAAGAAATAAGTGTTAAGGTGTTTGAAAGCTAGAGGAAATGAGATGTCCCTCAAGAAACATGAAAGGTCAGGGAGTAGAGAAGGCAAGGAAGCATAAAATTATGGCATTGGTATTCAACTAAGATCAGAAGTGAAGGGCTGTGTTATCTGAATTCCCAATTGTAAGGTTGAATTGAGGAGTTAACAGAAAAAGTGCAGACTTACAAAGCAGAGCGACACAGTGCAGCAGCATGAACTAAATCAAACGCGTCTAGCTATTCTGTCAGTGGTGAAGGAGAGCTTATGTTCACGAGTTATTTCAGTTACATTGAATCATCCCCGACATATCTACAATATTTGCTGTCTTCTGTGTACAACACTCTTGAAGGATAACATTTAATGCATGGCACTAAGTGATCAGCCTATTTAATTTTTCTGCTTCCCTATGTTAACTTTGCCATATTAATTCCCTGTATTAATTTTGCCATACAGAAACAACAAAGAACATGAGTTATTATTATTTTTTAAATTTAAGAGTAACGCACAGGGCTGTCTGATGAACTCCCTACCTGTCCCTTTCAATGTGCTAAGTCTTCAGCATGGACTGTGATTGCATATACCTTATAAGCCAAATTGGTTACCCCCACCCTCACCCGATGCACATTAGCCTTTATGTTTTGCGTAGCAAACGCAGAGGAAGAGGCTGTATTTCCCTGCGGAGGTGCGCTCTCCATAATCCTGCCCCTGGGACGCTGGCTGTTCCTGCCAGCATCAGGAGGGGAGGTGATCCCAGCCCACCAGCACCAAGGCAAGGAGACAAGGAGTGATACACAGCAAAGCACAGCCGCATGTTGCCTCTGCCGTATGGCCCCGCAGCAGGACAGCCAGTGCCAACTGATGTCCCATAATTACACCCAGAACTGTTATTTTAAGAACAGGCTCAGAAGAGTAAGTCATTAGGTGACTTCTTACTGTTTCTGACTATTTTCTGCAGAATCAAGTGTTCGTATTGGTGCAAGTCTGAGGGGGGTAGAAAGCAGGCAGGGGACATCACTTGGCCACATCGGGTGGGAGATGGCACTTCTGGGATGCTATAACAGCAGAGGACTGAGGGAAAGGATCTTCCCTGCTTCTCCCCTGCCATCACAATGTCTCCATCTAATCTTCCTTTTGACACATCTCACAATACAAACCTGTTCTTTGCAACCCCGGGAGACTTCCCAAGCTGCAATTTATCATTGAAATAGTTTGATTAAATTTAATTTTGCTCTTTATAATTTTTTTCTTGAATTACCTCAGCACTTTCAGAGGAAACTGGGTTTTTTTTTAATCCATCTGACAGCTGATTGTTTAGAGGTTTTTTTACAGCATCTGACACAGCTGACACCACTGTTCTTATCATAAATATCTGCCACATTAGTTTAAAGCTGTGATTAAAGCTGCTCCGCATTCTGCTGGCAAGGCAGCTGGACCTGCACGAATTACGATAATAACCACAGAAGCTCCTTCCTGAGAAGAGTGCTGTTTCTGTAGCCGTGTCAGACAAGTGCTGCCTTTTAAGAATGATTGCTCAGCTCTAAATGACATTTTTGGCTTTCTTCTAGAAAAGTAAGTTATTTATTTTCCTGTGATTTTAACTAAAGAACACTATCATCCCTAGAGAACAATTTTGTTTTTCAGCACCGGAGCAATTACTTTCAGATGTATCAAGTGCCTGATGTTTAAAAGTCTGTGTGGTTTCACGGGTTTGAAAAACAGCTTCTCTTAAGGACTCATAGAATCACAGAATAGTTTGGGCTGGAATGGACCTGAAAAGGTCATCTAGTCCAACCCCTCTGCAATGAGTAGGGATATCTTTATGGTATGAAGTTCAACAAATCCAAGTGTCGGGTCCTGCACTTAGGGCATAACAACCCCATGCAGCGCTTCAGGCTTGGGGAGGAATGGCTGCAAAGCTGCCCAGTGGAAAAGGACCTGGGGGTGTTGGTCGGCAGCCAGCTGAATATGGGCCAGCAGTGTGCCCAGGGGGCCAAGAAGGCCAATAGCATCCTGGCCTGTATCAGAAATAGTGTGGCCAGCAGGACTAGGGATGTGATCATTCCCCTGCACTCAGCACTGGTGAGGCCCCACCTTGAGTACTGTGTTCTGTTTTGGGCCCCTCACCACAAGAAGGACATTGAGGTGCGGGAATGTGTCCAGAGAAGTACAATGAAGCTGGTGAGGGGTCTGCAGCACATGTCTTATGAGGAGAGGTTGAGGGAACTGGGGTTGTTTAGCCTGGAGAAGAGGAGGCTCAGGGGTGATCTTATTACTGTCTACAACTACCTGAAGGGACATTGTAGCCAGGTGGGGGGTGGCCTCTTCTCCCAGGTAACAAGTGACAGGACAAGAGGAAACAGCCTCAAGTTGTGCCAGGGAGGGTGTAGATTGGATATTAGGAAAAAGTTATTCACTGAAAGGGTTGTCAAGCATTGGAACAGGCTGCCCAGGGAAGTGGTGGAGTCACCATCCCTGGAGGTATTTAAAGGACACATAGATGTGGTGCTTAGGGACATGGTTTAGTGGTGGTTTTGGCAGTGTTAGGTTGATGGTTGGACTCAAATGACCTTAAAAGTCCCTTCCAACCTAGATAATTCTATGATTCTATGATCTTCAACTAGATCAGGTTGCTCAGAGCCCCCTCCAACCTGAACCTGAATGTTTCCAGGGATGGGGCATCTACCACCTCTCTGGGCAACCTCTTCCAGTGTTTTACCATCCTTATAGTGAAAAATTTCTTCCTGATATCTAGTCTAAATCTACCTTCTTTTAGTTTAAAACCATTACCCCTTGTCTAAGGCAAGAGGCCCTGCTAAAAAGTTTGTCCCCATCTTTCCTGTAGGCCCCTTTGAAGTGCTGAAAGGCCGCAGTAAGGTCTCCCTGGAGCCTTCTCTTCTTCAGGCTGAACAACCCCAACTTTCTCAGCCTGTCCTCATCGGAGAGGTGTTCCAGTCCTCTGATCATTTTTGTGGCCCTCCTCTGGACCTAATGCAACAGGTCCATGTCTTTCCTGTGCTGAGGACTCCACAGCTGGATGCAGTACTCCAGGTGGGGTCCCACCAGAGCAGAGTAGAGGCGCAGAATCACCTCCCTCGACCTGCTGGCCATGCGTCTTTTGATGCAGCCCAGAATGCAGCTGGCCTTCTGCACTGCAAACGCACATTGTCAGCTCACATCCAGCTTTTTATTCACCAGTACCCCCAGGTCCTTCTCAGCAGGGCTGCTCTCAATCCCTTCATCCTCCAGCCTGTACCGATACCGGGTGTTGCCACGACCCAGGTGCAGGACCTTGTACTTGGCCTCGTTGAACCCCATGAGGTTCACACGGACCCACTTCTCAAGCTTGTCCAGGTCCCTCTGGATGGCATCCCATCCCCCATCTTGGTGTTGTCTCCTAAACTAGTTTCTCTGCAGGTCTCACCAGTCCCTCAATCTCAGAAGCAGATAGCTGCATAACACCTGGCCATTCACCATTGGTGAGAAAATACATATGTAACCAGGAGATGGTTATACTCAAAGTTGAAGCAAGAGATGAATGTATGTGGTTATGATGCCATCATTAAGACAGCAGAACTTTGTCTGGAAAAGCAGTTCTTGTACAGGACAGTAAACACAGAGTCATAGAACAGCCCAGGTTGGAAGTGACTTCGAAAGATTATCTGATCCAACCTTTTGTGGGAAAGGGAGCCTAGATGATATTATCTAGCATCCTGTCCAATCACATCTTGAAAACTTCAACAACTGGGAGTCTACCACGTCCCTGGGGATGTTGTTCCAGAGAATGATTGTTCTCAATGTAAAAAAATTCTTTCTTATGTTGCGATGAAACCTCTCCTGGTGCAACTTGTACCTGTTGCCCCCTGTCTCCTCCATGTGGCTCCTTGTGAAGAGAGAGGAGAGCCTCCATCCTCTTTGTAGCTGCCCTTTAAGTACTGGAGTACTGTGATGAGGTCCACACTGAGCCTTATCTTCTCTGGGGAGAAAAAAACTAACTCCTTCAGTCATTCCTCAAAGCACAGGTTCTCCAGCCCTTTGATCATCTTCGTGGGAGCTTACAGGAGGGCAGTAGATGGAGAAACTACAAATTCAGCAGGAACTGAAGAGATTCTGCCTTGCACAGGGGCAAGATACGACTTACTGGCAGCAGCTTGACTCTCTGAGAAGCAACATCTCCCATCTCTCACCTCTGCCAAATTTCTACCAGCCAGCTTCCCCTGCACTTGGGTAGGCTGCTAGTGGACCACTGCACTGGCAGGATTCTGGCTTGTCTGGGAGAACCCACATACCTTCTAAGCAGAGAGTAACGGCACCAGCTCCCCTCCCAGTAGTCGGCACAGGGCATGAGCTTTGGTGCTGCACTGGCCAAAGCAAGAAGGTAAGCAATGAGACCTTTGGTGGCCATGGCCACTGTATAGGTAGCACATATATTCCTGAATAGGCCTAGTCCCTGATGCTGGGGTGAGGAGAGCAGGCACACAGAGCCTGAAGCAAGATGCCCTGTCAATGGCAGAGCATGCACCTGTGCTGTAGTTGATTACTGACATGAATCAGAATCATATTGACGAACAATCCACTGGGGGAAAGTCTTAAAAGTGCAGCTCATAAGAACAAAACATGTATATATCCAGATCAATCTATAATTCATACTTACCAGAGGCACTTTGACACTCAATTCTTGCCACAATGAATAATTAATGTATTCTTTGTGCTAGAAGTAAATAATGTACATGAAACATACCATCCACAAAATGGAATTAAATGCACAAGACCATACTGTTGCCATCTTCTTGTGACAACCTCTGGAAAAAAAAATGACAACAACAACCCCCAAAACCAGAATGGTAAACAATGACAAAGCAAAAAATAATGATACTTTTGTAATCTGGGTCATTCTTAGGTTCTTACAGGCTTTCAGACAAAACACGTGGTCACCAGCTAGAGTCGACATTCATGGCTTGCGTTCTGTTGCAAATCAATTTGTTGCCATGTCTTCCTACACTTTAGTGGTATTGCACTTCAGTGTAAGCCTCCCAGTGCTACAGAGCCCGGTCACCCAGGCCCAGATGGCTCACCCAGGTGGAGTCCACAGCACTGGAGTCCAGAGCTCTTGCCGTAGCAGCTGCTTTGTTTGAGTCCTGTGCTCAGCTAAAATCTCAGTCGTCATTGTGCTGGTCTGTTTAGCTCACTTGGATTAGAAAGTTTTGGAGAAAAAAATAACAACAAATGTTTTGAGCAAATAAAATCAATTGGATTGGTGTAAATAAGCTGTTTGCATGTGCTGAAAGGGATTCACTGCGTTGGGGAGAAAAGGAAGGCTGTGAGGCAGGGCGATGGTGTACGGTCTACGTGGGGCTGGCCAGGGAAGGATGGTGACCTGGGCTGGGGAGCAGAAGGAGGGGGCTGTACCTGGGGACACACACAGCAGGAGACAGAAGACAGGTCCTGAATGCAGGCTGCCGTACCTGGCTTGGTGCATTTATCACTAGTTACAGCTCAGATGAGCTAAAGGAGCAGGCCTGGGCCTGGCAGGAGACTGTCTGGTTGCTAAATCCTCTGACTTTCATCTGCAACCCAGCTTTCAGGTCTCATGGACAAGGCCTGCATCAAAAACCTCAGGCCAAGCAGGGCATGTGCATTATGCAGTGTCTTTGCAATGGCCTTTAGACGGGCTGTCGGCAGGATTACTGTCACCACCCCTCCTGAGATGTCTGTGAAACCTAGTGTAAGTGTTCTGGCCGCTGGCTCTTTTCCGTGCATGCCCAGACTGATGACTAGTGTCGGTTAGTGTGTGGCCTCTGAGGAAACTTGTGAACGTGCTCTGCAAGTACATCAAGCAATTAATTTGTTAGCATACCTTCTAATAGGAGGCCAAAATTAGACCATGAGTTCTTTCTCATCCCATTAACCTGAGGCCGAGGGATGACAAGGACTGGTGAGCCAGCCCTGTGGTGCTTTAGACACCATGACAGCAATGGCCAATTGCTGTCAGCAGCGGTACTGCACACATGCGCTTACACCAAATTCCTGCTGATGCCTCCTGTCCTTCTGCAGCGGTCAGTCCCGGCCTGCTGTCACTGAGTCAGTCTGAGCGACAGCCACGACTTCTTTTTCTTCTCCTCCATTAGCTCCTGCCACATATATCCCCTCTGTCCTTGGCTACTCACCTCCTCCAAGCTCTTTGACACGGCGCCCACCGCTTGCTGGGACGCGGGCAGGCTGGCCTGAGTGCAGATGCGTGTCTGAGCACAGGGCAAGACGAGCTGACCGTCTCCTAGGAATTCTAGCATGAAGGGATGCACAGGCTTGTTTGTTTGTGTGCCTGGGAGGCCGAATGCATGGGAGCTTCTGCCAAAAGGGGGAAAAGATCCAGTGTGGTCTGTAATGGCAGAATGTTTCATGACGTGGCATGGGTGGGGGAAGGCTTGCTAGAGATACAACTGGGTTGGGGTATGAAGCTCCTGTGTGGCTCCCTGATGCATCTGGGGATGCTGCCAAGGAGGACTTCTGCTTCCCTGGGCTCTTCTGTGGGCAGTACCTGTGAGGAGCGGGAAGCTCAGTATGGGAAATTCTTTATTTCCTCCGCAACCTCCAAATATCCTCCATACTTTTCTTGGCACCGACTTACTCCAGGCAAGTTAAAGCCCACAGCGTGCGCACATTCCCATGCCTTTCCAGTGGTAGCCTGAAAACATGGAAATTACAACTCAGATGAAGGACAGGGTCCTAGTAACATGAGCTGGAAGGTGTGCAGTAGGGACTGCTCATCTCTCCGGAGACTGGTGCTAGAGCAGCACTTGTGGCTGGGGAAGGCAGCTTGCCAGGCAGCCCCATCCTTAATGGGGCTTTCCAGCAGAGGAATAACCGAGGCACAGCTTTCAAGTCTGTGGCCAGCCCCTTTTCTGTCTGCGCTGCGCATCTTCACTGCCTGCTGGGCACCTGTGGTACGAAGGAACGTGTCTGTGCGTCGAGCTGGGGAAAGGCAGGGGATGAGAGTGCCAGGTGATGGACGACACGTCCTGTATTGCCTCTCAGGCATGAGGGTGCTAGCTGGCAAACAAGCCCAAATGGGGCTGAGCTGCTTGAAATGAGTGCCTAGACATCTGAGGTGTTATTAGCATTCCAGGGGAATTAGATCTGCAGTCTGGGGCAATTGCATCCTAACTAAATGTAGGCTCATACCCGGAGGGAGAAGTTTACTCTACTTTGGGAGCCTAAACTAGGGCAGAAGAAACTCAGTCACTGGGTCTATATACAATTAATAATGCTCTCAATACATTTAGGCCATTTTTCTCTTTGTCTTTTACTCCAGAATAGACACTCTTTATTATTGTATTAACTTTATTATATTACTTAAAAATGTAATTCTTGTACAGAGTAGATTGCTTGGGATATTTTTGCCATGCCAATATGGCTTGACGAAATGGCTGTGAAAGCTTGCCCATAGCGCAAAGAACAGCGTGAGGCTGAGTGATGCTGCTGAGAGGTGCTGCCTGCCCCAGCCGTACCGTAGGAAGGTACCGGCATCGGCCTGGCACATACCTAACCTGGGGCCAAAGTCTGCCCTTAGGAGGAACACAGCAGAATTAAATTATCTCAAAAATATTACAAATATCACAGACCTTTATTGATTCTGTGAGTTCTTATAAATCGGGCAAATAATTCTATTTCTAATACAGTCTACAATGTCTTGAGGGGACTGGGCCATTTAAAGGCAAAAGGGTCAGGATTTTACTCCTTGTTTTAGGGTATATTATGTCATTTCAGCTCATCAATTTTCACTACTTTGTTCCTGGTCTTAAAAAACATCTCACGTGGGTGTTTTGACCTCACAAACCAGATGTCAGTATTACTCCCTGCAGCTTCATGGGGGGTGGGGGGGAGGACTGCTGTTTTCTCTTATTATTATGGGAGTTTATTACTTGATTACAATTTGTGTCTGGCTAATGCACATTTTCTCCACAGTCATCGCTTTCAAAGCATCTTTTTAATTTGTTCCCCTTCCTTAAACCCTGTGCTCAAAGGCTTCTGTTTATGCTTTCTGTCTCCCACTGGCTGTTCGGGCCAGTTCTCAAAATGAAGACAAGCGCCTCACTGGACACAGGCTGCCCTGGACATACAGGTGTCCAGCTGTGGGCTGCGCTGTGTAAGAACCATCATTTCAATTAGTCAAGAAAACAGGAAAATGCATCATCATTCCTTTTTTGTTGTTGCTGTTCTTTCTAAATACTTTAAAGCGACAGGTCATGGAACAAAGCAATAATTATAAAATGACACACTGTTATAATAACAAAGCAACAAATATTTATAATTAATTAAAAGTAACAAAGGAAGGATTAGACTATAAGAGTCGTCTGAAACAACAGTCGAGATGCTGTTTGCAGCAGCTGGATGTGGTGCGCTGCTTCTCTCCTAGCGTGAGATCTTCAGAGGGTGCCGGGGTGTGGATTGCGAGGGCCCCTCTGCGCTGCGCTCTGGGAGGGGGAAATTAAATATATTGCCAGACACAATTAAAAACAACAAATGTTTATCCTTCTTAATTAGACCACAGCACACTTATCGCCAGCCTCCCCCAATGCTTGCTGTTGAAAACAAATTATTCTAAGAGCGCTTTTAATGTGACTTTTTTGCAACTTGCTGAAATCCTTACATCTTCTTTACTAACGCTGACGGCTTGAGACTCCAGCAATGGAAAAAGGCTCACACAGAGCATAAAAAGTAGACTGCTAGTGAAAGTATTTCAAAGAGAGCAATGACCTTGAGCTGCCTTCAACCTGCTTATTCCTTGTCAGTGACTGGGAACGTCCCCTGTCGTGACAGTGAGCATATTATAGAGACTGGTAAAGGGAATCACATTGGTATTGTGATTCAACAGTGCATTGTAATTTGTATATTTTTCTAAGTGCACCTTATATTTGTACTGTGTTTTCAGTATATTTTGAGTCACTCTACTAAATCAGAAATCCTGTATAACATCTTCAAACAAGTAACTTTAACAAGAAGTATTGCACCCTCCAACCATGGCATATCCAAAAAAAGCTGGTCAGAGAGTATTGGACTCCAACGTGGCTATTCAATAATAAGACTATAAAAGATATTTTGTAATTATGTTGTTCATAAGTTTATGTGGCTTTGACTTTTGTCAGAGAGTTTCTCATCAGAGAAACTTACTTAACTAAATGCTAGCAGCAATGACAACTGGCAACTCTAATTACACTTGACAGAATACAAGACAGTGTTTTTTCTTCCTACCAGATGCTTCCACTGCTGCGGGCTCCCTCGTCTACTAATTCTTGCCCCCGGTAGAACTTATTAAGACACGCACCTGTCATTTGGGACATCACAAATATCTGGCAAGACATGTAAAGTGTAGCAATGTGCAGCAGAAGTACCAGCGTAAACAGCCTCTCTCTGTCACAGAAGACTACCTTCCGAAGTGAGGAGTTACACGGGGTAGATGCTTGTCACTAAGGTGACAGCGGAGGCAGTTGGGGGGGGGGGGGGATTGCATCCAGAAAGGTATCAGGGTGTGTCCCTATCCAAGTGCTTTAGGGATGATGTGCTCCTCTGATCTTCACAGTCATTTCTGCACCTTAACCACCCAAGTGGTCTCACAGAACTCATGCTTGATTAAGTAGTGGAGGCAGACAGGATGATCTGACGACTGCTGTGATACGATACCGCAAGGTAGATTGGCTTGATGTTTCTATTCCAGATAAATCACAACATAACAAACTGTCAGCATGCACAGATATATTTTCCCATTTTTCTTTGGTGTATGAATTTTTGCTTAATATCACATTAGTTTGCCTTCAATGTACAGAAGGAACTGACCTAATTTTTGCTGCTGGGCACAGGGCAGGCAGAGCAATAAAGGTGTTCTGTGGGGGAAAGGAAACACACCATATTTCAAAGATTCCAGAATCACAGAATCACACAATGGTCAGGGTTGGAAGGGACCTCTGGAGATCATCTAGTCCAACCCCGCCTGCCAGAGCAGGTTCACTTACAGCAGGTAGAACAGGAATGCATCCGGGTGGGTTTTGAACGTCTCCAGAGTCAGAGACTCCACAGCCTCTCTGGGCAGCCTGTTCCAGTGCTCTGCCACCCTCAAAGTAAAGAAGTTCCTCCTCATGTTGAGATGGAACTTCCTATGCTCAAGTTTGTGCCCGTTACCTCTTGTCCTATCACTGGGCACCACTGTAGAGACTGGTCCCATCCTCCTGGCACCCTCCCCTTAAGTATTTATAGGTATTGAGAAGATCCCCCCTCAGTCTTCTTTTTTCTAGACTAAAAAGATCTAAGTGCCTAAGACTTTCCTCGTAAGAAAGATGTTCCAATCCCCTAATCATTTTAGTAGCCCTTTGCTGGACTCTCTCCAGCAGTTCCCTGTCCTTCTTGAACTGGGGGCCTAGAACTGGACACAGTACTCCAGATACGGCCTCACCAGGGCAGACTAGAGGGGGAGGATCGCTCTTCTTGATGCACCCCAGGATGCTGTTGGCCTTCTTGGCCACCAGGGCACACTGCTGGCTCATGGTCATCCTGTTGTCCACCAGGACTCCCAGGTCCCTTTCCACAGAGCTGCTCTCCAGGAGCTCAGCCCCCAACCTGTACTGATGCATGGGGTTATTCCTCCCCAGATGCAGTACCCTACACTTGCCTTTGTTGAATTTCATAAGGTTTCTCTCTGCCTAGTTCTCCAGCCTGTCCAGGTCACACTGTATGGTGGCACAACCTTCCGGCGTGTCCTCCTAGCTTTGTGTCATCAGCAAACTTGCTGATGGTACATACACTCTATCCCTTCATCCAGGTCATTGATGTATATATTGAACAGGACTGGACCCAGTACTGACCCCTGAGGGACACCACTAGTTACTGGCCTCCAGCTGGACTCTGCACCACTAACCACAACCCTCTGAGCTCTATCTGTCAGCCACTGTTCAATCCACCCCACTGTCCATTCATCTAACCCACACTTCCTAAGCTTGCCTGTGAGGATGATGTGGGAGATGGTGCCGAAAGCCTTGCTGAAGTCAGGGTAGACAACATCCACTGCCCTCCCCTCATCTATCCATCCAGTCATGCCATAGTAGAAGGCTGTCAGTTTAGTATTCCTGATGTGGAGCAAGATCACGACAAGAAATGGCCATACGCTGGTAAGGAGGTTAGTAGCGATACACTGGAAAATTAAAATGTCACGTTATTGGAAAAAAGCCAATGCCTCACCTGTTGGGTGATTCATCTGTGGCTCTGAGTAACATACACTGTTGTGAAATATTTTCCATTTGTCCCAACTGCTATCTACTGCTCGTGCTTAGTAATGAATTCTGGAAAGGATTGAGGCATACAGGCCTACAGAGCAAGTTTGCCCGGTTTTGTGTGAGTTTGTGTGAGTACAAATCCAGCATGATCTAACTGGAGAAGAGGCACATGTGCTGGTGCTGATGGAGAGTCACTGTTCCCTTACCTTCATTTCTTCTTCCTAATAAACCTGCCCCAAACCATACTCATAGTGCAAAAATTGAAATTGAATTTTAGAGCATTATGGGCTGTTATTTGTTCCTCTTTATGTGGAATGATAACTTGGGAAGTCTAGAAGAGCAGCTCAGCAATTTTGTGCTGTCTGGGGAAGTAACATCAGTGCATCTTCTCTTATTTACGTGCTGCAGGCAAAAATCAGGAGGTTCCTCCTCGGTTTTGTTCCTGTGGTTGTGAGAGCTAAGTCAGTCCATGAGCTTGTTACAGAGAAACAACCAATCAACAAGAAAGCAAAATTAAAACAACATACTTAGAAAGTTTTGGAGAGATTTTAATAGTCTAGAAGGTATATTTTTCATATCTTCCCATTCCAAGAGCCAAGAGCTTTCATGATTACTTGTCCAGATACTTTGAGCCCAGAGTAGCCGTAACATTTCAAAAATAGGTTTTATATGCATAAAAATAATTCATACTTTAATGTTCAGATATCTCAAAGCCTTTTAGACCTGGGAGACTGGGAATTTTTCCTTTCCATTGGCATAAAGGTCTCCATTTCTAGTCGTACCCAATATAGTATATATGGGGCATTAAAGCTCTGACATTTCAAGATAAAGAAAATTTGTCACTGTAGTAGCACTGATTTTTACCTTTCCAATAGCTCACACAGGTGTCATTTTAGGAGAAACTCCATGTCTGAAATGAAAAAGAGGAAATATTAGCTATAGGGAGATGTTCCTATTTGGGGACTGTTGAAATAAATCCTAGGTGATCAGGTTTGAGAAGCAGATTAAGTGGTCAAAGGTGTATGATAAATTCAAATATAACCTATCACTGTAATTTAACGTTCTGTCTCAAAATGTGCTGTTATTATTCATCACTCAGAGATCTGTGTGTGAGCTCTGCTGATTGAGTCTCAAAGGACTGGGAGAGGCAGCAAACACAAAAGTTGACAGAGGACAGTTATGGGCAGATTGATCTAAAGCAGCTGAGCTGGAGGTCCTCCTTCCCCACATCCAACTTCCCCAGGTCTCACACTCTCCATGATGCTGACCTCACAGGGGGCAGAACTGGGGCCGTGCCGGTGATCCGTCTGTCTCTTCAGCACACTGGTCCCAGGCAGTCAGCAAAAAAAAATGAGCTGAATTTCTACAAATACCCACTTCCTCCAGCCACTTTGCTGATTTTTTTGCTAATAGCCTCGGTGGTCAGGCAGGGTTTGAGTAACTATTAACTAGTCATCACTGCAGTGCCGAAAGACTTTCACTGGGTGAGGACTTCATAAGGCTGGACAACAAAATCCCTGCCCAAAATCACACCTAAGAGACCTTAATTGCTGTATTGATTATTTGTTTACCCTGCTAGTAGGTGTTTCCACTGTGGAGGTGAGGAAGATAATACATACGGGCTTTCTTACGTCTTGGCTGATGCAGGTTCCCAGTGATGGTCAGGGTGAAATGGGAGAGATTATTTTGTGGTGATAGCTTTTATTTTGAGTGCTAAATGCATTCAGAATACATCTAGGCTTTTAACTTTGGGTAATGAGATTGCTAAGTTGTTATGATATTAAATAAGTAAACATGTAGAATGTGAGTATGTAATATTGAACAGTCATTTCTCTGGACTTTTTGCACATGTAACGACAAGCCCAGCCCTTGATTCCTTTGTTTTATCTATGTGAACATACTGCTTTTAATGATAATGCACTCCCTAATTTGTTCTCCCACTGGTTTACGTTTCCTATAGCTAGTTTTTCAAATACATAACAGCACCATAGATCTGAGGCAATTATTTCCAATGTCTAGGCATATTTATCAAGTGGAATCAAGTATCGATCATCTGTAGAGAAGCTCTCAGCGTTCCTTCACATTTTCCAGCTGGCCGAGTGGGGGGGAAGTTCATTCTTATCAGTGAATTGAAAGTTGTGTTTGTATTTCTGTTTTCCGACAAAACTCACCAGGCCTTGTGGTTGCAGGTTCATAACAAAAACCAGTCATACCACCTGCTTTTCACAACCGCTGCCACTGATTTATTTGATTGTTCTGTTTCAAATTTGGGACATCATGATTTTATCGTGTTTAGACCAAAAGAGTTAGTGTGAAAGTAGATAACTACCTTGTATGACAAAGGTTATTGTAAGGTTTTAAGACTAAGTACTTAATACATTTTTTTGTTCATTTCTTTTTTAGCTGCATGTCAGCTAACTCAGCCAGATCAAATTTCTGTCACCTAAACACCTCTTGCCAGGAGTATCCCGCTGCTTTCAAGGATGAAAATTTACTTCCCAGCATGATTTGCCAGGTCCAGCATCACACCGGTACTAACAACCAGTGCTGGCTCCGCTCTTCAGCCTTCGCTGCTGAGGTCTTTATTGCCAGAGAGTTTTAAAGGATTGTGAAATTGCTGCAGGCTCGTGTCACTCTAATATAGCAAATGTGTATTGCTACCTCCATTTTACCAATGAAAAACACAAAACTAGAGGGAAATAGGAAATTAACCCAAAACCTTACTGGGTAACCTGTGGGGAAACCATGACTGTCTCCTGGCCTCCGTACTCTGTGTCTTAACCGTAGATCCATAATTTCCATTTATTCCAAAGATGTGTTTGTACTATTACTACTGCTGCTAATATCACTGTTTCAGCAGATGCCCTGCTAAACTGATGGAGGAAAGTGTCCCATCTCCAAATTCTTTCCCCTCTGTTCTGTACATTGCAATGCAAAGGACTTTTTGGGGAAAAAATGCTGTCTAAGAATAGGCGTAACTAAATCCTTGGGGCATTCACAAGGACAAACTTTCATTTCTGTACCATGTATTCCATGAGATATTTCAACACATATTTCCCCTGAAAAACCTTCTATGTAGCAGCCTATTTGCAGGAATGGCACATAAGAAGTATTAACACAGAGAATTAATGGAAAACTCGAAGTTGACATTTTTATACTGATTTCCTGAGATTTGTTGTTTGTTTTGTGCGTATGTAACCACATGTTAAGAGGTGGGGGAGTTCCTAAGAAGAAACCAGAAGCCACAGCAGAGCAGCTCACAGACGGGAGGTGTCTGTCAGGCATGGAGTAACTGGGGAGCCAGGGCAGCCAGACCCTCCGCGCCTCTCGGGCACTGCTCTACTTGGCAATATAAGGCCCGTGCTGCCACCGCTCAGCCTTGAGTGAGGTGCATAGGCTCCCCTTACATATATTCCACTCAATTACCTAATGCTTAAGCAACAGAGTCATCTCCTCTGGCCAGTAAATGTTTGACTATGTCTTCCTCTCCCGGGGTGGCAGAGGGTGTTGCGCAGGGCCAGCGGTGGCAGTGGCGAGGGAGGTGGCCGAATCGGGCAGAACCGGTGCGATTACGCAAAGCCAATGCTAGAATTACGCTGCGAGCCACTGCTATATTCTCCGTTCAGCATATTATCATGTGATGTCTCCAGTCTACTTTTAAATCATTTTAGAGATGTGACTTCTAACACTTTTCTTGGGAAGCTATTTCACAGTCTATTAGACGTCCTTGTTAAAATTTTGGCTGGATAGTCAACTCAAATCTCCATTTGCTCAGTTTCCTACCTTTATATGCAATTATACCCCTGAGAAGTGCTCTAAACAATCCCCCTAATGCCTCGTTGTTTGTACCTTCCAAGCGCGTGTAAACAGTTATAGCAGTTTTGGACACTGTGTGGGGCATCTTAAAACATTTAGCTCTTACAGTCTTTCTCCATGAATCATCTGTTATAGTCCTAATGTTAGGCATTTTATTCTTCTTAAAGTTCTTAATAATTTGTCATCATTTTCCTAGGTAGGCTGGTGCCCAGGCCTGCGTGCAAGCTATAATTTGTACAACAAAGATTTCATATTCGTAATGTTTCTAGACTGCACATAGTTTTAAATTCTGCTCAGTGCCCTAATTTCACCATTAATTGTATTTTATTTTTTTTTAACCTTATACAGAAGGAGAAGTGAGCAGCTTTTCGGTTTAATTAGTTTGGTTTCTGACAGCTTTAATGTGCAATGCTGTAAAGAACTGGAAGGTTAAAAGATTTTCCTGGGGTCCATAGAACTGCAAAGAAAATAAACACATTTTGCTTATAAAACAGAAGCAACACTATATGGGATAATAAAACATTTTCCTCCCTTTGTTTCCTTAAAGCACAGAACTGCTCGTTTTAGAGTGTAAAAGAGGAACACGGGTTTGTCATCCTAGCTCCTAAAATAAACCACACATAAATGTATTCATAATACCATGCAGATATTTTTCACGACAGCATGACAGTCAGATGTCACAGGCAAGATGTTGTCTGTTGGTACTCAGAACATTTGGTGTCACTGCATGGTAGGAGCTCTTTCTGCATAACAAAATGCGTAAGGACTCTATAGATGCTACTTGTGATGTTTTGGTAGAAAAGTCTGCCTGGGAATCAATAAATGATGCATTTTATTTGAAAAAAATGTACGTACGTGAACACTACCTGATTCCAATTTCTTAATAGGCCTATTCTTAATGTGAGAAACTGTATGAAAAAAAGAAATGTAGTTCTACATCCAAATTTTGGAAATAAACCTAACTGTGCTAAAAATGAGGCACACCAATACCCTGTGGACTTCAGGATGGTTTATGGCAGTCAGGATGAATATAACCTGGGATGATTCTGTGTAATTATTAATAATAATGATGACAAATACAATAATAGTGATAATAGTAATAATCACAACAAAATTATGCAGAAGCTCAACTCAGGACCTGCGCTCCACAGTGCTAAACAAATACAAAATTGTTGTCATATACCTATCACAGGATCACCTGGACTCTCCAATTTCTCACAAAAGAAAGACAACTACTTTTTTCCTTCAGGTAAGCAGCATTTTTGAAGTGCTCTAAGCACAGCTGGTATCATATCCATCTTCTCCCCTCATTCAGCATAGTAAGATAAAAAAATATGAACAAGCATGTGAGGAAAAAATATATGAAAACCATAGATGGTATCTTTTTATGAATAGCATGGTAGAATCCAACTTTTGAAAGACATCGCTTTATTACTTCTTCCTACTGTACTTTCACTTGGGGATATTTCCACCTCTGACCTTTTCAGCACAATTTTACTCTCCTCAATATTCATTTCCTGGTGTCTGGTTTCCATCTTGCTGCCGATTGACACCTGAAAATCTAACACACTGCCTGCAAATTCCAGCTCACTTAGAGCTGCGGGTCTGTGCTAATGTAGTAACCTTCCCCCTTTCACCCAAGCTATTCTTCATCAGAATGAATCAGGTCACAGAGGAAGGCTGAAGCTTTCTTCAGCAGTCCCTTAAATTAGCTGTGTGCTGCACGACGGGAGCTGGCTACAGATCGCATCGTGATCCGTGCTGCTTCTGTGAGAAAGTGAACAGGGACTGCAATTTTGGGAGATGGTCTGATTAAAGCAGATGAGCCTTTCATCTCTGTCTTGATGCTTGCTTTCAGATCGTGGTTCACCAGACTGCTGTGGAAAGCATCTGGACAAAAGAGACCCAAGGACCTCTAAGATAAGGATGAGTTTAAAGAGGAAAAGGATTTTTTTTTTTAATTCTTTCAAATGGAGAAAAATAAGCTATGATTTTTTTTTTTAAAGGAGAAGGACAAAATATCGACATGGGATCATAACTCGTAAGCTGAAGAAGAGATTCATGGAGGCCATGTCTTCAAAACAGACCCGCCTACAACTCTTCCCTTTGCATGACTGTCACACATGGGTCATACCTGCTTACAAACTGCCAGAACCTGTACTTGAGAAGACAAATACCTGAATGGCCCAACATGAGCCTCTTCTGAATGGGATTTACCTGAAGGCCTTTCTCCTGCTATTTCTTTTGAATACTTCTGAATGCCAAAAGAAACTCGTTAAGGAGAATCATCCTCAATGTGTATCAAACATAGGCAGAAGGTTTCAGACAACTCCTAGAGTTGCTCCTTGAAGCAACAGCAATGCAACTATTCTTCCTTAAGTAAGTCATGTGGCGTATGGCTGGATTCTGGCAGGATCTGGTGTTCCTCGATACTTCGGTTGGCTGATTTGAATGGGATAAAAATTCAGCCATTTCTACAGATGGAAGATATTGCAGCATTTTTTCTTCCCATGGAAATTCTTTATGTCATATTTGAGTGAATTTACTTTGGCAAAATTCCTGCTTCCTTGTGCATTCTGTAAACTCTCGTTATTCAGTCTGATGTGGGTGTTCACAGACAGTGCGTTTCAATACCTGTTTTTTTCTGTATCAGGTCTTATATCTTACAGCAGTGTCAAATGCAAAAAACCTTCCCACCGTGCACGAAGCAATTTGATGACTATCTATCGTCTGTCATACTTGCTCTGTCCATCTTTCTCCAGAGAAAGATGTCTGTGGTGCAGCACATAATACTCCTGCACACCCAACACATCCGTGCTGCTGCTGGGGCATGTGCTGCCTGGTGGTGGCAAGCGCTGGGAGGGCCCAGGGGATGGGAATGGATGTCCCTTCCCCATCCACTGGGAGGAAGAAATCTTCTGTCAGCACCTCGACCCTTCAGTTCCACATCCCCAGATGCATCTAAATTTCACCAAATTTTAGCTATTAGCTGCCAGTTCGCGGCAATGTTTTCATAAACAGACCTGTATGCTGGATGGATCAGAACCAGCATCATAGTCAATGGTGAACAACTCCTCCAAAAAAAAGTGCATCAATTGCAACTAAAAAGGAACATCTAAACTGTTCAAATACTTAGAATAGAAGGAAATATCCTCCTCTGAAAAGTCTGTGAGGGTTTGACCCCTTGCATTTTTTGCGAGGTTGGAATTAAAGAAACCTGAATATTGCCTTGCCTAATAAGTTGTGGAAAAGGTGAATCTATAGGTGAGAACTAAGAGGAAACTGCTCTTATATGAAGATTTTATCTAATATGTAATTTTTATTCTTTCCAACACTGCTTACATTCTAATCTTTACCACAAAAAAAAAAAAAAGAATTGGAGAAAAGCCTCATGATCCACCAAGATGGACACTCAGAAAATAATAACCATTAATTCAGGAAATGAATTAGCCTGTAATTCATCATAGCTTCTCAACTCTAGCTAGTTAAGAGGACTCTATACTCTCAGTACCCCTTTTTTTTCTCTCCTTAGTTTTCATTAAAGTGACTTTTATTTCCCTTCAAAACCTTCACGTTGCGTTTAGCAAAGTGGATGCTTTACATACGGGGCTCCTCGTGTAACCCAGAATGGCCAGGAGCACTCCTGTAATTAGCTCTGCTAGCGTGAGTGTGCATTTTAATTTGAATACTTGACTGCTCTTCCTCCACTTCTGAGAGGTGGCCTTCATATGCACTTTTTGCAGATATGGAGACAAAAAAAAATTAAAAAAAAAATCCTAACTGTGCTTTCTCTTTATCTTAGCATATTTTTTTGATTAAATCTGGTTACCAGGTTTCTAACAGTCCTCAAAGATATTCTATGGTTGAGTTCCAGCGTTTAGTACTGCCATGAGACCAAGGAACAAATACACCGGGGAACAAGGGGGCTCGGTTCGTGCCAGTTTTCCCAGTAAAGACCTGTTTTCCAGATTCTGTCAAGGGGTTGTGCTGGTGGCAGTCATTGACACATGTGCACAGAAACACCGCTGTCGTTGCTGTTTGGCGGGCGTGCAGCTCCCCGCCGGCGTGCACAGCGCCGATAACCCCAGGGCTGGTGCGCTTCCCATAGCAGTCCATGGGAGTCTGGAGCTGCTAGCAAGGAGCCAGGCCCAGCCCTCATCAAACACACCATATATTTCAAACGCACACAGCATGCCAAGTTGCTGAGAGAAATCAGCATCAGTGGGTGGTGCAATACCGTACATTTTAATGAAAATTTACTCTTTTATTGAGTTTGCAGAAGTGATCAAGAAAGACGGGGTAGAACCAGATTGCCCGTAGGCTTTCACCACCCAGCAGCTAACATCGAGCTAACACAAATTTAAACAGTTGCTCCTTCTGGAACCACAGTTGCTCAGAGAGATAGATGCAAAAATGCTTGACAGATAATGTTGTCACTGCTAATGAGCAGGGCTGCTCTGAGCTGGAAGAGCAAAGTGCTGGAGCCAACAGTCCCCGGGAAGTCGCAGGGCTGGAATAAAGCCTGGATAGTCCAGGCTGTGCATTACTGGTAGCTTAGCGTCTTCAGAAAGTAACTTCTGTGAGCTGCGGAAAGGCAGCCGCTGTGGGTTGGAAGCAATGTCAAACCCTGCAGAAGAGGTGGTCATGTCCCCCATGGCAGCGAGACCTATACTGGGTACACACCAACTACCCAAAGCGCAGAGCAGTCCGCATGTCTGACACCCAGCGTGGCTGGTGGTGCTGTGCAGCACAGGAAAAGGCTTCACAAGGCTTTGCCAACCATCCTCCTCCATATCCTCCAGCCCATGTTGAGCCCATGCCTGGCTTTAAGGACATGACTTAGCCCCTTGGTGCCAGAGAAAGGTCAAGGAAGCCACTGTGGCTTTGGCCATCCTCTCCGAGAAAGGAGAATCAGATTCATACAGATGAACTGCAAAATCTTCCTCACTTGGCCATCTGCCCTCTGACTTGCTTACAGACTATCACAGGAGTGTGGGCAGGGTGCAAGGTGGCTAACGGTGCCTAATCCCATGCCCTTTGAAATTGCTTCAAGGGCAGCATCTCTCCCCGCTGCAGAGCCATTGTCCTCACGCCTTTTGTCCCTGTTGAACCCCGACCTGTCGTGTGCCACCGGTGTGTTTAAGAGCAGCGTGCTGTGACTCCGGTTATACTTTGCCCTGCAGGGTAACTACTGCAATTTAGAAAACTGTAATTCCTACGCTGGGTCTGACGTGTGGCAAAGCAATAAAGTACTTCTCATTATTGTCATCCGTGGGGTTGTCTCACAGGTCCAGCCTATTACCTAACATATGTCTCTAAGCGGACGCGGACGCAAACACCAGGAAAATAGCTTTCAGCTCAGCCTGGATCTTCTCCCCAGGAACGCGATAATCCTGATTAGTTGATACTGCAGACAGACTTCAGTTACTTGTCAAACAAGCTCTGCTGCTTAATGAAATGAACAAATCCACTTCCAGCCTCAAAGGGGAGTTTAACTTGCTGTTTCTTTAAATTAAGCCTGCACTGCCTCAAACCTCTATTGAAGTGTCAGCAGGTATATTCCAAAAATGACATCTGTAAAAATGACTGCCTTCCCCTCCTGCTATTCGCCATTCACCCATGTAGAATCTAATTCTGAAAAATAAAGTTATCTGCTAATAATGGTGATCTAATCTTTATTCTGAGATCTGGCAATCTGCAGAGCTGGCTTTAACAACCTGGGTGAAGTGATTAAAACTCAGTGATGTACCAAAACATGGGGCAGATCCACGCTTTGTCCAATCTGCTGCTTTGCTCCAGGCTACTCATCAAAAGCAAAGATTTATGGTGTGGTACTGTCCAGTCTTGTAGCAAAAAAAATTCCTAGACTTTTGGGTTTTTTCTTAGTTTTGTGAAAATTAGTTGCATAATGTGCTGCTATATCTCAAACCTGTCTTTATTTGAAGAGTCATGTCCACTTTTCAATTGTTCTTATCTTGGTGACGCCTTAATAATAATTACAGCGAACATCAGCCTCGGGAAGTATTAGTATGAGTGATTGCAGGAAGGAGGAAGGTGAGGTGTTTTCTCCCACTGGCGCACGGATGATGTATGTACATAATTTCCACAAATGCTTAAGGATTGTTCTTGTATGTCTGTTCCCCCTGCAGAGATGAGACACACTGTCTGACACCTGCACGTCTTCGATTGCAAGAGCAGTGGTTTCATTTATAGAAACCGGGAACGAACAAAACCCAGCAGGTTCACTGGGAGGCTTAAGTCAGACAAATCTCCAAGGAGGGCTTTCTGCAGTCAGGTTTGATGCATGCGTCTGAGCGATGGCGCTGCGGTGAGAAGATGTGCATCCTTCAGCAAGACTTGGGTTTGGAATATATCTCACCCCAATTAAACACCCTTTGCCTGGTTCCTGTGGGAAACGTGCTGCCCTGAACACCCCCAGCACCGCTCTGCCCCTCTCTTCTCAGGCAGCTTGCAATACTGCTTTCCATGAGATTGTGTTAGAAATCTCTCAAAATAAACAAAAGCTTCCCATCAGGTCTGTCACGCTCGGAAGAGAGGCTGGTGAACACACAGCTGTGGGAAGGCGTAAGGTAGCCTGGCATCCTCCCAGCCGGGGGTGTGCCTGGCGCCGGCTCTCCCAGCTGCCCAAGCTGCTGTACCAGCACGGGGAAGCATCTGCTGGTGGGGTCCCCTCTGCACCGGGACCGCGGTTATCTCCTGGGGGGTCTGGAGTGGCAAACCCCTCTTCTGGGCACAGCACGGGGCCACTCAGTGCTGCACAGGTCCCACTGCTCTAACAGGGATGAGAAACTCATTTTTTAAGAAGTTGACTTTCTTTGTAGTTTTTGCAAGGGTTTTTTTTTTCCTTTTCCATCAAATAAAAATTATATCTACACTCTAAATGAAATGGAAACTCAGTGAATATCTCTTTCCTGAATAAGTGTAAATCTAGGTGTGATTTTGTGTGTTTAGAGATTTCTGTTCTGAGGATGCTCGGGATTTTGCTGAAGTGTTTTCCAGCTGCACGCACATTTTGCTTTATAACTTTCTTTAGTTTCTGGTATATTCTGCAGTTATATTTTGTGAGGCAATCCAAAGACTTTTGGGTATGAGGTCTATTTATATGTTTCTACTACTCATAAACAATTTAATGATACATGCCAGACAGTACAAAGAGATGATCATTTCAATAACTAAATTTTCTGAAGAAGGCGATCCTACACTACTCAAGCTTGACACCTTAAAACAGTTTTTAAGAGGGAAATTTATTCTGATTTGAAAAGACTGAAACATTGTATTGTAGGAAAGGCAAATCAATCTGTCTTTCAATTTACTTAATGCTGTAAAACACTATAGCTCTCCTCATTCCTGCTTTTTAAAATATCAGGCAGTAAGAAAAGTGAGAAATAAATGGCTGCTATTTAAGAAACGATGGCATTGCTGAGGCTTTGGTGCTCCCCGAGGGCTGCTCAGCATGTAAAGCAGAAGTCAGGGAGCAGCTCAGGGAGGCTCTTGGTACCCAGTACATCAGCTCACCGGCAGCTGACAGTGCTCGGCAGTGACACCGGCACCACCTGGGTTCAAAGGCAGGAGGCAGAACTGGACCAAGAGCGGGTAAAGCCAACAGGGATCTTGGGAGCAAAGCCCACTGCTGGAAAACTACAGCATGAACTGCAGAATCAACTGAGGCTGAGAAGACAGGCAACATCTATGGAAGCAGGTTGTCTGCCTGGCCACCCACCATCTCCCCAAATACAGCAAATCCAGGCTGGAGGCATGAGGTCCTTTGGATACAGAATGGAAAACCCATCAGTACTGCAGTTGCAATCAGCAGAATAAATTTACTGACGACAGTTTATGGTGCAGTGTAGAAAATATAAACTATTTCCCCCCCCCGCCAAAGATGGATTTATTGCAATCTTCCTTTAATAGATCCAGAATGCAGCTTGGATAAAGTTTAGCAAAGGGCTGAACTACTTGGTGAAAATGGATATACACAGGTTTAGAGAAAACTGTTTTCAGGCATTTATGGGGATGATAGTTATCTGTGTATGAAAAAAATGGTACAGTAGCAAAATACACTAATCTGAATGGATCCTGCTTTCCTATGTGTATTGAGAATGTATCTGAGATTACTTGAATAATCCTTAAAAATTGCTTGGGTGGCGTGCTTCAAATAAACACAGGATTTTTTCTTCACTGATTTGTGTTCATCACATCCTGGATAAGAAAGATCATGTTGTTTTGGCTGATTTGTGTGATTTAAAATTTTAAATTCAAAACACACATACAAACCCATCTTTTTTAATGGAAGTTTTAATTGAAATATCTCAAAATCAGCCAACAAAGGGATCGTGCCCTGTGACTGAATATTAAAGTTATATCAATAGCAGTGTATGCATGGCCACCAAATATTATCTTCCCAGAGATTAAGTACTGCGCTGGGCTCATCCTCCTGTCACAGAACCACAGAATGGCTGAGGTTGCAAGTGGCCTCTGGAGATCATCTTGTCTAACCCCCTGCTCAAACAGGGCCACCTACAGCAGGTTGCCCAGGCCCGTGGCCAGGTTTCTTTTCAATGTCTCCAAGGATGGAGACTCCACAACCTCCCTGGGCAGCCTGTACCAATACTCTGTCACCCTTGCAGTGAAAAAGTGTTTTCTGATGTTCAGAGGGAACCTCCTGTGTTTCAGTTTGAGCCCATTGGCTCTGGTCCTGCCACTGGGAATCACTGAGAAGGGCCCAGCTGCGTCTATTTTGCACCCTCCCTTCAGGTACTTGTAGAGATTGATGAGATCCCCCTGAGCCTTCTTTTCCCCAGGCTGAACAGTCCCAGCTCTCTCAGCCTTTCCTCACAGGAGAGATGCTCCAGTCCTTTCATCATCTTCATGTCCTTCATTGGACTCTCTTCTGTATGTCCATGTCTCTCTTGTACTGGGGAACCCAGAACTGGACACAGGACTCCAGCTGTGGCCTCACCGGTGCTGTATAAAGCAGAAGGATCACCTCTTTCAACTTGCTGGCAATACTTGGCCAAACGCAGCCCTGGATACCGTTAGCCTTCTTTGCAGTGAGGGCATATTGCTGGCTTATGTTCAACTTGGTGTCCATCAAGACCCCCAGGACCTTTTCTGCCAAGCTGCTTTCCGGATGGAAAAGCACACACATCCCAGCATGTACTGGTGCATGCGGTTTTTCCTCCTCAGGCACAGGACTTTTTGCCTTCTTGTTGAACTCTCCGAGTTTCACGGCAGCCCATTTCTCCAGCCTGTCAAGGTCCCTCTGGGTGGCAGCACATCCCTCTGGCATATCAACCACTACTCCCAGTTTTGTGTCACCAGAAAACTTGGTGAATTTGTCACTTGTCCCATCATCCAAATCATTAATGAAGATGTTGAACAAGATCAGATGCACTATTGACCTGGGGTACACCATGAATGACTGACCTCCAACTGGACTTTGTGCCACTGGTCACCTCACTCTGGGCCTTACCATTCAGCCAGTTTTCAACCCACCACGCTGTCTGCTCATCCAGCCCGTACCTCATCAGCTTCTTTATGAGGATCTTACAGCAGTCAGTGTTCAAATCCTCACTGAAGTCCAGGCAGACAATATCCACTGCTCTCCCCTCATCCACCTACCAGGCCAGTCATTTCATCGCAGAAGGTTATCAGACTGGTCAAGCCTGACTTCCCCTTGTCGAATCCATGCTGACTGCTCCCACTACCACTGGAGATGTTTGTCTCCTACATTTTCTCATGCTGGGCTATGAGTCTGGCACCACTGTCTTTGCATACATTCTCATTCACAACAGTACATTCCACTGACATGAAACTTTCGACTAGTCTTGTCCTACTGATGATACTGTGTATTTCTTTTCATTTTCTTTATGTGATCTTCATTTGCGGTGGCCTTCCCAGTTCCCAATTATCATTTCTTGTACCTGTTTTATGTCGCCAGCTACTTCAGAAAGAGGAGTGTTTATATTCAGCATATTTAAGGCACTGCAGCAATATATGTGGCAATAAAGACTAATACAATTAATGAAATGGATCTTAAGTTGAATTACAACTGCCCAAGTATCAATGGATTTGTATTCAGTTTAGATCTGTACTGGTACACCACAGGATGGATACAGGTCTCCTCTCAAACTACCTGCTTATGGGGCTGGCATTTACAGCCAGATGACAACAGCAGTTTATAAACTCATAACCAACACCTTGGGTTTTTTACAGTTTTTAATTTCGTTGCTGCTTTCCATGTAGCTTATTGCTGTACAATTTCTGTATTTTGCTTTCATTGTTCCCTGACTGCTTTTTTTCAAAATGAATCTCATTTTATTGCCTACTTATATCTCTAAATTCTGCAGGTCCCTTTTTATTATTTTGCCATCTATCCTGGGTTTTGCAACACCTTACAATTTAGTATGATCTGTAAATTTAATTAATGTCATGTTTGCCAAAGACCATAAGGAGCCAAGTCAATTACACAGCCAAAAAAGAAAAAATGAAACCTTTATTATGCTATAAATGCTCTGCTAAAAATCTCGCTTGATAACGAAGCATTATACATTCCTTGGCCTTCATAGATGTAATTGCAAAGGGGCCTAGATGTTTTACCCACGTCATTTGTGCCATTTTAAAATTTAAAATATATTATTACCAAAGTAAATAACAAAGAAATGAAAAATGGCAACTTAATTCCTTTCTATGTAACTGAAATATGCTGGACAGGGTTAGACAAACATTCATAGTACACATTTTGCTATGACATCTAAATTAAAGCTACCACAGTGTTACTTAAGCAGAATTGCTTCAAATTGGTTCACACATTAAGGGCAAATGCAGGCAGCCAATTAATAATTGATTTTATTTAGAATGTCTGGGGTTTTTTGATTATTTTTTGGTATTTCCAATGTGTGTTATGTATATAGTGCAATTGTGTGACTCCTCAGCCCAGTCTGACAACATCTGAGCAAAGTCTATAATTGTCTGTCATTATTATCTCTTGGCTATTATGATGCTGGTAGGAATTAGAGCAGAACAACCTCCATCATTTGACTAGGAACAACAACAATTACTACTTTGGTCTCTGAGGTTAGAACAGATAAATTGAGCTAGATAATTATAACCATTTCTCAAATTCATCATTAGTTGTAACTGCATTTCTGATGCAGAAGGCCAGATTATTGCGCCTGACCACGATAGCAGCTCCTGACTTATGCTACAGAAACATTACTAAGCTCACTCCCTCTTTAAGCAGGCCTCTTGTTCGTAAAGAGTTCCACCTGAGATACACTAATAGGGAGTAACTTTTACAAAGTAATTCAAGACTTTGAAATCCCATTTTGAATGTTCAGCCTGAGCACCTGCTTTTCAGGCAGCAAAGAAAAGGGGAAAAATTTGCTCGTCCTTTAGTATTTAAAAAATGAATCCCACTTTCAAGTAAAACAAAGCACATGCGGTGTGTCATTTGGTTAATGAAAATACATGAACTAAGATGTGTAATTTAGCAAGTTATGAATGTGCCTTAGTCCCACTGACATCAATATCTTGCCCATAAATTCAGAGTACATGCAAATTTCTCCATGGAAAGGTTGATTCTATATCCTTCGTTTAACCCGTAATTAATTGCTTTTTCGCTTTTAAGGATTTGTTTCCTCAACCTATTTTGCCTGGAACTGTATTCCAAACACCATTGTCTTACCGATGGAGCGATGCAGTTACGAGTGTGAGAGAAGACGCGCCAAGTGGTGGGAGCTGAGCGAGGTCAGGGCACTGGTGAGCTGTCTCGGGCACCTGAGCTCCTGTAGTTTCTCGTGTCAATGTCTGTCTGCCCTGCAAGGGCTGTTGGACAGGATGTAAAGAAAACCCTTTCCATACTGTCGAGGATGCCATGGGTCAAATCTAAGACTTTTGTGGCTTGATCCAGTTGCCAAAACACAGGTATCCAGTGCCACATAAAAAAACCCGAGGGTCTGGGGAGCAGACCCCATTCACATGGGGCCCATGGGCATGGCACAAGATCCCCTTTCCCTTACAGATTTGTGCTCCTCTGTGGAGGCAGCTGGATGGTCTAAGGTGGACACCCTGGGATGCTGCAAATGGCGTTCAATGGCTGTGTTTAGAGCTCTCAGTAGTGCTCCAGACATCACAACGGCTGCAAAGTTTCAGAGCATTCAGGCATATTAATTTTACGCTTTTGGTAAATTTTTTATCCTATTTCTTTAGAGAGAGATAGCTGACACAGACATAGAATTAGCAAATTGTCCTAATCGATACAAGCGCCTACTATCAGCTTAAAACCCGGTAGGTGTTAATTATGAGACACCGCAAACACATCACTCAGGCAGCTCCTCAGCAGAAGCGCCTGTGCTCCGCTCAGCTCTCAGCCCACACTCCTTCCCTCCCTCCCTCCCTCCTTCCCTCCATCTCACCTCTGCGTTCGTACAGCCGCTTTTGCGAGACGCTCGTCATTTCACAGTTTCGAGCTTCTGACTTGAAGATCTCCCCTGCAAACTTTTAAACAAAGTGACGGCTAATTTCTGCTCTCACCCACCTGTGGTACTGTGTAAATGGTGCTTCTCACTCCAAAACTACTCGAGGAGATTTCTGCTGGGCTTTGCCTTGGGTATGTTTATCAGCCTTTCATAGAAGGCAGTAGGGATGTTGAGGACCGGGGAAAGAGAGATTACCTAGGATGTGCGAGGGGGAAAAGCGTTTAGAAAACTATAGCACAGTGGCCTCCAGGAAAGGAGGTATCTTTGGGGAAATATAAAGTGAAATGGTGTAGATGAGTGAGACGGGGAGAGACAGTGAAACCCATGGAAGACGGACGCTGACTTTATCACGCGCTGTCTTTCTAGAAGGCATTCAGATGCTGTGGTGATAAGCATGATAATCAGGGTAGGCCAGGGAAAACTGTAAACTCAAACCAGTCTTTCTGCAGGTACAATCTGCTCTGGAGGGTCCTGGAGGGCTCTGGTGCATTCAGAGGCTGAAGGAGCACCCAGGGACAGGAGATGGCCAGAGGCCGGGTGAGACCTGCCAACTGGCATGCACGGAGCACAAAAGCAAGCACTTTTTTCTTTCCTTCATAGACAGGCACAACACACATGAGATGCAATAGAAAAACTGGTGTGTTACGGCGTGGTCTGATGAAAATGCTGCAGTGGTGATTCAAACATCTCCTCTCCGCTCGGAGACTCTCTGGCTGCGGTCGGTGGTTGTGCTGAGCCCCGGCGATGCGTGCGGGGGCTGCAGGCAAAGTTCAGGTAAGCTGAGTTAAACGTGTTCTCAGAGATGAGCATCTTAGGTCAAGCGTGGGCAGAGCCACAGAAATGTTACGTGACTTGCCCAGGCCTTCGGGTCTGACATGTGGAAGGAAGACGAGGTCCTGAAAGCCTCAGCCCTCCCTGACACCCCCTGAGAAAGCAAAATTGATTGAAAATGATTTATGCATTAAGAGCGCTGGCTTGTTTGATTTTATAGATAACAATGATATTTTAGCTATTCTAATTGCAAGTAGTAATTAGGCAGCTGGACCAGATCAGTGTTGAGTACAAACACCTGCTTGTCTGCTTCCAGCTGTTCTCCACTGGAATTATTAACAAATGTGTTGCACAGACATTTTATAGGCATTTCAAGATCACCACCATTTTCTTTCCTCTCTCTTCTGAAGAACGCGCTTTTCTCTAGAGTTTACTCAGAGAAAGAAAGCGGGTGCCTGGCCAATGACAGCATTTAAGATTTCCCCAGCCTGCCTTACTTTTGTGTAATCACTTTTCACACCTGAAGGAAACACAACACGGAAAGGAGACAGAGGTAGCAGATAATGAAACAACAGCTTAACTCAAATGGGTGAAGGCGGTTTATTCATTTCTAAATGAGAGAGGGTGCCAAAAGTCTGCTGTAAATCTGAATGTCAAAATTGCTCAGAGCTCGGTCTACCTCCAAAGCAGCAGCAGGCTTTCTGTGCAGCTTTCTGACACTTACAGAGCTATTCACAAATATTTCTAAGCAAAGGTTGCAGTCACCTATTATCCTGTTTATTCCAGAAGTGCTCAGGGGCTGGCAGAAAGCAGAGCCCTGTTGTGCCAGGCTTTGTACAGACAAAGCCATGGAGACAGCCACTGCCTCGCTGGCTTTACTCAGCTATTGTTTTGCTGAAATGCAATTTAAAATGTGATGCAATTCTTCAGGCTATTAACAAGAGGAGAAAATATGGTTTCTTGATTTGTGTCAGTTTGTTAGGTGAGTTTAGGGCAAGCAAATACAAATGAAGGTACATACTTTTATGTGTTTTGGACAAATGTTTAGTTAAAGCCAGTAACTGATGCAAGATTCAAATCATTTGAGGTTGGAAGCATTTATTTGGAGAGTGGCAACTGGGGAGGTGATGGAGGTGATGGGGAGGGATGGTGATGTTCAAGCCTATGCCTGAACGAATCCCCGTTTGTTCTGCCCCAGGAAGAGCAACAGTACATCTCACATGAAATCTCTGTGACTCATTTCTTTACTGAAATACAAATATTTTTCCATTCTTCTTTTTCACTGGGACCAGGACTCCTAATACCAGCAATGATGCTGAAGGAGAACAAGGTCCAGGTGGCTAGATCCCACCTCTCTGACATGCCTCCCAGAAGTGTTCCAGCGATGCACTTTTCAGAGATGGTCTTCTGTGTTTCCCTGAAAGCAACAATCCTATGTGCTAGCATGAATGACAGCATCTATCTCGCACTACTTTTAGACCAGGTCCTTTGGTGACAAAGGAGATAGGACAGAGGCACATGGGCAGAGTGACCTTCCCAAGATTTACACTATAGGCTTTCTTGCACTGGGCGACTCAAGCTCAAAGCAGAGCCTGCCGTGCCCTCAACAAGCTCCTTTCTCAAAGAAAACCAGGAGCCCACGGCTGCCAAACTCCACTGGCAGTATGGGGCTGGTGGACACCATCAGGAGCTCAGCTGAACTTCTTCCTGATCTCAGAGGTGCGTGTTGAGAAGCAGGAATCCGAGTTTTGCCATTTTATTGAGGCAGAAGCTGCAGACACAGAGAGACATTGTGAAGGACAGCGTATTTTCCACGTTGCTTTTTATGTTGATTTTTCCTGGTGTCTGACTACACAGAATTTAAAATAATAACAAGCTTCATAACCGAATGTAAAACTGGGTTCAGGAAGGTATCCAAAGGGTCTTTTTGTAACACAGTTTCAGGGACAACTAGGTGAGGGATGTGCCAATGTCTCGCTACCTGAATCTTGCAATTCATTAATTAGGAACCAAACCTCCACCTTCCAAACATCTTTTCACTTTTTAATGTCATTTTCTTATCTGCTTTCTTTACACTCACCATGACCCATCATTTCTTCACATTTGCCTTTCTGTTCATGTGTTGAGGGGTACCTGTCCCGCGCAGTGGGCGCAGAGCAGCTTGGAGCTGCAAGCATCAACCCTGGGGACGTGGAAATGACAATCACACCAGATGTGAAAGTTGGTTACAGGATGTGAACTTTTCTCTTGGGAAAGGTGCCACGCATCACTCCCTGAGCAATGATGTAGTGTGCCAGGGACTCATGCCAGGTCATCTCAGCACCTGAGACCTTGCTTTTAGCAGAAACGTTGAGACAGGCTGGCAACGCTATGGTGAACAGGTAGAAAACAGATCTCAACACTCCCTGCTAGTTAGTAGGCATCTAAACATATTTAACAGAAGCACTCAAATGCCTGTCAAACTGTGGGAAGAGAGCACTGAAACAGTCTAATCATCTGGAGACACAGGTATCTACGGAGCTGTGAGACAGTAACGGCCACCATTTCCAACTAGCTGAAGGCACATCCCTGTGGGATCTCCTGGCCAAAAAAATGCAAGGCACTAATTCTGGTGCCAATGTCCTGGTAATGCAGACCTGGGACACGGAGAAGAAGGAAGTTTCTCTTGGTCTGAGGGGGCAGGGTACCAGGGTGAATGGTGTGCCTGTGCTGGCTCGGCTGCGGCTGTTCCCAGCTGTGGAGAAACCATTCCTCTTTCTCTGCTCCATAAGGAAGAATGAGGCTTAAGGAGATTGGGTATTAATATTGACCAGGACACTGCAGGAGAGGCAACTTTTAGGGTGACAAAACTCACTGCAAATCATGGTTTTTTATTACTTCTTAAAATATCTGCCAATAACACGGTATCGTGATATGGCTTCTTAAAATCTCTACCATGCAACTTCTGGCACAACAGTGACCCTGGCACGTTCCTCAGACAGGAGGATTTTGTTCAATAACTTTCTGCTGTGTATCAGTTTGTCATGAAACGTTGAACATGTGTTGTTTAATGTCAGACAGAAGCACAGCTTGGATACTGCTTATGATCCTTCACCATTTCCCTTCTCATCAAAGCCTGCTCATTTCCTAAGCAAGTGTTGATTTCGCCTGTGCGCTTGCAGTGAGCACCGAGCAAAATCTGCCCATTCTAACAAAACCTCCTGGGAAAAAAACCAACACAATTATAATTTTATGACTAATGAATTTAAAATGACCCCAGGAGAAGATGCCGGCAACGTCAAAAGGAAAATTGGGATGTGTGATGACTTTCTGTTTACCTGCCTTTGCAAAGCGTGTCGGGATACATCCTCTAGCCGAGGTATTGTCTCCTTTGGGATTATGAAGGAGACATGCTAAACACTAACTTCAAATTTAATAGAGATGGAAGCTTTTCCCAGGTAGTGGATCTCATATATATATAAAGTATTTGCTTGTAGCCACCAGAAGCAATGATTTCTTCTGGGATTTCTGTATGTTTTCCTTCCCCCAGAATAAGAGAAAGTAAAAACATTTTGACTTTGTGAGATCCAGGAACACAGGCATCTGTGACACTGGTGAAAGATGAGTTCTAAATATAGTAAGTCTATGGGGCTGGATGGGATCCATCCAAGAGTACTGAGGGAGCTGGTGGAAGTGCTCACCAAGACACTTTCCATCATTTATCAGCAGTCCTGGCTAAGTGGGGAGGTCCCAGTTGACTGGAGGTTAGCAAATGTGATACCCATCTACAAGAAGGGCGGGAAGGAGGATCTGGGGAACTACAGGCCTGTCAGTCTGACCTCGGTGCCCGGGAAGGTTATGGAGCAGATCATCTTGTGTACCATCATGCTTCATGTACAGGATAACCAGGCGATCACGCCCGGTCAGCATGGGTTTATGAAAGGCAGGTTCTGCTTGACTAACTTGATCTCCTTTTATGACAGGGTGACTCACTTAGTGGATGAGGGAAAGGCTGTGGATGTTGTCTACCTAAACTTTAGAAAGCCTTTGACACCATTTCCCACCATATTGTCCCGCAGAAATTGTCTGCTCATGGCTTGGATGGTCGTTACTCTTCGCTGGGTAAAAAACTGGCCCAAACCAGGCCCAAAGAGTGGTGGTCAATAGAGTTAAATCCAGTTGACAGCTGGTCACAGGCGGTGTTCCCCAGGGCTCAGTATTGGGGCCACTTCTGTTTAATACCTGCATCAACGACATGGACGAGGGGATTGAGTGCACCCGCAGTAAGTTTGCAGATGACACCAAGCTGGGCGGGAGTGTTGATCTGCCTGAGGGTAGGAAGGCTCTACAGAGGGATCTGGACAGGCTGGATCGATGGGCTGAGGCCAATGGTCTGGCGTTCAGGGAGGTGAAATTTTGGGTCCTGTACTTGGGTCACAACAACCCCACGCAATGCTACAGGCCTAGGGAAGAGTGGCTGGAAAGCTGCCTGGCAGAAAAGGACCTGGGGGTGTTGGTCATCAGCCAGCTGAATACGAGCCAGCAGTGTGCCCAGGTGGCCAACAGCATCCTGGCCTGTATCAGAAACAGTGTGGCCAGCAGGACTAGGGCAGTGACATCCCCCTGTATTCAGCACTGGTGAGGCCACACCTCGAGTACTGTGTTCAGTTTCAGACCCTTCACTATAAGAAAGATATTGAGGTGCTGGAGCATGTCCAGAGAAGGGCAACGAAGCTGGTGAGGGGTCTGCAGCACAAGTCTTATGAGAAGTGGCTGAGAGAACTGAGGTTGTTTAGCCTGGAGAAAAGGAGGCTGAGGGGAGGCCTTATCGCTCTCTACAACTAACTGAAAGGAGGTTGTAGCAAGATGGGGGTCAGTCTCTTCTCCCAGGTAACAAGTGATAAGACAAGAGGAAATGTCCTCAAGTTGTGCCAGGGGAGGTTTAGATTCGGTATTAAGAAAAATTTCTTCACTGAAAAGGTTGTCAAGCATTGGAACAGGTTGCCCAGGGAACTGTTCCGTGGGTGACAGGGAAGTTGAGTCACCATCCCTGGAGGTATTTAAAAGATGGGTAGATGTGGTGCTTAGACATGATTTAGTGGTGGACTTGGCAGTGCTAAGTTAATGATTGGTCTTGATGATCTTAAAGGTCTTTTCCAACATAAACGATTCTATGATTCTATAAATAAAACCATCGCAGAACAAAAGAGGGATAATCATGACAAGTGAAGATTTTTGTTTTCTAATAACAAATGGCAGCTGGATTAAGACATCAGGTCACCCATGCCCAGAGCACTTACTCTAGTCTTTCATTTCCTAAAGTTCAACTAGCAGCAAGGGCCTCTGAGTTATTTTGATTTCTTTGGTATTAGTCCTTGTGGCATGCAGTAAATATTCTTTTTGCAAATGCAGTTCACATTATTTACCCACCAAAAATATTCAAATCTCGGTTCTTATAGTCTGCAAAGTGTATTCGAGGTGGCTTGGAGTCATGTGACAAAATTATCTTCCAAGAACATCTGTGCTTAAATTGCCCACTAAGGTAACACACACTGCTTCCTATCCAACAACTTTTGCAAATTGTTTTCTTGCACTAAAAAACCAAAAGCACAGAAATGCTGATTATTCCAAATCTGAAAGACACAGTGTAAACACATTCTGCAAAATGACAATTAGGCAGTAGAGCTTTATTTATAGTTGTGAAATAAACATCAGTTAATCATCACCAGGAGCACCAATTTCTAACCTCCGTTTAGGTGAGATTTCAGATGCCTAACTCATTATCAGCTTTCAGCAATGCCTGCTCATCAGCAGCAGTCACATTAGACAAAATACAATGCATACGATATGGCAGTAATTAAATCATACTCCAGGGAAGAGATAACAGTGAATTATAAGATATCTTGAGAAGTGATAATAATTACTTCATAGGGGTTCTATTCTATTAGGGTTTAAATACTTTTAAGACTTTGTAGAAAAGACTTAATTTGAAAAAAAAAAACTGCTAAAGATGAAAGTAAACCAAAACTAAGTGGTGTTAATCTTATCTGTCACACACATCTCTGGCACTATTTCAGCTCTTTCGCTTTTACTTTAGCCCCAAAGTGCTTTAGCTTGCCTTTGGAAACCACTGTGTTCACCAAAATTGAAGCAGACACATGAGTGTATTTAATTGACTGTGGCTTGATAGCTCCTGCACAGATGAGAAGCTTTGCCAAAGCCAAAAAACCCTCAGCCAAAGGGAAAAGCTCCACCAGGGAGTGGAGTGAGGAACCCAATATCTAGAAATGGGATCTAAAATACAGAGAGCAATAGAGAGCTAGGAAAATCCAGAGTCTGGGAGATGGAAGCAGAGGTCAAACCTGACATTTTCTGATAAAATTTAAGTTATTCTGATCTCGAAAAAGCATGACACTTGTCTTGAGTCCCAGCTCTGTGGAACAGCACTGGAACTCTATGAGCTGCTTTTGCATTCAGCACGTCAGTAGGAATTATGGGTCTCGTCCCGCTCCATTAGTGTCAAGGGTTTGGGGGTTTCATTTCCTCCTGGTTTCATTCAAAGCAACACTAAATGTTTAAAGAATTACTGTAATAGGAAAATTAGATAAGGCATTCCTACTCATGTCATTTATGCAATGTTCTAATATATAGCAACTGCACTAGATTCATATTAGTATTGGCTATTTCATATAAAGTGTACAATGAATGTGAAAGAAAAAATACATGTGTCTTTTGTCTGTGTTTATTGGAATGAATTTGAGAAGCTCAGACTTCACCATGCCTCATTGGATCTTTTTCATAAAGTCTTTTTCTGTTAAAGAAATCCGACTTGGCTGTTTCAAAGATCCAGAGCCCTGAACATATTTGCCACCTTTTCTTTCTCTGCTACAATGGACAATTTGTGACAGTTACTGCACAACTCTTGGACAAGCACTTTGTGACCCTGGTGATTCACTACCACTAGTTCTGTCAGTTTAGTTTAAAATCACCTCAATTAGCATTTCAATGTGAGATGATTCCCCTTCCATGGTAAATTCTGATGCAAATAGTCCATTTTGCTCTTCTGCTGTGTCATCACTTACCCTGAATGAAAGTCCTTTTACACTTTGATTATCCATCTAATTCTTTGGTTAGTCAAAGGTAAATGGTAAACGCAAGTCAGCACAGATAGTCCCAAAAGTGTGCAAGAAGTGTTGCTCCAATTGTTTGCTTTCCAGCTTTATGAAGTAATGTGTTTCTGTGGGACTCTGCACATAATTTAAGTGCATTTTCAGCCCATAAAGACCTGTTAACTTGAAAGTTTACCACCTCCTTATGAAGAATTAAACTCACCTAACACTGTTTTATAGCAAATACAAATAGAGAGAAACTTACAATGAAAGAAAATATAGTAGAGTCCAAACAGGGTTGAATATTGGATATTAAAGTAATAAAAATACCATGCCATGCTTTTTTTAAGAATATGAAAGAAATACAGCACACTTTCTTCTGAGGCTCTCCTCCGGAGGCGAGCGTTTTGTAAATCACATTCCTCTGCTGATACAGCAGTATTTCATGTTGCCAGTGGCCAGACTGGATCTGACTTATTAATATTACACGATAACAGGTAAACTCTAAAATGAGCACGCTGTTGTATAGGTATAACTCTTTGCAACTTACCAGCGCCTATAATGTTTGCGACATAGCACTGACTGTGCCATAACGCTGTGACACTTGCCAAGTAATGAACATCAAACAAGTCTACATAGATGAGAAACAGCTATGGGGCACAGTGGGGGACAGTCACAACTGAGGTGTCAGCCAAGTGCTGTCTTACCTTCGCTGTGAGCGTTTTGACGCTGACTGCAGATCTACGTGCACTAGTGGTGCCAGCACTTAAGCTTCTGCTTAACTCTACAGCTACACCAAGGAGTCTGCTGATAACTCTGATGGCAGACACCTACATCTAACGCTGTCAGAAATACAGAGCCATGTACACGCTTATGCCGGGCTCTGTTGACTCTCCAGGCATGTACTTCTTTCAAATGGTCCTCCATAGCCATCTAGAAAAGATTATTTTTTTTAGAGTTAGTAGTGCTGTTCTCTAGGCTCATGTATGATTCCAAACTGCTGTAGCTGTGTTATGTACCAGGCCATCAAAATGCATTTGCACCTGACAGAGATGGTTACTGGCCGGCCCACACAGAAAATAATGAAGTATTTAAAACTCTGAGGAGATGAACAAGTCTTTTCACTCCTTAAACCCACTCTGGAGAAGAACCAGGAAAGGATGGGCATAGCAAACGCTGGATGGCTCATACACAAGTATGCACAGATGTTGTGGTTCATTTCTCATACTTCATGGGCCTGCTCATTTAATGACTCTGTTTAGAAGCACAAGTATCAATGCAGAGATAAATCCTTTGCTTGAATATTTTTTCATTCAGGAAACATCAAAAGAAAACCTGATCAAAGCAGCACAGATAAATGTCTGTAATATTACCCTGACTGATCTCCTTCTGAATCGCCAACACACACGTTACATGCTATCTGAGCGCACCCTTGTGCCTTGAGAAGATCTAATATATATTAATACATACTTTCAGACTGTCAAATCTGATTTTTCCCTAGTCTTTTTTCATTAAATACATACTTTCCCCCAACTGATAGTGAGGTTGCATTCACTGTTCTGGGAAGATCCCCAGATGAACAGAGCTGGGGACGGAAAGGAGTGTTCACTGTACGCTCTCAAAAGATCACCCTTGCCCCAGTGTCCACCCTGCACATTCCCTACAGGAATGGGTTCATCATTCAATCAATTAATAAACTCCTAACTGGACTTGCCACTCAGGATCTTTATATTTTGAGGGGGTTTGTGGATGACACATGCATTAACGCATTTTTCTTTTTTTGGATATGAGACACTGATGTGGGGTGGATGTGAATCTTCACTTGCGAATGAAGTCTCCATCATATATTACCAGTGGCTCCATACTGATGATCCCTGTTTTCCCTATTTTCAAACCTTCTTTTAAATTCTAAATGTCAGTCCAGCTCATTTCTCAGTATCGCTTCTGGACGTCTGACTTGTCTATAAGCAACCGGGCACCATTCAGTCATAGCACCCAGCTGTCCATGTTTACAGCTCTTCCTTTTTTCCATTTTTGTATTAACTCTGGTAGTACTCATGGTTCAAAGCTGTGGTGGCCATCCAGCATGGTCTCGTTGCCCCAGCTGGCTGAGCAGGTGCCAGAGCTCTGGTCTCTCAGTAGGGAGCACAAGCTGCTCCATTTTTTCATCCCTCTGCAATGCTCTAATAAATAAACTTGGGCTGCCAAGAGGGACCTCTGTGCAATACTGAGGGGCAGAAACAAACCCAAGGCCAGACATATGCAGCACATCTACTTGCAGCCCAGCGGTGGGCTGCAGGCTGGAGACTGCCAAGGAGGCACTCAGCAGATTTAACACACGAGGGGAAGCTCAGGTTTCTCCTCCATCAGCAGGGTCAGCCCTGGCTTTCCATACCCTCCTCCAGAGTGCATGTAAATGGCACCTCTTCACCCTCCTCCCCACAGAGAGATGCCAAAGTCTGTCTCTTCAAAACGCTGCAGTGCCCCATCACCGGCCAAGCTGTGCCAGCAAGCGTCGCCGTCAGTGCAGCGCTGTGCTCGGGCAGCCTCCCAGGCAGGGTGCTTGCCCAAGCACACCCAGGGCTCTGGTGGGCCTCTCACATCCCAGCTCCCTTTGCATAGGGGTTAGAAATTTCAGTTGAGCATTTGCTCTGCATGTAACCCAAGGTTCCTCCTCCACATTTCTGCCTGTACCCATCTCCCTTCATCAAAAAGCAAAATGACCATCACTGGAAAGGCGCTTGCATTCAGGTGGCCGTATTGGCTGGCTCTGCGATGTCAGTCAAAGGCTAAGGAGTGTTGTTGGCCAAAACACCAGCTATTTAGCCCATTTCTGGGGCCAGGTTCTCTTGCATGACTGCAGCCCACTGCCAGCAGGAGGCAGTGCCGGGCTCTGCCCTCGCCCGTTTGCCCGTGTGGGGAGCAAGGACTGCGCCTGTCTGCCTGGTCAGTGGCAGGCAGGGCTGTGCCCTCCCCCAGAGCGGGAGATCTGCCCACTGGCGACTGCAGAGATTTCAAGTCCAACCCTCAGTCGAGCATCACCAGGTGCCTTCCAGTACCTAAAGGGGGCCTACAGGAAATCTGAGGCGGGACTTTTTACAAGGGTATGTAGTGATAGGACGAGGGAGAATGGCTTCAAACTGGAAGAGGGTAGATTTAGATTAGGTATTAGGAAGAAATTTTTCACTCTGAGAGTGGTGAGGCACTGGCACAGGTTGCCCAGGGAAGCTGTGGATGCCCCATCCCTGGAGGTGTTCAAGGCCAGGCTGGACGTGGCCTTGGGCAACCTGGTCTGGTGGGAGGTGTCCCTGCCTGTGGCAGGGGGTTGGAACTTGATGATCCTCAAGGTCCCTTCCACCCCAAACCATCCTATGGTTCTATGATCACTCTGCGCAGCACCCAGATGTGCACTGGGCTGTTGTTGCCAGCAGCAGCCTTGTTTTAATTAGAAGACGAACATTAGTCAAAAAGCAAAACCTGAACACTCCATCTCCAAAATTTCACCATTTACCCTAGGCTTAAATTGCATGTTTTAATCTTCTCCCACACAAGATAATTTCAGCCAGGCAGGCGCGGTGTCTTTTTATTCCTGTTGCAAAGGTGGTGGAACACTTTCAGGAGCTGGGAAATAATGACAGTGAGGGTTAGCCCCGGTGCAGGCAGCAGTTTGCTGCAGTACCTGCATGAATGAGGGAGCACAGCCCCATGGCCAGGGCCGGGACAAACCTGTATCCAAACCTGCTCAGCCTGTAGCCTGTGTGTGATTGTGGGGATCTTTATTTTGGTGTTCTGCAACGGAGTTTTCCCAGCCGTAAAATGAGGATAAAAGACATTTTTGCAAATGTCCAGCTACACGCGCATAAACAGCGCCCAGCATTCTTGGCCGTCCCCTGCACTCAATTAACATGTATTTTAATGGCTGCATTAACACTTGTTCAACTGCCCCACTCCCACTCTCCAATGCCTTCGTCGACCATCTTCCCAGGAAAAACATGTCTCAAAATCACCTTTCCGAAAGAAAACTCCCCACTTTTGGGGGCGGTGTGGACAGGTTTACAGGCTGTTGAGGTCACTTCACGTCCCGCCCAGTTCCCCACGCCACCAACAGCTTGTTCAAATTGGGCGATACCGACTGAGTGCATTTCTTCAGAACGCTACACTCCCAACGAGGGCTATTCATCAAGCCTATAAGATTCAAAACTGCAAGACCCTGAATTTCATAGTCATTTGCAGCGTCAGAAGCTGCTAATGGCCCATAAAATTTAGCAACTTCTCCATAAGCTGCTGGTTAATGAAAAATCGGTTAAATTGTTCACAGATCAGCTGGCACGGTGCCCTCTGATTCACGGGACGCTTTCCCTGGCAAAGGTTACATTAACCATGCTGGGGAAGCAGGGAGAGGAGTCGGGGCGGTTTGGCGGAGGCTGTGACATTTCCCGGGTGGGATGGGCGCAGAGGACCCCTGTGTCAGCAGGATGGGGGCAGAGGCCCCTCGCACCAGTGGGATGTGGGCAGAGGACCCCCACACCGGTGGGATGAGGGTGAAGGACCCCAACACTGGTGGGATGGGGGCAGAGGCCCCTTGCACCAGTGGGATGTGGGCAGAGGACCCCCACACCAGTGGGATGAGGACAGAGGGCCTCCACACCGGCCGCACGGGATGGGACCCTCTCAGCCACGGCGCTGGTCGCTCTCTGGCACTGCTGTGGCACAGGTGCCGAAGCTGCTGATGCTGCTGCCAGCATTAAAGCCAAGCTGCATGGTAGCGGAGGAGTTCAATTCAGCGAGGCGGTTTGGTTCGTTGAGATGGATGCACGCTCAGTGAATCCCTACTCTGATTTTTAATTGAAACAATAAGGCAGAGCCGCCTTTCCCCTCTCCGGGAAAGCTGTGCGCTGAGCAATGGGGAGACCCTGCTCGCACATGCCTGCAGCTCTCTGGGTGATGGAGGCTGAGACGAAAGCACGCCGCAGCACTTAGCCGGCCTCCCACAGAGCCTATATTTGCCTTTTACTGCCCCTGTGGCTGCTGCTGTTGCCTCTCACAGCAACTGCTGCTGTAGCTTGTGACAGCTTTGCACGAAACGCACGCTGCCCTGCGCAGGGATGCAATACTCTCGCTGCAGTACAAAGCCAGCATTTGGCACCCACGCTGAGGAAATGCTCTGATGTCAGCACAAATTAACGCTGCTCACCACGCTGACATTGCGAGGCCTCAACTGTCAATGCTGGCATTTATGATGCTGTGTATTTTAACTAATTAGGCACTCACAGGCCAGCTGGTGCAACCCATCCATCTTACAAACGCTGGATGTTTCTGCACTGGCATATGCTACAATAATGAGAATCAATGTTGCTAATGACTTTGCGCAGCCCATTTTTCAGTCACCTTTGCAAATCTACATTCTGCTGGGAACGCACAGAGGAGAAAACACCGGCTTTGAAATGCCAAAGGTGCATTTCTGCAGGACGAACCCCAGGCTTGCCTTGCTCTGGGCATGGCTGGAGCATTGTGGCAGTGGAGCTGCTCCCACCAAAGCAGCTGTGCAACTCCGAGAAAGCAATTTCCATTGCAGGCGCTAGAACAGATGCGATTTCCAGAGTCAAAGCCCTTAAACAGGTTTCACTGAATTTCCTCACAGCCAGTCTTTCTTTTCCTTGGGCAAGCTTTCAAGTTTTCTGTGTTGGTGAGTATCTGTCCCCTTTTCTCACCCCAACCTGCACGTTAAAGCTGACCTCTTTCCCCGGCGGGGAAGCAGACGTGGGACCAGCCTGTTGGGCACTGAAGATGCTGGCCACCATTCAGCCTTACGGGCTTAGAAAAGCAGCAGCTGCCTGTAGCAGTCAAGAAAAGAGAATTCGTTCCTTTGCCTTCAAAAGCGACATCTCCTCCTCAAGAGATTTACCAGATGTTCTGATTAAGGCAGTTCAATTGCAGTGTTTAAAAGCCTCTTCCACCTGCTCCCCGCAAGCTCCTCTCTGTGGGCAAGAGTAGCTCTAATTAAAAATTCCCTCCTGCTGTGAGGACTCCTCCCTCACCTTTCCAGAAATCAGCATTGTACAGACAACCCTCTGGGACTGCTCTGCAGAGGATGACTCCTTTCCCCCTTTTTTTTTTACCTCCCCTGCACTGGAAATCAAAATTTAGGGGACTTAAAACTGGGCAGTGTGGGACAAGAAAGCTCCTTCCCAAAGCTCTCCCTCCAGCACTGACCACCACCGTTCAGAAACCCCCCTGCCCAACCTCAGGTAGTGTCTGCCCGAGGTATTTTCAGCAGTTGCTGCCCCCTGGAAATGCGCTCAGCCTGTAGCGAGAAGCCTGAAGCCCCGTAACCCTTCCCCACCCAACGAGCAGCCTAACTCACCGGCGCTGAGACTGCTTCGCGGCGGTCCCTGTCTCACAGCGAAGCACCACGCTCAGGTGGTGGCTCCTCAGAGACCAGGGTCTCTGGCTCTAGCTGACCCCTCTTGGAGCTGGCTCTGGAGGGAGGGACTGGACTGCGGAGGGCACCAAAATGTAGAATGAGAGCAAAGGAGGTAGGAACACCCAGGTGCAAAGATTTGCTGGTACAAAACTCAGGCTGCTCTTGACTTTCATCGGGGCTTCCCTGCGCTGGCACTGTCAGGAAGAAAACTACAGCCCTTCCCTCGTGAGCAGCCTCATGGCTCTGATGTATGACAAACAGATACAGAGGGTCCTACTCCCTTGCTGAAACAAAATGGGTGTTTGCCCTGAGTCAGAGCACGCAGCGAGCGCACCCTGTAGAGCCATCTGTGCCCATCAGTCCCTTTTTTCACGTATTCCAACAGAAATCAGACCCGGGTTTGCTCCAGAGGTGCTGAGGAGACCCTGGCTCTTGGCCTCTGAGCGTCCCCCCGCCGCACAGGGGGATCCGGCAGGATCAGTAAGAAGCCATCCCTGGCCTCGAGCCCCACCACCGCCACAAGCCACAGCTGGGCAGCCCCTCGCCTCCAGGCATGTTGGCTGGCATCTCATCGTTTGCTGAGCCTCCATTTTAATTTCTCTTGGCGGGCAGACTGCCCCGAGCTGCCCACCAGCTGCCGGTGCGGCCTCACCCCTCCGTGAAAAGGCCAAGAGAGAAAATCTTCTTAAGCGAATCCTGTGCTGATAAGCGCTACTCAGATGATGGGATTAATATTTTCCCTATTTGGGAGCCACTCAAGCGTGCAGGTGAATATACGCCCATTTAGCATGTTTTTTGAGCGGTAAATACGCTTTCCCCCTTCAAAAGGGTTCTCTGCCTTTTAACCCTCCGAGGATCACTAGGTGCAACCCGGGGTTTTACTGTCACCGGACTCTGCGGAGCCAATCCCCATAGTAACGGGGCATCCACCCATGAATCCAAAACTGCAGCAGGTCCGAGCACTGCAGCGTACGGTCTGGGCACATATTCAGCATCAGGTTATACATGTGCATAAGTACACATAAAATTAATCTGTGCTTGCTCAGCAAATGCTGTGTGTGCACAAGACAGATAAATGCTGGTAAAAACGCGCCCTCCCTTTGCGTGCAGAGCTTGCATGCATGCCACGGCCAGTAGCGGTAAAAAAGGCTAAGGAATCGGACACTGCTCCATCAAATGTGCCTATCCCAGCCCTAAAATGATCAGAGGATGATTTCTCAAGTTGTGTTGTTCAAACACTTTATATTTGCATATTTTCATCAAAGAACATAACCCTTTAAAATGGGACCCGCCATAGCCTTGCCATTAATTTGCATGGAAGGGCTGCAAAAGCGTGCGGCTAGCACCACTTACTGGCAAAGCTACACACACAGGCATTTGACAATTTTACTTGGCAAGCTGCTCGCACCGTAACTCTGAACATGAATCTTAGCGCTAGCGTTTGAATAAAATAAACAAATACAGGACATCATCTCTCCCCATCCCCGCTGAAAAAAAAGATAAAGGAAAAAAAAAAGGAAGAAACTGAAATTTCCCTTTAAACCGGCCTCCAAATAGCTTCCGGTAACAACAGTCCTAGCAATAGAGAGCTATAAACCCAATCTGTTATATCCCTGTGTGCTGGTAACGCTTCTCCTTTCAGTCCTACCTCCACAGCAATGGACCCGAATCAATGTCCAGCTTGGGAGCGAGAGAGCGGGGTCTGCATCTTTTCTCTTAATACATGAAAGGGGTGGTGTGTGTCACCCAGATACATATGTATTTACATATTTGTATGTGAGTGCGTGTTCATCTGCCAGGACCGTGGATGGGTAGCTGTGTCTGTCATTTTTCAAGCCCCAAGAAAAATTAACCCCATTTTTAAAACCTTAAGAAAATCAACTCAATTTGGAGACATTCTCGTCCCCTGAACTACTTCTCATGACTGATGAGCTGGTGAGTGGCCTCACAGTCCCACTTGTGGGGCAGATGCCTTCAAAGTTATTCATGTTCCTTTAAGAACAGCCATTGGTTTCTGCTTCTTAACAGAGGGTCTTTACAGCCACTCTCTAAGCTGTCTCTCCCTTTAGTAGCTGTGATTTATTTGGGAAACAAAGCATCAGTTCAGAGGCGCTGCGGTGACTTCACCATAAAGGTCCCACCGCTGCACTTGGCTGCATCTCTGACTGTGCTTTACAAACATGTCCTCTCCCTCCCCATGCTCTCTCTCTTAGACTCATTTGTTTAAATTAAAAAAAAAAAAAACCAGAGTAATAGAAAGGAAAAAGATTTAAGCTTCTTGAAAGCTTCTGCTTAGGACAGAACTTGCCCCAGTTGTGTAAGCTTTTAGGCAGCAGCTGTACATACCGTTTTAACCCAAAATCCATAAAGGTGGTCCGCAGCCGCCTGCTCCCCAGGCTAGGTGGACCCCTGAGCCCTGTTCATGCCAGCCACGCAGGGCATTAGTCACAGTGCAGGTGACATTTGTTCCGTTCTCTAACTGGAGAGGGTTTTCAGGTGCGTGATCCCCAATGAATATGAAAAAGTCACATTTTAGAGCTTTGTCGATTAGAAGGATCATCTTGAAAAAGAAGATTCATTAATTAGTTACACTGGCAGTCTCTTTAATTAGGCATTGCTGAGTACCTTCAGTCTTTGTGATCTTTAGCGTTCTTAGCTTGTTGTACTTTATTTACATATTTTTTGGACACGTACGTAATTCCTAATTAACGCTGTGGAGTCTACTCCAGCTATTTCAAGATGTCACGTACTGTAGATCTTCAGACGTGTTTACTGAATGTCTGCTGAATTTCAATTACTCCTTTAATCAGACCAGAAAACCTGCATCCTTTTTTGGGGGTACGAGAACACCCGCCAGAGACATCCAGGGGAAGGTAATCCAGTTTCCAGGAGGTTTCAGTATGGGAGCAAATGAAAGACACTTACAAAATGAAACCTTTCAAAAGACATTTCTGTCAGGAATTTTAAAAAGAGAATTTGCCTGCAGGGAAATCCTTCTGACAGCAGGCTGTCAAAGGCACATCCCCACCAGGGTGGTCTGCGGGAGAGAGCCGAACAGCGCAGATCGTGTTGGGATTTCAGGAGACTCGGGCAAGCAAGATGTTTCTTAGAGGAAGTGGAAGCTTTGTAACCTAATGGCAGAGCAGACATTCATCTATCAGCTGTGAGCCACAGCCCTCGAATGATAAATCTGAGCAAGGAGGAACCTGAGGAAATAAGGGGTGCTCCTCTAGTTTTGTGCCGTTGCCCTCTATTGAACTAAGCACTCCTTTAAAGAAAGGATCTTTTTCGTCAAGCTGTGTCCCTCCTCTGCACCAGTTTGGCCAAATGCATTATTGTTAATGCCTCCACCCTGATACCCAGTTTCTGTCTACTCAATTTCTATTTTTAGAGGCAGCAGAGAGGGTATTTTGCAGGGGATAATTGTAGAGAGACAGAGAACTGGAAGAGAGGATGAGAATATTATGCCTTCTCCCAGTCTAGCTTACCTGAGCCTAAAAAAACTCTGTTTTATCCTTGCTAGCTTACTCTGATCTATATGTCCCAACGGTATCCATCAATGTAGTACTCTCTGGTCTTTACACTTATTGGTATCAGTGATCAATATAATAACAATAACAGCATCTTTCTGAAAACCCTGTGCTCTCTGTTTCTTTTGCTGCCACTGCTTTCTCCAGATTTAACTTTGTATTTCATAGGTGCTTATCTCCTCCTGAGATAAGACTTGAGCTTTTATCTTACACTGACTGGCTACTGCCCTTACACTAACAGATAATCATATAAATAAAACGGGTGAATATTTCTGTGCCACCTCCACAGCTTACAACACCCCAGTTGATAAGTGCATTAATAAAGTCTGATGAACAGTCCCGGCAAAAGCACTTTGCGGTATCCTCAGAGATAAGAGAAAGAAGGAGAATATGAATAAGGTGTGCAAATGACAAGTCCTGCCCAGACATTTAAGCAGAACAGAGCTGGAAGGTCTGGACCTGGTGATCTCCCCATTGCTTAAAGAAACGAGGTGCTGATTAGCGTGGGGAGGTAGGAGATGCTGTGACCCCCCCTCAGGTTACCGGTGTGAGTCAGCACCACTGGGGCTGCGGTACTCTGCAATTAGTCATGCTGAGGCAGTTCTCCCTCTGACTCGTTAGCCGAAAATAAAGCTCTTTACTGCAGCAAATCTTTTAAATTCTGTAAAAAAAAAAAAACCAAAAACAAAAACAATTAAAGAGTGCTCAGGCTCCTCACATATACACAGAGCTGCACCTGGCAGTCACCAGGAAGAAACAAAACAGTGGCATAGGATGCGAGTGCTGTAGGGAAGGGGCCGTCCTTTTATCTTACTCTTTCTGCAGTGCCCTGCGTTGGGAACCCTGGTCTGTGAGTGCAATGATAACGTAAATATGTAAATAATGGTGACAGGAGTAATAAGAATATTTCTTGTCCCTGGTACACAGAGACATGAGGGTTTGGCAGCCGATGCTGCTGCCTTCAGTGGAGATCACTTCTCTGGCTTGGGCTGACTCTGTGAAGCCAAAGCAAAGTCTTGTCTCAGTCAGATACATCTTTTTTCAGAAACCTCAAAGTCTGAGCTGGCAAAGACTGAGTGTTACAGCCAAGCGCTCAAGCTCAGCCATCGCCTCTCTCAAGGAGGATTTAGGTGCTGGACTCAACTCGGTTTCAATTTCTTCACTGTGGTGAAAAAACTTCACATCCTGAAAGTCTTTGGAGGAAAGCAGTGGAGGTTTGTGTCTCTGCATATCCTTCTGGCTGGAGAAGGGAGCACTGCATCTCCCGTGCTCTCTGGAGATGTATGTGACATCCTGTAGGGATTTTCCCTGTGGTAGAAAACAAAGGAAGGCGGCCAAATGGCTGCTGACCAGCCTGAAATGGTTGCTGACCAGCCTGACTGCCTCTGTGCTGCAATGTCAATGTGCTCATCTGTGGTAGGGGAGGACAATGAGTTTTGTTTATTTTTACTTTAGCAGAGCTTTCAACAGTCTGTCCCACAAATAGTAGCTTTATAGCTGGGTAAGGGGGCTGGTCCATGGACTGGATGGACGGACAAGAAGAGAGGTAAAAACTTGCCCAACTGTTGGGCTTGAAGGACACTGGCTAACATTTCAAAGTCCACCCAGGAGCCAGCTGCAGGTGGTGCATCTTGGGGACCAATACTGGGGCTGGTACTCAGTGACGCCTTCATCAGTGACCTGACTGATGGAAGGGGATGCACTCTCAGCAAGGTAACACTGAATTTGGAGAGAAGAGGGTATGTGGGAGGAGAGGGAGGACACTCAGAGCAGAGTCAACAAGCTGAAAGAGAGTAAGTATGGATAAACTTGAGGAAATCCAACACAAGGCCACTGAGATGATTAAAGGTCTGGAGCATGTGATGTGTGAAAGGAGGCTGAGGAAGAGGGTAAGTTTAGCCTCAAGAAAACTAGAACAAGAGGGACTGCACTGCTGTCCTCCCTGTCTGAACTGGAAGTACTGGTTTCCAGTACCACAGAGGAGACAAATCCAGGCTCTTCCCAGTGATACACAGCCAATTCGCACAGCATGCAGCATGGGAAATGTCAGATTGACACAAGGAAAAGAAAATTTACAGTGGGAATGATTACACACCAGAAGACGATGCCCAAACTGGTTTGGAATCTCCATTTGCAGAGATGTTCAAAGCTCAGCTGGGCAAGGCCCTGAGCAACCTGCTCTCCTTTGACACCTGCCCCACTCTGAGACCTCCGGAGGTCCTTTCCAACTTAAATAATTCTACATGATTTTTGTGAGCTGATTTCTCCTTCCCATTAGAATTAATTATTTAATCAAATGACAGCACCGGCCTGTAGTATCTGAGTATCGGATGTACTTCAAGGGATGACACCAACCTAACAGGGAATGCAGTGGTTGTACTGCCAAGCTTTCACACACCTTCATCTTATGGTAAAGAGTACCACTCTATCTTAGTCACTAGTAAGTGCCACTAAACATAAACCTGTGTAAAAATGATATATAGCGGTGAATCTCAGAAGACAGCTTCTCCCCATAAAATCCACACATGACACATTGTCACGGGAGTTATATATGAAGACAATGGTAAGCCTTTTTTCAGACTGATAAACTACACAGGTTGTCCTGCAGAGCTGAAGTATTATTCAGTTGGTTATCAGCATCCTACAATCTTTGGGAAACTCAGCGGATACTAAACATGTCACACTGCAGCATACATAAAGCCCAGCTCCCTAGCTTGTCTTTAAGATATAGTGCTCATAATTGTCAATAGAAGAGAAGACCACTGGAAAAATTAGCCAGCTGTATCAAGATGAGACTCATTACTTTAACATGTGGAGAGTTGCCTATTTTAGAGCATACTCTAGCGAACAGAGTATTCCTAAATGTAGGGCTTTTCTGATCACAGGAGCCCAAATCTCAGCGAGCAGCGTGTCTGCCCAGGCCCTCACTAGCTGGTTCCTTCCGTGTCACCCCACTGCCTACGGGTTTTCCTTAAGGAAAATGAAGTCAGTGACATAGGGTCAAGTAGCTTAAAGTGAAGATGTGGTTGAACTGCAACCGTCATGACGAATCTCATTTCTCTGATATTTATTTTCTTAGAAGAGTTTCCCTTGATTATTTGGTCATATGTAGTGAAAGAAGAGATCTCCTCAGGGAAATGTGGGTTCTCCACTGGGAAATGGGATTTTCCTCTACTAATCCTGGCCCAGAGCAAAATCTTCACAGCTCCATAGGCACCAGTTTAAGGGCTATTGCTCTGCAGAAAGAGACCCAGTCCATTCTTCTCAAAGGGCAAGAGGTTCCAGCCACTTTCCCAGAGATTTGTTTAAAGCTACCTGTAAAATAAATATGACTTTAAACTGTCAGCACCATAGGTACTAAATCAAGAAAGAGGATAGCCACTGCTAAGAAAAGCAATTTTACGGTCTGGGAAAATATTGTCTGTAGTGGGAAACAGAATGTGTTGCTTAATTGTTGTGCTTTCCACTCCATACTTGTCCCATCACCAGCTGCAGCCAGCATGGTGGCCTGTCCCTGCCACGACCACTGTGCCTCCTCCGCTGCGGCCCAAAACATCATCGTGCTTTCAAAACAGGGATGCAGAATATCAGGGGAGTTGCTTTTGTGCAAGTATCCCAGGATGCCTGTTGTTAGTGGCAGGAGAGAGGGTGAATATGAGTGCAGTTGTTGCCATAGGGGCACAGCGATGAATTCGTGTGCTGCTATAAACGTCTCAGGCACCTGGGGCAACTGGGAGAGGTGGCTGCAAGGGGAGGAATGCATTTACCGTCTGAAATGCAATATGAAGCAATATGGTCAGAGAAGTTAGTGCCCTAATCGCATTACTGTGTGCTAGAGCTGCCGGGGAGTCATTTAAAATGACTTGGCATTGCAGCTGAGAAAAGCAGTTCCAGCGGAGTAGCCTGAGGAAGAGACCGTGTGTCACGGCTGTCAGCCTTCTCCTCTTCCACTGGGAGAAAAATAGAAATAGCCCCCTGAAATAAGCACAGCCGCCAGGAGTACCTGTCTGCAGGACAAATGTGACCCAGGTGCCACCACCAGTGTGGTGACCAGCCACTTTCACCCTCCCCGGCACCGTGGGGGATGCGGGGCTGTGAGAGGTGGAGGTTGGCAGGAGCTGCTGATGGCTGGAAACCCCTCGGTCCCCGATGCCTGAGCAATATAGACACAGAAGGGACAAGTCCTCACCGATCACTCTCCATCATGGCTGCTATCATCACATCATGGAAAAGGAAGAGGTTTCCCAGGTCCCAATTACTACTCTCTGGGCTTCTCAACAGCTGTGAAGAGTTTTGCCAGCAATGCCACTAAACATGAGGAGTTTAAAACAGCCTCTCCACTGTCCAGAGAGGGAGGATATTCTTGAGTTAAGGGAAACTCAGTTCTCACTCTTACATTTTGGATCTATTCAACCCGTGACCCAGGGCTGACTTTCAGCGGTTCCTCTGGGCCCTGGTTTCACCGTTTCTGAGATAGAGGTGACAGTATTTTTGACATACGATGCTAAATGTCTGTGCGAGAGAGAGTAACAGCTTTGAGATACTCAGATGGGAGGGGGAAGAAAGATGTTATTTTTACTAGACTTCAATTTAATTGTGAAGACCTTATAAAACAGGCACCAGGAAAGTAAGCCCAAGAATATTTGCTTTCTAGATGTTACCTTACAGAGCAATTTTGCTGCCTACCGGTGCTGACACCCATGAATATTTACTAGCCAAGGATGGCCAACTGGGAGTACCCTAAACTGGTCAGGAGATTTGAAATGCTCCTTGTTGTTCCCCTGAACAGCTGAAGGCACGTGCAACCCTGTATTTTTCCTGGGACATTACTGTAAATTGGTAAATCAAGTACAGACTATTTAGCTATTATTATTTATGAATTGTAATTCAGAGCTTGCCCCCCACAAAAGGGGGTGTAGCATGGCCTTAGATTGCTCTGGTGTTTAAAAAACATCTGTCTTAATGGAAGACCAAAGCGTCCCTTACCATACACCTTAAAAATGTACCATACCATAGCATAAAAGGTATGCCATCCACGCTGCTGTGGTGTTTCTGGCTCTGCAAGGGCATCGAGACTTGTCCCACCTGGCTGAGCAGAGGCCCCGGGTTATGCCAGTATAATGTGGTATTTCTAGCAGTGCATTTTTATCCGTTTTACAATATTCTCAGTGCATAGCTTACTTCTTTCAGTCTCTGTAAATCCCTGATGGTTGTGAAAACAGAGGAGAGGGTAGAATTATTTATATACAGAGATATTATTAGGAGTGAAATTAATGAGAACGACATTACGGGCAGGAAAGCTGGGACTGAAGGAGGGCTTCCTGCCACGGGGACCTGATTTGGTTGTTCATCTCCCAGAGGGACTCTCCCGATGCGAGCACTGGCAACTTCATCCCTCGAGACACTGAAAACTAAACCAGACAGTGAGAGATGCTGGAAAAGTGTTTTTTGTACAATAATTCCCTACTGCTGGGGAATGATACCTAAGCCTCCTGGGGACATCTGCCCCGTGCCCTGGAGCAGTGGCAGGGATGGCTAATGGCACCCTGTATGCCCGTCCTGTGCCCACCCGTGGCCCTGGGGGGAGACTGGCTGCAATGGCAGAGGAGTCGGCATTCAAAGGTAACCACTGCCATTCAGTGCATCACCAGCTGGGCTGAGATATCAAGTCACCATGGATGAATTTTTCAGACAGCAAACTGCCCATTGGTTATTTCTCAAGGAAATTGTATTCCCCACAGGATGCCCAGTATTCACAGGACACTTCTCAGTTTGAGAGAGGGTTATTTAAATTCCAGTGTGATGTCTATGTGGCTACTAGAAAGCAGGAGGAAATAGAGTATGAAGTACATTTTTCCTAGTGTCTCAGAAATATTGATTAACTAGTTCAAGGTCTGGTGAATCCCAAAGAAAAGGCAACATATTGAAAGCCTGACTCTTGCTTTTGATGGAAGTTTATATGAAAGAGAGTTTGCCAGACCCTTAAAAATTGTAAACGGTAAGAAAAAAAAATAATACCAAAGTTATTGTTCTCATATGCTTCTACCCAAACTGATATACTGATAAAGCATACATAAAACAAGTCAAATCATCAGTGCAATCCCATAGTCTTCTCCCAATATTCATAGCCAAGGTACTCCTACACAAATTCCTAAGCTTGTCTGCAGCAAAATCAACCTCTGCTTTTTACAGCCAGCTATCGTCCCTCTCCTTCAAGCGCCGATCCAGGTGCACGAAGCAGGAAGGTTATTTCAGCTTGTGTTCAACTGCCAGCAGGACAGCAGGTTTCTGGGAATGGCCGTGCTCTGAGTGGTGCTATAGATTGACCTTGTGCCAGGCTCGTGCGCTGGGCGCTGCTCCCTGCCGCTCAGGGACACGGCGTCCTGCGAGGGACAGGGCATGTCACCTTGGCACACTCTGCGTCAGCCAACCTTGACGTAACATGCAAAGCCTTTCATTTCTGATTAGTGTGTAGTCATGTGCACACCATCGTTTACACTTTTAAGGAGATGCCATCAAATATTGGGAAGCACTTCTGCAGCTGGGTAATTGAATTCAGAGCAACCCATTCCTGAATGGAAAATTAATAACTTGGCAACATCAGGTTTTACCTTTATTAACTCTTTCACTAACACTCAAGAAACAGTCCTCTTAATGTTTTTGAAATAAAGGAGACTCATAGGATTTGTAAGAATTATCACAGAATCACAGAACAGTCAGGATTGGAAGGGACATCTGGAGATCATCTAGTCCAACCCCCCTGCCACAGCAGGGACACCTACAGCAGTTGCACAGGATGGCGTCCAGGCGGGTTTTGAATGTCTCCAGTGTGGGAGACTCCACAACCTCTCTGGGCAGCCTGTGCCAGTGCTCTGCCACCCTCAGAGTAAAGAAGTTCCTCCTCATGTTAAGATGGAACTTCCTATGCTCAAGTTTGTGCTCGTTACCTCTTGTCCTATCACTGGCACCACTGAAAATAGACTCTTCTCATCTACCTGGCATCCTCCCTTTAAGTATTTATAAGTATTGATAAGATCCCCCCTGAGTCTTTTTTTCTCTAGACTAAAAAGACCCAAGTCCCTCAGCCTTTCCTCATAAGAAAGATGCTCCAGTCCCCTAATCATCTTTGTAGCCCTACATGCACATATCGTGTGCATCTTCTCAGTTCATATTCACACCGCACTCATATCCATATTTAATATCCAGCATATTTGCCCTAGAAATGTCCCAAAACACCTGCCTTTAACTCTTAAAATGAACAATATCACTCACAGTGACCTCTGTTTGCAGGACACACAGACACCATCCATCTAACCTGGATGGCCTGAGCAATAGAAACATGACCTCAGCGGTAGAAATTCATACAAAAAAAGTTGTGTTTCACATTGGATTAATGGGTGAGGTGGGTGAACACACCCATGTTGCCATTAACACAGTAACCGTGTTGCCAGTGTTGTCACTAATGCAGTAGTAGGTAAGTTGCTCACCATCAGAACTTCTCTTCAGGACAGTTGAGCAATCAGGGTGTAATAAAAGCCCAAACCCTCCCAGCTCTCACCTCAGAAGAAAGTTCACAGAAACTTAAGAAGTTTTCTTCATGGAAAATTGTTTAAGGCTCTTATCTCAGCATTCAGAAAGATCCTACAATCTTCCTAAGCATCATTTTTGCTCTGCTCTGAACAACTAGAGCTGACGTGGTAAAGGTACATGACAAATAAGTAGAAATATGTATAAGGGTAGTAAAAAAGAAATTGCTTGATTAACTCTCTTGGAATTTATTCCCAACATTTATAGCAAACGGAATAATCAAGTGAGTAAAGCTGTACTTCAGACTCAGTATAAATTCAGCACTAATCTGATTATAGAAATAATTCTTTTGCAGAGGGAGGTAATATGTTGACTGAGATATAAAACCTGAATAAACTGGGAAACAGAAATGTAGCACAAGAAAACATATATCTGTGCTACAGATTAATTACAGGGAAGCACATAACACAAAAAAACCCACCTCCCCTTTCTGAAAAAACAAACATGCAAACTGAGCATGAAACAGGAGTAATCCTGTTTGTCTGAGATGTATCACAGCAGGAGCTCCAGAGAAAATGGTTGACATGGTTGTCTTTGCCGAGCAATCACGCAGCCAGGGATGCCTTGCGGCACCCCATGCACGTCGCCTCGCTGCAGCAAGATTGTCCCTTATGGCTTCTGCAACGATAAAGGAGAACTGTGCAAAACTCAGCAGTTCTTGTTTATAGGATTTCATCTCCTTTTGATTTGGCATTTTCGATGGGTCTTTTCCTGACTGCTGTTTTAAGAAATTTCAGACCTCAAGCAAAACTGTCTTCAGGGACGTGGATTTGGGTCAGTCTTAGCTGGGGTGAACACCCCACAGGGCAGCAGGCCAGTAAGGGAAGACGTGTTACTCCTCTCAGCTGGGCAACCTCCATCCCCGTTGTGAACAGTACCCTTCAGCTCAGGGTGCAAAGCCAAACCCCGTTGGATGCCTCTTCTGCACGTCCCACACTGCCCTTTGGGTGAGCAGTTCTACCTGCCCTGGAGGATGCCATCCCTCCAGCCACGCACACATCCACCCCGAAAACTCCTGACTCGGGATTTTTGGCCATCACCTTGCACCCAGTCTCCGAGCAGCTTTGGGTAGCAGCAGCAGCATCCTCGTAGTTTGAACCTGTCACTGGTACAGGCTGGGCACTGAAAGAAAGGAAGAGTGACAGCTTTGAAAAAGCCAGCGTGGGTGGGCCATGCCTTCTGGTCCTGTGGGCAAAAGAAAGAGCCTGCCTGCTGGGACCCTTTATTCAACGCTTCCTGCGATATTATACTTACTGTATTTTCTATCAATTTAAGCATATATGTAAATACTCTGTTTTCCCTTAATCCCAGTTATTTGCAGTCACTGCAGCGTGGTGAATCAAAAAAAAAGCCCTATTTGTAGGTTGGGAATTGCTACAGTGGCGTGAGGGTTTATAAGGAAGGTCCAACCCATGGCAACTCGGCAAGGCATGGTGTGGCTCATCCGCCTGACCCGAGCACTGCCGTGTTACCTCTGCACAGAGCACAGTACGGCTCCAGTGTATACTGGAAAACAGTCCTCAGACACCTACTGAGAGAGCGTCGCAGACCAAAGACTGGGAAATGTGAAAATCGAATCAGAAAGAGGATAGCTCAGATCGCAGGTCTGCCGGCTGACAAGGAGGCAGCGGCGCTGGTGGGAGCGTATGAGCTTAAAACCTCAACCCAGTTAGATGTTGATAGACACAGAGCAATCTCCAGAGAAATTGAAATGGTGAGATGGATGGCAGCATCACTTTGAGACTCCCAGTCTCGCTACTGATTTTTCTCAGCCCAGAAAAAGGAGAGAAAGTAATACAATAGGATAGAGGAGAGTGCATTCATTAAAGCATTTCTATATCTGCTCTGCATTTTTCAGACCTCAAGGAAATCTCTGTCAGGGAAATCTGAGGCTTTCGGAAAGTATATACCTCATATAATGGTGGAAACGAGGCTGTAATTTCACAGCAAGGCAGGATCTGATGATCTTGTATTAAATGTGATTTAACTTAAATTATCTCATTAAATGCTCTTCTTATTATTGCCCATTGTCGAGCAGCAGCAGATATCTGGGGCACTGCTGGATGGTTCCCCGGGAAGAACTCAGTGATGCAGAAAATCTGTGTATATTTTTAGTGTAATATGTTTTAATGACACATTTACAGTGGTCCTTGAGTACAGGATAACAGCACATGGACCAGGCTTGTTTGCCTGCTTGCTTCCTTCCTTCCGTCTTGTCCCGTACCTGCCTGGCAGGGATCACGCCTGCTCAGGAGCTGACTCTGGTCACAGACCCTCCTCAGAAACACGATCCACAGCTTTCAGGAATCCATATTACCAAAAATCAATCAATCATCCACAGCATGACTTTCCAAGGCTTTTAGACCTTTTTTAGCTGTCAAGTAACCAAATTGTAGTTTATCCTCAATTCAAATGCTATCTAAAACTTTGAGCAGTCTCTACATTGAGTAAACACCTATGGGTTTTAGTAACACGGAATAGACAGGATAGGAGTCATCCATTCAATGTTCTTGCAAAATGCTTTCCGATACATCACTGAATATCCTAAAGGTTATTTAGATTGTGCTTAACTAATTTTCAGTTTTGTTGATCTCCCCAATAAAAAGGCAGTGTCTGTTCATGACTAGGAACTATATAGGGGTTCATTTTAAATTCTCAGAGTTTTCTTATCTTTTATATTACTCAGACTATGTCCGTTATGACTGGGATTAAACTACACCTGAACAGTGCAAGAAAATACACTGCAACAAAAATAATGAATGCTTCACTGTAAAAAAAAAGTTTAAAACCTGTTTGAAGCCAGGTAACATCTGCCCAGGGCCACGGTTTATCCTGTTTTGTACCCGCTCACCCAAAGCACAGACTAAAAGAGCAAACGGGGAAGCACTAAACTGCTGCAGCAACGATGTTCCCCCCTCGGGAGGGGCATCTGGGCCACCCCCCTCCCTTACACAAGCTTTGGTGCACAGCAGGACTGGGTGAGCTTGCAGAGCACCCGTTGGAAGGATGCATATGAAATTTGTGGTTTATATCTGTTGCCATTAGTCCTGCTTTGAGCTGGCTCCCTGGGAAAATCCCTGTCCCAGGCCCTGCTCTTCATCCCACTGGGGTGCTCGGCCAGGTGATGGATGCTCTCCGGCAGCACACATAGCCCTTGGCAGCTCCCTGATGTCCAGGGGCATGCAGGAGAGGGCACAGGGCTGTGAAAGCCAGCCTGGCATCAGTCAGAATCAGCTCGCAAGGGAAGGATGAGGGTATCTCCTCCATAATCCTCCAAAAGTAGGCACTAACAGAGTCGAAGCCAGATCTCACCTGTAAGGGGCATGGCTGTTTGGTCCTCAAAAATCAGATGCCACTGGAAGCCAAAGAGGGGAAATGATCTAAGCCCCATGACATGTTGGAAAGGAGGCTTTTCGTGTCCTGCAGGGACCTGTCTCCCAAACAGAAGGCTTGCTGCACCTGACCTACACAGGTGTTTCAAGCCCTTGACAAAGCCTGGTGGGCAGCTCTTCTCCCAAGGAGTTGTGCCTTCTCATCCATCACACCAGCTCACAGGCTCTTGCACGTGCAGGGGATGCAAGGGTTAGCTGGGTAGGATTGTTCGTATTTCTTTATAAACAGGTCAGAAAAGTACAAAAACAACAGCTACAAAAAAATCCCATGACAGTAAGTGAGTTAAACAATTCATCACATTATGTTTTTATATTTATACAGCTCTGCCGTAGTACCACAAAGAGGAAAGATAAAAAGCAGTTCATATAATTCACATGTTAATAGCCCACATATCCCAGAAAGGAAAACAAAAAAAGGGGGTAAAGTTGCCAGAGCACAGACATGAAAGGTCAAGGCAGATCAAGTTGCTGGCAATCACCAAACACAAAAGCAGCACTGCAGAAATTTGTATTTAAAGAAGAATAAAACAACAGTAAAGAACTAGAATGAAAAGCAGGTGAGCATTTAATTTCCCTGAATGCTTTTCAAATGTGTTTGTCCGCAGATAAAAAGAGGAGAGAGAGAGCAAAGAAGGGGCGTCCTAGCAAAACCACATCAGAGCTCGGAGCACAGTGCTGGCTCCTGGGATGAACAGGAGGACATCAGGATGATTTAGCAGGAGAGGGGGCTGAATCCTACCGCCTCTCTCACATTTACCTGCAACTTTTACTCACATTTCTTTTTCGTATGAGTTACAGAAAACATCAATGGAGAAAACCAGAAGGATGGAGACTTGCTGCTAAGTCGTCAGGACAACCTCTGCCCGTCTCATCTTCTGCAACCTTATTTTGCAGGGCTGTGTCCAAACTGGCATCATTGCTATTCATCGCACGGCTGCGCTTCAGAACTTTCACCTGCAAATGGGATTACAAATGCAATCATTAGTACAGATTCCCCAAGAAGCTTTCACAGTATTACAATTAGATTTCCCATTCTAGCAGCATCTAAATCAATATGATATGATTAGTTACTCTCGTGGATTACATGCTGCTGTACAAAACCTCCACACACAGAAATCTGGGTAATTTAATCAGGCAGTAATGGATTCTGGGAATGCTCCCACTGTCTAGAAACTTAAAATCATTCTGTCTCTATAATAATTTGCCATTATGCACCTGAAGCGAAATTGCCTGACATACCTGACAGTGGACAGCAGTGATTAAAACAGGTCACATCTCATCAGCCAAAGTGGCAACTCCCGCTGAATTCACTTCAAAAACTGAATTTGAGGGAGAAAAAAAACCCCCACTGCCTCTAGTTGTTTTTCCTGCACTATAACTTAAGTTTGAAGCTGTCTCTTTAAATATGTCTACGTGTGTGTTTGTGTGTGTGTGAGGGAAAGACAGAGTATAAGTGCTATCCATTTCTCATCATTTTAGTCAAGGCAAGAGGAATATATGAACTAACGCTCCTGGGGAAATGCAGCCGACCAAGGCAGAAATGAGCACATAATTTTATTCCTCTGAAGGTGCTCAGCACTGCTGAGCAAGATATCGGGAAGGAGGAATCTTTCTGGAAGGGTCTTGAAAGAAATGAGTCCTCGGCTGCCATTGTCAGCAGCCCACAGGAGACAGCAACGCCGCACGATGGAGCCTGAACTGCTGATACCTGTTTTTCGGGAAAGAATTTGCACCTCGTGTTTCCCCAGCTTGGGTAAACAGCTGGGCTCCGCACCTCCGCGCTGCAGCAGCTTTCTCCTGCAGCCATCCTGGGACTGCAAACAACCCTGGAAAACAAACCGCCGCGCTCAGGGCCGCGAGGGGCTGCTCACGGCGGCGTGGGGAAAACACACAAACCAGAACACAAAAGAACAGGGAAAGCTTCATTTGAAAAATCAGGCCTGTATATTTTTAGGCAGACAATACTCAGAAATGTGCCGCTGTTCGTCATTTATCCTACCGGCATGCAACAGCTTATGCCTAAAAAATACAAGATGTTATGTTGCTGTTCAGGACGTTTCTTTTTCTTACGGCACTGTCCCATTGAAATAGTCCTGACCCACGGAGCCTGGGGACTCCTGCTTTTGAGGAAGATTTTTTTCCTATGGTAAATTGATATTTCAAATAGCTAGCTGGCAAGAAAGGAAAGAAAAATAGCCATCCATGGAAACTTTCCTAGGCAATAATTGCCAGCGAACTCTGCCCTCATTATAAAACTCTACATAGCTTGCCATAAAAAAAGCCCCGTGACGCACATACACTTTTCACCTCTATATTCTCCATAATAGTCTTGGTTATATTACTCCGTTCAGATATGCTAACCAGCGGCAGTGTTAATCTTCATCCTTTTTAGGGTACAGTGTGGTCTGTGTGCGGAGCCAGGCGCAGCGTGCTGCAGGGCTCCCCAGCGCCTGAAGGCACCGCGGCACCGACCAGGCACGTTAGTCCTCCTGACAAGAGTCTGTTAGACAAATCTCTTCTTAATTCCCTGTTGGAGGCACTGAAGGAAATCCGTGGAGGTCATTAATCAAAGGAATTGGTGCCGGTGGCGTTTGGGCAGGGGGAGGCGGGTGCTGCCGGGCACCCAGTCGTGGCCACCCGCCCGCCGATCCTCCGCAGCCCACGGCCCGCCGTCGAAGGAAAGGGCTGACATTTAATACGGGCTGGAGATTGGACCCCTGCATTACTATTAATAAACAATAAAGCTATTAAGTCATATTAAAGCTTGGCGATGAACTTGTCAAAATGGATGATCTATAAATCAATATAAACAACAGTGACAGGCAGTAATTGAATTCCAGTGGTCCCTCAGCACATGCTAAATATGAAGGGACATGACACGCTGAAAATAAAGTAGGAAAGCTGAAAAATTGATAGCATTAACATTCTCCTGGCAAAACGTGGCGTCACTTTGGCTCTTAATGGGGGTCAAACTGTGAATATGTATCGACTTCTTCTTTTAAAACAAGAAAATAGCTACATAAATCTCAGACTTCCCAAATTAGAAATGGCTGCTCAAAAAGTTCACAGCCGCTCTGGTCGCAGTCGTCACAGAGCAGCAGACTCAGCCCTCCTCCAATGGGTTCATTAACAGGGCTTGTTGCTTTACTTGGGTAGCAAGAAGGATGGGTTTTGTGCAATCCCGAAAGCCTCTGAAGTTGATTCATCAGTTTTCATCTTCCGTAAAGGACCAGCTAAAGCCAGTCGGGCAGGAGAAGTTAATGCTAGCATGCTGCCAGGCTCTGGGTGGCTACATATCTTTCAAATTCAGATATAACAAGCCAGGCCTCAAATATCAGCAGAGGACGAGACAATCAGAATGGAAAGAAATTGGTGAAGTCGCAGCGAGCCTTTTAATGGAGATTCAAACGACAGCAAATAAATCATGACAGCTTCTGTGGATGAAATCAGGGCCTCGCTTTTTATTTTCTCTTGATGTGCTCCACTCAGTGAAGGATAATCCAGCCTTTCTTAGTTGATTTTTAGAACGGAGCCCTATGTTACTGGAGTTCAGAAACTGCTGAAATGGAGGGTCCGGACACATTCCTGGGGACTGATTTGTCTGTGCGACCTCGCTCATGGGCAGAGAGCACCTCTGATTGAAAAGCACAAGGGATATTTGCATTTCAGGGGTCTCTCTGTGCACGGAGAGGGAAAGCTAGAAGCAAATATGTAAATGGTTTTCTGCATGTTGAGTGATGACCCACTCATAAGTTCGCAGAAGGCTGAGAGTGGCAGAGCTGGGACAGGGGCTGGTCGCCAGTGCAGAATCAGTGCAACATCCAGAGCACCCGCCGTACCCAGCTTGGCCACCACCAGCAGACTCATCTGACCTGTCTGATGTGCGCTTCTGCCATCAGATTTGCTGAGCATGTACCGACATGAAAGGTAACATGAAACGTTAAGGGATCCCATGACAAAAAATCAAAAACCTTTAGAGAAGATCTGCAGAAATGCAAGATGCCCATGATCTGTACACTGCGTGGGGACGTGGGTCTGACGAAGCAGGTCTCAAACGAAGCATTTTTTTCTTGCGGAGATGAAGAGGGCTGTGGGTGTCAGTCTGCGGCATCCCTGCCAGCTCCCGCACACCATCTCCCCCTTTCCCATCCTAAACTCCTCCGCTAGGAGCCACGTGTTACCTACCTGTGCCTTTAAACTGGCAGAAGCTGGAAGTATGATGTACAATAATATTACTCGCCTTAATCAACAGGACAGCACTGACACATCGCCCACTGAAATAGATGAACTCGCCTTGACTTTTCCCTGCATTTGCATCATTCTTAATTTTTCTTGTGTGGAGTTTTTTTACTGTCATTTAAAAGGTGAGAATTTAGTCAACTGAATGCAGTGCTGATTAGCTCAGTATTATAAATGTGCTTCATGGACACCTACTGCTTGTATGTCGCAGCTCTCCAAATTCCCATTATACTATTAATCTAGGTTTTATGGTACTTCAAAACTGAAGTATTAAAAAACTATGATGTAAGTGGAAAAATCACAGTGGCAATTTACCAAAGAGCTCATATGGGGTATTATGAAAACAACAAAATACAAAACAAGGGAGACGACTGCGAAATCTAGAGTGAGTCTGCTGGCCCACAAGAACAAGGGAACAGCGGATGTAACATGGCAATAGCTGCCTTTCCAGCGACTGTCTACAGTGTGTCACCATGCTGGGTTCAGGGCTATGCACTTGTTCTTCAGTGCAGAAGGGAGAAAACAATGTCCCAAAGATAAATGAAGAGAAGGTACATGAGACCACTCCACAACAGTTTAACAAAATCCAGCCCTCTCCATTCAGATTTCCTTTCTGCAGTATCTGTGGGGAAGAGCAGCAGCCTGCTGTGATTGTGTTAACACACTCTCCACATTTCCATTTGTTGTTTTTTTCAACCGCCATGCTCAAAGAAGGCTTTTATACCACAAGAGAAACCTTTGCTCCCCAAAGACTTACACCCCCAGGGGTGCTACAACATATGCATCTCAGCCACTGCTGTATTTGGAGTATCGTTCTTGTGAGCTTCCAGCCCAGCATAATCATACCAGCCCTATTTTGCTCTAGCAGAATATCACACAAACCTGCCCTGCAGAGTCACGGGGCAGAGAGATGCTCCGCTGACCTTGCACTGCTGTGAACAAGCTCCCTGTCCAGCTGCCCTCTGCCGCTCTCCGTGCCCAGGGCCAGGAACGGGAAACAGTAGAAAGAAAAATGGTTTAAGATGAAGTGACCAACATTCAGATGAAGTCTTGCAAGGAAGCATGATAAATCTGTCTCTGCTTCATCTGTACTTGGAACAAAACCAGGAAACAAGTTATTTTTTACGGGAATGCACCACCTCATTTTGTAATGAAATAGTCATCTCCTTGCAACGGGCTGGAAAGGGGTTTCCCTGGGGGATCTCAAGAGTGAGGAAGCCACTGGGAACTGTTCCAAAAGCTGTAGCTCCCTGGGCAAAGCAAGAGCTTTCATTTTCTATCAGCCCTAACCCAAACCCTAACCTTTTTCTAAACCTTACTCTATGTCACCCCTAATCCTAACACTTCTCTAGCCCTATCCCTAAAGGAAAAGAAAGATTTTTTATTATTATTATTATTAATTTTTTGTGTGTGTGTATAATGTAAGTCTGGGAGAACTTCTCAACCCATGTTTAGGCTTAGGGTTGAAAGAAAGAAATGCCAGTACACCCATGGCAGTGAAGCTGGAAGTGGATTGCAAAAGGGAAGTGGAGGCTGCAGAGATGCTGATGGTGAGACATATTTTTTCTGGGTAATGGCCGGAGGAAAACTGTCCATGGTTCAGCCCCAGCTAGGTTTAAGGCTAAAATTACGGTTAGGGTTAAGAGAAGGATAAAGTTTAGAGCTTCATTTGCAGTTGGACTGGAAAGGAGCAACAAAAAGAAAGCAAAGGCTGGAGCAGCAAAATGTTTCCAGTGCCTCTGTCGTACTAATCCTCACCAGCATCTTGCGAGGTGGTGAGGAAGGAGCGATTCGCTGCTCAGCTGCACCTCTACACCCCGTGATGTCTCCTGCCAGAGCAAAACGCCTCCCGAGTGCCAGGCGCCCTTCCTCCAGCACCGGCCAACGCACAAAGCACCAAGGTTCAGAAATAAAGGTAGTTTTCTTTCAATGTTGTTTAAGGAGTGATTATGCCCCAACTGTATTCTCTGTAATTCCTGGCCAATACCCAGCACCAGCTCTGGCTCCTGGGCCAAACACACTACTGCCTTGAAAATACGTGACTCAAAAAAGATGCTTTGCTCAAAGTGTCTAAAATGGAGCCTGACAAAAGAAAAAGAGATGCTACCCAGACACGAACTGCGCTGAAGCACATTTCTGGTTGTCCCCAGCCTCATTGTTCTTCAGCAATATTTGGTGTCACCAGTCTCCAGAGGCTGTCGAACCAGAGCCTGCTAATTGCTCACCTACAAGGTGGCCCAGGTGCAGGGAAGTGGTATAAGAGCTGCTTTCACGATCTGCATAGCTGCTTCTGCATATCAAAGACTTACTGACAAAAGCAAGATCTTTGATTCCTGCCAGCAGAAAGTAATTGCAACCTTATTGTTCCCCAGACATAGGGACAGATAGCTATTTACTGTGAACTGCAGACTCATTGTAAGAAATTAAATCCTTTTGGTGGTTATGAATGTAAATACACGTCTCTTCTCGAGATGAGACTCACAGATTCCAGGAATTGTTTCCTGCTTTACATTTTGGGTGAGCAGCCAACTCCGAGCTTGAAAAACACACAACGTGAAGTGAAGAGCACCCTTCCCTTCCTCTCCGTGACTGCTAGGCAAGGGAGGGGGAAAGCAGGCTGGGTCCAACTGTGGCAAAACCCTCAGGAGGATGTGCAAAGCCATCTTTGTGATTACATAATGTCTCTGCCAGCCCTTTGCCATTAAAATATGATTAAAAGCAGTGGCCAGGAGGAGTTCACCTTTAGAAAATGACACTTACAAGAAATCACTTCCCAAACAGATAGTTGCCTGAGTCTCTGAGATGAAGAAGAGGTTTGATGGATGAGAAGGCAGTATTAAAATGTCTCCTCACATAAGAAAACAGAACGAGAGCAATCATCAGAATTTATCAGCCAGAGAGGAGCAGGGTGTTTTCTTGGCACTAAAGGCACCCGATACACTAAATCAAAACCAAAACACAGGCTCACGAAAGAAAGAGACAGATGTCTCCACCATATAAATACCATACAAATGAACTTTCTGGAATGGGGATCTTATTTAAGCACACGCCGCAGTGACACCTGAGAAAGACGTAACGAATCAGAGCAGAGCACAAAGTTGGTATCGACACTGGAACCACAGCAATTTCTGAAGAATAACGGCCTGTCTGCCAAATGTGCTTGCGAGTTACGGCTTTCTTATTCTGTATCTACTGCCTTGCAAAACCCCAGCTCCTTGTAACACCTGATTCAACACCCATGTATTTGCACTTCACCCATTTCGAATACATTCAGCCCAAAATGTAGCCCAGGCTCGTCAAAAGCCTGTCTTCTGAGGGGAAAAGGGGCATCCAGGTGAAAACAGGAGTGAGCTGTGTCTCAGGAGGCTACAGATATACCCACAGCACGCCTTGATGCACAGCAATGACGTATCACCATTGCTGTCCCAGAAAATATGCTTAAGACAATAAGCGGTGCCTTGGGACTGCCAGGCAGGGTGCCTGCCGGGACCGGCCCCACCAGTTCGCTGCCATGCGTGCAGGCAGTTGCCATGGGGCAGCCGCCGTCACTGCTTTCTTGAGTTAAAATACATTGCAGTCCTCACACTGAGCTCGTCGGGAAGACAGCTGCAATATGGTTCTTTGTTAATACACATATTATTCACTTTGATGATATATATAAGGCTACACAGGTGAGCTTCAAAGGTTGGACACTTACATTTGCTGGGGGTAAATATCCACACTATGTTTTAAGGCTCTCCATTTTCTAAGGTTGGCGTCTTTGGACATGGCTCTTCCGGAAAAGTTTAAACACCTCTCTTTCGATTATATGCCAAATAAAAAAGCATGACCATAAACTTTCTTTTATGAAGATAAATTGAGTCTTAAATCAAATCAGACTTGAGCTCAAACACGACTTTTGCATGGCTACTGAATATTCACCCATGTAAAGTATAAAACATGACTTCAGTTTCCAAATAGAAAGATACAGACGATATGGGGCTCCCCTGGATGTAGAGGGCAGAAAGGAGTAATGCAAGGACTAAGGCTTTGCAACAGCTATGCGGGTGAAATACATAGGGAAAGAATGGCTCAATAGCACTTTGTGTTAGAATAAGCTCTGAGAGCACACAGGCATTGCTGGGAGAGGTCAAATACAAACCTCTGCTGGGGAACAGGGGAGCTGGCACCCACCGTAGCCATCACCGTTAACCTTAACCCTGGCGCTGATTAGCCTTCGCCCCCCTCCCTGGAAGAGCAGTCTGCAAATAGCATCAGGCCTGACCTACTTCTCCCTGCTTAGCTGCGCATTTCAGTTGCCGTGATTGGAGCCTTTCCGCGCTGGGTTTCTTCCAGCAAAATGTCAGACTGTTCTTCCTCGCTCTTCAGAGGTACTAAATAAGCCCAAGGTCCCGAAACGCATTCCTCTGAACTGGAGAGGAGAGGGAGGAACGGGCTGCGGTGCTGGAGGTCACCCAGCACACCACAGCTCTAGGTGCCTGGGTGTTCGCAGCATCAAACGAGCGGCGCTGGCAGAAAGGAGTGACGTTTGCAAGGCTTGACTTACACATCTGGGTGAACGCAGCCTGCTTTTCACAGGCAGGGAATGGCTTTGTAAAGAGACACGGAAACTTGAACAACATGCTTGACAGCACATTTATTCAGTGAGAAGTATTATACAAATACCATGTGTGTCTAACTCATTTTAGTGCTTTGAAGGCTGAGAGGAGCCGGAGCGAACAGGTAAGGTCATCAGCTAGCTCAGGAAAAAACCTTATTGTTGCAGCTCAAAAGCAATATGGGTGGTTTTTTTCACTGCTGAGGTCTCCCTTCTGAGCAAGAATATTCAGGGACAGCTAGCTGAACACAAAAAGTTTTGTCACTCAGCTCTTCCAAGGATACATGTCACCTCTTTGTCCCAGTCATCAGGAATTAGGCTGCAATTAATATGGTCGTTTGGGGAGTTAGGATAGGATAGTGAATTAATTAGTTTTAGAAGTTTGTATTTGATCTTTGTGACTCGACCATTTATCATCTGTTAACAGGGTTTTTTTTATCCCTCTCCAGTCATACAAATTGAACATCAATTTTAGACGGAGTGGTAACATTGTCATCCTAGTCAGAAGTAAGCAGAAAACTCCAGCTGCTTATCTTCATGATGTAGAAATAGCTGCATCATGTTAATGTTAGACGAATTTTCCTGTTAATGAATAACACAGAAGAGAAAAGAGACTTGTCATGAGTGAAACGTCATAACTGAAAAATTCCAGCAAGGTCCAGTTCCTCAGCCCTTTATTGTCATAATTCCACTAATGCAAGTGAGAATAAAAGTGCAGACCATTAACAAGATACATTTTTATGCTATGCCGTGTACAATGCTATATACAATGCTCCAATCCTTGCCAGGAGCATGAGGTCCAGTTTAAGTTTTTCCTCACAGCTAAACTGGTGCCAGGAAAACCAAAGATGATTGTAAATGCATGGAGTCAGGGTGTTCTTTCGATACATTGACCTTAGTATCAATATATATAAATCCTAGTATTTATCCTAACTCTTTTCAGTTTTGTACCATAACACGTTTGTTAAATCAACACACAGCAACTCTTCTTAGGCAGATGGCAGAGTCTGGTCTTAGTTTGATGAAGTAGTTGAAAAGCAAGGATGATTCCTCTTTGAAGATTATGGGGGATTTCTTTAAAGATTTTAAGATGTCTTTATGTTGCAGCAAAATTCACTAATGCCTGTTTTTTACACAATTTAATTCAAGAAAATTAAGAGATTATGAAGAAATTGCTCACTCAGACAGGCAACAGTGTGGAATTTGTTACTGCCAGGGAGTCTTGGGAAAGCTTTTGCTGAGGCTGCTTCTGCAAAACCAGCAAATTCATGGTGGCCACAGATTTGACAGACAAACTACAACCGAGTAACAAAAGTACATATTTATGCACTGTTTGCACACAAATCCTTGATTGCATCCTTGAAAATCAGTGGAGCACTTCAACTACTATAGCTATGTATAAAAGGGCTGAGTAATTTTATGGCCAGAAATAATAGCATTTTTACTTTTGCAAATAAAGGAAACTTGTGTCAAGCAGAAAGATGATTGCCACAGGCATTAAAAAGAAACAAGCATGCGTATATGTGTAGCATTGTGTGCTTGGCCAGGTTGATAACACTCAAATGAATATATCATCACATTTTCTGCTAATATTCAATTTCACTTTCATTTCGTTCAGGCGAAATCCACTCTGTTGGACCCCAGAAGCCGGTGAAGTCACTGCCACCCTGAGCGGTTAGACCCCAGCACTGGGTGGGGAAGGTCACAAGCCATTTAAGGCCATTTAAGACACAGATTATTTGATTTCAACACTTCTTTGTCTCCCCTTGGCTTCTGTAGGGAACAAGGTGACTCCAGAGGGAGATGCAGGACACCTGACACTACCACTTCTACCAAGGATGCAGGAAAGCAATGTGAGGTCTGAGGGACTTCCACCCACCCCTGCAGTCCTCTTCTGGACAGGATGTGAAGCACAGGTGATGGTCCTATTTGGTGTATTAGCCTTGTTCCCTGGCAAGTGGGAGATTCTGGCTTCTTGGCTCTATCATATTGACAAGGATTGAACCATTGTTCAGTAATATGTCCTAAATAGCAAATACCTATTATGGGAACTTAGATCATCCAGGAATTTTAGAAAGTCAATTAATGAGGCATTAGGACACATTAAAAAGTCTTAAACTATCAGTCAGGAATGTCTCAGGTGGACCTGATTCTGCCTTGGCAAGGGAGAAGGACTGGGTAACGCCTCAGGTGTCAGCCTGGGCTCTGCCCCTATTTCTAAGTGTGAGATTCAGTTCACAGATCATGTCAGGTGAGTGACTGAGTCCTGACTCCACACCCTGGACCTCAATGGAGCCGTCTAAACCTGTATTTCACCTTCCTAACTCCCCTTGGTTGCCCACCACTGATCTTCTCTAAAGATGTGTTTGAAGGAGCAGCAATGTATAGTGAGTTGCTGCAAACTGACCTAGAAGACACCGCACTTGGCACACTTTGTAGAGGTGCTAATATTTCAGTGATGCTCACACAAGCAGTAGGGCCTGCGTGGGCCTCAGAGAGGCTGGAGCATCATTCCCCCGCAGCTGGAATACCCAGGAGTGCAGCACAGGGCACAAACACACCTGAGACATTTCTCTCTGACAGTATTAACTCTGATAATGATGTCTCCAGTTCAGGGAGAATATATTTCTCTTTCTCAGACTGAAATAAAAAGTTAGCATTTTGAGAGCTTTGAGTACATTACAGGAATTAGATATACTACGCCACAAACGCTGTCATGCTGCACAGGGCCTCTGCAGTGCTTCGGATGTATGTGTCTATAAATCAGATGCTCCAGAAAGCAAAAGAGGGTGATCTCTCCATTAACACAGTGCAGCAAGGCAGGCAGGGCTCATCGTGTGATGGCAGCGTGGCTGTATGGCTGAGAGCTCCTTGCGGGAGCAAGAACTTGCACAGCACCTACTGCAGTGGGCCCTCAAGGACGTCGCTGTGTCACCAGGCATTCAGCAGCAGCTTCTTAAGCAGCTTTTGCTATTTTGAACGATGTCCCTCCCCAGACAGGCTATGTCCTTTTTTTTCCCTGCTGTTCCAGCTGCAGCCAGCATGCTCCAGTGAAGGCAATGGAAAAATATGTAGTTATTTCTTCTGCTCTCCTGAGCCCGGAGCCCTACCAGGACAGGGGAGCAGATCCACGCACTGCCTTCACCTGTCCAGGGAATGCCGATCCAGAGGACAGTAACTGAACCTTATCGAGGATTATACAGGAGCTGAACTTTAAACTCAAATTTCTTCCCTGGTCTACTCCAACACCCATGGAAGGTCACAGCAGAGTAGCTGGTGACTCCCTTGGCACGGGGCTAGGTCTCTACAGCGCAGGTCATCTATTTCTTTTCCTAAGAGGACAGCATGAAGCCACTAGTTTAAGTGACTTGACTTAGTTGCTCGCATGCAGAAAGAATTAATTTGCAGTGGCTGTAAAGCAGCAGGACAGCCAGGTGCAATCATGAATCTCGGCAGCTCTTCATATTTATATTAGGCCCTTTGCAGCTGCTCTGGAGGCGCCTCACTAACTCTGAACTTCCCCTGAATACCAAGTGACTATGGCTACATGTCCCTCCTCTCAAGAACACACACGTAGCAGAAAAAGATAAAATAATCAAAGGAAGCTATTGTAAAGTTTTGGCTTCTGGAGAAAAAGAGGGGTAACCGATTCTTCTCCCACAAGAGCAGCGTGAAAGGATGGAGTAGCCTAGATCAGGTGTCTTCTGCAGTCAGGTCAGGGATGTCACATATCAGGGACCAGGACAGCCTGGTTTGTAGTCCCCCAGGAGCTGGGAAGCTTTTTTTTTAATCCAGCATTAAAGGTAGATAGCTATATATTTGCGTCTGTGTACACATACAATGTATGCAAATGAGACACGCCAACAGAAAAACCTGTACATGGATCTGGGCATGCTCCTTCAGTGAGCGTGGTGATGGGGTACCAGCTGCATGAACTTCTCAGTTTGGATCCAGCCTCTCCCCAAAACCTTGTCATTTGCTGGACCGCTAACACAAGTAAGGCTGCCTGGCTTCGATGAGTCATGACCCACCCCTCAAATGGCTGGCCAAATTTTGTGCCAAGATTTATGTGGTTTGGGTTATGGACCACACTTGCGCACCTTCACCTATGCTTGTGTTCCAGTACATTCTAGGTACATATAGGGTACAGGTGGCTTTAATGCATCCCTGAATCTTGATCCTTGTTGTGCTTCATCCTTGTGCCATCCTTCACACACATGGGTGTGAAGGAGTCAGCCTGGCGCTTAGGTACTTTGCCCACACGTAGCTAGGGACTAAGAGGATGAGTTGACCTTTCCCTTGCTTGAAATCCACCTCCTGATTACAAGTGGTTAAAAAGTTTGCACTGTAACATTTTGGCAGCATGTACCATTTTCCTTAAAAATTTCACAAGGAGACTTGGCAGGAAGGGGGCATTTCATAAAATTAGACAGGTGTGGGACTCTGATTTGGTACGTGAGACGCCCAGGCTCAAACCTCTGGTCGGCAGCATCTGCAATGAAAAGCTATGTGCAGAGCAGGGTGCTCAGCACGGACCTCTTCCAGGAGGGAGGACTCCAGCACCCAGCACACACCAGCACCATTAGCACTGTCACTAATACACACCGCATTTTTGTGTGCAGCAGAACTCAAAAAAAATTAAAAATATGCTAAAAAGGGACTAATGGCCTCTGGTTAAATGTGCCCTGGCAGTGAGCTCTCTGCCCTTCCTCATGTTGCAGGATGGGCTCAGGAGGCCTGGTGGGGACCTTGGTCCTACCAGACCAGGCTCCAGACCAGAGGAGGTCTGCAGCCATCAGACCCATCCCAGACCATTCAGGTGGTCCAGTTGCACTTTAAGACATGTCTGAAGGGGTCTGGAGAAGTAGCCACAGGCTGTAAGCTGTCATCAGGGAGGGGTGGATGCCTGGGCACAGGGCTAAGCAGTATGAACAAGCTTGAAGAGAATCCATATGTATGAGTTTGTCTAACACTCAGAAAAGCAAAAGAAAAGTTCAGTGTCACAGAGTCAGGGAGAGCAGCAGCCAACATGATTGAAAAGCAAGCAAGCAAGAAATAGAGTAGCTACCTATTCTGTGCCCTGGAGACACACCGCCAGCCTGGCTGGCCTTGGCCAGGAACCTGCAGACATGCCAGGTGCAAGCTGTGTCACTCTCACTCCTTGGCTCTCTGTATCCTCACTTTCGGTACTTAACTAGATGCTCTTTATTGACATGATGGTGCATTTCCTCAGCCACATACACTTCTCGGGCGTGCTTTATATCATAAAGCTTATACTCCTGTGAAGGGGTGTAAGAAAGTCACATTACATGTTTGTCCCTCCAACATCCAGTATGTGTATCCTCTTCTGTTGCTGTAATAATATTCAAATATGACACGGAACTGCAGGACCACATTTAATTTGAGTGAAAGACAGAAGTTCATTATCCTGTAGCCTCAAGGGAGCTATGTTCTGCAAGACCATTCCACCCATGTGAGCAGTGTACCCAGCCCTGCTCTCCTCCTTCTTTTAAACCTCTGTCTATTTTGTTTAGTGGTTTAGGGCATCTCTGAAACTTTCTGAATAAATTTACTCAATAAAGGGCAAAATAAACCTCAACAGCCTGCAGAGATCTGGAATTTCACTAAATAGATGTAAAGAGGAAAGAAAGAAAAGTGTGTGTTTTGATGCTTGGCCTCAAATTGTTGCTGTGGCTCAAATTCCCTGCTTAACTAACTTGTGTCATCTGTACTTTTCAGCTCCACCTGTGCAATCATTTGCAGAAACATTATTAGCTGTCTGATTTTTTTCCCCAGTTTGCTTCCATAGCAACATCCCTCAGGAAGAGAACAGCAGGAGCATATGGGGAAGTTACAAAGCACATTTTCTACAAGAAAAGGAGGCCAAAGCATTTAACAGACAGCACTTAGGTTTCCCTTAGTAACTGAAAATCCAAAATACCTCTCTTGTTTCAGTATGTCCTAGTATTAATTAGGTTGCTTAACAATGTACCAGTGCAGGCTGGAGGTAACACTTGGGTTGTCTTTAATTAATCAGGGTGCTGGAACACTTCTTTGAGATTTAAGCTTATTGCCAAAACACAATCTTGTTACTTTTTTGTGTGTGCATGTTTTACAAGCAAGGCTCGGAGCTGTTAGACAGCCTTTGACATGCTAAATATTGTGGAAGAATTTTTGCATAAAGTTCCAAAGAGAAATACAAGAGCCGAAAATTATCTGTTTGAATAGTTTGAAATCCATCACCAAGGAATAACTAGAAACAGTCAGGTCAATTTTAGAATAAGTATATAAAAAAATAAAAGCGTATCTCCTGCTTAGTCATTTCTCTCCTTGCCAGTAGCAACCTATATACCATGCACACTGATATTTTATTAATGAAAACTGTACTGGTGTTCCTCTTTAGTTTAAAATACAGCCCTAGAAGCTCAATATGAAAATGTGGTTTTGAGGAAAAGGAAACAACACCTCCCTCCTCCCCAGTCTATGAGGGAAAGATGGAAAACAATTTGCAGCATATCAATGTTGGAGAAAGCTAACAGGTGAAATAAAATAACCCAGACAGCCATCTCTCTACCTCTCTCTGAAACACTAAGAGTTCTTAGGCCTTTTTAGTAAATCAAACGCTCCACTTGTCTCTTGGCTAGATCCATGTTTCTGCCACTGCGTGCTTGAAATGGAGATGTTGATGTTTTGGGGGATGTTGTATACTGCGTAAGCATAAAACTGACAGGGAGACCGATGAGACTGCAGTATAGGACGTTGTACTGGTGCCTGGACAAACACCCTGGAAGATGTTGCACCAAGCAGAGAAGCATCCCACTGACAGGCTGTCATTTGTCCCCAATGTGTCTACTAGCTCAGAAGCACAACCAATCCTGGATGTAGGATGACACACACCATGATCCTCCTGGAACCACTGAGAAACATTGTGAAATGTAGCTACAGCTTCATCTTTCTTCTTTCCACCTTTCCCTCTCAATTCCCTGCTTTCCTTACTCCCACATCCAAATTGTTCCCTGCTTCACATACGCCACTTCAGCCGCTCCCACTTTTTTCTCCCCATCTCCTGTTGTCTTTCCTCTGTGGCTCCTTCTCCACCTGGTCCATTTGTCCACAGCTGTCCATATCTGCCATCCTTCAGGATCAGCTCTGCCCCATCCAATCCTCTTTGCCAATGCAACTGACCTTTCTGCAACCAGTTTAACAATTCTCTCTACCCCTGCCACCTGAAACACTTCTGCCCCTTCCCAGCTCTGTACGTCCTCACCTCCTCCTATGCCCCCTCTTCCTTTTCAGCTGGTCCCCATCTGAGCCCTGACTTGCCTCCACCACCCCAGTGCCACCTTCTCACCTCCTGCAGCCCTTTCAGCACCCCACCAGCTCTACCTCCGTCCCTCCACCGGGTAAGGGCAGAGCAGGAAGAAGAGCAGGAGATGTCTGCCACTACAGCAGAGGAAAGTAAAATCTGGTCACATATTTCCAACATATCTGGAAGCCATCTGCCACCCATCGCATGCTCAAGGCCACTTTGCCAAATCTAGGCCAGAGCCCAATGCACTGCCCTGCCGCCTCCGTCAGCTCTGCAACCAGAGCAGGCTGCTGCAACAGGACGCTTAAAATCTCCCTAAAATTCAAAATTTGCCATGAAGCTTAAACTCTGTTCTTGGACAGCTACAGGGGAATATCGGTTGTTTGAGGTCTCTGGCCAAACTGGATGAACATACTCAGACCTACTTGGCTACACATAGCTCTCAAACGCTAGCCACTGCTGGAGGTTGCTCTTTATTTGTGCTAAAGCGTTTCTCTTTATTTGTGCTAAAGTTTTGATCTTTGAAACAGGCAAATATGACTTTGTCCTCTTTCTACTGTCATGTCCCAGGTCACAAGGGTTTGCTGTACAGCTACAAATTCCGCCATTACATAGCCATGTAAAAATAACCCACTTGCCAATCCACAGCCACAGATAAAACAGTGAGGAACATGAATAGGTAACTGCACCGGGTGTAACTCAGCCAGATGCAAATTATTGGCATTTTCTGGGTGGTGTCAATGTTCCTTTAAAAAATAAATCAACCAACCCTGTACCCCACCCCCTGATTTTGAAGGAAGAAATAATTTCTTGCCGTTTGATCACTTGCTTGTGTTTCAAGCGGGTACCTTTGAGTGACCATGTATGCAAAGACCAGTCCTGCCTGATGAGCAAAGGGTTAAGGCTGCCTGCAGGACTAGCCCTTCTCTAACACCTGGTCCTCTGATAGTACAACAGATCTCTCAAATCCAGTTTCTATTAAGGATGGCATAGGCAGAATCTATCCACCTAGAAGTTATCAAACACGAAATAAACAGGAAAGCAATATCTCTCTCCCTTTATTTAAAAAGCACCTGCTGCATCAACTAAGTTATAGCACAGATAGAACATGAAAAATAAGAGCTGGCAGAGACTAAATTGGAGAAACAATATTTCACTTGGTCCTCCTGCAGGAGCAACTCTTGTTGGACTAACCGTGAGGACAGACAGAGCCAGGCTTCCCACCCTCCTCGGCTTTCAGAGGCGGCTCTGCTAGTAAATCCTGGCCAAGGAGTGCTGTTGGCCATGGCTTAGCAAAAGCAAAGCCAGCAAAGCGCCAAGCAGCTGAGAGCAGGGAGGCTGAGACGGCCAAGGCTGGGTAACGCAGCATTAGGCAGGATTCCTCTGTGTGTCTGAAGGCGTCACATGGAAGAGAGAAAACATTGATTTTGTTCCAAATGAGACCCTAAACTTTTGCTGCTCCAGAGGGGTTGTAGCCAACATCTTCTAGTTCCTAGCTCTGCTAGTATTTTTTATTTCTTAATGTGAGGAATATGTCATTTATAGATATATTTTATATATATTTTTATAATGTAAATGTAATTTAAATACATACAATGCAATTACAGATAAGCTCTGGAGGGCAGATGAACCCCATCTTTTGTTTACTACAGAGTCATAGAAATAGAAGAACCAATAGGACTTCATTATTAGCAAATTAGAATAATGACATTGTTACACTCATATTATTACACTGCCATCATTATTAAGACTTTTAACTCCTGAAGTGTGCTAAATGCTCTACAGAAAACCACAGGGCTACATTCAGGCTGTCAACTCTAAGGACAGGATTCAGCTCCAGACTAAATCAAGGTGCCACCATTTAAGTTGCGTGTTTAAGCTCATATCACACTCAAGGGGAGCCTAATCAATGGAGTCAGTCGAGCACAAAGATTCAGCTCACTCTAGCAAAGTCACCTCCAGAGTGATTCTGTTGCCCAAACATAGACATCAAGTACTATTTGAGATGCTGTAGGCACCTTGCTGGCATCCCAGCAGTGATCTCACAGGCTTACTGACATATCTGCCAGTCTAAGCAAGCGTCTCAAGTAACTTGGGACATCTAGAATAACGCAGGCTGCTATGTCTGGTCACCCTCAATAGCTGGGAGGACAATTTGTTCTCAAGGCTCAACTGACTGTATTCAGTTGCCTGAACAGAGTGATATTTGAGACGCTTAAGAATCTGCTTCCTCAAATACAGCGGCCACACCAGAAGGGCACGGTCACCCTGTGTTTTGTCTACCAGCCTAGTGAATTTGGCTCAGATACCTGCAAAGCATCTCAAATTGTCCTCTCTTAACATAGGCACACAAATCCCACCTTCTACTGCTTGTCCTGGGGGTGGGATTGCCCAAACCCTAGCTGTGGATAGATGTCTCAAAGACCTCCCTAAGTTTAGAGTCCTGGAGTCAGATGCTCCAGGTTATCTGTCCTCCAGGGCCTGCAGAATACCTTGTCCTCCTGGACCAGCTTATGCAGGAAAACTGTCTCCATCCTGGTATCGAAGACAAATATTTCAGCTGCTGAAGTGTCACAGTGTGACATTTAGTCCAACACTCCTGCTCAAGCAGGCCACCTAGAGCCCAAGGTCCACAATATGAGATTACTGTAAGATTGAAATGGAATAGGCCTGAGATTTGTCAGCATGAACATGAGTAAATGAACTGGACAAGTGAAGTCTTTCAGGGATCATTAGCAACCTGAGGGACACCAGTCCCAGAAGGCAAAGGACGGACTGGGGGGAGGAACAAGGGAGCAGTTAGAGGGCAAGACTCAACTCCTTCATTGAGTCTAGAGAATGGGGTGTAAGAAAATAGGGTGAAGAAGCAGGGGAGACAAGTGTCAGCTTTATGAAGATGGAAAACCAGATCATTGCTTACGCTTCAGGAGGAAAGAGGCAGGGAGGGCAGGAGATTAAGGCTGAGGGAGAATCTGTGAGATGCATGAGTCCTCGGCAGCAGCGGAGCCAGGGGTCAGGTGAGCGGGACTGGGGGCTTCTGCAGGGTAAGCACTGGGGGCAGGGGTGAGGTCGGGGTTCACCCTCTGGATTTAAAGGACACCAATACTGGTAAGAAGAGTATGTGGTGTGTGGTTTTTTGTCAATTAAAAAAAAAAAAAAGAGAAAGGATTGTGAAAAATAAGTACTTGCCTTATTCCTGCAAATAAGTCCAAAAACCTCAAATGTTCACTTTGTAATTCAACTCACCCTCTGTAACCAGTCTAAATCCCCTCTGAGATCCACTATTTTTAATATTTTAAATAACTCTGCAAGGATTAAATAAGGATTTAGTGCTTTTATCCTCCTATAGATAACAACGTGAGGCTCTTTCGCCTGTTCGTTGCCGCATTCACTTCCTTTCTTCTTTATGTATGTGACAGTGATGCTTTCTATTCCTCTGCTCTGAAAATTAGCCTCCCCAAATACTGACACGCTTAACAGCTGTTGTTCCTCAATTTGCACAAAAATGGAGTATTATTCCATAATGCTGCATAATTTGCCAACTCTTACACCTCCACAGTCCTGAAATCTTTTTCTCTGCATCAGAAGGTATTAGCGTACCTCAGGTCATATCTCGCCTCCTTATGAAAATCAAATGCAAACTATGCCTGTTTGTTTCTTAATGTATCAGCAGTCTGAAATGTCTGTTATCTGAGCTGGTTGCAAACAACCGTCTCAACCATGGACCCTGTTGAAGTGCCTTGGCTGAGGCTCTGCCAGAAGCATCATCCCCCCCACATCCCGGCTGGGAAAAGCTGGTGAGAATTTTTGGAATTTGCCCTGGGGTATAGCGCCCAGTGAACGCCATGTGTTCAGATGTCAGAGCAGCACAGCCATGTGAGCGTGCAACACCTGCCACTGTGGTGTCACCATAGCTGTAGGTGCTCAGCTCCAAGCAGTGGTCCATGGGGCAGAGCACCACAACCAGAGGCAGTTCCTTCCACGCCCAGCACCCACAACCCTGGGTGGTGACTGCTGCTTTGTGTGTGATGATGCTGGTGAGAGGACTGAGCTGGGTTGGAGAAGAGAAGCTGCTCCTAGCCTTTGGTTGAGGAGTGGGGCTGTGCATAAATCCCCACCCATCTGGTATTTAGAGGTGTGGACCCCATTCTTGGCCACATCAAAGCTGCCTGCACCTTATGCTATACCATAATCTTGTGTTTAAGCTTCACAGGCAGTAAAACGTTCCCAGGAGTCCTTGCTTTGGTCTGACCACATCTTAACAATGGGTTTGGCGAAAGATGTGGCTTCAGTGGGCTGCCCAGGGTGAACAAATGTGCAAAAAGGATCTGCCAGGCCACATCCATAGCCAGAAGACACAGGCAGAAGGTGACAGGGGCATGGGATGGGGGCTGGGAACACCGCTTGGATGCCACAGTGTAATGCTGGGGCTCTGCCACAGCCCAAGATCTTCCACACAGTACTGGTGGTCTTTGCATGGTCTTACCATCAGAGAAACCCAGGCAGTATCTTCTGTGAGACCAATAGCCCAACTGAAGTGCTTCTACACTAACACATGCAGCGTGGGCAACAAATAGGAGGAGCTGGAAGCCATTGTGCAGCACGAAAACTATGATGTAGTCACCCTCATGGAAATGTGGTGGGATGCTCCACATGACTGGAGTGCTGCAACGGATGGCTATAAACTCTTCAGAAGGGATAGGCAAGGAAGGAGAGGCAGTGGGGTGGCCCTGTATGCTAGGGAGTGTTATGAATGTCTAGAACTTAATGATGGTGACAATAGGGTTGAGTGTTTATGGGTAAGAATCAGAGGGAAGGCCAACAAGGCAGGTATCATGGTGAGAGTCTGTTATAGACCACCCAACCAGGATGAAAAGACAGATAACATATTCTATAAGCAGGTGGGAGAAGGCTCAAGATCGCTAGCCCTTGTCCTTGTGGGGGACTTCAACTTACCATATATCTGCTAGGAATACAGTACAGCAGAGAGGGAACAGTCCAGGAGGTTCCTGGAGTGTGTTGGGGATAACTTAGTAACACAGTCAACTAGGGAAGGTGCCCTCCTGGACCTGTTGTTTGTAAACAGAGAAGGACTTATGGGGGATGTGAGGGTTGGAGGCCGTCTTGGGCATAGCAACCATGAAATGGTAGAGTTTTTGATTCTTGGAGAAGCAAGGACAGAAGTCAGCAGAACGGCCACCTTGGACTTCTGGAGGGCAGACTTTGGTCTTTTCAGGAGCCTGGTTGACAGAGTCACTTGGGAGGCAGTCCTGAAGGGCAAAGGAGTCCAGGAAGTCTGGGTGTTTTTCAAGAAGAAAGACGTAAAGGCGCAGGAACAAGCTGTTCTCGTGTGCCAAAAAACAAGCCATTGGGAAAAAAGACCGGCCTGGTTGAACAGAGAGCTATGGTTGCAACTCAGGGGAAAAAAAGGAGAGTTTATGGCCTTTGGAAGAAGGGGCAGGCCACTCATGAGGACTGCAAAGATGTGAGGTAATGTAGGGAGAAAATTAGAAGGGCCAAAGCCCAAAGGTCTTAATCTGGCTTCTGATGTTAAGGACAATAAAAGAAGTTTCTATAAATACATTATCAATAAAAGGAGGACAAAGGATAATCTCCATCCTTTATTAGACGGGGATGGAAATATAGTGACAAAGGATGAGGAAAAGGCTGAGGTACTTAATGCCCTCTTTGCCTCAGTCTCTAACAGTAAGCCCAGTTGTGCCCTGAGCACCCAGCCCCCTGAGTTAGTAGATAGGGGCGGGGAGCAGAAAGAAGCCCCCATAATCCAAGGGGAAATTAACCTGAATGCTTCACACACAGCAGCTGCAAGACTGCACCTTTTTCCCCTCTTCTTTCTACAAAACCAGATGAAAATACTTTTCTTTTCCCCTTAGTTTGTCACAATATGTTAAATTGTGGCCTCAGCCGTCTCCACTGCCAGTAACTGGCTGCTTGGTCCGGTCTCTTGCTCGTTCGTGGGGCACTGCAGCACATGCAGAGGCGATGCCCTCCCCTGCAGAGTCATGCAGGGTGTGGGGCTGCAAAGCACCAGTCCTCTCACCTGATAATCGTGTCCCACCATGCCACCTCCGGGCTGAGGTGCCTCCCTGTGCCGGGCAGCAGAGCTGAGCGTTGCCTGTCCCACGCATAGAAGATATTGTGGATGTGATAAGGGGTAAAAAAGGTCTCACACAGTTCAACCCACTTCATTTTTCAGTCCTCGGGAAGAGTCAGAATTGAATTTCCCGATACACCATTCTGCTGTGGATCTGACTGAGAGATTTAATGCTTCAAGAACATATTTTCTTTCTTGTTCAGATGCAGATGAAAACTCACAAGAACAACTATTCTCATGGGATTTTTGCCCAGAAGTGGTAGAAATCTCAAGCAAACAATCCATTTTGTAATATCTCTGACTTTCCTGTTCAAAAATCTCATGAGGATATTTTCCAGGACAGTTGAATTTAAAGCTGAGTGCTACCTAGGTTAGGTCTCCAATCCAAGTGAGTCCACATAAATTTGTATTTCCCCCCCCCCCCCCCCCCTCCTTTTTAATAATGACTTGGGCTACTGAAAGAGAGCAGTGCTCCCTGCTCTAGCGACGCTGCTTGGTGCTGTGCTATCAGGACATTTAGGCACAAATGAAATCAAACCAGCCACAGGGTAAGCACAGCGTAGGGCTGACTCCCCGGTGGCATGCGGTAGGGTAGGGGCAGTTCAGCAGTTGGCTTCCTTTATTCAGTCCTGATTTTTCACAGCTCCACAGCCTCGCCGTGATTATATGAAATTGGTAAAAAAGCAGCATGCTGGCCCAGCACAGCTCTGCAGCGGGCAGGAGTGCACAGAGAGCCTGTAATCCGTGGGACTGCTTTGACCAGGATCTGCTTGGCGGACACTCGCTTCTGGCCTTGGCCTTCTGTCTGGGTCTCACTGCAGCTCAAATAGGGCATTCTTCAAAACCAACAAAAGCATAACTGCCAGGTGCTCTAAGTTATCCCACCACTGGATTCACCTCCAGTACAGGGCAGGAGTAAAACACTGGAATTTGCTTATATTCCCACAGTTTGCAGTGTGGGAGTTTCCTGCAGGATTGGATCATCTTCCCCACCTGCCTGTGGCACGAAGGGTGCTGGGGCACACTCACACGCACAAAGATGTACAGGCAGGATCTGTAGCTGATGGTGCATATCGGCTCTGATGGCGAAAGTTATTCGGAGGGTGGGAATAAGAAGGAAAGAGGAGAGAGGGAGAAAAAAGGGAAAGGGAAAGGGAAAGGGAAAGGGAAAGGGAAAGGGAAAGGGAAAGGGAAAGGGAAAGGGAAAGGGAAAGGGAAAGGGAAAGGGAAAGGGAAAGGGAAAGGGAAAGGGAAAGGGAAAGGGAAAGGGAAAGGGAAAGGGAAAGGGAAAGGGAAAGGGAAAGGGAAAGGGAAAGGGAAAGGGAAAGGGAAAGGGAAAGGGAAAGGGAGGGCCTTTGTGGTCCAGTGACAAATGGCTTGGAGACTGTCATGGGTAAAAATGTCCTGGGAAAAAAGAATTGGAAGGGGAAAACCAGGGTGTAGGAGAGCACAAGGGAGGGAAAGGGACAAGCTGCAGGAGAAAAGGAGAGTGAACATATCTGAAGATGAGTGGTCTGTGGCTGAGGAACCCAGCCTGTCCTGGCGCAGTGCCTGTGAAAGTCCTTGCAAGATGGACTAATACATCTGCAAGCAAGAGACAGGGATGAGAGAGAAGGAAACAGGAGATTTTATAAACTGGGTCTTCCAAACTTACTCTAAGGAGAGCTTGATGAGACAATGAGCAGACCCCTGGGAAGTAACACTTCCCTGCGTCTCCCACTGCTAAAACAGCATCTGAAAGTGCCTTCTGCAGTCCCCAGTGAGCTGCGCTGCAAAACAGCCAGGCACAAATGCAGCTTGTTCCAGCCACAGCTATGAGGAGGAATTTGTGGCTTACCACTGCAAAATTGGACTCCTTCGGACAGACTTTCTGCTCGGCACGGAGCAAAATTCCCCATGTGCACCTCTCCATGCTCCCCCTGTAGAATTTTTAGACTGCTTCTCGTAAGGGGCACGTACAGCATGTACACTGTCAAGGGCTCTTGGTATTATGAGGAGCCTCGTGTAATAGTGTGGTTACATTAAGGAAGAATAATGGTATTGCCCTCACAGACACCCCCAAACCTATTTAGCTTAACAAAACCAATGACTTTCAGTTGGGCAAAAGAGCAGCATCAAATCGCTCTTGCTCATTGAGGCAGACTGGCAGGCATCCCATCCTTTTGTGCTCCCAAGACCCCAAAGGTTATGGAGAAGTTTCAAAGATCTGCCTGCAGCCTCCACCTGCAATCAGCACTTTTGTCTCAAAGACAGATCGCGTCTCTCTGCCATTTCCTAGAGCTGTCAGGTAATCACAACTGTTTGTGCTCTCCCAACAGATTTCATGGCTACAAGGCTTCAAAATGAAACAGCCAGGCAATGAGGCATTTCTCTGGAGAAGACAGGTGTTGACTAAACAGTTTAAGATTTTTACTCACAGTAGAAGTAAAATGGATTGTGTGTACCTGCTCGGTCCAAAGCCCGCTCCAGTTCAACAGAAATACAAAACCACTACCCTGTGCAAAAAAAGGAAAGGTGACAGAAATCTCACAGAAGGCATGAGAGGTAAAAGGTCAGACCCACCAAAACTTTAGGGCATCAAAGTTGCTGTGAAATCCCATAGAAGATAGATTCTTATAGTGCAACTTTGAGAAAAGATTTCCCTGGTTCTTCTGTCAGAGCAGGTGGAAAATGCAGAATAACTTCAGTTAAGGTGTAGACCCTGTCAGCACCTAATAGGATGGGTCTGGCCCTGCCATCAACTGTGCCTGGAAGGTGGGCATGCTGCTCGGTAGCTGGATGAAAACAAGAAGTATGAGATGAAGTTGCCTGGCAGTAATGGTTCCTGAATCTTTTCTTAAATCTCTGAGCACGTCTAGCTCCTTCCTAATTGCCCTGGCAGGCCAAGTCCTGACCCAGGGAACCTGACATGGGGAAATAAGGAGGTCTTCACTGCCTGTTCAGGCCAGAATGTATTGGCTTGGAGATGAGCAGCCAACAGCGTTTGATGAACTTCTCTCTAACGTGCTACACCTTGGACATAATGGAGTCTGGTTTTCAGCTTTGAGGTCTTTAAAATACAACAATTTCCTGCATGAAGGTAAAACATAAGAGTGACAATCTAGGAAAAAGGGAAAAAGGGAAACTCATTCACTGGACTGGAGATGCCTGCAGGGTAGAGGGCTGCATCCAAGCTAGTCACACCAAGGCTCCCCTTTATATTGACCAGGAGAAAAAGGCAGGTTTAGGGCAGAGTGGCATTTGGATCTTTCCAGATCTGCCTTACATTTCTGGACATTCAAATATCTGTGTGGTCAGATGATCCATGCCTGGCTCGTCTAAAGCTTTAAGCAGTGGTCTGATTTCCTGCCTTCTCCTACAGCTGTAAATCAGGAGTTTCTCCAATGGCCTCTTGGGAGTCCCTTGGCACAGTTGGAGAGGTTAATCAGACGCTGTAGCCAAGATCTTGCTAAATTCAGAACAAGGTGTAAGGAAATACAAAACCAGAGCTGTGCTCATCTTTGTCTAGGCAAGATTTGTCTTTGCAGGGAAAAACAGGTTTAAAATACAGTAGAAACAGACCAACTGAAAAACATTTAGGAAAAAACCCCCGATGCATCACTTGCACTTGATGTACTTTAAATGTCTGAGAGTAATGAACTGGCACCTCGCTCAAATGGAAACAAAAGAGGAAAAGGTCTCACACGGGGGAGTTGGAGGGAGTAGGGAGGGAGTGATCCTGATGTACACATTGTTCTCTGAATGTAAACCTACTTCACACTCCTGTAGGTTAACACACCCACCATGCAAACATCGGTACTCTGAAAGGGGTTTATTTATGTTTGTGTAAAAGGAAAACTTCTGTTGCCCAGAACGGATGAAAGAAAATAAAACCAGATCTGACACAGCTTGCTGGAAATAACAAGAACAGAACACATAAGGTGGTCTTGGTGATAATTTTACCTTTTCATTACAAGCAGTTACCCCACCTTCCTGGGGTGCACATGCCACACACGTGCCGTGTTTTCTGGGCATGGCTGAGCATGGCCATGGGTTGGAGGGGAGGATCCTAGAAGTTGCGAAGAAGCAACAAATAACCAATAAAGAAAAAACCCTACTTGTTCATCAAAGCCTTCCACTCACTGCTTAGCATTTTTATCAGCAAAAAGGGTATGCACAGCTCATCGTTGCAGCACCTCTGTAACTCAAGAGCAGCGGTGGGGATTAGGAAAAAAAAAGAGTAATCTGCTAGATAAATGTTTACCGCCTTTTCTTCCTTCTAACCCCTGTGGCCCTGGGCGGGGGGGAGCCCACGCCGATCTGTAATGTAAATCGCACGGTCTCGGCTGGCTTCTCTCTCCCTCGCCCCGGCAGCTCAGAGAGATTCAGCGCTATCTGCTCGCACAGGTATCAGCCTGTTTGATATAACTGCTCCCCGCTGCACAAAGTGGCCAGGTGCTGCGACAGCTCGTTGGAGCTCTCCAAGTCACTCCGGCAGGGTTTTTCTACCATTATCCTCCCACAGCCCCCGGGGATATGATTAATTCATGGAGCGTCACTGAAGGCATCTTTCTGTGGCATATGGAGTTAAAGTGTCCTCTTCACAGAGCTGCCTGGGGACAACTGTGGAATTTGTACAGACAATCCCACTAGGTAGTCAATCTTGTAAAAGCACTGATATTACAAAGTAAATACAAGTGATCTATTTGTTTAAGGTTATTACTGTGACCGACAGGGTATTAAAACAATCTTTCTACTGACAAAAGATATCAGGCCTGCACTCCCATTTGATGTTCCTAGGCATGCTTTTTCTTCTTTCTTTCTCAGCCACTGAGCTTTGGGGTGTTCATCAAATTTGACTGATATGGAGATTGGAGTACACTGCACAACCAGTCCATTGAAATTCAATTCAGATATGGGCTTAAATTATAAAAAGAAACCTTAGCTAGTAATAACACTTTGATGTGCAGATGCATAAAAGTTTTAGCTTCTACTTTCTTCTGAAACAAATCAGCTTCCAGTCATGCTATTTGATTCATATTTTATCTTTTAATACATCCAAAGCACGAATATTAAACATTGCCCTCTGTGGTCAGGAAAATTACAGTGGGTGCCATGTGAAGGCTTCCATTTCATCCTTTTATCAAGGTTGTATATGGACGCCTCCCCGTGACACGAATATACTGCCCAATGTTCAGAGAAAAAAGGTCAGTCCCTTTATATCTGGCCCCTTTTCAAAACCATGCCATTTCTTTTGGAACTGGAAATTTCAGAGAAAAAAAGGACATCAACTTCCTAGTTGCATTTTATATTCTGGCAGCAGACAGACCCAAGGAAGAAGTCAGTCCTAGACACAGAGAGCACCCGGACAGGCTCCCCTCCGCTCTGCAGCCCATGCCTCGCTCTCCTGGCTACTTTCTATTCTGCAGCATGCTGTCCTATGCAACTCCCCCTTTTGCTTATTTATCTGTTTTTGGGTTTATTTGTGTTTACCCTACAGTGGCAGATCTTGCAAAATCCAATAATGCCCTAACCTCTCTGGTCTGCTGTACCAAACCCAAATCTTCACCCATCCCAGGAAGAGGCACAACCATTCATTCACCCATACTCATGCCGACCTCGTTTTCTTCCTTGGGATCTGCCAGCACCCAACCGCAGGTGCGTAACTCTTACTTTCACAATCCCTAAGTCTAGCAGTAACCCTAAATTTATCAAAACAATAATTAATTATCCCCTAATTATAATCCACATGTCCACATGAGACCCAAGATCCATTCTAATTTTATGGCTCTTGCAGGGTGCTGTAAATAACGTGTCAAGACGCTACATCTAGCCCTCAACCTCAGTTCTAGCTTTAAACCCAGCCCAGCAACACCTCTATGCCCCCAGGATTAAACATCAGAGATTCCTTCACACTGGCACTGACCTCGTTCTTAGCATGATGACTCTCACAGGATGCAGAAATAAACATAGCTTGTCGCTCACCAGAAGACATTTGCCCAGGTTTCATCTGTCATTTTAGTATTTCATGCTTTGTCCCATGGTGCTAACCCAAAGGATGTCTTTAATCCTAAAGGTCTTGGGGTTTGGTCAGAATTAATATGCCAGCATAAGGAAGGGACTGAAGAGCTAGGTTTATGTTTCATGCCTTCAAGGGCTGAGGTAAAGGCTTGTGCCCACTGGAGTGCTGGTTTCCTCCTAAGCAAGACCATTTGTGCCAGAAATAAATACACAATGGCCCATGCCAGCCCACAGGAGCCTCACAGGCATGCCAGTGCACAGACCGTCTCAGGCCCTTAATTCCTGGCTTTTAAGATGACCAGACACAGAACCTGCTTTTAAGCTTTAAACCAAACACACAACTTGCAAGAAGGTGCATCCCAAGGGAACCAGCCCTCACTCCAACCCATGGGGACCTCTAGATGTCACCTCCAACCCTTTTGTGCTGTGTCCCAAACTGTGCAGGTGGTGTCTGAGCCAGCAGACGCCATCCAATGCCCAGCCAGGGACTGTGCTAACAATTAAACAACATGGTCAATCACATATCCTGACTCTGTTTAGTTTACTAGTAAAGATACAGCCTGTGTCTTAAATGTAATGCCATAAACAATAACTTTGCTTGGTAAAATAATAAGTCATTCAACCCTCAGGCACCAGTCTTGATTCTAGTATGGAGGATTTGGCAGAGTACAATGCAGATAAACAATAAATGATTAATTTCCCAGGTCCCTGTTTTATGTATTATTGCTGGAAATTAAATTCTAGGACTGAAAAGGTAAAACTAGATAATTGCAGAACAGTTCAGATGAGAAAGGATGTCCAACCAGAGGCCTGTGGTTCTTCCTCCTGCTCAAAGCAGAGCAGGTTGCCCAGGGCCTTGCCCAAGATAAGACTTGGCTACCTGGTTCCAACACATAACCACCCTCCTTGAAAAATGTTGTCCTTTGTTGGTCAAGTTGGTATTTTCCTTCCTGCAGCCTGTGAGAGCCACTTCATAGAACCATGGAATCATAGAACGGTTTAGGTTGGAAGGGAACTTAAAGATCATCGAGTTCCAACCCCCCTGCCATAGGCAGGGACACCTCCCACTAGACCAGGTTGCTCAAAGCCCCATCCAGCCTGGCCCTGAACACTTCCAGGGATGGAGGTTCCACAGCTTCCCTGGGCAACCTGTGCCAGTGCCTCACCACCCTCACAGTGAAAAATCTCTTCTTAATATCTAATCTAAACCTGCCTTCTTCCAGTTTGAAGCCATTCCGCCTCATCCTATCACTGCATGCCCCTGCAAAAAGTCCTTCCCCAGCTCTCCTGTAGGCCCCCTTTAGGGACTGGAAGGTCGCAATAAGGTCTCCCCAGAGCCTTCTCTTCTCCAGGCTGAACAACCCCAAGCCTCTCAGCCTGTCTTCATAGGAGAGGTGCTCCATCCCTCTGATCATCTTCATGGCCCTCCTCTGGACCCGCTCCAACAGGTCCATGTCTTTCTTATGTTGGGGGCTCCAGAGCTGAACGCAGTACTCCAGGTGGGGTCTCACCAGAGTAGAGTAGAGGGGAAGAATCACCTCCCTTGTCCTTTCACTTCTTGTCCTTTCATTCTGCATCTTTGAGAAGCAGTTGGATTTGTCACCTCTACAACCACCCCACCCTCAGAGACAGCAGTTACATCCCTCTTAGCCTTCGCTTCTCAAGGGTAAACAAACCCAGCCTCCTCAGCTCTTCCTTGTATCTCATGTGCTTGGACTTCCTAACTGTTTTATTTGCTTTCCACAGGACTCCCTCCACCTCCGTTGTAGCAGATAGGCCGAAGAGTGGATGCAGAATCCAGAAGTGGCCTCAGAAGTGCTAGTGCAGTCTAGGATGCAGCTGGTCTCTGCAGTTGCAAGGGTGCAGCACTTGCTCAGGCACAACCCGTTATCCACCAGCATCCCCAGGTTCTTTTCTGCCCGCTCTGTTGCCCACCTACAAGGTTTCGTGGAGTTCTTTTTTTCCAGGTGCAGGACTTCACCTTTGTCTGTGCTAAACATCATGAGTTTCTTGTTGGTCTACTCTTCTGTCTTTTCAAGGCTTGAACGACAGCCCTGTCCTCCACTTATGAATCACACCTCTCAGTCTGGTGTCACCCATGTCTGTACCCACCTCGGTAATGAACCCTGAGAAATGCCAATTTTACTTAGTTATCAATTAGGCTTTGAACTATTGACTGTACTTTGAGCAAGGCAGGCCAGCTAGTTTTCCGCCCACCTTGTAGTTGGTCCCTTCAATGGTCAAAAAGGCCAGACGCCTGCCTGGGACCTGAGCTGCTGCCTGCTGCCTACCCTGTGGCCCTTGATGTGACCTGGGCACAGGTCTCTGAGGTTTGCTCTAGGCATAGCTTTAGAGCAAGGGCTAATGCTCCAGCTAATCCTAGGTCTGAGGGCCCCAGGAGATGGACAAGTAGGCTTCCTGATGGCTTCTGGGGAGGACATTAGGACTGATGTGAAGGCTGCTGTCTGCTGGAATTAACATATACTGGAATTTTTTTTGAGACAATAACCAAACTTATTGTAACATGGCAAGAGTTAGAATCAGGATTAAGGTTTGTGCAGCTATGGGTTGGTGGGGTACAACTGGGTACTAGTTGGCAGACTATGACGAAGGTTAGGCTTTTGGTTCAGGCTAGGAGTAGGGACTTCATGAGTTAATGAATTTAGGTTTTCTCCCCTGCCTCCTACAACATGTGCTGGATTTGGGCTACAATAGGCTTCAGTGGACCGTTCAGTGTTTTATTTATTTATGGCCTTAACTACATCAAGTGGTTAAACTTTGTTAGATTTTCCACAGAGGAAAAAGTCTCCTCTGCAGACAGAAGGAAACAACTAAACGTGTCAGACTGATGTGGGAGCTAACAGTGGTAGGACAGATGGACTCTGTTTAAGGAGAAGGGAAAAGTGGTTCCCTTAGCTTGACTGAAAGCCTGCAGTGACTGCAGGCAGGAATGAAGGTTGGTATGAAATGAGGCCAATAGATCAGAGCTATTTCTAAGCCTGGTAGTAGCACAGCATGCTGTGCAGTGATCATAAATAAAAAATAAATATTTTTCAGCCCCTGATTTCTAAACCCTACCCCATATCTATCTATCTCATCCCCTAACAAATGAAGAAATGCAACCAACCCTAAAGCAAATCAGTCATCCCAGTGAACTCTGCTCCTCATCTCAGCAAACAGGCCTTGCAGGACACAGGCACATGCATTGTACAGGCATTTCGCTCACAAGAATCCCACATTTGTTACATGACTCACTATAATGTGCATGATGCCAGTGGCACCAAACTCAAGCAAAGGCTGAATTTTTTTGCAGAACTCATTACCGTACAAGTTTTCCAGCCCTGGATTTCACAGGTCCTAATGCAAACCTAACTGTGAACTAGGTAGCAGCATCTCTTGTTCAATGAACTGTAAGTCACTCAGTCTGCTGGCACCAGTCCTCAGTCCTCCTCAGATACCCTGATGGCAGAAAGAATCCCAAATTTTTCAACACCTGGTTTCCCATGCCTCACTGAACCACGTAGTTCGGTGAACTATGTGGTATACGATCTGTATCTCAGGATATGACCTTGAGCAACATGTCTTCTAGCTTTGAAGTTGAAGCTAACTTCGAAGTTGGCTGTGCTTTAATTGCAGGGTTGAGCCAGATGCCCCCAGACAATCCTACCAGCCTTAACTCTATGAGCCTGCATGTGAACTCAGCTGGCACAAGCCTCTCACCTGAGTTTTATAATATCAAGAAATCAATTTATGCTGTCCTTTCTCTACCTGACTGCAATGCCAATGCAAGCCTCACTGAGTGCTGTCTGGCTCAGGCCTGAGGTAGAATTGACCCATACTATTTTCCCAGGCTGACATTTGAATCCTGTGGGCTTCAAAAGATGCTCAGTAAATTTCTATATCCACATGAAGAAGGAAAGAGAAGTCATCTTTTGCTTTCATGTCATAGCCCTCTCCTTTACTTGTTCTATAGTTTTCTGAAAGCCTTGCCTGTGTGCTTCTGGCTTCATAGGGGTTCTTTGGCTGTCTCTGTTCAACCTTTCCTCCTGGGCTCAGTCCATCCCCCACATACTTTTCCACTACTCACAGAGGGAGAGGTGCTGTCACTCTCCTCTGCCCAGCCTTGCATGTGATGGCTCCCTGTCACCTGCCACTGCACATGCCGCAATTCCTCTGAGCCACGCTGCTGCTCTCTACCTCTTCTCTCTCACTCAAGATACAGAAGCATATACTGTACTGCTGGCTTTACCCTTGTGCCTATCCTTTTTGAGAAGATCAAGGCTTTACTGTTTTTCCCCAAAGTCCTCATCTTCTTTTCTTAAGAATGAGAGTAATGTGAACCATTGTGGCTTTCTAAAAACAAATATCAATTATAGCGTTAACATGGCATTTGTAGAACAAGGTGAAAAACCTGGAAGTTAGAGATCATATCTAGTTTAATAATCAAGTGAGACTGGGATGTCTCTGATTTAATTTGCTCTTTTGGTGACACGCCTTTGAATGGAGGAAGAGTTTTCCATTCAGAGCAAAACCAGCTTCTCGCTCTGCCAAAATTCAGCCTGGTGCAGATCTGGGTCACTGCGACCTTCTCAGCTCCAAGGGAATGAGGACTTGCTTGTTGAGGACCCAGGGACGTTGCAGAAGGGAAAGCCCAGGAAGGGTTTGGGGCTCCTGCAGCCCTGATGTGTCCCTGGGCACAGCCCATTGAAAAGCATGGGACAGAGGGATCCCAAGCACATCTTGGTGACAACAGTTCAGGTCCTTCACCCTCTGCAACATCATCCTTCGTTTACACCTGAATGTACAAAATCTAGATCGTCCAGGTGGATGGTCAGTGGCAGGAACCTCACCCACCCCACCAGCCACTCGCACCAAGCTGCAGCTGGGGCTCAGGTTAATTTTCCTGCCAAGTCTTAACTGTAATTTAAATTTCCTACACTATTTAAGCTGAGCAATCTGTACTTCAGATCTCTTGAGCATTAATAAAACAGTTATGAGAAGTTCCAGGATAAAAGGTTAAGCCCATAAAAATATGCAACTCATTTATAAAAATAACTCCATCAGGTTTTTCACAGACTATAAAGACAAGGGTGTTAATTTCTGCATTTGTAATAACCTTGGGACTGCCAGCGGTAAAAGTCACAGGAGTAGCCCCGCTTTGGGAATCAGCTGCCCCAAACTTTTCAAAATCTGTAGCTAGCCGACGGGCTTCGCAGCGCAGTGTCAGTGTGGCATTTTCACATCCCTTCACAGCCAGGGAAGCAACCTGGGAGACCAAGACACATCCTTGGCCACCTCAGGGTGGCTTTTTGAAGCTCACCTACTCCTACAAGGTTCAGCACATGACCTTCTTCCCAACATGACCACAGAACCTGAATCTCCCAGTAGGATTGCCCCTCTTAGCAGGATGGGCCATTTCAAAGACGCCATGTTCTCCATCACCTGGAGGTGCTCTTTACAGGGTCACAGAGACAATCTTCCTGTGTTACCTGACTCGGGCAATGCCACCCGTGGGAGATGCATCAGGGCACGTCAGACATCCAAAGCACCCTCCATGTCTTCTGTCAGCTGGGATGACTCAGTGTGTGTCTGTTGTGACTGGGGGAACCACTGGAGCTAGTTCAGGTGCAGCCGCTTGGCATTGCAGACATCCAGAGTAGGGTAGGAAGAGCCTCTTCTTGTCTCTCTCCCGTCTTGGTGAGGAGAAGCAAGGCTACCAGTGTTACCAGGTGAATCCAATTGAAGATGGTTAAAACATTCCACAGGCATTTATTTTAAGAGTAACTTTGTTATTAGCGATTCCTGTTTGGGCTGGGCCTGCCAAAAACCTGAAGTGTGTGAACTTCCCATCAGATACACAAAACCAGTGGGGTCCAGAGACAACTTTTAAGCTCTGTTAAAAACCCAGATTCTTTGCTATGGCTGTAAAATACTATGAAAAATGTTTATGTAGTTCCTCAGGAGCTCAGAAATTATTTTAAAATAAATCAGCTTAAAATAAACCCAATAATTCCTTGTTATACATGATACCATATTCATCCTCATATAAGCAGCTTTTCTCACTAAGCATTAGCTTGTATTTGCCTATCAATTTTAGAAAGCCTGTTTCTCTCCATCTAGTAGCCTTTAAAGCCTTTTTCCCTGCAGCGTTTGCTGGGCAGTCAGGTAAATGCAAGGCAAGCATCCTCCTGGCTCGTTACCGCTGATTACCCGGCTCTGGCCTGTTTTTCTCCCTGCTTGTTCTGCAGGCCTGGCCTTTTCTGGGAACTGCCATCATTCCTCATGGCAGCACAGCACAGGGAAGCTGTTTAAAAACGCTTCCTTTTGCGGGGGGGAGGAAGGATGCTGAGTGCGTGGTGTTTGTGGCACATGATGCTACTCCAGAAGCAGCGCGCAGCAGCCTTGGGGTGGCCCTCAAATGGGCAGTCCAGGCTCTTTACTAAAAAGTATTCAAATTTACATGAAAACCGTGCAAATCTATGTTGCTATGAGCAGTGTCAACCGCTGAAACAAAACTCAGCGATGGGGGTTTCTTGCCTGTTTGATGTCTCGGTCACATGTTACAACACCACTAAGCTCCAAGCTATTTATTTAGCTTTATTCTGATATAACTAGCATCTATGTCTGGTCCAATATCTTATTCAGTCTTACCCGTCACAAACTACGCTTTAATACAAATCTCCTCTCAAACCAATAGCTTAATGAAAGGGAAAAGCCTCCCCCCAGGGAGAAGGGGGCAGGCACCCGTCGCTCGCAGCCCGGCAGCTGCTGCCCTGGGAATGCAAGTGAGGAGCTGTCAGATGGGAATAAACCGTGGCTGATGCCAGTGTGAGCTTGAGCAGGTCCCAGGAAAACATTGCCTCATTCAAACAACCCTAATTTCATATAAGATAGCTCACCATAGGCTGGCTATGCTTTTTTCTTCCTATTTGTGTTAAAAATGAGAGCAGAAGCAGGAGAGTGCTTCAAGCATATATTGTGTGAATAGGAGTAGCAATAATAGTACTTAGCGTTTATGTAGTGGCTTTTCATCTGTAGATTTCAAAGCAGCGCCACAAAGGTACATTACTGTCATTCTCTGTGTTCTCCTGAAAGGAGAAGGGAGATGGCCAAGCTCACCAGCACGTCCCACCACCCTCCCACAGCTGCCAGCTCTCACGCTGGCCTCCCCAACACTTGTTCTGGTGTGCCTGAGGTGTGCTGGGTTTCCCCTCACCGCCTCCCTTCCCCAGGTGCCTACTGGGATGAGGACCAGCACTAAGCGGGCGGGAGCAGTGTCTGGGTAGGAGATGCTGCCGGGGGACCCAGCACTAGGTGGTGCGGGGAAAGGACCTTTCAGTACTTAAAGGAGGCCTACGGGAAAGATGGGGACGGACTTTTTAGCAGGGCCTCTTGCAATAGGACAAGGGGTAATGGTTTTAAACTAAAGGGCGGTAGATGTAGACTAGATAGAAGGAAGAAATTTTTTACCGTGAGGATGGTGAGACACTGGCACAGGTTGCCCAGAGAGGTGGAAGATGTCCCATCCCTAGAAACACCCAAGGTCAGGCTGGATGGAGCTCTGCGCAACCTGATGTAGTTGAAGATGTCCCTGCTTATTGCAGGGGGGTTGGACGAGATGACCTTTAAAGGTTCCTTCCAACCCAAACTATTCTATGATTCTAAGGGCTCTCTCCAGGCGAGGGCATCTTCCCCGTGCTATACCAGCTTCTCGAGTTGGGTGGCCTGAAGAGCTGTTTCTCTGCCTCTTGCTGGTGAAAAAGGAAACAGTCAATTAACACCATGTTAATGACACAGAACTCCAGGTTTGTTTGCTTTTTTAAAATAAATGCACAGTAGATATATATTAAAAAAAAAAAGACCTGTACATAGGGGAAAAAGAGTAACCCCAGTGCTCTTTTCTACGTGAGGAGCAGGGGATGCTCTCAGAGCCCTCCTTCATTAGCCACTTCAGCAACCACATACACCTGCAGGGTGTGCAAACGCTGCCAGGAGAGGGGCTGTCATGTTGCGGTGAGTTTTGTGCCTGCCCGCAGGTCTTTCACACGCACCTGGAATCTGCTGCAAGGTCAGACTCCTTAAAGGTGTTCCGAGACAGCGACAGGCTGGAGAGCCCAATCGTCGCTGATGTTTAAAAGCGTTTTGAGCTGAGCTGCAGTACTGAATGAGCAAACAGCAGCGGGGAGCCCCTGGCAGCTGCAGGAGGATCTGGGCCTGTTCTCTTCGGGGGGAAAAAATGCATCTTTTGCGCTTCACCCTCCTGCGCTGCGCACGCTGTAAAACACCAGGATTTCCATGGAGATGGAGGCATTGCATACTGTCGAGGCAAGGATCTGAATTTATAACAGAAATATGATTGATCTCCAAATGCTGCTCAGGGGGCCAGGCACTGTTATGCTAAAAAGTGCGTTTTCCAGCCCTCAGCCACAGCCATGGAGGGCTGCCACTGTTAACTCCTTCAGTACCAAACCCCATAGGCACCCTGACAGTGAGCAGCCTGCCATAGCTTAAAAACCGGTCAGAGGTAGCAGTGTACCTGTCTGCCTGATCCTTCAGCTCCAGCTTTTCTGTGATGTGATCGTTTCGATAGCAGTGTGGCCATAAGTGCTCCCTGTGCAAGGTACTGGGAAGCTTCAGTTCCCCTGGGGAGTGGAAGCTCAGCACCCTGAAGGATAAGGCCATCAGATTCTGGATTTGCAGAAGAATTTAACATGAGGAGTTAACAAAAAGGAAAATTGTTTTTTTTAATATGTCAGCCTTCCATTAATTGCCAGAAAATGCAAGGAAAACATTATTCAAGCCAAGTAAGTATTTGGTGCCAATATTTTCTCCTTTTACATCCCCCGTCTGCAACTCAACACTAAAACTGAACTTGAAACCAGGAGAAAGCAGAGAGAGACAGAGGAAGTTGACTTGGCAGGTGGTTTCAGCTACTTCTAGCTGAAGCACCTCTCCTCAGATGAAGGTCTTTTAAGCTCTCTTAGGATTGGGCAACGTCAGAAATATTAAAACTAATGTGTATTGTGCATCTGCAGACAGAACCTTGGCGTATCAGTGCGGAGGTGCAGTCAGCCTTGCATCAGCCCTCACACAACCGCACAAGGAGCAGTTAGCCAGGAAAGGATGTGGGTGTGATGCTTGGGAGGGAGACGCGAAGGCAGAGAGGATGGTCACCTCTACAGAAATAAGACAGAAGAGTCCGCACAAGAAGCCACTGAGGGTTTCTGATTCAGGAGGGAGCTAATGTGGCTGCTAAACCTGTCACAAGAAATTTAGCATGGTGGGAGGCAGGAAGCTCCCTGCCCGGGGAAAGGGGGGTCTCTGCTTCCCTGGAGGGATGGCTGGGGAAAGGGCCCTCTGCTGCCAGCATCCTCCAGCCTCACAGCCCTCCCTGCCACCCAGGACAGCATCCCCGAGCCCAGGGCTCCACCAAGGCACCTGCACTGCCATGAACGAGCTACAGCCAGCACCAGGAAAGGCTACAGAGTCTCTGAATCGTTTGCAAAGAGCTGAGAACCTTGTGAATGTCATTATGAAATTGCCTTCTTTTATTTAGAACTAGAGGTGGAGGGATTGGAAGGGGGAATTAGCACCATACCACAGAGTGCTTCATTTCTGTATATGATGAGCAAAGAAACTCCAGCCCAGAGATCTCTGGGACTCGGTGTCCTTTGGTCCTCTCTGATCAGCATGCCTGAAGCTCTACCAGCCTTTCCCAACCCTCAGATCACTGCAGTTTTCCCAAGCTGCTTCCCAGGCTCCCCTGGCTGCATGTGTCTGTCCACATTTCACCGGTCCAGTTGCAGATGGAAAATGTCACTGCTAATTGCTTGGTGACAGGACAAATGCTTGTCTCTCATTGCTCTTCAGACTCCACAAAAAATGAAGCTTTTTACATATTCTTGATTAGACGAATGGCCCACCAAAGGCAATCTTCATTAAAATTCCATATACATAAGTATCATTAAAACACAGAGCTGGCTTGTCCACACATACAAATTTCCCAGTGTTAAATCATGGAATTATAACACTTAATGATGTTAGAAGCAAAAAAGTTAGTCTGGCAACAAACTGTCAGACAAGTACTGCAGGCCTGAAATCTATTGTGAAACTATTGCTTGGTTGTTGGGGTTTATTTTTAAATCTACCCACAATGTCTGGAAACCACAGACTGAAGACTTCGTATCGTCGTTGTGAATAAACACAGTGTGTGGGAGGGAGAGAAGAGAAAAGCACCAAGGCTGCTGTTAAGCACGAGATTTTTGGGAGGGCAGGGATCAGTCCAGACAAGTGGGTCATGCCAGCAAGAAGCATGGGGCTCTGGTGGCCTCCTCCTCATGGAGTTCAGCCTTTGCTGTCTCAGCAGTCAGGTAGTATGACCTTCATAAACTGATCTAGGTCCACCTTAAAGTTATTTATATAATTACATTGCTCCAGCTAGGACATTACTCTTGGATCTTATCCTTCTAATGATTTGGGATCCTTCTAGTAATTTCCAGCCTATGTTTATTCAAGACCAGTTTATGTCCCATGCCTAAGCTGTTCTTCAGATCAAATGTCCCTGAGGGCCATTTCCTGGATAATATATTTGCAGTGAGCATATTCCCTCAGTCCATGTTTTACCAGGCTAAACACAGACCCTTTTCTGTTTTCTTGAATGGCAGCTTCTTTCCACAGACAGCCGTAATAACTACTGGGGTTTGGAGGCATCTGTTCTGGACACTGGTGATCAGACCTGCACATTTGCAGTCCATAGGATGGGTATAGCTTTGAAGGTGGTCTAGAAGGTCAATGCTGTCAGAGCAAAAGTAGCCTTACTGGCTTGAGGAACTTTGATGCTAGAGGTAAACAGTGATTTACCATCCCGTTCTCTTTGGCAAAAATAGTTTTTCAAATGCAACCAAGGGAATGCTTAAATGGGACAGCCGCCTTTGTGAGCATGGGACAGGGTGGGCTGAAAGCACAAGTCCCATCCCACAGCGCTCTATCACCACCCGCAGCTGCAGGCTCTTCCATTTCACGCCTCCCAGGCCACTGACTAAGTTGGCCTTCATATGAGCATCCTTATAGTCTATCTCAGTGAAGATTTGGACTTGACAAAAGGATTCAACATAAAACAAGTTTCAGAGCAAGTGACAGGGGGATTAAAATCCAAGCAGTGCATAAACATACAAGGTTAGCATCATCAAAATGAAATTACTTTCTCCTTATTGTTCTTTATAGACTGCATATTGACCATGAAAGTGAACTGTTTTGTGTAGCATGTTCAATTGACTTAGGGAAACTTCCTTAAATCAAATTGGAAATGTTTTGAGATTTCTCAGGAGAATAAATGAGAAATAAATAGCAAAGCAGCATTTCGCTGAAGTGTCTAGTCACCAGTCATCATTAGATCTGACAGACAGAACAAGATGTTTAGAAAACTTACTGAATATGGTCTGTTATCTAGCTATGTACCAAGGCTTTTATCTGATATATCTCTGGTTTTCTTTATATAAAAAAGAACTCTGTTGTATTTGCAACAAAAATATCTGTTTATCCTAACGACCTTGTTGTCTACAGTATGTTGTTTCTGAGCACTATACAATTTATTTTATGGCAACATAGTTCTCTCTGTTTTAATATTGCTGTGAAAAATTAGGAACATTGCAGTTTGTCTGGTGAAGGGCAGACAAAAATCTGCTCTTATTTATGCTTGAATAAATCTAAAACAACTGTTGACTTAAGTTGCTCATCTAGATACCCACTGCTGTACCAGAGGAGAAACTCATCCACAGAACGCTCGTTTTTTTCCATCAGATCTGTCCCTGCATGGCTGAGCCCAGGGTCCTGATGGATAATGTACAAACACTTTGAAAAAGTCGTTGTCCTCCAGCTTAGATCTTCAGCCTTGCTCTGACCAGCCTTTCTCTGCTACGTTACAGAGAGTCAGAAACTTCAGAAACCTTTTCCCTGGGTAGGGACTTACAGGCCATGACCAAGGCACTTAAGCTTCTTCTGGATAAATTATATTGAGCTCTTGGCATTCTCTAAGCTTTTCGAGACTTCAAATCACTCTTGCAGTACTTTTCTGAATCCTTTCCAATTTATCAGCATGCTCTTTAAACTGGGGATCCAAGAAGTGGTCAGTTTGTTCCAGTAATGCTCTTGCTAATGCCTCACAGAGTGATAATTTCTCTTCCCGCCTCTCATCAGTATTTTCTTCCCATGCAGCCAAGGATTGCTTTAGTACTCCAGCCACTTGGCTAGACTGGGAGAACATCAGCAGTCAGCTATCCACCATGAAACCATTTCTTGGCCATTGCCTGCTGAAATACAGTCCCGAGTCCTATCACTGGTACCCGCATAAAAATATTCCAGCGTACGCAGTTCTGTCTCCAGCAATTCATCCCGACGTCAAAAGGCACATTGTTCAAGGATGCCCAGACTGCTGTGCCATCAGATGGCTTTGAAGGGCTACTCTTCATCACCTGCCCCCCTGCTTTTTGCAGCCGGGTCCCCTGGGGCGTATTTGCACCCCAGCTGCAGGGGACGTTGATGAGAACAGGACCATGAGCAGGCACTTTGTGAAATACCTGTAAGCACGCTCCACTGGGAGACTGGTTTCTCAGATATAATTACTTTCTGAGATCCGTCCATTAGCTGATTTCTGAGCTTTTTGTTCGGGGTTTGTATTGCCTTGTGTACAGAAATGGTTATTTTTTTTAACAAAATGTCATGCGTTATCAAATGAAATGCCTTACAGTGTCGACTCTGGCAATGCTGTTACTTTTATCAGTCAAACTGCATCTCAAAGAAAAAGCAATATCAGGTTCGACAGAAATACCACTCTGCACTCATTTGCCTATGCATATAAAAAAGCAATCAATCTGCAAAACCTCAGCAAATAAGAAAATATATTCAGTTATTTAAATTTTCAAAGAAAAAATCTTCAGTTCATCCGCTTTGCAATATTCCTGAAAACAGAAAGGTTTTTACTCCTTCCTGATATTCAGCAACTCCCATAAAATCTGAGACAGCTAATTTCACTCTCAAGCCATTTAAAGCAGATGGATTGTAGTCATGCACAAAACTCTCTAATGAATAAGTAAAACTACAGTTACTTATTATATTATATAATAGCCATTTGTAAAGAACTGATCATTGAAGCAGTTGAAGTTTCCAGTTTCTCTCTGCCTTGCTTTATTTAATTGCCTTTGTCTGCCTCGGGTTTGTTGTGCATTTACTGCCATCCAGTGCTTCTGTGAGATATGACTCCACCATCCACTATTAAGAGCTAACCCAAAGCAAGAATATTTGGCTCTTAACGAATTCACTGACCTCATTTACAGAAGAAGTGCTACAGGTATTTTACAGCAATAAGCCAGCGCATCGCTCCGCTGTGGCAGTGTTTTGAAATGATGCGGTATCTGGCTGTGCTGACGGCTTCATAATGATGGGACTCTAATTTTCAGACCCTGCGGGTAGGGCTCTGTCTGCCCAGCGTTGGAGGGGGCTGATTTGAGCTGCTGTTTTGCAGGTGTCAAAGAGAGGAGGCTTCATGATGAGTACTTTAAATAATGGTTTGCTTTGGTTTTAAGAAATTAATCTTTTTGGTTACTTTTTTACATTCCCTACACAGGATTTACTTTTGCATTTTGTAGCCTGCAAGTATTCAGAGTGTTCCACTTCTGCTTCCCTGAAAGATAAAGCTCCGTACTTGAAAAGCATCCATTTTACCTGGATGATTTCTTTTTTTTTCTTTTTGGACAAAAATCACACTTCATAAGATCTGCACACCTTTATAGAATGGCTAAGAAAGATAAAGTAGTAAATATTTCAATTTTAAAATATCAAAATTTTTCATATTTTCATGAAATGTTGGGTGGGGTTCGTAATGAACAGTCCATGTAGAAAAAAAAATCGATAGTACTCCCACATTTTAATAAGTCTGAATGTCTTTATTCTGTGAGGAATAAACTGTCTGGGGCTTCGGAAAGGCCAAAACTGTTACTTCAGATTTGATGAGGAGATAGGCAGAAGATGGACCAGGTAAAATGAGGAGTTTAGGGCTGTGAGCTGGGGAATCAGGCTCAACCCTGAGCCTCGCCAAGTCATTCAGATCACGGTTTTGAAGCTCTGTACGTACTCCTTGGTTTGGGTGGGTATGAGATACCTGACAGCTTTAGGTATCCAACCATCTTCTTTGTACTTTCAGGGTTTACCAGCTGGTAGCATTTTCCTTATTGCAACGATATAATAAATTGTGCTGAAAATTTACTTAAGGAGAAAAGTGTATTTCTGTATTTGAAATTATGTCTATTTTGCCATTGTGTGGCAATTTAAGGAAGCCAGAACTTGTAGTATACAGCACAACCACTTCTTTTTAATGTGCAGAAGGCCAAACATTTGAACAGGCTGCTCAGAGAGGTTGCAGGATCTCCATCCTTGGAGATATTCCTGACTGAACATGATCCTGAGCAACCTGCTGTGACTGACTCTGCTCTGAGCAGGGGATGGACTAGATGGTCTCCAGAGGTGCTGTCAGCCTCATCAATTTGTGGTTGCATGGTACAGTATATAGATTTGTCCTGAAACAAAAGATTATATAGATGCAGGAAAATATTGTACACCATCCCTAGCCAAAATCATAGCCAAGCAGTTTAAATATGCTAATGAGCTAATCGCTTTTCACTTTCTATTAAGATAATGAACCTCTAACAACACAGCAACTCATAATAGCATTCATAAATATAACATAATTTAACTTCCAATATACTAAAATGTTCAAGCACATGCTTAAGTATCAGTATAATCCTCGTGTGATCGATACTCAGATGTAGGCTAAGCATGTGTTAGACAAACACATACACTTTACCTCTTTTAACACATCCACTGCTCTGGTATCTGCATTCCAGACCATGGAGCTGGCTGATAAAGGGCAAAACAAAGGTTTTATGGATATTAGAAACTGGTATGCGTCCAGGTGAGATAGAAGTGAAGTGGGACACTGAGAGCCCAAAGAAGGGAAAACTTGGCCCAGAAAACACTTCCTGCTACAACTGTAAATTCCCATGTAAAGCTTTGAGCACATGCACGTATGCCAAGTAAGTTTGGCCTCAGGCTCAATATATAGGGGATTTGTGCTTCTACAGCTCTATTTAACCAGCAAGGGTGGTATACGTGAAGCCCCTCAGCTATCCTGATCCAGTTTTTGTGATCCTCTGGTCCTTGCACACTACCTCTGGGGTAGAGGTCACCCCATCCCCAGGAGCACGTGGGCCATCAGGCACAGCGCTCCATGAGCACCAAAGCCTTCATCTCCCCTTACCACCAATCCACCCTACACGTACACCTTCCCCAGCCTTCCCTTTCTCCTTCAGTAGAAGAAAAAAAGCCTCCACAGCTCTGACTTGCCTAATGTGAATACCCACACCACCGTATGCACCTGAGCAGCAGTGCCGTACTGCCACCGAATGCTCTTTCTTTAGTTTCTGTCCCGTAGCAGCAGGAGACTACGAGGAACTGCTGAATGCAATGTTTCAGTATTACATTTTGTGCTAGCGTTATATTTTATTGTAAAAGTCATGTTAATTAAAAATCTTTGCCTCAATTAATCTCCATGACTTAGAGAATTTCAACTGAACCTTTAAAAAAAATTATTTTTGCCTTTATCGTTGTTGCTAATTTTGTGTTTCTTTCAGACAGGTGAGTCAAAGAGGTTTAATCTGATTCACTTTGTTTTTTAATTGATTCCAATTCCAGATGGTTTTACAGCCTTAAAATGCCTTAAACAGTGATGGCAGGGAAATGCAGATCCATTTTAATAACAAAAAAAACTGTCCTGAAGACTTCCACCCTGATACAAAGCAAAACCCAAAACCACAAAAATCTCAGACAGGACTTTGCTGAGGACCTGTATAGGAGACCTGAACCCTGGGGAGCAAACTGTAGGTTTTTAATCCTCAACAGAAAACAAAACAACTTATTACTGGATTTTTTTTAAACTACATTTCTCTATGGCTTAAAAAATACCACAGACACGTAAAAGCAATAGCTTGAGGTTTGTTATTCATGGGGGTAGGAGGGTGTTTATTTGTTGAGCTCACTTTTTTTAAACAAAAACTAGAGTCTGATCCTATGGCTGGGTCCATCAGCAGCTTTTCTACCAACATGGGCCCATGTACATCTACATGGTGCTCTTAATCCTAGTCTGGCCCCAGATTGTCCTGAATGGAAGTACTGAGATCCAAATGAGCTTTGATACTGCTCTGCCCACAGCTTTAAATGAAAACTGATCATTTAAGCCTATTTAAAAATACTAAAAAATATGTAGCATGCTGAAATCACAGCTGAACCACAGAAAATAGGTTTGCTTTTGAAGTGGTAGGAGAAGAATGGGTTTTCTGGTCAGTCTCATCTAACCTGTTCCCAGATGCCTGCACTGTTGGTATCTCAGCTTCTTGTTTCACCATGGCCTAGTCCGTTGTTCGTACTGCTAGGTTTGTGCCAGTATCTAACCTACCTGTTCTCATGCTTGGTTTCTTCCCCTACACTCTCTGAAGAACTCTTCGCCTTATACATCTGCTGACATGGAAGTATTTACAGGCTATGACGTTATCCCAGTGATGTCCGTTCCTGTACTGCATCACAACAGGTTTCTTCAGAAGCTCCTCCTCATGTTACCTAGATTTCAAATTGTCTTTGGTTTGTGCTTTTTCTCTCTGCAACTTTAATTTCGTTTCTGGATCCGAAATGAGCATTGGCAGGTAAACATGCAGTGGATGCTCCATAGGCTTGGCAGAGCTGGGCATTAAAACAAACAAAGGAAAAGAAACCTTGCTGTGATTGCAACAAGAAATCTCTTTAGTCATTTCATGGTGCCTGATTAGACATAAATCCCACCAAACTCAAAAATATTAGTCAGACTCTGTCTAACGTGAGAGCAATCTGGGAGTCGGCACAGCTTCTGAAAGTAACTGAGAAAACGTAGCATAGGTAAATTCATCACATAGAAATGTAGTGGCTTGCACAAGTCTCCTTTTTCAAGTTGGGAATTTGATGCCATTAACAAGTTTATAAAGCTCATCAGGAGCTTTCTATCAAAAGGATTTTTTTAGATTTAGCATGACTGTGGGTAAATGATGGGAGATGTAGTTCCACCAAAGAGAGGATCCTCAGGCCCTCAGCCCTTCATATGTCCTCAGGAGGCTGACAAGGACCCACAGAGGTAATTGAGAGAAAGCAGAGTAGATATTGCTGCACTCCTGCCCTGGGATTTTTGGCGGTGAGGCAGCAAAGCCTGAAGACTAATGTCACAGGGGAAAATGGGAGCAAAGAGGACATAAAATCATAGCCCCCACAGTCTGCATCTTCAGGGACAGGTATGTGCTATAGATTGCAGCTTGAAGCAAAAACGTCTAGATGTTTCCAAATTAGATAGTGTTTTTTGAACAATTTGTTCAGATTTTTATGTGCGCTCATGTGAATATTCCAGCCTGCATCAGGACAAAACAACAAATGTTGAAGAACTCATTTTTCCCATGGGATGAAAAACCTAATTTCTACTTGGCTGTAGAAAATAAACAATCCACAGTAGCTTAGAGGCTTAATTAAAAGCAGACTATACCTGTGGTAAGAACTGACAAACATAGACTTTTTAATGGCTTCTGTGAGCAATCAAAAAAAACCAACCTACTTGACTTTGCAGTGTAAGGAGAAGTGCAATTCTGAAGAGCAGCCGGGCTTTGGGACCCTGACCTTTGCTGATGGTACCTTTGGAGATAAACAAGACTAAGGCAAGCACTTAAGTGATGCACAGGATAGAAAATATTACCTTAATGAGATGTATTTTATAGGGCCGTGTGCTTTCACTTACCAGGCCACGATTAAGACCTAGTGAAAACCAGAAACAGAAGTGCTTTTGAGATGGTGGAAACAAAATTTATTACCACCACTGGTCGAACGGCAAAGAGCTGTAAGCCGGTTCCCCAGCGCTTGCTGTGCAGGCAGGGAGCCGCTGTGAAGCGATGCCACTGGCCATCTTGTGGAAAATGCAGTAACACACAGCAGAGATTACATGGGCAGGATCTTAAAGAAATTACGCTAAAACCTGTAGAGTTTAATTTTATTTTAAAGGCTTGTTTACCGTGAACCTTCTAAGACAGACCCTCACTTGCTCTAAGGACTGGCTCACGAGTAAATAGAAAGCCATCATTGCAGAGCTGAATAGGATTCAGCCGTCCCTGATACACGTTCCAATAAGAAGTAGCAATTAATAGCCTTGAACAGGATAGCAGATGAACAGAAAACGGTTCCTATCAAACTCTGATCCTTGTCACTGCTCTAAAACACGGCTCTAAGACTCATCCCGCTTGTGTGAATGGTTTCTAAATGGCCCATTTGTTTAAAAGTCCCTTTTTGCTGTGCTGAATCTCCCTCCTGGAAAGAGCGCCACATTTCCCATTAATAGTAGTGCCGCAGCTAGCAGACCCCCTGCAAGCATAGCGCGCGTCGTTGCTGCCTTCGCTGGCTTGCAAAGAAGTTCATTCCACACTGATTCATTACCAGGGAGAAGATGCAATAGCAAATTCTTTCAGTCTTGCTGACTCGTTCATCTGTTAGTCAAATAAACAGAGGAGGAAGCTGGTTAATTTGGTAACAGGAAGGCTTTCCTCATTGAAACACCACAGGCAATAAATAACCTATTCAGTGGGTTTTCGTTTGTTCTCTTGATTATTCCGTGTCTGTAACAAAGAGAAATCATCTGGTGTTATGTTTAAATGAAGAAAAAAGTACATATCATCATTTGTACCGAAGTCATACAGGGGAAACCCGAGATGTTTGCAAAGAAAGATTATAATGGAAAATAAACCACACACAATTTATAACAGACTTTAATCCTTTTTCTTCTTTCTTTTAGACAAGCTCATTACAGAAGGAGAACTGAATTTCTGCAGTAGCTGCCTTCGCTCACAGGCCTCTGATGAGCAATCAGCACTGTGCACTGAAGCATGAACTTTATATGTGTACAGAAATTCACAGTTCAACAAATTCCCCAGATCAACCTGGAGATGGAATAACAACAGAATTAGATGTGTTATTACAGATAGTGACCCAACACCTTCATTCTTCGTCTTTCATTTACCTTTCCCTTTGCCTGCATCCAAAATGACAAGCTGAGTCTGTCTTCGCTCAGTCACTTCTGTGATGAAGTGTTTGATGAAATTTCTGCAGGCCAAAGATATTGTTGCTTTCTTTTTAATTTTGATATTGTTTTTCTTATGCTGCCATTCACATAGAAGCCACATACAAATAGAAAAGATAAAGGAAAAATGTTACGTTGTGTAGGTCTTGAATTAAAATAAAGTTCTTGCATCCCATTTTTTTCACATAGGAAAACACGTGAAAGATCCCGCACGCCTTCCACTTTTCCAAGAAGAATGAAAAAAGCAAATTTCTCCTCCAAATATGCCTCTTCCCCACAAGCCTGCCACCATGTCCCTGGTCATTGTGCTTTCCAAACAACAGCTCCGGCTCCTCCGTGTTGCACGAGCTGCAGCGATGGGCATCTCCTTGACACCGACAACTGGGAGCCAAAACGACAGCATCTCTGGGCTGACCCAGCACCCGCAGCCAGCGCAGAAGACAACATAGCAGTTCCTGTCGGGGTGGTCAGCAGTCTGCTGGGGTAGGCAGACACTGCTATTACATTACAAGGATTTGTTAGGTCCAGCATTGTTAGCGTATCATCTTGGCTTCCCTTTTTCAAACTAGTCTGCAATGCTTGCAAAGGCATTAACTTCTTTCTGTGGCGCTGGGGAGTAGGACAGCGGTGCTCTTTGGGTTGTGGAAAGCAAACTTGAAACCTGTAGGAGCCTTTTTGACAAGATCGATTAATTTAATATATGGCAAAGTATATTATACATTTGTATACATTCAGAGGCAAAGTAAGGAGAGGGTGGCAGTCTCGATTTTGGAGTTACTAAAAGCACTTCAAGCATCACTCCTGCAGAAGATGGACCCAGGAGCAAGTCTTGCGTTAACAAGGCATTGCTGGGCCACGATGACACTGGAGGGGTTGTCAGGAACGTGCTGTCCGACGCCCGGCTTTGCAGAGCCTGTTTTCTGGAGCGGGACACCCCACCGCGCATCATGTGCTGCCAACCAGGCTGTCAGCACTACCTGTTCATCAACAACCAATGCATTTACCCACAGGTAAAGGGGGAAGATCACGAAAACCATAAAATCAACATCTAGCTTTTTTCTTTATCGCACCTTTATTACAGCTGGGACCAGTGGCAGACAGACCCTAAAGCCAGGTGCTGGGACAAGAGTATTTCCAGTTGTGCCTCCTGCCATGCCGAGGGCGCTGCAGAAGCTGTAAGCAGCAGCCTCCTGCCTCTGAAATTAGAGTTTCCTCACTTGTTGGGTGACCCAGGATATAAGAAGATCCCCATATTGCCAACTGCAGAAGTAAAAAAGAATTTGGCCCTGAATAGCAGGTGACATTTTTATATTTCAGTTCAAACTTTTTTCTTAACAGGCAAATGAGCGGGGCTATTAGATTTCAGGTGCCTCATAAAAATACTCACAGTAACTTTACTTTAATAACCCCCATCTGTCGTATCCGGGATTTCAGACTTCTCTCACCTCATACAAGTCTTAAGCCAAAGACACATCAGTAACACCAGCAGCGCAGAGTCTTCATGGGTTTTTTGTTTTATTTTGTTACCTTAGATTTTCCCCTTCTCTCTTCCTCCTCCCAGTTGGGCAATACTTCTAAGATTTTTGGTCACAAAAATCTCTTTACCTAATACATATTCAATTAAACAAGATATTTTTGAGCCATGACCTTGACAAGGACATCCGTAGTAAGGATGAATTTGTAATGGACCCAGTTTGTAGGGAAATGGCACTGCAGGGTGCACCCATCCCTGGGTCAGACCTGTTCTCATGTCCCACTTGCTGCTGGCCAAGGGGTGGTGGCTGTCACCTGCCTGTGCCAACCACATCTCACTAGTATGGCATCCAGTATCATCTGTCCCCACACAAGGCCTGTCAGCAGGGTGGGAACATCTTTCCAAATTCTGGAAAGCATCACAACTCCCGCTGGCATCAGTAACCAAAACCGCCCTGTGCAACGATGCGTACGCATAAGAAACACATTGACTTTATTCACTAAAGGGATAAATACATTATCACATTTGGAAACAGTCCCCAAAAGACTAAAAGAAATGCAGGTGTGTCTGGACAGTGCAGCTTCCCCCACTGGTGCTGCTTGAACTCTCCTCTCCTGCTTCTGCCCCAGCCACCTGCCCAGTGGGTCATCCTCTGTGCCCTCCTCTGCAGCCATCGGCCCTGTGGGGCTCACCAGGCGCTTTGCACACCAGCATTAGTGATGCCTTTCATTCATTTAAAGTCCCCTAGCAAAGACGTACGTCCTGACAGGCAGAGAGGTGTCCTATTGTGAGTGCCGGGGTTTCCTCCCTGTCCGTTCCCCTTTCGAGCCCTGCAGTTGAGGTCTCCTTCAGCCTCCCCCTTCAGGTCCCCCAGTTAGTTTCCTAAATTCAAAGCTAGTGGCTCGCAAGCACAGCATCACCTCTGCAGTTCTTCAGTTGAAGTGCCAAGGGTGGTGGCACATGGAGTCCCACCACCCAGCTTTATGGCTGTGAGGACTTGAGTGACCAAAAATTTTAGGAACCAAGTTAACATCTTCAGAGGTTTCCCTTCCCTGGTACCGCCGCAGCAGGGTCAGATTCCTCACAGCACACGTTTGATGTCGCACCAGTGATGGAAGGTGTCCCTGAAGGTATTTTAATTAGTTCAAGCTGGTTTATTCTACCATAGGGGATCACAAAGGTCCTGTAGCTTTATCATCACAGAGCTCTGAGCTGATGTGTCTGATAGCAGCCTGCATCAGATCTGTTTGCCATCATTAAATCATTAGCGGTCCATAAAAACTGAAAATAAATCAGGCTATTATTCACCAGACTCTGGCCATTTCCTAATCTGGTGAAACACACAAAAATAGCTATGCTAATGACATTGTTATGAACCCAGTCTTCTTGCTCATCATTACCATTTTAAAGTGGCTTAAATGGACTAGTAATCACCATAGCAACAAAGCAGCAGTCAGGAGGACTACTATCAAGAGAATTTGTTGTCTTAAAAGGGGATGAGGGTTTTTTTACATCTTTTGAGTGAAACCTGTGTTTCTCCTGATTTTGAACCTGATAACAGACCAGAAAGAAATAGGAAGAAAATAAGAACATTCTCATGAAAGCACTGAATATCCCCAAATCTACACTTCTTATTTATTGATGCGAAGCTTCAGGGGCATAAATAGAGAAGCAAGTAGGGATTAGTACATCAGGAAGGATCTAAGTATGCATTGGGGTAAATAACACGTTCCAGTAGCAAAAAGACAATGTTGCACCTGGGAAAGCAAATAACCGGGGTCTGGACGAAGACCACAGTGTCTTGCTGTACCTCAGGCTTCAGGGTTTGGGTTTTTTTATAATGACTTCTTTGCCTGCTTCTACCTCCTCCTTCCATTGGTAAACAATCACAGACCCTTAAAATGACCTGTGATGGCATACATCACAGTCTAACATTGTTATTTTAGTTGTTCTTTAGACACTGGCAACCACAGCTAATTATATTAGAGATGATATATAAAAATTCAAAATAAATAAAAAGTGTGTGCTACTGCCTGGCTTAAAAACTTTAGATCTGTTTACAAAGAATAACAACATTAAAATAGCTATCGTTGTCTGTTGCCTCTTTCCTAACCTTCCCTGCTTCTGAAAGACTTGGTAGGTCACAAGGAGCAGCAAACTGAGTCAAAAAGATATAACAAAACTGTTTAAAAAACTCTCTCTCTCTTCTTTTTTTTTTTTTTTTTAAATATGGAATCATATCAGCACACGCACCCGACAAACTCTCTGGATAAAATCTCGTCCTGTGAAAACCGAGCCAGCTGCAGCTGAGGTCAGAGCGCTGGGATGTCCCTCTGCCACGAGCCCTTCACCCCCGCACGGCGTCAGGGCCGGAGGCTCCGGGTCCTGCGCTGAGAAGCGGAGGTAGCCAGGGGCCAGTTTCTTGTTAGCCAGATCCTACTGCCTACTTACATTTTTTGCCCAGCCACCAGCCACAGCAGGGCTGTGGGCTTCCAAAAAAGAAAGGTAGCTCTTCCTCCCCAAAGTGCCTGACAGCAGTTGTTCTATTTAGGCACTAAATAGCCAAAATAGACAGCAGCTACAGGCAGGCCTGCACGCAGGCATCGTTCAGCAGCCTTAGAGGACAGGCCTTTGCAGGGCATAGTCCCTTCTGACCCTGTAAAATGGCAGTGGTGATTATTTTTTGCTCTGGAGGGGCTGGACCTTGGTGTGCCGCAGTGCCACGCAGCACGGGCAGCGTGCCCTGACAGCCAAGGCATGAGACGGGCGTACCCTACGGGGTTTGGAGCCCAGGAGCTACCCCAGCCATGCCGGCCAGCCCTGGGCTGCTCGAGTTGCCTGTTAAACACAACAGACAACACACCCTCGAAGGCAAAGACCTGTTCCCAGCTATTTCCAGTCTGTTCGCCTTGCCAGAGCCTGAGGAAACTGCACACGTCCTACCAGGGATAAGGCTTCTCCATCCCTCCCCACCCTGCCTCCAGCTGCCAGACTTCTGCACCGGGAGGTGCGAGAAATTGTATTAGTTCAGCCTTTAGCCTCCACCTTGGTACGAACGCGTCTCAGTATTCCCGAGCACCTGGATTAACTGCATTGCTTCTCTGCTTGGAACACACAAACACAGTTTTCTTCTTATAAGGGGCTTGGGTGCATGTCAAAAACTTGTATCCCGTTGCCACTGTAATCACTAGGTATGGAGACCTTTTCCAAGACCTGCACATTGATCTGGAGCCAGATGCTATTTTCACCTCACTGCTGCCGAGCGTGTAGAAACTGCCAATGAGCAGATGTAAAGCAGTACACTTCCTTCGAGTTCCTTTCCTTCATTATTAAATACCAGCAGACAGACTCAGCTTCAGGTTGTACCCAGCCCTGCCCAGGGCTTGAGGAGGACATGGGTCATCTTCAACAGTGAGCTGAAGGCAGCGGGACACACCAGGCGAGAGCTCACAGGGAAACACATTGGTTAAAACACCCACCCCAGAGGTCTCAGAGGTGGCCAGCTGAGCAACGCTCTGGGTGATGGAGACTTCCAGCACCAGCACAGCGCAGCAATCCTTGTACCACATGGGGACGAGCAGCTCTCCCCTATCCTTTGCAGAGGAGCACGTCACCCTCACAGCTCAACAGGCTCCTGCACGTTACCCATGCAGCCGACAGCCAAGCACTGGTGACAAAGGTGCCTGCTGCTCATTAAAAACATATAAAATTAGACAGGTTACAATGTAGGTCTTCCTAAAGAGAGCATCAAAACCAACATCTAGTAAATGCACTTCAACTTCATCCCCTGCAAGGGCTTCCGTTTAAATTGGTCAAAAGTCTCACTCATCAGCTGTATTTCAGCAAGAAATCAACAGAAGGAAAGGGTTTTTAGGTCAACTCAGCCATATGGATAGCAAAAGGAAACGGAGACCAAAGGTCCCTGGAGGCCAGGCCGGCCCGGCACAGCACAGTGCCCCTGGCTCTGCCGGCGGTGATCCTGATCTGCAGACTTGGCCTCTGAAAAGGAGAGACCAGGGAGTTCCGGCACTTCAGGAACTACACCAAACAGTATAAAACCAGACAGAAACACTCACCCTAATAAAAGAGGATAAATGACGCAGGACATGCAGACTCTCCTCTGTAACGGTGCCGCCCTCTCCTCATCGTGGCTGCTCTCATCACCTTGGTACAGGGTGCAGTGTGAGCAGCGCAGCCCTTCCCACACGGCGCTGGCTGATGAGACACGTAACGGACACAGTAAAATGTGGAGCAACAGGGTGGAAACGGGGGCAACAGCCTAAACAAGAACTCTGTCTTGCTAAGAGAAAAGTTCAGGTTTTGACTGAAACCCTTCTGGCTGTAGCCGCCGGAGAGAAGAGCAGGACCCCTCCCACCTCTGCCCACCCACCAGTGGCTTGGGGACGGCACTGGCCCAACACACCAGAGGTGCAAAGCCCAGGCATTTCTGTCACTTGTCCCCGCTGGGACAAGCTCGAGCATGAGGGCTTGACAGCTCTCCTGGCCAAGAGAAGAACAAAGCAGTGACTTGTACCCAGCTGGGAGCTGCAGAGGGACAGCACCTCTCTCTCACCGCTCTCTGTGCCGGGGGGGACCCGAGCTGCTCCATCCCACCTCCCTGTGCAGCTGTGTCAGAGCCTGGAGCTCAGTGCAGGCACCACCAACCCCTTGCTGAAGCCAGAAGAGAAGCACAAGGTGGGCCTGGAGGAGTCATCAAGCCTGTAGTCACTGTGAGGGTTCTCCAGGCTGAGAAGCTGGAGCAGCTCTGCCCATTTGGACAACTGCAGGGCTGGGTGCCCACCATGGGAGCTTTAAAGCACCTACATCTGGATTTAATCCCTCTTTGAGACCCAGCTTTGTCTGAAATCAGAGGTCCAAGTGAGTTTGTCACCACCATGCCCTCCTGTCACAGCATGTGGCATCTGCCACCAGGTGCTCAGGTCTTCTCTCATCGGCTGATCTGCTTCTGAGCCATCTGATGCTGTTGCCGAAAGGACACTGCTGAAAGCAGGGGAAAAGCGTCTCTCATCAGTGCTTTCTTGACATTAATGAAAAAAAATCTAATTCCTAAAACCAAGAACAATGACCTAGAATTAACTGAAACCTGGCACTTCTGTTTTGGTTTTACATTCTCCAGCAAAAACGTTACCAGCAAAGAGGATTGTAATGCAGAGCTATATGGCCCAACGGCCCCCACTCAGCCTGGTGCTGGTGGGGCTCCAGGGCTCGGGCAGCCGGTGCTTTCGAAAGGCGAGGGAGCAAAACCAGAAAGACAGAGGTAAGTACAGTGAAGGTTGACATGACTGCCACCAGTGCAAGGACACAGATCTGGGTGCGTTCAACAGCGAGACAGTGTTTTCTTTGCATATTGATCATAATCAGTAAGGGCATAACGCAAGCAGGACGTACCCCACCTGAGAATGCGAGTTACGCTTATCTAGGTTTTAAAACTGTATATGCCTGAGAAAAATGCTCATGCAGGCGTGTGCCAACAGGGATCTGAGAAGCCTGAGCTTTCTCCTGGCAGCCGCCGCTGCTGGTACAACCAGCGGCACATCTGCACGCAGCTTACAAGCCAAGGGTGAGATTTTTTGCAAAGGTTCAGGACACCAGCACCACCAGCAGCTTCCTTGTCACACGGGCTCACACTCCGATCCTCTGTCTACCTGCATTTTATACCAACCCGTGTCTGAACCGCTGAAGCTGGGTCAAGTATCAGTCTGCCCAAGCTGCACTTGAAAGAGATGATGAGCACCGGCCGTAGGGGAAAAAACAGGGGGAGCATTGTGCTTCCTTGGGGGGGGGGGCTGCAAGAAATGAGATAAAACCTATGGCAGGGGGATTGAAACTCGGTGATCTTCAAGGTCCCTTCCAACTTAAACCATTCTATGATTCTATGATTCCTGCCAGTTATTCTCCCCACCCCTTTTTGCTACAGGAGGCACCACAGCTTCCTTCTGGCAAAAACTCCCTCCAGACCCAACCCTCTAGAAGCCAAATTTCCCAGCAGATTTAACCAAAAAGCGATTAACCAGCTAAAGCAGGCAGGAGCACTCCCAGCCTTGCAGCATCGCAGATTCAAGGTGATGCCAGAGGAGGGTCCCAGCGCCAGGAGCACCCCAGCGGTGCCACCACCTCCCGAGCCAGGTGGTGGCTGCGGGGACAGGAGCGGGGAGAGCTGGAGGAGCACCATGGCTGGGCACAGGGGCTAAGGGCCTGGAAAAAGGCGGCCTACCTTCATGCGAAGGCATCTGCTGGGCGCTGAAAGGTAAGCTTTTGGCCTGTTTGTCAGCGCACACCGCTACGTGCCCACAGGCACAGATGCAGAAAGGAGAAGGTAAAACTGGAGAGTAACACAGATCAAAAACCCCACGGCTGATAAATCAGTTTTTATTTCAATTTAACAACATCCAATATCCTCACTCATGATTTTTAGGAGAACACACTGCCCAGCAGATGACAAGTCTTCTGCTCCTCCCGCATGGCTGTTCCAAAACAGCTGTCCCCACCTGCCCCCAGCTTCCAAAAGGGACCAGCCCGACCCAGCCCAGCGCTGCTCTGTGTCTCGGAGCTGCTGCCAGAGCCACAGCCCCTGAGACAACATGTCTAAATGAAAAGGCCCCAACCTCTCCTGTCCACGCTCCCTTGCTCCCCTCCAACCATCCCTGCTCTGATGGCAATGGCCCCAAAAAAACTAGATGAGGACCTACCACCCCCCTCCTCACCTTCTTTTTGCCAGCTCTGGTTGAAGCTTTGAGAGAAGGTGCGCAGAAAAAGTCAGTGTTTGAAGGAATCGGATTTAGCGGATTAAATGTAGCTCTAACAACAGCGTACCGACTCTGGAAATATTTGCACAATCAGGGTTTGGGCAGAGTTAACTTGCAGTTAGTTTTAGCTCAGTTTCTTTGCATTATTCTTTAACATATAAACTCAGGACCAGCCTTTAATGTGTATCCAATTTATATTCAAAAGTTACCTCTGAAACCTGACGGACACTGCCCAACTGGAAAGGGGAACATAGAGGCAATTGTACGTATCAGCTCTGTTACGGACACCAAAACCACACCTGCAGCTGCAGGTCCGTGGGCAGCTAAGCCAGCCTGTGAGAGCTTGCTGGGCTGGAAAGGGAGACCTACACTGCTCTTCTCATTGCTCTCAGGTCCTCTGCTGAGCTCCTGCCATTTTAGGAAGGTCTGGTGAGGCCCATAAGGTAGGTGGCAGTAGGCAGGGAGCTCTTAGTTTGGCATAAAACCATCATCAGCTTAAAAATGTTTGCTTAAGCAGAGGCCAGTTTGGGCTTTTCAAGAAGGTGTTTACCCAGTTGGACCTGGAGCCTGGCACACCTGCAGCAGTTGGCGTTAAAGGGCTCCTGTCATCTATGAGTAGGGAGAAAGCGGTACGGTGCACAGTAAGCCTTCACTAACCAGTCCAGCTTGTCAGGAATATAAAACAATAAACCTACTCAAATAGCAGGAATAAATTTTAAGCGTGAGTTAGTAGAGCAGTAAGTTTGGGATGTTTGCTGAGACCATATATGATTTTTGTGTGTGTTTATTTTCCCCCAAAGTCTCCAAATGCAAGTGATATCCACCACACAGTGACCTTGCATGAAGACCATGGTGGTCATATTTGAAAATGGCTCTTAGGGCAATACAATAAATCTATGTTCTTCATGTAAACATTCTTTATACACTTTTTTTTTTTTGCTATATTTTAAAGCAGAGTCTTACACGTCTTTGAAGACAGCATCTCCCCTCGTTTTCCAAACACCCTTCTCAACTCTGCTCAGCCACAGATGGTGGGGGGAGCACCCACAGCCATCACAAGTCCAGTTTCGGACACAAAGCTCCCCGTCCCCCACATCCCATCTGTCCTCCCTTCCAGCAGACACCATTGCGGTCCTGCATCACCCAGACCAAGTCCAGGGCTTAACCCCCCTCCGCTGTGCTTTGCTTTCCTTGGAAAGTGCCCAGCGCCACTCATCTTGCAGGAGGATTTGAGCTGCCACCACTCCATGAGCTATGCAGTCAGGGTTGCTTATTTTGGGAAGTTGTAGGGCTCAACGCACCGTGAGAAACAAGGTGAAGCTCCATCTGTGAGCAGGAGGGTGGCTTTCTGAGGCATCTTCCCTGCCAGGTGAGCACTGTGAGCAATGATGATGCCCTGTGTAGCTTTGGAAACTCTCCCAGAGCATGACCACTAACCAACACCATTCACACGTTTCCTGCAGGCATCCAAAACACAAGGCATTGCAAGAAAAACACATGTGAATACAGGAAAGCCCTGCATTAATATACTTAACCCTACCCCCAAGAGTAAAGAAAGGTAAATACTACTGTTATATATACAGTCCACGAAGAAATGTCCATTTGATCATTTCCCTCCAACTTTTTTTGCAAAGAGCTGCTTTTGTTCCCAGATGCTTCGCAGACAGCATCTCCGCAAATTTATAGACTTGCATGATATTTTTAGGGGTTATTTGGTTTAGAAACAGCTGATGTGAGTCTTATTCCTTGTTCTTGTTGTGTGGCTGGTTAACATTTGTCACTGACTAATGACATTTCTAGTCAGAGGAGATGATTTTTCAAAAAGCAAAAATAACACTGAATATAGTTATTTGATTTACAGACTTCATACTAGGAGCACTCCTTCTCAAATACTTACCTGACCTAAAAAACTAGGGAAAGGATTTTCAGAAGTTCTTACTGACTTAGCTGTGAGAAGTTCAAACCTCACCCCTGTGCTCAAGAGTAGCGTGGAGATCCTGAGCAAATACTGGCTTAGGTTCAGTCCTTCCCAAACACCGTTTTGCAGCAGGCAGCTGCTTCTACATTTATTCCTCTACAAACCTGTTTTGTTTGACATAGGCTAGCACCAGCAAGAAAACTGGCTTTGTCAAGAGATTGTCCGCTTTGAAGAGCTCACTCAATGGTTCCAAGAAGCGTCCTCTCCCTCCAGTTGTACAGGTCATCAACAGCAAAGATGTCACACATCAGCATGAAAAAATGGAAGCCACCGAGTAATCCAAACCAGCAGAAATAGTAATTTAGCTCCAATTTACACAAAACAGAAGACGTAACAGGTGGTGGCAGCTTTAGTGAACTTGTGACATGTTCATCAGGACATGGTCAGCCAGTGTTTCTAAATAATCAGGACTGAAAGTATGAGGTTATATTTGTCAGAGGAAGAAAACTGGAACAACGCTGAAGCAGAAAAATCCAGGTAAGAGGAAAGAGAAAAAGCTCTCAATTCAAAACCTGAGCAGTCACAGACGCAGCAAACCAGAAATTTGGGCAATTCAGGAGTGAAAAAAGAACAACTTCTCTTCAGACATAATTCAGCTTGAACTTTCAGCTAGACTGGAAAGTAAAAGCCAGCCACAAATTACTAAATGAAGTGAGGACAAAGAGGAATTTCTGGTCTAGACATGCACGTGAGAACATCCAGAGATGAAATAAAGAGCAGGGGATAAAGAAAAGGGATGCAGTAGGCCAGATGGGCCAAGTGGTTTCAGAGTAAGGTTTGTATATGCACATGACGAGAAGCAAGAAAGAAACATAAATGAATGTAGAGAATTAGGGGAGGGCAAAACATAAGGCAGAAGCTATAAATAAATCTGGTATTTAATAGAAAAGCATAGTGAAAAAGGAAGACAGAAGGAACTCGTTCTTCACATACAACTATTCTTCATGGAAATTGGCAAAGATGGAGCTTCAGTAGAAGACACAAAAGCAGAGATTTGGCCTAATTCACATCTGAAATAGGCTGTGAAGCTCACAAGGTAGAGAGAAGAGCCAGCTATTTAAACACAGAAACAGGTATTTATCTTCCCCTCACCTTCCCTCTCTGCCTCCCAACCAAATCCAACCTGGCCAAACACGCCACCAGTTCAGGCTAAATATCCTATCAAAGACGTGTTCACAACAACCACATCCTTGAGGCACTGCATTAAGCCCACTCAACTCGTGGAGCATCCACAGCCCAGTGAGGAGACCGCTGCTGCAAGGGACTGTTCCCTCTGCGATGCCTGGACTTCTCCAACACAGAAAAGGAACGCCTCACATCTTTAGTACTTTTTACTCACAACGTAGGAAAAATATCTGAAGGTCTGAGATGAGCTAATAATTAATGGGTAAAACTTTTAGCTTATCCTAAAACTGTTTGAAGAGGACTTCAGTGAATCCAGGGATTCAGTAGAGGAACTCAGACTTAAAGATTAGTTAAAAGTAACAAAAGATTAGTTAAAAGTAACAGCAAAGAACCCCGTCCGCTCCTGCAAGCTGAATGCTGTAACTGTCCTCTACCGTTAATCCAGATACTGCACAGGGCCATGTTTTTATCTGCTCGTCCGCATTAAGCCGACATGTGCTGGTGACACCCTGCAGACCACCGCCAGCGCGGCTCCTTTCCTTGCACAGGCGTCAGTGTTACACAGAGAGCAGGTAAACGGCTCATTCTATTCAGTTCTATGATTTTCATGGGCTGCTAAAGTCAGCTTGAGAAAGCAAGTGCCACTTTCAGGATGACTGTCCCCTCCTCCCGAGTGCCATGTGGTCTACGGCCAAAATGAGACTTCCAGGCTCCGCACCCTTCTTCCACGAGGCCTCAGGCAGGCGGGGTTGAATCCAATCTCGTGAGTACTGCTGCAGATGCAACTCATCTTGTACAAATATTTACTGAAAAATGCATTAAAGCAGTACAAGAGGGAAGTTAAGTATTCTCACAAGTTAAGTATTTTGTCAGAACACATAAAATACCAGCTTAAAAGCACCATTATATCACCAGATGCGCTGTTGCTGTCATGAGAAAACCAGATGAATGGAGCAGCACATATTCACGACTGGAGGATCTGTCCCAGACTGATCGATTTCAGCTGAGCAAAACACAGAAAGGAGTATTGTAGAGGCAAACAAATATGTCTGGATTAGATGACCGGGCAGCTCACTCCCGGTATTACATTCCCAACCGCAGACAAAGGCCCCCGTAGGCAGTGAACGCGAGCGCTGCGCAGCGAGCCTCCCTGGCACAGACCACGGATAAAGCCCTGCCATTTCTCCCCAACAGGGTTACAGGTTACACAGAAGCACAGCCAAAAGCTCAGCCATTAGGCACATGTCGCCGTGACCGACGAGCTGGAGCCACCGCAGATGCTGCAGAAGAACAGCCACAGGTGGATGTGAAATGCTTCTGCTGAGCACATCCCCTACATCCCTCTGGGGTGGGAAAGGGCTTATCCTTACCTCTGGTGCCCACCTGCAGCACAGCCGGCAGCTATTTGCTTCGCGGAGGAGCTCTGGCAGATATGAGTTTGTACTCCTACAAACAGTCCCGTCACCCATGCCCTCCTGCAGCGGCAGCATCTTAGAAATCACTGGTTGCTTCTTCATCCCTTAAATTAACCGCACGATTACAAAGTGACAGATGTACTTACAGACAAAGATCTAACCAAAAATATACATATGCTCTCCAATACATTAACAGGATTATTTAAAATAAAAACATGTTATTTGGGCTTCAAAAGCAATGAGAAACAAAACCCACCCGCCTCCACCCCAGTGATGGACTCAAGGGGGCTATGAAACCGCCAAAAAGCACTAACTCACCTTGTTTCAAGAAATCAGATGTAGTTTTGAGAGATAAGTTATTAAAGTTTGTAAAAAGTGTTAGCACAAAGCATTTTTAGGTTTATTTAAATAAAAATTATAATTTATACAAGACTTTTTAAACAAACAAGATTTCCTTAAAAAATGTACAGGGCAAATCATTTCAGTATTTCAGTTCTTCATACAGTATAAGTCTTTTGTCAAACAAAAGTTACACTGATAATGAATTATTTACAACTTCAAAATATAGACTCAAACTTCAGACATAAAAATTTTAACATCCATTATATTTCAATGATTAGTAGAAATTAAACATCTGCCAAAATGTACAGAATTCAATAAAAACTACCAGTGTTTTTAATACAAGTTTAAGTAGCCAAAAAAAAGGTACATCCTTTCACCTCTCTTCACGATTGGGTAAAATCTCTTTTCTCTTTGTCTGCAGGAACACGGGTAGGGATTTGCTGCTGGCGTCCTGTGTGATGTTGCTACTAATAAATAGCTTGTTTCATTCAATCTTGCCTCACAAAAGCTACAGTGCACAGAAAGGCATGATTTCATATTTCAGCTTTTTTTTTGCCTTTTGAATTTGAACGGTCACCGATAAAGAATTAAAGTAGTCAGTTTTCATCTCCCTTTTTTTTTTTCTCTTTAAAAGGGACTCAAACTAACCAATGCACTTCTAAAGAAGTTAAATCCAATTACGCGTGAATGATCCAGCAATGAACCACAGACATCAACAGAATTGCAAATATAAACAGCAAACAGACAGACGGAATGACAAGAACATCACTTTCTGCTATTAGGAAGTGGCACTTTACATTAAGTGGTGCGACCCAGCCTGTTACTGAAGCACAGCAGGCTACACTGCAAAACTACGTAAGAAGATTGGAATTTAAGGTGAACTTCAGTGTAATTATACAAGTCAAGTATATATTTGCTCACTGTCCATCCCCTCCTGCCCTCCAAACCTGTGAGGGTGTAGCAGGAGGACAAGCACAGGAGTACCTGCGAGCAAACATACCCAGGTTATCTTCTAGTGTCTCTGACGTTACCTACGCCACAGGAGCAGTTGATGTAGCAGGAACCTGGACAACCCAATGTAAAGTGCACTTTGCAAAATATGTACACAGATGTTTGTCAGTTATATTACAACTCTATTTAAAAAAAAAAAAAAATCCAGTCTCTTTTCTACATATTAGAATGAAACAATGTTGCATTGCAGTTTGCACTAGGTTTACTGCTTTAAGAATTGCTAATTTTTATGTTCACACTGTTAAAGTGTGGATTAATTTCAAATGTCAACATATTAGATTTTATAAGACGTTTCTAATTTCTTTGTCCAGGAAAAAAAAAAAATAACTAAGAGCATATTGTACACATGAGGCATTCCAGTCTGGGAAAAGGATAAAGATTTCTTTTCTCCCTCTCTGAAGGTATGGTTAATGCTCCTGGCACCATCAGCATAGGACCTATAGCTCCTCCAGGAACCAGGATCTAGGACAACCCTATACACTAGGGCCAACCGGTGAAGGGTGGGAGGGGGAGGAGGTAATAAGTGCAAGTCAACTGATTTCCCGCTGAAACTGCTGTCATCATCAGAGTGAAGGTACAAATCACACTTGAAAAATGATACAAAAATAAGAAAAAGAGCATGCTCTTTGTAAAAAATATAGTTTTGTGTTTCTTCAAAAAAAAGGATAACCTTAAACACACCCAAGGGAATTTTTCTTAAGACAAAATGAATGAATCTGATTAAGATTTATATAACATTAAGCGATTTTAATGCCTATTTGTTAGCCACACTTACTATTCAAGGAAGCTTCTAGAAAGGAAAGCCAAATACACGGCAATTACAAAAAGAGATTAATTGATTTTAAAGTAGGTTTGATGAGAAAAATTTAAGATCAAGGATTTTTACTTAAGCATAAAACCTGCATGTGTAAAGTGAAGAAACCATACACTGTCAAGCTACATCCATATTAGATGGTGGCAAAATGGATCTTTCACCAGCTTCACTTATATTTTAAGCTTTCAGGCCCTGAGTTACACCAGCCTGAGGAGGTGTTAGAAGCACACCCCTTTTTCAGGTCACATAAAGACATGTTCAAGTGCTACTCTAAAGGGAGAACTCAAAAATAGCACGTTAGCTATTACAGTGGATTCTCCTCCATTCTTGTTCACATTTCCACCCAGGGCACGGAGTTTTACCCGGTCAGTGTTTCGCTTTACAATACCCAACCAAATCATAGTATTCAACAGTATTTTCTTCACATCAAGTTCATATCGTACCTCTTCACGGCCAGACTGAAATAAGGTTTGCAGTTTGACTGCCACCTCCTTCATTACTGCTGCGTTTGTTGAGAGATAGTTTTGAATTAAACTGGGCTAAGAGTTAAACACCCTGTGGTGATTGTCTCCCCTCTCCCTCCTCCATTTTACCCCTGTCCCTATAAAGAAAGAAAATCCCTGTTTAAAAAAAAGAGAAACAAATCCATGAAATTAAGTCCCATTTTTACGTAAGAATTTGCATCTCCATTGCTTTTTTTGGGGGGACATTCATATAACATCCACAGACATCCATACTATTCAACTCAAAAGACACAGTAAAGGAAAAGACATATTGGAAGGCTTGGCATAACTCCTACTGTGCTTTCATGAAAATGCAAATAAAATTCTAAACCTCTCAGATGGGTGCTATTATATAGAGTATAAAAGCTTTCTAATATTAAAGACAAAGGTCAATATGTGCTTTACTGCTAAAAAGGCCTGAGAGAGTTTAGAGAAGGAGCACAGCCTTCCTGTTTTACCTGGCAGTTGAGTTTAATTGTCACTAAAATTTAATTTTGCAAGGGGAAAGAAAGCAACGTACCAATGCGCCTCAAATTATGATTTGAGAAGGAACTAGTGCTTTCAGCTGCTATACTGTAGTGTTATTTTATTACAAGACAACTCAAGAGAAAAGCCAATTTAACAACAAAAAAAGTCATGTCTCAGTTTAGTTTCATTATTCCCACCTCCCCCAACACAAAAAGCCTGCAAGTCTTTAATGCATTAACATACAAACACTTTGTACATACAACATGTACAGTAGTTGAGCCCTTCTATGACAAGTATCTACAGAAATACAAATATACGATGCCTAAACATTTTAGGAACATTTTGGTGCCCTCTTTTATAAAAAGTATCTGCCTGCCTTCCTTCCTCTTACTTTGGTTTATTAGGAAAGGAAGATATAGTTACAAACTTTCTCCTCCAATTCACTGTACAAGCAATTTAAATGTCTACGCAGGAAAAACTGAACCTAACCAAACCAGTAAAATACCCTTCTGCAATGCAAGAATGAGCAAGGAGGAGTTATTTTAAGTGCAGTTATAAATATGGAAATACCAAGATGATAATACTTCCTTGGTGTTGCTATCAGTTTTCATAAAGAACCCAATTAAAAACTCTGACCTGAAGAGAGAGACTTCAGGCTGCTGCAGTCATCATTCTCACATCTCGGGGGAAAATAACTAAGATAAAGGGACAAACGTACCCCTCATGATATCAGCAGAGTTAAAAGGATCAATCGGTTTCACTTTGTTATTTAGTCAGCTCTCCAAGTATCTTCCCAGCTTTTAATGTCAGTAAATAAACATTAAAAGTGCTTAATGTGCAAGGCTAATAGTGATGATAGCACTTTCACTGTTCTGTTTCATTTTGTTTTTTGTTTCTTTTTTTTTTACAAAAACCTTAAAAACAAACATGAAGGCATATATAAAATACACTTGATTTATGTAACAGATAGAATATAAACCACCAGACAAGAAAAATTATTGCAAAATAGATGAGGATGTTCATTTTTTTCACTACCAAGTTGTAAAATAAGAAAGTTTCCTTTAGATCTTCTAAGACAAGATACTAGCTCTCACTGCTTGATGATGCAGAGGTTATTTTCACATATTGGTTGAAAATTGTCTCAAAAGCTTCATCTCTGTGTACCATGGCACCAAACACCAAAGGCTAAATGACAGAAAAAGAAAGATCATGTCAGTCCAGAAAAGAAAAACCTTCCTCTAAGTATAGTTTTTGCCAACTCAATAGGAACAGGAGATGAACTGTACTGGAAGTGCATTAATGAAGACATAAGAATCTTTTTCTCTAATAAATCCTTGGATATATGGCACAATTTCTAAGGTTTTTTCACCTCATCTTCTTAAAGCAACCACGGCATAAAATGCATCTGCACAGAGTACTGGCAATGGAGATCACTTCAACTCTCTTTCCTCTCCCCCTGCTCAGTGCATGATGTTTTCCTGATTGACTTCCGCCTCCATTAAAGATTTCTAAAAATCTTTATCAGTGCCTCTTTGTTTTGGCTCATAGAATATTTATTTAGGTAGATGAACATTTCCAACCTCGCAATTAAGAAGTACTTTTCAATATCAAACAACAAGCAGAAAGCCTGGTACAACAGTCATGAGACTTGGAGAAAAGTTATTTATAGGTGATGAGTTTAAAATAAGATTCAGTGATACGTTAAGAAAAGCTTCAGTCGCCCAAAGGGTATTTGGGGCTTAGAGAAGCTTAAATCTTTAGCATCGTAAGACTGAAACAGGAAAACCGCATCCGAGTGTCAGGTCCTTCCACCTCAAAGCCCCCTCACCCACAGACACTCTCCAGCCATCAGCTTTCCGTCCCAGACTGCACAGCAGAGCAGCCCCTGTGATCCTGATGAAGGATGCCAGGGAACGGTCAATGGAGGTAGTGAAATAATGAAGCAAATCTTTCTGAAGTGTTACAGTAAAATAGTCCAGATGCAGTGAAACAAGCTAAATGTTTAAATTAAAATTCTGAAGCCAAACATACTGAATAATATACAACTGAATTAAATAAAACAAAACCAAAAAAATCCCAAAACATTGGCATAAGGAGAAAAAAAAAAAGCCTTTATGTTGGTGCTAGCCAGAGAAGGAAGACAAAAAGGGCATGCAGTCAAGCACAGCAATACAGATACAGCCAGCTACTCACTTTTTGTGTAGATGGTGTTGATACAGCAATACCCATCCCTGATCCCGGGAGAACAGAGAGCACTTTATACTAAAAAAGAAAAAAAAACACAGACCAAAGATATCTTACGTACTGAACAATTGCAAAAGGTGCTGAGAAGGTTACACAACTCCTCACTGGTGTATCCTCCCAGCCATAACTAACAGTCCTCTGTTAAAAACAAGAAGAGGCCAGATGCTGCTCTTCGACCCCAGAGCCAACGGGTACAGCATCACCCATACAGCGAGAACCTGCCCCTCCTCCTCCTCCCACGCGCTGCGGCAGCACCCAGCCTGACTGCCTGAACCGAGCACCCCGGTACTGCTACGGCGCGGGAGCTGGCCCAGCCACGACGCCGGGGACCACGCCGGCAGCTGGATGGTGCGGGCAGGTAGGTCCCCCCAGCCCTACGTGTATATACCTACGCGAGAGTGGGCCTGCGACCGTCACCTAGAGGTTTCCCTAGAAGTAATGTTCATCCACTGTTAAAGGAGCCACAAGCAGACCAGAAAAAAAAGCTTCTTTTTCAAAATTAAATAGACAATCAGGGTATGTATAGGTTGGTCGGTGATTGTTTGGTTTTTTTTAAGTCTGTAATGCTAAGAAGGAATACAGTTGGCTGAACTGGGGAATATCCTCAAGGGGGAAAAGACCCCGAGTTTGGGCTGTGTTTCCCCTCCCCAAACAAAACCAGGCACAGTACGTTTTTTATGCTTGGCTGTATGATCTCTGTCTCACCTTTATTAAAAAAACTACACAGACCAAAAGGATCTTTATGGCAGTAAAGACCTACTAAATAATGAGCCATCATCACTTCAAGTATGATGTTTAAAATCCATCAATATGAATTATTAATTCCAACGGGAGTGTTCAAGTTATGCATAAGTTGTTTGCTTTATAGATGTGCAATATAAATAGAAGGAACTCATTTGAAAATCTGGAGGCACTCAAGCAGCAGACACCGGGCTGAGGTGTTTCTATGCACAGAATGATTTAATCTGTGCCACTCATGGCCACAGGATGCAGTAGAAAGCAGGGGCGCCTGCATTTAAGAGTATGACAAGTTCAGAGAAAGTAACAAAAAGTGACATTAAACGCTGTATAGAGCGATGCACAGCACCAAAGCCATTGCTGACTGCAGGCTGATAAAACTCGACCAGAGGAAGGAATACATTGTACTTGCCATGCTTCCAACCTACTTCTTGCCTCTGTTAGTGATGGGATCCCAACTAGATGAAACTCCAGCCCCATCCAGTCTGGCTATTCCAACAATTTACCTTTCTCCACTGACAATAATCCCTCATCCTTCTGAGGCGTCTACTTTTAAGACAGTGCATCAACCGGTATCAACACCCAAACTGAATTTAGTATTACACAATTCTTGCTAACAATAAATCTTCTTAAAGCCTACGCAGCTCTAGCCAATGCAGGAGTTAAACAACACAACTTTAATTTTAAAATAGTTCAGGAATGTAAGGGTTTAGTAAACTACTTTGTTTTTATGCTTATAGTGAGTTTGCTTGTGCTGAGTCCAAACGGCTGAACAAGCAGTTCTGGGAAATATACTTGATCAAAGAATTACATTTTACTTAGAAAAAATATCAATGGTATGTTTTTTCAAAAGAACATAATCAGAAAAGCAAAACAGGACTAACTGAACAGAAAACCAGATTTCTCCCCTATTTGCAACACAAAACAGACATACCTTCTGAATATCTGTTATATCCGTTAGCTTTATAACTTTATTTCTTTTAGATGAGCCGGATTTGGAGCTTTCAAAGCATAAGTAACTGAAGACAAGGAAAGAAAATGCTCATTTTGATACAATATTCTAAAACAAAGCTCTCCATATCCCTCCTGTCACTTCTGAAGTTTGAAATCTCATAGGTTAAAATCAGCTTAAAAAAAAAAATAAGATAAAAAGGCACACAATATGCAATTCAGCTATGACTTCTAATTTAGAGCAAACATTCGTAAATTTTAGCAACAGGCTAAGGTGTCTGAAGCCCAGAAATACAGTATGCACACACACACACAAAATCTTGTGTTTATATTACTGCACTGAATGGTTAAACCTGACGAGCATTTTAAAGATGCGGGAAGCACGTATATGCTTAAACAGTTGAAATACCAGATCTCAAAAGGCTTATCAATCTTTTACCATCCTAAAAGAAGATTAATGGAAAACACTGTGTTAGTTTCATGTTATTGTTATGCAGACAAAAGCTCAGATTTCTAAACGCTGGAAAGTGCTCTCCATCACTAGGTGACATTGCATACAGATGAGCTTTACTTCCATTCATTACAATCGAAAGGAATTTCAGTGCAAGACCCAAACAGTAGTGACCACAGTTATTCAGCCCTGGGAGGCTGGGGGGTAAGTAAGGATTAAAAAGAAAATAAAACAATAAAGTTCTAGTTTTGAAACCAAGGCTTGAATTTCTACTTTCTTTTTCTTGCACATTGTTTCAAAGAAGCTATATATTCAATTTGCTTTAAAAAAAGAAACTAAGAGTCTTTGCCAAATAACCATTGATCACAGCTCTCCAGATACACTTAGCTTTTAGGTTTCTTTTTTAGTACATATATAGCATGTTATCCACATCAAGAAGTGCAGCTACTAACAACTGACTACATGGAGCTACTCTCCATTCCTATGCAAGCCTTTCCAAGGCAAAAATCACATTTGTTATGTGTTACCACACCTCAGATTCAACTCTCCCTCTCCTACGGTGCTTGAGATTTTAAAGCACCATGAAAAGGCATTTTTGTTTCAAAACACTGCTAAAGGATTACTTTTAGATTGAAATTTTGTATACGTCTGTTGCATTTCCCTCTTAAGAAATGTGTGGAGTGCAATGACTCACTTTTCTGTGACATAAAGAACTCCATTCCTGATGTAGTCTGTAGGCATCTTCCTGTCTCTGTTTATCAAGCAGCAGCGCCAGCCATTTTCACACACTGAAAAAGTCATAACAAGAAATCATACTTTAAGAAAGAAACAGGCATCACCCCCAACAGTTTCCTTATAAAACAGCAGAAAACACTGAAAATTAAACTTCAGATACCTAAAACTACAAGTGTTTACAAAGAAAAGCCTAAATAAGGTGTTTCTAGACATCATAACATCTGTTTTAACATTAGTTTTTAAAAAACCCAAAACAACACCACCCACACAATTATTCCCTTTAACTCAAGTATTCCATTTGCATTACCACAAAAGGCACATCAGGCTCTGCATTCTTTCAAAAAACTGCAAGGATGTGGAATGAGAGACACCATCTCCATTCAACCTAATTTAAAGCAAGTTTTTTTAATCAAAAGCTTATATCTGCACATTGCACAGAGAGGGAATTCAACCGCAAACTATCCTTGGCGTTTTAGAAAATACTCTACCAATGTAGCCTTCCTGTTGCATAGTACCTGCCAAGGGACGTTCGTTTTCCGACAGGTTAAACACTTCATGGAAATTCCCCCTCTTGGTGGTATGAAAACGACTGGTGTCTTCATCTTTGCTTATTCCAGTTGGGGTGCTCGAGCCCACGTAACTTCTGGATGCTGCTGTTTGAAGCTGCAGAAAAATAAACACAATTCCAAAATTTGAACAGCAACATTTAAGATGCACTCTTAAAAATAACTTGGTTAACTATTCTTCCTAAAAAAAGATTTGTAATGCAACAATTTTCATTAACTACTTCAATAAAGTTAACTTTGGACTATTGCACTACACTATTGCTACAGCACAAAACTCTAATGTGCTATCTGAAGATCACCTTTCAAAGTGCTGCCCTTCGATGGATGCCCTTTGCAGGGGTGAAAGCACATGGTGCTACACGTGCCTATCTTAAAATACCATTTTTCTGCAGTAAAGGGCATATCTGATTAGATACAGCTAAGTCACTGCACACAACTCCAATTATTACACTAGTGGGACTAATAACAGTTAATATATTATCAATACTTGGCTTGTCTTCAAGGGACAGACCAAGCACAAAATATTATTGCACAAAATAAGTTTAGAAAGAAAAAAGAGCAAACAAAGAAAAAGCCACACAAAACTGCATCAGCTCATTAGGAACACATATGCTGAAATATGAAAGGAAGTTTTCCACGCTATGATCCATACCTTTTCATGCCCTGACAGCTAGCAGGAAAAGAAACAAACAACACCAATGTGACAGTGACAAAAGAAAAAAAGTGAAGTCTATTTAACAGTATAATACATAGAATAAAACATGAACTGAGTGAAGCTGCAAGATCTTGCTCACAAACCAAGAGACTACACACAATGAATGCAATTAAAAAAAGAAGAGTTATCAGTGGTTAGAGCACACCAGTTCAATTTATTCAGGTTGCGTTAGAACCATTGATCTTTCCTTTGCTTTGAAGTTGCACTGAATTTCGAGCTTGTTGACACATGAAATAAAATCGGAATGGTTGTCGGCATCCTTTGGCGAGGGGGTAAGGTAGCATGGAGTTCTTATAACCAAAGTACTTGAGTAAAATCTACGTTTAAACACAGCTCCTGAACCACTGGGGACTGCCCTAGCAAACAAGCCTTGCTTCTGGAAGCACAGCAGGCAGTTTCTTTTGGAAAGCTTGCCTGCATTTGCTTTTTCGTCTTGGTGGGGCACCCCACGATTCCAAAGGCTGGCTTTTGTCGTTGAAGCATTAACAGCTCCGTTCTTACACATGCAGTTAAACAACTGGCAAACTGACAACATGCAAGCCCAGGACTAAGCCCTTCTTCTGTAAAGGCCCGATGCTGTTGGAGGCCAACCAGCCTCCGCCGCCTTTTTTTTTTTTTTTTTTTTTTTTGCTTGTAAGTTGGCAGCACTCGACACTTCACAGGGTTTAGCACGAACAAAAGACATCCAAAGCAAATGAAAAAATGCGCACTGCAATCGCTGACTAGAAACCAGACCAACAAAACAGGCACAGCAGAGGGTATTTACCATCCAGCTCTTAGGGTAACTGTAATACAATGATGCCTCGGGGGAAAAGAATAAAGAAAGTTGACATGGAAAGCAAATGGTTGATGATAACTATACTATTGCTTCAGTCACTGCCCTTCTGCAGTGCCCTTAGCAATGACAGAGCTCCTGGAACCAAGGAAAATAATAGCTTCTCTAACAATGTGTGTGCAAGTAGAGATCAGATGAATTTTGGGAAGGCTTCCTTGGACAAGTTATTTGGCGTCGTATGCACATAACCAGGTGAAGCTCCGTGGCCCAAAATATACAAAAAGTCAAGGCAAGAGGTATAAAGCTTTTTGTGCTGGAATGAGGATTATTCCTGTTCTCTGCTCCATTGCTTCCTACCTACCTGTTATATAAAGAGATTTAAAAAGGTGTTTAAACTTCAGTACCACATCCCAGCCCGTGGCTGAAGATGTGAGAAAGTTCTGCCCTTACTTCTAGTCCTTCCGAACACAGGCAAATGTTACCTCTACCCTTAAAAGCAGCAGCTAATTTACCCATAACCACCCAGGCTTGAGACAACCTACGGTCAGTTACTAAAAGAAAAGCATTGCATCCAATTTTGATAAGCTTTAAACAAAACTGAAAGTGATTGGATTCGTAATGCTGGAAGAGTCTGACTGTCTAAAAACATCACCAACAACTTGGAGGTGGGAATACCTGGAGGTATTCCTTTTCACTTGATCTGTCATCAGCTTTTGACATACAACCTTTATCCATCGGATACTGTTGTCAGGATTGTTCTCTAAGGACATGGGGTCAGAGTGGTGGTATAGGCAATGAATATTGCATTGTGTCTAGGTTTACAGTGTCTTGTATGCTGTTTAACGATAAGAAACCAAAGCAAATGCACATGTGCTGGCACTACGTGCTTTTGGGCTCTGCCTTTTCTTTAAAAAAAAAAAAAAAAGACTATTTGGTTTTTACTTTTTGTACAAAAACCTATTTTTTTATACTACAAGGTTCCCAGAAATCTCTCAAGGGGTAAGAAAGTGTGTTTAAAATTAATGAGACCAAGTGAATGTTTTCAAAGACATCTGGAAGCAGATAATGCAGTCCTGCACACCCTTTTAGGCAGACAAGCCAAGCCCGTCAAGTCAGACACAGTAGTACCAAAACCCTGGTTTACTTGTCAAAACTTACGCCATAAGGAAAAGCCAGAAGGCGTAACTACTCTCAAAGTTTATGGATTCAAGTTCAGCAGTTCAGAGCCTTTCCGCCTCCAAGGCATATTAGTGAGACCCAGCAAGAAGCTGCCACCACCACCACAGCATGTGAATGATAACCTGGAAGCTCGAGAGGCACAGAAACTTTTAAGCCCATCTTCTGCAAGCAAGAGAAATACAGGCTGTGTGTGGCTCTGTCCAAGCGCTCATTCACCTCTCTCATCCCTTGGAAAAGAGAAGCAAAAGACTCGCACTCAGTCAGAGATTGTGTTTCTTCCTACTTCCTCCTGACATACTCAAATTATGCGGCAGTTATCATTTTACAACCAACTGCACCAGAACGCTGTATTTCTTCTTCTTTTTGACAAGTTAACAAGTGAGGGTTCACGTGTTTATCCCTCCTGCTCTCCAGTTGTGTACCCAGGCCAAATTATCGCTAAGTCTTTCACTTTTTAGTCAGGGAGTTTATGACAGTGCTCAGATACCCCATTAATGCAATTAGATATTGTGATAGGAGGCATTAAGCAAATGCTAAAATGGGATTAGACTGAAGGTTTATTACTGCTTTTTTTTTTTTAACTAATAAACATTAACAAATTCAGGGATATGGAAAAGCATGACTTGTTTTTCAGTGATCATGTCAAGCCTCAAAACAATTTGCAAAGATGCACAAAACACAACACTTACAGATTTAACTATGAGATTTTAAGAAAAGAAAAATTTACTGATGGAATACCAACATGGTGAAAAGTCATTTATGACCACTATGCTAAAAGTCACCTAATACAAATAACCATAAGACATAATGCCTACATCTGTAAACTACTTTATTACCTCTGTTACTGCTTATCTCCTTAGTAAGCTACATATTGTACTCACGCCTTTGTTTATTTTTAACTAACTGTTTTTCAATCTCAACAAGCATCTGAATTTCCACTGAAAAAGAATGTCTGAGAATAGAGAAGGGGAATATAGAAAGAGTAAATTTTGACAATAAAATCACACAGAATGTATGCTACAGAAATTGGTATGAATATGGATGGCGTTATTTTTGTGTGTTTAGCTTCATAAAATTTCCAGTATATGTATATATATTTATATACACATTTTCATAATAGATTCCTTTCATATAGGAAACAGAATCCATATAAAAACTCTGAGGTTCTTGAAAATAATAAAAAAATAGAACTAACATTGACTGTTAGGATTTAATTAACTTTCCCTTTAATGTGCTCTAGTCACTGGGGAAAAGGGAAAGGCAGAAAGGGATCTGATTTTCAGATGTTGGGAACAGAGGGACAAAAAGATTTATTACCCTTACCCGTCTCGACACTGTAGCATTAGACCTTTCTTTGAGCTGAGGATCTGTTGGGAGACTTGTCCAGATGATATAAGGAGTATCATACTTAGCTCTTAGTCTGGGGCATCGTTTGAAGATAAAATCAATAAGGAAAAACTTGATTCCAGCGTAGAGTCCTGAAAAAAAGGTCACTTTAGTAGGCATGTTGAAGGGGCATTAAGAACATCACTGTTTTGATCATGTTTTAACCAGCTCATGAATGAAACAAAATTCTGTATTTTCAGTCATAGCGCCAAACCATTTCCTTAATATTTTGATTCTTCTTCCAAAGACAGGAAATTATTTTTCTTTTCCTCTCCTGCCCAGGTTCCTTCCCCCTATCCCCAGTTCTTTTAAACCACTTATGTAGCTTGTTATTATGCAGAAGAACACTAAAATAATTCAAACATACATTCCTTATTACCAGAAGCATTCTGAAAACAAGATATACTTCCAAAACAGAAAACGCCAGAGCATCCAACTCTGCAGCTCCTTGCAAGAATTTAAATGGCAACAGAGGGCTCTCATGTACTACATTAAACTCTATCTTCCAGTCGAGTATGTCCTCTTATCTTATGCACGGTATTTCCTTGCTTTCTCCCAGATTAAAAAGGGCTTGAAACACTCTCTCAAAACTTTACTGAATGCAATTCAGATCTCCTTCTAAGAGTCAGAGTAAAAAAACAATTCCTCACACATCTAATTCAATTGCCATGTCAAGCAAACCCACGGTTATGTTCAAGCTAACACAATTTGAAGTTCAGTGCCACTAAAAGCTAAAAATCATTTGATCATATCATTACTTTAACAAAAAAGAAAAGAGAATTCTTGGTTCACAGGACATGGCTTTGTGTCTTAGAGAAAAGATATTCTCATGCAAGAACCCTCTTTTTCCAGTCCCCAGTTGAGACTATGGATCTGCAACTTCACTCACAGTAATCTATCTTGTCCAGTCTGTCCTCCAAGTTTTACAAATAGTCCCATTAACCCTTTCATTTTTTTCAACCCTGTCATATTCATGCCTTCTATGTGATCCCACATATTTAATTTGCAAGGATGTACGAGCAAAAAAAATGCCAAAATATAGGATTTCCAGGAAGCCTTATAGGCGACAGTCTGAAGAGCTCTGCTAATAGCTCATCATAAACTTCCCCTCTTCGAGGAGCAAATGCATTATCCAGTCTTTTTTCTATTATATTATGTATCCAGAGATGGCTTTCAAAATGCACATGACAAACGATGCCAAACACAATGAAAATACTTTGAAACACTGCATTATTTATTAATGTAGGGTTTTCTTTCTTAAACTCTAAAATTCTCCCTCTAAAGATCACGTTAAGTTTAATACATTAAGTCTAGACTGTAACAGGTCAATTATTTATTGTGTTTACCCATTGCAAGCCCAATAATCCTGTAGGGCAAAAAGCAGGATGCAATAAAAGCTGCCCATAGAGTAATGTAGAGCTTCTGTGTTATTTCTGGCTGGACCCACATGAACAAGCTGAAAACAAAAAAAGAAACAAAATTTTACTACTAGTGTTCCCGACATTGGCCAAGTCTTGTTTTAAGAGAAAAGAAAGACTCATGTCAGATAACTTACTTTTTAATCTTTTCCAGTATGTCTGCCATCTTGCCAAAAAGGTTCTACATAAGAAGAACGAGAATTAAAACCAAGTTCTGCATTATTTTGGGTTTTTGCCCACGTAACAGAGACAGAGGTATCTTACAGAATAAACAATTCCCAGAAGTGATTTTTTTTAACTAATTTTTAGCCATTTATGTACTTCACAATTGAGTAAATACAGACCAGAATAGCAATACTCAATGACTTCCACCTCATTTAACACCTCGTTCTATAACTCACAATTGACTGTTAGAAGTGAAGAAGCTATTTGACCCCACTGTCTTGACTGCAAAGGGTTTACATCACTGCAAAAATTTTAAATTAAGCTGTCAATCTAAAAGTTAAGAGCTTCTGTCAGTAGGTAACGAAATGGGAAGTTTCTTCACATATTTTGAGCGCTGAAATTTCAGGAAATGGTTACTGAGTTCATCAAGTGTTGGACTGTTAGCTTCTTCGGAAACACACCACTACCAGGTTGTTATAATGCAACCTTGGAGTTACTAGATTCCCTGTCATTCCAACAGCTGTTGATGCAAACCGACCCCTGCTCAGGATTAAGAGGGTTATTAAGCCATCTTTTCTAACCAATTCTTGCTGTCACAGCACCTGAAAATTTCATCTTCCCAATAAATTTCCACAGGTGTTTATATAAACATATGCACCACCACCAGCAGGAGGAGGGAGATGAGCACACACAGTTGGCAAGAGAAAGGTAAGCTACTTCAGCAGCGGCACACCGTTACACATGGCACAAGGCTGCAGTTCAACTGGATGGTGGAGGCCCTCCGCTGCTAGGGCAGGCTCATCAAACTGATGGAGCTGGGAGAAAACCTTCCTTCACCCTCTCCCACACAACCCATAGATTTCAGGGCTGGGGGGCGGTGTTTAAAACAGGCTATTTCAGAGATGCTCTACAAACTGTTGAATTAACACACCTAAACAGACAGCAGCCTTCAGCTAAATCTTGAATGAATAGGGTGTCCTACATCAGTTTTGCGACTAGCAGATTTGGGATTTGGATCCACACTCCAGTACATTGGTAAGATTTGCGACCTGATCTACTTTATCAGAAGCTCATATGCATGTATTAGGGGAAAAACACTCAGAAGCTGCTTCTGTTCCCCTCCAGACCTCACTCAGACCTGTGGCCGGAGAACCTCAACCAGTTCTGTGAAGCATTGTGCCATTTCAGAGCTCCAGAAATCTTACTGAGATCTCTACTGCTCATAGGTAAAGATCCCTATGCAAGAAAAGTATTGCTTGTTTGAGCGCTTGTTTTCACATGCTGCACAACAACATCCTTTGACCACTTGGAGTATGAACCTCCTTGTTTCTAAGGAAGCAGCTGGAGATGTCCAAGAGCAGCACAGTACCTGCGCCTTCTGAGCCACGTCTAGAACAAGCTGAAACTTTTCAGACACGGTCAGGTCCTCTTTTGGAGGTTCCTTGGGCAAGAAAAGAGACAATCCATTAATTTTCAGCTCAGCTGAAACAGTCACTTTATAAAACTCCTCATGACAAGACGACCCTTCAACATTCTTGGCAACAGTCCTCTCACTTTAAACAGTCTCCAAACTTGCCAAGTTCCCCCCTTGTTTCAGATCTACTGTTTATGTCTTTCATGCCGGTTATCTTTAGGTCTCGGTGCTTTTTCCCCATGGTATGTGCGAACGTATTAATATGAGGCTGTGAAAGACAGCAAGTCTCTGGAGCAGCATGGTTACAAAGGCTTTCAGTCTATGACCACATGCTTAAACTGACCTATTTCTGGTCTAGCACGGAAATGTCATTTTTGTTGGAAGTTTTACATCTAGGACTTTTTGATTTATGCATTTAAATAGATTATCGGCTTTTTGAGAGTAATAAAATTATCCTGGACGTGAGGCCTCACTAAGTCTTAATGAAAGGTTTGAAATGCAAAGAGCTCCATCTTACATTAACACTTTGGGGTATGCAAACATTAATTTCAAAATGTTATAAAGAAAACAGAATGCAAGGCTTATTGAAGTTCCCACAGGATCTAGCCTGTCCCAAGCTAGCATATTAATGTTGATTCCAGAAATGTGACCCAAGTTTGGAATATTTTAGGGTGAAAAACCCAAACCTATGAGTGCTGTTAATGAAGACTTCTAAATTGCAAAAGAAAGAAAAAAGTTGTAGTGTCTTTGTTTGCACCTCACCCTTCCTTCCTTTCACAACTACCCACATAAACACAGAGGAAGGTTTTAAAGGTGCAACTTTTAACGTAGGCATACAGGCCAAGCTGATCAAAGACCTACCATGGGTTCAGAAACTTCAGGCACAATGCTCCACTGTATTCTCCAACCCCTAGAAGTTACGGAAATAGTTAAAGAGAGCAAGTACCTTTTCTCCACCTGCCAACATGGATTATTTGTAAGAGATTAAAAAGCAGGTTTCTGCAATAAGCACTTATGGCTTAAAAAAAAAAATAAAATAATCCCCAAATTAACGAAGAACCCACAACATAACAAAAGCACAAGTGGCCAACCACAGAGAGCTTTAAAAGTATACACAATAAAAAAAAAATAAATATTAGCTAGGTAGATACTACACAATCACTGCTTGTGGGTTTTACAACAAAAGTGAACTCTGTGCACAGAGCACATAATTAGGAATATTTTTTTCCTGTTTTTTTACGCAAACAAAATTACATCAACTTATTCAGGAGCCTATTTGCTTCTAGCAATTTTCAAAGAATAGAGCGTCACACAGTAAGTATCAATTAAGAAGTCAGAAAATTATTTTTAAATATGCACATTAAGGTCCTCTCCACCATCTTAAAGGGGCAAAGCACTATCAGCCTAAAACAGCATTTTAAAAAGATCCTCTCAGTAGAGAAAATGTACATTTTAAAAAAAAGTCTTAATTTTTAATAGAGACTGTTTACGAATGGAAGACACTTAGGATAAAGTATGCCAAGAGCTACTGAAAAAGGCAAAACTGCAATTTTGGGCCTAGATGAAAATTAACTCCAGGGAAAAGCAGCAGGCTTCAATATTTAAGATGACATTCTCCAACCACTCTGAATGTTGCAGAATTTTATTTTAGAATTTTAACATGCTGAGGGATTTGTCTGATAACATGCAGCATCATTTATGATGACCCAGGTCACAGGATATGAAGATAATTTGTTAGTTCCTATAATTTTTGAGTATTCTGAGTAATGAAATTAAGGATATTAGAGTTTGAATTTCACTTGGTTAGATTTAACTCACAATGTTAGAAAAGGTAACAGTTTACAACTCAATGCAAGAATAATAAAACATCTTTCAAGCAAAGCGTTACAAGAGAATAATCTAGTATTTAAATAAATACCTGGCTATGAGGTAATTTAGGGACAACCTCAAAATTGCTAAAAATAAGAACATAGGAATGGCCCAGCCATGCCATACAGCATTCATGTAAATCTGCAGATTAAGGAGAAAAAAGAAAAAAAAAGAAAAGAAAAAAAGAGATATGGATTACAAACTGGTGTACAGTGACTCACATGAAATACCATTGCCCACTGTACTGTTAGGCTCAGAATCATGCAATTCAGGTCACCAAAATTAATAAATTTTAGTCACCCCATAACTGACAACAGCACTGCATTCATGAATGTAAAGTTGAAACTAAGATTGAACCAAATCTCCAGAGACAACACTTAAATAGTTCTCAGCTGCCTGAGAGACAGTATTGAGTATTTCCAACACTGCAATCACATGAAGGGGGGGGCGGGGGTGGGTGGAAGAGTAAACCCTAAAGTCTATGAATCTGCTACGAGACCATGATACGGTCTAACCTCACCTACGGCAACTGAAGCAACGGTATTGCAGAAGAGTTATAACAATTAGCCCCACACAGGGCAACAGGATAAACTCTCACTCTATTATTTCAGGTCAATGAAATCCCAAATTTTTACCAAGCTTAAAAAGATTGCAGGAAAACAGGTTTTATTTTACCTAACAAGTACAAACACAAAGTGCTTCAAAAGGCTTTCTGTCCCTTTCCCAGCTTCTGAAAATACAGAGAGAACAGCCTCCCTGCCGAGAGATGTTAGGCTTTTCACTGGTAACCCCCAAATGAAGTATTGCTCCAGTGCCGAGGTCCCAGGGCTCGCTGAGTTCCTTCTTTCAGCTTTTATCTGAAGAATGGGTTTGTCAGGAGAGGCGAGAGAAAAAAAATCAGTAGCTTATGAGAAGGGACGGACACAGAGCACCGTGAGAGGCAAGTCTCCTCCTCAATATTCCTTCGGGTGTGCCGTGCAAAGTAGCATTAAATAAGGCTCTGTAACTTACAGGGAGGGATCATTTAATGAAAAGGTGTGTGACATTTTCACCAAACAGGTTCATTCAGCTACAACTACCAGTAATAATTTCCTTCGATATCAAAATATTTCATATACACTGTGACCAAAAGAATTCAGATCATTTAATTAACAATTAGAAGGAAAACAAATCAAAACCCCACTAAATAGTTGTCTCGTCTTGTGGCAGGCAAACCACCTTACATCATGGGAATGCTTGAACTTAGCTCACAGACCCAGTGTTTGCACATTAAATGATACCCAAATGAAGGCATTTTGTCTCTCATCAGTAAGTATGATCCTAACGAATGGCAAGGAGCACTGATGGTGAACAATAGCTTCTTATCAAACATAGCCGCTATTGCCATTTCAGCCTTAGACAACAAGAGGTTTTGCAGAGGCTGAAGCAACCATCAACTTACGGGACTGGGAGACAAGAAATAAGAACTGAGAGAACAAGGCCCATATCATTCTAAGTTATTTTAACAGTTACAAAACTATGCCACAATAAACCCAGAATACACAATTTAAGTAGCTTTGAAATATAACTGAAGTGACAACTACTGGTATTTTGTGTTAAATGGAATTACACTACTTGATTTGACTTAAACTGCAGCATAACCCCCGCTCAGTTATGGCAGTTTCAATGAATTTCAGTTAAAACAACACATTTTAAGAAGATCATACTACTCCTGGAGCAATAGGACAACTTACAATAAAGGCAATAGCAGAAGTGTAGATAGAATACCAGTCTGATAAGGCAGAAAGATTCTTCACAAAATTAGTAACAGGTTTGGCACCTCTCTCTAAACAGAAGCGGAGAAAAACACAACTGTTAGAAATAGCTGGCAGTGGTTAAATCACTTGTAAATGACAAACAACCAAATTAGAAAATTAATAGGGATATTCAAGACATATAAAGATAAAAAGGCTCATCCAAATTAAGAAAAACAAACCCCATCAGTGTAACTGAACAACTAGTTAAGTAATGCATTTCCAAAACCTGTTATTCAAGACAAAGGTTATGTCTAAACTGAAGTACACACAAAAATAATCAATACCCTCTACAGGGGTACCCTGGATGCTGATAGCACCCTGTTCTGAGTCCTGTTCATGCTACCATGAAGACCTCCACACAGGCCAGTTCATCCCACTGTAAAACAAGGTAAATTAGCCTGACTGGACTCCAAGCCATCGAGGAACAGCTCGCTGCTACCTGACCAAGCTAGCCTAAAAACCAGGCTAGCGCTCTCAGCTACATTTCTGCAGGAGTCCGTCCATTGGTAGCACTTTGTTGCTTACTATTCTTAAGCCAAGAGACACAGGACCTTGCTGCCTGAAGAAGTTTGTGCCCTACCTCTGCAGACCTTTGCCCTCGCAGTCAGTGCGCAGGAGACAAACCTGTGCCAGGAGAGGCACCACTCCCACGCACGGATGCCCACAGCCAGCCAGAGACAGCAAGAGGAGCTCCTCCTCAGCTCCCTAAAAAAGACCTGTCCTTTACCCTTCCTAGTCCTCTAAACTTTTTTACCACTTAGGCAAACTAGCTAGGGAACACAAGAAGACAGGAGAGGGCTGCCGCAAGACCTTTGCTTTCTCCGTTGGAACACACGAGTTTTGCCTTCCCTGCTGAGAAGAGTGACGACTCCGCTTGCACAGGGGGCCCCAGGAGTACCCACCCTCGTTTGCAGTACAGCTCACAACTTTCAAAGGCTTTCCTCAAGAGAACCCGTGACTTGCTGTCCTAGTTTGTTTGGCTTGAAATTCAGCTATCCTTGATACATTCCCTATGGGAAGTAATTAAACAACTAGGACTAGATTTCCTTGAGCATCAGCAGCACAACCAAAGCAGCGGATGAAGTGGAAGGGCACGCTTGAGGCACTGGAGGAGGTCACGGACTCGAGCACTGCTCCACCGTCCTACACCAAACCTGCAGGGAAGGTCAACACCTGGAAACCGCTGGCAACAACAGTGGTCTCGAGAGCAACCAAGGGTCTTGAGAGCTCTGGGTGGTTGTCAGGCACCCCTGGACAAAAGGGATCTAGATTTTGTGGCTCAGCGAGTGGAAGTTAAGAACCACCCAAAGCTTAAGCTTAATACTACTTTTTTAAAAGCTATTCTGAAGGCAATGCACATCCACCATGGAGATCACAAGTATTCTCCCAAATGAAACTAGAATGAATACCAGTATTAGAAGAAGGAGAACCAAACTGACCTTACGCAGAGATTACAGACCCTTATTTCAACTTCACCTTCCTCCCTACAATAATTTAACAATTTGGAGCACAAATCAGCCATTTTTTTTCAGGCTAGCAGTTCTTGGTTGCACAGAATTTCTGCACTTAGTTCAACCCACCATCCTCCATCCTCCGCTTTCCAAAATAATTTATCAGCTATCCAAGAGAAAGAAATGCAAGACACACTTGGGGTATGTATCGTCCAACCCCTCCTCCTTTGAAAGCATAAGCTAACAGACTAGCAAGCAAACTACAAGCAGCTCAGGCGTAAGTGTATGAACACTATTACTTTTGCCATTGGACAAATACCCTGTTCTCATTCATTACACATTTACACACTTTAATTAACATTACATTTTTAGTTCAGAGATACCCTACGTAATTCAAGATTAAAGGCAAGCTTCTACCACTGCTCCTCTAAGTTACTTTGCAATCCAAACACTAATTCAGGATTTCAGAATCATGTCAGCTTATGAACTGGCAGAAGTAGAATCACAGAATCATAGAATTGCTGAGGTTGGAAGGGACCTTCAAGATCATCAGGTCCAACCATTAACTTACCCTGACAAAACCCACTTCTAAACCACATCCCGAAGTACCACATCTGCCCTTTTTTTAAACACCTCCAGCGATGGTGAATCTACCACCTCCCTGGGCAGCCTATTCCAATGTTTGATAACCCTTTCCATGAAAAAATGCTTCCTAATATCCAGTCTAAACCTCCCCTGACATAACTTAAACCCATTTCCTCTCGTCCTCACAGAGAAGAGGTCAGCCCCCACCTCTCTGCAACCTCCTTTCAGGTAGCTGTAGAGGGTGATAAGGTCTCCCCTCAGCCTCCTCTTCTCCAGGCTAAACAACCCCAGTTCCCTCAGTCATTCCTCATAAGACATGTGCTCCAGACCCCTCACCAGCTTCATTGCCCTTCTCTGGACATGCTCCAGCACCTCAATGTCCTTCTTGTAGTGAGGGGCCCAAAACAGAACACAGTACTCGAGGTGGGGCCTCACCAGTGCCGAGTACAGGGGGATGATCACTTCCCTACTCCGGCTCACCACACTATTTCAAAACACTGTATTTCAATACACAGTATTTCAAAACACTGTATTTTAAAATGCAGCAATCATCCCGATAGGGTTACTAAGAACTATTTTTACTTCCAGAGAATAAAATACTGCAATGTACTTACTTAATCTTCTCATATTTTCAGTCAACCTGAAAAATAATGGATAAAACCAACTTGTTAAATAGGCAAGTAGTGCACAGTTGTGTACATTTGGTCCCTGAAATACTACTCACAGTTATAAATTAGATGTTTGTGCATAAAGCTTCATTCTTGCCTGTTATGAAATGTGTTTCTAGTAACTAATACAGCCTACCTTGCATCCAACAAAAAATTGAAATGTAAAAGCTCTCCAACCTAACTAAGACTTTGTCCACAGTTTTTGAGAGGTGTATGATGGAACCTGGTAAATAATATAACTGTTACTCTACCTCAGACAGCAGACAAACTTCAAATTTCATGTTTTGGCCAAAGCATTCACAAACCTTTTCAGATGGTTCTGTACTTTCAGTTTTATTACTTCTAATGCAAACACTTGTTCAAATGACGTAAAAGGTTGTAAAAAAAAAAAAAAAGAAAAGGAAAACAAGAAGCAACTTGTAAAGAAGCCAACAATTCCTCACAACCATGTTAGAGATTTACCTTCTAGCACTAAGTGGCTCTTCTGTTTCCACTGTATTCTCTTCTGGCTGAAATCTGAAGTCCTCAACATACTCCCCAAATTTGTCACAAAACCACTTCTGGAGTCTCGAACAGACTGTGTGACTACGCTTATCTGTAAAAAAGAAGCACTAAGTATCAGGGTAATACTAGAAGACATCTTCATACGAAGCCTGCCCCTGTTCCCGCACGCCGTGCTTTATTAGGAAGCAGACCTTGTACTGCTTTCCTCTCCTTCACCTACACTCTTCATGGAAACTCACTATGCAGTTTACTTCTGCCATTGCACAGAAACCCTGACTGCACTAAGGCCGATAAAATAAGACTAAAGGTGACTCCTGCTATGCTCTAAATACAGCACATGGAAGTATCTTATTACCAGAAGTACAGAGATTACTTAAACATCCTAACAAATGAGAATTTTTAGCAAACACTGTAAAAACATTTTCTGGTTAAAAGGTTCCTGTAAACAAAAGACTGATGTAAGTCTCTGCACTCCTATTGTGCTGAAGGGTCACCTCGAGAAAAACAAGTGTAAAGCAAAACACTGCTGAGCAGAGAGCAGGGCAACCAACTTGCAGACACATGAATTTGACAAGAAAGGGAGGCGGAAACGTAAGCAAGATTCTGCAGGAGGCATTTTTACTACCACTTTCCAACCGTTTACAGGCTGTAAAGATTGTGTGTGTGTGTGTGTGTGTGTGTGTGTGTGTAAGATGTGCACTTTCTTTTTTCTAAAGCCAGGCTACAGAAGTTATGCGGTATATACCACTTTCTATATATGGAATATATAGTCATAATACTGCCTGGAAAGTCTTATATGGCAAAGTAATGAAGCGATGCACACTATCTGTATGTCAGCTTCAGCAGAAAAGCATAACATAAATATGCGGGTATTTGGAAATAATATAAGGGTAAAAGCCTTAAGGTAGCACAAGTGAGAACAAAACAATCCCCTTTTGTTTTACCTGTAACTCAGAAAATCACTGTCTAGAAGAAATAGACTATTCTTTGGAAAGTTAAGTCAACACAGCAATGTCACGAAGAGGACACTGGTCACAATTATTCTAGGACCAAACTTAGTACAGAACTCCATAAAATTAAGACATGATTAAACAGAGGCATGAAAGATTTATCAGCCAACTACAACAGCCGAAATGATGCTTTTAAGCATTTGAGAAAAAGCAACCGGTGCACAGAAAATAGGATCAAACTATTTATTAATGAATGAGTGATATCTAGAAAAACAAGGAATTTAGTGACAGTTTACAGCTGAGAGAACACTTCTATGTGAACAGAAAAAAACGTGAAGTAGCTTCCCACATGCTAATACTTCAGATAGTACTGAGAAAGAAATTTTGAGCACACAACACAGAAAAAAAATGGCAGGTTGTGGTTCACTTAAAGTATTGGGAATACACGAAGAGCACCGCCAAATTTAAAGCAAGATTTAAAAGCCTAAGTCTCAATCAAGAGGTGTGGGGAGGAAAGCTTAAGTGTACTGAAAGATTGAGAATGTGCCTGTTGCCTTAGTTCTTTCCGAAATCAGTACATTATTGCATTCATAATAAGCAAGAGCTTGAGAAATGTAGACGACAGCGTAAGTGTCCAAAAAAATTAGTAACTCTTAAGCTTATTCCTTCTCCAGAACATCTTTTCTTTTAGAAAAAGAAGTAATACAGTTAATGGCATAAAAGAGCTTTTGCAATTGAGAAGAAAACAGAACATCTTTTCCATGTATTACACCTGTTTTCTGGTAAGTCAAGGATTAACAAGGCATGCAAGAATGATGAGGTCAGGCAACAGGTTTCATTACATTCCTAAAAGCTTTAAAACACACAGTCAATTCCTTGCTCAGGTATGCAAAGTCAGCTACAAAAAGTAAATGCAGAATCACATACAGAGAAGTAAGAAGCTGCTCAAATGGTCTTTCACATTCGGCTTCTTCAGAACTCTTCTTAAGGACCCAGCAAGTTTTTTCAGCAATGTTCAGCAAGGATCAAAAGCAAGGGGTGGAAAAAAAAATCAAACCGAATCAAACTGCTCGTAGAGATCTGACCAAGATTACCTGTTCCGTTGGCTTGTGTCTGTGGCTTTGCAGGTTGCTGAGCTGCAGGCACCTCTTCCGTCCTACAAAGGAAACACCAACAACATGAAATGCTACAGATGAAGAATTTTTTTCCCTTTTAGGCAAAGGGAGCACTGGAACCTCCAGGGTTTCCATAGTGGAGATAATACAAGACGACAAGGAAAAAAACCACTTATGCTCTTTTGCAAGATTCAAAATATTAAGCGCACATTGCACTTAGGATCCAGGGAAATACCACTGTCCTGTCTGTGTGTGTACAGATTTGATAGATAAAAGTAATAATTTGAGCAAGATGCAAATGGTATGGAATAAGGGGTGGAATGTCCTGGTTTGAGGTAAAACAGGACCAATTTTGTTCAGTAACTTTGCTTCTAAGCTGGGGCCTCTTCTAACTACTGAAATTACCAGTATATTTTGTAGACACTGTTCGCTCTCTCAGAGTGATAAGACCGATGTTTATAGCTGATGCCCAGGCATGGGATGCAGAGAGGCTCCTGCTTATCCTTATTGCTGTAACACCCAGGGCCAACCAACTTTGTTACGTGCCCCGTTGGAGGGTCGGAGGTGGAAAAGCGCAGTGGGGCCCCACCTGCGGGGAGGAGCGGACAGGACAGGGGACCCAAAACTGACCAACAGGGTATTCCATCCCACCTGCCTCATGCTCAGTACAAAAGCTGAGGGATCAAACGGCTCGCTCTCTTCCTTCAATGGCTGACATCTGAGGAGGACTCTGTCTGTTCGTCTGCCTTTGGATCTGAACCCAGATCCGGAATCCAGTTCCCATCCGTCACTGAGCCCAGCCTGGGACTGCCCCAGTGGCAGCCGGTGTTGTGATTGTCATCCTGGCAGCTTGATACAGTGTTGTATATATTTCATTATTTTCTTTTATTTTTATTAGTAACATTTCATTAAAGTAGTTTAGCTCCTTCTAAACTCATAAGTCTCTTTTTCCTTCCTCTGCCTCTCTCTTTGAAGAGGGGTAGAGGGGAGCATCTGTCAGTCCCATCTGGGGTCCCCCACGTCCCCAGTGGCTGATTCAGCCCAAACCACAACACACCCACTGGAAGGAGAAGTGAGGTTTAGCCGCTTCCTGTCACCAACAGCTCAATTTCATCTTACAACTACTAAATAATTTAGTTTCAAATTCATTGCATTACTTATGCCTTTGTGCTGTACATTCATTGCAACGCCTGCCAGGAAAACTCTTCAGAGCCCCGACTCTTCCCACAGTAATAAATGAAAAGGGATTCCGTATCGCAAGTTGATAACTACAGTACTAGAATAAAACCAGAGTTCAGTGCATGAACCTTGAATTCTGCCATCGTTACTGGAGCCAAACACCACTCATAATCAGAACAAGAGGAACAGGTGTCAAGAATTATTTAAAATGTTATGTTGTAAGCTCTTGAAGTGCACAGATACCAACCAATTTTTAAAATATCTTTTAAAAACTTGCAAAGTTGAAATAACCATCTAAAAAAATGAGACAAAAATGTTCTAAAAATATATGGCAAGTAGCAGGCATCATTGGTCTCCTCTTTCAAAGTGAGTCAAAAATAATATTCTCATCCATTAAAAGTGAACAGATTTTGGAAAACACAAATGTTTTTGCCATTCTGCACATGTGCAAGGCTCCAAATTACATTTGCACTATCCACAGCCTCCAACTGTCAACCTGTCTTGAGAATACTTCAGGCTTTGGTCCAAAAGTCTTCAGCCACTCATGTAGATATCCTACAGAAAGATTTTTTTCTAATGAAGCAGCAGCTTTCACAACATAACACCAGACGCAGCAAGCTCTACTTGACAGGGAGTTGTATGATTGAAAAGATTACTGCTTGAAACAAAAATGTGTTGGCTGTGCAATTTCGTTATCACTCATTTATCAGAAAATACAGGTGCTTTCAACTGTTCCCTTCACCTTCTGCTCCTCAGGAAGGTAACCAAATGGGACACCGGTCAGCAAATGGAGAGCAAGAAGACTGATCCCACTGTACTGGGCAGATTGCAGCAACATAGATGGATATATAGTTCTCTCTCTTGCTATTCCTCTAGGAAATACATTAGGGAAAGATCTCACTGTACTGTCTGCACACGGAAAAGGTCATTACTAATGTGTGCTGTCTCAACATCAGCATACATCAACGAGTATGATGGAGAAACTACAGAACCAATTACCTCCCTTCGTTCCTAAGCACTCCCCATATTTAATGAGTTTTCCACATCCTTGTTCATTTCTAAAAGGACATTTAGAAATATTTTACTGATTTATAAATTATAACTGGACATCTATCTGTGCAGAGAAGCTGAATTCAACGGTTTCTGCTTTCAAAGCCACTTGTTTTCACACCTCTTCAGGACTTTTCCACACAGCTTCTGTAATTGAAGCAACCCTTCTTTTCAAAAGGCACCTGTTTATTTTTTCTAGCTAAACTTTAACTTTGGCTTCTGTGCCATTTTTCTGAAGTTTCTACACAAACCATGGGTTCCCCACCTAAAACCTCCTCCTTTCCTTGCTCTTTCCCCACATCCTTTCATCTCCATTTCCAGTTCTGTCTCTCTAAAGACAGAGAGCCATTAATGTGATTAAATTTGCACAAACCATCATACAGCAGTGTCTTGTTTTCTTCTATTGGCACATCAGACGGTTACACCATATAGGTGGGCATTTTCATCTGCAATCTGTCACTGTCACCGTGAAGCTGAAGACAAATTTAAGTGGAAAGGAGGTAGTCATTCACAAGCAGGTTCACACAGGCAGGAGCCAGTTACTCAACCTGCTCCAGTCGTGCAAAGGCACTGGGGGGGATGTCACACCTGAAGAGCTTCAGTGACAGAGCCAAGATGGGATCCCACCACTGCCAGAGCCTTCAGGCTGGGTCCTCCTTTGACATGCTGGGATATATTTTCAGAAGCAGTACAGCGTCATTACTCCCCACGTTTCTTGGGAAAAAAAATCAAAAAAAATCTCATCAAGCAGCAGTTCCGGATAGCAGCCTCACTGGGCTCCATCAGGAGCACACGATGGTTTGGCTTTGGCCCTTCTTGGTGCTGTTTTGTTTCCTTTTTTTGGCAATGTCTTACTTACCATCTGCCTGTTACTCCTTCCCTGTGAAGAACCTGACCTTTACGAATCATCAGGTTAATGACAGCTCATTACTGCACCTGTGAATCAGGTTATAATTAGCCACTTTAGACAGATTTGGGCCAGGAAGCTCAGAATTCATTGTTTAGGCTTGCACACCCACTGGGAAGCTCAATCTCCAAACCAGGTCATGTTGAACCAGCCAGCACATCAAGACCACTGACAGAAGGGAGGAATTATCTTTCCTACAGTTTCTGAACCACTATTCTTGCCAGAGATCAGTTAAAAGGCTGGAAAATATAAATGGTCCCCACAACAATGCAAAAAGCTGTGTTTCTATGCAGGCTTCCTAACTGCAGCCTGCACCAAAGAAAACAAGCTGCATGAACTCCTCTGGGATCACACATTCCACCCAGAAAAAAGGGTGTGATTGGTAATGCCAACAGATCCCCATCCTGTGGCGAGGTCACATTTAAGCAACTAGAGATTGCACCCATTTGAAAGCACAGGCTGATTAAAACAGATAAAAGCAACCACAGCCAATGGAGAAGACAAACACAAATCTGCCAAATTTTATTTTTTATTTTTTTAATATATACCAAAGTCAGGGAAGGATGACTGTTAGAGCTGTTCATGATGAGTAGACGTGCAGCATTCAAAAATAACCAGCACACACCAATGCTGCCCCACGCAATAGAGCCAAGGGATTGTTTTTGTAGCTGCAAGTATGACATAAAAGTTAAGGGAGCCTTGACACTGAAGACCATTTACCTTAACTAAACCTTTTGGGTTTGTGCATCTTTGGCCTTGAACACAGTTGCGAGTTGAGGCCTATGTGAATCAACAGACTCTCCCCAAGAACTGTGTGAAGACCAGACTCACTGCAGACAACAGTTCCAGTCGCTGCTGGGATGTTCTCAGACACATTAAAAGCAATTTTCCTACAGGCTGACTCTGAGTACTGAGTTCACAAGCAACCCATCATCCTTCTTTCGACAGCTGTGGTGGATGCCACTCAAGGCTGTTCCATCTTTCTTACAGCTCAAAGTGACATGAATGTGTATGCACTTCCACCAAAAGCACCTCACAACCTCAGAAATACAAAAATAAGCATAAAGGAGGTATTTTCACAACCCAGTTTAAAGACTAATCATTTCAGTATACATGGTTTCTTAGCCTGAGAAGCTGTCACAAAACTGAGTTCATATGTTTTGCATCTCCTTCTCATTAACATACACCAAAAGTTTCAGAAGCCTTTGTCCTCCTTACCAGATACGCCCACATTTTACATGGCTAGTGTCCTAAACTGGTGGTTTCAGAAACAAAAGAAAAGGTTTCAGAAGAAATATCATCAGCCTGAAGTTATACAAGATCTAAATGTATATGGGCAGAAAAAAAACGAAAAAATTTAAAACTAAACTCTTGACAGAAGTTACTTTACAAGCAGCAGCCTGTCACCAAATCTAAGTTAAAAATAAAGGCAGGCACCAAGTTCAGCCAATGGGGTATGTCAGCAACCACGTATGTACGTGAGCAACCCCAGCACGGCACGGCAGCTGGGCGAGAAACTTCTGACCCAGGTTCTTGCTACCTGTGTGGAGTCCCAGGCTGACCAGGATCCTTCCAGGAAGGAATGCTTCCAGCCCCCAGAGCAATCTCAGGCTGAGGCATCTTCTCAATGGGCAAAATCAGCCATACCCAAAACACGGCATGTGGGGAAGACGGCATCATTTAATAAGAGGCCAGGAAGAGTTAACCAAGATAAGCTGTACAGAAGGAACAGTGGCTTATGCAGAAGCATTGTCTATTTTCTCCTTTTAAAAATAGTTCACAATGATACTAATAAAAAGGTTTGCATAAGCCACAGCTTGTTGGTAGGTGTAGTTGCAAAGCTTCTTTTTTTGTTTTGTTTTGGGTTGGGTTTTTTTATTTTTCTGTGTGATGGAGCTAGCTCACAATTTGTAAAACAAGGCAGCAACAAGCCCACGAGTTACACTAAACAAGCATTGCTCACACAGACTATTCCAAATTATTTATGCATTGTTCCACTAGCAAAATGTCATAAGCTTCAGCTGTTGTACCAAATGCTGAGCCATCCCAAAGTGCGTCTGTGGAAGACTTCAGCTGAGGCCACCATGTTTCTGAATACTCAGATATACGGACAATGAACACCGTGACAAATGAAATTACTACACTTCCTCTTCTTCCACTCCTCCCTCCAAACAATTCAATGAGAAGCCCATGTTCTTCACTAAAAATAAATAAATAATTAAAAGAATCTACACTGTTAGCTCATTGTTTTCTCCTTGCTGAACACTTTGCAGCATGTATCTATGCAGCTACATATATTGATCTACTTCACAAATACTTTTGAATACTGCAACTATTAAAATAATTTCTTCCTTCTTACATCACAGCATCGTTTGTTTTTCATTAGTAGTTCACTTTTGTAAGCAAAAAGAAGAGTACATGCAAACATGTTCATATGCATATCTATTTAAAGATTGTATGCAAAACTACCTAACTGAGAAGCAGGGTGAATTTATTTTTGTTGACATAAGCAGAGACGACTTTCTGCGGTTACTTTGCTTAATAAAATTAAGTTTCTGTCAGGCACGAATTTGGCCTTTTACGTATTTGATTGTGTCAGCCAACACGTTGCCTGTAGTCCTAACAGAAGTATTTTAAAATGTCTACAGTGAAGTGCAAAAAGATAAAAAGCAGTGAAGAAGAATTTCACACAATGGAGCACAAGTTAAGGAAAAAACATAGGCAACCTGATTTTTCTGCTTCTGGGCAGGAACTGGAAGTTTTTCAAAGTCTTATTTTGTTGTCATCTTACATATACCTGCCTGTTGCAAAAAGGTTGGGATATTAGCAAGACTAGATAGAAAAAGATTCGGATAAAGGGGATAATTGGCTGAATGTAATCCCCAAGTGCAATACCCAAGCTAAAAGGGCTAGTGTAATCCTTCGGATATCTAAACGGGAATACAGCGTTGAAGCGGACAGGTCATGCTACCTTAATTTAGCAATGGCACGCCTGCTAGAGACTTGCTGTTGCCCACAATCCAACAAGACACAGATGTTGACACTAATATTGATAAAGACAGACCTTCAAACTCTTTTTTCTGTAGAACACATACTCATAAATCGCAGTGGGCCATATCAGACCCTGGGCCGTCCTCATTACCCTGAAATAGGGCAGGATGATGGGTACCTTCCTGCAGAGGAAGGCGGCTCCTCAACCTTCTCCAGGACTCCCAGCAATGATGGGATCACTATCCACCTTCTCTGAGCATGACCTAGAGCCCAGGCACACCTGCTCTCAGGAGAAAGCCTAAAGGCCTACACCAGCACTAAAGACAAGCATGTGGAATTTGCATCTCAAGCAACTTCTTCAAGGCAGCAAGTCACAGACACGAAGGTACCCTGAAGCATCAGTTTTACCTACCAATAGCAGAAAACAATACTCGTTGCTTTGTAATGCTGTTATTGAGCTAACTGATACTCTCAGCATGGGGACAGGTCCAAGTTTGTCCTCCTCCACTGTCCCCATTAGACCACCCAACCAGGCAACATCAGTCTAGAAACAAAATGGAAATTATACGTGCATACAGCCAGGCCAACCAGCATAGGCAATAAAAACGCACTCCTACTTCCCAACTGTAAAAGCAACTGTAAAACATCACCAAAAAAAAACGCAGATCAGGGCCATGCACATCACCTTCCCAGGGCACAGTCACGAGGCTGGCTTGGGAACAAGACTCCTCCACAAGGACCTCGCAGAGCCCCTTCTAAGCATGGAACATGGCAGCTCAGGTCAAGACTGCACGTGGACCAACCTTGCCCCCAATCAGTGATTTTGGAAAACCATCAGCACGAAACATCAGCCAAAAACGCCCCACTGTACCGGGTACTGAGGATAAGAGGAAAGGCCTAATTTATCTCCTATGTAAGGCCTTGGCAAACCCACACTTTGAATACTGCATGAACTCAGCCTCTTCATCTTAAGACACAACAGTTAAAGAATGGCAACTGAAGTGATGAAAGGGATGGAGTACTCTTAAGGACACACTGGAAAAGCTGGAACTCTTCAGTCTGGAGAAAAGAGTAAGAGAGGAAAGGACCTATCAAGGGTGGTAAATAAGTTGAATGCTGAAAAGTTATTCACTAAATCTCTCAATTCTGTAACTATGGGGTACTTCTTGAACACACTAAGAAATCTGTTAAAAAGGAAAGAAAAATTGTTTCTTTAGGGTCAAGAATGAACTTCTGTAACATACTGCTTTCACAGCTTCCAATAGTAGATAGCACCAGCAGTTTCAAGAGGGGGTTAAACAAATTCATGGATAACAGGTCTGCAAACAGATACAGAAGTGAAAAGGCAGTGGTGTACCTTCTGATACCCCTAATACAGTGTTTGTGGATGCTATAGGAGTAGGAGGTAAACAGACCACAGAAAGCAACTAGGCTCACACGTTTCCTATAAATAGCTCTTATTCCCGTTGCTACAGAACACCAGGGGACATGGACCGCTGGCTCAACCAGAAAGGTATTTTTACGTTCAGGATGAGTTCAGAAGGAAGTGACAAGCTGGGAAGAGTTTGTATGGCATTGGGAAACCTCACATCCAGGCAAAAAGCTTTGCCTGTTTGCTCTCGCTTGTCACCTCTAAGTAACTGGCAGTGCTTATTGCACACGATTACCAGCTCAGCCTGCACTATCTCCTGATGACAGTAGTTGATGGTGAACTGCTCAGGCAAGTAATCTTAGCTACTGCTGAGGAAGATAACACAGGCAACTACATATGCAAGTGGTCTAGACCAACAAGGCCATCAAGCAGCTGCTATGGTCTTCAAATACATACAGCCAGGCAGACTAGGGAGAGACAACATGAAATGTGATGTTGGTGGGTGTCCTCAAGGCTAAAAGGACTTTGGGGTACGGGGAGGCACGTTTCCATTTGTCATTGCAGTGGTACGGAAGGGTCAAACTCCAGTCACTCCCACACATTTAGGGTTGTGCTGTGGTACTGGGATGTCCTTGCTGCTGCTAGAACAGAAGTAACAAGGACTGGGCAGTCTGGAGATGACACAGGTTTTGAAGAGGCAAAGCATGTGCAATGGCATGGCAAAGGCTCAGGCATTCAGTAGCACACAGTACACGCTGATAGCCTCAGGTAGGTGAGATCCCAGAGGGAGGGCATCAGAGAGGGTGAAATGAAGAATATCCCAACTAGACAAGTGTCAGGACACATCTGTAGCTAGGGCAGTATGCATGGTGAAGTAATACAGGCATACGTCGGTATACAAGATGTACTTTTACAGGAAAACATGGACAGCTTCTCTCTCTGTGAGCTACTAATTTATTTTAAGAGACCCTAGGCTGGAAACGGATGCTTTCACCAGAACTCCTCAAAGACAGTCAGAGATCCCAAGTGGCTTTCAGCTTTACAGTGAAGATATTTATCTTACCTTGCTTTAGACATTTCTCTTACCTTGCTTTAAGTACTTCATTGACTTTTTGTTCTAGTTCTAGTCTCCTCTGCCGTTCCTTTTCTAGCTCCTGCCTTAACGTTTCAGCATTTGTTTCTTCTCTCAGCTTCCTGAGCTCCTCCTCTGTTAATTAAGGAAGAAGAAAAAGATTTAGTTACCGTAAAGTATTTCTACAAGAAAATTAAAACCTAATTATGACCGATTTGGTGGTGGTTTTTTTTTATCTGTGCTATACCAAATATATTGACCAGAAAAAAAATGAGTAATCAAGGGCTAGAAAGACTTCATAAAAAGCACACAGCTGTACCATGTACAAAATGTTTAGTTACAATTGTTAAAGTAAGCTGAAAAACAACTTTCAAGTTTTATTTTCAAGATGCAATATATCAAAAATAAGGCCTTGGTACAAGCTATGTTTATCTAAATAAAATGTGACGTACCCTTCATTCCCCAATGAAATAATCAGCAGTAAAGGCTGTCCATTGCTAAATCCAGTGGTCATAACAAGAAAAAAAAAGTATCTGTTTTCTTCCCCTATGCCTATGGGTAGAAAAAAATCCCAACATATACTCCGATAAAGTTATATGATGCCATATAACCCTCTATCCATCAATTTCTGGCACCTCTGTATTTTTATACAAGTCAGATGGCCCCATTATGGACCCGAGTATCTTACAGTTTTAAGGTGTTATGAGACGAGGAACTGAGTTCAGATTTTTTACCCTTTTCCAAGGTTACAGTGTGCCCTACGAACTTCCATGTAATAATTTATATACAAATATAGATAAATACACACACATATAATTACTTATACAAACACATATACACACAACTTTTTTCATGAGAACTTAGTATCAACTATGCATAAGGCTTTTTTTGTGGCTCGTTGGCCTTACCTTTTTCATCACTAGCAGTATCCTTGTTCATGAACTTATTTTACCCTAGAGCTACAACGGGGTCACTATCATTGATCACTTTTCCCAGACTGGCGAACAAGAGACATGACAAAAAGAAGATTGGGAATAGATTTTTTTTTTTCTTTTTAAACAAAAAAAATTCTATATACTTTGCTCTCTGGGCTGGTTTTTAAGCTCAATCTCAACAGTAAATAGTAGAGCAGCAGGTGTATTTCAATCTTAAAGCAAACCAGAACAGAAAACACTAGCTAATTCCACTATCAACACAGACACAGGGGTTCAGGCTTTATGTCGTTTTACAAGATTCGTGTATTATGTTCTATCCTCTCTTCACATATTGCCTTGTAAATCTTTGATAATCAGATAATTTGGATATCTGAGCCTCTCTGACTCCAATCATTAAGTGTTTTGAGAAGGTCTGAAGCTCTAGTGCAAATATTCAGAAGAACTGATAAACTCTCTGAGCTCTGCAGGAGGCCCTCATGCAATATCTCTGATCATTTTATCCACTGTGCAAGTTAGGTGGTGGCAGATTAACTGTATTCCTGCAGCACTAAGAGGTTTAGAGCACTGAATTAGGAAAGATGATGGGAAAAAGCTACATGAATCAAGAGGAGGGTACAACATGAAAGGTTCCACCATGAGCATACAGGTTGAACACCACCAAACTGAAAGGAGTGCTGTCATCTCACCACTGATGCTTTGTCAGTGACCCCAGAAAGAAGAGTTGCAGCACAGAAACCAAGTTATCCTCTAAAACTATATAACTAAAACTGAACTTTATTCCCAAGGGCAGGGTGGGGAACTGTCACTGTTGTAGCAGGTATTGTCTCTCCTGTAAATAAATGGAAAGATATGGACATAAGGGCATACCTATACATGGAGCTGTTCCTAATTATGACTCCACAAGGAATTTTAAATTCAACAAGAAAACTATGTTTATAATTAGCTTATCCTACTTTCAAGGGCTTGCCGTGTTCCAGAACAAGAGCATGCACACAGCTGAGGGGAAACATCTGTTGCACTTCAAATGCACTGGAGCTTGTGCAATATCATGAAGATATCACAAAAAGTTCCAAAGCTTGATAGGGATGTTATGTTCTCAAGACCATTAAAGGGAAAAAATTCTTCACTAAATACCTTTTTTTTTTTTAAAGAGGAAGTGACTATGCATTGTGTATACACAAGAAAACCACAAGCAGTGTAAATTAACCTCAATGCCCTTGAAAGTCTACTCAGATCTTCCAGCTTCCTAATTCCAATTGTTCTGATTGCACTACATCTTGTTCTACTAAAACCAAAACGAAACGCCCAGAAACTTGACCACTAGGAGGACAAGCAGTACCAGAGATGCAGAATTTGTTTATGCAAAGAGGCAGAGTTAAAGGGTACGCAACAACCAAGGTGGAACTCCTATACAATAGAACAAAAAAATACAGCATCTTATCATCAAGAACTGTCACAGCTTCATATTTCATGGCATTTCCCAAATTTCAAGTACGTGACTTTGCAATTTAAATCCACCCCACTACAACTGCTCTGGCCCCTCCAACTCTTTAAAGCTGCGTTTGTTGCTACTTTGGCAGCAGTGTGGTCCGGCATTGTAAAACCTCCGTGTTTGGTTAGTTAAATACTTTACATTTGCTAAGCAACAGAAACCACAGAGGAAAAAAAAACCCAAAACCCCTGATGTGTTCTTCCTTGGTCTCTACCCTGAAATAATCTACAGTTTGGCCAAGCTGAACTGAACTTACAGAGGACATTTCTCTAGCCCTGAGGGCTGCTCCTGTAGAACAAATGAAGTTGGCTACAAAGAGCTGAGGTCATGGACCCTTGAGAAGAGCCTGTGAGAACATTTCACCATGGTATCTACCTATTGAACTTTACAGATGAGTATCCTCCTTGACGATGAGAACAGAGTGCTCCTTGGATTTCATTTTCACAGTCAAACTTCAAAGATCCTCCCCCCTCCACACACATACAAAAAGGTAAAACATAAAAGGACAAGCTTCACGTCCACGATTAATCAGCTTCCATAATTTTCCTCCCAGGTACACCAATCTCAGCTCCCTGTCTCCCGCTGGGCAAAAAAAACTTTAAAATATTACAAGAGGATCAGTGCACATCTTAACTGGACACGCAGGTGATGTGAGCAGCCACAAAGGTGACTCGGTTAGAAGGGGAAAATTACCAAACAGAAGAAAAGGTCTGCTGAAATGCTGACGGAGAAAATGCCAGCCAGCCTGGGAACTAGGCCTGGGAACCAGAAGCATCCTTGAGAAGTGCAGCTGGCCTCTTAGAAGTACACAGCTGCGTACCTAGAAACCAGAGACGTCCTGAGATACCATTGATAAGCACAAAAACAAGGAACTGTAGCAGCAACTTATCATCTGAAAAGGTGAAAAACAATCTGGGAAAAGGGGAAATCATCTTGAGAAAGTAAGAATCGGTAACTGCCACGGGCTGTTCTATCTGCAAGAACAAGAAAACAGTCTGGGGAAAAAAAATTAGCCTGAGAGAACAGAAAACATCAACAACTATTGGCTATGCTGGGTGAAAAATAAAAAATAACAGCATCTATTGGTTGCTGAAGTGGTGGTGTCCTACACCTTCTTATTTCTCTATGATATAACAATGACTTAATTTTTATCCAAAATGGAGTTTCTCTCTCTGAGAACTTCCTGTGCTGCACATATTTTTCCTTTCCTAAACAGGTTGAACTCTCTGCACAAACTTTCTTAGAGGTCTATACACCCTTGCCAGGGAGGGTTTGGTTTGCCCTCCCACTTCTGGGATGGTTGGGTCCCCTCTGGGATCGGTTTGTCCTCCCCTCTGGGATGATTTGGCACCTTCTGAGATCTGTCTAATAAGCTTGATACTGGTATTATTGTGAACATACAGATTTATGATAGATTACTTATACGCACGTATATATTTCTGCTGCCATATTATTGATGTTTGCTTCACTAGGGATAAGTTTGTAGTAATCTGTAATAATACACACCTACTTGGTTGCTGTCATACTATTAATTGTTGCCAATAATTTATAACAGCTTTATATATATATGCACATATATATTTTCATTCATCCATATATTCACTTTACCAATCACAGGTATAGTTGCTAGTGGTGATTTCTGTGGTATTTGTGAAAATTTGTAACAAAGTAGAGAAATTTAGAGTAAAAAACCTGTATGTTACAGAATCCTACCAACCCAAAGTCACAATCTCTACATACTTGCAGGCTGGGTAACACTTTAGGTTGTGACAGCAGGTATGAACCTAAAAAAATGCTTTAAAATCTCTTTAACAAACTCAACTTGTTTAAAAAAGCAGGACAATATCCAGATAATATCACGCTTTTAAAAATGAGAGAAAAATGTGACAAAAGGCAACAATAGTGTTTCAGCTACATTAACTTGCATATTATTACACTGTAAACGCTACGAGAGTTGACCCTGTAGGAAAGACCACCATCAGCAATGCATCCCACAAGTTACCAAAAAAGCGTATCCGTATCAGGTTTTTTACAGCATTTTATCCTCTAGTAGGTGTCACACAGCTGTCGCACCTGCACTCCAAGGATTCGATCATTTAAATTTCAAGACTTAACAATGCAAAAAGTGTAGCTGATACCATGTAATTGTTAAAAGATAAGCTAACCAGCATTTTATTGCATCATCATATGCCATCAGCCAGTACAGCAACTGAAAAATTTCAGTTTGCTCCCCAGAATACACAAGCTTGTAAGAAGCGTTTTGATAAAAAGCTTTTAAATACCCAAGTATTTAGTTCAGGTGAGACTGAACAGTATCCGAGTCGTATTTAGAAAAGAAGGATGATATATCGGGCTGGGAAGGCACAGCAGAAGGTTGGATTTCTAATTCAATACTGCATGTGCAGTAAAGCGGATGTGTCCCCTAATACGGGGATTGGAGGTGGATTAGGGAGTCTCCTAGTATCTATTTTACATAATAGCATTCCTTTGTAGGCCTACAGGTACGCTGCAAAATCCCCCTCTGGGACAAAGGGATCAAAAAAAAAAAAAAATAAAAGTCTTTCAGAGCATAGCTAGAGACTGCAGACCACTGTTTCTACCTACCAAATCAGTTTAGCGTTAAATCTAAGGAGATAGAGTAAAAAACTAGAAATGCAAAAAAGCGTACATGCACTCTGTCATATTTACGTGGGGAAACACCAGTACTTAACAAGACCGAAATAACCCTTCTACGTCCATGTTAATTATGGCAAATCTCCCTACAACCCTTTGAACATTACCAGAGTTCAAGTATGTTGTTTAATTGGTACTAACCGCACTAAATCCCAACCACACATTGTCAAACCGGATCTCGCCAGCTGCACTGGTGGACCCAGACATTGGGAGTTTTCTCCAGCGCAGGCAGCTTCTGCCCTCGCCAGGCTCCCAGCTCCTACAGAAAACTAGTATTTTAACTTTGTCCCAACTAAAGCAACTGTATGATATTACTAACAAGATGTTAGGAGTCTGAAAACATGCCTATTTTCATCATCACAGACATTGAAGAGCATTTCGTCTTTATCTTAAACACCAGCAGCAAAGGGCAGTGCTGTGAAAGACATGGAACGGCTCCGTTACTTGTGATAAAGCAAAGACATACAAAGAACATTGTTTGACCAACAAACAGTGACGGAGGAAGGACCCACAATAGCAATCCCTAACCTGTTTTTTTTCCTGTTTACAGTTATTTTGTAATTCATATGCTCCTCCAGAGACAAGTTCACGATTCTTAGCTATAACTGCACACAGGTTAATTGTGTACTATTTGTTACCTGTTCTTCTTCTAATCTCTGACTCTCCCTCCCCAGGGCTTATGTCCTTTCCAGCAGTGACTTGAGAACCACAGATACCGCCAAAGACTTACCACAAATCTACCCTAAAGACTTCAGATAAAATATTAGCCTTTGATCCCAGACATTGCAAGACATTCTACTTCTTTGCATGCCAGGTGCCTGGAAAAGAAAAGGGCTTGTCTAAGCCATTGCTCCAGCAGCTCCACTTTATTAGCTCTCCTTCTTTAAGTCGTCTCTTAAGTTCATGTCCTCTTTCGTGCTTGTACTTCTACACTTCACTTAGGAAGCACAAAGCTCACCTGCTCAGGAGGACTACTCAGCATTTTAAGAAGGAAGAACCTAAAAACCTCCCTTCTCAAGCCCCAAACTCGAGGTTGACTGCCTAACCCTGCCTTTGTCTTGTCTGGTTAGGTGGTCGCTTCTGAAACGGATACCAGCCTTCTCGCTCGTCATAGCTCTTCCAGAGCTGGACGAATGGTCTGGAGAGTCATCTCAGCAGATAGACAGCAGCAACAGTAGGAAGAGGGTGGGAGATGCAGCCCAACTGTGGAGTTACCTGATTGCAGTTTCAGAAATTCCTTCCTACTATAACAATACCAGATACTACTACCAACGTGACTCAGTACAACACTGTAAACTGACTGCATTTCAAGCAAGACTTTTGTGCTATTTTCTTCCGGACACTGCCCTCACATTCTTTGCTGGAAAAGTAGGAATCCACATTATTTTGATTTTAAGTCCAGCAATCCTTTTACACCAACAGACTAAAGCCAACCTATGTTCCTACTCTAGATTTTTATTTTTCTATTTCCTTTAATTTTGAAAAGCCACGAGTGAACTTGGTGAGGCATAATGATGGGTTTCAGCATCACTGATTCCTCTTTTGCCAAGTGCTTCCTCAGAATTTGTTTTGGTAACTATGTTTATGTGGACTCCATACTACACCATTTAGTTTTTAAAAAGAAGTAGAGTAAGAATGAGAAAACGAGAATAAGAAAAGAATTCCTGTTAAACTGAAGCCAGAAGCTGTTCTCAGACTTTGTCTAACTCAGACGTGGTTCCTTATGACAACTTGGACACAAAGATGAGAATAACTTTTTTTTTTCCTCTTTACCTTGGCACAGTTCTTTTGTGAAGCAACACTGAGAAGATTAAGTGTCATATACGAACATTTAGCAGCTACATCAAGTGAAATGAAAGAGTTACTGAGCCCAGCATCCTGTTTGGCAATGGTCAGGAAGAGGTACTCTTCCACCAGCAGAAGAGGAGGGACCTGTGGCAGTACCCTCTAAACCACCACCTACCTGCAGTCCAGGGACTTCCTCTGCCAGGCACGCTGCACGCTGCTAAGGAGTGGAACAGCAGCCAATGTTACAGCATCACAGGGAGTACTACACAAAAACTATTCCCAATACATTGCAATTACAGTTTCCTCTTTCTAAGAGCACAGTTTAAGGTGCCAGTGAAAGCATTAGCTACTTAGAAGGAACAGAGCCGTCTACAAGCCCCGATTCACCTCCAGAACCTTTAGCAGTTAGTGTCATAATGAAATTCCCCACAGCAAGAGTGAACTTCTGTCATATTTTTTGTATCATTCAACCACTTATTTATTCAGCAGTAAGCAGTCCTAAGTGAGCTAAACAACCCCTGTACGGAAAAAGTAATTCGCAAGTAAGTAGAAAAAAAACAACCAAACCACCCCAAATCCAACACCTCATAAGATCTGCTACTACACAGGGATCAAAATGTGTTGTCCACACATTCAGCTACACAACTAATCCTCAATGAACTCTCATTCCTCCTTCCTCAAACTTATTTTCCTATTGTTCCAAAAGAGTCATCGTGACCTACTTTATCTTCAGCTGATCTTTGCTCAGCTAACCATATAGAAGAAAATAACACTAAAAACATATAAAGATACTTCTACAGTCTATGGAAGGGACAAAAAGAAAGACATGCAAACGCTAATCAGATAAAGGAAAAAAAACAAACCAAAACAACACAACGAAAAACAAGTCAGCAAAGAAGGAAAACTGAAGAAAGAACTATTCAGGGTTTTTCTTTTTGCATTTGAGAACCCCTTGCTTTGTCAAATTAATGGTTTTCCCTTGTGGTCAGGCCTCTTGCTTGTTTGCATGAATTTTCTGTACGAATACAGAAAAAAGGGGAAAAAAAGATTTTCTAATAGGAATGTTGGTGTCATAAAAAGCTAAAAAAGCTGACAGGAACATTAAAGATGAACTACATTTATTGAGTGCACACCCTTTCCTCCTCCTTACCCCATTTTATATAGGCATTTCAGTAGAGTGGAGAAAGGGAACAGTTAAATATAAAAACCACATATTCGCTATAACCATTCTCCAGCTCACTCTGGTTTACCTGCACACATTGAAACGAAGAAGTGACCTGTCACATTCGGAAACAGTCATGCCAATTTGCCTGAAAAAAAAACCCTAACACAGGTTTGGCAGTTAAACAATCCCTGTTTGGCAATTAAACAATCCCTCTTTTTACTTTTCTTGTTTCCATCATTCTGTTGTGCCTCTCTGCTCTTCCGAAGGCAAAGCTCCTGCTCCAGTACTTACAAGCAGCACAGCTTTTGAGGACCAATTTTTGAGTCTCTTTGCATACGCCTACAAGGCGGGGAGCAGCGTGGGCTCTCTCTACGCTGATAGGAAATAAGCCAACTCTGATCCAGAAGCAGTGGAGGGAAGGCTGAGTCTGAACCATCACCCTGCTTCTCAGTGCAATTAATATCCCCCGGTACTGTTTTCCTCACCTCAATAGCACAGTTTCATGTGAAGTGTTCTTCTATTTCATGTGATGAGGGAGAGTGATTTACAAAGCACATCATATTTGACAAGATCATCTTCCGCTGTGCAAACTGGCCTGGTCTCCTCTCTCACCATTCCTTCTATGTCCCACTTCAAGTAGGTGAGATTACAAAGAAATAAGATGTCATTACTATGGTATGTACAAAATAGTTATACTAACAGCCAATTAGTAACTTTACATTTACATATAGTGTTTTCAGTGGAGCTTTATTGTATTATAACAGACACAGGATCATTTTCCCTCATGACAGAGGGATTTTAAATTAAGTTTCCTGAAAATATGCAAACTAACTTAAAAATCAATAGCTTACTGAAACAGATCCCCTTCTCAAAACATCAGTGGGAAGTTTTCTATTGCAAGATACACTTTTGCCAGCTTGAAAGTCATGAAAAGTATTGCTGCTCTATGCATTTTCAGACATTTCAGAGACTAAAAATGCCAGAAAAGTTACAGAATTCATCTAAAATGCAGGGAAATGCAAAAATGTTGTCATTATTGCAGGAACTGTTGTTTTCAGTCCCTGGTTCTGGCAGAAGTGAAATAGGCTATAAACGCTGAAATAACGTCTGTCTCAGGAATAGCAACAGGCTGTTCCAAGGCTTTTGTGTCACTAAGCTGAGCAGGGAAGGGCAGGTTCCACGTGGGGCTCCCAAAATCTCCAGCCCAGTTACACAGAAGGGACAGCAGTGGTGCCCATGGCCCTGCTTGAGCTTTCACAATGACTCCACAGTTCATGAAGCCAAGCTGGGCACACAAAAAAGGCAGAAGCAAGAGCACACCCCACCTACATAACGCGATGCGCAGGCGGCATCTGTTTGAGCTGGTGGAGGAGCTAAAACAATACACCTCTGTCAGTGCAGTGCTGCACTTTGGTTAATTAGCCCCGCAAAAAAGCGGCATGACGGCACGTGAACCTCCTGGGTTGGGCCCTCCAGCGTTCTGGCATCTTCATGCCACCACCATTGTGGTGGCACTGTCCAACAACAAGCGCAGATTGAACAAGCCGGGTCCAGAACAAGGAGCAGCCCCAGGACACCAGCCTGCTGCCACACGGGGCTGGAGTCACATCCTTTCCCTCTCCACTGGCCTCGGAAACCTTGTGCTCTTGGAATCCAAGTTGAGAGCGAGCAAGAGCACAAACCCATCCTCCATCAGTCAGTGCAGAGTCTTCACAGATGAGAAATGGAGGTCTGAATCCTCCTTAGTCTGCCTAAGGCCTCAGGCCTCCTAAACACCAGGCAAGTGCTCTTACCTGCTTACAATTGCCTCTTCCAACAATGTTTCCAGGAAAATGAAGTCAGAGTTTTGGAGGGTTTTTTTTGTCCAGGAAGGCTAGACATGAACTCAATACACACGGTGCACCATGTAAGCATCTCTGGGTATAAGCAAAACCTTTCCCACACCTCTTAAGAAACTCTCTGTAGTTTTTGAGATGTCTCCCAGTCAGAAGTCAGACCCAGAAAAACTTTAAAAAAAATTAAGTACAAAGCAAGCGAGTGGCTCTGGTGAACAGACAGCTCTGCAGCAAAGCCTGGACTCGTGTCTTTTTGCTGCGGCTTCTCTGGGTGCCCAGGGAAAACAGTCAAGAAGATTTCCCACCAGTCACCATATGCAAACCACAGTCCTCTGAGGAACTCCACAAGCTCGAGAGATGCGCATGCATGTCCCAGGAAGACCCTGTTAGCGTCTGGAAGTCCAGTATTTTAAGCTGAAAGAAAGGAGGCTTTAGGAGGAGGACTAAAGGGCATGAGAAGCCTAGAGTGAGCTCCACCACCACAGCTGCCTTGGTGCTCACCAGCATCAGCACGATTTAGAAGCCCGTGCTGCAGCGCCAGGGCCCCTTGGCCAGGGTTGACCATCTAGCAAGGAATGGCTACTATGGCCCACAGCTGCTATTTGGGTGCCTCAGATATACACAGCAGCTACTTACTCTCTTACCAGGGTTTTCACCCGCTACGTAAACCAACTCTTTATTGCACTTACGAACCAAAGGTGACTATAGGCTGCCACGTCAGTAAGACGACAGTAAAACCAATGCAGTGAATCTATTCCTCTGCTCTTCTCTACCTCTGCTACTGCAAAAGTGTTTGACCCTCATGTCAGGAGAAGTTACACCCAGGGTATTCTGACACAGTTGGTAATTGATTATGAAGCTGAGTCAGAGTCCAATTTGTTGCATACAATTACTATGGGTGTCTGAGGAGGTATTAGCATTTCTGTATGGAATGGCACTTCGTAGAACAGGTCTTTTGCTGGTCACAACCACCACCACATGCTCAACCTCTGAAGTTTATCACTTTAACACCTCAGATTTCTCTGAGGGCCATATATGGTTTTCTACGCCTCTACTTTCATGAGGTTTGTAAGAAGAGCGACCGAGCAGAATACAAAGAATCATTGGGTTATTTATACCAAAGCGCGGAAGCCAGAGAAAACACTGTGAAGTTAGTCACATACAAGGTTTAAAAAGGCACATGAGAACAAAGAGTGTGGGGAAGCGGAAATTTCAATGGGAAAGAAGCAACTTCTTTTGTAACGTTGGTGTAAAAATCATAACCGAAACCAGCAGTTTCATAAGCCCCTAGAGACTCCTGCCACAGCCTGCTGTACAGAGTGGAATGCAAAACCCTTGTGGAGAGGACTTTATTTCCTCCTGAAGCTTTTCATCCTCACGTGGCGTTTCTTCCATTGACCAGTTTATGACTAACCCTCTTCCCTAACAGTCACCCGGCTTGTTTACCTTTAGCTGCTACTACCACCAACTTCCCTCAACTGCTAAAATTAGCGCTGCAAAAAGTTTAACACCCTTGACTGAGAATTAGCTAATACTTCATGTGAACCATAGGATGCACGTGTGCTTACAAAGCACCTTGTAGCACCAGTGCTGCTATCTGCAAAACTGCCCTCCGTAAGCAGGTACAAACAGTGATGGGAAGAAAAACAGAATGCTTACCCCAATGAGGTGCAAACCTAGAAAGATACCGCCTATCATTTTGTCTTTCAAATTCAAGAGCAGCAAGCATGTTTTTATTTCTTGTTTAGATACAACTAGATTCTGAAATGGAAGCACTAAAACCACTACTAACCTTAGCATATCGATCTGGCTGCCCCAGTTCAGTAGTTACCTTCCCAACAGCTAGCACCAAGGCAGCGTTCACGTGCGTTAAAAGCAAGGTTATAGTAATACACAAAGTCCTTGAGAAATGGATGATTCTGATGGCGACAGCTCCAAGACAAAGCTTTATCTATCCACGTTCATTTGGAGGTCCAGCAGACGAAGCCCTTTGCGCTTTCCGTTCAAGCAGGCATTCAAGCCTCTGTCTGCAGGAACCCACCCTGATGCCGCAGCCCCACCAGTCCCAACACGCGTGTTTTCAGCACTCCCGTAATAAGGCTCAGAAGGAGCCATTAGATTACAGAGACTAAGACCCTTCCCGCACAGACAGGAAAAGCAACTTTAGCCCTTTTGGCTGGAAGACTCAGCTGATCCCTCCCTTGCTTAAGATGCCATTATCCAAGATCCCTTCCTCCACGTGCCTCATCCTCCTGGCAGCCTGCAGCTTAAACCCCTCACATTTCCAGTCACATTTTATTTGCATTTACAACTATGCAACACGCTAAGCAATTTCTCTCCACCGTCACTTCTCCCAATGTTTAGATTATCTCTTCGCTACAGAAGAGATTCATCTGGCATCTTAGATGAAGATATTTTCCCATTTACAGACAACTGTTTGTCTCCAGTAACTAATTTGCTCCAGATTTCCTCTGCAGCTTTTCGAGGCTACAGTCAGGTTTGTGACTTGTTTCACCGAAAACACTACTCAGCCAAACTGCACCTTCCACGTGTGCCTGCTAATGGCTGACCGGAGTTCAGACAAGACCAGCAGTTTGCTCTTGCTTTAGCTGGGCACTCGCAACAACAAACCCACACTGACTTGGAGGTGTGTTGTCTATGTGCTCATTATACATAATATATAGCTAGGAGGAAATCTCTCTTCCTTAAATCTTCTGGCTAATAACACACCTGTACAAAGAAGAAGTATAGAAGAGGCAAAAATAAAGTCCGGATCATGCTGATAATGATTAGAAACTCCACACATTAAAAAGCAAGTCCAGGGAACTTTAAATGTTTCCTCACATATTAGTAGTTGCTTTGATTTCTGCATACCTAGCTGGAAGAAATGGAGTAGGAGGAAATGACAAACAGTTCATGTAAAAACACAATTCTAGAAAGGTGTCCTTAAGGAATTCCATTATTAAAAATAGTATGCAAGTACAGCTGAGTGACTAGCCTTCTTAAAAAAAAAAAAAGTAATCTATTGCAGCAATAGGATTAAAAACAAATAAAAATCAGGCTTTCTTCCAAAGGAAAATTAAAGTAAACAAACTGCACATTTCAAGAATGTTTGTCTGCTCACCATCAGTTCACTTTTAGGAAGAAAAAAAAATACTGAATCATTTCTAGTACAAAAAAAACCCAAAACAGATTAACTCAAAAAGACCAAGGAAGAAAAGAAAAGAATACACAAACCATATCCAAAAAGCAAGGTCCTACTGCACTCCAACTGACAAAGTTTTTTTACAATGAGGTTGGTGAAACACAGGAACAGTTTGCCCAGAGAGGTGGTTGATGCCCCATCCCTGGAAGTGTTAAAGGTCAGGCTGGACGGGGCTCTGAGCAACCTCATCTAGTTGAAGATGTCCCTGCTTATGGCAGGGGGGTTGGACTAGATGACCTTTAAAGGTCCCTTCCAACCCAAACTATCCCATGATTCTATGTATTTCAGCCCCAAATTTTGAAGGGAGTGGGTGGATAAGGGATGAGTGTTAATGTTCTTATTTCTCTACCTGTCATTCTTTCTCTTGTTTTTCTGTACAGAGTTGCAACCAACTCGCCAGGACAAGACTATAATTGCAGCTAAAGCAAACCTAAAGCTTTGGTAAAGAGCTCTTGACCTAACAGTAAGGAGTCAAGTCACCTAAGACTGACCCACATCACCCAGCTGAACTACCCTGTTGGCCTGAACTTCCAACCACCGGCTCAAAGCTTACGTGAAAGGGTGAGCTTCGTTACCCTTTACCTTGGAGTCTGCTACAAAGGTCTGCGCAAAGGAAACCAATTCAGCTAAAAGTGGTAACATGGTTGATCTGAAGATTTTCAGACTACAGCATGAACCTGAAGAGTAAAAATATTCACAAAAACAAGTGTCCCACATGGTTACTGTAACCACACACTAAGGACTGAAAATGGCTTCACAGCCATGGAAGTGTTTGGGAACCATATAGTGTTTTTATAGCAAAATACATGTCCTAGTTCAAGCCAGAGATCAGTTCTGGGAAGTCCTACTGTGTCTGTTACACAACAGATTACATCAGGAAATCACAAATGTCCCATCCAGTTTAAAAAACAATTTGATAACAGGAGCTTAAGCAATACATCTTTGGGGATGGAAGGAGTACGTGGTAACTCCATATTGCTCAGTTAAATACGAATTCAAACAAACCACTGAAACCAACCAGGCAAGTCAAACAGAGCTTTCAGTTTTTGCTGCTATTCCAGTCATGATACCTCTTCCAGATACCAGTGGAAGCATATAGCAGCTCGCTATAAACTCTTGCCCAGTCTCCTTTATCATGCCTCCCTCTCATATTCAAGGGGGAAAAAAAAATCAAAGAAATCGTGCCAAATGATAAAAAAGTCACAGAAAATTAATTCCAATTTCTTGAGAATATGATGAAGATACAACACAAGTCATCTTGTTAGATTATAATCTAGAAAATGAATAGAATCTATAGCCTTGTTATTTCTACCTCTTAGAACATATCTGACAAGCTTTGAATACATAAAAAAAACAACCCCCATATTCTGAATTTCAAAAATAATTCATTAAAATGACCATTTTGGGAAGCAACTGAGCAAGAACTCTCACTTATTACAGAGATTCCTACTTCTATCAAGTTAACAGAATGCTCGTCTCCCATTTTTTCAGTTTTAACTATGCTGTCTTACAAGTCAGCAGTTCAGATCCGCTGAGATAAAATCCAAAAAGTCTTACGAGTGCCTCTAGCCATGAATGACAATTTTGTCTTATATATATGTATATACACACACAAAACCAAACAATAACACTTGAAATCTATAGACACTCTTATCGGTGCTTCTTATACCACTTACCAGTAATTCATATACTGTTAAGAGACACGTGTTTTAAGACGTATTACTTGTTGAAATGCATTGGTCTCCCCGTCAGAAATATCTTCCTTCTTACAATTACTACTAGACAAAAAGCACTGCAACCACATTAAGGTTGAGTTAATTCTAAGATAACCTGAAGATGTCAACACCAGGACTTCAACTAAGCAGCTTTTGTCATGCAGTGAGGTGTGTTCTGAGGAATGCAATGAGGAAAAAAATATCCAAGTGACCCAGAAACCTTGGGAATACTTTTAAGTTCCTCCTCGAGAAGTGTCAGCCCACGTGCTATCTGCACATCAGCCCACGTGCTATCTGTGCGTCCGCCCACCTCAAAATTCTGATGCCAACTTCTGCAGTTTAGAGAAGCCTTATTTCAGTAGGCTTAAGCCATTCCTTTCCACACAGCATTAATGTTATACTTACGTAAAAAGTGTTTTTCCAGTAAGGCTATTTCCAGGTGACCTTTGATCTCATTCAGTCTGTCAGATTCCGTTCTGTTAAAATCCTGGACTCCTGAAGCCATGATGATGGTCCCTGGACCAGCCTATAAGAAAGCAAGAACACACTGACAGCTCAGAGGCACATTTTTTTTTTCTCATTTAAACAGATCAACTTTCTTCTGGGCCACTAAAGAAACAGCCACATGAGAAACATGCAAGCAACAACTCTGCATGCTTCTTATTCAGCATTAAATTACCACAATAAATGAGTGAAAGCTAATCAAATGCACAGCATCTCCCATGTGAGTTTACAGAACGTACTTCTGCAGACCTCAGGGAGTTACACCAAAAAAAAAAGATTCCCTCCCCCTTCAGTTCTGCTGCATCATCATTTAGCCTTTCTTCTGGCTGATTTAAAAGGCATATTTATACTGTCCCTCTCCTCCTCCCACTGTATAAATGGTCATTGCAACATACTTGACGCATAAAATTGTGAAGCTAGTAAAAGCATTACTCTTCTAGATATTCACAGAGTTATTAGAAAACACACATTTTATATTTTAATATCCGCTTATGGAATGTGCAATTCTGAAGACCACGGTCCCTGTGCAAGGAAGACCGGCACAGGGGTCCGCTGCTCCCCCACCTCCAGCACAGCCCAGTTACTGCTGAAGGATGTGGTTGGTGCCCAGAAGCTCATCCTGGCAGGCCAGGAGAGGGGACAGTCAGGAGACTGGGTGTCTCAACTGATTTACCAGCACCTAACCATTCCCCCACCCCTTGTTCGAATTCTGAAAACATACAGAAACTGTATTGCTTTCAAAGTCAGCTTGCATACATTTAACCATGACAGCTTAAATTACATACATAAACTCAAGTAATCTACAAGAGAGTTAATTAAAAGACATTTTCTACGTTTTAGGAAAGATGTGCAGAAAGCTCACTGACGGCAAAGTACTTTCACTGTTGGGAATGATTTGTACTTTTAAAATAAAACAGTGTGGAGATACCTATTAAACATCTGTTTTCTTGCTTGAGCTGAACAGATGCTGAGTTTAAGCCTCAGAATTTGTCTATACAGGCAGATTAGCACTCGGTAGGCATTTATTGCATGGCGTTTACCTGGCACCAACTCCCCACCTGGGCTTGCTCAGTACAGCACCAGGCAGAGATGCTATTTCCAGTCCTGAAAGCAGCACAGTTACACCCACAGCCACGCGGAGCAGAAGCCCTTGGCTCAGCAGCATCCCTGTGCTGCTTCCCACCTCAGAGCCAGCACGGACCGTGGCACGGCAGAGACGGACAGACCCCGGGGCAGCATCCTCCTCCCCGTGATCCAGATTTCCCGCTCACACCTGCCTTTAGCTGGGGAGGTGCAGTAAGATGTGCCATTTGCGACCACTCCAGCCGCTGCTGGAGAGTAACAGCTGGCTGTTTTCAGATGAGCGTGGGGTGGCAATTAACCTCCGTGTTGATTTCTTATCTACAGAGATATGTCATGTTTGTTTACACCAAAAGATTTAGTGCTATCACTTGGCAGACACTTGGACAGCCCCAAGGAGGAAGGTGTGGATGAAGTCAAGCAGCAGCACCCTTACAACACACTCTACAGACAGGCAAAAGGAAAGCATTGTTAATATACCAATTGCTGCCAAGGTGTTAAAGCGCAGCTTTCTGTATTGTATAGCCACATCTGGTACAAAGAGACAATCTCTGCTCCTAGCATGCAGGAGTTCATATGGAGCTGTCTAAAGAAACAGTGCCACTGCTTAAAAATAAATAGATAAATAAATAAAATCACGTGCAGGTCAAAGAGCAAAATGCGGTACTCATCAGGAATGCGCACAGGCTCTGCGCATGTATTGGGTTTGCACGGCAAGGTTTCTGTAGCGGGGCGGTTCTACAGGGGTGGCTTCTGTGCGAAGCTACCAGAAGCTTCCCCAATGTCCAACAGAGCCAATGCCAGGCAAGTCCAAGACGGACCCACCGCTGGTCAAGGCCGAGCCCATCAGTGGTGGTGGTAGTGTCTCTGGGATAACGTATTTATGAAGGAGGGAAAAAACCTGCTGGGGAACAGCAGCTGGAATAGAGGAGTGAGAATACGCGAGAGGTTGGCCCAGAAGGCCAACCGTATCCTGGGCTGCATCAAAAGAAGTGTGGCCAGCAGGTCAAGGGAGGTGATTCTGCCCCTTTACTCCGCTCTCGTGAGACCCCACCTGGAGTACTGCATCCAGCTGTGGAGTCCCCAACATAAGAAGGACATGGACCTGCTGGAGCATGTCCAGAGGAGAGCCACGAGGATGATCCGAGGGCTGGAACACCTCTCCTATGAGGAGAGGCTGAGAGAGTTGGGGCTGTTCAGCCTGGAGAAGAGAAGGCTCCGGGGAGATCTTATTGCGGCCTTCCAGTATCTAAAGGGGGCCTACAGGAGAGCTGGGGAAGGACTTTTTACTAGGGCATGTAGTGACAGGACGAGGGGGAACGGCTTTAAGCTGGAAGAGGGCAGGTTTAGATTAAACATTAGGAAGAAGTTTTTCACTTTAAGGGTGGTGAGGCGCTGGCACAGGTTGCCCAGAGAGGTTGTTGAAGCTCTGTCCCTGGAGGTGTTCAAGGCCAGGCTGGACACAGCCTTGGGCAACCTGGTCTAGTGAGAGGTGTCCCTGCCTATGGTAGGGGGGTTGGAACTCGATGATCTTCAAGGTCCCTTCCAACCTAAACCATTCTATGATTCTATGAACAACTCTGCAGACACCAAGGTCAGTGAAGGAGGGGGAGGAGGTGCTCCAGGCACCAGAGCAGAGAATCCCCTGCAGCCCCTGGTGAAGACCACGGTGAGGCAGGCTGTCCCCCTGCAGCCCACAGAGGTCCACAGTGGAGCAGATATCCACCTGCAGCCCATGGAAGACCCCATGCCAGAGCAGATGGATGTCTGGAGGAGGCTGTGACCCCATGGAGAGCCTGTGCTGGAGCAGGCTCCTGGCAGGACCTGTGGACCCATGGAGAGAGGAGCCCACGCTGGAGCAGGTTTGCTGGCAGGACTTGTGACCCCATGGGGGACCCACGCTGGAGCAGTCTGTTCCTGAAGGACCACACCCTGTGGAAAGGACCCATGCTGGAGCCGTTCGTAAAGAACTGAAGCTTTTGGGAAGGACCCCCATTGGAGAAGTTCGTGGAGGACCATCTCCCATAGGAGCTGGAGCAGGGGAAGAGTACAAGGAGGAAGGAGCAGCAGACACAACACGTGATGAACTGGCTGCAACTCAAGACAGCACCTTGCTCCTGCCCAACCAGTCCCTGGTCCCCAGCCCCACGTGCTGTGGTGGGGAGAGGAACGCAGAGACTGATGTGAGGGAGGAGAGGAAGAAGAAAGGGGCTAGCACATACCTAAGCATATTCAAGTTTTCATCTTCACTGAAGATACTCAAGGTATTTCACCAAGAGATGAGCTACATTTCAGAAACCCATCTAGAGAAGCAGCTCCACTTTTGCTTCTTCAGAGACGTTAAGTCATTAATTAAACCTCAGGATACCCTGACTGTGCCTCTTAGGAAGCAGGAAAAAGCAAAAGATGCCTAGGACTGGGGACTGAGTGACATGAGTGAACACAATTTTTTCTGAAAGTTTCCAAATGTGTGTATCTGCTAACGCATTGGACCCAAGAAGTCCGACATCGGTTAATGGGTTAAAAATCAGCAGGTACACATCATTAAACTAACCCCAAAAGGTTACAATGACCTTCTACACTAGAGAAAAAAGGAAAAAAAACATCCACTAAGTTAAAACATAAGGCTGCTTGCTAAGAATACTAGGAGCAAGATCATGTAATTATTGTGTGATAATAAAATGGTTTAACCAGAGTAGTAAGATACAGTAATACAAGTCTGGTGCAAAACAAAGCATGCAGCTTCCAAAATTAGTGACACCATAATGCATTAATGAATACAAGTTAGAAGTGTTCTGAAAACCGAGCATGTCCAGGACAGTGATATGGGAGACATTTAAGCAGATGCTTCTTTTGTCCCAGAAGATTTTTCCCCACACCTACACACCTCGCTGTGTCAAGAGGCGTTAACGGCCTAAAAAGATAAGAAATAAGGTCTATACATTTGCTGGAGGTCAACTGCCTGCCTCTGAATTAAAAAAGTACCTCTGTCTGAAGTTACTATAACTGACTCAACTCACAAGTTAACAAAAGAAATTATCATGTATTAATTCCAGCGTTAACTGGGTAATGTTTCTTTCTTCCGCTGCCTCTGCAGGCTAGTGCTGGGACTCGGGCTGGATTAGCTACACTTTTAACTTAACTACAGATGCCCTTTCTTACTTCTGACTCACAATAAAAGCCTTGAAGGCTTCCACAGATTTCGGCTTTTCCTTCTGCCTCTCTAGCTTTGACAGTATTTGACACGGGAGCCCTCTTAAAATGTTGGCAATCACTATTACTTTGCGAAGACTGCGCAGAAGACTTGGCAGTGCATAGGAAGCCAGCAAAATGCCAGAGTTGAGTGTGGAGAGTTGGAGCCAGAGGGGTTAAAGGAAGATTTCCGATGACGACAGACTGCTTCTAACCCACTATCAGAGTTCAGAGTTGCTGCTCCAAGCCACATCCAGCTCTGGATCTGAAAAACCACAACTACCCACAAATGTGTTTTTCAAGCCATCTGCAGTTCAAGTTTTTCATAACAGCACCTCCCAGCCTGAGAGCTCTCTGCCTTCCCTCCCCAAACCCCCTTCATCCTTCGAGCCCCGGGATTTGGTTTGCGCACTGAGCACCCACACCACCTCCGCTGTACAGCCACGGAAAAGGTCTGAGTCACTTCTTAATCGAGCAGATGCGGATCTGTCCTCTCCATCTGTAGCACATCTTCAGCATCGCATAGAAATGTAACTGGCCAACTCCCTCCTTTTATTTTACTGCACAACATCATACGTGGATGATTTTTCTCTAGGAATATATAACAAAACGGGGGTCTCATTTCCCAGTTTGTAATTAACTTAGAGAGGAGCAGTTCTCAACCACAGAGGATGGGGAGCAGCAAGGACACGGCGTGCCAACCCCAGGGGCACATAACCATCCACCCAAGTCACTCGTCAGGGCCCGGTGACGGCCGGGACACGGCACAGGGAAGAGGTAGTTTAAAATATACAAAATTTTACCTTGCATTCATTTGTGCAGCAAAGCGGGGGGAAAAGTCAGGTAGGGCCTGTAGTGATAGGACAAGGGGTAATGGTTTTAAACTAAAGGAGGGCAGGTTCAGACTAGACAGAAGGAAGAAATTTTTTACAGTGAGGGTGGTGAAACACTGGCACAGGTTGTCCAGGGAGACGGTAGATGGCCCATCCCTGGAAACATTCAAGATCAGGTTGGAGAGGGCTCTGAGCAACCTGATCTAGTTGAAGATGTCCCTACTCATGGCAGGGGCGTTGGACTAGATGACCTTTAAAGGTCCCTTCCAACTCAAACTATTCTATGATTCTTCAGTAATACAACAAACTACAGAGCTTGTCTTGAGATGTCACAGTCTCCCGAGTTCCTCAAATGACACTTCATGTGCATTTTCTTCAAATTACAACAGGGTTCCCCATGGCTGCTGCACTTACCTGCTCTAAGGAAAGGGAAAACCCAACACTGCTGAAGAATGAAAGCATCTGCATGAATAGTTAACCCTGAGTAGCAGTTCTGGGAAGCATACCCATATTGGCAAGCTCCTAAAACACAGCTATATTTTACATAAATTTAAAAAAATCTAGTACTAGCCAGGTTTAGAGATTTTAATATCTTAACTGTAATGTTTGCATCATGCTTTATACCTTCCAAGCATCATGCTTTATATCTTCCAATCACTATAAATGAGGTGACCAATACAGAAGTATTTAAGGTTTTAATTGGCATGTTTCAGGAAAAGCCAAACTGTACTGGAACAGCAATTAAATTAATGTTTTCTGTACCACAATAACTCAGATTTAATCCTAGCACACTGGCGGGCAACTTGCATAAGTAGATTAGACTGCTTTCAGTACAATATGCCAGGTACAAGAGCGCTTTGATTTGCAATGCTCGCTGCCAGGTTAGCGTAGAACTTCCACGGGTTTGAACACACATTTGTTCTTTCCCCCCTCTGCTGAAGGGGACATGACCATCCTCTGTACCGAGTTCATTCATATACCTGTATGTAGCACTGAACATTTTCTCCCTTTTATAAAAACGGGACACTTGTGCCATTAAGAATACACAAATTCATCTACAGCACAAAATGATAAGACGTAAGTTAAAACGAGGCAAATCAAGTCCGAATTGGCAAATACAAGGATGTTCTCTGACTTTCAGGGCATAGTCCCCCATCCCTGAACATTTGCATCCGAGCAAACCAAGGTGCCGGAGCAACGTTTTAAACCTTTCTTGGTGCAGAATTGTGATCTAGCAGGAAGGAACCCATGCTGCATCTACAGAACAGGAAACCATGATGGCACTGAAGAAAGAGGACTTTAATTACCAAGACAGCAACATTACCTGAATTTCCAATGTCACAACAAGACAAATGCTAACACGTTCACTATTAGGAAGTAGGAATAGAGGTTACTCGCTCTACCTATTTCCTGACTGTGGTGTTTTTACAAAACAATGCAGAAATAGCAGTGCTGAATGTCCTTGCCTTAAAAAAACCAGCCAGCCACCTATGGTAAAGAGGGAAGGAAGGAATAAATGTGGGAAGCCGTTCAGGAACCTAAAAATACTTAGCAAAGAGTTAATTTGTTAACCAACATGGTTGTCTTGGCAATGATCTGATCACAGTGTCCAAGTACTCACAAAGAGCTACGAAAGCACCCGCTATCCAAGACATACCTGGTAGTCAGCGCACTTAAATGGGAAGCGGGGGGAAAGCACCCACACAAGCAATCAGCCAGCCTGGCCGTTGAGACCAAACTAGTTCAAACTAAGAGAAAGGCACCTTTTGAACAAAAAGTCTCAGAAACCGCTACGGAGAATCCAAAGGAAAATAACAAATCCTTCCAACCCCAGGGCTCTCCTACCAGGAGGAAGGAAGCTGTGTGCTTTACCCAAACATGAGTCAGGATGTTTATTACTGAACTAAACAGGTGAAGTTCAGTTTTAAGATACAGAATATAAGATTACCTCATCTGGCCATCCTTTCCGTCCTTCCATGGGGTGTAAATTTTGCATGTGCTACTTCATTAAGACACGTGAAGTGTTGGGACTAAGTCCCACTGCTGTACCTGTGGCCTGGGACTGAACGTTCCCTTCACTCGTTGGAGGTGTGCAACAGAGGATGCTCTGCTTTGCAGATGGTCAGGGCTGTGCAATCACAAGCTTTTATGACAAGGCTTTTTACTCCAAAGCCTCCATTTGTGGCAAGTTTTTGCATACGCTTGTCAAGTTCAGACACATATATAAAGAAGAGGCATCTCATGTGCGCATTTCTAAGTGCACTATGTACCCTTGAGGCACAGTACAGAAGTGCCTTTCATTCATATAACTGTGCTGTACTGCTCTAATAGACAGAGATATTTTTTTAATGGCTCCAGAATGATTAATACACCAGTCTGAAGGAAGAAAAAAAAAAAAAAAAGGAAAAAAGCATTGAGAGGAGCAGAGATGAAGCCTTTGCCAAGGGAATGGCTGACAGGGGAGTCAGAGACATCTATGTTTTGAAGATATAGATAAGAGGACCGGGACTCAAATTCTGCATGTCTGTGCTCAGTTCCAATCCACCAATCTCGCTCTTTCAAGTCCATCAGTTCTGTACTCAGATTTTATTGGAAATAGTGAACCAACAGAAGTGAAAGCACAGTACAGCTCACATCTATCTGAAGAGACACGCAGCCTAACTTCAGCTTACGCACAAGACTTGCATTGACTTCTCTATGCTTTCAACAGTTCCCCAAAGGTATAACACAAGAAGAAATCAACAAGATTCTCACAATCAGTGTAACAGAAGTACAATGCTGAGTTGCTTACAGAGCCTATAAAAGAAAACAACCCTGTATAAGCAATTTGAGTTTTGGTCACTGAATTAAAAACAATTCAAGTACAACTCAAACATCTGATCTCAGTAATAAACTGAGACATAATTCAGAGTTCTTCTGTTCACACAGTCTCAGCCACTATTTTAATATTGATTTAAATATACAAGTATTACTTTTTTTCTCTCGGCACCTCTGCAGCACAGAGGATTGTTTCTTCTCCCTTCATTTTATAGATGGGCAGCAGCGCTTAATGGGACAGATGTCAGCAAGGGCCAAGTGCTAATCCCCCAAACTCCTCATCTGAAATTTATCCCTTATATGTGACATCACTTTCCTCACAGAAGTTTGCTTATTTTGCTAGTATCTGAAACACAGCTGCTGCTGTTCCAGCATCACACTGGCTTTGTAACTCCCTAACATCAGGACCAACGCAAAACAAGTCCTCTGATGTTTTCGCTGCTTCCTCCCCCTTTCTGTTTTTAACCTATGCTCAACTGTATCCCAAGGACTTCGACCGTAATAGCCTACTTAACAGTATGTAATCAGCCAGAAAGCACAGTGTTTCTCTTCAAACTACCTTCTCAGCACACAGAGCTGAACAATTTGAGAGAACGGAGGCCATCCCCACAGAAGGGCAGCTGTAAGGCTTTGTAACTAGGCAAAACTGCAGGTTTACCTCGCTATTCCCTCAACCATACCATCCTGGAGCCACTGTCCTCCTAAAGAAATACAGAAAATAGCGTCTAGAGTTTAAGACATCTTTCTGTACCCTCTAGCTCTGCCACCCAGATCCTTCTGGGGATTCCCTTTAAATAAATATAATGCCTTAAGTTTAATGAAAACAAGCCAGTGTTTACCTCCAACAAACTCAGAAAATACCATGTTGGAAGGGCAGAAGCACAGATTAGTCCCAGTATACACAATACCTACATCTTAACAAATGACAGATGCCTTCAGTAGAACAAGAGCAAAGGAAAGGCATTGAACAGACCTTCCTTGTCTGAGGAGATTGAGGATTTGCACACAATAGACTTTTTGTGACAGAAAAACGCTCTGTCATTACCACTTGTTTATTCCATGATCATAGGAAAAAAATCTGGCAAAAGAGCTCCATATAAGCAGGACTGTATGTGATACCATACAAGCCCACCTTAATTTAAAAAACCTAATAGCTACAGAACAGGAGACAAACTCTCAACCCCAAAGGAGATGCTTAAGTGTATACAGTTTGGAGTCTTTTACGTTTAACACTTGTGGTGAGCAAGCCCTGCGCTGCTAGAAATGAGCTTTCAGGCAACAGCCTGACCACATTTTGGAGATAAAAACTGCACGGTGAGTTTCCAAATAGGGTGGTACAAATTCTGACTTCCAAGTCACATTCTAGAAAACAGTGAAAAGGAAAAATTGTAATTTAGATTGTGGCACTCCAAGCTCAAGGATCCACAGCCACTTTTTAACAGTTAAAGCAGGATTATTTCTTTCTTTTAAGCAACATTTAACTTTTCCTGAAACAGTGTCTTTTAGAAAGGTAAGTCTGAGTGCTTCTGCTTACAAGCACCAAAAAGCTTTAGCACCTCCTGCATAGCTTAAACCAGCTGTATAGCATGGAAGCATACTGGATACAACACTGCAGTGAAGAACAAAGCGATGTGACCCTCTAACTCTAATGAAGCCACCAGAAGCCTTATCCCTACAGTTCTGGCCAGTGACATTTCAGCTTCTCAGACAGAAAAGAAGTCTCTCCTTCACAACTATTCATTAGTAATTCAACAAAACAAATAAAAACCAGACAGCATTCAGAAGCACATCCAAGGTTAACAAACCTGTCAACCTGCAACATCTAAAATCAATAGTAGGGACAGGAAACCCTAATAGTAGGAAATTAATTTCATCTTTTCACAAAATGGAAGCCTATTACTGGAAGCTTACTCCCTAGTCCACAAATGTTCAAGCATTAAATCCAAAATACAGGGACAAAGAATTATTAATTTCTGTTATTTTTCTGCCTGACAACTAGATAACATAATACAACGAAACTTAAATCAAGTACTTACAGGGTCTCTCAGCTCTTCATTGTCTCGAGTTGACGTTCGAGGTATTTTCACCGGGATTTCATCTCCACATTCAGTGTCTGAAGCATTTGGAGACTCTGCTAAATCAAGGAACTCATCTCTCTTGTGACCTCTGAACCTTATTTTGTCCAACTTCTTTAGCATGTTCAGCACTGCACTTTTCTGCTTTACCTTAACATGACGGTTGGAGTCTCTGCAAGAAACAAGACATCAAGAGTAATTTAGAAAGCTTGCAATAAACCTTACTATACGCATTCTGACCACTAACTACTTCTAACCACCTTTCAAGGGCTTTCCTGCCACTGGAGGAAAAACGTGCTGCAGCTTAGCTTTTTAACAGGCATTTTTTTCCCCACAGTGTAACAGATGCACGGTTTGGTTTTCGGTAGTTGATGATTTACCATCCTCCCACACTATTATGGCCTCTTTCTCATGGCTATTTTTAAAGCAAGTCAGAATGGGCACAAGCTAACAACCTGCACTCCAAAGAATGATTAGGAAGTCAGTTCCAAGCAGATTACTTGAAACAAACAAAAAAAGTTAAGCTGATAAAACCACATTCTTCAACTTGATGATGCTTTTAATCAAAGACACGAAAAAATCCACTAAGCTTCACAACCAATCTTTAAATTCCCAGAAAAACTGGAGCAACAGAGTAGCGAGGCTATCGTATCTCCCTACTGCTTCAAGCTAAGAAAACAGAAAGTACTGAGGGTTTATTGAAGAAAGCCACCAGACAGATCCACGCAGAACAGCCCACCAAAAACTGGAGATTGTTAAAAATCAATGATAATTCATTCAAATGCACTGCCAAGATCCTTAGAATTACCACTACTGATAATCTTCTATACCCTTTGCTAGATTTCTGTTAATCCCTTTGAGACACAAAGGAGAATCGCTTTATTAGTGATGCTTTCACTATTCTTTTTTTTTTTTTAAACTAGCATGACCAAAACTTTACTGTAAATAAACAGCGCAGCCAGTATTTTTGCAGAATGTTGCAGGTGCCCCAGCATCCGGAGGAACGAGAAACGTCCAGGACATTTCACTTCCAGAGATAGCATTTGACATAAGCAATACTTAAATTATAAATCATAAACCATATTGGGAGAAGCATTTTGCTTTTTAAAAGACAAAAGAAGAAAGCTTAATTAATGTATGTTAACTCATTGTAATGGTAGCTTTCCAAGACACTGCGCTGTATTGTTTCTGATTTAAACCAGACCTGCCGAATCTGTCCGACCCAATGCTCTACATGTATCACACTCTGTACAAAAAGATCTCAAGCTTCATCTTTTTTTTTTTTTAAAAAAAAAGTTAGTTCCTTGATCCTGCCACTCCAGCAAGCTACTGCTCTGGCAGTTTATAACAAACCAGCCACAATTTTCTCTCCTACAAATTCTGTTCCTCAGCTCAGAGTGTTCCATTTGGACGGTGCCGCAATGCTCTCCCAAATGGTCTTCTGCAGCCCTAAAAATTTCTTTTGAGGCACTTGTTCCCATTACTATCCTTTTTCCCCCTCTATGGTCAACATTGCCCTCCTCTTCATTAAAAACCATGCTTAGCTTCATGGCACATCACCCCAGGCACTGGTGTGAGATGGAAAAACAAAGGCAGATCTAGACATGTGTTGCTTCAGGCATGTAAGGAAGAGCAGGAAAGAAGAGCCTTTTGCCACTGGCTCCCACAGCCTTTGCACTTGAGGCAATTCTCACCTCCTAACACAAACTTCTTTTCAACAGAGCTCTTTGTCTTTCCCTACAGATTCTTCTTCGCTTACCCTAACACTTTGGCAGTGACTATTCACACCAGGTTCAAACCAGATCGTTCCCTTCAAAATCTGCGTTAGCTTGCACCTCTGCCAAGGTTTATCAGCACCCTTCACTTAAACACAGAAGTTTGAAACTAATACAAATCCCCTATAATGCAGCTGGCAAAAAAACCCCGCACAAAACTCTTCCTTTATCAGAGATGCTTAAAGCTGCAGCCCTATGTTTAATATTTCGCTTAAAAGAGAATCACTTGCGGTAACTCACACCAAGGTTATTTTCTATGAGCAGCTTTCTTTGAAGTTCTATTACTTGTCAAAGCTAAGTTTAAAATAGGAACACTTCTTGCTCATTCATTGACTATTTGATGAAGAAACTTGTCAGCTATCACATCCAGAAATATCTCTAGGGCCTACTATTAATAGCCACTGGAGAACAAATGCTATCAGGGAAGTTTAAACCTCTGATAAGCACCGGCACAATCATACCATGCTCCCTCCCATCTCAAAGATCTCCATCTATGTTCAACCACTTTTACACCCCATGTAAGTCAGACCTACAGCAAAGCAACTGCAAACCAAACCCTGTTTGTTCGTCATCCATGCCATCACTGTTAATGATACAGCTATATGAAGAAATAATAAGTATGGTAGAGTGCTATCCCTTTTCTGGTCAGCACTCATCAGCCCACACCACTGGAGGACCAGCATGCACCCCAAGCCTTCTCCATCTCTCTTCCAGACAGAGCAGTTAACTCAAGGCTGCAGATGAGCGTTGCTGACCTGGGCAGAATCAGGAATCCTCAGCATTCTCCTCTTAAAGTTACATTTGTCCACTGCTCCCCAAAGACCAGGGCTGGACTTGGACCTCTTTCTATAGCCTGGCACATACAGCACTTCAGTGGACAATGATGTGAGATCAGTTTTCCCCTTAGAGTGGATTCACATTCACTTACATCACAAAAGCAGCAAGAAGCAACAAAAATATCTCAAGACAAAGCAAACTCCAACTCTACTCTTCAAGCTTGGCCTTCAGGCAATGACAAATAAAAGACCCAGGATGGTATTTTTACTAGTAAAACTGATGTATCTACTCTTACGTGTATTATCACCCAGTCTTTTAAAAATGCAAACCTTTCTTTAGAACACCAACAGGTCACTTCACTGAACAGAGACAGCTTAAATTCTCTAACACAGAGACAAGAAAAAAAGATATGCTATCGGTGCCAATACTTTTTAAAGTATTATTCAGTAGGTCGACCATTAAAAGAGGAAACAGTAAAGAATCCTGTTCCTAGACATTTTTAAGTGCTTTAAATACAAGAAGCTGTTATATAAAAATATCTTCTCAGTTATAATTTAAAAATAATAAGATCATTTTGTCTAAAAATTGTTTTGAGTGCAGCAGGCAACCAGATTACTTACAGTTACATTAGATTAACCTAAGCAAAAACCTGAGCTTGCCAACAAGCTCCTATAGAAACTCATGATCTGGCCTCCAGCCAAACGCGCAATCTAAGACAGGATTTTTATGTCAGCAGCCTGTTCTTGCAACCAGCAACTTTTTTTTTTTTTAGATAAAGATCAATAAATATGGTGACATTTCAGCAGTTTCAGGCTCACTGAGGAAAAAAAAAAAAAAAAAAGCTTCTCTAAGACTTTTTATTCCAAGCAGCTTGGGTCAAATTTAGATAAGCTTGAGGAAACTTATAAAACATTAGACCAGAATTTTACCTAGAATTAGCTTTATTGTAAAATACAGTAACTGAATATCAAAACCACTGGCTTCACCATCATCGCTATTCATCGCCTCACCCTCTCCCATCTACCCATCCACAACCTGGCCTCAGCTGGTTCGGCTCCAAGCTTCAGGCTGCTTCTAATAACTCCCCGTACCAGCAACACCAAAGCCAGCATGCAGTTTTGCACATGCAGAGCTCAGAGTGTGAATGCATCTTCTCCTGCTTTCAAACGAGCCACAAACAAATATTATGAAATTATAATAAAAACTCAACTATTTTAACCCCATGAATTGTAAATGCTCTCACACAGGTGACAATAATTGTTCTCACTACCACACAACATAAATAAGAACTAAAACTGCTACCGTGCTTGCAAATTATTAACTTAAGCAAAACAAAATAAAATCCATCCTTCCCAATCAAGTTTATTTCTGCCTACAAACACCCTACCATTAATGTAAGCAACAGAAGACCTTTCCCACATTCAGTGCTGTAACAGAAAGCGCTGCAGAGCACAGCAAGGCAGACGCTGACTCTGCAAGACTGATTTAGGTCCAACTTCGTTGCACCTCAGCCAGATCTAATAATACTAGCAGGCCCTCTGTCGTAATACAGCAAGGATATCTTACATCAACGTGCTTACAAACAAGGCTATACAGGCACCCAGGTTTTTAAGAAGGTGGCTTTTATTTCTCTCATTGCAGTAGCAGAGGTCAAACTAGCAAAATTAAACAGCAGCCTGTAAAAATTATCCTGAAGTCCCAAACCATCTAGTAAAAAACTAGGCATCAGTTTATGTATACAGGGCTTGATCAGTGAAAGAGGCCTGTTCTTTTCCATATCTAGAAAAAAAAACCCAAACTAAAATAATCTTTAGAGTTTGGTGTCCTGGTTTGTTTGTTGTTTTTTTTTAATTGCCATTAATATCTAGTTGTTAAAACAATTCATTCAAGGCTGAAGGATCCTTTCACAGAGGACCAGAGAAGAGAGAACTTTATTTGGACCCAATATGAAAACCCTCAATTAACCCCCAAATAACTGTCAGACATTCAGTTTAGACAAATATATCAAGACCCCAAACCCCAAACCAACAATTCACACATTCCAAACACACTAAGTAGAGAAAAATCAAGTTTGGGAGGCAGAAGGGAGGAGGCAACTCGCGGAAGGGCAGCACTCAGTGCACCGCTGCTGGCCGAAATCCACCTTAACTTGCCCCAGAGTCTTCTACACGTGGCTTATAGGTTTTGCTTTTCTGTTGTTGCACCTAGTTTTTAATATGCTGAATCGGAGTATGTGGCCTGGTAGACTGGGCAGAGACTGAACAGCTAAATCTTCATGTCCGCTTTGTCAGAGGAAGGACTCTGCCTCGCAGCACGGCGATTCAGTTTTCCTTAGCTGTTAATAAAACGCAAACCCGATACACAAAGTCAAACAGCATCCTCAGCAAGTGTTCATGTGGAGCCTGGGGGGAAAAACAATGAAAAAACCCACTAACACATCATGGATGAATTTCATCTCAGGTCAAAAAGGCCATACAAGACTATGACACAGCAAAGTAACTTCTAAAGCGCCTGTGTTCCTTTTGCTAGAAAAACAGCGTTTCAGAAAGCTGAAGACGACATCGGAGCTGAAGCAAACCTAGCATACCTCTAGTTTACACCCCATCTGCTTCACGTTCTCCTTTCAGTCTCAAAACATCTTTCCGCAGAAGTCCGAGGTAAGAGCTCCGGTGTCCCAGAAAAGCCAGGCTGTGTGTGGATGAACAAACACAGACACAGTGTCAACACCGGGATGTTTCGGTCTTATCGGGAGGGAGGGACACGCAAATTGAGGGAGTGGAAAGTATCAGGATTACGTTAGGTATTTATTACTACTTCACTGAAATGCTCTTGCCTGTTATCCTAAAGGAGTTGACAGAAGAGCAGGAACACAAGATACACTCAGGCCATCCACATACCAACCGATACTGAAAACAAAGCTTGGTGTGGTGTTTTCTGGATATGTCTAATTAGAACCGGAAACCTCAGTGAGAACATCTAAGCCTACAAGAGATTCATGGTCCAGCTCTACATACTGCTCTGTGCAAAAAGTTCCCTCTTGATACGTAATTTTCCCCCCCTCGTTTCTCATTTTAATGGACAGAATCTCAAGTCACTGTCTGAACATTTTGTACTTATTAATATTTAAGAAACTAAGCAGAGAAAGATCAACCGACTGCACTTGAGAACTCCTTGTCTGCTCAGCTTTTCTTCCCCCTCTGCAGACACTTCTCCCGGTTTGCTCTCCAGAAGGTTCACATCTGTGAAGAAAGCCAAACCTTACCCGCAGCGTCTCTTCTTGAGCAACAGGGAGCGGTTTTGCACAGACGAAGCTGGCAGCTTCCCAGAAAATTCTACATTAAGCTGAACTCAACGAGACGCTTAAGCATGCAGAAGGGACACACACCTCACTCAACGCGGCTCTTTCATGAATGGTGCCCATGTGAGAGACACATCACCCAGGCCTACGCAACGTGTTGAGTTCTCTGTATAGAACGATGTCATCATTTCCCGTTGGAAACCAAGAAATGGCAATACTTTGGGCCAAACATCCAGCTGGACTGGCCAAGAGCAGCTTACACACACTCTCCACAAGTTATAAGCGTTGCGCAAGTGCTCTCAATTTCCGACACCAACAAACACACCGAGCGTGACCTTCAGAGCTGAGCCCTCCCCACGCTCAACCCATCACACGTTCATCCTGAAATTAGTCACCGCCTTCGCGTCACAGTCTGCTAAAGTCTTCCTCAAATTACGTCACCTGTAGCCCCAGGGTCATAAGGCGATGTAATGCATACATAGAGCAAGCTGCTTTCTGGTTTTGAGTAACACCTGATTAAAGCTTCCAACCCTTTCAGGGTCAGGGGTCCTTAAAACTCCAGGGATAGACTAGTCTAAATAGGGATAAACTAGGGGGATAGACTTTGTTGGGGTTTTTTGCATGAGAGATGAAGTTATCAGTCAGGCTACCTATGGTGCGGAGAAGTATTATGCTTAGAAATTCACATTTATTTTTCCCTTGAGCTAAAAGGAGATGAACAAAGAAAACCCCACGAGAAACGTCTCCTCTGCGTTACAGACTGCTGGCAGAAGCAACACTCGATTAACACAGGTCGGAAATGAGCAGGAAGTTGTGCTTCAGTGTTGCAGGCTTAATTAGATGCAGCTATTAATTAAGCATCAACTCTGAAACAATTTAAATTGTCCAGTGACTGGTGGGAGGAGGGAAGGTGAAAAAAAGTGGAAAGCCACATAACATGCAGTACGGTACAACACAGGGACTGGAGACAGAAGTTCAACATACCCATCTTGACTGCTGGTGGCGAGGTTGTCACAGCAACCATAATGCAGCTTCATGAATATGCATGACACTAAAATCTATTTTTTTCCCCAAAAGAGACTAACGTGTCATTCAGCTCACAGCATGAAGCTGCCTGGGAGACGAATCGGGGTTGTACAATAAAAGTGACTTGTCTTCAAAACCTCCACAGCTCAGCTGCTGCAGCCAGGAGGGGTTGGGGGAAGAGGGGTCACACAGAACGTGGCTGCATGGGGCTGTAGGACTCTCTTCTGTACCTGCCTCGGCCAGAGGGTGCTTCAGACGTATCTGGCAAACATTTTAAGGCAGAAGTTGCCAAAATGAGCTGCTCGCTCCCCTCCAAAGTTTCAGACCTGTGCAAGGCATCAGCCTTAATCCCTCCACCACCTGGGGACAGGCCCTGCAGCAAGCCAGAGGAGGCACCTCCAGTGACCCGCCATGGAAGGACAGAGAAGACGGAGCTGCTGCTCCCACTGCCAGGGACAGTGCCCAGGCCAGCTGAAACTGGGGGGCCTTGGCGTGATCATCCCTGGAAGACTGTGGGTGGAGGTGCTCACAAAAAAAAAATGACAAACAACCCCAAACCACACACATGTACCTATGCAGGTCACACACTGGTGTGTCAAGAAAGAAACCGAGGGCAGGGACTATTTCAGCTGAGTGGCCGTGGGAGTTGTACTCTGGATGTAATCCCCCACTTAATGTCACACTGGAAACATCACACCTCCAAAAACACACCCCTTCCCCAAACAGGTTTACACCCTACAACACCTCTGTCTCTCTTTCATCATGAAACCTAAAATTAGTCAGCTTTGTTAAATTAATTCCTCTGCAAACTGGTAAGCTGGAAATTCTAACTCCCAAAACAGGAAGATAAAGTTCAATTTTTCCTCAAGACACCTGTTGGGGAGGGAAGTGGAACATTTACTACGCCAGCTGAAGAGCAGCACCAAAAAAACCCTGCAAGAAAATGACTGTGCCCACAGCAAGGAGCTCGAGCAGCCCGCACGGACTGGAGGAGCCACCAGTTCAAGCCACGGGGCAGCAAGCAGTTGCCCAGCACTGGTGTTTGCCAGCCACTCCGCCTGGCAGATACCCTGTGAAAGGGGTAGCATGTCGTGATAGTAATAAAAGCCTATCTCCCTCCAGGTGACACCCTCCTTTGCCGGTCACCCACTGGGTTCCCCCTCGCTGTCCCCCCTGCTGCGTTCCCATCCCGAACCCAGCCGAGCCTGAAGCCCACTTGAGCACAGGCTGACACCAAAGGGAGCACCGCTATTCACTTCTGCCATGGCCTTTATGTCACTCGACCACTCATGCAGTTTATCAGCTCGTTGCTGATACAACTAATTTTCGTGTTTGTTTTCTGGCAAGGGCAGTGTGATGGGAGCAGACAGCTATGCAGCCTCACTCATGGTCGCACAAGCTATTAGAGCTGTCGTGCCTCCCGCACAGAAAATGTTTCTGGTCGTGGGCAGAGGGAGAAAGCATCCTTTGACAGCAGCCACCTGCACTTAAATCAGGTTAAACAACGGCAAAGCCTGACCCTAAAGACAGCGTTTACGAAGCTGCCATGAGGCACATTTCAGAAATCAGTCCCACGCCACAGCTTCAGTCCCTCCTCTGAAGGATGAGGGAAGAGCTTGTCACAGCTCAGCACTGAAAAAAAAAGGCTTTTTTCTGCTTCCTCACTCTGTATTTTGTCTACTAGTCAGGGGAGCTGAGGGCAAAGGTGGGAAGATGAACATCACCAGCTCAGCAAGAGCCTCCGTGTTCCAGAAGGCTCAGGCAGCTCAAGTCTGGCTGGTCTTCAACCCAGCCAGAAGCCGGGGCACAGGGGAAGCACTGCCACAAGCAAGCACCACTTCTGCCGATAAAAACAAGAGACATGGGGGTGATGGATGGGGGCAAAGGACAGGACACGACCAACACAGAGTAAGATTAGGCTATCACTGCATATATCTCCTCTTCCACTGTTCAAATAGAAGTGTAAGAAGCCTAGCTTGACACAGCACTCAGAATAAAGTTGGCCTTTTACCATCTGCTTTAAAATAAACATTTAAAGTCAGAAGTACACATACTAGCATGGAAAATCTTATTCAGACTAATAAGTATACTACGGAAGGTGATCACTAAACTCTTTAGAAAGTGTGAGCTCTACCAGCCCTGAAGAAGAATTTTAATTCTATCCTTTCAAGTAAAAGAAGTGCAAGTTATTGAGACCAGTGCAGTTATACTGGTTCAATGCTGACTGCGGTTTTCATAATCTCAACTGCACATTCGTCATCTTCAAATGACAAATACAGATGAAGCAGAGAATGGGGGTACTGCTAAAAAAAAAAAAAAAGACACTGTGGAAACAAACCATAACCTAGGCTTAGAGAAAGACACTTTGACAACAGCCTTCCAAGGCCTATGCAGAACGGCTTGGATTGAGCAGGTATTTCTTGAAGACGTCTCTCAGCAGCAGGCAAGCACTTCATTTGCTCAGGGTGACTGCTCGTAGCTCACCCGGGAACCTTCAGAAACAGAATAAAGCTATAAAACATGGTCTAGTTTTGAAGAATGACCACATATTCCTTTTTTGATAAACAAAGTTTTCACCTTGCTACTCATTGAAAAAAAGAGAAATAAGAGGTACACATTTGAAGCAGGACACGGCTCATGGCTAACTACTGTAGCCTAACTGATCTCCGCTGACCTCCATGCAGTGAACGGACCACCACTGGGCATAGCTGAGTGTGCAGCCCATCGCCGAAAGAGAAGCTGACCCCATCCCTTACCAACAACCATCCGCAGCGCCACACGTGGGCAGCTCGCAAGTTTGAACGGCGCTTCACGTGTGCCAAGCTACCAATGCATCACAGTTTCACGTATGGCAGGACCGTACAGAAGGAGTTACTAAAGCTGTCAGGCAAAAGACCACAGACCTACAACCGCTGTGTTGCACATGCAATGATAAAATGAACTCCCCTACTTTTTTGTTCACAAAGCAACCACAGGTCCACGTTCATAGTCCCCAAATCATTCAGCTATCGGGGCACTTCACTGAGAGCAAGGCTGATAGCCAGAGTACAGCAAGACTGTCTCACTTGAGGGGCTTCCCTCAGTTTAGGGAGACAATTCAACAGAAGCCAACATTAACAGCTCTGTAACCAAGTAACAAAAGTTCCCACGAAACCACCTAGATGCCAGTTTTCAGAGGAAGATTCCCAGGATGCAGTGATTTTGTGTCCAACACTTGGTAACTTGCTTCTGCAAGCTTTAACTACTCCACTGCTGATCTGAGAATCCATTAAGTCTCTGAAATACCTGTGTTGCAAAAATAAGCCACACAAAAACAAGGATAAGCATTTGAGATGTCCGTCATTGATCTCTGTAGTCAGCACACAGCCAATGGAAGGAACTGAGCCCTTTACCAAACACCAGTAGCTCTCCAACCACCATACAGTCATAAAAATAGTTTTCATAAATCAAAATTTTTTAACTTTTCCCCTCGGGAGTAAAGAAGTTCAACATTTTTGGTACGTTGAGAAGAACTTCAAAGACATAGCTAGCATATACCAAATTACAACCACCACTATAATTAAGAACCTTTAATTTCCTTCCTATATACTGGCCTTGAGCCTATAAAAAATGTCTATAATCCCCAAATCCCACACATTTCCATGCAAGAAGCAGTGCTGCTGCTTATTCTGCTCCTTCTCCCTTCCTCCCAACAAAAACCTGACAATGCTTCTGAAGTTGGTGCTACGGACACAGAAGGTACAGGGCAGGAAAAAAAATAAAATTACTGTGTGGATTATGCAAGTTTGTAATGTTGTAATTCGTCATCATGTCAGCTTCTAAATGGAGGGGTGCGGAGGATTGCGTAAAAACTTGCATAGACAATATGTAAAAGGACACTGTGTGAAAGACTGCAATGCTGCACAACACACCAAGGAGGGATTTATCCAAATTACAGGAAGGAACGACAGAGAAACTGCAAGTTTCACACAGTCAGTCCAGCTTCAGGCATCAGCTTCATTCCTGGCACCGTCTGTACTACACAGACACTTGTAAAAACCATGTAAACTATTCCTTGAAATCTTATCACAGAGTAAAAAACTCAAGGTCAAGCTCCCACCAGACCGCCAGAAATACGAACAGCAGCTCCGCTGGAAAGTGGCACGCTGGAAAACAGCCTCCTCCATTCCCACCCACACCGCTCCTCAAAGGATGAGAGGGATATTTTACTCCACGTAGCGGAGTTTGGAAATAGCAGAGGAAGTTGTGTGACACAGGAAAGCACCAAATTTGCCCTCTAGGTATCACAGACCTCTCCTCCATTTCTTCAGAGTGCAACTCTTTACACATGTCCATCTGCACTGTTGGCACATTTGCTATAAACAGGACTGAATCACAGTACCCAAAAGACAGTTTTGATTTCTGGACTGCAATTACTCGTTTAAATAATTTGGCTATTTAACTAACTTCTCTTAACAGAGTGAAATGGCAGGCTCCAGGTTAAAAGGCCCTGCTGTTCAAGGGAATCTCCCTTACAGGAACAAACCTCTATTCCTTCACATTTCAAACAGCATCATTTCTTCAGTAGGCAGGATATCTGCTCCTTGTCCCCACGCTTACAACAGTAATCCAGAATTTAAAAAACAAACAAACAAACAAAAAACCCACCACCACCAACACACAAGAAAAAAAAAATCAACAAAAAACCCAACCACCAACCCAAATCCACCCCACAGACTGAGGTTCTAACAAGCTGCTATAGCCACACCAGGCAGCAGAGTACCCAACCCTATGAGAAACTGGGTTATATTCATAAGGAATATAATCACCATACTGCACACTAACTCTTTTGTTTAGTAACTGCCTGGGTGTTCTGCCATAACCGCAGACCTTTCATTTCACATGTTGATTTTAACATCCTTTGGACAGCAAAAATAAGCAGAAATCTTTGCTATTAAGCCTGATTCCTCCAAGAGGTACATGCAGTCTGGGCATCTCCTCCATGCTCTTTCCCAATAAAACTATCAACTGCTGTCAGAAGTATTACTGAAATTAGCTTTTTTAACTGCTTTAAGTAGAGGACCCAAGATGGACACCAGTCCAGCCCAGAAAAAGCCTGCCACACACCTTTAGCGGTTGTGACTGGTTAAATAGGCAACTGGTGGAGAAGCATAAATGTGAGGCTGAGCAGAGGTTGTCCCCTCAGCCCACCAGCAGCTACAGATGGGGGACGACAGCGTGGGTCTATGCCAGGAAGTGGAATAACCTCAGAAAGACCGATGGAGCCTGCGGGTCAGACACTTACAGGGAAAGAAAAGAAAAAAAAAAAAAAGGACGTTACTCCAGTAGTTTCCCATGCATTCTTGTCTCTTCTCCCAAATTTTACTAGTTCATAAAACCAATGTCATTTTGCAAACAAAACCAAAATAACTCATCACTCAAAACACTCAACACTGCCACTAATGAACTCTGGGCAGCAATCGTAACCCACTCGTCTCCAGACAGAGACAGAGCGGCGTGGCTGCCCACCTTCAGCAGCCTGGCATGCCCCGCTGCACGAGGACCAGGGAGGAAAGATAGAGATATACAGCCATATTCTAGGAGCAGTTTTCAGGCTTCCTTAAAGCATGCATAGAGTTGAGGAAAACTAAACAAAAAATTGCATAATTTCAAGAAAACACAGAAATGATGCGCTACCTAAGTCTGTAAGGAAGATACAACGCCTCTTCCGAAGGAGTGAACCAGCCAGCTAAGGCTATTACCATAAACTAGCCCAGTTCTTACTAATTTGGCCATATTTGTAGGAAATTAACATTTTAATGGTGCTTGTTAGATCCTATTGCCTCATAACTGCAGATTATACACAGGAGTTAACTACATTTTTGAAGCTGCTTGAAACAACTGGAACAAGATAACTTAGAGCAAGTCTTTAAATAAATCGGGGCGCATCAACATACCCAGCTCCCCTCCTCTACCGAGCATCACCGAAGTATAGTTACGTGCTAAGTGGCATTTCTCCCACGAGAAGCCAGCTCCTCTTTTGACAGAGCTCTATTAGCAAGATTTCCACCGTGTTTCAACACGAGATGTACTGGACACAAGGAAGAGGCAGAAAAAAAAAAATCTCTGTCCATTTGGGTTTTTGATCAGAAACATGGGGTAACCTATGAATCCAATGATGTCTACACTTAATGGATCAGCTCTTCGGTTTATTAACCAAGCCTGTACAAGCACTCTGATCTGCCATACTTTTTGCATGCTCTATTTCAAAACAAAGTATTTTCTCATCTCCAAATGTCACAAATACACCGCGAAGCCTGTCAAGCTGCTAAAATGATACAAACCCAATGACAGTAAATAGCAACCTGGCACATCGCTGAGCCTTCGAACTTGAAATAGATTTAAATTAACACAACGATAGCACGACGGAGAGTTTAGTAACGAAGTGAAGAAACCAAAGGAGAAGAAGATTATTTCAGTCATCATCTCAATCAGACCAAGCAACTTAAAAGCCAGCTACAGGATGGCATTTATGTCTGCCTCTAAGATCGGGATGAGGGCCAGAATTACACTACTTGAGCTGACGGGTTTATTTTTGCCATAGTGACACTTCAGTTAGCAATGATAAAGGTCCAAAGGTCAAAGTACTTTAAGAAGAGCCGTATACGCACAGTATGACTTTCCGAGCAGTTACGGTCAGGGTGGGGAAGGAAGGGGCAGGCAGCGTTATTCCTCACACGCACCCACCTGCCCCACAAGCCACCGTAAAACCACCACAGCTGTGCCCGTTTCAAAGCTTCTGAAGTTCACAAAGGAGACTTCTGTAGAGATCCCGCCTTTCTTTGTCCAACCACTCCTAAGAAACCGGTTGTTTTTCCAAGTCAAAGCCAGAGACAAGCCAGTGGGGCCTCATGGCAAAACTGAGAGGCCATGTCATCAGCTGAAGCCCAGAGACCACCCACAGACCTCCAAAAGACCTCCCGAAAACTCCCTGAAAGATCTGGGGGAAGGAGTAGAAACAAAGGCAGAGCGCAACACTTTTTGATGCTTCTGTCAGTCTCTTAACCAGGACTTCTTCCAGTTCTAACTTATTCCCAATTACTTCGTTAATATTCACATATTTAAATATTGGAATTTTAAAAATTAAACTGAGGATTTCACTTTTCAAGAAGGATCCTAGAAGTTTAATTACTAGCAGGCTTAAATTCTGGTTTGGGGATATTGAGCCTTTTGTTTACACTACACAAATGTTTTAAAAGATACAGTCTCTCACAGTCACGGAAACTTGGAATTTTGAGACCTTTTGCATTAATGACAGAAGCATGTCGAGGACTGCAGAATGTGATCGAACCACCCGCTACCGCTGAACTCCCACTAACCTCTGATTTGCTTATATAATTGCCATCGATGTTTAAAAAAAAAAAAACAAAACCAACATTATACCACACTATTTTTGGATGTTTTAGGGATTCCAAGAGGCTCCCATCTGTGCCCAAAAGTAAACTATAAAGCATCAAATTTGCTGAAGGGGGGGGGGGGGGGGGGGGAAAGAAAAAAGAAAAAGAAAGATGACATCTTTGGATTTCTTTGTTATAGGCATCTGGAGCCTTTGTCCAGCTGCAGGATCTAGGCAGGCTGACTGAACTTGAGCAAGGACTTGGATGGCTGTGAATGGGAGTCTGTTCTAATCAAGACCAAAGTCATGGAAGATGAAACGACAAGAAACAGGGACAAGCTGTCTTTAGGGTGAAAAGAAAAGCTGTAAATACACAATAAAGGGACAGTTCATATCCTACTGGTAGTCCTACCAAACCCTTCTATTTATTGGGTAGTACAAAGCCTTCAGAGACTAAACAGCATCAAGGACTGTTCTCGGTTTTTATTGCTGCACTCAAGTTTGATGCCCCACAGCATACCAGAGGTGTCCTCCAAGAGCTGTATTGCAACAAGCAGAATAAAACACACACCCTGCTACAATCTTTCCTTCAGAAGAGGCAGCTGCACAACCCAGAAGACACAAAAGCAATTTTTTTCTGAACTAGAAGACTGTTTTCCAGTGAGTGGAAAGGTTTCCGGGTGCCCAGGAATCACGACCACCAGTAAGATGGGAAAGCTGGGTCCGATTTGCGTACAACCAGCCCCGAGACCTTTGACTAAGAGCTCGTGCATGTACAGAAAAAAGTCTCTGGACTTGGTATATAAGTTAACAAGGCTACAGAAGAGGTCATACCACTTCATACTGGTGTTTCTACACGAGGGTGCATACAAGAGCACATGGGGGACAGAAGCAGCTGTCTCCCTTCAGGAATGACAGGACTACTGAACCTCACGCAATTGAATATCCTTAAATAAAGGTGTTTTCTTTAGCGGACTGGCTACCAGGCAAGCCTTCCTTTCCAGCTTGCCAGGCAGTGCACTTTTGTCTCCCCCACGCCCCAGTGACAATACTCCCATTATTAGTTACAACCGCATTTTGCAAAAAACTTTTACGTTGAGAATTGAATCTACTGGTTAATCTTTATTTTAGAAGAAAAAGAAGCTTTTTTCCAAAAGATTATCAACTTTTAAGAAAGAAAATCTGCATGCTTGCAGCTAATCTACTTCAAGATTTGGTGTCTGGCATTTCCTCCACATTTCGGCAACCCCAGCGATGCATCTGCTTCCTAAACACGGTTTCTCAGCTCCCATTTCAGATAACGAGCAATCTGTGGTCAGACAATCATCTTCAAGGCCCAGCCCCTTCTCAGCATTTCCAGTAAGTATATCTGTCTTTACCTACTTGTCTTCTGACTTTTACAAGAATGCAGTATTAACTTCATAGCAACTAAATCGCTGAATTAAAAAAAGGCTCTCAAAAATGCTGGTCTATGTAACTACCAACACTTGGCTCAGCTGGAGCTTTTGAAAAAGGGAGGAGAAAGTAAAAAATGCAAACCACCGCCTTTAAAGCAAACAGCCCCTCTTTTTCATGTCACTCCACGTAGTGTTTCCAAAACTCATCTCACACAATTGTTCAACAGTTAAATACGCACATGAAATTTTTTGTGCAATGAGTGAGGTCTGCTGTACTTTCATATTAACTCTCAGATATTATGATGAACTTTTAGCTAGCTAAAAAGAAAGCCACCTTCAGGGTAAAATAAACAGATGTAGTTTGCTTCAGACAATAAGGAATGCAAACTGCATGGAAAGATTTTCCATTATTTAACAAAGACAATAATTTGTCACCAACAGTAGACTAATGAGTCACAGACAACAGCTTAAAGCTTATCTCTAAAGAAAAAAATATTCATGCAATTTCAAAGTATTAAAAACAAAAAAGAAAATGAGTTTTGAATACATCCCATAGTCTCCAAGCAGGACAGCCCTACGCATCCAAGTGAAACCCAAAGCAGAGACTGCACGCAGCCAGGCTTGCATTCCACCAGGAAAACCGGACTGAAAATGCCGCTCATTGTTTCTCATTCAGAAAGCATATGCTGTCCCGGTTCTGCTTTAACAGAGGACTGCCAAGGGCCAGACAGCTTCACCAGGCAAATTCAAACTGCTAAGCAAAGTGAGCTCCACATTCCTCCTGAAAAAAATTCCAAGAAATGGTATTTGTGCCTCACTTGTTTTCAATGTGTTGTCGCAAAGGGCTAAGTGATCCAGCGTTAGAGGAAATCGTTGTTGGCAGAGCCCTCAAACTGGGGAAAGGTTGCTACTGGAAGAAACAGGAAAGAAGCAGAAGCAGCTTTAGAAAAAGTGTATTTGCTGTAAAAATGTTTCCTAATACAGTTTTCTGGGGAAGTCTGAACTATCCCACTTTGGCTGGTTATTCCCATAGCTGAAAGTGAAAATTAGAGCTGTTGAATGTGTGTACGTTCATCAGTCCCATAAGCAACTCCACCGGGGAGGGAAGGCAAAACCCTTCAGAACAGGCTCGGACCCTTTTATAAGCATCAAAAGCTTTATATTCAGGATGATTCTCTGAAACAAAACAGGGCTACCTCCAGATAACCTGGAGCGTTTTGCAAACTCTTGACATTAGTTTTAACTACCGCAAGTTTCCAGGAAGCTCTTACAGCTGAAGAAAATCTGGGAGCACAGCACCCTGTAGCAGCTGGCAGCTCTCCCGAAGGATCGGTGCGTGCAGCCAGACGCTCCACGGCTTGTTGGGAAGGACATTCCTCATTCCACGGTCCCAGGTGATGCCACAGAGCTGCTGAGACCGCGCAGGGTTTTTACACAGAACCAAGCCGCGCTACATTTTCACACAACAGGTGATCCCAGACACTCGGCGCTATCTTTTGGGTTGCTTGGTAGATTAGCCTTTCAGAGGAGTGTGAAGATCTTGGATAAAAGCAGTGCAGAAGTGCAAAGAATTACAAAGTTAATTGAACTGGAATAGAGCTTAGAAGTGGTTTAATGCATTGAAAAGTGCAGCTACATCAAGAACACAGTTATACAGACTCCACTTTTTCCTACTCCTTCCAATGACGTGATCCTTGCAAGCTGATGTAAGACTTCATAGTCTATGGAGCTGGTTTCTGCTGTTATCTGAGGATCACCGTCCAAAGTCACCCTAATATTAGTCACACGAGGATGCTTTGGATGTTTTGCTGCTCTCAGTCCCATGCTTCACAGCTACCTTTGCCCCACACAAACATGATGGCAGCTGCCGGACATTGAACCTCTCTGCTACACGCAGCAAGGGGAAGCAGCCAGGATCTTCAAGAATGGTGCGTGCAGGCAACTCCCTCAGCATTGCTCCCTGTCTCACAAGGGAAAAGGTGAGGAAGAGGGAAGATGAAGAAAGACCCAAACCCAAAAGTCAGTTCAGATCACCTGCAGCTTGATTTTGAATCAAGTAGCCAAAATCATATTCATGAAGGGCCATGTAAGTGCAAAGACCATCACACCAAAGGTACACTGCATTTCATCTTCTGGTGCTGAACACACGATTTTTTTCCCGTTGCAATGTCGTATCTTGTTGCAATAGTTGTGCATCTTGCAAAACGCTCAGAGCCCAGGCTGCTGTTCCCTTCACTCCCAGAATGGGGTTATGAATATTTTCCCTGGTCTCTTCTCTGCTGTTTGCATCTTTGAGGCTCAAATTGGGCATGCCACTCCCTCCAGCCGACCCAGAAAGGATGAACTCACCCAGTTTCTGACAGCATGTTGTCCCTGGAATGAAACCTACTATTGGTAGCAGTCCAAAAGCCACTACTGGTAGTGGTCCCGCTATTACAGGAGTGTCTGGGGAAGCTACTTGTGCCTGACACACACAACTATACAGCTCCCTAGACTCAGATCTGGAGTAATTGACAGTAAATTACAGTGTTTAGACACCCACATCAGTCCTAACATAACCAGGACGGACCCTGAAGCTGTACAGCTACAGACATCAGCTGGCTCTACCAAAAGCAAGATGGAAAAAAAAAAAAAAAAAAAAAAAGATACCCTTGTCAGTCTCTTAACACAGTATCATGGACAACACATGGTCTTCAAACTATGTTTCAAGAGCTTCTTCTCCAGAGACTTCGTATTTCCACAGCCCTATGGCTGTGAACTGCTTAAATACTGCTGACGGTGGTAAATTCACATGCCTCTCTGTAGCCCTGCTACGTTTCCCCAGGAATTACAACATGCTGTTAACCTTGAAAAGTGCATCAAGTTATTTTAAAATGCAGTTACTGTGCACACCTGGGAATGCAGGGATGAGATCCAGAGACAGGGGAAGAAAAACATGCAAACCATTTCCTGAATGTAGAAGGAACAAGGAGTCCCAGGTAGTAAGATCAGCGGTGAGAGACTGGAGGACTTTTCTCTGAAGGTAGCTCAAGAGCTGAAACCCTTTTAAGAAGTTTTCTTTTGCACGCACATTTCTAACTTGAAGAAGCCACTTTTTCAAAATTTAAGCTAACGATAAATTCCAGGCTATGAAATAAACTCTGTTTTGAGCATCTAAAGATGCTTGTGTATCCTTCACTGAAAAACCTGGTCCTAATTTTCAGTCTCCGAGAATTGGTTGGTTTCCAAACCAGTGAATTTGAAGTGTTCTATACATAAGTAACCTGATACCTGAAATTAATATTGAAGGAACAAGTGGCTTTTACAACATGGTAAAAAATGCCAAGCATTAGTAATGCCAGATACTAATACAAACTGCTGACAGTCCTATCGAGAGCTCTGATAAGACAGTTTTAGCGGTTGGAAACTTATTGCACTCAGTCACTAATTGCATACATCAGGCCAGCGTGGAGTGCATGGCTTTGTTCTCTTTAATTAAGATAAGTATAGACCGCTCATGTTGTGCAGTTACTTTCAGGGGACTACTATGGAAATTTGAAATGCATCTATTAACCATTTCATTTGGACATGGAGAAGGCAAGCAACTGCCAGCTACTTTTCCCAAATAATTTTGCCATGTTCTTTATGAACCTTAAAAAACCACCTTAACCAACTACACACACCTAGATATACAAGAGGGGACACTCAGTGGTCAAGAAACAAGAGTGTCCCCTCCCACAGAGTTTGATGAGAATCCCAAGGATAAAGTGATATTTCATGCTTTATTTCTTTTTCTTGTCCTCCTCTCTCCCCCCTGTCCATGAGCAGTGTTACCGGCATTACACTAACAGTTTTATTCTGCACCTGAAGTGTTGACCTAAAAATGAAAACCCTGTTTACAAATTCTATATTTAACATCGACTACAGAGTTACAGATGTGGCAGAATAAGGAAGCATCCGAACTTCGCTCGGTTGAGTTTATAAGACAGATAGATGCTCCCCTTCAGGCACGTCACAAGGGAAAGGCGGTGATGTAGAAAGTGCCCACAGGGCGGGCAGGTCCGCCCCGACGGAGTACGACACAGCACGGGATGGCTGCTGGAGAACCAAACCAGCCCACAGCAAGGATGCGGCCTCACAAACGTAAGCAAGCGTTCGCTCAAAACTGAAATGAGCCGCTTCAGAAAGCAGTCACCGTGAACACACCCCAAGAAACACACGTACCCATGTGACTCAGCATCGAACGCTGACTCTTATTAGGCATGTGCAGCCAGCAAACCCGGTCATAAATCCCTTAATCGCAGGTCAAAAGAGTAGTCAAAGCCTGCACTGATGGGATCAGGAAAACGCTGAAGCGCTTGGGTTTTTTTTAAAAAGGAACATCAGCTCCTATGGAAGAGCAAAACTACTCAGAGAAGCTGCATCAGCGACTTACCGCACCAAAGTGACCTCTCTGACCTGCATCCTAAAAAAAAAAAAAAAAATACTCAAAATTTACTTTAGAAGTTTCTTATTTTTACAGCATACTGGGAAATGCGAGGCCATATCTGGAGTACTGTGTCCAGTTCTGGGCTCCCCAGTACGAGAGACATGGACATACTGGAGAGAGCCTAACCAAGGGCCATGAAGGGACTGGAGCATCGTTCCTGGGAGGAAAGGCTGAGAGAGCCGGGACTGCTCAGCCCGGAGAAGAGAAGACCCAAGGCGGGGATCATACAGATGTACACAAACACAGAGGGCGAAAAGAGGACGGAGTCAGGCTCTTCTCACGTGGTGCCCAGTGACAGGACAAGAGGCAACGGGCACAAACTGAAACACAGGAGGTTCAACTTCTGAACATCACAAAACACTTTTTCACTGTGAGGGTAACTGAGCACAGGCCCAGAGAGGTTGTGGAGTCTCCATCCACAGAGATACTCAAAAGTCATCTGGACTTGGCCCCAGGAACGCCCCCTCAAGCAAAAAAAACTGCATGTGCAATCATTTAAGCACCTCTGAAGATCCAGTCTTGTAAGTCACAGAATTAAATTTACTGCTACCAGAGCACGTACCAGGAGAAAGGATCGGGTGTTAAAGAGAGGAGGGGAAAACCACCAAGAGCACTCCTAACCACAAATATTGTATATTTGGTTTGCATCCGATAACTGCTCTTTCAGTTTAGTCAAGGCAAGAAGATTTCCTGTGCGAAAGAAACTGTACTATTAAGGTGAAGAAAAACATCCAGAACTTACTCTCTGTGAAGACTGCAGAGCCTGTTAATATTTATGAAGTCTGAAGTGGCTTCAAAGACTCCTTACTTCATTTTCTCATGCCATAACAAAAAGCGGCACTACCTCAGTAAATTTTAAGGTGAGTTCACCACAAATTGTAACTGTTTTAACAAATTCTGACCTCCTAGGAAAAGGCCTAGCTTCTTTGGTTTGTGTCCCCCGTATCAATGACAATGACAAGATGAAAAGGCAGAACTTGCATTTGTTTAGAAACTTGAAAGATCAAAACACATAAACCCTGGAAGCACCCAACATGATGACCCAAAAGCTACGGCTGACAGCTGTATTTCTGTGCACAGATTATTTCATGGATTAACCCGCCACCGCGCAAGGCCAGGTCAGTGGGCAGAGAGAGAATCTCTTTTGGAAGACCCTGATTAAGCACTTACTGTCAAAAGCTTTCCCTCTGATCAAACTTTGTGTCATAAAAATAACATATCAGAGGAAGTCATCTCTCCTCCTAGCATGGATGCTGCCATGCAGATACTATTTAGCTGAGAAAAATCTACGTAGGAAAGAAAAGGAAACCGGGTTACAGCATAAAGCTAGAATATTGTGCACTTTATCTGGGCCTGACACGGTCAGGTTTGAACAAGAGAGCCTCCAACTCAGGATGGCAGATTTTTCTGCACATAGTACTGGAGTATTTTTTTGGTAATAGCCAGGGCTTTGGGGGCTTCAAAGTTAGAGAGTATCACTGCTAAGGCTGATAAATAACGGGGGCATAGAGAGGGAGGGAGGGACTGGGACAAGCCATTGAACAGCTACATAGCTTAATCCAAAAAAATTCAGCAAGGAACATGTTGCCCTTGACTCAAGCATTCCTGAATAGCATTTATTTTCCAGACCTGTAAGAAACAAAACATCAGGAAATGTGATCTATTACTCCTTAAATAAAAATATACTCACCATAGAACTGTTAATGGGACCATATGTTACACAAAACACAGTCTCATATCTTCAAGAATGTCTACGGATTTGGTACTGAGTGAGTCAAAAAACAAAGCATGACTTTTCAGCAGACAAAATGAGGTGAAATGGGGTCTTTGTTAATTTTCCAACAGATCTGTCATCACTTTGGGGATTAAACAATTAATGCTCCTCCTTAGCTTTGAAATCGCTGTATCGAGGAGTGAATACTCAATCAGAATGATGCTGAAAACACAACACGTATATGTAGTATCACATATACGTATTTCATGTGCCCACAGACAATGTTCCGTACCCCAGAAGCATACCTGACCTTTAGCAGCAGCATTAATCACTTCTCAGACACCGCAGAAGTTCCCTTACCAAAATAAAATATTAAAGTTGTTTTGGTTGTTGGGGTTTTTTTTTCCCCCCCAGGTCTCAAACAACATTAAATCCCTTTGGCATACGACATTGCCCCAGCCATTCACTCTCATAATGAACTTCAGTTCCTACAAGCTTTGAGTATCACACGCCAGGAGCAGGAGAAGGCGTAGGGCCAGGGAACAGCCTCTGCATTGGCAACCTGCTGTGTATCACCGGCAGTTAAGTCTCTGGCCAGGAAGACAGCAGGGCTGCGTGTCAGCCCCCTGATTTTGCCTCCTCAATCGGGATCTCCTCTCTGCCAGTCTCTCCAAAACCACGTCCCACCGAAGAGCGGAGCCAGAACAGGCTTCTCCCAGCTGCTGCCCTTAATTCCTCTCTCCCGCACAGGCGCTGACGTCAGGTCACCAAGCCACGGCTGTGCTGGCAAGCCGGGCCAGGAGGGAGGTCAAAGCCTGGGTGATGCCCTCACCCAGAGCAGAAGCCGTACAGTGCCAAGGAACAGCACAGCGGCAGCCTCCCCCGCACCGCTCGACAGTCACCCCCCGACCGAGGATGCGCCGAGCAGACCAATCTCACTACCGCCACAGTTAAGAGAGAAAAAACCCCAAACCCACCAGTCTGACACTTTAGTTCAGGTTAGTCCCACCTTCCACCAGCCAAAACCATCCCCAAGAGCTTACCTGCAGAGCTGGAAACACGACATGGCTCATCTTCAATTCACTCTGGCATCTCAGCCCAAAACCACCTTTATTATGGCAGAGGGATGAGCCAAACATACTTGTGGCCACCACGTGAAAAACAGTGAAACACAACTCAGGCTTTCAAGGATTTTTTGCACTATTTGGTGTCATAACACCATCAATTAATTTTGTGTTTTATCGGTTTCACAGCTAGTAGCTTAAATGCCAGCTTCAGAACAACACAGACCAGGACTAAAAAAGCCCTCTCTTTTTGAATAACTAGATACAGCATTTGATACCTAGATATGGGCTTTTTTTTAAAAAAAAAAAAAAAAAAAGGGGTTCAAGACAGCTCACACCTCTAATTCTGCAGAACGAAACTACTTATCACATGTTAAAAACTACGGCAGGGTACTGTCAGGTACCGCAGAGCACAAGCACCTGGGATCCCTACTTTATTAACTATTTCCCCTCCCCACCCACAGCTCAAGCCCCGCTGGAAAGGCGATACCCGAGAACCTGTCCATCGCCCGACCCCACATTCACACAAGCTTAACACTGCCACATCGACTCAGCCTAAAAACTCCGCAGCTGCAGTAACGAAGCACGACATGAAAACCTGACGAAAAGCTGTTCTTTTCTCCTCTTTGCCCCATACGCGCGTTTAAGCCCAGCGACAACCCGCAGAAGCGGGCGGGAGGCTCAGGACAGACGCGCACACCTACCGGACCTTTTCTGAAGGAGTCAGGGTTGACAGCTTGGACTGTAAACCAGCCATTGACCCAGGCATCCCCTCAGTCCCCTCGAAAGCAAGCTCTCCAGCAGCACGTCTCTGCTCCTGCTCCTCCAACGCTCCCGTGCCCCATCGCTCCGCGTGGGGATGCGCCCACACACTGCGCGCTTTGAGGCACCGGTACGGTGCCGGCTGCTATTTAATAGGAGCGTGTGGCCAGCCCCTCCTTCAGCCAGAGCCCAAGAAGCAAAACACACAAACCAGGTCTGCTTCCCAAATCGGATGCCACCCAGATGCCATCCTGGCCGGGGGCGGGGGGGTGTCCGGAGGAGGTAAAGGAGGGGTGCGCTGCAGCTCGCACTGCTCCCCCCTCCCTTCGCCAGGGGAGATCCCCGCACGCCGCCGTAGGAACCACCACCGTGATCACCGCCCGCTGCCGGGCGGCGTGCGGACGAGGAGCAGGTCTGGCAGCGAGCGCCCACCCTGCAGCCACAACGCGGTCCCCAAGGCGACAACAACTCGGCAGCCCAGCTGGGACGAGATGCCTTTGTCCGCGGAGGGGTGACCTTTACCGGGCTCACCGCCACCCGGCACACGCGGTGTTTACTCCAGCCCGACACCCCCCGTCTCACCGGGGCGGGGGCGGTGATGCCACCTCGTCCCCGCGGCCCAGGACGGGGCCCCCCCGTGGTGGAGGGGCCGCGGGGAGGAGCGGAGCCCCGGGCGGGGGGGGACGGGGGAGACGGCGACGACGACAGCCGGACACCCCCAGCGCCCACGGGGACGGCCTCCCGCTCCCCGCAAGCGCATGACGGAGGCCCAGAAAGACTGAGACACCGACCGAGCTCCCCGGTGGTTCCCCCCCGCCGCCCCCTGCCCCCTCAGCCGGGGGTTCCGTCCCGGGGGTTCCCGTCCCGAAGGGGGGGGGGGGGGGGGGGGGGCGGGGGTCCGATCCAGCCCGGCCCGGCGGGAGACACCGCGCCCCGCCCGCAGCCCGGCCCCCGGGGTGAGGGGGCGCCTCTGTCCCCCAGCCCGCGGGGCGCCGCCGCCCCGGCCCGGGCAGGTCGGTGCTGCGCTGGGGGTGGAAAGGCTCGGATTAAAAAAAAAAATAAATAAAAAAAAAAATATTATTATCATTATTATTCCCCCCCCCCACAAGAGGCGGCCCGGCGAGGCACTCACCCTGCTCGTAAATCGGAGCAAACTCTCATTCACGCTCCCCGCGGTGCCCAGGCCGCCGGAGCCAGGCGACGCCCCGAGAGCCGCCGGTTCGCTGGGCTGCGCTGGGCCGGGGCCGGGGCCGGGGCCGAGCGCCGCCGGGGCCGGGCGCGCCCGCTCAGCCCCGGACAAAGCGCGGCGCCCCTGCCCGCTGCGGGCGAGGGCGGCAGCAGGTGCCCGTCCGCCGCCGCCGCCGAGGCCGTGCCGAGCGCCCTGCGCAGCCGCCGCCACCGCCGCCGCAGCGCCCGAGCCGCTCGCCGGGGCCGCGCTGCGCGCCCGCCCCGCCCCCGGCGGCCCCGCGGCGGGAGCCCGCAGAGGCGGGGGCGGGCGGGGCGGCCTATGGGCGGCCGCAGGGGGCGGTGCGGCCCGCAGGAGCGCGGCGGCGGCGGCGCAGAGCGAGGCTCCCCGCCGGCCGCAGCCCGGCCCCAGCTCCCGCGGCCGGTGGCGGCGGCGGCGGGTTCCGCGGTCCCCTCAGGAGCGGCCGACGAGCGGCGGCACCCCCCAGCCCCGCCGCCCCGCCCGGCGTGCACCTGCCCTGCGCCGCGCCTGCGGAGGAGCCCAGACGCCTAGCAGGCAAGATCCTCCATCCTGCGGCGGCTCTGCGCGGTGCAGCCCGCGCTGCCCCTCTGCCACACGCCGGGACAGGCTGCAGCGGGGGTCGCGCTGCCCGAGTACGCTGTGTGTCACACAGCCGGTGCGGGTAGCGGTGGGGCGCATGGTGGCCGGGTCCGGGGCCCGGCAGGGTCAGGGCTCCGTGGTGCTGCGGGCTTGAGGAGCGCCCAGGCCGGGCGGCGGCCTTGCGGGCGCTGGGGTGCGATGGTAGGAAGGGCGTCGCCGGGGCTAATGGCGCCCCGGTGAACCGGCGGGTGAAGGCGAAGCAGGTGGCCCGGCGTGGGTGAGGCGGCGGGCAGGGCCCGGGGGGGCTGCGGTGGCCATGGGGCAGGCTGGCCGCCTGCAGCCTCGCCAACACGCCGGCTGAGGAGCCCCCCGGCCTGCGGGGAAGGGGTCGTTGCTGCGCATGGCCACCGCTACGTCAACACGATGTGTGTTTGTCGGTGACTGAGTGAGCGTATAGGGCTGTACACCGTTGCTCGTGCACCGTTCGCCGTGTTTTGCGCTGCTGGTTGTTAACCCTGATCTCTTTTTCATAGCTTAAGAAATACAGGGAGTACATGCCATAAGAAACCCTTTTGTTTCTCATTCCTCTCATGCCCCGTCCTCTGGGTCTGGCGATGCAGGGACTGCCTAACGGAGCGGCGGCCGTGCAGCGTAAGCAATATTATACAGTTTTGTAAGAGATGTGTCTTCCTGGGCGCGTGCCTGTAGCGCAGCGCTGACGAGCCGTGGTTCGCTGCGCGGCGGCGTCCCCCGGCAAGCCCCCGGAGGGGATGGCCCTGTCCCCGCCGCTTTGCTCCGGGCAGGTTTGTCCGTTTGCAGGCTGGTGACTGACGGCACGTTCTGCGCTCGCCAGCGTCCTCGTATTTCACGTCATCTCGTGCCCTTTGCATGCTGGCTTTGTGACTCTCCTGTTATTTTTTTTTTTTTTTTTTTTTTTTTTTTTTTGCCATCGAGAATTTATGAATCAAAAGATGGGGGAGTGGAGCCATGCGGAGGCTGAGTCAGGTTGTGAAAAAGGAAAGCCAGGCGAGAGTGTGCAATTGCATATCACATTTACAAACACGGTTTCATTCATCTCCATATGTTGCTCTTGTTACTACTAATAAAGCTCTGGTTTCTCAGACTGGTGCTACCCTGGGAACGCTGTTTGATCTTCCTGGGGTTTTTACTCTATAGCCTCCATGGTATTTGTGTTATAGTGTGTTATTTTCCCAATTTTGTTTTACGTTGAACCCATGTTGATAACAGAATGAATCTGATAATATGAATGTACTTCCCACACCCCCCTCTTTTGTCCCTATTACTCGACATGCAAAGCAGTGACAGATTATTTACCATCAGCAATTTTTCCCCTCTATTCTTGTAAGATTTCCTAACTATTAAAGCAAAAAAAAAAGCTTTTTGCCTGAGTGTACACCCCTGTTTGCTTCCTTTTTCTTTTCTCATCCTGCTAATGATCCCAACTCCATCACAATAATTTTGGAGCTGCAGGAATAGATTTCAACAGCTTTGTCAACTGAAATGTTTCTACAGAGGCATCTGTAGGCAAAGGGAGCCAGAGAGGAAGGTCTGCTTTAGACATAATGGTGTCTGGGGTTTCCTTCCCTGGCAGGGCGGTACAACTGTGGAGCGTACAGTAATTAATTTAATCCAGCGCTGGGATAAAAGAAGGAGGAGGAAGGATTGTACTGGAAAAAAATAGGTTGGGTTTTTTTTTTAAAGTTTCAAATGTAAGATCTAAGAGGCAATTTCAATGACCTTCATGATGTCTATTTTAGACAAAAGGCAGCAACCTAGTACAAGGGCGTCCTTTGTCTTCTGCTGGCCTCATCCTTTGTTATCCTTGGGTTTAGCCTGTCACTTCCCAGAGCTTGACTGTCCCGCGTTGGGGCAGCAGCACCTTTCACCTGTGACTCTCAGAACTGCTGTTCTGGCGGGTGATTTTTTTCTCCAACTGCTTATTTCACATCTTCTCTGCTGTGGAATGTCTTTCCTTCTTATGACCTTCTATGTCTCTCTTCTCTGTGTCTTATTTATGCTTCAGTGTATTTGTCTTGCCAAACATTGTTACTTTACCTTCCCTCTTCTTTCCACTTTTTGTCCACTCATGCCTTTTCTCTGATTATTGTCCCCTCTTATATCTTCTCCTTCCATCTTTTTTTCCCCCCTCTTTTTCTGTCCTGGTTTTTATATCCTGTCTCGCGCTCTCCTTTCTGACATGTCACATCAGTCTGCTGCCTTGCTCTATCTTCCTCTTGAGATTTTTTTCCCCATGCTTTTCCTTTGCTTATTGTCGCCCCCATCCTTTCTCCCGGCTTCCATTTACATACATATATGTGTATACATATGTCTCTACTCCACTCCAGGTCTTGCATTCTCCAGCTGAAACAAAGAAATGTCTCATGCTGATAGTCTGATCCTATTGCATCTCTTTCTCAGCACCTGAATTACGCTGCTCCTGCGCATCCTCAAACACACGTATTGGGTAGACTGAAGAATTAATTATGTGGGAAATGTTCCTAAACTGAGAAGTGAGAAAGCTGCCCGCTCGGGCTGCACTGGGAACAGAGCAGTTATTGTGCTCCCACGGACAGTACCAGAGGACGATTGTAAGCCCCCTGAGCCCAAGGAACTGATGGCATTTTCTTCACGTTTCTAATTTTCTGATTTTTGGTAAAGAAAAGTCTATAGTTTTAGATAAGGCACACCACCATCTATTTGAATTGTCCCTTGAATCCTGGATTGATCCAAAATAAGACCCCACAAAATGCTTTTCTTTTTTCCCAGTTGTTTTGTTTTATACATTTGTTAAGCCACTTTTGTGCAGCTATTTGGAGAGAAATGCTTTCCTCCTGGTCAGAGCTAAGCTCTGCCTCTGGAAAGGCCCCTCTGTGTGGGGCGAGGCTGGGATCTCAGCTCATGAGCTTCCCTTTTTTCTGGAGCCAGAGGGAGAGGAGAGAGCTGTGACTGCAGGATCATATGCGTTGGGTGGGAGATGGAAGAATAGATGCATAACCCAAAAATGCTACATTAACCTCAGGGGGTGGGGGGTCGAGTTGTTTAATAATATTTCCCCTTGACTGTTACCGACTACAAACAGCATCACTGAGTATCGAGGGCAAATGTTAGATTTTGCTATTTAAATAAGGCTCTTTGTTTAAAAAAAATACCTGATTTAATAATTAAACTATTTTTTTTTTGTCTTTCAAAAAGCATACTAATAACTGGCTGGAATGAAAACAGCTCCATCCCACGGATTCCACCTCCGCTTTCTGGCAGCTTACCTGACTCATAAAGAGACTGGGGGATTTTATATGCCACCTACAGCAACGCAACATTTTCCTTTGTGGTGAGAGTTAATCACCACCCTTGTCATATTATTTCACCGACCCTCGTGAAGATACGGTTTGTCAGGGGGGATTGTTTCATCTTTCAAACCATCCTTGAAACTTCTTGTAGAATAGGGGTTGGGTTTTTTTCCTGAATTTGGTGAAAATACACTGGTGTTCCATTTCAATGAGGTTCTCTGTGTTGTTTGTTAGAAACTGGCATTTACCCCAGGGAAGAGAGAGTTTCCGTTTGCAGAGGACTCATCTCTGACATGAGATGTGCCGCTTAGGGAGTTGAGGTGCATCAGCTGAAGGTAGAGGACCATGCCCAAGGCAATCGCTGCAGGAGGTGTGCACTGAGGAAGAAACTCTGGGGTTGTAGCCACGATGTTCAAAGATTTAAGAGGGCAAAGTTTTGTCAGCAGAGGCAATATTTATATTAGACCAAGAGAGTCAGGAGAAATGGACATGCGTTTGGGCACATAAAATCTCTCCTTATAGCCTGTTTGTATAACCTGTGTGACGCTGTCTCTTGTGAGGACGGAGATTGTGTGTAGTAGACTGATATTTGTCAAGCAGAAAATACTACACGAAAGAAGACAGCAAGATAGGAATGAGAACAAAAGACAAAGGTGCCAATACAATAAATACAGGATGTGCAGGAGGCGATGAAAGAAGGGGTAGGAGGAAGTGAAAATGCACCTCCAGGAAGGTTATTGGGAGTTACAAAGAGGACATGAGTTACCCTGGCAAGTGAGAGGAAGCTTTAGGAGAGAAATATATGACATTTTTGCAGAAGAAATTATTGAAATGAGGTACAGGGAGGGCAGTGAGGAAGGAACAGCTGAGATTGCTCTGGAGCTTAGTGCTTAAAGAGAAATCTTCATGTGAAGGAGGTACAGGGAAAGCATTTGATTAAGCGTGTCCTCATTTCTCTGTCACAAGGTCAGGCAGAATCAAGGAATGGGAAGGAAAGTGAACTGTTGATAAATGTGGATGAAAGAAGGGTAGGGAAGCTGCTGCCACGATGACAGAAAGGGAGAAGTCCTCTTTGGGTGCTTTGTGGGACCTGGAAAATGACTGAGTAACAAGTGGGGTGCTACAAGGCAGGATGCAGGGAGCATCTCATCAGGAATGAGCTGTCTGACCATACCTAATACAAATATGACATTTCCATTCTTGATGTGTATAAGCCTTAAAATGCATTGCAGATCCAGCAGCTCTGCCCTGAAGATACGGATGCTGCAGCTGTCTCCCCCTTTCTGTCACACCTCCCTTTTTCTCCCACGCCAGAATTAATCCCCATATTCTCTCCTGTCCCACACCGTGGGTCCTCAGCCCGGCTCCGATCATCCTACTTATCGATTGTGCCTGTATGATAACTGGGGCACAACTCAGAATAAGGACTCGGGAGTCACCCGCAAAGATATCCTTCTTGAAGCAGAGGCACTAATGAGCTCTGCGGAGGGTGAGTGCTGCGAGAGGCAGCAGCAGAGAGGAGAAGAGCAAAGGGTGAGCGCCTCATCTGAGGAAGAAACAGGTTGGGAGACCGTAGCAGTGGGGAAGCTAAAGGTGTGGAAGCCTCGGGAGGAACGTGAGTGTGGGAGGAGGATGTAGCCACGGATGGTTAAAAATAACAGTATGGTACAGATAATGTGGCAGTCCACTGACATTTTAAGCCTGCTGCCTTTGAAAACCCTTCTGCGTTTTGAAAAGCGAGCTTTACATTTAATTGTTCTAATTGTTACTGACCAGCCAGGAAGGCTGGCATTTTGGGGCCGTCACTTTGTCTAGCAACACCCGTTTTCTTCACTGCTGGTCCAGTGATTGCAACCGAGTCTTCAGCAGAGAGCTCTTTGCACCCCTGCCTGATGTAAATACCGATGTAGCCCTCGTTATGCTTTGATTTCTCTGGAAGGGAGATGGATTTTTTTGGCTTGTGTCAGTATAGTGACTAGCACACTTAAGTCCACATGATAATGATGCTATCACAAATCAGAGCTAAATTAAAACACCGTTCCCAGGCAGCTTGTGTGGTGTGGAGTTTGGGCATGGGCTAACCTGGCCTGAAATACTTTTTTCGATGTTTCTGGAGAACTGCAAGCTTTTCAACCCCATGGCCGGTCATTCAAAGTAACGTGTCAGTCTTTGTACAAATACCACACGTAGGATGGGAGCAAGAGGCAGCAAACCTCCTGGCGCTTGTGATGGGTGTGAGAGAAAGAAGGAAGGAACAATAAAGAAAAGAATAAAGGGAAGAGAAATACAAAGTGAAGGACCTCTGTGTTTTGATAACAATTGTTCAGTAGCACAGCAACATAGAACAGACAGGCATTGTCTGGTTAATGTAGAGCAGTTACGTGCTATTGCCAGAGCTATATGCTAGAGATCTTTTAAAAAAAAAATCAGGTTTTGTCTTTGAACTATGGAAGATATGGCTTTCTTTGTCTTTCTCCCCTCCTCTCTGGCCTTCATCCTCCCACTTCCAAGTAAGAGTGTGAGGTTTCCTCTTCTCGTCTCCAGCATAAACTTATCCATGACCATCTTTAAACGGTTTGTTGTCTGTTCTTGTGCCGGAGTTTATTTTACCTTCAGTAACTCTTGTGTCCTTAGTGCTCACCCCTCATCTGTTTCTGGAGTGGAGCCAGCTCCCCTCTTCGGTGGAGCTTTGCTGTGCTGTCCCAGCCAGGCTTTTCTCCTCTCCTTCAATATAACAGGCTCTCCGTTTTCCTGCTTCGTACGGAAAATGACCTCTAACACTCAGAGGACTCTCCGCCTGTGGTAATGTGATCTCGTGGCTGCAGCAGAGAAGAGGTGTCAGCAGTCCTGGATCGTATTCTCGATCCAGTTATTGGATGATGTGAGATCCGGAGAAGGACATTTACCTTTGTTTCCCTGCAGGCTCCAATAATAGTCACGCATCTCCATTTTACAGTAAAATTGCGATTACCGTGCCCATACATTAATTATTAATACACACATTACAATATTTTCAGTATCCTGTAGCAATGAAATGTGACTCTGTGCCACTTGCTGCCCTTTAGCTTGTGGCGTGGCGTGCAGTCCTTTTGGATGTACCTGTGTGGTACCCACGGCTCCTGCGTTTACACCCTGCATTCCCAGGCACCCATGCTTTACAGCCAGGTTAAAGCGGCTTTCAAACATTCCTGACTTTTTCCTTGATTGCATGCTTTCCACTGATTATTTTTTTTAATCATTTTCCAGACTTGCTGAAATGTGGGTAGTGTAACTGGGAAATGATGACTGGAGTTAGAGACTCTGATTTAGAAGGAATGTCAGTCCTGATTGATTACAGCTGCACTCGTCATGCCCCAGCCTGGCTCCTTCTCCCCACGTAAGGAGGGAGGTGGTGGTACTCGCTGCCCGGGTCTGCTGAGCATGCGTGCATTAGACCCATATACGTGGCATGAAGGTTGTTAGAAGTTTTGCTGGGGTAGTTTCACCCCCGTTATTGAGGGCATAGTAATATGTTGTGATGTACCCGTCACATCACTCCTAAAAGCTTTAATGACCTTGGTATGATCTTCAGTCTGATTTGGGAATATGGCTTTCCCCTTTGGCATGGTTTTCTATCCCTACGTATTATTCCCAGTCAACATGGTATGGCCAGAGTATGGCTTGGGGTACGATCCCTGCTTTTGTTTCTTTTTGCTACACAAATTATCTGTAGCACTGGAAAAGGTCACAGAAACCTACTGAAACCTGGGGATGGAGCGAGTGGGAGGAAGAGGTGCCACACGTGTCTGCATGGGTTCTCACATAACTCCTGCCGTAACTGAGAAGCAGCTCTCATCTCCTGCGGCTTCTTCTCCCTCTCCCACCCTCTTTCCCTTCATGGCCTGCAGGTGTTGGGCTGTAGCTTTTTGTATTTTTGGCCGTGGCTAAACTAGCACATTTTTAATGGATGCCTTTTTCAGCACTGATGAAAACAGTCTAGAATTTTGATAATTATCCATTACTCCATACAATCAATAAAAATAGTTTACTTAAATGTCGTAGCAGTTCTTCAGGGTTATTATCATTACATGTTCAGAGACCATAGGCTCATTGTAGAAGTTATTTAGATACAGCAAACTAAGTATATGGTCTTCTGCTTTTCCAGGGGAACTGAAGTGATGAGGTCAAAGATCAAGCGATTTTCATTTTTGTTGGGCACAGAGCAATTTAATTTGAATCTTTGCTTTTTATTTTCAGTAGCATAGGATGTCCTGGAATAAGTAAAGCACCTATCTGATGTGTAACAGGTCATTAGCATTACAGACCCTGGTTGGCTGTGGTTTTTGTTCTCACACCCCTCTCCAGTCATCTGTACTTTGCAAATCACCAAGCAGATTTGCAGAGCTTGCGATGCTGCCGAGTAGCTGAGCTGCTGTGACGCCTTGCTTGCCTCTCCTGCCCAGCAGGACTGCTCCAGGTCAGTTGGAGATCCTCTGCCTGTAAGTCGTAGCAGGCTCTGACCTCTCCCTGCCTTCAGAGCAACTTTGCTGAATTAGTCCAAGCACAGGAGCTAAACCCTGCACCGAGACCCAGCCTTGCTACTGACGGCGCCACCCCCAGTGGGTCCAGTTGAGTTGAAGTGGGATATGAAGGGAACAGAAGGCTGTTGCTTGAGGAAGGGATTCGTGGCAGAAGCGGCAAATCCCGATGACTGTGAAACTTGGAGAGGAAGCTGGTGCTGAAGTTTATGTTGTGTTAAGGTTTTGACTTACTGATAAAACCCCAGGAAGGAAGTGAGCCCGGTTGTGTTCCCTGCTGGACTGTGTTAGTACTGAGGGCTTTCTGAGGATGGCTGGGATAACACCGGGTTCTCTAAAACACTGGCACTCTTTGTGGGAAGGCTGACTGGAGTGTGATTGTAGCAGATGCTGGTACTGGGTGTACTCAGTTAAACATTTGACGGGTATTGATCTACAGAAAACATCATTTCACCTTTTTGCATTTATTAGGTCCTGTTGGTCAAGTGTGTAGATCAGAGATATTCCAAAGCAGGTAGCTAATGAGTGTTGTTATAAAGAGCAGATAAAAGTCATGCTAAAGCTTCTTCAAGGAGGCAGTTATTTATCCACAGTAACAAAACCCTGATAAAATGTGGAGTCTGATTTTTATAAAGTGCTGAGCCTCCTGGCTCAGTGGAAATCAATGTCGGCTGTTGGTGCTAAGCATCTCTAAACATCGTACTTGTGGTTTCAGAGCCAGGTTAAACCCCCATTGACTTCAAGCACTCCTTTAATCAGAGTAACGACAGCAGTATTTAGCTTCCTGACAATCATTCTTCTTGCAGTACGGTGTCCCTCTGTTGCTCTGCTTGGCTCATGAATAGAATTTTATTTTCTTTAAAAAATAGGTTTATATTCACTGCAGAGAGCTCTGATTCAGGGTACTGCTCCTTCCTTTGCACATAAGCCTCTCTGGCTGATGCTAACCCTGAGAAGTACTTGCAGCTTGAGCAGAAGTTGCACAAGTTGCACAGTGGCCGTCGATTAAGAATGTGTTTTCTAAAATCGCAGATGGAAATGCTCGAAAAGAGAAAAGAAAAGATTACTGTAAGAAGTATTCTGTAGTGAACTCCCAGGCAATGTGTTAACACAAGCAATGATGAGGATCGGTCAAAGAATTAGCAAGCCAGCCTATCTCAGTGCTCTCTTCTGCTTGTATTTCTTCTAAAGCTGTAGATCGCTTTGAACATAGTGTGCCTGTGTCAGGGAGTGTTTGTAGCATCTCTTTATACATTAATGAGGAGGGGGCATCTTCAGTTTTAACATACTTTCATGGTCCAATACGCAAGCATAAATCTCTTCACTAGAAGAATTGCATGTGTGCATCCAAGATTAAAAGTTACCCATTTAAAGGATAACTTTACAGAAGCAATCATACAAAAAGCAGCAGAGCATGTGGGATTGGGGATGGGGCCTTATTATTGATAACTGGGAGAGGACCTGGCGTCCCGAAACTGATCTCTGCGCCCCTCCACCATGGGAAGAAATCAGGCATTTCAGACTAGTTTACCTTATTCTAGGAAATTCTCCTCCTCCTTACTTCAGAAGAAAGCAAATATTACCTCATCATCACATGCTAGACAACATAACAAGAGAAAAATTGTTTCCAGTCCAAAATATGACTATCAGTTTTTGCACATGAGGCAGCATCACCGATGTCTCACGGTGACTCATCACGCTTCTGGTCTGCTTTGCTACCTAGGCAGAGCTTGCTACCAAATAACCATAAATATCTGCTTGTTTTCTCGGTTATTACTATTTAATGGCACCTCTGGGATGAGCGAATTCTTGTTTAACAACTTCCAGGTAGATCGCCGTACATTCTAAAAGGGAGGGGATTGCAGTTCACAGAAATATGCTGTTCCAACAATAGTCATTTGCTGACATCTGGTAATTTGTAAACTGTATTTACCAGATCTGCTGTCTGTGGTCTTACAAGCATTTTGGAGCTGATGAAGCCAGTAGAAAGCCTTTTCCTTTCGGTGGAAACTTTCCCTAGTTTGTTGACCTTCTTTGTGTTTCAGAGAGAGTAAAACAAAAAGCAGCAGCTAATTTACCTTTACGTTTCTTGACATGTAGGATTAAAGCCAAGTTTTCTTTATTTTATATGGCAAGAGAAACTAAGGAAAGGGACAATAATTGGACAGAACTAACAGGACATTCCTATTTAAGGGACGGCAAGATCGCGTTGGCTCTCATTTACTCTAGCAGGGATTAAACTAGATCATCAGAAGGTTAGCAAATACCAGAACCTCAGATGTCTGAAAGATAAGAGCTTGAATTTTTCCTACAAATGTTTAATTTTTCACCAAAACATCCTAAGAAAAAAGTGCTGGTTGTAGAAGGGTAACTTTTATGGTTGATTATGAGATTACAGCAAGGGAGAAGCCTGGTGGGCATGGGGATTTGCAGTGGCTGCCACAGAGTTCATCACAGCGAGGACAGCTTTTAATAGGAAAAAAAAAAAGCCAAGTGCTGTTTCCACCCCTGCATGAGGACAGGTCCAGAAGGCCAGCTAACAATCTGCCCGTGGTCACCCATGCGCACCCCTGGCTCCAGCTTGGCACTGATCCTACAGACTCAGCAGCAAGGCCAAAAATGAACAAAACTGCTGCGGGAGCTTCCCTGCCTGTCTCTCTCCATCAATATATCAGGCCTGGGGACAACAGACGACATCAGGCTTCACGTGGGATTTCTCAGCAGGGTTCCTCTCCCATCTCAGATCTGAAAGACTGTGGTGATTTGTATCTTTGAATACGTTTTCAGTTCATTTTCCTTTTAATGATGCTGAAGAAAGGGGTGTCAACACAAAGGAAGATGTATGTGTCACTCTGCACCGGTCTGGTTTCTAGCAGCAGGCAGGCTGCTGCTTGAAGCTAGCAAGAAAAAATACGGTGGTTGGTTTTGTGGCTGGTTTTCTGGGGAAGGAAAAAAATGCCAGCACTGATAACTCATTGACTCAGAGCATACAAAGCTGTAAAGAAAAAAGTGCACCCAAAGATTTTCCTCAAAAACCTGAAACATTCCAAATGTCACCTTGATGCTTCAGAGTGCCTCCTCTTGCATAGCATACCCTGTGTCCCAGGGTGGCTTGGACCTGGAGATGAGCACCATCTCCCCTCCTTATGGGTCCTTGTGGGAGTCTCTGGCTGCAGTATCCCATGGGAAGTGTCCGTCGGGGGAACACAGCTCATAAAGCGTGTTCTAGGCGAGAGGTAGCCAGCTTCAGTCTGCAAGAGCCACAGGATGGCTGAGGCTGGAGGTGCCTCTGGAGACCATCTAGTCCAGCCCATGCTCAGGGCAGGGTCGGCTGCTGTGGGGTGCTCAGAGCCACATCCATTTGTGTTTTGAGTATCTCCAAGGACGGAGACCTTACAATTTCTCTGGGCAACCTGTGCTAGTGCTTGGTCACCTTCACAGTAGAAAAGTCAATCATGATGACAACAATTCCAAACATAAAACCTAATAATTAGTTATTCTCTCTTCAGGTTTTCTCTCTTTTTTTTAAAGAAAAAGATGAAAAAATAAATAAATGTAATTGCTTTCATCAAAAAAAAACCAGTTTTGGAAAGGCAGCGTAGTTTTCCCTCAACAAACTATGCTCATGGACACTTTGGGAATAATCCCACTACTTTTATCCTCATACCAGAGCAGCACCTGCCTGTGGATTGCGTTGCACTGTTGACAGAAGGGTTGGTGATACTGTTGACCATTATTAGCATTATTTATTTAGCACCTGGCAAACGCAGTTGGGCCCTTTGTAGTAGGCACTGCCCAAACAAACTGGAAGGAAGACAACCTGTTCCCAAAGAAAGTGTTATTTACCTGTTAAACAGTAGGCTGCAAAGAAATGCGTGGAGGGAAGCAAGAACACCAAAGCTTTTATGCTAGTCTCTGAACTTTAGCATCGTTGCTTCCCTCATCGCGGCCGTACATGGGAGAAGAGTGAGATCCTGGCTGCGCTACCCAAGAGCTGGTCAGATGGACAGAGATGTTTTGTAGGTGTGACCTTTTTCTGGAGACCTATGAAATCACTCTGGTGCCTTTTGGATGCTGTATTCATTTTTTAAAAGCTGCAGTGTGAGTGCACTTAACAATTAATGCATATTTTAGAAGGACACACTTTTTTAAAAGCGTAAGAAATAGTCATTTACATTTTTCAGTTGCAGTGTTTTTCAGTCAGGAAATTAGCTCAAGAGAAAAAGAAGCAAGTGCACAGTTATTTCTTCTCTTGGAAAAATGCCTTTCCATTGAAAAGACGTATTTTTGAGTCTGCAAACAGGAGCGGCGGGGGATTTCTCTTTCTGATGTTGCTTCCCAAGTAGAGGAAGAAAAATCATGGTTTCACCAGAGGAAGAAAATGTGGTGGTTAAGGGGGTAACAGTCAGAGTTTTGAAGGGTGTCCAGGACTTTTGGGGCAGTCCAGCACTTGCCCTTCCAAATGCCTCCACTGGGAAGAACGCCTGGAAAAATTAAAAAAGGGGATGAGGTGGCAGAGTCAAGCAGATAGTTTGGTGAAAATCATGTCTTTGGAGATTTTAAAGAAAAGGTAAGAAACTGATGTAGGAGGGCACGCCTAGGTACCCTGAAAGCAAAGCACTTTTGTCTGTGGTTTTCCACCTAGCTCAGCTCACTTGGCCGTGAAGCTTTGCCAGTAGGTGAGTTCACCTGAAGGAGAATTACTCTCGCAATGTGCCCATCTCCTTCCTCTTTCTATGAAACTGCTTTTCCTTTAACTTCAAAGTCAGCAAAATATGTTGGTTTATGATTACCAGGTGGTGTAACCACATACGTTAGAACTGCAGGTTTCCTGAAGCTAGGAAAAGATCTTAATTCTCATAAACCAAAGCTAACTAGAAGAAAGCATCAACAGCTTTCAATACATTTGTTTGGTCTTTTTCTTTTCTTTTTCTTCCTATCCTCCATACATGATGTTAGGTTGCTGGTTATTCCAGGGATTTGAGAAGGTTTTATAGGTATTCACCCAGTTTTGGTGGGGTATTTTTAATATTTTTATGCTTTAGTCATGAGCATGTTCTGGTTCAGCAAGGAGTCAGTGGTGTGCTTGCAGCGTTTTACATGAAGTTTTCCCGTATGCTGGCCTTTTCCATCTAGTTAGACAATATCCCATTTTGGGATGACAAAACACTTCTTTCTGCAAGGTGAAGCAAAAGGAACTTGAACAGGTCTCTCGGGTCTCACAAAGGCAAAACTCCCGTTAATGGCAAGGAAGAAACTGCTTTGCGTGAGCAAAACCTCAGTGCTAAGGACACCGGTGCCGACTTTCGCTTCTAACCAGGCAGGCGTTTCGGAGGGCTGTAGTGGAGACGTTGCCTCCCCGCTCCCTTGCATCCCGAGCGGTGCCAGCCTGCCCTTGCAGCTGGCCGTACCCCGACTCGAAATGCTCCGCGTTGCCCTTTGCCCATCCCCTGCCAGACCAGGCGGCTGTCAGAGCCCAACACGGGTGCCTCGGGGCATAAAGCAGCCGGCAGCAGCGCTGGTGCTTGCTGCAGGCAGAAGGCAGCATCTCACGTACTGAGGATTTGGAGCCGTGGAGGTTTCTCGCATGGTTTGAGAGCAAGAGCTGGCATCCACCAAGACGTGGGCGTGTAAATCCCGCCGCAGCATTGAAGACATCTGCTCCCACAGGGAGCAACTGGGAATTTCTTATAGACTCGGTTGCAGCACAGCTGCTGTGTCTGCCTTCGAGGGCAACAGTGGAGAAATAAGGCCAGGATGGAGGGTGGCATCTCGTTCCTTCCCAAGGAGGAGAGGCAGGGCTGAGCACGCAGCCGTTGCTTTGGCACAGGCACCGTTTAGGTCCCTCTCTGCTGCTCTGTGTCTGCAGACCATATGTTCCATCCCAGCTTTCTCTCTCCTGTTTACTTCTATCCATTTTCCCATGTGCCATCAGCCTGAAGCTCTTTTTTCTCTTCTAGTCTCCCTTGGCCAGCAGACTGTAATTCCTAGGTCATCTTCAAAGGAGGCACAGAGCAGAAAAAGTCCAAGTTCTGGGGTGATGCTGGAAGCTGATCCTCTGGCAAAGCCTGGAGAAGCCTTGCCTTTCAAGGGAGCGCTCAAAGTACCCTCTGAAACACAAAACCATTTACCGGGTTACAACAGAGTCATTCCCTTGACCCACGCAGTAAAACACATGTCAATTTGTAGTGTAGAGGAGGCACCCGGTGTTATGACCGTCTTTCTGTTACCGCACTTATAGATGACAGCGTCAGCTGTCTATTGGAGCCAATAGTCAGAGTCTATTGGAGAGTGTAATAAACATATAAAGTAATTTTGACCAGTCACTTATAAAGGTGGCTTCAGTGATATCTTGCAACAGTCTCCGGCCCATTCCAGCAAGATTTAGTTTAATCTGTGCTGCAGTTAGTGTTTTCTTTGGAACTGCAATGTTCTCAGAAATTTGTTCACCCCCAGCCCGTATTTATTAAGGAGCTGCCAACTAGGCCTGGGTTCAGCGACGTTTACAAGGCTGGTGTTACAAGGATTTAAACAGAAAGCAATACAAAAGCATACACAAACCAGAGCAGTTCTCACTGGCAGTTCAAAAATGCTTGCATGGGCTCATGGGGTGTTTGTCTCAGATTCAGAGATGTCGCTTGTCTCCGACTCAGATTCTCTCATCTTTCAGTAAAACTGTACTGTAGATGAACAAAAAAGAATTTGTTTTTTTGGTTTTCTTTCCAAGCAGCTCCAAGACCCAGAGAAAGAGCTCTCAGGATGCCGGAGCCAGCAAAGTCCACCTCTGCCCCCAAAAAGGGCTCCAAGAAAGCTGTGACCAAGACCCAGAAGAAGGGTGACAAGAAGCGACACAAGAGCAGGAAAGAGAGCTACTCCATCTACGTCTACAAGGTGCTGAAGCAAGTCCACCCTGACACCGGCATCTCCTCCAAGGCCATGGGCATCATGAACTCCTTCGTCAATGACATCTTTGAGCGCATCGCTGGAGAAGCCTCGCGCCTGGCCCACTACAACAAGCGCTCCACCATCACCTCCCGGGAGATTCAGACAGCCGTGCGCCTGCTGCTCCCGGGAGAGCTGGCCAAGCACGCCGTCTCGGAGGGCACCAAGGCAGTCACCAAGTACACGAGCTCCAAGTAGCCAGACACCATCTCTCCAACGGGGCCATCGAGCACCAGACCATCTGTGCAAGCACAGGTAGGCAGCCGCGGTCCGGATAAACGTCACAGCTATTATCCACAGCAATTCACAGCCTTGGGATGGGCATGAGAAGCTGTCTAGCGGAAGAGGAGACAGTGATCTGGATGTGGGCTGATTTTCATAGTCTGTTTGGGACGTGCGACGGGTTCTGCGGGGCTGGTGGAGGAGGCCTCTGCTTTCACATCTCATCCGAAGGACTGACCGACTGCAGTATATCCAAACTCTCCTCTGTGCTTGGCAAACATGCATGTTTGGCGCTGGCGGGGGAGACTGGCAGCGGCAACGCAGAGAGGCCGTCTCTGAAGTCTTCCTGTTTGGCTGCTTTCTCACAGTCATTCGAGACGGGCACCGAGGAGCCAGCCCTGGTATCCTCTCCCTCGCAGCCTGAATCCGTCCCGGCGCACAGCAGCACAGCCCACCCCGTGTCGGCAGGAGTGGCATCGACAGCTACCAGGCGCAGGCTGTAGAGTAAAACCCATATTGATTGAACAGCTATCTGTGTTTGACAGCCTTTTTTAAAGAGCAAGCCTGGCGGGCAGGCAGATGCCGGGGCTGATACCGAACACTGCTCCTCCTCGTCACTCCTGATGGATGAGCCATGGAGCAGGCTGAGGGTGCCGGCACTGGAGCTGGCTGCTGCCTCCCGCCTTGTGCCAAGACAGACGGACACACAAGGGGGCATGTTGGGACTGGGTCGCTACCTTCCCTGGCTGCTGCTTTGCCTGCTTTTGGACTTGCTTTGATGTGCAAGACGTTGCTAATTCTGCTGCTTTTCAGAGACTTTTCCTGCCTCGTCGCTGCCTGGGTGCTCCCTTCCACCATAAACGTGGGTGAGACGGGGTGGTGCCCAAAGGGGTCCTTTCTCCTGCGAGCACTGGGGTGGCACAGGACAAATGGCACAGACATGTCGGAAAGGGACTGAGGATTTGGGAAGGCGTCTGGAGCGGGATCAGAGGTGGTTAATGCAGTCTGGGGAGAGGCAGGCTCCCCGCAGAGATCGCTGCGAGCAGCTCACCTGGCCCTGCCTTCCCTCCTTTATTCACCTGTTAGACAGCAAAAGCGAAAAACTGGGGCTGGGTGGGTATATAGGGACACTTGCCTGCATCCCAGTGATATTGTAAAGATTAAATAATTTCAGACTACTTCAGATACTCCCCACGTCTTCTCGAAGTCCACAGTAAGGTGAGCAATAATAAATTCCTGATAAAAGCCATAGCGGTTAGTGGAGGGACGTCTCAGTTGCAGGTTTATCTTGCCCAAACTGCTGGATAGTAGAAAAGCGTGTGTAGAACTGGCGTGAAGTTGAAGCTTCCTACTCAAAACACAAAATTAGCCAATATTTAAAAAAAAATATATCAAAATCTCTGGTAGGCAGTAGCTCTCAGATAAAAAATATTCATGTCTAAAACAACAACTGCTTTCTGCAGCTTATTCCATAAATAAAAAGGGCAGCAGAGACACAGGATCCAGAACTAAGTGCCAGTTCTTCCCAAACTCCAAGACCTTGCTTTTAATTTAAAGGTAAATTCATACCCCAAAATAGCAACCTTGCAGTACATCTCTCGCTTTCCCTTACGTTTATCTCTGTCCTGTTTCTTTACACCTTGAGAGCGATGGGGACCCTTGACAAATTTATGTTGCTTTTGGAGCTGAAGGACTCTGCAGCTCCAGAAGATTCAGTTGTTTCTTGTTTTTATAACAGTGTTGCGGTCATTTTCCAGTTGGTCTGAGGAAAGGACCGCGTAGACCTGCTCAACTGAAGGCACCTCAAACCTGAGAGCAGCATGGGGTCTCCTGTGGTCTCTGTGCAAGAGCGAAGGTCAAATTGCTTATGGGCTGCTCCTGTCCCTCTGCTTTGGGTTTGAACACCCAAACAGGGGCTTTCCTCCCCTACGTTGCTCGGTGATAGCACACGGCCGTGTTTCACACCCTGATGCCAGCCGGCATCCCTAGCGATATCTTTCAGAAAGAGCACAACGAGCAGCTCCCGGCGGCAGTACCTGTTCTTGGTAGTGTTGGTAACCTGGACCGCTTGGCCAGGACGCTTGGGAGTGACAGCTTACCACTTCCTTTTGTTTTCCAATCAAATAGTCAAAATCAGATACCAAAGATGAAAATGTACGTGCAGTGGACCAAGAGCCACCGTCCTTGGCCCCTCTCCCACCAGAAATCAGACAGCGGATGATACAGAAGGGGAATATAGGGAGCGAAGGGCTCGCTGGCAGTGCTGGAGCTTTCTCCTCCTGTCCCTATGAGCTGCAGGTCAGAATTCATCCCCGTGGGGAGTGCTCCTGAAGGTGGGAATGCGGAGTGGAAGAAATCCGCTCCAGTCCAAGCGGCGTGTGCGAGCCAGGACGCACGTCTCCCAGGATTACCTGGCACAGCCTCTAAATCCTCACTCTTTCAAGCAGAGCAGAGTCCTGCTCCAGTTTCCGCAGGCTGCAAGGAGTCAGGAAAAGGAAATGAGACGTTGTCCCTCCAGGGTCTCCTGGGCAGCTCTGGGACAAGGCTGGGCGCGTGGTGAGAGCTGCTGGCCCCGTACACATACACACAGTACTGGTCTCGTTTTCTTCTGCCACTGTTGCCACTCTCTGTTTTTGGAGATTGTGTCAGAAAGAGGACAAACGGCAATTTAAGGCTATAAAAACACTGGAAGGCTTAAAGAGGACTTTTATATTGTCTAAAGTCGAGTGACTGAGACTGTCATGTCCACCCATTTACAGTTCAGGCTCTCATTTCACACATCATTCGTTCTTCACTCTCCCTTTGTATCGCTTCTTTACTTGCCCCTGACAATGTGGAGCACAGGATTAGGAACTGGTCCAGGTTAAAATGAACCTTTTTTTCTTTTTTTTTTTTTTCTTGCAAGCTTTGTTTTAACCCAGTTCTGGTGGCTGCTCTGATCTGTCACTGTCGTACAGATACTTGTGCCAGCCAAGAGAAGGGCTGATCCAAGAAAAGCGAGGCTGGCATAAGCTAGGACTGCCACAGAAAGCAGATGGGAAATTAATGGTCTTAGTGTCAAGGAAAAATGAAGAAAGGAAATCTGCATCTTCTGCAGTGGTCCAGTTAGCAGCAAAGACGTGGCTTTTAAATGCAGCGCTATGGGTGTTACCCTTGCAGCGTCCCACAAGCAGGTTCTCTGGCAGTCCTGAGGCTGGAAATCAGACACATCCCATTTCTGCGGGTCTCGAGTGTCACACGGAGGAAAGGGAGCGGATTGGGAAGGGGGCTCTGCTCCCATGCAGCCACCCAGCTGTAGGGCTTGGAGGCTCCTCGTTCAGCAGGCAAACGGCACGGGAGGCAGCCCGCCCTCCCCGCAGCTGCCTGCTGCGGTACAGCAGCACGCTCACAGCAGTTTAACAGGAATTATTTTGACTGTGGTGAGCTTGGACTGAGCCTTAATAGTGGAGGCAATAGAAAATGGTGTAAAAGTTCAAGCATCAGTTGTCCGCTCAGTGATCTGAGGTGTGATGTATCCCACAGTTCCCTGGTAAGGGGATTTGCTGCAGAAGGGGAGTTCTGCACTTCAGGATTTGTGCTTTTAAAAAATATGTATTTCCAGCTCTGGAATTGGTAAAACGTTTTAAAAATTAAGACAATATACTGAACCCCACTGTCCCTACCTGATTCTTACTGCAATCCCAAAGGTATCTCGGGGCCATTCCTGTGTTTTGCCAATTAAAAAAAATAAAATCAACTGCAGGTTGAAAGTTGGAAAAGGAAGCTGAAAAAGACTAATGCAGCCTTGATGTTAACCTCATATTAACACCATGGACATCACTGCACTGAGTTACTTGTTTTCATGTACAATGTCTCCCACACTGGAGACATTCCAAACCCGCCTGGACGCCGTCCTGTGCAACTGCTGTAGGTGTCCCTGCTGTGGCAGGGGGGTTGGACTGGATGGTCTCCAGAGGTCCCTTCCAACCCTGACCATTCTGTGATTCTGTGATTAAGAGATAAAATCAGCTGCTACAGATCTACTCCTGATTTTCCATCCTGCTTCCCTAGAAGGGCTTAAAGCCCATCCGTCCTTCACAGCAGAGCTCAACCTACAGAAGAACCGAGTGGCCACGTGCACGGAGGTTTGCTCCTGCTCAGGACAGACAGGTCTTTAGTCAAGCATGGGGCAAACGAGTAAAAACAAATGTGGAGGACGCGTGCCTGTCCTGAACACTGCGGTGTGTCCCAGGAGGGGATGCCTGAGCTGAAACCGCTGAAGAACCCTGCCCAGAGGAGCCGCATGGCTGTGTGCCCTTCTGCCCTGGTGACAGGCAGCCATGTGGAGGTAGCCCCAAGTCCTGGCCACCCCTGGAGTCCAGCTTGGCATGGCCTCTGCACAGCCCTGAGCGTTTGTCCCATCGTAGCATTTCCTGACTGTTTTAACTCCAGACCAAATTGTTTACAGGGAAAGGAAGAATGTGAACTAAACCATAAAAATCACTTGCTGCCAGAATTTTGAGAGTTCCCCGGGACCAGCACCTGGGGAGCACTCTCTCGTGCTTACTCTCCGTGCATGGTATCTTGTGGGCTTATGTTTTTCTGACAGTAAGTGTTACATCAGGTATGATCTATGTTATATTACTGCTGGTTTATGACCTATCTTGCTGCTAATTACCTGTTTTCTGTGAAATGTATAAATAAAATGTAAATGGCAACCTGTTGAAAGTCAGGTGAGACCCAGCTGTCAGGGTGTCTTTGCTTTTGCCGTGTCACTGGGGCCCCCCCAAGCCCTACATTTCTCTTTCCCCATCATATTTCCTCCAGACCCGGGGTGAGAGCAGCCACCCTTCCTGCAGAGATGGAACCTGGCTGGTCCAGTCAAAAACCAGAGCAGCCCTTCACGGAAGGGATGTCGCAGGCTGCCACTGTGAGTCCTCACGGGGTGTCACAGCCCAAACGTCGGCACAACGTGAGCATGTGTGTGGTTTCAAGCCTTTCCAGGGAGCTCGGCCCAGGCAGAGCCAAGTCTGCAGCCTGTCCTTGCCATGCTCCTGCTTGGGGTGCTCTCTGCCTGGCACCCATCCTTTAACCCCCAAGGGGCAACACTTGTGACTTGCACAGACTGAGCACTGTGAGATTCTGGGGTTGGAAGAGTGTTTTATACACATTCAGAATTACCGTTTATCTGAATCAACAATTGCTGCCACTAGAAACATCTTTTCCTGGACTATGAGAAGTTACAGGCAACAAAAGATGTAGCATCTGAAAACCCCAGGAAGAAAAAGATCTTCCTTTTAAAGAATGATTGGTAAATATACTTAAGTGAAACACTTATCTGCTGGACATCAGCATCATAATGCACTCACTGGGGTGGGAAATGCGTGTGCCGTGATAGATGCTGTGTGCTGAGAAACAAGCTAAGACTTCAGGTACCGCACCTAACAGAAAACGGAGCTAAAAAGATTGAGAGCCTCTTTAAAGGCAGACTCACAAGCCTAACGTAATTGGGGGAAAGCAGTATTTGGAGGAAAAAAAACATATAACTAACTGGTCTGAAGTATTTCTTTCCAAAGAAATAAATTATGTCCCTTCTAATGCTGATTTCCATTTAGATACCCCTTTGCAGAGCAGCACCCACAAAGCACTTCCATAACAGAGCTGATACCTGGGCCTTGGGAAGACCCAAACCAGGTTACAAAAGGTAGAGCATAACCTATGGTCATGCTCCTTCAGGATGTTGAGAGATACATTTTTTTTTCTTTTAGTTATTCAGTTACTATTTAGTTCTTATTGACTGGTTATTCAAAGACTGTTAGCTGGACTCAGGTGCCACATGGCTAAGGCCGTTGGCGGAACCAGATACAAGAACTCAGGAGCATCAAGAGAAACTGTGAGAGAACAAGGTTTAAAAATAAGTAAAAAGGAGCATGCAACAAGCAGTGCATCTATTGAGCCCTTTGCCAATGGATGTTGGAGGTGTTACAGTTGGGTTGAAGAACAAATTAATGGAAGAGAAATCCGTTGAGAGTTGCTAAACACATATAAACTGTGTTGAAAATGATGAGAAGCTGGGAGAGTAGGAGGAGGACATTGCTATATGTGTCTGCCCAGTTCCTACAGTCTTCCTTACCTGTTGTCTTGTGGCCACTGCTGGAAACAAGACTTTGGGTTGGATGCACCAAAGGGCTGATCCAGGTTGCGTAAATTCATGTAAAGTCTGCTTTGACACTGCATGTCTACCCATGAACTGTGGAGGGCTTCAGGCAGTTTTCTTAGGCCTCTGACGCTTAGAAGAAAGCATAAAAGAAAGCTTTTTATCTTCCTTTCCTACATGGCTCCTGCACTTGCCTTGATGTTTATGTGGATTGTCTTAGCCTGGCTTACATGAAAGATGTGAGAGATGTTTTGTTTCTAAAATAGTTAGAGTTAATAAACACAGATGGTGTGAGAAAGAGAGAGGAATGGAGCTTCTGCTTTCTCATATAAAGGAAAGCTGTTCTCAAAAATATTTCTCATTTTCTCCCTTGAAGCAGTTGATTTAAAAAAAAAATTATACACCATTTCCTGCCTTTTAATGTCCATAATGCTAATTCCCCCCCTCCCAAAATCTCTTACAGAATTCATTCAGAAAAAAAAAATCTTACAAATTTAACTGTCTTCTAAAGACAGAAGATGATTGCAACAGTAATAGAAATGGGAAGATCGGTAGGAATGGGGAAGGGCTGGCGATGGCTGGGTGTGAGGCACCAGAAGGGACCAAAGGCGGGAGGCTATAGGTGAGCGCTCTAAGAGTGGCAGGCGCTGATGGGACCTTGATGAGGAGCCCACCAAGATGCCAGCAGACACTGCGTGCGGCTGCTGGGACACAGTCGGGAAGCAAAGGGCAGGGAATAAATCCTCCTAACTCCCAGGGTTGGAGCAGGATGGACAGTGTGGTTGCTGCCAGCAGCTAAAGGGTCCAAAAGGCACATCCACAGCCAGCACACGGTCACCAATCTGAGGAATCTAGGAAATTTGAGGAGGACAGTCAAAGTCATCACGAAGATGGACAGACGCATCCTGGTGCCTGCATGCTGGTCAGATGGCTTGGATATACCCATCTCGTGAGTACCTGGGTATGAGAATATGAGCGTGACCGACTCAAATCAGTACTGCTTTAAAATAAATTCACCTGCCTATAAGGTGATAAAGTCACACTCCTATGAGGTGATAAAGTCACCCTCCTACAGGGACTTGCATTGACTTTGCTGTGTTGTAGCTGCTCATCGATTATTCACATACATCCCGTTTCTGTGCACCTCCAATTTATTGCCCGTGGAACCGCCTCCTGTGCAGGTGTGGGAGAGCATTCTTTATACGAAGTATATCCAAATTTGCCAGCACTGGAGCAAGTGTCCAGCACAAGTTTTTAAATAAACCAGGAGATGCTTCTGACCTAACCTGCCCAATGGGCTTGGACATGTCCTGGTGAATACCAGGCTGCCTCTGAAAAACATAGCTACAGAGAGGAGAGCCATGAGTGCTGTCAATATAAGCACTCAGTCTCTTCCCTCCACCTGAGACTGTCTGGGAAGACCAAGAAAAGGAAGCAACATAAGTGCACCACATCCAATTTCACTAAAGTGAAGGAAAGGTGAGGCTCCCGTTGCCATTTACTGCCTTTTTGTAGGCTTTGGAGTGCTGTAGTATTCAAGGGTTTGCAGGAAGCCGGGTCTTGAGGGAACTGTTGGAAACAGGGTATTGAACTGCTCCGTCCCAATAAAACCTGCCCTTGCGGGAAGCTTTCAGAGGCATGGCTCAGTTCTAGCAAAGTGGGAAGCCTGTGACGGCAGGGCCTGCTGGTAGATGGTTGCCTTCAGAGAGAGGTGGCTTTGTCGGGATGAGCGTTTATCCCACAGCTACTTCCTCCTGTCGTCAAGCTAATAAAAAGTCACATCCAAGTGCTGAGTTTGGAGATGCAGCATCCCCCCCTCTCTCCGCACAAACTCCCCGCAGTGCCACGTCTGTACGGTCACATCCTCCCGCACTCACGTTAAGTCCGTGCTGCTGCCATACTGACTTACACTCTGGCCCAAACTGCAGCTTTAAGTGGAAAAGTCGGCGGGAGAGCAATATAAGAAAACACAAATTTATCCCCCCACCCCTTTTGCAGCTGGCGTTATGGCGAGAGGACCCAGACACCTCTCGCCGCAGCTGGTCTCGGCTAACAAAAGCTGGCTCAGTGGGGTCCGCCAGCAGCCCCTGGCCACTTAGCAGGAGAGAGCCAGAGCTCTTTTTAGCCCGGATGATTCAGCACAAAGAAGCCTTTATAGCTCAGCAGCAGGCATCTTGCGCCTCTTCTCATCACGCCTCTTCTCAAGTTTTAAATACAAGGGGACAAAAGTTCTTACAAACCCCTGATTCTGTCAATTCCCTGAGCATATGCCTGTAATGCTGTTCCTGGCATTTAAGTATCTTTAAATGGAAAAGATAGAGCTCTTAGGAATCACGGGACACCACACACACACCACCTCTCTTTCAGAGCCAGCATCTTCCCTGGCATAAGCTAATCACCAATATTCTGTAATACTCTGTGTTTGTAGGGCAGGACACTGAGCAACATTGAACAGCGGCAGAAGAAAGTCCGATGCGAGCAGCTGCATGCCACGGAGCATGAACAGGACGTCCTCCATGCCAAAGGGTATCACAGCAACCACGAGCTCAGCCATATTTTAAAAGGGATTAGAAGTGCAGAGATGGCAAGACAAATTTTAATAACAAAAGACTAAATAGATGCAACCTTGCAAGCAAGGGTAGCTCCCTGCTTTATAGGAAAGTTACACTAGAGACAAAGGAACAGCGGGAAGAAGTCTTATCCCAGCCTGGCAGCTGCTGTGGGGCTTGCAGCAGCCTCAGAAACAGCCCTTACCTGTCAGCCCTCGCAAGGAGCCTCCACCAGGCAGAGGCAGAACAGAAACTCATGCCCTAAGCGCCCTAGTCACGTGAATGAATAGTCAGTTCAGAAAGTTCATAGAACCATAGAATGGTTTAGGTTGGAAGGGACCTCGAAGATCATCAAGTTCCAATGCCCCTGCCATGGGCAGGGACACCTCCCACCAGCCCAGGTTGCTCAAAGCCCCATCCAGCCTGGCCTTGAACACCTCCAGGGATGGGGCAGCCACAGCTTCTCTGGGCAACCTGTGCCAGTGCCTCACCACCCTCAGAGTGAAAAATTTCTTCCTAATGTTTAATCTAAACCTGCCCTCTTCCAGCTTAAAGCCGTTCCCCCTCGTCCTATCACTACATGCCCGAGTAAAAAGTCCTTCCCCAGCTCTCCTGTAGGCCCCCTTTAGGTACTGGAAGGCTGCAATAAGGTCTCCCCAGAGCCTTCTCTTCTCCAGGCTGAACAACCCCAAGTCTGTCAGCCTCTCCTCATAGGACAGGTGCTCCAGCCCTCGGATCATCTGTTCAGAAAGGCATACTCAATTTTTGGAAGTTTTCCCTCTTTTTTTTTCATTTGTAATTTACAATTTGGATCACATTTTTCATGTTTTCTTCAGGGGTTAGCCTGGCTGTGGATAACTTTGACAGTCAGGTACACACCTGCCAAGGCCTGAGCAGGCAGCAGCTCTGGAAATGACCAAGAAAAATGTGAAGTCAACCTAAATACCTGCAGTTTTGCTTCTGGGCACAAAGATGCCAAAGCATCTGTGCCTATACAAGGCTGAACAACTTTGTACTGATACCTAATCCTGATGTTCTTCCAGTTTCTCTCTACCAAGCTCTCTTAGGAAAAGCAAGAGCACAGAGCCACCGCTTGCTCACTTAATGCTATAGCTCAGGAAAAAAAAAGGCACCCTGATTTCTTTCTTCCCTCTGTTTGGATGAGTGGGAAAGGGGGATTGATGCAAGACCCCTGGCTGTCAGGAGGAGCACAGGAATTCTTGGCTGTAGCCACCTGCTTCCCAGCTCACAAGCCCTAGCCCTGCAATTGCTCCAATTCCGAACCTGGGACGTGCCTTCCTACCCCTCTTTCCACTGGGGCTGGGCTGCTGTTTGGGAAAAAGAAACCAGGGAAAACACATGAAGGAAGAAGGAAGTGTTTGTGAAGCAAAGGATAACAGATCAGTACCCTATAAACTGTCGGGGTTTATCTCTTAAATGATTAATGAGAAAAGTGCACATGACTGGGAGCAGGAGTCCATTCCCCAGCGAGCGCCATCTCCTCCAGGCTCGGCATCAGGCGCACTTTCACTTTCGATTATTTTTGGACAAGGGGTCAATTTAAGAGGGGGCCATGGGTAAGGGCTCCTTGGAAATTAGGCACAACAGTATTGTTACTTAAATCTCCCACACATCTCTTAACACAGCTAAACGCCTGCACACAGGTGGAAATCCAACCTCTGCTTCTCATTCTGGCTTCAAAGAAGTTGTGTTCTTAGCTGGGTCTGAAGATCCAAACACTAGTAATAGTAGTATCTGTTGTTGTTGTTGTTGTCATCAGCCTTCATAAAAAGTCTTTTGCCTGTCCCTGAAGGCAGTTTAACAGTGAAACCCTTGGTATTATTTTGGCACAGAAAATAGTGTCCTCTCCATATCTTGGTTATGTCATGTTCCTGCACTTGTCAGATGAAGACACAGAAGAGGTAGAAGCCATACCAGACAGTCTTCTCAGTCCCCTGGAGTCAGCCAGGTATAAGGTTTGACTGGGTATTGTAAAAGATTTATCAGAAGACGTGGTTGAGCTGACATCTCTGACCACTTGTGGGATTTCACGGCACAGTACGTGTCAGGTTGTGTTTCACTGTGCAGAGCTGCTGTTGTCCTGTACTGGCATTTCCCTGGCTCTGTCAGTGAGCACTCACAATCCAGATTTAAGATGTGGATGTGTATTGTCTAAACCATACCAAGCGTTATACCCTGTGTGCCTTGCTAGAGGCCCAGTTGCTGTGTCAGTACGCTCCAGTATGAGATCCTGCTTAGATTCTCAGGTTATAATTAAGTGAGATTTCATTAAGAATTGAACTTATTTTTAGCAAGGTGGAAAAAGTTCTTTTTTGTCTTCTGATACTCGGTTCTCCCCTTCGAGTCAGCCAGCTCAGACACTTCCACCAGGGTGCTGAGTCACACAGGCTGAGATGGTAGCACCTTGTCCTTCCAGAAACGGGTGTGATATCATCTGGGTTTTGAACCCTGAGCTGAAACAGTGCCTGTGCCACACTGAAAAGCTGAGTCACTGAGACAGCCACGGGGAGAGAGGCCTTGGGCACAGCAAATACACTCTCCTGCAATCCTGTCCAAAGCCCTGACCCTGAAGGACAAGACACACAGAGCTCCTTCCAGCGGCTCCTGTATGAGCTGTCTTTAACCTGCTGCTGACAGTTATTTTCATTCTTATAGACAAAGATAAGCTGTGGGTATGGCAGAGCGGTATTTGGTATAAATCAGTTCACCGAAACTCAGGCAACTCGTGTCAGGGCAGAAAAAAAGCCTGAAAAGAATAAGTCATCCATCCCAATTATTTTATTTTTATTTCAGCAGTGCTAAAATAATTCAAATGAGAGCAGGTCTCGACAGCAAAGAAAACAGCTGCTGTGCCAGAGAGGCTGCTCACGGGCACAGGGACAGGCTGGCAGGACGGCAAGGGCACGGCGAGGAGGAGCGCGGCAGGGCACCCTGCCGGGCTGCAGGGGAGCAGAGGGCGAGCGCCTGTCCCTGGCTCCGCTGGCCGGCCCTGCCTCTTACCCACACTCTGCAACCTGCGCAGCCTTCGGCCGGTCCCAGCGCTGCCCCGTTGATGCGGAACAGCCTGCGTGTGCACCGGGCTCATGGTGAGAGGCTGTGACACCACCACGTGCAGCCATTTGTGGATGACTTTGGATAGGGGACGTCTATGCTTGATGCTTTGGTCTGCTTGGCATAGAAAATGGCTCTTTTCTAGGCAAAACCAACCCAACAGGGTGTTGTCCATGACTGCTACTCCCATATCGCATGGTCTGCAACAGCAGCAGGCTGTAGGCAGGGCTCAGCAGGCAGGGGGTGGTGGCTGTTTCAGCGCACCACTAAAGCCAGAGGGACCGTGGGGCTGAATGTGGCCACCTCTAGTGTAGACTTTACAGATGCTCCTCTCTGATTTAGCACTGACAATCGCAGCATGTTAAGGAAGTTTTCAGAGAAGATCCTGGCGACTGCCTCCATTTTGTTTTCTGCAGGTTTCTCATGGTTTCCAGACACATACGTGGGACACGTTGTTGCAGCCTGATCAGTCAACATAAAACCACAGTGCTAATAACTGATTATATACTACCTTGTCCCCCACAGCTTTCCAGCTTCTCCAAACAAGTGCTGGCCTTGTAAGGTCTCTGTCAGGCTCAAAATCCTTTCTGTAAAGTTTCCTCAAACCTCCCCCTCTTTCTTCTGCTCCTCACTGCAGGTGGCTTTGGCCAGTTCTTCCCTAAGAGGCAAGGAGGTACCATTTCCCTTTCTGAGCCCTTGTCTCCAGGAGTAGATGATTAAACTTGAAGAAACAAGATTTTTATCTATCTCAAAGCCCCTCACCACAAAGCACAGGTGAAAAGGCCTCAAAGGATCGCTCATCGTGCCGCCGTGATGGAGGAGGCTGAGCGCTTACGGTGTAGTTGAAAGGGGAGTTGCAGTCCCCACACACGCTGGCAGCTGCAAAAAAACCAGCACTGATGAAGTCACTTCGCTTTGCTTTACTCCGCTCTGCCGACATGACTAGTGCAGGTGCCGGTACCTCTCGTCACTGGAGAGAAGAGCAATTCCCATGCTGCGAGCCAGCTGACCTGCGCTAGGATGAAGTGACCTACACCCCAGGCGTGCACATTTCTCTCATTTTACAATGGAGAGAGTCTGAAAACCTTCCTTGAAGACCAATATCTGAAATCAGGCAAGTTTGTAGTAGGTAGGACGTGGCAGAGGGGGTACACAGACCCACAAAGGGCCCATCCAGCCCTTTGCATCCCCCAGGATGTCACATCCCTGACCCTCCCACCAGCAGTCGTACACAGGCTATTAACTGTTTGCCATAGCAGGCTGCTGCGCTGAGAGATGCTGGAACACACCTGGTCCACCTCAGTGTGCTAAAGGCTGGCACAGACATGTCCTCTCCACAGACCTGATGCTCACCAGAGCTGGGGACATAGCCCAGCCAAAAGCTGTTCCAGAGCTACAACCCTTCCAGAGCTACAGCCCTTCCAGGCTTCCCTTTATCGTCTTTGTGTATATTAAGGCAGAGGCTCTGCCTGAGCCACCTCTCAGCAGGATCTATCCAGAGGCAGCAGGCCAGGCACTTGGCCCCTGCCCTCTTGGGCAGCAGAGAGCTCCTTCCAAAGATTATGCCTGTGGCTCTGCTCTTCACGGACCGCTCAACCAGCAGGGCTGCCTCGCCTTCCCCACAGGAAACCTTTTTGCCAAAGGGAAAAACTCAGCACTTGTTTCTGTATCCCACAGAGAGCAAGACAAATCCACCTGTGGGGAAAAAAAAAAGAAATAGAGCGTGCAAGTTTTGCAGGCAGCTTTCGCAGGTGCCTGACATAGAATGAATCAAAGAACAGTTTAGGTTGGAAGGGACCTTGAAGACCATCGAGTTCCAACCCCCCTGCCATGGGCAGGGACACCTCCCACCAGACCAGGCTGCTCAAAGCCCCAATCCAACCTGGCCTTGAACACCTCCAGGGATGGGGCATCCACAACTTCTCTGGGCAACCTGTGCCAGTGCCTCACCACCCTCAGAGTGAAAAATTTCTTCCTAATGTTTAATCTAAACCTGCCCTCTTACAGTTTGAAGCCATTTCCGCTCATCCTGGTCACTATATGCCCTTGTAAAAAGTCCTTCCCCAGCTCTCCTGTAGGCCCCCTTTACATCAGTTGCACACCTCTAGGTCCTGCCTGCAGCCACTGCCAAAACAGAAGTTTTCTGCCCTTCCCAAATCTGTCCTGGAAGAGGTCATGTCTCTGCTGCTTGGAGATGGTGAGCACAGGCAGGAGCCTGCAAACAGCCTTGGACTTCGGGAGCTTCAGTTTTACCTGCCTGTGGCATAGGGTTGACACCAAAAAGAAATCCCTAAGCCACCTGGCTGTGCTTCTCTGGCACTGAGCCATGGCAGGACCAGCATGAAGCTGGGCAAATTCAGCCAACAGCTTCTCGGACACTTGGTTCATGCCTAGCACCAGTGGTCACGGAGTGGCCCACACACCCACTTTTGTCTTCTGGTTAGAAATAAACCAGGAAAATCATCCTTCCTCTTACCATGCCTCCTGTAAGAAAAGGGATAATGAAAGCAAAGATCTCTGAAGCTTATGGAGGGCAGTTAAATATCGCCACAGACTGATTGAACATTGTATTCAGCCATCCTCACTCTCCCTCCAGTGTTTCTTCTGCCTAACAGCACTGGTCAAACCCACAGTGCTAATGTGGGCGTATTCCCATGGGCATACTGTGCAGCAGAATTTTTATTCCATTGCATGGTGGGTGTGAGCTTCACCCAGCATCCTCATTTTGAAGGCAGGAGCACAGGTTCTCTCCTCTACTGATGTTTTGGAGATGCCCTGAGGCAGACAAATCTGTGCACTTGCACAGAGGCAACAGGAGGATTAGGGACAGTTATTTGAAGCCCGTGTTGCTTCTCCTGATGCTGAAGGGCATAATCCCATTGCACCACGGTGGCAGGGGCAGAAGGTGGCTCTGTCTGAGTTTGGCTTCCCTGCGCTAGCAGAACATGGTGCTTTCCTCAGGCAGAGGAGGCTGTGTTCCTTCTCCTGTGTTTAGACCCTAGAGATTTGGGTTCCTTTGATTCTTCTTGCAAGTCATATCCCACACTTTGCAACTTATTTCATAAGGTACTTATGGGAGCAGAATCTGACATGCTGCATCTCTCCCTAAAACTAACATGATCCTACTACAGTGGGAATTTGGGGGTTTAGCAGCACTTAATTACACAGTTCTTTGAGTAGCATGAATCTGCCTTGTACGCAGGTTGGAAGAGTCACAAGCTAATGACAAATATTTGTTCTCTTTAATTATGTGTAGCAAGGGAGGACAGCTCAGCTCCCTCCAGCTTTCCTCTTTCGTCACTCTGACAGCTTCAACACTACCTGCTCCTGGAGCAAAGCGGACATGGAAATATCCACACTGATTTTTGGACTGGGCATCACAGGCTCGTAATGGGAGAGCGTGTGCTTTATTTATAAATACCAGTAAGGAACTTGGACACACCTAAGACATCACTGACCTTCCTGATCATAGAATCATTTAGGTTGGAAAAGACCTTTAAGATCATCAAGTCCAACTGTAAACCTAATACTGCCAAGTCCACCACTAAATCATGTCCCTAAGCACCATGTCTACACGTCTATTAAATACCTCTGGGGATGTGGACTCCACCTCTTCCCTGGGCAGCCTGTTCCAATGCTTGACAATCCTTTCTGTGAAGAAATTTTTCCTAATATCCAATCTAAACCTCCCCTGACACAACTTGAGGCCATTTCCTCTCGTCTTATCACTTCTAACTTGGGAAAAGAGACTGACCCCCACCTGGTTACAACCTCCTTTCAGGTAGTTGTAGCGAGCGATAAGGTCTCCCCTCAGCTGCCTTTTCTCCAGGCTAAACAACCCCAGTTCCCTCAGCCGCTCCTCATAAGACACGTGCTCCAGACCCCTCACCAGCTTCATTGCCCTGCTCTGGACATACTCCAGCGTCTCAGTGTCCTTCTTGTGGTGAGGGGCCCAAAACTGAACACAGTATTCAAGGTGGGGCTTCACCAGTGCTGAGTACAGGGGGACAATCACTTCCCTAGTCCTGCTGGCCACACTATTCCTGATACAGGCCAGGATGCTATTGGCCTTCTTGGCCACCTGGGCACACTGCTGGCTCATATTCAGCCGGCTGTCCACCAACACCCCCAGGTCCTTCTCCACTGGGCAGCTTTGCAGCCACTCTTCCCCAAGCCTGTGGCATTGCATGGGGTTGCTGTGACCCAAGTGTAGGACCTGGGACTTGGCCTTGTTGAACCTCATACCACTGGCCTCAGCCCATCAATCCAGCCTGTGAGATCCCTCTGTAGAGCCTTCCTACCCTCAAGCAGATCAACACTCCCGCCCAGCTTGGTGTCATCTGCAAACTTACTGAGGGTGCACTCGATCCCCTCGTCCAGGTTGTTGATAAAGATATTAAACAGAAGTGGCCCCAATACTGAGCCCTGGCTAACACCGCTTGTGACCAGCTGTCAACTGGATTTAACTCCATTCACCACCACTTTTTGGGCCCGGCCATCCAGCCAGTTTTTTACCCAGCAAAGTAACCTTTCTTGCATTCTTACTTTCACTTGCCTTTTAGAAGGTCCACCCCTAGCAAATGGTTCAGGTGAAGCAGGGAAGTAATGTGTTATTTCTAGTCACTGAAGGATTTCTAGATGTTGTGGAGCTCAGGGGCATCACTGCAGTTCTGCCAAAGTCAGACAGAAAGGAAGGGAGCAGGGCTGTAGCTGCTGTCAGCTGTGAAACACTCCATGAACTGAAGGCAAAGCCATACTTAACAGCTGCAGAGTAAGTACCTGGTCCATCTATCTGGCTCATTTAGGCATCTATGGGAATAATTTCGATGTAGCTACCCATGAAAAAAGCTTACCAGCAGAGAGCAGATGGACATCAGTCCCTTTTTTTGAAGCAGGGTTTTTTCTTGTGACCCACGTGCCCTCTGGGCACAGAAAGCATATCTGAGCAGAGCAAGGGCACTTCCCCATCACTGAAGTGTTCAAGGTCAGGTTGGTCAGGTCTTTGAGCAACCTGATCTAGTAATAGATGTTCCTGTCTGTGGCAGGGGGGCTTGAACTATACGATCTTTGAAGGTCCTTTCTGACCCAAACCATTCTGTGATTCTGAGGGAGTGAAGGCAACTGTCATCTGCATCTCCAGGCTGCTGGCCTGGTGGCTGCCACACAGGACCCTCACACCTTGCCATCACACTCAAGGGTTTTTACATGAGGCTGCGTGGCTGGGACTTACCTGGCCTGGCTCCAGACCCATGCTGGGCCTGCCCATGGACAGGGTACCACAGCAGGAGCTGTTTGGGGCTGAGCCCACTTCCAGAGAGCAAGTCCTCAGGCTGTTCAAGTCTTTTCCTGAGGCTCAGCTAATCTCGTCAGACCAGAAAAGCTGAAAAAAAAATCCCTCTGGTCTTTCCTCCAGGCTGCCTTTCCTGTACATTGCTGGTATTCTTCTACCACCCTTCCTTCAGGCCCTCCATCCCTCACAACGCTCACTGCTGAAACTCCCTGAGGATCCAGGACCAGCCTCGCAGGCTCCCACTGCTTCACCCTGCTGCTCGCCTGTCAAGGACCACTGGAGTGCTCCCCCCTGCCTCCCAGGCTCTCCCCAAACCAGCTCCTACTCCCCAGCAGCTCTTCTCCTCCTTGTCCTCCTCATCATCATCACGCGTTCACCCCTCTCCTTCATCTGGGAAGACAGTTTTAGGCTTTGATCGAAGCCTAAAAGTGCAGGATCATCCTGCTACTGAATTCACTTATCAGACTAATCAAACTTCAGTTGTAAGTGGTAAACCCCGTTATCTCATCTCTGACTTTATCAGCAAAAGGGTCTTAAAACCATCTCCTTGGAAAAACAGAGGTTCCTGCTCATGTCAGGAGAAGAAAGCACTGATGATCCCTCTTCCATTTTGAGAAGGAAGGGGCTTCCTCTGAAATGTAATGAAAGTTGTACAGAAGATAGTTCAAAAAATGAATACAATCACATCACTCCAGGACCTGGGGCCCCAGGTGTTGATCTTCACCTGAGTCGTCTTGGCCTGTACCACTGTGCTACATCTGAAGGAGCATCCTTATCCTGGGGATATTATTAGATGCGGGCTGTTATTTTTGCATTACTAAACATTCAACAAAAGCTAAAATTAAAGCATGCTTTCTGGAGCCAGGCTGGACAGGCCAAGGTGCTGCCAGCTCTACCTCTCGTGCTGGCTGACACTTGACCCTTCCCGATGGTCCTCCTGTTCCGCCTGGCGTCGCTGGCTCGCTGCTGGCTCGCAGGGCCCTCCTCTGCTTCATTCCCATTAAGTAATCAGATGAAAAAGAAGTTTCTGCTCTTCCTTTGTAACTCTCAGACGGTGCAAAAATAGGTTCAATGCATTAAATTACTGTTGTAAGGACGTTGCGGTGAGGAGACTGGAAGGGCTGACCCGGCAGGCTGGTCTCGCCCTGCAAGGCACGGTCGGGTTTCAGGGTGATTACCAGCAAATGGAATAAAATGCAATTTAAGGCCCAGTCCCTGGGGATTCAGACTGAAGCAGCACACCGCTGCTGAGAGGCGATCAGACCTCAGTGAGTGCCAGACCCCAGGCTTTCAGGGATCTACAGTGGCAGGAGGACGGATGGAAAAGAAACCCAGAGGCCGCTTTTCGATAGGAGTGTCAGCCTGCTGAGTGCCACCAGCGTGCTGCCGAGCCATGGATCTCACAGTGCTGCCCGCCATGCTCAGATAGCAGAGCAGATGTCCTGTGACCATGCTGGGACCTCCCGCGGCAGCACCTGGCTGGTGTAGCCATATCTCCATGACCCATGTCCCCATCCCCAGGGTGTCCTACAGCACCCTCTGGATGTGGGACTGGGCTCGGCATTTACTCCTTCTGCCCTGTGGGGCTGAGAGATGACATTTTCAGGCAAAAGCTTGCCAACTGGTGACTTTACCTTCTGGACTGATTCTGGGAAAAGGGAAGGAGTGACCCAAAGAGTGTCTAGGCTTTGAATTTTGGGTTGCTGGAAGAAGTTTCCTAGCATCTATAGCCAAAACCCTCCCTGATGTAGTTGGATGTCTTTTGAGTTTTTTTACACGGTAAAACCAGCAACTACTTCAGGTGAGATGAAGTGCTGTCAGCACCTCCTGTACCCTCAGCAGCCGGCTGAGTGGTGTCCTCTCCTCCCGAGCCCCAGCAGTGCTGCCAGGGGAGGCAGGGAAATTCGCCTCCTCAGTGCCAGGGGACACTGGGAGGCGCGTACCACTGTTCCCCCTTGCCAGCACCTTCTGCCCAGGGCCCTTGAGACCACCCAAAATGCATAATCTTATTTTATTCATGTATAACAGAATTCCGGTCATCTGCATTCAATCATATTCACATAAAATTCATATGTCAGTGCATTATTTTGCATGTATCAAATTCTGTTCCTCTGACAGATTTGAGGAAACCAGCAGGCGTATCACTTCACTCTTCTTCATACGCTACTCCTAAGCTCAAAATTGTATGACATCTAAAAAAACTTAAAATATCTATCAGTTTCACCAAACTGTAATATTGATGTACTTTAAGTGCAACTTTAATACACTTCTAAGGCTTTTGGGGGATTTTGTGGTTTGGGGTTTTTTTGACCGGTGAATGAGCAGTTCTGTATGCTGGCATTATGGAGGAGAGCTGAACATAGAATCATAGAATCATAGAATCATAGAATGGTTTAGGTTGGCAGGGACCTTGAAGATCATCGAGTTCCAACCCCCCTGCCACAGGCAGGGATACCTCCCACTAGACCAGGTTGCCCAAGGCCACGTCCAGCCTGGCCTTGAACACCTCCAGGGACGGGGCTTCAACAACATCTACAGCCCTGCTCCTCCAAGACAGATGTGGATTATGAGCAGTCTCATTGAAGCTTATACATGCACAGTTTGCGGTGCAATGGGATCCTGATCCACATCAGGGGCTCCACTGAGCTGCTGCAATGTGAATAATAACAGGCACAGCTGATGCAGAAGGTCAAGAAAAGCTTTGTCTTTGAAAGATCAGGATTGATGCTGTTCCTGTACAGAGAATAAATGACACATGAAAATTTTGTCCTTGTTAGCCCAATAACTTCCATTTCTTTATGTTTTTTCTCCTTACAAGTAACCCCTGAAAACTCATGAAAACACCATGAATATAATATCGATACTCTTGTATATATTTAGTATTTAATATCTTTGAGTTTTGGTGCTAAGATTTGGCTCTTTTTTTCTCATGATTCTTTTCATAAGGCCAGATTTGAAAAGACTGTGATTTAGAAAACTCTTCATAGGCAAATTGTTAAGTTTTCCTACAAAAAAGAAAAGACTTTCTAACGAGCTTCGCTGGATGCCCTTTGAGAGAGCTAACACTTACTCCACTGTTTTTATCATTGTCTTAAAAGGTAGAGCAACTCTACCATGATTAATTTTTCATGCTTTGGGTAGGAAGGGATAATTAGAGTGTGCTTCATACTGATTGTCTGCAACTGCTTTCTAATTAACTAATTGACTACAGAGCTAATGAGATTCAAAATTAATTTTTATATTTGAATTTGGCCAGACCTATTTTAAGAACCGTGAAGACAGATTGGCCAGAAGCTTTCATCTGATGTCAATCAGACCAGTATTTTGGAAATACTGTTATATTATCGCCTGCTAGTTGTTTTGCAACGGCTTTTGCCTCTACCTGGTGGCTGGAAGATGAATTGCATGATTCCCAGTTTTTCTTTAGTGGGAGGCGGGCAGTCTTTGGGGATAAGTATATATGTAGAAACATGAAAAACACTCTAAGCTGTCACTATCTAGGGATTCCTTTTTTTTCCCCATTCCACAGTCGGGTGAAGAAACTATCGGAACGGATTGGTGGTGTGGATATGTGAATAAATATGATATATTCACCACAGTTAGCGCCAGCAGTCGTGACTCGCCTATCTGCAAGAGTTCTTTTAAAGCATCGACAAGTGAGTGTCAACAGACAAGCAAAACCCAACAGATACAGTCAACTCGATTTTCAAAAGGCATTGGGGAAATCCTTCAACAACAGCTCGTAAAGTAGCTACCGTGGAGTAAGAGGGAGTGTCTTCACGTGAGCAAGCAATTGGCAAAAAACAGGAATGCACAAGCAATATCCACAGGGAAGGGGAGTCCCAGCCGGAGTCCTACACTGACATGTGCTGCGGCTGCTCTGAGCAACTGATTGCTAAAAAATCTGCAGAAGGTGGTGAATAATAGACCTTCAGGGATAACGGGTAAAATCAGTCAACCGTACACAGCTGTCCAAAATAATAAGGATAAAAGTTACTTCAGCAGTTGTAAAAAGGTTTCAGAATACCCAGAAACTGGACAGTAAAATAGCAGATGAAATTTCCAGATAACCTCTAGATGAGTTTAAGTAAAACCCATAAGCAAACCCAATTCAAACTTCCAATACGCAGAGATACAACCTGAACCAGCTATTGCACATCAAAACACGATGCGCAGTTCTGGGCCCCCAGCTCAAGGCAAATATCATGGAAAGAACCATCACAGAAAAAAATTAGAGCCGTTAACCCTGAAAATAAGTAATTGAGGGGGCACTATGATGGCTGCCCACAAAGTCCTGAGTGGTATGAAGAAAGGGAGAACAGGGCACTGTCTGAGGGTGTCCGAGACCCTGAGCAGGTGGCAGATGCTACAGGGAGGGAAGGGGAGGGTTCCCCACAGAGCACGTGCTGAAGCTGCACAACAGCTTGCGGGAGGATGGCACCGTTTACACGGTTCAGAAAGCAATCAGCCAAATTTGTGGAAGAAAAATCCATTTGGCACAATCAAAAATGAAGGCGTCATTTCTGGTCAGGAAGTCTATGGACCACAAATGGTTACAGTCTGAAAGCACTTTTGGGAAGCACCAGTATCTGCTTGTCCTCTCCTTATGCTCTGCCTGCAGGACCTGTTACCAGCAACCATCAGAGACGGGGCAGCAAGCCAGGCAGCCCTTTGGCCTGCTTATTCTTGATTTTTACGTATATCACTCACATCTAGTACCTTCCCCATTTCAGAAAGACCCCAAAGGCTACTAAGCTTTTGCTGGAGCACATCTCATCTCCCACTAGATTGCATTTAAAACCTCAGCAGGAGCTGGTTATCTACAGGGTCCATGATAGGAACGGAGAAAGATAGCCAGAAAAGCCTCAACTAAATGTGCAAGAAGGCTAAAAATCTTTTCCATTATTAAGTCCATACAACTGCCACACTAAGAAACTGCAACATACTCCCGTAATACGTGTACTTAAGGAGGCTGTATAGCATGCATAGGCCACCTTAATTCTGGCATACTTTAGCTCTTGAGAGCTTGACTTTGCAAAGGCAGTAATGTTCATTTAATTTGGTCTCTGTGTGTTTTTAAGTGAATAATTATTACAAGTCATTTATAAAATCAGCAACGCTTTACATTTGTACTCGTTCTGAGATTACTTTCCTTTATCAGACCCAGTATGGCTCAAGCTGCCTTCTCTGTTCCTGTAAGAGCAGGCAAAGCCCACGCCAGATGTGGACACTGACCCATCGGAGGGTCCTGGTCCTGTCTGCCGGTGCCCTTCGGTCAGACTGTGTCTCAGGGCGGTCAGTGCTCCCCCAGCGCTGAAACCCTGAACGCGGTCCATGGTGAGCACTGGTGCTCAATGGACCTGAGAGATGCTGAGCACCCGCTGCCGCGGCCACCCGGCCTGCGGGCATATTCCTCACTGCATGGCCAGCCTCTGGCAGCACCAAGAGTGAAAAGACAGGTCTGTGTGGCTTTCAGATACGCTGATGGGTGCCAGGTAAACTCTTGCAACGACAGTACTTAGAACAGTAATACAGTGGCAATCCAGCCCAAGCAAGGAAGCCGGGCTCAGACCTGCCAGCAGACAACATGTCAGCTATGATTATCACATCCCGGCGTATCTCACTTAGCAAAACTGTCAGCGGATAATTCAGCAATCTAAATGAACACCGCCGGTGAGGCCTGCTGGGGAGGTCCATGCAGCGCTGTGTGTGTTTGGCGTGCCAACTGCTTCTGATCCAGCGCTGCAGCGCTGCAAGCTCACGCCCCGAAGCGGTTCCAGTTGCCGGGATTTGGACTCCAAGGGAGAGGGAAAAGCACAGGAAAATGCTTGATTAGGAGCCACGTCTCTTGGATCACCCCACCGTCACCTCTGCACATCTGCAGGAAACCTCAGTGTCAGTACCCAGGTGGTGGAGAGCAGGGACGAGGCAGATGCTGGGCAGCTCTTCTGGCACTTCCAGGTTTCACTGGCTCGGTGTCACAGGAGGACGGGCTGGCTTGGCACAGGCTGACTGCAAACCACTGACAGCCATCCCGAGAAGCTCAGTACCAGGTAGGAAGCCTGCCAAGCTGTGCAATGATTACCATTTTCCAGTTTGCAGCCACTTTCTACTGCAGTGTTATATCTCAACAAGTCTTGAGAGAAACTGGTCTCAGACAGGGCCAGAAGAGAGGGAACGCTAACCGGTGATCGGTCCTGGCAGTCTTGTCCTTCTCTTCTGCTCCACCTCAGTAATTCACCTAGTTCCATCTTTCTTGCCCTATTTTATCCTGCCCCTCGTCCACTCTTTATTGTCCTGTTTTGAACCACAGAATCACAGAATGGTTAATGTCAGGCCACACAGAGCAGGTTGCCCAGGCCCATGGCCAGGTATCCTTCCAACATCTGCAAGGATGGAGACTCCACAGCCTCCCTGGGCAGCCTGTGCCAGTTCTCGGTCACTCTCAAAGTGAAAAGGTGTTTGCTCATGTTCAGAGGGAACCTCCTGTGTTTCAGTCTGTGCCCGTTGCCTTTGGCCCTGTCACTGGGCACCACTGAGAAGAGCCTGGCTCCATCCTCTTTGCGCCCTCCCTTCAGGTGTTTACAGACATTGATGAGATCCCCCTGAGCCTTCTTTTCCCCAGGCTGAACAGTCCCAGCTCTCTCAGCCTTTCCTCACAGGAGAGGTGCTCCAGCTCCTTCATCATCTATGTGGCCCTTTGTTGGATTCTCTCCAGTATGTCCATGTCTCTCTCGTACTGGGGGACCCAGAACTGGACCCAGCACCTCAGCTGTGGCCTCCCCAGTGCTGAGCAGAGGGGAAGGATCCCCTCCCTCAACCTGCTGGCAATACTTTGTCTAATGCAGCCCAGGATACTGTTAGCTCGTTTCACGGTGAGGGCACATAGCTGGCTCAGGAGTCCTGGCCCTGACCCAGGCCCTGTGCACAATAGACCAAATTCTTCTTTCAGCTATTCCCATGGTTTAAGAGGATTTTCTGGATCAGGCTGAGTTTGGCTCCATTAGCTAGCTCAGTATAACAGGGCGAGTAGAGAAGCAGAGATTTTGCTCTGAGCTGGTTCATGGCAGACACATTCAGTGTCACGTTTTGGCTGACAAAGCTTGCGCAACCTCATCAAAACTAAAACGTTGCTCACCAGAAGTAGCAAGGAAAATGAGGCAAAGAAATGCTCTGCAAAGTAACAAGTGAAAAAACTGTCAAACAGCACATCCTTCCACTGCACGGGGCCAGAAAAATGCTGCAGAGCTCACCTGAGGAGAGAGGTTACGCTGGATGTACTCTAATAGCCACCAAGTCCCTACCTAATGGATTAGCGCAGCTGACCCCTTCGGTATTTGAGAAAACTGCTGTCTTAGGGGTGAGTAAACCATCTGATCAAAAGTTACAGTATATGAGAAAAGCAAGGATTTTTCAAGAGAGCTGTATGGCAGTGCAACGGATGGGGATCACGCATTAGGACAGGGAGCGATCTCGGCTGTGTTAGAATAAGACACAGGGCAGGGCAATGTGCCTTCCCCAGCCCTGCTATTCCCAGACGCTCTGGCATCTGCACGGTATATGCACCATGCAGTTGGGTGAGAAAGCAAGGGGAGAACAGGAACATTCCCTCTTACAAACAAAAAGACTGAAGGCTTTTCTTCATCCCCTTTTCCAAGGAGCAACCGACTAATGCCCAGCGATTTCCACCCTTGAGAAATCCAGCATCCCAGTGCTATGTCCCATGAAAAACCCAGGACTCTTCTCTGCCCCTGCCTGTGCTGACAACATGGTTTGCTGGTTAAAATTTTCAGAGTAAGTCAATTTTGACAACATTTTCCATCAGTGATAGCTGCAGCTACAGGAATATTTTTAGTTCTGAGTCTCTCGGCCCCCTCAGAGCTCAGAAAATATTTCATTTTTTGCCCTGTGAGTTGAAATGGAGACTAGCGCTTCCTAATGCCACAGCGATGCTCCCCGGATGGGTAGCAGAGATGGCGGTGGGAGTCCCAACGCTTTGCCCATGGCCTGCAAAGCCCAAGGGCACCTTTGCATTTTCCTAACATGCCATGGCAGAAGGGGCAACTAACTGTAGAGACAAGGGCTAGGGGTGACGCTGCGCACCCCAGTAGGAATGTCTAGAGATATTCCCAGAGAATTTTTTACACCTGAAAATGCATTTTGTGACCCCGAGGACAAAGAAATCATCAAGGTGGCACTTGTAGCCATAGGTCAGGTCTGCAGAAGCAGGTAGGGTGCGTATGGTGCCATTTCGGCTCTGCAGAGCCCGGTGCTGTTTGTCCGGGAACTGCTGCTGGGGCAAGAGTGATGGTGGGATCTGAAACCAAAGCCACTCCATGAGAAACCGCCCTGTGTGACTCTCATTACCCTGAGGACCGTGGGACCTCTGTCTGTTGGTACAGGGAAAAATGTCTTGGCAGCAGCGGTAGGGATGGAGTAGAAGCCTGACACCCTAACGACCTTCCCGCTCCCCAGCCTGTGTGACTGGTGATTATCTTTGTCCTTTTTCCTGACTGCAGCTTCCAGGCTAGAACATCTGAAGATAAGGGTGTTTTGGGGAATGCCAGGCAGAATAAGAAGTGACCCCTGGCTGTACCTGAGGAAGAGAGCCTTGTTTCCGCATGGCGCGTCCTCCCGCAGCCGCTGCGGAGCTGCCGGTGAGGCTGCTGCGTGCAGAGGGGCTCCAGTCGCTGCAAATAGGCTTGACCAATTTTACTTAAGAGCAGAATTTGGAAAGTTTCCCAGATTATAATTACCTATATATAAATATAATGATAATTATGCTACCTAACCGAGACCTCAGAGCACAAAGCTGACAAGTGATGACAACTAAATTCATTAAGAGCACAAATGTTCTTCCTCTCTTTTATGAAACAATACTGAGTGATCCCCGAAGAAATCCAGCAACCAGAGACGTGATCTGCTGATAAGTGCTGAGCCCAGTGAAGGCTGATGGAGGGGCAGGACAACCGAATCCGCTCCAGGAAGAGCCTTGGTGCTACATAGCTAGCAGAGGAGCAGAAAAGTGGACAGTTACAACACTGGACTTTGAAAATATAATATGTTTCATGCATGTGAAGTGAAACTTAACTTTTCACTTAATTTATAGTGGGAAATAAGGCAGGGCAGGGGCTGTTCTTTGGCACATGGTATGGCATAGCTTGCACCCAGGGAAAAGCTCTTCTGCTTTTCCCGACATACACAGGGTAACCATGTCCCAGTTTCTAACTGGGCATGGTCCCAGGGCTGTACTGCAGGGGTGAGCTGGCATGGGGCAAAGCTCAGCCTGAGAGCCCGGCAGCGGTGCCACGCACGGGTCGTGCACCATCACTCGGGCCTCACCGCTGTGTGGGGTCTGCAGGAGGATGTGGTGCCTCTGCGTACCTGTCCCAGAGCCAGAAAAAGCCTAAAATGGGGCCGCTCACCGTCTTACTGATGCTTTTTAAAGCAATTTGGTGTATCGGCTTTTCAAACACTTCCTATTTTTTTCACATTCAGAGGTGCCAAGCCCCAGGGATGATGACAAATCCTCAGAAATACGTGACAAAATGCATCTATGAGAAAAAAAGGACTCTTCCGAGGCCTCTTGGGAAAAGATGAGAAGTGATGGTGGTGCATGGTGTGCTCCCAGACCGGGACTAGAAATGAACACAGTACCTTCCTGTCAAACTCTACATACAGAATAACACTGAGGACGAAATAGCAATAGCCATAATACCTCATCTGCAAAAGCTACAGTGATTAAGAGAGACGCTGAACACCTGCATCACCTTCTCGGTCTTTTTGCTGAGACAGTCACAAAGCCTCAAACCCCACCGTTACCTGAGCAACCTGCTACGCTGACTCCATATTCCCACATTAAGCATTTCAACTGATGTTTTTATTTTTCCAACAGGTCAACTAATCCCCTGCCTGCAAGTGTTTCATTACAGCTGTGTGCTTCCTCCCCTAAGGGTCTGAAATACCTTGTCTTTGAATGTAATTGAACTTCTGGAAAAGGAACAGTTTAGACCAAAGTCACGGTGTCCTTGCTTTCACTCCACCTTCATGCCCATTCACCAGAAGCCCTTTGGATACTCTTTCATAAGCAGTTGAAAGAATTTCCCTCAATGGTTTTCCTGTGCAAAGGTTGCTGTGTCCGAGGAGCCCACGGCAAGCTTGTGGAAAACGGGCTACAAAGCCCCGCCGCTGGGAATGAGCCGCACAGAAAGGTGACTGAGTGTGTAGATGTCACAAAAATAGCCAGGATTGTTGAAACTAACCCCATCAAATCTAACCAGCTTCTGGAGGGGTGAAGAAGAACCTCGTGGTGCTGAGTGAGTGGGCAATATAAGGGCAGATGATGCTCAGTGCTGATAAGCACAAAGTAACGGAGATTGGAAGAAAAAACCTAATCCTGTCTCTATGTAAACAATTAAAAGTTCAGAAAATATTAGTTCACTCTGGAAAAAATATTTTGGAGCCATGCAAATCCCTGGAAAACGATGTTCCAGTACTAAACGGGTGTCAAAAGAGTAGAGAGAGCTTAATGAATTACTAGGGGAGAAACTGGAGCAGGCTGGAGTGTAACAACACGTTACAAACACCTACGTGTAGTCACCACAGAGCAATCACTGGTGGTGGTACAAGAACATTATCCCCATCCTCCCCTGCAAACACAGAGCATGCCTACCCCGTAAGCACGCCGTGCAGCCCTGCAGAAGGCTGCTCCACAGCCAGAAACCTCTGTCAGTGAACCCTACTACTCAATCTACTCACCTGCCCCGTCATCTCTTTGCTCCACATGTTCTTATACCACCACCAGCGACTGCTCCTCGGTGACTACACTTGGACATTTGGCACGTGTTCATAGAATCATAGAATCATAGAATCATAGAATGGTTTAGGTTGGAAGGGACCTTGAAGATCATCGAGTTCCAACCCCCCTGCCATAGGCAGGGACACCTCCCACCAGACCAGGTTGCCCAAGGCCATGTCCAGCCTGGCCTTGAACACCTCCAGGGATGGGGCTTCAACAACCTCTCTGGGCAACCTGTTCCAGTGCCTCACCACCCTTAAAGTGAAAAACTTCTTCCTAATATTTAATCTAAACCTGCCCTCTTCCAGCTTAAAGCCGTTCCCCCTCGTCCTATCACTACATGCCCGAGTAAAAAGTCCTTCCCCAGCTCTCCTGTAGGCCCCCTTTAGGTGCTGGAAGGCCGCAATAAGATCTCCCCGGAGCCTTCTCTTCTCCAGGCTGAATAGCCCCAACTCTCTCAGCCTCTCCTCATAGGAGAGGTGCTCCAGCCCTCGGATCATCCTTGTGGCTCTCCTCTGGACGCGCTCCAGCAGGTCCATGTCCTTCTTATGTTGGGGACTCCACAGCTGGATGCAGTACTCCAGGTGGGGTCTCATGAGAGCGGAGTAGAGGGGCAGAATCACCTCCCTTGACCTGCTGGCCACACTTCTTTTGATGCAGCCCAGGATACGGTTGGCCTTCTGGGCTGCGATCGCACACTGCTGGCTCATGTCGAGCTTCTCATCAGTCATCACCCCCAGGTCCTTCTCCACAGGGCTGCTCTCCAGCCATTCTCCGCCGAGCCTGTATATGTGCTTGGGATTGCCCCGACCCAGATGTAGGACCTTGCGCTCGGCCTTGTTGAACTGCATGAGGTTGGCTTGGGCCCACCTCTCCAGCCTGTCCAGGTCCCTCTGGATGGTATCCCTCCCCTCCAGCGTGTCCGCCTCGCCAAACAGCTTGGTATCATCAGCAAACTTGCTGAGGGTGCACTCTACCCCACTGTCCATGTCGCTAACAAAGATGTTGAACAGTACGGGTCCCAGTACCGACCCCTGAGGAACGCCACTCGTCACTGCTCTCCACTTGGACACCGAGCCGTTGACCGCAACCCTTTGAGTGCGACCATCCAGCCAGTTCTTTATCCACCGAGTGGTCCATTTATCGAATCCATGTCTCTTCAATTTAGAGACCAGGATATCGTGTGGGACAGTGTCAAACGCTTTGCACAAGTCCAGGTAGATGACATCAGCAGATCTTCCCTTGTCCACTGCCACTGTAACCCCTTCGTAGAAGGCCACCAAATTTGTCAGGCATGACTTGCCCTTGGTGAAGCCATGTTGGCAAGTTCTTAGACTGTGTTCTTAGACTGTGTCTAAGTGTTCTTAGACTCCAGCCCGGTCCAGCCCCTAACGTGTCTCTTAGCCAAGCTAGACGAGTCTATCTTTTGTCCTTTTCTTATTAATTAGTCCCCCAAATCCCCTGATTAAATACCAGAAGCTGGCAAAGCAAGGAAACCTGTCCTGCTGCACCTTTATTTTGATGGGCAGGCAGCAAACTTGCAGCAAACTCACCTGCATCTCTTGGGCAAAGCCACAAGAGCTGATTTTTTTAATCTGTTTGTACAATGTAGGGCGAGACTCCGTGAGAGAGAAAGGGCGAGTCCTGCCAAACAAACGGTAAAAGGCAATTCCCAAGGGTTTGGTTTTCACTCAGTACCTCTGTTAATGTATGGGAGAGACCTGAAAAGTGAAGAAAATCACATGAATCTGTAGACCTGGGCTTTCTACTCTGCTTACTTGAACTGGAGCATTAGTCTCAGTTTTTATATACCAGTTTGTTCCAGAATTTGTTACAGAGCTTGTTAGTCTGTACGCTTACATTTCCGATGCCGCAGCCTCTGCATCACTTTTCCCATAGACAAAAGTCGAGCCATATTCAGCTTTTATTTGCTCTTGGCCACCGTGCAATTTTGGGGCATGAAATTTGCTCTTCTATTGGTTTCTTTGTCTATTAGCATGTCGTAACTAGTGGAGCCTTTAGCTAACGTAAGTGAGGAGGGGAAAAAAATACCCAAACCAATTTAAAGTGAGGAAATTCACAGGCAGTGTTTGAGAAGGGTGGGGCTGAGCTCCTTAGGGTAAATTATAAATGGATGGTATTAAGTCTAAGGAAATAAACAAGTTCCAACAACAAATCTCTGCTATCTCCACCAAGGATTTTAAAAGAAGCAACAGTATGATTGGCTACAACAAACTCATTGTCTAAGAGCTCTAAATTGTTTCTCCTCTTACTACAAAAGAGAAGCCACGTACAGCCAAGAAGCCTTGAACATCGTTCCTGCAATAAGGATCCCAGCGTTTTGGAATCCGTTCTTGGCTTTAAGAATAATGAATGTTAGCAATAAAAGTATTTTCTGAAACATTTCCAAACCCGTGTGGTTCCTGCAATAGGTGAAGGTTCAAGTTTCACTTTACGGAGCTCGAACTAATTCTTCTGTTCTTAAAATAAACTCGGATGAAGCGTGAAAAACGTAATGACTTTTGCTTATTTGAGCTTTCTTGAGTTGGACGTGGAACAGATTCATATGGGGACTGGAAGTCCAAATGTTCATAGAGCAACTTGTTATCATGCTTCTTTCCAGTGACCGGAGAAATCATCCAAAATTCTGGGTTTATCCCATTTAAATTCACTGAAGTGTCACTGGGACCCAGCTCCAGCCCTCGGACCAGTTCGGCACGCTGCACCGGGTGCTTGGGGCAGATGGAGACCCTCGCTGCAGCCCCCGGCGCCAGAGCACCAAGGACGACTCAGCCAGTGGCAGCCCGGGGCCCCCACCAGCCTCCTGCCACGGGCAGGGGAAAAAACATCAGCCCTTCAAAACTGAGGAATTCCTTTTAGCTTTCCTCTCTCTTTTTTTTTTTTTATTAGATTTTGTCTGAGATGACAGAAGACTGATCTCTGCTGATGTGCGGTCCCAGACTATGAAGAGACCCAACCCTGAGGGTAGTACGCAACAGCAGCCGGCACAGGTAGCCCAAAAACCAGCAAGTAATTTGTTAATTTGGGATTTTTTTGTGTGTGTGCCTAATACGTTGTTAGTTTATTTGAAATAATGGATAATAAATAATGTTCCCCTCCAGAAGCTAGTTTTGTTCACTTCTAATGTATGGCACAAACCTTCTAGTTTCTTTCCAAGTGTCGGAAAATCAGAAGGTTGAAGAATAAAGTGTGGTTAAAGGCTGCTTTATTGCTGCCTGTTGTGGTTTCAAAAATTATTTTCTCAAAGCGTTACTTCAGCAGGAATAGATCACTGGGGCATTTGGGAAGTAAACAAATGCAGTTGTGAATAGCTATTACATGTATCAATTTAGGTTTAACATTATGTATATAGAGATCCAGTACAAGACACAGTTTGTGTTACATGGATACATAAATTTGAGGATAATTCTTCTTCTCGTGCCAAGCATGAGTCTAGAAGATAAAACCACTGGTTGAGGGGGGTGGGGGGGCGACACACCGCATATCACCTATTTGCAATATATTTCACAAATCCCATGACAAAAAGATTTTCACAGCTCTTATTATTAAAAAAATAAAAAAAGTTAACTGCTTCTAACATGACATTACTAAGCACGAATTTTTAAGCTTTTCCTTAAAGTATGGATGGGCCAAGATGAGAAAAGCTCCAGCTCCTTCCAGAGAACCACCTCCTCCACAGGGATGGATGTTACACTGAATCACTTCATTCCCAACCTTAAAAAAATTGTTATCATCGGACCCAGATGCAGGGAACCCCAGCTCTGCGTTCCTCTGCCTCTGGGCTACAGATCTCACAGCAGAGTTCCAATTAAGGAATGATTCTTGGTCTCTTCCCTGGTCTCGTAAACTTCATGTTTAAAGAAAATTCCTTGAAGTTTAGTTGTTGGTTGGTTTTTTTTTTCAGAGCTGAGCACTGAAGGGAGATGCGTAACAATACTATCTTCTTTTTTTTTTTTTAGCTTCTCAGTTTAGTTTTAAATTCACTTTGGAAAGAAACTTGAAATACTTCACTCCCGGACAAGTCGAAACAGAGCATTTTTTGAACTGTGAAATGAATATGTCATCAATTGGTACCAAGCAAACAAAGGGTCAGGCAAAACCTCGCCCACTTGCATATTTTTATGGACGTTGCCCATCATGGTGACGTCAGTGAGATTTCTCCTATAGAAAAGGGCAGCTTATACCAGAAAATCTGCGGAATCAGACCCAAAGGGAGTATCTGATTTTCTCAGCAGGATCAGCCTTCATTGAAAACCAGCCAGTTAAAACACGAGACAGATGTAATTCTGATTTTCCTCCCCACCTTGAGTTTCCTTTACCAACCATTTGGCTTCGCCGTTGCCTTCTCCGGCTCTTCCGGACCCACAGAAGCAGCAGCAGAAACGGATCACATCAGCCCCGACCTCTGAGCAAGCGGCGAGCCCCGTTTCTGTACGGAGCGACACGGGACCCGGCGTGAGCCACCTCCCCATGCCTGTGTCTGAAAAGGGGTTTGGTTCGCCAACACGTTCAATAACCCACTCCTTTCACCAGGGCAACGAGTCAGCCTTGCATTTCAATACTATACTCACCATTTCGCATTTGAAATCTATTTTTACGGCAAAACAATACAAAAAGCGGTGTAACGCGTGAAAGGAACAGTAGAGATTATACAATTAGTGAGAAAACAGTGGAACACGTTAGATAAACAAGACAAAATTAACTGAAAATAGAGGGCAAGTGATACAAACAGGAATAGGATGGAGGATTTTGTGTAATTATGCACATAACTGGTTTCACACAGCTGCTTTTACAGTATCTTCCCTTTCCAAGGCTCATGGATGATGCCTTTTGTTGCAATAAAATGGAGAGAAAAAAAGTTTAAATTGTCTTTTCTTGCAGATCTATTTTATCTAATAAAAAGTCTGGAAACTTGTACTTGGATATCACTTTTAAAAATCCATAGAAAAGGATTATTTTCTAACACAAGCTTGTTTTTCAAAACATGGGCATTAAGCATCGCAGCAGGAAAATGTAGAAAGAAGGAAGAAAAGTATGGACTTAAACTTAACCCGAGTTAATATTGATATGATTTAAACCAGCTACAGAGCGAGTTGCTGGATTTCTGGAGTATAGAACAGATTGTTACATCCACTCAAACTCGATAAAGGGGAGGTGATGTTTTAACCTATTCCTTTCGCCTTCCTTTTCATGAACTATCATTTTCACCGGAGGATGTGAAAAGCCAACTAATCTTCTAAATTCCATTTAAAAAAAAAAAAAGTACAGCTGAATCAGCTAAACATCTTCCAAAACTGCAATTTATAAAGCTTTTTTTCCCCCCCCCGACAGACATATTGGCAATAACCCAGGTGGTTGGGGTTTTTTTTTTTTGCCCCCTTGCAATATTGCAGTTCCGGGGATAAAAGCAGTTGAAAGAAGCTGGTTTTGGGGTTTGTTGTTGGTTTTTTTTTGTTTGTTTTGTTTTTTTGTTTTTTTTGTTTTGTTTTTGTTTTTGTTTTTGTTTTTGTTTTTGTTTTTGTTTTTGTTTTTGTTTTTTTCACAGTCGTCTTCTAAGCGCAGAAGAGCCTGAACTGACAGTAACGGATCGCTCTAAAAGTTGTCTTCCAGCTCCTACCAAGCACAGCGTTTTGCAAAATCCCAGCCGGGGAAACCTTTGGCGGCTTCTTGCTCGCCACCCCCTGGTCTTCCCGGCACGCAGAGCCCTTGTGGGCCAGACCTCCTGTAGGTGAGCACCGGGATTTGCCCCCCGGCGGCGGGACGAGCCCCGAGGGCGGGTCCAGCGGCCCCGCTCCCGCAGGCGGGCTGAGCCCCGCCGCTCCCCGGCGGCCGCGGGGTGCGCTGCCGGAGCCCTTCTCGCCGTCCCCACAAGGGGACACTGCAGCCGCGGGGATGAGGGCTCGGCCTGCGCGCACCGCGCAACGCAGGCGTTACCACGGAGGGGAATAATAATAAAAAATAAATAAAACGATATAAAGCGCCTAGCATAAATTCATAAATTCATAGAACTGACGTTATAACCACCAGGGCCACATTTACATGCGGGGTTTGGCTTCGCTTCTTCCCACAAACTGCCGAAGTTTGTATCTTGGATATAATTATTTGCAACTGCCCCCAAGAAATCTTTTAATTGGAGGCTGCGCACCCTCCCTGCTGTTCCGCAGAGTTCGCAGCCGAGCGCGGAGCGGGGTCGGCAAAGCCAACCGCCGGGCGGCGCGGCGGTCCCCAAGGCAGGCAGGTGACGCTGGTTTTACCCTGAGAAGTACTTTATTTTTGTCTTTTTTTTTTTTTTATCCTCCATAGGGAGAATTTAAAAATAAAGTAATACAATAAAATACAAATAAAATTCAGTTTAACTTTGTTCTGGGCGACGGACGCGAGCCGACAGGTGGCTGCGAGCCGCCGGGCAGCGCCGTCCGCGGCACCCCCGCCCCTCGGGCCGCCGTTTGTGGCGGGGGGCGGCGGTACCTGTCCCGCCCGCCGCCCCCAGCCGGGGCGGGCAGCCCTGCCGGCTACCGGGGCCGGCCGCCGAGAGGCGCCGGGCGGCGGGGCGGGAGCCCCGCGGGGCCGGAGCGGGCCCGGCCCCCCACCGCCGCCGCCGCCGCCGCCCGGGAGGGGCCGGGCGGGGCCGTCGGGAAACCCCGCCCCGGGCAGCGCCCGCCGCGCTCCGCGCACTCTGCGCCGCTCAGCGCCGCCGCGGAACCCAGCGGAGCGGAGCGGGGTGGCCCGAGAGGAACGGGACGGGACGGGACGGGACGGGACGGGGCGGCTCCGCCGTGTCGCGCAGCCACGCGGGACCGCGCCGCCCGTGGGTCGGCCCCGCCGCGGGAGGGGGGGAATTCGGTATTTAATTTTCTTTTTTTTTATTATTTTTTTTCTTTCTTTCTTTTTTTTTTTCTTTTTGGCGGAGGAGACGAGCAGCAGGTTTATGCTAATCACCCTCTCGGGAGCGGCGGTGGGAGGAGGAGGAGAGGAGCCATTTTGAACTCACTTCAAAGTTTAAGGTGGAAAAGTTGGAGCTCTCCAGCCCGCTGCCCGGGGACGGCGACGGGGCGCGGGGCTCGGGGCCGGCGGCGCCCGGGGCGGCGGGGGACGGCGACGGGGACGCGGACGGGCCGATCCGGCGGCTGATGGATGAGGGCGGGCGGGCAGCCCGGCGGGTGGATGGATTGTGCGGCAGCCCTCTGCCCGGCACCGCTGCCCGCTGAGCCCCGGAGATGCTGCGGCTGTCCGCCGCCGCCTGCCTGCCCTGGGCCGCGCTCCTCTGCGCCCTGGCGCCGGCGGGCGGCGGCGAGCTGCGGCCGCCCCGCGCCTCCCCGCTCCTCCACCTGCCCCCGGGGGCCGCGGGGCGCCGCGCCGCCGCCGCCGCTCCCGCCGCGGAGCCGCCGGTGCTGCCGCCGCCCGCCGGGAGCCTGAGGGCGGCGGGGGCCGCGCTGCGCCGCGCTGCGCTCGCCGAGCCCCGTGGCGGCGGGCCCTGCCCGCGGCGCGCCCGGCAGCGGGCGGGCGTCGGACCCCCCGGAGCCGCCCCGTCGGCGGGGGAGGAGGGCGGCGGGCGGCGAGGAGCGCGGCGGGCGCGGAGCCTCAACAGCCCCCCGCAGTTCCAGCTGCCCAGCTACCAGGTCTCCATCCCCGAGAACGAGCCGGCCGGCACGGCGGTCATCGTGCTGCGGGCCCAGGACCCCGACGAGGGGGAAGCCGGCCGGCTGGCGTACTCCATGGAGGCGCTCTTCGACGAGCGCTCCAACGACTACTTCGCCATCGACGCCGAGACGGGCAGCGTGGTCACCGCCCGCAGCCTCGACCGGGAGACGAAGGACACCCACGTGCTGAAGGTGACCGCCTCCGACCATGGCTCCCCGCGCCGCCGCTCGGCCACCACCTATCTGACGGTGACGGTGAGCGACACCAATGACCACGAGCCAGTGTTTGAGCAGCCCGAGTACCGGGAGAGCATCCGGGAGAACCTGGAGGTGGGTTACGAGGTGCTGACCATCCGTGCCACCGATGGCGATGCCCCAGCCAACGCCAACATGCTTTATCGCCTGCTGGAGCCGGGAGCTGGCGATGGGGTCTTTGAGATCGACCCGCGCTCCGGAGTTGTGAGGACCCGAGCCCCGGTGGACCGTGAGGAGGTCTCCGAGTACCACCTGGTGGTGGAAGCCAATGACCAGGGCAAGGATCCAGGACCACGGAGCGCCACAGCTATGGTACACATCACTGTAGAGGATGAGAACGACAACTACCCTCAGTTCAGTGAGAAACGCTACCTGGTCCAGGTGCCAGAGGATGCCCCGGTGAACAGCCAGATACTGCAGGTGCAGGCCACTGATCGGGACCGGGGCAGCAATGCTCAGGTGCACTACAGCATCGTGAGTGGCAACCTGAAAGGCCAGTTCTACATCCACTCTTTCTCCGGTGCCATCGACCTGATCAACCCTCTGGATTATGAGACTATTCGGGAGTACACTCTCCGGATCAAAGCCCAGGATGGGGGCAGGCCTCCCTTGATCAACTCTAGTGGCATGGTGTCAGTGCAGGTTGTGGACGTGAATGACAACGCCCCCATCTTTGTGAGCACTCCCTTCCAGGCCACGGTGCTGGAGAACGTTCCTCTGGGTTACTCAGTGCTGCACATCCAGGCGGTGGACGCTGACTCTGGGGAGAACGCACGCCTGGAGTACAAACTTATAGAGATGGCACCGTCTGCCGCCGGAGGTGCCCCTGTAGCAGGGGACTCTGGCTTCCCTTTTCAGATCAACAACAGCACGGGGTGGATCACGGTGGCTGCAGAGCTGGACCGAGAGACTGTGGAGAACTACCACTTTGGGGTGGAAGCCAGGGACCATGGCGTACCAGTCATGACCTCCTCAGCCAGTGTGTCCATCACTGTCCTGGATGTGAATGACAACAACCCCACCTTCACGGAGAAGGTGTATCACCTCAGACTGAATGAGGACGCAGCTGTGGGCAGCAGTGTCCTCACCCTGACAGCAGTGGACAGGGACGTTAACAGCGTTGTGACTTACCAGATCACCAGTGGCAACACCAGGAACCGTTTTGCCATCACCAGTCAGAGCGGAGGGGGGCTGATCACGCTAGCCTTGCCCCTGGATTACAAGCAGGAAAGGCAGTATGTACTGACAGTCACTGCCTCTGATGGCACTCGCTTTGACACCGTCCAAGTCTTCATCAACGTCACAGATGCCAACACACACCGCCCAGTCTTCCAGAGCTCCCACTACACAGTGAGCGTCAGCGAGGACAAGCCCATCGGCACCTCTATTGTCACCATCAGTGCCACTGATGAAGACACGGGGGAGAATGCGAGAATCACTTACATTTTGGACGATAACATCCCCCAGTTCCGCATTGACCCTGACACAGGCACCATCACCACCCTGATGGAGCTGGACTACGAGGACCAGGCCTCCTACACATTGGCCATTACGGCCCATGACAATGGCATCCCTCAGAAATCAGACACCACGTATGTTGAGATCCTCATCCTGGATGCCAATGACAATGCACCCCGCTTCCTGCGCGACCGCTACCAGGGCTCGGTTTTCGAGGATGTGCCGCTCTCCACTAGTGTCCTGCAGTTATCTGCCACTGACCGCGACTCAGGCCTCAATGGCCGTCTCCTCTACACGTTCCAAGGTGGTGACGATGGAGATGGAGACTTCTACATCGAACCCACTTCTGGAGTGATACGCACACTGCGCAAGCTGGACCGTGAGAACGTGGCTGTCTACAGCCTGCGGGCCTTTGCTGTGGACAGGGGCAGCCCGCCACTGAAAGCCTCTGTGGATATCCAAGTGACTGTGCTGGACATCAACGACAACCCCCCAGTCTTTGAGAAGGATGAATTTGACATCTTTGTGGAGGAGAACAGCCCTGTGGGCTCTATTGTGGCACGGATCAGTGCAGCGGACCCTGATGAGGGGACCAACGCGCAGATCATGTACCAGATCGTAGAGGGGAACATCCCTGAGGTCTTCCAACTAGACTTGCTCAATGGAGACCTCACGGCCCTCATGGACCTGGATTATGAGAGCCGGACGGAGTATGTGATTGTGGTGCAGGCCACTTCGGCCCCTCTTGTGAGTCGGGCAACAGTGCACATCCGCCTCCTGGACCAGAACGACAACCCGCCCGTGCTGCAGGACTTCCAGATCCTCTTCAATAACTATGTGACCAACAAGTCTAACAGCTTCCCGTCTGGTGTGATTGGCAAGATCCCGGCTCACGATCCCGATGTGTCGGACAGCCTGGCCTACACCTTTGTGCAAGGCAATGAATTAAACTTGCTTCTTTTGGACTCCGCCACTGGGGAACTCAAACTGAGTCGCGATCTGGACAACAACAGACCCCTGGAAGCCCTCATGAAAGTGTCGGTCTCAGGTAAGCAAGCGTTCGAGGCTCATAAAGCGCCTAATTCGGCTTGTCAGACCAATACGGGGGCACAGGCAGAAATAACCTGCTTGCAGTGTAGTGCGCAGCTTTCGCTTTCCTGAGGCAGCAATGTATCTGTGAAATTTTTGGAGAGGAACCACAAAAATGTATCAAGCCCGCATGCTGTGGATTGAAGTGGTTGTTTAGTAAACATGGATCACAAGGGTAAATAAATACAAGTGTGTGTGGAAGGGTATATACTCCCTCAGTTTAGGTGGTACCTTGGCTCTGAAGCTCTTCTGATGTGGTTGCATAAAGGGAATAAATGATGTAACTTGCAAAGATGTAGGGAATGCACACGTAGCTCTAACGCCATCTCCCCTCCCTCTTTTATTTCCTCTATTAAAAAAAAAAAAATACAGAGTTGAGATTTGGTATCTCTGGATTTTTAGTAACAGAACATGTTTATTCCCTTGTGCATACCGGGAGTTTTGGCTGGTAGATCCGTAGACCTCAGGACAGTTCTCCGCTGGTGTGGCCTGGGTGGATGTGCGGAGCTGCGCTGGTTTGCACTGCTGGCGTGTGTTCCTGTGGGAAATGGCAGCTCTGAAAGCAATGAGTTACGGCTGTGTAATAGCTGTGTAACGCAGCTAATTGCACCGGGCTTGCTTTGGGAGAGCTGGGGGCAGATACTGGCCAAACAGGGCCCCAAAATCAGCGCTGCCAGGGGGAGGGAGAGGAGGGAAGAGGGAGGGATACTGCACCATTAACTTGCTTCCTAATTTGTGCGTGTGAAGACCATTCGGTATTGTCCAATATATACTTTCGTATGAGCACATATATGCTCTTAGGATATTATTCTTTTTCTGCTCAGTCGCTTGTTTATCATGGAATTACTTTTTATGCCTCTAATTGTGGCATCAATCATGCAATGAGTAATTTCCTCTGCAGGTGCCACTCTATAAAGTTTACTGTGGACCTGATCCCATACTTCTGTTGACTTTCAGGGGTTTAACCAGATACATTCCTCGCCGCCTCTCTCTGCAACCTAAAGCTAATATTTGTATTCTTTCTGCAAAAAATAGCTGCAAGTACTAGGTCCGTAAAATGCCACTCTGGGAGATGCTTCTTTTCGGATGGTTGTATTAAAAAGAAATAAAAATAATCAAATTGTGGCATACTCCTGGCAGCGCTTGTTTTGCTGTAAATAGTGTGCAGCGGGGCCTTGGGGGAGCGAGCCACGCTCTCCCTTGTGCTTGCAGGCTTGAGGTCCTTTTTGCTTCAGGAAAATGAAAGTGATATTAACTGAACTGATTGAATTTACTGCGGTGCGTCACCTGACAAGCCACTCCTGGTTCTTCCAAAATGCTGGGGGGCAGCTAATGTGGTAAGTTAGCTCATAAATGCCGTTTCTACGTCCTGTGAGGACTTGCAGAAAAAACAGACAGTTGGCTTGTGACCTTAAAGAAAAACATTTGGATTAAGGTGCAGGTGATTGCGTGGTCATTGTCTGCCTGAACCAGTAGCTCTTTATCTAGTAGCAGAAGATAAGAACTCCACTTGGAGCAAGGAGCTTGGAAAAGTCGTTTCGTTAGACTAGATGAAGAGTGTGCTCAGGACAGAAGAACAGATGACGTTAACTACTCCTTTCTCAATCTAATGATTTACACAGTTTAAGTGGGTGAAATCTCAGGTAGGAATGAAGACCTGTGTTTTCCTAAGTAATAGGAGCTTGATCATTCCTGCATCGTTTTCATGTTTGGTGAAGGTGTGAACTTTGAAACTCTGCTGTGATGTTGATCAAAACCGGCTGTCCCCTGCATGTCTTGAGATATTTGAAAGCTTTTTATGGATAGGATTTTTAAATAATTTTGACAAGCGCTGGACTCCATTTGATGTTAATTTGGAGAAGTTTGCTGGTTGGAAATGGAAAGGGCAGAGTTTGGCAGTGTGTGACTGTGTCCAGGAAACTCTCACCTGCCTGCTTTCTCTGCTTTATCTGATGCAGTCTTTAAAAAAAAAAAAGACAGAGAAGAGGCTCAGACAGAAGTACTCCACAGGGTTATCTCTAAGTGTTGCAAAATACCTGCAAATCATCTGCTAAAATGACCTGCCAGTTAACTGAAAAACTTGTCTATGGAGTAGCCATTAACCTCTCAACCCAGACAAACACAAAGTCCTGCCCTGCTCACAGCTGTTCCTCAGGTCAGGGAAGGATCGGAGCTCTTTACGAACTTGGGGAATTTGATCCATATACGAGTCGGAAGTAACACTGCTGCTATAAAAATCTTATTTCCACGGAGTGCTGTGTTGTGTCGCGGAGGCGCGTGAGTGTGCGTGAGGAGCTGCCCTGCTCAATTAAATTACTTTGGGACTTTGATACTTGGCTAAAAGCGGCATTCTTTCATTTGACTCGGGGATTATTCTAGTAAGCACGGTAATTTTGGCCTTCTGCATGTAAACAAAATGTAGCTAATCGGTTTTGTAAAACCTGAAAACGGCACACTCGGCATGTAGAACTTGGGCCAAGGGTGTAAACGTCGTCAGAAGCCAGGTGGGCCGGTGGGCAGCCCTGGGCGGGCGCTGCCGTCGCCCCCGGTGCCGCGGCACCCGCTGGGCTGTGCCCCCGCAGCCGCTCAGGAGCCGACCCCGAGCAAGAGGAACGAGGAGTGTGGGTGGTGCGGGTATTAGCGTTTTGCTTTGGGTTGGGAAGGAGCTTTTTGAAGTCAGTCTCCTTTGAAGTGAATCTTTCTGGGTGCCCCTCGGCCCGTGCCGGTCGTGCAGAGCCCTCTGAGTGAGCAAACCAGACCCCTTTTGGATGAAGCTAATCCAGATGTGCTCCAGGGGTCCCTTAAAAAGACACATTGTCCTTTTTTGTGTTGTACCTTCAAGGCTTTACTACAGAAAGGAAGGGCTTGGCCTTATATTCCTATGCCTGCATGTTGTGTCCTTAGGTTTATGGTTGTTTTAACAACTGGGGTGAGAGCTGGACGCTGCTGAAATCCTGTCCTTGCTTTCCCGGGGGCAGGATCTTTCTCTGGGCTCCTGAAACAGGTGGTCAAGGGTTGACCAGTCTGTGATTTGTTACTGTTACTGGTAAATATACGGCTTACATTGATGGGATCATTTAAAAATCACTTTTTGTCCACAGTGATGTTCACGGTAACGTTAAATTGGGACATGTTTGGTCAAAAAATGGGTTAAACATTGCTCAAGTCACACGGCATTCGCCCGTGTTAAACATTATACCGTGGTCCCCGCTGGTGCTGGGGTGGCGGGGGGGGAGGCTGGTGCTGGCCTCAACTTCGCACAAAGGTTGCACAAGTTTGTGTGGGTATGGCATCGCAAACGCTGCTGGCACCTGCTCGGCTGCGCTGCCACCAGTAGTCCCGCTTATCATCAAGGACAGCTCGCTGGGATGCAGCAGATGTGTGGGCAGGGTCCTCTGGGAACCCAGGCTGATTCACCAGTGCAGGCAAAACCCAACCGGACTGTACACTGCAGCTCTTGAGTGGCCCGGATAAACATAAAATACCATTATATGACATACATTTTTGGGAAGGCAGTGCAATGAGGGATAGACACCCAAGCGTTTTTGAGGGCACAGGAAAGCTCAAGTGTCACCTTTTGCATTTCTTTGGCTTTTAACCTCCAGTGCCATTTAGTGAGGTTATTGACTATCAGCAAATACAAATTAAGACAGAGCTCGTTTGTGCTGCAATAAACTTGGGATTTTTACTCAAGGCTTGTTAAAGGATCCTTCATTATTATTGTAATTTAAAAGTCATTATGCTAATGGTCCTGGATCTCCAGCTCTGTGCCTCCTCCATACAAATGTAACAGAAGACAGGACGCTTTGGTTTAGCCCTTCTGATAAAGGTGAGGCCACAGCCGCGCCTGAGGTGCCCCTGGCTGGGGGGTTATTTGTGCGAGCGGAGAAGATTTGAGATTAAAGGGAAAAAAAGGGACTCGGCGGGAAAAGGCGTCTCTGTAAGCGCAGGGGCACCTCTGGGCACGGAGGGCGAGCGGGGGCACTGCTGGGGATGCCGTCCGGGCATCTCGGGGTGCACCCTGGCCTCCTGCCCCCACCTTTGGGGAGCGGGGTGGAGGGAGCTGCTGGGGCCTTGTGAGCTTCGGGGGACAGATCCACGGGGCAACCAGTTCTTTTAGGGGTGATGCTTCTGGCTGCCTGTGAGGACTGGCTCCCAGGGTCAGCGAGGGGCGGTGAGCACCCGAACTGCTCTCGTGGGTCCTCCCTCCAGGGAAACGCATTCCCGCAGGCGGCTGTGGGGGGTTACGTGGGGGTTACAGAGTTAGGAAATGATGGAAAGGGCCGGGTGGAGGCTCCTATCGCTCTTTCCAGGTGGGAGCAGGGCTTTGGCACACTCGTGTTCCTGGAGTCTTTGGGTGCTTGCACTTTACGCGTGCATGCTGCATGAAGAGGAGAGAAACCAGCAGCTGGAAGGCTGCAAAGACCAGGGAGGCAATGATGAAGGACCTCGTTTAGAAAGATGGCATGATACTGCGAGCTGTGAGATTGCAGCTTGCCTTGTTACTTGGTTTATTAGGTTGAGCTGAAGTGAAGGGGGACCCATAATGGTTTGTAGTGGTGGTTTTGAACACTTAATGTTTATTTTCCTAAAATAGCAAAGCAAGAGTAGTGCCCATCATTTTAAAGTTAGGGTAGCTCTTGGATCTGCTGTGGCTACCTAAATCCTTTACTGCATCCATATATGTTCTATGTTCTCTTTCTCCTCCTCTCCTCTCCTCTCCTCTCCTCTCCTCTCCTCTCCTCTCCTCTCCTCTCCTCTCCTCTCCTCTCCTCTCCTCTCCTCTCCTCTCCTCTCCTCTCCTCTCCTCTCCTCTCCTCTCCTCTCCTCTCCTCTCCTCTCCTCTCCTCTCCTCTCCTCTCCTCTCCTCTCCTCTCCTCTCCTCTCCTCAGTGCATTTTAGATGTGCATCCCTCCAGCCTGCAGGAATTTGACTTTCCCTCTTCAGCTGTATGGTCTGTTCCAGCCGATAAAAAGCTGTCGCTGCCGTGTTGCTTTTGTATGTGCTTCCTTCCACTTCATCCCTGGGTTTCATAGGAGTGGTGTATTTTTGTTTCAAAAGACAGGAAAAGGTCTGTGGCTATGAGAGGAAAATATTTAGTGGAAGGCTGACTGACAAAATAACTTTTTACTGAGATAAAAGCTATCTTCTGCATGGAAATAAATAAAATAGGGAGTTATCTGCAGCTCAAGCTACTGTAAATAAGCAATTTCTTTGCTAAAATAGTTGTCCCCGGTAATAAGAAGTGTTTATCACAGCACACTTTAGAAAGTAAATGAGATGTTTTATTTCAGATAGAAGCTATTTTGTCAGTCAAGTTCTTTCAGAAAATGCTTCTGTGCAATGTAGCTGTCACTAAAAATGTTTGTTTCTCCTTGTTTCTGTCTGTGTGCAGTGTAGGCTGTATATTCCCATTTTTAATTACACAGGTTTTAACAAGATATGTCTACCTTAGTAGAAGTAGTCTTGGTGGTTGAAGCATACACAGATAGCGCTTCTTAACCGGGTCCCACAGAGTAAAACTTTGAACCATAAATACTAGAGGTCACAATTGGTTCCTGGAGAAAAAAAAGTGTCTACCAAAGCCCTACATAAACCCAAACTCAGCAATGCTGTTTAAAAGCCAAGGGCATGTTTGTATTTGCAGCATCTTTTTGTCAAGATTTCTGTACAAGCTATTGGGTTGCCTTGATTGAGAGGGTATGAGAAATGGTTTATTGAGGTTGCAGGGGGTTTTAGCTGGTTTGGTACATGCTTTGTTCAGTGTACCAATATTATTTTTTTTATTTCCTAAATGTTGGTGTTTTTTTCCAGTGATTACTGGGAAAGAGGGAGACTTTAGGATAACAAGGAGAAGGTATAAGAAGAATTAGACTGAAGATGAGAGAAGGAGAAAGATCTACTAGGCTTTACTCGATAAGCAATTCCCAAGGGACAGGAATTAAATTTAGAGAAGTATGATGGTGGGATTGCCAGGAATTTTTTTTTCCCCTCTTTTCAAATCATTTACAAATGGGGAGATAGTTGTTATAACCATTTTTAAATTGGATTAGTAATTGTTTTATATTTTTTGATTACTTTTTAAGCTTCAGGGTGCATTAATGAATTGGTTTCCTTGGCGTATTCCCTTGTTGTGATTTGCTTCCCTCTTAGAAGTCACTGAAGTGCTCTTACTTCTGACCTGCACTTGCAGGGTGGGAAGAATCCTCTTTTGTTCTGTGGTTCTGGTCAGATGTTTCCTTGCAGGTCCGAATTGGTTTAGGCTGAGGTAGTGGAGCCTGCTGCAAATTACCAAAGACACAATAAACATCAAATTGTTGTCAATGGTAATGACAAAAGAACCCTTTGTTTAGAATACAGGAACAGTTTTCTAGTTTTGAATGTTAGGATGATAGTAAATCTGCAGTAGAATTAGTGGTGGGGAAAGTAGGTGATGTGAAGCAGTGGGATTTTATACTTCATTATCTCCAACATCCCAAGTGCTACCTAAGGAAGTGGCTGGCTGCTGATAAAGTGTATAATTTTACATTTGCTCAGTGAATGGTCTGTTTCCCTTCAGCGTATATACTTAATATCTTGAAACTCCCTTTCATTGTTGACTCCCATCTTTGAGCTGAATGGATTTTCTTAGACATCCCGTGACTGAGGAAAGTAATGCAGGGTTTTAGAATGTGACATTAGGTGAAGGGAGGTAGCATGCCTACCAGTCTTCTGGTAGGGCTCTCACCAGCGGGACCCTTAGCAGACACTTGGATGAGAACGCAGGCATCTTCACATTTCCACCAGTCTGGTCAGAGCGTGGCCCTGGTGTCTCCCAGCATCTTCAAGGAAGGGTTGGGGAGACTCATCCGTGGTCTCCTGCCTCCTCCTCAGGGTGTGCTGCAGGTCTGCCAGACACCCCTGCAGCTGACGGGTTGTCTCCGGCATTTTGGCTGGCTGGGTGCTCAGGGGTCATGGGTTCAGGGGCATGTGATAGCACGCAACACCTATGACGGTGTTTACAGTTCAGCCAGATGTGCAGCTGCTGCGTACGTTGGCATAGCTGAAGTCACTTTCATCTGGTTATTTTGGGTACAGGCAGCAATGATTGCACTGTAGCGTGGCTTCGGCTTGCCTTGCACTGGGCCCCTTGCTTCCCTCGTGGGTCAACTGAGACAGATACAAATACTGTGGGAACGTGACCGCTCTAAAAGTTGGGAGCAGAATTACTTTCTGGGCAGGAAACAAGCAAACGTAAAGCAGAAACCTCTTCGAAACCTATGTGCTACAAACACCTTTTCAATATTTAGCAGCGTAGGCAACTCTACCTTGTAACACGCACGCATGGAAGATGCGTAAGGGGAGGATCAAATGTCAGACACAAGATCTGCACTCTCCATCCCTTCTCCCTCTCTTTTATAAGCCCTCAGGATTTTGAGAGCCTGTTGGTGGGGTCAGACTCCCTACGTTTGAGTGCTTGAGATAACAACACGACTTATCTGCTTACCTCAGTATTGCCTAATTTACAGGATTTGGGCAATTGTCTCTCTTGGCTTCCTTTGGCATACTGTCTTGTATTTCCAGAAATAACTTCAGAGAGTCTCTAGGAAATGTAGGAGGGTTAGAAGAGCTGAAGATACTCAGATCAGATCTAATGACCCTTTTTGGCAATCTTCCATGATACAGTCTTTCTGTCCTGGTTTCTGTGGGAATGATGATGTTTTTAGGTAAAATAATACTCCAGCTACTCCGACAATGACTTTGCCATTTAAGAAACAAGCACGGCAGTGCTGTCTTGTATGAATGATAGGCTTTTCTGTTGTCTGCTCTGTTTTTTAAGACTATTTGGCCAAAAGACTGTGTAAACCAGAGTACAAAAAAAGTTGATGAGGGGCTCAGTTCTTCAAAGCCTTGTTCACAGTGGTCATCCACTTGAAAGAACGAACATCTGAGACCCGATTAAATTCAATTTTGCCACTTTGTGTTTCTGTGACAAGTGACAGTTTTATTATTTTTCCCTCCAGTGCAGCTCTTTTTCCCGTGTTCAAAAACACTGAACTATTTATAGATGTAACACAAGTTTCCAAAAGGGGCAGGGTGTAATCTTCATGGAAAGTTTTGAAATCTGCCATTAAGCGATCTCTTGTTTGTTTGGAGAGATTGGCCTAACACCTTTTTTTGTAAGACCCGGGTGCATCCACTTTGGTTGAGATTTCATTGCGACACGTTGATTTTGTTGGATTGAAACAGCGCTATCGAACCCACAGCTTGGCATTTGTGGTCAAATTTGTGTCACCTACCACAATCTGCCCAAGAAATCAGGAATCTCCTTCAAAGGTGGTCATGTAGGTTGCAGCCATGATTGGTTGGTAGGCAGGAGGGCTGCTGGCTGGAGATGCCCATCTCGCCCTGCTGATTAAAGAGGGAACATCAGTGACTGAGTTGGGCTAATTGCCTTGTTGTTAGGTGGCTAAAGTTCAGTGGGATGAACCCACCCTGAATGTGTGTGCCAGGACGGAAGGGTTTGTTTTCTTTTGTAGCGATGATTGTACTTATTTCTGTTACAGCAAGCTACCTGTAGTAACAGGCTTAGCAGATTAGATGGAAGGGGGAGGCTATAATTTGCAAACAGGAAAATGTTTTGCCATGAACAATGTTAGGAGAGACTTTAAATATTGTCAAGAGTTTGAGTGAATGAAGGGGGAAAGTATGCTTTTATGGGGATTTGGCATTCAACAAAGACATAAAAATTTAAAATGCTTCAGGAAGATGATCTTCGCACTTGAAAAATAGCAGTTGGACAGCAAAGTAGGATTTGCTGGAGAGAAAAGAAAACTTTTGGACTTTGTTTCAACAAGTCGTTAATGCTGCTAAGCTGTAACCACCTTTGTATTTTTTCCAGTGTTTACACTTGCCAAGCACAAAAAAAGCAAATAAATGAAATGGTAAACCTGTAATAAATCCTCAGGGGACCACATAATAAACATAGACATGTTACGCTTATCAAATACAAAAGAAAGTAATCTGTTTTCAACACCATTGCCGAACGCGTGATAGATGCTAGATTCCATCAGGTCTCCAGCACTTTTGGAAATTACACATCTGGTCAAAATATTTCAGGGCTTTTTGAAGGAGGGAGAAGGAGAGGCCATCGTTAACAACCATTGTCAACACGGCATCTCCTGCCTACTGTGGAGTCTGTGGGCTAGATCCAGTTTCAGGGAGAAGCAAAAGCACCTGGACCCCACCAAAAGGGGCAAAGCAAGGACTATATTGTCAGATTTGAGTTTCACAGACATGATGGCCAGCATCCAGCAGTCTATCTTTGCTGTTAAATCCCAACGGGCTGTTAGGTTTGGAAGCAAATGTACTCAAGGTGATTCTCTGTAGCTGCCGTGCCGCCGGAGCACGCATCACGGGTACAAAGAGCTGCTGCATCGGTTGGGTTTGCTCTTTCCTTTCATTAGCTCCAGATCAGACTCCTTGACCCTATTCAAAACTGATGTTAGCAAGTCATTGAGTTTATTGGATTGAATTCCTGTCATAGCACTTTTGGACTGTGCAGGAACCAGCCCCTCATTTACTTGTGTGCTTGTTCGTGCTGGGTCTATTTCTGAAGGAGACCCTTTAACGTCCAAGCTGTGATTTTTAATTTTTTTAGTTTATTTATTTATTTAGCTGTCTGAATTTACTTGAAATTATGTAAAAGCTGTCTCACACTAGTGCATTGCTTGTTTCATCAGTGTGTGATTGCCAGCCTCCAGACACTGCAGGCACAGCTCAGCATGGCTTGGAAGAGGCATTTGGCACCTTTCACAGCTTAGGTCCAGTAGAGGACTTATATCTAACCATCAAATGCCACAGCGCCTCGCTTTTAGGTGCCTGTTCCCTGCAGCGGTATCCCATTTTAGGCAGTTAAGTGTCCTATAAAGTGGGAGTACTTGAAATACCATCCCGCTACAGCTTGGGCGCTTCACTCAGCATAGCGATCAGGACACTTAGCGAGGGCAGAGATGGGCTGGGCTCCAGCCCTTAATCTCAAAGCTCTCACTGTGCTATACATTAAAGAGGAGCCAAACAAGGTACAGAAGCCGTTGCGGGACTCACGTTTCCCATCTCTTTGGTAAGTGCCATAAGCTACAGGGTCATGCTCACACTCGCAGGGCGCCGGAGAAGAGGCTTTCTGGCTTGTGTTCACCTATGCAGACATCTCCACTTCAGTCAAGCAGTGGTGTGGGCAGTCTGGCTTTGACCCTCAGCTGCTGGATTTTGTTTAGGCCATAATAAAAGCTGGATTGTAAACCATGTCAGGACTAGGTCAGTTCTGGCTGTAGCCAGGGACTCAGCTCTTCCCAGCTGGGAACTCAAAGGTAAAACAAACAAGAACCCCGGGGCTTTCCAGGGAATACTTTCCTATTGATTAGAGCTGATTTGTTTGCCTCCTGGCTTTATCTATTTGTAAATGTATTTTGCTTTTATGCGGAGCGGCCCCCAAATGGGCGAAAGGGTCAGTTATGGAAGGATTCATGGGCTCAGACTTAAATTACACTGCTAAATATCCAGAGTTCAACCCATCTTCGCCTACTGTTTAATCCTCTTTCTCACTGCAGTTTGCCGTGATGATAGACTAGCTAGTAATTATCAACATGTTGCCGCTCGTCGCTTGGATCCTGTGGCTTTTCCTGCAATGTGCTCGCTGACGCTACAGCTAGCCGACATTGTCCTGACACATACAGTAAAGGTCTCTTGGCAGCTGTGACTGGGTTGAACCATCCCGTCGGTTGACTCGGTTTCCCTTCTCACGGGGTGTATTTCTGATGTTGGCCTCCTTTTATTGACACAGTGTAATTTAGCAATGTGTGCTCTGCATGATGAGCTCTCCATCTGGCAGATAATTGCCTGCTAGTTTAAATCCCATCTTAACTCCAGTTTCTCGAGATCACGAAACCTGCTGGTGCCTTCTGGTTGGTTTTGCAGGCTGCTTGCAAAAGGATTCGTTACAAGCTAAAGCGATGTGGGCAAATTTCTGAGTTTTTTGGAATGTTAGGTAAGGCAGGTTAACTTTTAGGTCCTGCTTACGAAGCTACCCGACACTATTCTGCATTGAGTTTGGCAATCGAACGCACGGGTTTGTTGACCAAGCTGCTGACGGCAGGCGCTGGTTGTTTGCGCTGGTTATGCAAAGTGGGAACCCTGGGTACATTTTAGGAGCTGGTGGATGCTGAAACTTGTTACACAAAACATGCTGGTGTTCCTCTTTCCTTCTTGCTTATCTTCTTCTCCCCTTTCCCTTCACGTTCCTTGGATCTGTTTGCCATGTGCTGTTTTGCAGCGAGGCGCCGCGTCTGCGGAGTTTGCCTGCTGCAAGTTTGTACAGGGCTGTGCGCAGCGGAGACCTGGCGGGGGCCGCTTTTGTAATACGTGCTGTAAATAATTAGGATAACCACCAGGCATCGACTGCCCGACTGCCCCGTGAAATAGCCAGATACGGGCGGTGGCACTGGGGACGGCCCCGGGCCCAGTGATGGTGTGTCCGGCAGGCGCTGGGAGCCAGCAGGCAGTTGCCCAGCAGGCACAGTGCTGGCCGGTGGTGTGGCGGTATCCTTTCTCACTGCCTTCCCTCTTGCCTTTGGGGAGGCACGGTAGGTTTCTCATCCGCCCCTCACCATCTTCTCACCACCGTGTTGTCATTTGCTATTAGATGGGTGTGTTGGCCCAAGGCGAGGGGCAGAGTGTCCCTTCCAGGGATGCCCAGTGAGATGCTCCCGGTGAACTGGTGACAGCCATCGCATCGCCCTTGTACTCCCGGTGGCCATTTTGGGGTTGGGACCTCAGCGGTACTGGCTGCTGGATGCAACTTCCAGAGGTTTTGCAGCCACGATCCTCTGCCCCTCGGGGTCTTGGGGGCCATGGTGGGCGGTCACACAGAGGTTTTGCTGCCTGGCACAGGCAGTCATGGGGTGTCTGTGGCCAGCCCTAGGTCGCGGGGCATGCTGCACGCTGAATGTTGGTGCTTGTCATCTTTGCAGTCCATGGGAGCAACACCTGTACCCACAAAACTGGGAATTTGGCCCAGTTTGGGTATAGATGGTGACTATATTTTTTTCCTATCCCTTGTGACAAGTTGCAGTCACCTTTACTGTCTGGTTCCTTTGTGTCTCAGCTCCCTTATGGCTCAGCTAATAGCGATGTCTGGGACTTTACTTGGCTTTAAGAGGCTTTAAACTAAGAAATTCCTATTTACTACCAACAGCATTGATGGACACGACCAATTAATGGCAATAAACTCAGGTGAGAACTGAGAGACAAGGACATTTTTTCTATTCTATGCAGTGAACTTGTTTGTTTTGTATGAATGAGTTTTACAAACTTTTGTACGATCGGCTTTTAAAATGTCTTCCTTGCCAAGTGTTTGGGGATTTCTTAAGATGAGATGACTGATTCACTCCTTGGCTCAGCCAACGTGCATCAGACTGCGCTGAAGCTGAGGTGCTGAGATGATCAGATAAAATTCCTCACTCCACTGGTGGCAGTTGAGCATCTATCCCTTTTTTTTTGTTGGGGGAAAGTTCTCCAGGAGAGGCCGTTTCGCCGACTCTTAGGTGGTGTCAGTGACTCCTTGGGTTTTTGCTCTGCGTCTCCTTGATCAGACTTTAGCTGTCAAAAGATCCCATTGCTCTTTTCAAGGCCTAAAGGGAAAGTAAAGTGACAACTTTTATGGCCAATTTGAAAGCTTTCTCAGACTGTAAAGCGTCGCCTGGTGTAAACCAACTTTGCACATCCCATACTGATCATATAGGATGGCGTTTTACTGGTTTAGTGCTGTGTAAAGTTGGGATATTGTGCATTTTCAGGTATTTAAATGAACTTATATAAATGACTAACGATAAGAAAAGACTAATTAAATTTTATTCCTGCGCTGAAACGGAATTTTAAAGAAATCAGTCTGAGATTTCAGCAGTTGTGAAATTTGCAGTGTTGTTCTTTGCACTGTAGAGCCTTTGTGCTTACTGCTGTAGTCATATTACACGACATTGCCTAATACCCGGCGAGGCGTGTTCTTGGCTCATTCAGCAGGTAAGGCTCCCCCAGGGTCACTGAATCCCTCCATGTACTCAGCAGAGAGCTCAGCCTGATGATTTTACGGCCACGCGTCTGCGTTTGCGTTTCCAGTGCTTTTTCCTTTTTGCAGTAGTTTTCCCTTTTATGATACGGTGATTATTAAAAGCAGGGCTCTGACTAGTTTTTTGACCAGTGTCATGCCTCCCCTCTTCCCACTCCTGGCAGTCAGCAGCTAATTTGCTGGTGGTCGGTCCTGGGGATGGGTTTTTCACTGTTGAACACCTGCTCCATCCTCGTGGTGCAGTGGGAGAGGCTGGTGGGTATAGGTGCCTTGTGGACACATTCAGGGCCTGAGACAAGGGCTTGAGCTCACAGCTGAGACCTGGTCCTCTAGCAAATGAGATGCTGATCCATTAGAGCTTCAGGGTAATTTAATCACTTTTGGAAAGCACAATAGTTAATAAACCCCCACTAAGAAATTACCACTGCTTCTTTTCCTTATTAAACATCTGAATTAATTTCTTTTCCATTTCTGTTCTTTGGCATTTCATAGCATTTAATCTTCTCTACGATAATTTATGAGTCATGAAATCTCTTGGAACAGGTTAGCCTCCGTGTGATGGCATTTCAGCATTTCTTGCATTTCCTTCGGTTGGATCGTGTGTTGCTGCTTGTTTAGAGGCAACGCTGCCACTTCCCGGAGAAAACCCAGATATTATTACCTGGGTGTGATGTGCCAGGACCATGCTGCCCTCTCTTTGGAGACAGGCCTTCCGCTTACTTACGTGGTATTTAAAGTGCTTATCAAATATTGGGATGGGAAATTATTCCATTTTCTGAAATTACACTATTTGGGTGTCTGACTTTTCTTGTCCAGCCACTGCCTATGTGTTTGAGTTGGTTCAGAAAGACGGCAGCAACAGACCAGATGAAAAACGCGTTGGCGTGTGGGGCTTCCACCGCCGGGGTTTGTTAAGTGGGATGGGTTTATTAAGGAAAGCGAGGTGTTGCATGCTGTTGTACAAGGCACTGTGAGTATCTCATCTCTGTACTATTCTGATAGTTCCTAGTCAAGAAAAGTTAATTTATATGGTAAAGAGGACAAGTTGGGGAACAGAGAATTTGTTTCACTGGAGGTATCATTTATGGTAGAGGATTGCATCTTTCGTGTTGCAAAATGAAAACCAAAGAGGACTATGATTGCTGCATACCTCTCTGAAGTACTTCTGGAGAACAAAGTTAAGAGCATGGCAGTTTAAAGGAAAAAAATCTGTATGTGAACTGACTCTCAATACATTTAGGTGGAATGTTGGAAGGGAGTTTGAAACCTTTAGGGAAGCAAATTTCTGGAACAACCTCTCTGTGAAGGGATCCAAAGAAGTGTAGCTGGGTCTAAGATGAAGCTTGATAAATTAATGAACGCTTGATAGTTTATAAGTAGTATTGTGTATATACAACAAACTTCCTTGAGAAGCTTCCTTGAATAGAAAATTGAACTTGGTGGTGGGAAAATTATTTCCCGTTCTCTTTTTGCTGCAGAAATTAAACACGCATATTAACAAATTGCAAATGCATTAGCCCTTTGAACTGCCTGAGCTTGTGTAACTTGTTGTGTGTTGATAACAGCATTGCTATCTTCTCCTAAACTTGGTATCAAAAGAAGGTAAAGAATCCACAAGGCAACGTGGTTCAGCAGATAAATGAATGGGGCTGGAAGTTATTCACAAATGTCACAGGCTGCAAGTTGCAGCAAATCTGAGCCAATCTTCCTCCTGGCTGGTACAGTCCTTCCCTTCCCAGCACCTGTATGACCTTGTGCTGGGCTGTTTCCATACACCAGGTTGCTAAAAAAGCCAACCTGCCATTAAAAAAACCCAAAACAAACTTCTAACTTAGCATGAAGGAACAGCTCAGTTCATCAAACGACTATCAAAGGACAGTGCGGGGAGGATGAAAGTTGATAAAAATCCAAACTACCCATAAAATTAAAAAAACAAACAAAGAAGTTCTGACTTACTGTGAGGAAGCAGTTCAATGCGATATGAGATGAGTGCCAGTGCAGAGGAGGAGAGGGACTGTGGCAGCCGGTCCTTAGATTAGCTTAGGGCTGCTGTGCATTTGCCACCACAGCCTAAAGAAAAATACTCATTTTTGTTGGTTTTTTTTTGAGTGGGATTTTTATTACCTTGTGTTGGAACAGTTCAGCATGGTTGGACAGGTACCAGGGATGGTGTAAGAGAAGAGGCAGTAATTAGGTGCGTTTAGGTTCTACCCTTGGCTTGGTGGGTTCTCTGCTGCTTCTTCTTGGAGGAGATTATGTATGTTTGCCTATGCCTGTGTTTTGTTCCTTCTGGAAGGCAGAAAGTCTCTAGAAAGTCCTTTCAACATATGAGAAGGTTATGCTGTCCCTGTGTGACCACATTGACTCAAACTATGGGGGGAATTTGTTCCAGTGCTCTGTGCGCAATACTCAGCACCTAATCCACGTAGGCAAGTATGTCAGCACTCACCACGCTCTTTTGTGGGTACAAAACTCCCAGCTTTCATTTGTATGAAGTTCTGCCACCTAGAAGTTCTACAGCTTGAACCTACCACAGATTTTGTGATGTGAAGTGCAGCTGCATTGTGCTAACATCAAAACTGTAGGAGATACGGTAAACATGTTTAAAAACACCAGCCTTGGAAACACACAGAGTGCAAGAAAATATTATAATAAATGAATGCAAAAATAAACAACGGAATAATTTTAGTTCTTCATTCCCTGTAGATTGCTGCCTTTCTAAGTTTGTTAATAAAAAAAAAATTAACAAATTTTGGTTAAAAAAAGGTAATGAATTCTCTGGTAGTAAGGATTTCGCATTGAGAAAGTGTATATTTATGAGCTCTGGCTCAGTCCTTTGAATTATCTAGGCACTACTGTAACTGATAAGTGAATACTGATAACCCTGTTAATATTTCAAGGACTCTTTGCAACTATAGGGGAGCAGTCGGTAACTATCACATTCCTTTGCATTGCAGGACAGGTTTTTTATTTGCTGTCTTAATGGTGTTATATACATGCAGGTTTTTTTTGAGCTCTGCTCGCGTTGTCTCCCAGCGGCTCCTTGGCAAGCAGCCTCATGAACTCTTTAAGATGCTTCTTACTCACAGCGGCTGGGCTCATTGCCTACCCTGGTGTGGCTGGGATTTGGATTGCAAATTCCTGATCCGAACAAAGAGCGGGGAATAGAAAAGGCTGGTCTCTGGCCTCTCTCACACTTCAGGAAACCTTGCTGGCTTCAGAGGATTGTACTCATAACTCTGGCTACACTTCAAAAAAAAAAAAAAAGAAAAAAGCTTCTATCTTTGCGAAGACGAATGCAACCCCACCAGTAGGCACGTTGCTAGAGGAGGGAAGGGAGAGGTGGCTCTGGGGAGGCTGCTGGGATCTCAGGCATCATCTTATCTAGAGCTACTTCGCGCCTTGTCCACACTTCCCTTTTTCTCTTCCCCCTCCCCCCCCCCCCCGGCTTTGTCTCTTCAGAACCACAGGGCTGGAAATCAGCATTTTTAGAAAAGACAGAGGATGGGGGGAAAAAATCCTGAATGGAGACAAGCAGCGTGTGCAGGATGCGTCCGCATGCGTTCCCTCACGGCGCTTGGGCAGCTGCCCCCAGAGGCCGTACAATCCGAGAAGCGGCTTGCTGTAATTGCTTTCACGAGACAGTATCAACTGGGTAGGACTTGGCCTGTACTGGCTTGCGTTTGGTGAGGAGCGGAGGAGATGAGTCAAACTAAACAGGGTGACGCATCAGAATCGGGCTCATGCAGTGGTTTGCGTGTAGAAAAATGCTCGGAGTTGGGAAACGGGCTGTCACGGTCATGAAATCGTAATCTCCCTTTGATTTGCCGCTCTTCAGAGCCGTTGAAGGAGACCTGTAAAGTCCGTGTCAGCCATAGTCAGAGCAAAAGGTGGCTGTGCTTGGTTGGCATCTAGTTCCCTGGGGGCTCTGGGCAGGAACACTGATGTTACGGCGAGGCAGTCACCGAGACTAAACTCATGTCCTTGCAACTGGGGTTCCTTTTTGCCATCTCCGTCATCGTAGGTGACCAAAAAAGCTCAAACCACTCATTTGTGTGGAGGCCTGTACAGATGACTGTGCACAACAGGTAGCGCTGGGTCAGTAGTTGTTTATTGGTTTGGTTTAGAAAGCGTGGCCATTGCTTCCCTGAAGCCAGGCTTGTGTAGCGCAACGAGGAAAGCTGCTTTCATGTCTCCTGAGCCGTCTTTTGATTTGAAACCACCCTCCCTCTTCTCTTGGGCATCCTTGTGTTAAAGATATTTGCCACACACTGAGATCTCCACCTCTTTTGTGGCATAAAGTCACAGGTCTTATCTTAATGGACTCGGAGGATCCAGAGAGAGCATGGCCAGATGGACACCAGGATTACCCTCACCCTGGGATCTATCAGAAGAAATCCAGTCAGGGACGCTTTCGTCCTGCATGAGAAACCCTCCTTAGGAGGTAAGCTGGAAGGCAGACCCAGCTGGGAAGCCCTGGGAGGAGAACATGGTTTGGTCCGCAGGTGAGAGCTCCTGTGGAGACAGAGCCGGTGGTGGCGGCCAGGCGCTGCCGCAGGGCCCGAGAGCCATGCTTAGCGGGAAGGAGCCCCGGGCTCCCTCACACCCATCTCTGCAGACAGAAACAGCCCCTCACAAAGTGTTGTCTTGAATATAACATGCACAAAACCAGCCTCTGGGAAAAGCTGTTGCTCGCTGGAGAAGTTTTTGTGGTACATCCTGCTCTGTGAGCCAGTTATGATTTCTGTGAGGTGTAACACACCCTTTTTGGATGTGTTTGTTAGTCAAAAAGGACGCTGGCTTCCTTCTGCTTCAGAAGGAGTGAGTCTGAAGGAGAGGCAGGTAAACAGTGAAAGAGGATCTCCTGGCACAGCGGGTTGTAGAGCCAGGAGGCCGCACGGGGGCTGGCATCTAGCTGGGCTGCCTGATTCAGCGCCATGTGTAGGTAATTAAGGTATACCCTCCAATTAGCCTAAGTGGCCCTTTTATTGATGTGTGAGATCAATGAGCCCAACTGCCGGTACAGATAGCAGAAAACAGCCTGGATGATTTTAACCACTGTTTTGCATGTTTAAGTAATTTAAAGTTAGAAAAGACCTGCCCTGCTAATGTTTACAGAAGCTCGTTAAGCAAGGCAGGGGTGCTTGCCTGCCCCACAGGCTAAATGGCAGAGCCTGGTGGGGCGGGCATGGCTCCCTCTGCTCCCTCCTTCTCTCCCTCCCGGCCCGGCCTGGCCAGGACCTGTCCCTGCGAGCGAGCCGGCCTGGCAGGCCACTGCTGCGCCCGCCAAACGCTGCGCCAGCTCCAGCACTGACGGTGCTGCAGGTGATCGTATGCGGCACCTTGTTTTATTTACTAGCGCAAGCGTCACCTCTCAGTGCTCTCACGAGCATCGCCTCATTCGGGCTGAATTAGATGAGGCCAAAGGGATGTCTGAGCTAATATCCCCACGCTTGCTCTGCCTAGTAACAAATATCAAAGAAAAGAGTATGAGAAACAGGACAAGTACAGACTGGTCCTTCCCTTCTTGCACTGTCCCAGCTCCCGGCAGGCAAATGTTTAAGGGCTTTTGGGGCTACAGGCTTCCCCCGGATCATGGTGTTGACTCGCCATGGGGCAAGTCAGTGCTACAATCCGTGGCCCTGTCATCTCTCAGTTTGTTTAATCCCTCTCTGAGGTTTCTGCCCGATCACAGTCCCCGCCGTTCAGATGTACACACTTGCAGAAGTTGTTTTCTGTTGAAACATGTTGCCTGATCATTTCGCTGGGTCATCTTTAGTTTTTATATTGAGAGGAACAGGGATTATTTGTTCTTTGTTCCCCTTTTTATTGTGATTTTATGTTTCCTTGTCATGCCTCCCGGTAGCCATCTGTCTTCCCATCCTACAAGGAGCTCTCCTACTCTTGGAACGCACTGTGAAGATGATTTCTCCAGGTGTGCCTAACTTGCCCAGGAGGGTGCAAACGAAAGCCTCCCGCTGTAAATGGGTGTATTTGTGCCCAAACCATTTCCAGGGAAAGGGCAAATTACAGAGGTGGTAACTGTCTGCAGTTCTGTTCTCAGATGATTTGAGCTTTGTTTTTTTCTGCAAAATTTTTACTGTGTTTACATCATTCTTTAAAACTCCTTTGCAAACCTTGCAAAGCTTTGCCCATAGAAACACCCATCCCTGGACGGCTGCTGCTGGTGGCTGCTGGCTACTGTCTGAAAAGCGGTGGGGTACCCCGTCTAGTTTTTTGTTATTTGCTTTGCTCATCCCCCTAACTGGGATGTTTTGGATACAGCTAAGACCCATTTCGATACACAAATAGTAGCTATATTGCCTCCCCACTCATGTTAGAGCAAAGCTTAGTCATGTATTTCAGAGAAGAATAAAGAACCAGGTGCAGCAAATGTATTTTTACATTTTTATTTGTATTTGTTGGCAGCCTTTTAGCCTGCAGATTGCCAACACAAACGCGCAGGAGAGCTGTGCCGAGCAGGGCTTGCTCTCCTCCCCGCACTGCAGGTGATACAGGGGAGCCGGGACCTGGGCTGGGTTTCTTGTCAGGATTAAGATGTTTGTTCCCATTTGACTTTTGATTCCCTTTGGGCCCGTCTCCAGGTAATTGCTAGTTGTGGAAACAACCAGGAGAAGGGGCGGGCAGGAGATACCAGGACTTTGGGGTCTCTGCTCGCCTTAAGCCAGCGTGTGTATATCACACCAGCCGGGCTGACCCCTGCGCTGGCAGCTGCGCTGGGAGCAGGGACCATCAAGGCTCTCTCTTCCCTAGGGGAAAAGCTCAACTCAAGCTAAACGTTTCACCCCGTTTGCCAGTTTGTTTATTTGTTCATGTATCTGGATTCTTTTGCTATTATAACCACATTACTTGTGAGTACATCTGAACCTGATACTTTAATTGCTATATGGATTGCCTTTGAATCGCTCAGGAGAATCCTTGTATTTTCCTTTAACAATTAATGCTGCCTTCCTGGTCGGGATTTTGCTTTGAGGTGGGACAGGTACGGCTGTCTGGTTTCTTAGACCCGTTGTTGATCCCTTTGTGATAGAAAGATCAAGGTGAGTGTACGTGGCCAGATTTTTTTTTACAAGAGCTCTTTCCACTAAAATCAGAACACACTGAATTTCATTACTAAGCCAAAATCAGTTCAGGAAAGATGATTTCCATAGGCTTCAAAAAAAGACCGCAGCGGTGAGAATATTATCTAAATAGCCTATGGAGTTCAGACCTTTGGGAGCCTCATGGTGCTGGGGGAGAGGCTCTTCATGGGGACCCTGTCACCAGCCCGTCGGAGAACAACTTTACCCCAAATGGGAGCTCAGAGCTTGCCTTCAGGCTAACAACCTTGGATGCATGTTATTTTTAGGTGTTAGGTTTAAATTTGTCTCCATTTACTGGTTTAAAAAAATTTAAAAAAAAAAAACCAAAAATGAGAAAATCTTCAGCAACATTGTTCAAAGCACGTCAAAAGGAAAGTGTTTGCTGTTTTTCTTGTGTTTATGTTTGTAAGAGCACAGGGTTGTGGTCCCATTTTGGATTATAAATCACTGTAATAAAATGAAAAAAGCCAGCAGCTATGCTTTGCCTTGCATGCAAGTATGATAGAGCATTTGCTTTATTTAATTTTTTTAAGTTTTTCGTGTATGTTTTTGACTCCACTTTTAGTAGGTTAGACTTAACCGGAATCTTACTGGTGGTGGCTCGGTCACAGATGATTGAGCAGGGAATTATTAACCCAGCATAAGAGCTAACATGAGGATTACTGGAAAGTTCCTGTCTGTGTCAGCTTTAAGTGAACTGTGTTACTGCAAAAGCTGTGGAAAGTTCAAATTGCTTGAGACCGTGCCAAAGGACTGTCAGTGGTCTTTTGTTAGACGCTGACCACCTCAGGCAGGGCTCACAAAGAGAGCCTATTTTGTTTAAACTGAGCAGTGCTAGCTCTGTGCTCCAGAGTTACAGCCTAGCTACCTTCCCCTACATCAGTGTCTGGGATATTAAAACCGATTATCAGTGTTTCTCCAAAAGCCTCCAGGAGGGAACCTGGCAGCAGTGTGACTCGGGTCTTCCCGGCTTTAACGAAACTTACTGCAAAGCGCCTGTGGACTACCTCCATCTTTACCTGAATCATAAAACTTGGTTTTGACCAAATACTGCTGGCCGACCCCTCCATATGTCTGGCACCTTGGTCATTGGTGCTGAACTGGACATCTCTGCTGATGTTGAGCCCTGCCAGACTGATATATCATTGAAATAGAGCGATACTCTGGGTGCTGGACAGTCCAGATGAGGTTCTGCGTCTTTTCTTAAGCAAAGTGAAGCTGTGATGGAGACATCTGCAAGGCCCCTTGTGTGGTTGAGATCTGGGCAACAGGTCTCCATGGCCAGCAGTTCCCCTCTCCATTGCATGTTCCTCCTCCATACCGCCTGCGTTGCTCTGGGGGATCTAGACATTGCACCACAGTAGTTCTTGTGGAGCAGAAGAGCCTGAAATGTCATCAGTTGCGTTGAGGAACAGGGTCTTCAGTGCATTGTGGCCAAATCTTTCTTATCAAATCGAACTGGAGTTAGGAGGCTGCACAACCTCAGTTTCTCATATTGTCATTTGAAGCACTCTTCACTGTAGAAATTATGTTCTTGATGCCAGTATCTGCAACATCTGGATTTTAGATCTTTTCAGGAGGAATTTGTCTAGGTTGCCAAACCCCTGGAGACAGAGGAAGCGATGGTTATCAGCAGAACCAGGAGCTGTTCTTCACTGTCAGCTCCTGGAGAGGTTGAGTTCATCCTCCAGAAGACTGGAGGATGTGGAAACCTGTTGTACTGTTGTACATTGCGATGGGAAATGTCTTAAGTGGTGCCTGCAAGAGGCCGGTTACAGGGGAGAGCAGTGGGGACCGGAGGGGCTTCTGTCAGTTCCCAGCTGCTCACATCTACCAAAGCCTTGTGTTGCCCACAGCTGCCTGGAGTGTGTGACCACAGCTTTCCCAGGTATTCCTGGAGGACACTGAGAGGACCAGCTGGAGAGCTGCACACCAGTGTTGCCAATGGAGCTTGGTGCTCTGTGGGTAGAGTATCCTGACACAAGTCTCCAAACAGGAACACATTTTGTTGAAATAAGCTGGTCAGTGGCACTATGCCAGCAAAATTCGTGACTTTCGGCTTTTCTTGCCTTTTCACCTCTTTTCTAGATGGATTGACCTGTGTCTTCAGCTTTAGCTTGCAAGGTGTTGCCTTCTGGGCTGATTTTTTATCCATCACTGTCAGCAGATCGGTGGGGCTGTGCCAGACTTTCTCCACCTGTGCCTCTGTTGACTTTGACGGATGCACGAGTTTGTCACTGTTCAAGCTACTCCCAGCTTGGCCAGCATCCGTCCTGGAGGACTAGACAAGGACCAGCCTTTGTCTTAGCTGAGAGACAATGTCATCTATGTACAGAAGCTATAGATAGCCCAGGGCTAAATGTATGCTCACATAGCTCTGCTGCCCTTGGAGCGAGAGGCTGCATTTCAGGAAAGGAATTTGTCACTCTCATAATTCAGCAGAGAGCAGCATTGCCAGTCCTGCCCCCTCGGCATGTCCTGCCCGCTCCCAGAGCTCCTCACTAAAGGGCCTTTTTGCTCGGTCTGAGGGGCTTTGGACACACAGCCTTAACTGGGTGTCGTGTCTTGAAGTGGGATCTGGCTGCCTGTCCCTTTACTGATGTAATTTTTCTGACAAAGCTTATTTTCATTAGCCAAATGTATAGGCATTCATAAGTGTTTTCCAGAAAAATTCCTCAGATCCCTTGGCTGAACACTTCGGAGCTTAGTTTCTTTTTCTCTGATGACAGCATGGCAGAAACACAAGTATTACCAGTTACTTGGTGGCTTATATACGCTCCTGAGAGGTCTATAAATATCCTTATATTGCAACATTTTTAATGCTTACTGTGTGTCTCTATGTGACCATACCCCAGTATATCACTGCAACTATTTTGGAGATCAAAATATTGAGACATCCACTATTCTTCCGACATTTTAACCTGTAAATCACAGTAGTCTCTGTGACCCTTTCAATGGCTTTCTGAAGCAGCAGATCCTAGTGAAAGTCATAGGCACAGATATTCAGCTTTATGCGGATTCTTCCAGAAACAAAGGTGTTTTCCCAACCTCCTTATTGTGTTTTTTATTGTAGCATCTCTTCTAACACATGTGCTGCTTCTAGAGGAGAAGGCTCAGTACAGTAGTTGTACTTTTACCTAATCAAAGGCTACCCTGCAGGAGTACATTCTACTCTGGTGCGTCTTACACAAAATTACCTCCTTTCTTTTAACTATTGTATATTGTATAACGCTGTTTTGTTATTGTATAACACTGAAACCCTCTTTTGTGTGTGCATACCTACCACGTGTGAAGAACACCACTTAAGCGGTGAAAACGAACAATTCTTGCAACACGCTGTTACGGCCGTCAGCCGCGGGCCGATGCAGGCAGTTGTCTGAGTGTGCGTATGGCCTTTCCGTCCCTCGGATTCAATAGCAACAGCTGCCAGGGCTTTTGTGCCGGCTACGATTGCAAAACCGTTCTCTGCCTGTTTCTTCCCGTGCCGATCCGCCTGCAGGATCTGCAGCAGGCTGCCTGTGAGCTCGGGGTAGCGAGACAGTTCGTACAAGGCTGAGGCTCCAAAATCCTCATGTTGCACTCTGGCATCTGCCACTGGTTTCCTGCCAGCTGTTTCAGCTGTGCCACGGAACCTGTGTTAAGTTATTTCCCTGTGAAAGTAGTAACAGGTCAGAAATCAGAGCAGAAAATGAGCTCGCTGGAACCTGGGTGGGTGCAAATCCTCACTGAAAGGGGAAATGGGGCGGCCACATGGCTGCAAACCATCCCGCGGGAATGCAAAGCCCCTACGGAGCTGCGCTAATGTGCCTCTGAATTGACACCGGGTTGGAACTGCGCTGTGAATATTGAAGAGTCTCTTTTATCGTATTCCCCATGAGGTAATTCTTATGGAATAACATCAAATCGCTGATGAAAGGGAAACTTTATTTGCTTATTCTAGAGAGAGATGGCAATATAGTACAAGAAATGCTCTGTAAATATGCGTTGTGAGAAATGGTTGCGTTTGATTTTGTTGATGGAGGTGTAGCAGAGGCTTAGCAGATAAAGACTGACAAAGGATCTTTATTGTGGATTGAAATAAAATGCAAATTTGGAGAGGGTACCTCATGTTTCCCTTATCTGTCCCTACGCAACGCATCTTTATAGGTTTGCAAACTCCTGAGGTACCAAAACCGTTAGACCCCAGAACGCCCGTGTTTTACACAAATGACGCTTATGGCAGATTGTTTTTTGTTTGGGGTTTTCTTTTTTCTTATTCTCTCTATTGTTTTTTCCCTTTACAGCAGCAATCTTTTGGCCAGCAATAATGCAAAATTCCCAGTTCTTTTTGAAAGCTGATGTTTGCCAAAACGGTAACCTCATAGATTATCTTCTTGTCAGTAAGGCTTTTAACCACAGTTTTGGCAGAGCCTTGAAACATGCCCTTTCTCAGGAAAGAGTTGTCTGGGCTGGAAAAGCATTGGCATTAAAAAGAGGTTGTCATAGTGATTGAAACCTCCTCATAGACATTCCTCAGGAAAAGTAGGCTGCAAGATGCACCTTTGTAGTCCCTTTTTTAAGTAAGGGACCCTTTAAATTGAAGAGCCTATTTTATTGTCTAAATGCAGATTTCTGTCACTTGTAAAACAATAGGACTCTGGAGTGCTGTTTGTGTATCAATGCTTATTTTAATTACTTTCTACAAGAAATGGCTCAATGGGAATTAAGTTCCAATTTCTTACTATTGCAAGGCTCCATGTTTTTTAGGTCTAAACCAGGATCACAGCTTGGTTCCCTAGATTAACAAGAAAAGATTCGAGGAAGACACTCAAACTGAGCCCTGAATGACCAGCCCTGAGCAGGCTTGAAAAGCACAGCCTGGGAAATCTGTCCTTGTAGAAGTTTGGTCTTTTGCCTGAAAAGACCTAAACAAGGTCAGGACTTCACTGTTACCTCCCGAGCAGGCAGATCCACGTGTATGACCAGTGCAGATTAAAAAAAAGAGAGAATTGAGAATAGAAACAAATCATTTATATGCTAAATTTAGAAATACAGCATTTAATCAGCATGCTTTTTGTATAGAGATGTAGTTATTCATTTGAATCACTGATATATCTGCATTATATTTCTGTTTACCAAAATAAGATGAGGAGGCACATGTTTCTAGGATAGGGTCTTCACTATATAAAGTGAAGCAAAAAGATCGGAAGAGACTTAAGCTAGGAATAAGGTATGTGCAGGAGCCGGGGTGAGGTTGTAGAAGTCTCCTGGCAATTACATCTTTCAGTGCTTGGAGCCTCTGGATGTGCCTTATTTCATACACCTACTTTCAATTCTTTCATAACACACGCACACGCAAGGAATATTAATTAGATGAAAACTAAACTCGTGGCTAGCCCAGAGCCATCTGTTAGAAACCCCCATTTTTTTACCTGGCTGCCCAACAAGAAAGGTCTAATCCTGAGACATTTGGAGATGGTGGCAGAATGAGAGGTGTTGATGTGAGCTGCACTGGATTTCAATGCCTACTCCTGCAACAAAATTAACCTCAAATTCCAATCCTGTTGGGATTAAAGGAAGAGACAAAGAAAGAGACCTTTGGGAAGATCTTGTTATTTCTGGAAGTACCCAAAGCCCTGCTGGGAACGGGGCCTAATGAGAACCTATTATTGTTCTTATTGTTCTCTCTGAAGTCAAAGGGACTTCTGCAATCGACTTGAAAGGAGCAGGACCTGGGAGCCATTTATTTCACTTTCATCCCCTGCGTGAGAGTTCATCACCTCCAAAATAGTGACTTTGGGGTTTGTGGGTATGGGAAAACCCATCTGAGTGAGAAACGGGCTGTTTTTTTGTGTTGCATCAGGGTGTCCGGGGAATTGGGCAAAGCTGCGGTGTAGTTTTAAATCTGTCTCACTGCGGCTGCATTGACGTTACCGCTTTAGCTCAGATCACAAGCATGCTTTTGAAGCAGATCTGCTGATCATTCCCACTTAACTCCACTTTGATGTGCATCGTGGAGTCTCCTGGGAGCACATGAACTGGGCTCCTCCCGGTGAAATTAGTCCAGAGGATGTGCTCTAACCGCTGTCAGCCAGTCCTTGGGACTGAACCAGGGCAGGCGAGACCAGGAACCCCTGGACTGGGTACGGAGAGGTTGTCAGCCCCCACTCTTTCACCCCACGGATCCTATTGCACTGCCGTGTCTACATCACGTGCTGGCGCTGCCATGGCAGCCCGGAGGGGAATACATGCTCAACCCTGGGTTGTCTGGGTGTCCATCCTTGCCTGGGTGTCAGGTTGTAGCAAGTCCACAGGGTCTCATCAGGTGAGGAAAATCCACGGGAGGGTCACCGAGCTCGCAAGACCTCCGATAGCAGGAGACGGGTTCTGTCATTTCAGCACACAGCCGTGCTCGCCCTGTGTCTGCCTTCTCTTGCTCTTGGGATGCTGCAGCAGGCGCTGGGTTACTGTTTTCATAGGAGAGTTTTTTCTGTTCACATGAGCAGCTGATTTTAAATACTTAAGAAATATTCCCGGGCTAATTGAAATACGTTTGGTAATAGATTTTTAGAGCAGCACAACATGGTCAGACTTGGAGTTACGCTTGGCAAAGCGGCTGCTACAGGTGAACTGCGGTTGAAACAATGTTATGAACAATTTTTTGTCTGCCCTTTCTTCTTGAAAGCCCCGACGTTAAGGAGGCCCAAAATCTGGATCCAATTCAGAGTTTTGTGGCTGAAGTTTCCTCTTAGGTGTTATTCTCCACATGAGAAATTGCTGTGAATGCTCATTCAGAAATCCTTTAGGAAGAATAATAAAGGCATTTGGAGAAATTTGCTTTAATATTCGCTTTACGGTGGCTCCCACCAGCTACAGGTGTCTCTCCAGCTGCAGTTTCAGCTTGGCCACTTTCCTGGTCTGCCTTCCCCGGGGTTTGTTTCGTGCTGCGTGCAGCCTTTCATCCCTCCTTCCCGGCCGGGCTGGCGTTAGGGACCAGGCGGGAGCGCTGGGTGCGTGCCTTTGTCCCCGAGTTACTCATCAACCGGAGGGGCCGGCGGGGCTCGGGGGGCACCCGGTTACTGTGGTTACCAGCGGCATCGCGCTCCGCTTGTAAATGCGATCTTTGACCATAGCCACCGCTCCGGAGGAATTTTCACAGCTCCCGGAGAAGACAAAACTCCGGGAGCTGGGATGTAAAAGGTTATCTGATACAAGGCGGATGAAGCGGAGGCTTGTTCTGCGGGAAAGCAAATCCCTCTGCCTCGCAATGAGGGAAACGTCGGAAGGTTTTTAAGTGTCAGGCGTCTTCCCTTGCAGCTATGGTCTTGTTAAATTTGTTTTCTCTAGCCCTGGTACAAGGGTCGTGCACGGCAGTAGGGTTTTGGTCGTTGGCCGTTTGCAGAGGTATAAGGTCACTCAAAATTGTTCTTGTGCTTGTGTGTTCGCTGCAAGAAAACTTTAACGAGTCTTTCATTGGCAGTAGCCAGATCGTATCTGCGCCAGGGTATCACTCATCTGGCCCCAGCAGAATTAACACGTTGAATGCCCTGAGCTAGGCTGAACTGGCAGAAAAGGAGCTCAAGACTTTGTCCGCATAGTCACAGCAACAAAAAAATGCGGCTGAGCTGTAAGTTTCTCCAGGGTCTGACAATAAATGTGTTTTAGACTGAAAGGCTGCGGTCACCTGCCTGTGGGAGGGTGTGCTCGGTTGGGACTTTTTTTATTTTGTTCCCATCTGCTGCAAAAAGATGTCTCACTGGATGACAGAAATTGGGCCAGAGCACTGCAGATGCAATAATACCTCTTAATTTACCATTGTACCTTGTCTTACATTCACTATTACTTTAATGACTGTTTTTCAGAGGAGTTTGTATCCGTAGACCGTATGTATCTATTCCATATTGCATTGTTATTTACTTGAATTACTTAAAACATTTAGTTGCAAGCACTGGTTTATCAGGGGAAGGGGCTGGTGGTCCCGAGCGCTGCCCTGGCTGCAGGGGAGTGCTGGAATTGCCCCCCCTTGCCGGGACTCTGCCCCCCTCCTACCTGCTCCAGACGCTGCGGGGGGTGAACAGCCGGTCCGGTTTAGATGGTGTGAGGAATGAAACCAAAGGAATTAATGCAGTTAAACCTGCATCCAGTTTTTTTTTTCTCAGTTCCCTCTTCGCTCCTGTGGCAGGCTCCCAAGCCAGGTATGATGCAGCGGGGCCCGACAATATGGGGTTTTGAGGATGCTCTCCTTGCACCGCATTGGGAGCTGCGGGTGCAGAGCTTGAGGGGCGCTGCGAGGAGCGATGCCCCAAGGCAAACGTGCGGGTGAAGGCAGTCAGGGCGGTGTAGCAGGCAGGGGCTGCGTGCCGCTGCGGGATTACAGCCCCCAACAGAGATGATAGGCCAGATACAGTTTCACTGGGGCTTGTACTGTGGCATAAAGGGCTCTTTTTAGTGCAGCCAAGAATCCCATTAGCCTTTTCTTTTCCTGAACAACCTGTCTCCTATCCATTGGCAGTACATTTTGGTTACCTAGCATCGTATAGCGCGTCTTACGTGGTTTAGCTATAAAATGCATGTCTTTACGTTTCCTCATCTTACAGTGAAGTCCGTCACCTCGCTAGGAGCAGCTCCCACGAGCCTCTGTCACGCAGGCTGTCCTGCCTGACTCCACGGGTCTGTTCCCAGCGGGGAGGTGAGCAGGGTTTGGCTGCTGGCGTGACCACAGCCAGCCCAGCACGATCGGCATTACTGGGGGCATCAAAACCTATCAAAGACATTCGAGCAGTCTGGGGTGTGATGCCTTACAGCCTGCAAAGTTGCAGTGCTATGACGATATTTTTGTGAGGTGTTTGACTTTACAGGAAATATTTTGGTCCTTTCCTGTAATATTTGAACGTCTATACCATTTTTAAAGACAGAAATCCCTCAACTCTTCCCCTTGAATACAGTGAGAAAGCAACTCTTTTCCTGTGTCATAGATGTTATAATACTGTCTGTGTGGACCCTCTGGTTCCTATAGTGTCACATCACTCTGGGCTAGGAGTTTGAGAAAAATTATTCATTACTATAGTGGAAAGAGCACCCAAAATATCCAAGTTAAATATTATCAAAATTAAAATAGTAGATATTGGACAATATCACTCTATGCCAGTAGCTTTCTCTGCATTAGAGGAAATCCGTCCTATGAAAAACCTTTTATCTCTGTGTAAAAGTATCTTAAAACTGTTTATAGTCTTGCTGAATTACATTTGAGTGGCCCTTCTGCTGTGAGAAGTAAATACTAATTTAATTTCACTTTTTGATGGAGCTCTTTTAATTCCCATGTAGATACCAAGGGCTTATAACTTCCCATCACACATCATCACAGAAAGTGGACTCTCCAATGCTGATTTGCAGAATAAATTGCTTCGAGAAACTGTTGGCAAATAGACTATTGCAATTACACTGCTGCAATTTACAACAGTGCTAACGAGAATAAATTTGCAGGGATATTTGGCGTGATTCAATGTGGCTAGCAATGATGGCCTCTGCTGTTTCTGCCTAAAATACTAGAATACGTGTAATTTGGTTGAAGGCGGTAAAACAATTTTCAGGTATAAACAGGTCAAGTCACTGTAGAGCATAGAGACACAGAAGCTTACTATAATAATTTTCAGGTCTAAAAATTCTGTCTGTCCCTCATAAACATCTCTCCAGGCAGCAACACTGCAAATCCTTCCCTGGGTGAGCTGTCCTGTCTTCCTTGAGCAATTTCATTAACTTCACTCTAACTGCCTGGGTAGGAAGAGGTTTGCAACACCAGGTCAACAGTTTGACTTCCTTTCCCACAGGGTGCTAGAGTTTATTATAACAAATCGATTTTGCCATTTTTAATTAGTTTTTAAGAGGGCAGACTATTTTTGTTAAGCAGTCTAGACCCTGTTGTTTGTCCTTTTTTCGAATGGATTTTGCCTGCCTGGGGATTTTGTAACCTTTTTTCTCTGAGATCTCTTCTTACTAGAATCGTTATTTTGGTAAAAGCTGTACGCTTGCAGTGATTTGCATACCTAAAATGCTGAGGTCGCTTGTACAGTGATACCATTAGATTTCCATGTCTCGTGTATTTGTCTCCCTGTCGGATTAACCATTCTTGCTACGCCACCAGGAACATCTGTCAATCTTTTCTGCACCGTCTGGCAGCTTCATTAAGGATCTCAAATGCACGTAAACACCTTGGGGCTGGGGCTGTCTCTGACTTTTCTCTTGGCCAATGCAGTGTATTTCACCAGTGCTTAACCAGCTACAGTTTTGAGTAATAATGACCCAGATACTATGTGAGTACTCATAAAAAGCAGAAAATTCAAAGTCTCAGTTTGAAGGGTTTGGGAACCGGCCTCTCCCACAAAAGTCGTTGGGGTAGGGAGAACTTTTCCATGTCAAGCTTTTAATCTCCAGAATGTCCTTTTTACTTTAAAAAGGCCAAATTATCCCACTGGCTGTTGTTATTGCAGAACGTTCCCAGGTTCTGTTTTGCACTGTGGTTTACTGGTGGAAAGGTACTTGAGGTCCTGGTAATTTTATGTGTTTATTTAGGTGAGGAGGTTTTTTGTGTGATGATCGCCTAAGGGAATCAATGAGTTCTTCTGTTTTTCTTCATTTTATTTTATACCTGCATCGTAGGTTGTTAGATCAGAGGCGTAGTTTGCTCGTGGTACCTGCATTTCAAGTGACGTTTCCAGTGGCGGCCGTATGAAAAAGAAAGCAAACAAACGTAGTAGACACAATCCTTCCTTAGGGTACAATTACTTTTTAAAAGGTGTATTAATGGAATGTACCTTCTAATCAGGAGGTGCATGGAGGAGAGGCTGAGCCCTTCACTGCAGGGGTAGGAAGGCGGAGGGGTGGGCTTGGCGGTCGCAGGGCTTTGGCTGCAGAGCGCACGTGGAGTGGGATTCACAGAGCTGCGCGTCAGGCAGAGCTGCCCTAGAATACAAGGTCTCCTTTCCCTGTTGGGATGGGGTTTGTCTTTTTTTTTGGAATGCAGCTTCCTTGGGCTGAGCATAATTCAAATAACCTGTGATTGATAGCTGTTATTAGGGCTTCACTTCTCAGATACAGTTTGGGGAGGGTGTGACGAGAGGGCAACCGGGAGCCAGATCTCCCCTTCTGGGGGGGGGTCTTTTCCATCTGTGTGTGGGCCTGTGCTTCAGAAATAATGCAAAGACTTTTTTTAGTGGATAAGTTCTGTATTTTTTCCTCCAAATCACGTGCAATATCAGGTGTAGTTTCTTTGCCTAAAATACCTATTTCTTGGGGGTCTTTTCACTACGGAAAGTATGTTGTGTTTTCTGCCTTCACTGAAATGATTCACTTACCCAAGGCACAGGATCAGGAAGATGAGGGACTCCTATAATTCCCCTGCAAATTTGCTGAGGTCAGGAGGGTTTTCCTACCTGAGCCCTGCGAGCTGACCTTACAGAAAATGTGGGTGCCTTGCCTTGACTATGATTTCCCTCAGGGTAGGTGACATGCAATTGTTAACTGCAGTTAAAATAAAACAAAAACCTCTCTCCCATGAATTCAGATCCCAAATACTCTCCTAAACTTCCTTCCTGTGCCTCTGCTGATACTGTCAGTGCTAACGTAGCTCTTGCTGACTGAATGACCGGTGCACGTTCGTGGGACTTCTCTCTTTCTCATTGGATGCAGATTTCGATTAGATATTAGGAAGAAATTTTTCACTCTGAGGGTGGTGAGGCACTGGCACAGGTTGCCCAGGGAAGTTGTGGATGCCCCATCCCTGGAGGTGTTCAAGGCCAGGCTGGATGGGGCTTTGAGCAACCTGGGCTGGTGGGAGGTGTCCCTGCCCATGGCAGGGGGTTGGAATTAGATGGTCTTTAAGGTCCCTTCCAACTCTAACCATTCTATGGTTCTGTGATTCTATGTGGATGGGGATCCAGGAGAAGGATCCTTACATGTACCCAAATAGAGAAGGCAAAGAACTGCACCTGTAGCTCACAGGAGAGCTTGTTTTGTTGTTTCAGTGTAGCTTTTGGTTAGTCTGTTTGCCGTAGCATGCAGTTAGCCCAGTTCTAAATAGTGTACAGGCTTGCATTTCCTCTGCATATTTTTCTGTATAAATTGCCTCTCTGTATATGTTTGTGAATGTAGCAATATGTGTATATATATTTCTTATAAAAAGTTTAAAGCTGCATAGAGCTTTTTAAGGCAATGACATAAACTACAATGTTACTAAAAGACATGAACATGTTGCCTTGTTCTTGTATTTAGCCCGAATTATGGTGAGCAGAGAGTGATTTAGTAGGGCTTTGAGGATGTAATGAGTGCATTCGCAGTCTTAAAAAAGTTTGTGAATCAAACCCTGACTCATGCACAAGGACTTTTGCTTTGCTGAGTTAGTCGGATTTCACAGAGCCAACAAATTCATGAAGTGTATGAATTATTGGCCTTTCAGCAACTCCTTTTTCCTTTTTTTAAATATGTCAAATTTGCTAATAGTTAAAAAGTTGTTTTCATTCTAACTATGGGCTTTTAATATTACAAAATCATTTTGGTAACTGTAGACTCCTAGTTAGCATTTTCCTATCCTTTCTCGGTAGAATTGATGTTCAGATTTCCAGGAGATTTGCATTGGCACAAATCACTGTCCAGGCTCAAAGGGCCGCAGGTGCCTCCTGCACGCAGACTGTGCATCTCCTTCTCCCTCCGAGCTGCTCTTCCCTCCTCCAGCAGTTGCAGCACAGTCCGGATGGCAGAACAGGTTCCTTAGCTGGAGGAGAGCACTGGGGACAATGTTACCTTTTTTTTTTCCTGGCATAAAAATCTTGCAAGCAAGCACACTTACCGGTTTTCTTAATGCCCTGACACCTGGAGCCCTGCTATTTCACAGGAATCTGTTTCCCATTTTAAGAAACATGGTTTTCTAGAGAAGCTTCAGGAGCCCCCAGTTCCCAGTGTCATTTAATAGCTTAGTTTTATAGCACAAATAGTAAGATGACAATATTTATTTTTATGTGGGTAAACCTCCTTGTTCTTTTTGAGGCTTAGCTCCTGATTTTTGAATACACAGCATTGGAAAAAAAATATCATAAACATTCAAATACTTTGGTAAATGAATTCTCTTAGGCTGCAAGCAGGGAGAGCTAATATTCTTACATTAGCATGGGAGCGCCTTAGGCCTTTCTTTCTCCTTTATTGATATCATCTGAAGCGTCTTTAGAGTCAGGTTCTAGATTCATTAAGTCTGGATTTATATGGGTGAGACATTGCTAATTACCCATCACACTCAGTTTACTCCAGTCCAGCTGACACCTCTCTTCATGGAAACCTGTAGAATTACGTGATTTGCGGGGGTCCCACTACAAGCGTAGCTCCCCTTACAGCAAGCACTGTTTAGCAAGGTCAGGGCACATTACCAGGTTCGAACTGGCAACTTCGGTCATTGCTGGAGCCGGACCGGGCTTTGCTCCAGCACCTCCTCTCCGCGTACAGCACCACTTGGGTTAACCCTGGCCATAAAGCTCCTCTGACAATTTGAAGTACTGCTGTTACAGCTAATGGGACTTGCACATTCTAATCCTTTAGATCACTTTGAGCATCTTAGACTAAATTTAAAAAAAAAAAAAAGAAAGGGAGAAAAAAAGAGTGTTAAGCTAATGTTAAGGGTCTAGCTTAAGCTCTCAAAAAACAAGAGGATTTGCCATCATTATCTCTGCCTGTTGTTCCTGTGCATTACTGCTATTGTGATCCTTTATAAGAAAGACTACAACCTTCATGCGATTGAAAGCTCAGGTGAAAAAAATAAACTACTTTAATGAGCAAACATTTAATAGTTTTAATACAAGATTTCCCCACCCGCTGCAATTTAGTTTTAAAATCACGTGTTATTATGAAAAAGCCATACTCTGACAGTTGTGCTGCATTTTAATAGAGTCCTAGGGCCTAATTCTGCCATGTTTGCATTAAGCAACACTTTGTTCCAGGAGCAGTCATATGGCAATTACCAGGAGTATGTTACTACACACCATGAGTAAGCGTGTGATTAAATTACCTGGTGGAAGATTCTCATTAGTGTAAGGAGAAATACTGACCTTTCCAAAGTCTAATACCTAAAGTTTAGCAAAACTGGATAAAGCTGTTTTCTGTCTAAAAGCCAAGAGTATTCATTGAGGATCATGAACTCTGTGTAAAAATGTGATGGGAAAAGTTGGCCACAGCTCTGGAAGAAGTGCAGTACGGGCTGGAGCCTGCACCATTCCTGGGGATGGGAATTTTTCCTTTGACTTGGCGGAGAGCAAGATAAAGATCAGTTTGCTGAGCTCTGAGGGACCAGTTAGACAACTCTGGTGTTGGTCGCATTCTCATGGTAAGCCAATGGACTAAACATGCAACTACTTCAATAAGTAAATGCCTCTAAATTAAAACTGATAAATTAACTAACCTAATCCTTTACTGTAAATAATGTCTGTTGTGTGCCATGTTTTAGCACGTTGGGATCTGAAGAGATTTATAACAGAAGAGCAGACTCCGATGAGGGAAAGCAAGTGTGCAAGCACACCTTACCATATGCCTTACTTTTAGGGATCTTAACAGGGCATTAACCAGTATATGCTTTATTAGCAAAATTCTCATTTCAAGCCTGTTTACATAAAACACCCTAATCACTTTTCATCAGAATTTCTTTCAGAGGGAGTGGCAAAAATCTCTGACGACAAAACTAGTCTTAGTGTTGGATTTGCTGGTAGCTCAAAGGGAGGGAGTTACATGCCATAAGAGTTTATTCTCATCAGACTGACATAAAGAAAATCCACTCATTGCTCACATGGTTTTCTTCAATTTTTTGGTTGCTCTTCATTGAGTGTCTTAGGTTTTTTGTTTGAAAGACATTTTGCTACCCTGTAGATTTCTCTATGGTTTCTCGCTATAAAGCTGTTGAGTTGAATTCTCAGCTAAGCTCTCTTCTGATCCTCTAGGTGTGTCTTCTCAGATGATGATTTTTAAGTTGGAAGCCAGGGGACCAGAAGGTCTTGGTGTATGCTGACACAGACCCAGACTGGCTCTGACCAGGAGGACTGCTGGGTGTAGCCCTGCTGTGGTGGTTCCATTGACCTCAGGTCAGGAGAGCCACAGAAAGCAAACCTGGGAGAAGCGAGATGAATGGGGATTACAGGATGCAGGTTTTGGCCTGGGAGGGAAGAGTACCTTCTCTTTAAAAAAAAAACAGCCAAGAACAAAAACCAAAACCAAACAAATTATGTGTGGTTTGCGTCTGTTAATGGAACTCATTTGGTGCACTGAAACGATTTAGAGCAGCAGCATTAGCCAACAGCATTTAACAACTTATCTTCTGATAGTTAAAGAGTTGGTTTCATAGGGTGAGGAATCAGGATCTGCCTCCTTTCCTCACTGAGTCCTTTCTGGTTTGCAGACAAGCCGGGTTGCCTGTCTTGTCTTCTCCGCTTGACTGCGTTGCAGCTAGCCTTGTAGCACGTGCCATGGTGAAGAAAGGGTGCCTGGAAGTGCTCCGGCGAGACTTGAGTGCAGGAAGAGCGGGGACAGCCGCTCTAGAGTCGCCTTTGCTTCCCAAGTCACACATCCTGAGGGGTACACAGTGTATTGTTTTGTTCATTTTCTGAAAAATTTGTGCAACTAGGGAAGGGCATAATCTATGGACTGTTTATTCACAAATATGAGCTCATTAATTTTGTTTAACTTCTCTGGCTTTATCTTGGAAAACGGTTATCTGGAATACTATAGACTATAAATGCCTATATATGCTATACCTTTTCGGATAGCATTTTTATTGGGGTCTTACCTTGGCCTTTAGAGAATAGCAGACAAAAACTGTACTCATAAATAATCATATAACATCTGCTGAGGCAACTTACTACCTGACTTGCAGATGTGGTTGGATTCATATGCAGTGTTGGCATGTTTCCTCTGCAGTATTTATGACCAAATTTGTGTGCAAGGTTGCTGGAATACCTTGGACACCAAGTCTACCTTACCTTCTGCATCGTGCGACTGTCGAGCAGAAGGTTCATTCCTTGTGCCACAGAAATATCTCAGGTGGTTCTCATTCCCACACAAGGGAAACAGATTTCTTATTTCGTTACTTTTACGCTCTCCAAAGTATGGAGTGAGAATTCTGTGTCAGCCAGCATTGAAATGTTGAAAAGTAGAAGATAATGAAAGGACAAAATTACATTCCTCTTCACAGCAGGAATCCGTCTCTACTAAACAGGGAAAACATTAATCTATAAATTCCCTTTTAAAACTTTCATCTGTTAAAATGGGATTATTTGAACAACATAATACAGGACATTATGTAAAGATTTTAATGATGTGCCATGTACTGCTTTCAATTATTAATAGAGTTCTCTTTCATTAATTGTATTTTGCCGTTTTGATGAGTAAGTGTTTTCACCTGAAGACGATGAGTGACAACTATGGAAGTTTTGGTGGAGTACATCTCTCTGGCAGATGGATGGCCTCAGGGAGGCTTGGGGCGGCTCGTCAAGTAGTTGCCCATTGCTCCTAAGATGTCAGTGGGAGCTGTGAGGAGGGAAAACACTGCTTGACTTCTCATCCTGGTGGGAGCCATGCTGCTTTGACAAATACTGCAGTAAAAGAGCTCAGTTTATACTGTTTTGAGTAAGAGTTTGATCATACAAGCCTTACTTCATCAGATTTGTGTTCTCAAACTAAGACCGGAGGTTGTTGCAGAGCATTTCTCCAAGAAGTAACTCTTGCAAGGGTGGACCTGAGTTGACTTCTCTGGCGTGGGCTGTAGGTCCTCACAGTTTAGGCCTTGCAGTGAGATTCCTCAGAGGTGTGAGGGTTTCTAGGGTCGAAAGAATAGATTAACAGAAAAATGTTTAATATGGAGATTTATGAACTTTCTGTATCGCGTGTGGAGATAGATGTTTAAGAACTGAAGTGACCACAAATGGCATGTGTTATACAGTTAGAGCCATGTATCAAGCTGTGGCGCATGGGGTGATGTAACTGTCCCCTTTGGTCACAGCTCATTGTCTTCAACTCAAAATGTTAGCACTCTTTTTTTTTTTCTTTTTGTGCTACTTTTATAAACCTTTGGGCAGGAGCACATTCTTGGCATTGTTGGGTGTTTTGGGGGAAAGCAATTCCACGCATTCTTAGCTTTGGGAAGTGATCAGGCAGAAAGGCGTGAGCTAACGTCGGATGATTTATCATTGTTCCACCAGAAAAGGGACACAAGACCTTAAACAACTGCTGGCTGTGTAAGCCCAGAAAGTTATTTTACGCAGGGCTGTTTAAACCCAGAATAGGAATAGTGACAGCCTTGCATACTGGAGAGGTGCACTCTTGTTTAAAATCACAGGCATTCTATACTTGCATGTTAATTTTGATAATGCAATAAGGGGAAAAAGTGTAAAAAGGAGAGATTTCCTTTCAGGAAAAATATTAAGACTGTGAAGGCTTAATATGTCAAAATGTTGGGTACTTTGTTCAGTGCGGGAGGTCTTTATCTTTGTGTTTGTAACAATGGTCTTCTCCAACCTAGGATTTAAGTTCATTGATGCGCTGTCTTGGTGAATGAAGAACTCCCTTTCTGTGATGCTGAGAGAAAGAAAACAGCCTACTTTACTGCGTCCCCTTTTATTAGATCCAAAAACAGTTACTGGACATCTGATCTTATGTTCCTGAGTTATTCATAGCAGAAACCTTGCATTTAAGCCCCTTTTATATTCTACCACATACGCTGTGTAGTAGAAATTGGCTAATTTAAATACAATAGTTGTAAAAGGAGTATGTGAAGTGCTGTCTCAACTTCACTCTTTCAGAAAGCGCTAGCGAATCAGATAGGCAGTAAATTGTTTCAATTTGCTTATGAATTCAGTAAGTATTATCTACAAAGCCATCACACTTCTAGGTTTTCTTGGACAAGTCTCCTTTCTCTTCCCAGCAGTTTTGTCCAGGCAGAAAAACAGGGCTTTGCTTGTATGAAAGTGCGTATGTCAGGCCCTTAGATAAGTACTTCAACTGTGTGAAAACTTTGCCTAAGGAGGTATTTGATAATTAGGCTAATTAAAAGCAAGCACTAGGGCAAATTCGCTGAAGATATTTATGGAAGTTGTTTCTCTGTATAAACAAAAAGAAAGAAATAGGAGCAAGAAAAAATACAGAAATAATTATAAAGGGTGAACCTCGCCATAATGTACAGCTCTTCGATTTGCTTAGGTTTTTCTTCTTTAAGCAGTCACTGAACATTGCCATACAACAGTGATGCAAAGTTCCACATTTGTTTGACTCTTGTGTCAGAAGAAGAGCTGCTTAAAAGGATGAAAACTTAAAAGGATGAAAACGTCCTTCAGGCCTGAACCGGAACAGTAACTAGCGCGGCTGCTACTTTGGCTTTAAAGATAACACCACTGTGAAGACTTGTCTGGTTTTAGGTACCTGGTTTTCTGGGTGATAGTCTTTTGAAGTTTGTGATGGGCTACTTTGTACAAACACACGCATGAAGTGTTTCCAGCCCTGGGTCACGATAAAGCCTCTTTAAAAGAAATCAAGCAATGTATTTTGTTCTGGTTCACAAAAGTGGTGTTGAATAACATAGTGAAAACCTTTGCTGCTTAGTGAGTTGGGAGAGAGACAGCAGTCTGGCCCTGAAGGGAAGAGAGTCCTGATGCACAGAGCCTCGAGAAGGTGAGGTCCCAGGGCCTTTGGGTTTATACTCCGAAAGAAATAAAGTACATTTTCTCTTAGAGACAAGTCAGTCTAATTCTGACTGCCTTCAAACGGGAAGCATGGGCAGAGTCAGGAGCTGGCTCTGGAGCAAAGCGGCCCCCCCAGGGTGGGAGGGTGAGAACTGAGGGAGGGAAAGCAAAAGGCTGTCAGTTGTGGGAAGCTGCTGCTGTTGGACACACTTTCTTAATCCTAAAGGTTTTCCTTTCCCAGCTGCCCCAGAGTTCCCTCCCTGCCCTCCTGGGTGAGAAATACCTGGTACCCTGGACCTGGCAAAACGTCCGTCTCTGAAGGCGTAGAGATTCCTGTTTACAGCTTTATTAAGAGAGGGAATACATGGAAGGGGAGAGTGGGAGTGGAGGAATACGTGACGGGTCTTGTGGAACATCTTGTGTTTCCCAGCATGCAAAGGACACGGGAGTTAAACTCACTGCTTGGAAGACAGGACTGTGGATGTGTGTGTTCGTCCTCAATCCATCCATGTCTATGGACATATGGATATATTTACCTATCTCTGTGTGTGTGTATGTCTGTCTGTGTAATATACGGTCATATATTGGGATTTTGTATGGCAATGCAACTTCAGTTCTGTAAAGAGAGTGTTGAGTGAGCAATTGCCTACGTTGTTATATAAATACTTAGTAGCATTTGGACTAGGTGGAAAATAGTGAAAAAAAATACTTTGTTGAGTTAAAAAAAAAAATCAAATAAGTGGAAAGCCCCATTCCTATAAATGAAAAATTATCATATTCAGCATCTGCAGCTGGAAATGGTTCACCTTCAAACCTGAAGGTGAAAACTCCTTAAAATGAAGGAGTTGGGGAAAAGAAAAGAATCGTAAACCCAGAAACGTACATTCAGTTTTAGAAATTTGAGCTTTAATACTGTAAGAAAGCTGAAAGCATTTAGCTTTTTGCAGTATACATACACGTGTGTCTGTTTTCAGTCGCAGTAGATGAACCGCATAGGAACTACTGGGATTCCTTCATGTTGGCATCTGTGAATGTGAGAATAATGTTTGGCTTGTGATCTTGATGTTCTAGCTTCTCACCAGGGTGCAAATCCACAGGTAAAACACACTGATACTTTCCTGTGAAAGTGTGAATTCACAAGGGAAAAAACATGAATGTGTGGAATGGTATCGTTAAAGTTGAAAGCTAAAGAGAAGTTGTGCGAAGTCCTAAAACGCAGATACTTAGGCTCAGATCTGCTTCCATTATAGCTAATGCCAAAACTCCTGTTGTTTTCAGAGAGCTGGATTAAGACTTTTATTGATATCATGCCAGTTCAAATTCCTTCTCTTATTCTTGATCTTGATCTTGACAATCACTTTTTCCATTACAGTTCTATTAGAGATTTAAAACAGTATAATAAAACTCAGTGAAAAAATAACTTATGCACCTAAATTATTATGCAAATAGATACAAATTTAAACTCATTCACATCATTGCAGTTCTCTCTTTACACCGAACAATAGAATCCAAACTTTATTCTTTTCATTTGCTAATCAATTTTTTCGTTCACTGTCTTTTTTTTCAGGGGTTTCTGGAGGATCAAAATAATTGAAAATAATTGGTCTTTCAGTGTTTTACAGTTAGTACTTGGATAATTAAAAAAGAAACATATTATGCACGTTGTATTTTAATAAAACAATTAATTATTATTCAGTGGCCTCTATGGAGTATGCCTGGCAGCGCTCAGCCCCTAACCGACGGAGACCGGTCCAGATGACAGAACTGGCCTCAGTATTTTGGCAGCAACTGAAATGGCTATTATGGAGCCTCCACAAGGAAGCAAAAATAGAAAGACTGAACTGTCCCTTTTTTCCCCTGGGGAGAAGATGCTGCAGCAGAGATTTGGGAGCAGGGGCAGGGCAGAGGTGGCAGGTGTTGGAGGGTGCCAGGTCAGCTACATCTCTTCTTCGTTCGCTTTGGCGTTTTTCCTAAGACTGAGGTAGAGGTGTTTAATTTGGGACCATATGTAGATCTAAGTAATAGTGCTCAGACAGTCTATATCAATGTAGTAAATTCAGTCACAGGTGACCTCGATATGGCGATCTTCCATATTATGTATTTACATAATTCTGAAAAATTGTAAACTTGACTTTAATGACTATTGTCTCAGAATTTGCCTGTAGAAATCATCAGGCATTGACTGGAGCAGCTGTTGGCTTTCAGTGTGCAACTTTGCTGTCATTCAGACTGATCATGTTTTATTTTTGTTTATATGGGTTTGATAAGAATTTGAAGATACGATACAAAGATATGGTTTGAAGAAAGAATCAAAGCGTTTTCTCCCATTTTGGTTGTGGGTCTCCATGATGTGAGTTCACTTGCCTCCAGCTTCTGCATAGGATAGCTGTAGGACAATTAAAGATAGTTTGAAAAATGACTGTGTTTTTCAGGTTTGAAAGAGCTTTTGTGACTAGATCAGCCTTTTGTCCACCGTCAATACGCGATACAGCTTTCATATTACACCCAGTAATAGTGCCTGACGCAGGCAAGGGAAGTTCTGCAAGTGCCAACTCCCTGCGACCTGCCAGGAGCTGGGTCTGGTTTGGGACATTTCCACCGCTTATCTACGCTAGCAGGGTCTTCAGGTACAGACACTGAGTAAATAGTAAGAGGCATCGTTCCCTCTTCTGTGCATAAGGGCACACAAGCATTAGATGCAGGGTCTTCAGCCAGTCCCCGCAGCCCGATGCTCCCTGTGATGCTCAGGCCAGTACATACGCTGGTTAATGAGGCAGATGTGGGTGGCCTCCAAAACTTTTGTCTGTCCTTATGGCAGGGCAGTTTTTTAATAGGGATAGTGTGGGGCTAGGGAGCCTGTCACGTTCACCCAGTGCTGGGTCTGTGGTGGCTATTAGTGAGCATGAGCACGTTTGTGCATTTTGCCCATGTGGTTGGACCAGGAAAAGAAGAGTAGATTAGATAAACTCAGTTGACGGAAATATTAGAGACATGTTATACCTAGGTTTTTCCCCTTCTTTTCATACATTTTATTCTACATACATTTCAAGCAGAATGAGAATTGCCAAAAGGAACGAGCACTGTGCGGGGACGATGAAACCTGAATGCAGCCTGTAGCCTGCCGAGGGCTGGGAGCCGGGGGTGCAGCCTTCACGGGGCACCAGACCGGGTAGGCTAGCCCACATGCAAATCCCGATTTGAACTGTAAAAGCACTTTTGGGATGGGTCTTGCTGGGGCGGGTGTTCCAGATCATTCTCATATTCCCAGGGCATGTGTATTACTGTTTCAGCATTTGAGTGAGACTCTCAGAGCTAAGTTAGCTTTACTGTTGAAATCGGGGATGCCAAATTCTCTCTTCAGTAACAGTTGTGTAAACCTCATCAAAATCCATGGAGTTACTTCGTGTTGGCATCTTTGGGGACGAGGATGGTGATGTTTTACCTTCCCGACAGACTTCAAATACACAGATAAAAAAGAACTGGTTTCTTTTTGCTTGCTACAAACCAACCAGCTTTTCTCCAACCAGTTTTGAATGAATTTTCGTGGCCCAAGTCTTTCATTCATCGTGCATGAAGCGTGGTACGAAGGTGCTCTGCTCAAGGTCTTGTGCTCCCTTGCTTTGCAGCAGCTCTGTTTGCATGCTCACAGGTGGGCAGGTTTGCCTGGAGATGTGCATCCAACCGACATGGTTTCATTCTTCAAGGGTCTTCTAACGCTCCACTCAAAAGTTCGTGATAGAATTGTCCTTTCCTTGCAGATTTAGAAACATCTCTCGGCTCCACTTTTAAGTAAATTTACATTATTTAATGGCACGTGGTGACAAATCTTAGGTGTTGCACAAGCACTGGGGTGACTTCTGCACCTCTGGCTGGAAGAGCAGCTCCTGCTTGATGCCCCTTTAGGGCAGCAAATAGTACTGCCCCAGTACCGTGTACCCAGCCCCAAACAGCATTACTGAATTTCTCTGATAGACTTTCAATACATTTTTTTAATCATTATACACACACATATACAAAAATCTGTGTCAGTTCGGACGGCCATAGGTGTATGGGCTATATACGAAGGGATTTCACTAGGGAGGGATGCGGGGGGGAAGGCGTGAGCCAGGCTGGTGCAGCTGCGAGGACATCAGCAGAGCCATTGCCGACGGCTTTCTGCTTTCTCCTTTCAAAGGAGACACAAATACTTTCTGTGGCCAGTGTGGAGTGTTACCTGCCTAAAAAAAAATCCCCCGGTCCCGTGTGCTCTCCGCGAGGCCTCTCAGGTGGGTGAACACAAGCTTAAGTAGAACAGAACAGCTCAAACAGTAATCAGGTGGTTGTTTGGATAGTAATATTTTTTTATCCTTTTCTTCACAAAAGGCTTCATCAAGGTGTGGGTTACTTGTTAACAGCTGAAGTCAAGTAGTGATAGGCGAATTGTTTCTCTCTATTTGCACAACATAATGCAAGAAAGCTGTGTTTTTGAAATAGTCTGTGTAAGGACTATAAAAACAAATGTCTCCACCTTTCACAAACAAAGGCTTTACTGGAAAGGCCGTTTGCCAGGTATAGAGCAGAGAAAAAGACAAAAAAGGGCAAAAATATGCTGTTCACGATGGAAATGAAAATCCTGGCCATTCTTCCCTCTGTGGTTCCAAACACCTCTTTGGTGACTCCATGAGCTCTGCAGAGCTGAGCACGAAGGAAGGAGAGAAGAGCTTTGGGGGAAGAGTCTGCACATCAACGCCCTCCCAAACCAGTGCATTTCTGAAACAGGTTTGAGAAGAGGCCAATGCCATTTGGCACCTCTAAGGGCTCCTCAGCATAGATTGCTGGTGGGGTCTTCGTTTTTGAAGGCTGATGCTTGGCTGTACCTCACTTGTGCCCTGAAGATACCCGTTCCTGTGCTAGTTAGTCACCAGTCTTCTATTTTGTACGCGTTAGCTACTGCTTCCCAAGCAACCAGAGGTGCACCACGAACAGGTTGCAACAAGACCCTTTAAAATGCTGAAAGGTTAGAATACAGCAAGTGGGATTTTCAGCACATTAAAAAGAAATATCTTGTAAACCTTTCATCCCCACATTTTTAATGGACGTTTTTAGTATGTGTGTATCTTTCTAGGAAAAAAATTTACTTGAGATCTAGAAGTATAAATTAAACTGTAAATTGAATTGGGAACATAAGATGAGACTCCTCTCCAGCATTTTTGAAATCGTGCAGTAGGACACGAGACCTTGTAATGATTTTTCCAGTTGCTTACTTTTCTTTTTTTCAATATGGCTAGCTTTCTCTCTGCCTCTGGTTCTTCAAAATGGGGCTTGGTTTGAATTGGGAGGTATCTCAGATTTTAGCAAATAAGGTATCTGAGCTCTACACCAACTGCAGTTGTGGGTCTCCCCCACGTCAAACAAAAATCCCAGAAAGGAGCGTTTTTCTCTCCATGTCCGTGCAGAGTAGAGGAACAGTTGGTTGTCTTCTCCTTCCTTGCACTGGAAAAGATCTGCAGTAGAGGCTTCATTTGCAGAACATAAGGCTGTCTGAAGTCTCTTAGGCTCCTGTTTCTGAAGTACTAGTCGGCAAAACAGCAGAGAGAGACCCTTTGGTGCGCTTTGGAAACTGTATATTGTTTTCAATTTAATATTTGCTGTTGAGGTCGCATTTTGGTGCTCAGAGAAGTCAGGTGGCCCAAAAAGCGCGTCCGTTGCTTCTGCAAATCCTACCTGGAGGGGGCTATAAGAGGTATTAGGAGAGGCAGGCAGTCCCCAGCCACCCGCAGCGTGCCCGAAGCGGGACGTGGGCAGCGTGGGGTGACATGGCACGGGGCAGGAGACGGGGAGCGGAGTGGGAGCCGCAGCGGCGGTGGCCCCGTGCCCTGCCCGGGGACGCTTGTCCGTGGGACGTTTTAGCCAAGTCCAGTGCTGGAGTGTAAAGGAGCTGAGCAGCCCGAGCTGGGAGCGTTGGAGGCAGGGAGTGAGGGGCAGTTTAGGAACGGGCTGCGCCTCCTAATAGTAATTAACTGTGTACTCCGGACTAAATGAAAAATCTGCAAGCTGTTTAATTTTCTTTTTTAATTCCTTTTTTACATGCTGTTATAAATGGTAGAATTACGATGATCAGCCAAATAAGCTGGGGTGGGAAATGAAATGACCATTATACAGGAAAGGATGTTACAGTGCTGTTCCTGTCTTCAGTTGAAATATGTTCGTCATGTCTTTTTTATTGTTTAAATTGCCTAATTGCTGTGTTCTATGAAAGTATTATTTTACGCAATTTATTATTCCTTAATTTGCAAGGCAAGCATTAATTCGGTACCAAAAGGCCAACTTACGAATATTTTATAATTTTTAGTTATTTAACTTTGCTTTTAAGTCTTTCAGTGAGCGGCATTTTGCAGCTTAACTCTGCTAATTCTGTGTCCTGTGAAAAGACTCTTGAAGTGCACTGAATAAAATGAGGAATAAGAAACATAGGGCAGAGTTCAATTAAATTTATCGGGAGCAGGGTGCCACTGGCTTGCCCAGACCTAAATACTATCAATCGCTGGGTCCGCAGCACATTGCCCCTTGCAGAAGCAGCTTCTCCAAGAATTTGCGGAGCTTCTCTTGGCAAAGGTAGTCTCCGATGCCAGGAGCGAGAACGTCCCCTGGGTGCCAGCCTTGAACGGCTGCCGACCCCTGAGCTAGCCTGCGTTAGTCTAGTGGAGACAGATCGATGTGCTTCTCCCGGCATGTTCTAAAATGTTGCTAAAACCTTCCAAATGCTAGTCCATACAAGTTAACCGGCGGAATTTTCTCCCTCTTCAGTGCCATAGGAAGGCACGCTCTGTGTGTGTCTCAGCTTTACCTGAGCTCGGCTGTTTGCTCTGGTTTGGAGCAATAGGGGAATAACAGATGATATACATTCTTTCTCACAAACGTATTCTTTTTTCCATACTCCTCCTTGAAGGAGCATGTGCCAGAAGTCGCCGAGATGTTAGGAAGGCTTCGGAAGCTGGTAATTTGCTCACTTAGAGCTCCACAAAAGATACCCTTTTTTTTGTATGGTTCTTACCATCTAAAGGCAAATATAATTAAGAAATTGAGTCAGTTTACAAATAGGTCATGGATCATGTAATAAACTGCAATTGTTGACATTTATGGAGGCTTTTTCTCCCAAACGTTGTTTATGAAGGGCAACTGGCAACGGCAGCGAGACAAAAACTGCTGTAGGCTCCTTTTCTGGGCAGCGGGCGGCCTCCCAGCTCCTCCTCTCTCCTCAGCGTATCTTTTGAAGCTCCCTTTTAGTATTTTCATGTATGTACATGCGCTACACTTCAAGCGGTGCAGTAGTTGATTTTCTTGTACGGAGAGCTGTGGGATGTTAATTGCGGGGCTGGTTTTAATGGGTTTCACCTGAACGCTGGCTTTCCCCCCGATGAGGCTGCCATGCACGTCTGTGATTTCAGCCGATATCTGGGGCTTGGCGGAGCTGCTCAGGGTGGGTGTCCCAGGCCAGGCGCAGAGTGCCCTCCCGGGCTGCCAGATGTCCTGCGGGACCATCACCTTCACCAGGTCAGTGTGGAGGTCTCCAGCTGTCTCCAGCAGCACAGACCTTTGTGCATCGCAGCCCTAAATTAACCTCTGGAACAGCTGTAGACACACATATGGTCTTGCTCTTTGCAGGAGAGCAGCAGTACGTCAAAGCACCATAGCTGTTGTAGTCAAGAAGGGGTCAGGGTATAGTCTGTTTTTGAAGAAGCCAGTAAATTAGCCATCAGGTTTTTCTTATATCAGTCTGCTGTGGGTTGCATCCCATTCTTGTACCAGAATCGTTTACTCCAGTCAGAGGCAGCTGATCTGAACTAAAAAAACTCTTGCTTGAGGCAAAATGCATATTCTCTCTTCATTACCCACACCAGACTGGTGAGAAAAAACGAAAGCGGGGGAGGCAGCGAAAACCAGATCAGGAAAGGAGTTGAAAGACCTGGGGCTAAGCTGAAGCTTCATCTGCGTTCATTTTTTCTCCCATATCTTCTGTGCTCAGAGGTATGGTCGGTTGGATTCAGGAGAAGGAAAATAAGGGTTAGCCAAGGGATGACCTGGAGCTGAGCTTCTCCAAAGCTGGCCGTGTTGAGTTGCAACGTTGTGTTTTGGCCCCATCTGTAAGGAGGCAAGGACAGGGCCAAAGAGGGTGGAAGCTGCATCTTGTGGGGATCTTCGAGGAACAATAGGATCTTTCATACATCATGGCTATAAAATGCATGAATCAACTCACCTGAGGCAGGAGAAGTCAGGAGCAGCTGACATCACCCACGGGAGCCGAGTCGCTCATTGTTTTGGGGTTAGTGCATTTCCCGAAGGACCCAGTCTGTGCTCCAGAGGCTGTCTCCCTCCCTCCCTGCTGATACAAGCTGGGGGCAGATACTTTATATACTTATTCCGTTGTGTCAGATGACCCGCTGGTCCTACAGAGCCCACCATGTGGGAGCCCAGTGAGAGGCCTGGGTGGATGCTCCTGTTGCTGGACGTAACGCTGGGCAAGAGGCGTTGTGTCATGGCCTTGGTGGCACCCTCACCCAGGTGTGGTGTGCTGCACCATGCGGGGTGTTGAGGACAGTCCTTCTCAGCACGGTCCTGTGGGGACAGCCCTGCTCTCCCTCTCAGTGGGCAGCTGGGGATCAGTGTGCAGGGCTTGGACTTTAGGGTGATCCATGTGAAATCCCACAGTCATATCTGAGAGAACACCTTTCCCCCCCCCCCGAATTTCTATAGTTGGAATTTTAGTGCAGAAGGTCCCAGAGCGACCAAGCTGGGATTGAACCTATCCATGAGAAAACCCCTGGTGCAAAATATCCCCTCCTCACGCTGCATGAGTCGGTGTTTGGGACACCCATAAAAGCTAGAGAGAAGCCAAGTTAAACTCATTTGATCTTTGTCTTTTGCCGCGGCACTCAACCTGGTGTCAAAGGCTCATATTAATAGGATTATTCTCTTGTCAGATGGGAGCTGGAGATAGTCATCCCAGATGTGCATGCCTGGTTTGAAGGCCTGATTATCTTGTTGGTGTCAGTTCTTGGCCTCTTATCAAAGGCACTCTCACGCACATCACCTTTCAGCTCCTCACTCTCAGCCCTACAAGGAGGAGGAGTACACTTAAACAATTTCCAGCTAGTAAGCCGACATTTGTCATTTTTTTCCTCCGGGGCAGTAGTGTCAAGACAAACAGGCTCCCGAGCTTGTCAGGTAGGAGGTAGGATGGCAGAAGGTTTCTTGTGGTTGAGGATGATAGCTGAGGACAGAGCTGCCACGCCGCAGCAGGAGGGTTACAGCACGGCGTATTGCCGAGCACATGGCACCTGTTGGAGCCTTTTGGGTGGTTGGGATTTGGTTCAAGATAGAAGATCTGCCGACTGCAGGGCATATCTGCTTGAGAAATGGCAAAACGTTGTGTTGCTTTTGGTGGACATCGTTTAAAAAGACCCCTTATTGGTAAAACGCAGCTTAAAATCTGAAAGTGTTACTAGCTGGCTCGAGAGATGACCTTAGAGAGGAATCAAAAATTGAGTAAATATTTTTAAAAAATCATATATTATTTCACTTTTTTCAATATATCAAATAGATTAACTGGGAAGTCTGGTGTTTCTGGATTCATTTACATGAACCATGTAGTATCTCTTTGTAACGAAGGTATCAAGAAGAGAAATCAACTGTTTCCTACCTCTAAAATCCCCAGACATCGTTTGGTGCCTGTCACTGTGTCACCAGGCTAACTACAGGCATACGTCCTTCTGAAACCAGCCAGAATATAATAAATGCAGGAGCTTCAGTCTCCGTTGTTCACTGGAAGGGCAAGCTTGTCCTTTCCCAAGGCCCGTTGATGAGGGGCTGTTTAATTGAGCTGAACAAACCGGTACTTGGGGGGGCCGCGCCGCGCGGCGGGAGCTGCTGGAGGAAGAGCAGCGCTGGCCTGCGGGGCGGCTGGGTTGGCTGGGAAACCCGTGCCGGGCGAGGAGTCCCGGCTTGAACAGTTGAACGTGCATTCTCCGGATGACTTCATGAAGTGCCGAGAGCCGAGCCCAGATGCTGCACTGCAACCGGCAGCGAGGGGGAGAAATTAAATGAGGGGAGGTGGCAGTTCAAGTGTACGTGTGTCGCTCCCAGTTAGATTTGCACATGCAGCCATTGCGAACTCAACGTATTGCGCCCATGTCTCGAGTCCAGGTGGACTGGAAGTTAATTCTGTAATTCAAATAAAAACACTCTAAAGGCATTCAACTTTTATCGTGTATCATTAAAATCAGTAACTAGGCTACATAAGGAAAGTGCAACCAGCCAAGTTTGTATTGGGTTAAATTAGCTTGTGTCATGTTTGAATCCTGCAGATAGTGGCATCACTAGAATTAAATATTTGGTTGTTGTGTTTGGCAAATCACTTTCAAATATGCTGGCTGCTGTGTTCATTACTAGCCCACGATTAGTAAAACTACCCTGTTGTTGCATCGCCAGCTAGTTCTTGTGTAAAGACCTCTCAAGTCTCTTGTCATTAGATTCTACTATTTCTGTGTACTATTTCTTTAGCTCTGCTAGCAGAAAATAAAGATATTTTTGTTCCAGTGTGTGAAAACACAGTGTGTTAAAATTCCCTGCCTCTTTGCATGGTGTGGAAAGCCAAGCAAGTTTATGCTGTGCTGTGATCTCTGCCTGATGCCTGACTTCAGTTGCCTCTTATAGTTGCTTTGGTTTTAACCCAGTTTATTCAGTCCCATAATGTTTCACCTCCTTATTCTTCTGTGTTATTGTCTGGGGTTTTTTGTTAGCCATGTCTAGCATTGCATCACCCACCCCTCCACCTCTGTCTCTGTTCTCTCTCTCCATTGCAAGTCCAAGAATCACTGTACTCTGTTTAGCGATGTTGCCTAGGTCCCAAATTGCATCATTTATTAATGTTTTTACCATAGCTTGCGTGTTTCCTATACCCTCTACATTGTGTGCGTGTACATTAATGTAGCTGTCACTGAGTGCTTATATTTTACTCTTTTAATTAGTATTTTGACTTTTGAGGATTTTTGAAGCCATAAAATGCGCCGACAGAGAGTTGGATTTGCAGTCACATACTCAGCCATTGCCCCAGCCTTGTGGAAAACCCACGTTACCTCGACCTGAGAGGCGCGTGTGTATTAGGACAATGTTTACATGCTGCGGGGCTGACAGCAGCAGAAGCAAACACCAGCCATCAGCATATATGTGTCTTAGCTTCTGGTAATGTGTATTGCAGCATACAATTGAGAAGTGAGAATATATATTTAGGAAGTAAGGAACGTTATTAATGTATCTTTTCTTTTATGCTTTATGCTGGAGCCAGTGATGAGACCTGTGAGCCAAGTGCCTCCCCTGTTTTTTTCCACTTATCTTGAAGCTCTTCTGAATTGTCAGCTGTGAACACAGGGAGGTTAGCACCCTCTTTGCTTAAGACCATTTAATCTTAGTACTAACCTTTCATCGCAGAAGGCACCCGTGAGCCCTGCCAATGCAGGGCCGTTTCTGCAGCACTCCTGCATCGTTCGGCTGCTGTGCGGTGTCTCTGCTGACCTGGGGTTGGTACCAGAGCAATCTCAGAGAGGGCTTCCCCTTGGCTTTTCTAGTCTCACATTTCTAGTGTGATCCTATTAAGCACTGACTTGCCTGCTGCTCATCTCATTAGTTTTCACTTGGAAATAGTGACTCAGAAAATTCCCCTGTATTCCTGAGGTTATTTTCCCTCCATACATTTATTGTATTAATCCCATCCTTAGCTCCCAGAAGGCAACATAGCATCCCATTCTCCTTGTCACAGACCACAGCTCTGGCTCTTCACCACACGAAGCTACCAGTCATGGTCACTTATTTCATCCCCCTGTCTCATGTTTGCTTCTTGACTGTGAGTTTGGGTACGTCCGTGCAGTGGTGTCTGTGGGAGCTGCAGCTCAGTCGGTCTGAGCAGTCCCTAAACCCATGCAGTAAATTCTCCACAAACATATGTGCTGGGACCACAAATCCTTTTCTGCTGAGACTCCTCTGCTGGGTTACTGCTATCTTCTTGTGTACTAACAGCCTGCTGAGAGCCAGAGCAAGATGTGCAAATGCAGAACAGACATCCGTCCCTTGGGGCTGAAAAAAGAGACGGTAAAAGTTTGTCAGGCTCACTCAGGGTGAGGGGTGGTGGAAGTGCAAGGCCAACAGTCAGCCATGTACATTTATGTCTATGTTTGCAATTGGGACCCTTCTTTATCTGCATTAGCGTATGAATTAGACATCAGTGACTGAAGGCACTTGCGCCTGCTGTCTCCTGCCATCACAGGCAGGCAGTTTCCCATAGGCGCCTCAGGAGAGAGAATTTTACAGTGAGGATAGGAGGGAGGGCTTTGTGGACACTCTGGGAGGTGGAGGAAGGGGCAGATGTGTGAGAGGAGATGAAACATAGGGGAAATCTGATATTGGGAGACAGAGCCCTGCTGTGTTGGCAGAGCAGAGGGTAAGTGGCAATGCATCACGAGTAGAGGCAGCAGAGTGACCATAATGGGGCGGAAATCTCAGTGTGCCGTGCCTACAGCGAAATGTCAGCTCTCTTGACACAGTTCTCTGGCTCATGAGGATCCCATGAGCCACTACACTACTGCTTTGAGGACTAAATTTGCTTTTGCTGGTGTGACGGTTCTCCTTTCTTTCCCATCTCCTTTGAGCTCTTGTAGCGAGGACTTCCTACAGTTCCCAGTTTTCTTCTTTGCAAGCTCTGCAGGTCTCTCTGCATCTGCGTCTGCATCTGCTCCAGACAAGGGCTGTCAGAACCTGAGCCCGCACCAGTAGTACTGAACAAAAATAATACGTAGTTACCCGTGCATGATTCATTTTCATATATGCATTGATGGTTTTCCCCTGCTGCTGCTTCTCTGTGCCACTTCTTTACTGACTGTTGACAATTTGCATTTGAAGTAGCTGTCGTCAGTATTAGCAGATGTTTTGTAACAGTTTAGGATGCCAAACTGGGCCCTGTTCACCTCCCCAAATGTGCATCTGCCTCCTTGCCCTGCTTTGCAAATCGAGCAGCTGAGCAGAGAGGGATTAGCCTCTAGACAGGGCTTTCAGAAGCAGACTTTAATTAAAGGTGCAGGATGGAGCTCAGTGATCACCTCTGATTACTGGTGCAAATGCTTTAAGAAGAGAAATTAGAGCAATGGTGTATTAAGAGGTGGGTTCTCAGGTCTTAATATCTCAAGCAGTTCAGTCTTTTTAAAGTGATTTGGTCAGCTTCTGCCTTCTGGTACCTGTGTGCAAATCTGGAGTACACCTCAATACACCAAAGATGTTGCAGAGCGGAGTTATTTTGCTTGAGGCAATGCAGCATCCCTGTCCCTTCACCACTTGTCCTTCAAGTAGAGACTGTTTGAGTTCAGTGCTGCTGAGCATGTTTCTCTACTTGGAAAGGAGAGAGGGGAGCACAGTATTTATTTTACCATGATAAGTGGCAATAGAGAACTTTTCTGTTTCATGCTCGTACAACCTCATTGGTGTCACGTTATTTCTTACTACTCAGCTTCTGCTGCTAACTTGGGATTGTGTTTGGTATTTTCTAGGATGGTATTACTCAAATCCCACCACTTACACAGCAGTGCACAGCATGGACTAAGTGAGATCAGTACTTGAAAAGTAATTACAGAGACATCATTGCCTCATTGGCAAGTTAAAACTTTTGTGAGAGAGAGATACAAGATGCACTCAGAGACCTAAGGAGCCCCCCTGTATTTCCATGGTCTCTAAAGCATCCTGTGCTTCCCAGGCAACTCAGTCAGTAAAATGCAGCAGATGTTAAATGATACTATATATTAATAAATTGCAATATCCTATCTATTGGCCTTGGGTAGTGTCTGGGTATGAGTCATGGACCTGTACAAAAAAAACCCCACCAAATTCTGGTTACAAGTGTGGATGTAAGGAAAAAGAAATGTATTAGGTAGGTAATATTAAAATGTTTTCTCTTTTTGGGTGCTGACTTAGCTTGAACCACCTGTCAGAGCATTTTCTGAAGCCTCAGGTTACGGCTGTAGAAGCAACATGCAGGAGACGTCTTGAGCCAGCTGAGAAAGCGAGTGGAGAGAGGTCATTTTACAGAGCTTGAGCTGTTCTGAAGAGTAGGTCGCCCAGCACGGGAGCCCGGTGTCATAGCACAGTTTCCTGTTCACGAGAGCCTTTTTAAAAGACAAATGCGAAAGGATTTAGCCATTAAACACGGAGCTGGCAGCAGCCCTGGAGTGAGGACATGCGGTTGGATTTCCCTAAGAGGAGACTGTGAAATGTCATCTTTGCGAAACGGGTCTCTGAAAAAGAGGCAAAGACAAAATGGTAATTTTTTTGGGGCTAGAATATTTTAATTTGAGCTTGAACATTTTTTGACATTTTACTGCTTTTTTTTTTTTTACTTTTAATTATACATCCATGCTTACTTAGAAAGGTGGGGGGTTTTTAATGAGACTGAAATAAAAGATACATTTGGCAACTGCGGAAGCCCTTTTCAGTTTTACTGTAATGAAATTAAAGTAAGTTAGAGATCATCAAGGCTCCTGGCTAAACACACCCCACCCCGCAGGCTTCATGCCTGCAAACAGTCGTGTGTGTCCCCCTCAAAATGCAGTGTCAAAGTTTGCTTCTGCTTCGCTGCTCAGCGTAGCTCACCCCTGTGAACTGTCCTGCTCCACCTCTGCCTCCTTGTAGTTACAAATGCAGAAATTTATTTTGCCTTGGAAGGAAGCAAGAAGATGAAAAGAGGAGTAAAAGTCAGCTTGTCTGGGGTGATTCTCTGCTCTTGTGGGGGTCTTGGAGGAAGAGATGCTTCCACCTCTCGTTAGCAGTCACGGGAGTCAGTGGTAACGGGGACGGCCTGAGCTGGAGGTCAAGAGCAGGCACGCTATACAGGCGTCCTTACCAGTACAGGATTTTGAGTTATGTATGGATATTAATAAATATATGTATGGGGTGGTAGAAATTATCTGAGTCATTCCCAATGAAAGTCTCACTGGAATGGGTATGTTTCTGTTAATTTATATTGTTTTCAATGACCCGATATTGGGAGATGTCTGGTATGAATGTTTTTTCTCCACTAGAGGCTTTCTGCAGACATTGTAGCCAGCTGTCGTGATACCTTTGTGGGCATCTTGCTCTGTGTCTGTTTGACACGAGGGATAACGTCTGCATGACGAATTGTGGAGCAGGGTTGGGTGACAACCAGGTATCACCGCTGACCACCGCGCTGTCCCCAGCTCTCCTGCCTGTGCTACCTCTGACCTGGAGCGTGCCGAAGTCTTCTCCCTTCCCGGCGCATGTTTATGGGAATTTTTCTGTCCTTTCCACTAAGGTTGCCCCATGCTGTGCCGCTGCTGCCTGCACTGCTCAGGCACCCCAGCAGCCCTATAAACCTCTCCTGATCCGGGTTGCAGCTGCTTTGCCTTTCTCCCCATCACCAGCTGTCACATCCTGAGAGAAATACTTCTTTCCATGCAAATCCTGAATCTCTGCTTCCCTTTCCCAAGAGTCCACCTGTAAGACATTCAAGGAAATTAATGCTTCGAGCAGCCAGCGCTGTGAGGTCCTGCAGCTGTGGACCACCATGGGTAGGATTTGGCCACCTCAGACATCAGCGGGTTTCCTGCAGGCTGGGAGGCAGAGGGGGGGTTTCTGGTGTGCCCTGCAGAGAGGAGGAGTGGGGTCTCCTCATGGACCCACGGGACGTTTGCAGGGGTTATTGCCCAGTGCAGTGACTGTGGGTGCTATAACTGGGTGCCCCGTCAGCCTTTAGAAAGCTCCTTCATGAAGGTGCTTGGCACTGGCCAAGTACAGTAATATCAGGCTATATCTAAACAGAGGGTTATGAAGCTGAGGAAATTTTAGAAAATACCTAAAAACCACTTTTCTTCCAAGAACTATATCACTGGATTGATGTCATGACATAAGCCTAATTATATCAGTGGAGAGAGAAAGAAGTGCTGCACTCAAGGACACACTCTGCAGAGCTCATGTCCTGTCCGTACAGATGGCCCAGGAGATCAGACGGTGAAAAAGTGTGCTGTGGACACTGAAACAGCAAATCCTTTCTACTAATTAAACTTCAGCAATTATCTGAGCTCTTGGGAAATGACTCCACAGTATGAAGCATCCTGCAGGAATTCAGATAAGCTCTTTGCAGAGAAAATCCTGATTTACAGACAGCTGCCTTTCACGGTATGTAGTACAAAATTTTAGAAAGGAGGATTTTTTTAAAAATAAAATTAGTATTTATACTCACTTGGGGACAAAATTTATCCCATATTGCGTGCATACAAATGGCTGACACGGGGGTTTGGTATGTTTTCTGGAAAGGTGATAGGACCTCTACTAATGCCGTGTGAAATCTTGCCCTTCTGACTCGGTGGTTTCTCGGGAAGCTGCGCTCCCTTGAAGTCGTACCAAAGTACAGTCTGGGAGCTCAGGCTGAAGGCTTCATGTCCAACAGTCCCATAATGCTCAGGCTTTGCTGATATCAGTGGGACTATATGGGTAAGGATTCCTAGAATGAGGATCTTCATGTTTTCCCTTAATGATTTGCGTTTTAAGGCTCAATGCTAATGGTGACAGTTTTTGAGGATATTTTGTATAGGCTCAGTATTTTGTATTTTTCCATAAAATACAACTAAACCAATAAAAAAGAAAGCCTTTAAAGATATTAATAGCAATCTGCTGCTACTATAATGAAGGAAAGATATATATTCACTAGACTTTGTAGAAAATACAAACAGCCTTGAGAAAACTCAGTGTACAATGAAGCTTTTTTCCATGAGTAGTTTATTCCATGGGAGTCAAAAAGTGCGTTTTCCAGGTCATAGTATGTCCAGTCCCATTTTTACTGGATATGTTGTCTTTTCCACTTTGAAATTTTGCATGGGTTGAAAAAGAGGACTTTGCTACTGGATGTCAGGATGTCCAGCAATCTGGTAGCAACAATAGTTTCAATGGGATATCTGGAAATGGTGGATAAATTGTCACTGCACCGGTAAAACTTTGTGCTGTGCATGATGCAGGTGGCATGAGGAATTGTCCTGCCCTGCCGAGGCGATGGCTCGGTGGTGGGCACATGCCTGCTGGGTGTTGGCACTAGCCCATAATGAGTGCTTGTCTGGATCATCTGCAGCCTTGGCAGAGTAGGAAGGAAAGAACCATCTCCCAGAAGAGAACGACACAGTCACCCTGCCCTTGGCCAGCAGCACGAGACTGCCGGGCAGAGTCTAGGCTGGTACCCTCCTGGTGATGCCCTGCTAACGCTGTGGTAAGATCATGGATGTGTTGAGAGCACCAGTGTTTTCCTCTTTTATCCAGTGTAGTAAATTCCTTTAAAGAGAATCTTTTGCTTATGGAAATTGTTGGGTAGCCTTATGTTAGTCCTAGAATGCAAAATACCTGTTTCGCTCATGATCTGTGTCTTACAAAGTGTCTGGCAGAAAATTTTATCTGATTCCTAAAGAAGTGATTCATGTAGTTCTGAATCCATTCCTACAGCTCAGCTGAATAGAAATCATTAGATAGGCATTTGAGATTACAGTATCGTTTCTGAAGATCAGTGTAATTTCTGTGTTTCACCAGTGGCTCCGAGTCACTGAAGTTACCCACTTTAATCTGTCATAACTTGACCTGCCTTTTCTCTGCATCAGCTTCACAAGATGACGTACAGCGATAGGAGTCAAGCTCTTGCATTCTCCTGATTTTGTCCGTGGGGCTGCTTTGTCTTTGGGAAAGTTTTGGAGAGAAAAATACCCATTGCGGGTTCAGGACTATAGAAACAGGAAACAAGTGCTGTGTCCTTTTTGATTCATGTCCAGCATACTAGTTTTAACGGCAGGGATCCAAGAATAACCTTCTCAGTTGACCACGTGGCCAAAAATACGATGATCTCATGCCTAGTGGCCAGTGACACGTAGATGGTTAGCTAAGCAAAGTTCTTCTTTGTTTCTACATTGCGTTTTCAAAAGATTGTGTGGGTTGCCTATCAACAGAGAATCTGGACTAAGTACGTAAATTTTTTCTATAAATGTTGCCAGTACCCAGTGAGTCTTTCCCAAAACTACACAAGTTTGGTCAGGGTGTTTTTGCCTGTTTATTTTATCTTTCTGTTCTTACTTCTTTATTTTAATCACGTAATGCAAGCAAATATTTTTTATTTCAGTTACTTATTTGCTTAGATTTTATTTCCTCAAGTTTCTTTTCTGCTTATTTGCTTCTTGTTGTGCTTAACTCAGAAGACCTCAGTTAACAGAAAAGGTCAGCACAACTGGTCAGTTGAAAAGCTAGCAAGAAAAAAGAAAACCTATTCCCTTTGAAACCAAAAATGGGGAAAATGTGATATTTTGTGGAAGAAAATATTTTCATTCTGGGTATTTCTAATCAAGTCAAGCTAACTGAAAGTCTAAATTCTTCAGACTGTGGGAGATGGGTATATTTTGTGTTGGATCCCAGTGGAGGGACCGTGATGCTCCCCATGACTTCTGTTGATTTTGATCTACTTCTTATTAAAAACTCTTAAATATTAATTGGATTTGAGAGAGAAAGAAGAGAGAGTTGTAAAGGTTCTGAAACCTTTCGTTTAGGACATGCACGTTACAGGTGGGACATCCATGCCCCGGTCATTGCTCCCATCAACACATTTGATGTGAACTGAAGCAGCGTGAGAGCATTACCCTGCTTGTGTGGGTCCCTCGGGTTCGAGCCTGTTCGAATCTCCTGGGGCCGAAGGAGCAGCTGAACCAACCTTTCCTGGGCCTGGTGCATGTGGAAGCTGACACGTAGCCATTACTGCTTGTCCTTCCCCAGATGGATAGCCCTCTGTTTTTTCCTTGTATTAATTTGCAAATGGTTTTATGATGATTGAAACTACCGAAAACTGAAAAAAAATACACGTGTGCCTAAGAACCCTCTTAGTTTCCCAAGATTTGTTTCGGCAGAGCACAAGCGCAGTCAGCAACCTGTTGAGTTATCACAGCTGAATTTTCCTGCTGGTTTTTCTATTTCAGGGAGCCGGGCAAGTTTCTGCGTTCCCCAGTATATCAATAACTCTTTCAGCTGATACATAGCTGTTTTGAAAGCTTGGCTGTAAACAGAAATGACATCAGAAAAACATGACCATCGTCTTTTTTCATTGTTCCCTCCTTTGTTTTCCAGTCAAGATAGCAAACCTGAACTCCGTCCAGCAGGAAGTGTCCCCATGATTTCACTGTGGGTCGCAGCAAGGAGCAGAGCATATATATCGCCAGGCAAAAGGAACATGGGAATATGGAGACATTTAGAAAAATAACGTGATGGATTTTGTTTTGCTGACACTGTTTTGAAAGGATCCTTTTGAGGTTACTAATAAGCAGTACGGGTGCAAACACAGAGGCAGAGAAGCTATTTCATTATCGCTGCTCCTGGTTTTAAAACTCCCAGGCCCCCACCCCAACTCTTCCCACCCCTCTTGCCATCCCCAAAATACTTTTCATCCACTCCTGCTTTGAAAGGGCAGAGAGAGATTTGAGCGGAGCCCTGGCTTTCCTGGGGAAGTTCTTGCTTTAATCAGACCAAGTGAGTAAAAATGTTTGCAGGGGATGCGTAGCTAGGAGGAGAATGGAGGCTTTTGTGGGGACCCATGGGTTGCTCCCCCGGCAGCACGGCTGGGCACCCCGAGTGGGGGCTCTCTCTTTTGAAGTGGGGTTAGTCACGTGAAAGTATGTCTCGGGGTACACGCGCTGCTGTTATCTTACTCTGTATAAAATACACCATTTGCTTGTAGACCGTGCCCTGAATGGAGATTAACGCTGGAGCATCGCGTGACTGCGGTTTAGTTTGTCTGGTTCTTTCACGGATCTTTAAGAAACCTGTTTTGAGTCCTGTGTACAGCTGGTTACAGCTGGGAAGGTAGAGATGCCCAGGAATAGCCCTTTGGCTGTGGGATGAGTGGCTGACTGGGCTCCCTGTGCCTGGGCTTCGTGCACCCTGATGCTCGCCGGCATCTCCCCCTGCCTGGCAGAGCCCCGTCCAAGCCACTGTGGCCACCGCCGCGGTCCACTGCGAGACGTGGCTGCAGGCAATGCGAGCCTGCTGGGAAACCAACGCTTGCCTTTTAGCTATAGACATTTAGCTATGCATTTAATTAGAATGAAAATGTAAATGATATTTAAACCCTCTCTCTTTAAAGTTCAGAGAGGCTTAAAAATTATCGCAGTAATTAGGCAATAGTTTTGATTATACATGAAACGAGATCAAGCTTTATGGGAGGTGGCGGAGCCCCCAGCAAGTCAGTCTGTGAATCTATCTGGTGTAGCGATCTGGAGTGGGGTTTTTCATCTGAACAGGTACGATGAGTGCCGTAAGAGGCGCAGTCTCCATGGACATTAGCATGAAATGGAAAGGCGCCCCTCCAGCTCGCGTGCTGGTGGTGGAGCAGCAGCAGGGTGGGCTCCTGGGCTGTGCATCCCCCCCAGGGGACTGCGCGGCCGGCACCCGGGCAGGGGAGCGCTTTCGGTGTCGGTGTCGGTGTCGGCAGGCTGGGAACTGGCCCGAGCCACGGCGCTGGGGCAGGCGCAGCCCTGCTGCGAGAGGAGTCTTGCCAGTCCTTGCTAACAAGGAAAACCAGCTGAGGTACACGGAGACGTGCACAGCCTGGGAAGGAAAATCAGTTTGCATTTTAGCTAACAGGGAAATCTCCTTGTCAGTAAAATGGGCTGGAAAGAGCTGGTTATTGGTGTGCTCACGCTGTCTTCCCACACATCGTACTTCCCTCTAAGTATCCTTCATCCATGTGCTTTCTGCTCAGTACAGGGACTTGTTTCCACCGTGCCCCTGCTGCATCCCTGCCGGCTTCCCCTGCCTGCGTCTCATCCCCCACAGCAGTGATACCCCCTGTGTACCACGTACCTGAAGAGCAAGAGGTGATGCTGCGGGGGGGTGCTGGGGGAAGTTAGGCATCTTTTCAGCCTCGCTGCAGTCAGAATACAAGAGTGCTTATTCTTGCCAGCAGATCCAACCTGCCTTACTTCCCACCCTCCGGAAATAATCCCCCAGACTAGTGTTATCAACCCAATTAGCATTTCAAAATTCTCAGCTTGCAGGTGCTGGTTTCAGAAAAGCTAATGGTAATCTTGTACAGTGTTGAGCAATCCAGTTGGCATCAATTTGTTCTTAATCCCCTGTTCAAGCTGCAAACCAAAATACATGGGTTTTTTTTCTTTTCAGTATTGTGTACAAAGTAAATAATTCTGAACAGCACAGGCTACAGTAAAGATAATGATGCCAAAATTAGTCTGTTTTTTTTCTCTTACACACGTCGGGAATTCACAGTTGCTTTCTGCACAGTTTCTCCTCCCACAGCTTGGGGTTTTTTTAGCTATCTGATTCAGCTGGTACTGCTATGGCTGCTGCCAAGGGGACCGCGGAGTGAGAGCTGCCATGAGTCGCAAGCCCCAAGTCCCCCTGCCCACCGTCCCCAGGTGTCCCAGATATCCATCTCAGCCAGGATGAAGAGGTGACTCATCTTGCAAAAAAAGTACATGAAAGCTTGACTTGAAGTGTTTTTAAGAGTTTCTGCAGCCTGTGAGCATTAGGGGTGGCTTTGCCTGGAAGTGTCTGGACAGACTTGTGGGGACCCTTTGCTTGCAGTGACCCCGACATCATTTCCCAAGCGCAGGTGTGGCTGACGCTGTCATGGGGCAGTGCAGTGGCAGGGCACAAGCTGGCATAGCCACAACGTGGGTACGTACGCCATGTCCTGGGTGGGCCGGGGCAGACCCGTCGGGTGCCCTGAGCTGCCGCAGAGGCAGTGGGACGGTGCTGGCGGTGGTGTGGTTAACACTGGTTTGGGGGGATCTGGTTGCAGGTGCCATCATACATCGGCACTGACTCTGTGCTAGTGTGGACCATTGCCTGGCCTCTGGCAATCTTCCAGCCTTGGACTAATTAATCCCAGATACCTGCTTTTCCCCCCCAAAGACATGTTTTCCCCAGGACACTCCCCTCCCACGTAGCTCGGTCAGGACTGAGCCCCCATCGCCGGCGTGCGTGCACACCCCGTGTGGCTCAGGTGCCTTCTGTTTTACCTTGCCCTGTGATCTAAAATCCCCCCATGACACTGTGTAACACATCTTTCTCTTCCTCCTGCCTGTGGCCCTTCCAAACCCTCTTTTTTTTTCAAAGGACGCCAGGCAACACTGGCCAGTGTTTTCAAAACGGAGCATCTGCAGAAGGGGGGCTGCGGCTGCTCATCCTTCCTGGAGATTTAGAGATGCCCAGGTATGGATTCAGACACCTGATTTTTAGGAAACCCTTACAACCGTTACAGCTCGTGCTGTGCAGTCCATGTTGCGTGCTTCTGCTGTCTGCGTGCTTGCCCTGCTCATCCCTCATCCTTTGCTTTCTACTCTTGCCATCTTGATTTTCAACCCCAGGCCTTTTCCCAGACAGACTGTTGCTCTTGTTTGGGGCTGCCGGGTCGGGAATGAAGCTCTGCACGAGTGCCCTGGCAGGGACTCGGGGAATTAGGCTCTCAGCCCAATTTTGGCCGGGAGTGAAGCCCGCTGAAGTCAATGGGAATCTTCCTGTTGACATAATGGAGTTTGGAGCAGACCTGGGCTTCGATGTTGTTCAGAGTAGTGATTCCAACGTGAACCTTTGGCACTGTGTGAATAATAGAGAATTATTTTTGTATATCCTTTCCAAAGCCCACAACTTGTGTTGGCAGTTAGTGGACCTAAATGTGTGAAGCTGAGACTGGCAGTCTGAAACAAAGGGACAAAAGCAATGAAATAAGCTTCATGTGACCAAGGGGAATCATTTCCATGTCATTTCATCCGACTTGATACAAAGAAGGATTTGCTCATCAGCGGCTTTTCCGATCCCAGTGAAAAGGAGGCTCTGACAGAATCCATTAGTGGCTGTCTAAGAAATGATAGGGCATTATACAAAATACGTTTATGTTTTTCCAAAAGGAGATCTATATCTCAAGGACATTACTTTTCTGTTATTGCACCATTTAGTATGACTTTTCCCTAGCAAAAAGAAGTTTGCATTTTCATCTGTTCCTACCAAAAAACAGGAACTACTGAGGGATGCCTGGCAGACATTTGCCGCTGCCCACTGCTCTGGCCTTTCAGAGACCGAAGGACAACACCAGCCCCCGCGTCCTTTGCCAAGGTGCCCTGGAGGCGCTCAAACTGGGGTCACGTACACAGTTTCTGTCCTGATACGCTTGTCCAGTGAGGCTGCTCACTAACTGGGAACACCCTGGGGTAGGGTCTATATAAATTCACAATTATGCCTATTTTCATTCTCCTTTCCAGTAATGTTTTCTGCTGTTTTGGCAAAGCATCTTGCTTAGGTTCCCACCCGGCATTTTCTGTGCAGCTTGCTTGCTTTCAGGATATATTCTCTGTGCTATAAGCCCGTGAACATTTTCCGTAATGTAGAAAGTATTTTAAAGACTTTTCTTATGGATTCTCGTAGACTTCTTATTTCTATTCATAGAAGTGAAGCTTCGTAGTGCCTACAGCAGCGGTTTGGAAGGGGCTATATTAATACAATGGTATTTTATGCATTTTGAATCTGTTTCCATGGTGGTAGAAGCACAGTGCAAGGAAGGGACTCGGCCCTGCAAGACTTGCAGACTTTCTGAGGCAGACTGAAGCTTAGCGCAGGACTATGCGTCTCACTTTTATGGATGTCTGCTGGTTTTTTACTGCTGTTTGCTCAGTGGGAAGCGTGGTTTGGGTTCCAGCTCTGCTCAGGCAGCCGAGTATTGCCTGCAGTCTCCGATGCTACGAGCTGGTGCTACTTATGTGCTACGGCCACACAAGCAGTGGAGAGAACGCTAAAAGTATGTCATCCTCAGCATTAAATCAAGGCTTAGTACTGGACTAGGTGTGTATTAACTCCCATATGTAAAGACGTGGCTGGAAGCGATGGGGGATGGAGGTTTGCTCATTCAAAGGCTTGTTACTAGGTGATGTTTGCTACCCATGGGCATGACTGCTCCTTATGAGCTGGGCAGAGCAAGAGGTTATTTGAACCTATGGAGTGTCCTTATTCTGCATTTTGCTAGCCAAGGAGTTTACGTGGCTGTTGTAAACTCTGACATCTGTTACTTCCAGATGCATTATAAAAGCAGAATCAGAATAGATGTGGGTTGGGCTATCTATGAAATAAAGCTGTGATGCTAAAGTATTTATATAAAATACTCAGCTTTGATATGCAGCCCTAAGACCTTTGTATTTAATAAACCAAAAAGATGTTAATTATTTTATTTCTGCCAACTTAAAAAACAAACAAAAAGATCCTTTCTGGCCAGGTACTGCCATTGCCAAATGTGCATTTCAGTTAAACTTTGATGTGTTTACATTTCTAGATAATAAAATTCTTTGGTTTATGGACTGCCAGAAGATAGAAAGCTGAGATTAAAGTCTCAAATTTGATTGGGTTTGTCGTAAAGTAAGGGCAATCAGGAAACAATGACTATTTAATCAATTCTTAGTTATTAGTGTATTTTAAAGAGGTTCAAGCTTTTGTCAGTCTTACTGTCTTCTTTTTTCTTTGTAATGCATCAGGGTATGTGATTGCTATTGAATCTTTTCATTAGTTTGATGGAGGATGAGGATGGGTAGTTATGTTTTTAAGGAGCCTATTCAGTGATGACAAAGACGCAAAAGACAGCAGTCTGCTTTGATTTCCACCTTCTGGAGATTTCTTTTGTAGAGAGCATACATAAAATAATATTATCAGGATATAAATTCAGTGTGCAGGGACTGCGTAAGTAATGAACACCTCTTCTCCTGTGTGGCCACCCGGCTGTCCAGAATCCTCTTTGTCTGTTCACTGGCATGTAAGATGCTAAGGGTCTTTTATTTTAATTTTCTCACCTTGTTTTTGATAAACTTGGCTGCGACAGCTTTTGAAAGAACCTTTTATGATTTGTTTAGGATATTTATGCTGTCTTCATTACCCCAGTATCTCAGCGTTTCAGCATCTGCACCCACTACTCCACAATGTACATGTAAGTGCCATTATCCCCATTTTGTGGAAGAGAAACTCAAGGACAGAGTGACACAAAACCCAAGGGTTTTAGGAGCCAACCCCACAAAAGGATGGATCGAAACCTATCTTGCTCTTTGGTCCATCCTGCGTTTGCCTTTACTAAGGCTATCCAGGTGGCCCGGGCTTGGGCTGCTAAGGTCCAGGCTGTCTGCTCAAGCCACTTGTAGCAGGATGCCTGTGGGTCCCATCTGCCAGCAGGGCTCCTGTTTTCAGAGCTCCTTCAGGAAGACTTCTGCATCCAGACAGTTTTCTGAAGCCAAGCAGATGATGGCTGTGAGAACCGGTGACAGCTAAGCCTTACATATGTGTATGTATTCATCTGCGCGAAGGTCTGCTCCAAAGAGTGAAGTGTAGCCAGAGTTCCTCCTGGGTAGCATCATTTGAAGGGTGTTTCACACCCCTGACAGAAGCCATCTCGCATCTGCCAAAATACGATAGGGACTTTGTATAGCTGTGTCATAAGACCTTTGAAAACTCAGGTTCTTAGAGCCTTTTTAGCAGAATAACAGATTGGTTGTGCGTGTATATCAGATAGCTGCATACGGTAGACATGTCAGGCAGTGAAAGGACGTAAAGTATTACTGCTCCATAAAACAGTACTTCCTAACACTATTTTTCTCACATTTCTGGCAGTAAACATTTGAAACTTCCATGGTGCATTTCACCTGTGAATCTCAAAACACATATAATATCATGTATTTAGGGCTTAATTCAATTCCCAGTAAAGACGAGGACAAAATTTCCACTTTGTTTATCACGCTTGTTCCAGCCCTCAAAGCAAATGTTGTCTGTTGAAAGTAGAATAGATACTAATTTGGTCCCATAAAACCACAGATTGTTTCAACTTTCCATGAATTTGTGAATGAATAGATGATCGGATCCCGTGATGCTGCTCTCAGGCTCGCTGGTGATATGAAAGAGGCGCTTGTCCAGCAGCCTGTATAGCCGTGCCGCTCTTTTGTTGCCTATAGTATACATGCTTGGCTCCTTTTTACTCTCTTTTTATTTTAGTGCTCTGCAACAGGGCTGCACAAAGCCGAATTGGCTTTTAAAACACGACTTCGTTTCGCAGCTATACGTCTGTGCCCGGTTTTCTTTTGTGCTGCCTGCGGAACAAGGAGGCTGTGTGGTGTCTGACACCGGGCTTTTTCCAGTGATTTATTAACTGTGTCAGAATAGCTGTTGTGAATGCGGAGAAGCTTTTGCATATTGTGACAGTTGATATTGATTATGACAGTTTGTAGACTCTAGTGCGTTGTCAGACAGTGGATCGTATTTTGTCTTCTTACTATACATACCATGGGCTGTAGATCATAGTGTTTTCTTAAGAAAAGGACCCATTGTCCAGCGTTCTCGCTGGTATGAGGGAACTTCTGTAACGTATTGTGCAACAAATAGCAAAATAGTTCAGGCACCCTATGGGACAGGCAGGCAAATGTCAATTGCTTTAGGAAAAAAAAAAAAAGTGAATAGTTTGTTCTGCTTTTGGCCTTTCAGGGGGACAAGCCATGCAGTTGACAGAAGTGGGTAAACTAGACTGAGGATGTCATTTTACGAAAATATGGTGCATCCTGTATTGTCTGTTGGCCAGAAATCCACCGACGGCGCAGGAGGAGGAGGTTGCAATGAGGATTGGGACTATTGATCATTTTTAAAGGTTGCTTTGGGTCTTGATGGAGGCCGAAATGGCCCAATTCACCCAATTGGAGTTTGTTTCTGGAGTCTGAGGAAGAGGAGATAAAGATTTCTGCAAACTTGGGAGAAAGTGGAAGCCGGCGCATGAGCTGCTGTGAGGGACACATCAGACAGATCACCCCAATAATGACCTCTGCTGACTGTTTGGTTTTAGCTAGGCAGTAGTAAAGTAGCACACAGGAGAAAAGATTTTTTCCTGTTTGCCTAAAAGCTGCTTCAGTGTTGAAAAAAGTCGACAGCTGAGCTTTTACAGACAATGTGATCAGGAGGAGGGAGTCAAAAGCCACTTGCTTAATTATGCTGCTGTAATTTACTATATTGCTACTATATTATTGGAGGAAAAATCTTCCAACAATACATTTATTTTTAAAACAAAACAGCACTTGAGGTGTAGCTGTGACAGTGAATAGGGAAGGAGCCATTCTGATTCTTCTGTTCTTGAAAGACCTTTTATAAGAGACCATAATGGGTCATAAACTTACACTTTGAGATAATAAAGCGTAGGAAAATGATCTTTAGCAATCCATGCTATTAGAATTTTGTTCACAGACTGGGTTTAGATTTATTCAAATGCAGTTTCTGCTGTGTTTTTACATTGATGGGATTCAAAATTCATTTCTGCACATACTTTATGGTTTAATTGAAATAAATGTAATAGAAGGTCACTTGTGAAACGATTATTTCTGGGATACTTTGGGCCAAGATTATGGCACTGTGCTGGGACCTAGGCGAACTGGATTCAGTTCTTAACACCCCGGGGGCCTGATACTGGCCACTCAAAACCAGTTCATCTCTCTCATGAGATGAACTCACCCCCATTTCTGGTTGTTTATTTACACTATGAGAACTTTGAGAAGGAATATTTCCTATCAGAAGCCAGTTTTGATCTCTCCTGGGATTTCTAGATGCTGCTGTAATACTAGCCATGTTTGCTGTAATGCAATCTGTATTTTCTTAATGAGTCCTTAATGTTAGCAGAGAGACAGAATTAAACTAAGTGGTTTGGTTTCAGTGATGATGCAACTTCCCGTTCCATGCTTGCATTGAATTTGGATTAATTATAGCACTCACTTTGTGATAATTATGTTTCGTAATGATAGAATGCTCTAGAGTTTGTACATTCACAGCACTACTGTAAGCCTCAGGGTGTACTGAGATTTTACAGTGGCATCTCTCAGTCCAGTGTTAGGTGTTAGTGCTATATTTATATATTTACAAGTTTTATTGCAGAACATCCACAGCAATAGCAGAAAGTCTTTAAAGGAAGGATAAATGGAAGAGTTTTTAAATGCCTGCTTTTTGTTACAGGCATTTTATTTGATTTTTTTTTTGCTAATTTTTATAGCAGTATTTTGAAGAAGTTAGGTGTGAGGAATGAAGAAGTTCAGGTGTTCAGATGTGAAGATTTGTTTCCTTAGGTGACTTTTATCTACAGCTCTGGTAACAATTCTCTCTCTGTGCGTAGTTGTGGCTCCTTAAGCCTGAGACTGCGCCTGGAGAAGATAATGTTGCTGTTGTGCTGTGGAAAGCGACAGCTTCCCAGCACCGGTTATAGACTAGCAGTGACTTGTATGAAGATCCATTCAGTGACTCTCAGGCGAGGCCCCTTTCCCTTGGCATCCCCTTGACTGTCCTGGGGCTCTCAGGCAGTCCATTTGCTCACTAGCTCTTGCTAATCATTTGCCTGGGATGTTCTCCAGGTATTCTGGACTCTTTGAGATGTCCCTGGTCCTTTGAGTTGCAATCCTTAGGATATTTTGTTTTGTCTTCCTGAGTAAAGGCATTGGTAATCACTGCAGAAGGTGGATACGTTTCCCTCTCCCATCCCGGTGCCCCGAAATGCCTCACAGGTCTGTTTTGTTTCCAGGAAACTGCAGGAACGTCCTTGTCCATGGGTTGAAGCCTTCTCTCTGACATTTCTGTTATCTTTCTCTCCTCCCTTCAGATGGTGTCCACAGTGTCACGGCAGTCTGCACCCTGCGCGTCACCATCATCACGGACGACATGCTCACCAACAGTATCACGGTGCGGCTGGAGAACATGTCCCAGGAGAGGTTCCTTTCCCCCCTCCTGTCCCTGTTCGTGGAGGGGGTGGCGACAGTGCTCTCCACTGCCAAGGATGGCATCTTCGTTTTCAACATCCAAAATGACACAGACGTCAGCTCCAATATCCTGAATGTGACCTTCTCAGCTTTGCTGCCCGGTGGCATTCGAAACAAGTTCTTCCCCTCTGAGGACCTGCAGGAGCAGATCTACCTCAATAGGACCCTGCTGACCATGATTTCCACGCAGAGGGTGCTGCCCTTCGATGACAACATCTGCTTGCGCGAGCCCTGTGAGAACTACATGAAGTGTGTCTCCGTCCTGAAGTTTGACAGCTCGGCCCCATTCATCAGCTCCAACACTGTCCTGTTCCGCCCCATCCACCCCATCAATGGGCTGCGGTGCCGATGTCCCCCAGGCTTCACGGGCGACTACTGTGAGACAGAGATTGACCTTTGCTATTCCAACCCCTGTGGGAGCAACGGGCTGTGCCGGAGCCGAGAAGGGGGCTACACTTGTGAATGCTACGAGGACTACACTGGTATGTGTTTATCTTATCTTTGACCCATGATTTATATGTTAGACTGTCAACCAAGCCAGCTCTGTGTCAAGCTGGAATTGCTGACATTCTTAGTCAAAGGGAGAAAAACTCCTGGCGCTGCCTTCTGGTCGGGAGAAGGCTTGTGAGTGTCACACATCACTTAGGGTAAGTCCCGTATCTCTGTGCATGCATGGTGGTAGGAACTGTGCCTTGGTCCAGGTCATTCAGGGGGCCCCAAAGCTGCTGAAGTGATTTGCATTGTGTGGATTTCTGCTCAAAATGCTTTATGTGAACATATCTCATCTGTCTGGAAGGAAGAAGGTGGGACATATCCCCTGGTTCATGGTCTTGCATGTTAACACCTTCCTGGCCCCTCAGCAGTCCCCTCCTACCAGGGTATACTGGGGGTGCGCAGCCTCGGTAGGAGGTCATCAACCCTTGGTTGTCAACAAGCACAGAGCCTGAGGATGGTTCATGGTCCCAAGAAACTGCAGTAGCACACATTTATGGGAAGTACTGCAAGTGAACTCCAGTTTGTAAATGTTCAGATAAACTCCAGAAAGACATAGCTGCTTCCAGGCCTGTCTCCAGCAGCCTGCTGAGGGACGTACTTTGCCTCATCATGGACTTGACAGCTAATAAAGATCAAAGTGCTGCTTCTCAAATACTCCTGAGAAGTTATGAAAGAATATTAGCTGAATGTTTTCTGGTGCTTCAGTAAAGTCAGTGAGATTATTTATGTATTTGAAATTGCACACGCATTTAAGCGTTCTGCACAGACGTGCTGCCGGCTGTAATTTATGCTGCTGGCTCAGCAATGTCTGCTGTGACCCCTGCAAACAAGGGGTGAAGCAGAGGGGGCTGTTCTCAATGCTGCCTCTCACTGCTGAAGTTATAAAAAATTGAAAACATTAATTATTTAAGTCTCCATGTAAAAAAAATCTAGATTATGCATATGCCTACTGGGCTGGACCCTGCCCTCTAGGTGGAAGGCTTTTCCTTCACTTTCTGTGGCTTTAGGCTCAGGGGTGTAATTAAAAATGTGATGGTGGAAGGAGCCAGGAGTCAGTGAGCAGGGACGTGGCAGCAGCAGGTGAACTGGGCTTTCCCCAGCAAGGGGGACAGGAGATGCTCCCCGAGATTAGAGTGGGGCGTAGGGCAGCAGGACCTTCCTCAGGAGATGCAGACAAATTTTTTGCCTGACCGATGAAGCCCTGAATAGAGCTGTGGGATGGTTGGAATATTTGGTCTTTGCTGAGGAGTGATTTTCTTGCCAGGCTTCTCATGAATGACTTCCACAGTGAAGTACATTATAAAGTCCATTATCCATTACATACAGCTAATGCAAAATACGTGCAGCATTGAGCATCACAAAATAGATTTTATGACCAGTTGATTTCATTTAACATGTTTATGCACTATTATACTGTAAATTGGAATGGTTAGAAATAGCAGGTTTCATTAATCAAATATATACATATAGATAGAGTTAATTCGTCCTTGTCTTAAGTTTTGGAATGACGTGCACTCCTACATCACACTTTGAGGGTCTCTTGCTAGAAATCTTCAGAAAAAAAGGCTAAATATACTTCAAAAATGAAAGAGAATAATCTTATATTAATAATTGATAGACATATTTAATAATTAACGCTGTAGTCAGAACAGACATGATACATATTTAGAGGTGAGGCACCATATTATTCATACACAAAGACAGATTTGATCTGTAACTGTATTTTCAGTGCATAGTTGTTGAGTTAAAGGTTAACTGTTCTGCTGCCCGGGTATGAAAGTGATCAGAAGTTAAGGAGCGAGCACTGCTTATAGCTTTGCCATCTTTAGGTTTCAGAGTTAACGACACTTCAGTGAAACACTTTATTGTTTGGAAGGACAGTTCGGATCGTGATCGCAGTCAGGTTGGCCGGGGGAAAACACACCCAACCATGACCAAGGGGGCTCTGGAATTCCTTATCCTGTAAATTGATACAAATATTATTGTTTTTTTCTGTTCTATTGCTGAATGAATGCAGTAGAAATTTCGTATCTACTCTGTGGTTGGTTTGCATTACATTAGTGTCTTTAGGCTCCATGTTGCATGACAATGGTTTTTTCCATCAAACCTGACGCACTTACCCACGTATGGTGGTCATTAGATGGATGATTTTCATCCCTTTACAGAATGAGGTGGAAAATGTTATCAACAAGTAATCTATTACCAGAAATATTTTATGAAGATGCATTATTGAATCTTGTCCCAATCTCCTTTAAGAACTGTTATTTTACCTATGACTTTTGTCCTTTCTTTAAATACGTTCATATCCATTTGCAAGTTCAGTTTATTAATTGTAATACTGTGTTTTCTGCTTGTATATAAATTTTCATTGCTTACAACAATCCAGATTTTATATCTATTTAATATTTAAACAGCATCGGTTGGTTTCAATAGCAGTGGTGTGTATTGGCTCATGGAATGCAGTGATCGTAAATCAGAATGAGCAGAGAGTTGCTAAGGTGAAAGTTGGGAGATTCTGGTATTACTGAAATGTTACCGTGGTATTAACTCAGTATAGTAACATACCAGTATGAGGTACTTATGAATCTTTGAATTAATTGGAAAAGATGAAATGCAAATGGTAATAGTCAATGAAATGCAGCCTGCTCTGGGAGCTCTCACGTTTCCAATACCCAATTAAGACCCTACGTAGAAAAATAATTACAAGAAAATGCTAAGATCTGTCATCTCTACGGCGAGATACGCTGCAACGTGATGAGAAATCACTACACAATCATAACCCTGTACTGAATCTGTCCAACTGGTTACCTGTTAAAAATATAGCGTTTATTTCCTGTAGAAGATAATTATATCCTATCTTAATCGGATGGAATTTCCCCCCATTTTTCCACCCCGCTTTGAAGCCCTCCATTTGTTTTGATGTAATTGTTAGTCATTTATACATGATGAAAGTTTCTCTGTCTTCAGGAGTCTTCTGTTACGGGCACCAAGGTAAACTGAGCTTCTACAAGATATTTCTGAAACCTGATTACTGGCTAGTTTGGGGTAATTTGGAATTAGCTTCACTTCCTGTGATGTAAGGAGGTGAATGAAGAAGGACATATATTTTTAATCATGTTTTTTCAGAATAGCGACCCCTTCAACCTCTTTTCTGATACACAAATTAGTGTAGAGAAGTGAACAATGTATGCACTAACAGTTGTGCCACTGATGGCAGGGAGCTATGTGCATGGCTAAAGGGTTAAATGATGTAATTTAAGTTAAGCAAACAAATTTAATGAACTTGAACACTGTGGAAAGCCTGTGCAGCTTTTCCAGCTGTATTTCATGTACCTTTGAGTGCTGCAGAAGCAGCTGAGATGAACTATAGGTGAAGGCTTGGACAGAGGTAGGGTAGTCTGTACTCCTGAGAGCCAAACCCCTGAAGAGCAAATGCATCATCTCACCTGCACCGTTTTTGGAGGCATGGTTGCCACAGCGGTTGCTGAATGAGCTGTACAGCCCAGTCCTGGTCCCTCCTGTAGGACGTACCACTGTGGCCACATCACCACCTGTTTGGGTGTGAATCCCCACGATTCCTGCCCTGCCATGAGCGGGTGCCCCCTGCCATCCCTGGGTCCTCCCACAGCTCTCACCGCAGTTCGATGCCCGTGGTCCATGGTTTAGCAGCCACTGCAACCGTTCGCCTCTGTGATTGTGCTCCCAAAAAGTAAAATGTAATTTGCACAGAACAAAAGCACTCCAAGAGGAAAAAATCACCAACCCCTGAAATAAGGAAGAGATTTAATGTTCCCACAGTTCTCCTTAGCACAGGGCATTCTCTCTGCCTCCTTTGCTACCTAAGCCCTAGCAAGGAGAAATTTATAGGGAAAAAGATCGTCAGAGAATTTCCCATATCCTCTGCATCTCTCCTTGGATTTCACTTCAGAGAGGACAGAAATCTTAAGTGGTTGTAAATCTTCTAGTAATCAAATACAGCAATTAGAGATCTTTTACGTGTTACACTTTTTTCCTCCTAATTTATTTTTGTGATACCATATTGACATGAGGAATCATGACATCTAACTTGGCCACCATGAATTCTGACTTTGTTGCATGAGAAGGTAATTATAGCTGTTTTCGCAGCGTTGTGCCAGAAGTCCCTATTCATACTGTTTAGTAAATTCTCAGGGTTTGGCTTTTGCAAACAACATATGGCAGTAAAAGTAAACGTGAAGATTTGCTTCTGTGTTATCTTTACTTATATCCATTCTTCAGATAGTAATTTCCCTGCTCGGTCTGATACCAGGTTCTCATTTTTCAGGCCAGAGAGATTTATTTGGGAGAATTTCAGCTTTCAAGTAGAGAAATCTGGCGGCCAGGGTAGCCGTAATGAGTGTTTTATCTTGGGCGAGAGGGTCTGAAATTCCACTCTCGGTTACACTTCTGCAGCTCTGCTGGAGCAGTGGGATCACAGGCGTGTAACAGCCAAATCCTGTACAGCATGCCTTAATTTGATTCCTTTAGGTTTCTTACTGCATCTTTAACTCCTTGTTTAGCTTATGAAAGGCCATGGTTTTGTGATGGTAAGGATGAACAGGGATTATCCTCACAGGGTCGTGAGGCTTTGTCAGCGCTTTCAAACAGCTGTGACCAAGTTTGGCTTTGCTATAGAACACCAAATAAGAAATTCTGTCCTTCCCAAAGACTCACATAAATGTAGGGACGTTGTCCACAGTATGGGACAGCTTCGTGCGTCATCTCTCTGTGATACCTCATTCAAATGTTAAGGCAATGCAGTGACAGTACGAAAATGTTTTGTATCGTTACTGCCTTTAACAGTGTCCCTTAGTCCAGGTCTTTAAGGTTACGCTACTGGATTCCAGGTGCATTTATATAATAAAGAGATGAAAACAGCCTAGGCAAGGTCTAATACTGTAAAAAATAGTATATTCATTTTCAAGAGTTTAAATATAATTAGAGTTATTAGGGTGCTGGGTGACTTGCACAATTTTCAGAATTTCAGGCTGTAGATTTTCGCATTTATAAGAAGTCTTAACAGTTTTTTACGAAGCTTTTCTGCTCATTTTGGATGCAGGAGAAGTTGAGGAAGAGCGCTGACTGTCAGCCTTTTAATAACTTCGTTGTTTCTCAGTGCCTCAGAGGAGAATACCTGGTTGCCTTTCCTTGCAGTTTCTGCATGGCAATATCATAAGAAAGCTTCAGTAGGGTGGTTGCACCCTGGTGAAGGTCTGTATAACATTGGAAGTCTAGAAATCTTTGTCCTTTTTCAGTAGTGCTATCCATGGCGTTGTTTCGATGTTTGTACTGAAATGAAGTATTCATAACTGCAACACAATTTCCCTTCGTTGCTGTGGACTTGTCACTTTCTGCAGCTGAGATAACTTTTTCACTCTGATGGAGAGATAAATGAATGTATGCTTACAAGATCCTTCTGTATGATTAGCACTCCTCAGTTTTGTTCCCTGCACAAATGTCCCAGCAAAGTCTTTTCCATCAATCTTCAACTTTCTCTGTCTCATCAGCCTGAAATTTTTGAGAGGAAAGCCCTTTACTGCCTTTACTGAATAAGCAGACATCTCGATTGCTGCAGACACGGCGCGCTGTGTCCCTGCAGCTGGCAGCAGTCGGTTACAGTTGGGTACCTCTGTTTCCTCCCAGCCTGTGGCCCCCTCCAAGCCCCAGGAGCTCGCAGCGCTTGGGCAGCTGGTGAGGACCCCATAAGCAGTGCAGTGGATGGTCCAGAGGCAGAGCTTAACTCCTCCAAACATTTTTCAAAGCATGACTGGTGCAAAAGCTGGAAAAGCCTGTCTTTTTCTCTTTTTATGGTCTTCAGCACTCAGCTATGTACTATGAGACATAACGTCTCATAAATCTTACTCTCAGTGCTTTGAAGTTTCCCCATATGACAATTGCATTTACCCATGCCAAAGAGCAATGAACCCCAGATGTTGTCTCATGAGCTGACTTAATATCTAAGCATATAAGGAACCCATACAACCTATTCTTTGCAATTAGCCATGGATAATAAGTCTTCCATTGGTTCTTGGGCAGTGTATGCTGCATTTGAAGAGCACAGCAGTCAACTGTGGTATTTGCTTTCCTTTCTCTCCTTTTAGCACGATGCTCATTTTGCGTCGTGAATTCCTGAAAATAAGTATTAGTTTTGATATTCAAATTAAGAGGTATCACCAGGCAGAATTGTTGCTTTTGCTTGTATATATATTGTCAGAGAGCTGTGCCTTCAGATCGTTACAAGCTGTACCTGTACAAAACACTTTTCATCTAAGGATCGCTGTGGACTCTGCAGAAGTTACTAACAGCAAAGGAAGCCTGTGAGACACCCCTTTGAGCAAGAGGGTGCTATCCGCCTCACCAAAGGATTGGGAAGCTGTGGCACAGCACCTTCATCTCTTCCAGGTCCCATAAAAGCAGTGGGTAGCAAAGTCCAGAGCAGCTGAGGCAGCTCCTCTGGACCATTCCTGGGCTGCCCGTGGCTAGAAACCTGTGCGAGATCCTCATGAAAGACATTTATTTCCTGATACAAACTCTCCGCAGAAGCCTTTGTGCCCACTCACCCGCTGTGTTTAACTCAGAGGTTTATTGTGCATGTTAAAATGGGTCCTTGCTTGTTTTTGCAGCAAGGCTCGCTGTTAATGCGTGCAGGGATGGGGCCAGCATGCCACAACCTTATGGTTGGACCAAAGTGGTGGTGGGTTGGACCTGCAGCTGTGGCCCAGATAGCATGACTGTGTGACGGCTTGCCCCCACAGACTGAAATAATAACAGCAGAGTAAAGTTACACTTTCATATATTACAGTCAAAAGATGAAGTCTAATAAACTTTCAAATATTGTCATATTTCTGTTAAGTATGTTTCTGTCCATGTCAGTAAACCACAGGAGATGAACATTGGAAATCTGGAGTTTATATCAGATTCACAGGAGACACAGAGGTCTACCACTTCTATAGGTGGATTTTTATGTGGAGGATATGTCCTTCAGCTAATTTTCAACCTATGCTCACTTGTCAGCATGTGAAAAGTTTTTTCTAGTTGGATTACTGTGGTGTATTTGTTGACAGTTTAACTCTCAAATGGTGGATATGGCCTGCGGCCTTCACATCAATCTGCTATGCCTTTTCCTAAACCCAAGCAAAGAGTTTTATCACATTACCCTCATCCTGATGTGCATAAACTAGCTACTGTTTAAAGTCTGAAAGTTTTCCCAGTCATGTACGAACCCTCCCTTGCCCCCCGCCCCGAGATGCTGCACGTGGGATGATCTTTGATTCAGCTGAACTGCTGCAAGTGCTTCTTCCGGAGCCTCGCGTCTCATCCTCCTCGCCCGTGGAAATACTTGCACTGATCAAAGTCCTTTGCTGTCATGTGCAAACCTAGCTACAGACTTAATGTTGTATTTTTTCTTTTTAATTAGTTTTAGAACAGTTTGACAAGACTTCTGTTCTTACCGGGCGCTCCCGCGGTGGCGGTGTGATTGGTGCTTTGTAAAGGCAAGCAGCAGATCACACACCACTGTCATCACTTAGCCCTGGCTTCACAAGCTACCTTTAGTAATTCATCTCCGATATGTTTATGCATTTAGCTCTTCCAAACACTTCAGGGTCTAGGAACTCCTCCTTACTGATTACAGCTTACTGTCTTTTGCGTCTCCTTGAGACAGCTGTGTGGCTGGCGTGTTCTCTTCGTTTGCCTGCTCCCCTCATTTGTCACGGGCAAAATTTATCACTGATGATTTTACACTTTCTCTGCCATTGTTGATAATTTCAAGTAGCACATAACTAAAAATCAGTGTCCAAAGAGCCTGGGCAATAACCTGGTTGAGGATGGTTCCATGCTTACAGTTACGCTTTTACAGCTGCTTGCTGTTAACGCTGTCGATGTCTGTTAGATTATGGTACGGTATGGGGAGAAGGTGGGTTCTTAGTTGCGGGCTGTACGGTATGAAGTCAAGGAGCTCGCAGACATGAGAGGCCTGAGCACACACTGCGGCATGGCGGCGGTGCCGCTGTCGAACAAGTGCTGCCCCAGCTCTTCTGCAATGCAGGTGTTTAATTGAGCCCTAGCGGCCAGGTGTAATCCTAGGATCACAGGATGGTTTGGGTTGGGAGGGACCTTTAGAGGTGATCTCGGCCGGCCCCCCTGTCGTCGGCTTCAGTCTCCTTCATTAAAGTGAAATCTCGTTAAATCCCTGATGTGAAAATGACACATCTGGCCCTGAAGCCGGGCCAAGCTAAGCTCACGTTGGCGGTCAGGCCGCTGGGTTTGCGTGAGCGCGGCGGACTGCTAACCCGGCGTGTGTACCTGCCTGCCTCTGACACCTCACCTCTCCTTCCCACCTCTTGGCAAGAGAAGGTCCCGTGAGTGTGACCTTGTCGGTTAGTCGTGTTCCGTGGGAGAGAGATACCGACCGAGCACCTCGGGTTTCCCGCTGATATTCTGGTCAGTAATGGACCAGTCTAAATTCAGGATTCTCTTTGTTCTAGCATACGTGAAATCTCTCTTTTATTGTCGTTAACCTGTTGTACCTGTATTTCTTTTTTAATTACCTTGCTCCGTCAACTTTCAGTGTGTTTTAGGCTCTTGACTTGTACTCCTGTTTTTATACTGATGAGGTTTCTGTTACCACACTTAAATGGGAGTCACAGTTCTCCCAGGCTTTTTGAAAACCTTTGTTATAAAGAATTTGCTTATCTTCGTTGGTATAACTTTAAAAAAAAAAGTGGAAGGTGGAGCATAATTACACAAAGTGGAGCTATTTGATGTTATAATTTTATAGCTACATGTAAAACCCCTCCTCGCTGATGTAGCTGAATTCTCACACACTATCATAATTGTGTACATATATATGCATTGCAGAACATTGATCTGAGAGAAACTGCACATGCTGAGGTTTGCTTTAATTAAAACATTTTAAATAGCAGTTTATTAAGCAACGGCCAACTTCTCTGTGACCATAGTTCACAGTTGCATTTTTATTAATTTAGCTGAGTTGAGCCTTGTGTAACATAAGACTTGGTGTTTTTTCTCACAGATTTCTTTTTGTGTCAGATAGGTTAGCTGAATAAAATTTTAAACTTCATGTAAGCCACACAAATGCATTCTAATACATCAAAACATACACTTGCTAAATGTCAAAATAGCCTATATATTAGACTACCCTTTAAGGTTGGGGTTTTTTTTACCAATGGCTAGGTGTCTTGGTTGTTTTTTTCTCACTGAAAACAAATCAGATAGGGAAAAAGGAGACCAGAAAGGAGGAGAAAAAACTCAACAATTTTTAAGTTATTTGTGGGGAAGATAAAATCATAGTGAGAGAGTATTTTTTCCAATATGCCTCATGGTCTGGAAAGCCCCTCACCATGTTCACAGCAGATCAGAGGTGAAGGCTAAAAAAATAAATTCCAGGAAGGCTAGAATTAAATATTTGAGGTCTTCCAAAACAAAAAAGAAATTTAACTTCCAAGGAACAAGGTAATGGGGCTCCTTTTCTCCTGGCTGTAAATACAAAACTGGGAAACAAAACAGGGAAGCCTCCTTACAATTCTGTACAACTGAATTATGAAAAAGATACTGGGCTTCTGTACATATTTATAATTCTCGACTTAGACATTTTTATTTTCATCAGCAGGTAAACAACAGGAAGGATGAGACAGGAAGGTGCAGAGATGAGCGTATCAGGATACCCTACTGTTAGGGAGGAAAAAAGTATAAAGTAGTTTCTTGTGTGTCTGTTCTTTGTGTTACGATGATTGAAAGTTTCGACAGTTGAGCACCAGACTGAGGCACTTGGCCTTGAACATCAAGATAATTACAGTTCTGCAATACAGTTGTGCAGAACATGGTGGGAACCACAACTTCATTGTTGTTGCAAATGCTCTTTTGTTTAGAGCATCATGGTTCAGTGCCTGCATCCCAGCCGCTGCTCCTCCTGGGGCGGGTTTTGTTCTGCGACACGCACTGTACAGTGCTCCCGCCTCGCAACTTCCCGAGCAGTCATCGGCCTGAATTTTCAGTTTCTAAAAATCAAGATGAAGATACTTTACTTCAAGCTGTCTCTCAAATTCTCCATAGCTAAGCATATGAGAGCTACTATACAGCATGTTCCAATATAACAATTAAAAAACATATTTTAACTCGCTAGGGCCACCCAGTTTCAAGGGGTCAGCGCACTGATGTGCATGTAAGAAATATTATTATGAAGATGAGTGTCTTATATTAATAACTAAACACAATCTAGATGACACAGTAAAGTATATTAACTTTAACAAGACGGCAATCATTTAAAGTGACTTCAAATTGAAACCATATTTTTCAAAAAGGTTGAATTTTAATCTACTAAACTCTTGTAACAGGGGTTAAGTACAAGTTGTGGAAGATGGCTGGATTAATTTTTGACGAGTCTGTTTAAAATTTTTTTAAAAGTAACTTTTTAATTTCTATCTATTCTGTAGATTTAAAAATACATTGATTTTGAGATTTTCTGTATTGTGTGAGACATTACAATGGCTTTTTCAAGAGTCATTAAGATTAAGTTGCTTTTTGTTTTCAGTTTATGTTTACTGAGCTGTGTAGGAAATATTTTTGAGACTACCAAAACGTAAGATTATGGGATTATCTTTTTAATCCTAATCCTTTTAATTTGACAAGCAAAGGGTCATTTTTGATTTTTTTTTTAAATTTGCCTTCAATGTATAACAATGGAAATTTGATGAGCATCTGATTGTTTTTTCCAGTTCTATCTGCTCTGTCAAGTAATACTTTTGAACTCATACAATCCACAGTAAAGACAGTTATACAGTACTTCTAAGTATAACTTTCTTTTAAACTAATACTTCTCATATAAAATGAAAATATAAAGCTCTGAATTCCTAACCTCCTAAGATGTAATTGCAATAGTAGATTTACTTTAAGCATGTTTTTCAGTTGCTTTATTAATATTTTATGGCTTCTCTTCAATTATTCTCACTAATTGGCCATTATGCTTCTTTCCACCAGAGCTTCTGGGACCACCTAGGAGGTTAAGGAGCATGATTCGGTTTGAGGTCTGCTCATTTCTAAATGCCATCATTTTTACCATAGCCTTAAATTATGCAGAAGATGTGAGATTTTCCTGTGAAAACTTCTAATTTTTTGAAAACACAAAATACAGGCTCTTACCAGTCTTCCTTTAATGGAGGTGTGCAGAGTTAGCTGCTTGGGCAGTTAATCCCACCCGGCTGCTGGGGACCAGGGCAGATGGTTTGTTTTGTGCTTTGTCTCTTGTTGTGAGCCGAAACATCGAGTCTGTAATAGCTACATGGAGAAAATTAAACAGGATCTGAGTGGAATACGGGCTGGACTCTTCTAAAGAAAACAGTGATGTTTGCCATTGAAAGGGAAACTCTGATCTCCCTTTTCCCATATTTCTGAGCCCTTTTCTTTCTTCCTCTCTTTCTGAGGTCAATTATTTGCAGGTATGTTCCCTTTTTCAATGGCTTTAACATGTTAACTTGCTCAAAAATAAGTACTAGAGCTTTCTGCTTCCCTACAAATTTGGGAACTTGGAGTTGCAGCCCTTTAGTGTCCTCCTCTGTGGAAAGCAGTTTAGGGAAACCAGGCTGAAAGTGAGCGGGATGCCTGACGGTGCCTGGAAGCACGTCTGGTTTTCCAGCTCCTTGATAAAAGATGTTATTGCGCACACACCCCTGGCACAGCCACCATGCCTTGCTCGCTTTCCTCATCCAAGGAAAGAGTTGAATACATTTTGAAAAGCCCAGTGTGAGGCCAAAATGGCCTGAGAAACAGCAGCCTTGGGGAATTAACGGTGCCAGTGGTGGCATTTGGTGCCCAGTAAAAATTGCAGCTGATGAAATAGTCTTTTTTGTCATCTGAGCAGAGGCACGCTGAGTCTATGAGTGCCCTTTTTCTTTCTGACTTCTGCTGGTGGAAGCAGGTGGGAACTAGGTATGGCAGCTGGTTCCCATGCTGAAGTGCCTGCAGGTGTGCAGGGATGCAAATATGGACCAGATTGCAAAGGCGGTCCCAAAGGGAACGTGTCCTGCACGCCGCAGTGGCTGCTCCAGTCTTCGGTTCCCTCCATGTGCCCCTAAAGTAATGCTCCTGGAGATGAATCAAAGGGCTTAAAGAGTGGGAGGGGGGGAGGTCAGATGTATATATAATAAAAATAGAGAATTATTGTTCCTCTTAAAAATAAGTGGAGGGAGGGATATTCCTCTGTAAATTAATGTGTTGTGCAGAGGCGTGTTTTGTTCTTACACCTCCAGGTTTCTCATTGGTTTTAAGGTGGGATTTTTAGAAAGAGATTTATTCCAAGTGAGACATAATGTAAATTGCAGACACAATGGCATAATCTAAATTGGGTTTTATCTTTGACATCTACAGTAATGTTTTCCCCCTACTGAATGCATCCAGAGATAAAGCTTAGGCTTTTGAAAGACGCTGCTTCATCACCATATCTTACCCCAAATCAGTGTAATTTGCATTATGATAAATTGTCTTACATATAAACCTGCCACAGAACTCAACATAAACTGGAAATTTCAGTGTGTTTCTTTTTTCTCTTGTGTAGATTTATGCTGTGTATAGTCCTGGGTGAGAGACTGAACCCAAAAAGGTCTCTAAAGCTTTAACTTACAGGTCAAATGCAGAGAGAGAGGACACCTTGTGAGGGCACTGTACATTACAACAAATGGTTCAATAATTCCAGAGCTTAGAGATAGTTGTAAAATCAGCCAAGAGTAAAGATTAAGACGTTAAGAAATTAGCCATCGGATCCCATAGAGCAAAAATTGTTGTTAGATAGCTGTGGCAGGCTGAAGGCATGGATGGTTTATTTCTTGTTTTCCTTGGCCACAGCTAACACATTCCAAAAAAGTGATTTTCCTCATCATTTTGTCAGAAGCCTGGGGGTAATTATGTCCGATGCCATGGGAGCAGGTGGCGGGGAGAAGCCAGGCACGTTGTGTGCACCTCTTTTTTTACTGTAGCGTCTGGCTCTGTGCTCGTCAGAGTGTTATCGGGAAAAAAATCGCAATACTTGCAATAAGTGTTGGTAGCGCTTCTGGTTCTCGCACCACTCTTGGCCTCGTTGCTGGAAGGTGAAAGGCGAGCTATCTGGTGTAGACAGAGTGGAAGCTTAATGACTGATAATTTTTAATCCTCAACAAATATATGAGGAAGAGAGCACAGGTATTAAAGACTCAGTCGTGACTTTCGTCTGTGCTCTGTTCCTGCCAGCACTGGTGGAAGTTGCACAGGAGGACAAGGTCCAGTGACCATTCAAATTGAGCATATATCATCTTGAGAACATGATCATAATTTCTGGAATCCACAGACTAATTCATTTCTCCAACAGATGTGCCCCAAATATCACTAATCCTCCTCAGTATTGTTTCTCCCCGACCCCCGCCCCCCCCAATTATTCCTTCTCATTTAAATGCAAAACCACAAAAAAACCCAAATCCCAAATCATCCGTCCATCCATCCATCCACCCACCCATCCCTGCAGGGTGTCTTTTGTTTTGCTTTGTTTTGTCACCAGGGAAGGGGAGGAGGCGAGGAGGAGAGGAACATCTTTGCTCAGGCTGATGCTGCGTGTAGGATCCTGGGCCTAATTTTGGACTGGTGAGGGGTCAGGTACCGTTTCAGTGGCCGCTCTGCATGTGCAGTGCATCAGCAGGCACAGCCCAAAGCAGCTTGAGAGGTGGAGGCCTGAGCTTTCCCAGCTCTTCCTTTTGTAAAATACAGTTTAGCTTGGTTGCTAGTCGGAAAGGATCAGGAGGTGGGATGTGGTCCTGGCCTCTCCCTTGCCTCTTTGGCCAGGGGAGTTTTTCGTTGTGGTTCTCCTCCTCCCAGGAGATTGCAGGATCCTGGAGCAGCTGGGGTGCAGATGTTGTCCCCAAGGACCCCAGTGGGAAGAAGAGCTAGGAAAGGTCAAGTAGCATCTTCCTGTTGAGGTGGGAGTGGGAATGGGAGTTCCCTCAGAGCAGCCGGTTTCAGTCCTATGTTTCAGGCTGGAATTTGACCACCAAGAGGTCTCACATGCCTTGGGGCCAGCAGATGCCACAGAGGCAAAGAAAAGAAGATAAAAAGCTTCAAATGTTCATTATTTTGGAGCATCTCATGATTAAAGATCTCATGACCTTTGTTTGGCCCAGTCTCATGATTTTTGGAAATCTGATTTGTTGAGGCATCAGGGATGCCTGGGGGGAACTTTGTGGAAGAAGGCACAGGGAAGGGAGGAGGGTGATGTTAAAGGAGAGACATTATAGGTATAGCCAAGAGAGCACCAGTAATTCTGCACCATCTCTTCCCACCAGCTCAGAGCTTCGTGCTTATGCCCACAGAAAAATTAAACCACGTCCAGAGATCAAACAGTGATTTCCTCAGTATATACTATAGGATCATTTTCTATCGCCTCGGAGAGCTACTTGGCAAGCGATATATATATATATACACATATATATACACACACAGTGTGAGAGGGATGTTTTTGTTGTTATTTTGCTTAGTGTTTTAAATTCAGGTTACTCTCTTGCAAATAGATCTTGTTAAATCTGGAACAGTTCGCACCTTAAATTCCGAAGGACAGCCGTCACTACGAGTCAGTGGGATTTAGTCCTAAACAGTGTGAGTGTGTGTGTGGTGTCTGCTTGTGTGCGTTTATGCATGTATTTATGTATTATTTTACTTTAGCCTGTTTCTCATAATGCGCCTTTATAGTGCAGAAAGCAGCAAAGGGAGCAGAAAGCAAAGGGGAGGAGAGTATTTCTCCCTGTAAGACAGTTGGGGCAGATTTTAATTTTCCTAGATCAGTCCCAATTCTGAAAACATAAATGAATAGGTAAAAGGAAAGACCAAAGTATATTTTCAAATTTGAACATTTAGTAGCAGCGTAATGTAGAAACCTCACAAAGTGGCAACCATCAGTGTCAGTATTAAGTCTAACGAGCGCATCTGCATGGCCTCTCTGAAGCAGCAGTAAGGGTTTGGCCATTGATTTCTAAGGGACCCAGATTTTACCTCTGCTCTTCAAATAGCACTTCTGAGTCATGTGTGTAAAATGGTCACGAATATAGCCATCCCCTAATTAATCATGGTCACTAGTGCACTAGGCTTCTAACTTCTATTTGATCCAGCTTCTCCTTCATTCTGAATGATTTGGTTACGTTTTCTGGGTAACTGCTCTCTGACTTCTCTCAGAAAAGTATATTTTTGTTTGTGTAATGTTTCATTGGTAAGTGGCATTTGCTGGGAGGTAAGACTGACTTCTCCCAGTAGGTTCTGAGGGTAGGCTTATGCACCACAGAGCCACTGAAGTCATAAATTTCCCTTTATGGGCAAAATCCAATATTAATTTTTATTATTTGACTTGCACCAATGTTTTAGGCAATTTTTCCTGCAGTATATCCCTGCACAGTCAGTGGAGACAGGTGGGTATCTACTGAAGGTGTTGATCCAGTTCACCTAAATCAAGCATGAGCCACTACATTCACACGTGAGCAATCTAAAATGGCTTAAAGCTGTATTTCCGTAACAGTTAAACCTTTCTAAGACCATTCCTTCATTCTTATTCCTGAGTGCATGGTCCTGCCTCCTTCCCGTGTGCCTGCTGTGCTATTCATCCCATCAGTCCTAGGAGGGACCAAATCAGAAGATCACTAACCCTACAATAAAGAAATGAATGGTGTTTTGCCATCTGAGCTCCACAAATCAGTCAACTGCGGGATTACCTGAATGCTGACACAAGGGAGGGGGAGGAAAGTGCAACGAGTTTGGGGAAAGGAGGGGACTATGGTAACTCCCACTCAGCCTAAACTATGGTGAAACCACCTCTAAAGTGGGTGCGTTGGATCCCAACCTCTTTATCTCTTGTCACAGTAGAGATTTCCAGGCTGATTCTGCAACTAATTTGTTTTTAACAACCTTCTTATTACTTAGTGCACTGATTGCTTTAGTGCCGACTGTCATTTAAGGTTAGTAGTGTTTTAGTTACTACAGGAAGAGGAGGATTGATTTTCCCATAATATGCAAGATAGCGAATACATTTTTAATGACAGTTGGTTCTTTATTAGGGCAGTGGGTCAATGGGAATTCTTTGAAGAATTTAGTTGCCCTATTTCTTGTTGTTTCTCCTTTCCACTTTTAAGTACATCATTTTAGGCTGGCTGCTTAAATCAGCTTCTCAAAATGCTTTGCATTATGGTGAAGCAACTACAAACACAGAGAAGAGGATTAATATGTATCTAGAGCAAATGGCAGGATGGAGGAAAGGAGAGAAGAATCAGTTGAAGTCAAACAATTACAGATACTGAGTGAAAAATTAACGTGTGTCTAGGGAAGCTGGAAAAAAAAGGAAACAAGCACATCAGTGCAGGTCTGCTGCTTCATGTAAATATACGTTTAATGTAGTATTTCAGTTGAAAACAATCAGAGGATGGTACAAATTTTTGAGGACTAGTCCTCAAACAGGGATATTGTGGAAACACATTGCGGTAAACTGAAGTGTAGAGTTATTCTGTATTTATTCCAATGTCGTCGTGTTGTTTCCAGCAAGCTTTCCAAGGTTATACGTTGTCTGTTGTTGTAAGGTCAAGCAACTCACCAGCAAAGCCACAGACAGGTTTCTGCATAGACCGGCTCATTGATGCACGCCAGTGTGCGGTTTGAAACCCATGATGTTCAGCTCACAAGGTATTTGCAATTGTGAGATTATTTCTTCATTTTTCAGATAGCTTATTTTTATTTCTTTTCACTTTTTTTATCATCATTTATTGTTTATTCATTAAACTCTTCCGTTACTTTACTTGGAATAGGTCAGAAGACCAAATCTTTTAGCCAGTCTTTTGTTTTGCCTGTTCTTGTTATGTTACGCCTGATATCATGGTATCCTCATTTACATAAAGTTAATAAGAAAAAAATTATGATTAATGTCTTTGTAAAGTTAGTCCTAAAATTGGAGAAGAGGTATATGATGGGTGAGAGTAGAAAGCAGCGTCGAAAGCAGCTATCATGTGATCTCAAGTGCTTTAAAACCGGGAAGCACTACCTAAAGGGCTGCGTAAAAGCCACAGAAGTCGTAGCTTTAAGAGTCACCAATATTAATTGAGAGCATATAAGATCGGCTGCTGTCCTGTAACAGTAAACTGTTTGCTAGGTTGGGCCAGGATTTTTTCAAAACCCAGGAATCTGTGGCAGATAACAGGCAGCCGTAGCCCGTGTTATCTGACAGTGCATGCTTTACATTTAGCAGCGGGAGGGACTAAGCTTCACATCTCCTGCTTGGGCTGCACAGAGTTGTGATACATAACTGGTTTTTTAAGTGATTCCTAAAGTGCTGGCCAGTGTGAAAAATGAAATTATATTAGCAAAGGGAATGCCATGAGGAGCGAAGGGGAATTCCACGGGCTGGGTGAGGGGGTGAGCCATGCCGGCATTGCCAGCATCGCAGACCGTCCCCAGGCTGTGTGTGGCAGCTATCTGGGCTGTGCTCTTATCACCCTGAGCCCCTCCAGACCCTCGCTGCACAGCAGCTCTCCCTCTTTTCTGTACTATTTTTTCCCACCGGACTGCGAGACATCTCCTCCGACAGCGTGTCCCAGCCCTCCGACCTTCAGCTGCGAGCAGGCACACAGGCGCTTTTCATCCCGGGGGCTGGCGGATGCAGATGCCTTCCTTTTCAGCTCCTCAAGTAGCTCTTCCCTTAGGGGCTTCCGACTCTGGCTCCAGCCAGCAACCAGCTCATCCTTCAAGTACGTGCGGGCTTTGGTTCAAATTTTGAGGATGCTTTTCAGGCCGTGCCTCAAAGCTCCCGCGGGGCAGTGCTGTGGCATGGCGATGTGTGCGGGATGAGGTGGCCGCCCTTGGAAGAGCCACACAAAACCCCAAGAGCCACACAAAGGTGTGTGCTCTTGCCAATCCTGATAAAAGCAGTGCTTCGAATACTTGCTCAGATGGCTACTCCATACAGCCAAAAATGCCATGTTTCTAAATAATTGCAGGCGCTTTTGGAAAAAAAGAGTAATTAAGGATTTATCAAGGTTCTTGGTAGACCTTTGTGCCTTGAAGCACAGTGGTGACTTGGAGTTACTGTAGAGATTTAAAAAACACTATTTTAATATATTTTGTTAAATATACATAAAATATGAAAATACAACATCAAAGAGTATGCATCAAATGCAGTTCTCATTTACATTACATAGTAAAGAGAATTCAGAATAATTTTAGTAACTGGGACATCAATGATGCTACAGCTGAATGAATATAGGACAAAGGATCTTATTCAAAGTTGAACTACAGTTTTGTAAAACCGCTTCTTTAAGCATAATAATGAAAAGCAGTAATAACCATCATTCGGTAGAACTTTTCTGTAAGCTTTCTTTTCTCTTAAATACTTTTCTGCCTGTATAGGTAGCTAAACAAACGGTCTATAAGTTCTTGTTATATCACAGAATTAATACAGAACCATCGATGAGTTCCAGCTTAGGCTTTTTTATTTCGCCTCCATATTGCCATGGCATTTCCACAGAGTACTACAGTGCCAGGAATCTCTCCTTTTAGCTCCCTCCTTTTTCTCCCTGTGTGTTCAAGCCTGCGCGTTATTTGCTTTTGCCAAATATATCATTCTGTTTTCAGAAAGCCTTGAAGATTGCATTCCTCTCTGAGTTGGAGAGTTATTTGACCCAATACCCTACTACTTTTTTAAAGTGACAAACCTGTGTTTAGTCTTTCTATAGGAATTGTGTTTTTCCAGGTTTTTTGACACAAGATGTGTGCGTGTGTGTGTGTGCGCGTGTGTTAAGGGGGATTGGCTGTGCTTTTGCTTTCTGTAGTGTCCTCTTGGTGCATCTGATGTGTGTGTCTGCTTTGTTTGGCATATCCAGTACACCGGGGGAATTTTCTCTCTTGGATGATACATACAATTTTGCTCCCAGAGAACACATTGTAGAGCATTTTAAAGTGCTAAGGAAGGTGTATTCACGCAGTCTTGCCTGGTGCTCACAGTTGATAAATGGAAACAGGAAGATATTTATCAAGCTGTTTTCACAGCATTTCATCTTAATATTTTAAAGTGAGAGTATAGGAACATCAGTCCTGAATCAGAAAAGCTGTAAGCACAGGCTTGAAGTTGAACTCCTGGCTATACAGTTTATTACTTAAGAGGTTTTGGCTTGCACTCCCTCTAGGATGATGGGGAAGGTTAATTTCATCATTTGTTAACTGTTAGAATTATTATTATAGAGACATGTGTTCACCTCCCCTGTGCTTTGTGTTGCATCCTTTTTAAATATACTGAAACACCCCAGTATATTTTTTGCCAGGAGATACCCACAAATGCATTCATCGGGAGGCAGTTGTACGATGGCTCAGCTCGTCGTGGGGAGCACGGCACAGGACCAGAGGTCCATCCTCTTAGGAATGGCACTCTTGTATTTGCTCCTGCATTTTGTCGGTTTATGTCGTACCTGCCTGAAAGGCACGTGGTGTTGATGCAAGAGGGGAAAGGCAGCAAAGCTGGAGAGCAGAAACGGCCAGGCTGTCCACCTCACCTCCTCTCAGAGGTCGCTACCCCTGGAGCAGTGGCCAAACCAGCTGCAAACCGTGGCAGTTTCTAGGCTGGTGTAGGAAAGGGGTGCAGATCCAGGTCTGGATGCGGCAATACTGCGGGCTGCAGCCTGCCGCCCGGCGCGGGTGGCTTTGGCGTGGGAACCTGTGGGAGCGGGGCTGCGGGGGCAGCGACTGGAGCAAAACTTTCCGTTTTAATTTGCCTGTGTTTGTGAGTCACTGCCCACAGCTCCTGCTGCTTTTACTTTCCTCCAGGAATGCATTTGCACGGTTTTAACTGTGCTTGAATTATTGTAATTGTATAATCTGGTAGTGAGTAATCATGCAAATATCGAACTGTTAGAGATGTATGCATTCCTTCAGCTGGCTGTGTTGAGTAGTTTTGCTCTACATTTATTTCTCAGACATTGTTACTGGGTAAAATTCAACTCTATATGCCATCTTCAATTTCTCTGAAGAATTTTACGTGCTGGATCTGAACACGCTTTATATCTTAGGAAGACACATGCCAAAACATAAATGTTAACTAATTAACTCACATAGAGGGTTTTGCTTTCTGTACTATGATTAATTTAGCAGCTGCTTTTGTCCCAACCACAGAATTTTTAAGTGGATATCCTCTCTATGTTATGAACACAAATTATTATTATCACGAATGATTATTATCACAAATTATTTTTTTAAATTGGGCAAACACAGGAAAAATTACGGTGTATGTACGAAGACCAGACACCTGATTCTTTAGTACTTGCATTGAACGCATCTTAATAAAGACTTTTGAATAGAATAAAGCCCAAGTATTTGCAGGGAACCAGCTTCAGCAAGCAGTACACTGAATCCGTAACTTCTGCGGAGAGTTACTGCCCACATCTCTGAAAGGTTCGGAAAATGGCTGTCACCTGCAGGATACATAGGAAAACATGGAAGCAATATGTATGTCATCAGCATCCTGTTTATTCTTCCTATAAACATTCCGCGAGCGTTGTCGCGAGCTCAGCTGTGCCCTGCCACCACCATGGGCAGCAAAGCCAAATTCCACTGGAGGCGAAATGCAAACACTTACCTGTTTACACAATTTCCAACTCATAGTGAAACGCCGGAACAATTTACACATATCTTGGTTGACAGGGAGTGTGCAAATTTTTAACTGGTGGTGTTACCTCCTCCCATATAGATCTGTCTGACACCAGCTTTATATTTATCACTGGGTCTCGAAGCGGCCAAGGAATCTGAAAACTGGGGCCAATGTTGTTGGATATTTGCAAGAGGGTCACTCGGCAAATCATATCCCGCATTCCCCAAAAATTCAGACTTGAAAGACGATGCAGCGTCCTTACCCCCCTGCAATTACAGGCTCGTACCTCCTTTGCAGAGGGGGTCAGGTGCAGAAGTCAGGAAGGAGCTTAACCTTTCTCAGAAACACGTGGGTAGCTCAGTGTCACAGCTTACTGCTGCTGGGGTGAGGTGTCGCCTTCCCTGACGTCTGCTTCTCCCCTTGCAGGAGAGTACTGCGAGGTGAACGCACGCTCCGGCCGCTGTGCTCCGGGGGTGTGTAAGAACGGAGGAACCTGCGTGAACCTGCTGATCGGGGGCTTCAAGTGCGAGTGTCCTCCGGGCGAATACGAGCGGCCATACTGCGAGATGACCACCAGGAGCTTCCCACCGCAGTCCTTCATCACCTTCAAGGGGCTGCGGCAGCGCTTCCACTTCACCGTCTCCCTCATGTAAGTCCCGGTGGGGAAGGGCTGTGTGGCTGGTGGCTTCTCCGCTTGAGCTTGGGGGGTGTTTGTTAAATATTGTCACCGAGCGAATTGTCTGCATGTAGAGGTCACTCTGGGTATTTCTGACAGTGACTCCTGCGAGTGGGGTGCCATTGTGTAGTCTGAAAGCATTGGGTTTCTGCCCTGCTGAGGATGCCGCTGAGATGTGAACTCCCGACCTTCCTCTCCTGCAATGCAGGGCAATGGTGCAGGGAAAAGGGACACTAAGGCTTCTCTGGCCACCTCTCAGCAGCCCTAGGTTGGAAAGGCACAAGGGTGGGTGGTAGGTTTGCCGCCTTTCAGGCATGTCAGGTGCTTTTCTGGTTGCGTCTGTGGCTTCCTGACATTCAGGCGCAGGCTGCTAGTTGGTGCTGCTTGTTTGGGAGCGCTCTTCCCCTCTCCCGTTTCCCCACCTGTGAGAGGACCTGGTCTCCTCACGCCATGGCTGAGCACAGCCTGGTCCTCCTCAGGTCCTTGCTGTCTGCTGGTTCCCAGCCTTGGGCTTGGGACAACCTCAACTGTCCCAGATCCTCGCCTTGCTCCTCTTGGCCTCTACACCCATCTCCTGCTTCTGGTCCCATCCTGGCTGCCACGCACAACCAGCCTCCTCCCAGTCCCATCTGCTTCGACATCTCCGTGTTGGACAGTCTTTTCCTGGGCTGACTGTTGCTTTTCCCTTGAGGGCACTCAAGGAGCTCTTGGAGCTTGGGGAGCAATGGTGGCAGCTGCACTGCATGGACCAGGGCTCTCCTTCCCTGGCTCACACATCCTGGGGAAAAAAAAAATATCTTCTGGAGAAGACTTTTGGGTCAGGCCATAGTATAGGGCTCTCCTGCCATGGAGCCAGAGCTCCAGGTGTGCACATGTGTCTTCTCCGGAGAGGGTGCAGGTTTGCAGCTTTCCTGTGGTTTATCTGGTCAGAATTGACCTTTGGTTCTCCCTCGCAGTTGACTGTGAGTAAATAGCACAAAATGTGTTAACCCCGACCCCAAAGAGCAAGGCCAGGGATTTTTGATAGGTACAACAACAGTAACAATGACGGAGATTTTTGTGTGTCTGTCCAGAGAAAGTGCTCAGGGAGGACACCACAAGGCACATGTCCCATCCAGCACCCAGCAGTTAGTTACCTGGGATTTTACATCTCTTAGGAGCCAGGCAGCTTCTTTCCAATTTATCCTTCATCTGCCTTAATCCCAAGGTCTGAAATTTTATGGAATCTTGACTCTTTGCTTAAATCAGAAAGTGCAGGCACGCTTTGCACGTGAGCTGAGGCAGGGAAAAGATGTGCCTGTGAAGATCAATTTAGAGCATCAGATCTAAGTACGCGGAAAAGCTGAGGAGCAAAAGGCTCTGTTGGACTTGTCAGACCTACAGTGAGTGCAAACAAAGGAGCAGTCTGGGCTGGCTGCCAGTGTAAATTACCTGCACTACCCTTGGCTTGTCCCCACAGCCACATGGTGTCATTTTTCAGGCTTTCAGGAAGAAATCTTTGACATGTAGGGTGCTTCAAGTTAAAGTGACTCAAATTCTCTGGGTAGGGGTTATTGAGAAACAGCAAACTACTGTAGTAAGGTAGTGCTTGCACCAGGGTTTCTTCACCTTCTTTAAAATTAAGATGGTATATTTAGTCACGAGCTACACACTCCTCAGTCCACTCAGTATGATTATAAAGTCTAGACCATCATGGGGTTCATCCCACACTGTCTGGGATAACATTTATCATAGAATCATAGAATAATGACACATTTATTTTTCTATACCCGAAGTTCACTGTTATTTACGCTTGTTATTTCTTTGGCTTTTATTATCCTTCAGTGCAGATGGAGAACATTATGTGAGGAAAAGCAAGAATTAGCAGTTTGACTAGACAATGACTTGCCATTACATATTGTGTGATTTGGGAGCATTTGTAAAATCCCAGGGTGTCTAGCTTCCTTCAGCCTCGAAGTGATTCATGACCCGCTCCTGGCAAAGAGCAGAATGTTTGCATTGTCGAGTCTCATAACGAAAATGTGATTTTTTAAAAAAAGTATTTAGGTTACTGACCAGACATGACTTTCTGCTCCCAACATTATACGTCTTCCTTGCTTCCTTCCAACACTTGCTACAAGAGACACTGTCAGTGGAGAGGTTTTCTCACTATTTATTCAAAATTCTCTAAGAAAGTGTCTTTTGTTTCCTATGTCCTGAGATTAAAAATATCCCTTTTATTAAAAGACAGTATTTCTTTTCCCCAGCTGGTGATAACTAGACAAGTTCAAAAGTGGTAGTGCTTTAACTATTAGTATGATACAAAAGATGCTTTTGACTAGTGGCAAAGAATGGAACTGAGCACACACAGAGTAAAGAAATGTAAAAAATAGCATAATAATTTAATCAGAAAAACATATTCAAACAGAGCTAGGGTTCCTGTTATTGCTAATCAAACTAAGTCCTTCTGCCCACTAAAGAGGCATCACTAATATTATTCTCATTTCTTTTGCTCATATATATTCTGGATAGATCTGATAAAAATGTTTTGCTGAAGCAGTTATGCACAGAAAAATATAGTCGGGAAATGTTTTACAGAAACTGTATTCCTTTGGATGAAAAGTTTGATGGTGAAAAGTGAAAACTAAATCAGTGTTTTGATAATATTTCAACAATATTGCCTTAATTCATTTAGTTTGCCTTTTACTTCTATCATATTATTTTATATTATGTTAAATAAATTTAGAAATAAAGATGTGTTTCAAAACTGATTAGGTGAATGGAGTTAAATCCAGTTGACAGCTGGTCACAGGCGGTGTTCCCCAGGGCTCAGTATTGGGGCCAGTTCTGTTTGATACCTGCATCAACGACATGGACGAGGGGATCGAGTGCACCCTCAGTACGTTTGCAGATGACACCAAGATGGGCGGGAGTGTTGATCTGCCTGAGGGTAGGAAGGCTCTACAGAGGGATCTGGACAGGCTGGATTGATGGGCTGAGGCCAACGGTATGAGGTTCAACAAGGCCAAGTGCCGGGTCCTGCACTTGGGTCACAGCAACCCCATGCAGCGCTACAGGCTTGGGGAGGAGTGGCTGCAAAGCTGCCTGGCAGAAAAGGACCTGGGCGTGTTGGTGGACAGCCGGCTGAGTATGAGCCAGCAGTGTGCCCAGGTGGCCAAGAAGGCCAACGGCATCTTGGCCTGTATCAGGAATAGTGTGGCCATCAGGACTAGGGAAGTGATCATCCCCCTGTACTCAGCACTGGTGAGGCCCCACCTTGAACACTGTGTTCAGTTTTGGGCCCCTCACCACAAGAAGGACATTGAAGTGCTGGAGTGTGCCCAGAGAAGGGCAATGAAGCTGGTGAGGGGTCTGGAGCACATGTCTTATGAGGAGCAGCTGAGGGAACTGGGGTTATTTAGCCTGGAGAAAAGGAGGCTGAGGGGAGACCTTATCCCTCTCTACAACTACCTGAAAGGAGGTTGTAGAGAGGTGGGTGTCAGTCTCTTTTCCCAAGTTAGAAGTGATAGGACAAGAGTAAATGGCTTTGTTTCGTGCCAGGGGAGGTTTAGATTGGATGTTAGGAAAAATTTCTTCACTGAAAGGGTTATCAGGCATTGGAACAGGCTGCCCAGGGAAGTGGTTGAGTTGCCATCCCTGGAGGTATTTAAAAGACAGTTTTAGCAGTGTTAGGTTGATGATTGGACTTGATGATCTTAAAGGTCCCTTCCGACCTAGACGATTCTAAGATTCTATTCTGTGATTCTAAAAGTAATCAAAGCAGTAACATAATATTTTTGTGGACTATAACAGATACTCTTTGGAGTTTTTATTTTATTGGAAATGTCAAATTTTTGACTTCTGGTTTTTGAACCAGAAAAATTCATTCTCCTTCAAAAATATTAAATAATGTATGGAATAAAAATTGCCATTTCCATGTAGCTCAAATTCAGGCTCCTCATTCAAAAAGGTCTCTGCTCGCTGTGGTCCACAACATACGTATGTCTGACAAACAACTTTTGTTAAAAAATATTCTTTGGTTTTGAAATTTTTTATTTCAAATACCAGACCTTGATGTTCTAAAATACTGCTTCTTTCACATTCTCTGAATGCAGGTTTTGTTGCATTGCATGGGAGTCTTGCTAGTAGACGTGACATGACAGGCACAAGAATCATTTCTTCTGTCCATGGAAGGAAGTTTTCATTAGCTGCATTCAGCATTTGATTCATTTGTAGGAAAAGTGGGTTAATTTAAATCAGGCATAATTCCTGAACTTCAAGATACAAAATCAAACTACACTGCCATTTCGAAACACAAGAAATTCCTATGGTTTCCTCTCTGTTTCTCTCTGTATATAATATTAGTCTTTGTAAAAATGTTTCTGTAAAGTGTAATAATTTTTTTTGCATTTCTAAGTAGATGAAAGCTGTGTGTAAGTCCCCAAAGATAATAGGATTCAATTAAAAATGATAACATTTGTACAACATGCAGAAATTTGCAGACAAAAAAAAAAACCCAGGCTTGTTGAAAAGTGGGGTTGCCTCTTTTTCTGCAGGAAAGGTGTCATCTCATATTAGAAGCACAAGAAAAATAAACCCAAAAAACACCCATTGGCGCTGATTTAGTGGAATTATTTAAGTGTTTGTGTTCCTTCCTCCAACTGACTGAACTGTTGATTGATGAACTGATTGTCTACATGGCATTGTTAAAGTAAATCTTATCTTTCTTTTCCCTTTGCCTCCCCATCAGGTCTTTTTAATCAGTTGATGACTCTCCGTGTACCCTGTAGCATTTAGGCAGCAAGCAGGCAGCAAGTATCCCCCCTTTGATGTGAAAATACCTTCTAGCTTTTGGACTGTTTGCAAAGTGTAGTAAGTGCTACTGTTCGGCGAGTGTCAGATACTCACTCTGCATCATGCGTCTGCCTAATTTTACCCCTTGTGAAGGTCAGCATCCACAGCAGATCTCTGCAGAGTAGCTACTCTGTAATTTCTACCTTGCTTGCCTCTGTTGATGGTGAAAGAGTAGATTTATCCTGCGGCTGGCTCCTCAATTTTATAATTTTCTGTCTGAAGAAAGATTCAAAGGCTTGCTTTTCTGCTAAATACAATGCCATCTTTCTTCTGGGCGACTTGACCGTCAGTCATTAATTCATAAGCCGTTAAGCATGAGCTAACCCCTCATCTCTGCGTTCTAGGTTTGCAACCAGGGAGAGGAATGCTCTCCTCCTCTACAATGGGCGTTTTAACGAGAAGCACGACTTCATTGCCTTGGAGATCATTGAGGAGCAGATCCAGCTCACGTTCTCTGCAGGTGAGGTCTCACTGGAGTCAAGCGTTTCTGTCTGTGGTCAGGAGATCCTCTCAAGCCATTTGGAAATGCACGTTAATGATTTTATATGGCTATTTGCTGCCTCATTAATTGAAGAACTGGCTGACACTGTACAAGGAACAACTGATGCTGGGTGTTGCAAAGTACTCCAGATTGTAGCGGTTTGTGGTGGTTACACTTGCTGTGGTAGGCAGGAGCTTGTCAACATATCAGTTATAAAAGCTGGAGTTTATGACTACTATAAAAGATTGGCACTAGCCTGAAAGTTGGCCTCTGAGCCAATGTTTGCTTAAATGAGACTTTGTTTTATCACACTGTAATAAATGTCATGTGTTTATGCATTTTTACGCTACGGCATCAGTGTAACTAGATGCATAAATGTTATCTAAAAAATACACACAAGCCAAAGGACAAGCTAGCGGACAAGTGAAAAATGCCAGCCCTTCGTTAGGGATTGGTGACGAGCAATGCTGTCGCTGGAATGCACTTTTGTGCAGTAGAAGCACCTCCCCTTGGAAGAGGCTGTAAACAACAACGAATTTAGGAGAACTTAGCTCCCCACTTATTGCTACGGTGGGCTAGGAAACAAGAAACGGAGGCTTTTCCCTTTGCTTGTTTTCTGCACTGGGACAAAGCCACTGTCTTTTGGTGCTTTTGGGAGCGGAGGGAGGGGAAGGTCGACAAGCAAAGCTCAGGGTGGCATGTATCCCTGCCACTGGGGCCTTCTCCTGGCAGAGAGGCTTCCTCCAGAAAATCAGGCCTGGCAGTGGCAAAGCTCTTCCCTGACAAAAGTGTGATCAGAGCAAACCCCAACCGTTCCAGCCTCAACAAAGGGGTGTTTCCCAAGTTAAAAAAGCCCAAGTTTCATCCAAAAACTCATGTCCAGCTGTGCTCATTGCCATGACAGGGGTAGCAGGTGAAGCTGTTAGCACACAGCTGTACAGCGTGGTTGAAGCACGTTGAAGCCACCAGGAATCACCCCCTGGACTTCAGCAGGCTTGCTGAGCCTCTCGGTGGGCCACTTGCATTCCTGCTTGAGCCCAGGAGCAGGTCCATGAGTTCGGTGGGAAGGTTTTGGGGGCTTTCCTAAATCTCAACAGAGGAGACAACCTCTAGTTGTCACAGGTTTAGGGGATGTTTTCCATTGGGACAGAAACAAATATCTGGGAAGGGCTGTTGTCCTGTAGGTCAAGTAGGGTTACATGTAGGTCAAGTGAGACCTTAGTACCTCTGTACCGGGCACGTAACTCAGGAAATAACCATGTTATTTCCCATTATCCATCATCAGGATAGACATGCGGGCTCTAGTCAACTTGTATTTTATTTTTATGAAAAATGAGACATTGCAAGCAGTAAAGCAGTAGAAGCAGAGTCACAGCCGATGTCGGTGTTTTACACTCATCGCCAGTGACGGTCGCTGCCATCAGACCCCGTGGTAAAACCTATGTGACCCCACTGATTTACCAGCAATGCTTAAGTGCATATCTGGGCCCTTTGGGTTGAAGATATCCGATTTCATTTCCCCTTTATTACCTCAAAGTTGTCCAAATTATATTTTAAGGCAGGCTTTTCAATGGATTAGTGTAATGAAATAACATGCTGCAGTTGGAGAGATGTGCTTTCTTCTGTAGCTCTGCTCCGCCTGTCTAAACTTGAATCAAATTGCTTGGAAGGCACCCTGGGGATGAATGAGAGAAAAATAAATTCTGCTTGTACTTATATGCATTTAAATGTAGAGGAACTCCTTTAAAATACATGAAACTAAATTTAGATTTGCACTGCTGCACCTGAGAGCAGGTCTGGTCCTGTATATTTACAAATGGTATTTTCTTTGGAAGGAGAATGGTTTATGTTTTATGGTTCTAAGTGGCTTTTAACGAACAGTACAAGTTTTGGACATCTGATCTGACTGTTTTACCTGTCGCAACAACTTTTTCACAGAAAGCAAAGCAAAAGGATTGGAGACTGATGATCTTCCTTTTGCAGAAACTTACTAGCTGAATAAAAAGCCCAATTTTTACCATGGATTTTTTTATCTCTAAATGTTAAAAAACATAACAGCAAGACGTCAAACATGCTAAGCTGAAATGTGTATTGTTTAAATAACAGAAGTATATAGGGTGGGAGTGAAAAGAGAGTAGGGGACACAGAAATAATACTTCATGCAGGGTAAAGTATTTGTTGCAAATAGAGAGTTGAAAGTACATTTTAAGCTCAACAATACTATGAACTTTGTTAGGTCACGGAAGGGAGTTATTTTTCCTGTGGTTTATTATGTAGAAATTTCCAACCATTAAAAAAAAAATACCAAAGAAAGAGAAAGAAAAAAAAGTCGAAACCTAGCAATCCCTTCTCTGTGCCAGGCCTTTTATGTACTTTCAACACGAATGTTTATTTTGCTGCTACCTCGGAACAGATATGCCTGGTTACTGAGCTGGTTCTGCTGACTCAGACCTGGCTTAAAAGCTTCAGCTTTCCAACTGCAATGGCAAGGGCTTGCTTTCAAATTTAAATACTGAAAGGCCGCCAATAATTTCATTAATCGCTGGTAAAATTTTGCTGGGACCAAGGTTACCATGGGTTTTATACTACAGTACTTTTGGATTTCACTTCCTCAGCTCTGACGAGGAGTAGGCTTCCCTTCCCTGACAAAATATCGCGGCACGATACTTCATCATAGTAAAAAAACCTCAAAGTGCTGCTTTTGGCAGAAATGCAGAAAAATTCATGTACTTTTTTTCCTCAGTTGACCACTTCAGCAATAGCTGTATCTGCCCAATGCATCTGCTGCTGCGCTCTGCAGAGGCGTAATAAAAAGTAACACAATTCACCCGAATGCGCCAGAAGCTATTTTTGTATTTGTGCACTAAAGTAATTCCATGAAACTGGGGATATTTACTGTCTCGCAGGACAAAACCCCCAATTCCTTCATGATGAAATAAGACGGCTACATTCTGTGCCTGATGAGGGTCTCCCCATGTTTTGGTTTAGTGCAGAGCACGGTTTCCACTGATGTTGACTTATTTTTTCCCTTCTGCCTCCCTTGCAGGGGAGACAACCACTACGGTGGCACCATTCATTCCGGGAGGGGTCAGCGATGGGCAGTGGCACTCGGTCCAGGTGCAGTACTACAATAAGGTAAGACTAATTGTGTTGGTGATTGGCCTATTATTTGTAAAGTAATAGAGGCATGGGTCATCTAGCTCTGACCTGATGTATGCAGGTGACTTGGATTTCATTTATTTAACCAGGCACATTGCTACAGCTCTGCACAAATGGTGCTAGTCTTGCTCACCATGCCTGGGACAAAAATTCCCCCTGAGGGCTTTTGAGTTTTGTCTCAGGAAGACAAAATCAGACCTAGTATGTCCTTTTCAGAAGTACTACCAGGGAAACCTTCAGGTACTTGGAACTATTTTAGTTTTCAGTTCTTTAAACCCTCACAAGTGTCAGTGTATCTAAAACAACTGGTTCCCTGATTTGGTTCTTTTTTTTTAAAGAATTGTGCAGTGCAGGAGCCTTCAGTGTAGTAACTACAAACCGCTAGTGTAGAATTTTCTGAAGCAAAACAGAATTCTTCCCTATAACTGTCTTTTCTTGTGTAAAATGACTGGTTTAGCTAATACAAGCTTCTCTGGTTTGGAAAATTTGTTTATGAAATGGTTGACACTTTTCAGTAATCAAGGGCTATCTTACTAAATCATTTTTATGTCTGCTATATAAAAAGGTACGCAAGAGAAATGCAAAAAGCATCATTGCATGCAGTCCGTGGCACTCAGGAGTGGGCTCTGGGGTCCCTGTCCCACAGCTGCGCCCGTGGTAGCTGTCAAGAGCAGGTTCACTTTGACTGAACCAAAGGCGGGGGCTTTGTGCAAACCAGCCGTTTTGTGAAAAAACAAAAAGTAAGCTTTTAGGGTGTTCGGTGTCACTGTTTATAGATAGATGTCAGAGCTCTTCTATAATCTATAACAAAAATTAGAGAATTCACTTAGTTACTGAGAAGCATTGCTTTTAAGTCTGACATGATAGCATTATGGGGGATCGCGTAAGGAAATAGAGGAGCATTGTTGGCTGTTAAAAAGGAAACAGGATACTGGTGTAGGAAGCTGAATGGAAGATGAAGGATTAATATGATCAGCAAGTTCTTTATTTCCCAGCGCTGCATCATTTCATCACAGTTTGTGTGGCAGTTTGAATGGGAGGATTAAAATTTTCTTTGGACTCCTAGATAGGATCTCCTAGCCTAAGGCTATTTTATTGAGGAAATAAAAGCCTTTTTTAATAGTTATTTTATTAAAAAAAAAAAACAGCAACAAAAACACTTATTTTATAAGTTTTGTACTTAATATACTTAATATACTCTCTACTATCCAGAGCACAGAGAAATAGAAGCGCCACTTGGGGTGTCACCATGCATACATCTGTGGACACTGTGGGGCTCTTCCTTACAAACTGCCACATGCCATGTTTCCATAGTTTGCATATTTCTTAGTGAATCACTTTAGCGGAGTAAGCAGCACTTGCTGAGGCAGCGGAGGGACATTCCAGCTTGCAAGCTCCTTGGTGGACGAGGAGGGGAGGGCACAGCCATGGGGACAGCAGCTGGAGCAGCTCGCTGAAGCACTGCTGAGCAGATAAGGGGCACAGGCAGCCCCAGGACACTCTTTAAAAGGCAAAGAGATCTGTCATGGATGTTAAAAATAAACCCCTGCCTCATCTTAAGGGCTTGCTGCTCTTCAGGCAGACTGGTAGGTGAGCCATGTTAGCAGCTGGTGTTTTCCTGTCGTTAACATGTGCACACTGTCATCATTTTCTTCTTCTGCCCGTTTTTCGAAGGGGAGCAAGCCAGGCCCCGCAACATGGGAGGAAACTCAGGGAAGAGAGGGAGAGTAGAGGGGCTGTGCCAGGAGACACCACTGACTTCACTGCCTTTGCCACTCGCATGATGTAAAAGTGATCAAAAGTAGAGTCACTGTGTGGAAAGCAGCACTGTGCCTTTTGCTGTCTGTGTTAGAGACCAAGATCATCACCTTCTATTTCACAGAATCATAGAATGGTTAGAGTCAGAAGGGACCTTAAAGATCATCGAGTTCCAACCCCCCTGCCATGGGCAGGGACACCTTCCACTAGACCAGGTTGCGCTCAAAGCCTCATTTATTCCAGAGCAGTTAAATTTGGGCTGGCAGAGGGGAGCTCACAATATTCAGTTAACAGCACAAGTAGGATATGCTAACCTATATGTACTTAGTGTGCTCTCAGGACTTCCCAGCATGTCTGAGAGTTGCATCGGTTGCAGCAGCTCTGCAGCAGGGAAAGGAGGAGCGGGGGCTGCGGTGCAGCGGCAGCCGGGGGCGGCTCTGCAGTCCTGCCCGCCGGGCTGCCCGCCACAGCCTGCAGCAGGCCTCAGCCTTTGCCTCCACTGATATTTGTTTGTAAAGCAGTTCCTTGGCTACTTCATGTTTTAACAAAGCTGGAAGAAAAGTTCCTGCGAGGAGGTTGAAAAGACAGAGATAATTTAGGGATTTGAGTTGTGCCAAGATAAATGAGATGCTGTGTCTAAACTTGACACAACTGAGACATGTTTGAATAACAGAGTACCCAAAACTCATGAGTTTGCTTAAATTATGCCCTCATATTATTTTGCAGGTACTGCATCCTTCCACTCTTTCCAAAATCCTACCGCCCAGTGTGAGGTCCTTGTCCCATCACTACTCAGCCCCTTTGCTCTGCTCAAGACACTGCACAGGCAGAGCTCCCCTGAGCCGTCTCCCTCCTCCCTGCCTCTGGCTGGTGTTTGATCCCCACCTCCAGCCCCTTCTGGACTCCACTCCCTCCTCTCTGCCTCCGGCTGGATCTGGCATTTTGCAGCAGGACCTGGTCCCTGGCGGTAGGGCCACAGGGACTGACTCTACCAGCATCCCTGGGGGCTCCTGTCCCTTCTTCTGTTCAGCTGCGTGCCCAGGGAGCTTCTGGTCTCTGCTCCTTCTTAGAGATCTCATCCTGATGCTGTCCATGGGAAATGCGTAACTCATCATCCCAGATACCCGTAGAGGTCCATTTTGTTCATTTGTCTATGTCTCGCATTAAAAATCCCTTAAACATGTGTTCATACCTGCTCTTTCTTTTCCTTCTCACATGCTGAGTTTCATCTCCCTCCATCCACCTTTTGCTCCATCAGCAGGTTTTCTTTATTTAATAAGTATGATCACCATTGCCTGTACATTCATCAGTCCCTTCCTGTGTCAACTCTGTGCTTTTTTTGCACAGCAAAACAGACATTTTGAACTTTTTTTATTATTCACACTCTTACAGCTGAGCGCTGCCAGGCTGCTCATCCTGCGACTGGGGTCATTACAGTTGTGCCCATCCTCTTTCTACCCACCACTGTGTCCTCGGGCAGTGACAGGCTGCTTTGAGCTGGGCCCTTTCCTCCTGCCTTGGAAATGTGAGACATGTTGTGGTGCAGGTTGCAATAAATAGCAATTCAAAAATTTCCTGTTGTGCTCACAGCAAACATGTGGGGTCAGGTACTGCCTTAGCTTCATCCTTCTTTCCTAGTTCCTTTTTTTGCTAAGCTTCTTTAAAGTATCTTTTTAAAAACTAAGCTAGAAATTGTTGAGTTCATGTCATTCTTTCCACATTTGTACAGCATCTAATAAGAAAAAAAAAAAAGGGTTCAGTCCTCTTCGGAGCTTTCAGATACTGCTGTAATTCACATAAGGAGTATTAGATTTCATCACAGCTGAGATTAATTTGTCATCTTTAGTTTTTGAGAAGAGTGACGGACAGACTTTGATACACAATCTAAATCACTTCAGTCCAAAGCAAATTTTTGTAGATGAGTGTTCACAGCTCTGAAGGCTGTTCCTGCAATCTGAGTTGATCGTGGTTGGATACGAGCAAAGGTGGAGTGGTTTTTGGCACCTGCAGCTCTGTGGATGATATTTGGCTGAGGATTGCTGGAATTTGGACTCCAGGAGTGGGTGACTTGGATGCAGGGGCAACTCTGGTGGGAAACTTCTACAGCAGCTATTTCCTTAATGTGGCACGTGGTTCTGCAGCATCCTGGTGATGCTGCCATCCTGCGCAAAAGTTGGTCTGGTAATGACGATATTGAAACCAGATGTTAGTGTAGAAGTGACTTCTGTAAATTATTTTCTGTACTCAGCTCAGAAGCAATGTGCTTGGTAATGTTTATCTTTAGTGTTGTTAAAAAATGTTGTTTTATAATTGACTCCTTATTATGAGGGTCACCTGCCTCTTGGGGACAAACACTGGAGCCTCATTGGCAAGAGGTGAGTCTGGACCTGGCTTTGTGCCACTGTGTTGGCAGAGAAGCATCGAACCAGTTCTCTATCAGCTCAAGTATTTGATGCTTTCTTACAAATCCTGGTATGTACAGGCACTGTAAAACGTTGCAGTAATGAAACGGCTTGTGTCAGGGGAGGAAGGGCAGCAATGTCGTTTCATTTACCGTGTAGTGATGGAAATGGATGCTTCTTCCCCTGGTAACAGTTGACATACTTGGTTTCAGTGGAAGTGCCTAAGGGAAGCACATGGATGTTGTACTAAGGAAGTGTTGGCTCTGTATTGAATTTCTGGAAGGGAAAACACCAAGGGGAAGGAATTAGTAGCTATAAGAGAGCAGAAGTGAACTAGGAGTGTTTTATAACCATTCTCTAGTTTCAGTTATATATTAAAAGTCTTGTCAGCTACCCAGTAGCAAGGTATCAGTTTTCCTGTTAGCAGTGTTACTTGCCATTATAGATGTCTGCTGACAGCGGGGGGAAAGCAGGGAGGAAAGCTACTCACCGACTCTGTCAGTTCAAGCAGCTTACCTTCTGGAATCCTGATCTCACAGCCGCGAAAATCAATGGGAGGTATTAAACTAAAGGCGGCCTGTGTGTGACCTGCTTTCTCAGGAAGTATATAAATTGATAAGAAATTCAGAAGAAATGGGATTTTTAAAAATTATTTTGGAAGGAAAGGTGGGAGAAAGGGGAAGATTTTAGCCCGTCAAATAAAACTGATAAAAAATAGCAGAAACAACCTGCTGCTTGTTCAGGGGATAGGTGGCGTAAAGGGCAGCATCGATGTGAGCTGCCCTCTTTGCCTCGGTAATGTGCCTCCTCCCCCCAGGGTGAGAGCGCAGTCAGCCTCTGGTAGAGTTTGGTCCTTATCCTTTGGCTCTCCTGAGCCTGCCAGCGTGAGTGGTGATCCATATGTTTAGCCATGCTGGCACTAGTTTAGAATAGGGGTAAAACCACCAGGATGTTTGATCGTAACGATGCTCACATGAACTATGTGGCATTCATTGCACATACAGGATCATGTGTGATTGTAGGCAGTGCTTGGGACAGGAGATTTTAATGAGCCCGGTAGTGGGTGGTGTTTTTAATTAAGTGAAAACTTCAAGCAACTCTAGCAAACTTCTGATAGAAATGCAATTTTGTTCAGAATTTAAGATATACCATCAAATTTATGTTAATGTTTTACCTGACTCATTACCTCAGGGTAGAATTCATCATTTGGCACAAGATAAAAATGTTTTACGTATGGACATGTTCCTTTAATTATAGAGGGCATGTACATGTATATTTGTCTACTGTGTATCTTATATGTTACTTATACATATATGACATCAAAGTCGCTTAAGTATGTTACTATTCTGTAGGTGGAAACTCCTTCTGTGTCTGTTTAAGGGAGCACGGGATAATCACTGATGTGCTGTACAGTAATTCTGGGGAATGGGATGAACAAATCCCTGAATGACTCACAGAATGACTCACAAAAGTAACGTTAGACCGGGCAGTGTGTGTGCATGGGATCCTCCTCCACGGTCAGGAGGTGCAAAAATGACGGGTGCCTCAGAGAGCATCTCAGCTGTACTGGTCACTTGAGCCTGCAGGCTCCCAGGATGAGATATTCAGGACAAACATTACCCTTTTTCCATAACTGGCCTAAGGTTTCTTCTCATATTTGATAATCAATAGTAAGCTGCTGTTCTTTGACTCTTTCCTTGTATGTCTTTAGACCAAAGAGTGCCATGGTGGTTGTTTCAGATGCTTGACTGTCTTGGGAGTAGCCCATCCTTTCACAGTGGTTACAGTTAGCAGGGACCTACTGCTTTCCATCCCTGTGCGCTTTCCACCCGGCAAAGCCCAGACCTGTGTTTAGCCTGAAGACAGCTGCCGGAGAAAACAGGCAAATTCTTCAGTTGAGAGATAAACTTAAAAGAAACGAGGGCTGCTTAGGGCTGATCTTCGGTGTGTTGTGAATTCAAAGCGCATTGCGACGTGCGTTGCTCTAAATCAGACTCACATATGCTTTCAAAAATCTCCTGCCTGTGGTAAGTGATGGTTTCTCTTGAGTTAGCTGGCCTTCATCTGGGGCAAGCTGGAGCTTGAATATCGCTGAAGTTTGAGCTAATGCTGTAAAGATTCAGCTCTCGGCCCACTCGCGCACTAGAATTTGCCAGTACCTTTCCTTCCCGGAGAGCTTGGGTCTCTCTCTCACCCACTGGCTGAAAGCTGTTTCCAGATGCCAAAACACCCTCTGTTTCTGTGCCAAGACCCACGCTGTAATTGATTTTTCGTACCTCAGGTGCGTGCTGCGGCTCTCCTCTTGTGCTGGCTCAGCCAGCGGGCAGGAGGGCAGCTTTCTCCTTCACCGGTGGGTTCCTTGGACAATGCTGATCCCAAAGAGATTAACCGTACCTGTACAGCTGTGCTACGGTGCCAGCAGAGCTCACCATTTTGAGTCTGCATCCACAAATCCTCCATACCATGGATCACCGGTAGTGCCCTGCAAACTGATCATTGGTGCCAGGCGGTAGCATACGTCTGGGCAAAACCAACCGGCTCCATTTCTGGGGAGACCTCAGTGAGCCCTGACTGCTTGTGTGGTCTAAGTGGCAGCTCTCCAGTGCTGCTGGGCAGAGCTTGTGTGCCCTGCTGGGCTCTGGATGGAGCTGGGGCCAGCTGAGGGTCTTGAGGACCATGTGGAGTTGGGACTTCTGCCAGCCCAGATAGGCCTGGAACAGAGGAACAGATCCCGTCTGCACTTGCCTAGGACTTGGGGGGTGAAGTGGAAGGAGAGACAGGGTTAGGGAGGAAAAGACAGGAAGAAAAAGCAGCCCCAGGTCAGGTCGGGGTTTCGTTTGCTGCCATTAGTCAGACAAGATGTTGGTCAGAAAGTGGAATGCCATATGGGAGCTCTGTGCAGCTGGGTTTGGCCGTAGGGCTCAGGAAAGGCTTCACTTCCACTTACCTTCAACATACAAGGAGCAGGTCTGCACCATCGCTGTTTCCCCTGACACCACCATTCCCTGCTGAAAACCTGCCCCCTCCCGTGACCATGAAGAGATGAGGCTTCAGCAACCACCAGGGCCACCATTTCTGGGAGACTATTGCCCTCTTCCAATGCCCATCCTTCCTCATGCTGCTCCTCACCATATCAGCACCCCTGGCCAGCCATGGCCGTCACTGCTGTCTCCATCAGTCTCAACTTTCCCGTGTTCTCAGACAGGATTTAAAGTGGGCTTCACGTGGCCTGGAAAAATCAAGGCCTTCAGTGGAGGTTCATTTGCAAAGGAAGAGTGTCCTGAAACCTGTAGATGACAGCATCCCAAGAAAAAGCCCACAGGAACAACTTCTTTTAAAAAAAAAAAAGCCCAACAGTCTGGAAGTACATCTGCAGGTACTCTGCCCTTTTCCCTAGCAGCTTGTTTATTTTGGCATGCATTTTACTCTGGTCTTGTAGACAGATTCCAGGAGCTTCTCATGAGCACAATTTCCTGAGGGCCCTTCATGTTTTCTGGCAGCCCAAGCTTCTCTCTCTATTTGCTAGAGCTAGCCATTCCCCAGCAGTCATTTTGTCTGCCCGTTATTCCGAAGATGCCTGAATAGGCATAAATTGAGAGTTTAGCTAATGGGTGACAGTATCTGTCAATGCTCTTACTGTTAAAATAAAATGAAAAGCATCCACAGCTCTGTTCCAAACCACCCACCTTCAGTCCGTGCACACTCTCCATCTTCATGTGCAATTTTTGTCACATCCAAGTGTACTGGTTTTGACTGGCATAGAGTTAGTTTTCTTCACAGTAGCTTGTAAGGGGTTATGCTCTGGATTTGTGACCAAAACAGTGCTGATAACGCAGGGATGGTTTAGTTACCGCCGAGCAGTGCCTGCACAGAGTCAAGGCCTTTTCTGCTCCTCTGCCCCACCAGCGAGCGGGCTGGGGGGTCCACAAAAAGTTGGGAGGCGACACAGCCGGGACAGCTGACCCCAACTGACCAAAGGCTATTCCATGCCATATGATGTCATGCTCAGTATATAAAGCTGGGGAAGAAGAAGGAAGGTGGGGACGTTCAGAGTGATGGTGTTTGTCTTCCCAAGTAACCATTACGCATGATGTAGCCCTGCTTTCCTGGAGATGGCTGAACACCTGCCTGCCCATGGGAAGCAGTGCATGAATTCCTTGTTTTGCTTTGCTTGCGTGCACAGCTTTTGCATTGCCTATTAATCTGTCTTTGTCTTAACCCACGAGTTTTTGCACTTTTACCTGATTCCCCCCCACCATCTCACTGTGGGGCAGTGAGCGAGCAGCTCTGTGGGGTTTAGCTGCCCACCAGGGTTAAACCTAAGCAAGAAATAAGAAGCACTTTACAACAGGCCTGGTGTTTAGCAGCTTCAGGGTAAAGACTTTCTATAATGGACAGGAACAAGGCCTTGAGATAAAAATTGCAATGTTTACCTGGCCATCTTGAAGATGTAAAGGGAAGGTTGTTGGGTTTTGGTTTGTTTTGGGTTTTTTTGCCCCATTTTCTAAATGAAACAGAAAATTCAAGCCAGTTTCTTTGCTTGAAAGGCTTTTTTGCACAGGTGCCTTCCAGACCTCCAGTCCAATGGCAGCTTCTGGTCTAGCGAAAGGAGAGGGTGGGTAAATGTATGGACTTGACAGAAAGCCCGATGAACCTGCTGAGCTCCCAAGGGAGACATGAGCAGGGAAACAGCAGTCTTGCAGGGCGGCTGCAGAGGTGGTGGGAACAGGGAGTGGACAGTGGTCACCAGAGCCCACCAGCAGATGTGTAGGAGGCAGTGACACACTGGCGCAAAAAGATGACACAAATTTGCCTTCGATGTGCGATGTGTCTTGCTGGAGCGTGCCTTGCTCATACAGAGCACCTGCTTCAGCTGACCGCATGGTGAGCATAAGCTCTTGGGTTCAGTCTTGTAGAACCCCTGCATTGTCTCATACCCGTACATGCGTTATGCCTGCCACTCGGTGGAATTATCTTTAGGATTATCTTAATAGCAAATCTCTAACATTCATCACTGCCTTTGTTTTACTAGAGCCTCTGTTTTGATTCTGGGAGCCCGTGTTGCGCAACTGCCTAGCAGTGGCCAGAGGCAGAGCATTTCTGAAGGGCTTGAGGATGTGTACACAAAAATTCCCTTTTAAAAACTCAGGTCCACCCCCATTCTCCCACCCAAGAGACGGCTGGGACCCCGTTTGATCCAACCACCAGTCACTGCGGGGTGACACAGCTGTACCCTAGAAGTCAAGACCTACAGGGCTGTGTGCTGGAGTACTTGTGGGCACCTGGAAACTTGGTGGCCACTTGCGTTCCCCTGCCATGGGCAAGGCAGGACCTGCCCTTTAATCCAAACCCTTTGCATAAGCACAAGCGGCCTGGGCAGTCGCAGGCGGTGGGAGTGGTGCTGGTCTGTATTGGAGACGTTAACGTAGCACTTTGTTTTGGAAAGGGTGGGATGAAATACAGCAACCTCTGACAGTCTGCTGCGGAGATGAGCACAAGCCCTGCTGGCTACGGCAGACATGCCCCTGCGCCGGGTGCCTGTGGAGCTGACAGATAGGTTATCTAGTTTCCTTCTGAAAACACAGACGCTCTCTGATGATGGCAAATTCACCTGTTGTGGAAATAAAATTATTCTTTTTTTCAGGACCAATAATTGATCTCACCCCTTTGCCTTTGGGTGGAAAAAAAAAAGGCAGATACCAACATTTTAGTGAAACTCAGATTGTGACAATTGCATCAAAAGACGTGGATGACACTGGCTACGGCTTTCTCTCCTATAAAGAGGACTAATTCTTGTTAGAAGTTCAGGGTTCGCGGCTCCCCATCCCCCCAGGACCTACGGGCAAACAGGAGCATCACGCAGTGGCTTAGTGCAGGCTTCCTGGTGCCACCCTGCCACCGCACTGCCCCTCAGGCGGGAGGCTCCCGTTCCAGCACAAAAGCCTTGTTTGCTCAGCCCTCGGTCTCCCCGCCGAGCCTGCCAATGAGGCCGCCAGCGCCGCGGGTGATTTATGAGGCAGGCACATGCCTGCAGCTGAATAGGGATTGCCAGCTACTTGGAGAAAAGCCACATAGCTGCCACCAGCTAGGCATAACTTCTAGTCATTGGACCCAAGGTGAAAGACTTTGCCCTGAAAGTATCCAGGACACCACCCAGTATCGTTTACTTCTTAATCTGAATGGTCAGGAAAAGTGGTTGGCAATTAAATTCTTAGATAGGTATTAGGTATTACACCCTGTGCCGGGGAGCACCTCTCGCACCGGGGCGTGTTTGCCCCTGCCGAGTGCTGCGTTTTGTAACTCGGTTGGAAAAGACAGACCCCAATGGAAGTCAAATCACTGGAAATGCAATTCGTAATAAGGGCTGGGTATGACTTATGCAAATGTCTATCGCTCGTGACATCTGAGCAGACATAATTGCGATCTGAGGGAGAATTTCTGAAGTTAATCCTCCCGGTGGCTTCCAGACTAATTTGTTAAGGGATTGAGGGAGATTTTCTAAATAAACAATGCAGTTGTTGAAGATTATGATAATGCCACTGTTGATCAGATGTGGGCCCCGCCAGAGTTTGGATTTGGCTGGCTCAGAGTGACTTGCTGTATTTACAGCATTCATGATCAACACAGCCTGCTCTAGCGTTGCTTGGCATTGTCTGGTGAAGAAAATTGCAGAACGTTAATTGCAATGTTAAACAAATTTGGGGGGCGGGCGGTGCTGTAAATACTGAAAATGTCATTCAGTTAGGAACAACCTAGTTCTCTGGGCATATGTTTCCAGGAAGAAATAAACCTAAATTCATAATATCTCCAAGAAATGACAACATAGCTTTTGAAGGCCCTCTTAAGTGTGCAAGGCAGAAAGTGTATTAAAATGTAGTGCTTCCTCTTAAAACAAATCACATATTCTTACTTAAGATTTAGACATATTTCTAATTTTATCATTCCCTTATCATCCATCTCGTTGTGAATAGTTAATATTTCATAGCAGAAGGTGCTGCAGGGTTGTGGAGGTCAGTGGTGGCATGGCCAGGAGCAGACAGTGGACAGTGCTAACTTCCAGCAGAGCGCTGATGGTATACTTCACCAGATCATCAATTTGTGCTGGATGCCTTTCCTTCTGTGCCATTTTCATGGGATTAAAAGTTCTGCCATAGCTTGAGCACCGGAAAGCTTGCAGGACACCAAAAACACGGGGAGTGTGACTGCAGTCAAGTCACTAGCTCTAGTTTTGAGAAGGACTTTTCTGTTGTTACCTGTGTAAGTGCAGGGCCTCTTCTTCACAGAGAAAGTTGCCAGGGTTTCTTCAGTTATGTGAGGAAGAAAAGCAATTCAAGTGAAAAAGTCACTTTCATTGCTAGCCACAACCAAAATTTTTAACCAGCTTCCTGAGGGACATACATGTTTAATTTAATTTCCAACTCAAGATGTCAAGGAGTTATTACTGGATTACCAATATTGTTAGCCAGATGCAGGTTATGGTAATTTTTTACAACTTTCTTACAAGATCTGTGTCAGCAGATTATTGTGCTTCTTGGTGGGCAGGCTTGTATATTTATGAAGCGTGATGGTAGGTAGTGCTGGAGGCACACGTACAATATGAGGGTATGACCTTTGAATCAGAGGAATTTGTAGCTATGCTTTTGTGTTATTTATCTGTACTATACATTTTTGGTGCTAGTGGGCATGACTGCTTAAAAAAATCTGAAAACTGTAGCAATTAAAATTAAAAGCATCTAAAGGAAGGGAAAGAGATTAGATATTCCATTCCTGAATGTATGCCAGAGTTTTACATTTAAAGTTCAAAATGTTGCTCTAGTCAAACACATAAAATACGTTGCTCGTGTCTGACTGCAAAACATGTCATTTCCTACATGCTCAGAACTCAATTTTTAAAATGCCACAAGAAAAGGTAATCTCTGCAAAAATAGTTCAGTTTATGAGTCATTTCGTGGCGTTCTGGCGGAAGATTCAGACTCCCATCCTTGCCGAGACCCAATTCATCCTTTTCCACCTAAATCCAGAAGATCATCGATGAAAGTCCTAGTCTAGATAAGACCGTAGATTTGATACATAGAAATGGAAGCTTGACAGATTCTGATTAGAAATTATATACAATATTGTTAGTTGTGGAGGTATATGATCTGAACAATAATCTGCTCACAGTTCTGATGACTTCGCTGTCCTTTGAAAACTTTAAATCAAGTCAGTATTTCCCTTTCTGAAGGAAAATTCTAGCTCGGGTGCAAGCCATGTTATCGAGGCAGGACTCACTGGGTGATGTTCTGTGGTTGTATAAGGCAGAAGGCTGATTAGATGATAACATGAGTCCCTTCCATCTGCAACATGTGGCAGGATCCTGTGAAAACCCATCTCGAGCTTCAGCCTGCAGTCTTGCAGGTGGGAAGCGAAGAGCCAGGAGGACAGAAGTGTTGCTGCACATTTGCCCCATTCTTACACTCTTCCACAGCATCTACCACTCCCTCAGGGGGACTTTGGTCTTGCCTGTGGCAACCATTTCTGTTCCTAACATCTCCCGAAAAGCACTGAAGGGCCGCCTGGCTAATATTTACTTTTCTTGGTCCTGCTCAGACGTGGTTGCGGAGCCTGTGCAGGTGGTAGTGGGTGTAACGGGGGGCAGCTGATCTGCCCTTGCCGAACAGGCACACGTGAGCCTGGACTTTAAAAGCCCCTCCCTGCAATTCCACCGATATTTATTCATGCAGGTTTCAATTAGTAGTAATTGGTGTTGTTGATTTTGGTTTTTTTTTTTCTGGTAGAGGGTAAGTGCGAAGTGATTGATATCTGGGAAAGGAAATCAGGATTTGGCGGCAGAGCGACATTCCATTGTCTTGACACAAAATAACAAATAACGCCTCTAAATCTGTGTCTCGGGAAATGAAAGTGTAAAGCAGTGAAAGTCATTTGGAGGTCACTGAGAGGCGAAGTGTGTCCTGCTCCCCAGCCCTGCGTTGCTCAGCTCTCCGTAACAGCGTTGGGCAATCTCCGGGGCGGCTGGGGAAGAGGAGGGCAAGCGCGTGCCCGGTGCCTGGCTCTTTCTCTCCCACGCCTGCTTTTGGGAGTGTTGTTCTTGCAGAGTTTGCAAACACCACCTGAAAACAGGGGTTGTTGTGGCGGTGATTTTATACACAAATGCAAACAGTAACTTTTCAGAAAGGTTCCCCAGGGTTTTCGCTCTGTGAGTGACAGTAGGGACTGTGTCGTGTAAAAACCGACCAGAGCACCAGCTCTTCTGGAAGCCTCATCCTCAGCAAGGCTGCTCAGCGCTTACTCCTCTCGCTCCTCCCAGTTATTAAAAGGCTTGACGTGCATGCCCGGTTACAGCATTGCCACTTCTAGATCTGCGCCCACCCCACACACGAGCTGGGTCTCGGCTGCATGGCTTTGCCCATGGTGTGGGACTCTCAGATCACCCTGGGGAAGGTGGCACCCGGTGGGCACTCCTTGAGCCTGATTCTGCTCGAGCTGAGCTGTCTAACACCTCCACATCACAAAACACCTCAGGTTTAATGGAGCATCCCAAAATGTTGATTTTTGGCTCCTCCTGAAGGCTAAGGAGATGCAAGAGACCTCCATGAGGGCTGGCAGAGTGACCAGCCGTGTGCTCCACCATAAGGCCTTGAGGATGGTGCAGGCCAGCCTGCCGAGGGCTTCTGCAGAGCCGGCAGAGTCATCGAAATGGCACCTCAGGAATTTGGTGTGAGTGCTTTGAAGTGCACTGTTATCTCCATTTAATCACACACTAAATCTACAGTACCTCGCTGATTTGCAGTAACTTTTCGGGTATTTTGCATACATCTGTGGAGTGAGGGGAAGCAGCACTTTGCAATTACCTGGCCATGAAGGGTCTGTGTGTACCAGGAAACCCTTGCAAAGACCCAGCCATGAGGGGAGTAGCCCGTAGAGCAGCGTGGGATTCCTGGATTTTATAGACTCAGTTGTGTCCCCATCACCCACACTGAGCAGCAGTCTGCTTGGCAAGGTGTCACCAGGGATGAGTTGAAGGAGCAAGAGTTTAGTTGCTGTGAATAAGTGTCACGTTGTGCTATTTCTAGGTATTTCTTTGTCTCTGACAGCAATAACATTTGCATCCTGGATGCAAAATTAAGTCTTAAACACACCAGATTTATATAAGGGTGGTGCTTTGGCAGGTAGATAGGGACAAATGGCGCAGGGAGAAGGGTTTGCTGAACTGGGAGAGAAGATGTGAAGGAGAACCAGGATGCTCTTCCAGCATCTTTCACATGTGCTCCTCTCCCAGTTCTCCAAGGATCCTGGAAGAGCATCCTTGTTGGTGGAAGGGAGGGAGGCAGCAAAATAGGCAGAAAAAGGGTTCAGAGGGCAGGGAGAAAGCACGCCAGCCATGGGGGCAGATCAGAGGGAAGAAGAGGGCTGCAGAGGGTGGGTGAGGGAACCCACAGCAGCAGAGCACTGTGGTGAGTGGTGTCTCCCACGCAGAAAGCTGGGTGTTGTCTTGAGGAGTGGACAAGGTCTCTCGGCAGCCAAAACAGGTCCTTCTTGCTGTGTCACTGATTCAGCATCAAAGAGCTGAGAAGCATCTGGGAATACAAATGTGAGGGTAAAACTTCCATTTGCTGGAGGGAGGCGGAGCTGAACTCATTCTTCCTATCAGCACTATGGCAGCCTTTGCCAAAATTAGTCAAATCTAAGAATACACCCTTTGCAGGAGCTGGATGATATTTGTGAAGATACTGGTTAGGCTCTGTGGAGGGAAGGAGCACATCTGGATGCCGTGTGTGTGTGTAGCCATGGCTTTTCACAGCCTCACCATGCCATTGCTGCGTGGTGGGACAGGAGGGCTGCTCCCTGTCTCTGCCCTACCACCGAAAAAGCAGCAGCAATTGGGGCAGCGCCGTTCACGTGTGCCAGGTCTCATAGCTGTGCTGAAAGCCCCGGCTTTGAATATCAAAGTTTAGCCTCTGGATGCAGCGTGAAGCAGATAACAAATCAGGCTAGTAAAACTCGCTTTACTTTGTAGCCTAGCCTGGATCCTGAGGATGGGTGTTTCAGGGAGTTTGTCTAGGAAAAGGAACTGGTCTGGTGGCTTTTCAGGATTTGCATTTTTGACTCACCGATGAGAAGATGAGAAGCTTTTTGGTTTTCCTTTTCACTGTCACAGGCTCTCATGTTTCTTTACAGACTCAAGCCAAGTTTGTATAAAGAAATGCCATTAAAATATTCAGGGAATAAAGGGGATACATACATCAAAGGAGTAAGGGGTTTATGTGAAACGATTTGTCCTGCCTTTCCCTGGTGACTAATCAGGATGTGTAAAAGATTCTCAGTTCGTCACACCACCTTATTTTAAAGGTGCTCTGGAAAGCTGTAGGGGGAAACTTAAAAAACCAGAGATTAACATTGATGGTTTCTCTTAATCTAGCCTAATTTGGAGTTTCCCGATTGATCAGAACAGTCTGCAAGTCCATGCCACGGTGCTAAACTTCTCTGGCATTTCCTTGTCTCTCCCCCTGGGATTGCAAGCACGGTGTTTTCCCCGTTTGTTTTTTCCTGTTTATTTATTTATTTTCCTTGCTGGGGCCTGGGCTCCGTCCGCTTGCCCAGGGAGACTGCTGCCGCCGCAGACCCTTAATGAGCTTTTTGACCACTGAAGCAGCACAGCATTGCCTGGGAATCGGAGGGGGTTTCTCCCTTCCCCGTGTTAGATAGAGGAGCAGAGGCCAGCGGGTTAACGAAGGAGCCGGGGCGGCTGGCAGGCTGCCTAATGAGCGCTAGGGAGCCAGCAAGGGGGGACCCCGGCGGCGGCCAGAGCCCCAGCAGCAGCCTCCAGCGGGACCCGATGCCAGTTGCTCCATTTTTTTCCCATTATTACTGTAGCTGGAAGCGTTAGGAAGCAAAGAGCCCCAAAGAGCATGAACGTGAGACGTTTTCCACCCAACAGTTTTGGGGGCGGTGGGGTCTGAACCAGCACATTAACAATGCAGAGGAGTGCGCTTTTTTGTATTAAAAATAACTAGGAAACAGATTCTTTTTAACCTTTAGCCACTCCAAACAGTCAATAAATCATTAGCTACTGATTAACAAAAACAGAAGGGTAACTTATTGTCCAGTAAGCAAACTCCTGGAAGCGCTGAAAGGCTGGCACTGACTTCAGGATGGCTTTTCTTTTTACACATTTGGACTTATTAAAAAGACAAACAAGCCAAGCTCTGCATATTAAGCCATACCACACAAAGCATTTTGCAAAAAGACCAACTTTCTAAAATAGATATATTTTTTAATGTGTACAGTGACCTGAGCAAGTGCAGTATTTATGATATGCAACATTATATCTGTCCCCGGAGAAAACAGGTCTCCACATGCCAAGCTTAAAGAGAAGGGTTGTGTCTCATTTTCAAGGGTTCCCAGTTTGTGTTCTCAAAGTCTTGGCCATACTTGCAGTCTGCTGCTGAATGTCTCCTCGGCTGTCACCTCCTTCAAAAGACTCAATGGGGTGGCTAAAGCAGGCGGAAGTCCTCATGGCCAAGGTTCGGGCTTGGAGAGCACAGCTTTCAGTCTGAGTTCAGGGAATGTCCGTGGAGTTGGAACACTCTCCCGTGGCCAACAAAAAACACTCCCTCTTTCCATCTGTGCGAAAAGTCAAGTGGCAATTTTTTATCTAAGAATGGAGGTTGGATAAAGGTGTTTCTAGTAGAGGAAGTGCTTGTGGGACCTTTGTAAAAGCTCTATTATCTTGCAGATTAACTAATAAAAGGGTGAGATCCAGGAATATGAGTGTCATCACTGCTGCTGATTGACTAAACAAATATTTGCACTTTTTAGTATTGCTGTTACATGTACAGTATCTAGTCTTGTTTAATTCAAAAAAAGTCTACCATAGACTGGACTATTTGCTTAAACGTCTCCAACAATTTTGCATTGCGACTCTTGAAAACAATAGTATTTGTAATGTAAAAATCTAACAGTTAAGTATTTAAGACAAGGCTTTCATTGTCCGGTTAGTCTGTATGTCTTTTCTATTCACTGTGCATCGTTAGACCATCTGTGTCTTTAATAAGTAACTGGTTGGGCTCTCAAAGTTTAAATATTTACTTTAAAATAATAGTGGATCCAAATGAAACTGAGATACATGAGAATATCCGTGTCTGATGTTTTAAGTGGAATGGGAGTAGATTTGTGCAGTAGATTTGCAAACTATAAACAGATGTGTTTTGATGACCTTCTCTCCTCTATCTGGTCTCCATTTATAAAACACAAGTTCACAGATTAAGCTTTTCAGGGTTTTACATGCACCTGGGAGAACCTACATATGTTTCTTTCTGTTGAAGTTGTGGGGAGAAGTCCAAACAGTTCATTGCTCCGTACTCGGGTTTCATGAAAATCAGATTTGGCATTGCTGGTAAAATACCTTCACAGCAGCATTCTCTCACTGCAACCTGAGAAAGTCACTGCAGGTGACCAAAGGGACTTACATGCACCTCTGCAGCTTGAGAAGGTCACCACTGAGGACAGTAGATGAATCTCACTGTTAACTCAGCTGTGGTCAGAAAGGGAGCTGCAATTTTCAAAAGACATCCTGGGAAACTGTCATTCTTGCAATTACAGTTTGCCTGTGACTCTGTCTGGGCAAGGGAGAATGTCATGGGTTAGACACAAGATTTGAGGTTGTCCACCCATACATCAGAACCACTAATCTCTGTCATGAAAACCCAGTGAGGCAAAGTTTCATAACATTGTGTACAATTTTAGGTACTAATTGCCATTATTTGAGGAACATAAATATGGTTCATCTTGTTTTACAGAGAGAGAGAAAGGTAGATGGCTTCTGCTCTCATGTGTGGATCCTGAGTCAGGGCTGCTTCTTTCTCTTCTCCGGGTGACTCTGTATGCGATTATAACACGAAAACAGAAGGGTCAATACAATGAACACAACGTACTTTAACACGAGGTGCACAGAATGTTTGAAGAATCACTGTGTGATGGTGGTAATACACTGCAACACTTAGGGCTGCTTTATTTCTTTCTTTTTTTTTTTCTTCGAGTCCAGGATGAATCAACTTCTTTCATAGTTTGTTTAAGGGAGGCCAAGTTCTCTCTCTGGCACTGTTTGGTACCTCTTCTTGCTGCTCAGTTTTACAGCATGTGGTCTTTGAAGTCTGAATTCCAACCTCTTTCTGGACAAGCACTAAGTAAAAAGGCAGCCTTTAGGGTTAGGCAGCACAAGGTAAATTTTCAGCCCCATGAGCAGGAACTCAGTTACATGACTTGCATCACTATTAATGGGGGTCATGCTGGTAAATTCCTGTACACCACATTGAACATTTACTCATGAGTGCAGAATTGGCACAGCTAATGGAACTTGCCTTTCGGGTAGCATGGTGTTTCAGGAGATGAGTCTGACAGGCAGAAAGGACGTCTAAGTACCCAGATGAAAGTCTGGCTTTTAACTCCTTGAACATATTTCCAGGAAATAATAGTGTGAATTAATGCTGGTTAGTGTTAGCTGTTCCTACTGTTAGGGATCAGTCTTGCTCCAGTAGGATTCCACAGAGGCAAAGATGATGCCTGAAATGTAAATGTGTGCGCTGTCATTTAGTGTTGGCAATTTACTTTCTTGTGTATTTCCCAAGTTTTACTTACTGTTACTTATTTTCTTTCGAATGTAGGCTGGTTCTCTTGCTAACACCAGCTTCTATAATCACAAACACATTAACTTATTTTTTTATAATTTTAGCCCCTGCAACTTTCCCACAGATGACCCCTCCTATGGCTGAGCATCACCTGCTGATTTGCAGCTTATATTACTCACGGGCATCTTATCCCCATTTGTTCTTGGACTGTGTCCATTGCAGTGGTAGCATCTTCTCATTTCCAAAACTCTTCCTTAGCCTTTACTTTACCAGGCTAAACACAGCAAGTCCTTTTTGTCTGTTTGATAAGATAAGCTTTCCATTGCCCTGGCTGCGGTTCTGTGCATCTGCTTTAGCTGGAAGTTATTTTTAATAAATGAAATCAAAATTGTCCACAATGTTCTGTCCTGTTCAGTGTCATAAAATTTCCCTCATAGTTCGCAACATCCCACTGCTGTATTGTGTTTTATCTATTTTAATCACACCATGGTTCATAATTGTTTTGTAGTGAATTAATACAGTTAATTTTTTCTTGTTTTTCATCATTTATAGCTGATGATCTCTGAGCCTGCAATAGAAGTTCTTGTCATTAGATCCCAAGTTTCATGTTCTGTGATTAATTGTCTTTCTAGGACTCAGCTATTCAAAGTGATCCTTTTTTTTTAATGTATGATACTCTAAATATCCTTTGCGTCACCAGCAAACTATATTTAGTATTAATCAAAATATTAAATTACTAAAATCAGTTTCATGATTCAGTTCTGAAGGAACTCCTAACTTAGGCTCCCTCCGTTCCAGTCTTTTATTTATTTCACATTACTTCAGTTATAAAGTATTCCCTACACTAAGTGTAGTACTTGCCACATATAAGCGAAAAAAAGAGTCCATGTCACATTAAATCACTCAGAGAATCTCTTTCCTTTCCCAGCAACATATTCTTCCATTTTGGGAAAAAGCCTGTTCTCTCAAATGAGCCTTTTAACATGGTCAGAAAATCACTACATGTTTGAACTAAGTACGGTTTGAACTGCCAATAGGTCTCTTTTCATTCACCGGAATATTCTGTTTCTTCTTCATCAGTTTATGGTTCTGTGTGGTCATCAGAGCCAAAGAGATGCCAGAGGTCTGCACTGCAATGACCGGTCGACATCTAGAGAAACACTTTGCAATTTCTATGTTGAGTAAAAGTAAGGGGAAAAAAATCAATTTGCCACTGCAGCTCATTGACTGTGAAGGAGCAGCTGCAAACTGCTGAGTCTCATCAGGTTGCAATCTTGATTAACATTGGGCAGATCCCCCCTGCTGCGAAAATAAATACCCTGCCTTTGTCAAGGCTCCCATGTAAGAAACAATAGGTTATTTCAGTGAAGCAAAAGAACGTAAATGTTAATCGAATCATTCCTCCAAATGAATAAAAGTAGCGCCCAGAATGTAAACATTTTAATTTTGGAAGGAAAGGTCTGCCTGTCAGTTGGTTAATTTTCTATGTATTTTTTCATTTGCTTTGAAATGCTGCTGACTAACATTGCCATCATTGCATACAATAACATTTTCAGCACTGCAAATACGTATGCTTCCTGTCTTTCCAAGCTACGCAGTGGCAAAGTCCAGGGAGTATCGGAAAAAATAAAATCTGCCTTAATATCACTCAAGAGAGGTCAAAACCTTATACTGTATAACTGCCAAACTATGTGATCACATTAGTGCTTGGTAGAGGAAATGGAAAATACTTTCCAACTGAAATTGACCCCAGGAAACATGTTTTAAAAATGTTTTTTGTACATTGGGATAATTACCCTTAGAAATAAATCTGTATCTCTTTACACATGATGAAAATAGCTTTAGGTTTTTGAACAAATTTATGTGTGTCCAAGCGAAACAGAAAGAATAGGCATTTATCTCCTTACTGCTTCCTTGTTTGATGTACAAATAAGGGATTTCAGTATGCAGTTGAGCAATATATGTTTTAAAGCGAGTGTACAGTGCGAAGCCCAGACATCTTCCGTTTTCATATGGTTACAACTGTTGTTGATCAACACATCATAAAAACACCTCTTGGCTTTCAGTTGTGTTGCGTGTCTGGTCAGATCCTGGTGACTTCACTCCTGTGGGGTGTCCCTTTGCCCGCAGAGGAATGGCAGCAAAGCCAGGAGAGTTCAGCTCATTGCTTCTCTTGTACCCATAAAGTCTTCAGAGATCCTGCACTAGTGGCAGATTAGGACTCTGTAGCTCTCTACAAACACTAAACATGGAAAACGATTTTCTTACATAATTTTCTAGTTCTTCGCTGAGGCTGATACGCTGCTGTTTATACATGCGCCCTTTTTTAGCAGTCATGATGCACTTCTCCACTGGAGGAATCTGTATCTTGAGTTTCTGCGTAGCAGAGATCATCTCCTGTCAGTCACAGTGGGGTACGTCTCATCAGTTAGGAAATTATTGGAGATGAAGGATTTGTTTGTGGTGGAGGCACAGAAGTTTGGTGGTTGGATTCCCGATGGTCCCATACGCTTTCCTGTCTGTCGGGATCACTGAGTTTCCCCAGTTGTTGATAGTTGCTGAAGTGGGGAGAAATATAACTGCCAGCAGAGTGATTAGCAGAGCGAGCCAGTAACAGTGGAGGTGTGAAGCTGAGTGTGATAATTCTAGTTTTGTGGCCCACGTTCACCAGGGCACGTTGTGATTGGGTGGGCAGGAGCTTCCTACTGCCTGGGTGATGGCGGAGATCAGGGCAAGCTGGAGCATCTATTGCCACTCTAAAACACACTTTCTTCCCATCTTTCGTGGACCACCCACAGTGTCTGTCTGCGTACTTGGACCAAAGTGGCTCCATGAGCAAGCTCAGATCCATCCATTATTTTTGATTGTCCAACTCTATTCTCCTGTGACTACAAACCAGAAACTTCTCAGCCAGCTCGGCAATGGGCAGTGGTTTTCTGTGCCCTCCGTCTTGTAGCTGGAACAAGCGGTCTTCATCTGAGCTCTCTTCTAGTCATCAGACAACCTTTCACTGCAACCTTTATAGGAACCTGCACTCAGTTTCTGGTGGCCCTGACAGAGTACCCCTGACACAGAAAATTTGATTTAAGCCTTTAGCTTCATTTGTGATATTACATCATTTTATTGTTTTCTGTCTTTGAGCAGAAACAATGTTAAAATTCAAGTTTCTTCATTCACTTGAGGTGAAGAGTTGCAAAATGAGCAGAGTTTATTAGTTTGCTGTGCAGAAGTAAGAAAACCGCTCTTTGAAGTTATTTGGGCCAAAATGGTTCAGCAGTGGAAAAGACCAAAGCCACTTCTGACCATGCTCTGTATCACACTGGGCATGTGTGGACTCTCTTTAAAGTCATCCGTTGGGGTTTTTTCTTGCCTAAATGTCTTAGGTCAACGTAACTTCTGTGATTTTGTTTACATATCCTATTTTAGTCCCCTTTTGGGGGTAGGAAGAAGTATATTGTTGAGCTGGCTGAACCAGCATTTAAATCCCATGTGTATGTAGCATTGTGTGACATGTGCCATCTATTTCTTGAAGCCCAACATTGGGCGATTAGGAATTCCTCATGGGCCTTCAGGAGAGAAGGTGGCCGTGGTGACCGTGGACGACTGTGACACAGCAGTGGCTGTGCGCTTCGGGAGCCTCATTGGAAACTACACCTGTGCTGCCCAGGGGACTCAGACCGGCTCAAAGAAGTAAGGATTCCCTATATCTGCATTTTTCCACTCATTCTCTTCTTCCAGGGCAGAGTCAACAGTATGTGATTAACTACTAAGCAAATTAAGTTGGAAAAGCAGATAGGATTTAACAAGAAAAAGTGACAATGTTTAGTTTGGTACATGAAATTTGCTGGAGGCTACTGCAAGTGTCAGCACACTGTGTGGGATGCACAGAGTTTGGTGTAGATATGTGCCCAAATTACTTGTAAAATGCAAAAAAAAAAAAAACCAAACACCTGGAGGTCAGTGTGGATGGCCCCCAAAAAACATCTACTCAGTATGAAAACGTAGAGAGAAGGGCAAATAAAATGTTAGACTTTATTAATGAAGAGGATGGCTGAAGAGCATATTTCTTCCATCATTTAAGTTAACAGTCCTATCTTAAAAGGAGATAGAAATCAAGGAGGTACAAAAAAGGCCATTGAAAAATGATTATGTATTGGAAAAAAACTTTCCTGTGAGGAAAGACCAAAAAGATTAGTACTGTTGAGTTTGAAGATGAGATGGACAGCAAGCAACATAGTGGGGGATATAAAATAATGAGTGATAGCAGAAAGACCGTTGAGATGCCCATGCTGCTCTAAAATCCCAAGAGAAGGAGGGACCATAAAAATTAGGGTTAATTTAAACTGACCAGATGATATATTTTTCATACAGTGTGGAGTCACTCAGTGGAACCTGCCTCCACCAAATGTTACTAAGACTAAGATCTTCAGAGGATTTAAAAAGGGTAGGCAACGTATAATAATTAAGTCGTCATATCAAAATCTACAGTATCTCAATCCTTGTGCTGTGGAGTATAAGCCAGCCCCTGGGTGACTGAAGTCAGAAGGCATTGTACTGTGGCTGGATATTTTTCCATTATTTTAATTTTTTTCTTCATATTGGCCACTGTTAGGGACAGGTCATTGGTTCTGTACGTGTATGACAGCTCCTAACTTAAAAGTTATGGTGTTTCTAGAAGGTCCTTTGATTACAAACTCTGGAAGTGCTGATGTAGCGGAGGGAAGTGCATGGCAACAGGGGTAAACTAAACGGCTCAAATGTGCTTATGGAAACAGTAAGAGAGAGAACAAAACAAAACAAACTATATGCAAGAAATTATGAGCATTTCTTTGGGTTTTTTCCAGATCTTTGGACCTAACCGGCCCTCTCCTTCTTGGCGGTGTCCCAAACTTGCCTGAAGATTTCCCGGTGCACAACAGGCAGTTTATCGGCTGCATGAGGAACCTCTCTATCGACAGCAAGCCCATCGACATGGCTAGTTTCATCGCCAATAATGGCACCCTGCCAGGTATGAGTGACTGCCACCCCAAAAGTCAACAGGAGAAAGCTCTTTGCCATAGCTGTGTGTGTCACAGGGCTTAGGATGTCAAAGGGGCCGGCAGTGGGAGGAACCCCAGGAAGGGGCAGGGGACAGCGGGGTCTGAAATGGCCCCTGTCCCTCTGTTAGCACTGCTGAGTGCAAAGCATTTGCCCCGGGCCCCATGACAGGGGCTCGAGGTGCTGCTGGGCATTGTGCTGCCACCGTGTCACCGGCACGTCTGCAACCAGACCTGCTCGGCGCACCTCGTTTGTTTGAGCAAGGAGCAGTCCGTGCCCGTGCCAGAGACACACACAATAGCCTGTGGCACAGCGCACACTTACAGGATTAAGCAGCATGCAGAAAAGGACCAGACTTGTTTAGACCTTCTGCACTGATACGAGTTTCACCCAGGAATTTACTCCTAAATGAACTTTTCCTCTTTTTTTTTTTTTTTTTTAATTATATTTTAAATGCCACTTTGCTTTGAAACCTGGTGGGATTAGTTCATGAAAAAGACAACATTTTTAATGACTTTTTCAGAAATTATGTTTGTTCTGTAAACCAAATTCTACAGTCCTCCAAATCTGAAACCTGCTTCATGAAGCAACCTTTTGGAGTTTCTGATTTCATTTCCAGTCCCTGGATCCTGGGTCAGGATTAATTCTGGTGTAAAAAATGTTCTCATCATCATAAAACTGGCTCTTACACACAAGAGTGGCAAGTCCCTTCCTTCCACCCTGCTGAAGGTCTGTGCAAGAGCTAAATTGCAGTTCTTAGGTGTGTTGTATTGATCATGAATTAAGAAGGGAGTCGTAGCATAAGCTTCAAATTGCTCTTTTGTCTTGGAGCCCTTTTTTAACAGTTATGTCTCTAATACTAGTTAAACGCAAGTTTTTATCTTATGGAAATATACATCAGGAGGGATACGAAGTGTTTTCTTCAGGATGGATTTTTTTTTCCTCATTTGGAACCATGTTTCTGTATAGTTTAGAATAATGATATATAGTAGTGTTACTCCACTGTGTAACACTGCACATTGGTTTTCCCTGGTTGGTGTGTTGGTTAGATGATGGTAAATTGCGAACAGTGGTGCTGAGTCAGCACCAGTCAATCTGCCTCTTCCCAGCAGTTGATGCCAGGGAAGGTGTAAAAACAGGACAAGCATGCAGTGATATTTCCCCAAAAATTTCTCTTAGTCCCCAGCGATTTACAGCTCAGTGACTGTATTTAATAGCCTTTGATAGATTTGTCTTTATGAATTTGACACTTGCTCAGCTCATGTAAACTTTTGCCATCCAAACTTTGCTTCACTGACTTCAAGGATATTAAAGAAAAACCCCAAACCTATAATGGTCATGTCTTCTTTTTACATAAAAACTCAGGCTGTGCAGCACAGAGGAACTACTGCGAAACCAGCTGGTGCCAGAATGGAGGCACGTGCGTCAACAAGTGGAACACGTACATCTGCGAGTGCCCTGTACGCTACGGAGGGAAAAACTGCGAGCAAGGTAGGATGCATGGACCTCTTCATGCATAGTCATGTGTGCAGATCTCATTACATATCATTAACATCTCATAGCCTGCATGTCAAACTGTGATGTTTAAAGGACAGATAACAGAAGATTGCAATTAAGACTAAAAGTCACCCATTATCTATTTGAAATACTTTTAGAGATCGCCTATATAGTAAATATGATAGCTGACATACTGTCATGAATAACAGTAGCTTTCGTTGATTTACTTATATAAGCAAAGTAGTTCCACTGAACTTGGCAGTATTTAGTAATTTGTTTATAGTAAAAATGCCTGATCCTAAGCCCCTTTAAATCAGTGGAAAGAATCCCGCTGACTTTATTGGGCTTTGACTCAAACCAGGGATGAATGTGCAGTTTTAATCACTGCTTTCTTGGCAGGAAGGCAGTCTCTGCTGAGTACGAACACTTTCAGTTTTATTGGGTTTTTCTTTGATTGAACACAATGAGAGTATATGTGTAAAACCTCATTTATAAAGGATGAGGAAGGAGCAGCAGGTGTGTTTTATAGGGCGTGAAGAACTTGCTGTTAGTTTCTTCCCAAGGAATTGAGGAGTTGTCTGCGTGAGGGGTCCTGTGAGGTTACCGCAGCAGAAGGCTGCCTGCTGTAAGGTGGCACCTCCACATCTAGTGGAGGGTTGCTCATTTGGAGTCTTCCTGGAGGCTTCCAGGAAAGAAACCCTGCTTAAACTATGCATGGCTTTCCTAGAAACAGAAGGCCAAATTCTGGCCTCTGATGCAGATGTGGTAGGTCTTCTGAGGTGTAGTAGGTCTACTCTGAATAGTTTGGGTTGGAAGGGACCTTTAAAGGTCATCTAGTCCAAGCCCCCTGCAATGAGCAGAGATGTCTTCAACTAGATCAGGCTGCTCAGAGACCCCTCCAACCTCACCTTGAATGTTTCCAGGGATGCGGCATCTACCACCTCTCTGGGAAACCTATGCCAGTGTCTCACCAACCTTATTGTAAAAAATTTCTTCCTTATATGTAATCCAAATCTTCCCTCTTTTAGTTTAAAACCATTACCCCTTGTCCTGTCACAAGAGGCCCTGCTAAAAAGTTTGTCCCCATCTTTCTTATAAGCCCCCTTGAAGTACTGAAAGGCCACAATAAGGTCTCCCCAGAGCCTTCTCTTCTCCAGGCTGAATAACTCCAACTCTCTCAGCCTGTCCTCAAAGGAGAGGTGTTCCAGCCCTCTGATCATTTTTGTGGCCTTCATCTGAACCCGCTCCAACAGGTCTATGTCTTTCCTGTGCTGAGGACTCCAGAGCTGGAGGCAGTACTCTAGGTGGGGTCTCACCAGAGCAGAGTAGAGGCGCAGAATCACCTCCCTCAGCATGCTGGCCACGCTTCTTTTGATACAGCCCAGGATACAGTTGGCCTTCTGGGCTGTGAGCAGACATTGTCAGCCCACATCCAGCTTTTCATCCCCCAGTACCCACAAGTCCTTCTTGGCAGGGCTGCTCTCAATCCCTTCATCCTCCAGCCTGCATTGATACCAGGGATTGCCCCGACTCAGGTGCACGACCCTGCACTTGGCCTTGTTGAACCTCATGAGGTTCACATGGGCCCACTTCTCCAGCCTGTCCAGGTCCCTCCTGATGGCATCCCGTCCCTCAGACGTGTCAACGGCATCACTCAGCTTGGTGTCGTTGGCAAACTTGCTGTGGGTGCACTTGATCCCACTGTCTATGTCATTGAAGATATTAAACAGTGCTGGTCCTAATACAGACCCCTGAGGGACACCACTTGTCACCGATCTCCATCTGGACATTGAGCCATTGACTACTACTCTCTGGATGCGACCATCCAACCATTTCCTCATCCACCAAGCAGTCCATCCACCAAATGCATATCTCTCCAATTCAGAGAGAAGGATGTTTTGGGGGACCATGTCAAAGGCCTTAGAGAAGTCCGGATAGATGACATGCGTAGCACTTCCCTTGTCCACTGATGTGGTCACTGAGCCCAGAATAGTTTGCAGTGTGATCAAGGATTTTGTTCTTTTGATGTATCTACCACAAATCAGACATTCATGATTTTTCACAGCAGGATGTGAACCCTGGAATAGCAGGTCTCCAAGCAGAGATGCACACACCACAGTGATTTGCAAACCACTTTAGCACAGTGTGCCTCAGCCTGGGCCAGATCTAGGTGGTGGCAACAGCCCTCTTCTTGCCTGAGAAGCAGCAGCTTAGGAGGAGAGGAGACATAGTTAAATTTCTGGCTTGGAAATAAGGGTCTGCAGGGTGAGGGACAGGGGAAAGGAATGGTTGAGGCATCTTCCTATGTTCCACCTCACGCAGAACCCAGAACTGCTGTTACTGCCCCTGGTGAGGTACCTGCTTTCTATAGCAGCTCCTCAAATATTTTGAGCTCTCCAGGTTTGTAAGAAGATCTAATTTTTCAATGTATCTCACGTCAAGTATCTTTGTCAGTGAAGTTCTGGTGTTTTCTTCATGATAGGCTGGTCTCTGTGGGTCAAACCCACGCTGATGTCTGCTGAGAGAGTGCCAGGGCCCATCTCTGGTGTGACCTGTATTGGAGTAAATGGGGAGTAGTGCTGTTGCATGCAAAGACTATCCTTCCCTCTGTCTTTATATTAGTTTTGAAATGGAATTCCAAAATTCAAACAAATGTGTGCTTTAGTCATCATTTTCTTATCCCAAACTCAAGACCAAAACATGAAGTTTGGGATTTAGAAAATCACCTCAGAACTGCCCTGTAGCCATCATTAGAAACTCATTTTAAGTTCAAGTAATGCAGATGACGACAATCACAGCATCATTGTCCCCTGACCCACCCAGTGGTCTTCTGTGCCTCCAGTGCTGTGCACGCCTATGTCCCCTTTGTCATTCTGTAACCGAGTTCTTGCTAATGCCTCAATTTGTGTGGGATTTTTACAGTTCGAAGGCAGCAGACTGCTTGCTTCTTTGATGAGATTTGAGGGGCATAAAGTTTCCCTAAGGAAAAACTGCAAGCCAAGAAAGAAACGAGTTTTTCTGAAACATCACCAAAGATTTCAAGAGCCTGAAGTTAAAGTCAGGAGGAATCACTGACACACAATACTCCTGGCTTTCAGGTTGCTCATTTGAGTGCTCAGATATGATCCTAACAGCATTAGCTATTATTAGGAAGCTATTTTTTATAAAGTTTTAGCTAGAATATTTGCATTCTTGTGTAGGAGTGGTTGGCTGATGCATTTCTTCAATCCCTTTGGCAGTGCTGGATCTGCTTCAGGTTCACAGGCAGCAATGGCTTTGGCAGGTTAAGAATTCAACTTTTTCAACTGCCTACTCTTCAGAAACTCTGGGATCTGGTCTGCATTAGTGAGGATGGGGTGTTTTATCTTCAGCACCCTGCTAGGACCTGCTGACTCACCTTCTGGCAGCTCCCATCTCCCTCTGCTGACATATAGAAGAGAGATAAAATTACGAAAAATGAGGTTTTGTGGTAGTTTAGTTCTTTTAAAATTTGAGATTTTGCAATGCTGTGAAGAAGATCTAGCAGCTGTGCCTGACTCGCTCTTGGCTGTGTGATGTCATTGTGCTGACCTTGGCCTGAACACCACAGGTTTGCACCAAAACATAAGCTGTCATATGTCCTACACCCAAACTGCAGGTGACATTCTGGTGTTGGCAGTGTGTTTCCCCAGGCCCTCTGTCTCCCCAGTGACTAGCCCTCACGTCTTTCTGATGGCCTTTTACATGTAGGAGATTCTTAAAATTTTGTGTAGATACACACACAGTGCTTCAAAGTGACAAACCCTGAGAAAACAATTAGTTTGCATCACTGCGTCGCCGCTGGCAGGGAGATGCTGTGCTTGGAAGCATGTGCCTCTGTGGTGACAAGGGGTGGTCAGGTCTCATCTGGGATCATTGGATGTGGCCACCAGCCCCTCCACGGACACCCCTGGTCCCAGGCATGCGGAAGGGCTGGGGGGAGGAGGGAGGTCAGAGAGGGCTGACTGATGGGGATTTCTGTTTTAGCAGCAGGGGAAGGTGCACCCTGGCCTCAGGGAAGGGAGGGGAGTTGGGAGGAGGTGTGGGAAGGGAATGGTATTTGCAAGCACCAAAAGTCACCACGGGTGAGAAAAGGAAGAAGGAGGCTAATTGCCATGCCAGTCCAGTTCTCCCAGGAGCTGAGCTGAAACGCTTGCAAGCAGCATTCCCAGCTGCCAGCAGGTGGGAAGCTCTGCTCTCTGGAGGCAGGCAGACTTAAAAATCTCAGCAACAGTCTAGAAAACCGCTAGCAAAGAAGTTGGGAATTGAGGTCATTGTGAAGGTTGGGACGGTAGAAGAAGGAGAGGGCTGACTTTTGCGTGTGTGAAGCAGAAGGAGGAAATGATCATGCTCAACATTGATGTCCCCGTTACTTTTACATTGATGTGGTGCAGTGCGGGCTGATGAATTGTGCCCTGGCCCAGACAGCCAGAGCTCAAGCACTGGATTCCAGTTTTAAGCAAGCTGGGAACATCTGTGTTTGGTGGAAAACCATTTTAAATTGTTGTCTGGGTTTCAAGAGCAGGCTAAGCTTCTGTTGTTCCACCATATGCCGCCACTAGCATTCATGGAGAACTGAGTGCGACTGCAAAGGGGAGATCACAGCCTGGAGCAGGAGGGAGTGGGGCTGCCCTTTGGGGCTGCCTGCACGTACCCTGGGTCAGTGGGTGGTTGGGTAGCCACATCTTAGAGAAGGGCAAGTCGAGTTGCATCTCTGACTTGGCTAAGGGTGGTCCACTTGTCATTGACATCTTGTTTCTCACAAATAGGGAGCTGAAGGGCTTGCAGACAGCACTTCCCTCCCACGCCTGTGCTCCCCCACACGCAGCCTTTCCCCTTACAGAGACTGGCAAGCAGACATATCAGAATTTGGGGTTTGGGTTTTTCCCTCCAAAAAATGCAAGTTCACATCAACCTAACTCCATCTTCTGCAATGACATTGTCCCTCTACCTTTTGGACTTGCCATTTTATAGTAACATGTATGCATTTGTAGATATACATGATCCCTCCTACTTCAAGAACATCCAGAAGAGCCAGCAGATACAGTAGTGTGGAGCAGAAGGGGAAGGGGACTGTTAAGCCCTGTCATCTCACTGACCATCCACATGAGCTCAGCACATGACGAGATACAGCACTGGGTGCCAATCTGTGGTGGTTGTACCCAGTCTCTAGGGCCTACTTCCACTTGCAGAAAGCTGCCATGAACTTCACCAGCATGCTCATGAGTGAGGACATCAGGCAGGCACTGACTGCAGATCCCGCTACAAAGTGCCACACGTGGTGGAGGTACCATATGGGGTGCTGCAAATAGCACAGAGCTCCCACAACTTTAATTTGTGCTTCTAATTAGTGGGATCCACTAATCTGTGGTACTGTAGCTCCTGTTACCTGAGGTAACTACTTTAAAAGTCCAAAGGGTGGGTGTTCCCCTATTTTCCATCAGCAAAGTGCTTTCCATTGAAGGCTGTCATCAGTGCCTCCATGTAGGAGCTGTGTTCATGCAGGGTTAGAGAGGAGGGCAACTGTTCAGGTGTCACCATGAGATATTTAAGGCAGATGATTTGGGCAATTCCACCTGAGGTTTCTGCCTGTGAAAAGGCTGCATAGCTGCAACAGCTGAATAATCTGGCCCTGGAGTATTTATAATTAATTATATTTCCTGTTGCCTCCCAGCCTTTTCCTCTGTGTTTAATCTGTTAATTAGAAGTAGGTAATCAAGCATATGTTGAAAACATCTGCAGCAAGTGTTGCCCTCGTACTTCCTGCTGTGTCCACCCACTCATCAGCAGAACTGTATCGGTGGAGATCCCAAGCTTATCTTTCTAGGAACATCTCTCACCTGTGTAATGCCATAATAGTGTGGAGGTGCTGTTTTTGAGTGCAGTGTGGAGGTGCTGTTTTTGTGCCTACCCCACAACAAAGGTGGGTTGTGAATTTGCAGTATTATCAGCTGCTTCACAGTTACTCCCCTAGGCCAGCTGTTACTCCATAGTAGATTAAAAATAGCTCAATGGAAGAGGGACTAGCTACCTTGCACCTTCACTGTGACATAGTGTCATTTCTCCTCTTAACCTTTGTCCTGAAGGATATCAACTGTTTCTTTCCTGTCTTTTGATTTACAGCAATGCCTTCTCCTCAGCGGTTCAGTGGTGAAAGCATTATCATTTGGAGTGACCTTGACATTACCATCTCTGTGCCGTGGTACATTGGGCTGATGTTCAGAACCCGGAAAGTCAATGGCATGTTAATGCAAGCCAATGCTGGGGCTGCGTCCAAGATCAACATTCAGGTAAAACTGCAGCTGCCTTTGGTTGGAAAAGAATTAAGAAATTCTCCTCCATCAGTGGATATGGCCACATGAACTACATAGCTTCATCCACCCAGCTAAATGCACATCAGTAAACACAAATTGTTTTGTTCAGGCTTTTACAAAGATCAAAAGATCAATGATCATTGTAAGATTCAGATTCTTTGGTTTAAGATTGTTTTTTTTAAACAGAGGTGGTAGTGTGCATTAATATAGATGCAAAAAATGTCTCTTGATTGTTTGAGGTTTTTTTTGTCAGTAGGGTAAGTTAGAGTCTGAATGTCTGAAGTTATACAAAGTTACTGCAAGTGTATCCTTCTTTGCTGTTTGGGTTTTTTTTCCTTTTGGGTTGTCTTAGGAAGCATTATTGTCTTGCCCTCTGCCCCCTTCCACGTCAAATACAAATACACAGCAAAAAGTAGGCATGATTTTTTTTTTCAACAGATTCTGAACAACTATGTGCAGTTTGAAGTATACAGTGGCCTGAGCCAGGTTGCTAGTTTGAAGATGAGCCAGTCACGAGTCAGTGATGGGGAATGGCATCATTTATTAATAGAGCTGAAGAGTGCTAAAGATGGTAAAGACATCAAGTACCTCGCTGTCATGTCCTTGGACTACGGCATGTACCAGGTGAGGCAGCATCATAACTTTGCCACTAAGCACTACAGGAATGCTTTTAGGAGAAAGTAGGATAAAGGATTGTGGACAGATACTTATGCTGTGAGCCATGTTCTGCAGTGATTTGTGCCTAATGAAGTGATATTAATTTAATGATAAGATATCTTATGAACAAGTCTGTAAAAAGCCACATTCAGATGTCTAGCTCCTCACTGCTTTCATATTTTTTCTGTAATCTACTGTCAGCTACTGCTTGACTCCATCACTACAGAAAGTAGGCTGTCTGTGTCACAGAGGATGATAGTGCTTCTTATCGACTATCCTTTTCCTCAACAGAGCACTGTGCAAATTGGAAATCAACTACCTGGACTGAAAATGAAAAGCATCATTGTGGGAGGTGTCTCTGGAGACCAAGTCTCAGTTCAGCAGGGATTTTATGGCTGTATGCAGGTATGAAATGAAAAGCATAGCAACAAACTTTGAACTTTTAAGAAAATACCCGTGTGAAAATGTGGGACTTTCTTTTTCATCCGTCCCCAAACATTTCTGTTTGCTCCATCAAAATATCTAAGAATCAAAATATTAAAGTCCACCCACTTTCCCAGGTACAAATCTGGGCTCACAGGGGAACAGCATTTGAAAAAAAATCTGGGTTTGGCTCATCAGATAACATTTCTTTAAAATGTAGCCGCATGGATTAATGGAAGTAGTGAAACACATAGTACTGTATTCTGAATGAAGACTCTAATTTAAAAATAATTGTCTTTTGTCGCCAGGGAGTAAGAATGGGAGAAACGTCTACAAATATAGCTACACTCAACATGAAGCAGGCTATCAAGATCAACGTGAAGGAGGGTTGCGAAGTGGATAACCCCTGTGATTCCAACCCGTGTCCCCAGCACAGCTACTGCAGTGACGACTGGGACAGCTACTCCTGCATCTGCGACCCAGGTAATCCAGTGACCATCCCGTGCACTCATCGAGGAGCTGGATCACATTTTCATGCGCTCATCAGAAGAGCAGCAGCAGCAGCAGCAGCATGCTTGCAAAGTGCTCGTCTTCTGATTCTTCCCCTTCCAATCAGTATTATCTTTCTCAGTCTTAATGTAGCACCCTTGAAACTGCAGTCATGGGCTAAGGATCATTTGTTCTATGCAACGTATCAACCAAACAGAAAGACGGTCTCTGATCCAAAGAGCTCTTTCCATGCACCTCCCCTTTTCTTTTTGTCTGTTTTCTTTTTCTTTTTTTTCTTTTTCTTTCCCAGCCTTTTCTGCTGTTGGATTTCAGTCTCACACCCTGCATCCTAATCAAGATACTTTGAATGTTTTCTCTGTTTTGGTGCATGTAGCCAGCACATGCTGTCAGCACCCAGCACAGTCACCTCCTATATATGCAGGGAGAGAATACAAAACTATTTGTAACACATGCCCTGAATATAAAACTGGGAACCAAAGGCACAAGGGTGCCTCAAGCATGTTAACAGACTGTCGAAAAGAACAACCTACTATCTTTTTTGCTGAGAGGGAAAAGAGTACCTTCTTTCTGACAGTATCTCAGGGCGAATCTACTGATTATTGAAGATGTGTCATTAGTGTATAGGCTTAAAATAGATGGTCTTTTGGAGACATGCAAATCGTAAATTACAACGGTTGCTGTAATTTTATGACCTTGTCTCCCCAGGGTACTTTGGGAGAGACTGTGTTGATGTATGTAACTTGAACCCATGTGAGCATGTCTCCACGTGCGTGCACAAACCTAGCTCATCCCACGGCTACACCTGCGAATGTGGACAAAGCTACTATGGACAGTACTGCGAGAGCAAGTAAGAGAATTATTTTTGTTCTTGGTTTCTTGATCCTTCCAGGTACCTCTTCTCCTAAGGCAGCAGTCCTCCTGCTTCACTTTCTGCTCCGGTTAGCTTTCCTGTTACAATTTGAGTGTTCATAGTAGACGGTATTTGCAGGCTCCCTGCCCTTTGGCACTCCTGAGCACTCTTCTCAGAGACCAGGCAACCTTCCATGTACTAAGGGGCCACTTTGCTTCAGCAGCAGCTCAGGGACTTGACTAATTGTGCTGTGTTACACAGCACCTTGTGGTGGGCTTGGCCTGAGTTTGCTCTGTGTCTCTCCTTCAGCTCCCGCAGCGCACGCACACAGCGATGCACCCAGTTAGGTGGCCGGTGGCCAGATAAAACGGCTTTGCAGTTTGGGTCCAGTCCCTGGGCTGGCAAAGCAACATCTCTTCTGGACAGTCTGGGAGGCCTATGTCCTGTTGCTCTGTGGGAGAAACGTGCTGATTCCCTCGTCACTGGCTTCCTCGTCTCAGATAGCATTCAGTGACGGGCCTTATCCCAGAGACTATGCTTTGATTTACTGTAATATGGGCCATTCATGATGTGCAAATGAAGTGCATTTGTCTGCCCATTTAGGAATAGCTCATGTGATGTTTCCTTCCCTTTCAAAACCGCAAGCTTCTTCCTCTGCCTTTTGTTGTGTGGGCTTGCAAATGTTGGCCGTGCTGTTGCCAGATTCATCTTTCATTCCTCTGGATTAGCAACGGAGAGACGTTGTCCCTTGTCATTATCTGCTGACATCATGTCAAGTGCAGCATTGTGGTTTTTCATATTACAAAGCATCGAAGTACAAACCTGGCAATTACCGTAAACAAAATTCGATGTGGTCTTTGAAACAGACGGCAAACAGCTTTTTTTTTCCAAAAATGAGCAGCAGGGAGGGGATTCCTTGTGCATTATGCTGATCACAGACTCAGCAGTGTCGTTCTTCAGGCTATTGCTTGATGAAGATTTCCAGCTAGCAGAGACCCTGGTTGCAGCCCTGGCCCCTTTCCAGAGCTTTCCTTGCCAGCACTAGTGTTGGGGCATCTGTGGGACAAACCTGCTCAGAAGCTCACCCAGCAGAAAAAGAACCAGTGAAAACAAGGGTTATTCTTCAGCAGGGGTGGCTTTTGGGTTGATGCACAGCCTCCGACTAGCTGTGCTGCGCCATTCATAGTCTGAATCAAAGCTGTTGCCCTTCCTTCTTCCACGTCTCCAACCACGTGTCGTCCTCCTCCCTTGTTGCAGACCAGGGCTTTTCGGACCCTGCGGTGAACTGGCTGAGAAAGCCAGGTTGGCTGAAAGCAGTGGCTTGCAGCCAGCTTTGTACCTGAGCCAGTGTCCCCGCAGGTGGGACAAGCACTGCTGCCCACGGCAGGGGTGGGACAGGAGCCCATGGGGGTGGGAGATGGGCTATAAAGTGTTGGGAAGTTGTACCCCGAGGCTGTTTATGGCAGTGGGTAAATCAGGGCACAGGCTCAGCACCGTCTGCAGTTGCTTGGTCTGTTGAGGTGTTAACACAGCCCGGCGCAGGCTCTCCAGTCTGCCCCCATCAGAGCACTTCCCAACTTGGGGCTGGTGGGACTGGGACTCTTTCCACCAGGCAGTGTGAGCCCCATTGCCTTCTCCTAGGGGAAAGAGCACTTTGTTTGCTCATATAGGTGTATATAAAGTGGAGCTGTTCTTGAAAACGTTTATAGAAGCATTACCACCAGGGTTTTGTAGCACTGATATTCTTTATCTTTTTATTACAGTGTTTATATATTTATATATGTATTGAGTCTTGGCTGCTGCAAGTATCTCAGTATTAACACTCTATAAGTGGATGGAGTTGAGTGCAGTTTTGGCCCAAAGCTCTTTTTTCCCAGCTTTTAAGAGGAAGCTTAAAAGAACTTTCTTTCGTTGTGATATTCTTTTATAGGATTGACCTGCCTTGTCCCAGAGGCTGGTGGGGAAATCCCATCTGTGGTCCATGTAATTGTGAGACTAGCAAAGGGTTTGATTCTGATTGCAATAAGACCAATGGAGAATGCCACTGTAAGGTAAGCAAGAGAAACTTGTCTTAAGTCAAAATTTCTTTAGTTTGAAAAGTAACTATGCCACTAATAACTACAACAAGTGAGCAGCTGAGACAAAGTACACACGGTTGTGCTTTGTATCATATATATGTGTGCAGTGTAGTTAATCTTTACCTAAAATATTTTGCTGGCACCGCCCTTCACAAAATCATACTGCGCAGCTCTTATCTTATTTGCGTTTGGAAAGCAAAACTGAGAGGATGAAAGCCTGGCTCTGATCTCTCTGAAGTGCAGCCCAGTTTATCGGGGGAGATCAGACCTGGGTGCAGAGGAGTGCTGGTGGTGTTTTGTGTATCACAAGTGAGTAATAGCCATGAAACAGCTCGGGCCAGCTGGGTGAAGCGCTCCCCTCTGCAATGGGCCAGCAAAAGGCGTAGCAGCTGGAGGGAGGTAAATAATACGAGAGGCTAAACACTGTCCTCAGTGCCAGCTCTGTCGAGTTTAAGAGGAATTTGCCACAGACAGGCAGGGACAGACGGGGATGCGGGAGGGGAGGCGCATCCCTCCTGAAGGTTTTACAAAGGACTTTTCACAATAGGTTTTACAATAGGCTTGAATTACATCAGAGGAGCTGTGCCTGTGCAGACCGGCGGCAGCGAATCTGGCCCTGTACTCTTCCTAAATGCCAGCAGGACACACAGCAACTGTTGCGTTAAATAGAGTCAGTGGGGTGCCAGCACCATGCTCTTGTGTAATCGCGTAACGCCTCAGATCAAAAGCATTTACAGATGCGATTTGAATACGTGATCATTGGTTGCTCTCCTCCCCGTACATGAAACAAATGGACAGTGCGGAAGCTTCTTCTCTGGCTTGTTCGTGCTGTACAAGAGTGGAATTGCAAAGCAGAGAAAACTGCAAATTCTCCAAGAAAATGTTTGCTGGCCACCGGCAGCAAGTACATGAAGAATAACGTGGTCCCTCTGCCCCCACTGCAAATGGTGGTCGGAACCGTGCGTCTCCATGGCACAGGGCAGTCCAGCCATCCCCCCAGCGCTCAGCTCTGCCTCTCCGCATTGCCAGCGCTAACACAGCACATTTCCCATAGCTATTACGTTTTCTGTTAGTAGTAATATCATTATTAGCCCATGCTTTGCAAAATTAGCCCTTTCGTGATGCATGCACTGCTAGAGCAGGAGTTCAGAAAAGCAAGTAATGTGGAATGTAAGTCAAATACCTTGTGTCTGTCATTTTGGTTTTTCTAGGCAAATTATTACAGGCCCCAGAGCAGTGACACCTGCTACCCCTGCGACTGCTTCCCGTCCGGCTCCCACACGCGCGCCTGCGACATGGAGACGGGACAGTGCCCTTGCAAACCTGGTGTCATCGGGCGGCAGTGCAACCGGTGCGACAACCCGTTTGCTGAAGTTACTGTGAAGGGCTGTGAAGGTACCTCCTGTCCAGCAAGCGCTGCTGATCAGCCGGGCTGGGGCTGCGGGATGAGAGCCGCGGGCGGTGGGGAGTGCAGAGCGGTGGGCATGCAGCTGCATCCTGGGGCACTCATGAGCCCGGCCGGGTGGCTCCAGCAGGGGCAATGGGAGCTACGGCAGCCTAAACCTGCACCCCTCCTCCTAAGTCTATGTTAATATGCCTCACAGGGGCTGGGGGAAAAAGAAAAAAGCTCATATTTCTTTAATTTTCATCAAATGGAAATACAGCTAGCTTGGGAGGGGGGTGTGGGGCAAGCAAAACTAATTCTAATTTTGGTTGAAACTTGACTTCATCTGCCAGGGCAGCATTGCCTCAGCTGTGCTACAGCTGAAGAGGCGGGTGAGAGCCGTGGCGCCTTCTGCCCACAGAGGCTGTGCTGTGCGCTTCGTGCCCTCTGCCCTTCTTCCCCGTCTTGCCCATCCTGCCTTTCCTCTCACCCACCCTCCCACCCTCCTCCTGCCATCAGCACAAAGCTGCTGCAGCAGCCATCTCGCCCCAGTGTGTGGGTGCAATGAAGGAGAAACGTTTTCCCACAATAAAGGAGCAGGCAGAGATAGTCAGAGCCAAAATCCAGAGCCCCATAATCATCCTGAGCTCTCCTCTGCCTGTACCTGTCTGCCCGCACTGCTGGATAAGGAGCAGCTGATAGGTTACAGCTTGGAAGGCACTGCAGAGGGCAGGTATCCTGATGGGGCTTGGGAATTACGGGAAGGTCTTTTAGGCAGGTTGAAATATCTCTGTGTTGTCATTTTTATTGTGTCAGAAAAATCGCATAATTTCTTTTTCTGTTTTCAGTAATTTATAATGGCTGTCCCAAAGCTTTTGAGGCTGGTATTTGGTGGCCACAGACCAAGTTTGGACAGCCAGCTGCTGTGCCATGTCCTAAGGGATCAGTGGGTAAGTTCCCTGGGTAAAATATTAACTACTTTATCTACATGCCTTTTGAGAGGGAAAAAAAAGAGCAGAAAAATGTGTACATAGGGAATGGCATTAATTCATTCGGTCTAGAGATTACGGCATGGGTCGTGCACGTCACAAGCAGAAAAGTTTAGGTAGCTGAAACTCAAGAACTTTTAAAATACATTTGGAATAGTAGCAATAAATAAATACAAAGGTGCAGCAGATAAACACATATGAAGAACAGAAATGCTGTATCTGTATTTTCAAAAAAGCACAGTCCAACTTTCTATTTTCTGTTTACTCTATCAAGCAATTCTTACACATGCAACTTTCAGTTTCTAGTGACTTGTACATGTTCTTTAGCAATACAGCTCCTCTGGGCAAAGACAAAATGAGGAAAATCATTTACGTGATGATTGCTTTACTAATGTTGCAGGCTAATAAAGCTGAGAGTTAAAACAGAACTCACGTTTTTCCACCCAACATCTTTTTTCTGACCCATAAGTCAGACAGCTGAAAAATGCATTTTATAAAGCACGTGAGCTGTGTTGTTTTGTACAGCAAGCAAATGACAACCTGCTTTTTCACGCGTGAAAAATGAAACCTCTGTTTCTGTGGGAAATGAAACCTCTGTCTCATTTCTGGGGCTTGTAACTCTGCTGCGAGCACTTCACAGGATGAATGAGTTATAAATGGTTATGTGACTTCCCCAGATATTACTGGGGGGAGGTCGCTGCCTGTAGGTGTGCAGATTTGCAGTCAACCAAGCTTCTGTTCTGAGGATTTTGGGAGATAGAACTGGTATTTTTTTTTTTAAGTGAAGAATATTTACATTGTTAAGCAGTATAAAGTTGAATTAAAATAATTTTTCTGCACTGTTCTGGTGGTTGACCCCCCCCATGTCCCTTCTAGCAAATAGGCTAGCAGGCAAGGGTACTTACAGGAATTGCACGTTTTGAGTGAATTTTACAGAACATTCAAAAAAAGTAAGCTTTGTAATAATGAATATTGAGACTAAGAACCTGAGGCTTAGTTGTATTCACCTAATCATGGAAGAGAAATAACATAATTAGATATTGTTCAATTGATTATAATTCTTATTTAGATATTAGTAATTAAATAGCTTAGACACATGCAATGTGTTATGTGCAAGTTTACTAGCACAATGTAAATTTTGAATTTGATAACTTGCAATTGACTGTGAAGGATCCACAGCTGAGAATTACATCTAAAAATAATTTGACAAATAGTACAAAATAATAGGCTAAATTAAACAGTAAGCTGCTCATAGACCATTCACAAGGGGCAAAAGGCAATTATACATGTTGGCTGAAGTGTTTACCGTGTGCAGTGTGCGAAAATGCCAGCATGTTTTGACATGAAGACAGCATTTATCCGGGAGGTCTTCCTCTGTAGGCTATTGCACAGAAATCTGAGCAGGGATATGTTTTCAGAAGCATTTAGGAAGTGCATAGTCTTTCTCATATTTGGTATAAATAAATTGCTGAATTTGTTTGAGAACATTAGGGCAGTGAGGCTGAGAGCGGTTAGGTAGATCTTGAAGCTTGCCTAACTTTTCTCTAAAGCCTGGGGAAAACAATTCATGAAGAGCAGTAACCTAATTTTTTTTGGACAGGAATCCCGGTATGGAAAGTGAAATATTTGTGTAGCTCTAAGAAACTTGAAAATGTAGGAAATCTGGCAGTCTAGGATCTTTGAAATCTATGAAGATTTACCCAGCACAATCAAAACAACATTTACGATTAACGCTTTGTTTCCTTCAGGAAATGCGGTTCGCCATTGTAACATTGAAAAGGGCTGGCTGCCTCCTGAGCTTTTCAACTGCACCACCAACACTTTTGTGGATCTAAAAATCATGGTAAGCTGTCTTTTCTCGGTTTTGCCTTTATTTTATAAAGGATGATCTGTTCAGACTCCAGTTTGATATCCCTGCACTCCATCTTTTGACTGAGTCCTTGAACCCCCTCATTTCCCATCAGGACCCTTGTGCTTTTCTGACTCTTCGTTACATTTTCCATTGAATTGTCCTGTCCACCTGTTCTCAAGACAAACAGCATTTTGATCAAACAACTCCTTAGTGCCCAAAATCCCTAAGTGATGATTGTCATTGTAACTAGAATGAAAAAAAAAAAAGATACATGATTGGGTTTTTTCTTCCTTCTTGTCTCTGATTCAGAATGAGAAGTTACACCACAATGAGACCAAATTGGATGGAGACAAAACCATACGGATCGTGAGAGTGCTGCAGAATGCCACGAAATACACACACAGCTTGTATGGCAACGATGTGAGGACAGCGTACCAGATGATGATCCGGGTACTCCAATATGAGAGCCAGCAGCAAGGGTTTGACTTGGCAGCCACGAGGGACGTGGAATTCAATGAAGTAAGAGAGATACTCTTTACTGTGCTGAGCCTTTACAATTCCCCATAGAAGTTTTATGGCGATGAATAATTATATTTGTCTTTGACCAAAGTGGAGCGAATATCACGTAATTGCTTAATATGTTTCACAAATGAGTCAGTCTTCTCCATTTAGAATGGGAAGATGGTTATGAGTATGTGTATGCACACATAATAAATATCATCATAGTAACAACCAAAAGCAAAATTCCCCAAATGAAAAAATAATCAAGTTGATGTGTTATTCCTGGATAAAATAGCTTTGTGCGCCATATTCAGTTTTGTTGGAAAACCTGCCCAATGTGATCATTTTCATTTAAATGTGCAGTGAACTAACTTGGAGCCAGTTACTGGCTCTGAAGATTTCTTATAATTCAGTTTGGAAACACTTGAGCTATGTTTATTAAAGAGTTGGTACGTTGAAAGATGCTCCATACTGTACTGATATTTTAAGTGATGCAGGCACATAAAAAAATGCGTGCCAGAGGGCTTCTGCTAGGCAGAGGATTCATGAAAGACCCAGTTATTACCAAAGATCTCACCAGGTCTAGAGGACAAGCTGTGGCACCCTCCCTGTCTGAGGGAAACACATGGTTGTGGTGGAAAAATGTGAGATGTGGAGGAAGTTGGGAGTTTTCTGTGGTCTGAAACTGTGAAGGTTGGGTGACCTGTGTCAGGCTTGCAGAGCTCTCCTCATTGCCATGTGTGCTGCGGGTTACTGCTGTCCATGCTTGCCGATACTATTTCCAAGACCCCAACTGTAGCACAGCCCAGAGTCAAAGCTAAAACATCCTGCCGGACCTGTGCTAGCAGAACCCAGAGCTCGGGCACCAGTGTAGGGATGTTGGAAAAACCCTCTGTGGGTCAAGACTGACCTCTGTGCTGGCCAAAGGTGGTCTGGCTCCCAGCTCACTGCTCACAGTACTCCAGGAGGACCGGCCCAGTCAGGCAGACTTTGGGGTGAGCTTGGAGACCCTGTACAAGGCCAAGCTGCACCAGGAGAGGACGTCCATGGGGAGGTGGGAGCAGGAGGAAATGTGGCTGAGAAAAGTCCTCAGTGTCTTGGGCTGTACAGTCAACAGAAAGTGAGGAACTTCTGAAACATTTGACATTTTAGATACACCAGATTTTAAGAGATTCGGGTTTTTTTTTTCCTAAGGAGACACTGTGCTGACAAACTTGTACCTGTGAGCTGTGGAGTGAGTGAATTCTCCCATCCAGATCTTGAGAAGGAATTTTTTTTAATCATGTTTTGTTAAGTAAAAGTAAGAACAATAAGCAAAAAAAAAAAAAAAAATGGTTTGAAAACCTCTGCTTTAATTTATTATTCTCTGCATTTGGCACTGAAACTCATACAGATGATATTTTCAAGAACTCCCTAGATATTTTTAGGATAGGTCAGGAATTTAAAAACTAATCAGTAAAGCTCATGAGAAAAAGGAGGTAACATCCTAGGCTGAGGGAGCACAAGGGGAGAAGGAATTTATTTTTTTTATACTCCCAGGTAGAAGCCTGAAAAATAGATAATAAAAAAACATAAATAACATTGACAAACACTGAGCAGGCCTGGTACCAAGTACAGCATGTGTCTCCTGAGTCCCTGGGTGCTTCTCACCCTAGATAAAGGTAGTCATACTGGCAGCCTCTTTTATCTCAGATACAAGCTTGCAACCTCAGACAATACTTAGAGAATATACCGTCTTCCCTGTCTGCTTCTAAATGAAACCTAAATATTTGCCTTGGTTATTTTAGAACGTAAAGTGATTAATTCCTACCATCATTTATGCAAATTTTACCTTAGTTAGGTTTTGACACACCAGTGTAGTTCATATGTACGCAAAGATTAAAAACTTCTTAGCACCTTTCCCATTTAAGCCATTTAACACTCTCTTTTGGGGTCTTCTTCCATTCAGCCTGAGGGTCCCATTCCATATTCTTGTAAGAAAGGGCAGAAGGGGCAAGTCCTCAGCTAGAACTTCCTTTTTAACACCATTTGTAAGCAACATAAAATGGGGTGAGAACAACATGATTTAAGTTTTCTTGTGTTTTTTTGAAGTTTGTATATGCAAGTTAATATTTGCTTCTGTCATTCTTGACCATGTAAGTTTTCCTAGTTATCCAGGAATCAACAAAGTGAAAAAAAAAAATCAAAATAAAAGAGAAAGCGATATTGCTGTCTGTGGCTTTCTTTTGATTTTTAACATATCACGTTATTTTGATTTCCCCAGGGGAGCTCTTCAGTGTATATACCAAGCGCTCTGCTTTTCTTGTCTCTCATCTCTCCAAGACAGAGAAAACATGGTTAGGTTTTTCTTCAGCGTTTTCTTGCGAGGTTTCCTGTCATAAAGGGGAAAGAAAGTGGGCAGTTCTCTTACAGCTTCCAATTTTGGATTGCTTTGCTCATAAAAGTTTGGAGGAGATTTGCTTTCTGTAACAAAAAAAAGCTCAGGGTGCGTAACTGCTGTACATATTTTCATACGGCTGCAGTAGAACATGCCTGCATTAAAATATTTCATTATATACTCACCTGAGGCAATAATGCCAATCATTTTCAATATTCATCACTTGAAACCCAGCGCTTTGTTTCCTTCATAATTTAGGCTTGTATTTTGTTTCTCAGAATATTATCAAAGTGGGTAGTGCTCTCCTGGACCCCAGCAATAAGGAGCACTGGGAGCAAATTCAGCGAACGGAGGGTGGCACCGCTCACCTGCTCAGGCACTATGAGGAATATTTCAACAATGTGGCTCAGAACATGAAGAAAACCTACATGAGACCTTTCGTCATTGTTGCCGCTAACATGAGTGAGTATCTGTGTTGAAAACTGCCATTTTGTATTAGAGCTTTAAAAATGTGCTGGATAGAGGTGCTAGCTATTTGTTTTAGTAGTACCCACTGAGAAACGACGTACTCAGATTTTCTATTCTAATCAGTGCATTCATTTCAAGTCAATGGAGCCTTGATCCATATCTCTCAGTTGCCATGGGGGCCTTCTGAGAGATCTCTGATCTGTTTTCCCCCTGGGCTGTGCCGCGGCTCTGTGCAGCATTTTGCTGCAGCCACAGTAGTGTACAGATGGTAAGAAGGACAAAGTTTGTGAGTAAAGGTAATGCCTTTTGAGACCGCCTCGTATAGTTGAACATAGTAGATCACATTTTTCAAAGAATCACAGTACCACCACCTGAAGAATTACTGCAGTGCAAAAAAACCCCCTACTATTGATTGTATACCTCTGATTTTCACATGCCTTCCTAGCCTGGAACCTATCCAGAAAATCATTTTCTGTAGATATTCCTGTGCTGAAAGGTATTTTCTCAGAATATCCCATCCAAGCCTTCCAACACCCTCCCAGCCTTGCAAAACTCGTCGTCAGAGCAAAATCTTTGGGGTCCAAAATATCCAGAAAGGCTCTAAACTGAGAAGGAAACATCACAGACGTACCAAGACACCTTCCCCACCTATCACAGCAAACGCCTCCTCTGGCAAGCAAATAGCAGCTCCTGCACTTGCAGGACTATGATGTACTTCACAGATGTCCCCGCGGTACACGTGCAAGTGAAGCGTAGCAACCACAGCCTGGTCAGCCTCTTTCCCCATTTTTCGCCTGCCGTCTCTATTTCATTTTCTCCCCAGGTACCAACAGTCTGAGCTGATCGGGTGTTGGTGATAGTCCTGCTCTGACTGGGAGGTGAGGCTGAGCTGGGTGACCTTCAGAGGTCCCTCCCAAGCAGCGTTGCTATCGTGTTTTTCTTTCAGAGGCGGTCTAAATTATGAGCAGCCTGAGCTTGTGTTTTGCTTTTCAAGCTGCTGCTTTTATTTCAGACCTGAAGAAGGGCTTATGTGCCCAAAAGCTTGTCTTATTTTCCCAACTACACCCATTGGTATAAGAAGTGAATTTACCTTTCCTACAAACCTTGTCCTGAGAGTGCTTCATGTCCATAGTCACAGGGGCATAAAAAGCAAAGGCGTGAGACAGTTAAGCTACAAAGTTCATAAAGTTCTGCATCAACTCCCGGGGGAAAGGATTATTGTTGAACTAAGCCAAACTGAAATACTTTGATTTCTGTTTAATAAACCAAAACAGAAATATTTCGTTTTGATTCATGACTATCAGAATCAAAATAATTTTATCTTCACACTCAGAAAAAGAGTATGGTCAGTATTTTAACCAAACGGAACTGAGATGAAAACAAAAACCAGAATTTCTTGCAGGTTGTAAATCCTGATTTTTTTCAACCAGCTCTTCCTGAGTAAAAAGGCGTGAGCTTGGGAGGGATGAGGCAATTCTGGCCTGAAAGGGGTCTGTTTTCTTTTGAACGGTTTTTCCAGGTGAACATGGTGTTAATGGAGTTTTCTAATGGCTCATCTGGGAGTTATTTAGAGACTAGGAAAGGAATGGGAATTTGCAGATCTTAACTTGGATATTTCTTCATATAGAAACTTGCAGTGGATCACAGCTTTCGGTGTAGGGTTACCCCCAGGACTTCCAGCTTCTCACTTTTATTAGAACATCTAAATTGGCACTCACTCTCTTAAATGGGAAAGTTCAAGCCAACTCAGCTGCTTTTAAATATTTTGGCAGTTAGACAACAGGCAGAGCTGATGAGGTGAGCCAGAGAGGAACTGCTAGTGTAGAGGAAGGAGAACTGGAGGACTAAGGAGTAGTCCCAGGTAAAATCCAGGTTATTTTCTTTGCTTAGCTGACTTTGCAATTGAATGGATGTGGAAGAAGTATATTTCTGAAGCAGCAGATTTAGCCTTCCCTAGAAGAAGCAAGTCTGAAATTGGAAAATGCCACTTCTATATTTCCAGTGTTGGCAGTAGTGTTTTCCTAGTATGAGATACTGTCTTGTGAATTCCTTTCCGCTGCAAAATAAATTTATAATTTGATAAATGTAACATAATGCTGACATGCATATGGGCAACGAGCCCATAGTTGTCATTTAAGGTATTAATTGAGAAGAATTAAATTTGACTTTGTATTTTGGGTTTTAAATGTCTTCTCTGCGTTGTGCAGATATTTTAACCTTTCAGTAGCATTTTATTTTGTTGCAATATCGTATCTGAAAGCATTGAAGTTAATTTTATGGGAAACTTTTTTCCTCTCAGTTATTGCTGTTGACATCTTTGACAAGTCTAATTTCACGGGAGCTAGAATACCACGATTTCATGAGATTAAAGAAGATTATCCAAAAGATCTGGAGTCATCTGTTGTCTTCCCTGATACTTTGTTCAGACCTTCAGACCGGAAAGGTAAAACCCTTCTGCTGCCGTTCGGAGGGCAATTTTGACTAGGTCCCAAGGTGTGTGATTAATCCTCGTGAAGCGGAGTGGTACTAGGGTGAGAGCGGGGCGGCCGTCTACACAAGCGAACATTATTTAGGCATGGAGCAGCTGTGCATACTTCTGAGGCATTTTGCCTGCCGGCAGCGGTGGGAGCATGGGGGGCTGCGTAACTGGCTGTACCTGTCTGTCAGGTCTCGCTCGTGGCCCCTCGAACTGCCCTGTCAATGCGGGAGAAACGCTCTGCCTCTGTTCCCACCGGGATGGGACGGGATGGCTCCACAGCCGCCTTCCCCCGGTCCCTGCAGGGATGGAGGGAAGCGGTGTGAGAACTGGAGAATCCAAATCTGGGAGCAGAGCCGTGTTATCAGAACTAGACAGCAAATAAAAAGTCTTGAGCTGCGCAGGAGGATGGGTGATGAGGGAGAATACGTGAGGAAGTACCTGCTTCCCTGTGTCGCTGAAGTGCCTGGAGATTGCTGAGAGGAACCACGAGTTACCCTGGGCAAGGGAAGAGGGAGAGGGTGGCTTAAAGTGCGATAATTACACATGTACTATGGCTGAATATCCTCCAAATGGGGAAACGGTAACACTTGTGAAAATAACACATAGTAATGAATAACCTAATACATCTTTATGACTTTTTCCTCAGAAACAGGGCACCTGCTCGTATGACTTGTATCTTTTCTGTAAGGAAAAAGGGAATATGAATTTTAAGAGATACTGCCAAAACGGAAAGCTCATTATATAACAGAATTAGCAGGGAGAAAACCCACATGACCAGTTGTTGTATTTATAACACTAGCTTTGCCATATATACAATTTAATAGCATGTGTATTATTTTAATGTTCTCCTTAAATCATGCACAGGGTACTTATATACTTACGGATCTTCTAGCTTAGAAATGGCTTATTTTCTAGCTAGACTAAATGATTATTCATGGTTCAATGGTTATTTGATTATCAGCTATATAACTATGAAATGTGCTAAAATTTTATTAAAAATACCAAATATAACATTGTGAGCCTAGGGTTATAACAACAGTAACATCTCTGTATCTTTGCAAAGCAAAATTACCAGTTTAAATGGTAACTCCAAAGTTGCGTGGAAAGAATTTAATATTTGTGTTAATTCCATAGCAGTGCCTACAATGAAGCCTTCAAATCAAAAATTATCCTCTAAGGTGAACAATGATGCACTAAGCCCTGAGAGTGCTTTTGCAAAGAGAAAGAAGCGACACCCAGATGACTCAACACATCATACTGTTGCCATGGTCATTATATACCGATCCCTGGGACACCTCCTGCCTGAAAACTATGATCCTGACCGAAGGAGCTTGAGGTAAACTTCTTCCACTTACTCTGAGTGCGCGGGGAAGGCAGAGCTGCTTTTATAGTGACCAAATGTCACCTGTGCTGCAGTTGTCACCACAGTACTGTCTCTTGTCCTCCTCTGGCACGCTGTGGGAGAATAACCACTTCAGTAGTGCCAGGAGCTTTTGCAAACACAGCTGTCTGGAAGGCTGATTGATGGTGCATCTGCTTTGCTTTCTGAGTGGAAGCGACTGGACATCTTTTATTTGCAGAACCTTACCAAATCAGTGCTTTGCATTTTAATGTTTAGGTCACTGCAATTTTTCTTATTCTGCAGATTGCCAAATCGCCCTATAATTAACACACCTGTAGTGAGTACAGCCATTCACAGCGACGGGGACCTTCCTCCCAACCTGGTGGAAAAGCCCATCATAGTGGAGTACGCCATGCTGGAAACAGAGGAGAGAACGAAGCCCGTCTGTGTCTTCTGGAATCACTCCATCACGTATGTCTCCTGCTTGCTTTAGGGCTGTGCCTGGCAACTGTCTCAGTAGCAGAGAAGTTCCACCCAGGAAGATAACTCTGGAGGAAAACCCTTTTTACTCAGTTTATTCAACTGGCAACTGATTGCTGGTGGAATAGAGCCATGTAGTCAGTTCCCACCAACATGAGAAAAATGAAAATAATCATCATAGCTCCTCAAACAAAGGATTAGCCATGTGGTTTCTAACAAACACAATGCCATCATGTCTTTCTGCAAGGTTCATTTTCACCCAGCAACAATAAATCTCACAATTTCCTTTTATTTGCTCATGCTGTTGGCCCATAGATGTATACCTGGACAGGCATAGTCCAATTCCAGTGTCTGAATTCATGGCTCGTCTGAGGTCCCTAAATCAGAACTCTCATTTCCATATGTCCTCTTTTTAGGAGGGCATCTCCAGGAGATGATTGAATTCTTACACGGGCTGCATCTTCTCCTGTTACACCCCAGTGACTATGGACAGAGTACCTGGCAAGCGAGCACCAACCCTTGATGCCTCAGCCAGGGCCACTGCAAAAAATTACAAAACCAAGTCTTCGTGTTGGTAAAAAGGAGGACTGAGGTTTTGCAGATTAAATTACATGAGTGAGATAAAAAATTTTTGAATCTCAAATTTTTGAATCGGAAGTCAACCCAAAGACAGATGCACTGAAAAGAAGCAACTTACCTTTCCTTCTATCAACTATTGTGGATTTGCTTTCATTTGTTTTAGTGAAAAATTGGAGGGAGAGGAAATACCTTCTTTGGGACCTTAGACCTCTTCCAGTTGTTAGGAAGCAATCCTAATACATAAGCAGAACATAATCAGAAAGTATTTGACTCTCTAGGAGGGAAGCGTGAGGGAGAGATGGAATATTCTGAAAATGGCTCATTTAGGTCTTTTGTAATCAGTAAAGTTAAAGATACAGACCTACTTTTCTTGAAAATGTGAAAAATGTTAGGAACTGTATCTCAAGTGTTTTGTTGGGTTTATGGCATTGTGGAAACAGCACAGTCCTGTTGGAGACTGTGGATAAAACAAAAGAAAATGTGTTAAGAGGTAACTACATGCTCTGCATGTTATGATTTCACAATATTATAACTATTACATATATAATGCAATTTTCAACCATAAAACCAGGTATATAGTGAAAGGATGATATTGTCTGGCCAGGGTGAGAGGAATACCTGTTACTCATTTCCTAATGATCCAAAAAGTCTAGTGAACCTATGGAAAAATCCATTAAAAGGCAATATCCTGTGCTGGAAGTAAAAGAGCAAACTAACCTAGGAAATGTTTGCCTCCTAGTCAAAAGCTTCAGGAGATTATATTGTTGAAAGGATCAAAGAGGCAACAGAAATCTGTTACATTGGCAATAATAAACTACTCCATTTGCCTGCATGTAAAGTAGTGTAATTACTGCTATGCACAGATAATTCTGCCAATTTATGACGGAATGGCAAGTTCTTCATAAATTTTTAAACATCGTATGGACTTGAATAAGTCATTAGCTCTGAAGTGATTCATCTATCAGCTATTTGCTGGCAACTTCAATGGCATTGTTGTCTGTGTTACGTCTTCCTACAGCCACAGTTAAAAAGCAGCTTTTAAACTGCATTTAATTGGAAGAGTTTTTAAAAAGTTAGTACTTTTCAAGAGAAAGTGATATTAAAACTGTTTAAAAAGTATTTTATTCCTGAATGAAAAAGATCTCCTGTAATATCTAATTAAAAACTCCTTCAGTAACTACAAGAGTATTTTTATTGCTCATTAACTTCAGAATAGTGTAATTAATGTTGATACAAAATCATTTCTGAAGTCATTGGAGTTAACCAAGGCTGCACAGGGAAGCATTTTTAAGGGAGCAGTTCCTCCCCAATGTTAGTACAAGTGATCTCCTGATATGAAATATTATTTACTGGTTTTAACCTTTTCTTGTGTACTTTTCAGAGGAACGCTATAACAAAATCATATTACAGCTGAAAAATATTTCACAGAAGAGCTTTACAATCAGAGTCTAGATCTAGGGAAATGCGTATGACTCAAAAACATCTATCTCTCTGTGTTTTTGATATTTTTTACCTTTGTTATGACCAGTTTGCTCTGTGCAATCACTTCACCATATTGCTTGTGTGGTCACTGACCCAAAAGCAAATTGTCTAATTTAAACTCAAAACAGATTGTTATAAAACCACAAAAATCAGCCAACAAAGCCAGCTGTCATATCAGAAACTGAAGGATTTTAAGTTGATGATATTCTTGCAGGCAGGTGACAGCTATAAATATTTCTGTCTTGGTACTTACAGTCCTCTCTGGTTGCAGAGCAAGAGCTGCCCCAGAGAGCAATAGCAGTGGGAGGTGAGGGGAGATCAGAGGACGGCTCTCAGAAATGCCTTTTTTTTCCCCGCAGGATTGGCGGGACAGGTGCCTGGTCCTCCAGAGGATGTGAGCTGTTTTCCAGAAACCAGAGCCATATTGCTTGCCAGTGCAACCATATAACCAGCTTTGCTGTCCTGATGGACATTTCGAAACGAGAGGTGGGTGATGACAGGCTCATGATTTTTGAGGGCTTTGGTTTTCAAGGGCTTTGATTTTCAAGGACTTTGATTCAGAGCTTGAGCTTGAGCTTTGAGCATGACTCAGAGCATGGCCAGCAGATTGATCCCATGTCAGGAGTGCATTGCCCCATGCTTGACAGCACCCGCTGTTGCGTCCGCTGAAAGGAGCTTCTTACCTAGTTGGTCCACCCTCTGGGTGCCGCCCATACACACTCAACATGTTGAGTGACTTAAGAGATGGCATCGTCCACTCCTGTTAGTCCTAAAGCAAATCTGTACGTTGGCTCAGTAGTAATGAAAACATTGACATTCCGAATAGTAGATTTGATTGGAGGAAAAGGAAGGAAAAACTCCCAGAGGTCCTGTCAATCTGTCTTTCTACAGAACGGGGAGGTACTTCCTCTGAAGATCGTCACTTACACAACCGTATCCATCTCGCTGGTGGCTTTGCTGATCACCTTCATACTGCTGGTCCTGATCCGCACGCTACGATCCAACTTGCATAGTATCCACAAAAACCTGGTGGCTGCCCTTTTCTTCTCTGAGCTCGTCTTTCTTATTGGAATCAACCAGACTGAAAACCCGGTAAGAGTTTCTCTGTGCTTATTGCTAGAGTTGTTGTCAAGCTTTAAATCAGGGGGTTCATGTTGTGACTTTTACCTGCTCCCATCTGTTTCACTTTCTCTTCTTTTTTTACTTCTGCTTGGCCTCGACAGTCATTTGGAAAACCTCAGACTTTTAAGATATTCTTGCTTGTTTTACGTGATTAATAGCAATGCCAGGAGATAGGACTATATCTTATTTTCAGAGAATAAGTGACAGCAGCCCTGTTGAAGGCTTATCCCCGGAACTGAACCCTGAATACTGATTTCTTCCTTCCTTTCCATCAGTATGTTTTCTGTCTTGCTTTGTCTGTTCAGTAGGAGGCTCTCCAGTTTGTCCTGCAGCAGGTACCTCACAAGCCCAAACTGCTCCTGGTGTTGTCTGGTAGGTTGTCAACTATGTGTTGCTGTGTAGGTGCTAATATGCATGTTGCACACCCACCATGGCCATTCTGGAGAAGCCACTTGCCAGGCATGGGAGAGCTTGCTACATCCAAGAACCAGTAGGAAACCTGTCGCTTTGCTTTGTAGCTTCCAGCCACAGTGATTGTTGGCTTCAGCGCATCATATCTGTTGCCAAAGCTTAGTGCAGGCACCTCCAGCATTGTGCTTGCCAAGAAACACATGCTATGAATAGACTGAATATGAGATATACACCACACATAAAGTGTGTACGTTCTGTACCTAGGACCTCGTTGGTATCTTAACTGCGTAGCGTTATATGTAGCATTGCTGCTAATTCTTAGTAGCACCCATCTCAAAACTCTTCATTACCATGCAGTCAGGTAGGAGACAAGCAGGCAAGGGTTCCAGCACTGCCAAGCTTCACAGTCACCTTTACCAGTCAGTGGACAGATGGGGGATGACATGCAATAAAAAGTATGTCCTTAACAGATACAAAGAATATTCGAAATGTTAGTGTAGGGATTATCTGAACACTCTGAAGAAAATTTATATTCTAGAAATCTTTTACTATACATGTTTCAATCTAAATTTTGAGAGGGAAGTACAACCTTGAGATGAAAACTCACCAAAAAAAAAAATTAACCACACTGATTCCACACTGTTCAAGCAGCAGAAATGGGAGAAAATGCCTACATTCAATGGGTATCATCACTGTTATGGTAACGACAACATTGTGCCTGACATGTAGCCTCACTTACTATACAACTTAAGCCTAAAGTGTCACACGGGATTCTGATATCCATTTGAGCTATAACATGCATTTTAGAACGTATCTGACCTTGACTTAGAGATTTGGTGTGATGGCAGAGTCCCTTACCTCTGTTAGCGTAAGGTGTTGTAGTGTCTCATCCCAGTGAAACATGCTGTTAGATTGTGTCTAATTTCAACTTCCAGTAACTGGGTGCTATCAAGACCTTTTCCTAGTAAATTTGAGAGGCCTCTCTTATAAAAATTGTCTTCTCAGGAAGCCTCTGTTCAATAGTATTTCTTTTGGAAAACTAAATATAATTAAGCTGCTTTAATTCTTCAGTTTCTAAGATTCAGGTTATTGTGTTGCCTTTTTTTCTGGGCTTTCTTCTACTTTACCTTTTGGAAAATTGTGAATGCTAGACTGGACGAAGATTTCCAGCCGGTTGTGTCATTTCCAGTCCCATATTCCGATATTCCCCTGCACCAGGAACTCCAGTTATCTGCTGCTACAGTGAAGTCTTCTGCAGTGACCTGCCCCCTGGGATACGGTTTCACATCATGTGTGACCCATGTTCTCTTTGTTTCATTATATACGAGTTTGCGTATTAAAATAACTTTGCCCAAATGAACTCACCTTGCCAATTGATCCACAGTACTCCGTGTAACCTGACCTTTCCCATGCCTTCTTGAGCACACCACTCATTTTTCGCTGCATTTCACTAGCGGGGAGTTTATACTCTTTTCAGTTCTATGACATGAATACTGAGGAGCGGGGCGCCAAGCCCACATCCCTGCAGGATCTTACCAAAAATTACACTGCAAATGATGGGTCATCATTTCCAGATTCCTTTCATAGTATCATGAAGCACCAAGCAAAGGTTTATAAGAGTAGTAAAACAGTTCATTACACCAGTACTAATGGTCGTACTTGGTGAGATTGTTCTCTTCTGCTCCTTCCCATTTTCATGCTTTGGGGCTCGTGGTGTGGTCATGTCCTGTACTGTTACCAGGACTCAGTGAAACACCCCAAACCTTTAACCCACTTACAAAGATCTTTAAGTTACAGAATATATTTCATACATCAGAAAGCCGCTCCTTACAGCCTACCCAGTCAATTTGAGAAGTTAGGAGGTCTGTAAGCCATGTCTGCTTGAGACAATTATTCATCTGTCTGTATGGAATGAGAGTTGTCTAACGAGTCATGCACTGATGAACATAAAGAGGGAAAGAATGCTGGAGCACAAATAATGCTACGCTGCTTGGCACCCAGCCTGCCTTTTATGGGTTTCTGTAAATTAACAGTCACATTTCTGGGTGAGGTTTTAATCTTTCCCTGGACTATTGATAGAAAGTGATTTATTTTCTTTCTTTTTTTCTTACCTGAAAAAGGTAATGTTCAGGGCAGCAGTCTACTCATATACATGTGCCAGTAGGAAAAAAAAAAAAAAAAAAGCCCTGCTTACATAGAGGGGAAAAAAAAGTCTTTTATTTGGTGAGCTACATTTTCAATAACACTTGGTGTTATAATAAAGCTGATGCAGTAAGTGAATCCAGAAAGTTGGCGGTCTTTGTATGATTCCTTCACTTGGCAAAGTTAAACAAGGAAACTTACGTTTCTGAGGACTGTACCTTGAAAAAACACTAAAAAGTCATGCCAAAATCTGAGAGCAGAGTCAGTGCTGCACAGAAACAAAAGGATCTAAAACACAATGTAAAACATTTTGAAACAAAAATTGAATGGTTACACAAAGGGCTCTTAATTCAAGCTTTTCTACAGATCCTCACCAAAATCCTTTGCTTTGCTTTTGAAAGGAAGAAGTTAATTGCAAAATTTCAATTCAGGTGTTGGATGCTTGTGGTCATTCCTATTTTCACCCATCAAACCATTAAGTTGGGGGCGGAAAGCTGGTTAGCAGATATTACAGAAATGCGAGTCTATGAAGGTCAGAGATTTCAAGGTGGCCATTTGGTCACAAAGATGACTTCAGCTACTAGTTTGCCCACTGTAGCTGTTTCTCTTAGTCACACTAAGGACTCAGGCTCTTTGGTTTCAGCAGGTCCTTCATTTTTGCTGCTCGCAGCCCGGCGGAGCTGAGTGGTCCACCTTGTACTGCTGAAATAGGATTAAAACCAAATCCAGACCTGGGACTGGAAGCTCCAGATCCCCTTGTTCCTAGCTGAAGATGTTAACTACCCAGCCAGCACTAGCCTCCTTTCTGCTTGTCCTCATGAATTCTGTGCCTGACTACAAGTAGCACAGCCGCAAGAGATGGGTAGAGCTGAGCGTTTCTGCACCCAAGATATCCTACCGCCTGGCAGTCAGGATGGTTTTCTGCAGTAGACAAGAAGGGGGTTAACCCGCCTGCTCAAGCCACGTAGAGCCTAGAAGCCTCTCTCCCACTTTGTAGTCAAATACTCTAATTTTGACATTAGGTAAAAGGTTGATCTGTGGAGTAGGTGATGATCTACTCTGGTTGCATCATTTTAGTCCAATGATAATGGCCAGGCATCCTCCATGACTTGTTGAAGTATAGATGTGCAAGGTCTGCATTATCAGTGAAGGGCAGAGACACAAGGACAAAAGAGACAGCCACTGCCTTACCCCATGCTTTTGCTTCTCAATTTTTTTTTTAAAAAAGAGCCCCAGAAAATGAGTTGTAGATGGAACAGATCTTTTCAGATCTATGACACAGCCACATAGGGGCAAAATGGTCTGATGATCTTATGCTTAGATCATAGGATCACATCAAATGTTGCCTGTTTGTGAGACAGACATTTAACTGATAAGAAAATTCCTCAAAGAAATGCTGGATTTCTTTCATTAAGGTCTATAGATCATCTATTGCTCACGTTCAGCATGTTCACTTTTCCTGGGCTGAAGCTTCATGAATTTCTGTCCCCAGAAGTGAAGGTTTTCAGAGCAAGAAGGACTTTCTCGGGGACTGGTCCTAAACTGAAGATCTCACACCTCTCCTCCACTTCTGCCAAACTCAAGGAGAGTTTCTTTGTACTTCTTTATCTACTAGTATCGGGCACGAACCAGTGTCTACTTTAAGACAAAACAAAACTACCAAAATAGTGTTCTTGGAGAGAGATATCTCTCTCTCCCTGGAAGGAGTGAAGTAGCAGAGAGGATGGCCCTTGATGTGGAAATCGGAGACACTGAGTCAGTGCAAGGATGAGGGTGGCCATTCTCAGGAGCAATTTGTCGGCTTTGCAGTGCGACTGGTTTAGCTGATGCAGTTAAACACGCTGTGGCTACATTCACTGGAGTGGCATTGTGCAGGCGAGACTCATAACACGGGGCAGGGCAGAGGGTCCGCAGGCTCCCTAAGGGCATCCCCACCTCCTGCTCTGCACCACAAGAAAAAGTCAGGAGCTCTGCCAGCCCTGCCTCTCCTGCGAGCAGAAGGAATGCGGTCAGAATAGCCAAAAGACTCACCTGTGCAGCAAATGTGCACGGAGAAATTAGCCACAGAACGTGGACGGCAAGGGCAGTGACCAAAGCATGTTGGGTTGGTAGGGTAAAGCTGAACCAGACTCAGAACAGGCCACATAATTAAAAAAAAAGAGCTTTCACAATATGAACAGCTTTTCTGAAACTCTGAAAAACTTAATTAATGGCAGTATATTTGTTCTGCCAAAACCTTTTTATTACACTTGCCTTTAGCTGCACAGAGGAGCTGGTGACTCACCAGTTTGTGATTCAGGAGAGCAACTCTAATTTCCCTGCCCTTTCCCTTTTGCAGTTTGTGTGTACCGTGATTGCCATCCTCCTGCATTATTTCTACATGAGCACCTTTGCGTGGATGTTTGTGGAGCAGCTCCACATCTACCGGATGCTGACTGAAGTGAGGAACATCAACTTCGGGCACATGCGGTTCTACTACGTTGTTGGCTGGGGCATTCCTGCCATCATAACAGGTACCCTCAACCCCCCCCAAAATAGCTACGTTTCCCTTCCCTGATGTGCTCGCTGGCAAGATTCAGGAAGGTTGTCCCATACAAGACAGCTATGGGTGCACTCAGCTACTGCTGTCACTTCAGTGTTCTCCTGAACGAGGGCAACACCAAGTCACGTCTAGCAGAAGTCAGCCTGAATTTGGTGTCCCAAATGTCTGTTGCCCCAGCTGAAGTGATACTGAGGAGTTTACAATAACATAAACATAATTGCACCTAGGTTAAAACAGGACTTGATGACATTGTTTGGGAATAACATTTTTTTTATTTTAACTACTTTGCCTGTAGCCTTCAGAAACTTTCCTTCCCTGTGCTGGTAGCTCGGGATATGAACACACAGCCTCTTGGGGAGGTGGCTGCAGTGGCTTCAGCAGCGATGCTGCCCACAGGGCATTACTGCCCTTCGCTGGACATTCCTGTTGCTTACCTTCAACCAGCAGTAAATGCTCCCTGAAGGGGATTTCAGCAGTTCTGTTTTACTTGGCATAAAAATGAGCTGGGAGTACTCAAGCAGCCTTTTACTTCATTTCAGATACAAATGCAATAACTTCCAGTTGAGGAAAAGTAATGAAATGCTGGAGGCAGTAATCTTTTAAACTGTTCCAGGGTGATCCACAGGAGCACATCCATCTCTGCCCTCACCGTGCCTATTTTTGCAATCAGACATTTCCAGTGCTACCCTACGCACATGGTGCTGCCTTAATTCAGGCAGACAGCTCCTTGGGAAGTGCGCTTCGCAAAACAGTTGGAGCAAGGTTTTTTGGTTCAACTGTTTCAGCATGTATCTGTTGCCATATGGGAAATCAGATCAGTTAACTTTTATTCAATTACTTTTATTTTAACAGATAGCAACATGCTGTCAGCAACAGCAGAGGTTTAGATGTCTTTCAGATCAAACAAATAGCTACCACTCATATACACTTGGAAAAATACTGTGGAATAAGTTAGAACTTTTAAAATACAGGGTTTTTTTTCTATGTGACTTAAGAAAATGTAATACGAAAACATAGCGTAGGTTAGTACAGGTTACCTTTCATTCTGGAGAGCTGGTAAGTTTTTTCCATATCACCTTATGCATCATTTCTGCTTCTATCAATTTATCCAGAACACAGCTGAAAGTACAGCCCAGAAGGCTCTGCCACTCTAGACGTATATCTGACACTTTAAATAGATATCGTCCTTGAACTTCTAAAACATTTCAGGCCTGTGCAACTTTAATCACTATATACAGGACTACTGCAATATATTTAGGAATGTTTAAGTGCCATCAGATAGTTGGCAGCATCATTTCTGGTAGAAGAGAAGTATTATCATTAAATAGCAGTAAACAATTTGCGTTTCAGAAGACACAACTCTTCAGAAGAATTTTGTCAGAAGGATTTTCTGTTTCATGTTTAGTTTCTCTTGAATTTGGAATTAGTTCAGACCTCCTCAACAGCAGTATTATGCAATCTAAATATTACAAGTGCACCATTTTTACATTTTTCTACTTAGATATTTTTCTCTGTGATATGGAACTATTTTGCACTTACAAAACTATGAGTTACAGTTCCAGGTTGTCTCCAGTGGTTTAAACTCAGAATCTGCTGAATTTGCAGTTCATTTAAATGTAAAGTCTATTACTGAGCAAGTCAGAGGATTTTGTGAAATGAAGGATAAAGGAAGCTAAGCCTGTATTTTGCCCTTCCAGGTTTAGAAATCATCTGAAGAGAAAATTATTTCATTATAAATAGTACAATGTGGGATTTCTTGCCCCTGGAAAACTTTGTTGCTGTATATATTTTAAAGCTTCTTTTGTAAATTTTAAATTTTAATATCTAAACAGTAAAAAGGTTCCCCCTCCATAACATGATCTTAAATGCAATTTGTTTTAAATTGCTTTATGAGAGAGGGTTTGTGTACGTTTCTTAATAGTGGAAAAGTCTAGATATGGGAAAAGATTTTAGTCTTGGACGTTCAAAAGACTTTTTTGTTTTACTTGGAAGATAAATGTCTAGCCCATTTCATCTTTATCATAGCTATCCTGAAAAAAAAAAAAAAGAACCTATAATAGTAGTGGCTTTACTTGTGTTTTGTTTATTTATTTTTTCTATTTTCCGTGCTCAAACTGATATTCATTTCAGGCTGGGACGTAGTGGTCCTAAGGCATCTGTGATGGGACCAGGCTACTTGCAGAAAGGAACCTTGACCTTTAGAGGGGGAAAAAACTTAGCAAAATGTTTATATAGGGAACACTCCAGCAGGGAAGAACCACCTTTAATTACAGCGTAGAAAGGCAAATTGCCATGAATAAAAGTAGGATGGCAGTTGGGAGAAGGCTTACAGCTATCAAAAGAGTGCGGATCTGGGATATTCCTCCATGGGGAGCGATAGTGGAACATTTTAAATTTGCTTTAAACTTGCTCATTTTAAAATGTAGTTTGATCCACCTAGGAGAGGGATTTTATGACTTCCTTGCCTCAGGAGCAAAGGGCTGGATTTGGCACCCAGCAAGACCCCTCCAGTTCTGCAGGTCTTCGTGGCAACACGCTAACCAGTTGGCATGTGTGCTGTAACGGCTTTGCCATGGAGACTGCAGTGCTCATGTTAAAACAGGTTCTTACATAGCCCTAAAACCAATATCCCCCGGAAAATGGCACTTTCTGAATCTGCTCTTTGCTGTGAATACTAAGCGAGGCGATGAGTCAGGTGGAGCTGACCTGCAGTCGCCTGAGTCACACGCAGCTGCTGAGCCCGCAGGAGCTCAGAAGGTTCAAAACGTGCCCCTCCGGCGGCACCTCCCCATGGTGTGCTCTTGACATGCTCCCGGGATGGGTGCTGGTCCCCACAGGATGCTCAGGTCAGCCATGGGACCAGCCCCAGTTTCTGCCAACGCCAGTGAGCTATCATGCAGCCCACACGCTTAGTCTGCTCAGGACAACCAGGCTGCAGCATTTAATTGATGTGCCAAAATGACTCTCTATATTACATTGCATTGGCTCAATTCTGCCTTTGGGTAAAGCGTTATTTCACATATTGTTGACTCCAGTAAAATTGGAACCGCGTACCCGAAGACTGCAATTCACCCCATTTGTTTAATGAAGGACTTTAGGGTAGGATTTTGAGAGTGAAAAAATGTTGCTGTCTGCCAATTACTTTTAGAGCCAGATGTTTGGTCAAAACGTAGTTTAAGTCCCACTAATGGGGAAATCAAGTCCTGGGAAACAGGCTGTATCTATGGAATTGTGTCTGTATAAAATACTTTATGGTCCCTTAATCATTTATGGCTAATTCTTTCTGGATGGCAACTGCTGCAGGGGGTGGTGGAAGGGCCAATGAGAGCAGGGAGGGAGACCAGTCCTATCTCATTCCACACTGCAGAGAAAACAGATCCAATATCCACTGCTTTGCCAAATAGCCAGTTTAATTTTCACAGACCGTAGGCTTGTACCAGATGTGAATATTGGCTGTGGGCCAGCTTTAGGCAGTGAGAGTGAAACACAGCTACCTCTCCCTTTTTCAGTGTCTTTTCATCAAAGCACGTGGGCTTCAATTAAAAAAAAAAAAGTGTTTATTAATGCACATGAATTCTCCTTGTGGAGAATGGCATTGCCGTCAACCTTGGCTGCCTGCTTGAGTCAGGACATACGCTCAACGCAATAGGTGCCCCCGATGCCCAGACAACATGCTGCAGCCATTTACCATATGTCATTGGCCATAGGCCTCGTAGGGATCAGTTTCCGTGTCTTGAAGAAGGAAGACCTCAGCAGTATTTTGGAGGTCAAAGGCAGCAATCCCAGCCTGTCGCCATATGGGCGAGGTGTAGGTCACCGAATCGGACGGCACTGTAAATCAGCAGGTGGAGGTTGGAGTCAGCGACTCCCTTGGAACTGTCCAGGCTTTGAAAAATAAAACAATAAAAGGTGTGTTCTTACCTCAATTGCCTTGGGGGCATTAGCAAACTCCATTTCAAACAGTGCTGAAAGCAAGGTGAGGTACCTGGGATGGCAGCTCAAAATGAATCCCACCTGAGCTCAAGTGGTTAACTCCCATGAGTTCCCAGGTTCCTTTGTCTCTGGTGTTATTTTAGTGACAGCAAGCTCACGGCAGTTAAGAATGCATTTTTTTTTTTGTAGTATAGACATCTCTTCAGTTATGATTCATGTCATTCTGCTGCATAGGCTTATTGAAATTCCTCAACATGTCACTCACCCTCAAGGCTTCATCACACTGTGTGAATATGACTATAAAACTGTGCTGAAACAGAATTAATTTGGGACTTGCATTTATTGTCGGTTTTATGCAGCTGAACTTTGTTCTGGTAGGCAAAACTCATGGTATCGTTTGATATGGAGTGACCAGTGTAATGGTTTTGATTCACAAAAGTTTTATTTCAATATTTGCCTTGATTTTTACTTCCCACACTGTCCTATTGAACACATTTTGCCATTATGATTTTGTTTGTCAGAGAGTGATTTGAAAATGTTCCTGGTTATATAGAAGATCTCAACAGCACCTTTCTGATACACTTTCTGTCTGTTTTGTGACCCAGGGCTTGCTGTTGGTCTGGATCCACAAGGCTATGGGAACCCTGATTTCTGCTGGTTGTCTGTTCATGACACCCTTATCTGGAGTTTCGCTGGGCCCATCGTAATTGTTGTAGTTGTAAGTATGGTGGAATTGGCATCCTGAGCTGTCTCTTCCTTACTGCTACCTTTTCTTTTATGTTTTGTCAACCAATAGTCATAATGTGAAGCGACTATATTCTTTACATTTGAAGCTGATGTACTCGAGCTTGCTTCTTTTGCTTAAACAGATAAGACATGAGCTAAGCTCCTGGAAATCAGAGGGCTTCTTGCCAGTGCGAAGAGTGCTTGTGGAGCAATGGCTGTATGGCCAGAAACCTATTTATTTTTTCCCTGTTCGCTTTGTTCCATGTTTGAAGGGTTGGTCGGTGAACTTTTAAAACAAATCAACCAAATGAGCCAAGCCATAACAAGTGCCTTCATCCAGAAGTCCTAAAGGGATATTAAATAATTCCAATTTCAGGAATTTAAAAAAATGGGCTGGTGTTTAACTTCTCCCTTAAAACATCCCTCAGTAACAGAGCACCAGAAGATACATATCCATGGTGTGACTGTATGTTGAATACCATGTCTGGTCTCCTCATCTCAAAAAGTATAAAGTAGACCTGGAAGTGGTGTAGATTTGGGTCAGTAGTCATCAGAGACACGGGGCAGCCCCTGCTGGAGGAGCAACTAGGTGGACCAGGAGCCTTCAGCCTAGAGAAGAGAAAGCTGTGGAGAAGGGGAAGGGAGGAGCTTGCAATAGCATGGTGGCCTGGAGAATATGGCCATGGAGCCAACCGTTCAGTGTATGTTCCAACACAATTAGCAGTAGGAAGTGGCAGATTCAGAACAAACAGGACAATTGTCCTCCTGCATTGTCGCTCCACAGCGAGGTAAGTTAGAAACTCAGAAACAAGACAATGGTGGTGGTAAAGCTCTGCATTGTTTCAGAAAGTAACTGGGCAAATTTCCAGCATCGTTATTCAAAATGAATTATTAAGTACAAACGCACCGCCCCGCCTAGTACTTCCCAGCTCTGGAAATCAGTGGAGGCTGGAGGAGTATTCAGAGGAATTATTGCTCTGTGCTTGCTCTGTTACTATATTCTGCTTTGGCCCAGCTGAAACAAGATGCTGGGCTGAGTGAACTCTGCTCTGGACAAGAACAGCCATTCTTGAGTTTTTATGTTTTACTCAAGCCTCTTTGCATAGGGCTATCTTACTGGGTTTCATCCAGATCAAGTCCCAGGATGTTCTTGACTATGTGGCTTGAAACGAAATGGATTTTGGAACTTTGAGACGTGTAAATTGAAGGCAAAATATTCTTGGCACCACAATCCATTTTAGAATAAAAATTGCATTGTCATTGAAAACTGAGCCCTAACAACTTTACAGAAGGAATCCACACTGTTATTTCAATTTCCCTTTCAGATAAACACTGTCATCTTTATACTGGCTATGAAAGCATCATGCAGACGAAGGCAACGTTCATTTGAAAAAACTGGAGTTGTGTAAGTTCGGGTTCAAAAACCTGTAGACGAAGTTCTGGCCAGGAATAATAAAGGGACAGAATTGCCTAAAAGCAAGCGTTGGGGTGGGAAACACATAGATATTTGGAGGAGACAGTCAGCGTTGGTAGAGAAGATTGGAGCTGCTTCACCAGCGCCTACTCCTAGGCTTCCCTTGGAGGCTCTGTAAAACCTCCACCATGCTGCTCTGCACCACCACAGGTGTAGGCAGGAGAAGGGAGGGGAGAGGGAAAGATCTGGTCCCCAGATGGTACCGTTACAGTCCTTCCACAACTTTTATCATACTCCATACAACACTGTCACTTTGCCTCCACCCATGGCATGCCCTGGTAGACATAGTTCTGGGTCTCCCTGTGCTCACCCATGGCTCAGAAAGGTCTCCCGTCAGGAGCGCCTGGGTGACCGGCCATGTTGTGGCAGAGACCCATTGAGGTTTCCATGCTGAGGGCCAGCCTCCCCCCATCCCGCTCCCCGTGGGACGAGCAGAAAGCCTCGCAAGCTGCAACCTGCCGCCTTCCTGAGCTGCTGTGGCAGCATGTTCCCATTAATGTCTGTTTTGCCCAAAGCTCAGAATTTACCTGTGAACTGAAACGTGATTAGCTAGTGGCAAGACAGCCCTTTTGTATTTTTTCGTATAGGTAGCAGTATGAGATTTCAAAAGGCTGTTTCTAGCTTTTTGTTCAGCCCTGGCTGCTGGGTAATTTTTTTCTTTTTTAAATCTCCCTAAACAAATAAAGTATAATTGCTACTTAATGGCAGCTCTTTTACTCATAATACAAAACTTTTGCCACTGGAATTGTGACCATCTTTTGAAAGCGTCTGTGGAAATAATGTTTTTAAGCAAACAAATATTCCCCTGAGTGCCCTCGATCCAAAACCTTGGGCTGTAACATTGAGAAGGAGTGTGAGACTGAACTTGACAAACAGAAATGAGACGGATGTGGCCATTTACCGCCCAGATCTCTTCCTCAGAGTCAACAAGGCTGAACAGCATGGGCTTGGCGAACAGCCTGGTTTGTTTAAAGAAAACCTTGGAAATGAACTTGAGAAGAAAATACCTTTTTTTAACCTGAATATGCTAAGTCATTGAGCAGTGCAATGGGAAAGTTGGGAACTGAGAAGGGGGGAACACTGCCCTAATTTTCCCAAAGGTCCTTTCCAGTTGGCGAATCCTTGGGCACGTGGCACCGCCTGTGCGGAGAAGTTGGGCTATTCTCCTGTATCCTGTCACGCTGCAAATGCCCGTCTGTGTTTGCTTTACAGCTCTGTGCTGCGTACAGCGTTCCTGCTCTTGCTGCTCATCAGTGCCACATGGCTGCTGGGGCTGATGGCGGTGAACAGCGACGTCATGACGTTTCACTATCTCTTTGCCATTTTCAGCTGCCTGCAGGTAAGTTGGATGGCGTCTCGTCCGTGGCAGACCTCAGTGAGCATGCTGCTGCACCCAGACCTCCAAAAACCTGCTAAACATGAGCTGACAGAGATGTCAAGTACAATTTTTGCTCTCTTTTCTCAAAGAGAGGGTTCTTTTCACCAAAACCATAACTTTGAATAATTTTGTCTCTCACTTTTAGTCATTCTAAAGATAAGTGCTCTACTATTGTAGCCTATGACAGATAAATAACAGAAGGCAATTATACCTCTGTTTTCTTAGGGACAGAAATCTTTGTTACTGTCTTCTGCTCATTGTTAACAGTTATTCTGTTGCTGTGGCAAATAAGAGACTTTTATTTCACGCAGACTGGATGGCTTCAAGTTTAAGGCTTTCACAAATTAAGTTACTGTTTGAGGAAAAGAGCCAAATAATTATTTTCAAATACAACTCCTTGCATTAAGGATTTACCAGGTTGCCTGTCCTCACATGAGCATTTGTTGATTAAAGATGTAGAACGTAGTTATTTGTAGGAGACCTGGCGCGGAAGTAGTCATGAAGCTTCATGTTGGTCACAACTTGAATGTGACCAAGGATGGCAGTAACTGTCATGGCAAGTGCCTGCAGTATTAAAACAGCTACTGCTAGCAGGCCAGTCTTGTCAGCTGCAGCACAACAGCCACAAATTGCATCCAAGGAGAAAAAGAAGTCTGATGGGTCTCCTCTGGAGATGACTGTCCCTGCCCTGGAAGCACCCCAGACAAGCCAGGCTGGAGCAAGGTTATTTTGCCACTGTAAGTGAGTGGTGTGCTCTGAAATAAATACATCTACTCAGGCTGTAAAACCAGGCTTCCACAAGCCTAAAATAAAATAAATTAAATATAAACCTGTTGAGAGGGAGGAAAGTCAGCAGCTGGAATTCTCCAGACTTGCCCAGAGAGGCACAATGTATGTGGCGTTTCACGTCATTGCCTTCTTTGAACTTGCATTTTTAGAGAGACATTTATGTGAATTTTATTAATGAATAATCCTAAAGTACTAATGCCAGCTAAGATCGCATTTGATTGAATGTTTAGAAAGTGAACTTGAAGTTTAAAGTTTCTCTAAGTCAATTGCTTTGGCTAAAATCATGAAATGCAGGCATCTTGTGGTGTTGGTACAGCTGCAACTTCATGAGTGATTGACTTCTATATACTATATCTCCAACCAAAATTGATAACAATTTGGCAGCTGCATGAATTCCCTCAGAGCAAATACATCTGAAGGCCCACACGAGTGTGCCCCCTGCCCCAGCAAAAGCTGTTAATGTGGGTTTCTGGCAGCCAACAACTGCCCAGTCCTGAGGATTTCAACGATTTTCCCACCAGGAGGTATTGCTGGACCCAGGAAATTATGGGGCAGAAGTTGGGACCTCTCTGCCCCCAGTATCTCTCCACGTTTCACAATGCTTCCTAAACTTCTCTAAGCCACAGTATTAAGGACACTTATCACAGAAGTTCCCCATTTCCAGAGGTTTTCACGGAAGGCTATGATATTTTTTATGTGCTGCTATTGATTTTCTCTCATCATCAGTGTAAAAACTCTAAAATCTTAATGCAAGTACAACCCTGAAACTCCCTGCAGTGTCTTCCAGTGGGACAATGAAGTGCCCGTTAGATATTTTGAGAAGAATATTTCCTCCCAACCAACCAGGGAGGGTGACACTTACCACAAGCTCTGCTCTGTAAATCCTGGAGGAGCGCATCGTTGTGTGTATTTTCCCAGGCTCTTCTATGCACATTTAAACATGGAAGCAAATTATGAAGAAGTCCTGGGAGATCAATCAGTGCCATTTCAGTCAAAGACAGAAAATAGTTACTGCTACTGAAATCGTGGACTATGAACTAGAATTCAGGCGTTATGTCAAAAAGGCTGTTCTGTAATGTCTGTTTGTATTTGCATCTTGGTAGTAATGAATCATTTCGATCTATTCTTCCTCTCTCTAAAATGATCCAGGGGCTGTTCATTTTCTTCTTCCACTGCGTATTTAACAAAGAAGTCAGGAAGCACTTGAAGAACACTTTAACTGGAAAAAAACCTCTTCCGGATGATTCCACTGCAACAAGAGCTACATTATTAACTGTAAGGAAAAAACACTGGGGAAAAAACATCATCTTGCTGGTGGAAGTTACCTAAATACAGTTATAGTTGGCTTGCCCATAGTTAAGTGAATTGTCTGATTGATTTCGGTGACTTGTACAAAGATTACTGATGGCCTCTCTCAAAAGTTTTGATTACTGTTTTAATTAAAACTTTTGAGAGCACATAATTTTCTTCCTTGACATCAAAAACCACTTGGTTCCTTCAAGACTTTTAATGCACGTGTGGGTAACGTGTGTTTTTGGTAGGATCATTCACTGTTGCTTTGTGTCTTTTTTTTTTTCCTTCAGCGATCTCTGAACTGTAACAACACATATATAGAAGAGCCAAATATGTATCGCACAACAATTGGGGAATCCACTGTCTCCCTAGAAAGCACCGTCAGGTCAGCCAAGAGCCACAATAGCTACCTTGCTTATATTCTCAGGTAATCAGGTGGCAGGTGCATGGCTTTCAGGTGCTTGCCTTTCCCTTTTCATTGCTCTTGTGGAAAACAGAAATGTTTTGGTTCAAATGCTACTTGTTTTGCGTCTTAACAGTTCTGTTTTATGTGACTGTCATTTTCTTCCATGCATTTTCTTTTGCATGCGTCTTCGGTGGGGAGTTCCAGCAGTGCAGTGCTTAACATAACTATTAGGTTAACTATATGGGCCGTGCTGCTTGCCTGTTAAAATTCAGTCGTGTCTTCAGGAGTGGGATTTAGCTTATTAACTTCAGGCTTTTTCAGAGTGTGATTCATGTGGCCAAAGGCAGACAGCTACGTTAAGATAACTTACATCTTGCTGTAAAAGTGACCACATTGACATTCAAGCACAGGCTGGCTAGCGTGTGCTGCAGCTGTCTGCGTTTGACCAGAAGAATCTCATCTGCATGTCTGCCTTGTTGTTAAGAACAGTAAAGTGACCAAGAAAGTTGTCCGCTGTTTTTATTCCCTAAGGGATGAGGCTGCTCATAAGCTCAGTGGATCCTCAAGTCAAGCAAGGGCTGGTCAGACTGAAGCAGATTCCTCCATTTTTCATAGGAATCCGTCAAAATCCAATGGTAAGAATTACTTCTAAATGCTTTGACCCAGTTTTGCACCTTTTCCTTCTCAGCACTTTTTTCAAAGGCTTTGATGATAGAAAGAATAGTTAGTCTGACTCAGTGTGTCTGATTCTCATTACTCTCTTGGCAGAACGAGCTATGCAACGGTTGCTTTACTAGGGAATCCTGGAATGGAAATATCATGTATCTGCTTCTTGTGATGGTTGGGTTTTAATCTGACAGCAGTCACAGCTGTTGACAGTTTCTGGCGTCCCCTTTCTTACTCACAAATTATGTGCTGTTGCTCTTGATTTTTAATTGGAGATCTTTTAACGTTTGAGACCTTGAGGCAATATCCTCTTTTACTGCTATGTGTTTTGTACAAGAAAATGAAAAGTATCTCTTGCCTGACTTCCTTTCATTTGGGGTCTTGATGTTAAATTTTGTTGCCTTGTAGCAGTTTTTAAGAGTGCATTTGCAGATTCTTGATATTTCTAGGTACTTTGGTTTGCCTGTGTGTTCTGTTGATTGAGATCCTGTGGAGTTACTGTTCTGCATATTGAACAGGGTAAAAAGCGTCCCCATTCTGTTCTGCGCCTCCCATGCACATAAAAGGTCCTGCACCTTAGCTGAGCCAAGCGGTTGTGCTTCCCATAATTACTTAGATGGATGCCACAGTCCTTGTGAATTAATCCTATGTACACGTACGAATATAAGAGCTTATCCCTGGCATGGCCTGAACCAGACTCCTGCCTTTTCTTTCTCCTCTTACGTTTGTCAGATAAATCTATCAGATTTGTTCCAATTCCTGTCTGCGCTCTCATTGTTGTGTTTCCCCTTTCCGTGTTTTGTAGAGCACGATTCAGACTCCGACAGCGAACTGTCCCTTGATGAACACAGCAGCTCTTACGCCTCCTCCCATTCATCAGACAGTGAAGAAGATGGGCTCGAGCCGGAGAAGAAGTGGAACACGTCCACCTCCAAAAATAATGAACGTGGCCCACTCCACAGCACACCCAAAGGTACTCCCAAGTGCGAGAGGAGAGCAATGGACTTATTCCCTTCTTTAAAATAGCTTTCAAGTAGATGGGACAATTTTGCCAGACTAGCAATACAATGGAGATGGCATCCCTACCTTGCATTTTCTTTCTCTGAAGGGCTTGCTCACAGGAGCATCTGAGTAAAAGGATGCTTGAGCGAGTCCACGATTTACAGTGCTCAGACAGACCGCAGTCAGTGGGTTTGCAGGCAGGCGCTATGCAGCCAGGAAAGTCTCACATGAAGGAAGAGGAAGAGATGGAAGGAACTCGTTATTTTGAGGGCAGGGGGAAGAAATACCTGCCTCTCCTCATGCAATACGGGCATGTGGATTTAGTGGGGTTGCAGAGGTCATGGACATAAAGAGTGGGAGACCATTGGCCATTGGTACCAATACTGTGTGACAGAGTGCAGGCATTTCTAGGTGCAGTTTATCTTGTTATAAAGATAAGCCAGCTTAGAGTGACAGATGTCCAGGCTGCGTGCTGGTGCTCTGCACAGATACAGCACAAGGTGCCTCAGGTGCCCTCACCCCTCAGAAGCCGGTATCCCCAGGGAGCTGGTGGGATCGCCAGCCCTGGAGAGCTGAGAGAGCAGGTTTGCCTCACACCTCTCGGTAATGGAGCCAGTGACCTTGCTCTGGGAAGGGTTTGGACACCCTGCTATCCTGCCAGGCATGTTTTGTGGGTGTTGCCGCACCCCGAGGACAATGCAGTCCAGCAAGGATCATCTGAAGCGTTGCTCTGGTTTGATGCACAGCTCCTCCCCAGCCACAGGGAACAGGAGAGGCTGGACAGCAGTTGAGAAAGCCTATCAAAAGTGGTTTTCGAGCTAGTGTTTTTTTGCATTGCAGTTGATACCCTTCCCAATCATGTGAAACCCTATTGGCCCACAGAGTGCGTAATGGCCAGCGACAGCGAGGACCCCAGCGGGAAGCAGAAACTCAAAGTGGAGACGAAGGTCAACGTAGAGCTTCACAGGGAAAACCAGGTGAACCACAGCAACGAAGCACCCCAGGACAAGGAGAACGAAGGGCAGCAGAAGGAGAACAGACCTCTGTCCTACCAGAATAACCAGCAGCCGGAGCAGAGAAAAGGTAGCGTAGCCAACCCGGCCTCACAGCTGGACTGGGAGACTTGGGGTTAATAAGCATTAATTGGTTCATATGGTAGCTCTGTCAGGGAAGAGCACTTTCCGAATGGCTTCAACCTGTGTAACCAGATATGCCATGGGAAGCTTGTAGGTGATTGCTGAAGTCTAATATTTTGGTTTTGACATAAAATAACAAGCTGGAAGTCTGATTAAGAAATATAAAATGTCACTTCTTGGATGCGTTCAGCTTGATAAATGAAATTACTGATACATTTCAAAATTCTCATTATTCCCTCTTTCTGTAACAGGCATCTTAAAAAATAAAGTCACCTACCCTCCCCCGCTGGTGGATAAGAATATGAAGAATCGACTGCGGGAAAAGCTATCAGATTACAATCAGACCACAATCTCATCCAGGACTACTTCCCTGGGGACAAATGATGGGGTCCGCTCTCCCTCAGACTCGGGGGTGACAGTAAAAAATGCTCGGAGGGAGCAGTCTCGAGACCAGCTCAATGGCATGGCCATGAACCTCCACGTGGGAACAGGACATGCTGACACCTCAGACTCAGAGTAAGTGCCACGTCGGGATGCCCTGGCAGACCTCCTGTGGCTCTGGCCTCTCCTTCTGCTTTCCAGCCCCAAACTCCCACTGAGCAAGGATTTCACTTGGTGACTGGACCAGAGTCCTTCACCAGTGACTGTCCTGAGTGCTTCTCCGTACCATGTCCTCAAGCCACGGTGTTTCATTGATGAGAAGGCCAAAACCAAGTATCATGAGCAAGGTGTCGTGACAGACACCTGTCAGTGGCCGTCCTGGCGTGCTCTGAATTGGCAAGCTGATGCGTTACTGGCACGCTAGGGACTAGAGCGACCTAGCTCTGCCCCATCCCCTTGCTGTGGGACTTGCTGTGCTTGTCGTGGTGACCCCTGGTCACAGTGAACCAGGCTGCCACATCCACACTAATTATCTATCCCCTCCCTGCCTGGTGAGCTGCCGAGGTCATCACCTTCCCCAGCCCATCACCAGGACAAGGACTGGCTTTTTCCAGTCCCTCGTGCTGCTGGATGTCCTTGCTAGGCTCAGCAATGCCCACGCACAGCCCCAGGAGCCGTATGTGCCCTCAGGGATGTTCTGCTCAGGGCTATCCCTGCTCCTGCTGCTCTGCCCCCAACCCCTCACCTTCATCCCCCTCAGACCATGGGAACAGCTGTTTTTTCCTCTGTTTTTCAGCTGTCCTCTGCTTTTGCAGCAGGGAGAGTGTTTGGGGCCATTAAGGGCCTATCAGTAATGGGGTACAGTTAATTACAATGTGGCCAGTACCAGGCACCCAAGGAAAAGGATAAGTGCAGGGCAAACATGGAGCAGCGCTTCTTGATGCATGTCCAGTAAGACCAGCAAGAGCTGTCGTGTGTGTGTCCGGCAGCCAGCTTGGAGGAGGGCAGGTGGGGGCAAGACCCCAGTGAAGAGGACCCCTGAGGAAGCCCAGTGTTTTGGAGGGAAAAGGCGCTAAGCTGGGGGGAGCAGGGGGTCGGTGTCCAGTTGGGCAGAGGAGAACCATTGCTGGAGCCGGAGATCCAAAGGCTGCAGAGAAAGTGTCGTGTCAAGCTAGCGACGCTAACTTACCAGGGACGTGATTCCCACCCGCTGCATGGTAATCAGTGTGCGTTTTTGCCATTGTAAGCTTAGTAAGTCAAACATTAGCAAAAGCCTGAGCGAGCTTTCAGCCAAAGGGTGTTCTCAAAAGCCTCATTACTTGTCATATCTCTCGCATTTAAAATGAGAACAGCCATACGCAAAGACTGCACAAACATTTTACACACATACTCTTTCTTATATTAACACCAATAATGGCCTCATTCTTCCTCCAAACCAAGAGAAAATTTCTCACCCAACTTCCACTCTGACATTGTCCCACCATGCTTTAGACACCCATGTTGGCTGGGTGCACAGACCCTTCCCAGCTCACTATAGAAGTACGTCTTTGGGTTGCTGGGAACTGGCTGTTGAATTATATCCTGGCTAGCCAGGGAACAGAGATGTCTTTAACAAGCAATAACTGCTTGTGGCTACATTCATCACTGGAGAATAACTCGCCAACTTGTACTAAGCAACTGTTCTATGTCCTCACGTTTTCCTTGTAACAAACTCTGCTGTTTGACAGCAGAATCTGTCTGAAACACCAGGTTTCTAACAGCTTTTAAGATTTGTGTGTGAACCTCACATCTTCACCTAACCGTTAGCCAAATACAAGCCCTCCGTAGAGCTTCCTCTAAGAGTGCATCTCTTGTGGACTGCCCAGCATTGTCTCTCCCAGCTGGTCGTCCCCTCCAGGGCACCATCCCACACGCCAGTGTCAGATTGCCAAGGCATGGTAACTTCAAGGAGCATGAGCCCTTGCTAAAAAGGATTAGGTGGTTTTGGGTGGGGTGTTTTGCCTGTGCCTGTTTAACCCTAAGCCTGCATGCTTACTTCTTCTCACTAACAGAGGCAGTAACGAGACTTCAATTTGAACCATCAGGAAACTGTGATCGCTGCTGCACGGTTCTGGACTCCTCACCGTGGGGTCGCCGCCTGCCCGCCTTGGACTTCGTCAGAGTGGCCGCGTAGCGAGGAGGATGAGGTGGGCGTTGATTCCCACATGGTTTCGCATTATGGCAGACTCCCGACCGCTCGCGGCAGATACACAGTGCCCAGTTGCGCCTGCGCTAAGGCTGCTGTGTGGTACGCGCCGCGCGGCACGAACCCATGCCAAAACGCATGGAAATGGCCACAGGGATGCACTGTGAGGGACAGATACCTGCTCGGACAGTGCTGCAGGGGTTGCTTATTACTGGGGAGAACCGAGGCAAAACACGTTATTATCACAGTGGCCCTACAGTAAGTCAGTCCATCAGCCTTAAGACAAGCGCCAGGAGACATCTCTTGCGGAGTTTTGTCTGACCACAGCGTGAACCCTTTGGCTTGCCGGGCTCTAGGGAGGAATATCCCAACAAGTGTCCTTTTGTTTCTATGCCAGCATCTCTATCCACCCCCGTATGGACATGTCGTCTTAAGAATAAAAAAAAAAAAATCCTTTATATATATATAAAAAGTGTAGATACTTTTATATATTTTGTATGGTGTTGCTAAAGAAAAAGTTGCTTTGTATATTTTACATTTATATGGATCTTCTTAATTTGATAATAGGAAATCAATTAAAAGAGGTTTTGATATTTTTTATATGAACATTGCACAATTTTACTTGAATTTGGCATTTGATAAAGTAACTGAGGTTTGCATGGAAGCCACCTTAAGATGCAATGCAGTTTTCAAAGTAATACGGTAAAGATTACATTGAAATCCATGGCTATAATTTACAAGGTTTGTTGACAGATTTTGGAACACTTTAAGGACACAGTATGTTTTTTTTGTAACCTCTTCTAAAACCTACAAAAAAATGGTGGGTTTTTTTTTTTTATTTCTTGCTGTTTTGACCTCTTCTCTCAAGTGCATTGAAATGTTCAGCAACTAAATGTTCAGGACTAAAAATAAGTCATATCTTCATCTAAGATTTCAACACAGTTCTTGTCTGGAAGAAGTCAAATCAATGTTTCCCTTACCAAGAACAAGAAAACAAGTGGGTCATTGTATGGTAGGTTTTGACTTTGGTCTGGCTCTGCAACAAACCAGCGCTCTGCGTGTCCCGAGAAGAGGGCCCTCCTCCTGTGGGGCACGTTCTGCCTCAGGCGCAGTATTTTATTTTACTGTTAATTTCTTTCCCACTGGTGTCAGCATGTTGCTAATCAAAGCAGAAATACAAGTCTTTAAGGATGCCCAGGTTTCATTACCCAGCTGTTTGACAAAGCCCTGGCCTTCTTGCTGTTTCAAAAAGCACATGAAAGGCTTAAGGTTACGCGTTTCCTGCAAAATATGCTGGTTTCACAAGTATAGGAAAGTTAAGCGTGGCTTGTCTGCCACCTTCACCTTCCTGCAGTGTTTACAAGGAAAGGAAAAATAAGATGTGAAAAAGTTTGCATCCAACAGCGTGGGGCAGAGCTCTGCTGGCGGCTCCCCATGGTGGGAATACGCGACTCAGAGGGCGGCAGTGGTGTGGCCGTGACTGCTGTCTGTCGCCAAGGCTTTCAGGAGCTCCTCGCTCACCGTAGCAGTCCTTTTGGGAAAATATTGGCTTTCGTTTGTGTAACTGTGTGTGTGAAAGGGAAAAAAAAAACAGAAAATCAAACTAAACAAAGTGCAGAGGTTGAGGGGAAAATGAAATAATATATACTGTAATCTTGGTTTTGTTGTATTCACATTTTCAAATGTGTCGAGGAAGCCTTTGGAAGGGGAGAGGGAGGAAGGGTGCTGTTCCTTTAAAAGTTATGCAACATACTGTGTGACATTTTCTGACTGAAAAAAGTTTTGAATGTTTTAAGGGTCTGGCACTTGGCTGTGTGCTCAGGCATTGTGTATAACCCACGCTAGTTGTTTTTACATCTGTGTATGTATATTTTGTCCCAGTGAGATGTAGGTAGTTTTTATTTTGATCAGAATTGTTGCAGTAAATGAGGGTCAGTTGTATTAATGACAAAAAAAATTAAAACCTATTTTTATGACTTTTTAAAAGCTTTATGGCAGATTAGACACTGGAGGTTGTTTTTTTTTTTTAACAAATGTATATTTATTAATGTGCAGAACACTGGAATTGCAGCACAGATGAAAGGAGAATTTACAATAAATTAAGAAAATTTTTTTTGAACTTTTATTGTTCCTCGGGTGGCTTATTTTAAGTGCAGTACAGATGCTGAGGATGCAAATGGCATTTCCCGGGGTTTAGGAAGTAGCAGGAGGGGGAACGTACGTGTACCCATCACTCTCGCCGAGGAAGCTGAGGCTGTAAAGCATCAGTCGCCAGCGCTGCTCCCTGTGGGATGCTTCCAGCCCCGGGTGTTGGCTCATGGGGGCTTTGCTCCCAGTGGACACCCACATACACAATCCCCCTTCCAGCCCAGTGCCCTTTGCTGGCGCAGGGTGCCACTGTGGGCATTGCGTTTCGGTCCAAACCTGCGGCATTCCTCACACCTGGGAAACAGTCCGTGGAAGGAAAACACCCTTTGCTAACCCAGAGCGATGCGGACCGCCAGGAGAGCACCGGGTTTATAAAACACGGTTTGGAGAGGAGCAAGGGGGGATGAGGCAGCCAGCACAGCCCATGAACGCCTGCAATGAGAAGGACCTTTCTGGACTTTCTTGGCTACGTTCTTGGCTTTCTCAAGCCAGCTGAGGCCGAGCTGTGGTCTTGCTCACTCTGTACTTTTCAGGCTGTTGTGCAAGTCGTCATTCACACGTCTCACAAGGCACAGCAGTGACCTGCACGTGTCTGCCAGCTTTCTGGAAATACACAAGTACTTCTCAGTATCATCTGGCCAGCTTTTCCATAAATGTTTCTAAACAACAGGCAACAAACTGGGAGGGTGTGAGGTCGGGGGGAGAGAGGCTGGTTACTGTCATGATTTAGGGGCAAAATCAAAGAAAGGATCTTCAATTTGCAAACAGCTCTGCCAAAACTTGCCATTAAACAAAGCCAAGCAATTAGCCCAAAGGGAAACTGTTCTAAATTTTATTGTACAAGTTCATTTTTTTGCTGGAACACTAACACATGAGTTTATCCCAAGTATTAGTTCACTTTACTGTGGAAAAGCTGAAATAAGCCTCAGGTTTTCACATAAGCAGGATAGTTACGGGACAAACCAGTCCGTGATCCTGGCTTTGGTAACAGCCAACAGCAGAGGTTTAGCAAAAGAGGATTATCAGCCACACGTTACATGGCGAGGTGGCCCCAGCAGGGTCCACAGCCCCCAGCACGCTGTAGCTCAGAGGTCCCCAACAGGAGGCGTTGTGGTTGTCTCCAGCAGCCCTTTTTTTCCTCCAATAACGTGTCCTGTTGTGTTTTGGCCCCACATAAACTTCTCATACTCAGTGGGTTGCCTGATTTGGTCATAAGCAGCAAGAAAAAGTTCTTACTCATCTTCAGCTTTAGTGCTGTCCCCGGCGATGGACACCTTTGCTGCCTGCACCACAAGAGGCAGTGAGCAACCGTTTCTCAGTCACCTTCTCCAGATCGCAGAGGAAGACCGGCTCTGTCCTAGAGCACTTGGGTTGTCTCTTTCCACCTGAACAGCTCAGAGCTCTGTAATTGTTCCTCGTGCAGAAACACTGCTGTACCTTTTAGCCTTCCTTCTTGCCTTTCTTCAGCCCCTTCCCAGAGCTAATGTAGCATTTCTGGAGATGGCAGAGAGAGAGAGAAGACACCACAGCAGCCCACAAAATGCAGGCAATATGCTTACCAACAACCAAAAAAAAAGAAATAATAATTAAAAAAATCTCCATTTCATTCCCTTTTACTGTCCTAATCTTTACAAAGACGTTTGGCCAAAGCAAATTGTAAGAAAAAAGACTCCAGAAGAGCGGGACCAGTGGCAGCACCATGGCACGATAAGGCTGCAGTAACCTAAGCAATCACATAGCCCAGCCACTCCCACAACCCCGGGTACTTGGGGTTTTGTCTAATGGTCTTAAAAATCTAAATGATGATTCCAATACATCCGTGAATAGCCTGTAACAGCACTGCCTAGCAGGAGGAGTTAGTTTGTCCCTATCCTTATGTCATGCTTAAAGACGCAACTCGCTCAGCTGCAGAGAGTGCTCCTGCCGAGGTCTGGGGGGGTTGCAGACAGGAGATTCCCTGGCAGCCCTGGTGAGATGCTATCTTTGTCCACACCAACATCATCTGCAGCACCAGGGCCAGTCTGGGATGCATTTGGGCCCCACAGCCTCGTATGCAGCTCACTTTTCCTCCCTGTAAGCAGCAATTTGCACTGCACTCACTTTCCGTTTTAGTCTCTTGATTTTTGGATCCAGTTTCCAGCTTTTCGTACTCATTTTGGAGTTTAGTCCTGTCTGTGAGCATGTTTGGAGTCCTTTGACAGCATCTGCAGCCTTTACAAGCTCCCTTTTGATTCGTCATTCAAACCATGTATGAAAATCTCAAATAAAACTGAGCCCAAGAGGGCTTTTGCAAAACTTCCCCTCTTGCCAAGCAAGTTCTGCACCTACTTCATATCAATTAACGTCAGCCCTCATTGACTGTGTTTTGCATACGAGCATACAGCGTGGGACAGCATCAAACCATTTACTGAAGACGTCCCATCTGCTGCTGCTCCTTTATCCACCATGCCAGGTGTTGCATTAAAGAAGAAAATTAGATTAATCTGTCGTGTGTCTTGCAAAGAGACCGTGTTAATTCATTATTGTCTTCTATATACTTAAAAGTATTTGTAAGTGGCCCCAGGAGACCCCTGGAGCTCCGTACTGCGCTGGTGTCCCCCCTTCTGTCATGGTCAGACATCTGCTGCTGCCATCCCTCCGCTCAAAGACCACTGTGAATAGGGTATCCACTCCTTCAACCTCAAATACTACATACTCTGAGCATGTTTTCTTTATCTGAAGGGAGGCTCAGACCGATGTCTCTCTGAACTGATGCTTCACGAAGGCAGCCGAGGCCGCTGGGAGATCCCAGTCCCTGCACTGGGTCAGGAGACGCCGCAGAGGAGTGGGGCTGAGGTGCCCCTTATGGAGAGGACTGTGCTTAAGTTGAGAGGTGCCCTGTCGTCTCTGACAGCTACTGCGTCCCAGGGCCATCCTTGGCCAAAACAGGAGACACCCCCCCAGCCCAGCATGGCCTAAGGCTCCCGGAGCCCATCCTGGCCTTCATAAAGCCATCGTCTTACACCAGAGCCACTCATGAAAGGGAAATGAACTCAAAGCTCCAACTCTCCAGGTGCTGCCGCTCTCTTTCATTACAATAGTGGCAATGCGGCTAGTTGGGTGATTTCCACTATTAGTTTCTTATGGGTTGGGTTCTTCCCCCCTCGCCCCTGCAAATATAACAGCTTGCAAAAACACCAACCCCTTGGGCTAACGTGTAGGAAAACCTCTTGGTTTTGGTCATTTGACAGCAGCTCTTTGGAAGTCCATCTCGAATGATCTAGTTCCCCCATTAAGCCTACATCATACTTTCCAAGCAAAGAACGTAGGGTTGGGCCTGTGGTTTTGTTCGATACTCATATGCTCAAGGAAATAATGAGCATGTGACATCCCGTGCATGTACAAACAGGGCAGCTGCAGCAGTGGGTCCCCGTGCTTTTAAATGCAGTAAAAGTATTTATGAAGTTTGAGTGATTCCAGCACCAGCTCTGCTGGGTGAGAGGCAGAGGAAGCAACAGGTCTCCCCTTAAACCCCGGCAAGCAGATGCTGCCCGGCTGCTCTTCCCTCCATGTGGGCAATTGATGGACCTGACTGGTTGGGCAAAGGGAGACCTTAGAAAAGCATCAGCGGGGAGAGCCCACGCTGGTGCTCACCCCCGCAGACCCACGGCCCCCTCAGAGCCCACCGGTGCTGCGCAGCTGTGGCAGGAGTGAAAGGGTGAGAAAAATGAGAGAAGCTCCACGTGCGACCCACCAGATCGTCCTCGGCCAGGCGGAGCATTGGAGAGAGGTGCAGGTCCCAGCCGGGCTCCCGTGGGGACGGCAATCCCCGGGGAGACTCTGCAGCCCGCGGCTCCTGCACCGAGCTGCCGGGCGCTGCTGGAACATCGCTCCGCAGCAGCGAAACTCCCAGCGCTGGCGAGCGCTCGCCAAAGCCGACTGGAGGGTCTGCGGCGGAGAGGCAAACGGGTGGGTTCTGCAATGACACGATTGCTTAGAAAGAAAAAAAAAAAATAAAAAAATAAACCGAGCACACATTTATGGCACATGGCAAGCCACCCATAACAAAATAGCTGTGCTGGGGCGAGCACCCTGAAGGTAAAAAGAGATAAGAGTGCTCTTCAATCAAAACAGCTGCATTTCTAGCGCATGCTCATCAGATTTAAAAAAAAAAAAGAAAAAAAAAAAAAAAAGGACCTACAGCAGTAATTTCATTAGTTATAAAAGCAGATCCCAAAAGTCCAGCGTGTTTTAAGAGGGGAAAGAATACCTGGTTTTAAAGGAAATAAATATCCCTTTCACCTGGATCCATTCCACGCAGTCCCTTCAGGTTAGAAACATCCCGCTGAATCCAGTACAAAACAGCAGCAGCTGCGGTTGGGAGCCAGCGAAGTGAACAAGTTTCCAGGTGAAGCAGTAAATCAGGCCTTGACTTTGAGAAAAACTGGTACATTTTATTACATGTTTCAATTTTCTGGATGAAACAAATGAGAGAGAAAGCCTGGAATGGTTAACTCCTTCACTTCCAGCTGCGCAGGGAACAGGTTTGGGGGGTAGAAAGAGTCAGGGAAAAGCCCTGTTGGCTTAGGGATAGGGTTGGGGTTGGGATTGGGGTTGGGGTTCGTTCTGCTGGCACAAAATGGCCAAACTAACGGGAGCAAGTGGGTGGTCAGGAGGGCCCGAGCTGCCATGCCACCAAACCACACCTGATGCATGGTTCTTCTCCACCAGGTTGTCCGAGGGAAAACACTTCCCTGGCCGGTCTCACCTAGGTTATGCCAAGCACAAGCCAAAAGCAGCTTGCATATTTTCTTTCCCGCTCACTCGAGTGACACGCCAGCTGACCATGTGGCCATCTGCCCCATGCATGGCTTCCCCGCGGGCAGCGCTCTGCAGCAGAGCCAGTGCCATCGCAACTGAGGTGACCCCAAAGAGGTCTCTGCCAACGCCAGTTCCTCTCACTGGAGCAGACCATTCCTGTTTCTCGCTAAGCGTTTGGCTTGCCTCCACGGGTGATGCAGAGCCATGCCATGCATCCCTTGGGATTTCCTGCAAGATCTGTCTGTGTTAAACCTGCCTCTCTCTAACTGGAGAGGAGCCTTGCCTAAACTGGGCTGGATTTTCATGGCAGGTGCTCAGTACAGCTGCATTAGCTACAGGGATGAGTTATGGCTGATGCCCATTGCAACTAAGGGGTTAGATGGTAGTCGTGGCAAGCAGCACATGTGCAGAGTTGCCTGCTCTGAGTCCCAGGAACAACCTTTTGTGCTTAGAGAGCGTGTACGTGTTCCTTCTGATCCATCAGTGATGCTCAACCTCTGGATTCAGAAAGGAGGTAACTTTCGGGGAGCCACCTTAAAAGTCATCAGTCTCAAATCCTCTCCTCTCAGTAGCGAATTCTCCTGCTTTCCCTGCAATTCAGGCGCTGCTGTTGTGTTGCAGTGCAGAGGAGACACACCAGATGAGGACGGTCTCTGCTCCATGAAATGGTCACGTGGCTTAAATAAGGTTCAGCCCCTGGCTACTCATCAGTTCACAGAGATTTTTCTCGTGCTATCATCTCCTTCACCCTAAAAGCTAGGTGTAAATCTAGCTCAGTGTAAAAATCTTATACCATAAAACACCTTCTTTAATATTTAAAACCAGCGTAAGCTATTCTGATTCATTTCTGTAGGTATTACAATAGTAATTAGTACAATAAGTACTAATGTACTTACTATTGTACAATATGTACTAATAGTACATAAAGTGATCCTCAATTTAAGCCATGCCTGAAACCTTTCAAACTTGTAACAAATTGATCACACAGTTTTACTACATAAAGCAAATTTGCTAAGGGAGCTCCTTTGGCTGGTGTGACACACTGTAGAGTCTTTCATGTACTCCAAGAGAGGAACGATAGATAAAAATATGTGAAGAGTAGAAAAACGCACCTTAAGTAACTTGATTAAAATAAAAACTACCTTTAATCCAGCACCAGTCTTAAGTCCACCAGATGCCTCATATCTAGTCATCTCATTTTTTGTATACCAGTCCTTTTAACGTTTATAATCCATCCTTCTCTGATGTTTATAATTTTATACAAAGCCTCATCCAGTGTAACGAAGCCGTACCAGACGGGCTGAGTTTGCTTTGCCACCAGGCAGGAGCTGCAGCGGGGCGGGGGACACGGCCTTGGAGAGGTACAGATTGCCAAAGAGATCTCTGCTACTCCTCCTCCTTTTGTTTTTAGATGCAGATTTCCCTGAAGTCCTTCAAATAAGAGAAGAAATGCTACATCGCTGGTTCTAACTCCTCAGTCTTTGCTCCTGTGTTGGGGTGAGCACAGCCCAGGATTTTTCTGCGGTGCTGGTGTTCATCAGCCTGGAGAAAGCAGCGGACTGGGAGACGGAGAGTGGGAGTCTCTGCAGCACCTGCCCCAGGGGAGGGGAGCACACGGGGCATCTTCCCTGTTCCACAGGACATGGGTGAACCTCTCTTTCTGTTCTGACCGAATCTCATTAAAATCAGAAGAGAACTGGATGCACAGAGGGATGAAAGAGCTAGCTCCCATCAAGTCGATGCTGCACATCTCTGAGTCTCCTCTTCCGTATCTCGGGGCTTTCTCAGAGCAAAAGAAGAAAAAGAAGAATTTGCCATTTGTCCAAGAGTCCAGCTTGAAGTTTGGCGTGACAACCCAGACAGCCCATCTGCCAGCCAGAACGGCTGGGTAACAGCTGCCACCGACACTGCTTGCAGAGTGCACCCAGCTCCTTGCAACCCCAGAGACACAAACCCAGGAGCTCTGCAGGAACGCAAAGCACCAGTGGGATTTCCATCACGAGCCTCCGCAGCACTACTGGAGAAATCCAGGACAGAGCAGTTGGGTCGCTTTTCTTTTGATGAAACTCCCTGCTGGAAATGAGTCTTCTGTTTCTTTTCCCCACGGGAACTGTTGGGCTGTAATTACAAGGCTGGTGTTTCCCTGGGAGCATCCTCACAAGATGGTGCTACTGAATGGGAATGGTGCCATTGGATTATCAAAGCCCAGAGCGGGGCAGGCCCCTAGGAAAATTTAGTTGCTCCATGTAGGGTCTGATTAAGGGGAATCTCTCCAGGTATTTCATTGTTTCTAGGAACTTAAAACTTTCAGAGTGAGCCTGAAGCTCTTTTGTATTGAAGAAACTATTCTATATGCTGTAAAATTGCATAGAATGAGGAGTCCATTAACTTTTTCTGCTCTCAAGTTTCTCTAGCTGATGCTATATATTTAGTAAAACACAAGATGCTTTAGGGAAAAAAAAAAAAGATCCTGGAGATTCAGCAAACCAAACGCAGAAGTTAGTGTTCATCAGGCCCCTCGCACACCCAAATAAGTGTAAGAATCTGGTGCTAGTTCCCAAAAAAAAAAAAGGTCTCCTTCCTACCTCTGGCTGTTCAAGAGCAAGATGAAGTTTAAGAGTGACCATGAAAGGGAATGACCAGCACAGCACAGAGCAGGGGACGGAGGACAGGCAGGACCTGAATTCTAAATAAAAAGCGTGTGTCTGCCCTGCTGCTGGGGCTGTCACAGGCCCGACTCGTCCCCTGATCGCTGCCCAGCCCCGATGCGAGTTGGGCTCTAAAAAACTTCTACTTCTCAGCCAACTCATCGCTGTGCTGAAATGACAGTGTGGCTTTATCCCTGCCTTGAGCAAAGCCACCGAGTGACAATTCTTCCAATGTGTTGACTCAGCAAAAAATCTAAAGAAAAGGGGAAATCTTCACAATTATGGATGCGTTAATTGCTCTTCCTACAGCCACCACTTCCCAAGGATGCGGCGTGCAGGGCTGGGAGGGATGAACGTGATGTCCTGGTGCCTCCTGGTGCTCAAGCTGGGAACAGCATGCCGAGCGTGCCGCGGCGGGGTGGTTATGGCATTTATGATGGATAATTGCATTGCGCTTAACTAATTAAAGCAAGTAAATTTGAACATAGGAAGTTCCATCTAAACGTGAGGAGGAACTTCTTTACTCTGAGGGTGGCAGAGCACTGGCACAGGCTGCCCAGAGAGGTTGTGGAGTCTCCAACTCTGGAGACATTCCAAACCCGCCTGGACGCCGTCCTGTGCAATTGCTGTAGGTGTCCCTGCTGTGGCAGGGGGGTTGGACTTAGATGATCTCCAGAGGTCCCTTCCAACCCTGACCATTCTGTGATTCCGTGAAATGCATATAAATGCAGAGGAAGCACTTTCAAAATGCTAATCATAAACTGTGCATGGTTGCAGGTACGTTCCTCATCAGTGAGACATCCTCTTCACCTACTGTCACCATCGTCTCCCAATTGTGCATGCTACCATGATGCTCATAACACCCACGTTTTCCAGCCCGGGCAGCCAATACCCATCCCCTCATCCATTTTTCTCCCTGTTTCTTGCACGGAAAACAAATCCTTTTTTGTTTGCTTACCTGTTTGGTTTGGGGATTTTTTGGCCTTGGTAGTTGTCAGGGCTGTTGGTCTTTCTTTGCTTGGAGAAATTAAACAATCTGGATGTATTTAAAGGAGCCAGAATCTAAGGCATTCAGAGAAATCTGCAGTTTCAACCTGACTTCCTCTGACCTGTGCTCATCCTTACTGGCAGATCAATTGGCTCCAACCTCCCCCGCTGGGGACCCTCACTCCACATCAGCTGTTCATGTTTGCCCCCTTCCTGTGAACAGCCTCTTGCCTTCAGAAGCTTCTACTCGGCTTCCAGCTCACCAGATGTCTGCAGAAGCTGAAGAAACACTCATTAGTATCAGGACCAGCAAGCAGGAGGGGGAAGCTGTGGTGAAACCTCAGCCTTTTTTTTTAATTCGGACAGTACCATAAATGTGACTGATAAGGGAGTCACGTGCTTATGGAGAGCAACCAGGAGATTCACTTTGCTGTGCACCCTCCACATTATGTGCTCTGTCTTCTAAAGGGGATCCAGCTTGAAGACGGCATCGCTGCAGAACAGACGGCGCTGCATGCTTCCACGGCCTGACTCTGAGATCCCTCCGCAGTTTGTTCTGCCGTCCCTGGCTGCAGAACCCAACAGCTTCTCCATGTAAAGAAGGGACAGTAGAGACCCTCAACAGACCTTCCTGTGCTGAAGTCTCCAAGCTGAATGGGTTTTTTTGGACAAAGAGAGATTTGAGAATTCAGGTTTGGGAATAAAGGTGGAAGGGGAAGTTATATCCCTGACTCTGAACTGGCACGACCCTGAAACCCAGGCAGCGGAGGCTGCGCTGGGAATCTTCACCCACGTACCGTCCCATTACCTGCGGGGGCGAGCCATCACAGGTGGCTGCACAGTCACCTCCCAGCTCCCGAGAAGGGCTCAGTCTGTCCACAGGGGTTGAATGGCAACGTGTATACATACAAACTTAAATGTTGCACCCAAAAAAATGTTATCTTTTGCTTGTAAGTATGCTGAAAAGACAGATCTGCTCCAAAAAGGAAAAAAAAAAAAAAGGCTTCATAAAACCAGTGTGTCAGCTTTGCTCCCTGTGGGTTGCAGCTACGGAGAGAAAGCAGATGAACCCTTAATTTTGAAGCAGGAGGATGAAAGGTTCTTTCAGCCCTACAAGCCGACACGAACGCTAAGAGCCAACACTTTTACTGCCGGACCGTAAATACAGAGCTGCCGCGGTGTGACTGAAGCCCTTCACAGCGCCTGTGCGGTGTCTCACCTCTCCAGAGATGCTGTCCGGGTGAAAACAGAACCAGAGGACAATCCTGCTCTCCTTGCATGGGGCACAGCCCTGTCCTCCAGCTCTGCAGGACCAGCTGGGGCAGGAACACTGCCAAGAAGGAATGAAACCAGGACAGCAATTAAGACAGGTTTTACACAAGCACTTTTGGAATAAAACGGCACTTGGAGTGTGATTTTTCAGGCATTATGCACTCAGCAACACAGGTTTCAACCATATTCACAGGGTACAACAGAGATTCCAATTCCGTCCCAGCCTTGAGCTGATGAGTTACGGTTTTTCAGTTTATGCTCCAATTCTTGTTATCATGTTCTCAATTTTAAAATGGAAAAGTCTTTTTTTTTTCTTCTAAACAGGTATTCACTTAAGTCTTTAAAACCAAATATTTCAAGACCTGAGAAGCTTAATGACAACTTGAAAGTGAAATCAACTGCTTGCGATTTGTTCCCCAAAGTGGAAGAAAAATGTCAAAAAAGTGAAAAGCCAATAATTTTTTTAAAAGCACAGCGATGCCAATCTTCTGCAGTAGAGGGAAAAAAAAGAAAATTCACCTACCAGTCAAACTGCTCTTACCCAGTTGAAGCCAAACCTTGGCCAAATTCCAGCCTTGGCAAAGGCTGCGCGAGGGATTGGTGTCAGTGATGGTCCCTTGTGGGGATCACGGCTGCACGACCCCAGCACCGACCTCTGCTCTCACCTCTCTCTTTTACCTCCCTGGTTCCAGGCTGTTACAGCTGTGCCCCCACGCATCTTCACCACCGTTTGGAGACGGTCCGGGCTGGGCTGCAAGCCTCAGGGGAGGCCGGACCGTGGGATTCAGGCACCGCTCTCAACTCAACACTACTGTGCTTTTGCCAAGAAAGGTTGGACCAGGTGATCCTTGAGGTCCCTTCCAACCTGGTAGTCTATGATTCTATCGGCTGGGTGGGACTTGTGTTACTGAAACCGCTGTCCATTTGTAAAGAACAAATGTAGTCAGAAATGGTGATGGTGCTGCTCATCTTGCATGTAAGAGCCAGATCCAGTGGTAGGAACGTGCCTCTACAGGCTGCTCTGCCAGACTCCCCTGAGAAGCTGTGTCCCTGTGCAGGACAGAATAAAATTCCGCTTGCTGGAGATGCTACGTACGAGAGGAGCAAGAATCTCACGCAGGAGGCCAGTAGTTAAGACCCAGGAGAAACACATGGGATGGAAAGAGAAACATACCACTCCCTCCGAACAGTACAAGCTATTTGGAAATGCTCTTCTAAACATGCAAGCTCCATGGTGCCAGACATGTGCAACCTGTTGTAAAGCATCCCATGCAAGGAGCTATATGCAATCTGGATTTCATAAATGCCTACTCGTTCCTAGCTCGCAGCAGTACAGTGGGAGTCACTGGGAGCAGTAGCAACAATTGCTTTGTCATGTCAGAGATCTTTGCTCGTCATCACAGCAGGAGGCCGAGCTGCACTGAAGCCGAGAAGCCGCCATCCTTCTCAGACAATGAGTCTCTACTAACCAAACACCGTCCGTACTCACCTCTTCCTCAGACGAGGTCTCTTCAGCAGAACCGTGAGGTTCATCTCTGATGATAAAATCAAATTCCCTGAGCCTCAAAAGCAAATCGAGACCACTGCTAGAGAGGTTTCCACCAATGAGCCGCATGTTAGCTTATGAATTTTCTGCGTTAGCCATGCTGGATTGCTGCTGTATCCAATTTTAAGGATGCTTAAAGGAAAAAAGGGAAGCAGAGCATTCGTTAAAAACTTCCATCCTACAGCAGCTGTAGCAGACGCGCGTTGTACCCTGTGCCAGCTACGCACAAGCAGCATTGGTTGAACTTCCCCGCTCTGAGGCACTGGCTCAGCGGCTCTCAGCAAACCTGGGGTCTCATTGCCAGAACTCCTAAATTCACTATAATGATGTTGAAAGCACTTACGACTTCTGCACTGACTGTGCCATAGCCAAGCGAGCGCCCTGAATCCCCCGGCTCGCGATGCGCCCGGCATCATACCAGCAACCCAACAGCAAAGCCTTCCCAGGGATAATGCACGGGGAGCATCTGTCCTCAGAACGGGATTTATAAAAAATGAGCTGAGGAAGGGTGAAAAAAGTCCTTTTCTCTTCGAAGGTTAAGGAAAGGCATTCAGGTCAGGGGAAACACAGCCCCTGCTTGAATGAGCCATCCGTTCCCTGGAGCGAGGTGCTTTCTCACAGTGCTTGTGGCCAGCAACGACGTGCCCAGGCAGTAAAGCAGAGGCCAAACCGCCCAGCAGCTCCACCCGCTGCTGGAGTAATGCTCACACCCAGAAAACATTTCCTTGCAAAAAAATAGCAAATTTATCAAAATTATTGGGGGATTTTTTTTATTGTTCTGAAAGTATTTGCAAAGCCCACTCAAAGTTATCAAGTAGTTTTTTGCCTAGAAATTTTTTTCTGAGCAGGTTCAAAAGACTCCAAGAGCAAGTGAGTTTAAAACCAGGACGACGGGAACCAGTTGAACGGATCTTGGCTCCTTCAACCTGAGCTCCAAGCAGAGGTCGCTACCTGAGCGTTCCCGAGCTGATGTGATTTCAGTGGGTTTGGGCAGGCCCAGAAGCAGACATTTTTAGGCAGCTCTGAGAACTCGCCGTGTGGACACTTTAATACGCCCAGGGGTCACAAGTGGCTATGCAATAGCTAAATTTTGGAGGTTTAGAGACAAAAGAATGCAGGCATTTAAATCCTTGGAGGCATGTAGGAAGGGAAACACTACCTGGTAGAAACACGAAAGTAAAAAGGAGGTAGGCACTCATTATACAAGAGAAATGTTGATAGTTGGAAACTACTAGTGTCAAAGAATCCTAAGCTAAACAAAATTACCAGCTGGGCTATCACGGGATCTGCAGTCATTTACCAACTCTACAGATCTGACTTCCATTTCCAGGTGGTGGCAACCCCAACAGTATCAATGCAGCAACTTTAGGACTTTAAAAACCAGTAATTCGCATTCTTTTGAAGAATGAGGAAATGTTAACTGTGACTTCAACTCAGACCAAGCTCCTGAGGGAACGTGCAGCCCGGCAGAGCTGGGCCCCTTGCCTGCAGGAGGTGAGCACTGGTGGAGGGTCAGGTTCACCAGGAGCTGTGGCAGGAGGCCAGCAGCCTGGGCCACGTCAGAGGTGACAAAGGAGAGATTCATTGGATCTTCCCTGAAACCCTGCAGCCTTGAGAGGCCAAAGACCACTGTACCAAAGAAAGGACGGGCAGTGACAGCAGTGGGACATTCCCTGTCACAGGAGACAGAAGCTCCAGCTGTTCACCCAACCTGGTGGTCTAGGGAGGTTTGCTGCTCACCAGGCACTTCAACTCAGGACAGTGTGGGGAGACCCAGCAGTGGACTGGGTTGGCAAGCTCAGGCAGCAGGGTGACCAAGGCAGGAGAGACCTTGAAAACAACAAAACCGGCAGGAGAAGCCCCCCTAGATGCCCCTCTGAAGTGCCCATACGCTACACATGCAGCATGGGGAACACACAAGAGGAGTTAGAGGTCTCTGTGCGGTTGCATGGGTTGATCGCATCAGGATCACAAAGACATGGTGGGACAGCTCACACACCTAAAATGCTGCCGTGGATGTGTACGGATCTCCAAGAAGGATGGCCTGGGAAGGGGAGGGTGATTCTGGATTTGAGAGAACAGCAAGACAGCATGGAACTCTGGCTGAGGGTGGACAATGAGCCAGCTGAGAGCACGTGGGTTAGGATCAGAGGGGCAATCTACACTGGTGACATTGCTGTAGGTGTCTGCTACAGACTCTGATCAGGACGACAGACAATTGGAAGAAGCCTCGTGTTTGCAGGCCCTGCTCCTCATGGACGACTTAAACTATTCTGATACCTGCTGGAAGGACAACACTGAGAGGCACAAGCAGTCCAGGAGGTCTCTGGAGTGCTGATAACTCCCTGACAGAGATATGGAAGAGGTGATGAGAGGGGACCGGAGCATCTGTCATACAAGGAGAAGTCAAGAGAGTTGGGGCTGTTCAGCCTTGAGAAGAGATCTTAGTGCAGGTTGTGGAGTCTCCATCCTTGGACAGATTCAAAACCCGACAATTCTGCTCTGAGCAACCTGCTCTAGTTGCCTCTGCTTTGAGTGGTGGAGTTGGACTAGATGAGCTCCAGAGGTCCTTGCCAACCTCTGCAATTCTGTGAATTTGAAAAAGAAAGTGAATTTAAGACACAGAAATGGCTATGCCCTTTTTCACGTCCTCAGTTGAACCTGCCTCTAACCAGTACAGTTACTGAACAAACATACTTCAGAGCGTTGTGAGATGAAGTGATAATAAAAACCACACTAATATAACACGAAACACTTGTGAAGATTTTAATTGGGACATTTACTGGAAAACTCAGATGAGGACAACATGGAGCATTAATTCCTTAGTAATTAATTCCATACTTTGCATAGACTAAAGTTTCAGGAAAGATAAGGAAAACATTAGGAAAACCACATAAAATCATGATCAGGACCCATAACATGACTAACCTAAGACAAATCAGGAGATGACGCGAAGTATGAACAGTCTTTACAGTTAACCTGCACACGGACAGACACTCTGAAGACAGACTTCTAAATTGAACTATTTTGGCACCAGTGATAAAGGATGGCTTTTTTTCCCCCTCTCAAGCGGATCTACTGTAACGTCAAATAAATACGCAAGATTTTAACAGTCAAGGTTTTTTCCACAGGGCTCCCTGAACTGTGCGTTTAACTTTGCCACACTAACAGGCAGACACTGAAGAGTGTGTTCTCCCCCTTTTACTTCCACACTTTGAAGAAAGGAGACTGCCTTTTCCTTTTCTTAATAGAATAAATAAAAGGAATTCTTACAAGATCCTAAGACAACAGAAAAGGATGTACATGTAACCCAAGCCTTCAGATCTGCTGAAAAGATCTATTCAGGGTACAGCTTTCCTATCTCCCAAATCAGATGCAAATCTCAAAAATCTACACCCATCTGAAAAGTCCTGCTCCTGCACAGCTGTACTTTAGGGACAGTCACCTTCTACTACTGTGTTGAAAGACAGAAATTCGTTTTTGTTGACTTGCTGTAATTCTTTTATAAGCTTAGGGTGTCCTCAATACGCACCCAATCCTTATCATCTTAGATAATTTCGACAGGGTAATTCAGCTCTTCCTAATACCACTCCATTTTGACACATGGCAAGATCCAACTATTATCAGGTATATATATCGTTATATATAAGTTAGCATAATACTTACATAATAAGGAAATGCGTATGAACTTGCATTTTTCTGAAGCGCAACAACGCATTCTCTTCTCCAGGAGACAAACCAGCCTCTGCCCTCAGCAGTTAAGAAATTAGTCACTTGTGTGAAAAAATTTAACAATCAAGACTGTTTAAGCCCCTAGATTTGTAATTCTGAATTAGGTAAACATCTGAAAACCACTACTTAATACAGCTTAAGAATCTAAAGCATTTCTTATAAAACTATATAAAGTTAAAAATAAATATCTGTTGCTCAGAGTTCATTCAAAATGCTGAACTTAAATATCATTCATTCCTTTTCCAGAGTTCAAAGCACAAACATGCATTTACTGTAAAACAACGTATGTACTTTACCTAGGGACAGGTATCTTCAAGTAAGAAAAACATCATCTTTCACTTATGCACAAAAGATAGATTTATGATTTCAGACATGATTTTTATATTAAAATTCTTGCATGTGTAACTACTATTACAGAACAACTTTAAGACATCTCTTGATACATATTAACATAAATATCACCATCCAGTCCAGTAAAATTGTACCAAACTGGCTTCTTTTTCAAACCTGTTCAGTGCTAACAGTCAAGAGCTGGGACTCGATGGCCAACTGACCTTTAAAACATATAGATCGACAAAAAATATGTTTATTATTGTCTTTATTATTCTCAGGCAGCAAATTCTCCAACGTCCTTCAATAAACAAACCCATGTGTTATGTTACTGGTTCTATCTTGTCAATCTCTTCCTTCTTTGGACCCTCCTCTCGGTTTTTGCCCTGTTGCATGGTATACACCGATGGGCCCATCCTTAGGATCTTCCCACTGCCCAAGCACTCGTCCCCCTTGTAGAACACAGCAAACTAGGAGATAAACACAGGGAGAGACTTTTCAGCAGCTGAAAACAGCATGGTGAGCAACTGCAGGCTGTGCAAGACCTGCTGGACAGAGAGTGTATTTATTTATATTTGTTCTGACCAAATCTCAAAAAAAAAAAATCCAAAAAGAAAAAAAAAAACAGGTAGGATCTGTTGGCTCACATGAGTGTAAATATAAGCATGTTAGGGAAACTCCATCGTGAACTTCATCTTCTCAGCTCAGATCGCTTAAATGCATCTCTCTCTCTCTCCGTTACAAATAGTCCTCAGACAACTTGCCTCCTGATGTGTCCCACGGGCCCCTAAGTTTTGGGGAGGAAGGGTAGAAAGTACGCTGGGAGAGGGCACGCAGAAAATGTTTGAGAACCACTGGTTCACGATGTGATGGAGTACACCAGTACATACCAGCGGTGTTAAAAGGCGTCACTACACAGTACCCCTTCTCAGTACTGTTCTGGAACAATGCAATTCACTCGACGCAGACCCTCACTAAACTAATTTGAACACTAAAACCATATTAAGCAGCCAATTACCACACTAATGCATTCTTAATTTATTGAAGAGAACAACTGATCCCGTTTCTGCATGTACAACTGATTACCAGAGATGTTGTCATGTATTTCTAAAACTTGTAAGCCGGTTTCTCAGATGATATGGATAACAACAGACTATTTAAAACTAGAAACAATCTCCTTCAAAGTAGTTGACGAATAGTCAAAATAGAGCTGACTGCTCTCACATGCAAATAAGTTCACTCTTTTCCTCCAGCTAATAAAAACACTACTCTGTTTTATTAGCCACAGAAGCCAAAACACAAAAAAAGGAAAGAAAATCACTTCTAATAACTTACCTGCCCAGGTGTGATAGCTCTCGCTGGCTTCACTAGCGTCACCCACACACTCCCATCTTGGTTTAGAGTCAGCACACAAGGCACTAGAGCAGAAAATGGCCAAACACCTGCCAGTTAATCCTTACGTTCACATTAAAAAAGAAAAACCTTTACCACCAGGTTAAACAGATGTAAGTCAAGATGCTACTGCACAGAGTTGTTTTATAAAGACACCACAGGAACAGAAAGGTATGCCAAAACATTTCAACTATTTCTGCAAAACTACACTGAGCACACTACCACAGTTTCACAAACTGAGGAAAACAAAAAACAAAACAAGGTTGGATTACCCAGTGCCATCTGGTGCCGAAACCTGAAATGACATTCCATCATCTTATCTCTAACGAGCTCTGCAGGAGGTTCCTCTGCTATCCAGTGCACTCTGTTTGTCCGCAGCAGGTCTCTGTACAGAGCAGGGTGATCTGTTGTTGGTGCCTTAAAATACAAGGTTTATTTAACGCTGATATTTTTACCAGAGAGCATGTAACTTGGGAAGTAAAGCATGAAATACAGAAGCAGCATCAAGCCATATCAAAACGAAGGCAAAACGAGTAAGCAAGCATTTATTAGCACTCAATCAGCTTCCAGGTGGAAGCCTTTAATGAAAAAATTAGGCTAAAGCAAGCCTGAATTACTTGTCAGTCTTCTATATCTCAGACTCATGCCACTTCTTGTGTTCTTTCTTCTCCAATCATATTTCTGCCTTCTTCGGGCTGAGTTCAGATGTCTACTGCCCTCCTTATCCTACCTCAACAAGATGCTACCTCCCTCTTCTCCAATTTCTCAACACCCCCCCCGACAAAGGTGTTGCACACACACAACCTTACTGTAGGGCATAAAAAAAAATTCTTCGTGGTCGTGCCTGTTTCCTCTCAACTCTCATTTGGTTATGATTTTTGCCCCCAGGCACATCAAGCAGCAGAACACCTCATTATAATCACATCAGTGTCAAATAAGAATAACAACTACATGAACAGCAAGAAACATTAACAACGCTAGCAAGCCGCAGAACTCCCAGTCATCTCATATGATTCGTCATTAAGACACCGATGATTCACTGTATCATACATATTCTGCCTCAGTTTTCAATATGATAAAACTGTATTACTGGCTACTACTTCTTTTACTAGGAAAAGGAAGTAGCAACACATAGTAAAGCAAGATAATACACATTTTGTACAGTGTCATAATAACCACAATAAAAACCTCATGTTTTAGAGTAGAAAATGAGAGCTTGGTAGACTGACTATTTCTTTTCAGTATTTGCCCCTTGTTTGGAAAAGTTCTATGCCAAAATCTAAAACTATATTCTACTCGAGAAAAGCCAGTTTTGACAAGATGGTTCAAAGCTGCTGATGCTGCACCAGTTGATTCTTGTTTCCCACAAGAGGAAAGCCCAGAATTCTGCCCAGGTTAGAATCACATTCCGTACAACAGGAGTCACAAAAAGTTGCATTAATCCTTTGCAATACCAGTGTCAATTAACTCACCACAAAGACATCTCCAGTGCTGACATCTTTGTCTACAATGAACCAAGCATCCTTCAGGCCTGCTAGTCTAGCCCTCTGGCCTATTGTGTAGAGGAACCAACCTAAAGAAATACGAAAAAGTAATGCTGCTAGCAACCTTTAATCTTTCACTTTTAGAAAAATATGTTAAAATCATTTCCCCAAAACTTTACTACTAAACAAAGAATAACGAGTCAAGTCGCCTTAGAGAAGTGTGCCAATTACAAACTAAACTAACATCTACTTCACAGTTTTCATCTGTACCTGAAGCACATCATTTCAAACGAGTCCATTTCAAGTGTGGTATTCTTAGGGTTTCTAAGAGACAAACATTTCTGTATTTCAGCTTCAATTTGTGGTTTTGCTACCACTCAGTCTTAGCAGTTTCCCTTACTTTTATGTACTAGCAGAGCATCCGACTTCAATAAAATACCTGAGAGAGGAACTCGGTTCTGGCAGCTAGAACCAAGGAGAGCAAAGGAAGGACACGCAGAAGGAAAGGAACAGGTAAGCTGCCTGTGTTTGCTGATGTCCTACTGTGCATCACTGAGCTGCACGGTGTATTTTTTCTGCAAAGTTCAGGTACTAAAGAATCTGGAACTGAAGCACGTTCATTTTGAAAGAATTAAATGAACAATAGTCTCTTGATATTAAATGAACAACCACTTAGTATCACAGTAACCCTAATAATTGTAACTTAACTTCTTGCAACATGGAATAACCAAGAATCAGTTGTAGTTCAAGGCTCTGCTATCGTATAAAGCAAGATTTCCTCAATTATTAGTTATCAAACTAGGAAAAACCTCTAGACTGCTTTGTAATTTCACAAAATTTGTCTCTCCAAATATAAGCAGTATTGTTCCATTTATCTAAAAGCAGTTAAGGTGGGTTGGCCAATTACCTTTGTGCGTTCCCATCACCTTCTTATCTTCAATGGAAACAAAGTTACCTGGTTGAGGTTCTAAATACTACCAAATAAAAAGAGATTAAGTCACAAGATGGCCGAAAAAACCCTCACAGTTTATTTCAGGTTCTGTCACTACATTCTCCTGAAGTTGGAAAACAGCTTTTCAAGAAGCAAACTCTGTCCAAGCAGCTTACTGCCTCTTCCCTGGTGCTGCTTTAGAGAGAAAAGCGGGAAGGGCAGCCCCTCTCAGCAGTATTTCTGTGCTTCACTCCCCCCATCCTCACTTATGCCAGGGGACAGCAGGGTTCAGCCATTTCCCCTTCTCACATCCCAACCACTTGCCAGAGCCTGGCAGGCACAGGGCTGCAAGTTCACATACTCCTTTTGCTAAAGAAACTGACTGACTGTTCACTGGTGGAGGGGGAAGATACTTCCCGCAGGCTGTTGGCCTCAAATTCTGGGTAGGCTTGGGACTGCAAAGGGAGATGGGACATTGCTACTTCACGTGGGCTACGAGCTGTCGGAGATTTTTCTGTAGACAGTGTTATAAACTACTACTCAGAACCAGAGCAGAACATAAAGATTGTCATAGATTTAATGTTGCTCACCTCAAGAAGGAAATTTTCAAAGTTTCTTTCACCAATGAAACAGACTCCCATACTCTGAAAAGGAATGTGGTATTGAATCCATAAAGGCAGACAAAAACACGTGAAATAATGTCTATTGATTGTCTGTACAACATGGATATTTTTTCCCCCACTATGTATCCCAAACTATTCAAGGCATCTCATAAAATAAACAAAACCACATCTCCTCCAGCATAGGTAAACTAACTCTATACAGTATTCCTGACAGCCCTAAGTACAGAAGAGAAATAGTAAGAAATAGAACACATGTTCAATAAATAAATACATTAAACTTGGAGACTACGTTGCATGTATATTAAAAACAGAAGTCTCTTTCAGATTAAAGTACAAAACTAACATAAATGATATAGTAAAGGTATATATCTCTTGAAAAAAAACATTCATAAACAAATAGGCTTTGCTTTTCCATTTAGTTACCGCCTACATTCTTCAAAGAACCATTTATGGGAGATGAATATAAACATGCAAAGCAATCAAGACACCATCAGCAACATAATTGCTGCCTGAATCATTTTTTTAGGATCAAATCATGAAGTATTATTTACTAGCCAGGGAAACAGAACTTTTTTTTTAAAAAAGTAATTGGAGAACAGTATGATCCAATTTCTATAAAGACATATTGAAAAACAATTACAGCGAGGAAGCCTTTAATAGCTATGGAAAATAAAGCTCAAAGGCTTCTCACCTGCTGTACTAGAGAATACTTTCCTTAAGGCTCACAGTGTCCTAACACATTCACCTTCACCTCAGTTCTTCTGAGATACAACAGCAGACAAATTATCTGCAAGCTAAAACACACAACTAACCACAACCTCATAAAAGTACTTTTAAGTAGGCAGACAGCTATAGAACTGCGTCCCAACTTAGTCTATTATGGTGCTCGCAAACAGCCAAGTTGTCACAGATTAAAGTTCAAAAAGTTCAGGAGAGTCTATTTTAGAGAGAAATACAAATCAAGAGAGTTTAAGTGTTACCATGCCTCTTTTTTCTTTAGCACATGATGAAGGTCATGTTCCGCTGCTATCTTCTTTACAAAACTTTTTGTTAAGTCCCCTAAAGGGAAAATGGTTTTCCTCAAAGCATCCTGCGAGATCTGACTGAGAAAGAAGGTCTGGTCCTTAAAGAGGTCAGCCCCTTGAAGGAGTTTCACAGCTGCAAAGTGAAGAACACATAAAGCATCACAACATAACCCCCTTTAATAGTTTAACTTCCTCCAATGTTTTGTTTGACTATCAACATTCTAGTTTTATTATTTCCAAACACATGTTAAAGACAGCCTTTTTCATTTTTCTCAAAATCTAGTTAAAAAATGTTTGGGTATTTTCTCACCAGTAAAAAGATTGAGAAAGATTGTGATTTTGTACAACACAGAATCTTACAAAGTCTTGCACTGCCTCATCTATTAGACTACTGCACGTGTCACTAGGAAAAACACCAACAATATGAAACACAAAAGTAACCTTCACATTTCACATGAGAGAATGAACATTCAAATATCTTGGGGAGCATACTGTTCTTCAAAAAAAATCCATTCATTTTTGCCCTAAAATCACACTGCTATAAAGCAATGATTTGAACAATCAGCAGAATTATTCCAAATACTCAGGAGTTTAACTTTCTTCTGTAAAATAGGTGAAGTCTTATAATTGCCCAGATGAAATAAAATTGATACAGTTTTTCAGTCATGTTCTGCCCATTCTCTTTAAGAGCTAATAGCTCTGATGTTGTACAAACTCTACCGATGTGTTTCTCGACTCAAACGAGCACTAACTACAGGCTAGTAGTTCAGTCACAACTAATAACACAAAACCTCAGTAACAGGGCAGGAAGCCTGCTTAGAGCATCACAAAATACTACAACTGTGAATCACAGTCTGTCCTTGTGACAGACTGTTGGTCCCACTGGGACCATTTCAACTTTCCAAAAATAAAATTAAAACAAAGAAACAAATAAACCCCTTTAAGTCCAGAACAAACAAATGAAAGCAGGGAAACTGTAACACAAAGCATCACCATGGCAGCTTCACATAGTGGTAGTTTGCAAGTTTCTTTCCCTTTGGGTATAGCCTCCTTCTTATATACATCAGAGCTTCATCTGAGTTATTTTACTGCGTTATGGCCCACTGCAGAGCTATTTGGGAAATCTCTGCATTGCCATCCAAGCGGTGAGAGTGCCATCCAGACACATACCCAAAATTTGGTACTGATAACAAGAGAACCTCTGATTCCGTACAGCCATTGGCAGACTTGAAAATCGTAGCCTTAAAAATGTCTGCACATGCTGCACTTGCACTTTCCAATTGCAGTATAGGCAGAACCTTGACCTACCTGGAAAACACAGGCTTCTATAGGAGAATGGAGAAATAAGGCAAAATAGCTGAATTACTGAATGAGAACCTGATTTTCTCCAGTAAAATAATATACAGTCCAATTACTGTACAAAAGTATGTTATTAATTTTATTGTTTCAAAGCCTTAACTCTAAAATTCCACTTAAGCATATCCCCACGATGAGTTCTATCTATACTATATACTGAATAGCCAAAGAATACATTCCATAAAATAAAAGAAACATTAAAAAAACAAGTTTTTATGTAAGTCATGGAAATACATGATAAAGATTTCTTGAAATATTTCTCCAGTGTATAGGATATAGTACTGTTTCCTTAATCCACATTACAGCTCCTCCAGAAAGTTGATTACTACCGAAATGCCTGTTCTTACTTCTGCACCTGGATTAGAATACTTAAAATAGAAAATGTAATACTTGACTAGTCACGGTAATTTTCAGTAATGTAAATCCTCTGTTTTGCACAATCAACCTTCTACACAGGCTGGGGTTTAAATGGTAATCATTGTGTGTAAGGCAAGAAAACTTCCCTGATTCTATGACACCAAATAACACTTTAAATTTCTCCTTCATATCTAGGATCAAATATGAAATGAAGAAACCACTTACTATTTCTAACTTCAAAACGGTTTCTGAAAAGCCTTTGCGGTCTTTTAATATGTTTGTGTTGAAACACCTCCTCATCCTCTAGCGAGGTCCTAGCATAATGCCCAGTTGCAATTGCATCTGCTCCTATCAAGAAAAAAAAACCCAAAACACAACGGCACATACTTGAAATTCACAGTTTAAACCAAGATTATAAACATCCAGTAAGAAAAGCAGAAAGTAATGAAGGAAGAAAACCTATAAAGAAGTCTTATACTGACAATAATCATACTCCTGCTATTTAAATAATGTAAACTATTCATCAGCATGCCAGCACTTGTGCTTTTGTACTTTAAGGACCACCTAAGAATGTAAAACTTAATGCTCAGGTCAACGTATGCCCTTGAATTAAATCTGTTCCTACAACTGAGCAACCTAAACTCGTGCAAGATGTCCCTGCCCACAGCAGGGGGGTTGGACTAGATTACCTTTAAATGTCCTTTCCAACCCGAACCACTCTATGATTCTATATGTACAAGAAAACTTAAAAAACCAAATACTGTGCAAATATTGAAATACTGCCACAGAGATATGTGAATTAGGCATGCATATGAACTCATGTTTTTTCCCCACCTTCTCAAGAGTTTGTATCCTTTAAGCATTTCCACGGCACACGCTCTGTATTGACACACTTGAAAATGCCTTACCAAGGTTATCCATAGCATAATGAAGAAAGTAGTTGAATTTGATGTGCTTGTTACACACAATATCAGGATTAGGAGTCCTTCCCAATTCATACTCTTTTAAGAGGTCACTGTAAAATAAAGATTCATATGTATATCAATGTTATTAACACTGAATAATACTATCTGAGACCAAACAATCTCTTTAAACATGAGAACTTGAGACCCAGTCATACTAAGCATTTGATGTAAGAAATAAAACGCTCGTTAGATTTTAACCTGTAAAAAACAATCTTTGGAAGATTTTCCCCAAAGTGCACTGAGAACATGGTCAAATGATCACTCATGATCTTGTAACCATATTTTATTAAATTAATACTCCCTCAGGGAGACACGACTGCCCAACTGTGCACATCCTACTCATCTCTTATGAAATACTTTCAGAATTAAACAACCCTGTTTAACTTTTCAAAGAGACGGGGCAGTGGAGTACACACCAGGAGTTACTGTGTCTCAGCTGAATAGACAATAACTTAATCTGCAATAATACCACCATAAGCAGCACGGGCCTTAATTTTATAGAGATTTTTTCCTGTCCTTTTTTTTTTTCCCTTCAAGCAATTCAAGTAGTTTCTCAAAGTCATGTTGCAGTTTTACACCATCACATAATTAAAGTGCTTGCATTATTTGCTTGAAAACAGTGAAATAATAACTAATGAAATTAAACCAGCATACAGTGATGCACTGAGATATCAAAAGGTCCGATCACTGCACTATTTTGCTTGTCCTCAGTAGTCACCGAATTCAAGAGGAACTGAGGGCTTAGACTGGATTTAAAAGAACACCACCAACCCTAGCATTTGGCTTTACCTTTAACCATTTGAAACAGAATGTATTGCTTCTTCCTTACTGTGTTACACATTACATACACAAACAGAAAACAAAGCAACATATCTTTTATTTTGTCTAACTCCTTTTTAACACTTCGGAATTCAACAATTTATACTAATAATTAAGTCACCTGGGTCTACCCAGAGCTGCCTCCACACTGTACTCTTATGTTAACACAATACTACTTTGTAAATACTGCAAGAGTACACTGGAAGCTTTATAAAACTCAGCATAAAGCCAGGCTCACATCAGTTCAGAACTTCAAGTACAGAACCAGAGAAAAGGCAATGAAGGATGCCTACTGTATCTCTCTGACATAAAGATCTGAAACAGACTTTGCACAAACCATGGGAAAGACAAGACCTGGAAGAGTTCTTTTGATAAAAGGTGGGGTTTGATGAATAACCCTTTACAGAGAGATCCAGAGGAGGAATAAATTCAAAGTCACAGATGACAGCAAATTAGAAAGGATTGTGAAACAAACTCAGACACTTGTAACAGATAGCTTGTTAACACCGTACTAACAAATGATGAGAAGCAAAACAAAAGCTGATCTCCTATGATCTTTGATTCAGTGTCATTTATGGACACCCCACACTCCTCAAGAGTTTTGATAACTATTCATTCTCTCAAACCAGGAGGGGAAAACGGAGTGAACTTTCCCAGAACAGGGCTGTTTTCTTCACTGACTCTACAAAATTTTAGTGCTCAACTTGATGTCATTTCAACGTGAAGTAGAAGTAGCATGACTGGGTTATTCCTCAGTTCCTTCTAAGACAAAGTAACAACAGCACTACTTAAAGGGAGGTGACGAAGAACAGGGAACAACTTTTATGTACTTATGTTGAGTGCATAAAAGATAAATTATGTCACTATACCCTTTTTCTCCTGCCTCCTAAGAAAAACTCTCAGCTTTTCGTATGCAGAATTTTCTTCCCTTAAAGTGGAACAAATTCACAGAAAATCTTAACACCCTCTTTAGGGAACAGTTTCAAATTTGTTAGAAGTTTAAAGAACTAAGGCTAGTTCATGATCGCTTTGTGGTAAACTGGATTCAGCATATATTAACATAAAACGCACTGCATAAGTTACATGCAAAGACAACAACAGCAACTCATTAAGCATTTTTTTCTCAAGTTGCAATAAGGTTGGGCCAATACGTGGAAAGCAAAGGAAATGAGCCCCAACAGAGCAATTGCTACACACTCACACTAACTAGTGAGAAATCTCCCATTAATTTAAAAAAATAACAAACATATTGAAACCAACATATAAATTCTAAACTTAAATAGGCTTCAGTACTTTCTCTTAGCACTGGTAATACTGCAATAAATTGCCGTTCCCCATTATCTGTCCATCTTTTCCCAGTAAGATGGTACTACACTGATATACTGAAAGACCATCTATTTTAAATGTGTTTCTACCTGAATACTTCATTCCAGTATTCTTTCACGTAGGAAACCTGGTGAAAAGGAATATCAAGCTTCTGACAAACCCGGTAAGCGTCTTCGCAATCTCTGTCAATGGAGCAAGCTCCTTGTTCATCCAGGGGGTCCCAGTTCTTCATAAAGACACCCGTCACCTGGTAGCCTAAGAAATGAAGGTAAGAATGACTTATGAAGGGAAAATCCTACAGCCTCGACCCCAAAACTGTTTTTCAAGACTTGCAGAGAGTAACTGCTTTCAGAAGATGTGAGTAGTCGTGTACTGAGCAAGCAACCTGTGTAGCTTTATAGTACAGTTCGTGTATGTTTATTTTTTTTCTATAGCTAACACAAAACCGAGCTCTTCTGGCAACCTAACAGGATTATATTGCATAGCTCCGAGTTCCTCCCATCTCCTCCTTTACCCCACACTGCCTGCCGCCCCTCGAGGCGCCGGGATCCCCGAGGGGCCCTGCCCGAGGTGAGGCTTTTCCACGGGCCGGAGGAGGCGGAGGGTCTCGGCAGCGCGGGGAGCGGCCGGGCAGGAGGGCCGAGAGGAGGCCCAGAAGGGACCGTGAGGTGCCGGGCGATCCCCGCAGCGCCGGCGGAGGACAGCGCCCGGCCCCGCCGCCCTCACCCACCTCGGCGGCGCAGCAGCAGGGCGGCCACGGCGCTGTCCACCCCGCCGGAGACGGCGCAGGCCACCCGGCGCCCCGCCGCCAGCATCGCTCCCGCCCCGCAGCCGCCGCCGCCGCCGCCGCCGCGGCACCCCCGCCGCTTCCGCCCGCCCGCCCCGCCCCTTCCGGCCGCCGCGGGGCGGGGCGGGGCGGGGCCCAATGGCGCTGGGGGGCTCTGGGGGCGGGAGGGGCGTTTGTGGATGGAGCACCACAGGCGGGAGTACAGGGTGGTTTGGGTTGGAAGGGACCTTTAAAGGCCACCAAGTCCACCCCGCCCGCCATGAACAGGGACATCTTCAGCTCCATCAGGCTGCTCAGAGCCCCCTCCAACCTCACCTTGAGTGTTTCCAGGGACGGGGTGTCTACCACCTCTCTGGGCAACCTGTGCCGGTGTCTCACCAGCCTGACAGTAAAAAATTTAGACTAAGTCTACCCTCTTTTAGTTTAATGCTATTAATCTGTGTCCTGCAACAGGCCCTGCTAAAAAGTCTGTCCCCATGCTTCTTGTAGGTCCCCTTGAAGTACTGGAAGGCTGCTATAAGGTCTCCCTGGAGCCTTCTCTTCTCCAGGCTGAACAACCCCAACTCTCTCAGCCTTTTGTCATAGGAGAGGTGCTCCAGCCCTCTCATCATTTTTGTGGCCCTCATCTGGACCTGCTCCAACAGGTCCACGTCTTTCCTGTGCTGAGGACCCCAAAGCTGGACACAGTACTCCAGATGGGGTCTCACCAGAGCAGAGTAGAGGGGCAGAGCCAACTCCCTCAGCATGCTGGCCACACTTCTTTTGATACAGCCCAGGATACAGTTGGCTTTCTGGGTTGTGAGCAGACATTATCAGCTCACATCCAGCTTTTCATCCCCCAGTACCCCCAGGTCCTTCCCAGCAGGGCTGTTCTCAATGCCTTCATCCCCCAGCCCATATTGGTACTAGGGATTGCCCCAACCCAGGTGCAGGACCCTGCACTTGGCCTTGTCAAACCCCATGAGGTTCAGACAGGCCCACTTCTCAAGCCTGTCCAGGTCCTCCTGGATGGCATCCCATCCCTCAGGCACATCAACCGCACCACTCAGCTTGGTGTTGCCTGCAAACTAGCTGAGGGTGCACTCGATTCCACTGTCTGTGTCATTGATGAAGATATTAAACAGTAAAAAGTAGTGTGAGCACTTGCATTTACCACCTGCTCACTTGTAAAGACACACAGCAGAGGGTACTCTTGGTGTTTCAACCCCCTTCACCGCTCAGTTCAGTGCCACACAGCTGGCCTGCGCCTCCCCCAGCAGGGGAGGGGGGGTTCAGGATGATGGCTGCAGGAGGGGGAAGGCAGGGGAGACCGTAACATAGTTCAACCAACCAGAAAAGGGGAAAAATCAGAAGAGCTTTCTGGTCCACAGCCCTCCCCACTTCAAGTCAAACACATACTCCAAGCAAGAGCCCTCCCACTGTCTGTGAGCAAGAAGACTCAGCAAATTGGACAAAGGACAAGCCAGAAGAAAACACTACAGCCTCCATTTTATTGCCTCATGTTCATTATCACTTAATAAGCCAAAGGTTATTCCACCTGGCTTCAGCTGCCACTACAGAGCAGTGCCATCTCCCCTAGCCCTGTGCCCCAGGCGGACATCCTGTGCTAACCATGCTTCAAGCGACCCTGGATGTTTGAGCAACTGATGTACCTTGAAGGCTGAAATTTGGCTCTTAGTTGAAGACACATCGAGCTGTCAACTCAGTGTCTGAACTCCAAGGACTAGTTAGGCTAGTCAACACAGGTGGTGAATTGCAGGAGGATTCAGCTGCCCACGTGCCTGCTTTAGGACCACACATTTGGGTGTTTCAACTGGCAGATGACTCCCACGTGTTCATAAGTTGTCATGGTCATCCTCAAAACCAGGATTTAGATCTGCTGCCTGCAAAAGCATCATTCACAAAATGTAATTCTCAAGGGGCACAGAATGCACAGCTGTCCTGCAAGTCCCTGAAATATAGGGCATAGACCCATTTACCTCTTTTTTCTTTGAAAAAATATCACAAATACATCACTCAAAGTTATTTTTTTTTTTTTTAAATAGATTCCTTTGTTTCAATTTAGAAACATGCAGCCAAACTCATTTCTCATACTGTTGAAAGACTCGTTAAGGACTGTTTTGAGCGTTGCTTTTAACTGCACAGTACTGGTTCAAATAAAGTTTTAGTAAATGCTTCATTTGAAGACACCCCTCTTGCTTTTCACAGAAGAAAAGCAGGAACAAGCGAAAGAGATAAATTCCACATTTTTATGGTTCACATTTGGCAGAAGCAGGTAGTACAGTTGTTTCCTCTGACTCAGAAGAGTCTTCACAGTCTGGCCAGAGGCCTTCATTCAGAACAGTCTGACACTGCAGTAACCACACAAGAGGCAGCTGTGCTGAGTAGGCAAGTGCCTTCACATACAGCCAAGGCAGCAGCCTTTTTCAAAGGGTCTGACAAACTCATCTGAACACTTCTTCCTACTTAAACACAGAGCCTCCAAATTCCACTTTTTCAATTAATACAAACAGCTGAAAATCCATCTCTTGATAAACTTTCATAAATATATTAAGCTAGTACAGCCACAGCAGAGGTCTCTAGTCTCCAAGATAGGTTTGTCGCTTCAACATTTATGGGCTACTGTGTACATTTTCATTTCCGTTCACCTCCCTATATTTAAAATCCCCATGTACTATCCAAGTGTGGCAAATTTGGTTAAGAAAGCATTTTTCTATTCTTTGAGTGAGAAAGTTCAAGTCTAACCTTCAAATGTCAAGACCAAGCCATCTGGCAGTAACAAGCTGTTGCTTTCTCCTTTGAATCACACAAATTCAGCTGGTGCTGTTAGTGTATTCCACTATCATTCATTAGTAAAATGTTTATTTCCAAACTTGCTACACTTTTATATGAAAAACCGCCCTGAAGTCCACTAGCTTCAGCTACATCTTAACATTTGTTAGTGAAACACTAAAAGCGTCTAAGCAGAACCTGTAATAAAAGGTTGCTATTTTGTACAACAGTTCGGTAAACAACTTTTATTTTAAATTACATCTTCATTGGACATAGGAGATAAGGAATCAAAGGACAATTTGTAGGAAATAGAGACAAGGCTTCCAAACACAAAGACTATCCCTTTTTGCCTTAGAGCAACACAGTTTAAATACATCCAATGCAGCACATTCATGAACACAACCATTAAACATAACCAAATTGGTCTGACTATATCAAGACTTCTAGAATTCTATTGTGTTAGTGCAGTTCAGATCATCTATAGCCATCTTCAATAAAACTGTATGAGTGAACAGTAACACCTAAACACTTTAAAGAACGCAGATGACAAGAATTCTTCATTTCAGCTTCAGTTCAGAACTTGAGTAGAGGAGAATCCAGATTTTCTTTGTTAACATCAGGACTCAAGATGATAAGAGGCGAACTCAAATCAATTAGCTGGAAGAAAAATAATAAAGTTAACTCCTGTAGTCAGCTGTTGTACATAACTACTAGCAGCGATAATCTCTAATGTAGTCTTCAAGTACTTTTTTTTAAATTAGGATTCCTATTCAGAAGCCAGATACAAGCACCACACTCAAGCTTTTAGGTTCAGATTTTCAAACATGTAGCTCATTCTTAGACAAGCACGAGCTTCTCACGAAGGGGTTATTGCCCATACTCACCTTAAAAGCCTAAAAGGTGTTTCTAAGTTTCACTACTACATATATTCAAGTGACACTGTCATCCAGGCATGGCAGAGCACTTCAGAACTCCTCTGAACCCACAAAAAGTCACACTTCTGTGATCTTCTTTTGAGATACTTCGAAGGACCTGATATTAAATTGACCCCAACTACATCTAATATCAAAGCCTACATCCTCCGTTACCGCCATTCATCTGCCCATATTTAAAGGCATCTACCTTCACACCACTAGTGTACAAAACACTTGCCCAGAAATGCTTGTCAAATTTTGAGTAGATTCCAATGCACATCTTTCAGCTAAGGAGGGGATCAGGAGAGGAGTTAAACAGGAGAGACAGCCTTGCTTTTTTGCTGAAAATGAGCTGCTGCTGCCAAGAACTAAAAAAATTGCAAGAAAAGGAAAACAAGAGTCAGCATGCCTACTGAAGACAGCATTCAATTCCTGCTCTGGAACAGTTTCATTCTTTAACAACTGCTTTAAGCATTAAGTTCTTTCCCCATCCTCCTCCTTTTCCTATTTGCAGATAGCTCACTGAACTCTAGAGCACATTGTTTAATTTTAAACATCACGGTCTCTTTACTTAAAAGCACCTTAGTATGTAGTGTCATATTGAACGTATTGAGCTAATATTAAATAATGCTTACAGTATTGTGGAGCTGCTCTGCAGACAAGCATATGCAGCCAGTTGACATTTTTCTATTATCATATTTGCACCAGAGACTTGAATATAACTTACCTTTACCTGCCCTGAGATTGTAGGCTTCAGAGGAGTAATCTTATTCACTTCAGGAGTATTGGAAAGGTCAATCAGAGGTCTGCTTTCACATTCCAAAGTATGCAGGAGAGATTTGTCTATTCCAATGTCTACCAGTAGGGCCTTAAAAAAAAAGTTTAGGTTTTCCCCTCTGTCCTCCATGCTTCCTTCATAAACATTTAAGGAGTCAATTCAGCTTATACAGCTGTAATAATCACAGGACAGGCTTAATTTACAGGTTGGGTATTTTTCATGCAGGGTTGTTTGCACACAGTGCAAAAACCTCAGCTCTTGCTCTGCTAACAGCATCACAAATTGGGTAAATGCAGTGAGACAAAGCAAAAGAGCTCCTTGGGGCATAAAGCAATTTTTGACTTAAAAGCAGAGTTCTATGTATGTGCTAAGCCATTCTAAAACATACACTTCAAGTCACTAAGGAAGCTAACAAGGAAAATACAGATGCAATAGCATTAAGTAATTAATCTACAGATTATTTTACACCTGAATATTTGTAAATCAATAGCCACTTTGACAGGTTAATATTTCAGAACTACCAGTTCAGTCATTTCTCCTTAATGCCTGTGGGGTGCCAGCTTTCAAGATGACACCAGTAAATTCTTGAGAGAGGGGAAAAGTGTTCACTGGACTAAGTACGAGACACTAAGTTTACTGCTACATAGGCTTTGGGGTTTAATCCTCACTCATTCTATGCAGATTTGCACTGCTGTTAGGTGATTCAATTTAGCTACAGCAGTGCCTTTTATTCCCCCCCTCCAAGGGCTTTATGGCTGCAATAGGAAACGCCCTATGACACTGCTTTTCTAATCAAATCCACAAGGATTTGACAGCACTTATCCAGAAGTGGAAATTTAACATGAAACCTGCAAGTATTTGACCATTTAGCTCTGAGATGGGAACAAGCTTAGTGGAAACACTGAACAAGTATTCAGTGCCAAGAATAGGCACTAGAGGGTGCACACACTTAGAGTTAATCCATTTTAAATTCATGTGTACTGAAGTGGTTTTCCTACTTATCCCTCATCTTGAAATAATTTATTTTCAAGCAGTTTACTTAGTAGTTCTGTAGAAAAATGTATTGTCATTTCTTACCTCAGTTTGTTTCTCTTCAGCCAGTTGATTTTGTACTTCAGCCTCTTTTAATTTGTTTTCTACTACCTCTGTAGCAGTTTTTTCTGGTGAGAAGTTCAGTGCCAGAGGTAGCACAGGTGGAGGAGATATATCATCTTCTGAAGAAGATATCTGTGTCTTAGTCTCTTTTGTCTGTTTAGAACTAGGGAAGAGAGGATTGGCAATAATTGAGTTCTTTAATCAGCATGAACTACAAAGACAGCAAGCCACTGCCCTAACTTCATTTTCTCCTTTTTTACCCCAAGTTTTAATGACCAAAAAGCTTCCCATATTTTCATCCAAAAGTATGCTAGTTACCTGCAAAATACAAGATATTTCATGCTGCAATAAATTTATAGCCTACCCATGCAAAAAAAAAAGCTAATGACTTCAGGATGATGGAAAATTTAACCTTAAATTGACACATATATGCAGCCTTAACTTCACATATGGCATTTTGGTTTTTCAGATTTTGAAGAAATAACTTGCAAACAAGTACTGCATGTCACTGAACAACCCGCTTCAGTCCCTGCTGAGAGGAAGAACCGATCGAGCTGGAGGACCAGGGGTTGTAATCTGACAGGTATGATAAAGTCAGCGTAGAGAGAGTAGTTGTTTCCTTGAAAGAAAAGACTATTTTGGACATTTAGCCTTAGTAACATGACATATAAGAAGAGTTTTCTAGCTCTTCATCTAGAAGAGCTTCTAGCTGTTCATCTCCACCAAGCATGAAACAAGCCTGCATACATATACAGCACTTGTGAGAAGGTGGTGGGCTAATAATGTGAAGATGATAATTACATTTGTTTTCTGTGAAAATAATGTTAACAACAACGTAGGGTTCACCCATTCTGCAAGCAATTATTTCAGATGAAAGACAGGAAAACCTGCTGAGAAACTAAAGTTCAGTCAACTAAATCCTTGGCTTTTTGAAGATGCTTTAACAAAGTAATTTTACAGAGGCATTGGCAACAGTATAAAACAAAAGTTAAGAGCAATATGTATTTTAACCAGCTGCTTCCCTTCATCAGAAGGCAATAGGAAAATAACACCAACGTCAAATCTGTTTTCGATCAGAGCATCAGATACAAGTCTTAAGTTGTCCACTAGCTCAAGAAATACAAATAACTTCCCATTAGAGATTATAATTCTTTAGTGTTAGATATTGACTCATCTCAGTAAAGCTTACAGTATTTTAACTAGTCACAAGATACAAATCTTTATTAGGCTTATACAGCATCTGTGCTCAAATGCTTTATTCTGACAGCAGAGGTCCTTGAAACCTGAAAGTCATCATTAAAATTGAGAGGCTGTTTCCCTACATTACTCATTTCATATACAGATTTCTGTCTTACCCAGCTGTAAGAGTCTTTTTGGTAGAAAAGCTGAAACTTTGGTGAACAGATGCAACACGTGGAGAAAATGCCATTCTTGGTGCTGTTTTAGGAGTCACTGCTGGAAATCCTGAGATACGACGAACAGGTGTAGGTAAGCCAGACCGTTTCAGACTGGCAGGAGTCATGAAGACAGACCTTTCAGGAAGACAAGAATTCTGAAAGCTCCCATCTTCTGAGGCTTTCATAGGAGTGCTGACTGCCATGGCACTAAAAAAGAAACACGCATTAGCCAAAAGCTTTAGGAAGAGTTTTATTTAAACTATGCTACCAAACAATAGAAATCAGTTTCCCTTTGGTCAGTAAGAGAACAGCAATCATCATAAAGTTGATAATCACAGCACAAGGGCTTTACTTCATAAGAATTCTTTTATTACTCTAGTCTATTTAGCACTGCAAAAAACACTCATCTACTTCTAAAGACAGTGGGGGACATTTAGTTTAGTTTTGGGGTTTTGTTTATTTGTTTTAAATCAGTTCCAATAGGCATTAGCACAGCTAGCCTAGAGGGTCTCAAGGGACGAGACAATGAAGTTAGAACTTTTAAAGATTGTTGCAACACCCAAACTTGTTGCATTCTAAGAAGTATGCCTTGGTACATTCAATTTTCAGTTAAGCCCTACCTTCCAAGTGTGCCACAAAACATTAATCCAAGAGATGGTGTTGCTTTTGCTGGTGTTGCTTTTGCTGGTGTATCTAAAGAGAGAAGTTTCATTAGTTGCTATACACTTTTTTTTAATTTTATAACTGATACTTTTCAGTTAAAATACTAATGCCTTCCAAGAGGCTGGACAGAAGTGTAATGAAACAAATAACAAGCATTCAAGGTAACATTTGCTTTTAATAGCCAAGGTAGAAGACCGGTCATGCGAAGTATGTGCTTACCTCCAGTCTTCACTGGAACCTTAGTTTGACTTGTGGGAACAGATGAAACCCTGTCCCTGGGCTTTGGATGCAGGCTTCCTTTCGTTGCGCTTCCATCTGTATTCTGCTGACATAGCTTCTGCAGACTGGGAACAGAGCTCAGCCTCTGAATTCCACTGCCTACAGCCTCAGATGGTGTTGCAGAAGCTGAAGATTTAGGCAAGCTCACAACACTAGATATTTTGGGAGTACTAGCTGATCTTGCTTGGTTCCTGGATTTCTCAGTATTGGCAGCCTGCAGAGATGACACTCTGGTAGGTCTGACAAGGGCCAGCCTGTTCATACTAGTTGAAAGCTTAGAGCCACTCACACTAGCTTTTGAAGACACGCTTGTTTTTCCTGAAATAGAAAGTTATACTTCTGAATCATCGCTTATTATGAAGCTTTTGACTAAGCAGAATAATTACACTTACACAGGAAAGAAAAACAGCAATTTGCAGCATTTAAATTTACATTCAAACTACTCAAGTTTAAGGAGGAAACATACACCTACCAAAAACTTACTCCCTGAATTTTCCATATATTTGTCTGATTTAGAAAGTCCTCTCACCAAATTCCTGAATTACTGCAATCAAGTCAAAGAATATTCTTCAAGGAATGCCAAAACAGCTTGCAGATTAAAGTACATTTTCAACATTTTTCTCCCAGCATAGCTGGCTTTGCTCCCTTAAGCAGGCATTCAAGAAGGTAATAGTTCAAGTCATATTGATTAACACCACAGGCTGAATTACCCCACAAATGCTTTTCTCAGTTTTCTGGATGGCTCTTTTAGTCTGTAGGTTACTTTCATTAATAAGATGAATCTTGACTAGACACTTCTATCACAAAGTAATTCTTATTAAGCTTTAACTTTTACCGATATATTATTATCCATCCAGAAACAAAGTACAAAACAAAAGCTCACAGTAACTTGGTATCTTGATAGATCTACAATCACTGTGGTGCTTACATCTATCAGTATTTTTAGGAGGCTATTTTCCTGATCTTTTGAGGCTTACTGAAAAGGTCAAATTGATGTCCTCATTACAGTATACGCCTCTTGGTTGTATTCAGTTATGTCCCCAGAGTTGATGTGGGATTTTTTGGGGGTTTGTTCCTCCCCCCCCAACCAGTCTGCTTGAGTAAAGCTCATACTTTCATTAGCCTTACAGAAACTCAGAACTAGGCCTTCCATATTTCTGTTGTTTTGGTGCTGGTTTGTTTGTTTTTTGGTTTGTTTTGTTGTTTTTTTTTTAATTCAAGTTAGACAAGCTTACAGCATTCAGAAGCTCATATACTTCGCTGTGATAAAGATCACGTACAAAAAGAACATGTTTCCTGAGGCATTGCTTATTTTCTAGCCGTGTCAGACCCTCGCATGTAGGCATCAGGCTTACATGAATCTAGTTTCTACAAACAACAGAAGTCTAAGATTTATCTTTAGGCCACAGGTATTTATTGGCATAGCCTACAAAATTTTGTTCTCCATTCAAAACATTTCTTACTGCTTGTATGTACTGGAAACCATTAAAAAATATCCAAACCCACAGTCCAAGACATGCTTAGCTACTTCAAATTTGATTTGTGGCACAAATACATAGCAAGAGTTATTACCATTTTTTCCTATGGGAGAAATGGGTAAACTTGAATTCAGTCTTGAGTTCGTGCTGGACACTGATGACAAAGAAGATGAAGTAGTCTTTCTTGTGAGACCACTAGTAACACCAGGAAGTTTCAGATGTGTTATCTTCTTTAAGCCAGGCTAAATCAGAGAATATAGTTTATTCAAAAGCAAAAAAACCCACGTTATTTTGCCATGCTTTTTCTTGGGTTTATAGCTTTTTATTTGTGAATTTTAGAGAACTGCTTCCTCAGATTACAGTTTAAAAAGTGAATTTTCTTAGAAACAGTTTGTTATATCTGGGTTATTATACAGAACTGGAATATCTGATGTAGGAGGTGGACTGTTATTTTTATTCCTGCCACAAACTTGAGTATGGACTTAAAGGGATTAAAGAATAAAAGGAGTAACCCCAGGCACCAGTATATGCTGAGCACTAACCAGCTGGAAAACAGCTTTGCAGAGAAGGCCCTTGGGGGTGCTGGTGGACAAGTTCAACACAAGCCAGCAATACGCCCTTGCAGCAAAGAATGCCGTTGGCATCCTGGGCTGCATTAGGAGTGCTGCCAGCAGGTTGAGGGAGGTGATCATTCCCCTCTGCTCACCACTAGGGAAGCCACACGAAGATCTGTGTCCAGTTCTAGATTCCCCAGTATGAAAGCAATCTGGAGCTACTGGAAAGAGTCCAGCAAAGGGCCACTAAGATGATTAAGGGACCGGAGCATCTCCCATCTGAGGAAAGGTTTAGAAAGCTAGGACTGTTCAGCCTAGGAAAGAGAAGGCTCAAATTGGATCTCATCATTATCTACAAATACCTGAAAGGACAGTGTTCAGTGGTGCCCAGTAACAGGACCGGAGGCAATGGGCACGGACTGAATACATGGGAGGTTCTACCTCTGAACATCAGGAAACACTTTTTACTGCAAGAGTCATTGAGCACTGGCACATGTTGCCCAGAGATGTTGTTGAGTCTCCATCCTTGGAGATATTCAAAAGCCACCTGGACACAGTCCTGGGCAACTGACTCTAGGTGACCCTGCTTGAGCAGGGGGTTGGACCAGATAACCTCAAGAGGTCCCTTCCAACATCAGCCATTTTGTGATTCAGTGAATTGGCATGCAGCATGGAAGTGGGCATCTAAAGCTTAAAAAAAAGCCTCCTGACAGCTATAGGTATTCTACCTTTATACAAGTTATGGCAACCTTTCCATATGGTGTAGTTAACTACACACACCAAAAACTTTGTTTCTTAAAGAAAATTGCTGATCACTTACCTGCATTTAGTGCTTTAAAAACAAAGGTAATGCTTGTTAATCCAACATATTTATAGTTGCTCTTAAGTATGTTCATTGTGTTATAGACTTAGAACACACATTCAAGAACAGCAATTACAGAAGAGTGACTACTTTTCCTTAAAACCATTATACACAACAATACAGCTTTAAATTAGATAGTAAACTATATTCAATTTTTTCTCTTTATCAGAACATCACATGCTTGCCATTACCTTACTTGGTGCAGGAAGGGTTTTTTTGTTTTGCGCTGAGGAACTACCACTGGATGAAGATTCAAAGACATCTGAAGCAGCACTAGATTTATCAGAAATTAGATCTTCAGATGATCCCATGCTGTTCAAGTCACTTTTTGTAGAAATACTAGTATGTTTTCCTGGTTTGGGCTGTAAATTTCAATGCAACATTTTTTAAAGTGTTTCCAGAAATCACTATAAAGCTTTTTACACAAATTGATTTTGTTAAGAAACCAAGACAAAAGTCAATGAAGAAGCCTTTGAACCCAGTCAAGTCCTTCATTTGTAGGCTAATATAGTTTAAAGTTAGTCTAGCAAATGTATTTGCTAAGTACTAGAACATGCTTGAATCCAAATATTGGACATCAACTTAAGGACAGTTCTGCAACATTTCATCAGCACAAGTTTCATATAATCATGTTGACCTACATACTGTCACAGCTGTTTCTTACAACTATGAGATCTCTATTTAATTCATATGCTTCTGCTTTACTCTAACTTTCCAAAAGATGCAGCATTACAATAGTAGACTGCATCATCCAAACTCTGTATTTAGACAATGCTATACAATTTGGCTAGTTAAAGCATTGAGACTGTGCCTTTTCTTATAGCACCCAAAATCAAGAAGAGACTTATACCTCAAGAAATCAAAGGGTCCCCTATTTTCTATAGGTGATGGTTCTCAAGGATCCGATATCACATTTTCAGTAAAATCTGCAGTACATACTGGAGACTAAGCTGTAAGGTGTAGAGCAATAAAATCCAGAAGATACTCCGTCTAGAGACTGGGATTTGTACACACACACTAACACAACTGTTTCCTTGCCATCCTAGAATACATTTTCAGTTGGTCACATAGCCGCATCCTAAATGCAATGCCATTAATCAGTGCTTTTCACGATTGAGACAAGTTGTGGGCAGAACTTAGAGCTAAAAGATTTTCCTGTCCTATTAAAATAATTGTGGGGCTTTTTCTGCCCTCAATTCCATTGACAAGGGTTAGCAGTAAACAAAGCCATTTTTGTACATTAAGTCACTAAGTGCAGTAATTTTACCAGCAACAAAACAGTGTTTAGAAGAAAGCCAGGAGGAATGGTGGTATTCACAAAACCAATACAATGGAAAAAGAAATTTGCCTGCAGATTCTATCTGCAATGACATGCCTATCATTGTCATGATAGATAAACTAGTTGGCTACTACACCATAGTATCTGCCCTGACTTTTCTTTTTTATATATGTTTCCTGCCTAAGGATCTTACGAGATAGAGAAACATCAGAAGATTAAAGTTCACTTTTAAAGATAAAAGCTTGTAAACAGTTTAAACATTTTTCCTAAAACATACAAAGGCCATGTTTAAAGAAAACATTGTTTCCCAGAGCTGTCTTTACCTTTTCAATAGTCAAATTGCTTTTTTGAAGAGTAGATGAAGGTTTTGCCATTGACAGTTTGATAGTTGCCTTTATATTTCCTTCCTTATTTTTCTGTTCTTGTGACAGAGGTGACCTAGCAATTTTTGTAGGAGATACGTGAATTTTAACAGGGTTGCTGTTTGGAGGAGCATGAAGAGCATGTGTTTTGTCATCTGACAAAAGTTTATCCGATTCCTTCTGAAAACAAGGTGGCAGCTGACATGCTGGGCTATCCTTCACACAGTATGTCTCCCTTTTAACAGCCCTGGGACTTTTTTCCATATTTTGGATTCTCAGTATTTTCAATTTTGACTTTGAGTCCTCAACAAATTTTTCTATAATCTTGTTTTCCTGTTCTTCTGATTGGCTTATTTTAGTCTGTTCATTCTTGTTTCCAGTCTCTATTTGCAGTGCTAACAAATGAGCTTCTTTGAAAATTTCCACAAATTTATCTTCTGTAAGTGGGCTCCACATGAGTTTATCATCAGAAGCAGGCAGTTGCTTTTTTTCAGCACTTTTTTCTTCAATATTGACAGCAATACATTTTTCTTTGTGCCCCAAAGGTCCAACAAAAACTTCATCTTCATTTCCACTACAAAGAAAAATAAGTCAGCCCAGCACCTTACACGTGACCATTTTAAAGGTATACTTACCTGTAGACCCTTTATTTACCTTGCTGGAGAGAGTGAAAGGTCAAAATCAAATTTTTCATCAGTCAGAAGAGGAACGTCTGAAACGATAAGAAAAAGTATTTTGTCACAGTGGGGATTTGCAACAAAAATAATTGCATTATGCTTTGACAATTTGGTGAAACTGATGTCAGAGAGCAAAGAAAGTTATAGCTACCAAATTTAAGTAATTAAAATAACAGAAATGTTTTAGGTCAAAGAAATTGAAGGTACAGCTGTGAATACGATCATAATTGTGATAGATGACAAAATATCATGAAATATCTCAATGCTAATTTCTAATCATCCATAATAGGATGATGAGCTCTGGCTGTGGAAAAAAGCAGCCTCCAATCAAGAAAAGTGAGAATATATAATGTAGAGCTACATAACAATGTAGCTGTCCAATCAGTCAGTTCTTTTCCAATTCAGACTACCACAGGACAGTAACAGGAGCCAGTGAGTCCTGTTAGCTAATATATACACTAAATATTAATTGAATCCACAGCAGACAGATAAGGAAAAGGGAGGAGCTCAGATTAGATATCTAGAAGAGAGCTTAATGACATCATGTCACTACTACACATGCTCTAGCAGCAGTGCTCCACAAGCTCTTGAGGAGGCTTGTAAGTCTGAGACTGGCAACAGCAGCCCATGCAAGGAAACAAGTACAGAGAACAAGATATAGCGCAGGTACAGGAGGTCTATTGATCTGAACTGTCTTAACATTTAATAAGGGGTACACCAGGCAGAGAATATCCCGATGTGTTCTCCACTTACTATTGCTCATGCAAACACCCAGTTTTTCATCGGTCACATTACTCGAGCAATGTGTTGACATTTCTTTTCCTTCCTCCATTGTATCTGGAAAACACAGAATTAGCTATGCAGTAGGTTAAAAAAACAACAATAAGGTCACAGAATTTTGTGATACTGCCAAATTAGCAAGGAGGTAAACATTCCCTTTGAAGACTCTTATATTTAGGGACAGCCACACAAGCATTGTTTATTAGATGTCACACATCTCACTATCCTCTCTTAAAACATGCTATTAAGCTATCTGAGACTATATGTAAAGTATCACAACCTCTGTAAAAACCCTTCAGACACAGCAATGATGCCTAGTACTTCTGAAATTCCTTAACACAAACTCTGTGTTCGGCAACTAAACTCCTTATATGAATACAGCTGCGATGGGCAGCATGACTAGCCAGTTGCAGCAGAAGAATGCCACCACACAAGCTAAAAAAAAAACCCCAACTTTTTACAGCACTAACTCGAGACTGACACAACCGAGACTTAGGACGTCTCTGCTCCACAGAGGAAGCATATACTCTGCTTAAGACAGCGCCTTTCACTTGTGGGCAGAAAACCTGTCAAATTACCATCTCCCCCTGAGCAAAGGTAGGCTCGGCCCTGCCAAGAGGCCAGCCAGGAGGCCTTCAGGAAGAGCACCTTATGTGCTGCGGCCGGACCGAAGGGATTAACGCCGAGCACGGACCTCCCGGAGCGGCTCAGCAGAGCCCACCGGAGCCGAGGGGACACCGACACCCACCCCCCCAACCCCCATAAACACACACACCCGGGTGAGGAGAAGCCCCCCGGCCTGCGCGGAGCCGCTCACAAGGCACACGGCGAGGAGGCGCCCGGGCCGCCCGCTGACCTCCCGCCGCTCCCCCTCAGGCGAGCTCGCGTAGACATCCCCCCCGCCCCTCCTCCTTCCCGACCGCAACGGCCCCTCTGCAGCCGGGCCCCGGCGCGAGGCCTCCGGACGCCACGCCGCGACACCGGGGAAGCGGTTGGGGCTGCTGCGGACCCCAGCCGGTAACTGCCGCTCCGCTCACCGCCGCGGGGCCGCCGAGCGCGAAGCAGCGCAACGGTGCCGCCGGGACGTTTGAAATCGCGGGCCCCCCCTCACGTGACGCGCCCCGCGCGCTCTCATTGGCAGGTTCGAACGATAACGACACCACCGCCACCCCGGGGCATTCTGGGGTTTGTAGTTGGCCCGGGCGTACCAACGGCCGCCGGCGTCGCGGAGAGAAGCGGGCCGGGCCGGGCCGGGCCGGGCTAGGCCAGGCCGCGCCGGGCCGGGCCGGCTCACCCACGCACCGCGGGCAGTTTTTCCGCAGGTGTGCCTGGGTGCCCCTAAACGTAACACCTAAGAGGCTTCAAAGGGAATGTTTACCTTCCTCGCCGGTTTCTGATTCCAGCGGCAAGAGGTCTGCTCGCGGGGCTGGTAGAAGTAAAGAGCACGTGCGCCACGAGCTTACTTGAAGGGACTGGAGACCCCCTCAGTTTCGGTTTAACGGTCACAGCGTTGACGAAATTAGGAGGGCTCTTTCTATAAATGTTATTTATGGAAAAGAGTTTTAAGACCGATGAGAGTATGAGTGAACAACTTCAGTCTTAATTTTCTGGAGGGAAAGTGATATCCCAAGGCATATTTGGAAATTGATAATTGTTTCACTAAAACTAAAGGAACCAATTTTATTTCTATAAAAACATAAATGCCACGTGAAGGAAAGGCAAAAGCCTTTCGAAATGCACCAGAACTACAGGTTTGGATTTGTCTTGACAGCAATTACATGTGACAATAAGCTTAAAATAACAGTTAAATGAGAAATAAGGTTTTTTTTTTTTTTTTTTTTTTTTTTTTTTACAGTTTAAAGATGATCAAGAAGGTGTTCACATTTGGTTTTGGGAAAGAAGGGCTTTGGCCTGTTTTTCTAAACTACAAATTTAAATGTTTATTCACAAGCCCTGCAAATAGTTACTGGACCATTGAATTAATTATGCTGAGGCCACCATTAACCCAGCTAATCAGGCAATGCACAACTTCTGGGAGAACTTCTGCATTGGCACAGCCTCTTGTTAATTAATGGCTCCAGGTGGTCAGGGAAGAACAGGATGTATATGGCTTTGTAACTAACCCTAAATGTCCAAATGTTTTCTTTTGTGCTGATACACTGCTTATTGACTATGACCATGTTATGAAAGTCAATAGATTATTAAACAAGGCACCTACTTTTTCATAAAAATGTTTGAATATTAGAGCACATGTAAGTGATGATGGCTTGACATTTCACTCCAGGCAAGTTAAACCAAATTACACTTGTAGAAAGGAACTAAGTTTTACCCCAAAATAGCCTGTGATCTAATAGAAAGTAGTTCTAAGTTACAGCTCATCCTGCATTATTCATCACCAGAACCCTCCATCTGTGCATTACTTGTGTTGCTATGAATTTGGCAACACTTTAGCAGCGAGCTACTGTTTATAAGAAGGGATCCCAGCAGCTAAAAGAAGCCAGTCGTTGGGATTACTCATCACTTGCCTTGTGAGCTGCTGCAGGGAATTTCTTGAAGAACTATGTCAAAATCAGCCTTAGAAAAACAGTAATTTGAGAACTTTGATTGACACATATCAAGTGCTCCCAGATTAGCGCTGGTGAAGTTGGTGAGCTTGGAAGAAAGATTCTTTTTGTTGGTACTGAGTGAAGATTCTCCTTTTTTGTGCAGGGAAAGAAGAGGACAAAAAAGGCCTTTTTTCTCTCTGCAAGAAGAAATCTGACGCATTGGGAACTCGGTTACCGAGACACCATGAATGCTTGCAGGAGGTAAGCTGCTCATGCTGCATTCCCCCCAGGTAGGAATAGGAAAGCAAACTGCTGACAGAATATTCCTCTTATGGTCTTCACATGATGCTGCCAGATGATCATGGACTGCGTTACTTGATCTGCGGTTGCATGAGACAGAAGGTAGCCCTTGTCCTAATATGAATGTTAAATGTATATTTCTAATTCTACAACTCTGTTCTGTAAAATCTCAGGTGTAGAATTGTTTTATTGATTGAGAACCTTTGCAGATCACACTTCCTAGTCTTTCATTTTTAACAAATTAATTTTGATGTCTCTCTTCCAAGTGTGCGTAAGTATATAAATATAATTTGTGTTTAAAAGCTGTTTACTCATAAGCTGTATCCGCAGTAATGTTTTTGGTAACTCCTACTCTTGTGGTAATAACAGCAGGAACATGTATGAACCAGAGCTGTAATACATCTAATACTTCTCAGACCCCTTCCTAAGATACATGAAAATCACAAGATGATTGATTTCCTTTTGGCATTCCAGTTCAGATGGAATTGTGGACATTCAACATTTTTTTGTCTTAAAAAAACCAACGAAGAAAGCCCACTGGGGCTTAACAGGCAATTTTCAGTGGCGATAACAATAACTGGAGGTCAGTTACCATAGGCTGACACTTCTGCTTCAAAATGCTTTCAAAATATTTGGGAAAGGTGGCAAAGCAATGTACTGTGTTATTCCAGAGAATCCTGCAGATACGCTTTGTGTAGTTACTCCTAATTGATATCTTTGTCTGATTAATACCTTGACACAGACTGCCAAGGGAAGTCCCCTCCGAAAAGCAGAGATAGAAACCCATTATCAGAGCAGGATGGGAAGCTCACGTAGCAAATGCTGTGCTTATTCCCATGGATTAAAGCTTTGGAAACTGGTAATTTTCTTTAAACCCTGCCGCGCTCATAATATTGCAAAATGAAAGGGTATGGTTTTCCTCATACAACTGATTTGTATCAACAGTGAAGAGTAAGAGCACTGTGTGTCCATAGCCAGTCTCTCTGCCTGTCAGTGGGAGAGAAATACCAAATGCCTGGTAAATGTTTTGCATTTCCAATTATGGAAATTACTTTATTAGCCCCATAGAGTTTGAAGAGCTCTTTCCCAAATCTAGGCAGTGATACAATGCACACTCTGGACTTCATTATGAACACCATTGAATTGTTAACAAAAAAGAATACCTTTTAATCTTAATCTTGCTTTTTGTTATGGCAGGATACATTCTCTCCGTGCTCACAGACAGAAAACCAATGTGAACAAAAGTGAGAACTGGCACAGCACCTCTGGGTTCAAGCAGCAGCGTGGAGATGATCTTGCTACAGTCCATACCCTTTACACAGTGATTGTCATGATCCTTCTAATGGCAATCTGGGGAGCCTGGTCAAGAAAGGATTCGTCCTTATAGCAGCAATATGCTGCTTTGTCAAATATTTAAAGGAATATTTATTTCGATTATCCATACCCAGGAGGTACAAAAAAACTGGTCTCAGCGTATTACAGTTTACTTGAAACTGCTTAAACTGTTGCTACTTGTGGAACTGAACCTGTGAAGCAATTTAATAGGCAATGTACAGAACATGACTTTGTGAATAACATATGTGTTTGCACTGTAAACATGCTTATATTACCCTTCGCATGTCTATGAAACTTACTTTAAGCACAATATGCTAGCAAGAGGAAGAGTTCAACCTATGTTTTTATTAGTCAGTGTTTTGTATATGTACCCCAGCTTTCCATTTGTGAACTGAAGTTGTCCAGTCTCTACCTCTGCTGAGACTCCCTGTCCCAATCCATGGTAAAACATGCTATAAGTAGGCAAATAATCTGCTATGTCACAACAACATAGGGGAAAAAAAAATCAATAAACCCAGCTATCCTGCAGGCAAAGGAAGACCTCTGAACAAGTCAAATTCTCATCTCTCTTGCTGAAGAGGGTTTATATGGGACTTGCATCTGCATATTTTTAACTTACGGTAACGCCTTTGTAAACTCAGGAATAAAACCATGAAATAAACTGTATTTGTAAGCATCCTTTGTTGCAGAAACAACTGGCTCAGTCTTCAATCATGCACCAACAAATTTAATTAATCTTCAAGCACTGCTTGCTTTTCCAAAATTAATACGTCATGGCAGTACCAACCTCTGTGTACACCAGCCCATCCTTGATGGGGGGCATTCCATACTCCCACTTTTTCAGGGAAGTAACTCCACGCAGAAAACCTGCAAGCTTCCTGGAAATACAGCCAGCTGGAGCCTCTGTTAAACTCCGTTCATTTTACGGCTGCCTGCTCCTGATGAGCTCAGGTTAATGGGCTGGCAGCTCTGAGGGGCAGTGGCTGTTGGGAACAATACTCCAAGCCTTTGGAGCTTAAATTCAGCTTAACCCCCAAATTTCAGCATTGCCTAAACTAACAAACGGTATCCCAATAAACACAGAAGACCTGCAAGATATTTTGAATATTTAGGAACGGATAGATACACATTTGCAATTACGTAGTACCTGTAGACAGCCTTATAAGTCTCGCGTATCCAATTTTGGTATCCGTCCATAATGAGGAGGGGTACATAAAGTGAAATGTTTCTGAGAAGACCTGCATGACATACCTCCAGGAGTGTTTACAAAGCGCCGTGCAGCACCAGAGACACCTCTGTCAGCTCTCAACAGGCGGGTGTGGGTGCTGGAATCGCTGTTCCTGGATCCACGCAGCACTCCGCCAGCGTTGCCCTACTCAGGCAAACACCCTGCGTAAGGTACCCCTTCATCATGCTTTCGCGTGGGAGCAAAGCTTTGACGATGCTCTCTCAAGAACAGCACACAAAGCAATAAAATAATTAAAAAAGCTGATTAACACATTAAATACATAGGGACTGCAGTCATAAGCCATATAGCATGAACTAATATTATAAGTGAAAGCAAAAGGATGGTCCCTCCCTTGTAAATGTACCACTGAAGTAGGCAAGAGAGAGATTTAGACGTTCTGACAGTAGTACAAAAATGCCAGGCGACTGGGGCTGTGTGACGGGCAATGGCCTCAGTGCGCTGGAAGCTGACCGTCATCAAGGTTTTTGCAGGAGAGAGGGAGTTTTGAAAATGGGTCAGAGTGGTACTGAATAACCATTTATTTTGAAAATGATAAAGGGAGGTTCCCTGACTGAAGTAGGCACAGAAGGAGGCCCGAAGCTGCTGCTTTGAAAACACAAGGCAAGAGGGTGAGTTGCACTACAGGAGACCGATGTGAACCGTGAAGGGCTTTGGAAGTGAAAGCAGGCAGGTAAAAGCCTCTCAGGATGACAGAAGAGAGGAAGCCGGTGAACAGAGCTGGGGAGGGGGGCACTTAATGCGTGAGGGGAATTCACTCCTGGAACCCGTCAGTGACAGCTGACGTGGATTTTTCCTTTAAGATTCTGTAAACCAGATTGGCTATTTGTTCTAACATACTTTTATAAACACGTTTTACTAGTATCAAACACAGTTCGGAGATGCACACACTGCAGCTCATAAATTGAGCTGCTCGAGCGCTGAATCCCCATCGCTTGCGCTGCCACGTTCCTCACGGTGGCCTGCACATGCGGCCATAGAGCACTCAGAAGGAGTCACCCTGATGTGAGGCACCCTACCCTCTGGTCCTCTCTTTCCCTGCAGAACCTGACTGTCCCTTTCACATCGCCGCGAGATTTGCCATGTGCCAAAACATACGCTCCCCCAGCCATGAGCCAGGCACACATCTGATCCCGCACGCATACACCAGCCCGCAGGTGAAGGCTGCTGGACACCCCAGTGCGCTGCTGGACATCATCCCCTCGGGGAAGACGACTACTTCTGTCACGACAGGGTGGGCAAGTTTTCCTTGAGTATATGTCCGCATCCCTGCTGCGCGCCCAGAGGTATGCCTGTTAGGTGATGGACAGGCCAGCAGTTTGGACGTGTATCAGATCTACCCAGGCTGAAAGCTTGGGAACCGTCTTTAACTCAAACAGCAATCGGCTGCTGGCGTTATGATGTATTACAAAGTCATTGTAAAAGATGGCTTTGTACAGTCCGTTTCTTGCTTGCCCTGTCTCCTTTTTTTATTTTTCCCTAAGAAACTCATGTATTGCAAAGCATTCATGCAGGAAAGTGAGTTCTGTGGTGGATGAGGTTTTAGTCATCGCCTTTTAGAAGCACAGGCTGCTGGTTTCACTCAATTTTTGTCATATAGACAATGTTAAAAGCAGGACAGGCAAAAGAAAAACCCAACCAACCCCAAAACGACCCCACCTAAAAAAAAAAAAAAGGTAGAACTGACCACACATCATACTTTTGGATTTAGCTGTTAAAAACGCTCAATGTTTTGAAAAACCTGTCTTTTCTTCCTTAAACTTGTGCTTTGCTGAAAAACAGCAGTGGTTGATTTAACAGTAACATTATAGATCCAAATTTACTAATTTTTAATGTGCTCACAAAGACAAACGTAACTTTGTGGGGTCAACAAGATCTACATTTGTTACCAGATTTTGTAAAGAATCTGTTTAATTTAGATAATGCAACTAGGACTAGGGGAAAACTGTGGTCTTGCACGGCAATGGCATAGTCTTTGCTGCCGACAGATTCAAATCATCTGCCTGACTGAATGATACTATGGAGGCTTCAGCTCCCAAATTAATTTCCAGTAAATCCACCCATGAAAACAGCTCATTCGGGTCTCACACTAAATCGCAATTTCATAATTTAACTCATGTCAGCAGTAACAAACTATTTGCTGTTTCTATGCCAATGAAATGGGCTGATAAGAATGAGAAACTGGGAACCCAAGTCTGGAACCTGTGTATGAATTCTTGGGCAGCGATCTTTTTATTAGTATTTCTCCTATATTAAACAGACCACACCAATGTTTTACACATGTTCAAAAAAGGCTGTGGTTTAAGCATACCTGCCTGCTGTTATTTTAAGCTAACAAAACCAATGTCAGCAGTTCAGCCAACAAATCTGATGATATACCTCATGTACCAATTGGACTGTCAGAAAAGGAAAACAAGTCTTTTATTTTCCATGGTCATTCTCATGTGCTGATGTTACGCATGTTTTATTTCAAGACTCAAGCCCTTCCCAGCTCCATTTTTTACTACCGCCTCACATTTCCCTTTAGAGAGGATGATACATTCTGAAAAAACATCTTTAAACCAAGAAATCAGCACAGCCATTTCTCCTGTATCATTTCTTTTGATAAATCTTGTCATTCCCCTGGTACTAGGTAACCATTTTGCCATTGATTTGGTTGGTAAGAAAAAGATGGTATTGGTACTACTGTGTTTTAATTGAGGAAAGAATTAACCAAAATCAAAATGCAAACCAGAAGCTAGGGATTTCCATATTAAATACAGAAAGACAGACAGTACTAGGTTTTTATGTCAGTTTGCTGGTCTGTTTACTGGAGTAGATAACATTTGAACTCCAACTCAGACTTGCCTCTCCCCCCAAGTATATTTTGTTTTCCCAAACGCTATGTGTAAGAATCTGGGGCATACTCTTCCAAATATTTTGTAAGTACACAAATTGTAATAACCCAGAGAACATTAGGGAAAAAAAACCAAAATGCAGACAGCTATACAGTTTTATACATGTCCCAGAAAAACAATACAGCATAACAATAACAAACAGTATGGATTTATACCTAATTAGGACAGTGATTTTTCTTAAACAGGATGCCTGCATGTGATTAAATGACACTCATGCAGGGCTGTTGGACCTGGTGACTATTGGAAATCAGTATTCGTTTCACTTCCCTTTGATGTCCTTTCCTAACAATGGTTCAACAAAACGAGTTCAATGATCCTTTCAGAATGCTATGCAAGTGATATCGACAAGTTAAGTGGATAAATCTATGGTGCAAATTTCTCTGTGAATTCTGCACCTGGAAGTAGGCCCTAGGAAGTTAGCATCACCACACGTAATTCAGCGTTATAAAGTAAAAACACCTCCCGTTATCCTTTAACACCAACACTAAAGTACCCCAGCAGCACACCAGTACGCTGCATCTGATGACATCAGACTGCTACGTGCTGACACCACCACAGCATCATCCATACTAACCTTACTCATTGTTCTGCGCACCTCTGATGCCCGCACTGCCCCCACCACTGCCTGCCACGGTGCCCCTCCGCCCCTTCCTGTTCCCAAAGGGTGGGCAGTGACTCCGTCCCGTTAGCAGAACAGGGGAGGCACTGCTCATAGTTTAAGGAAACTTTCCTTTTTCCAGTCCATCAGCAACACTTCGTGCCACAGAGACACACCTTTTCCAGCAGTAGTAGCAGTAACCACCAGGGGTGCCAAAACAAAACAGATCAGGGGAGAGTTAACAAAAATTATTTACAACATTTGAATCCTATCTGGGACTAGCAAAACTTTTGATGGAAGAGAAAAGTAAGTACAGACTTCCAAGCCATCTGTTTATGATCAACTTAAGGTACTGGCAAAAGCAATTTTTTTCTCCTGTTAAGAAAATGGACAGAAATGCCAATGGCAACTTCTGCTTTGCAGGGCAGAATTGCCCTCAGCGCTTAGAAGGCAGCTCAGATTACCCCATATCCAAGCTTGCTCAGTTATGGTTAACGCTCAGACGTCATCAAACTACCCAGTACTACACCACTTTCTCTGATATACAGGATGAATTGCAATGAAGTGGTTTTGCATATTAAAAAGCCCTCTTCTTCCTTAAAAAAAATTTATTTCCACATTTTCATAAAACATCTTTCGTTGACATTCTGCAAACAATACTATCCAACAAGGTGCCGATTTTTTCTTCCTGTGGAGTAACTTTGTACAGCTGCAGAAAAAAGAACAAGAGAAACATAAAAGCTGTATAAGGGGAAAAAAAATTCATCACATATCTTCTAAAAATATATACACAACAAGAAAAGATTTCCCCCTTTCCCTCACTTTTTACATTAGAAATTCGTATGTTGTCTTGCCTGAAAGACAAAACTTGGAATGAGGAACCAAGCAAATTCTGAAACTGCAAGAGACAAAGGAAAGCTAAGAAGCTGAATAAGAACAGCAATTTTAGCTCCACATGCTATATGCTATGATTTGTCCAATTTTATTCGTACATCTCCTATCGTTACTTTGGCAGACATGATACAGAGCATTTAAGCTACTTGAATTTTATCAAGTGGAGCACATATGCTTCAAGATACCTATCTAGCATATGGTAATCTGCTAAAAGCACGCATGCCCTAACAGCTCCCAGCAGCTAATCAACACATTTTTATTTTAGCCGCCCATGCTGGGACTATTTATGTGCTTAAGATTATGAAACAGTTCAGAACTGAAAATTTATTTTTAATTAAATGGGTATTTGCCTGAGAAAACAGGAAGCAGAAGTGACTGAGTGGTAGGCAGCAACCTGGAATTTATTTTTATGTTCCAACTTCCTGACAATTTTAAGAATTTGATGACTTAAAATTTGTGATGTCAGGGCATGACAACTAGAACTTTTTTTTTCAGAGTAAAAAGATTGTAAGAAAGAAATAATCAAGCTTCACTTAAAACAAGTTTCCAGTTATGCTAAAGAAACACAAATCTTAAGTCAATTATGTCCATTGATATTTAATCAGACAACTAAATAAACTATCCCTTTTCTCTATGCTAGTCATCTATTTCGGTTACATACCTTTTTAATTTTGGCAGTGTCTGTGAGTTGGGAGAGTTCATCTAGAGGAACCTGTTGGCCTTCTACTTGAGATACTATATCCTCCAGATTTACAGTTTTTCCTCCGTCCACAATCAGAACAATGAGTACTGCTGTGTCACTGTCTGAAATGCCGAACTTTTTAAACGCATCTGAAATCTAAGAAAAGACGAAAAATATCAAAATATTATGTGTCACTTTCTCACTACATACAAGCAACCTTTGCAGTTACTGGGTCAAATAAATTGAGAGTATAAACTGATACACGTTTTACATTAATGGCATTCTGATGAGCTACGAGAGATAACAGAATATTAGTGTTATTAAAAATAACAGTAACTTCTATTAGTAGCCAGGTAAACAGTTAAGCGAATACCTATATTTAGTTTGGCTGCATGGATCTTAGCAAGCTTCTCTGGTAAAAAAAAAAAGACATTTGTTCAGTAAATCTTACATTGTTGTTTGGTGAAAGGCTGAAAATAATTTCTGAATAGAGAGTTCTGGTCTTCATTTTACCTATCTTGTGTAGATGAACTGCTTTGTTTGCTGCCACAAGAATTTGAAATGGATCTACAATCTGTAAAATACGACAAAAGAAATTAAACAAAATTTAACATACTATTTTGAACCCTGAAAAAAACCTGACTACTTAATTTTACTTAAGTCTGCAATCATAAAAGTGAGCAATACAGTATTCTGCAAGTTATTTTAGCCATTCTCGCTCTTCCAAAGTTAATGTGATTATTTACTGTGTGGGATAATACTTGACATAAAAATAAAGACTACGCGGTATTTCAGGTTACTGAAATCTTTTGAAAAAAGAATCACATTCATAAACCTTCTGTCAGTAAACTGCCAGATTAGATTATTTTTTTCGTCCCTTCCCTAACTACTGCTTTGCTAATTCTAACAAAAAAAAAAAAAAGCTAAATTCAGAAACTAGTTACAGGTTTAAATGAGAACTAAGGCTCCGAACAGCAGTGATTTTTGACGGGGCATTAAACAATTAGTACTACATTTTACATAAGGAAGTAGATTTAAATAGCTCCACCAAGTAGGGTGCGAAGTGAATCAAAATGACAACTGTTTCGGCCCACCCTGCCAAGGCTCTTTCACACAGGCGAACCCCAACACTTGCAGGACACTGTACTGAAATCGAAGGAGGGGCATTTGGGCAGAGAAAGCGAAGTATGCGTGCGGCGCACACGCTGCCAGGCTTTACACACGCCGGCCGCTCCTCAGGCAGTTCCCCCCAGGGCACAATTCCCCCGGGGCCTTCAGAGCCCCGACGGCCGCGCGAACAGGACGGCACAAGCGCCCCCTCACCATTGCAGGGTTTATTAATGCTCCTTCAATGGATCCTTCCATGGCCTTTTTTCGCAGGGCGGCGGCGTTTTTCACCTCGTTGAAGAGGAGGAGGGTCACGCCGCAGCCGGGGAACAGCTCCAGCGGGTGCCGCGCGTCCATCCCGCGCCGCCGCGCCCGCTCCCGCCTCCTGTAAAACACCATTTTAATAACGCGCGGCCATTCAGATATGGATTTCAAAGCTTCACGAGAGGGGGAAGCCCCACGCGTGCGGGCACCACGGCCGGCGGCAGGCCGCACCGCCCGCCCCGCCGCTCTCCGCATCCCTTCCCTCCCGCCCGGCGGCCGCCCTTCTTCCCGCCCACCCTCCCTCCGCTCCTGCCGGCCCGGCCCAGCCCGGGCGCCGCCGTGCCCGCCAAACCCTCACCGCCGCCCGGCGATAGCCTCCGCTGCGGCCCGGCGCCGCCAGGCCCCTCCTCCGCGGCCCCAGCCCTCCCCGGAAGGGCGGCCCCTTCCCGGCCAGCGCGGCGGCGGCGGCATGGAGCGGGGCGAGGCCTACGGCTTCTCCGCCGCCATGAGCGGCGCCTTCCTGCTGTCGTGCCTGCTCTTCGCGGCCATCAACCGCCGCCAGCGCGGGCCCTACATGGACGAGGTCTTCCACGTCCCCCAGGCGCAGGCCTACTGCCACGGCCGCTTCCTCCAGGTGCTGCCCGGCAGCCCTCCCGCCTCGCGGCTGCCAGTCAGGATGGATGATTTCTGTAAACATAAGCGCGGGCGCTTTGAAAAGGGAATCGCTTGTGGGCACCGCTGTCCGAAACGCCGGTGCCGGCTGTCTGTTGTGCCGGAGCGCGGCGGGCAGGGCACAAAGCGTTGGGAAATTTCAGTCTGATAACGCCAGGAGTTTGGCCGTAAACGCCCAAGCGAACAAAATGGGGCGAGGGTGGGGATGGTGTGTCGTAAGGCCTCGCGCGTCCCTGGTCGCCTTTTTTTTTGTGTGGTGGCAGCTCCGTAACCCTGTTTCTCTCTCTGCTTCCCAGTGGGACCCCATGATCACCACGCTGCCGGGCCTGTACCTGGCCTCGGTGGGGGTCGTGAAGCCGGCGGCGTGGCTCTTCGGCTGGACGGGAAGCGTGGTGTGCTCTGCGGGAATGCTCCGGTTTATTAACCTCCTTTTCAGTGCTGGGAACTTCTATTTACTGTATTTGCTTCTGTCCAAGATCCATCAGAAGAATAAGGTACGGTCAAAGCAGAGTAACTTTATGCGCTCGTACGAGCAATTTTGGTGGCTCTGTGTCTGTTAGCGTTACTACATAACTGAGCTGTCCTCAGTTTTGCGTAACCGCAAATACTCCTACCAGTTTAGCCAAGGAGGAACATTCCTTTTCTCTGCTTTTTTTTTTTTAGTATTTTTTTTCTCTCAGGGTGCAACCCTCTAAAAACTTGCTCCTGTGCATAAGTAGTCCCATTGAAATAAAAGTTAAAGTTAGTAAGCATATAGATTTACTATCCAAAGGTCTGAGTGTTCATCTGCTTGAAATTGCTTGAGACTCTCCACAAAACTTCAACCAGTGAATCCTGAGTTAAGCCCCGTGAGCTGCGTTTAAACTAAAATGTGTTCTTTAGAAAGATAGCAGGGTTGATGTCAATATTTAGAACCAGAGAATAATTCAAGTTGGAAAGAACTGGAGAATGATTCAGGTTGGAAGGGACCTTAGGAGGTCCACCCTGCAGCTCAGAGCAGGCCAGCCCTGAGACCAAACCACATTGCTCAGGGTTGGGGCCTGGAAAACTCTCCAAGGGTGGAGAATGACTGCACAGCTTCTCTGGGAAAGCTGCTCCATGCCTGACTGGCCTTACAGTGAAGAAGGTTTTTCTTACATCCAGTCCGAACCTTTTGTTTCAGTTTATGACTGTTGTCTCTTGTCCTCCCACTGTGTACCACTTCAAGGAGCCCGGGTCCCTTTACCCGTTGACATCCTCACAGGTATTGGCAGGCTGCTGTTCGGTCCCCCCAAGCCATCGATTTTCCAGGCTGAACAAGGCCAGCTCCCTCAGCCTCTGCTCTCAGGGCAGGTGCCTCAGCTGTCTTGGTGGCCCTCTGCCGTTGCTCCAGTTTACTAGTGCCTTTTTTGCATCACAGGGCACAAAATTGGACATGGTATTCTAGGTGCAGCCTAACAAATTGAGTAAAGAGGGATAATCATTTCCCTTAATCTGCTGCTGTGCTCTTGTTAATGCAGCCCAGTAGGCTGTGGCTGTTCCTTAGTGCCAGGGCATGCCACTGGCTCACGTTCACCTCGCTATCTGCCAAGACCTCCAGGTCCCTTTCCACGGAGCAGCAAGTCCTCAGCTACTCTGTGCCCAGCCTGTATCATTGTGGGGATTTCTTCCTTTCCAGGTGCAGGCATTTGCATTTGTCTTTGTTGAATTTCATAATATTTCTGTTACCCCATTCCTTCAGCCCGTCTAGGTCACTCTGGGTGACAGCTCTGCTCTTTAGCATATTGCCTGCTCCCCCCAGTTTAGTGTCATTTGCAGACTTGATGAGAGTGTGCTCTTGCTGCCTTCAAGTCATCGATAAAGCTGTTAAACAGGACAGGTCCCAGTATAGATTCCTGTGATGTTCTGGTTGTTAACGCTCACCTTTGGATGTAGTGTGGCCAGTTAACCATCCAGCCAGTTTTTACCTCTCTAGCTGTCCACCCATCCAGACCATAACAGTTCAACTTGGATACAACAATATTACGCGTTTACAGTGGTGGAGCATCCACCACTGCAGTAGGCAAATGGTTCCAGTGGTTAATGGCCTATTCAAAGTCTTTCATCGTAGTGAAGTTCTTTAGTTTCACTTTTAGCCATAAGAACATTTTTTTCCTGTTCCCCGATAACTGAAGGATTCCTTTACTATAAAGAAAATTTATTCTGGTGTATTTTCTTACAGGAAACTCTTCATGTTTAAGCACATTATAAGACTATACAGAATTGGGTCAAATTCAATAAAATGTTTCCACTTTCGGAACACTTTTCATTTTATGCTTGGAGGTGGAAATATAAATGTAAGAAAACAAAAGGTTTTGTGACAGCAGTATAAGCATTAGAAAGCGTAGTTGTATTGTTGGCACTTCTTTGAACTCAGCATTTTCTCTATTACTCTTCCATAAGGTGGTGACTGGCTGTTTCACCCCATGCGACATCATTCCGAAATATCATGCAACGTTTTTTAATGTTGTGAATTACATTGCATCATGTAGTGAGTGGGATAACTGGGAGGAGATTTTAACTGCACGGTCTCCTACCTTCTTTAAAGTTTCTTTTCTAACTTATGAGTTAGAAAGAAGATAATAAAAGCTGCACCAAAGATTAGAAACTTGGAAATGGCCGCTCTGTGGACTGGCTTCAAAGGAGGCAGTAGTCTAAGCGTAGAGTGATGTGTTCTGCTGTCTCACAAATAAACAGAATCCGATGATGAGATTGCAGGGGCATAAAATTGAATTTTTTTTTCTTTTGCCCATTAGTGTAGCTCTTTTATCCTAGGTATGGGAGCAATTATACTCCCACAATGATCTTAATGCAACAAATATGCGAACACCTGACATATGAAAGAAGTTGGTGTATTTTTGTTGCCATATTTTTAACTCACCTGCAACAATGTTCTGTACTTTCATTTGTCTTTCAACATTGTATAGTTTGACACTCTGTATTAACATAGCAGGAGGTTAACAAAAATATAGCATGCGTGCTTGTGCAGTAATGGAACCAAAGAGCATAAGAGATGTTATATTGTGTTAATGGAATTTTCAAGAATGATACTCTTTATTTGGGTTTGTTTGTTTGTTTATTTTATTTTTATTGGACATTGCTAACCACATTTTTCTGCTTCTTCTTTAGGCTGTGTCTGGTTTCCAGAGAATCTTGTCTACATTAACTCTTGCAATATTTCCCACCCTTTATTTTTTTACATTCCTTTATTATACAGACCCAGGATCGGTATTTTTTACTCTGTTTGCCTATTTAATGTGCCTTTATGGTAACCATAAAACTTCAGCTCTGCTTGGATTTTGTGGCTTCATGTTTCGTCAGACGAATATCGTGTGGACAGTTTTTTGTGCTGGAAATGTTGTTGCAGAGAAGCTAAATGAAGCCTGGAAGACAGAGTTACAGAAAAAGAAAGATGAAAAGACTTCTTCCAGGAAAGGATCATTTTCAGATTTGATCAGAATATTGTGGTTTCTTATTGAATATCTCATATCACTTAAAAACTTAGTTACACTTACCGTTTTAACTTGGCCATACATCATATTAGCAATGGTGTTCTTTGTTTTTGTCTTCATCAATGGTGGAATAGTTGTTGGTGACAGAAGTAGCCACGAAGCCTGTTTGCACTTTCCTCAGCTGTTCTATTTTCTGTCCTTTACTGTCTTTTTTTCATTCCCTCATTTATTGACCCCTACTAAAATCAGGAAATTCCTCCTGTCATTGCGAAAGCACCCTGTGCAGTACAGCTTAGTTGCTGTCATCTCTTTGTTCCTGATCTGGAAATTTACCTATGTTCATAAGTATTTACTAGCAGATAACAGACATTATACATTCTATGTCTGGAGAAAAATCTTCCAAAGACACGAACTTGTAAAATATGTATTAGTTCCAGTCTATATGTTTGCTGGCTGGAGTTTTGCTGATACACTAAAATCAAAATCAATATTCTGGATCTTAATGTATTTTGTATGTTTATTAACAGTCACAGTTCCTCAAAAACTGCTAGAATTTCGTTACTTTATTTTGCCTTTCTTAATATATAGGCTCAATATTCCGTTTCCATCTCTATATAGACAACTTCTGGAGTTAGCTTTTTATATTGTTGTAAATGCCGTAACTTTTTATCTTTTTCTAATCAAAACATTTCAATGGCCAAATAGCGATGAAATCCAGAGGTTTATGTGGTGACTTTATTTTTTTCATGCTTTCATACCCTTCGGGAAACTCAGTTCTGTTTCAGGACTGTGGGCTCTGGAATAAAGCAACATGTTTTGCATTATGTAAGGACTTTTTTCCCCAGTTGGAATTGGGGAAGTAAGCTGTTCGCTTATATTCTTGAAACTGAATGTGAGCTCTGATATGTTGTAATGTGAAGATACTCCATATATTGAATTTATGAACTCCTGGAATTAACAAATTTGACATGAGGGGGAATTTGAGAACACCTTTCTGTAATTAATGTGAAATAAGGGAGATGTTTACAGTCATTTTTCGTTATAATAAAATATTATATAACATGCCTTTGAAGGTATGACAGTTTATGTTTCAGAAGTTTCGCTTTAAAACAAAGTATTTCAGTGTTTAACCTTTTTGTTACCTCTGGGTGTATGTGAGGCCACTTCCATCTAGGTTTGCTAGCAGTCAAGGTATGAACCACTACTAAAATATAATGTTTCAAAACCTCCTACATACCACTGAATTTTCATGATTTTTTGGTCAATAAATGCTTACATTAGTTTTGCAACCAGAATGTAGGCTTTTAAATCATTAGAGCATTTTGAGAATTTTATTTCAAACTGATACTTAGAAAACACAGTGGAGGCTATGTGCGTGTACCTTCTTTGGGGGAATAAATGTTATTGTACAACAAAAGATAAATTGCAGTTGATAATGTGACCTATTAGAAGGGGTGTAATTTATGTATGTCAGACTGAAATGTGTCGTTACACAGTGGAATGCAGTCTAATGAATACCCTTTTAAATAATCAGGCTTTTATGTCCTGAGGTTCTGTGTTCACAGGTTTGTATTGAAGTAGGATATGAGTGCACTCCCAAGTTGAACTGAATGTTTCTAAGGTCTTTGCTGTGTAATCTTAGAGAAATGCTAATGGCATTACTGAATTGTTCTTTTAAATGTTTTTCGTATGTATACAAATCTAATGGAACTAGGGAGTATATATTTTGTTTTACAAAGGTAAAATACAATGTGTGTACATACGTATTTTTAAAAGGATTTGGTGCATTATCATCAGAATAAAAGAAGGCTGTAGTGGTTCCTGTCAGTAAATGACTTTAGTTAGACTCAAAAATATTTGATCGCTTAAAGTTAAGTATTAAGCTGTTTTATAAATATAACTAAATTATGTGGCAGGGGCATCCAAAACTTTACATACTCTAGCATCTTCAAGTTCTTTCTTGTGTAACGAAAATACTGTAGCCAAATCTATGCAAAGATATCATATTATTGCCACTCCAGTCACTCTGAAATGGAATTGTTTCTCAGAAGGTCAATACTGTGGAGTTATTTACTCACATCGGTACGGTTATTTTTTTTCTTTTACAGTGTGCAGATCAGTGTCCCGGCTCTGATCCCTTCCCCGTACTAACACTATGAAGAGTGTGGTTAACTCAGGCTCCTGTCCAATGTCTTTGCAACCCTGTTTCTTCTAAGGAAACCTTAAAGTCACTCTTCAATGAGTAGGTTTATTTGTATTGAGTTTAAGACCTTTGCCAGGTCACTCTTTGCTTCTTGGCCTGTTACCAGTATGGTAATTTGTTGATAATGTGTGTACCATAGGGAAAGTAAATTTCAGTCACTCCCTATTTGCTTTCTCAAGTTGAAGGGACAAGAGAAACCAGAAACGGGTTGCTTTCCAAGAATCCAGTGTGGTTCTTGAAGAGTCCAGGATGTTGTCTTGTGTTGTGGTTTTAGTATGACAGATTTAGAGGGGGGAAGTCTTGCAGGTCTTCTGCTTCCAATTTTGTTTTTGTATACCATGCCAGTAAAAACATAAACAAGGTAAAGATCATATGCCTGTTTTAGTACAACTTCATTTGTGTCCTGAAATACTGCTGCTGAGCGAATTGGAATGGTAACATGGGAAGGGATGGGGCTCTGGCCAGAATTCTGAATTGTCTTCTGGGTGTGGGTTTTTTTCTGGCTTTATGGAGGGGAGCAGGTGTTCATTCACTTGACAAGATGCAAAAATTCCTGTGCTTACATAGTCCAGGGGTGTTTTGTTTCGTCCAGCATGTCTATTGATACCAGTATCTGAATGCCTTCGATTGTCAACACTGTTAAGAGACACTGTGTATGCTTCCTGCTTATTCTTAACAGAGGCAGCAGCCATGTTTCAAGTGGAAAGAACTGAGTTTAAATATATACAATTGTGATGCATTTCTTTTGTAAAGAAAAGTGAATGCAAAAAGTCCCCCCAAATTTAGAGCACAATATGTTTCTACTGAGCTCCACATCACAAAACACGAGACAAATTACATGTAGAGAGATGTCTGTGAACTGTTGGGGTTTTTTTTAACCAGTATTCTAGGATGGCATAGTACTTCATCACGGGATTTATCAGTATACTATATATTTTAATTTAAGAGTACAATTATTCTCAATGTATTTTGCTAATTTAAAAGCAGGTTGAGTTGATATAAGTTTGAATTAAAAAGGAAAGCCCATGAATTGCTAAAACATGAAAGAAGAATTTCTTTTTAGAGTAAAGCTATGTTTTCACTTTTGCTGATGAACTACAGGGAGTTTGCAGGTGATATTCAATGTTAGCCTGATTCAGTCTCAGAAATCAAGATGGTTGTAGTTATATCGTAAAGAAAGGTCTCCAGATTCCGTCCACATCTCTTAGAAATTTAACAAATATCAGTAGCGGTAGTGTTGTTTAGATATAAGAATTAGTTAAACATACATTATAATCTTAGAGCAAGTATCTTTTGGAAAATTGATTTTAGTATTTTGCTCTTGAAGTATTTCCATGGTAATTATTCGTAATTTATTAGCCATTTGTCTTAAAGGCATGCAGAAAGGACTGTGTTTACCCTGGTTTATGTTGCGAAGGTCTTCTAGTTTCAGTAGAACCATAATTGCTTACTTTAGGTTAATTCCTCAGCAGATGTCATTTGGCAATGAAATTACTTTCAACAGCATTAAAATGATAATTTATTGTAAATGTTATTAATCAGCTATCCATTTAGAAAAAAATCACACTAATTTGTTGAAATGTCCAAGATGAAAACAGAAACAGCCTAGCTAACATTTTTATAATTGCTGGCTCAGGTTCAGTTTTTCTCAGAGAGAAACATGGTGATTTTTCAGTAACTGTCGGAATAATAAAAAGAGAGAGCTGAACAGCCACCACACAGCTGAATTGTTTTGAGGTGGAAAAACAAGACAAATAATTGAACAATTGTTTTTTACTTTCAGTTAAAAATAAGTTGTTATTTGGGAAGATAGGAAGTTTGTTTGATAATCCTATATGCTGTGAACTATATTTTCTTTTTTTCGTGAGCATGCTGTATTTCATTCCTTTTAAGTTCTTTGACAACACATGTTCCATGTTCAAAATTAGCGTGAATTTTACACCATAAGCAATATGTGCATGCTGAAATATTTTTTTATCTGTTACTTTTCTTGTGAGTAGATAAAGCAGATGGATTGATTCTGGTAAAAATATTGTAGGAAAAAGTATTCCATAGTTTCTGGGGACAGTTGCTTGATTTTTGTCGTTAATGCAGATCTGATTTTTTTTTTTTCCACAAGGTGGCAGTCTTGTGCCATCTTGTTGAGGTGACCAACTGCTTAATGCAATGCTACTTCAAATCATAACGTCAGGGTTTTTAGCAAGACTATTTCTGAGAATTAGAAAACGTCAAGTTCTCTCATGGTTGATTGCTTGTTTTAGTAACTGGTTTAGCTAACGTATCCTTGTATGTAATTTTAAATATATATCGTACATTAAGTTTTAGAAGAAGAGCAAGTTTTGCTCATCTTTAAAGTGTCTTATTTTGACATTTTTGGTATTTGTGGAATTTCCATGTCTGGTCTTAGAGAACAAAATGAAACTTGAAAGATTACTGTTGAAATGATATCATTGTTTTAAACAGTATAGTTGCTTAGGAAGTTAACAGATTTCCTTCTGCTGTTTTATTATTAAATTTCACAGCATTCTTATTTTCTTCACATATTCATTCTATTCATTGCTGTCTAAAAAGAAAAAAAATTGCTTTCCTCAATTTGTCGTCCAAAGTAATTATACTTTGAGACTAAGACATGGTGCTTTTCTGAAATATTCACTCTTTTTAGCTGGATGATGCACATATGAAATACAAATGCTCGAATGTCTGTTAGCTCCATAGTAGTTGACATACTGCATTTTAAATGCATCACCTAGTTTTTGTGTAATGAAAAAGTGTAAAGCCAGAGTCCGTGAAAATGACTGCTTCCAATTATCTCAAATTCTTTGTCTGTATTCATCGTCCTATTTTTTTCCCCTGAAAAGCTTTGCTTTCCTTGCTTATCTCTTGTTAGATAGGAGATGCTTTTTATTTTCGATTCAGTGACATTTGTATGTCAGCTGAGGCATCTTTTATAGGAAAACATCCTTAAAAGTATGCTTTAGATGGATGCAGGTAATTGGTTTTACTAACAAACATCATTTTGCAAACAAAAAGAATCTCTCCATGAGACAGAAATACTAACCTAGTTAGCAGCGTGTAGCTAAAATGGTCTTAATTAGTGAGTTTTTGTGCTTAATCTCAGAATACACTCAGGACCTCACACTGTTCCTTCAGCTTCAGAGATACTTGGAATATGAGGAGCAGAAAGGAACCAGAAAAGATTTGTATAGATAATTGCCATTGCAGTGCTGCCATGGCTAAGAGTGTGCAACGTGACCTGGAGCAGAAACGAGTGGGCTGCTTTTGGGGTTTTGAGGCACCGCTCTATTTAGTAGTGCACTGTGGCTTCCTAAAGTACATGGTGATATAGGAGAGTTGTTTGTCAGACATAGAGCAGGAATGTCTTTTCCGGCTGGAAGGAGAAGCTGCTTGTTGCTAGAGCTGGCCTGATCACTGTGAGAATGGTCTTGCTGAAAGTTGAAAGCTAAAGGGTTTATTGAAAGATGGGTTTTTTTTGTGTGCTTAGCTGTGGATCTGTAAATAAAAACTGTTCTTATTGTGTTCAAGAAATGTGAACTTACTTGAATTGCAGCTGTGTGTCAGCAATAGGGAAGGGGTTGCTTTCATTTTCCAATTGTTAGTTGCCCAGATACGCTAGTGTTTTTATAATGCGAGTTGTCATAAACGCTTTTAAATCAATGTCTTCACATGTGCTTTATATCCTGTTTTTTAGTAGATGTAAATTAATATCCCATGCATTTCATTCAAATTAGTATGAACTCATATTAATAGTAGCAGTGTACGCCTTTTCAAAGATCTAATTGCAAAAGTTCATGTCCTTAACTACCTTCAGATCTTCTCTAATGAGATTAGATTTCCACATTTTCATATGAACCCTCCTAAAAGTATTGTTGTAGAAATAATCTCATGAATGTACAATGCAAAAGGAATGGTTATGGTGATTATTGCTGACGAGTCTCTAATTTTAGGGCACCGCTTCAGACCTGCAAGTTTAATACACGTAAATCACGCTGCATTTTCCTGCATTCCTATCAAATCCTAAACAAAGCATTGCCTGGCTGAATTGAAATTTAAATGACAAGCTTCACGAGAACAAAGGAGACACAGTCAGGAATATCACCTGTTTCAGAGATAGTGCTTCACCCTCTGGGTCAGTGCTGAGCAAATGCCACAACATTGTTAGTGTGTGGGAGTAAAAACACCATAACTATAGTCCTGGCGAAGAACAGCGTGGGTGTTTTATACCTGATGTTTTCTTTGTTGCATATAGGATTCCTTACTCACTGCTCTGTGCACTCCTGTGCCGCTATAGCACTGTATACTTTTCATTACCAGGAGGATTATTTTATGTTAGTAGTCCATTGGGATAGTTGTGAAGGTGGGAATTCATCTGCCAGATAACTTGTCAAAACTACCTTCTGGCGCCGTCTACTTTCTAGAGCACAGCCTGTTCGGGCAGGGCACTGGCGTGAGCTGGGAAAGCCTCACAGCTGAGATTTAGGCCAGAATGACCCATGTTTGCGCTGATTTTCCTGGCAGCCGCTCTGCTAGCTACATTTGAAAAATTTCAGCCCAATGCAACATGTTAATTTGCTTTAACATCTCAAGAAGCTTTGTGGAAGAACCTTCCCTGTCCAGGTCCAGTCCCCCAGGAAAAGAACCAGGAACATGTCAAAGGAAAAGGAATTTGCTGACTATGGTAAACAGTTGTGTGTATCCTTGCTAAAAATGTACCAGTGCATATTTGCTTCAATAACAGTAAGTTTTGCTCAATTAATTATTACTAAGATGGAATTTTCTGCATTCTTTTCTGAAACAGGGAAGAAAGGTAGTTTGCTTAAAACCAAAAAGAAATCTAGTGCTTGCACTTTTCTTAAGAATTAAGAAGAAAATATATTTGGGATTTTGGAGCCATCTGTTTTCTGAGAGGAGCTTTAAGGTTGCCTTCAAGATAGTCCCTCCACTCTCCTTTACTGCTTATAAAATATACACTGCCTAAATTTTGGAGGGGATGGAGAAGGATGCAGCGTTACAGTGGCCTGATCCAGCTGTTTGCCTGACAGGAGGCCACTAAACTTTATCTGGGAACTTCCACCGACAAGGGAATTAGTTTTCACATTATGTTAGTGAATCCTGTAGAGTTTAATATTTTGTAGCTGAAATGGAGCACATCTTCTGAAAATACACTCTTATTTAAAGCCATCAAGCAGTGATGAATTTGCCATATCCTTTGACAAGGTTTTTCAGAGATTAACTACTTGTACTCTTAGGAAATTTTTTTCTCTAGTTACTAGCTTTATGCTACATTTGTGCAAAGACCTCTCTCCCCGTTTTCTTCTGCCTGCATCGTACCTTCTACCACCTTCTACCTTTTTCTTCTACCTGTGTGGGTACACACCATTTATATTGGTGTGTGCAGATCAGAACCCAACAACCTCTTAACCTACTGACCTACAGAGATGTGAGAACTCATGCATTCCAGATTGTTTTCAGCATGTAAAGAAGTATGATCACTAGAATTGAAGACTGCGCAACACTTTTGAGCTCTTTTTTTTTTTTTTTTTTAATAGGGAAGAAGTATCATGGACATAGACATATGTACCTTGCTCCACTCAGCCAAAGCAAGCTCTGTGGCACCTTCTATGGCTACCCTTAGTTTGAAATGCATGCTGGCTATCTTGTAGGTGAAGCACCACTTTTTAACTTTTAAAGTCATGCTAATGGAAAAATCAGTCCAAAATAAATATACTAACAGTTCCTATAAGAACGGCTTTCATCCTTGCCAGTGAGAAGTGGCTAGAGATAGATTTACACATCAGTTGACAGGAATAACCAGGGAGAAGCAAGCAGAGTAAGGGCATGTGAAGTTTCAGTTTGGCCGAGCAGTTCATGATTTGGCTGTTTCCCCTAGGGCTCCTTGAAGTTAAATGCATATGGAGGTAAATGTAGTTGATTGACTACAGTCTTGGTTTGTGAAGCCAGGGCTAACTTCGGTAGCTTGCGGTTGTATCGAGAGGTTGGCTATGTGTGCCTGGAGACATGGTTTCTTTGTATAAGTTGAGCACAAGAGTTTTCCTTTTGTCTGGTTTGAAATAGAAGTATTCAGACTATCAGAATGGGGTGGCTCTGCAAGGAGGCCCTCTTTCCTGTTCCTCGGATTGACTAAACCCAATTGCAGTTGCCTCGATGGGGCTCTAAGTACTCTGTAGTCCATGGAGTCAGTCTGCTTGAGGGCCTTATGGGGCTTTAGGCTTTGTTTTAAGCAGCTATCAGATCACCTAACTTTGCCAGAAGCCTTTGCTTTCTAAAAACAAATGAACTCCACTGCCACCAAAATCGGTGGGCATGTTCCTCTTGTACTTTCGAATCCTAGCTTTATAATTAAGACTTCTTTGTGAATAAAGAGTCATTCTGGAAAATATATGTCAATCCTAGTAGCAATTAAGGCTTCTATAAACCTTAGCATACAATTATGGCAAAGATCACTTGATGTACGTTTATGACTGAATCTGAGTCAAAGATGTTAAACACCTGCAAAGATTCTACTTTGCTATTTAAGTTGCGCATAATAGAGTATATGATGCTCTTGAATTTTCTTGCCCATCATTTTGTCAGAGAATAAGCAAACAAACAAGAAAAGCCTTTAAAGTTCAGTTATAACGTCTTGAGAGTCTGCAGTTACTTGGCAAAGAACAGCACGTCAAAATCAGCTTGTAGTCAACACCTTTCTTTTACTAAAGAGCTTTAAAAGATTTCTGGTAGTTTTTGCTGTAATGGATCTCATGATAAATGTTCTTCAGCACTTTTTGTGTTTTCTTTCACAATGTCAGATCCTCTTTCCTGGGCTTGGCTTTATTGGCTCGTAGATGAAAAATTGATTTGGGGGTCTTCTTTATTAAGTTAAAGAAGCACGTACCATAGATTTACGTGAGTTGTGAGTAGTACTTGGACAAAATGAACCTATACTCTGCAGTCAGTGTGTGGAAACAGTGCATGTTGACAGAATACATTCAATACTTCATTTTCTCATTAAATTTAACATAGAGTAAGCAGGATAATTTGGTATCAGATTTAACATTACATGTTACTCTGCAAGTGTATAGATATTGACAATTTCTTCAGTGCTTTGAACATATACTTCCAAAGCAGAGTTGAAGAAGGTAATTACAATCTAACTGTCTTTTCCATTACCCACACACTAAGTTAATTGAAATTGGTAAATACAACTTCATGAGATGGATCTATTTTCATTTTGGTACTGCATTCTCCAAGGACGCTATCTAGAGGATCTAAATCAACAGGAACTACAGACTAAAGAAATAATAATGCCCTCTTGAAACACTTCAGCTGCATGCTCTCAATCTTAAAACCTGAAAGAACAGGCATAAAGACCTTAAAGATTTTTGGATTTGGTATGTACAGTAGAATGTATAATGATAAAAAATAAAGCAAAACTTGAAGCAGTGACTACTTTTTTGCAAAGCTACCATTTGATATTTACAACAGTCAATACAGGGAAATACAAAGCTGAAAAGATTTTTCTGTTGCCAGCTTGTATAAGGTAGAAAGCAGCTGCACACCAAATCTGAAAAGGTAGGATCTAGTTGTGCAGGTGCTCATCTGCATTTTTATGGTCCTAAATACCTTTCTAAATCTGATCGTTTTCTTTGAACCTTCGTTAGGACTTCTGTATTTTGATAACAAATAAGAGAACAAAGTGAGGAGTGTTCCTGGTGGGTCCTATGGAGGAGAAGAAAGATGAAAGTAACGCTGTGTGTGTTTGCAGGGAGCTTGGGCCAGGAATAAATTCCATGGTAATGGCAACCCTACTTCACCCTGGCCTCTCAGCCTCCAGTTTCATCCTCTCTAGGGTGGCTGAACCAATCCCTCCCACCGTAGACTGTTCCTCTTCTTGCTTGGCCATTCTTCCTTTGCTGCCACCCTCTCTTCACGTGAGCATGTGCCCCAGAGTAGGTGCAGTTGTAACTGCCTTTGTCCTGGCCGCCCTGGCAAGCTGAGGCTGTTCCTTCACCTCGTTCTTGCTGCTGAAAAACAAAACTCAGTGCTCATTCAGGCAAGTATTTCAAGAAATCTAAATGTAGGCTGTACTTATCATCAGCTCGGTAGGATGGCACCAAAAAGACTTGCCTGGGAAAAGAAAGAAAGAGTGTGTGATAATTTTACCCTGGTTGTCAGAAGCAAAATTTGCAGAGCTGGGAGTTTCGCTTGTCTTGATTTTCATACCCGTAGTAGGGCCTCTCCAGATGATTGATCCATTTTAGCTAGGACGAGCTAACAGCCCTTTTGCCTTGTCCTGAGATAATGATTACAAAGTGACAGAGCTCAGCAGACTCTATAGCTCCATCCTCAAGGAGCATTGCAGCCCTTAAATGATGCAGCAGTCGTTAGCCCAGCCTAGCTTCCTTGTCTGAGACGTTGCGGTATCAGCACTGCTCAACCTGGAGCAACTGCTCAACAACCAGAGGTGTCTTTTTGATGTTTTCAGAACTTATGAAGTATTTGGCTCTTATTTGAGTTAATATAAATTGTGTCACCTGTGGAAGGTGTTTTCAAAGGCACAAATGCTGACCTGCCAGTCACTAGCACTTAAGTATTATGGTTCAGGCTCAAAAAGTCCCGAGTTTTAAAATCAAAGGAAGGGACAATTTCTGTCATGCTTTCTTAATTTCTTGTACTCAGAGGTACACTAAATTTAGTTTTGTTAGAAGTGAAATGGGTATGGAAAACCCAAGTATCCCAGTTGACCTCATAACACTCTTGCTCTGTTCCATTCTTCTTGTTGTGTAGTTTCCCACTGGAGGTAATGGAGACTGGATGAGATGATGCACAAAAGGATATTTCTTTACTAGACATGTGGCTACAAAATGAAATTCACTTTTCACTGCTTTCCACGTACCTGTGTCCCTGTAAAAGATTAAGACCTTACACTGGTTTCTGCTGGTGAGACGAGTTTTCTGGTGGCGCATTTTGGCTTGGTGTCCTTCCAAATGCATGAGTGCAGCTGGTGTTACTGGTCAAGTGGCATTTGTGAATGACTTTTCTTTTCCATTTTCAATGGCTTTCTTCTTTTTGTATTTCATCTGTGATATGTGGCAAACTAGTCTCTTTGGCTTTCCTCTTACTGGATAAGGATATTTTTTCAATTTTGTGGGTGTTGCCTCTATTTTTTCCCTGCATCTTATGGAAAAAAAGGTTTTTTTATAAAGAGAAGATAAGAGTTACTTACATAGAATCAGGTTTGTTCTCTCATTCTATATTTTATTTAATTTTCAATACTTAAAAATTGCTTTGGATAAATATGTTACCAATACACATAGCCCAACAAAGAATTATAACCAGTGTTTTTGAAGGAAATGTGTTGGATAGTTGCCTTTCTTTGTAGGTTTTAAAAAAAATGCAGGTCCTCACAGAAGGAAAAACATTAAACTGAAGATTAATCTTCTATCATTAATAATAAAAGAGACTTTGATTTAAAATAGAGTTGTAAAAATTAACCTTTACCTTTTGGCTCCACGCACAAAGCACAGATTGGTATTATTCCCCTCTTGGACAGCAAGAGTCAATATCCTCTAATTCCTCCTGCTCCTATTAAAACTTCCCTTTGTTGTTCGATTTTAATAAATCATTTGAAAATAAAACATAAATAAAAGTAGCTTTTCTAGATAATGAAAAACCCAAAGGGGGTAAACAAAGAGGAGAAGCCAGGGTACTAAGTATTTATTGATGGCAATCTTTAAGTTTCCAAATTTTTAGTAAGATGGTTGCTTCCTTCTGTTTGAAGAGGTCCTTCACAGGAGCGAGCAGTGGTGCCGTGATGGTGCTCAAGAAGTCAAGGCATCCATTGCAATACTTTCTGTATTTCCTGAGCTCCTGTCAGCTGAGCCTGGACTTTGCCTTTTCTTGGCCACATGCCCAATTTGCTCTCCCCTCACCCCAATTCAGGGAAATTACCCATTTGGCTTTTTTATAGTAGTTTCTGATCTGATCTGGCACACTGCACCATCGTAGCTAAGCACTGGTCAATGACACAATCTGCTACTGGAACTGGGGCAAAACCAGTGCCTGTAAACAAGTCACTTGGTGTTGGTGGGGTCTCATGCATCACTCGGGCTCATATCATGGCTCTGCAGCAAACCACTGAAAAAGTTCCGGCAAGCATTGAGTCACATTTATAGGTGACTGAAGCTACTGAAAAGGAGCAGCCTCTCTTGGGAATTCCAGATTTATCAGAAACAAATCTGTCATGTATTTTTTTTAACAGAAAAATACAGTTATTCTGGATAGTTATTCCTACTTTTCAGAAATAACACTGATAGAAAGTACTCTCATAAATGAGCAATTTCAAGAATGAAGCCTGTATTTACTAGCATGGCATGTCTGTTGTAGTGATGGCAGACAGTAAATCGTGATTTCACTGTTAGAAGTTAAAGTACTTAAGGTAACGAATGAGCGCCCAGGCTATCCAGGCTTGTTAAAAGAACAACTATAGAAAAGGTAAAAAACAATGTTAAAACGCCTAATGAACACTGCCAAGAAGTCAGCACCTTCAAGGCTTGGATTTGGACTTGTTGAAATGGTGGCAAAAATGGGCAATGAAAATTTTTATTAACACTGTAATGAAGTCAAATATAAAATGTGCTATATAAATATCCATGTGAATGAAAGTCCTTGCAACTGGAGACAATGCATATGTGTAATAAGGCAAAAGATGAGTGAAAAAGGTCGTAGGTAGTAAAGTTGCTCTTTGCACCTTTGATGTTGTTGCTAAAGAGTGTCAGAGCACCACAGAAATGGGTGACACCTTCAGTGTCCTGCGGCCGAGAGAGGAGGAGGAGATCCAAACCACACCAGCCTGCCACAGAATGAAGGACTATGTAGCAGCAATTAAAAAGACCAGGGGGCATAAGTCGGTAACGGGAACTCATTAGACCCTGAATATTTACAAGAACTTAGACACAGACTGATGTTTGCTAATATCTGTACATAGAAGTGGGAGATACAAAAGGAGACGAAATGGGAGCCTGGCAGTGCTGTGGTTTGAACCAGATGTTGGAGCTGCTGGTGGCAGCCCGAGAGGAGAAACGCGCCCTGCTCCCTCTCGTACTCCTCCTCCCCTCTAACATTTGATACCCAACCTTTTCCTGTTAAGAACTCATCATGATTATAAGCTCTGGCACAGATTTCTTACAATGATCACCTAAAAAAATAGCTCCTGAACTGCTGCCCTCGGAGCATGCTGGCTGCCTGGTGATAAAAGCACGTTGCTACTCCACGGGATACAGGAGCTGCCCCTGCAGCTGCTATAAGGGTAGCTGCATCTACCTGTTATCGCCGCTCACCTCGCAAGTCAAGTTATAGATGAGAAATGTAAATGTTTCTGGATGGGACTAACGTTCATGCAGGAGCCCAGATGAATGAGGAGGCAGAGCACGTGTCTGAATTTTCCTCGGAATGTCATCTTTCCCCAGTTGAAAGTCTGGCTTACATAGATTAGAGGATTTGGAAAAATGAGATAGGATTTCCAGGTGCTTGGAAAAACAGCTGGAAACCTCCATACACTGCACAGATTGACCCCACAGCACACGGGCAGCCGGTTGGGAGCATCCCAGGCACAAGGGGTTTACAGCTCTGCACGGGGAGGTACAAACGCACGTGTTTCCACTTGGAAAGGCAGCGTGGAGACGTGGCAATCGTTGCGACGAGGTGGTGGGGAGAGGTGGGGATGGCTCTGCCTGTGCGCACGGGGGCTGTGGCCAAGGGCGAGGGGCAACAGGCGGTCATGGGGTGGGAATGAGGAATTTCAGTGCAGGGCAGTAAAGGGGCAGTGTTCCCTGATAATATGGCAGCGGTACAACCCTCAGTAAGAAACTTCATGTGTAAGTGAAGATTCTATTTAGCCCTGTATACAACTACCAGTGAAAAAGAGGATTCTCAGCCAATTCTTATTTTAACGGCCATACAGGAATTACGTAAATCTGAAGTCCAGTCAAAGTGAATACAAGAAATCCACAAAACTGTACAATGCGGTGTTAGCAAATGTAAAGTTTTCCTTTCCTGTGATTATCTGGGGCAATTTTCCTTCACGGGAACTTAAAATAATTGCTGACAATTTAAAACCTGAGAGCAGGTAGGTGACCTACTGATGAAAGCTGCAGCTCTGAGAGCTCCTGATTCAAACAATGACATTTTTCATTCTTCACCTCACCTATTACTGTACAACGCGGATAATAAGGAAAAAGCTGAGACCTTAGCACTGACTCTGCCATTTCGTTTTTTCAGTTCATTGCAAATAGGGTTGTGTTGCTCTTAAATACCCAGTATTTCTATACTTTATTACTATTAGGAACTTACTGCATTCTATTATAGCATTTCTCTAGCACAAAGCAATCCTGCCTCAAAAAGTAATCATTTTCTGTCTGAATGAAAATAAAATGTTGGTATGCTTGGAATTAGGTATTTCCTAAGCAGAACATCTTAAAAGATGTTCCTTTATAAAGCTGTTGCTTGTTTCTTCTTTTTTTCCCCTCTCCTGGAGAGTATGAGATTTTCATTACAAGTGGCACATGTTGTAATAAGTCATATCTGCTCTACAAGTATCTATACTAACCATAAACATGACCCAAGGCGCATTAGTCAGCCAGAAAGAGCTTGTCAAATAAAGCCTGTCTGCAGGAGGACAGAAGATGCTTATTGGAATTCAGTGAGTGTCAGGGGTGGTCCCTGCTGCCACTGCCACTGCTCCTCCGAAGGCATGTTAATTAAACAAGATGCGAAGAAAATAAGTCTGTCATGTTCTTGTGGTCAGAATCCAGGGAGAGATAAGAGCCAATGACTTAACTGGTTTCCAAAAGCTTTGTTTTGTTTCTTTTTAAAAAGAAATTGTTTAATAGATATGAGGTTCTTTGAAATTAATCTTAAAGGATAACTTAGCTTTCTCCTTTCTCCTTGTGTTTAGTTCCTCCTTTTATATATTAGATGTGTCAATGGACCAGAAGCTGTTCCAAGTATATCCATCTCTCACAAATTGTGACTGCGTAGCTCAGGGAGGAAGAGATTTCTGATTCCACGGGATTTAAAAAGAGTATAGTCTTATTCAAACCTTGCAGCTTTGTTGAGAATCTCTATAGCAGTTAGTTGAAGGCATGCACATTTCTCATAGAAATCACTCAGATTTTGATCCATCTGACCAGAGACAAATTATTGTAATTGAAGCCGATGATGGCACACTTAGTGATCACAGAGTCCTAGAGTTTCACTGTTAATGTTATGAGCATCCATCAGAATCAATTTGCTGAAGGCTGGCCTGTGAGGATTCTCAGGATATTGCTGTATCTGGCTCAAACTGTATCTAATTCTAATTTATCGATTTTATTGCAAGTTCTTACGTGACCCTTAAATCTAGTATAATCATAGTGCAAAGAGAAGCTCCACATTCTATAATTAAAAATAACTGTATTTTCATTTTTCTCTTTCAAAACTATAACTTCTCTTTACTATAGTGTATGCCAAAAGTTTGCCAAAGTATTCTTTTTCTACAGAGCACACCTTCCCCAAAATAATAAAGAATCTGCCTATAGCATCAGGATCCCAAAGGAAGGCTTGGGTAGCTTTAAAAATTGTATTCCTAATAAAAAATAACAGAGACTTGCAAGAAATACGAATTCACATATAAACGCTGCCTAGTAACTGGGAACCTATATATATGCACTAAATACGCCTAACTGGGTTAGAAGATTGCAAAGTTATCAATGACTCTGGTACGTCTACAAATTGATTCCCTATTTTAGTAACAAAGCCTGTAATTTACTTTGGGGGAAGAGAGATAAATAGTCTTTGTGTAGGAGATTAAAATTATAGTAAGTAGCACTTTGGATCTTCTATTTTAATCATCCACAAACACAGTGAAAAAAGTGCCCTGTATTGTATCGTGTCATCCTCTCTACAACACTTAAAAGCCACATTCCCAGAGCTATTTTTAAAAGCATGAAGTGGAGGAAAATAGAATCGGGTTTGACGAGAATGCGTGAATAATACGGGGAGCTGTATCAGAGACACCTGATTTTATATCTCCATTTCCTAATCTTTGCAATAAGGATGGAGAGAGGAGTTTGGTTTTCATTTTAGTGTTCTTGCTAACGAGCGTTTACCTGATGAGCATCCCGGTTCCCCCTCACGGTGCAGGAGGTGCGACCCATCACCCCTGTGCTGGGGCTCCTGCCCCAGGGGTACCTCCTGCGAGGACCTGACTGGGATGGGAGAAGGCACCATCCTCTCCCGGGGCCACGAGGAGGACGTGCGAAAAGGCTGTGCCAGGACTGGCCTTCATCCCAGTGCTCTGAGGGCCACGTTGGCTTTGCCCCATGGGGACAGGAGAGCGACGCAGGGGCTTTCCTGAAGCAGGATTGCTGGGTGAAAGAGGGAGAGCGGAGAAGGCATGTTTTAAAATTACCTCTGCTTGCCAGCATGCCCATTGTCCGTAGGTCTTGCCAAAGTGAGCTTTAAATAGCGTCAGACAGCTTATACAGACTAATGAAATAAGTCTGTGTTGATGTTGGCACTTGAGCTGCTTCGTTTCTAAAGGCTGCTTCGTGTTCTCCGCTGGCTGAGACAGGAATAACGCAGCCACAACCCCGGGCACTGGCTTGAAAATATAATGATAGACAGTAAACTGTCAGGAGAAACGGGAGAGGAAGAACATCTACTTGCTTGGATAGCCTTCATTTTGAGAAAATGAGTCAATATCTTGTGTAAGTCTACAGCACAGTTGGGGGGGGGGGGTGTCATGCTCTCTGTCTTCAGGGTCCCAAACCGGGGAAGGAGATGGAAAGCTGGTCTTGGTGGGCTCTGGTGTGGTCACTGGGGACAGGGCAATCCCTCTGTGGGGGCATTCAGGACACTCAGGTCAGTGAGTGTGTTTCTGGATTATTATAAAGTTTGAAAGTGACATTTTACTGTAAGGGTTGGATGGCAAAGGGGAGAGAGATACCCCAAAGGGCAACCTGCTTTTGGGAATGACGATCTCTCTCCTGCAAACCTAGCAAATCAGATCAGCTTTGCCCAGGGACCTAGTTACCCTTGTTTAAGTGAACTAGAGCAAATTCTGGATTTTTGGAAGTGTGTTCAAATATACATACGTTATTTCTAAGAGCGTCTGTCTGGGTCACCATGAATGTCTGGCTGCCTTCATTCTTGGGGTGGTACACGTCGCCTGATTTTGATGCTCAGCTGAATGCTTGGGATGAGATACCTACTACAAGGCCGGCTAAAAGCCACTCCTCCTGCTCTTGGTTTGCTCTAGTTGAGCCTGTGGTCGCAAATCTAAAATAAGCACTCTGAAACCAGCTTTTCTTTGATCTGTAGTGAAGTGCATCTCTTCCAGTTAGAGTCAAAGGCTACATGTCATCCTGTAAAACATAAACAAATTGAAGGATGGCATCAGGTCTCTTAGTAATATGGGGGAAGGAAGGCTGAATATGCCAACAGGCCATTTGTTATTATTCTAGTGGATCTTCCATTAAGAAGGCGAGAAAAACAAACTTATTCCTGCTAATGTCGGTACTTGGTGCTGTTTATGTGCATGCAGCAGCAGCAGGATTGTAGAGCCATCTATTTACAAATCACAGTTTTAAACATGGGTTTAATCACTCAACTCAAGACTCGTAACAGAGACAAACTGTCTACACCTCTGTGTTTGACAGAAACGTGTGCTCCTGCCATTGCTTGATACTCCCTCCCTACTTGCTCAGCATCTCCTCCTAAGAGCTTATTCTACTACAGAGGCTTTAAAGTGGATCACTTAGTGTTTGACTTGGTGACTCGGAGCTGGGTGTTTTGTCCTAAAAAGATGTCATTTGTCACTGGCAGCTCCCAGGTTTACCAGATCCTTCTAAAATTCAGTTTCTGAGCTGATTCCATTATTCTGGCATTGCAGATCTTGCCGAGCACACTAGGACACAGGCCTCCTCCCCTTTCCCATGCAGTGCTGATATATAACCCTGCTCACTTAATGCTTTCCAAACCTGGGTGTGCTACCTTTTGCACATTTCCCTGCATAGTTGCACATGGTGCATATTTGTACAAATATTTGGCTGCCTCTGGGTGTACAAGAGAAGAAGAGGGTCACCCCGATTACTGCATTCTGGTCCCTATGGTGAATTTTCTCTCAAAAAGCAGGTGTTTGGGCCACTTGGGGCCCTCAGTGGCAACCTAAGTAGCTACTGGCTTCCAAAGTTTTCACATCCCACATTTGACTAGTTCCAAGACTTTCTGAATTTTGTTTTTACAAGTACTTTTCAGACAAGCCAGGGGGCATCTAAGACTACAAGCGTGTTTCTGTGGAAGAAAAGAGTTTCTTTAAGCATATTTGTACAGAATGTGAAGATTTCATAGACCTTCTAGTAGGTGCCCTGTGTTAAAACAAATTAAAAAAAACCTGTCTATGGGATCTGTCCAAGAAATCTTAAAATTATCTTTGGATTTAGTTCTGGGATGTGCAACAAGGTGGAATAATTTAACTTGATTTGACCCATTGGCCTGAAAGATCAACAATTGGACTCATATTGGTACACTTACATGGACTGACAATCAGCATTTTAGTAGTCCTTTCCTTGTGTTGCCGGTCCTCCTCTCCGTTCATGGCCTTTAATTTCTTTCTCCTCTACCTAAAGTCTGAAAGCAATCTTTTGTTAAAATAGGTAATAACGCGGTTGACCAGGAAGATGTGTCTTGGCACTCAGGTAGAGTCATCTAGTCCAAGGGCACTCTAACCTGGCTGCCTCTAAAACCTGATGTCGCAGATGGAAATATTTGACACAGTTACGATTTAACAGCAATTCAAAATTTATTAATGATTTGAGGTAGATCAAGAGATTGAATTTTAGCAGCATTCAATCATTAACCAATTTAAAGATTTACAAAGTGATTTAACAAAATAATTGAACAGCGACTTAATTACAGATATGAAGATGACAAGATTCACATAAACTTACTATAAGGTATCCCAAATTAATAAATACACATATGAGCAAAAACATATATCTCAAATTAATACATATACATATAAGCACACACCGGTCTTTAACTGCTGGGATCAAAGATCCCTTTGTAGCAGGCAACTCTAACCAGTCGATGGGTACCCCTTTTGACTCCTACGCGTGCATGGACAAACAGAAGAACACCCACATCCATAAAAGCTAATGTGTATATCATAAACGTATAGGTGGAAAGGTGGATGAAAGAGATGCTAGCCTATAGTTAAAAAATTCCCAAGTTTAGAGTAAATATTCACAATGCATTGGCATTCCTCAACAGGTGATAATTGAGACTCGAGAGGGGTTGACTCGCCCTGGCCTTCTAATCCTCGAGGTGTCAGCCTGAGTGGTGTCCCAGCTCGGAGGAGGTACTGGCCACAGCCCACTGCTATCCAGAAGAGCTCAAAGGGTCTTGCTAGAATCGCTGCTTATAGTATCTGAGATAATCGACTTTCATCAGTGGCGTGGTCAGGTACTTTTCCACTCCGGCCCAGCTTGGACAATGGGATATTCTGGTACTTTCCACTGGTTACACAAGCCCAGAACTTGCTAGGTCCTGAGGTCCTGGTATCCCCCCCTCTTTGGCCAAGATCCATATATTGGCAGGAGTGATTGATTATACTTGTTGCTTTCAAACGGTAGGAGTCATGGGAGTCAGGCACGTTAAGGGGTTTCCATAGTGTTCTGGTCCATTACTCCCCACCTTTTCTTTCTTTCATGTTGGACCATTATGTATCATTCTGGTCCATTGTATTATTGTGTGGCCAAGGTGGGGAGGAAATCCCACCAAGTACGGAGTGGCCTAAAGGAGGAGGGGGGTAGGTGGGGCATTACACCACCACATCTGATTTAGATATCTTGGTATGAGTAGTACTAGAGCTTAGTCACACCTGTGTCTTGTAGCACTACCATTTAAATTATTTTATGTTAACAGTAGTATTATACAGCTCTGTATTGGGTTTGCATGGCAAGGTTTTGGTAGCTGGGGAGGGGGAGCGCGGTGGTGGTGGCTGGCCAAGGCTGAGCCCGTCAGTGATGGTGGTAGCACCTCTGGGGTAACATATTTAAGAAGGGGGGGGGAGGGAGGGGGAACTTGCTGGGGAACAGCAGCTGAAAGGGAGGAGTGAGAATATGAGAGAGCAACAACTCTGTGGACACCAAGGTCAGAGAAGAAGGAGGAGGTACTCCAGGTGATGGAGCAGAGATTCCCCTGCAGCCCCTGGTGAAGACCATGGTGAGGCAGGCTGTCCTCCTGCAGCCCACAGAGGTACATGGTGGAGCAGATATCCACCTGCAGCCTGTGGAGGACCCTATGCTGGAGCAGGTGGATGCCTGAAAGAAGCTGTGACCCCATGGAGAGCCTGTGCTAGAGCAGGCTCCTGGCAGGACCTGTGGACCCATGGAGAGGGGAGCCCACGCTGGAGCAGGTTTCCTGGCAGGAGTTGTGACGCTGTGGGAAACCCATGCTGAAGCAGTCTGTTCCTGAAGGACTGCACCCCGTGGAACGGACCCATGCTGGAGCCGTTGTGCAGCCTGTGGGAAGGACCCCCGTTGGAGAAGCTCACGGAGTATGGTCTCCCATGGGAGAGAGCCCATGCTGGAGCAGGGGAAGAGTGTGAGGAGTCTGTCCCCTGAGGAGGAAGGAGCAGCAGAGACAATGTGTGATGAACTGACTGCAACCCCCATTCCCCGTTCCCCTGCACTGCTTGGGGAGAGGAAGGAGAGAAATTGGGAGGGAAGTTGAGCCCAGGAAGAAGGGAGGGGTGGGGGAAGGTGCTTTAGGATTTGGGTTTTATTTCTCATTATCCTACTCTTATTGGTAGTAAATTTAATTCATTTCCCCAAGTCAAGTCTGTTTTGCCTGTGATGGTATTTGCTGAGTGATCTCCCTGCCCTTATCTCAACCCATGAGCCTTCCGTTGTATTTTCTTTCCCCTGTCCAGCTGAGGAGGGGAGCAACAGAGCAGCTTTGGTGGGCACCCAGCATCCAGCCAGGGTCAACCTGGAGCTATTACCCCTTATAATATGTGGAACTTCTCTGCAATTTAATGAAAAACAATTTTGAAGACTCAACAATTTCAATTTTCTGAGAAAATGAAATATTTTGTCAAAAACTTTGTCCATCACCTCAGCCCATGACAAGACACTTCAAAGCTCCCTTTTGTGTTTCTTTTGATGTCAACTGCTGGTGAGAACAGTGTGATTTGTGAAAACACTTGTGGTGTGGTGGCACTGATTCACCCCAGCCAATCTGGCTGGTTGGGTGAGCAGTGACATTGGCTTGGAGGGAAAATGCACCTGTGTTTTCACAGCCACAAGCCAAAATGGCACTCAGTCAAACTACTTGTGGGGAAAAAAAAAAAAAAAAAAGGAAAGCAAAGAAAAGTTGCAGGTGGAATGAAGCATAATGCAAAAAGTAAGACATCTGTATTTCTGGGCTCACCCAGTCTAGCAGGTATTATTCATTTGTGACAGAGTCCATGTAGAAGCTGAGAAGGTGAAAAGACCGGAAAATATATACTGTATGTGTCTATGTTTGCACCATTCAGTGTCGTTCCACTACGACAGACGTGGTAATAGGTGACACATTTATATCCTCCGTAGCCCTGCTCCCAGCAAAATAAATGCCAACCTTTAAGTAATCAGAATATATTTAATGCAGGTCCTTGGTAAGGATACAACAGGAGTTTAATGTTTTAATGGGCATTTGAGCTTTTGAGTGCAGAAGAATTTCTTTAAACATTTTAAAGTAAAAATATCTTTCTTATGCCTCAGCACATTAGTTAGTTTTTTGAAAAAAATAATCTCTTCTAGATTAATTTATTTCACGTTGGAAAAATTGTGGGAAATGTCACCAAGAAAATTATCTGTTAATGAAAGCAGTAATTTCATTACATCAAGAATCCCTTGCTTCCTCTGCTGTTTATTAATGCTTTTTTTTTTTCCTAAACTTCGGCTTCTCCCAGAGTCATTGTCAATGTCTTGAGAAACTGTCTCGTAGCAGAAGGACCCACCTGCCTGCGCTCCCTGGTGTCCCCTCAAAGGCTACAGAACCAGCTTGTGGCTTTTGAGTCTTGTTGTTTCTTCAGGTAGGAAATGGGTTAGGATTACTAACTGTTACGCAGCTCTGGAAAAGCAACAGATGAAAAAATCCTTCTTAAATAGACTAGCAAGCAAAGAAGAAAAAATAACAACTTACATGGATGGATAAAGCCTGGCAAAGCTTTCTGTGATCAGGCATGCTTTCAACTTTGATGCTACAAAGGACCCTTTAGTTTGAACTGTCAGAGTAATGGATCAAACAATCCAGCCAGAAGGAAGAAAGGAAACAGCGGGACACATGGAAGAGCAGATTTAGGCAGGAACAGAATTATGAAGACGCATCAATGAAATGTAGTAACTTAAAAAGGGATCACCTAGTGAGGAAAATAGAGGTAGTCAGGTAGCGTCACTGCAAAATCCTCCATAATCCTCTGCATTTTCTCATGCCCTAGAAGTAAGGGCGGGCACTGCTTATTACACGTTGAAGGCAGAAGATCGTGGGATCCATCCTGTTTTTACAATCTTGTGGTGACAGGCAGGGACTTTGAGTTATGTGTCACAGCCTCGAGGGCACTCATGTCCCTGCCCACCCCGCCGGGGCCTCCCCACAGTCTGCCTGTGGCCCAGGGCCCCATTTCACCCCAGGCCGGGGCCACCAGCCCCTGCCCCAGAAATGCTGTAGGGTGCTGGTCTCCAGCCCTGTCACAGCTCTGCCTGCCTGAACAAGAAAATGAGGATTTTTTCCTGCTTCACTGAATGAATTGCGCAACTCCCCTAGGCTTCGAGGGGGCCGGGATGTGGTCCGTGGCGTAGTTCCAGCCATCTACTGTATGGTGTAGCAGGTGATCAATTTAGCTCCAAACTAATGAGTTTTTCTGAGCATCTTGTTTCCATAATGCATCTTCATTTTTTCAAAGATGTTCTCTTGAAACAAACACAGCCTCCAGCATTCATTAAATATGTTTTTCCAGTTAATCTCCAGTCCATAACATTGCCGATACTCTCAAAGATGATCCAATATATATTAGTTGCCTTCTTGGTATGACACAGTAAAGGAGTTTTGTAATCTCTCCCGTAATGTACCCAAAAGGGGTATGTTTTTCACCGCTGATTGAAATGCTCCCTGAATGCCAGAAATGCACTCATCAGCATTTCAAGTGATGTATTTATCTGAAGTAGCTTCCTTCTGAAAATTTCATTTGATGAATAGAAAATGCAGCTTTCAAATCGCTGCAAATCAAGACAAGAATTTTTGAAGAATGTTTATAAAACCAAGATTGGGTCAGACATACTAGCCTTGGTTGCTAGTGGATGTTTTATTTTCTTGTGATGTTGCCACCTTACAGCAGTCCATTCAAATCCAGCATCAACTCATTACAGTTCACTACTCAGCAAAAGATACAGCTGTGTTGCTCGTGTGAAGAATATGGCCATATAATTCAGCTGGCTTCAGTACATAGGGACCTACATCAAGACTACATGAAGGCACAACTCTCTCAAAGCTTTACCTCTAAATTGTCAGCAAGAGGGATTTTTTTTTTTTTGCCACCGGGAGCCAATTATTTGAACGAAGCTCAATCTCTCTCCCTCCCCATGCTTTCAACGGTTTGCTTTCTCTCCCCCCCATAGCTTCTGCTCTGCTACATCTCAAAAAACAGCTTCCAGCATTGCCCACAGACTTTATTATCCTAAATGGAGGGAAAATAAACATTTTATCTTATATATTTGATACGTGCAGATAAATTTGTGAACTTATTTGAAGTTTCCAGCAAAAAGAAAACGCTTAGGATGGATAATGAGCGATTGAAGACAGCAATCTTACAATATTAAGCTAGAAATCTGAATTTACAGCATAGCTTTCTGTAAACACAATTACTGAGATATGCAGGTTGATTTTATTAACTTCCAAACCCCCTAAAGCAGACAAAACCAAAAAGTAAGTGTCATAAATTATGGTAAGAATTTTTTTCATTTAAAATGACATAAAAACCCAAGGAGATCCCAGCAACTACTGATAAACTAAATTGTGCTTAGAAATTTTTACAATACTCTTGCTAGTTGCCCTGTCAAAATACATTTCAAATTGCCAGGAAAGACAGCCGTTACCCTTCCCACGTACTCTGCTGTGTCTTCATGTGCTGAAAAGCAAAGGAAAAGGTTTCCTAAATTTTCTTTGAATAGAAAGATCTTCAATAGCAGCGCTGTAGAGAAATTGGAGGAGCCCACTGAACTGACGCTTCTTATTACAAATTCTTCTCTCTTCAGCCTAGCCCTGTGCTAAAATTATGCCATTTGTTTTCACCACCAACTCGACCACGGACAGGACGCTGTGTACACAGTCTGTCTGCCTGCGGTGAGCCATGTCTGTGCTGTGCTTTCACGTATAGCATTTCAACGCTGCCTTACCACAGGCTGCTAGATGTGGCTGTGATGCCAGCCCAAGGGGTTGCGTTTCTCTGTCTCTGTCAGTTCTCCTGGGTCTCTCCCAGAGCAGACTGGAGAACGGGCACCATTGCCTGCACCCCTGCATGGTCAGTGCCTGGTTGGACCTCTGGGCAGGTTGGACTCTTGGTGGTGTCTACCTTCCCATCAGCCTTTCCAGCACATCTCCACGTACATGCAACGTAGCATCACCTGCATGGGCCATTTGCACTTCAGGGCGTGACCACTTCTAAAAATGCAACCATTCCCCGCTGGAGAGCCGGGCAAGGGCTGGGCAATCCTGTCAGTGCCATTAGTGCCTGTGGTTAGCGGAGGGTGCCAGCACCGTGGGGCTGCCACCATGACATGCCCAGGCACATCGCCAGCTCCTGTCCCACCTCCTCTTGTGGATCAGAGCAGCACTGGTGACTGCATCAAATAAGGGATGCCGGTAAGGCATATTTAGTTAGAGAAGCATCTGGTAATTCACTAGAAACATTCATGCACATGAAAAAGCATTGTTTACTGCTGCAAACCCTTCTGTGGGTCTGCGTTCTTGCTATGCACTGGCAGTTTCTTCATGAGCCTGGAAATAATTTGTGGGGTTATTTTTGGTAATGGCCCATTGTCTTATCATGCCAAGATTAAATGGGATAACAGATGCAGTAATTAAAAATGAAAAAGTGACAGTTATTTTTGGCTCAAATAGTTACTATTAACTGGCATGGTAGATGGGTTTTTAAAGCCAAAAATATATGCAATAGCAGTCAGAATAGCTGTTATTTCCCTGCTGTTTATGAAAGGCTTATGAATCATGACCTACACCCAGCCAATTGCATACCTTTATTTCAGATGCTATTTAAATTACATTTCATTCAAATGAAGAGATTGAACTAAGGAAAAACCTGAGGGTTTTTTCAGGCTTTGTATGATATAAAAAAACAGGTGACTGCGTATCTTGATTTCCAGAAGAACATATGAGACTAATTAATAAACCAAAATAAACAGGAGACGTACCCTATGCTGACCTGTAAAAAGACCGTGTTGAACGATTCTGCCTATTTAAAGGCAAATGCAATCTGTATCAATACACCATTTGCTTACTTTGTTTCTAAAGCATGCGCTCATTTTGAAGTCTTAGTCACTGTTAAGAAAATTGTGTCAGAGAAACAAGCTGTGCAGAACAGGTGAATACTAACCAAGAAACACAGAAAACAAGAAAAAACGATGCCTCACACTCCTCATATTAAAAAAAATCACAGTCAGGGTGGTGTCTTACTACTACTTAGTCCTGTGATTCATTTCTTATATACTGTACCGGGATCTGATCACAGTCCTTCGTTGGTAAGATGCTTGGAAATAAGGTTTTCAGAGATGAACACACTGTCAGGACTCAACATATAGTAAGTAACAGATTCGGTTGTTTTTTTCAGTGCAAAGAGCTGCTTTGTTTTTTTTCTTTGTGTATGATCTAACAGAACCTGGAAGACATTCAGACATTTTGGTAGATCATGTGCTTGCCAGTTGGGTGTTCTACAATCTGCTTTATCAGTGCTTACTCAGATACTTACCTACCCACAATAACAACAACCTTATGTATGTGTGCATATATATATATAAAAAATATTTGTAATTATGTACCTGTCTATATATGTGCACATATATCGTTAATTATGTTACAACTTTAAAAGGAATTGCAATCTGAAAAACTATTTAAAAACGTAACATTTTAAACTTAAATATGTTAGACTTTAAATACAATAATTTAACATTCATATTATTTATAACTGTAAGACAAGGTCTATGCCATTTAGGTGCCTGAACTTAAATGGAGAATGTCTTCCTTTGGAGGCTAGCAAAGACTTAGGTACTTACTTGATAAGGACTGATTCGTCTGAGAGTGAATTGTGGTAGCAAATTAAATGTGCTCAGAATCATCCTCTGCCATCTGACTGGCATCTGACTTTCCATCAGCCACGTTCTTTAACCTGCTGGCTCCCTCCCTGGCTCAGCTTTGGGCCACTCTGCCAGCTCTTTCCTGGACAAGCTGGAGAGTTTCTGGATAACTCCCTGCAGGAACAGCTTCCTGGTGGCAAAGAGAACAGGACTGCAGCAGGTCTGACTCATGCTACCCTCCTCTCTTCTCCAGTGCTATCTGCATGGGATTTGCAACCTCAGATGCCCTCATGTCTCATGGCACCCCAGAGCGTGCAAGACATATTGATGGTGCTGGGCTATAGCAATGCAAGAGTGGCACACAGCAGCAAAACCCTCATGTTATTTCAGAGCCTTTGAACTGAAAAAAACCACAAATGCGAAATAATAATGATGGTTTAGGTCCACAGATGCATGACACTGGGTCCAGCAGAGACTTGGGGCATGGAGTGACGTGGAGCTGATGTGGCCCCAGAAGAACCTGTCCCGAAGCAAATGAATTGAGATAATCTCTGTTACCTGGCTTCAGAGCCAGGAATCAGACCTGCTTTCATTTAGCAATACAGACATGCCCTGGCAGCTTCTGAAGCTTGAATGGGGTAGGATGAATCCCACCGCATGTCTCTATGTGTTATTGCTGACCTCTCTCTTCCCAGCCCCAGACATCTGCCAGCTAAGATAAACTCACTGGAAGAATCTGCATGCTGAGACTGATTGGCACTCACATAATTTAACTTACTTAAAATCAAGTTATGTTCATCAGGATCAGCCCCAGTACTGATGAGGTCCAAATGTGACTGCTAGTTGGTAAAACAGGTGGACAATGACCAATAACTTTAACTTTCACCTCAATCCTCCCTTGGAAGAAAGGATAACCTCTAGCGTATGGTGCTTTTCCTGCCCCCAGACAAATATCATGAGTCTTTAACCATCTTGTAGGGTATAATAGCCCTTAAACTTCTCTCTGTTTCCTTAAACCTCCTTAAAAAATTTGTGAAAATGTGTGGTGAAAACTGCTTCAGAATTTATAGCTGCAATGTCAGAGTTAATTTGTATTCCCATAAGATCAGTACTGAGAATATACTTGTTTTGCTTGTTAATATTATGTGGGAGAAACCTGTCTCTTCTTATCCACCCATCATTTCCAGAGTCTTGTATTAACATATATCAGTAGTAACTGCACCAAACTTATTCTCACTTAAATTGAGAGCACGAGAATTCAGTTCTGGTTCTTACATATTCCTAAATATAGCCCTAGAAAGAAAAATAATGAAAAAAACCCCAACTGTTAATGCATATCCTATGACTAGACTTCAGGGACATTCCATAGATATAAGGACTTGGCCAAGGACTGTGTATCTCTGTGCTCATTTGCAGTGACTGCACATAAAGGAGTCCTCACTGCAAGCCCTGGATAACTTACTACTTTTTTTAAAAAAAACTAATCAGGTTATTAATTTATCTCCTTTGTCTATAATGCCAGGTAATGTATTTTGGCAAGCAGCACTTATATCTAGAGTTATTCTCCCCTGGGTAGCTGCAAATGACTCCTCTTCATCCAAATATGTCTTGCTTGTATGCACAGAGGAGCACAGACTATCCTCCAACTTTAATCAATATTACGATCCACACTGAATCAAATTAAAGCATATTTGCTTGGCATTTCAGATGATGAAGTAATGCTCTTCCCCAGCTCCAGCGAGACACCAGGGAGCTGCGGTAGGTATCTGGGAAGATCTGATGGTGCAGTCCCTCCCTGGAGCTGTTGGGGTCACTTCACCACACGCTCGGGCGCAGTGGATGATGCCCATTTTGGCTGGCAGAGGACCAGGGGATGCGGGTCCTGGCACCGACATATGGAGAGCTGCAGTGCTGCAGATTTCTCCTTGGGGAGAGACGCAGGCAGGCGACAGAAATTTATTGCAGCATCTTTGCAGTCTCCGCTGGGAGAAGTCTGCTGGAGATGAAGCCCTTGACTCCCCTGGTTGTCCTCTGTTCTTGTGGCTTCACTGGGTTTGAGATGCTGCTTCTGCTCCTGCGGCAGCTGCTTCTCCAGCCCATGCTTTGTCAGGGCCGCTTGACTTCATTTTAAATATTTATTGGACATTTGGTCTAATGCCCGTTACTTCGTAAGTGCCTTATACAATGGGTATAAAAGCAAAGGCCAAGTTTTTTTGCAAGAGGCTGGCCTGCAAAAAAGCAATCTCTGACTGTTTCTTGCTGGGAACACACACCTCCGACTGTACTTCAGGTGCTCCTATCGGAGTGATATTTTTGTGGTGCTTTTCTCTAGTTTAAGATGTGAGGTTTATTCTTCAGAACCTGCAGAGCAGCTCTGCTAGATTAGCCTTGAAACGTAGACAGTAAATGAGAATTTATTCTTGATAAACATTTGAAAATTTTATATCTGGACTGAACACTTATGACACAAGAACAAATTTTCAATACCTCCGTCAGGACTAATTGGAGAAGCCCAGTTAGAAAGTTTGCCTAGAAATCAATCATTTCCAATTCTACATGAACGCTCACATAAATTCTGTGCTCTACAAAATCAGGGGAGGGAGCCATTTGTTACCATTAGTCACACACATGGCGCTCTGCGATATTATCTAGAGAAGTTGGAATGATTCTTTGTGCCAGAGCAATAGCTTCCAGCTCAAAATGCAGATCACACACCACGGACCTTATTTATGGCCTTTATCCCCACTTCCTCGCAAAGAGCAAGGATAGACGGACAAAATGTAAAAAAGAAGTATCAGAAATCTCTGGAAGGCTTAGGAGAGCAGTTACCGTCTTTTATCTGGAAATCCTCTTATGCCGATGTTTCTGTCCTGGTTTGAGCATTTGAATGCTATTTTTTAAAAAATGTCTGGAGTCCACTTTTGGGGTCTAAATGGCTGGAGTAGGTCACTATACAGCTATAGCATGCACTCAACAAGCACCAAAGTGTGTGCAGCGAAAGGGAGTAGAGAAGCACTGCAGTGTCATACGGTGAAGGACTGTCTGGCACCTGACATTTTTATCTTAACTATCTGTTCCCATGCTCTGTGGCTCACCTTCAACACCACCTCACAGAGGAAAAAAATGTGACCCTGAGAATTTAAACAAAACAGCCAGAGCTCGATTTTCTACTGGTTTGTACGTCTTGAGGTGATTTATGTCTCTCTAAAAGGAGGACAAGGTTGCTCTGAAATGTGACCTGCCTCGAGAAGAAGCAGTTTTCACCAATTTTGTTTCCCTGGTGTGAAATGTAAATCACTGCACAACCTGCAAGGCAAGCTCTCCAAGCAGACGTGTCCTTTCTTTCTGCAGTTCTGTTTTAAGCCCATTGTACAGTTTAATTTCCAGCCAGTGCCACTGAGAAGAGCAGAAGGGGAGGTGGCTCGTAGGCATTTCTCCATACTCTGCTAGCTCGGGGCCAGGTAGCAGCTCTGAGTTAAATCAGGGGCAGGCCAGTGGAGAAGATGGATGTCACAGGCACCTGAACCCCCTTTGTGTGCCACGGGCCGGCCGCAGCTCCTGACGGGCACGCGGTGCTTTGCCAGGCACTCAAAGGTACACGTTTCAGCTGTTTGTGCCCCCCTGGGAGCACAAACCGTAATGATGTTTTTGAAGACGTCTGTGTCTCTAGACATTGCCTACATAGCTTTTCCTATAATTATAGATTTGTAATTATGTACTTAATGATGACACCCCCTCTGTCTGATGATAAATATATTTTTACATAATAGCACTTAAGCATTACAAATTTACTAATCAAAAAGAGATTTTTACTGCAAGTGAAGAATTACAAAATAATTATACCATACCTTTAATTATACCATAAATAATCTGGATCATTTCCTAAGAAAGCATATTAGAGCTCTGGAAAGGCACTTACCCTGGATACCTGCAATGGTCTGCATCTCACGCTTACCATCCCAGTGTAAGAAATACAAAATGTTAAGTTTTCATTACTACTGCCTCTGAAGTAACTGCAGTGCACTTAAAATAGATGTACAATTCATGAAAATGAATCATTAAAAGGGATTGAGTTGAATTGTGCCTGGCAGATGTTGTCACAAACATTGCTGAAATACTTAAACACTTCTTCCAGCAGGCGACGATAGGATTCTTGGCAGCATAATTATCCCATAGCCAGAGAAGTAATGCTTTTCATGCTAATGCAAGAAGAGCATCATAAGAAACCTTATGGGGCTCTACTGCACAGTTATGATGATACTCCTTCATCATCTGTTGGATAGCTCTTGGGCAAGGCTACAGCACCCTACCATAGTGGTCCCACACCTTGGCCCTGGAAACACTGGGAGTTGCAGGCAGAAGGGTGCAGAGGTCCCGCTCGGAGGCTGCATTGCCGGCAGCTGACGCTGGTCTGGGCTGAGCTGCACTCCTTCCCCAGGGCTCTGTGTGTGGACCTCCCCGCTCACCCAGCTGAGCTGGTGCATGGGGCTCATCTGCGTCTCGGATCTAGCAGGGGTTTGGTGGAGTGAGTTTTTAGCCACACAAACCTGGGCAGAGAAGAAGGAAATCCTGGACAATGGTCAAGCATTGGGTTGGTTTAAGCTGGCCAATGCCCTGAAAATAAGGTTTTGAAACACAAGGTATCCTTCTGTGTCATTCATGCTGAAGACCTGGGTCAACTCCGAAAGCGCTTTGGGAAGTATTGTATTTGCATGGTTGGCAGTGGGTGGTTTGCATCGTCTCCTTGGGTGCAGACATTTTCGTGAAGAGGACTTGATCGTAGACAGGTCTCCAGGGTCTCCAAGACATAATTGTGAGTTAGACAGTTGAACCCCATCTTGTTTGAGTTCGTTTTGGTGTTTAAATACAGCAGGTCCACACCAGACTTCTTCATGTCACACATGGCAGGTGCCCAGTCATCTTCCTGTGACTGCAGACTGATGGGTAATTCCACTCACATGATACAAAAAGTCTTTTTTTCATTTGTTAGTTGATCTTTCCCCAAGTAAGACTAGTGTATGTAGGAGTTAATCTGCTGGCAGAAAAAGATCTTGGTTTGAGTCTCATTTTAACTTCTGCGGGAAAAGGGCTTTATCAGTTTCTTCAGCAAAGTAGGCAGTCTCCCAGTTTATCTAGGATTTGAGTAAGATCCACGCTAACTCCTTACTTCAAAGCACATGGTGCCTAAGCATACTTTGACAGATGTTTTTTTTTTCTGTGTGTGACTGAAAAGACTACGTCCTGGCAGAGGAATTTGTCAGTTGTGTTAGCCTAGCTAATGAGCTTACTCTCCTTTCTGTACTGCTGAAATTATATAGAAGCAGCATCTGCCTAAAAGAGGCATATTGACCAAATCTTGCTTCAGCTCTGAGCACCGAGGCGCTAAGTCACTCTGTCTCCTATGTGGAGGTTCCCTCAGCCCCGGCGGGGTCTGCTCGGAGGCCGGGCTGTTTGCTGCTCTCAGTCCAGCTCTCAGCACCTGGTGATCTACTGCAGGCTGGTCAGTCAGCCCGGGAAACAGTAAGTGGTTGGGTTACCTGAAACATTTTTCCTTGCGTCATCCATGTATGATAGGGAGCAGACCTCCAAATTGAATCTGTCTTATGGCAGATATCCTTCATGGCTGAATCCCTCTGTGTTTGTGTAACCTCAAAGATGAAACGATTCTTATTATGAGGTCAGTCATTCCTTCTACCTCTAGGTTAGTAAGCTTGCTGATGACTAGGAACCACTCCTCATTTGCCATTTTCTGTTTCAGTGTATTCAGAAGCTGAATGACCTATTTTGCAGTATTTTACAGTGTTAATTTTGTCCTCTTCATTTCTGGTGCACTAATGGTAACAGCTTGAATGGTGAGGAGATTCTGGGGCCACAGCCTCTCTACAGCACACCATCTCTAAGCAGGGCTATCAGTGCTTCACAAAGCCTTTGCACTTTGTTTTTCCTTCTGATGAAAGGTCTGTTCTGTTTCCTGGGTTATGAATCCCCACGGAGCCTGTCTCAGTAGCTCCCTAAAGCTTTCTCCCTTCTCAGAGTTATTGCTGCCGTGCTCTTTTTACATAACACCACCCAAAAGCCATTTTTTCCTGCATGAGCACATAGTAATGTTTCTAGTTCCTCTGAACCTGTCGCCCACCACCCTGCTCCATGGTTTCACCCACATTCACCAGCGTGGCATCGCTTTTGGAAAGCTCTATGGTACCTGGCCTGGCAGCAGCTGTTTGAACTGCCCAGATGAGATGGGGCATTGGGCTCACTGCATGTGCACGTGGCCGATTGCCACTGCTGGTGATGGCATATGCCTCTGGGTAAACCCAAGTCCGCTGGGTAAACCCACGTCTAATGGGGCAGCCAAGACTTGTCATCAGGAAAGCAGCATTTGGTTTGTCTCTGCTTAGCTATGGCACATCTTGCCTGAAGCCTCTTTTGGAGGTGAGGAGAAACTGTGGCAATCTGAGAGCATTTTCAGAAGAATAAGAAACCGAGAGACTGTAAAATGTCTTTTTCATCCTACTGCTGAGCACACATTAACCTCATTTAAAAATGCAAGTGCTGCATGTGTCAGGTATGCTAATATGGTTTTGCCTTTTAACTGAGAGCCCTTCTTTCCTGTAAAGCCGGCAGTAGGGATGTTTGTTGAAGGATAGGTTGGTGTCTTGAGCCTAAGAAACCCATCTATTTATATTAAAAGATTGAAAAGTTCCTCTCATTATCGGAGCTCTGTAATTGAGTTCCCCAGAGAAAAAATGAATCAGAGAGCACTTGTATTTTCCTGAGCATAACAAATAACGAAGCTTTCAGGAGACAGCTTTTTTTTCAGGAAATGAGCCGTATTTTTAATAATTTTAGGCAAGAAAAAGCATGAAAGTGTCTGAGGTTTCAAAGGCACTCCTGAAGGAATAACTAGCTCTTCAGAGGGCTGGAATGCACAGCAGCACCTTGGGGAATATCCTGGTTTCAGAAAAAACAGGGTTGGTTGCTGCTACCAGCATAATAAAGAGCCCTATAGCGTTGTTCCTATGCCCTATGTAGGTGTACATCAAGTTTTGCTCTCTGATTCAGAGTCCTCACTAATCATTACAAATTATTGATACCACAATTTCTTTCCAGGTATGGATTAGTTTAAGATTCTTCACAATTCATTAAGAATATGGACATCCCTGTTTTAAAATTGCCTTGTAATTTGCTGCTGATGGTATTCACCCAATACCTGAAAGCCCCAGCTCCAAATCCCTGCCCTCTCTTAGCAGATACTTGCTAAAGAGGCGACTTCTCCCTAGCGAGAGCCATAGCGCACGTGTGGCTCGGTTGGTGTTTGGCCGCTGGCGCCAGGCGGAGCAAACCCCACGGCAGGGAGGCGAAGGAGACCCGGTGGAGACCACGTATTAGCCAAGTCTGCAAACAGTTCAGAGCAGGAACTGTTGTTTCATGACTTGCGTTAAGCCTAGAATATAATTAACGCTTAACAAATAGCACTAATGATAACAATTGTACTCCTGCACTAATAACTTTATGCTTCTCTTTACATTGAGTTGCACCATAGACCTTACCCTGGTTTTAAACCTCGAATCCTGATCATTACAACACACAGAGAGGAATTATATCCTCCTACATAGTCTCAGCTGCAAACGGAGTGACTGCCCGAGGCGCCTCAGTAACGGCATTGTGCAACGCACAAATGCCTTTAATCATCCCTGCGCTGCTCCCACAGTGTCTTGTTCAGGCTACTTAAAATAACTTCCCCAAATTATGAATCTTTGCATAAGAAATGATGTGTGTTTCAAAACACAATGAGGCACATTCTGCGCAAACGTGGTCGGGAAGCAGGGGTGGGACGCGGGCGCGAGCCTCTGTGCGAGAGGCAATTCAGCGGAGAACTCGCATTGTCTTTAAACACCATAATTAAACTAAAACATTGTCCTTGTAAATAAAAACGATTTGCTGTGTGGCCACTGCCATGGGGAAGCTTTTGATGAAATATTTAGGAGAGTGCTTTCTGAATGCGGCTAATTTTCAGAAGGCATATTAAAGTTTTATGGGGGCACTAATTTAATCACGGATGATGAATGATTTTATTTTTAAGTTGGGTTTTAACAAGGCTGGATGAATGTGGGGTGGCTCAGTGAGTCTGTGCCTGCTGAGGGCCGCCTGAGTCACGGCTTTCGGAGAGCTGTTTCCCTCCAGGTGAGCACATCGTGTCACCCTTAACAGGGCTCTGAGCCCTCATGCTCGCTTTGCAGCTGAAACCGAACGCTAGGCAGCCTGCCAATTATGAGAGGACTTCACAACCAGCGGCACAGCCTTTGGTTAAACCCTCATTAACCACCTCCACCTGCCCCTGGCCCAATCTCTCCAGATGCAGACAAATCACATTGAGGGGGAAAAAGAAAAGGAAGCACAGGGACTGTGTTTCTGTGAGGCGCCCGTTGTGCCTTTTCTGTTGCCGGGTTGTCTTCACACCCACCGAAGCACCTCAGCCGCAGTGGGAATTGTGGTGGTGGGAGTTTGCAGGGACCGTCGGAGGCGCAGGAGTGGCACAGCCGATGCTGACGCCCCACACTGCTCCTACGCTTTCATTGCTGTGCTGCAAAAGATCTGCTTCTCCAGCCTGGTATAAAAGTTCAGGAAAGTAGAAAAACTTGTCTTTTTAAATTGCAAGAGAGACGGAGTGATGTGGGGTGAAGTGCACAATGAGCTATGTAGAAGATGGTACAGTGGACCCAATTTCTTCTGATCAAATGAAGCCTACGTGGAAAATTCAAGCGTGTCATATTTCTCCGTCTAATGAACAATGACAACTTTGTCATGATCTGAAGTGAGTGGCTGGAGACCTCAACGTGAGCCCGTCCTCCAAACCCGAGCCGCAGGGCCAACTGCACTGCACAGCTACACGGCAGCATGGGCACAGAGGCAGCACAACCCCATCCTTCCCTTTCCTCTCATCCCCTTTGCCAGGTGGAGCACGGTTTTGGCAGCAGAATTGTTAACTGGGGCATGCAAACGGGTGTCAGCATTGCTCAGGGCACCTTGAAGCCGGCCTCCCTCCCACCCTGCCTGGTTCAGGGTCAGCCAACGCAAAGCCGGGTCACCCCCGGAGGGCTGTGCAGGGGAGCAGCCTACAAGCACAGGGGACATCCTGCTCAGACCACCATTGCCGACCACTGGGTCCGGTTACACTGGGAAAGGGTGCGAAACACCAGTATGGTGCTGGAAAGGGAAGGGAAGGATGCACTGCATCAGCTTTGAAGTCCCAGTGTTGCTGAGGAGATGAGTGGTGGCCCTTTTGCATGCGGTGAGTTTTCAGCGCTGCCTCGGTTGCGCTGGGAACACAAATATTTTGCAGTTGTGCCAGCGCCAAATCGGTTACAGCATATGGCAGCTCTGCTCATGTATTTTGACAGAAGAGACGCCACTTGATGTCAGCATAAAGTAACTCATTATCAATCCATTCACCCATAGGATCTTCAGAAATTATTACCGTGATATTAAGATACATGTTTAAAGCTTTGCAATTAATTAGTATGCACAGATTAATATACAACCCAGACTCGGTCTTAGATATTGGGAAAGTTTCTAATGTAATAAAGCTAAAAGCACAGTGACAGGGACATATTACCTCGCCAGATGGCACAGTTAGTTAAAACAAACCAACGCATTTCTAAAAGAGTGTCCTAATCTTCACTTGAAACAAATTTTAATTTAAAATGGAGGAACATTTGCATAAAAAGAGTTCAGAGAACAAATATTTCAGAAGTTCAGTATCAGACAAGGGCAGTTCTGGTTTAAGGCAATAGATGGGGGAAAACATAAGCTAATTAAAATAATCCTCAACATTGGAATTTCAAGCGTAAAATTGTTGGTGTGAGGGAATCAGATTACTCCAGAAAGCTTTCCTCTGGCAGGTGACAGCCAGTACAGTCTGTGTTCAAGAGTAATCAGCAAAACTTGGGTAAACAGTTGTGTAAATAATAATTAATCTGATGGGAAACCAAACGTTTCATTTTGGAGGACTGAATCCTTTAAGATTTTTTTTAAACCTTAGATCACCTCTGGAATGGAAATGCCATTCCGTTCTGTCGTGAAATTCAGAATATGCCAGAACAAAAAAATCAAAAAGAAACAAAACTGTAATTTTTTTAAGGATTTAGTCTGATTACGCCAATTTCTGTCTGAAAAAAAAGAATTAGCATGTCTTGATGAATTGACTGTTTGACACGAGAAAGGTTCCCAGATCTCTAGATGTCATGAAAGTAGGTGGCACATTCGAGGGTGGACATAGGCAGTTTGTCTGATTCATACCTGCAGTGTTTAATCCAGTTCCTTGGGGTTTTTTTTCACTCTTTCACTAACCTGAGACCAGATTAAAGTGATGTGGGTGCCTAAATCTTTGTCACTGTGAGAGCTAGGGAGAATGGCCAGGTCCAGGGGTCACGTTCCGAGGCTCTCCATACCGCTGCTGGGAGGCACGGCTGCCTGTGCTGCCTGCGCCCAGATCCTTGGGAGGAATAGCATCTGCTCAGCCGGGGGCTGAAACCCCGTTCCTACAGCATCTCCCATAGCCTTTCCAGGTGGGTCTCCAACAGGGAAATGGCGAAGATGACAGAGACAATGTCTTTTCTTCCAAAAAGGGAGCAGAAGGTGGTTGTGATCCTGTTGGCTAACAATGGGATAGACGTGGGAGAAGGTCTGGTTTCCAGCCTGCCCAGGGCTTGCTGGTGTGTTACTTCTGCTCAGCTCCAATCTTTGGGCTTACAGTGTGTGCAAAGATTGCGTCTGACCTGTCCTCCCTCCGTTCTCATACAAAAGGTAATAAACTCTCTCTTGCCCCATCTTTTTTTATTTCTTTCTGCTGTTTCCCCTGTGTCGTCTCCCTCACTCCATCCTTCTGCTGCCCAGCACTTCAGGCAAGTCTTTTGACTATTTCTGTGATGACTAGTACAGAGCTGCTCTGATTTTCATGGGAAACATCTGGCACCTTCATATTACAGAAAAGAAAGAAGAGTAAGTGTTTTCTACCTTGTTGCTGAGAGGCAAACCACATGAGACACATAGTTAAAAGACATTTTAATGCAGAGGCCTTTTTCACTGCGTATGAATTGCAGTATTTTTGTGCTCTCCCCAAAGCCTGTGTGCAAAATGATGCACAGCAGGGTAATTCAGAGAGCTGACGTGGGGCTTCCTATGCCTTCCTTATGGAAAGACACAGGTATAAAAGGAAAACAGTAGTGACTGGGAGGATTCAGAAGAGCCAGCTTGACCAATCTATAGATCCAGCAATAGGATGTGCAATGGGAGAAGATTAGGGGTAAAACTTTAACCCCATTGACAGGGGGCTCGCTGGGAGACAGCAGACCTGAGCTTTGCTCTTGATTCCTCGATTAGTTCCTGACATTTTTTTAAATGTGAAATCTTAAATACATGAACAGTCTTGATGGCCGGGGCCAGAAACAATCCAGACTTCAGAGAAAAATGGTACTTTGCAGATGAGCAAGATGTTGCCACTTATGGAATAACAGGGGTAGCTTTTTACTGCAGCTCACCTCTAGGACCTCCTCTGTCCCTAGCACCTCAGTATCTTGGCTGTACAGCACCCACCTTTCTTTGCATTTGTTGATATCTCCTACATATTTTTTATATTTTTTTCTTAAGTATTTAATATAGGGTTCAGAATCAGCACATCCATCTGCTTTGTTTTGCGTCCATCACAATTTGTTTCTTTGAGAATTTATGCTCAGAGAATGTTATTCTTTGGCCTGAAGGACGGGCAGATATCCCAAACATCCGAAGTTCCTGGGCCTCATAAAACTTATTGAATTTTGAAAGACAGTGAAAGAAAAAGGAAAGCCTAAATCAAAGCAAGTACCAAATGATGGGTGCAAAGGTAGTTAATCAGTTATAATCTCACCCCCCTCTCTTAGTCTTTTCACATCAGCGGTACAAGTCGTACCTGTTTAAATAAAACATGGCCAAGTATTCACAGTCCAGTGTATCCAATAAATTCACTTTCCCATCTTCTCAATGGCTCAGGAACATCACAAGGGAAAAAAAACCCCACAAATTAAATGCTCTTTAAAATTAGGTAGAGTTTTAAAAACACTTCCTTCCCTCTATCTTTTTCTACATTCTCTACAGAGAAAAAATACGAGACACAAAAAAATCAGAAAATAAATGACCACAAATGTGAGATAAGGTAATGAGTGTATTTGGGAACTCAGAATTATTTCAGAGAGCTGCTTTTCACTCCTATAAAATGCATTATGTATAAGTTTTAAGTCAATACTTTTTGCCAACACTATGTTAAGCTAGGAAGCTGTCTGCTATCCCTTTTAGCTGGATGCCAGGTAAATAACTAACTCACTGGCTTAAGCAAATTAAGTAAATAGTGTTTGTGGGCAGGTGTTTTTGTTCAGCATGTGGTATACAAATGTTTATTAATGCTGTTAACTTTGAAAAATGTTGAGGTAAAGGAAGAGATTATAGCAAATGTACAGATAAAAACAGAAACATTTGTCAAAAACAAATGTGCATAAAAGCAAATAGTAAACAACTAGATGAGTTCACTGAAGCCAAATGCTCTCATTTAATAAATGAAATGCTTCATTAATCCTTTGTGACAGAAGTAATGCTTGGAATGGAGAACAGATCTGAGAGAAAACATTTAGCTAAGTCACGTCCCGCGGGTCTTCCCCGGCAGCCCAGGGAAGAACTGCAGCCGTTCCCCGCTGCGGTCGGGTAAGGAGGGGTGTTATGGAGCAGCCCCCCGCTGTTCCCACTCCTGCAACCTCTGCCAGCTGTGAAAATGTTTGGGGCTGATAACAAAGTGCCTGAAGGAGCTATCGGTTGTGTGGGTTGCTTTGATCAATGGCCTTCATAGAGATGATCCTGGTCCCTGTGTGCTGTGTCCAGCTGCCAAAAATGTGGCATGAGAGGGTTGTCCTCATGCTGTGTCCTACACTGACAGTAAGACACCCACTTACCACTGCGTCACTTTAGCTTTGAGGTGGTTGTGGTTTAACCCCAGCCGGCAACTAAGCACCATGCAGTTCCTCACTCACTACCCCCATGGTGGGATGGGGGAGAGAATCAGAAGAGTAAAAGTGAGAAAACCCGTGGGTTGAGATAATGACAGTTTAATAAGTAAAGCAAAAGCTGCGCACGCAAGCAAAGCAAAACAAGGAATTCATTCACCTCTTCCCATGGGCAGGCAGGTGTTCAGCCATCTCCAGGAAAGCAGGGCTCCATCATGCACAACGGTTACTTGGGAAGACAAACGCCATCACTCTGAATGTCCCCCCCTTCCTTTCCCCAGCTTTTATCACCAAGCATGACATCATGTGGTATGTGATATCCCTTTGGTCAGTTGGGGTCAGCTGTCCCGGCTGTCTCTCCTGCCAACCTCTTGTTCACCCCCAGCCCGCTTGCTGGTGGGGTGGTGTGAGAGTCAGAAAAGGCCTTAACTGCTTAGCAACAACCAAAAGCAACAGTGTTTTAGCAACACTATTCTCATCCCAAATCCAAAACACAGCACTATACCAGCTGCCAGTGACAGTCAAGTCTGCCCCAGCCGAAACCATGCCAGAGGGCTATCCAAAAACAAAGCAAGTTGCAGTGGCAAATCCCCTTGCTTCAAGTGAGCTATCCAACATTGGGTGCATTTCTGAAGGAGCACTCAGAGCTCTGTGATTAGTTGCATTCCTCAGCTTTACCTTAAAACAATATATTTCTTTTTCTCAGGGTTGGGAAAAAAAGCTTGGAATTAAGCCTTGAGTCTCCCAAATGAGTTGCTTAGCTCTTGACACATGGATTGCCAACACAATTGGACTCATCTTCTCTGAGATCTAAGCAGGATGGTGGTGACAGGCATCGGGCAGTATTTTGAAAGAAATCTGTCCGTGCACAGAGCCTTTGTCTGACGGTGCATCTCATGGCATGAGCCTCAGCTGTAGCACTTCTCTCGTGTTTGCTGTCCATGTCCAGCTCTGTAGCAGTGCTTAGGAGTAACATCCTCCTCTTTCATTAGCAAACAACTTTACACAGCAGTGACCTGGCCTCACTACCTCTTGCCTCTTGGCTTGCCTATAGCAATGCAACATTCCTGGTGAGAAGCCTAAAACAACCCCTGCACACCATCTGGCACGGAAGGCTATGGCATGGCTTGCCATCATCATCCCTGAAATGCCTTCCCATGGAATTGCTCATTAGCTTCCCAGTCTCTGTGCCTTGGGCTGCTCCATGAGGAGGTCCATGTACCCACCATATGAGCTAGAGGACCAGGATGAAGGCCGCAGACAGTGACCCTGCTCAGCTGAAATAGTCTATGGCAGCAATGAAAGAACTCATCTGCGTGGCAAACTGTAGACAGGATTTGCCCAAGAATAAGGGCCATCACCAACCTCAGTAAGGTGATCTATGAAGTCTTCTTTACCAAGGTTTGATGTCCTGGGGCCAAGGTCCCACGATCTGAACAGGGATGAAATCCTACTGCAGGTTCTCTCTGAAATGAGAGATGAGAGACACTCATCTGTCTCTCTTCTGCCTGGCCCTCATCATAGCACCTTGTCTTCAAGACCATTGTCCCTCTATCAAGTTAGATTGAAAGAGAACAGATGGTCTCGTAGTGTCTGGGGTGGGGAAATGACATACATAAACCCTGTGTTAAGAAAATCAAGCTTAAAATAAACAGGCTCAAAGCCAAGATACTCCTTTGCACACACTTCTTCCCTAGGGTAGAGGAGGAAAGTGCAGAGATGTGACAGGTGCCAGTCACTTTGCTTCGTGTATTTCAGTAGGGAGATTAGATACTGCAATGAGAAGAACAAAGTAAGAACTTGAACTAAATAATTATGTCCTCTGCCTTTCTGGGAGATGGGCTGAGGAAGCACCACAGGGAGAGGACTTGGGATTAGAAAAGGGCAAACACGTTCCCTTGTCTCAGTATGGGAAGCATGGCGTGTTTCCGTACCGAGGATGAAAAATCAGCAAGGAGTGAGTCTCCTGACCAAGGGAAGTTTTAGTAGGAAAAATGGCTAAAAATCTAAGGACAAAGAAGTACTGGGCTATTGGCTGAAAAATGGATCAGAGCAAGTTGTTCCAAGGAGCCAGCCCAACTGAGGAACCCAGGAGAATTAAAAAAAAAAAGGTAGACAAAGAAAGGGGCTTTGAAAGGTAGCTGTAATCCAGGTAGTGTATCCTGGGGAGAAGCTGGGGAGAGGGAAAGATAAGAGCTGTGGCCATCCTGGGAACATGGGAGACCGAGTCACCATCCCATCCTACCAAGGAGCCAGTTGAGCTCCTGCCCACACTAAGGTATGTGCTATGGTGTCCCGAAGCAAATATGGAAATGTCAGTAAAACCCCCCCTTTTTTTTTTTTTTTTTTTTTCAGCTGAAGGGAGCTTCAATAGATTGGCTGACTTACACATTTTTGTACAGGGAAGTGAAGAGTAATACAGATCCCACTGGAAACCTTCATGCCGAGAGTTGCTCTTGCAGCACATGAGAGCTAACGCCATATGGCAGCTGGGGTGTTAACTGAGCTTGCAGTTTTTTGGTGTATGGTGAAGTGAACCATGAGCTGGTCAGTGCTGCAGCAACTGAGTTGCACTAGCAGAAGTCCCTCTGAGTCTGGCAGCTACATTTTTTAGTTTACTTTGTGCCGCAACATGCAAAGAGAATTTGCTTTGCCCTCTGATGTTTATCTTAATTTTGCATGTGTTCACAGCTCATAGGAGAAAATGACAAATTGAGAAAATATTTGTTTTCACAAAAGCCAAGAGACTATTACAGCAGACAGCCAGACAAACACAGTGTAAGTGCCAAAGCCGGAGCTTTTCTACACTCTGTGCCATGTACATGCTCAGTTTTACCTGCCTAAAGGGTAATAGGAAATTCAGTCAATATGCTGCCTTAATCACTGCAGTTTCTCTGCATGAGGACTGCCCATTGCATCCCGTTGCAGGGTTTTGGAACACCATCCAAAAGGGAGGCTGAAATCATCAACCACATTCCATTTAGACCTGCCAACTGAATCTAAACAAATTGAAAAATGACCTGCCCGCTACACTTTGAGGCATACAGCAGAAAATAACTCTGAAATAGCCGCTTATGTTCACTGGAGAAAGATTTATTTCTGATCTCAGAGCTTGAGTTGCAGAGGTAAATAGAACCACCTGTAAACCCTTACCTGCCATGCCCCACTGCCCCCATATGAAAAAACATCCACAGGCATTGCCTGAAGTGGAGTTGGTCAAGTAAATGATCAGGAAAATGAAATGTTTTCTCTCAACAAGCAGCAAATGAAGAGGAGCTGCTGCAGCTGAAATGGTGCTACCTTGTTTACCTGGAAGGTCCCAGCTTTTGATGAAGGGCCCATGACTCTAGAATTTGCTTCCTCTCCCCCCTGTGGTGCTACACGAGTCACTCTGCCCTTCACTTCATACTGCAAGAGGGGTTTTTGTAGGAAGAGAAGCTGACCTATTGTACAAATGATTCGAAAGGTCTCTGCACTGATGAATAGCCAGAAGGGAGAAGGACTCTGTATGTTACTTCAGCTAATTGTCTTTTTACTTAATTACCATCTATTTATTTAAGTTTTTTGTTGTTGTTGTTTTGTATTTAATAATAGATTTTGGTGCCATGAGATTATACATTTCATGGAAATCCCAGAAAAAGTGAACCTTAAAAATGTCCGATTGTAATACCGAGTTATTTAGGTCCATGGTTTTGTTACCAGAAACCCTCAGTGTGATCTCCATCCATGGACAGTGCCAAGGTTCCCCGGTCCATGGCATCCTAGCTCTCCTAGACAAACACAACAAAGTGTATCTCACCTGAAGGCATTTCTTTAGTTCCACTGTGACTTTAGCCCAGTTTCCTTAGGAAACAAAACCATCCAAGCATGTCCTCTTTCTGTCCCTATCCTCGTTTCTCACAGCTCCTGAGCCCATCAGCTGGTTTAACCCCCACGAGACAGAGGGCTAGAAGCCTCAAAGGTGAGTCTTCCCTATCGATTCTGTGAGAGCTGGTGGGGAGGTCTTTACAGACCCTTTTTAAAAAAAGGCCTTTTAGTGCTCCCACCAAGGAAAGAGCACAGAAAACTCTGGTATTACCCATTGCTTGGCAGCTCCTAGCCAACCAAGCAGTTAGTGCAAGGCCACAGCACCTGCTTCTTTTCAGACTAACTACAGTACGTGTTGTGTCCCACCAAGTGGGAATGCCATAGACGACAAAGGTAGGAGTGGAGATTATGGAAGGAAGGAGGTGTTTAGGGGACAAAGGATTTATATTAGTAGGAAAATATGTTCTACTGGCTTGGCTGCTCGCAAATCTGCTTTTTGGGATATTTTTTAATTTGCTTTCTCTCTTCCCTCTCTGAGTCCCACAGGCAGCGGTTGGTCCTTGGAAGATGCGATTACAAGGAGAAAGCACTTCAGTACCTGTAGAGAATGCAGAAGTGAAAAAACACCTCCCAGGGTCTCACCCTGAGCTGGAAGGAAATGTAAAAGTACTGTTTTCACATCCACACTGGCCCGTGATCCTGCCCTGGGACTCCATAAGCAGAGGGAATAAATCCTGAGGGGGTGCATCAGGAGCGCCCGGCGCCTGGGAGCTGTGTGGTTATCCACTGGGAACGGTCTGCACAGTTGGCACTGTGTGCCCCATCGTTTGACAGAAAGCTCCTCCTGAGGGACTGCCAGAGTGCTGGATATGAAAGACGAGGTGTTGCTGTTGGTGTGTCCTGGTACCTCGGTGCTGCCATCGGTGGCTCTCCATCCCTCAATAGCCTTTCTGCTCTCCCCTGGGCCACTCAATTCCATTAGCAGCATGTCTGGCATTTGTTGCCACACGCCTTTCCTTTTTGTCTGGCTTATATATAAGCCCTGTTGACCTTGATACTGGTGTGACACACAAACAAGTTACATAAAGACTCTTCAGGTGCATTTTCACAGATCACAGGTCCCCTATAATTCATAGTCCAAGATGTGAAGAGGGTGGCTGGGTTCAGCGTTGGGTCAGATCTCCTTTGAGAGGTTTAGATCTTACCCTGCCATGGTACCTATGCCTCATTTTGATTTAGTCCTCTCTGCTCTCTTCCTAAACAAGAATCCGTATATTTCTTGTTTGAATGCTTTGGTTTTGCTATGAGGCTTAGAAAAAAGCAAGACCCAAGGTGGTCTCAGCACGTGGGAACTGGGCACATGCCTCTTCCATCATGGTGTGCAACCAGATGATAAGGGGGAAATTCAGGCATTGCAGTCATTTGACTGTTCACCACTGATTCCGCTGCCAACTTTAAAAGCTGCTTCTTTACTGTGGTATACAGTGAAATACCCTATGTACTATGTGAATTATTTCAAAAGCCTTAAGATGTTTTCCACAATAAACTTGCACGTAGGTGGCAAAGAAAAACCCAGTCTGAGGATGCTGAAGACTGGGCTGATCCTGTCCCTCTTCAGGGCTGTTCAAAGTATGTGATTAAGCACAGAAAAAATAAAAATCAAGAAGTGTTTCAGAATGCTGTCAGGAAATACTGATGCTTTTACTGGCTCAGCTGGACCCTTAGCCTCACTAAACTGCCTCTGAGCTCCCGAGGCTACTGGACCACAGACCAAATGAACCATCGAAACAAGGCTCCTTATCAAGATGCGTTTATTTACTCAGGCATCTCTATGAATCATTAGAACAAAAAGCGTGCACATAATTAATTCCCAGGTGCATTTCAGACATGCGGTCCTGTCGAAGCAATATCAGCGATGCGAGGACTGACGCCCCCCCCCCGCATCCCTGTCCGCTCAAGCGGGAGCAGGTTTGATCCCTAGCAATGGGAAGTCAGTATGTGAATTTTACAGATCCGTGAGAATAAATTGATCTCAGCCGTTTCTCACCAGTTTTTCCCCAAACCAAAAGTGTTTTAATTATTTGAGTGTCAAGCAATCAAATGCTGTACCTCAGACACAGCTATTCCAAGAGATAATTAGAAGCACAGAGGAGCAAACAATATGCCACAGAAACGATCATCGCAGTGTGATCCGAAGGATAACTTTAGTAACGCAAGTGTTTCTTTGCTGGATGACTCACAGAGGGAAGCAGGGGCTGGAGCTGCTGAAAAAGGAGCCTGCTCCATGGGAACATGAGCGAAGGTCAAGGATCAACTGTGTAAAACCGACGTTTTGTTTGACGTTAATAATCTTAAGGAAATGGATGGAGTGAGAGCAAATGTCAGCTCCAGTAATGACTATGTAACTCTGGGACCGTATAGAAAAGTGATAGCCCAGCTCACATGCTGCTGGTGGAAATAATGGGGAGAGGTGAGCTGAGAATTCAAGCCTTGCTTTAATGTTTTCTTTTGAGTTTCTCCACAAAATCTGATTTATCAAAGGGACAGGTGGCTCCCTTTGATATTTAACTCTCTCTGTCTATATATCATATATATAGCATGTATGCATTTTTTACTATTGTTTTGCATCTGTGCAACTTAAAAAGCTTCCCAAAGCTGTAGAAGAAACACCATCTCAGTGACTGATACTGTCGCTTATTACATTTTTTAGAAAGTATAAATATCTAATAGTTTTTATGTTAAGGTCCAACTGGCGTGTTATAACATTTAATGCAAAACATAAACATGTTATAATAATATACATGTTATATAAGAATACGTGTTAAATTGTTAAATTTTACACATATCACTCAGACCCACCTTACACACTTTTTTTTCAGTGGTTATTTTCACAGTATCTTCTTTCAATAACAGATTGTTTAAGCCTCGTTCCTTCTGTCTCTTGCCAAAATAGCAGCAAGTTTAATTTTGTTTCTGCCCCAAATTCTGGCACAGCTGGCAATGTGTAAACACCCAACAGCCTGCTCCACATTTGTGACTCTGCTCCTTCCCTCCAGAGAGGGGTGCCAACTCTGTAAATTCAGAGGCCAGGTCACATTCGGGCTGAAAATCAGATTATTAGGGGAGAATAAGGTGCCATGTCACTCTGTTGTCAGTTATTTTGAGTTTATTTTTAAACGAAGGCTTGTTGGCTTTTCAAGGTGTGATCCAGCCCTGCTTTGCATCGATGGAGAGAGTACCACTTCCCCAGACAGCCTGCTCCAGTGCTTTGCTGTCCTTGTGTTGCAAAGATTTCCTGATACCAACCCAAAATGCCCCTTCCTCAGGGCAGGTCTGTGGCTGCTTGTCCTACTCGCAGTGAACAGGGAGGTCCTGGTTGGGAAGTCTCCATGCTGAAGACGACTGGGGACTGGAGTGTTTGGGGAGAGTATTTTTCATGTGCTTGCCCTGTTTCCTTACTTCCCCAGACATCCACTTTGGTGCTGTCAGAGACGTGTTCCTGGGAGGCAAGCTTTTGGTCTGATGCAGTACACATCTTCTTAGGACACAAAATCCAGTTTATTGCGTTCTTCTTCACAACAGCCTTTTCTGTCCTCGAGGACAGTCATTAATGCTCTTCTCTAGGCTACCCAATTCCAATTTTTTCAATTTTCCTTCATAGGACAGGACCTCAGACCTCTCATCTCCATCCTCATCTGCACCATGTCTTCCTGGGGGCACATTACTCACAGCTGAACACAGGGCTGTGGTGGAGTCACCGGCAGCACTGGGGACCTCGGCAGGGGTGTTAATCCTTATGTCCTGCAGGCTAAGTTGTCTGCCCACCCCCACCGGGTGTTTGCCCTTCTCCTCAGCACAACTGAGTCATGCTGCTCTCTGATTCACCCTGGATGGACCCTTCTCTGCAGAGCTGTTACCCAGACACTTGTTCTCCATCCCATATCTGTGCAGCTGGTTATTCCCACCTAAGCGAAGGGAAATGTGTCTGTACAAGAACGTGTATGGGTGCAACTGGTGCAGATCTACCTGAACTCCCAACAGCCTGAGACAATCCCGGGGGACTCTGCCGGGCAGGAAGGGTAGGTGGAGGGAGGATGCAGAAAGATAAAATGAGCGTGTTCCCCAAATTCAAAACTTGTTAGTGAGTCTCCCAGCATGCAATATAGATTTTGTTTCGGAGTTTGTTCCTCCCTTTTTTTTCTTTTTTTTCAGTTTATTATTTTGCATTTTTAATTTGACCCACCTTGCAAATCCAGTTTTTCTCATATCAGTTGTGGACACTGTAAATCCCCTGAAGTTTGAGGTCTGAATTAGTAGTTCTCCTGGATTCAAATATTGATGCCATAATGCTGACTCCTAAGATTAATACAAAATATAGGGAAAATCAGTTAGGTGATTAAGGTTAATACCAAACTTAAACTTCATTTCAGCTGGAATATTTTTAAATGAAAGGGTAGAAAAATGCATGTCCTTTCTATCAACAGGTGTAAAACTGTGCTCCTACTCTTTGTCAGTGCTCAAAGATATAGGAAAAAAGTGCTTTTTACGCTAGGTAGGAGACATTTTGGTACTAACCGCAAGGGATTTAGTAAAAATGACAGGTTTGGCTTTTAGGGTAGTGGAAAAAACCACAGATCTTGGGCATGAAGAAGACAAGGAATGTAAAAATGCTCAAGTGTCTGTGGTTGAGCCACTGGAAAAGCGGTCCTCTGGCCAGCTTGCATGGTGTGCATTATTTGAATTGTCCAGTTCTCAGATTAGGCTCACCAATGTGAATATTTTTTGTGTTCTCTACCACACAACATCTTGTCTCTCTGGAACTTTACAGCACAATCTGCTTGACTCTCGCAAAAGAGATCAGTGGAGGGGTAGGACTGGATGCAACAAAATAGATTAAATAGATTGTGAACTGGTGGAGTAGAAGTGATTTTCCAAAGGACATCTTACAGCTGTGCTGTTTCCATTGAATTTAATTGACTTTTGATTTAACTACCTGTTATCATTTTCCCTTAAAATCTGCCTGCTTGTCGTCTTGAGAGTTTTATATATTTTTGCAGTAACTATTGGACTAATACTAAGTGCAGAACTGCTTCCTTTGGATCCCTTATTCTAAAGTAAGCTGAACACTATAGGTTTCAGGGATAACCATGGTTCTGTCTAAGACATTAGTGTCCCAGACTGAAGAAGCTGACTCCTAGAGGATAACACTAAGGAGATGGCATACTCTTGTGTTCCAGTCATGTGGCACAATGCCAGACCAGGTTCCACTCATTTGAGTTTTGGGTCTGTGAGACAAAAGACTTTGGCCTAGCAGGAAGCGAAAGCCTAAAAAGCAGGACAAGAGGGGTGGGGGGAGGGATACAGGCCAACTGAACTGGCGAGTGCAGTGAAGCACGGCCATCAATTGGTTTATATCCAACCGGCAATAGGGTCAGAGGGATCACAGCTTAATCTATCGACCTGATGGAAAAGTTCTATATGATATAGTAGATTATATACTTCTTATAATATATTTTTCAACAATTTTAGACAGTTTCAAAAATTTTTACAAAGATGCTGTCTTGTTTTCTACTGTATTCTGTAAGTTTTAAGACAGACCTCTTTATAACCCTTTTCACTTTCTCTGTAATCATTGATTTGTATTACTTCCATTGTGAAATAATTCCATTCTTGAAATAAACAAAAACTATATTTATTTAAAAGGAAGACATGAAAATAAATTTGCATTTTACCCCATATTCTTGTTCCTACACTTCTGAGAAGTTCTCAGAAGATATGAAGATAATTTTAAATGATCTCCAAAAAAGCAGAGATTTTATTATCGGTATCTGCTGCTAGATGGCATGGGAAATCCTCAGAAATGTAATGAAACATAACACATAAAACCCACTGAGCCAGTGTAAGCCACCATCTAATTAAATAAGCAGATTCATAATGACAGTACACCATTAAAATTTCCAGACAGAAAACTTCTCAGTACTCCTATTCTGCATCTCTTTTTGTTACTTTAGGTCTTCACTTAGGGAGCAATGGAGGCAAGCTGAATAATGAATACAGTTAATACAGTCTCAAGGAGATTTCCTTCCAAGATTTCTTTCTGTTGAGCTGAACTGAAGGTCAAATAACTTCAGCATAGCAGAAAGCATCAAGATTATCCTTTTCAGATCCTTTTATTGAGTACAATTTAATGGCGAGAAGGCATAATAATGGATAAGGAGAAGTGGGATATTTTAAAGCTTTATTTTGCTTACAGCAAAGTAAGAATAATGCATTACAGTTACCTGGGCAATTGACAACAAAATAATCACTTTGCCAATTTTAGGTGGTGCCGTGAATGGCTCAAATCAGAAGTATAGACAACTGTTTTTTCCTTAATTGTTTTATCGCACTGATGAATGAAGATGAATCAAACCGATCCAGTTATTCCTCCATTAACCAGGGGATCATGGCTTATTACTGAATATAACCAACACGCATTTCCACGTATCTAGACCCTGGCGTGGAGCCCTGCTGTGGGCTGGGCACCTTGTTTCCTTGTACTGTACCTGGAAAATGAGTTTGCAGAGTATGGATGCAAATCAGTAAGCACACTGCGCAGGGAGAGCTGTGGTGTCACGATGGCAATGTACAGCACAACAAAAGATGTGCATATATATATTTTTTAATATATATATATAGAGAGAAAAGCTGTGTTTTGTATGCATATAACAGTTATAACTAATGACTGTAGCTATTAGCTAAAACTACAGGGCAAAGGCTCAAGAAGATTACTTTATTCCTCCTTCATGTTTTCATCTGTGCCTTCAGGGCAGGGAGGTGCTCTGCTGCGGGTGTGAACAAGCGTGGGCCGAGGAAGGGTTTATAAACTGGGACACGTGGGTTTGCTCTCACTAAGCTCATGGGAGGAGGAGCTGGAGGAGGCAGGGTGCTGGCATTGGAGCTGTTGGCCCACTGAGGCAGGACTTGTGAGGAACGGACACGAGGCAGTGAAGGCTTAATTTGCAACCAAGATGAAAGCTAATTGCAAATCTGGTGGGGGATAATTCACGAGTGGATGTGATGCTGTCTCCAGATCTTACTGCAGTGCCACAGAGCCTTTGACACGACCAAGAATCAGGGGGATGCCACGCGGCATTTGGATATCATTGTTTGCAGAAAACAGCATCTTCCTGGTCAATACGAATTTATGAAGTTTTTCACTTCCTTTTTACATATTGACCAAAACAAGTTACAAATTGCATTTCTCTCTCAAATTATCCTGTACTTTGTACCTGATTGCCCCTCATATCTGTATGTTCACATTCCACTGTTATCACACGAGCACTGTGCAAGCCTCGGAAAGCTTTTCTCCATTACTTGCTTTTTCAACAGATGTTCATATTTACCACTCGACCTTGTTAGTGTATTTACCATTGTGTAAACAGTTTGTACTCTGCTCAGACTATGAAGTCTATTTTGGCCAATATTTCAGCAAAGCCTTAGTGTGAATATAGGTGTACTAACCAGTGCACCAGAGAAATCTCTGTATTAAAAAAAAGGATTAGAAATAGAAAGCATCATAAAGAAAATGTGATTAAATAGTGAGCTTTTCAGTGATCTCATATAGATGGCATATTGAAAGTATACAGAGCTAGATATTAGGTCACATGTCTAGGGAGCTGCATACAAGAATAGCACAAGCATATAAGGAGAAAATTAGAAAGCCCATGCATAAAATGTCATACAGCTAGCAAGGGACATGAAATGTAACAAGAAAATACTCTAAATTTAGATTAATAGTGAAAGGATTATAAAAGGAGGAGTTGGTCTTCTACTCAGAGGGAGAAAAAGCTATTTATAAATGATATTGAGAAGACTGAAGTGTTTTGTTTCTTTTTGCTTCAGCATTCCCTGGAAGGCCCATGAGATAGGGTACAAGTTCAGGTTAGAAAAGAAAATCAGCTGAAAGCACAAATCAGTAATTTAACTTTTCCCCCCAATTCTCTGGAGCTAATGAAATTCCACAGGGAATTTTGAAAACCAGATGAAATAAATCTGAGAGCAATCAGAGGCTTATCACTGAAAACTGGGGAGGATGGGTAAAGTTAGGAGCCTGCTTATCTTTACAGTGGGGAACAGGGTGAACTGGGAAATTGCAGACTTGCCAGTTTACCTTCCCCTCCCAGGATGGGAAGAAATAATCCAACCATCGGTAAACACCTAGAAGATAACAAAAGATAAGTAGCAGCTAGCGGGGATTTGTTGGGAACAGATGATCTTTAACAAAAGTCATTTCCATTTACACCAGCATGACAGGCCACATGGACCGTGGGAAGGGGGTAGGCACTGTGTTTCAGAAAGGCTGTGACACTGAGCGCCCGTTTCTGCAGTTTCACAAGGTACCTGCAGGACCACGGTCTGAGCTCCACAGCCAGCGAGGACACACCAGCCATGGCTTCCATGGGCACGTGTCCTGAGCTCCGACTGACTCAGTATTTTCACCAATGACTCGGATGATAAGCTAAGAACTAGGTTTATTCAATTTTCAAATAGCAGGAAGCTAGGAAGGGTCATGAGTGTATTGGGGGATGGGGTGAGATCTGAGAATGATCCCAGCCGAGCGAATCACCCTGCCAAAACGAGATGCATTTTCTGTAATGCCTTATAGCCAACTAGGGATGCCTTGTTCTGCCAAAAGCACAAGCACAGAGCTCGCACTGAAGGCAAGGACCTTGCTAGATCCTGCCAAGCTCCTTGTGGCCTCGGCGCACAGCCCATGGCCAAGGCAAGCTCAGCACCTTGCCTCCCCGACTCCCGCCCAGGGGTACCTACGCTGCCAGCCTGGCTGACTCCTGGTTTACATCGGGACCTCAGCTCCCTGATCAGCCACACAGCATACTTGTCACTTTGTCACCTAACCTCCACCTGCGATGATCTGGCTGGTACCCTTGGTGGGGAAACCTGGGCACACAAGAGGACCGTCCTCTCCAGCGACCACCTGAGTCCCCTCTCTAGCTGACCTGAGGGCTTGGAGATTTTGGTGAAAATCTCCTCCTGCAACATGGTCAGTGTGAAAGAAGGAATGAGCATGGCCAAGACCAAGCATGGTCTCCCGTGAGCTCGCTTTGCTGCACAGTGGTCCTGTGGACAGGGCATGTCCAGGCAGCCCCTGCTGTGGGACCCCCCTTTGCCCAGGAGGGGCTGTCAGCCCAGCATGTCCCCCAGTCACCCCACTGCCACGGGGACAGCCCTGGTGTGGGACTTTGTGGAATCTGAAAGGCCTCTTATCATGCAGATTTAAATATATTTAATCATAGAATCATTACGGTTGGAAGAGACCTTTAAGATCATCAAGTCCAACCATTAACGTAGCACTGCCAAGTTACTACTAAACCATGTCCCTCAGCGCCACATCTACCCGTCTTTTAAATACCTCCAGGGATGGTGACTCAACCACTTCCCTAGGCAGCCTGTTCCAATGCTTGACAACCCTTTCGGTGAAGAAATTTTTCCTAATATCCAATCTAAACCTCCCCCGGCACAACATGAGACTATTTCCTCTTGTCCTATCGCCTGTTACTTGGTTTAATGTATTTTGCTTGTGCTTGGAGTTGCGTGTGATCGTTATGTTTCACAGGGGCATTTATTGTTGTCTCCTCTGCTGAGCGGCAGTTTTGTGCATGGACGAGCAGCCACCCAGGTCCATGGTGGAGGGGTGCACTCCTGGACCCAGCATGCGTCTGCGAAGCTGGCATTGCCTGGACCTGGACGAAGGAAAGGTGGGCTCTGCTCTGCCTGCCAAGCTGCTTTGTGCTCTCACGAATTCCTTAGAAAAACGAAACCAGTCAAAAATTTCGAAGCTGCCCTGGAATAAACTTCCTAAATGTGATGCAAACTTTGAAAGATTTCAATCTGGAGTTGTCTTGAAGTGGTTTTTTTTTGTTTTTTTTTTTTTTAATGTTAAGTTTCCACTATTGACCTAAAAAATCAGTCACTTAGACAACCCTGCTCTGTGCGGGAAGGATAAAGCTTATCACAGAACTAAACACAATATTTCAGGGACTGCTGGAAAGTGGAAAAGACCATGCTGTTCTTACTGCTTGCTGTTATGAATTCAGGGCACGCTTCTTTGACCTGTCCTCCTCTTGCGGTAAGCGTAGTGCATATGTAAATAAAAGTAATAAATACCAAAGCAAACACCAAGACCAAGGAAATGGAAAATAACCAACTCGACTAGCTAAACTAACAACTTAAACTGAAACATCCCACTCTTCTGGGGAGAAGATAAAAGAAAAAATGACTGACAACATGTTGGGCACTTCACCTTGCTCTCTGAAGGGTACGGCATGGTTAAACCCTGGAGCAGTAACGGCACTTTTGCTGTCCCACCTGCATTAGTAGTGGTCCTCCCTGAGGTGGCACCTCAGGCCATCTCTGGTCACAAAGCACAGCGGCACCAGCACAGCCATGTCCTCTTTGGGAACATGGGTGAGGAAAAGACCAGCTCATCTCTGTCTGCTTCACTGTGAACCCAGAGAACCCGGCACCATCTTGAGGACCACGAGTGCCAGGGCAGGGCTGCAGCACTGTCATGTATGCCATGCCCAGCACTGGCCATTGGCTCAGGGTGGACACGCCCCATGTCCAGAAGACATTCTCCAGTTGTTCATCACTATTTCTGTTCAGAATAAGATTTATTCCCTTCATCCTTCTATCTAAAAACCACAGTTTTGTTAAAGGTAATTTTGAGCACTTGGGTAAAAAAATCCATGCCTATGTTTAGTCTGTATTAGGGGGAAATATGTCATACAAACGGCTACTGGCGACACCCATCCTTACTGAAAACACTGCACAGGAGTGTGCATTACCAGAGCTGCGTGCCTCGAGGGCCTCTTGTACATTGTCCTGTGAAAAACAGAGTTTTCTCTTTATGCAAAAATGCTAGCAAGAGGCTTCCTAAAACCTCAGAGTTAAATAAATATTTGTAATTTCCCCATCTTTTTAATCCCAAACCCCCAAGGTCGGAATTTAATACCAAAGGACTGATGCCTATTTCTGTCGAAGTATACATGTCTGTTCCTAAAAATAAATCTGTGTGCTAAATATATCCCACAAGCTGAAGGAAATTTGTCAAGATGCATTTAAAATGGAAGTCTGATATTGAACAACAAAGAAAGCGGCCTGCAGTATCTGACCCATGACTAAACATTTAATCAAGATATGTTAAAACAGGAATGCACAGCTTGCTGTCAGCTTTTACTGAGTCAACGAGAGAGACTATCGCTATGGGTTTTTCTGCACAAAGGATTTCAGTTTTCTCAGAAACTTGCCTCTCTTCCCATCAGAGCTCTTGAAATTCTTTTTTTTCTTCCAGTCATTTTAAAAGGTAATTACAAAAATGAAAATGCTAACAGATTTCAAATCACTTCAGGACATTTTGCCTATTAGAAACATGTTGACTTTTTAAACAAATGGCTTGCTTTCCCTGTAATTAATTTTAAAAGATTCATTTTTGCACTGACAGGCGACAAGCAGCTATTCTGCAGCTGTCTCAGGATTCTTGAGCTTGACCTTAATAAATAATACAATGTTTTCTTAATTTGAAGAGTAACATATGCTTTTCCTCTTCCCCACTGAAGTGGATCCATTTATTTTTTCTGCAGCCGATGTATTTGCTGAGGCAGCATACGCCTTTTGCAGAGTGTGATTACCTTTATGTGGGCAAGTAGGCCACACCATTAACAATTAAATATTTTCAGAATTTTATATTTAAGCAAGTTAAAAATTATTGTATATCCCCTTTCCCCTTACGTGGTGGTGCATGTAGACCACAACCAGTGTTTCTTAGAGTCCTCTTCGGCCATGGAGGTGCTGCCATTAGGAGGCTGTGGCTTTCACCCAGCACGTGCACATCCTCATGGGCAGCAGCGGAAGATGCGGTCAGGAGACCAACCCAGCCATGTCCTCAGGAGTGGAGGGTCGCACAGAGGCACCGCCAGCTTCTGGGCTTGGTGGATCCCCTTGGTGGGCCCTTTTCCTCATCAGGTATATATGTGGCCCTGTGGTTTTTGTCCATGTTGAGCAGCTACCAGCGTCCTGGGTGCAGACCAAGAGACATAGCCCACTGGTGATGCCAGCAAGTGCTGGTGGCCTTGTGTGGACCTGGTGAACACTGAGTGTCCTGAGTTCATCAGTTTTGTGGATTCAGCAGGTCTGCCAGTCTCCAGAGCCAATCAGTTCTTGGGAAGCCTCCACAGACTTGTCCTCCTTGTCCTCTCTTCAGCCTCTTGTTTTCTGGTTCCCATTTCTCCACGAATGTTCACAGGTACCTATAGACCCCACTCATGCAAACTCACACAAGGGGGATCATTGTACCATCTAGCACCTTTTCTATATGCTATATGCTTTGAGGCAAAACAAGGAGATAGACACCCAGGAGTCAGAGCCAAAGGGTGCAATGTGTATATGTGTACCTCTCCTGCCATCATTGCTTGGTGCTGCACCTCCTGCTTGGCAGAACATCTGTTCCTGAGCTGTCTGTAAGCCCTGTCTTGGTTACGTGGCAGACCCATTGGTCTCAAGAAGCAGTATGTCATGTTGGAATATGTCACAGCCTACAAGCGTCAATAACCACTGTGAACATATAAGATCTCAAAACCTGTCATGAAAAGGTGTTTTATAACAGGGTGAAATAGCCCATTCTTGAGAGGTTCCCACAGAGGCTTCCCCTCAGTGATAACAAACAGCAGCTCAGGATGCAAAATGAATGGGTTTGCCTCAGACACTGGGGCTGAGTTGGAGGTTTCCCAACAGGACACAGTCGCTGCCATAATCAGCAATTTAACATCAGTTCGTTTGTCAGGTGGGTGCGAAATGCTTTCAAGACCCCTCCAGGTTGGACTTTTCACACTTCTGCTCCCAAGGGGTTTGTTTTGCTCTCTGGGGCACTGGAGGACATTGGCACAGAGGTTTTTGAAGAAGTTTTAAATTGCAGAATCCATAACAATAACAACACACAAAATAGTCCGTCCCCCGCTATGGTGACAAAGGTACAGGACATGGGGAGGAGGAGCCCAATAACCCACATCAGCATTTGAGTACATGAAACTGCGTTCAGCTGGCTCCTTAGTTTCCTTTGCAGGAAAAAGGTTTTGGCACCAAAGGAAGACATTATTGATTGGTGAAAAATGATTGTGAGATCTGCTTGCATTTCTGGTCCCCACCGCTCTGTACTGGAATCACTGGGCACGTTGTGCCTGTCAGGGCAGTGGCCTGGGTTCTACCTTGCTGCCCAGTGCCATTGCTGGGAAACACTCACTTAACGTGTGTGGTGAAACAGCTGTAATTTTGTTGAAATTAACTTTTTGTTTGTTTCAAGACAGGATCAGACCCTCCAGATTTTCTTGTTCTGCTGGTGAGAAATTTGCTTGGAAAACATTGCTAGGGGAAACTCTGGATTTATTGTAAGCAAAGTAATAATCAGCAACAAATACAGAATAATTAATTTGCTGAACAAATCCTATACGTCTTTATGGACAGTAAAATTGCTGGTAAAATGAAAACCGCGTAACAATATACAAATGGCCTAATGGAAAAGAACGAGTGCTTTAATAAACCAGAGGTTTACTGCATTGAAGAAGTATTTATATTATTGAACATTAGTAAAGATGGACTGTATTACTTTAATTATTCTTCAATCAGCTAGAAGATTCCAATCTAGTGTGCTGGCCAACTAATCTGGAACATAAACCCAATCCTTTGCAGGGTGCAATTATTCTGTGCCTTTGGGTACCTCCCGGGGTCAGCGGCAGCATCGCAGCCCCTCCAGGAAGGCAGGGTGAGAACAGGCAGTCACGGCGGCTTGTATGTTTCTCCACTTTCTTCCAACTGAGCTCTTGCTAGCAATTAAGGACTGGCTAACGCAAATCAGTCAGTTAGTATGTTTTTTCCTACACTGTTACTACTCCTTTTCTCACTGACCTGCAGTATAACATAGTGGGATCCTCCCCTGGCTCTGTCTGTGACTCCTGTCCACCCCCTTTAGGACTCGTGACCCACAGTCGCAGGGCAAAGGCTGTCGTAGATAGGTAGTGCCCCGTCAAAGGTGCACCCCGTGGGATGTTGAGTGCTCTTGGTACCTGTGAAAGTCCGAAGCTAGCCTGCAGGTTTGCAAGGTGGGGGGGTAACACTGGCCTTCCCTCTGCCTTCCTGCAGCATCAGAAAAAATATCCTTTTTTTTTTCCCCTCTGCAGCTCCTACAGTGGTTAAATTCCACACTATGTAGAGGGATCTTGACCTTTGACTAATAGTAATGGTGATGATAACAACAATCAGTATATCAATAATGGGCTAGGGAGTAATTGCAGGTAGATCCAGGACCAGAGCCAGAAAAGAACCATAATTTCTTAGCTGTTAGATCCTTTTCTTTTTAGGCTATGCACCAATGTTTTTAATATTAACAAATACTATTAAAATAAATAAACCCATAAGCATGCTAGGCCTTCAAAAGTCTGCATATAAATCTTTAGTGTGCCTGCAATAACATCAGACCCCAAACAGTTGTACCACATAAAGCAATTTGCAATGTATGAGAACAGCCATCAGCACATAAGCTGTGATTCCAGCATCAGATAAATATTTTCTCATGCTCATTATGCCCATCAGGCTTGCAGGAAACTTAGCCATGAGGAAAAATAAGCTGATGCTGTTGTTTCTACAAACTAGGAATAGGAGGGAACGGAGGCAAGAGGGCAAGGGCTGGGGAATCAGATCCAAACCATTTTGGCATGCTGTAACAGTCAGGTGAGCAGGGGTAGGCGTTGCCCCAAGAACTGATGCTCAGATGATAGCTCTCAGGGTGGGCCTGGCCACTTCCAGGGCGCTGTATTTCTTCTGTCCCTGTGGTTCCCTTAGGGAAAGTCTCACTGCTCCGGCTCAGCTGTGTGACAGTGACCGAGAACCTGACCTCTCCATCTGCTCCTCATGCGTGTGTTTCCCCAAGGTTGTACATATAGACCCGTTAATCACCCATACCCTGTTAATCTCCTATGATGGGAGACATTTTGTGGCCATCACAGGCTTTCATTTAAGGGGGTCAAAAATCAGCAGATGACCATGGGATGTGCAGGACAAAGAGGCATTTTGGCAGTGTGCTGGGAGTGCTGCCCAGGGGAGCAGCTGACTGCTGCGTTGGTGGGGAATGCAGCATTGTCACCCAAATGTCAGCACTCACATCCACGTACTTCCCTTAAACTAGCACGCTCTGGGTTTGAAGGAAGGATCAGCAAGTGGCATTTTGGATTAAAATAACAAACTATTTTTGAGAAAGACGTTCTGTAAAGAGTAAATGCAGCCGGTGGTCTCAGTGGGAGCTAGGAAATATTGACAGGCATAGTTCCAACAATTGGTGTGGAAAGATTCAAACAGCTAAACCCTTACTGGTAAGCTCCTCTACCTCATTTTGTACTTTAGCAACAGTTAGGCACATCTGATTCATGATCTGGCTTCAAACCCAGTGATGACTTAGAAGCCATATAGATTCCTTTGTTACCGGTGGCTGCTGTCACAGAAGGTGCTGATGTGGCTTTGTTCATTAGTCTGTATAATGGCTGATGGTGTGACACTGCTTCTCACTTAGAATCACAGAATGGTTTGGGTTGAAAGGAACCTTTAAAGGTCACCCAGTCCACCCCCCCTGCCATAAGCAGGGACATCTTCAACTAGATCAGGTTGCTCAGAGCCCCCTCCAACCTCATCTTGAATTTTCCAGAGATGGGGCATCTACCACCTCTCTGGGCAACCTGTTCCAATGTCTCACCACCCTCACTGTACAAAATTTCTTCCTTCCATCTAGTCCAAATCCACCCTCTTTTAGTTTAAAGCCATTACCCCACGTTCTGTCACAACAGGCCCTGCTAAAAGGTCTGTCCCCATCTTTCTTATAGTCCCCCTTTTAGTACTGAAAGGCTACAATAAGGTCTCCCCAGAGCCTTCTCTTCTCCAGGCTGAACAGTCCCAACTCTCTCAGCCTGTGCTCATAGGAGAGGTGTTCCAGCCCTCTGACCATTTTTGCGGCCCTCCTCTGGGCCTGCGCCAACAGGTCCATGCCTTTCCTGTGCTGAGGACTCCATAGCTGGATGCAGTACTGCAGGTGGGGTCTCACTGGAGCAGAGTAGAGGGGGACAATCACCTCCCTCGACCTGCTGGCCACGCTTCTTTTGATACAGCTCAGGATACAGGTGGCGTTCTGGGCTGCGAGCACAGATTTCCGGCTCATGCCCACCTTTTCATCCACCTTTACCCCCAAGTCCTTCTCAGCAGGGCTGCTCTCAATTGATTTGTCCCCCAGCCTGTATTGATACTGGGGATTACCCTGACCCAGGTGCAGGACCCTGCATTTGTCCTTGTTGAACCCCATGATCTTCACATGGGCTCACTTCTCGAACCTGTCTATGTCCCTCTGGATGGCATCCCATCCCTCAGGCACGTCAACTGCACCACTCAGCTTGGTGTTGTCTGCAAACTAGCTGAGGGTGCACTTGACCCCACTGTCTATGTCATAGATGAAGATGTTCACTTACTGAATTTGGGCATGGAGCACCTTGGTCATGGTTTATACGACTTTTGGGGAGACTTGAAGAGCTGCTGTGGATGCTTTTCCTCCATTTTCTCACTTCCACAGTGCTGGAGCATTCAGATTTCTATCTCATCACCCACTCTGTTGAATACATTTGTGTTGCCACTGAAATAGCGGAGGGCTTTGGAGGGAAGCTGCAGGATGTTGTGGGTACTCACACTTTCTTTTCCATCACTCAGGCACTTCAGTTTCCCTGTTCCCCCCTGTTCTCTGGACAAGGTGGTAATAATGGTGCTAAGAAAAAGAAGTCTGTGGTAATGGAAAGGGTTGGGGTTTGCAGCAGTGGTGAAGACAAAAGCACTCCAGTTTTGTCTTATCTTGCTGTCTTAAACACTACCACAATTCACTAGCATGGATCTAACTGCATTTTATCCCTTGTAGCTGGACATATATCTAGACTTAAGAAACAATGGAGAAATGAAAGCCTGACGTGCATGCATAAGGAGTCTCCAGTGTAACAGAAGTCTAGAAAATTTATTCATGCTTTAAATTAAATTTGGAAGTTTGGTCCACCCCTGTCTTTTATTTCCCAAGATAAGCATTATGCAGTACAACTGAGCTTTTGCTGGAATCCAATTTTTAATCATCATTGACAAGATAATAATTTCCCCAATTTTAGGATCACGCACGGTACACCTCCCTTTCACGGCAGTCTCCCCTCTGCGCCTCTGCTGCTGCGTCTCATTCAGGAGGAGGCACTGCTGCGGTGAGTCAGCCGCACAGTACTCTCTGTAAGGAAGAACGGCTCTTCCCCCCCTTGGTTTTCATGTTCCCAGTGAAAGAAAATGTCTTTAGTGGCAGACTGAAATAAGGTATTTTTTTATTCTAATGAAAAACACCCAGCACAGGACTCATGGTGCCTGAGTCCCTGGGTGCGAGGCAACTCCGTAGCCACAGAGTTGGTACGAGCATCCCAAAGGCCATCTTCCAACATGGGCCTTTTCCAGCTGTTTTCTTTTTTTCCCTTTCTTCTTCTATCTAGGATGTGAACCCGAGGGAAGAGAAACCTGCTCATTAACAAGGCCAGAACTGAGATGCTGACCTGTGCTGCCACTGTGGCTGGCTTGCACGAGAGGACAGATGGATGGGGTCATGGGACCCTGGTCCACCCACGGCACCTCTGTGCCACCACTGCTGTCCCAACCTTTGGAAAGCAGACAGGAGGGGAGCTGGGGATAAAGCTGGTGGTGGACTGGGAAAGCAGAGGCTGAAGGAAAGAGCCTCAGCTAAAGAGGGAGGATAAGGAGCCAAGAGACAAACCCTGACAAGATTTCTGCGTGTGTCACATAAATGCAAACCAAGGGCCAAGGAATCACAACAGATCTTTTTTTTTTTTTTCCTGTGGAAAAAGGTACCTTTAATATCAATGTGCATCTTAGGAAGCTAAAATATTAGCTGTCTACCTTGGAAGGCTGAATGATGGAAATAACCCTTTGGAATTCTTAAACTTGCAGGAAATCAAGGTGTTTCCCCATGGAGTTTTAAACACAAGGAGACTGCCCACTATTTAAAGAAATCCTCCAGGCCTCCGAGGTACAAGTACACTCAGGGAAGCAGGTTAGAGCATCACACCAGACCTCGGGCAAATACAGCAGGTGAAGAGGTGGCAAAAGCATTTGAAGAAAGGGCATTGAGCAGTGAGTGCAGGGAGGTTCCCTTTGTGCTTACACATTTGAGGAACTTTTAAGAACTACAGCGAAAAATTGTTGAGACAACTGGCTCCAAAGAGTTTTGCAGCTCTATCATTTAAGGTCAAGAAAAAACAGGAAAGAAACACTGTCTCTTAAATCTTTAAGATGTCAGTAAATAAATGATGTGATTTTCAGAACTGTAAAGCATCTCATATCTTCTGCTGACTTCAGCTGGAGCACTGGGTGCTCAGCACTTCTGGAAATAAAATCATTTGTTTGCCAAGCCTCGGAAGGAAAAGCTGAGAAGGCTGACTTGAAGTTCTTGTTCTTGCGAATATGAATATGAAGCAGGATATAAAAATATGAACTGAATATGAATTGAAGCAGAATATGAAACTTAAATCAGTAGTGTTCCCTCAGGAAGATCGTTATTTGGAAGAAAAGAAAAAGTGCGCATAAAGACAAATTTGTAAACACCATAGGAAAGGAGGAAGGATGGAGCTTGCCTGGCATTATTATTATTTCCTGTCTTGGAGCTAGTCGGCCTCTGCCTTCGCTTTGTGGTATTTGTAGTTGTTCTGCATTGAACTAATTGCTTCCAGCCTTGGGGGCTGTCATGAAAATGTAGGCAGTGCTAATGCCTTAACTGTTAATTAACATGCTAGCAAAGCAGTTGAGGAAGGGACTAAAATGTCAAACAGTGGAGATTACCGAGTACGAAAAATACCACACTCTTGCGCGGTGAGAGGGGCAGGGGCAGGCTGGCACAGATGCCAGAGGAGACGGGGTCCTCTGTGGAGCGCTGGCTGTCCTCGCTCACCGCAGTCACGGCAGGAGCCTCCACCAGACCGCTCTTCTCAGCATGGGTGAGATGCTGAGGAGTACTGCACAGCTCTCGGTTTCTGTGATTTGTTTCAATCAAGAGCTACAGTTAATAGATAAAAAAATCTTAAGCAATAAGAAAATGTAGAAATTGTGTTATAATACAGAAGGGGTTACAAAAGTGTTTTAACAGAAACTGACATCTTCCATGTGATTTTTTTCCCCTGTAATATTCCGCTGGAAAACAAAATCCCTTTGTCGATTAACCTGAAATATTCTTGATTCATTTCGCTTCCACTGCAGTGTCCCACCAACTGGGAAGAGCTTGAAATGGGACTTGAGAGAGGTAAACCTGTAGCATGCCAGTGCCAAAAGGGAGTAAAAAGAGTATGAGATCCCAAAATACGATTTATCTAATGTGATGCCCACTGGGAAACTCAGAGATTAATGCCCAATGAAGTGAAAACATTTTGTCCTGGCCAACATAAAAAAGGAAGTTCAGGACTGTTTGATGCACTGATTCCTCTGTTCTAACTTAGAACGAAAAAAGTGTCAAAATTAGAGGACTTCCTACAATAAAATAATACTAGGATGATTTTTTTGTCATTTCTTCACAAGACTAGTGTTTTTCTGAGCAGTAATTTACACATTTTAATTCAAACATCCTGATAGAAAAATGTTTATATAGATATTAATTTTAATAAGAGATTTCATAGTACTAATCTTCTAATACAGAGCACCATTCAGAATCACTTTATTATAGAGTTTGCCTAGCAAAGCATTTCATCATGCAGAAGTGAGAAAAGCCTACATGCGCTGTTCTGATAAAAACAGAGAAAAATAAGATTCAAAGGCTAAACAAGATGGTGAGGTTATGGTGAAAAAGAAGGCACCAAAAAGCTGCTGAAGAAGAATCACAGATAATGGAGTTGAGAAGATCTGTGATGAACTTGTACGGAGTTTGCTTGTTAATGCATTGCAAAAAGCTTTACAAAGGAAGGCTGATATCAGTGTAACAGGCAAGGAAGGTAAAGTGGAACACGGTGAGTGACTCTCTTTTGCTCACCCTGCGAGCCAAGAGCAGAGCTCAGACTCTTCAGGCACGGTTGAAGGTACCTTTTGCAAGACTAGGTCCTTTCCTTTTGTGACATGACAAGAAGCCCAGAGTGGCTTTTGTCTCTGGACCCTGACACAAGACATGAGTCAGAATGATGAAAAACAGTGATTCATGATATGGACTTTTTCCTTAAATCAAGCTATGTGTTGCGTTACTTTTTCTACAAACCTGTTTGGCAATACATTTTGGAGCCTTGACATGTGCCTAAGAGATAAACAACACTCCTTGTTCTGGAGTACTATGAGCAGTGATTGATGACTGTGACCTGTGTGATCACTGGACTTTAAATACTGAAACACCAACATGTCCCACCAGCCTTGGTCAAGGGAAGAGGAATTTAATGCACTTGAGGACTGGATGCAATAATACCATAAATTTAGGTACAGCAGGGACCATTGTGATGTTAGTGGACCTAATTGTTAGTTGACACAATTTCACTTGCTATCAGCAACACGTAAAAATACTCCTCTTACTCCATAACTGATCACTGTCAGGCCACTAACTTGCAGCTGAACCGAAGAGCATCTTTTGGAATAAGGCTGCTTGGTGCTGCACTCAAAGGCGCCATGCTGTTCTGTTTCCAGCACTTAATGAACTTCTGATTTTTGAAACCTTAATTCTCAGTCTTGTTTAGAACTGTGCTTTTTTCCTGCAAAACTCCAAACCCAGGTGGGTCTGTGAAATACGCTTCAATTTCTGTGCTCTGTAATAGAGCATAAGGTGCCTAGCCCAGAATTATGCCCTGTGAAACATTGTTGTCATTTCTAAAAAATTAGACATATTTTGTCTAATCTGTATATTTACAGATCTGCATATTTTCGGTTTTGGTCATCTGTGTAGAATTATTCTTCCAGGCTGAAAGTGTTTTCCTGAAATGTGCCAACATTTTTTGCAGTATGTAAATCAACAGATCACCTCCTGCCTCCCACTTTCCCTCTAGGACCTCACAGACGGGGGCCGTGGCAGCCGGACTGAGTGCTGGGGCAATCCCAGACATCTGCCTTCTGAGCAGGGAATTGAAGATGCTCCACTTTGCATAACCTTTGCCTTAGGGTCAAAACAACTTTTTTTTTTTAGGCCAGCCGTGGTTGTCCTTCTGGGGCACTGCTTGCATTTACTGGGGCACTGCTCACATTTAACTCTCCCACTTAGGAATATATTAGTTTTGTTTTGGTGAGCATATTGTTTAGCAAAAGTTGCTCAGTAACAACTAACTTTCCCATCCAGCTATGCTTTTTATTCCATTTCTCAATGCTATGGGATTTTACATGATGTGTATTTTCATGGGATTAATATCAATGTGATGTTCTATATTCCTAATGTATCTCAGCTCATTAAGTACCTTAATTCATTTTGTAAGAATATCTTTTGCCTTCTACTTAGAGGATGTACCCATTTGTGTATCATCATTTGTAGGCTGTTCTCGACCCCAGAGCACAGAAGAATTCTCCTGCTATTTAAAATCCCACTCAAAAGTAATGGCTCTTATACCTACCTACCTAATATCTTTCTGGTAGATCAGCTTATGATGTACCCACTGCATAAAGCGAGCTGAATTCTCTGCCTTAGCATCAGGCTGTCACTAATTGTTTTTATATGTGTTTGCTATGATTACATTGTCCTCATTTCCAGTATCTGTTTTGAAACACAATATTAGTTCATTTATTTCCTATGTCACAAACCAATCTCATGGTGAACATTGCCTTGCAAGTTTATTGAGATAATGTTTCTCATGAGAGCTTTGTCCTGCTGTTATCTTTGTGCTTTTTTTTTATAATGGTAGAAGTGTCACCCTTTCATAAAGTGAGTTGCTTTGATTGCAAATAGAAGAATTTGCCCCTTGTGTTGAATACATTTGGGTCTTATTGTGACTGCTGTCTTGTTTATGGCTTCTGGACCTAGCTGTGTGTTCACCCTGGGTTCTGTCTTTATTTTTCCTTAGATGCACATCAGCACTGCTGCTGCCTGCTGTCCCTTGTATTTGGGAATCACATTACAGCTTTGCTTCTGTGATGATTCAAGTCATAGAATCAGAATCGTTTGGTTGGAAGGGACCTTTAAAGGTCACCCAGTCCAACCCCCTGCAGCGAGCACAGATATCTTCAACTAGATCAGGTTGCTCAGAGCCCCCTCCAACCTCATCTTGAATTTTCCAGAGATGGGTCACCTACCACCTCTCTGGGCAACCTGTTCCAATGTCTCACCACCCTCACTGTACAAAATTTCTTCCTTCCATCTAGTCCAAATCCACCCTCTTTTAGTTTAAAGCCATTACCCCACGTTCTGTCACAACAGGCCCTGCTAAACTGTCTGTCTCCATCTTTCTTATAGTCCCCCTTTTAGTACTGAAAGGCCACAATAAGGTCTCCCCAGAGCCTTCTCTTCTCCAGGCTGAGCAACCCCAACTCTCCTAGCCTGTATTCATTGGAGAGGTGTTCCATCCCTCTGATCATTTTTGCGGCCCTCCTCTGGGGCTGCACCAACAGGTCCATGTCTTTTCTGTGCTGAGGACTCCAGAGCTGGATGCAGTACTGCAGGTGGGGTCTCACTGGAGCAGAGTAGAGGGGCAGAACCACCTCCCTCGACCTGCTGGCCACACTTCTTGCTATGTCCAGCTGATTTGTAATATCCAAAATTCTTTCAGTTCTAGTTAGTCCATATGCTAACATGGCTTAAACTTAGCATCAGGCTTGGCCATGTCTGGTGGCTTCCTTGCTGTGGGTCTCCATGAGCAGGTGTATTGGGAAACCTGTGGGAGTTCAGGGACCCAAAAGTTTAAAAAGTAATGTGAGAACCTCACTGCCTCTTCAGATGCTTAAATAACTTCTGAAATCTGTCCTCTGACATTAGTTTTCTCATTGAAATTGTTTCTCAGAAGCCTTGAAAGCTCCCAGTCATCTTCTCAGCCACTCTGTCACCTGTGACTTTAGACTGAGCAGTTCAGAGGACCTTGTTGCTCCCTTTTTATCTGAAGGTTGACCTGACTCTGGAGTAGAACACAGGAGAAGTGACACACAACAAGCTCATCGGACACTGAACTCCGTTCCTTCCCTCAAGCACTATCCATGTTGCTCTGCTCAATTTTTAACACTTGGTCTCAGGGAAATCATATCCTTCAAGACCACAAGGGACCATCTTTATCACATACAATGCTCTTCACACACAGCCATGGGGTTTCACCAGTGTTCCTGCAACTGTTCTGTGTCCTTCATTGCACTAGAAAATATCATCTAGACAGATACTCACTTTTGATTTAAAGATCTCTGCTGACAGGGATGTTGCTGTATTCCTAGGTATGTGTTTCCAGTGGCTAATTATATTCACCTAAAGATTTACACGTGGTGTCTTGCCTGAGGCCGTGGCAATGCTTTCAGAGGAAATTTCTGATGCTGAGGCCAAGAACAAAGTGCTGACAGAGAGGTGACTGATCACTTTTCTCCAGGGATGTCACTGGTCCTTGGCCCTTTCATGATGCTCATTGGTTTTGCTGAGCTGGGGAAAATTACTCTTGTGTCCCAGCACCTTCTGTTAGAAGGCTTCTGCCGGGAGCAGGCGCCTGTGCTGTCCCCTCACAGGATTACCTTGGCTCCTCCAGGGATTTGACCAATGCCAATCTTCCTGCCTCTGGAGATGACAGCCATGGGCAGAGGCTTTATGTTTTTCCTCCCGTCACTTTCAGTGGCTGCTCTGATAGGTTTTGCCTAAGGGAAACGTAAACGAGCCGAGGAGAAAAAGTCTTCAAGTCTATATAGGTGATGAGCATGTTCTCCCTTAACCTTACATCATATAATTTTTAAAATTGAATTTATTTAAGCTCTAATTAATACACCAATTTTGTAGCTATTCTTGGAAACATATTTGTTATTTTCCAGTAGCCTTTTAAAAGCGCTGAACCCAGGATTCAGCTAAACAGCATATCAGTGGTTGTAGTCTACCAAACAAATCTGGGCTGTCAGAAGGTCTAGTGAGCTCTGTACAACTCACCTCTGCTCATCAGACTGGGGCTAACTACAGACTTTCCCAGGAACACATCTAATGTTTTGGGTATTTTTTTTTCCTCTTTCCAGGTTATTGATAAAGATAATGAATAGTGCTAGCCTAGGCAGCATTCCTGTGGGAGTCCATGAGACATATTGTTGAAGCTGTTGTGAGTGCACATCTTTCGAGCTGTGGAGAGTAGCTTGGTGGCTTTTGAGGGTCTGTATGGTCAGATCTACATTTAGATTAGCAAGTGAGACCTAGTGACAGACCAGGTGCTGTCCCTACACTTGCATGTCTCTCTCTACCCTGGCAAAGTCACTGTGCCCATCGCGGAAGGATGCTGCTGCCATGGTGGAGAGCAGCAGCTGCTGCAGGACATGCACACTCCAAAGTTGCAAAGCACGTGAGAGAAAAACGGGTTGAGTGCTACCCTCTCTCTTCAAATTACAGAGCAAAACGCGCAGGTGACAGAGTGAAAGTGCCCCATAGCAGAGATTGGCCTGGGTAGCCCTTTGTGTGTTGTAAAATTCAGTATGGGATTGTCCAGTAATGTGGCTCAGCCAAGCGTGCACCTGGATCCTGGGTGGCTGCCGGCTCCGACACTGCCTGCTTCTGCCTGGGGCTTTCTGATCCCAGTGCTCACCTGGCCCATCCCTCCAGACCTCAGCAATAGGTGACAAAATCACTGCACAACACGTATCCCCAGGTGGGGATACAGGATGGAGGCTGCTCCAGCGTCACACAAATGAGAATGAGTCAGCCTCCCATGTCAGAGCATGTTTCTTAATTTAGATGTACTGGGATATGGTTCCTCCAGACGTTCATCCCCGTGGCCAGCCTCTGTGGGCACCAGAGAGGCATTTGCTTTATTGCTGGTTCTCTGATGCCCTCCTGGGACTTACTGCAGGTGACCGACAGCACCGCTGTGGCATGGGCGGCTAAGGATGAGCTGCGTCATGAAAGGAAACATTTCCACAACATGACCAGACAAGCGATATAAATTGCTTTAGAAACATCATTGCAGGTGCTAAGCTCCAGAGCTTGGCCCATATGTGATGCTTGTATCACAGAGGTGTTGCCCAAATGAATTTGGAATCAAGGTCTCCAAACACGTCCCACCTTAATTAATACACATTAGGGGCTAAAATGATTGTGTACACATTATTACTAAATTCTGTTCATTCAAGTAACGGGTCTTAATACTGAAGATCCCTCTTGCCAGCCACTGAATCAAGAGGTGGTGATTCTCTTTTCAAAGTGAAATCCACAAAGGATATGATGCGACTCCTAAAAGAAACCCCCTCAATCACTGCTTGAGGTGGGAACACGACAGCGGTCAGTTGTTCCACCCTATTTGGCTTACCTTTTCTCTGGCTGCTGTTCTCTTGCTGCACTTTTTTTAATAGTGAACCACAGAGAGAGAGAGATGACATTTTATTATTATTATTAATTATTTTCATTATGATAGCTCCTAGCAGCTGAGGCACAGAACGGGTCCCTGCTGGGGAAGGCACTGTGCAGACACAACAGAAAGGCAATCCCTGCCCCAAGCAGCTTAAACATTAAGCAAAAAGATTACGAGAGCAGAGACTAGGTCTCAGTGTCATAAAGCTCTACTTTCCTTCTGCAACAGTGAAAACATGAAAATCAAAGATTATTGCCTGACAGATGTTTCCATAAAGCAATAAAACGAGCAAGGAGAAAAGCAGTCTTGCATGAAGACAATAATTTCCCTTTGGATGCGCGACTGCTGCTGCACAGGAAGTTTTCCACGTCCCTCTCCATCCCCCTGACTGGCAGCCGTTCCTCTCTGGGAGCAGTTGCTTGAAGCCAACGAAGGAAAGCCTTGGGACAAGGAAACCTTTAGAGTGGGAAACCTCTAGAGTGGGAAACCTCCACACCGCACCTCTTCAACCCTGTGCGTGCTTTGCAACCTCATCCGCCTCCTGCCGGGAAACTGCTCCCAAGGGGCTGTTTCAATACTCAACAAAAATAACTTTCTCGTGGTCTCTGCAAGGCCATGTATCAGAATTGCTCCAAATATTTTACTGATGGGACAATACCCACCTGCAGTGTAATACTCAGGTCCAAAGCCAGCTCTTAGGCTGTCCGTACCAGCGACGACACTTATATAAGGGTGACTCATGCCCTGAGCAGCTAAAGCTCTCGGGTGCTATTTTCTCCTCAATAGCAGTACATGTAAGCTAGGGTCTGATTTTGGAGCTGAAACTGCTTATTTCATCCCCCAGCGTTTCTGTGGCCAGTAGGGAAAAGGCGGTAATGCAAATTTCTCTTTTGTGGTAAAAAAAGAAGACAGCTTCATTTAGTAATGTCCATGTATTGTTTAAACATTTATCAGTTTGCTCTTTCTCAGAACTAGTTCTCATCAATTTATCATGCACCTTACATTTTGCTACCTACATTTTCTTACTTTTGGTAAAACTTTTAAAGGCAACCTGAAAAGGTAAAATTCCAACCGCGAGCCACTTTGCAAGTAGGCTGGGTATCTGAACACCTCTGCTGCTCAGCACTGGGAAAAATGTGTCTGGAAACCTCAATTCCTCTCTTCTGATGGCAGCATCTCTGTCTTCGCCCACTGCCAGCACCCTCCCTCTCCACCAGGACAGCCAGCCACAGACCAGGCACTGAAATAAGACCCCGGGGAGGTGGAGGAAAACAGCTTTGGGTAGCTCCCTCTGCCCACCTTGGCAGCCAGGCAGTGGGCAGTGTTGGCTGGGGACACACGGTCGTGCCCACGGGGGCTGGAGCCAGCCAGTGCCCAGCTGCAGGACTGTGGTGAACACCGGCAGCAGTAGTGCCTCCTGCCCATACCAGCGGTTGGGGCAAACTCTGCAAGCTGCTCCCCTGACTCTGAGCTCAGAGCCTGGAATGGTCTACAAAAAGCTGGCTGATTCCTGGCCAGGAGAAGTCCCTCTGCACCCTCCTCCACGCCCCACAGTTAACCAGCTGCTTCCACCATGGGGGCACTGGACACCCAGAAAGCCAGTGAGGGTGGATGGCGTCTCTCTCCCAGTCCCTCGATGGCATGTGGACGTGGGGCGGTGGAGCCCTGTCCCCGTGCTGGCATGGGGACAGCTGGGATGTGGCACACTTCCCGTGCCGATCACCCCAAAGGGTTTCACGCTGCACCAAATTCCAGCTTTGAAGATTTAAGAGCAGGCTGGTTGCTACCCCCCACCATGCAGGAGTTGTTTCTTTACAATGTATGTTTTATTTATAGAGTAACATTAGCATTTGCAAGAGGAATGACTTGGGCTCTGAGTTATCGCTTCCTATTAACCTGAAATTATTGAGTGTCTGAAATTCGTGAGGAAACCCAGTGAGCAGAAAGTATCAGAAAAATGTTCCTCTCCTTTCCTTGAAGCACAGAGAATAAACAACCTCCTCCCTTTGGAGGGCTGTGCAAAACCACGAAAATGTCAAATGAGAGCACCAGGCAATCGTCTTTTTAAAGAAGCACAAACATTATCCACTTTCCATCTCATGTGTGTACAGCTCTTAATATATATTGCATAACATGTACATTATTGGATTCCTATTTGCCATTAATAATTGATTTTAGACTGCTCAGAGGGGCAGATCCTGCAGCCCTCTGTTGTGTGTTACAGCCCTTGCTCCGATGGAAATCTTTCCCTCCAGCAACAATGCAGCAGTCTTGGGTTTTTGTTTGAACAGGTTTTGAGGAGCCTGGGGGAAAAAGAAGTCCCCATCCAGCTATTCAGGGTTGGGCATGGGGACGGGGAAGGTCTGCAACGGCTCCCCTGCCCCACTGCTGTGGGGCCAGCCCCACTCGCATCCCTAAGAGGGGGGCTGGGGCTCTGTGCCAGCTTGTGGGTAGCCTGAGACAGGGCAGCGCTCATCTTGGCAAGCTTAGACACAATTTAAGGTATCTTCTGAATCTGATTGCCTAGGACCCTCCTTCCTCCCGCCTGGGCACCAGCTGCCCCACGCAGACATGGCTGAACAGTCAGTAAATGGATGGGCTGAGCTGCTCTCCCGTCTTTCTCTGTGATAACAGGGACAACTTCACTGACTAGCTCCTGAGAGATGTCTAACTGCTTTTTAGAGATGTCTAAGCGATCCAGCATGGAGCCCAGGCTGTGAGGAGGAGAACAGTCCTCATTACCTGCAGGGTAGCCTCTGTAATCATGCAGAAGGCCAGGTTACTGTCCCTGAGCCCAGAAATCGGGGCAGGGTGAGGGAAGGAAGCTTACTCTTGTCGTTTAACCTCCACATCTGAAACACAATATTTTTAGTGCCTCATTTTCAAGCATTCTTCCTCTTCATTCAGCCAAATCAGGAATAATCACTTGCATTTATGTAACAACTTTCAGGCAGAAGTCTAAAATGCTTTACAGATCCAAGATGGCTATTTACATTGCTTTTTATTTAATCCTCCTTATGCTCTGGTTAGGGACAAACCGGTATCAATCAATTCTTTCTGCGCTTATGAACTTTCATGATCTGTGACTGACAACTTTAATAATCTTCTTTATGAAGCCTAGGCATCATCCAGAGTAGCACCTAAATGGTCCACAGGAGCTGTAATTAAAATTAAGCCGCCCATGGGTTGCTTTGATTACAACAGGGCAGGCCAGCTTAACCTTCAATTTATGCTGACTTGAAAGATGGCTCATACGGAGAACCTGTATGCCAGACATAGATTTGAATTAATTATGCTGATTCTCTGGTTTTATTTTACTATCTGATTAGGCTTACAAATGAAATCACAGTCCCATGCTTTGCAAGAACTTTGGTGTGAATGCCAAGTGCCAGCAGCCTGCTGTGAGGTACCTGTGGGCTTTCCATCCATTCTCCAGCACAAGGGACGTGTTTGGGCATCTGCAGGAGGTGGTGGCCTGTTGCACTCCCACCGCCGAGCTATTGCTGGATGCAGACACAAAGTTCCTAATTTGGTCACATAACTGATGGGCTGCAAATGTGTACTGAGCATGACCAGCCCCGGCAAACCCCAGCTCAGCCTGATCCACTCTTTCCTCTTGCTTCTCGCAAATGGAGCAGGCTTTTTGGTGGTGTCTTCCAGCTGCACGGAATGAGCTCTTAATTAGCATCAACAGTATCTGAAAAACAAATCATAAAATACGATTTCTTAGGTAAGATTATTTTCTAACTTCTGTCTACCAAAATACAGCTTCACATAGGGCAGGTAGCGTAAATCAAGCTGGGTGTCTCTCGTGTTGTGTGGTTTGAAAAGCCAGAACTGAAAGGTGGCGGATGCATTTCAGAAAGGCTATAATTTTGTTACAGTCACTTTTAGAAAATGTCAAAACACAGGTATGAAACCTGCTCCCCCCCAGCAAATTTACCAAACGCACTGGTACCAGATGAGCGGTGCGTAGCATAGCTTCTTATCAACCTTCTTGCATAACTTCTTAACAACTGTATTTTCAGAGGTTTTTTTCCTTTTCTCTCCTAAAAGCTTGTATCGTATCACCAACTGAACTACAGCGTCCCTCACACTGTGTTGTTTTTCTGTAGGATGGCAAAGTACTTTGAGTTAGAGGATTTCTTCAAATGCCTGTTTTTCCTCTGTGTTGTGGTTTAACCCCAGCTGGCAACCAAGCACCACGCAGCCGCTCACTCACTTCCCCCTGGTGGGATGGGGGAGAGAATCAGAAGAGTAAAAGTGAGAAAGCCCGTGGGTTGGGATAAAGACAGTTTGATAAGCAAAGCAAAAGCTGCGCATGCAAGCAAAGCAAAACAAGGAATTCATTCACCTCTTCCCATGGGCAGGCAGGTGTTCAGCCATCTCCAGGAAAGCAGGGCTCCATCACGCACAACCGTTACTTGGGAAGACAAACACCATCACTCCGAATGTCCCCCCCTTCCTTTCCCCAGCTTTTATCACCAAGCATGACATCATGTGGTATGTGATATCCCTTTGGTCAGTTGGGGTCAGCTGTCCTGGCTGTGTCTCCTGCCAACCTCTTGTGCACCCCCAGCCCGCTCGCTGGTGGGGTGGTGTGAGAGGCAGAAAAGGCCTTGACTCTGAGCAGGCACTGCTCGGCGGTAACTAAACCATCCCTGCATTATCAGCACTGTTTTGGTCACAAATCCAAAACATAGCCCCGTAGCAGCTATTTTGAAGAAAATTAACTCTATCCCAGCCAAAACCAGCACACTCCGACACCATAATATCCTTTTACTGCAGCAAAGACATGCCGTGCACTTTTGCGGCACCTGTGGTAGATCCAGCCTGTCTTTTTCATTGGCATCTTTTAATGCAATACCGACAAAAAGCTGCTATGCTCTTTTATTGGTGAGTATGGCACAAAATAGGGTTGTGCTCTCTTTCTCGCTGCCTCTCATTAGTCCATGAACAGACGTGTAGGTTGAGATGAGAAAAGACAGCTTAACTAGAATCGAGTGACTGCCAGTGCCTATGACCATGTTTATGTTGTTCCCAGCGCTGCTGATCCCTGGGGTACCGCTGTCCCCAGCTGCCTAGCTCGAGTGACCGACTGGCTTGCCAGGGCAAAGCTGGCGCTCGCACCTCTTTGCTAGGCAGCTGTCAGGTGTCCTTGACTTGGCTAAATGGAGAAGGAGAAATCCTCATCCCTCTTTGCATCTGCAAAGTGGCAGGGGGGTGGAGATGGATCCCCTGTGAGAGTAAGGGCACCCCGCAAGCAGACCGCAGCACCAGCACGGGCTCGGTGGCACGCAGGGCTCTTGTAGAGGATAGGAAAAAACAGCCAGGCCCAGCTTATTCCTTGCATGCAATCTTTAAAGTTACTCCTTAAACGAAAGGCTTTTCACAACACTGCTCTTACAAGTTCAGGTTGTTGATGTGGTAATTTCTGATGCTCTTCTGTTGAACTGAGGATGGCCTTATGGAGACTTACTTCCCATCTCCTGTAAGATTTCAGTCCAGCACCCAAGCAGCTCCTTCAAACACTGACTTAAAATGTCTGCTGCAGAGATGGCAGAACGCTGAGCGTTTTGGTAGTCAGCCTTTGGAGAGGTTAAGCCTAAAAGTCCTCTCCCTGTCAACTCCAGGCACTGAGCTCTTGCAGCAAGAGCCACAGTGCTGGAGTTGGAGTCGGTCCTGCTCCGACAAGGGAGATCAGGAATTTGCCAGATATTTGGCTTATCTTGCACTGTCTTCCGGGTGTTTTAGGAAGGCTTTGTATATGTTGCCTGAGCTTTACTTCTTCGTTTCCACAAATTATTAAACTGTCAATCTTCATATTGCTGGTGAAGTCCTATTAAAATGTTTCAAATTATCATTACAAATTGAATCTTCTCTCACGTGTCTCATGTACTATGAATCCTATTTTATTAACGCTGCAATATTTCAGGTCTAGAATTAAAGCCAGAAGGATTGGTATAGTAATTAGTCCTTGAAATAATTTTATCTGCAGTGCTTTGATGCCATTTAATATTCGGTGAGTTAATGACAGAGCTCTTCCTAGCAGCGCTTCTGCCTTTGCATTGCTGTGATGCCATTTGAAATGGGAATTGGTTTAGCTGGGGGAGGCCTGAGTCCAAATTGTCTGTGTTAGTTGAGGAATGCCTTTGGACAGTGATTATAAAGGGAAAGGAGAAGGGCCAGGCTTTGCCTTGCTTTGAGATCACCTGGGACACACATTCACCCTCGCAGCCTGCCAACGACAGAGCATTGCCAGAGGAGAGGGACAGTGGCAGGAGAGGAAAGATGTGAAGAAGGAAGGGGCCGAGAGAGTGCTGTGTCTGCCCGTGAGGTTATCTCAGGGGCTCAAGCATCCTGTGTGCCTCGCAACAGCAAGGGCTTGTCTTTGCCTTAGCTGTACGGGACCTCCTAAATATGTTTCTCAGTGACCGGCTACAATCCTGCACCTTCTGGGACCACCTTACCTGCATATATCACCTTTCTGCTAAGTCCCGTTCTATGGCAGCCCAGATCATGTCCCATTTCTAGGGCAGCTTCTCAAACAAGTTCCCTTCAGCACTGACTTGACCTCTAGAAATTTCAGCCGAAAAATTGCACATAATCAGTGAACAATAAATTTCAAAGAGGGGCTTAAACAAGCAAGGCTGTGCAGGGTGGAGGACAAAGGAGAACCAGAGTCTCACACCAATTTTGGAAGCGTGAATTATCCCCAAGGGCAAACATATCACCAGTAGCTGCTATTGTTTCCAGAGCGAGGCAGCTGCTAGCCCCTCTCTCTGCTTGAGTCCCAGTCTTTTGCTGCCTCAGGGAGAATGGGAAACTGGCTTAGGAGCTCCACAGGCATGCTGGTTGGAAAGGACTTCTGGAGACATCCAGCTCAGCCTCAAGAGCAAGTGGGACAAGATGCAGTCCGGCCCATCAACTCTTTGTCTACCTGAATCTTGAGGACCTCCATGGATGGTGCTTCCAGGGCCTCTCTAGGAAGCCTCTCCATCACTGTTCTAATGAAGAGAGTGCAGCCTTACCACAGGTGACATGCTGGGCAGTGGAGCTTGGTGTGTCCTCTGCCACCAGCAAGCACTTTGTGCTGCTGTTGGGGTGGAGGTGGGGATTAGTCCATGGAGGGATTTTGCTCCACTGCTTTGAATAGCGAACCACAGTTGGGTTTGATTGCTAAAGCTGTCCTGCACTGCTGTTGGGAGGCACAGCTCTTGGAGATGGTCCAGAGATACTGCCTTTCCCCCCCCCCCCCCAGTGTCAGGAGAAGCTAAAGCTGCAGTTGTTACCAATAATTACCTGAATATATCTCTTGTGCAGGTAGGTTAAGTTTTAATTTACCTCCTGCTGTGTCAGTGAAATGTCAAGAAGGGAAAGTGCATTATGAAGCACCACATAGAGCCAAGATAGATGTGGGAGGTCAGTTAATAAATAGTTCAGGTCTTTTTGAAATCTTTTAGGTTGTCTTTTCATAATTCAAATTAACATGGCTGTTTTCATGGCTGCTTTTATTATGTTGTTGCTTCCCTCCTAGAGCTCTTGAAGCATCATCAGTGTGCAGCTGATAGGCTGATGTTAACTACTAAGGGGCAGATTATTAAGTGTAACGGCTCTTAGACAAAGAAAGCGGGAGAACCAAACACAACAGAATCAAGGCGATTGGCTTCAAGAAACACATTTTAGTAACCAAAGAAAGATAATAGATAATAGTTTGTGGAAAAGTAGTTTAAAAGAAGAAACAGTTCAGGAGAACTGTGAGTTCCTTGTAGAAAATGATGTCATGATACAATTGGAAACTCTACCAGCGTGTAGGCAGGTTGAAAACTGCAGCAGGAGACCAGTTTGGATAAATTCCAGCTCTTCAGTGAACTCATATAAGAGAGAAGTACAGAGGAAATGGGCATGAGGTCAAGTGAGTAAGGATGAATATCAAAGGACAGCATGTGCTGGAGGGGAGAAAATCAAATTCAAGTGAAAAAGAAATAAAGAACAGCAAAACCACAGTCTATGGAGGCATTAATGGAAAAAGAAATATCAGAGGACACATTGGTCCACTACTCACTGCAGAAGAAAAGCTAATGGCAAGCAATACTGAGGAGGCTGAACTGCAGAATGCCTTTTTTGACTCAGTGTTCACTAGAGGCATCGGTAATGATCAAACAGCTAACATAACAGAGGGGAAACGGTACAAATTCAGGCTAAAATGAAAGAACAGGAAAGTGCAAGATGTTAGAAAGTACAGCAGTACATAAAATATTTTGAAATTGTTGGAGCCTGATGAAATTTGAAAGTTGGATGCTCTATAAGGGTACTTCGAGAACTGGCTGTGCAATTTCAGGGTAGAAGTGAGGAACCAAGAAACACCATAAAAGAAAATTGTATCTTTTGCTAAGGGGAGGCAGAAGGAGGCTCTGGTAAATGCACATCACCCAGCTTAATTCTGATTTCCAGAAGAAGTACCAGAACGAACAAACGCCCTATTTGTAAGTGCTTCGAAGATAAAAAAATATGCAGGTAACAGCCACTGTAGATTTGTCATACACTAATAATGTGTATTGATGGTTTTCATACCATCTTACATGAGATTTTCATTAGTAAGCTTGGTGGAAAATACTTAGAAAAACCTGAGGATGAGCACAAGTTTGGTGTGGAGATCCGCAGCTGTCAGTGAGTCACTGCCCAAAGGAACATATGAATCAGTAGCAGTTTCAGAGGAGTCTTGCTGGGACCATGGACCCATCAGCATTTTCACCCACAACTTGGGTGAATAAAGGGTGTGTGCATTAGGTTTTCAAAATTTCATAGAGGTGGAGGAGCTACTGAAGGAAGGGAGCTGGACTTAGCTGGGTAGATTGTGAAAATGACCTGAAATTTTGAATTTAGTTCAACGAAAGGGAAGTCCTATGTCCAGGTAGATCCAGTCAACTGCACAAATAGACAGGGCATGATCCCCGGGTATGTGGCAGCCCTGCAGAACAGGCTGTAGGGTTTCAGAGGACCACGTGGTGCAAGAGGCAGCCATAGCACGCTGCCTGGGGAGGCTGCAGGGAAGCGGGGTCATGGCCAGGAGAGGATGGCAGTGGGAATGGGTCAGACCAACATCCCACCCTGCTGCATGCCGCAGCCTGCCCCAAGCAAGCGTGGAAAAGGGCTTGGGCCCCACCAAGGTTCTTCCCTGCTAATGAGCCTGTGATAACCCAAATTCAGCTCCAGGCACCTCTCGTGCCCTGTGGAGTGGGTATTACTAAGGTATCAGCAAGGGCTGGTGGCAGCTCTTTGAGCTCTTCACCAGTTGATCCGAGAGTGACTTCAAAGGGGCCAGGGCTGGTTCCCTGCTTGCACTGCCTCTGCACGTGCACCCACGGGTGCTCTGGGGGGACAGGGGGAATCCTCCTGCCCCTGTCTCAGGCACAACAGGCACCCACCAGCTCTCCCACCCCCTGCTCCAGCAGGCTTCCCCTCTCTGGTGTGGGAACCAGCGGGTTCACGGTTGCAGGTGACCTGAGCAGTTCTGTTCCTGGAGACACTACAAAATTAGACAAGCGAAATATGAGCAGCTCAATGTGGAAGGAGGTGACACTGAGCCAAAAGCTGTTGCAGGACATATAGGAATGAACTCGTGTAATTGTCAAACACCATCGATAAAACAATGGAGGAAAAAAAGATTTACATGCATCCTGCTTTAACAGGTCTTAACACTTTGGCTTTTTCTTTCTAGCTGATTTTTAAGAGACACATGAGTAATTTAAACCCTAACTAGAGAGTACTGAACAGTGTCCTTCAATTGATTTTCATTATCATAAACACTGTCAGTGTTTTCCAAGTTTCATTACTCAGATGCAGCTAGCAAAGTCTGCTCCACAAAAAATCAGACTGCGCAATGTGAAAATTAATTCATGATCACTGTCAAGGAACTTGGATATAACAAAGGAGGAAGAAAGTGTTTCTTGTAAACCTTTCTTTGCCTAATATTAAAACATTGTTCCTTTCTGTTCTTCTGCAAGGAACATTTTAATGGGACTCTGTAGGTGAAAAATGCATTAAAAGCAATTATCTCTGTAATTACTATCTTGTTTCTCTTGACCTCAGAAAACACAATCCTGCACTCACTGTTAGGGAATTATTCCTGGGATAGATGCCTGTGTAAATGGGGTCAAATATGTGAGACATTTAAGATCAGTGGATAACAGGAAAGTAGAGCGATCAGAGACAACATGCATGTTTCCTCGCAGAGGAACTGCGTGGAGGCTGAGCTCGCAGCATTTCTCACCCCCACTGCTCTTACCGCTCACACAATCACTGTGTCTCTGGCACCGAACAGCCAATATTGAGGCTATCTGATTGCAGCAGTGTTCTGAACTGCTTCCAAACATTGCATTATTTACAACTGCAAATGGGTGCACACAAGCAACTGAGGCTCACGTTCCCACCTACAATGGTGCCTGGCACTTAGTCAAAAAATCCTGGCAGTGGCCTCTGTGTCGTGAGACAGATGATGAACCTCACCCCAGATTTGCTGTGCAAGTTCCAGGTTTCCAATGGGAGACGTATTAGAAAAAAAAACCCCAAAAGTTTCATCCCACCTTTTAAGTGTGACTAGATTAATATTTGTGGTAGTTGGCTGCTGAATTAGGATTCAGGATTAATTCTCTAAACTGCCCTGTGCTGTTGGAGAAGGGCTGCCCAGTATCCCTGATGGAAATCAGCCAGTGGAGTTAAAATGAAGGCTAGCAGCAGAACTTCATAGAAACCTATTATTTTTCTGCCTTTGCATCGGAAAGTGAGGAAGTATCATCACATTTATTTTATTTCAAGCCCTCTGGCAGGATGGGTCTCACCGATGCTTAGCCACCCCATCCTTGGCACTGGTGGCTGCATCCCTGCTGCCTACCAGCTGCAGAGATGTCGGGGAGAGCCAGTGTTTGTGCAACCCCTCAGAGTACCCATGAGCATGTCAGGGCAGATGTGCCTCTGATTTGGCCCACTCAGCTGGAGCTGTGGCAGCAGCCCTGTCACACCTGACACGAGTGCCGAGGGGCTGGTGGCTGAGGAGGCTCCAGCACCACATGGCTGTTGGAAAGATGCAGCTGTTCAGATGCTCAGGCATACAGGTTACCATGAGCTAGCCCCATCACAGCTGCTGTTTATAATCACTTTAACCATTGCAGCTAATTCAACGAGAGGGCTTAAAGCACCTGTTAGCTGTGCCTGTCCCATGGTGCTCAACTGGGGAATCTGGGGATGAAAAGCTGTTATTTTTCCTGTGAGAAAAATGGGTGTCAGGCACCCAGCTGCCATATGTGGCTCAGGGAATCTCTTCCCACAATTTTTGCACAAGACAAATGATGTTTCTAGACCTTTTTGTTTGCAAGGCAAATATGGAGCACTCTGAAAAACATACAGTTGTCCCCCTGAGTCTGCAGGTAGATAGCCAGAAGCACCAGCCTGGGGCAGTGTCCATCAGCCTGGGGCGGCGTCTACCACATTCACCTGGATGGAACACTAAGTGTCAGGTCTGGCCACTCGCAAAGAGCTGAGCTGCAAGGGCTGGAGAGGCTGTCCTGATCCTTCCTTGGAGGTAAGAGTATTAAACTGTCCCTAATGTGTTGGGGCAGACAAGACTGAACGCCCTTGGGGGAATTACAGCCCATCACGCATGAAGAATCAGGGAACATGCAGGGGAAGAGGCACCCTTGGTCTCTATTTTTGACTTAAACTGAGGGCAGATAATTGAAAACAGCACGTGCGGCAGGGTTTATCTATAGGTATGACAGTTACCTGCGAGTAGCTCTATACTAGTAAGCATGTCAGTTTGACATGACACAGTTACAGCAATCTCCTCTCCATGTAGCCAAGAGAAACTGCAAAGGAAATGATCTGCCTCTGCAGATAACCTTGTAGTAAGCATCTCTTGACAGAAATTAAGTCTAGCCTCTTCAGAGGAAAACTTCTGCTGGCTCCTCCTCAGAAGGAGAAACAAGCTCCCAGCAATGCCTGCGCTGCCTCTGGGTGCATCTCCTGCAGGAGGGAATTAGGTGGCCAAAGTTACAATTCCTGGGTCACATTGGCAGCGAAGCTGCTCCTGGATGGTGTAAAGGGAGTTTGCCAGTGATGCAAAACGCAGCTTTGAGATCAGAGCAAAAAAATCCCTCACTTGCTTCATTTACTCAATCCATTTCTTTTATCCTTAGTGCCTCGTCTGGCTATCAGCAGGAAGGAGAGAGGCTGGCTGGCGTGCTGGATGCCGGAGCTGGAGAGGGCATTATCAGTTTTATTGGGTTGGTCTCACTCCTGAAAAGCTCAAAAGGAACTATTATTTTATTTCTGGTTACACTTTCAGTGCCTCTTGCGTCCAGAAATGTTTTTTCCTTCTCTCTGCCTGGCAGTGTAATAGTCAGAATCCTTTTCGCAGACCCCTTTATACATTGAAATTGGTTTTACAAGCAGGCACCTCGCCAGTTATTTTTCTCCTGTTTTCTTGGAAAAGGATCAGACATATTTATTGTCCTTGTATTTGTAACCATGGCAAAATATCATACCTTATCTTCTCTGATGCTTATGTGGTAACGCTGCTATTTTCTACTGGAAGTATGTCAAATTACCTCCCAATGCTTTTACGTCTATTAACATTTTCATAGCTCCCTTTCTTACAGCTATATTGGAGTTGAACTATACAATCTGCTCAGCAGATTTTGGGCTTTGTGTTTTGAAATGACAAAAGTCCTGTGCTTACTTGATCAGGGCTGGAGATCAGTGGTTTTGCTTGGTGGATATAAAAGGGAAAGGAGGAGTAACATTCTCCTGCCCCAGAAATGTGAATGCCCCCGAGCAACACTAAATCCCTGGGGCCCATCCACTGCAGAGAAAGACATGGTATTTTCTGCAGCAATGTACCAATCAAAAAGCAGAACTTTTGGGGGCTGAAAAATAACACCAAAGCATAGAAAAATATGAAAGTACAGGTGCAAGGAAATTGTGTGAAAGAATGGGTAAGTTTAAGTATCGTATGGGGAAAACAAAGCTCGTAAGAAAAAGAGGAAAATTTCTAGACGCATTATCAGGCAGCGAGGACTAAAAGGAGATATATTGGAGGAATATTGCAAACTTCTGCGTCCTGTATTAAGCAGTTACCTCCTATTAAGATCTTCAACACAGCATATTTTCTTGCTTAAATTTGTGACCTCACTCAATTTCGATTGATTAAACTCAACTAAATTCATTTAGGACGTCTTTAAAGATGGCCTGGAAGGGAAAGAAGCCATACCATTTCTGCTTCATTACCAAGTAAGCATCTTTTTTTAACGTCATACACGAGGGTACAAGACTTCCTGTTGTTTTTAGGTCTTCGTTGTCCTTTGGAGATTTCTAATTGATTTTCACAAGGTGTTTGTGTACTCTTAGGTGTGTGCATGTGTAATAAAATCATGCGAGCAATTTTTCTGCAAGACTGGAGAGCGAATGAGTTGGTAATACAAAGAAAATGACATTTGAACAACCAGGAGAGACAGAAGTTTTCAGGTAAACTATTTAAAAAGGTTTGACTTTGTTTTCAATGCTTACTAACTCCGGCTTCCCACAGTGCTCTGGGAATACTTCTACCCACAGGCAGAGGTAGAGCCCAGCGAGCTGCACTGTTAAAATGTCCAGCATTGCAGACAAAGGCAGCATCTCACTTTGTCCCGGGCCCTTTACTCTGCAACACAGCCCAGATCCTCCTGCACCTGCAGGGAAGGTTCAAGCCTCCTACATCCTGCATTATCGGGATGGTGGGTTTTGGAGTCGCTATTTCTAGACTAAAATTGGGGATGAAAGAGAATGACACAGGCTGTCTCAGCAGGGATGAAAGACCTGGAGGTGTCAGAGGGCAACCACAGTCTGCATGTGTAAATACCCACATCTGAGCTGGTCTTCCTTTATAGTCACCAGCAAGAAACAGGCACAGCCTGTGTGAAAACTCACTTCATTCTAATGAAGCTGCCTGAAATAGTCCAGCTAAGTCGCACCGTGTAAAAGCCCATTTCTCGCTCTTCACAAGAAAGGGAGCTCAGGGTGATGGGCTCATCTATAGATATTTGCACCAGAGACATCTAACATTAAGGCAGATGAATCCTTTGATTCCTCCATAGCTGGCTTTAGTTCCAACACCTACTGCCTCTATGTGTATTTTTTCTCGTCTTCAGAAGTATTGTATGACTTCTAAGATAAGCTTCCTCGGGAAAAGAACAAACAAAATTGATCAAAAATGAACCATACCCTCTTGATACAGCAAATAGACTCGGATGAAATGAGATGAGATGAAAACCTGTCAATATTTAAAGGCCTTGTAAATTGATAATTTTGGCACAGTTGTGCTAATTTGCAGGCTGTCTGCTGCTATAGAGTCCAGAAGTGGCCCCTTGCTCCTGTTATTAGCAGTCATTGATTTCTACTGTGCTGCAGACATGCAAATTGCTTTGCAATCAAAGAAATTGATCTTTGGAGGGGTGCAGGGTCCAGAAAACCTGTTGACTGCCCTGAAAATTGAGGCTGCTCAAGTTGGCGCCGAAGCAGGCTCCCAGTCATGGTGTTCAGAGCTCTCCCAGCAGCTCCCTTCCTCTGGAAGTTTGAGCCTAATGAACACTCAGGCTGGTATTAATGATCTTTTAAAAGCGTTCATGCTCTGAATATCCCAGCCAACAACTTCTCTTTAAAGAGGCAGTGACTCAATATGGCAGAATATCCTATTCGTACAAGCTCTCTTCTGTATTTTAATTTTCTTCTGCTGTTTGTTGGTTTTCATCTTTGTCCAGAAGGACATTAGTTAAGGGCTTTGGTGGTACTCCAGCAGCTCTGAGCTCTTTTCTCCCTGGATGCTGGGCTGTTGGTGAGATTAGTTTGACATGATGGGACTGAAAGTTGAGAGAGAGAACAAAATATGCAGTGTGTGATCCAAGGTCTTTAGAAAACAGCTTAACAGTTATTACTGAGAGGAAGTGGCCTGTGCTCCTTGGTCCATTACAGTCAGAAGGAATCTTTACAGGGCTTTGGGATCACAGAAGAGAGAATCAAAACAGATTCAATCCATAATTTAAAGACAGGCTTGAAGGATGAAGGAAAAGCCATCTTATCCGTGGCTGACCACAAGCATGAAAATTGTATTCACAGTTGACTGGTGGCACAAAGGTAGGACATAAATAGATCATTTAGTGCAACAGTTGGAGCCTGGCAGGATCCAGGACCGAAAACTGCAGTCTGGAAAAAAAAAAAAAAGCCCAAGGTGGAGTCCTCACACCAAAAGACAGCTGTGCTTGGTGCCAACGGCAGCCAACACGGCCCGAAGGACCATTGCCTCCTCCTGCAGTGGGGCCATGTGCCGTGGTGAGGGGGCAAGCAGGCATCACCCTACTGGGGACAGCGGCGCTCCCAGGCTGCAGGCAAAGCCTCAATAGCACTTTGGGAACAGTGAACCGCAAAGATTTACTATCTAGCCTGTAAGGCCTATTTTCTGTTATCAGTTTTAATTTGGGCAGGGGTTGCATTGCGCTTTTTCATTGTATCACCCCATTCTTTGGGGAGAAGACTCAGAGAAGGACCTGATTTATCTTCCCTTCAGCATTTATTGCTTTGTGCCTACTGCTGCATCCCCTTCTTTATCTTAGCTAAAGCCTAATAGGTCCAACCTTCTTGGTCCCTTCACACAGCAGTCCCAAGATATTGCTAATGAGAACAAACTATATTTTGGCATTAAAGATTTTGAGATCCAGGGGGAGGCCTAAGGTAAAATAATATAGAAGATATGTACTATCAATTTGTGCAATGACATTAAAATGGGGCTCTAGTGACCGGGAGCTGATCCTGGATAAATTTAAGCTAGCAGGAAAATAAGGACTTTCAGCAGAGTAATTAATCAGTAAAATGGCTGGGCTGGGATGATGGAATATTCTGTGTTCATTGAAGATCATGCGTCCCCTTCCAGAGGGGTGAAATGCTTGAACTTCTTTTCTGGTCTTTAAATCTATTAGAGAGTTCTCCTTTACTTTTCAGGTTTGCATACTTTGGAAATAATTTCTCCTATTGAAACAGCAATTAGCACAGGGAATTCCACAGGGAAGTACTATGATGTGGGCCATTCTAAGTGGAAGACCAGATGGTTGCTAACCCCTGCCCAGACTTGTAGGCCTGATTTTGGGTCTATGCTCTTCTCTGCGTCCACCATACTGCTCTGTTTGCATTTTAACCTCTGAGTGTCCCAAGTAACATCATTACTTCATAGCCTGGGTATGCTACAGCTAGTACCTTGTGTTTCAGCAACAGTAAGGGCTTTAGGGAGTGTGTGATCTCTATGGACATGTATAGCTGCTGTTGAAGGTCCATCTGCACGCGCAGATGCTAAAACACATGTGACCCCACTTGCCCTGTATGCTCCCAGACTTTGGCAGTGCTGGTCCAGGAGCGACCCAATGCCTTGGGCAGAGAGGCAGGTAAGAGGCCTGGACTGTGAAAGGCTTGTGTCCCACCTGCTCAGAGGATATGTGTTTGCTGTCATCCCTAGGGACCATCTGGTATTTGATGTGCTTATGTTGGAGAGGCAAGAAGGGACACAGGGTAACGAGCCTGCCATGATGCTAGCCGGGGAGGACACAGCCCGAGCCTGGTGCCCTTCTCTCCCCGCAGATTGACAGAAACTGCATGGGGCAGACATGGACTTTTATCGATGCTCACTTACCCCTGACAGACTAGACAAACCTCTGCTGGGAATGGCTGCAGCAAAGGCACAGGGCCACCACCCTGGTGACCTCTGGAGGCTCTTTTCCAGCCCATTTTTTTCACAGCTTTAAGTGCAATGGGATCTAACTGGCTCTTTCACTATGTCACACATGTGCCACCAAAATGAGCGCAGCTAATACAGGGACTGGATTGAGCCCACATTGCCAGCATGCCTCTGTCCTGCTCCTCGGTTTGTGCAGATTTTTATGTTCCTGACTGCAAACACCCTAGTTCAGCCACAAACTAGTGCAGGTCAGGACCTGCAGGCAAGCTTAGATTTGCTCAGGCAACTCCTGGTCCCACTGGTCCCACTCTGGCACAGGCACTGGTTGCCAACACTGTACCCGTGCAAGCAGGGACAAGCTGCTGATGGACCCCATGTCTGCAGGAGGCAGATTTAGGGTGGAGCAGTGGGGTCTGGTACTACACTCTGCCACATCCCCTGTGTGTGCCAGATCAGCGTCATTGCCCTTTTCCACATTGGGAAAGGGTCTGCTCCCAAACTGTCTTCTGTGCTGTTTGCTTGGCACTGTCTCTGGCAGGGAAGGTGCTTTGAAGGAGAAGACACGTGAACCTGTTGCATAGACATTTCTCATGCACTCCACGAAAACTCTCCCTGCTCTGTGTGAGGCACAAGCAGGAAAGCAGAACAGCAACTGGCCCCACTCACTGTCAGATGGAGCTGCCCAGTGTTTGGAAAGCCCTGAGCTCAAAACAGGTGTAATAACATCAGGTGTCAGGATTTTAGGAGGCCATGGTTGTACTTGGGAGGAGTCATGGAGCACTTCCCTCTCCTGGCTCTCCAGAGCTGTGAGCTCTCGCACGTCCAGCAAGTTGTTGGATATCCAACATGGTTTATTACCATCAATCTGTTGTCTATTACTGTATTTACAACCGAGGGGAAGGCCTGTTCTTCTCTGACAGTAAATCTACACCACAGAACAGAAGAAAAAGCTTGTTTTGACGTGCAATCTGAGTAAACCTGACAAGGAGGGAACAGAAAGGCAAAAGAACAAAAGGCTATTTTCATAACATTTTTTAAAAAAAAGAAACAACAAAGCCGAAGAAAGGCAGCTGAAACATATTTGAAGTATGGCTGCTAGAGCAGTTCCCTCTTGTCTCAATTTTTCTCCAAAGTCACTTTCTAAATAACTAATGCAACTATCACCTCTGTAACCACGTCAAAAACACTTGGCCACTTGTTTGCAGGTATTCAGGATTTACAAGAAAAGAGGAGTAGCATGTCCGAAATTCAGTCTCTAAACAGTTAGAAATAACCTAGCTCACTCTAGGGATTCAGGATTCACAGTGAAACCCCACGAATAAGGCAGTAAGGTGCAACTGGTCCCAATGTATCCACTGCATCTCATCTCCATCGCAGCTGCTCTGGCTGTCCTGCAGAGCACACAGGGGAGAAACCTGTGTGAGTAGCTGTGGTCCCCATATAGACATCCACCACCACAGGCACTGACAACTCCTGGAAAAGGGGAGATACTGAAACTATGAAACATCCCACTCCTTTCTTGAACAGCAATTCAGGGGCCACCCTCGGGGGGACTGCATCATTGTGCTGAAGGAAATACTCTCCTGCCATCCTTGCTCTGCTTTTTCTAAAGCAGCGTGGCCCTATGTATCCAGCAGGTAACAGAGTGGAATTTCTTCTGAGGACTTACATCAGGCCACTCCTATCCTGGCACTCACTCCCGCAGGCTCTATTGCCTCAGGATCATGTTATCACAGAGGGGTTTATGGTGGAGGGGTCCCCTCAATGACATCAGGTCCAACCTTCTGCTCAAGTTATGTCAGCTTTCTCAGGGTCCTATCTAGTTGAGTTGTAAATGTCCCCAAGAGATGGGTTGACTGTTCAAAGAAGACTATTTTTCCTCTAGGCAAAACACTTGGGGTTTGAGTTGACCTGGAGGAGGATCCTGATTTAAATGTCTATGGTCAGGGTAGTGCTGATCCAGAGGTGAGCTCTGAGTCATTTCAGCAACACCTGTACTGCTCTGCACTGCCAACTCACTTCCACACGCAGCCTGGGAGCCTCTGAAGCTGTCCAGATTGTTTCCTCTGGTTGAAAGATTTTTAACCCACCTGAGCAGCCCTAGAAAGGGAGATCCCACCTCAGAACAGGTTTTTTTTTGTACTGTGGATGAACAGAGAGAGAGGAATCAAGAAACAGCAGAGCTGTGAGCTGAAATAGGACATGACAGAAAGACAAAGCACAAGAGGGACATGTACAAGAAGTGAAGACAATATGAACAGTGAAGGAAGAGGACATTCAAAGGACATTTATTTTCTTTTAACTATTTTAGTAGCGATGGAAATTGTAGGGAACAGACAGACTTCTTTCAGAAGAAAACCAGTCTTTGTCCTTGTACCTCCAAATGGAAAGGGCTCTGTCTGCCCGCACCAGGGAGAGCTGTACCATGGAGGCACATCCACCCAAGTGGAAATGGCAGCAGTGCTTCCAGTGCTTCACTGGGGGTGAAGTGGAAACTTCAAGACACCGAGAGCAGCCACAGACACACAAGGGATCTGGTCATTATCAGTAACGTCTTCACGGCCATGCCCTGTGCCTGAGCCCTGCTGTGTCTTAGCATCATTCTGCTCGCAGCAGGGCTTGCCCCGCTGCCCTTTAATCCCAATCAGGGGGGCAGGCAGTGAGGTACGGTGCAATGCGTGCTGGGTGAGGGCACAGGGCCTCACAGCTACCCGGAGGAGACAATGGCAAGTCCAAGTTTAAGAGCAGATGCTTCTCAGTCTCCTGGCATAAAAAATCAAATAGAGCAGACTAAATAGATTACACTAATTAAGAGCTGCAATATCCAGAGAAGAACAAGACAGCGTTTTCTTTGGGGGACATTAGCTGTTGCCCAGGTGAAAAATAAAGTTTTCCCAACTGATCTGTCCTGGCTTATGTCCTTGCAGATACGGTTTGGAATAAATTAAGCAAAGTCATTGGCTTGGGTTTGTATGTGCTCAGTTATCCCACACCCTCCAAGGCTTTTTCTGTTTAAACTCAGTCATTAAAAGAATGCACAAAAAATACACTTAGTAACTGAAAGGAAAACTAATGCTTCTTCCCCAGCACTTGGGACCACGGGACACTGTCTTGCATTCAGCCAGAGGAGAGCTAAGCCTTGTCGTGTAATCATAGTTGTAGGAGGTTTTGTTCTGCACCTCTCTGGCCAGGAGGCTGCTGTGGCTGCCTTCAAATTCATCACTGTCCAACGTGATTCATGGCATCGCTGGCACAGACCGGGATCCCGGGATTCAGCCCCTCCGTCCTGAGCCTCTCGGTGCTGCAATTGCTGACAGCTGTATCAGGACAGCGGCTGCTGGTGCCAGTAACATCTGCCACTGCTTCTGCCTCTTAAAAATGGAACAGCAGGACCCAGCAGGGCAGGGATGGGGATCAGAGATAGGAAATGAAACAGCACTATCAGAAACAGGGAAAAGAGCTCGTTGGTGCATCCAAGTCTATTTAATGCTTCTGGGTGAATGGCAATGCTGTGTGCTGTGAGCGGATAAACAGGATAAATACTACAGAGATCTCTGGTTCGTAAGGTTTAGTGCTTCTCTCCGGCGTGCTGGAAATCCCACAGTACTTCCCACAAACAAATGCTACACTAAGGGACAAATTAGTGGTGGACGTTTCTTTTTCCAACTGAAATCCAAGTGAGTTTTAATGCTGCCACCTGAACTCCTCCAAATATTGCAAAACCAGACTCGTCCCTGGCAAATCATCCCAGTGGGTGAAGAGCAGAAGGATGTCACTGCCGGCAGTCCCACTGCGGGGCTGTGAAGATGTTGAGCTCTCCTTTCCCCTCTGCTGTTGCCCAAACCGCTGAGCTGCCGGCCCGGTGGCCCCCCCGGCCCCCTGCCCACACCGGCTGCCCCGGCAGTGCGAGGCTCCTCCGGGCTCGCTCCTGGGGGCATGGAGGTGCCTCTTCTCTGGGGTGAGACCCGTCCTCAGCCCGGGCCACCTGTCCCCGGCCCCCTCGCCCTCGTGTAAACTGCTGTTTACACAAACAAAACAAAACAAAACAGAAACAAAACAAACAAAAAAAAAGAAAGTGTGCTTTCCCCTTTGGTCTCTGTTTTCCCTTGTGCAGAGTCTTCCCAATCAGTGATAGCTTTTTGGCTACGTAGTAGATGAGTCCTTTGTTTATATATTAAAATTTTCTTCAGCCTGTTTGTTCAGCGTCCAAGGGTTTAATCAGTGATTGCGCTTAAGGGTAGTCTGCATTTTTATTATCTACTTAATCAGATGAAAGAAGGCTCTTTTCTCTTTTTTTTTTTATTTATTCTTAATTAAGAAAATGCCTCGACTTGTTGCACAAGAGGAGCGCAGCCTTGTACCTCTTAGGCAGGAGCAAGCAATGCTGCCAGGGGAAATGTCTTGTATACAATCTTCCTTTCAGATCTCGTTATAAAAGATAAGTGGCACTGACATGATCAATGTGATAAATGCCAGCTGCTGACTTACCGAACCCTTCACCAACCTTGGACAACTGAAAATGCACTTATTAGACCAGCTTATCCCCCTTTAATTTTATAGATAATTATATAAACTTATATATGTAATTAATACATGGAGGCTTTTTTCTTTGAGGTGAGCATTGATTTCAACAAAGCATGAATACGTTGAAAGAGATAAAAAACCAAAAGATAAAATATATGTGTAGTTGAAATTTAAAGTCCCCTTGAACAGTTCTCTCCTCTTCCCAAGCCATCTGCTTCTCAGCTGGGTGTCTCCTGCCCTTGCAGCAGGAACACATCCCTGGCCAGACACCGGGCACCAGGAGAAGAATTCAATTTTACAACAGCTTCCCTACCACCGGTTTTAGGTCAGCAATAACTCACCAGTTTTGTTCCTTTAATATTCTCTTCACAGCTTTCCGTGGCATTGCTATTACTTTTAGGAACTGGGGCTGTGCTCAATTCCATTCCCTCTGGCTACAAAGAATTAGCTGCTAATACTCCGCAGGCTCCCCTCTCCCTAAGGGTGACCCGCAGGCTGGGGTTGCTGGGCGATGGCATGGCCAGCGTTAGCCTCTGTGGGATCCGGTGTCACCAGTGTTGTAGTGCCCACCAGCCACCATGGTGGTGGGGCCGCACCACTCTCCTTGTGCTGTGCTTCTTCCTCTATCTGTCTCCCACGAGAGAGCCGGGTCCCACCCGACGCCCATCCGCTGGCTGCGGGGCTGCCTTCTGATATGGGAAAGAAGTGACGGGAGTATTTGGGTCCCTCGGGCGGTGTGACTGTGTTTGCAAGTTCCCTTGCCCTCCTCTAAGCCGAAGACGGATGCTCACGTGCACAGAAGAGCTAGCACCTCTGCTCCGTCCTGCTTCTTCCACTAGAGCCCATGACAACAGCTGAAACCCTTCAAGACAACATTTTCCTACATTGCAGCCAACACTTGACTTGAGAAGGGATTTTCATCAGCTTCACAGAGCACTATTATGGCATTACTTCAAGTGCCAAGTGCTTCTATTGAATTTGAACCCTGGAGCCTCCCTTAGAGAGGCTCCTTGCAGGCCAGGGCCCCCTGTACAATCACTCCCAGATCCTTCAGTGACAGTCTGACATCAGTTGAGGCTCCAGGCAGAGTCTCCTGTCACAAGCAATGAACAACACTGCTGCTGCTTCTGAAATGCCTCGGAGAACCTCACCCAGGGTGCATGGCTTTGAGGTCCTGTCACTTGGCCTAGACTACCTTCACTCTTCCCGCTTCCTCTCTTGCTCCAGGATCACAGGAATCACTGTTCATGCTGTGTGGGAAACGCCACCACTCTTCTTCACCATGAGGCGCTTGAGCATCCAGCTGTTCATTGCAAGTGCAAGTGGTGCTGCTGTGGATGGACCTGAGGCTCTCCTGGCTCTGCTGAAGTCCTCTGCAGGAGGAGGACCAGCAGAGATCATGGCTGCCAACCCTGCCCAGACAGGTTCCTCATCTTGTAGCACCTTCTGGTTCCCTTCTTAGCCAGGGGAGACAGGCAGGGGCTGGTTAAAGTTGGGAGCAGCTTCAGTGGTTACAGGACTCCCCCTGTCAGTGCTCAAGGGGGTTGAACCTGGGCCAGCAAAATTTGCTGATGGGGAACACCTGCCCTTAGTGTGGTGAGGGGTGGGTGAGGGTTTCTGTGTGCTGCATGGCTCCCAGGGAGCATGGGCAGGGAGGGATGGAGGCATGAAACTGGAAGATTGAAGGAAAGGGGAGGTTTTGCACCATGCTGATGTGGATTCAAAAGTCTTTTGTGTGGCAGAGAAAATATAAATACAACACTGGTGGCAGCTGACCATTTGTGCCACTGGAGGTGGTAGTGTGACTCTGTACCTACAACCCCCTTCCAGGTGAACAGGGACAGTCTGTCTCTCATGTGGAAAAGCCAGTCTGCAACGTACACTGTTGGCTCTCATTTTTCAGGGGACAACACACAGCAGTGCCTGCTGAGCCCTCCCGAAGATGCTGGTGCAGATACAGCCTTCAAGGGTAGTTCGACATGTCCCATCAGTTCAGTTTTAAGGCAGAGATCTGGGGCAATGTGGATCACCGTTCCCGCACTGTTAAAGCCCAGGGCTGCCCCCAGGTCTGTGAATGACCCGAAGAGCCTGCTGGTCCCCCGCAGACCGCTGCACAGACCAGCCTGGGCATCAGTCGTCCTTCAGGCTGGCACGGCTGTTACGCTCGTGTTTCCAGGCTTGGGAGAAGAACTGAGAAAAATCCCACTGGCCAAAGGCCCTCTCAAGAGATGGGTTTGACCTGCCCTCGTGCCATCACCAGCTCCAGACCCCACTCTGGCATCCCCAGAGCTTGCCAGTGTTTCCTACGGCACAGTACAGGTCCAGAGCACCATAAATCCCATCCAGACAGACGCAAACCAGTTTCTCTTCCCCCCTGTTAATGACTATTAGTAAAATTTATATTGTCTGCCTACCCCAGGCACGTTCAAGAGCCCTCAGCTTCAGTCCTCCAGGAAGACATAGCCTGTGCTGAGCCTTGATTGTCCTGGACATCACACAGGGGGATACATCACTGGGGCAAAGCACATTGGTGGGACCCCTCTGCTCAGAGGGTCTGCTTTAAAATATTGAATACCAGGCATGTAAATGAGGCTGTGCTAGGTGGCATGTAGGGATGCTGTGCCAGGTGGCACTCAGGGATGAGCTAAGGTTCGTGGGGAGCCTGAGTCACCCATGTATATTTGTGCCATTACTCATGTCAGAGAGCATGCCCATGTGGGCTTACATGCGATCAGGGCAGAGGCAGCTATGGCTGAATGTCAGGATCCCAAAGGTCGCACCACATACCTGGAGGAGTCCAGGCACGGAGCAGCTCAACGAGGGCACAAGCCAGAAGGAGAAGTTTCCTCAGACATAGGTGTAACATCTTGAACTCACTGCCTTTTTGCACAGACCTTTGTTACAAAGTTCCCTGAGCCCACCTCTTTTAATCAGAAAAGAACAAATATTAAAGCAGTGATCCTACAGCAATGTGAAAATTAATGGTGGAGAGGGAAGAGAAAATGTTATTTTTTTTGTTTTTAAAAACTAGGATTTAGTCTTTTCCCAGGAATATTGACAAGTGGCATTGGGGCTGTCAATTAGCTACACAGGGGTGGTGGCACTGACGTTGGGGCCTTCTGCTCCAACCCCTTTCAAAGGCAGAAATGCAAGTCAACCCTGTCCCTCCCTACCTGGGCCGACTGCGGATGCTCCTGCCCTCAGAGCCACCAAACTCCAGCTCTGCAGAGAGCCTCATCCTAGGACAGCCTGCACCAAGGAGAGACTTCCAGGTGCGATCCCACCAACGGTGGCTCAGCACAAAACTGTTTCCCACAGTTATCGTTACTATATGAAGCCTTCTAATAGGAAGCATCAATTTGGCTAATCCCTTTGTTTTGTGGTTGTCCTGGTTTGACAGGACTAATTTTTCTTCTAATACTGGGGAAGACTGCACTTTTAAAGGACTCTAGTGTCTGAATTTGTGAAAATATTAATTTCTAGACAGCTATGGTGTGTGGGTTTCAAGGTCTCAGTGTTTTCGAGCTCGCCAGGGCAGGGATGAGGAGGAGCGAGACCCAGGCACTTGACCCAAGCTGGCCAACAGGATTATTTCATACCATCAACGTCACATTCACTATAAATTAGGAAGTTTGCTGCGAAATTCTCTCTCTCCCTTGATGGCTGCCATCCTGAGAACTTCGTGCCCCGGTGCCAGACTCCTGAGGCCTTCCCTTCCTCCTGAAGCTGTAGCGCTCGCAGTGTCCGACATTTGCTGTCCACTGCTGGGAGTGCACAGCTTCCTACAGATAGAATTGGGTGAGTGTAATCTTTGCATGTTCTGTATTGGTATCGGGATCAATATTGGTTCTTTAGCACTATTAATGTTAATTATCTAATCTTACTCTATTAAATCTGTTTATACTTCAACTCCCAGGTTTCCTTGTTTTTCCCGATTCCCTTTCCTGGGTGGGGAGGGGTCATCGGGTGACAGAATGATTGTCTACATGACAATAAATTGTTATGGGTCTCTCAAACCATAACAGTGGTGTTTTGGGTTTTTTCCTCAGTTTCTCTGTGAGGGCGGTGGTTTCTGACAGCAAGTAAGACTTACCTTGTTGAATCTCACCCATCTCATCTCTTCGATCGTTGTGATATTTGCCTCCCACCCTTTGACGCAGCAGGATGGTGGGTTATTCTTGCTTCTCCTGTCGCCTCCCACCAGCAGCTGGGAAAATGGTGATTTCCTTGCGAGAGGCTCTGATTCTGCCTTCATTTTGTTCACATTTTGCATGGGTTTAACTGAAGGTTTTTTAGCAGTTACACAGGTGTAAATCAGAAATAGCTTCATGCCTGACTCATTCAGTACTCCACCACCTCTCATTCCATCCAGCAAGGGCTCCTGTTCGGCTGCTTCAGTGCAGACTTCTTATTCCTGGGAAGCAGAGCTGGGGGCCAGGGGGGCTGGGATGTCAGAGACAACCCTCAGCAGGGGCTTTAAAACCAAATCTGGGAGGTCACTGCTCATGCCCCACCCCCAGCTGTCTGCACCCATTGATGGAGCAAGACCTGCCCGTCCCCCCAGTTGGCCAGGCTTCCCCAGCCGCCTGGCCCACAGCTACAGCTCTTCGGACATCGGCTTTCCTGCCTCTGCCAGATGGAAATAATGGAGGAAACAAACGTTTTCCCAAAAATAGTGCCTCCCTTTGTGGCTTTGAACAGCCGTGTGTCACTCATGCTCCTGCTGAGTCTGGCTTTAGGTACAGCTGGCTGCTCCGAGTAAAGAGGGCTATTACTTCTTCCCAGAACAGATTGTCCATGCGATGGACAGACTTTGTACATAATGACTCAATCGCTATAAAAAAAAAAAAAACCAACCAAAACCCAGGAGAGGAGCTATTGAATGGCAGAGGCAGCATGAGGCTGCACCAGCCAGACGGGAGCCCAGGAGGGGTGCGCACCGGCCCCACTCCCCTCACCCAGAGCTCACCCAGCTCCACCGGGGCTCACTGCCCAGGGCGCCCGCACGTGGGGCTGAGGTGGGTGACCACGATGCACCAAGGGGTGGCCATCACAGCGATGTCCCCACGCTCCAGCCCTGGACACAGGAGAAGGTGCCAGACAAGCCATAAAGGTGGAGGGATGGAAACCACGGCAGAAGGAGGAAAGGGAGCAGAGTAAGACGGCACTGCTCAGAGTCTCCACTGAAGCTCTGATTTGAGGTTAAACACAGCACACAAGCTTAAAACAAGCAGATGGGAGAGTTTTTAAAGCATGCAGGGACTTTTCCTTCCTCCTCCACTCCTGTGAGACCTGCCTGGGGGGAGTCGGCACAGGCACAAGCTGGTGGGGAAGGCAAAGCAGTACATCCCCCCAAATCCCTGTGCTCTGGCTCCTAATGTCATTCATGCAAATTTTAGAAAGCGATTGAGATGTCTGGAGCTTCCTCCACCTGTCACTGGCTTATTTCTAACGGAAGCCATAATGAGATGCCTGGAGGACAGGATCATTTAGTTTTCTTTACAGTAATTGCAATTTTGATGCTCCGTAATATAATAAGAGCGAGAAGGGAATGGCAACTGGAACAGCTCGCCGGCTTGTCAGACCTGATGAGCTCCAACACAGTGCCTGGGCAGGCCCTGTCCTGCCATGCTGGGCATACAGCTTTGCAGTCCTGTCTTGCAATAAAAGCTGCCCATTGCTGTCCCTGACGTCCCAGGACGCCGACTGGAGGCACAACTGCCCTGCACACATGAGTCCCCTGGCCACCCTGCAGCACCTCTCAGCACACCACAGCCCAGGGGACAGTGAAAGCCAGTGGCTGCTGGAAGCAAAAGCAAATATTGCAGCTCCTACTGACTCAGCTGGGCCTCTCCAAAGGTCCTTTGTCACCCAAGTGTGTGCCCAGCACGTCCTGAGCATCCCACACCACTGGCATGCAGGGGCACATCTGGCCTTGGAAAGTCCCGGCTTGCATCGCAGAGCACCGCCTCCGAGCTGGGAAATTTTGCCTACGTACCAGGAACACAGAGCTTGGTGTACCTCCGTATATATTGTATACATATACTCCACATCCAGAGTGCTGTGTCCAGTTCTGGGCTCCCCAGTTGAAGAAAGGCCGGGAATTACTGGAGACAGTCCAGCAGAGGGCTACAAAGATGATGAAGGGACTGGTGCACCTCTCTTGTGAGGAAAGGCTGAGAGACCTGGGTCTGTTTAGCCTGGAGAAGAGAAGACTGAGAGGGGACCTCATCAATGCTTATAAATATCTAAAGGGTGGGTGTCAGACTCTCTTCAGTGGTGCCCAGCAACAGGACAAGGGACAACAGGCACACACTGGAACACAGAAAATTCCATCTCAACATGAGGAAAAACTTCTTTCCTTTGAGGGAAGCAGAGCACTGGCACAGGCTGCCCAGAGAGGCTGTGGAGTCTCCTTCTCTGGAGATATTCAAAACCCACCTGGATGCATTCCTGTCTAACCTGCTCTAGGTGAATCTGCTGTGGCAGGGGGGTTGGACTAGGTGATCTCCGAAGGTCCCTTCCAACCCCTACCATTCTCTGATTCTGTGATTCTGTGATACATAGCTTTACCTGCAGCTATGTCTGTGAAACAAATAAAACTCCTCCCGCACTGTGCTGACCAGTGAGCACTCATTTGGCTCTTTGGGAACACATTTTGGCCAGGTTGGTGTTCGTCAGCTGGGCAGGAGCTGCAACTAACGGGTGTGTGATAATGTATAGCACAGACCTCAGCTGAGCTGCACCCTTACCTACTCTTCCTCTGAAAAGCAAAAAGTCCCTTTTACTGCTTAAAAGGCCAGAAAAGGGCCTGGCCCTTCCTTCCCCTGAGCAGCTGCCGGCACAGTTAGTGCAGGACAACTCTGCCATTTTGCCTGTTCCTCCTGAACCTGCATGAAAAAGAGCAGCAGGAGAAGCGAGGAGAAACCAGCAACCCACCGCCGCCTCTCGCCGGGTGGTTTGCCAGGGGTTTGCAAGGAGGAACAGTGGTCAGGGAGAATGGCTGAAGGCCACATGCAGGCTCTCAGGGGCCACCAGCATGGGGGGGTTTGGTGCCCGCAGGCCCTCTCCCCAGCGCACAGCACTGGCTGCTCCGGGGATGCACGTGGGGTCTGGGGCTCGTTGCCTCCAGCCCCGGAGAAGGTAGATCAGCTCAGGCACCAACACTGCCACCAGCTCTCCTGGCAGGGACTGGCATTCAACTGGTTTCACCCTCCCCCTAACACTCACACGTTTACAGCTTCATCAAAAAAGCAGCTTTAGTACCATTTGCATCCGCCTTCGGTTTCTCCAACAGTGACTTGTATTTCTATAAATGATAGAAAACTAAAGGACTGTTGCCAAGGATATCCTAAACTCACACCTGCAACCACCTGATGTTTCCGGGGACTCCAAGTGTCCTTGGTGTAAATTCAGCAGCATCCCTCGCCACGCACTGGCCGCTCAGGAGCTGCGCAGGGCTGAGGAGCAGGTCTACCTCCGTCCCATTGAAGCCTGCGCCTCTCACAGCATCCCACCCTGCCAGTCTCAGCCATCTCCTAAAAACTCAGTTTATCGTTTTGCAGAGAGATCCAGGAACCTCAGCCAGCTGTGAAGCACAGCAGGAGCCAGGCTGCTTAGATCTATCAGTGTGTATGCATGAAGGAAAAAGCATGTCCATCGAGGAGGACATCCCGTGCTCGGAGATGTTCTGGGGGAAGGATGGCAGGCAAAGCCTGGGCAGGAGTGGCCATGGCCCTGGTAGCTCTGCAGCAGGTGGCTGTGAGGCTCCTGGCTGGGATGTCAGCTCTGCCAGCACCTTTGCAAATGGAGAATCTGCTCCGATGATACAAATATCACAAATCCTTTTTTTACCGTGTTTTCTTCAGCAGCTTTTTCAATTGCTATTCACATCCCTCTCCCGTATCACCCTGTCAGCTCTCCACCGTCTCTCAGCTGCCAGACAGATTTAAGGTGCCTGCCAGGCTCCTGGCAGCGATCTCTTTCCATCCCTCAATCTTTCCTGCGCTGCCCACAGCCCAGCGCTGCTGCTGCAGAGGACTGAGTTCGTGGCCCGTGGTCCCCATTGCTGTCCCTAGAGCTGGGGCAAATGGTGCCACAGGGCCCCAGCTCTGATGTCTGGGATGCAATGAAGTCGGTCCTGGTTTTGTGTGTCATTGTGGTGAAGGATCGCAAGTTAACACCTTGTGCTGGAGTCCTTTCCTGTGTCCACAGCGGTTACTAATTAATTTATTTAAAAAAAAATAATATTACACTTGTAGTCTGATACTAATTAGGCCTGCCACTATGATTCTTGGTTGTAAAACTGGACTTAAAAACAGGGCTGCCCCTCTCGGAGAGGAGGGCAGGGTATGGCCCCTCAGCAGCCCTCGCTGCCTGTGCCACCCCGGCTCGGGGCAGGGCAGCGGCAGAGCCACCCACCGCCGACCACTGCCAAGGGCTGCGCTTCCCGCCCTCATCCGCCTGCGCTCCTGGAGGAATAAACTTTCCATTACCTTTTCCCTCACTCCATTTTCTCCCTTTACTACCTCATTCTCCAGTAATCACAGCTAGTCACTCTCATTTAGCTTCCACCCACAATACAAAAGCAAGCCCTAAGTGCCCGATTTAGCACCAGTGTGCGCTCACTGGTGATGGTGGATATTTTCCCCTCTCTTCCCAAAGCTTCCTTGATTCGCTGATGTCCCGGCTGTTTCAGGATGGCCTTAAAGGGCACTTTTCCATGAGAAAATTGTCCTAAGTGGTTGGCTTTTACCTTATTTGCTGTGATGCTCATGTGAGTATCCTCAGACCTGAGCACTGTCCTGCTACCCGGGGCACCGGCCGCAGAGCCCTGCCAGCATGGGACACCCAGGGCACATGTACTAGGAGGGAAATGCTGTTCTGAAATTGTCATCCAGCTTCTGGGATCCAACTTGGTGGCTCTGCTGGACACAGTGTTGTGCTGGCAAGGTGTCCGAGCTCATTTAGCACCTCGTTGGCCATCCTTGCCTGAGCCGCATCTGGCTCTGCAAACGCTGCCATCACTGCCGGGAGCTGCCGGGCAAGCGTTGGGGAGCGGCTCCTGCCCCGTGCCCTCCATCTCATACAGCACTTCTGCAGCACCAGGAGTTCAACATTAATTTCATGCTGTTTCTTTCATTCAGTCCCGGAGAGCTGGTGCGAGGGGGTGTCTGCGTGGGGTGAGCCCACGCGGAGCTGGCAGGACCTCGCCTCTGCGAATTGGGTTTGGGGATGGAAGAGGAGGGAGGAAAGGGAGTGAGAGGAAGGGAGCACCTGCCCACAAAGTACAGTAATGCTTTAGATATCCTCTTTTTTGTATTTCAGTCTAACAGCTTTTAAATAAAGCAACGTTTCAGCTGGTTTAGCCATTGTTAAAAAGAGTTTTTGGAAGTCTGGTACTTCCTTGCAATGACAGGTAATAGACAGATCTATTGATAATGACACAGTGCATGCATGAACGAGCATTTAAAATTTCTCTGTACTGTGAAATACCTAACAATGCCAGAAAAAAACCTTGCTAATACCGTGGGTGTGTGCTAAAACCTGTATTTCTTTTCTTACTAATTCTTCCAGGGCAGTGGGAAATGTTGCAGTGCAGCTGACAGCATCTCTCAAGTAATGAAATGCTGCGATTCAATGGTTTTCTTCGCTCACAACGGCATCACCTTCTTCCCATTTGTATTCCTCCAAGAGGCTTAGCAAGATGAGAAAAGCTACTTCAGAAGCAACTGCAGCGTGTCTGCAATTGACTTGTGAGTTTGGGGCTTTTTTTTAAGGCTTCGTCTGCTGTAACTCCTCTTCTTATACTGGAGGGAATTTAGCAAGGGGCAAATAGCTAATTTCATTAGCAGATGTAATTTCTCCATAGTGTGAGTTCTACTGATTGAATCACAGAGTAAAATGCTAAAAAGGAGTTCTATTCTAAGCTCTTTGAAGGGCTACCGAAGTGGCATTTGCAGAGGAGATATGTACAGGTCTAAGTTAGAGAAAGGTGACAAGTTTTGAGGAGGTCTAGATAGGAGAAAATGCGGATGACTCAGTTTTAAAACCAGTGGGGTTTCTTTTATCAAATACTTGTTATGGTTGCAACGGAAGAGTGTCTCTGCAACTCCAACTGGAGGAGCAAACCATTAGCTCAACAGAAGGTCAGTGGGGGAGAGCATTATTAACCGACAGCTTGCATTGTAAAATGATTTTCCCTCCACACCAAGGTGCCATTTAACTCTGAATTTTTACATGATGAACACGCAAAGCACAGATTTAAGGGCAGCTGATAATGTTAATCCAATTACGGTTCTATTCCAACATCCGTTAAATGCTTCTTCAATTCTTTTATCAAGAGACTTGATCCTTTACTACAACTAAGGGAGTTAGAGAGATGAAGAAAATATCAGTTTTTGTTACTGAAGAAAGCGGGCGTTTCAGTATTGCCTGGTGCTATGAATCCTGAGGATCCAACAGCACATCCTGTGTCCCTCCCTGTAAAGGAATTGTAGGGAATACTCCTGTTGATTTTTTTTTGTTTACCAGCCCACATGCTTAAAATGTGTGTTTTAACTCCCAGGCTGTTATGCACCAGTCACCGTAACACTTGTGATGTTCATTCATTGAATGACAGGTGAACATGGCTGAGGGAGTACATCGACCCAAGGTGTCATGACTGTAGAATTGGCTGTACTTAATTATCAATGGGAAACGAGGGCCAATGACATCAAGAGCTAAATCATTCAGAGATTTTGGTGCCCCATTTGCAATGCCAGTGACCTGGATTCCTGGAGTACCCAGCACGGTGTTGTAGCCCGTGCTGGACACAGAGCTCCTTCTGGCTCTGTTGTTTCAAGCTCATTTCTGAGACTCCTTGAACTCTCTGGTCTTCCCTGGGCCTGTGCTTCATATCCAGCTGGAAGCACTGATGACAGCAGCAAGGTGGCCGTGCTGCTTGCCTTCACCACCGCCCATGCTCTGTAAGCAGTCTGGTGGAGGGGAGATGTCCTGTGCTGTGGTGGGGTGAGAAAAATGGAACATTGGGGCATTAAATTCACAGACGTTGCAGGCAATAACGTGACGCAGCTCTTTCATAAACTCGTTGAGTTTCTCACAGAAATAAGCCAGATTTACTGCTGCTCCAGCACCTCATTGCAGTTATGCTTAGAAACCTCAGATGTGCAGACAGGAGCTCCCATCTTCCTGTGCTCTTGCACCAATGTGCTTTACACTCACATCTTGCTCCTCACCTGATGGTGACCACCCTGGTATGACCCTCTGTGAGACTGTAGCCTCCACGTAGCCTTTGGTCACACATAGGCACTGGTCACCTCACCTGTCCATTGAACAGAAATGGCCAAAGAGCCTATCTCTTCACCAGCTGGTTTGAGTCCATTGTTCTGAAAACAAGAATATGAGCCAGCAGTGTGCCCAGGTGGCCAAGAAGGCCAACAGCATCCTGGCCTGCATCAGGAATAGTGTGGCCAGCAGGACTAGGGAAGTGATTGTCCCCCTGTACTTGGCACTGATGAGGCCCCACCTCGAGTACTGTGTTCAGTTTTGGGCCCCTCACCACAAGAAGGACATTGCGGTGTTGGAGCGTGTCCAGAGAAGGGCAATGAAACTGTTGAGGAGACTGGAGCACAAATCTTATGAGGAGCAGCTGAGGGAATTGGGGTTGTTTAGCCTGGAGAAGAGGAGGCTGAGGGGAGACCTTATCGCTCGCTACAACTGCCTGAAAGGAGGTTGTAGAGAGGCGGGGGCTGACCTCTTCTCCCTAGTGACAAGTAGTAGAACGAGAGGAAATGGGTTCAAGTTATGCCAGGTGAGGTTTAGATTGGATATTAGAAAAAATCTTTTCACTGAAGGTGTTATCAAACATTGGAATAGGCTGCCCCAGGGAGGTGGTGGATTCGCCATCCCTGGAGGTGTTTAAAAAAAGGGTAGACGTGGTACTTGGGGACATGGTTTAGAAGGGGTTTTGTCACATTAGGTTAATGGTTGGACTTGATGATCTTAAAGGTCCCTTCCAACCTCAACAATTCTATGAGTCTTTGATTGGACGCATACACATCTTTCAGAGAAAATCTCACCAGAGCCCTCCTCAGACGTCCCAGTGCCTTCCTACCCACCCACCCCAGTTCTCCTCTCCCAATGTATTATCCTTGCCTCTATCTTAATTAGGCCACTTACATTTGCAGGACTGACAAAGGGGGCTTCAGGAGGCTGTTTAACTATTTAATGTACGACTTCCCAGCTCACAAGGAAGCCACACAACTAGGCCATCCCTAGCGGCTGTCCAGCCTGTTTTGAACAATTTCTAAGTCAAAGATGACGTAATTTCCCCGAGCTGCACTAGAAGGAGCCTCCAGTTAGTTAGGGAGGTTTGTCTATCAGCCCGTATAAGCCTTCCTTGCTGCCAAAGATGATAACATCACCCGTCATTGCTGACCTTTGAGAATAGCTCATTATAGCACCCCTTTGCACAGACACAGCTATCACCGTCCCTCTGGTCTTTTGCATATGAAACATACCCAAGTGCTTTAATTTTTTCCTCACAGGTTAAAAACCATCTGCTTTTGTTCTCTCCTGGACTCTTTCAAAACAGTCTGCACCACCCTTAAAGTGTGGCCCCACAGCCCAAACAGAGTGCCAAGTGAAGGCTTCAGCCCGGCTTAGCACAGAGCAATTATTATCTCCCTCCCCATAAGAACATGACTGCTGTTAATATCTTCCAGGGTGATCTTTGCTTTTTATGCAGCAGTATCACAATTTGATTCATATTCTGTTTGGAACCCAGCTGTAATCTGCAGATTATTAAGTCCAGAACTGCTGCTTATCCAGGTATTTTTCATTTTCATTTCATTTGAGCCTATTTATTTCCCTCCTGAATACAGTATTTTCCACTTTTTTTTTCACAGCAGTTTATCTCACTGATTCCTGACCTTCCCTCCAATTAATCAAAATGATTTTTGAATTCTAATCAGGCCTCCCAGCCTGCAACCCTGGCAAGCCGATACATTCGTTAGTTTCATAAACGTAGCCTCTAATCCCTTTGTTAATTGCATTAATGACAATATTTGCCAGAAACAGCCATGAGAGACCCCTGCTGGGCTCCCCTCCTTTCCTCCAGGTTTGACAACCTATTGATATTTGCTGTTCCCTCCTGCTCACAGAAAGCAATCAATCAAGGCTGCGTGCTCACTCCCGTACTTTCGGGAGCTTCCTGCCAGTGCCAGTGGAAGTATTTAATGACATTGCGAGGGGATTATTCACTCCCTTCTTCTCCGCAGAGAAGTTCTGCAGTCTGCAGTCCTCCTGTGCTCATGGAAACTAGCCCATTCGCTTCCCCCTGAATTCCCTTTGGCTGGTGATTGCGTCCTGATGGCCCACTCAGTTGAAGACACAGCGTTCAGCGCTAATCACTTTGCACATGCAGTCAATTGCTTTGATTTCATGATCAGCCTGAAGCAAACCGAACTACATAACAGCCTGTGGCACGGGGACGCACGGGCCACCCAGTGATTATGACAATCATGTTCCTATCGAGGCTGGGCAGAATTTTTGCTCCCTGGGGAACAGACCAATGGAGAAGTGATGGAATTGCTCAGCGCACAGCTGCAGCCCACCGTGGCTTGGGAAGGCTGTCCCACCACCCGTGGCACACATAGCACCAGGAACCGTGCCGCACACTTGCAGGGCAGGTGTCTCACAGCAGCTGTACACCTTCTGTAGCACAGAATACCTATAAGAATGCTGAGTCACTTCAATGCCTGTGATTGCTTGCAAAATAAAATCATCAAAGAGGAATCCCAATGAGGAAATTTATTATTGCCAAATGTTTGACTGTAGGCACATGCTCAAAAATTTAGTAGTCCGTACCCTTTGTTTAGATGACCAACTTGAAAATATCGGTCATCTACAGTCACTTGCACTCTAATGGCAATGAATATAAATGCACAATGCTGACTTGAAATAAAACCAGAAATCATACCGTATCAATTCAGTGGCAAAGCAGCAACAGTCCATCATGGAGTGCTGAAGAAAATTTGTAATATTGCCATAAAGCATTTTGAAAGAAAGCAAGAGCGCATTCCACATTAAAAACGTGAGCAGTATGAAGCAACAATCTAACAACGTGAATGGACGTGGTCAGTCCTGAAAATATTTCTGCTGTGATGGCATCAACCTGCTCCCCCACACTCCTTCACATCAGTAGGGCTTGTCCCAGTCTCACGCAGTGACCCCTGCTGTGGCAGTTCACCGTGGTCATCAAAAAGAGTTAGAAACAACCTCTGGCAGGGAGGCCAACCCCACCAGCAGTCCTCGGTGACTTTTTCCGGTTGACCCACATCTTATTCGAAGTCTCAAAAGTGGACCTGGTACACAAGCTGAGGCCGCATTATTTTGAGAACAATGAAAGGATTATTTCATTTTATATATTGCATCATCAATGGAAATGACTGGGTAATACCAAAAGCCAGACAGGTCCCTGTGGAACATCAGTTGCTGTATTTTTCCAGCTTGATGATAAAAGACCGATAGCATTTTTCTGAACAGTCTAACCAGTTTTGTAGTATTTCATAACACTTCAAATGAAGCCGTTTTCTCCTGCTTTGCTTTTAAAATGTCACGTTAAAGAAGATGTTTCTCTCTTGTATCCTGAAGCTTATGATATTGATTTTCAAGAAAATTGTTTCAAAAGTGTGTAGTATTAACAAATTTTTATTGGTAGATGTAAACCTAGGTCTAGATTTATATTTTTTTATTGACTATTTAATTCAATGATTATCCCTCTTCTGTGAAGCCTGAAGGAAAAAGACATTGTGCATTTCAGTTTTCCCTAGATTTACTATTTGCTCATTCTTTTGTTAAATAATGAACTCAACTTTCCTTCCCTTTCTAGAATCATAAAATGGTTTAGGTTGGAAAAGACCTTAAAGATCATCGAGTTCCAACCCCCCTGCCATGGGCAGGAACACCTCCCACCAGCCCAGGTTACTCAAAACCCCATCCAGCCTGGCCTTGAGCACTTCTAGGCATGGGGCCTCCACAACTTCCCTGGGCAACCTGTGCCAGTGCCTCACCACCCTCAGAGTGAAAAATTTCTTCCTAAAAGCTATTCTAAATCTCCCCTCTTCCAGTTTGAAGCCATTACCCCTTGTTCTATCACTGCATGCCTTTTTACAAAGTCTCTCTCCAGCCTTCTTGTAGGCCCCTTTCAGATACTGCAAGGCTGTTATAAGGTCTCTCTGGAGCCTTCCCTTCTCCAGGCTGAACAACTCCAACTCTCTTAGCCTGTCCTCACAGGAGAGGTGCTCCAGCCCTCTGATCATCTTTGTGGCCCTCCTCTGGACTCACTCCAACAGGTCCATGTCCTTCTTATGTTGAGGGCTCCAGAGCTGGATGCAGTACTCCAGGTGGGGTCTCATGAGAACAGAGCAGAGGGGCAGAACCACCTCCCTTGACCTGCTGGCCACACTTCTTTCGATGCAGCCCAGGATACGGTTGGCCATCTGGGCTGTGAGCGCACATTGCTGGCTCATGTTGAGTTTCTCATGAACCAACACCTCCAAGTCCTTCTCATGGCTGCTCTCAATCCATTCTCTGCCCAGCTTGTATTTGTGCTTGGGCTTGCCCCAGGACCTTGCACTTGGCCTTGTTGAGCTTCATGAGGTTTGCACAGGCCCACCTCTCAAGCCTGCAGTCCCTCTGGATGGCATCCCTCCCCTCCAGTGAGTCGACCGCTCCGCACAGCTTGGTGTAGTTGGCAAACTTGTTGAGGGTGTACTTCATCCCAACACCCATGTCGCCAACCCATGCCCCTAGTACCGGTTTTACTAGGTTTTAGCAGCCATAATTTTTTTTTCTTTTTCTTTCCTTTCTCACACATGTCCGTGATCTGTTTTACATCTATCCATAATGACATATTCTCCCTTTCCATTCTTGTTGGTTTTTCTGTTTAAAGAACTTCTGATACAGTCATAATAGCCTCTTACTAAGCTCTCTGGTTTCCCACTGCATTGGCATAATTTGTCACTGTGTCCTTTCTGATTGTTTCTGCCATCTTGTAAAGTATTGTGGAGTGCATTTCATCTCTCCCTACTTAGGTGAGAATTTCCAGCTTTTCAAAATGTGTCTTTTCAGAGAATACCTGCTCTCCTGAACTCTGTTCCTCTCCTTCAGACAGCTCTCTCGCGGACCACACTTAAACTTTTTTGTGTATGGAAGTGAGCTGATTTGAAGTCCATGTAAATCCTATTGTGTAAATTGCCACCTTTGCCTAAAAATACAAAAGTCTATTTTGTGACTAAGATCAAACCAGTTTCTTCTTCCAGATTAGCAAACAACTCCTCACTAGTCAGAACCAAACCTAAAATAGTCACTCTCAAATTACACCCTCCATAAGAGTCCTTCCTCATTTGCAGGAACATTTGTACAGTTTGCCCCCTGCCATAGCATTTTCTGCAGGTATTACAAAGAAAACATCTGTTCAAAGATGGATACCAAAGGAAGAGAGATTTCGTCACGGCCAAAAGTTTTCCTTTCAGGGCAACTCATTTGTCACCCAACATGTCACCTTTTACCTTTCTTAAACATAAATAATCTCCGCTACTCTTCAGTCATAGAAAATTAACAAGTTTTGGTAGCAGCTAGCGCGTCTTGGGAAGGAATACGAGTTTTGTGTGCCATTATTCTTAAGAATAAAGCCAGAAGTAAAAATGGCTGCAGAGGATACTTTGGAGAAATTCAAGTTGTGACCATTAACTCTGCTTTCTAATACTGGAATGACTGAGGCTACTATGGGAGTCTACATAATGATTCTCATACACATTACAAAAACAAGACGTAAAACATATAAGGAATGTCACAAGTCTGGAAAAAGTCTCCTTTTCCCACTAGAATACTTAGTCCACCGATCACATCTACTTCTTTCTATTAAACATGTTAGATTTAGAATCCAATACCAAACAGAAGAAGAAACACCAGTGCAGAACGGAATAGCCTGGTACTTAGGCTGGATAGAAAAAATAATTTCGATTAAGTAATACCTATCTTTAAAAGTTCCTTCACGTGTTAAATGAGTTGTTAAACTAGTTTCAAGACTGATCTTTGGATTAATAGAAGGTGCTGGTTAAGCGAGAGCTAATAAATTACTCTAAACTGAATAAAAAAAGTTTGTAGTTTTGACTTAGAATGAAAACCTGTTAAATACATGGGCTGCTGGGAACCAATAGAAATGTGAGCATAAAGATTTGTCTAACCAAATGAAACAACAGAAATATAATATTAATTCAGTTATTTCTCAAGTGCCAACACTGTAAGTAAGAAAAATAAATGCAGAAGATGGAAGGAGAACACCACTACCACTCAGTAGATTTAGACTTATTCTTTATGATGCACTTTCATCAAAATTTGTAGTTGCCAGGTATCAAATGTCATTCATGCAACATCAATCCACTAAGAAATACATATTTTGGTGAGAAAACTAAAGTCCATATTTATGTAAAAACCATTTTGAAATAAAAATAAAACAAGATTTATTTTTACAAAAAAAATCTTTTTTTTTTTTTTTTTTTTACTAACAGAATAATTATCTGGAAAAAGTAATTTCCCACATGAGATAGTTAAAGGAAGTTAAATATATTTAAAAATGGAAGATTCTGCATTTACATAGTTATATGCCATTAATATTGAAGATATACTTTCTGGCAAAAAACTTTTCATGCTTAAAAAACGCACCTTAGTTTTATACTGTACATTACAACATACAGTAGTAAGAAACAGAAGTAGTAAACAGGTTATATGCAAAGAAAAGAAGTTACATTACAAGACAGTTACAACTGTGACACAAAAAAATGTTCAGTTTTAACAGTATTTGAAGGCAATTCACAATCATTTCAGGAGTTTTGTGAAATTTAAGGCCATTAGTTCTAAATAAAATGTATTTGACACAAACTCACAAAACCGTGTATTTTGTAAAAACTGTACATGCAAAACCATTGAATAATTATATATGAACAGGCATATAATAAAATTTTTGGGTAGTTCCGTACACAAAATTGTGCACAAAGCAACATGGTTGTGCAATTTTTAAACCAGTTAATTAACATTATCATTCATGCACCCTGAATGGAAATGTGATTAAATGACAATATCAAACCCAAATATTAAGAGCCAGCATCCCTTTGAATGGGCAATCTAGACAAAAAAAGTTAAAATTTTAAATTAAGTTTAAAATGGTCCATTATAAAACATCTGCTGTAATCACTCCAAAAGACTTTTCTGATGCAAAATTTCCAGTGCTTTAAGGAATGCATGATAAGATTTAATGAGCTCAGTGAGTCAACTATAATACTCTGATAGTTCTGATTTGAGGTAATTTTCTTTAATTACTTATAGCAAGTAACTCTTCTAATTTTCTTCAGTAACTAGTTTAAAAAACTGTAAACTTAGATAAACTTAGAAATTGGAGACTCTCTGAAAAAATACACATACCTCCCCCTCAAAGTTTGGAGTTAGTGGTAAGTCATATGCAATTATGTTATTCACATTTTAGGAGTTTATTGTCAAACTGTGAGATGAACAGATTACTGAGAACCGATTGAAGCAATTCAGGTATTGGAAAACACATACACCTTTGTTCTTTTCTTAGCTTTCATTTGTATTTGTCTGGACAAACATTCAAAGAGATATTGCTTCTCTTGTTATCTTGTGACAAACTATTGCAAGCTAGAAGACACGTGAGTCAATATTCCAAACTTTTATTCTTAAGAATACTTATAAAAGTACTGAAATTTAAAAATAGTAACATGTAAACATTGATATAGAGTAATAGCATTCCTATACATTTATATACACACAGTATTCAGAGAGGATGATATCTTCTGAGATGAAATCCTGACTTGTGCTTTCCCCTCTCTCTCCAATAAATACACCAAAAAAGTAGGTTTTTTTGTCAAAAAAAAAAAAAAGGAAAAAAGACTCAGAGAGAACATCGACATTTTGCTCCTAGCATTTAAAAGCTTTCCAGTTGCTCATGCAACCATAGGAGAATTTTGGTATGTGAAGAGAACCTTTCCAGCTCCAAAAAGCTATCAGAAGCTACTGCTGTATCCAGAGACTCTTGACCTGTGATAAATGCTGAGAGCACTTTGGAGCAGTCATATCTGAGTCTGCAACACATGAATCGGGGGTGTATAGGGCGGTGGTGCAGGTGATGGCTTTATTCCTCTGACTCTCATGTAGGACAGAAACTGCTCTGGGATCTCAGCTAAAACATCTTTAGCGAGTCGTGCCATGCTTAACACGTGGTTTCCACTTCTGTCAATGTAATCTCGGAATGGCACAAACTACAAAACAGAAGAGATGTTCACACAGGTCATTATGCAGACACAGAATACATCTTGCAACATAAAAATAAGAAAGTTTTATCTAGGGAGTTAAGTGTACGTGAATATGCTACCTTACACATTTTATATATACATATTTTGCATTTTATATTGTAAATTTTATATATGCACATTTTATCTCAATTTTTAGAAATTCATCTTCTAACAGAAATAGTGTCGTGCTTTCACTTGGGTGAAGTTCTGCACATAAGCCATGGCTAGCTCAGATTGCTAATTACTTAGTGTCTTATTGATATATTTGGTTAATCTCTCAACCCTTTTGATACAAGACGGTAATTCTGTTTCAGAAAGCTATTCTTAGCTTACATTTCCTTCTCATGGGGCTCTCCTAACAGACTGCCTCTGCTCTGGCAGTTTGTGAATGGAATTTTTGCCATCTGAAGTGAACAAAACAGAAAGGATGACTTTATACTCTTGACCATTTTGCATTATACCTAGTAGAACTATGAACAACCTGAACACCTTTTACATGATACTAACAAATGCATAAAGAATCTAAGAAAAAAGGACTGGATTCAAAAAGGAACTTGTTATGTGATAGCCAGATCTGCAACACCTAAAAAGTTAGCTACCCAGCTCTGGCTTGGATTTCATTATAATTAATGAGATGCTTGTGCTACTGGTATAGAAAAAAAAGAAACAATCTAGGCTCCTTGATTTTCATTCACAACAGACAGCACACGGAGATGTAGTGGGTTAAGCTAGCCAATAGGTTATGCCAAAGGGAAGGCTGATTGGAAATTCTGCCTCTTGCTCAGATTTTGGAGCCTATCTCAGGGCAACAGCTGGGTGACTTTTCAAAATTGGGATTCAATACCCAAAGCTACTTCTGGTACTGATACGCTAGGCTATGCTATGCTGGAAGTAAAAGCCTAACGGTTCCTTCCCCTTCCTCCCCGCACAGAACAGGGAAGATTTAATTGTTAACTGTTGTACTGCAGGATAAAACTAGAACTGATTGAGAAGTCAAACCCACAGACCTCTCACGTCCTGGCTGAACTCTAAAATCTGAAGACTCTTTTGCTTTTTATACCAACCAGACAAACTTTGCTTTCTTGGACGCACAGCAACCAAGGCTACAGATTAAATTCCATTTTTCTAAAAAGCATTGAGGTCTTCAAGATTTAGGGGAACAATGAATTACAGTGTGAGTTTAGCTTACACTGTATTTCTGAGATCCAGAGAGTTTTCCAGAAAAGACAGAAATAAACACAAGAAATCCACTAATTATATTAGACAAATAAAAAAACTCTTGGAGAAAAAAAAGAAAACAAACCACAAAAAAAACCCCACAAAAACCCAACCAAAACCAAAGACAACATTTCAGCAATAAAGAACTTGAACTTAATTAAATAGTTTTTACAAGAACTTTGGAAAGCACTTCTCACCCTGGACTTATGAAACCTATCTAGGCATCAATCTCCTACTAAAAGGTGTTTAGAATTCAAGTAAGAGACGACTCTCTGCGTAACTCTCCTGAAAAGGATCTCAAATTGCCAGAAAACAAGGCTGCAAGCCTAAGTATTTGAACTATGTTGAATTAAACTGAAACCTGTCACCAAATTAACCCTAAACAGCTACTGAGTAGGGTATTTCCCCAGGAAGCAGTAGATCTGCAATTTCTTAGAAGATGCTGACTTAGTCACAGAATGGTTGAAGCTGGAAGTGATCCCTAGAGATCCTTTAGTCCAACCTTGCTGCTCAGGCAGAGCCAGCTACCACAGGCTGCCATAGTCAACAGGACCACAAGAGTGGTCAGCCAGACTGTTCAGTGAGCACAGCCTTTATTCCTGATAGGAGCACCCTTTACCTCTTCATTGTGTTGTGTCCAAGAATGTATCAGGCGTAAAGGCAGGAGAACAACAGGCAAAAAGGAACCTGATTTTAGGGTCTTAAGTTAGGAAGCAAGGTATCTGCAGTCCCATAATTAGCTGCCTTAACTGTTTCTGTGTTTATTCAGTAACTCTTCAATACAAGAGACAAGCACATACTGTGACATTTACTAGTACTGACTCCTCCATTTCATAAAAAAAGCTCTAGGAGTTCTCAGAAGCCAGCCCAGTACTGCCTCGTTTCAAGCGGTTGTTCCTTCTTCAACTCCATCAACTTTTCTGTATGAATACATCTGACTGTCCCCAGAAGCATGGTGTTAGAAGAATAACAAAACAAAACACGCATCTCTGTAGCCTGCTGGTTTACACATTCAGCTGGGAAGGGTTAAGCTTGGTCTTCATTCCCCTTCATATGGTTATTCATTTTCTAATGCAGTCTGAGTTAAAGAACAAAATGTGTCCCATCCCAAGAGATCACCTTACCCATTAGTCTGCAGACATCAAAACTCAGATGACAGTTCTGCAGCAAAGGGAGCCTATTTCAATAGTGTAATTGTTGAAATGCAATTATAGAATATAGATGGCCTGAATTAGCTCGCTCTCTCCTCTCCTTATGGTATATAGGTGTCGGAGGAGCTGGAGGAACTATGGACAGATAAGCATACAGATCTACAAGGACAGCTGGCAATGTAGAGCTAATGTAGAAGAAGTAGAGGTGGCAAAGGAATAGAATGAAAGATGCAAGAGAAACCAAAGGGAAAGTGATGAAATGTAAAGTACTTTTTCTACAGTTTAAGAGTTTAATTGAAAAGGCTAGTATACAAAATTTTCAAGGGAAACAATAGGTACATTACTACCAGTATCTTCCTAAAACTTCTTAAATCGAAAAAGGATAAAAAAGGAACAGAAATGAAATAAACTGAGGAAGAATTGGTACACATGTAATACAGAGTTCCTACAATACATATGTGTACTAGCGAGGAGGGAATAATGTAGGTCATATCTTCACATGAATTGCAGTCAGTAGTAAATATAATAGATCCACTGACTCACTGTTAGCAGGCAAATTTTTCATTTACTAATTTAATTAAAATATTTCACAATACTGACTGTTAAAATTAACAGTTAATTTCACGAGCTAATTTTAACTAACCTAATACACAAAAAAGAGAAACTTTTTGAGTAGTTAATTTTATAACAGCAAATCAATTTTATTCTGTCAGATATAAAATAAAGGTTATAACAAACCTAAAGGGTTTGACATTATCCCTTTTTATTTATTTAGCTAGCCTATAATGTATTTGTTAGTATTTAGGCAGAAAAAGAGCACTGCCTTCAGGTAATTCAATATGGCTTGGGGCAGAGTTCTGATTGAAATATGTTAATAGTAAATATTTTGTTACATTTCTGATATGCAATGAATTCTAAAGAAATACAAAAGGATATTAATTGCATATTATTTTTTATTTCTCAGCAGAAATTAGAATATTTCTGATGCAAAGCATTTTCACAAATCTTGTTTATAACATTTGAAGAACTCTACCCATTTATGCTCTTTGAATGCAAAACCAGCAGCTTTTGGGGCTGCAGTTGTTTGGAGAAATTACGTATAATTAAGTGGTGTATATTTAAAAGCATTTAAACATAAGTGCTATGCATGCCAGAGATACCTGAATTAGGTTTAAAAAATCTGATATGGCACAAGGCTTTGCAGAAATACTAGTCTGGGGTCCAGAAACACTTTCAGTTCTGGAGGGAGACCTCCACATATTGTTCTGTTGAACAGCACCGACATATACAGCATAACAGACTACAGACAGCCCCTCTCTAGCCCAATATGGACTACCAAGGAACATTATAAAGGCTTTGACAAAATGAGAAACATTATTTCTTGCCTGTTGTTCAGCTGTCCAGCTTCTCCTCATCCCTACTTTTATAATTGCTTTTTGACAACACTGACTAAAGCAGTCAGCATGCCTCACTCTTCTAAGAGTTTTGAGATGTCACTTTCCCATCAGTTGTTTTCTCTGCATTTTGCAGAAATGAAAAAAGTCTCTTTTCCAACTATCAGAGAAAGTAATTCAGGAATCTATGACTCTCTTTAATGCATATCCATATGGATTATGACGGTAATTTAACTGCTGTCATCTTATTCTCATTTTTGATCCCCATTTAGGAAAAAAACAGAGAATTTTAATGCAGTATTTATTGCACTGAGAAGCTTTAAGACTGGAAAAAAGATCTGATCATTTTAATTTCCATATATTTATGTAGACTTATTTATTTTGTATTCTAAACAAAAAGAACTATAAACCCAGGTGTCATATACATGTTTTGAACACTTCCTTGGATTGAGATATTATATCCACCAGCAGTTATGAAATCCTTACACATTCACATACCAGTATTTGTAACATTAAAAATTTTGAAAAATTTCAGTTCCTGCATACACAAATGAAAACAAATATACACATTTCAAAGTTCATCAGCTGCAATCTGACCTTAATTATTATTAAAACATTATCACCTGCAACATAAGCTATTCATATAGCTCAGTTATTCAATATATATTATGTATATTTTACTACTGAACAATAATATAAAAATCCAACCTGGCTTGGAAGGAAATAAGTGAAAATAAGCAAGAGGAAAAATACATGAAGACCATGAATTTTGACAAATAGGAGGAATACAGGGAGAAAAAGAAATTGCAGATCTAAGGTAAGGTTTGAACCTAAGGATGCCTGTCAGTGTTTAAGAGGCATTCGGACAATGCCCTTAATAACATGCTTTAACTTTTGGTCAGCCCTGAAACGGTTAGGCAGTTGGACTAGATGTCCATTGTTGGTCCCCTCCAACTGTAATATTCTATTTCATAAATGTATTCAGACATTTCCAGGAAAATATGCCTTCCATAAAAGACTTAGTTTTAGACAGATATCATTCTTTCTACAGTCATCAGGTTGATCCAGTTTTTCAGCAGTTCGCTGTTTTTCAAATGTCAACTTCTTTAATACTCTACTTGCAAGCAGAGACTGGTGTGCTGAGCCACCAAATGTCTTTGTCTTTGCTTCCACTTCAGTATCCCATGAAAATAAAAAGTTCACAGATAGTTAATTTTATTTGGTCAAGGAAATAACTATGGAATGAAGTCTGCCTGGGGGGGGCAGGAAATCAGGAAGCAAGATGGGTTGCCTGGAACATGGATGAAGTACATACTTTGGACAACCTGTGGAGTTTTAGAAATCTGCGGCTCTGAGGGGAAGGGGGATTATGGCGAGTTTGTACGTACATGCAAAACTGCTATACCATCCTGCCAGTGGTTGCATAGGTTTGAATAACAACTACTGGGCTGACTGAATGACCGTAGAGAGCAGGAACAGAACAGAGGACTTCAGCAGAGAAATGGAGGCATCTGTGAATGAAGATGAGTGTAGCACTCTTACAGCTTGGTTCAGTTACATAAACACAGATCACAGGATTGTAGAATGGTTTGGGTTGGAAGGGACCTTTAAACGTCACCCAGTCCAACACCCTGGCAATAAGCAGAGACATCTTCAACTAGATCAGGGTGCTCAGAACCCCATCCAAACTGACCTTGAGTGCTTCCAGGGACGGCGCATCTGCCACCTGTCTGGGCAACCTGTGCCAGCTATCATCTGACATTCCTTAAAGCACGAGACATCTGTATGGTTGTATGTTGCAGATGCAACACAGGAACTGGGAGACATTCATTGTCTTCTGGACTGGCAGTTAGAGGCAAAGAAAGATACCCTAGGCATCTCAAATGCACTTGTTAGAAGTCTAGGTATTGCTGACTTCCACAAAAGCTGCAGATTTTCTTCATGGAATCACAGGAGATTGCAGCACAGAGGCAACTAACTCTTCTCCCATGGCTGCATAACCCTAAGAATTTATATCAGTGTGCTGCCAGTTAGGGGTCATTTCCTAATGAATGCAGATCCACTACTGTGTGTTATATAAAGGCTTATAGGTATCAGAGAGTTTCTGAGCTTGTTATGAACAGCCCAAAATAAAGTATGTGAGTGCCAAGGTAAAATGAAAGGCAGGAATATAGATAGAAACAAGAATTCAAAACAAACAGGATCAGTAAAATCTAACTATTAGAGTAAATTTTTTCTCCCACCTGCACAATGTCTCTTTCTGCAAATTTTCCTCTTGAAGAAATCCTCACTACATCACCATCTAGTTCTTCCATAGCTTAAAAAAAAAAGAAACAAAATGAATTCCTCTATGAGTTCAGCTACACAACAAAAACAACCTTACCTAGAAAAACTTTAGTCAATTTACAGTTTAGGTCAACAAAACCAAAAACTGTTATTTAGGTAACTCTTTAAAATCATTTATGCCATAAAATACATCATGCTTTGTAGTTATTTTGCAATTTTTCATGCTGACAATACATACTTTTTGCCTTTATTGTCTTCTTCAGAACAAAACAGACCATGACAAGGCCCTTACCCTTCAAGCTCTCAAACCAGCAAGTATATCGGTTTTGGTAAGGCTATATCTATACTTTCATAGGTCGAGAACAATTAATCTTCAGCAATTAGTCTTACAGAAGATATCATAGGATACAGCACAAAGAAGTAATAACTCACATTCATACTGGAAAAGTAATGACTGTTAATGCATAGGAATGAGAAGTTCTTAAAAAACTATTAAATTTATTGGATAACTCTTCTTGTATCTTTCTAAGCAGGATCCAGGAAAAAATGTAAAATTGTCCAGATACCCAGAAGCCATTCAAGGTAAAAAGGCAGACCTGCTTTCTGGTCAGTGTTGAAATGGATGGATTCGGGATCACAGATTATTGCTCAGCCATTGGATCTGCAATCCTACAATCCTTCTTTCAGCATACACTATGAAAATCAAAGCCCTGCATCACTGAGCTTCTCAGGGCTTTACAAACTGGGCTGAGTTCACTGAAACCAGCATTTCAAAACCTAGTTCTTTCAATCCAAGAACTAGAAAACATAGATGACGCTATCAGGAGCCAAGTTCAAGCCAAACAAAATAGCATGTTTGTTCAAAGAAAAAATTAGTAGGTCTGCAGAGCACGTTGCCAGAGGACACTGTTGATGTAAAAAATGTATGTGTGTTCAAACCAGGAGACTGAACAAGTGTTTGAAGAAGAGATCCACTGAAAATATCCAAAATAGACATAAAGCACAGGAAATTCAAATCTAAAACAGTATTCAGGGAAGTATCACATTTGTTTATTCCGTTCTTAACGTTCTCTAACCACCCATGGCCATGACAGGTACAGAATACTGGTCACAACAGACCCCTGATCTGACCTGTTATAATCATCCCGACATCCTTAAGTAAAGCTCTGCCAAATGCATGCGCCATCTATCTGAGCTCCAGACTTTTAAGGACCTCTCTGGTATCCCCCAGGGGCTGGGAGATCTAGGGGGCAGTGATATCTGGAGAGGAGTAGCTTAGTCTCTCTACAGCAGAACTGGGGCTTGACTGGCATTTGAACTGTAAGACAGTGTGCCCGAACATACACCCTCTTACACACACACTTCCTCAGCGCCAACATCAGACATGGAGTCTGTTGTTGTTTCCAGAAGGAATTTATGGAGATGCTAAAGTCATTTCTCTGCCCTCTTGGGCATCGAGGGACTACAGATTCGGCACACATCTAATAGGTGATTTTCACTGAAGCAGTATACTCAACGATTGTGGGTCCAAAGATGGAAACTGTATCCTGCAGTCCAAACAGAATCCCGCAATAAGAAAAGCGAGAGGGATGACACCCCAAGAACTCTTCAAAGACAACCTCCAGGAGTAAAAAGAAGACAGAATCTGTATGTCCTGACAGAGTTAAGGGGAGCCTGGGCAAATTCAAGGACTGGACAAACAGGGAGAAAGGGAAAAAGCAAAGGAAGGGTGAGAAAAAAACTAAGTAACATACGACTAAAGTTGGAATTTTCAGGGGTAAAAATGAAGCTTGCAAATTTCCCTCATACGCATTTATGAAGATAAACTGTCTTTTCTCATTGCTTGTGGCATACAATCATCTGACGTGTAACTGTCAACCTGGACAATCTCTTCAAGGAATAAGATACCTAAAATTATCACTAATATACCACTTGCCAAAAAGCATATGAAAGTCAACCCCCAATAAATTTTTTTTTTGGTGTTTTTTTTTCCTTGTTTTCATACTTTTAGAATATTTGTACAAGAATTAATAAGTACAGTCATTAGTGACTATTTACATTACACATCTGTGGTAGTACTAAGTATATTTCACGCACAAAAGAAGGCATACTGTCTAACAGAAGTACTTGAATTAAAAAGAAAGAATGTAGGACATTGAGGAATGGATATACAGGGAATGTCTACACTTCATAGTGCAGTGATACACACAATGGCACTTAATAATTAGGCCAAATCATGGAAGCAACTTAGTTATTGCAATAGAGAACGGTGTTCCAGAACATTACATGAAAGAATATACAAATAATCCTGGTAATTTCTCTCCTAATGTAATATTCACTCAATACTGCTACAGAGTAAGGCTCACTCCTCTTATCTAGTGAAACCCAGTTTAACCCAGATCACCTCCTCAAATGTATTTATTTTTCTCAGTATTTTATTACTGCAGTAAGAACAGATGATCAATATTTCCAGTCAACTGACACTTCACAAGGCAACTAAATATCCATGTTGAAGAAATTCAACACTACTTGAGTATACTTACTTTACCATGGGTTTTTTTTTTTCCACTCATCTTCTGGAGCTCTGTAAATGCTGAGCCCCCATATGGCTCTGTGACTTGAACAGAGAGCCCGAGGGGCTACACAGCTCCACATGGCAGCTTGTAATCATACTGACTTATCAATCAATCCAGCTGGAAATGTCAACAGCGCTTGCTGCGTGTTCCATATTATGCTCTTTTAAAGAACAGTATTTTTTTGAAAAGCCACATATTACTAAAATGTAAACAAATATAAAAAATTCTAAGAAAAAGACTAGAACGCTTACCATCAAACTCTGCTGGTCCTACCCCCACTATAATTATTGACATCGGAAGCTTTGAAGCCTTCAAAAGAAGAAAAAGAGGTTTAATGCATTACATAACCTCTGCCAATGATATGGGAGATCTGAGGACAATCTGAATTAAAAACATGCAAAAGTTACGTTTTAAAGAATAATTTTTTTTTCAACCTAAAAAGTAGAGTGGCGTAAACTGTCTGCTTAAGTAGTATAAAACATCTTGGATGAACACAGAAAGGCAGATGATTATTTTAATTTATTTCTTCCTTATAAAGTCTTTGAATCATATAGGATCATAATTAAACACAACAAGCTCTGTTAGGATTTGATACTAATATGACAACTAAGATGACAAATTTATCTTAGAAACTTTTGTAAACTGACAACAAATGCAAATATATACTTAATGACAGCTGACGTTTATTTAAATGTTCTTGATTTTTACATAGCTGCTTGGAACTATGTGACACTATTTTTTACATAGATATTATGCTAATTTTTCTCAAGAGAATAAATCACCTATTTGAGCAATATGTATCTTACAATTCTTCCATGAATGAAATTTTATTCAAGTCAGTCATCCATGCCACAAAGTAAGCAATATATCGAACAGACTTATGGTAAGATTTTTAATTTTATTTAATCTTTTTCATTCAATGAAACAAGGCAAAGATGATATCTGGCTTTCCCTGAATAAACTCTCTGTAAGACCTTTAAAATTATAAAGACAGTATCATAAATGTTGGATTCTCCTACCCTGATAGTAGCACCAGATATCTGCTAGTTTACAGAAATAATCTGAAACTGCCTCTGTTGAGGAAGGTAACAACCAAAAAAAAGCATCTACCAAATGTCAGGGTTGACAACTGTTCCTTATTGAGACATTCTGATGAACTGTGAAATGCCTACAATCATTTTAAACAGGAGTATACACTGGCCAAACATCATAGATGTAACACTTTCTGCTAAATTAAACTCTGCTTCACTGAATTCTGAAGTCAAGTGGGTTTAGAACATACTGTTGTATTTTTCTTTTGGAATATAAAAAGTGTTTTTCTCCCTCATCTAAAGACATTCTTATTTTAGATATATCATCAGCATTTCCCATTCTTCATCTATCATAATACTACATATATAACCAACTTTATTTAAGTAGGAGATTTACAGTTAATTACTGTAAACATGTTATTTAAAACAATGAAAATATGCCATTCTATAAATCACTATTTAATGTTCTACACCACTATACATTATACACTATACATTGACTGCAAATTCATCACAAAGTGTAACTACATAGTCAATCTTCCAGCTAAAATTTTATAGCAGATTAAAAAAAAAATCAATAATCTCCTGTTAGTTAAATACTAATATGCTACTGAAGATAATAGTAAAAGCTGTTTGGCCACAGTCCTGGGCAAACAGCTTGAGGTGGCCCTGCTCGAGCAGGTGGGGTGGACAAAGTGACGTCCGGATGTCCTTTCCAACATCAACCAGTCTGTGATTCTGTGATTAAGGGCCATAAACACAGTGTAACTGCAACTGAATTACAGCGCACTGCATAAGTCAATAATAGTGAGTATAGAATACTTTTGAGACATGAAGGCATTTCTTAGAACAGAACATCTTCTGGTTTTCAGGTTATTGCTTGATTGTAAAGAAAACATCCTTTAAAGGGATTCTTACTCACACAGACACAATATTATGTGATGCGATGTATATGAATAGTAAGTGGCAAGGACAGCTTAATGACAAAGAGTTAAACTTTTCCATATAAACTTAAGTGTTGGCATTTCCTGAATGACAGCATAACCTTTAGACAGTTTGGTAAAACAGAATGTGTCTGACATATATGCTGTAATGAGAAAGATGCCTAAAAGCACAATTAGTATTAAAAAATGAAATATACTCTTCCTGAGCTTTATACATATCAAGATGCATTGAACATCACTGCCCTTTTTATTATTTCGGATATTATTAAGGCTGAAAAAACTGCTATTGAACAGCATTTAATTAGTTCTGTCATGATATACTGTGCTCACACTTCAAATATACAGAAAAATGAATGCATCTTCATAAAAAGAAAAGACAGCAAATACTCCCAAACTTCCACTCATTCCAAGCTAACAGCACATCTGCTGTATTCCCAAACAGTTGCAGACTAACAGCTATTATTCCTGGAAATGAACTATTACTGCAAACAAGGTTTTTCTTTATGTCTTAGTGGCAAATTACTTAATCTTACAAGATAATCAGCCAACTGGACTTGCTGGTGTCTTACTTACGGACTTCAAATTAAGGGGCAAGTTAAACCAAGAGCTGCTCTTTTTTCTCCATGGAGCCTTTTTGTCACCTAAAAGAAGCTCATCTAAAAGAAGCTATGTTCCAAACTTCTAACCTATGCTAGAGGATGAACTTCCAAGCTAAAAGCTTGTTTATTTCCTTTAAAAGCAAGAGTCAGTTTATCCTATTTTAGTATTGGAAGCTGGAAGGGCAGAGGAAGTAAACTGGTACCTTCAAACACAGTAACAGATTTGGGTATAAAAACTGAACACACCGACCCTGTCTACATGCTGATGGCTAGAACTTCAGGGCACCTTGCTCTCCAGTGAAAGACAGAACATTTCAATAATATTTTCATGTGTAACCTGCAAACTGGAACGGTATTGACTCTCTACAGGAGGTAGTGAAAGTGGGCCTTCAAAAATATAACACCTAATTTTACACTATTCATTTTGACATGATGCTTAATTATTTCAATACAGGCTTTTCACCCTTCATTTCACTATTAACTAGATCCACTGTGGTATGTTCAAAACTATTGGTATAGATCTTTTCTAATCCTGTCTGGAAGTTGTTTCCGTGTGTACTTTCATCTGACATTTCCCAGAGGCCAAAGCAAAATGGAACCTCTTCATAATACAAAATATTACTTATATGCATAGCAATTTTGAAGAGAAAAATATTGAAAATAATGCAGAAACTGAGAAACAATTAAGAATTTTTAAAATTCCAGGGGACTATTTAGAAGGCAATCAGATGACTGGTATGCTTGCCATTTGGGATCAGGAAGTTTGAGGCAGTTTTTAAACAGGTGGGTGGGGACAAACAAAGCTGTCTGCAATTGCTAGAAAGATAAAGAACAATTCACTAAAAAAACTGCATGGTGGGATGTGCCTGAGGAAGGAGGTGGCAAGAATCAGATGAGGAAAATCATAGGAACATAGTGTTAGACAGAAGAGTATCATTACCCACAGAACACTAATTAAGCTGAAATTCAACTTTTGGTTTCTTTTTGTCTTTATGCATGATAAACTTCTACTGTTTGGATAAATGGTTAATTTATGGAACAAACTTAGTGCCTGTAATATTAACTGATTTAGTTTATTGCCTAAAATATTAATTCCTAGAAACATAATTCTTTCAAATTTCAACACTTTCAGAAAAACTTACATTCACTATGGATTCTTTTGTCTGAGCCATATCGGAAATAACTCCATCTGTAATAATGAGAAGAACAAAATACTGGGAGCCATCTTTTACTGAAGCAGCATACCTAAGGGAAGAAAAAACAACATAATAATAGTAAAAAACCCCATTATACAAAGGAACTAATATGAAAAGAAGCTGTATTTTTAAAATTTGACTACTAAGGACTAATAAAAATAAAGAAATGTTATGTGGTGGATTTCAAAAGTAAAGACATTAATAATTAAGATGGACTTTTAAATAAGAACATTAGAAAAACATAACTAATACAGTATTGATACTGATAATCTGCATGCGTTGAATCGGTGAAAAATGGGAACTGTTTCACTACCAAGAGAAGCATGGACAGAATGTTCTTTATAGATTCATAAGTTGCTAGAAAGTCTTAAGTTACTTAATAGTCATTACCTCTGGGGAACATAGTTGGTGTGAAAGGAATACATTACTACTGAATGGTTGGTTTTATAGCACAAATAAAATTTATCAGGAATCAGCACATTGCATAAATCTCTCTCTTTTTTTTTTTTTTTTTTTTTTTTTTTTTTTTGCTTACAAAACCAGGTTACTTACTGTTGACGATGCTAGCAGATTTATAGTTCACATTTATGTGCATGTTTGTAAAATGGCTGAACATGCAGCCTGCAGCCTTGGCTCAGATACTCATCTCTTTGCACCACCCACAGATGTGCTTTGGAAACTCAAGCCTCTCCCTGTGCTGCACACGAATACAAGACAAAGCATACACGCTATCCCTGGAAACATTCAAGGTGAGGCTGGACAGGGCTCTGAGCAACCTGATCTAGTTGAAGATGTCCCTACTCATTGCAGGGGGGTTGGACTAGGTGACCTTTGAAGTTCCCTTCCAACCCAAACGATTCTATGATTCTGTGATTCTATATCCAGTGCCGTTCCAGTCCCGCCTCAGCTGAAGGACCCAAGAAGCAACTGCTCTTTGAAAATGAGCAGCTTTTGAAGATTTGGAAAGTCCTGAAAGACAGCGAGTCCGTAGAAGACGAAGACTTCAGCTCATTTATCTTCGACTCCCAAGGGTCAAAGTGTCCTATATAGCTACCGAAGAACTTTTTTTGCATGGAGCAGGCTGCTCCACTTGCTGCTTCACTTGACAGCAGCCAATATAGTTACTACTTACACGAAGGCTCTTGGTGCTGTGAAGGAGTCAAATATAGTAGAACCTTGTAATGAAAGTGGCAGTGAGTAGTATGGAGAGCAGGACAAAAGAAAAACTAGTCTCCATATGAATACTGTGGAACATATGCCCAACAGAATATGACTGTCAAAGAACTCACTCACCTTATCGGTCACTGAACATGACAGGCCTGCATCACTGCACAGGATGTATTCTAATGATGTTCATGATGATTGCGTGTGCTTAGAAAATTCTAACTCTGATGTTACACAGTGCATTCGCAAGCAAGTACTGCCAATAAATAAGATGCTATAACCACAACAGTTACAAGAGTCTGGAGGAATGTGTGTGGAATGGAATCTACAACTCACATAAAGCCATCACACTCCTTCCTCTTCCTCCCCAAGATATAAATGGGTAGAAAAGCCACACAGACAATGAACCTGTTGAACATCTAGCTGCACGCTGGCAGCAGGGACTGACAGTTAAATATCTAGATTAACAAGACCTAATGTGGAATACATTTTCCCTATGTGGAGACTTCTTTTATCTCATTTTTGCACAATGCTTATCATCTTTTCATTGATGACTGCAGTGACAAGTGATGATGAAAAAGTAAAATAAAAATTCATTATCCTTTCTGAGGACTTAATACAGTCTACATACCTACACTGAAGAAAAGGAATAGAAATTTGGTTATTTCAAATTTTCCACAGAATAAAACATTCTGAAGACTTTTGCAAGAAAGATCTTATATGAGGAGGCGATATGACAGAAGACACTGGGTAGTATCTGGTGAAGTTTAGATATTTTTCCTCTACCTAGAGAGTTAATAAACTCATTATCTGCTTAAAGAGATTCTGAAGAGTTCCAAGATCACAACAGGATAGTAATATCTGACATAGTTTCCAGAGATTTCATCAGAGGCATATTTTTAAGTAGAAGGAATGTGGGAAGAAGAAATTTCTTTGAGATTGAAAGTAGGTTCAAAGAGTAACTGTAGGCTAGATCATAATTTCTACTACCATGTCTATGAGAGTAAACAGAATAGCCAAGAAACTGAATCTTGAAGGAAAATGATGTTACCGAGAACAGGACTGGTACATGGATTGTATTAAGCATGATTGTGCAGTAGAACTCCTCATGAAGATACTCAGCTTTTCCACTATAATGTAGTGTGATTTGTTACCAGAAGGAGTTCCCAAAGTTTGCAACAACCTGATATTTAGACAAAAGTTCAGTGGAAGAACTACAAATGCTGGTGGCAGGGCTCTGTAATTTTGCAAAAGTTGACAAATATTCCTGAGAAACAACTGGTGAGAAAAGGAACTCTACTTATGCCAATGTTTTGATGGTACTAGACCATGAATTTTAATTTTTGCAGTGAACAGGAGGCTTGAGGTTAATTGCCAAATTCCAAACCAGCCAGCTCAGCTGATATTGTAACTCTAAAGGAGAAGAAAGAGCCAGAAAAGTCAATGGGTTAGACTTCCAGTTAACACAGCTAATGCAGACACTGAATGCCACATTCACGGAATTCAGCTGTCATAAGGATCAGTGTATTTCCTCACAGTCTGAAAACTGCTACTGGAGACCTTGTCAAAGGGAAGACTAAAAGGAGACAGCTAGTTTCTAAAGACAAGCAACAGAACACGCATGTACATAATTTGAATGGTATGATTCTAAGATGGAACAACTAATCCTAACGATAAATAACTGAAATCCACTATCAAGCCATGCTGGGGTGCAGAGAAAATTCTTTGCACCATAAAATTTGCAAATTATTTTTCATTGGGCTGTAGAACTAACAACAGCAAGAACAGATAGCAAATACATATTTCTGGCTACAACAATTAACTGTTTTGAAAGCTCATAAATAAAACATTAACAGTACAATGATTTACACATCCCTACTGATTTATTTTACAAACATTAGTTCTTTCTCTGTATCTATAAATAAAATAAAATCTGTCCAGGTAGTTACTCAGCTAAATTATCTGAGCCATATCACTTTTCCTATACCAACACATGGAACGATACTGTAAGTCAAGATCTTGTCTGCCAAAATAAGGCAACATTATCCTTAAGAAAGTTCGACAAACACAAGACAGGTTTTACTTTGAGAAGTTAGAGGAGGTGTTGCATAACACAGCACCGTGGCTCCCCAGTGGTGGCTGATGTACTATTGCTTTAAGAGTACCACTACCAGCTGGGAATCTTAGCCACAGAGCACCCTGGAAAATTTTGTTAATGTTTTGGACACTTTGAGATTAGAGGAACTACATATGCATTAAAAATTTGCATTTTATAGATTTTTGATAGATTCATGTCTTTTCTGTGAAGCAAAAATTCTGTGCTCCAAAGGACAAAAAAGGAACACGACAGAGTGATCTCACAAAAATTTTCTTTATGATTTCTCCTAAGATTTCAACACAGCGTGGGTGGATCAACTGGATCACTTGTATTTATTTTTAAACAGCGATGAAATTCTGCATAATACTAGCACATGGTCTTCAAACCTACTCAAAGGTACAAGTTAATCACATTACACTGAATAAACAAAACAACTGTAAATACCTTTTTTTAATGTTTAGCATCATCTAACTGTTCCTTTTATATGTGACAGTTGTACTGACAATAAGAAGTTTCTGCAAAGTATCTGTTGTGATGCTTACCTGGCTACATGATTAATTACAGGGGCAAAGTTTGTTGGTCCATAAAGCTGTACAGATTTTAGACTCCTGTAATACGCCTCCATTACACCATCAATTCCATGGCAGTATGGATTTTGAGGGTTTCCATTCTAATGAAAATAAGAGATGATTAATCACTAAAAGTAATTATGAAGCAAAAATGATGCAGGTTAGTGAACACTATCCAGTGTACGTTTTTAAATGGCAAAGACCCAAGCATTCTAGGATCTATTCAGAGAGTGACTACAAATGCCTAATGTAAGTACTGTGGCTGGTTCTGAGTGTTAACTGCCTAGGGAAGGAGCAGCCTCATGTTATATGCAGTCTGAATCGCTGGAACTGGTTCCTAGACATAAATGCCATCTTAAGTGGAATTAAATAGCCTTTCTTACATGCAACAGTAACAGGCATTTCCCCATGTGGATTTAAGGTATGAATTACAGGGCAGACGTAAAATCAGAATCATGTTTAGGAGCACAGGTCTGGCTCAACAACTTCTTATTTCAAAAACGTGAAAAAAAGAAATGGTTGCCAGATCCTGATGTTCACACACAATGCGAGTATAAGGTAAACTATAAACTCTTCACTGCTTTGGTAAAATGTTTCTGCATTGGAAAACAGATTTTCAACCTGATGTAAACAGATGAAGAACGGAAACTTATTTTTTGGGAATAATAATATAATGAGGATACCTATTTACAGATGACAAAACAAACATATAAATTAAATCCCAGATTAATGACCCACATCAGGCTAGACAAATGATTCATGTAAGGCTTCAAAACCTTCCAAATCACCTAGCCTCCTTCATGTGCCACTGCCTCCTTGGCTTAATGTGCCAGTATCTCACTCTGAGAATCTAGAGAAGCAAAGGGAATTTTTCATGGAATTGATCTAGAACATTAAGCGAGTGCTGAAAACACTGCTTAGCATTAAATGGGAGACATCTATATATGTTTATATAGTGCGAAAGGAAAAAAAGACTGTTTTTTTCCTCTGTAAAAGCACCACAATTCCTCATGAATTAACTGAATTATTTTTAGAAACAACTTTTAAAACTGAAAGTAACCAGGAATAAGTCTGCTGTTTTAGTAGCCTTAAGATCATACGTAACCATATATTTGACCTTGCTACAGGAAAGTCCAAAAGTCTGATTCAAATGAATATCTGCAATTGCACCTGTTTTAAATTACTATCCATGTGGAAAACCTTTCCTTGAGATAAGACATGGGGCATTGTTTTCTAGCACAGGCTGACAGAAGAAATACACATCTACAATCACCAGTCTTCTGCCACGTCTTTGTTGCTATCTAATTAAAACTCGCCTGATATACCTACACTTGCTGTAATTCTGACAACTTTATCCTCCTCAGAGAAGAACAAAAAACTCAAAATAAGCAAGTAGATAGACAGCCACACTAATCACAAGCATCAGTTGTAACACATCAACCTTTCTGGCAAATCCTGTTAGATTTTAGGTTTGTAATTTAACTGGTGCATGGACCAGTCTCGGATTTGTTCTTGTCACCCCTGCTTATAGTCCACTTAGTTATCTCTACGTCTCTAAACTAGCAGCCTGTAAAAGATAAAGAGATCCCAGAAAATGAAAGAGAACAATAACCATGAAAGATTATCTTGGATCATGATTCACTTGCTTCTTAAAATAGATTAGCTTCAATCTGAAGTCTTTCAAGCACCTGTTTCTCATGCTGCTACAGCTGAGGTTAAAGATGATTACTTTCCTTTATTACTATTTTTGGCCTACAGGGACTTCTTGACTCTGGATTTCCCTCAGTAACTTCACTATGATGAAAAATTTTGAAACAGTCTTTTAGACAGAAGAATTAGCACGTTCTCTGTTCTTTACTTGTCCAGTAATTGCTTAAGACTGCAACCTTAACTCCCAAAATTTTGTTGCAGTAAAGAAATTCAAACAATATATAAATATTTATTTACTTACCAGTGCAAATTCATGTGATACTCTTCCATCTGGAGGCAGTCTAGCTCCAAAACCTAGAGCTGGGAACATTTTATCACTATCATAGTCCTGAATTATTTCACCTACTGCTTTCAGTGCCATGCCATAAGCATTCAGCTGATAGGGATTCATGTAGTGCAGTGAAGTAGGCTGTGAAGGGTTACCTGTTGAAGCAAGGATCAGATTTACTTTAAAACTGAATCACTTCAAAATTTTCTCTCTTAAAACTGACAGAAATCTAAGAAAGCAGAAATTGAAAAGAAAAGATCATGAAAAGAAAATGAACTTATTTCCTATACACTTAATTGTGGTTGTATCAGGTAAAAACGCAATGTTCTGAATACATTTTCAATAGCTTAACAGTAGTAGCTGTAAACTTCTTCAGCATTGAAAGTGCAGCAACAAACTGTGATCAGACTTGTAAATTTGTGTCATTTTATAATATGATACACACTTTTAAGATGAAATTTACGAAAGTATTATGACATTCTGAAAGCAGCTTTGGAGCAGGATCAAAACTTATGTCTGCTTCACCCCACTTCAGCCTCACTCCACCGGAAAACTCCTTTCTTTTGCCCCTGTCAATGGGGTATTCCAAGTTAGCCCGTTTTCTCCCAGCAATAATAAACAAACAAAAAAAAAGTACCAGAAAGTACACAAATATTTGCAAAGTGCTCCTACTTATTCAATTTTATACGTAGCTTTTTCAATTTTTCTCTCTTCTGTTTGCCCTGCTTTTCTGGACAGGAATTGTCCTCTATTCTGTAGCTCAGCAAAACAGAATCCTGATTCCAGGTGATGCCAGGCATACAGATAATCAATAATACAATGAAGTTAAGCAGAATACTGATGTAGATACATACACACACACATATGTACACTTAACGCTGAACACAGTACATACATACATAAGATGTTTATTTTTATTCTTACCATTTGAGGCTGTGAAATCAATAGCTACTGTGAAATTGATTTGGGTTCTGTTGAAAAAGCAAATAAAAATCTTATTAATAGTTACACTATTATGTGAAAAAATAAACAAGAGATGATAACATTGTTTGTGGACACACTGTAGGACACTGACTTTCTAATAATTCTATTTTATTAACACACTGAAACAAGCTACCTTACTCCATGCTTCCTTTTTTCATTGTGTATGAAAAATCCTAAATCATTAATAAGGTTATTAACAACCATAAACTTTATTAATTCATTTTCAACAGTAATACTGATTTTTCCTTGGACATATTTTAGCCCTAGTCATGGAAGACTTTGACAAGGGAAGTAGCTTTTACTAATCTGCTCCTTTTCTTAACACTAAAACTGTGTCTTCAATCAGAACATGTTTGAAATCATGCTGTGCATAAAATCTTTGGACGGGATATCATAGTTTTTGGCAGTGGATTTCTTTCATGTGAACACAGTGAATACTCTGAGTGAGCATATCAAAGTAATTCTTGGAAGACAAAAGTAAAATCTGGGAGCAGGAATATAAAGATGTGTATTTGGAGCCGTAGCTTAATGAAGCCATTATTCTGCACGGATCAGTTGTAAGCATAGACTTATTGTCAGAAAAATGAATCATTAATAGACTTTTACTGAGTGACAATCCAATTAAATGCAGTTCTGTTCTGCAGCTTCCTTCAGGACAAAATACTGTTGTTCTAGAGGTAACCTCTTAGCTAGTAAGACTATCAGGAAAAGGAGTTTGTATGAATTTGAAAATTGACTTTTTACTCAGATTGAGTCTTTTATATCTTCCTTAAAATTTCTGCCTCTCAGTGTGTGTGACTATGAGCCTAATGACCAAATTAGCAAAGATTAAACCTCTTTGAAAGTTACTGAACAGATTTAACTCATGCACATTTAGATTAAACGTCAACAATCTGACACCTGGCCTTGAGTAGTGGTTTTACTGCTCAAATAATCTGACGTGCCTAGAGGAAATACTATTTATTTTGTAAAAAGCTGGATATATAAAAAAAAATCACATGGAATCATTTTATCATACTGATCAAGGCTTACACAAACTAAGCTAGGCTACTGGCGGACCCTGTCTCCAAAAAGTGGTAAACCCCTACCAATGCCCACAGTATCAAGAAGAGTCCTTGGAACATGGTCAGCCCAAAATATGTCTAAAATCGCTGTGGCCTCAATATGGACTTCAACAAAAAGACCCAGTGAAAGCTGCTGCAATCTCTGAAAAGTTCAGAGACCTGAGCTTTATAAGAGAAGTTTTCTGCCAATACTTCTGCATTCTGCTTTATGCAGTTTCACCGAAAAAGTTTTAATGGCATGACAAGCCAGATTTCATTTGATCGGTACCCAAATGTCAGGCGCTGTGGGCTCTTAATCACAGCATCCTTCTGCACTGTCAGTTAGTTATAAGAATAAAGATCCTAAGAAATGCATGTCAACTAGTTTTCTACCACCATCACTATGGTGTGCAGAAAAATTGTCTTCCGCAGATAAAAACAGGTTAGGAAAAACAACAACAACAAAAAGTCTAATACAATACCATTTCTAGATTTATGCTTAGAGTCCTTATTGGCACTGCAAAGCAAAACTGTTTCTGGACTATAATCTCCCCATACTTAACTGTGGTGTGGTGTAATGTTCGAAGAGTAAAACAAGACTCCTCCAAGCATTACACATCAGGAACATCAAGTACAGAAATCCTTCAGCCTACTGAAGAATGTGTCACTGTGAAAAAAAACCTCAAACAGCTTTTCCTCTGCATAAGAACAGCAAAACTTATTTGTAAACTCATTTCCTGGATCAGCTATTTTGATCCACTTGGTAAGAAGAAATAGTTTCACGGATTCTGAATTCAAGACAGAAACAAGAGAAAGCACAGTAAAAAGAAGATTAAAAAGGAAAATGGCTGACAAAAGTAAAAAAAAATAAAATTAAATCCAAATCAAATGGCAAAAAAACCAAAGTCAATTTCCATGTGACTACAAGTAATGACTGACACAGCATCAGTTTCTGGAGTATTCCTCAAAATGGTGTATCCGTATTAAATGCATACTGCTCCAGATGACAGAAACTCATCTAGTAAACTAGAAAAACTCTCTCTCCCATTTACAGTCCACTGTAATATGGACTCTGATTTTTGTCCAAGCAGAAGAGTATGCATACTACAGTATCTGCCAATTTGACAACTATAAAAATCATGATATAAACCAAGATCAAAACAGATGTCTACATCTCTAGAATTTGTTTCCATCTGGATGTACATTTCGATGATACTGCTATACAAAAACAAACAAGAACTTAAATCAATTACTTGATTTCAACAATTTATAGATAACTAAAGACAGATTAGATTTCAGTTTCCTAAATATAGGTTCCTAATGTTATTTTAGAGCCCCTAGGGTACTTACTATACCACTGAAATTTTTGGGAGTCTAACATGGTATCAAATGCCTATATAGTTCAGGAAACTGGATGCCACTCTTCATGCAACTGTCACTTTGTATTATGGACTTATGACCACAGAGAACACCATGTATGTCTTACAGAGAACCAGGAAAGCTAGAACAAACTCTGTTAGAGCAAACCTGCACTGTGATCACCCTACGTTTTCAATGACCATTTTGTTACATATATCATACAACATGTATGGAGAACAGAGGCTGAGGGGAGACCTTATGTCTCTCTACAACTGCCTGAAAGGAGGTTGCAGCCAGGTGGGTGTCAGTCTCTCCTCCCAGGTAACAAGTTATAGAATGAGAGGAAACAGCCTCAAGTTGTGCCAGGGGAGGTTTAGATTGGATATTAGGAAAAATTTCTTGACAGAAAGGATTATCAAGCATTGGAACAGGCTGCCCAGGGAAGTGGTGGAGTCCTCATTCCTGAAGGTATTTAAAAGACACGCAGATGTAGTGCTTAAGGACATGGTTTAGTGGTGGACCACTAAACCTGATTAGGACTGATCATCCTAAAGGTCTCTTCCAACAAAAATGATTCTATGATTCTATACCTGAAACATCCTTCTGAGAATACAATCTCATGGAAAAGAAACATAGATGCCTAAGTTACACAAGGCACCAGTGGCCTCTGAGGAAAGGAATAATAAAGTGCAAAAAGGTTTAAAATAAAGGTCAACCCTTGTCAAAATTATCAAAATGTAATTAAACCCTTTTTGAACACAAAAATGGGTCATTCAAATGAACAATTCAACTTCACATTAGCATCACTGGAGAAAATATTTCCAAAATCAGCTGTAATATTGTGAACGTGCATTTTGTGTGAAAGATTATTAAGAAAAGATATTAATTTCTCTACTGTGTCACAAGGACTGAAAAAATTAACCAGCCATAACCAAAACATTAATCCAGGAAGGCTAATTTAAAAGCTGTGTCATGAAAACATGAGATACAACTACTTTGGAAGCCAAATGGGATGACTGGGAAATTAATCTGGATGACATTTTAAGAAGTGTTTTCATAGCAATACTGTTATTCTAGAACCAAATTAAATGTACTAAATATATTTGAAAGTCCACTGTCCTGCTTTTATTTCTACTACACGTTTTATTTCTTTTTAACAGACGAATTCTTAGGTTGTATCAAGTACATGTTACTAGGTTACTGTTACTTTTAATCAATTAACGTTCATCAACAAGAATCATAGAATCATAGAATCGTTTAGGTTGGAAGGGACCTTAAAGATCATCGAGTTCCAACCCCCCTACCATAGGCAGGGACACCTCCCACCAGCCCAGGTTACTCAAAGCCCCATCCAGCCTGGCCTTGAACACCTCCAGGGATGGGGCATCCACAACTTCTCTGGGCAACCTGTGCCAGTGCCTCACCACCCTCAGAGTGAAAAATTTCTTCCTAATATTTAATCTAAATCTACCCTCTTCATATTTTTTTAATAAGAACGTATTTTTTATAAGATTATTGATTACTGTATTTTGTGTAAGGGACATTAGCTGAAAAATCATTGAATCAGAATAAGGATGCTCCAAATTTAAAAAAAATCACACAAAATTGAAGTTTTTGAGACACATTTAGAGACATGATTAAATGATGCAAATTTTAAAACACGTCAAGACAACAAAACTTATTGTTTCTGATAAGGGAATTCTTTGGCTAAGGCTCTATCCCCGCTTTTCCAGCTGTATAGTATTCCAAGGAGCTACATTAAAAGTGATCAGTGATGTTGCAAGGTCATGAGGCTTTGCACAAAAGCCACTAAAACATTGTCACCAGGCAATTCAGCAGGCTGAGCTGCTGAATGTCCTGTCCCAAGGGAGAACTCAGGTAGAATATCCAAGCACAGTAACGTGCCTTATGGATTCAGAGCTGGACAGATCACTACTACTCTGCCAGAACTTAGTTGGTATAGAAAGACACGATCCATTTCATATCTGGACAGGTAATTTTACCCTGTACTACCACGAGAAATGAAGAAAGTATCTTAAAAGGAACAGTAATCTCCACCTCACAACCACAGAGTAGCCATTTTGTTTATTTCTTTGGGAAAGCGAGGTGAAACCTATCGTCTTTTAATGAGCTCTATCAGCACTGATATACATAAGGGAACAAACTAAGCCTGGATGTAGCTTTTGACTGGCTTGATAAGATTTGTAATGATTAGGGTTTTTTAAACAGTACATTGGAAGGAAACATGAATTTTCTCCTGTGGCTTCGGAGTGACAACCAGCTGGTCTGTTAGCAGGGGGGAGCTGTTGAAGGTTTAAGGACAACTTACTGCGCAGAACTCTACAACGGAGCTAATGGAGTAACTAACACAACCAAGAGGCTGTATCCTCTCTATGGCATTTAAGTCCTCAGTCACAGTCATTTTATAATTTCCCCTTTGCAGACGCTTGTTTGGCCAAACGCCCTGTCAACATAAAGAAGATTTTTCTGATAAAGGCTCTACAAGGTCTTCCTCTTATATAGTCTTATTACTCCTTAATATTCACCAAGGATACAAGAAAGATATGGTAAAGCCTCCAAACTATGTAGTTATGGCAGCCCTTGCTTCATAACTGTATCTCACACCAGGTCTCCTCTGAACATCAAATATGCATGCCATTACATTATGGTGTAGTGGTTAGATGAAAATAGCTGTCATGAAAGGAGTTCTAAATTTCCATTTTGATCATCAATGATTCAATACCACTAAGTTTAAAATGGATGTCCAAAGCCCTTAGAATCCAAACATCGTGTGGGTGTTCATTTCCAAAAACCTGGATGAAGGTAAGGCTTTTAACATCATGGGAGGAAATTATTTCCTATTCTCTTCCACTAATTGCAGACAGAAGAGATGACTTAATACTTTTCAGTTGCAAAAGGACTCCTGAATTTTATTGATTTACAAATGCCTAGCATAACTTGTTAGCTCACTCCCTATTCTAATAAGTCAAACAGGCTAGGAACTTCTGCACAGAAATATCCTTTCTGTCAACTAAGTCTTGCTGCCTTTTGGCTCCTGGTCTCTCTTCCAGGCAAAAACAGAGCAGACTATAAACTGTTTGACATTCATTCCTATAAACCAGGATAATTTCAATTGCATTCCTCTTCAAGGCCATATCCCTTACATTCCTGACCTTATTCATCTATTTGGAGGTGTTTTGATAGGAACGTGTTATTAATTGGTAAGTAGCAGGAGAAATCTGATTTTGAGATATACGTTAATTTTCAATGTACCTATTTAAAATGTGGGAAGGTCAGTATGGCAAAATATGTGTTTAACCATCAAGAAGTAAGGAAAAGTCAGCTACTAAGATGGCACCATTTGATGTAATATTCAGATGCAAAAGAGACATCCACCTCTTTCTTGCCGTACTGCTATAAAATCCAGTGTTATGTAGTAAAACTAAATTAGAGTTTTTGGACAAACTTCTATATCATTCATCAAAGCTCTTTAAAAAAACAACAGTCATATTGATGATACTTATAATGGAATATCCCAATTAAACAGATGCAGACTCAAAACATAAATGAAATCAATACTGTAATCCGAATTTGTCGCGGTTAAAGTTGTCAAGATTTCCATTAAATCAGTATTAGTTCTAGACACCTCAAATCAATTACAATGAAAGTTCTGAACATGAAGCATTTCATAAGCATCCATTTATGAAAGAGCCAATATTGTGCCTACTGCAGAATCAGTGTTTTCTTGCCCTTGCCTAACTAAATGGAAGAAAAACAGGGAACTAAAAAAACAATTTTGGAGGACATACTTGATGGGAAAACAGACTGATTAATGACAAAATCTTCTCTTTCCCCTTCCTTCAAAATCTGTCAACTGGACTGCAACTGATATGTAGTAGTATTAAATGAGATGAACCAAGGAAGACAGAAGCCAAGAAAATGACTCTGAGTCTCAGCCTCCTGGTCATGTTTACAAAAATGTATAGGTTGCAGAAAGAAAGGTAACCTTTTATACAAGTTCTTCTAAGGTTTTCACTGGCATGTACATAGAAATAACTGTCTGAACCACTAAACAGGATTCTATATAAAATAATTAAACGGTAAGTATTACTGCTCATACTTTTAAGCACAGAGCATTCTACTGTATTATACTCTATATAAAAGAGGGAAAAAGCTTAAGCAGTAATTATTAATATCACAAGTCTTTGACTTGCAGTTACAGAGATATATACAAAATATCAGTAAGAACAACAAAGTATTATCTGTATTCAAAATTTCTATTGTTTGTCTTTAGAATGTAGATAATTAGGTTTATTAACTTGTATTGTTACATCTCAGTGAGAAATGTGATAAACCACCCTAAAAAGATTACATATTCACCCACTATATTCTTTTCTTTCCAAATTTAGATATAAAATTTAATTCCTCAGTTCCTTACACACACTCTTTTTGTAAAGGTGAATTTTGAATGAATGGGGAATAAGATAGTTGTGGCATATATGTACAACACATTTCAAAGAACAAACAGCTACACTAGAAGTAAAACTGTTTCTTCATGCATTTGTGTGTATATACGTCATTCAATACAAACTTTTGGTAAAGATGGATGGATGGCCATTTTCTACTTCGGTTAAAGTCCACAACAGGAATGCTCCTGAGAAAGGCAACAGCAGTCCTAATAAAAGTAACCTGTTTCTCTCAAGCTCTCGGATTCTCTACTAAAAACAGAAAACTTGCACAAATCAGAAGGGCTCCGTAACAGATTGACCATGACTGTTCATACAGAATTCACATCCAGAACCTTGATGCTCCAAGTACTTTTCTGTTATCTCAAGTAGCTGTCTTTCTGTTGCTCAAAAATCATTTTGTCATTCAAAGCAGGAACAACAAGCCATGCTGACCATTGGAAATGGACTCAGAAACATAGAAATAACTGGTTTCCTAACCATGGCAATCTAGGTGCCTCAGAAACTGCTTGTCAAGCAAATGCACTGATAGAATTTTATAGCATATAGAGTCAACATATTTTTCAGACATTAAATATGCAGTAGTACCTTGACAGCATGCCTGACGTATATTAGGAAGTTTTACCTTTGCTAAACTGTAACAGATTCTAATGCAGTCAACAACTGAATGAAATCCTCTCTGAGGAGAAACTGTAGGATCCGGAGTGCAAACATAGACAAGAAGTATTCCAGCAGCAGTGTTTCCAGTTAACTGAACGGAACTGGAGGTAAGGATAGCAATTCTAGAAGAATTGCTAGTTTGCAGTCCAGAAGCATCCTAGAACAAAGTGTACGCTCAGGGGTCCACTTTTTAGAGGGTACTAAAAAGCCTTTTAATGGCCCCAAACAGACTCACCTTGGCCCCCCATCACACGCCCCACCCCCCACTGGCTCAGGAGCCCCACTTCAGCTCAGCCTTCAGTCTCTGCCTGAGCTACTACTCGGAGGATTATAGGTCTCCAGCTCAGCCAAGCCCATGCCTAGCCATGGACTCCATTAATCCAGATCCTGACCCACGGACTGACTTCCTAGCTTGACCTCCCTGCCTTGTCCACCATGGGCCTGCCTGGCAATCGCTGGACCTGACCCAGATCTGTGGTTTGCCTTCCTATTACAACGTTGTAATACAAAATAATCATATCTGAAATGTTGCAGAGGCTCTGCATCCTATCCAAATGAGAAAATATGTTCAGCCACCAAAGAGCAAGCAAATGAGCAAGTCAAATCACAAATTTCTCCAAAGATATTGAATAAGAATTTTAAAGAGAATATGTCTACATCCATGTTGAAAACCCTAATTAAGCATTGCCATTTTTAAGTACTCTGCATAAAATATTCTTGTCAGGTTTAATCTTAATGAGCCAAAAGAGACAGTGTTTTGAGATACACAACAGACTGAATTCACCCTTAGTGAAAATATTTACTCTCTTGGATGGAGATCGAACAGCAGTGAATTTGGATTTTCTAACTTTAAAATTTAACTATTTGGGAGAACTGAAACATCAAAGAGGCTGTTAGTTCTTGAGACAGAAAAAAGTTACACTCTGCAGCAGCCCATGGGTTAAGGCCAACAGTTTGGAGTACATCTTAACAATGATCTGCTCCCTCTACAAGTTATCACTTCAGTAAGGAGTACAACCTCAGGTTGCAGTTTTTCAAAGCTTTGAATGCAATGGCAGCCGAGATAGCTTACTGACAGTTTCTCTGTAGCTAACAATTATGATTGGGGGCGTCACTTTAACTTAATGAACTTTAATGATGAATGTGTTAGGAATAAACCTTAAGCACATTCTCATCTGTAGGATTACCACTGTTGGGAACAAAGACAAAGCCTTATAATGCTACTGCCAAAACACAACACAGACTTCTTTTTTATTTCAGCTGAAGCCTGGTTGAAGACTGGCACAAAAAAAGTAACTTGTTTCTTCACAGGTAATCAATGCTGTAAAATAAATTTGAAATGTATATTCAGACTGTATCCCTCAAAAATCCATATTAGGTGCCTAGGAATGTATAACAAATTATTTCCATTTATCTTAGAGAAGAATTGTGTTCTGGCAGCAAGGTTAAGCGCCAAGAATTTCTGAGATTCAATCCCATCTCCAGGCATGTTCTAGGGTAAGCCATTTGATGCTTCTGTCTCTACTTCCCTTTTGGGAAAATGACGATAAATTAGAAATTGAATGTGTTATAAATTTTACATAATTAGTACTGAAAAAATGCCTTTGAAGGGGAAAGGGTCTAAATAAATGCCAATATTAAATACACCAAAGGTCAGTGTAATCAGAAGAAATAAACCAGCATTTTACTAACTTAATAGTATATAGATAATTCCCTCTTGGTTAATCCAATTTTCACTGGCTGATCAGAGGTTATTACTCAATCTCAGTGTTTTAGTACTAACACCGACTCCAACCAACATTTTAAGCAAAGTTCCATAACTTAACTTAAATCAATAACTATCTGCAGGTTTTATGTAGGAAAGTACAACCTCTAAAATGAGGAAACAATATAGCTCTTTATAGATACTACTTAGAGTCATCATATGCAAAGTACATACACAAATTATTAGCGAATTACAACGAGATTGTGAAAACAAGAAAGGTTTGCTGCCAATCACATACCCGCCTTTAATATAGTCAAGGAATGAAACTTCTGTTTCAATTAGGAAGGAAAGCAATGTTACCTGAAAGCAAATAAAAGAGAGTCAGACATGAATTGTCATTTCCCAGTTGAACAAGTAGAGACATAAGCACAATGTTTTTGGAGCACTATCCTTAAGATGTAATTTCCTACAGTATTAGGGGAAAAAAGAAAATTTAAAAAAAAAAAGAAACTATTTCAATAGCCAGTTCTTGAAAGGGAAGAGATAAATTTGTAAGTCTACTACAACTGCTTTTGGTTAAAAGCAAAAGGTAAGGGATGGAAGATTGCATTCCAGGACAAGCTACCACATGCATGTCTTCTGATTACTGTGCACTACATCTACAGATCAATATTAGAGGCTAGACAGGCTAGATAATAATGCATCATGAGTACTTCAACACTGTTTAAATAAGTAAATGACAATTATTTATGTTGTTTCTCAACTCACATTAAAAGTGCTATTGAGTATTGATGCAAGCCAAGAATGCAAAAATCTAGTAAGTTATACATATATATGTAATATAAAAAAAAATAAAGTGGAATAGATAAAAAATGCAAAGATAAGAAATTTCTTCAGTCCCAGCTTTTATCATTCAGAAATGACATAGGTCCAAAACACAGTGGTCTAATGGTGTTACTGGCATTTCCAGCACTCAAGTTACAGAAGTATAAACTCAAGTGGAAAAGATCCAGCATTTAAGATGTTCATACAGAGCACAACATGTATGAAGGAAAGAATTCAATCTAAATTATTTTCATTTTATTTACAAAGTGACACAAAACTCTCACAACATAGGTACATCAGACAATCAGTGAACGCTGCTTAAGTAATTACTCAAAGCAATTTCACTGATAACGATACAAGGAATAAAAAGGGGATAGAAGTTTGTCACAGAATTTGATTTTCCTCCAACTGCAGCAAAATATAAAAATTGAAAATATTCCTATGTTGTAAACTTGGACTCAGAATGAGATTACAGGTAGTAATTCTGTCTTCCATCCAACTTCCTCTGTCACAGGTTCTCTGTGATTCTTAGTGACTTGTAAAGTTTAAAACCACCAAATTACCCTTCTGGTTGAGAACAGAAGACCACAACAAAGTTCTACCAGACTATCAGTAGACTGACATTTCTATGCATTTTCCCACTGGACACAGTTATTTTAATGGTTCATTTGTTATTACAGCTGGTCATCTTGTTCCTAATTAGTTTAAGCAAATCTTTTCAGTGAATCTGATTTAAAAAGGTGGTGTTTACTTCCATACGGCAATGACTACCAATGTTCCGAGTTTTATACAGTGAATTTTAAATTTAACTTCTTTGCTTTCTTTGAAATGAATAACATATTCTGAAATATTTCTGCTTAGTATGTAGTTTGTCTGTCTGAATTTAAAATGTCCCCTTAAGTAATAATGAATTGAGATGGCTACTGTATGTACACAGTCCATAAAAGCAGCAGTGAGATAGCAGTCAATGATCTATATCCACTTTACTTAAAGTTTTCCAGAAGCCAACTTCCTATTAGTGAGAATGACAGTCTTGGTGCCTGGCTTGAAAATTTAGAAATCTGTGGGATAAAGAATATCTTGGGTGAATGACAGGGAGAAGAAAAACAAAACTGCAGACAAACACATAGGAAAGTGACAATTTGGAGAAACGTAAGGGAAGCCTGAAGGACTAAGAAGTAAGGGCAAATGGGGGCAAAGGGGACTTGACAAAGAAAAGAAATTATGAAACCAACAGTAGAGAACACTGGTAGAGAAAGGAGGAGGAAAGAAAATGTCTAACAACTGTTTATTGGAAATTTTCATGTCATTTGAGACAAAGGATAACAGGACAGTTGATTTTGTCCATTCAAACATGAGTAAAGTGTGTTCTTTCAAATGCAGATAGATACACATGAAGGTGTTAAAATACTTTAAACCAAACCCAACAGGAAAATTGAACATGTAAATGCATTTTTTCTCTTCTGTACCCCAAGCCAGATTTCATACTTACAATTTTGAGTGCATTTATTTCTAGTATTGATATAAAATAATCACTTTTCATAAGTTTCTGACTCACCAATTTAGCATAATAGAACTTTATTTTAACACACTGAATTGTAGTAAAATGGATATGTTAGCAAAAAATAAATTATCTAGTGAATCAGATCTTGTATGGTAAATTTTCATGGACAACCTGCTTCTGCCTATTTTTTACAACTTAAAGCAGAGGTACAATATAAGTGGTCTTTTTGCTACTGACGAACAGATTTATACAAGAACGAGAGAATGACGAAACATTCCTTCAAGGCTACAGTTCAGAGTGAAAATAGCCCTACTGACTTCAGTGGAACTGCTCAAGTGGAAAAAAACCCACATGCTGGATGCGTTTTCAAAAAACATATCTTATATCTGATTATGTTTTCCAGTATACAATTCTTCAACATTTATCTTCATTTTTTTGTAAATGATGTTTTGAACATCATGGATGCCAGAACACGGAAGTTGAGAAAGTGCTGAAGGGTATTATTTGCATTGCTAGCAAATGGTTCATAAAACAGAATATGGAATATGAACAGAAGAACATTAAACTCTCATCCCAAACTACACTAACAGAACTTTCAACATAAATTTACAAAAATCTGTTGGCAATAAAACATGTTGACTCTAGCATACTAGCTTTTACTCATGCTAACTCAGCAGTTAAACTTATAAAGAAAATTGCCTTTTGAAAATGCAGATTTATTGCAGATAAAAATTAATAGTGGTCAGTTCAATCATTTCAAGAATCTGACTGAAATTTTGGCATAACTCATTTTGGAAATCATCGGCAATTTAACAGCACACTTGGACACAGCTTTTATCAGACCCTTCAAATTAAAAAAATCTGAAGATAAATGCTGCATAATTTACTGTTGTGGCCTTCACAGCAGGTTCTAGTCTAATCCTGTTAAATTACAAGTCAACTACACTCTGTTTCAAGAGAAAAGAAAAGCATCCAGTAGCATAAAATATATTTACTTACTGTTCCAGAATTAACATACTTTTTCTTTTTTCCTTTTTTCTTTGGATTTATTACCTAGAAACACAGACACAAATATTGAAGCATATGATTTATGATTTAACATAGAGATAAGATACTTTCAATGCAGAAAGTAGTCTGTTTTCAGTGGATTCTAAATTTATTCAGCATACTGTTTACTTATGCACCGCAATGCTTGGATATATGCATATTTGAAAACCGGTGAATTTATCTTCATGGTACCCGCTAGGTAAGCCGGTGCTGTGCGCATTTGACAAATAGGGGAGTGGGGCAACAGGGGTGAGAGTATTCATTAAATCTGAGTGAAACACCACTTTGAATTTTCACAAGATTCTGCATTTTTCTGCCTTCCTGATTCCAGTGTTTCGGTGTACTGTGTCACCACTTCTTCATCTCGCAATGCACCTCTTCACATTCCAGTTAATCTGTTTCCATCTTCTCCTCAACATTATCTGAGAAACATGAGAATTGTTTCTCTCCTAGTTTCTCTATTTGGTGCAATCACAGGATCTGGCTGACAGGAAGAGCAATTGGGAGAACAAATCACACCATGCCAGAATAGAAGTCAGTCAGTAATGTCATGAAAATGTCACAGACCACCACCTGGCTGGTGTACAGGAGTTGTGGGGGCTCAGTGCACTCCCCATACACAAGAATCTTCATGGAACTGGACTACAAAGCATTAAAAAGTTTTCCTGAATGTCTTGAACCCACACCTATAAAATTTCTCACTGTACCCACCAATAAAAATTGTTTCCCTTCTGAATACCTACCCATTCAAAGGCAAGCCTCAGTCAGTTTCATTACATACACATTAAAATACGCTCCTGCTTTTTTCAAAATTGCACATAGAATTGGAAGTAAAACATTATTTTGTTAATTAGGTTGATCAACTATATCCTATATAACTAGGAAACTCAAATCCTTGTGGTTTACTGCCAAATTTTACTGTAAACTACTCACAGATGTTCTGAGAATGACAAGGAATGAAAACATTCCCAATTGAAATCTTAGTCACTTAACTGCTATAAAATATTCAAACAATTTTGCCTGAAAATGGGAAAACCAGTAATACGTATCTTCCAAAAATTCTCTCCCCCCAACCAAAATGAAATTACGTTTAAAGATCATATTCCTTGCACAACACAGAACAGATGTGAAATGCAAGGCAGAAAGAGATAACTAGCATTGGAGGTCTTCCCAAACAAGCTAAACGAGAGTGACTCTCTCCAGTATGCCACACAGTTATCCAGCTAGTATTCGTCAAGGCTTTTACTGGCTTACACATACATGAGCCTTTTAAACACTTAAAAAACCCCAAATAACCCCCGTCCCTGCTATTAACAGTGTCTTGACTGGTGAGCAATGGATTAAATCTGTGTAATGGTGGTTCATACACAATGAAGTAATTCTTGTTGAACCAGAATCTTAGCCAGAAAGTGACTCCTGCTTGCCCAGAAGGGGCAGATGAAAGCAACAGCCTGCCTGCTTGCCCTGTGGCCCTTCATTCACAGCTCTCCAGTATCCAGTGGTCAGGCCTGAATTAACAGCATATTTCTTGCCAGTAGTCATTAAATGCCAAAAAGGAGATTCATCTGAATCTTATGCTTCAGGTAACTTGACAATTGGCTGCTTAGGAATTGCTAGGAAATGCACTAGAGCTTGGAGTCAAATATTATAGGAAACACGGCATCTACTTGGGATCAAAGATGAATTAAATCACAGCTTGTCTCTCACCTATAAATCCAGGTACTATAATTATTATATTTATGTGGGGTTTTTTTCTCAAGTTTCAGATAACTTTATAAATAAAACATTTTTTAGCCTCTGAAAGTCTTACACCCCTGCAGTAACCTAGGAAGCTACATAAACTCTTACCTATTAAAAAAAGGTCTATTGAAAAGAGCTTGTTATAGCAATGTTTCTAATTTGAAAATATGGGACACTCACTCAAACACAAATTTCTCTACCTGCCTTGAGTCAGTTTGTAGATGTAAAACAATTACAAAAGAATTTGTCCAGTCTCTTTTGTTGTGATATTGCACAGACTGATCAAGTAGAAGCAGTACCAAAGTACAGAGGATTGTAATGTGGGGAGGCAAACGAGATGCTCAGGAAATGTACGCTATTGCTGGGAGTAAGATATTGATACTGTATTTAAGAAACTGCAAAGTGACTTAAGATGTTATGACAGAATATTCCTGGTAGGGTAGGAGTCATGTCAGTGATACAACAGGAGAGGACATTTTCACTGCACACAGTAATCTGTGCTGTGACACTATCCATAGGAAACTGCTGTAAATTACAGTAATTCTGGGGTTTGTCTTGGATCTAAATAAGAAAAAAAACCCGTGGCTTTTTGTTATCTGTGTCCTGCCTTGCACAGTAGCACCTTTGCTCATCTTTAAAATAAAAGTGCAGCACATAATTGGAGCACCCCCCTTCCCTACCTTGCATTAATGCTTTCCTAAACCATCATATTTGTGATAACCTCTATTAGGACATGAAATTTTACAAAATATGGAAGTTTAATGGCAGTAGTCCAAGTCCAATTAAAGGGTAGCTCAAAGAATCTGCACACCCCACAGAAAGGAAGCCGGCTGTAGCCACACAGGCTTGTCTTCTCATTATTAGCAAGAATGAGGAAGAAAAAACACATTTCAGTTCTGAGAGACACAATGCATGCAAACTGCATGACACTGGAACTCATGGTACAAATACAGAAGCTGACCTAAATCCTTCAAAAAGCACACTTAAAACCTGGGAGAAGGTCTTAAGTATTATTCTGAGGAACATAAGAGGTCTTGAAATTAAACTGTCTACCGGGATAACCATGGCTAATTAGCTGGATTTGTCTTACACCTGAATCACCTTTGGGAAAAGCAGAACTGAAAGAAGTTCCGATCACGGGATTAAGATTGCATCAATGAAGATCTTGCAGACAGGTTGGTCAGGAGTTTCACCAATCTGGACACATCTGTGAATCTAAATTCAGGAACAGGCTCTCCTACCAGAATGGACAAAGAGGCAATAGAACCACAGTCCTCAAGACAGCTAGTCATGGAACCATCCCAAAACCAACTACAGCCTGTATGAATCCACAAGTCACCAGGTGGCATCACATAGAATTGCCTGTATTACCTTCAGTGTAACTTGAAGGCAAATTAGCTGCTAATTTGAAAGAGGAGATGCTCATACTAACAAGACTGCATTAAAGGGAGATTCAGTGGAAAAAGCTATTCCCCTTTTTTTGGATGGCACATACGACCATTGTTGATGTCGGAGAGCCTTAGATACTACTTTTCCCTGGGGAAGGTGGGGAGGGAGGTATAAGATCAAAATCTTGGCTTCTGGTAACACTGGGTATCAAGGATAGAGTCACTAAAGAAATACCAAGAAAAATATCACACACAATGTCCCAGGCAGAAGCTGGGAAGGAGCTCCAGAATACAAGTAAGAAGAAATGCTTTTAGGGATTTCCAAAACAACAGGGGAAAAAAAATGTTTAGTGCCTTATTTTTCCCTCAGTTCCTATACTTGGTCTGCATTATATAAGACAAGGGTTGAAACTGCTGATGCAGTAAGAGGACCCATTTTATGCTACCATAACTTCTAGAGAGCAGGAGGGCTCTATGTATGATGACATTTTCCAAGAGAGGGCTGCTTTTAACTAGGATAATTCTGCTGGTAATCAGACCTAGGAAGGGGCATTTGTTCTGTGGTGTGACGACAGCTATCTATTGCATGGGGATAAGAGTCAAGGTCTAACCCAAAAGAGCAAGGTTCCAAGAACCAAGGCAAAATGCAGGCAATTTCTAGTAGAATGCACTGTCACCTCTCCTATTTTTCTCCTAGGCACTTTGGCAGATGCTGTATTTTCCTGGGTTATGTTCATTACTCAACTGATACAAACATCTTGTAAGTTCATTAGAGAGCAGACTACAGCCTCTTCGATGTGAAAGAAAGGAAAACACAACTAAACTAAAAACTGGACCATACCATGTTTAATATTAATTAAAGGCTCTGAAAGGGACAAAAGATCTTGTATTTTATCATCAGTTTATTTTCATAAAGGATCTGCCAAAGAGTTATCAGACAGAAATACGGTCTGGAAATCGTAAAAAAAATGCACACCAAAAAAGTCTACCTATGACGCACATTTCTTTGGGTTCATAACTCTGATCTGAAGCACTGAATATGAACTTCATACTCAGACTCTTCTAAGGTTCCTCTATTCCCAGTATATAAACACCTTAGGACAATAAATACAGGACAGAATGTACCTTGCCCAAACTGTAGTTTTATTCTGTTGTATGAATGCCCGTACCCAGAAATGAAAGACAGCAAAAATGAGAACAGAATTGACTGAGAAAGAAAACAAAATAGTGAAGTTAAAGTCAGGCTATGAAAGACCTGCAGAGCAAAACCTACAGATTCAGCACTTCGCGCTTTGTCTAAGAGCATGTGTGAGACGGAGGGTGCTAAAAAGCTTTAACACAAACGGCTGGACATACGCATACGTATGTGAAAATGCAATAGCATGTATTTCACACAGGGTAACATACAGGTGCCTGGAATACATGCATTATTTCCATGTGAAAATTGCTACTCTTGAGCCCTTGCAGGGAGTATCTCTTTATGGTAACACTGCTCTAAGTAAGCAAAGCACCTCTTCCCAAACACCACCACCACATCAGTATCAGGAGACAGCTGTGGGGTTTTGTGCAAATGCATCACGAATACCTATCATCAGAAGGATGAATCAGATGCTTAGGTGCTGGGTGAAAAAGCAATGGTAAAAGGAAACACAGGGCAATAAGGCAACTAGACTTAGTTGCCTATTACCCATCTCTCTCGCTCTTCCTCCCTCCGTCCCCTCCCGCCTCACTCATCTAAGTTATGCAAACTCAAAACTGAAAATTATATTTCTTGGATCTATAAAAATGTAAGCTGGAGTTTAACAATGCAGAATGTAACGTATTTCCTTAGGAACAGTGTGTAAATTGACACTTCTTCTCAGTGACAAAATAAATTTTAAATATTTTCCTCCTATTGCTTCTCCTTATTTAACACATTTTGAAATTTCATGCTACATTTTGCATTCCAGACTCAGATTCTTCTGGGATATTAATTTAAAAATGAAGTTTTAATGCTGGTGTCTTAATGCTTAGATTTCTTTGTTTTTTCCAGTCATTTTTTTGTGCCCAAATCTGGGATAAGTTTTAAAAGGACCTTTCCAAAAAAAGAAAAAAAAATGCCAAAAATGAGTCCCTTTATGACACTTCAAGTTTGTGTATCTCAATTTCTGTTTACACAAACTTATTGACTGCTTCTGAGAATAAATTACAGCATATTTTGAAGATTCAGTAAAGTTTAATCTTGAGGAAAAAAAAAGTTTATTGTTTTGCAAATCCAAATAATCTCAGACTAAATTAAGACAGAAGTCTTGAACTAGGGATTTATTAGATCTGAAATAAACAAGCCTGCCAATTTTGGCCATAGGGCCCTAAGGAGAAAAGAGAAGAGAAAGAAGACTAAGAGGGAATGTGGATGTAGTCTGTGTTCACCTACAATACACAATAAGGTCCTACCACAGTTAGAAGTCACCTAACAATATAAAACTCTATAACTGAATTGACAACTGCCCATCAATCCCAGTAACCTGCAGATGTATGAATTCTAAACCAGAAATGAGATGCAAATTAACTGACCACATGAAAAGCCCTACCGATAAGTAAGCTAAATCCTCTGTCACCTGCATGCTCTGCATCAAAACTCTTCAGATTCTAAAGTCTGCACTTAAAATCAAAGGCATGTGACTCTGTACCTGATGTAGGAATCACCAGATATTCTTTGGATAGGAGAAAATAGCACACAACGCATGTAACAGTTGGCAAAAGGAGAAAGAAGTGACAAATTGTTGATACACAAATGGGAGTAACCCAGCATTTGCTTCAAGTTATGTCACACCAGCCCAGCTGCTTGAAGTGCTCTTCTTGCCCTATCATAGAGGAATAAACATGCACACATAAATACTAGTCTTTAAATCTTTTTATGAAACAAGACTTTCAGATTCTCTGTTCTTCCTTGTAAAAGGAGAAATGCAAGATAATTCCAAAATTTTATTTTGACAAGCATTGTGCAAATTTGACCATTTTGCCATGAAAACATTGGAAGCGTTTCCATTTATTTCCTGAAAGTGAGTAAATACTTATAATACTTACCTCATACACATTGAATTGAGATTGCCCTCTTGACAACTCCCTGTAACTTGTTGTGAATTCTCCGATGAAATCATGGCTGTTAAAAAAAAAAAGCAAATCAAATGTACAGCACTTCATAATTTAAACATGTATTACATCTATTTACGAAAAAGAGAAGTACAGCCAATATCAACTGACACCCAAGAAAGGAGCAATGGCAAAAATATAATTTGCTTGAAAAACTTTATGTTTCACTCCATTGTGTGTTCCCTCAATTAGTAATAAAAATTTAGAGATGAAAAGTATTAGCTTAAATCTTTCTGATGGCTTCTGCTTAACTTAGCTTCACAATGAGGACTAGGTGGTAAATTAGTGATCTGGCCCCAATGTAAGCTTACAGAATCTGAAAAAATGGAGTGGACTATCAAAGACTATCACCATTTTCCCAGTGGATGACCACTGGCACCACAGACTCTGAACTGTGTGTGAGAATACATGAGAGAGAGGGAGGTATTATGTGTGAAAGGAGAAACTTAAACCAGGAAAGACCAGCCCGACTAGTTTGTGTAATATGACATTGAATGGCATTTTTAAGGGGAAGACCCAAATCTTATTTCAGCTGCTATGTCTTACCATCTGGGAGGAGAAAAGCAACCCACTGAGGCTACTCAGCTTATGGTATTAGACACCATTGGAAAGTAGATCTTAACCTAACACTAAAGCAGTGGTTATCAAGCTTCTCCTTTCTAAATTCTATTCCTGCTCCAAGACTACATTCGACGCTCCTGTGCCACGTTTTAAAAACCCCACATTTTGAAAACCAGGGGGCTTTGCCAACTCTAAACCAGGAGATGACACACTGCCAAGGAGCCACCGTGAGCAGGGTGGCCGGAGAGAGCATAGTGGATGAAGCATAACTGAGAAAGGCAGCTGGGGTTGGGGAGCTGGAGCACAGAAACCACAGGGCTGCCAGAACTGACTGAACTGCAGGTTCGTATCTCAGACAGGTGCCTGGAATGGAACTGACCACAAGGGTGAGTGCCCAGCAGCTGGCCACACGACTCCCAGCAGTCACAAGGCCTGTCCCCATTCTCCACTCTTCCCAGCTGAACTTTCCTCACTGCTGCTCCAACTCCTGCTCCCCCTCCGTCTCCCGTTTTCACAGTTGCTCCCTAACAAGTTGTTTTATCTCCTCTACACTCTGCCTCCACACCTGGTTAGCTATGAAACTACCTTTTTTACCTACCATAATGTTAAACTAGAATAGGAAGTCAAAGTTTTATGACTTAATGTCCTGGTTTGAGGTAAAACAGAACGATTTTTCTTTTTCCCAAACCACGACACTTTGTTACCTATAAAATTTGTTTTTAAGAAATATAGCACACTTCTAATTAAGCTATAAATATTAAAGGCAAATTTAAATAACTCCGAATGTTGTAAGAAGAGAAAAAATGGAAACAATCCATAGCAACATGAAATTTCTTTCTTGATTTATTCATAATGAAATGAAAAAAACAAATGCCAAATATAAATCTCACTTTCTGAAACCAGCATGAATTCACAAAATACGTAAAACAAACAACTAAAAGGTCCAGTCATCATGCTAATACACATGAAATAAGCAAAGTATCCTGTAAGAAAGCTTGAGAAATACTATATGGTGAAGATATTACTGATTACTCAGATTCAGAAGGGACCACCTCTCATGAAACACTCCCCTTCCAGTTTGGAGATCAGGAAATTGCTTCTGAGACAGACTAAGACTTTTCTTAAGACCATATGTTGGAGGTATCATCTCCTTTGATTAAATGCTCTCCAGATTGCAACGACTATTTAACCAGTGACACAGAGGAAGCCATCCATACAGGCTACGGAATTTGAGTTCTATATGGCCCATAGCACATAAGGCATATTTAACCTTGGGTAACCATGGCACTGGTGAAAAATGAACCTCGGTTAAAGAGGAACCTTTCCCTTTCATAACAGTTCTTACCTTAAATTCTCAAGTTGGCGTGTGTATTTCAAAGGCAGAAATTCAAACAATAGCTCAATAACTACCTACAAACATGCTGTAGCAAACAGAGGACTCTTAACCAATTCCAGACAGGGCTGTCTCTGGGGAAAAAAAAAATCTGTACTGCTAAAAAGTAATTGTTTAATTCTAAGAGACACGGGAAAGGCTCCTTTCTTTGTGACAATATACACAGACTGACAAGAACTGAGCTAGAAAGATATAACTCCTCTGACTAATTACATTAAAAAGGTATGGGCATATGTAACCAGTCTGAGTTCTCTGCAGTTGAAAGATCATCGACCTGGATCTTAACACTCAGTATTCAGATGGACATACACCCCTCCACTAGGTTGGCTCTCAAAGATGCGTGCTTGTTGGACAACATTTGCCTTTGCCGGAAGTATAACTTGTTAAGAAAATCAAGGCACCGATCCCTCCCAATAGTCATGATCACACTTCACCAAATGGATCTTCTTATTAACTCCCTGTATTAAGAATCCAAAAAAACCCCTCTATGTCAAGACTCAAGAAGGCAGAGTCAAGTCAAGATTCAGAAATCTTGCACAGTAATGTTGCCTTACTGACTGCAGAATAACCCGCAATATTCCGTATAACTTGCTTTGCTATCTAGCAGGCTCTCTGATGATTTTTTAAAGGTTGTTCCTGCCCAGACAGCAAATCTTTGGAGCAGACAGATTCAGCCTAGTGAGGTTATCCACTACTGTAACAATTACTTATAAATAGAGAGTCCATCAAAAATGGAAATGAATATAAACGGAGTAACAGCAGCATTGTACAAAAAAATGATAGACTAATTCTTGAATGGGATTCACGTCAGATACATTTGGCAATGGCAAAATTAAATTAGGCACTTAGGTTCTTGCTACAATCACTAGTAAGTCATAGGCTCCACCAAATGGCAATTTATTCCAGTTAGGATGGATTCAATCAGACCATTTCCCCCTATAAGCTACTGAAGTAACTTAAATGATTAGTTCAATCTATTTGTCTGATTTTTACATTGTCTGAAGTTACAAGATGAGTGCTGTCTCATCTTTCTGAGGAATTTAACATGTAAGATGTCAGTGTTCTGCCCACTTCAAAATTCAAAAGTAGTAAAAAGCAAAAGGCAAAAAAAATCATACAATTAGAATAAAAAGGAATACATGTAAATAGCATCCTTCCTTTTTGCTTTTTAGATATTAATTTTATAGGTATTCAGAGTGGGATGTGAGCAAAACCAGATAATGTGTCAAACTGGGAGAGTGTAAAGGCTAATGATTGCTTGAATTCCACAGTATGTTGAAGATTTCACTCAGAGTTGCAGCTACACAGTATTATTTGTCAGATTTCTCCCTCTTCTTTTTAATCATACTTCAATTTCGAATTTTGGAGGAAATGGGACTGCACCTGGGGTTTGATACCTTAATAAAACATAATCTTTATTTTTTATTAACTTGGCAATAATTTTTCATTGTTAGATTATTTTCAAAAAATACTGTGGTTTATACACAAAAGTGTAAATATATCCCATTTTTAAGGATTTGGCAAATCTAAGTGAGAAACAGAGGATGTTAAAAGAAATTCATCGTTATAGTGATGCAGCGATTTTTGCTAATATGACTCTGTTAATTTAAATCCTTGTATTTTTAATTGCCAGAATATGTTATTTTGTCACTCCAGGGAATATCTAATCAAGAAGGATCAATTTGCACTAGCAGGTATTTATAGAGGGTAAACATGTGATAAGAATGCTTATAAATCAACAGGCTTCATGATAAAACCAAAAAGACAAAAGTACAAGCTAAGAAAGCTGAAACAGATTTTGGACCTTGTCAGCAAGGAAATGAATGGTAGTGCAGGATAAATTATGATTACAAGATCTACTGGGCCACAGAAGCACAATATCATTAGCTATTATACTAAAAGTAAATTGCATTGGCAATATTAAAGACATTACTGTACAATAAATAACATACTCTTAAAAATCCATATATAAGTGCATATCCATATATTTAAAAATATAAATTAAGATCAATAGGAAATAATTAAGACAGAACAAATTAAAGATAAATAGACATTAACACATTCTTATATTACATGCAAGCCCTAGTACCATGATTTATGAGTACAGTTTCTAAGCAAAGTATTAAGATACAAGCTCAAATATTTTTAAAATACAAGAGGTTATCAATCCAGTCTGATAAAAATAATTCTACCCTGTTTGTCAAAATAAAGGCTAATTGCTTTAGGAAAAAGGTACACTCAGTACAGACAGCAAGCTTGAATAATAACAGACTGCCCCTCTTGAATTTAGCAACAGAAATTCCATGTGTATTCCACCATCCTGTTTCTAGCAATGGAGTTATTTAAAACCCAGGTCTTCCAACTCTAGAGTTTACAATAACGTTTTGATGAAGACAGGCATGGAAACGAACATTCAAACCCAATCTGAAATTATGCTAATTAACAGGTAGTTTCTACATTGCAATATCTAGGCAACGATGAAGTAGCAATTGCAGGTTCAGGCATCTTATCACACTTGAAATGCAACAGTTTATAAAGCAGTGTTTTAAGCAAAATATTATAAAATGGATTATTCCTCTCTTCATACGTGTACATTAACTGATAACATAATGAGATTCACAAAACTGATCTTACAGATCACATAGGATTCTATCTTGCTTGTTCCATGTATGTATATACCCACATCATGTTTGCAATGGGCTAATACTTCAGCATTTACCACAACTGCAAAACAAAACAGAACTGTAGCACAGCAAAACTTTTTTGCCAGTACCTGTACCTCTAAATATTAATAAAGACCATTCTCCAGTCCTGTTCTGGCCACTATATATTTATATATTTTAAAATGTGTATAAATATGCATCGATAACCCCAAAGTTTAACAACAGACTTAATGTCTTACCTTCCATCTCTGTCCCAATCATACACTTCTACTTTGATTGTCCTAAAAAAAATTAAAAAACACAACCCTATTAAAATATATATTAAAATGTACCAGGATGCCTTTAATACTTGTATTTTAATAGCATATGGGTGCAGAAATTGTGCCAAATCCAGAAGGTAAAATTTTCCAGTCATTTCTCCTGGGGCAGAAAATAGCAAATCACGCAGGTTACCCAATATATCTTCAGAAATTAATAGTAAAATACAGCAGAAGCTAAGGAAATAATTAAATACATTGAAAGTTTAACCGATATATTTTTATTTGCTGATGCTCTTAATTTTCTGTTTTTTTTTTTTTTTAATAAATGATTCTTTAAAACTGGAAGTATTTTCAAAGTTTTTAAAAACATTAACAAACTGGAACTTATAGTGAAGGTTTCTTTGGTATATGCTATTATCTGGAAAAGGTATATCTACTGTGAGGTAATAACATCTTACAGAAAAAAGTAATACATCCACATTTGAGAAGTGTGCGGAGATCAGGAGGGCCCTTATAAAACAAAATTATTAAACGGCAAAGTACAGATTAAAAGCAATGTTCACAATACAAAGTAAAGCATGTTTAAAGCAGTACAGAATTCTAGTCCATACATTTGGTTCTTAAATAAAAAGAACTACTTCAGAATACAATAAAACTTCAATCTGGTAGACAGTATTAAATTTTTCCAAACATTGTGCAGTGGTGATGAACGAGAACTGTGTGAGATCCATCCAAGATTTTGTGAAGGCCCTGTCGGTGGCTGCAGATGAAAGAAATCTGTAGTTCTTTAAAGACTTCACTTTGCCCCTCTTAAACCCTCCCCTACTTCTCAATAGAGGAGGAAGCTGCTTGGCTATCTGACCAACGAGGACGGAAATGTGCAGAATAATTTTTTTAAATTCCTATAAAGCCAAAAGGACAGTTATCTAGTGTACTCTGATGAAAGAACTGAACAACTATCAGATTACACAGCACAACCATGACCCTGGCTTCCTGGAATGAAACGGGACAAGCAGATTGTGGGGTATGGTGGGGGAACACACAGAGGCAGACTCTGGGTACCAGTTTTTCCCAAAGTGACACATTGCCCTGGACACTGTTGGAATACTCACCCCCCTCTTAGTGAATCAGGAGCTGATGGGTAAGCTGGGTAATAAAATGGTAAAGTCTGCCAACACACAAGTACTCAGTGTAAACATTTTTTCAATAGGAGAATTAATTAGAATTTATTTCATTTAAATCAGAACTGAAAGACAAACTAGTAGATCATTATACACCCAAAATCATACATGGATCTAAAATATTTTTTCACAGTGTAAAACAATAACTAATAGGCAAATTTTCAGAAACATGCCTCATGACAAATTTTAAGCATATAATGTTTTCACACAGTTTCTTGAACATCCCTCTGATGAATCTGTACCTGGCTATTGCATGAATCAGAATACTGAGACAGGATACCGAAACAGTTAAACTAAAAAGTATGATCCAATAAGCAAGCTCATGTACCTCCTATGCATTGACTTCACATTTATGAGATTATATGTCTCTTACAAAGAAAGGCTCAGAGAGTTGGGGTTGTTCAGCCTGGAGAAAAGAAGGCTATGGGGAGACCTTATTGTGGCCTTCCAGTACTTAAAGGTGGCACATAAGAAAGACAAACTTTTTAGAAGAGCCTGTAGTGAGAGGACAAGGGGAAAAAGCCTTTGACACCGTTTCCCACAGCATTCTCCTGGACAAACTGGCTGCTCATGGCTTGGATGGGTGCACTCCTTGCTGGGTAAAAAACTGGCTAGATAGCTGGGTCCAAAGAGTTGGGGTAAATGGAGTTAAATCCAGTTGGTGGCCTGCCACAAGTGGGGTTCCCCAGGGCTCAGTATTGCGGCCGGTTGTCTTTAATATCTTTATCAATGACCTGGATGAGGGGATCGAATGCACCCTCAGTAAGTTTGCAGATGACACCAAGTTGGGTGGGAGTGTTGATCTGCCTGAGGGTAGGAAGACTCTACAGAGGGATCTGGACAGGCTGGATTGATGGGCTGAGGCCAATAGTATGAGGTTCAACAAGGCCAAGTGCCAGGTCCTGCACTTGGGTCACAACAACCCCATGCAGCGCTACAGGATTGGGGAAGAGTGGCTGCAAAGCTGCCCAGCAGAAAAGGACCCGGGGCTGCTGGTCGGCAGCTGGGTGAATATGAGCCGGCAGTGTGCCCACGTGGCCAAGAAGGCCAATGGCATCTTGACCTGTATCAGGAATAGTGTGGCCATCAGGACTAGGGAAGTGACATCCCCCTGTACTCAGCACTGGTGAGGCCCCACCTTGAACACTGTGTTCAGTTTTGGGCCCCTCACTACAAGAAAGACATTGAGGTGCTGGAGTGTGCCCAGAGAAGGAGCACGTGTCTTTTGAAGAGCGGCTGAGAGAACTGGGGTTGTTTAGCCTGGAGAAAAGGCGGCTCAGGGGAGACCTTATCACTCGCTACAACTACCTGAGAGGAAACTGTAGCCAGGTGGGGGTCCGTCTCTCCTCCTAGGTAACAAATGATAGGACAAGAGGAAATGGCCTCAAGTTGTGCCAGGGGAGGTTTAGGATGGATATTAGGAAAAATTTCTTCACCAAAAGGGTAGTCAAGCATTGGAACAGGCTGCCCAGGGAAGTGGTTGAGTCACCATCCCTCGAGATACTTAAAAGATGTGTAGACATGGCACTTAAGGACATGATGTAGTAGTGGACATTGTAGTACTAGGTTAACAGTTGCACTTAATGATATTAAGATTTTCAAACCTAAATGATTCTACAAATCTATGAAATGGTTTTAAACTGAAGGACTTCAGACTGGATATAAGGAAGAAATTTTTTACAATGAGGGTGATGAGACACTGGAACAGGTTGCCTAGAGAAGCTGTGGACGCCCCATTCCTGGAAGTGTTCGAGGTCAGGTTGGAATGGGGCTCTGAACAACCCAATCTAGTTGAAGATGTCCCTGCCCATGGCAGGGGAGTTGGACTAGATGATCTTTAAAGGTCCCTTCCAACCCAAACCATTCTATGACTCTACACACACGTAAAAGCCGCAAATGGAAGATGAATGTGGAGATGAACTGTTTCCTTATGAGTAAAGCAAACCTCTGAGGACAGCTGGGAAACAGAAAAAACATAGAAAACAAAATTTGAAGTCTTGAAGACTAGATTTCTTAAAATGCAAATACTATAGAGCGTATTGTCATCACCGTCACTAATGAAACAGGAAACATATGAGGATGGAGATAGTATATAGTTTTATTTATCTCCCTTTACTACAGAAAGAGCGTATATATAAGTAAATTCAATGATCAGTAATAATGAATCCTATCCAGCCTAAAATGAACTGACCATGGGATAGAAAAATAACACCTCCAGGCTCCCCATATTTGAAGCAACAACCTGCTTACTTTTATTCTTCAGAACAGTTTCACATGAAGTGAAATCATCATGTTGGTGGTATTAATAGTGGGGACAGGAATCCAAACAATTACTTTATAATTTGCTTCCATGGAAGCTGCTCTCCATTCTCCTATGAGATACTGCAGAATACATGTTAAACAATCTTCTTTACTAGAAAGGGACTCTTTGGGGATAAGTTTGATCAACAGCTGATATTATGTGCACCAACAAATTCACACCTAGATGTTTTCTCTTTTCAACTCTGACCACACCATTTGTTACATTTTATTCCTCTTGCAGAATTTCGGTTTGGGGTTGTTACCTTAGAGTGAAAACTGATTACAGTGGAAGTTGTTTTGTGGAATGAAGTCAAGAACAGCTCCAAATCTACTTTATCTCACCAAGTATTTGACCCTTGAGAGGAAACCATATTTAGTTTAGTTAAAAAGGCAGTATCATTTTTTTCCCTAGAGAACCATTATTTTAATTCCAGGTTTCCAAACCTGTTACTATTAAGATAGATTGGACAGACTAGTAAGTTAAGATTTACATAAGGTTTAGTGGGACTTAAGTTTTGAATTGTCTTACAAATCTGTGTTCAAATAGCTAAATCATCTCAGTGAGAAAACTTGAATTATTAAGATAAATTCTTGAGATTTATCAAGATAAATTCTTGTGAAGGATCTTCAGACATGCAACTTCAATAAGAACAATTCTTCCTTCATTAAAGCTCCTGTCTCCTGAAATTTATTTCATATTAAAAGGATTGATCACAGATCTTGAGTTTTACCTGTTTTGTATGACATGAAAGATATTAAAAGGCCTTTCAAATCTTCACAGACTGATATTTTACACTCTCTACATTGCTATTTTATCTTAAAGGACACAGTTTAGAGGATGGGTTCTCTATTTTAATTACAATTTTCAAAAATCAAGTTTAGTGAATGTTGGTGTTTAGGATATCTCTGTCTTAAAACTTCTATGCAGAAAATAACTGTGTGTAAGTGCTATTTGAGAGCTCATATGAAGAGAAAGAAAGAACAAAAAATATTAGAGATACTAAGTACTATTGTACTACTGAAATCCCATCCCTGTGATGGCTGAAAACATTGTATGAGTATACAGTTTGAGAAAAATTAAGCAAATCCCGGCCTTTTCACAGTGAAAAAGTGGACAGAGCTCACTCAGAAGCATGCACAAACTGAAGATTTACTCTCCCCAAAAATCACAATGAATGTTTACTGTGATATATTCTTACTAATGACACTATTCCCCCCTTTCACATCTATCACAGAACCCAGAGCACCAACATTTGATCTGTGAAACTATCATCTGAAAGAGACTTTTGGGGTTTGTGTTTTTATGTATTACCATGCTGATCTCAGGAATATAATCCTTACCTTTAGAAAGAAAAGTTTTCAAAAAAAAACCAACACCAAAACCCAAACTTTGGATACTTTTTCTGGACTATCAGCAGACAGTAAATAATTTGAATTAATCTGACAGCTAATGAGTATTTTCTAATTTGAAACATGATTGTTGTAAGCAGGATTATGAAGTTTCACAGAACCTTTTATTCATAAAGCATTCACTGAGCACATTATGTTGAAAGTATTCAAAGCAGAATCAACATGAGAAAACAGTAGTTACACAATAATTTGAGGCATACTATTATACTTTTTAATTCTCTTTTGGAATGCTGGAGTTATTTCAATATGCCTCCATCACAATTTCTTTTTTAATTATTATGAAAACCTTTTTTCTTTAATATGATAAATAGTGCAGTGTCCAGAGACTATCTTCATAAGCATTATTTTGCTTATGCATTATGCACATGAACCCATATACAAGTTAAAAATTTTATTTGATTACAATGTACTACTTATGAAATGGCTGCATCTCCATTGCATCTAATTGAAATAGTAACCAACATGACTGACAACAACTCTATCAAGTGCTTCACAAGGAGAGTGTTAGCAACATAGGAGAACCCTTTTTCCTTCAGTTTGAAGGTACATGACATCAAGTACTGGAAGAGTATTACAGACCAAATAAAGCAGCTAAGATCCGGCAGGAAATACTAAAAATGGCCATTACCCCAAAAAATGATAAAAAACCCCTACTTTCCTCAGGAAAAAAAAAAAAAAAAAATCACAAGTCAATTAGCTTTTGACTTTTTAATAAGTTGCTTATAAAGACAGAGCTTAAGTTTATTACTGTGAAAGCATTCTGCTTAAGTTTAGTGAATATAAGCACTTCTTACTCTCCTGCTTCTTCATACTGACTACTGAGATTCAGTCAGTTGATTCAAGAGTTGGTTTGTTTATCCCCTGGCATTAGCTAGTAAATTACAAATTCAAGGAACGCCTCCCCAGAAGGCTAGGCTTTCATGATAACCAACTAAAGTAATTTTAGTGTGCACATTTCACTGAAAAATTAGATTGATAAAGAAATGCAACAGAGTTATGACATGGCAAAATCATGTACTGCAGCAACATAAAATGTACATGAATGGATGGTAATCACATACATGGAAGCTGAACATAAAAATTGAGGTGGAAAAGTAACTACTTAAATTTCAAATTAAAGATTCTTTCAAAAGACACTCATAGGAAAATTATCAATTTGAGCAAAGTCTTACTTAATTTCCCCACATGCAGCAAATTGTTTCAACAAAGGATTTGGCTTTTGCTGATGGAAACATTAGTTCATAAAATCATAGAATAGCTTGGGTTGGAAGGGACCTTTTAAAGGTCACCCAGTCCAATCCCCCTGCAATGAGCAGGGACATCTTCAACTAGATCAGGTTGCTCAGAGCCCAAACCAACCTGACCTTGAGTGTTTCCAGGGATGGGGCATCTACCACTGCTCTCTCTGGGCAACCTGTGCCAGTGTTTCACCACCGTCACTGTAAAAAAATTTCTTCCTAATATCTAGCCTAAGTCTACCCTCTTTCAGTTTAAAACCATTACCCCCTGTCCTATTGCAAGAGGCCCCGCAAAAAGTTTGTCCCCATCCTTCTTATATGCTTATGATATATCTTCAGTACATCTTTTGATGTACTGAAAGGCTGCAATAGGGTCTCCCCCGAACTTTCTCTTCTCCAGGCTGAACAACCCCAGCTCTCTCAGCCTGTCTTCATGGGAGAGGTGTTCTATCCCTCCGGTCATTTTCATGGCCCTCCTCTGGACCCAGTCCATCAGGTCCACGTCTTTCCTGTGCTGAGGACCCCAAAGCTGGACACAGTACTCCAGGTAGAGTCTCACTAGAGCAGAGTAGAGGGGCAGAATCGCCTCCCTCAACATGCTGGCCAGCCTTCTTTTGATGCAGCCCAGGATACAGTTGGCTTTCTGGGCTGAGTGCACATTGTCAGCTCATGTCTAGCTTTTCATCCACCAGTACCCCCAAGTCCTTCTTGGCAGGATTGCTTTCAATCCCTTCATTCCCCAGCCTGTATTGATACCAAGAGTTGCCCTGACCCAGGCGCAGGACCCTGCATTTGGCCTTGTTAAACCCCATGAGGTTCATATGGGCCCACTTACCAAGCTTGTCCAGGTCCCTCTGGATGGCAGCCTGTCTGCCACGTGTGTCAGCTGCACCACTCAGCTTGGTGTTGTCTGCAAACTTGCTGGGGGTGCACTTGATTCCACTGTCTATGTCATTCATGAAGATATTAAACAGTACTGGTCCCAATACGGACCTCTGAGGAACACCACTTGTCACCAATCATCACCAATGACATTGAGCCATTGACCACTACCCTCTGGATGTGACCATCCAACCAATTCCTCATCCACCATACAGTCCACCCATCAAATCCTTATCCAATTTAGAGAGAGGGACGGAGGCCTGTGTCAAAGGCCTTACAGAAGTCCAGATAGATGACATCTGTAGCTCTTCCCTTGTCCACTGATGTATTTACTCCATCATAGAAGGCCACTAGGTTGGTCAGGCAGGACTTGTCCTCGGTGAAGCCATGCTGGCTGTCTCGAATCACCTCCCTGTCCTTCATGTGCCTTAGCACTGCTTCATGGTTAGTTCATAGCTAGTTCATGGTTAGAGGAATGCAGTACTAAACCTCTTTTTAGTTCAATCAATAAGATAAAATACCTTAACTTACATAAGATACTAAGACACGATCACACCAATCTCAATAAAATAAAACAGATGATTAGACGTTACAAGGCATTCAAGTCAGATTTTTAACCTTTTGCCTTTGAAGTTCCCAGACAAGTACATTTTGCATCTCTTGTAATTTTCACAGTCTACGTAAAGCTGAATTGAACCTTAGCACATCTACCCATCTATCCACTACATTCAGCTTATGTACTATGCACGTTTTTATTCTAGTCTTCAAATATTTCCTTCATGATTTTAAACTAAATATTACTCTATACACTACTAAAAGTATTATGACTTATTGATAAGACTATACTTCCTCAAAGTCTTACGACGGATTTCAGGTAGCAGAGATAGATAAACAACCAGACATTTAACTGGGTACTTAATAACAACACCAATATCTAAATGCATTTCAAAAATATCAATGGTGACAATATAACAAGAAGTCATCAACAGGGAGTTAAACATTTTTCCTAATATTGTTAGAAATTAACGTGTCCATTTTTAAGGAGTCTAAAAGTTTCTGTTGTTCCTCAACTTAACTAATTTGCTTGTTATTATTGGTAAAATATTGGTTAAAAACATGGTATTATTACCATGTTTTTCAAAGATGGATCACTGGGATGGGATCACTGAAAACTTCAAATCTGAAGATGATCATGCCTCTTAAATGCCTCTACACAAACACACTTAGCATGGGGAATAAACAGGGGAATAAGAGTTAAGAGACACGTACACACCTGCAGAACTATGGTCTTACAGGCATCACGGAGACATGGTGGGATGGCTCCTACGGCTGGAGTGTGGTAATAGAAGGATACAGGCTCTTCAGGAAGGACAAGCAGGGGAGACGAGGAGGGGGTATTGCCCTCTATGTCAATGACCAGCTGGAGTGCATGGAGCTCCACCTGGGGATGGATGAGGAGATGACCAAGAGCTTATGGGTAAGGCTTAAAGGCAGGGCAGGGACAGGTGGCATTACAGTGGGGGTCTGCTAAAGAACACCTGACCAGGAAGACCGAGCAGATGAGGCCCTCTATACATAGACAGGAGCAGCCCCATGTTTACAAGCCTTGGTCCTCGTGGGACCATCCCGATATCTGTTGGAGGGACAACACAGCAGGGCATAAGCAATCCAGGAGGTTCCTGGAATGCACGGATGATAACTTCCTCCTCCAAGTGACAGAGGAGCCAACACAGAGAGGTGCTATGCTGGACCTTGTTCTCAGCAACAAGGAGGGGCTGGTGGGTAATGTGAAGCTCAAGGGCAGCCTTGGCTGCAGTGACCATGAAATGGTGTTCAAGATCCTCAGAGCAGCAAGGAGGGCACACAGCAAGCTCACTACCCTGGACTTCAGGAGAGCAGACTTTGGCCTCTTCAAGGATCTGCTTGGTAGAGCACCACAGGATAAAGCCCTGGAGGGAAGAAGGGTCCAAGACAGCTGGTTAATACTCAAGGATCACCTCCTCCAAGCTCAGATGCGAAGAGTAAGTCAGGCAAAAGCGCCAGGAGGCCTGCATTGATGAACAAGGAGGTCTTGGATGAACTCAAGCACAAAAAGGAAGCCTACAGAGGGTGGAAGCAAGGACAGGTAGCCCCGGAGGAATACAGAGAAATTGTCTAAGCAGCCAGGGATCTGGTTAGGAAAGCTAAAGCCCAGACAGAGTGAAATCTGGCCAGGGACATGACGGGCAACAAGAAAAGCTTCTACAGGTACGTCAGTGAAAAAAGGAAGACTAGGAAAAATGCGGGCCCACTCCAGAAGTAAACGGGAGACCTGGTCACCCAGGATATGGAGAATGCTGAGGTATCCAATGACTTTTTTGCCTCAGTCTTCACTGGCAAGTGCTCTAGCCACACTGCCCAAGTCGCAGAAGGCAAAGGGAGGGACTGGGAGAATGAAGAACTGCCCACCATAGGAGAAGATCAGGTTTGAGACCATCTGAAGGTGCACAAATCCACATGACCTGATGAGATTCATCCACAGGTCCTGAGGGAACTGGCAGATGAATTTGTTAAGCCACTATCCATCATATTTGAGAAGTCACGGCAGTCTGACAAAGCTCACACTGACAGGAAAAGGGGAAACATAATCCCCATGTTTAAAAAGGGAAAAAAGGAAGACCCAGGGAACTACAGGCCAGTCAGTCTCACCTCTGTGCTCAGCAAGATCATGGAGCAAATCCTCCTGGAAACTATGCTAAGGCACGTGGAAATTAAGTTGGTGATCGGTGACAGCCAACATGGCTTCACTAAAGGCAAATTGTGCCTGACAAATTTGGTGGCCTTCTACAATGAGGTTACAGGGTTGGAACATAAGGGAAGAGCAACTGACTTCATCTACCTGGACCTGTGCAAAGCATTTGACACTGTCCCACACGACACCCTTGTCTCTAAATTGGAAAGACACGGATTTGATGGATGGACCACTCGGTGGATAAGGAATTGGCTGGATAGTTGCACTCAAAGAGCTGGAGTCAACAGCTCAATGTCCAAGTGGAGACCAGTGATGAGTGGCGTACCTCAGGGGTCGGCATTGGGGCCAGTACTGTCTAACATCTTTGTCAGCAACATGGACAGTGAGACTGAGTGCACCCTCAGCAAGTTTGCCAATGATACCAAGCTGAGTGGTGCGGTTGACATGCTGGAAGGAAGCGATGCCATCCAGAGGGATCTGGACAGGCTTGAGAGGTGGGCCCATGCAAACTTCATGAGGTTCAACAGGTGCAAGGTCCTGCATGTGGGTCGGGGCAAGCCCAAGAATAAATACAGGTTCAGTGGAGAATGGATTGAGAGCAGCCCTGAGGAGGAGGACTTGGTGGTGTTGCCTGATGGGAAGCTCAACATGAGCTGGCAGTGTGAGCTTGCAGCCCAGAAAGCCAACTGTATCCCAGGCTCTATCAAAAGAAGCGTAGCTAGCAGGTTGACGGAGGTGATTCTACCCCTCTACTCTGCTTTGGTGAGACTCCACCTGGAGTACTGCGTCCAGCTCTGGGGCTCCCAACATAAGAAGGACATGGACTTGTTGGAGTGAGTCCAGAGGAGGGCCACAAAGATGATGAGAGGGCTGGAGCACCTCTCCTGTGACAAAAGGCTGAGAGAGTTGGGGTTGTTCAGCCTGGAGAAGAGAAGGCTCCAGGGAGACCTTATAGCAGCCTTCCAGTACTTAAAGGGGACCTACAGGAAAGATGGGGAGGACTCTTTATCAGGGATTGTTGTGATAGGACGAGGGGTAATGGTTTTAGACTGGAAGAGGGTAGATTTAGATTAGATATTAGGAAGAAATTCTTTACTGTGAGGGTAGTGAGACGCTGGCACAGGTTGCCCAGAGAAGCTGTGGATGCCCCATCCCTGGAGGTGTTAAAGGTCAGGTTGGATGGAGCTTTGAGCAACCTGGTCTAGTGCAGGATGTCCCTGCCAATGGCACAGGGGTTGGAACTAGGTGATCTTTGAGGTCCTTTTGAACCCAAACCATTCTATGATGATTATCTTCTGCTTACCTATGTGTTTTAAAGGCTTTCACTTATCAGCATCCTCTGATACTACAATGTCACCCAAGGAAGACAGTTCATCATTGTTTTTCATTGAAACATTACTAAAAAATACTTGTGCTCACTAGTAACAGTGGCCATTCTTCAAATTAGCCTTTTCTTTTTAACTGTTTCTTAATCACACCATAGTCAGCAAAGATTTTTTTTCCAGAAATCACCAACATTTCCTACAGATTTAGCATATTTGCTTTATTTTTCTAAATTCTTTAATATGGTGAATGGTTTTGAATACATATTATCCTTTCAAAATGTTGATTAAGTAACCTAAATAACATCAGGAACTGAACTGCAGAGAAAAACTTTCACGTAAAAGAATACATGAGTTAGAGAGAAAAAAATCCTATATGCTAAGAATGCTTAATGTGTAGCTTACCGGTCATAGTCTCCATTACACAGTGCTCTGACAGAAATCTTGAATGCCTGCCACACTGGATTTAATGTATTTTTTACGACTTCTGTTTTGTGGCAGATTGTAAAACTGTAATAAAAAAAAAAAAAAAAATTTGTATTTATTTTTTCTTTTGTGTCATCAAACATGGAATCAAAAGAGCTCTAATCTGTATTCACTCATACAATATCCACATAAAATTTAAGATAAGAAAAAAAGAAATGCAGTGAAATCAGAGAGAAGAGAGGACTGAAGAGCACTGACCTGTTTAAGAGAGATTACAGACTGGGGTGCTATGCAACTCTAAATCTAATACGTTTTTACCCAAAACTTTGACAAGAATTACAATAATTCAGTGAGTTATTTCAGGCAAGAGCAGTCTCCACCCCAGTTGTTTAAACAGGCCTCGTACAACCAGGAACCAGTCACAGATCCAGAAAGAAAGTGGTCTGGTAAGGATTTGACTCTTGCTTAGAGGTTAAGAAACTGAGCCAAGGGAGTCATGGCTTTCCGATTCTTGTTCCCCATTTTATGTCTATAATTTTTTTAACCATGGCTGTCTCAGGTAAAACATATAAGCCTCTGTGAGATCCCATGATCACCTTCTCTCAGGTGAAATACAATGAATTGTTTTAATGCATTCTGCTTTCTCCAAATGATACAAAATTAAAATAATTCTTTTGAATCCTCATCTTGGGGACTGAACTGTTCAAAAGAAAATAGGAGGCAAGGTCACTGGTGAAATCACTACTGAAATTCTACATACAGATGTAACTAAAGTTGTCCTTTGAGGGAATATCTTCCTTATGTTCCAAAGGCTTACGTTTTTATGCTGGATATGATTCAGAAGGCACGCCTGAAGCTAAGGGACAGAAAATGGAACATCCTTCTGCCCACGGGTGCAGAAGTACTGCCCCAACCTCCTGTTGGATTCAGGAGACCAATAAAGAATCCGTGGCTCACCACTCACCTCTCGGAAGGAAGTGGAGAAGCATGGCACTCAAGGCCAAGAGAAACTGCATGTACCAGCACTCCCAGAGAAATTCCACTAATAACCTTAATGCCACTCAAAAAGGAGCCATAACTCCTCCAGGCTTGCAATTTAAGATATTCAGCGTTTATTATAGGAACAGCTTCCTGAATCTGCCTCCAAGAGGAAAAGAGCAGGAACAGACACACATATACCCATACATAGGTTTAAGTTAAAAACTGTTCCAGTTAAGCTACTGAAACAAGTAATATCATACATGTCTAGCCCTTGGTTTGATACTATTTTGTATGTGAGGACTATCAGTTTGCAAGAAAACTTAACCTGCCAGTAGACCCCCACGTAAGCAGTATGTTGACCAGAAGTTAGCATGTCAAGTGTTACCAGCAGAACAGGAGAGATTAACTAACTTCAACAAATTAAAGCATGACTGCAAACAGCCACTTGTAAAAAAAAAAAATAAAATATTTCTATTTAAAGTATTTTTGAATTCTATTTCCTAGAACTCAGTCAAAAAGATAAAAGATATTTCCAAATTTGCAGTATAGAAATTGTTTTAGGTAAAAACATTTTAAGTGTTAGCATACTCTGCAGCTACAATTTTCTTTGAGAATTCTATTTAATTTAAAGGCATACTATATCTTAGCAAAAGTAAAGCTATTTAACTATTTTTATTACCATTCATTTTCAGTGTTCTATATTTAGCATGGCATGCAACTCTTAAAACCCTGACTTGCAGTATTTGATCTGTTAGAATAGTTTTATTCCTATGCCACATAACTTGATATACTTAAATCCAACAAACATTATAAAAGAAACACAGCTTAATCTGATAAATATAAAAAAATGAAAGCTAATATTATCATCTGCAAATAAATAAGTTGCTTACTGTTTAGCAACAGAAATATTTAATAGGCATCTACCTGCCATCTTCATTGCTTCGATGAAATACAAGGAAAGGATCAGATTTCCCAAAGAAGTCCTTCTTGTCTAGTTTGTTCGCACAAAATTGCATTAAAACCGAATCCTGAAATGGGTAATACAGAAAAATTACATGCAACATACAGTTTACTACACTAAAATAAATATAAATAAAAATCATTGACTAATAACCATACAAATAGATAACAAAATAAATGACGGTATCTGCCTTCTAGACACCCTCTGCATATTTGCATTTCTGCAACGTTCTTATAGTGGAGTTTGAACTGCTGGAACCAAGAATTTATTTGTAGGGGGGTGCAGAGGAAGGGTAAATTTCTATGCTAAATGCCTCAGTTTTTTTCCCCCGTATTTTCTGACATCCAAAGCTGCATTCTGAGGGAAGTAGATGCACAGGCAAGGAATACAGAATTAATTTTAAAAACTCCAGTAAGACACGACTAAGCCTCATTCCCTCAGTGACTTAAACCTGCAGTTGTCTGCTCTTGCTGTCTCTAAAGCAAATGGCTTAGCAGCTTGCTATTAAGAGTCTAGAAGCTTCCAGAAAACAAGCCTGGAAGATACCCAATACACCCATTCTGATGACAAATAACGAGAAAAGTTTCTTTGCTGCGGTCAGGCAAAATTGATAGCCACAAATGGTCACCGCTTTGGGCAGAGTCAAGAATGTGAGAAGGATTATAAATGCAAAGACAAACCTGCAGACTCCCCAGCTAACTGGGGCAGGGCCTGCTGGAAGACCGTGTACCATAAACAGGTCTACAGGCAGCAAGAGGAAGACTAGGGAAAATGTGGGCTCACCAACCAGTGAGGCAGGGGACCACGTGACAAAGGACATGGAAAAGTCCCTGTTTCTCATAGCCTTCTATGCCTTGGTCTTTACTGGTAAGATTTGCCTTCAAGAATCTTGGGCACCTGAGAAAGTCTGGAACAAGGATGACTTGCCCTTGGCAGAGAAGGACCAGGTAAGGCAACATTTAAACAGACTAGACATACAGAAGTCCATGGGACCTGATAGGATGCACCTGTGAGTGCTAATGGAGTTGACCAATGTCACTGTGAGGTCACTTTTAATTATCTTTGGAAAGTCATGATGTTCAGGAGACGTTCCTGAGGACTGAGAGAAAGCAAACATCACTGCTGTCTTCAAGAAAGGGCAAAGAAGAGGATCCAAGACAGTCTTTCCTCAATCCCTGAGAAGATGATAGAGCAGATAGTCCTGGAAACCATTTCCAAACACATGAAAGATAAGAAGGTGGCTGACAGTCATCAGCATGGATTTACAAAAGGGAAATTCATGCTTGATCAACCTGAAGCCTTTCCTCATGAAATGAGTGGTTCAGTGGATGAGGGGAGACAAGTGGATGTTGTTTATCTTGACCTTAGCATGGCCTTAGATACCGTCTCCCATAATATCCTTGTTCACAAACATATGAATTACAGGCTAGATAACTGGACAGTGAGGTGGACTGAAATCTGGATGAACTGCTGGGCTTCAAAAGGTCACAATCTGCAGCTGGTGATGTCACTAGTGCTGTACCCTAGGTGTCAAAACTGGAGCCAATAATATTTAACATCTTCATTAATGACCTGGATGATGGGACAGAGTAGTCCCTCAGCAAGTTTGCAAACAATACAAAACTAGAAGTAGCAGCTTATACACCAGATGGCTGTGCTGCCATTCAGAGGCACCTGTACAGGCTGGAAAAACAAACCAATGTGAACCTCACCGAGTTCAACAGAGGGAAATGCCAAGTACTGCACCTGGAGGGGAATAACCAGTACAGGCTGCAGGCCAAACAGCTGGAAAGCAGGTTTGCAGAAAAGGATGGGGGGGTCTTGGCAGACACTAAATTGACCAATATGCCCTTGGCAGCAAAGAAGGCCAATAGCCTCCTGGGCTGCATTAGGAAGAGTGCTGACAGAAAGTCGAAGGAAGTGGCTCAGCAGTGGTGAGGCCAGTCTTGGAGTGCTGTGTTCAGTGCGGCACTCCCCAGTACAAGACAGACATGGACATACTGGAGCAATTCCAGCAAAAGGGTCACTGAAATGGTTAAGGGATTGGACCATGTCTCATAGGAGCACAGACTCAGCGAACTGGAAATATTTAGCCTAGAGAAGAGAAGGCTCAGGGGGATCTTACCAATTTGTATAAATACCTGATGAGAGGGAGTAAACAGACTCTGCTTAGCAGTATCCAGTGGAAGAACAAGTGGCAATAGGTACGAACTGAAACAGGTAATTCCATTTAAATACAAGAAAAAAACCTTTTTACTGTGAGCGTGGTGAAACACTGAAACAGAGAGACTGTGGAGGCTCCTTGGACATGCTCAAAACCTGACTGCACAGAGCCCCGAGTAACCTGCTCTAAGAAGAGCAGGAGGGCTGGACAAGACGATCTCCCAAGGCCTCTTCCAACCTTAGCAATTCAGTGATTCCAAAAATCTTTGCCATTCTGAATATGAGCTATTAAAAAAAAAAGTAATCTCAGAAGATCAGATAAGAATTAATCCAAATACTGAATAACCTTAGGTAGGAAAATATCACAGAGAAAATATGTGACAGCTGGTGAGACAGCACAAGAGATTGTGTGAGAGAGTGTGCGCATGAAAAAGCATGACACAGAATGCAAAAGAGGGTGCAAGAGAGAGCGAGATTGAGTCCCAAATTCTTTACAAGCTCCCTTTGGCGATTTTGAACTAGTCATCGTATATGTAAAATTTAAGTGGGGTGAATCTGGAAGAACATGGAGGCCTTGCAGGGCACCTAGCGTTTGTCTTCATTAAGCGGGAAAGAAAATAAAATCCTGTTCTGATTATGGATTTAATGACATATTTGTGACTTTTAAAGAGTTTGTTACAACTGGGATACAAGTGCTGGTCTTGGAGGATAAGCTCAGAATATCATGAGAAAATTGCCTTTAGTTTCTTTTAAGGTTACCAATAAACGATTGGGGTGATGGCAAACATCTCTTAAGAATAGTAAGAGCTTAATTTCTTAGGAAATGCAGAAGCACAATTTCTGCAGGAAAGCAGTTAAATGATGTATCCATTTTGTCATCTGATAAAAGTGCAAACATTTGATCTTCAAGGTCCCTTCCAACCTAAACCATTCTATGATTCTATGATTCTATGTACTACACACAGAAGTTTGAGCCAATGTAAAACAGAGGGGAAAGACAGCCATTTTCCATGATCATATTTATTCATTCGTACTAGTAACATAGGAATTTCCTACTGCTAGATGGGGGTTAAATGAGACTGAGTTGGTGCATCCTATTAACATAACTGTGCAGGACCTGCAAGTTGCCTGGAAAAGGCAATTAGCATTTGAGCCCATGTGGTATTCAAATATACCACTATATCACTTCTGCAGAGAAATAATACGAACTTGACTAAACTGGAAATAAGGCACAAAATTAAGGATTTCTTTTTACTTCAAATATCTAATGAACTTAAGAAAATAAGGCCTAAACAAATTAGCTATTGGATATACTAGTAAAAACAGAAGCATGACTATTACATAAATAGAAAAAAGTTAACCACTTACGATGGAAGCTATACAAAAGATTATATCCCCTTATTATCCCCTCAACACCACCAAATTACAAAAACTAAGCCCTAAAAACAAATCTCTTCAAGCCTCAAGGTATTTGTGTAGGTTTATGTATCTAATCCTGTACTCTCCAGATGCCCTGTATCTTCTCAGCAAACGTCTGATACTATTCCTTTCTTCATTAGAGTTGCCATCTTGTCATTGCAAACTCTTCAAAGATATACCCTACAGCCCCATCCAATACCTAACCATGCTTTGACAAACCACTCCCCTCCTCAGATTCCAACCAGTCTTTATCACACCGTATCTATAACCCTTCCTTATTCTTCCTTCCAGTCTCCGTTTCCCTATGATTTACGGATTGCTGCTAGCTCATTCAGTGCTGGGAAGCGGCTGAGCCGGCCTGGCTGCTGGGTGCTTTCTGAGCACTAAGCCTCCTCCTCTGCCCAATCCACTCCTCCATGAACCCTAGGAGGATGGGGAGGAGCGGTGACACTCTTGGGGAAGGTCATGACCACACCATGTCTCTCCCCTTAACCAGCCAAAATTCCCCACTGCCTCCCCTCTCCCCCGATATTCTTCTCTTTTCTATTAAATAAGTAGGCATCTGCCATTAACAGACCAAGCAAGTCTTCACTTTCTTTAAAGGAAACTGTTTAAACTCTTCTTTTACGGTGATTCTTTGAAATACCTTACTAGTTTTTTTCCAATAAACGTCAATTTCACATTTTTTAAATATTATGAATCACTATTAGCATAAAACCTTTTAATTATAAGGTTAAAAACTCAAAATTTTACTTTTATGTTCATGTAATGTCAATATTCCATAATGGAAACATAATTCCATAGCTGAAACAAATGGATCTTTGTTAAAAACTGGACACTAAGACATTAAAATGTGATTACTTATGGAAACAAAGACTAGATTTAAAATTTGTGATTCTTAGATGAGTTTTATGCTTCATATTGTTTTCTACTTCTACTATCTAAAACTAAGAGTACCTGATCGGAAAAAAGTATCCTAACGTCTCACATATATCACAAAATGCAGATTTATACATTATACCTTTGACAATCTGGTGCAGTGTAAATCACAAAATCATTTTCATTTTATTTTTCAAAAAGCAATGAACACACTTACTCGGCAACAGCCCAGTTCCTCCGCTGTTACTATGACTGTTCCACATTTCTTCCCAGGAATTCCTCTGCAAGAAAATACAAACTACATCACCTCAGTTCCTTAGGATCATATATGAAAGTTACAACTGACACAGATGAGCACAAGGCAAGCTTCCAAGTCACAAGACCAATGGCATGCTATACGGTTTCCCTTTTCTGTCACTTGTCCTGTGTAAAAGAGTTGGTCTTTCCCAAGTTAATTGGTAAATGAGTTGCATACTTATTCTAACTAGCAAGGAACAAATCAGTTACAATTTTAAAGGAACAAGCATAAAAAGTTTAAATGGGATGAAATGACAATATCAGAAATTCTGTTGTCCACCCACTCATTGATGTTTTATTTAGAAATTATTCTACAACTTACTGATAAGTGAAAAGCATCTTTTCCCAAATTTTCCTTAAACAAAATACCTAAAATATATTTAAAACTATACACCAGCCTTATTTTACAATACTTATTCTGAAATGTTTTTGAAGACAGAAAATAACCTCACCATCATATCAGATGATTATAATTCACCCAGACAGCAATTAAAAACATACTGCTGCAACACGAGAAAGCACAAAACAGATCCTTAGCATAAAGAATAATATAGGAACAGAAAAGCCACATGTAATCTGGCAGTATTTGGTGGCAGCAGCCTTTTGGGGCGCAGGTAGGGGGAGTAAAAATACTGAGATGCAACTTTTTGTATGACGCTATACTATAAATGAGAAGTTCTGCAATATCCTAACATGTATTAGTGTGTCCACTAGCACACACCTTAGCAATTACTTCTAGATTTTTCTTCCAAAACTAATGCTACCGCTTATGCTCATTTCATTTCTAAGTTCTTTATTTCTTTACATCTTTCTTGAAAATAATTATTTGAATAAAATTACTTTCCAAGAAGACATTAAGGTAAAATTATATTTTCAAATTGATTTTATTTTTTAGGTTTTTCTAAGAGAACTAGAGGGCACTCCTGTTCTTCTGTTATGACAAAACATTAATGTAAACATTTACTGTTGCTCTTACTTCACTTATTAGTTTCCTTAATCCTTTTTTTTTTTTTTTTTTTTTTTTTTTTTTTTTTTTTTACAATGCTCAACTTTTAATAAGTTTAACAAGACTTTGGTATAATACAGAATTGGTGTGAAAATAGTTCTTAGAAGCAGACAAAAGTTTAGAAATTATGAACAGAGGAGCAAATACTAATGTAAATTTAGGCAACCTCACTGAAACTCTTGTTTAGAGGTTAATGTTTAAGTCTATAACGAATACATCAGGGAACGCTGCTCCTATAGCGCTGCAGTCGTTTGCTAGTAATCAGAGAGATACATGACTGCTCTGCCGACCTCCTCAGTGCTACATGGTAAGTCTGAATTTCACAAGGAAAACAGTGTATAGGGAAACAAGTCATATTTTTGTTGTGAAATTTTAAATGGTGATTTAAATACATACAAAACTTATGGCACTCCTCCATTTAATGTGGTATGACTTACGAAGTACAATACTTTAAGACCAAACAGGAGAATTTTCTTCAAATGACAGAAAAAAAGAATCTGGTCATTTCACGTGTTACACAGTATGATTCTCAGTTTTATCAGTGTCTTCAAATCATATGGTTTTAAATCTGTCACCCTTCCATAGCTCAAGACTGAATACTACCTATTTTAGCCTCTGTAGCAAAGTGATATTGAAATTAAAATCTTAGTTTTTCAAAAGATGAAAAAAATGTGTTTTTTTCTTTTGAACAGTAATTCTTGGTAGTAACAGCAGCAGTAGAAATAATTAATTATCAGGGTGATATTAACCTTACATGGTAAAATGTTTCAAGGAACAAATGACCATGACCCTGGCTTTGACAGGGAAGGAAGAAATAGAAATCTCAGAAATGTAACTAAAAGACCAGAAATTCCCATCACCACAATTCTGTAGGGTTATGCCAATTCAAATAAAAAGCACCGGTATCAGAATTACCATTACCTGAACCAAAATTCTTCCTACTGAAGTATTTAAGCCTGGTTAACTATACCATTGGGGAAATATTTGAGACATAGTCTGGGCAGTGGCAGTACCTTGAAGAAAAAGCATCATACATTTCTTTTGGTATGAAAAGTGAAATAGATTTATCCCACTTCCAGAAGATTATTGTCTCAGATGCTTGACTGTGAAAAACACAACTCTGATCACCTCCTGAAGAGCTGGAGACCTGAAATAAACTGATGATAAGCAAGCTCCATTTCTGACAAAGTGGTCACCAAACAGTTGCCATTTGATACAGAACATTGTGCCACCCTGCCTGCAGCCATAATACATGGCAGTCAACACCTCTCAAACTGAGATTTGCGCATCAAGACATTTATGCGAAGACATGCTTCATTTCATCTTATGAAGATGAAGGCCAAGGGCCAACTCCAAGAGATACATGTGTCTGGAATTATCACTCTGAAGGACAGGGGAAACTGGAGAGGCAATCCCCTGAACATATTTGGGTGGGTATATCAGAAAAAGAAAGGAATTCTTTATTGTCGAGTAGACTTGAAAAGTACACGCAGAATAGTCATATCTGAAAGCACTTGGGGTAAGATTTGGCTTGATGTATCACCAAGGTTCTTGAGAACATGTGCCTTATAAAAGGATAATATTACCATGACATCTGGTGAAGAGGTGAAATGTTTGATCGAAATTAGAAGATAATTTCTCTAATTAATTTCTCTAACAAAAAGTTCTCATTATTCAGGAACTAAAAACTCTACCCAATGACCTCTGCAGTTTGTGACGCTATTAAGTACAAAATCTGTATGCTTGCCTTGAGACTACAAGCATGAAAAAAGTACTGGACAATTTGCACACACTAAACAGTTTGTTCCCTTACAAATTCCCTTACAAACCATTCATTAAGAAAAAAATCCTTAAATGTAAAGTCAACACCCTGACAAAAACTTCAGTGATCACAGACCAGCCAAATGGAAAGACCTTGAACTGGCAATAATGCCTTGTCAGAAAATAACAAAATAATTTCAAGCTGGTGCTATCACTGTATGAAAACACATTACTTGGAGTTTCAGCATTACAGATCTGTCCTTCCGATTACCAGGGAAGTACTGACAAATATTACCTTGAAGACAAGCATGTAAGGGTTCCACCTGTTTAAATCCAGAATGCAGTGCCATTGCCCATCTTCTTTAGCTTTAAGGAATAGCTGGTATTGAGCTGCCCTTGAATTGGTTGCAGAGCACTGAAGTGACAATACAGAATTTATATTCAGGCAACCAATTTCTCAGGGCAAGTTTCTCTGGAGAGGGTTACAGACCAGGGTTTGTGGGGTAGTAATGAGGCAATCCGTATTGCATAACCACTGTCAACTCCACCACGCCGTGCTCATTATCTGACAGTCAGATATAGAAAATGCACCAGTCTAAGGGTGAATAAGGTGCAAACTGAATAAAGGAAGGTAAAATGTGAAGATGATCTACGTTTCAGTGGATCAGACCTACCGGTTCGAGAGCCCAGAACCTGTATGTGTTCTACAGTGATCACCTCTTTCTGGACAGTATTTGAGGGAGCAAATAATTTGACTGTTAGAGGAAGCAAACAGAAAACCATCATCAAATGAAAGGTCCTCAACGATACCTGGATGTCTCTAGACAAGATACAGTCTGGAGGAGTAATTAGTGTCTCCTTCGAACAAATGATTTGACGATCGAGACACCACATCTGCAACACCCAGAGAAGTTTGAAAGGTCACTTTGGAAAGTTGGAAAAAGATGACAATTTATCTGGGAATTCAAATCTGAGAGGTTAAACAGAGCCTCCAATTTTGCAAGCTTAAACTGCAATGAGGCAGAAGATGGAACATTTTTTAGGTCACTGAAAAATTTACAGTCTTAGCCCTGAATTTACAGAATCTAGTCCTCTGGCAGTCACAACCACAGATAAGAGCATAGGACAAATATATAGGAAGTCCCAATTCCAGGGTTCAGATGTTTTTCTATCAATTATGTTCACAGCAAGATGACAGGAGAAAGAACTTCCCAAAATAGGCCAGCTGGCTCCAGTACAGCCTCATTAGCAGGCAATGGCACTCAGATGTGAATAACTAGCATAGAATGCTCATTAAGCTTTGTAACAGCTCTGCCTCCTCATTAAAGGGAATCCCTACAGGAATGCACTTAGTAGATCCTGAAAGAGGCATTGCTCAGAGTTACAAATGTGGCTCGCATCTTCTCTCTAGGAAGACAGAACATGCAAATACCTAATTCTGAATAATGTCTGGGAAGGTGACGCTCTCTTGAGAGAAAAATAAAGCTGTGTCATTTCTGGAAGTAGATACACCTGCACCTCACCCTTTCACGCTAATACCACTGGGGCACGCAAGGCCAGTCTGAGCAAATCTTACACACAGAGCTTGTCTTCAGAAGGCATTTAATGAATCTGGTAACCCACTAGGTAAAGAGAGTAAACGTTACTGTTAAAATGTCAGATTCTCCATTTCACCTGCTTTGTATGTCTAGATTTATTTTTAAAGAGAAATTTTCCAGAGAAAATGTTCACTTCTGTACCTGGCCGGTCTGCCAAATAAAGTGCCACGCTGAGTATGTTCTTGAACAAAAATGCTTATAGTCACAGGGATAACACACTACTGCACTACCATACTGGGAGCAAGAGTCTTCTGCGACAGACTGCACCAAATGCAAAGCCCTTGATGGTGTCAGAAACACAGGCAGGGTCAGGAGACATCCTCATACCTGTCAAGACCAAATACTTTTAGGTTCATGCCCCAGAGGCGTAATCCACTGGTCCTTGTAAGACCAATCAAACTACAAGTCATCGCCTGTCATGAAGGCAAAGAAGAAAAATGTTTGTGTACATCTTCACTTTTGCACTCACCATGAAGGTTAGTAGCAAGGTATGTTTCAGCCTGCCTGACAGACCACTGTAATGGGGACCCTCTAGGCTTGAGATGTTTTACCTTCCTTTTGATGAAGGACAATAGTATCTTTTCATGGTAGACTTTGTAAGTCAAATTTCCCTGGTGATACACAATCTGACTTGGAGTTGACCAGCTCATGGGGCAGCCATGGAGTCCTGAATCCCATGAGGCTTTTGTAAATGTCCAAAGTAGATAGATCTGAAGTTTAAGCTTCATGTCTTTCTAATTTTCATTTTGAAAGAATGTCAGAGCTTACTTGAATGCCAATCAGAGAATGGAATTCAAGGTTCTCAAGCTGCTTAAGTACAAAACGTGCTACTTCAGTAGGGTAGCTGGTTGGGAATAAAACAGCACTGGGCATCCTCTTTGTACATCCCTTGGCAAAGAACCGAAAAGGCAAAATGTTAATGAACTTCAGAAATACTGTGAAGAGAAAAACCTCTCTCATCTCAAGTGACAAATCGTAAAGAACGTTCTAGTTAGGTGAATGAGGACTTGACTTTGTAAAGAAAGCAGTAAATTCAAAGCAGTAATTCCTTAGGAATGGAAGACAGACAATATTGTCAATTGAATAATTGTTATTTGAATACTAAGAGACATTACACACATGTCTATAAGCAAACAATCCTGAAATGCAATGCAGTGGTTTAATGAATAAAATAAGACAGCAAACGCCTCCTAGACGCCAAGGTATCCAGACTTCAGAGAGTCCACAGTAAGCAATCAACCAAGCACAGTTGTCTAGCTACAGCATTGTCAAAAGCACCAATGACTAAACAAAACCTGAATGTTAAGGTTGATCTGCAAACCTTGATGACAACAGAAAGTGACACAGTTTTAAGGTACCTTTTTCTGCATAGTTTTTCAAGTTATTTAAGGAAGTGATACAGTGAAGTAATATTACTTCTAGCATGTATTGTGTTACTGTGTGCATAGGTGTGTTTTTAAGCTTAAATAGTGTGTTTGAAAGAGTTTTCCTGAATTATGCTGCAGATACTGAAACCTTCCTCACCTGCAGAGTTGAAGAATTTATTTTCTCTTAAAATGAAGTAGTTCCCAGTGTGCACAGTCCCACCAATCCAGAGAAGGGAAATAATAAGGAACATGTAGTGATGATATTAATTGTCCTATACATAAACAGTTCTATTAAGTCCTTGATTTAAAAATAAATAGTGTAAACAGTACTGGCGTAGTCCTTGGGGAGGGAAGGTAATGAGGTCAGGAGAGGTTGCAGGGGGCACGGAGAGGATTACTAGGGACTTGTCATAAAGTCTGAGTCTGTAAATACAGTGATCAGGTGACTGAACTATATTTGGAATACCTCAAAATTCAGCAAAAATGCATTTATTACCGACCTCAATTCTGAATATTTAACAATATGATTCATATTCTGTTTAAGGATGTTGCAGCAGCAATGATCACAGCACTCATGGAATTCAGTGAGAGAACTAACAGCTTACATTTGTTACAAATCAATTTGGATAATCTGCAGTTGGCTGTAAATTAGGGAAACTAAATCAAAGGCTTATTTTGATAAAACACTAAGTGAAAATGTTTTGCAAAGACTTTTCAAGGTTTTTCATGTTACTCAATTTTTCAGCATGAACTGTACGATAAATGAGCCCTGCTGAATAGCTGAATTTGCTTTTGTACAAAACCCAAATGATTGGAAGGAAGATATTTACAGACAGAATTTAGTCAAGGCTAATGGACTGGAAGGGCATAATTACAGGAATGCCTCCCCACAAAGCAGTGCTAGCCAAGCCCTGATGTTTATGATTCAACAGGATTTGTTTCAGGTATGCATAAGTTTCAGAAATTCAAGTAGATTTAATACCATTAGAATATTTTCTAACTTAAAATATAATTAAAGAAAGCTTACCATAGTTTTTGTAACAGAAATATTTCTTCCACTTTATTTTAAAGTTTTCATTATTTCATAAGGACACTTAAATTAAATTAAAGGAAAACTATGTAAATTCTCTTACAGTTTATCAATTTAAATGGTCTGTTCTGACCTGTTATTTCATCCAGAAAGAGTTCTAGAGACAATCTGAAATTATTTTTGGCATGGGAATAGGAAACTTCATATGCTTTTCCAAGCTTAACGCTTGTGTTGCAATTGTAAAAATTTAAGAATTTAATTGGATTCAAGCACTGAGAAGAGTTTTTAGCATGACAGCTCAAGACTTCAAAGCTCTTGAAAGAGAAAGTGATAGCTATAACGTGTGAGTCTCCTTGAAGCTGGCCACTGTTTTCACCAAGATGAAAAGTTTAGGGCCACATCCACAGAACATCACCATGCTGTTTGATACAAACTAGAGAAATGTTTTTAAAAAATTATTTTATCAATGACATTAAGTTCATTACATAAACATGAAAAAAGTCTCTAATAAAATCGAGGGAAAAAGGCTACTCTTGGTATATTTTGGACACTGATAACAAAACACCTACTTCTAAGATTTTTCACAGGACTTCAAAGATACTACTAAAACTAATGTTCAAGTTTGAAGTTGACAGGTACAGGATACAAAGTACATACATGAAAAGGTAAGTAGAGTATAAACCATTTATAGCTATCTTTAGTGGTTTATAAGGGTCACCTGCATAACAGAAATGTTTAATTACATCAAAGATCTACATGGAAGAAAATGTACTGCGAGAAACATATTTCTTAAGAATTTTTCATCAGATTACTAATGCCTCATTAAGATAACTCGATAAGGGAGTTTTCTCGTATTTGCAATTATACTAAAAAATATCTAAGTGCATTCTGAATTTTGCAAATTGTTGTAGTTCATCCAGATCCTGGTTCTTGTTATTTGAATACAAAGCCAGAATATGTGCCGTGTGTGGTGTTTTCACCAAAGTTTGGCCCAGAATAATAAAAGGCTTGCTAAGCCTGAAAACTTCACCTGCCCTTATAAGGAAACCAGTGATGAAGAAAAGTAAATTAAGTAGCCCTGGTTATATTAAGACTAATGAACCCAGTAAAATGGGACAACAAGAACGCTCCGTCACACACAGTAACCAAATTCATGATCATTCATTGCCGTGCGATTAGTATTAAAAGGAAAAAAACAAAAACCCCACAAAAATTCCAAATCAAAAGACATTACCATCACATGAAACGTCCAGCTGTACCTTTAAAGTGTTTGCTTTTAATGTCATATGTGAATTTATAGCATACATTTAAATAAAAAATTTTGAAACATTTTCAATTACTCAAACATTATTTAGGAATAGAAAATGAAGATTGTTCAAATAATTAATATTTTAAATATCTGTACATCCCTATGAACAATGGTTTGCAAACATCAAAATCCTCTTAGTGGGAGAAAAAGACATTGATCATAAGAAAGTTTTTGATAAATTTAGTAGGATAACAGAAAATATTTGATACTCCAGATTGCCTCATTGTTTGAGAATTCTATTGAGAACAATAGAAATACAAGTAGGAATGTTTGGTTTTCAAACAGTGAGGGTTTTCTTCCTTGATGCTTGAACAAAAGGCGATAAAGATTTATGATGTGTTGATTTGCAAATTAGAAAGAAAACATTTTTAAGATTAGTATACTCAGAACTATTTCTAATGCAAGACGTGACGAAGTTGACAAAAATTTTGGATGAGTCAATTCGTTTGCTAATTGTCCAAATTGAAGCTTAATTTAGCATAGTCTATAAAAATGTCTATTGTAGCTAACAATTTATTCTGTCTTAGAAGCCACATCTGTCAATTCTGTATACCAAGATACCTCACGGCAAAAACCCCCACAACTCTCACCTCATGAAGCAGTATGTATTCATCAAACATTCAAGAATGACATACTTACGCAATTGATTTTTCAAGTCTGCTCCCCTGTGATCCAACTATTTCTCCCAGTGTACAAAACATTTGTCCCAAAAAATCCTGAAAAGCAGTAAAATAAAAACTCAGAATTCATATTTCACATTGAAACAAATTTTATCTGGGCCATTCACTATTGTAGAACACATTCTGATGAACATCGCATCTTAATAATTATGCAATAATGAACCATAAAACAGACTCACTATTATGTATTCTGCATAACACTGGGTCACATTTGCAGAAGTAATTCTAATGCACTCCACTTACTGTTTTTATATTGCGTTTTTCACCAACAAAAATGAAACCGAGATGGAAAAAATTTAAAAGCATTAGGAACATAACTGTTTCTTTACCTTCTTTAATTTTAATAAATTTGTCTTTTTATGAAGAGATTCTACACTGATTCCATTAATTTCTTGGAAGTCAATTATGTTGGCAGCAATGCAGGATCTGTATGAGCATCCTGAATTGACAATTACACACGAGCATTGCTTTAATGACAGACTATTTTTGTCTTTAATAATTTAACTGTATCACTAAAAATCAGCTAATTTTCATATTGTATCTCCCTGTAACATAAGTAGTATAAAAATATGAATAGAAACCGTTGTATGTATATTGAAAAAAAAATTTATGCCGCAGTCCAACTCCTCATCTCGCAAGTGAAAAGAGCTTGCCAGCTCTGCTCTTCCCAGCATCACTGGCAGTAGTGGTAACAGAAGGTGGTGAGATTTGTTCACAAACAGTAATGAGAATCGAGACACTATAATTCTCATACAGCAAACCGTAACTTTACGACACTGTGTACAGTAGCAGAGAGGTTGTGGCTGCCCCATCCCTGGAGGTGTTCAAGGCCAGGCTGGATGGGGCTTTGAGCAACCTGGGCTGGTGGGAGGTGTCCCTGCCCATGACAGGGGCGTTGGAACTCGATGATCTTTAAGGTCCCTTCCAACCTAAACCATTCTATCATTCTATGATTCTATGAATATCTGTACAAGTAGTTTTGAGTCTTCTCTCAGCCCAGGCTACTTATTTCCATCTCTGAGCTGTGTTAATTATGGGTCCATACAGTGAATTGGATCTGAGAACTAATGCCATTGAAGAGGAAAATAACCCTGCAAAAAACACGTTTGAACTATGTCGTTTAACTGATCTGACATTGTGACACTGTTTTGATAAAGATTAAGTCTTTTAAAATGGCTAAAATTGATCTGAAAATACGCAGCTCCTCATTCATTTTTAAAAGCATCAGGCATGACATACACTAAAGTAACACCATTTTTTACACTTAAACAATGTATTCCACAATTTTCTTCTTTTTTTTTTTTTCTGGTGGAGTTTCTGTGATTAATTCTTATCAGTTCCCCAGTCTGTTATTAATGGCAACTGTTCATTAGTCTGTTGTTTTTTCTTAAATCAGGAAGTTACCATGAACACAAAGGTCTAATTTCAGGTAGCCAGTTTTATAAACATTATTACAGACAGCTGCAGTGACAGCACTGACTAGTCTGATTACTTCATACATCCATTATAAAACTTGCTTCATTCGCTTCTCATTTTGCCAAAACTGAGTCACTGAAATGGAAGTTCTTCAGGTTGACTCTTTTTTCATCCCCCAAACTGTTCTACTACTAAATGACACTGCCTAGTATTTCCAAAGGAATGGGTCAACGGCTTTTTGTTTTTTTAAGGAACAGGGAAGATCTTATTCCACACGAGGTGACTACAGCACATGAGCAGTCTACCTATGCAAATACTACTGGCCTGACATTTTTCAGAAACACCAAGCTCCCAGCGCATAGACATGAGCAAAGCTCCGCTCACTTCCTATCTACTCACTGCCCAAATTCTTAAGAGCTACAGGAAAGAGACACAGGAACCCGGCAGCAAAAGGAACAATCCAGACCACCCCTGAGCACTTTGGAAATTACGGAAATGAATTGCTGTGGTTAAGAAACACATTTCTAGCTACCCTCTTTCACAGGGTTCTCAGAGCTGTCTTGTTCTTCGTGTGCATAGTTTGAATGTCTTCAGCACACATACCAAGTCTACACCAACTTGTACAGATTTCCTCTAAAAGACAATGGAGGGAAATAGGTATTTCTGATATTAATGTTAATGTATAAAGAATAAAGTTTCCCTCCACAATTGAAGATTCCAGGAAATGGGCACTATTTAAAAAACAGGACCTAATGCGTACGAGTATGCTTAGCCTGTACCGATTAGAATGTGACAGGCACATATGTAGTTCAAGATCTACTTGAATAGTCTTCAGAGGAACATTGGTTTGTTTGCTCATTGTTTTGTCCTTTTTTTCCATGGGCCCAGCAAGACCCTAAAACCTTCAATTCCTGTGCCAGTAATCAAACAATGAAATCCAGGCTATATAGTTGCATACATCTTTGCACTGCCATAGTGAAAAACTTATCTTGTGTCATATCTTTTTTCTTAAAACTTAATTATAAGGGTTATGTACAAAGAAGTATGTTTCGGGGAAGAAAGAAGAGAATTCAGACAAACTAGTTACTACAGAAGTGCAAACAATCTTGGGCAGAAGCCCAGGATGAGGCTTTATCCTTGTTGAAAACCCTACAGGGAAGACTTCTATTTTCTGCATTCTCCTAGCTAGCACTGCAGTTATTCAGACCATCTTTCCATGATGACAGAGATGGAAAACAGTTTGCCAGGGGCTTTAAATCTTTGCAGGGAGGATCTAACTGGAGATCAATGGCTAAAAGTCTTATCTTTTCACTGTGAAGCACACACACCATTCCTTCCATTATTCTCTTTTCCTTTGCTCTAGGTTCTTAAAGGTTCTCTTACCAAAGCCTTCCTCTATTTAATTAAAATAAATAAAAAAAAAAACCACTCAGAAGCCTCTGAATTCTACTCTCGCATCTCTAAATTTTTAAGTTACTATTTAATCCTTTCCACTTCAAGATGACACGAGCATAAAAGGTTTCTACTAATATTAATTGGGACACAACCAAAACATGTTTACAGTTTTTAGGACCCAGAGAAGTACCAACAAAATGCAGCATATCACATATGCATCACAATTAAAATTATACTCACAAGCAGTACATGTGTTATTAACCATGGCACAATCACTGTATTTGTCTCTATGCATCTGGTATTACTTACAGTCAAAAGAAAGTAAACATATTTAGGAAAGCGCACACATTTCAGCACAAGAAAGTATAATAGCAAGGTAAAACTTACATGTTTTGATAGGTTAGGACTCTTAGAGTCAACATCATAGCTTTAAAAAAAAAAAAAAAAGGAAGTTATATCAGAGTTGCCAGATCTGAGGACAATGTAAAGAAAAAAAAAAATAAACAATTCTTACACTTATTTCAATGTGTGAAATTTACACAAACAGATATGTGAAGTCTCATCAGTAAGAAAGGCAAATTGAATCACCACAGATTATAGGATTATGGTTCACTAGCTATTTGAAATGAAATCGTTTTCAAAGTAGTACAAGCTACTACGAGAAATTATTCTGATATTCCTGTTTGAACAATGAAAGCTGCCAAAAACCAGGACAAAAATTCAAAACTAATCTTAGAAAACAAACTTGTGAATGATTTTCTTAGGTAATTTTTCTGTCATTTGATTAAATAGAAATAACTGACAATAAATTAAATAGCTCTTAGCAAGAGTTTGACTTGTTCTTTTCAGTTTATCATAATCTTGTTCCTCCTCCAGCTAGAAATGCCATTGTTTCCCTTCCGTTATCAAGTCAGATTTCCAAAAAAATACTCTGTGAAATTCTTGGGGGATTACTAATTTCTTTACTTTCATAGTCTTCCATCTTTATTACATAATCCACAGTAATATTTTTATCAAATCCTACATTCAGATTCAATATCAGTAACTAAACTGAAAAAATATCCTCTATGCACACTTCAGCCTCCCCTACATGTTTCCATTCCCACCGCACGGTACACTTATCTCTCTGGTTGTGCCGCCACAACTGGTTTTTGGGATGCATTATGGACCAGATCACAAGTCAGGAGGATAGGAATACCATAACGTAGCTGGATGCGGTGCAGCACAAAGTTTTAGAAACATATTTGTAAATAAAGGAATGACTATAAAAGTCACTAACATGAGTTAAAAAAAGTAATTGCATACTGTCCGGTGAAATTTAACAGAAATAAACTATTGGTAATTTGACCTGAGGGCTAGCTGCACAATGAAAACAAAGAACTACTTCACTGGTAGAATCAGTACCAAATCTTCAAATATGAGCAGAAAGGGTCTTGAGACATTGATGGCCACACAGTTTAGGAGCAGGCTAATGCTCATTTATCAGAACACCAAAAATCAGATATATACTCGCCACTTCCTTTTTGTTGCAAAAAAAATACGAATCATAGAAGGAGTTTCTTCCTCTGAAAAATAACACTTTGGCCAACAATTCCTCACCATTTCACTGAGGAACTTAAAAAAGAAAGCTTTCTAAAGATGCTTCTTTCCTGACCTAGAATGGAGTTTTAATCCATAAGTAGTTGTACGAGATTTACATTTTAAACTCTGAGTTCTACAATATTTCATTTCCGATCTATCATTGTTATAGGGCTCTAAAGTAAATTCACAGACTATGGCTATATGGTCACTTGCAAACTTTAAAAACATTTATTCAGCTTTGAGTTCAGAATATGCTTTTGTCCATGTAATGCAGAACAGCAGCAGAAAGCAGTCAGGCCTTTCTGATAAGTACAGAGTATGTTTGATATTTACAGCTTTTCGTAAATAAACAAACAGGAGTCCATTTCTTTGAGTACATGAAGAATCAAACAGGAGACTATTTTCCCTTCCAGGTGCAAATGCTTTTCAGACAGTGCTTATCCAGAAATTCTTTACAGACTTTCCTTTCTTTGCGTAGACTGAGCCTAGCTTTCTCTTTCTTGGCTCATTTCTTTGGCTCTTCGCTTCTGGTGCACTGTCTCCCCCCTATAACATACAGGCATCCCATGAGGAGCAAGAAGCAACCAAATCAAGATTCCTGCACAGCCCCAACTGTGTCTTTATTTCAGCAATGCTTTACCTACTCTTGGAGGAGAATCCTTTATTCCACAAAGTGACTAGCTCTTACTTAAAGTTATTTTAAATAGCAGGCAACAGTTATACTCAGCAGATTTAATGACATTAAAACCAACTTCTAAAATTAAAAAAAATAAAGCCTGCACCAGGCTCCCACGATGAAGAGGAATTTGTACCTAGCCATCCTGAAGCAACTTGTAATCTACCTTGGCGTTGAGTATTTCCTTTCAGTCCTTGAAATAGTTGAAGTCTAGATGGAAACAGCTAGCTGCTATCTGTGTATTGAACACAATGGAACTTTTTTCCTCACTCATCCCTCCAACATTTCTCTTTAACTTAGGAAGCATTCCGACACGCTCTAAGAATATTTATAGCTAAACAAAAATTAGACATGGGGATTTTTTTGTTTCCACAACACAGGAAATGCAGCCAACTCCAGCATTTCAGTACCCCCTCCTGGCAACTCAAAACAAAATCAACAAAACTACACGTAACGTTGCTACCATACATATATCAGGCATCATACTTTTTCTTCCACTGCTATGGGAAAAATCGTCACTAATGTGATCACTGTCACATTTATTTTATGCCCTGCTTAATGCACAGATTGATTTTCATTCCAGAAACTCAGGGCGGGGGGAAGATCAAGAGACTGTCAGAGTCACTTTGAAGCAACTACTTGGACAAGTAAATGGCACATTGAGATTAAAGCCTAGAAGATTTAAAAATGGCTTTACCATGAACTTGCTAGGAGATTTTAGGCAAATTATGAAGTCTTTCTTCATCTGTTTTGCTGTCTACAAGACAGAAATGCAATAAATGTGCTTTCTATATCAAGGCAAACTTGCAATGTAACTTTAAATTGGGAAGCGATAATACTACAACTTACCACTACTATAATCAACACCTAAGTAGGATTTGTCACAATTCCATAAAGCATATCAGGAGACCTAAATCTTTAGGATTATATCTTTCTTGGTACATTTATTCGGTAAGTAACTTAACAGATGATTCTCCTAAATCTTTCTCAGGAACAAATAAACTAAGAAAAATACACATGAAGGCAGAAATCTTAAGAACACAAAATAAGAATTCACAAAACTCTACCTAAAGTACATCTTGCAAAGGAAACTAAAAAAATAGGAAAAGGGTTCAACTAAAAAGGACATGTAAAGAAAAGCTGTGGTCACTATACATACTGTACTGCAAAACTGAGTGAATGGATTTCCCTTAATTACCTAAGAGGGTTATTCAACTGCTCTCTCATAGGGCAAGGTTAGGAAGAATAGCTAATAAAAAAGAGGATGTGAATTAAACTAACAAGACAAGCTTGATTATCACAAAGACTGAAATAATAAGAACGGGGTGAAATGTAACAGAAGACATGCAAGGTGACCTGGTGACTGGACTCTCAATTCTATTTTCCAAAGAATGAAGTGCAAATCAAACCAATTCCACCAGTGGAATGAAATAAGTACATTTGGAATAATGTCAAAAGTCATCTACTTCTAGAAAAACTGCCTTCATTTTAAAATCTTAAAATTTAGAATACTTAGATGCATACTGGTATTTTAGTAAAGAAAATTTTGGTTCTGTACTACTTGTACAACATTTTATTTCTGGACAATATGTCCATACCTGTTTTATTGGCTATGCTGCAAGAATATGTTAACATTTTGGCATCCTTAGCTTTCTAACTATTTTTGAAAAGTAATGATTGTGAGTATGATTGTACTTTGACTAGTTAACACCTGCTAATTTCTTAAAACTCAGTCATTAAGTTACGCATTTATTTCTGAGGCAGCAATGCTAAATCAGTCACGTTTATTAATGTATTCCATGTCAATAAATACTTTATCATTTCAAGTTAATTTTATGCTGACAAAAATATGTTTACAGAAACCACAATATCAGAGTCAAAGATTGTTAACTTACAAATCAAATCGCAGATTCTCTCTTTCTTCAAAGAAGTAGTCCATTATAAATTTCCTTACAAAATCTGGATTTAAAGTATTATCAATTACTTCTGTTCTTCCAAACTGTAAAAGAAAAGTATAAGTTTAAGCCATGTGCCATAATGAAGTATAATTAGGTAGACTGCCAACACCAGCAATATGTGAGATATGAGAGAGCCTGTAAAAGGTTCTCTTAAACAGATGCCATAACAGATAATGACTGTGTTCCCATGAATAGATCAGTTATCTGTGGAGGAAGAAAGACTGGCAGAAGACCTTCAATATTAAGAGTGGTGCACACCCTGTACTCTATGACCTAAACTTTATAAACATCAGCTCCCAAAGCCAATCAGAATCCACAAAAATTTGGGAAAGAAATTCAGTAACATAAAAATCCACTGTTTCCTCAAAAAATGGTAACAGCAAGCAAAAGCTTGTATGTATTGCTTATTTTGGACAGCTTTACATATTAGGGAACACAGTCCTTCCGTTACAAGTGTATCATTTTTGCATTATCCAGCTCCTATTTCACTTCAATTCAGTTCTCTCTTCATCTCTCCTCTCTGAGCTTTCTGCAAAATGCCTTTTCTTTCTTAGTGTTTACAGGAAGACCCTCAGCTCTCATCAAGCTCAAAATATTTTAATAAAAAAAACCCACAACCTTTGATTGACTTCAGTTCAAATACACCACAGATGTAAATGACTGATCATAAAATATCAATTTGATAATTTTGTTCTTGTTTTAGCTGTTCCTTCAAGATACTCAGAAAACAAAACAAAAAAGAATGAATTATTTAAACGAACATTTCATTTTGTCCTACATATTGAACATATCAAGATATATTTGAATATAGTCTACTGAAAAGCTTTTTGACAGTCTGCTGAAAGATCATCATTAAGGAGTCCTCAAAACTGCAATTTGTGACTAGAGACTTTTGAATGACTCAAAGACTGCCAATCTCTTCATTGACAGGACTTAACTAAATCAATAAACATGGATAAAGAAAGAATAAACCTTCTTGTAACTGAGGGGTTTTGAGATGTATTTCCTACAAGTGTTTTCACACCATGGATGTGAATCTAACCACTATAACCAGCACAGAGCCACTCAGCCTCCAACAGGACCCCTCCTTATCCTGGCCCCTGTAGACTTAACATAGAATCATAGAATTGTCTCTTACGCTCAAAGCTAAGCAATCTCCTTTCATTGCTTGATTCTTATGAAAATAAAATGGTAAAGAACTCCAGCCACGTTATTTGTGTGCTTTAAAGAAACTCCTTTACCATCAGCAACTCTTTTTTCTCCTTTGAATGACTGTGCACACATTCAAACTGCAGGGGACTGACACCAAGCACCATTCATTCACATGGGTCATCTGAAGAAGTAGGCCTGTATTTAAGAGTACGACTGCTTTGCAAAAAGCAACTACCCACCCAAAGGTCTCAAGTACAATAAAATGTTCAACAAAAGTTAACACATCTTCAAGACACAGCTCTATAAAGTCCCAGGAAAAGGAACAATCCTCAGATGTGGCACAGCAGTGATTTGTGTCTTTACAGAGTGTGCTTGAATCCTGTTAGGTACCTTTGCTTTCGCTATGCTGTGAGATGTCCAATTGGGACAGTCTTATTCAGAGATCTCCATATTCCAGCACTTCCTATAAAAGACAGAGAAGCAAAACTATCTTCCCAATGAATGATACCATCTCCAAATAAAAAGGTAAAGAATATTTAACATATAGTGTCAATCAGCATGCCCCTTTGCCAAGATTTTACATCGTTTATTAAAACCTAGGTGGAATGATTCCCTGGCCTCATTGGAACCTTGATATCCCCTGCAAGGAGGCTTCTGAGTATGTCCTAAGGCACAAACTGTTTAGAAAGCAAGTTTTCTCATTAGCCATCACTGTATTTCTTCAGCACTCCTAAGTCAAAGCAATAGCTATGAAGGGGGTAAGCATTATATGGATGTGGGCAGGAGAAATCTCCAGCAGCTCTCCAGAGTGATGAAGATACTGGATATTCAAAATTAAATCCCTGAGTGTCTTAAGTGAGGACTAGTACAGGATGTACATGATCCTGGAAACAGATCAGAACATGAACAAATTGTTTGATCCTTACTCTGTTTTGGATGAAAAAAGTCAGCCTCTTGAGAAATGATCCAAGGTATTCTCTGAAACATTGGGATAAAGTTCAACAGGCAGAGTGCTGTAAAACACACTCTCTTGAACCAACACTGGTGACTACTACGGCCAAGTATTAATCAATGAGAAATGGCAGCAGTGGTAGAAAGTTGTCATTTCCATGGGAATAAGTATGGTTGGAATACTTGCCAGGGCAAAAGGGCCTTTCTTTCCCCTCTGAATAGTAGAGTTCAAATTTTATGTACTTTCAAAGCCTCCAATCAGTTTTCAGGTCAAATCAATCTAAATGTTTATAAATAAAATCTTCCCCTGTAAGCTGTGTGCTTTGTAACATTCAGCAATATTGGAGCCAAGAAAAACTGAAAGCTGGAATGGCTAATAAAATGAAATATGCAGCAATATCTACACATTTAGTACTGTTTGAAGGTATGCACTGAAAATGAGAAGCCACTCTCTGACACAAGCCAGTAAACAGCAGTTTATCAGACCAGGGATGAGAAATAAAAACAATGGGCTCATAAGAGCCATCCATTTTGCAGTTCTGAACAGGAATATATCTCATCTGTGTATTTTTTTCCGTTCAAACGTCCTATTTCTTCCATTTGCACTCTTACAGCAAACTCCAAACTCTCTCAAAGACTGGAATCAGATGCATAAAGAGGAGATTTACTCTTAAACTGAAATCTGACCTACTCTAGAAGCAAAGGACTCTGGGCCTTCAAAAAGAAGATCCAAGCATGACCGCATTGTAACTGGCAAAGCTACCAGAGGCACAACAAGTAAGCAAAGAACAGATAAGAAGTTCATGCTGTGTCCAACAGAATCAGACACACATACACAAAGATATCCATGAAAATATCTCCCAGCCTGTGCAGATTCAGGGAGCAAATTGTTCTGGGGGACTCCTTAATCACCAGGCAGGAAAAGAAAGGTTACTGAAGTTCTTTAAATCCTCAGAGTAGGACAAGCTTGAAGCAGATTAAGAGGATCTTCAATCATACAGGACCTACACTTCTATATACATGGAAGACACAGAGAAACAAAGACACAGGGAACTGTAGTCTAAGAAAGTTTACTTTCTGCTGCCAAAGTTATCATCTAAATTGAAAGGCACAAACCCAAAATAACTAAGTGAGCTCAGAGGATAACTTGTCAAAAGAGTCCATTTAGGGGCACTAATACCTCTCTTGACAAACCTCTGGCTTGACACCTTCATAAATAGATCATTTTCTGACAGTACTTCTTGAAATAGTAATGCCAGTTTGCACAACAGGAGGATATACTTGACTTTGGAAAAGCCATTCAGAGGAAAAGAAAATTAATGGCTAAAGAAAATGGAAAAGAATCATAGAATACTTGAGGTTGGAAGGGACCTCGGGAGATTGTCCAGTTCCACCTTCCTGCTCAAATCAGGATAAGCTAGAGAAGGTTGTCCAGTCAGGGTTTGAGTATGTCCAAGGACAGAAACTCCACAACCTCTCTCAGTATAAGATCACCTTCGCAGTAATAAGTTTTTTTTTCTTATGTTTAAATAGAATTTTCTGTGTTTCAATTTGAACCCATTAACTCTTGTCCTTCCACTGAATACAGCTGAGAATAGTTCATATCTGCCTTCTGTACGGACTCCCATCAGGTATTTATAAACACAGATAAAATGTAAGCCTCCTCTTCTCCAGGCTGAGCAATCCCAGCTCTCTCACCCTCTCCTCATAGGAGAGATGCTCCAGCCCCTTTAACATCTTAGGGGCCCCTTGCCAGCCCCACTCTAGTATGTCCATATCTTTCTCATACAGGGGAGCTCAGCACGGGACACAGCACTCCAGCTATGGTCTCGCTGGTGCTGAGGGCAAGGATCACCCCCCTTGACCTGCTGGCAATGCTGTCCCTAGTGCAGCACAGGATGGTAGGCTTGCACACTCAAAAAACCTCTCCCTTCAACTCAGATGGAAGGTACTAAGGGACTGGGGGCGTGAAAACTTCTACAAGTGCATGAAAAAGCAAGATACGGGCACAGAGCAAGGTAAAGGAAAGCACTGTTTCCCTTGGTTCCTACATACCCTAAAATGATTGTGACTGGAGGGGGACACAGACACTCACCTCTGACAAATAAAACCCAGCTTATTTATACAGCCTTGTGGACTCTCACAAAGTCCAACAAAGACAAATTCAAAGTCCGGTACTGGTGACTGAGTAGTGGGGTATGAACTGTGCAGAAAAGGCCCTGGTGCAGCCATGAGGGTTTAACAACACATTGGGTTGTATTAGGGTCAGCACAGCCCCTATTCAACACATGTGAGGCCCCTCCTGGAAACTGGGTACAGTTTGGGGCTCTAAATACAACTGAATCAACTGACTGGAGGCAGTTCACTTAAACAGACCCTAAAAAAAAACCCAAATCAGCAGGCTGGAGCACACAATTTAAAGCTGATGGAGCTTGAAGGGAAGATCTATTTCCACTACCATCCTCCACCACCTAAACAGCATTATAGAAGACAGAGCCAGACAGTTCATAGACAGCAAAACAAAAGGACAAGACGCAATAGTCAAAAGTTACAACAAACAAAATTATGAAGGGATATAAGAAAACACCCTTCCAGAATGAGTGATTAAGCACTGGAATGGGTCGCATTGGAGAGTTGTGCAGTCTCTGCCATTAGAGAATTTCAAACCTTAGCTGGGAAAGGCCCCAAGCAACCTGGCCTAACTTTGAAGATAGCTTTGCATGGATCAGGAGGACGAACCAGACACAGCAGATGAACAGGAAGCTGGACAACACAAAGGTTCCTTTCACCTAATTTATTCCATGATTATGTCATATTTCATACCTTGGGTTTTCAAGTTTTATAGTTCCATTAGAAATAGAACTATGTATGAATTCAAAGGAAAAGTTACTTCAAAAGCAAAAAAAAAAAAAGTTATAAAATGGCAGCTAAACATCAGTTTCAATTTTTTAAAACAGTAAAATACCATAAATTTATAAGTACTTTTCATCCCTTCAAATCTGCATTTTTTTCAGTAAACAATATTTCACTTTACACTATAACCATGTTACACCTGGGGAATCTTTTGGACTTGATTTAAAATGCATGACAGAGTATATCAGTAAAAGAAGATAAATATGCAATATGCTGATGATTAAATTACACTGTGACCAGAGAAGGCCTAACAGAATGCCTGTTACACTGCTACCTTTCTCTCTCATCAGTTATACTGCAATTGTTACAAAACTCAAGAGATTGAATTTAGTGGCACTGCTAACTTTTCTCTACGTTATTTTAAATTACTTGGTTTTAATTGAGGCTTCAGTTTTTTTGTCTGTTTATTTTTTTTCAAGGGCTACACAAATGATTCCTTCACATTAAACTAATATAACTAATCACTTAACTGACAAATTACTATTAAAATTTATCTTATAGATGACATTAAAACACTGGCCTCTAAAAATCACCAGTCTACGCTTTTCAGCTAAATGAAACATCCTCTTTTTAAATCTGTTTTCCCAATTACCTATAGCCTTTTTTAAGCAGAATAGGTTATTTCTATAATCCAGTCGCTTACGAGTAATAACATAGCCGCTAATTAATTAGTTCTCCACACGGCCTAGTTTCCCACTAACAGTTGTGTAAAGGTAAAATCTTAACATGGCCAACAAGCAAATATCTTTAGCAATGTCATTCAGGAGAGTAACAGAATCCATTTAACTATTTAACGGAAAATAAATGTTCAACAAAGAAAATTAAGAGGAGTCCTTTTTCTGGATTTCCTGAGACGGAGAGTCTCTATCACCTCATAAGGCAAGCTCTCCTGGTACAAGGGGATTTTTAAAATTTATTTAGTCATTTCAATTTTTATAGCATCTCAGTTTGGTGATCCAGCCTAAGGGGCTATGAGGTTAATAGAAAATCATAACCTTCATTTTATCATCAGAGTTATAAAAGACTAGCAAATTGGGTAAGTCCAGTATCAAAGATACAAAGCAACTATTGTAACTATGATGGTCTCTGCTAACCACCTTCTATATGAATTCTCTGAATTAATTCTTGCTTCAACTTTATGGTCATGAGTGAACTTGAGACTAATACCTAGTAAGCCCTCTTTAAAAAAAAAAAAAAAAAATTGCAGTGTTTTATCACAATTACAATGAAGTTGTTCCAGTAATTAATCACCCCCATTCTGAAAAATAAGTTATTGTTTCTTCCCTGATTTTTATTTCACTTCCTTTTCCATCTTTTGGATCTTTCTATACACCTTTGTTAGACAGAAATGTTTTCCATTATGAAATTTATGTTCTTAGTGTTGATATTCATAGCTGATTACAATTACCCTTAATTCACTGTTTCATTAGGAAAATAATTTGAGCTTATGTTTTTTCAGTGCAGCATGTGTTATTCAATCTTTTAATAATTCATTAATTTTATCTCTAGTCTTTTGTCTTTTAAACATCTTTCTTGAAATGTGAACAGTCAGAAACTAGTATTCTGTTACATTTCTAGGAAACTAAAGAACGAAAAAATGGTTTAAACTACCACTAGGTTTTTGGCTCTGATCTAAACAGCTTTTGAAAATTCTTTAGGAAGCTCCAACTAACACTCTCCATTGGAAGCTTGTTGCACAAAATGGTATATGAACACACAACAAAAGATAATCCTCTTCTCAGGGTTTGTAATCTAGCTTCACTACATGCGAACAGAACACAGAAGAAACTTGAATTGCGGAGAAAGAAATGCAATACTGATAAATTGAGCCTGTTATAATAATGACTAACAGCCTCAAACAATCAGAATTACAGAGACTACAAGGAAACAAACAAAAAACTCACAACTGCCAACCTTACTCTAGAAAAAGCATAGTCATAAAATGTTCTGCAGTGTGTTTGTTGCAAAGGAAGAATAATGTTTTTAATATATAATCTCTACCAATTATCAGAAAAACCACAACATTCCTCTAAGATGCATGCAGACACTCATATGAAATCTGTATACTACATGTACACATGATGGCAATTTCTACACAACCCTTTTTAACTGATGGTCATTAACAATCATAAGTGTATAAAAACCAGAAAGGATTCCCCATTTTTGTGTGTTTTGGCTTTTTTTCCATTAACTGTTTTCTTTGAAAGGAAACACAACTTCCTTGAAAATATGATGTCCTCTTATTCCAACTGTCTTAATTCCCTCAAACAGTTGTTTCTTTCAAGAAATCTGCCAGACAAGGCTTTCCAGTGAACTCAGTATCATGGAACAACAAAATTGATTCTTTCTTCACAGCTGGGACAGTATAGGCTTCTTCCAGATTCTCCATCCTGTCCTTTCTTGTACTGAAACTTTTTCTACTAATGTGCTACAAACTATATTCCTATTTATGCCATGTCCCTCTAATAAAGAAGATACAAGCTATTGTTCCAAAGACACTTCACCAGTACTCTAAAAAAACTCCAAAATCTAAATCCCAATAAATGCCAATTATAAAATGTCTAGCCTTTGCCATTTTCATAAAGATAGACTTCGAAAGCTACACAGACGACTCAAAAGCATGTCTTATTATGGTTCAAACGGTAATCAAATTGGTAGATGCTGCGGTGAAATGCTTAACACAAGGAAGAGTCCACTTTGAACAAAATTAGTCAGATTATCATAGAATCATAGACTCTTCCAGGTTGGAAAAAACCTTTAAGATCACCAAGTCCAACCACAAGCCTAAGACTGCCAAAACCACCACTAAACCATGTCCCTCAGTGCCTCATCTACATGTCTTTTAAATACCTCCAAGGATGGTGACTCAACCACTTCCCTGGGCAGCCTGTTCCAATGCTTGATAACCCTTTTGGTGAAGAAATTTTTCCTAACATCCAATCTAAACCTCCCCTGGCACAACTTGAGGCCATTTCCTCTCATCCTATCACTTCTAACTTGGAAAAAGAGATCAACACCCACTTGGCTACAACCTCCTTTCAGGTAGTTGTAGAACGCGATAAGGTCTCCACTCAGCATCCTTTTCTCCAAGCTAAACAACCCCAGTTCCCTCAGCCGCTCTTCATAAGACATGTGCTCCAGACCCCTCACCAGCTTCGTTGCCCTCCTCGGGACACGCTCCAGCACCTCAATAACTTTCTTGAAGCGAGGGGCCCAAAACTGAACACAGTACTCGAGGTGGGGCCTCACCAGTGCCGAGTACAGGGGGTCACTGCCCTAGTCCTGCTGGCCACACTATTCCTGATACAGGCCAGGATGCTGTTGGCTTTCCTGGCCACACTGCCGGCTCGTATTCAGCTGGCTGCCGACCAGCACCCCCAGGTCCTTTCGTGCTGGGCAGCTTCACAGCCACTCTTCCCCAAGCCTGTAGCGCTGCATGGGGTTGTTGTGACCCAAGCGCAGGACCCGGCACTTGGCCTTGTTGAACCTCATACCATTGGCCTCAGCCCATCAATCCAGCCTGTTCAGATCCCTCTGTAGAGCTTTCCTACCCTCAAGCAGACAACACTCCCACCCAACTTGGTGTCATCTGCAAACTTACTGAGGGTGCACTTGATGCCCTCGTCCAGATCATTGATAAAGATATTAAAGAGAACTGGGCCCCATACTGGGTCCTAGGGAACACCATTATCTAATATCTTATGATAGAAGGGGAGGATATTTGCCTCTTGGACATCAATTACTGTCAGAAGTTAATTACCATTAATTACAATTTACTAATTAATTATTTTTATTATTACAATAACTCATTGATTTATTGGTAGATGGGAAAGAAAACATAAGAATAAGCAGTCATTTTACTGGATGAAAACTCCCTGCAAGGTCTCAGCAAGTTCCTAAGGACTTGGATGTCTGCAGATGGACTCATGCAGTACCTAATACAATACCTAATAATACATGCCTAAATGATCTGGATCAGGGACTGAAAAAATAAAGTTACAACACCAATAGATTTTTACAGAATTAAACAGGATAAATATATAAAAGGCAACTATGAAGACTTGGCAGAACAACATTATTTATACAGAGTTATTTGACAATAAAATGGCAGATGAAATTCCATATTCATGAATGAAACACTATATGCACATGAAGAAGTAACAGCTAACTTAATACAGAAGTTAGGATGGCTGAATAAGCAATGTAAGCACATAAAGCGAGAGGTCTTTCTGTTGATAAACTGTACAGTATAAGAAGTAGGTACAGCTCATGACAGTACTTTTTAATTTCCTTACAAACTTAAAAAAAAAACATGGACAGAATTAATGAACAGGAAGGCCTGAAGAATGAGAAGCCATGAACAATTTTAGTAGACACAATGGAAATTTATTGAGGATATAAAATAACATTTGGCAGCTAATGAAGCTGGAAATCAGCATGACGAGGACCAGTGAGAGAACAGACTTCCAGACAGGTATACAGAATTAATTTGCATCCAATGCATTGTTACAGTAGATGGACCAGAGGCTCAGAGCCTCGCTCCCTAGGAAGTTCTTTAACGCTTACCATTGGTGGATATTGCCAGTAAAACTGTAGTTGGTTGAGTATTTTACAATGTCTATTATTTATTTAACATTCACCTTTGAAGTGCTCCCTTGTACTTTCAGAATTAACACCCTCTTCGAAATGAAGAAATTCAGATTCTTTCAATACAGTATTTAAGGCTTCCGTAGCTAAACAGTAAGTTATACTTAGCCATATTTCAAATGTGTCCTCACAAAGTAAGGGGAAGTAAATATTTTAAAACCAAAGCTCAGATTCTGATGATGCATTTGGTGCCAATTATACTAATTGAAATACCTGATGATCACACTGTAAGTGAAAACAGGGAAAATGTTTTGAAGAACAATAGCCCTATTAAATTGAGAATGAAACATTTTAATTCTTTGCTGAGAATTTGATGTGCAAGAATAACTCTGGGTAAAAACACTGGAATCTGAACAACACGCAAACAGGAGTCAGTGCCCAGAAAACATCTACCCTTCATTAAATGAAGGGTTTGATTTAACTATTGTATTGAATCCATCTGAGTAGTTTAGCTGAAGGGGGGAAAAAGCACACTGCTAGAATAGAGTGCTAGGGAAATTATGGAGATTATGAAATGGTTTACTGCGTTTCTGATCCCCAAGCATTATTTGCAGTGTTCAAAAGAAAGTAATTAGGCAAAAGAAGGAAAAGAACTATGCATAAAAGGATATGGAACAGAAACAAGGTAAAGTATGCTACCATGACTGAACACCATTCTTTAATGTTTACAGATACCAGGGGCTTATTATTTATCTCATTTTTGTCTTCTCCAAACAGTTCCAGGTGACTTCCACCTCTACAAGCTAGTAAAATGTTAAATAAGTGTTTAAATGCAACAAAATAGACATATATACAGAATTTTATTGAAAAACACAGAATTAGTGCATTCGCCACTGCAGGTAGAATAAGCACAAAAATAAAGATAAGATTACCCATCTAATGTATATCTCGCCTACTCTTCCACCTACCACCTTATTTTTTACCACTGGTATAAATATAACACACCACAACATATAAAATGCAATCCTGACTCAGCCCCTCTATCATGCCAACCTCTGAATTTTGACTGTCATAACAACTACTATGAATGGGATTCTACTCACCAGACTTTACATCTGACATAGTCAAAAGTGTAGGCTTTGATCACCACTTGGAGGCATTTTTAAAGAATGATTTCTCTCATCTAATACAGACATCTAAATTAGGTCTGATGAACTGCCCTCAGGATGTTATCTTTTTCCATTAACTATAAATAGTTGAAACAGTCAACTGAGTTGTACATACCTATACCTAGACCTTCTCCTGATAGATAAGATAGGGACAATTATGTCTTAAAAGAAAAGGAAAAAAAAAAAAGATTTTCTAGCAACTGCTATGTAAAAGTCTGATTTAACCCCTGTAGTACCTAAACTGGCATATGATACCACAACCATATGCCAAAGCGCATCACATAGCCAAGATACTTACTAATCAGCGCAAAGATGCAATACAAGCAATAACATTGCACATTGCCCTGTTCAGGTGTTTTTGCTTTGGTCACGGAGATAAAATGGCAGAAGGCAATACAAAGCTGTAAGGTGGTGACACACTTCGACCATTACAAACTTGGGTCTGTTAAAATCAAGAGCAGATGGAATCTTTCTATCAACAATCTCCTAAATCACTTCAAAATGAGCCCATGGAACATTTTCTAAGTCAGGTGATAGTGTTATAATTTTACCATCAGGACAATTACGATATTAAAAATGGTTAATACTTAACAGTTACACCAGAGAAGTATGAAAATTCCACAAAACTACACATCAACCTTAGACAACAATAAAAGCCAGAATTTCTGCCAAAGTCCTCGTAACCCTAGACCAGAAAAGGTCCTGAATGCTTTAGTGACGAGCTAGGCTTGACCAAACCGCACCAAGCCACCTAGCCACATGAATGCCTGAAGACGACTCTGTTTACAGAGTTAGCTATCTAGACATTTAGAACTCTGTATGTCCACTACTTCTGCCAATTTAATTAAGATTAGTGAATTCCCATTTAGAGTCCTCAAACGGACATTTCTTCACACAAATCATCAGAGGAACGTGATCCACTAGCTATACTGAGAGGATATCTAGTACACAGTTCAGAACAACAGAGAACAGCAATTTAACTAAAAACTACAAATTAAACAGGTACAATGTCTCGTGTACCGCCCAGTCATATGAACTTTTCTCCAAGCAGGAAAAAAAAAATGTAGTTCTCTGATCTCAACAAGACTGAAACCCACATCCACCATACTTCAGCAAAGCAGAAAGTATGTTTCTCCAGCCAACTGGCAAAGACACCAAATATAAGGGAAGAGGTCTGGTTTCTGTGCCCCTGACCCCTCCACTGGAATTTTTACACAGTGGTAATCACACAAAACATGAGTTCTGAAAACAAGAACACCAGACCTCATCTCTTCTACAGGGAAAAATAGTAAGATAGTTCGTTCCTCTCTTGGCTCTATTCTTAGAACGCATGGCCACACAGCGGACCACCTGCAGTGAAGAACAGTTCCATCAATCCTCTCTGTAAGGCAGCTAAATAGCACATTTTATCAGTAGAAAGATGACCACCCTTCCCCCAACACCATCAACTCTTTCAAAGAATAACATTAAAGGAGAGAAAATAGATGACTAAGTACAGGGAGACAGGTCCAGGCTATAAATATTGATCTGCTGTAGATATCCAATTTAGAGGTACTTGGTCTAGTTTCTTAAGACATCCCTCTCCTGTGTTTACACTGATAGGTTAAGAAGACATAGTCCAACCTATACATAACACCCTCCCTTCCCTTGTTGCCTGGTGTACACTCTATTCAGCAGCACTTAACTTCTCCCAAACACTACATGGGAAAAGTAGTTCTCTACCACAGCTGCAGGCTAGTTTTGCTGACACTGACCATCACCACAGTTGAATTCTTCCATAGATCTTGTACTGTTCGAGTGTCTTACTCTCTTGATATACACAAACCATGTACAGATAACTAAAGTTTGATTTCATTTATCTCAGGGAGACTGTAAAACAGGAAACTCATGTATTTTGTCTAATTTTGTTTTCCCTTTTGATGGAAATACGTGATACAGATATGGAAACTGAAATTAACGTGACTAGGTTTTAAGTGTTTACTGGTACATTAGGACTCCTGTTGTTTACTGTGGCACTCAAGAGACGATGACATGCCCTCTTCTCCAAGGCCAAACTACCAGCCTTAAGTATACTCAAAAAGTTTATACATCTGTGAATATGTATCTTACCTCTCTCCATTCTTTGTTTCCAATGGCTTGTGTGTACAAAACACAGACTGTGAAAAGAAAAAAAAAAATAATGCTTGGTCATCTTCAGAATTTAACATATTCTTAAATTAAGTGAACCAATTTTGTAGTCTGTTGTGTTGTTGAAATTAGTAATTAGGACAATCAAATAGTAATACATTTTCCCTCAGTTTTCAGTATTCCTAACCAGATCAGAGGCAGTTGTTTTTGCAGCAACAAGCTAGGCAATAGGGTGGTTCCAAAAATGGGAGGCAACGCTTAATGCTTGACCTCCAGCAAATCACTTGACAATCCTTTGCAATAAAATTGGATAAAAGTGGATCTTCATTAAATGTGTATGGTCTGGCTATCCTAGATAATCTAATGCATAATTGCCCTAAATTATGCTTCCTTCAAGAGATGAGAGAATTAATATAAAAACAAATGAGGACCCTACTGGAAAAAGAGACAGGGGAAATAAAAGTGGAAAAAGGAAAAAAAAAAAAACTTCTCAGGTTTTCTCCCTCAAATTCTGCTTCAAATTATTTATATATATTTAAGTATCTTGCATATGCATCCTTCTTTAAAAAAAAAAAAAGACTAATAAAAAATGGAATCAATGAAGTTTGCCGACCCAAGCTGTTTTTGAAAGACCAAGCGGCATAATCCCACAGGCGTCACTCTCCTTACAGATCTGTTTTTCCAGTACAGAACCCACTACACATTAATCTGCAGCTTCCATCACAGGGACTGGTGACAGAGGTACAGTGATTATAATCAGGTCTTTTAAACACTATTATAAGTACAAACCATTTGCATTGAACGAGTACTATAAATTTTACTTTCTACAGCCTTGAACTAGTTGCAGTTAACAATGTTCAAGCAATTTTTAACTGAAACTCCACTACAACCCTTTTCTAAACAATGGAAATATAGATATTCAAACACTTCTTCCTGACAAATTCTTTTCCTGTGCTGATCATTATTTTTCAGTAGAAGGTTAAAAATACTGTTTGGAGTTGCAGCCTTGAACAATAAAGGTAGAAGCCTGGTTTTGTTCTCAATGAAGTCAGAATCATCAACAGACCAAAGTAGAAATGAAGTGAAACTTCAAACTCCATTTTCTTCTTACTTGAAAGGTATTTGCTCCACACCAAAAAAAAAAAAATCCCATTAGGCAGTAGCAAATAAGAGGAAGAACAGAAAAAAAGCAAGTTCAATATTTTAGCTCACATAGAAGTTAAAAGTTAACACAACTCAACTTTTTTTTTTTTTCAAATAAGATGTCTTGTAGAAAAAAAAAAGCTTTTACAAAAAATTTCAAAATCATTCTCCAGAGATGTCTGTCTTTCTCCATTTACTCTAAATGAAACCTTGAGCAATCATGCTCCCAGCTTTGGTTCCTGCTTATAGTAGTATGAATCCAAACCAACAAGTTTATTTTTACAGCACACTCTGAAGTAGATTGCTGAACTATATTAGATGAAGTTAAATGGGAAAATGTGAGAAAATTGAGTGAAATGGAAGCTGTGAAATCAGCTACAGAAGTGTCTGAAGGTTACTGAACTTCTGACACACCTGTGTATCTAGTAAGATCTGTGCAAAGGTAACACTGGGAGAAGAAGGAAATGTTGTCAAAGAAGTTTCCATAAACAAAAACAAGCAAAAAAATATTCTCTGGAAATACCCCTATTGCTAACACAGAATCAGGTAGGCTCTCACAAACATTTTTTTCACTTTCCCCATTGGAAACTCTTTCTTAAATTAATGTTACCAGTTCTGCAATAACGAATATTTTCCAATTTTCAGTAGTAGTTTCCAAGAATGCAAACGTCTTACTAATTTCAAAAGCAGATATAATTGTGGATTTTGTCCATTTTGCCAAGAGCTTACATCTAAGTTTTCAATTAGAAATTTCTCATACCTATAAACCCAGTTGAGAATAGAACTGAAATTCATTTAGAGGAAAAAACACTCTTTACAGATAATGTGCACTTTTGCTATTCAGATATCTGCATTGTCCAGATTTTTCTTAAACAATCATTTCTCACTATTGATTTGCTGCTTTATTTTTTGTACTACATCCTGCCCTGTGTATTAGTGTTAATACAGTAAATCAAGTAACAATTGTCCATTGCAGCTGAGGAACAAAAAGAATATTAAAAAATGAGAGATTTAATATTGAGGAGAAGAAAGCAACAATACAACTGTAAAATATCCACTACCATCAAATTTTCAGAAAAGAAACATTCTCGCACTACCTTATCTCCCTAGTTTATGAAGCCAAACAAAAGAACAGCTATGAACAAAAAGACTAAAAAGATTACTGTAGGATAATTTTAGCCTCCTGCCACGGTTGAGATGGGAGTCACACAACATTAAAGGGTTAAAAACCATATGTAAAGCTCCACCCCAGAAGTAATTCAGTCTCTTACTCTACTCCTACTTTCGGAAGGCTGCTCACACCTATCTGTCTGTTAGAATTCTAGTTTCCAAATCCAGTTTCTTCATAGTCTGTTTACTATCTTTTTTTTTTTTTTAATCTTTGGAGGACCTGTAGCAGGCAATGCTGTCATTCTCACCTTTTCATTACTGAGGCAATAATAGACTTCTATTCCCCTCCACTACCGGTGGCTCTCCAGTGCTTCTAGAGGTATATCCCAGCAGTGGGACCACCTCTCTGATTTAAGAATCACTTATATAAAACCTTAAATGAGGAGAAAATAGCTAAGAATTTGTAGTATGACTAGCAATTTTCTGATCTTTATCTAGGCTGCAGATGTGGCAGGTACTCTAAATATATTGAAGATATAGACTAATAATCATCTCATGTAATGTACAGGTGCAAGTTTGACAGCGATACATACGTGTGCATCTCAAACTGACATTTGGAAAAAAAAAATAAATCAGACCTAATGAAAGCTATAGAAAAGACATACATTCCAGTTCAAGACTTTCTGATAAATACTTTGCAAATTTAGAATAATTTAAAAACTTCTATCTTTCCTCTAAAACTCACCTCAGAAATTTTCAGGAATGATACTGGTCTCCATCGATGGTAAGATTCACTATCCTTAAAGGCTCTCAAAGAGACAGTTTTATAAAGACCCTGGCACATACTAATTACAGTAATCACTCAAAAACTTCTTTAAAGTCATATCCAACTGGGGAAATGCAGACAAATATGTTGAAGTTGATCTAAAGCACTTGAACTGCTCAAACCAGTGATCTAAAGCTTCATGAAGCAACCAATTTTTACTTTTTTCTGAGCAGAAAATAGTTAACAGCATTATCATGTGGGAGGGGAAGGAATAAAGTGAAATAAACAGGAAATTCTTAAGTTTGAAAAGCCAATATATCATGCAACCACATCCTAAAATGGAGCTGAACAACCAGTTCTTCTCTTGTAAACTGAAAAACTGAGGGACCCTTCTCAAAGGCACCTTCAGAGCTTCCTTTGTCATGAGATTTTTTCTCATTGTTACTATCTTCCACAGGCAGACGCTCCAGGGGAAGAGTTTTTACCTCTCCAGTATCAGACTCTTTCTGTTATCACACTCAGGAGTCACAGGGCTCCACTAGAGAACATGGTGCTGACACCACAGCTGTACAGTGGCTCAGTTTGGTTGGCTAGTGCATGGGAAGAAAATTATTCTGCCTGACTGTCATTAGACAAAGAAATATACCAAATTAATCAATCTATATCTCTTTCACAGGTCTTATCCCTACCTCATCAGCTCATTCTCTCCAAGAAAAAAAAAAAAAAAAAACAAAACAAAAAACCAGTGTTTTCTCAAAAATATTCCTAGAAAAAAAGGTCTCCAAACTGGAAGAAGAGAATGGTCCAAATGCTACAGTAAATCAATATCTATGCCTTGCTTTGACTCCACTGAGGAGAAAGCACTGCCAGTAAGAGTTGTTTAAAATAATTCATGAACAAGGGCTATCCAAGTCTGTCCCATCTATATCTAATATGTCTACATAATTTCTGTAATTTGCCTCTAGGGAGCTGGCAAAGTGCCAGCTTCCTCTTGGCGTGAATATTCTAGATTGCAGGGGAAATGGTCGGATTTGGAATAAATACTGAGTAGCAATTACAGTATCAGAAAAAGGTTAAGCAAATCTCCTAAGAGAACTGGAGAAATCACAAGTTCCTTTTCAATTTCAGGAGAAGGCTGGTCATGTTGACATGGTGGTCAACTATATTCATGCGTATCCCTCTCGGGAAAAAGGCCAATACAATAAAAATTAGATTTTCACTATCAGTATTATCCCTAGATAACTGCATTGGAGCTTGATAAACGTATTAGAATTGGCCTAGTCAAATCCAATGACACCTCAGCATACAGAGTGACTCTACATGGTTTTATCTTGTATGAGATCTAATGGTTGCAAATTCGTTGGTTCTAAAAGTGGCTCTTGTGAAAGCGGTATGATGCTGGTTTTGACACCATTTTTAGCTAATAGGATAAAGTTACTGTATACAGACCAGCCTAAGAATGGCCTTTGTCCAAGCAAACAGACACCGAGTATCCTGCTGTAATTCAACTACAGAGAAAATTAGCACTTTTTAAGTTACACCCTCACCCCTTTCACTTATACAGTAGGGCCATACCTCTGTGCTCAACTAAAAGACAGTAGGAGCAGACAAACTACATTGGCTAATAAAAAAAACCCTGCAGAATACTAAATGTACACTGTTTGGAGAGTACCCACAATCAAAGTTGCTTTGTGAAGTCATTTCTTGAGTGCAAATACAGTACGACCACTTCCAGAGCCAACACTTTCCCCCTTCTCTCTTTACCAAGGACAGTAATACTGAATTCCATGGTTTTGTACTGCTAACCTGGGACAGATACGCCTGACTGGCAGCGTAACTGGGTACTCACAACTTGAGACCAGACCTCTAAAGCACACCACCAATTTGAGTGCTTTAAATAAGCTATTTACCAGAAACAAGAAAGCAGTATGTTTTGCATTGATAGGCAAGGTCATGACACTTTAAAAAACATTTCCATATACTTTGAATCCATAAAAAACACCATCAGTTTACTTCTCAGAAATATTTTAAAGACAGATATTAAGATTCCTTTAGGTTTTCCTGCCACTCTGTTTCCTTGTGTCCCTTCCCCAGCATGGGTCACCCACCAGCCACGATCGCTTGGGTTTGCCCACCTGCCCCGGCTTGGGCTGCCCACAGGCCACAGATCCTTCAGAGGTGTCCTGCCTTCTGCACGGAGTGCAATCTTTCAAGGATGCACCTCCAGCAGCGTATCTTCAGAAGTGTGGCTCTGGCAGTATTTTCGGCAGCTGTATCTCTAGCTCCTAGCTGCTGCCGCTTTTTTTCTAAAATATGTTTGGGCAGGGGCACTATGTGCTCCCCTGACTGGCAGAAGATCTGGCAGGCAATGGTTACTCACATGGCTTTCAGAGCTGACTGGAACCAGCTGTGACAGCCACAGCGTGGTTCATGGCCTCCTCCCACACAGGTCACATTGCAGTCCACTGCTACTCACACCCTGCAATTTATGCCTAAACATCAGATACTTCCCTGTCTGATAAAAACTTGAAGCACTTGTCCCTAATAATATTTGAGCTTAAAAACTAGACACCTCATCACTTTTGCTGAAAGGCGCCTTGATTCAATAAAGAGATGTCTGAATTCAGTCTATCAGGGGCAACAGGTCACTGACCACTCTCCAAAATTGCTTAGCCTAGACAACTGAGCTTTTATTAGCAAACTAAAAAACAGTCAGTAATATGCAAGACACTCAATTCTGCTTCTGCACAATCTCCCTACACAAGAGGCATGGTATTACCTATGTCTCCCTTTAAAAAAAAAAAAAAAGTTTTATAGGTTAGGAATGTCAAAGGTACTCCTAACTTCATGCAGCTTTTCCCCAGGAAGTCGGAGCTTTTCTCATCAAAAGTGTATTGTGTTACCTCTCTCAAGAAATTTCTGGTTAAGAATAGACAAACATACTCTCACAAAAGTACTCAAATGTTTCATACCATCACATGACTCAGTATTCAAGTATATCCCATCACGACATGGTTACATGTCCAGACACTTGATAGAAGTATGTGTGTCTCGGGCTATTTCCAATGTCAGTAAACCAAATACATGCTATTCTAAGGAAGAAAAGCCCAGGCTTACAAAAAAAAAAATAATGAGCTTACAGATAAAAAAAGATATGGAAAGCTGTAGGGGAGACAACATGACCCAATACACCATAATCTAAGGACTAGTGAATTAACACTACAGAAGTACTTTGATTAAACACTATCAGAAAAAAAAAAAAAAAGGAAATCTTTTGTGATCTCAGTTCCTTGACAGAAGTTTTATAAAGTGTCCGAGACAGGAAGATAGTAATGCATTTTAAATCAAAAGTCCCATCATATATAAATTCATAGGCAGGAGAGTTTTTTGGGATCCAGTCATACATTAATAAAACTTATGGGGAAAGTGGGTGTCCCTATCTTACATATCCGAAATCATTAATTCATAAACCATCATACTATTTTTGATCAGGAAAGCTCGTATTTCCCAGAGATTAATTAACTTAATTTTATTTTTCAGCGTTTGGCTCTAAGATTAGTGGACACTATGTACTAGCAGCAGTAAGTGCTTCTAGTTTATTTAGAAGATCGCTTACTAGCTTTTAAAGAGATATAGAGCAACTTTTCTGCATTTATTAATTTTAGGAAAACATAGGTTGACTTCTAAATAAGGGACCATGGCATAGCTCAGGAAAGCAATGTTGAATACGGAGTCTTTAAATTTCCGGTTCATGTAACAGAAACTATAACTTTTTAAGTGTAACTTAATTACTTTAAATAATTGTCACAAAGACAATGTAAACCTACCTGACACCAAAGAAAATCACCCACCTAATTTTTAATCCAGTGTTTACACATTTGGAATATATGATGAGAAGAAACAATAAAATGCTATATACTTACTTGGATCAGATTTAGAAAATGTATCTCTGTCCAAAAGATTTCTGTTAAAAAAAAAGATAAAAATAATCTTAGTTATAAAATATGGTGAAAGATATAAAAATATATATGCATTGGTATTTGGTTTGTAACAATTTTGATCGAGAGTCAGCTTAGTTTTCTGCCCTCCTAATAAGTAAGATTTACTTCAAGTCAGTCAGCACTAATACTTGAGTTGTCTTACATTTCATTTTATTACACATTTTGGATTTGAGCAAACTGTGGCTCATATACTCCAATAACATGAAATGAAAAGTAATACATGACCAGTACATGAAATATATATATTGGACATCAAGAACAGAAATATATTTAAATCACAAATGTCTACCAGAGGTTAACTTGTTAGTTGAATCCAAAAACTTTAGACATTGCTTAAAAGAATGGCTATGAGATCTCAGAGCCATCAGGAAATATCTGTAAGAATCTGTCATGGATGAGTACGGTAAAAAGTACTAAAGCATACACATGACATACACCAAAATCAGAAATTTTCAAAATATCTACAAAATACCTACTAAGAACTAATTTCTTTGTTATGTAATGCAGTTCCAGTACCGTAGCCACACTTCAGCCAGCTGAGAATCATACACAGATGAGGAGGCTCAAATTAACAATAAGTCTAGAGAATCAGGACTGACCAGAAAACCATTCTCAGAATAGTTACCAATATTTTATCATTCAAAAATAAAAATAGAAAATTTTAAAAAAATTAAATTCTCTTGACAAACTAGAAAAGTGGTCTGAAAACAGGATGCCATCGAACAGGGACAAGAAAGAGCTATTAGACTTAGGCAGGTATTAAACTTAATCAATAGCAAAAATGCAGCAGATCTGCATATAGCTGCATATACAGAGTTACATCAAAAATGGTTCTAGACATCACAGTAGATCACTAATTGAATGCAGGTCAGGAATCTTGTGCCTTTGGGGAAAAGGCATACTGGAATGTGTAAACAAAAATGCCACTTTTGAGTAACTGTCTGGTCTTTGTAACACTGGTAAAGACTCAATTCAAGCAATTATGTTTTGGGCACTCCAATTTATTGCAGTCTAAGACAGACATGAAGTTGCCAGAGTCCAGCAGAAGCAGAAATAATCGGAAGTCTATAGAATACACCTATGGGGAAAACACTGCTGCAAATTGAAGCTGATCTCCACGTAGACAGGGCAAGCAGGAAAAGGTTTAACCCTAAATTGAATCTTCTGCACTGCGTGGCAGAAGTTGAACTTTATTTTACCATCTTTCATTGTTAAAGGTGGCCAGACATGATGTGAAATCTCCACCACTGAAGGTCTTTAAGATTGTTAGGTAGCTACAAGTCCTAATAAGTTCTTTGATCCTACCCTGGAGCAAGAGAAAGGATTAAATAACCAGTTTACATCCCTTACAGCTTATTATTTTTAATAATTAGTACAGCCTCTTCAAAGGTCACCATTTATTACTCTCATTTAGATCTAAATCACATTATTTTTGTGCTACTTAACGGTGCTGAAAAGCTTATTAACATGTTGCTCAATACAGGTGTTCTAAGTGGTCCACTCAGATTTCAACAAGGAAAAGATACTGTATTCCCAATTTAGGTACTATCAGGCCCACATTTCAGAACAAGCAATATGAACAAAAGATAGCTTCAAAAGAACGTTGGGTGCATATGTTTTATTTACTTTAGTCAAAGTAGGCACTAGGATTAGAATTAGTATTTGTGAATGAACCTGAAGTCTGTACACGCTACTTCTTCAGAAATTCTCTAATCCATTCAGAAGTGGGATTTTTATAGATGCATTTAATTACACTCTTACAGACTGTATTCAATCTTAACCAAAAATCATAGAATGGTTTAGGTTGGAAAGGACCTTAAAGATCATCAGGTTCCAACCCCCCTGCCATGGGCAGGGACACCTCCCACCAGCCCAGGTTGCTCAAAGCCTCATCCAGCCTGGCCTTGAACACCTCCAGGGATGGGGCATCCACAACTTCCCTGGGCAACCTGTGCCAGTGCCTCACCACCCTCAGAGTGAAAAAATTCTCCCTGATATCTAATCTATTAATCTCCCCTCTTCCAATTTGAAGCCATTACCCCTTGTCCTATCACTACATGCCCCTGTAAAAAGTCCCTCCCCAGCTTTCTTATAGGCCCCCTTCAGATACTGGAAAGCTGCTATAAGGTCTCCTCGGAGCCTTCTCTTCTCCAGGCTGAATAACCCCAACTCTCTCAGCCTGTCCTCATAGGAGAGGTGCTCCAGCCCTCTGACCATCTTTGTGGCTCTCCTCTGGACTCACTCCAACAGGTCCATGTCCTTCTTGTGCTGAGGACTCCAAAGCTGAACACAGTACTCCAGGTAGGGTCTCACCAGAGCAGAGCAAAGGGGGACAATCACCTCCCTTGACCTGCTGACCACGCTTCTTTTGATGCAGCCCAGGATACGGTTGGCTTTCTGGGTGGCAAGCACACACTGCCGGCTCACGTTGAGTTTCTTATAAACCCCCAAGTCCTTCTCCTCAGGGCTGCTCTCAATCCATTCTCCGCCCAGCTATATTTGTGCTTGTGCTCTCCCCGACCCACATGCAGGACCTTGCACTTGGCCTTGTTGAACTTCATGAGGTTTGCACAGGCCCACCTCTCAAGCCTGTCCAGGTCCCTCTGGATGGCATCCCTCCCCCTCCAGTGAGTTGACCACTCCACACGTCTTGGTGTCATCAGCAAACTTGCTGAGGGTGCAAATATAAATTGAAATACTAACAAACCCAGGAAAATCAGCAATTCCAAGTCTGTATTTGACCACAACCACTACAAACTGCTTTAAAAGACAGTACAGTAAGTTCTGCAATATCAGAATTGCCAATCCAAAATGAAAATTGCCTCCTATTCCTCTTTAATTGTACATACCTAGATACGCCATTAATTCACGGTAACAAGAATTGGGTTTACTACCCCAAAATGAATTGCTATAAAAACCTAGAATTAAGGTCATACAAAATAGTACATTAGGTTTTGGGATAGGACTCCCATGCTCACCATTAGGATTCCAAGCAATTTTAACTCCTCTACATAAATACCTTATAATTGGTATGTTACTGTTTGTGACTGCAGATTAAGATTCAACCATTTTAATAACTCTTATAGTGAGCTATTCTGCTTTCAGTTTTTTAAAAATTTCCTACTCTTATTTTGTTCCTTTTTAAGTTTTCTTCCTCTATTTTCCCATATACATAAGAACATAAAGAATGGCCATACCAGGTACTGTAAAGCTCAGTCTATCCTGATACTCTTATTCCAGCAGTTGCAAAAAGTAGCCACCACGGCAACAGCAAAAGAACGAGGTAAGAATCTGTAATAGTTCCCAAGAATTCTCAGGGACTTCTTGAATTAAGAACATTTCTACACAGACAATATCCCTGAAAGGATTGTAAAGGTTAAGATACCAAAGTTTAACATTGTAAATCAGGTCAGTAAGTGTCATTAACTCACAGTTTTGAACTAATACAGCTTGTAATATCCTCAATTCGACCCTTCACACATTTTACCACAAATAAACAGGGTCTTCAGAAAAGTTTGCAGACATGCCTGATCTTCCAAATTGTTAATAACCAGCCAAAATAGTAACACAAGAACTTAAGAAGCTGCTCAAGCAATGCAGCCAGTTTCAGAAGGAACTTAAGGACTAGTGACAACAGAAAAAAAAAAAAGAAAAAAAAAAGTCTGATTTGTCCACTAAATCACCTAAGAGCTCAAGAGGATGCTCAATTTAACTTGTACATTTTCATTTCCGGGGGGGGAAAAAAAAAAAAAATCAAACTGCTCCTTTAAATATATGAAAATTGGAGAGATATATAAAAAAGAAGAAAGACAACTTGATGTATTTCTGGAACTTTATGCAGTCTTTACCCCCTTAATAGTCAAATGCACTTTCTGCACAAGCTTACTGATCACAGAATCATAGAATTGTCTAGGTTGGAAGGGACCTTTAAGATCATCAAGTCCAACCATCAGCCTAACACTGCCAAAACCACCACTAAACCATGTCCCTATGCACCACGTCTACACATCTTTTAAATACCTCCAGGGATAGTGACTCCACCACTTCCCTGGGCAGCCTGTTCCAGTGCTTGATAACCCTTTTGGTGAAGAAATTTTTCCTAATATCCATCCTAAACCTCCCCCGGCACAACTTGAGGCCATTTCCTCTTGTCCTATCATTTGTCACCTAGGAGGAGAGACGAACCCCCACCTGGCTACAACCTCCTTTCAGGTAGTTGTAGAGAGCGATAAGGTCTCCCCTCAGCCTCCTTTTCTCCAGGCTAAACAACCCCAGTTCCCTCAGCCGCTCCTCACAAGACACGTGCTCCAGTCCCCTCACCAGCTTCATTGCCCTTCTCTGGGCACACTCCAGCGCCTCAATGTCTTTCTTGCAGTGGGGGGCCCAAAACTGAACACAGTATTCAAGGTGGGGCTTCACCAGTGCTGAGTACAGGGGGACGATCACTTCCCTAGTCCTGCTGGCCACACTATTCCTGATACAGGGTGTATTTCTTTCCCTTTTTCCTGAGAAAAGCATTCTCTGGTATTCCACTATTTTGTTTCAGGAAACGGTCCTGGGCAAGCTCACAAACTCAGAAACCAGACATACCTGAAATTTCTGTTTCTTCCGCCTAATCAAAGTACCAAGAGAAATAGACTTCTATTTTGACTGAACATGGTGAGTATATTTTTCTATGCCCATTAATCCTTTCAGATAAAGAATGCAAAAAGAAAAGAGAGGGAATTGCTATCAATTTGGGGGGGGGGGGGGTGGAATGCATGCTTTTACCTGGAGAAACATGCACATCAAATACCCACAGCAAAGCAGCCTTGGCACATCTGTGCAGAAAGCATTATTCTACCATCACAGATCCTCAAGGAATTCATTCGGCACCTGTCTGTTCTGGAATGGACCTTCCATAATAGTTGCAATAGCATAGAAGATGACTAAGGGAAAAAACCCAAATAGGAGCCATGGCAATAACACCCACTTAGTGTAAACTGGAAAGCACAAAACAGATTAGAAATGCTGGGATAAAGATTTATTTTCCTGTATAATAAGAGCAATTTCCCCAGGGAAAAAAAAAAGAAGTAATCAGTAAATAAGTTAAAACATATTTAGCTCAGCCTTGCAGAATCACTTTGTTCACACAGTTTCATGAACTCCATAAAGATGTGCCAAAATAAGTTTCTGCCCAGTGCTTTGCTTCAAAAATTGTTACAGAATAGAATAGAATAGAATAGAATAGAATAGAATAGAATAGAATAGAATAGAATAGAATAGAATAGTTGGAAAGGACTTACAACGATCACCTAGTCCAACCGCCTGACCACTTCAGGGCTGACCAAAAGTTAAAGCAAGATATTAAGGGCATTGTCCAAATGCCTCTTAAACGCTGACAGGCCTGGAGCATTGACCGCCTCTCTAGGAAGCCTGTTCCAGTGTTTGACCACCCTCTCGGTAAAGAAATGCTTCCTAATGCCCAGTCTTTTGTACTATGTTTAATGTAAAAACAGCTCATAGGTATAAATCAGGTAGTTCAAGATTCACTGATCTAGTTAGCAGTAGTAGCTAAACAGATACCACTAGTCTGTGTTGCTTTGCACGATCTCACATACTCTATACATTAGACGTATGTTGACAAGGACTGACCTACATTAAAAAGTAACATTTACTCCCCTTGTTCACATTTACTTTGCTTCAGATTTTACTTTATTTTAATGATCAATACCTGAACTTCCTGCTCTGTAATTTTTTTGTTTTAAATGTAACCCTTTGTTAAACCCAACTGCTAAATAGAAGTAAATCCAACTCCCCCTTCAGAAATGACAGAGTTCTGTCACTGAAGAACAGACCACAGTGACTAGGGAACTCTACTTCTCTAGTTTTGAAAACAAAACACCACAAAAATCAACCCAAAACCGTGTTCATATGACTGGAAAGGTACTTATTTATACATTGCTTTCAACAGCTCTGAAATCCTTAATGACAAAAATGTGGTTTACTTCAGATTCTGTCAGAATCTCTCCGGGTGTTAAGGTTTTACGTTTCTCTTCAACTTTAGATTACATTTAAGTGCATGCAAAGATTCCTTGGTTGTGAAATAAAGCACTCGGCAGTTCACAAACACAAAAGTTAGTTACCTGCATGAAGTTATTTTTAACTTTTAGAAAATATACATTTTCAATAGATTATATTCTCAAGTAAGCATACTTTTCTCACAGTATACTTCTATCACTCCATGGGAAGAATTGTCCCTACTTTATCAAACAGTTCATGAAACAAATGCATTTCTGTTTCCCTCGTTTAATGCTGGGCCCACGTGCCTTTTTAAAGGAAGATCCTGGAAAAAAAAAAAAGAAGCACCTCCTCACTTTTTACTGCGTGAAATAATACCCATTCTACTACTAGTTGTAATGTAACTGTATTACATCCTAGTAGTCACTGTCCCTCAGCCTTAACTGATATTACTGGACTTGCAACGGTCAGTCCTAGGTGAGACGACGTATGATCCAAAGAGCCTACTTGAGTGAAGAGTCTACTTGACTTCTTGCAGCATAATTTCACAAACAACTTTTCAATTGCAGTGCCAGCTTAAGTAGTCACCCTTCCCGAGCTATTTACTCTCTTCTTCTGTATTCTGTCAGAACACAATAAAAAACAAGCTATTAGCCTCCAGATCTCTAGATTTGAAATGCCCGGGACCTAAAAGCAGATTAGACAATTTCTTAGAATTTTATCTTCTTGTCAAAATAACTGGTTCTTTTAGGAAAGGCTCACAGGTGAGAAAACAGTGGCTCTCCTGACTAAGAGGCAATTAGGGTGACCTCTTCCTTTCTGTTCAGATTGTCTCCACTCTTTGGGGCACTAGAAGGACTGGGAAGAAAGCAAACATATCTCTGATATGCAAGCTTAAGAAAACATCCACAATACCTCTCCATAACCTTTGGAGGAGTAATTGACTCTTCCCGTTCACAAGAAGATGAAGAAATAATTTTCAGCCTCCCAGTAACTTTCATTGTCAATTTAAACATATGCTGGTTCAGAAGCCATTCTCTTAAAGGAAAAAGAAAGGGAGCAGCAACGCGAAGGGTCAGACCAGCAGTGCTTCCATGAGTTTTATTACGACCCACAGGAAAGTCTTCTCTGGCTAGATGTACACAGTTTTAGGGTGAAACCTCTATTAAAACTGCTGACTACTCCTTGGAGTTAAAAAACCACAAAGGAATTTCCAAGTTCATTTACTTAAACACAGCAATAGTTTTGCAGGAATTCTGTGGAAACAGACAGGAAGCACTGGATTATGAAAAGACACTCTTGCAGATGAAGCAGACCTGAACACAATCTTGGACTGTTCCAGTTTAAATAAAAAAAAGTCCACTTAGGAATATCACAAACTGGTTGAACTCTGTTTCAGTACCAACCCAATTATTTTTTTAAATCAACAGAATGAACAACCTACACATATTTCTAAGGCTGAGCAGGTAAACAGTCTCTGAGATACTACTGACGTATCCTGGGGGATGGCACCAAGGATTGCTGGTAGTGGAAAGACCTATCCACTCTAGTGTGAACTCAGCTGTCCTTTCCACCTACTTTCACCAAGCCCATCCAAATCCATGGATATGCTGTCCTATTTTAAATATTATTTCCTTAGGAATGTATAGTTAATACAGTGTTTCATTAATGTATAGCAATATATAAAACATACAGATTGGTTTTCCACATTTTTTCTGAAACAACTCTTTAAAAGGTATACATGAAAAAAATCATTCAGAAAGCAAATGTATACCATCAATGTAATACTCCTCATCCTTTCTCAGCCACTGTAGGGGTGTTGGTGGGTGAGGCACTGCCTAGATAGGCAGAGAAAGAAAGAAAATGAGGAAAATAATACTACTACAGAAAGTCTTCATAATACAATTAAAGTTATTACACACTTCCTAGTACCTAGCCCTTTTCCCCGCTGTCAGGCTTTCCTTTATACCCCACTTATGAGGCCTAAAACTGTTGGCTTTAGCTGCGGGAGGGTGTTACAGTGAGCCACCCGCCAGTGTCCCACATCTTACCTGGGGAGAAGCACGGAGTTTACAGTGATGGCAGGGGTGGAGCAGGTGGTCTCGGAGGAGTATGATGTCATAGAATCATAGAATGGTTTAGGTTGGAAGGGACCTTGAAGATCATCGAGTTCCAACCCCCCTGCCATAGGCAGGGACACCTCCCACTAGACCAGGTTGCCCAAGGCCACGTCCAGCCTGGCCTTGAACACCTCCAGGGATGGGGCTTCAACAACCTCTCTGGGCAACCTGTTCCAGTGCCTCACCACCCTTAAAGTGAAAAACTTCTTCCTAATGTTTAATCTAAACCTGCCCTCTTCCAGCTTAAAGCCATTCCCCCTCGTCCTATCACTACATGCCCGTGTAAAAAGTCCTTCCCCATGTCGATGGCTTCTTCCTCCCAACCCTGAGGACCCCCACCTGGGGCTGTTTTCCCAACACGCACCTGCATCTTGCTCTTGCTTCATTGGTCTCCAACTCCATTTTACATCCAAATTTACTGTATGTAGCATGTTTTACATCTGCTTGAGACTCACTCTTTCAGCTCTTTTGGTTTTGCCCAGCTCCCAGCCTGCAGTTCTTTACCAACCACTGGTGACGACAGCACTGGGTCCCCAGTGGCATCCCAAGCTCCCTCTTTTCAGCCTCTGCTCCTGCTCCTCCACCCCGCATCCTGTGTCCCCATTTGCAAGGCCTCTGCTGTCACACCACACCAATGCTCCTCTGCACTACACCATCCTGTGAGGGTCACAAATGGGTCATTCTACACAGAGTAACTACTTGCTACTACTATCTGTAGAAAAATATATGGTTATATCACACAAAGACAAGCCAAAGTGAAACTAACTGAGCAGCAGCCACCTGGTCATTAAAAAAAAGCTGGGTTAAAAAAACAAAGCTCCATGTAGGCAAAGACAAGTTTAGACAAAACCTGACAAGTCCTGAGACTTGCACAGTTAGTGTGAAACCTGTTCCTAGCAATCGCAAGACTCAATTTACAGGGCAACAGATCTGCCTTAAATTCTAGAAGTCACATGGCCACATGCTTGAAGTTCAAACAATATAGACACGTAGGTGAAAACCAAACCATGTAGGCTCAGGAATGCATCTCCATGACTATATTGATGGACACTATCACCCATTTATATTTTTTCTCCCAATACACTCGTTTTTCTCAGCCAAAGCCAGCTAGTTGTCTAGGCAGTTTTATTTCAAAGAAAAAAACATGCAAGATCAACTTTCTGTTGTTGGTCACACATAACTACTCCACAGACTTTTAATTCAACCTGGACACACGTACGCAAAGAAAGCAGGAAAATGAAAACCAGACTTACAATCAGGATGAATTTTATATTCTGTATTTTGTACAATACAGAGTTCCAAGCGTAAGTAATTTGTTATGGATATCTCTTATTATTGCATCTTTCTGTGGCAGGGATTTCTAACAAATGATTAATACTTCAAAAAAAAAAAAAAACAGGAGGTAAGAACACCGGCTGGAGAGAAGTGATCTTGCCAGAAACCAGTGCCTAGGACAATCAAAGATATAATTAAGCATACTTTTGAGTACTGCAACCACTAGAAAGTGGCTGGTTAAGACTTTCAGACTACCAAACAAAAGGAAAGGCAAAAATTCTGAAGTAGTACCTTTTGTTCCTCTGTGCAAGAAACCTGAAATTAAATTATCTTCATTACTGAGGCTATGATTTGCTTAATTCCATTCAGCCCATTCATTAATATTAGATTTCTGTACAAATTGTGAAGCGGCACAGAACTGATCCAAACCAGGCAGGGACAACCAATTGTATTTCTGTGTGAATTAACCATGATAAGGAGTTGATGCTGCCTTTATGCACATTATGCCCGGTGTGGGAATACAGCCAGTGTAGAGCCTATCCAGCATACACCCAGAACGATGAGGACAGACTGCCTGATCTAGCATAAAGCCTAGCAGAGCAATACTATCATAAAAAACTTCCTGAATTAGCAAAGTGACCCTGCACTGTGTCAATATTTTATACTTTTACCATCTTTCAGATAACCATGTCATCTTTGACACACTACTAGAAGTCATAAAGTGATAAAACTTCACCTTCCTACAGATATTAACAAAATTACTCTCAAGAAGATAATTCTGATTGATAATTCCTCATTTAGTAAGTAAATTAACATGAGGCATAATGAAACTCTTGGCCTTTCTTGTAAGGTAAGGTTTCATAAAGGCTGTGGCTTTTCCTGTAGGGGACTACAGGAAAAAAACTAGGTCAGTCCACACAGCAACCATGAGGAGCAGAAATCCCCACTGTACAGACCACAACAAAAACTGAAAAACTTGAGAGCCCATTAAACTACATTAAACTTTGTATGTTCACACACAACACAAACTTCAGGATACGTGAATACCATCACCTACTTGTGTTCTCAGCATTCAATACACTAGTTCAGTCAACAACATTGTAACTGCACTGATAGGGAAGATGGGAACAGAAGTTTTTCCAAGATTTAACTAGGTTGGAATCGATGAAGAACATCAGCAGAGAGGGAGATACAGGATGACAGGAACATGGCCTGAAGCTTACCTCAAGCTCACACGGGACCACAAGTTTACACACACAGCTGGTAAGTGAAGAGTCAAGTCTAGGCACAGGCCTATAATCAGTATGCAGTGAAAATACCCCTTTAGAGGAAAGGGAACCTTTGGGCTGGAACACAGTAGCGGACTAAAAGATCAAGAGCAGCCTATATTCTCTTTTCCACACCAACTGGAGGACCAAGGTCCTGATGCTTCACTACATGACAATCGTGCAAAATTATGCCAGGCCACAACAAATAAAGATCACATAGCAGGTGACAGTGACATTTTCATCAGAGCATGGATGCCCTCCTGGGCACGTGATGAAGAGCTACAGCACGCAGAGGGAGACAGCTACTAGAACAACTGATCCAGACAATAGTGGACTATTACCAATAGCAGAGGATCCTCTGGGATGACACATTTAAGTTGTTCTGCCACATTAGATCTGGCTCTTGACCCAAACAATACAGATTCCTGATTAAAAAAAAACCCAGAGGTTTGGAAATCTACATCTTACAAGCATCAGAAAAGAACCGTGAACTTTTTGATAGGCACTGAGTAGTAAAAACTAGAAAGAATTAAATTCATTTCTTGCTTTTCTAGCATTTGTAAAACTACAGCCAATGCTGGCATTCAATAAGCCATGGGAATCATATGAAAAGTTTTTAGTCACAAAGAAACCTCAGAAAGATCATCACCTAATATCCAGAACATTTCTGGATTTTAAAATTTTCATAGACAATTTCTCAACCTATGAGATGCACTTCTTCTAAAGGCTAACTGATGTACCCCTGAAGCTAAAACAGGCTGGCTTGCAAAATAAGTAGTAGTGCAATGCCATCTGCAAAGTACTGGAACCTGGCTAATTTGATAACATTGACAGTATGGGCATGCAGGGCAAATTAACTTGGGAAACACTGACAGACAAACCATACAGAATTAAAAGCTAAGTGAATAGAAGCTGTATCCTTACTGAATAAGAAGAAAGAAAGGGGAAGGAAAAAAAAAAAGAGATCACAAATCTGTATTGTGGCACAAACAGCTTGCAGTGCTTCACTGACCACCAAGTTACACCACCTGTACAAACTGGAAGAAGTTCCCATATTTCCTATAATGAAAACAATTAAAAAAAACAAAAGAAAAAAAAAAGAAAAAAATCTAGGAAGAAAGAATAGCTATCAGCTGATAATTGTTGATGTAAACTAGTGACCAAATTGGTTCTACAACTATTCGGCTACCAAGGGAAAACTAATGTCATGACCCAAACTATTTTAAAAGCATTTCTCTTCAGGTGTTAAGGAATACACAACTGCTAACTATTAAAGAATTTTCAGAATTCTCTGAACTTTGCAGTTTGCTCTTGCTGTATTTCACAATTTCATTTAACACTACTTTTCCAGAGCTTTAGCCAATGAATGTACTTCCAGATGAATCACAAACGTGTGTTAATCATTAATCTCTGCCCCAATGTCTTTCATTTTACACTCAATTTTGAAGCATGATTTTGTAATCAAAAGCTGTCATTCCAGCACATAAAGAAGAAAGGAATCACCATGGAAATTCCCATCCTTCTGCACTTGACATCAAGACATATCAGGATGACAGACCATTTTTTAAACAAGGAAAAAAAGCAGATTTGACAAAACAGCCATGGCTGTTGAAGATATCTACAGAGAAATTAACATTGTAAACTGTACACTGAAATTAGTTACAAGTAAGGTAACTAAGGTCAGAATTGATTGACTATGTTATATACCTACATTTTTTCGTAACTATCTGATGGATTCTCAAATCATTATAAAAGAAAGATTTGAAGAAAACATTGCAGTTATATACAAACAATACCTGGAATGAAAGAAACTCCCATTATAAGTGAACTGAGTCAAATCCAGCGTAAGTGTTCTGACATCTGTTATTGTGACAGGTTATTTGAAAAACCTAAAAGTAATACTAAAGGTCCTGGATTGCTTTTACACACGGCAGCACACCCTTCATGGGACCAGAGTTTTCTGCGGTTGTTGCCAAGTGAACTTTGCAGAGACAGGCAGTAAGTGTGTTCATATGTCAGCCTAGTGACTGTTTCAGTATTCCAAATTCAATCGTACTACATTTCTCATCGTCTCAGCCTTCTTTTGAAATGCACCCTTGATAAAACGTCAAATCATACTTTATTTACTAAGGGAGGAGAGGGAGCCGTCTGACATTTTAAGTTTAGAGCACTGCCGTTGTGTCCTCGGAGAAGTAGGGCTAACAGCAGCAACTCCGGGCACCCACGTTAGAAAATGGAGCAACGCACTGTAGCACAAACTTTGTCTCATTTCCCGTCAGGAAACAACACGAACTGTTCAAATTATCCGCTAGAAGCTGCCAACTCTGCTGGTGAAAGGAACTACTGCTCTGCAACTACTAGGGAATACTTAAAGAAGCTGCGAAACGTGAACAAAGATAGGAATATAAAAGCCCACGAATAAAATGGGACCTCTAATGGGAAATTCTCTGTGCTTCAAGGGAGAAAGCAAGATTTGTGAAATACCGGCAAACAAATCACAGCCAAATAAATGTCGAGGAACAAAACTGCGCACACCAGGTTTTGTGTTACGGGTCGGCGTTTTTCTTAGTTTACCGGCCGCAGCGTTACGAGAAAACGTGACGAGGTATCACGCCCGGTTTCGTAACAGTTTTGCAAGAGAGCCCCAAGTAAACCTACCGAAGGACGGGACTTCCCCGTCCCCACCCGCGCCACTCGGGACAGCCCCAGAAGTTCAATTCCCGCCGGAGGAAAAACCCTCTGCGGGAACAGCGGCGCGACTCCCGCTGCCCGCCGCGCCGGGGGAGGCGCGGGGAAGGAACGATTTGGGGCGGCGGCAGCGGCAGCATCCACCGCCCGTTTCGGCAAAGCCGACAGCGGCCCGCAGCCGCTGCGGGAGCCACCCCGGGGGCTCCCCGCCGCCAGCACCCCCGGTGCACGGCAGCGGGCCGGCAGCCGCCGCTCCGGGCTCTGCCCCCGGGCTGGGGAGTCACAACTTCCCCGCGCTACGGACGCTCTCCCGGGAAGGGAGGCAAAGCGCCTGGCACAGCGGAGCGCAACCCCGCGCCCGGCCGCTGCCCCTTCTCCTCGCCGCTCCGCTGACAAGCGCCGGGCGAGGGCTCCCCCCTGCCCCGGCACACCGGCCCGCTCAGCCCGTCTGCGGCGCCCCCGGGGCGAGCGGGCAGGACGGCCCCTAGCCGCCGCCGTACCTGCAGGACACGGAGAGCTCCACCTTGGTGGCCGGGATGCTGGAGCTGAGCACGTTAAAATCCCCCACGGACGCCATCTTCGGAAACCCACCACTTCTGCCCGGCTCCTGCTGCCCCGCCGGCTTCTCCAGCCCGAACATGGGGCAGCGCAGGGAGGGAAGGAGGGAGGCCGGCGGAGAGGGAGGGGAGGAGGGCGGCGCCAAGCGGGCCCTCCACAGCGCGACGCCGCCGCCCGTGGCGCGGAGCACCGGCCCGCACCGCACCGCCCCGCACCGCCGCCCGCGGGCTGCGGCCGCCGGCTGAGGCGGCAGCGGGGCGGGTGACGTCACCGCGAGCGGGAGCCGCGCGTGACTGCCCCGGCCCGGGGTGCCCGGTGCGAGGGGCGGCCCGCGGCGGAGCGGCAGCGGGCGGGCCCGGAGCCGCCCGGAGGGACGCAGCGCGGCCGCGCCTCCCCCGGTCTCTTTCCCCCCTCGGCCCCTGCACGGAAAGTCCCGTCCCGTCCCGTCCCGTCCCGCGGGCTAGCCGGGGAATCCCCTCCCGCCCCGTCTGCGAGCGAGCCGGCCCCGAGCAACCGAGCAACGGCCGGCCTCGCGCGCCGGTGGCTGAGGAGAGCGCGGGCGAGCCGCGCCCCGGCCGGTAACGTCCCAAACTTCAGCGCAGGCCCGCGGTGAGGCGGACTCGTTCTCCCGGGCCGCTCCGAGGAACGCAGCACGGCGGCCAAACGCCAGGGGTGTTTCGGGGAGCGGCGGGTGCCGCCCGGTGCGGCGGGGCAGGGACGGGGCGCGGCGGCCCCGCTGCCGAGGCGGGCGGGTCGGGCGCCGCCAGGGGGCGCGGCAGCGGGGCCGCCGCTGGCGGAGCGTGGGGAGGCGGTTGCGAGGGCTGCCCCGCCGCCGGCGGAGCGGAGCGGGGAGGGGAGGCGAGGCGAGGCGAGGCGAGGGGAGGGGAGGGGAGGCGGGCGGGCCGGCGGCTCCGCCGAAGGGTCATCCCGAAGGCGAAGAAGGGAAAAACAAACCCACGAAATGAGACACGGGTGTTAATTGCCCGCGTGAAGAGAACAGCGTTTGTTGTTGCAAGAGACTTGGGGGAACGACGTGGGTTTTACCTTGGTTATTATACGCATTAAAGAACACATTGAAAAACGTGAATTTCACCCTCTTGTGTACTTCTGCAGGCCCTCATCTTTTTTTAAAGACCACTAATGCAGTCACCCTGAATTACAGAATCATAGACTGTCTCAAGTTGGAAGGGACCCGTAAAGACCATCAAGTCCAACTCCCTGCTCCTCACAGGACTACCTAATACTAAACCATGCAACTAAGAGTGTTATCCAGACACTCCTTGAACTCTGACAGGCGTGGTGCCATGACCACTTCCCTGGGGACCCTGTTCCAGTGACCAACCACCCTCTCAATGAAGAACCTTTTCCTAATGTTCAACCTGAACGTGCCCTGATGCAGCTTCATACCATTTTCTTGTGTCCTATCACTGGTCACCAGAAAGAGGAAATCAGCACCTCCCCTTCCAACCCCCCCCCTGGAGTTTGTAGACTGGAATGAGGTCACCCCTCAGCCTTTTCTTCTCCAGGCTCAACAAACCAAGTGACCTCAGCTCAGCTGCTCCTCATAAGTCTTGGCCTTGAGACCTTTCACCACCTTGGTTGCCCTCCTCAGGACACACTCCAATAGCTTGATGTACTTCTTACACTGAGACACCCAAACCTGCACACGGCACTGGAGCTGGGGCTGCACCAGTGCAGTGTTGAGTGGAACAATCGCCTCCCTCAGCCCTCTAGGTATGCTGTGCTTGATGCGCCCTGGGACACGGTTGGCCCTTATGGCTGCTAGGGCACACTGTTGACTCATATTCGACTTGCCATCAGCCCAAACCCCCATGTCTCTTTCCGCAGGGCTGCTCTCCAGCCTCTCATCCCCCAGTTTGTAGGTATAACCAGGATTACCCTGTCCCAGGTGGAGAATCTGGCACTTGCTCTTGTTAAATTTCATGCAGATCTGCTCATAATAATTCACAATAATCATAAAGGTTTCATTATCTTATTTCTCATGTATTTGATTTGTATCCATTATGATGGCATCCAAGGAGCCCCCAATATTCATTTCTCATCTTAGCAGTTTGATGAGATATGGAAGTACTACCATCCCCATGTCACAGATAGGAAGGCCAAAGATCATAGGATATCACCCCAAACCCAATACAAAAATCCTCTACTACTCTGTTTATGGTTCTACACGTAGAAACAACGGAGTTTAATGTGTTTCTTTATAAAAGACAAATGTAACTCTTTTTTAAATTTCATTTCTAAATTCTTGTTGGTGTAATTCAAGTTCCATGCATGATCTCAGGTAGCACATCAAAATAATGATGGACAGAGAACTTGAATGTGGACACCTGGTTAGCTCCTAACCAACACGTTAAACAGTGGGAATACAGAAGATAGTAACTTGGTCTTCTTTACAAGATGTATACTCCCTGTGCGCAGCACACATCTGAAACGTAACTTCAGTGGCAGAAACTCAAGGAAGGTATCACTGATATTTTTGTTTATAACCTTCTAACTTCATACCCTACTTCTACTCCTCTGCCTCTCTTTTCAGGAAGATATCACACGAATTTTCTTTCTTTTCCTTCTCTTGTCCGGTTGTTGAACACAAAGCAATTTCTCATCAGGTATCACCAATGTGTTTCCTCTTAAACCACCAGCCTCTTTGAAGTTTTCGGTACAGCCAAGAAACCACATAGCTTCACAAATATTCTAGGTGTGTCTGCAGGCAGCCAAACCAGTAAGCCTACAGCTGAAATTGCTAAAAAAAACCAAAGGCAAGTTTAGTTCACTGCTATCTTTGTCCATATGGTAGTGTGAAGGGATGGGTGAAGGATCACTTCTGTCTTGAGAGGCTAATGCCCAGTACAAATTGGGTGCTAGATGACTGAAAACTAAAGAACAGTTTTTAAGAAAAAAATAAAGCTCTTTTTCAGCATTGTAATACTGTTACTCCCTCGTTTATAATCTACTGTAAAAAGCTATACATAATCAGTGGATCCCACAGGGCATGGCATGATTAACTTAAAAGGCATGAATAGTTATTATAATAACTATAATATATTACTATGTATTATACAACTTATAACAATAGGCATAGGTAACTTAAAAGTATATCATGTGAGTGTGATATTCTTCCCTACTAATCCACTTTAGATGACTGCTTTGGGTTAGGTGAGGGTTTGGTTTGATAATTTTTACGTTATCTGACTTTAATGTTTTATTTTACTTAGAAAAATGGAAGTAGTTGGTTATTGGTGATTCCATAAATAGAACATCCTATGAAAATAATGGAGGAGTTAAGGAAATTCAAGTCTTCAGTGTTGCTGGGGTGATATCCACCTTCTCTCATCATGTTTATAAAGGCACAGCTATTTTGTCTTCTAATGTTTCGGCTTAGAGTATGTACATAGTTGTCAAGCACTGAGAGTGATTTGCATGGGAAAGAGATAAACTAAAAGCTAAAACGAGCGCTAGTTAAAAGATATGTGCCAATGGGGCTAAATATACATTATTATAATTCCAGAGAGGCACCTTTTATTTGCTTATTCTTAAATGGCACTGAGGTGTGGGGACTGGAACAATGCCTAAGTATTAGGACAGTATCTGGAATTTACGTACAAAATAGCTGTCAGATTACAGTGCAAAAGAAACACCAGAGCTGTGTGTTGTATATGCTACACTGACATTTGAATGAGATCATGGACTCTGAAAATTTTGCAGTGGAAAGCAGGACATATTTTCCTTGCTTTCTTTTGTGATAGTTACTTTATTATTGTCAGCTGTTCCTAATTATCAGATATCTACATAACTTGTTTCAATATGTGCAACCTAATTTAAGGAATGAGAGATATACTTGCAGTAATTACAGCATAAACTATGAACAAACTACAGATTCCAGAATAGCTGGAATAAGTAGCACTGAGTGATTGCTTTGAAACATCACTGCTTCCAGGTTTCAGCAGTATAATTGAACCCGAATGCCACAGGATGCAAACACTGATTACTCCCCTCCACCCCCTCAGCTTTCTGCCTTGTAGATAATTAATTAGACATCTCAAGAAAAGAAGTTTTATGATTCAATCTTTGTGCTCCTAAACAAAACAAAAAAAAACCACAGAAGACCAACACAAACTATTCTGTAGGAAGTTAAGGAACTGGAAATGGCATCTATTCTTCTGTAGATGTGAAAGATTGTGTGGATGAGTATAGGAGTGAGCTTAGGAGTGAGCTTAGAAGTGAGCTTCAGCGTTATTGGAAGAAACCAACTGCAACTATAACACAATACCATTTTCATGACAACCAAAATACTGCTTACTAAGTCTGGATTGGTGGTGAACATACCATATTCCCTGATTTTCCTCAAGTATTTGTTCAGTAATCATCTTAACTAACACCCAGTAAATACCATCTTTTTATCGTGGCTGCTGTCAAACTGTTTCTTTCAAGAGCCTAAAGAATGAACTTAGCTATAACTTGGTTGGTCCTTTCTGATAGCTGAACATAGCACCAAAGCAATGCCAGTATCCTAATACACACTGCAGTTTGAGAATTGTTATATCTTTCTTTCCTGCCTTTGATTACCATATTCAGCTGCTTCTTTCTTTGTTACTGCTGATTGTTTTAATCCATTGACCAAACGCAAGGCACTTAGCATCTGCTAGGGCAGGTGGAACCATCAGCGCCACCATCATTACTGGAACCATCAGCAAGGACCATGGCTGAATCCAGATCACAGGCTTTAAAAGCCATCCGTGATACAACATGCTGATGGATATGTTTAGTGCCTTTATTCTTCTGGTATGAATTATCTCCTATAACTCCATGATTTTCTAATCTGCTTTCAAAACACACAAATACTGATGAAACTGGTTTTGTGATAGTAAAGTCTAAAGGAGGTGTCTGACTCAGAGGTTAGACATAAAGAAGAAATCTCCACTCCTTCAAGGTTTTCACTTTAAATACTAGTTTTTCAAGGGCTTATGTCTGCAGTCTCACAGGTGTCAAGGAGAATACGTTCTTCAGTAAAAAGTATCTAGGCCTATGTTTCAAAGCCTTTGAAACATATCCCTGCTGTCTGCAGGAGAAAAGAGCACCTTGTCACCATGGCATAAGCATGAGGAAGGTAGTGAGTCATCAGTGCAGAGACAGCTAATGATTTCACCATTTCTCTGCCATGGCAAAGTTAGTAATGCGTTTGTTCGTATACCGCTCTACTGATTCCATAGAGAATAAAATCACAAAGTCTAAATACCACTTCCCCTCTCCAAAGAGACAAAGGATAGCTATCCAACTGAGGTCATCTCTCACTGGATTATCTACACTAGAACTGGCTGTTAACTACCAAAGCACCTGTAGCACTAAATAAAGTTTGCTGTATTATTTCCAGCTTTCTTCCAGTTTGATTCAGGCCAGAAGAGACAGATCAGCAGGAGCGCAACCATAGATTCCTTACTTTCACATCCAAAGGAAAGCATTCTTCCATAGGATCAGCACGGCCATTCCAGGTTAGGTAGTGGTAGCATCAGTTCCTGTCACAGTTTTCAGCTTGTTCAAGAGCTTGTCAAGATGCCGAACACCCCAGAAGCACTCTCAGAGTCATCCAGGAGGTGTCATAGAATCCATTTCATGTCTTACGCTTAGTACGGCATAGTAAGGGCTCTACATCTATGGACATAGGAATTTTAGATCTACTGAGCACTTTTTCTGGCTCTCAACTCAGAGGGAAGCATGTAGCATGGATCTCAAGTTCTAAACATGTGATTTGGGAGTATTTTTAGTACTAGTTTTTAATGGTCAATGAAGTCACATTACAGTTCAGATTTCATTTTAAAGGACAAGGAATCAAAATGATTAGGTCTTTTTGAATGAAGAAATATTATTCATACACCTGCAACTATGCCATAGGCCAGACTGATTTCATGTCTGGACAGGTTGCCAGAAAAATGTAAGGATGCATTTAAAGCCATTTTTCTAGAAAGACAACTCATGACTAGCTCATGGCAGCAATTTCAGGTGCTGCTAAAGTAGGAGTATTTAGTATGGCATCAAGGATGGTAACAAAAAGATTGGCTGCATACAATTTATCTTGAGAAGTTTAAATAACAATCAAGGATTTTCCTTTTGATGAACGTAAGTAACATCAGACAGCCCCAAAATGAAAACACAACATGTTCATTACGAGATCAGTTCAGCAATTAAGTATCTTTATTTTAGAAGAGGAAACCTACTTCTTCCTCTTCAGTCACTTCCCATGTTCTTGGACTACCCTTGAAGATTGGAATTCATTTTTTCTATTCTTCCCTGCCATGCCCACTCACCTCTAGGCCTTTCATTTTTCTACGAAATATCAGCTGATTTGCAGAAAATATGTGAGTATTACAAATCTTTTAGGAATAATATACTTCACAGTTTCTTTCGCTGCGTAATCTCTACCCACATCTTTTCCCTCAGCCTGCTTCCAGGGTGTTCATAAAATCACTGCCACCGTTAGCAACACATCTTTGGAGGCAAAGTCTTCATATGTAAAACCTGCTTTGGGAGTTAGCTAATTCAGAATAAATTAGCCCACAGCCTCTACAGCGAATAGTTATGTTTTCCAGTTATTTTCTTCATTGCAACTAAAGTCAAACTCAGTCCTTTCAGGAAAAAAACATTCATTACAGCAATTCTGAACCCAAGACCAGCAATACCCAAACTGCTAGGTTTGAACCATCCTTCTCCATCGGTCAGGTTGTGCCTTTCATTACTGTCCTGGTTTGAGCAACGCAGGACTGATTTCTCTTCTAATACTTGAGAAGACTACACTTTTAGAAGACTCTAGTGTCTGAATTTGTGAAAATATTTACTTTCTAGCCAGCTATGGTGTGTGGGTTTCAAGGTCTCAGTGTTTTCAAGCTCGCCAGGGGCAGGGATGAGGAGGAGTGAGACCCGGGCACTTTACCTGAACTGGCCAACAGGATTATTTCGTACCATGAACATCACATTCAATGTAAATTAGAAAGTTCGCTGCAAAATTCTCTCTATCCCTTGATGGCTGCCATCCTGGGAACTTCTTGCCCTGGTGCTGGACCCCAGAGCCCTTCCCTTCCTCCTGAAGCTGTAGCGCTCGCAGTGTCCGACATTTGCTGTCCACTGGTGGGAGTGCACAGCTTCCTGTGGATAGTATGGGCTGAGTATAATCTTTGTGTATTTTGTATTAGTATCGGGATCAATATTGGTTCTTTAGTGCTAGTAATGTTAATTATCTAATCTTATTCTATTTAATCTGTTTATATTTCAACCCCCGTCTTTCCTTGTTTTTCCCAATTCCTCTTCCCAGGTGGGGAGGGGTCATCGAGTGATAGAATGATTGTCTAAATGACAATAAATTGTTATGGGTTTCTCAAACCATAACAATTACTTATGCACGTGATTTCATTTCCTGATACCATAAAGGAGACTTCAGCTCACACTATTTAGAGCATGGAAGAAATCGGTATCTCTGCCAAAATAGTCACAGATTTAATCTTTGAGTGTAGACTCCACCACAGGTTTCATCAGGGAGCACCAATTGCTCATCTATTGCCTACCTGTAAGTATTTAGGCAAATGTGTACATGTTGAGGGTGATAAACTGGACTAGTCTGGGTAAGTGTTGGACCCACTGCCTATTGGTAGTCACGCACTCGAACTCACTCAGATATATAATCTGGATAATATATCAGGTTCACTTATCATTTCAGCTTCCCAGAAGGATCCCAGTGGAGTCAGGGTAACACTGTATATACTCAGTAGCCAACAAGAAGCAAACCCAAACATTTCTGTCAATTGCTTTTTAACATTCTTTCACATATTTCTCGGTGTAAGCCAAGACAGCGGAATTTTAAAAAACCTGTTACCATATGTGCCCATACTATGTCTATTGCTTCATCATTTTGAAAAAAAGTGGTGGGTGTTTTGCATTCCTTCAAAGATAAATGAAATCCCAGCATGCTGCCAGGTCCCCTACATGTACTATTTTTCATGCGATCAGGCTTACGGTGAAGCTCTGGACCAAATTCATTTTGAAAGCTGTGTTTGATTTTTATGTTAATTACTTCATTCACTTTTTGATTCTTTTTTCCCCAAGATTACACTTGTTTTGTGGAAGAAACCAACAAATGCCCTTTGGGCGTAAAAATAATGTGACTATACTTTCATATAGGAAAAACTTCACGGATCCTTAAGGCTCTCAGTCGTATCTGATAACCCATGGTTAGATGTGGAACCAGAAAGCGCAAACCTCTCCCACATGATGGGGTCCTATCATCTGGATTCTGGGAAAAGAAAGAATTGTGTCTGGAAAGATTTGTGAAATCATTAAAGGATATAAAACATCCTCTATTTTGCAGCTGAAAGACTTTCTGAGTGGATCTCAGACCCTATCAGTACCATCTATGATGCTGATTTGGCTTCTGCAATTGATTTTATGTCTCAACCTACAAAGTCTCAAGGAACAGTAACTGAAATACTAGGAATACTATTAAAAACCTCCATTTCCACAATTATCAATTATTATTCCTTGCTAGGAGCTTTAAGGTCAGATGCTTAGTCTGGCAAAGCAGGCTTTAATCCGTTCAATCACTTTGGCTTTCACCTCCAGAAAAGGCCTCCAGCAGTAAGGTCTTTTTGTTCAGATACTCAAAGAAAGTTTATCATTTCAGAGTAAATGCAATTTTCTGAGATGGATGGGTTCTACAGAGCCCATGGTTTTCTCCCAGCGTGCAGACACCAGGTTTCTGGGCAGGGAAGGAGCTGGGCAGTGGTGGGGGTTGCTGTGCCCCTCGGAGTGGGGTGGGAGCCTGCCTGTCGCATACACAGCTGGGAGGCCTCTGCCGCAAAAGTGAGCTCCTCGTACACGAGATGTTTTGAAGAATTACAGTTACTGCGGGGCAAAGTCTTCTTTTTCTGCCTGTTTACCAGAAGCGAGCTGCAAAATGAATACACTAACTCTCTGAGAAGCTGATTTTAATCACTCGTGACTCATTTATATGTATGAACTAAATTTTCCTACTTTACAGCATTTATTTTGATTGCATTTTATAATGACAGTTATAGTCCCAGTTACCAAACATTAATTTATTATATAGGTTGATTTTGCGTTATTAATGAACGATCAAAAAGGCAGTGTGACTTATAGTAATGACATTTAGCAAATCACTAGAATATCTAGAGAAGAAATACGTGAGAATTTCAGAGAGTTGTTTCTCTTCCTTTCATAGAAACAGAAAAGGACCTCTGATGGGCAAAGTGAATTTTTAAAAATATTTCTTCATTTTCCATCATCATTATTCCATCATTCTTTAATTTTGATTTCATATTAATTTCCATGGCATTAAAACACCTTAAACAGTTGGATGTGGAATTGTCTTTTGGGAACTCCGTCCATCAGATTTTTCTCATTTCATGGCAACATTCAAACAATTAGGGTTTTAATGAGGCTGAAAATTTGTAGCCCAAATAACGTAATGAGTTTGACTGTCTTCCAGAATGACTGTGGCACTAATGCAGGAATGCATTTAACCATATGCTTGATTCATAACTGCGTTGTTGGGCAGCAGCAGTCTGCCTGACTTAAGTGAGGTATAAACCCACACTGAACATTTGCTGAGTTTGGAGGATTTATTGTACTATTTCTTTGCCTGTGTGAAAAGTACAAGTACGATATTTCCGTTTTCTCACATGTCACATTCTACTGTCTCAGTGTACATATTCGTATCCACAAATTATTCAAATGAGACCTGATCCATTACTTATTTTCAGTTTCTAAATACCACTTAGAATTGCACAATATTTCTCAGATGGGAGGTAAATTAGATTCTGTTGCTTAATAGAATATGAAAGATTAAACTGTATCAGTACCATAGACTGAACCGTGCTGATGACTGTCAGAACTTCTAATTCTGTATCTGCGATAAATGAGAACCTTTTGTTTCCTCTTCTTTTCAGAAAGGTCTTGCATTCTGATAAGTTTTTTTTTCTTAAAGTGACTTCATATATGTTATTCATCCAACTGTGGAATAAACATTCATCCTCAAAAATAAAGAGCTAATTAGTTTGGGGCAATTGCCAGATACCAGCAGCATACATTCCAGAGTCACAGTAGCAAGAATTCTATGAAAATTATCCTACTATTTAGGTAACCATAGCATGGTTGTGTTAAAGTTATTCTGCAAAAAAAAAGATGCTGGCTAGCTGCCAGTGCAACCAGCATTTGTCAAAGCTGAGAAAGTAACTTCATGAACGCTTCATTTTTTTTTGTGAAAAAGACAAAACAAAACAAACCACCAAAAAATGCAAAACCAAATGTAAAGCAAAAGTAAATGGCAGATTTTAAAATAGTCACATGGATTGCATTCTGAATTTTCCTCAGAGGTAAACACAAAGCTCCCTGAAATAAAAAAAAAAAAAAAGAATTTATTTGAATAGTGGTTCCTCATTTCATATTTACATATTTGATTTAGAATTTAACTATAGGCACAAAAAAATTAAATTTTCTAGTTCAGTAGCTTTAAAAATGGTAAATCAATCTTACTTTGCGTGACTAAGAGAAAAATTAGGAAAAGAATGATTCTTAAACATATTGGATATCTAAATCAGGCAGACTCCCAACACAAGCATTCTCCTCGGTGCCACCTAGATCCCAAGAACTGGAGCATGAACTGTGTATCAGAAAAGGTCACTCTCAGCTACAGTTGAACTGTAACTCATCATTCTTTTCTCAGCTCCGTCAGTAATCTTTAATTTACCTTCTGCAAGACCAAACCTTGCCTCAGCTTAGCAATGGCTGAGAAGCCACTCACGTGGCAGAAAGGCAAGGCAAGGAAATTTTAGCAGTCATGCTTCAAAACCTACTTTATCATCCCTTTTCAAATTAAAAACATGTTTTAGCTAGTTATTCTATGATTCTAACATTCTAACATCTATATTGAGCCTTGTCTTGAAAGTCCTTCCAGGTAAAGAATGCAAATTAGTTATTCTGCACTGTTATCTAAAGCTTAGTTTAATCTAACCTTTTAAACTCAGTAACTTTAGTTTTACTTATTGCTGTAGATGTCTGTCTGACTATAAATCTAACACAAACCTTAAATAAAGCTTTTCATCACGAGGCCATCTCAGCATGGTAGCTAACTTAGCAGGGAAAGCACTATTTCACATTGTCCAAAACGTGGAAACCTGCTGTTTTTATCAAAGAATGGTAGGATCATTGAGGTTGGAAGTGACCTACATGTTTCATCTAGTCTTCCTGCACTGAGCATGGCCAACTTCAAAGCTAGGTCAAGTTGCTCAGGGCCTTGTTCAGCTGAGGTTCGGAACTCTCCAAGGCAGGGATTGTGCAGCCTCACCGGGTGACCCTTTCCAGTGTTTAACCACTTGTAAAATTTTGTCCTGTATCTGATTAGGATTTCCCTTGCTGCAGCTTGTGACTGTTGCCTCTTGTCCTTCCTGTTGTACACCTCAGAGGCAACTCTCACGCTATTAGTTAGCTCCACTCGGGTAATGGAAGAAAGCAGTTAGAATCCTCCACGTCCTTCTCATCTCCAGGCTACACAAGGAGAGCTCCCTCTGCTCTTCATGCTTATTATGTTCTAATCATCAGCTCCGTAATCATCCTAATGATCTTGCACTGGCGTCTCTGCAGCTTGACTGTCTCAGAGCAGGAGTCCCGTTGCTGTACCCAGATGTGACCTGGGGGAAAAAACCACTGCCATTGCCTGCTGGCTATGCTATTACTCATGCACCCGGGGTGTTGTTAACATTTATGGCTGCCAGGGTGCCCTGCTCACTCGTGTTCAGCTTGCTGTCTGCCAAGACCTTTGCTGCAGAACTGCTATCCAGCCACCCAGACCCCATCCTGTACCCATGCCTGGCTTGTCCATCCCAAGTGCAGGGCTTTGCATTTATCTGCGTTGAAAGCCCTGAGGCTCCCGTTGGCCTGGTCCTCCAGGCTGCAGAGCAGATCAGTGCCGTAGATGCTGAAGCCCTAACCCTAACCCTAGCTGTGGCATGGGAGCCTCTCTCAACACAGCGAATCAATGCTCTAAAAATCTTTATTGGTTATTCTCTCAAACCTGATTGTAATTTTTGTTTCCGATAGTAGATTTGCGTAGCACAACATAGCATGGTAAAGAAATAAACATTAGTCATGGTTCAAAAATCAGCTCAATTTGGTCTTTTTAACTAGACCTTTGAGTTTTATTTCATTCAGAAGTCCAAACCATAAGCAGAATGTAGCGTTGGTCTTAATATTGGCCTTGGTGTGACTTCCCAACCCGTCTGTGAAGTTAGTATACTAAAAGAGTCTCTCAGGTTGTAGAAGCCAAGCGATAACCACCTTCTGCACCATTGCCTTATGTCTGCCCCATGGCCCTTGGTTTTCCTATAAAGTAAATACAGCGCAGAAGTCTATTTGAATTACTCTCCAAAACTTAGATATCTATTTCACTATGCAGTGAATCTTTGCACTTTACTCTTACCCTATTCTTTATATTGTCTGAAACTGAATTTTTAATGTTACCCTTTTAGTTTCTCTTTGAAAAGCTTTCTTAAAATATGCTATTCTTTTTATAGTTGCTTTCCAAAATAAGCTTCTTACAGACATTTGCTATCTAAATCTAATTAATTAAATTGATTCTTCTTGTGCAGTAAAAGAAGACAGATAGGGTGAGAAATGCGAATACTAACACATATCGCATATCCATCAAAGGCTTTTTTTCCCAGTATGCTTTCTGGGAAATTTGTCTGCAAATGAAGAATAATAAAAGTAGTTCTACTAAACAAATGAAGATATACTAGTTTCTTTAACTCTCATTTTTCTGGTGTTTAAAACATTTCTAAATACCCCTTCGCCTTTGAGGAGAGAGACCTTTGAAACAGAAATATCTCATTTTAGAGCTGCAGAATTGTTCAGATTTTAACTAATTGTGTCCTATTCCTTTAATCCTTTTTTCTTTCTTGATGACAATGGAATGCATATACTTTATTTACAATCAGACTGAAAGTAATACTTCCATGATCTGTTTGTCACATTGAGGAATAGATTAGATATGTAAAAAAGGCATTGCAATAAAAAGGAACAGCTTCTATTTTAGAAAAAACATTTTTACTGCAGAGTTTAGGATTGCAGAAGTTATTTAGCTAAATATGTAGAACTATGCAGGAAAAAAATCTATCTTTTAAAAATTATTTGCTCAGATAAAAATAAAATTAAAAAATTAATAGAATTAAACTGCGATGTGGTGATCGTTTATGTTGCCACTGCTCCTTACCATGGTTATTGCATGAAAGTGAATTCTAAGACCAGTGTTGCACTCTAAAAGTTGTTATTTGTAGGAAAGAAAAAGCACCTTCTATGGGAAGCCAAGAATTTATTGTTAGTCTAATGAAAATCTTAAGACTAATTGCAATACAACAGACAGTTATTAAGATTAGTCTCCTCACAATAATATTACCTGCCACAGCACAAATTATCTGATTAATACAGAATGACATTAATAATAGAGTAAAATGTTGTACAAAACCTACCTCTGCTGTTGGGTTGTCCCTTAGACTTCCATTTTTCATCCTGTATTTAATGGCATCGGTATTGCTAGAGAAAAAGATGGGGGTTGCAGCAAGCCAACTGCGTCCCATGCTCTTTGCCAGAAATGTGATGTTCATGATGGAGTTTCTTCCAGTTCTTTGCAGGGAGGAGGAAAATGATGTCGATGGCTTCTTCCTCCTAACTCTGAGGACCCCCACCTGGGGCTGTTTTCCCAACACACTGTTATGTCTTGCTCTTCCTTCAGGAGTCTCCAACTCCATTTTATCTCCAAATTTACTGTACATAGTGTGTTTTACATCTGCTTGAGACTTGCGCTTTCAGCTCTTTGATATTCCAAAAACCTGTTTTGCCCAGCTGCCAGCCTGCAGTTCTTTACCAACCACTGGTGACCACAGCACTGGGTCCCCAGTGGCATCCCAAGCTCCCTCTTTTCAGCCTCTGCTCTTGTTCCTCCACCCCGCATCCTGTGTCCCCACTTGCAAGGCCTCTGCTGTCACACCACGCCAACGCTCCTCTGCACTACACCATCCTGTGAGGGTCACAAATGGGTCATTCTACACAGAATAACTATTTGCTACTACTATCTGTAGAAAAACTGTGGTTTGATACCAGGTGGTAGACACCTGGCCATTAGAAAAACTGCTGTTGCAGCTAAGCAAACCCAAACAAAGCACCATATAGGCAAAGACAAATTTAGATCAAGCCTGACAAGTCCTGAGCCCCTGCACAGCTTGTGCGAAACCCGGGGCCCGTCCCTAGCAGTAGCAGTACTGGGCTGCGGGGCTACGTGAAATCCTTCTTTCATATCCATATCTTGGCCAATATTTTTTAGGGTAACACTTCCACCTGGGGAGTCGACCTGACCCTCTGCAAGAGGCCTTCTTCTCTGAGAGTCTGACATTCCTTTTCCCAACAGAACAGCCTCAGCACGCAGCCACCACTTTCCTTTTTCGAGGCAGCTTGGTGTTGCAACACAGTCCTGCAACACAAGACATGGACTTGAACTTCCAGACTCTAGAAGAAACGGGATCTGTCTCAGTGCTCAGATCACTGCACCTGTACTCAGAAGACAGGAAAGAGGGATGCTCTTCATGGTTTATAAGAGAAAAGTGAATCTTTTTCTAAAAGAATAAATATTCTGGGATAGTGAGCTCACACGCAGCAAAATTTGTCTGTTGTGGAGAGTGGTGGGATCTCAAACACAGCCTTGTTTTCAGTGTTTCTTAGAGGCTAGTTCTAAATAGCTGTCTTTTCCAGGTGTCTATATGTATATACGCGTCATTTAAGAAGTGTGGACTTCTAACACAGGCTTTAAAATTCTTAGTGGAAGAATCCTATAATATGGACACTTCAAGATGTAACAGAGGTACCAAAGTTCCTTTCTGGACTTGGTACTTCAGAGTCCGTCCTGACTAATGTAATGCAATAAATGCGAAACAACTAGATCACAGCAGAGAGCTGAAGAATGGTGGGCATATGGTTATTATTAGTAGTTCTCTGAATTCCTTTTGTGCTCTGCACTGTCTTAACACTGGAATTGTTCCTGCCTCAAAGAGATTAAATTAGGCTAAGGTTCAACATGTGGATTTTAAAGATAACTGCAGAGGGTGGGCAACAGAGAGCACACAGAAAACAAATAATGCCAGATAATTACTTCTATTGATAAAATCAGTGAATGGAGACAATGCAATGTAATACATCTAGATTTTAGTAAAAGATTTGATATAATTTCTCACCAAATGATGTGTTGATTAAAAATTAGCACTATACAAAATGAATGCACCACTTGCTAAAAAGATTATGACTCAGAAAGTAATTCTAGAGAGTATTTATAATGGCGCGTTGCAGGATCAGTTCTATTCAATGTATTTATCATTTACTGGGAAACTTCACAGATAAAACATAATGGAGACCATTAATAAGGAAAAAAAGTAGTTCTACCAAGTGATTGGAATTTCATGGTAGACTGGGTTCCCTGAAATAATGGTGCAATGTAGTTCAATGCAAACGCATGCCTATAAGATGCAAAAATATAGACCATACACATAATGTATAGAGTTCTGTTTTAGAGAGCAGCACGTCCAACACAGAACTGGAGACAAGTTGAGTCACAGCTGTAAGAGTTTATAGTGCTGTAGAACAGGAGAAGGCGAGTTGCAGCCCTTTCCCCAAGCACAGACTGACCACAAGCAGTGGATGATGTTCCCAAGGGGCCTTAGGAAATACAGAACAGGAGCCTAAGCGTCAGCCTGAAACTCAGAGGAATTAAATCAATGCACCTAAGACAGGAAAATTTTTCCCCCTTGACAAACAATATTTTGCACACATGAGTTTAAATAAGAGAAACTTATATAGGTTTGAGTGAGAAACAATTTACAGCAAACAAAACTAACCAACTGACCTCCCTCAGAACATACCAGTTGCAGTCCTGACCTGCTGTGCCCCAGAGAGCAAAGAAAATATCAGCCACAACCCTCCTCCTGTAATCATCCCCCACTTTCCATCATATAATCCACCCAACGGGGGGGTCGAGCTGTTGTCCCAAAAGACAGAACTCAGCTGCTGCTCTATCAGCTTAACGTGTCACCACTCTGCTTGGGTATGGAGAAGCCAGAAAGGACCCCGTGGTCTAAGCTGAGCTTAGCAACTCTGCTTGCTGCTCGCCACCCCCTCGCCGCTGGGCTGGCTCGTAGCTGCTTCTGCCAGCTGTGCTCTCTGCCAGTTGTCCCCATCAGCTGTGTTTGCTGTCTGCGAGCTGCTTGGCGGTGTCACTAGCAGGCGGAGCGGCTGCTCGGGTGTTTTGCTGGATTGTCTCCCATAGCAGTGCCTGGGGCGCTTCAGCTCTTCGGCAAGGTTTGACGAGACACAGGAATGAGGTAAAGTCATCGCCACAGAAAGGCAAATCCCCAAATTCTCTTAAAGATCACTTCAGTCACTCTCTCCTTGGGGTTTCTTCGCCCACTCTTCCCGCTTCACAAATTATTTACTGTAAATATGTAGGATTGCCCAGGCTTTTCCCATCCTTATACCTTTGCTGATTTTAACAGAAATGCTGTCGGTATTACAAAATACCTATGAAATTTAAGTCTGTTAAGGCCGGACATGTTGTCTGTTACAGTCAGCAGCTCCCACTCTCCTACAGGTGCCCAGAGCGGGTGCGTCCTGCACAACAGCCAGGTCCACTGGTCTCTCCACAGCTCAGGCTTACCCAAGCAGAAGAAAAGCCCAGCAGATAATGTGTCCCTGTACTTGTATTTAGCACAGCAAACAGCAAAAATATCCTTCTAAAAGAATGCTTCAGATTGTGGTGGGTTTTTTTCCATGTGGAGTGTATCTCTGCAAGAAATAGTCCTTGTTCCTTGGTTTTCTTACAGTTTTGATTAAATAGTTAAAACTTCCAAGTTTTCTTATTTGTAGGATTCGCTGCAGTACTGAAGAAACAGGGAAGGAGCAAACTTGTTAGGCAGCATCAGTAAGACCAATCACTTGCCTATTTTTGCCCGATTGTCAGAGTAAGATTAAGGAACTGGTTATCCTACAAACCATTAGGGCTAACCTTTAATCAGTACCCTGCAGTGGTCCTATAGACGACTTAGCTGAACTGAACCAGTCATTGCTGTCATACATACAAGATGCAAATATCTACCAGATTTAATGCTTAAATTATTAGCCTTGCTCTTCACTTCTTCAGATCAATTTTCCTTTTCAAAGGAACTTAAGAAAACAGAGATAAGTCTAAAACTACTGTAATGGATATGTGCGAGGTTCCCCAAACCAGGCAAAGCTGGAAGCAGAACCACAGGTTGAATGGGAAAGAGAGGAAAAGCTATAAAACTACCACTGTGTGACCATCCATGTTATTCTCAACCGTGTTAACAGGAAGACCATACCCCTTTTCCTGTCTCATAAACCCACTCTCACCCCGTCTGCTCCTCACACTCACTGTCTCCCTTCCTATCTGTTGACAAAATCTTTATAGTGTGAGTACCATAAACTACTTTATCCTTGTGATTGCTTTTTCAGGGTTTTAGTTAACATTTTCTGCAGCACCATGCATTTCATGATGAAGGACAGTATAGGGAAGACTACAGGCTGCTTACCTGCTGTGCAAAGCTGGCTCACCTGGGAACTTCCAGGGATCAGCGCCTCGGAAGAAAAGGACCATCTCGAGAAGGAGCCCTCCCTCCTACACTCTGTTGGGAATTCATCTAGGGAAAAAAATACCACAGTGGGACTGGTGATCTGGTTCCAATCTAGTGCCTGATGATCTGAATAGCTGCAATTTTGGAGGAGTTGAAACTCCTTGGATGGAAATCATCTCACCTACTATTAGATGTCTACGGAGCAGACGTGTACGCGGGGCTAGGTGTCTAGGCTCCTGTTGTGATCATTGAGACCTAGTAAATGCTAGCAATGGGATTCAGGGTGGGATTCACACAGCCAGAAGTAGGACCCTGCTTCAGAGTGGGGTGAGACACTATGGAGGTGCCGTTGTCTGCCCCGACGGTGAGGGGCACCCCACTCGTCTTCAAGTCCAGGCTGCAGGTACCTACATTTAAGCAGGAGGAATTTCACTCCATATTTTTCTATTCTCTGTGTTCAGTAAGGCCAAAGGAAGCATAGTGCATACCAATAAGCCCATAGCAATTTCTAGTCCTAAATAGTACTAAACAAATAGCATTAAGAAAAGGAACTGTAACAGGTTTGACGTGTAAAACATATGCAAGCATTGGTTGCATAGGAACTAACACATAAAGCTCATTGTAATTATGTCAGTGATAGTAACAACTACAGGGAAGATTAATTTCATACTGTCTGTAAATTAGCATCTTCTATTTTCTAGAGGTGGAAAAAGAAAAAAGCATGAAGAAAGCATTTGTGCTTGAAGGGGTGGATTTGAGATCTACTTATAATAAGATAATTATCGCCTTTTAAGGTGCAGCAGGAGATATACTTATTATGCTTAATAACGGCTCTATTAAGAACACAAAGCCAAATAATCAACAGTTGTCCTGCCTCACAAGATTTACAATTAAAGGGCGTGATCTGGAGCACTAAAAGGAAGAACAGCAGAGTAGACAAAAGTGAGAGATAAACCGCTCTGCTTAGAAGCTGAACACAGCAAACCAAAAGGCTATTAAAGAATATCTGAAGTAGGTTAAAACTATTGTCACCAGTACCTGTAATACCTATAGTAAAGTATATTTGCCAAACCTGTGAGTATCATTAAAACAAAAATTGAAGTCATATTTAAAAGGGTGCCCTTCATAAAGCAGTATTTCAGTAATTGCTGATTTGACCTTTGCACTTCAAAACAAAATACTGGAACAGTATCAGAGTTGTAACATTAGGAATCATGACAGTTGATTCACTGTCCCAGAAAAATTAGCAGTAGCAGGCTAAACTAATAAAGCAGAAAGAGGAGCTCTAGGAGTATTTTAACACTCTGTTGGGAATGCTGAGTTCACAGCGTCACTCCAGCAATTAGTCTGAAAGCTTTTCAAATTTCTGTTACAAATGAGGTTTCAGATGGGAATAGGGCACAGCATGTTCATCTTACCCCTCCTCTCTGATGCGTAAGGATGAGCTCAAACAAAAGCAAAAAGCCCAAACTTCTCTGTAAATATTTTTTCTGATTTCTTTCTGTCCCCCCACCACTTCTATCAATCTTTAGGGGAAACTTCAAACAATTTTCAGGCTATTTAGCCCAACTACTGGGCTAAATTTGGCCTTGAAGCCAATGTCTACCTTAGAAAGTAACGCAGGGCAATGGGACGGAACTACAGAGTGACAGGCTAGATGCTGAAGAGCCAACACCCACCCCATACACTTTATGGACAATTTACTTCCATATAGCCTGAATGCTCCTTGACAGCTGGAGTGCATTGCACGCTATCCTGGAGAACCTACTCTGGTTTAGCTCATGTGAAAGAAATTCACTTCCCATGCTCCCAGACCCAAGTGCCGTAAATGGAGACAGTCAGGAGGTTCACTTCAAAATCTTGCTCCTCATCTGAACTAAAACGCTAATATAGGGGCACCTTTGTCATACACATCACTTGCAGAAAAGTCAGTAGAAATTCTGTGCATCACCCAAAATATTAAATTTAGCCCTCAGACAATTTGAAATTAAGAATGTATGCAAATATTTTATATAACAGCGGTTTCGTAATCTCCTTTTAAATCCTAAATAAAACATCCTGTTACTCTATTTTTATTGCCAGCTTGACATGAACATTTAATGTGCAAGTGTATTTTAGGAATATATAAATAGCTACTTTTTCAAAACACAGCTCAAATGTGTAGGTGCAGGTGATTCACTAAGAAAAAAAGAAGTATATAATACCCAAAGAAGTATATAATAAAGTTATAATACAACAATACGGTTGTCTGGTAAGTGTACGCAAAAGAAGGTCCATCCACATGTAAAAAAGCTCTCGAAGACCTAACAGTCATCTTCAAATAGTTGCTTCATGGTTTGAAACTCCCCTTAGATGCTGAAAACCAGCAAGCATCTGTTTCAAACAGACTCTTGGCATTTCCCAACGTGTTTTTCTTCCATTGCTTTTCAGCTACATGTTAATTCCAGACATTGTAAATTGGAGTTTCTCAAACGCCTTCTCCTTTTCTAGCCTCTAAACCTCTATGATCACATGAAACAGATTAAGAAATAATGAAACACTGCATAGTTTGTGCACTATATTATTTTCTTTTATGTATTACTAAAAAATTTGTTTCTTCTCTGCCGTAAAGTATAGTACCTCCAGCTGCTTGATCTAAAAACACATCAGTATTAAAGAAGTGTTCTTTTGTCTTTACCAACTTGGCAATGGCTCATAACAGTGTTCCCTTGAGACTTTGCCCATGGAAGGAAAACGAGAGGAACATTGCTTGTATCTTCAAAATTATTGTGTAAAGTTTTATATATGTGTACATATGCATATATATAGATCCGGTAATTGCCATGCTTTTTATCTCAGCTTTCTCAGATTCATTCTCCAGAAAGCATAATCAGGTGGTGAAAAAAACTGATCAACACCCTTTCAAAGAGCAGAGAACAGTGTTTCTTTCCTTTTTGCTTCCTCTGAATTTCTATTGAAATGTCTATATTTTATCTGGGTTTAAAAAATGATTTTTAAACTAGAATGTTAGACGCCTTTTATGGATGATTGGAAAACTATCGTGGCATCATGGTCTACCAAACAAGTATTACAAATCTGTGATCCGGACTCTCGTTATAGAGGGAAAATACCTGAAAATGGTGTTATTACTACTTGGAGGAGGCATCAGGACCAACATTTAAAGGAAGAGGCTCAGACAAACCTAGAGCGGGAAACCATGGCAGGACTGAGAGGAACTTCATCATCCACCATCACCTATGGATGAAGACAGGATCTGGAGAAGGCAACTCGCAACTGAGAGGATATTTCTCATGACAGTTTTGGTATTGGTTATTGTGAGATCACAGATGTCCTGTTAAGTAAACATCTCACTTGGCAGACACAATGTAGTCTAGTCAGTCCTGAAGATGAAAAGTCAACTAGGACCTCTATCTGTGGGCACACCAGGACTAAAAGCAGGGCCAAAGAAGAGCAGGAGTAAAATATTGAGCAGCCTTCCTGATGTGAGAAGCCTCCCAGGTGTGAGTTTCAGCAGTATCCCAGAACACCCAGCTCTGCAGTGCTTTGCAATCCTTGGTTGCTCAGTAGGTATAACATAAATGAGAATTAGGTTGTATTTCACAGCACTTTTCCGTCTAAGAGGGAGATCCTTCATGCATCAAATAATCCCTGTGTCTGCAGGAGTTTGTACAAGGTGAGCAGCACGTTTAAGTTCTGCACATCCCCATTATCCCCCCTACATATGTGTGTTTATATGGGGGATAGGGAGAGAAAAGGTGGGAGGAAGCAGAGTAGTCCTTCTGAACTATCAGCAAGGTAATGAGAAGATTTTATTGTATCCCGCAAGTGCTAGACTCTCGTCACGTACCAGAATTGGAGGTAGGGCTGCTAGTGAGCGCTCAGGAGGCACAGGTGAAGCAGTATGAACCAAGGAGGAGTGGATAGAGCAGAAAACTTCCTCAGCAGGAAACTGGGTTGCTCTAGACCAATGGATCTACCGTACCTTTTCTTTACAAACAGCACCCCAAGACAGTTTTGGTAAATCCCTGAAGCTCCATTATATTTGAGAACAAGCTACAACTCCAACAATCCCCTGAGCAAAGTTCAATGAACAGACAAGACTCACCTACAACTCTCATTACTTTAGTATCGTTTCCACTTGGATCTTTTTCTGTGATGCAACTCTGAAACAATCTTTAGAGACCATCTAGTTGCTACGAGGTCTACACAATCCTCTCCGGGTCACTAGGAAAAACCTCCCCGTCTGTCTCAGACCTGGAACTGCTCAGAATAGCTCCCAGGCTCTGCTCCTGCTAGCCATGCCCCTCTCCCTGTCTCTGCACTTTTGGGGCTTCTCCAGCTGACCATGTTGCTCTCAGGGAAGGGCACTTTCCTCCCCTCCTTTGTGGCTTTCACTGTGCCACAAGTGCAGCAGCCAGGACAGTGCACAGGAGTATTTGGGGACCTCCAGCCTTGCAGTTTGGAATGGTGGTGTCTCCTCAAAATTCACAGGACTTGCTCAGTTTATTGAGTGACTGCAAACAGGAGAGGACACCAGGATACTCTGCTACACGTTTTTTTTCGGAGAGATGCTTATAGGATGGCTTCTGGTGCTCATGGGGCAGTGCCTGCCACAGCTGGGGCACGACCTGGGAGCATTACTAGGGCTTACACAGGCAGCATTCTGCATCTGTGCTAGTTTTAATCCCGATAGTTTTTTAGTCCCTAGAGAGAGACCCCAATTTTGTCAGCACATCCTCTGGCAGCTCTATTTCCCCCTTGTGATGGAAATGCTCCCCGCAAGAGAAAGCCCCGGGAGTCTCCTTCTCTCTGATCCCAAGGTGCCCGGCTTGCCTTCATTTCATAGTCCTCCACGGCAGCATTTGCATTTTGTACATTTGCAGTGAGCGCAGTGACAGGTCTCCCAGCCCAGGTCTCTACATGCCGCTGCCGGGGCTGCAGCCACCTGCACCCACGGATTTGGGAGCAGGGAAGCCAAGGAGCCATCTCACAGCCCAGGGCAGGGATCCTGGCGGGACCCTGCGCTCGGGGGCGTCCCAGGGAGGTTGCATCCTCGCTTGCATTGTGGTGCTGAGCACTGGTGTCTGACTGTTCCTATATCCACCGCCCGTCACGTTACCCCATACCGCAGGGGTGACTGGCATGCCCAGAAATGACACTCACCTCTCCCTGTCACATCAGCAGCTGCGTGGTTTTTGCAAGCCTGCCCCTGGGCACGGGGTGAGGGCCGGGAAAGGCGTCGCTGCTCCACACAGCCATGCAGCAGCTCTGCTCTAGGGCTGTCTCGTTCTCTACTTCATGCTCATCATGGACCCGGTGACATTTTTCTTCTTTGTTCTAGACATGTTGGCAACCTGAGTGGCAAATAGTCCCTGCATGAGAATGGCAACGAGTTGCTTTAACTTTCAAGGAGATTCTGGTTACACCTGATGACAGGGAAAAGTAATTACCAGAACCTTCACAAGAAGTTAAACATTCAAAATATATTACATATCAAAACTTACCAAAAAGCCAATTATGTCAATGACATTTTATGTTCTTTGTAACTATGTGGAGACCTCCAAAAGCGCTGACTTGTCACAGGAATCTAAATATGTTTTACAAAAAACCTACAAAACACCCCTTTTGTTATTCATAATTGCAAACCCAAGAGGGACTGCTGTGATCAGTTGGTATGACACAGGCGAGGAATACAGTTCCAAAAAAATTCCTGAATTATTAAGCAAGAGCATTTCTTTCAGAAAAAGCACTCACATCTCATTTAAAAACTTCTACTACAGGAGAATTCACCACAGCTCTTGACAAGCTTTCTGACAGTTAAAATATCAGCCTTTGAATTTGTCTAGTTTCATTAACAGACTCTGAATCTTACCTTTGCAAGTTTAAAGAGCTTCTGCCACTGTATTTCTACAGTTACACTGAGACTGTCATGGCACTGGGCCGTCTCTTGGCCGTTAGAGTCAGGTTGAGCTCCTTGGTGGTCTCACAGGCAGATGTGTTTCGTCCTTCAGACATTTTTGTGGATTTTCTTTGTAGCAAGCTTATTTTTTCAGTATATTTCACAAATTTCTGACACACAGAGTGTTCCAGCAAGATGGTACCAGTATAACAAACAGCTGAATTGTAACATCTCTGCCTTTACTTGTCTGTACAGCTGAGGTTGCTCAACCTCCTTTTTGATTAAAGCTTTCATTGGGAACTCATGCTCAGGTGGTGGTCCAACAGGACCCCAAATTGCCTCCAGTGTCTCTTTGCTCTAGCAGGGTCCTTCTTTTGTCCATTCTTTGTTCCAAGACACAGTACTACATTTGGCCATATCAAAATATGTTTTTGTGTCCGGCTTAGCAGAGCCCTCTGCGCATGTCCCCTTCATTTAATTTGTGCTACTTCTCTCAGTGTAACTGATTTGGGCTACCACCATCTTTTCATGTTACACAAAATCAGCATAAATCTTTTGCAAGAACAGGCAGCAGGATCCTTTGAGATTAAACCTAAATTCACCCAGTTTAGGTGAAAAACAATCCAAGTGTACATGGAGTAGCATGGAGAATATTGACTTTTTCCTTTCTCTGCAGAAATGAAGCCTAATGGCATATTCTTAGTGGTCAGTGGATATTAGCTGGTGATTTTCTGTGTTCCCTATATGGCTTTGTAAGGCAGGAGCCTAGAATTAACAGGGTTTTGAAATGCAAAGTAAGAATTTTCCCCTTTACATTTCAACTCCTTCAGGTTCTGTAGGACTCAGCTGGTGAGTTTTATGGCTAACAAAGGCAGGCTGGAAAGCAGCTGACTACGGATGCTTTTGAATCCCAGCTTGAGAAGTTCTCTCTCCACCGAAGATCTGTTTCTATAATAAATTTAATCCCTGCCAACACTTGGGAAAATTCGTGTTTACTCTAATCTAATCTAATCTAATCTAATCCAATCTTAAATGACAGTAAAATATTTGGCTGTAGATTCTTGGATCCAGCTCATATCACTTGTTAACACATTCTGTATTTTTTGTTGAAGTCTTTATCCTTTTCTCAAAAACAGAAAAGAAAGAAATTGTTGGGATGGGAACGAACAAGCAGTGTAACCAGAATTTCAAAAAAGTGTAAAAGTACTAAAATTACACCTGCAGCTCCATGCTCAGAGAGGATAAATAGCCAGATACACACACACACACAAAAACTCCATTTTTCTTTGATGTCCCTAATACAAATGCCGACCAAGACCTGTCTTGCTTACTTTTACAAAATGAACACGTGAAATCAGAGCCCAAGGCGGTTGTATTACCAACTAGCTATTTCCTATTGTGTTCACGGAAGCTACAAGGAGCAAGATAACAAGAAAGGAATAAAATCCAGGTTGTAATACAAGCCTGAATGGCATATTGATGCCACTAGGAGTGTATTTTCTGCTCTTATTTTATCAAAATATATGTGAAATTGCTAGGTTAGTCACTGATTTCACAGAAAACCAGTGAGCACTGGCTGGCTCCACACAGTTATCCAAGCCAAGGGCTCTTTATGGAGGTGACATCCCCCCTGCTCTCCAGCCACATCCGTGCTCCTACTTCCACCCCAGTCCGCTCTTTTACTGTTTGTCAGCAAATTTACCACCTCCCCTCTCATCTCCGACTCCCTCTTTTACCCACAGTGAAAGGCAGATTAGAGACAAACCCCCTGCACCAAAAAAAATCCAGCCCTCACCCAAAACAAACCACAAGGTCATATCCCCTCCCTCCCAGCCAGGGTGTTTACAAATTTGCTTTCTCTGACCTGGTGCTCAGATTTATCTCTCTCTTTGCTCTTTTGCCATGGTAAGGAGCTAACATCCTCACTTTTGGGGGAAAACTGAGAGCAGTTACCTCTTTGACGCCATCTTTGCGAAGACCACATGGGAGAGGTTGGCTTCTGCATAGGACTGGTCTGCTTTAGTCGTCCCCATCCGTCCCACGTTGTCAGGCCATCCAGCAGCTTTCTCTGGTTATGTCTGCAACACGCACAGGGTGAGCAGCCACGAGGCTCCCACAGGCAGCACGAGAGGACGACTGGCAGGGTGGCCAAGCCCCGAGACAACGCGAGCGGCCAGTGGCAGCTTGGTCGGCATCTCCTGTGCCAGCTGGAGCCTGAGGCTGGTTTGGCCCCACTCCGAGCTCTCTGGTGCGGAGCTGTGACACGCAGTACAGGCACGTCCTCTGGGTCTCTGCTGTTCCTCAGATTTATGCAACAAGTACTGCTCTTTCTGGCTGGCTGCCTGCCTCTGGTGTCTGCTCTGACAGAGGTTCTCCTGCTTTCCTCTCTCCCAAACACACACAGCTCTTGCAAACCGTGCTGACGTCCTTCCTTTGCACAAGGTCCTTAGTCTGCCCAGTCCATGGACTCAGAGGGGCATACTTTTAAGTGTTTATTTCATCAAGGAGTCTAGTTATGTGCTGTATTCTTAGGCAAGGAATATGGTTGTCTCATCCATCACTTACTTAGATCAGCTTTTGTCCCACTGCCCATATTCTGCCCTTCCTCAGCCCTTTCTCACCATCTTCAGCTACACCTTTTCATAGTATCTTCTCCATCTTCTTTCCACAAAAGAGCTGCTGAGCAAGTTGTTTTCTCCACACTGTGCAGAGCAGACATATTTCACAGCAGCCCACGCTGCAGCCAGCAAAGGCTCTGGAGAGACCCAGGTCTTACGGTTTCTCCACAAGACTCAGCTCACTTTGAGAAAGCAGCCTTTAGCAAGCAGCCAGAACTGTGTTTGTCTTCCTTCAGCCAACATAAAGTGGAGAAGTTTATACTGCTGTGTTGTCTGTCCTGGCTAATTCAGAAGAAATGTGATCATGTAAAAACACCTGGATGAAATCCTTATCATTGAGTGGTCTAGAACGTATCGTTGTGAAAATCAGACATTCTTGTTAAAACATGCTGCACTTGCACTTGTGTCTGTACATGAGGAGCGGTTTCCCATGGACAAGTGGTGTTGGGGAGCTTTTTGCAAGAGTAGACTGTGGCTGAGACCTTTCCCTGCAGAGTTTTGGAAGCAGAATTAATCTGCTGGGAACTGACATGGCATTTCTGCCACAAGAAAGGTTTTCTGTGCAGTTTTGCTATGGTGGGGGACAGGAACAGGAAGAGTCAGGAGCACCTTAAGGAGCTTGAGATGAAGCTTAACCCTGCCTGCAGTGTTCTGGGTGGAGCTTCACTGCTGGGGAAAGGAAAGACGGTGCTAGCAGCCTAAACTGGAGCCCACTCCCTTCCCAACCTCCTTACTGGAGTATCTGGTTGCTATTGAAGCTCTTATGGTTGCAAACTGTGACTCAGGTTTCTCGTGTATAAATGACAAAAGTAAAAAGAGCTTTTTAGCTTAGAGTTAAAAGTTTGGGAACAGCTGAGTTTGTAATGCTCTGACCCTGCCGTGATGTGGATCACTCCTGTCAGAAGTCACAGTGTACATTAAGAGCACCAATCATTCGCCTCAGTGAGAGCGACTCCAACACTGAGAACAGTCTCCAGAGAGAATGAAATTCCTGAAAGAAATCCCCCAAGTTTTCAACAAATTCTCTCTCTGATCGCTGGCTCCCAAGACATACCCAGGCTGTGTTTATTACAGTTCAGGAACACAGAAAAAAGCAAGTGATCACTCCAGTTGTAGATTTTGTAGTCTGGCACTATTGGCTGATTTGTACCAGCTGTTGTATAATATTTAATATAATACTGCATTAATATTTCTTGTATTATATATGATATGCACTATGTATTGTATTAACAGCTGATTATGTATTATATTATTAAAATAACAGTGATGCCTTAGAGCCATTTCCACAAGCTGAAGCTTCTTGTGGTCTTGGGAGGTCATTCTGCAGCCAGAAATGACTGAAGTACAAAGATCTAGATATCCCCAACCTTTGATTAGCTGGGTTTCCCACGCGTTCTCTTGACAAATTACATTGCCTACCCCAGAACGGGGCTATGTGAGTTAAGCTGACAATCCAGCTGCTCCTTTTTTTTTTTTAACCACCATAGGTTTGAAAAAAAACAACCAACAGTGTATGCTGTCCCGAATATGGTCCCAGCAAGAATAATTCCAAATATTACCTCCATCTGAGGTGAGAGAGAACTTACAGGATGATTTCTTCCATGTTATTTTGAACACACATCAGTTTATGGTAATCCTCATTTACTACTATTGAAAATTTTATTTGAAGAATACTGAGTTACAAATACTACACAGCAAAACAACAGTCATCAGGTACATAAGCAATGTTTTAATGGCCAAATGGTTTTTTTACATTAAAATCAAAGTGAGATCAATATCTGAGGACCAAGGATGCTAAATTATGTCAGTGTTTTCTGATCATTCTAGTAAATCGTAATGTTGAGTTCCTGAGTAAGTGGGGCAGAAATCCATAAAGTGAGTTTCTGCGGAAAAAAAAAAAGAGACACAAAATTAATGAACAACTTTATGTTAACTTAAAAAAGACCAGCTCAAAATGGAGAACAAGAAGGAAAACTTGAGCTAAGACCTTCATGATTCCCTTCACCTCATCTCGTAGGCAAGACTGACTTGGTGGCAGTATGCATCTTTCCACTGCTGTATCCAATTCAACATCCCTTTTAGAAATTCAGGAACCGTTTAAAATTAATTAATAACATGAATTAAATATGAAATTATAAATACAATACCTGTCCTGCTCTCTCTCTGTTCAATGTTAAATTTGATGTATTTTATGCTTCTCGCATAATTTCCATTTTCAGTACTTCACCAGTTTTATCTTTAGGTTTCAGAATTAATAATCTCTTAGAATGCATAATATCCATTCACACCTCTTAGCTATTTCTTTGCCCACCCACAAATTCATGTTAACATCACTCTAACAGCCTATGCTTAGATCAGTTCTTCAAAGTATGTAATGTTTTCATCTTTCATCAGAAACAGTTCTCTAGTAGGAATTCCACTTCTTGAATAATTTACCTTTTATTCAAATAGAGGGCCAGATCCAGACAAAAATACTGCAACGCCACCCAAACACCAACCCAAAACTGCCAGGCAGTCAGGAAGGCTGCTCCAGACTGCACTCCTGCCCGGACATTGGGAACTATGGACTTTGGGAGCCTCCCTGCCCTTCCCAGCAGAGGATGCAAGTGGAAGCCAAAGGAGAACCTCCCTATGCCCAGGTCATCTTGTTGTCAGCACAAGCCTGGTCAACAGAATTGCTTTTCCAACATCCCTGCTGCAGTTACGGTGCAGCTCATGTGGCTCTTAGGGTACAATACTCCCGGGGGGGAAAGCAGATAAGAGACTTCTAATAATAGAAAGATTCTGCAATATTACAAATGTCAGATCAGGGTAGCCCTGCGTGAATCAGAGAGAAAGAAGTGGCTTATTACTAAGCAAGCTGCTTCTATTTATATACAAAGAACTATGTCTCAATTATGCACTTAAGCACTGCTTTTAGGCAAATTTGCTTTCTGTAAAGCAAAAGCAATATGGTAGAAGTTATTCTCTACTACATCGCTTCAAACAGTACAGTCTTTGTGCTTGTTAAACTATTATGCAGTATGTAATCTCATTAAGCCTCTGAGAAAGTGGCAAATTTGCCCTTTGGATTTTGTTATTTTTTTAATTACATGGATTGTAAGCTCTCAAGATCTAAACCCAAGCTGCTAGTGCTTTTTTTTTTTAATAGAGAGTCAAACATGAGAGGGTTCTAGGTAATGGCTTCACAACACCTGTACAGGGATGGTGGGAAAGGTTTGACTGAATCTGTTAGAATTGTGAGAGGAATATATTTAACTGGTTTAAATAATATAAATTTTGTGCAGTTTTGGACCTTCCCTACTACAGCAGCTTGGTGGGGTTTTCTCCATTATTTGAAGTAGTTCTTAAGTCACTGAGATCATCTTTTGCACTTAAATCAATTTTTAAATTATATTTTTGTGACAAGCTTTTTAGTCTTTCTTAATCATTTTTTTATGGGATGCTGTTAGTATTCAGTTATCTCTTGGATTTCTGTGATTGGTGCCTTCAAGCACATCTCAATGGAGTGTTTTCTTTACCCTGCCACATTTATGTTGCTTTCAGCTTGCTTAGAGGCAGTTTGGCTGTTAAACAATTTCTTCCCTTGAGGCAATACTGATTACACTTATTTATGACATCGTCTCTGAAAGTGAGTTTTTTACGATTCTCCAAGGCAGAAATTTATTCTCAGCAATTTTCTTCCTTTACAGATCCCTTCAATAAAATAAATGTTAGAATGAGGTGTATCTAATGGGGATCACACTTTGGTTACAAATAAACTTAAATCATTAAGCCAAGTGGGTAGAGTAACATAAGACGTGCCGTGCATTGCTTGTTGCCTCAGCTATCTTTGATTGAATGATGAGTTAGTGGCATCTTATAATGTTAGTACTGGGAGTTCCCTAGATGCAGACCAGTGCTGAGATGCGACTACCACATCTCATACAAAGTGTGCATGACCCACTTCAGCCTGGTGGCTGGCAACAAATATGGGACAAGTGAGCAGAGCAAAGGAATTTTACTCAGTGTTGTTCCTTTTGTCTGTTCTCCTGTGGAAAAAGAAATTGGGACCACAGAGGCTGTTACAGCTGTTTATTAGGGGTGTCTGTCCCCTCTGGAGTGTCTCCTTGTTGGTGCTAGAGGAGCACTGCACAAGCAAGTCATGCGTTTTGGTCTGGGACACTGAGGTTGGACACTTTAGATGCTGAAACTGTAACTGTTGTATCACTGTAGTGATAGTTCCCTTGGGAACACAAAACTACAGCAGGGATTTGCCCTTCCCTCCTCTGAAGATAGAGAGACACTCACTAGAGCCAGCTACGCTGTAATCATTTTTGACCACTAAGTAATTGTGAGAAAAGATGTCCACCACTTCTTTTCAGCAGCTGATAAATAGCTTTGACAAGTTTTCTCATTGTATCAGAATGATAATAGTGCCCATAAAACTGCTAACATTTCTTCCAGTTTGTGGAGCTGTATCTTTTCATTATTTCATTAGTTTAAAAACTTGTATAAGTGGCAGACATTAAGTAAAAGACAGCATATGTGTAATAGTAAAGATTAAAGTTTCTGAAAACAGCTCTCGCTTTTGCTTTTTTTCCCCCCTAAAACTCAGACTGTTGCGTCAATAATTGGTGCCTAGTTACACTTGGAAATGTAAAGGTGTGTGGATGAGAAACTCTTCATTGATTATCCTCTTTTCCCTAAGGTTTTTCGTAACTGCTCAGTGCAGCACTTACCCCACTCAGCTCATAAGAGAAAGCATCTCCACGGATGGCTCTTCCATTCACAGCAACAGCATGAGGTCTCAGATTCAGGCCAAGAATCGTAATTTTGTTGTACTTCAGAGTGTCAGCCCCTCGGTAGCCATTTTTAACTATTTCTGTCTTCAGATGTCCCTGGAAAAAGCCATAGAAAAAATATTAGGGCCACGACAACCCTTTAGAGGTGACTTACTGCATACTGTTACTGTTGTGGTCTCATCTTTGCCAATGAACATATCAATGTCTTCCAATATAGACATTAAAGTCTGAGATCATAAAGGAAAAACAACAGCTACATTAATTTTCATGTAAGAAAGGTTTCATGTATGATTATAAACTAAGAAAGTAAGCCACAACATTCATTTGGAATCTTCTTGGACATGTTTTTTTCTTGTAATCAATGCAAATTTGGTTCTTGTACCCATTTACAGTGTACAGTGGCATATGCAAAGGCAGAATCCAGATACAGAGATTCGGTTAGTGACCTTAAGGCAGATTTAATTAACATCCAAAACTAATTGCTTTAAACCATTAGCATCTTCCACAAACATCAGCTGCTAGATATTTTGCCCCTATTTTATGTTCCACATCTCCACAGCTCCTGCTAGAAATCTGTTACCTATGGGTCAGCTTTAAGGACACTGAAGGAACACCATATGCCCACAGAGCTTTGTTTGTTGTACTTCTTATTTACTATATATCCTGTATTTGGGGATGTACCAAGAGGACACAGAAAGTCGTTAAACAAATTCATTTGGATCACCAGTGACAGTAATTTCCCATACAAGCAATGAAGAGGAATCATTGCATTTGTTATGTGATCAAAGTTGTTAAGGAAATAAAGATGAATTACACTGCTCAGGAAATGATGAATTGCTATGCAATCATGACTTTTTAAAAATATGCCAAGGAGAAACCCATGATGGAACCTTTTGCATAAATTAGCCTATGTTATTTCAATGGTGGCTGGTAGGAGAGGAGCAGAAGCTAGATCACAGTATTTGTAACTTAGGGCTCTGAGTAGACTTCTTATTTCAGGCATTCATACTAAAAATAAATGCTAATTCCCAGCGCACTGATTTAAACTGCCTAAATAAGGAATGTTGGCTATTATGGAGCAAATGAAGACAGGCCTCTAAAAGCCTCTGGAGCATTTGTTAGGTTACATATATGTGGTGTCTTCTCCCCATTGGCAGAGCTCCAGCATAGAGGGAGGTTCAATATAGAGAGACCACCTCCCTATGGTCAGCTATTGCTGTCTCAGGTGTGGCTAAGCAGGAGAGCTAGTTCAAGGTGGCCACATAGACCCAGTAAGCTAATCACACGATGCTGAGCTCAGTTATTACAGCTGTATTAATAAATAAGGTTGCAATCAAGCTCTGATGCCCTGAACCAGGACTCTGCAGTAGACACCACTGTCCCTCTGACCAAAGTCTAGAACGGAAGGTCTTGGGGAGACAGGGAGGTGATGGTCCAGGGGAATGCACAACCCTTACTTCCCCAAGCATCTAGTGGTTAAAGCAATTCCCCAGGAAGGTTCTGAGTTCTCATCAGAGGGAGGGAACTTCTGGATATCACTCAAAGTCCCATAAATGCAAAGCAAAAAGAAGTCCTGGATCCAAGAACAGAAGCCAGGACTTCCTGTTGCACTTCTGAGCAGCAAAGTCATGATTTTTCTTTCTTACTGTTTTGCTCTGGTCCTATGAACTTCACCTTCCCCCCCACACACACATTTTCCCCGTGAAAATTGGATCAGTTTTAGGAGGAAATTGCTTTCAGGCTATTCAGTTACCTAGTGGCTAGTGTACCATAGAATGGTTTAGGTTGGAAAGGACCTTAAAGATCATCTAGTTCCAACACCCCTGCCATGACACCTCCCACTAGACCAGGTTGCTCAAAGCCCCATCCAGCCTGGCCTTGAACACTTCCAGGAATGGGGCCTCAAAAACTTCTCTGGGCAATCCATTCCAGTGTCTCACCACCCTCATAGTGAAAAATTTCTTCCTGATAAGCTCTCGTTTCCTTGAGCGAGGCTTCCCATCACCATCCCTTTAGTGCAGTCTGGGCTCACTTGGTACAGTCTGAACACATCTGCCTTGCCTGACACCTCTGGGGATGGAGGCAGAGTTTATGGCTCTCCTTGCTCATCCCTGAAGTACAGCAGATCTTATACATCTGGTTCATGTATTTTTCTAGACTGGTAGGCTTAATATATGGGGCACTTTGATTTGGGGCACTTTGACTTAGGTCACTTAGCCATTATGCGTGTTGAAATGGAGGTGTCAAGTGAATTAAAATACCAGCCACAGCGAGACAGTACCAGAGAGCAGGCAGCTTGAATCATTCACTGACACTTAAGTGCCTGCACTAGTCTTGAACTCTTCTTTGTACTTCTGGGTTCTTTAAATAAAAATATAAATAAGAGGGTATAATCCTGTAGCTGTTACTTGCGCAACAATCTGTGCTGGGTTCAGAGTAAATGCTGTGACGTCAGACCTTATCAGTAAATCTCTTAAGGAACAAAACTTGTGTGTTCTCCTAAAACTAGGTGTGATTAAATTATTCACCCACAATTTTTTTAAGAATATAGAAATGTGCAACAAATACCAAGACTTTCATTCATTTCTCGTACTTCTACAATTTGCTATTTGAGATGGATTGTTTTCTTTATAAACACATAATAAAAAATTGACATTAGAGATTATTGGAATGCAGATAGGGACTTCAGTCATGGATTTACAGGCAGAAGTCAAATATGAGCAATGAGAAATGGAAGTGCCAGTGAATCAACAATCTAATTTGCACAGATCAGAATTTAATATAAAACTGGATATTGTTTTTCTTTAGCCTTCCTGCAATAAATTACTACACACAGACTACAGAAAGCCAAAGTGATTTTTCTTCCTTTTTACTGTTTAAATATCCTTTTTTTGAAGAGGAATTTTTTTTTTTGGTAAATCAAGAAGAAAATAAATTAAAAATTAAATTTAAAGTCTAGACATGTGTTATTAGTTCCAGGAAAATATCTCACAAATATACGAGACTACATAATAAAACCCATTGGCTTACCCTGACTTGCTCTTGCTCCTGGAAGACATACATTCTAAAAGCAATATCATAATAGGGCTTAACACGATTTTGTTCTTTTGAATATTTTCTGTAGACCATTTTGGGGCTTTTAGAAATACATGGCGTGAAGATCATAAAATCATAGAATCATTTTGGTTGGAAAAGACCCTTAAGATCATCAAGTCCAACCGTAAGCCTGACACTGCCAAAACCACTGGTAAACCATGTCCTGATGCGCCACATCTACACGTCTATTAAATACCTCCAGGGATGGCAACTCCATCACTTCCCTGGGCAGCCTGTTCCAATGCTTGATAACCCTTTCAGTGAAGAACTTTTCCTAATATCCAGTCTAAACCTCCCCTGGCACAGCTTGAGGCCATTTCCTCTCATCACTTCTAACTTGGGAAAAGAGATCAACACCCACTTGGCTACAACCTCCTTTCAGGCAGTTGTAGAGAGCCATAAGGTGTCCCCTCAGCCGCCTTTTCTCCAGGCTAAACAACCCCAGTTCCCTCAGCCGCTCCTCATAAGACATGTGCTCCAGACCCCTCACCAGCTTCGTTGCCCTTCTCTGGACACGGTCCAGTGCCTCAATGTCTTTCTTGTAGTGAGGGGCCCAAAACTGAACACAGTAGTCAAGGTGGGGCTTCACCAGTGCTGAGTACAGGGGGACGATCACTTCCCTAGTCCTGATGGCCACACTATTCCTGATACAGGCCAGGATGCTGTTGGCCGCCTTGGCCACCTGGGCACACTGCTGGCCCATATTCAGCCAGCTGAAGACCAAAATCATGCCACAGTCTACATATAATGTCCTGTTTCTTAACAAATGCCAGAATTGTAGACAAAGTATGATCTGTATAGATTATTGAAGTAGGTTAAGGTTTTTTACAATAACTCCCACAACTTAGTATCATATACTTCATGAGCTTCTAGTAGATTTATTTTATATTATTTATCTCAGTTGAAGCCTGGACTGTTGGGTTTTTCTATTGAGCTTTCTCAGGACATGTCTGCACAGAAGTGAGCGCTGTGTGAAAGGTATTAATGCACTGACCCTGAGCTAATCTATTCCTGCGCTGCATGGAGCATCTGATCAGCACAGTGGGTTGCCAGTAGCGTGCTGAATCGCTCCATGGGAGACCGACCATGGGAGCAATCTCTGTGCTGTCAGACAAGGAAACACAAGCTAAAGAAGGGAGACTACATAATTCCCTGGGCTACAAAATAAAAACTTTGAGTGATCAAAGTTAAAAAGCGTTTGGGATATCCTGAAGAGAGGAATGCAGCCTTCTCCCACCCATCAGACTGAAAGTGTTCCCAGGAGGAAGACAAGGAAAAGGTCCCTCGTCCCCAGAAGCTGCAACTCAGGAAAAAAAAAAAAAAAATCTGAGCTGAAAAAGTGGATTTTCAGATTTACAATACAGCAGGGACATTAATGATGTGTCACTATGATACTCAATGAAGCAAACACAAAACTGAAGCATCATAATTGGATTATTTTGTAGCTGTCTGTAAATTAAAACATTAGGTAGTTTACCAGATTTAAAGGCTGAGCTATTAGAAGAAAGCTTTCCAGAGAAAAGTTGGACATCAGCACCTTACAATGGTTACACTAAAACACAGCTGCCTGTGTGTATGTAGGTACCTTGTATGATGCTACTTACTTTGCTGTATGTATATTTAGCCAAGAAGTAGTTCTCCTTTTCAATAGTATCTGTTAAAACACAGAGCAAGAAGGATTGGTATCAAAACAAGGAGCAAAATCCATAAGCAGTTCACATTAATTGTAACAAGCGGCTAACATCGGAATAAGATGATTTGTAGGCTATTTAATCTCTTCCTCTAGTCATCTTAGGGTGAGCTCAGGGGAATACGACAGGAGTGATTGCCCTCTCCAGCAGACCAACTGTTCACAGTGTCACACCTTTCTCATATCAAAACGCTGACTCCAAGAGCAATCTGCTTTTCACGTCTCTAACATTCAACTTAGGGTCAGTTCTCCAGCTATTTCTAGGAGGAGTCAGTGCCATCATACTGCTGAAAAGGTGGCCTGAGGAGAGCCCTATATACAGACACTGCTTTACAGTGGGGGACCAGGCTTACCGATTGAATCACCATCATCCCAGAAGAGAGACCCGGAAGCTTCTCCGTGTTCATCCAGGGCAATAATGAGTCCAAATGGGTTCAGACGGCTGTTGACGAACACATGGAGAAGTGTCAGTACAAACTTGTGGGCGTTGTCCCTTCCAAGTTATTTAACATAAACTTCTGAACACAATTAACTCCAATTTTAAGGTCACAAAAAAGGCCACAACAGAAGAATGAGAATCACCAAAAGGGGTCCTGAAACGATCACAAAAACTTTGCCTCGCCTTGTCCCACTGAAGTGTAAAATTCCCACCTTTTGAGTGCTTATGTGCACAAGTTTCCCCTTCTTTAGTGGCCTTAATGTCTGATAACTGGGCAGTCTGGGAGGCAACTGGTCACCAGTGCTACCTTACTGTGGTTTGGATTGGTTGCTGCACAGTGCTGTTCCCTTCCTTCCCTACTCACATCAGCTTCTGAGCATGGTTCAGACTTGAGACCAGTATATTACCCATTGGCATAGGGAAATAATTTTCCTCAAAAGAGATTTGAACTTTTCCACCTTGCCCATGGCATTCAAAAGAAGCATGGCCAGCAAGTCGAGGGAGGTGATTCTGCCCCTCTACTTCACATTCATGGGACCTCATCTGCAGTGCTGCCTCGAGGTCTGGGGCCCCCAACATAAGAAGGACATGGACCTGTTGGCGTGAGTCCAGAGGAGGCCACAAAGATGATAGAGGGCTGGAGCACCTCTCTTATGACAACAGGCTGAGAGGGTTGGGGTTGTTCCACCTGGAGAGGAGAAGGCTCCAGGGAGACCTTATTGTGGCCTTCCAGTACCTAAAGAGGGCCTACAGGAAAGATGGGGAGGGACTCTTTATCAGGGAGTGTCATGATAGGACAAGGTGTAACGGTTTTAAACTGGAAGAGTGTAGATTTAGATTAGATATTAGGATGGAATTCTTTACTGAGGGTGGTGAGGCACTGGAACAAGATGCCCAGGGAAGTTATGGATGCCCCATCCCTGGAGGTGTTCAAGGCCAGGCGGGATGGGGCTTTGAGCAAAACCTGGTCTAATGGAAGATGACCCTGCCCATGGCAAGGGTGTTGGAACTCGATGATCTTTAAGGTCCTTTCCAACCTAAACCATTCTATGATTTGACAAATTCATCCTAGGAGAAGAGTTTTGCATTTTCCCCTTGCATATGAGGAATGACTGACACTTTGAATCACTTTGAATGACTGACAGCAGGTTGGTGCAGCAGTAAGAGGTGTAAAAGTTTCTCTGAGCATAACCACAGAGCCAGGAGTAGGTTTCAGCTGTGCAAACGATGACGTGGGTCATCTCTGGGGTGACTTCTCCTAATGCAACAGAGCGAATAGTGGGATAAAAATACCATGCTTATCGCCTGGGATGGCAGCTGGGAGCTGCAGATAGCCTCACTTCTGCACTTTCTTTTGATTGCTTTTTTGGCTGTCTGTGGGTCTGACCCGCACCATGGTTGTTTGGTGACGAACACAGATGACGTTACCTCTTAGTTGTAGTTGTGGCTGGTGCCTGTTCTGGCAGGATGTAGCCTCCACGGATGAACAGAGGGATCTTGCTCAATGGGGCAGCCACAGTAGCATATTTCTTGCTCCAGGTACTTGGCACTTTATGACCCTACCACAAAAATTAATGCAGTTAAAAAACCACAAATCCAGGCACTATACATTGTGCCAATATAGAACTGAAAAAGAGACCAAGGGGTACATTTTAATCTCAATTACATCAGTGAAAATCCAAACAAAAAAGCAGATTCCAGGGGTATTATTCCAGTTCCTTTTTTAATATGAAAGAGGATCTAGCCCTTGCAGTTATGCATATGCATGAGATAGAACCATCATGAATGAAAGACAGCAAATCGTTTTTAAAAATGGTATCATTATTCCATATGCTGTGAAAAAAAAAAATCCTCATCAAGACTCTAAGCAAAAAGCAAAAGAAACTTTTGCTTCCTCTTTTGATGCATATGGAGCCTGTCACATTTCAGTTTAAGGTAAGTGATTCATAATCATTTGGGAATGTAAACTGTAGATTTTCTTCTCTTCTAAGGACAAGTCTTCCCCTTTCAAAAAGTAATTACAGCATTCAATGAGTGAAATTCATATATGTGCAGACAACCAGCATTAAGTTCTCTGCATCATTCATTTCTGTTTCTGGTTTAATGCCTCAAAACCAGGTGTAGGCAAGGCTTACATACAGAGTAGATAACAGGAAGGCTTTGCTCTTGCCCTCTGTAAATGGAATTCTAACTTATGGTAAGTACCCAGCCTTGGTTTTGGAGAAGCACCATCTGTGTGGCAAGTACGTGCCAAATGCTGGGAGCTGAGCTTTGCTAACGCTGGGGGCATGCCCCACAGGCAGGGCAAGGGACACTGGGGCTGCCGTCCCTGCGCCCAGCCCAGCAACGGGGGCTCAGAGAGAACCACAACGAGGAGAGCTGAATGAAATGCTTGACCCTGCAGTGCCACAGTCTTATGAAAATAGAAAGGGGAAAAGGTTGGATGAACACCCATCTGAGGACACCAGCCAAATGCTGAAAATGACCTAACTCCTTTAAAAATAAGTCTGAATTTGCTCTGAGAGCATTTCTGTCCTGCCTGCTCCTCTGCCAGCGTCACTCAGGATAGTTAACAACAGCCTGATGCTCCTGGGCTCACATTTCTGAAAGCTCTCAGCATCAGCCTAACTACTCTTGCTGAAGGCAACACTGGTCTTATCCTGCTGACTGCAGCAGAGCGGAGTTAGGTTGAAACTGAGCGCTTTTGGAAATGCAGTATTGAGGATGGTGTTTGAAAGGTCAAAACCTATAGTCCCTGAAACTAGAAGAGACTGGCATTTTCCACAAAGCAGATTGTTCTGCACCTCTTGGAAGCATCTTTCGGAGGGGAGCCTCACCCTGCTCTCTAAATTTGCCTTCTGTCAAAAGTGATGCATGTGCAGAACTGCATGCACAAAACGGTTTGCAGCATGTTCTCAGGAGTACGACTCAGGTTTCTGTCTGTTTCTGTGCAGGGAAGTGTATCAGTTCAAGAATTAAAACATGCAATAACGGCGGAGGGGGGAGAAATCTTGGCAGTTTCATGAATTTCTAGGCCGCTCTTGAAAATTCAGTTCTCTGTGTCTTAGAGCAAACCAAAAATAGAAAACTAAATGCTACTGAAAGCTGTGTAATTTACTCTCCCAGCTAGGCTGGTGTAGACTTTTTGTGCTCTAGTTTTCTTAAACACAGATGCTGAGGTAAAAATACTGCTGAACATTGCTAGAAGTTATTTTGCAGGAATTGTACCATTTCAAATTATGTAAAAAATGTAAGACACAAAATCTTAAAAATACATACGGTATAGTAGTCAAACCACTGTGCTTCGGGGAAGTATACATCCACGGATCTTGCTCCCTGTAATTGTTATAAAGTGATTAAAGTCTTTTTTCTTTTTGCATTTCTGATATTACATTAGCTTTATTATATTTGCGCATGGAGACATGTATGCTGAATATTCTAATAACATCAAATCTTGGATATTATGGCTGAGTTATTATGATAGCAGTGGATTAGTGCTGGCTAATCTATAAAGCTAAACAGAGGAGCCTATCCTATTTGGGGGTTTTTACTGCCATTCCGCGGGATGAGTCAATGTTATATGATTATTTCAGTCTAGTACATAGCTCTATGTCTTGTGAATATAACTGGCCTAGGTGCACTCCTGTAACATCTGAGCAACCTCAGTGAGGTCTACGGCAGCCTTTGCAAGACAGGACTTCACATCTGATGATGGAGTGGGGGGACACCACTGCTCAGTGCCTCGTGAACTGTTGCTCTTGCAGAAACAGGCAGAGGGTAAGGTCTGGCAAGGAGGATACACAGATACTTGTCTTCTTGGCAACAATTTAAAGTTGCAGGTAAATAATAATAAATAATGTGCTGCTAATTACACAACTGCTGTACTTTGTTTTGCAGCATGCGTTGTATCGTATTGCTGCAGGGATGAAATCACGCTAAAGGCACTTTGAATGAATAACTCCAGGAAAAGCTGGAATCAAAACATACTTCCTTTTTTTGTTGTGAGTTGCTTATTCTCACAAACAGATTAATTCTGATTTTCAACATAGCTGTCTGCCCCTTTGCAGAATTATGGTTTACCCTCAAGGTCTACCCCAGGGAGCAGGTGGAGCATGAAAAGTAAAGGTAGAGGAGAAGAGTTAAGGCAGAGTTACCATTTGACATTTTAGTGAATTTAGACACACACATATATATATACAAACCAATAGAAGAAGTAGGAAATAACTAATTTATGAAAGTACGCAAAGTTCACATTAGAATACAAGAATTGCTAAACTGGAAATTTGTCTTGCCCAGTGGCCTGTCTCCCACAGCGGGCAGTACTGGGTGCTTCAGGCAAGTGTCCCAGTGCTGCAGTAAGGAAGGCTGGGGTAGTTTGCTCTGGCTGTTTAGATATTACTAGCTGTTTAACAAATAAAGGTAGGCTTAAGCTATAAAGTGCCTTGCAAACTTGAAGGAAAATCCCTATAAAGTCAAGATGCTCCTCTCTCCATATTTCCTCTGCATTATTATGACAACCCGGGATATTCTGGTCTCCACAGAAGTGTGTAACCACCATCTGAATCATGATGAGCCTTGTCTTCATGACTCCCTAAATAACAAGCCAGTGTGTAAGGCAGTTCCCCGTTTTAATTCTGATGGCCATCTCACTTGCTCACACCCTGGGACTCAAGGAGCGAAGGGAAAGCTGTCCCTGACCCAAAGGTAAAGCTGTCTGTGATCCATCTTCTCTAGACAAGTGGGTGCCATGCTGCAGTTTCATACAGTCACTGCTGGCCTGCAATGCCACGGTGGGGGGCTTAAAGCCCACCTCTGCCCCCTGCCCTGCTAGCTGCCACAAGCCCTGGCTGCCACCTCTCTCCCACTGCAAGACCCAGCAATGTGTTGCCTCCAAAGCTCTGCTTCCCCCATCAGGCCACAGGCCTCCTCCCTTCGTTTTGTGCTGCAGTCCCCACCAAAAACATTAGGAACCCTGTTTCTAGACCTTCTATCATTTTATATATCTGTATAATGTTCCCTTTCATGCACTTGTTTGCAGGAAGCCACCCCTGGCTTGTCACCCTCTCTTCCTGGGAAGGTTTCTCTCACATCATCTTGCTGGTCTGAGACCCTGTGAAATCTCCTTGTTAGTCATCAGCTATTAGAAACCGGGGGGAGTCTGAGGATGAAGGACTGATGAATGAAGTGCCTCAGTGGAGTCAGAAGGATTTTAGATGTAGAATAAGAATTACATTTTATATTCACAGAGGCATGAGGGCTCATTAAGGGTGGCTAACAGTGGCCTGTTTATATGTTTGCTCATCAGCAAAGTCTAGAACATGTATCAGCTATTCTGGCAGCATGCTCTAGAATACATCACATGCGAACATTTAGCTTTGCTCAGACATACTGGGCAGGTGCAGTCAGCAGTCACTGGTGGGGCAAGGAGAGAAACCCCACTTTGTTTCAGCCAAGCAGTGAGAGCCCTGACCCCAGCGCCATGCCCAGCACAGTCACAGGAAAATGCTGCTTTTTAAAACCTGTCATATTAGCAGCTAACATCGTCATTACCATTTCCGTAATGACTGTGTTTGCCTGTGATGCTGGGAAACTCCTATCGCAGCCCTCGAGACGCTGCAGTTCCAAATCGCTGTGGGTGAGTGGTAATATGGAAACCAGTTTGCTTTAATATCTGCGTGTTTCTTCCTAGCTCGACAATTACTGCTCAGTGTGTGTCCTTGGAGGGAGCTGTCAGCACAATAACAGGAGCACGCAAGGGGCAGCATCCAGCCTGTTTACATCCACTCGGTGCTTGGAGTAGCAGGGAAATGCCGTGCCCTCACTTTCATCCTCCCACTTCAAGCACCAGGGCAGCTCTGCACTGTCTGGTGCTGCTCAGAAATGAGTTCTGCAAGCTTTGACAGTGGAGGGAAGAAACGGGTGGATATTGAGCAAACATGCCCTGAATGTCATCCAATGCCTTAAGCGCAGTTCATTTCTTTTATTCCAGTATGATGGCATTTTTTAATTACAGTACTTGCCTCTTGAAGAACGGGAGCAATCATAAAAGCAGGTCCCCAAAGGAAGGCAGTATCTATTCCATGAGTCTGCTGATCAGAGGTAAATCTAGTGTTGAAAGTGAGATACGCAATGTTAATTCACATTTTTATAGAACTTGCAGAATATTTTGCTTTTACTCACTGTGACAAGAAATCTGCTTCCTCAAGACATCCTTCAACATCGCCAAATATTTTTCCTGGTTGAGGGAATGCCAAAAGCTGGACAGAGATTCAGAAGTTACAGTAGCACCTACCATACTGGAGCAGACCAGAACCCTTACAAAATGCTGGAGCTGACTTCTTTTCAGTGGGAAAACAACAAACTTAATTTCTCTCCAGTGGGTTGAGAATTCATCGAGGCAGCAAAAGAGCAGGAGAGGGGCCAGGACCACAAGAGGGAACACAGAGGAATAACACTGTGCTGGAGGATCTAAAGCATTTGTGAAAATGCTTGAATTTGGCTTCCCGCACCTTTCACAGATTTACATTAGAAATCTTTTGCAGGACAAACACAAAGCAACATTCATACATATTGCGCTTTTTAGCTGCCTTTCCTGAATGGCTGAAAACTTATGGAACTCAGTCCATTTTATTCAATGCACTAAAATCATTTTGGATTCTGGTCATGTCCTCCAGAGTACTTACAGTCCCTTTCGCCTGGCATCATCTGCCAGCCTGGGAAGAGATCTCTATTCTAATGAAAATATTGAATAGCACCTGGCAAAGAGGAAAGAACCTCCCTGTTTCAGGAACCTCCACTCATCTGGCATAAAATCCTTGAGAATTTAAGTAGGTTTTCAATCATTTGTAAGCCTCTCTCTGATGAAATTCATAACGGATCCTCATTCCCTACTTAGCTTATAAGAATGTCACGTGGAGTGTGTCCCAAGCCCTCCAAAAATCAAGGTACCTTGTACTTCCTGCTTTCTCCTGCTCCGCTGCCCCCTTTCCCATCCAGCAGCCCTGCTGCCCTGTCAAAGATGGCAACTGGGCTGGTTTACCATCATTCCTTTTTGACAAATTCACACTGGCTGTTGCATGTTAACATATCATTCTCTAAGGATGTACAAATTATTTATTTTAAAATGTATTTACTGTGCCTGTTTAACTGACTTTGTGGCTGCCCCCATCTAAAGACGCGTTTCTGTTGTACGCTGGCCGGAGCAGAGTGGCTCAGTGTCGGTGTCCTGCTCTGACACCTTGCCTGCTTCAGGGCATAGGCATACACTGCACCCAGCCCAGACTTACAGAAATTACCCCAAATGAGCAAAACCACCTCAGCAATAAAAAGACATCTATTCGGTATTTGGATTTCTAAAACATTGCAAGTTTAGGGGAGTACATGGAACTCAGGAAATAATGTTCTTGAAGGCATGCCTCAGGCTCTGCCTGAAAGAAACCTCAATTTATTCAGAGTTTCTTTTTCTGTCAAAAACAGCAGCTCTTTTGGACACCTAATCTTGGTCATTATTGCATTCTGACATAATGCTTTGTAAATATTTAAAGTGGATTGTGGGTTTTGATGAATTAATTACCTTGTCTTAAAGTTTTTGAAATATAGAACATTAGTTTTTCTTGTCATCTCAATAGCTTCTTTGTATTTTTAATTTTGCTGTAATAAAATTATAATACTGATTCAATATACTTTGTTGTGGGAGATTTCAGGAGAAAAAGCTCATCAAGAAATTATGACAAAGGAGAAGTTGATCTTATCTGCACACAGAAACAAGCGTCATACCATCTAACTCAGCACTATTTTCTCTTGCAAAGATAGCAACCACGAGCATAAATTCAGCAAACAAAGGAACTTCCCCATTTTGAAAATATAAGCCGTTAAGCCATATCTGCGATCTATGAAAGGTGCTCAATACCATCTACATGCTTCCTATGATTACATGCTGGCCTCTCTTCTGTCTTATTTTTCCCCTGTTTAGCCATTAAGCAGAGCTTCCCCTTCCAGTAATGGATTACCACCTCTCAGTCTTTTTGGGCAGCTGACTTACTGGCACCTCTGTTTCACTGAGTGAAAGCCTCAGAAGCACCTAAAATGCTTATAGAAATCTACTGGGATATTGTTCTTGTTTGTTATTTGAAATGAGCACCTAAATATTTGAAATGAAATGAAAAATCTGAAATGACCACATGAAATAGCTATTGCTTGGAGACTCCCTGCCCAGGCAGAGTTGTTTTCACGGTGAGGCTTGTGAACTCATAACAGCTCCACCTGAAAAACGAGTGCAGTTTTTTTAGCTCTCCTTTGTATTTGTTACAAGGGAAAGGTTTGATGTAAAATTCCATCATCCGTACATCAAAAATTCTGTTTCAGTTCTCTCTTTCCCTAAACCCCACATTTCTCCTCCTGTTATCATCTGGGTCACTTTCTCTTCTTGAGCAGACCCACTAAAGCAATGAATGTTAATTACAAACAGTAAGAAGTACTCATTAAGTAACAATAGTAACCAGAATTAACTAATAATAGTAAGAAATACTTTTAAGCCATTTTAGGATCTAGCTATGGCAGCATTAGCAAGTGATGTGCCCACTAGGATGGGACCTGGGTAGTGAAACAGTTTGTGCTGACCTCCTGATGCCTACACTCCCTACATGCACTTTAGAGGGTTTATTTCCTAGTGAACCCAGTCTGGTCCCACTGATTAAACTCCCATCAGTGGCTGGAGCACACCTATCAGCTCAGTTTCACCTTATGGGAGTCTGCGCTGGTGCATCTGAGACTGTTCTACAATTCAAACCAAAGCAAATTTGGAAATTTGCTAATGTAGATATGGCTCAAATAGAGTCCAAGTGTTCTGGGAACAATCAGAAAGGGAGCTTTAACATCACTAAAGTAATTCTGTATTAGCAGAGATTAGCTAATATTAATGCCAAAATGAACTCGGTCATTTCCAATATTAACACAAATCTCATTAAGCGAAAATAGAGCTAAAATAAATACTTGGAATAGCATATAGCCCCTTGTAAGACATGAGTACCTATAAAACTTCTCCTTAATGTAACCCAGTTAAAAAAGGTAGCATAGTAGAAAGGGGAAGGATAGTGCTTTTAAAATTTATCAGTTAGCCACTACACTAAGTAGGCAAAACAGGTTTTGCACATATCCTTTCCATACTCAAATGGTCTGCACTTTACTGTAATCTCAGTTTAATTTGCAAAAAATGCCTTACCCTTTAACCAAAATGTTTTTAACCTAAAGGGAAAAAGAACATTAAGCAGTCCAGGATGTAGCGTGCACCAATGAGACTAAATTGTGTCAGAGCTGTGAGGCAGTAGCCTTTCATATGTATTATTTGCACTCCTTTAGCTCAAGTCTTTGCATAAAGCATTCTGAAGTAGAAAAATTACCAAAAGCAGGTAAAAAGCTAATTAAAAGATGCTGAGAGGGAAACTAAACCTCACTTTGATTCCTGCTTCTTCCAAACAGAAAAATTGAGTTGTTCCAAAAATCTGAGGTCATATTTTCCAAATGGCTTTTCAGGCTGTATTTATTAATCTCGGGTTTGCACCTGCTTCTACTACACTCAAACATCTCTATCTCTGTTTTCTCTGCACAATTTGTGGACACAGATGTAGGTTTCATACATAGCATGCAGATGCAAGTGCTAAATTGGAAAATGCAAATGCTGTAGATGATTGGAAAATGGAGACTTCTCTGTATGAGGCCTTCTTGACATTCTGGACCAGAATACAGATTTCACAGATTTAATTCAAATATAAAAATACAGGTATGTGATTCCTATTTTTAAAATAAAAAAGAACCACATATTTGCCTAAGACAAGATATTTTCTAAATTCTCCTTACTTAGTTTTTTTTTCCACTGGAAACAAATATAGGTTATATTTTAATGCAAATCAATTGTATGAATTAAGAGTTATTTTTGTGCATATAATTTGCTTAGATTTCATTGTAAAACTGTTCTTTTTAAGAGAGTGCAAGCAGTAATATTACTGTGACTATTCTCAAACAGATATCAACTAGTTTATACATAGCTCAGCCACTTTTGTGAGTAAAATATGATAAAAAAGAGGGAGTCCAAACTCACTCGTGCATCAGTGACCGCGCCACCGTGTTTCCATGAACATGAGACTCGAAGAACAAGGTGTATAAGTATGGCAGCAGTGAGTATCTGATCCGAAGCGTATCACGAGCTATCTTGGCAAACTCATCTCCGAACACTGCTGGGTCTTGTTCCTGTTAAGGAAAAGCTTTGATTTGTGCTGAGCATTATAACTAGGGACTGCAAATCCAACAGAGAATCTGTGTGCAACATAAGGAGAGCTGTGGCTGACGTAATGCTACAAAAGTGAACGTTTAAATAAGAAAAAGCACTGACCGATTTGCGAACTGAAAGATGTATTAAGAAAAGCATCTATTATCACCAAACTAAAATTTGTATAAAATTTTTCGATGTGAAAAATTGCGGTGAGTTCAGAGACATCAGGTCCCACCGTGGTGTGTGTGAGCTATCTGCAATCGCCCCTAACCTCTTGACAGGAGGGGAGCTGGGGCTTCATGTCTGTGCTTGGGAACAGACACCCTGTCTCTAGAAATTAATTCATCCTGGAGACACAAGCCCTCTGGGACAAAGAAGGTGAAACACAGGAAAAAGGGAAGACTAATAATCTGCAAAACACAGGCAAAAACATAATTATGTTGGCCGGGAACGTAAAGGCAAACCTGTTTAAAAGTAAGAGTAAATTCATGGCGCTGCTGAAGCCAACAGGAGTGACTGAAGCCACTGTGTGCAGTGGGGAAAACATGTCATCCATACAAAGAAACTTGATTTCTCCTCCTGTGCCCACCATTTTAGGATGCCGAAGGGATGCCCACACATCAGCAGTGCCCTCGTCTCCTCGCTGCCAGCGATGATCTCCTGGGAGAGAGGGCCTGCATGCTGGGTCCCACCATCAAGAGGGCAGGTTTAAGCAATCTGTCTACACTCGTTGGCTGCTTCTGGTCTACTTCAAGGCAACCTCATCTCTCCCCTGCAATGGGATGCAGAGCACGCAGCGTGGGCCAGTGCTGATACAGGAAAGAGCTACATCGCCTTTAATTCCTCCTGTCCGACCTTCTCCAGCGCCAAACTGAGTCAGCTAACAAGTCACACGGCTCCCTTCCTCCTTCACAAAATTTTCCCATAATACTCAGTTTTCTCATTAAAATTGAAGAATGTATGATGAATTCCAAGGATAACGAAACATAAAAGGAACAGAAGTAACAAAGCTTTTTATATTATCTAGTGCTTTTCAGACAGGAAAAGTATTAATTAAACCATTTGAAACCCCCAATGGATTAGGCAAAATGGATATTTAAGATTTTATTTTAACACTAACTTAATATTAATTAAACTCAATATTTAAGTTAAATTTCTCCGTTATTATGTTTACATCAGAATTAGTCATTGATAATATTCCCTGCTGGCTCTGAGCTCTGGAGCATCCATCTATTATTTCAAAAATTGCGTTATATTTTTACCAGTATTCTGACACTGTACAAATACTGCCAAAGTTCACAAAAAAACAGTCAGACTCCTTAGGTGATGCTGAGTCACCCAAAATGCCTTGTTCGTTTCTTTCATTGAATGCAATGCTTTAAATGGATTTAGGTAATCCAATAAAACCAAATGTATCTTCTGTTACTTCTGTCATTCACTCAACACTGAGTTGCAGCTCCTTTCACAGAGACTCATTGCTCTCTTCCTGCTTATTAAATTGTGTGTGTGTGATTAATACCCACTCACCCAGGTCAGTCCCCATTTGCATGCCCAAAGGGCCAAGAAAACATATATAGACAAGGTACTTCTAATTTTAGTGGAGAGGTAGATAGAAAGTATTTATCAACAGCAGCAGCTAATACCTCACAGTCATTTGTTCTCCCGGAGAGAAATATCTCAGCACATCTCAGGGATCTACAGGGTAATTCCTGACCCTCTTAATGACAGCACTAGAGCTTGTTAGTCCTGCATTTGCCCAGTTGCTGAATGTCCGTAATACTTTCCTGCAGAGACAGAGGTCTTTCTGGGGATGTAAATGTTGCAACATTCTGATGATGCAACTTCGAAGAAAACTGAAGGTTAGCTAATAACCTGAGCTCCAGCCCTGCATGGATCAGTTTACAGGAGGAAACAGCCCTACATTTATCGAACTAGCAGAACCATTTCGTCGCAGTTGCAGATAAACACAGTGTACTTACAAAGGCTGCAAGACCTTCAAACTGTTCATAGTTGGAAACAACCTGATATTTCTTTCTATCTGTGACAAGTCTTGAAAGGACTTTATGATAAGTCAAAGCCAGGGCATGGGTCTGGACGGAGACTGCACTTTTTAATCCTTCTCATGGTCTCATTGGCCTTTTTTAGTCTTTGTTGCTTCTTGGCTGATAATGCTGTTGCTATCGCTGGCTCTCCGTGGAGTTCGCACATGTTTGTCTGGAGCTTCTAACTGTGATGTTTGTCTGAAACTTGCTTTTAAACAGCAAGGATGGTGTATAATGCCCTCTCTCCTTTCCCGCAATACCTATTCTAGTTACAGAAGTATCAAAACAAAAACTGAAGTAAACAAGGGAGTCAGAAGATGTGCTGACATTCACTGGCTCTCGAATAAAACCTGGACTTCAGTAGGTAAAAGATGGAGAGGATGAATCCTACCAACAGCATGGGAAGACCATTTTCTCTCATTCAAAGTACACATTTCTGCATGGCATTCAGATGTTAGATACTACATAATTTTCAGTGTTTCTGTGTCATCTTTATGTTATGGATGGGCAAAATTTACACTTCACCGTGTAATTCCTGCTCTCAGCGGAGCACTCCTTTTCACCCATCACTCCAGTTTACCTGAGAATGGCAGGTTAATTTCTGAGAAAGTAATACAAATCACCATCATCATTACTGTAATCATAGACTGCAGCTTTGTGTAACTTCGTTTACTTACCATATTTCCTTCTGCATTGTGGTTTCTGGAAAATGGATAGAAAGAGCCAAGCTGCATCCAGCGCAAGCAGAGTTCGTAGGTAGTGTTATAGTTAAACCCACAGATATCAGCACCAATCTAAAGAAAAAACAAAATAAAATTATTGGAGAAGTGCTTGTGATTGCAACTGAGGCCCAAAAATTAGAAACTACAGAAGTTTGCTAATAAAAATAATTTTTGGAAAGAGATACCTATTTCTGATGACTTTATAAAAATGCTCCATAATGATATGATTTTTTCCAGGGCTGGCTCCTAGATCATTAACATCACTGTGTAAGACCTGACCATATTTCAATAATTCTACAAATTCTCCAGCGCAGTTTACAAACCCAAAAATATATGGAGGGACCTCAATGATAGAATACATAATATACAGAGATCATTTTTGGATGGCATGCAGTGATTTAATCTGAATCTAGCAGTGCTATTTTTGTTTCTCTTCAGCCAGCCAAGATTGATGACATTTAGCTTTTTTTAATCTGCAATTCCTTATGCTGTGGAGGCCGTTACTGCTGGCTGTCTCAAGCAGCTTATTTCAGAAAACATTTGAGTTAATTTAAAGTGATATTGTGTATGAGCCAGCAACTGCCTGAAGGACACCGGACTCACATAGGGCATGCCAAAGAGGTTGAATTCCAGGACTCCAATGATTGACAGCTTCATGTCCTTCCACTGAGAGAAGTTGTCGCCCAGCCAGTGACCCCCATGCTTCCCACTGCCCACAAATGTAGACCGACTCAAGACAAACGCTCGCTTTCCAGTTGCCTTCTGGACAACACTGCGAAGAAATGCAACAAGATCATTACAAATAAGAATGGTAACCAAAAAAGTCATATGATCAACCTGAGCTTTCAGGCACAATTTTATCTGAAGGGGTGTTATTCATGAAACAATTACTACTGCAGTCCCCAGTCATGTGAAAATGTGGCTGCCAAACTGCAAACAATGGGAAGCTTTACTCAGCGGCCAAAATAAAAACCTAAAATCTATCTGATCCACAAAGCAATTTCTTTCACTTATTTTCAGTCTTCCTAAAAAAATAATTTGTGTTTAATTTATTCTCAACACTGTCTCAAACTGAAAAATTGAAACATAATTTCCTTTCTGTATTAGAACATTTAATTTAGTGTCCTACAGGTTCCTAAAAAACTGTATAATATATATTTTTTCAATATAGGATTTATTTAAAGATTTCTATTGGCAAATAAAGTTCTAATATCCTGGAATTAAAAGTAAAAAACAAAAAAAATACCTAAACAATGTCTGAGCATTTTAAAAAAGAAATAATCAATATAGAAAGCAAAAATGTAATCATTCAAAATGTCACCCCATCCGTGTAGTATTTCCTCTGGTTTCCTATCACTGCTTGATATATGAGGTTTCGTTACAGAATTAGTAGTGTAATGAATTTTTCCTTGCCTTTTGAAAATAACTTTGCTACATCATCAGAAAATCAAGGAAGTGCAATATGCCTTATTAACAAATCTGTTACAAAATTTCTCAACATCGGAAAATCTCTGTATGTAATTACATACTGCAACAATATATATTGCAGGAACTCAAATTCAGCTCTGCTTCAATACGATTTGGGCAACACAACTTAGACTCTCTGGGAAATCCTAGCATGAAATATTAATCATGTTCACCATCCACCTCCTTCGCCCTTTCCTTAATGAGATTTGATCAAGAGCTCTTTCATCCGTATTCGTAATGGCCAATATTAGGTATTGGTTCTGTAATAGCAAAGAGCCTTTAAAATGCTTCAACATTTGTTTCTGAAGCAAAAAACCCAACAACTTTCATGCAAGCCTAAACATATTAACCTTATGGGCCATATGCAGCAAGAGATGCAATTCTTGAATCGTGAGAGACCTGCTGCTTCTGGGTTGTAGGTGCACTGCTGGGCCCAATAACTGCACAAGACTCCATGTGCTTTGTATAAATGGCATTTTGGAGCCATTTCATGAATGTCCGCAGCATGAGTCCTCTCCTCTGGTTGTGCAGCACAAGGCTGGCTCCATTTGCAAATGCAGGTGCTAATGAGGGCAACATCGGATCATCTCAACTATGACCCAGAGCTGCATAAACAATTTGCAACAAGTAATTCATTGAATAAATTTCACTCTATTGCGAACCATTGCCGAACAGGTCCTAATGTTGTCAAAGGCATTTGTTGATTGAAATTATTTACAGAATAACATGTGCAAATAACTCTTGGTGTTAAGCTATGCACAAGCTGATTGCTGCTAGTTCATGTATCCAAATTCAAGCCATTTGACATGGGTCAGATGACACATTTCCTGTTCTCTGGCTGTGTTAGAATAATTCTTAGAATTGTTTTTTATATGATTATGAACTTGTCATTCGTTTTCAGCCAATATCCTGCAAGTGATGCTGGTTTGCTAAATATTCCTGTCAGTAATTTAATTTAGTATATTATTTGTGAAGAGCGAATGCAGAAAGGGTATACAACCAGCCTTGAAAAGAAATGAGATTTGAGAAACTCAAATGAATATGCATGAAAAATTCTTCACCAAAGTTTCCCAGCTTTGCAGCAAATCCAGCCTCTGCTTATGCTTTTGGTGGTGTTCTCCAGCCTTGGAGGACTCTCTACATTTGACTGAGCAATGTATGTGTTTCTATTGGAAGGGCCCCTGGAAGCAAGAGCTGCAGGAACAGGGAAGGTTCACAGCCTTGGGGGAGGCTGCAAGGAGCCGTGCAGCAGTAACCGTCCCAACAGCGTTGGTCTGGGTGGGCATGGCTGGGACAGCATGCACGCTGAAGGGGCTGGGACAGATGTGCCGGCACATGGAGCTTTTCCTGCTAAAATCACAGGGTTTGTCTCAGGCAATTGACTTTGCTGGCACAGAGCCTGAATAAAACTAAAAAATAAAAAAACAAAAAACAACAGCTGAAGAAGATAGGCAAATCCAAAGTCGCTATTCAAACAGTGTTACCAAGTCAGTGTATGGTTATGTAGACCTGAGCATGCAGAGGACAAATCCCAGTGGAGACACCAGTGATGGGAGGATCTTTGCTGAGATTGGGGTGTAGGGGCCCAAACACCATGCTAAGCCCCATGTGTCCCAGCTGGGCTGGGTGGCCAGCGGGGTCATGGCTTTGAGGGCTTTCTGCTCCTTCTCTCAAAAGCTGGACTGCTCTTCAGCCAGGCCCACAAGAGCTGCCAAACTGCTTCTGGCTTTTACCCAACGCTTCCCTTCCCCCAGGCTTGGCATGTAAAAGAAAAGTGCATCAGCACTGTAAGTACGCTCACTTAGCCATGTCCTCTGGATGCTATCACAATACAACTGCAGAAAGTGAGTGCTAAATACTGAAATAAGCCAGCACAAGGACACCTGCTTTGGCCCTTACATTGCGGTATTAAACTTCTCCATGTTTTAGCTCAATCTCTGCCAGAAAAGGCATGATTTGCCCATTTAATTTAATCCAATGGCTAGCTTTCCACTGTTGCTCCAGCTTCACAGCAAGTCAGCCTGTGTAAGCTAGTTTTGAGTGCTTCCCAGCTGCAAAATTCATTTTACATTAGCCAACAGCAACTCTGCACTCCTGGACCTACTGGTCCCCAAGCCAAAACGCAAGACGCTGCCTGCCAGGACCGAAAGGCAGCTCCAGAAGCAGTCGGGGGAGCTGCAAGGTTCAGATCCTTCACTGGCAGTGATAGAAATTCCTCTGCTTGGGCCACGGTAATGAAGGCATGGAAAAATTCCCCTGATGCCACACAAGGCTGTTTCTGCAGCAGCTGCACATGAGCAGCTTTAGCGGAGGACAGGAACATCTTGCTCCTGTTATACAAACGCAGCAACTGAAGAGTTAGGCCCTACAAGTAGATCCTGATTTTAGCTAAGAAAAGTAAAATTGGAAAAGATTCTGTTTCTTCTTCCAAGATTCTCTTTTTTTGAGACTTCTTACTAAATGACAAATGGTAAAATGAAGCATGGGGCTGTTTCTTATTAGATTCTGTTACAGATTTCCCAGGTAACATCAGTGGCTTTAAAAATGTATTTCAATCACCTGAAATTTGCTTAGAAATACTTAGAAAACTTACTTGAAAGTTGGTTCTGTCTGTGACCAGCCGAAGAGAGAGTGTGTGTTGTAATGCTCTCCAAGGTAAGTCTTGGAGTCGGGACACAATGTCTTTTGCGCCAGGGAACGATCAGAAATGGCTGAGAATGATACAAAACATTATATAATTAAATACATCACAATTCATATCTCTTCATATTTCTATTCATTTAGGGGTGAAAACACCAAAGAATTTGGGAAGAGGAACGGTTGAAGAAGTGCCAGACCTGCACTGATTAGAGGTTAGCGTGTAGCCTGCTTGCAGACAGGTACATGTGTCATCGGGGGGTGAGAGGCTTGAGTAAGCACTGCTAATTAATTTTGAGTTTTATGTCCAGTAATTCAAAATATCTGTACAGGTATCACGTATTCAGTAAATAATAGCCAGAAAGAAAATTTCTGCATTGCTGAATTAAGAATACACCTACGTACTCTTTTATGTAGTGACAAATTTTACTTAAGAGCAAAAGTGTTGCAAGAGAAAAAAAAAACCAAAATCAGAAATGCAGGTGCCCAGGGAACTTATATGGTTGTGTGAAGTCACAAGACCTCAGTTTGCATGTCAGCTGCAGATGTAGGCAGGCAGCACAATTCTGCCCTAGCATGGCAAAATTCACACCTAAGCTCAGCTCTGACCCCTCTCTTCCCCTGAGGCATCTAGGACTGCAGGACAGCAGGACTGATGGCACAGTCCCAAGCAGCACTGGGAGAGATGAGTGGGGAGTGTCGGAGGTGTGCAGGGGAGGAAAAAGCATGAGGGGCAGCAGTCCATAGGGTGTCACCTGCTACGGCCCAATACGCTGCACAGAAGAGAGCAAGGATAGATTATAATGGGTATATTCACACTTGGATGGATTATCCAGTAACTTTCTATCAGCAGGTCACAGGCAGTGAAGCCTTTTTTCCTTCAGCAGTAGCTTTTTTCCTTCAGTAATAATCAGGGGTAGCCCTGACGTCACTGGCACAGCACTGGTTTAGCTGAGCCAAGGGGAAGCAATATGAGGCACAAATTAGCCTCACAGAGGCTGCCTGGTCTTTGATCCCGTATTAAGGAGATGCTGGCAAAGCCCATTTGGTGCAGGAAATGTGATTCTCATCCTCTGCAGGTAACCTCCATGAAAATGCCATGTGAAGTTCCACAGGAACTGGACGGGTCGGATGTTTCATTCATACAACATATTTATTTTTAGAGATGGAGTTGAAAATATTTTAAAATCCTCTCAAAAAAAAAAGAAGAAAGGTAGATTCTCCAATATTCTTCTTTTGCATGCTTAATTAGGTGCACACACTATTGTAAATATTTCTCCGTGAGCAAGCAATCTCACCACCTAATCGCACTTCATTTTATGTTTGCAGCTCATTACTACAAAGTGCATTTCTCTGTACCTGAAACCCCATTAGCCTCTCTGCTCTGATGTGCCACCACAGCTGGAATCCCTGTGTTCGGATTTTTAGACACAAACACTCCAGCGCAGCTGATCTGCATCAGAAATAACTTAATTTATAGGCAATTTCCAAGTAACTTTGACTGATAAGGCTTTGAAGAAGACACTAAGGTTCTGGGGAAAGTCACACTTAATGTCCCAGTGGTGCTTAATTGTTAGCCCCATAAAATTAAGTTGGGATATGAAGGAAAATGCTTTCATATGAGTCATATTCATGCTTCATTGTTAGTCCAAGTATTTTGTATTCTGCCTCAGTAATACTGATTATTTTACAATTGCATACTAATCTTCAGTATAAAGTATTTTATAGAAAATTGATTTGAAGGACATCTGTTTTTAGAAGTTCAAACCATGGTTATGTGTAATTGTGGTTACAATTTAGATAAGGAGGCTGAAGGCTACATGGACAAAAAGCCTGAGGCGCTGATACTGGGACTTGCAGAGATTTAGTCACCTAAGACAACAACGAGCCCCCAAAACCCTGCCAATCCCAGGAAGGTCTTAATGTCTTGTTGGACTAAGCAGCTTGGGTCCTACCTCACACCTACACCAGTCAAGGGCTTGGACAGCCAAGGGCATGCACAGTGTTGTCATAAAGTGGAATATAAAAGAAAGTCCTTAAGCACTGGTTGAAAGCGGATCTCCTACACCTTGGAAAAAATGCCTTAGGCTCCTGTCTGCAGAAGGGAGACCAACATTGTGAGTCGCAAGCAGAAGTAGGTGCATACGTGCACAAGAAGGAGCAAGTCAGGAAGAGAAACTGGGCTCAGAACACTCCTGTCTTCAGCATCGCTCATTGTCCTAACATGTCATGTAGACATCTAGGTGTCTAAGTCTGAATCCTCTATAATGGCTCAGAATTCAACACTAGTTGTCGCAAAGCTCAGCTTCATGGCTCAGAAACCTCTTTATGGGTCCATCCTTCAGTCCTTTATTTGTGAGGGTAAAGGCAGCTCTGCTGTTTTGGCCATCTTCCCCAAAGTCTCACACCTTTTTTTGCAGCTCTCAATGCGGAAAAAAGTGGAGGTAACTTAAAGCAAAGGTGGAAATGTCTCATCAATTCCTGGGCTTTGGTCGATGACAAGACCCACAGGGCCAGTATACAACAGCTACAATCAGCAGTTTCCCCACAAAGAGAGCACCAAAATCATAATTAGAAGCTTCTGGTTTCCATAATTTACAACCTTTTTATAATATTTTGTCATGCTTTTGTTATGTTTATTTTTCTCTTGCAACCGGAGTGAAAAGAAATGAGATTTAATAAATAAAACGAAGAATTCACATGACAGTACAACAGCCTGAAGGAAAAAAGGGGACATTTCCAATACTTCACTGTCAATAACTCATTTATGTATCAACTTCCTGCTGCTTATTAACATTGCTCGGGCAGCCGGACTTTCCTGGGGAAATGTTGGCTGGATTAATTGCCAGGACCACTGGCACTAATTGTAAGTACTCATGGCTTCCTGGGGAAGAATGAGCATGTCATTAACTCGGCTACTGGAAGAGGTGGTCCCATTCCTATCAGTCTCCCATAGGCTTGGGCATTTTTAAACTTATTTTTAGCCCATTTCTAGTACAGCAATGAAAATTTCTTTCCTAAGAGAAAGAGAAGGTATTGAATTAAAGCATCAGGGAGACGCCATCTTCCTTGTCATGGTTTGTGGAAAAGGCAGAGCCTGCCCATCCCTGGGACTAGCAGTGATGATGGTAAGGCAGAAGGATTACTCCTTCCATAAATCTGTAGCTGAGTTACAGTATATAGGTATCTTGTCCTTCTGTGATGCAGACCAGTTGCTCAGAGAATGGCAGGTAAGGCCATTTTTCTAGTCCTGTTACAAGGCAGCCTCAGTGACAGAGGAAAGTGGCTTATGTTTGATACCCCACCAAAGCTGAGCCAATAGAGTCCTGAACAAATATGTAACTGAACACACAGAATAGGCAGGGAAAGATGGAAAATGAAGGGATGAAATTTTTTTCTAAGAAATAACCTATAAGTAACCGATCCGAGATTAAAAAAAAAAAATATATATTATCAAAGAAACTTTACTTACTAGGAATGTAAGGAGGGTCATTGATATCATTAACAGCACATCCAGGGTACTGGCCTCTTAAGAAATTGGATGGTTCGTTCATATCCTTTGATAAAGAGAGTAAGACACGTGTCAAAAACCTCATTTTCTTTTTTTAAAAGAAGGGAGGGCAAATATAATGAGACATACAATCCAGATCCCATCGTAGTCAAGGACATCCTTAAATTCCAGACACAGCTGGGTCCACCACTCAACTGTCCTGGGGTTGGTGTAGTCAGGAAACACCGAGTCTCCGGGGGGCCAGGCCTAGAGTTCACAGACACAACAACTGGTTATCTTCTCATTTCTGTTACACAGCTGCTTTATCACTTAGAAGCAGCACTAGACCAAATGCATGAGGGAATTTAATAAACCAACCTTTCCAACAGCAGGAGTCACGCCATCAGAGTTGTTCACCCAGACTCCCATTTCCTGTCCGAGATCGTAAGGCCTGTAAGTGCCCGGTTCTTCATCCTTTGTTATGAAAGGGTCCTGAAAACAGCGATTACATTTCCATTACTGAAATCCCAAAGGTAACAATTACTTTTCTATGTGTATATTTTAGAAAATGTGGATGATGTTCTTAATGCAGATTGCAATAATTTTGGAAGAAAACAGCATTAAAATTTAATAAGAGTTGAGAGTACATAATAATTTAGGAAAAGTCATTAAAGATGTGTCGTAAGTATTTCTTGTATAAGGCAAAAGTGATGTGAAATTATTAAATAACCTCATGTTTATTTTTTATGAGACATTCTATGTTCAAATGGTTTGAGAGAGACACTAGATTTTACTTGCCCCTCGCCGAGGTCTCCACTTGACAGACGAGTGCCACACTGGGCATTCCCACACTTGGACACCTCTGGGTTTCCTCCAAGGCAATCCTCATTCCAGCTGCCTCAGCATCAGCAGCTCAGTGCTGGAATAACTAAAGCTTTTCAAGGGGCTTGAAGTTGGGACACATCCAACCTCAAAAAGATCTCACTAGCCCTCCCTTCTGATCCAATGGCAGACAAGGATGTTTTATGCCAGTCTGGTGCAGAGTAACCCAACTTATGCATGCCTGCGGGGCCTTATGTCTCTGTTCTCCCCAGGCATGAAGACCACAGCATTTTACACCCCATAGCTTGTCCTTGATGCCCCTTTCACTGCTTGGGATGGTTACCACCTCCCATTGCTGCCAGTGGCGTTGACACCACCAGCTTCTCTGCCTCAGGATGAGCATCCATAACCACCAAGGTCATCGAAAGCGAGCCTAATCTGCTCTGGGGGAAGATGGTGGCCCCCCATGTCAGTGAGAAATAAAGTTAGGAATACTTTGAGATGTCAGTGAATGAAGACATAGTATTCAACTCTGCTCAGCAGTCAACTGGGACTAAAAGGAGATAAGTGCACTTTGCAATATGTCCCTAATTGGGAGCAGCTATCTGCTTTGTGTTATTTAGAACAGAGGAAGATTGCAGCCATTTTAGAAGAAGGGAATTCTTTACTTTTCTCTTAGAAAATGTTATTCCCTCAGGTTCTGCTTAAGGCAAAACCTTTCAGTTATGAAACACAATGGAGAAAAACACCACTGAAATAATTCTTCCATTCACTTATAGCTTGCGCAGTAATTTAAGTGAACTTTAATTAAAATGTAATAGAAGTCTAATGAACTTCTTAAGAACCAAAAAAAACCTGCTCACAAATGGTAAATTTCTTTAAAGGCATGTTTTAAAGCTCATTTTAATATCTAAATTATTTGCTTGATTTACGTGTAAACACTCTGGTAGCTATAGCCTTAGCGAGGAAAGTATATTCTTCCTTCCCTCAAAAACAGAAGTCCCTGCTAAATCCCTACCTTAAGTGTAAGATTCTGTTAAATTTTAACTACCTAACTCCAACATCATCTTCATAAAGAGTATAAGTGTCCATTATATTTTTAACTTTTTTAATAGTTCAGCTTTGGAAAAGAGAAAACTGTCCATCTGCAATAATTATCTTGTAATTGTGGAAAAGATGTCTCCCAAGGGACTTGAAGGCTGGAAGGAGTCATCTTAATTAGCTACTCCCAATCCAAACTTCTAGTTTCCTTCAGCTGAAAGGTTATTCCAGTGCATAAATCTAATATATTATGCAGGTTTAGTATCGTCCTAAAGAGAACAAAACCCTCCTGTGCATTCATGGGTTGTTTGTGCGGGAGGAAGTTCATGTCTGTTAAATCTTCCCTAATTCATCTTTTCAGCAGCTCTTGGAGAGCAGGTGCTGAGCATCCTTAACTCCAGCTGACTGCGCCGAGACCCGGGGACACCCACCACTTATCCAGACCAATGCACTTCCACCTATGAGCCCCAAATATAGATTTTGACACACATCCATAAAAATTCATCTCTGGAAATTTTAGCCTCTACGGCTCATAGAGCTGGACTTCAAAATGTTAAAGCTATCAAGCATTATTTTGAATCATAAGCATGTTGCTATTGACTTAAGTAATTTGTCACTCATGTCATTCCTAGTTGTTCCTATTTTTAGTGCGATTTAATGGAAGGTATGCAAGGTCTTTCATTAAAGCTCCTCTTCAGTAATGATGTTTATCATTTTACATTGTTGTCATTGTTACTTTTAGAACTTCTTTCTTTGTTTCTAAAGAATGTATTTGTTCTGACTCAGCTGAAGCACGCACACTATTCAGCTGAATAATGATGACCAAGTACTGACACTCTTAGACAAAATTTCCCTTAAATGGAGGTGACCTCTGAAAGATATCAGGGGAGAGAAGTGCTGAAGGACTGCATTTAGAGACTCCGATAATGGGGCCACACTAGTATCAAGGTGACCACAGGCACAGAGGGCTCTCAGCATTGGATGCAAGCATGGGGACTGGACTTCCTGATGGTGAGGCACCAGCCACCCCAGCGGTGGTGGCACAACCAAGTTCAGAGTCCCATCCTGAGGCGGGTTACTGGTGTTAATACTGCTGGCTGTTAGGATCTACAGTTTGCTTGTGACCGTAGCGGTCTGAGGTGAGGAGGACTGAACCCGTTTCCCCAAAATCCGTTTACCAGAGGTTTTACATGACACCAAGTGACTGCAATGAGAGCCCATTTGCTGAAATCATCACGAGGGAGGCAACAATCTGCTACACTTGGGGAACTCACTCATTACTGTTACTACCCAAAGGGAATCTAAATAGAAAATTATTCTTTCAGTATCGAACTGGATTACACTTGCCTTGATTGCAGTTAACAGGGCTTTGCTGTCACTTGGGAATGAAACCCATCATACTGTTCCAGCTCCTGACTCAACTTATGGGAATGCTTTACATCACTAACAGTCAGTTTGACAGAAATATCAGCAACTATAATAAAGTGAAAATAGAAAACTTCACTACCAGTACAACCTATACTTCCCATGAGCTTTTAACTCATTAAGGACAAACTGAATCAGCTTTTGTTCTTTTTCACAAGCTTATCTAAAGAACTAGAGCAGAGGACAGTCCTTAGCTACAGGTTAGTGGAAGGAGGAAAGAAGGCCTTCCTATCTAGATTCCCATTAGTTCATTGCATGAATTAAGAATTGTTATATTCCTTGCATCTGCCTAACAGCTGAATTTAGATTTATATAGCAACAGCTCCTCGCACTGCTCTAGCATGCACCATCTGAGAAACTGAAAGGGATTTAAAAATGTAGTTGAAGTTAAACTCACCAGTAAGAAGGTAGCGTAGCTCACCCACTAAACTGTGACTGCTTGCCTGTAGGTTCTTACCCAGCAGCAAGCGCAAAACAACGGGAGGCATCCTAACTTTGATGAAAAGGAGGTGACTATCACGTATTTACTGAAGGGCAAGAGTGTGCATGGGAAGAGCTACCCCAAACTCGTGGTATTTAGCTGATGTATTCATGTCTTGCAAACTTTTTTGAGATAACCCAATACATAGGCAGGTGGTATTTAATGATACAGCTCTAAGAGATTAGATAATTTTTAGAGCAGTATTGAGGATACAGGGAGCCTAAAATGCCTAACAGCTGGAAAGAGCACTCAGTCCTGACAGCTCATGTGCTCATCTACCACTTGGTTAGTTATTTACAATGATTTATCCAGTTAATTTTGGTCTATTTTTGTCTTGAAGTTGCGCTCCATCAGAGTGATTTAGTAATCTGTTACTGTTTAAACTCTGTGCCTTGGACGTCCACTGATGGAAACTGTTTTCACTGCTGCATCCTGGAGTTTCTCATGATTTACAGCTGCACAAGAACTGAGACCTTCATGGGAACGTATGCAAATGGTGCTCACTATATAGGCTGCTATTTCCATTACCAATATGTAATTGATCACTTGGGCCGTGTAGTTTTGTTTGAGATTCCTAGCAGCAAATGCAATTATAGTGCAACAAAGTGAAGATTAGGCCAACAATAAATACAGAGCGGGTATTTTTAATAAAACTACCAAAAAATACCCTACCAGACTGAAGAACAGCAAACCTCATAACTGTATTTTAAAAAGAAAACACTGGGTATCCGTGGTGCTGACTAGTCCATCCTCCGTGATATGCTAGACTTTGCAACAAATTATGGAGGAAAAAATAAGGGCAGGGAGGCACTTCTGGCTTAATCTATCTATTTGACAAGATAATGTGATTTTTAGATGAGGAAACTGCAGTAGCTCTCAGTTGTCTTGACTCCAGTAAACATCTGATACACTACCACAAGTGAAAGAGGAATTGTCCCACAATTTAGGGCTCTGCTATTCAGTCTCTCTTCCCACAAGCCTTCGACAGCACCCCCATGACAAGATGAGGAACGCGGCCCTTATTTTAAAAAGACAGGATCAACTTAAAGCCTGTCGACATTAGTGCCTGTCCATTATGATTCAGCTGGATTAACTGGTCTCTTTATGAGTATGAGCCACCAACAGATGTAGGTAAATGTGATGCAGGGTTTTGTCATACAAGATAATTTTTAGCAGAAAGAAGGAAATATTTCTGCCATTCTCCAAACACTGTGGGTGCATCATTTGGAGTGCTGTGAAATCCGGTTATCTGCTACACAGGCAAATGCAGTCAAACTGGGGCACATGTTGGGGAGAGCTACTACAATGAGATCTGAAGACCTCCCCCGATAAAAAGAGAATAAAATGCTTCAGTTTGTTTAGCCTAGCAAAAAAAGGCTGAGGGAGAATACGCATGTTCGAATAAGTATATCAAGAAAGAACGTAGCAGGATGAGAGATTGGCAGCTTGAGGTAAATAAGAATAGTAGCACCCAAATGAAAGGTGTAAGCTGGCCATTTAGGCTGGAAAATAGAAGACTGCAATTACAGCAAAAAGTCCTGAGAGGGACTCTGTGCGACTGTCTCCTCCTCCTCTTTCCCCTGTGGGTCAGCGCAGCCTGAGTCTTCCCCGATGCATCTGCTGGACCTGTTTGCAACACGTGCCCAGGGAGGGACCCCTGGCCCCGGGCAGCTGGCTCCCTGCTCCGTTCGCCTTGCAGACAGGCAGCTTTATCCTAATGGCTACCTTAAATCTTTTCTGCTGCAATTTAAAGCATTTTTCTTCTTATCCTGTCCTTAGTGGTTATGGAGAACAAATTACACCTCTCTTCTCTGTGGCGACATTTCACACCCACCTGCGCTGCTCCGGGTCTCAGCACCCCTGAGCCTTCCCACCCTGATCCTTCCCAGGTGGTGTGAATGCCCCAGCCTGTGCTGGGACAAGTCTTGTGCATCTATCAAAGCCTTTTCCTTAATTTCTGGCATCCAATTTCCTTGCCACCATTGGCACTCTCTTAGCTACTGTGAGAAAAAGTAATTCCAGTGCAGCGACATGTACAGGACCTCGCTGGGGAGAAGCAGCAATCTTTGTTGGAAAAATTGATGGGAGAAGATGGAAATCTCTGATTTTCACTTCTGCCCAAATTCATTCATTGTCTCATACATCAATTTTGGTTATGGGTTCAACATACTTTTTCCACCAATTTTCATACAAACAAACTCTCTTACATTAATTTAGATAAAAAGTAAGTATAAGGTAACGTAGCTACTACCTCTCCAGAGTGATAATGAGTAGATTTTTTCCACTATTCTGCTATTTTTGTGTGTGTATTAAACTCATTTGGGTTTTTTTTCAGGAAAAGTATTACATTAAAGCAATTGTATCTCAACTCAGCCCTGAACGGAGGCAAAATTTCTCATCACTGAGTGGGAAAAAGTGAAAGAGAATTTATGTTATGGTATAAAGATGGTGTGGTATACAGATATCTGATAAATGCAACAAATTTAAATATGAAATCTGAAAAATTGTTCTTTAGCTCCTCTCAACAAATGACAAAAATGGAAAATCTGCTACAATAGCATGTGTGTGTTAGCACCTAGATACTGCTATGAACACCATGCTGCAAATAGTTCTGATAAATGAAGAAATAATTAGCAACATTGTTAATTTACCAGAATCACGACATTGTGCATTCCTTCCTTCTTCAGCTGTTGGAGGTACTCTGGCAGACCTGCATAATTCACTTTGTCATAGGTAAAGTCCATGCGACGTTCCATGTAGTCAATATCAAGATGCTGGACATCCTGTACATTTTTAAAGTAAACATTACATGAGTACTTCTTCCAGCTCCGGAGTTCTCAGCACAGGAAAGACATGGACCTGTTGGAGCAGGTCAAGAGGAGGGCCACAAAAATGATCAGAGAGATGGAACACCTCTCCTATGAGCACAGGCTGAGAGAGTTGGGGTTGTTCAGCCTGGAGAAGAGAAGGCTCTGGGGAGACCGTACTGCAGCCTTTCAGTACTTAAGGGGGACTTACAAGAAAGACGGGGACAAACTTTTTAGCAGGGCCTGTTGTGATAGGACGTGAGGTAATAGCTTTAAACTAAAAGAAGGTAGATTCAGACTAGATATAAGGAAGAATTTTTTTGTGATGGGGGTGGTGAAACACTGGCACAGGTTGCCCAGAGAGGTGGTAGGTGCTCCATCCCTGGAAACATTCAAGGTGAGGTTGGAGGGGGCTCTGAGCAACCTGATCAAGTTGAAGATGTCCCTGCTCACTGCAGGGGGTTGGACTAGGTGACTCTTAAAGGTCCCTTCCAACCCAAACAATTCCATGATTGACATATTTGATATGGAAAATAAGAATGTATGCAACTGTATTGCTAAAAGGTAACTAACGTACAAAATGAAACCTAAGAGATTGGCTATAATAATTATAAATAATTGTCTGGCTAAATTCAGCTGCTATAAACTTACATGGTAGCAATGGGCAAAATGGAAACGTAGAAGTCCTAGTTTAGCAACTGTTTGGCAGTGATATGCATCAGAAGTACTATAATTTTTTTTTAAATGGTAGCACCTCATACTGCATAACAGTAAATTCAGAATTACCTGCTATGCAGCCAAGAGCAGCACTTAAACCTCATGTTCAAAGCCCAATTTAAACATTCTTTTAACCATTATAAAGATATTACATGCAAAACCACTACATAAGATTATGAACATACTTTTATTCTACAATTCTCTTTGTAGGATAATCACTTTTCCTCTATTATAATTTTATTCATCTCACTTTGGATTGTAAAATTAGCATACACAGTGAAAAATTTGTACTTACGTATGGGATATCATAGTAGTGCATGCGATCGACAGTTTTCTTTAAAACATCAATGCTGCCATAACCCCATCGGGAGAGATGAAATCCAAGAGACCAGTAGGCAGGCATGTGTGGGCGTCCAATGGCCTACAGCAGGAACAAGGAATATAGAAATGCAAAGGGTGAGATGAAAAGTTATTCTGAAACACCAGGAGAGGCTCCCAGCTCATTTAAGCCACAAAGATCAGGGTACAGGTATCACCCACCCATGAAATACCCTTTCCTGTCTCAGAAAGGCTCACTGTACAGTATGCTTGGCTTCAAAAAAGTGCTTCTCCTGGTGGACCCTTGTCCTTAGCAGAGGCTCTGAGTGACACCCACACTGAGCATCATTTGTAAGAACACCACAGTGGAAGACACGGTGTATAAAATCCAGGCTAGTGTTAAATGATGGTCTCGCTGAGGTCTCAGCCTTCATACAGTAGCATGTGCATTCACTTACACCGCACACGCCGGCAGAAACCCAGCGTGGAGCCTCGCACCGCCTGACCCGTGCCAGGTCCACAAACCCTTTGGTCAACAGCAGGCAAATCTCCAACGCTACACAGCAACTTCAGCATTGCTAATTTCTCTTGCTTCATCCAGCTGAACTAACTCATCAAGAGTCTGATGTTTATTTGAGCTCTCTGAAGTTTTAATTATATTTACACACCATCCTGATGAAATTCAGTTACTTATGACTGACTACTCTTATTGCTGGCCCACAGCATTGTGTTGCCAGGCATTGACAAACCTCTTCAAAGTCAGTTACTGTTTGGTCCCGAAATTCTCAACTGAAACATGAAGTAATGAGTTAAATATGATTTTATAAATATTTGATTTCCACTGGCTCCACATAGCCCAGCTGTAAATTGCATGAGAAAACTCGATTGAGAGCACAGGGGAGCGAGGCATCCTGCTCTGCTTCCCCCGGTGAGAGCTGCTCTGGCAACCTGGGACAAGCAGCGAGCAACCACGATGTGTCTGTTCTAGAAATAAGCTGAAATCTGGCGTTGCCTCATTAGTACACACTGGTGTTTTCTGGGGGACATCTCTTGAAATATTTACTCCAGTTTTAAACAGTTAGATCCCATGAAATTAACCTTTGTTCAGTATTTCTAGCTTCCTTGCCGGTGACACATGGAAATCAAGTAGCTAGTGAGCACCACAACTTATTTAATCAGTTGCGGGTATTGACTCCCTTTGGCTAAATAACTGTTCCTCCCTTATTTGCTTATGGATCTCCATAGTTAGGTAATTAGGCTAAGAAGTGAAAAAGAACAAAACTTGCATATTGTCAGCTGAACCCCATGTACTTTAGTTAAATAAAACAAGGCACTCCTGACACTCTGTATCTATTCCATTGCTAAGCTCTCTAGAGATCGCAATGCATAAAGGTACATCTTCCTATGGGATTTTCTCCAGTCAGAGCCTGACCTGGGAAAACAATGCTGAACTTGAAAATTGCTCTAAAATACGTCATGGATGCTAGAGCTGGTGGGATGTGCAAACTGCACCGGGCAGAAAAACAGATGCAGGAGAGAAGCAGGGAAAAGCAGAGGATGTTTTAATGCACCCAATCTGGGGGAACACACAGGGTAAATTGATTCCAAATGAGAATGGCTTGTGGACAGACAGGTGAACTTTAAGCACTAAGCATTACAAATTTGGCTACACAATGTGCTTTCGTTTGTTGGAATGCTGCTATCTCACCTAAGAAAAAGCAGCAGGAGGCCAGAACAACTGGTCAGGTTAATAGCTTGAGTGCCTCCAGGAGGGATGCTCCGGCAGAGCAGCACAGCTGCCCCGGATGCCTACTACTAGCCTCATTCCACCAGATTTAACTCTCTTCACCCTCCTCAACACCTACTTCACCTCCAACTTAGCCAGAGGCTAAGCCCTTCAGAGGAAGCAAGAGCAGCTACCAGCAGCATGCTCCTGGTGCAGCTGCACGTAGCCTTTACTGCACGCTGCTGCGCCCTTGCTGGGAGAGGCCCTGGGCAGACAGAGGTGCCCCTCTATCATGCAGGGGGAGGCCGGTGGGCAGAGACACGCCGTTGCCACCATGGTGCAGTCTTGTCTGGTTACACGTGTCATTAGTTATTTCCAGCTTGTGTGGACACACCTGATCCCCCAGACCATGTTTCAAGCTCTGCTGGGGCTTCCCGTGGAGAGCTGAATGGAGTACAATGGCTCAGGACAATCTCCTAGACACCCTGTCAGCCAGCACCAAGATGTCTAGCAGAGCACGGCAAGCCTCAGGGCAAGAAGTCTGCTTCTCTGTCGCAACTGCACTCGCCATATTAAGGATAAATTCATCTGAGGAGGCAGCAGAGCTTGTTTTAGACCAGCTAACGCTGCAAGATGAGCTCTGTGAACTCCACCACTTTGTGCTCCTAAAGCAGATGCACGTTTTGTCCTTGCTTTCTCTACTGTAAACAGAGAGTGACCTCTACAAACAAGGTTAAAAAGACAGACCAAAACAAAAGAACTCCCTTAATGAAATAGAATGTTTTGTGCACAGCCTTCTCCCCTTGGACAAGAGGAAAAGGGAAAACCAGCTGATAAATATTCATCCTGTGGCTGAAGGCAGAGCCCAGTGCCCTGGCAGGGTCTCTGTGTGGCATCCGCTGCCTCTCCCCGAGCAGGCTGGGAAATGGGAACCTCCATGGAGGTGACCAGCCTGGACAGAGGCGGCAGGAACCACTGGGCAGCCCTGCTCCGGGTCCTGTGATACCTCGGGTCACTCCGGGCTGAGGAGGACATTGCCAATACAACATGGTTCAAGAGCTGAATGGGGATATGCTTCTGCACCCACATCCTATCAAGCACCCATGTGGATGCCAGTGGGGCTGGAGGTGGAGCTGTGGCCACCAGCATGCTGGCCAGGGTCCTTCCCAAAGGGCATGTCCCCAGCACTAGGGTTTGCTGAGGTTTGGCTGCTTGCCCTTATGTGACAGTGCTGTCTTGCCTGTGGACCACAGAGCTGCCCCACGGCAAGGCAGTATTTCGTGACAGCAACCCTTGAGAAGTTTGGGATTACAGCTGAACCAACTGAAGAAAATCCACCTTGTGAGCAAGACATTAAGTTTTAAAGCAATTAGTTCCCCAGGTTCACCAGGCTGGCGCATCTATGGTGAGCTTAATTGAAATCAGCAGAACATTTGAAGAGGAAGGATGAAAACAGGGCAGCTGGGAAAACAAATGTTCTTTTTTTCTAATTATGCTGCGGACTCTCTCTAATGGATCCCCCTGAAGCTTCCTGATAAAGTAACTGACATATGGTACCTACTCGCAGATGGATCAGCAGAGGCAGGGATATAATTCTGCAAACCTGAAAACTCATGTTGGATTTGATATATATTTAGGATCTAGTTAATTCATATATATTGCATTCTGCATACAAATGATCAAAAAATGCGGTATGCAGAGAAAGCCTGCTTGGCAAAATTGACTCCCATAGAATCAGAAAAGGTAAATGAGGTATGGCAGGGGAACTGAGGGAGGAAAACATGAGAAATGCAGAAACAGCAAACATATGGGGTACCCAAACTGAGAAAAAAAAAAAAAGGGAAGATACGGTAGTGCAGAAGCAGAAAAAAAAAAAAAAAGATCCTATTTTCTGTTCCACAATTCCTCCTGCACTTGGTTCTTAAATAACTCCTAGTGTTGTTTAATAAATTCACTGTTAGTTTTTCCAGGTTTACGTAACTTGGCATTATGTAATTTTTTTTTCCCACTTTTTTCAGATGCACCTGAGAGCCGATGAATCTAGGAGGTACCCTGGAAACATTTTGCAGTAAGAACAAAGTTCAGTGAAAACATGTATATCTAGCAGCTAAAATCTGCTCCCAGGGAGCAGGTAATCTGTGTTCACTTTCCCTGTGTTGGGTTACAGGACAAATACCGTTATTACTATGAGCATCAAACATATCAACTAAGTTATAAACGCTATATGGTAAATTGGGATCTTATTCTGTTAACACTATGACCAAAGATTTTCAGGTGAGAGAGACAGCTGAAGAGTTATGCCCTATACACCACAGAGGCCGTAGAGAGAGATACTCTTTCCCCTGCTTACAAAGGAGCTGTGATCTCCAGCGATGCAGGTACAGGGGCTCAACATGAAAGATTGCTAATCTTGCACCCTAATTAGCCATACAAAATGCCTCTCGAAGCTTGATATTTGCTTAAACTTCCTTTCTTTAAGGAAGAGCTGTAGGAGGAAACTATAAAAATCCAAGTGGGCTAATGCTCTGGATTTAGACACAGAAATAGTGTGTTTGGATAATCACACAGTGACTAAATCACACAGGTGCTCCTATGGCCCAGATATCTGTATCCAGCTCATCTGCTGTGGCTGACAGGCAGGTGAGTGCTGTGGACACCTAGTCAGGCAGGGAATAACCTTTACTCGGTCTATGCACAGAAGCTGAATTTTGTTTTAGGAGAGCAAGAAGAAAGGTACTGCAACTGCTGAACCATTAAGAAGACGCTCACAACCTCAGGAGTCTAAAAATTTTAAGGACTTCCAATGCCAAGGTCTTCAAACCTTGTTCTTTGCTGCACAAACACCAGCAGCTTAGTCTTTCTTGGGGAACTCATTAATTCAATTGCGAGACTCTCACTGAATCATCACAGTATCACAGTATTGTCAGGGTTGGAAGGGCCCTCTTGAGATCATCTACTCCAACCCCCCTGCCACAGCAGGGACATCTACAGCAGTTGCACAGGATGGTGTCCAGGTGGGATTTGAATGTCTCCAGTGTGGGAGACTCCACAACCTCTCTGGGCAGCCTGTGCCAGTGCTCTGCCACCCTCAGAGTAAAGAAGTTCCTCCTCATGTTAAGATGGAACTTCCTATCATCTGTGATAAACTGCAAGTACAAGCAGGTTCCCATGTTACTTCTCAAATCAGAGGCTGGACTAGAGACCTCCTGAGGTCCCTTCCACCCAGAACTATTCTACAGTTCTGTAAAGAGGAAGTAAACCAGCAATTTGCTCTCAAAACAGAATTAGGAGACATGCAGCGTGCTCTCTTAAAGCTTGTCATCAGATAATTTGTGATAAAGTAACAAATTCATGGCCTTCACTCCACTCAACAGCTGTTAAATGTCTATTTGTTGAACTATAACTTTCCTGAGTGTCTTGTTATGGAACTCATGTCCTGCTGCTGCACACTGTTACTCTGTCCTGAAAGGCCACCGGTGGACTTGGCAATGGTGGTCTGGTGTTAGGTCTGGCTGTAGAGCCTCAGCCAGGCTCAGCTCAATGGCTGAGCTCTTTAGCTTAGTACCGCTTTTTCCCCATCCTCCTGCAAACCGAGGCATTTGCCATAAAAAGTGAGATTTGTGTTATATAACTGTTCTGCACACTGGACCTCTTATGTAGTAGGAGAAAAGTGTGATTACTGTCAAATATATATATATAGCTGTGGCAGGACCGTCTCTGATGTGCCAGGAGCAGCACTTCTTGCGGCTGGGCTTAGGGACAGGAGGGAGCAGAAGAATTGGGATGGAGAATTCTCCTTCCCATTGCACGATGCCCAGCACATGCCTTATCGCTGCCGTCACTGCTGTAGCACTGTGGTGCCACTGGCAGGATGAGTCCTACAGCCCACCTCTGCTCCATGCAAGACACAGCAGGGGAGACGGAGGTACCGGCATTCAGCCCTCTGCTTCCTTCCCACTCCTTGCATCACCCTTGGACCCCATTTAAAGCAGATTAACCTGGGCCAAGCCAGTACCCGGGGCCACCATGGCTTTCACCGACACCTGTCCTTGCTCTGAGGACGCACAGAGAGGCTGGTGGTCCTGGAAGGGCAGCTGCAATCATCCCTGTTCACCACGCAGGGAGCGCTGCTCCCAGCACAGCCCAGCTGTCTCCAGCTGGCCACGCAGCACTGGCTCTGGGCAAGAGCCTGTGGGCCACCCTTGGGTGCTGGCAGCAACCTGAATACATGCACGGGGAAAGCTTATGTACTCCAGAGACCCAGTAAAGAGCTTAGTTACAAAGCTGTCCTAACTCATTGGTTTGGAGGGAGCTGTGTAAAAGCAGTGGGCAGATCTAAGCTCCTAAATCTCTCACAGAAACAAGCACGGCAGGGGCCAGGCGGGTTGCCCAGGTCTTGAAGTGGCACTGAAGGCAACAGCACAAAATGATTGAGAAAGGTGTGGAGCACTTTGCTCTGGACACAGCTCCCTTGCTCTCAACTGGCATGCAGCGCCTGGCACCTGGCCACACTGCCATACCACAGGGGCCATCCTGGAGAAGATGCAATGGATGGTCACTGCAGAAAGCCCCGTGCAGTGATTTGGGGCAGATGCTTGCACAGGCGGGAGGTGGGTGCTATTCCCCCAATGAACTCATTGCAGCAGGGCAGCCTGGCCCCACCGGGGTTCCCTGCAGCCAGGAGCTCCCAAAACATCACTTTCCAGAGGAGACCCATGCAAACAGCCAAGAGAGCTGAGAGATGGTGCTGAGTGGTGCCTTGCAGACATGGGTCACACTGCTCCTTTCCACCCTCTCTCCTTCTCTGGGGCACGACAACGACCACGCGGGAGAGTTCTCTTGGTGTGACAGAAAATACAATTGAAAAATAAAGTCTTTTCTGTCTCTTTCACCTCCCCACATATCTTGTACATAAAAGCCAAATCATTACCCTAGAGACTAATAATATGGTAATTGTAACATTTGAGATCTGGGAATTTCAGGATGTTTACTGAAGAAGTTATTATTTCACTGTGAAATTGCTACCATGCATTCTTTAAGATTCCCTAGAGAGCCAAGCACAAGCTCAAAGGATACAGAACAGGGGATTTTTTGTCCTGGCATGTGACATGTCTAGTTAGGAGACGCCCACCGGCTCCCCTTTACCTTGTTTTCTTCACTCCAGCTCCATTGCCAGAGAGGCAGGGGTGGAAAGTGAGCTGCCAGTACCCATCAGCTGGGGAGTGAGAACTCTCTCATTTTATTTTCAGCTGCTGGCCACCTGCTAAGCCACAGAAATGCTGCCTTCAAACACCAGTGAAAGACTTTGAAAAGAAAAGGGGATGGCTCTAATCTCCATCGCACCGCTGCAGCAACTCCCTTGAAATAGGTGCTTTCATCGCAGGGATCACAGCTGCAGGCTAGGGGGGAGAGTCACTTTACTTTTTCTTTCTTTGGGTTTGGTGTTTTTTTTTTTGTTTGATTGCTAATGTGTAAGTTCAAAACCCAGTTTGCTGGTTGGTCTGTGGCTCCAGGGTCAGAGGTGTCTGGTGGGGAGGACGTGCAGAGGGAGCTGGAAACCTCTGAGCGACAGAGCAGTCACTCCTGCTCCGGGATGCTGAGAAGCACCAGCAGCATCCCACCTCTCTGGGAAGCACAACCTGAACCTCTGCTTGGCAAAGGAAGGTGTAGCGGAGCCCAGCCTTCCCAAACTGACAGCATGAGCAAGACTTCTTCTCCCTTCCATCACCAAAACAGAACCCAGCAATACTTTCCTTTGGGGCTAAATCCTCTTTTTCCCTCAGTCCAAACGACAAAATTTCTGTTCCTATTTCAGGCATCTGAAAAGGTGGCAGATACAGGATACAGAGGCTTTAAAAAGCCAGGGGAGACAACCTATTTGCTGAAAATCCAAGCTCAGGCCCTTTGGTGGGGTGGTGGAGGGGAAGGCAGAGCGCATGCACATCTCACTGTGAGCTCCAGCTGCCCACCTCCAGGATGCCCTACCGCAGGCAGCTCGGCATCTCCGGTTACAGCTTAATCCTCAGGGGCCACACGCGTGAGTCCCCCTTCTCACAGTGACATGCCCCGTCTCAGCTTTGCTCCACACTCTTTAGGCTTGGCGCTGGTTTCTTTATGCACAGAGCTTTGTTCTGAAGTGGCAATTTTCTGCGCAAGTGCTCGGTTAACACATCACCTGGCATTTGGTGACCAGGAAGAATACGTTACTGCCACTTTTTCCCAGGCAGCCCTCACTGGATAAGAATTGCATGCACGCTCCCAAAACAGCTATTTGCATGTGTACCCTCAGTTCTTTGGAAAACGCCGGGCAATTGGAAAGCAAGTAGTTATGCTCTGTGAGACAGCAGTAAATATGGTTTTTCCACATCTATGCTCTCCAGTGCAATTACATGGGTTTTCATTAGTAAAAGAACAGGCTGACGGCTCCAAAATCAACAGGCAATTCCACTGGCAAATAAAGGCTTGAAGCCTTTGAAGTTCATTCAAAATCTCTGAAAGTCCAGCAGACGTAAAGTTCCCAAACATCCCCATCTGTTCTCTGCCTAGTTTGTTTTCTCTATCCACAGTGTCAAAACACAGTTACAGTCATGTAGTGAAGACAGTAAAACTGTCATTACCCGGCGAAGAGTAAGCTTGGACAAATGTCTTTCTAATCGTTGCATCCCTTTAACACACTTTCTGCTCTTGATAATGTTCATTGTAAGATACTGCCCCATGTGCCATATGGACCTTGCTACTAACCTCTGTGTATTGCTGAACTACGTTTTCGGGAGTGGGTCCAAGGAAGACATAGAAGTCGAGGATCCCTCCAATAGTGCGGAAAGTTAAGGATGGGTTTGGACTCAGAGAAACATCTGAAAAGAAAAAAAAAAAAACAGGTTCTCAGCACCAACCAGCTCTACACTATGCATGGGAATGGTTCAAAGCTGCTCCAGGGAAGGTTTAGAGTGGACATTAGGAAGCATTTCTTTACCAAGAGGATGGTCAAACACTGGAACAGGGTTCCTAGAGAGGTGGTTGATGCCCCGAGCTTATCAGTGTTGAAGAGGCATTTGCACAATGCCCTTAATAACATGCTTAAGCTTTTGGTCAGCCCTGAAGTGGTCAGGCAGTTGGACTAGATGATCGTTGCTGGTCCCTTCCAACTGAACTATTCTATTCTATCCCATTCTATTCTAGGTGTATGCACCCTGAGCTCTTCCGTGCATAAATATATCCCCAGGCAGAGGCGGCAACATGTTCAGGTCACTACCCAGTGCCTTGTGGGTACAATTGGATAAGCAAACAGGACCTGTACCTAGGTTAGCAGTTGCCCAGTGTGTCTGTAATCTCTACTTTCAGATTGGCATTGTGTAGCAATAAATCACAGAAACCCACACAGAGTAGATTGCACAGATCCATTTTCTCAGTTTCATTTATATAAAAAGGAACCACAAGCTTGTGTTTAGGGCTCCTCTATGCTATTTTAATCTTCTTATTGGAAGTCATTGCCTGCCAGGGGAAACTGATTTTATAGACTGAGTGAAGATTCCCCTTTTCTGAAATTATACCACTGGATTAACACAGTAGGGTGACCATGGCAACGCACAAAACTATGCTTCACAGACAGAATATAGGACTAACTTAAATTGATTTGATTCAGTTATGCCAATCCCAGAGGAAATTTCTCCCACCTGCTCTTTTCCCTGTATGCACATCTATTTAAAAAAAAAAAAAAAATAATCATGTATTTTCACTGAAAATACCTTACCTTGTTAAACAGTCGTTCTAATGAAATCCCTTTGAAAACTTTACAGTAACTCCTGGAACCTCAGTTATGGAACAGTCACTCATATTTGTACCACATTGAAAAAGCAACCAATAAAACAGCTTTTTATACTTACTAATTTACCATCTTTCTATATGCAGTCCATATAGGGAATCCATATATCTTTTTACCTTGTGCATTGGAGTTCAGAAGGAGAACACCGTGGGCATTGGAGTCATCTTCTACACACATATAGAAAGGGTGAACTCCATAGAGGTTGGCAAATGGCTGAAACATAAACAGCACATTAAGTATGGCTTGACTTTGCTATTTTTCATAGTTTTTGCCAGTTAGATACATGTGCAAAGACAAGGAAAAAAATTCATCCATAGTTAAAGGCTTGTTTTGAAAGGTTGGGAATTTTTTCACCTAAACTGGTATGAAGTCAAATTCATAAAAGAGTTGTTTTTTTCTGTCTCATCACAATAGTCCTTTTTAGTCTCTCTCAGTTAAACCTTCCATATTCTGCCAAACCCTCCAAAATGGCACTGGCAAGAACTGCTTTGCTAGTTAAAATAGACTCATCAACCACTGACCTCAGTTTAGCCAAACATCTAATGAGGCCTGCTGAAGTCCAGCTTGTTTGGATGAACAGAGATTGATCTAAGCATGAAATTAAATGATTTCATGAACCAGGATCTTGGCACACAAAATACTTTTTTTCTGAACTCTTACTGAGCCTTGAGAAACCTTCTGATGAAAGGTTTCAAAGTCCCCTAAAAATGACTCATGATTTTGTCCGTTAATTAAAACTTACAACACCTGCAAAACCTGTAACATTCCGTATTTGCCATTGATTCACATTAGCAGTGTTACCATACAGGCAGAGGTGCTCCTCGACAAAGCTGTACTTCACCACCTCCTTTTGGTGAAACAAGTTAGGACAAAGCATTGCATGAAGTGAATTACCGTTGGTGCCTGATCCCTGCTGAACATGCCATAGGTAACGAAGTCCATGTTGTGTTTGAAGGACAGGTGCTCCTGTTCACCAAACCCGTACACCGAAGTGGATGGCACAGCAGTTGTGATCTGAAGATACTGGTTGGAGAAAAACAGATCAACCAGGGGACTGTCCCACCTGTGACAAATAGAGGGAGACATGATTAGTTTAGTCATATTTGGTATGCATCATTTCAAGTTCACATCTGGCTATTTATACTTTTTCTGTATTTTGGAGAATAACAATATTAAAAAAACATTGAATTCTATGCATGCCTCTAACATGTTTAACCTAACACACATTAAATTAATCTTGCAATGGCTGCAGCCATCTCATCGACTTATACAATAAAATGCATCAGAATAATTTTGAAAAGAACAACCAAAATAACAGAAGACACTATCTATAACCCTATTACCAAAATAAGTGGTTGCTTGTGCTATTTCTATGACAACCAACAGGGCAGGCTAAAAATTGTTATTACGCAGTGGGGTTCAGAATCTTTAATGAGAACAACAGACATTTAGTTGTTATCAGTTTTTACTCTTTAATGCTTTGCTGGATCAGGACCCAAATACTCTTGTTACCCCTGACTTTATGCAGGCACCTAAAGCAGAGGGATAGCTTCCTCCAGATTCTGCTTGAATTAGATGTTTATATTGTGATGACTCTCTCCTGCTTTTCTCTTCAGCTTAATGCCTTTATTTCTATTGAATCATCTGTGGACATGGGCTCACATTTTAATTAGGTGTTACATTCTGTTTCCTATCTCTAGTGCTATAATGAGCTGCAAGCTAGATGGGGGAGAACATAGTCAAGCTGTGGAGAAGTGTTTTGTTAATGGTGTTGTGTATGCCATGAGCATCACATTTAGAAAGCACCCTCTCGAGCCTTGTTTAACCATGAATTTGTTACAGCTAATTAAAATAAATGAGCCAAAGCCGTAGAGTGTAGAAGTGGCATAACTCTCCTCTTAATGGTCTTTTGTCAATGATTTTGACAAAATTAAATGATTGATCAAATTGATCAGTAAATTAGAGAAGTGGAAGACAGGCTGTGCCATTGGGGACCAGCACTACCCCTGCGAGGGGAGTGCTCTTCGATGAGCCCTGACTGCCACCCACACCACTGGCACTGCTCTTTGGGGACGAGTCCCTGCTGCTGGGAGAATTGGGAGGGCACCGCCGCTCCTGCCACACCGGCCTCAGACAGCTTTGCTCTCCCCACCAGGAATCACAGAATGGTAGGGGTTGGAAGGAATCTTCAAAGGTCATCTAGTCCAACCCCCTTGCCAAAGCAGGTTCACCTACAGCAGGTTGGACAGAAACACATCCAGGCAGGTTTTGAGTGTCTCCAGGGAACGAGATTCCACAGCCTCTCTAGGCAGCCTGTTCCAGTGCTCTGCCACCCCCAAAGTAAAGAATTTTTTCCTCATGTTGAGAAGGAATTTCCTGTGTTCCAGTTTGTGCCTGTTGCCCCCTGTCCTGTCACTGGACACCACTGAAAAGAATCACAGAATCACAGAATCTCCTAGATTGGAAAAGACCTGTAAGATCATCTAGTCCAATCATTAACCTAACACTGGCTAGCCCACCACTAAACTGTGTCCATAAGCTCTATATCTATGCGACCCTTAAATACCTCCAGCGATGGGGACTCCAATACTGCCCTGGGTAACGCGTTCCAATGCAGGTTCACTCACCAGCTGAGTAAGGAAGTTGTCCTTGACACACTCTAGGAACCTCTGGGACTGTTCCCTCTCTGCTGTGTTGTACTTCCAGCAGACATCTGGGAAGTTGAAGTCCCCCACAAGAACAAGGGCGAGCGATTGCAAGACACCTCCCTGGCTGCTTGTAGAAAGTTTCATCTACCTCTCTGTCCTGATTGGGTGGTTTATAACAGACCTTCACCACAAGTCTGGCCCCATCCTCTTGACATCCACCCTTTACATATTGCTAAGCATTGATGAGATCCCCTCTCAGTCATCTCTTCTCCAGGCTAAACAGACCCAGGTCTCTCAGCCTTTCCTCATAAGAGAGGTGCTCCAATCCCTTGATCACCTTTGCAGGCCTCTGGTGGACTCTCTCCAGTAGTTCCCTTTCGTTCTTGAACCGGGGAGCCCAGAACTGGACACAGTACTCCAGATGTGGCCTCACCAGGGCAGAGTAGAGGGGGAGGATGACCTCCCTCGACCTGCTGGCCATGCTCTTTTTAATGCACCCCAGGATACCATTGGCCTTCTTGGCCACAAGGACACATTGATGGTTCAATGGAAGAAAGGGCAACCACTCACAGGAATGCCCAGAGGTGGATCCAAGGTGCCCTCCTACCTCTCCATGCAAAAGGCAGGCACAGTCTATCCCTAAAATGTCCTAGACAAGTCCTAAGTCAAGCACATGTACTGAAGGGTCTGTATATTTTTGAAAAGGTCTATTTGCTCTTTCTCACAAGGAGGAAAAGTAAGAAATTGTATTTAAGTCTTGATTTGGTTGTTTGCCAGCAGCAACCCTCCCACCCTTCCATCGTCTCCTCCACCTACACTCAGTACTGAATAAGGTTATTTTCTTATAGGAAGGTTAATGCACGCAAAATATCCCTGAGTATCTGATCCAGCCCTTGGCGAACAGAGACCTTTCTGCAAGAGGCTGCTGCTGTGTAGGAACAGGGATGGGCTCTGGAGCTATATTCCTGTCCAAAGGAGCGCCGTCATGTAGCTCTGCTCTGTGCCAAGGCAGGCAGGGTCACTGCTCTGAGCAGACCACGGGGTTATGCAAAAAGCAAAGGATGCCATAGGGGAAATGCTTTGGGAAGAGCTTAAATATTTGTCCTAACTCATTGAGCACTCGCCACGATATCTGTTCAGAGGACATGAGGCTTTGTTACATTCATGGTACCCATATTACAGCACTGACATTTCCCACCATGAGAGCAATTAGTGTTACCATGGCATTAAAAGCGCTCCTTCCACTCAGCAAGCCCTCTCCCTGCCCGGGAGGGTCACTGCTGTGGTGCAAACCACAACGCTAGGAACAACCCCTCTGCCCCAACAAACCTTTACATGTCACGGAGAAAGTGTTTTATGCCTCATGCATTCCCTCGGGCCACTGTCGTGCACTCAATGTCTGCATGGCATCACCAAACAGTGCCCCTCTCTGCATCTCTCCATCACTCGGCTCCCAGGGGCCGTCACTCCCCGCGCTGTGATGCCAGCCACTGCGCTCCAGCGGCCTCGCTTTCTGCTAGACCTCCACTTGCCAGAACTGCCACATTGCTAAATACAGCATTAATGATGACATGAAAAGACTGGTAATGACTCTTTCCAGTTTTCCAGGCACCATTATGTCTTCTCCACCTGAAGGAAAGCACAGACAGGTTTTCCCCTGGCGCCTCTCCCCGCCTCCACTCCCAAGTGGCTGCCCTTGTGCTCTGCAGCGCACGGTGGTAAGCTGTTGCGTTCCTTTATGTGTTTGCTTGTGTTGTGTTGGCAAAGCAATCATTTAAATGAAAAAAATTGTATCTGCCATTCCTCAAACACTTGGAGACAATAAAAGAAAATATTATATTTCTCCCACCTCCCCTCCTGCTGGTTCAAAGCAGATAGAAGGAACAAAACAGGAGGGAGCATAAAATGACACCACATGTGCAGGAATTCGCATGGTTCTCCTCCAACAGTCTTACAAACCATAACAGTGCTGTGATGGACAACAGAAGGGATCTAAAAAACTAAAAAATCTAAAAATACAGCTGAGCAGTTTTTCACTGTCAAAAATTCAACCCCTACCTGCAGTTAGACACAGCAAAGCCTGTGAAGACGAGAATCCTTTTCTTTGCACGAGAGATAATAGCTGCACTCAAGTTCACTGCTGAAAGTCCTAACCCTTTAGTGCCTCTGTGGTGGGAACACTCCTGCCTGTGGAAATACAAACTGGGCTCCCCACATGTCTGCCTGGCCCATCGCCTGCTAACAGTTGCCTGCCGCCTGTCCTGAAAGTCTGACTGATAAAAACTAGCATTTTCTTCCAAACACCGCATGCTACACTCAAAAGTAAACCTCTCTAATTTTTAACCTCACATCAAGAAAACAAAAAAAAGGATGATACAGGATTGAAAGAATCTGTGTGGAAAATTAACGTTTCTGGCCAGCAAGTGAACCAGTCTCACATCCAGCAGTCAGCCCTCCGGCCACCAGGATGAAACATAACTGCAGCGGACCAGGGAAGCAGTATTAAAGGAAGGTGGGTAGGCAGATAGATAAAACATCTTGTTCACATTGAAGGTGTAGTTTATGACTAATGTTGTCACGACGTTCGAGGGGGATGACTAAAAGGCAAAATAAAATGGTTTTCAGAAGTGCAATCATCAGTCCCTTGTAATACGAACTGGACATGACGATTTACCTGGTCAAATGACTTCGCTCTGTTGAAGTATATTGGAGACCAATAACCGCAGTGTGTGCAACGGCTTGGAGCGCTGACTCGCCTGCCATGAGCAAGCAGCTGGTGGCACTTGTAAAGGTGATCTTATAAAACCTCCAGAATGAGGAGACTTGGGACACATACGATACGTCATTAAGGTATGCATCATACATTATCTGGATATTCAAAAATCATTTTAGGTTGGGAGAGGGCTTTTTTTTCTCCTTGTTGCAGTGAATCCAAGAGAATTGAGCTCATTACTTTAAGGTGTGAACATCTGTCCCCCTCAGTTTCTTGGAGAAAATGTCCTCTCTAGCATCTGCTTTTCCTGGCCTCCAGACCCTTTGGAAACGTAGCCTTGTGAAAGGGGCACACCATGTATATTATTTGTGCCCAAATTCAGGTGGAAACTTCACATTTCTGTCAGAAAAGTGAGTCTAAGCCTCCTGACAGAGCTTTGGCATAGCTTTTCAGAGGGCACGGGCTATCGCTGTACGTGCGGGCTGCCTGTAAAGCAGTAAAGCACCTCAGGGACCGAGGGGCCCTGTTTTCAGAAGAACCTCAAATGTACTTGGCCCCTGAGTCACTGCAGTTGAGCTGCTGGGGAACACTGGGATCCCAGGTCTCCATGATTTTCCATTGCTCTCAAATTGCTGAAAAATATTTCCAACATCTCACAACAGCTGCATTCCTTATTAGCTGCAAGTCTTGGGGCAAGCCCAGGCACCACTGGCCTGCAGAAGGCACACCAAGAAGGAATTTTATACGCTTATCTTACTTTTAAGGTGATTTATCAAATAGGAGGAGAAAGTCAGCACCAGCAACCAACAGATTTTCCACAAATGTGACACTTTAAAAGAAAGAATTGCAGGGAATATTTACAGTTATTGACACAGTTCTGCTCTACTTCAACTGTATTCATCATCATGGTATCAGGGCATCTCCTCTAAATGGCTGGATATATAATGCTTCATTTTTGTTCTGAAAAACACTTGGATAAGTGATATACCTGCAATACTTCTTGCCTACATAACATAAATCTCAATGATTAGAGGACTAAAATAATGGTTCTTACAAACTAGGAGCAAACCCAAGCTACCCATGATGCACACAATTTGCTCCTGTTGCTTTCAGCAAAATTGCAGTTTAAGACAATAGCATTATAAATCATTCTAATAGCCTTGCCTATGTAAAACGTCTTAATGGTAAGTGGCGTCTGTGCTTACTACCACAATCAATAAAAAAGGCAGCTGAACTCTACAGCAGCCGTTTTGGAAATTAGGGAAAATCTTGATTAAATTTCGGTTATTTGTGCCGTATCTTCCCAAGTGTGATAGCAAACGAGGTATTCCAAACTCTTAATAGAGAGAGAGGAGCACTTATCTGGCTTGGGAAAAACGTTCTGCCTTCTATTATTCGTATGACATCATGAAAGAAAAGTCAGTTGGAGAACGGATATTAAAGTGGAGAATCAAATCAATAGTCCATCCCTCTGCAGCCTGTCTCCAGCAATGGCCCAGGCCAGATATCGCAGAGGAAGGCATAAGATGTCACTCAGAGCCAGTCTTGCAATAATCTGCTTATGGAGGAAGTTTCTGGCTGTTTTCATAGAATTAGCTTATGTTGTGAAACATGGAGACAAAAATAGTTGGGGTTTTTTTTTCCTACAGATGATTTTTTTATTATGTGTGAATGTGTATCCTGCTAAGACTCCCATGTCAGTACTGCCCTGGGGCAACGAGTCCCACAGAGCAATCACACACTGCAAAATGAGGATGTCTTTCTTATTTATCGCTGCCTTAAAGCAAACAGTTCCAGGCCTTTTACTCTCTGTTCTTGAGGAAATCTATGCTTTCTTGAAGCCTTCATGCTCACACTTGATACTACCTCCTCCAGTGGTTGCTGCTGTTTGTGGCAGGAACAGAAGGGACAACAATACTCAACCTGAGAGCACGTGCCACTAAATAATGAAGAGGCTCTGTTTTGCTCCCTCGCCTGCCTTATTACAGCCCAATATTTTCTCTCCTGTTTTTATTACTGTAGGGCCCTGGCCAACGATGGGCCAGTTTCCCAGTAGAGCTGCAAGATCAGCTAGGATAGCGTGAGGGAGGATTTATTTAAACTAAAGCCAATTACAGATTTCTTGACAAAAAGTTTTGCCACTGATCATACTGATTTGCCAAAACGGGTATTTTCCCAGCACCACGGGAGGAGGGAAAGTTTCCCCACAGCCTCGACGAGGCCGGTAGTTTGTGAGCCTCCCCTCTGGGGTGGGAGACCCAGACCCCAGGCCCTGTCCCTGGTGGTTCAGATCTAAGGCTTGGAGCCCGAGAACAGCTGCAGATTTGGGTTACACCCCTGGCAAAATGGAAAACACCTGACATCTGTATGGGAGCAGGGGCTCTGCCTGGCCCTGCCCTCATCTGACCTCCTTGGCACTTCACCAGTGAACATATGGAGGTGGCACCTCTTCACCCCATGGGTGAAGGACCTTCCCCAACCACCGATGAAACAGCAGGAGCACAGGAAAGGGTGAAGAAGAGGGCCAGGAGCAGTCAGGGCTGGATGGGACAGAGAAAAGGACAGCAGTGGAGGAGGAGAGAGGTAAGAAGGAGGAAGCCAAGAGGCATTACTGGGAGGAGAAAGGGAGGGAGCCCCAGAGCTCCTGGTCCTGTAGCACCTGGCAGTGCCCGGATCATTTCCCTGCATGACCCCCATCTAATTTTTGCCCCACGCAGGCAAAGCAGCGGCTGTCGCCTGATTACCTTGGAGCAAGCTGAAAATGTAGCAGGACTTGGCCTTTTATTCTTGCTCCTGGCTCCGCGTGAGGTTTGCAATCAGCTGTTAATGGCTCTCCCCTCACATAATTCATTCCTCTCCCCTGTTATTGTGATTACACGGAGCCCTGAGTTTGTCCTGACCTCCTTAAGTGGGTGCTTTGGTAGCTCAGCTACAGCAAAGGTTCCTTGCGCACCGCGAGTGGGGGAAACTCCTGTAAAGCACATTCAGGAACATCTCAAAGTCTTCACTGCGTCTCCCTTGCAACGTTTCCAACACAGTATTAAATCATGGCTCATGAGGAGGAGGCTTTGTGCGCACGAGTGGCAGAGCTGGGATGGGGTTTTATATCAAGCAGACAGACGAAAGCCTGCCGTCAGCTACCCTGTCACTGCGAAGTCTGTGGCGCAGAGACATTGATGGCGGGGTGGACTGCACCACAGAAAGGAGGGGAGAGAAATACAAGTGTAGACTTTCAAAGAACAACCTAAATCCATACCATATCTCTGCTTGGGACAAGCAGCTCCTTCCCTACGTGGACTGGGTTAGCCGTGTCACAGCATGTTGGGGATGGTGAGGGATTTGGGGCTTTTTTGGGGGGGCGGGTGATCCAAGAGTGCGAAGCTGCTGGTGAGGGATAAGGAGCATCATGTAAAACAGATTTCTGAGCAGCTGGGATTGCTTTACAATGGGAAAGCCTTCCTCAAGGATATTAGAAAGGTCCAGCAAAGCATCTGGACCTGGTCTGGTGTAGATACTAGTTATTATCCACTGACATCTGGGGACTGCAACCGCAGCACCTGTTGAGGTTTGATTTGCACACATCAACTGTTCTGAGCAATATTTGTGTGCGTATGAAGATTAATGATTGATTCAGCTGTTCACTGAGACAGCAAGGTCATGGCCGTTCACATCTTAAGATAGGAGACTGAAGGCCCCCCAGGTGTTACGTGATTGCCTGTTTCTCAGGGACATTTGCCCACACAGCCTGCCCTGACCTGGCACAGCTGCAGAGGCTGCTGGCTCTGCAGCCCAGAACCCGGCTGTGGGCACACTGGGTGTCCTGGAGAGAGCCCAAAGGAAAAGATTTGGAGTTTAGCACCTTCTCTGCACACTGCGCCTGGGAAAGGGAGGGGGGACAAGGCAATGATGAAGATGCTCTGCAGCGGTTCCTGCTGACCCCTTGCTGCAGCCGCAGAGCACACTCAGACCCATCTCCCACGTGTCCAAACCTGCCTTTGGGCAGGTTGAACTAACATGAAAATCTACTTAACGTGCCAGATGCCACCAGCACTCCCCCGGACCCAGCCAGCCAGCGCAGTCACTGGTGGGGATGCTCCTGTAACGCTGCTTGCTGAGAGTTCGTCCTCCCCTGTCACGAAAATGCAGCTGCCCATAGCTTTTAGGTCAGGATGCATAACCTGCTTTCCTGTTTTGAAAGAACATGTCCATCTGCACAGCTCTTCTGGTGGCTAAGGAGGCTGCAAACCCCTCTAAGTCAGGCTGTGGAAGTATCCCTGAGCATCTGCAGTCACTCACTCGGACAGGACAGGTGGGTAAGGAAATGAAAGGGAAGCATTTTTGCTCCTCACACAGGGAATTTAACTCCAAATGTGATTCAGCTGTGAGAGGAATGGCTCCCTGCCAAGATGTGATCCTTCAGTCTATAAGTACTGGCTGTGCCATTTCACACGAAACAAAAATTCCCGGGAACATATAATTTCCCTTTCTATATGCAAAATCCTGTCTCTCTGCTGATAAGAATCCTTTAGCAGCAGCCCTGCCATTGTTTGCAGGATAAAAACCTCATTAACTGTGCAATCTATTCACCCACAGTTTGCTCTTTTTGGGGTCGGTTGGGTTTCAGGAGAACTCCTTTACCTGCCCAGAGGCAGCATTCACTTTTCTGGTGGCGATGCTCCACAGCAGAGCATTGCATCTGAGCGCTGCGCTGATGCTGCTAACCACGACTGCCCTCTACCTCCTTGGGCTCTGCAGCACATCGCTGCCGTGCCCCACGCCTGCGCCGCTGCTGAGCGCAGATTTTGGGGGACAAGGGGTGCCCCGCTGCCGAGGGTATGGAGGAGGCTTCCCTGGGCCCATGGCAGGCTGGTGAACGTGCCCTCCTGGAAACCCGCTCGGCGGGGACCAATTTGTGCTCCTCGGCCTCTCACTGGAGTTGTGCCTTTGGCAGGTCAGCTGATCAAACCCTGCCTCTGCTTCACGGCGTGCCCCTTCCCTTCGCTGGGACATCCCAAATTTGAGCATGCCCTGACTAACCCGGCCTGAACCCTAGGGGTTTGGGTGAAGATGGGGAGGACTGAACGGGGACGGGCCATAAGCTAGCCGCTCACCATGTCTCATTATGCATTCGCCTCTTACATCACCATTCCAATTAACGAGTCTTTGCAAAAATCTCTCCTTACAAAGAGAAGAAAATTGGGCCTTTAACATAAGCCCACTGTTTTCAAAAAGCTGTTAAGTCTAACGAGGAATTAAAATATTTTTGTTATCGGAGTAATGCATAATATATTCATTTACAATAGCCTACAAAAAGAAAACTTCACAGAATTGGCTGTGACGTGTATGAAAAGAGATGCCACAAGATTGTAATTTAAAAGGATGGGCAAATAATTAAAAATCGAGTGCAGTGGCTCCATCTTCAGACTCAAACCATTCTAGAGGCTGTATTGTCTTACTTGCATCACACGTGTTATGCCATCCTTACACTGCTTGCAAAGATAATGCTTGTATTTGAGTCTCTTTAACAGAGAGTTTCTTGGGAAGGGAAAATTTGTTAATTTCTTGATTTGGGGTAGATTTTCTAATGCATGCAATGAACCACTTGGATGCCAATGACCTTCGGGGAATGTGCTTGCACTAGTGGTGGGGTGCAAGATGGGCAGAGGTGGTGCTGAGGACCCAGCGGCCACACATGTGTCAGGGGCTTGCTTTGAAGCAGCCCATTAGCAGCTGGATCATGTTGTGTGTGAGAGCACACCTCTCAGTAAGGTCATGCCAAAGGGACCTAATCCGTGCTCCTCAGGACCACTGCAAGGTCAGCCAACACACAAGAAGTGGGTATAATCAGGAGATTCACGAACACACTGCTGATCTAAATTAAAATGCTAATATAGACACAACCATAGCCTGATGCGAACAGTACCCATATTTCCATATTCTGTGCATCTCCTTCGCCCGCCTGAGTCAAGCAGCGATAACCCAGAGCAGTCTGTAACAGTGTCATTTGTCACTGCAGACAGCCAGAGACGGCTGCTAATGCCACACTGTAGCATCCCTGAATGCAACTGGCAGAAGCGCACCTTGATTGGGACTCTCTCGCTAAATAGCATTAGTACACTAGAGATGTGTTGGTGGAAGCCAAGAAAATGGGAAATTATGACACCTGGTGACATTTGCTGGTGAAGGGAGCTTTTGCTGAAGTTAAACTTACAGTACCAGCTTGAGAATACAACTGGTATTTTTGCAGAGTGACAAACTAGACCTGATTTCAGTGGAAGTTAGAGGCTTATGGCCTCTGTGGCTTTGAGCTTTAGTTTCCCAGGCCTACCTCTTGGAGAGTGTCAGGAGAGTTAGTGCTCAACTCTCCAAAACACTCCAAATTTCAGAAATCTTGGTTCAGTGCTTTCAAGAGTTGAGTCTGCCAGTGTCCCAGTGATAGCACAAGAGGTAAGAGACACAAATTTGAGCATATGAAGTTCCATCTTAACATGAGGAGGAACTTCTTTACTCTGAGGGTGGCAAGCACTGGCACAGGCTGCCCAGAGAGGTGGTGGAGTCTCCCACACTGGAGACATTCAAAACCCACCTGGACGCCGTCTTGTGCAACTGCTGTAGGTGTCCCTACTGTGGCAGGGGGGATTTGACTAGATGATCTCCAGACATCCCTTCCGACCCTGACCATTTTGCGACTCTGTGATTCTGTCCCAAGCTGGGAAATCATAGCCTCAAAAGTTATTTGACTTTCTGAATAATCTTTCATACACACACATAGATAATTGTCTGTTATACAGGTGCATCTTATTAATAATAAGTGTTTTCCAGGAACAAGGCATAAATCTGTATTTATGCCACATCCAGTTTGTGCTTGAGCCTGTGTCACACAGACACAAGCAATAGGGTGTGAGGAAACAGTGCTCGCCCCGTCACGCTTAATTTCTGTAAAAAGTGACACAAATGACATCTGGTACTCACAGCACAGTGCCGGTGCTTTTCCTCTTGATCTTGAAGTGTGAGGAGTCCTCTGCAAACTCCACCTCGTAGTTGGCCTCCTCGGCGGTAACCCCAGGGGAGTCAATCTTGAGTGGGACTTCAAACCGCTCTCTGTTGGGGTCGTAGAGCTAAAGCAAGGCAAAGAGGAGGCAGGTTAGCCCATTCGTTCGCGTATGTTGCTTTGGTTAAATGATTTTGCCCCCAAAATACTCACCCTGAAACGGAGTCTGTCCTTTGTCTGGAACTCCACTTCCAAGACAACCGGGGAAATGTCATTTCCGAAGAGGGACAAGGCCTGGCGCTTGTTCAGCGTTACCCTGTGGCAGAAACAGGCGTTGGTGCCCACCGTAACCACTCGCTGCCTGCGACCACGCTGGTGCAGGCCCAGGGGAGCAACTCAGCTATTCTGCCTCAGCTTTTTAACAATAAATCATTGGCTTGCCGAGATAAATAATCTCTGAGGTTAGCTTAGGCTCTCCTTGCCATTAATAGATAAAATAGATGCTGGAGAAGCAAGGAGACCTCGTGGTCTCCTGGGACACAGGTCCCAGGATGGGACGGAGGGACCACCCCATGTCAGCGCATGGTTTCCTCACCAGCAGCATGGTGCGAGTGCTGGACCCCAGCTCTGCATGGCTTATAGGCAGGGAAAGATGTCCGTTATCCTCCTCACTACCACAAGGAGGATAATGGACGACTTATGGATATGGTAGCTGGCTGGCTACCACGTGCTCAGCTCACAAGCGGCTTGGGGAAGGGTCTCTGTTGAGCTACCCTGGGGCTGGCAGCGGTGGTCACCGCGCGCTGCCAGACCACAGCACCAAAGGAGCCGTGCACACTTACTTCCAGCCTGTGGCTGTCGTCTCGGTGTTCCCACCCAGGGAGTAGCCATAGGGGGTGTCCTCAGGGAAGAAGCACCAGGGAGCGTTGGGTACGTCAGTAGGGCACCAGCTGCAGCCTCGTGCCTCGCAGATGTCCTGGCTGGCACCCGGCTGGGGGTGGCAGTCGATGCGCTTCTGCACCGCCACGGCCCCGGCGCACTGCTCGTCCTGGCCTGTGCCCAGGCACCCGCCCAGGGCTGGACACAGGGAAAAAGCGGTCAGAGCAGCAAAGAACCAAGTTAACCCCCCACACACAATGCCGTGTTCTCTAGTTATCCTTTTTTTGTTGTGTTTTTTTCCCCCATTTGGGGGCTAATACACATGAGCCTGGAGAAGAGAAGGCTCTGGAGAGACCTTATTGCGGCCTTCCAGTACCTAAAGGGGGCCTACAGGAGAGCTGGGGAAGGACATTTTACAAGGGCATGTAGTGATCGGATGAGAGGGAACGGCTTTAAACTGGAAGAGGGGAGATTTAGATTAGATATCAGGGAGAAATTTTTCACTCTGAGGGTGGTGAGGCACTGGAACAGGTTGCCTAGAGAAGTTGTTGAGGCTCCATCCCTGGAGGTGTTCAAGGCCAGGCTGGACGTGGCCTTGGGCAACCTGGTCTCATGGGAGGTGTCCCTGCCTATGGCAGGGGGGTTGGAACTTGATGATCTTCAAGGTCCCTGCCAACCTAAACCATTCTATGATTCTGTGATTCTTTTGACTGAGATGACGGCAGAGCAGCGTGCCTGCTCACAACTGAGACAAGAGCAACCAATTTCTTTTACAAGCCAAGGCAGTGGGTCTGGATCATTCAGTGCTCAGAGCTGCTGGTGCTCAGCTGAAGCACGACTTGCTTGAAATACGCATGGAAAGTTAAACAGCAGGCTAATGAACCTGCTGGTGAGGCACGAGAGCGACACTTCGGGCTAGCTGAATGGGAGGTGAACTTCAGGAAGGACTGAAACTGTTATCGATACTAAAGCGCTACATTCTCTGTGTAGTGATTCTCTCTCATGTTATACACAGAGGTTATCTATACGTATAGATACAAATATCTATAAAAATAAAATCAGCATGCACCTGTACGATATATATAAATACTGATTATATGTTTGTATTGGGTTTCATTTCTATATTATATGACTACTACATATAAGTAGTATTAGTAGTTTGTGTTAATACAGGTATGATTATGAGTAAAGCGAAAATGCCAGCAGTAAAGAAAAAGCACAAATGAGTCATTCACAGAATCATCCTGACAAAAACCTTAGTAAAGTGCTAAATCTTTTCCCTTTCTGCAGCTACAGGTCGAGCCCTGTGGTTCCCCCACGCGGAGAGAGCCTCCTGAGAGCAGGGGGACCCCGAGACCGGCTCCCTGCCACGCTGAGAAAACGCTCTGTTAGAGCAGGCGTACCGCAGGCAGCATACTTATTTTGAAGTTAACTGGTGTCATTTTAGTCATTACAGCAATATTCGAAGATTAAATCTACTTGAATGATAATTGCTCTTTTCCATAAAATGACTAATACCTCTGCTTTAAATGTTTTTCTTATGTGGACTGTTGCGCGCTTGAAAGCTTAAAACGTGATTGCTGATGCAGGCTGGGCATCTCCATGTAAAGAACTTTACAAGCGGATGTGCACAAGCAATAATTATATATACTGGGAAAAATTACAGAATAAAACTGTAGATTCACTAGAAAATGCCATCATGCTGAGATGCAAGAGCTGATTTCGAAGTAGGGGGTGGGAAACGCAGAAAAGCAGGAGCTGAGTGCCATCTACATTTGTCTTTTGAGAAAACTCTCATCCTCCCTTTGATGCAGCAGCATCCGAGGCTGAGGTCCGACACTCCTGGGATGCGCAGAGCTCGCTCGCCTCTGCCTCAATGCCTCTATCCCCTTCTAAAGGCAGGAATTAACAGGTGAAATCCTCTTAACCTTCGCCAGCTGCCAGACAGACAGGCTTGGCTTCCACCTTTGGTTTCTGGGGTGAACAGCCGTGCCCCACAGGCTGGATACTTTCTGTCCAGCATTCGCCTCCCTGATCTGTCACATGGGAAAGGCCTAAATTCTGATCCTCTTTTTCATCCAAAGCGTAATAGGAATATGAACATCCCTCTGCAATCCCTAAGTTATTTCTTCCTGGAGCAGAAATCAGATAGGAATCATCAATGGTCTAATGAAACACTGAAGACCGGGCTGGGTGGGGAAAGCCTTGCCTTTCTGTACCAGGTCCCTGCTGCAGGTGTGGGAGACAGACAGATTGCAAGTCCCATGGGAATAACTGGGCCTTTGCGCCACTAGGCACTGAATACTCCTGCTTATTGAGGGAGGGGGAAGGATTTCAAAGGCTTCCTGCAGCCCTCTGGATCCTGAGATCCTTAAACCTCTGCAACCACAGAGGCTAAAAAAATGCCGTACCAAGCACCACCTCTGCAGTCAACGCATGGCTTCTGCGTCCAGCAGCTGTGCGCTGACGTGGCTTGTACATTTGAGTGAACACCTTGGCAGACAAAGCACAAAATAGAGTAAACCCATCACATTTCATTTAGTTTTGAGGGTTTTTTCCTAATGGGAGTCAAATGCAGCATCAGTGTGTTCACTGCTGAAATCAAAGAATATGACTGAACATACTACAGCAGAATATTAACTTGGCATCATCTTACATAGCATAGGTTCATGAGAGACTTTTATCAACTCATTTGTATAATAAAATTCTTCCAAAATACTTCATAAGAAGGATATCATGAATGAAAAAGCTAGTTCACAGGAAAAAAACTTGCCCCAGTAGGAGCCAAGACATTTCCTCCCTCTCCATCAATGCAAAGATTACATTTTCCAGCAAATTTGGAAAACAAGTACTTGCAGGTATGAGCAGCTGAACAAGGCTGCAGCCCCCTTCGTTCCTTGTTTCTGGATTTACTTCTATTATAGTACAAATGTGAGTAGCAAGTGGGAAGACACAATTGTCCTTCCCTACTTCTTAAAAACATTTTAAAAATCTCTGCATCATTCTCACTGCATTTATGGCCCGTGTCTGTAAACATACATAGAAGATGAAATGCAAACAAGCAGTTGGATATAGCAACAGCTACGGTTACTTGCTGCTTTTCCAGGATAATTTCCATGGGAACAGGAACTAAAGCAAAGTAGTTTGAAAGATATACATGAAAAATTATCCCCATTGATTTTTAAAAACTTTGACTTCAATTTTGTGAAATTTGTAATAAAGCAAAAGCAAGGAATTAAAGTATTACTGCACACCTTTTAATTTAATAGTATTTGTGTTTACATTTTGGGTTCATCCATACATTTCAAAGGCATTTGCTGCAGTCATTCCCTCTTCCTTTAGCAAGCAACATAAGATACAGTCTCCCTTTTATTAGATTCTGGACTGAATTAACCTCTGGTATACTGGGGTAAAAATCACAGCAAACAAACTAGCCGAGCACGGGGTAACTTTCAGCAGCTGAATGATCCCACATTGGCTCCAGCGTGTCTAGGCTGGTGCCCAAGAGCTGACTGGGATATATTTCTAAACAAGCCAGCTCTGCCGTCTTCCCCACAGAGTCACCATGTAAAAAGAACATCTCCCCTAAGAGCTCTTCTGTTATTATCACATTTAGATCTCGCTTTGAAGCCTATGACAAAATACAAATGGCACACATTTACCTGCTAGCACAACAGCCCAGAAACACAGGCTCCTCATCCTCTCCATGGTCCAACGCCGATTTCTGTGGGCACCGTGGAGCCTTTTATACAAGGCAGGGGCATGATAAGCATTTGTTTCATAATGTAATAAGAAACATTGCAAATATTTTCTCAGCATTCGTATCTTACATGAGATTAATCGTAACACATGACCTTGCCTGTATTTAAGAAAGTATCTAAGCAGATAAGATGGGATGTAGTTACTTATTTGTCCACAAACTTTGCTCAGCTTACGAATTCTAGTTTTGAGAGAGAACATTATTTTCCCAGGACAACTTAGAATTCTTAGAAAATTCATTTTTCAAGGACCACCTTCATTTTACTTTTTTTTTTTTTTTTTAAAGAGACTTCTTCAAACAATCAGAGTCCAGTACTTACTTTTTTCCAATTTCATATTACCTTTTGTTACATATGTAGCTTTATAGTACACATGAAAAGTTTGGGAAAAAGCTAACAGTTGAAGAATTCTCCATTAAAACAAGACACTGGTGCTGTGACTTTTACAAAACGACAGTTTTCTTCCAATTACTTGATGGCAAGAACTTCCAGAGTAAAGCTGTGTTCTATGGTAAGATCTGGTTTGGGTGGAATATCTTCCTGGAGGGAAAAAAAAATAATAAAAATCTTCCTATACACACATTATCTAAGTTATGTCAGTGCCTATCCAGATATACCTTCGTAAAACAAAATGTCTGTGCTGTCAAGCATCACCAGAGAGAAGCATCTGCAATTGAGCCTGCTGCCACGACAGCCCCTCACCATATGGTCCATCAAAGCAGAGCAGCCTGACAGCAGGGCGTCATCTCCTAGGTTTGTAAGGACTTTTGTCCTGCAGTTGCTGAACAAAGTATTCATATAAATCTTACACATACACAAACACACACACACTAAAAAACCACAACTACCCAGGGTTCCCAGATGACAGCCATGACTGTTCAGCTCCAAAACCAGGGGTCACCAAGCTGTTGGTGTCATTTGTGGAGCCTGGCACACAAAGCCTCGCACATGAGTCTCGCACGTAAATTCACCCTCCACTGGGAGTTTTGCTCAAAGTTGTGATATGGTCCCAAATCTTACGAGTGTACACCCCTTGAGCAGTCAAAAAGCATGATAGATAAACACTAATTGGTATTGCTGTTGTTTATTTTAACTAACCTATACATTGTTTTTTAATAATATGTATCATTCCTCCTTTCTGCCAAAACTTGGAATAAATCTATAACCTTAACTCGTGAGCAGTATGCATTTTCATCTCCTTTCAAGCTGAGCTGAGAAGGAAATAATTCCTCTAAGATCAGTGAGAGGCATCAGAACTTTTCTTTGTTTGACAGACCATATGTAATAAGGTAAGAACTGTCATCTCTTAGGAACAGGAGCCATCTGCTTCGTTTTAAGCCTATACTCTACTTAGTATGAGGGAATCCTACCAGGGTTCCTAAGTACTATCAAAACACAAATAATGGCCAACGAGAACAGACGTGGGATACCAGGACAAGCTACAGGCTGTAGTTCTCAGCATGATATTCTACTGCATTGTGTAAAATTGTGCATTTTATATTTGGGCCCCCTGCAAGGGAAGTGACTTTTTTATAAGGAAGTATGATGAAAAAGGCAAAGAGAAGGAGTTCACATTCACATCTTTATTTAAGTGTTACCTACATAAGCTATAATTTACAGACTGATATTTTCTGGAAATAAACCAAACAAACCAACCAAAAAAATCTCAATATCCAAACACTGTATCTGAATCTACATAAATTTTTAAAATTTGCAGAATTTACAAATTAATATTCAGAGCAGTTGGGTAAATTATACATCCTCCCTCAATATCCACACTCTAAGAGCTTTAAGAGTCATACAGGCACAAGATAAGATATTTTCTTTGTACAACCATCTATTTACATAGCTTTTTCCAATACACGTGGTTCAGTTCTCAAAGTAACTGCCAAGGTTTGCAAAACAGTGTATTTAAAATACATTTAGCAGCATATAAAATTAGATAAAAAGGAAAGACATTTTGCTTTAAAAAAGAAAATGTGAGATGATAGAAACAAATCCATAAGAAAAATAGATTAAGATATATTTCTGTCATGACATTAATAACACCTAGTCATTACAGAATATAGGCAAAACACTAATAAAACATACCAATTTATGAGCGTTTGAGTTCTAGTCCTGAGCACAGAGTATACATAGCTGCACAACTTTGGTCAACAAGGATTATATGCTAACATAAACACAAATCATATGGCATTCGCTGTTAGCAGGATACAGTCATGTCAGATAGATGTGTCATTAACAGCTTCCCGCCATCTTTTATTCACTCCACTTTCCTAACACCACAGTGTAAGTGACCTTTAGAATCTTGAAACTGCTTGTCATAATCAAAGGCTCATTACTGGGACATCATCATTCCCCTACTATCGTAAAATGCAAAACAGCTGATCATACTTGTGGGTGAAATACAGCAGAGCATTTTTGTTATATATTCCAGGTTATAATTTTGAGATGGTCATTAGAGAAGACTGATTTCCAGTTAATTTAAACTGCAAGTGTTACATATGCACACAAATTAAGCCATAATACATAGACATATTTATGTGACCATAGAGACACAAGCATGTTACCAAGAGGTTATTTGTTTCTTAAATACAGTACATATTTTAAGGACAGCAGGTCTAGTAGAAGAGTTCACTCTTACTTGTCAGTTCATTCCAGTCATCAGTGTTTGCCTAATAAGCATGCAGCAAACTGCATAGAGTGCACCTCAAATTCATCAATATATTCATTTATCCCCATCATTTCAATTACTGGCAAGATCTTCACTTGCATCTCCTGTATCTGAGATCTGTCCATCTATTACATTTCGAGCTTTCCAGATCCTCACAGTCCGGTCACTGAAAAATATAACAAAGCAGTATTAGAGCTGGGTAATTAAACTGGGGAGGGACAGAGGCTGGGGTGAGCTTTCTTAAAAGCTCAGGTGTCTTATTCATAAAGGTATTGTTGGCAAAATAAGATTTCCTAATGGATATGCAAGGGTCATTCCACCTCCAGGAGACTTTGTAATCTACCATGTACCACATTTAAGATTCTCTAACCTCATCACAGCACTGGCTACCAGCTTTAACCATCCAGGCAAGTATAAAGATTATGTCTAAGGAAAGCAAAATCCTACTCTGCCATTACTTAAAATACAGCTAATGGTAATAGGCTTAAGCAGACTGGCATCAGAAAAGAGCTTCCACCGTGTAACTATTTGCAACTCAGCAGACCACGGGCAAACACCAGCGTACTACAGAATTAGAGACTGATTCAATAGGACAAGACTACTTCCTCCCATTAAAAAAAAAAAAAAGTGTGAAAAGTTATAACAGGTTAAATCAAAACAGGACCTGAAACATGCTCTGTTTGCACAAGAGGTGTCAGGCTATAATAAGAAAAGGTAAAAAAGCACAGAACCAGGAGTCAATATGAAGTCCAACTCCACCCTCCCCACCTCGCCCAAAAAAAAAAACCCAAACCAAAAACCACCACCAACAAAACCCTTTGCCAAGTGCTGGAAAGCGAATACCACTGAGCTGGTGTTCAGAAGCCCAGGAGAGGCAAGCTCCTCTGTACTTTTGGCAACAATCACTATTTACAATTTTAAAATATGCGTAAGTAAAGTATCACATGGAATGTGTTTCAAAACTCTATTATCATAATCAAAAAGTAAAATAAAGAATTAGTCTTGTTAAGTAGCAATTTGTCCTGTGCAAGAGAAGTTATGAATTTCTCACGAACATTGAATTACGTGACCAGCAAACATTGACTCATATATTCCTTACAACCCCCTCAAGAAAGCCAGAAGGCAGCAGTCAGGAGGGACTTTATCACAGGACAGAGGTTTTCTGACTTGAGCCTTCACTTCACTGTAAATTGTCAGGAATACCCTAAGTTCTGTAGACCTTCACCACAATGTTACAAGTGCCAGAAGGCTGGGATTTTCTTTCGCTAGTAGTAAAGAATAAATTTCAGGTGCATGTATGTTCTAAACTAGTTAATATTTAGGCAGAGACATAAGCTTTGACATCTCTACCCCTAACTATTAATGCTTAAACATAAAAATTGGCCACCAAACGTGGAAACTTGGCAACTTTGAAACCCTGCTTCGATTCAGAAAGACCTGCTGCTTTCAATTCAGGAGGCCAGAAGCTTCTGCAATTGGCATTAGAAAATAACAGGACAGCTTCCACAGCTCCTGTGTTCAGCCTATGCCACTAAGTGGGCTCTGCTGTCATTTCCCACACTTTCTCCAGAATGGGAAACTTTTCTTGGCCAAGTTCCCTGAGGTTTCAGGTGCTCAATTTGCTCACTTTTACTGAGGAAGCAAATATTCAAATCAAAGTGTTTAAAGGAGAGCAGGACAGCTTGCAAAGCTTCTGCTATACTCCAGCACTTAAAAACAAAAAAAAACCCAAAACAAAAAGAAAAAACCCATCCAAAAAACAACCACTTATCATGGCATTTAGAAAAATTCCCACAGGTCAGGAATCAGTGCTAGCAGTAAACAGCCCAACTGTACCAGCTAGTCTCTAAAGTTCTCAACTACTGCCAAATTCTCCCTGCTGTGCTGCAGATCAGTGGTCTCCAAACATTTTTGATCGTGCACCCCTACCACTAAAAATTTTTGAACACACCCCCCCATGTGTATTTATTCATTTATGAATTATATACATGTACTACTGAAGTGCTAATATTTTCTTCCTGTGGCCCAATGGATCATGTTACGCATCCCCTGGGGTGCATGCACCCCGCCTGGAGTTCACTGCAGTAGATTATTAGCACTTAGGAGCATGGACCAGGTCTTCCCATGCTTGCTATGAATGGAGTTACACAACTGAAGATCTCCTAAATGCATTTGCATGGAGAGAATTCTAGCAGGAGCTACGGGAAAGAAAGATTCATGAAGAAAAACTCACTCTGCTGCTGTGAAAATATGGCTGGAGTTGGTGCAGATTGCATTTATAGGGCTGTCGTGTCCCTTCATCTCCCCAATGGGTGCAAAGGTATCCACATTCCAGAGCTTGAGAGTGCCTCCTCTGCAGCCACTGAGCAGAACCGGAGCGCCAGGTACCAGGCCAAGAGCACACACCCAGTCTTTATGAGCGTTAGGAACTTGCTGAAAAAGAGAAGGCAGGCAAGTCTCACAGGGCTGCAAAAACTTTTAGAGGAACGAGCGCAGAAGGGGGGAAATCCCAAGTTCTAAGCCTGATTCCCGTCCTGCAGTAGATTTGCTATATGACGCTGGGTATATCCCAGCCCCGTGGCTTCTCCTCCTTTCAGGCAAGGGGGGTTCTATCTTCCACGAGGCTACTTCTATACCAGAAGTCTGTTTCTCTTTGTGAAATAGTACTGCAAAACAAGAAGAAAATGCAATACGCACAACTGACCTGACTTGGAATAGAAATTAATTTAGGCTAATACTAAACCTGCATATGTTGAAATGCATATTTAAGCATATGGTCTTCGTATATGTTTGAAGTCTGTCTGTAAAAATTATAAAACACATAAAAAGAAAATCCAAAGTACTGCTCAAAAAATACACCAGGGAGACAGAAACTGTTTCTATGTTTGCCTTCCTCATTTCTTTTCCCGCTACACATTATAAATTGATTTTGTGACATAGCACTTAACGAAAATACATTAATTCTTTATTGAGGAAGGACACTAGCACTTTACTGCTAATTCAGAAAGCAAAATGCTGCACAGAGCAGCTGAGAACAACATCCGTTTGATACCAACACTAGGGAAATAATAGCCCAAGTTTGCTGTCTTATCAGGGGACCAAGAGTGGCTCTTCTCCAGTTCAGTTTGGTAGGAACTGCTTTGGTTTGCTGCCTTTCTCATATTATGGAGCACATTCAGCTTTCTAGGATCATTTTGGCCTTTATATATTATATTTTATATATTATATCTATAGATTTATTTATCTATAATATACACTGCTATCGCAACACTGGTGATCTGGTCCTGTAGCACTTAATGAAATTAAGGGGCAGTGGGGTGTGTGTACGTGTGTTGTTCTTACAAGCCTTAATTTTGTCACAGAAGCATTTTGTGGCTTGAGTTGCATAGCACCAAGTGAAGTAGATGATGTCTGAATTGTTTTAATAGCATGCTTGTTAAGTGTTTTTCATCAATTTTAGAGGACTAATCTTGTTCAACACGTGTGCCAAAGCAGGACCTCTGTGCAGTGTTATACTTTAAAGCAGCACAGCTCTGTTTTCAGGGTGGGTTCCCCCCACCCCCCCTTCCTCTAAAACAGTTAAGAGTATATACCAAAAGAAAGTTGCAACAATATAAATTCTGACTGGATATTGAGGGGGGGATTCACACAAGAGTAGCTTAAGGCTTGCAATGGGCCACCCAGAGCAGCTGCGCAATGTGTGACCTTGGAGAATTTGAAAACTCAGCTGGGCAAGGCCTCGAGTAACCAAACCTAAGTACAAAGTTGGCCTTGCTTGGATCAGCAGGCCAACTTTGCACTGTGTGACTGCCGGTGGCCCGTTTACCCTGCATTAACCCATGATTAGTAAAAGTAACATTTTTCTTCATTCCCTAAAAAGGCATAGAATAAAAATTATTTATATTGTTTTACCAAATGTTTTAGTGTCACCTCCTTGAAAAACACACATTTTATAGGAAAAAAAACAGGGGGGGGGGGGGGGGGCAGGCGAGATGATTTTTAAGCGCATGCAGCACTACAGGCCTAGGGAAGAGTGGCTGCAAAGCTGCCCAGCAGAAAAGGACCTGGGGGTGTTGGTGGACAGCCAGCTGAATATGGGCCAGCAGTGTGCCCAGGTGGCCAAGAAGGCCAACAGCATCCTGGCCTGCATCAGGAATAGTGTGGCCAGTAGGACTAGGGAAGTGATCGTCCCCCTGTACTCGGCACTGGTGAGGCCCCACCTCGAGTACTGTGTTCAGTTTTGGGCCCCTCACCACAAGAAGGACATTGAGGTGCTGGAGTGTGCCCAGAGAAGGGCAACGAAGCTGGTGAGGGGTCTGGAGCACATGTCTTATGAGGAGCGGCTGAGGGAACTGGGGTTGTTTAGCCTGGAGAAAAGGAGGCTGAGGGGAGACCTTATCGCTCTCTACAACTACCTGAAAGGAGGTTGTAGCCAGGTGGGGGTCTGTCTCTTCTCCCAAGTGATAGGACAAGAGAAAGTGGTGTCAAGTTGTGCCAGGGAGGTTTAGGACAGATATTAGGAAAAAGTTCTTCACCAAAAGAGTTGTCAAGCATTGGAACAGGCTGCCCAGTGAAGTGGTGGAGTCTCCATCCCTGGAGATATTTAAAAAACGGGTAGAGGTGGTGCTGAGGGACATGGTTTAGTGGTGGTTTTGGCAGTGTTAGGCTGATGGTTGGACTTGATGATCTTAAAGGTCTGTTCCAACCTAGAGAATTCTATGATTCTATGATTAAGTTCTACTGTGAAAAACAACAAACAAATAGGGGAACATGAAGTACAGAAATTATGAAATGCACATACACCAAAAGGAAAATAAGAAAAGGAATACAACTAGTCCACTGTTACATACTACTTCACCCCTGCCCCTGTATTCTTTCTGTTGTTAAATTAATTGCAACAGTAAAAACGCACATTGCATAATATTTTAATGAGCCTACAATGCAAGAGTGAAGATGCTTCTTAGACCTTTAATGAGGTCATCCTGAGAATACAAAATCTTTCCTGTTCCTGTGGTCCTCCTGTTTTTGCTAACAAGCTGCTTAGCACATTTCCCTAGACAGACATAAGGGCAGATGTCCCAATATGGCCAAGTGAAGATCTTCTGTAAGAAGCTGAATTTCTGAATCCTTATTTTAACCGTGAAATCTTAGTAGCATTCTGAAAAGGAACTGGCACCCAACTGGACAATTTTGAAAGAATGTCAAGAAAGATTGTATATTTATGGAATACCAAGTATGCCCATATAGAAATTTTTTTCTTAAGATGACCAGTCCTTTATTGTCTCACGTCCCAAAATGTCAATATTCCATTTGTCTCCTTGCTCTCAGTCTGCACATTAAATGCACATAAAGACATGTTCCTCCTCCCTCCAAAAATTATTAAATGATCGGTATCTAACCAAACCTTTGCAAAAACAGCAGTATCTTCTGGCATTTGTTTTTCTGCTTTCCATTTCTTACACAGTCTCAACTTAAATAATTGTATCTCTACCTCAACAACCCCTCATAAGACCTAAAAGAACAGAATGGCTTATGACAAGTAGCCAAAAATCAAAGTTCTCCATCTCAGACAAATTACAATGAACTTCAAATTTTCCCTGGATTTGAGGTCCTTTTTTGCCCCCTCCCTTTTTTTTTTTAAACAGTAAAAACTTACAGCAAGTATGTTCTAACAGCAAACAGATTATTATGTGTGTTGTATACCCTAGATAACATATGCATTGTATAACAAGATGAATGGAGATCTAAGGAGTAAGCTTTTTAGCAAAAAGGCTGGGTGGAACGAGGTAAGTTGTAAACCCTCTTCGGAAGAAAATATTCTGTAGCCTGATCTAAAGCATTGTTTGTCATTAATGGGTTCCCAGTCCAAAATCTACCAACTTGTCAATGACAAGGATGATATCCAACGGTTCCAATCATAGAGGAGGCAGGCGCTGCCTTCATTCTGAAGAAAAAAAAACACCAAACAAACCCCCACAGACTCAGAGCTAAAATAGAGGGCTAACCAGTTCATCAGAATTCCCTGACGCTACATACACAGAAAAGAAAAGCAACTGCTTTCCTAGTGTAAAGGATCAAGTACATTATCGATTTCTTTCTTAATCAGTGCTGTGTGCCTTCCCTATTAAAAACATCAGTGTCTAAGTGAATAGTCATTGTATGAACCCTAACATTTACATAGCCTGAAAACAGTTCTACAGCACGACTGTCACATTAGCCGCGTGATATTTTCCATTACCTGAAGAAGGTCTTTTTGAGCCAAATCCCATTTCTTAATTCCATTATCTCTGGATCCACTAAAAAGGTTGTCTCCCATAATAGCAAGTGCTTCAATGCCATCGTAATGAGGAGGTTCAAAATTGTGTGTAGGACTTACACTTCCAAGAGCCCCTTCAGTCACATCGAACATCTAAAATAAATAAATAAATAAATAAATGATCAAACGTGTTAAGCAAAATCATCTACCATCTAACCATCTTGGAAGACATTGCAGTGAAAAACTTCACAGGAAAAACTCAGAATGTCTTATTACAGGCCAATGTATCATGATGTATATTTGACAGAATTTATCTACCAGAACAACTCCTTTCTCCTCTTCTACCTCTTGCCTGAAGCAGGAATGCTTCACTGACTTCAGAGAAGACTGCTGTGGGAAGAAGTGCTACTACTTGGTTATGAAATACACAGTACCTTTACAAGGAAGAGCCTATATATGTACTGCGTGGTGGGCTAGAGAAACAAAGCTCATGAGTGAGTATGGGAAACACGACTCACACTGTGAGAATTGTACAGGCAGCTGCAGGAAGAAGCATTAATTTATTTTTCTGGGCAAGGTGTTTTGGCAAGGGTTACATAGCATTACATGCTGATGCTTTCCATGGACTAGACACACACTCTCCTTGCCTGTGCTCCAGAATGGGGGCTTAAAAAAGATTCAAGTGAGGCCATTTTAGCAATTTAAAGAATAATCAACCCCATGAGCTCTTTGTCCCTAGAGAAGCAGTATAAGCAACCCTGTTTCATTATGCATTGCAGCAAGCCAGAACTCACCCAGTTAGACTGAGCTGAGGAGGAACAGATGAGCCATAACTTTTTGAACCACTACCTCTGTTTCACAAGCAAATGTCAGACTTCATCCCGTATTATTTGCTCTTCGTTGACCTTTTAAAATGAATAAGCTTGGCAGTAAAAAAGGAACCGCTTGGTAGTGTAAAAGCATACCTTAAGTGAGTTAAAGGTATTTTAAGTTACAGCATTCAATTAACACGCATCGGTTCCAATTGTAACAAAAAAGGTCAATGATACACCAGAAAAATTAGGGACTTAGACAGCAGTGACTAATATTCCTGGCTTAGTAGACAAAACAGTAGTTTCCTGCGGCAGGGGAAAGCAGTATCTGTGACCAGACCTACTACCCCCAGTGGGCCTACCCATGTGGAGAGGCACTGAGAATTCCCAAACTGCTGCACTCACCATGCACATACAGATCATTTGTACTATCCAAAGTGGCTTGACAATTTATGGACACACTCACCTTGCAGAACAGCCACTACTCTGCAGCACGTACACATGGCCAAATATCCCTGCATATTCTAGCGGTGTATGTCAGGAAGCAGGCAGCCTCATAAGGATTTATGTAGCCTGCCCACAGCAAGGGAGCACACAAGAATGGCAGAAAAACTTCTGACTGTTGACAGCTCTGTTTTCCAAAAGCCTTTTCACTTCCTTGCTTGTCACATGAGTTGGTAGCATGACAAACTTGCATTATATGATCACATCCTGTTGTCCCCACTGAGGTCCTACACTCATTACTGTGCCAGAACGGTAGCCTTTAACTAACCCAACATTCTGAACTGCGCAGAGAAGTAAATATTACAGTGCCTCTCTGTCGCCCTACTGCCTAAGAATCCTCTGGTCTCTAACCATATGAACTGTTCATAGGATTCAAATCCATGGACCAAACCATCAAGCCATGCACCCACCTCCCAGGCAATTTTCCAAGGCTGGCCCAGTGCACAGCCAAGCACCCAAGAATTGCAGGAGAATGTCAAAAAGAGAAAGCACAGCTCAGTGAGAAAGCTCGCTTGGGTTCTGGTTCCTGCTCCACTCCCAGATGTGTTTATACACTTTTTCAGTGCACAAGAAGTATAAAGACCAGACTGAAGGGTATCCCCTCACAACAAGCTAGAGTATCTTGCTCATTTTCTCTTTGGCCTCATGAATCACATGTTCTTTGCAGTGTGAGGGTCAGCTTTACGGGGAAGATGATGTACAGTTCCCATAGTCTGGTGGTTGGGCATACTCCTGAGAAACAGGAGCTTGTGGGTTCAAATACCACCTGGCTGAGGTGTGAAAAGGGAAAGAAAACAACCACAAAAAACCCCAAACAAACCAGATTCCCTATCCTTGAGTGAATTAATCACAATGCAGAGCAACCTGTGTGCTAATGAATACACCAAGTAGACTGGGCATGTTGGTTGAGATGTGCTGATCTCTCTCCTTCCCCACTCCAGAACTCCAGTAATACTTAAGCAAGAGCCTGGGCTAGACCCCACTCTTTTCTGTGCAGAGCACACGGAGAGTCTCTGCTGAGGCAATGAGGTCTGCACTCCAGAACAGAGGCACTGGCTTAAGATACTTTCAAGAGCTAAGTGTTACTTAAGAGTAGGTGTTATGAATATTTCTCCAAGACTTCACACACCTGATGTCCACCTTACTGGGGATTATGAAAAAGTTTAACTACAGACAACCATCCAACTAAACAGCACTGAAGTGATAAGAGTTTATTAAGACTGAACATTATTCATAATCTATAACTGATGAAAGAATTTCCATCTTGGCTATCGTGTTCAGATACGGAGATGCGAGTCACTTCTGCTGAAGCCTGCATCCCATGCTGATGTGAAGAGTTAAAATAAATAAGCAAATACTAATGGTTTACCTTTATATAATGATCCTTGGAACCAGTGACAATAAGATCTTGTCCGTTGGAAATTCTATCTACGGTAAGGCACATAACAGGACCCTGGTGACCAGTTAGCTTTCCTGTAGACTGAAATCTTCAAGAAGAGAAGAAATGAGAATTTGTTATTTTTTCATACATCCTATACAATCTATAGCACAGTTTCTGCCAGGATGGATCTTTTTTTCCCCATGTCTTCACGATTCATCCCATGGTTATGTATACTCTATTGCTCATACATACACATATGTAAATGTTAAATCTAAGTTAAATGTAAACAAAAGCTTCTATTTTTGTAAAGTAAGAATTTAAAGATTTTAAAAGTAAAGACAAATCAGACCCCTCAAAGTATTCTCTACCTCGAATGCACTCTTTGGGTGCAGGTTCTGTTTGGAAAAGCACTGTTACAGTGTTGCTATCATAACACACATTCTATTAAGTTAATCAGTTGGCTTTCATCATCTCATCAACAATTACTAGTCAGGATTCATCCGTCACCTTACAAGAGTATGTTTTACAGAGCTTATTTTTAAAACAAAACCTTGTGGTTTTCCTTTCAATGTGTTTTGTCCTTTTTCCTTTCCTGTGTTTGTCCTTTCAATACCTAAAGAGAGCTTTTAAGAAAGATGGGGACAGACTTTTTAGCAGGGCCTGTTGTGACAGGACAAGAGGCAATGGTTCTAAACTAAAGGAGGGTAGATTTAGACTAGATAGAAGGAAGAAATTTTTTACAATGAGGGTGGTGAAACACTGGCACAGGTTGCCCAGAGAGGTGGCAGATGCCCTGGAAACATTCAAGGTTGGGCTGGACGGGGCTCTGAGCAACCTGATCTCATTGAAGATGTCCCTGTTCATTGCAGGGGGTTGGACTAGGTGACCTTTAAAGGTTCTTCCCAACCCAAGCTCTTCTATGATTCTATGATTTGTCCAATCACTTTTACTGAAATGATTCACTGTAAACTTTAACACACAAGGAGATCTCAGTAACCACCATGGCATGAATTAGCTGATCCATATCTTGACCATATTTTGCCCAGGTTATGGACATTACCATAAACAGGAAACACTTAACTGACTTTGTATGCACATGTAACCACCTAAAGACCACTCTCTTCTGCTGGTGTTCAATACCTTTTCAGGTCCCACATCCTCACTGAGTTTCCAGCAGCCGCATAGAGGAATGTGCCAGTTGGATTTAGTGCAATCTGATTGATCTGGTTCTCTCCAGCTGGGATAGTGACTGTTCTGTTAGTACTTCCTGAACACACATCACCAGGCATAGCCTGGCCTGAAGACCTGGGTGCAAGGAGGAAGGAGAAAAAGAAAAAAAAAAAAACAAACTCCCTTATTATACATTCATAATAAGCCAATTATGAATATAGGACATTTGATAAAACACTATAGGCATGAATGCAAATTGGTTTGTGTTTCCGTATGTTACCAATGCCCTACAGTGACTTAGCCTGAACACATAGAAAAAGCCTCCAGCCCCAAACAGGATACTTAAAGCACGCTGTGCTGCACTACTGAATTAAATCTAATATTTATTTATTTTTATCTAAAAGTAAGATTCATTGAGACTCTTCACATTCGAGGTTTAGCATACTTACGTCAAAGTCCGAATACACTTAGCGGAATCTCTAATGTCCCACACCTTGATATAGGAGGTTGAGACTGTGAAGACCAGGCTCGTGTAGTTGCAATATTTTATAGAAACAACATTATTTGGATGACCGCCCAGAGACATAATCTCTTGTCCAGTTACCAGATTCCAGACTTTACAGGTACGATCTAAATAAAGACAAGTAAAAAGGGGGGGGGGGGGGGGGGAATAAAAAATTAAACAAACAAACAAAACCCACCCAAAGAAACACCACAGGAAACATGTTTTTCCAAAATTCATTTAATTTTAAAAAGTCCATACATTCATTCGTACTCATATATAACCCTCCATTTTGGTAGGCACTTTTAAAGACCTGTTTAATTAACCTGGTTTTGTAGAGTGCACATAGGCATCATCTACCATCACCAAAACTAAGCAAGGTTAATCATTAAGTGTTGTGTAGAAGATACGCATATTAGGTCCCATAGCATTTTAAAAGGATAAAATCTCATGTCAAGCCCAAACTGTCAAACAAACAGTTTGAAGGCTGTAAAGTCTGAGTGATGACAGATCAAGAGAACTGCTCAATTATTAATTCAAGTATTCTTCATCAAGCACATAGTTCAGGAGGGGCATTAAGGCTCAGCATGACGGGGGACTGACAGCCGCAAGTTACAAAGGCGAGAAGCCATCCAAACTATTTGGTGCTTTAGGAGCCTCTGAAAATCCCAGTGTAAGAGCTTTAGTCACAGTTTTCATTTAGTAGCAAAGGAATTTAAATACTGCAAGCTTTTGCGTACTAAAGGCCCAGATGCCTAGAAGTTCTCAAGACTTTTGCAACACAAGTGGAGTCCACACAGGAAACTCCCCTTGTTGCACCATGTCTGCATCGCTCCTTACATTTTTACTGGAATAAATACTGGGAGGATAAAGAGAAAACTTCATGTGTAGGCAGTGTTTATAAGATCACGAAGAAAGTAAGTACACCAGGAACTTGTCAGACACTTTAAAAATCCCAACTATCAAGACCAGAGCCCAATATCCACAAGGCACTGGAAAGCTTGTTGGCATTCCTGAATTGGCACTGCCTGATAGTGTTATGGCTGTCAGTGAGCTGAGGCTTACTGCTTTACCAACATTTTCAAAAATATTTAACTTTAATTGAACTGCTGTCTACACTCTTGTACTCTCAAGTAGGAGTATACTTTATAAAATTTTCCCCTCCAAAAATATATACAGCAAAAATTCTTCCATAAATATGGGAAGTTAGCATATGACAAGAGCGAGCAAATATTTACAACATGTGCAAGCACCCCTATGTTAAAAACAAACAAAACCTTTAAAACACAGATATAGCTGTAAAATAAAAAAAAAAAATTGAAAGTCTTTTTTTTTCTCCACATAGCCACTAAATTTGAAATCTCAATACAAATTAACCAAGCAACATTTACAGAAGCTAAAATTACATCTTTTTTGCATTTGTATCCACTTGCACAAATGCTAAAACATTAGCTTAAAACTTATTAGACCAAAAATTTGCCAATTCACTGTAAGAACATATCTTGGTATGTTTAACAGCCAGGCAGTAGAATAGCCACAGAAAGGGTACCTTTCTTCCAAAACAGTATTTCTACCAACTTGACAAGTTCATAGAGTGGCTGCGCCATCCAGTAGGGAATTTAGTGATTACTACATCTAGCCCCTCTCACAACAGCCACGCAGCTCTTACACCCACAAGGGCCAGGATGAGGTGCACAGGGGAGGCAGAAAATAGCCCTAGCTCTGCTCAAAGAATCAACTATGGCAGAAGAATCTATTCAAAGTCTGTAGGTAGCACAGCCAAAGATTTGCTAATTTCCACCTCTACCTCTACCCCTACCCTGAGGCTATTACTTTGCATTGCACATCATGTGTACATGTGTTTCCACGACTGGTTCCATCATATCACTCAACAAATGTTAATGTTATTCTTGAGAGTTACTTTTTCCATTACAAATAAAAAGCCAAATACTACCCATTGGAATTAAAAACCTGTAGATAATTGCTGTAAATCCTTCTTCAGCTTATGTTGCAAAATGGATCCTCACACTTTTCCAATGTGTTTACAGCAGTAAGTTTCACGAACTCAGTTTACGAACTGAGAATTTCACTGTACCCCAAGTTGTCAAAGCAGCCTCTGTAGGCAGCACAGATGCACGAAGCTTGCCTAACCTTTAGATCCAGTAAAGAGAAGATCATCAGTTGCGTCAACACAAAGCACAGCCTTGGTATGTCCTTCAGCTGTATAGATACACTGAAGTGGGGACGATCTGATGCATTTTGAAGCAGGGTATGGGTTAATTATCCCCCTAAAGAAAAAAAGAGAATGTGAGTTGGGCATAGTAATAAACACAAATTAAAATAATTTACTTAAATATAGGGAAAAAATTAATCTAATTTTCCTACATGGGAAGAACAGCTGAATGCCTTTCATAAACTACGTAAGGATTTTTACTGTTTAGCTTCAGCAAGTGTCAACTCTGGACTATCAGTTAAAGGAAATCACACAAAAAAACCCTAAATTAAAAACACAAGATGCTGAGTATTGGATATATGGGAAAGTCTGTGTAATGCTGAAAGAACCAGGATGCTTAAAGCTCCCAGATTCATAGGACCAACCTTAAGGCTGCAAAGTGCATAAAGTCTAGTCAGTCTAAATAGCATCACTGAAAAACAGAGCAAGCGTAGTGTACACTACCAATTCCAAACTTAGCAGGCATTTCACATCAGCTGTCTTCTATGGACAGGCTTGGAGAACTGCTGCTAACTTGTGTGCCTAGGTAAGGTTCCTACTGCACCCCGTACCCAACGCCACACTTGTACTAAGGCTAAAAGAGAGTATGGTTGGAGTACAGATGCCCCAGAGGAATCCTCCTGGGGATTTGTAGCTAGCTCTGTGGTGATGCCAAAAAGACTAATTCAGCCTGAAAGAAAGAAAGAAAACAAAAACCAAAACAAACAAAAAATCACAGTTCATCACCAAACAAAAATTATTAGCAGTCTAATACCCCATGCATACGACTGCACACACACGGACCCTGCTGATTTCTGTCAAGTGTAGAAAAGCCTCAAGGTAGTGCCCACAAACATGCAACACAATGCTGTGACCTAACCAGCTTGCAGTTAAGACTCACTGTTGCTTTCTTCTGGGGATTACACACATAACTGAGAAAAAAGGAACTAAGCCATAGCCCTATCTCACAAAAAAGTTTTGTCAGATGCTTTAGGAAAATGTAAAAGTTCCATAATATTGCCTAGAAGCTTATTATACAAAGGTAGAAGTCCTTTCTGATACAATCTAACTTTGTGACAGTTAGCTGGTTTATCTAGTGCAGTCTTAGAAATTATTATTTTATACATTTTCACTGCTCAGAAGATCTTCATTCATACAATTCATTACTCCTCCACAATCATTTTACAGGTTTTACTAATATTAACATTGCCTTAAATTGTTTGACATTAAATTCCTCATTTTGGAACAGCATTCACCTTTCAATCTGCATCTTTTTATGTTTCCAAGAATACAGGAACAATTTACTTTATTATTATTATTAATTTAGGTCTCTATGCTTTTGTTTTCTAACACCACACAAACCTAAATACAGTCTTCTCTGTAGTATTCCCCAGTGGATACTGCTGTCTCTAGACTGGGTTATTGCTACTGCAGTTCGCACCCACTCGTTCCCTTGACAAGCCACATAAATAGATTCGTGACATGTATTTTATCTACCTACATGCAGTGCTCTGAAATCTACAGACAAAAAAATGCTATGACTGCTACAATGACCAGACAAAGCCACCATCACATTATTTTTAGACCTGTGACTGCCCTTCTCTTGATAAATTATTTTTCACTGAGTACCAAAATCCAACATGAGTGGGGACATTTCCTTCATCTCTTAAGCCACTGTGCATTCTGTCAGAAAGACATAATGAAAAACCTACTACTTTTTATTTACACTTGAATTTAATTTTTACTGACCAAAGCATACAACTGAAAAAAGACAGAAGCATATAAAACCTAAGAAAATGTCTGCTCCTTTTTTTTTTTTTTTTTAAGGAAAACAAAGAGAGAAAGAATACATCTAAGGAAAGGTTTATATCATACTTCATTTAAAAAGAAAAAACCTGACATGCTCAACAATAAGAACACCCTAAAAAAGCAAAAGGGAGACATGCTTGACCAAAATTTCAGATTTTAAAACTTCCGACAAAAGTAAAAGATATATAGTGCACAAGTATCAGGAAAATTCATGCAGCAAAATGAAATTTCCTAAGAACTGGAATAACTTCAGTGAGAGATGCCAAGAAAACAGAAAAGAGAAAGAGAGAGTACCTGTGTACCTCCGACAGAGAGGAATCACTTTCATCAGACCTACAATCAACAGTGGTGGAATTGTGAGGAGAAAGAATATAGGTATCAGCAAAGTAAAGCCTCCACATGAGAAGAACAAACAACAGCATGTCCAATTCAGAAAAGCAATGCAAATCCACATACAGTATATGCAGCATTGCTCAGGGTATCCTTCAAACTCGTGATAATGGGGGGACAGAATAATAATCATCTTAAAATTCCACTCTCAGCAGTAAGTTACACTGGTAGACTGTCTCAGCCCAAGAAGCTGAGTAACACCAACTGATCCACTTCTTATTTCCCCAACATTTTTTTATTTTTTACAGAAAGTGAAGGCAACAAAGTAAAAGGAGAAGATGGATGCATAATTTAACCTCTGTAACACAGTGCTTGTGAAAATATCAAAATGAAAAAAGATTTCTGAACGTCAATGCCTGTTAAGTGTAGAAGAAACATGTAAAGTGTTAATCATAAAAATATCAATATTAAACATATTGATAGCCCACTGAAATAAGAACAGCAATTTGCAAACAATCCTAAGTTTAAAATCCTTCACCTCTTATTTTCAAAAATGTTTAAAAATAAAAAACAGGAAAACACACAAGAAAAAAATCCCCCCAGACGTGAACATTTGCAGTATGTCTTAAGATGTCCTTCATTTTCAACTCAAATCAAACAGATTCAGCAGTTTCAATTTGAATTCAAAGTCAGTCCAGAGAAAATGAAAAGGGTTAGGTGGGAGTTAGCAATAAGATAAAGGTAACATAGCTAAGATAAAGAGGTTACAAGCACAGTTAAACTACTGAAAGCCTTGCAAGCTACTGCTTGGTTACTCTGTAGACCACTGAAAAAAACAGAAGTTTTATAAAAAAACAGTAACACAGACAGACAAGCAATTTCATGTCTTGCTACAGTCAGAACTAAAGGTTTATTCTGAGTTTGGGTTGTGGTTCATAAGCACTGCATGGCACTAGTATCTGTAGTGAAACCTGCAATAGAGATTCTGCTCAAGTCAAGTCCACTGCAATTTGGAGTAAGGCTCCTACAGGAACAGACGGCTAATGTGCCAGGAAACTGAGCTCTACTTCTTCTAAATGAGGTATGAATATCACTTGTCCCTCCAAATCCCCTCCTAAAGTCAGTCTGTTTGATAATTTGGATAATCTCCGAACAACTGTGTTCTAGCCATTTCAACATCCCATCCTCTGGAGTGCTGTTGTGACAGCATTCAGAGCAACGCTGGAGTAACCGAATAACCATCAAACGCACTATTTCCTAAATTGTCAGCTAAATCCTACTTTCAAGTGTAAACACGCACACAAATTCACATACATCTAAGAATTCTACCGTTCTTTTCTATTTTGGGTTTAAAACTACAAAAGCCAGACATAGCCTAGAAAACAGGAAACAAGGTTCAGCAGGAAATTGCTTTTCTTGAATTTTTACAATGGTTCCATGGAAGTTTAAAGTATTTGCTTCGAAAACTACATGTAAACACAAGAAATGTCTCCTCCTGTCTCGCAGGAGAAGGGGAAAATATCTAACAGATGCTACACTGATTGCACTTCGCAATTCCCTGGTTGGGGACTGAGGCTTCCCCCTGTGACTTACTTATCCTGCTGAACTGATGTGTTTCCCTGAGAAACAGTAAGACGACTAAAAACATTCATTTCATTACGGGGCCGGCTTGGTGGGGAAGTAGGAGGTGACAGACTAGCCTCTGGGGCTCCAGAATCTGAGCTACAAGAAAAAAAGAACATCTTCTTTAACGGGTTACGAATGGTTAGAAAAGTTAAATTCAACATGCCTCAAATGTTAGATGCTCTTTTCTTAAGCAAATAAATAAAAATCACAATGCTAGCTACAGATGTTTCCCAGAGAAGATAATAAACTTAAGAATACAAACTGCTGCAGAGTGCAAGGTGGCACAACATTCAGAGTTTACGTGCTAAGAGTGAAAGCTCCAGGCAGAAAACACACGTATGTAAAATGAAGAAATTCTTACAAAACTCCAATTTCTTAGAGAAATTGATGACTTCCATTAAAAAAAAAGTCATCTGCAAATGCTGCAAAGGACATTTTCTTGGGGCTCCGCTCCCAAGTTATTTTGTACAGAAAAATATTCCGGAAAAAAACGCTCCCCCCCAGAAGTTGAGCAGTGAATAATTTCACCGCTAACAAAAACTGTCCTAGAGTTAAAGAAATAGAAAGATTTATTTTTCAAGAAAATATACACAAGGTTTAAATTATTTCAGAGAAAATAAATTTAAAAGAATCTTACAGTTTCTGTTCTTTTGCCTTTGTCTTTTCCATTGTTTTCTCATAGGTTTTTCTCTTTGCTAAAGGTGAAGGCTCAGGTATCTTCTTCTCTGACAGAGACGGCTGTCTAGAACTAAAGCAAGAGGAATCATTATCTTACTTTAAGGCCCTTTACAAACTCGATTTTTTTACATTAGCTGTCATTCTCCCACTCAGATTTCAAATTTCAGAATCTGCTTACTCTTATTATCCCTCTTGAATCTACAGACTCAAAATGTGTTCTCACATTTTAATATAAAGATACACCAAGTTTATTAACTTTCACAGTTCATCAACATATGAAGAGCCAGATACTGAATATTCAAAAGAGATCGACTAATTCAATAATAAAATAGGCTGACTAAAAGAAATACAGTGGAGTATGCATCTCAAATTAAGACCATGGAAAAGATGGAAGATCTAAGACCTAAACTTTCAGATTCCACAACTTTCATCTACAATAGACCACTTACAGACATGAATAACAGAAATCACGATGACTCTTAGATATGAATTAAACTTTGCATTAACCTATTCATATTTCAATATCAAATTCAAAATTAGGAAATGAGGAAAAGTATTTCCCATTGACAGCCTGACTATTATAACATTGCTTCTTTTTGTCCCGCCTTCCCTTCTTCCTTGCTTTCCAGCCCTTTGTCTCTAGTTCTTTCTCTGAAATAATTCCAATTCACAGTCACCGTGGTCTTTCTCCCAACCTTTTAGTCCCCATTAAAAATAGCTAAAAGATCAAGAGTGCAACATTAATGCTGACACCCAAATGTCATCATTTCACCACAGTCAGATTAAAAAAAAAAAAAAAAGGGAATCTGGAAGGTCTCCACTCTCCTGAATTCCCATTTCCCACTAGCTGGGCCATCAGAAAAGCAACATTTGCTTTGATTTATCCTTTTGTTCTTATGTTTAGAAGTTGTTTTTACTAAAATAAGCAACAGAAACCCTTACTAAAAGAGAGAAAGCACATTCTGAAAATGCTTTTGTGCCACACAATTTTATTAAGCGGACAAAGTTCATTCGGCAGGCCACCTGCTTAACACAGTTACTAGCATCCGGTCTCAGAGCTCTACAGGCTCTGGATTTACATAGCTGCAACTTCTCTACATGAGAAAAGCTGTACCAGTTTCCCTTGAAAGGAAGTCTGTGCTATATAAAATCCATCCAGGAACCGGCATGCAGAATAACACAGTTTACCAAGGACAGCACAACCAAGAACAGCTACTTGACTCAAGTAGCTGAGACCAACTGTCTCAAGTGATCAGACGCACACTGAACACAAGCCCTAATTGGAAGGTGAAGGTCCTGCCTGTAGGACCTAGTGCCAAGAGCTGTGTGCAGGCCCTAAAGTTCCTTCAGGCTCATAAAAAGACAGGAAAAGGAGGACAAGTAATAACCTGTCTGGTTTTGCACAAAAGCCTAGCAGTTAAAGCACACAAAAAGATGGGGAAGGTGGTTTCAATTCTCTCTTCAGGGCCAGAGCACCCATTTCTCTGCAGGGCTCCCTTACCTCTAGGCATACTCTGCAAAGGACATAAAAACAGGTGGAACAGGACACACTCCCTCCCTCTCTTTATGATGGACAAGTAGGCATTTAGGGATGCAAAATTCCTGGGGTCACAAGGCAAATCCTACGATCAGCCTGACAGCCAGATCTTTCAGCAAGGATGACAAACTTGGCTTATAGTCTCCACTGCCACAGTTGCCTGTGTGTCTGCTGTGCAGCTACTACATTAAATAAACCACACCAGAAACTGGAACCCGAGCTCCTCTGCCTCACACCAGCATCCTGCATACTCAGACATGGAGCCAGCTACCTTTTTCTCACTCTTTACCTGCCCCTCGAGTCTTCCATCTTTGACTCAACAGTGCCGCATCATCAGAAGAAGGTATAAAGAGCATGATCGTATTATAAATTCTTTTTTAAAACCCAGAAATGCAGCTGTTATAAAATGCAGCATTCTCACTGGAATGACATTCCTAAGCATAGATGTAAAACCCAGTTGCATGATGTCGATGACCTGAATGAAAAGGAGCAAGACACACACCTAATTACAGGTTTCCAGTGTCCTTTTGTATTTCCTCGGATATCAGACAACTGAACAGAGCTGGAGAGCTGGCACAAGACCTACAGGAGCCCACCCTACTCCAAAGAGGCTGCTGTAGAGGAGTCAAAGGACAACAGCACTAGCCATCTTGGTAAACAGAATTCCAACCAAACTTACTGTGGCCCACATGCATTTAGATGCTTCTCTGAATCACCACAGATCTGAGAAAACAGAGAGGTTTCCAGAGTGGAGCAGTTTTTACACATGCAGGCACCTAAATTTGCACCTAAGCATATAATGCATTTCTGTCGCTTCTGGAGAATGTATATTTTGGATCACTGTTACTGCTTCTACATCCCTGAATGCCACTTAAGTGGCACAAGGGAGACAATGTTTATTGCAGATAAGACCGCACTCTGCTCCAGAAGAATGCATTTTATTACAAGGTATATCATGGGACTACAGGTCCATATAGGACAGCCAGATGGCTCAACAAGACAACCTTTCTTCAACAACGACCAGTGACCAGCAAAAACAGTAATACTGTTTAAAGTATACCGAGTTCTGGTTTTGAAAAAGCATCTCAATTACAGTGAGGAAGTCACTGCAGACTGATTGTGGGAATTTTCAATCACTTATCTGCTAAAAGATGATCCATAACAAAACAAATTATATGTGAGGTCTACTGCTGATTGAATTGATTTACTGACAGCGCGTAACTCTCATGCTCACAGAATGCAGTTTTGGGAAGATCTTGTTTTGCCTCGTTGCTGGCTCACTTTCATAAACAGATATGTTTTAGAAGATGGAGTGAGGCAAAAGCTGGTATTACCTGAGTCCTGGATGCCAGGTCATAACACTTGACGTTTTAAATCTTGAAGCTTCAAGAGTCTCTAGTGATCTCACACTAACTGCTGAAACAAGTGGGTTTCTCCACCTATCCTCACCGCCAAGAGCATTCTTTCCAAGCAGATTCTACTTGTAAAATGCACTGAAGCCATCAGCATGGGTTAATAATTGCTGTCAGCAGTGTTTTACTATTCATGATTGCCACCTCAAGCACATGCTAGAAATACATAGTAAAAATAATACGCATTGCAAATGTACATTAGATGGAGACCGCTGTAAAAATATTATGCAAATAGGACAGATGGATAGTGAAAGATGCATAATTTCAGAATCTGTAACACGAAGGTAGCTATGGGACACAGTTTTTTCATATCACTGAACGCGGCAAGCTCATTTAGTTTACCCATGAGTTTGTGCAATATAGGAGCTAGTACCTAAAAAGCCAAGAAAAGGGTCTCTAGCAGTAAATGGCTAATAACCAACAGTCACATTGGTAGATATAAAAAGAACAGCAAGAGCAAATGGAAAAAAAGAAAAAAAAAAGAGTGCATGTGAGAGACCTGCTGGCCCCAAAGACAAAAATTGTGTTTTTAGTTCTATTTGGCATCAAGTGATACTTTTCAGATAGTAAAACTCTTTTGCAGGTAGGTGCAACCTGCAAATAGAAATTATTTTTGAGGATTCCTAATATCCAACATGTTTCTTTCAACTTTACACTTGCATACTTTATTATTGTGTAGATATCTTCATTTTAAGCATGGTCCACGCAAGATGACTTACAGAAAGATTTTACCTCATAGTTAGGACCATATGCAGATTACTACATTACATAAAGTTTTTGGGTTAGGTTTTGGGGTGCTGGGGTTTTTTTTCCTCTCTCTCTGCTGTTCTAAGCAGATTCTCACTACCTCCCTAGAATGTGCATTTCCCATAGCACTAATAAAGCAAAGTATCCAAGGTACTAAATGGGTTTTTCCCACTACTTAGAAACAAGGCTACAATAATTTTACTATGGCAAAGCAACAGAACTTGTATCTTCAGTGTGAAACATGTTACTTACAACAGTGCATTTATACTTTCTGAAGTGGTGATGGTAGAAAAGAAGGTGGAGCTTTGTCAGTATTATTTAGTAAGCTTCAAGTATATCAACCTCCTTTGTAAAGTTAAACTAATAGATTACAAGAAATTGGCAACATGCATTTTTTTAAAAGCAAAAGATAATTAGTACAGCATGGCCAAACTTACATGCTGCCTATCTTAGAAGGTAAGCCAGATGTTGGGGGAATAAACTCTCTGTCCCTAGCAGAAGTATCATTTGTGTCAGCAGCCATCCCACTTTCTTGGGTTTCTGCAACTGATGCAAGCGGGGCAGCCAAAGTAGAGTCTGCAGCACTAACGTCAGAGACTAAATCGCTGCTGTCTGCATATAGCAATTCCATCTGGGTAGTGGTCCTCCGCCGGGCCTGGAGACAAATAAAAAAAACAAGTTGTGACTTAAACATTCCATGGTATATGTCAAAAGTGCTACATTGAAGCTTATCATTAGCTGGTAATTAGCATCCCCCTCAATTCACTCGGCAGCTACCTTTGGAAACTAAATCAAGGAGCTCACCTCTACTCTTTGGCAACAATTTCAGAGGAGGCAAGTCAAATTCAACAGCATGAAACACTGATTTGACAACTGGTTTCCAAGGATATCCTTTCAAGAGCTACAAGTGCCTGTCGTTACTACAGGAGTACAGTATTATTTTCCTAAGTTTTATCCAAATGAAATGTTATAAAGCAGAGAGGAATAAAGCAAAGTGTGAATTTAAATAGCTACAATTATATTGGCATGACTTCTTACATCGATGCTTCTGATATAAAAACCTTTCCTTCTTACTTAGTTTATGTGACTTCAGAAACAGTTTAAGCCAACGTGACTTAAGATTCGCTCAGCATTTCAACAATTTGAAAACAGAAAACCTCACAAAGCCGCCAAGCTTTGGGCAACACATTCATTCTTAAAAATCTGATCATAAACGTTAGATGTGATCATGCTGTGAAATAAAGACCTATTCCTCAGAAAAAAAAAGGGGAAGATGAAGGTCCAGTCTAAACAGAACCATTACAAAAGTGACATGTTTATTTTATGCCAACATTTTGAGACCAGACTCACTCAGTTTACCTGCCCAAAGAGCTGCACATTAATGAACACTACCAATAATGCAACAGCCAACCTAGATATATTCCTCGAAAGCCAACTACAGTAAGAGGAGCAGAGGTTAAGGTTCTATTTGTTTTGCAAACTTGATTTATGCTCCTGTGAGCACAGAAGCAAAATGGCAATCAGTGCACATTTCCAGTTCCCACTGCAATTAATATTAAACTGCAGACAGCCTAGATATATTCCTCCAATGCCAGCTGCAATTAAGAGCCTGGAGGTCAAACTCCTATTTAATTTTATAAACTTCCCTTACATTTCTAAGAACACAGAAGCAAATCGCAAACAATAAGCACGTTCACAGTTCCCACTGGCATTAACATTAAACTGCAGCCTAACTAATACGAAACCACAAATCTACTGCAGTTTGGAGTGCTAGTAATTGGAAGAATATATCTCTTTCTGAAACTGTAAGAATTCAATCACAAAATATTGAAAAAGTATATTTTTATCATTGCTTCTCAGGGAGGAGTATCAGACAAAAGCATATTACATACAAATCCCATGAACAGTATGTCAGTTCACCTTTTGCATGTCTTTGTTCATTAATGCTTCTAGAGCAAAGCAAGAGCATTCCCCAGAAGGTGCCATTAAAGTATGAATTCTTATAATCACTGTACAGCCTACCTTGCTTTTGGGTTTGACTTCACCACAAAGCTTCAAAAGATCTGAAGACAATGAACTAAAAGAAAATTGCATCACAGTTAGAAAGAAAATAGTCATATTTTTGCAGAATGTGTATTGTTATTTTATTCTTTTTGCTGAAATGCTGGGCAAAATTGAACAAAACAATGTCAGAGGTATCTTCTAATGGATAAATGACGCGTTACCAAAAGCAGAAGTGACAGTAATTTTTCTAGAACCGGATCCAGTTACCGGTTAACAAAGATTGACAGATAGAGCTCAGAGGGTTGTGGTTAGTGGTGCAGAATCCAGTTGGAGGCCAGTGGTGTCCCTCAGGGGTCAGTACTGGGTCCAGTCCTGTTCAATATATTCATCAATGACCTGGATGAAGGGGTAGAGTGTACCATCAGCAAGTTTGCTGATGACACAAAACTGGGAGGGGTGGCTGACACGCTGGAAGGCTGTGCTGCCATACAGCGTGACCTGGACAGGCTGGAGAGTTGGGCAGAAAAAAACCTGATGAGGTTCAATAAAGGCAAGTGTAGAGTACTGCATCTGGGGAGGAATAACCCCATGCATCAGTACAGGTTGGGGCTGACCTGCTGGAGAGCAGCTGTGCGGAAAGGGACCTGGGAGTCCTGGTGGACAACAGGATGACCGTGAGCGAGCAATGTGCCCTGGTGGCCAAGAAGGCCAATGGCATCCTGGGGTGTATCAAGAAGAGCGTGGCCAGCAGGTTGAGAGAGGTCATCCTCCCCCTCTACTCTGCCCTGGTGAGGCCGCATCTGGAGTACTGTGTCCAGTTCTGGGCTCCCCGGTTCAAGAAGGACAGGGAACTGCTGGAGAGGGTCCAGCAAAGAGCTACAAAGATGATTAGGGGACTGGAGCATCTTTCTTATGAGGAAAGGCTGAGGGACTTGGGTCTTTTTAGTCTAGAAAAAAGACGACTCAGGGGGGATCTTATCAATGCTTATAAGTACTTAAGGGGAGGGTGCCAGGTAGATGAGAAGAGCCTTTTTTCAGTGGTGCCCAGTGATAGGACTAGAGGTAACGGGCACAAACTGGAGCACAGGAAGTTCCATCTTAACATGAGGAGGAACTTCTTTACTCTGAGGGTGGCAGAGCACTGGAACAGGCTGCCCAGAGAGGTGGTGGAGTCTCCCACACTGGAGACGTTCAAAACCCGCCTGGATGACGTCCTGTGTAACTGCTGTAGCTGTCCCTGCTGTGGCAGGGGGGTTGGACTTAGATGATCTCCAGAGGTCCCTTCCAACCCTGACGATACTGTGATACTGTGATTGCTCACCTTCCTTCTGTCCCAGGACTATGCAATGGGGCATCCTCATCAGTACTATCTTCCAAATTTTCTAGAAAATTTCCAAAAGAATAATGTTAGTCTATCTACAGCAGGACGTGCAGGTTTTAAGTACTATACAAAACAGCTCAGACAATGTTGAACGTAGATGAACAGCATATGAAAGGCAGGGATTTTCAAAATATCTTGACTATTTGCTTGCCAGTTCCCATGGAATTTTCCTGGTATCTCTAAGTTTTTTTTTCCACACAATCTAAATAAATCATACACCTAGGCATACTGTGCCAAATGCGGTCCTCTATTTATTGCAGCAGAGCAACAGGGATGACAGAAAACCAGAAATAAATTCTAGAAGGAAGTCTAGAAGAAGATAAAGCAAAGGAAATTAACTGCAAGACATGGAAGAGACAGGATGTAAATAAAGGGACAGTAAGGATGTCTCTTCCTTTTTTTTTTTTTTAACTTTACTTTGTAATCTTCTTGCTCCAAGACAGAATCAGCCTGGTTATAATGAGGAAAAAAAAAAAACCAACCTATTTTTAACTTCTATAGAATGGGCACCATTTGGGCTGACAAGAAGCAAGCACTTTATTAGTATGTAAGCATTTAGATTTCAAAACAGGATGATGCCACCATTTAATACTTTAGAACTGCTTCCTAAAAAGAGATTCATAGTATTGAAGTTAATTGTAAAATGAAGCATTTCAGTAGAAATGCTCCTGAAGTAAAATGTGTACACAAACGACAAAACCAGCATGCATGTCACGCACTAACACTGCCAAACATCAGATTAACATGTCTGCATGCAAACTGTACAAAACATTAAGCTGAGACAGCCAGTCCAGGGCATATGTAAAATCAATTCCAAACTGTTGGGAAACCAAATCCGCTAACTTACATATTATTCTAGTAATACATTTTAAGCATAGTTTAAGGACATAGGTAATATATTCCCACAAGTAAAGTCCCTTATTTTTTAACATATTCCTGAAATTCCATTACATCTCTTCTTTATTATTAGAGACATTTTAAGTTTATTTACTCAATATCTGCCAGAAAGCAGATACCATTTGTAATGTATAGAACCAATATATTTAGTATGCGTATTAAAACAGGTTTGTCCGTGTGTATGTTTGAAGTGCAAGTTCATGCTTTGCAGAAACGGAGGAAAGACACAGTGTCCAGTTGAAGTCTGAGAAGAAAGGAAGAAAAGAAAAGGAAAATGCTGCCTTCTTGTGTATGCTACATCTAAAAATGTTTCCTGAAAGAGACAAAACCATACATCAATCCAGCATCAACACCAACAATGCACTTCCGAGATACTCAACTGCTGTATTAGTTTTAACAATGTAACCCTATCAGAAACAGCAGTATTATAAGGAAAGCAGGGTCACAGGAATAACACTCTGAACTTTCTTTTTTTGTTCCTTCCTGGATTTGAGCCCACATAAAACCTTTTCTACACATGTTATTATTCTATGTCTTCTGCAGAAGAGGGGATCTAGAGTACTGCTCCTTCTAGCAAGGCACAAAAGCAGCATCAACAAAATGCATTTTTTTTTTTATATTAGATTCATCATAAGATTCATATTAGGGTGATGTTACTTCATCCCCTTCTCAAAGAACTTGCAATCAGCTTTTACAGGTAACAAAGTAGAAAGTGCAGGATGGCTACAAAAGATGGGATTTTATTTGTAGGCTCACACTCATGTGAGCGTGACAGGTATTGATATTTTTCTTCGGATTTTCTGCAACTCAGCACAGGAAGACTGCAGGAAGCCCCCAGGTAGAAACCAGCACACAATCAAAAAGAAATGAGAAGAGGCAGAAGAGCAAGATTCTGCAAGAAGTCCTGAGTGAGCAGAGATGAAACGAGCAATAAAGTTAGTAAAGGCAGTACTGCTTGCAAGGAGCAGCAGAGATGACTGCTAATAAACCAATGATTGAAGAACAATGGAGAGCTTTTCTGATGACTTGTCTTTATCCTTACGCAGAGGCAACTGGACAGTACCGGTACAATGAAGTACACCAGCACAGTTCATCCAGAGGAAGTTTGACCAGCCCTCTCAAGATCTGCACATACTTGGCTGTGAGCCACATCCATGAACGTCCACATGTCACAGGTGGGAAAGAAAAGCAGCTCCCGCAATTCTTCAGAAAGGAGTCACTCCAGCAATGCTTCAGGACTCAAGTTTGCGGTCATGCTAACTCTTCACAAGAGCAGATGGGATAGCGAATGGCAGCTAGTTCATCCACACACAAGGTAGGTGTGGATTCAAAACCCATTCTTAGGGCCAAAACCTGAGCCTGTGATGTGCTTTGCTGCAGACTGCACCCTTTTCTTAAATCTATGCTTGAATGTAGTTGCGCAACTACACTGGAGAATGCCCAAACTTCTTCAAGCCAAACGTGTTCAAATGGCTAAGAACTTCTGAAGACATCAGAGCTGAAAGTAGGCATCAAGGGTTCACAAGCAGCTGACAATGAGCGCCCTGGAGGTGCAACCCCTCTGCCTGAGATGGGGCTGGCTGGGTAGTGCCACTGAGCTGTTAGGCAGCCTGGTGAAATTGGTCTCAGGACCTGATGCCACCCACACTTCCACCCCGGGAATCACGTCACCGCCAAAGGCCCTGCTGACCGGCTGGCAGTCCCGGCCTTGAAGCCTCACTATAATGGTGTCTGAACTCCTTGCAGCTCAAAAGATTTAGCCACTAGCGACCTACGAAACACAGACTATCAACAGTTTGGATTTCAGCGTGGACTGAGGTTAGCGTGGCATATTCAGCCAAGATACACCCACAGTGCAGTTTTCTTCCTACAAAGTGTGAACACATTCCTGAGTGGCTTAAGTGTTTTAAAAGGCTCAGTTCATGCATGCAAAGCATTAAAAAACTTCTTTAATGAGGTATACTCTACAAAAATTGTCACAATACAGCTACTGTTTCAATGCATTCAACAAGTGTCTTTTCACTGCTCCAGATGCTGTTAAGAAAAAGCCTGTCCAGAGCTAAAGAAAATGCAATGCTGACTTCCTGACTGGAGAAGCATTGCTCTCACTCCAACAGCGGTGAACACACGCACATGCACACACATTAAGGGCCTATTTTAGATACGCTGTGATATTAATAACCATTGAGGTTCCTGAATAAATACTGGCTGTATGCAACAAGATGCCCTGACACAGGTCTTCAGGTGTCACCTGTCAGGAAGCTGGCAAAGGTCTCACCAGTTTACATCAGATTATGATCTATGCACTTTCAGGCAGTTTTGTGCTTTTGAAATGTTCCAGATGCCTATGCAAACTAGCACAGGACAGCATAATGGGATTAGAAGTAACACAAGACAATAGAGAGGGAATTGTTACTGACACCGGGAATATTTTTTTCAAGTTTCAAACATAGCCGATTTTGTGACGAGGAGCAAAGGAGGGGAGAAAAACGTAATTTATCTGGGATTCATTTAAAAGCAACAACAAAAGACTCATCTCTTCAAAATCAGTGAGGTCAGTAACTAAAACCAACTGAAAAAGTGAGATACAGTCTGCATTCTGTAAAATATTTACATTACAAAATAAGCTATCTGCAAAAGGCTAAAAGTAACCTGCATGTTAGGAATTACTTTTTTTCAGACCTAAAAAGATGAGCAGAATTTGTCACAGCTACAGCAGTAGTATATCATGACATCAGTACATCAGCTTTATGTAGTCCGAACATACTATAGGTTCGTAAGCAGTAAGTCATAAATTTGAAATACAGCTCTGCTTACTGTGTTCACTTCTTATCTGACAAATCTAACGAGGGCTACACGTGATTTCAGACAGGAAGAAATGCTCTGTAAGCTCATGATAATGAGTACATTTATAGAATAGTTCATGCAAACTTCACAAACTCACAAATTCTAAGATGCACCAGTTAGTGAACATGAATGAATTAGTAACTCATGCAGCTGTACAGTACACATAAAGCTAAACATACTTACCCAACGGTATGCTATCTAGGTCTGTGTAAATAACAGCAACAAGGAAACAAAAGCAACACTCCAATCAAAACATATCCATTTATAAAAAGAAATAAAACAAAAGTACCCAAATGTATTCTAAATTTTTCTTAATATCATCTCATGAGAAGTAGAATAGATGCCGTAACAGACATACAATGCCACTTTCAAAATCACTAACATATGATGATTGAACAGGATTGCATATTTAGAATTTCACACTCAGAAGTTAAAATCACACCAATTGTAAATGCAGTCTTTTGTAAAAGTAACAAGCAGATTATTTGAATTTAAAAACTCTCAGTGATAAAAAAAAAGTTCTTTCCTACATTTCACTGCCGAGGGGATATATTTAAAAATTACATACATGCACATCAATTGTGAAATAGACTTTAAGTATAAGATGTTAAAATACAGCATCTATTCAGAAAAGAAATAGCCTAGAATGCCCAGTACAGCATGCATGAAAGGCAAACATGACATGCAGCTGAATATCCAGAAAACAAGATGACAAAGTTACCTTGCAAAGCATGACCCAGCAAAGCATCGAGTTCAGGATTTAACTCAGCTTTTTCTTTTAGCATATGAAACAGCAGTTGGTTTTGAGTAGCACTAGTAATTTCTGTCTGCTTAAGGCGTCCCTCAAGAACTTTAATCTGAGCTTCTTTCTGAGCTGCTTGGAGACCCTAGTAGAGAGAAGGAAGAAAAAAAAAGGATTACAAATGCTTTATCAGAACTCTTTTGTTACAAAATAAGAATTGCCAGAACTTTTTAAAAGCTTCAAACCCAAACAATGTGTAACCTTCATCTCACCTCGTAAAGATCAGGTGTCAACTGATCATGCGTTAACTAAAGAGGGGGTTTTTTTTTTGGTTTTTTTTTTAGGGACTCATTAAGTATTCATTTAACTTGTGTTCCTCAGACTCTGCATGGCACATATGCATCTAGTGGCTAAGTTGTATGTGACTCCCAAATGCAATTCATAGATTCTTTGCATTTAATTAAGAGTAGCAAGCATCTGAAAAAATCAACGTCTCCATTTTTCACAAATAAGTGCTTTTTTTTTAATGATTACCTATGATACTCTATAACAAACAACAGGGGAAAAAAACCAGTCAACAACAACCAAAAAAAAAAACCAACCAAAAAAACCCAACCCCAGAACAGTAATCTTTCCTACAGAATCACCCAGCGAACTTTCAGCTTCTGCTAAGGCCTTACTTAGAATGGATTCTCTCTTAAGTTCCCCAGACCCATGGATTAGTAGCAATTTTTTTAGTTGCAGAAAACAGCCAAGGAAATTTACAGAGAATGATTTCCAAATAGAAGAAACAGTAGGGAAAAATGAAGGTACAACACATCTTCTCAAAGACTTGAGGATAACAGAGGACATTGTAGAACTACACTTCTTTCTCAAGTGCTAGCACTCAGACTTACACATTAGATTCTGATTTTATCATGAACTAAAACAACATATCAATAGACATATTTTGCATGTGGAAACAAACAACAGAAGAGACAGCAGGCATGGCCAATTCTGCAAGAAAGTGTACCTTCAGTTTTTCTACACGATAATTACTTATCACAAAGAGGAGAAACACCTTCACATAATGGAGCTTTTTATCGTGATAAGGAGAAATTGTTAACAGAGTAAGTCAGAGGCACTTCTCTCATACTAACTCTGCTGCAAGGAATCAGATATCCATTCAACCCACTCAAGGGCTGAAAAAAAAAAAGAAAATAATCAAAAGATTGAAATTTGCAGAAGCCAATGTGATGCAGGAATTTCCTTCCCCTTCTTTTAAAAAAAAAACAACCCAAACATACAAAAACAAAACACACCACAAACTCTTTTGATTACCTGCATAGTGATGAATCAAGAATAAAATAAAATAAAAAAAAGAACAGAGAATTGGTGAGTGGGACTAACCCAAAGCCTGTTTCCATAGCCTTGAAATCTTTAATTTGACACCGAGTATGGCCTCCAAACAGAAAGAAAAGCAGCAGTGAGAGCATATGATACATGTGTGTACAAGGTTATAAACTGCCAAATACTCGTTTTGAAAATACTACTCCACAAGGCTTTTGGAAAAAGTCCATAATGCTCTACTCAAAAGTAGAAGTCTGACTAAAGTACGCCATGCATTGATATATTTTAAAGGCTCATATTTTTAAGGAAGTGGCTGAGCCAGTCTGAAAAAGATCCTAAACATTCTGGAGCTTTTTGAAAAATACAGAAGGAGATTATTTATTTGATTAGGAAAAGCTAGTGCTCTTATAAGAACAATATGAGGTAGTTAGTGAAGCAAGCTCTACTGGGGGTTGAAAAACAGGCAACAGATTGAAAGGGACAACAGATGTCAAGGGCGCTCACACTGAGAACCAGGGTGACTCAGTAGCATTGACCAGCTTTGTTTTGTCTGGGTTACTTTTCACAGGTATGAATTCACATTAGTCTTTATGTCAGCGCAGCTCTGCTCCTGGTACATGGCATGGTTCTGTCATACACATATTTCACTTAATGCATTACCTTATTGATACCCATTGTCAGGAAGTGATCAAGCAAATATCGAGCTTCTGTCAAAGTGCAAGCATTAATCACTGCTGTTACATCCAAGGTCTCTCCTTCTTCCTACATGTGCAACAACAAAAGCAGTCAGATAGAGAAAAATGCATTTTTAATTATTTTTTTTAATTCATTACAGTTATCATAGAAAATAGAAACCATGAAGATGCTGCAGTGTCCCCCAGTTCATCCCCTTGGTACCTCTAAATCACGTCTGACATTTTTTTCCAAACTATCCCCAAAATACCCCACAGTACAGAGTCTGCAGCCTTTCCAGTCTCTTCCAGTCCTTCAATTCCTTTCCTATTACAAAGCACTTATCAACCTCCAATTTAGATCCCTTCTTTCTACAAGCCAAGGTATTCACAGTGGATGCAGAAGTGAGCACATTTCTTCACTCTCTGCAGCCTTCATGCATTTGAAGACTTCTCCCCTTAGTCTTTTCCTCATTTTTCTTCTGATTATTCTCAGTCAATATTAAGCACTCCGGTACCCTTAAGAATTATTAAACCCTTTGTGTTCGCCACTTCTTTACGGGTAAAGTCCTGTAACCTTGCACCATGCTGTCCAAGATTCAAAAAACCCTGATGTGAGTAAAATAGTAAAAGCTGCTGGCGATGTACCATGCATTAAAGCATAGATTAGCCCGAGGTGGCAGAGGAAGAACTCAAGCACTGCCATATAAAAATACTGGTAAGTATTACAGTTCAGACTTCATGCTACCATGTGCCAAGAGACCTAGGAGATTATATGTGGTAGATTCTTCCTGCTAGATCATGTAAGGTATGATGCATATTATAAGAGTTTTCACATTTGGATTTCACTGCTTTTGGGAATATTCAAATTTCTACAATCGTAACAGGCAATTTCCCTTTACTAAATTACTATTTGAAAAGTCAACCCTAAACAAGCAACTGGGCCTGAAAAGGCTCTTTAGTTATAAAGCTACTATTCCATAATTGAAAGTATACTAAAATATTGAAAATATACTAAAATGCAACATAAAGAATTTATATAAATTCTTACATACAAAAATACTTAAATATATTTAAAGCATACAAAAACAATACAAGGGAGTGGAACCATATCAACAGCTCCAGGAAGGTGATACAAGCTGTTAGCCTTCAGTCCCAGGAATTATATTAATCTAATGCCAGCAAAATAGAAAGCATCAGCTTTGACATTTAAATGCTTTGCAATCTTAACTTGCATTATGATATTGATACTAACACTCAGATCTGAAACTTCAGTTATATAAACACTCTTCATTTTAGACTTCACCCCTGTTTTCACCAGTTTTCACTTCCTGGTTCAATAATTATACAGCCAAAACAAAATTCATTTCTAAATGAGAACACTTTCAAGGCTGAAACCGTTTTTTTTTTCCTCCATTTTACCATTTTTGCATTAATATTTGACCTACCTTTGCTTCTTCCATCTGCATAATGTTTGCTTGGCAGTCAGAAATGCTGTCATTAATGTAGTCTATATTCGCAGTTAATGATTCCATCTCTTCATTTATGTTTTGGACATTTCTATCTGCTTCACTGCCACCCCCATCCTTGATGAGCTTCTCCCTTTTCTTTGAAAGCTTTTCTCTCCTTTTTGTAAGTTCTTCACGTTGCTATTTTCCCCAAAGACATAATATTACATAAAAAGGAATTAGTAAACACTTAGGGCATTTAAGCACCATTTTGTTTTGTTTTGTTTTCCTTGTTATACTTTAACAAACAAATCATAATTTCTACAGGATAAAGTTATACAGGTGAATATATTAATATATTTGCCCATGATTCCATTCACGTGCTTTATTTCTTTCTAAGCACAGCGATCCCGTGGTCCAAGTGCTTACTGGAGTTGTTTAGAATGTCTTCATTGACTGCAATGGATTCCAATCACTTTGCCTATGCCACCATCACAGCAATTAGTTTACAGCAAACACAAATGCACTGCTCTCTATTCAATACTGCCAAGAGCGTGTAGTAGATCACCTACCGTAAGTAACCTGTTCATATCTGCCTCCATATTGGAAATGGTCATCCTCTGCATAATGATATCTGTCACTCTGCGTTCAAGTAACTGCCACTTCATTCTGGCTGCCTTTGAGGAGTAAACTCTGCTTGTCACCGTTTTCCGCTGGTATTTCTTTCTGTGATAAATTCAAGAGAAACATACAGCTAAGTGTAAAGTAGTTCAATTACACATTTGAATGTGGAAATGATCAGGCCAGAATATTTTTCACAGACAAGTAAAAAATTTCTTGCAGTTTTTCATTGCACTGGGCAACTACCTGCACCCAGCCCTGAACTCCACTGCATTATAATATATTACATATGAAAAACAGCTATCAAACACTGTGGCATCTTGTATGATGCACCATTGAAATTGAATGCCGCTTAAGAGCTGTTCCCTATTTAACAAGGGGATCTGTTTTAAATCACAGTGGAAGATCACCAGTAAACCTAATACATTAAATTGTATTTTGCAACAAGATTTTTGTTCGGGGTTTTTTTTTTTTGGGTGGTGGGGGGGTTGTTTTTGTTTTTGTTTTGTTGTGTTTTTTTTTTTTTAACTTAAGAACACTGCAGACCTTGGACTACCAAAGGAATTTTTCTTTAAGAGCAGATTCACTGAATTTTGAAATTTTGGGGTTTCTTAATGTGACTTGTTCTTTAATGCCATTTTATACTATTCCATACTATCTTAAAACCACAAAGCTCAAACTGCACTTGATAATGGCATTTTACAAGCATTACATGACAGCAGTTTGAAAAATAACAACTACTACAATACATATCATCACAAGATTATCTGCTAGAAAGTCCATGCAATTTTCAGTTCTCATAAGAGAGTATTAAACAGTTTTAATCCTTACCCTGTTCCATTTGTTGCAGTTACAGATAACGCTTGAACCCTTGCAACAGGAATTCTCATCTTCTGCTGTGCTGCTGTTCTTGAGCCATCATGCTCGACTGATGAGCTAGAACTTGCTTCCTGTATAGGATGCTCAGGCAGGCTCAGCTTCCGACTTACTTTTCCTGCCACTTTATCAGACAGAGGCCTTACTTGCCGACGCAGGGCTGTAACCTGAAACAGAGTGCAGAGATACGATTACCTCTCCCCAAAACTGCATTCTAAGTTACAGCAACACAATATCATTCTGTTTTCAAAGATGCATTACTGTTTTACCACAATACCTCTTCAGTTTTGCGACGTAAGATAACTTCTTGATTTCTTTTCTGAGCTTCCAGAAGCTTGAGCTGATGCTGTGAAAAAATGCAAGCAGCACATGATATTTTTTCCACTATCTGTTACAAGGATTGTAATGTATAAAAAAAAAAAAGACCTTTACACATTCATACAAGTTTGCAAAACTGCTGTGACATGAAGAGATCAAGTCCCAATTGTTTCTTACTCAGAAATGTGCAGAATGAAAGTAAGTGTTTCACTATATCAATTCTCTATCAAAAAGAATACTTGCATGCAAGTAAGGTAGTAGTAACACTTTTGTGAAGTCACTAACAAAATAATACTGATATACATATTCAATAAGCCTTCTATTTTCTGTTGCACTTATCTGAAGCTAGGAACTGAATTATCATAGAAGTCAAACCAAATTATGTGCATTTTGACTGGTGAAGATATACAGGTGCATGCCTCCCTCAGTGAACGTATATACACATGGTGTGTGCTTTCAAGCAGATGCACTTCATAATGATAGATGCTTATTCCAAATGTAAGTTCTTTATCTGTCAAATCACCTCTCGTTTGCGTTGCTCCTTTTTAAGCTGTGCAATCTCTCTGTTTCTTCTAGATTCAGTCATTCTAGCTTTCTCCTGCTCTTCTTTCATTTGTTTCATCAAGCGAACCTGTAAAGAGGTCATCACTTAGAAAAGCTGTTTACACTGAAGTGCTGTTGCCTGCCCCCACTCATATAGTTTCTTCTTCAAATTGCCGTCTTCCAGTATATTACATGCTTTTAGCAATTTATCCCCTCCGTCTAATGTGTCTTCTTCACTCAGTGCTGAATAGCAGCCAATAAGCAGTGCAAGCTTCTTGATGTTTGATACTGTAATTCCTGTTCACTAAACCTAAAAGCCACCCCTCTCCCCAGGAACAACCTAGTCTTCATAGCTTTTCTGTTTTCAGAATTTTGAGCAGCTGACAGCAATAAAAGAGTTATCTGGCAGATAAACACACAGGAGATTCAACCCATTTTTCAGTAAAACAGTCATTGTACAACACTAATATACTGAGACGTACCTTGGTTTTCTTCATCTCTGTCACCTCCTGCTGCAATTTCTTCAGTTGCTTTTCATATTGAGACTGATTTTTAAGTAATCGTGCGTGTTCCTTTTGCGCTGTTTGAAGTCTCTGCAGTTCTTTATTCATGGCTTGGAGTTTCTTTTCATATTCTGACTTGATTTTTTTTGCCTTTTCTTCTGAATAGGTCTCTACAGAACCTAGAGCAAAAGGGAGTTCTTAATCTACTTTTGTTCAGGATATTTTCACTTTGATAGCCACAGCAAATGACTGCTTCCTCTGCTTTTAGCCTTATCTGTAATATCTTTGAAAATTTTCATTTGTCTCTAACTCCTGTCACCTGCACCGCTTAAAATTTTCCACCTTACTTGTCATCTTAGATAAGAGATCAAACACTTCCCTTCTGATTTTTTTTTTGCACCAGACAAGTATCTGAGTACATGGAGACACAGATACATACATTCTTGTTCACAGATATGTGCACAAGATCATAACAACAGTCCCAAGAACCATCCAGCCCAGTATCCCTTCTCTGACACTGATCAAATGGGAAGGTCTAAGGAACAATAAGGAAACAGCAAAAGCATATAAAGTATATAACTATAAAGCATATATAGTATATATTTAAAGAGAAAGAAACAAAGAAAACACTCCCCCAGTACTATCTTCAAGTTCAACTGTTTGTGGCTTAGGACCTCCTGAGCCAGAGTTAGTTTTTCATCTCAATATGATTACATGTTCAAAAAAGTTTGGTCAGTAAAGTATCTCTGTAAGGCCACTGATCCTAGTTCTTATTTTTATGCAAATCAAAAGGAGGCAGAGAGGAGTGGGAAAGTACTTTTAATTCAAGAACTATGTTAAAATGAGAGCTCCTAGAAAACTGAAAACGCTTATTCAACCAAACCAAATACCTGTTAGTAGCAGCATCTTTATAAAAAATCCCTCTCAATTCTGATAGAAACTAGATGAGTAAAGTATAATTCAGTGGCATTATGGGTACAAAGCTACTTATGTTTTCTGCAATTTCTCATGACATTTCAAAAATGAAGTGAGGAAAGTAGCAAACAATTCAATTTTAATATCTTACGCAACATCCATATTTAAGTGATTTTGTACTTCTTACCCAAATTCTGAAGAACCTGATCTCTTTCAAGCTGAGTGTCTCGAATCTTATGTTGTAGCATCATTAGTTTCTCTTCATATTGTTTTTTCAGTGTTTGCAACCTTCGCTGACTGTTCTCTAGCTCATCTATCAGCTTCTGCTTAATGGCTATTTCACAGGTGATATTTGCCAAATCTGCTTGATAGTTTTCTAAAATAAAGATTTGAGAATTTAAAAATTAAGACTTCTGTTAAAGTAATAGTGAGGATCACATAACTATAGATACACCCTACAGTGTTAGGGTCATTTTCTAACAGGTAAGTGGTGCATAGGAGAATTCTACACAAAGCACAATGCAGCAAATGAAACTATTATCAGCAATTAATGATAAAGTCTCCTCCTTAAACACTCCCCCATTCTAGAACCGGGAAAGAGGTAGGGAAAGATATCTCTCATTGGATCACATTTGCCTATACATCCTAATTCCTCACATTGAAATCTTAACATCAGCAATATGCACAGGCTGTGAGACTTCAGTCGTATCTCAGGCCTGGGGAGTAACTGTCATTCATAAACCCAGCAGATTATAAAAGGAAAACTTGACTCCTGGCAGACTCCAAGGGGAGGCTTTCCTTTTTCTAGCTCTCAAAAATACAGTCAAAATTCTGAGAAGAGAGGAGCCACCTCAATCATGGAACTGGAATAGTAAAGGGAATAAGAAAAGTAGAAGGAAAAAGTAAGGAAAAAGGACTAACCCACATGATTAGCTTATAAAAGTTTAATTCATTTCTTTAGTCAATTACACCTTTTTTTTGGCTTCAGATTATGTGCTCCAGAATAAAGATGTCAGTTGAAAATTATTTTTTCTGGTTCTGCAACTCCTGCTAATGTTAGTGTGACTCTAAAACAAGAAAGAACCAGACTTGGTTTGCCTATTTGGCCCGACTCACATGACGGAATTGCTCTTGAAGCCGTCTCTGACTCTAGCAGTCCTGATTCACATACCACTCATAAGCCACGCTTAATGCTTCTACATAAAGCCACAGCCTCTGCAAATGAAGGCGGCTGAAGGATTTCCAGCCTTTCAAAATTAAACTCTATCCATTTCCAAAATAGCTGAATGGGAGCTATCACCTTGGTGATTAGTCTCAAGACATAAAAATAACCCAGTACTTAAACCTTATGCTTTGGATATTCTAACTAAGGAAGAAATGTGTTATCATACACCTGATGGCCTCTGGTCAATTTTAAAGCCAGTACGGGGACACTTGATCAGACGTATATTACATGTTTTAGCAGCATAACCAAAAAAAGAATTCACTGAACACACAGTCCACAGACAATTATGGACAGTGGGTTGACAGCACGCTATCTTGCCTACCACAACCCAAGGAATGACATATAGTATTTGTAAAATTCTACACAATATTGCAGTGACGTCACCTTTTTCATCAGAGTCAGAATCCGATTCATCTGAGCTTTCAACAACTTCCATGTCATCTTCATCCTCATCATCTTCCTCTTCTTCGTCCTCATGATCACTCACTTCCTGAATTTCCTCCTACGAAATGTACAAAATAGAAAGATGTTGAAGCACACCCACACTTTCCCATCTCCCAATCACTTCGTGACTATCACTGTGAAGCCACAGTATTCACGTGGCCCATTCCTAGTCTTCTTTCTATAACCTCGTAAATCTTTAAACAGGCAATGAACAAATAAGCCAAACACTTCTAATACTTACGGCTTCCAATTCATTATTCTCTCTCTCCGAAGTGCCTTTTTCATCTCTCTTCTCCTGCTCGTTATCTGTGTTATCCTCTTTAACACTAGCAGAAGAGGCACAGACACAAAATATTCACAAACTGAAATGGCAAACCCAAACACGACACATGTGCTTCCCATCCCCCAAATCAATAAGTTATAATTCCAAATAAAGATGAAAACCAAAAGTGTAGTTAGACAAAAGTACAGGTGTTGGGCATGGGTAAAACACAACTTCCAATCTCCCACAGATAACAACGCTTAATTATTCTTAATCTTAGCTTGCAAAATAATATTAATGATTAGCACGTTGTTTTAGGCCATATTGCACAACTAGGACAATCAGAATACACATCTCCATATACTACAGCAGTACTCATTTTGCGTGGAAGTTGCAGTGTACCCAGAACAGCTTTTACAAAACAAAGAACACTGTGTGCAGGTACAACATACATTACAGGTATTACTACACTCTCAAGCTATAGCAGAGTCTACTGTGCTTATAACCATCTGAAAATTTATGTATGTCTTAAACAATATCCTAATTTATCATACTATAACTACTCTTTTGATCAGTTATCTACTTTGACATCAAGGGAATGCTCAAAATAGGCATTGATACAAAACCAAGAGAGTCAAAAAATACTGAATTTTTGCAATAGGACTGTCTGTCTCAAAAAGAAAATTTTCACAACTCTTAAGATTACATTTTAGCATATTTCCATGCTTTTGTTTTTCAGACTATGGTTCAAAACTTATTTAAAAGCCAAGTATCTGTATATTCTTTCCTCTCTTGACAACCTGAACTGTAGTGATGGCTTATGCAAATTACAGCAGGGTTTTTTTGGCTTTGTTTTAAAGGTTTGGCATATTAGCCATTAGGACAGGTTTTAACATTTTTAAATACATATTTGAGACATCACATGCAAGTGTAAAATTAAAAAATCAATGGCACTCTGCAAACTGTCATGGACCAAATGTTAGTCCCTCTAGCACTACATGTGCGAAATCCAAGCCATCCCCAATAGATGGGAAATTGTGATAGAACGAGGCTAGACACCATAGAGGGTAATAACAAAAAGACATGGTTAGGATTGCATAATATGGAATCCACCTCACCTAACTTCAGCTGCGTAAAAGTTTGGCAATTTATGTGCTGTCACTGATCAGGCAGTGTAACTAGAAATGCACATCTTTCTCCACTGACACCGAAACAAGCTCAGGCTCGAGGTCTAACTCTTAGACAAATCCAATACTCAGTGCAGTAACAAGAAACGTTCAGTAGATTCAAGACACTATAATTTGGCAAGTGACACCTAAAAGCCACCTTTAAAACAGAGGTCTACCCTGAAGACAGCCAGTTCAATAACAAAGGGCTTCTGTGCACACACAATTTTTTATTATACTATTTTTTAGCCTGTTCAGCGCTAACTGGTTCCTTCTGCCCCACTCATCACCAGTGGAACCAAATCCAGCTACAGCTGACTATGCGCAAGGCAGAAAGCTTTTACGTAGACCATCTGAATCCACACAGCAGCCAGAGAGGCTGGAAGTAAAAAGCCCAACCAGATTTGTACAAAAAAAAAAAATGCCAAACTGGGAAGACTGAGCCATGCAATCTTATTTCCACATCTCTCTCATCTCATTCAGCCCACATGTTCTGTTTTATGTTGGTTAATAAGCCTAAATGATAACAGATCCTAGCTGCAATCTTCATGCAGATTGAGGCAAATCCTCATTTTCCCTTCCACCTGCACACAGCACAGAGCTTACCACTACAAGGAATTTGTGTTCTGCCCGATAAAGGGGAGAGACGAGAGGAAGGAGAGCCAACAGCTCTCCCAGGCAGAAATGTACTGCTTAATTTGTGTGCTACTGATCTGTGGATTCACATCATCTGCATGAATTAAGTGGGGTTTTTTGGTGATCAAAGTAGACAGCTGAAACATAAAAGCTCCTTTACTGTCATTTTTAATGACAGTATATTTCTCTTTTTAGAGCCCTCAACTTAACTGCTCTCTGACTAACTACTGCTTTGGCTAAAATTGAATGAAGGAATGGTCAAGGATTCAGTCACATGCTTTCAAAAATAAAAGACGACAACTTAACTGAGGTGTGAAGGTCCAAGACCTTCTTGATCTCACATGCCAAAATTATTACTGTCATATACTGCCTCTATACATCTCATACCATATGAGTTACTGCACCTTCCTCCTGCCTTTCATTCCGTACAGACCATTCAAGAAAGAAATCTACTTAATCCTGTAGCAAGTCCCAAAGGCACCACCTCCCCATAAACACTTGCTCAACACTGTGCAATCCCAGTCAACCTGAACTCCACAACAGAGGTTTCTTCCAGTTAAAACACTTGTTGAAAGTCAAAACACAGGAAATAATTTTAAAAAGCCAAATAAACTGCTCTTGAAGTATCTACGAATCTGCCCAAATTCTTTTCATGTATGACAACCAGTTAATTGAAATGACAGGTAATTAAAAACCTGGGAAATATTCCAACCTTCTTTCTTCTTGACTGCTTTCCTCAAGTTTCTGTAGCCTTCAAAAGCACGAGGTACAGTATTGGAAGGCCAAGCCAATGAAGGACAAACCAGACAGTGAAAAGCAAAAGTGATAAGAAGGTAAAAAAATGATATGAGCTTGTGGAGTTTAAAATGAAATTTTAAAAGATACCATCAAGAGATAACAAGTAGTAAAAAGGCAATACATTTTGCACAGTTGGAAAGTAAATAGAAAACAAAGAAGCAACATTTATAGGTTAACTAATCTGTCACTGTCAACAACTGTAAAATCAAGTTACACTAAGGTAGAAGTTTTAGATATCGACAATGTATTTCACTTTGAGAGTTATTTCTAATATGAATTCCAAAAATCATTTAGTTCTTGCAAAAGCTTTCTCCTTTGCCACTTAAAATTGGCAGGTAAAATACCAAAAACTGCAAGAAGTACTGCCATTGAACAGAAGTTATATATCCTCAGGAATATATCAAGAAAAAAATAATGCAAGAAAAAAAAATATATGCTGATAACATATTGCAATATAAAATAGTAAAGAGAAATTTTTAGTACTAATATTGTAAATCACAGATTCTGAATATAATTCATATAAAATCTTCAACCTGCATTTATTTTTTGTTTGGAGTTTCATTGTTTGTTTTTAAATAAAAAGCAGAAAACTTCAGTTTATTTTTCTGGGATTCAAAAAGTACATGCCAATGATTGCTTGTTATTTTTTAATAAATTAACAAAAAATATGCATCAGAAGCAATGAGATGGACAAAATGTTAGTATTTTTACTTGTACTTTTTCCTCTTGAACAAGCATGGATGTATCAGTAAAGAAATGTCTGCATGACATAAGTGTAAAGATGGCTTAAATTTCAACAACTACTGATACTCCTCATGTTCCCATTATGAGCAAGTTTTGAGCAAGAGCTTTTGCTGCCTTTTCATCTTATACTGCCTGCCATCTTCCTTCAGTATCAGCTAGGAGCTAACACGCTGAACTCCATGTAATTTTATCACTAATTTAGTTTAATAAAGGTTAGGGAAGTCAAAAAACAGCAGTCAAAAAAGGTTACCGGGTGCATAAGGCTGACTAAAAATTGAAAGGGACATGGGAGTTTTGCTCTGGGGCTTCTGGTGAGTAGGTCACACTGTGGGACACTCCAATCAAGCGTGTCAGTGTTTCAGTAGCCAAAACATTACTACTGCGTGAACTGGTTCTGATAAACTTTGTGACAGATGCTTATTAAAGGCTACAGACTTAGAGCAGTACATACCTGCTGCCCATTCAGAAACTGGCTCTTAGATCTTCAGGCTAGCTCACAACAATTTAGATAAGTACATGCAACTTAAAACTATGCACCTTTCATCATACTGACCCCTAACCAGGAAACAAACAGATCAGGAAAGGTAGCAGACGGGGCAGAACTAGCAACCAGGCTTACCGATCCCATTTTAATAGGAAAATGCTAGTTAGACAACTTTAAAAGAACAGCAACCCTAAAAAGAAATAGTACAGTAAAAGCAGCTAAATGCCTGTAGAAGACAGAAGCAGAGCAAAGAATCGCTACCAAACTGCAGGTTAAATTGCCTATTTGTGATACATTAGCATATCCATTGCCAGTTCCTGAAATTTCAATAGAATAAAAATTCACAGTGATATATCATGAACACAGACTTTGCATTTCATTAATTAGATAGAAGCACTCTGCAGGTAACAAGTATGGCTATATGCATAATCCCCTCAAATTCAAACATTTCTTAGTTTTTAAGGAATTTTTTTCTCTGAAGATGCACCTCAAATTTATAAATATTTATTACAAAGCAGTCTGCAGATGGGCCAGTAGGTAGATTCAAACCTTACCAGCACTTTGAAGAGTATGACCCCATTCTATAGAACACAAGACCCACTTTAAGACGGAGGCTGGACCATCAAGAGGTCTCTTCCAACTTAAATTTTTCTATGGTTCTCTAATTCTATAACACTAGGATAAAAAAACTGATCTCAAAAATAGTTTATGGCAAGTAGTCCCTACTTCTGGGTCAGATCACTTGGCTACCCCATTCACAAGATTATTGTCCTGGTGTGAGCAAGTATGACTGGATGCAGAAGCTTCTTTCAGAAAAAAAAAAAAATTAAAAAAAAGAAAAATCAACAACCATGTGTTTTACTTTCTACTGTATGTGGGGTAAACTTCCAAATGTTTTTTTAAAGTGATCATCTCCTACAATAAGAGATATTACTCAATATATCTAGTAACATTTATTTGTTGTATGGTCACAATCCTGTCTGCTACCTGATACTCAGGCCCCAACCTAACAAAATTAGGGCTCTACCTAAGCATGTATTTAAATGCATGCTTGATTTTAAAATGTGTTGAAACACACAACATCAAATCTCTTTGTTCCTGCATTTACAGTTAAAGAACATATTGAAGCGTTTGGCTGAAAAGAAGCCAGAACATTCTGCTGATTTCATTTAATATTTCTATCCTCCCCTCAAGTTCCTACAAACACGAGACATAAAATCTATCAAAATACCCATAAAAGCATAAGTTTCCTGAAAAATTATATGCAAGGGAAGAAACTAGTTATTAAAATGAGTGTTCTCTACAAGTATAGGACATTTGTGTGGGGAATGGATTTATAAATATAGGACCTCAAACTGCAGACACCACTAACTCAAATCTACTTTATACTTCAACTATATTTCAGGCTTATACTGTTTTAGTTTTAACTTGAAGTCTAAAGGGCCACTAGTAGAAAGAGTAATAGATTAGAAGTGTGGAAAATTTCAAGGAAAAGGGAAAGATCTCTAATGGAATCAAAGTCTCCGAGTACACAAACAGATCCTTGCTGTACTAACTGCTGTCTAAACAGGCATTTATATCAATGTCTATGAGCATTTTAGTAGATGAGAAGTTGGACAGCAAAAACCAAAGCATGATATTGCAGAGAATTAGGAAGCCTCAAATTAGAAACATTCATAAAAGCAGAAGATAAAGCAAAAGAAGCCATTCCAAGAGCTACCAAAGAATTCCCAGCTATTCAGAATATCTTTTCTTCAGAAAGCTGTTTCAGTTTTGATATATGGTAGAAAAAAGTTTATGATTTTTGGTTTTGAAAACTTCTGTTGAATTTCAGACGCATTTTAAAAATAGCAAAATTTATGGAGAACACCTGTGCTTTTACCATTATACATAATTACACAGAAAAATTCATTACAACAATAACATTCATTCTACAAATACTGCATACTTCACTGGAAGAAAAGATGCAGAAGAAAATCACCTATAACTTCAACATGTAAAAGGGCTTGAAGGAACAGCAGTTTAGGATCCAAACCCACACAGCAACAGCAAACAAATTTTAAATTCTCAGTGGTTAAAAAAACAAAAACAAAACACACCTCTTTACTAGTAAAGAGAAAACAAATACATTATAATTCATACAACACCTCTTTTTCTTTTTCCTTTCTTTTTTTTTCAGTTTTTCTAGATCTTTCTTGGCTATATCTAGAATTTCCATTGTCTCTTTCTCTGAAGAAAGCATAGAAGCAGAAAATGCTGATGGTCCACCAAAGTATGTGGATCTTGTTGAAGCTCTTGACAAGTTGCGTCTAAGATTTTCATTCACTGCTTCACTTTCTAGTAATTTCGCTCTTAAAAAAAAAAGGAAGAATTGTAGACCAGGAATCACAAGTATTGCTAATGCATGAGATGTATACTCTTTAGCATCCATAACTGCAATGCATTACCTTCAGTTTAAAAATAAACTACAAATCAAGGTGAAGTCTCACAAAATACAAGTGTAGTAAATCGCTTGATGAGACTAATTTACACAACGGTTATGTATATTGTACATATATCATATAGCCTAGACAGAGTACATATAAATATAAATGTCTGTATAAATATACACATAGATATATACAGATATATACATGCACATGCTGTATCTATACACACATTACACAAAAGCTCTACAAAAGCTTTAACACTGAATAGGCCAGATTATTTCTTGGAGGTGTATCATGCAAAAAAAAGATATAAAAATATCTAAAATATTTAATACTTTTTTTAATTTAAAAAGAAAGCAGATGTGGGGTTTTTTTTAAAGACTACATTTTAACAAGTAATTTCTCACTACTACCATTTATATATACAAGGTTATGAAGTTATAAAACAATCATTCCAAGTTTTACTGTCCTTTGTGCAACAATATCAAGTCATCATCATTCTTTAGGCAACATCTTACTTTCATTTCAATTGTCAGCTTCATCCTTAACATTTTAATTTTTTGTAGGCAAGAGCAACACCAGATGGTCTTAGAAGCTGAAGGACTGCTGTCCTAAAGTTATCCCCACACAGGAAAACAGCAGAAGTATTTACTTGCTAACACTTCTAGTATCTTGGGTTTTTAATAAAAATTGTTCAAATACATATTATGCAAATACCTGAGATCTTCAATTTCCTTGATATAATTATGAATCATGTTGCTAATTTCTTCATTTCCTTCTCCTTTGAAGGACACAGAGACAGGGGGGAGGATGAGGGGAAGATTAAAAAAAAATTAAGGTTGGCAACAGTATAAATATCTGAATACAGCTACTAGGCACAAGGTACCAGGAAAGAGAAATGGTCATATGGGCTACATGTTTAGCTGTTGTCTGATTTGTAAAATATATTTTCTCCTTAAGCTGCATTAAGTTTTTGGTTCCTCTGTCATATGATCAGGATTATTACAAGTAACTTTTTCTATCTCATTTGTTTTCCATATTGGCACCTTTTAACAATGCACGTACCATAAATCAAAAGTAACCTGACAAACAGCGCACAAAAAGAACAATGCAGTCACAGTAAGTCAATTGGTTGATTATTCTATGAGGGGAAAAGCAAGCCAACATTCACCCATCTGTGTCCAGCTCCTCATCCGAAGCAAAATATTTAAGTTCATGTAAAGCTAAGCATACAAGTAATTCCTATCCAAAGGTATTATTTCACATTTCATGTTGCACATAGTCCTAAATGAGTGGTCAAATCGGGGTACCAAAGTATTTCTATGAACAGAAGTCTCCATAAACAGAATTAGATGGGGGCCTATCCCTGCCAAAGCAGATCCTACATTACTGTTGCAAAGGCATCACTTCGTTCCAAGGGACCCATGAAGCAAAAACAATTAACTGATTTAAGTTCATGAACTTATTAAGCCGTTTACACACCGCACAACACACCCGCAGCATACCTGCTCTAGCTAGCACTTGGTTGGCCTGATCACTCATAAGTTGCGTTATTCTGGCTCTCAGTGCATCAATAGTCTCTTGCATTGCTTTAATTCTAACACGCAGGTTGTTGTTCTCTGTTTGCAGCATCGCATTTTCATGAAACATGTCATTGATGCTTTCAACACCTTCTTCATCTATAATCCTTTTACCCTTAAGAAAGTAAATATATTTTATTACTAGTAAATGCTGACCTACACATGAAAAGTTATTAACTTGGAATTTCAAGTAATCTGTGGATTGCTTTACCAAATAGACACTCATAGCAAAAGCTAATCTTCTCTCAGAAAGTGTAAAACAATGGATAAGTAGACAGTTTTCAAAACATTGATGTCTGGCCAACACCTTAGTATTTGGGTGCTGTGAAATTCCATCTTAGTCTGAAATACGAGCTCTTGAAGAGGTTAAGAAATGAGAAGACAATTCTTTGTCAAATCAGGATACTATCTCAAGGATAACAAAGGACAAGGACACTGTTTGGCAACCACACTTATGGCTGAAAACATTACTTGTTAAACATTTCAGAAATAAATGGGCATTGTGTAGTACGAGTATTCCGCTTATATAATTTAAAATGTATTTTTAAACACACAAATTGTTTTAGCTGTCCGGTAAGTTTTTAAGAGCAATACACAATAACTGTTCACATTCATTTATGTCCCAATCTAAATTCTGGTCATTTTTGCTTTGGAAGTGACTGTTTCTCATTGCTGAGCATGACAAGGTCATTTTTTGCCTTTCAAAAAGCAAATAGCATGCAGCATCTGTTGATGTGATTGGCATTCACTGATATATCTTTTCTCTGGGGATGCCATCTAAATTTTCTAAAAACATTTGGTAATCACTGGAATTAGAAGTGTTGTTTAAATTAGGATTGCTATTCAATTTTAGTGCCTAAAGCAAAAGTAGCCAACAGAAAAACAAGCTGTAGAACTAAAAGCATTTTAAAGCAGAGGATATCCTAAGAGGATAAACTTACTGTTTTGTATTCCATGAGTTCCATCTGTAGCCGTGTAATCTCGCTGCGCAACGCGTTTATTTGTTGGCTAGCCCTATCCTGATTAACCATCACTTTGTTCTTGATGTTCCGCGCCCGGTTGGCATACTTTAATGTGTTCAAGGTTTCCATGAAGTCTCGATCTGAAGGGCTCACACATGCTATCATGAGTGTTTGACTGCAAATTACAAACATGGGTCAGCACTATACAGCAAGAACAAAAAGAGTAGAGAAGCTAACAAGCCTTCAGGCAGAAGGTGAAACAAGAGTAGTGACTTCATAACAACTATGAAAACATTCCTCTAACTCACAGCAGAATACTGTCAACCACAAAGTTCAGCATTGTTACATCTTGTATCACCCCAGCATAGCATAGGACATGCCAGATCATCAATTGTTCTACATGTAAAATTATAAAAGCAATTAATTGGTGTTCACAGAAATGTTTTTCAAATTATATTCAGTTTCCCTAATCATACATAAACTGAGATTTAAGTCCTTAAGATCTACTTGGAAGTCCTAGACGGTGATTTAAATCACACAGTAGTCAGGACTGCCTACTCTCGTTAATTCCTGAGGTTCCTACCTACTTAATCTGAAAGTTGCCTGAATGCTCATCTCAGCTGTCCATGCATGCACACACACCTGCCTAAGGTACTTTTTGCCTACCTCGGGTTCTACCAAGATGCAAACTGTCTAAACTCTCCACTGCAAATTATCTCCTGTTCTCCGACAGGAGCCCAAAAGCTAGTACTTACTTTTAGTACATCTGGCTATAACTATTTATTCTGTGTTTCATACCACCACTGCTTAGAGCACTTCCACAAAAAGCAGCAGGACCTGAGCTCTAGGCCCAAGAGGGCTATGAACAACCATCTTCCTTTCAGGTTCCTACAACGCCCTCTAGCCATCCCATCATGGGATATGCAGGGTGAGAACATAACTCCCTGCTCCAAATGAAAGACTGAGCAGGCAGACCAGCAAGAACCAGTAGGACAAAAGCAAAAAAAGACCAAAAAAAATCTTCATTCCAACCAAGTGGTTTTAACATTCAACCAGGGTCTCTCCCCTCTCTCCCTGGAGCACATTCTCATTTCAAGTCAGATGAGAACAGCCTAGAGGGATCAGAACCAGAGTTCCAGCTGTTGATCATACTCTGGAGGTGCCTACATGGCCTAGATCCTCAACAGATAGGAGGAAACACCTATATTTGATGGACTGAGCCCTCACCTCCACGTTCGGAGAAATTTGTTTCCCTGTTGTATGTTAAGGCTTAGGTGGTTGCATCAAGAAGAGTGTACTGTCTCCGGGGCAATGAAGCAATATCTGCATTAAGCAGACCAGATTCTGATCTTCATTTTGTACCATTTCAGACCGAGACAAACAAATTAATCCCTTCAACCCTTTGTGAAACAATTACCATCACCATACACACTGGGAACTAAACTGGAAAGAGTACCTAGCCTGAGGATACAAGGAAGATCCAGTTTCAGCAATTCTTCCTCAGACCCCCCGCATACCTTTGTGTCAGTTCCCCAACTGTTGGGGTTTAGTCCTCAAAATAAGAATATGTGAGATTAAGAACAAATTTTTAATTCTGACATCAGGACTACTTGTGCTTTCCATTGACAATGTGATTACTTTTCTAAATCTCAGAAGACTGCTTCTGCTAGGTGTCTATTGTGAAAACTGAACAACTTGAATGCCACTTTCCTATCTGAATTGTATAATGGACGAGGAAACTGTTTTACTGTCATTATTTTACCACTTCTTTAAACTGCTCCCCCCAGAAGTTATTAAAGTTTTCATTTTTCTTATTATACCTTATAAAAATCCTCTCCAAAACCACAAATACTCCATTTTCTTATTTGAATAATTTAAAAAACATTGATATTTAAATGCTGCTTCTGAACTGTTACAGCATTATATTCAAAGCCTGCACTACGGTGAGCATCGTACAGTGATACAATGCTTACATCATCATTAACTCAGGACTCGCTGCAATCTAACCTGAACCACTACCAGTAAATCTTTTTTAAGTATTTGGAAAAGAGAAACAATAACGTGAATCTAGTGGAATTTGGAATGCTATGGAAACATAATAACAGACACCTGATAATCTGATTTCCCATAGAAAACCCCTGCATTTTATGAATATTTAGCTTTCCCCCACTTTTTGGTTGCTAAAGCATGGATAAGAAGTTATTCAAATTGTGCTAATACGTATCACTCTTCATTAACAGCAAACTTCTAATTTGACATGTCTCAGCATGTATATCGCCTGGACAGGCTTGAGAAGTGGGCCCCTTTGAACCTCATGAGGTTTAACAAGGCCAAGCGCAGGGTCCTGCATCTGGGTCAGGGCAACCCCCAGTATCAATACAGGCTGCAGGATGAAGGGATTGAGAGCAGCCATGAGGAGAAGGACTTGGGAGTACCAGTGGATGAAAAGCTGGACATGAGCTGACAATGTGCACTCGCAGCCCAGAAGGCCAACCACATCCTGGGCTGCATGAAAAGAAGTGTGGCCAGCAGGTCAAGGGAGGGGATTCTGCCCCTCTCCTCTGCTCTCGTGAGACCCCACCTGGAGTACTGCATCCAGCTCTGGAGCCCTCAGCACAGGGAAGACATGGACGTGCTGGAGCGGGTCCAGTGGAGGGCCACAAAAATGATCAGAGAGATGGAACACCTCTCCTGTGAGGACAGGCTGGGAGAGTTGGGGCTGTTCAGCCTGGAGAAGAGAAAGCTCCAGGGAGACCTTATTGTGGCCTTTCAGTACTTGAAGGGGACCTACAGGAAAGATCAGGATAAGCTTTTTAGCAGGGTGTCTTGTGACAGGACAAGGGGTAATGGTTTTAAACTGAAAGAGGTTAGATTTAGACTAGAGGTAAGGAAGAAGTTTTTATGACAAGGGTAGTGAAACACTGGAACAAGTTGCCCAGAGAGGTGGTTGATGTCTCATCCCTGGAAACACTCAAGGTCAGGTTGGAGGGGGCTCTGAGCAGCCTGATCTAGTTGAAGATGTCCCTGCTCATGGCAGGGGGGTTGGACTGGGTGACCTTTAAAGGTCCCTTCCAACCCAAAGAATTCTATGATTCTATGATCACATAAATAAAGGTGGTGGTGGCAGGGGGCGTCCACAAATTTAACATCAGTCAGAAACAGACAGGAGAATATATCTGAATACTCTTGTAAATGCTTTGGGACAGCATTTGCTACCTATTGTACACTAAACTTTGCAATTTCTCCTGAAGAACAGGAGGGGGAGCAGCGGAGCTATAAAATGGGAAAATATTTCAGAGTCAAAACAGTATTTCAACAAAAGTGCAATTTTAGAAGTGTTTGAAAAAATGCTCATTTGCTAGTGTATTTGATATAAACTTTAGTCAAGAAATGCTATTTGTAGTTATTCCCAGGAAGAGCTTAGAAGAGCTATGCTCTTGATTTCTGCTGAGTTTTCATAATTCTTGAGTTTCTTCCTCCCTTATGCACCTCAGAAATTTCTAACCTTTATTTTACTCATTTTGTCTGGCTCTTTGCTTTTCCTCGCATTGCAGTGCTGCAGAGTGTTGCTGAAGTTATCTCTCTAAAGAGCAGAGCTACAATTTAAGAACTCTCTTCCACTCTTCCCTATTCCTTTGTGAAATACCTAGAAAACTTCCTGCCCTCCTAAAAAGAGCAGTAAACGGTATTGGATTAAATAGAGGAATAAGAGCTGAAACTTGCTGAAATGTACTCAACTACACCCCCTTTTATATTTGTACCTGTTAATGTTACAAAGATAAGATCTGCGTTGTTTTAACACATTTGTTGATGTTTGCTTAGACAAAGCTTCCAGAGGCCAAAGCCTCTCTTCCTTACCTGTGCAGTAGGTATACAGAACAGGTTCATACAAACAATTCTAGTGATAGGTAGTTTGTTTTTATTAGGCTCTAATCCAACATCAGATAACTGGACATATGCACCATACCCTGAGATATACAACCTTTACAAAAGATGTCAGCTTACCACAGTCACTGCCTCCAAGCTCCTGCACACGGCTTTCAGAGCAAACAATTAAGCACCATTTAAAAAAAAAAAGTAATCTCTGAAGGGGAAACTCATCACAGGTTTAAACTATGCTGTAATTAATAAGGCTGTAACACGATAAAGTTTACCATTTATGCTGTCTATAATCTAAAGATGTCTTCACGGAAAGGACTTGTCCTGGAAATGGTAACTTCTAAGTAACTCGAAGCGTGTCTAGTAAAGCTACAATAGCACTGAAAAGAACGATGCAAAAAGCCTCTTTAAAATCTTTTCCTTGCATTGCCAACATTTTCTATCATAACAGTAACTTATCTTCAGAACTTCCCTCCAACAAAAAGAGTGGCTATTTTTATCATTGTTTAATGTTTATTTTACTTTCTGAAGATTATGTACTCATTCATGTTCATTCACAATGAAATACATAAAACGTCCTAGTTTTCATACCTGTTTCCCCCAAGAGAGTCTTGAAGTAGCCTTGTGAGCTTTGAATCTCTGTATGGTACATGAGTTGCCTTCTTACTTTTATCTCCCAGTGCACTTATTACATTGCCAAGTGCCAGCTATAAAACACCAAATCATGTAATGCACAAGTTAGAATCAGTTCCTGAGTAGCTTTATTTTTTTTAAAAGAGCTATAAACTGAGACCTGCATATTGTGAAGAAATTAAATATGCTCATGGAAGTTAACATAATAAAAAAAGTCTCAGTATTTTTACACTTTACAGTAGACAGCTTTTAATGTTCATGCTATCAACAGTGAATCAGATGACTTGCAGTCTGGTATCTACAAGTACTAAGTTCTTAGCACATTTTGTGTGCACTGTCTATTGATCTGTCAGTCACACACTAAAGTTAGAACTACTTCATGTAACAAACATTTACTTTCAATGATTATTAAAACTAATCTCTACTTCTAGCAGTAGCTGTATTCTTTTTAAAATTAATTTTATCAAACTGCTTTATGCTAGATTTAGAATAAGAAACGGGGAATGAATATAAAAAAAACAGAGTTTACTACCTCTACATATGTGAAATAAGGAACGTCTGATGAAGATTCAAGCATTTAAGGCTTGAAATTATGTAGTCCATGGCTATCCTATTTCATTGCTAAGAAATGGTCTAATTCATGTTTATAAGCAACCTAACATTTGGCTATAAAATTATTTTTAATGTGCAACTGCACGTACTTCAATCAGATTATTCATATGTCAAATTAAAAAACATTCCTCTAGATGGCACCCTGTACAGCCAGTTCATAGTCTTGAAATTGGTTTTACTGCATCCAGCAGTTGAAGAACTGCATATACACCACATTCTGTGACTGTGTTGAAGTGCTTTAATCACTTTCAATCTGTTTCCCAAAGCTGAGGGTTGGAATTTACTGTAAATGAAAGTTTTGTGATCATATAAAACACTACTTTTATCACACTGATTTTCACCTTCATGCATTTTGTATCCTATTTGTTAAGGATAGATCTATTTCATCTAAAACCCCAAATTTCTGTTGGGTCTGTGCTTAAATCAATGATGAAATTGAACTGAACTCCTTTTCTCATCCATATAATATAACCAGAATATCTACAGAAAATATAAACTATCATGACAGCAAGAGAATCACTAAGAAAGTTCTAGTTGCAGAATACTTCTCTCGTACTACATGCTAGACCAGAAAAAAGACATGTTTTCACATATAAAATAAATATGTATTTTTGAGTCTTTAAAAGAGAATTGCACAGAGCCTCCACGCAGCCAGGTAGCTCAAAACAAAGGCATGAAACTACAATCACCACTGACAATCACTAGCTCTACTTTTCAATGTAGTCATAATTAAATAAAGCACTTAATACAGTTCATTAAAAAACTGCATAGAGAGCCAGTACACGGACTAGAAAAAGTATAAAGTGATGCTATAAGTTAAAAATTGTATTTCTACTGAGAAGTGTTTTGCTTAGGGTTGTTTCATATTATGTTTCATAGTTATAACAAAGAACCAGCATTTATTGATCAGTTAAGCTTATTCATTGTCCATGTTTTACATGCCTGTATTCCTTGCAAACTGCTTGTAATGTTCTCCAATTGTTTGGGTCTTGGCAGAATAAAAAATAAAAATAAAAATGTTAAAGTAATCTCTCTACAATATCTTTTAAAAGTCTAGAGTAACTAATTGTATTTTACCACAGAAGTACTACAATTTGCTAGTTAGGGTCTAGTATAACTGAGAAAATGTTAGCAAGCCAGAACCCAGTAAGAATCAGTATCACGTCTTACACTACAGTCCTTGTTCTGCACATAATGCATTTCTACTTTAGGGATTACTAAAAACAAGCCATCCAAGCAAGAAGGAAGAGAACATAGCACCGACAGCCTATGGAAACAAATTGTATAGTCTTACTAGTCCACAGTTGATGGAAATGCCTTCTTTTGCCCTTTCCCCTGTAGCTCCTGTTCGCTTTAACCTCTCAGATCCTGCTAGATCAACAAAATGGAACTTCGCAGTAAGAGTTTCAAATTCATTCATCTCAGAAGATTCAGATATTATCCTGTTATCTGTGGCATTATCCTGAAATAAAGAAGAACCCATAAAGCTTGGTAAGATCTTTCACATTAACATTTGTCTACTGCAAAGTTCAGTCAACAATCATTTACAAGAGTATCTATCATGTCCACCTCCTTCCGTATTACTCATTCTCTTATGACAACATCAATATCTCTCAAAAAACTGTCTCCATTTTAGTCATATCCACTAACATATCGTTCTTGAAGACCCAGCTCTAGATGCACATGAAGACCAATATACCGATTACTTCTAAGTATAGGTTACAATTGTTTCAAGGGCAGGGAGAACACATATATTAAAAAACACAAAACTCATCAGCAAGTTGGGCAACAAAATGTACACATCTCCTGGAACGCAAGTCTTAAATCAATTGTCAAAGGAAACTGATTTTTAAAAAAGTAACAGTAATACTACTCTCCTACATTAGCAGTTCATAAGCCTGCCAAATAACTAGAAGATACTTTCATTTCACACCTCTCTAATCCCCATCCTCAGCTTCCCCGTGGCATGATTCTTCAGCTTTATTTTGGGAATTATTTTTTTAAGTCTGTTTTCCCAGCAGCCAGTATTCCACCAGCACTTCTGACTTGACCAGGAAATAAGGACAGCAGAGGGAACAAGGGAGAAAGAAGAGTTTCTTTTTTTTCTGCCTCCAAGTAAGTTATAACAACCAGCACCTGATGCACGCTTCCATCAGTGCAGGGAGTCTGCCCAGGAACACACTGTGCTACAGGCAGGTACCAAACCCTCAGCCTCTTTCCACTTCACATCCTGAAGCACAGCAGTAAAATGATCCTTTTTCATTAGATAATTGCAAGGTTTTTTCCTGTCAATTACTGTAGCTGTACCTTATACTGTGGAGATGTATTTTACTCCAAGTGTAGTTTGATCTGTTGCCACGGAAGCAACACTGAATGAGAAAAATCTTTAAACCACTCAGCTCCTGACCTTCCTGCTAAGACACCCATTGCAGGGCAATTTCTATGTACTTGCCATGGCAGCATGTAATATGCATATATTGAGTGTATACTTGACTTATATTTACACAGCCCTATCTACAGGCGTTATTAGGGATATTCTATCAGAGTAAGCATGGATTGTTTTGTTTTTTCTTTTAAAAAAAACCTTGGGTATTCTGTGGCAATGATTTTTACCTCTTTACCCTGCTAGCCCACAGCTCCCTCCACTACTGCAAGGGGCAACGTGTAGCTGCAGAACAAACTGTTCTCACAGGAATTAAATACTTCACACATAAGTGATCTCCTTTTGTAGCAGCTTCAGAAGATACCAGGGGATTGTGCCACTTCCATGAGGCTGGACTATCACACCTTTTCAGCTATTTTGACATTTAGTTGCTGGTGGATCACCCTCTCTTTCCCAGCCCTCAAAGTAATGATTAACACCTTCTTTCTCTCTCACTCATTTAGTAAATAAAATGTGCATCCAGAAACTTCTGAGAAGCACGGATGGTGCGAACACAGCACAAGGAGCAGCACGGCTGTGCATTGGAGCCCTGGCTGCCTGGGCACCCAGATAGAGTACAGAGAGATAGGCACACAGCTCGCACCGTCATCCCTGGAACTGCGTTGCCCTAGTAACAAAAGTCTCACAAAACTGTTGTCTACAGATGGCAGCAACAACAGAAACTTGAGCTGCATCTCTCCTGGCCATCCAATACGGGCTCATATTAATTTATATTCTGGGAGCATTCAGAGGCCAACGTCAGGTCTAATCTCTACTCTCCTAAATACTGCAGGGAAAGAAGAGGGTGCTGTCTTTAGATTCAGGATCTAGCAATGCCCTGCTCCAGACAGTCAAATTATCTTGCTCATATCTCCTAAAAAAGAAGGAACAAAACACATTTTGACACAAGACAGGAGGTGGCCACCTATTCTGCTAACACAAGCTTCTGTTAAAAGACAGGCAGGGCCAGGCAAGAGTCCTGCAGGTGGCTCAGCTGGTGGGGAAGGCAGAAGCGCACCAGCGCAGGTGGGTTGCTGTGCTGACAGCCCACAGGAAACAAGGCTCCCTGATGAGTTCTCCCCCTTTCCAGCTACTCAGACAGTTTTCAACAAAACCTCCAGGCATACAGTGTCACTACGCAGTGACCGAGGTACCCTGTCCGGGATCCGAGTGTGAAGCCAGCCCCTCCCAAGTGAAAAGACAGACAGCTGCCCACACCACCAGGTCCGCAGTTTCAGTGTGGAAAGCGGGAAGAAGTGTTTTTAACAGGTATAAAGCAGGTCTACATACCACAAAGGACCAGGGAGTGACCCTCATTTTGCCTGCAAATGATTATTTGTAGTGTTAAAAAAAAAAAAAAAGCAACGCCCTCCCACAAGAAAGCATTACAAATCCAATTAATTGTTCCACATGTTTAAAAATGTGATTTCTATGTGTAAAAAAAAAAAATGCTAGCCTGGTAGTTCACTAGAATATTTACAAAATGTTGATACTTTTGGAATAACCAAATTAAGTCCCCCTGAAACTACTGCAGTTTTCAGTAGTATGGATTAATTCAGAATTCTCCTCTTTACAAGATACACCAATAGCAACTAACAACTGAACATTCACACGCAAGAAAATCTTCTACCGAACAGCCCCATGTATATTCATAGTTTAAATTTCAGGTTAAGTGCATGGACTTAACAACACACCTGAACCCCAAATATATATCTATTTGAAATAAATATGCTAAGCTTCAGAGTCGAATGCTTTTCTACTTGCTGCTGGTTGGATATCAACACTTAATCCGGAATATTCAAGCATTTTCAGTTAGCTGACTGCAAGCTTAAACCCAATAGCTACTAAGACACTTAAAAATGCTTTCCCAATTAAAGACAAATTACATTTTAACTTTCTTACTTGTGTATGTTGCAATGAAATACTGAAGAAAACGCTAGAGGAGAATGGGCAGGTTCACGTAAGAGACTGCAGTTTATTGTTGCCTCTGGCTAGAGGATGGTTACATATGCACAGATTAAATCAAATTATTATAATGCTTAGCAAATTCATCGAGCACGATGATGACTGTAGCATCTTTACTAAGTGCAATTCAAATAGCAGTGACTGCCAAAACCATATTCACATTTTGAAAAATGGTTACTAAAGTGAAGTTTAATAACAGCAGATACGTACAGTGTTAAACGCAGGACAGACTCTGGTTTGACATAAGTGTATAGTAAAGATCGCATGTGACCGTGAGCTCTGAACATTCATCTGAGTGCTGGCAGTGGTCCGAGACAAAGCCCCCAGCTTCAAGCACTGCATCATCTAGAAAACAGACAAGAACTACATTGCATTGCTTGCAGTTTAAATAAAGCGTGTTCCTGTAACTCTTATTGTTTTGGATATAAATAAGCTTTTTCTCTTTGCTATTATTTCAGTTCCTATATGCCAAAAGCACGAAGATTCTTAAATAAGCAAACTAAAAGGGTTTTTTTTGTGGTTTCTGAAAGAAAACACTTAAATCTTTGTACCCCTCTTTTTACTGTCCCCTGGTAGTAACACACCAATCTTCTTTCCATTCACCTGTGGCAAAAATTGACAATTTTTGTACTTTTTGTTCAAAAATGTACAGTATAGTAACACTTGTATTCAGATTTGCAATGCACAGACACTTATGAATGGCAATTTACATCACATCAGTCATCATGAAAAGCTTTCCTGTCACAGGAAAAATAACATACATAAGATTTTGGAGATTAGAATTACACATGCCAAAATTTTCTCTCCCAGATGAACTATACTATTAGAAAAAGTCTGTTTCTAGCATTATGTGAAAGTGATATGCCCTTAATATCAGACACTTATCAGATTTAAGTCTACAGAAAAGAAAGAAAATTAAAATTTCAGCTAAACTTTACACCTAAATTGTCTGAGATGCAGATGTTAGCAAGCATAACCTCTTTTTTTTAACTGCTTATCAAAACAGACAGACAACATTTTTAGAAAGCACTTGGTATACTACAGAGAAATTTATTTTCAATGCTCACCTCCGATTCTCCATTCACAGTTCGGGTTGTAACACCCACTGTATAAATTCCCCCCGTTGAATCTTCATGTATTTTGATATTTGATTTTTTATTCTTTGCATCAATATCACGTGTGGTATCAAACAGATCAAGAATTTCTTCATTGTAAAGCTGAGGAGAGAAAAAAAAGACAAAGAAGTGTATATTACCTTAGGAATTACTCCAAAGACTAACAAATCTGTGCATGCCACATACGGAAGGTTCTAAAAATCCAAATGCCAAGGCTCTCAAAAAAGGATGCTGTGAAGAATCCGAACTTACAAGGACAATAGGATGTTAGACAGAGCAGCTGCAAATTAAATTATCTGCCCTCCTTACTATTATGCCTCCCAAAGAATCATAGAATGGTTTGAGTTGGAAGGGACCTTAAAGATCATCTAGTTCCAACCCTCCTGCCATGGGCATGAACACCTTCCACTAGACCAGGTTACCCAAAGCCCCATCAATCTGGCCTTGAGCAGAAGCAGCAGTAACTTCCTCCACATCGTCAGATCTGAGAGAAAATTCTTTGATAGGACCGAGGAAGCAGAGGCATTGGGTGCCAGCAGAACAACTGCAGCAGTGGCTTCTGTGGCAGGCACCTTCTGTCTTCAGGTTTGACCTTGGGCTTGGCTTTTGTTTTGTTGATTCAGTTGGCTGCACCCTTCTCCAAACACTTCAAACTCACTCCACTTGCTCTCCCTGCTATCACACCTTTTCTCATCTCCTCTCTCACACCTTAATAATTCTATGTCTCTCATGTAGATAAACCGTTCCTGCGCTGGAAGGAATTTAACATATAATAGTTTTTGTGCAAACTGCTTATTAAAGACATCAACCAGCAGGCCAAAAATACTATGTCATGGTTTCTTGAGCAGGGCTTTTGTACTTTCCTCCATGCAATACCTACACTTTGGTGCCCCAGATTTAGTTACAACTTTCAGGCACAATCATATGAGCAACAGCAGCTATTTACCACATGTTTCAGGCTGCTTAATGTTTTCTGCCTGTTTCACTGAGCCTCCTGAAGTTTAGTACATGTACATTCAGTGGTTTCCAACTCAGTATCATTAAGGACATTAGACTTTTAGGTTAGTAAATGATATAAGAACAAGCAAAGACATGAGAAATTACTACGCAGTTATCAGTGTTAGGGGAGATGGATTATCATTTCATAGGAATGTTCTAGGTTTTAGGCAAGATGTTTAAATCCAATTGAAGATATCAAGGCAAACATCAAGAAAACCCAGAAAAAGCAGCGTCCCACTGGGAATCTCATGCTTAGGTCTCTACTGATGTACACTGGAACAGTTGTGGTGTCTTCAATTTGGTTATACCAATTCATTTCAGCAGACCATAGGCCAAACTGATTAAACCTCTGATCAAAGTCTCTAGGTAAAAGCCAAAGAACCACTGCAAGAGATCTGTATTCACCCAATGTACGTTCTCATACACTGAAAGCAAGAGGCTTTCTCCCATCACAAGTGAAAATCCATCTGAAAAGGCTCAGCATTTGTGAATGTGATGCTTTTAATTCTTTACATATTAAAAAGGAATTTTATTTAATCAGGCATAAATATTCTAAGTAGGAGCGTTCTTACTAATATTTTACCTTGTTAAGTGCAAACAAATGGATGCCACAATTTAGAGAGGATCCTGATAATGCATCTACAATTGCGTGGCACTGCATATGCCTCTCTTTTGGAAAAGTTAGCAGGAAAGCAAGGAGTTGAGAGGCAGACTACAGCAAACTAAAGAAAAAAAATCAAGCAAGTAGCAAACAGAAGTCACTGTTCCCAATAGTTATCCAGCTGACAGACTTAAAAGTTATTCCAAAATAAAATGCTGCTTCAGCTTGTTCAACGACTGAATTATTGTTTATGTAATCCAGACCTAATGGTAGCTAGGATGAGAGGAACAGGACACTTTCTGATACAAGAGTAGTGTATAATATGTAACTAATGAGAAAAAGTTCTTTCTGGGAAAGCACCAATTTAGCCTCAGTACAATAAAAAAATTACCAAAAGAAGTGACATTTTGTTAAGGGAGAAACTATTAGATACATCATTTAGTCTTTCTCTCAATTAGATAAACAAGAAAAGTTTTAATATGCACATTTCATCTGAAATATGTTGTAATGGCCGCAATCCCACATACTATTATCACCATAATATTCAATTACTGCTTTGTATTTTGGGACTCTCAGTCACATTTGTAATGTTACGTCAAAAAAACATAAGGAATTCAGAAACAACACTGGTTACTGCTCCTTACACTACTACTGCTGCAACTACCTAAGCACAAGTGAAGCTGCAGATCCCCAATGCTCAGAGAGAACGGAAGAATACAGCATTCCCACGGCCCATGCTCAAGCCTAGACTCTAGGCAAACATTAGCCAGAGCAACATAAAGCTCTGCTTAAGGTTAGCAGTGACAAATCTAATGCCAGCTTGTTAATCTTTAAAACAATTATAAGAACATATGACTAAAGAACCTAGTTTACTTCAGCAGTAATAAAGCCAACAGCTTTCTCTCGGGTAATACGAAAGTGGGTTGTTGTTCCCTGCCCCCCCCCCACCGCCAAAGTAGATAATGTAAAGTTGCAAATACTGAAATAAGTAATACACATTTACACCTCCTCTTCCTTAAATTTATTCTTCTTCTCCGCGTGCTTAAAGTATCAGATTTTGCAGCTTGGTAGTGAATGTAAATAGGTTACGCCCAAATCAATTTTTAAAAAAAATAGTTCCACCGGTAGGAAACACAGCACAAAAGCTGCAAGACTTAAACCAACAGCTGCTGCAGGTCGGAAAAATCACAGATCTTATGGCCTCTCTTACCAGTAGCTGTGTCTACAAGAAAACACAAAGGGAACAGTTTTTCCATGCACTGACTCAGGTTTTCTCTGGGTCTAATGAAAGAGGGAACAGTGACACAGAAGCCCAATTCTAAATCTTGGGGATCACAGAGAGAAGGGGTTTTTTTATGCTAGGTTTCTTCTTCATATAGGAAGTCTCCTGAACAGATTTTGAAAGCTAAATAAATCTATGGCGAAGTGACAAAAGCAGGCAAAGCATGGTCACTATATAAAGGCACAAAGTACAACTGACTTTTTTTAATAGTTTCTTGCTTTAAGGTTTTGTAAAGAATTACAAACAGGCAAGAGCAACAGGCTCCACAAACAAATATGTGCTGCAGAAAGGGAAAAATTATTTCTACACTTCAAAATAATGCTGTAAAGGAAACTACTAAAACAATTGGAATAAGATAAAAAGGCTCTTTTTCATAAATTGAAGAGCTGAAGCAAACTCCACAAAATTTCCTTTTGAAATCTTGACGATTAATTCAAAACATCTTGTGGGAAAATAATGCAGAAGTAGCAACCAGAAAAAAAAAAAAAAAAAAAAAAACGTTTACTTGGCTTTCTAACAAAACAAACAAAAAAAAAAAAACAAAACAAAAAAAAACAACAAAAAACCAAAAAATACATGAAGTTACATACACAAACACAGATCATATTTACCTCTAAGAACTGTGCATTCACTTTAAAATCTGGAGGTGGAAGTCCTTGTTTAATAGCAGCCTGTTTTTTTTCTTCAATACATCTGAAAAGATGCTTAACAGCACGTGATATAATGCCTTGTTCCTCTTCTGTTATGTTGACATCAAATCCAGTGCCCATGGTGTATGTTTTGCCAGCACCTGTCTAAATTAAAACAGGAGTAGTCACTAGAACGTGTTAATAGTACCAAATCACAGAGAAATGCAGTTTGTGAATAATAGTGCTAGATAGTGACCACTAAGTCAGTTTGTCATCTTTACAATATTAACGTGCACAATAACAGGCCATTTTGAAAAATGGGTAAACAGCAGAAGTTGGACAAACTCTACCGTTTATCCACAGATCACATACAAGAAGGCAGGGACCAGTTCAATCTTTTATAACCTTTCCCCTACAAGCTTCCTCTAAGCTGCTTACATCAGCCTTGAGCTATCATCTCTGAGGTCAAAAGAATAGTTAATGTTTTCAACAAAGACTGTTAATTAAAGCATATATTTTGAAGGTAGAAGCAGCATTTGCAATTCTTTACTGAAGTAGATCAAATGACTCCCTTAATTATGATGTCTGAATATCTCAGGGAGAATATTACCATTGCTCTCAATTTATAGACAGCACTGAAGAATACAAGCTGTACCTTCACTAGGAAAGGAGCTTAATTAAATGTGAAGTCCTCTAGAAGACAAGGTAGTGTTGTGTTTTCACTCAATTAGTGGGTCAAGTCTAAGACAAAGATAGTATCATGCAGTTGAACATAATCTACTAAACTGGATCTGCAAACTGCTTTGTTTCACTAGGACACCTAGCTAACAAGATATGACATTTAACAGTGTTGAAATTCAGCATCCAGGACCAAATTTTATGCAATCAGTTCCTAAAGGAATATTCAGAAGACAATAACGCATTTTCTACACTGTGCTCAATGATGTTTCGGCTTTGAGAAGTAAAACGTGTGCCCAGTGTACTGAGAGGGTGTGTGCTCTACAAAAAGCTCTCCAACTTTGGAATCTGATCTCTACGTTTTGTCCACAAACAATGTGGCCTGAAGTTCCCCAGGATTATTTTTAAAAAAGCTCCTGTTCCCCAAAGCATCTGAAAATGCAGAGGGATGGATAATTGCTCAGAAAAGAGTCTCAGTACAACCTCTATCTATATATCAACTGATGAAGTCACTTATTTGTATTGCTGCATCGGAGTGAATTCACGAATTATAGGGACTCATGCTATTTTCAGTATTATTGTTAATTCAGACCTACTGCATGTATATATTTTCTGTGTTTCACTTGCCATTCTGCACAGAATCTATATAGGCTCCTAAACAGTCTCCTACAGGATCTCTCATTTAAAATAAAACCAAGACATTAAAAAACAGGTTCATGCATTCCAAAATTTAAGAGAAAAATCGGTTACAAGAAACTTTTTATTCCAAAATAAATACTTTAAAATAAAATTGTAAAGCTTACTTGGCCATAAGCAAAGACAGTGGCATTGTAGCCTTCAAAGCAACCTTCAATCAGTTTTTCTATACACTGTACATAGATCTCTTCTTGCTGGGAGTCAATGTTAAACACGTAGTCAAAAGTGAAAGCCTTATCTTTTCCCAAGAACACTTGAGGTTCACCAGGTGTGACAGATGTACAAATATGGCATCCTTCAATCTTCTCTTTGGCTAGCTGTGGTCTAATTCTGTTTTGGAAGAGACAAAAAGAACTATTAGAAATTCTCATAGTCAGAAAGAGGAGCATACAGACAATGTAAATAAGAGATCTGAAAAATAATTCCTTACTGACAAATTAGAATTTTTCATCAAGCCAGAAAGCTTCCAGCTGTCCGAGCCGCTGACTGTATCAGAACCCCACTCATACAACTCTTCATACAAATGATGTTACCTTCCCTGAAGGTGTACCTACCACTTCAGTTTGACAACTTGCTTAGAAACCTGAATGCTTCTGTATGTGTACCACACGCTACCAAAAATTAACTTGCATGATTTGTTTCAATCTTTGAAATCAAGCCTTTCAGTTTTATCAAATTTCTTCATGTTTTCATCGTAAAAATTGATTTTTAATAGCAACAGAAATATGAAAAAAATAGAGGATAGTTTAAGTAGTAATTTGGGAGCAAGGGCCTTCAGAGCCTACATATCATCTTAAATGAAAGCCTCCTTGCTATGAGAGCAAGGAGAAGGCTCGCATTTCTTCTTTTCCTTTGACAGGAAAGGAGCTTTGTCACAGCCAGAATACTTCTGTGAAATGTTTGCGTTCAGTGAAGCAGCATACCTTCAGAGGAAAATAAAAAGAACAATTTCTAACAAGTTCTAAAGGTAGGAACGTCTTATTCCTCATTATTTCCACACTGAGACAAATTCCAGCTTTTATTTCAATTCGTTCAGTTTCTGACAAACTACTTCATACAACGCAGCCATCTCAGACTTCTTCTATTCTAGGATTTTATTAATTCCTCTGCTTCCTTAATATTCTTGCAGTCTTGTCAAAATTGAATTCATGTACTAACTCCACAACTAAAGACGACAGTGGAAGTTTGTGATTCAATTGGCTTAATGGTTAACTACCAGGAAGAAAAACTTGGCCAACAAAGCATATAGCTGTAATTAGCTAATAATGTGTTTAAAAAAAATTACTTTTTTTAAAAAGGTGTTTGCAAATTCTCAAAGCAGCACCAAATTAAAAAAAAAAAAAAAAAAGCACCACCCACCACCACCCCCCCCCAAAAAAAACAACCCCAAACATGTGCAGCTCAAAAACCAGGGCACAAATAAGGCTATATATAAGGGTGATAAAACATCAGCAGTACAGCCACATACAAATAAAATCATGGAATATTTAATATAGATTCTCCATTTATATCAAACTTCAAATACCTATATTTACCTCGGTGTGGCTACTTTCAGTTACACGATGTCAAAGTTCAAGGTCTGTATACACAGAGTATATTTTAAAGGCACATATTAATTTCATATTCCATGCTCTAAGGGTCACATCTACATTAGTGTTTGGTTTGGAATAGTTGTGCTGTCTTGAAGCAAATTCCCCCGACATCTTCACTTACCACATGTTGGTTTGGATCACAGACCAGTTTCAGTGTGTACAAATTACACCCCTTTCAGAGGAAACTACGCCAAAACGCTCCACTCCAAACAAATGAAATTTGTTCCAAAAACTAATGGAAACATAAGGGCCCAAAGCTACCTACTGATCTACTACGACCATGCCAATGCTTGCTGATGCAGAGAGAGCTACTATCCAACAACTCTGAGCGGACTACTGCAAACTAACTCAAATTATATCAGCACACATATACTTCAGTTCAAGTGAGAAATATCCTGTAAAAAAATTTAAAAAAAAACCAAAAAAACCACACAGAGCACGATGTATCTTTTTATTGCAGATTACAAGTTTTTCACCCAGGGATGTGCATCACTGTCAGGAGTATTTTTCAGAATTTTTATTCTAAAGGTTTCATTATATCCTACTGTGAACAACCACAATTTATTTGTAAGGTTTTCTGCACACTAATTCCTTTACGGAAAATTCATTAATGATCAGGAGGTACCTCCCTTGTCAGCATACCCTCTAGTCTGGAGTGGAAATTAAGCAAACCTTTGAAGAGTATCATTAAAAGGAACGATTATATGATGTGTAAAATAGGCACAAATATTCTACAAACAGTATTTGCATTTAACGACATGGAGCATGTAATATAGGTCACAGATTTTCTCTCTAATAACATAATAATTATCACAAGTTTTTTTTCCTCCTTAAATGAAATAAGAACACTAAAAATAATTCAGGAATTACATAGCTCCTCCACTAACAATTTGATCCACAAGCACCTGTGTCCACTAAACACAAAAGTTGACAAACACTTACCTAAGCTTGTAGTAAAGTTACTTTTTTCTAGACTCATGAACATTTTATAATAAAATAGCTTTTATTTCTAGGTGGGGAGAGAAAGTCTTCAAAGAGAAATCAATCATATGCCTTTCCTAAAAGCACTCTATACAACTGGAAAAATTGATCATTCTGCCCATCACACTTTGTAGCATGCTGCCTATAACACTTAATATTTATTAAATGCCAACTTGGTAGGTTATTCCACTGTCTTATTTTAATGCCATGAAGTCAGAGGGCAAGCCTTTTTTTAAGACTAAGCACTCTTATTCTTTCACTAATCCAGTGCAGACAGCACAAAGGCAATCAATTGTTCTTACAAGCATGAACTCTTCTAAACTGGGCTTCTAAAGCTCCGGAGGTACTTCTCCCATTGTTTTCTAGTACAAAAAGCCTAGGAAGACCTTTTCTAAAAAAAAAAAAAAAAAAAAAAAATCAAGATGGAAAACACATTTTCAAAATTAAGTAACCTTTCATGCATTCCAAAAAACCAACTTCCTCCCCAGTTCTGAAAGGCTTTTAGCACTGACTTACAGAATGAAGGTTGACAACTAAAAAAAAAAGTTTTTCTTCATATATTTTAATTCTTTTTTTAAAAAAGTTCAAAATTAATTTTCTGCGCTGACATTTGATGCAATTATGACAGGTGCCGAGTAATTTTCTACTTTCTATTACTAAGTAAGGGCTCAGAGTGACCACAAAGAGGAACAGCATGCCTAAAATATCAATAATTTGCATGATAATTATTACAGTGATGACAGGACTGTCAAGCGAACAGTTTCGATGTCGGCCTGCGGAGACTTCCCATGAGAATCTTCCCAGCTAGCTCCCTGCCTCGCAGCCAGGCAGCATCTCCAAGTGCTCTGCTGCTATAAAACCAAGGGCAACAGCAAGCTTCGAGTGCATTATGTATGACCATAATCAGGCCACAGCAAGATACCATTCCAGACACCAGCTGAGCTGATGGCAATCTGTGTCACTACTCGCAGCTTGTTACCGGCTCAATCACCTTTCCTGGGTTGAAACACAACATCCAGAGACCCAGCAGAGATGGTGGTGTTCTTCCTCCCTGACTTACCACTAAATCTGAAGGCAGCACTAAGAGAAAAAGTAGCATTTCAACAGCACCTATGCAGCACAAAGGAAAAACAGAGCAAGACATGCCACATCAGGAAGGCTTCACCCCAAAGACAGACCCCGTTCTCATTTTGCAATTGCTCTTCCACTCTGCCACGGAGCTGGGAGGTAGCAATCAGAGAGAGATCATGGCTGCATCAGGTTTGAAAGACATCTTCCCCAAAAAGGATGTGCAGACAAGAGATCTTCATCACTCAGCCTGAGGTCTACTCAAGGGATACTTCATGCTCTGAAGTCTGTATAGGTCTCTTGGTTAGTTTAGCACCAAGCTAATGTGGTGACCTTAATGAGTAAGCAACAAATGCCTCACCTTCAACCTGATTTCTGGCCACTTAGGAAGAGTGTGAGTGGACTGCCTGAACCTCGTGGCTCTCAAAGTCTTACTATTCGCACTGAATGTGTGGTCTGGGAAGCAGTAGTCCTGCAAGTCAGAATCTGCTCCAGCAGTGACTATAGGAACACTTCCTCCTCCTCCACCCCACACATCAATTGGGAAAGTGATTTTTCCTTCCGCTTACAGTCAAACCTTTCCCACTCATTTCTTAATGTGGTCACTTCTGTCAGCAAAGCAGGCAGAACCCATGCTTTAAAATGTGAGAGAGTTCATTTTGGTCATCTCTCCTTGCCCAGTTCCCAGCCTGGCAGTCTGCCATTCGGATTTTTCTCTGGGACCAATTTGACTTCACCCATTTTGTCTTCTACATGGCCCCATCTCACCTGTTTTTCAGGCTACTCTCTTAATTGTGTACAATCAGGTGTTTTCTACCTATTTCCAATCACATCTTCTTAGATGTGGCAAGTTCCCAAACAACATTTTGCCTTGCATCCTTCCCTCTCCTCCTCTTCGAAGCACGAACACACCCAACTCTTGTTTACATGTACTTTGCAGAACCTCCAGGCCACACGCATGAAACTTAATCCCCTAAATCTATTCTGCCTCAGCACACTGGGACAAGCTGTCTAATTAGGGAGCGCTAAAATAGCCAGTGGTGGCACAGTAATGCACTGTATTGTACTGGAACTAATCTCTCAGTAGAATAGGTGCACGATGTTTCTGCTAAAAATATTGTCGGCTGGAACAGACTCAGATAATACAGTTCAGGGACTACAGCAATCATGGGGTCAATACCCTGTGTTATGCAAGACAGACTTCCCAGAATTGATTCCTGTTTAAACTAGGTAATATCATAATATCCCTTTGAAAAACATCCTAAGTTTATTTCTAGGGATGGAAAACAGTCCCAGTGATTTAAATATATATTATTTAGATATATATGGATGTAAGGGTATAGATAGATATACATACACACACATCCCCTTTCAGCTACTGAACAATTTTGCCTCTGTTCACAAAGAACCTCCATTTCATCTATTTTTTCCCCAGAATCTCCACGCATCTATGATCAAGCCATCCCTTAATCTCATTTCATATACTAAACAAAATGAGACCAGTGACTTTTTTTATTTTGTATCTCCATGTGAAGTATTGCAAATACTACTCTTAACAAAGGGTAATTATCACAACATTTACCATATGCTTTCTCAGCACCTGTACAGAATAGCAATAAGCAAACAAGAACTGTTAAGAGTGACCTAAAAAGGGCAAAGCATAAAATTATTCTTGGGGGGGGAGGGAGATAAATCACATATTAATCTTGCAGATAGCAATAACTAGCCAGAAGCTGAGTGTTGGAAAGGAGACCATGATGATGAAGTCCCATGCAAAGTTCTTTTTCATTAAACTCTGCTGTGGGGAAATGACTGTGTTCACCTTGCTCAGAAAAGCATGAATTCAAATGTCACTCAAACCATGTGCAGTGCTGAGCAGGAAACAAGTTAACCTGTAAACCCAAGACTGTCTAACACTCCTTTCTTACTACACTAAACCTATTAAAATCCACACAATTGTGTTTCACATGTGGGTATGCGAAATATTAAATCCAAAAGCACTTAATAAAACATTCAATGAAGTGTAGAAGGCAATATAAACTGGGAAACAAACAAAAGCGCTCCAAAAACAGGGGAAAAAAAACCCCAGCTTCCTGCCATTACTTTGGCATCACGATTCCCTCTCCTTTCTATTCCATTACGTTTATGCTCATTAAACCACTCCCATTAAACATACTCCTTCACAACAAGGAGGGAGGAATAGCTAGACAGATTTAATTCGACAGACACTTAGTACTTCTGCTTGCATAAGTTTTTCAGCATTTTTGCTTGCACACATTGGAAGCTTGCTTGCTTCTATGATTATCGGCACCTCCAAATGAGACTACAAGTATAGCATCTGAATGCATTCATCTGAAATAGGTGATTGGTATATTAACTCTTTACCTCTCAGTGAGGTCTACGAATATGAAGGAGGCTGACATATGACAAATACCAGGTCAACCTCTTCTTAACACAGCAACAAGGACACAGGAACAAGCCTTTTGGCTCATGCCAGCAACCATCACCCATTAAGAGTTTCTGTTCTGTCTCCAGCACATCTCGGCACAATGGCACCTGCACCTCTGCTGCCTGTGGCAACAGTCTGTGGCACTAAGTAACACCTACAGGTAAAGAAAATGCTCAAATTTGTTATCATTCAGTAACCTTTAGTACTAACGTAGTTCTGCAATGTCCTTCTCAGCATTTCCAAAGAGGTTTATGGTGGCCAGCGAAACAAGGATGAAAAGTCTGAGAACTGGTTTAGTACACTTTTACACTTTATTTTTTTATTATGAAAACTTGGGGTAGGGTATGTGTGTGTTTCTGGAGTTAAAAAGCAGGGTAAAAGTACTACAAGTACAAGGTTAGCATCAAAACAACCCCCTACACTCTTACAGTAAACTCCAGGTAAAGTCCAAATGATTTGTTGCCTGCTTTTCTTTTTAAGTGCCAGCAAGGCAGCGGTCTCCAAGCAAGCCATAAATACACTGTACTACCAGTAGCCCTTGATGGCCTTCAGGGTGAAATCCATTTGTTTCAGGTGCCTACAAAAGGAGAAGAAACAAGCCTTCATAAAATAATGTAATGACTGAATGAAAAATGGAACAAAAGCCATTCTTATAAACAAAAGCAAACAAAGTGCAAGAGAAATCCAGGGTACCTTTGCAACAGTGCCACTTCTGCAGAAAGACTAACTCAGCTTCTGGATGCTTTAATAATTAGTATTCAGTGGTATCAGTTAATGGTACAATTTCATATTAATGATATTGATCATTAGTATTACACATACTGGTGTTAAGACACAAAACGGACAGCAATTACAGGTACGCAAGTTACAGCAATTACACAAGACACTGCTCAGCAGCTGAGCTGTGGCAACTGGCCACCAAGCACATTGCCAAGGCTTTCCCCCCCGCCACGGGTCAGCTCCCACCCTGTGAACCTGCTTCTCCTGCGAGAGGCACGGGCACATGCCAGTCACCCCGCCAGGGCACCGAGCACCAGCGCGCTGCGACTGTAACTCAATCGCTCTTACGTAAGATTTGGGCACCGCTCCCATCAATGTTTCTCCAAAGTTGCCATGGCTGCCATGGTCTAGACTGAGCTCAGCGCTGCCAGCAGGTGTTGTGTGCGCCCACAGCCCACAGAAACTTGGCAGAGTCCAGGCGTTACTCGCCCCAAACTTGCACCGGCTCCCTGGGCAAGCACAAGTGAGGCAGACGTTTTGCACATGTACCAGTGCTTGCCTTTAGACACCAGGAAACTTTCAGGCACATCAAGTAGGTATATTGATGCAAGTTTGCCAACACCAGAGAATAAAACTTTCTGGATAGCTCTTGGACTTAAAAATGCATCAAGGACTGTGGCAGACGCTAGAGCAGGATCTATGTGGTCCAGATTTTACTCCAAAGACCTATTAAGATACTGATAAAAAGGTATCAGCATCCCTTCAACCCCGTGCAGCCATTAAACAGGACCATTAAGCCTTTAGCTTAAAACATCCAGCAAAATCAGCCACTAAATTAGCAAATGGGCTCTGAGATGTTACATCTTCAGTAGCTAACTTATTTTACTGCAAAGAAAAAAAAATTGCTATTCAAAAATACACATGCAGAATCCTTTGCTTCAGTGCTGCAGTCACTTCCAGTTTGCATGTAATGAGAAGGCAGCAAATGGAAAACTGGAATTAGATTAAGTTGAGGAAATACATAACTGCTGTAACTAGATTTGTTCAGTTCTTCTCCTCTACACTCAACTTCTACAGCTACTTTTTTTTATTTTTAAAAACAAATTTAATTTCATAAAACAATTACCCTTTTCAGCAGCTAGCATCTGATCAGCTCATCTAGCCATTAACTGTTCGTGCTGGGAATTACATTCGCAGTGCCAGGCTGAGGCAGTTTCGCAGGCTGCTGCGTCCGCTTGGTTCCTGACGCACCGTACAATAGCTGCATCTCCGGGCAGCCGCTACGGCTAGCCAGAAAACAGTTTAGCAGTATGATTTCATATTAATTCTTGTACAATTCTGTAACAGCCTAGCAGGCTGTGCAGTGCAGATGGCATCCTCACACTGACAGGCACAGTCCTGTCCTTTTGCCAAGACAAGAAAACACAAGGAGGCAAAAGGCCCAAGCCTGCCCTCACACAGACCTCCTACTGCTCCGCACGCTCCCTTCCCCATCCCCATCTCCCAGAGAAGGGCTAAAAGACCCTCCAGTAGATCTAGTAGACCTCCAACATCTTTCCTTTTAACGTGAATGAATGCTTTCATCCAAACCTCCTTCTTGTAATTTCTCCTGGACTAATTTACTCTCTAGTGAGTCAAGAAATCCACAGCTTTCGAGAACAATTTGACTCTTGATAGAGAGAAGGGGGGACTGTGTTGCAGGATTTGTACAGGCTTTGATTATTTCTAGTTCAAGACAAGGTCAGCTGTGATGGAAAAGCAGCACTACCATAAGCTTCTGTGCCTGCCAAGCACAGAACTGGCACGCCTCCAAATCCAAGTGCAATTTGATTAGAACTAAACTCATATTGGAAATGACATTTCTAAGACAAACAGTATTTTTTAGAATTGTGCTACTTGCCTTGTTTTTTTGTGAGCATTTAGTATTATGTCTTATCACTCTCAGAAAGCTAGAAGACAAAGAATAACACAGTATCTTTAAGAAAATGAGATCTAAGCAAATGCAGCAAAATTTAATTTACAAATTAAGACTTGAAATATTTATGGTTTATTAGCAAGGAATGAAACAAGGAGTTAGGCCTTCCTAAAACTGAAGGTCAGAATTAATTTCGTACCATACAGGAATGCAGACATCGTGAAATAAAGTCGCAGAACAGAGACCTTGGTCCCAGCAATCATGGGTGAAACGTACTCCAGTGCTGAAAGGGACTACAGACACCTGATGTCCATGTAGCTAATTAGCCTGGAGAGGCTGCCTCTCCTCATTAGCGAGTGTGAACAAGTAATTTTAGAGAGTAAGAAGCATGAATAAGTATCTCCACTGTTACAGCACAGTGGAACACAGTGCTCAGCTGTACTAATAATGTGGTCAGCATTAGCTCGAGGTCTGGACCCCACATTGTACCAGATGTGTGGACATACTCTGAAACTCACAGCCTACTCCTCCTGTAAGGATTAACCCTGAAAATATCATCCCTAGGAACCTCTTTCACCTTTTTAAAAAGAACAAAAAGGAACTCCAGAAGGTCATTTCAGTTTTTATTTTGAGATGTACCTTGTAGTCTTTTAGAAAACCCCACGTACACTTTCAGGTTGTTAGTCTGCTTACACTGCACTTTTGGACATCACCCCACAGTTGGCAGAACAGCAGAGACATCCCAAATACCTGGTTCAGGCATGAAGGACAGGTCCCTTCTCCAGGCAGTCTGGGAAACCTACCATCTCCAAAAGGCCTATCAGAAATCAAAGAAGTGCCTTCAGAGCCAAAATAGGAAATGCAGTAACAAGGGAAATATGTAACCCAAAAGTTTACCACAAGGAAGCAGAACTATCTGTGGCTCTGGGTTTGGATGACTGCTCCATGTCACCAAAACTGTAGTTTCCCCAGAGGGTTCAACCAGTCTGTAATTTCATGGCTGTGCTCTGGATGTGTTTATGTACAAAGTTCAGTACCCAAAAAACAAATCAAGAACAGGACTGCCTTAAACCACACATTAAATCTACTTCTCTCACATGAGTGCACTTGCTTCTTGTAAGTTTGAGTTTCCCATTGAAAAATATGTTTTCGCTTTTATGACTGACAAGCTTACGCACAGAAGTATGAAACACCATTTCATTTGTGTTGTTTCACATCAATCACTGGCACTAACAATACTGAAGACTAGTAAAGATTGCGGTTATGAAAAATTTATGGTAATAGCACCTGACAGTCACAGTGCTTAAGGAACATAGAGGTCACAAATTCAAAAGCAAAAGAGGAAAAAGGTCTTTTGGTGCACCCCCAGACCAGCGCCTACAATTACTGCACTCATGGATATAAAGAGGTCAATTAGGCAATCAAGTGTATCTGTGGATAAGGATTCATTAAGAAAGCAATTCTATATACAAAAGAAAGAGCATGGCACCCTATATTTCTTTTGCAAATTGTGGGGGTTTTCCTCCAAAATTTAAGCTTTAACACATAAATTAGCAGCTCCCTTCATTCCTGCTCTAGAGCATGTAGTTGTAAGGAACGGCTGAGTCACACCACTGGTAAAGCTTACTAGAGCCTGCTATTAATTATGTAATTAGGACAGTATCAGGAAAAGGAATACACTTTCTGTAGCATCTTTCTGCTATGTGACTGAACGCTTAACAGAGATTAAATCTGCTAAACAAATGTCATTGTATGTAACTTAAGATGAAAAAACTTAATCAAAAGAGACTTTAAGGAAAGCTTATTGAAGAGTGCACAGCTCAGCAGCATAGTCATGAGTCATGATGACAAGTGCTGCCAGGCTTTTAGAGACACTTTGTTTCCAGAAATTTTAAGAGTGCAAGGATTCAGCTGAGATAAGAGAGTACTGTCAAAAGTAATGTGGTGAATATGGGCTATCCAACCCCCCAAAATACTGTAGGCACTGCTGCTTTACCAAATTACAGAATAACATTTATTTAGGTGTAAGGGGGAAAAGAGGAAAGAATTTAAAAAAAAAGAAAAAAAAAACACAAAACCACAGTCTGAACACCTGCAAATATAAACTCAGTGACATTTAGAGTTCAGGGATTTGAGGGTAATTCAGGTACCTCTTGTAAGCCAGGGCCAGATCAGCCTAACACATCCAAACACACCAAGCCCATAAAAAGTATACCACTCATAACAAACATGGATGGTGTCAATTCTTTATAAAAGCGCACCTGTAACTACTGTATAATTACAAGAATCAAACTTTACTTAAAAACAGTTTTGTGAGACAGCTGGTTTCAAAAACATTGCCCACAGCATCACAGTACACCAACGAATGAACTAATAATGCCCACATAGTATTTTCAATTATAGGCACAGAATTGACAGTGGCTTTCTAATTCAAAAGCTGAACGCTCTTACTTGCAGAGCAATGACACTATTTCTACACACACCCACAAATAAATCTGTTTTACCTGCGAAGTCAAAGGAATAACTTTAAAACAAAATTATTTCATGCAATTAAGTGAAATATTTTAAGAATAAGTACATACATTCCAGAACTTCCCCACATTCCAAGTTACCAGCACCTTCAGGGAAATCAAGAATAAGTACCACAAGCACATTCAGAAACAAGCAAACAAAACAATGTTTATTCACTGCAGGAAAATAATTTTTCGAATAGAAGAGAAAACATACTGATGTAATGCAAGGTTATCCAGATGACCAAAAATCTGTCAGTTGTGCCAACACTAGGCTTCATCCAATTTCTTCCTCTTAACAGTTAAATGTATGTCTATTCTAGAAGTTCACTACTACTTCAAAATAGCCAAATTTTTAAAAAGAGGTACTTTATTATTTTTGAACAAAGCTGAAAGGGTTTCCTATGTTTACAGCAAAGAAGAGCTAATTATTGCCTCCCTTACCCAGATTTCCCTTTCCTTTTCACAAACACCCACGCACACATACACTTACTCTCCCAGCCCTTAGAGCTACAGTCCCGAAATCACCGCATCTTCATGTCAAGACTACTGTAGCTCTGAAAATTGTTTTCATTTCTTTCACCTCCATACAGTGAATTTATCTTCCCAGTTATACATTCTTATATCTAGGGCAATTGTTTGCTTTACACTTATAAGCCGCAGGTCCAAGAATTACATTTCACCAACTTCATTTAACTCAAAACAAACACAAAGTTACCAACATACTTATTATAGCTAAAGCTACAAGCCATTTCCCAAGTAATTACAGTTAAATAATACCACAAAAGAAAAGGAGGATCAGGTCAGTTAAAAGAAAATTATAAGTTGTCATTAATCATTACTGAAACGACTGCTTAGCTAACACTACTAAAATAACAACCAGACATTTCACAATGGGACAAGACAGCTAAAAACGTTTCAATAATCTGGTCTGAATAGTGCCTTCACTCTGTTAATTTTCAGTGCAATATTCTTGGAACAAAAACCACTGTATGACTTTTCTGCCACTCCTTGTTTAAAAAAAAAAAAAAAAGTGTTGTATCCATAACACCCGATCCACCAAGTTCCAAAGCAAACTACAGAAAATTTCTTCATATTTATTGTTGACTGTTTCTGCTGAACAGAAGTTGCTCTGTTTCAAAACAGAAGGTAGACTGTTCAAGCAGTGACTGAAAGCTCTGAGCTGGTAAATCCTAACTGTGTGGTAAGGGAAAATAACCCACTTGCTTTATTTAGTGCTATCTGTTTTAATACTTGCAAAACAGAAAGGAACAACATTATCCACGTTCTTCAGTCCTTCTGGTTGAGCTACACGTTTTATATGTCTGAATGTCAGTCCCCAATTGTAATTCTTTCCTTCATGTCTATTCATCCTATTTGCAAGGCTGCAAAAACATCCACATTAGCAGCAACAGCATCAAAAATTAAAGATTATTTTTTCCATCCTTTTGTTCCTATACAGTGACACTGTATTCAGCTGCTCTGTGAAGATTTGACCGCCCCCCCGCTGCTCTTTGTTGGCTTCAGATGATGCTTTAAAAGAAGGGCTCTAAGTAGTTAGTTGAAAGTCAGGGCAATTCAGGAAACTATGCTAGAAATTCAGTAGGTAGCATTTTTCCACACTGAGTCATGCTCCAGATTGATTGCTCTGTACAATGCTGGATGCTCCTCTGTTGCAAGCAAGCATTTTAGGCAAATATAAACTGACAGTCCCCAAACTCCACCCCCGCCCCCATTCTCCAATCCACCCCAAGAGTTGAGAGGTTTGCAAGTCTCTTGGTAGTGATTCTAAGAACAGTCCCCATGAGGTTTCAACCAGGTGCAAGACTTGGATTATCTGCAGGCCATAATCTTTCATTGTGCTAACTGCAGGCTGATTGTCAGATGTGATGGAGACAGGACAGGAAAAAAAAAATTGTAAATGAGACAATATTTAGCATTTATATAGAAATACCAGTGGAAAGCTGAAACAATTGGAGCTTAAATAACAAGAGAAGTGAAAAGAAAGGGACTGGTGACAGTTGACTAGTGAAACAAGTTTGCAGTTGGTACTGCTATGAGGACTATCAAGTCCTAGCTCAACATCATCTGTGCAAAAAATCCACTGGAATCCGGAACTTCACAGGAAAGCCAGTTTTGACACACAAATTCATATCCCAAGGCTAGCAGGAATAGAGCTTTCCACTGCAGCAACATCTGCACCAAGGGCTGAGCACCACCATTCCACGTCCTCAGCCTTTTCTCCATTTTAAGGGAAGCAAGTAATGCAGAAGGACTTAGAAGACAATATATACATGGTACTACATAAGTGCAGGGTAGTAGCTTCTCAGTCAAATCCAGTTCTCTTCATTTATAACCCTCCACTTCTCACAGAAGAAAACACTTGTAGCACACACTCAGATGTATTACCCTGAAGAAAGGCAAGAAACCAGCATGATCGAAAGCTTTTTTTTTAAAACAGTTCTGGCAGTAAATTGGGAATTTGATTAAAATGAAGACCCATGTCTAAATGTACATACTGCACAGAAAATAACTTTCTAGCTGATAAACCAGAAACAGTTTGTCAATATTTTCATATTTTACTAAATATATGAATAATTGGAATATTTTAACTTCTTATTTATTTGATTTGTGCAAAGATAATTACATTGGGCAAAAAGCTGCAGCCACTACAGCTTCTTCTGCATTGCCTAGGGTATTAAATTTCCCCACTGCCAAAGAATAACATCCTCTATGTAAAGATGAAGAAACATATTAGAGAATGGCTTAAGTTTAAAAAAAAAAAAACCAAAATCACCATTTAGAAACTGATCGACTGATACTTATCACCTGACTAAAGTTAAAGTTGTGATGTTTCAATATTACTTCTACTAGTTCTCCATTAACAGTTAAAACTACCCAAAAAACGTATTGATTATAATATCCAACATACCGCTGGAGATTTTAACCTAACAGAAAGTGAAAGAGCGCGCTGTGCTACCTCATCAGGAGAGTATGGGCTAATTTCATATTCTTGACCTCCGATAACATATAAAATAGAAAAGACTGCCTGATTGTCTAACAGTTGAGCTTCTACTCCAGGTAGAAAGTCCTTGTTGACTAGGCTGAGCCAATTCAGTGCGGAAATACAATCATTCTCCTGGTTTAATTGCTGCTAGCATGCAGACCTCACTGCACTAGCAAGCCTACAGTTTGGAATTATCACTAATAAAAATAATACTGGTAATACCATTTCAGCAAAATTTTAGCTCCAGGACAGAGCACATCCATGAAAGAAGCGTACTCTGGTAATGTACCACAATGTAAACTGACAGGTTCACAACTCAACTACATAGTTAACTCATGACATACACACAGTCAATAAAACCTAGGAAGAACTAACTACTTCCTTCCTACTTTATCTGCTTTAAACAACCAGTATCTATGCTGGCATAACAGCTAAAGTACTTTCTGTTTCACGTTCTAGTTGTAGACTTAGTTTTTCATTAGGGCTCAGGTTCCCTGATTAGATTACAAATCCAACCAGAACTCAAAAACTATTAGTGCAAAGTCACTTAAAAAAAAAAAAAAGATAAATCATGCAGCAAGGTAGCTCACACAAATTAAAAGCAGTTCTCTCAGTTTTACATTACAGGCATGGGAGGCTCTGCCTCTGTTTCTGGAACAATCCTCCTCTTTGGCGTACAGCCGCTGGGCACTGCTCTGCCAGCCTCCCTCAGCTCCAGCACACACAAAGCAGCAACACCTGATCCTGGGACCACTTCTGTCTACTGAACGCTTGGCTGCAGCTCCTTGGGGACAGAAAGAAAAGTCTGTCCTGACAAGCTTTGTCAGGGTCAAAACCCATTTCTTTGTCTTGACTGAATTAAATCAGCTCTTCTTGGCACATAATACTTCTAAATCAGGCATTTCACAGCTGCTCTCAGAAATCATCAATGCAAATCACTTGTGGTTTGTCTGCATAAGAGTTCATAGTCCCTCATGCACTGGAGGTAGCACAGATGCTTTCAAAAGAAGTATTCTTTTATAAAATAAACTGTATCAAATTGCCTTGGAGATTTAAGCCTACAGTAACTGTTTATGTATCAGGACTACAGTAGAACCAACTGAGATGCCTATGGTACCTGTCACAAGACTTGCGCCCAAATAGCTCATTCCTCTGAGCACTTAGCATCAGACAAGGCAGGAGTTCCTTTGGCTTAAATGAGACCTACCAAAGGCAGATGCACATAAGATTTTCCAGGATCAATACCTAAGCTAACAATAAACTTTGCCAGGAAATCGAAAACTATGATTTCTCACGAAATAATGCTGTAATGGCATACTGGTAGTGCCTAAAGGCCAGGAAGGGTCTTATGCTAAGGTTTATATAAAGCTTTCATAAAGGGTCATACATTTATTAAAACCTACAGACAGATCTATCTATGTATTAATCTGTAACATTAAAGCTGTTTCAGACTGTTTCCTCACCAGCATCAAGAAGTCAGAAGATGCAAGCTACAAACTCTGCATCACCAACTGCTGTGAACCAGGCAGCTGCCTCCCACACCAATACGCGTGCATGACTTTCACTCCATCGCTGCCCTCAGCTTCAACCACATACGACCACTGCTTTCACAGTAAACCTCAAATTAAAAAGCCCCCCAAAAATAGCATACTGCAATAACAAAGCTTTAGTGTTTTGGCCAACCTTGTTTTCACTTGAAATAATTTCCTTTAGCACTACAGACAACATTTGGGGGATGGGGAGAAGAGGTAGAAGGCTGTTTATTCCAGCATATGCCAAGGTAACATATTTAGAAAGAAAAGTTGAATACTTACACACAACTTCTTAAGCTAACTGGCATTCTACACAAATTGCCCAGAAGTGTTAAGCAAGGTCTTAAAAGGGTGCTAGTAGATCAATACTTTATTTTTTCCTACAATTTCCAGTTTTATCTATCTAAAACAGGTACTTCTACTTCTTCCACAACAGTCAGCTAAGCAGATGGTACCACCTTAAGATCCTCCTGGAAAAGTTTGTTTTCTCCCTGGTTTCAACTATAGACTTTGCTTGCCCATGCCTTATCACTTGACTTTTGTTTACACAGAAACACAGAACTCTGTCATCAAATGAAGTGCAACTGCAATGCAGCCCTTATGTAAGCCTCATCACATGAAAAATTAGCAGGGCCCATAGGAAACTACAAATAGCTTATTTCCCAACTATACTTACCAGAGTTAACCATTTCTAGACCACCGAATTAAGAACCAGTGGCTGAAGAATGGGAACAAGACCAATTCAAACTATAAGTGAGTGACAGATTCAGGACAAGGAGCAGGATTACCTGGAACTAATGAAAGGAGCGGATTTCCCTGCCTCTTGTAGTTTGAGGTCAGGACTAGTTGCACTTCACATACAATCATGTTTTTAACTAAATACATAATTGGATTCTTAATCAAATCCAGTGGACTGGTGTTACACAATACATCAGATAATCTTATCAGCATCAGAATGGGTCAAAAGTGTACACAGTCGCTTGTGTCTTTCCCGTACTACCCATCATCATCCTAATCTGGAGGTGTCACAAAGAGTTTTCAGTTCAGAGTAACGAGACTTCAGCCCTGCCTTCCCAGGCAGCCACTGCAAAGCAGCACATTCAGGTTGTTGACCTCTAATCTACAGGAGCGGTGTTGGCAAAGGGGTTTTGCAAAGGCAGCAAAAATGGAGCAACACAAAGACTCAGCAGCTGGAAAACAGTACAACAGTGACACTCCACCTAAAACCTGCTGTCACAGCAGGAACTGTTAGCTGTAGTACCTCTAGCAATTCTTGCTTAAACTGTGGGTTTTTTTTTTTTAAAAAAAAAAATAACATTTCATATTTGAAGGTCTTTGTCACCTACCTTAGCTAACAATTTGAAGTAAACAAATTAGACCAGGACTCAAACAAGTGAGAAAAACCTGACAACAACAAAAAAAAGTTTTTCCTTTTTAAAAAGCAAAAGCCTACACCCCACATAAGAGAGGCCCTTGTGCAATCTGTAGCTCTCCTGTGATTTTTGCATCAGTCACAAGCACACTGAACTGAACAACTCCAGTGTGTAATGACACATAATAAGGATATCCAGAAAGATTTGTGGATTAGAAGTAAAAAAAGCTATGGCTGACCTTAAACCTTTCAGACTTCATAATAAAACTGGAAAGTCCCTGGGTCTACGTCCTTTTGCCATTCCTACATGGCTGTGGGGAAGAAAGGGAGAGCTTTGAAAGCCTGTTTCCTTTGGGAACAAAACTTTTCAGCTATTTGCAAAGTAACTGAAGATATCCCCTACCTTTCTGCTCCAATTGTACCTAGATCAATAAGCAACAGGAGTCTCCCCAGCACATTAAATACTGAATGAATACTCAGAAGATGCGATCACTGATACTCCAACACCAGAGCTGACACTATAAACAGCAGCAGATGTCCAAGACTTTGTAGCTTAGCCCTATACTGAAGAAAAAAAAAAGACTAAAACAAGTCACACAGTTTATTTAAGTATTTCCAACTTCGGAAGTGAGATGGCCAGTGTCTCCTAGCCAGAAATTTGCTCGTGCTGGCACATGGAAGTGGGGACAGTGGTGTATATAGAGTATATGGCATCATCCACCTCAACAGGTAGCAGCATACCCAGAGAACTCCCAGTACTGGTAATGACTGGCACAGAGAGGCAGACCCCTTAAATGCAAAAGTCTCTTCCAGCTATTTTTCCCAGCAGTACCTTTTAAGTTATCCATCCAATATCACTTTACATCAACCAACACTAGCACTCACGTATTAATGTATCTATGTCTCTGTTTTAGCCTAGCAGTTTTCCTTCTGGTGTTTCCCTCATCTATGGTTAAGATCTCCAGAGACAGAGCTTTCAGCCTCAAAGGACAAACAGATAAGGAAAATAAGCCTCAATAATTTATATATTGCACTTTAAAACTAAAGTGACTCATAGGTAAAAGGCCTTACAACGTGTTAAATGCATTAATACCTGAAGCCCTGGGTTACAACATAACTTAAAATCATACATTAAACTGATTGGGTTTGAGTATTTGAATGCCACCCCCAGAGCCATTCTGAATGACCTGGCATTCAGAAGCTGGAGGCAGATCTTGCAGAAATGCAAGATGACAACATGGCGAAAGCATCATTAGCTGACAAGGAAGAACCAAATCAAAAACCCTACACAAAACAGCGACTCACAAAAAAACAAGTTTACAAATTTAGCATTTGAAATACAGTTACTATCACTACAACATTTAATGCATCGATACACTAAATTAAAATTGTAGCACTGTTGTTATTTTGAACAGAAAGTGGGTTAACAGTCAGGATCCTACAGTTTATGTTTTATTACCAGAATGGAAAAATAACACAATGCCAATTCATGTAAATTCTGAGCAAAGGAGAGGACCTCTCACACACATTGCTGTGCTGGAGTGACCATCCCCCTCTATACCAAGGAGGCAACAAAACAAAAGAGCAATTTTCACTAAAACAGTGCAGTCCATTACAAGTGTTCTGCCCCACTGGATATTGCTTGATTAGACTTACAGCCTTGCCCAAAAGAACTTTTATCTTAAGAAGAAAAATGCATGCATAAACAACAGAATACACATAAAAAAGCAGTCAGTTGTTCAGCTAAACTACAATTAGTCAAATTTCCTTGACAAATCTGATAAAACTTGGAAGTCAGTAGCATTTCCTAGCTGCAACCTGAGAAGTCAAAAGCACATATCAAAAGATGCAGATATAATGAGCTTTGAAGTGCTTTCCTCAGTCTACCAATACATTCCTCTTTTAAACAGATTGAACTTCAACCAGACAACTCTTACACAAATACTAGGCAGACATCCAACAATACAAACCAAGCTGAGTTAACTTTGTCCAGTGCTCCACACGCATTTATGTACACACAAACCCAAAGAAATAAATACAACTTTCAAATCCATTTTTCAATAGACAAGACAGAAACCAATAATGCAAATTATAAGTCATTTCCAAGAAGTCATAAGAAACTGTTCCAAGATAAGTAACTGATGCTTTGGGTTGTATTCACAAGATTATCATGTGCTTCATGTGATAAACCACTGACACTTGTCTGCATTTCTTTCCGACTTAGAGAAGATATTGTTTGAACAAGCCAGAAGAACCGAAAGACTGAAACGTGAACTGCCCAGGGGGAACAGGGAAACAGACATGATTATTCTAGGAGATCGCTGAGGAGAGCATGAACATCTGAAAAGCATAGAAACATTAAACAGTGCTGGAGGTTAATTATTCTCATTAGCCAGCTTGGCCAAAAGAATAAGTGAGCTTAAACTGTGGCAGAGAAAATGCAGGCAGAAGGTGACTGCCACACATTCCTGCTGGGAGAAGAGGAAAACAGATTGTTACCCATAACTGAATCGCACTCAAAATGCCTTGGCAGCAGCAGCAATATCGCATGTACTGTGAAATAATCTTCAAGATAGGTAGGGAAGGGTTGGATAAGGGGAACGAATAGATTTTAGAACTGAAAGAATATAGAAACCATGAAAACAAACAAAAGCTTCCAGTAGTTCATGCTGTGTATGCTTGCAACACATTACCTCCTAATAGCAGCCATATCACCAGCACCACTTGATGACTGTCAGTCCCCCAAGAACCTGCTCCATCATATTCAGAACCCATCTAGAGAAGAGGTGGCAACCCTTTGCTGGAGCTGTCCCCCATATCTCACCCCTTCCAACAGATCATAGGCACAGAGCTCTTCAACATCTTCCTGGCTTTTACGCCATGCCTGCTCTCTTCCAATACAGAAGAGATTACCAAGACAACAGACCCAAGCTCCTTACTGAGGTTCACATCAGGAGGACAAGAGGCAGTGGTCATAAAACCAAAGCAAGAGACTTCCCAACTTCGCATGAGGAAAAAATTTTGCCCATTAGGACAGGCAAGTATCAGTTGCTCAGAGACTGAGGGCTCTCCAACCTCAGAGGTTTTTACAAGACCTAACTTGCTAGAGCCTTGAGCAACCTTGCCTGAATTTAGTTTTGACCCTGCTTTGAATGGAAGGTTGGATCAGATGACTTCCTGAGGTCCCTTCAAACTTGAATTAGTCTAAGCTTACCCTTCCAAATCTGTAAGGCTTTACAGTCCATGTGGGCATTTTCACACTCCTATAAACACATTCTGATGTCTGAATGGAATCATTCAACTGTGCTGAATTCAGGTCCTGGCTCTCAACATGCAGCTTCACAGAATTATGGACAAGTGGGATGGAAAAGAGCTGGAAAGACCATAGAGTTTATTCATCCACTCTACCTTTCTGGACCAAGGTACTATCAACTATGTCCAAAACATACCTGGCAGTTATCAGCTTGAACTGTTTATAAAAGTCTCCTATATGGGCAATTCCACATCTCCACAAATTGCTCCAGGACATCAATCCTTACAATAGAAACATTTTCTTCTTATCTTCTACTTTTCTTACTCTAATTTAAGCCTATTACCTTTTATCCACTTCACCTTGAACATGACGAACAATTTCTTCTCTTCTACTTTGCATTTGACTCTAGGAGTTTCAAGACGTGTCTCTTCGCAATCTTCATTCCTCACACTTCACACTATGGAACTGGTCACGTTTTCTAGACAAACAGTCATTTCCCTTTTTTCAATTCCCCTCAGTTAGTTCACATTTTTCTTGAAATGCAGCACGCAAAACCTAACACTAGACACCAGCCAAGACATCAGCACTAATGAACAAAGGGTATGGATTACTTTGCACCTTACATAAAAACTCCAATTTCTATATACACTAATTTTCTTCTTTTGCCACAATACAACACTGCTATTTCATGCATTATTCATAATCACTTGAATTCTTGCCTACAGTAGCAGCAGAGAGCGCACTGGCCCCTTACGTTCAGTCAAGTATCATCCGAGATGTAGGCCAACACCATTTTATGCAAGTCCTCTCTTCCCAAAGAAACATCACAGCATTCAGCAGTCTTGAGAGTTAAAAATCAACAGAAGCATTGGCCTGGCATGGGCCAGCCCTGCTTTCAGGGCTGCAAGCACAGAACAAAGCACTTTCATCTGAAGCTCTCAGCTGTGCAATGTTTCTTCCTCTTTGAGGCCTACCAAGGCTTTACTCGTTGACATTTAGAGAACAATGAAAAGTCCATCTGTTCCTCAAAAGCTTTGCTAACAACGATAGTGAAATGTATCTACAGCTATGCTTTAAAATGCAGAGCCAAGACAGTGGGTTAACTAGATGACCAGCCAATGCATATCACTTCGGGGACTGTGTGGGGAAGAAAAAGAAAGAGAACAACAAAAAGAGACCCCCACAAAACAACAACAAAACCCCACACAAACAAAACCCAAAAGTCTGAAGCTTTTGGGAGTACAAAAGAAGAAAAAAAGTGACATTTAATTATACTGATGTTTAACTGTCGAATAGTTTGCCTGTCAATACCAGTTCAGCCCTATCTCAAATCTCATTTTCAGAGCTCACTGAACATCAATCCACTTTTGTTGAACTCAGAGTTCTGCTAGTGAAGATCAAAATGGCAATTATATTGTTTCTGAGTGATGGGCTGACTGATTAGATTAGACAGAGGAGTAAGCCGTGCTCTAAGTGATATAGATTGAACAGGTGGCCTTCTCTCTGACCTACTACCTCTTCAAACACTGTTAAAAGTGGAATCCTTCTCTTTTCTATCATGTCTAGAAAATATATATTCAGATATTTACTCCCCCTTTACCCAACATAAAAATATTTTTCTGGTCTTTAATGTGTTTCAAACAGTTTGCTCATAAAACAAATCAACTTTTCCCAAATATACCAGTTATTCACACACGATATAATTGTAACTAGAAAAAAGAAAATAGAGGAGATGTTCAGACGGTATCAATATCCCTAGTCTGCAAAGTAATGTGTATAGATAAGTCATAAAAAAAAAAAAGTCAAAGGTATCACATTACAGAGCCAGAGCCTAAAAATAATGATTTCATGAAATTAAAGACTAGACTTCAAAAGGAATGCATTTGAGACCAGGGAGTGAAACAAACCTTACCTGGACAACTTACGTAGAGTGAAAACTGAAGCAATGTATGGTTTGTTTGGCAGGTCAAAAAAAAAAAAAAAAAAACAGAGTAGTCAGCTATTTCCTACAGATCAAAGTGTCTGGTAGAGGCATAATTTTTTTTTTCCCTCTTCACACAGAAACAACGGGGGGGGGGGGGACAAAGCCATATACATACTTTAGCAACACAGAACTTAATTTAACACTTTTCATAGAAGGTAAGCTACTGAAAACTCAGGTGTTTTAGTAGCAGCTGCTTTTCTTACGATACTACGTCATGTATTATTTATATCGCACCATAAATGTTTACTGTACTTTGAAACTACATCTTTGGCCTGAGGAGCTTATGACATAATTCTGAGCTGATAATACACAAAGCGCCAGTGAAGCATGGGGAGGGAAGAGCAGAAAAACAGTATTAAAAAAAGACAAAAGATTGACTACCTACACTCATAGCCCTCTCATATCCTCATAAGGGTGGAGATGGGGACATAGAGATTCTGTCCTAGGACAGAATCAAGCACAAACTAAGACAGAGCCACACCTGCAGTTGCCAAATATATTTAATCAATACTATTGAGTGAGAAATTAGCAACTCCAAGATCCTGGGAAAATGAGCTACTCCGAGTGACACCAAAGGTCTCAGGACTCATGTCCCAATTAGTCCCATGCTAAACGGAAGAAAAGTCCAACAACATGAATGCTAAGAATTACCGGCTTTGAAAAAACAAAGTTAATTAGATAAGTAACTTCTTAATTTTCAGTATTTTTAATAGGTTATATGAACAGGCATCTTATTTAATTCAGTCTACCTTGCTATCACTTTACTCCAAGAAGATGCAGTCTCACAGGCAATGTGGTACTAAATGCTTCAAAGAAAGTGGCTTATCTGGGTTCCTACGTTCTACACAATACTAAGGGTTACACTGCACGAGATGTTTCTTAGCAGACTTGCTAGTGACCCCAGAATTATGCAAGACTATATTTCATTATTTGCAATATATTTGTAGAGAATACTCTTTCTTTTATGTTTTAAACTATTACTGATAACTTGCTAACAATTCACATACTTCAATATAGTCTCGCAACTGACATTAATAAGCTGAAAAGCTATATAGCTTTTCAGCTTAAGATGCCCTCTTTGATTTAGCAGTATTAAGCAAAAAGACATCTAGCACGGTTAGAAATGGGAGGGAGAAAAATAGTCAATGAAATTAATGAAAAAATACACAGGCTTAGACAAAGACAATAACCAAGTGGCTGGAGCATTAACCCAGGATGTGGAAGACCTTTGTTCAAGACCCTGAATGAGATTAGACCAGGTGAACAGTGAAGACTCTTTGATCAAACTCTTCCATTTGAGATGTCTCACAAAAAAAAAACATTTTCTGTCCAGTCCTATTAGTTATAACCTTCCACGTGTTCAGCTGTGGTAGTTGAACCGTCAGGCTAAAGCACACTACAGTCCTTTGACTCTTATCCACCTTCAGAATCATGTTTTATTCACATTGTAAAAGGATCAATTATGGTGAACATAAATAAAAGGGAAAATAAGTGTCCTTCAAAGCTAAAGTGTACAAGAGAAAGCATTTCAAGAAACCTTCAAGTATTTAAGAGAAAGTATGGAGAAACTACATTAAAACCAAAATGTCCTGCAAAAAGTTAGGTATTTACTAACCAACTGAAGCACGCAGAGTTCCTGTAACAGCATGAATGCAAGAACCACCAGTGAGACACCAAAAATTAGCGAGACAACAAATCCTTTAATTCATTTTTAAACCCAACAATGGAAATGAACTATTCAACTTGAATGCACATGAATTGCTGTGTATAGCAGGACAATACTATCATAACCCTTTGCTAAGTTTTGTTACTCTCAGCTTTCCATGTTGAAACTCAATAGTAAACAGGCTCAAGGGATACGTCATTCATTTTTGTTAGGTAGACTTAAAGACCTAAAGATCCTTGAAAGGTCCATTGTCCCAAACAGCAAGCCTAGCAGTTGTCAGCTGATTAAAAAAAAAATAAAAAGTGTTCTTTAAACAAAAATGAATTATTCCAGCAGTGGCCAACTTTACCAAATCTGTTGAGGATACTAACAAAAATAAAGAACCAGATGGTACTCACTCCTTATTTCCATACAGAGTCTACCCAGGAAGTATTTTATGCTAATCAATTGTTAGCTCTGAATCAGCAGTTTTTCACATTTTAAAATACATATTGAATAGACCTTCACTATGCAGCAAACTCACAGTGACGCTGACCTTAAAATCCTTTCACCATTCTTCATTTGCATCTTGTTGCTATGGTAAACACATCAAACAAGAAAACATGTTTGAAAAAATCAGGCTGCATTTCTCCCTTTAGTCACACTGGAACAGACACATTTATTCCAGAAAAGTTTCACCAGGGAAAAGCAGAAATAAACATGGAGAGTTACAAAAAAAGGAGGAAGGATGGGAAGAAAATTAACAGAGATTTAAAACAATTTTAGAGGAGAAGAGAGGACAAGAAAAAGGCACAGCTCATGTAGTTACTCTTGCTGGACTTGTTCAGGTCTGGTTTGATTTCTAATTAAACTTTCTTGTTCACCAGTTCAAATGATACTTTTAACTTCTTGCAAGTATTTTACGTAGGAATAATATTAGCACAACAAAAAATTCTCTGCTCCAGCAGCCGCTGATACAGTAGGATACTGAATCTTTCCCTTTAACAGAAAAAAATGCACCTAAAATGACTTTATTTCCCCAGCAGGAATCACGCAGCAGAACATGAAAGCAAGAATTCCAGCAGCCATCTCTGAGCGCGCAGCAAGGGCAATCTATAAAACGCTTAAAGCAAATAAAGGGAAAGCAGGGGGAGGGAGCAAGTCTCCCTTGATCCCAAGCACAAGGGCCATTCAGCTACTACAGTAGAATTTACAGAAGTCACACAGAAAAACTGAAAACGTGAAGCCTTGAGTTCAGTACTAAAGGAATGTCTAGCCCAACAATATAAATCCTAATTCTCCACAGAGCATAAGTAGCAAAGAAAACACCATTAAATGGAAGTCGGTGACTAACTCAATGGATTTTCAAAGCAAAATAAACTCCCAAGTCTTCTACAAACTTTGGGAAATGCCAAGTTAGACATATAACTCATCCACAAGCATGAACAGACCACTCATGCACACCACTCATTGCTTTTTCTTCTTAAATTCAAGACATATCCATCTTTTGGCAAAGAATACATGACATCAAGGGAAATGTCCGACTAGGATTTCTTTCCCCTCCCTCAAAGAATGAGTTTGTGTTTACATCACATGACTCATGGAAAGGGAAGTTTATTTCCTAGAAAGCAAGATCACAGATTTCAGCCTGCCCCAAGCAATATCAGTTACGGATGATCAAGTTAGATATGATGAAACCTGAATTAATTCAGCAGCAGATGGTGCCATGTCTTTTTTTCAGCAAAAATGCAAAACATGTGGATGGGGTAGAATAAAGTTTCAGGGAAGGACAAGGGAATGTTTGTTTAAGTCAGGGAACAAAGAGAAACATCAAAACTAACAAAAGATATGCAACATGAGCTTTCCAAAAACAAGATCTCTCTTGTAGCTTTCCACTAACAGACTCTTTCTCTAAAAAGAGGTATTTCCCAACACCTAACATGTCCCCAAAACATTCCTATTTAATATTGTTGAACAATTTTTTTTCATCTTTGGTGGGACATACTGATAGATGGCTAAACTTCATGAATGCAATTACTTCAAGACATTTTCCCCCAAAATGTTTCACAGCTTCACGTGATTACAGATGGGTAATAACTACTGTCGAGTAAAAGGAAAACTTTTTTTCATTTTAAGGAGTCAATGGATGGTACTGTAATCTATTACTGTTGTCTATCTGGTTACAGAATGATTCATGAGAATGCTTAGCGCTGCATGGGAAGCATGAAACTAGTACCTCTGCCCTTCAAAGCTTGTGATATATACCACAGCATACACGGCCATTCATCCGACATTTGAGGATCTATTCATGGTAGGAAGCTTAAACACAGCTGTAAGTGTTTGCAGAACAGCAGCCCAAGAAAGAAAATCAATTTCAACAGCCATCAAAGTGCTTCAAAACACACCTAGCAAAAAGACAGGTTCCTTCCACTCAGCTGCTTCTTTCCTAATGTATTTAACAGTAGCTGGATCTAGCACAGAGGAGAACAACTTCCATGCAAAAGCTATTAGAAATAAAAGCTGAAAAAGAGGAATACAAAAGATGAAAAGGTATATGGAGGCACGACAAACAGCAGATTCTGTATGGGAGAAAAAAAACACACACAGAAGTTAACAAAGGAAAAAAAAATGCCAAAGAGGTCCAACTAGTCACATAGTTCAAGAACTGGCAGTACGAAAAGAAGAAATCCAGTGTTCCCATAACAAACCTTTGCAGTAGAAGGCTAAGGTTACAAGGGATGAACATATCCCCTTTGCCTTATCAAAAGTTAGCACTGTATCCTGATTTCATGCCACAAGCTGCCTGATTAGTTGCAAAAATCTCTGTTCCCAAATTGATTTAGTAATCAATATGTTTTTCTGAAGTACTTCATCTCCCTTTTGGAATACCAGAAGCAGAAGCTGGGCATTTTTAATTCATCATCTACACTTGCTACTCCCACTGTTATTAGAAATGGATCCCAGTAGATCCATTACATTTTGCACACAGAATTTCCATGCTTGGCAAACATCAACATTTCACCTTCGTAAAGCAGTGTCACAATGTATTGCAGACACCCAGGGTGGTACGAGAAGGAAACTTTTTAGACGATTCACAGAAGAGCTGGGTGGCTGAATCCCGCAGCCTCTACACATGTGAGGAGGAAGGTAGCAATAGTCCCCTCCTTTGCTTTCCTCTGAAACACAGAGGAGATCCCAATCACAGCATCTGAAGCAGCAGCAGTGTGGTACTCTTACCAAAGTAGGGAAGAAGGCACATCTACACAAACATACTGAGGATGGTGAAAAGTGGAAACTTTCACAGCTCTGCTCTTTACTGCTCCATGATGTTAAACATATCTGATTATAAAACACCATCCCCTAACTCCTCTCTCCCCTGGTTCTTTGAATTCTGCCCATTAGCAGAGTTTCAAGTGGGCTCCATCTTTCACAAGGACAACATGCCCAATGCCAAAGCCCTACTTCTTTTAGCTCCACCAACTGTCACTTCACGTCCTGTTATTGTCCACTCTGCCTGAGGTGTCACCCAAGAATGTCTGAGTGACCATCTTGCTTTTCCAGACTACTGGTCAGCTTCCACAGCCATTCATCTTTTCACATTATTTCTTAATTATTTCTTCTTCTGTTTTCATACAGCATCTTTGGTATATTTGAGGCCTCCACTAAGAGTGGATCAAGGCCACCTTCCACCTTTGGAAGACTAGGAGATAGATGTATACTTCAACATTTTACATTGTTGTGTCTTCTCCATAACAGGATCCAAATAACAGACATCCTTCCATGCTTTATCAAATAGTAGTCCTCCATGCATTCTCGCGAGTTCTATCCAAACATTATTGCTTTCCGTGAGTTCCCTTGTTTAGCATGTATCAAAAAAATGGAAAGGACCTAAGTCAGACTTTCTTGTCTTCTTAGATCATCACTGCTAGGATGTCCTAATCCTACAGCTCCAAGCCATACAGAGTGAGGATAGGCACTAACTGTTAACCTCTCCAGTTGGAGCTATTTCCATTCCTATAACACAGCGCAGGTTTGGTTGGTAAAAGTAAGTGTAACTCTGACCTAATGGTTATGAGCACTGACTGCAGTGACCCCATCCAGTCCCTGGATAGCTTATACAATGACTTTGTAAAACACAATACTCAGACAGTGGTCTGTGTCAGTATCTCAGTCTTAGGTGAGACCTTCATCTACCCAGCACGCAAGAATCCTACATGCCACATTTTGGCTGTGGACACCACTGAAGTGGCAAGACACACAAGAATTAGGAACTATAAACTATATCCTTTTTGTGGTCTTGGTTCCAGAAACGTGAACTATGATGTTTATACCATTTCATAGGCTCCTCAGGAAAAGTTAGCTTTCATATGCTGAAAAGGTATTTACAAAAGCAAGATGGCAATATCGGATTTACAAAACTGATAGTTTTCCACAGTTAGAAGAAACACCATCCATCTGTTTAGATAACTATCATGGGGGCCCTCTGAATTAATCTGAAAACAGACACCATACACAGTCACACACAGAGCAAAGCTCTTTGTTGAAGTTGCACACCATCATCAAATTTGTAAGTCCAAAAGTCTTTCAGTGGTGGTTCACAACAGAGAAAGAATTTTTTTCTTAATTGGGGAATTTAACATTAGCAACTGGATTATCTGCCAAACTATTTTCAGCTTTCATGCTTCACTAAACCGGAGTATTTAGCTCATCGTTCACGAACCCATTATTACACTAAAGAAAATGGGGAGCAATTAGCCCACAAGATGATAGCTTAAAGGTGGTGCTAATTGGAAAGAATGAAGTATTTTTGAATCCTGTTGTATACAATTAAGTGAGATAACCAGGTTCTGACAAAAACAATTTGCTAAACAATTTCAGTGATGTCTGTTCCATAATCCATGTTTAAAGTTTAAGCAAATTCAGTTTTGCAGTAAGTTCAGTGCAATATGCTTTTGTACTATCTTACTTCAGCTACTACCACGGGGGTTGCAAACTGAAAGCTGGTCCTGTTGAAGGGCAAGCTTTATTCAGGAAACACACATACAAAACCAGCATCCAATTCATCACAACAGTGGAGATCATCATTGAACTAAGCTCTAGTTACCCAAAAGAGCTAAGAACAAAACCAACAAGGAAACAGAATGTAATATACATAATGCACAGTACAGCATGGCACAGATATGCAGCAAGTTGCAAGACCAGTTGAATTATAGGACTGTGCAAAATACACAAGCAGAAATAATAGAAAACTATCTACAAAGAACTACTGGTGGGAAAAAAAAAAAAAATCGTGCATGCTTTTGTTCATGATTGCTAAGCAGAGAGGGAGAAATCTTGCACATGAATAGTTAATCTGCCAAAAGGAAGAAAGCAGACAGCAATTCTTCATTACTAGTGAACTGCGTTCAGACATAAGATGTTAGACAATTATATTACAGAAATATGCCTTGTAACATTAGGGATTTGTTTTCAAGAGCTATAGCTGGGTGATTTTAATTCACTTCTACAAATTCTCTGCCATATATTACTTCTAATGTATTTATCACGCACCTACAACTATAAACATATCTGCACCAGTACCTTTTATTTCATTCCCAGCTGCAACAAACCTGTGTTTGTAAATGAACTTCTACATCACTATTTTTTTTGGCTCAGAACATATTTAATATTTTCTTCAAATGACAGAGCAGTCTGTAAACCTGTAACACACCCTATTTTTAGGATCACACCTATCTCATATTTTCCTTTTTAAAAATACAGCCTAATTATGCTTTGGAATTATACCTCCCTGTACTTTATGTGAGAAATGTTTCAGCGGATAACAACACTTACAAAAGCATCTCTCCCCATAGAAAATGCTACTGCAATCGTCAAGCAGACTTTGATGAACAACTGCAGCATACACCCCATGTTATCATGCAGGGGCGGTGTTTCTCTGTTTACTGAAAATGTTATTGAACCGTTCCCCCCACACGAACATACCAACAAGAGCATGCAGGAACATCACTATTACTACACCCTTCAGAGAAAAAACGATTCACCCCTTTTTCTTCCTGCACAACCTTTGAATTATGTACCAAAGTGAGATGTATGTAGTGGTTCCAAGGACCCATTAGTAGATAAAGACCTTCCCCTAAAGTCTGATTTCTTGTGGCATAATACTCCAAGTGCACCAGTATATAAACTTCTTTAAAGGAAAGAAATACACCATCATTCAGTATCACAATCAAAACTCAAATATTGACATGCATATACATATTATATATGTACATGCATATATATGCACATGTATATTTTTTTTTTCCTCCTCATGTTTGACTCATATAAAGACATCTCGAAAATTAAGGCATCTGTGGGCTAATCTGGAAGTTCTTCAAACAATAAAATAATATCTTCACATAGAAAAGCAAGAAGAGCCAAGAGTTCACTGATGAACAACAGATTTTTATCTCTGATAAAAGAGTAATTTGAATTAGCTGATGTTTTAAAATGATACGAGCTCCACTCCCATCAAGACTTCTACATATACCTATTCTGATTTACTGTGAGCACCCTCATGGAAGTTCATCCCTCCCGGTGTGTAAGGTTAGACACGGCCTCCGTGGGATAAAAGCCTTTACCCGTCTAAAAATACCAGCCGCCAGCATCCACGCTCGCACAGCTCCGTGATGGAAACAGCATCGCCGCAGTCAACGGACTGCTTTACCCCCATGAGTAAGCACTTGCAGCGCCGGGCTATAATTAGTTGGAATATTTTTAGGGTCATTGCTGAAAATTAGAGAGAAATGACTGAGAAAGACCTCAGAAAGGGTTTGGGGTTTGGTTTGGTTTTTTTTTTTTTCCCCCTTCTCCTTTTACTGTTTCCAGCTGCTGCAAGGAAAAAAAGAGGCTCAGCAGGAGCCGAGGCGACACACTTGTTCTGCAGGGAAGATGTCCCTCGCTGCTGTCCCTGTCCCCGCGGGTGGGGACCGCGCACCGCCCGCGGTCACGGCCGCGGTCACCCGTGGCGTGATGGCCCGCGGCGAGTGCTCCCCCCACCTCCACGCCGCCGCCCGCCCACCCACCCTCGGCCCCCGCAGGAGAGGCGGCGCCGCCGCTTACCTGACCGCCACCCGCACCGAGCTCTCGTCCTGGCCGGCCGACATGGTGCCGGGGGGCAGGCGAGGGGCGGCAGCGAGCCTTGCCGAGAGCGGGGGGCGCTGCCGGGCCGAGGAGGGGCCCGCCGGGGAGGAGGTGGGGGCACTGCCGCGGCTCCCCCCTCACCTCCTCCTCCTGCTCCGCCACCTCCTCTCTCCAGCCATTTTAGGTGCCTGAATGAATAGGTAGGAGCCGCGGCAGCGCAGGGCGGTTCGCGCCGCTCCTCCTCCTACCCCCCGCCCCGCTCCGGCCCTTCCAGTGCCTGGGCGGGGAGCGCTGTCAGTCAGCCCGCCGGCGGGCGGAGGGACGGGCCCCGGGCACCGGCCTCCCGCCCCACCGGGGCCCGGCCGCCCCGCGCCCGCTCCAGCCGCAATGCGTCAGCAGGCCCCGCCCCGGGCAGCCGCCGCCGGCGGGGCGGGCACGGCGGGCGGCGGGGCGCTCGCCTCACGGGCCTCTCCTCACGCCCGGGCGCACGGCCCCCGGCACGGCCCCGCACACACAGAGCTTCACACGGACACGCACCCCCTGTCCACATGCGCTCGTCTCCACACACACACACACTCCCCTCCACACACACCCCCCCCCATCTCCACACGCACGCAGTCCCCTCTACACACACCCCTCTCCACACACACACCCCTCTCCACACACACACCCCTCTCCACACACACGCAGGGCCCTCTCACACACACGCATCCCCCCTGCACACACCCCTCTCCATGCACACCCCTCTCTCCACATACAGATCCCCCTCCACGCAAGCACCCCTGCCCTCATACACGCCCCTTGCCCCACGCACACTCCCCTCTCCACACACTCCCCTCTCCACACACATGCTCCCTCTCCACACACAAGCACCTCCCTCACACACACCTGTCTCCACACACACACCCCTCAACACACATACACCCCCTTCCTCACACACACCCCCCTCTACACACATACACCCCCTTCCACACACACACACCCCTCCAGACAAACTCCCCTCTCCACACACAAGTCCCTCTCCACACACACACACCCCTCTCCACACACACACATCCCCCTCGCACACCCCCCTCTCCACACACCCCCCTGTTTTTGGACATACACTCCTCACGCACAGCCCTTCCCACACACGCACACACCCTTTGCACACACACGTGTGGCGCTTGCCCTCCACGCACAGCCCCACAGGCGCCTCTTGCACACGCACCCACGCGCTGACAGCTATGGGCGTGCGCGACGCCATCCATGGCACCTGGCTCGCGGGTGGCTCTTCCCCCAGAGCTACACGTGCATGGCACTCGCGCACCCGCACCGCAGTGCTCCGCGCGCACAGCTCGTCCCCACACAGCTCCTCACTCGTGCTACCAACATGGGCAGTGGCTCTTGCACACGCGTGTGCACGGCCTCGCGCACGGGCTCTGCGCACAGCTTTCCAGGCCTCCCCGCTGGGAAAGAGGAGCTTAACCCCCTCTCGGGGCTGGGGTTTTTTTTGCTTCTCCACCCGCGTCCCTCTCCTGAGCAGGAGTGCAATGTCCTCGTTCCTCCCCGTTCCTCGCCGAGCCCTGTGCGGTCCTCACCGCCCTCGCGCCTGCGCCAGCACGCAGCGCTGCCATTTTTCTGGCCGTCCTGGGCAGGTTTGTTTGCCCTAGCTGCTCCAGCCAGGCATCGCTGTTCTCACCTCACTAATGAAACGCCTGGTTTTCAGTTGGAAACTGAGTGGGCGGATGACATTAATTTTTGATGCAAATAGCATCCCTGCCAGGAAACAAGCCCGGTTATTTTGCCCAAAACAATTCACATTCCTAAGGAAAATTTTCCATCAGAATAGGCCCGGGTTTGAATTTGTAATGATATGCTAAAAACCTTGCAGATCAAGTTGTTTTGCTTCTGATAGCGAAGGCTGTTCACGCCCAGGCTCCGACCTCTGTCAGAGGTGGGCAGGTGAGGGCTGCCGGCAGGATGGGGCCTCTAGCCATGTCCTGGCTCTCTCAAAAGGCAAGTCCCTCCTCAGAACAAATCAGCTGTATTATTGTTACTCTGCGTGTTTCTCATAGTTATTTTCTCTATCTTTTCTATTTTCTCTATCTTTTCTATTTTCCCCTATTCATTTAGAAATTGGATTGTTTCTGGAAAATGGCCCACCTGGGAGCTGCTGTACAAAATGATGGTCTTCTGCTTTCTTCTGAATTACACAGCACCACCATACAAAGCTCCGACAGCGTTTGAAAGTATGGGGGGCTTAAGCTACGTAGCATAACACTGAGGTACACAGAGATAATATTTCTCTGAAAGGCAGAAAACTCAGACACAAATGGTTCAGTCTGAAGCCACCGAGGGAGTCTGGCGCAGGCAGAACAAAGCCTACGTTTCCCTGGGCTTCCCGGCTCATGATTCTCTATTTAATGCCATAGGCCAGATGCTTTGCTTCTCCTTTTTTTCTCAATATATTATAGAATGGGCAAGATAGCAGATAAAGAAAAAGCTCCTGTAGGTGAATTGTGTTGGCATTTGTACAAAATAGGCTCAAAATGAAAGTGACAGAAGGCTCGTAGTTCAGGGCGTTCCCAGCTACTGGAGACGAAACACTCGCGACTGTGTGGTACCTCTGCCTGTATTGTACTAGCTATTTAAAAATACCTGCAGCCCATCCACAGTGAGTGGAATCCTGTGGCATAATTAGGTTGCCATAATTTATTTACATCAGATTTAGAACTCAAGCTAACAGTAAAGCTTAAGCAAATAGGGAAAAGGCAAGGGCGCTATGTTTTCGCTGTAATAGCTTTAGTAACTTGGATACTTTCTTATTCAAAAGTATCCAATGCATTTTTTTTCAGCTACAAGGTTAATGTAACAAACACACTCGAGCCAAATTTGTACCTTGGCATAATCCGCCTGCATTTATTCCATGCAGCATCTTTTGCTGGGTAGGTCCCAGTACAGCAAAGCTCATCCACGTCACCCTGAGCATGCGTATAAAATCCTGCTAAGTCAGTGCCTCCAGTTCTCCACCACGTGAGCTGTGCTGAAAATTCAGCGGGGAGTAGCAGCCGCAGGAGCTGCCTGCAACTTTCTCAGTCCTGGCTGCTCCGACCCAGGACCATGCTCTCGATCTTGCCAGGGCCATTTCTTTTCTAGCCCTCGTGTGCCCCTAGGCATTTGCCTCAGCCTGACCACATCCAGCCTTCTCTCTTCCACATTGAAAATGAAGGTGACAGACTAAAAAGTCTGGCAGAAGTCCTCCTGAGCTTAACGTTATGTATACAGGTGGGTTGGTATTTACAGGTTTGGGGCCTTAATGCTGAAGATTTGTTATCCACATTGGGATTAAACAGGAAGTCATAAATTTTGGCATATAGTAAAGCTATTCTCTTCTAATTTATGGTTATTTCAATCCTACAGTACTCCACACATATTTTCTATCTTAAATATTTCATTCCAGTGCCAGACTTTTCTGAAACTGATATAACAAGTTACATTTACCCTCTTGCCATGTTTCATGCAAATTGGCTGATTTGTGACCATTCAGGTGTAAAACAGGAAAAAGACATAGGTCCTATTTCTTTGATAGCAGATTTTCCTCTGTGTTGCCCGTTTCCAGAAAGCATACAATCTTTCTGTTGAAATAAACTGTTTTATTTTAGTTTTTCCCAACTCGTCCAATGTAAACAAGCAGTCTGCTATGCCGTTAATTTGGCTGCCCCAGGAAACCTAAATCAATTCTTCCGGTTTTCGTTTCTCATAATGTGGTTGACCTCTGCTCTCCAGCATCCTATTCATCTCATTGAAAGATTAACTTGAATAAATAAGGGCACAATCACTCCCTTTCTTTCAGTGTCTAAATACATAACCATATTGCCAACGTCTTGTTTATCTTTAATAAGCTGTATTGTAACATTTACAGATTTGTCAAAACTCACAGCTAATGAATGACGTTTCCTGGAAGGTCCCCTCTCCTCATGTTCCTCGGTCAGCATGCCTACAGGTAGGGCCTGCAGTAGAGCACCCCATCTTTCCTGTGGCTCCAACACTACAGGTGCCAACCACCTCTGGTCACCCCCGATCAACTGCAGAGGTTCCCAGAGAGGGGACAAAGTGCAAGGCTGGGGAGCAGGAAGGGAGTTCGCAGCTCTGGTCCCTGCTGGGTGCTTGGAGGAGCACTGCTAGGAACATCCCTCCCTGGCAGCCGGCCCGGGAGATGGCTGTTACACTTTCACCTCCTCCGTTCTCCCGCCATATGACTCAGCACCATGAGCTTCATCCACTGGGGCAACCAAAGACCTGCGTTTTGAAGGGTGACTGACGGACACACACATGCGCACCCTGCACAGATGGTGAAGCTGCCCACAGAGTTCCTTTAAGTATCAGAAGCTGCTTAAAATCACTGAGCTGTACACAACCTGAATGAGCCAAGCTGACTGCACTCAGGAGTCAGAGCCCTGCATTTTGACCTACGTATGTTCGCAGACGTGTTGTTTAGGCCTTGCTGATGCTGTACCAGTCAATTTTGAAATTATCTAATTAAAATAGTAGAGCCCTCACTTCAAAATTTTTAACTTTCATAATTTACCAGTGCTAAACAAGCCAATTTAATCAAAGGTTCAACTTGTTAGTTAGGGCCATGCTAAGGTCGCTTATTTCTTTGACCTGCTGAAAATATCATTCAGTTCGGAGACGAGATTCTGTGGATGGAAATAACAGAACAGTGTTAGAAGATATTGACATTGAAGCAATTCATAACCATGAGGGTCTATCACATAATGGTTTGATAATGATCTTTTATTTAAGATTTCACTGTACAAAACCTTATCAGGTAACAGCCTGACATTCATTATGCGGTTGTGACGTTCTCTAGTGCTTTTTCTGCTGATTAGTCAACGTGACGCTGTTTCATTGAGACAGGCAATAATATATGAAAACACTAATTTCTCATTAATCTGTATCAATTAGACCAATTGCACCATGACTGGTAGAAGGCTTCAAGCAAAATGAGTAGGTTTTGTCAAGTTAAGCACTCAGCCCACCATTATGGAGGGCAGATACTCTTTCAGATACAGGCAGCAGAACGTGAAATGTCCAAGTGCCACGGAGGAACAGTATTGATGCCTTGTTCTGAAGGTCATTAGACCTCATCATCTGCATAGTTCATGCTGTTTTATCAGATTCACACACATGAAATAAACAGCCAGTATATCATCTCATTAGTGACTATTGTTTTCTTGAATGTATATATTAAATAAACTCTTTTTAGCCACATACAAGCCACGATTTATTCAGTGATTTTGGAATGACATACCATGAAGCCAGAATGTATATGCAAATATGATATAATATATACATTCTAATGAGCAAAATTTTTATCCTGTTCATTCATACGACGGTTTGAAAAATGTAGAGATTTCAGCTCATGCAAGTGATCACAGATTTTCTCTATAGTTTTCTCCTTGCCTGGGTCTGTTGTAATTCTGTGAGCTGTATGACCCAATAACTGCTTGTAGTCCTGTATCTTCCAACACAGGAAGGGTAACTGGGGTCCTTTGGAACTGGGTTTCGTGAGCTGTTGCTGATGGAAATTAAGTCAGCCACATTCACTCATCAGCAATAATCACTCTATTTTATCTAATAAGCACTAAACTCTCCAACATTAACATATACGGTACTTCCAGGTTTCTACTTGGCAAAGTAAAACTTCTGTTTGCATTTTCTATATGATGTCTCGGGCTTACACAAACCTTAGGCTTTTCCATAGTCATCTTTTGAAAGATCTTCGCTACAAACTAAACTAAACTTCTAAAACTGTAACATCTTGATTTTCAAGGACCTTCTAGAAGTAGTTTTTTTTCTTCTCTGACTGGTTTCTCATTGCAACTGCAGGGTCTTGGAAAGCAGTCAAGCTTATAAAAGAGATTTCAAAAGCTTCCCATTTTCTTCCCATCACTCACCGAGACTTTTCATTAAATAACAATGAGGAAAGAAAAGTTTTAAGCCACTCTAAACTAGCAAGCTAAAAAGTACAACAGGGGAGCCTTTGCTTCCAATAACTGTGGAAAAGAAAGCAGGCTGCTGAAGGAAATTATCACTTGGCTCGTGACAGGATGGGGGAAGGTAATTTTGAAGTTGAGAAGGAAGAAAGGAGTGCAAGTTGATGTTTATATAATCAGAATAACACCAGATAAGGAAAGGAAACAGGCTGGTTTGGTACAGATGACTGTGGAGAGAAGATGGTAGAGAAACCAGGAAGAACAGGGTGGAGAAGGAAGAGGGATCTCTGAAGCCAAAGCCAAGCAACAGCTCTGCAGGGTTGTTTCAGGAGCGGGTCAGCACAAAAGGAAAAGCAGCATCAGGCACCTCTGAAGTGAGAAGAAAGGAGATGGTTTTTTTCCATCCACCTTCCAGAAAAGGAATGAAAGGAGAAAATGTAATGGAAGGAAACACATGATTAAGGGATTGTGTCTAGAGCTGAGCAGAAGATTCAATGGGAATAGAGCTGCTAGCTCCACCACTACACTTGATGAAGAAAGAAAGAATTTCTTTATGTACTAGTTCTCTTTACACACAAAAATTGTACTGTGTGAACTATATGACTGTTAACAAAGCAGTACAGTTTTCCTCTGCTCCTGGCAGCTCAGAGTGTTTGTGTTATATGACAAAAATGTACTTATACACATACACTTATTTATCTTTCTTCTGGGCCTAAGGACTGCTGTAGTTTTTACTACCATAACTGCCGTCTACACTAAGATGATTATATCAGGATAAATATATTTATATAAATATGCACGTTGCATTATATCCCATGTATATATCCACATATATATTAGATCCCCACTAAACCGGTGCTCCCAGACTAGAAGAAAACACAAGAAAGAGAACAGGGCTAAAGCACATCTCTGGGGAAGACCTCCCCTGCATGATCTTAACAGACTCATGGCTCAAATCAGTGGATATACACTAAGGATGAACATTCCTTTTATGTTACCATGTTTTAAGAATTTGTTGGTTAACTGAAAGTTGCAATCAGCTGTTTTGCAATAAAATCTTGCAAATTCACCCCGGCATCTGGAAGTTCCTTTGGGTATTACAGGAAGAATATAAATAATGGAGATGAGGGGAGAAAAAAGATCAGGAAGTAGCCTGTGCAATAATGTCATTTAGTTTAATCATTTATGATAACACTATTCAAATGTAGCACATTATGAAGAAGAATATAACTCAAGCCTTAGTAGAACGAGACCTTATAGTGGTTTTGGGTTATTAAATATCTCCTGAGGTGTAGCCAGGTCTTGCAGTTTTTTGCAAGGGATTCAGTCCCATGGGTCAGAAACTTGTGCTTCTAAACCTGATCCTTGGGCCTGATTCACTAGCGCCTTGAAACAAACCCAAAATGCTGCTAGATCAGGATGACTGAATGTTATGCTTTCCTCATGCTATTGCAAAAGACTACAAAATATCTCCAAAGGAGCAGAGTAATAGGCCAACTGTTTTACAGATCTGAACCAAAGCAACTATCACTCTTCCCCTTTCTTGTATGGGGAAACCGAGGCATGAAGGACATGAGAATCGCAGGTGCCTGTAGAAGAAATGGTTGTCAGAACCAGTATTAGGGCTGACTCCTGTGCCTGTGCAAACACTATTAGACCACACCTTAATGAGATGAATTATTAATACAAAAGCTGCACGGGGAAATTCATTTCTGCTGCCTCTCACCAGAACCAGCTGTTCAGACTTGAATGTGTCGTAGTTGCACAACACAAATTTTGCCTTAAGGATACAGTTACCCAACATGATGGATTTTTCATAATGTCCCTCCCAGTAGTATCCTCATCTTTCCTCTGTCCTTCACCCTACCGCCATCACCACTATGCTCTCAATTTTTGATTCAGTCTTGGGGAAGGTACTGAATGATGGGAGTCCTGTATGCGTATGGTGAGCACAGCATTAGCAGCTGCCAGGCAGCCTCCTCTAGGCAGCCTTGCCAATCTGCCCTAGATAAGATAGAAACAAATGAGTTTATGTATTTAAACAAGCATCAAAACCCAAGCACATACCAGATGAAGTAAATTTTACTTTCTCCACCTCTGGTAAAATATACAGATGAAATTAGTTCCGACAAGGCCAGGAAATTTTCTGTTTCCCTGCAGAGCCTACTAGTGACTATGAGTAGAGGTTAGTCAGTGACCAGTTTTATGATTGTGTAAAGGTCTTGTCCTTCTGTGTTGTTCTCGCAGGCTTCCTCCCACTTGTGTACTTACTAGCCACGGTGTGCCTAAGCCCCACATGGTGAGCTCTTTGGGTTAGAGCTTGTTGTACAGTTTTTTATTATGAAGTCCAATTTCCTAATTGGCGTCCTTAGGCATTACCGCAATAAAAACAATAAATAGTAATAACAAAAAAATAAGGATGGAAGGTGGGTGAAGACATGACTAATTACCTAAACAATACTTGGGACCACAAGCCACAGGCAGCGCGGGAGCTTGGGGAAGAGTGAGTGGGTGGAGAGTCACCTGCATAACAGAGGCTTGGGCGGGTAAAGAATAGGTCTTGCAAGACAAAACTGAGAGTCAGTATTTTGATACCATCATGGAATTTATAAATTAAGGGTTGACAGCTGTAGATTAAGCATGGCATGATTTGCTTTACTCTGTATGTGCAGCCTGGCTTGGCACCGTCACACAGCCTCATGAAATAAGAAGTGTAGTCGAAACGGTGATGTAACAAGCCAGGAGATGCGAGACACAGGAGTTTCCAAACAGGGTTTGCAGAAGGACCACTGCTGTACCACATGCTGTACCATGGCAGCAGCAGCCAGGGCTGCTGCACCAAGCTCTGTGGTAGGCTATAAGTCTCACATCCCCTTCCCATGAGAAAGCACACACTTCCAGGTCTGTGCTGGGCTACACGTAGGCAGACAAGAGGCATTCACTTGTACAGGTAGCAGCTATGGCTAAACAACCATTCCTCACCTTCCCCCAGAAAAATGCAACAAAATGAGCATTGTTTTCCTTCGTATTTATTTGAAATTGTTTTCATACCACTTGTTGTGTATGTATCACTTGGGAACACTTAAGCCAAAAGATAATACTCAGAACGGTGACGGGCTGAATCTTATGTAAATTTGCATTTATGGATGGGGAGTGTAGATATAGTTCGCTCCTGGAATGAAAGAGCACTTCTTTGCACAGCGGGTAATGAACTTCCGGAATTCATTGCCACAGGAGGTTGGGGAAGCAGACTATTAGCAGGCATAAAAAAGGATTAGACAAGATTTGTGAACAATGCCTCTATTAACAGATAATGAAAGGAACAGGCAGTTCCAATGACTGTGATCTTAGAAGACTGGACCAGAGGAAGAGCCCAGGTACACGTGCTCTCCCCAAACAGCATCTCCAGTTGTCACTCTTCAGACTTTGCTATCTGGATCTGCCTGCCCTGTCTCATGTAACTCTGCGCTGGGAGCCTGGGGGACCTTGCAAGGTCTGCTGGGACCTTCAAAACTTGTGGCTTGATCAGGACAGATGGCCAGCACCTGTGCAGCTACCCCAGTGCCATCACCGGTGTTGGGCAGACATAGAGTTTGTGACTGTTGGTCTGACCCAGCAGGGAGTTTCTTCTGTTCTGACAGGTTAAGTCCTCAGTGGTGCTGCTCTCACCAAAAGGGCCAGCAACCACATGGCGGACTTAGAAGGGAGTTATAGAGAACAAAAAGGAACTGGCTTTAACAAACCATACACTGAGGCTCAGAAAAATATAGATGGAGAAAGACAGAAGATTCTGTTAATACAGCATGAGTTTGATAATTTTTTGGGTTAGCACCAAAAGGGCTCACTCCAAAAAGTGCTTACTCTCCAAAAAGTGCTTCATGCACTTTAAGTAACGGAGATTCCTTAATTTCAGGAGTGACACTGAAAGGAAGACTGAACAGTAAACTAGCCATGACTCTTTTTCCAGCTGAAAGCTCTAACTCCATGTGATTTCTCCTCAAACCATTTCTGAGAACTTCTACTGCCCTTCTCTGGACCACTTGTAGCTCTGTACATCTTGCCCAAGATCAGGCACCTGGACTGGAATCTGCACTCAAGATTAGGCGTCACCGTGGATTCTTAACCTAGCACAAGGATGTTCTCTGTTTTTCCAAGTCCTTTTGCAAGTAAGTCCTGAGACTGTGTTTGTCTGCTTGACAGGCACTGAGCTGACATTTGTTATCCACCATCTAACATCTTCCTGTAAGGTAATAATGAAATTTTTTTTTTTCCCGCAAAATGAAAGACCATTTTCTCCTCTGTCTTTGTGCTCTGAATTTCATTTACCACTTGTTATCACTGAGTCATTCTGTATTAGGAGATTATTCTAGATATTTTCATAACTATCAAAGTTATTATCTCATTGTCTGGCTTCTCATGGAAAATGTAGATCTTAGCAAAGATTTTTATGAGGCTTTGCTAATAAAAACATTGATGAATTTGAGGCTATTTATAGAAAAATAACAGGAATGAGGAAGACCTGTAATGACTGATAGACTGATATACGATGGAAAAAGACTTAAAATAACTTATTATGTATGTATGTATGTATGTATCCCTGACTAACAAGTGCAGAGCACATAATTAAAGAATAGAAATACATGGAGGGAATGAATGAAGAACGACTTAGGGTGGAACACGTACTGTGATTGAGAAGAATACAAATGTAAAGGGAACATAGAGAATCTTAGCAATAAATTTCATTACAGTGACCTATGTACGGATCCAAGAGTATGTCTTTAGGGAAGTAAGAAATCCCTCACCACTGGGACACTGCAAATAACACTGGGAAAAAAAGGACCAGGAGCAACGGCAGTGAGCACTCACAGAAATGGACTGCATGACCTGATACGTATCTTACGGGTGATGACTAATCAACACAGGAAAGCATTCTGGCTTGCTTTACATTTTTGCTTATGACTTTTCTGTTCTTTGAGTGAAGTCCTACTGTAACAAATGGGGCACAGTGCCCGTTCCTCTCACAACCACTGAATAGTAATTTAGTAGAGAAAAGAGCACCACCTAGTGCTGCATGATATTTGCTGATGCTGAGGAGCCTCCACGTGCTCTAGCTTCTGCATGTCTTGATTTTAGTGTTTTCCCCCAGTTTATCCAGTCTCAGAGGAATTAATCCTTAGCAGGAAGGAGCATCCCAGCTCCCGATAAGAGTAGCTGGTTCATCAAGAGCTCAAGATCTCTCAGAGTTTTGTGCACACTAAGGTAATGCCTTAGGCACCTAGTTAACATAATTATGGTTTTGTCTGTTTCATTAGGGCCAGATTCTACTACCCTTACTCACCCAGTGGAGTTATGTGCTTCACAGATAAGCCTCACTGCTTTCACCGGAGTGAAAATTAATCAACACTTACAGGACAGGCTTAAGAAACCAAACGACCACACTCCAAATACTTGCACTTTTAAAAACCAGGGGATTCATTGCTTTTACCTTTTGATTCTACACTCACATCAAATTTTCAAGCTGTTCTTACAAATGTGAAAGCTGTACACTAATTTGTTTGTTTGCCTGTTGTTTTGGTGGGGTTTTGTTTGGGTTTTTTTTGATGAGGGAGGTCTTCAAAGAAAACATTGCTTTCCATGAGAGTTGCCTTCATTATCATGAAGCTAGATCATGTGTAACCTTAATTATTTTAGCGTTATGGTTAAAATCCACTATTGTTGTCCTTGTTTTCTTCTGATTATCAATCCACATAATGTCACTGTTCATAGTTTTGGTCTTGAAAGTCTTCCACTTTGTCTCACAGCACCAAGTCTTCTGTCACAATGTAATTAACATTTCAAAAGAAGGGAAGAAACAGGTAAATCAACTTAGAATGATTCTGCATCAGCTATCAGTATGTATTATTTAAATAGCTCCAGACTTGAAGATACATGTAGCATTGGTTATGTGGGTTAATTTACATAAAAATGTCTACAGTAAAATGTCATTTAAATATCTTACTCCATTTAGTTTTGTGAGTTTCCTGAGTGATCCTCAGTGACACCATGCTACCATGGCTAGATTAAATTTCCCTTATAATAGATTTCTTTTCCCCTTGAAATTATTCAGCATTGCATCACTCATTTGAACTGGAAGATGATGAAACTCAGCTATTCAAATTCCTTCTACATCCTCTGATTTGCAAAACATCTCCATAGAGCCTTTTATTTCTATCCTTTATAATCCTTCTACATTTTCCCCCTGTCAGGCAGCCTTCACCATGCATGTTCTTCAACCGAGAAGAAATGCTCTGGGTTACCTCCAGCTGTTTCTACCATATTGTATCTGTAGCTTCACTGTTGCAAATATTGCCACCCACTTATGGCCATTTCTTACTTGGAATATTATTTTCCTTGCTAAAATATCAGTTGACTTGTTTTGGATGTTTTTCTTTATAGGAATGTTTTGTTGTTTGGGTTTGGGTTTGGTTTGTTGTTTTTTTTAGTGAGTGGAATCTTGATTTATTCTTATAGGTTTATGTTCTTTACCAAGAAAAGACAGCAGAATTTGTGTATGAGTGTATATATATATGTGAATATATGCACAGGCCATTGTATAAGGGTGGTACAAAGTCTGGGTACTTACAAAATAACCACAGTGCCAGTGTGTGATATGTGGTGCGTGTACATTAACATTTTGAAGGCCACATGGCTGCAGGGCTCTAATTCCCCCTAAAAGCTACAGGGGTGCAGACTGCTATCAGTGTAGCTGCAAAGGCTGTGGGTCCAGGGACTGCTGGTGCTCACCTCTGCCGGAGGTGTGGCAGGACAATGCCCAGCTCCTGCTAGGCCTCCATGGGACACCAACATGGACATTGATAAAAAAGCCTGATTCAGGACATCTGTAATCATGCTGGTTTCCCGTCCTACTGGGCAGGTCTCAGCCACTTTGTGGTGGAGAAGTAAAACCACTGTAGAGCTTCTGCTCTCTGCATCTTGGGACTAAAGTCTCATCTGCACCACCTGCGGACCTCAGCAGGTGAAGGGGCTTTCTCCTCCCAGTCTCTTGAGAATATATGTGTACTATCATGTGAAGGAAACACTCATTATATCAAGACCTTATGACTCTGAAAGAAAAATATGACAGCACATGGATACACGTTCATCTAAGCACACGGATACATGTTCATCTAAGCATGCATACATAGGCCTGCTGCCTGTAGTTGTGTGTATCAGTTTCTGGTTCATGGGAACCACCAGCCTGGTATGCTGTACCACACTCCCAACGATGCACGGCTCCCTCCACAAGCACACACAAAGGCACTCCCAAGAGCCGATACTGCAGCGATCCAGGAGCTGTGCAGACCTGACCATTGCCAGCTGGGCTGGGGGACTGCTGAAGATGCAACCCGGCCCCAGCATGTCCAAGAAACGCCAACCTCAGTGGCTGAGGCTGCACTGATTACTGTGGGTCACCAGTGGGTGTCATTGGGGCTCTTTGAGGGGTATAATTTTAAAATGATGTCATGATATAAAATAGTTTGGAAAAGGCTGGCTTTGTTTTTGCGTCTTTTCTGTGGTAACAACCGTGAGGAGCGTGGGAGAGTCTGTAGGGAGTGTTATCTCATTGCACGTGGGTTTAATTCTGTCACCACACTGAGCAATAGAAGTTAACATCTATTCATAGCTACACTAGTGACAGTGCAATTAACTAATTAGTAGGGACTAATTGTTAAAAATACGGTATTGCAACTACATGAAATTAAATAGCCTGTGTACTTCTAACTGGGGAAGTTATGAGTCTGCGCTTTTTCTCCTTAGGAAACAAACAAACTCCTGAGAAATAAAACCAAACCCAGCAATTCAAAGCACCTTTATGCTTCACTATGACTAAACCAGGAGCAATAAGAGACTCTGGCAACTGCATAAAGGTCAGGTTTATGGCCTTATGCAAGGAGGAGAGTGTGTAGCCATACATCCATGGCACCCAGTAGCAGGTAAGATCCCTGCCAGCACCAAGGGCCTGCTGCTCTGCCCTCCCCAGTCTGGCACTTTGGGATTTTGTTTTAAAAGGAAGCAGAAGTCACCAACCCTACCCTTCAAACTGAATGGTGCTGGGCTCCCTTTGCACCAGCGCAAGGAGAGAGCGAGCCCCGCTCAGCCCTGCGTGCCAGCTGTTCAAGCCTCCTTCACCTGCATGCTCCACACATCAAACCAGAGATGTTGCCAGGGTCTAGGGAAGCAACCCCCCACCTCTTAAAAAATACAGCTGTGTTAGTGCCAGCTTGGGAGGGTTAGGTTTCCCTGGGAGACCTCTTTATTTTCCCACACCTTGGCACTGTGCCGACTCTCGGGAAAGTTTGGCAAGGGTGAGGCTAGTTGCAGGCAAGAAACAGGAGTCCAGCCATGCTTCAACCACAGCTTTTGCAGGAGCAAACAAATGGCAGCTATTTACAAACTGTTACAGACCAAAGATTTTTTTTCCCCAGACTGTCTATTTGTTCCTAGTTAAGGTTTTGTTCTGTGTTTTCAATGAGCATATAATTACCATGAATTATATAGAAGAACAGGGTGTGTGTATAAGGCACACCTTGAACAAGCTGGTTCTCATTGGCTTGAGCAATGGCTTGAGAGGTGCTGTTTCCCAAGCACGGCTTCCAAACCCACGGTGTGGGAGGCCTGTGCAGAAAACTGTCCTGGTTTAAAACTTGAAAAAGTGACATATCGTACCTCCTGCAATATTGATAGCGTGCTCCATAGCTCTTGGATTAACTAACCATAGCTTCTCCTTACAGCAAACATAGGAACATTAAAGCTCACAAATTAGAATGATACTAATGCAGATACAGATATTCGCTGTCACTCATTTTTAGCAGACATCTAATAAATCCTTGTTTTCATGTTTGGGCAGGGGAAAGTACCCATCTTGCAGATTTTGAGCCATCACCGTATTTCAGTTTAGCCCTTAGATTATTCTGCTACAGAAGTCTTGCACGGAGGCATCCTGAAGGCTACAAAGCACAAAGTGATTTTAAAATTATGATGCTATCAAAAACTAAAGCAAAGAGCTAACCATGCTGGTAGAGTGAGCTCACCTGAATGGAAATCAGTGCTGTTGCTCAAGCCAAAATAAGCGGTAACTGATTATCATTATAGGCACAGGACTAAAATATATAGGGAATATATGTTGACTAGTATATATTAGTCTTCCTATTTACTTGTTTCTGCATAGGTCTGCATAGATCTGCTCAGTCTAATTTCCCAATTAGGTTGATACAGGAGTGATTTGAAAATTGGCCTGAGAACTTGTTACGGTTACTATTTGTGCTCCTTGCTGACAAAGCAAAATCCAGTAAATCCAACCTGCTACCTATGCAGAGGTTAGCTCGGGTGCTAGATGGGGGCAGGACACAAAGAAGGCTCGGGGCTGTATACAGAGGATTTCCAGACTGATTTCAACTTTACTGTCTTTCACTACTGGGGTTAAGGTTTTCAGATTGAAGACCTTAAGTCAGTTTTTGTGCTCTGAATTAGCTTATTTACCTGGTAAAACAGTGACCACATTTTACTGCCTGATGAACCGTGGGACAAAGTCTTTCCTGGCTTTCCTTTTTGTTCAAGCTGAAGTGCCTGATGTACACGCAGTTCCAACTGAACTGTGAAATTCCCTGCCATGAGTTACCATCGGACCAAACCACCCCACGACATTCAGAAGAGACCAAGATCTTTCTGTGTCCTTGTGCGAGGTGCTCCTCGGTTGTACAAGCAGCCCAGTGGTGCTAGTGGCCTGTACTTTGCAATGCAAAGTGATAATAAAAATGATAAATAAACCCTTCACATAACGAAGTCCAAGCCACGTAGTGAAGAACTGAGATTATAGGAAACTTCCCCTACAGGAAAATTTTTATATAATTGTCCACTACGGGTACCTGTCCATGCAGCTTCTGAACTGTCTTTCAAACTCAAGCTAAACTGCTCAGACATAGATTAAATTCATTGCAGCAGCTCATTCACCCAGCAAAACCTGTTGAGATCCATGGAAAGTTTGGTCTGAAGTTGAGTAGAAACCAAAGGAATTGAGATAATACTGCTTTTAATTTAGGAGGCCATTCCTGCCTCGCCTTGGCCAAGCAGCCTATGTGGGTAGCCGTTTCATTAGAGAGATGGGATTTGCCATGAAAGCCTTTGTGCTGCCTTTTCCCTCTAACCCCTAAGTTGGGAGGCAACAAGAATAATAAATGAATTGTGCCTAAGACCTGTAGACCCAGAATCCAGCTACATACTAATACATGTTGATATCCACCACTATCTAATTCACTGTTCAGTCTTCAGCATAGATACATATATTCCTCTAGAATGCTCAATTAATCATCCTTAATTATACAGGCCTTCCTGTATATTTTCTAACTGATCTATTACTTACAGTATTTCTTTTAACCTGTGGATCATGCTATTTCAAATTAATCTCAACCTAAACCTGTGTTACTGTCGTCAGCCACGTGCTGAGCTATCTTCTGTTACCCAGCATGTTTTATAAATTGATTTTTGGGTGGCAAATACTATGATTTATGTACTATGCTACAAACCCCTCTTTAGTTACTAATAAAATCTTCTCAAATCTTTTCTGAAATTTTCCAGGCTTGACTCAGTTCAAAGGCATACACATAAAAGAAAAAAAAAAAAATCATTTTGTTTTGTTTGGTTAAATGACATAGATAAAGACAATTTTTTTTTTTTTATATAAAACATCAGACTTGCCAGTTCCTATAATTTTATCAAGAATTTCAAAGATTTGACATTTTCCATAAAGCCCAAGCTCCTGCACACCCATAATTATGCAAGAGTAAAATCCTTCAGGATTAATAAAAAAGTATCCAGAACTCATATTCGCAAAGAAAATAGGAAAATTTAGATTAGCCATATCTTAAAGGCTCAGAAACCAGAAGCACAAACATAACAATCCAATATTTGTTGTTTCACAAAAATATCACTATTTTTAAGCAAAGCTGCTTGAGGTGTGGCGTTAGCAAACATGAAACCTTGCTCCATTCTTCTTCATGTCAGTATCAGAAATGTTTGAACTCTGCCATTGGAAACAGATTGTGCAAGTCGTACCCAGCACGTAGCGCCTAGTTTTGAAGCATGAAGGAACAGGTTTTGAATCGCCAGGGAAATGGTACTGAAATATCTCTCAGTAAGAACAGGCAGGGAAACATTGCGTCATGTTCTGTAACTCGTAGGTCCAGCTGGCTGTGGCACGTGCAGCAGTGCTCCTCAGAAAACATATTTTCCACATTTATTTACGCAATATATGTGTCATGCCTTGACAGCCGTGTCAAGGCAGTGTCTACTGGATGCAGAGAGAAAGACTATGCCGAAAAGGCACAAACACCATAAACCTTTACCCACGTATTTCCCAGGCAGCAGCAACCAGCAGTTTAGGAACATTCCGATCTTGCCATCGCATTCAGGACACATGTTTGATAATCACCAGGGGACATACATACCTAAAGATGTACATGGGTGTAACTCAGTGCTGGCAACGTTGAGTGGTGCTGCATCTGCATGAGGCATAACAACAGCTCTCAAAAATCTTGAGTACAGTGGAAATAAAAAGTAATTTCATGTCCATGAGAACTGGTTGGCGATCCACCAACAGCCTTCACACACTGCTTTGTGTCTGACCCACACAACAGCCACCCAGTTTGGCTATTCTCCTGCTCTGGGGACAGAGTCCCCTCCTCAGGGCAATGGGGAGCCGGCTGCTGTGGGTACTCATGTGACCATATGCCACACACAAAGCGTTAGGTGGCCTTTGCAGTCTGCCCCTGTGACCCACACACTCATCACACTTATCACTGGACTGAGGTGGGTGGCCTGGGACGAGTGTCTTCTAGCATGACAGGAGGATGCTGGAAGTGCTGGTGTCCAGGTAGAGAAACCTGGATGCTAGAAAGGCATTCCCATGGTTATGGGTGCATGTGGCCAGAGGTTCCTGAAGGCATCTGGTATCCCATAAGGACCAGGGGTTTAAAAATGTTCTACAAATGGGTTAAAAAAACAGCATTTAAACTATCTTTGGCCCATACAATGCTGGCTAACACCCTGTGGTCCAGGCGCTTGAAGTCAGCTTGGTTTTAACAATTTGCTAGAGGTGGGCAGCAACTGCCCTGGCTGTGGGCACGCTCTCCTGGGGTGGGAATGAGGTCTCTCCGCAGTGGGAGGAGTGGTTTTCCAGCTGTTCCACCTCCCCCTTGCTGTCGGTTAGGGAGTGGGTCCCTGGCTGGCAGTCCCACCCCTCTGCTCTAGCTGGGGAGCGGCTCCTTAGTCGCATCCTTGGTTGACTTCATGGCAGCCCTCACACAATCCCTGGCACTACTGCCAGGCCTCGCTCTTATATGAACACACCCAGAGCTCTTATGTACGCAGCATGAAACAAACTTCAAAAATGCGCTGCTTCTGGTCTTCAAAAGAAAGTTGTTGCTGCCCCCAGAGGGGAAGCATTCCCTGGCTTCCCTCCGCCCCGGCTTTCCCTTTCCTCTGCCGCACCGCTCGCTTTTCTCTCCTCTGGTGTGCAGCTGCCCTTTCAGCCTCCGAGCCTTCAACCCCACCTCATCAGCGTGATGACGAATGCATTCCTCCTTTTAGTCATTCCCGCCATGGCAGGGGGCTTTGGCAGAGCAGCAGGGTGCATTGGCAAGGTTTCCTCGCCCAGAAGCCCTGCAGAAGGACACCCCACTACTGCTGCTGGCCTCTGATGGGGCCAAGAGGACGTGGCGTTTGGGGAAGCCGGGCTGGCAGCTGTGTTTGCAATACAGAACAAACATTTAAGCTGAAAGGGGCCAAAGGGACTCAGCTGTTTTCTCAGCAAAGGCAATTCTCCCTTTTTTTATTACAAATCTCCTAACAGTTAAATTCCCTCTGTTTCTGTCCCCCCCTCCCAGAATTCCACTTCTGTGGAGGTAGGTAAAGGGGAGAATGCCACAGCCTTTTTAAAAAATAGAATACATGAAAGCAACCTGTTTCTAACTTCACGGCCAGAGAGTAAAGCCTGAAAATATGAACCACAGGCAAAGCCAAATGCAAAGCAGTGCCCATAGGTGCATATGCCAGCCAGGTACTGCCAGCCTTGTGTGGCAGACCCCTGTCCCAGGGACCTTCCCCAGCACCTCCTCTCGAGAAAGCCAGCCTGGGATGTAAGTAAAAGCGCTGAAAACTCAGTGAATAGATAGAAGCAGAAGCACAAGGGGAAATACACAATTTTCCAAAAGATCTGATGCCCTTATTTCACCACAGAAGGGTAGGGTTGGGAGCATGTCCCTTTAATCTCTTTGTTGTCTTCAAATTCTCCAGTCCGTGGACAGGCAGGCAGCGTCAGTGATCCCTGCAGTGGAAACCTCTCTGAAAATGAGCTCTGACGGTCTCGGATCTGCTTTCTCTGGAAGCCTCTCTGGACTAACCTCTTCAAAGTGCAGGAGGGAAGCATCATCCGCCTGCTGGATCAGAGGAAGAGTGAACGAGATTTAATTAAGATGATTTTTGCCCTCCAGTCAGGTTGTTTAAAAATTAATTTTAGCTGTCCTACCCCTTCAATTAAACTCGCAAGCTAGAGGGAGCAATGCACCCTGAAATATTGATTCTGCCTCCCAGATGGCAGTGACCTACATTTGCGGGTGCTCAGCCCGTGAGGGAATGCCCGGGATTGTTGCTGCCCTGCCGCGCTGCACACGGGAGGAATGATCAAGGTGCTGGTGTGGATTAGAGGCAGACTTTGACGTGAATCCTGTAATTTCTTTTAAATGCATCATGATTCATTATCTCAGGCAGGATCCCATATCAGGCGCATGAAGAAAGCTTTGTGAGAGGCAAGCTGAGGTTGTTTGATCAAAGCTATGCCCTAGGCAACGTGAGAGCGCTTCCCAGCCTACTACAGCTGGTTTCTGTAAAGGCAGACAGCACCGGTTCAAGTGCTGGAATTAACTGGAAGGAAATTTAGCTGTGTTTCATTTTTTTCCCAATATTTTTCCCCCTCGGCTTGTCAGTCGTGTCAGTCCTACACAACAAGGTATAACTAAAGGCCAAATTCAATTCAGCTTTCATCTACACCTGAAAAGCTTACATCATCTTCACTGAAGGCTTCCTAAGTGTGGCAGATGAGTATTTGGCTAGTAAAACATCAGCCTCACAGAGATAAAGTCATGAAAGTCTTGGGAAATGCCGTGGTTACTGAGTCCTGCCCATAGCAGCAGTGATCAGGATGCAGATCTCCTCCAATTAAGTAATGCAGCATGCAAACAATGGGGAAAAGGATTTGGGAAGGAGTTTAGGCTCTGTGAACAATTTTGACTTCAACTCTCACCAATTATGCATTCCACGGTGTATTGCATAGTCAGTCATTCCCAAGAGCTGCTGAGCACCTTAAAATTATATTCATACGAAACATGCCCTTAAGTGCCTTCATGATGTTAAGGGTCCTGAATGCAGTCGCTATTTTATGTGCTGTGCCTGAAAGTAATGGCAATTTCTTAGCCGACGAATAACAAAAGGAGTTGGATATGTCATCATCAGAATGCACTCACTATCAATAATCTTTCCAGGGGACGCTTGCCAATAAAATTACCCTAGCTATTCTGCGAAGGGAGCAGGCTGGCTCGGGAGCAAACCTTGGCAATGCTGCGCTGATATGACTCTGCACACTCAGCAGTAACGTGGGTTTTTGCAAGTTCCTCTCTAATAATCTAATCAGTGTCATTAAGGAAACCTTTTAAGAACAGCTAGAGATGCCTGGTGACTCTAAGCCTCATGGACCAAACATTTGTTTTGTTTAGTTTCCCTGACGTGCCCTGCGTTTCACCAGCAATAAATTTGGCTCCACTACTCAATGTGGCGTTCAACTCGGCGTCACCTTTCTCTCCTGCCAGGAGCCCACCGGATTGGAGCGTTAGCAGCACTTTCCAAACAGGATTCCCGAGGCTTAGCATTACATGTGGAACAGGAAATCTGAGCCTGTAAGGCTGCACAAAAGCTTGTGTATTTGTGCCTGAATCTGGTGCTCAGCCAACTGCAGGAGAAACCGATTGAGGTAAATGAAGCATGACATAGGTGATGAAGAGCTCTCCTGGCTCTTAAGTGTTCCTGCATGCTGATGAAGTGCATTTGTAGTAAAACTCTAAGATGGTGAGGTTTCCACGGCATGGGGCAGAGATGTGTTCTCTCCCCTACCTGAGCCCGCAGTGGATGAGGACTCATCTTCAAGTGCAACAAAGCAAATAGTTTCTGCTCACACACGCCTCATTCTTCGGGAGAGTGTGTGGCCGTGCCTCTTCCGCCTCCACCCACAAGAAATCCAAAAAAACTTGAGAAGATCATGACAGTCAGATGGGATTAGAGCACCAACACATATTATGGCCAGTTTAAGACCTGTTTGGGCAGGTGGATGCAGACAGCAGAGGTCTTCTGCCCATGCTCCAGGCTGGCGCGGCAGGAGCCTGCTCTGATCTGGAGGCAGCCCAGCGTCATGTTCAGCCCGGCACTGGGTGATGCAGGGCAGCTCCTGCCTGAAGAAGTGCCTTTCCGAGGTGGGCAGTGCTGGCTAAATGTGCTTTCATGGGTACCAGGGCAGGGCAGCTTGGGTCTGTCTGTACTTGCCCACCTACAAATGCAGGAGAAGAGCTGGAGAGACTCGTCCTTCATGGCTCCAGGTCTTCTGTCCTTTCCTCCCAAACTCACAAGCAGCGTTTCTCAGCATGCTGGCTGAGCTGCCCGTGAAAGCGCGGGGTGCTGCAGCCCTGTTGACTCCAGCAGCACTGGAGTTCCTGCTTTCATAATTACCCGGCGGCCAGGAGGGGCTGTTTTGGCACTGCCTAACACAAGCCATAGATGCCATCGAACAACGCCCTGTGCCACACAGGCACTTTCTGCTGGAGCACCCCAGCACCCATCAGAAGCAAAACCTGTCCTGGCTTTATTCAAGCCTGAATTTGTCTACTTCCAACTTCTGCATCTCATTTATGCCTCTTGCAGTAGCGTAAGGCTCTGAATTAGCAAAGTAAACACACATCTGCAAGCATGGCTTAAACAAAACAAACCAAAACGCTTTGAAGGTGGCCTTGCACTTCACAGCAGGCTAGGCAGGTATGTGATGATACACACCCCTGAACTATGTCCTAGGTGAGGGCATGCTTTGGCCCATCTGATCTGGTTTCTCTTTAACGAGCCCCGGAGAACTCCACTGGAAGTTTTGACAGGCAGAACAGGAGTTAAAGCCAAGAGAGTGAGAAGATTGCTTTTTAGTGACTAATCCTTGGTTGGAGGGGAAGGGGTTTGGAAAGGTTGGAGCCCACGCTGGTGCCGTAACCTCGGGTTTCCCAGACGCACTTGGTGTGGTGGAGGAGCAGCCACTTCGGTGGTGTCCCATGGGGAGCCGGGGCACACAGCCCTCACCGGCACAGCTCCGTCCTCCTGGAGCAGCCCAGCGTCGGAACAGGGTGAGCAGGTCATGGGAGATTGACAAAACCAGATCAGACTGATTAAGGGAACATTTAGCAGAAATTTTTTAATACCTTTAAAAATGATGATGCCACTGTTTTGGGGTTGTTTTTTTTTTTCCTAGTTGTTAATTAAAACCTCTCTCAGACAAGCAGTTTTCAGCCCATGACTTGAAAGAGGGATTGAATCTCCCTTCAGACATCCCTGAAAGTAAGTCCTCACAAAGGAAGCACAGTCGTTCTCCCAGGCCGGCATGCCTTGCCTCCGCTTTCATCTTGGCATGAGATGCATTAATCACTCTTTTTTTTCACCCATAACAATGTAATCAAGAAGAGTCTAATAAACAGAGTGCTCATCCTCTGATACTCAGCAATGAGCCATATGGCACATACATAAGTGAAGATTAGCGATTACACAGGGGTTGAATTCTCTGTAACATGATTACAGTATAAAAATAGGCCAGCAAGGGCTAGCACCTCCTTGTATGCTCGTTTTGCACTAGGAACGAAATGGGGATTCTCATGATTTTGCTTCTGTGGCTGTCATTTCGTACTGGATATAAAGAGATTTTTGGTTGAATAGCAGAGCTCAGACAGCGGCATGTCATTATTTAAGACTTTATTATATTTATGGGTTACCTAGAAATACTCCAAAGGACATTATGAAAAGCAATTGTGTGCTTCCGATGACCACTTGCTGGGGTTAAACGAGGATTATTTGTTTTTCACAAGTATGAGCCCTATAACTTTTAAACCACCCCAGCATTGCGGGTATAAACTGGTACTGGGAAACGTTTGCTCAGTGCAAGAATGTCCTATTACTGTGGGCGTACGCCTGGCAAAGCCCAACGTTATCACTGCAGGTTGTTGCACTTCAGTACCTTGTGTCGTGGTTTAGGCCAAATCTGCCACTGGGGATGTGGGAGAACCCAGATGGGACCGACAGATGCTCCCCTCTACCCCTCTTCAAAGAGAGAGGCAGAGGAGGGAAAGGACAGAGGCAGAGGCAGAGGACTTATGAGTTTAGAAGGAACTAAACTACTTTAATGAAATATTAATAATAAAATAAAAGGAAATAATGAAATATATACAAAACCATATCAAGCTCCCAGGAGGACAGTCACAACAGCGGCTGGCACTGGGGAGTCCCAGGCTGGACTCAGTGATGGACAGGAGCTGGATTCTGGATCTGGGTTCAGGATCGGGACCAAAGGCAGACGAACAGACGGAGTCCTCCTCAGATGTCGGCCATTGAAGTAAGAGAGCTGACCCTTTGATCCCTCAGCTTTTATACTGAGCATGAGGCAGGTGGGATGGAATACCCTGTTGGTCAGTTTTGGGTCACCTGTCCTGTCTCCTCCTCCCCACAGGTGGGACCCCACTGCACTTTTCCACCTCCGACCCTCCAACGGGGCACGTAACAAAGTTGGTTGGCCGTGGGTATTATAGCAATAAGTATAAGCAGGAGCGTCTCTGCATCCCATGCCTGGGCATCAGCTATAAACATCGGTCTTATCACTCTGAGAGAGCAAACAGTGTCTGCACAATATGCTGTTAATTTCAGTAGTCAGAAGAGGCCCAGCTAAGAAGCAAAGTTACTGAACAAAATCGGTCCTGTTTTACCTCAAACCAGGATACCAGGCATTAGCACCTTGTTAGCTACTGATCATTTCAGTTGTGCAGATATTATTCTTAAGACTTTCCTAAAGGTGTTTGCTGACTACCTATAAAAAACATTTGCAGGGTCTGGCTGTGGAATCCTTGGGGACTTCTGCTCACATGCACGTTTCTGCCGTACATTTCCCGGGAAGGAGGGCACAAGCACCCAGATGCCTCAGCGCTGCACCCATCCCGGCAGGGACAGAAAGCGGGATAAAAGGGTGGGGAGGAAGACTTAGTGAAACCCTTGTAATAAAGATAGAGATCTCCAAACACACTGGCACAGGAAACACCAGCTGATAGAGAAGTCTCTAATAAACTTCATGTATTTATAGCACAGCATGCTGTCATTGAGAAGAAAAACATTTGAACTGAGATACACAGGACAAGACTATTAGAGAATAAGTGCTTTTTTGGGGGCTTGTTTTCAATATTAAACAGGTTGGGTTTGCTTCAATAACTTGCTTATTGTTCATGGTGAAAATAATTTCTGCTTCCCAAAGACCCACATCTTTATGAACAGCATCATGAATCTGATCTATTTGAAATGTGTCTCTGAAGCACAACAAATATAACCTCAGTGGCAAAGACAACTCAATCTGACTTCTATGACAATTTTCATGCCAAAATTGATCAGTAAATGGACATTTTTGTTTCTTTTGTTGTTTGTGTTATCCTAAAAATGCACAAATGCTGTGTCAGGGCCCACTTGTCTCTATATGTTTGATGACAACAGAAGAAAAGTAATGTGCCGTTGCATAATTATGTCCAATACAGGCTTCATTATTCCCCTTTTCCAACACACAGCTCCTCCCATGGGCTCTCTTGGACTGGTTTTTCCCAGCCCTTATCCCAGCCTGGTTTCTCACTGGGGGCTCAGCCCCAGGACCCAGCTGGCTCCTCAGCCCTACATCAGCCACCATCACAATTTCTTTCTCCCTTTTTTAATGACCTGTTTAAAAACAGATTGTTCATACACATCAAACTTGCCCTGGGTGGGTGCATTATTTTTAATACGACATGTTACCATCTTGTAGATGGTCTCATTTACATGAGGTTAAAGACACTAATTTAAAAAATACAAAGCAGGTGCTGCAGAATGAACCATAATCAGAAATAAGGCCATAGAGAGACAGTGTAAGGTGTTCTTCCAGATATTCCCCACTTACCAGAAAATTTCAGCTGTGGGAAGTCTTTGAACACCCCTGCTCTGAATATTTCCTGAGTCCATTTTGCTCCCGTGATATGAGCCTTGCTGTCCCATCTCCTCTGGGAATACTTAACCCTTGGGCAGAGGCTTAGGGCTCCGGCACTTCACAGCGAACACGTGGCGCCAGTCCTCTGGTGGCCTGATCAGAAAGCAGGAATGCTCTCCAAAGAGCAGACACCAAAGCACGTCTTACCAAGAAAAGTGAAACTCAAGTGCAACCTCGCAGCTCTCAGCTCACCTCCCCCACTACAATAGAGCCTGTCTCCTCCTGGCCTGATGCATGAGCCCCAGTGTAGTCCTAGAGCCCCCCAAAAATGCATTTCTCATGGCTCCTATCCTGGTTCGCTCTCTGTCGGTGCTGCCCTCTGAGGGGCCGCAGTAGCTGGAAGGGAGACACAGGGGACAGGCCTTTAGTCGCCCAGAAGGATCTAGCTCTCAAGTGACCACCGCCATGGGCTCCTCAACTGCATAATCCAGGTCCTGTACTGTACCACATGGTACCTCACTGTCCCCTGCCACGCAGCTGGGAAGGTGCTAGACTCAAGCCAGCTCTGGGTGGTAAGGAGTCAACCGATGTCCTCATACTCCTGGTAGTCTGAAGAGCTAAAAAGACTATTTTTTATCTTAGTCCCTAAGAGAACAACCCTCTCCTTTTCTAGGCCAACGTGGGAATTTGCTTGTAATATTTGTGATGTTGATACTTTATGCATAACTTTATCTTACAAAGACCACAACAACAACCTTTGGGAGTGATGCTGCTGAGGCCACCTGATCTTGCACTACTGACACCATCCTCTGGCACATAGCTCGGTGCCCACCCTCCCTGCAGAGCTCCCCAGCAAGTGGTGGCAGCTCTTGTCACCTTCCTGTCATGAATCAGGTCCATGCTGAAGTGGACGGGCACGAGACATGAGAAACCTCACAGCAGCCTTTGACGCCAGCCTGATCTAGCAATGAAACACTTGTTTTAACTCGCAAACACGCAACATCCCCCCCAAGCTTTTCTACGCCATCACAGAAATGAGGGATGGGAAGGGGCTCCCTGAGCACACGCAGGCAGGTACTGACTGCTGTCGGAACGATTCATACGGAACACTGTGAACTCAAAGTAAATGCAACATGTTTTATTTGAGGTTGGAATAAATTACAACTGTAAAGCATAATTTATTGCTTTATAAATTGTCTGCTCTTAAAAGGCATTAATATCAAACATAAACAAAACAAAGACACATTCAATTAGCAGTTCAGTTCTCTTAAGCTTCATGAACAGCTCAGTAGGGGGATTTCATTCTATATACGTTTGAAATCTCTGATCATAGGCTCATAAACTTGACTTTGACATGCATTTTCATCATTCAGACATATTGAGGGGATTGTAGATGTGTTCATTTGCTTTAGGACATAATTTTTATTGCAATTTTCCCTAAATCATCCCATTGAATACCCAATCCTTCATTCCTCACTCAAATACAAATCCCACTGGTATCAAAAAACTCCTTTACAAGACGTGGGGTTTTCTATCCTTGCAGAAGAAGGGCTTCCAAGTCTAAAACAAGAATGAGTCTGGTCCCAAAACTAAGTGAAAAACAAACTCCTCTTAAGTTAAATACTGAAATCCCATGCACAAAAAATGTTTCCTCCCATTATGAAGATACTCGCAAAAAATCCCAACATTATCTGAATGAACTGATGTGGATACTTCATATTTTTATTGTACAGCTACTCCACGCCTGAGACTGGTATGACCTTTGCTCAGCATCTGTACTCCTCTAAGGCGCAGACCCAGGCAAGACCAGTCTGTGCTGAGTCCTGGGAGATGCGAGGGCGCTCACAGGAGGCTTTGCAGTACCCAGCCCTGAATGCATAGATGCCGTGACACAAGGAGCTGGATCTGGCTAGCTCCAGCTAGGTATGACAGGCAGAAGGAAGGCCAAAAAGTCACTTCATCACCTCCAGGGGAGTCACTGCCCCTGAACGCCAGAAAGGGAGTGAACATTGATGAGCAGCTCTCGTTGCACCATGAAAAAGGATTCCACCAAGGCATCCTGCCCTGCTCTGACTGTCTCGCCCTGCAAGGGCCCAGCGCTCCCCGTGCCTCGGCTCCAGAACAGCGTCTCCCTGAGCCATTCCCTGAGCAGGGAGCGTCCACCTCTGCTCTTGCTTTCCCGGCTGGATCCGAAGCAGCACAAAATGAGCTGGCTTATGCCCTGTGTTATGCCAGAGGTAAAACTCTCCAGAAACAGAACTGGAAACTCTCATTTCAATTAGCCCTTGGAACAACTCAGAAAGTTTGCAGAGAAAGTCTCCACGGCATCTTCTCTGCCAGCCACAAAACTAACTTTAAAAATAATGAGCCACCGGTACAGAAAATCCTTTTAAAACTGTCTCGGCATTACTCAGAAAGTTCCTATTTAGAGAAGCGTTTCTTCTCATATCAGCCTGTAATGTTCTTGTCATGCCCACAAGAATGTAAACAGCTGAGTGAGATGTTAGGATATTTTATACTATATTACTGAATGGGAATGGTTAAGTTTATTACTGGATCCAAGAAATATATAACAAACTTCAAGGAAAATACTATTACATTGATCCTGGTGTGATTTCAGTTTTAATTAAAATTTCATCAGTAATGTATGTATCTTTTGTATGTTTTATGCATAATCTCATTTAAAAAAACAGCAAACAAACTTTGTTCTTCTAAACATGGTTTCCTCAGAAGATGTGTTTCTGTTGTGCCGTGAGGGATGCCCAGCTTGGATCTCTGCGAGGTGGTACAGCAGATTTCAGGCACTGCACTTGTCCATAATGGCTCCCAGCAAGCCAAGGATCACAGCAGAGCTTTGCTGGGAGGCTGGGAGCGTCCAGGGACATACCTGGAGCTGGGCTGAATTGGGCCAATTGCTCAGCACTTCTGTGTCCTCCTGGTTCAGGGACTGGACGACCCTGGTTTAGTTCCCAGCCTCGTGGTAAAGTGCTTAACGGAGGGGTGGGGAAAACTAACACCCCTTCCTCCACCTCAGGTCCTGCCTCGGGAGAGGCTTGTGGAAAGGTGGCTTTGTGGCTGCTTTGCACTAGGAGAAGGATGTGCTGCAGCTGGGACAAGGGCATGCATAGGGTGCGTGCCTGATTGATCACCATCTTAGAGAAACATAACTCAGAAATGTGCAAGGCTTTACAATCATCAGTCATCTCATTTATGCTCACTGAGAACAGATTCTTGGCTGACTTCTTTTTTTCCTTAGCAGTTCTGATTTTTTCTTTGAAGATGAGAAGGAGGAAAGCTAGCCTTCAGGGAGAGGGACAAGCAGAGACACTTGCAAATTAAAATGCATGCACATGTCATCCACCAAGGCAGTGACCTCCAGTCTGCACTTTGCAACACAACATCTTATTATCTTGAATCTTAATTTCTCATCCCTTTCAAAGGTTCCCAAGAGCATTCCTTTCTGTGTCAGTGAGATGTCCCAGGGGACTCTACAGAGAAAACTAATGAGAGGAACAAACTGTTGTCACCAGGACAAGTTACAGGGTTACATTCAAGTCACAGACTCCGGAGGAGCAGGACAGGGAGCAGATTTACTCCAGTTTCTGGTGCAAGCGCCACACCAAGCAGCAAGACGAGCACACTGCGAGAAGGAAGATGGGCTAATGGTTGGTGCACTGGACTGGGATTTGGCAGACACAGTTAATTCACGTTGCCCTTGTTCTCGAAGCGATCAGAAAAAGGAAACGGTTTATATTAACTTCAGAGTGCTCAAACATTCCCAGCTCAGCAAATACCCCCAAAATATTTCTCTTCTCTTAACAGTTCTTAACAGCTTATGCATTGCTGCTCTCAGACCAAGCACACCAGACAGAAATCTTCTAAGGAATCACACCTCTAGAAAAAAAAGAACTAACAAACTTCGGGATTGCTACATCTCGGCTAAGGCTCATTTACCCATCTGGAAAGCCTCTTACCCCTCCTGACCTTCACTCCCGAGCTGCCTATTTGTCGTGCACTTGCAGTCAGAGAGAGCAGATCAGGAGCCAGGAGCTCTTAAATCCATTCAAATCTTTATTTCTAATTCACCGGGTTTTGCCTCCAGCAAGGCACTCAGGCCAGCACTGTCTTGGGGGTTTCTGTTTAAAGCACCTTCTGACTGACTGGGGACCAAGTTCCTACTGAACTGAAAAGCAAATGGGACGATCAGTGAGCGCATCTGAAAGCAAAGCTATTAACTGCTGCATTTGCTCACAGGGAGGGCAGTGTTCAGCCACTCTACCAAAATATGGCAGGCATATTAATTAGTGGTTACAAAATGCTCTAACTTTTCACAGACCTTTGTAAGTGCTGAGCATTTTAACTGGCAGGACAGCCATGCCTGAGAATTCCATGTATTGTTAGAAACTGACATTTTCCTCTCCTACAGTCCTTCCCGTCACAAAGCGTCTCATGGAACAAACAAGTGCCTATATTGTGATGTTAGCCACGGAGGAACTGGGTCAGAGAAGGACACTGGCCGGATCAGACCTATGGAGCAGATGAATGACTTAGTCAAGCGGCAACTAAATCACTTGATGCCAGGCCCAGTGCTCCATCCCCCCCACCAGAAGTTACTAAATAGGGAACATAAATAATCTCCCAAAGGAACTGATGTATCATGAAGGGCAAAGAGCTTCTGAAGCTCTGCGTAATGGCATAAAGTACAGCACAAGTATATTACATATTTAGCTCTATCCCTGCTTCTCTTGCGAAGGCAGTGGGTTGCTCAGACAGTTGTCTTCTGGTCAGCCTATTACGTTATTTCCTATGGAAATGCAGGTAAACGTGTGTATGCGATTCAGTAGTAGAACAGGAGTTTGGTTTCACATGGGCTGAAAGAATGTTTCTTATACCCAAATGAGATTTTTGCATGCATCTGCATACTCACCCAGATGCTGCCTCTGCCGTGCTCCATGCCTGAGTGTCATGCCAGGTTTGCTCTGCGTAGCAGGCATATCATACGCACACAGTGACCTGGTACAAGAGCACATTCTGCAGGCCAAGTCTCAGGCAAAAGTTCACCTACAAAACCTAAGTGTGTTGGTAGATTTTTGCAGTGAATCGGGCTTTCACTAGGAATTAACATAAGCTGCAACGACTAATCTTATACTCTGTGCACTTGCTTATTTTCTTTTCACAGTTCAACCACTTTCTTCCTTAATACTAAAATGCTGAAGTCTTACATAGCATTCAGAGCATTATTTTCTGCTGGCTGTGTTTCGCTATGCTCTAAGCCTCTATCACAATGCATGCAAAGGATAATGGCTGATTTTGTAATTCTTTTAACTAAAAAAATACTTTTAAAAACATAAAACATAAATTATTTATTCCTCTTTGTCCATTGTTTTAAGCACTGAGTCTTCTCCCAAGATTTTACACAGTTCGTTCAGTCTCTGCTGCATTTTAGGAATGCCTGCAAGTTGGGATTCCAGTCTCTGTTTTTCCTCACTCAGTGATAAACGGATAGCGGTGTCCAACTGCTCAAAACGCCAGCCACCTTGTCCGTCAAACTGCAGCAAGTGAGTATGGTACTTCCTGCAAGAGAAATTAAAACATTAGCAAGGGCTCAAGAACAGATGGTTCATTTTTGCATGCAAATTTGGATGTCTGTGTCTCTTTTCAATGGTGCCTCTCAGGAAGTTGAGAGTTGTGAAGTTTTGTATCACTGGCTAAGACTTTCTTTCAGTGACTCATAATCCCAGGACACTCTTTTGTAAGGGATTTGGGTATTTCAAAGCCTGTCACCAGGACCTCCCTAGGCCATCTAGTGAAGTTCAGCTGGAAGGTGCCAGCTGTAAGCTATAAGCACCTGTCTGGGCTCCCCAGCTGGGGTGGTCATTGCCTCCAGTAGCCCACACAGCCGGGCTTGCCGAGGGCCTCACCAGCACTGATGCTGGAAGGAGTGGGCAGCAGGGCTGTGGAGGGTCCCCTCATCATCTGCTGGCCCTGGCCAAGGTGGTGGCCTCCCTCTTTCTGCCTCCCTCTTAGAAATATTGTCTGTGGCTGCAGTCGCCTTCACTGCAACTCCACCAGACTCCTTTTTCTCCAGGAGCCTGAAGAGCAGCAGCAGCAGAGGCTCCGCTGTCCCCCAGGAATGCTAGTCTGAGTTTACTTTATTTACCGCACTTTATGAGAGACATTTTACCTCCTTAGCAGAAAATATATTCAGGCAGGCACAGTGCACCTGATGCTACTGATAGAACTCTAGTTGGTTTGAATTACACTGCAGTTTGTTCCCCTCCATCTTATAAGGCTGGCTAAAGAAACCTCCAGTCCTAAAACATGGTTCAGTTTGCAAGGGGCCAAAATAAAAAAGTCTGTGTAGGAGTCACAGATATTTCAGTGAGTTTCAGGGTGTGTGCACCGAAAATATTCAAAGGTGTACATACAGAGTTTGTCAAGACCTGACAAGACATTTATCAGGAGGTGCAAGAGGAAGAGCAAAGAGTTCCCTCAGAGCTGCTGGTATGACTGGGTAATTTATCACTATAAATTATAGAAGATGAGACACATCATAAAACAGTGATTATAAATCCCATCCAGGGAATGTGACAGTTTAATAAACTCAATAGCTTATGACATGGGAATCAAAAGAGATTCAGCTCCAGGCTTACATTCACCACTTCTTGCACATTATTCTTTGTGACACCAAAAGCTTAACCTATCCCTCTATTTTTCCCCCACCAAAACCCCCCAAAAATCAGGAAGCTAAGATAGCTGATTGAGATGTCCAATGTTTGTGATCTATGAAAGTAGCCAATATTTTGATTAAAAGAGCAAATATTCCCTGGCATAATCTTTAGAAGGAGAAAACAGCATGTGAACCCAGTTTTGTCTACGCAGTGCAGTCCGTGCAGCAGCATACCTAAGTTAAAAGCCTTTGATGACTATTTCTGAATACTCAGCACTTCTATTTACTTCTCCAGAACCCCCCAAATCACCAGATTTCTGACAATTTCAGCAATAATACAGAGGTTACAAGAACTATCCCAAACCTTCCTGAATAGCACTAGTACTAGGAAACAAGAAATGTCAGTAGGCATCTGAACTCAAAAGATCTTTCTCACAAGTTCTTTTGCAGAGCTTCCCTCTGCCCCATCATTATTTATAGGTGAGATGCTCTCAAATACCTGTTTTCTTGACTAGTGGTTTTAAAATAATGCTAAACTTTAAAAAAATTAAATACTTTTTCTAAGTGCAATTCAAATCATTTTAAAAACAAACATCTATGTGATTTTTTTTTTCCTATCAGAATACGCATTTTTTTGGTAACATTTAGGTCCTTTCCATTTAGGCCATTTCCACTGTCACCTCCTCCACAGAGGAAGGAGGAATGCTGGGGAAACGATTCTTTTTCAGAGAAGCAAACACCAATATAATTTCTTCCATTTGAGGCAACAGACTAATAATGGATTTTTTGTCATCAGTTTAAAAAAAAGCAAACAATCTGACAGTAGAGATCAAGGAGTTTGGAACAAAAAGTCTCTGATAATGTCAGCTTCCACCTTCTTGATCTCCTTTTGCCCTTTAAAGTATTTCATTGTTTTATGTATTCAGCAACTACATTTATTTCCCTCGAGGGACTCTTCCATACTTAGTAATCCCTCATTAGAATGATGTTTCTCAGAATTCCCACATTTCTTTTTGTAATAGACAATCAAATTTTGAAAGATCACGAACCCTGCAGATAGAGGACACAACTGAAGTTAAAACAACAGATGTATTATTCCTATGGAAGAACAAAGACTACTTTAACCACTTGCCATGTTTCCCATCTTCTCCCAAGCACTGGTAAACTTCCCCAGGACAGCTCATATATCGTCACCTCTACAGAATAATCTGGTGAGATCTGTTGTGGCTGTGATGTGGTGGTTTAATTAATTGCCTCTTAGATACCTGTGTGTTGCTATTAATAGTTAATAACTGAAACACATTTAAAAAAAATAAGAGGGAGGAATAAATATGTGTCAAAGAATGAAAAAAATCAATGCTAAACGCATTTACATTGCTATTATCGTCGACAAGTCATCTTAGAAAGTGAAGTAGATATTGATTAAACAACTGCCCTGGTACAAAGAATAAAGGCCAATCAGAAAGCTAAAAGCAAGGACCGTTATAAATCCCTGAGCATACTTACCAAAGAGAAGGTCTGTGTGTTATAGAAAGCAGGGATATCCCAGCAGCTTTTGCAGCTTGGAATATCTTTCCTTCAACATCAATGCTTACAGCACTCGTACACTCGTCCAGCAGGGCATATTTTGGCCTTTCAAAAGCAGATAAAGAATGTTACTCTTCTATGTTTTAGACAGTATTCCTATGTACGATGTTTAATTGAAAGAACAACAGAAAGGAGAGAGCAATTTTTGCAAGACAGCTGTCTCTCATCTACAGCTGGAAGTTGGCTAGCAACAACATAAAACTTCCATTCATTATTCAGGTGCAGACCTGGCTTCCAGGAAAAATGGGGTTTATTTCCTGGTCCATCTGAGTACACAGTGATCTAACTTCTACGTGCTAGTTTGACCTAGTTTTATTCTGTCCTGTCATCAAGTCATGAAGTAACCACAGCCAACTCAGAAACTTTCTTGGACAAGGCTGCCTTTGCAGCGCTTGCAGTCTCCAAACCCCAAAAGTTTTGGAGCTTGGCTTTTAAATTCCCATAGCCTCTGCAACAGCCCATCAGACTTCTGCAATATTTGTAGGACAGACGCAGGGAAGATGATTGTGCCCCAGATGTTAAAGAAAGGGACATCTGGAAAATGTAATGCTATGTTGCCAAAAGCAAAGCTTAAGTAAGAAGCGTTGCCCAAACTAAAAGCAGAGCTTGTATGAATAAATGACAAGGTCTGTGGTCCTATGCAACCGTCTAGCAGTATTGCATATTGCATGGAGAATATAGTCTACTACTGCTCAAACTATTACAGCAAATGTCCAAAACTCTTCCTCATTTTCAGATGCTACTTAAAGAAAAAAATCAAAATGCTTACTTATGGTAAAACATCCGAGCCATGCCCATCCTTTGTTTTTCCCCTCCTGATAAGACATCTTTCCAATCCATGATGGCATCCCAACCTTTTAAAAAAATGCAAAGAAAGCATGTCAGGACAATGTAAACTTATGAAGGAAATGCATCTTCATTTGCAACATTTCTACAATCTGCAACTAAAATCATAAAGACTATTTCCACTGCTGAAGAGACAGCACAGGATTCTGCATCCCATTTTCTGAAATACCTCAATGCCTTTCCACAGGCAATCAGTTGGAAAAATGTCCCAATATCCTATTTTGAAAGTGGAATTTAACCTTCTTGGTCACGTAGTTATTATCAAAAAACTTTACTTACCACATCTTTGAAAAAACATCTTTTACCTGTGTACAACTAATCATTTTTTTCTGTCATGTTTGTTTTATATAACAATTTGCTATTCCTTCTTGAAAGGTGTAAGTGGAAATTCAAAAACAAATTCAAAGAAATAAAGTGTAAAAACCATAAAGAGCAGTGCCAGACTCCACTCACTACTGGAGGCAAAGAATAACTGTCAGCAAACTCCACACAAACACCGATGCAGACACAGGGATGCATTCTCTGCACACAGACAAGCAGCTGACATATAAAACTGCATACGGACAGGAGGGTTTACTCTACAAACTTCCCACTATCTTGTATTTAGAAATGACCCACAACTGTTGTAACACTGTGTATCTTTCTTTAATTTTCTGCATGACCTCTAATTGATTTTTTTCTTCATCACTTTCAGCCACATGCAACGGGAGCATGATGCATTTTATCTGCGATCTCTCGGCAGACTGATGTTTCTGTGAGTACTCTGGCATGATTCATTCCCACTAATCAAAAACTTCAAATACCAAATTACCCTACTGAAAATAGGTTTTCAATCAAACAATCCAGACGGATAGATTAGCAAAATAGGTGAGTTTTGAAAAGGGATAGTGTGGATGCAGAGAAAATCTGGTAAGACATTTATCTCAATAGATCATCTATTCATGAGACGGGCAGCTGGAGCGGGGCCGAGTGAGGAAGAGAACATTTTTCCAAATCAGCGCTGTAACTAAAAAATTAACACCACAACCAAAACCCCTTTTCTGCCACTGCCCACCTGCAAATAAACATTTGCCAGAAAAGACTATAAACAAGGTGAAGCGAGGAGGGCGGGCTGTGCCATTTCTGATACCTGGCCAAAGGTGAGACAAGTGAGGCTTGTGACGGTGCAGGAGGCTGGGGAGTGCTCTGCCAGGCTGCTACACCAGGGCTTGGTAAGCCTGAAAAAAACCTCAGTGAAGCACCTGGTGAGAGGTTGAGTGACTGAAAAGAGGAATTGATAACGCTAGAGACTGAATTCCAAGAAATTTCTCTGCATAAAATTGTAAAATATAACGTCATGGTTTTTTAATACGTGTGTCTATAGTTAGATTTAAAACCCAGGCATGCACACACCAGAAATACATCAACTCTAGTCATCCTATTGTTCTTCCTTCTTTTTCTTCCATTCTTGTTTAAGGATCACAGTGTGCACCGCCCACCACCCCTGACACTGGGAACACATGCAGTGCTCTCTCAGACGGCTCCTAGCAAAGACGGAGCTGTGTAATGATTAACTGAACCACCATTTGGATGAATTCTGGTAAAGGGAATAGATACACAGCGGCTGATGCTGCTGAGCCGTCCTGGTGCTGGGACCACACAGAGAGCTGGAGAGATGTTCCACCAACACCTTCAATTTCTAAAAAAGACTGTAAAATGCCTGGAGCGCTCCTTTTGGGCAAAGGGTTCCAGGGGCAAGGAATGGGAATGGTCCTTCATGAAAGCCGTAGAAACAGCTACGCTTCTGAAGACAACATTCAGGCTGCTGCTTATATTCTATTATTTTTAAGCTGAAAATATAGACGAGCTCCTGGGATCTGGACCTGAGCTAGAATGTGGGTGGGGGGGTGTGTGCACATGTGCCTGGGGAAGCAGTGCCTGCGTTCATACAGTTTCTTCCAGATGAGCTGGTTTATAAAGGCTTATTAAAAGACAAAAAGGGAATGAAGTTCAAGAAGCAGCAGCATCCTGTCAGCAAAACCACTCAGTTATTTCCCTTAAAGGTGTAAGATTTGGCCTCCGTTACCAGTATATCTGTGGTCACTTCAACTTACATTCTAACTGAATATTAGAAGTGCGTCTTGTCTCCTCTTGCCTAGCTCCCTCCCTGAACTCCCCCATTTGCAACTTGGAATGACTCAAACAACAGATAAGGAAGGATCAATTTTAATATTATCCTCTTTAAAAATTATTTTCTAATGTCTGAACAACTTCCTCTGAACACTTCCGCACTGTAACTCACAATAAACTGACTCCCTACTGTGCATTGACAATAATGCACCTACTTGTTTCTCTTTTCTTCCTGCTGACGTGACACAGGTCAGTGAAGGTCATTATTCTGAAGATATCAGCCAAATCAGTGGCTTACATCACCCATAGCTACATCTACTTTACAAATGAAGAAATGGCTTGTCCATGAATGCAGCACAAATCTCTCAGTAGGTACAAACATAATACTGAATTTCAGAGTCCAAATTCCTTGCCCAGCTTCTTGTTACACGTAGCCTTTGATTGCACGTGGTATGATGTAGATGTGATGAACACTGGATGTCACAGAAATGCCTTTTGCCACCAGTAAGGCAAAGAATGTGTGCCGTGTGCTGGGGCAGAGTAACATCAGTAGAAATACATAGAGCTGTCAGCAGAAACTAGTGATAGCCTTATGACAGCAGCATTTCATTTTCTTGCATGGCTTCTTTCATAATTCCTTTTACCTCAACTTTCTGGAGGAAAAAGCAATCTATATTTGCCAGAAAAAAAAAAAAGAAAAGGGTTATCTCTGGGGTCTGTAGCACTCTCTATCCTTCATCCTTGTGAATCCTCCAACTTACAGGCAAGACAGAGCATTCAGCTGCCATAAAAATATACACTTAAAAATTCCTTTTCCAGATCTACATTCCAATGCACCTCCTGAGACGTGGGCTGGATCGTTACAGCTTCATGACAGGAGAAAGGCTACTGCAGCAGCTACAGCCAGAGAGTCCACCCCTGGTGAGTTTTTGAACACGGAGGCCTCTTGCACAGTGCATGTCCCCAGGCAGTTGTCAAAATGGAAGAGAGCCCGAGTGCTCAGCAGGATGAATATGCAAGGGCAAGCCTTAGCCAAGGAACAAAGAGACCATCTCTTTGATGGCAAAGAGACCATCTCTTTGATGGTGTGAGCCCCAGCTCAGCGTGACACTGCAGGGATTTGTGTCTCTGGATTTCAGAGCCACTGGAAAAGCCGGCAGAGCACTCCAGAGTTCCTGCTGGTACCAGTAACAAAAGCAAACCCAGAGCTAAAATGATCAGATTAAAAAAATCCCAGAGAGAGAAAATGTGCTTGTCTGTGTGTTTATGCATGGCCTAGCACAAAGATTCCCTGGACAAGACCCAAAGATATGACAAATGTGCAAAATAATGCAGAATAATTATAATCTGGGGTGCTGAGAAACCATAAACAGGTTGAACTTGTTCAGTAATGTCACCAGCCCTAACCTGACAGGCCCGGCCATGCACCCAGCGTGCTGCTACACGTCCTCATGGCTCCTCTCGTGTGACAGGCTATCGGCAGCCTAAGGCTGCTCACCATTGACACTTGCTAAATATACACAGATTTTCAAAGCAGGTCAAAAAGGAACCACTTTATCTATATCCCTTGCACATCTCCACACGATTATCCATGATTTCTGGACACGCCTTTTCACCACCCATGCTGAATAGGACTTTCTTTGCTATCCTCATTTTACACGAAATTTTTGTTCTGGTAGAGTTAGCAACTTTGCAGGTGTTGATGGGGGCACCTTACTAGATAATATAAAGGTAAGTAACAAACTGGCATCCTTCTAATATCCAGCAGGTGAGAAAAACATCAGCATGGGCCTGAGCGGGAAGGAAATTCTGCCCCCAGCAGCAAGGGGGGCTACTGACAACAGCCATTGTGCTGGGGTCTTCTAGGGCTTGGGCTCAAGGACATCTGGAATGGTGGGGGGGGGGGAAGAGATGTTATTTTGGTGGTTTCGGTGGTTTTGATGTATTCTGTTGCTACCAACTGAAAAAGGTTTCATGAGGGTAACACAGATGCTAAATGCCAAACCGGGCTACTTATTCTTGTAACCATTCTATTTACGTCTAACTGGGTCAAACCTTATTGCCAGAAAAAGAGGAATAACTGCCACTGGCAGGAACAAGAATAACGTCAGGCTCTTGTTGGCTACTTTACACTTGGAATCTGGTGACCCTTGTACTGATGCAATGTGGAAGCAATTCATCTAAAGACAATAAAGTTACACCAGGACAAATAAACTGAATCAGAGTTGCGCCCTTCTGGCTCCATCTGGCTTTTTCATAACTGCCCACAGGGAGCAGAACACAAAACTGCAAAGCACCATATTATACATGCATGACATTCGTGGTCAATTAAAGCACAACAGGGTCATGCCCTAAGGAGCCTGCTGTCTGGCAGAGGCTTAATACTGCAGCGGATAGGTGAAAGGGGAGGTAAGGCTCTGAAGGAGAAGAGGATCTACAGAAAAAAATACTGAGTAATTATATTAGATTTCTCTAAGTTAATGATGGACAGATAGTTAGCTCCATTCTTAGAATGGACAGTTTATGGAACAGTTTATGGAAATGGTTCAAAATAGCATGGACATATCCCATATATCCACAAGAATCTGAATAACTAAAAATGGTTTTGTTGATTTTTTTTCAGATGTAGTACATTTTCAAAAAGTGCATGTAATACATAAGTAGAAACTTGATAGTAATTTTTCAGCAAAACTTTTTTCTATTGGAAAATGCCAGTGTTTGTCAACCATCAAAGCAGTTTGCGAAAAGGAAAAAGACAGTTTGGGGCAAATCCCTTGTTCGACAAGCTTTGTATGGGATTTTTGTTACTTTGCAAAGAAAAAAAGTTCCATTTTCAATAGAAATCATTTTAGTTTAAACATCTGATTTTAAGTAAAAGAACAAAATAAAAATTGGAATAAAAAAGCCCAACATTCAGCTATGTATAAACAAAAATTTCAATTGTTGACTTTCAAGAAGTATTTCTCTGGCTTTCCAGTTCAAAAACCAGAATATGAGCCTGTCCCAGACTGAGGGAGCTCTAAAGAATATGTAAGTATATGAAATCCATGTAACGTGTCAAATCATATGTCACGGATTTCCTCTCTGCTCCCACGTTGGCACTTTGTCTCCAGCAAATGCTCAAGGAGAAAAGGAAACAAGTAAGTGTATTATGGTCCTAAAAACTTCCTGGTATGTGGTAATCTCTTCCTGTTTTCCGGCTTTGCCCACTTCTGTCATTTTAGCTCGCAAAGTACCTAAGACTTTTTTTTTAATGTTTGTTTGTGCAGTGTTTGCACAGTGTGCCCTTATCCTGAGTGGAGTTTCAATAGAGCACCGGTGAACATTAACAGTGTCCTCTACACTTTTTTATAGATTGTGTGTGTCTCACACGCCCAGTCTGACAGGCAGAAGAGCAAGAATGGGGTCAGCAGTAAAAGGGGACTACTCTCTTTTGGCACAGAAAGTAGATCAAGACAGATCCAACTTGGGTGTTCAGTTTGGCAATACAGAACACTGACCCTAGCCAATGGCACCTCGTACGTGGAGTGCAGTAACTACTCCATCATCAGTTCCATGCTGCAGCTGCAGGGTTATAAACCACAATGATGTGCATTCAGAGGCTGCTGGGGATATGGTTTTGGCCACTGAAGGTCATGTGTTGTTCAGTACATCTACAAGTACCAGCACGCTATGAATGCACACTCCACAGTGGCTTCTTGCCACTGACAATTTAACTGCTCCTCCTTTTCCAGCTCCCCATTCCAACACATCTGCTTGTTCTTCTGCAATCTGGGCGCTTCACTTAGTGAGGTGACTCAGGAATACTAACAGGAATAGTTATAATGTCAGTGTAGGGAGTAGAGGCCTTCTCTGCAATTATTCCGGTCACTGAGTTTAGCACTCTGCCCACTTTTTCAATCCTTGTGTCATAGTATCAGATCTGAATAATATTATGAATCTGTAGGTATACAATTGCCGCTGTAAATGATTACTACTCCCCACTCTAAAACGTGCAGAAAAGACACCAGATGATTGTCCATGCATACTTCAAAAACAAAATACTCTTTCTGCCTTTTGAACAGAGCAACAGGCTGCCCTCCAGGAATGGGAATTTAGACATTGCCTTGGTATTCCCAACAGCTCAAGAACTATTGTCAGAATGATCCTGACAGACACCAAGCACAGACATTACAAGGCAATGGACCCAAAGTACCCTGTCAAAAAGGAGCACTGACAACTGGCAGAGAGGCAGGTTACATCCAGCACTCCCGACATCAGCGCCTTAGAAGGGTTTGAAGATCCTCCTTCTTCAGTCTAAATGTTACCAACTTTGTCCTATGTCTGTTTTAGAAGCATAATGATGGGGAGGAAATTCAAACTAGAGATTAGTGGCTGGTGGGAACAAAAGGATGAAAATTAAAGCTATGCCACAAGAAGCACCATGAAATGCTCTACTTCCTTAGACACATGAAAAGCCTTTAGCATCTTGACATTTACTATGTCAGCGTATTTACACTGTCCCCTACTCTTAGGACAAACAACACTGAGAACACATGGCAACTTAAACAGCAAGTGGTAGATAGCAACATTCTACTGCCAGCCAGTGTTGTTTGGTTATTTTTAACTTGTTCACCCTGGTGCTGTGGTATCAGACACTCTTTTCTATGGCACATAGTCCTGCTGATCACACAAACCAGGGAGGTGAAAGCAGACCTGACTCTCCTTTCATTCACATGCTTTTGAGTTGATGTAGTCAGTGACATTACAAGGTTTTAAGGCAGGTCACATTTTCTAAGAAAAAGAAAGAAGGTCACTGATCTCACAATACCATGAAAAGACTGGCTATTACAAGAGAACAAGGATGTTCAGCTTCGGCAAGGATTTACTGGGGAGGAGAGGAGCACTTAGCTCTTCTCCCTCCGTTAGCACCAGGAGCGACAACCATGTGGCTGTGCAGCTCCCACAATCACAAAATGTCTGGATCCAGTTTTACCAGTTCAGTAAGTAAAGTTCAGGCACACTAAGACACACACATGAGGAATGGATTTTGTAAAGCTTTTTACAAAAATATACAATTTACCTCCTTCTCTTTGAACTATGTGGTACAGATGAACCATATGCAGGATAGACTCCAGATCCTGATCCTGGTAGCCTTTCTGATGCATGTCGTCCACTGAGTCTGGATAGATGACTTGATCACGTAGCGTTCCAATGGACATGTAGGGCCTGAGAAACAATACAGAGAAACTGGTAATCTGGAGCTTGCCCCAAGCGAGCACGTCTTGCTGATGCTCTATGAAGACATTATAATGCTTTAAACACCATGTTGCTAAAACTGGATTTATCTGTGGGTGCATTGTGGGTGAATGTTTTTCTAAACTTACCCTAGGGATAATGTATTGTTTCCATAACAGCCGATTATAGCATAGCAACAGGGGTAGTATTAGCATGAAAACAAAATGACAGATCAGGCAGAATCAACATCTACGTCATAGCCCATTCTGAAGGATTTCACTCGGAATCAGGGAAACTCTACACTGTCTTCAAGGTTTGGTATGCTTAGAGATTTAGAAATCAAATTAAACGCTCACATGTTAAGAGCAAATTGTAACAAAAACATTGCAGCTCAAACTGCGAAAGACTTACACGGTGCAGCAGGAGACACCCAAGTCAAGCAGGAGAGCACCGAAAGCCTCCTTTGTACAGGGCTATTCTGGGCTGCAGAATTGGGCCTGGGCATAACTTAGCTGGCTTTAGAAGCCAGTGTAACACTTCTGAATTGCAAAAAGGCATACATTAGAGAAGCTGATCAGCTTAAGCCTCCCAGCATCAGCCTACCTTTGCCAAACACAAGGCTCAGCTGTACATGAAACAAGTTCTGAATCACCACATTCCCAGACCAGGTAATACCAGCCATGTTACTAAAACAAGCTGTCTCCACTTTGGAGCCAGAGTCCTCAATCACAGCCGTGTCCCTGGTATAGCTATGGACAGTCTCCACAATGTCATAAGCTGTGCCCAGTCTCTGGTACAGAACAGGCCCCAAAAATCCTCCTAGTCTCTAAACAAAGTCAACTCAAAGAACAGTTTTACAGCTCTCTAAAAGATACCAGGCCATTCAGGCTGGGATAGCAAAGGTAATCCAAGACACATGTATTTGACCATCTCTTTTGCTACTCTTGTTCTAGGGATTTCTTGCGAAGGACAAATATCCACCCTGTCCCACAGACAGTGCCAATAGCCCTTGGAAGCTGGAAACACCCCGGGAATGATCTGTGAGATTTAGAGTTTGGAGGGGAAGGTCAGAACGGAAGAACTGTCAGGCTCTCTCTGTCCTGCTTTCTGTGCCAAGAGTTACACTGTGTCCCTCTGCGTTCATCTGCCAAAACAATACTAGTCTTATTAAAGCTGTGGTGCCAGGGGATGATGACAGAGAGGAGCAGTTAAAATTGGGCCGGCAACGAGGAGGCTTCCAGGCAGCTTGCTCTTGCCACAGAGAACCGCTTCCAACAACTTCACAGCGTGTTGACGAGGAGTCAGTTTTCTTCCCTGAAGAGCTCTGGACCTGCGTGGTGACAAGGTCTCAGCCATGCATTTGAGGCTTTCCCTGACGGAGATGGGTAATACCTTAGATGATTTCTTCCCTTCCCTTGGATGTGACTCTGCACAAGGGGTGGATCTACCCATTGTTATTCTGAGAATCCCTAAAATACACCACAGAGTAATTTGAAAGGATTCATAATGCAACAGATGTAGAATTACAGAACTAAAGCTGCAACATGAACTGAAAGTCACATTCAAGCTGGCATCAGCTGCATTGGGTTCAGTGCTGCAGACATCCATGGTGAACTGTCTGTACCCGCCCGTAGTTAAACTACTTTCACCACCAGCTGGGTGAGGGTGGGAAGGGCAGGGGATCTGAACTGCTCACAAATATTTGGTCATCTCCCAGATGAAGCAAAACCAGAACCGCAAGTCAAACATAAGCATTGCTGCTCCTCTTTGCTTATTGTTCTGCTTTGTGCTTAATGTGGGAAGAGTGCTGCTCTGGGCTGCTGCATGAACACTAGCATCAAGTGCAGTGAACCATTTACGTTAATGGGAATATTGCAAAATCTCAACTCTAAAGATTATGTAACTTCATGAAATAATTATATATTACGTTTCCATAGTGCTCTCCATCTAAAAATCCCAAAGGGCTTTACTTCTTGCATATGTAGAAATCACTTCACTTGCTCCAGACTGCTGCCATCTCTGGGACAGAAGATAGCAACTCCACCTGGGCTTACAAAAGTCGAGCTCAGGTTGTGCATAAGACTGTGTAATTTAGGTGAAGCTGCAGGTAAGGGCAAGGAGGACAGAGTTACCTATCATATAATTTGTCTGGGGTTTAATACTTTGCTTTTGTGAAGTATGATCCTGTAATGACTAGCAGCTCTGAGATTTAAGCTACAGCACAACCGGGAAGGCAATGCTCATAAGCACCACACCAGGACACTTGTTGCCGTGCTGTTTATTGAGTCACCAGCACCGCTTCCTGGTACAACTGGATTTTCCTTGTGGCCTCCCATCTAAACACAGCAGTACTACCAAGCATGCCTCTCCCCACCTAGTTTGTAAAAATTAAAGAAAAGCCCAGCCTGCAGTGGAATAGCAAACCCCGTCAATTACTGACTAACTAGCAGAGAGTAATGGATTATGGTTATGGGCCTGTCGCGGGAGGTGGGAGAGCACATTCTGCTTCCCCCATCCTATCGGGAGCCACTCACATCCCTGAAGAGATACTTCATCTTAATTGGTATGAGATGTCTCGTTTGGGGGTGCAACTCTTGACAACAAAGAGAGGCACCTCTGTGGCTGGTTCATCCCATTTATTTTAGGGTGGGGATGGATTGCCTCCTGGGGGTGTCTCCTCCCTCAATGGGGGACAGAGCCCAGACAACCAACTTAAATAACTAAATTCTAAAGTGCTAAAGTTAGATGAGATCTCATCTAACTCATACTCTCATACTAAAGCAGATTTCTCTATCTGTAACTTGAAGACAGTAACTTCCATACATACCATGGGTGCCACAAAGTCAAACACACTAAAACCTGTTAAACATCAGATGCTATTGTAATTGAGGTTACATGTGTGTGACAGCTAGACATTAAGTAGTAAGAACTATGGGTAACCGGATACAGTAACAGCGAAATTTTGGCTTTGCCAGTAAGCTCCTGTTAAGATACTGTTTTCATTAAATTTTTAGCAGTTCAAAAAACAAAAATAGTCTTTTGTCCTGAAGTAATACTTGAGTTTAACTGGACTTAATTGATTTCTGGTGGAGTTTTTCCTTTCAGCCAGAGCGTCTGGGTTCCAGTCTTAAAGAAAGCACTCCTACAGACTCCAAAAGCAACTCTGCTGTGTGCAAGTCATGTCTTTGATTGTAATAGCTCTGCAATTGTTGTCTTTCTTTCTCTGCTCTCTGAAAAATGAATCCTACACTGCTTCTGAGAGACAGGATTTAAGATCAGTAATCCTTTTTTAAAGCTTTGGTATCAAAACTCCAGAAAGCTAAGGTAACTTACTGATTTTTGCCCAGTTTTTTGGAATTTCAAGGCATTTTTTGGAAGAGACACTTTCAGTTCTCATAAACTGATCTTTTTTCAGTCAGTTTGATGGTTTCATGGCATCACCAATTTCTTTTTGGTGCACTTCGGGCTTCACTTTGCAGAGTTGTAACTTCATTCTGGTGTAACAAGCCATCATTGCTAAGGCTTACAGCTTCCCCCTCGCAATGCAGGCTTTAAAGAAAGATGGTATCAAGGCGTGCTGCAGTCTGAAGCCTGTGGTTTAGACAATTCCCCAGTGCCCTATTGACACATGACATTGTGTACAATTTTGGCAAAATATTAGAGAAATCATATGGGGAGGAAGGGCAAGTGTTGCTGATGAGATGGTCTCTTTATTGCTGTTGGCTCTGGGGAGGGAGAAGGGGGCAGGTGCTACAAAACATATTGGAGTACATAACAATCTGTTGTCTTTTCAAAAAGAGGACTTACACGTAGAAACTGTTAGGCTTAAAGAGGGAAGTATAACGCAAAGGGATGGTAGATTAACACTGCACACTGTAACCAGGCAGTACTAACATCTCTTAATTCACTGATGTCTTGAAGAGCAGAGGGCTTCACTCTTGGGTAGCAAGTCAAGGAAGTCGACTTGCTTAGATGTGAAGAAATTTAGGTTCCAAAATCAGAACAGGCCATATCCACTTGAAATGTTTACAAATGCTTCCCAAATGTATTCAAAGGTGTTTTCATCTTCCATGCAAAGTGAACTGTGCTGGCAGAACTGGTAACCTGTTCTGACATCTATAATATTTTAAAAAATTATAGCAACTAATCAATGTGCACTTTAAGAGTCTATAAAGCAAGCTGGATGGTCAGTCTTAATTATAAGCACCCTGGAATAAGAAAGGGATCAAAAATATATCTTAATTAAGAGGCTGGCATCAGAAGTTAATGGATATTAGTCCAATGTAAGTGCCCAAGGAGCTGCTTCTAGGTACAGTCTAAAGCTCACCTCACCTTCCTTGGCAAAGGCTATGATTAACGCTTCACCCATGGAAGGTAAAGGCTAAAAACATGTGGCTTGTGCTTCCGGAATCCATATGCATGGCCCGGATGGAGCAATCAGGACCTGACATGCCATTTGGTGTCCAACTGTGTTTGCAGTTATTATTGCACTATTATTCTCACAGATATGCAAAGTCATGTGGGAAAAGCTTTATCTTCTAGAAAATTATGTGTAATGAATGCAGTTATAAACTCTTGGCTGACACATCTTTTAAGTTTCTGTCTGTGGCTGACCAGATGCCTCTCTAATATACCCAAATAGGAGAGAGAAAGGGGAACACTACACCTGAGATTCTCTATTTCAGATAAATTCAATTCAGCTTGAATTTTCAAAGGAGATTGGGATGGTTTCAAAGTGCAATCCAGAAGGCTTGCTTTGACATCTAAAATAAAATGTATTTCAAATTTAGGCACCTCTATTCAAGAAGATGATGCTGGAGCCCAAGCTCCAGCCATGGAGGTATCTTCCCAGGAAACCTGGAAGATCTTAAGGAACCAGTGCTTGCACTGAAGAACACCTGGTCCAGAAAGCTAAGGGCACAGCTCACACCTACAGATGTGCCCAAATGCTAATTCCCCAGAAGGTCCAGTACAGCATGGAATATGAAAGCAAGAGTTTGAAGTCCAGCACAAAACACTACAGCTAGTAGAGATGCAAGATGAGGGGGTGTATGACAAGCTAACAGCTCGCAAATCTCTTCCAAGAACTGGGTTCAGGCTAAGTTCTTCTCAGCTTGCAGGGCATCAGATTCCCATTTGTCTAGGCTAGAGTCCAGGCTAAAGGGGAGTCAAAGGGAGGGCACCTTCTAATCTTCCCACTGAAGCAAGGAAACTGCTGCTAAGAGGCAGGAATCATGTGTCTGAAGAGAGAGTTATTGGAAAGAGCCTAATTATATACTATACCAGTCAGAGTCCTCAACTGGAAGGAGGGAGATTTTAGTACCAATCGTTGTGCCGTATATTATTTATACTATTCCTTTTTTTACTAATGTTTTTTAATATAAAATGCAGTAACTATGCTAATCCTTCAGTAGCATTGTAAAAACTTATTAGAGGGGGTTCTAATCTTACTTAGGTGCCTGCTCTCAAGAGAGGGCTTAATATAGATGAAGGGGTTTAATGTTTAGCTCTCAGTTTGGCACCTAAACTTCAGTAAGAGGGAGGAGTTCAGACATATATTTATATTTAGAGATTCCTATGGATTAACTCTAGGTGGCTCCCTTTACCTACCAGAGAAGTTTTTTGGATAATTTTCCAAAAGCCCTAAATCTCTGCCCAACTATCTAGGAAATCCACCTATATTTAGAACTTTCCATCACCTTGCTGGTGCCAAGATCCTAATTTTTAGGTGGTGTAATACCTCAGCTGGAATCACCTCAGCAGAACTCCAGCTCTTGCCATGCTCCTGATTAGGTCAATAGTAAAAACTCCATGGTTTTCAACAGCAGCAAAGCTTGATCAACAGTGATGCTCAAGAAATGCCAACCTCCACTAAGTCAAGTGATTTGGATTCCTCATAGCTCTTTGATGACATTAATAAAATAAACAGCAAAAAACTAATGATAGGACCATCACTACAACTTTGAGAAAATAAAATGTCTTAGATGAATGTGAATTAAATTCTTTTTGAGTAGTGTTGCATCCACTACTCTCACACTGAAGAGTTAAAAAATAAAAAATAAAATAATATTTAGCAAAATTTTAAAAAAGCAACAGGCTCAGTTTATTGCACTGTATCTAGTTCAAGGGATTTTAGGACCATCTAAAGTTTCAGCAACCCTTCTAAAGATATAAATAATTGATCTCTCTTTAAAATACCCTACACTGAACTCTCCTCTCCACTTATACAGAACTAGCCATGAACATCCTCTAAATATTTCAGATAGATCAGTTACCAGAGTGGAATGTAATCAGCCTATAGCCATTAACATAGTTAACAGGAAATGAAATGCACAGTATGAAAGACTGAATTCTCAATGCATATAATTAGAATCTGATATCAAAGACTGAAAAAATCGCACTAATCACTCTGTGGCTTTCTTCGCAAAGAAGCTACGCACATCTCCGCAAGAAAATAATCTGGGAGGAAAAATAACTAGAGAGGGAAAAGCAGCCTTTAATATAAAGCGCTATTCATGCTCAGGTATCACCTTATCTCATGATTTACTCATTCACCATAACCAAGATCACTTACAATACAACTAGAACTGGTCAGATGGCATAAAAGCTTAAGGTGAACAATTCCCAAAATTATCCAGTTCAGTCTATTTGTATGTTGTCATAGGCAGAGACAACAGAAAGAACACATGTATAATTTAAAAAAAAATCCTGATAATTTTGACAAAATAAGAGCAGCTAATGCAATCTGAAATAATTATACCTCCTCCAATGAATCAAATCAACCAGCCAGACAAATGAAGGAAAAATACTCTCCTTTTCTTAAACATCCAATTTTTGCAGGCTCAGTCTTTTCATACCTCTGGCAGTCCTGACGATAAAAGGATTATTTGGATCGATGATCATGAAGATCAATTAATTGAAGAAAGAACAATGAGCTGTTCTGGACAAGAGTCTAGCCTGCCAGTCCCACCAGGCATACCGCAACCGAAGAGGTCTTCCTGACTTTTATCACAGCAATGTAACACAACGAGCAAGGCAATTTCCCTCTTTTAGAAAAATCCCAAATTATTCAGGGTTTTGCAAAGGAGAAGTGACACCTTACTTCACAGAGAAGAAGAAGTGTAGACAGTGAAGCCTCTAGAGGAGAGGTTGATTTTGCTCTGGGTTTCTACAATGCTTAGTTGTCCATGGCAACATTTTTTGGGTGCACTGGGATATGAATATGCAAGTAGTCCTAAAGCAATAGTGTGTCACCAGTGAGACATCCTGCCAACACGTGGGAAGTCACACACTGCACTGACTTCACTCCCTAATCCTCTGTGAAACACTTTGCATTACACAGGACAGAACACGACAGCGCAGAATACAGAGATGCACCACATATATGGATATACGGAACATTATTATAGCCATTTTATAAGCGTTATAGGTACCTGAAGTGGCCACAAGTGAGCTGTAGTCATGTCTAGCAGAAACTGAAATTGATATGGTGTAATTAATGCCAAATGCTAGGCAGATAAACAAGTCTGGAAAAGCCTTTCCTCTTGGGAAAGACATGCTCCCATCTAATCTAGGCTAGTGCACACATGCAGAAAGAAACCCACCTGCTACATGCTCCCATGAGACCACGACATAATAAATGATTCAAAACCAAAGAACTGAAAATCCAGTGTCCTGGGGACTACTCAGCATTATTTGCAGGAGAGACTGATCTCACCTAAAAGTTACTCATCCAAGTCTGAGTTAGTCACCCCAGGCTCTCTTTGGAGTCAGTGGAGTCCTCTAGTGAACTGGTACCTCCAGTAGGTCTCATGTGTTTGTCCTAGGACACAGGACGAACAGCTGCAGTGGTCTGAGCTGGAAGATTATTGTGCATTGAGGAGTTAGTGACACACGTAACAGTTGACCTGAGTGGGCACAGGCCTGTGCTATACTTTGCTGCACTGTGTTGGGCTGTGCTGCACATATAAATTGGCCTTCAGACCTGTGCTGTGCTGCACACCACTTGGCTGCAGGATAAACTTTGCCAGCTAATCATAACAGAGCAGCCTGCAGGCAGCTCCCACTTGGCATCGGCAATTATGCCACCTGTGTGTCCTTGTCTCTATCTTGAAGTGAAGCAGCATGTTTTCATGCTAACATCCTTTTGCTTGACAGTAGAAATGATAAATGGAATTGTTTACTTCTAAGAAAATCCTATCAGAGTGCTAAAGACCATAATGCCAACGAACCTTAGCACGAATGGTATCAGTGCAGCATGCCATGCTGTGACTAGAGGTCCATCTGATGCTGTGCAACCCTGGGCTCCTAGCATCTGTTAGGACGTAAGGGCCACAAAGACTGGAGCACCTCTACTGTGAGGAAAGACTGAGAGAGCTGGGACTGTTCAGCCTGGAGAAGAGAAGGCTCAGGGGGATCTCATCAAGGTACATAAATACCTGAAGGGAGGGTGTGAAGGTGGAGCCAGGCTCTTCTCAGTGGTGCCCAGTGACAGGACCAGAGCCAATGGGCACAAACTGAAACACAGGAGATGCCATCTGAGCGTCAGGAAACAATTTTTCACTGAGAGGGTGATCAAGCACTGGAACAAGTTGTGTGTTCCTCCAAGAGAGGTTGTGGAGTCTCCATCCTTGGAGATATTTGACTTGTTTACAAGACTGATTGACAGAGTCCCTTGAAAGCAGTCCTGAAGGGCGTAGGAGTCCAGCAAGGCTGGACACTCTTTAAGAAGGAAGTCTTAAAGGCGCAGGGAGCAGGCAGTCCCCATGTGCCATAGGTCATGCTGGCGGCAAAGAAGACTGGCCTGGCTGAACAGAGAGCTTTGGCTGTAGCTCAGGGAAAAAAGGAGAGCCTATGGCCTCTGGAAGAAAGGGCAGGCCACACATGATGACTACAGAGATGCCGTGAGGCTATGCAGGGAGAAAATTAGAAAGTCCAAAGCCCAGCTAGAAATTAATCTGGCTTCTGCTGTAAAGGACAACAAGAAATCTTTCTATAGATAGCAGCAAAAGAAGGGCCAGGGAGAGCATCCATCCTCTATTAGATGCAGGGGCAAACATGGTGACTAAGGATGAGGAAAAGGCTGAGGTGCTTAATGCCTTCTTTGCCTCAGTCTTTAGTAATAGCCAGCAGGTCAAAGGAGATGATTCTGCCCCTCTACTCCGCTCTCGTGAGACCCCACCTGGAGTACTGCATCCAGCTCTGGAGTCCCCAACATAAGAAGGACATGGACCTGCTGGAGCGTGTCCAGAGGAGAGCCACAAGGATGATCAGAGGGCTGGAGCACCTCTCCTATGAGGAGAGGCTGAAAGAGTTGGGTGGGGCTGTTCAGCCTGGAGAAGAGAAGGCTCCGGGGAGATCCTATTGCGGCCTTCCAGTACCTAAAGGGGGCCTACAGGAGAGCTGGGGAAGGACTTTTTACAAGGGCAGGTAGTGCTAGGACGAGGGGGAATGGCTTTAAGCTGGAAGAGGGCAGGTTTAGATTAAACATTAGGAAGAAGTTTTTCACTTTAAGGGTGGTAAGGCACTGGAACAGGTTGCCCAGAGAAGTTGTTGAAGCCCCGTCCCTGGAGGTGTTCAAGGCCAGGCTGGACGTGGCCTTGGGCAACCTGGTCTAGTGGGAGGTGTCCCTGCCTATGGCAGGGGGGTTGGAACTTGATGATCTTCAAGGTCCTTTCCAACCTAAACCGTTCTATGATTCTATGATCTTATGAATAGGACCAATTGCCCTCTGAGGATCCAACCCCCTGAGTTAGAAGATAGAGAACGGGAGCAGGATGATCCCCTTGCAATCCAGGAAGAAATGGTCAGTGACCTGCTGCAGCACATAGACACACACAAGTGTGTGTATGGGACCGGATGGAATCCACCCAAGAGTTCTGAGAGCTGGCGGAGGTGCTCATCAAGCCACTTTCCATCATTTTCCAAAACTCCTGGCTGACTGGGGAGGTCCCAGCAGATTGGAAACTAGCCAATGTGACACCCATCTACAAGTAGGGTCGGAAGGAGGATCCAGGAAACTACAGGCCTGTCAGTTTGACTTCAGTGCCGGGGAAGCTGATGGAGCAGATCATCCCGAGTACCATGATGCAGTACACACAGGACAACCGGATGATCCGGCCCAGTCAACATGGGTTTATGAAAGGCAGGTCTTGACTAACCTGATCTCCTTCTACAACATGGTCACCCACTTAGTGGATGAGGGAAAAGCTGTGGATGCTGTCTATCTGGACTTTAGTAAAGCCTTTGACACCGTTTCCCACAGCATTCTCCTGGAGAAACTGGCTGCTCATGGCTTGGATGCGCATATGCTTTGCTGGGTAAAAAACTGGCTGGAAGGCCATGCCCAGAGAGCGGTGGTGGATGGAGCTAATTCCAGTTGGCCATGAGTGGTGTCCCCCAGGGCTCAGTACTGGGGCCAGTCCTGTTTAACATCTTTATCAATGATCTGGATGAGGGGATTGAGTGCATCCTCAGTAAGTTTGCAGATGACACCAAGCTGGGTGGAAGTGTTGATCTGTCTGAGGTTAGGGAGGCCCTGCAGAGGGATTTAGACAGACTAGATCGATGGGCCAAGGCAAACTGTATGAGTTCCAATAAGGCTGCAAAGCTGCTCAACAGAGAGGGACCTGGGGGTGTTGATTGATAGCTGGATGAACACGAGCCAGCAGTGTGCCCAGGTGGCCAAGGCGGCCAACAGCATCCTGGCCTGTATCAGGAATAGTGTAGCCCGTAGGACCAGGGAGGTGATTTTACCCCTGTACTTGGCACTGGTGAGGCCACATCTTGAGTACTGTGTTCAGTTTTGGGCCCCTCACCACAAGAAGGACATTGAGGCACTGGAGTGTGTCCAGAGAAGGGCAACGAAACTGGTGAGGGGTCTGCAGCACATGTCTTATGAGGAGCGGCTGAGGGAACTGGGGTTGTTTAGCCTGGAGAAAAGGAGGCTGAGGGAAGACCTTATCGCTCTCTACAACTATCTGAAAGGAGGTTGCAGAGAGGTGGGAGTCGACCTGTTCTGTCAAGTAACAGGTGATAGAACAAGAGGAAATGGCTTCAGGTTGTGCCAAGGGAAGTTTAGATTGGATATTAGGAAGAATTTCTTTACTGAAAGGGTCATCAGGCATTGGAACGCATTACCCAGGGCAGTGGTGGAGTCCCCATCCCTGGAGGTATTTAAGGGTCGTGTAGATATAGTGCTCAGGGACACGGTTTAGTGATGGGCTTGTCAGTGTTAGGTTAATGATTGGACTAGATGATCTTACAGGTCTTTTCCAATCTAGGAGATTCTGTGATATTCAAAAGCCATCTGGCCATGGTCCTGGGCAAACAGCTTTAGGCAGCCCTGCTTGAGCACAGGGGTTGGACCAGATGACCTCCAGAGGTATCTTCCAACCTCAACCATTCTGTGATTTTGTGATTATCTATGCTATCAGCTTATTCCTTATCTCTAATAAAAGGAATTTTAATTAATACATTACAGAGTTCAAATACCTTTCTTACTGGGATTGACAATGAACACTTTGATTGGTGCACTTCAACAGTGAATCGCCCTCTGGAGGTAGACAGTTCACTCCTAAAGCTCACCCAAGGTTGTCTAACTTTTAGTTGCCTAAATAAACATAGAAAAATTCTACCTTTGGTGCATGAGTTGACAGTTTATTGTTTTAACTTGTTGGGGGAGGTGGTAGTGTTGAACACTTGTATACAAAACTAGCTAATAGTCTCTCTGGAAGATGGGTAGTTACTAGTGAATACTGCATTGTCTCCAAGAAATGCAGAAGAGAATTATTATGCTGAATAAAACTTACATGTACCTTGGAAACCACAGTGAGTTGGAGGAGGGACAGAAGGTGAGATCCTCAGCCTGCAGGCAGGCGAACACAGGACTAGACCCTAAGAAGTATGCCTGAGTGAGCAGACCATGGAGAGGTTGGGAGAGGTCTGAAGGTCCACTTTACCTTGGAGCTGGGACACAGTTCTGGAGCCCAGCACACAGAGGCAGGCAAAAGGCAGAGCCAGAGTGCGTGGGAAGGACTACCACCTTCTCCTCAGGAGGGAGGTGTTGGATATGTCTACTATGTGGATGTTAAAAAGCATAGGGCACTGTAATGAGAGTTTCTGATCAAAAACTGTAGCAAGAAGGAGGAGAAAGGACTTCTTCCCAGGGAAGATGATACAGTTGTTATTAGATCTTTCAGTTGTCCTCTTCCCACAAAAGCCAGCATCCTTTCAGTCTTTTCATATCAAGCTTTTTATGTCAGGCAGGTTTTGTAGTTTATTTTTCCCAGTGCTTCCCAGAGTTATGTAGCAAAGTTGTTTCTCATAATTTGATATACTTAAGGCATTTGAAACATGCTTTCTGACATTCCTAGGTAAAATATTATTAAAATAGTAAACATTTGTGATTCCGTTCATCTGTCAAAGATTCTTTGTTGCACAGTTGCAATGTAGGGCATTAAGCTGGAGGTAACTGCTCAAGCTGGACACAGTAACGGCACTTCTCTGCAGAAACTAGGTCATGTAAATGCAACAACCAGACTACTCCCTAGCATGCAAGTTTGTCCATACCCCTGATAAGTTACACAGCAATCTCAGTTAACCTGCAGGTGAATTTGTTTCCCTGGCAGTGCTACCAAAACTAAACTTTAAAGGCAAGTGAGCTCTTTGTCCGAGCAAAATGAACCTAGCACAGATTAAATAGATTGCCAGTTGCCTTGCTGCATGGACCCTATAAATACAAGCCATATAAATATCCTCTAAATACTCTGTTCTTATAATCTCTTTAGTGATTTCATATCGATAAAATGTTTATCAAGCTTAACCTGACAAAGTACTTAAAAAAAATTTCAAAGCCTAGTTTTCCCAGCTTTTAAATGAAGTTCTGTAAACACTCTGGCACACACATCGATGCCTGGAAAGGTGGCACAGACAACATGTATTAGTGCTGAATGAGGACTTTTGATATTCAAGATCCCATCAAAAGAAGCAAGTGGAGGGTGGAAGCATTGCAAGCTCAGGCTGGCAAGAACATGGTGTCCAAAATACATTATGAAACACAGAGCAACTGGTTGCCAGAGATCCTAGTAAAAATATTCCTGCAACTGGGCATCCTCGCAGACAAAAACTCAGCTCTTCTGTAACATTGACGAAAACATCTCAAAAGAATGCAAATGGAGGAAGAGCTGCATTAGAGACACCCACTTTTGTGCAGGAGCCAAACCAAGATTTATGTGCTTAGTACTGAAGCAATATTCAAAATAGGAGGGATGCTGCTTTGATTACAAGAATGGATTGCACCTTTTAATTGCATACGTATCATGGTATTTAATCAGCCATGCAGCTGACATCACTTTAACATTATACCACTGTGCATCTGTGACTTGGTAGGAATGCAATGAGTTACTGAATGGATCTTAATCCTCTGAATATTCAAGTTCTTTCATGGATCATAAATAAAAGGGACTTGGCTTGCACCAAGGTAAGTGACCACATTGTGCTTTAAGTGAGCCATCTCCATAAGTCTGGGGAATGATGTCTCTCCATCCATCTATACAAAAGGCGGTGATAATAGAACCTGCTTCAACTGAAAAGACCACCAGTACATAAGAGAGGATACCGAAATCTCTGTATCAAATCAAGCCTGGAATTCCCTGGAGATTCAAACTTGTCAACAAGGGTCTTCATTTATATTAAGCATGGTACTGGCTTCTGTGCTTCAGACAACCGCCCACTAGGAAATGCACTAGTCTCCAAATGGAGTAAAAGTTGAGTAAGTATCAACTCAACTCAATTCCTCACCCACGTTTAGTCCTCTTGGTATCTCCCATAGCCACAGCTTGCTCCAGACAGGTCCCCAGTCTGAAGCGATTGAGGGACCAAAACCCTAGAGCATGCTGAAGTCCTTCGCAAACATCAGTTCAGCTGCAGCCTTTAAGACCAGTGTTGGATTTACGTAAATACATTTTAAATCTAAACTAAACCCCAATGCAGCAAGCTGACTAAAGCCTTCAGTCTGGGATTTCTGCAACTCTTTGCCTAATAACAGAAAAGACTTGTAAGCTGTGCTTTAATTAGCTGACTCTTGTGTCTGGCCAGTAAGGAAGGCACCTTGCATGGCTTGAGAGGGAGTAGCAGCTAATCCATAAAGCCATTTTCCACCTCTGACTATCAGCATAGGTGAATCTTGTTCACTATGTGCTACCAGCAGGTACTGTCATCACTTGTGATCGGTCAGCACATAGACCTAATTAAAAACCTTCGAACTTTACAGCTGTGAGTGAGCCTTCAGTGGAAACGGAGAGGTCTCCCAGTGATCCTGGCAGAAAAAACTTCAGCTAACCTACAGGGCAGCAAGACAAGAACTTTTCTGTTCTAGGTGAGACAAGACAGGACTTCCTTCAATAAGGAAGGAGAAATGCAAGCATTTCTATACGAGTCCCAGCAAGATGAAATGGGAAAAGCTGTGTCCTGGCTGAGCGGATAGCATAACAGCCCTCTCAAATGCAAGGCCACAATTTTTAATGAACAGCAGAATACTCAGTTAACCTGTCTTGAATTAATTCATAGAATAATAGAATTCATTTAAAAAAAAAAAAGATACAAAGTAGCAGCCAATTTGTTAAAGCAAACCCATATCAAAATAGTACGCATAACTGAAGCATGTTATGTTATGTTTCATGTTAACGCTATCTACCACAGACCTTTTTCTCGTCTGTCAGATAAGTAGTGAACTTTGGAAATAAACATATTTAAAAGGAGTGCCATGAACTTGATAACAATAAGTATGACAAATAGATGCAGTATGCAAGGGAGTAGATATCTATGTAGTATGACATGAACTGATGGCAAAGTACTGGAGGAACAAGTCAATGTGGTGGTGTACTATCAGTAAAATGCTGAAGGGCAATGACAACTGCTAGTGTGGTGTTGGCATGTGCAGAGTACAGTTTAACTCCAGCTGACCCAACTAAAGGGATCATAGTTAAAGACAGAGCAGTATGAGCTGACAAGAAATTAGGATGTGCAAAATACAACATAGCATAGAGACACCTGAACCAATGTAAACGAGATGAGGCAAAAGAACTTGCATAGGCATATTTGCACAGCACTTCACTTGGGCTACTTCTCTAACAGACCACACGCTAACAAGAAAGTAGTCTAATACAGAAGAACCATATATATACATACAACGTATGCGCATGCCTTCATACGTAATATAGGGTATCTGAAAGTGAACACGATTTTGCAAGATTAAAAGGTTTAGGTAATCAAGAATTGTCTCAGGAAACAACCACATTTTAGTGACAGTGGTCACTACTAACTACCTCCATGCTTAAGATAACATTTGAATCACGCTACGATCTTCAAAGTGTCATGGGCTTATAATGTAAAAATTACTTTTATTTTATCACTTTATTATTCATATAATTTAGAACCGAAATATTCTTGCTTAGTTTCATCCACATGATGAATATCCTTGGACTACTTGAGGCAAATCACATCAGACATTTGGATTACTCAACAGAGCTACGGAGAGGAAATATATCTTTGAAGCTGACGCAGTTTTGTTTAGTAGCCAAGGATATTTTTAGAATACAGAAGGAAAAACACCAGACAGAAAAAAGACTTGTAAAGGAACCCCAGATAAAATACCAGAAATAGAGCAGATGCACACAAAACCAAACAGCTTAGGAGGGCCAGATAAACCTTTTAACTGTTATGTTCCATACTGTATTAAAAAGAAGACAGCAAAATATAGATATATAAATCTTAAATGATTAAGAACAAAAAAAATTTTATACTAGTGCATCTTTCATTGCCTCCATTTTAGCATCTGACAAGCCTGGTGTTAAAGGAAAAAAATATTAGAGATCTACTTGAATGAGCAATAGAAAGAGAGAGAGAAAATACAGAATTAGACCATCCTTGTGACCGCTGAGAAAGTGGTCAAGATTGGTCTTCTACTAGAATGGCACACAGAATTCCAGACAAATTATACATACTATTGGAGAAACATGTCCCTCCCACAAAAATACCCAAACTACAGCAGAAGCAAGCTGGAAAGAAAAAACAGTAACAATGGACCAGGAGAAAGAAGTACAGTGGATTAAGAATTACTCTGAACTCTACAAATATGAATTAGTCCTCAAGAAAGACAGAGAAAATGCTGATGGACGTTTTAGATATGCGCTGTGCTAGGAAGACTTGAGATTCATGATAGAAGGTTATGGAACCAACAGAGACTACAGGAGACATTACTCCATGCAAATAAGACAATAAGACACAGCTGGAAGAAAATTATTAATCATTTATATCAATAACCCAGTGGTGATTACAGCTTTACTGCGGCTTTACAATGCAGAGACATTGAGGAATATTCCTGTGGTGTTGTCAAGGTAACCTGCAAGTACGTAGGTGTGCAATTCTGCTGGCATTTGTATCAAATGAGGGAGAACTAAGGAAATGAGAGTAGAACCTGTGTTTCGTTACACCTGAAAAAGCTGAAACTTTTAGCTTGAGATCAAGAAGAGCTGGAGTAAAGGTTAGGAGGAATTGTATGCTAGAGCTCACCAGTTCCACAGAGATGGAGCCTCCTCCCGCGTTTAAGACCAACAGAGTAGGAACAGGGCACATTCTGGAGAAATCAGACTACCTTCAGATACGCTGCTAATATACTATGAAAGTATTGACTGCTTCTTTAATTCCCTAAGTGTTATATACACCTTGTGGTTACATCTTTAGCATCAGTACTCATGCTACCTACTACATATTTTTGTTAATTATTTATTATTTAAAATGTTGGTTTTGAATTCTGATTTGAATCGTGATTCCTTACCCAGTAGAGCACCCACAAGCATTTATTTTTTCATTCATGCTACCTTCTTGACCAGTTAATTAAAAGAGGAATGCAAAGAGGTGGTTAACACAAATGAATTTTACTCTGCAAAAGAGGGACAGTGAAGTAGAAGAAGGGCTAAGAGCACACACTCTGCCAGTTACTGAGGCTCCAATGAGATGTGACAACTTGTTAAGCTGTGACCAGTTCCTAGCACTGATAAATCCTTGAAAACAAGCTGCTTCTGGCACCAATACGATGCTGGACTGCTTAAAGCCTCTTAAAGCCTCCCCCTCTTCTGCCCACCCTCCTCTTTCACAGGCCTGTCACGGTCAGCGGCAGAGCCACACTCACAGAAAGCCCTGAGCTTCTCTCTCCCTGCCCCCCAAAAAGGCAGTTTGTCCCATCAGCATCCACCAGAACTGCAACTGATTAAGGACAACTTCTGCGTGGCCTCTTCCTAAATAAAGGGGAAAAAAAATAAATCTCACAATGATTCACAGAGGTAAAATCTAAAAAAGGCAGTATAATGATGTTAAGCAATCTAAAAAGATAATAAGATAAGAATTCTTAAGGCTCTGTTTTAAAGTCCACATACTGCTAAGTAAAGCTAACTACAAAGTGTTTGGAGTGCTGACGAAGTTTGGAGTATACAATGAGACAATTCATTTTGTGATAAATCATACTTTTGTGTGTAGCTTTTGAATTCAGCAAAGACACATGATTTCCCACGCATTTCTGGAATACTATGCTGGACCATTACAAACAGAGATGAAAAAATAATCTTTTCAGTGAGCTTCTATTTACTGTGGAGTATTGTGTTACTTAATAGTCAATGTATTCTCCACCATTCACTGTGTGCAGATGAGGTTCCTACATTTGATTCAAAGAGGGCTGACGCAGAATTAAATTCAGCCACAGGGATGCAGGAGTCAGCTCTTACCAGGCTCAATGGTAACTGTGTCCACTCCTGGAGAGCCATCTCCCATGTTCTTAGGCCACAGACATAATATATACACTTAAACACAATGATGTCATTCTAATTCACTGCTCTGACAGACACCCACCAATTCAAGAGCCTTCTGCTACACCACAGTTTTCACCTACCCACCAAAAGAAAGAGCGAGACAGGTTGAATCCAGGTGATACTGTCTTAACCACCTCCCAAATCCTCTCAGTTCAGAACCTAAATTTTCCCTAATGTTATGATGAAATATATACATGACGAAATGTAAGCAGGGCACTATTTTTGCAGTTTGTAATTTTAGAATTCTGTCTAAAAAAAAAATAAACAAACAGAAGGTAACCCTGACCAAGCAGCATTTTACACAGGGTTAATAAGCAAAATGGTTGCACCAGCAGGACCTTCCAAAACAAGATGCTTTAATTTCAGGACTTCAGAACAATTTACAAACCACTACAGGAATTCTAAATGTATTCTAGATCTAGGGACAGACAAAAAAACCCGAACTGAATGTGTAACTTATTTTGGCCAGAAATAAATGAACCGTTAAAACACTCAGAAGTGAAATACAGGCAGAAAAAAAATTCCTGGACCACATATGGCAATCCACACAAAAGCCCTAAAAATCCAGCAGATCTGTTGCAAATCTGGTCCAGAAATGTATAAACTTCAATTTAAAACTGGATCTCCTTCGAGTCATTCTTAGTATCTCAGATATTCATCTAAGACTCCGTAAACCCAAAGAACAAATACATTGGGCAAAAAAGCAACTCAGGATCCTCGAGGACATTTTAACAAACAAATCTGTTTGATTGCTGCCCTATACGAATACCTTCAGCCACATTCACCCACAAATCCCTACAAGACTCAGTCTCACAGTCCCTTTCCAAATACAAGACACTTCCGAGTGACAGCCACACCTCTGAGCCTACAGAACCCTACCAGACACAGCTGAACTGTCCCCCAAAGTAGACTTCAAAATCTTCAGCCACAATCAAGGTGTAGCGTTTTTACAGAAGAGCCCTCTCTGTCACTGTTGCTGCATTTACCCAGAAACCGCTCTGTCCCTTGAGAAGGGAATACCTCTGTTCTGACTACAGAACCCTCCAGGAGGGCAGAGCTCACACAGAGCCGAGCCATGGCAACATCACTTAGATGTCCTGAAGACACCATGGCAGCACCCTTTCTCCTGGGGGATGCTATTAGGATGGACAGCATATGAGTGATACCTTCACAGCACATTGCAAAGATGATATGCCAATCCCTACATGGCTTTGGTCACAGAGGGCTGCAAAAACACTGGCTGAGTATCAGTTTCTGACCAAAAGTTCTGAAGTGTTCCAAAGAAGAGGTGTGCTGGCCAAAATCCCCCTGGCACTGCAAATTTAGGGGAAATGGCTAACAAAGAAAGATGTTTACGGAAATGAAAACCCAGCAGATGGGATTCAGTCCCCTCAACCAGCACCTTGGCAAATCTGCCTGAACACAATGTTAGCCTGATTGCTTTCACAGAGTAAAGGGGACGTAAGTAAAGGGGAAGGGCTGTAGGCAAGCCAGCCTCAGGTGTTGATCTGAGAAGTGGCTAGGATCACACAGAGGACAGAAGTGGCTGAAACTCAAGATTTTCTGCAAGACAAAAATTCAGAATAGCTTTTGTTCTGCCTAAGAATAAAATTTATTTTAAGAATGTCCCGCACAATGGGAATTCTGAAATATTGTTTTGAAAAACATTTAATAAAGCATTTTGCTCCAAACTCCTGAATGAAACCCTCGAGTGGCTCAGAAAAATGACAATGGCTACCAATAAATTATACATATTTGAAAAATTATAAATAAATGTTCTTTGTTACCTGCACCTGCAGCAAGGAAAATCTACTCATCAGTTAATATTTTCTTGTACTTTTTAAACAAGACTACAAACTGTACCATGAATACTACTTTTGCCCATGGGAAGAAATGAACTGCAGAAACCAATCAAAGATTCTCAGTGTTTGATTTTGCTTTTGCAAAACAACCTAGTTAGAAGTCTCTAAGGAGATATTCTAGAATCAATTGCATTAAATTATGTTCTGAGAGTCCAACAGCAAGGCAGAATACAAATGAAGCACAAAAAAGCCATGTTTCCATTAGTAAAATGAGCACAGATTATAAAAAAGGCAATTTGCAGTTAATATTGCATTGGGTTCTGGTTTTGTAGTGTAAAAGTTAAGTTTTGAAAATTATTTAGAACAATTCAACATTTAGGAACCAGAACACTCTCATTTGTTTTGATCTTTGGTTTTAAAGTGAAATCATAATTAAGATCTATTAGATCTATTTCAAATTTCTTTCCGATTCTAGTCTGTTCCCATGATCCCAGGCATCTGGGACTTCAGCCATCAGGGAAGCATAGGCACCACCACGAGTGTATGTGAGCCCTTTCCAATGACTGAAGATTTGCATCACCAACAAGAAGGGATCTTCTTTTTTAGCACTCTCCACACAGTTAAGGTTGTGCTTACCACCTTTCAACTTGTCTGTACATATCATGGATTGAAAATGAGAGAAGCAGAGTCAAAATTCACGCAGCCAGAAAAAAAGTATTACCTTGAGCAAAACACATACCTTTGTGGTATATAAAACATGTGCTGTGGAGGGGGTTTGTAGAGGACTCCTTCATACACAGGCCACAAACCACTTAAAATTCTGAAGAGCGAACTCTTTCCACAGCCATTGGGTCCAGTGATTAGAAGATTCATCCCCTCCTGGACCTACAATAGCAATGAAAATGCAAAGATGTTACTATGCAGTATATACAGCACAAGACAGTCTCAGACCCCTAGAGGGAGTTAGGTGAGCATTTATACCAAATTATCAACCCATTTCATTAGCTACCTGCACATATTTATGCAACTATTCTGGAAACAGTGGCATAGATATAGTATGTGGGCTGAAATAATGAAAATAATTTCTATAATGTCTGAGTATTTGTATAAACTACACTGATTATGTCACAATGTCAATACACCACAGTCAGAATCAATTATTGTAATGCAGATTAGGTCCAAAGGTGTTAACAGCATACAGAGCAGCACTATGCCCATCAGTGATATTAATTTAAACTATGAGACCCCAATCAGATGATTTGGAAAATTAACTTCACATTGCCCTTTCCTGCTTAATTACCAATGTTACTTTGGCTGTAATGCACTTGTTTTTATTCATTTGAATATTACCCTGTGTATATATGAGTGTGTATAATCATAATGTCATTGTCTAAGCTTTAAATAAATATATTGGCTATGTTACATTTTCTGTTGTTTTTGTCTCTTGAGCTAAATAACTGTCTCCTTGACCATAAAGTTGTAATTTTACAAATGTGAAATTCCTACACTGAAGCCATTGCAAGTTTTGCCATAGCTAGAACCCTGTCATCCTAGTTGCTAATTCCTGTACCAACAGAGGTAGCAAGAGGAACACTGTGCTTTAGCTAAATTAAAGGACCTGCTGGAATTATTCATGTTAGTGTTCAGATAAATTCAACTCTTTTTTTAAATAATAACATCTGCACTGGAACATGAGATGAGGATATATATGGCAGTAATTCAGTAAAGGTCATCCATTAAAATTGTGAGCAGGCACCAAGTGGTATCTGGAATAGCTTTTTAAAAACAACACAAGTTTTTACTGAGTAAAGACTCCACAGTTGGGCTTGTGAACTATGCTGTCAACTATCAGTTAGTACTGCTCTTTGTGGTGATCAAGCAAAACTACAGACTCAATGTTTTCACTGTTGCTGTGAACTCAGACTTTTAAAGGAGCCTATGTGAGTAAAGCATCCCAATTTCAATGAAATTAAGTAAAGATGGATGCAGACTCCCACATACACCTTTGAAAATCTCACGTCAGTTTTTCACCTGGCAACAGCACCAGAAATCCTCTCTTCTCTTTCTTTGAGCAGGATAAACTACATATGTCTGCCTCTATTGAGCTACTATGCCTACCTTTCTGGACTTCCCCTTTTATCCATATGCTCCTCCAAGTACTTAACATAAGGTACATGAATTCTGTGCTGTTTATGTTAATGTGATGGCAACAATCAGAAGATTCTTGCATATCATCTTACTTTGAAGTTTAGTCTGGAAACCACCACATCGCCATTCGGAGTAATAATAGGAACATTTTCACAAATAATTCCATGATCAACATCAATAACTTTCCCTAGAAACAAAGAAACAAAAAAGATAATAATTAGAGTTTGTGAAACCTTCCATTAAGCAATGATATGTGACAGTCTCTGTGTACGGCTGGGAAGTATAAATTGGTGAGTTTCAAACAACTCTTATGTGCTCCAGGTTCCCCTAGTGGAAAATCTAGATAATAAATCTTGGCTAGTCAGAAAGACACTGTCAGCAGTAGCCACAAATGTGTAATGAATTCCAAATTTCATCATAAATATAATGCACAATATGCATCATAAATATATAATGCACTATAAAGACATGTTTATTCACATCCTACCTGTATTTACTGTATTTAGTTTTAAACAGGTGGTAAATATCAACCAGTAAAAAAGTTCAAGGACGGCCTTAGCCACAGACAGACCAGTTTACTTTCTGTCAAGGACTTCATTAGAAAATAGAATCTGCTTTCACTACCAGCTCTGAAACTCTGAGCCCGGTTCAGTCTCCTCCAGCAACGAGAGCAAAGGAGAAAACATTTGATGGCTTGCTTCCATCTCCTTTTGAAGCCATAGACACTGTAAACGTGTCTTGTAAGTATTTGTGGAAACCCATATAACATATTTCACTGCAGTAGCTATACTAACTATTTGGATTTCTGGCAAATTTAAATATACAATCTCAACTGGACATTTGGATACTCTGTAACACAAGAACTTAGAAATAAATTTTTCTGGGAACACTAAAAAAATGAAACCAACTCTAACTTCTCGGTTGCCTGTTAATGGGCTTCTCTAATGGAACCCGAACAGCTGGGCTCCTAGACAAATATCAGAAATTGCCTTTACAGACAAGATGCAAAGGAAAGAGATTTCTCTTTGTATTAGAAAAGCTTATTTTATAACTTATACTAATCTGAACAAAGAAATGTCTCCACAGAAAATTATCCTTCGTAATCTTAAGCAAATTCTGCAAAATTCATTCATGTTTTTGAAGCACTTGGATACAGTGGAGAAATTCTAGTTAAAACAAATCTACGATATAAAATAGTAAGCTAAGTAAGTATTAAGTAAACTTAATTCTCATTTCCTAACTTTGCAGTGTTTGATTGCAACTTTAGGGGGCTTTAAAAGCATTTTTATGTGTAATCAGAAACACAATTTGACAGTATTTGTACAAGATATACAAAATTATATTTCAGCTTTAAAATTCTGAATTATTAGGTACACTGTATATCACAGTATTACTATCTGTTAAAAATATTCGAATACTCTTCATATTTTCACAAGGTTCTTATTGACAACAGTAAATGCAAAGCACAGTTCAGACATCCCTTAGTTACTTAAACTTATATTTAATGATTTAAAAGGAAATAAGTAGCATGTGTTGAAAAAGCCTTTGGGGAAGCTGAATATTAAGATTTTTCTTTTCTAACAATGCAGATACATGTACATATGTGAGCACGTGTACTTTTATCCACATACAAATCTACTCTGCAGGGATTTCTGAAATATCAAGACCAAAAGAAAGAAGGAAAAACAGTATTATAATGGGACTTGTCATAAAAAGTGTGGAGCCTGTGGCCTAGATTTATCTGGCCTAAATTCTCCTTAAGTCCTCGTGCACAATGCTTAGTATTGGCTAGCTGCCTCTGAGACCCTACAACCGCTCAGGAGCAAACCCTAGCCACCGCGACTTAGGAGGAATTCAGGCTGGATGAAATGTGTGACTGTAGTGGAATCAAATCTTGGGAAAAGGCTGCAGAGAAAAAAGGAGTGAGATATAAGTATACCAGACCAAATGGGAACGTGAACAGCACGCTTGCATATCTGAACTGTATTTGGGTTTGTGTTTAAAAACAGTTATCTAAAAAGGGCCCCCAAATTACTTTGTTGTTCCAGGAACTACAAACCTTTTCTCTTGTACATGACAAAATGTAACAGTTATAAAATGCCATTTCTTTTAATGTCAGTCAAATATTACCAAGATCGATAAGATTAAGATATTGGCTATTTTCACAGCTATCCACCACGCTGCATCAGGCTGTTTGTTATGAAGAACCTTGTCAGAAGACCTTTGAGAAATCCGTGCTGAAGGGCAGCACTGTTGCAATTGCTGAAAGAAGTTATTTCATAAAGAGCGCTGTGGTGCCTTCAACTCTACCGAGGTTTAAGTTTTCAGAGGCCAAAGGGAGGGTATGAGGCTTTTTAACAACACAGAGGGCAGAAGTGGAAGGGGTCTGTTGGGAAAATTGGGAAAAGCCCATTGCAAAAGCTGCCTTTATGTACCTCAGAGAGAAGCTGGATGCAAGAAGAAGAGAGAGGTGGCATGTAATGGAGCACGATAAGAAATGGATGCACACAGAAAATGCTTTGGGGAAGGTGGAGACAGAAAGATAGTGGCACCAGAAAGATACAGGACAGGGACAGGAGGGATAAGGTATATATTGATCAGATCATTTGGGAGGTGGGGGAACGGTAAAGTTGCCAGCCCATTTTCAGAGGAAAATTCCCACTAAATTATGAAAAAATGAGCACAGCCTGATTTTCAGTCACTGAAAACAAAGAAGTATTTTAATCAAAAACTACTGAACCAGTCTGTCTTTCCCTTCTACCCCAAACAAAATAAGGTGGTGCTTGAAGACAAAAAAGTTAGTCTCAGTTTTCTGAAAAAAATTAAGTGTCTGAGGAAAGCAGGCACTGTCCATGTAATTATAATAATACCACCGCCACCAATAACAGTATAGTTGAAATGCTTTTTTCATTGAAAGCTTTCACAGAAAACATTTGAGCCATTTTGCGTATTAGAAAAGCACTGCATAAGCACAGAGTTACAAAATAGCAGGAGGTTAAAATGGAAGGCAACATGGTCTCTGGGGTATTAAGGCTGAGAGGCTGATTTGCTGCAGAAACTAAACCTCCGGTCACCTCCTGTCCCACGGCACTGGCCCCACACAGAGGAAAATACGCATAAATGTATTAATTACCTTTGATTTCTAAGGGCCCATCGATGTGTAATTCTGCTTTATCTTCATTCTTGCTGTTGCTTTCAGACCCTTGAATAACAGCAGTTCTTTTGTAGATGCCTCTCTTTACCTCATCAAAAACTGAAAACATGCTGTAGACACGGGCGGTGTAGCCTGCTAGCTCAGTAACCTGAGAAACAAGAAATGCCTCATTTCAGTTATACTTCACAAATTCTATAAATGAAAAGTTCGGCCAAAGATTCATGAAAAACATTCCCAGTTATTCTGAGTCAGTGCTTCTCAGATGTTACTCTGGAAGGATCAACGATGTATCTTTCGACACCTACCAATTTTCATGCCTTGAGATTCTGTGCTAACCCATATGCCACCCACAGCTCCTACCAGCCAGCAGAGACGGTTTGAGGGGGACAGCTTTCAGCCAATGTAAGCTATGATAGCTCCAGTAAATGAGGAGGTTGTAGGGACTGCTCTTTTCTGCAGATCAGTAGAGTCTTCAACCAGCAGAGAATAGCTATTAGCATATCTGAAAATAGAGAGCCTACCATACAAAAGAAAAACAAAATCTCTGCATTTGCCAGCAAAACAAAGGTCCACAGAAGTGAAAAGAACTGGCATCTATAATTATTTATGTTTACTTCCCTGTATTCCTGAAAACTCCTGTAGGAAAGGTGTGCTTTTCTGTGTAAAACAGGCAGCACCAGGGCATCCTAATCTAAAATACGGTACGAAAAAGAAATGACTCTTCTCTCAACTGCATGCTAAAGTACCAGAGCTAAATCTGAAAGGCTGGATCAGAACTGGGCATTTTTAAGATGGTGAGGTCTCTTTAAAGGCTTTCTCCTTTTTTTTGGTCCTTTTGTCACAGTTTCCATGTGATGAAGACAGAAACAACAGATCTCTGGACCTAATAACTTCCTATTTGTGAGCAGCAACACCACCAAGAGCTCCCAAAGAACTGCCTTCATCTGCAGGCAGCAAAGAATAAAACCCGGACATCGTATTATAAATGTATTATTCGATGGTTTTTAAAGGATTAATTTTTATACTAAGAGAGCAAGACAAGAATAGCAAGAAAATAAATTCAAGGCTATAAAAGCATTAGCTTGCTGTGGTTAAATACATACGCCCCATGATTGAGTTCACCTACATAAATTTCACTATTTGTGCCAGATTCAGAAGTGAGTGCTAGTTCTGGCCACATGGCCATCACTCCACTGGAGGTTAACAAGTATACAATGTCTCGAAAAACTCAGTTTAAAAAGAGTAATCACTCAATGTTTCAAGTCCATCAGCTGTACATTGTTTTGCACTATTGGTAATTGCATTAACAGCTGTGAAAAGTATTTGGCTAACAGCACTCGAGGCAATAGGTAACACCTAGGACCTGTAACATCATTCTCCACATCAGAGTCTTTCTGGCAATTTCAGTAGGAGCTCGTGCAAGGACTGAGTGCTCTGCACAGCATCGGCAGTGGCATTTGATGGAGAGAATCCTGCATGTGATGAACGGAACTTGTACCAACTGTGCGCCAGAAGAAACATAACTTGTAGTAAGTTTCTAAACCATGACCCTACAAACTCGCTTTGTCAAAACATGAAATACTACCATCTAAACTATTGACCTGCAAAGAAAAGGTGAGCCCATCTCGTCTGCAGGGTGAATTACATTCACTGGAAGGAGGTTGCTTTGGTGGGTCAAGTGGGCAAGAACTGGAGCTTCACTACCACTTGAAGTGGATTGAAGTATGCTGCCCTTTGGAAATTGCCTGAATCTATTCTCATGAAATGGGAATGACAAAGTGGTTAAAGTACCACAGTGTCTCTTGAAGAGAAGCATAAATGTAAAATTAAGATGGAAATCCACAGAAATGGTCTTTGATTTCATGCTGTCTGGATTAAAATCTCACCATGTTATAAAAAAAGTGAGTTCGTTCAGTTATTCCTACAACTTTGTGGGTATTTTTGTTTCCCAAAAATAAAACCACAATGTTTGTAAGTCCCCATGTACATTATAGTAATGACTTAAATGTTGAAAATAAAATAGAAATTACATCAGTTTTTCTGGCAGTATCTTTAGAGCAGAGGCCAAGCAGGGGAACAGCTAAAGGAGCATAGGTCAAAATCACAGTCCATTAGAAGAACTCCTCCTGAAAAAAGCACAGACTCTGGTTTTCTCACAGTCCAGATCCGAAGGCACCAAACTATTATTCTTCCTCCAATTTACAAAGCTGTAGCTATTATGGCTGGATTCCAAGTAAGGAATCCATAATCTTTGATTAGCTGTCTAGCTAATGCGTGCCTCCTTGCACTGCCCTGGGAAAAGGGGTCCTCACCAAAGGGACCAGCAAAAACCAACTAAACCAATGCAGAACCAATACTCAGAAGCAAATGTTGAGGAGAATAACAGCACTGCATCACTTTTCTTTTGCTTAACAGCCAGCACCTAGAGAAACCCCCAAGAAAGACCACAGACGAAAGCCCAACTTTACTGGAATTTGGGTAAGGACCTGAAACAGAATCTCTGATCTTCCAGATAAACACCCTGTACTTCTAGACTATCTACTGTCCCAAGGAGGATTTTTTCCCACTAAAATTTCCCTACTTTGCAAAATTACTTACAATTTAACAGGTTCACAGGATACTGAAAATAGCCCTACAGTTTAGGTGGCCAGGAAACAAGTATTCAATTCTCTTTGTGTTTCATACAAAACATGACACTTCCAACAGAAGAATCCCAACACATTGGAGGCAGACAGCCCAAATTCAGGCCTGTGCTCCAAAGAGAGGAAGAATTTGAACCTTTTTCATTCACATTCCATTCACTCACATTGCTCTCTGATGGCACCTGAACACAGGTATTCAAAATTATATTTACATGTTGCACCATGCTGGCAGCTGTGCACTTTAGACTCTGTGGACTTAACTCTAAAGACCAAACTATCAGTTCAAAGATCTCCATGGATTTAGTTGCAATAGAATTTGCCTTTAAAATTGCACTTTTAAAAAACATTTTATATTAAATGCAAATTCTGGTTTACTTTTTTTTCTCTTCTGTTTCGTGTATGACAGATGTACAGTACCTCTTTGTATGAAGACATAATCCTTTCAATAGCATCTGCTCCAGAGATCAGCAAGTTTCGCGATGTAGTAAAAGCTTCTGTTCTTTCACTAACCATTGCCTGTTTCTGGCCATCTTCCAATTCTAAAAGGAAAAAAAGGTTTCTCTTAAAACATTCTTCTGAAAATTATCTCTACAAATTAAATTATGATTAGAATGTGAGCCATTACAGAGCAGCTTTTAAATTAAGAAAGAGTTAACTCTACAAAGACAACTTTCAGGAAGAATTTGTGAATGTAACTAGCATAGATAGTTTTGTAACAAGGAATAAGTGGGAGTATATGGTATTAATCTTCTTATGCAAAACATCCTATTCTTTTATACTATTTGTCTACATAGATAATTTTCCTTTCAAAATATCATTATTCAACCCAATTTTTTCAAAATAAGGAAAAAGTGAAACTTAAGCAATGATCTAAAATAGATTTTTAATAGCATTTTTACTACTTTAGCAATTATTCCAGCCTTACTTATTTACTGACTTCATGTAAAAGGAAATATTCATATATACTAGTCTTGCTACCATGTGACCTACAGACCTACACAGCATGGTCAACTTGCAATGTTTGCTTCTTGAAGGAATCAAGATTTAAAAAGAAGTGGCTGAATATTTTAAGACTAAATGTTGTTTCAGTGTTAATAGTTGCATCTACAAAAAAGAAGACAACAATTTGTAGTAAACCATTCTTAAAGACTTTTAACATACAAGATTTAGAATTAAAGGTCTCAAAGGTTTTCTGCATCACATAACTTTACATATATCTATATATTGCTTAAGTGTGTTGCAGAATGGGGTCTGGATATTATTTTTTTTCTTTTGTAAAGTTTCTCTAAAGTTTCATTTTTAAGCTAAGCTGCTGCTAAGCATCAGGCTGGTCAGGGTAATAGGTGGATTCAGTGTGGCTACTCCTGTATTAGCGATTGTTATTAACATCCTCTGTGATGTTTGCACAGTGCTGATGGTCAAGAAAATCTAGGAGGAATTCCCTGAAGGTGTAATGCAACTGTAAATTTTATGGGCTAAGTCAAAAAACACAAGAGTACAGCAAACAATATTTTTTTACTTGACGAGTAACTGTTTCACCTTCCTGACTAGATCAGATTCTAGAGATCTGGTGTCCAGAAAGCTACATGTAGTACCAAAGCCAGATGTATCTTTCTGTCTTCATTAGCTAAATCTAAATGTTATTTTGTTTTCATTTACACATCCATAAAGGTATCCCTACATAATTACATCTGAAGCACTGAAATACACTATGAATAATTTAGGAAAAACTTGTTTAAAAATTCTTACATCATAGTTTTGCATATATATAGCCACCATACCATAACCAGGCTCTTTCAGGCCTCAGATGTTTTTAGCACCCTGACAACTAGTTGTATGTAATTTAGCCATCTGAAACACAATGAGAGGCATGCTTTTTACAAAAAAAAGAAAAGAAAACCTCTGGCAAAGGGAGAGATTACAAAATTCTTGCTTGTGTAGTTCTCACTTATTTTAAAAAGTAATTTCCACTCCAAGAAGAATACACTTAGGGGATAGGGAGAATTCAGTTAAATAATTAGTAAAATCTAAATTGAAATTTGTTTCTTAGTTCTCAGAGAACCAATTTTTTTTCTGATCTTGTTGGGATTATAGCTCATGCCATCCACACTATGTGGGACCACCACAATTAAACCATTTAGGAATCAGGTATGGTTTAACTATACTAAGGAAGCATTCCTCCTGTACGTAAACGCAGCATTTACTGGCGGCTGCTTCCAGCACCCAGGCTAGCTCACCCAGCAAGAGCCGAGAGAGCTCTACAAACCACCGCAGCCGTCATTTTAGGAGTATTTGAAAAAATAAAATTATATATAAATTACGGCCATTTCACTGTTCCAAAACACAAGCTCTTCTATTACACGCCTAACCCACCAAGATTACTTTTCTTGAACTTTTTGTCCAAAACATTTTTCATACGGCTGGCCTCCTGTGTTTGAAGAAGCGGTGCGTTGTAACAGGGCAGACAGGCTGTCTCTGTTTCATACAGAATCTAACATTTCCCTTTTCATCTTCATTTCTGTAATTGATAGTCATACTTGTTTTATAAACAAAGATAAGTGTTCGCTGTGTATAGAGAAATCAAAGTCTTGCTTCCAAAAATAGTTACTTTCCACAAACTGATGAGAGACATAACATTTAATACAAAAAGAATGAGAAATGTTATAAAATGGGAATCTTGGCTTTGCCAGTTACTTTCTTCCCTGAAATATGTAACAGAATTAGCAAATTTCAGTCAGAAATATCACTGTTATAGAAGATTCTTTTTAATTTTTATTGCAGGATTACCTTTTTGTACTTTTTTTTTTTTGTCCCTGAAGAAGGGGACAAAAGTGTGTTGCTTTACACCTTTAGTCTTAGATCTGGTCATGGTACCAGTTTTTTGCAGATTCCTGATTCTGGTGATTTATCCTAATGCAATAAGTTCACTATCTCTTACTTCAGATATGAACAAACTTGCATCTGACCTGCTGAGGCACAAAGTTTTCCCAAGCAGGTCAATGGTAAGTTCAGGTCTGCTTGATTCTTTGAACACCTGATATACTTCGAACTGGTCTTAACAGTGTTGCTTTGTCAGTAATAAGTTTCTGCTCCATCATTATGACATGCCTCAGGTCTCCATAACAAGCCTCACGCTTTAACATTTTATGTTGCTGGTGGCAAATATTCTTCTGTTTTACAACATGAGCCACCGCTGTGTCTTTCTTTTCTCCCACATTTGAAAAGTATTTATCAAAAGAATACTCATGAGTAGAAGGAATGTTATTTAGTTTAGCACGAATATGAGTCTTTTTTGTATTCATGCTGTAATACCAAGGAGATATTTACAATGTGTGGTTAAATGATCTTTTTCTTGACTGTACTCATTCCCGTCTTAGCAGAGACGCATCACTTCTGTTGTGCTGATAACCTCCGCTGTGAGGTGAAATGGTTTTGTACAAACTCTTCTGTTTGGAATAGGACCTCCTGATATTTTTGAAGCTGTTACCAGGATAGGAGGCATGGTCCTGATGTAGTGCCCTCCTGAGCCACGTGATGGGCAGCAGCTCAGACAGCTGAACACTCAGCCGCATACCAACACAAACTGCAAGTAAGCTAAATCATGTGGGGGCTCCACGAAGTCACCCTACGGGTCGAACCAAGCTTGTCCAGCTGCACAGCTCTGATTTGGAACATAACTACCAAGTCCTGCATGGAAAAGAATGCACTCATTCCTGATTAACTGTACCCAACTTAGAACTATTCCTTCCGCACATTGTAGGATCTGTGCTTAAAGAATCCTATGGAATTTGTAATATATTCTATGGTTCTAACTGCACATAATGAAGCCTGTTGAGGCAAACTTCCCCACTTGCCTTTCACTACCCCTCCTTAATTACCTTTCTTTCTGCCCCTTTTTTTTTTTTTTTTTAATAGCATCTGCAAGTACAAGACTGCTTGAGTCTTGTTTCATTTCTTGGAAAGTTGTGACAGGATGTCAAAAATGACACCATCCAAGCTTGGAATTTGAATTTCACCTTCTTTTCTCCCAGGGAGTCAGAAAAAAACAGTGGTTCCTAACAGGTCAACTCATAAGAGAATAATTACCTATAATTACACTGTGATTCATGGAAGGAAGAGATAAGCACTCTAGAAAAGTTAATAGTATCATTTTGTAAAGTGGCAAGAGATGCTGCAAAAATCAGCACGCCATCCCAACAGTGGCTAGTGAATAAGGAGTGCAATTATCATTACAATCTCATGTGACATGAGGATCCCTCTAAATCCTGAATTCATGCTGTTTATCAAGCTTATGTTCAAAGTTGGATCTTTTGCTTTGCTCTTTCCTCAGCTGACTTACTATGCTTGAACATTACACACAAGACGCAGATGTTGTAATAAACCTAGTGAATAATAAATAGATATGAATGGCATCCATGGGGAAGTACAGTCTTTTGAGAAGGTAACTTTAAAGAAACATTTAGAAATTAAGTAAAAAATGGTATTACCGCCATCTGCAAATCCCGTTGCGGTGATGATGGGCACAGCGACCATAATCATACCACAGCTACTCCAGACATACTTCATCAGGAACTGCTCTATCATGATGTACCATAAACGTTTGGACAAAATGAGATTCATTTGATCTGCCAAAGCCTTGTAGCTTTTCTGCAGTTGTTTCATTTCTACCTACAGTTAAAAAATAAAACGTTTATACAATGCAACAAAGATGCACATCATACAAGATACGTTCACATACGGGCATGAAATAATTGGGTACCCAGAGCTGTGACTTCTGAGTCACATCTGCTGTGTGGCACTTTATTTTCACAGTGCTGCAGCCTCACAGCAAAAGTGCACAGCTTTATGGAAGTCAGTGGACCTGGTTCTTATTTACACCATTGTCCTTCAATAGTACATTGGCAGGTTTTCAGCTTTTTTAAGATCTCTGATATATACAAGAACAACATACAAGGCAGTCACAACAGCTGATTCTAACAACCAAAATAAGATTGATTGCACATCCTTCTAATGAAGCTGCAGCTGTAGAGTTTCACAGCAACTGAAACACCTCATATTGGAAAGCGTTTGGGGATCAGCTATCTCCAATGACTTAAAGTTGTAGAGCTGATCTCTCAAATGCAATGCTGCCTGGTTTTGCAAGCAGTCTGGAGGCAGAGAGAACTATCCCAGGAGGTGGAACAAGTCAAAGACAGTTGCAAGTCAGTAAGATATAATGCATTCAATTCAAGCCAGTATATGTGGGAATTGAAAAAATGTTTAATTTAGCTGCACTTAAAACATTACTATAGGCAGCTTTTGAGAACGATTGCTTCTACCAAAATAAACCATTTGCATTATATAATCATTGCTTGGACTGAAAGAGTAATACTTCAGGCTGGTTTCCAGCTTTCATTTTCACCTGACATGAAACAACTTTTGCTTTTCCAAATCGTGTTTGAAAGGTGTTGCAGCCAAAATTCACTCCTAATAAAAATATGAAGAGATCCTTAATAACGTAGCTTTAAAACAAGCCGTTAGTTTATGTAACTGTGACTGCTGAAGTACTGTACTTAAGCTATTTTAAGACTCTGATGACTACATCTTTGCTTAGCTATGTAAAAGAGTGTCAAAGGTTGTAGTGCTCTCTGTGCTATCACAGAGTTTTCCCCTAGACTTTCTGGTGTGCCCTGGTTGCTATTTCTGCAGCATTACATCTGGCAGTTCATAAACATGGGGGAAAAAAAAAAAAAAAAAGCCTGGAAAAGTTAGGGGGAATGGACTGGGTGGGGGTAAAACGGAGATTAGCTTTCTAGAAAAGCATAGGATCCAGCTGCAAAACAGGAACCCTGTCAGAGCACAAGGGAACTACGGTCCGCTCCCCTCAGATACCGCCTGTGAGACTGCATTTTCCTAGGAAACGGGAAGTGCTAGCTGTAAACAGGTTTAAATGTCAGAGGGGCCCAAAGTGCTCGGGGAGGGCAGCAGGGGAAGCGCAGGTCGGCTCCAGCACTGCAGAGGCAACCCCAACAGCCCTCGGATTTCTCTCCTCCTTACCTTGTGCCCCCGGTAAAAGGCGATCTCTTCCACGTTGGCAATGATGCGTGAATGCATGAAGCGCAGATAGCCCTTCTTGTGCGCCTCCTCAGCCACCAGCTTGCCAAACTTGGGAGAGCAGGCTTTAAGCACACGGGCCGTAGCGTAGACGACGAGCCCGGCCAGGAGCGTGGGCCCGATGGGGTTAGCCCCCCGGGACCGCGCTGTGCGGATGAGGGTGTAGGAGGTGAGCACGACATCCAGGATGGGCTTGGTGAGGTTGGAGTAGAGATGTGCCACGGACTGTGAGAACATCATGATGTCCTCGGTGAGGGATTGGTCAGGGTTGGCCAGCCGCCCGTCCATGCTGATCACTCTGTAGTAAGTCTGGTTGGCAAAGTAGGTCTCATAGGCATGATCCACCAGGCGCGTGCGGAAGGCGAGGGCCAGCTTGCACTCCAGGTACCGTATGGTGCTGTTCACGAAAGTGGCCGGGATTGCAATCATCAACCACTTGATTAATTTGAAGACAAAGCTCCTGGGCTTTTTTTCCACGATGCTTTTCACAATCTTCCCATCGAGGGCAGCCACATAGATGGAGAGGAAGGTCCGGGAAACCAGAGCGACCGAGTGGAGGCAGAGCAAGCCCAGCTCGGCGCTCACCAGTTTTGGAAAGAACAGCTTGCGAAGTTCCAGCAGCTGCTTGAAAAATTCGGCGTTGACCGCCGGGGAGGCTCTGCCCAGGCTGCCGGAGCCGTGCGACGCCTCCCGGCCCCCTTCAGCCCGGCCGGCGTCCTGCGGGCCGCCTTTGCAGCCCCGCTTCATGCGCCTGCGGACGATGGGGTAGAGGATTTTGAGCCCGTACGCCGCAGCCAGCAGGCACGCAGCCCTCTTCGCGGCGCTCGTCCTGCTCCATTGCACCCGCCGGGCCGCCGCATGCAGCATGTGGGTCATCCTGCCCCGCCGGAGGCACCGCTTCGCGCCGGTCCTAGCGGCGGCGGCGGCGGCTCATGGCCGGCGGGAAGGTCGGCCCCGCCGGTTCTTCATCGGGCCGCCGGGGGATGGCCCCGGCTCGCCGCCGGCCGCCCTGCGGTGACAGATGCCGAACGAGCCCTGCCTTCCCAGCGCTGATGGTTGCCTTCAAAGCCCGGCGCGTTGCACAACGCAGCCCGGCGCCGCGCAGCCCGCCCCGCCGACCACCATTGGCTGCGCGGCGCGGGGTGGCACCGGCAGCGGCCCCGATCCCGCCCGGCTCCCCCGGCAGCGGCGGCGCGGGTCCCCCCGGCGCTCGGCCCCGGGTTGGACAGCCGGTCCCCCGCAGCTCGGCCCCGGTTGATCCCCCCGCAGCTCGGCCCGGCTGCGCCGCTGCTCGCCTCAGGCTGCGGCCGGCCCTTTCCTTCCGCCTGCCCTGCGGAGCAGGCACCGCCTCCGGCCGCGGCCCCGCCAGCGGCGCGGGGGGGGCGGGGGGGGGACGACAGACGGACGGACGGACGGACGACGACGGGGGCGGCGGGGCCGTGCGGCAGCCCCGGCGGCGGCAGCGGGGCACCGTCACCCCCGGCGCCCGCCCGAGCCCTCCCCCGCGGCGGGGGGCGGTAACGTCGTTGCGGAGGGGAGGGGAACGGGGACGGGGACGGGGACGTGCCCGGTGCGGGGCGAGCGGCGGGCGAGGGCGGCGAGCGGTCGGGGCCGGTGGCTGCGGGGCAGCCTGGGCTCGGAAATCAGTCCGGGCGGGAGGGACGGACGGACGGAGCCGGGCAGCACGGCGTCTCCGGGGCAGCGCTTTCAAAATAGGCGTAATTTATTTCCTGTCCTCTGGTCAAAAGGAAACCGGTATTGTGCTGGTGCAGCGTTATTAGACAAAAACAAGCCCGACCGATTCGCACGGTGCCTGCAGCAAAACCAGGCCAAATTCGCACAAAGGAAATGACAGCAAAGGCGGCTGTCTTGCTGCTTTATTTTTCTCGCTCCCCAGTTTCTCATTCCTACTTCTTCACTTGTTTGGAAAAGGTATTGTATTTGAAATCACAGGGGGGAGGATGAGAGTACTTAAAAAAATAATTCGGGTCCTTTCACACTTTGAAAATGAAGTAATAAGGTAACTGCATCAGCTGGTATATGATAAAGCATTAGTTTAGGATGTGTCTGTAAAAGCAGGTTTGAAAAATTGTGTTATTAGGCATTTAGAGGAGAGCTGAGGAGCCCAGCCTTGCCCTAGAAATGCAGAGCGAGGCCATCCATCTCACCGAAACTCGACGTACACAAAGTTAAATCAAGTCACGTTACTGTTATAAAACAGCCCCCTTTGGACAGAGTGCAAGGATGATGTTTAGATAGGGACACAAGCTTCAGGATGAAGAAATAATATCTTTGATTTGAGAGAGAGCGCTCTTTGCTTTTAAAAATCAGGCACCACTTTCCAAAACATCCAGGTGCCTTCCAAAAAGCCCAGTAAGCCAAGAGCAGCAAGACAAGACCGAGTAAGATCTGTTTCTCATTTCTTCCTAGGAGGTTGCACAAATTGTGTCCATGGTGGGTTGGGCAGTTACGCAGAGGAGATGTGGGGTAATCTTGGAGCTTAGGAGACTTTCTGCCAGTGAGGACAGGCTGGAGGTCTGGATAAAGGGCCTTCTATGGTTTGGTTTTGGTTTTGTTTTTAATATGCAACTCAAAATAAAGCTAGGGAAACATTGTCAAAATCTGACCTAGAGCAGTACAGCTAATTTTTACTTAGTAGATAGGCCTAGTTTCACTGCAAATTGTTTTGTCGGTAAAATAGAAAGGTTTTTCTTGTCACACAAAGGCACTGACAAGATACACTGACTAAGAAATTGCTTTGCTTGGGGTTTGTTATTTTTTAATCATGATCTCCAGTTGGATACTCCCCATTCTGGCTTGTGTGTATCACAGCATACTTTTAGATTTTGCCAAACCACAGTTATTTGCAATATTCCATTACTCTAGCATTTTCTTACCAAGGCGAAAGTTCACGGCTCTCTTTCAGTTCCGCGTATCTGCTGACCTTTCACTTTACAAGATCCTGGAGGACTGAAGCTTTTGGTGACTTGGCGGTAAGTGCAGATGTACCCTCCCGCAATCAGATCTGTGGGAACATTAAAGTAAAGCCAATCTGACCATGCAGTGTTTTAGTCAATAAAAGCAGTGTATTTTCTTCCTTTGAAGGTATGGCGAGAAGCCTAAACTGTTGTTTTAAATACACCCTGTCTTCTGTTCTTGCTGCCTCGAGGGTTTTGCTCTGCCACAGTCCCGCTCTGTAATCCATGCACAAACTCCTCTTTGTGGAACATGGCCTTAGGTGGTAGATTTTTTTTGTTTGGTGGTGAAGGCAGTAATTTTACTACATTCAGTCATAATAAAATTTCTCAATATTACTGGAAAAATAATTACCAAAGCTTCAGTAATATTGGTGCAGTGTTCAGTGCTCTGTTGCCTCCACAATGTCTATTGACTTTATTTTTATAAACTTTTGAAGGTAAGTGCAATCAAGTAAGTACAAGTAACTGAGGCTGTGGGGTTGGGGGGATATTGACATTAGAACTAGAATATTTTGGGGTTTATCCTTTCTTAAGGAGACCAGATACTTATTTTTTTAGTGCCAAATGATTGTTTTTAAGTCATATGGTTGGTTTTCATCAAACATATTAAAATGACTTGTGTACATTTTCTGAATATAGGAACCAATAGCTGAAGAGGAAGAACAAGAGAAGCTTATCCTATTTTTATAACTATTTAATATTCTGTAGTAATTTTTCACTATTGTAAGTCAATATTCCAGCAGAAAGGAATGCCATAATTTTGCTCCCAACTACAAAAATAAAATTATTGTCCAAACAGTGCTTCTCTGATGACTAAAGTAACAGAATCACTGTCTATAGAAATGGTTTGTGCTTGGACACAACCACAAAGCAGAAATGGAAACAATGAACATCAGGCTGACTTAACTCCATGAATGTTTGAACGTGTAGGAACTTGAGTGTAACCATGGCAATACTGACGCCTCTTTTTTCTCTTCTATTATATGCCCGCTGGCTCCCGCTCCAAAGCTTTGTCCTCGTGCAACTTTGTGACTGCGATGGAGATAGTGGAATTGGAACACACAGGTTATATGAGTGAGATCAGTGAGCTTTCACTCAACGATCATTTTTTAAAACCTTTCGGTGTAATGTTTGAAAAAATAAAACGTGCAGTTTTTGAAGCAAAAGGCTACTTATGTGGTGTCTTACATGCTCCTAACACAGAGTCCAAAGGCTGCAACATCAGTCTTTGCAGAAAAATTTCCTCACTGCTTGCAGAGTTATCCACTGTGCCATAAAGACATACAAAATAAAAAATAAAGCAACTGAAAAATAAATTACGGCTTTTGTATCACTGCTATTTGGGATATTTAACGTTTAAATACATGTATATCATGCATGAAGTACGTAACTGTGAATGCAGTATACGTGAAATATGTAAAATATTAATCCAGACAGTGCCCGTTGTTTTCAGTTACATACTAACACTGAACTGTAAGTCATTTCTAAGATACGATGTGCTGTAATATGGTAAGCTAGGAATTTCTGGGTTTTTTCTCTAATTTTGAGCTGTATGTTTACATACTGGTGTGGGAGTAGTAGGCCTCGATTTGAGCCAAATTCAATAGAGGATGATCATAAAAGCCCTTATTCAAGTAAATACCTTACTCTGAAGTATTTCCAAAGTTTCTATTGACTTTAATGTACTCACTTACATATGAGTACAGAAATACACCCACAGAATTAGTTTGCAACATCAAGGCAAACCAACGACAAATTAGACCTTTTCATCGGAAAAGGGTGATAAGGTATCTGACCTTTGATTTCAAATTCATGGCAGCAGCAGTTGTCTGCTGCTTCTGCCCAGTTTAGAGAAGCCATTGGCTATAGTCATAGACCTCAGTAGAATACCCAGACACTGTAATTTGTTTAGGATCTGGAGATCTCAGGCAAGCGAGAAGCTTCGGTTTTAAGGTGACAGATGTGGAAGCTTGATGAAGAAGTGTCACTGTGGTGAGACTGGCCTGCTCCTACCAAGCAGTTGTTCCATCTGTTTTGGTCCTAATGAGGCTGTATGGTACCCAGACTGGGCAGAGATGTGTTATGGCAAGAGGGTAGAGGGGAGAGCAGAAATGTGAAGGTCCTGCTCTGTTTGGCTCCTGAGTGTAGGCACCACAGAGATGGTGTAAATGGGGGGGCATTCCTGCACCAGTAGTCCTCTTCCTCTTATTCTGTCTTCTGTACATTTAGATCCTGCATGTCTTGTAGGTTATGAGAATTTATCTGTAAGGGATTTCAGTAGTCTGAGTGACAGTACAATCAGTAGGAGACTGATCACAAACAGTTCTGACTTCTGAGAACAGTGTGATTCTAGACAGAATATAGCTCTAGAAAGAAGAGAAAACAAGTTGTTTTCCTTTTACAGAGAGGGAGAGGGAAAAGGCCAAGGATAGAGAAGGTCAGTGTCAGCTGCTTCAACCACAGTGAGCTGCTGACTAATGATCTCAGACGAAGAATTACACTTTTAATATTTAGGCTTTAATACTTAAATACTTTCATATCTGTATTTTTTAAAACATATTTCTGTTGTTAAATTTATTTCTTATTCCATACAGATAACTCAACTGAACTCAGCAATTCCAGAAAAATACAATTATGGGGAGCATGTGTCTATTTTATGCCTTCAGAAGTCTCAAATTTGCTACTTATGTTTTTCAGTTTTTGCTTTAAATCTGTAAAGGTTTCTATTCCCAGATCATCTGAAGAAAATGCTAATTTTCTTATTAATCCTTTGCTCAAGTGCATTTTAAACACTTAAACAAGCTACATGCCAAGTGCAATAGTACAGGTATAAGTGGTAAAATCATGTAGCTGGTATCAATTAGCAATGGTTATATTGGCGCTGCCTGCAGCAGAGCCAGTGCTCTACTCTGCAAAATGCAGGCAGGAATAAATCCACAAAAATAATTTATCCTACTCATGTACCCCAAACAGTAGATCTGCTGCTATCCTTTTGTCATGCCTCAAGAATTTATTTGAGGGGTTGCAGTTGGTAGGTATGACAACAAAAAGATTATCTACTGCAATGTATTCATTAACTCTTATTTGGGAGACTTCTAAATATTAAGAATAAGCAAACTAGTGCAGGCCAGTGCCCCACCTAGCACAGTATTCTGTCTCCAACAATAGCTCTGAGCAGGTACCCAAGGAAAGAAAGGAATTGCAATTACATATGATGCTGCCTCCCCTGCTGTAGCTTCATATTCTCCCAACCTGTAGCCATTTTCACCTGTGAGAATTTCGTGAGACTGAGAGTTTTTTCTATGAAATATTCCACTTTTACAAGGGCTTGTCAAGGTCTCTCTTGAACTCTTGTAAACTCTTACAGAAATAACAGCGTCCTTTGGCAAGCGATTCTTCAGATCTGCCATCCCATACATGACGAACCACTCCTTTCTGCTTGCTTTGACCCTGGCTCCCGCAAGCTCTACTTCAGGCCACCTATGCCTCTTCTGGAAGAGGCATTCAACAATGGAGTGTGCTGTCTCTCCCCGCTCCCCCCCGCAACTTTCCCATACCACCAGTGAGTTTGTCAGCCTCTATTCCATATCCACCCCCAGCCCCTGAGTGCAGGGATGAAAGAACTAAATATTCTCTCCACTCTGTCGTATTTTAGCCAATGGCAGGACTTCCCCTTTTATTTCATGGCTTCTTAGTTTCCTTAAAACCTTCAGTAACAGATGTTGTCAACAGCCTCAATTAAATCCATCAAGACTACAGCAATCACTCTTTTCTACATGTTTATGAGACAGCACTTCCATCTACAGAAGCCATGCTGGCTCCTCACATGCTCGCCTATATTATGGTTTCTCCTATTTTTTGTGTTATCGAAGTAGACTTTCTGAATTGCCACAGAAACTTTTCTTTTTTTAAAAATTGTGTCACATTTGCTACCCTCTAGTCTCCAAAACCAAGGAAGTTTTAAGCAGTCCTCTCCGCACTGCTGCATTGTAGAACTCTTCAGTGAATACCATTTAGTCTTGGTGCTGTTAGTGTTCATTCTGTCTTGGTAAGGTCATTTTGACCTCGTCTACTGTTATTTTTACTTTGGACAGATCCTCTGCTGAGTTCCCCAGAAAGGATTCCCTCATAAAGTTCTCCCCATTTTCCTCATCAATGAATACTGATGCAAAAACCCTAACTTATCTTTTCTGTAACATCCACGTGTCCTCTGAGCACTCATCTTGTACCTTGATCATCAAATGTCCCTATAGAAATTCTAGTAGCCTTTTGCCCCTGGGTGATGTGTAGATTAGTGAGTTAGATTCTTTTTGGCCTATCTAATTGTATCTTTATGTTTATCAAAGTTCATGTTCCTTTCTGTTATCTTCTTTTGAATGCAGTATAGCTTTTTGCTGTGGTTCAGACTGTCTCTTTGCTTCAATCTGGTATCCTTCAGCTTTCTCCTAGTCACATGTAAGTGTTTAATTCTTCTAGCTCCCTCTCCTAATTTGTTTTTAACAAGCCTCACATTGTTCCCTTACTGGAGTTTAGCACAACTATAGAATTTGGTCTTTGTTGCTTTTCAGAAAAATGCTGGTTTTATAAAGTGGGGATTCCAGCATGAGATTCTGAATCAGACCTTGTACATTATTCTCCATCAAGCCAAGGACTGCACTTTGTCTTGAAGGTTCATTCTGTGAAAAATAATTCCATGTAGATAATACCATCTAACAATATAAACTCTGCTTCATATAACAAAGTGTGAATATACTGTTGTCGTGATACTGGTCTGGCTGGTGGTCTGACATGTAGATCCAGTCCCATGCTCTTCCCAGCTGGGCTTTGAATTTCAACCCATGTAGATTATGTGTTTCTCTCCGAGGTGCCTGGTTTTCTATGTTTGGAAATGATCTAGGCTCTTTACTATTTAGTCTTTGGTCTAATGGCATTATCCTTTTCCATTTACGCTCACTTCTAACTCCTTCAAGCCTGATGTAATGAATCCAGCTCAGCAAGGAGCACCTATCAGGAGAAACACCAGAAGAGATGATCTCTCATCACACTGTTTCCAATACGGCAGGACCCAAACTGATCTTCTGTTGTATGAGTGGGTAGTCATTGATTTCAATATATGCTCTAAATGTTTAAACTGGGTTTGATTTTCATTCTCACTGCATATTCTTCCAGTGTGTGTTGCACTCCTGTATCTCACAAACACCAAATCAATGCTACACATCTCGTATAGCAATTTACTGACATTTTTCTAATCTAATGCTGAGACTTCAGACATGCACATAAGGAAGGCCACTGTGTTTTTCTTTAGAAGTTTGACTGAAGTGTTTTGTGGTAAAATACAAAAATCCTTGGACTTTCTGCAATTTTTAGAATTCTTTGAACTAATGACTTTAGAGTAAATTAAAAAAGCCCTCTGCCCCATAAATGTGAATGAAGGAAGGACTTTTAATCAAACTAATAGAAAGAGAGTTTGGTCTTTCAAGAGGAACAACTTTTTCAAGGGGAAACTTTGTTTTTAAAACAAGTTTCGTCTTCTGTTTGAAACCTCCTCAGACTTTATCATGACTTTGCAATATTGCTGTAATATTTAAAAAGGAACTCTCTTAGGGCAAAACCACCAACCAGGTTAGTAGAAAACACCACAAGGATAGTATTACTTTATTTCTTCATAAGCCGGTCTTTCAAGGAAGGGAACAAGCAGAGGAGCATTGACTGGGAGAAGACCATGCAACTCTGTAAACAAAGTTTTAAGCACTGGGTTTGCTAAACAAAAGCTTTCACTTGGAACAGACTCTTTTCTTTTTTTTTTCAGTCATGCATTTCTAACATTAGATAATTAAGTCAATATTTAGGGACCTAAATAGGTGCAGCCTGGTATTTAAAAGTACCAGAATTTCCCACTCTGGACAGAGGATTCAAAAGCATTTCAGTTACTCTGCATCTTCTACATAGTTATCTACAAATGGATTTATATCCCTAACGATAGATATCGAGACCAAACATTTTGGGCAAAAAAGTTAAAATATGTTAAATTAACACATTAAAAAATGGTAATATTGTAAAATATTTAAACCCAATTGTAAGAATCCTCAAGAGGTTTTTTTTTACTACACATTCATCTGCTTAGTAATCGCTTCTTTTGTTATAATGAACATTAGAGGCGGACACTTGCTGGGAGGTAATGTTACGATGGAAGATTAATTAAGAAACATGAGAACCATTTGCAGTTAGTTCTAAGAAATTATTTGGAAACACATCTTCTCTCTCTTTCTCTTTCACTGTCTCCAGTGAGTATAAGATTTTACATAAGCAGCGTCAGTTCACTCAAGGGAAAGGCTGTCCTGCTGTGAGAAAGAAGAGTATTCAAATCTTCAGGGTAAAATAATGCAGCACACACTTTCTCTTCATGCAGTTTCTATTATCTAATCTAACTGCTTCCTCTCTGGGTGTTGGGACATAGAGTATGAGCCTAACTTAGGTGCTCTGAGTCACCTGTCAGATGTCGCCTCTCTCTCTTGTTTGATTATACAGGAGTTCTGTGAGGAATTACTCAAAGCTGGGTGCCAAAAGTTGCACAGTCAATGCTTCAACACCAGCCTTCATGGAGAAATGCAGTCTTAGGTCAGATAGATAAGGCACTGCTTTGGACTGCTTTGCTACGTCGCTTATATCTAGAGGTGATCTGATAATGAAGCATCATGCCAGAGGGGAAAACTCAAGTGCTGAAGACTACAGCTGCAACAGTTATTTTAGCAACAGTAGGAAAGCTGTTCTGAAGAAGATCCTGTATAATACTGTCTTAACAAGGGAATATAAGATGTAGTTATTCTGAAGGTGGTTGTAACAAAGTTACAAAAAAGGGAAATCTTCAAAGCTTTTTTCTTCTTTAAACTTCAGTTTCTAGCACACAGAGAAAGTCTCCTTGTTTTATACTTACTTCACTTCCCAGAGAAGCAACTAAGCTCCATGAAACTCATTCTCATGACCTTTTAAAAATTAATAATAATGTCCTGCAAGTGTTTGAAAGTATGACATCACTCAGAAATGCAAATCAATTATTTCAAACTTTTCAAATGTTGACAGTCTAAGTGTAATATTTAGACTCTGGAAATCAAGAGTGATATGCATCTCTGGTCTTATTTCACTGTTTACTTGGCCTTCATCAAAGAAAGAACTGATTCTTTATTTTATGACCCTTTGAAAGGTGTCTTAGCTTTATCTACAGAAAATAATTTGAGGAGGGCAAGATTTCTTATGTTGAAACATAGTTAATTGAAGCTGCCATATCACTTTTCCTGAATTCTGCAACCTACTACCAGATTCAATATATGACACATAAAGAAATGTGCAGTCTTTTCCTTTAAATCCAGATAATGCGGTGGAAAAGTAAGAGTAAGGGTGGTAGAGAAAATATCACATGTTGTAAAAACAAAAGTAAAAGGGATATGATTATGTCATGCCTGAAACTACTTCTCAGACATAGTATTAAAAAGTTAAACATTTACACTAGATGGAAGTGTAAACAAAATAAAAAGGATTATTTCAAGTCATGAAATGAATTAAATAATCTTTCAGTCTGTCAACTGTCATATTAACTGTAGAGGCACACATTTAAAATACAGATTTTTTTTTTATGAAGATTTTAATCTAGTGTTGTTACAAGAAGCAATTATGCATACTTATTAGAAATACAAGGACTATCACAAAAATAAAACATTCTGTCCAATAAGTTTATTAAATTTAATTGGTGATATTTTAGAGAAGCAGATCTTTTCACTTTTATAATCTTCTACCTGTGGATTCTGTACACACCCTAGCAAAATTAAAGGTATTAGAAAGAAAAAAAACTTGCTTTGGTTTTAATATTAGGGTCCTAATATCTGCTCTGAGTACTCTCCACGTTGTCCTAATGGCGCTCGAGTATTGGTACCCTGAAAAACACTAGGTGAAAGATAACTCAGTAAGGAAACACTGCAGGAAAAGGTTTAAATATAATTTTAATGGTTGTTTTGTAAATGAGTGCCTTCACTCGCTGCAGGGATGGCAGTGAGTCAGAGGGAAGGGATCAAGGGGAGCTGTGTTGCTGCAGAGATGCCCCTGGAGTGCAGGGAGCACCCAAAGCTCTGTGTCCCTCCTCCAGGGTTTGTCACTATTTGCACACAAAAGCTCATCAGGCAGCTCCAAGGGCAATGATGCCTACTAGTACAAAATGTTCATTGATTCCCCCATTGCCCCAAAAATACCTGAAGAAGAGCAGAGTGGGGAGGAAGGTGCTTCTCTTTTGCCCTAAAAATGATGGCAATTGTAGCAATGACACCACAAGCTGGGCCTGAAAGACAAAACATCAACAGCTGTGTAAGCCACTCCAATAACTGTGAATTTGATTCACTTGGGAGAGCAAGAGGCTTGTAAATCCCTTGCAAAAGGGTAATGGCTTCTGGCAGCAACCTGTATGGAAATGCCAGTAGTAGAGGAAGGGTGGCAGCAGCCATAGCACTGCCTCCTCCCCATCAGCCTGCCCTGCTTGGTTTTTTGCATCTTTCTCCTTTTGCTGTCTGCCCCTGTACCACCCTCTGCCTCTTCTCTGCCAGCACTGGGCAGCCTTGGGGCATGGAAAGCATCTGCCCTGGTGCTCCCAAGGAGGAGGAGGCCCTGCAGGAGGATCCTGTGGCCCTGCTGGGAACTGGCGAACCATCCCTGTGGTGGCCATTGCCTCCCCGCTCCACCCCCAGCACCACACACAGCGGCCCTCCCTCCTTCCTCAGCGGCAGAAGATGAACTGGGTTGGCGGCAGCCGGTGAGTGAAACTCTTCAAAGGCTGCCAGAAATGGCTCCATGCTGAACCAGTGTCCCCTCACAGACCAGGCACAGCCATGGTGTGTGTGACAGCCCCGGTGTTCCCTCACAGACCCGGCACAACCATGGTGTGTGTGACAGACCCAGTGTCCCCTCACAGACCCGGCACAACCATGGTGTGTGTGACAGACCCAGTGTCCCCTCACAGACCAGGCACAGCCATGGTGTGTGTGACAGCCCCAGTGTTCCCTCACAGACCAGGCACAGCCATGGTGTGTGTGACAGACCCAGTGTCCCCTCACAGACCCGGCACAACCATGGTGTGTGTGACAGACCCAGTGTCCCCTCACAGACCCGGCACAACCATGGTGTGTGTGACAGACCCAGTGTCCCCTCACAGACCCGGCACAACCATGGTGTGTGTGACAGACCCAGTGTCCCCTCACAGACCCAGCACAGCCATGGTGTGTGTGACAGACCCAGTGTCCCCTCACAGACCAGGCACAGCCATGGTGTGTGTGACAGCCCCAGTGTTCCCTCACAGACCAGGCACAGCCATGGGGTGTGTGACAGACCCAGTGTCCCCTCACAGACCCGGCACAACCATGGTGTGTGTGACAGACCCAGTGTCCCCTCACAGACTGGGCACAGTCATGGGGTGTGTGACAGACCCGGTGTCCCCTCGCAGACTGAGCACAGCCATGGGGTGTGTGACAGACCCAGTGTCTCTTCAAAGACCATGGTGTGTGTGACAGCCCTGGTGTCCTGTCGCAGAACAGCAGGGCCACAGTGTGTGCTTCAGGCCCAGTGTCCCCTCACAGAGCAGCCCTGCTGTCCCCTCCTGAGGCAGGCTGTGTGAGGAGACGCCGATGCCCCCCACACCAGGCAGGGTGGGTCACGTTTGGGCCAAATATGTCTCCACAGGCTGGGGCTGGGTGAGATTCTCCTGCCTGCACCTTTCCTCACATCCTCGCCCATGGCAATGATTACCATTTGGAGAAAAAGATGTATAGTTATTGAGATTCACTGAAATAGCAAAATAATCACCAACTGAGTTGTAACATTAAAAAAAAAAAAGGATAACAGTTTCTTTAGGTGCTGTGCCATCTGCCTATCTACTACATATTTAAACCCCACAGATTTTGTCAGCTGTTTGCAAGTAGTTTTGCTAAACACAGCTTTATAATCATCCTGACGCTATGCAGGATCAAATTAAAATAATGCCTTACCCATATGGAAGTCTTCCCAGCAAAATGAGGTTTCTGAAAGTTGCCTATGTGAAACAGGGGGAAGGGAGAGCTTCAGTTTGAAAAAAAAAAAACCAACAAAAAAACAAAAACCAAACAAAAGCAACCCAAACTTTGTCCTAAATGCCTGTCTATTATGCTATTCTGTCTGTAAGAAAAAAAAGAGTGTGGGAGTATTGCACTCAGCAAATAGCAAATCAACCTGCTAGTTTCTGCTGCTGTTAATTATCTGTTAGGATTCCTCAGGTGAGTCCGGGATTTGCATTTTTGGTGTCAGAAAAACTATCCATTACTGGGGCTTCTACCCACTGCAAGACTAAATGTTATGTGCATATGTTTAGAAAGTGTGTTCTAAAGTGTGTTCTAATGGTTTGCAGTGTTAAAAAAAAAAAAAAAAAGTAGTTCCAAGGGGATATTCCATATTTCTAACTCCCCCCAAAAAATACTGGTCTTACTGAACCAAGGACTGCAGCCATGCTCACACTGCTTGTAGCGGTGACTCAGAGCTCCAATTTTATGTACCATGTCCTGTAGGCAATTCATTTAAGACTATGTTTAGCACGTAAGATATGTAGTTTAAGGTATAACTATCCCCTATGTTGCACAAACAACAGCATCTCAATAAAACTTGTGGTGACAATCTATTTTTCTTACTTTTTTTACAAAATGTTCACAATATTCTGTAAAATCCCAAAAGGTAGAAACTTGTACTGTGCCCCTTTGTTTCCTTTGCTAGTACAGTTTCTAACTATGTTGCAGCATCACAAAGAAAATTAGGAGTCATTATTATATTGGCAAAGACTTCTTGTAAGGTTTTAAGAAATTAAGAATTAATGAAATGTTGCATTACAGGTCAAATGTCTAACAGGTTTTCCTTCTGAATGTTCAATGTATTTGGTAGCCCTAAGATAGAACGTGGTCCTGTCCCTACTTGAGTAAATTAGGATCAGTCTAAGTGACTTCAGCAGAAATATGTTGGACTTTACTACCTGAAGGTTTAATCCATTAGAACACAACAGAACAGAAAAGAATGAACATACTTGTGTCCTAAATTCTCAATACCGTTGATGAGACATTCAAGCCATGACTCAAGATTATACTCTTACAATTAAAACAATAATTATTTGCATCTTTCAGGAGCAGAATTGTATTAAAACAGGAAAGGAGAAAGCAGAAGGTAAACAGTTCTAGCTGTCTTGGATTTTATATTGTTATATAAATGCTTTAATTGATTCACTTAGGAAAAACTTTCAAAGCATTTGGAGTGGGACTCAAAACTGTAGCATAACACTTGTAAAGTGTTTACCTGACTGCATGTAACTTTTAGGGCAGAAGTTCTAGGTTTACCACACTGAATTCCAGCAGGAAGAAAAGAGATTAGGAGAAGGCACGAATGAATGAATGTGCCCAATTTAAGTTTTACTATATTTAGTTGGTATGTGCTGACACACGGGATTGCTTGAAGCCTCACAGTGACAACCACGTGCTCAGCTAGCCTAACACACATACACACAGCTGTTTTTCTGGACTACATAGAAGAATGTTAGGCTCATTGAAGTACTTTATTCCAGCATTTGCAAAAGTAGGGCAGCTTATTTGTATTTTGAATCTGAAAATTAAATAATAGAATCAAATAAACCCATGTTGATTGGATGATCCGGCCCAGTCAACATGGATTTATAAAAGTCAGATCCTGCTTGACTAACCTGATCTCCTTCTACAACATGGTTACCCGCTTAGTGGATGAGGGAGAAGCTGTGGATGTTGTCTATCTGGACTTTAGTAAAGCCTTTGACACTGTTTCCCACAGCATTCTCCTGGAGAAACTGGCTGCTCATGGCTTGGATGGGCATATGCTTTGCTGGGTAAAAAACTGGCTGGAAGGCCATGCCCAGAGAGTGGTGGTGGATGGAGTTAATTCCAGTTGGCGGCCGGTCACGAGTGGCATCCCCCAGGGCTCAGTACTGGGGCCAGTCCTGTTTAACATCTTTATCAATGATCTGGATGAGGGGATCGAGTGCACCCTCAGTAAGTTTGCAGATGACACCAAGCTGGGTGGAAGTGTTGATCTGCCTGAGGGTAGGGAGGCCCTGCAGAGGGATTGAGACAGACTAGATCGATGGGCCAAGGCAAACTGTATGAGTTTCAATAAGGCCAAATGCCGGGTCTTACACTTTGGCCACAACAACCCCCACCAACGCTACAGGCTTGGGGAGGAGTGGCTGCAAAGCTGCTCAGCAGGGAGGGACCTGGGAGTGTTGATTGACAGCCAGATAAACATGAGCCAGCAGTGTGCCCAGGTGGCCAAGAAGGCCAACAGCATCCTGGCCTGCATCAGGAATAGTGTGGCTAGTAGCACCAGGGAGGTGATTTTACCCCTGTACTCGGCACCGGTGAGGCCACATCTTGAGTACTGTGTTCAGTTTTGGGCCCCTCACCACAAGAAGGACATTGAGGCGCTGGAGTGTGCGCAAAAAAGGGCAACGAAACTGGTGAGGGGTCTGCAGCACATGTCTTATGAGGAGTGGCTGAGGGAACTGGGGTTGTTTAGCCTGGAGAAAAGGAGGCTGAGGGGAGACCTTATCGCTCTCTACAACTATCTGAAAGGAGGTTGCAGAGAGGTGGGAGTCGACCTGTTCTGTCAAGTAACAGGTGATAGAACAAGAGGAAATGGCTTCAAGTTGTGCCAAGGGAAGTTTAGATTGGATATTAGGAAGAATTTCTTTACTGAAAGGGTCATCAGGCATTGGAACGCGTTACCCAGGGCAGTGGTGGAGTCCCCATCCCTGGAGGCATTTAAGGGTTGTGTAGATATAGTGCTCAGGGACACGGTTTAGTGGTGGGCTTGTCAGTGGATGATTGGACTAGATGATCTTACAGGTCTTTTCCAATCTAGGAGATTCTGTGATTCTGTGACTCTGTGAAATTTATCCCCAGCATAGCAGAAGACATTTCAAACAGGAAAGAGAAAACAGTAAGAAAAGATAGTTATAACCATAGTAAGAGAAGTCAGTTTCCTCCTCAGCAGCTGGCAAAAAAGAGACAGTATAGGGAAGTTCCACCACTGAAGCTGGTACCCGCCCCCAGTGCCCAGAGCAGATGCACTGGCACATACAGGAGGAGGAAACACAGGCTGACAGTATGGAGACAATCTGTGAAATTAAAACCTTTACCTAAGGGAATGATCATACATAAAGTTTGAGGCATGACTGTTTAAGGACTAAGTTTTTGTCAACCAGCAGCTTGTTGCCCCCATTGCTTTCCCAGTCTCCTGGAGGTCTCTGAGTTCTCAAAATATGTTTACTCAGGGATTTATTGGTCTAAGCCACATCATTTGTATGTAATTTTCTTCAGTGGAGGAGAGAAAACAGGAAAGGATCCAAGACAGGATTGTTTTTAGTAATTTAGTACTAAATTACTAAACACAGTGGTAATTTTGTAATTACCATTACACAATTAATAGTAATTCAGTAATTTAGGGTGATGGGAAGAAATTATCTGGGACATTGAAGGGACATGGATACATTTTGGGGGTGTGGTCTCCAAAGCAATTTCAATTTTGAAGTGTTGATTTGTACACAGGCTGAATTTCCCTTACTGCAGATATTCTTCTTAACGGAAGAACAGGTATTTTCCGTAGATGGTAACACCATAGAAAGTTACTGGTTGTGATATAACAAATTATACTAGAAAATAGTTACCAACAAACATGTTGGGTATATTAGTTACATGCAACCTGCAATCACAAGAGGAATTACATTTCAGAAGAAAAGCCAATTCTATTTTCTGTTTTGGCACAGCCTTCAGTTTTCAATATTCTCCTTGTCATTAAAATAAAAAAATCTTACTCTTTTGATTTATTCATCTGCTGTGCTTGATGCTAATAGTTTTAGGATGATTATTAATGGTCTCCTGCAAAATGGAGAATTTATTTCCTAAATTTTCCAGAATTATCTGCCTGATACATTCAAAGTGTCAGTCACATCTGGTTTTGTTCCTTGCAGCAAAATGCCTTTCGAAGTCCCAGTCTTAGAGATTTTTCTTCTTTACTGTTTTTTCTGGTTTTTTGGGATTTTTTTTTTTTTTTTTGGTCACAAGACTATTTTCTATGTCAAGAAAGACAAATTTGGAGAACAATGTACTCTTTGTGTCATTAGAGATGGTCATGTGTATGTAATCTTGTTGATTTATTTGCCTAGTAGTTTATAAGCTGCCGAGAAAGCTGAAGTTTAAATTTTTCTAAGATTTTTTCCTTGCAGCATTTTGGTATGTCTTTTATTTCAAAGAAATATTTTTAATGATCATACACAAAGTTTGAGGCACGACTGTTTAAGGACTAAGTTTTTGGCATCAAGACAACAGTGATTTATTATGAATATGACCAAATGATACTTGCAGTCTTTTTCAAGGCAAAAAAAATAAACTAAATAACAGCAGACAGTGTGTGAGCATTCAGAGATTTAATCGTGTGTTTTTATTATTAGGAATTGTTTACTAAGAATTATATATGCTGCTAATGTATTGTTGAAGCTTCTGTCAAAAACTTATTCTCTCTTTCAAAAAATTTAGGAATTCTTTGAAAAGAGGAAACTTAAATCAAAAATGAAGCTTCTGGGAGTATCATCTCCTAAAAGTTCAGCAGTCAGTTTAGATCTTCTCAATCTATATGTTGTTAACCAGATATCAAACAAAAAAGACAACACCGGTAAGTTTAAGTGTAACAGTGTTCTGACTTCAGAATTAACAGAATCAGTTATCCTTAAATAATACTGCTATATTTTAGTTCTTGTTCTTCCACTTATAACTTAATGCTCAAATAAGTGTTGTTTCATTTTTAAAATAAAAAATTGTAAGTAAATACAAAAATAATGATTGAATAAAAAGTTAGGACATAAGAGGAATCAAATAACCTTGGCTACTGCCTACTTAATCTTTAAAGCCTAGTACACTTATGTACCTTCCTCATTCCATCCATTAATTTTAACCTACATCCACTTATTTTTCCCTTTGCCATTGAATGGTTCCATTTGTATTCCACTTCCTTCTTCATAACTTCTGGGGGGCATTTGGAATAATCTGTTAGTTCTACCCAGAGTATCTTTCTTAAAATCCATCATTAAGCTCCTAAAAACCATCTCCACAACTTTAGTCCTAACTCTTGCCCTCTGTGACATATTCATAAACCAGATTGTGGAGAATTTGTTGTCCTATGGTCAGGAAGATTAGAAAGTGACTGAGGAGGGCAACAGAGCCTGTCTACACACAGCAGCTGACCATAAATAATTTTATAGTATACTGCCATTTAGAATAGACCTCTTGCATTGCTAGTTAACAGAGAAAGCAAAATATATGGTTTTAAAGGGATTAAGAAACCTAAAACAACACCTTTTGTACCCTAATGAAAATTCAGGAAGATCAAAACTTTCTCCAAGCCCAGTGCTGATATTGCAAATACTTCCATTGCAGAGAACATGAGGAAGCCAGTCCACATTGATATCACCGAAGATATAAAAATACCTGTTCAGAGGCACAACATAGAGCTTCCCACATCACCACTACGTACACAACATATGTCAAACTTAGACGACATCCAGAACAGGTACTTGTATAAAGTAGGCAGTAGTTAAGCTATAATTAAGTTCTGGAAAGGTATTTCATGATGGCCTTATATTTGGGGCATTAAGTAAACATAAATATACCATTCTAAGATGAAGAAATTTTGCAGTCAGTCCTGGAATTCCAGTGATACTCTTACTGTGAGAGAGTAAATAAATGTATTCTAAATAAAAACTGTACATGAAGATGAGTGATTTAAACAAAAACAATGTCTCTTTCCTCGTGTCAGGTACATGCACTAAGTTTATCTCACAGAACAGGCTATTCAAACAGTGTTTTCTGCTTACACTGTTTTCCCATCCAACTTCAGACACCATAAAGTGACTGACTCACACACTGGCTGCTCATAACTGCTTAAGAATCAGGCATTTTTAAGATGTGTGGAAAAATATTCTTAAATTATTTTGAAATTAATAGTTAGAATGTTTTTAATCTTCTAGATCTTATATCTTGTATTTCATAGGCTTTTTTTATTCATTTTACAAGGTTACAAAAGCAAGTATTGGACAGCAGAAGGCAGCATCTCTCAGAGAAAGTAAAATACCAGCATAATGTAAGTTTATTGTTCTCACTGATGTAAAGCTAAAAATGTGCTGCAATTAATGTATTTTTAAGTGATTTTTCAAAGACTGATCAAATCTCATGGATACTGAAACATGTGAAGTCTTCCTCTTTAAGGCTATATGTTATTTGTCAGTCATATTTTATATTTGTCCTTGCTATTTCTTACCTATTTCTTGAAAGGTTCACCTTGTTTTAGGCATTTTCCAAAGCATTTCAGAATATCTGTGCTCTATGCTAGTCACAAAGGACAGAGATTATGGGAAAGTGACTGAGGCCAATGGCATGTAGAGTAAAAACAGTATGCAGAAATGTGAAATGATGAAACATGAGAAGCATAGACAGAAGTGAGTCTTTAAGAAGAACTTATATACAAGTCAGTGGATGCAACTGGGAATTTCATACGCTCATTGAGATTACAGTGAAAAACATTCTCTAGATGGAATTTAGGCTCTTTTTTATGATCCATTCCACTGTTGTGTAAAAAGCCAACCAAACAAAAAAAAACCCCAAGTTAGTAAGTCTATTAGAAGACACTTAGTTTAGGTTACTCAGACTTGCTCAATAATACAGCTCCACTGACTCCTGCTACTCATATCAGACAGGACTCTGAGGAAAAGATGCTCGCACAGTATTGTTCTGTGTGTTCTTGGCCCATTCATGTTGCCAAAGCATGTTTTGCTAGAGTGAGAAAGACAGATGTTTTTCTAGTGTTAGAATTTCCTTTCTTTTGAGCCAGGAAGATTTACTTAGTATGGGTGAAAAGTTTAACTGTCTAATGTGTTTCAGCCAAGATCACCATGAGCTGCTACTACTTTTTGAATATCACATTAAGTCAGCCTTCCCTTATGACTCTTTCTCGTCTGTTTCTTGAAGAAAGAGAGGAAATATTTCCTATTTAGCGTGGACAGAAATAACGGATCAAAATGATAGCAAAGTTTCTCCTCAACTTCCACTTGTATGGATGTATTTACATCAGTCCATCAAAACACATGATAATGCAGTATGCATACACAGAAAGCTAATTTAATATATGGCTCAAAAAATAAAGTCTATGGCCTGTATGTTGCAAAGAACTGTTTTTTAAACCTTCATAAGTTGAAGTATATTCAATTTAAGTAATTAAGATATGTCCACTTTATAAAGAGAGGCTATAAAAGTAATAATTTTCAGCTTTCTGGAAACTTAAAATTTTTGTGGTACAAAGATTTTGTGCAATGTACAAGGTTTCTGCACTTCATTAGTATTTCGTGCTACCTTCACTGGATAAACTGGATCACAGGCACTACTTCCATGTAGCTGTGGATACAGTGACATTTCATGAGTTTTGCCTTCAAACTTCTCCTTCCGATCTGCTTGAGATAACATTGTTGGTATCACAACATGCTGGAGACTTCTCCTCAATGGACTAAATTATTTTTCATTTTACTACTTAAAAACCAAGTCAGCAGATCATTTACCTACACATCTAAAGCTAACAATGTATTTATACCCATCTCTCCTCAGGATATCATTTGTGTGCATGCTTCAACTGAAGTAGGTACTTATGTGTTTCCCTAAAATTAGCCCTTATTACCCTATGTTTTTAATGAAAAATTGTATCAAAATATGTGAAAATTTTCTCTTGCATATGGTATATGTGCAGAGATGTAAAAGACATAGAAAGGTTTGGTTACTTTTACGTTTATGCTTACATCAAAACAATTTTAGATAAATTAAATGTCTCTTTGCTGTGTTTTGTCTAGTTATCACAGGTAACAGAATTAATGTATGCTGACTCTCGTATGGAACATGAAGACAACGTAGCAAGAGCTTTTAGTGCCTGTCCATTTTCCTCTTCTGTTTTTTGGTCCTCTAACTGTAAACAATTTTCAGAAGAAAACTTCAACACAAACCTAATGGGCAACACTTGGGAACAGTCCTATGAAGAGAAGCTGCGAACCCAGGTTTGATTAATATTTTGTAATTTCCACAGAATTATTTTAGACTAGCTTTCATATATTTGGGGTGTAGGATTAGTGTAATGGTGAAAATAATTATGAACGATCAACATTTCTTGTAGGTTGGTGGCAATGAATATTCCATATATATAAATATATTGCTTTTATTGTTACGAAATACACTTACCTTGAGCTTTTGTTCACTGAGCTCTTGGTATTGCCAATATCTGCAGAGTTAGTCACATACCACTGGCTTTCTTTTGTTTCTGTCTTGTAAAGTTGGTTAAAGAAAGCTGAAATGTATTACAGTTATAAATACAGCTTTCTTAAATGTACAATTAGTATAACTGGGTATCGTATGATATCAGGTGATCACCATGACCCAATTTGTAATCATGCAGTGTCTCATTGAGTAACATAGTTCTTACAGTATTCTCAATGCTCCTAAAAGTATTGAGAAAAGCCTGCTGTTTAGCTCAAGTAATGATTGAAAGTTATTTGTTCTGATGCATGTTACTATTTTTTACTTGTTGTTAACTTTGGGGTTCTTAAAAGAAGCAACCTTAGAAAAGTAATAGCAAATAAAAGGGGCTCTCATAGTATGCTTTATTTTTAGAAAATATATTATTTATTGAAAATAATAAAACAAATTCTATATGTATCGCAAGTGGTATTTTAAAGTCTTGAGGTAAGTGAGGAATGCGTACTTCAGGGCTTCAAAAGGGGAGATGTTGAGTTGTTCAGGGAACAAGTAGGCAGTAGCCCACAGGAAGCTGACCTGAATGACAAAGGAGCCCAAGAAAGAGTTTTCAAACAGTCCATCTCAATGTGCAAGAGAGTGAGTAGGTCCTGGAGGCCAGTTTGGCTGAATCAGGGAGCTCAAATGCAAAAAGGAAGTGTGGAAGGAGGGGTGGTCCACCCAGGAAGAATACAGAAGTATCCCCTGAGCTTGGAGGGGTTGCATTAGGATGGCCAGAGCTGAAACTCACAAGGATTGAGAAGGGCAGCAAGGAGGACTTCTACAGATATGCCAGCAGCAAAAGGAAACCAAGGAAACTGGCAGATCAAGTCGCGAAGCCACTAGCCATCATATTTGAGAAGTCGTGGCAGTCTGGCAAGGTTCCTGCCGACTGGAAAAGGGGAAACATAACCCCTATTTTCAAAAAGGGAAACAAGGAAGACCCGGGGAACTACAGGCCAGTCAGTCTCACCTCTGTGCCTGGCAAGATCATGGAGCAGATCCTCCTGGAAACTCTGCTGAGGCACACAGAAAACAAGGAGGTGATTGGCGAGAGCCAACATGGCTTCACCAAGGGCAAGTCATGCCTGACAAATTTGGTGGCCTTCTATGAAGGGGTTACAGTGGCAGTGGACAAGGGAAGATCTGCTGATGTCATCTACCTGGACTTGTGCAAAGCGTTTGACACTGTCCCACACGATATCCTGGTCTCTAAATTGAAGAGACATGGATTCGATAAATGGACCACTCGGTGGATAAAGAACTGGCTGGATGGTCGCACTCAAAGGGTTGCGGTCAACGGCTCGGTGTCCAAGTGGAGAGCAGTGACGAGTGGCGTTCCTCAGGGGTCGGTACTGGGACCCGTACTGTTCAACATCTTTGTTAGCGACATGGACAGTGGGGTAGAGTGCACCCTCAGCAAGTTTGCTGATGATACCAAGCTGTTTGGCGAGGCGGACACGCTGGAGGGGAGGGATACCATCCAGAGGGACCTGGACAGGCTGGAGAGGTGGGCCCAAGCCAACCTCATGCAGTTCAACAAGGCCAAGTGCAAGGTCCTACATCTGGGTCGGGGCAATCCCAAGCACAAATACAGGCTCGGCGGAGAATGGCTGGAGAGCAGCCCTGTGGAGAAGGACCTGGGGGTGATGATTGATGAGGAGCTCGACATGAGCAAGCAGTGTGCGATCGCAGCCCAGAAGGCCAACCGTATCCTGGGCTGCATCAAAAGAAGTGTGGCCAGCAGGTCAAGGGAGGTGATTCTGCCCCTCTACTCCGCTCTCGTGAGACCCCACCTGGAGTACTGCATCCAGCTGTGGAGTCCCCAACATAAGAAGGACATGGACCTGCTGGAGCGCGTCCAGAGGAGAGCCACAAGGATGATCAGAGGGCTGGAGCACCTCTCCTATGAGGAGAGGCTGAGAGAGTTGGGGCTGTTCAGCCTGGAGAAGAGAAGGCTCCGGGGAGATCCTATTGCGGCCTTCCAGTACCTAAAGGAGGCCTACAGGAGAGCTGGGGAAGGACTTTTTACTAGGGCATGTAGTGATAGGACGAGGGGGAACGGCTTTAAGCTGGAAGAGGGCAGGTTTAGATTAAACATCAGGAAGAAGTTTTTCACTTTAAGGGTGGTGAGGCACTGGAACAGGTTGCCCAGAGAGGTTGTTGAAGCCCCATCCCTGGAGGTGTTCAAGGCCAGGCTGGACGTGGCCTTGGGCAACCTGGTCTAGTGAGAGGTATCCCTGCCTGTGGCAGGGGGGTTGGAACTCGATGATCTTCAAGGTCCCTTCCAACCTAAACCATTCTATGATTCTATGAAAATTCTGTCCACTGCTAAACAGAGTTGATAACCTAGTGACAAAGGACATGGAAAAGTCTGAGGCACTCAAGACTTTCTTTATTTCAGGCTTTTCTGACAATGTCTGCTCTCTGGCACATCTTCAAACTCAGTAGAGAGTTTGGGAGACAGTTGTACAAAACAGTAGTGAAGGATCAAATTAGGGAATCCTTAGTAACCTGGACATAAAGAAATACATGGAACTGGACAGGGAGCATCCAAGTATATTGAGGGAGTTGGATGACACCACTGCAGGGCAGATGTCTATCATCTTTGAAAGACTGTGGTGATCAGGAAAGTGTCTCAATGACAAGAAATACACAAATGTTATGCCCATCTGCAAAAACACAAGCATGATCTGGCGAAGGATCATCTCACCTCTGTCCCTGAAAGAATTGTAGAACTAGACCTCCCGGAGGCAATTCCAAGGTACATGAAGAACAAGAAAGTCACCAGGAACAGCCAGCATAGATTTACCAAGGCCATACTGTGCCTGATGAACCTGTTTGCCTTCTGTGATGAAATGACTAGCTCTATGAATAAGGGACAGCAGCAGCTAGCAGCAGCTGTTATTTACCTGACTTTAGGAAGGCTTTTGACGAGGTTTCCCAGGGGATCCTATTAGCCGGAGTGGGGAAGTGTGACCCGGATGAGTGGACAATAAGATATGTAAAAAACCTGGCTGTTACCATCATGCTCAAAGTAGTTGTCTGTGGGCTAAAGTCTAATTGGCAACAGGTCAGTAATGGCAGGGATCACCAGAGATTAATACCAAGTCTCGTGCATTTTCATTAGGGAGTTGGACAATGGGACAGAATGCACTCTCAGCACCTCAGCAGGTTCATGCAGAACACCAAATTGGCAGTGTGATCATTACAGTAGCAGGGCTGCTATTCAAAGGAATCCTGACAAGCAGAAGGCCACCAGGAACTTCATAGAGTTTAACACAGAGAAATATAAAGCCCTGCACTGTGGAAGAAATAACCCCACACATCAGTGCAGGTGGGGACTGACTAAGTAGGCAGCAATTTGCAGAGAAGGACCTGAGGGTGCTGGTGGACAACAAGTTGTACATGAGTCAGCAGTGCACCCTTGTAGCACTGAAGGCCAACTACATAGATGGCTGTATCGGAAAGAACATACCCAGCAGTGAAAGGCAAGTGATTATTTCCCTCTGAGCAGTGTATGTGTGAACACATTTGAAATACCGTGTCCAGTTTTGGGACCCCCAGCATAAGAGAGAAACCAACAAACTGTAGCAAGACCAATGAAGGGCCACAGAAATTGTTTCAGGTATTGGAGCGCATGATGAAAGTGGAGAGACTGAGCAAAGAGGGCTTTTTGATCAGCAAGTACTTGAGTACGAAGAGGGCTTGGGAAAGAGAAAGCTATGGGGGTGTGGGGTGAACTAACTGCTGTCTTCCACCGTCAAACAGAGTTACAGACAGGACAGAGCCAGAAGTATACATTGAAATGTCAAAAAGTAAAGGTCACAAGTTTCAGCAATGGAAATTCTGTTTGTATAGGAAAAAAATATTGTCGCAAAAGTAGGTAGGCACCAGAAGAGGCTATACAAACAGGCTGTGGAATCTCAGGTCTGAACAATCCTGACCAATCTGGTCTAACCTTGAAGCTGGCCCCGCTTTGAGGATGTTGGACTAGATACCTCTTGAGATCCCTTCCAGACAACAGCTTTCTATGATTATGTGATCTTCAGTGGAACTTCAGCTTGTTGCAGTCTATAAAGCTTGCTCATACTTTGGGAGGATGGGGTGCTAAAAGGACATTTAGAATATTAACAGTGATATGCAAATATGGAAACATATGCATTATACAGAACTTGGGCTGTAAGGAAGTTTAGGCTCCTACTGTAAAGATAAAAAAGAAGTAAAACCAGTGGGAAAACATGTATTTTGTTTGCAAACCCAACTTTAATGTGATAAATACTATAACTATTACATATATTCAGTTTGACAGATTCTATTATTTTCTCAGCCAGGAAATAGTTTTGATCAAGACCCTTGGATTATGAAATATCCAAGACACGCTATTTTCAGGAAGTCTGATACCATGCCTCAGGAATTGTTTAAGCCATTGCATAGGTAGGCAGTGTTTTTACATTAAAGAGAGAAGTACGGTCAAGTTTAAGAAGGAAAAATACTAAGATAATCTGAAGTTTATTGCTACTTGATTTTTCACTGATTTTTGGTGCTTTTCAATTAGATATTGAAGTTAAATGGGAAGACTGAACATACCAAGCTATTTAAATTTGCTTAATTAAATTTGATCAAATTAAAAGGCAGCAAAATGTGAATTTTAGGTAGGCTTTTGGAACCATAGTCTGTTTTTTCCAATGTCACAAACATGATGGTGTTACTGAATTTATCCCGAGTGAGAAGCACAGACTTACTAAGAGGCCACAGGGAGGGTAGCTGCCCCAGCTCTCATTAGTTCCGATCACTGTTGCAGGTGCTTTTCGGATGACCTTGATGCTGTAGCAATTGAGAAACTTCTCCACCTACACTGTTTACATTTGGGATTCCAGGAACACAGGAACAAAGCATTTTCTCTCCTTCTCTTTCATAGGTGATCCTACTATAGCTTTTTTTTTCTTTTTTTTTTAGAATTGGTTCAGTTATACTTTTATGAGAATATACACTTTGTTTTTAAAAGAATGGATGGAAATCTAGAATATATTTCTTTTTCTATGTGCTGATTAACAATCTCTTTAATGACAGAGACTTTAGGGCCAGACTGTTATACTGAACATTTTATTTCAGTTTCTTTCCAGGGGCTCTTGCCTTGGATCTAGGGCTCTTACAGGGCTAGTCTTCCTTTACTCTTTTTATTCTGTAAGTCTGCTGTCTGGTTGCAGGTTGCTATCAGTCTCTAGCTTTGGCTGGATAGAGCCATAAAAGGCCATAGATCATATTGCTGTTCCTGAAGTACCTACAGCCTGTTTGCCTGCGGAGTCAAGTGACCGATAAGCTCACTGACCACATCAGCTTCCAGTCTTAGCCACCTTAACTTTCTCTTTCTCTTTTCTCCTAGCTTCTCTCTGCTTTCTCCAGCAAATCCTAAAATAAGGATAACATTCACCTTGTCACATATCTTGTCACCAAGATTCACATATCTTGGTGAATTCCCGATGAATATCTTTATGTTAAAGCCCTACCTAACCTTAGCCTGCCTACATCTCCCCTTTCATTTCTCCACAGGCCCTCAGGCCTGCACTCATCTGCTTATGGCACCTCCCTTAGTCCTCTGCCCATTCACGGTTCACTAACAGTATCTCCTCTCCAACTGTTCTTCAAATCCATTTCTTTGTATTGTCTTTGGGTTTTTTTTCATCCATTGTAGCCATAAATTTTTATACCTCAGGAGCTGGCAGTTCTCCTGGAAAGGGAGTTTCTGTCACTGTATGTAGAAAGATAAAGTATAAAATTATAAAATTGTTTCATGTAATCGTTACATACTGATGATGTAATCAATGTGCATACATCTGAGGGTTGTGGTACCTCAAGATCATTAAATATTAACTGAAAATTTTAGATGACTTATTTCCTCATCTGCTATTAACTTATACTTAGTGTTACAAAATGTTCAGCTGGAGTGAAGAAGGAGCCTCTGAATTGCCTCAAAAAATGGTTTTATCTTCCTCATGTAGATCTACCCAAGTTTCTCCAGAAACAAATTTTAGTGTGTTTAGCCTTTTAAAACTGTTCTGGGGAGCTTTCTGTAAGCAGAGGACACTACTTTCTCATTTAAGTGCTCTAGGATCTTTATCCAGTTCCAAGTATTTGCTGATCAAAAAATTACAGAATTTTTCTCCGGTAGAGTTTTCTGTACTACATTTCAGTTTTCAAGTTCCATTGATAACATTTCTCAAAAATTTTTAAAGAAAGGACATTTTTTGAATGACCTTTGCCAATTCTCTGTGCTTCAGAAGCCTCTCAACTTTTTGCTTAGATTTTCTGAAAGGTCAGTCAGCAGATCAAACCTAGAAAAAAGCAGCGAAGATGTTAGATTAAAAGCCAAGTAAGTGAAAGCATGGTAGCTTTCATGCTAACAATGCATGATAACATCTTCAAAACCGCTACTATCAGAAGTGGGGTAGGGAAATAAGGGCAAAACAAAATGTCTGACTGGCTTCCTGACAGTGGAATAGAAAAATTCTGTGCTGAATTAGGATTACTGACCTTGAGTACAAATGGAAGTCACTTGCTAACAAGACCAGGAATGAAGCAGTACGCACAGTTTATTATGGGCTTTCAGTACAGGAGAGAACTGTAGTCTTGAAGAACAAACTATTTTTATGAGCAGAAGGAGCTGTCTTCCTCTTTTTTTTTTCTTTATTTCTTTTTTTTTTCTTTTTTTCTTTTTTTTTTTTTCTCCCAGAGTGGACTTCTTTGGTCAGCTGGTGGAGCAGCAGTGACATACTGTGGCTGATTTTATAAATCACAGTTCCTTACTCAGGACGATGTGCTCCATGTCTTGGTATGTTTGGAGACATCATGAAACAGAACCCTTTTTAAATCAACCTTACTGCAAAGTGGAAATAAAATACAGGACACTTTTTCAGTTGCAATAATGCACATTTTGGGCAAAAGCAAGTGTGATGAGCAATAAAGTCTTTGAGATTTTAATCATCAAGTTATCATCATTTGTTGTGTTAGCAGTTGGTAGTTTGCTTATTTACATACTGAGCAAACTGTTTTTTCTTTTCTACCCGCCCCCCACCCCCTCCTCCTCACCCCCAGGCTAGACTATATGAATTCTGCCAGGAAAAATCCAGTGATAATGACCAGTAACAAATCAGAAAACAGTGAAGGAATAAAAGAACCATTGTTTGATGTTGTGAAAGAAACTGCAGAACTGAAAGCTCCCCAAGATTTTTCCTTTCTGGCACTGTTTGAAGATGAGAGCCAACCAATCCATAATAATCCTTCCACAAAGCATTTTAATCCTTTTGTTAACCAAAGCAGTACTGCTATTTTTTCCATTGATCCTGATGATAGAAATCAAATGAGCAACAGAAATTATCCTTATGATACTGGAGAGGCTTATCCTGCAATCAATGCAAAAAGTTGTTCTGTAGACAGAAACCTTGAAGGCATTTTCACAGCTCCAGAACAGGTTTTACTTAAAAGTAACAATGCCTCAAGTGCAAGCTACAAGAAAAGCAGCGGACTTCATAAAACCTACCTGCAGGACTGTCATGAGCAACAGCACTACTTCATACCCTCTGAAAACAAAGAAAAACCTGCAAACCTTGAAAAAATTGGTGAGTGTCAATATTTTAAGGACATTCTGGTTTTTTTTCTCCATTTAAAGACATATGTTTTCATAACTGCAGATGTGCTTGCCCTGATCGAAAACATGTCATGAATCTTCAGAATGCAGCAATCTGATTTTAAGTCTAATTACTGAAATTATTTTTAAAAGTTGACAGAAGTATTTATTTTGAAATTGCATTTATGATATTGCATTTTAAAATCAAAGTTTACTTTTTTATTTTAGAGACATTTGCTTATCACCATGATCAGCAGATTAACTTAAAGGAGAATGTGCAGAAATATTCAAGAAAAAAAAGGTGAGTGCCCTGCAAATTATCATTCTATTAACTAGTGATAACTGCAGAGACCTTGCTGAATTGGAGAAATCTTGCTGAGAGGCCATGAAGGCAAAATTCTAAACATTATTACCGAGGACATAAGTTTTCCCATTGAAAATAGTAGTGAATATGCACGTGTAAGCCCTTTGTACCATTGTTCATCTGCCTATAGTAAGTACATAGAAAGACTGCTTCATGGGACAGTTTTGAGTCCCTAAAGTTAAGCTGTTGCTCTGACTGGCACTCTAAAAGACTCTGTCTCCTTCCACTGATGACAGAGGAAGTTAGTGTCTTCCCTGGGTTGAAGTTAGCATATGTGAGTGCCCCATGTTTTACAAAAGATCGTTTTATCAAGGACTCTGATCTGTCACACCTTCTGTTTTACAAAGCAGCACTATCTTCTCTCATCTTTCATACTACGTTTTGCATTTCAAGAGAAGTGAAGGTTGTGAAAAACAGATTCTTGGTGTTAAATCTCACATTCAGAAATAAGTTCAATGATTTCAATAGTGGGAAATATTTCATGGTTACTGAAGACAAAATAAAAATTGAAGACAAAAAAGTCACCAGTAATGACTTTAATTCAGAAAGAAAATGAAAGTACAGGAGGTGAAATCACTTACCAGAGAAATCTGTGTTTGCATCCCTCAGTGATGATGAGTCTGTGAAAGAATCCACCTGGAGACAGAAACAGCTCTTTGGATTTGAACAGGTAACTTTTTAAAAAGAGACGTCTTTTGTCAAACCTACTGTTTGCACCATTCATTTGAAATGGAGAAGAAATGTCTGTAACAGTTAGAAACTGAATTTAGCTTCTCTGAATTAACTTCTGTGGAAGCTTGCTTTCCTTCATGGTTCATGTAGGGAATCCAGAAAGAACAGCTTCTAGTTAAGTGGTTCAGATAGATAGCCTTTTCAAGTCCATAATTTACATGATTTGATTCACACCTAAGCTGATGCCTGAAAAAAATTGCGTTAAGTTACCCGTTAACCCTTAGGATCAGATTCTGCAAACTGTGCCCAGACATTACATGCAAAACAATTTAGTATGATAACGAAAGTTTTTGTCAGTATACATTTAAAGAATCTTGTAGATATTTTGCCCATAGAAGTCATCCAAGTACATACTGTATTGCTCAGGGGTTTTGTACCTCTTAAGATAATTTGAATACAGTGCAGTGACTCCTTTATGTAATACAGCAACGGAATGTTCCTTGCTGATCCAGCTGAACCCTCACTATTAACACTTACTTATTTTTCAAAGTTCACAACAGCACAAGAGAAAGAGTGTAAGTTTGGAGTGAGTTCAAATCTTCATGAGATGGAGAAGGGTTAGTACCATTTATACGTTATTAAGTTAAAAATTAGATTTTTCTCTACAAGTGAAACTGCAACAGTTACTTTTAAAGCCAGGGAGAAGTGTTTTGATCTTTTTAGGATGTTACATTTGATGAGGGCTTGTATGTTTGATTCACACAGCACTGTATCAAGAAGACTAGCATTACCAGGTAACTAATCTGTATTTGCTTTTCCTTGAAGAGATAAATTCAGGGTAGCTTCTCTCTGGTGAGTATTGCACACATATTTTTCATGGTCCCATTTCCTCCAAAGTTGTCCCCTAAACTGAAAAGTCAGCTCTGATAGTAGGGGTAACTGCTAAAAAAAATATAAATAAACACACAAGAGAGGTCAAGAATGTTAATCTGAACACCACAACTCAAGTTTACCAACATCACCACATAGTAAAATGCTGAGTAAATGCCAATAATTTTCTTTATTTCTATTCCTGCAGATCTCCGCTGGCTGGAAAAAAGCTTGAACGTGTTTCCTCTATTAATGAATATCTTCATTAGGTGTTTGACATGTGCCATTTTACTGGTCTAGACTTTACTAGTCTTTACTAGTCTTTATTCTCTTCCGCTAGACTATATGCTGTGGTTCCACATGGGGACAGAGTGAGGGGAGTTGGCAGGAGATCCCACATCCATTTTGCTCCCTCAGTAGCTGTAGGGGTCAGCTGTGCTGGCTGCATTTCAGAGCCGAAGAACTTCCAAGGGCCTCCAAGAGAAAAACATGTTACTTGTATGGCAGCCAATGTGTGCATTTGCTCCCTTCTCTCCCTGCCCCTGGTCTGCAGAGTCTTTCCTCTTTTGGGGTAACAAAAACAGTTCTGCTGCCAGTGCAGGCTGCTGATCAATGGCATAGCTGAAGCTTTGAGGCACCCATCTCACTCTCTCTGTTAAGATGTGTTGTCCTGAGAGAAGAATTGGCTATTGCTAAGAACTAGGTTGACCTCACTAACACTTTATTCTTTAAACAGTATCTTAAAACTGCATCTTAAGTAGTAAGGTTTAATTCTACATGCTGTACTTGGAAGTTGGATGTTTGGGGAATTTTGGGGGAGTAACCTTTCTTTCCTTTACATCTCGTTTTCTAGATGTGGAGTCATCACTCAGCAGCCAGTCTCCCAGTTACTCTCCAAGGCAGACAGAGAGCTGTTTCAGCTCTAGTCCCGACACGGTGAGTACTGTCCCTTTATGGGTTTGCAGGGGGTCATTTGAATAATATCTGTATGCCTGAGTGCATCTAAGGGTGGATGTAGCTGGAGTCTTATTTATGGTTTTGTTTTGTGCAAGGCAACTTCATGTGTGAGAAAGATAAGAAATGATTAGCTGTAAATTTTCTTAAGTACTTTAACAGACATGTTGTCTGGTGTTTTGATAATACCAGGCCTTGTGGAATTACAGTAACACAGCAGTGGGAAGATGCTAAGCAAGCTTCTGCTCTCTTCCTTGATATATAGCTGCCTTACATTACATGCCTGTAAGGCAGGAGGATTTGACACACTGTGTGTTTTCAGCCATTCTCAAACACAAAAATGCCACAATATAAGAGTATACATACTGTGTGAGAGTGAAGGTCTGCCTTACCCACCTTCTCTTCAACAAAGGCTGGGAATAAACCCCTGGAGAAAGACTGAAAAAATCCCCAAACAACCAAAGCCAGACAGTTCTGGCCTTTCTGTTTATTGGATTAACTTAGTTATTAGTTAGTCATTAGCTTAGTCCTTAGTTATTGAACTGTTGAAACAGTGGCATTCACGCAATTCTGTTCAAACAGTCTGAAGAGGAAGACGCAGCCAAAAAGACGGAATATCTGAATGAACGGTCCTTGAAGACAGAGGATGCCAACCTAATCCCAGCCTCAGCGAGTACAGAGCCCCCCAAGACCTCACACACCAGAACCGTGCCTCTCCAGCCCAGCAGTATTTTGACTAGAGAAGAAGCAAATCATCTTCAGGAGAAAGACTCTATTTCATGTGCCGCAGAGGAGGAAAATAAAAACCACACCACCCTATCTGAGGGCAGCTCATCACACCTCGCCCTTAAAAGAGAGGATATCACTCTCAGTACCAGGTGTGATGTTTGGTCGCAGACTGAGAGCTCTGTTATGGAAGTAGAGAAAGTGGATGTTGCCACCCAGTGTGGTATCATGCAGGTGTGCAGCTGTGGGAGCTCCCTGCCCTCTGCCCGCAGCCCGGGGGGGCTCCCTCCTCCCAGCACCGCAGGCACCGCTGGAGGGCACAAAATGCCAGTGCATGAGGCGCTGCAGCCTGCGGGAATAGCGGCATTTTCTTCTGAAGCCGAGTATCTGAGTCTGGCTGGCAGAAGGACTCTAGAGGTGCTGAACTACATTGACATAATGAAGGAGAGAGATAAGCAGTGACCAACTAGAATGGCACGTAAGGAATACAGAAGTTTTGTCCTGTTCTCAGTATGTTTCATTTAATTGGCTTATTTTGATTTTTCTAGCCTGGTTAGACAATATACTTTTTTGCTGCTTGTTTGCTTTAAATTATTATTAACTGTGGATTGCTATCTACCTACTGCTGTCTCTAGCTGTGGAGTTCTATAGGTCTCCAACTGTTAACATAGGATTTTACAATAGCTTGGTAACTATAAACCTTAGGAATTAGATTGGCTTTCCCACCATATATCCATAGCATTCTCTAGTTTCAGATTAACTTTACTTCTCTTGAAGGTAGTGGAGAGATTCTGTTTCACTTCAAAACATATTTGGTGTGGCTCTTAGCTCACAAGTGTTGTCTGATTCTTATCCATTTTAACAGGCAAACTAGTCTTTGCCATATTTTTGTAGTAAATATAAAAATGGGAAACAACAGAAGATGCACATCTGCACACAGAGAATAAAATGTAATTTAAAAAAAATTAATTTATTCATTTTTACCAAAAAAAAAACCCCAAACTACCAAGGCTTAATCTTCCCTCCATAGCAGACCTATTGATTCATTCTCTGGTTGTTAATACTGACAAATCTTTTCTGTGTTTCTGTATTTTGCCTGCAGATTGAAAATCTGAAACGCTTTCCTCTGCCTTTCAGTATTTGTGTGAAGCTACAAATCACAACAAATAAAGGTTTACGATAATATTTTTTTCTAGGTTATATTCTTTTTTTATAAAAAAGTTCCTAGTAAAGGGTACAGGGAGACTCACTCTGTTACTGACATCTTCTACTTATATATCCATACAGCTTTACTTATATATATATCTATATATCTTATCTGTGTGTGTGCCTGCGTGTATATATATCTGAAAGCGTGTTTGTGTATACGCTGGTGTTAGCCAGCTGACTGCGTGCAGGGATCTTGTTCATTACAAACCGGGCTTGGGCAAAAGCTGCGCTAGAGACCACTCCTGAAACAGTGCAGGAGATTCGCTTTTACGCAGTCGGTATGTTGTGCTTCCTCCCTTGGGACACAGCTGGTAAAATTCGCTGCCCTTATTCCCACCAGGTTGGTTTCTTTTATTTCTACATTTTGTAATAAATGGTTTTGCAGATGAAGGGATGTGTGTCACCCAGTGCTGATGAGACCCATCGCCATTCTTTACCTCCATTCTCATCATCAAACTAGTGGCTGCCAGCTTTTATTTTTGAAGCTAAGAGTCACTTTTAAATGAAGGTCTACATTGCTCAACAGCTTGGAGGTTTATAGCTATGCCATTTTAAAAATAGCATCTCAGAAATCTCAGTGGACTTTTCTGTACTTGGAAGAAAATGGCGTTGTCTTTTATATATATGAATTGCGTACATGGGAAGTGGTTCACACAGCCGGACGTCTGAAATGTGTAACTATCATTTAGCCAATTCACTGCCCACTTCCTAAGGCTTGACATAAGCAGATTTTCTTTTTTAGGTTGCCTCAATTTATTGTCAAAGCAAACTCCCTAGGATTTTTTTTTTTTTATCTGAAACTGCAGTGTTCATCTTCTTCACAGGAGCTATAATTTTTTTGAGTAACAGTGGTGATTTGCTGAAAGCTCAGCCATTACCGGTGGTTCATAAGGCAGGGTTGTTCGCTCAGCGTTATAAAGCTCGTTCAGATTGTGCCCCACCAGCAGCAGCCCGTGCCAGCCTGAATTAGGCATCGCTTACACGTGTGTTTTCCCAGCAACACCCCCTACCCGGTACGTACCCGTCGGCCTTTCCAGTGGCACGTGTACCGCTTCACGGCCCTCCCCACGGCCGAGCTGCTCAAACTCGCTTGGTCTGCCCGCCTCCTGCAATGCAGCACGGCAGCGGCCGGTGAATGGCATGTTACAGCGAAAGGCTCTGGCACTGTATACGTTAGATTTGAGGAGTTTTTATTAAACTGCCAGATGTAAACTTGCCACACGGCCAGAGAGCTCTCTGGCGGCTGTGCGTAGAGAGATGCTGAGGTCAACCAGCCCGAGGGAAACTGCCACTAACTTGCAATGGAAGTGGTACTCCTGATTTCTGTGAGTGGCATCGTTGCTGGGACTTCTAAATTTTGTTTTGTTTTACAGTGAAGTGCGCTACCCAAGTTCAGGCCGATACTCCTGATCTGCAGAGCTGGCCTCTGAGCGGGACAGACCCCCAGCTGGTTCCTGTGAACCTGCCGGACAAAGAGCGCAGGTGAGAACTGGGGAAAGAGACCTGGTTGCACTGTGGGGACACATATGTGTAGGGGTTTCCAGTGAAGCACTTCCTCTTCGTTAAGTTACCTCTCCTGTCTCTCACAGTTGAGAGCCTTTCAGTGGGTAGAGCTTATTGTCACTTCAGCCGCTAATTTAGAAGCTCTCAAAATACATCAGGTTTCAGCCTAGATGGCACCATTTCCCAGTAAGGACTGGAATTATACGCAGCTCAGTGCCAGACAGGCATTTTCTGACTGGCTGTCGGTAGGCGCTGCGTACATGTCGCTAATGCAATAATTCACCACTTGGGATGTGTCAATCACCACAGATAATCATGTTCCAAAGCCCTTGGATGAGAGCGTATAAAATCCAATTACCTTACAATTTTTACCTGTAATTGCAAAGCAATCAGAAGAAAGAAAACGATCTTTGTAGTGGTATATGTGCTGGCAATGATGATATATAGGACAGCATGCTCTTTTTAGCTACTGGAGAAGTATTTTGAAGTATTTATGTTACTGTTATTAAATTAGAAGAGACTCGTGCTTCCTCCTTATCTCAGGGCCAGTCTCCCCCTCTGCTCAGGTGCTTGCTTTCACTGGCTTTTATTTTTTTGTGACTTTTGGGAAGCGCTGACTTTGGTTTCATAGGAACCTCCTCTCTCTCTCAGTGGTAGCCTCAAATCGTGCTTTCTTCAGCCGATACTTCAGCAGCTGACGCTATTTAAGTCACCATTATTTGTAACCTGCAGTATTGTCCCGCTGTACACGCCCAGACACCACCAGCTTTCTCGGAGGCAACGGCGCAGGCAGAGACGCTCCTCGTTCATCCACATTAATCGCTGGACGTGTGCTAGGCCTCTGGGGAGGCCACAGAAATGTGTATGTTTTTAGCTGTGTTTGGTGAGACTCAGTTATCATCAGTTGAGTTTTGCTGGGGAAAAGGACAGAGGGGTACCTGCAATTAACCAAAAACTGGGAGCGTTGGTTTAGCGTTGGCACTCAAATGCTTCTAAATATAGATGGAAAGAAAGAATCTCACTGAAAATGTTACCCTAAGCTTCAGGCAGAAGCAGTTTTAATATGCACCTGGTAACCTTTTTTTCCCTATAAAATAAGGTCTAGTTACAGTAACTTGCAAAGTAAGGATTCGGGCAAAGTTTTCTGGGCAAGCACTGACAGAAGTTTTGTTTCATTAATGGGGCAGTTTATTGCTGGCTGTAATTACGCCAACAGCCTCCACAAACTGTAGAAATCCTTATTTCATTTTTGTGAAGGATTATCACTGTGGGAAATGAGAAGCTTAAATCTTCATACAAGTGATTATTTCTTAGGTGGAAACTGTTTGCGAATTGGCTTTTTAAGGGTTTTAGCAGAGGGAAGATTCAGGAAGGATGAGGTTTCCTGGAAAAAATACTCAGTTCTCTGCATCCAACGCCTCATCTGTCCCCACAAAAGCGAATGAACTTCCTGCACCGCTTCTTCAGCCCCTTCTCACTGACAGTCTCTGATGGGGCAGAGGTGACAGCCCCAGTTACCCAAACCAGCCCTGGCTTCTCCAGGGCTGGTGACATTCAACTCCAACAAGGTCTCATGCCTCCAGGAGCTGAATACTGACCGCTCCCCCGCTCACCCAGCCACACTGCTGCAAATTCACACCCAACGCCGCGACGGCGCTCGCTCTGGGTGCTGCACCTCTCTGGGTGTGAAACCCAACGGTGAGCAGCTTGCAGCGAGCTCAGGCGCGGCAGGCAGACGGCTGCAGAGGGTGCTGAGACACCGGCTCTGTGTGAGGCGGTGGGGAATCCTGGGGCAAGAGACGGAGGGGTGGAGAGTCAGTGAAGATAAGGCAGGAGGCTGTGAGACGGCTGTTGTATTATTTAATAGAGCGGCAATAAAACATTTCCAAATCAATCACGTTTGTGCAGGCTTGAGGAGAGAGGGCTGTGATTTACTGCGGCTGTGTCACGCTCAGCACATGGGGGCTGGCCAGGCCAAACGACCCAGAACTGTGGCCATTCACAGGAGAAGCCAATCTGTCATGTTGCAGAAGATTTACTCTGTTCCTCTGGCTGGAGTAATTCTCAGGAAGCAGGAGGTCTGTAGGGAGATTTGCTCTCCAGAGAAGCCGCACTCCCTGCAAACAGATGAATTTTTGGGGAACCCCAGACCAGCTGAAGCTGGTGGGGATCTCTGGAGCTTGCCCAGTCTGAGCACCACCCAGAGCGGGGTCAGCTGGAGCAGGATGCTCCGGGCTTTGGCCACTGTCACCACACATCTGGGCTGGGGATGGGGGGATAAACCATGCCAGGCAGGTCTGCCCTGACCTCCTTAGAGCACAGCTCTTCACTCTGCTCACCCATGTTTCCCTGCAGCAATGAAGAGCAGCAGCGGTTCACCCCAACACCAGCTCGTCCCCAAGTGCCACAGCGCCTCGTCTGCAGCAGCCCTGCAGCAGTGCCTCGGGCCTGGGCTAAAAATGGGCACTGATCGTTCTCCCACCAGGGACCTGGGGGGGTCCCAATGCCCTCGGTGTCCCTCCGTGAATCCCACCCACCACAATGAAACTTGACATATAGAGCTGATGTAAAAGCTATCATCTGGGCTGGTACCAGGCTGGGGGTGGCAGTCAGCCACCACCCACCTTACAAAAACTTTGCTTGGGCTTGATTTTTTCCATCATTTTTAGCAGCCCATGAGAGGAGAGCAGCAGGGACACCAGCACCAGCCCCAACTTAGCTCCAATGACGTGTGGGACAGCCACCTCCCCCTCTGTCCCCCCAGCCAACCTGGAGCTGTGGGTACCTTGAACACCAGGGAGAGCGCGGAGGAAGCCACGTCTGAAAACTGGCTCTGACTGCAGTCACATCTTGTGACAGTCCAATAACAGGGCACACCGTCTTACCAGACATCCCGGACAAACCGAAGGAGCTCATCCGGAGCAGTCAGACAGGGTTTGATGCCATCACGCTATGAGAAGATTAAAAGAAGCACCAATTTCACAGGCAAGGCGTACTCCAAAGCACCACTTCCCAGCAGGGACTGGGCCACCCACTGCAGGCCATGACTGCCACTTTGGGGACAGAGATGTCACCTGGTGTTTGCAGGATGGCACGTTACATGACTGCTGACAACCTCCCCTTCCACAACTACAGTAATGCTGAGTGAAGGCTTCAGAAGGACAATCCGAACGTGGGATTTGGTGACAGCTGGCTGGGGACATGGGGTCTCACCAGCCTCAGCTGTGGCAATGGCTTTGAGAAGGAGGAAGAGCTGTGGGGGTGGGAAGGCTGCAAATGCCACAGCACTGTCCAGGGGGCCCAGAGACGCGTATAAGACAGGCCAGGTGGGGCAGGCATTGTCCCTGAGCATTGTCATACAAACCCCCATACAATTTTGGAGAACAGGACTGAAACAGGCACAGGTCAGCTGTGCTACAGCTGCCTGTTCAGCACCCACACTTCACGCTTTGCCTGGTGGAGGCTGAACCAGCCCAGTCCATGCCCCTCACTGGGGCTTCTGGGCATGCTGGGAGCCTGTGTGACACTGCCGGGGTGCTGCTGTCCCCTCTCACACTCCAGGAGCTTCACCGTGCTCCTCCCTCAGGACCCCCACGACCACTGCAGCAGCTGGGGAAGGGCTTTGCGTGGGGACCTCTTCCTTAGGAGACTGGAGGAGCCTTTCATCGGGGATCTGGGGGAGATGATGAACTACGCCAGTAACACAAAATCAGGGAGATGGTGAGGAGCGACGCTGACAGAAGCTACAAGCAAATGATCAGCAATTGGGTCCATTTAAACAAAATGCACCGCAATGTCCTCAAGCGGGAGGGCGCCCTGTTAAGAAGAAGAAGGGCAGGACGTGCCGGCAGAGCAGGGCTCGGCCTGGAGCGCGGTGCCGAGGGCTCGCCTGGCTCCTTGTCACTGCGCACAAACTGGCAAATGCAGCCAGGGACAGGGAGCCGGGCATGGGAATCGGGGGTAATTCTCCCTGTATTTGTGCTCTTGATAGATCAAGCAGTGAACAAACTGCAGTGCAGTGCCCAAGAAAGGTAAAAAAATAAAAATAGAAATTGAAGAACAAGCCCATGAATACCTGAGATCCTGGGAAAAAAACCCATGTTTTAGAAAGAGATTTAGACCATTCAATCTGTTTATCAAAAGATCAAAAGGAAAACCAATTTCTGCATAGAGGTGGCACCTCAGGGAGCAAATACAGGCACTAAAGGACTTCAATGTGGTTGATCTACCAGAAGGTGACAGTGCCCAATACCCGTCCTCCTGCTCTCAGAGGGGAAGGAGAGGGACAGCAAACAAGCCTCGCTGGTCCGCAGGGTGAGACATCCCGGCTCTCTTCTCGCTTTGTGCCCAATCAGCCCAGAGGGAGGGGCTCTGGAAAGCGACACTGCATCCTGACTTGCTCAGGCGCAACAATCTGTGCTGAGGTGCTCATGCAGAAGCTGCTGCATCCTCAGCACAGTGCCCGTCTTCCATCTTTGCATCCCTCCACCCAGGACAGCTTGACACTGTCCCCTGTCACCGTGCGGTGATATGGCAGAGGCACCATGTCCCCACACTCTCACCTCACTGTCCCCCATGCCTTATGCCCTGCTTCCTTCCTCCAGCTCCTCCAAGGGATTTGCTCCTTGCTCTTTCTGCCCGTGTTTCCTCGGCAACCTGATCCAATCTCAGTTCCACACATCACCTTCATTATGAAGTTTAGCTAATCCAGCCCCTTCTGCCCTCAAACTGCTCGTGCATCTCCAACCACCTCCCTGATGGGCCCCAAAACCCTCACTGCTCCTTCAGGCGTGGACCTTTCCCACCTCTCCATCCCCTTTTCACCACATTTGATGACATTTAAGCAAGTGCACAAACTATCTTTCCAAAAGGGATGGGCACGTGGTTCTCCGCTTTGCTGAAAGGCGGGCAACCTTAACCTTTCCTTCTCACATCTGAACCCCCTCCAAGGGACATGCTGACCGGCACCAGCGTGCTGCAGCTCCTACTGTCCTTACACTGTGCGCAACTCCTGCATCTTTGTGCAAATCTCTTTACTCAACATGATCTGAAGAATAATCCACAGAACAGGGCTCGCTGGGAAGTTTTCCACTTCTCTGGCTCCTTTTCTACTTGCAATAAGATGCACCTAAGTCCATCCCTGTGTGGTGATGGTCTTAACATCTTATAAGACTGTGGGCAGGTCATTTGGGATGCGTGCTCCTCTTTCTTCCTTCATACAATATACATCTTACTGCTCCGTATAAGACAGCCTGCTTTTCTCTTTGTTATGGATTCTATTAGAGATTTCATGGGATATCACAGTAGCCAAAAATCAGAACGTGCTAGCCAAAGCTGAGGTCTCATTCATCTGAAAAACAGATGGATCTTTGTATCCTTCTGAAACCCAGACCCAAAGATCTCCTACAAAACCATCTAACCAAACAAAGCCCCCACCTCCCCCCTGAGGTCTGAGGGGATTTGTTGCCTTTTTTTCCTGTCAAAATCAAGACGCAGAAAATATGTCTGGTAGTTCTGCAGTTAAGTCTCAAAAGGCAAAACCTCCAAATTTCAGCTCTATGCAGAGCTTCTCAATTAATTACACACATGCACAGGTACCGGGTAGGTCACATATGTTACACATGGTTTAGTGATGGTTTTGGCAGTGTTAGGTTGATGGTTGGACTTGACGATCTTCAAGGTCCCTTCGAACTTAGACAATTCTGTGATTCTATGAACACCTGCCCTGGAGACCAGCTAATGAACAGCCCCACCACGAGACCGGTGGAACTGCTTATGGCAAATGCATTTGACTGTTTCCCCACGGATTTCAGCTGTTGCTTGATGGGTTGAATGCATCAATTGCAGAATCATAGAATGGTCAGAGTTGGAAGGAACCTTTAAAGATCATCGAGTTCCAACCCCCTGCCATGGGCAGGGACACCTCCCACCAGCCCAGGTTGCTCAAAGCCCCATCCAGCCTGGCCTTGAACACCTCCAGGGATGGGGCATCCACAACTTCCCTGGGCAACCTGGGCCAGTGCCTCACCACCCTCAGAGTAAAGAATTTCTTCCTAGTATCTAATCTATACCTACCCTCTTCCAGTTTGAAACTGTTACCCCTCATCCTATCACAACACTCCCTGATGAAAAGTCCCTTTCCATCTTCCCTGTGGGCCCCCTTTAGGTAGTGGAAGGCCGCTGTAATCTCTCCATCAGGAGAAGGGTTGAGATGCCATTCATTTCGGGTCAAGCGAATGTGTTGGAAGTGAAACTGCAGCAGCTGAAGAGCCCGAGTAGTTCGTGCAGGGAGCGCTGCGTGGGCAGGGGCAGCTGGGGGGATGTCAGCTCAGGGGATGATCACCAGCAGGTCTCTTCAGCCAGCCCAGCACAACTCAGCAGGGGACCACCGAGATCAGAGAAAAAGGGACTTTTTTTTTTTTTTTTAAGCTTACCTTTAACTTCCCCACCTACTTCCTACAAACCGTAGCAGCCTTGAAAGCAAGCACTTGGCGCCACGCACAAAGCAAAGGCCACGCAGCACTGTATGGAGGACTTCGGTTCTGATGCAGCAGCACCCAGCCGTGATGCCGGGGGGGGTCTGATCCTGAAAATGCTCACAAAGATTTGGGAGCAAGTACTGCTACTGCCTGCAGTTCAGTTCTGCAGATGGCAGAATCCGTTCGGCAGAAATGAATCCATCAGTAGTTGTTTTGTGATAGCAGCTGGAGCAGAGGGAAAAGGGAGAAGGCAAAAAAAAAAATCGAGTGTTTGACAGCAGAGCCACCAGCTTTTCATTATCCCACAAAGCTGCCATGTGGTTTTAGTGACAAGTAATCTGAACCGCAGCCACTCATCACCTTTATAAGCACCATCAGCCAGAAACCTAAAAACACAGCCTGTCAGTGCACAACGGTTAGCTTCCTCTCTCCCGCCCGGAGATACGCACAGCTACAGGTTCGCCGAGCAGTCTCCCGCTGCCAGCATCGCCCAGCAGCTCTCCTGCCGCCGGCTGCCATCTCCCTGCACCCCGGGCCAAAACGCTACAGCTCTGTCGGAGGCAACTCTGGATCTCGCGAGGATTCGATCGCGGTACCTGCGGTAGGTGGAGGTAACAGGACCAATTTCCACTCGGCCTCGCGGGTGCGGTTCCTCTGCCACAGCGGGGAGCACAGCCAGGGCAGCCCCCAGCACGGCACGGCCACGGTCCTGCTGCTCTCTGTTAATCATCAAACTGGTTTAAGCAATTTTCTTAATAACACACACAGAGTTAGGACATTTCCCCATTAGAAAATAGCAACTTCTGCCCTTTCCCCAGTTGATAATCAAGTCTGAAGTTAAAAATTGGTGTCACAAAACTGGTCTGTGTTTGGGCAGGGGACACTGAAAACCCACGGGGCGACATTGGGACAGTAAACAGCTCTGCGTAGATGCACTCAGCTCTTCTAACAAATCCTCCAGGAAGGAAGGGACACTTGTCCAGTGTGCCGTCATCACAGAAACGCTCTCCGGTTTGAAGCATACCATATTAAGATCATATTCAAAGTTATTCTTCCCCTTCAATTATTTCAGGCAATCCCATGGGCTATTTTAGCTCGTTTTGCTGAGCAACACCATTTTGCAACCCTAAAGGCGACCAGAATACCCAAACAAAGAAAACTTTGAGAAAGATCCTGTAATTAAGTATCTCACCTTTTATTTTGTTCATTTACACTTCTGGCACTGACAATTCTTTGAAGATATTTATTTTTATGTAAAGACCAAACTTCATTAAAGCAATCAGAACAGAAGTCAATTAAATAATTTTACATCACTTCAGTTTCAGAAAATGTACAACACTTTCATACATTATAGGCTTGACTGGTTGCAAAAGGAAATGGCACGTTTGACATGGTTAGGAAATAACTTGGACAACCCAACAATTAGTTTTGCCAAAACCTGTTTTGTACTGAATACCATAACAGGCGCCCAGGGATTACAGTACGCCCGATGGCGCCACGTGCATGTTATTATTCAATACGGAAGCATTACTCTCAATTTGGTCTCCAACAACGTCTCGAATATACTACACAGAATTTGTCACAGAAAGATCTGGTTAACGGTTTTGTAGGGGTGTGAGATTCACGATGGAAAGCAGAGACGTGACTCGTGCCGCTTCCCAGCGATGCCCTGGACCAGCAGGACACTGAACACATGGAGAATTTCAAGCATATGAATAATCCTACTGATTTCATGGGGACTACTCGCACACGTAAAACCGAACAGATGGCAGGCGCGCACTAGGCAGGGCCCACGGTGTAACGCAGCATCCCAGCACCACGAAACCATCTCGTTTCACGCCTGCTGAGGATCCATGAAGTTTCTCCTGCAGAAGTCACGATGATGGTCATACATTCAAGTCCTCCCCAAAGTCTATGTCATGTTTAAGGCAGCAAGAGAAATTTGCCTTTATTTTAGCACTTCAGAAACTGATGTTTCCTTTAGAAATAGGTGGACAATATTAATAATTTATCAGTGAGCTCCTTATTTATATAAATGCCATGAAAGGCCAAACCAAATTTTGACAAACTGTTATCTCAACAGAATCAAGGACTGTAACTGAACCGGAGCTGAAGCTTTATAATTACACGTGCCAGATCATCCACATGTAACACGCCATCTAGGGACAATGTGAAAAAGCGTGGATTTAGATGAAATCTGTATTCTTGAGGCCTGATGCTGGTCAAACTTCCCCTGGCGTGAGTGAGCTCTACTGAAGCCGACGAGTGAGCACCTCTGACGAGAGGTGTGAGTAAGATTAAAAACATGCTGCTGGTTCACACTAACAGATCATTGTGGCTAAAGTATATTCTCATATACAGAACTCTGGAACACCATTAACATCCATTTACAAAACACTACAGTGATGGTTATTGGCACATAAAAAACTCCTTCTCTATATGAAAACATACACAAAATAGATAAGAACTGCCATTTTTTTCAGACTTTTAAAATCTATATATAGTTGCCTTTAAGGAGTTTTAACCCCCAGTATCACAAACAACAATATTTCTTTAACAATGTTCACCTAGATTTTACTGTGCTGACATTTGTAACACTGCCACAACCTAGACCACTTTGTGGATTATGCTTAACTGTACTGTACACAAGGCGATGAAGATCGATAGAAAACCACTAAGATTTTTGCACAAAAATGTGACTTGTTAAAATCCAGAGAACGGTTGAGTCACTTTATAGGCAGCAGCTACATGTAAGCTGTAAATGTTACCCGCAATAAAAACACATTTTGCCATAAAGCACATATTGTGGCATTATCTGCTTCTGGCCTGGTACACAAAGCTCGGTTTTCTTCCCAATGCAGAGGAATGGGTTTGGTTAGCTTGACTCTCTCAGAAAGAAGTGCACAAATATCTCACTCTTTAAAGTGCTTTGCAGAACTCTCTCTTCTGCCTTGATTTCTACCCCGAGATCTCTCTATGCTGTGAAGACTCTGCCTCCTTCTCTCGTAGTGATGTTCAGCTAACAAAGCCTCTTATGCAAGTACAAGTAAAATTTCAAGACCATGTTAGAAGAGCGTTGACACTGAGAAGTAGAAAGTTGGGTATAACGCTGAGAAGTGCAGGCTCTGTCTTTTATAAGCCCACTGTGTGTCTGCGGGACTGCACCCAACACCCTCACTGCCGAAGGGAAGACCCTTGCTCAGGGCCTTGCGCAGCCCCTGGAAGTCAAAACTTCTCCCCAGTGCTCAACCCGAGTGACGAAGAAAGGCAAAACAGATTTCATCAAGGAAAAAAGTACTAGCTTTGCAGACTTGGTTGCCGTGTTCTCACCTCCGCGTGGGCACGGGAGAGAAGCGCTTGTGTGCTTCTTCCCCCCGAGTCTGCCAGTCCCCTGTTCCCATCCACAGGACCGCGCACAGTCCCTTGGTCCCACCATCCTTCTCCCACATGGGGGAGAAGTCAGACTGCTCCTTTTGGCTACGACACCCATCTCTACTGACACACGATTTTGTGGGGCTTTTGATGCATCATTTCTTCCTTCTCCCCTCCCAACCCTAACTCCCACGCTAGTGAAATGCCCCACTCATGGAAAAGTAAGTCAGCGTTGGAACAACGATCCTTGGGACGTATCCTCTCGTCCCAAAACTTCTGACAGGGCTGTCACTGCAACTCCCAAGGTAGCAACGTCTATGACAGCAATCTATCCAAGGTGCAGCATAGCAATGCAACATCAGCCCTCAAACGAGTCCTTGGGCCTTGCTTCATTTCTATGTCTATTTTCAAAACAGGTTTGCTTGTCTCATTAAAAACTGATTTTGATCAAGAAAGTGAAAAGGGGAAGAAACAAGTGGCAAATTATCTCAACTCCCCCAGCACTTTAGATTTGCAACACGGTGAACAAACTATGATATGTGAACTAAATTTAGAAAGATTAAAAATGCATCAGGACTTTTTTTCTTTGATACTCGCTCTGAGACAAAAACATGTAGAGTCAGCAGATTAATCTCTTAAAATATCTCAAATTGTTGTGTATAATCAATTCATGCCCAACTCTACCAGCAGTATGACTCTAGCATTCCTGGTGCACAGAATACCTGAATGAAGTGTGCAGTCCTTGTGAAGAAACGATTTCACATCTTCTGCAGAAAGCTTTCAATAAAACGATATTGTGCTTAGACATACTATTTATGCTACTTCATAAATTAAAATCCTGTCATAAGAAATTATTCAGCTACGCTGTATTTTTATTCTTTTATCTGGAATGTTACTAAGTCTACCCTTAGCAAAAATCTCTTAAAACTTAAAATATGCACAAATATAAAAAATCTCTGCAAAATAGAAACATCTATTTGATTTTCTTCATACATTATAAATGTTCACAGATTCTAAAAATAAAACCCTAATTGCGTAAGATTAATTTCAAGTATTTGATCTCATTTTGATTACGCATGATGCTTAGGACTAGGTTCAGTGTTTCTAAGGTATGGAATGCTATCTTGGTGTAAAGCAACCCGAAAAGGAAGACTTAAACCCAACTCTCTGTGGGCGGGGAAGGGGGAGTCACAATAAAGAAGCCGATATATTTTGCAACCTCATAGCCAGTAGCAATGATGAATAAAATGCACGTGCTTCAATCGTTTTGCCTCGAGAAAAAAGGCATGGGATGCAAACCTTCAGAAAACTGCTTTCAGTAAGATCGACCTTGTTGTGTGAGAAAACGAGCCCAGCGCAGTACGCAGCTGAGCGCCACTTTTGAGAACGTCCGTGAAACAAGGCTGGCAGAGAGAGATGGTCTTCTGATGCTAAAAAGCCCCAGCACTGCCTGCAAAACAAGAGAGGCTGATCTTGTGACAGCGATCGTTCCAGTGACTTTGCTTTGGTTATGCCCAACAAATGCAGCGGTTTCCTCTACCCTTGGACACAAGCGCAACGAAGCGCGAGGTCAGCACCGACACCGTGCCGGCGCAGGGACACCCTCCCTGGCCTACACCCCGCTCCAGCAAAACACGTCAAGCAAGGGGGCGTTCATAGGTGTGTCGGTGAGCGTGGGCTCACGCTTTTGGGGGGATCAGAACCATAAGTCCCTATTCTCAAAAGCCAGTAAATACCCACTTAAAACTATGAACCACGTAAGCACAGGTTGGGCGTTACACACCTATTCACATGCTGTCCTGGGTAACAAAACTGTTCCAAATAAGGGTCTTCAAACACACATTTTTCGGTTTCAGGAATAAACCAATTTGCCCTTGAAACTATTTTGTTCTCGTCTGTGCCAAATATCCCTTTTTCTCATTTCAAGTACTGCACCTTTGGTGAAGGTTTCAAAGAGGTGACAGCCTAATGGAGACATCCCGTGGCGGGTGCATTGGTAGATTGGTCTGGAGACCTGAGCATTTTCAACAGCTGGTGCTTTCAAGCATAAAAATATTGTGCGCTTAAAGGGGAGGCAAGATGGAAGGCGTGAGAATACAGCCCTCTCACAGCGCAAGGAGATAGTCAAGGTCGGGCCACTCTTCTCAATGACTCATTCAAAATTCCCTCTGTCCGCTATGCTTTCCCCTTTTAACCCCAGTCAAGTCACAAAAGGATACTTTGAAATGTTTGCTTTCCAAAAATATTTCTTTGATTAATGAAGTAAAATAGAAAATAACGCAAAATACACCCACTCACTGAAGGTCAATAATTGGAGAGTAAGAACTACCCCCACAGAAGATCAGACAACATAATGGCAGACTTCTTTACAACAAAACCCCATGTTATCCAATAAAAATAATTTAGTAACAAATGTCCAGTCCCAGTTTTGATAGTAATCCTACATTCAAAATGTTTTTCAACCCAAGAAAAGCCCACAAAGCAAATCTACAAAAGCTAATGAACCCAACAACTTCTTTAATCTTTACACAATGAAAAATAAATGTATTTTTACCAATTAAATGGGGGGCAGCCCACATTTCACATTCTTTCATGAAGCAAATATTTCAAAGATAAGAACTTGAATTGTTGATGCTTTCAAAATCATATCTCTGAAGACTTAAAGCAGTGAGGACAGGGCAAGGAAAAAAAAACCCATAATATTTTTATGTAGCTGCATAAAATTCAATTTGCCAAGGCAAGCAATCATAGCAGGTGAATAAAATACCGTTCATATTCTCATTACCAGGCTAAAGGCAGCCAAGTTGATTTTTGTGCCTGACATTTTCTTGACAATTTTGCAATGCTTCAGTAAGGCAATTAATATGAGATGTAGGCTTCTGCCCATTGCTAATATTTCTCTTTAGATCCAGCAAGACACTGGTTGACTAAGGGCATTTGAAGGAAAAATGTGCTGGGATTCATTTACTCTGCACATATGAAGATAAACTGAAGGCAATATGATTATTCACAAGCAAAAGGCGCAGGAGGGATGACTACTGTGCATTTAGCAGCACAAAACCTCTCCCCTCCTTTTCTTTCTTTTAGCTAACGATATTTTGTGTTCAGAAGTAGGCACGAACCCAAACGTTCAAATGCAAAAAAGGAAAACAAAAAAATAATTTTTTTTTTCCAACGAACTGAAGCCTCTACATTGCACCTAGCAATATATACCAGTTCATTTGTATGTGCGGCCACATACGTAGTTCTGCTTTCCTGCTGTCTGTCAGGCAGGCAATTTCAGCAGTTTCTCTCACAAACACCAACTCCCGACTGTAGTGTGTGCTCAAGAGCAGGGGTGGCTAGACAACGCGGCGTAACACAGACGTACGCCACCCGAGTGAACCTCCACGCAGGTGACTATGGCTCTCTACTTATCTCAAATAAATAAAAATGGAAATGGTCTTAGGGCAAATTTGGGAAATGTTCCCTCCAATAGATGTAGCAGATATTTCTATTTTCCCTAATCAGTTGAACCTTTTAAATGGCTACCGTTACAGCAGCTTATGCATTCGTCATTCGTTGTACTGCACAGCAGAGCTATTTCCTAGGCTGCTATGGGATGGGGATCTGCCAGGTGTTGGCTGCTTTCTGATTAGCTACTTTATTATTTTATCTTTTGTCAGTATTGAAGATAAGGACAACCACTGACTATCTAGGATGGCCTTCTGTATTCATCTGGTACAGTGCACCCTACTATATACCTTGGGACGGTGCAGTGTCGCGCACACTTGGTGAATTCACAGAATTGTGGAATTCAATCTCTTTTGGAAGGCATTGCTTTTAGTTATCAAGAAAACACTAGCATATTGAATTTCCTCCCAAACGGAGCATTTTTGAACGTGAAGGCATTTTTAGCTAGACAGTAGAAAGGAGAACCAGACCAGAAGCAGGGCAGTGAGGTCATCAGAGAGCTGCTTTCCCCCAGAAGGCTTTTAAATGATTAAATACATCAGCAGCTGAAAATTATTCCACATCAGAAGCATCATTGTCAGAAAGATGGTAATTACTTCCCTTCACCCGAATATACTCGATATACCTCCCTTCATCAGAATCTGACATACCACATGTACATAGCCTGTTTTCAAACAAAGATTCAATTTCCTCTAGTTTTTTCCCTTTAGTCTCAGGAAGGCAGCCGTAGATGAAAACCAGTCCCAAGGCAGCAAACCCTGCGTAGAGGAAGAAGGCTCCTGCAACGTGAAAAATATGCACAGTCAGTTACAGAAGTTCCCATCCCTTCTCTGCTCCAGAGCGGCAGAAGCAGCAGGCTGCAGATATCAAAGGAGTGCATAAAAGCAATGGTTGGAGCGGCACCGTTAAAATAATGAGCTGCGGGGCCGTGGGTGTAGGAGAAGGCCACTTTATTGCATTGCTCCACAATGCAGTAAATTAACAACCGCAATTTCATTTCTTATGGAAGATAATACACATCTTTTTTGCACAAGTCATTCTGCTGTTAAAATAAACAGCAATGAAATGGTTGTATATCCAATAAAAAAAGCAGATGCGAAAGGCAAGAACTTTCTTAGTTTGTCTAAACAGTAAAGGACACACTAAGACAACCCCTCAGAGTAAGAAACTTTGGCAAAAAAGAAATAGTCAGGATTAAAACAATGTTTGTGACTCTTACACCTAGTTACTATTTAGAAGTCCTCTGCAGAGACAATTAGCAGCGAGAAAGAGCTCTTCTCCCCCGCCACCCACGTTACCTAGGGGAGGCAGAGAAGGTACCAAAGGACCAACACACATTTACCTGCCATGTGTTTCTAGACTGATGACTCAAAGCAAAGACAAGTAGAGCTGAAAGGCTCTGTACTACTAATGATGTGAAGGTCACATCAACTCCCTAGCAGCTTAATGTAATTTAAATTACTTGTACTGGAGTGGCTGAGCAGTAATCTGACAAACTCTCCGCAGGCTCCAGCGGACAGGACTTAATCAACAGCTGGGAGTGGGGCGTACCATCTGACACAGCTATCTCTGCAAGGACCATCTGATACTGGCCTTGGATGCCATCATAAACTGAAAAATTGCAGACGCTGTCTTCTTAAGTGGGAATCCGCATATTTCACTAAGTCAAAAGTGTTTTTTTTCCAGCTTCCCTGTTTTAATCAACTGTCTAGGTTCTCAGTTAAGGACAGAAAGAAACATTTCTTATGAAAGCTGGACCAAACTCTATGATCTAGGCAGGTTGTATCAGGTCTCTAGTCTTACTAAACCACGGTGGGTTGAGAACACTGCATTCACAGTTGACACTTCATAGCAAAACCAACTGAGTGACCCAGAATCAGGAGAAAATCTACGCGCCAATGGTAGTACTGCCCACACAGATGCATACTGTTTCTTACCATAGTACGTCAGATATTCAGCTGTATGCAGAAACGTCAGTGACACGAGCACATTGAAAACCCAGTTGACTCCAGAGGAACACGCGTTTCCTGTGCTTCTAGCCCAAAGTGGGTAAATTTCAGAATTGACGGTCCAGGGCATAGGACCCATCCCTAAGAATTAGGAAAAAAGATCAATCTCAGTTTAATGGCTGGACTCAAGAGTACACTTAACATGTAGCCTCATTATTTGACATTTTACCTTTACAATTTTTTAACTTATATGCGTAAACAACGTTTGCTTACCAGGTGCAAAGAAAACCAAGTATAAAATAAGGCCCAGAAGTGCTGTCCAAGAGTATGGAGTGGGGCAGAAATTGTATGCCCAGAACAAATCTTCCTTTTTGAATACTGTTTCATTTGAACACCTGAAAAATAACAACAAAACTTACTATTAAAGAATTTTCAGGGAAATAGGTAACAAATCAATATAAATATGGCACATAATGTCTTACGAAAAGCTGAAAAATGTAAAGTTAAGGTGAAAAACCTCCATCCCTGTTAATTTATCAAGATCTTTAAGCCAAGTCCTACATTCAGAAATGTGCTTTTCCCCAAGCCTAGTCTTAGGAAGAGTAACCGGCAGAACATTCCTGAATTTAAACACTTGCCTGTATCTACAGTTCATCAGATGAATAGTCTTTACTATGCAAGGGGTCACACCAAAGCCAACGAGACCATTCACGTGAATATCACACAGTGCAAAAAGAGCTGCAGCAGCAGGACTTTGAGCTAAAGATGCTGCATGCAAATATTTAAGGTCAAATGGAAGTTAGTCCTTACGTCATTGATGAACTAACTCTATGCTGCACACTTTGACTGTAATCAGTAATGCCTATGGAGTGCCCACGGTCAAGTGAAGTTATAAGGAAAAGAGGCGTATACTTTCTTTTCTATGCAGTGAAGTATTTTAGAAGAAGGTAGCATTTCTAATTAGACAGTAAAATTAAGAATCAGACCAGAGGTAAACTGTGCCTGAGCTACTGAAAGAAAAAGTGTCTCTATTCCAAGGACTATGTGGAAATTACATATTTCAAGGAATAGATATAAAATCAGGTATTTCCACGTGACTGCACACAATATAATATATTTTTAAGGAATACTGGCAACTTTATTTTTTGTTATTTTTTTTTTTAAATTAGCATTTGTTTAAAGGGACAAGAAGTCATAAATGTAACTAGAGAAACTTTTCAGCTGCAACCGCATCAATTGCCACAGTTGAAAAACCATGTACTTTTGGGACAAAAGACTTAGACAGACACCACCCTTTCATATGCAAATGACATTCACTTGAAGAGAAGAAATCACAGAGAGCTGAACATCTGCCTGGGTTACAATTTCCAGATCAGCGGAGTGCTTAACGTGAAGGATATGACCCTCTTGACAGTAGGAAAACCAGAATGAAGATGCCTGCATCAGGTGACAGATGGGCAACGAGTGGCGAGATGGTGGAACAACAGACACCCTGAAACGTTTCAGAGGGTCAACCATCGCAGTTGACTTTCAAAAGCAAATTCCAACAAAACACTTCTCCTCTAACTTTTCTGCTAAGAAATGACCAGCCAGCCCCAGGTCGAACAGGGATGTGCTAAGCACCAATGGCCAATGCACCACCACTCCTGGGGCAGAAATCTTCCTTATGTTGGCATGGATGTACAAGCAGGATATCACCATGAACCATATCCAAACCCAATTCCAAAGTTCAAATACATTTGGGAAATCCAAAGTTCAAATACATTAAAAGAGACAGGTTAACCCAACAAATACTGGAAAAACACACATCTGAAACCCAAGCCTAATGCTGCTTTACTGGCAAGTAAGTGGTAAGATTTGCAGTTCCACCTTGCCCTTGAGCAGCACCTGACCCAGTGGAGCCAGCACTCCCCAGAGATGCGCTTGCCCTTGATGTGCTGCTGGCAAAGCAGCCGGTGCCAGCGTGCACCTTCCCACCCTGCCACCACCTTGCCTTGCTGAGCTCCCCCAGAAAGCCCGTCTCATCCAGCGCGTACAGATTCACTTTCCGTCTTGAGGTGAAAAACACACAGAAAGCAGGCCAACTGAACATCCCTCTCAAAGATACGTCCCTTGTGCCTGGATACAACAGGCTCATGGCCTCAGCTGCTGTTTGGCCTGGAGCACCCATCAGCCTAAGACACCAACAGCTTCCATGACAGAGATTTTTCACCTTTTCTCAGCCAGAAGTACTGCTGCCACCCTTACTGCTTCTTCATCTTGCTTCTAAGCATGACCTCAGGTTCCTTCTGTCACCTTGCTCTTTCATGGCTCAGTTCAGCATCTCTTTCTATGTAATGAGTGTGAGACATGGATCATTCCCTGTTAGTGTCCACCCTGATGCTTCCCTACCACTCTACGTACTTCTCATCACGTGTGGGTTAAATCAGGTTTGAGCTGTTCCCAGGTACAAGACGTATAGAAGAATGAACTGCGCTGGAGAACCAGCCGTATGTTTAAACTGGAAGTTCCTTACACATTAAGGAAATGGTGTTTGAAAGATTTATTACTGAAGACCCGGTGATCCCATTGCCACCTCCTGCTCAGACCCGCATAGCTGCCCGCTCTGCATCTGCACCACTGCGAGATCACAGGATTGCTCAGTTTCACACCGTCTTAACATCACGTTTTCTTCTTTCACTGTTACTCTAATTTGATTTGCAGGTGTTTGGTAATGAATACAAGCTGATTAGCATTTTTAAACATCTTGATGCTGAGATTGGTTTCTCCAATCTGCTCAGCCAGATCGGCAGCTCCTCAGAGGGGAGCCTCATGCTTTCTCTCAAACACTTCTGTAAACAAAGACATACTTGGTTTATTATCTTGCATCCATCTCCATCAGCGCAAACCAACCTGCTGATTCATACAGACACAACCACCGGGAAGTCTGGATGTTTCCTTCCCCTACTGTCTTTCCCCAGATGTGTCCTACTTTCGACAGAGTGCAACACAAACGATATGAAGGAAAACCAGATGCCTCCAAAGCCTTCTGTGGCTGAAGCCATTCATCTATTCTCTGCTGTTTGCCCGTAACTGAGAGGAAATTCTGTTGCAAGAAAGCAGATTCAGTGCATTGAAACAGGAAAAATAGTGCTCAAGACTAGATTTAACAGCAACCTTGCAGTAATAAACTGTGCTTTGCTTATCCCTCAGCAGTAAACCAGCATGGGACACAGACTAATAGCAGAGATATCTGCATTTGCTGGCCTCTTGCAGTGCTGGGTATGTTAAAAAATGACAGTCCTTCAAGGCTGGGGATTTGTTGAAGCTCTGTTACTGTGCTAATTCTACTGCTATGCTACTATTTCTACAAGATCTATTATTTTTCTGAAAAATGTATTAATAATTACTGTATAATATATTATCAGATAAAATTCTGAATTCTGTCCTGCATGAAGGGAGCATCTATGACGGAAAGCAGATGAGCAGCTACCCATCGCTTCACAAGCTGAAATGCACACAGGGAAATGCCCTGGAAATGGCTTACAAGTGGTGCAGTCGGGTACAAGTGCAAAGAGTTTGTAAATACCAATATGCTGCGTAATAGTCATATCAGTATAAACAGTGAAGACACACCACATCATTTCCTCTGAAATTACTGCCAAAGTGAAAACATCATAGTGCTACATTGAAAATCTTTACTGTGAATTTCTTTTGTTACGTATTTTCCACAGATAATTTAAGACACACATCTGTTCTAATTAGTGAAAACCTGACCTTCCAACAATTGACACGAACAATTCAACTGACTGGAAATAAATCAGAACAGCAATAGATTTCTAAATTACAGGCATTATATGGTTTCATAATTACAGAATCCATCCTTTATCAGGTATGGTCTGTAATTCAGAAGATCTAAAGCTTTGGTCCCCACCTCCCTAAATTACCTTCATACGGCACATAAAAGAAGATAAGAGAAGAAAAGCTGCTGTGGGTGGTCTAAAATGTTATTGCTAATAACAAGAGGATGAAACAGGATAAGACCATTTCCTTGATAATCAATCTAAATTTTCCTAATACTTGAGACAATGTGGCTGTAGAATAATTCTCAAGCGCAAAACTGAAAACCACAGACGGGGAAATGGCTGGGCAGCACATGGCACAGGCAAGTGAGCACAGCACAAGACAGAGACCCAGCTGATTTTCTCCTCAAATTTCCATTAATTTTTGCTTTGCTGTAGAGTGAGGACTGTGTAGCCCTAAAGATATGGATTTGTGGGAATTAAATGTTTTATTCTGAACAGTTCATATATTTTTAATATGAAAGCTGCTGACTTCTCATTGTCTTTTAAGCCCTTCAGAAGCAGCTTAAATGGATTTAGATCAAAAGTCTTAAAAGGTCAAAATTCAAATCAAATCAGACTAAGGAAATAAATTACTTCTAAAGAAAATCACTAATGTGATCATTCGTCTCCTTAAAATGCTTGTTAGAACAGCCATATTTCAAAACTACACATTCTGCTCCGAGATAAACTTTATTATCAGGTATTGATGGTACAGAAAGATTTTAGACCTAATTCACAGTTTCACTAACCCCCCATTTCTTTGTTCTAACAAGAGTAAAACTACTTAAGAACTGCTCTTATGCCAAACTTTCATGTCTGGGTTATCAAGATGATGATAATCTACAATTTACCAACTTAGTCTCTGGTATAACACAAATATACTGGATTTAAAAAAATCTCCTTTAAAGAGATTTTGAAAGTCTCCTGTGTAGAGTGCTGACTTTTATATCATGCCAATCCAACTGAATAGTATACATTTATGTCAAGCTTAGTGACTCATCTTTTGACCTGAAGGCTGGTCATGGAAAGGACAGAAGACAAAATACACATAATTTAGAGTAGCTACTGTTTGGACTGAGAAAGGTTTTTGTGGAAGATGCTTGGGAACAACTAAGATTATTTATCCACAAGCAATTACACATCCTGTGGAAGAATCAGGACTTTGACATTTGGGTTAGTTCTCACAATTTCAAGCCCCTCTTTTTCTGCTAAAGATACTTAGTTGTCTGAACAGACCCCTATCTTTAAATTACTTAAAGGACAGAATTTAGCAAGGTACCAGATTAACTGTGCAATAATTTAGCAGTAGTCAGACATGTAACTAAGGAGAACTTTGGAAACCGCCTCTATCCCGTCCATCATGTGGCCTCTCTAATCCACCCATATACATTCAAAATAGTTGTATTAGCACAACCCACAGAAACCAGTGAAACCATAAGGTATCGTTTCATTATAAATCAGTATATTCTTATTTATAGAAAAATCTCTGCTCCTTTCAGTGCTTAATTTTTATATATACATATGGTAAGATGCTATCTGAAGCATCCAGCAAAGCGTAACTCTTTCCTGAAGGCAAACAGATTAATTTAAACCCAACTAATGTCTGAAGCAATACTTCCTAAGCTTTCTCACAGTTTCCTAGTTACTGGCTTCTGTGCCTCAGAGAAGATGCACTGTAGCTCCATGCCTCTCTGAAGGAGCTTGCATCTACCGCTTTGACTTTGTAGTTTACACAGAGAAATAACTCATCCATTAAACCAGATGTTGCTAAAAATATGCAGATGAAGCTTCTTATGCCAGATGATGGCAATTGAAAAAACCAGAAAAGAACAAACAGATGCAGTCTTGAAAAAACGCACCCATAAAATTTCATGGTATTCAGCTAGACATTGCTTAACCTTCATTACATAAAAACACCAGCAGCGTTTTGGGACACTCATTGAAGCCTTCTGCTATAACTGGCAAAGAGTTTTTAAAATATTAGCACGCACTTCAAAAACTTGGAAAAATAGTTTCGTTCCCAGCGAGAAAGCAAATTGCACCTCAGCAGATTGCTGATGCATTTGCACATGACTGAAAAACACTCTTTGTCATGCTGAGGCCCCCTGCTATAGGATCTATCTGTTATACCTATAGAGCTGTGGGTGATATCCTGCACAAAGAACAGAAACCAGGGTACTTTAATGGATAACAGCTATAGCAATTGCCGCTGACAAAAATATTTCAAAAAATCCTAAACTGAAGAGACAAAGCCAGTTCCTTTCTCTATGCAATACTTTCCATGCCAAGTAAGTTTAATAGTAGCTACTAGGGCTAGAACAATACCAACCGGAAAATTATTCTCCTTAAGCTGAATGACTGGCACTTTGTACTCTGCATCTGGGAAACAGAAAGCACGTATTCAAATATAAACTAAAAAAACCCCACCAACCAGAAGCTTGGTTGCTTTGCCCATTACAGAGCCAAAGAGTTGAGAGATGCCTTCTTCATTGTGTGCTGTAGGGTAAGAACTGATTTTCTAATAAGGTTTTACTTTTAAATCAGCATTTCTTACAGATCTGCTTGGAGGCAGCACGTAACATATATAGAAATAACTGTCAATTATTCACACTGAGCATCTTTTCCCTTACTGCCTGTTATCTTCTGATCCCTCTTTTATCTTCTTTCTTACAAAAGAAACAGAGACTCTACTGACTGCTAAAATCTCCTAAAATCAATCACAAGGAATATTTCACTATAGCTCACACACAGTATTAAATTAAAAAATTACTTAATATTTAATTTACCCAAGCAGAAAACCTCGCTGAAATAATTACTTCATAGAAATACCTATCTCTAAGACGTAACTGCCTTCCATCATGCTTGTACGGGTGTGCTTTTCACTGGGCAAAAAACTGGCTGGATGCCTGGGCCCAAAGTGTTGTGGTGAAGGGAGTTAATTCCAGTTGGCAGCTGGTCACGAGTGGTGTTCCCCAGGGCTCAGTACTGGCACCTGTTCTCTTTAACATCTTTATCAACAATCTGGACAAGGGGATCGAGTGCACCCTCAGTAAGTCCGCAGACGACACCAAGTCAGGTAGGAGTGTTGATCTGCTTGAAGGTAGGAAGGCTCTACAGAGGGATCTGGACAGCTTGGATCGATGGGCTGAGGCCAACGGTATGAGGTTCAACAAGGCCAAGTGTTGGGTCCTGCACTTGGGTCACAACAACCCCATGCAATGCCACAGGCTTGGGGAAGAGTGGCTGCAAAGCTGCCCAGTGGAAAAGGACCTGGGGGTGTTGGTGGACAGCCAGCTGAATATGGGCCAGCAGTGTGCCCAGGTGGCCAAGAAGGCCAACAGCATCCTGGCCTGTATCAGGAATAGTGTGGCCAGCAGGACTAGGGCAGTGATCATCCCCCTGTACTCAGCACTGGTGAGGCCACACCTCGAGTACTGTGTTCAGTTTTGGGCCCCTCACCACAAGAAGGACATTGAGGCGCTGAAGCGTGTCCAGAGAAGGGAAACGAAGCTAGTGAGGGGTCTGGAGCACATGTCTTATGAGGAGTGGCTGAGGAAACTGGGGTTGTTTAGCCTGGAGAAAAGGAGGCTGAGGGGAGACTTTATCACTCTCTACAACTGCCTGAAAGGAGGTTGTAGCCAGGTGGGTGTTGGTCTCTTTTCCCAAGTCAGAAGTGATAGGATGAGAGGAAACAGCCTCAAGTTGTGTCAGGCGAGGTTTAGATTGGATATTAGGAAGAATTTCTTCACTGAAACAGTCGTCAAGCATTGGAACAGGCTGCCCAGGGAAGTGCTTTAGTCAACATCCCTGGAGGTATTTAAAAGACATGCAGATGTGACACTTGGGGATGAGGTTTACTGGTGGACTTGGCAGTGTTAGGCTAACGGATGGATCTGATGACCTTAAGGGTCTTTTCCAACCAAAATGATTCTATGATTCTCAGTCATGTCAGAATGCACACCGGCATGAGACAGTATGCTGTTCTGATTCACCTCTGTTCCTGGCCACCTGGTCATAGTTGAAGATAATTTTTTAACATTATTATTTATTCAGCTAAAAATCTTTAGAGAGTTTGAATCCAAATGCTTTGCATTTTCCCGAACTCAGAAATTTCAGCTTTGCAACTGCATCTGAATTTGCCCAATAAATAGAGTGCTGGAGCTGTTATTCAGGCTGAATGGACTGAGCAATAGACTACCAAATGATTGAAAACAGTAGCAATTTTTCCCCGTAACAAATAATTCTCCAACATTAATCATATCAAAGAGGTTCTTAACTGTCTGCCGTTCTGCATGTTTCAGTATTTTTGTAACCACATATTAGTGGATTCTGAAGGGTGGACAACACAGTTCCTGCATCTCTTGCCAAAGGAAGAAGCTCAGCTGTCTGACAGTGCCAGTTAGGACATTTGTTAGCTACGGGTCTGAGCAAGCAGCTTTTGTGTGATTAGATTAATCTCTCGATGAAAGATGTTCAGTTTTGGATTTGTTTCCAGACTGCAGGTTCTCCTTCACATTGCGGTATCCTGTTCCTGTCCTCTCAAAGGTCAGCCTGCTACCCCATTAGACTTCTTTTACCCTACGCTGGTGCCTTCCAAGTCCCGCTGGACACCTCTAGGCTGTTGGCTACAATTTCCCACTCCGTTGTCACACCACAAGTGTTTCAAGCTTCGTTTTTCATCATATCTACCAGGAGGGGAGAGAGACAAATCTCTGCTACTACCAGACACTGTCCAACAAACTTCTCTGATCATCTTTTGCACTCTCCTTACCTTGAGAAATGGACTCAAACCAGGAAAAGGCAGAATAACGTTTATACCTAGTGTTAAAGCCCAACCATCTGAGATTTCACAACAGCTGACACCATCCATTAGGCACACATGTACACCAGTCCCAGCTACAGCATACTTAAAAACTGGGAGCAGAAATAAGCAAATATCAGTTATTCATTATGGGACACACACATAATCACACATTACTACACATAGTTTGACTTATTTTTCTTCCTAAGCTTTTTCCTACTCTTCCCAAGTATCAGATGGTAATAAAAGTGTCGGGAAACATCTGATGTCTCTGTGCTCTACAGAGTGCCCTATCCTAGTCCTAATTCTGATTCTGACTGGACACACTTGGTTTACCCAAGTAAAAATTAAAATTAACTAGTAATAATTAGATTGTATGATTTCATAATCATGACCAAATCATAAATAATTCAAATATTATATTAATAATGCATAAACTTGCGAGAGGTCATACAACTATGAAAAATAATCATCTGTTCACTTAACAAACAACTAGCAGTCATACCTGCAGAATTTTAATGGGCAGAATTCAAATTAGAACCTGATCAAAATGCAAAATCTTAATTAGTTTTGAGCATAAGCATCTTAGCTGAATATCACCGTCCCTCATGCATTTCTATCTATGATCATTTTAACTACTTTAATCATTAGATAACAGGTCACAGTTTAAAATTATGGTATTTTGTGTTTCTTTTTAACATTGGACACTTTCTCAGGTGAGAAAAAAAAAGAAGGAATATAGCTTATTTCTTCCTTTTTTTTCTGAAAAACTTCAAAATTGCCCCAATTTTCAACAAAGTAATGAAACAAGAGACAAAAAGAAAGGAACAGAAAGATCATAATTTTTTTGTTTGTTTTTCTTAAAAAAAGATCTTTTTGCATTGTTTTCTGCAAGAGAATTAAAATATTTATTTATATATTTAAAGAAAATGAGCATCTTATAAAAATAATTTAAATAAAACCCTCAAATATCTAAATACTGCACAAACTGAGTGCGCAGAAGTACCCAATCTATATTCATTTATACCCAAGTCTAAGACTATACTCAACAAACAGCCAGCAGAAGATGACTTGGTTAACACCCAGCTAAGGGGTTCGCAGGTTGAAATCATAACTGTAAAAATTAGATGCAGTATTCTCAAATTAAGAAGCCATGATGAAAATCGGCTTATTATGTATACCCAGAAGACCACTTTAAGGTTTGAAACTGTAAAATTCAGTGACACCGACAGCAGTGAGTGATAATTCTAAGATGGAGAATCAAATAAGATAAATAAACAAGAGTACAATCTGGTAATTATTTCCGGATAGATTCTTCATAAAACTGAGTAAATAGTTTACAGATACTTTTTTTTGTAAAGACAGATTATTTTTTTAAGATATATTCTGAAAAGCTTTTTCTCAGTTTAAAGTATGACTCACTTATAAGCTTGATATGTTGATATTTAGTTGCAGAAAATATTTCTCCAAAATATCAGAGAACGTTTCACTGGAACTAGACCTCATACAAGGTTAAAGTTACAGCAAGGTAATGTTAAAGGAGAAGCAAAGCCCACATCTGCTAAATGTTTTCATGAGAAGACACAGGAATATATTTTTTCAACTTTAAGGATCATTCTGTATATTTACAAGCTAACAAAGGGCACGAAAAAGCAGCACTGAAAGAGTGCACCATTTCAGGTAAGGTTCAGAAGGCAATAGCAGGCGATATAAAATTTCTGTCCTTTTTCCCCCTCTCAAGGATGTACTCCAATGGTTCACAGACAACTGACATCTATGTATTTTAAAGACCAAGACCTTCAGTAATTTTTCCTGCTTTTTCACTCGTAGAATACAAACCCTGATCTCAAAAAAAACCCCCCAAAAAACAACCACACAGTGTTTCACAAGCACTAAACTATCTGACATTCCTATCTGACATACTCCTAGTATGCATATAAACTTTGGGTTTGTCCTTTTTATTGACAGGCATATCCTGATGCTAAACTTTGTGCCTCTATAAGAGGTTGTGCCTGCCAGTCCACTGAAATTTCAACTCTCACCACAAAACTTTTTTTGTTGTTTGTTCATCTTTCTGATTGTATCTCCTTGCAGAATGAATATTTCATAATTAGATTAACTGAAACAAATTGGTCTGAAAATGATGATGTCAAATGGAGCATTTTGGAATTTCATGCAAGTTTACTATCAAATAAATCTCTACCTAATGTTTAATCTCATTTCTTAATAATAAATAAACTTAATAATTAGCATTAGTAAAGTTCTTTTGTTACAACAGAAACATCAACCAACTGCTTATTTACTGCAGAAGTATCAATTCTCCCAGGAGACACTTCTTTCCAATGGTATATGAAGACAGATTGCCTCGATGAATACTGGTGGAAAGGACTGAGCATAGGGCTCCATAATAACAAGTATCAAAACTTTGATATTAATAAAAGTATTATTACTAGAACCGTGCACAAAAATTGCTGGCATAACGTAACAAAGTCTATTCTATAAAACACAGGCAAAGGCCACCTGCAAATAAGTAACAATAAGGAACAGCATCTTTTACTCCATCAGTCAAGAAACTACAAGACAGCACAAGGTGAAAATTTTACCTATCCAAAGCTGAGCAAGACAAACTCTATCCAGACTTCTTATTCATACTTGCACCTACAAGTAACCTTTATTGACGCTTGTGCTGTTCACCATGTGTCAGTAGTATTTTCAAAGGAACGTCATCAGCATCTCAAAAGCATCACTTGAGTTACAAAAGTAATTCTAAGCCCATGGTCAAAAAAGACCAAAGACAAAGAAATCAAGGTTGTTGTAAATCAGGATGAAGGTAACTTAGCAGAAATATTGCCTGGAAGAAGTTCAACCTCCAAATGAAATAGGTTCTATTCCAGTGTTACAATCTAGTTTTTCTGAATGCTTCCAAACACCCCAGAAAACAATGAAGAAACAGAAAAAAGTTTATTGCTTTTAACTACCCGAAGTTTTAGACGTGCAAAGGTATTATAAAAAAAACATGCTCTTAGATTGAAAGCTGGTATATCAACTTAGTAGAGAATGGCAAGATTTTATAGTTCTATTTAGAAAAGCAAAGCAAATCCCACCCAAACCCCAAACTCAAAACGCAGATGGGACATGCTGACACAATTCTAACAAGTTACCAGGCATGGCACTGAATGGTGAGCATTACCGATACAATTCACCTTCCAAATAAGTTACTTGCCAAGTTCCAGCCCCGAAAGGCTGCCTGCCCTGCGAGCAGAGAGAGCCCGGGTCGGGCTCTGCTGCTGCCCGCACACTGCAGAGATTTTAAAGCTAGTTCATTTACTGCTTATGCCACACAGCAGTCCCTGTGTCTTACAGAGTCTGCCAAACTGGTACTGTGCAGAAATCATTTTCCCTAGAGCTGTTAAAACCTTAAAATCAGAATCAACCACATGTTTGAATGCGAAGTGAAGAGAAAACAAAATATTGATCCTTCTGAAATTTCCACTGAAATCAAAAGTAAAGTGTGTGGGAATAAAAATAATTTTTGGAATTTGCTTTTTTTGTTGAACCTGAGACAAAAAACTGTAAGGACAAGGAGTTTAAAATATAGATCAATATTACATGTATTAGCATGCCTTTTTTAGCGCTTTCCTGCTCTATTTAATTTCTAGTTATTGACATACATATAAAGTTTATATTTTATTAGTTCTAACAATAACATTTTGGCCAACTTAACCTTATATTTGAAGTACTGAGCTCTTACATTCAATTTCCGTAACAGCAACTTAGACACAAATATTACATTTTAAATACTGCCAGCAGCTTTCTGCCATTACAACTGAAATCTACCCAGACTAAAAATTTGAGATCTTACGTTCACTGTTTGAAATAGATGACGGAAGAGTATTTTTAAAACGGAGCTTTCCCCTGATTCCAGTAGGTGGCAATAGCTCTGCCCTAAAAAGCTCTGGCCCTAAAAATCTCAGAGAAACTGGTGCTTCAGAAGGGGAATGAAGCACCGCAGCCGTGCCCACACACGCTGTGCTGGGGAGGCTCTGAATTAAATCAACCAACAGAGCTATCCAGAGAATAATTTCTCCACTGTCAGCCCTAAAATTCACTGGAAATCATTAATGTCATAACTGAAAATGGAGCCCCAAGGACATTTAAATAATATTCTAAGCCCACTTATAACAAGATAATTATTTCACGCCTGATTTGTGAGAGTGAGCACTTCACACAGAGTGTCGCTCTGCTTTGATTTGTGCATGCAGGTGCAATACCTATGCTAAGTCTAAGGAATTTTATAAAATACAGAAATGATAAGCGATTACACTGTCTCTAGTTTATGACATTTATAAACATCGGGTACCAAAAGTCTTCATTGTTGCATGAAACTCAAAGTTTGGGATCTGGCAGTACTAGAACTCAGCAGAAATCAAAGTAATCATCTATTTTCCATGGCCTCTGACAACTAAAAAGAACTTTACATAAATAAGTGCTTTTTAACAATAGTTATTTTGCCAAGAAAATATGCTAAATGGGAACATACATCATCTGAATCACAGGTCTGAAGAACTAAATAATCATGCACAGCCTCAAACTCATCTCTCATTATCATCTATGCAAAGCTAATGTGACAGCTGTGCAAAGCTACAGGAAAAAAGAAAGTCTATACATCCTACAAGCAAGAAGAAACACCCAAAGTGCTGCTGTTCAGAAGTACGACCTGCCATCGAACAGACTGCCCATTTCCTAGCCTGTCCTAACCGACGAGCTGAGTTAAAATAAGGTCACAACTTTAAATCAAACGAATCAATAATTCCAGCTCATCTTGTGCCAGTGAGGGATTGATCTTACCGCCTCCATTCTCAAGGAAATGAACCACACATGCTGACAGCACATACAATAATTTATATGAATTAAACTCATCAAACATATTGAATTATTCAACAGTCCTAATGCCGAAATGTGTTAATTTATTTTCCCTCAAAAACAACAACAAAAAAAAAACACTCTGAAAACTTCATCCTTTTAAGAAGGGAAAAGATCACAACTTTACTATATCAGATGATGTGATTATTGAAGAGTTACTTATTATGGAATAAAGCTGTGTAAGATTTGGATTAGGGATGCTGTTAAAGGTACAAGCTGCTGTACCGAGGGCTGGGTTAAACCCTGCTGAATGTTCTTTATCAATAAAAATCCCCAACCACATGCACCTTTCAAAAATATTTTCCGCCCCCAAAACAGAGAAAATTTCAATTTAGTAAATTCATTTCAGAGTGTAAAAAAGCCTAAAGGAATCTGCTGGGAGAATTTTCACCAAGGATTTTTATTTAAATCTAAACCTCAGAGTCAATAACTGAATATACGTGAAAAACAACTATTGGAAGTATTCTTGTCTCAGAAAAACAAAATAAAAACCCACACACTCCCAAATACGAGTCAGTTCCTTTTGCTTTGGCTCCAGGGCAGAAGGGGATACCGCCAGCTCTCTCCCAGCAGCAGCTCCCTGCATGCTCATGCTCTCTGGCGAAGCATCCTCCTCTGCCCCTCGCTCCGACTCTCTTGGCCAACGGGAGCACCGGGGCCATACTCTGCCCCTGCTGCGATACCGCCCTGGGAGAACTCCCCTGGTGAGGCACGGATGTCTTTCAATCCATCCCTAAAAAGATGAGCAGCTGAAGAAGCTAATTAGCAGCAGGCTCCTATGGGCAATAAACGACTCTTTTCTCCAATGTACATTTTGTAAGAGAGAAAAGCTGCAGGAATTACCCACGTAATCTAAGCACACTGCAAGACCCTGCCAATTCTCTCACATATGACGACATCTTTTTCCTTCACTTTCCTGCCTATCTCCTTCATCGTCTAAAAGCAAACAAGCTTTTTAAACAGGAAACAAGATCAGTTTATTGCACTCCCATCTCAGCTGACCACAGAATGACTGAAATGAGCAGAAAGGTTGTTCTTTCAACAGGATGTAAATTCAAATTTTGAACACCACAGCATCTTCTTCCTTGGACCACTTTTAATCAGTGAAGAGCACTGACTCAGTTTTCCATTTAAATAACACATTTTTTCCTGACAGAAACCAGCATTCGGGAATGTTTCAGCTCAAGGGACACTTTTGCTTTGCTATTCCTGTTACCTCAATGCGCTACAGCATCTGAAGCAGTAGTTACAAGTAACCCAAATAGCCGTCAGCATCTGTCTTTTCATCACTCTCTACCAGAATGCCTTTTAAATAGTAATTTAGAGTAAGATCTGGAAGCAGGGTTTGGCAACAAAGTGCAGTACAAACGAACAGGTAGAAAACAAACATACAAACAATGTTTCAAACTAACCAGGCCTGCTTTAAAATCCTATTTTGTGTCGGGTGTCTCCAACAAATAAATTTTGTCTTCAAACTTTTCTGGAGTCAGAATACATTCACTTCACAACAGGACTGTCGAGGAGTATATTTTGTCCTTCCTTTCAAGCATCTAGAATTTGCCATTGGTTCAGTAGATATAATGAGTTAGAGCTATTAATAGTAATTCCTAAGTAATTACCCTAAAGGAATGTAAACAGTTTCGGTTTATATTATCACGTTGCTCTGCTCATTATTTTAGACCTAAAATGGAGATACAATATACAAAGCACCTTAATTTTCACGCATCAGGTTCAGTAAAAAATAAAATAATAAAAAACAGGTTTTCCCCCTTGAACATGAAAAAAAAATTAAGACACTGCATCTTCTGTTAAAGTTACAACAAAATTTCACCTTCAATTTAAATTATTTAAGTACATATATAGATTTTACCATATTTTTAAATGCTTAAAGAGATCTTATGGTTATCAAGACCACCATGAAATAATTTCCTTTTAAAAGAACTTAGAAACATGATGGCTGAAAGATCTGAGCAGAAAGAGTAGCTGAAAGGATCAGAACATTAAAATTGCACTTATTTTGCTACCTACTCCTGCATCACCAGTAACACAGGCTTCATCTACAATTGAGGACCCAATATTCTGCATCACTTTATTCTTCTAGTCCTCCTATTTGCTCTTACCAGTTAGCAGAGGTGGCATTAAAACATGCAGATGAGATTTCTGAAGTTCCTCCTCTACCTCCCCAGCTCTCCAGAATCACACCAGTATGTGCAACCATCAGACTGGGATTTCACTGTCTAATATCCTCCTCCCAGAAAAGATCTTGTACCTTAGATTTTAGGCTGACTGTAATCGGTTTCGGGTCTTTTTTTCACTTCTGTTTTCACACATCTCACTGACATGTATTAGATATCATTACACCGAAGTACATACTCCTAATCAAATAGGACAAACAGCATTGCGTACTGCCACTCGGCTACTCCAGGTTTCCACTTGCTGGCCATGATGAAGATAATCAGCATTCAATTCTATTTGAAACTGCATATATTTTCTTTTTCTTTCCTAAATGATCCCAGGGGGGCAGGGGGAAATTCTATATTCTTGTTCCTACTGAAGCGATGAATATTTCAATTTAGTAAACATTTAGCATATTGTGCAGAAAGAAGTTTCTCTAAGACTCCCGGTTATAACGGCGGCTCTTCTGAGTGCTGCTGATATACATGCAGATGAAAATATTCTGTAGATCCTGCTACTTTCCTCAACCATTTACTCCCTCTACCACCTTTCTACTTCACAAATGTGAGAATCAGAAGCCTATGTACAATCTTCATCTATTGTTCTGCACACTCAGGAGGAGAAATACTACTTTCTCCTCTAATTGCTGCTAAATTAAGCAGCACTTTTCAACGCAGGCCCTTGTAGAAAGATTCCAAATCAACATTTCAGCAATAAAATCTTCTACCAATAGTTCCTGCATGACAAAACAAGCAACGTCTACCCACGGACAGAAGAGTACTTCATTCCTGGAAGGCTGCTCTGGTGCTAGCCTCTCCGTGGTAACAGGAAAGGTCTGGATACCCATTCCCCATGACGTACTGAAAATAGATTCTCAGTCTTTAAATGTGTTAATATGCCCACACATTTTTTTGGCATTAGTAAAGCAGTCACAGCAACTTTTTACAAATGTACTTGTCACATTGCAAAAGCATCTTTATAAGACAGCGACTAGCAAAACAAGTGTAATGAACTTATTTATGTATGTCTTTATTTACAAGTAGCAAAAGGAACCCGACATTTCTAGAAAAATCTAATGTTGCTACAAAGAAGAAGTATTCTAATCAATTTAACAGTCTCATCTGCTATGCATTAGACAACAGGCAGCACTGTATGAATGTAAAGCTCCCCAGAATACTCCCGAGGCTGTGACAGGCACTGGCATGTCCCCCGCTGGACATAAACCAGGCTGTTGTCTGAGAATCCAGCTAATGAACTCTCATGGTGTTTTTTTAACCACTGGAATCTAGTTAGCATCCAGGCTCGAATGCCAAGGTCGAATACCAAGGTCATTAGGCACATTCCTGCGGTGGAAACCCTCCTGAAGCTGGGAGCCAGCATTTGACTGCCCGCCTGACCTGCTTCCTCACATTGCCTGGGTAATCTAAACCAAATTTTCCCCAGAACAGGTTTCTGAGATACAGTTAAACTCCTCAGCAAACCGATGGATACAAGCAACAGGGACACAGTGACACATAACAGCATTACCGAGCACCTGAAAATTTTACACAGAAGGAAGGAGCTCAGGAGAGCACTGGCCAGAGGGAAATGAAGAGCTTCCCAAATGCAGAGCTCTTCTTGGACTTGCCTTTGAAATGAACGCCCTTAGAGAGGGGAATGCTTCTTTACATTGATGAAAGAAGGATTCTCCATGAAGCATTACTCTCCCGCAGCAGGAAGATATTCCTTCAACAAAGTTAATAAAAATGGCTGAAGAAAGCAAATCACTCAGCTCCTCTCCCTTTATAGATTTCTGTTCCCAATCGTCTTCCTTCAGGGGCTGTGGAGACCTGCCAGCTAATTTTGTGGACAGGATGGCTTCTAGGCTTGCCTCTGATCTGCAGATGATGTTATTATTTCTTCGTAATTGTTTACTGTATAAAGTCAACATCTTTCTCTCCAGAGGGAGATTGCTCAGAGTCACTCATAAGCGTCTTTTAGCTCGCAGTTGTGGGCCTGCTGTGGTCTTGACAACATACTCATGTCAAGGTTAATGTCATGTCAAGGCACTACTAGTAGCTCCTTTCCTTGTGTGGGTATTCTTTCAACTGCAAGAATATTAATGCAATTTAAAGTTACTTCTAGAGCACTCTTGGCTGGCCTTTAGGGTTATTGCAATTACATGGACAGAAGTTTCAAGGTTTCCGAGAGTACTGTGGGAGTAATTGCAATTGTGAGGAAAAATTAGGTTTCGTTTTGTGCTCTGAAAGCACAGAACTGAAAGCAATCACCTCCACAGTCAGTCCTGGCTGAGAGACGGACACTGCCCGTGACCTCTGTTGTGCCACCTGAGTTTCATATCGGAACTTTCCCATTGCATCCCCATCTGTAAAAGCGAGATAATGCTTTTTATCAACTTCATAGGGATTTTATAATTCGATGTTCTTGAAGAGAACAGAACTGCAAGCCTTTCTGTGCTGCTGTCAAATGCAAAACTTCCCTAAATCTTGGAGAACAGAGTCCCAACACAGAACCCTTAGACCACACTGAGGGAGAAGACACAGCTCTTCTCCCTTCATTAGAAAGAGCATAATTTAACAATATTCTTGCACACTGTCTTGAAACCATCCTTTATACGTCCGTGGGCAGAGCTGGAAGCAGCAAGGTTTGCATGTCAACTGTTGTTTTTGTTGACTGGTTCAGTAACACCAAGGGCAGCAAAGCACCTGACGGTGCTGGTGCCCCAGGCAGGACGCTCCTCGCTGTGCTATTCCAATACCAGAGTCAGGCTTATGTAACTGATTAAATAAAAAAATAAAAAATAAAAAGATCTCTATTCTTTGTCTTACATCTATGATCTTACAGGCGTACCCGTTGCGCATTACCAATGCTGCTTCATGGCCTGGCTTGGACTTGGTCAGATTTATTCTTACATGGTCTCTCCCCCCAGGGCCACTGCTGGCCATAGAGTTCCCCACATTCAAAAGAACCAAAATGCTATATTCTCCTTGAAAAACATTTGGAGGCTCTAATTGTCTCCCTAGGTTTCTATGGCAACCACAGCAACATAAACAGCCTTGCTGGCAGCCACAGGAGACTGAAATCTCTGCTCTCTCCCCTCCCCAGAACTTCTCAGTGTAGAACATACCGTAACTGAATAAATATGATTAACAATAAACATAGAGGTGGTGTCTTGTACACCAAGCTGGCACTGGGGAAACTTCTCACAAACAAAAATACATTACAGTATTTTATGATAACAGTCAAAACATTGCCTGTTACATCAGTGTTATGGAAGCACCTTGGGATCAACTGTGAAGAACAGTGCAAAGCTATAAATATACAAACAGGAGGGTTTTCTACGTCAGCTTGTGTGGCCGCAGAAAGCTTTAAAAAAAATATGACAAGGCCTTCTCTGTTGGTGCCTCTAAGCACCGCTCACCTCGCTGGTAGGTTACACATCAGGAGTAGATAAGCCCCTGAGCGAATGTCAGGACAGTCGGGGTTAAGACGGCCGCAGAGCTCGGTGGCTGCGCAGGCATCGTGTGATGTGACCGTAGGCAACCCTCCATGGCTGCAGCTCCCAGCTTTCCCGCAGGAAAATCATAAACAAAAGGCGGTCGCAGCAGCAGTGAAATGCTCTGCACGGCACTGTCAATCCAAGCACAGCAAAAGCTGTTCCTCTGAACCTCCTGCATCAGGCCAGGTAGCCAGAGCTGCTGCTTTTCCTAACACTCAGGCAAACTGAGGTCCAACGAATCCCAAACAAATAGCTTAGGTCTTCCTTCTCTCCTGAGCAAAGTTAATGGCAAAATAAATTGGCCATATGAGGCCAGTGTAACTCTGGAAGTTTTAAGCCATTTAAACCCATTCAGCCAATACTGGATGCCATGAAGCCATCAGAATACACAGGTGCTACAAAGAAGGCTGCACGTGATTATTATGGTTATCAGATGTCCATAGATCACAAAATCATCTTTCAAATTGTTAAACCAGTTTCTGATCATAAAAATGCCATGTATTTTTAAAATAACTGCCACTGTACATCCAGCATGTGACAAAGTAACTTTGTGAAACCAAGAGATGCAATTTCGAGCATCAGCACAGACGTAATTTCTTCCCCAGTGCTGTCAGTTTGTCTGAGGCACTGGTTCTCCCTGTGCTGCCAGAAAGATACAGAAAATTCCTGCCGTTCTGAGACACAACTGGGGATGTAACTACGCCGTTTCCACCGCAGCAATCTTCTCTCTTGGAGAAGAAATCCTACGGTTTTGTGAGACCGATTTTGCTGAAAGCTGACTCAGGATTTAAGGAAGGAGAGCTGGGGGGACATGTCAATGTGATCCCTTGGAAGCCCAAATCCATAGGGATTCCCTCCGGACCAGTATGCAGAAACACACGCATCTGTGAGGAGGAGGAGGTGAAATGCCTGCCTCTTCCACAGGGCTCAGAAGGCACAGAAGGTGCCACCTGACATTTCACAGCATGAAGGACCAGCTTTTAGAAAACAGCCCGATTACAGAGACCAGGTGGAGGCAAGATTAGAAATTAACAAAATAAACACTAGAAATGGGGATGAACATACAATCTTTGGAAAAAGAAATGTGGATATTTCATGGTTTTCCGTCCTAAGGCAGGACTTTCACTCTAGTGACTACCAATATAACAAATTTAAAATTGTTCCATTTTCTCTTGAAAGACTTTGAACAGAGTCCTTATGCTACGGAATAATTGTACAATATGGAAATACTGCATTTTGCAATGCAGAAAGGAAATACTTCTTTCCTATCTAATTTGCTCCAGTAGGCTGTACAGCAAGGAGCACTATGTGAGAAGGAATCATGAATATAAAAGGATTACTGATGCCCACATTTACTACGTGTTATACCATAACACTGCCTAATAAATAGTTTGATTCTATCTATCAACTATCCGTAACTAGCTTATGTTTGCATTTATGTCTGCCTGTGTGCTAGTACAATTTTGCTAACTGCAGACATGCTACTTAAAACTACAGCATATATGAAATGAATGTTAATTTGAAATACAGAGAGATCTGTTTACCTTACAAATATGAGACTCCAAGTGCTGGTGAGCACATGAGGACATTAGGTAATACGCGAGGTATGTTGTATAATGTGCCATTAAAGACAGTGGCAGAACAAGCAAGAGGGATGAGATTTTGTAGTCTTCACGGTTATTTATCAATAAACAGCTCTAAAACGATCACCGTGCTTTTAAATTAGGATTACAAAGAATATAAGCTACCCTCTTCTGCATCTGAAATGAACTACTACGCATAACATTCTAAGAGTACTGAAATCAAAAGGAGGGCAGCTTTAGAGTAATTTTAAATTAACGATTTTAAAATTAGTAGATATTTTCATACCTTTCAACCTCTGTCCTATATGACTCACTGCCACTAAGGCACTTGGTTTTAACTTCCAAGAAATACAGATGAAAGTTAAAAAAATAAATAAATAAAAATGCCCAAACCACCACATGAATCTTTGTGTATTTCCCAAGTAAGTTTATGGCGTGTGGGTGGCATAGATGAATTATGGCAAGGAGGTTTTATCAGCAGTAATTACACATTTTATGAGCAGTAATTATATCATTCCCTTGTGGCACTGAACCATTCTAAACTCTAATCCAAGCCCTAATCATTACTAAAGTATTGATAAAGCCCTTACAGGACATTGTTCCAACTCATAAAGCCATTCCTTAAGAACAGCCAATATTTAAGAAAACTTGAAGATTGCTCTGACTTCACAGGGAATCTTTGTGCTGTTTAAGAAAAAGAGGTGTGATGTATTTTTCAATTGCATTGGGACTCTCCTGTCAATGCACACATTTTTACACCCCAAGTACAGCATATGGCATGATGCCACTTTTAAGCCCAGGAACACAGAAATCTGTGGCCACAAACCATGCTTTTGACAATTTGAACTTTTGATGATTTTTATCATTTTAGATTATTCAGCTGAGCAACCCGGTTTCTTTACTAAGCCAATATTAGAAGTGTGGTTTAATTACAGCATTTAAAAGGAAAATTAATTCAGAGGGCTATAAGCGTATGTCTAGGGAATATGCCCCTCAAATGAATGAAGACATCGGGGAAAACTAATTTGCCTAATTACTAATGTACTTTTGCCGTACTTTCTAAGTGGTAGACTACACCGAACTGGCTGCATGCATCAGGGTCAAGGCTTTTATTTAGAAAAGTTGTTAGAATGTAACTCCCCATTTTGGACAAAGCCAAGTTATTTTTTCTTCCAGAACATCCTAAGAGTAACATTTTCTGTAAAAACAAAAGTGTTCTCAATAGCATAAAATACACCACCAGTAGAGCACAAGACCAGAAAATCTTGAAAAGTGACATACCTGCCCCATGCTGCTTTCATTGTGGAATCTTTATCAACAGGAATGCATGAAGACTCAACAACACTTGATTTATTCAATTTGTAGCAGAGACCACAGTCTGGATCTAACATACATCCATTACAATAACTGAAAGAGAAAGAAATAAATACTCAAGCAACACTATTCATTTGTACATGTCAAAAACAACAGCATCTCCTAATCAGTCTTGGGATGCACATAGTTAAGTTGTCAGTGTTGGAGATAAGATAATAGAAACTGCCCCCAAACTAATACAGATTGCTTTCACCTTCTTCTGTACCACATCTTGGTGGCCCAGTTGCAAATCTCCCAGTGACACCTGATCAGGCTGTAGGAGAATTCACTCGTGGAATGAATTTTAATTAAAAAAAGACAGATTTGGCTTAAAAAGAAAGAATCATACATCATACCTAATAACCAAACTAGGATTTGGGCACATACAGATGTGAGAGTCAGTCTGAGGTCACGATACCATGCATCTCCATGTGGGAACTTGGCACCTGAGTTCCCATTACATTCGATGGACAGAGTCAATATGTCAATGGAGTCAATTCACGTACGGGCATGTAGTGCCCCAAAATATCCTGCCTGCCCTTCACCTGCCACTGCAGAGTGTGCAGTGCTCTCACAGATCATTCCTGTGCATCACGCTTGCCAGCTCCGTATAGATATCTCTGTCTTCCCTAGTAGTCTCAAAGAGCAAGAGATGCTTACATTTAGGCAAAGTCTCCTCAACGCAATCTTGCAAGCTATTCAAGTGACCAGACAGTAAAACTGTTCTTGAGACTCCGCTGGTTGCACTGACCACATCCCCACTGACTTCTGGGAGCCCAGACGCCAAATGCCCTACAGATACTCCACTCAAGTGTCAGTCTAAAACCTGCCCCTGACAACAAACTGAGTGGGATTTGGGCATGTGAGCTAAGAAGGTATTCCAAAGCCATTCATGCAGTGCAAGTTACCTGAAAGCTTCTGGCATAAGCTGCCCCAGACCTTGGAAATGCTCAAGACCATTGCTACTGTGATTAAACTGCCCAGGTGTTTATCTTCCCTGGACACCATTTCAGACTGAGAGATACCTTCTCATCAATAAAGCCCCTGATATATTCTAAGGGATAACTTTAGGACTTAAAAATAGAAGAACGAAAAACTATAGAACATGGAGTAAGTCTGGAAAATTTAAATTAAAATTAAACTTTGAAATGTAACATCTAGAAATGTATAATTAAGGTGACCAAAATAGCTTCAACATATATCCCTGTAACAACAAAACCACGGAATTAATCCTTTCTGAGTGTGTATCTGTATCGTAACAATGACTTAGTGAATGAAGAAATAATCTGCTTAAACTGTTATACCATTATAAGAAAAAGTAAAAGTAACTGTATAACAAAGTCCCAAAAAACTAAATCACTAAAGCAGATTACATGGATTTGAAAAGTCTGAAAGTACATGTTTAAAACCTAGTCATTCAAACTTTTCTTACCACGATGCTTCTTAAAGAGTTATAAGGTCAACTCATATGGCAAAAAAGAGGGTTGGGAAAGTGTTAAAAACAATGTATTCATTTGCATTTTCCTACTTCTCCCAAGTTCCAGAAACTTGTGCTCTTTGTTATTGTATGCTTTCTAAATTGTCAAATTACTGTAGAATTTCCATGTTGCCTACTTTTTCGAAAATAAATCTATTTTAAGTACACCTTCCTTTTACTTAACTGATAGGTCAAATTCAGGTTTGAACAGCTTTTGATATTAGGAGAGCTGCATTACATCAGCTCTTCAAATAGAGAAACTGCAGAAAACATTTTTACAATAGAGATGAAACAAAACATTCAGGTAGAAGTCAATCATCTAACTGTAGTAAAGATTTCTTCTCTTGCAATGATAAACAAGAAAATGATAACTCTGCAATTATCAATTTTGAAAGGAAAGGGTAATTCCAATATTACATTAGCAAGACAATTACATTTTGTTAATCAATATTAGGACAGCAATGGGCAGCAACCAAAAGAGTTGACAGGAACAGAAGACTGCAGATGAATAAAAATATTTTTATAAATCAAAACTGTGTTAAAGTATGTAATAATAGTATCAAGAATAACTAAAAAAATATAGCGTCTTCTAGTGAAAAGAATCCTACGATGTCAAACAGGATGCTGAGATATGATTTTCAAATTGTAGGACACGTGCCACTCATTATGTTGTATGTCAAAGTACCTTTTAATAACATGAATTTCTAAAAAGGCGCAGGGTGCTAGCACATCCAGCACGGCAGCCTGGCATAGAAAGCAGACATTTCCAAATACTACACGCTCTCAAGTGCAGCAGTGGATTTTTAAGTCAACAATATGCAAATTATAGTCAATGTGAACACCACGTGCAAAATTTAACACATTAAAGTGGTCTTTAGGCAACAATTCTCTTTGGAAAATTTCGGGATTCAAGGTTTCTCTAGATTTGTTCTTCTTAAGTTTTACTTCAAGCAGAAATATCATCAAATATCCAACACAAGCCAGAACATCAGCAGGACACAGGAATGCAGAGGAATGACAAGCAGATGCAGCGATGACTGTCATCTTTACAGTGTTGCCAGCAGAGAACAGGATGAGGACTGGACGCCTCATCATTTCCCTCAATGTCCTCACAGAAGTCGATACATGAGATGAATGACAGAACGGAACCGTGTATTGTCTGTTCTGTCCCACTGGGCTCGCTCTATGGATAACTCCTCATACAGTATCAGTAATCAGTCAATTGGGAAGCAGAAGGTATCTTATTTATTCCTCCCTCCCCACCCAGCAGTCCAGAAAAAAACTTGAGAAATTTGGTTATTGATTCCAGTGTCTGCCTACATGGCTGTTAACTCAGCTGCTCCTCAGGTTTTATTGGGTATGCACAACTGTGTCTTCCAGTTGGCATTCAACATAATAAAGGCTGCTAGATTTCATGTCATGCCAAATGTCACAGGTTATAGCTACTCTTAACAGTTTAAATAATTTAAAATTACTATTTTCCACAGCTTTTCTGAAGCTCGTCTTTCAGGTTGAAAAGTTAAATAACAAATATTTAAAAACCCTTTACCTTTGGGTTAGGATTTTCTGCCATTAGCTATGTAGTGAGTTCATACAATCAGGCTTTGACTTCAGGTTTTAGAGACAAGACCAATTTATGTCAGAGGAAACCCAGAAATTCAACATACAAGACACTTGAAGCCGTTTCAAATCTAACTCCCAGCAGACTTAGGGTAGGCGGTTGTGGTTCAGACCATCTAGCATTCTTCTGTGCCCTGTTTTATCACCGATATAAAATTTTTATGTTGACATTGATGGGGTAGACAGTAATCGCTTTTTCCAAGATCAAGATCGATGTTTTTTTCCTCCAAAATTCCAACATATACACGTTACAACTGTTTCATAACACAATAAAGAAATCCGTATCGACTAATGATCTAAGTTAGTCTAAAGACTAATGATCACTGAAGATGCAGCATGTAATAAGAAAGGAAGATACTATTTTTTTTTAAAGAAGCAATTTAAAAGCAACCAAAAAAATCATGAGCTGAGCCTGTTTACTTTAAATTTCTCTCTCAAAAAAATGGAAATAAAATATATAGTAGTTTCAGGCTTATGCTCTTCCTCACTCTAACCCCACTACTATTTGCTAAACAAAAATATTTAAGCAATTTGAAATTGAGCACATATTCTTACATATATGCTCATACTCATGTAAATAAATTAGAACACAATATACCAGCAAAATAAATGCGCAATATTTTTGTGTTGCATACTGACATGTAACTATCTACTACAGATCTCCTCCCTGTCCTCAAATGTACCTTCTTATCAGCCCTAGCCAGATATATTCAAATCTATGTCAGAGTATAAATCTATAAAAATACTGATACCTCTTCAAATCTACACCACAGATCAGTTATGGCGTTGAAAGCTCTATACCAGAATACTCCAGGATGTCTATGTTAAGAAGGAAATTTACATCCAATTATAAATGGGAGACAGATTTCCTGTACTTTATCATTAAATACTTATATCCATGCTAGGGCTACGAGCTAGTGTCTTGGAATCAGGTTCCAGCCAGGACGTTTCTCAATCAGGGACTGACAACTCATCAAGATTGAAATACCCGAGAGAGGTAATTTGATTTTGATGAAACCAGGCAGCATTACAGCAGAAAGGTTTTACAATGTGCCTAGTTCTCTCTCTGCTTACCAGCTGGGCTCCTAGGCAACCCAACAAGAAGGCAAGCGTCTAGACTTCAGATGCTTCAGCCTATGTAGCAGAATAACAACAACCAGGAGTGTGAGGCTCCAGAAGTCAAAAGATGCCCAGCTTCTTTGCAGCTCAGTGGAATGAAGTCTATAGCTTGGCCGCTCAGTGTACTGGGAACTGCTATGGAATGGGATTTCAGGGTTCCTGCCTCATTGTCAGACCATGTTTACTGACAAACTGACGGACTGTTAGGAGACTAGATATCCCCAAACCTGCAATTCCCAATTCTGATTCTTCCAACTCAGTCAAGGCATCCATGCTCTTATGTCCTCTTCATCTGACCAAATGGGAATATCTGACATCCAGAAAGCTTGACAGCACTAACTTCAAGGTCCCTTGCTAGCAATTTCTTGTCAGCCTAAACACAACCAGATTTCAGGATGCTGTGCTCTGGAGCAGCCTGCCCAATTAACTGTTCCTGAGGTTACAGATTGACCCCAAAGATCACAATTCCTCCCTCTTTCATAGAGAATTTAAAGTATACAGATTATCAATTGGCTAGCTGTGCACATTTTTCTTGATACTAAAATTACTACCTAACAGCATAGTTTACCAGCCTCTAGTGCAATCTCTAAAAAGACTGAATAAAATCTCTGACCTGCTAAAGTGACCCTCCAGATCAGAGAATCATAGAATAGTTTGGGTTGGAAGGGACTTTTAAAGGTCATCTAGTCCAACCCCTTTGCTATAAGCAGGGATATCTTCAACTCGATCAGGATGCTCAGAGCACTGCCCAACCTGGCCTTGAATGTCTCCAAATATGGGGCATCTACCACCTCTATGGGCAACCTGTTCCAGTGTTTCACCACCCTCATGGTAGAAAATTTCCTCCTAATATCTAATCTAAATCTACCCTCTTTCAGTTTAAAACCATTACCCCTTGTACTATCGCAACAGGCCCTGCTAAAAGGCCTCTGCCCATCTTTCTTATAAGTCCCCTTTAAGTACTGAAAGGCCACCATATGATGTCCCTGGAGCCTTCTCTTCTTTAGGCTGAACAACCCCAACTCTTTCAGCCTGTCTTCATAGTAGAGGTGTTCCATCCCTCTGACCATTTTTGTGGCTGTCCTCTGGACCTGCTCCAACAGGTCCATGTCTTTCCTGTGCTGAGAGCTCCAAAACTGGATGCAGTACTCCAGGTGGGGTGTCACCAGAGTGGAAGAGAGGGGCAGAATCACCTCCCTCGACCTGCTAGCTACGCTTTTGATATAGCCCAGGGTACAGTTGGCTTTGTGGGCTGCGAGTGCACATTGCCAGCTCATGTCCAGTTTTTCATCCCCCAGTACCCTCAAGTCCTTCTGGGAAGGGCTGCTCTCAATCCCCTCATCCCTGTAGTCATACCAGGGGTTGCCCCGACCCATGTGCAGGACCCTGTACTTGGCCTTGTTGAATCTCATGAGGTTCACACAAGCCTACTTCCTGAGCTTGTCCAGGTCCCGGTGGATGAAATCCCATCCGTCAGGTGTGTCAACCCCTCCACTCAACATGGCGTCATCTGCAAACTTGCTGAGGGGGCACTTGATCCCACTCTCTACATCATTCATGAAGATATTAAACAGTACTGGTCCCAATACAGACCCCTGAGGGACACCACTTGTGACTGATCTCCATCTGGACATTGAGCTGTTGACCACTACCCTCTGGATGAGACCATCCAACCAATTCCTCACCCACCAAACAGTCTACCCATCAAATCCATATCTCTCCAGTTTAGAGAGAAGGATGTTGTGAGGGACCACATCAAAGGCTTTACAGAAGTCCAGATAGACAACATCCATAGCTCTTTCCTTGTCCACTGATGTAGTTTCTCCATCACAGAAAGCCACTAGGTTCGTCAGGCAGGACTTGTCCTTGGTGAAGCCATGCTGGCTGTCTCGAATCACCTCCCTGACCTCCATGTGCCTTAGCATAGCTTCTATATCTCTTCCATGATCTTCCCAGGCACAGAAATGAGGCTGACAGGTCAGTAGTTCCCAGGGTCCTCATTTCTACCCTGTTTAAAAATGGTTGCAAAGGTTTCTCTTTTTCCAGTCACCAGGGACTTCACCTGTCTGCCACGACTTTTCAAATATCATGGAGAGTGGCTTGGCAACTACATCAGCCAACTCCCTCCAGACTCTGGGATGCATCTTATCAGGTCCCATAGACTTAGGTATGTTCAGGTTCCTCAGGTGGTCATGAACCTGATCTCTTGCAGTGGGAGGGACTTTGCTCCCCCCAGTCCCTGTCTTGCAGTCCATCCATTCAAGAGGTGTGGGAAGAGAGTTGCCAGTGAAGACCAAGGCAAAAAGTTGTTGAGTACCTCAGCCTGCTCCTCGTCTGTTGTTACCAGTTTGCCAGTCTTGCTCATCAGTGTACGCTTTCTTTGACGTTCCTTTTCTGGTTGACACAACTGTAGAAGCCCTTCTTATTATTCTTTGCACCCCTTGCCAAGTTCAGCTCCAGCTCTGCCTTGGCCTTCCTAAGCCCATCCAGGGTTAGTGTCACAACCAGGCAGTGTCCCTACACTCTTCCCAGGATACTCGTCCCTGCTTCCGCTGCCTGTGCATTTCCTTCTTGCCCTTTAGTTTGACCTGCAGGTCTTAGCTCAGCCACACCGGTCTCCTTCCTTCCTTTCCTGATTTCTTACACCTGGGGATCAAGAACTCTTGCGCTCTATGGAAAGCGTCCTTAAAGATCTGCCAACCCTGTTCTGCTCCCATGTCCCTGAGGGCAGTTTCCCAGAGGGTCCTATTGACTAACTCCTTGAACAGCTGGAAGTTTGCTTTCCTAAAATTCAGAAGCCAATGAAAAGTTCACAATTGCTTCTTCCCCTGCTTTTTCCCCACTGCTTAGAATACTCCATACTTACATTTGGCTTGTCATTATATTTTGTGCTTTAAATTTGTAAAATGACCTTGTAAGTAATGACTTTCCTACAATTCTCAGGAGTCTCTTAATTTGAGCTGCAAATTGTACCTTGCCACTTTTTGTTGAGTGATTTAACAGTAAAAGACCTTTGCCCAGCGCCCTTGCTCTGCAAGTGCTGTTTCTCTTTCTGTCAGATTATTTTCTTTTTCAAGCTGAACCTCAATTTCTGAATTGTTCATTTCAAAACATTTCATCAATTCTCACTTTTGCCACATTTTAAGAAACTTCCAACTTTGCCTTCCATAATCTGTTATCCAATTATAAAACTATATTAATGTGTTACTATCATCCAGTTACAGAAATACAAACTGAGCTTGATAATATATTATGGAATATGTAGTTCTTTTCCAGAATGTTACAGCTGATTTCATAATATTCTACTACATAGGCAGCGTGAACAGCCCCTCAGAGTATCAAAATGTCCACAAATAAGGGCGTTTCTTGGGGATGGACTCTTTCTACTTGTTTTGGATTCATCAGTCTTCACTGAGCATATGCTGCACAATCAGCCTGTGTATATGAAGAAATATCTATGTGTGAAACTCTGATACATTCACAACATGCAAGAGGTTTTGCTCATGCCCTGTCTTCTCCACAGAATAAATTCCACCATTGTGAGCTTGTCGAACCCACTGCTCCTGCTCTGCAAGATGCAAGTATTCATATTGCTGAAAAAAATTTTCCTCATAGAACTGTAGGAACAATAAAAAATACATCTCAGGCAGGAAAGCCTCGATGTAGGGACAGGGGGGTCTTGCAATATCTACTGAGGATTAGCACATACCACCCAAAGAACATAAGCTGCAAATCACCGCAGGCTGGAAAGGGATGTCTCTTTGATTGTGCTGCTTTCTACTTTGCTGTTTGCCATACTGGAGACATGATCTTAGGCCAGGTGGATCTTTCATCCTATCTGGTGTGCCCTCAGGTTTACCCTTTGCTCTCAAGATTGGTTATGCACACAATCCTCTACCTCCCTTAGCACGTGGTGTAGTTGCTTTCCAGCTCCTTACAGAAAAACAACAGACTGAAATTAAGCTTTCCTTGCTTCTGTGCTTGTATTCTCCTATTTACAGCCAGAGAAGGCCTCTTTCTCCAGTCCCAGCTGAAAGAAAATGGCCAAGATAGCTGAGTGGAGGATCACCAGTGAGAGCATGCCTACCCAACCGGACTGAAGAAGGGACACAGGCAACTGATGAATCCAAACAAGTAAAACAGCCATGATATTTAAAGCAACAAAAATATAAGGACAAATATTGCAGTAGATTTATCAGCTCTCTTGACACATGAGGATGTTGGTGTATTCAGCTTTCAGCCAGCTATGCAATTAAAGAGCTGAAGGTTTTTTTGGTAAATGGCTTACTTCATTTTTAAACACAGTCATTTCAGTTAGGTACTAGGACCTTGTTTAAAAGTGTCTGATGCTTGTGTCTGAGGTCTTACGCTATTTGCACATGCTTCACTGCACCTCAGGCATGAAATCAAGAACTCTGTTATATTTCTGATGATTCCTGTGTTGCTTCAAAAAGCTAAACATTAAATTCTGATTAAATATCACTGGCCAAGAATATAAGGGATGTTTTAAGTAGTTAAAATGCATGGTAACTGCAAGATACCACTCCAAGCTGTTGTATCTGGGACACAGAAAATATGATATTTAACAAAGAATGAGAAAAACCCACTTGGGCTTCAAGAGCACTTTCCTGCTATTATAGGAGACCAAACGACAGAATTTTATTTGCTGCAGTCTACTGGCAGTCTGTTAGGTAACATGTATTCACTCACTGATGTTCATAAGGAAAAGCTACCATTTATAATCACAGTACTCATACACTACCTGCAGTTCTGTAATTTACCACACAGCTATTCCAACAGATCTAAATCACAGTTACCTTCAAGTATGACCAACCCTTCCTCATCTTCAAATCAGGCTCCTGCTCCATCCAGTCCACTGAGACTGTTCTTCAGTGACTCCTTCCTAGGTAAGTTCCAGACCAGTACTCAATCCTTACCCAATCCTTATCATCCCTGATATGCCAGCCACATATCAATACATTAGGTCTCTTCAAATTTTCCTTAGACCCTCTTTTCCAAAGATTCACATGCCTCAGCTAAGCAACACAATTTATATAAACTCAGAGCAACTGTTTTCGGCTTCTTCGTGTTTGCTACTTCTGCTTTAAACCCAAAGAGGACCCCAAGGGCTCATCCATCTTTCCTACCTATCGTAGTCCTATAAAGGAAACTACTCTCTACAAACCTTGCTTTGCTTAACTCCGGAGATCATCACGGCTACTCCACTACTACTATAAGGACCTTGACAGCAGACTGGGCTGGAATGCTGCCACCACATGAAAAGTATCCTGATCTACTCGCACATAGGTATCAATTGTCTTTGATGATCTTTTTTTTTTTTTATATATATTTATACAGCTCCCAGCACTCAACAGCTTCCTGACTTATGCGTGGAAATGAGCAACACAGATACAAATAACAGAAAGAACTGGCTTACAGGTACCTTTAATTTGAGCATAATGGCCGTCTCCATAGAATGCTTCGCTTTTATAACTACTCTTCCAAAGAGACCCTACACATACATACTATACTGCCAGCTTCTGGGCCGACCAGACACAAGCCTTATTCAAACTTGATTAAAATCATCCTTGTGTGACTAAAAACTGCAGACCATATAAAACATAACACCATCACTTTGGAAGATTTTACAAAATAATTCTCTAAGCATTGTTTCAGTTCCTGTTAAACAGCAAAGCCTTAAAAGTATTAGCGGAGATGTGAAGTGCTAATAGGTTACTATATGAATAACACCTTGTTCACTCAGTAATGCAGAGTTTGATTCAAAGACAAAGTGGAACTGTTAACAGGGTCTGCATTACACTCACAGACATTACAGTTCAGGTAGGTCACTTTCCAGATCTTTGTGTTTAAATTGATGAGAGAAGGTTTTCCTCATTCCCATTAAAGATGCTTACTACACAGAATTGACATATTCCTTCCTATCCCTTATGATTTTAAATTAAATTACAAGTTTTGATTGATAGGAGCAACATGCCAGCAAATGGAACATTATTACCAAGCAATAAATCCTTATATTATCTACTTAATATATTACCAGACTACGTCTAGGTCATTTTACACTTCTACAACATAAACTGTCTATCAGAATCTTAATTACATCTCATAAAAGCCGGCAAAAGTATTCTCAAACATGTTTATCTCTTTACAAACTCATAATTTTCTGAACTTAATAACAGAAACACATTACTATATGTATTATTGCAATTCTATGTTAGCAGAATGACCAGTAGCTCAGTCACTTTGACATTAGAAACATAAAATAAGAATCATATTTTAAAAAATACTGGTTCTATGATACAGTGACAGTATGAAGAATACTGATGTCTAGTTTGCAGATAAATCAGATTGTCAATGAATCAACTCAACAAAATGCCATACAATAGCTAACATACTTACTATATGCATCCTAAGGCTATTAAATACAATAAAACCAGCTCGAGTTACTAAGTTAGCTGAGTTTTTAAGGACTGATCACAATTACGTACTTTTGCTTAATTCATAAAGAAAATATATTTCTACCTATTAGCTATCTTGTAAAACTGCTATGTAAGATTACTAAATATTGGTGCCCTCATCTAAGTGGCGTATATTTGTACAGTGAGCTTACGCACCACATGAGGGTGACTAATTCAAAGATGAACAACAGAGCCCTTGTGTGCCCAGCACAGCTGGCACCGCCTGTATTATTTTAATCAAGCTCTGAAGACAATCAGTTCAGGAAGGAACCTGCGAAAGTGCTTGTGCACAGGTGTCATTTCCCTAGGATACAAGGGTAAACCTAAGCTTAACACAAAAGCTACCACTTCCATATTGTAACTGAGGTGAAAAATATTGCTTAAGCAGAACAAGTTCACATTATGTCTTCTACAGCTGAGCAAGTCTCAAGAAGTGCAGTAAAAAAGACAGATACATAAATGAAAGGAGACAAAAAGACCAACAATACAAGGCAACAGGACAACGGTCATTTTCCAGAAATGGATGAATGTCCCAGAGAAAGGCAGAGTGGGACAGTCACACCTTTGATTCTTTAAAGATCAGGAAAAGGCAGTAGGGTAGCTAGTGCATGTGTCCTAACCTTGACCTCCTTCCAGAACAAGTCAAGTCTCCAGTAAAAACAGGAATAGGTTTATAGAATTTTGAGTAGTCAAAACAATAATAGGAACAGCTAACTTATATTTTCATTTTTAAGATTATAACTTTTGGGACGATGTTGTTTTGTATTCCTAAATTTACCTCTGAACTTCTCTGTGGCCTTGATGATAAGTAACAGATCACAGCTGCTGAAGGGATTATGATCAAAGAAGATAAGTGGTCCCTCTGCAAACATTTATACAACCTTACACAGGTTGAGTGTGAAAATGGAATTTGATTTAAGGATGGTGCACAGATGAGCATTCACCTTGCCTTTCCTCAGTGAGACACCCACCCACTTCCACCTGTGAAGAGGCAAAGAGAATTTCAGTGTCCAGGGTGTCACGCTGGGTTTGTGTTATTTCCATGACGTCCCTGTGATTGAGGATTACATTCAATTTTTTTCACTGATTTATGGATTTTTTTTGGCTGTTGATCAACTATGACATAATACATCTCAACACCAAATGGAAATATTTTCCTTGATATTTGCAGCCTATCTTACTGCTTTGTTTTCTGCAAGCACATACAAGTAACCTGTATGTCTCTCTGCACAAGCACAGCTCTTTCAGAACATAGTATTCAAGGTGCTTTTTTGAATCAGGACAGTGACTGTGTTCTTTATCTGCTAGTCTGTTCTATCTTCATTGTTATTCTAGCAGCAGGAATTAATCTGTGCAGAGGAATACGGATCTGAGGGAACAACAAACAAACAGGCTGCTTGTAGTAGCTCTACGGCTTCCATAATGGACACCCACACTTACCTAGCGGATTTGCAAACATAAAAAGCATCTTTACTCTGCACAGTACCAGTGAAACTTTTGTCAGCAAAATACATTTTACTGATGATTTTATAACTTTTAAATACATTTTGACAGAAACAAATACAAGTTATATTTAGGAAACACCCCCATACTCTGAGATGGCAAAGCTGCAAACAGGTTTACACTCTGACTAAGCGTACCTCACCTCAGAGAAGCACTGCATCACCATTAGATGAAGGACACTATGAACTGCTTTTGTGTAGGCACACATATTTAAAAGTGTTTACGCTGGCTACAGGGAGATGGCATTACGCGTTGATCTGAAGTCCTGCTGTCTTTTGCTTTTCCAAAATTTTCTGAGACCTCTTCAAGGCTTACAAGATACAATGCTAAGCAATATGAGATACCAGCAGATATACTGAAGCAAGCTAAAATATGGATTGAACAGAAGGAGACCACTGCCATTAAGTTACTTCATTTTACTTTGATTGGATATCTTATTTGTAACTATTCCTACAGTAACATTTGCTACCTTACATGGCAGCTATCTGCACAGCCCCTTTAATGCCATTATTTTTACAGTAGCGGAGAAGATATGCAAGACTGGCATTAAGCAGAGTAGACTTTTACTTTGAAATCCTCAGGTTTGACAATCTCTTTGACCCAACTCCATAACTGCCATGGGGAATACCTTCAGGGCCACAAAGGAGAGAGAGGTGAGCTCCACAAAATACAGCCCAGCCTTTAGCTTTCCTTTGGTTTGCAGTCCTCACCTCCTCTTCCTTCCAAGACCACACACGTTATGCTGAAGTTCTTCTAACCTGAGTGGAATGGTGAAGTCACCATCTACTTTCTCATGAAGTTCTCAAGAAGAAGAAATACTTTCCTATGAGGAGAGGCTGAGAGAGTTGGGGCTGTTCAGCCTGGAGAAGAGAAGGCTCCGGGGAGATCTTATTGCGGCCTTCCAGTACCTAAAGGGGGCCTACAGGAGAGCTGGGGAAGGACTTTTTACACGGGCATGTAGTGATAGGACGAGGGGGAACGGCTTTAAGCTGGAAGAGGGCAGGTTTAGATTAAACATTAGGAAGAAGTTTTTCACTTTAAGGGTGGTGAGGCACTGGAACAGGTTGCCCAGAGAGGTTGTTGAAGCCCCATCCCTGGAGGTGTTCAAGGCCAGGCTGGACGTGGCCTTGGGCAACCTGGTCTAGTGAGAGGTATCCCTGCCTGTGGCAGGGGGGGTTGGAACTCGATGATCTTCAAGGTCCCTTCCAACCTAAACCATTCTATGATTCTATGACAAAAACAGTTTTTTAAATTTCATTCAGCTTATTGACCATGTGCACAGAAAGCAGGCATGCCCGTATCTTGAACAGCCACTTTTCCAAGTTGAATATAATGTATTCCTGGATGACATTCCTTCCAGAAATAATTTAGATAAAGGAATAAATTAACATAAACTCCCTATGTGTAGCTACAAGAGCTTGATAGAAAGGCATGCCAAAACTAAGGTCCTCTGAAGACATCACTGGAGACAAAATGTTTAAAAAGTTTTTCTTCCCTTGATTCATCCCGAAAGCAAACAACAAAATAGGAGCAGCTATTTCTCATACGTTGCTCATTATTTCACATCCCCCTCTACACGTTCACTTTCATCTGTAAACTAAGAGAGCTCCTCCTATTTCAAAATATTCCCAAATGAAAATATTTCAATTCTTTTGTTGCTCTTTTCTAGACCCTTTGAATTTCTATCATATCTGCTTTTGCTCACTTCCCGTCAGAAACAGAAACTATGACAGATTAAAGTATTCCAATAATTCATGAAACAACATGCCTTTACTAGAACTACCTGCTTTAATTTTTCATGCTTTTGCCCAGAAGCGCACACTGAGGGAGCCACAGCAAGTCTAAATTCCTTTCCTGACTAGCTGTGGTTAACCGGAAAATGAAAACGGCATTGAATAATTTTTCATTAGTTCTTAAGGTGGATTAACCATATTTCTCTCATGCAGATTTTATACTGTTTCAGGTTATATAATCACCTAGCTTTATTAGATAACAAATAATGAGTTCTGTAAACAGTGCATCTGTGGTCTCCAGACGCCCCTTCTAAATAGTTAACTTAATTTCTAGGCTTTGCCCTGCTATTATTGTCATCTTATTCTGAAAGGAGAGCATTTGGAAACTCTTTCCCTCTTTGCATCTTTTAACCAGATTACTTGCCATTTGAAAAAGCTATATAGGCACATCTCAAAAATTGCAAAATATGGTTGACTCTGCAGTAGAAAGCAACTAAAAATATAGCTTTTGCATTTTAGGATCCTCATATCTGTTACTATCTAATCTTGCAGTTATTAGCACCTATTTACACTCTTTTGAAGACCTTCTGTCCCCTTCCCAGGGGGAAAGCTGTAAAGCTTCAGATCCTCAGAATCTTTCACCTAAGACATCGTGCTGGCACCTGAAAAGCCATGAGCCATATTTCTGGCCAATATTGCTAGGAAACTAGAAGTGCATCTCTCATTTCTTAATATTTATCTCTATTGCAAACACATGTAAAACAGATTTTGAACATAAGAATTTCTTCAGCCATTTTACTAGTCTTCACTCAGTAGGGAATTTTCTAGCCTGCCAGCTAAATGAACACAAGAGCACTCACACGTGAATAAAACCCACACAATACAGAAAATGACACATTCCTAACACCCTAGAAGTAATGTTATTTGAAATTATCACTGCACATGAAAATGCATCTTCTACCCACTACGGAAACAAAGGTGAAAAAAATAACTTTTATTTTAATTGTTAATTGGTCTGCAGTTATCTGAAGATTATTTTTTTTTGCACTCAGGAAAACAAAAGGCAAGGAACACATCTTCTTGAAGAGTTTACAGCTGTTATACACGACAAATCTACAAGCAGATGAATAACAGCAAGCATCTTTAAAAATTACTTTTAAAATACTCCTAACTTTGTGTCCACTATAAATTGCAGCAGGTGTCATATAACAAAGCAGATCTCAAGTGTGGAGTTTACCACTTAACCACCTTATTTAGTCCAAGAAACTCCAAAGGATTTTTCAGAGCCTTTAAGTAAAGAGTCTAATTTTCTCTATTGAGGGAAGTTTGGATTTTAACTTCAGGTGTCCAGTTAGTTCCTTGTACTAGACTTTGTGAATAATTGTCTACTACTCACACTAGGTTGTAAAACTCAGTTAACTGGAAACAATCTTCAAGAAGATTGGATGAATGATCATGAAATCTCACCTGTATTTTGTGCAGGTAGAGTTTTGATGTGAAGGATCTGGTGGATTAAGTGTGATTCTTGGCGAGACCTGAGCTGATAGCAAAAATCCCGAAGCTAGGATAATGAGTGCTACAGCAGTACCTAAAAATACAGATAAAGAACAATGTGATACTTTTCTCCAGAGCACATGAAATAATTCTCGATTGAACTGAACTATGCTTGGGAAAGCAAGGCACACAGCATTCGCTACGGAGTTGTGACAAGAACCTAAGAAAAATACCCTTTGCTACATCCACATCTTGAACTAAGTCAGATGTTAAAGTCAAGTGCATCAGGTGTAATGTCCAGATATTAAATTGATAGGTTGAGACTTTTTTTTAAATATGTGGAATTGAAGACTGCATGAATGAATGGATATATTCCTTTTGGTGCTGAAAATAATGCTGTAAAGGTAACATTTAATAGTGACTTTGAAATCCTCCCACTCCCACACCCAGACTTGCAGGCTTTCCTGTAAAATAGAAAATAGCATCAGCTTTTTCATTGGCTCTACTTCCCTTTGTGAAATGAGAGAAATTTGACTTTTCATAAAAATACCACCAAAAAGCCTAACTGTAAATTCTGATCTTGTTTCAAAGAGCACACATAACATCTGCTAGGAAACTCCCCCCTTCTATCTAATTGGTCCTGCCCTCCCCAACAAATTCCTTGTGCACAAGCTGGGCAAAATGACAAAAGAAGAAATGGCAAAAAAGCTTCCTACTTTGTGCAACAGGCCACTACCACAACATAACCCATAGTTTTCCTACCTTATTTGTCACACACACACAACATGCTGTATCATTTTACTGAAAACTGATACACTTCACCACTCATGATACTATTCCAACTATTCCAAACTCAGACGTATAAAACCTTTGCATCTTGCTACTCGATGAGGCATTGAGCTCTATGTTGTATAAAATACCCTGTATACCTATCTGTATACTGACTATTTATGTGGCATGTTTTATTTGAGAGGTCACATATAACATATATGGCCTGATCTAAAAAAACATTATTTGTTTGGATAGGAGCACCTCTCCTATGAAGACAGGCTGAGGGAGTTGGGGCTGTTCAGCCTGGGGAAGAGAAGGCTCTGGGGAGACCTTACTGTGGCCTTCCAGTACCTAAAGGGGGCCTACAGGAAAGGTGGGGAGGGACTCTTTATCAGGGAGTGTCATGACAGGACGAGGGGTAGCGGTTTCAAACTGGAAGAGGGGAGATTTAGATTAGATATTAGGAAAAAAGTTTTCACTGTGAGGGTGGTGAGACACTGGAACAGGTTGCCCAGGGAAGTTGTGGATGCCCCATCCCTGGAGGTGTTCAAGGCCAGGCTGGATGGGGCTTTGAGCAACCTGGGCTGGTGGGAGGTGTCCCTGCCCATGGCAGGGGGGTTGGAACGAGATGATCTTTAAGGTCCCTTCCAACCTAAACCATTCTATGGCTCTATGATTGTGAGTTAGTTACTAACGATCTAATAATATCCTTACCGTACAAAAACAGACTCACAAACCACTGAAGCACATCCCAGCTGGAAGGCAGCATACATTTAGAAGTGTGCAGTGGCACAGCTTACTGGTTGAGGGCAAATGAAGGATACTGCATTCAATTCCAAATACTCCTCATCATCCCCTTTGCTCTGTATGTTAGAAGCACGTAAGTAATTTTCTCAGGAATGCACCTAGCAAGCCTTTAGAAATGCCACTACATTAAACACCTTTACATGTCACTCTGGTAATCTTTAAGAAATTACACGTTATCTGGTTTTTATTTGGGGGTTTGGTTTTTTTTGGTGGGCAGAGGAGATGTTTTGGCAGTTTCAAGGGTGGGTTTGATGGCGTTTTTGAATAGAAAAGCAAGAGTTGTGCCTGCTAGGAAAGCAGGCAAACCCACCAAGTATATGAAAAACTTTTTCTGAGATATAAATAATATCTTAAGTACCAAGATATGTGTAATAAAATTATTCATGAATGCGTCTGTGCAGCAGCCATGACTAATAGGCATGAATATGCACGAACTGGAGATGATTGGACCACGCATTTCCCTGAACTGAGGCAACCAAGACCTTAAACTCAACCGTAAACCGTATGTAGAGAAAGCACCTACCCACCATAAAATGTGATTCCAGTTTATTCTATACTTGGCTTTGTACTGCTATGGCTAGTAGGTACCGCTAATAATCCCGGTTTTCTGGGCAGGCTGGATATGGCACTAGATTTACTGTACCTTCAAAATGCCATAAACCAGACAGCAAATAACTTTAGACAGGGCCCGTAATCTTATTTATATTCATTCTAAATATGCTTTGTCTGTCTTTTAAGCTAACCAAATACACTACCACTCACTTCCAGTACCTCTGCAAATGTCTTACTTCTTTGGAAAAGTACTGAATATGTAAACTTGGCAAATGAAGTTTATTATATATTTTCATTCTGTGGGAAGTTTTTCAGTGATGAACAAAACCATACGATGACAGTACGTCATTAACTAAGATTAAAAAAAGAAAAGGAAATATCCTGAAGATATTTTAGATTCTCTCTGTTACAGAGATATACAAATTGTCCAACGCCCAAGTATCACCATGCTTTCAAATCGAAAATTTCTGAAGGGGAAAAAGCAAAACACAAATAAAACGGATACTGCACTTGTCAAAATTCCTGCATGCTGCCATGTTGCCCAATTAACAGCTTTGAAGAAAGACATTACGTGAAGAAAAAGAGCAAAAGAAAGATAAAGAAATGATGCCAAGATATAAAATCAGCAACTGTGGTAATGAGAACTAAAAAGGTGTGATTTTTTTTTTTTCAGAAACAGATTACTATAATTTTCATAATGCTTCTGGATCTATCTGAAAGGCTCGATTTTTCAAAAGTTGCTAATATTTTGAAAATTATAAAGATAAATTAAATTCAATGCAAAATAGCTCTTTCCCCAAATGTTTTCAGAAAGCAGGACAAGCTGCACAAGTTTACGAAAACAAATTACAGTATGTTGGCTTTTAATGAAAATACTAATGTTACTATCTCTCTACTGATTATTCTTGTAGGTTATCATCTAACAAACATCAAATCAATTAACCTTCACCAAAAAACCCACACACCCTTGCAGCAGCAGGCAAAGGTAGTAGTTTTGTCTTCTCTTTATGTAATGGGAGACTGGGGCATACTGGGCTTCTCCAGAGACCAGAGAAGCAGCCAGTAATAACTCAGTGTGAAAGTCAATGACCTTAGAAACGCAAACCAAAGTAGAGTACTAAAAGACAAGTTTACCCCATGAGAAAACTCATAATGGAAAACAAATCCATCAGCAGATTTAGTAATTATCATTTTATTAAACAGCCCTCTTGCTAAGGAAAACACATCATATCCACCACTACCTAAATCAAAGTGTCAAACATTACATAAAAAAATTCTAAATAGTACAGAGAGCTGACATATGATTTCATTATTGTCATTATTTGTGTTTTCCTTACGGAGGGGCTGTCTGAAAAAGAACACAGCAAGCAATGCAGCATGGATCAAGTGACGCTGCAGGCCGACAACCGACCGCAGAAGGACCAAGAATAGTTTTACCAAACAATTAGTTTGTGTCCAAACAGCATAAACAAGTAACTCTTAACTGTATTATTCTCCTTCATTAATTCGATGTCTAATTTCTATATTATTCACTGGTTTGTGACTAACATGTTTTTTAAGAGACATTTATATCTACATTTCAAATGTATGACCTTTGAATATGTTAACCAGAGCCAAAAAGCAGAGAGTTCTGTGATCGTATGACAAGTCCACATAGGAACCATACCTATACGGCTGGGTCCAGAGAAGCAATAAACTCCCAAGGGGGTGGCCAGACATATGAGGTATTAGGGCCAAATATACAAATACTCCATTCCATAGAGTATAAAGGAGAGGCAGCACCCAAGAACCAGAAGTACCAGCACAGTACCAGGAGATCCACTCGCAGAAAGACAAGAAAACAGGCAAGTACCACAGGGGAAAAAAGGGTATTGAGCATAGGGAATGGTACAGAACTGGGTCTTTCCTCTCTGAAAGACTTGGTGCTGGATGGAGACATAGAAGAATTTATAGGGGAGATGTATTTTAACTGATCTGGAGGTAGACTGTGACAAAAGTAGCAATTTGAGATTTTTGTTCTTTTTTTTTTTTTTTTAAGATGCAAGGAACTTTTTTAAGATGCTTTTCCAATTTTCTCTGTCATGACCACATTTCTGAACTTGGATCGTGAAAAACTCTTCAAGTTTCTCAACTCCAAATCAAAATGGTAATACACCCAATACAGATTTATAACAACTCGGAAATACCAAATTGCCTCCAAACTGCGTGTTTTAATTTACAATTCTGGGTAACTGTGTATGAAACCGTATGCCACACTGTGTCATCCCTGTTCTGCCTATATAAATGCACTCAAATACTGTGAATGTAGACTACCTCCCATCGCTTGGGAACTGCAGATGGCCAGCGACTTGGCAGGTGGTCCCCCCACTCTGCTGTGTTGCATTAACTAGAAGTTTGGATCCCTGACAGCAACAACAGAACAAAATACGAAGACATTAAACCCTCCCAGCTAAACACTTATGAACATTATTTCAAGAGGAGCAGGAACTGTTTCTCTTCTCCAAACCCTGTTCTTGTAAACGTCTGAACATTTCAGACGTTCAGCCAGAGGCAGGTATCGGTCAAAGATTGCTTCAGCCAGAACAAGCACGTAACATGGGAGCAAGCAGGGATTTACCGGGTAAATGGCAGAACGTGGCTGAGCATAGGCAAGACTGCTCACTCTGCCTTTTCCTGCTTCCAGGAGAGGGCTACGTGATGAGTTACAATGTTTGAATATTTGGAAAAAATGTAGAAATCCAGAATTCTGTCTTTTAGTATCTCATACAGGAGACTAATTAAAATCACCTTAGTGCAGGTAAGGTATTTACTGTATTGTATTTCAGATAACTATGCAAAGAACTAAATGACCTTTTTTAATAGTGCTGCAATGGCTATGCGATACACATAATTCTTGATAATATGTCCTGAATTCCCATTAATGAGCCAGAAATTACATATCACATATACCCACATGAGATTTAAAAACTAATCAGTTGTGAAGTTCCAAGCATTTGATTCCTTTTACTGAAAAAAAAGGCATTAAAAAGCTAAATAAAAACATTGTCAAACATGGCTTGAATGAAAAACTGCACCTGAAAAAATAACATGCCAAACCTCTCTCACAGCCTTTAGCTGTGGTACTACACTACTCGTCTTGAAAAGCTATATGATTTCAGGGAGAAGGTGGGGTCAACACTGTTATTTTAAAGAGGACTACTTTGAAAAAATTAGCACTTGAAATTTTATTTTCATTTTATTAATAATTAGGAGGAAAATACAATACACTAATTAAACACTCACCTGTTAAGCTACCAAGTGTAAGTTTCCGGCGACCCATTCTTTCAACGAGCCAGACTCCCACCAGAGTAAAAATGAAGTTTATAAATGCTGTCAGTGCAGCCAGCCAGATTGCAAGCCTGTCGTCTTCAACTCCGGACATCTGCAAAATGGTAGCGCTGTAGTACCTGCGAGTAGAGAGAGAGATAAATACAAACACTGCTGATACCAATTCGGCTTGTGTTAGAGTTTCTGATTTTAAATCAAAAAAGATCATAGTAAATACCAAGTGTGACCTCCTGCATAACGCAGCCACAGACTGATACCCAATTACCCGGGGAAATCAGACATAACCAAGGCATAACTTGCACTTGACTAAAGTTTTGACTGGAAGACATTGAGAGATGAATTCTGCTTCCCTTGGCTGTTTGTATTTTCAATGGTCAATCATATTCTGCCAGAAATGGGGTTTGCATTTTTAATTTAAATAAATCCGGCTTTCAAATTCAGCTGTTGCTTTGTGCTCTCTCCTTTTTTTCTGCCAAAACACGCAGAATTCTAGCACTCTGTGTACTGTCTAGGGAAAGATAGCTCAAAAATCAAATACGTTTTCACTCCTGCTAAAGGTCATACAGAACTAATCCATGGCATCCAACACGTTGCAAGCGACACTGGCAACCTCCTGGTTTTAGGTTTTGCAGTTTTATTTCACTGCCACTGAAGCGCCCGAAACCTTCTCTATCATATTACTTTTGTCTTATCCAGCATACAACTGCTTTGAAATGCCTTAGCACCTCGTTGCAGGGATGTGAATCTACACCCAACAGGAGTGTTTGACAGAAGTTTCCACTTCTCTCTAAAATGAATCAACCATTCCACACAAATAGTCTCATAAATAAATCAACTGAGCAAAAGGAAAAGGGAGGAAAAAAAAAGGATGCCTTCTACCATTTTTCACAGAGATCAAATGAAGACAGATATTGTGCCTGTGTTCTCAGGGAGAGCTAAATCAATCTTCAAGAAAACACATGAGAAGTTTTGTTCGTGGTGCAGAAGCGCTTTTCATCTTGTTCTTTTAATTTCTGCTGACTGAAATACTGAATATTCAAGCCCTCAAATACCTAGCAGCCTATAGGCTTTCACATAGTAATAACCATCAAAAATGTTAAAGCTCACTTTTTTGTTTTCCCGGTCAAAATGCAGCTTGCTTTAAATGTCCTCCTGTTGTCTTAATGCCCAGACGTGTTATGCTCAGAAATTTTTGTGGTCCACATTCTTCTATTCTAAGCATAAAACACTTTTTATTTCAAACCAATAATCCAGGATGGTCAATATGCTCAACTGACTACTTGCAAAAGTGCTTGAGCCATTTAAGACACTACCAGCCATAAACAATCATGCCTACAGCTGGATGTTATGGCCTTCCGCTTTGGCCAAGACAAGTATTTAGATCCTCCCAGCTCCTGTTCCCCACCAGCACAGCTATCTGAGGCTCATGGTGTAGCAGGAGAAGACTTCCAGAATGAAACTGTTGGTACTGAGGACCCAGTATCTACCTACACATGGGTTTTGAGCCTGGCTCGGTGCTCTGCCTGCCCGTTAGGGACTGCAACATCTCATCCAGGCTCATATTGTCTGAAAGAGCTGCACACTCTGAGATCCCAGCAAGGGTGTGAATCTTGGAGAGATGAAGATTCACGAAGCATAGACGTCATCCAAATTAAAACGTTAATCTTAATGCGTCCTCACTTCTTAAGGCTCTCTTAAATTAAATTCCTAACCGCCTGTCAAAACTTACATCATACTGCGCTGTTCTAGTCACCAAAATCACCCAAATAGTCTGATCTCCCAATACCACCTTTTTTTTTCTTCTTAAGGGTAGGAAAATAACAATAAATGTCAAGTCTTGGCCCGCTGACACCCGCTGAAACTCCTATTTACTTCCAACAGGCAAGGCTTCAGGAAGCCATGTTTAGCTTCACACATCTAAATCTTCTCAAAATCCAGTTCTACCGGGAAGTCAGAAATTGCCAGTTGTCAGCAGCAATGTATAGTTTACTGATTCTATATGGTTCAAAAAGCAAAGAACAAAGAATCACACAAAAGCACATAGATGTCTGCTGGCTGATATATACAAACGGGCACCTTCTGCCCCCGACATTCCTTCTGGTTGCTTATAGCACTCACCGGTTATACATTCTCAACTAGCAGCTTACTGTTTAGCCTTAAATAAACAATGTATTTCATTTCTATGGAAAACAAACCAGGGTAATTTAGATTCTGCAAACCCAAATATCAAGCTACCAAAGCCTGGGTGCTGGGCAATGACGTCCATGTTTATTATGGCATAGCAATCTATTTTCAAAAATTTAAAAGAAAACTTGCATAGATTATGATAACCACTAAATATACTTGCTTATGTTCACCTATTTTAGTATGCCCATTGTTTATACCAACCTGCGCAGCCCTAACTGCCTACTAATATAACAAGATGACAGGTCTTTATAATTTCTTCCTGACAAGGAAAAAAACCTATGTAGCAGGAAAAGGTCAAGTTGTGATATTATACAACCACAGTGAATACTGCAGCTCATGCAGGGAATGCAATTTCAGTGACGAAGTTGTGCAGTCCTAGCTTATTTTATAAAATGCAAAGAAAATGACAAAAGCATATGTGTATCCTTGGAATTTTTAAGCAAGTACTGTATCTTAGAAAGCAAATAGATACAGACAATTACAAAGCCACATAAAGTAACTGAGTTGTATATATTTTATGTATTTTAATATTGATAATTTCTGAGGATGTCAAAATTATGAAGTTGTTCTATCCAGAGTTGCTGCACGTTAAAAAAAAACCCTGAAACATTACCACATTTAAGAATCCTCAGACTAATCCTTTGACTATTCACTGCAAATGCACAGTATTGGAGGAACTGAAGCACCCCCAAACACTTTCCTGCTTCCTCTCCTTTAAAGAGTCAGTATTTTTTTAAAGCAATGACATTCAATGTTTAAAGAAAAGAAGAAATTCCCCCCTTCAAGCAGACTCTCATAGACAATTCCAGATGCATCGGGGTTCCTAGGTTAGCTCGTTCAGCAGCAGAGAAGCAGTCCACCATGTCAGGCTTTGTAGCTCTCAATCAAAAAAAAAAAGCCTGTCGATAAGGTGCCATCACAGCTTTGATTGCCCCCATCTTTCACAAGGGGCTGCCCCAGCCCACCTATTTTACCAAGTCTACTCCAACAAAGTTTCTGTCTAAGAATGTCAGCTTTTTTGGACAGAATTTGTAATTCTTGTAAAATTAATTAATAAATCTGAGTAACTCAGAAGTACCTTTCAACATCTTGAAAAAATTTACATTTTTGCTTTTAAGAAAACAAAAACCGAGTACGCTGGCACTGCTTTGCAAGGGTTTGTTAACACTTTCTAGCACAGTACTTTGGAAATCACCATCCAACTACTCAAACTACTCAGTCCAAGAAAATCAGTCCCCAGAGATAACAAAACCCTCTATCTTTTTTTCTCAACTCAACTGAAATAACACCAAGTGAAATGGCAAGTAGTGCAATAGCCAAGAAGCCAATCATTAAATATTGAAGAAAATCCAAAATGGTGGCCATTTCAACAGATTTACATGCTCTTTTTCTGCAGCTGTGCATGAACAAAGATTCTCTCCACGCCAAGAATTACAAAGTGCAATTATTTAAAAAACAGCAATATGTTACAGCATATATACACATCGAATACAGAGTCTTGTCCCCCAGCTGACTTTCAAAGTGGGGAAACGTTCAGATGAGAAGCGGTAGGTCTACGTTTTCAGGTATGGACACTTGCAGGCTTGCCATGGTGCCGTCTATCAAGCCAGGCAGCGGCATTAATACGAGACCATGCCAACACCAACTGGGAAGCTGAGCCATTTAGACAGACACCATCTTGTAGAAAACATCTGAGGGAATAATGCTAACTCAAATTTCATATTGGTTCAAACAAAAGCGTCCCACTCAACTTACAAGTCTTCTAATTTTTACCCTGTTTCCCTCCCTTCGCAAACTATCACACATCCCTATAAATACAGCTATGGTGTTCTCCAAGATAGCTCACTGTTCTGACACACACCTTGAACACATATATGATGATGATGAGAAAAACAGGTTAAGCCATCCTTACCATTTCACCTTTGGGTGACAAAAGATCATGGTGGTTTTACATGTTGCTAACCTGAACAGCAGCAGCTCAACAAATGGCAGTGCTGTGGTGTGGAATAGAGAACCTCTGCTGCAACAGAACGCTCGGCAGTGGCTGGCTTAGCTTGCCGTGTCCCACCTGCTGCAGGTGGAGGAGCAGGGGAAAGACCCCAGGCTCCTACATACAGGTCCTGAATCATTCCACCTACTCGAAGGCCTGATGTGAATTCGCATGATATACTTTTGCTGAGAGCTGAAAAATTAATTTTTATAATAGCACTACTGTTATTAACTGCTTTTAATCCTGCAAACGTATGTGATCTTCTTTATTCTTTTGGTTGCAGCTTAAACACAACAATCATATCGTGCCTGAAGATTCAGAGGTGCTCAAGGAACAACAAGCATGAGCCAGGAAACTCCTATTGGAATTACCGCTGCTGGAAAAAGGCCAGGCACATTGAGAAAATGCTGGTTAGTGAAAGATGGGCTATATAAGCTTGAGAACAGCTTCTAGGGCAAACCAGGCTTATTGAAAGAGCAAGCTTGCATCTGCCTGTCCCACCCATTTACACCTATGTTATGAACAGGATTTAATCAAGAAAGTTTAAGCTGACACTTTCATTACCAAGGGCCTGCAGAATTACCGTGGCTTCACCAATAGGCTAAATTGTGCCAATTCATCTGCCTAGATGAACTTACAGAAACAGCAGGAGAAAGCACGAGCAGTGTATGGGAAATCAGATGCCAAAGTACTGGAAATGAAAACCAGATAGGAAGAAGATGATATATCCAGAAGGAGCCAAAGACAGCAGATGCTCCAGGTGTGGAGGGTCTCTGACAGGAGGGATGCTATGGCTCTGCTAAGCACCATATGAAGCCTGGGAAAGGGAAACCGGCACTTTGGCAAGGTGCTGTAGAAGCAGCAAAGTAAAAATATCCCTTGTTTAGAGTTCTTTGAAATAAGGATTGCAGAGCAATATAGCAGCATTTGATGATATAATTGGAATGTTGGATAATGTGGTTCAACTTCCCAGCTTCACATTCTGCACACCACAGTGATAAGAGAGATGTGGCAGTTTCCACTTGCAGAGAGTGCATTCAGAGGAACCATGGACACCAGTCTGGAGACCTGGGCAATTACTGAAGCTCTGCGGCTTCCCTGTCTACGTCTCCAATCATGTCTGCCTAACCTCTTACCTTGCGTTTTAAACCTGGATTGGTGGATTGGACCAGATGACCTCTAGAGGTCCCTTCCAACCTCAACCAGTCTGTGATTCTGTGAAATGCAAATTTGATCGCCTCCTTTCTGAACTCCTATAATATAAATTAGTAATATTAATATCAACAGTAGCACTGATACTATGAAATATCTGAGCACAGATCTACTTTTCAATGGGAACTGCTTTGCCGGACAAAACTTTGTTGGTGCTGAATCTCCATTAGCTATGGATAATGAAAATGGAAAGTCACAGCAAGGATAAGAACTAACCTTATCTTTGACATTAGACGTATAATAAAGTCGATCACAAAAGCTGTAAAAATTCCTTTCATCACTATGATTCAGCATCAGTCCCAGGACTATCACATTAGTCAGTTTACAGCCTTTAGATTCCTTAAAAAATTTAAGACCTTAGAACATTAACTGTTAAGCTGAAAAAGGGAGTATCAACCAACCTCAACCACCCTTTGAAAGCCCATATAGTGACAGACAGGGCAAACCTGTAAAGTCAAACTAGTTGTGTCAGGTTTTGTACAATCCCCTCACAATCTCTTCTCTCCTCTGATCCAACTGGATTGTAAACTTTTTAGTTACCTTTGCACTTACTTAACTTTTCAAAATTACACAGGCAGCCTCCTGCTTGAAATCGCATGACTCGATTGCTTTCCCCTTTAGCATGTATACCACCTTCCTTCAATTTGTATTTTGAAAACGTACCTCATGACCTATCCTTGTGCCCTACTGCAGACTGGCAGCACCCAAACCCCCACGATTAGCTTGTCTCCAGGTTCTGCTCTGCACAAGGCTGCTTGAGTGCCCGTCCCTCCTGCAGGACCCTCCGCTGTTCTCTAAAATAGTAACAGGTGTTGTGCTTCAAAAATATTAGTAAATCTGGTTCCATCTTCTGCATTTAAAAATCACAGAGAATATGAACAATGATATTTACACACAAAATTGTATATTTATATATATATATGACCCCACGTGCAATTATACACATATGTATGTGTGTGCATATATACACACACAAACTTTGTGCATAATATAAATTCTGTCAAATGCAATGCAACTTATTTTACCTCCCATGATGAATCGCTTCAGTGGGGCAGCAGGGGACATTTTGTCATATCTACTGTTGTCTTCCAAAAGATACTTAACAATAATTTTAATCAATTATAAGACATTGCTGTTTGTGCACGTCAGCGGCATCTCTCGTGGCAGAGATGAGATGTGCCTGCATGACAATGTACAAACAAAAAGCCTTTTATAATCTATCCGCTGGACATCAATAAGACCCTTCCAGCTCATTAGCTATAAAACAGGACTACTGGATACACATACCTTTATTTTCAGGTTAAGACGGCAAAATATCTAAGGACTAGATCCTGAAATCTTCCTGAAGCCTGCTGATTCATAGAAGACTCTGCTGCTTTACAGGACTCCAATTTAAGACCAACAGTTAAATATTCTTTCCCATACTTCTGCTTTTGAAGTCCTGAAGAGCTCTCCGAGGAAAAGGTTGCTGTATCATCTCAAAGTCTATACAGGATTTCTCAAAATGAGTGCCTGGGAGGCAACCTGGGGGAGTGCTACCGTATGCTTACCGACTGTAATTATAGCTTCACGTTCCCCATTTAGCTGTAATGATGTATTGTGTTATAAATGCTTTCAGCATAGAGTGAAATGACATAGTGAATGCTGTTTATTACAACCAGTACATTTTGATAATAAAAACCCTCGGCACTTTTTACTGTTTGATAGATAACTCTATACACCCAATAAGTTCTCTGATTCACCACACGTTATCCACGTGCAAGGCACATGAAAAGGTTTTAAGGATTACCATTTAATTAAGAAAACATGGGAATTTTTTTTAGTGTTCAAAGAGACTAAATTCTATAGCTATTAAGCAAAGTAAGTGTACCGGTGTCTGATGGGGATTAAAAATACCTTTAAAGGCTTATGATCACCAAGATACACAAAGGAATTCACTTCCCTAAATTAATGGGATACTGTCACACAGCTATTGGGTCATCTGAAAATACTGTTGCAGTATCAGCTGTGAGATTACAGAAAAATTCCTTGTCTTTTTTTTTTCTGCTTATTTGGTCTGCAGCAGATACCTCTTTGCACACAGCCAGAGTGTTTTTCACGCTCAGTCATTTCACCTATTTATGTGGGTCCTTCCCAGGTCTCACCTGAAACTATAGGGGAGGGAAATTCTTTTCTTCTTCATAATAGAAAAATGGTAAAATACAAGGAGAAGTTAAAAATATTACTTAAAAGAAAGAAAATAATCAGGCAGAAAAAGAATACCAAACTCCTACATAAGTCTGTAACAGACAAAGTGCTCTGTAAACTTGAGGACAGAATCCTTGTAGTTAAGCCCTTTGAAGAAGTAGGTTGAATTTAACTGGAGAGTTAAACTGAAGAGTAACAGGCAGAGCTGGAAGTTAAATGAAAGCACTGGGAGGAACAAAGGCTTGACCATCCTCTTCCTCTTCCCAAAAGCGAGAAGCGGTTTCTAGCACAGAACAAATAGGCTGGAGTCTGTAACAACTATATGCTTAGCACTGCAACAAAAAGCAAAGTAATGTCAACTTTTTCACCTTGTCTTTGGTGTCTTCACTCAATATATGAGTGCCTAACTCTTCAACTCTTTATGAAAGAAAATCACCACCATCAAACCTGTTTTATAAATGGAGACCACTGAGGCTTTTGGGAAGAGGAGGAAGACAGATGACTATTTGCAGTTATCCCCCAGTACTACCTGCAGCAGAATAATGACACTCCAGAGTCTCACTGCAGATAAGTGCGCTCTGCAAATTAATAAGTATAAAAGCAGGGAAAGAAAATCCCCCAGGTGTTTCACAAAATATACCTCATTCAGTTATTCATTTATTCTGACAACTCCAGTTTAATTTAAATTATGTTTAATATTCCAGGGTATTCTAACGCTGCAAAGCACTAATGCCTGCCATAAGCTGTCTGGTATCCCAAAAACTGAAATCAGTCCTCATTAAAATCAATAGACTTGCTAAATGCACATAGCATTAAAAAAAAAAAAAAGTAATAATCAAGCTAACCCCTTTGTCTAAGCCAAGGCCAGCAGCAAATAAAGGGATGATATAGACTATAGTCTCACTGTAAGAGCCAGGAGTTAGCAAGCTGGGAGTAATGGGACCTTGAAAAATAATGAAAAAAAAAAAAGAAACAGGCTTTCTTTCGAACCTAGTTCATGGATGCTTTCTCAAGAAAGAGCAAGCTTTATTTATTTTTGGGGGAAAAATGTACTACTACTAATTTTTGCTTATGTTTAGTAAAAAGATAACATCACAATTTAACTCTGACTTTTCATCCATGGTTTAGTATCTGAATGGTATCATGCTAAATATCCCAAACTTCCCTTCCAGGCAGGCAAGAAGGAAAATCATATGTTAACAAATGCACTATGAAGTGTTTAAAAAAAGTAATTTCAGTGTTCCTTACAGCATCTGATCATTCAGTCATTTTTCAGTTAAGAAAAAAAGAGAACTTTTTCCATGCACAGCAAGGCAAAGTGTTATTCAGTTTGCACAGCACTTCTTTTCACACAGTACATCTTCAAAACATTGCAACTCTAGTTCTTTTATTCACCCTCGGAGGGCCAGATTCCCCGCACATGGTCTGTGGAGCTTTATAAAGGGCATCTTTGAGTAACCCTATTGGTGGAGCTTCCTGAGGAAACCATTTTGCGTTTTATTAGACAGCACTGAAATAACTGCCCAAATGTACCATACCGTCACCTACCACTGGAGTATCTGAGCTTTGATTACATTTTTCCTAATTATAAACATATGAGAAATACATACGTATTTGCAATAATTTCAATATATACAAATGGGAACGATATTAAAAATGTCCATTTAAAAACAGCTGTTTCCACGGCCAAGATACGCGACTCAATCCTGACAGCATTAGCCCCACCGTTCCCCTTAGCAACAAATGCATTAATATACATACATGTATCTTCTCGTAGAAGGACATAAGCATTGCACAACTCCTTGGGAGAATGCAGCTAGTTCAGAGTGATTAGATACGACTAAGAGCTCACAAATAATATCTCCAACATTTTCTGCCAATTCTTCAAAGACCCTGGTACTGCGTACACCAGAGATGGTACCGCATCCACACAGAGAAGACAGGTAGTATATACTTGTAAGCTGTAGAATACATATGAAATAAACGAATCTTACAGCCACAAAGCTGCAAAGCCCTAGTTTGGCCTTTGACCATGTAATGAAATACGATATAATCTTTACAGTTCTTTACTGATGAGACCACATTGCTGCCCATTTACTCTGCTACTCATTCCTGATTTCTGCTCACTCAGCCCCAGCTCCTGCCCCTTCCCTTCTGTCCCAGAAGCTCTGTTAGGCTCCCGCTCTCTTATCATCCTACCATTTCACTCCTTGCACAGAGTAAATTATTTCTGATATCTCCTAATTTCTAAATGCTTCACTTTGCACTCCTGCTATTCATTTAACAACTTTTTAAAAATGTACTTTAAAAAATAAACAAGACTGCCCCCACCCCTACCCCAAAAAAACCCCAACCCAATCCCCTCCTTCACTTCTCCAATTCTTGTATTTTCAAGTAAGGGGTATCTTATGAAAGCTCAGCAGCTAAGCACAGGAGACTAGATTTCAAAAGAAAAATACTTCCTACCAGGAAACCACACTTTATTTGTTTTTTTAAATGAGTAAGTTCACTTACAGACAACATACCATTGCCAATCTAAAAGTTTACAGAGTTTTAAATGTTTATACAAGAAACAAGATCTTTGTAAATCTCCCAAATCTGTAACTACCTTACTAAAAACTCAATCTTCCATATACAGAACTTTATTTCCATTTTGAAATCATACAAATGATCAAAATAATGTCTTTGGCACATAAAAACTAGTTAATATTCCAGTGATACTACAAGTATTAATTCATATGTGAAATCTTATTAATATTCTATCCTTTTCCATTTTAATTAGAAGATATTGCATTAATAATGTTTATCTTGCACAGCTTAGCATTTTTAGAGCTCAACCCATGAGAATGATTGCAATGAATTCTTGCTAAGAATCCACAAAATTGGTCTAAAATAATGAATAGGTCATTGTAGTATCTTCTGATCACCAAGAAAAACTTCACAGAGACATAATAAAGCCTTTGTGGCTATCAAGCTATATATTTATTTAATTTAAGATACTGATTGACCTTCTAATACAGATTCCTTAAGAACTTTTAAACCCAAGTATTACCTATTTTGTAGAAATCAATCATTAATTGCTGTATCAAGCCTCCTTTCTTAGGTCGCTGAACTACAGGCTAGTGTCAATTTTAAAACAGAGGAAGCCCACAACCGCCCTTCAGCTTCCTTTCTACTTGTCCCAGTGTCACAATTATCAGAGCCCAGTGGCCAGGAACAACACTGCTCTTAAAAATGGGGCAGCTAGACAGCTCAAAACCAACAGAAAGTCCCCTACTGTCTAAAGGCTTTGGGTTTCTTTGGATCAGATTTCAAATACTTGAACACAACATCCCTGTCCCTCCAGAAGAACAAGTGCCAGGCCAGACAATGGGCTGCACTTCTGGAAAGACAAGAGGATGCACAAAGGAAAAGAGTTAATTTAACCAGAAGCTGGGCTACTGAGACAACTGACTGTCAACAGATTCCATCAATGAAAAGAAAACAGAAAAAGATATAACCAATAGCAGAATATATTGCTGGGGACATAGGGTTGGACAAAGGGCAGCAGAACTGAGAAAGTCAACAGTTAACAACCCAGTGAGGAAAAACTCATCTACTTGGTAAGCAGGGTTGACAACAGCCCTGGCATATGGCGCAGGATGGCAGCGCCCAAGCACCCAGCAACGCAGCCAGTGCTGTGCCACAGAAGCCTCTACCATCACTATACTGGTAGAGAGGAGCTCTTAAAGCCACTGCGATGACCCCAACACATACACCCAATGATGCTGGAATAAACGGTGGAAGCCTACTTTAAGAACGTTGCAGTAAATATACATTTTCTTCCAATTAGTCTATTACAGCACCACGCACACAAAAAAAAAAGTTAAAAAAATAAAAATAAAAAACTATTGGCACCAATCCCACAGTCATTCAGGGAAAACTCCATGATGAGCAATGAGGAATAACAGCATGCATATGTGCGTACGAGTACACCAGCGCTACAGTCACTACTGGGCACTATGCCCTTACTAGTAACAATTTTAAGCATATGTCCTATGTAAGAAAAAAAAAAATATAGTTCTGGGAAATAACTGGCACAAAAGTCTTCCCTGGGCTCAAATGCACAGATGCACCCACATTACCAACAGTCATTTCAGGACTGTTTAAAAAACAAACCCAAAAGAGTAATTCTGGAATGACACCATCCGAGCTCATTATTTGTGGTGGCAGATGAGATCCTTTTTTGGAGTACTGGTTCTGGCAAAAATACCATAAGTTGACAACCTCAACTGACCATTCTAAATCTGCATCCAGGAATTTATATTTTTAGATGTTTCTGGCACCAAATACCAAGAAATGGCAACTGTTCAGTGTCTTTCAAATTCAAGCCACTCGCTTGTGGTGCTTTAATTGAGATTTCTACATCCAACCTCAGTTTTTAATATTCATATAATCAAATATTACTCTTGCAATACATTTCAGACATACATTGCATATGGACAAGATCTCGACAGACTTGTATTTTCTCCTTCCTTAGAAAACAAAATTAATTGCACAGCAAACTCAAACGTGTGCAGTGCGAATAGTAATTTGGCAGTGCCTGCTTTTATTACACACAGTCTTTTCTGTTGTCTTTCGTTCCATCTGTTCCAGCAGAGAAAGGAAAAAAATATGGCAGACCCAAAAAATTCCTTTGAGCGATATCACTGATGTACACAGACTTTTTTCCTTTCATGTTCAGGATGGGTAAAACCATAGAAGTATTGTTAACATAGCTTATAAACGACAATCAGAAAACCAAAGGGTTTGATTTCTGATGTTTGAATGACTAATCTACCTGAATGCTGCATTTACCTGCTGCTTTTGAAATTTCCTCTTCACTTTCAACAGTAAAAATTGCCTGAACAGCCTAGTTCATTGTCTCTCACTTACTACAAAGTAGTCTGCAAACATCCCAGGTATACACTTCTCCTTTTCTGCCAATAAACAAAGCATCGGTCTCAAGTTCTGATGCTCTAACCTGAGATTCTCAAGTTAGACCCCTTCCTGGCCATGTTGTTTTGCTCCGTGCCCTCAATACACTTTCTGGAGAAGCTCTGTTACAGCAGAGGTGAGAAGAACTGGATTCTAATTCCCAGTCCAAAAAGTTTAATACAAAAATGTAACACCACCAGCTGGAAAGACCCAGAACAAGCTTACAGTACCAAATCTAGAGAATCACTTGCATAAGCTGAACCACTTTCAACAGGTGTGCCTCACCTGGTGCGCTCGGTGCCCATATCACCAAGCCCTACTGAACTTTAAGGCAATCCTTCTGACTTCTTTTGAGAAGGACCTATCCTAGGTTAGACACCTCACTGTAGAAGGAGATTCATGGCTGAAAATGCAAGAGGAGGCAGGTATCACACCGCTCCTGAAGGAGTTATTTCTCCCCTTGCCACCTCCTACAGCACGGCTTGCTGGTCCTCTGGTCAAGCCACTGACCTTTGTGAATCCCCTTCACAGACACCTCAGTCCACTCATGTTCTAGGTGAAGATGTCCAGAATTCTACCTGAGGAAACTGGATTTACTCACTCCTCCATGACTTTAGCTCTTAGCTTGTACTTTCTTAATTGTTATGTGGGCGCAACTATGTTTCGCCACTGCCGTGAAGGTTCTGCCTTCTGCACCAGTTGCCATTCATAAATGCTAATTAGAATTATCATTACTCTTTGGATGCAATAAGAAAGTTAAAGCAGCTATGAAATAGACCTCTAGCAGAGGACTCCAATACGTTTTTAATGTACTGCGAAAAATAAAACTACTTAGAAAAGCACTGAATGGCTATTTTGGGAATGTATGTTTCAATGTAGCCTGCACAATGAAAGCAAAGCAATATGTTGGGAATGTGCTACCTATTTTAAAGGACAAACATATTGCTCTTCTCTCCAATACAAAATGTAGCAATTATGCACCACATCAAAATTATTAGAGCTATAAAAGCACTATGAAGACTAATGTAATAAAGAGTGGCTTATATAATAAAGACTTAGATTCTCCACAGGGCAGAACAGTAGCCTTTTAATCTATGAACCATATGCTAGGCAATAGATTTGTTTGATAAACTCTAGAGTGTGTTATACACTGTATACTTCCACTTGACAGAGAAATTCTGTCCTAAATTTATAAAGACAACTTTTAAAATGTTCTTATGTATGACTTAACCACATAGGCAAGAACTTACTGTTTATACAGTGTATGCATTTCAGTATTAAGTGTGCGTGCCACCGCTATATGTTATGTATAACATTTACATACACTTTGAATTACACATTCAGTGAAGCTGCTAGAAAATACATATAAAACAAAGTTTAAGAAAAAATCACATAAAAATTTCTAATGCAAAGTCAATAAATAGCTGAAAAGATTCTATGCTAGATATTAAGAGTCCCTTTCGAAATTACCTTTTAACTTCTCTGAAATAATCACTGTTACTTGCGAACACCTAGTAGAGGAGAGATACAGAATGGTGTTTGCGTTTAACTGCTTCAAAAGAATACTTTCCATATCAGTTGTCTGTTTTCCTGTGTTGCCCCTGGGTAAAGATCACTTTCATGTTTATCATTTCCTTGTTGCAACTAATTAAGCTGCCAAGTTTTAAATCCCTGGCAGCTTATACTATTCAGACCAATTATTCTACATGCAAGGACAGCTTGACTGCATACAATTTATGTTCTCTGTCCTTCAAAGTTCACCATGTGAACTCAAGGCCAAGATCAAAAATCTAAATTTTAATCCCAGTTCTATGCCTTTGTAACCTTGGAAATGTCAATTCATTCCTTCGTATTTGTTCCTCCTCTGCAAAAGCTTTTTAAGTACCTTTTCCAGGCTTCTCATGAGAGGATTCCTATGTGGATAACACTTGAAAACAACAGGAAAAGAGAAAGGAAACAAAGGTAGGTGTTGATCAGTTCTCCTAATGCTCACCAGAAGTGCCCCACAGAGATCTGTGTTCGTTCAGGAATATGCTGAACAGCATCAGTGATCTCGAAAAGGGCAAACTGAAGAGTGAGGTTGTTTTTCAGGGCAATGAAAATGAAATCTGGATCTTTCTCTTAAATTGTTAAGAAGCTAAAATTGTCTTTCACTACCTTTCAGACTCCACTAAAAGAGTACTACCATGATCATCTTCCACTCCGTATGAGGAGCCTCTTCTGCAAAGAATGACTGGAGGGACTGGCTCTGTTTTGAAGATAACATACAACAATCCTCAATAAAAATTTAGCACTCGTGCTCAAGTGACGAGTACTTGAGAAACGCTTCCAAGTGCTACACTAGTAACATCAGCACTAAGCCCTGCACTTGGCAAACACTAATCACAATAGCAAAGTGAAAAAAACTAAGGTATTCTTTTCTAATTAAAGAACTACAAAGAAGATATGAGGGAGAATAATTACATTTCTTTAATTGCATATTAATTCCACAATTTAATAAAAAATTAATCTAATCATAACCTCCATACAGAATCTATTTTATATCCATCAGTGTGCTGTCTTACTGGAAATCAATTTAATGTACCAAACAGTAACACCTCAGTTATACAATTCTCAGCCAGTTACAGAACAAGGCGCCTCAGTGGGAGTTAAGCAGAACATGCCGCTCGAAGAAAGATTTATTACACGAACCTTAGTATGATGGCAGGGCCCTGGGATTTTCCATGTTACTGCTGCTCCACCATATCAGCTGTACAATACAAGATTTAACAGCGCTGAAAATACAGACTTTAAAATGCAGGTAGCCTGATGCATATTATCATAAGAAGTTAATACTCTTTAAGCTCTAACATAATTTTAAAAGGTGAAAGATCTGATTTCTGGACTTCCTGGTACCAGACCAGGTGAGAGTCCTGAACAGGACCACGGCAAAAGGAGTAAAGCATATGAGAAGAGGCTGAGGGAAGTGGGTTTGTGTTGTCTGGAAAAGACTTTTTCCACACCTTAAGCAGGGCTACTAACAGAGTCAGTCTCACTCACAATTGTCACAAGATGCAAGAAGTGAAATTCCAACTGAAAATAAGGAAAAAAAGTTCTTCACCTTGAGAGTGGTTAAGCACCAGAACAGGTTGCCCAGGGAGGCTCAAACCATCCTTTTAAAAATTTCAAAATCTCAACTGGGTAAAACCCTGAGCAACCCAATCTAACTTTGAAGGTAGCTCTGCTTGGGACAGCAAAGTGGACCAAATGACCTCTAGGGGTTCCTTCTAACTTACGTTACTCACTACAAGTTAACTCAACAGCTAAAGGCTGCTCAGTCATTTTCACAATCAGACATTTAAGACTTGGCAAAGACCATTTCTAACTTTCTTGAGATTCATCTAAAAGAAAGGATGAGAATGAAACTCCTAAATGAATCCTGCACTATTGCAGAAAACCACAATACACTTTATAAAATCAGTTAAGCTCCACCTTACATTATGTTCCATAACTATTCTATTCCAGCAGTTAGGAACTGTCTTCTGATTTTGACCCCATATTTATCAGCAGTGGCAGTGAATCCTAACCTCGTTTCAATTTCATTAGCAAAAGGAAACCTTCTGCACTAAGGACTATAACAAGAATACTAAATAAGGCAAGAATAATTAGTCTTTCCAGTACAGTACCTTTTCTCACAACCTTTCTGTCACATCATCTTTGCTTAGACCTTTACTCATCTTACAGTTCTTGAGCAATGCCAGCTATCCTTGAACTAAAGCTGAACTAAAAATTTTTCATGTGAAAAAAAATCAAAACTTTCCAGATAAATGAAATTTTCAGTATTTTCTTGTTCTAGCAAAACCACTTATTTGTTCAAAGAACAGCATCTGGCTGGTATACATCTTGATTTTTCTTTGTTAAATCAACGCATTGTATCCTATTTATCCCATTTTACTTTACTCAATTATTCTTCATACTTTAATACTTTATTTGTTTGCACTCCTTCTGTATTCAGCTACTATTCTATCATAATTTTTAACTGTAATTTCTTGAAACAAGAGCTGTCCTTCTGCTCTATATTTCTACACCACTTAGCGCAGCACTGTCCTGCTCCACAAATATGCCTTTAAAATGCAAATACATTTTATCAGGCTTGAGGCTGGCCACAAAATTGCCTGTTTTCCCCACCATTTAATGAAACAATTCTATGTTTTCGTGCATTCATATGCCAATAGTAAAGCTTGCTGCTAATTGATATAATGTTCTCTGTTCCTGAAACTTGCTATGATTCAGCTATTACTGGGTCGGGGAAGGAAAAAAAAAAAAAAAAAAGCAAAGTATCTTTTCAGGGCTTCTAGTAAATGACACACCAGCTATTGCTGGGGGTTTTTTTTCTGCCTTTTTTAAACAATACCAAGCTCAACATGAGCTGGCAATGTGCGCTCGCAGCTCAGAAGGCCAACCGTATCCTGAGCTGCATGAAAAGAAGCGTGGCCAGCAGGTTGAGGGAGGTGGTTCTGCCCCTCTACTCCACTCTTGTGAGACCCCATCTGGAGTACTGCATCCAGCTCTGCAGCCCTCAACATAAGAAGGACATGGACCTGTTGGGTCCAGACGAGGGCCACGAAGATGATCAGAGGGTTGGAGCACCTCTCCTATGAGGACAGGCTGAGAGGGTTGAGGTTGTTCAGCCTGGGGAAGAGAAGGCTCTGGGGAGACCTCATAGCCTCTTTCCAGTACCTAAAAGGGGCCTACAAGAAAGCTGGAGAGGGACTTTTTACAAGGGCATGTAGTGATAGGACAAGGGGGAATGGCTTCAAACTGGAAGAAGGTAGATTTAGATTAGATATTAGGAAGAAATTTTTCACTCTGAGGGTGGTGAGGCACTGGCACAGGTTGCCCAGAGAAGCTGTGGATGCCCCATCCCTGGAGGTGTTCAAGGCCAGGCTGGATGGGGCTTTGAGCAACCTGGTCCAGTGGGAGGTGTCCCTGCCTATGGCAGGGGGGGTTGGAACAAGATGATCTTTAAAGGTCCCTTCCAACCTAAACCATTCTATGATTCCAAGTTTGTAGAATACAACACAATGCATGCAGAAAGCCAGAAAAGTCAAACATTCAAATTCATGGAATCGGAGAAGAGGAAAAGAAGTCCTATTGGTATCGTGTGAACAATGAAGAGTGAAGATGACTGTGCCATCACCTTATTCATACGACGAATTGTGTTTTACACAGAAATTGGTTTTATACACATTTTTCATCGCTCAACCGCACTCAGCAGGTAAAAACAAATGGCAACCTACACAAGGTTTGTTTAGAACAATCTTTAGGGGTTTATGTTAACAATGTAGTAAATATCAAACAGCATAATATCGCCTGAGTTCTCTTATGCAGGCAAAGGTAATTCACCTCTACTACTTTTAGAAGAGTAATTACCTGTTTGAGTATAATCTAAGAAGATGAACAGCAAAAACATATTACCAAAACCGCATAGAACTACTTTCATTCTTCTGGTCTTTTCTGTTCCTTTTATTTTATTATTACGATGATGACAATCTGTGCACTGCTTGTAGACTGTAATGTCTAAACAAACTCCTTTTGGTTTATATACACACTTCATCCAGTAAGTTCTACTGAACTGATTATCTGGTGAATACTTATCATTTCTTATCAGAACAGGTTACATGGAAATCAGAATGGAAGTTTTATTAAGATAAAATAATAGAAATACATAAAAACTCAAGTGAGAATATGGATGAAGTTCAGTTATCAGATGCCTTGTTAAGGTCTCTAGAGAAAGCCAGTCTTCTTGACAACTTTAATTTAAATCCTGCAACTGGGATTTTGCTCTAAAATGTCACATTGAACAAAAATTTACTTTACATTTGAGAATTTTCATGACAGGTATCTAGAGAACTTAGGGGCATACAAGAATTTGAACTGAAATATTTTAATGAAGTAGCAATTACAGGGCAACAGGCATCAGCTTTCAGACACAGTCAATCCTACCCAAAGGTCCTTTTAGAAATAGCAACCTTGAATAAAAACTGCATCTCGACCTGACAGCCGAGTTGATGGAAGATGACTGCCTTCATGGCGTGCAAGACAGATGATTTACCGTTTCACAAAATATTCTGCATCAGACAACTGAGGACTGTGACTATGTATCCTCATTGCACTGGCTTTGTTAGTCTGCTAAGAAGGACTCTAGAAATAGCATTGGAATAAAAGTCCTTTTCTTCTCAAAGTGGCCAAGATAAATTAATCCCAGAGGAGCAGGAACACTGAAACCAAGAGGAGAAAACCCATCACATAAATGAAATTTCCAAGTTACATTCGCACAAAGGAAAGGTCTTCTTGCCTGAGGACATTCATATCCGCAGTCCTGAGAGCGAGTTTTCATTTACAAGAGGAGAACCAAAAGGCAAATGAAAGATGGAGATCTACAAAAATACGAAGCAGCAGGAGTTCACTGAGCAGAAACACCTGACTTATGGGGCAAGGGAACAGTAAAAATGTCCTCAAGCAAAGTGGTTCATGAATAGGCTTTTCCTCTTTTTGAGGAAAAAATCACAACTGGAGGTAGGCCACATATATGCTGGGAGAGTGTTCCCACATTTTGCACTGACCGTCCTGGCCATATTAACTTCTTTAGATATGGCCTAAAACGTTTGGAGCAAACTACTTCTTGTTAAACCGTGTACTGTATCTATTATATACATACATAAATTTACTATAGTATTTATTTAAGAGTTAACAGACTTACTGTATGGACTAGGATCAAATAATTTGGCTTCTCATCTATTTTTTTTTTTTCTCTCTCTCTTTTTTAAGGTCAGAGATAAATTTGTCAGCAGGTTACGGTGAATAACTAGCAGGATGACGCTGACTTTGTTCTGCTCATTCCCACTCAAAGCAAAGCATCTCTGCATGTAGGAAATCTGGGTCGTCTTGTTATCTCTGCATTCCCTGTCATTCAATCTGAATGCTGCTGTTTTGTGATAAACCCACCTTTTGTGATTTGGAGTGTTTCACAAGATTCCTAAAAGTACAATCAGATGGATGGTAATGGATTAGTCACACACAGGGCCAGCCAAACAGTGACTGGCTGACAATAGAAAAACTAAAAAGTTAGCAAAATGTAGGCTGTAAAACAATCTCTCAAAAATTCACTGTTCTGTTACTGTCTGAGATAAAGAAATGTCTAATAAGAGAGAACTTCTGTTCTTATTTGTTCCGAATATTTCCCATGCCAATATCACCAAAGTTAACAGATACACCAGCATGCTAAAACTCCACTATTCATCTGAACTCTTGCTTGTGCCTCTGCCTGGTTTTCCCTGCTGATTGCTGCCTTTGTCTTCACTCTTCTTGACTTTTTATTTAGTCTAAATTCCATCCCAGAATCTATTTAACACATCAAGAAAAACATCCAGGGTAAATCGAAGTAAGCTGTGTCTAAGACAGATTGATTTTCTCAAACCAAAGCTTGTTTGAGGATCCTTGCCAAGAGAAGAAAACACATGTAAATACAATAGCAAGACCCCCCTATACATATGCAGTTTCACTGTCCCTCATAACAGTGCTTCTCGTATCACATACCTGCAACAACACATTTTATTTCCATATTTGAATTCCATATTTTAATGCACAGAGATATTAACACACTTCTTGAAATAAAACTTCTGCAATGGTGACCTCTTAAAGCTAAGGTGCTATTTATTTTCTAGTTCTACGATATACATACTAAATGTGCACTTGTTTTGTTTAAAATGTCATGTTTTCCTCTGTCTGACCTCCAGCCTCAGCCTTGGACTCTCCACACCCTCTCTACATCATGCAAAACTTGGTCTTTTTATTGTCATCTCACTGTGACCACCGGGGCTTCAGCAGGCCAATGGCTCCTGACCACAGAAGAGCCTGGCACTCTTCGCGGAAGATTGACATGTTGATCTGCACATCGTTTTAACACCGAGAAGAGAAGATTGAGGGCACTTTTGCAATTTCTGGCATAATTAGCTCTGTCTGGCAAAGAACTCAGATTACCAACGTGTTACAAGAAGTGCTTAGTGTCTAACATAAAATAGCATACCAGAGAGGTCGGTAGATCATTATCATACCTGAACTGTCAAATTCTCAAGTCTAATACTAGATGGTCATGTATGTTCTTCATTTAAATATTTGACTGTAAAAAAATCACGCTGCAATATAAAGCATGAATATTCTGGGGTTACAAAGTTAAGATAAGTGCTGATAACTATTGTACCTTCAGACACCAACACTGACATTGCAACTGCCACACCGCACATGCACTGGCAAAAAAAGGGTGAGATCTAACCATTCTCTCACAAAGAATTTAAAATCTCAATTTCATTTATTAAAAAGGGTGTCACATATCATCAGTAAAGCTCCTTTCTCTCATTGCAATAAATAGAAAGGATTATCTATGTGGTTGGAGTTTTTTTTCTCTTTTAAATGGAAAGAACGCTAAGACCCTCCTTCTGGAAGGGAAGCCTGGGTAAGGACAGAGGAGGCTTTCCATCGGTGGGCATTAGGGGGAAGGAGGAAGGGAGAAATCAGATCATTAGATTCCACACTGGGATAAAAACAATTACTCAGAAGAGAACTGTCTGCAAAATTACACTGTCGGAAGCAAAACGTCACATAGCCTCATTCCTAAAGGTTGACTGCATTACTGAAATATCTGTCTCCACCACTGGGAAGGACTCAGTGTGCTAAGTGCTGTACAAATACAGAGCAATTAAATGACCTCTCCCAGAAAGCTTGCAATGTAAACACAAGGCAAAAAAAAACCAAATGGATGCTGACAGATTGGGAGAGATGAGATAACAGGGAAGCACCACTAATCCCTGATTTGCGACAATGTCAGCACACCGACACCATGGACCTCTACTGCTCATGGAGATTTTGCTTTGAGAAGGTTGCTTGTTGTTTGGGGGTTTTTTTAAGAACCAGGTTCAGGAAGAAAACTTGCATTGCAGAGGAATAGGAAATTAAAGGTGAACAGCTTTCAATAGATAACACAGGTAAAATGCCTGGACTGGGGAAATACAAGATTGGTATGGTACAGCAGAGAAAAAACAAACATCAATTTTCCTGAGTGGTCAAGTGTACAACTGCACAGCATATCTACCTGACAACTTCATCCTTTAAGAAGTAGGGAGAAAGCACAAAAAAAAGCTATGTTAAGCTCTTTACACCTAGCCCACTGGCTACAGTAAGCTGTTCTGCCCATGGGGACAAGTCTAGCGGGTACAGACCTGTGTGTTGAATAAGCCAAAGCTCAACAATACTGTTCTTAATCAAAAAACACTGGAGCAGCCTAATTCAGAGTAGCTGAAAGCCTGGATCATCGTGGCATCATCACGCTGGAAAGAATCAAGCACCAACTCTCACTGGCTCACAATTTTTATCAGAAATACTTCTGAGAGAGGCCAAATGGATACGTGCTTTGTCTTTGAATGCTGGAGATTTGGGCATCCCTGAAGGTTAAGGCTGATCTGCTGCCCTTGCTTTAGACTGGTGCCACCCCTTACCAGACTCAGTCACATCTTCTCCAGACACAAACCCTAAGCCAGCTGCCTTTTCATTCAAGTCCTTATCTCGGGCTGGCACTCAGAAATCTCAGTGACGTAACAGTCTGCATTTGATGGGAATAACTGTTGAGCTGGGAGTTGTCAACATTTATTATAGGCATAAAGAGACCGCCACATAACAGGAGACTGGAGAAAATCAGAGCTTCTATAGTTCTGAGAAGAGGCAAAAGTGTATAATACAAACACAGTTTCTGAAGAAGGAATACTGAAAGAATGTTAGCTTTTGCTAATAATTACACTGTCACATGGCGGGGCATGGAAAAAAATCAGAGAAAACATATATGAAAAAGAGACTGAAAAAAAAATCTTAGACAATACTTATCTGGCAGACCTGTCAATGTAGGTTTTAAGTTAAAAAAATTCACAGCATTTAAAATATATCAAATAGTAGTATGCATACAGCAATTAATCATGCCCTTTAGCATTAGAGTATGACCCTCTTCAGTGTTCTTCACAGCTATTTGCAGATACGCCATGGAAGAAAACTTCCTCAAAGGCTGGGTCACAAGAACATCGAATGAATTACTGCATAATTCACAGAAAAACTAGTTTACTTTGCTTGGCAAGTAACAAAAGACCACTATTATTTGATACATTGCCCTTTGGTGGCTAATACCCAGCCAGAGGATTCGAAACCAAGCCTTCCTTAATGCTATTGGGGAAATCTGATCCCACAAGTAAGGTAGCATCTCCTGAAGCAAAAGCTTATGCTTTCCCAGTCAAGTCAGTCTCCAAGCATGGTGGACAGAGAACACGGGTTTAGAGGACTGCACAGTCAAACTCCTTGAACAGTGATGGATAGAGAAATACTTGCTCTAATGCCCTCTCACCAGCTGGACACACAGTTTTTCAGTCTTCTTCAAAACCTAGTAAACCTATGCCCTTTGTATCAGTAATCAGTGCAATCTCCCTGATTTCTTCAATGAAGACAGTGCCATACGACTATCAATCAGTTCAATTTAGGTCAGACATACAGCAGTCACAAGATTCCTGTGTTTACCATATCTAACATAAATTTTGTAAATAAATTGTATTTGCAAACACTGCAAGCAGTTAAACACACAAAACTCTTTCATCACTGTCAATAAGACAGGAAGTAAGATAGGAATCTTTTACATGTTTCTGTTCCTACCCACACATTGCAGAAATAAAGCAAAGTTAATTCAATATATTTCTATGTACTTGAACAATAGCTTATTTTAAAACTGTCATGTTTTCAACCTTTCTCTTATCTAGAAAGACTCGATGTACTTCTCATTTATCTTTAACCTAAAATTCCCCCATCCTTTCCTCAAATCTCTAGAATTGCCCAGAGAAGGGAAAAGCCTGCAGACTTTAGATACATGATGTACATAATTGTGGATACATAAGAACTAAGACAATTTTAACATATATCTGTTGTTAGATTTATAACGCCTATAAACAATAATTACTTATGCATACAATATAATGATGTATTGTTATCGTGAAAGAATTGTGAGGTGACTCTACCTCAGCAGCTTCCCTCAAAAACCTGGAAAAGCAGTACAGGTGCCTAAACAGAGCTGAGTACAAACTGGTGGGGAGTCTGTTCTTACAAGTGAAACCCACAGTGCCACAATGAAGCAGCAGCAGATTCAGAGCTACGTGTTGTTCTGCTTTATTAAGGAGAGCAACTAATTTCAGCATTACATTTTGCTCCCATTCTGCTCCTCTCACAATACCTCTGATTTTACACAGGGAAAGAACCCCCTTAGAAAGTGGTTTCTTTCTGGCCATTCACTTCCACAAAAACAGGTTTTGCTGGGTTTAAGATACCTCTGTACAGCTCAAGCAAGGTTACACCAGGCAGCAATGTACTTTTTCTGACTTTAATGACAACATGAAAAAGCTGCGTGTTTAAAATCTTGCATATAATCAAACATTCATTCAGACACAGAAAACACCAGATACCTTGAATTTTCAGGAAAGCTAACTAACACAGCAAAACTGCCAAGCCATGTCATATTGCTGTACTCGATCATTAATTAGTCTAATGAACACTGAAGCCCCACCAGATAGGATGAAGTTGTGACTCAGAGTGGCAGATGTGACTCTGATCTGAAACCCCTGGGGAGTGCCTGTGACAGTGAGCGTAGCAGTCAGTCTGAAGAGCAGTGCCACAGAGGAAGAAATTTCTGCCATGGAGGAAGAAATTAGTCCTTGTACAGCAGTTAATTTGTTCCAGACAGAAAATTTTGCTGTTAGGAAAAGAAAATGTCTTTTAGGAAACCAGGATAAATCCCCAAACAAGTGAATTATTTCAACTCTATCGAGAACATCTAGTTCAGAAAAATATCATAAACGACAGTTGCTTATAACCTCTTCAGAACTGTATTTACATAGAATAAACAGTATAAGAATAATAAGCTAACACACAGAACGTAAGACAAGCTTACACTAATAAAAATGTTAAAATGTGTATGTCAAATTTACTTCAGTACGTGATGGTTTACTGCGCAGCAAGCATGGAATCACTGCAAGATTATGTTGTTAGCAAAAGCCAAAAGCTGATTTACTGAAAAGATGAGCCACAGATCAGCTTTGATACTGCAAGAGAAGATGAAAGACAGACCTTTGGAGCTGCCCAGGCTGATGACAGTCACACGGCTATAGCCACCCTGCACATACATCTCTAAATGCTAATAGACTCAGAGAGACCAAGAGCTTTACAGGAGCTGAACTACAATTTCTTCCAAGCTAAAAATTAGCCCAAACGAGTCCCCCAACACAATTAGAAAAGCTCAAAACTATAAAATCTTATCACTGCGTGAATATTATTGTAACATGCATGTTACAAACACACCATGGGAAGCTAAAATGTGTCATTTAACAGAAGGGCAGTAAATTGCTAGCCTGAGTTAGAAAACGTGCTTAAAGCTGCTTGCAAGCATATAGACCAGTGCGGTGTTTGTAAGTCCTTCTAAGAAGGACAGGAGGCAAGATAGCATGCTCTTTGCAGGAATCTCCCGATTTAATTTGTCCCTTAGCCAAATAACTTTCAGGAATAATAATAAATAAAGGTTTTCTTTTCCTACATGGTCAACAGAACAAGCACAGCTTTCAGAGCGACCTGAGAGAGAACAGAAGGCAAGTAATAGGATGTTTTCTTTCACACAACTATTTGCTTCAACATATCCTCACAAGATGCTGCAGAAATGAGAGCACAAGTGTTGTGACAGACAATTAAGAGCTACTTGTTTAGTTTTTCATATGGCAAAAACCTAAACATGGCTCTTGCATTCTGCTGAGAGGAAGGGCAAGTGAGCTACACTTCTAACCACGGAATTAATTTCTTTTTCCAACAGGTTTCCAGTACATTCTTAAGCATGTTCCACCTCAGATAATGTGTTTTTCTTCTCTCTTTTTGTACTTCCCTTCTTTATTTCCCTGTATTTCCCTTGCTCTCTGTTCATCTCCTCTCTAGCACTGCCTAGTTTCCTTGCCACACCAGTTGGTTCCAGTAGCATATTACACCATTAAGGGAATTAAGATTTCCAAAACCGGACAGAAGTGTACTATCTCGGACTGTTTACCTGTATTTATTTTGTGGTTAATATGCATTTCTGCATTCAAGAGCTTCCATAGATGGTAGCATCAGTTACAGCTATGCAAGTAAGGAAAAGTCACTGCAGTTGCTCAAGTACAACTGGAGAGGCAGTTAGAGAGCAGAATCTTTTGCAGAGATGCTTAAAGAGGTGATCAGACCAGAGTTTGAAGAGGGAGAAGAAATTTGATGATACAAGCGTTTGTTTAAATTATTTTCTAGCTAGTTCAAGTTAACAAATGTCATAAATCAGCAAACCGTGAGATCCAAGTACCTGTGGAGACCAGACTGGTATCTTACAGAGCCTGTGTACCAGATCTCAGTACATCATATCATATCATCGGTCAATCATACTACACATACGTTACTACAAGAAATCCTGTTTCTGCCCCTATTCAGAATTCTGTCAGTGCCTGAGTTTATTTGCCACAATGTGACAAGAATCATCAAAAAAACATTCTTTGCTGTAGCATACAACAATTCAAAACAGGATTATATACCCTGGAAAATACAATGAGCTAAGTCTCACTAATTTTACTTATTCAAAACTCTAATAAAGCATGTAAGATAGAAAAGAGCACTGTACTATATTTGATAATTTTCAAATTATAATTGTTTTAACACAATGATTATTTCTCTACTATTATATGAAAGAGAAAAGAAAAGAAAGGAAAACAGCCTGGAATGAGTGCATGTTTCCTGTAACAGCAGTCCTATTTCACTAAAAAGTCACTCTACATTCTTGCATGCACCAGAAAACACATAAGCCTTTATCCTGTCTTTTATTTCTGCTGTAAACAAATGACATTACAGGCATATGTCACAATCCAAGACAAAAATGTTAACTTGGTTCTTGAATATTGAAATTAAGAAGGTTGTTGAAAAATCTATAGTGTTTGAATGTGAAACTGAGAAAGTGCCATCACCAACAAACATAATTTACACTTCTCATTCTCCTGCTCCGGTGTGCAAATGGGTTGTAGCTGCTGACTCAGCACAGTGCTAAGACTTCTTTTAGTACTTTGTATCTCGCTGTGGTACTAAACTGTGGTTACACTCTGTTTCAGTCCCTTGTTCTCAGACTCTGGTAAGGGCTCAGAGGTAGGGTAGAAGGAGATTTTTAAGGTTGCATTCAAAACTTTGTTTAAAAGAGTCAAATTGGTCCAAGTTTTACTAAGATCTTACCCAGTTCCTTACAGCCCTGGATGCCAAAGTGCATTTCAGTACTTTTTTCAGTACTTTTACCTGCTTCACCCGGTCACCAACACACAAGGGCAACAAGTATTTAGTACACAGAAGGAACTGTTTCTCCATAGTAAAAAGGCCAGTAGAAAAGGTAACATTTCCAGGGATGAAAGCACATGTGACAAATGTTCCTCATCTCTCATGATGTAGATCAGAAAACGCAAGAGGAAAGCTGGGACTTGCCTCCTTTTTCACCTGACAATCTGGTCCTCTTTTCTGTTCCCATGCAGGGAGGATATATTTACAACGCCAACACTGACTACACTGTATCTTGTGTGGCTTTAGACAATTTACTTTGAAAGTAGCAAATCAAAGACAAAAATGATAATCTAAATATTTCCTTACAGTCTTCAGCAACCTTTAATTGTTTTGAAGAACCAATTTCATTATTTTGGTACTAAATCCATGATTTAAACACCTGAAGTTGAAAACATTAAAAAGTTTAACTGCTCAAGTTTTCTCATCTCCTTCTCCAGTCTACAAACATACTGTAGAAATAATACAACTGAGTAAGTAGGAACAGGGAGTAGAGTGGGGTAAAAAAGCCCAAATTATCTTGACTCATTATTTTTGTTGTGCTTTTGTTCCCCTCCCCTGTTTGTATCAGCAGTCCAGTATTTCTCCGCTCTACTTTTACCTTGTGAAATGTAGAAAATAATTAGCCACCTCTGCAACACGCATGAAATTCTGCTGATAATAATGTAGCCTCACATATTTTTTTTTTCTATTTCCAGGATGTCTGTAAAACGTACTTTGGGTGAATGCAATATGCAAGGGGCTATTAAAAGGAAATTAAATATCACAAAAGGATTTTGCGCTTTCATGAACAAGTTCTCAAATCACTCTCTGAAGTATTATTGCCTCCCATAGACTTGTTAGCACACTGGGAAAAAACCCCACAACCATTTTAACCAGTCAAAGGTGAGTCTCCCATCACCTGCAGGAGCTAAGACTCAACTCACACCCCTCCAGCTCTGACAACACCTGATCTCAGAAGACACTCCAGGAAAGAGCCATCCCCTCCAGAGATGAGAAGCCGAGTGCTGTTTAGTTTCCCTGTCCTGACATCCAACTCCTTCCCTGGGCTCTCCCCATTACCTCATTCTCCTCGCTGGCCTTACACACAGCATTCTTTCTCACCGCACTGAGAAGCTAAGAGTCTCTTTGGTAGTTTCTTATTTCCTTTCGATTTGGTGACACCTTCCATATGGGCTATTTTGACCATAGTAATCTCTTCATTTTGCAGACTGCTCACAATAACAAAGTCTCGATTAGCTTTTAGATGCCACCATGTTTTATTTAGGATCTATTTCTGGACTGTTTTCATTTATGGTAAATCTTTGCATCACACGTAACCTTTCAACCTTTTTTTTTGTGTCTTCCAACCTCTGTGGCACAAGGCATTTTGACTAGCCTGCAGTGGCTTAACTCTTATTGACAGACTCCAAAGAATCCAATTTACAAAACGGGTTCCTATGCCCTTAAAGTAAAGGTGAATAAACAGATCTAAAGGGCATCATATCTCTTACTCTAAGTTTAAATGGAATCAGTAATATATTTCACTGGGTTGTTCATGTTGCTGTATCAGGCAGCACCTAACCAGGTGACCTTTTACAGTTTAATTTTATGTCTTTTCAAGATTGGTTACATTGTGAGCTTTGAATTGTTTCACATTTATATATTCCTTGTTTTTCATTTAAGGAGGAGACACTTTCTTATGACTAAGAATACAGTCCAACATTTGAATAATACATGCCCTCTAGGTTTTCACAAGTGAGCAAAGCTATGACACAAACAAAATCCGCTCCCCTTACTACTCGACTGGACCTCAAAGGAAAAAAAAATTGGTCACTGATCGGTAGCTGATTTCCTGATAAGTCTCAAAACCAAAAAATGGCCTTTGCCAGAGATAATGAAAATGTACAGTTCAACAAAATTATGCATATTAAATATTAAAAATTGCATAAGAAAGGAATTTTTACAAGATTATTAGAAAGGTAACAATACAAGAAAAACTGTGGAGACCAAAACGTGTTCCAGGAGCTGCCTAGACAAATAATACATTAAAACAAACAAACCAACCAACCAGTACTGCTATTTAGGGAACATCCTCCAGCAATCACTCATGAATGATTTATAAACTACATCACTGCTCTGACTTCATTTCATTACTTGGCTTTACATATGAACAACATACAACAACGAATGAGACGCATTTAAGTGACTTAACAGCTACACCGTGCATATACTAGATATAAAGCAAAGACATTTTACTTAATGTAATTGCTTTACCATAATTGCTAATATCCCAAGCCATATGTTTCAGCAGAGACTTTGCTCCCACCCACGCAGTTCACACATTTCCTCCTGTATGGCCCTGCAGTGAAGTTAATACTGGATTTGTGACATGAGAGTTATTACCACGGCAACAGAAAGAAATCAAACAGCATTATGATTTCACTACAGACAAAAGGGAGAGTAGAAGCCAAAAAAAAAAAAAGAAGAAGGAAAAATTTCTATTAAAGATGCTGTTTTGAATACATTTCTTCTTTAAATACTTTGTTTTCAATTTCCTCCAAAGTGACAGTCCTTCATTAAATATGCTTTCACAACCTGAAGAACTACAGGAACAGATTTTATCACTTACCATTAAAAAAATCATATTAAGGCAAAATAAAATAAAAGTACAATCAGCAGCACTGTTAGTTGTTTTGCAATGTTTTAATACAAACATCCCAGCATTCTAGCTAGTTTACCGCTGAAGATTACCTTAATTTATATGAAAAACTGGGACTAAAAATTGTGCACTTGTGCACATAGTCCCTGGTGATCAGATTTCATTAAAAATAAAACATGTTCCAAATGAGAAGACAGATAGCAGGATTTCCTTTAAAATAACTTGCTATGTTAACTCCTATATGGTTCTTTGAACATGTGTCTTTTGAACATGTTATAAAAATAAACATTAGTATTTCCAAATGAAGATATTACAAGCCTGTGTAACGTTCAACACAAACCTGGAAAGGAATTTACTCCTGTGCAAGTACTGCACTGAAAACGCCGATTTATTAAAGAAACTTTGGGGTTTGTTGCAGATTTTTTTTTTAATTGAAACATCAGTTAATACTCAGAAAAATCTTTTTTGATACATCTGCAACATTTTAAAAATAATTAACCAAAGCATCAGGTAGATCCTCTAGTAGATGGGTCCAGACTGTGGGGAATAATTTGCTGTTGTCATACCATGAGGCTTACTTTTATTCATGCTATTCCATTCTTCACTGTATATTCTTCTAGCCAATAACCCAAGAAAGCAGTCAAAAAGATAAGAGAAAAGAAAAATATTTCATGTGGTAGTTCTTCAACTCATTGAGCTAAAGGTTCGGGTTTGGGGATGAAAAAAAACCAACACAAAAAAAACCACAGTCAAACAGGTGTTCAGCACCAGAGAAATAAGTAAAAGACTAATATTTCAAGATTTATGAAATGGAAAAAAAATCCAGTGTTTCAAACCAGAATGAGAGCCTATAGTCAAGTGCTTGTTACAGCACCTCGAACCTGCTTCCTCTGCAATTTGAGAAGGTTTTTTGTTGCTTATTTTTAAACCTGAGGAAAACTATAATGCAAGTAAACATCCACCTCAATATCATTTAATGTGTTGGGCAGTCTAGGATGTTTTAAGTTTGTCTAGGTTTTAGAGGGGTGTTGTTCGGTTATGTTGGGTTTTTTTTTCATAATAAATGGATAGATTATGAGAATTATCAGAAGAAAGGTGGCATGTAAAAGTTTAAATTAAAGGAAATCAGCCTTTTCTTTTAAACTTACAGTCATCCCCTATTGTATGTCCACTAATTCCAACACCAAAAAAACCCAAATGTGTTATTTCTAATACATCATCTATTGTTGTAACAGTTTAAGCAATTAGAAATGATGAGTTTCCTCCTTCCCTCGAGACACTCAATCTAATATCTCTAAGTACTAAACTATGTTCTGATAATCATTCTAGATTTTACTTAATTTCATCCCATTACATAACATCTTTAACTACTTCCCTGATTTTCCCCATACTCAAAACTTCAGAACTTTTATATCTCTGAGTTACTTATTCTTTGATCTCCAATACTTAGGACAAGGATGTATCTGTAAAAGCCATCTTCCAAAAGCTCTGGCTAGTTAGATTGAAAAAGCAAGCAGCTTCTTAAAGAAGATGAACATTTTATAGCTTTAATCTAGTTAACAACTCCCATTATGATTCACTGGTTTGTTTTGCCTTTTTTTTTTCTTTAAGTGGCTTATAGCTGTCATTTTCCTTTTCTATTTCAAAAGTGAGAATGAGAACATGAAATGCATCAACAACGGGCATTAGCAGTGAGAAGCTCCGGTCAGAGAGGGAACCTTGAAGTTTGATGTACGGCATTGCCAAATAACCCAAGCCACGGACATTTGTTTTACAGTGAATTGCAAATCTAGACTTATAAACTGACTCAGACTAAGTTTTGGCCATCACACAAGGTCAGCACAACAGGAGAAGAAAGATTCACTTTCTTTTTAATGTTATTTTCAACTGGAAATTTAGCATAGTATGGTTTTACTGCTAGCAACACTGATACGCAGGTGACTTGTTTTTAATACTGATCTACTCTCTTACTTGTATCCTAAACAGCCTCTCACAATTATTTCAACTGATAAATTACAGCCTTTGAAGCTAAACCATTAAACCCTTAAGCTGCTCAGGGTTTTGTATACCATCTCCAACAAGCACATACAAGAATCTTTAAGAAAAATGTTTCACGCTTAAACAAAACTTCTAAAGCACGAGTTGTCTTTAGAACACAGCAAATGATACATAAACTTTAGCAATATTGTGACAGCCTTACAAACATTCAAGTTTACTGAACCACCTTCTTGTGCCTCAAGCACAAGGTACATACATCTAGATCACTCAGTCTTGCAGTTTGCTGGCCAAGTACAAAATCAAAATGAAGGCTAAGGTCTAACTATTCCTCATAGTTCTTGCACATGTTTAGAGCTATTTAAGATGTCCACCAGCATGACCTGCTATTTTCTCTCCCCATGGCTCTCAACACCAATACTCACGACCACCCCCGACCCTCTCCTCAGGCAGGGCTAGGATTTGCGCAGGTCATGTTAACTCACACCAGCAGCAGTCAGCAGCCCATTTCCTCCTCAGGGAGCAAAAAGCTAATTTTTTTTCTCAGACCTGCTGCAGTTTTCCTTAGCCTGTTTTGTTTGCCTGTTTGGTTTTTAGTTCTTGGATATAGCTACGGGCATCCTGTCCACCCATTCGTGTTTCAGCCACTTCATAGCAGATTTACTAAGGCACACTCCCCTTCCCAGGTTGTACTCCCTTCCCACGTTGGTATTTTCTAATGACCGAGAAGAAGAAACAACATCAGAAATGGGTCTGGAGAAACTATGGTGAGACTCCTCCTTGATCTGCACCAAAGGGGAGGTGAAACCAAACAGAATAAGGGGATGGAAAGGATTGACTCTGCCAACACAGCCATTTCCCAGATGTTACAAATACTGCCCACAGTTCCTCTAGACAGCATTTCATGAAAGGGTGTTCAACATTTCTGTTACCTGCTCCACCAGCATGTTAACTGCTGACTTGTAAACTGCCGGCTTGTAAACCACTTCTGCCCAACCTAAGGCCCTGTACTGCAAGCAACAGTTTCACCTCCAAATCTGAGTTTGTCCCTGGTCAGAGTTCCAAAGCCGACGCTTCTCTCTTTAGGCTGTGTGTGATAATTTTCCAAATTTAAGTGGAAAGATTTCCACAAAGAAATGAACTGTTCAGTTCAGACCTGACAATTTACTGACGGAAAAAAAAAAAATAAAAACAAAATCTATGTTACAGGGCTTGGACAATTTATAACACAGACAGGTTTCTATGCAAGAAACGTGTTCAATAAGAACAAGCTGGTGACTATCAGCTGTTCGGAGCTTTATAAAATTTATTTTATTTTTAATACACTATTTTAAAAGAAACAAGCTCAGCTGTGATAATAGTACACTGCCTATGGCAGAATGGTTGCTGAATGTGCAAAACGCTCAAAATACCAGAGTAATTGTTTCATTTTCCTTCAAGTACTATGAAAACAATACAAGCAGCTTCCATAAACTCTCATTTAGAATGTTTTACATTGAGTAATATGAAATTACTTTACTTATTAACTACAATTTGTTCCTCTCAAGAGCTGTAATAAGTTAATCACATTATTTCTGTATAGCACATATAACAGAGACATTTGGTGTAACAGGAGAGTCACCTTTTCTGTGTGCTTGACTAGACTAGACTTTTGTTTAGTTGTTTCTCCAGAAATATTTAGTCTACATATAAAGCATCTGTATGCTATGTAAGTCCAAAGATGCATTTCTCTTCTCAACTGAAGTTTTTTACATTATGAGTTTGCATGCAGTACTGTATAAAGCATCTTGCAATATGAAGGAAGGACAATACAGTAAAATTAAGGGTCACCTCTCCAAAAAAAGTTATTGGAAGGATTTTTTAAAATCTAATAAAATATTTAATGGATTATCATCTGAAAAGCAAGTGGACCTGCAACATAGAGTTTCTGTTTGTTTTATTAAACATCTTCTAAAGCCTAAGGGGAAAACAGAAAATTTAAGAGAAAGATATAAACTGGACAGCTTACTCGCAAAAAAATATTGAAAGATGAAAACCTAAGCAGGTAGCAGCCTTAATGTTCTGGAGTCATCAGAGAAAATTAGACTTGTTAATTACCAAGCCGTCTCAAAATTATCTTGACAACACTACAGAGTTGTATCTGAAGAAACATTAATGTAATTGTCCCTGCGTCAGTCAGACTTAAAGCACAGTTGGATCCAAGAGTATTGAAGAACAATTGAGGCAACAAGTAACTGGCGATGCGAAAATAAAGGCTACATGGCAGTCTGCTTGGTAATTACTGTGGCCCAATTTAAATCTAAGTGGAGACTACAATAAAAGATATATTGTTCTTGAGTAACTGTTCTGCAATTTGGATGACATTTTAGCATTGTGTAAGGTTTGGGGTTTGTTTTGTTTATTGTTTTTTGGTTTATTTTGTTTTTTAATAAAGTATGCTCCTTTCCGGATTTTGTTTTAAAATGCACAGCCAGAGAACACAATAGAAATGTATACAACCTTAAAAAACAAAGCTTGAATACAAACCACAAGAAAAAAGTGAACCACCACTACCTTTTAAGAGTAGAACTTTTGTTTACAGATCTCAACAACTATTTTCCAATATCCAAATCAACAATCAATGCTCTAGCAAAGTCCCACTTCAATGACCAACTTATTCATTATAAATCTGTCATAATTTGTAAATACATTAATTCATTAATTATAAATTTCCCTATGGCTGCTGATGCTGAAGAAGTAGAGAAGGTTGCTGTTACTTGTGCTGTAGTTTACAAAATAAGGTTTTTATTCAATGATCTTCAATAAAAAAGTGAAAGGTTTATCTGCAGTCACTGTCCTATGCTACCTATTCAGTATTTCATTTCAAAACATTTTACAAACTGGAATTTAAAGGCAAGTTTCCCAGTCCTGACTTTCACCATCCCTCTGGGGGTTGTCACACATCCCTATTGAGGCAACCACCCCCAGGAGCAGAAGTGCCAAGTGCTGCTACAAGCCCTGCTCGGTCCTAAGGCTACAGAGAAGTGCACGCTGCCTCACGCTTGCTTCAGCAAACAGAAGCGAAGGTTTACAGCTCCTGTCGGGTTCCAGCTCTGCGACTGCTGCACAATAGAACCGGCAATGAAACCTGTCGGGAACCGTGCTTTGCTTGCATTAAACTCCTCTCCAGCCTCTATTAAACTTCAGAAGTATCCTGGCTTCTTTCCAGTCCCACTCCTGTTCTCTTTCATTCTCTCATTTACATTCAGTATGATATTCATTCACTTTTCATGTTAATTGTTTTAATATTCTTAACTTATCTTCAAAGCTTCAATTTCCACTTGTTACATAACCTCCTCTTGTCCTCTTTTGTCTTTTCCCTCTTTCTTTTACCCAGCTTTTTTTTTCTCATTACTCTGAGCCTTTTTCTTTTTCCATACAGTATTTTCTTCTACTCCCTATTTCTTGCCAGCTGGAAAAAAGGATGCTTCTTTATATCATCTCTTTTATTTTGTTGTTCTTTTGTTTGCTTGCACAGATTGGAAAAACAAGACTGTTAGAGCTCAAAAGCATCTGTGGACCAAATCCAAACACCAATACTTTTTACATGTGGATTCACTTAACTTTTAGGAGATGCAAGGATATCTTAACAATAAAAAAACATTTTATTAACTAGGAATAACAGATCACACACACCAGCAAAAATACAAGCTTAACAAAAATGCTGAAGGCCATAAGCTCTCCCCATTGACACATTATACCACTTCTCTGTTGCAGAAAGCTTTTCTAACACAATGTGAAGAGATAATGGCAAATTACTAAATTAGCATCACATCAAGTTTAGTGTTTCAACTGCAGAACAAAATATTTGGTTTGGCTTTCATCAAGTCCGCTTAAAGTTTCATGAGAATAAGAATAATCAAGATGATACAGCTGTCTCTTCAATCTGATCTCAGATTTATAGCCTTGAGGGCACAGGCAGCCTGCGTGAACGTCCAGCAGCTTGCTCAAAACTAGCAAGCCCCCAAAAGAGCAGCAGAAACTCCAGCACAGGCCACAATACCTACATGCAGTTCTGACAAGACAATACTGAACTCCCTCCAATTATGGCTAATTTACTGCTTAGTATTCAAGAGAACTTGGGATTTTTTCCAAAAGCTTTCTTCCCCATTCTTTTTTTTCTGACTGTAACAAAGCTGCACAGTACCAAAAATGTTTTCAGAAGTCTTAGTCCTGCAGGAATGTGAGCATATAGCTAAAACATCCATGTGCTCTCTTGAGGTTTTTCACCAAACTAGTCAAACCCTTCAAGCCCACCCTCTTCCTCCCATGCCCCCCAAAAAAGGAATTTCTTCCTTTTTATTTTTTTTTTTTTTTAAAGAAACTGATGGGGAAAATTAGCCTCAAGTTTTACCTTAAAATGGTCCTCCTACCCTAAGTTTTAACAGTGGGCTTGAAAATTCTGCACCCCACTGTTTTAACAGAATCCTGGGATATGTTAATATTAAAAAGCTAATTTGTAGTAACTGCTTTCCTGGAAGGAATATAACTTTCTTCATAGGGCCTTTTTCAGTTTTCTGTCAGCCCGATTTGACTCCAGGCTTGAAGCAGTGAGCTTCCCTTTTCAAGATGAGAAAATACCAGAATGATAAGAAACCGAAAAGTTAAACCATTTCAGAACTGCTTGCACCCATGTGAGAGATACTTGTCTAAAATTGTATGACTTTATCTTTTACAGGTCAGCTAAGCTGGCAAAAGCTATGACAAGAAGGAAACCTCTTCTACTTGAGGCACTCTGTCAAACAGCAGTGGTACACTTGTTCTTAGGAAAAAAAGGAATCAAAGCAATAGGTCACCGAGCTTTATTCTTTTACTGACTAAATTTATCATGCTAGAATTTGTTCCTGTGAGAGTCACACTCTCCTTAGCCTATTTTTACATTTTGCTTCTCTTTTAGATCCACCTCCTCAATGCAGAGGTTGCTCCTCACATCGTTCTTACCAGTTCAATAACATTCTGTTCATGATGAGAGTTTCTGATTCCTCATGGTTGGATGTTACACACATATATGGCTGATTCAAATACAATATGAAACTATTTCTGTGCAAAAACTAGATCAGTTTATTGCACGACAGGATGGACAGAGCACAGCTCTCAACAATTCTTACAAAAGTTCTTCCAGTTTTCCTCTCCCCATCCTCAAGAGAAATCCAACTACACATGGACTTTGCTGCTCTCATTGGCTTCACTATTGATATCCAATTTTTAACCAGAAAATATTAACAGATTTCTGAACTCTTAAGCATGGATTCTCTAGATTTTTGTTGTTGTCTCAATATGTTTCTTGTAGGTATTTTTCTGCTTTTTAGGATCTCTTCTACTACTGGGTACACTCAGTGATTATTTTTAGACTGCTGCAAAATTCCTTTATATAATTTCCTACCTCTAACACCCATACTTTTTGATTCAAACTTTTGTTTTCTTAAATAGAAGAGTTATTCAGCAACGCATATAAAAATTGGGGAAGTATTAAATCATTTCACAAGTGTTTTCTTCCTTATATTTTCATTTCATTTTCCTCCTTTATGATTTGATTATGTGGTGACTTTTTAAAATGAGTTTTTCAGACAGACACAAACTCACTCCTATAGCCTCACTTTCTTAGAGTAAAATACAAGATTTAATAAATTCTTCTATATCAGAAATAGTGGAAATCCTCAAGACGGAAGATTAGAACAAGTCAGGGCCCATCATGGATGCTGCCATGTTAAGCTCATTGGTCACAGTGTAGAAGAGTCCCATGGAAACACATAAGGGGAAAAGGGGGAACCGGAGGCTAAATTCTCTGCCAGGGAAAGCCAGGCAAGGGCAACTCAGGGTCACCAGCCCCTTCTCCCACGGCCTGGAAAGGGGTATACCAAGAGAGAAGGATTCACAGCAGCACCAAAGTGACAGTGAACAACAACCATCAAAACGTTTTTCGTGACTGGTTCTGGTAAACAAGTTTGCAAAACCACTCAAGGGAGGTCTGTCCACACAGTCCTACAACCTCCAACCATAACCAAAGCCTGTTCTCCTGCTGCAACAGAACAGCAATCCCAGAATGACACAACCAAATACTGAGAGGAAAATAGTGCTTAGAGAGATAATACAATCTGACAGTTCCTTAAGGTACCATTTAATTACTGCATTAAAAAGCAACCACCAATTTCTATGTAAGCAAACCATCAACAGGCAGCTGCTTACTTATATTTGAAAAACATCCTTACATATGAGAATGTTTGTCTTGCATACCTGATAACTAAAAATTTAGTTATACTGGATTATTAAAAAAAATACTGTATATTGCAAATGGTTTACAAGCCAGTCCTTTAACAACAGTGCCTTCATGTGTTTATTATAGGCATTTTCTAATTTTAAAGCTAAGATTCAACTATGTTTTATAGTTGTAATTCTGTCCTCCTACACATCCACAAGCAAATTAGGTCAATTCCAAACTATTTGTAAAACCTCCTACATAGAAAGGAGTTTGAGATTTTAAAACATATGAAGTTTAAAATAACCAAAGTCAACCTACCAGTGTCATAAACCCCATGAACTGTCAATTTTTTTCTTCTAGACTAATAAGGCATCCTAAATAGTAAGAACCAAAATGTGAGAATGACTGTCCTTGGCCAAAAGTTGCATCCACATCGTGTTTAATAACATTTTAATAAAGTTTATTATATAAGTTTCCCTAATTAATTTCTAAACTTAGTTCTACAGATTGCATGTGTAACATCCTGTGGCAATGAGATCCACTATGTAATTATGTGTCGCATGAAAAAATGTTTATTTTAAACCTACTGCTGTGTAAGAGCTAGGAGTCATCAAATCTGTGTTACAAGAAATGATGAACAGTCATGCTCTCCAGAGCTTCTCCATAACATTAGTAGCTTTATATGCCTTCGCGTTTCTTCGGAACTAATTTCTTTTCCAAACTCCAGCATCCTAACCATTCTGTTGAAATACAGGTATTTCTTTCCCCGTATATAAGTTAGTTTATCCTTACTAAAAGAAAGAACATCTGCAATTGTTTGTACTATTCCAGATCGGTCATGGATGTCATCATGATGTTTGTGTAGAACTATAATGCAACTTCAAGGCATCTTTTTTGAGTAGTAACAATTTAGACTGCCATGCATGTTAGTTAGTCAGTTCCCTCCTGCAAGCATTATTGTATAATATTGCATAGTTAACGCACTTGCCATTTTATTAATTTATCTTGTACTATCTTCCCACAACTGTTCATGTTCACGGATTTGAGGGTCTTAATATCATGAATGGTATATGAGTACAAGCTGTTATTTTGCTGTTTAGCCCCTTTCACAGATTTATTAAAGCAGCAAAGATCTCCACACAGATCCCTGTAGGAGTCTACTCGGCTTGTGATAACTGATCTTTTATTCTTACTTTTTTTTTTTTCTTATCTCAAAAATTTATTAACCTGAGACAGCTCTTCTCCTACTTCTGTGACCACCTGATTTCTTCAAGAAACTTCGGCAGCAGCTGTCATGGACTAGGATGGTTAGTTCATATGGGATATATAGTTCTAACATGACCATGAACTCACATCCAACCAAATTGCAAGCTATAATCTGTCTACAACAATGATGTTGCCTCTTCTTTATTATTTTATAGTCTTCATGTACATGTTCATTTTCCATATTTATAAACACACATCTCATTGGATTCTACGACCTTTTTAATTAATTTTGATAAAGACAGAAAAAAAAAAAACTTTCTGGGCTTTAGCTTCAGGCATTATGCTACATTTCCAGATTCAGTGATTACATATTCGAATTACTCCAGACCTGTTGGGTGTACCCTGATTAGTCCAAGCAATTTGTTATTACTCATTTTAATCAACTTGTTCTAAAAGTTCTTCCCCTAACACTTGAACTTGAAACAGACCATCTGAGACATCTCAAGTAAGCTGCAGTGCAGCAACCTTCATGTACCCTCCATAATTAACACAGATGCCAAAAGAGTTTTTGTAAGATTTGCTGCTAAAGATTTATCTTCTGCTGGTGTTCTCCTGTCTTGATCCTTACTGGGCCTGGAAACTATTAGGTCTCTTGCTTCTGATGTGTCTGAAGAATTTCTCCAAGCTCCTTCTGTGCCTGTCTTCTGGTTTTCACACAAAACTTACCAGTTATGCATTCTCCTGTTTCCCACATTTGGGTACAACTTCTACTTTATAAAGTAGTTTACCTGTTACAGATTTCCCTCCTTTGCAGTTTAACAATACTAAGCTTGGGGGTTTTCCCCCCTTGTGATAGATGGTAGATATTTACTGTAACATTTAGTATGGTATCTCTTGATACCACTTAAAGCTTTATCATTTTGGCTGTTCCTTTTAACTATTTCCTAACAGGCTTGCTTCCTTAGGTATACGTCTCTCTGTAAGATGTTACTGCAATATATTTTACACTTGCTCCTAAAACAATACGGAAATCATATTCATTATGGTTATTCTTGCAGGGCAGCTCAACAGTAATTTAATCTTAAACTAGGTCTCGTGCACTGCACATTTGCCAAGAACTACTCATCTTGTGAGCTGACAGCTTATCAGAACACCTGATATATTGTTCTTCACTTTTGCATTTACTGAGTCTTCATACACGTAACAGAACTGTGTAATAACAGGAAATGCTTCTTCCCTCAGCATCTTACCTCCTTTAGCACTTCACAGTCAGTCTTCATCTCATTTACATGGCGAACAGTCTAACCCTCACAGTATTTTGATCTATTTCCACACAACTTCAAACTGTGAGTCTACTTTCTTACCTAGACATACATAGCTTTGACTGTAAACCCTAACATATAATAACACATCTCCCAAAGCACAGTTTGCACTCTCATCTGTATATAAAGGTTTGCCCGTATATTAACATCCTCTTGTACCAATCTTCTGAGACGCCAAATATGTCAATACCTGGATTTCAAACCAGCATTCCAGCTCTCACACTCATTTTTTCACATTTTAGATTTTGTCCAGAATCCCATCTAAAATTGCTACTGGTCTAATTGTCTTTTTCTTATATTTTATAAAGAGAAGCAAGCAGTAAATACATACATGACGGTGTTAATCCCTGACAGTTGTTGAAACATCTGCAGACCACAACCCACAATTAAGGCTCTTCGAGTTGGAGGGTATGTTAGCATTCTGCAGATCACAGGTCCAGCTTAAAAAAAAAAACAACAACAAAAGAATACGTAATAGTTCTTAAGTGATCGCTATCAAGACAACGTTCCCAGGCATAACAGGCTTTGCACCTTAGTTTCAACAAACTTGGATTATTTCAATTATTTTTGAAAAACTTGATCATTTCAGTTCTGCTTTTCTGCACTGTACTACAAAGAAGATTTTCAGGAAGCCCAGGCAAAAAAAATGAAATCGTTTTTGTACACAGTGTATACTACTGGTGGCAAATGTACAGTTCTCCTATACCATACTAACAGATTGCACATCTGCTGCAACTGAACGTACTCAAAGTTATCACAAAATATCATTGTTGTTTCCTTTCTAAAATCTCCCACTGTTACTGAGAGGTTATTTCAGAAATACTATTATTCACTGCTCAGATCTGGATCTTGCAGACAAGGGTTCTCCCTAGTCCTCCAAAGACTCAATTTCCACAAACCAGTTACAAAGTGGATACTTTGAAGGTATGGGATAAATCTATTCTGCACAGCTATAAGGCCAGCAGAGGGAGCATAAATTAATTACTTTTTTTCAATACTTTTGATAACAATGGTATGAGGCGGCATTCAAAAAACAGAAAACAGTTTCTCAATGAAGAGAAAACCAAAAAATTCAGGCAAACAGACGAAGTTTTCTTCTCTGTTAATTTTATATTTTCAAAGTATCCTATTAAAAAAAAGGTAATACAGAAAGCTATATGATAACAGGAAAAATTTAAAATACTTGACTCCCTTATTTACTTGAATTTCTTTCTGCCCAGAGTGGTGTTTAGGGCAGAACATAATCTGCTGAAAAATTTTATGTTTTACACATCTTATCACACCTGGTATACCCACTCAGAACACCTAATATAGATTTACAATACGTACAAGTCAAAACAGTTGCCATTAAAAAAAAAAAAAGGTGAAGAGGATCTACATTTTTACATTTTCAAAGTCTTTCCTGAACATACAAAAAATATTAAACATGTTGATTCAGTATAAAAACTTATATGGGTTCGTTAAAGAAGAACGAATTACATGCAAAAAGTTTCAACTTCAGAAAGCTGACAATCTGTGAACAGTTTCAATAATGGAATTCAAGAAACGGGTTTAGATAATATTTTCTTCATTGAAAGATAATCAGATCTGCCTAAGAAAAACTTATTTCATTAAAAACGTATGGTATTTCTAACTCATCTCTCAATCACATCATCACTTAACTTTGCTTCTTTATTATTAACAGTAGAATGCAGTCTGACAAATTTTCCAGCTGGTTTCCAAGTAACATTAACCCTCAGACAATACACAGTCCCACCTGTCCTGCTGTATAGCCACATCACTACCTTCAAAATGTCTCTATTTGAGTAAAATAAACTGACAAATGGAGCCAATATATATATCTGGTGTGAAATTCTCAAGCAAGACACATGATATCGCTGGGTAGACAAGTATATCAAAGGGTTCAGTAGCCAAAGTGGCAACAAAACCAGCACTCGCTGTTAGCTAGGAGCTAACAAGTCTGAAGCTTGGACATACTCTTGGATTTCTCCTCAACTCCAAGCTTCACAAACGAAAAAGATTTAATAACAAATGCAACCATGAACCTTAATTCACAAAAAAACCCAGCCCTCAGGTTTTCATACTCGACATCACACCCGAGCATGGAGATTTTGGGCTTAAAAACCTTTATCTGGCAATGGATTCTGCAGCATCTGCCATGAACCCACGCTGCTGAATGCCTATGAGATATCTTCCATTCCTCATAAACTTCCCATAAAGTCCTTAATGGAGTTCAAAATCTATCTTTATCTTCAAAGGACCTTACAGCTGACCTAAATCTTGAAGTCCACCATCAATGACTATGCTTACCGAGTAAGCTAGAACTCTACAGCATGGGCTGTTAGGAAAGGAAGCAGAACTGTCCTAAGGAACTGATGCAAAGTTTTTAACAATTCCTGATCTACTCAGCTATTTGATGAAAGTTATATAAAACTCTGTTCACAATACAGCATTGTACAAAACAATTGGAAAGAAGGCATTAAAATGAATAGCTAGAAATTGAAGCAGCTGCTCCCAGACAATGGCTTGCAGCTCGGAAGGAGTCATGAACTCTCCAGCAAAACTTCATCACACAAATCGGTTTGTACCCCTGAAGTGGGGCTCTGCAGAAAAGACCACATAGTGAAGTCTAGACCTTTACTTCAGAACTTCAGACTTCAGACCTTTAAAGCATCCAGTCAGTTAAATTCAGTAAGTACCTGTAATTTTTCAGGCTTCTGATTAATTCAATCAGAAAAATGATGCTAAAAATCATCATACTGGTTCAAGTAAGAGATTGTAGAAGTTTCACTCCAGATCTGTACCATGGCAACTGCACTTAATCAATGGGCATACACAAAATGAAAGGATTTTCTTTCGTAAAATTTACAGCCTTCAGGTTTACAAACCAATAAATGGAATGAAAGAAAGAAAAGAAATCGTTAATCTCTATATTAAAGGGGCTTTACAAACTCCACTAAAAAACCCAAAGGACTTTGAATGGGAGGTGACTGTTTTTAAAACAGAAAATTAGTGGGAAACTTTTTATTAAAATTATCTAGTCCTAAAAGTAACTATACTATTTTTGTATTTTCCCATCTTCAATTCTGCCCTCCATCTTCTGTTGTGTTCATCTATTACAGCCTTAAATCTAAACAACTCTAGGCAAAATTCTGTCATTAACAGAGAATGAGTCTAAACTTAAAAATTAAAAACAAAACAAGCTTTCAGAATTAAAATACATTTTTCTTCTGAACATAAGTCTTCTGAAAACTGAAATTGTACTTCAGGAGTTTCTGATAACCATTAGATCTGCTGTTAGTTATTACAATAGATTAAAATAGCACAAAACAATAAAATCACTAGAACTTTAAAAAGCTGAGCAACTTAATTTCTCACAGAACTAGAGGGAAACAGATGACACAAAAGATAACATCACAAAAAAATAAATATTTGGCAACCTTTACAATGGAAAAAACAGATATTTGTCTCCAAAAGTCAGTATTTTTTGTTCACAATACTGCCTTAATTGCTGTTGTTTTCTCTTCAGCTAGGAGATTTAGAAACATTCCTGCATTTGAACCACTTCATTTGAACTTGAGAAACCACCAAGATGTTTGTTTTCCTCCTCCTAATCTATGAATAAAAGTCAAAAGGATGAGACCTCCTAATGTCATGATTAATTTAATGAGACTGGATTTGGTTGGACTTTTTATGCTGTGGTTTCAGATAATTACTTTATCTGAAGTAAATTTCCTTAATGTGTATGTTTACAAGGGTTCAAAATATGCTACAGTAAAGGGCAGCTGAAGCTTGCTCCAGGGAGAGTGCAAAATGGCAGCAATAGATAAAGAGCAATGGAAAAATAAGGATACTGCTGTTGTAGAAGATGACATTACATGAAGTAGTGATAAATGAAGTGGATCGCTGTGATTTAACTGGCTTTTTCTTAGCCTGGTCTAAACTGTTTACCTACCTAGACATTCATCCTTATATGCAAAAGGCAAAAATAGAATTTGGAAGTTTGGCTTCACATTCAAAAAAAACCTTATTAGCTTACACTGAGCTAACCAGCGGGGGAGGAGCTGTTCTTGTCAAATCATTACTTCCGGAAAGCCAGTGATGCTTTCCAAATGTTGCACTGTATGGGTGGTTATCTAAAACTTTTAACTCCAGCTTCCTATATTTTAGCTGCTGTTCTTGTTACTAAGCATAACCCACAAGTAAGTTAGGTTTAGAAATTGTGAATCACCTGCTAAGGCATTTTGATTTTCCTCTGTAGGTAAAATGGGTTGTATGGCAATCATAGGAGCTTGGGAGTGATCCACCGCCACCTAAAAGGTAACTTTTCAAAAACAACAAAACAAACAAACCCTAGTTCTAAAAGGAGTTTAAATAATGAAAGCTAAAAAGCAATAGAATGGGTATTAATGATGTCTCAGCATCTCCTTTTGCAAAAGTACTGCATACACTTCCAGGGAAATAAAAATATTGTAGATAGATATAAAGCCAACCTAAAAATCCCCCAGCAAATGCAGGCAGACATCTGGTGCCTGGAAACCTTGTGATCCCTCATCCCCCAAATGATTAGCACAATAGTTGGCAAAATTTCCCAGCCAGGAAACTATGGGTAGAGACTGGGCTCTGCCAAAGTCATTTGCAGGTTCAAAAATTCTTTTGCCAGCTAATCCAGGTAACAGCTTGTAGCAACAGCTTAAAACTGTGTAGGGTTCCTGCCAGCATTTTGTGCTCTGCCTGTAGAGGAGTGTTTCCAAAAAGACAGGCTTAGCCAAGCAACAAGACAGTCACTCATCAGTTTAGCATCAATTAAGCTCAACCTTCAGTTTAGTTTCTCAGACCAATTCTTGTCCTAATGCAAATCAATACGCTCTCTTCCACCCAGATAAATCTTCAAAGAACCAGTCTACAGTTAGAAATGGGACAAAAAAAAGAAATGTTGGGCCGGTGATCAGGATAACAGAAGACAGACATGGGAACCATTTCTGTTTTGCCTTTTCTTACAAAATGACAGCTTTCCAGCATGGCTTTCGCTGCATCACCTGAAGAATATTCCTCCACCTAAGACTCCTCCTCTAAAGCACTTAGAGCTATTATTTTCTGCATATGAATGATATACTAAAGTAAACACCCTTTCCCACTCCTAGCCTATTAAATGATTATTTTCTAGAAGTATCAACTTCACTCATTTTTCCTTTCTGTAAAATTTATGAAATCACAAGAAAATTGAAGTAAGTTTAAGATCAAAACCGATCTTAAAAAAATTATCCTGAGAAGACACAAAACAATTTTACCCAAGTACCAAGCTCTTCTGTCTCATAACATTTCCAGTAACATTGGAAGAACCACTGCCAGCACTAGAGGAAACTTCATACCTCATATAGTTCTCCAGTGCTTTGAGAAAGTGTGCTTGAGTCTTTTTTCCTTTTTCCTTTCTTTTTTTTTTTTTACAGCATAGCCCCCCATCAGCCAAGAATGAGAAAAGACTGTCAGCTTGCCTAATAACTTAGTATTTTCCCATTTTCCACAGCAAATACATTCAATGGTATAACGAGACAGCCTGCTCTGAAAGCAAATAAAAGCTAATTAGACACAACCGCTTTGGTTCTAGAGAGTTAAGTAGTGCAAGGAGTTTTTCGACACCTAGTTGAACTGAAAGGGGTTTTTTGTTTGTTTGGGAAACCTAGATTTCAAATAAATGGTCCCTCCAAATGATCTTTTTAATCCACGCATTGAGAACAGAAACATTAGGAATAAAGATTTTGTTTTGTTTTGACAGCACGTTGGGTTGGTCTTTTGGGAAGCCTGAAAACAAAGTAATTTCCTTCTATCTGTAAAAGGAAAAAAAAGTATCTTTACCTCGATTCCACATTCTTTGATATAAAGCTTTGGTGACGGAAAATCTATATGACTGAGTAATTGCACAAAGGCCGCAGCACTTAAGAACACCTTTGAATAGGACAAGAAGCAGTGGCAAGTGGGAAAGCAAAAAAGGGAGTGCATTTTGGCACTGTATGACATGTTCTTTACAGAAAACAAACTACTGCAATGAAGACCTTCAAAACTGGAGAAATCATGACAAAACAGATAACAAACACAGAGGAGTGGCCATTTACATGATGCCAGTGGGAGCTAAGAGAAGCAGCCACAATGGCCAAGAGTCCACGCACGTGGAGGAGGGACTCCAGCGCGGTACTGTCAGCCCTGAGGAGTGGGGGAATGAGGGAGGGGGACGTTTACCTGTTTCTTTGATAGGAAAACGGGAGTACAGACAGAGAATAGCAAGGATCACATTGTGCTGTCCTTCTAGCTGCGGCAAGCAGCTTAGAAATAAAACAACAGGTAGTAAAGCAAACTTGTGCATACCTGCAGCCTGCAACGTGGTTTTCACAAACAAACGTTTCTTTTCCTGGTGTGGTCTAGAATCGCTTTACACAGGAAACAATAACGTGACCCTCACTTAAAGGTGGAGAAAGCAAATGAGGAAAGCTAAAATGATGGAGCTAGCATTTACGCAGGCACAACCAAAATAAGCCAAATGTTGTAACAGCCTGCAGAGCTTCCCACTCCACTGTCTCATCAAGTCATGAAGTGCAGCGCAGAGCAGAGCATTCAGCAATCTGCAATTAGAAAGGTTTTTTTCTTTCATTTTAAGTTGAGGAAAGACACTTGAAAGAAAATTGCAGTCAGGGGAGTTTCAGGAGTGCTGCTTTTTTTGTGTGTGTGTGTTGGTGGTGTTGCTGTTGTTTTTCAATTAAAAGAGCACCAAAAAAGCTGGTGACTCAGAGTTCCCTCCAACCCAGTCAGTAACGTACTCTCAAGCTGATCTTCCCAGCTGTGACTGTATTAACACCCATACAGATATTGTATTTTATTTCCTGGGCAACACACTTCAAGCCTTAAATTTTTTGCAATTTTTTTTCTACCAGAAATCTTACGTTAGTCGTGTGTCACCCCCCCCCGCCCCCATCCGTTGTTTCCAAATGAAATATCCCTGTTCCTGTTCCACTTCCCTAAGCCAGTGGTTTAATAGTGAAAACAGATTTCTACTCCTTGCCCTCCAAAAGAATGAGACACAGGGACATGCTCCCAGGAGGGAAGAGGGGGGAAAAAGGGATATTTAATAGAACTGAGAAAGGAGCCTGAAGGTCAATGAAAGCCTCCATGGGAACTTTTGGATACAAACTTTTGCATGTTCACCTTTTTTTTTTTTTTACTTTTTTAACAGCACATTTAGTTTAGACCATCTCCTTAAATTGTTTTTTTAAAACTTTTTTTATCTAGGGGGCCTGAAAAACTCCTCTCACATTTTAAAATTCAGATGCCATCAGCATAACAGCTTCAGTAAAAATAAAAGTAAAGAAAAAAAGTTAAATTGAAGATGTGGTCCACATTGAAACAGATTTTAAAAACCTGTTTTGAAACGAATATCATTTTAGCACAGCTCAGTTGGGTTCCAAAACTACCAAACAGGAGAAAAATCAAAAAGTCACTGTAGTTTAAAGTCACAGTATTTCAACTTTGGCTTCCTAACAACAAGACAACACCATCAATGGATGTATAGATCACAGACAGCACAGCAGACCAGTTTGAAACTAGAAATAGTAAGTCTTAAGAAACTGCTTCAACATTTTTATGTTTTTTAAACTGAAGCATTTAAACTTGAGCACAAAGTTGAGTTCCACTGAAGACAGAAGGACAGATAGACACTTAAACATTTCATTGAACTGCAGCCTAAGGTCATACCTTATCTAAAAGTACTAACCAGTTAACTACATTTTAGTATTAACCATCTTCTATCTGAAACACAGAGGACTCCAAGACAACCTTTATCACTCCACAACAGCATGTTTTTAGCAGAGAAGGCCAACTACATCCTGGGAGGTGGAGCAGGAGCATTGCCACCAGGTCAAGGAAGCAGTTCTTCCCCTCTACCCAGCACTTGTGAGACCCACAGCTCAAGCAAGCACACCACATTGCTGCTGCTGCATGAGCCTGGAGGAGGACCACCAAGGTGGACAGGGCTGGAGCATGACATACGAAGAGATGCTGAAACAACTGGGATTGTTCAGCTTTAGAAGAGAAGGTAAAGGGAAAAGCCTCGGCTCTCTATAGGTACCTAGTGGAAAGCCAAAGAGAAGATGGACTCAGGCTCCTCAGAGGTGTGCAGGGACAGGACAAAAGGCAACAGACAAGTTGGAATGCAAAAAATGCGGACCAGATGTGAAGTCTGTTTATTTTATACCATGGAAGTGGTCAAACACAAAAAGAGAGACGCAGACAGGTCATGGTGAACAAGTTCCTGAGCACCTTGCTTCGACTTGTCCTGCTTTGATTATGGATTGGGTTAGAAAAACTTCAGAGGTCATCTACATGATTCTTACATGAAACCTACATAATTCTACGATTCGTGCTCATACTGGTTATTACAACCCCATGAAAAAGCAAGTTTGGTGCTTCATGGTAGTCAAATAAAAAAAAAAAAAAGCAAAGTATCCTTACATACAGATCGTGTAAAACTCAGCCATCTCCATACCACCAACAGCAGGCCTATCCCTTCTTGCAACTTCAGTCCTAGGCTTCATTAATTGAGAACCTGTCAGTCACGCTAGACTGACAGTTTTTACCCTGATTTTATATCCTCTGCAAAGAACACAAATCGATATTGAAATCAGCAAGTGTAAAATACCCAATTGACAACTCCCATAACTGGTATGAAATATGACATAGCAATAACAGAGACGTTATTGCAGCCTTTCAATATATAAAGGGGCTTACAAGATAGATGGAGAGAGACTTTTTACCAAGGCATGTAGTGATAGGACTAGAGGTAATGGTTTCAAACCAAGAAAGTAGATTAGATTGGATATAATGAAGAAATTCTCTACTCTGAGGGTGGTGAGGCACTGGCACAGGTTGCCCAGAGAAGCTGTGGAGGCCCCATTCCTGGAGGTGTTCAAGGCCAGGCTGGATGGGGCTTTGAGCAACCTGGGCTGGTGGGAGGTGCACCTGCCCAGGGCAGAGGGGTTGGACTACATGATCTTTAAAGTTCCCTTTCAACCCAAACCATCCTGTGTTTCTGTGATTGTTAAGAGCTGTATGCAGTTCTGGTCCCCTTTGCATTCTCTCCCTAATCGCAAAAAAGGAATACGGTAGAAGTGGGGAAAGATTGAGAAAAAGGCAAAAAGAACAGCCAAATTAATGGAACAGTTCCAGCATACAGCAGTGGTAATGCTAATTTTACTAGGCTCCTGGGTACTAAAATGCACATACAATTATACCATATTAGTGTACTTACGTCTGGATTCACAACAAGCTAATATTAACAGACTGTTTAGTGTGTTTCTGCCTTCGTTAGTATAATAGGTCTCTGCTTTAGCTACAGACGAAAGCAACAAATTATGTATACCATCCTTCAAGATGGAGGAAAGGAGATGGATTAGGAGTTGGGAATACAACGAAAGTTTCATAAAACCAGAAGTGGCACAACGAAGGTGAGTAGAAAACATGGCTGTTTCAAGATAGGACAGAAAAAGGGCTGTATAAAATGGCAGATACAAAACCAAAAGCTCAGTTACAGTGGCCACCATGCATTGGCCACTATCAAGACAGAACAGTGCCGATATAGACTTTGTCTGACACAGCATGGCCATTTTTACCAAAGTGTGAAAAATCCACAGTGTGGTAGACATACGGTTCTTGTCAGTGATCCAGAAGACAAGGACAAAAGGCCAAGTTTTGTTACTGCAGATTATATTTTGCCGGAGCAATGATTCCAAATTGACCACCTGCTTATCACTGGCTGAACTAGTAATAATTTACAATTTAAAAATGTAGAGAACAGATGATAATCTCTTGGGCTATGATCCTAAGTAGTGTTTTATCATGAGAACTGAAGATTGTGAAAAGCTAATGTTCGTAATAGTTTTCAAATCTTCCAATTTCTGGAGGATTCACATACAGCATATGTGAATTTTTATGTTCCAGCCACTCTGGAGTTTCAGACATAATAAAGTACTTCACAATAAAGTACGGTTCTTCACAATTTTGCATCAGATACTATCATTAGCATCAATGCACAACCAGCATGGAAGCAGTTTACTTGTATTCGCACAAAGAAGAAAGCCTATGGAGAATCAGAACCTTTTTTGATTTATTTTATAATGCTGTCAGTGTTAGCAACAAAATTCCTCCAGCAAGATATACAGACTGTTTTTAATGTACCTCCACTGCGCAGTAAAGTCTTCTTGTTTCCCGGGAATTAGAGAGAGAGTGCCTCTGCATAAACTTCAGAAAGTTTCTCAAGAGTAATTCTTGCTAATGTCAGCAAGACTAACAGTAAGTAGCAGGATCTATGTACAATTGTTTGTATAACTGAAATATTTTTTGCCTGTTGATTAGTAGGAGAACATACTGTAGGTCTTGCTTTCATTAAATCTTTTTTTAAAAGTAATTTCAAAACCTGTCACACAGATGTCCTGTATCATCAGCTGTGACCAACTTGGTGAACACAGGCTCCTAGATAAAACAGAATTTAAAAAAGGTGTACTGTAATGCTGCACAAAACAGCAGGCAAAAGGCATCTTCCCACATCATGATGCTGGTTTTAAGGAAAGTAGAATTAATACTCCAAAATGTACAGTTCAAGGTCTCTCATATACTATGCAATACATCTAATCTGCAAGCTACTTGCCTTACACCAAGTGGAAATCCTTCTGATCATTTTCAGCATGATGAAGACAGAATGAGATTGCCTAAATGCCATGTTTATTAGCAGTTTCTTTATAAATATAAAATACTTTAAAAGGCAATTCTTTTAAAAGCTTTTAAAAGCATCAGGATTTCTTCAGTGTTAAGAGTAAAAGCAAACAAGTTTCAATGTGGTAGTGAGAAGAAGCATGACAAGCTTTGGCCTGCATGCCAGTAAATAGAAATGCGAGGCTCACAGGAAAACTGGAATATATAAAAAAATTTACATGTTTTGATGTAACTATCAAGGAGTCACACTACTACACGATCACTAGAAGCTATAAGAAGATCAACTGTCCTCCAAATACACAGGACAGATCAGAGTCTGTACTCAAAAAGTCCCACTTTAAGGGAAGAGCGCACACGCCTGCTTCACTCACAAAGGTGATCTGCTTCAAGACCACAACGTCAGCTGTCTGCATGGACCACGATACACTATGTTGAAAGATAATGTGCAATTTTTCCCAGAGAGCAATAAGAAAGCCCCTGCACACCAAAAGATGAAGGGGAGGTTTTAGGTAACGTTCAAAGCACAGACTGGCGCACTATTGTCCGCCAGGACATGAGGAAATGAGATTTCAGGCAGACACAGGTGGGCTGGCAAAAGGCTCCTGTGGAGAGACACGACCCAAAATCCAGCAGGGTTTGCGATTAGAGGTTGTTTGAACTCATTTTGCTTGGCAATGATTGATTTTTCCCCCCGTTATTTCGGTACAAGACAGCATTGCTGAACCAGCAGAGTCCATTCCTACAACTGCGTTCTCAGGGCTGTACTTCCCACGGGAAGAGGCACGGCTGTCCCTCACCCCTTCCCACCACCGTCACCCTCTAGGTGCCGCGGGGCTTAGCGCTGAGGTCCTGGCGATGGGGAAGAGCTGTGCTGCTGCAGACCTCCGAGGCCACATCAAACACAGGTTATTGATACAGGGCACAACTGTTTCTCTACTGGAACATCGTTTGCGACAGACACGGTTTTTATTCACTGCCGTGATATTTTAAGGAACAGAAGCTTTCGATTTCTATGTAAAAATTATGAGTTTGTTTTCAACAGAGGGCAGATTCAATCAGGGCTCAGCCTACCCTGTGCACAGCTACTTTGGTTTTCAGCTCTGAAAATGGGCAGAAACCGCTGTGCAACTCCAACTGCCCCACAGCACTGACCAACAGGAGGGAACGAGCCCTCGTTGCCAAATGAAGACTAAATTAAAAATAAGTAGAAACTGGATTGACACCAAAACAATCCTTTCCTTTGAGCTTGTCTACATATACGCTCCAGATCGTATCAGAAAATCACTATTATAATAGAATCAACATAATAATCTACTAAAAACAAACTTTTTAAGATTCTTTGGGTTTTGTAGGCACTACTAACTCCCTGAAGCTATGTCCCTGGATTTATACACCTGTGCCAGCAAACTGCTTTCAGATCATTCCAGCTGTGCCTAAAGATGCTACACAGGAACATGTTACATTCAGCTTCTTCCTAATTTCATTTGCTAACATTCATTTTTGCAGGGAGACAAAAGAGCAACGATGGAAACAGAACCAGCAACTACCACAGCACCAGGGCATGTACCACAAAATCAATAAATATACTCCTATATGAAAAATATACAAAAAAATCTACACATTAGGCTAATTGTTGCTCATGGAAGACGCTGTTAGAACCTGCTATTTAAATATTTTTGGTCTGCTGAGGTTCCCAGCCAAGACTGTTGGAGTTAAGAAATAATACCTGGGGAAAAACCATCTGCATTACCACCTTGTTGACATTTTTAAGGTTTCAACTTAACATTATGACTTGCATAAACGCAGCAAGCATTCCCAGCTGTAACACTATTTCCAAAAAAGGACTCAAATTCCTTTCTTAAAGGCAGTAAGAGCTTAAAACTGCACTAAGAGAAGAAGCTGTTTGTAGGATCAACATGGATTCATACCCAGGGTTTCAGAAGAACATGTGCACTACGTACAGCCAAACATGACGCATGACAAACTTTACGTAGCGATTCACAACATCCCAGTGGAAGTAAGTGCTCAGCAAGTAGTTACTGAACTGCATTTCAGTTTCCCCAGAAGCTCCTGGCTTTCCTAGGTTTGAAGACAAAAAATATCACTAATGTGGCTGGAATTTAAGGTAACCTTCCTGGCTTCAGGGCACCCTATGATCAGCCAGAAAGATTGGCTGTAGCACAGAGAAGGGGCAGAATTTTACCCAGGCATGCACGTCCTCTCTAACACACAGGAGTTACTTTTCCAGGATGTTTAACTACTTTCCAGAGGTGAAACAACTTGCTATGGAAAATAGATATTCCAAGGATAAGCTCTAAAAAGAAAAGACATAGTATCAGTCCTACACCTCCTGTTTACCAAAAAAAAGGGAGGGGGCAATTACTCCATTTAGAATTTGTCAGGCTGCAGAGGCTGACAAACCTAAAGGCGTCAACAAAACTGCTTCATACCATCACGAGTTGCAACAGCCTGGTTGGCATTGGATTGGGTCAGGAAACAATGAAAGTTAATTTCCCGAGTCAGATATAAGAAGCATCTGCATCTTTATATGGATACCAGCAAAATATTTTCATGTTTCTCAGTAAGAGCATCATTGCCCAACTGTGCCTTCTGCCAGCTGTCACCAACCTATTAAGCAGGCTGAAAGGAAAAATTCTTGGGCAGGAAGTCCGGGGGAAACTTGTAAACAAAAACAGAGGGAGAGCAAAGCTGGAAGAAAGCTGCAGTGTTTGGGCCACCTACGTTTCAGGGTGGATTTCCAAATACCTCCATTCACTGACCTCACATTTGCTGGGTTTCTCTGAGCCGCCACTTAGTCACTGAGAGAAATTGCTGCATCTGATCACGCAGGCTGCGAAGCTAATCTGAGAAGCTAATTCAGTTCTACTGTCCCCCTATACACATCATATAATAACACATATATGTTCCCCACCCATATACACCTAAATGTGTTCTGCGCCTACACAGCTAGGATGAAGACAACAGCAGACAAGCATGGAAGAAGGTGGAGAGTGGAGGTAAGAATGACTTGCCTGACTACAGCACGTGGAAAAAAAAAAGGCAAATCTAAAAGTATGTAAGTGCCAAATATAATGGAAAATCAAGTTTACAACACAGAAATGACACCACCTTTGACAAGTTCACGCGCTGAGGCTGACTTTGGCAATCAGGCAAACTGAGGAAGTTTTCCATTTTGGAGAGCACTAGGGTAACATATGCTACACAATGATAATTTTTCATAGAAGCACTGACAGATAAGGAAAAAGCAAAGTATGTGTGCAGTCGTAAACTGATTTCTGCAAGGATTTTGCCAAGGATAATTACCAGCCTAAGAACGCACAAAGGAATCGTCATCCAAGTACCCAGCATTCATCCAAAGGGAATGGTGACTGCTTAAGATCAAATACAGTAAAACTTGCAGAATAACACTGAGACATAATACTCATCTGACTTCATCACTGAATCTAACACAATAAAATGCAAATGAATTATTTGCATCACCAAAAATTACTCAACTGTAAATTCACACTTAGTGTAACACACTAAGTGCAAGTTACAAGACTTGGGATGAAAAGCTTTGCCATAGCATGGTAACTTTGAGATCAATTCCACCACAAAGAAAAGTAGTTGCCTTAAGGAAAGAAAAGAAGTGCTAACTTTGATTGGGGGTTACACATAACCCCCACACCCAATTATCCTTAAGTTTAACAATATGCTTGTACACTAAGTTACAAAACATTTTAACACAGAAGCTTACTCATTCATACAGAAAATTAATTCTCTTGGACAACACGCAGTTTAGGAAGCAGTACGAGCATGTACATCTTGGCAAGTAATGCAGTGCAGTAGGCGGGGATCACCAGGTGACGCCGTTTGAAGCTGAGGTCCCCAGATGCACATGACATGCTATTTGTGGGGTTTATGTCAGACTAGATTTAGCCTGGTCCCCTAGGCAGAACTTTCCCACGCAGAGGCTGTTAGAAGCTGCCCTGAAACTCTATCATTGATTTGAACCTTCACATCTGCAAAGAGTCCAAACATACTGAATGTATCCCTGGAGCGGACCTCTGGTTTAATTCCCCCTGAAGGAAGTTACTCCATGGGCACTAACACTGCTTTGTGATTTGAACAAACAGTACGTGGGGCTGACGACGGGAGATGAGAAGAGACTGACTGCAGAGCTACGCTGCTGTTCGGAGCCAAAATGCTAATACAAATGCAGTCAATGCATCTTTTAGTAGCTGACAGCAACTGGAATGGTTCTGCATAAAACCACACTAGGAAAAAAGCAATATAAGCTGCTCCTATGAACTATTACATTTTATTTTAAATTAATTTGGAAGAAATATAGAACAAAATTAATTCAGTATTTTGTAACTCCAGCACAATATATTCAATTGTGCAGCAGCTCCCTACAGATTTGAGTTTTATTCTTTCTCCTGTCTTTTTTTCTTCCCTGACCCCCTCAGTAATTCTGCAAGTTCAGCCTATAACCGGAGAGTCACCTCAGATCCTTTACCACTACCGTTGACAGCTTTTGACAAGAAAGAGAAGATTTTTTTTTTTTTCTGTAGAATAATTTTTTTTTTCTCTCAACAGAATTGTAAGGTCCTATTCCCTCCAGTAGGGCTGTACATCTTTTTACCAGACAAGCTTAGTAAATAACGATAAAACCATGGGGACTGGGGGGGAAGAAAGGGAAAAATAAAAGCATGTTCTGAGAGCTGGTTATGTTCTACGCCCTTGTATTGAGTTTGCATGGCGAGGTTTTGGTAGCAGGGGGCTGCAGGGGTGGCTTCTGTGAGAAGCTGCTAGAAGCTTCCCCAGTGTCCGATGGAACCAATGCCAGCTGGCAGATATCCACCCGCAGCCCGTGGAGGTCCCCACACCGGAGCAGGTGGATGCCTGGAGGAGGCTGTGACCCCATGGAGCACCCATGCTGGAGCAGGGTCCTGGTAGGACCTGTAGGAAGAGAGAAGCTCATGCTGGAGCAGGTTTGCTGGCAGGACTTGTGACCCCCATGGGGGACCCACGCTGGAGCAGTCTGTTCTTGAAGGCCTGCACACTGTGGAAAGGGCCCACACTGGAGCAGTTCATGAAGAACTGCAGCCCAAGGGGAGGACCCATGTTGGAGAAGTTCATGGAGGACTGCCTCCCGTGGGAGGGACCCCACGCTGGAGCAAGAGAAGAGTGTGAGGAGTCCTCCCCCTGAGGAGGAGGGAGCAGCAGAGACATGTGATGAACTGGTCACAAACCCCATTCCCTGGGAGAAGGCGGACAATTTGGGAGTAAAGTTAAACCCAGAAAGAAGGGAGGGGTGGGGGGAAGGTGTTTTAAGACTAGTTTTTATTTTATTACCCTACTTTGATTTGATTTGCAACAAATTAAACTAATTTCCCCAAGTCAAGTCTGTTTTGCCTGTGACAGTAACTGGTGAGTGATCTCCCTGCCCTTATCTCAACCCACGAGTCTTTTGTTCTATTTTCTCTCCCCTGTCCAGCTGAGGGGGGCAGTGATAGAGCGGCTCTGGTGGGCACCCAGAGTCCAGCCAGGGTCAACCCACCACAGTCCTCTTCTTGCATTCTGGATTTTCAAGGACAACCAACATACAACAATGGAAAAAGAATTTATAATTTTAGAATAGATCCATAAGAAGAGGAATGGAAAGGCTGAATAAATTGGCTTTTACTTTTAAAAATCAGTTTAAAGAAGTGTTTACCATGTTGCTACTGAAAGTTGTTGGAAACTAAAAGTATGCTTTTGACTCAAATAAAAACCAAATCTTGTCCATTAGGAACAAATTTAGGTACACATTATTGTTACTAAGCCAACGGCAATGTAAACATCAAAGAGATTAACTTATTGATGTTACTGCAATGTGTCTCCATACTTCCAACTTCAGGAAAAGCCACTATTTAAGTGTATTTTAAATTTAATAGTTTCAGATACAACCCTTCACATCAAATACAAATTACTTTACTTTCTGCTGCTCAATGACAACACTAGCTTTTCTTCGGACCAACCTGCACACACCTTCTGACCATTTAAATGCAAGTCTCAAGGCAGGCATCCCATCCCGGCAGTCCCAGCTCATCTCCTCCTTCCCAGCCTCACCCTGCAGACGTCGCTGGCTGTGTCGCAGCAGCCGGTGAGGTCTCAGCTCCTGCACGTCTCACACTTCCCTTACCGGTCGGTGCCGGTTGCTTGGAAACACTGCAGGAAAGGGGATTTTGTATTGGCTTTAGATAATGATGAGCTCAATTGATAGCAGCTGACTGAAGACTACATACTTTTAAGTTTTTCCATGTTTCAAATCAACCTTTGCAGTATTAAGAATCATAGAACATTGAATACCAGGTTGGAAGGAACCTCAAGATCATCTGGTCCAATCTTTCTTGGCAAAAGCATGGTCCAGACAAGACAGCTCAGCACCCTGTCCAGAAGTGCCTTTTTTTTTTCTTTTTTTTTTTTCTTTTTTATTTTAAGAAAAAAAAATTTAAAGAAGCTGAGCAAGAGCTGGGACTGAATTGGGATGAAGGAAAGCAGAAACCTATGGTTGTGAGTCTAGCTGTAATTTACTGGGGGGTATAAAAAAAACCAAAACAAAACACACCAAACATCCCAAAGAGGTAGTTTTGAAGAAAACTATTTGCTGCTGTCAGATGAGAGGGCTCAGGAGAAAATGTTTACTTGTACCACAAAAATACCACTGATTTTTCCCACACTGACTCAAAGTACATCAAGACATTTACAGCTGGCACTTCCAGGTGGTATTGCAGGCTTCTGAAGAGGAATGCTAGCTCTTTCACTTCCAGCCCAGACACGGGAGTTTTCAACCAGTGGCTGTTTCTGCTTGGGTCGCTCTGTGTATCGTGGGCAGCAGCTGGCTGACAAGGTCAGTGAAACCCAGGTGACTGAATGGAGCACTTTGCAGGAACACTACACACTACATTCCGCATCTTTAAAATAACATATGAAAATGGAAGTGGTCCAATACTACTTATAATTAAAGGAAAGCACACAAGTTTCCCATGAGAAATACTGAGGATAGGCTATAACTCACCATCCACAACAGGCGATGGGAGAAGCAGCGAAGATGTGGGACCCAGCAGCAAGCACTTAAAATTCAGAAAAAACAACAACAGCCTCTACAAAAGGAGCTGGGGAGGCAGCAGCCTGTGGGAGAGGAATAGAACCGGAGGAGTGAACCCACACACATACCAGCAAAGGAGATCAGCACATGTTGCCCTTACTCGAAAAGGACACAGGAGGGTAGGTCTGGCTCCAGCGCCTGGAAGCTTTGCAGCCGAGTCAGGCAACTGCTCTTTCTTCTGTGCTCTCTACAGATGGCCTGCAGTGAGGGTGCTGCCCTATACCACTGCAAAGCTGAGTGTTTACCTCAAAAACACCCAGTGACCCCCTGCAACACAGCTCACTCACGTGTGCTCAAATCTTCCACCAGTTTCCATAACAGCTACGGAGAAATAGGATTTTATGGAGGAAGCGCAAGCCTCCAAAAATGTGATACATGATGCTATTTATATGAGAAGAGAGGCTGAATGTTTGTTTTTTTTACATTGATTCTTCCAGATAATTCACTCTGTAAACTAAGTTGTGAGCATAAGCCTAGAGGAAGTTAAAGTAATGTCATCCCACTGTGCAACAGTACAGGAATTCAGGTTTTAAACAACTGACCTTCCTCAGTAAAGGACAGCAACTCAATTCTGTGATTGAGAAGAGCAGTATTTCACTTCAGCATTCACATCTGATAGATGGTATTGCAATGACATTGATTTAAAATGGGAGGCTTTTCTATTCTCAGTGGACAAAGACAATGATCACAAATGTCACCTACATGACACACTTCTTCCTGGGCCTCAGGTAGAAAAAGGCTCTCAAAAGCGGCAATTGTGACATAACAATAGCAAAAACATATAGTTCTGTCTAGAGAAGAGACATCAACATTTAAGTAACCATCTCAGACTACCAGCATAAAAAGTGAGTGCCAGCATGCCCTTTCTTCTGTGCAAGGTGACACTGAACCATCCTGACTCTTCAGCTCATGAAGCTCTACCAATAAATAACTGGTGTAGGAGAACAATCCCCTAACTCATCATTTGTTATCCAATTTCATCATGTAAATCAGGTCTCTTAACACCCTTCCTAACACCACACACTACTTACATTTTGGTCCTCCCAAGGGCCAGGTATTTGTTTTATAATCTCAAAGTTCATCAATGACACTAACTCCCTGTGACATTACACCACAAGGACCACCTGGAAAGATTGTATAGATTTTAAATTTTCCATGAATGCACTGTATAACTTTTAAGCAAGTGAAGAAAAGTCTTCACACTAAAAACAATTTAAATTATTCCAATCTCACTGTGATACAGACCTAACATCTGCATCTCCAACATCTTCCCTTATTTTTCAAGGATGGAAAGAAATACTTAAGAAGGTAATAAACACATTAATCTGTCACTAAAACAGTGACTTTTGGCTGTTCACATCTGGTATATGCTGGAAGGCAACTCTCAAAGACATGTACATACTAAAGAGCAGAAAACCAGAATTAATTACAGCATGACAACAGCTTTTCAGTTAATAAGACGAGAACAAATGTTTATTTATTTTTTGCTTGCTGTTGGTTTCTCAAAGAGCACCACCATGATACCAGCAGTCTGGCATCAAAGAAAAAAAGTAAAGTGAATAATGCAAGACTTTTCAGAATGAACTATACAAATAATTCAGTTGCTCCTTAAAGTGCACTTCATGTTTTAGATACAAAATAGAGACAAAAAAAATCCATAGACTGTATTTTAAAAGATTTTTTTCTTACATTCGGTGGACATATTCAGCTTCAAGAATGGAAGAAAAGTAAATTTAACTTGGAAATGTATACAGATATGTACTCAGAATGAAGTTTCAGCCATCTCTTCAGGTATACCAAAGTGCATCTGATGGTCTTGCTTGCCCCAGAAGTAAATCTTTCTGGACATGAATACCCCAAAAAGGTTTGAACGGAAAGATTCCTTAATAACTTATCCTTGCAGGGGAGGGAAAAACACAGTGTCATTAAAACACTACACTTTCAACGAGTGAGAATGCACCCCCCTTCTCCCTGCTCTTTTTCAGAGCCTGGTTGCTCACGCTGATAATGTAGATTCTCAGAATTATGGGGAAACTTCAGCTGTGGCTTTTACAAGCCCAAGTTTGTTTTTCATTCCAGTACGGCAACACCGTCATAGCGCGTGCGAAGTGCTCAGACTGATCTTTTGAAAGTACATGAACTCGGGGTAGGATATTGCTGAGACGCACCGCTATGTCATTCATTCAAAAAACGATGCGCTACACTAAATGGAAATTTTTCTACTGAAAATGTTACCTGACGGCACAATGCTATCACAGAAAGTATCAAACATCCATCCTAACCTCAGAGGCGATCACTGCTTCCTGCTTTCATATAGGCAAAGTTTAGGACATCATTTCCAAGGACTACTGCACAAGACTCTGTATCCTTCTCGATGTGACATCCTTAGTAAATAAGGTATAAAAGAAAAGAAAATTCATTTAAGGCAGGCTGACATGACAGATACAGACCAAAAGCAAGTATGGGAAAAATTTCAAGTTCTGATTTCCCTAAAGTACAGCAAAAGCTGCAGTTGCGAGCAGCAAGTCTCAGTTCAATTTTTCCTAAGCATTCCTTGTAGTACCAATTCATTAGCCATTGTTATTGAAACAGTAGAAGAAACAAGAAGTAGCTATCCCTATAAGGTATCACAAAAATTGAAGAAATCAAAAGACAGCAGTAGATCTCAAGAAGTAATAAAAACAGGTTAAAAAAAAAATGAAGAAAATACGAACCAACTAAAAGCTATAGAAAAACAAGCATTCCCCAGAGCTCATCATTCAGGAGGTCTGTACTTCAAGCATGCATCAGGGATTAATTTGTGACTCTAGCTTTGACTAGAAGGCTTTTCGTACAAATATGTTTCACCTTGGAACCAGTCAAGATATAATGCATGTGGATCGTCTGTCTGCATCTGTCTTTGGGGATGCATTTACCTAGTTAGCTATCTAATGCAATTTTTGGTGATCATTCCTTAATTTTTTCTTTGTGTTGCATAGTATCTATTTTTAAAGAGACTGTAAGAGTGTTACTGTGTCTGTGCACGGCAGCTCAGCTCGCGTAAGGAGAGCACAAGAACAGGCTCCATTGATGGTGCTGGGTTTCTAAACGCTTGAGAAAACCATTACAGCACCCTAAGCCTGTGAAAGAGCGGGAGTCAAGCACCAGGCTTCAAATACAACAGTAACGCCAGCTGAGGCAGATGTCTGAGAGCCCCAATCCCACAGTATCTGAGTGTTTCAGACTTGTGAGAGACCTACAGGCCATACAGACATCCTCCTCACAGGCATCTAGAATCCCACCACAAGTCAGTGATAATTTGTTGTTGTTTTACCTGCACAGAAATTACCCAGACCAACCTCCAACATGGATATACAAAAGAATATCGCCCCCAAATGAAGTGGGACTCTATTCAAGGACCAAGGTGCTTAAGCCATGGAATAACAGCCTGAACAGTTGCTTGGTTTAGCAGTATCCACTTGGGTACGTTTGACTGGAGTGTCAGTACTAAGCCAGCTTTGTCAACATCCACGCCTGGAGCTTCTGAAGAGCTTCCACCCACAGCTGGCACGTACCCTCTCCCTCCCTTTAAGGTGCACATACATGCTCATGTACATTAGCATAAAATTTTGAGGATAGTCTAGTATTGCCAGGGGTAGTCATGGGAGCTGAATCCCACCACAAGCCTCATGCAACCCTTGGAAACTTCCTTTAGTGCAAAGCCCTTGCCTGTTCTCTCTCTGTAAAGTGGGATTAGTAGGACTTCATTGCATTAAGGATCTTGAAAATATAGTTATTCAGAAATCAAGAGGTGCATACTTTTTATATAGGGCCATTTCATAATCTGATTAGAAAACAAGAAATACCTTTCCTGAAAAAGGCTAAATAACTTTGTTAAAAGGAGGCAAATCCTACAAAAAAAAAAAAAAATCAGTTAAAAAAAATGAATTAGTTGCTGTAAACTCTCGGAACATTTAGTTGTTACCTTAAAAAAAAAACAACCACCACATCTAAACACATAAGAACATCTCCTGAAAAGCTGAAAAAAGCCTCAGATTAAAAAGAAAAGTTACAAGATAAAAACCACCACTCATGTTCCACACTGTAGTTAATCTGTGGTTAAAGCTTAAGAATGCGTAACGTACTAAAAGTGTGCATGGGGAGACCAGACAATTTCATGGATGATAAATACAAAATCATCACAAACTGGAAGAGTACTTGGGTAAAATATCATACATGCTCAGGCTCTTCTTCTACTCTTTCCTAGACATTTGCTGTTGGCTATCACTAAATCAAGACTGGGCTAACAGGACATAAACAAACACGTAAGCAGAATTACAGGCAATTTAATTCTTTCATTTCCATGAATGTGTGAATGCTTCTCTTCGCTTCTGCATGTCCCTCTAATACTACTGCTAAATGCTCTTTTGGTGTTGCCGACACATATATTTTGTTAATTAAAAAAACCCATGGAACCATCCGCAGTCACTTCAGTCCATACATTATCTTTACTAAATGAGACAAGAATAGTTATCTAGCAGCAGATTTATTACCACTAGAAGATGCCATGTAACAGTGAATAGTAAATGGTGTAAGCACATTTCATAGGTGACATGTACAGTATGTGAACTATACTGTGTCTCAGAAAGGTGCTATAGTCAAAGCACTTAATTACCAGTTCTACCAGAAATTAAATCACACTACCTCAACTATTTGTTCCACAAAATAGCAGGTTGACATTGATCTCTCATCAATGAAGCTGTATAAGGACCACTACCTATAGGCTATCCAGTACCTAGAATCTTAGTAGTGGAAGACTTGTAAGAGGAACCAAAGCCTTTATTTGCAGCCAGTTTTATACACCTCCTGTCCAAAATACTTCAAATGGAGGAAAATAGGAGAAAGTGGTTTGCTTGAGCTTTTAAGGAGTTTGGCTCCATGCTGTGCTTCCCAACAGTTCATGAACACAGTGCAATTTTTACAGTTCAACAACAAATGCTTTTTTTTAAAAAAAAAAAAAAAGAGAAGAAAAGGTAACATTTTCTTATTTTCAGGATCACCACTAGCCCACAATTACAAGTTACTTTACCAAGCACATTAAGAAGTTTGCTGATGTATTATCACAGGAATGGTTCAGTTACTGTAGTAATAGATGTTCTTGCATGGTTCTACTAAGAAATATAACAAAAAGGAAAAACATACACAGCCCTTACAGGCTACACCCTGATGTTCTCTGCTCTATCTACACAGAAAAATAAATCACAAAAAAACCACACAGACTCTCTCTAAAGACAAATAAGAGTTCGCACTTCATATAATCAAATCCTTCAAGTAAATCACTTGCAAAATTTCTTCCAATTGAACAAGTACATTTAAAATCTTCTTCAGCTAATTTAAGTGTTAAATCCAAGTTTGTTGTACAGGTAATATTTGGATATAATACATTACCACAAGTCAGGCCCTAAAGGCAACTTGTATTATAAAACAGTTCATACATCACTCAAGGTTTATATTCTCAATGGAACTCAAATTGTAGATGACACTTTTTCTCTTTGCAGCCATTTCAACTATTATACATTGCTGCAAAAAATCCTAAAAAAAAAATGTGCTCATCACTATAGCAACAAAATACTACAGTTTTGAGCATGACATCTTATAGGATTTACACAAAATTGATTAGTAGTTTTCAATGGTTATGTCTTACAATTAGAACTCACAAATTTTGTCTAGTATAACACTAATATCTCTATAATTATTACAAAATGTAAGCAAAAAATTAGGTCTTATACTGGTGTCAGCATAAAACAATATTCAAATTTGCAAGCATATTAAGAGTGTAGAGGGGAAATTTTACCTCCAAATAAAATTAACACATTTACAAAGAACCCCAAGAGGAAAAGAGGATTGTCTGAAATTATCCAAGTCATGATAAAACAAAACTGCTTTAAAACTGCTAACCTCTTCAGATTCATGAGGTTCCAAAATACAAGGTGGGAAAAGGCATATAACAGGTTTTGCATGTTAACTTCTCTCTACTGGCACTAGAGAAGCAAGGAATAGAAGTTTATCAGCAGGGCAGAAGAGTGCAAGCTTATTAAAACTACATTTCAAAATAACTCTCAGTTGATTTTGAAAACCAGTCTCAGCTGATAAGACGAAAAAAAATTAGAAACTCAAAGCATATTAGAAGCCCTTATTTTAAAGTCATTTGTGATGTCGTATTTCCTAACATACCCACTATAAATTGCACAGTCTAGTAAAATGCAGCTGCATCCGTGAAAGACCCGTGAATGTTTCCAAGAATTCACATTTTTAATGGATCTGCCTGCACCTGAACAGAGACCTCCATCAGTCACATTTTGGGGGGGACTGTCAAAGACAGTGCTACACAGACCAGCTGATATTTTGTATTTGGAGCCAGGCTCACACAGCACAACAGACGACTGGCTGCAGATGGCAGGGAATGTTTCTCGGATGAGAACAGAATGCTAAACTGAGCGATGACTTCTCACACTTGTAAAATACAAATAATTTGCCTCAAAATAACTAAATAACAAAAAAAATTAATTCTACCTCCTCTGTAATGCTGCTGGGTTACACTACAGTTCCATTCAAATATAGAATAAATTAAGCCACATTTAAAAATGTGTCTTTCTGTTTATTTCAATTATTTACATCTAATACAGCATGTCAAGAAATATTTAAAATCAAAACATTATCATTGTGCAGCCCTGGAGAATATATATTACTTCTAGGCTTTCAGCATTATTCATTGACCATAATTTGATACATTTCTAGACAGATTTATATCACATAAAACTGGGCAGTTTTTCCCTAATAGAGCACTGAGCTGCAACAGCTTCATTGGCTCCTGGCAGCTCAGATATCCAAAGCCCTTTCTTTAGGTCTCAACTCCTCCCGTCAGATGCGAACTGGAGCACCCAAACCCACCATCCCAGCACCACAAGCAGCAGTCAGCTGGCACAGACCGTATGTCTTTTCATGGTATTTCATCCGTTGTCTTTGACATTGATTAGTTAACACTGATTATCTGAATTATCACGGACAACCAAGTGAGCATCCACTGCAATAAGGGAAATGAGTGTGCATCTCATAAATAACACCAGAATCTCTGCAAATTTAGGTTGATATTTTCACATTAAATAAATATTCTCAGGTTATAACTTTAAGAAAATCTTGACTGTTGTTGCAGAAGATTTCATGAAATCTGACATTAAGATCAACTGAAAGATCCAGTTTCAACCTTGGATCAGTACCACATGTTCCCATCCTGCTAAATAAACATAAACATTTCAGGTACCTGTCAAACTCTGTGTGTGTCAGGGTATGGTACAACAAATCACAGTGTACCAGTGACCAAAAAGATACTGTTTGGTTTTTACATATGCACACACTATACTTAAATAACAGCAAATTTTGGCTGCAAAACATCATGTTATATACGAAAAAGGCTGCCCATACTCCCTTCCTAAAAAAAAAAAAAAAAAAAAAAAAAAATCAAACTCAAAACCCAGATATTGAATCCTCAGACCCCTATGCTACTGATTTTGGGAAGATTTGGAGACCAAAAAAAGTAAACAACTTGAAGGATACCAAGTATGACAGCTGGGGGCAGGATGATTAATTTGAGGATACTCACTCACGAATAACTGGTATTTGGGTATTCTATAATGGATCACTCTTCTGGGAATGTGCTTCAAAGGGATGTGAAGCTCTAAACAATCCAATCTAGAGACGAAATGATGTCTCAGACCTCTTCCATTGTTATACTGCACCGTAATTAGAGTAGGATAAACACTTCTCACTATATTGAACCCTATTTATTTGCAATCTCTTATCCCCTACCCACCCTACCAATCTGGTGTTCTTTGGTAAATACCGCTTTAATTTATCTTCCGTTATAAGACTATCATGCCTCTTGTCTCTGAGTACTACTACAAATAATCATCACTTAACAAAACATTAAAAATTTAAAGTCCCAACCAAACATGAAAGATGCAAAGGTAATACAAGTCACCATTAAAGTTTAAATCTACTTGATAACAACAAAAGATTTGTATAGCATTTATATGCAGACTCTGATTTTCGCTACGCACAATGAAAAGCAAGAAGGAGAAATTAAAGGAGTGGAAAAATAACTGTCAGAAAGACCCTACAATTCAAAAATTTTAAAAATTAGGTATGGAGCAATACAGATGCATTTTTCTTTAATAAAAATCTTGTTTTCCTTTGGCTATAAAATGAACTATTCTGCAACTGCCACCTTTATTTTAGACTAGCAACAGTCAGAACCACCTACATTTTAAATTTGCTTTTATTGCCATAGAAACGTATGTTTGCTTTAACTAAAAAGGAAATCTCCTGGCTGAGAGCCAATCACCTACTTTCTATATCATACACTACAGAAGAGATAATTTATTCACTTATATATCCATATTTGCACTCTCTTAAGTGAGCTACACCCACCTCAGCTACGATGAAAATCCCGTGCGTTTTGTGTTATATAATATATTTATACAACATTTATATTTAAATGAAAATAAACTAGTGCAATCTACTCTATATACTCACAAAAGGACACAAAGACTTTAAAATTATTTAGTCTCTTAAACAAATCCAATTTTAAGTATACTTTTAGTTGACTTTTGCTTCAATAGTAATTTAATGTTTTGAGCAGTCATGCACCATTTCATTAAATATTTGTAATTAAACCTTTGCAGGTTCAATAAGCGATGGCAAACAGGTCAAAACACACTGAAGAAAACGGTATTTTTGTTCCCTTTATAGCCACTGACACCAAGGAGAATGCACATAAAAATTAAAGATGTTCAGCGCTGATAAAAAAACCAAATACATTCATGCAGTTTTAGTACCAAAAGAAAGACCTACACTCTTTCTGCCCTAAAATACTGTTCTGCAAGGCAAAGAACTGCCTGGAAGTCCTCACAGCCCCAGTTTGCATGGGTCTGGGCACACAGACACCCCATGAATGCCGGCGGGCTTCCATGAGCCCCTGCCCACCACTGCAGACCGGCTGCCAGAGCAAGGCTATCCTGTGCTACAGCAAAGATCCTTGTGTTGTAACCTACGATAAAAACTGTGATTTCACTGTAAAAGGACAGAATAAACAAGCAGCATGTTCAATTAAACATATTTAAGCAGTTATAAGCAATACAGCAACTTGAACTCTCGGCAGTTTCTTAGCAATTCTCCAAGCTCCTTGCAACCGAAGAGGGGAAAAATAACAACGTGCTAGATTTGCCGACACTAAATATTGGCCTGAATGTGGTGAACTCTTTAAGGGGAGAATTGGATGCTCACTAAGTATAGCAGGGAAAAGGAAAAAAATTTTCAAGCCCTCATAACCTTTAGTTACAAAATAATTCTAAGTGTAACTCGCATTATTGGAGAAAAAATTATTTCTCCATTCATAAAACACCACGGCTGCATTATGAGATAACTTTGACTATGTAACGACATTTTCGATATGACGTTCGGTAAATATGTGAATATCCATAGACACTGAACTATACTGGTTTTGGAAATGTTATTTCTTATTCAACAGAAATAGAAATATTCAAGTATGCAGAATCAGAAAAAAAAAAAAGTTCAAAATCACCATTATCCATAAATGCAGTATTTACCTCTGAACATTCACAGAAAAAAAAAGCCATACAGAAATCGTCCACTACTAGAACAGTGGAGTGATCCTTTCCTCACAGGAAAAAGACATTTAACAGAATAGTGGTTTCCTGGGGAAAAAAAGTGCTAAAAAATGACAAACAGCTTCTGGTGAAGGAATTGTTGTTGGCGTTTTTTTTTCTTTGTTTGTTTGGGGGGGGTTGGTTTGGGTTTTTTTAGTAAAAGGGAAACCTGAAAACAGGGGTGGAGAAGGAGCAGTCTTACTGATTCATTTCAAATTTTCTTATTTTGTTAATTGAGCTATTCAGACTTTACTTGTACAGATATTTCTAGAACATGATTGAAATACAGTTTAATATTTGTGAAAGCCATGATTTCCAAAGAGTTTATATTAAAAATTTTAAGTTTGCAATGCATTTGTTACAGCTTCACACAGAAAAATTCCAAAGCACTTTAACACTTCCAAAACAAATATGTCTAAGGAAACTGCAGTTTCCCCACAGACAACTGACAAGCAGAAAGAAAGTCTAAATTAATTAGGTAAATTATTCATTGTGAATTATTCATGCAGCATTAGTTATCTCACACACGCACACGCTTCAACCATATAAACCCGCTCTAATCTACATGGACATTTTCCAGGACACCAGTAATATTTTAGAATGAAAAATAGTATAGTAGACTTCCTAGAAAGTTCTTCACTTACAGGAACATCTCACAAAAAGTGTAAGCCCACAGACACAATCATTCAGATGACAAATGGAAAAAAAAAAAGGTGGTGCCCATCCTTCTATTCTGGAGTGAAATAACACAAGGAAGAAGCTCTTTCCTAGGGATTTGGCTCTACAGCAAGACTAGCACACTACTACGCAGTTATTGAGCATCACTATGGCTTAGGAGATACCATTAAAAAAAAACAACAAAACAAAACAACCAAAAAGGAAAGCATAATTCTACCTTTTTGCTGAGCAAAAAATTATGAATGAAACACAATTCTGAACCAGTTCACCACTTGTAAAAATTACAGTCAAACAGAAATAACATGAAGAAAGAACCTGTTTATCTCCTAGATAAAAGCACTAGATCTAAATACATGTTCTTGTCAACATGGAATTACTACACTCATCATTTTTCCTTTATTTTCAAAAGGAAGAAATCCCAACAACTTGCTGTTTAAGCATAGGGAAAGCTCAAGAATATTTGTGTAAGGGAGCATTTGAAATGGATAGTTTGGGAGTCACAGCAGCAACATGTTGAGCAGCAAACTTCATTAAAGCACTCTTCCCCTCCTCCCCTCAAATCCATCGTCAGTCAAACAAAACACAATCCACACACGGCAGCATGCCAATTGTGATAGACTTCACATTGGTTGACAAGATTTACCGAAATGCTCAGTGCATTAATACTTTGGATTAACTATCAAGAGGCATGCAAGGATAGCTGCTTATTCTGAAACAAACCCTTCAGGTTCGCTAGAAGAATAAAGTGTCTTGAAAACAGAATAGATCAAAAAACCCCAATGCTGTTATTTTAAAAGGCAAGAGAAAAAGATGAGCATTGGAGAAAAATCAGGCAGGCAACACCTTGGTGAAGGTTTCCAGAAAAAATAAAGTCTGACTAGATTGCAGGAGCAGAATATGGCCTTAGACAAAAGAAATAAGTGCAAACGCTGCCTAAAACCCTTTTTCCTCCCTAATGGTTTCTTCCTATTAACAAAGTACTTGAATTTAAACAGGCTGTATAAACACCTTATTCACCTGACCACAGAGCCAAAGAAAAACTACTGCTGTTGAAGAATCATTAACATCTGATGGGTGGATCGAGTTCTGCCCTTGTGCAAAGCCTGCCACCGAGGAGGCAGCAGAGCAAGAGTCAGTTCCACACTGACGTGGTTCTTACAACACTGCATAGCAATATGAGTTAAAAAAACCCACCAAAACAAACAAACAAAACCAACAAAAAACCCAACCCCAAAACCTTTTTTAATTTTAAAGATTATGCTGAAAAAGCTAAAATGAGATCAATAGGTAAAGTTTACTCAGCTACTTGTCTCTGGCATTTACATAGAAACATTGTTATTAAAAACCTTAAATCCATTTTAGAGTTTCCACTCATCTTCACAAGGTCAGAGAGCAAGGAAGCTGCAAGATTATCTCCAACTTTTGCCACACAACCTGCTTTAAGAGCTAAATAATGAATCATATTACTAAGCTTAGTGAAGTGTTATAATTATTCCTCAGCAGTCTAAAAAAAATTTTCCCGCTATGCCCATTAACATTTTCACACCACACTGTCTATTTTGTCTGAATCCCTGCTGCATGTAAACAGGCAGCTCAAGTGGGAGCATTCGGCTTAGAATTGTGTATTCAGTGCAGACGCTGCATCCAGCAGGGAAACGATGAAGAACCAGGCCTAATTTTTTTCCTTTTTTTTTTTTTAATTAACTGAGCTCTTGAATACCATTAGCAGCTCTAGAGGCACCAAAATTTTATTACTTCTTAAGAATGATACACATAAATAAAAAGAGTAGATCTGTAGTTTCAGATGAGAAACAAGCACATCAGCGTAACCGCGTTAGAAAAAAACCAAAGGTCCAAAGCGCAAATTCTGCCATGAAGGCAGTGTGTGCCCATCTCTCGCACAAGAGTACGCTTTCTTTATTTCTAGTCTTTTCAGCTTGCTTCACTTCTTTACTATTACTCATGTTACACACATCCATTTTTCTTTTTATTGACCAAGAAGATTCCCCTCAAGTCCTTCAAGTTCACTTCCGCCAGGAATCTTTAGTCCAGCTTTCCTAAAAATCTCACCACATGCCACACTGTTTTTGTGGTTTTACCCTAGACTAATTAGGAAAGAACTATCGTAAATGTATACAGTTACAAACGATGTTTAAAGTTTATGCTATTATATAGCAGACTTTTAATAACAGGCCAAGTTATACAGCTAAGCACTACTTCTAGGAAGTCCAAGCAATGTGTCTAGCTTACCGCTTTCTAGAACTGAACTGAAGTTCATGCCCAGAAGGCATGGAAATTGGGGCCAGAAGCCGATAGCTTCTAGAAACTAATCTAGTTCAAGTCAGTTGGACTAGCTTGTTTAAATACAAAAAACAAGTATGTTTTGTGTTAACGGAAAAAGATACTTTTCTATAAATTTGAAGTACTGTAGCTACCCTAACAGATAGCAAACATAAAACAGACAGAATGATAACACCTGAATAACCAGCCAAAAATGCGTAACTTTGGCTGTTCATATGAAGAAAGAAAAATAAACTATTCTAGTTAAATTTGCAGGGGTGGGGTGTGTAGGGATTTGTTTGTTTTTTAAGCACAAGTTACTAATTCCTATTCCCCTGGACACCACTGAAAGAAAACACACTATCCTTATTCACAGCCTCTCCTTCAGTCAGTTTTTTCTTTAGAAGAACCACATTCTCTCATGAAAGGATGTCAATCACTAGTCTTATTCTTCCAACATTTTTTTCCACTCTGAAACATATGTTTTCACAAAACAGATACCTGTTCCTAAACAAAGCACAGGGAGCAGCTGAATGTTCAGTGATGCACTAGTATTGAAGTCAAATCCAATACTGTTTCTAGACATGTAGTCCCACACGCGACCTCAGATGAAGAGCAGCAGTTAATACAGCCTGAATGTCACCAAATTCAGCTTCAAACTGTGAATAATGTCATTTGGCTTAAAACAAAATCATTCCACCCAAATTTATTTTTGAACTGATAAGAGATGAAGTCCTTTTAATTTTCTTTTATTTTCCCGACTTGTAGCTTGAATTTTCTGTAGGCTTCAGAAGCTGTGAACTTATATAAAGCTAATAACACTGTCAATGGAAAGCTAATTTTACTTCCAGAAACTTCATAGTGAATATGAAGTGGGAAAAAGACACAAAACCAAACCATCCTGCCTCACAGTGCTTCCCTATACTTACATGAAGTTTTACAGACTTTTGCTTTTTCCCTGCAAAGAATTATGGAACTACCATACACGAAATCTGTCTGCACTTCAGGCAAAGAAGAGTCTGTTCCAAAACATACATCTGAAGCAATCTACCTAAAAGAATTTGATCTTCAGACAGGCAATTAACCACCATTTACAGATAAGCATTCAATTTATGTCACTGAAAAGCAAGGTGAAAGATTAAGGGATAGGTTTTGGTCATAAGCCACTGAAGCAAGGCCGACTCGAAATGTCCTGCCAGGTAAACATGGTAACACCAGGACTCCTAAAGTATACAGACATTCCCAAACTCACAGTTAGGTGCACGCACTGAAGGTAGAAGCAGAGCTCTAAGATACCAGAAACAAACTATTATTTTTAAAATATAGCAGTTGTATTTCTATAAAAGGCAGAAAAACAATTATGTTCTTTATACACTATATTTCTCAAAGGTCATACTTGCAAGAATATGTCAGCCTTTCAAAAGACTTTAAGGATAAAAGGAGAACCAAAAATCTTCTTATCTCTCTTTATCAATTGTTTAATACAGTAATTCATACTTTCAACATTCCTTGCCAAGTTTTGTAGAAGGCTTTTTCTTGTTATCTGATTGTACGCTGAATTGAGTTAGTATACTTTCTCAAGATCAATGCCTCCATGTTTTATTTGCCTACACTGCACGAATTTTAAATTATCCAGAGTGCTTTTTTTATGGGTTCAACTCAAAACAAATTCCAGTGGAGACATACACAGGAAGAATTTTTGCTCTTAAGGGAACAGACAAAGAAATAATTCAACATGTCAACTGGTTAAAATACAAGAATGAAACTAAGACATTCCTTTCAAGTACCTCTTGCATTGGCCATGCTTCCCACAAAATCCAAAACAAAACCCACCTGGGACTGACCCTGGCATGTGGTATTGCCACAAGCAAGAATTTCAGGCTGACATGACTAACAACCATATTGGATTTGAGGCTTTCTTCAACAAATTCTTAGCCCAACTCCTTTGTTTCTTTGGCCCCAAGTACTAATTTCATGGTTACAGGTAACAACAGCCACTTAATATCATAAAAGAGGAATTAACGTCAAATAAGGACTTGAGTGCCAAGAAGTGGAATGATTCAGACTTCTGCAGAGCCCTACCAGAGCATCACGGTATTATCAAGTTTCATTAAATAAGATTCCAGCTGATGTCCAGGCGAAACCCTCCCCAGCCTCCCTCACCTTCCCAGTTGCCCTTACACAACAGGTATGAGGCTCCGGAACTTGAGGGGCAGGCGAATCAGACCATAGAGGAAGGCCCATGCAGTGGGTTGCCAAGGGTGAGCCAGCCAGCCCCATGCATTAGGACTTCTACTGTTAAAAAGAAAAGGAGGGTACTTCTTGTGGGTGATTCCCTTCTAAGGGGAACAGAGGGCCCCATACACCGACCAGATCCGTCCCACAGGGGTGTCTGCTGCATCCCTGGGGCCCGCATCAGGAACATCACCAGGAAACTCCCTGGTCTGGTACGGTGCACTGATTATTACCCACTGCTGGTTATGCAACTTGGAAGTGATGAGATTGTGGACAGAAGTCTAAAGGAAATTAAAAAGGACTTTGGGGCACTGGGACGACTGGTTGAAGGTTCTGGTGCACAGGTAGTTTTTTTCCTCAATCCCTTCAGGGGTAGGGAGGGAATGGAACAGGAAGATAGAACTGATTAACACGTGGCTCAGAGGCTGGTGCCATCGGTGGAGCTTTGGGGTTTTTTGATCACAGGGATGTCTATGCGGCACCGGGCCTACTGGCAACAGATGGGGCACACCTTTCTCAGAAGGGAAAAAGGATCCTGGGGTAAGAATTAGCAGGGCTCATTGAAAGAGCTTCAAACTAGATTGGAAGGGGATGTAACTGGGCCTGCTAGAAATAAGCCCGGGGGAGCATGCCAAGGTTTGCGGGATTGCAAGCTAGCGAGGACCCCTGTTATTCTGTCTCAGTGGAAGGAAGGGCTGGAGATACACAGGGCGGTAAAGAAGGAAGAGTTATTAATGGGTTAGAAGCCATGGAAAAACCTGAGTGCAGTCAGGTAGGAAATTAGGGCTTCCATCCACAAAGAAGTGTTGGGAACATTAGTCCAAATGAAGTGCATCTACACTAATGCACGTAGCATGGGCAACAAACAGGAGGAGCTAGAAGCCATGGTGCACCAGGAAAACTCTAACAAGCCATCACAGATGTGATGAAAGCCATCGCAGAAACATGGTGGGATGCCTCGTGCGACTGGAGTGCCACAATCAATGGCTACAAGCTCTTCAGGAGGGATAGACAAGGAAGGAGAGGTGGTGGGGTGGCCCTGTATGTTAGGGAATGTTACGAATGTTCAGAACTCAGTCACAGCAATGATACAGTTGAGTGTCTATGGCTCAGAATCAGGGGGAAGGCGAACAAGGCTGATGTTGTGGTGGGGCTCTGTTATAGACCACCCAATCAGCACAGAGGGGTAGATGAAACTTTCTACAAGCAGCCGGGAGAAGTCTCACGATCGCTTCCCCTTGTTCTTGTGGGGGACTTCAACTTCCCAGATGTCTGCTGGAAATACAACACAGCAGAGAGGGAACAGTCCCAGAGGTTCCTAGAGTGTGTCAAGGACAACTTCCTTACTCAGCTGGTGAGTGAACCTACCAGGGAAGGTGGCCTGCTGGATCTGCTCTTTGTGGACAGAGAAGGACTGGTGGATGATGTGACAGTGGGAGATCGACTAGGGCACAGCAATTTCACACGAAATGACTGAGTTCTCCATTCTTAGAGAAGTAAGGAGGGGGGGGCAGCAGAACTGACACCTTGGACTTCCGAAGGGCAGACTTTGACTTGTTTAGGAGACTGACTGATAGAGTCCCTTGGGAGGCAGTCCTGAAGGGCGTAGGAGTCCAGCAAGGCTGGACACTCTTTAAGAAGGAAGTCTTAAAGGCACAGGAGCAGGCAGTCCCCATGTGCCCTAAGTCATGCCGGCGGCAAAGAAGTCCATCCTGGCTGAAGAGAGAGCTTTGGCTACAGCTCAGGGAAAAAAGGAGAGCCTATGGCCTCTGGAAGAAAGGGCAGGCCACACACAATGACTACAGAGATGCCGTGAGGCTATGCAGGGAGAAAATTAGAAAGTCCAAAGTCCAGCTAGAAATTTATCTGGCTTCTGCTGTAAAGGACAACAGGAAATCTTTCTATAGATACATTAACAGCAAAAGAAGGGCCAGGGAGAGCATCCATCCTCTATTAGATGCAGGGGGAAACACGGTGACTAAGGATGAGGAAAAGGCTGAGGTGCTTAATGCCTTCCTTGCCTCAGTTTTTAGTAATAGGACCAGTTGCACTCTGAGGATCCAACCCCCTGAGCTAGAAGATAGAGACCAGGAGCAGGATGATCCCCCCGCAACCCAGGAAGAAATGGTCAGTGACCTGCTGCAGCACATAGACACACACAAGTCTATGGGACTGAATGGAATCCACCCAAGAGTTCTGAGAGAGCTGGCGGAGGTGTTCACCAAGCCACTTTCCACCATTTTCCAACAGTCCTGGCTGACTGGGGAGGTCCCAGCAGATTGGAAACTAGCCAATGTGACACCCATCTACAAGTAGGGCCAGAGAGGATCCAGGAAACTACAGGCCTGTCAGTTTGACTTCAGTGCTGGGGAAGCTGATGAAGCAGATCATCCTGAGTACCATCATGCAGTATGCACAGGACAACCGGATGATCCGGCCCAGTCAACATGGGTTTATGAAAGGCAGGTCCTGCTTTACTAACCTGACCTCCTTCTACAACATGGTCACCCGCTTAGTGGATGAGGGAAAAGCTGTGGATATTGTCTATCTGGACTTTAGTAAAGCCTTTGACACCGTTTCCCACAGCATTCTCCTGAAGAAACTGGCTGCTCATGGCTTGGATGGGCATACAATTCGCTGGAAGGCCGTGCCCAGAGAGTGGTGGTGGATGGAGTTAATTCCAGTTAATTCCAGTTGGCGGCCAGTCACAAGTGGTGTCCCACAGGGCTCAGTTCTGTTAAACATCTTTATCAATGATCTGGATGAGGGGATTGAGTGCACCCTCAGTAAGTTTGCAGATGACACCAAGATGGGTGGAAGTGTTGATCTGCCTGAGGATAGGGAGGCCCTGCAGAGGGATTTAGACAGACTAGATCGATGGGCCAAGGCAAACTGTATGAGTTCCAATAAGGTCAAATGTCGGGTCTTACACTTTGGCCACAACAACCACCGCCAACAATACAGGCTTGGGGAGGAGTGGCTGCAAAGCTGCTCAGCAGGGAGGGACCTGGGAGTGTTGATTGACAGCCAGATAAACATGAGCCAGCAGTGTGCCCAGGTGGCCAAGGCGGCCAACAGCATCCTGGCCTGTATCAGGAATAGCGTAGCCAGTAGGACCAGGGAGGTGATTTTACCCCTGTACTGCACTGGTGAGACCACATCTTGAGTACTGTGTTCAGTTTTGGGCCCCTCACCACAAGAAGGACATCGAGGCGCTGGAGTGTGCGCAAAAAAGGGCAACGAAACTGGTGAGGGGTCTGCAGCACATGTCTTACGAGGGTTGTTTAGCGTGGAGAAAAGGAGGCTGAGGGGAGACCTTACCACTCTCTACAACTACCTGAAAGGAGGCTGCAGAGAGGTGGGAGTCGACCTGTTCTGTCAAGTAACAGGTGATAGAACAAGAGGAAATGGCTTCAAGTTGCACCAAGGGAAGTTTAGATTGGATATGAGAAAGAATTTCTTTACTGAAAGGATCATCAGGCACTGGAACGCGTTACCCAGAGCAGTATTGGAGTCCCCATCCCTGGAGGTATTTAAGGGTTGTGTAGATATAGTGCTCAGGGACACAGTTTAGTGGTGGGTTGTCAGTGTTAGGTTAATGATTGGACTAGATGATCTTAGAGGTCTTTTCCAATCTAGGAGATTCTGTGATTCTGTGAATAAGAAGCAGGTCTGTATCTTTTTGAGCACCAGGCACGTCAGGCAATGGCCTAGGATAAAAAGGACTCCCAGAAGTAAGGGGAGAATTATGATTAAGAATGAAAACACTGCAAGCTTCCAGTATCTCCCTAGAAAGATGTGTGTCAAATGGTTCCAAAGCCACAGCCAGGAACATGAACAAGTTAAAACATCACTTAAGAAGAAAAGGTGCAAGAACTGGAACCAGGAAGGACTGAGGGTCCAGGTCTCCTGCCTGATAATATCCTATTTTAACTGACAGTTAATTGGGTAAAGTTATGAGCTGAAAACTAATGGTAATGAGGTGATTTTACCTTTATATCGTAACACATTTATCTCCAACAGGGAAATACAAAACCTAAAAAGGAGACTGACTGACCAATTCAATAGGAAATTCAGCAAAGAAGTAAAGTGAGTCAAACCTACAGGAGTGAGAGCGTGGCATGGATACATTTTTCTTCATCTCACAAAAAAAATAAAGCTAGGCTATCACCAAAAACGTATTAAAAATAACAAAAACACAAGAAAATGTCTGATTCAGAAGCAGTGCCCATTACAGTAACATTCTGGTACAGACACAGAATGGTAGGTTAAACAATATTACAGTGTAATGATCAATTTTCTAAATCACTCAATGAATTTCACAGAAATAGCATGGTTCCATGCACCACTGTTACACGGCCAGAATTACTAAGCATAACACGTGCAAAAGAGACATCTTCATGATCACATGACATATATACATGGATAAGAACACATAATAAAATGCAAAGGTTGACAGGCATAGCAGATAAGGTCAAGAGTCTCAATCCTAATTCACAGGTTAGAGAAATGTGGGATAAATAAGGTTAGGGGAGATTACACTGCTCTCCTAGTGTAATTATGATCCATGGTTACACATCCTTCGTCTACAGAAAAATAAATGTCTAGTCTTAATGCAAATTATGTTCATTTCGTCAAGATGCTAAGTTAGTACTATACTCATCACTACCGATTTCACGTGAAATACCACACATCCTGGCACATCACAGCTCAGTATTGCTACAAGAGGGGCGTGAGGAAAAGCCATGCAGCTTGCAGATGCTTTTGCCCAGAAAGACAGTACAAACTGATACTTTTTAATTATTTGCTTTGAACATTGGAATGTTGTCAAACAGATAGGAAGTTATGACCTGTTTAAAACATCTCTGTTGGACGCTATAATGATTTATTTCCAGTTTGAAATGACCACTACACTGGCAGCCTGTAAAACTTTTACAAAAGGCTTGCTAGAGATCTTTACTGTCACGCACAAAATTGCTGCATTAAATTCACTCCAAAGTGCTTGCTCTAGAATTAGCATCACAAATCCCACCCTCTAATTTGCTTCGGAGCACAAGCTACTTCATCTATACCTATGTATTAAGTTGCTGTGCCAGCACTTACCTGCACTGCTATGATTTGATTGCCTGTTTTTAACTAACGTGCAGTACAGAACCTCTGCTTTAACTGTACTAAAAATTACAATTCAGCAGCAGTGCAAGTCAGACATGTTTTGCTAGGTAGAGTCATCCCAGAACACTCTCCCAGCAATGTCTTTGATCCTTCCCTCGGTTGCAAACCCCTTCTGACCATTCCCTCCCCTTTTCTCTCCCCTAAAGCTTCTGAGACTGAGCCAAGCACCACAGAATCTGAGAGATCCACAGCATATTTGAAGGCAAAGGCCACTTTGCACCTATAAGCTACTGTTTCCACAACTGTTAGGGAGCTTTCTTCTTTCTAATATCTTCCTTATTAGTCCTTCTACCCTTGATTCCCTATCACCAGCTCCCTTTTGTGCTACAGTCCCCCCATCTGAGAGGGGGATGACATTAACAGGTGATGATTAGCTGGACTTGACCAAGATTCAACTTGTCTCGTAATGTTACTGCAGAATGCAATGTCCTCTCCTTCACTTCTGAAAATGCAAGGTTACAACACTAAAAGTCACACTGGGAGTACAGAACAGAGCATGCAAAAGCAGTATTCATGACTGCCAGAAAAAAATGTCATTTGCATAACCAGTCATGGGGAAAGCGTTTGTCAAAAAGATACATCCTTTTCCTGATACCAATCTGAAAATGCTAAAATATAAACTGCTAAGCAGTATCAGCAGAAGTGATTTGGCGGAATGTACTGGAAAGGATAAAGAAATGTGAATCATTTGCTTAACAGGTATGCCACATTGGTACAAAAGACTTCTGAAACAGAAGTTTGTTGCTGAAGGCATTTTTAGTATTTTCAAGACAGAAGCTGCTTGATGACCACGTGGAAAATGCAATGAACTTCTCTCCTTTTATGACAGATATTAAAACCAAACTTTTAAGAAAGTAGCTTAAACAACACAGATGAAGTTCCCCTGTGATTCATTATTTCTGTGACAAGAATAGTTGATGAAACAGTTACAAAAGGAATTACAGTTTTTAGTGTGGGACTGGAGATTATGTTACGGTTACATTCTGTTACTCCCTTGCAGAGAAGGAGTCAAACACAGACTTATTTTCACTTAGAAATTATTCCCTAAGAAACTGGCAAGGACGCTTATGTATCAATTAATGAAAAAGAACACCTGTTCTTTTTCAAGAAAGGAAAAGACAGGAAAGGAAAAGGCACTTTTACCTAAAAGTAAGCCAGATGATTTTTGATCTACATAGTTATCTTTCCATAAATGCTGCGTACGCACACTGTCAGTTTAGGGTCATTAATGCTTTTTGTAAAACTGGAATGATGTCCACAATGTCTGATAGGAATTACTAGCATCATTTGTCAATGCTATTAACTAGTTTTTTAAAACATTGTCTGCCATAAATAGGAGAAGTGAATACAAAAAGTACTGTAGCAATATATCAAACAACAAAAAAAAAACCAATCAAAATACACACAGCAAAATGAAATGCAAAGTTGTCAATACCTGAACACCTGGCAATGAAACTATGAACAGTAAGTTGCTTTTGCACTATGCATGCTAAATTCAATACTGAGGATTCAGACAACTCCTCAAGAAATGAAAGTAATTACAATTTAATACCACTTGTAAATACTGCCGGTAAGTCACAGAAAGGTAACAAAAATAATATATGTCTTCATGCTGATACACAACATACCTTTTTAGAACAACAAAAACTTTGGGTTGAATGGGATGAAGCACAATTATAACCAAGTTATAATGAAAAACGAGAGTGATCATAACTATCTAGTGCCTATTTGCTAAGCATTTATAACAAGTGGGACAGCATACCACAGAATCATAGAATGGTTTAGGTTGGAAGGGACCTTGAAGATCATCGAGTTCCAAGCCCCCTGCCATGGGCAGGGACACCTCCCACTACACCAGACTGCTCAAACCCCCATCCCACCTGGCCTTGAACAACTCCAGGGATGGGGCCTCAACAACTTCTCTGGGCAACCTGTTCCAGTGCCTCACCACCCTCAGAGTGAAAAATTTCTTCCTAATATCTAATCTAAATCTGCCCTCTTCCTATCACTACATGCCCTTGTAAAAAAGTCCCTCTCCCCTCATTTTTTTAATGCCCTTTGGTGACAACTCTGAAGCTGTGGAAAGCATTGATTCTCTGTAACCAAGCTTTCTCCTAGGAATGTGTTTGATTTAACTAAACTTCAGGAATACACTAAGTTTTTGGGGGAGTGTGTGGGGAAAACCAAGAGACCTGCACATCCCAGAAAGCCAACAACCTCGTAATTTGTGTGCCAGTCCAAGTTACAAATGTACAGAGGACTGATTTAACAACCGAGCTGGATTCAGTCCTACTGCAGCCTTACAACACCACATTTATTTTACAAATAGTGAAACAGCAGCATGAGAAAAGATTTAAGAGAGAGAAACAAGGTCATACCTGTAGCCCAGTGGCTGAAAATAAGGGACTGGATCTACTCCTTTTATTTCTACAAAGCATAAAAACTTTAATACTAGACATCAAGTCACTTTCCACAGAACTGAACAGCCCAATCCCAAAATAGGATCAGGAACCTTGGCACAGGACTCTCAGACCCAAGCTGTTCTATGAATATCCACTTCAGCTTTTTATCAGATCAGCTTCAAAGAACTTCATTTCCCATCCCCCGCCCCCCAAAGAACTGGAAAAAAGCAACCAAAGCCTCAAAAACATAATGGGAGAAAAAAAGTCCAGCCCTGCTTGACACCAGTGATACTTTGAAAATCCCTTCACTAGTATGTGTCAAATAACTTTTTCCAGATACTTAATTATTTATTGTAAGGCTCAAAGCCAAACTCAATGAGGCAATGAAATTAGGTATTATAAAATGTTGAATTTCAATTCACACAGACGTAACACAGAGGACAGAAAGCCAATGGAATGGCAATCTTGCTTTATAAGTATTCACTTAAGTACGTACATAAAGTTTTGAGCATAAGGATACAAAAGGGTAAGAAAAGGATTTCATTTAGATGCCTTATTCTCTTGGGGGCAGACCAAAAGGACTTTCTTTTACTGAAAAAGAATCTCTATATGACGTGCCTAGTTTTGTAAATCTTTCCAAAGGTTATTGGTCTAGAATATGGTCGGCCAGGATACAGCCTCTGGATAATTCAGGCACGTAAAATGCCTTCTGACCTCCCTAGTGTCTTTCTGGCCTTTTCCACTGATGAAAGAAAGCAAACTTTATTTTATTTATTTCCACTCTTCAAGATGTGCATTCTTAAACTGAGTAATTTTTTGAGTGCAATTCTCATATACGCATAGGTGGTATAAACTTGGAATCTTACACAACTTTACTTTTTCCTCATTTAAGAAATCAGAACCTGATTTAAAACTCCAGGTTCATAGAAACATCTGTTCATTTTTGAAGCTACCAGTATATGAAATATTTCAAACAATAGCAAAATAGACAAGAAAAAGCAAAACATCAAGCTCCCACAGGCTATGGTTTCAACATTTCTTCTGATTTTTATCTCCTGATTGATAGGCAGAGAGGCCAATAAGCATTCAGCATACCTGCTCCAACTTCTTTTTCTTCTTCTTCTATGTTGTTTTTGATACTGTCATACTCCTCATCGATTGCCTGGTTGCCACGCATTTGAGATAGAATTCTCCGTGCTCTCTGAGTCTGGCCTTTCTGAATGAGCCAGCGGGGACTTTCAGGAAGAAACAGGAATCCAAGAAACTGTATAACTGCCGGAACAGCTGACAGGCCCAGCATGTACCTGGAAATAAGCAAATAAATAAATAAATGCCTACAAAAACATGCTACCAGAACGACTCAGTTACAGCTACTTAAGATGTAATTTACAAATCAAACCCTCCTCCACTCATATTCTTTATTACCAGAAGTGAAGCAGGCAAGGCTCATGTTCCGCAAGTATTTTAGAAAACGACCCTCTCTTTCAACTCCAGGAAATCTTAAGGACATGTTGACTATTCTGCCACCACTAACCATATAGCCACTGGTCCCAAGGACACCAAGTCAGACTAAATAAAAACCCTGAAACATTCCAGGAGTTTGGAAATTGATAATCCCTTCGGTGAAGATAAAAGAATGAACAGAAAGAGAAAGCAAAGGCACAGAGAACAAATGGGTACCGCTGATTGCAAAAATGAGACTGAAATCCTGCTAATTGTTTTACAGACATAAAAAAAACCCAAAACCAGCCAATGAAAAACACTTAATTTGGTCAGTGATATGTATACAAAGGCACAGATGACCAAGGAGCACGCCTCTTGTGAAAGGAGATGCCTGTTTTACTTTTGAAAATTTCTGACTATTACCAGAAACAATGAAAAAAGTTCATTTCACCAGCACAGCAACTTACACCAGACCTTTTAGAGTCTCAAAATCTCAAATCTTTAGCCAACTGCAATGTTAGGTTTTAAATGAAAACTGCATTTTAGATGCCCGGGGGGGAGGAGAGGGTGTTACTATACATAGCATTAAGGCTAGTTCTCTACTCAACACAGAATTGCACCGGCCAGAGAGCTTTGCTTCCAGGGGTCAACACTGACACCTGTGACAACACCCACAGATACCACTATTCACTCCAGCTGAAGAGTGGGGAATAACTGTGGAAGACAAGCGTAACACCAACCTTCATAGGTAGTTCTGGTCTATACACTTCACATTTTTATATTCCTTCAATAAAACACTAAGAAGAATAACAAGTGTAACAATGTATAATTTTGTTCTGCTTTTTAAATCTGACCTTTTTCCATTTGCACTTCACTGAGATTTTTTTCACTTCCATAAAAGACTAAATGGTGCTGGTGTCACCTGTACACTATTGCAGCTGTCACGGGTTTCACATTGTGGTTATAATCATTAAAACACCTCCAGGAACTAGCCCTCAGACTGAATACTGAGGTAATCTGTACTCATAAACAGGTTCACACCTTGACATCAGTCAGGAGATTAAGGAGATTCGCTAATCTCTCCTCTAGCTCCTCTCTTCATACCCCAGGATACATGCTTTCATACAGACAATTCGGCAGTTTCTCACCTGGATGTTTTTATAAAGCATGCGATGAAACAAGATTGCTAACAGAGCAGGAAAGAGAGCACAACCATTAACGGAAACCTTGTTTCAGGGCAATGAACCAAATGTATTTGTCAAGTCCAAATGCATTTTGGATGAAAATGGAAAAAGACTTTCTTGGAGGCATTTGCAGATTTAACAAAGAAAAACATGAGCAATACAACAGGGCAGAAAACTGGAGAATGGAGAAAAGAACACCGAAAAGGTGATGCAAAGAGGATGGCTATCCCGGGACAATGTGCATGCAGGCCAGTCTTCCCATCCCCAAGCGGAGCCCTCAAGTTCTTCCTTAAACCAGCAAAAATTTCCAAAGGTTGCACAAGTAAAACTTGCTCTAGAAAGAAATCTGTAAGCAAGTCTCTTATTTTCTCACACTTTGAGAATGGTATACCTCATCATTAGTTAAAAAGAAGAAAAGCAGAAGGAAGAAAATAAATTCAAAACACAAAGCTTGTGAAAGGATTATTAGTTGAGTAGTCTTCAGCCAACTTATCTAACAAATGTCACTAATTTGCTATGTTTTCATTCTGCATTCACTAATGTTCTTGTTCATTAATGTCCTCATTTCTTCCTATGCTATTCCCTCTCCACAAACATTTTGGTAGCTGTATACAGCATCACCTTTACACATACACCATTGAAGCCCACCAAATTGTATATTCAATATCTGCATTACGGTGGTATTTAGAAAGCCTTCTCTATTTCAAGTGAAGAGTAAAACAAAACCATAGGGATTAAAAATACAATCACTGTATTCTGCCAAACTGTAAGCAAAAGGATCTTTTAATGCATCTAAACAAACAGATTTAGTCCTTTACACTTGTATTACCTAATTTCTGCTCCTCCAAAGCCCTTCAGTCTCTTAAATGCAGCAGAGCCTCCAGAACTAGGCAGTTGGGTACCTGCAGTCATCTTAGGAGGCAAAATCAATTGAAGCTCCTGAAAGCTCAATCCAGCCTGTTAAAGCTACCAGTTGGACTCTATTGGATTGTTTATCACAGGCAAGATAAAAGAAAAATGTACAGAAAGTGCTCACTCACTAAAGTTAGTTTTGAATCGATGTGTTTCTGGTCAAAGTTGAGTACAAGGAGCAGGTCAGAAGGAGAATGTTCAGTTAAGAGCGTACATCCATTACAAGTTCAAGAGTTGTTGCAATTTTCAGATCAAGTAATTTTGATATAAACAATTTAGAGAAAAAGCAGGCAGTTTTAGACATTTCATACAGTGAGCCAGCTTTCAGAAATCTAATATAGTTCTTTCCTATACAGAGTACAAGACTTGGCATTTGAAGCCAGATGTCTAGCAGACCTGAAAAAATCCAGCATGAAATTTAATAAGTCTGCTGTAACATTTCTCCTTCTCAGACATACCGCTGCAATACTATTAAGATGGCATTAGCAGGGTTTATAAAGCTAACCTGACATAAGAGTCAGGTTAAATATTTGTTTTCTTTGGTTTATTTTTAATTTAATATCCAGCATTTCCAAGAACAAGCAGAGACAATAAAAAGTTCCTTATTGTTTTTTGTAGCACCCCAATACTTAGCCATTCAGTCACTAAGAGCTACAATAACTGATGTAATTTTCCTTCTTATATGTGATGACTCAGGAGTGAACATCTGTGACTTCTCCCCATGCATTTCCTGGCCACTCTTTCCAGGTGACAGACCATCTGCACTCTTCCCTGCTCAGTCCTAGGTTGCAGTAAACTAGTTGAGGACAGACAAGTGCATAATCCCCCTTATTAACAGCTCCGGCACTGCAGCTGAGAATCTTTGGATACCCCATCACCAGCATAGCCTCAGTTTCTCACCGACACATGGTCAACGGTTTCACTTCACTCCGCTCAGTCCAGCAGAACAGTACTTAGCATGTACATAAAACATAGCATTACTCCCTTAGCAAAAGTTATCCAGCATGAGCCAGCAGGCTACAAGAAACACTTACACCTCACTACTCAACACACCGTGCTCAATCTGGAAGACTGGGACCACCAACACGAGAGAAAGCTACAAACCGGGAATAGCAATGGATCACTAGGACGGTTGCACAATTGGAGTGTATGACATAAAAGAAGAGGCTGAGAGAAATGGATTTGTGCTGCCTAGAAAAGAGATGATCAGGAGGAGATCTAATTGCGTCTTTCACAACGGAAAAGGAGCTCATAGAGAAGATAGAGACAGACTCTTCTCAGAAGTACACTTTGAGAGGATGAGAGTCAATAGTCACGAGCTGCAAGAAGGAAAATTCAGATCAAAGATGAGGGAAAACAATTCTTCACAGTGAGAGTGACTGAACATCTGAACAAGTTGTCTTGAGAAATGGAAAAGTCCATCATTGGAGATTTTCAAAAGTCAGCATCTCACACAGCTCTGATCAAACACCCAACCTCCCAGCCTCACTCAGTCCACAGGTTCTACATTTTACTTTTAATTTTTTCAGTTCAGATAGGTTAAAAGGCCTGAATTTACTAGAATAGTTTATTTTTCATTCCAAACAGAACAATCAGTTACACCAACGTAGAAGTTCTCAAAACAGCTGTGCAGCATTTCAGTGGGTTGGGGCCTCATTCCTATTTAAGGTACAGTGGCATGTCAAAACACCAGTGTTTTACTGAAAGATGAAATCTACATTTGACAATGACTATTGCGTTCCACTTACTCTTCCACTTTAGCTAAATATATTTACAAAGTAACCTATCAAAAGATGGTAACTTGTGTGTGTATTAACAAACTGGAATGATATTTTTCGCTGAAATTATCATTTACATGCAACTGTACTTGTCAATCCTATGTCACTGCTTGATTTGAAAACTGATACATCCTATATCACACTGCTAGCTCTTTGACTGATCTTTTCCAAAGAAGTCTAGAACTTTGCTTTTAAGCCGCAAAAATTCAAGTTAGGGAATATCTTAGTTTATCTGAACAATTGAACAAAAATACAGCTCCAAGAAAATCAATACTTGTCAGATACTTTGTTAGCTTGTATTTTTCTTCCAATGCGCTAATATTTACTGAAACACAGAGATTACAAACACATCCTTAGCTCCTATGTGTCAGCCCACTAATGGGAAAAAACCCCACTTATATCCACAAAAGCTTCCCCAAGCTGAATCCCTAACCACTGAAGTAAATTGAACTCAAAAAATCTGCCGAAACAGAAAGTGCACAATGCCTCTAACAGTATCAGTGACTCAGAGCTCCATTTCTAAATAAATATCCTTACTTGTCCATTCCTCCCATCCAGCCCCATGCATAGGGAGCCACTACATTAGCAAATTATTTAGGCTAAAAGTTAATTTAAAATAACAAAACTGAATAATTGGCATTGGCGATCAAATACTTCAGTTCGTATTTTACCTAGAAATGCATTACTGCATGTCATTAACTTTTCTCAAAACTGAGCATATTTCTTCAACTCCAGAAAGGGATTAGCAATCCTATAAAACTGAGTTTTTCTTTCAGTGAAGGCTGTTTCTCCATTCTCCATAAGTGGATGTGCAGTCTGTCCGAGAATGCAACTGCATCATAATGAAAAGGTCATCAAAAGCTTCATGTAAAAATGTAAAATGCTATTTTCATTTGAGCTAAAGTAACCAATGCATTTTCAGAAAGCACAACACAGAGCTAAATCTTAAAATTAAACAAAAATTAAACCAAAATTAAACCAAAATTAAACAAAATCAGCATGAAGTGACTTTTTTCGTAAGGTCAAAATGTGACACCTTTTTACAAAAGAGGCAAAGGAAACAATCATATGGACAAAAAGTAAAAACTCAGTCTTCTTGAATCTTCAGACATACACAAATTAAACCATAGATTCATTAAGAAGAAAACATTAACTTTTTGTTTTAATGCATGTTTCTTTACATACTATAAAAAGATCAGCTTCCAAGTTCTTCTGCGTATCAAGTCCCAAATTAATTGTTCCTAACTTAAACCTCAAATGTCAGTGCACCTAGAAATCCCCATTCAGCTCCATTAGAAGCCAGAGGATGGAGGATTTATGTTGCAAGCTTTCGGGGGTGGAGGGAGGATCCTTCCAATTAGGAATTTCAAATAGCAAAATGATTCCAGGCTGTAGCAACAGAAATCAAAGGCCCTACAACAACAGGCATCCCTTTCCCAAGAGTGTTTCAAGAGAAAATCACACATAATTAAGCGCAAGTTTCCAGAGTTGGCATGTATAGTATGTTATTCCTCCTACACATTTCTGTTAATTATTTTTTCAACTCAGCGCTGCAAGTAAGACACTGAGCCACTGAAATTTCTCATCTCTCTCAAATAACACACCACTATAAAGATGGTAGGTATAAGGCTGCAGTCCAGAAACACTTAGTGATGTCTACAGGAAGAACACCACATCCAGACAGTACAGTATAAGAAATTCATATTATTCTATAACCTAAACTTTTAACTATAAAGTTATGCTACAATATCCTTCAGTTGTTATTGGATTACTACTGCTCAGATTAAGAATATTCAAAATACACCTGTATTTTACGCATACAGCATCATATTTAGTGGAAATTTACCTTTTGAAAAATCAGCATGTAATTATTCTAAATGCAAAAGACAAGCTACTTTCGTAAACATCATGACAATCATTCAAGCTTTTTGATGCATATTTATTGCTCATCCATTTTAAAGTTTAGTAAAGTCAAAAAACCTAAGCATACTGTGAATATTAAGCCTAAGTGAAAGCAGTATGGATATGATTTAGCAAGAGTTAATTATTAAAGTTCCATTTCAGTATACAGTTTTACCACTTTATATGTAAACTCTATTTTACCAACAAGAACTATAATAGCTTTCAACCAAATCATGACCATGCCAGTTTTGCTTTTAGCAAGGAAGACTCACAAACCTCCACCCGTCCTTCGCGAGGTAGCTGAAGAGTCCATCAACGACGCTTGCAAAAAACTGCCCTCCAGTGATGAACAGAGTGTTAATGGTGACTAATCTGCCTCTTAAGTGTGGAGGAGCAACTTCTGCGATGTACACTGGCACAGTCATAGATGCTACACCTACAAGAATAAATTAAATTACAGTTATAAAATCGAAAGAGATACTACATCCTTTTTACATCATAAAATATAGTACCATTTCAATGGAACAAGCTGGAGGAATTTTATTTCCAGGTTCTGAAATATAAAAAAAAAAGAAAATACACCTAATGAACTCTAGAAGCATACCCATGGGCACACACACCAATTGCTAGCGGCTGTATTGCAAGTTCAAGGTTTGATGAAACAATAGAAGGAATAACTCGCTTCAATCCACATTGCATATATACTAAGACTAAATAAAAAGCATAAATATATTTATAGTTTTGAAATGAAGAGATGCTATGATCCAAGTAAGCACACATAAGTCAAAGGGACTAACTGAAGGTGCCAAGTGTTCACAGCTCTGCGTTTAAACAGAACTTTAGAATGGTTTTCACCTCCAAGAAAAAGCAAGGCCAAGCATTATTATTCTTATCGTTATTATTATTCTGTAATTTATTATTATATATAACAGATTGTTTCTTGACTTGGTTTAAAAGTATTCCATATGCAGTGCTAAAAACTCTACTGCCACAAGGAAGCAAGGACTGAAGGTAAAGCATAGCTGCCTTTTGTTCTGTCTTAACACTGGTAGTACTTCCTACGAATTCTGCAATGGCTCTAAATGAGCCATTTGTGCAAAAGACAGAAATGCCCGTGTGGCCCACACACAGGAGCGCGCGCACACACACAGAAACGGTAACAACAGGAGTTCAGCAGCATATAAAGAGCAGAGCTGGGTAAGGAACACGCTTTGGTGGTCCAAACCCACCAACAAAGTCGCGCTGTCCTTTAAAGGAAATTTATATCCCTATTTTCTTCAGAGAACCAACAGCAACAACCAACAGCAATTTCTCTTGTCATAAAAACTGGAAGTATGCTGGTGGCACACACACGAAACCACATTTTGACTGAAGCCAGCCGAGATACAACTTGAGCACAGTGAGCACAGCCCAGCAGCAGCAGAGACATCACATCTTCCAGCCTTGGGCAGCTCCATCGGGTCCACACCAACAGCCCCATGCCAGCACAGGCCAGTGCCGCACCCCCAGCAAGGAAGAGGGTCACCTAAAGGCGTGCAGGTGGCTCCTGAAGCACGGCCATGGTTCCCGGCTCGGCTCATGGCAGAAAGATTTCGCCATGAAATGGTGGAGGCTTCAGCCGGCGCCCCGCTGCCTGGCTGACTCACACAAAGTCATCTTTAGCAACAAGGTTAGCCTGACAGAACTGGTGCGAGCCTCCAAAACCTCGAGCAAGGAATATAGACTGTTTAATAATAAAATGGCATCAGAAGATCCTTTGTTAAAACAGGTAAATGCTCACAGCAGCCTCTCAGCATGATAACCCAGTTGCCGGCAGAGCCTCCCAGGACGCACCAATGCCGCCTCCTCCTATTGACTGAGCAGCCCACGCAGAATTAAAAAAACCCACACATAAAAGTGTCAGGAAGAAAAAAAAAAAAAAAACACATTAAAAATTTATTCAACCATTTCTCGAAGCCAACCAGGATGCACCATGGAAAAATGCATTCAAATAGCCCTTTGCGCGCTTGATAGAGAAGCAATTTTTCAAACGGAATCCACCATTAGGTGGATAGGTGCCCACCTTGGGCACCCCACCTCACGCGCTCACGCGCCTTACCCCACGGCAGCATGGCCATCTTGCCATCTTCCCACCGCCAGGAGGGGCCTGGCAGGACACCCAGCTCTGCGGGGCCAGGCCCAAAGCCCGGTGTCATGGTCTCTGCCTGCGATCGGCAGCAGAGGCTGAGGAAAGGCGCACCAGCAAAACCGGCATCAAGTAATTCCCCTGCTACACCCTAAACAAGCTTCCAATAACCGCCAGCTTTGGGAATTCATGACTCGATGGACCAGACGCTTGGTATCTCTGGAGGGCTTTCTGAGGCCATTCTTCACTCTCCACTACTTTATTTAGACCAATCATCACTAAAAAACATGGTAACTCAAGGCAGGATGGGGGGCGGGGGGGGAGTCTGCTTGCCAGTGGCTATTTTATCATTTGGCCCATAAACACCTTCCCCGCTGTTTGCAAGAGTAACATGGAAATGAGAGAAGATGATTGGGTGCAGAGCAGCAGGAATGAAATGACAGACCAAACCCTCCAACACGGAGCTGACAGGTATAGAATCAGAACAGGGTTATGCAATAAGTACAGGAAAGAAAAATCGGGTTGCGTTTCTGTGTTTCAGGGGACACAAAGAGAAAACTGACCTTACATCTTTCTCTTGGAAGCTACTGAAAGTCAGCCCCTAGTACTCATCCTGCCCCCCATGCCCTGCAAACATGGATACCATTAAAAGGTTAAGAAAAAACACGTATAGTCCCAAGAAGTATATCTTTTAAATAGATAGAATCATAGAATTGTCTAGGTTGGAAGGGATCTATAGGATCATCAAGTCCAATCATCAACCTAACACTGCCAAAACCACCACTAAACCATGTCCCTAACAATCATCTAGCGAAGCTAATTTGAGAGGTAAAGATGGAAACATCCATATGTGGATTTTACTGGAAAGCAGTGAGAAAGATGTGCACAATCAAAACTAATATATGCTCTGTAAAAAAGCTAGTTGCCCCCCCCCCCCCCCCGCCATTCAACTCTTAAGGAAGGCTGATTTTACACAGGATCTGCAGAGAAATCGTGTTCAAAAACAAGCCAGCCAAATCTGCTTCTCAGGCATTCAAAAAGCAGAGCCATGCCATTGATCAGACCAACAGCTATCGCTGACGTTCAGCGCGCACCATCAGTGCTGGGACACTGCTAGAACCACCGTTAGCCCCAGCTAACACAACACTTGCCATTTACAGGTAAACTAAAGCCTTCTGCTGTAACATAAGGGTAGTGTGAAGGTCAAAACATGTTTATAAAGTGTCTTGAACAACAGGCACCGTGACAGCAGGAGGTTTACTGTTTCTGCTGTGTTCCTTCCACAAAGTTAATGACTACAGAAATTAGCAGAGGAAGGGGAAGCTTGCACATCTCAACAAGCTAGTCAATGATACTAGCTATTCAGCTGGCATTAATATGACAGTTGAAATTATTTATTATCAAAACTGCAATGAATAGTACATCTTCTCTTAGGAAAAACTAAGGAGTTAAGAGTATTAATTCAAAAGCATGCAGAATTGTTTAGACTGACAGGGACATTTGGAGATCATCTAGTCCAACACCTGTTCAAGCAGGGTAAGCTACAGCAGGTTGCCCAGGACCATGCTCAGTTAGGTCCTGACCATCTCCACAGGTGGATCTCCAACCAAATGATTCTGTGACTTCCATGTCAGCTTTCTCACCCTGAGAAAATGTTGCGGTCAAAACCAGCCCTTTTGGCATTGTACTCAGACCTTGCTTCCTCTACTGGGCTTCCCAAAACCTGCAGGTTGAAAACATCCAAACAAAAACCTCAGTTTGGAAGATAAATTTATGTTATGTATTTCCAGTTATCATTTAGCTATCAAAACATATGCTTTGCTACTCTGAGCCTGAAACAGAGTGTGGCAGGAGGAGGTTTCAGGAAATGAAAGGAAGCGATTAGGAAAGCCTCCCCAGTTTGACTGGCTGCCCTCCAGAAAGCATTCACACAGAAACCAAAGTTCTTTCTAAAAAATTCACCAGGAGTAAAAAAGGCTATTCTGAAACATATCAAATTAAGGAAAAAACTCATACCACTTTAAGGAAATAATGCTTTAGATTCTACAGTGTTATTTACATTACAGATTTGCTTTCAATTGCCTTAGAATGCATCAGTTTTCTCCAGATTTCCCTCCTCTAATTTCAATTTAAGACACACCAGAACACAGGAGAGTAAATTCTTGTGAAAAGGCATAGTTGGATGCAAGACATTAAATGTTAAACAACTATAAAAATCTCTAAAATATATAACCAGTATTCGTTATGTAGTTATTTTAATAAAGAAATAATAATAATAAATTTAAAGAAATTTGAAAACAAAGAACAGCTTACCTAGCAAAATAAATATGGCTGCAATGTAATCCTTGTTTAATCTTTCATATGAGAATGCTTTCATTTGCACTTAGATGACACATTCTAATATGCTCTCACTGTTAAACTGCTCACACCAAATAAAAGATTCTTGCTGCAGGCAAGTATATTACTACCTAACTAATAAAGCCGGTAAGTGACAAGATGTGAGGAAAAGAAAATGAAAACAATTAACTGGAAATCTGTCCGAGAAAGTTTAAGCTCTACATTGTGAACCACAGCTATGAAATCTGAGAACAGACAGCAGGCAAGCCCAATCTTTATCGACTTGAGTAACCAAGGCATTAACCTTTTGCCCTCATTAAAGAATATAGTTCAGAAAAAAATATAATAGAAGGTTCCTTAAATTTAGACCACAAGATGCCTCTAATTATTATACGGGAAGCATTAGATGACACGATGGACCTAAATCATCATATTAAATGTTTTATCACTTCCAAAATCACTTAGGAGACTAATTACTAGAGCTGCTACTATAATCTGCACACTTACCATTGGAAAGCAGAGACAATAGAGCACACAACTCAATTCTAAGACAATCTATAGAAAGCAGGTATGAAAAAGCATCTTAGAATCTTATTACCAACCAGAAAGGTATTTTCAGTATGAAGACATAAGCATTAAAACGAATTCACTAAGAAGTTCGGGAACGAAGTCAACAAACCTACAGACAGGAAAGATAAAAAGGTCATGAAGGAGAACTCCTACAATAATTAGGAGAATTAAAAATATATTTTAAGAACTGAGATTAAGGTAGCAAAACAAAAGGACTAAAGAAGGAATCCAAGTCCTTGTGAATAAATACTAGGGAGATGGAATGATTTTAAAGACTTTTTGCAAGATCAGATGGATATAAATGTATCCTGTAAAGGCCAGGACTTCCACTACAGCTCCAGTCGTGTGTCTACCAAACACAATGGAAGATGTGTCATAAAAACAGATGAGCAACAAAAGCTGGAGACAGGATATTGAATGAGATGCACTTTTACTCCTAGCATAATAACAAAGCTCTAAGGTAGTAGGGATGCAAGTGTCAGTCATCTCACTGGCGTCAACCAATAACCAGCAGCAGGAGCAGCAAAAACATTGGGAAGGATTCCTGACAATTTTTTGTTGTTGCTGTTTAGATTACTACCGAAAAGGTTCATAAGCACAAGAGAGAGGTAACAAGAATTGGGTAACTTTAAAAATAAAAAAACCTCATGCAACCAAATCAGCCTTTTATGCTTAGAAATAAAGAGGACTGCTGGTTAACTAGAAGTGCTAAGGAGGCACATCCAGGAGCTGGTGTCTCTTTGCATCACAGTTCTGTCCCTCCTTCCCTCCAGCTTGTCTGACCCTCTGCGTCAACACCAGGTAAACCAGGGAATACAACCAGCTAAAAGGATATCCACCTGCCCGTTAAGGGGTTTGTACCACTTCGCTCCCTTAAACAGTTCACAATGAGCTCAAAAGCCTGTACTGGCCCACAGGCAGGACTACGTATGATAACAGAGACTGGCCTGAACTGCCACGGGACTCCAGACTGTCCAGTTGGAAACTAAAATCAGGATGTGAAATAATCACAAAAACCAAAAAAGCAAAGATATCCCTGATCCTATTTCAGAGTACAGCAACTGAGCTAGTAATCTCTATTAACAACAGAGAACAGTCACAGCTCATTACAGAAATTTGTATTGTTAGGAGTTCCAAATGAACAGGCAGAAACAGAAGTTACTGAAACACTTTCAGAATACTCATGGGAATGAGGCATTCCTCATTAACACAGAAAGCTGGACTGAGACACTTAACCAATGTAATAGTTTGATTTTTTCCATATACCTTAGAATGCACTGGTAAGAGCAAATTTTCATTAAAATGTTAAACTTTAATGCAATCAAATTTAAAGTTCACTTCATTAAGAAGCTGCCCATAGTGGTTTGTACTACTTGTAAGGATTCCAAGCAGCTCTAGCAAGTGATTCCACAGATGGAGGATTTGTGGAGGCAACCTGATGAAGAAGCAAGTTTATGGCAAAGAGAATCAGGAATTAAATATTAATAAACAGTTTAATAGAGATTGTTACGCTATGAGGAAGTATGAATATGAATTTAAGGTTTGGTTGTTGGTTGTTTGTTGGTGTTTTGGTTTTTTTTTTAATTAAATAGTAAATTCCAAAGGGGGCAGGGGGAAACTTGCCAAGCTACAGCTGAACATCAGGCTAATGTTTTCTTCCAGCAACTTTGCAGGAAATCTGATAAACTTCTTACATCTTGGATATTGGACATGCAATCTAAATTTAGTGCCTTGAAACACTATTGATCCTAGAAGTACATCAGATTATACAGACAAAGAGACTTTCATCAACTATTTTCTTTCAGCTGTGTTCCTGCAAATTATACTCTAAGGTTTTTACTTTATTTCTGACTAGAACGGCATTCTTGCCAACCAATAATTTTAGAACATTGCTCACATCCAAGTAGTAGTATTCAAGGGTAAGGGCAACACACTGGTTAACTTTTTGAAAGAAGTGACAAGTTCCACAATAATTTTATATTCTTTACTGTCCATCTAAAGAAGAATCCATTTAAGTAGTTTGTGGAGAGAAGAATGTCTATCCATCCTCAACAAAATGGATACATTTTAGCTGGCAAGGATATTGATTTTAAAAGGCCATTAGCTTTCACAAACACATATACAGGAGCCACATCAACAATCAGCCACTGCTATTCTACAGACAGCTCTACAACATACTTTAATTATACGGCTCAATCTAAACAAAAATTAAGACTTTTCATAGTCTTGTAGAGTTCTTTTCTGTTGTTACAGTTAACACTTCAGTTTTCAGTAATGACAGTCAACCTAAGAGGATATTAGAGTGCCTCATTAAAAGTGCTAATAGGAAATACTTGAGAAAGCAGTGCTTTTGAACACTGTTCCAGTATACTAACCACTCCTCTAGCAGATAAAGCTAAAATCTTCAGTGAAACAGCTTGTGTTTGAGTGCGAACATCACAGGAAAGCTCAAGTCCCCTCTAATATCTAGGCTTTCCACGCACTGCACGTATCTAGTAAAGGCATTATCAGCAGTTTTTAACTGATTACTGGAAGTTATTTGAAGGATGATTGACAGCACACTTTCCCATTTCAATCTCTCCACTACATCAGATTAGTAGAAGTCCATTTCTTACTAGTGGCACAACCATACTCGGCTACAGCAAAGCTCTGAAATACGTAAGGACAGTGGGACAAACCACTAACACTAAACCCACATTGCTTTGTGAGAACATAAATCACAGCAACAGGCAGATTTAGGAGCATCTCCTCTAGACTGGGGGTCCAATGTCAGCAGACTTCATTGAAGTCTTGTATTTTATTTAAACACTAATTTATTAAATCAGAGAGAGAGTTGCTTCACCACAGTTAAAGAATCTGTACTGTTGAACATCTAATATTCTAAGTAATAGCAGGTCTTTATGTCCCTATCTAGCCACTAGCCCAAACCAGAGTGACCAATATTATAATTAGTGCCAAAAACCTATGTTACTACGTGGCATCCAACTGTGGAAGAGTCCAAGGCCCAGAACAATCTGAAGAAAAATAAATGGAGCTCCTCACCAGTTGATACTGCTTCGAATTTATAAAACAATCATATCTTAATGAGCCTGGATGAATAATTGCTTCTGTCGGCCATGAGAAGGTTTTTCACTGTTCTGTGTATCAGTAAGGATCAAGAATGCAAAATCCTTCTTCACCTAAAAAAAACCTCAAATTGTGTCCACTAGAAACAACCACAACTGTCATATTGTAAAGGCAACCCCCAAAAAAGATAGCATTAGCCTTAGTGAACTGGATTACAGGCAAGAGTCATTTCAAGTTTCAAACTCCCCCTTTATCAAAAGACACAGATGCAAACCCAACTCATAAAAAAAAAACCAACCTAAAATGGCAATACAGAGTACAATTCCTGTGTAATGAAAGTACTGTGGACTTTCTCTGACATCTCCAGGGCAGTATCTTGCAAGAAGAGCATAAGGAAACCACATATCATAGTAGAGAAACATGAATATACAACAAATTGAGTAGTGAAGAAGGGACTATTTATCCCAGTACTTATTTTCCAACACTGAAATTCTGCAAGCCAGGGAACCTTTTTAATCTGGAAACTGGGTGGTTATGAAATGGGAAAAAGTAACTGGGCCATGACACTTAAGGCAAGACAGACAAGAACCTACCATGTACAGGCTAGTTTATTAAAATAAAACCTCGTTTACCCAGTTTATTGAAAGAAAACTTAGTTTATAAAAAACTTGAAAACATACAAAAAATTTGCAGCAATCTTTAATAACACACAAATTAGAAAATACTACCCACAGCCTGAAAACTGCAGGCATTCAGTTCTACCAAGTAACATCCCAATGTACAGGGGGATACAAAACATGTCACAATCTGTGGACACCCAAAGAGTAAGTAGACACCAAAAGAGTAAGGAGGAGAGCTAGAGGGGGTAAAAATACTTCTCTGAGAAAACTGTTGAACAGCAGGAACAGAAAGAGAATTTTACATAAAAGCAACCAGAACTGATAAAGTTTTTAAGGTCAGATGAAAGTAACTATTTATAAGTGTTAGAACCACTTTAACTGTAGAGTCCTATTCAACCTCAGCCTCAACGTTAGTACTATACATAGAACAGCTCATTTTGGGAAGAGAATTTTTAAAACAAATAATTTCTTCTATCCAAAGTTATTTTAAGATTATTCAAGGTTACAGTAATCCAAAAACATGTTAAAGAGAAAATTTATTTTGAGTGGCAAAGTCAGAAGGAGAGAGTGGGATTTAAATAACCAGGCACAAAATAATCAAGCTAAACATCCAGAAAACTTGAAGCAAAGATCCTCGCAACTGTCCAAAGCATAAGAGCATGCATCGCACTACAGATGTCAGATCACAGCTTACATTTCCCAGCAATGCAGAGTTAGTTACCCATATTCAGTCTTTCTTTATGGCCAGCATATATTCCTTTTAATCCAGGATGCCAAACACCCGGTCAGACTTTCCCTATTCAGCTGCCCAAGTTCCTGGGTATCCCACTGTGGGAACTCCTTCTCACGGCATGGCATAGTGGGAACCTGTGCTTGTAGTCATGGCTGCAGATCCCATTCCAGAAAGCTGGCACGTTTAAAACAAGTTACTCCCTTCATGCTGCCCAAATCTATCCACAGATCTAGCTTTAAGATTTACCCTGTTTCAGAGTACTTCAAAACATTAATCAGAATGATTCCTAAAAGAAACTCAGCTAACAGACAACATCATACAAATGTAACAACTGACCTGGTGATTAATCAAACTAGCTCATCAGAGACAGTTTCTTCAAAACACATATGCAAAGTAATTGGTTGCTAATCTACACCTACATATTCAATAAGCAAGAGAGTTAAAAAGTCTTTTGTTGGTCTTCTACACAGCTATCAATTTGTATTTAGCAATTTTCAACACCGAAATGGATTTTCTCATTTTTGTTAAGTGATCCAGACAGGAAAAGATGAATTATTTCTGGAACAGCATTTTTAAGAAAACCTAAATAGAAAAAAACTGTCTGAAAAGGTATGTGCGTGTGCACACAGGCATGCAGGGGAGGCAGTATCACTGATCTTCAATACTGAATTTGCTATGCCTCCCTCTACTTGAAAGGTACCAGGACTTGTGAGGAAGTGTGTTTCTGAACCATTAAAACAACACAAGATTAGCAATCAGCCCTAAAAGTGACTAAAAGCTACCAAAAGCAACTAGTAAAAAGCCTAACTCGTTTTGTTTCTGAATTAATTTTGATCAAGCACTATTTGCAAAGATACTGTGACCATACAAGCTGCGGAAGACCTTTCATGGTGAAACAGTGAAGCAACATAGATGTTTATACTACTCAATGCAACATTTATTTTTACCATATTGCAAAAGCTTCTCACTTCTGAAAATAAGAGCATTTTATTTTTCTTTTACTTGGAAATTATAAATACAACATAGTAGTTTTCCTTATGATAGCTTGTACAGAAACCCAAGAAAAGCATTACTTAATCTACTTTAGAGGTGAAGCTTTTAGGTCAAATAAATAGTAATTGACATAAGCTGTGCTTTGCTGTAGACATTCTTTAGCACATGCAGAGGACGCACTATACACACTGCTTGCTTACACCTAGGAAAAATAGGCAGATGAACTTGGCAAAGCCCTGAGGCAGTCACAGCTAAAGATAAGGAGTTGCTTCCCCAGCTGGTGGCTCCTCCCCTTCCAGCGAGGCAGCAGATCAGGATGTTTATCTGTATTTCAGCTACTCCATTTCCCATTCGAGACTTTTGATCTAGTGGCTGACGTGGACTTGTGCTAAGGCGCAAGATCACAACAACCACTAACTGAGCAGCTGAGGACTGGCCATCCAGCTCCTTCTACTGACTCAGCCATGCAAATAGCGGTTTCCAGCACAGAAGTATGGTTTTATAATGACCCAGAAGTATCTGGCAGGACTCATCTGCATAACCATTCATATATGCTAGAAAGACAGCGTTATGAACACCATGCAATCTTTACACGCTTAAAAAAAAAAAAAATCCCACACCAAAAACCCCAGAACAACAGTTGAACACTTCAAAGATTAGCAAAGATTTTCTGTGCAGAGAAATTTTATTTTCAGAGGACAAGAGTAATGATTTGAAAGCTACACATAAAACAAATACTCCTTTCCAACTTTGCACTTTTGTTTATAAACCATTTTTTTCTTTCCTAGTTCTACTACAGTGATGCTTCACCCATCTTACAATAATTCTAAGAGCAGTGATATCAAAACAAACATGAACAAGCTTTAGAAGGTGAACTACAGCTCAGCTAAAAGCATGCCCTCAATTATACCTGAAAGCCCTCTTCAGCTAAGAAGTAACTTGGTTTTAACAGTGCCTCTTTCTACAAGTGTACTTATTAAAACAGTTAAACCAGTTAACTTTCCTGTGAACTGCTTTAGGTTTCATTGAGATAACTAAAAGTCCAGCAACTGACTCCAAACATGCAGCTTAAGATGTAGATGAGCAGAAGAATGCACTTTCTTACCTACCACTTGCCACTAATTAAAAAAAACAAATCTAGAAAGACTAATCTCATTGCAAACAGTATTTTAGACACAAACTAAGGAGTGACATTGACTGTGTTCATTCGCTATTCTAGAAAGCCATTCATAAAAATACTGTCTAGTTTACATTCACAGTAATTTTGCGCTTGCAATGGGTAAATACCTTGCAACCATCAATGCAGAAAACTGTATTTTCATCTGAATTACTACATTTAGTTACCCACTAGTGTAAGAAACAGCATGATTTGTAGAAAGACAAGTACCAGTTATATGGTTTTGCAACTATTGCTCTAAAAAATAAACAAAAGCCCTGTAAGCCTTTTATAGCCTAAGGTCTGATTTTAAAAAGTAACTTTCAATTATATCATTATAATGCAAGTAGCACTCATGACAGTAATGTAAGTATAACTATCATTATAATGAAAATATACCAGTCACAGTGACTGCTCAGTTTCCCTCTATACCAGAGGTTTCACACACAAACAAGATTGTGTCTACAAACACAAGTGATCCATGTAGACACAATAAAACACATTTTTTGACCATATGGGAAGAAAAATGGTGTCTATATTTGCAGTATTCGAGGTTAGGGGGGGTGGTGTGGAAATCAGTACAGTTCTTCCTCAAGATACCTTCCATGGCACACGCCTCTTGCACGCTAGGAAAAATAAGGATGTTCCCCGCGCACATGGGTTAAGTCAACATCTTGAGTCTGTAGTCCAAGTGCCGGACATCTCTTTGCTTTACAAGCAGCAGCTCAGCTTATATGTCTAGCTTCCATGCAACTTCTCCCCATGGTCTGGAGTTTCCCCACTACTATTTCAATAACAGCTGCTTTGTGCCAGTGAAATGCAACTGTGAAAGGAGAACACCCTACGGAGGAATCCCAGGTAAGGATCTCTCAAGTAAAGCAGTTAAGTCTCAGAAACGGTTTTCACTATTAGGACAAGGATCTTGCACAAGACTGTCCTTAGCAGAGGGACAAACCGGCGCTCAACTTCTTCAGGCCACGTAACCTTACTCCTAGAAATGACTCGGTGATAGTCTAGATCAGCAGTCACAACTGCAGCATTCACAGTGTAATACCCAAGCTGTCAAGGGATACAAGGGTACTTTAAGCTATTTTGGTGTGTATTTACTTCCATCAGTTGCTTATACTGACAAAAAGAAGATGTTGCAAGTGAAGAATGAGGCTGCTGCATTTGTGGAAAAAAAAGCACGACAGTAGCTGTCAAGTGCTAAAGTGAAAAAAGAAACAGATGAACTGCTCCATTACCAACATCTAAGGGACAAAAAGCTGAGGAAAGTCTCAGCTAACCAGGAGTGGGTGGACACTGCAGGTAGTGAGAAACTACTGCTGAATTTTATCAGGGAAATGGCCTACAAAAGAGCTTCCTCAAAACAAGACTGCAAGTCTCAAGGCCCCAGGGAAGAGACTGGTAGAGGACAGAAGATCTCAGGAAAACCTGCGAGACGCTGCTCTCATGGTTTGCAGCTTTTGACAACTTGCAGTCCTCCAGACACGTTGTAATGGACAGCCATCTTCCAAACAACAGACTTAATTCTGCTAACAGGGTTGATCTCCTTCAACTTTTACTTTGCAGACCTCCTTATTAATAACAGCGCTCAGAGCAAACGGATGCGAGAACTGCAGATCACAGGAGCACAGCTCCCGAGGTCCACCCGCAGAGCGGCTCCTTCCTGCCCTGTTTTCATTCTCCGGACATGTTAGCAGGGGAGGATTCAGGAAGAACCGCAGGTCAGCCTGCAGTGAAAGCCGGGCAAACATTGTGATGTTCTCAGTAAATCTCGTTAATTGATACAAGACCCTGGTAACTCTAGACAACCTAAAGATTAAAAGGAAATAAAGATGGGTATCTACAATGCCCTTCTGTAACTCAGAGCACTGCACTGATTCCCTCATCCAGCAGTCTGCTGTGTTGCCCCTATCCAATAAGAGAATCGTGAAAAGAAGAAATTTTAAGAAGAATTAGGAGTTAGCATTTAAAATGGCATATCTGACAGTCCCATTCTTACTAACATAGATGCAGCAAATATCCTTGTTAAGATAAAATCTGCTTTTCCCCTGACTTGCACTGCGCAAGTTGCCATAAATCACTGAAAGTCATAAGATGACTAACTGGGCAATGAAATATTCTGCTTGCTGTCCCCCAGCCTCTAAGTGCCCCAGCTTTTTGTACTCTGAGGCACAGCTGCTACACAGAGCATCCTGTTAATTTTATTTTTTTTAACTCCTTTGTATCTGCTCCCACTAAGAAGCGGATTCCGTCCTTAAAACTGAAAATTTTACAGCTAAAAATGAAGACACATTCTCTTTCAAAGGGACAACCCATTCCCATGTCAGGTTCAAGTTTTAAGTGAAAAGATTCATACACAAGCTACCACCAAGAAAAACAACAAAATCCAGGATCTCTCTGAAATACAAATTTTCCAAGTTCCGCATTTACAGCATTACTCTACTTTCACAGAGAAAATTTATAAATAAATTTTTGTATTTGAGGATAACTGGAAATCCTAACAGAGTGGGCAAGGAGCTCCAAATCCTCACAGCACTCTTTCCAAAGAAACCCTACAAAGTAATTACTGTCTCGCATCTTGTTTTTGCCTATAATCTGGTCACATTTCACCTGATGTTTTAATTAAGTTTTCATAAAGCACGATCTAATTGAAACATTAATTACAGTAAAACCTAGCTACATATAATTGAATTTTCCCTCAAAAGTAAAAAGAATTACTTTTATTTACATTTTAAAAACATCTCTGGTCCACATCCTCTTCCTTATTTCGCCAAACAAAAGGTAGGGACTGCTGACAATACTGCAGGTGGGCAGCATCAGGAGGCAGAATTAATTACCCACCGGAGGAGAATTATTAAACTGAGCACTAATAGAGTAACTGTGAGTAGGAAAGAAACCAGTTGTGATAGCTTCTAATAAAGCACTAGGAACCAGCAACAAAGCACAAAACAGCTCATAGGTGACTGGATCTCTGAATTACTCATTACCCACTCCTATCTGCCCAGTTAGTACTTGTATGCAGCAAGAAAATAATAAAACCACGGTATTTTCCCTATAAAATTTTACAGTCTGCTGCAAAGCACACATGTTGATGACAGGTTTATATGTAGATGAGGTTGGGAAGAAGCCCCTGTTCTAGCAGAATGCTATTCTTCCTGACACCAAAGACAACCTCCTTAATAACAGAATTCCCTTCCTTACTACTCATGACCTACCGCCATACTACAACAGCTACAAAAACTTCCCACAGAACATGCTTCCAATGCAGTGTGTGCTTTCAGCAACTCCAATGTTTATGGCTCGTTATCTTCAGGAGAAGCACGATCCACCTTTCAAATACTGTCAAGTTCACATCCACATTCATCTGCTCACTCTGAGTTTAGACTGCTCTCCACTCTTAGTTTAAAGCATTTTTTGATTGCTAAGACGTACAGACCCTTTGAGTAGTGTTTCAATCCACCGTATCAGAAAATTCAAGCTTAGGTGCGAATTACCAAAAGCATTTAGTAGCAAAGTCCTTTAACGACTCTTGTGCCAAATGCCTGTAAGGAACAGAAAAGGCTCGTGGGAGTAATTGAAGAATAAGCACAGTTAGTGATACAGCATGTCAGTTTATATTCAGGAAATTAAGTCTACATTATTCCACTGAGATAAATCCTAATGCTTTATAGAGTTGGGTTGATTTTAGGCAATCTTATTTTCCTGTGCAATGACAAGTATGTGACAATTTGTATATATTTATCTATTAACGCACAGTTTGCGCTTACAGTTAAGTAGAATTACCCACAGTTACAAAGCCAAGTGGGAATTACATAACAGGCATTAATTGTAATTTGTAACAAATAATTTACCAGCATTTCAGTACAATTTGAGTATCAGGCTTCCCCGAGCCCAGGCTTCTCTGACTAGTACCACCAACAGTACTGCCTGTCTAAAGGCCAAACACACAGCAAGGAGGGAAAGAGAAGAGATCTGACTGTAAAGGAAATTATCCGAGAACCTGAAAATCAGACTATGAAGGCCATTCACAGAAATTGTAGTGTTGAACAGGTTATGACTGATGGAATTAAAGATTATTATTTGGTTTTAATAAGTCCAAGAATACCTTTCGAAAATGCAAGCAAACTTCAGCTCCACTTTACAGAAGGAAAATTGGAGTCATAAAGTACCACATTCACTTTCAGATCACGTGGCCAGGAAGTGACAAATCCGAGAATTACAGATTGGTCTTATGTTTACTACGCAAAAGACGGTGCATCAGACTTTTGGGGTATCACAATGTGCAAGTTAAGCCTCTCAGCAGTACAACAGACATTTTCTTATTGCAGCATTTAAAGTTAGAAAGCCTTCTGAGTGGCAAAGTAAAATAACCATGTGCATGGATTTAACTTATTTTAACGTAAGGCTTGTTGTAATTCAGCCTTGAGACTACAAAACTGCATGACACAAAAAACTTCATGTTACGGCGAGGTAAGTTCAAGGCTATGTGTCTCTAGCTCTTTGTATCAGCATGAAATAATTTTTTTTTTCTTGCTAGTACCAGAGCACAACAGTGTCCTTGCTACTATTGCTTCTACAGCACACACACAAACTGTATGGGTTCCAGCTCCTACGACAGGTAACGCAAGCTGGTATTTGCCTTGGCAAAATTCACTGTGACTTAGAAAACCAATGGCACAGATCCTGTAACAGGACAAATTCGCAGAATACAGAGCAACTGCGAAAGTGAAATGCAGCAGACCAAACATTTCTTGGCCTATTATTGCTTGAGGGATACATGTATTTTAGTGCTGATCTTGTTGACAAATAGAAATCCAAACCAAAGAACACTCAGAGCAACTGTGAAAAGGAGACACAGCAGACCAAACACTTCCCAACCTATTATTGCTTTAGGGATACATGTATTTTAGTGCTGATAATGTATGACAAATAGAACTCCAAACAAAGAGAGCCATACATTGCTTCTGGATGATTCAGCTACATTGGGAACCTATTTGTACAAGACTAAGAAGTATGCACACAAGCATTTTTATGTTTTACTACAGCTAACTGAATCATTTGCTTTAAGCAAGAAACAGAGCACCGCTGTAAGCAAAATATAGTAGAAGATTAATATAAGCATTTGCGAAGAAATATGATGTGTGTCATCTTCAAATATCAGCTTAAGTCTTATAAATTTCTCTAACATATCTGCCTAAAGTTGTATTTTTCAGTTGTAGCTTGGTACAACATCCATATCTACCCTGCAAACTTAATTTTATATGAAACTACAATTAGTTGACGAACAGATACAGGTCTCCTGTAAAGCGCCATACTAATTAGTAGTTTATCGAGATCATGAGGTAAAGAAATTAGTGTTGCCATAATGTCAGTGGAATCACACTGGCTTAAGACTGGTGAAAGAGTGCCGAGTCAGGCCTCTTGAAGTTCTCTCTTGCTCATTGCCAGAGCATATATGAAAACTAGTTACCCTGTGCGGATGTTGGACCATACAAGTCCATTATACATCCCTACTTGATAAAAAAATTAATGAAGAAGAAGGAATTGAGCCAAGAACTATATATTTCCACTTGATAAAAAAAAATTACAGAAGCAGAAAGAATGGCTCCCTACCCCAAAGCAGTTCTTTGTACCTTCTCCTGTCCTCTAGAGCACAGCTGCAGAATCTATTCCCAACACACTAATCCTGAAAATCTGCACAACTGATTCACGGTATCCTCTCGCATAGCCACCTTCAATCATATTTTTTCTCACCACAAAAATACCAACAACTCTTAATTAAAATATCCACGAATACAATTTTATTTCATTACTTAATTCTTCCCGTGCGTGCACACATACAGAGCTCTCCAGATGTCTGGATTCCTACTTCCCAACACGACTGTCTAGAAGGCCTGGATCAGACATTCCTTCTCACCAGCGTGGGTCAGGAACAACAAGTGTGGCAGATGAGTTACTGAGGTTTGAGTAGTGCTACTTTAGCACTCGCACTTCCAGTTCCCCCTTCTTTGCACCAGTGCAAGGAGCGTGGTTTCCCTATATCCCAGTCCAAATGAAGCTCCCTCATAGGGGAAACTTGGGGATAAGAAGCCATTGCAGCTAGACAAACTGAAAAATTGAATAGTTTGACTGTGACGAAGTGGTCCATAAGGACCCCCCATCACACCCAGCACGCAGTTTCACTTCCTGTATCCTGGAAAGAGCCTCTAGGAAGAAAAGCAGAATTAATACAACAGCCTGAGAGGGCAGGCTAACAGGCAGGGCAGGCTTGCCCTCACCCAACCCATACACAGCCACAGGGATTTATGCCTCAGCAACCCATCTAAAACAGAAACACAGATGAATCCATACTCATGGATGAAAGACAGAAGGCAGCGTCCGGCCATGAGCAGAGGCTCTATTAAGCCAGCCAGAAACACGTTAAGATGCTAGGTAAGGAAAACCAGAAAACACACACGCAGTGCCTTAGAAGTTTCAGCTTTACAGGGTGAATTACTGAGAATTAACTTCTGAATAGACTAAACATAAAACTGGTGGCTCTGATCTTGCTGAAGATTCAATCGGTTTTACAGAGGAGACAGGCCTGATGGTCTTGAGCCGCGAGGAAAAAACCTTCTCTGCACTGCTGCGTCTCTAAGCTCAGAGCACCGTTCCCCTCTGTGCAAGGGAGCACTCCACATCTAAGAGGATAATGATTAATCGCCCAGATAGTACTTGGGTGTCAGGCACAGCAATTAACTTTGAATTAGGGAGAGGCCCTGCAGACTGATACGACAGACCGCTTTTGACTCCAGGGAAGAAAGATTCAGAAATAGGTGGGGATAGGCAGAATCAAAGCCAAAACACAAGCTGCATCTTTTCTTACTTTAAAGTCACCATCGACAGGCACAAAAGAAAGCAAAACAACAGCAGAGCTTGACCTAAAAATTATGCCTTGAAACTACAGCTTTTTCAGAAGCACACACAGTGTTGAACATGATAATATTTTGTTTACCCTAGCTAGTAAAACTGCAGGCTGGAGGCGGGAAGCCCTAAACTGGCAGGAGATAAGATGCACAGAGGTAATCACATAGAGCATACAGGTGTAGACAACGATTCTACCCTGCCCCAAAGTTACATTTTAAGATAAATAGTACCTTGTCGTCCACACTTTCAAAGAATTTAGTAAAGTACACTCCCACTCACTAAAAGAGAAGTTGACATTATTTGTGTATTTGTGGTCTACTCAATGTGTGCCCAGATTTCTGCTATATGCATCAATGATTTTTTCCAGAAACGTGCCAGTCAATCATTACAAGAGACAAGATCTACTTTCCATGCCTTGTTTCTCCTCCTACCCAAGAACTACATACAACACAAAACCAGACCCAGTGCTCAGCTCAAAATATTACCACAGTGATCGAATTCCTGGGCTAGAAGATCATGAATGCCTATGTACATTTAGCCTTTTCCACCCCTTTCTTCAAGGTCCTGAAGTTGTCCGGGTGGCTCTGGCTTTCCATTAGTACCAAGCTGTTCCAATGTGAATTGGACTGGTGAGGTCAGCAGCGCCTATGATTAATGCAGGAGCAGGGAGTCTACAAGGCAAAAGACTGAGCTGCTGAACTCCATAGTGAATAAAACCAGACTTACCTCTTCCCCTCAGGCAGATTCCCCATTCCTGTGCTGACATAGCTACTACTGACCTCAACAGTCCAATAATCAAGGACCTGTGAACAAACGAAAAAGGTCATTTATATGCAAACATTCGCTAAAGTGCATGCTTAAAGTACAGGCAGCTTCGGTCTTAACCAGTACTTCCTCCATGCTTACTGTGCTCTATTACCACACTGCCTTTCTCAGATGTTAGACTCTCTCCGGGATCCACCACAGATCCAACCAACAACCCTAAAAAGCTCCAACCAAATCAAAACAGCAAGTACTTAGTGGCGAGTCCCTTCAATTTTATCTCCTTGAGATCACAGATTAAATAAAACTTCCTAGGTGGGCAGCTACAGACAGAAAATTAAGTTCAAAGTAACAGGCAGAGTAAGTCCTAATATAGCTAGGAATAACAAATATAGCATGTTGACCTGAACCTTAATCACACAAAAAATACCGTAAGAAGCAGTGTTTCGCTCCTACTATCACACGTTAGACAAGTAAATTCCAAAGGAATACTAGCTCTAACTCGAGGCATCTGACTTTGAGATCCTGATATACCGTCCTCCACCAACTGTACTAGAACTCAGGCTCCCAACTCTCCCAGTTCCCAACAGCACTCCAGTTAGATGTTCAAACAGAAAGCAAAAACATTCCCTGCCTCCAACACCTCATGTAGTCTCTGTGTTTCCATTATCTTTCTAGATTTCTGAAGTTGCTGCAGCATCATTGCCATAACTTCCATCAATATATGTAGTTAGTTACCACTTTTCCTATTAAAACCTCAGGAATAAGTAATTTATTAAGTATATTTATTAGCTTCAGTACACAGCTTTTGGTTCCAGCCTTCTCTGGGCATCTTTAAGATAGTAGCTTTATTCTTTTTCTTCCATAATTTCCCAATAATTTCTGCTGTTGAATGGTGGAATGTGAAGCCTATGCTACAACCGCCAGTTCAGCAGCACAAGAGAAGACTGCAACAAGTGCAGAAGATAGTGGTCTTCAGCATGAGGATCATCTAACTCTTCCTTAGAGAAATTACTGAATCCTGACTGCCTATCCATTTCTGAATGTGCAGCTGAAGAGACAGTAAATCAACAACTGTATTTTCTCCAGGTTAAGCACCACCAGTTCCTCTAGGATTAGAGCTGTAAAAAAGTAACGGGCCATACTGTTTAACTCTTTCATAAGAGTCATTGTGGGGTAAAAAAAAACACAGAATCACAGATAACTACCAAGTATTGTAGTACTACTACATGCTTTGGACAAGAAGCAATGGTAATTTAGGAGAGGAAAAACATAGGGATGGGAACAGGAGCTCCCCGATTCCACCAGCTGGTCTGGTCTTGCTTTGGAGGCTGAACTGCAACGCAGGGCATGGGAACAGGATGGCACCAGTGCTTCTTCTCCCTTCCTGGTCCTCTGGGCACAGCAGCTCTGCTCTGGTACCGTACCAGGGAAAAGGAGGAATACCTGCAGTTGTGCCTCTCTCTCGCCCTTGAAAGTGGAACAGATGCCACAGGAGGACCTGGCTGAACTGCAGAAGGCGGTTCAGAGCAGGGCATGAATCAAGATTACTACTACCATTTTCAAATATTCACAATACCTAACTTTTCTTTTTCCATTTGATTACAATAAATGTGATTGATAGCTTATGAATGATGGCAATGCTCTGATAGTAACGTATCAGCTGTAACACCACGAAGTCATTTAATGACACTTATTTAAGGTCACCTTCATGGTTTTATGACTCTGTCAGCATGAAGAAAAGTCGACGCTCAGAGAGGAACAAACAACAGGTTGGGGGGGGGGGGAGAATCCCAAAAATCCTACATCCACCTATTTATTAGGGGTGCAATCAGCTTGAGATGGATATAAATTTCAAATTGTTGGTGACTTCAGGTAGGCCTAAGTTCAAAGGTCTGACCTAGGGAAACACTAGTAGGAGTGCTAAAACTACAAAAAGAAACCTGGAAAACTATCAGAAGTTACTAAGCAAGGCAGATTGTTCATGGCTTTGTACGGTTTCTATGCCATTCTGGGATGGAACAAGTACTTGAGAGAAGGAACAGGAGAGAATTTCTTATGCACAATCAGAAATTAAAGACCTTCTTCCATTGACACATGCCAGAGATCACTTCAGTAGGTGTTTCACTCAGAGAAGCGCTCACTGGAACACGTTGCCAACTTACAAGACCACATGCCCCACAGCATGGGCAATACAACATGTGCAACACCAGGCAGGCTCTTCTGCTCTTTCCAACTTGGCACGCATCCCCCTGGGTTTCCAGAGCACGACAGGAAAGTAGAGCTGTGGCTAAACACAAAGACATCCCTAATACTTCCTTCCAGCTGCCGGAAAATAATCTTTTCCCAAAGTGATTACGTCCATAGGCACATTAAAACCACAATTATTGGGTTTGCTTCCCTGAAAGCTTGCAAGAGAAGCAACAGTGGAGAAAACCATGCACACAAGGCTCCTGACCAGAAAAAAAGGGAAACAGAAGGGCCGTTACTCCTTGTTGCTGTCCAAGACAGAAAAGGTTAGCCTGCAGAGACTCCCACTTCTGCGAGAGGCTGGAAAACTCTTGCCTTAGGGCTCCCACTTAAGGCATAGGTTCTTAAAGCTATTTAATTTTGTCTAGATTATGAAAATACAGGCGATTGCCAGGTGAATCTAATTTTGGATACACGTTTTTGTTTACACAGCAGGTCGACCACCATTTCTGGCAACTTCTGGTTTTGTGTCTATTGTCTGGAGATCGACAATCACTTCATTACTGCCTCAGAGACAACTGAGCAAGCAGCTGTATGTGCTTGGCTTGTTTTGATTAGATTAGAGCTCCTCAATGCTACCAGCTGGCATGAGACCTGTGAAAACTCAGACCTTCCCAAATACGCAGTGTTAAAAAGAGACCAGAAAGTTCTAGATTTGAGGCCTGAAGCAACTGCCTCCCAGGGAAACCCCACTTCTCCCCTAAGACCATTCAGCCTTGCAGAGTGCCTGTCAGCCCCTGTGCTAAAAGCATCAGGTAGCACCGGGGTTTTCCACACTGCCTGGAAATTTTTTTTGCCTTGAAATTGCCTCATCACTCAGGAGCAGAAGTAGACCGCACTCGTCGATGTAAAATGCTCGCTAGCAAAGGACAAACCCCAAGGTCGGCGCCAGGTGCTTCTGGAAAACATCAGCTCTAACGAGAAGCAAGAAGTCTTTCAGATTAGCCACAGAGGGCAAAGCCCCTCCAGAGAGCAGCTCCCTTGCCGAGTTACACTGCAGAAGTCAGGGAGGGGGGAAGAGAAGTTCAAGTAGCAAAGCTGGGGTGACAGCTCCTGAATATGCACAACTGGAAGACCCATCTCCAGGGGAGCAGGGAGAAGACCCCTGAGGGACAGTTAAAGGACAAGCCCAAGGTAAAAAGTTGCATGTATCAATAAACATACGCTTTTGTTTGGGGTTTTTTTTCCAGCAGTTGCTAGTTTTAGGCTTTCAGCAGCTCCAATGACTGTCCCACCCAACCCAGCCTCTTCACAAGCTTCACATCAGCAACACTGATTGTTCAGGTCGGATACAAAAACTCAATTCTTCACCAATGAAGACCCATAAAACAATTTTGCAGACAAAGCCATCCATCAGGCCCTCCATGATACCAGCACGCAGCACAACCACAGCCATCCAGTTTGAGTCCAGCCATCTTAAGTAGAAATCATCAATTTTCAGGACTTCCATAGGATTTCCAAATCAAAAGCTTACCATGCTTTTATGGAATAATCCCTAAAATACTACCTTTTAAAAGAAATTAATGTATTTAAAAATACAATATATTCTATAAAAACCCACATAAGAATTTAAAGCCTCCTTCTTTTCAGCACCTACTTTCGATATTTTTACTTTTTTCACTGCTTGGCAAATTGGCAAAGTACACACTAGTACGCTCAGAATAAAAATTATGTGCATATCCTGACAGTGCACAGCAGAAGACAGTTGCTAGCACTTCAAATCTGCTTCTTGGACTCTCCTCAGATGTCCTGCCTTGTGCCTCTGCTGATGAGACTGGTATAAGCTTCAGCCAAACAAGTCACTTAAACCCAAGAGTTCCAGCTGAATGACTTGCTATCTTTAACATCCTGGTAAGAGGATGCCACCGGTCTCTTGTTCCTGTAGCAAAAACAGCATTTTGAAAATAAGCCCACCTATGGTGCCCCCGTGAATTTTTCAAGACAGGTAAGGAAACACTTGTGTTTAACACTGCAAGCTTCCTTCAAGTTGCCTTTTTATATAGAGTAAGAGGATCATAAAAGTTTCAATTTTATGCCACATATGAGCTGGATGCATTGTATTTTTTCCAAAATGAACAAAAATACTTAAAATACAACAGGAATTATGTTTTAATAGAACAATTTGACTAAGTACAGTGAAAACTATTTTAGAAGATTCTCGTGTTTTAGAGACAGAAAAATCAATTTCAAGGTTTACATACTATGGGATTATATTTTTTTTTTTAGTTAAACAAAAACAACAGCGAAAAGCCCAAAACAAAGGTAAAAAAAACAACCAAACAAATGAAACACCACTCTTATAACTTTAAACAGTTTCCCGAAGAAACAAAAGTAAAAAAAATCCCTTAGGTATAATTCTGTGTGCTTATTAATACTTTATTCTGAAATGGATACTAAATATTTGCCAAAGGTAGTAATATCTATGTATAAACTGTTGATCTTTTGGTATCACACTGTCAGACAAAACAATAATGGAGTCAGTGCATGTTGACATGACAGTGAACTGAGCATAGCACTGTGCACCCTGTCCAACACACACAAAATTGGAGGACTTCAAAAGATACAGTTTTTCACCTTCATGTGCTCCTGGTACCCTGCAAGATCACAGCTCCAGTTAGAAGCTAATGTATCCTCCCAGACGCTCTTGCACAAGAACAGATCAAACTCTTAAGATGCAGAGATCCAACCCTGAGCACACACAGTAATGGCAGTAGCTATAGATCCTGGAAATTTGGGCGAGCATCTCTTGTCAGCAGCAGTACAAGAGTCCATTCCAACAACACGGCTATTTATCGCTCCATTCCCACTGCAAGCTTATACTACCAAACCACTGTCTCCAGAGGAAAAAAAAACAGCCTCTGAACCTCTGGACTGAAAATTACAAGCATCTGCCAGAAACAGCACAGCATATTTAGGGGCTGAGGTGACTTTCCCCTCCAAAATGTACTAAGGTATAAACTCCTTTAAAAAAATGGGGTGGACACTCACTCCTAAAAACAGACTGAAGCTTTGGAGTTTCCCATGGCAGGTTGGGGGCGGGGAAGGAGGAGATTAATCTGTAATTTTTTCCAAGATAAAAATACAAAGCACCTGAAAAAGCTCAGTAGTACACTAAAAAAAAAAAAAAAAAACAACCAAGCAACAAAAAAAAAACCCAAAACCCAGCACACACATCCTCATCTTTAAGAAACAACAGGTCATACTGGCTATTTTCCAGTATTTTCCCAGCACACATGTTAGTCCAGCTGATATGGTGGACCTTTACTTAACCACTGTAAAGATAATACAGAGATGGTACTACAAGATTCAAGTTCTTTCATTAAATTTGGTTATTTTTGTTATTTGCTACTGTTAGTCGAAGCCAGTCCCACCAGGGGAGCCCTGAACCATATGCCAGCGCTTTCCACTCCTGCCTAATTCTGTGCGCAGTCTTGTTTCCCTCTGCTCAGAAAATGACCTACATATGCAGTAAAAAGATGCTACCAGGAACACTACAGATGTCACATCCAAATACAGCCTTTAAAGAAAAATACTACAGACATTTTGAAGACAAAGCAAGCACTGAGCAGTAGGCTCACATTCTGAAGATACATCCTGCACCAGCAAAGACAGGGGTCAGAAAGAAGACAAGGCACCTGACCAGTCAGGTCCCCATCGCATTGCAGACCTAGTAACAGAGTGCGTGCACACACAGTAGTCCTAAGAAGTACCTCTGCTTCCACAAGGGCTTGGGTAGCATGTGCACTAAGTAACGCCTAAGCCACACATTGAGTAAGAAAAAAAACAACACTGAAGAGCCAATCATTAATTGATCAACATCTATTCTGCATGCTGAACAAGACAGGAGAATCTAATCATCCAGCTAATGACCGTACATTAAGATAGAGATCAACTCTGCATGAGCAAGCTTAATTCTGTCACTTCCTCAACTCTGTGTAACTCAAACAGCTTTCCTTCCACAGCTGGTACGTAAAAGTTCTTGAAGAAGGCATCTGAACAGCACACTACCTGGAACACCATGCCAACACCCAGGTACGCCAGCTCCAGGCTTAAAACCTTGAGCGTCCTCAGATGACAGAAGGATGAACTGCTCCCACTGCAGACTGGCGAGCCGCGGAAACACATATGGCCAATGGGGTCAGACAACACACTGATTGTAAAATTAGGACATTGGACTGATTACAGTCTAAGAAATAAGTGACTTTGCAAACATAGCTATTCACTATTATCCTTTCTAGTCTCTACTCCATTTAGTCCCGGTGTTTACTCCACTCACTCTCCATCTCCATTCTCACAGCAGCAGGTTTTCAGTAGAATTAGCTCTCACCTACAGCCATGCCTAGCTCGAACCTCTGGTGTTTCAGTTCTTGGCCTATCCTCAGACTTTGGTAGGACAGACCCAAGATGAGCCAAGTGAAGAACCTGGCTTTCCTGCCAAGCGTGCAAACTACAGCAGCCAACACAAGGCAAGCCTATGTTGACCCTCAGTCCCATACCAAGTGTGGTTGGTCACCCTTCAGCAACAGGCTAAGGCCGTCAGCATCTGCAGGTGCAAAAGGTCCAAATATGCTTTTGTACCAATGACATTTTTCCTAGCTAAGCTCATACAAAGCGCTACTGAGCTCATGTGATCGAATTTCCTAAATGTTTGAATTTTGCCGACATTTGCTCTAATGAATATCCATCCAAATGTTGCATTCCTGACAGCAGACTCAGCCAAATCCCTAAAGAGCCAGGGACACCCGAGCTGCTCGGGAAGGGGCAGGCACAGGGGAGGGAAGGATTGCCATAACCTTGTTCTTAAGCCATTTTGCCTGAAGTTGTCATGAACTATGTATTTTGAAATTCAGATATGAAAAGATCTAAGAATATTCTAAGCTTATGCTGAACACAGTTTCCTTTTCTTTGCATTCCCTGTATTTTGTATTTACATTGGCGGGGTGGGGGGTGGGGGGTAACATAAATGTTTTCAAACATAAAAATTTAGTCAACATTTGCAATAGAAGAGGACTTTGGCTTGTCCTTGAGTGAAGGTCTTTATTTTCCAGAAACATCTCCTTCTGTAATTGCTTAGGAGAAAAGGAGAGTTTTTCTATTTCAAAACAGCTCTACAGAAAATGGTATGAAACAGACAAGTGAAAGATGTTCCTCGTTTCTGCACATATCCTGTGTTTTTCATCCTTGAAAGCTTAACTGTAGCCCTTTATAACACACAGCCATGAGAAAAATGGTGGTTTTCTCACACGGACACAATTAACACAGACCCACACTGTACCAGCGAGGGCGGAACGAAGTCCCATAGGTAACCATCACTGCATCTGCTTCTACAGCACCACAGTACTGCCCATAATACAGTAATTCATTTATTAAATGCAAGCAAACGCCTATTTCTGGAGCAGAATCTCTTGATGTGTAATTAGCAGAGAGCTACAGGAAAGAGGCCTCAAAAATGTATAAAATCATACACAGTTAAGAAGTTTTTACTGGTTTGCAGGTAGGAAAGCATTTCATAACACCACAGCATCACACCCTTACATTTCAGCAGTTCACACTGTCACTGAAGCATCACATTACTAAGCGACCTCCTTACACCAAGGCTAGGAAGTTCTTGCTCACTGTGGGCAGTAAAATGATAGTCAGAGGGCTCCAAGAGAAGAAAGGGAAGAAACTCGTTAAAAGTTCCATCAATTTCCAATGCCTTCATGAAATTATCCAGGCTCCCTCTGGTGGGGGATTTAATGTAGAGATTGTTGCAGTTTGCTGTATGAGAACAGGTTTGAAGCACAACATTTTGTCTTTTGCAAAATAAACCTTGTTAGGCTTGGACTCAGCGATTCTTGGAGTCTCTTGTGATGCTTCAGTGACAGCAATTTAAGATAATACTTTGTTTCTGGCCATGCACTCTATCACATATAGAAGAGCAACCTTTGATATAAAAAGAGAAAAGATCGTATTTTTAAAACATAAATTAGTGTCCTTGTGCTCCAAAATCCTCAGAACATTTCTCCCTCCTTACTTCAGCTCTCCGGAGCCCCAGAAGAACCACCACCTCTGTCTCTGACATGGAAAGAAGCCAAAGAGAGAGATCTCTCCCCAGACCACACAAGAGATCTACGGCTGTACGGAACAACAGCCCCCAGCTCCCTATTTCAATTTCTGTGCTTTACATATTAATTATATTAACCCCCCAGTCTCATATCCTTCCAACAATACCAATGTCATTTATTCGCACCAAGGTAAGACAATTCCAACATGCCTACGTATCTGTCTACAAGACACACATACTCAAGAGTCAAGCAAACCATCCACCCCTCTGCTCTCTCTTCCCCCTGAAGTTGTCAGTGTAACCAGTTATAGTCAACAAAGAACAGGAGAAGCTTTACAAACACGAAAAGATCTAAAATATGATATTTTTAGTATCTACCACTAAACGCATGTGTTTATTGTGACATACTGTCATCAAAATACCTGCAAGCTCGTAGTCAAATTTAATTTTCTTGTCTCCTGAACATTGTAACACACATTACCAACATTCTGCAGTCTGAAGTCTTGATTAAAAAAAATGCTGGAAGGTAGCATTTAAAAAATAAAAGCCAATCCCCCAACTCGGGGTAGGAAAACTGCAACCTGAAGATGATGTCCCTTACTGTACAGGGAAAACAGCATGAGCCCTTTCAAGGACGGAGCCAATTTTATTTCTGACAGACCTTATTATGACTCACTAACTTTTTTCCTTAATAAGACCGCAAATTGCACCACAGCAAGTGTGTCTACAACAAGCCACAGAATTAAAAAAATTATTCAATGGCTAAGAAACAGAACTTTGTTATGCAGATTCTCAATTTGTCTTCATGTCTCCATAGGAAGGGTTGCAAGATCACAGTAAGAAAGATTTACTACTTTTTTTTTTTTTATACATACTTTAAGTCCAAGGACTCTGAGTAACCTCAGACAACCCATCTTGGATGATGAGTATCATTCAAATTTCTGCCTGACAGGATGGCAGCCAAAGCTCAACCAAAATTATGGGGATATTTAGGATACAGCTGGCGCAGAAACCAGTTTCAAAGGTTAGGGAAAACACTGCTCATCACTTCAAGTTCTTTGGGACAACTATAAAGTTTTATCAGAACCTGATGCTTGCAAGTTATGCAATGCATACAGGAAGGCAGCCTAAGAGCAGCAATTCATGTTCAGTTCTGCAGGATGCTATTAATGAAACCCAAAGCCTACCGAAGCAAGTGTCATCTCATTTGATGAGAGAGATTACTACCTCAGTTTGTCCCAAAAGCACTCCTTCAGTGCCAAACGAAAAGCAAAGCTGTGCGGGGAACCAGAGGAGAGGTACTGACAGTTCACAATGACAGGCACTGTCTTCCCCTTGCTCCAGACTTCCCAGAGCCCGCTCGGATGCAAAGCTCACGGTGTGAGCTGCAGACACTGACAGACCACCCTGAAGATGAATTTGCAGAAAAGACGCGGAGACCATTCTCCTCGTACAGAAACCAGACAACTCTCCCCTAAAATATTTAGCATAGATATCAGGAAGAAATTTTTCATTATGAGGGTGCTGAGACACTGGCACAGGTTGCCCAGGGAAGTTGTGGATGCCCCATCCCTGGAGGTGTCCAAGGCCAGGCTGGATGGGGCTTTGAGCAACCTGGGCTGGTGGGAGGTGTCCCTGCCTATGGCAGGGGGGTTGGAACTCGAGGATCTTTAAGGTCCCTTCCAACCTAAACCGTTCCACGGCTCTAAGCGGGCCAGGACCGCACCAGCTGTAAGCGCAGCGAAGCGGGCAGGCACACCCGCGCTCCCCCGCTCCGCGCCGCGCCGCCCGCAGACCCCTCTCCGACCTCGGCGGGGTCACGCATCCCCCCCGCCAGCGGCCGAGCGCTTCGAACCCCCCCCGCTGGCCTTTTCCCTGCGGGCTGCCTCACATAAACGGGCGGCGGACGCGCCGGTTTCGGGCTCGGTTAAACCCCCCCTCCCTTTGGGGGTGAGGGATGGGGGGGGGGGGGAGCTGTTTCCCGCCGGGGCAAGAGCGGGGGTCCCCCGCAGGGGGCGGTCGGGAGGGAGAGGGGAGCACTCACCGATGCCCAGCCCCACCACCACGCGTCCCCCCAGCAGGGTCTCCTTGTCGCGGGCGGCGGCCAGGACGCCGGCCCCCGCCGTGAAGAGGCCGCTGGCCAGCAGGATGCAGGGCCGCCGGCCGCACAGCCCGTTGAGGACGCCGCCGGCCAGGGCGGAGAGGGCGGCGGCGCCCACCGTGCCGGAGACGAGCAGCTCCTGCCAGAGGGCGTCCAGGTTGAGCTCCCTCTTGAGGAGGAGCAGGGCCCCCGACACCACGCCGGTGTCGTAGCCGAAGAGGAAGCCCCCCAGGGCGGAGAAGACCGACACCACGTAGACGAAGCCGGGGGTCTCGTCCTGCTGGAACTGCCGCCGCGCCGCCCGCTCCAGCTCGCCGCCCGACGCCGCGCTGTTGAGGCTGGAGCACGACTCGGCGGCGATGAGGCTCCGCTCGCCCGCCGCCGCCGCCGCCGCGCCCGAGCCGGCGGACCCGTCCGCCTGCCGCCGCCGCTTCTCGCCCATCAGGTTGCTCAGGCTCCGCAGCGTGTACTCCACATTGTCGCTGGCCTTGCGGGACATGGGACGGCCGCGGCGGCTCCTGCCCCGGCCGGGGGAGGGCAAAGGGGGCTGAGGCGGGCGGGTGCCGGGCGACTCTGGCTACGGCGGGGCGGCTGCTGCTGCCGCTGGCGCCGCCTGTCCTCGCTCGCCCCTCTCGGGCCGCGCTCAGCCGGGTCGCATAGTCGTCGTCCCCCCGCCGCCGCCGCCGCCGGACAGACTTGAGGGGAAGTTGCCCGCCGCGGCCGCCGCTCCCAGCGCCCAGGCGGAGCTGGAGGCGGAGGCGGGCGGGGACAGCGGCGAGCGCGGCCCGGCGGGCGCCAGGGGGCGGGACCCGCCGCCGCCGCCCCCCCCGCCCCTTCTCCGCTCCACCGTGGCGCGCACCACTGCGCAGGCGCGGCCGGCTGCGCCTGCGCGCTGAGCGCCGCGACGCCGCCGGCCCCGCCCGCTGGCCCTGAGGAGAGGTGCTGGCAAGCCGGCGGGGTGGGCGGGCCGCGCTGAGAGACGCCGGGAGAAGGAGGGAGGGAGGGAATGAAGTCCTGGGCGGGTGGGCGCCGCCAGAGCCGCCCCGCTAGCCCGGGGAGCAGCTCGCCCTAGCCCGCCGCGGTGTTGGAGCTGGGGCGGGGGGGTGGTTCTGCTGGGCAGGGGTGGAAGGGGCTGTTGGCCTCGCCCGCCCCACTGCGCCGCTCTCCGCTCCGCCGGGGCCACCTTGTCCAAGCGGCTGGCGATCGTAAAAATCACAGTTATATTTGATAACTGAGCCACTTTAAGAAAGGCGGCATTCAAAGTTCGCGTTTGTAATCTTCTAAGGTGCTGGGAAGGGAAAATTTCGACCGGTTGTTCAGAGGGGGGCTGGTTTGTTACCGTATAGAAGAAAAGTTTGGAGCTTGTTCTCGTGTTTATCCTTGTGGCACAGCGGTTTGGTAGTTCCATCTTTAAGCGTTTTTGTTGCGGAGTTCCAGCAGGATGAAGGCGGCGGGGCGGGGCGGGGCGGGCAGAGCCCGGCAGCGGCTGGCGGGAGAGCGGGGCCGCCCGGTGGCCGGGGCGGGGGGCACGGCGGGACGCGGCGACATCGGGGCAGCGCCCGCGGCCGCCCCGCGCGGAAGAGTCCTCCAGGCGCGATGCAAACACTGGGGGGAAAAGGAAGTCGCATCGGAATGTTATCATTTGTGCCTCACTCCTAAGGCCTGATTTAATGGCACGTATTAAAATTCTCCTATCGACTTGACTGTCTTCTGTAAAGGCCTCATAAAGAATGCTGGAAAGCTCAACGTGAGCTGGCAATGTGCGCTCGCAGCCCAGGCGGCCAACTGTATCCTGGGCTGCATCAAAAGAAGCGTGGCCAGCAGGTCGAGGGAGGTGGTTCTGCCCCTCTATTCCACTCTTGTGAGACCCCACCTGGAATATTGCATCCAGCTCTGGAGTCCCCAACATAAGAGGGACATGGACCTGTTGGTGTGGGTCCAGAGCAGGGCCATGAAGATGATCAGAGGACTGGAGCACCTCTCCTCTGAGGGAATAGGGGTTGTTCAGCCTGGAGAAGAGAAGGCTCCGGGGAGGCCTTACAGTATCTGAAGGGCACCTACAAGAAAGCTGGAGAGGGACTTTTTACAAGGGTATGTAGTGATAGGATGAGGGGTAATGGCTTCAAACTGGAAGAGGGGAAATTAATAGATTGGATATTAGGAAGAAATTTTTCATTATGAGGGTGGTGAGGCACTGGAACAGGTTTCCCAGAGAGGTTGTGGAACCTCCATCCCTGAAAGTGTTCAAGGCCAGGCTGGATGGGACTTTGAGCAACCTGGTCTAGTGGGAGGTGTCCCTGCCCATGGCAGGGGGTTGGAACTCAATGATCTTTAAGGTTCCTTCCAACCTAAACCATTCTATGATTCATTCTGAGATAATGGGTCCAGCCAGTAGATGGAGAATTTCGGTAATTAATTGGATCAGTTATTCTCAGCCCACACCTTGTGAACGGTACTAGTCACAGCCACATGAATTTAAAAATCAGAAGAGGGAGCAAAGTTCAGTGTGGCTGGCTGCACACAGTCCCTTTGGCGGTTTGCCTCTGCCTCAAACCGAGCTGTGAAATGCTGATACACTGTGGTCCAGATAGTACGAACTAAATAAAGCAGTGAGCTGTAGCTACTAAAATAAATGATAATAAGTTGTCTATGTAGTTAATCCAGTTAGTGACAGATGTGGTAGTGGACTTATAAATACAATAGGTCAGCTTCCATGTTTGAGCATGTGAGAAGCCTGAATTAGGTAAAAATTAAACACATATTAACATTCAGTTGGTTTTAATCAAGATTTGGATAATCTAGTATGATTGGCACAGAGCATTCCTTATTCCTGTACAGACCATTAGGGCCCAACCCAGCACAAGAGGAAACCGTTCCAGGTTGTAGCATCAGGAATGAAGTTACGTTGTGCTACAAGAAACTGTCCCCTCTCCACGAGCAGACTGGCTTACATTTCTACAACACCATCAGGAGAGAGATCTGTAATGTTCCAGAAGTCTCCAGACTTGCCTGGCAAGCACAGCACTCAATACTTTTTATATGTAAGTCCCAAATAAAAAAATATGGGACACAGTGCATTAAACAGAAAATACTCACAGCAAATCCCTAGCCAGCTAGAAGGAATGCTTTCACAGAATATTGTCACAACAGCTGGCTGTCACAGAAACAACCTGTCTTTTTAACAGCCATCTCAGAAGCTGGAGGCATTCTGTATGCTACAGTTAATAGAGACTCAAGAGAGCTAACAAAAAGCGCTTTTTTTCCCATTGCTGGCCCAACACATTCACAAACAGACATAATTTCTCATCAGATCATGCTGTCAAACCTATCTTTTAAAAGGATTCCCTGAAGAAACACAACAAAGAGGTTCAGCTGCGGGGGACACTACACTAAAGACTGACTTCATGAGAAAGAGGGAGGATTTGGTTTGTGTGTAGATTTTCATTATTGTGATCATCTGTCCATAGTACTGGATTTCATGGTAAGAGCCAGCTTATAAATGATTTCACAGTAATGCAGAATGTAGTAGGTATGATTAGTAATCTAAGAGAGGGGAGTCAGATGCAAAGAAGGATTTGGGTAGATTTTAGGTATGACATTATGCTTCCAAGAGATTAAATGTTTAATTGAAACACTGGTTAGATTCGCAGCACTGCCTCATTCTCTCCTTTAAGGTGTGTTTGCACAGTTGTTTGCAAGGTGATGCTGTGAACTAGATCAAAGAACTGGTCCAGCTTTAAGAAACTCAATTGTTCACATTTCGGCAGAGAGCAGGAATAATTACAGGATTTTACTGCTTTTATATTGTTGATACATGGCATACATCAGAAGATGTCTTCCAGAAAGCTGAGTGCTTTGTGCGTGTGCCCAGGACTCCCCCAGGCCTGAATAGCTGTGAGTTAGCTCCTGTCTCTTGGTTGGCACTGAGAAGCAGGTGGATCAGTGCCTAAATCTCCCGGGGATTTCAGTCCAGCCAAGATGCACAGTGAGATGCTGTAGGTCTTCTGTGGGATAGCTTCACCCAGGAAGTGGGAGACCCAAATCACAGATTTGCTTCAGCCCAGGAGGATTTAAACCTCTCTCTCTCTCACCTCCCAAGAAGATTGTAGGTTAAATGGGGAAAAGATGGGTTCTTAAAGGAAATTGGATTGCTGTGCAGACAAGAATGCAAGAGCCATGGGGCTAGATGGACAGTGAGGCAGAAAAGGATCTGACTCTGTGGCAGAAGACGGTCCAGCCTTGTCAGTGCTGGTTATATTCCTTACATCAAACCATTGTTGCATTAAAAAATGGAATAATACAAGGAGCAAATCCCCAAACCAAGAATTCTTCCCACCTCAGTCAGTGCTGAAGGGGCAGGCATGAGGGCTTTAGCCTCACGTGGGATTTAGCAATACAGTGTGCAGCCTCTTGTGTTTTTAGGCTCCTAAACTAATTTCTTGTTCATCAGTGTTATGATGCCTTAAACTCTAAGCAACCTGCTCTGGTACTCGCGGTATTTTGCACAGGCAGAGTTGCCATGTAAGTTGAGAAATACCCCTGCACTGAATTGAGGGAAATCACCTAGCTAAATATGCAAAAAAGATCAGCAAATAGTGTTAGTACTAGCAGCAGCTTATGTAATGTCTGAAACCCTGGAAAAGCACTGATAGTAATGCCGAAACCATTTCTTACAAGCTAAGTTTGCATGCAGTTCTCAAGGTTGAGAAACCTTTTCCCTACACAGAATTATACATTATTTGTGTGCCAAGAAATACAGTTAGGTACCATTTTATAAGAAAAGTATTTCTCCCTCTGACAAGACACAAACCCTGATCCTAGATCACATCGGTTCGCTGAGTTGGTGAATGTGTACTGGTAATGTAAGGTTGAGACTATAAGGAACACTGTAGTTTAAAAAAGAAAAACAGGAACTGTACATAGGAATTTAACACTAGAAACAATTTTAAATAAGCCATGTATTGTCTTAAAACTTCCTTTAGTTCCAAAGCTCATCCTATTGTCATAACATTGTTTGGTCTCTTTGGAAAGAAGACACTTTCAGATACACTCTGTAGTTTTCCGATGCCTGCATAACATTCCTTCTCCAGCCATTTTCACTATCTTGACAAAGTCGTTTTGTTCATTTATCTGAATGTATCTCTCTCTTAGCTCTCAATGCAGCTTTAGTTGTTTTTAATCCTTCCGGTGTTTGCTTTGGGTTCTCCTTTATACATACACATCCAATATCTCAACAAAAGTCACCCTTCATATACACAAGCTGTCCTCAATTGCACTGTCTTACGTGAGACTTTAATTCCTGGCTGTCCTAGCCTGCAGGGTGACTTTTAGCCAATTAATTACCTTCTACCTCGGTTATTTGAATCTGCAAACTGGGGCAACACTATTGACCTCCTCTGTAAAATCCTTCCAAAATGAAAGTGATGTCAGGATTTATTCATAAGGAACCTACTGGCACCATGCATTTAATCCTACCGGTCAAGTGTTAAGAGACCAATTGCCTAACACGTGGGCAGAGTTCCAGTATGGGCCCTGGCAAAGGGTGGGCACGGTGGGGATGGCAGGCAGACGCTGGGAGAACTGTGGGTGACGCATTCCTCGCCTGACAGGCAGAGCTGGCAGCCGTACAGCTAAGGTTGCCTAAGACTTCACACCACGGGCTGTTTTAATCCCGTGTTAACTTTACCAAAGTAATCGTTTGAGCTCACATTTTGCATAATTGCTCTCTCATGCTAAATATATAAATTCCAGCAAACCCACTTCAGACCCATTGAAAACGCAATTGTAAGAAACACGTGTTTTTTGAAGTTAATTTTTTCTCTCTATTTTTAAGATCTCGATCTTTTTCATGCTTTAGAGCAGGGACTCGATTTTTGGCAGGAGAACAGTTCCTTTCTGCCTTTGGCTGTCAAACGAAAGATCTAACGATATTTGCCTGAAACAGAGTCTCTGACAGAGTCAGCAGCAACACGCGTGGGCGCGTGCTGCTGAATCCCAGCGTGCCCCGAGCGGGTCTGCAGCCATTAAGCTCATCGCTGCGCACTCGCCTCTGTGCAGGCGTCCAGAGGTGAGATTTGGGCAGCCCATTTAGATGCACGGCTTTAAAAATCAAGGCCCAGCGCATGCTGAAAGCCAGTGGTGGTGAAAAATGGAGGGGGAAGAAAGACTTTTATTATTGCACACTTTTGAATTTTATTTGGACTTTTGCTATTGTGCGACTTGGAATTTTATTTGGACTTTTATTATTACACAATTTGGAGTCTTATTAGGACTTTTATTATCATACAATCCGGAATTTTTACATTTGCGTACTTGAAAAGATGGTTTGCCAGGTTACAATCCTTATCAAGTCATTATTACCCTATAAAAGTAATAACTACTTAGTTACGACACCTAGCAGCATAAAAATCGAGGACTTGGCACAGCACTACCCACAAGATACCAGGGAACCACTGCTCTCGATACGCCGTATCTTCAAACAGACGTACGCCGACACAGAGCTGTTGGTCTGTCTGCCAAACAGAAACCTCCTTAAGTGCTGCGGATGGGCCCAGAAGAACAACGGGCCATTTCTCCGTCAGCTCAGATTCCTGGGATGGGAGAGCCACCCTCTCTTCCAACACCTAGTGTCTGGTGTGGGTGAAAGACACGGGCAGGAAAAAGGGAACCACATGCAAACCCGTCAGTTTTAGGCCAAACCCCCTTAATTCTATTGTTCACTGAACAAATTTGATTTACGAGAGTCCATTTCTCTAAATGGTGGACAGTACTTCTAAACCAAATCCTTCTACAGATTACATAAGAACAGCACATCAGTTGTCCATCATTTAATGAAATAAAACCAAAAAATAAATTGGAAAGGCTTTTAGGCTTATGTATGTCTACAGGCTATTCTGCATCCCCGGAAAAGCAGCGGCTGACCCAGCGTGAGTTCACTACTTTATAAGCTCTGACCTCACCAAAGCAAAACCTAACCATTAAATTAAAGTCCCAAGGCACACGTGTTAAGCAGCAGGTGAAAAGCTGGCTTTGCTGTCAGCCCTGACATTGCATTGCCTCCGAGCAGAACACGGTACAGAAGTGCTTTATCCGAGGCTGCAAATGAAACTGGAAACAGGCTGGGAGGAATTCAGCTACTGACTCATTAAGTTGGTCATACCCTCTGGATCTGACAGATGGCGAATCCGTCAAAACTTGTTTGGTGGGTTTTTTTGGAGAGAACTGTACAACGAGGGATAAGCAAGTTTGGAAAGGAAATTGGACCGCATGAATTCCCTGTGCAAAGGCAAAATACGTACAGAGAGTGCCTAAAGTCAACGGATACGTGCCAGGACATCACGCTGGCGTGTGGAAGATGAAAAACCAGCACTTTCCGTGGCTGGGAAAGAGGATGGAGCAGCAGCAAACTGGGACTTTTATTTGCCTTCTTGCTTATTTCTCTCTGTATCTGTACTTCAAAAGTCCTGTTTCCACCGATGTAGATAGACATTTTTTAAATCTATTTTCTTAGGCTGTGAGTATTAAAATCTGCTACATTTTTTAAATAGGTCCTCTGTGAAATGTTTTATGGAACTCCCTCTAGGAATTTTAACAAATTCCCTGACAAGCATCACACCTGCTGCAGTGATAATTTCAAATATAACAAATACTCATGAAAATTGCATTAATAGTGACTCTTGACCCCTTCAAAGCGATTGATAGGAGCATGTGCGAATCTCATGGGAAGGGTAATGCCGTCAGTAGGAAGTGTTGAACAGTCACTGATATTCATCGCAAAGTAATACCACTGATTTTTAAAACGCCTCTGTGAGCTCCGTGAGGACTCTCGCTTACAGTCTGACACTGCCATGCAGCCCTGGACGTACCTAGGAGGCAATCCTGACGGAGCTCTTGGTGAAAGGGGAAGGGCAGGAGTTGAAGGCACGGCCTCTCCTTCTAGAGGCTTTCTAAGGTATTGGGCTGTTTTCACTAATGATGGAAAATTTGTGCACCTGCTTCCCTCTACAGCTACAAATTATATGCCTAAATAAGGCAGATTTGATCCCATCGCATTTTTGCTTGCATGAAAAAGGCAGACATCCCGAGGCTTCCCGCGGGTGCCTGTACGGTGATGCCCGGCGCCCGGCAACGAGGGGCAGCAGCTGCACTGCCAGCCACAGTTGCAGAGTCTCTACCATCAGAGTCACTTTGGGGCGGGGGGGGCACACACGGCTGGAACGTGGCCGTGGGTGGATACAGGATATTTAGGAAGGACAGGCAGAGAAGAGCAGGGGGTGTCACGCTTTACCTTAAGGAGCTCCTTGACTACGCAGTGCCTCAGTATCAAACTGGAGACATGCCTGCTGAGAGCTTCTGGGTGAAGACCAGAGTGAGGAGGAACCTGGGGGATGTTGTGATAGGGGTGTGCTACAGACTGCAGGCCATAAGAAGGTGGGGGCTGAGGCTTTCTGCAAGCTCGAAGTCTCCCACTTGGAGCCCTTGCCCTCGCTGGGGATTTCAGCCACCCGGTTGTCTGCTGGAAGAGCAGCATGGCTTCAGGCAGGCAATCCAGGAGGTTCTTAGCGTGCAGTGGTGACATTTTCCTAATAAAAATGCAAGAGGGGGGCAGTCATGGCCCCCTTAATGCTGGCTTGACCTCCTGCTGAGGAGCAGGGAAGAAGAGGGGGTGAGGGCCGTCACAGAACGCTGCTGGGGCTGCAGCAGCCATGAGGTGACGGATGTGGAGGAGAGGCGGGAAGGTGAGCAGCGGAGTTGGGACTGTGGGCCAGCAGACTGACTTATTCAGAAAATAGCCTGTGGGAAGCAGCCGTGAAGGGGAAGAGTCCCCAGAAGAACTAATTGGTTTTTAAAAAGAACTTACTGAGAGCTCATGCATGAATCCCCGTGTGCAGGAGCATAGGAAACTTCAGCTGACAGCCCATTTGGCTGGCAAGGACCATCCTAATGAACTAAAATACAGGCAGGGAATATGCACGAAGCAGAAGCAGGAGTAAAAAGCACCGCTCAGGCATTTAGGGGTCAAATCAGGAAGGCTAAAGCCCAGCTGGAACTAAAATTAATGAGACATAAAGGGTAGTAAGGTAAAAAGAGATACCTAGAGGTATAACATGGGTCTACAGGTGCATGGGAGAGACAACACAGAAAAGGCTGAAGTAATCAGCACCTTTTTTTTGCACCAGTTGTGACACGTGGGTCGTGCTCCCTGGCCTTTGCACGTATCGGCACAGGCTGAGAAGAGAAGGGCATTGGGGGAGCAGCAGTTAGGGACCACCGAGACAACTTGCATGCATTCAAACCCATGGAGTCGGGAGGTGGTCACTTGAGAGTGTTGATGTTGTGGCCAGTGTCATTGCAAGGCGGCCATCTGTCATCTACAGAAAACCATGGCAAGCAGGAGAGGACCCTGATAACTGCAAGAAAGTTAACATTGCACAGATTTTTGAAATAAAGGCAGCAAGAAGGATGCAGGGAACTGGAGGTCAGCCTGATTGATCTGCCAGGGGAAGATGGTACCTGACTTGCCTGCCTGTGCCCAGAGATGCTGGTGCAGGTCACCTAGTGCTGTGGTGGAGCCCAGTCTCACCTGTGCCAGGTGGCAACTGGGCTGAGCTCCCCCACATCTCTTATTCCCGCTGGAAGCCTGGGTGTGGGCAGCCTTGAGAGGTGTCCTAATGTGGAGAACCGCTCAGTGCAGAGTGTGGAGCTGCTGGAGCAGCCCCTGGCAGGTTATGTGGAAGGCTCATTTCTGCTCCATACAGACACCCAGGGTGTCGTAGTCACCAGGCTACCAGGTTTTTCTTTGTTATTCCTGAGACATTTATCTGAGGGAGTGCAGGGGTGCCCTGGATAAGACGACAGCTTTGCCCTCCATGCAAGCGGTGTTTGTTCAGCACCAAGAGTGCACGTGGCACTGGGACCGCGCTGGAGGACTGTGCAAGGTAGAGAACCACAGCTGGTGCAGCCACGTTCATACTGCCTGCCGGGAATGGTCCCGGGAGCAACCCGTCCCCAGCCATTCCCAGGCTTTGTCTCACGTCCACGTGGTTTGCTCCAAAACAGAGGCTGGAGTGAACTGAAATTTTGCACTTTGGCCTATTAGGGATCAGGACTTGAGGTCGCTCAGCAGCACTATTATATTTAGCAGAGCAGAAGACCCTCTCTGCTGACTACTTAAGGAGCTGTAGCTCCTGCCTCAGCACTGCTGCTTACATGATTAGAGCAGATGGCCTGAATACCCACCTTGATGCAGGCGACTGGGCACGCTGCCTGTACTAAAGCATTTAGTACAGACAACAATTAGGTCCCCGAGAGGCGTAGCCCCGTGTGCAATATAGACGTAAATGTGAGGTCTTGGCTTACAGAAAGCAACATATGGTATTGTCAGCAGCGAATAAAGCAATATGCATTTTATGTATTAATATGATAATATGAAATATATGAGGTAATAAGGATGGTTTAGTATTCAGCCTCCCTCTAAGACCCCAGCAATGCAGTTTAGGGTACGTGTAGCTTCTAGCTCTGACAGTGACACACATAGGTGACACTAAGTGTGCAGTTAACACAAAAATGGCAGGTGCCTACTGTTAATCAACAGTCCAGGTGTCCTGAATACATCCTAGGGGAACGCAGCCAAACAGCTCACACGGCGGTATGCAAATGTAAAGGCTTGGGGAGATAACGCATTTAAGAATGACATCTTGAGTTGCGCAATGAGACTGATACTCTTCACAACAAGACCATGAGACTGTAAACATATTAAGAAAGCGTGAAAGGTTTGGCTATGCCAAAATGTACGTGCTTGCTCTTAACACTGAAGAATACTAAACTTACATCTTGTTTGTTGCAATTCTGCAGCTGTATGCTAATCCTTATGATAATGTTAATTTCAGAGGGAAACATCTAATAAAGAAGTGGGAATTTAACTGGTTGATTTTTCTAACAAGAAACGGTTGGAACATCTCTAAGTGAACAAGAACTATTCAAGGAACTTGATTTGGTGAGTGTATTTACCACTGCTTTTAAAAATACGTTTCTGTGAGCAATGGGGTGGTTATTGCTGAGGTCCAGTGACAAACAAGGAATTGATTTTATTCATTTGTTATCATTTTATTCTTACACTCAGCTCTCCAAAACTGACTCTTAGAGAACAAAGAATGGGTATCATCATGGTAGATAACATAAAAGTGAGAGAGAAAACAAAAAGAGAAACAGAAGAGGATAAAAATGGCAGGGGAAGAAAAACATTGAAGAACAGTAGAGGAAAGTCAGAATCAAACAAATAAATAGGCTTGTGAGCTACTGGAAAGTTTCAAGTAGTGAAAATGGAGAAAAAGAGAGAGACAGGAGAAAAAAAAAGACATGGTGAGTAAACAGGTGGAAATCTAAGTTTTAGTTACTGGTTCCAGCTGGGTTGGGTTAGGTCAGGTCAGGAGAATCAATCAACAAGCAGCATCTTTTACAGCAAAAAAAGTCTGAACATCACTGGTATTTGAAAAAAAAAAAAAAAGGAGTAAGTAAGCAATTGTTTGTGGCACAGTCCCTCCCTATGCTCCCTTTTGCAATTGGCATTGACACAGCTTTAAATGCCCAACCCCATTTGTTTGTAGTCTGGTGGTGGACCTCTGTATCAAAGAGCTTCCAGGCTGCCATTTGTTAAGAGGAACTTCTGCTGAAGCACAGGACAGACCTTTACCAAGTTTCTCTGCAGGAAGACATAGTCCAGATGGGTGTTTTCTAGATCTGCCTCCAAGTGTCAGCCCCACACCCAGACCTGCTCGTGATTCTCCGGCAGGATCCTGCCCAAGCCGCCTTATGAGCTGGGCCCTTTGCGAGGCACAACACAGCTGCTCGCTCTCTAGAGTTGCATCCCTGATCCTGCCTTTCTGTGAGGCAGGGATGAGAGGAACGGATGGGGTTCCCTTCTACTTGGAACCTTCTTTCTCTAAACATCACCAGCCTTGACCAACTCACCTAACAGCCTGCCTCAGGAAAAGCATTCATTAGTGCCTTGCCAGCTTGAGGTTTCAACCCGTGCCTGAAGGCCGCAGTCACTGGAGGATACAGGCTGGCCCAGTGCCCACGTACCTTCTTGCTCAGAGCCAATGCGGAGCACATGGGAGTGGACGAACCACCCCAGCAACCATCTGTGGGTAAAGACTTACACGCTCTGGCACCACCCCTTAACATGGGTGCAAGGTTCAGAGCCCAGTGCAGATGGGAAGCCCACCCAGCCTGTGAACATGCAGCAAACCTGTCCCTCCTGGGTGTCTTACCTGCCGTTTCCAGCCCTCCCTTGCTGCGAGGGCAAGGGACCACCAAATCAGGAAAGGCTTGGGTTTCTGCAACCATTGTTGTTCCCAATGGACACACAGATGAAGCCAGGGTTGGCTTGTCTCTCATGAAGATGGCTGTGAACCAGGCTCCGGCTCCTCTACAGGGATCAGCCTTCTCACGACAAACGCCTTCCCTCAACTGCAGCTCACCTCCTCCAAGCCAGATGCACTTTGGTCCCTGCAGACCGGGCTGTCTGCTGCTCTCTGTACAGAAATGACCTCTCTGACACTGCCGTTTCTTCTGTTCCTCCAAGTAGCGCACTTTACACAAACTGGTGTGCTGACAAGTTCTGTTTGAACAGGAAAAATTACTTCAGCATCACAGTGATCTTTCCATTTTCCCCAATAATCTTGCTGCGTATATTACATTGTGCTTTGGGGCCAACAGAGCCTCAAAACAATGTCAGGCTTTTGAGCAAACAGCAATATTAAAAAACAGAACCTGCCCTGAAAGTTTATAGTTTAGACAAAACCAGACATAGGGAAAACGGAGCTGGCAGATAACGCAAACAAAGTTTGCAGTTACATTAGCTGCACTGTCCTCCTTATTCCCCACCAGGGAAAAAGAAGGGAAAGTAGATAGGCTGTGAGATGGATTTTTTTCTTACAGGCATGCTGATTCCTCAAATTCATTCATAAAAAGGGAACAGGGAAGAGAGGCAGGGCACTGTAGCACCGCAAATTACACTGGAACTTTCTGTAGTACTAATGCATCCATGCCTGTCATTTGAAATTTCTGCATCGGTTATTTGGGAGTTATGTGAAAGGACACCAAAAAAAAAAAAAAAAGTCATTTTTAGTCATAAAATTCTCATAACTGGTTGGGAAGTAGGGTTCATCAACAGAGATCAAGGAAAGTATCTGAGACTCAGAGTAGGAGAGGATCCTCCTGGATGTGTGAGTTCCCCAAGGAACAGAATTACTAATGAGAGAAAATAAACATCGTAAAATAGATCATTGGTTTTTTGTATGGGGGAGGATTGCAAATGATCAGTGTTCTTTTCTCACAGCCATTACCTTGTCTGTGGCCATGAAAATTGCCACTGGCAGCCTCTTCCTGATGTTGCCTAAGATCACCCCTCATTAGCCCTAGGGCAAAGGTGTTTGGGACTGGTACCCTGGGATGGGAACTATTACGTTGGGTGTCCAGCTGGAACTCTTCTGGGTGGTACTTCTAGGTGCCGAGACACCTGCGTGGTTACACTGCTATTCTCTGGAACCTCTGTTCACTCTCCCTTTCTGATGCAACATTAAGAACCAACACCCGGTTCTAGTTTTATTTTCTGATTGGTCATCTTGGTGAGTTGGACTGTTGATTTAAGGTCTCTTTGTTGATGAAAAGGGATGAACTTTCCATTCTAGAGAGACTTTGACCAACCCTCTGAGAAGACAAATGAGCTTATGAAAAGCACCAAAGCAGACCTGTTGCTCAGGAGCAATACAAATGCCTGCTTGAGGCCAAGCTTTCTGGACTGGGGCATACTCACACCAGGTTCATCTTCTGAGCAGCTGAGAATCTCTCATGAGTCTCTATTGAAATCTTTTTCTCAAGCATTTTCTTCCCCTGGAAGGTTTTAATATCTCTTTTTAGAAATTGCAAAACAGACAGCTGATTTAAAGTCCTCTTTTCTACCCAGCAATCACCATCTCCTGAGTCCAAAGCAAAGAGATAGCCGGTCTTCTCAGTCCCCAGTTTGTAAGAATTGGGTATTTGGTTACTGATGTGGTCAAATCAACATGTTTCTTCCATCATGTACTGTTTGGAAAATTTTACTGGCATTTTCAGGAAAAAAAAAATCAAGACTGAGACAAATGACAAACTTCAGTCAAACAAAGTTATAACCGTGTCCTATTTCCAATGGGAAGCACTGAACAGCTTTAACTGTGGCTGATATCTGAAGAAGTGAGAGTATGCCTGCACCACACGCTGAAGCTTCAAGCATATATATCTGAACTAGAGTAGGGTACACCTAGCCACCCGAGTGCTGAATTTGTCATTCAGACAGACATTTTATTAATGTAGTGCTGAACATCACACTAATGAAGCCATGTTGAACAGGCAGCCCAGGTACCACTAAGTCCCCGAATATTTAGTAGCATGTCTGGACTGATGTTTGGCTTATGGCCTTCTATTTTATTGCACTTAATGTAAGCCACTCCACACACTGCAACTTCATATAGGCATTATAAGCTATCTTCTGTTAGTAAGCCACGCCTGAAGATGGTAACAGTTGGTCCTCAAATTTTCCTATGCCACAAGAATAATTTATTCATTCCTTTTTATTTAGTTATGAAAAATCTTGTCCTCGATCTGTCCATATTTGATGAAACAGAGTAAAACAGTTGCACTCTAGAATGGACTATATCTGTTGTAAGCAGTGGTCTTACAACAGCAGACTGCCACAGCAGATGTGTTCTGCAACATGAATTTATCTTGGGGACCGATCCTTAAAAAAAAATTCAACCAAGAAGTCACACTGGCTTCGAGGTATTCTACTTATATGTATAAATACTTGAAGGTTCAGATTTGCTCATACCTGCTATCCAGCAAGAAAAAAGCTCTGGGCTTTTTGGTGAAGCTTGTAAATGTTCAGAAATACACCTGGATACAATAATAGGCCAAAGAAGATACTGCATTAAAGGAAAGTATTATTTCGTAAAACAGATATTCACCAAAGAAAACTAGAAATGAAGGCATTACCCTTATGCTGAGAGAAAAATTATAGCAACAGATCCTTGGGGAAGGGAAGATTGGACCAGAGGGGAACAACAAGGCAGGCACAGGCAGTAACATCATCGCCAAAGGTGCTGTCTCACAGTACCTGAGGCAAGACGAGCAGAGCAGGTCCAGTGACGCTAACCAGGGTCAGCCAAGGGTCCATAGTGTCCACAGATCCACCAGCCAAGTCCACAGCAATAGGGCAGGTCCAAGGTTAAGTAGGGAAAAATCAAGTCGGCAAATCAGGGTCAGGATCAGGTCCAGTGAGGATGGCCAGACAAGTTCATAGTAATGAGACTGATCCAAGGTCGTGCCAAGAGGTCAGGTGCAGATTGACAGAGTACACAGACATGGCTGTAACATAGTTCAGTCCAAGCTGAAATGCAGCTCCAGAGCGAAGGAGCTGCTTCTCACAGCTCTTCCTTGCATAACTCACCTGAACGTAATTCACTTACCAAGGTTATACAGCTGCACCATGTCAGCACCAACCTTGAGCACAGGCAGACAACCCCCAGGAGCAGAGTGTGTGCTCAAGGCCTGACAACAAAAAGAACAAGATGAGAAAAAAAAAAAAAGTGTAACTGGCATGTTTTATGCCCTACTTGTCATATAATCCCAAATATAGCTGGAAAAAGCACTACTCAAACATCCTTCAGATGGGACTCAAAGTGCTGGGACCAAGAGAGGAAGAAGTGGCAGTAACGTGGAGACAGTTTTTGTGATTCAAGTACACATTTCTTTAGTTGCAGAATGTAGTAGGAGCCTTTCAGCTTTCCCTAACTGAAGTCAGCTGATGAAGGTACCAATTAGGTTCTCTAGCGTGACTTGAATGCATTCTTACACTTATGATCTGGTGTCTGAACCTATCTATTGGTCTAAAATCTATCACTGAAGTTCATCTGACGAGTGTTTTTAAATTTACCACTACTTTTGATATTAAACAAGAGTCTATGTCTCAATGAAAGTCAATCTCTTTCGGGATCAGCTTTATCTGAACAAAATGCTACAGGCCAAATATAAACCTAGTTACCCTCCAGCACCCCAAGCTACTAAAACAAACACAAAAGTGTGTCAGCAGTTTTATCTGCTAACTTCTAGAAACTGTTTCCTAAGAGGTTTTGAACGTGGAAACTGCTATAGGTCCTGTGTGCTGCAATCCATTGCATCCGACACTTGGAAAACAGCAACACCAGTTTGAAGAAAAGTGGTTGTGAAGTTTTGACTGTAAGAGGTAACACTCCTTCTCTCTAATAATGTTGACACTAAAGTACTGCTAATCCTCAACAACAATATTTTGCTTCTTGGTTCAACAGAAGAATGTGGTGCTACAGCTACTATTTTGATACCAACATCTGTCCATGCCTTATGGAGATTTTGACTTTAAAAAGAAAACTCACCTAGCGTATGCCAGCTGCCTCAATTTATAGAATATTAGTGAATGAAAATGCATTAAAAGCTGATTTAGAATTGCAATATATGAAGAATGAGAAGTGTCAGGTGAAGTAATTAGCTAAAAGAAATGCCATGGAATTCTGAAATGTTATTTACACATAATGAATTTGGAATACAAAGCCCCAAGACTGTCGAGTCATGGATGGTTATGCAAGCCATGTGCAGGTGCGCTGGGTAAACTGAGCATTCTTAATTACAGGACTGAGACAAATGCCAGAATAGACAACTCTGCTCTTCCAGGCTTCCTTGCACAGAGCAGACAGAAGACTTTTACAAAGGATAGAATAAAATAATTTAGAAAGCTGCCTGATCTTGTTTTAAAGTCCCTGGACAGTGCAGGCATGCCAGCCAATTTACCTCACATGTGGAAATCCCCATCTACCAGATTGCAGCTTCCAGCTGGAAGCTTCACCTGCAAGCTATTATGCTTTTGTCTAAGACACGGAGAAGTTTGTCACTTCTCATTCCCACATGTAAGCATTTATACAAAATCATCAATCACCTTCAAAGCTGAAGAGATTGTACTTCTTAAATTTCATATTGGAAGATTTAGTTTACAGCCTTTTATTCCTTTTTCTGGCTTTAATCATGAGCAATGACACAGCTTTCAATTGGTACCCATGGATGTATTTCTTCATGTATAGATGTTTCTCCATTACTTACATTTCTGGCTCAAGATGACATGTAGGAATTAAGGTACTGAAAACATGTTGGGAGTCAGTACAGCTGAGAAGTTGTGGATAGGTATGTACCTATAACAAACTTTTAAAAGAATATTATTTAACTGTGAAGTAAAGTAGTGAAAACATGAGACTCACCCAGCCCTAAATGGGTCATCTTGAGCATCTATCCAGCGGTTTGAATGTCCTATTGAAAAAACAGAGCATGCCCATGACATTGAATATCATACCATCATGCCCAATAAAAGGCGCCTGACTCTAAATCCTTCTCTTGTGCGCTTTACTTCACCATTTAAAAGTTATTTTGAATAAAAGAGTATAAAATAGAGTGAACTGAGTTCAGAGGCAACATTTTTGTTATCAGGAATCAGCACTAAAATTTGAAGTCTTGAACCTCTACCGTCACAACTGACAGCTTTCAGAACTAGCTGTGCTGGCTGGTTGTTAGCACAGCAGCTCAGTATGGAGCTCCAGCTGCTTCCTGGAGTGAGACAGCTCAAAATAGTGCCCAAGGGCAGGCAGACAACAGACTTAGGACCTATTTCTAGGTTTGGCTTGCCTTTAGGGGTAAAAGGATATGCTATACCTATAATCTATACCCTTTGACTTAAAGAAGACCTCTTCCACACAGTATCCTTTTCCTTCACCTCATTCAGTACAGGTGCTGTGGCTGGTAGGCTGGGAACAAGGGACACTGAGTGCTTGTGCCAAATGAGTGTTCCTGTGCAGTTGCTAAAATTATCACAAGGACCGAGAGAGAATGGAAATAGCAATTAACAGCTTATAGTTCCCCAAATGCTGACCAGAATTCCGTGTGATGCAGAAGAGACACTCCTGAAGCCCTGTGCATCTCCCCTGCTGGACATCAAAACCCTGTTATAAACTGAAGAGTTATGAGGGCTTATTAAACAAAAGGCAGCAACAGCCCTTAGAACTTAAATCTATTGCTGATACCAGTCTTCCCATCTTCACTCCTCTTCCTCCACCTTCCTTAATAAATGGTTTAAAACATTTAGGTTTTGAACATACAAAGCATTACTTTTACACTGAAGTCGCCAGGATTATCCTTCTGTCCAGCCAGCACTTCAGCAAAGACTCCCCAGTAACAAGCATTGAGACACCACCCTACCCACAGAATACAAACAAAAGCACCTTCACAGTACGTAAACCCTCTCCCTAACCTCCTAAAGGAGGCTTTACGGTGTGTTCCGAAGGCAGAGAGATCTGGCTCTTGCAGACAAGCTGAGGAATCTATTTCAAATCATAGGACTCTTGCAGGATGACCTGCTCTTGTTCAATCTCTTTTATAGCAGGTAATTTCTAACTCACTACTTTCACACGTGGTTTATCAAACATCTCAAACAAGGTGATTTCACAGAGAAACCCCTTCTGTCTTGTTTGCATTCTCTCCAGCTATTTAGAGCTAGCATTTTGCTGAACTTAGAGTTCACATGCTTCTTAACCTTGCTCAGCTTCTTCTGGGCAGCTACTAGGGACACTTAGTCCTTGTCAGCCTCAGGCGCAGACCCAACACCTACCATGTATCCAGATGTTTCCTTGTGTCTTTGTAGATGTTTCCACCTTCCGAGTGGGGCTGATGGACACAAATGCTGCTCACATCACATAGTGATGAAAATGCCTCAGGAAGAAAAACAGGCTCACAAGTAACATGTCTGCGGTTTGGGAATAGTGACCTACATGAAGAGAAATATCAGGTACAAAAGAAAAGCCATGTTTCTTCTCACATTTTCAATGTAATGTTTTCTTCAAGGGAGAAAACACCAATAAGAAAACTTTGCAAAGATTGCTTGCTCCTAAGTATGCCACACAGGATATGGATTGCCCATTTCACCCCAAAATAGTACACTGCTTTCTAATTGCCTCATCTTCTGAGCATCAGGAGCCCAGAGAAATAGAGGCAATAAGGTGCAAGTGCCTTATATCGCAGCCTCCCGGAAACCCAGGAAGACTTCTGGTGAGAGGAGGGGATCCTATGAAGGTCTTACAGGAACCAGTGGTTGATCCCCTACAGGCAAACGTCCCATGGAGGCATTTGTGGTGACACATCAGCCAGGCATCTTCATCCCAGGGCCTCAGGACCTGGGTCTCCCACTGGATGCTCCTGCATACTTCTCCCTTGCAGTACATCTTCCAAGACCCAGTACCGCCTGCTCTTTTGCCATTTGCTATATTAATATGACCATTTCTGTGGAAGGGACCCTATGAAGGCACAGGTTGGGTTTGATACGGGGTTGGAAATCTCTGTGCAAAGAAAGTAAGTGTTCTGATGAATGCTAACAAGTACTATCCTCCCAGTACAGCCTAGCGTACATACTCCATAAAGGAACTACTATCACCCCATCCAGGTGTGCAGACATCTGGGTAAGAATAACAGACTCTTCTTCCTCAAGAGACATCTTTCTCTATAACCACATGGAGGTTATAGTGAAAGCCCCCAACCTCTCTAATACATAAAGTAATCAGGCTTTCCCACCCCTGTGAGCATAGCCATCACTGTCCACTACTGGAGGCCAAAACTGGAACCCCTTCCAGATTTCCTGGAGCACGGGAGGTAGAAGTGAGAGGGCCGTGGGCCTCTGAGCCTGATAGTTGATTTAGACGAGCAGCCAGCAGGATCATTAAAGCTGGTGGCAACAGGGGCCCTTACTCTGATCAGCCACAGACAAACTCATGCTCCTCTGCAAGGCGTGCAAACGTGCCTGAAGTCCATGAAGCCACTGGGAGAAACTACTCTGCCGTGATCGTTAGGAATAGGGATGAAGTGGAAATACCTGTTCTGCAAGGATGCAGGTGCTGGAGACCAGGACCACGCTACTTGTCTTCAGCTTTTGCAATTTTATTGTTGTACTGCCAGTTACTACAGATTTAGTCCATACTCATTTGTGCAGACTGTAGTGGTTGATAGCCCTCTGTCAGCTAACCAGTACCTGCGTGGGCTCTCCTACAGAACCACATGAGTTCTTCAGCTTGACCTTTGGCTCCTACATAACAGACACTCAGAGAAAGGGGCGTCAGCTTTTTATTTCCCCAAGGAACTAAAGACCAAAGGACTCAAGTTACAGTTAACGTGGAAGCTGACTTTCCAAAATCCCTTAGAGCCAGAAGCTTCTTTGGCATGAGCACGATAAATGCCTCTTGGGAAGGAACAAAATGGGGCAAAAGGCAGCCCCTGGTAGCAGCTCCTATTTTGGTACATTCCTGTTAAAGAAGGCAAAGAGGGACACAGGAAACATTCTTATTTTATTTTTTTCTGGGAAGAGGCAGGTACCAAAGACAGGTTTCTCTTTGAAGCAATCTGCTGTAACATTTTAAATGCAGCCTGGGATCATGAGCTAAAACTTGGCTAGTAGCAAGCAATTGGAAAGAATACGCTTTTAACTTTGCAGACATAGAGGCCTGTTAAGCTGAGAAAAGCCATAGCATCACTTGAGAGACTTAGAACTGAAATGACATGAAAAATACAAATAATGTTTTTGAGTCACAGAGGTACCACATAGGGCCCAGTACAGGCATGGCTTCTGAGTGTTTATCCTCAAAAGAAATTGGAACCAAAACAATGCATTTCAAGATGCATTCATACATCTTCCCGTCACGTTTATGTAGGCTGAAATTCCACAACAGTGATACCGGCAATGAAATGAACCTCTCAAATAACCTGTTGCTAAAAAGCAGCACAAGCCTCCCCCCAGCTGATACCTCAGCCTGTTTCCCAAGTCAGAAAGGACCATTCCCAGCATCTGCCTCCATACCTCCAACATGAACAGAACTGGACCACAGCAGCGAGTGGGAGAGAAAGAACATTGAGAACCATCTGGGACAAGAAGTCTCAGGGACTCCTTATCAGCCCCACTAAGAAGTATATTCTAGCTTTGCAGTAATATGGCTCTGGGAATAAGATGCTTTTCTAAATAAAAATACCCATAGCTATTTGTGGATAAATGTTAATGAAAATCTGAGAAACAACTGAGTATCTTTAGGTTTCAGTTTCTGGTCACGTAAACTATTTCAGCCTTACTAGTTGCTTCTCAAAATCTGACAGTTTCAAAAGAAATTGGTATTAAAGTGAATTGCTAATGTGGAAAACAGCCTGTGATGCAAAGGAATTAAACATTTCATGAAAGAAAATGTGGAAATCAAAATAAATGGTGGGAGTTGATGTACAGTCAAATCTTCGTTGCCAGAAATGAGACATTTCCCTCCCTACCCAGCAGTATAAGCAGCCACCAGGCAACAGCCACCAGGCAACAGCCACCAGGCAACAGCCACCAGGCAACAGCCACCACAAACGACTCTGGGGAGTCTTTCCCTGCACCCCTGTGACTGTGCCAACATAACCCAGGGGGGAACACCCTGGTCACTAACCATCCCCTGGGGAAGGGCGGGCAGCCTCCACTTGGCAGTTTTCCAAAAGAAGCAAGAACTCACATGCTGGTGTCAATCCTCCCCAGGGTATCTCAGGGGCCTATGCTTATTGGACTTCTGGAGAGCACCCTCAGGACACGGCCTCAAGATCAGGAAGATGCAAAAGAAAAGGGGCTGGGACCGGGGTTTGCACACTGCAGCACTGAACAGCTGATGATGCAGTTTGTCTTCTGCACCCAGAAGAACAGTAAAGCAAGACACAGGGCACCACTCCATCTCTGTGCAAAACCTTGCTGAGCTCTCATCTCAAGCACCATTTGCAGCCCCACTCTCCACATCTCAGGAAGGAAATAGCAGAGATAGGGAAGGAACATAGAAGAGCAACTAGAATGATGAAAGGGAGAAATCAGCTGACTTGCAAGGAGAACTAAAAATGCTGAGGGGGCATACAAGCAAAGCTTACAAAATCATGAAGGCAGAGGAAAAGTTAAATGCACAACTTATCCACCAAATCTTTCAAATACCAGAACTATAGATCGCTCAGTGAAAACAGCAGGGGATAAGTTCAAAACTTCTTTTCGTGGGTTGTAGTGAACTTGTGGAATCTATTGCCAGAGGAAGCTGTCAAGGCAAAAAGGTTCAAGCCGGTATTGTACCAGTTCGTGGACAACAGGTCCGTAAACAGATACCAAAGGAACAGACCAGGACTTTCCCCTCTAGCATCCCTCACGCAATGAATGTGGATATTAGAGGAGTACAAGTGGAACGGAAGGCAGAAAGCATCTAGATTTGTGTGTTCTCCCTAAACAGCATTTCCAATTGCCACCACCAGAGACTGGTCTGACCCCGCAGGGCATTTCTTGCATTCTTGGAAACCCAGCGAAATGTCCATGAGATTTCCATCAGGCTTCAACTGATTCCTACACAGCCTCCAATAAACAGGCAAAGCCTTTGGTGGTGCAGACCTTAAGGAAGGAACAGAGATGTTCATAACTGGTGGAAGAATAAGCTCCTAAAAACCAACTTCAGGGACTCTATGAAGAAAATCACAAAAATTACTGGGGCACAAGCTCAGCAAAGAGCAGGATTAGGGGGACAATTATGTATTTGACTTGTGCGATGTGGTGGAGGCTGGGGAGGGCACTAAAACACGAGTGTCAAAGTGGTCATACTTTGAAACAGAATAAAGTATGCTGCTTAGTGGTGTAGTCAGAAAATTTGGCCCGATTTCCATTTTCTCTTAATTGGTTCAAATAAAAACAACAAAATAAATACATAACAGAGGTATAGCTTTTCCCAGTGCACCTTGGCTCTTCCTGTAGTCTTGGGTCTTCCCAGGTATAACGCCAACACTAATACTTAATGCTTACAACATTAACCGTGCTTACCAACCAGAGGTCTGACATACACAATATGACAACAGCACTTGTATTCAGGATTGCTTTACAAAACCCGACTTATTTTTTGGTACCTGAGAAAATACTCCATTAGGGCAGATAGCAAGTACTCAAATAGTTGTATGTGGCTTTCTTAAACTCAACAGTTTTTGAAATTATTACATCAAGAAAGTTAATCTGTGAAACAAGGAAAACAGACTACACTGACATCCAGGGTTGCCTATTCTGCGAAGACAAATCAGTGATGAAAGATAAATTAATCCCACTGTGAAATATATTGTAGCAACATCACCTCAAATATACTATCTGACATTGCCCCCTTCCCACCTCAGTATGCTGCATGCATTTCTCTTTGACCTCTTTTATTTAAGTATAAGTGGCTGACATGATCTTTCAACCAAGTCCACTCCTTTTGGTCTTTCAGGAAAGACTTAATTTAAATTGTTCAAATTACACAAGGTAAACCTTATGTTCTTAGTCCTATGCCATGCAATTGTTCTTCCAAGAGCCCTTTCATCATCCAGCAGGGTTTGTTTCAGTTTTATTTTTAGTTGTTTTTAAATTCTCTTACCCCTATTTTTTGTAGTTGTTTCTCCTTTTTCAGCCTTGGTAGCCACGGGTCCCAGGCCTGTCCACCCCAAATAACTAGGCTGTCTGTACCTATTCAGAAACTACCTTGCCTTTTCCTTTCCATCTGACCCTGTCGCGATGGTTTTTCATAGCCCTCTCCCAGCTACATTTCTCCCCAGCTGAACCACAGGCTATGGCCAGAAGCTACTTTTAGTATTCCAAGTCTGGTGCTCATTTGCCTCAGCAGTGATTAGCTTAGCCTAATGCAGCAATATTTGCAAGTTTATAAGGACAGCTCATCCTCTGATGAATATCCTTTGTGCCCAGAGACTTGCCTGGCTTTTAAACTGAATTTAGAGTCACAGAAATATGTTTATAAACATTGTAATATATTATAAATGTATTTTATATTGATCTGAATTTGTATTTCACTCTCTGGTAATGTTTATCAAACACTAACTTTTATGAATATCATAAAACACATGACATAAAAGGTAATAAAAATAGAGACAAAGGAAAATTAATCTCTCAAATAAGATGTAAAGAAACAGAACCCAGATCCTTAATCCAATCTTATTATTTATTTCAAACTGCCTAGGAAGTCCACCCAAATTAGCTATATTATTAGCTATTACTGAAGAAATTGTTTTCTATTGTTGCTATGGTGGCCACATCTGCAAACCCAGATTTGGAGTGAATGTCAATAATCAGTCCTGAAAGAAAGTGTGCTTAGTCACTAGCCGAACTACCTGGAACTATGGGGATTAAACATGGTCTCTACTAAAGAAGTATGGGGTTTTTTTCCTTTAAACTCAGTGTCAGAAGGAAAGGTTAATTCTACAGTTGACTTGTCTGAACAGAAAAATAGGAAAATTTCATTGTACATGAACCAAAAGGTGAACCCAAGTCCTGACAGAGCAATGCTTGGTGTGACAAACAGTCCAGTTCTCAATAATATGGAGCCCCATGTGCTTTCCAAATATGTTTTGTTTGCTAGTATAAGACCAACCCAGTAAGTGCTTCATCTTCCACAAGGTTTCTTGGTACTAGCATTCTGTTAATCCAATGATTTTATATTTACACAACATTGTGGTATTTATCAGATGTTAGGTACTGGCTTTGAGAAAGCCCCAAGGCTTTATTTTTATCACATGGCATTTAGGAATAACAGACATGAACTAAGAATTTAAAGCTATAGAAATGGCCATGCAGGAAAGGAAACCGTTTTTAAAAAGGTAGCTCGCTAGTCAGAGTGATCAGCGTTTCAGAAGTTAAACTTAAAATGGCAGACTACAGAAATCTAAAAAACAGAATCTTTTATTGCCTACTTTTCAATGCACAGTCATAGCCTGAGCTAGTTTAAATGCACAGGACTTATGCATGCAGCATAATTCTTTTCCATCTCACTCCAGAACAGATTAGTACATGGAAAAAAAAAAATCATTTCCTAATCAAGACTGCAAGATGATTCAAAACCATGTTTCACACAGTATATCAACTGATGTGGGTAACATTTAGTGTAAGATAGCTCTTAGATTTTCACCTGCTGTTGTTTAATAGATTTTCTTCTGTCACTGACAGGTGTTTTAGATCACTTTAATTTTAAGCCTCCAAAGAATGCTATTAAGAAACAAGTTTGACAGCAGGAGTAGCAAAGAAGAGATATGACAAACTTATGCTACACATTAATGGAGGTAGGTCTGAGGTCACACCCTATTTTTGTGCATTCGTGCCTCTCAATGCAATGGTTTAGGAACACTGATAGTAGTAAAGCAACTCGACAGCTGAAAGAAAAGAACAGGGAATATGAAATGTAAGTCATGGTAGGGTAACTTATCTGTTTGGGTTTTTTTTCTTACCTTCATAACTACTCCAGCCATTTTTCTGTCAGGTCCCCATCTACTACAGAACAGATGCAATTCACCAAGAGAATAACGGCTGTATGCTGCCTGTTAAGATGGAAGAAGAGACCATAAAAGAGATGTTTGTATGGCTGTAAATCACCAGGCTTTGAAATGAACTGTACAAGTCCTATCAAAACATATGCTAGAAACCATCTGTGTAGGAAAGGGAACAGGAGAAAGAAAGGAAGGAAAGAATGAAAACCTAAATTTAAGTGCTCTCAATTACATTTTTGTTTTAGTGTTTTCTCTTGTGTGTCCAGTAAAAAAAAATTTAATAATACTATAACAGGATGTTAAAAATGTGTAATTTTCTGTGCGCAATAAGTGGGTGATGATATGAATATTGAGTATTGGATTGTTCAAGATAATCTGTACATCAGCAAAAGTAATTTTGTGTGATTAATCTAAGTCTGCAGAATAACTGCCACACTCCAAGCTCTAAAAGTATGATCCGTTTAGCAGATTTACAATCTGTTGATAGCACCTGATCCTAACAGCAACAGCCAAAAATCAATGTGACTATTAATTACCTGAATTTGACCTGACAAGAATAGTATTTACATAGCATCCAAGAGACTATTAGTTAAACCATGCACACTAAAATTACCTGAAAGAAATGCTGTATTTCAGAACATGTTTTGTTAACGCATTGTCAACACTTTGCTGTTTCCTGTCCAACAAGTCCTGTGCAAAAGTATGGGCTTCGCTAGCTGAGATCTTGTATGGTATGCAACTAAAAATCCATCAGTGTATATACTTTAAATATCTCCAAACTAGACCTTAAACTGATAGCAAAACACCTCAAATGGAAAGGTGTAGCTTTGCTTTTAATACTTATCACATCATTCTAAAAACGTAACTTGTCCGCAAGTACTGGAGTCTTTCACAACAGAAGGCTGATCTTTTAATTCATTTCCATTCACTTAATCAAAAGTCACACCTGAGAACAGATTCACCAGAAACATTTCAAGTGGTAATAGTCAGAAAACTTGAACTTCCAAGGAGACAGAAAAAGTCCTGAACAAATGCAAATGGGGCAAGTGAAGCAGATACCCAAATTTAGGAATCTTGTAATTATATCTACTTGGAAGTGGTTGCTTTTACAATGGTCAGCATTCAACCACAATTCAAACAGAAAGGCTATAAAATATTTAAAATTGTGCCAGCTTCAGATTCAACAGATAAAGAAATTCATTGTCTGTTTGAGAGTTATGGTTCCAATTTCAACTGTGATTGTTGACTCAGATAAGACTATTGCAGGCCAACTGACATCTTACAAAAATTATGTTCAAGTCAGTTCAGAAATATCTCAGTTCACTCACCCAAAATGGATGATACCTTCTATGCAAATAGTGCAATTGGTAATGATGAAGATGCTTTCATTAGCTCATTGCTAAGGCAGTATACTTTCTGTGCTCTGCATCATGCTAAAATCTGCCTTTTAACCCTAACGGGACAAATAAGGCTTGGCTGGTATGTAATTTCACAACTAGCAAAGGACAAATTCATTTAAGGAACCACAGGTTAAAAATTATCACCTGGAATTCCCTTAGTTTTGTGTTGGTACAAATTGTGTAGATGCGTGCCAGGACTTGAACTATCTACTACTGAATTAGATTAAAGACCTTCTGTTACAAACAGAGCTTCCTTCCATTAATGGGACAGTAGGGAAGAAGCTGACAATATAGCCTGCAATGCTCAACACAAACAGGCAGCAGAATTAGTGTTATTTTAACCGTCCCAACATCAAAACACCCCACATACAACTTGAAAGCATGTCTGTGTGGGAGTCCCCAGCTATCTGTAATCAATGGGGTTCAGCCCATTCTGCAGTGTAATTCATATGTCAATTCTTGCAACAAGTGACTTTGCAACAGCTCAGAAGAATTTTGCTTTCAGTTTTCTTTTTTCTTTTTTAAACAAATGCTGGAAAATACAGAACTGCTTTCCAAAACAGAAAACCTCTTACTCTTCGTCAGAGAAAGTAATTACAGTTGACCTGAAAATCATGTAAATCAAAACATCAAGAAGAATCTTTTCTTATTCTTAAGTTTTCTTCACTGTCGAGAGTTGGGGTTGTTCAGCCTGGAGAAGAGAAGGCTCTGGAGAGACCATACCGTGGCCTTTCAGTGCTTAAAGAGGACTTATAAGAAAGGTGGGGACAGACTTTTTAGTAGGGCCTGTTGAGATAGGACAGGAAGTAACAGTTTTAAACTAAAAGAGGATGGATTTAGACTAGATATAAGACATTTTTTATTATGAGGGTGATGAGACACTGGCACAGGCTGCCCAGAGAGGTGGTAGATGTCCCATCCCAGGAAACATTCAAGGACAGGCTGGACAGGTCTCTGAGCAACCTGATCTAGTTGAAGATGTCCCTGCTCACTGCAGGGGGTTGGACTAGATGACCTTTAAAGGTCCCTTCCAACCCAAACCATTCTATGATTCATTACAGATTAGTTTGGCAAGTAAAGGGATCCTACTCTGACATACATGGCCCAGAACACTACCATCAGACACACACATCTCGGAGACAAACACTTTTAACATGCCAACCCTGCAGTAACTTGCTAAGTAGATGCTCCCTCTTCTCACCGAGTTTGGTTCCAGGATTGTGTAATCCTGGTCAACTTTGGGCTCCTTTCAAAGGCTGGGAGGAACTCAAGGATTCTCAAGGGGAGAAAAAGAGATATTATTGAAAGGTTAAGGCTTAAATTCCCATTCTTTATCTCCCTAGGCAAGCAATGTTTTATCATAGCAACCTAAAATGCTCCTAAGTAGGTGCAATGCTTTTTCAGCAGCAAGAAAGATAACAGGCTCTGAAAACAGACTGCCTGCCTTAGCGCCATAAGCAAGGCCGTTGCAATGCACAAACCATCCAAGTGGTTAGTAAGACCAAGTTTATAATGATCCAAAATATGATGAAAGTCAATCTTCATCCCATGCACACCTCTAACACCAGGTGCTGTATCACTTGACAGCTGGTACCCCACTCATTAGTGTGATCTCCTATTGTTCAAATGAGTCCATTGGCTTGTCAAGAGCCCTGGCTCCTCTCTTATCTCAAGGATTAAATGAGTGTTTGCTTTTAAAAACTGCTTTCACAGAAATACAGGAAAGTAGAAAAGTATGGCTCAAGACGATGAATTCATAGTGAAAATGTCTGAGTGATACATTTACCTACCCATTCTCAATTTGCACCCGCAAGGAGATAAAACTAAATCTTTCCAAGGCTTTTGTCTTCTTTCAGCTGATTTCAATTGCCAAAACATCCCCATTTCCCAAAGTTGGATAGTTCTTGCACGGTCAGCCAAAGTACCCAATGCAATGCCAGTCTTTTTGATCAAGCTTAAGAATAGTTCAGCTGACAAACATGAAGATTTTCACCTGCTTTAAGACCACAGTGTTACTTCACCAAAAAATGATTTTGCATCAAACCAAAAGCAATTGCTGCTGCTTTTGGCAGCAGTGTGATTTTAACATGAGCAAAGTCAGTAATGACCCGTTCCCAAGTTTCACAAGAAAAAAGTAGAACAACCCAAGCTGTACTTGCCATTATGCTTCAACTATGTCACGTAAAGTTTTAATACACCTGTATTTATAAAGATTATGGTAAACGTTAATGTTATGCTATTACAGAAGTGTTAGTTAGCACTTGTAAGTCTTCACTATAGTAACATTTTGCTTTACAAAGCAACTCAGTCTAGGAAGAATACCTATATATATAGGTATATATATATAAAATAAAGCAGGTTAGAAGAATTCCCTCTCATTTTGATTTAATGACATACAAAACTACAATTAATTAGCTAGTATTCTTTATAGTATACACTTGTTTTCAAAATGTAAGATAAACAGAAAATACACACACTGATGGGTAATTTTAAACAATCTCATCATGAAAACGTACAGGTTTTTGCAGCTGTCCTAGTCATCTTTGTCTGACTCTAATAAAGCAAAGATGTAACTGTTTTCCCCAGCAGCGGGATCACAAACAGGTACTGCAAAATCTGTTTATGTAAGAGAGATAAAAGGAAAAAAAGGAATAGTTCTTAAGGGAAAGCTTTCCAATCATTTTCCAATTGAAATCCTAGCCCGAAACTGTTCTGAACTTAGACAATGAGAACACTAAGGCAAGCTGTTAATTACTTTTTATTTCTGTGAAAATTGCAAGATATTTTGAGCATAATTGGTACAGCTCCTTTACAGTATTGTCCAAAGGCACTAGGAGGAGCTCTAATTGTTCACCAAAAGGGACTAATTACCACCTAATAGCTGTTAAAGTAGGCCCAGTTTACTGGGTTTGTTAAAGTAGATTTCACGTAAAAAGTACAAAATATGTTTCTGTGGTACGGATGTAAGTTTATTACTAGAGATAAAAAAGGCCTCCTACAGAACAAATTTTATCAATGTTTGTTACTGTGGTCTCTCTCTCTCTGTACACATTTTTTATATTTATCTGTGTACATATCTGTTCACACTGTTCATCCTATGCATGTACATTACGTGTTCCCATCAGAAGTAGAAGGGTGATGGTTACAGGTGAGTTGGCTTCCCAGGCTAGTAATGCATGCCTGAGTGTATATATAATGATGTACGTATATTATATACAAACTTTTTTGGTTTGGAAGAACACTATGCTGACCAGAGGTAACAGGCAACGCTTTGTAGAAACCTGGTTTAAAATAGACTTTCTTTACACACGGCTTTTAATAATGTCTTTAACTCATTAGATGTACATATTTAAGCTGTATGCAGTTAAAAACTGCATTACAGTTACCTTAGGTTACATCTACATGGCCACAAACATCTCCCCTGGGGAGCAGTTTCCTCCTTGCAGCCCAAACAGCACAATACAGACCACATCTACTCTATCATGTCCACACTGCACTTGCAGTGCTCAGTATCCATTCTACAATCTTAGGTGTCTTCTTCTCACTGCACACTTCCTTAGTACAACAAAATGCTCTGTGTGCACCATTTGCCTGCTCATATCATCACAGAAAGAGATGTAGCACTCTTTGCAATGACATCTGCACACACTGGTCTTGATACCTCTACATCCACTGCATTTGTTCCAGAGGCCAGAGCGCCCCTGACATCTCTCCCCACTTTGTGAGCCTGGCTTTTTCCTACAGATGGGATCATAAGAATTGCTCCACAAATCCTAGATTTTACTCCAGGCTGAGGACTTCAGCTGCCCATTCAGGTACATGGTACCGCAGTGGTAGACCAGCTCACCTGAGCCATCACCATTCTATTTCTGATGGGAATGACTAATGTATACACACAGGAGAACAACGGGACCACAACTTTCTGGATATCAAGGAGCCTAACATCTGCTATTCAGCACTAACACACCATCTCCCAGGATGCTATACTGCTGGAGATGAGGGTTACCATTGCCCTCTGGAGCTATGCCATCACTGACTCATAAAGGAGAGTAGGGAAATCCATGCAGGTCCACAATGAGCTTGTTTGTGGGGGAAGATAGAGTAATTTGAGTGTTGGCTCCCCAAATATATATAGCATAAGGTTGGGCAGTCCCTACCAGCCAGGAGCTCCTCAGCTGCATTGGGGTCATCAACAAGAACTGTATCCCATTTGTTATCTCCCATGAGGTTCCTACCAAGAAAGGAGTTGCAAAGGCTGCCGCCCCATCACCCTTGGAAGACCACTGAGAAAGATGAATACAGCAGCTGCACTTATGACACCAAGGTCTTTAAGATTTCTTCACTTTACTAGAAAGGTAAAGCCAAGATCCTCCTCCCAGGCACAGGTACCAGCATACCCAACGTTCAAATACCAGTCTAAGGCTTGGCAGATACTGGGTGTCTCCTATCACAATCACACAAGCATTCACTGATGCACTTCCACTAGCCTTCGCCACCTGCAAGACCTTGACCAGTGTTTGCATTTGTCAACTGACCACATGATGGCAAACCTTAAGGAACTGGGTGAATGCCAACAGCCCCGATCCCAGGTGCGGCTGCTTCCCCAAATACGCAAAAGTCCTGCAGTAGGCCCTAGGATAGTTTCCTAAAGGAAATTACTACAATTTTGAATTGAAAGGTCAGTGCCATCAAGTGAAGAGCCATTTGCACACAACTCAAATGCTGAAAGAGGCAGGTGTCAAAAGCAGAAAAACAAAATTTCAGTGTCCCAGCTCCAGATGTAATTTGCACCTTGAAGATTAAAAACTCTGCAGCTGGCATTAGTAACAGTGTGACAGCCATGAAATCCGTGAAGAATCCTAACAGTCCTGAGGAGACGATATTCCTGCCTACATTCAGAGGCAAAAGACATTGCTATTCGGATCTGTGGTTAAAGAAACAGGGAACTTTGAAAAAATGGCCTGGCCAGCCGTTATGACCAGGAACAATTCTCTGGCCCTGGGCTTATGCTCATACAGCTAAATAGGCTTCTCCCACCAAATGTGGCCTAATTCATACCACCCATTGGGGACAGTCCTTTGCCTGTGTTAGCACATATCCAGGATGAAGCCAGGGAGTTTGCCTGCAATTAGCTGATTCTGATCAACTGCAAAACAGTTAAAGGAGTTTTTGAGTCTGGCTAATGAAGAAGGGAGAGAGGAGGAAGACCATGAGCTCAGCAGACAAACTGAGCCAACACAGTATGTACGACCAGTCACAGAAGCACTTTAGGCTCTCTGTGTGAATAGCTGAAGAACAAGAAGTTCAGTTATTGACTGAGAAGACAGTGCATCCCAGTAAGGTCTGTGTACTGGTCCCACAAAGAGAGACATACCCCATTACCTAATTTGGGCTTAAAAAGTACACAGCTGAAATGTTTCATGGACTTTAGCAGCTACAACTGTGATCTGTGAGGAAAAAATACCACCATAACTGAACTGCCAAGTGACCTGACTTGCAGTCAGGTCTGTTCACATGAAACAGTCTGGAAAGTTCAAGGGCCAACAAGAAGATCCAGAATCTCTAGACTACAGACATCCTGTCTTAGTCTTCACTTCATCCTGCATGCAGATGCCAGCATAGAAGTGAGTGCTGTGCTCCCATTGCAGTGATGCATCAAGGTGCTGGAAACACTGGTCTTTGCCAACCAGTGAAAACTCTGTTGGCGAGACTGCATCCTTCACAGTATGGAATTCATGGCCTTAAAACAGGCTCTTTCAAAAAAGTTAAGAGGTTACATTTATGATGTCAACCTGAGGTGCCAATAATCAACATTTCTGTGCTGAAGAGGGTCCGGCTAGATGTTCCCATGCAAGATGGGTACCCAGTGAGTTCCACATTGAGCATTCTCTACCAACCCAGAAAATCCCATCATAAGGATGGTGATGTTCAAGTTCAACATCTGTAGGCTCCAGACACTGTGGATATCTGAGAAAACTGGGAAGCATTTAGATGACTTAATAGTCTACATGCATGTTAGCAAAACTCCGATCCTGAAGCGTACCATTAGCTTCTCTCAAATAGATTGGAGAGGTGGTATTTAATCTACTTTAGAAACTGATTTGTTAATAAGAGAATGAAGCAGACTGACAATGACCAATGGAGCCCTACAGTGGATATTTATAGTTCTTTAAAGGAATTGGAAAAGAATCAATGCTATTCAGGAAATAAGAAGCAACTGATATGAGGATCATGAATCATGACTTTGGTAACTGAGGGGACTTTAAAACATTTTGGCAATAGGTTCTATTTACAAAAATTTTCAGTAGTAGTGACTCTTTGGAGCTGCCATGCATTTATTTGCTTTCCAGAAAAGCAGACACAAATAACTCTGGAAACATCCGAGTAACTACAGATCACGACACTCAATATTCATCATTCTCAACTTGAAAGCAGAAAGTTGAAACAGATGCTTGAGTGATACAAGTCACCCTTTGTGCAGACTCCATGCTTAGAGGCATTCCACTAGTGGCAAAATTCACCTCTGAGAGCAGCTTGAAGTGACAAAGTATTAAGAGTCAAGGATCATCAGAGTCAGTGTTCACACAACGATCTCAGCAAGATTCTGTTAAGTATGTTGAGGAATTAATGCCCAGGGCCAAAAGCAAACTGAAGCCCACACATTGCAGTTTTGGTGCTTGAGCAGAATGCCAGCCAGGAATGATTTGCCTGAAGTCTGGACCACCTTCTGGTATTTGGTTGAGAGGCAAACAGCACTGAAGGAAATGCAAGTGGTGGGACTCTGGTGTGTGTCTAAGTCTTGGTTACTTCAGTCACAGTAAGTCCTCCATTCTTTGTTCAGCTTTTGAACAGCATTATCCTTTTTCATACCTTGGGATTATCTTTGAGACTCAATCTCTTATGTAAACTTGGGACCTGAGTGTTTCCTCATCTGAGTCCGTGACAACCTTCCAATAAATATACCAAATGTTTCAAACTATGTAATGCAGAGAGACTGCTTTTCTTTAAACAGGTGTGTTTGCTACCACTGCTGCTTGGAAGAGAACCATATATCTGGGCACTGCTCTGTCTATACATAGCTCAAGTTGCATAACCTTTAGAAAGCACTGTCAAATAGCACTGTCTGTAGAACAACTGGCAGAGAGATCAGTAAGGCCACCATCTGCCCACACAGCTTGAAGAGGGCAGCCCAGCCAATAACTGTAAGTCTGAGAAAGAATCTTATCTCCAGCTGTTGTAGTACCCATTTTTGGAATTTGCAGCACAGATCCAATCACTTCTACCTCAAAAGATGGGCTCTGAGACATTGCATCCTGGATTAAGTGTAAGAGAAGCTTATGAGTGCAATGAAATGCCAACATCAGTGCCCCCCGGCTGCATCATTCTCCATGTATCCATTCAAAGCCCAAGACAAACATTTTCTTTCCACAGTCCAACTGATGATCACTGAATGCTACTCCCACAATGTGGTTTTCCTGCATTTACCTTCATCTTGGCATCAGGTATCTCGCCTCTGCATCTCCCTTCAGTATCCAGAAGGAATCTTCTCATGCATGAGTGACTTGGATGTCTCGCTCAATTCTCTGTTATGTCTGTTTTTCTAATCTGCCTTTTCTTTGGCTAGATAAGGCTGCAGAGAGATGGTGGCTCCTGCGACAACTCAGCTTGAGCATCTTGATCAACTCTACGTTCCCCAAAAGGGAATAAAGCTGTTAGTCTGCCACCTTGTCATGCATCAAGGCAACATCCTCCTTCTCCTCTGCTAAGAGTCCTTGAAGTAGTTAATCTGATGAACATCTACAAATTCAAGCTCACCTATATTCAGTATACACTATTGCAAGCTATTCTGTTCCAACAATCCTGAAAATATCTGCCCAGCAGGAGCTACCCTTCTAAGGCAAGTAAGCCCTTCTTTAGACACCTTGGAGTCAGTGGATATACTCCACAATTCTTACAGCCTACTGATTTCACACTTCTAGATCTGGTTTGGCAGCATCTGGAAGAACATGGCCATCCTTGGAAGCCAGGAAGGAGTTAACACATGGCAATGGGTGATGCAAATTTTTATTTTGTCAGCTGAACTGTCATCTGTGGTAACACACAGTAGAGCTGAGGAAGCAGAGAAATGGTACTTCTCTAAAGAAAGATTTCAGATTTATTGGATGCTTGTGACACTGACCAAGAGCTGGAGGAAGGGAATTAGAATCACTTTGTGATTTCAGAGCTGTCACACAAAACTGAATTTTAAGCAGGGGAATTTAAGAACAGGAAAGATAAAGTGAGCTGTTTGTAGGCAGGTCAAAGGATAACACTCAGAATAAAAACAGTATGAAACTGTATAAAATGACAGCCTTTGCCTCCATCTGTCCAAACAGATTTCTGTGTTGAGTTTGGTTTTGGCAGGGAATAGAGATTAAAGAGCTTAGACAGGGACTCCAGTATTAAAACCTTTTCTCTAAGTCCAGAGCTGCACTTGATGTCTGTTGATGAGCGGAAGAGGATAGCCTTTCCTTCCAGAGTGTCATTGCACCGTCCTTTGAAACCAAACATGCTGCAGCTGGCAGTACCACACTCCATGCATACAAATCTAGCTAAAAACCCCAATTGCATGAGTTTTCTAGGTTGACTACCCGGGCATTCAGTAACAACCAGAAACTCTACCTGCTGAACTACTGATTTTTTTGATACTGTTTCTTGACTTCAATAGCAGCTTTAGCGTTATCATCGCGCTTACCCACTCCAGCTTAAACTGCTCAGTGTCAGTACTTGTTAAGTGTCAGTTATTTTCAGCCACTAGCAGTAATTTCACACTACTTAGACTGTGCTTCAGTTGCTTGTTTCCTGCCTCAACATACATGACAGAGCTGTTTCTAGACTTTCATTTTAGATGCTAGCTTGCCCAAATATCATTACTTCAGTTCTAAAAACCAATTAGGTTCCACAGCATCATCACTGCAAGTTTTATCCTGACATCTGGTGTGCAATATGACAAAGATGGCAGCATAAACGTGTTTAAAAATCATATAACAGCACAGCATGTTTACAGGAGTACTGCAAGAGTATGAACAACATAAAACATCTTTAAGAGCAGCATAAAAGATAAAAGCTTCATGATAGTCAACACAGCCTTGTAGATGTTCCACCTTGGCTTCTCATCAACAATTTTATGTACCCCTAAGTTCAATTTATGTAATGCCATAACTTTTTATTGAGTGCTGTTACATCTGCAGGAAAAAATGAATGTTTTGGGAACATTTTGCATTACATATTAAGTAGCAGCTGAATTTTGGCATTGACCGTATCATGTCCATCAGTCTGTCCTACACAGAGAAGCCACAATTCCCATATCCTGAAAATCATACTTGCTGAAAAGCTATATAATTAGATTCTGTTCAATCTTTGCTAGGATTCTGGATATCTTCACCCTATCTTTTTCTTTTTTACAGTAGACAAAACATATTAAATAACTGCAAACTAGTGCTTGACATTTATTTAGTATAAAACCATTGTTTTTCTATTTTTCCAGACTGTGGTACCCTCTGTCATGTCATCAAGCTGTTAGCTGTTTCCATTTTGCCTTGGAGTCTCCATAATATTATTTGTTCCATACTGACACTGCTACTAATATTTTCTAGGTTGGAAAGGAATAATTCAGCGAGTTAACAAAATCTAGGTAGAGACTGGGATATGCAGTTGAATTAAGTGTGTGCACGGAAAGCAGGACAGAAAAAAAAGGAACCCATTTAAAATTCTGTCTTCAGTAAGAGGCAGTGCCCACCTATCACTGCCCAAGACTTTAGCCCCTCTCAGATCTCTTAGACACCCATAACGTCAATTCCTTCTCCAATGAGGCTGGATATACCATTGATGCCTCTACGTAAAGTTATGTCCAAGATCTACCTGAATCACGTCATACAGCTGCCTCAACTTTTTACCTAACCTCATGCACTTACGAGCTGAGATAGTCCTTCACAGGCTACATGTCAAGCAGTTCTTACTTCCATATGTCCACAGGAACAAGACTCTCACATAGTTACCATCATTATATCGCCGCTAGTCAAGACATCAAAAGCCACATAATCACTGAATGGGGATAGCTGTAAGTTTCTAGCTTTATGCAAGCATTAGGAATCACATCCACTCAGCTGATTGTTGTCCTTAACCAGCTATTAGCTCTGGAGAAAGTGCAATAAGCAGAACACGTCCACATGAAGCCATTAGCAAACTACAAAGCTACCACATACCGTTTATACTATTCTTGCATAGGCAGGAAATTAGTCTCACTAGGAGAAACTTTGCAAGTTTTCTATAAATAACACTGATTCTCCAGGAAGCAAGGATCAGAAAAAGGCTGTGAGTGCTGAAATGCCCATTCCGAATTCAACCACAAATACATTTCACCTTGTCAGAGATGGAAGCCTCTGTACTGCTAGTACAAATATCAACCTTTTGTACTGATACGCTTTTACACCCACTTCTACCCAGTGCATAGGTATCATTGATATTATTGGCATTTCAGATCAAAAAGGCGTTTTAGGCTTAGCCAGCTATGCTCTAAATATCGCCTCATTCCTTCAGATGAGTGCAAGAGTGGGGAGTGACAGAGTCAATAAGCAAAGGGCATAGGGTGATGTGAAAGGAAGGGCTCACAAAATCAGCAATACGGTCTTAGGCAGGGTCAACTCCAGCATTTGCAGGTAAAGCAAGGAAGTGCCTGCAAGGCACCATTATGGAGAAATTCCCCAAACCCTTTTTAGTAAGCCAACATGCTGGGGTGCCTCACTGAAGTGCCTCTATGCTGATGCACACAGTGCAGAGAATAAATGTGATGAGTTTTAGATCTGTGTGCAGTTGAAGGGCTACAATCTCATTGGGATCATGGAGATGTGGTGGGATGGCTCCCATGACTGGACTGTTGCAATGGAGGGATACAGGCTCTTTAGGAAGAACAAGCTGGGAAGACGAGGAGGGGGAGCTGCCCTTTAGGTGAGAGAGCAGTTGGAGTGCATGGAGTTCTGCCTGGGGATGGATGAACCTGAGGAAGCTGGCAAATGGCATTGTGATGCTACACTCTATAATCTTTGATTGACCACAGTAATTGGGCAAAGTACCTGAAGACTAGAGGAAAGCAAATGTCACTCCTATCTTCAAGAAGAAGGACTCAGGGAACTACAGGCCAGACAGACTCAACTTGATCCCTTGGAAGGTGATAAAGCAGCTAATCCTGGAAACCATTTCCAAGCACCATGATAGAGGACAATCATCAGGAAGAGCCAGCATGGATTCACCAAGGGCAAGTCATGCTTGCCAAACTTGATAACCTTCTATGATGAAGTGACTAGCCTGGTAGATGAGGGAGAGCAGTGGATATAATCTACCTAGACTTTAGCGATGCTTTCAACACTGTCTGCCACAAGATTCTCATAGAGAAGCTGTTGAAGTATGGGCTGGATGAGCAGACAGGGAGATGGATTGAAAGCTGGCTGAACAACCAGCCCCAGAGAATGGGGATCGGTGGCACAAAGTCTAGCTGGAAGCCAGTAACTAGCAAGGTAGCCCAGGGGTCAGTTTGGGGTATAATCCTGTTTAGCATCTTCATTAATGATCTGGGTGGTGGTGCAGAGCATCCCCTCAGCAAGTTTGCAGATGACACAATACTGGGAGCAGTAGCTGATATGCCAGAGGGTTGTGCTGCCACCCAGAGGGACCTTGACAAGCTAGAGAAATGGGCTGACAGGAACCTCATGAAGTTGAACAAGAAGTTCTAAGTCCTGCAGCAGGGAAGGAACAACCCCATGCACCAGCACATGCCAAGGGGGCATCCAGTTGGAAAGCAGCTTTAAGAAAATGACCTGAAGGGAGTGTGTAGAGAGGATGGAGCCAGACTCTTTTCAGCTGTGCCCAGTGATAGGACCAGACACAATGGGCACAAACTGAAAAACGGGTGATGTCGTTTAAACATCAGGAAACACTGTTTTGCTGTGAGGGTCACTGAGCACTGGCACAGGTTGCCCAGGGAGGTGGTAGAATCTCCCTCCTTTGAGATATGCAAAAGTCTGGTCATGGCGCTGAGCGGGCAGCTCTAAGGTGACCCTGCTTGAGCAAGGGAGGTGGAGCAGATGACCTCCAGAAGTCCCTCCCAATCTCAACCATTTTTTTATACCATATTTCTTGGCTCCCACATTGCTTCCCCCTCAGCTTCACTGAGCCATTGGGACTATTTCTCATTGTGGTGATACTTTCCGTTTCCTCAGCTGCACAGATATTTCAGGACAAATTTCTCCTCGGCATTTGCACAGTAAAGCCCTGAGTGTCAGATTACAGCACCACACAAATGAGCAAGAACAGACCTGCCAGATGTCAAGGTTTGATCTAAGCAGTCCGAGCTTCAGAACTACTTCCAGGAATTATCATCTCATGGACTTCCTGAGCCAGAAGTGAATCTTTGTATTTAATAGTCATTGACATATTTTTCTTCTATTAATTAATCCAATCATTTTTTGGAACACATGTAAATCTTCAGCATCCACAATATCCTGTGATGAGCAGTTCCACAGCTAAGTGGCATGTTACAATGAATTATATTTTGCATTTGTTTTGAAGCTACCATGGGCTAGGCGGCTTTGACACCCACTAATTCTTGCACAGAAAGAGGATGGAAGAAGTTCCCTGGGCAGTTTGTGCCGTTTGCAGCTTTATACACACATAACCCAGATCAGTTCTGTCTTTGAGACCAAAGAGCCTGGATGAGGATTCAGCAAACCATTCCTCATACAGGAATCACTCCATTCCTTGATCAGAAAATCAGCCATCTATCAGATAGAACACTTTCAGTGTTACTATATTCTTCTTGAGATGAGATGACCAATTATAAAATGTTCAAGATGCCAGTATATCATAGATTTATACAGTAATATATTCATTTAGTGATGAACAGTTCAAGAAAGAAACAAGCATAAGCAAAGGATGTTGCTGAGAGAGGATGATGTTAATTGCATCTACTACGCTTCACAATGGAGCATGATGGCTTTAAAGCTGTGAATAAGCCTAGAAAATGCAACATTTCTACACAAGGCAGTGAAAAGGACTCTTGTGACAGAAACAGCAGCTGCAAAGAGAGGAACAAGTAGCATCCACAGAATTTGTTTTAACTGTTCATGAGATAAGTCATAGCCACAGCACTGATGTGCAAGACCATGGAAACAAAAGTTACAGCTGCAATACTCAGCGACTTTTCCACTGTGTGTACAATAAAATGTGAACATACAAAGACAATGAATTTTTGGTCCTCCATGCAGGAAAAACTGTATTATAGTCCTTTTTCATCAGTAGATATATCAAAGAGACCAAGAAACTTTGTTTCTCAGTTACTTATTTTCATAAACAAGAAGGCAAAAATTCCAGATTTAGGAAGACATTCATAAAACCTTTACTATACCACAGCACACAGGCATACGGCATTTACAAAAATGCTGGCTACTCTGGTCTCTAGCAGTATTAGGTTTGCTTCAAATTTAGCAGCCCCTCAAAATTTGCTTATCCTGACTTCACAAGATAGGATCTTCTTACAGAATTTCCACATTTCTTGTATTTTCAGACTGCTACCTTCATCATTTCTATGCTTTCACTGTTTGCCAAAGCAATTGAAGCCTGAAAAAATAGCATGTTACTATGGAATAGCAGCAGTCACTAGATTTTCATGGTAACTATCTCCAAAAGAAGTTCATATTATTCAACGATGTATTCATCAGCAGGAAATGCAGACCTGACAGCAAATATATAGTTTGTTAAGCTCTTCCAAATAAACAATGATTTTAATTTGCTAAAGATAGCTCAATATATTATGGCAATATTAGGAAGCAATTCTCACACTGATTATTTTCAGCAACATCTGTAAGCTATGTGCACACTGAGCATTTTTGCCCTAATGAACACTTTCAGGTCTAATACAAGAAGCAGAATAGAAAATGAAGTTCTCAACATAGAATCATGCTTAAAACAAAACCTCAGGTTGACCTCTGATGTTTACAGAATAAGGGAAAAAAACAATGCAAGACTGAACAATAAATACAAAACTAAATACAGTGATTATTGCAGGGAGTGTAGTAAGACTGATGAATAAGGCTGAATTGCATCAACTTTTTTGTTAGCCCTCTCTAACCCTAACCTCTCTAACCCTCTCTAACCTCTCTAGCCCTCTTTGTTAGCCCTGCACTAGCAGGATAACGTGGATATGCTAACATAAACCCAGTCAGCATGGGTTTGTGAAAGGCAGGTCCTGCTTGACTAACCTGATCTCCTTCTATGATGAGGTGATCCGCTTAGTGGATGAGTGAAAAGCTGTGGCTGTCGTCTACCTAGACTTTAGTAAAGCTTTTGACACCATTTCCCACAGTGTTCTCCTGAAGAAACTGGCTGCTCATGGCTTGGATGGGCATATGCTTTGCTGGGTAAATAACTGGCTGGATGGCCATGCCCAGAGAGTTGCAGTGAATGGAGTTCAATCCAGTTGGTGGCCAGTCACAAGTGGGGTTCCCCAGGGATCAGTATTGTGGCCGGTTGTCTTTAATATCTTTATCACCAACCTGGACAAGGGGATCAAGTGCACCCTCAGTAAGTCCGCAGACGACACCAAGTTAGGGATCTGCTTGAGGGTAGGAAGGCTCTACAGAGGGATCTGGACAGGCTGGATTGATGGGCTGAGGCCAATGGTATGAGGTTCAACAAGGCCAAGTGCCGGGTCCTGCACTTGAGTCACAGCAAGCCCATGCAGCGCTAAAGGCCTGGGGAAGAGTGGCTGCAAAGCTGCCCAGCAGAAAAGGACCTGGGGGTGCTGGTGGACAGCCAGCTGAATATGGGCCAGCAGTGTGCCCAGGTGGCCAAGAAGGCCAATAGCATCCTGGCCTGTATCAGGAATAATGTGGCCATCAGGACTAGGGAAGTGACCCCCTGTACTCAGCACTGGTGAGGTCCCACCTTGAGTACTGTGTTCAGTTTTGGGCCCCTCGCTTCAAGACAGACATTGAGGTGCTGGAGCATGTCCAGAGAACGGCAACGAAGCTGGTGAGGGGTCTGGAGCACAAGTTCTATGAGGAGCAGCTGAGGGAACTGGGGTGGTTTAGCCTGGAGAAAAGGAGGCTGAGGGGAGACCTTATGTCTCTCTACAACTACGTGAAAGGAGGCTGTAGCCAGGTGGGGGTCAGTCTCTTTTCCCAAGTAACAAGCAAGGAGGAAATGGCCTTGAGTTGCACCAGGCGAGGTTTAGATTGGATATTAGGAAAAATTTCTTCACTGAAAGGGTTATCAAGCATTGGAACAGGCTGCCCAGGGAAGTGGTTGAGTCACCATCCCTGAAGGTATTTAAGAGACGGGTAGATGTAGTGCTGAGAGACATGATTTAATGGTAACTTGGTAGTGCTAGATTAACGGTTGGACTTGATCTTAAAGGTCTCTTCCAACCAAAACAATTCTATGATTCTACAGCACATTTAAGCCATCTGTGAATTTTTCAATTAGCAAATAAAAAAGAAGGAACAATAATAATTGTCATCAAAAGTATCCTTTAGTTATTTTTTAAATTCCTAAGAGAACCAATCTGACAGAAACAATTACAATGCCAAATTACTGTCCCCATAAATATTCTATTAAACTCTTCTGGCAGCCCTAGTCTTTTAAAACCTTGTACTTGAATTCTGAGCTTATTCCTTTTTTGTCTATGACTGAATTTAGTAGGTATATGATTTATATATAGATTTGGACAATCTAGATTGTTAGCCCACAGCTCACCATTTACACACACAACTAGTGCTTTGCTAACTAGGTTGTGTTTGCAGCAAAGAGATCTGTCATACATCAGTTTAACCTGAACAAGTGAGGGCATATTTGTTTTCTGAGATTTCTGGCTTCACATAGGGCAAATTATGCCTGACTAACCCGGTGGCCTTCTACGATGGTATGACTGAATCAGTGGCCAAGGGAAGAGCAACTTATGTAACTACCTTGACTTCTATAAGGCCTTTGACACAATCCCACACAACATCCTTGTCTCTAAATTGGAGATATGGACTCTTCTATGGATAAGGAATTGGCTCAATGGCTATGTCCAAAGAGTTGCCATCAACAGCCCAACGTCCAAATGGAGATCAGTAACAAGTGGTATCCCTCAGGGATCTGCGTCAGGACCAGTACTGTTCAATATCTTCATTAATGACAGACAGTGGGATTGAGTGCAACCCCAGCAAGTCTGCAGATGACACCAAGCTGAGCAGTGCAGTTGATGTGCTTGAGGAAAGGGATGGCAACCAGAGGGACTTTGACAGGCTTGAGGACTAGGCCCATATGAACCTTATGAAGTTCAACAAGGCCAAGTGCAAGGTCCTGCACCTGGGTCAGGGCAATCACCAGTATCAGTACAGGCTGGGGAATAAATGGATTGAGAGCAGTCCTGCAGAGGAGGTGGGGATACTGGTGGATGAGCTGGCAATGTGCATTTGCAGCCCAGAAAGCCAATCATATCCTGGGTTGCATAAAAAGAAGTGTGGACAGCAGGTCAAGGGAGGCAATTCTTCCTTTCTACTCTGCTGAGACCCCACCTGGAGTTCTGCATGCAGCTCTGGAGCCCTCAGCACAGGAAACACATGGACCTGTTAGAGCAGATCCAGAGGTGGGCCACAAAAATGATCAGAGGGATCATGTATCCACAACTGGACACAATTCATCTCAGGATGTGCAGATACATCTGCATACAATATTTCTATAAATACCTGTACAATTACAAGTAAGAGTCATGACCTGCTATTCAGATCAAATTACTTCAGTGTTTTTGTCATACTTCGGCCAGTGTCAGAGCAAGTTACTGCCTGCAGTTAGTTTTGGATTATGATGTATCTGAAATGAACTACATTTAATCCAGCAGGGTTTGAAAGTAGTTTATCTGTGATAAATCCTGTAAAATCAAGCTGAATTCTAAGAAGTTACTGAAGACTTCAATGGGAAAATGGGCAAGATTTGCATGTGCCGTGATCCATATCTGGATCTGCCTATAGTCTACATTCCATTACGTATATTCTGCCCTATATACTTAACTTTCCAAAAAATCCATTTGTGCCAGAACAATGAAAAAGATAGCTAATTACAGTTTCTTAAATTAAACTAGCTCTGTAACAGATATTTTTGAGGAGTTGGCTTTGTTACAAAATGCTTCACAGTCTCCCTTTATGACTCCATCCAAAGCCAAAATTTGATTAATTGCACAGTAAAAACCTTGAACAATCTCCAGACAAACAGAAAACAGGATATGCCAAAACTGGTTGAATCCAAAATATTCCAGTGCGCACGTTTCAAAATAGCTCAAAGCACAATTTTTTACCAATAAAAAGACTAAATCAAAGCATAATTGATCAAATAAGAACAAGACTTATCTACAGCTATTTCCAACCAATGTGATCAAAGGCAGAAAAGGAAAGCTATAATAGCAAGACAGGGAATTTTAACTTTATTTTAGTGGGGCAAGTGATACAATCACATGAAGAAATATTCTAATAAAATAGGAGTTAAGTAGTTTCAGCTATTGAGTATTCAAATTAACTCTCAGCTTCAAAGACTTCTTAGTCATGGCCAATTCATTGACATAGTACATTTTATCCACTATTTTGTGGGAAAAGATTAGCAAAATGCAACTGCAAGAAGCTGCACAAAAACTGCACAAAACAAGGCTTTAATTTGATGGATAACAAAAAATGAGCAAAACAGTCTTCCCACCAAAAATTACTGACTTAAAGACAGTGCAATATATTTGGAAGCCTCTAACAGATTGAAAAGCAACACCATTCAGCAAGACCGGACCAAGAAATTGTTGCCTGGCTGCTGATCCTGAAATTCAGATGACTAGCACAAAACTACACAGAATCGAGAAGCAATACTAAAACTCTGACTATAACAAGTGGAAATCAAGACTTACTGAAGTTTTTCAGCACTAATACACACTAACTAATAAGTTAGTGTAAAAGGGGCATTTTTTTTGTTCAGTGATTTTCATAAATATTTTAATAGCTTCTAATACTTCAACTATTTTTGCTTCAGTGATACTTTAAGAAGAGTTCTGACAATAATAATTTCCACTAATCATCTAGGTTCAAAAAAAAAAAAATCTTTGCTCATGTTCATTTTGCCCCAGTTTTCATCATGAAGCAAGAAAATCCAAAAGCACACAGGCTGGCCATGAGCCCTCCTGTGCATGAAGGCTGAGAGATCAGAAGTGAAATGCAAATAATTACTGACAGGCCAAGAATTTTTAATCTGCAATTAAGGGATGAGATTATGCAACTATGAGGCTGGGACTGCTTTTCTTCAATAGAATGGATATATTTGAGATCCAGGCTTTGTAAATGAGCCATAACTGAGGAAAGGAAATTTTTGCTGTGCGAGAAGAGGAATGTGGTGATGTAGTTGCTGTTCATGCAATGTTCTCCAGCACTGGAAAAATTTTGTTGGCACTAAGTTACTCTGGGAGGGAAAAATGAGGTATCTATGAAGGTTTATCTTACAGAAAGTACAACTGCTGGCCAACATATTGACAACACAGAAACTTCTGGAATACTCTTGCAGTCCCCAAGTATTCACTCCTGTCACTATACCTCAACTCATGCATCTAAAGATGGACTAATTTTAGATTCATAATAGACATATGGGAACAGTATTCATTGGAAGATTGAGGCCATCTATCAACAAGGAGAAGTCCCACTTCACCGATTACAAAAACTAAAAAAGAAATTTAAAGCCTTACTGTAGGGTACATCTGCAGGAACGAACTTTTTACCATGGAGGAAAGAGGATGTCAGACCTCCTGAAAGTGTTAAATGCAAGGTATCAAATACCCAGCTACAAACTCTTCAGGGAAATCACCACGCTTTCAATAATAACAGAAGTCCATGAGTCTTTGATATTAGACTCTCCTACACTTACGCAGCAGACAAAATCAGCCAAGATAATACTGTTAAACAGCACTTCTGACTGGGAAATTAAGTGCTACAGTTTGCATTGTGTGGGACTATTGGTTGACTATCCAAGAGACAGCAATGCAGCATTCTTCTATACCAACATGTGCCTTCTATAACCAGTGGTGTTTAAAGACACTGGCTGCATCAAAAGTGATGACTAACTACTCAAGCAAGTTCAAAGAAACTTGCCAGACAGCATGCACATGGATTTCACAACCTAGTTTTGTGCATTAGGGAAAAAAAAAAAAAACAAAACCAAAAATAGTTTAAATCCAGGCTTGCTATTTCTATGCAGGGGAGAGGAACGTCTCTCCTTTTCTCCTACTCTTTACGGGGAGAAAAGAAAGATAACTGAAGGTACTTTGAAGGTACTCATTCATGATGAGTCAGACACACGAAATTCTTGCATGAACAGTTGCAAGCTTTGTGAATGAGCAGCAGTGAGTGTAGCTTTGCATACAATTGCAAGACTCAGCATGTACCACCAACTGATCAAACCCTTCTCACACAGAAAACAGCAAAAAAATCCTCGCAGGCTGTGTTCATGTTACAAAATAGCCCTAAGAAGCCAGTCTGGGAACAGCCAGCCTCATCATCTACACATTAAATACTCCAGTGAATCAAGTGGCTCAGTCTAGAATGAAACCTCAAAGTGATTGGGGTAAGATGATAGCAGGGATTGTTGCTCAGAGGTTGTATGGACAAGACCTTACTGATATCACATCACCTTACTTGCCACAGTCCACCACTTGCCTATCCCAATAGACTTGAGGCTTCCCAAGCTCAGACACGTGTCAACATCATACTCTAGGGCATTCTATATTCATCCTTCCCATCTCACCATATAAACACTAACCTAGTAAACTGCAAAGTGGCCTTACCTGTTATTTTGGGGCAGAGCCTGTCTCTGCAAGCATAGCAGGGAATATTAGAGCCCTGTGCTGCAGCCCACACCAGCATGACACAGAAGAAAATGAAGTGTGAGCTACTAGCACATCACAGAGGATGGTCAGATGCCTTTCCCTGCTATGAGCTGCTTCAACTGCAAGCACATGCAGCAGCACTTGATTGCGCATAACCACTGGTCTAAGACCAGGTCTCTACTACTACCAAAGCTCAGGACAGGGAAGGGTGACATGACCTCTATGTCAGGCCCTCACTTGACCATGCTGCGGCCCTCCAAATGGAATCCCACCCTCCCAGTCAGGCTTGCCTCCCTCTCCCCTCTATGCAAAGCCTCTCAGCTTCCACAGTGCCAAATTTCCTTGGTCCTCACACTTCTTTGATGGCCATCCCCACGTGTCACGTGGGCCAGGACTTCAGCAGTGGCTTGGTGACACTCACTCCTGAGGCATCCCAGAGCTCAGGAGGACGGGGCAATGATCAACCCATACGAAGGCCTCGTTTTTCTTTTTGTTTAAGAGGTCAGCTGAGACAAAGCTTACTTAAATTAATATTTTTCCATAGTAATATTTCCATAGTAATATTTTTCCATTTTTCCAGTAAACATCTGGCTATTTTTTTTTCCCTTCTTTAAAGACATGGCTACAGAAGGGCCACACATGTATTCCAAATAAATGTTTTCTTCCCTGTGATCTTGCAGAGCTCATTGCACATTTCCATTTTTAGCAGGTCCTGCTGTGAGTCAGTGGACAGGCCCACTACTGCTGTAGGTAATCAGCCCCTGATAAGACGTAGAGTGTTATTCAGTGACTGAAGTGAATGCCAAATGAATTCTGAGAGAGGCTTAATTACACTGGCAACACCAACTAAAACAATAGGGACCTTGTACACTGTACTCTTGTTAAGAGTGCAAGGAAAAGAAATAAAATTGCACCCTTTCATTTCCAGAGTTGGAACATCACCCATCATGTGGTAGGAAGCCTGCCAGAAAGCCAACCACTGCCAGTATTGACAACAGCAAGATAAATGCACATTACAGCAAGCAGCTGTGCTACTGGAAGCACTCAGTGTTTCACCTTTGGTGCCAAGGGCAAAAGCATGGAGGACCTGGCACACTTGCAGGGAAGATTAACTGAGATATTTGACTGACTTTTTTGTGGCTCGTGGTTTTTATCTTACTGCTAGGATAAGATCAGCCAGTGTAAATAGACTACAGTCTTCCATATTGCCATATTGTCTAGTGAAGGACCACAGGAAACAAACATGCCAAATTCAAGCCAGAGATGTCTTGGACAGTAAGAGGAGTTCTCTGAGGGACAAGAACAGGAGAATGGAAAAAAGATTGGAGAATATCTCATCGTAACAACAGATTTCTGGCCTAATCCAAATTACACAGTGCACAGAGTTGGCATCTTCTGGACTTGTTACGGCACAACTCATTTATCTCCAGCAACTTTTGCAGCATATGGAGCATCAACTCACCTTGGAGTTAGCACAGGTATGATACATATGACAGATTGCACAGGACTTGAATATATTTAATTCACTAAAGACAAATTAAATTTTTTGCTATCGGTAGATATGGACTATCATATTGTTGTGCTACTCAGTTTCTGAGATGAACTATATATGTCACTGCCTTCTGGCATGTCCAGAAGTTGTATTCAAGGTAAAAGATTTTAGAACTTGCTTGAATTAACAAAGAAAAAAAAAAGAAAATAAGTCTGGTTGGCAGAACTGACAAGAAAACTTAAGTTAGACAGAGAATATGCAGAGTCTATCTTTGAAGAAAAGATAGAAGCTAACTTATGTTTTGAAAATTAGTGACTGGGGTTAAACCAGAGGAATATTCCCTTCAAATCCAGATATTTGCTTCACCCTTGATTTGTTATTGGTGATAAAAATTAATAATTATTATGAAATTAGAATAACAAGATTAAAATATTGCTTGATCCTAGCAGCATCCTGTTACATAAAGCCTTGCAAAAATAAATAATGAATGCATTTGATATGGTAGGTAATTTGTGGAAATATGCAGACACTAAAATTTATTGAGACTAAAGTTGTTCCAATGATCAAGAGAGAAAATATTGATCAGTAGCCTCTTGCAGTGACAACAAACTAGTTTGAAGCACTTAAACACTCAGTTTCCCAAGAAAATTAATGAAGTTAACACTACTCCTACTACCTTAACAAAGGAAATAAAGACAAGGGCCTTACCATTGTCATTGCTGACAGACGCTAATCCAATTACAATCAATATTTTAAAGAAAGTATTTGGCTAGTTAAGAGTATTACCAACTTGTATTCCTTTATTTTACTTTGAGAATGTTAGTAGATTGAGTATTTTTTTCCCAGTTTGAAAAAGGCAATAAATACATAAGCAACCAATTTAGAGAGATGTCCTCTTGGTAAATGGAATGAGAAGTTTTAAACTATTTTAGTGGTAAGCTAGGACCTGCTACATGATAGCTTAGCTATTACCTTTCCGTTACTTGAGACAGCACCAGAATGCTTGGAGAGACATAGGAAGCCTGACTGTCTAACTGTCAATCATTTTAGCTACTTGCAAATCTGGTGAGTGCTTCTTAGAACAATTTTTATATTTAAACTAATGAAATAGGCTCTTGTAAAGAAAATGCCTTTGATTTATAACTAGTGCAAAACCACCTGCTGCCCAACAATGCATTCTCTGGAAGAACTAAAACCAGATCTACTAACCCTAAAAAGATTCATAAAAAGTGGAAAGTTTGTATTTTATAATTGTCAGCAAACCCAATAAGATATTTTTCTATAAAATGCCAAAATGTATCTACAATAAATACTGAACTCACATGAATAACTGCCTATATAAGAGCCAAGAACCCCCTTCCTTACTAAAAACAGTGTAAATCAATTCAAACATAAACAAACAGACAGAGAGGGGAAATATGTTGCTGGATTATGACTTACCCTGGTGCCACATTCTTAAATTCTGCTTCAGGGATTTACACTCATTTGCATCCCTGTCTTTATTTGTACTCTTTATAAAAGTTGATGACAGATAGACATTATAGTACAATTAACGACACCCATAAAAATTAAATTGGGAAAGATAGACAAAGCCCTAGACACAGGCAAAATGCATCATACCTGGCCCTGTAAACCCACTGGTGCTGTATACTATTAGCTCTAGTTATTAAAAAAATACTTTAAAATGAAATGAGTAAGAAGTGAAATAAAGTCAAGATAAGCAGTGCTACCCAGGTCAGACAGTGCTTGCCTCTAGCTGGTGAGCAAAGTTGCTTCTGTATGCATTGTAGTTAGCTGGGATTGTCTAAGCTATAGCAAAGTAACATAAGGAGACATAGCACCTTCTAGGAGACAGTACCTTCTAGGAGACCAAACATTATGAAGTAGGCCGTATTAAGTAAACCAATGGCCCATGTTTCCTATTATATCTATGGTCCATATATTTCAGCCACTCTGAAAGCATTGATTCTTCCTGGCTCTTGTTTTCATGCACTCACTGCTGTTTGATCCTCAGCCATGGGGACCTCCTTTTTGATCCTACATCCCCTTGCAAGTCCATCACAACCAAGCGCTACCTCCCCGCAGATCAACTGCTCCCTCTGCATCAACTGGCTCTTAACCCTCCTCCTCCTCCCAGCTCTCTTCAAGATAACCTTGAATCCAATGCACCTCCTTAGAAATAAGCCACAAGTCCCACTTATTAATTGTTCAGTGGGTTTCTTTCCTTAGAGGTCTGATCAAGTGAAAGCTTTGCAGCTTTAAAAGAAGCTGTTTAATCAGCTGGATACTGGCAGAAAACATCCTGAACATCTCCTTCCTTTTCTAATTTAGACACACAAAGTGCATCATCAGCTATTCAGCAGGAAAGAGCAGGAAAAAAATATTTGGACTTTGAAGTACTACAGTAATCTTATCTGCTCTGTTAACATATACACAGAGCAGCATATGGCAAAGCAGTGCACCCCAAAGGATGATGAGAAGGAAAAGCAGGCATGAGGAAGACAGGAATTTCAGGAAAGGTGGAGGGCAGGAACTCCAGGAACAGCCCTTTGTTTGAGCAAATCCAGGTCTTCTCTGGCCTCTCCTGAGAAAAGCATAGTTTCAAGCAGCCTTAGTTCAACTTAGAGGACCCATAGGGCCAAAGGGTCCATAGACTGTATATGACTGTATTACAAGTATATCCACCACTAGGTGTCAGCCCAATTAAAGATATTATACATACAAATTTCTTTAAATAAAATCTCACTTTCATTATACTTTAATCTTCTAACTATACCATGGAAATATTCATACATACATAACACTCTTAAGCTTACTTTAAGGAACACACCTAATGACATTTGCAGAAAAGCACACTGTCGAATATCTAGCACCTTTTTGAAACTCAACCAGGGCACCTGCTTTCACAAAGGTACGTTTGGAAGCTGTGGAGATAATACACCTTTACGTACAGAGAGCAGAGAACAAGCTCAGGCTTATGAACAGTGCTTCATCTTTTGAAAACTCAAAGCCCCAAGAGCTAAAAACGTGAGCTGAAAATCCCATCTCTTAGGTCAAGGTAGAATACCTGCCCTAACACTGGTTTTTGAAGCAATGAATCCATTAACACCACAGAGCCCCTGCTAGCTATGAGATAAAGGCAGGTGGACCATTTATCAGCATTTTGTCCAGGAGAGAATCAAATAAACGTCATATCACTTGTGAACAGGCCCTGTCTGAGCACTTTCCTATCATCCAAATTCACACCACCGCTTTCCAATCGCAGGGCTTAAAACACACAGAACAGGGAAGCAACACAGGGAAAAATATTTATTCAGAGTATTATGCCTTCAGTCATAAATATGCATGGGCTCTTCAAAGCAGATTTCAAAAACAAAAAATGTGGTTATAAAGTCTCCAGTAATTAAATTTTCATTCCCCTCTCTAGGGGGAGTATGATGAGACAAAACTGAATGTGTGAAAATGGACCTGACCGACATCGCACTCCGTCAGAAAGAGCTTGCAGAGGAGAGTCACCAGGCAATACCAAACAGAGCCTCTGCAGGCTGACCAGTGATGTAAAGCACTGCAAATAAAATAATAGCGGGGGGGGATGACACACAGGGGGAGGGACACGACACAGACACCAAACCCAAAAAAACCCAGAACTAGCAACAGTCCAGGGAAAAGAACTGTCATGAATTCAACCATGAAGTGGGAAATTTTATTCCAAACATGATAATGAGTGTAGCCAAGAAGGAAAAAGAGCCCAAGACAGCAAAATTATTCTCAGAAGAGACACCATAGATGACTGAAAACAGCAGGCCCCCTTTACGACCCCAATCAACCTGGAGCTCCAAGCTGGATTTCGCTTCTAAACCTAATCCTAGGAATGGGATGAGCCTCAGACTCAAACCCCAGCCATAACCCAGGCAAAAAAGTTCGGGGGGGGGGGAAATCTGGTGTGTCTTCTAGCAGCTTGTCCCTTCCTTTGGAGTCCCCTTTAGCAGCCCTGCTCCAACAGAAGCTCTAGGATCTGCCTCTCTCCTAACCCTAAGGATGGGCACAGCCAGAGCATTAAGCCAAGAATCCCAGCAACAGCCCAAAAACAATGTTCTCAGGGGGAGACCTTTGGCAGCCCAACTGCTCCCTTGGCAGCTCCCTTCAGCCCACACCAAATGGAACTCGAGGCTCTGCTTTGCTCCTGACCATAGTCCTTCTCTCAGCCTCAGACTCCAGCCCTAACTTAGACCAAGCAGGTCTCAGGGGACAGGTCTTTTGGCAGCCTAAGCCAAGGCGGTCCCTTTGCACCCATACTCTAAATGGAGCCCTAGACTTTGTCCCTCTCCTCATCTTGTGATGTGAGCCGCCATAAAGGTGGCATGGCTAGAAGGAAAAAAAAGTTACTGAACAAGAGAAAATGTCTGCTGAAAAATACTGACAGAGAAATGCCAGCCAGCCTGGGAAGTAGGCTTAGGAATGAGAAATATCCTTGAAAAGTGCAGCTGGCCTCTTAGAAGTAGACAGCTGGGTACCTGGAAACCAGAGACATCCTAAGATATCATCAATACGGGCAAAAAAAAACCCCAAGAAACTGTAACAGCAACTTATCATCTGAAAAAGTGGAAAATAAAAATTGGTCTGAAAGAATAAAAACCATCATCTATTAGCAGTTACAGGTGAAAAACAGAAATTAACAGAATCTATTGGCTGCCCCAAGCAATGGTATCCTATACCCTCTTATGTCTCTGTGATACAAGGAAGACTTACTTTTATCCAAAGTTGAGCTTTTCTCCGAGAACTTCCAGTGCTGCACCTATTTTTTTTTTTATTTTGCTTCCTTTAACAGGTTGAACTCTCTACACAAACTTTCTATGAGATCCTGGACCACCACTAGAGACACCTGACCGACTCAAACTCCGTGATGCAGATCAGCTTTGTAGTGAGACTGTTTTATTGGTCCCCCTCTAGGCCCACCTCTGAGGTCTGTTCAGTTTGTCCTCTCACTCTTGGAAAGTTGGGTCCCCCTCTGGAATCTCTTTAATGCACTTGGTACCATGTATATACAAGTAATCTACCATAAGTATACCTGCTGTTATATTGTTGACAAGTTTGCTTCACTAGCAAGAAGTTTGTAGTAACGCGTAATAACGTATACCTGTTTGGTTGTTACTATTGCATTGATTGTTACTGTACAATTGATTTCTGCCATGCTATTTATGTTGCTATATTATTGATTGCTGATAGTAATTTGTAATAGCTTGATATTTATATTCAATTTATTGGTCACAGATATACTTGCTAGTGACTGTTTTTATGGTATTTGTCATAATCTGTAATAAAGTAGAGAAATTCAGAGGATAAAAGCCTCCATGTCCACATGCATTACAGAATCGTACAAACCCACAGTCATGATCTCTGCACACCTGCAGGCCAGGTAACCCTTCAGGTTGTGATATGCTGTCATGGAGTAGCAAGAGCCAACTGCTCTGCAAAGAACGCTGAGCCAGGAGCCAAGCATGAAGCCAGGCAGCAGTAAGCACCCCAGCAAGGGCAAGGCAAGTCTGTGTCAGAATTACATCCAGAGACAGGGATCCACGCAGATACTGTCCAGAGATCACCCAGCAAGACCATAGTGATGAGGCAGGTCCAAGGCCAAGCCAGAAAGCCAAGCCACAGGCTCAGGTCAGGGTCAAAGAGGTTTGAGACTGGAAGCAGACATAGCTGCTACACAGCTGTAAAGTAGAAGATGCAGGGCCAGGAGTAAAGCCTCAGCTGAAAAGCAGCTCCCATGTGAAAGCTTCAAAGTGCTTTTCTGATGGGGCACTGGGGATCTTATAGATGCAGAACGGCTGAGTGGAACAGAATTGCTAATGGACAAATTGGGATGGTCAGGAAGATAGCACTAAGTGACTGCCCCTTATCTGAGAATGCAGTACATGTTAATACACACATACTCCTCCTGAGGGGAAAAAAAAGGGTGAGCAATTTTTAAGCCAAAAAAAAAAAAGCTATATTACCCAAGTCGTGATTCCTCCTTTTACATTATGAACATTACTACAGTGTTGAAGGTATATGAGGCAATAAACTTTTATGAGCATCATTTATTATTTTATAGTCACATCCACAGCAGAATTATAGCCCACTCTGCCTGTTGCAAGACTGCACAGTTAACAGGCACAAGAATATATGGTCCTAGCTGCAGAATGACGTACAGGTCTGGGGAATATTTACAGAGACACATGGCAAAACTGGGGTTTTATTTGCTACCATCAGCGTAAGGCCTCTGTGGAAAAGCATCACAGGTGTAAAGGCTGAAGTATGCAACATGCTACGAGCAGATCTTAGACAAAAATCCAGCACCAGTATTTTATGTCTGTGATCAGAACCTGGGAAGGAAGGCAAGACTATTTTCTATGACAGAATGCACGTAGAAATGCATGGTATATACCAAATTACATTTTTGCCACACAGTACTGAAAGCACAAGAATATCACAGTATCACAGTATCGTCAGGGTTGGAAGGGACCTCTGGAGATCATCTAAGTCCAACCCCCCTGCCACAGCAGGGACACCTACAGCAGTTGCACAGGACAGCGTCCAGGCGGGTTTTGAACGTCTCCAGTGTGGGAGACTCCACAACCTCCTTGGGCAGCCTGTGCCAGTGCTCCACCACCCTCAGAGTAAAGAAGTTCCTCCTCATGTTAAGATGGAACTTCCTGTGCTCCAGTTTGTGCCCGTTACCTCTAGTCCTATCACTGGGCACCACTGAAAAAAGGCTATTCTCATTTACCTGGCACCCTCGCCTTAAGTACTTAAAAGTATTGATAAGATCCCCCCTGAATCTTCTTTTTTCTAGACTAAAAAGCCCCAAGTCCCTGAGCCTTTCTTCATAAGAAAGATGCTCCAGTCCCCTAATCATCTTTGTAGCTCTTTGCTGGACCCTCTCCAGCAGTTCCCTGTCCTTCTTGAACCGGGGAGCCCAGAACTGGACACAGTACTCCAGATGCGGCCTCACCAGGGCAGAGTAGAGGGGGAGGATGACCTCCCTCGACTATGAATATGAATATTCGAATATGAAGAGGTACAAAGGAAAGCTGGCAGTTTAAAGGGATACATGCCTTGTGGACTTTATTCAGTTGCTTATAGACAAGTTTTGGCTTTCCTAGCACATACACCAAAGGCTATAATGGCTATTTCACTCTTAATCAGCTCATGCTCATCATATTATTTAAGAAAGTACTGCCCTGGTGAGGCCACATCTGGAGTATTGTGTCCAGTTCTGGGCTCCCTGGTTGAAGAAGGACAGGGAACTGCTGGAGAGGGTACAGCAAAGGGCTACAAAGATGATTAGGGGACTGGAGCATCTCTCTTATGATGAAAGGCTCAGGGACTCAGGTCTTTTTAGTCTGGAGAAAAGACTGAGGGGGGATCTTATCAATGCTTATAAATACTTAAAGGGAGGGCGCCAGGTAGATGGGAACAGTCTTTTTTCAGTGGTGCTCAGTGATAGGATGAGAGGTAACAGACACAAACTTGAACATAGGAAGTTCCATTTAAGCATGAAGAGGAACTTCTTTCCTTTGAGGGTGGCAGAGCACTGGCACAGGCTGCCCAGAGAGGCTGTGGAGTCTCCCAGTCTGGAGACGTTCAAAACCCACCTGGACACCATCCTGTGCAACATACTGTAGGTGACCCTGCTGTGGCAGGGGGGTTGGACTAGGTGATCTCCAGAGGCCCCTTCCAACCCTGACCATTCTGTGATTCTGTGAAAGTGGCTGCAATCACATTTGCTCATAGAAGTCATGGATTAACTCCTACTTTTCCCTGCTCAGGAGGAACGAGGACAGATACCTCAGATATTTTTAAATGGGAATATTGAAACTGAAAGTAGAATCACTGAATTAAAAATAGGTATGACTGGAACAAGGTGTGAAAGGGGGAAGAGATATGCATGCAGAGATATTAGGAACAGTGCTGAGAAACCTCAAGACGAGAAGGCTTAGGGGGATTCTTATCAATGATAGATCATTTCTGATTGAGGAAGGTAAAGAAACAAAGTAAGGCTCTGCTCATTGGTGCCCAGTGACAGGATGAGCAGCAGTGGCACAAACTAAAGTACAGGGAATGCCACTTAAGCACAAAAAAAATTACTGGGAGGGTGGTAAAACACTACAATAGGCTGCCCAGAAGGCTTTCAGTCCATGGTGATATTCAAAACCCAAACGGACATGGGCCTGAGCAACCTGTACTAAGTGACCCTGCTCCGAGCAGCAGTTGGATAGACAGTCTGCAGAAGTCCCTGCCAACCTCAGCTCAGTTCGGAGATTAATTACTGTTGAATATTGACTTGGCAATGAAATAACAATGCTAAAGCCTGAAATAAGTGTATACAATGCAAAGGTCAGAAAAAAGCATCTTCCAGGGCCATTTTACAGGCAAATAAAATTTAAGCTCAGTGAAAAAGCAGCTGAAGTCACAAGAGCACATTGTCTGGTTAGATGTGTGGGAATTAGTTGTCACAACCGGAAAAATATCAGTACTACATCAGAGAAAAGTTAGTGAAAACATATAACCTTCAAAACAATTTCGTTTTTTTGTTTTCCACCTAAGAAAGGTCAGGATCAGGTTATGTAAACTTAAAACACAGAAGTGAAAGTAACAGTTCAACTGTCACAAGAGGTCAGGTCACAATATTCACAGTTCTGTTGACTAAAAGCATGCCAATATGAGCAATTGCCTTTACTTTGCTGACTGCGCCATAGATTTCACAAGAACAACCATATTTAGGATAAGGCTTAGCAATAGAGGGGCAGTCTACTTCTCACCTCCCTGCCTCCCAGTCCCGTCTGGACAAGGGCAAAAGCAACCTGTGCTCACAACTGCTCACAGGAGTTCTGTTCCGTATATTCCAAGATGACCTGAAACGAGATGGAAATCTTGCCATCACAAGCTGGTTTCAGAAAGACCATCTAACTGGGAATTTTGCCCAGCCGCTAGTCATGCAGTCATGTGCACTGTAGCTTTTACTACCATTTATTCATGAGAAAAGCAAAACTGCCTATGATTAAATATTCTTTTAGCTATTCAGAAGCTCTTTGTGCCATCTAACATAACCACACTGACAGATGTCTGAAATCTCAGCACATTTTATTAAGACTTCCAACTTTTATTAAGACAAACTAACAGCTTATCACCTATGATCTGCCACTGAACAGAAAGCAAAACATATCATAGGACAACTCAGATTAGAAGGGCACTCTGCAAGTCTCCAGTCCAAGCTCCTGCTTCAAGTAGTCAGCTCTGAGGCTACGCCAGGTTGGTCAGGGCTTTATCCAGTAAAGACACAGACCTAACCACCTCTCCAGGCAACCTGGTGTACTCCCTGACTCATCTCATGGTGAAACAGTTTCTCCTTATATCCAGATTGAACCTCTCATTTCACTTTACACCTGTTGTCCCTCATCCTTCTACCATGCACCACTGAAAAGCCTGGCTCTATCTCCTTAAAGGTATTGGCAGGCTGCTGTTATGTCCCCCCAGAGCTGTCTTCTCTGGGCTGAAGAAATGTCTTCAGCCTCTCCTCACTGGGTAGGTCCTCCTAGTCCTTAACTCTGTTGGTGGCCCAATGCTGAAAACAGATTCCACTTACATGGACATGCTCACTAAGTTTCTACTATGCGTTCATCAGCATACCTGTAACACACTGAGCGAACTATTCCATACAGTAAAGGTATGATAATGAAATAAGAGGATTGAAGCAAACATCACAATTTCTATTTCAGATGTAAAAGGCAGAAGAGAAATAGATTATGTGGGAACAGGCATATGCAATCAGCACAAAATAAATAATAGTTCATTTAGCCATATTTGCACAGAGCAGGAGTAAAAAAATAAATCAAATTAGTTGCATTAGGCAGACAATAGCTTTTTGGCCTTGTGTCCTTATAAATCTTTGCTTTGGGACATCACAAAATGGGACTTGAGATTTTTGGGACTGCATTTTGACATTTGGGATTCCAGGGTAATTATTCCTTACTCCTAACCTATAATCCCCAGAATATCTCAGCATTTTGCCATGCTTCAATCAAGTTTGTGTTGCTCAGTGTGCAATAGGATTTTTTAGTATGAGCAAGCCACCAGCTGAGAATGAGATATTGAAACCACTGCCTGCTTTGGTTGGATCTGCCAGCCTGCTATATCATTTTCAAGAGAGGGGAAAAAAAGTTTAGTCTAGGGAAAAACTCATGAATGTTAAGTATAGCTAATGCTCAGTGGACACCTAGTGGTAATCTCCAGTAAGATTAAAAAAATAAAATGTTGCATTCTTAGTAGTTAAAGCCAGCTATCAGTCTCATAAGAAAAATGTTGCAGACAGTTAAAGTTAATGCCTCTTCACAGAAGGCAAAATGAAAGAAAACCAAAGGTCAAGAAAGAATGGAATTGGCAGTAAGGCTCTGCTTGGTGAGATGGGGGAGCTCACTGGGAATAAAACACCACAGCTTCCAGAAGTCTTAAGAGTGGCTGATCATGGCAATCCTCTATAGAAGAGGAGGAAGTAAAACACAGTATCACTTAGATTAAAATTTCTTGAGACTGCCACTTGCATAGGTACAGTGAGAACCAAAAGTGCTAGACCAAATCCATGTCATATATGAAGCAGCTTCAGAAAGGGTCAAGTCACCATATAGGCAGGTTATTGAAGATTTCCAGCTAGTCAGCTACCGAAAGCATACAGGTTGGTTCATGCAGACAGTTTAGTCAACACTACTTCTCCTCTCTGAAACAGAAATACTATAGGAAAACATGGAAACTATTATCACCATCGGTTCCCTCTAGGTCTGATGGCAAAAGACCAAGATCATACACAACTCTCCTAAAAGCGTTAAGGCAAAATAGTGTCAAGGTCAATTCATGACTTTAATTCATGACTTTTTTCATCACTTTAAGGGTGGTAAGGCATTGGAACAGGTTGCCCAGAGAGGTTGTTGAAGCCCCGTCCCTGGAGGTGTTCAAGGCCAGGCTGGACGTGGCCTTGGGCAACCTGGTCTGGTGGGAGGTGTCCCTGCCTATGGCGGGGGGTTGGAACTTGATGATCTTCAAGGTCCTTCTCAACCTAAACCATTCTATGATTCTATGATTTTGTAAGATTATTAGGCTACTGTTTATGAATACGCTGAGCAGAGAGCATTGCTCCTATCAGCTCCTACATCTGAGGACAGTGAGGAGGTACAGTTCAGAACAGAAATCAGACAGTCCCATGATCTGCACTACCTCATTCCACAGCCCACATAACGCCTCAGTATCACCCCATGATCTCATGTGCAGGCAGCACTGATGAACTTTTTGCATGTTTTCAGAATTCCTATCCCAATCAACTACTACATGGAATTAAAACAAAATTAAATTACAGTAGATTCAAATCTATCATTGCATTCACTTAGGAAGTTTCTATGTGGTTCAATGCCTCCTTCATTCATGCATAACATTACACTAATTCAGAGAAAGCATAACAATATTCATTATACATTGGGCGACGAGGCTGTGGAAATTGTTAGATTAAATGAGAAGACTTGCTGATCTGGAGTTACAGCCCGTGGCCAACAATAAATGCTTTGCAGAAAAAGAACAAAAAGCCTTGAGTGAGACTTAGGAAAAACTGACTTAAGATGTATTCCACAAAGCACAAATGTTCAGACTTCAAAAGAAGCTTAACCACTTTAGCTCTGGGAATTCTGAGGAATATCCTGTGCTCCTTTAACTCTGCCACACATTTGTACTGTAAGGCAATGAGTTCTATAGCCCCACTTGGGTATTGTGAAGCCATTCTTTCCTTTTCATTCATACCACATATCCTGCATTTCAGAGTAGGGCTAGAGCAACAGCTGTGCTTAAGCAAATGAAAATAGGTCACACAGAGAAACAGAAGAGTGTCCTGCAGGAGCTGTTGTGTGGCAACAGCATAAGCCACGCTGTTGGAAAAAGTGACAGGAGATCAGGAAAAAAAAAAATCAGAGCACTTCTGAGTCACTGTGTGGGTAGGTACTGAGCTACAGAAACTTATGCAAAGAAAAATAATCATTCAACATTCAGAATCAGGTAACAGTGAATACTATTACAATCTTGAATATATGTGGTTTATGCTTAGTACATTCAAGATTGATTGCAAAAGTATTTGTATATCTTCATGTTTGCTAGCACTCATGGAGGGCTTTTTGCTCTACACTTTGACTGCTCTGCCACAAGACTCTGCCCAAAAGTACAAGTCCAATACACATACCATCATAGTAAGAAAATTCCTTGCTGCTTTGCTAAGGCACACGCTATGTTACTGCTCCTGACACTGCCACCATCAATGCCTAAGCCACACCCCAGTCTGCACTGACTCAGTGAACAAGATGCACATATGATTCTGGCCACCATTTTAGCTTCCATTTAGGTGTTTATATTATTATTATTCAGGTATCAGACTGCCCTTAGGAAATACATTGTCCTCTTCAGGGTAGCTCATCTCCAATTCCTTCACTATCTCTAGCAGGTCACTGCAAGTTGTGCACCAGTTCCACAGAGTGCCCACTTGGGGCACGTTTATCAGCTCCCTGTGAAAGGAAGCAGCTCTGAGGATGAGATGATGCACACAGGTCACAGTCCCAACAAGCACTTTGCATGCAACCACATCAGAGGTGCAGCCATACTACAGCTTGCTCCAGTCCTCCAAAGGGATCATGGACTGCCTCAAGTCTCACCACACCTTCCTGACATCACTGTGGCCAGGCACCACACATCTGCAAAACATTAGTTTGAAACAGCAACCACAAATTATCTGCAGGAACCATAACTTCATGTCCCTCTGTGTAGCCAATGACCCATGTAGACCTCTGCCGATTCATGACTGATGCACAAATTAGAATAGTCTTGAATGTGATTTCAATGTGGCTGTCCAAAATCAGTTGTTTTTCTGGGAAAAAGTTGAACTAATCAAGGACATTAGCACTTCCTGAGCAACAATTCAGACTGAAACCTCTGCATACACCCTAACAAAATTTGGTCGCTTTTTAAAAAAAGAAAAAAACCAAACACTGCACAAAATTCAGGTCACACCAAAGCATAAGGGCTAAGAGTAACAAAAAACACTGGGATAATTGCTTGAAGGTAGAAAGCCTCATACCAACTATATCACACAAACTGTAACACAATACTAAAGCATTAAGTGGCAAAGCCCTTCAACTACAAGTGTCCCCAGCTGTATAGCAAAGCATCAGAGTGCACTGGATATATTTATTCAAGAAAAAGGAGGTTTTAGATTAGACTTTTTTTTTTAAAATCTATACTTAAGTGTGATTTTACACTTAAATGAAAGCTAACTTTGCTAGCCTTTGTCCAGAGTTCATCTACTGTATTTGTGGTACCACTTTCACAAGCTTTATACATCAGCCTGATGTGGAAAAGTACTATTATATTCCACATCAGACAGACAATTCCCATTTTAGGGAAATTGTTATATGGCCTTAGTTACGCAATTTTCTTTTAGCCTGCTTTGGATGTTATGTTTTCCTGGATGTTAACTTTCCTCTCCTGACCCTCCCACTTACAGTTTCTGCAAGATGCCTCTCAAATTCATTCAATTATCAACTCCATCTTTCAAGACTTAGGATACACAGCTGCTATCATTGCTTCTGCAGCTTCTGCTGCATTCACCTATGAAATATAACATCCAGGAAATCACAAGGTCTTTGAGCAGTTGCAATGAGGTGTATTGACTAGTCAGGCTCCAATGAAAACCAATACAGTGTACAGGTAACATGGTGCTCTGCCTACACAGGCCCATAGCTTCCCAGTAGCTACATGACAGAGTCCAGAAGTTGCAACCACCACCACACACACAGCAGCAGCAAAGTTACACCAGGTACAGATAATATTTCCTGGTACTTCCATTCCCCATAGTCCTCCCTCAAGAGTGAGGAGGGCTAGTAACAAGCTGCTGAGGAGGAAGTACAACAGCAGGCTCTCAGAAGGTAGAGGTAAGACCTCGCATGGTATGCAGGCTGAAGTCATGGCCAAAGAACAGGCCCAGAGGAACACAGGACAGGCCCTGCAGAGGGACAAGACTTACCAGAAGTGGGCTGACACTTCTTGAGTCTGGCTTAGCGGCTGAGCACACAGGGCCAAACCTTTCCTGTCACAAAAACACATAGAATGAGGAAGAAACAGAAACCAGAGTAGTACTTCCCCATGCTACATATGTAATGTCTTAGACTTAACGGTCCAGAAGTATGGCCACAAAATGCACAGTTAGTTTGGTCCGTGACAGCCCATTTTACAAGAAAAATGAAATTCAGGCTCACATGCCAAAAAAAAAAATCTCCACCAATCTAGTCTTCCCTGACTGTTTCGGTTCTGGCTTCATCTACAAAAAGATTAGGGAAATGACTACTTGCTTCTTACAGGAAGTTACCCATTCGACAAAGAAAAGACAACAAATATTTCTTGGTTTCTTCTGTTATATTTAGAAAGATTCACATCTGCAGGGGTTAAGATCTTTTCAGCAACTGGCCAGCTGCACCTCAGGCATCCTGTTACATGGCCCCACTTCAAATTCTGGATTAGCCTTTCAGCCACATCCATGCATTGCCAAGAAGAGGGGAATCTGCCTGACAAATGCCAGGATTTCACGTGAATAAGCTCTCACCAGATGCACTACCAATGTGATTACTGTGATTACTCCCATCCCCCATCCCTAAAGGGTTCCAGACTCACAGAGCCGGGCACAAGCAGTCCAAAAAGATAGAGGAGGTCACCAGCTACAACAAAAGCTGCGGTGAGTCAGAGTAGAAAGAGTGGGGTTCAAACACACCAGTTGGAAAATGCAGTCCCACAGCCTGAGACAGACTTGCTGAGTACAACTGTCCCTCAGAACTTGGCCTGACAGCCCAGTCGGCTTCCAGGAGTGACTCGGCATAGCAACCCCAGAAGCTATAAAAGGGCAGAGTCCAGCAAAATTTGTCGAGTTGCACATTGAGTCAAAACTGCAGGACACCTACCTGCCCCAACTTACCAAGGATCCTTTGGCCTAGCCAGCCAAGCTCCTCAGGCTGGTATAAGAGGACCACATATGTACATGCACAGCTGACTGTCTTCCCTCTCAATGCTGTATCTTTTTCCCTTCTACATCCATCAGCCCAACCAATCAACAAAGCTCAACTGAACATAGATCGTACCTGACTGGTTACTACTTTGGGTAAGAGTGCTATTAAAAGTCGAAGAGGCTACATAACTGCAGCTGGCCACTCCAAAAACCTGAAAAGCATGTCCATTCATAACTCCACATGCCAAAAAGCAGCACAGCCCCCTGGGGGTAGCGTTCATCAATTTGGTGAAGCCACCAACTCTATTTCCTCTGGGTTCTTAGACAAAAGAGGCTGGTTGACAACTAACCGAACTAATCCTGCATGCAGATGAAACTCTTACTCCTCACCTGAAATTGAAGGAACTCATTGAGTCAATTACTATTAAGACTGGAGTTTAAATAAAGAAGATCCAATGTTACTACAGACTCACTATTCTGCCAGTTAGAAGCTATCAGCACTGGATTCCACCATGGACAAAACAGATCCACCACCTCAGCCTTTGCTGGCAGTCCAGTCCTGAGAAGGGACTCATGGTAACAGATACGAAGAGCTCTCTCACAGAAGCTTCCTGTGACAACACTGGTTCACAAACACAGAGGGAGAAGTGTCATGAAGTCTTCCATCAAACCCAGCCATAATGCTACACAGTCAATAACTGCTGTCCTTGGATGGTATCCAACATTCTCAGTATGAGCATCCAGGCAACTTTAAAAAAAAAAATCTAACTAAAAATTGATCTGTGAGTAGCAACTGCTAAACCAGAACTACTGACAAAACTAGAATCTCAGCTTTCTAATATTAGAAAAGCTCCCTTAAAACCTCTCCAAAAGCTCACAATTTTATACATGTTCACAATGCCAAGGCTTGTGTAACTAGCAGATGGAAAGTCCATACCTTCAAAGTCTAAATATTAACATCAGAAGTGCTGTTAAATGATGGCCATACTTCCTGGCCATTACAGAAAACAGCTTACCTTACAGCAGCAAAAAAGGCTACAGCTTAGGAGTCACCCACCTTGTAAGCTGACTGTGAACATATAAGTACACAGATTATACAGAATTTCTTACACACAGGATACCACCATCCTGAGAAATATCTGTGGAGGGATGCAAAGAAACAGAGTGACAGATTACAGCTAGTCATTGGAGCTAGTGAAAAGACAAATATTATGAAAACAACCACCTTGGAAGTGCAAACTACCATAGGCACTAATAGGGCCAAGTGAATAATGTAACAGACGACTTTCAGCCAAGTTATATTTCCAAATTTCAAGGAGGAGGAGTTTAAGAGATGGACCACTTTGAAAGCTAGGGCTGTGGAGTAAAGCACTTAGAGAAGACCCTACCAGTAACAACTGGCTAAAGAATCAATGTCTGTCAGAGATGCCTGTTAACAGCTATTTAGCTTAGGGCAAATGGTTACTCAGCCAGGAGGATTTCCAAGGAGAGGAAGATACTACACTAAGAACTGCAGACACCACCCAGCCAAGAGATATCTGGGCATGTGTTGTGGGGACACTCTTTTCAAACCACATGCATGAAACAAAACAACAAGCTATGGCTGATGAAGGGCAGAAGAAATGTAAGAAACACAGTGAGCCCCAATGGAAAGAAAGAAAACAAATTGTTTAAACCAGTTAAAGTCAAGGTGGCCCTTTGTTGTGGTCTTCGTGGTAAGACAAGCCATTCATGCTCACTGATGCAGCATTAGAAAGAACATAGAAATATAAGAAACTTCCAGAACAGAAAGATATTAAAGAGGTACTCCAGAGGTAAAGTCCTTTGCCACTCTTCCCATGCTCGGATGAGAAAGCCATCCAGACAACTACCTCTCTACCAGTCATCAAAACACAACTGTTCAATCTACAGCCCCTAAACACTTCTACAGATATAATTGATATCTTCACCAGATTTTCCTAGGAAAATATAGGAAACCCGGACAATATACATGTTTACAGAGGCCATCTTGTTCTTTCCATTCTTCTCTGGTCTAACTAATTAACGGACTGCAGAAGACTTTTAGCAAACTCTCCCAGACTCGTGGAGGCTTAGCAGAAGTTGGCATCCCCTTCACCCAGTCCTCCAGGGAACTACCACCTGCAAAGGAATGAAGCTTGGGAGCCATACTGCAAGTTCTGGGCTTGAGATGCCTGGATCTCAAGAAGGTGGTGCCTTTATTTACTCAGCCACCTCAGAAATACTAGAATAGTTTTTTGTTCTTTAATAACACAACTGGAAGGAGGAGGAAACATTAACCCAGGCCCCAAGTTGTCTAGCTCAGGAACCTACAATTGCTACAAATTATTTACTCAAGGATCTACAAATGATCTGGGACAGTGCCAGCTGTACACAACAGGATAAAGGTGGGTAGAAGATACACAGTGAAGATTTCAGACATCTGTAGTTTCAGGCAAGACTGATCATCATGTTTTTTGTTTACAGTACTGTCTAAGCTCATGCATTAGTGTAATTTGATTTCCCTGTCTTCTCTGCCTTCCACAGGGACACCTGCTGTACATCTGAAAAACGAAAAATAAGATACCATCTTGGTACTGACTACCAGCCAAAAAATCAAAAATTCGACAACTGAGGAATCTTGAAGTAGTAAATATATTTTTGACTGCTCGTTTTTTACATTGCATAATGCTGCCAAGAGAAGCCCATTGCGTACATATGTGATGAAACCAGGCATAATGCAGAAGTGATTGCAGCAAGTACCTGTGGTCAGACACCAACATTGACGCAGTCATTACAATATGCTAGTGAATCCTAATGATGTTCGGAACATTAAAATTCAGCTTTAACAAAGTGTGTTCAATAGTAGCTTCATTCCAAGTTCTGTACAAGAAAAATGCTCAGTGTGATCAGGCTGGTACTTTTCCACTGAAATTAGGCGACAAATAAGAACAAAGACTTCCTGATGTATGTGTGTTAAAATTACAATGATCAAGGCAAAAGCCAAACATTCACTTTTTTTTATATTCTCTCTACAATCCAAATTTCAGTCTTCAAGTTATGTTTAATGTTCCACATAGCTCCACATTACCCCAAGGTACAGCATGAAAGAAAAAGCAGGGTGGCCTAAAAAAGAAGGCATCCCATTAATGCGACCACCAAGCAGTACAGATCCAGTTCTTTTGAAAAAGTGTGTCAGAAGTCCAGGTATCTCTGATGTTGTACAATTTTCCAGTTGTGATACAGGAATACAAAAGCTGGAGGTAGACATCTGTTCTTACGCATTGCCAGACAGAACAATTTGTCAGTCTCTGCTATGTTAGCATCTCATGTCATGTCTTTATATCTGTGCAGATTGTCACACAACAGAGATTATATATTACTTAATGACTATTAGTAGATCCATCTGAGTCTAAGATGATAAATACAGAACAGCCTAAACTGGGTAGGTAGTTACCAATCTCATTAAAAACAAAAAGGGGAAATAACTCTTTTACACCCAAAGCACCCAGCCTCAAGAACAAACCAGCTGCTACATAAATCTCACAGATTTCATAAAAAAAACATGAAAAGGAAACCTCAATTGAACACATGTGCTTGCAAGTGAAAGTCATCTGGAATTTGAAGAGGAACAAGGGAGGTGGCATGACAACAAAATCCCTTGAATGCCTGGCTAGGAAACACTGAAGAAACTGCAGCTGAGGTCTCTTAAGAGACTGAAAAGAAAACTTTTAAAGTATAAATCAAGGTCACATTTTAGCTCTAATCTTTACTTTCATTTTCTACTTATTTATCTAATACCCTGGCCTTAAGTTTGCTAAGCAGCTGACAGTTTGGGACCGAGTTGACCAGAAAAAGACTAAAAAAAAACTAACACAGAAAACGCTCCAAAAGCAGCAAAACAGAAACCATCACATAATCACAAGTTGTCTGCATCCAGCACACAGTTAGAGAACATATTTCAGGAGAAAGGCCCGGTCCCCAATTTTCCTTAAAGAAATCCACAAGTTTTTTCCACTTATATTCACCGAAGCTCTAATGCATAGCTTCTACTTGTGCTTTCTTATACAAACCACAATGCAAGGAATTCCAGAGCAGCAGTACAGCTGCTCTACTAAATGCACAAAACAGCCACAAATTCAGTTTATGACCAGGATTTGAAAGTTGTATTAGTATGACTTTATCAATACCACTAGTTATAACTTACAACTGGCATTTCTGATCTGTATAAACTATGAAGATTGACCTTTAAAAATCTCTTGCTGAAGTCTGGTAATGGCAACAGCTTTGCAGATACTGGAGAAAGCTGATTACTGATACAACCTGAAATACTGTATTTGTAGCATTAGCATTTGCAAGATAAAAGGATCTTGTCAAAACCGTAGGAAGCTAACAATGAGGCTTTAAATCTAAAAAATAAATTTTTAAATTTTTCTTTGTGCTTGAATTACTGCTTCTGTAGAAAGGAAAAATATCTTTCAAGTTAAACTAATCCATTTAATTCCACTAATTTTTGGTTTACTCCAGATGTAATGCATTCCACCCACCTCAAACTGAGTCACTATTTCATAAAGCTATCTCACATTCATATTTGTTTTCCAGTGCTTCAGAGAGGGAGAAACTAGCTCACAATTTAACAAGTGCAGTCCTAGTTAACAGGCTATAATTGGGATGCCAAGACAATAGTTTCTTTGTACACAAAAACCTAAGAAACATTGAATGATGAGAGCAACATACAAACTTTAAGACCAAAACACCAACAGACTAGAGACAGTTTGTCCAGGACCACGTGGCTTCAGAGGCATTGTTTCTTTAAGTTTATTTTGATAAATAAATTAGTGACCTGTTAGTTAGGTATGTAATGAACATTATTATGTGTCTCTATCAACCAAACATTGCAAACTAAGCAAAAGGTTCAAGTAAATCCATGATCCTCCAAAACATTAGACATTTGTCTAACAAAAGTCTAGTTCAACTGAAGATTTTACTCTCTTACTTAATACTTCTATACTTGAGGTATATGCAAGTTGTTTATGTAACATAGTCCACTAATACTACCTTTCTAACCCAACAATTCTTTTAAAAAGTGAATACTAGTTTTCTACCCACACATCGCTATCTTGGAGGGGCAGCGGAGGCACCAGAAACATTACCAGACCTCAGAAAGATTGCATCAACCACAAATGAAGCAAGGCACAGCCACAGCAAGAGAAGTGTCTTATCTCCAGGCAGCAATCTCACACTGCAAGGCTTGGAAAGAAGTTTGACCTCCAAGCCCAACAAAGGGTTGAGGTTTTTTTTAAGCAAACCCACAGACCTGAGTCCAGAAGGCCAAAGCACTGGGGAGCACAGAGCACACACCACCCTCAGGCGAGGTGAGCTACAGCTTCACCTCAGCCACCACACAGCAGCCTAAGAGCACAGCTCCACCTCCACCTTCCCTGGCCCCTCACAGGCCCACCACACGAGGAACGGCTGACAACCCCAAACACCACATGAGGCAATGGGAGCACCTCACCACCTCAGGACCTACTCCCTGCCCAGGGAGCTGCACGGTGTGTACGTACATTGGCTACAGTTGCTTCCCCTCACGCCCCGTACCCAGCAGGGCACTATAGAGCTATGCTTCCTTCCTCACAACAAACACCTTCCTCACAACAAACACCTTCCTCACAACAAACACCTTCCTCACAACAAACACCTTCCTCACAACAAACACCTTCCTCACAACAAACACCTTCCTCACAACAAACACCTTCCTCACAACAAACACCTTCCTCACAACAAACACCTTCCTCACAACAAACACCTTCCTCACAACAAACACCTTCCTCACAACAAACACCTTCCTCACAACAAACACCTTCCTCACAACAAACACCTTCCTCACAACAAACACCTTCCTCACAACAAACACCTTCCTCACAACAAACACCTTCCTCACAACAAACACCTTCCTCACAACAAACACCTTCCTCACAACAAACACCTTCCTCACAACAAACACCTTCCTCACAACACCTTCCTCACACACCGCCGCCCCCTCCGGCCCCCTTTTATACCACAGAACAGCACGAGGGGGCGGACCCCAGCCTCCAGCTCTGCGACTCTATTGGGCAGCTCTGCTGCCAATCGCCGGAAACGGGCGAGCCGCCAGCGTGCTTGGCCCCCTCCGCCGCGTCCTCGCGCGAGTGACGCCGGCGCCCCCTAGGGGCAGTGCCCGCCCGCCCGGGCTGGTCCGGCGCCGCGGCCGTGTCCCCGGCGCGGCGGGAGGGGCCGGCGGCAGCGGGAAGGGCGGCTGGAAACAGCTGGGTGACGCCGGGCAGGCGGCACTGCGAGCGCGGCGGGGCGGCGGGACGGGACGGCCCGCCCCAGTCCTCGTCCCCGCGGGCCGCGGTGGCCGGCGGATGGGGGTGAGGCGGCCGCCGCAGAGGGCAGCGGGTCGGCCATGGCCAGCGCTGGCCCTGAGGAGGAGGAGGAGGAGGCGAGGGAGGAAGCAGCCCTGAGGAAGCTGGTTGTCCGGCTGCAAAACGTCCAGGAGAGGAAACGTCTGGAGACTCTGGTGCAGACGCTGAGCGACCTGCTGGAGCTGGCGGCCCGGCAGAGCGGTAAGGCGCGGGCGGCCCGGCCGCCCTGCCCAGCCCGGCCCGGCCCGGCCCTGCCCCGCCCGCCGGTCCCTAACGCGGCCTGTCTCTGTGTCCCCCCGCAGCTCCCCGGCTCTTCAGCGGCAAAAACGTCCATGTGCCCTTGCTGCTGGTGGTGGACCTGTACCCGGGCGCGGCGGGCGTGCAGCAGGTAAGGGCGGCGCGGCGCTGAGGGGCCGGGTGAGGGCCGGGGCTCCTTGGGCTGAGCCGAGCACCGCCGTGTCCCGGAGTAACAGTTACCCCTGCGCTTGTTTATTTCTTTTTAACTTGCCCTATTCTGGGCCACTTTATGAAGTACTGCTGATCTGTAAACGGGCGCTGTGTCCGCTTGCGCTTACAGGGACAAGTTTTCCAGCTTTTGGTGGATACCGCTCGTGGCATCTCTGAATGGCAGAAGAAGGCCATGTAGAAAAGATAAATTAGGCAGTGTGAACACAGCACGGTGTAGGCTTCTGAATTACTAACTAATCTAATCTATTTTTGAGGTGTCGATACTAAATTTTGCCACGGTTAGGCAAACTTCTGCAAAGCAGAATTGTGTAATATGAATTCATAGATACGTAGCCCTGTCCTAGAAGGAGAGTTGTACTAGCGCAGTTTTGTAAGGGGGGCTGGGGGGGGAATCTTTTAGCTGAGAGTAGGTTCTGCAGTTTAAGGTTCTGCTTGGCTGCTCCTGTAACTTAGCATTGGCCCATTTAGTTTAGGTGTGGCACTTGCACAATTTGATGTTGTACTTATGGTACAGCTGCCAGACTTGTCATATGAAACAGCTCCTTCCTGGCAGGCATATATTAAATTTCTGACTATGTTATGCTTAAAGGGTATTTATAAGCTCCAGATTTCTGTGCAACTCACTTGATTATTTTTTTTATTAAGCCCATTTGTATGGTTACAATATTTTTGGCATCTTTTTATTTTTTTTAATTCAACTAGAAGGCAAAATATAAATTATATCGCAAATGCCTCTTAAATAATAGCATATTTTAAGGGAATTTTTGGTCCAGTAGACCTTAGCAAGAGGTCAAAAGCATAAAATTTGGATTAAAATATGAAAATGTACTTGTGTAGTGATTAATCTGGAGTGATGGTGATTGCAGGTTTCCTTTGAAGACTAAATACTTGTGCAGAATCTGATGTTTTAATTTATTTTACTATTCAATCATCAGCTCAATAAGAAATGCAGAAGGATGAGTCAGCAGCCAGATAAAGCATATTATGCGTATAACCATTTACAAAACCACTGCCCAGAAGTTTAGACTAGGAAGTAAAAGATATGAAATCCAACCACAACCAGAACTAGGTCTGAAGTGATAGCACAAGACTCTCAGAAGTGCATAAGGAAGACAGTGACAGTTTAATTTTCATTTTAACCATGTTAAAACACCTCACTCTGGTTTAATATAGAATCTTAAAATGAGTTTTAATCTTCTCTCTGCCTACATTTGCAGTCATACAGTGTTTCAGTTTAGAGATTTTGGAGTTCCTTTGTGTTATTACTTTGTATTAAAGTGCGACATTCATAGCCAGTGCAAAGCTCAAATCCTGCTCCTCATAAAATGTCATAGGCAGCTCTTCCTTCACATTGAGTTATGATATTTACAAACATCCACAATATGTTAGTAGGGCTCTCTCTGTCTTCTTGCTTCATTCACTGTGATTCATTTACAGTCTTCATGAATACATAATTCTTGCTTTATGGCAGCGGTGGAGTAATGTAGTCCTGATTTCAGTGCAGTCTCTTTACTAACGAATTTTCATTCAATAAATGGATTAATCAATCTCTTTTGCTTTTGGCATTGTAATAAAATTGACTCACATAAGAGAATAAACACAGTAAGAGACATATCTGAAGTGAGGATTTGATTTTCTTTCCTTCCGCTCTTTAACTGGCTAAAAAGCATCATGTTGTGCTACTGTTCCACTGGCTTGTACAGAGTAAATCTGCTTAATAGATCAATATTGAAAGTACCAGTGCAAGTTGGACTACAGGCATAAACCCTGAAAGCTTCTTTAGAAGTAGGAAGGTACTGGGTTGGAAAGTCAATAGTGCCTCAAAGTAAAATAGACGTCTTTAATACGGTAGTTTCTTTCTGCAGTTACTGCCTGGCAGTGATTGGAGCAGCTTAGAAACTCTAAAGCAAAATATGTTACACTTGAGTGAAGAGCAGTCAGCAGAGCTTTATTGTCTCACATAGAAGGTGTGACCTAATGTAATATAAATTTGTTGCATGTGAGAAATGAAAAGGGTCTGATTTTAAAATAACAGAGTTTCAGTGCTGCCACCAACTGTTTCTGTGTACAGGGACCCATTTAAGTGTTTATAAGAATGTCTTTGTTTACTGTTTGGGTTTTTTTCTTTCCCTGTAACCTTTAGGATTTCTGTTATTTAAAAGACCCTTACTTTCTTATGTAATTATTAAACAGATAATAAGCTCTCTGTTATCTTAGGCTGTGTTTTCATTAGTGTAAAAAAGACCACATGTCAGCAGGTCAGATGGTTTCCTTTGGTCTTGTCTGTATCCACAGTTCTTATGTTTTGTCAATACTTGGAATCACAACAATCCAAATAAAAACATTTAATGGAAATACAATTTTCATCAGAAACAGTTTTTATACAAAAGGAATTTTGTAAAGTCACTAAGGTAATTTTCATCAGGTTTTAAATTTTACAAGAACAGTTAAGATGTCACAAGGTGGGACTTCTAAAATAAAATCTTTTTAAGCAACACACAGTGTATGAATTAATGGTCACCTCTACAATGTCTTTGCCGTGTAGATTTGAAATTTGTACCTGATTGATTGTCACTGATAAACTCTGCTTTGCTTGGAATATGGGAAATTGGGTAATTACATACCCTTATCTTGGGGAAGACTGATGATTGCTAAGACCATACTGTGCACTTATGTTTAGTCAGAACTGAGTTACACAGGCCAGCCTCATCTTCCTGAATGTCCATAGTAACCGGTTTGCAAGCTCATGTACAGCAAGCCAGCTTGCTCTCCGAGCAAGAGAAGAGCATGGAAATTGGCTCATGGTCAAGCTCAATTTGCAGACATTAAGGTTGTAATTGGCAAAAACATTTGGGTCTGCAAATCTAAACTAAACCAGAAACAAAATTACTGCAGATAGTGTGAACGTAGCCTGTGTAACCAAGTGTGTGAAAGGTAAAAGCAGAATTCCATTTCGCAGGGAGTTACATCACCTTTTTCATGCTCACCAAAGATGTCCGGATTCAAATCTGTGCTGTTCCTATGGGTGTCTCTTCACTACCAGACTTGCGATTTCATGTCTCTAGTCTTGCAGACTGCAGGGTTAGAGATCATGCACTTTCCATGAACTTTGCAGTTAAACTCTTTGGAAGTAGCCATTTACATTCCTGTTGTTGGCTGTCCTGTCTTGACCCCTTTGCTTTACATAACTCTTCTGACGAAAACCGATCCAGCTACACATGTAATTTTTGAGCCATACTTAGATTATGTTCTGTCTTCTCCCTATTCTTAAAGCACACAGACCTATTTCCACTTTTTTTTTTCCCTTTTATGTGTATGGCCAAGGAAACTTTTATGCCTTGTTTTAATCCCTTTTTGTAAAAATCTGCTTCATCTTGACTTTTGACATTTCTCAGTTCACTTCTCTTTCAATACAGCAGGGTTTTCTTGCTCATCAGTTAATTCTTTGTACAGATTTCATCTACTGCATCCTCACTAAAGCCCTTTCAGTCATATCAGTCTGCAGACGTTCATAAGGGAGCAGAATTCTCCAATATGGAAGACCAAAGAGGAATATTTTTCAGTTTTGGCATCAGTTAGAGATGTTTGGAAGTCAAAGAATTTGCACAGGATAGAGCAGGTAGTTATAAAGAACAAATACATTGGTTTTAGTTCATCTTTCATTCTTTATGATCTCAAAACTTTCACTACCATCATTACATTTTGAAAGTACACAGTATTGAGGATTGATTGTGAGAATATGAAATATATAGTGTTTTTTGGGTATCTCATCCCCATTTAAAACATTGGACACCTTTAAAAAACCTATCCTTTCTCCTTATAATTTGCAATTAAATGGCAAATTCTTATGGAAACAGCTGTTCTTCAAGAAAACTGGACTACCTGTAATAGTTCAGTGGTCTTCCCTGGGCCATGATGACACACTATGGATCGCATCATATTTTTCTCTCTGTCAGCATCTCTTTTAACTGTGTGTCCTTTATCCTCAAGCAGTGCTGAAGCATGTTGAGAGTGATGTGTTCCTACAAGCAATGTATTCAGAATCATTAGCATACCTGTTTTACCTCCATCTTCTAACTTTTTATGTCATTTGTCTTGTGTTAATTAATTTTCCCATGTTGATTTAGCTAGATAACGTCTCAGAACATCCATCTTCCAAATGCCAAGAATATTAAAAGACAACACTGAAGTTCCAAACAGAATACCTGTTCTAAAATAGCTGCGTTTTTGTTTTACAGATGGGTTGGTCACTTCTTTGTAAATTAATAGAAATTTGTCCAAGCACTCTACAGAACATAGCTCCTAAGGATGTTGGGAAGGACTGGGAAGTACTGGGTGTTCATCAGTAAGTATTTTGTATAAAAAGAGCCTTCCGGAATGCTTGCTTATTATGGCAGCATATATGTGCAATGACATATATTTATATAAAGTTATTACATCAGCTTCTAAACGGTTGACATTTTTTGTGGGTTTCTTGTTGTGAGGTTTATCAAACGCTGGAACCGGTTGCCCAGAGAGGTTGTGAAGTCTCAAGCCTTAGTGGTATTCAGAACCTGAGCAATCAGCTGTAGTTAACCCTGCCTTGAGTATGGGAGTTGAAATAGGAGACCTCCAGAGGTCCCTGCCAAGCTCAGCAACACTGGGATTCTGTGGTTATTAAGGTCTTCCATTTTAATAGACAGATGCAGCGTTACCTGGATGGTTGTGTGTGTGTATTCTTTCCAAATGTGAGGAATTATACCCACAAGCCTAAAGTAGTGATTTTGGTTGCTTTTCATGAGCAAAAAATAACTGAGGTGTAGCTGTACAAGCTAGTTATGATATCTTTGGCAGGTTAAAGGCTTGTTAAATAACTGAGAGTTATTCTGAGAGCTAGAGATATTGCTGTTTATTCTTGAGTCCCAGAAAAATTACTCTTTTGGGGCTGATCTTTCCCATAACCTCCTCAGAGCCCATGCATTTTGTGCAGTTGAACAAAGCATCCTTTTCAAACTCAAACTTCACTAAAGATCTGATGATAACATTACTGTACCCAATTCCTTCCCACTACCAATATTTTAGCCAACTGTGTATCCCTGTCTGACATGTTGACAGTTTTCCTTGCTGTGGAGGAACTTGTTCTTAGTGGGGCAGTGGGCTCAGACATTTCTGTCCATGCCAAAGACAGAGCAAGCCAGCTAAATTATATCTCAGGTTCCCTGTGGGTGGATTGGACTAGTACTGCAGTGCGTCGACACCATAATGAATATGTGCTGTTTGCAGGAAGGCAGGAAACAGTTATAGTAGAGAGGAAAAGGTCCTTTTTTTTTACAAGAGATTTTCATTTTTGTGTGTGTAACTGTTTTAGGAGAACAGAAAACTTAAGCTAGAAAAAGCATTTGTTTCTTGTCTCTCAACAATGAGCCAACTTGACCACATTACAGTCATGTTTACAAACAGTAGTTTGATATTGATTCAAGTGTTCTTGACAGACAGTGCAATAAATACTTAAATAGTTGCTGTCACTGTGAAGAGAAAGGAAGGAAATTCTTTCAATGTATTTGCATCCTTTCTACAAGCTCAAAGAGACTTCATGAGGTGTTTTGTAATCTCTTACATTAAAATGTCATACAGTAGATGAGGTTTAGAAAATTTTACATCCTCACTCTTTATTATACTTGAAATTGGAGGGTATGTGCAGAGCATTTTCTCCTTGTATTAGACGTGCTTTAGTGTGTGATTATTTTACTCTGCATTATACTGAGGCAGCTCACGTCTTTATACGTCAGTGCTTGCCTGAAACAGATCACGCTCTATAAAATGCCCTCTTCCCAAAGCAGAGTTCCTTCCCCACAGCAGAAATCATGAGTCATTGGTAGACGAGGGAGAGATGTTTCATGGCTTCGGAGTGTTTGATAACTCAGTGATGTTTTCCATTCATGCAGGGTGTAAGGGGTAAGGAAGTCTAAGCCACAGCTACTTATGGAGCAAGGAGGTGAAGGAATCTTTCTACACATGCGTACATGTGCACACACACCTGCAACCACACAATAAAATGCATTAGGAATGTTTAAGACTAGAACACTTTAATCAGGAGGTTAAAGTGGATTTAAGGGTGTCTCTTTAGCTACTGTAACAGCTTGGTTAGGGTGGCTCTGTGTTTTCCTTGTTTCTTCACCGTACTACTTAGTCCATACATGTGGGCTATATGCTGGGTCATGAATTTGCCACAGGACTGAAAACTCAAAGTTTCAGCGAGGTATCTATACTCAATTTAAGAAAAAAAACCCCCACATTTAACTGGATTGTATTTTCCATTCTTAAGATTGTCCCACACAGTATTCTGACTAACCTTAGGTTTCAGTAACAGTTCATGTGTTCATGAGAGTGCAAGTATGTAAGCAAGGCATGGTTTATATGAACAGAAAATATATATTTTATTGGACTGATACTGTTATAATTTCCTGTCTTGCAAAAGGTAAAGGATATTTTATCTCCCATCAGACTTTGCCTCTTACGTGTGCTTTGATCATCATAGCTACAACACTAGTGCTACAACGGAGGAGAAAGAAACTAGCAACATCATTGTATGAAGGGAAAAGGAATAAAACAGTGATACATTCATTCTAGTGTATAAAGTTTGACTTTAGCAAGGCAAACAACATCATTGCTAGAGCTGGGGAATGAAATTTGGAGGAAACTTTTAAGGGCTGCTTTTTGTTTTTCACGACAGGTCAAGTATCTACTAAAATATCACAAACTACTGCGCGATCCATGTTTATTAGATATTATCTATAGAAAGACTCACATTTGAAAATTATTAAGACTGCAGAGTCAAGCTCTCCAAAATCATGAAAATAAAAAAATGAAGGTTTCTTTTTGTGTGTGTGTGACCCTATCCATTTTTATTTAGTTTTTAATTACATAATCTGTTTTTTTCCCCCCCTTTTGAGATATTCATTCAGTGCAAAATCAATGCATGTTTATTTTCTGTCATCAGCATCATTCAGTGTTTGGCCCACTGCCTTATTTACTGTGCATTAGTGATACCTGGTGTGAAAACTGGCCTATTCATTTTCTTCTCAGCTTTTCTTAGTGTTCATCGGTATTGTCTAGAGCTTTTAAAATTTTGTTTATTGAGGTCTTACAGATTTGTGGAAACTGTTTTACAGATGGTAGTTTGAACAAAATGTGTTAAAAGTATCAACTGATTTTTGAGTGCCCAGTTTGATACATGCACTGGATTTTTCAGCGTACTTAGCATTGTTTGGCTCTCTGTTTAAAAAGTTGATTTTGGTTGACTCTGATGCACCGTTTTAGAGATTAATATCTATGGGTCTCAGGCTAGGCCACCCAGAAATTAAGGAGTGTACAATTGGCAGTCTATGAAATGTTTCTTTTTAGTGATTTGTCCAGCATCACGTAAGTGCTGTGTGGTGGAAACTTAGATAGGGTAGAGTTCTTCAAGATGCTGTTTGAGTTCTTTAGTTGGGATAACTGCTGCTTCTCTTCTAGCAAACCCTTGATCGTTCACTGTAACTTTAACTCTTGCAACAAACAGAACAGTGCCATACTGTCCACAGTCTGCTGCAGTCCACAACCCTGCTTTCTGTAGAGTAACCCCATCCTGAATTAGACTTGTCCCCTGTAGAATTAACATATAATTAATTAAAAATTAAAGTAAAATTGATAATGTATACATCATTATTTTAATGAAATATGAAAACAGTTAAAATGCCAACATTATTTCCTTATTAACTTGGAAAAAACAAACTGAAATAAAAGGTAAAAAAAAAATTAATTAGGAGATTTTTAAGCTTTTGCTAATTTCTGTAAGTATTTTTTTAAATAAACATTTAGTAAAATTTTGTATGTGTTAATATTTCTTTAGTCATAACTCTTTTTATCCTTTTTTTTTTTTATTTTTAGGCAGATTCTTAAAATGCTTACAGTCCACAAAGGAAATATAAATCTCTCAGTAATAGGACTGAAAGCATTAAATCTACTCCTCATGTCAGGTATTGTGTATTTTTACTTTCCTACTTTGTCTAAGCCTTTAAAACACAGAACTGTGGTATAAAGTGTCTGACTGTACGTGTTGGGTCTGATTTTTCTCTCTGTTTTACTCCATAAAGTCACTTGTCATTTGTACTTGTATACAAAATAATAACAGTACTGGTTTGTGCCTTTTTTACCCAGGTAGAAAGGATTCTCCAAATTGCAAGACTGTGAGGAACAGGACTAATTAATTTTGCCAACTTGTTGTTTGCATAGACACAAGTATTTGGTTTTAAGTAGTTAAATAAAATAAGTAAGAGCTTATTTTTTCTTACCAAAGTATAAATTTGGTGACATTCTGACTTACTTCCTTTAGTACTGGTTAGTACTTTTGAAAACAGTAAATCATCTCTGACATTTCTGTTATTCTGCTCTGCAGAGACCTAATCTTATCAGGTACTGAGGACTTTTCTTACTGTGCTGAAATTCTTGATTTTCTGTTGAAATTAGGGAGACTCTAAGGGAGAGATTCTTCTAGTTTTGTTCGAGCTACCATATAGTATTAGCACAAATTATTGTTAGAATATGATTTTTTCCATTGATTTTAACAGGCTTTTGAATCAGCCTTATTTACAAACTAAGGGTTAGACTTGACTTTAGGTAGTGAAAGCTAATCCGTCTGTCCAAGCTTCTGCTGTAGGCAGTACAGTGAGACAGGCACTTTCAGAGGATGGTTCATGCTATTCATTTGTCTGTTTTATAAGATCAGTTACCTCTTGACCTTGTTTTGTCTCCCTTTTAATTGCAGAGGGGTCTGGAGGACTAGCTTAGACTGGATGCCTAACTTCTTATCTGCTGAAGTTGGGTAATGCAGGTCTCATTATAAGGCATTACACTGTGTGATTAATAATAATAGTAATAGCAAAATCTGACTATTAGTGAGTAACTGTAACCAGCAGCTTCTTTCTTTTAATTGTGAGGTATTGTAAAGGGTCCTAAACTGTTGACTATATATTCCATAACAGTTTATGCTTGATTGCTACTCTGCTTCTCAGCAGTTGATATAACCAAACTTAAACTCTCAACTATCTTACTTAGAAAAATATTTGGAACATAATGCAAATTTGAAACATAATGCAAATTTGAAACCAAAGCAGTGCAAGGTGGGACCAACAGTAGAGAGGGGAAACTGTCTTGTTGGCAGTAATGTTTTAGAACATCCCAGTTTTATTTTAAAATACTACCTTAAGAGATAACATCCTCATGTGTTATACAAAAAGCTGGATTTGAGCCATCAGAGTAAATTTTAAGGACAGTATTAAAGACTTCTGGATTTTAATGGTTAAGTACAGTGCTTTCAATAAAAATGTTGAGAAGTAATCAGTGCAACATGTAATTTCTTCTGCTATTCAGATGTAATTGCTTTCCTGCTCTTGGAAGAAGAGGTGGATGTGTTTTCCTTGGTATTTAATGCCATGCACGCTTTCCCTAAAAGTGAAGAGATCCAGCAACATGGATGTAAAGCATTACACAAACTTTTTGAGAAAGGTATTTATATCTTGTAGTTTATTAGGTTACAAAAATGTATAGGTTGGGAGGGGACTGCAGATGTTTATTTAACTGTAATAAATGAATTCTTGCATTCCAAAGTCTGGTTTGTGTATTATGTTTGTTCTTTGAATGAAGTTAGCACAAAACAGGTTTTCGAAGCAATATCACAAATTTTCTAAATTAGTGCAATGAATATGAAATTTTCAAAAAATCAGACTGTCTCATAATTTCTGACTCTAGAGTTAACTGAAAATATGGGATTCAACGTTCATTAGTAACACTGGAACAGAGAGTAGTGACATTTGATTTTAATTCTCAAAACCCAGGGTTGTTTATTTAAAGACTGGCAAATTTTAGTAGCATGTGAATTCCAAAACAAAGCAAAACGTTTGCGCTTTAGAAAAATATGTGATTCTGCTTTTGATCCTGACAGTGCTGAAAGATGACTGTGTATCTGTGTGATATTCCTGTGTTTCTTCTAAGAAATGAAATCACCGTGTATTGAATCTCTGCAAAATTTGCAGGAACTGCTTGTGTAATGGCCAGAAATCCCATTGTTGTAGCAGCCTTGCTTTGCATTGAGTTTCTTGCTTCAAAATAAATATTGAGAAATACTAGCACTCCTGCCAAATCCACTGTACTCCTTTGCTTCAAAGATAGTCTCCAATTCTTTAGATTTTTCTCTTTCTGCCACCATTTTATATTGCTTTTTCTAAGTCTTCCCACACGTGTGCCTGGAAATATCTTCTGTGTTTCTTCCTCTCTTCCACTCTCCTAAATACTTTTGTCCTGCTGTATTTTCTCTTCAGTCTCCACAAAGGTCTGAGCTTCTTAGATTTTCTGTGCATGCTTTTCTAACTGCCTGATTTTTACAGATCTACAGACTGCTCTGGGTATAGACCTGCATACTTCTTGATAGCAGTGCTAATGTAATAAGTTCCTAGGCTGCCCCTGGCTACTTTTTTCCTGCCTCTGAGCCACCCTGTCAGTTACTGTAATGTGAATGTTTGACTACCCTTAGCTTGAACCAGATTCAGAAAATGATTGTGCTTACAAAATGTAAAACGTGTCCTTTCTCAACCTGGATCAGTTTCCTTATCTGGTTCACTGCACAGCCATGCAATGTCATTGTTATGTCAGCACAAATGACAGGAGGTAGGGATGGAAAAACCTTAAGCCATTATTACAAGGAAGGTAAGGTATTATTAAAGCATGGCTGTAGTCTTTATGGAAAGAACTCCATTACAAAAAAAAGGTGAGAAGCAAAATAAAATCATGGAGGATGCAAAATGGCATTCCATCAAATTGTTTTCACTGTATGCTTAGCATTTCCTGCACTTCATTCTGTGAAAAAGACTAAAAGACTTTCTTTTAAATACTGGTTCACAGGGAAGCATTTAAAAGTCAGAACTCAGTTACATAAAGTGTAGGCTAGAAAAGGGTCTTTATAAAGTAGCTCAGTTTTTAGTAAAAGGAGTCATAACTGTGGAAGATGTGTATGCAGAGTACCTTTGTATGTGAAACATGAAAAATAAATATAAGGAAACTTGATAAAAATAATTGTCTTTCCTCATGTTGTACTGGGTTATGAATTATTTCCTCAAAACATACTGTATCTCTCTTGCTTTTCAATTTAGTTCCAGAAGAGCAGCTGACTGAATTTGTTGAAAGCAAAGATCATATGATCATACTGAAAGTATTTAAAGAGTTTCCAGAGAAAGAAGAGGTGATTCTTCCTGCACTTTATTCATTACATTCTTTAGCTGGTCCATGTAAGTGCATTATTGGAAGTTATTTTCAATTCCTCATCTCCCATAGCCTGCATCAGCTCACCTCAGTTTGCGGTAATCTTTCAGTAATTGTAAAAAATCAGTGGGAACTGCTTGGGAGTTGCCAGACAAACCACTTTTCTGTTTTCTTTGGGAAATACTGATTTGTAATTTTTCATGGGAAATTTTCATATTTGGCCATTCTGATAAAGCTGAAATCTCTCATACAGAACAGAAAGAGACTTTCTTCTGCTTGGAGTAAGTGGTAACGAAGATGCTCATCATGGTTGTAGAGGTCAAAGTTCAAGACCCTGCCCTGTCTTTTTTTAATGCTTGAAAAATAAGATATATTTATTGACTAAATAAATTTTCAGTGAGTTTGGGTAGCAGGTAAAGAACATTGTTGGCAGAGGCTGTTCCACAAGGGGAAAATCACCCACACAAATCCAGTGGCCATGGCCGAGAAAAAGTATCTGGGCTCAGACACCCCTCTCTGATCATTCAGTGGTGACTGCAATGAGGAGCATTTGTAGCATTGCACACATTATAGAGTCTTACAGTGTCCTCAGGCGTTGTGCAATAAAACTGGAAGAAAATGTCTTCATTATGTCTTGTCTTCTGGTAACAGCAGTCAGTGTTGTGGGCAAAATCAGGTTCTGAGAAATGTGCTTGATGATTTGTGTCAATTTGTTGACAGTAATTTGATCTCCTTTACACAGAGGCAGCTCTTGTCAGCTTCCTGCTGGTAGTCACAGCAAAATTGCACAGTTTTGGCAAGCATAGAGCAGGGTCCTGCTCTCCATGTCTTCCATGAGGTACATAATGTTGTACTCTTGCAGACGTGATTGCTCACAAAGCCTTGCTCATACATCCTGTTTGGCTCTGTAGGAACCGTGCTGGCCCCATGTATGCCACAAAACAAGAACTAGACTGGAGTGTCCCACATTTCATCAGACTCCAAGCTATATAGTTTCTGTTTCTCAAATGTCTTGCTGTTCCAGTTTGCGTTTAAAAAGTTCAGTATTCCTTGAGGCAGAAATAATTTTAATGTAGCCCAGAAGTTATTGCCATTTCTAAGGAAGAGGATGCCAGATTTTAAGTGCTTTCTAAAATAGTAAATACTTGTGCAAAGCATAACAAGGGAAGGGCATGACAAAGACCTGCCCTAATGTAGGTATTTATTTTGGTGTTAGGACTCTCATTTCTGATACGAAAGATTGAAAATAGTTAGAGAAACAGAGACAGCTTGCACATGAACGTGCAATGCTAGGGTACTTTTGCCAGCATTCATACTCTTGGTCTGTGACATCCTACAATACCTGCAAGACAATGTATTCCTTTAAGGCCACCATGGAGAAAATCATTCACTATAAGTACACACTCTAGCTTATCCAGTAGTGAAATGTTTGTTTCCCCATACCCTGAAGTTCAAGTCTCTATTCGAAATGAGTTACATCAAGGATTTGTACCTCACTATGCCTTCTTTCACTAATACATATATAGACTTTGTTCCAGCTCATATGTCATGAGAAATTGAAGGGTAAGTGTTTATTCCAATGCGGTACAAGAACGCTTTTAAATCTTAGTAGTTTCGATGGAATGAGAAAATGCTTTGCTGCCGACTGTCCTCCAAAGTCCGCAGAGGGGTGATGGGTCACAGAATGTTAGCCGTCTAAATGGTAGTTATAGGCAGGCATCCAGGCTTCTCCTCTGTTTAATGGGGAGAAACAAGCACCTCAAGAGGAAATTTACCTAACTCTGAGAGGTATCTGTTAGAGGTGGGATCAATCACCATCCAGAGTGCTCAGATCTCTTCATCAGTTGTTGTGAGAACCTAGATGACCAAGTTTTGGTGGTTAAGATTAAATGAGATCCATTCCACCTCCTTTTCTAGCTTGTTCTGGGAACAATTTTAGGATCTTCTGAATATTTTATTATGTTTATAATTGTCACCTGTGAAATGATAACTTAATGTGAAGTGATGCAACATACCTTTAAAAAGGTGTTCTCAGTTGAGAATGACATAAATAAATTGCTGTCATCTTAAAGCATTTTGAAAGGTACCTTCCTCCTGTGAAGTGGAATGCTTCAGAAATGCTTCTGACTCAGAGCTTGCTTTGTCAACTTAGAGTATCTTTATTTAATATTCAGATACATATTATTTTGAGGATCTCCTGCTGCTTTAAAAAGACTAATTATATTTAATAATACAGTTGTGAATATTCCTCTTATGTTGTGTACAGGAAAACCAAGCTGTTGAAAGAATGATTAAGAAAGTTTACATACCTCAGCAGAGTAATGCGAACTCCCTTGGAGTCAGTGAGAGGACTCCCTTTCATTCATTGGGGCCAGAATTTTGTCCAAGATTTTTTGGGTTCATATTCTGTCTCATAGCCTGGATAGACACGCTACAAGGGTGCTTTCATACACTGTGTCTTAACTACCATGATGCTGTTTTGCCTTCAATTATTGTGTGTGGGATTGCTTTGTCCTCATTAGGAAAGGATACGTTCTGTCTTTTTACTGGCTTATGTGGATGTCCTGTTGTTTTCTGTATGTGGCCCGCGTAATAAACAGTAAATAGGGTGAGGGTGACCAAGCATTGGCACAGGTTGCCCAGAGCGGCTGTGAAATCCCCATCCTTGGAGATACTCAGAAGCCATGGTCCTGGGCAACCTGCTCCAGGTGACCCTACGTGAGCAGGGGGGGTTGGACAAGATGGCCTCTAGAGGTCCCATACAACCTCAACCCTGCTGTGATTCTGTGAAATACAGAATTTGCAATGAATTTCAAAATATTGCAGGAGCATTATATGAACATTTCTGTACCCTCAGTACACAATAGGCATATGGTAGCGCTAATTTAAATGAAAAGAATAACTTGCTAACTTGTCCCCTAGAAAGAAGGAAAACTTAGAAAAACATGATTACGTCAAGTAAATGACATTTATTAGAAAAAAAACATTTCTAAATTGTTTCTTAATTGTATGCCCCTGGGAATATTACTGAAATACTGTAAAATGTTTACCTGAGCACAATCATGTTATAAACACCATTTATAAGATTGAATTAATGTTTATAAAACAATTTGTTCAGCTTTATGAAAAATGTTAGATAAGAATAGTTTGTGAGGAGGTTTCTGTTACATGGCCTGATGTAGAGTGGAACAAATGCACAAATGTTAATATGGACTCTGAACTTAATGAATTATTTCAAAGTGTTGATAGTCATTAATGTCTTCTATGGCAATACCAAGGAAAAAAATGCCACCTTTCTGTCAAGTTGTAGGGTAAAAACTGAAACATAGGCCCAGTTTTCTAAATAAATCTATTTATATAAAGTCTGAATTACAATTCAATCAACCTTTTTTTTTTTTTAAGAAGCAATTTTTTTTTTCCTGTTTCTTTCTTTAGCCAGCAATGTTGAGGTGCTCATGTCTGGAAATGTTCGTTGCTACAATGTTATAGTGGAAATGATGAAAAGCTTCCCCAATAGTGAAACAATTCAGGAAGTGAGTTGCTGTTTGTTGCAAAAGCTTACATTGGGTAAGTTCACCAAGTTGTTTATAGTCAGCTTACTTTGACTGTGGGAGAGGTGGAGTTAACTGACAGCGAGTGCCACACACAACAGGAGAACTATATTCCAGTTAATCCTCAGGGTGGTGTATAGCTCCGTGTCTCTAATGACGTAAACATACTGAAGTAGCACTGGCCACAGTCCATATGGTATCCTTTTGTGTTAAACATTAGTAGCTATGACAGAAGCTGCCATAAAAGACTAGAGTGGGGAAAAAATGAGACAAAAGGAAAAGCACAAGATGAGAATGGGAGATCAATGGATCCGATTCTGTATAAAGTTACTATAGAAAGGAAGAAAATTCCTTCTAGATTTCTTTTTTGAAGTGGCAATGCTGAATGTGTGAGAAACAACTGGTGCTACTGAATTACCTGGGAGGTATTTTCCAAGACTGTGTTTTTCCTCCTCGCATTGCATTTGCCTTCAGAGACATGCTGCATTCCTGCCCGGCTATGGTGCCTGTCTTGGGGCCCCTATGCTGCAGCAGTGAAAGAACCACTGGTTCCTGGACTTCCCTTGACTTGGGCAAAAGTACTTTGGTTGTCTGGGCTTATGTGGGCCAGTGTCGCATCAAGAGAAATGATGTCAAAAAGGGATCGATTGTGCCTCTTAGCAGCTCTGTACCTTCTCTTGACACTATAATAAGCTGATCTGAGCAGTTGCCAGGGACCACATAATAGGAAGTTCAAATGAAAATAAGGAAATTTTTCCCCCTGCTGCATACAAAAACACTGAGTAGCTGCCCAAAGCAGCCCCAACTCCATGGCAGATTCTCCTTCATCAAGGACTTAGCCAAGGTCTTTCTCATGAGTTAGACCTCCCGATTCTTGCAGGTGGTGACCTGAAGCACATGCTGGTACCAGTGCATGACTCCCCTTAATCAAGTCGGTCCTGTCCTTTCACCATCTGTTTCTGCTTCTTCGTGCAGATATTGTAGAAAATACAGATCAAACTTGAGTGCAAAGCAGAGGAACTTCCAGTTCCTCTTCAGAAAGTCAAATAAAAATTTCAAGAAAATGTGGTGGCCACTGAGGTGATATTTGCAGGTTTTTGGCAAGAGGTGGTGTTACCCATGAAAGGGTTCCTGTGCAAGGCTAACTGAAGATAGACAGGGAAACCAAGCACTTGTGGGGACACAGCAACTCTGTTGCCATGCCTTGATCTTGCCCTAAGTGCAACCAGTCTGGTTTCAGTTGCACGTTTGTCATGCGTGTGTGCTGACCAACAAGTAATAGTGGCAGTAAAGGTGCATTTCTTCTTTCAGCGTAACAGGTACCCTTCATCTTGATAAGGAGCCACATTAGGAGAGTTATGGGAAGAGGTGTCCACAGCACCACACAGTTAGGGAAACAGTTGTGAAGTTGCTAGGTGCTCCTGGAAATAGTCTAGAAGATTTCCATATAGCCAGTGTGGATTCCCACATTATTCTGATGGACACTGTCTTCCTAAACCCATGTTAACTGGCAGTGAAATCGTAAAGTCAGCATCTACTATCACCATCATGTATTCTTGCTAAGCTGGTAATGACTATCCTAGATTTGACTGTCATCAGAATTTTAACTGACTGATACATAATTACTCATCACATAGCCTAAGATTATTAATTTCTGTGAGGTAAGTAATGGATTTACACAAACATGCTATTTCCATTAAAATACGACAAGAAACAGCAATGCTGACATAACATGACCACACTACTGCAGGGTAAGAAGAAAAATACGGTTTCCAGTTGCACTTGTAATAGTTGTTAAGGCCAGAGTTTTAGAATGATGAATCTGGAAAGGACTTGTCTTAAAGTCTGTTCTTAAGCATTCTGTTAACTTAGTCTGATCAAATTGAATCATAAAACATTGGGAGAGTTACTTATCTCCTAGTGAAAAATCTAGACATTGATGGTAGTCAGCACCTGTAGGACTCAGGACCAGAACTAAGGGAAAGAAATGAGGTTAGCTTTTTGTCTGTGTGTGACTATATTTTTGATGCTAAAATATGGGAGACTTCTTAATTTCATACCTTACCTTTCATACCTTATCTGAAGGGTTTGAGAAACATTGATACAGATTTTAATTTGACCTTTCATGTTGCTAGTGTGATTCTCATTTTTACTAATCAATAATTAAACAAAACTGAATATCAAAATAGAAACCGTAGCTATCAAACTGTATTATAGAAAGTGAGTGTTGCTGAATTATTTTATGCATAATACGTGTTTTTACAACAAATTGGAAAGTTATTTTCAATTGCTTGCTTTTTGCAGAATTCCTTATATACAACCTGTAATTTAAAATACTGCACAGCCTATGGTAAAAGTTATGCTTTAAATATATTTATCATTCTGTGTTTATAATGCTGACCTTGATCTATTTAATGAGGAGGGCAAAACCAGGGCAAACCAGGGTTAAACCACTTACCTGATAGGATGAATCAAACCACTGCAGGAATTCAAGACCAGGACTGCATTTACTTCCTGGCAGGAAGCCTGCAGCTGATACACTGACTGTATTTTTCTTATTTTGATGACAATGTGCGCTTCATTTTTGCATTAAAACTCAGTCTTTTGTAAAAAAAAACAAAGAACCCACATTCCAACTGTTTTTTATTCTTGACCTCTTATTTCCACAAATAAAACATTGTTGTGTCATGCGCTGCAATAAGAAATCCAACGGTTGCTACAGACCAAGTTTATGCATTGTGTGCTGAGAAATTTATGTTAAATGTGTGTAAAGCTCTAGATATATATTTATATTTATTTGATATCTTATTTTTTTTCAGGAAATTTTTTCAATATCCTTGTATTGCATAAGGTTCCAGAAGTCATTGTGAAGGCTGTTAAAACATATCCTGAAAATGCAAAGTTACAAGCTGCAGCCCTCAGTTGTTTAGCTCTTCTGAGTAAGTAAATTCGTTCCTAAATATGTAAATAAATTACTTCATTTGTCTGTCCACTTGTTAATTTTTTTATACTGATGATTTCATGTAATCATTTCAACCTCCATTTCTTTAACATGAAAGCCTCAGGAAGGATAGCTTTGACAGAGCTAGATCTCCTACATGCTTACATTTTGTTCGCTATGACATGGCTGTGTTCATACCGTAGGCCTAACATTTTCAGTTTTCGGAGCTGGTAAGGCACATTGACGGATCTTAAAGCAATGTCTTTGTTCATAGGCAAATATTGGATAATCCCTACTTAACATAAAATCTCTAGAGATAACAACGCTAATTTGATGCTGTTTGCTGTGTATGACAGTACTCATTATATTGTGGCAGTTGATAGCAACACCGAATCAGTGCATGTGCTTGATTTCTGAAATCAATTAAAAGATTAAAACTTTTCCTTGAGTACACTTGAGGTATTATTTCAAAACAGAAGTTAGTTAGCTAGTGGCAAAAAGCTAAGGATCTGATGCTCTTAGGTTTTGAGTAATTGAGTGTTCCATACAAAAGTCAGTAGAAATGCTGTTTCAAAGTCCCCAAAATAGCAAAGATCAGTAGAAATCAGTATACAGTCCAGTAAGCCTCTGATATTACGGTCAGTGTTGGTACAGATACTTTTCTCCTTAAATGCTGAAAAATCACAGGTATAAAATGATTTCTTTTAAACTCTATTGCACTTTCTGGGACCAGATAGTTCTCTCTTAGCAACTGCCATTTGCATTTTGTTTTTTAATGGCACTGCTTCAGCCTGTAGATTGCTGTGTGATAAGTGGTTGTGTGCAAATGAGTCACAGTTATATTTTATGTCTGTGGTATTCTTTATGTAAATACACCCAAAAAAAAGTATGTGCAGGTCTTTTCAGAGCCTGAGCATTGACTGATCTGTAACTATGTGCTATTTTACTACACTGTAATGAAGTTTTTTAGTCCCTTTATAATCTTAAAGATATTTTTCAAATCTGTCATAGAATTTATGTCAAAAGACTTCTCCCTCCCCAGAAAAGGCTAATCCTCCCACTGATTTTCACACATACGCAGTGTGACCACATCCATGACTACAAAAAGGTTAAGATATGTGTTTGTTTTCACAATAAGAATTTATTGTAAATATTTTATATTTCAAGCTGAAACAATATTTTTAAACCAAGACTTAGAAGAAAGAAAAGAAGAGGAGGAGGAAGAGAAATTATGCTGGTTGGAAGCATGTTACAGAGCATTAGAACTACACCGAAAAAACACAGATGTGCTGGTGAGAATTTTTGGATGATGAGGATATGGAAAGACTGCATTACGCATTAAATGAAATATTTAGCAACACCATTTTCTCCCATATATCCTTAGGCAAACAAGGCCTCAAGGACTGGATTAGATTTAGACTAAATCTTGCCTTTCTTGCCTTTCTTATCTTTCTTTGTTCTTATCTTTGTTCACCTGCTACCTTTGTTCACTTGGTACCTAAAACTTTGGCCATCAAAAGATTGTTGTTTACATAGCTCCTCTGTATACAGTAGCAAAACACAGGCCCATCAACAGAAGAATTAATCTTGGCCTAAAATAGGTATCAAAATGCAAATAAAATAATGAGAATGTGGCACATGTTTGTAACTCAGACCTATCCCTATCCCAGCTATGAAGTATGTGACAGTCCACACCTTCTTGTATTTCTACAGAAAGCACCTTGTACCTTTGTCATGAACTGAAAAGCAGTCAAACTGTTTCAATTTTTTCATATATTTTTGATATTCTAAAGGTATATTTTCTTAATCCTTTTGTCTCCTCTTGGTTTATATTTAGGAGGCTGCGTGCTGGGCTTTGAAAAATCTGTTTCTGTATCAACGCAACCTTCATGAGAAGATTGGAGATGGAGATAATCAGTCAGTGTTAATATCTTGAACTGTATTTTTGGAAATTAAAAAAGTGAAAGCCTACTATTAGGCCACTTGGGGTCTCATGTTTCAGTTATTGTTATTTTTCTTTCTTGTTGTCTAATATATGATGAAAAGCGTAGTGACCAACAACACTTGGGAAAGTTTCTTTCTTGAAAAGCATGCTAACCTTGACTCAGGCAAAATTGCTAGCGTATTAATAAAGGGTCAGAACACAGCCTAATAGAGCTAATTTTTACCGTTCTTAAGGAATTACATCTTCAATTGCAGCAAGGATAGGGAGGATTAAAGAATGTAAGAGTAGGGAAAATGGAGAAGTTTAAGATACATAGTACGTAAGTAGTATGGAAAAGCTGTGGTCGTTTTTGCATAAATCGTATGAAAGGGCATAGTAGAGGGGGTGCTGCCTCATCAGTGAGAATCTAGGCATGGGTAAGACACAGACTTTGATTTTACTTAAACTAGTTATCAGAGTTGCTTAAAATTTTAATCGTTCAAATTTTAGTAAGTCTGTTTTCTACCTCTTTCTGGACCTCAAGTCACTTGGAAAGCATGGTTCCAAGTGGATTCAGTGAGATTCAAGAGTTGGCTAATTTGCAAAAGACTTTCTGTCTTGCTCTGGAAGAATATTAGAAGCCAAGTGCAATCCTGAAAATTTAATTATGTCACTCAATACCTTTTTAAGGAACTGAACTACAGTTATGAAGTAACTGCTTTAATATGGTCAATGTGCAGTGATTTGTTTCTCTCTGTGAAAGGTTCCCAATACACAGAGCAGCGATGCTCTCCATGCTGATGCACTCCTCTTCAAAAGAAGTGTTTCAGGCAGCTGCTAGTACCTTGGCAATTTTGTCACAACAAAATGGTAAGGGAATTTCATTATCTTTACTTTCTAATTCAGCAGAAAGTTATTGCTGTAATATTAAAGAATATTCAGTGCACTGTTGTATGAATACAGTATTCCCTGTGATTAGAATATTATGCAGTTGTGTTTAGTAAGAAGTATATTCCTTGCTTTGAAAAAGCTATTGTTGGCTAGTATCAAAGAGAGTATGTGGAAGCGAAGAGCTCTTTGCCAGTTTATGTGTTGCAATTGCTATTTTTTTTGAGCAGGAGACGTGAAAAGAGTGTGTTATCTTTGTATGCTTGTTTAAATATTTATCACCCATTTCAATTTCGTCAAGAGCAGCATTTGTTGAAAATCACGTGAGTAAGGATTACAGCCCAACAAATACCGTTTTCTTGCTTAATACGGGGGATTTGAGCAGTCCTGTTTACTTCAGTGAATGAAATCATGTGTAGAAAGTTAAGCATGTGCATAAAGTTTTCAAGATTCCTTTAGTCCTGATTGAGTCCCTAATCTGGTTTCCTAACTTTTTTCAATTTGCAGACCCCCTCAAAATTTTTCATTGGAGATGTGGACCCCTGGGTAGAGTGTTTAGGCCTCCTGACAGTTGGCCTGCTTTTATTAGCTGCCTTTCCCAGAACCCTTTGAAATTATTATGGACCTCAAGTGGTTTGTAGACTGCACGTTGAAAACCACTGGCTAGATAGGATGATAAAGACTAGCAGTTAATTACCATTTTCTAGGTGAGAAAGCATTGTTTTATCTCTAGGTTACTGAGCCATCCAAGTACATAAAACCTAACAATGAAAAAGTTTTATAGTTATTTGTGAGATAAATATGTATCTATATCGAGAAACAGACCTCATAAATGTATGCATACTGTTACCATATATTATACTAGGTACTTTCACAACATGTTACTGACAAGTGGGCCTCTGATTCCCTTTGAAAATCTAAAACAAATTTTTATTTTGTCTTTTTTTTTTCCCCTCTTCTTTTTTTCCCCCTAAATGAATGTGCTTACACCAGAAATGATAGACACGAAGAAGCTTAGTAAAACCCGCTGGCACAATGCAATATTGCTTGAATTAACCATTTGAAATGGATGTACTGAACTGGGAATGACAAGAATTGGTGGTAGTTACCATGATAATGTAGAATATTTTTATAGTGTTCTGAGCTCTATTGGTTACAGTTATAGCTACAACATGTGCTTGGGTATTTGAATTTTTTAAAAAAACAATTAACAAAGTAAATAGAGTGAATAAATACAGTTTCATTTTTGAAGCCTTATTTTGGAAGTTAGAAGGTTTTTTGAAAGTTTTAAATTCTAGCTTTCCTATATGACCACAGAGTGCAATTAAGACGAAAAATTGTTTAAGAATGAACTTTTTTGAAAATAAAAGTAAACCTGTACATTCTCCTTTTCTTAAGTTAACTTTCTGTAAGTGAAAATAGCAGGTGTATTCAAACTTATTAGGCATTCAGGAATTATAATGCTTTTGATTAAGCTATGCAAAGAGAAGTCAGCTTCAGCTCAAATTGTTTCCCATTCTAATTTATACTTCTATAATGTGTGTTTGAGGCAAAAAATTGAAAAAAGGAGGAAAATAAGTTAGCAGTTCTGTTGGTTTTGAGAAAATCATAAAGATTTTCTCTCTCATAAAGAGAGAGAGATTTACTTATAGGGTGCTTGCTGTTTTGTGTTGCAGTAAATATAAGGAAGACACTTTTGGCTAAAGGAATACATATGAATGTTTTGGATATAATGAGGAAACATCCACATTCTCCTGAAGTGGCTGAAAGTGCCTGCAGAATTCTGAATCATGTTTTCGAAGGAAGGTAATATGCTTAGAAATACATGGCCACTTCCAAAGTGAAGGTTTGTGAGATTCAGTGCTGTAATTGATTACATTTAAATTATTGACTGTTTCACTGATATTAAAATTAACCACAGGCTGACAGCCCTGTTCAAGTCATTGAGTTTTGTAAGGCCTGTGGTCAAATGCCCAGGTAGATACGTGTAGGGAGCTGCACGTTCTTCCCTTCGTGGTTCTTGAGCAGTGAGATTTGAATAGGCTATCGCTTGGTGGTGTCCCTTCCTCTTAGCCACTCTGAATTCCACTGAGAGCTAAGAAATTTGCCACAATATTAAGTCTGATTACTAAAATAACACTGTGTTAATATTACTTTTGTGTTGGCTTTTGTAAATGCTCTAGAACATGACTGTAAAACAATCTTGTGACTTATAAATACTGGTATGCAGAGTGGGAACGTTATTCCAAACGTCTTGCCAAGTTTTTCCAGCCTTCCCTGAAACTTTTATATACGCTAAGATGACTGTGAAAAAAATGACAGACTCAAGATATAGTCACAGAATTTCTTATGAATAATTTTATTTTATAAAGAAGAAAATTTGAAAACTTCCATAAACATGTTTACAAGAATAAAAAGTATTATAAAATGAAACAAGAAAATAACTTTAAAAGTGAATTAGTGGCCCTTGGCTACTGCCATTCCTAGGAATGCTAATGATATTGAGATTATTTTTTTTTTCTTCAAGGTTAGAACCTAACATGATTGATATTTTTCTGTTTATTCTACAAGTGTCTGACAATTCATCAGTACTTTATGACAGTTGTGGAGCACCAGATTAAAGAATATGTGTCTTTTCACCTGTCTGGACTGGAATCAAAGTGAAATACATGAATCCACCACTCACTCTGAATAAAATACTTTACTCTCTGTGTATCACTGTTCTGGACTGGATTGAAAATTACTTCTCAGTAGTCTAGAATGGAATTAGTTACATAGACTGAATTCATGGAATGGCATGAATATAATGTATTTGCTATGATGAAGAACAGTACTGTAATTTATATTTTGTAGCTCAAGCCAAATTTACAGTGTTCTAAAGGGTTATCACACACTGTTAATTAAGGAAACAAATACATGTAAAATTTAGAAATACATTCTTTTTCTTTATTTTATAAACAATATTTTCAGTTTCCCTCATCTGGATATAATGACAGTAGCTGCATCAGAAGTTGTAAAAGCCATGAGGAAACATGAAAAATCACTGTCTGTACAACTGGAAGCACTTCGAGTCCTTTTACAGTTTATGATTCCTGGTAAGTCATCCAAAAATATAATCGGTGTGGCATCATACACCAAATCAGAGAATAAAATTAGATAGCTGGGCTTCAGTCTTTCTTACCTGATGAGACAGCCTATAATGGGACTTCAAAAAATTTACTGGAGTTCTGTACATAGCAGAGAGCAGCTGTAACTCTTTAAGAACATACAAGATGGAGGAAAACTTTTGCGGTATTGACAGTTAGAGACCAAATTTATCACTGCTCATTTCCCCTTGATTTTATTGGCAAAGGCTTAGCTCCATTACTTCTAAGGAATTCAGGGAATGAGTGTGGAGCTATCGCTGTGATTGTGTATTTTCATCATAGACACCCTTTAAGTGAGAGCAAACAGTGATAACAACATCGACATTGTTGTACCACAAAATGCATTTGTTTTAATAATATCTTTTGGAAGGAACATAAAACTGGACCTCTGACACCAAAAAATAAGGATAGTGATTTAAAGATATGAAACTATTAGATACTATTTTCTACAGAAAGGGAGAAGCAAAACTGACCAGCTTAGAAATTACATTCAAAAAAACCCTCTTAAACAGCAATCTACAGTGGGAAAAATATGTTTTTTGTTAGTTCTATGCCTTTAATAGCATTTGGGGAAAGTTTTAACTCTTCTTATCAGTTTACTGCTGTATATCCTGTTTTTTTTCCCTCTGATATTAAATGTGAGAGTACCGACATGGAGTACAGATTCTTTTCCGAACTTTTGCAAGTCTCTCTCAGCAGTTTTAATTGAACATTTACAAAACCAGTAACTCAGAAACTAGTAACTTGTCTAATATGCAGAGTGATTGCACGTTTTCAGTTTCCTTTTATTCTTTGAATTATAATCCTAATACTTCCCTTTTTTTTTTTCCAATAAACAGCATGATTAAGACTTGATATATGTACTCTAACATGTAGGCAAGGTGCTTTTTTTGCCAGGATCCTGGAAGCAAGGCCCTTCTAAAACGTAATCAAACAAAGCGAGTGCCAACTGGATGTTGGAACTTGCAGGTTAATTAGGGAATAGAAAGTCATTCATGGGGAAAATAGTAATCGGAACAAATATGAACGCTTGAAGTGACTTTTAAAGGATTTCTGGGTACTTTCTGTAGTGCCACTTGACTGCAAGTGCCAACAGCTACAAGAAAGGTAAATCTGAAAGACCTTTCTCTGTTCTTTCATTTGTACTCACCTCCCACTTGGGTCATCTGTGGGTAAAATTTGGCCTATGATGTGCTGCCAAGTGAGAAAGGGCAACTAGTTTATAGCTTGTCTATAGTGTCTCCTTTCCAGACGGAAGAGGCATTCTGAAGCAGGTATCGGGAACACCACAAAGCCCCGTAGCTCAAAAAAGTGAAATATTGCAATGTACCTTAAGCAAAATTCTTTGGCATGATTTTGCATTTTCACAGTAAGCTGTGAGCAAACATGGTGAAATCATTTCAAACACAATGTACTCGCGCTACAATGTAAATCTGGAGGGACTCCAGTCTCTGTAAGTACAGCATTCTGAAGATGTCATAAGATCTGAAATACACTCTCTGAATCAGTTGTTAAAATCTGTGTGTTCAATTTGATTGTTATATTGGTTAATAATACCGGGTTAATACTGGAGGGAATATTAAATATGTTCTTCTGAGGAAGGCTGTTTTCCATTGTTGCAGATACAAAGAATGACCAGAATGGTTCTTCCAGAGATGTGGGAGATGCTGCTTTTGCACTTACAGTAAAAGTCATTAAAAGCCAGTGTCTGTTGGAGGGAACTCATTCGTTGGTGCTTAATGCATTGAACAGGGTACAGTTAAAGTTTATTCTAATGAATTTTGTCACTATTTTACACTTGTAATGGTGAATTGTTTTTTAGTTCCACATTGATTTTCATATTGATTTGATAGAATTAATCTTAACTCATGCATTTCATTTATCATTTGGGGTTTCTTCTTTCTGTTCTGGAGTGTATTTGATGGTCCTTTATACAGTAACTCTAAAGGTTATTTATAAAAACAAGGCTATTTTTTTTTGCAAGCATACAATTTATTTGTGATTTTTATACATGAAAAGTGTCCTCATACCTACTCCTCAACTACACATAGAACTGACTGGTTCTTTAATATGGCTTTCATGGACACATACTCCTTTGCTTTCAACAGAACAGAGTTTCTCAGTTGTCTCCATTCTTTTCACCATTCAATTCTATAACTTTTTCCAACCACTGGAAAACAGAATGATCACAGTGCCTTGAAGGGGAAGCTGAAAAGCAAAAGGCTGAAGCAGACCCAATCTAAACAAAAGAAGCACTGAGAACTTTGCAGGACAAATTAATCTTAAATCCTAGTGATAGGAAAAGTTTAACATCGTGGCCTTCAGAAGACTGCCACCTCTACAAGGTTTACAAAGTTCACATGACCACAGTCAAAATGGATGTAGCAATTCACAATTTTTTAGAAGTCTCTCAACAATTTTAGGCTTGCCAAACACCTTCAGTCAAGGAAATTTGTGTCTCTTACATTTATGATAAAAGTCAGAGCAAATTATGTATCAGCAAAAGAGTAGTAGAGTGTCTAAAGGACATTTCTTGACCTGAAGATATAGAATATAGGAGTTAACAAGGGAGGCAAAATATTTTTTACTTCAGAATGCATTACAGCCTCCAGTGCTTTGTGACCATCCTGATTGCTTTTTCTGACCCAGCTGGTTTGTGTGTTGGGGTACTACAGTATCAACCAGAAGGGCTAGAAATTAACATATTTTAATGAAAAACTGGAGAAGGAATAAGGAGGAAGATGGGCATCACTCCACTGAAAAAATTGTGTGGATTTGCAAGTCACTGTGACAGCTATGCACACTTTCAGATCTGGGCCTCGTCTAGGTTTCCTCCATCTAGAAGTGGGGGAAAATTGGGAAGAATAATCACAAATAACCTGTTGAATTGCTATATAACTAAAACCAAAACTTTTAAAATCTTGTGGAGGTGTGGTAATAGGTATGTTGCTTCATATTTTTTTCTTTTCACATTTTTTTCAGTTGCCACCATGTTTATCACTTGTGCTTGTTCTCAAAGAACGCCATTTTTGTTCCTTGTTAACCACAAAGGAAGTACATTTTCTCATTCTCCTTGTCCTACAGCAAAATGGTGTGAACTTGTGGATGGTTGTACTGAAACTTTAAGAAAAAAAAATCCCACTGCCCATTAGAAAACTAGATAGGGAATATTTTCAGAATCAAAGGTGAATATCTGAGGAGGTTATGAGCAGCTGAAACTGATGGTTGAAAAGGAAACCTTTTTGAAATTGTGATTATTGTTGTTCATTGTCACATCAGCTGTAATTTCATATACGTTAAGAACAACAATTGTTTGTTCTTAAAGAACAACTTTAAGAACAAGCAACTCTTCTGTTGCTATTGTAAGCAGAATACATTAATCTGATTTTATATTCATTTCTCCCTTAGTTTATTGGAAATCCTAGCATTCAGAAGTGTGGATTAAAACTACTTGCTTCTGTAGCCGAGTGCACTGGTGCACTAGAAATTTTAACCCAGCAAGGAGCTACTGACACTGTGCTTCACACCCTGCAGATGTTTCCAGACGAGCGAGGTAAGGAAGGTATTGTGTTAGTTGAATGTGAATGATGTAGTAGGAGGGGCTGATTAACCACAGAAGCTGTAACCTATCTATTATACGCTTTAGTACTGGATGTGATGTAGGTTACATGGCTAGAAAAGGCTGCAGTACTGCATAGTCCTCAGGTTCCTCCACTTTTTAGTTATGCCTGGCCCTGTAATAGCTTCTGCAAATAACTTTCTGGAATATTAGTAATATAACACGGTCATGGGTTTATTCCACTCAGAATGTCTGAATAATCAACATTATTAATCTTTCTTTTTTTCTTCTAGACATACAGTGTTTGGGTTTGAGTCTTCTGCGCTCTTTGATTACAAGAAAGAGTTTGTGTATTGCAACTATGCATGTCCTGTCAACAGTTCTAGTTTCTACTCTGCGACGATTTAAAGAGGTCACTGAAATCCAAGTGCATGTATGTGTTATTTCTGCATACGGAGATGAAAGCGAAACTTTAGAAACTAATTATTTTAATGTAGACTCCTTATTTTAATTACTTAATTTTGATTTTATTTCAATTACTAGATTAGTATAAGCCTTTGACATTAAACCAATATGTTTGCCATAGAGATGGCTTTCTTGGAGGCATACATTCAATCCAGAATATGTAAGCATAGGTTTAGGTGTTTATCTAAGACTTCTGAGATCTGCAAACTAGAACAAATTTCTTAGTCATGGTTCGTCATTCAATCTATAACAATTTAATGAAGTAACTGTCATTATAGTGCTGACTGCCCTTTTTTGAAAAGTAATAGAAAATAACTTAGTTCCCAGCCCTGTCACCAGCAATAAGCTTAGTGTAGGAATGCTGTATTTAAGAAGGATATTACTGGAATACTGTGTCTGACTTTGGATCTACTTCGGAATATGGAAGGAGAGTTCTTACTCTGTCTGCAAACAGACATTCAGTCCTCCTTGTGTGAAAGTTCTCTTTCCTCTGCTTCAGCAGCTTTTCCTGTTTGTTGCCAGTTTCATTTTTCTAGCAGAATGGAGCTTGCCTGTGAGATCAGCTTCCTGTGAGAGCTTGTGTACTTCTAGTTTTGATCAGTATGGAAATATCACGAGTACAGCCTCCCTTCTTTACTGCTGTTTTTCCCCCCAACCCTTCCAAGTTTAGCTTAGCAACCAGTATAGAGAGAAATCAAAATAATGTGGTGAATAAGACAGTTCCTTAAAGTGATTTGATCTCAATTACTTTTGGACAAAGAGTCCGTAATTTACCCAGTTGACCCTTCTAGGTGAACTTTACTTGGCAGAATCATGGGATAATTTTGTATTTATTTTTAGTTTTTAGATACACATGTGAAGTTGTTTGTTTGGGGTTTTTTTAGCCTATGTATTTTTTTTCAAGGATTACAGAGGAACACACTGGGACAGGGGATGCATCTTCATCCCATATCCTTAGAAGGAGATTGTTTCCTCTGTACATTTTCAGGAAATCACGAGTACATTTGTCACTGCCAAGCAGGATGTTGTCAGATATTTTGGTGCATAATTTGGCTTTTCAAGGTGTCAGTTAATATCTGTTTAAGTGGGTCAGCTAAACAAGCATGAAACCACAGCTATATAAACACAGAGACATCAGATGTTTCTGCCTTCTCTCCTCATCTCCAATTTGTGAATTATTGCATGTTTAAAAGCAGGACAAAAAAAAAATAAAGCACATATGTTTTGGCTTTTTAACACTGTACTTATTTCAATCTTCTTATTGTGCTCTTAGGGATTTCATGCAATCTTGTCAATTCTTGGTTTGTCACCTTGTTTTGCAAAGCTGCTGGTACACGAATCATTTGACACGGTCATTTTCTACCAGATGTCCATGTGTTTCACTGACCAGCGAGATCGACAGGTATCTTCTCTCTTTTGACAGCTCCACAGCTGAAAAATTTTGGTGTTTTTTTTGTCCTAACTTTGATTGTTTGTCTTCCCATTCAGTTTCAAAGCCTGTGTTGTAAATGTTTTGCTAAAATAGCTGAAAATGATGATTTAAAAAATATGATGCTGGAAAAAGCATGTATTGAGTATAATAGTATTATGGCTGAATGTTTACTTCTGCTGGGAGCTGATGTAAATAAGAAGACAAAGACAAACTCTTTGATCTGTCAGGTAATATATGGAAATATATATAGTTTTATTGCTTTAAAATTTGTGCCTTTGGGTTCTTTTTTCTTTTGATGTAAACATATATTTGGCAGAAAAAAAGCAGCAATACCCAGTGCAGTCTAACTGTGACCTGAGTGGCGTTAACCGTTGCTACTCATGGTGACTTCAGGCTCAGTCTGATGTTCATTGAAACACCCTTGACTTCATTGAAGCTCATAGGGTCACTGTCACCTAGAATGTGCCCGCACTGCCAGTTCAGTCCTGATGCAAGGTCACTTTAAACCCCATGCATTCTGATTGTTTACCCTGTTCACATGCAAACCTGGGTTCAATCGAGTACTGACTGAGCCTTAGCTTTGGAGTATTTTTGGGGAAGAAGACTTAAGCTCAAGCGTTGCAAACTCCCAGTCATTTTTTTCTGAACTAATCAGGCGTAGATGGCATCAAGCCCCTTAGAGCCCCGTCCATGAACTGATATTCCAAATTCAGTTCTTTCCAAAGTACAGATGGACCAGCAGGCAGCATTGTGCATAGATAGGCTTCAGTGTGCTTAGTCCCACTCTGTTCTAGACCTGCAAAGAAGACTTTTCCCAAAATGCCTGCCCTGGAATCATGAATTATTTTTTTACTTTGTATTGTGCTTGAAGATTAATATAGTCATCAGGTTTTGTGCTGATTTAACTGTTCTTGTTAGAGTTCTGATTTTTTATCAACACAGCTAAAGTAATATAACATCTTGGAATGCCTGCAGTGACGCTAGCTGCAAAGAGCTTTATCCAGACAGTGGCCACATCTATAATATCAACTATTTGAAATACGTTGGTGTCTTAAGGCCATAGGCAAACATCCCATCTGGATTCAGCCATGCCAATGGAGAGGCTGTTCCCACCTGCTTATAAGTGCTCCTTGCTAAATCTAACTGCCTTTAAAATTTTTTTTGAGAAACAGTGTGTATGAGCACTTCTTAATTTTCCTTCAGTGTCAAAGTTTTAAACAATCTGAGATAACCCCACCAGTACTGCCTGAAGTGAATTAGAAAGTGTTCACTTCTGCTGGCAGAGCTGGCTGGGAGATAAAGCACACCTGAGTTTGGAACTGACCATCCGTCCATGAAGTCTGAGGTAGGCAAATCACTGTTAGCAAACCGCAGTGGAAATATTGAAGTAACTGGAAGTATTTCTAAAAAATACTTGTAATATTCACAGTCAACGCTGTTCTGTGTGGCAATGCAGGCTGACAGATTGGAAGGAGTAAAGCTGACTGAAGCCAGTGAACCTGAGCTCCCTAGCACTAGGCAAGGCTTGATGAGTCTCACTGTTGTTGCCTGTTCATCTGATATCCAGATGACATGGCAAAATAACCCCCCCCCCCAAAAAAAAAGTGTCATTTTTCCACTGAACAGATAAATAAATGGAGTTGCCATAGACTGCATGCAATAACCAAACTACATAAATTACCATTCATTTTTGCCTGGAAATTGTGTGCACTCATGGCAGAAATTACAATTGCAGAACTCGGGCATTTGTTATATTTTGGGCGAAGACTTCAGGAAAATAGGAGTTGGTACTCTGATGCCTTGGGCAGGCGTATGCTCTGAGGGGTAGGAAATTGTGTAATTGAAAAAGAGACATGATCCTAAAAATACAATGAATTTGAATTTGAGACAAGTCTCTTAATGCAGTCTGAGCTGTTGTTTGAGTGCCTCGTATAAATTTTTTAAATTGCTTTTCTCTGTTAGGTTTGTGAGAAAGGAAATAATCCTAAATTGGTGGAATTGCTATTAGCCAACGGTGCTCGAGAGCAGGATGTTCGGAGTGCTTTAACCATCAGTATAAAGAGAGGAGATAGCCAAATCATCAGCTTGCTTTTGAAGAAGCTTAGCCTTGATGTCGCCAACAGTAGTATATGTCTTGGAGGATTTGGTATTGGGAGACTAGAACCTTCCTGGCTCATTCCTTTGTTCCCAGATAAACTTACTCCGTTAAGAAAACAAAGTGAGTATATATAGAATTTGCTAGACAAAATGTGTTAATATCTCTTGATGCTACTATATAAATGTTCTAGATCAAGACCTTCAGTTGAGGATCTCCTCATAGCATTCAGCTGGTTATAGAAAGACAGCAAAACCTTGAAAATAAATCAAGTTATTTCTGTTATTTTTTTAAAGCTATTTGGATTTCTTGGAGAATATGCTATCTTTTCAGTTTCTTGTACATGCAGATGCAGGTTCTGCACTGGCAAGAATGGTGCTTAAATTCCAGATGAAGAATATTTCAGAGGATAGATCAAAAGCCTCCTCTGATCTAAACTTCTCTGAAGATGGAGCAGATAAAAACTATGATTGGAATTTCATTTCTGACCCATTAGTGGACTGCGTTTTTCCTTTGAGTGATGATATTGATAGTGAAGGTAATTGTTTTTCTTTTCTTTTTTCTTTTTATAATCCCAATCTAGTGTACCAGGGCTAGACCATAAGCCATAAATCAGTTGTTTATTTGTATTTGACATAGAAGACTTCCCATGAAAAAAATACTTTTCTCTAAAAATTTGTTTGTGGTAACATTGGAAAATAGTTTACGCTGAGTATGTGCTTTACCTACAAAATTAGGATCTTAAAGCATTTTATTCATTTGTGTATTCAAAATTAATTCTTCATGCATTCAGTTTCTTGTAGAGAGAAAGAGTGGATTCATCCAAATTTAGATATTTACTATTTTGATGTCTGTTTCTGAGCTATTGTTGTATCCTGCCTTTATAGTCAATAGCAAAAAGCAAGTGCTTCAAGAGCACAGTTTGTCTCATCATGAAGTCAGGTGTATTGTGATCTAGAAATCCCTGTTCCCTGGACTGTCTGTAAATAAAGTGTGCACAACTAAGTCTGGTATAAAGGAATATATTGTTAACAAATAAAGCAGGGGAAACACAGAAAGTGTAAATAACAAGTCTATGTTCAGTCCAACATCATTCTTGGTGACTATGTCAGGAAGTCTGAATGCCTTCAACTTACAAAAAACAGAATTTTTGTCTATAAGATTATTATCTTAATAATAAGAGTGAGTTGCCTTAATTTACAACATGCCTTTTGATTGCTGAGATGTCACTGTTGTGTTAGAACTGTTGGATACTTAAAATCATCACAGATGAAGAACTTGGAATCAGAGGGGTTTTTTGGGTTCTGTTTTGTTCTTTTCCTTTCCATTACAACATTTCTGCACCTTTTTTCATTTCTGTAGGACTATAGCACAGACGTATAGTAGGTATATATATATATAAAATATACTATTTGTTGCCCCACATAGAAAAGTTAAGTCATATCTAAATTATGGTAAAAAAAATACAGGAGTGATTTTAGGAATTTTAAAATTAGTTTGAGAAGAGGAACACTACGTGGGTCCAGATAACCTTAAATCACCATAGCCAGAGTGGCATATGATGTTTCATTCTCAATAAATGTGGGAGTGCAAATTTATCTGTTAAAATAAATATTTTTTCTATTTTAAAAAGTTATTTACACTGTAGTAGCACAAAGATGTGTTACGAAACGTGTATAATAATCCCAACCTGCTGGAAATTTTAAATGATAGAGCATCAATGTAACAAGCTGCGGGCCATATTTGGAGCATGTCAGGTTAGTATGGCCCAAGTACTTTAAGGCATGTTGACAAGCTTCCTGGCCTATTGCACACACAATTAACCAGAGACATCCTGCCAATATTGATGCTTTTGAAATGTGTCTCTCCTTTGTATTTCAGTATCTACATTACAGTTGAATTCTGAGTCTCATCTTTAAATACATTTTCTTACTTATTTGTCCTCATGTGTTATTGTTTGATACTAGGAAGTGAAGGTTCAGTTTTTACAAAAAAGAAGTCCAATTCCATTGCTGTTGCTGACTTATATTATAGGGAAATGGCATTTCAAAGAGGTTCTCCTACTTTGCCACGACATTCCTACTCTGTGGTAAGTCAGATCCTTATTCATCCAGGCTTCTTATAAATCCATCTGTGTTGCCTACAGCAATACAATACCATAAGAAGAGTTAAGAGCACAAATCGGTGGAATCAAAGTCAGGTTCCATTGAAAGGAGCTTGTCTCTTTCCATTGACTGTAAAGGGAAACTGGAGAGACTGGCTTCCCTGGAGAAAGTTGGGGTTTTCAATATCCTGCTTCATGCTATCACCCCACCCTAGTGAAAGTCATTTTAGGTTGCCAAAAAATGGACTACTTCCATTGCACTTTAAATCTACTGTTCTTTCATATTGCATGGATCAGTAAGTTTTATAAAGATGTGACCTCTTGTTATTTTTAGTTGAAATGTACAGTTTTGTGTGTTCCTCCTGGAAGTTCTGATAAAAAGGAACCACAATAAAAAGAAATTTACTGAATTCAGATCATTTCAGGTATTTGCATATGTCCATAACTGATTTTTTTTGTTCTCTTCTGGGATTTTCCAGGGACCTGGCTCAGATTATGAACCATTAATGAAGCAAAGAAGAAAATTCTTGCCTTTGGATGAATCCCCCAGTAAGTAAACTGTACAATTTAATATATAAAACAGCTTTTTCATCCTTAATGCTTTCACAAGCGTAGCATGCAAAGATCTTGGCCAGATTATATATTTGTTTACCAAGAGGAGGATACATTTTGGAAATACTACAGTGGAGTACAAACAATGCATATATAGGGATTTTTTTTTCCCGGGTTTCACAAATAATTTATGTAGAATTAAACAGGCAATGAAATTTCGTGAGTGCCCTTATTAGCTTTCAGAAGCTATTTCTGTTGTGCAGTGCATAAGCATCCATCTCTTCCCTACTGTCTTATAAATTTCTGTCTCTTAATAGAAGTCTGCATGGATTTGGATCTTAACCAATATCCAAACATTCACTGTCTTCTGCATCTTTAGATCCCAGGTTGATTGATCTTAATTTTAATTATGTGATAAATGAAATCATGCTATTTTTCCCATGTTTTTGTTTTAATAGAAGGCATCTCAAAATTTTCACCACATATAAGACCATCAGACAGTCTTTCTTCATTGATCTCAGAGAAAGAATATATTAAATCACTAGATCTTTCATCAAATGAGCTGGAGAACATTGATGCCATCAGCCAGAATAGCTGCCTAACTAGCCATCTGGAACATCTTGAGAAACTGGAGCTGCACCAAAATGCTCTTACAAACATTCCAGAACAACTGTGTGAAGTAATTCTGCATAATTTTATGTAATACAAGTTGAGATTAGTTACAATAAATTGTTCGTCTCTAACAACGTACCCATAACAATACTACTCATGAATATGGGTGTATATTCTTGCATGCTTCATGCATTCACTCAGTTTTCATTCAGTGGATTTATGTTCGGCTAGAAATAAAAGTATTTTTGTGGAACTGTTTTAAGTCATTTACTGTAGAGATCTGCTTTAGGATCTGTTATGTTGAGTAACATAACATAAATGGAACCGAGAACTCCAGGCAATTCATATCTGTTAAATTTTATGAAACTGAGCTAATTAATTTTGAAGAATGCTTTATATTTTATTCTGTACTAGAAATATTATGGGTTACTTTGGTATGATTGCTATTTTCTGCTATTTTTCCTAGTGAGAGAAATGTAAGGAAATTAATAAATTGTATAAAATGTAAGTCAATTTAAAAGCTATAAATTCATATTTTCAATTCACTTTTTAAGAACAAATTATCCTTTTCTTTCAGAACTTGAAATGCTTGACTTACTTGGATTTGCACAGTAACCGATTTACTTCTTTTCCAACTTACTTACTGAAAATGAATTGTATTGCAAATCTTGATATCTCTCGAAATGACATTGGACCTTCCTTCGCTTTGGATCCATACTTCAGATGTCCCACTCTAAAGCAACTTAATCTTTCATACAATCAGCTGGTGTGCATTCCTGAATTTCTTACAACTGTTGCTGAAAATCTGGAACAGCTATTGCTAGAAGGGTGAGTAGCATTAGTAAATGGACTGTAGCATAACGAACATAACAGAAAATAATATTTGTCATCCAGAATTATGATGGTTATAGCATGGAAAGGATTGTTTATTCAGCAGTGAAACACTGATGTTATCTTCCAAATGTGTAAATTGTTACAGTTTTCAGTGTTGTGTTACAAAGTACATGAGAATATCTGTGGGCCTTGATAGAATGTAGTAGCATTGCAGTTTCAGTAAAATACTGGAAATGTTGTAGTTCAGCATTTTTCTAGTGCTGTACTGTTCATCCATAGGACTGTCTGTGTTGTCTAACATATTCAACGGGGTTTTCTGTGTACAGGATACAGTTTCCACTGTATTTCGTGTTCACCAAAGGTTTTTTGGATGTATGATTCGTGGAATTGCATTTATTGGTATGGATGTGTTTTAAATGATAGAAGCAGAGAAAATATGTAATTTTTTGTTTACCATCTCTTTTTATCATATTTGTGAGTGAGGTAATTCATACCTACACAGAATTCTTAAGAATGCTATTATTGATAGCCATGTAAACTGCAGATACTGTCTCTTTCATCTCCCATGATTTATTTTAAATAAGATGGTGATATTTTTTACACAGAAGTTCATACAGAATAAAGATAACAACATATTTAATTAAAGCAAGCAGTATTAAATATGTGAATCAAATTTACAAAGGCAATATTTTAAATTCAAAATCCTGTTGCATTTCTTCATTATCTTTATTTTGAACTTTATTAGCAGTGTTACCCTTGCAAAACAGTGCTGCATGGTTCTTTTATCTATGTATTTTCAGGATCTTTGTCTCTTTCTCTTTCTGGTGTTCTTCCCAGAATACATTGTTTGTAACATTATATACACATCCTGAATTGTATTCCCTATGTGGAATTTCATGGTGGTTTTTTTGTAGATTGATAGGGTTTTTTAGGTAGATAGATTGATCCTGCAAACACGTATCTTCAGTAAACAGAACTACTCACAAATGCAGCAGTCGTCTTTGTGTGGAATTAAGCTGCAGTATGTAATCAGGAAATGACAGCTTGTAGTACATTCTGATATTTGCTCTCCAAATTAATTAAAACAATCTCATTATCAGTCATGTTACTCCATGTTGCCACGTGTACCAGTATTTTTGCTGACTGGTCAGTCTTTATACAGATAAAAGTCTTATTTTTGGTTTACCAGTGTAAGGATAGCATTGTCAGATCAATACACTTTACTTTCACTTTTTAGCAAATAGTTTCTAAATAAAACATGGATTTATTTTTTTTATTCTTATTATCATAGAAACAAAATTTCATGCTTATGTTCACCCATATGCTTGAAAGAACTGAAAATTTTAAACATTAGTAAGAACAATATTTCATCCCTTGCTGAGAATGTCTTCATGGGCTGTACAAAACTGGAGCAGTTCAACGCCAGGATGAATGCTCTTGGTAAGTACCTGTGAAAACAGGATCCACCTTCTAGAAACCATTCCAAGTCACAAAATTTCTTAGCCACCAGCATTTGGAGTCTTGGGAGAACAGTAAAGGGCAATACCACATATGCTTGTTGCTTGTCCTTGTTTATATGGTTTCCTAAGCATCAGCTTTTGGTCACTGTTGGAAGCAATGTACTTCCAATGGGGCTTGATGGACATTTGATCTGACTTGGTGTAATTCAAGTTTTTTTTTACATTTGTAGTGGATGCTATAAAAATGGTTGAGTAGACATACTGTTGGGGAAGATTCAAGGCAGAGGAAATCATTCAAAGTTAGCTTGCAAATCTGGTACTAATGCAGGTTTAGTACTGTACTAAATATCATACAAGCATCCTGGCTTGTATCAGAAATAGTGTGGCCATCAGACCCTCTTCTCGGCACTGGTGAGACTGCACCTCGAGTACTGTGTTCAGTTTTGCGCCCCTCACTACAAGAAAGACATTGAGGTGCTGGAGTGTGTCCAAAGGGTAGTGAAGCTGGTGAGGGGTCTGGAGCACAAGTCCTGTGAGGAGCAGCTGAGGGAACTGGGGTTGTTTAGCCTGAAGAAAAGGAGGATGAGGGGGGACCTTATCACTCTCTACAGCTACCTGAAAGGAGGTTGTAGCCAGGTGGGGGTCCATCTCTTTTCCCAAGAAACAAGTTGTAGTGTGAGAGGAAACAGCCTCAAGTTGCGCCAGGGGAGGTATAGATTGGATATTAGGAAAAATTTCTTCACCAAAAGGGTGAACAGGCTGCCCAGGGCAGTGGTTGAGTTGCCATCCCTGGAGGTATTTAAAAGATGTGTAGATGTGGCGCATAGGGACATGGTTTAGTGGTGGAGTTGGCAGTGTTAGGTTTACGGTTGGGCTCGATGATCTGAAAGGTCTTTGCCAACCTAAATGATTCTACGATTCTAAGTATTACCACACTGTACCCAGCATTGTCTTCTGAATAAGATAGAATGTTTGTTTCACTTGCCTGAATGCAGGTGTCATTTGAGATGCCCTAAAGTATCTCACTTGGGTCACAGCTTCTGGTTCAGAAAAAGCAGGTCTTCGGTAGCTCCTTTGTTGTATCTCCAAGCCATGTGCCGATAGCTCAGGTGCCACAAAGCAGATCACCTTCACTAGAACCCAGTGTTTAAGCAATTGAATTGAGTTCAGAGTACGTTTCAGTGGCTTAGCATTTTTTCATGCAAAGGTGTCAAAATTAATTTACCTGTGAAAAATACAAATTACATAAATGAGATTTTAATGATACTGCAGGAGTTCGTAAGTTATTGTCAAAATTCATTTCTGTCTTCAAGACATAAAATCTTCCATTTTTAAATTATTATCAGAGTATTTTAGAAGGTAGCTCTTATGCCTGCATTAAACACAGCTGAATCACTACAGTCATTTTTATATGCATAAGACCCGTCAGTCATTGGGTGAATTATGGGAATGTTATGTATACAGGCAATACAGTACAGTGTAAGTAAGATTATGTCAGTGTTTAATGTCAATGTGAGATGAAGTATAATAGTATGTAATGTGATAAAAGCCAATACATTAACTCGGTTCTGAACTAATTTCATTTTGGGAGTTTAGTTTTAAATAAGCTTTAAAAAAAGATTCAGATGCTGCGTTTGGGAGTTTGTACAAAGACCTATGTATAGAAGATGACAGACTGACCTTGTAGTCTATCTTTGATTTTAAAAAAACTCCAGTCTTAAAAATAATTTAAACAGTTCTGAAAAGTAATGGGATTAACCTCTTTTTCTGCTCTAGAAATAATACCTGACCTGTCATCCAGCATAACAAGCTTAAAGTTATCCCAAAATCGTTTTATTAATGTTCCAGAAACAATTCTTCTTCTACCACAGTAAGTTATTATTTATTGAAGTTAATGTCAAGTTCTTGGTGAAGAAAATCTAATGGTGAGACCTTTGTTAAGCAGAAAATTTTGCATGTTTTACTGATTTTCAGGAAATCTTCTCTAACAGGTTAAATCCAAAACTTAGTAGCTTTTAAATGAGGACAAATCAGTCACATTTTCTTCATTATTTTGAGAAATTTTGTTCCTCAGATTCAAATAATTGTTATTGAAAATGTGTTGCTTGACTGCTGAAGCTGAGAATTCTTGCTTAGAAGACCAGAATTAATATATTATTTTCTTGAAACCAACACTAAAAAGTTAATGGCAATTTTTCCTTTTCACAAAGTTCTGCAAACTTTTGCACAAGGCTACTGAGATTAGTTTTTCACTTCCCAAATATCACAAGATATCTATTCTCAAAGAATGACACTTCCTCTAGATGGAATTGTGATAAAAATGCATGTGACATTTATTTTGCTTCAAATACCTTCAAAGCATTACTCATGTGAAAATCAGACTTCTGCTTTTTTTTTGTAGAAGTTACTGACCTTAAGGGGTCACTAGAATCAGATTGTGGAAAGAGTGCTTGGAAGGGATGATCAGATCAGTTATCTGATAGATGTGGGTGGATGAGCGTGCTGAAGGCACCATGGGGAGGTGCCATCAGATTTGTGAACTTACATTAATCAAATGTACATAGAGCACGTCATTACTAACATGATATTAGACTGTTTCAGCATGCTAACGTTTATATTCACAGCAGCAAATTTAATGGATGTGTTGAAAAAGGTACAGTTTTCAGGTTCTATATCTCCCAGCCCACACAAATCAATAAGGAGTTGCATGGATTTTTTTGCATGCTTCATGTTCCACAGTAACATAAAGAGCATATTTGTCCAACAGATGACTTACAAAAATGAATGCTCTTTTTTATCTAGTTCTTAAATACATTTGTAGTTGAACTATATAATTTATGCACATACATGTATTTACAAACACATAGTCACAGAAACATTCTGATAGAGTGAAGTATCCACACCATCTGATGTTAGGCTCCTAAGTTAGGAGCAAGAAAGAGAGCAGTTCAGATCACCTAGTGAATCTCCATAAGTGAAATCTTGGGTTCTAGAAAGTTGATAATACCAGGAAGTTCCCCATTGCTTTATTTTAATTTGAAATTTATAAAAAAGCACCTGAAAATACGTATTCATATTATGTTGACTGCAGTTAACTTTTTGAATACATTTATTCTAGTAAGTTAGGCATTGCACGTAACAGTGTACTCCATGGTCCTGCACCCACTTGTAACTGGAATCCTGAGCTCAACTCTATTCTCTGTTACCTGGGTAGAAATGTATATTAACTATCCTGTTTACAACTGAATTACTGAATATTTGCACTACAGGAGTGTGAACCGTGTTTATCTGTGTCTTCTACTAATCTGAACAGAGCCATGCATGTCTGCAAATCAAAGAAGGAAGTAGACTATTATCACAATACGTACATATATTTGAAGTGACTCTTTAATTTACTGTCTAAAACACTTACACGCATTACAGTGTGGATGTTTATTTTCGTGGCCAGGCAGTTTGATTCACAGACATTGAAAGGATATTGTACTGAATCAATCGTGTATTTTCGTATAATTTTTTCTGAGGTAATGAAGACCTACTTATAATAACCTTAATTACTTTTGCTTGTAGTAGTAATTCTCTATCTTCTTTTGTCTACATTCCTGTCAGAAAACCGTGTGTTCTGATATGTCATCCATTTGTTTATTTATTAAAAATGAAAGTTCCATTTAATCTCAGTTTTATTTTTTTCATCTGCTAACTTTTCTCTCTTTTATTTTCATGGTTTTAGCTTGCGATCAGTAGATTTAAGCCAAAACAAGATCATAAACCTGCCTGGACCGATGCACTGGAAATCACTAAACTTAAGGGAGCTGTTATTTAATCATAATCAAATAGACGTCTTGGACTTGAGTGAAAAGGCATGTGCGTGGTCTAGGCTAGAAAAGCTACACCTGTCCCACAACAAGTTAAAGGAGGTAAAGTATAACATTCTACCTAAAGAAAATTAAATCACTTTTCAACTGGATGCAATTTTTCAATGTTCATTTGATTTTCATGTCACCTCACCTATCAATGTAAATCCATAAGTAAAATGGTATGTAAGTGCAAATAGTGCTTCCTGTGGATGAAAACCAGCATATTCTATTAAGCCTTTCTGTCTGGAATGTTCTGTCATATAATCAGTTTGTGTAATGAATTCATTATGAGGCCCTTTGTCTATTAGTGTGGGATCTTAGGCCTGTTTATTAAAAAAGTTAAACTACAGTGGTAAAAATAATACCTAGTTTTGTTAAATATTTAATGTATTCATGCTCTTTTTTTTTTTTTACATCTGATTTCCTATTAAATATTCTTTTATTTAGATTCCTCCTCAGATTGGCTTCCTAGAGAACTTGACTTCTCTGGATGTAAGTCATAATCCCGATTTGAGATTCTTTCCAGATGAAATGGGAAGACTGTCCAAAATCTGGGATCTTCCTTTGGAAGGACTCCATCTTAATTTAGACTTCAAACATGTGGGATGCAAAGCCAGAGACATTATCAGGTTTGTTTCCCTATTGTTCTTGAATATTCTTGGTTTGCTTTCTTGGGATATGCAATAAACATTAAGAAAATAACATATCCTTTTGGAAAGATGTGCTGGTTTGTCCTATGAAATCCAGCATGCTACTCTATGGAAGGTGTCATATCATATCATATCATATCATATATCATCAACACACGCACATAAAACAGATTATAGTGATTTAGAATACAACAGTATTATTTCTTGAATTTGGTGCTTCTATAAACCGTACAATAAATGGTGCTTACCAGTTATTTCTAATATGTTTCTTGTGTTCCCAACTGCATTGCACAGAGCACGTTTTTTGGTAATTACAAACCAAAAAAAGGACAAATTCTGAATTAAGCTTTAACTTTCAAATCAGAAATTAGAATAGACTGTTAAAATCCCAGTAATATCAAACAGATATTGAAAATTTGATGAAAATGGTATGGGTTTAGATTTTTCCTTGGTCTTGAATTCTGTCAGCATTTTTCTTTATTATACACTTCTGTGAGTTCTGCAAACTTTTTTATGCCAGATTTCTTCAACAACGACTGAAGAAGGCTGTACCTTATAACAGAATGAAGCTCATGATTGTTGGAAACACTGGCAGTGGGAAAACTACCCTTCTACAACAACTAATGAAATACAAACGAACAGAATTGAGCTCTCCAAAAGCTACAGTAGGCATTGATGTGAAAGACTGGATCATTCAAGGGAAAGGCAAAATGAAGAAAGAGCTTATATTAAATGTGTGGGATTTTGGAGGTATTTCAAGGGCTTATTGTCCTTTACTATTGTCTTTTCTACCACAATGCATTACTTATTCTTAGAGTCAGCCTGGGAAATTTCTATCTGCGGACAGTAGAATCATGCAAACTTACACCAAAAGTCAAGTGACCACTTATAAATTAGTGAATTCTGTAAATTTGCAGCTAATCCCTCAAATTTAATATAAAGCCTCAGGAATTTCTTATCACCAAATGTGGTCTGACCACTCGTTTCAACCATAGCACTCTAGAACTGTCACTTCAGAACAGTAAGAAACTGCTTGTAATCACCAGAAGAATCATTTTCCACTCAATTCTGTTTCTCCCTTTTATAGTCTGGGTTTCTCTAGGCTCTACAGTATCACTGTTTTCTAAGGTCACAGAAGACAAAGCGCTTAGGAGGAATCTTTGAACTTTGGGCTTTTGGAAAACTTTCTAAGTTTGGGGGACTCCAGAAGCACTTCTAAAGTTCAGGGGTATTTTAGGCTATGGAAAAGTTATTTTTAAACATTGTTCCATGATCATTTAAATACAGTCTGTATCACAATGGATAGGCACGGAAGAGCAGCATTCAAGCTGAATGTCCAGCTTCAATTGTGATTTTAAGTGCTTAATCATGTGAACTTGGGAGTCTTATTTTGAAGTTGCTGAAAGGATGGGAGAAAGGAAGGGAAGGGGGAAGGAAGGAGTGAGGGAGAAATTCAATATTGGAGTTTTAAAAGAATCATGGCATTTTAAGTTGTCTTTGCAGCAACCATGTTTATCCAGTTGTTAAATCTTACACTTCTTGATTTAAAACTAGCTTATGTAGTTCAAGACTACACTTCAGTGAATGACCTCTCACAGAGTACCTGCCTAAAATTCATAGTTATTACAGATTTCCTGTCAATTTAGATAGTTTTCTGTAAGCATTCATTTCATTTGTGGATTAGTGATCTGAGAATAAGTGTTCTGCTGCCTTTTTGTCATCTGAAGGTGTTCAATGAGGGAAGTACTAAACAATGGAAATTTTTTAACATTAGGACAAGAAGAGTTCTACAGTACCCATCCTCATTTTATGACCCAAAGAGCTTTATATCTTGCTGTTTATGATCTCAGCAAAGGACAAGCAGAGGTGGATGCTATGAAGCCATGGCTTTTTAACATCAAGGTAAGCCATAGATATGTGCAGAATGGAATTCCACTTTCCAGGGAGCTGTTGGTGAACAGCAAATTTACCACAAATATTTTTAGAGGGGGAATAGGGGAAAGAAGCTCTTCAGCAAATAAAAATAGTAAGATGAAACAAGAGCTGAAATACATCATATATTGGATATGAAAATATTTGTAGACATACAAAGACGTGATCAGCACCATTTTGTACTTAAAATGGTACAGAGTCATGTGCAAAATAATATTTTGTATGGTACACAGTCATGTGCAAAATAATATTTTGTATGTTCTGGCAATATTTTGAATTTACTGAGAAAAATACGAAAGGGGTAGTATTAAAGGGATGACAAGTTAAACCTGCTTTTTCTTATACGCCATTGTAAATTCTGGGGAAATCAGAATTTGACTAATTTAAAACTGACTAGATGTAGGTTTGAAATTGTGCTGTTAAGTGTATGTTTAGCATCCTATTGTTAACAGAAATGATTCCAGGACTATGGTAGGGAAATTGGTCTGAGAATCTGCCCACATATTTTTCTTTTGCTCTAAGTGTTTTATTTTCACTTAATCAAATCACCCCGTGGTGAGCATTACTTGTCTTTTCCTTTTATGTGATGATGAGCCATGGCTGGGCAATGCAATTACATAAAAGTTTTATATACTGATCCTGTTTGCTAAACTTGTCTTCTTTACTCTCTTCACCTTGAGCAGTGACACAGGACAGAGGGTTACAGGCAGTTTAGTGTTGATGAAGACCATTTCTGATGTGTTCTCCTTTGCTATGTAGTACTTGCAGGTGTTTCATCGCTGCACTGTTCTGACAACAACTAGCAGAGTAACCTAACCTTTGCTTTTCCATTTTGCTGGGCATTTTTAATGAAAAACACAGTTATTCCTCTATATATAGTAACTCTATATAGAGAGTTATATATATATATACTATATATATATCCCTTTATATATAATAACTGACAATGTTATTAATCTGCAAAGTGTGAAATCCAAATCTATGCTGCTTCCTTTTAGAAAAGGCTGATTTTTTAATACTTCTGTTTTGAAATAGACTGCTCTCTGTAGGTTAAAAAATATGTTTTGTATTTATAGGCTGATGAACCTTTATTGCCTTATCCAGTCAAGGCTGTTATATGGGATTCCTGTTTAAACTTATTCTGAATAAAGACATGAAATAGTATTTCAGATTTCAAACTTATTTAAAAGAGGGAGAAACAGTTGCTTTTTTCATTGTATTGATTGTTTTGACTAAATTGCTCACATTTCATGTGGATGTAAAACAATAACATCAACATTGACGATTGAGTTAATCGACTGTATGGATCTTACTAACAGGCTCGAGCTTCAACATCCCCCGTCATTCTTGTTGGCACTCATTTAGATGTTTCTGATGAAATGCAACGTAAGGCCTGCATGAGTAAAATTACTAGAGAGCTGTTGAATAAACGAGGCTTCCCAGCAATCCAAGATTATCATTTTGTGAATGCTACAGAAGAATCCGATTCTATTATCAGACTTCGGAAAATCATCATAAAGGAGAGTCTTCACTTCAAAGTAAGCTACATAGTATTCGTAATATTGAAAACATCCTAGTTTGACTTGAGAAAATATATTTTTAAACATTAATTAAACACATAATGAAAGGCAAACTCATCTTGCCTTCTATAAAATCTTACACACAGCAAAATAATGAAGGAAAATCGCCAGTTTTGTTTTGATTTCATTTTCTACCAAAAAAAACAACTTAATAAAAATCTCAGCAAAGTTTTGTTTTCAAACACTAGGGCCATAAATAGAATATTTAATTAAAAATAGGCCATCTTTTTCTTACAAAGAAAACTGATCAAAAACTGTTTTTGTTGGATGGCAACATGTAATTGCAATAATAAGTATTGCAAGATTTCAGGGGACCAGGAAATAAGATTTTGTGATTTCTGAAAGCCGACTAATTCTTCATTTACTGATTTCATTTTACGTAGTGTGAAACTATTCCTAGAAAGAGGAAGGTGAATCAAAGCAGGAAAAGAAGGCCCCTTGGACTGAGTGATCCTCCTAAATTGGAGAATCTGCACTTGTAGTTCTGTTGTCTCCAAAGTCATCGCTACCACTCATTCCCTGCTGTCTCCTTAGCCACAGCAAGAAGCTTTGTCTAGGTGTGAATGACAAGTATGAAGACAATAGCCCAGGCATGGAGCTTGCAGTGAGACAGGATCCAATCCGTAGCAAAAAGAACATACATTTTTTAATTTATTTTATTTATACATCAATTATATATCAATCATATTGTCACAGAAGAATCAGAGATCACTCAAACAGATCTGATCCAGTAGTTAGTTTATTGAGTTCTAATTAGTAAATTCAGGTAGGTAAAATATTTAATAAGTACAGGTGGATTGAATGTCGATACTATTTACTACACTTAAAGTATGGGATACAAAGATTGTCACGTAAGGTTACTATATGTATCTTAAATGTTACATGCGTGCAAAAAATGTCACTTACCAACCCATCGATGTCTGGTGTCAGGTAAGGGATCTCTCAGCCTCGAGGGGTAACCTTGAGAGGCGTCCCTAGTCAAGCGGAGATCACCACCACACAGTCAGCTGCTATGGAGGGAGAGCTAAACAGACCTCGATGGCTGCAGATATTTATAGTGGTTGATTCGTAGTTAGATTTTCTGCTCTGTAAATGCAGTTTCAGCCGCTTTTCAGCCCAGTCTCCAGTCAAACCAGTTTTGGTTTTTGTTGTTTTGGTGCTGTGTTCTCACTGATAGCCTGACACAACAGGATTAACTTCAATTCAGTTAGGCTTACTTGCTGAACATCTGCCTGGACCAAAGTTTGGGGGAGTGCATCCGTCACACATCTATAGTGTCATAGCATGAGAAAAGGTGATGTTCTGTGCTACTGAAGTAACTGGCAGAACTTCGTAAATAATAACAGAATGCAAATTTCTGAATTACTGCTTGGAAGATTTTATAGAGCAAATGCTGTCTTTATGACAGCCTTGCACTGGTGGTGTTACAAAGGAGAGAAAGAATGCACACGCCTCTTGTTTCTCCCTCAGAAACTACCAGTTTAGCCACATCCATAATCTGCCTAACTTCATTCCACAGTTCGAGGGATAGCTAACCAGTGCTGAGTGGCAATGTGGTGGCCTATTCGTGTGGAATGGTTTAATTCCACTTCTCATACTTCTAGTAGGCATGAATAGAGCTGATGTTTGTAAAGGTATATGTAGCCCTGTATCTCACCATACTTCTTCAACATTCTGAAGTTCTGCTTTTTGAAAATATTTCACTCTTAGGTACCTAAAAATTGTTCCTTTAACGTCTCTTGTGATTATGAGTTAAACTGATGTATAAACTTGTACACAAATGTAAGGTAGCCTAAAGGAAAGGAGATAGTTTCCATAAATAACATAGACACACTGTGAAAGGAGTGTTGCAAGGTACCTGCCTAGAAGTTAGACAATGTGAGTTAATTACTCAACATTATCATCAAGTGCTCTAAGTCTTTGAAAGTACACAAGGGACTAATTACATTTTCACAAGGTACTAATGACATTTTTGACGTATAAAAATGCTACAGTGCATTGGTGTTTTTAACTTCTTTGAGAGAAAGTTTACAAACTAAGAAGCCAATTTGGAAATGCTGAGAAAACTGTTTCCCGTTTCCTCAAAAAATATTACTAGTTCAGCACCCATGGAGAATGAAAAACCTGGTTGGGTGCGAGCTAATATGTAAGGTCAAAGGATGTCTCCAGGATGGAGCTCAGGCTCAGGAAACAGGGGCAAAGCACCTGACTGTGTTTCCCTTAAGGGGAAACACAGGTTTCCCTAACCTGACCAAGTTTATTTCTTCATCTTCTCTTGTCCACTGACTATCAGCAGTGGAGACTTTTAACTGAGCTGCTGCCCTTTTCGCCCCAGTTTATCTAAAGACATGTCTAGAGATGGTACAGGTTACAAGAGGTATCATTTTTTTTATTAATTTGCTTATTGGCTTGTGTTAACCTGAGATGTATGACATCGTCTGTTCATACAGTGAATATTTTCCTTTTACTTCAAACGAAAGCTTCTCTCTGAACTTCTCAGAAGACATAGTTTTTTATTTTTTATGTACGTGTAATATGGAAATATCTTTGAGTATTCATTTATAGAAATACACTCATAATTCTGAAAGAAGAGTTAGTTACATCTACCTTTCAGAAGCCATATTAGGCAATAAATGAGTGTTCTTGTTCCTTCTTGCTGCTACTATTGAGTGGACATAACCACCTTACATCTTAGTTTTATTGTCTGCATTTCACATGAATCAATTAATACATTTAAGATTATTATTGTTAATTATACAGATCAGAGATCAACCAGTGGTTGGTCAGCTAATTCCTGACAGCTACCTGGAGCTGGAGAAGAGAATTTTGCTGGAACGTAAAAATGTCCCGGTTGAATTTCCTGTGATTGATCAGAAACGCTTACTGGAACTGGTACAAGAAAGCCAGTTACAACTGGATGAAAATGAACTCCCTCACGCGATTCACTTTCTGAATGAATCAGGTAAAACATTATCTTCAATGTATGTTTGTTAGCACTTTATTGCAAACCTGCAGCAGACAGACCTGTACACATTTTTTAAACCTCGCACGAGGTTGCCACAAAGTGTTGAGCTGATATGCTTAAGCTTGGGTAACATTAGTTTTATAATCCAGGTTGCTATGTCATAAAGGAATGCCATGATATAAAGAATCACTACTGTAACAATTTCTATATCTTACCCCTCCTTGAAAACATCATACATGCTGGTTAGACAGCACAGTTTCTGATGAAAGATGCAATTGCTATACTAGCTTTAATAGAATGGCGGTTAGGTGAATATATGTAACAGCTTATTTTAGTGGCATACAGACTTCATAAGATGGAATAATAAACAACACAGAGCATAGCCGCTTGGCAAAAACCCAGGTCGGATTACAAATCTAACAAAACATCCGAAAATAAAGGTAAAGCTGAACAAATCATGACTGCATTCTCCTCTTTTGAGATACTGACATAAATTCAATAGCTGTATTTATTATTCAAATTGCTTATTTCAAGTCATGTAAGAAAAACAGCCCTGAGTGGGGTGTTTATTTTGCTTAATATGGAGTTTGAGAAATGCATTGCTAATTACAATATTCTTTGTGCAGGTGTACTCCTTCATTTCCAAGACCCAGCACTACAGCTAAGAGACCTGTATTTTGTAGATCCTAAGTGGCTATGTAAAATCATGGCACAGGTTAGACACTGATTACTTTTTGTATCATCTACATTCATGGAACTTTTTCCTCTGTCTCAAACTGTTGTAAGTTATTAGTGGTTCTTCTTCACAATATCTTCACTGTTTCATGATCTAGAATTTTCTCAGGGCCCAGATTGGTTCACCTGGCTCTTTCTGTTTCCTTTGCTTTTAGACAACTGTCTGTCTCAGTGGTTCTATGTTCTTACACTGTAACATCCAATATCATTTAAACTACACCGGACACAAAATCACGTGTAGAATAGAAAAACTCCAGGGATGCAAAGTAATCCTGCAATACATTGTGATAGGTTGAAGTGAAAGCTGGAACTTTGGATTGAAGTAGTAAGAATTGGGGAAGAAGGGTCATTGTATGCTAGGTACGGATGGCAGAGGAAAGTGAGTGATATGAATTTGCATGTTAGGATGGGAGAGTAGCAGACTGACTGTTTAAATGAAACCATCATTGATATGTTGATCTAGAAACACTCCCAAAATTTGTTATATGTATTCAGATTTCCTAACCTCTGAACCTTTACCTTTCGTTCAGTGCAGGAAATGGGATGGCAAAAATATAAGTTTCAGCTTTTAAAGCTGGTGGGATTAACAGTGAGAAAAGACCTAGAAGATCATGTTGTCAGTACCAGTATGCTTGTGTGAAGTGCCGGTATGAAAAATCACTGTACATAGGCTCCTGTCGGAGAACACTTTCACAAATTAACTTGTAGAAAAAAAATTCTGTATCACATGGAACAGTGAAAGCTACTGAAGAATGGTAACACACTAGGGGCTTGGACAGGTTAAATTTTTTCACTGCTGTCTTCTTGCTGGCTAGCATTATGGAAATGTTTGGTTTCACTCTGACAGGGAGTCCATTTTTTCCTCCTAAATAATAGGCTACCAAATGGTTCGGGGAACAAAGTTTGTCAGGAAAATGCAATCTAATGATGACTGTACACCTGAAATTGTTTTACTTTTTTGCAAAGATTCTGACGGTGAAAGTGGAAGGCTTTTCTAAATATCCTAAGGGAATTGTAAAGCGTTCAGATGTGGAAAAATTCCTTTTAAAGAAGAGCAAGTTTCCTAAGATCTACATGTCACAATACTTTAAGCTTCTGGAAAAGTTTCAGATTGCTTTGCCATTAGGAGAGGATCAGCTACTAATCCCAAGCAGGTAAGCAAAGAGCTAAACCCACAAATGAGAGCTGTAGAGATTGATCAAAATAAAAACCTCCCATCAGGCTAACTAGTTTAACTGACCATTAAAGCAATTTGGTACGTGAAAGCATGTTATATACTTAGTACACTACATTTTAGTGCACACTTTCACAAACATGTTAAGCTGATCTTGTAGCAGGTAAAGCTTACATCATATTAGCGTGGTGGGTAAATGGAATCTATAAATGATGAAAAGGCTTTATGAGGATAATATTTCTTCTACAGTTACCATGCTTTGAGACTACAGCAGGAAGATTATAATTTAGCTTTACATCACAGTGTGCCAGCATTACAGATACTTATTGCAATATAAAAGATAACCATGAATTTCAATAGCTAATTTGCTTGGAGTGAGAACCACAGTCAAGTTACTCAGAAGCAGTATCTCTTCCAAACAGTCTAGTTATTAAAGGTGGTGACAAAAAAAGTGTTATGAATTTGAATGTGGTTGTTTTGCTTTATCTGAAGCAGGTAACACAGTTTCTCTGCCTCAGTTATGGATTTCCCTAATGTGTTTAATAATGCTTATTTTGCTTAATGGTTGTTGCATGGTTGCATTGATTAGAGTCCCTACGTTCTTCAGAGTCCTGGGATAGGAAGATTTTATCTGAATGTCTTACCTGCCATATATATGTCTCAGGTTTTTATCACATTTATATTTGATATTTAATGATTGTTAGCAAGGTTCTGTTGGGTTTAAATTACAGCAGAACTTCACTTTATCATAAGCAAGCAGAATAAACTGCTTATCTGTCTGCTCCCTGATCATTTGAACCATTCATTCATTAATAAATAATATATTTTACATAATAAATAATGTATGTCATCAGTCAGTTTGGATAAAGAACATCATTAAATACTGTCTAATATTTTTATTCTTTCAGCTTGTCTGATCACAGACCTGTCATAGAGCTTCCCCACTGTGAAAATTCAGAAATTATCATCAGGCTTTATGAGATGCCGTACTTTCCTATGGGATTTTGGTCCAGGCTGATCAACAGGTTGCTTGAAATATCACCTTACATGCTGTCAGGAAGAGGTACAAATCTTTATCTTCAAAAGCAATAGTGAGCGTGTTTGCTTTGAATGCCAACACCTGCAAGTTAAAGCTCTAATCCCCAATATTGTTTTGCTCTAGCTAATTTCTGGCCACTTCACAAATGTGAAAAAAAGAACAGCGGTCATTTTTGTAAATTAGAAATATCCAGATAGTGCCTGATCTTTACAGTGTTGTGCAAAAGAAAGTGAAGATTGTAAGCAGCCTATTTCTCTCTTTCGCATGCTAGAGATGGAGGAAATCCTTACATTTATGCAATATTGCCCTTTGTCTCTACAAGGAATACAGGAAAGGATATGTCTTCCACACAGAAAAACAAACTGCTTTTCTTCAGGTTCATCGATTCTCTCTTGAAAGTCTAAAAACTTTGCTTTTATCAGAAGCGGGAGAGGGGGGTGTCTTTAATTTTTTTCCAATAATTCCGTGCTTTGACATGAGATCTATCTGCTGAACTTTGCCATTTCATTCATCTTTGGTTTTTTAATGTGTGATTTATGAATACTAGTGACAAGTAAAGTATGAAAAATATGCGTTGCTAATGCTCTACAAATGTGATTTATAACTGCCTGGTGTCCTGGTATTCAATTTCCTCCGGAGCATAGAATTCCAGTCGCATCTTAATATTTCATGTGTGTGTGGTAGAGAGAAAATTTAAATCACTGCCTAGGATATTCTGTATTTGAACCTGAGCGTACCTAAGCATTTCTGTAATGTCTGCATACATCACCTGCTACATGACTTACCAGCTGATTAAATATTTAGTTTGCGGATATGTCTTATAGAACTGAACACCAGTTGACATACATTCAGCTTTTGTGGGGCTATTCTGTCTGCAAAGTTGTAGCCTTTATTTTGTTTGTTATTTGGGTAGGCGTAAACCTACAATCATTATTGAATATTTTAAGTACCATGAATTATTCCACGTAATTTAAAATGTGACATTCATATTGGAGATCAGATTTTTAATCTAATTTTGTATTTTTTAGAGCGAGCTCTTCGTCCTAATAGAATGTATTGGAGACAAGGCATCTACTTGAATTGGTCTCCTGAAGCTTATTGTCTAGTGGAATCAGCAGTACTTGACAACAACCCAGACAGTTTTTTGAAAATTACGGCACCTTCTTGCAGAAAAGGTTAATTATTCCCGAGCCTGATTTTTGCTCCAGTTTGATTGCAGCTTGGCATTTTGGTTTGTTGAGCTCTTGCCTTTGGAATGTAGAGTTTAGCTTTGTAACTGCAAGTATGGCAGATTGAGGCTATAATTTCCCTCTTTTGGTTTCTTAAAGGGTGCATCCTTTTGGGGCAAGTTGTGGATCACATAGATTCTCTTATGGAAGAATGGTTTCCAGGTTTGCTGGATATAGATGTATGTGGTGAAGGGGAAACACTGTTGAAGAAATGGGCTCTGTACAGCTTTCAGGATGGTGAAGAACACCAGAAAATACTGCTTGATGATTTACTTAAAAAAGCTGAAGAAGGTATATATTTATGCCATTTGAGGTTGTTAGCGGTATACCTATATTCAGATAAATATTATATGACATTCCCTTTATAAAATTTGGGTACTTCACGTTATTTAAAAATTATTCATTTCTGTAAGAAATATTTACAGTATAAGTCAAAAGCAACTTGTTCTTTTTTTTATGTAAGAGCTGTTAGTATAGAATATGGGACAGATTGCAGCCACTCTTTATAGTCATGCATAAATGGCAATAATGAAAAGAATCGTTTTGTCATGATACCAATAATGCAACTTTCATGGAGCTGAATCCAGCACATAGTAAAACTGATACTAGATCTTTTGGTTGGACCACATACAACAGTAATTTAAAAGGCAGTATTCGTGATGACATTCTACATACTAAGAGAATTCTTTTTATAGACATCAGAAATAATCTCTTGGTTAGTTTGACGTTGTTACATAGTAATAGTTGCTATCACATTTGATTGGTACGTATACAGAACCTTGAAAATACTTAAACATGTCAGATACATAAGTTGAATGGTAAAATTAATTAGTGTTCTGTTCCATATATATATATATATGTATGTATGTTTGTGTGTGTGTGTTTATGTATATATAGACACCCACATGAATTGAATTTTAGCTACGTTGATTGTATGCACTCACAGAGGTCCATGTACCTTTCAGTCCCTTTTGAACGATGACTACCCCCTTTTTTTTTTTTAATTGACTCATTTATTTTTTAGGTGACCTTTTGGTAAATCCAGATCAACCAAGGCATACCATTCCAATAGCTCAGATTGCTCCTGATCTGATACTGGCTGATTTGCCTAGAAATATTATGTTGAACAACGATGAGCTGGAATTTGATGAAGCTCCTGAATTTCTCTTGGGTAAGCATTATTTGGTATGGGTTTTTTTACAGAGGTTATGTAAACAAATCTGTTGAAGTCAGTTGTGCAACATATGGAAAACATTTTAGAGATTTCTCTTCTGTGGAAATGTATTTTTTATAGTATTCTGAATTTCAGGTTATAGAGTTTTGATTTTCCATTAACTTGTGTGCTAGGACACTGTTTTTTGTGTGTTTAGATTACTGATTGTGAAGCTTAACACAGTAGGTGATCCACATGTTTTAATGGGCCCCTTTCAGCTATTTTTTTTTTTTTTTGAGAAATGGTTGATATCACTTTGCTTTTCATATTCTTTTCAATTTTATCTTTGAAAAGGTGATGGTGGGTTTGGATCTGTGTACCGTGCATCCTATGGTGGAGAAGAGGTTGCCGTAAAGATTTTCAATAAACATACTTCCCTCAGACTCCTAAGACAAGTAAGAAATATTGCCTTTTTTTTCTGTAGTGCTCTTCTTGGAATACCAGCCCTAGTTAAGACCTTAAAAAGTTTTAAGTGAAGTGCAAGACTTCACTCCAAAACATTTCTGAGTTTACTTCAGAGCTACAGAGGTTGTGCTATTTCCAGTATTTCATCTGATTTTACGATTTACAGGAGCTTGCAGTGCTTTGTCACCTTCATCACCCCAGTTTAGTGTCTCTGCTGGCTGCTGCAATCCGTCCCCGGATGCTGGTGATGGAATTAGCCCTTAAAGGATCTCTCGATCGTTTGCTTCAACAAGACAATGCAAGTTTAACTAGAACACTTCAGCACAGGATAGCTCTACATGTAGCTGATGGCTTAAGGTAAATGTGATGTCTGTGTTGCTGTAAAAACAGGATACAGCTGCAAGTAGGATATACTGCAAATGAAAAGCTCATCTTTTCTTATATCTCAAGCAGGGTATTCTCTGGGTCAGACAAATGCTTGGATTTTTATGATTGATTAGCTGATACATAACAAAATTTTGTTACCTGGTTTTTGGTGCTAACAAGTGGTGCTCATATAAGTAGAGAAATAGAGAGAACTCTGCATGGAACATCTATGTGGCTGTTGATTTCTTATTAAAATGTCAAGGAAATTAATTTAGTGCATTTTTAAAGTTCTGAAAGTCCATGAATGTTCTCAGGAGCTATTGAAGTGTGACTGTAAAACCACGAAACCTGGAAAGGAGCTCAGGGACCAATGAAGCTTAAACTTCTAAAATTCAGTTTTCAAACTGCCAGTGACCCTTCAGATAAGACTTGGTGCTAAAATACTGCAATGTTTGTGTGCCAGTAAATAGTATTTCAGAACAATTCTAAAGTCAATATCCAGTAAGGCGGTGTAATGTTGGTATGGTAATATTTGACATTTTTAACACAGTATTTAACATTTGAAAGCACAATTTACTGTAGTTGGAATAATGCATTCAGTGTGTGTGTGTAGATGCATCCCTGAGTTATGAATGCTTTCGATAAATACTTTTTTGATTAACAGGTACCTGCATTCAGCAATGATCATCTACCGTGATTTAAAGCCTCACAATGTGTTGCTCTTTACCCTATATCCCAATTCAGCTGTTATTGCAAAAATAGCTGACTATGGCATTGCCCAATATTGTTGCCGAATGGGAATAAAAACCTCCGAAGGCACACCAGGTATGGAAAAATGCTTTGTTTTACAGTGCGTCATGTCAAAAAATAGCTAATATGTTTTTTATTTAGTCTGTAAGAAATAAATCTATAGTCAAAATCATGAAATGTAGTCGTAATCGTATTACAAGTTCTGATGCCAGATTTATACCTCTTGGCCTTTCTTCCTATTCATGTTTTAACTGCTTTTAGAAGAATCAAGGAGTATACTCTTTAGATTCAAGGAGTTCCCTTTAAAAAGAGAACAAATTAAATTGCATATATTAATTATGATTTTTTCTGTCTTGTTTTAGTATGATTATTGTGATATTGCAATTATACTGCTAAAATGATTTGCTGTTTTAATTTTCATTAATGCATAGGTAGGTCTTATTTTTTTTTAAAGGCAATAAAGGCATGCACTGTTTTTAGAGAGAACACACTAGTATCCATTTTAAAGCACTGAACAATTCAACAACTTTGAAAAGTGTCTTTCAGTCTTGGAAATTTTGCATGAGGGCGTGACTTCAAGTGTTAAATGTTAGGCCTTCAGTAAAGACTGCAGACTTGGCCTTCGTTTTCAGTATTTATTGCTAAATGAATTATTTTATGTGTAATGGTGCAGGAGCTCTGTAACTGATGTACTGTCCCCTTCATTTATACTGATTGCTGATGTTTTTGGAGATCTGCCACATGCAAACTATTGCCAGCCCAGAAATAGTGTGCCGTTTTGGTTTACTTCCTGTGACATTTTCATCAATAAGTGTTTGCTCTTAAAAAGATAAAGATGGCATCAGCTTGGTGTGAATCACAACTATTAATAAATGATTTATTTGCAGGATTTCGAGCACCGGAGGTTGCCAGAGGAAATGTTATTTACAATCAGCAAGCTGATGTTTATTCATTTGGCTTGCTGCTTTATGACATTTTAACAGGAGGAGGTAGAATAATGGAAGGCTTGAAGTTTCCAAATGAATTTGATGAATTAGCAATACAAGGAAAGTTACCAGGTATGCCTTGCTTCTTAAAGTTTTAACATCAAAGCAGACCATTTGTCCTGCCTCCTCCCAAAATAACATCTCTCATGTTTTATGTTGTATCTGACAGTGACCTGAGGAGGAGAGTAAATAATAGCAATTTTTAGAAGTTTCTCCTAATTTCACACAGTCTGGAAATAGTGGGAAATAGGCACCTATTCAACATCACGTTGGTTATAATTCCATTGCAAATGCAGGGGATCTAGCTGGTTCACTTTATAAAGAAATAGAGGTTTTGTATACGTGGGACTTTATCCAGACCTAGGTAAAATGGATGTTGCTGAAGGCACCTCCTAATACTGTGTCTGGACTTGACCCTGACGTGTTACTGTGGTATCGTGCACTAAGATAAACACAATTTAACTTCCGCTCTTTGATTGTGATACATGATGTTAAAAAATCCATTATAGAGAAGCTGCATATCTTAAAATCTTTAAAAAAACCTTGAAATCTTATTTATAAAAAAAAGAAGTGCCACTACCTTAAAAGAGTAGCCACCCCTAAAGGTTTTAAATAGGAATTCCCTTTTAACTTGTTAAGAGTGTGAAGCTATGTCAGGCTCTTCATATTCCACCTGCATTACAACATGTAGTTGTTGGCTGCTGGAAGGAAGATTAAACAGGCTCTCAGGCTGGACGTGATGTAGTCAGCTGGACGGTGTAACTCACTATTTGGCAACTTCTGGGTAAAGAGCTGTTGAAGTTTTATAGTACTCCAAGCTTAATGCGTGGCATTTTATTTATTGTCCTGCAATATTGAATATACTCATGAAACGTTCTTTAAGACTGAAAAGTCACTTCATGTAGGAAAGGGCAGCAACTGTACCACTTAATCTGGCATGGATTGTCCGTTAGGAGAGACAGAGAGTTCATGCATCTTCTACTCCTTCAAGAGAATAGTCCAATTCATAGCTCGGATGGTTTAAACCCCCTCTCTAAAGAGGCCATCGCAAGAACTGATGACTGAGCATCTTTTGAGTGCAGCTGTCCGTTTGGCTGTTTTCTGTATTATAAGCCCTATGAAACAATCAGAAGTATTAGTTTCAGTACAGTTCCATCTGTGCACATGCTCATCATTTATCTGTTTCCACCAAAAATGGGCTGGCTGAGGTCACAAGTAAACAGTGCCTATCATTTGCTGAAGAGGATATGTTCATTTGCAGATATTTATCATTAGTGTTACCTCTGTCTAATGTAGGACTGGAATATCTGATGTGGATTATGATGAACTAAAAGGAAATGCAGTACAGGTACCAATATTCATGAGTGATTTGTTCTTAGAGAGGTCAGCGCCTATTGTCATAAGATACATATTCAGAGCACTGAGTGGGAATTTAAACTTCCGTATCTCATAAATACTATATGGAGTTGTTTATCTAAATTGCTATACATTTTATTGGAAGTTCTTATTCCATATACTCTGCCCAAACACAGAAGAATAAATGTGGAGAAAAATGTTCACAGGAATTGAAAAGACTACAGACTGAAATGAGGTGCCCTTCAATGGTCGGCATTATCCAAAACACAACTCACAGATACCTGTGATTCAGTCCCAGGTACAAGGACATTAAAAAAAGTTAAAGCAAAATCCATTTGCTTTAACTGCCTTTAAAAAAAGGACTCTAGCTCTAACATCTTATGCTCTAGCATTTAATGGCAGATGAGCAATTCCAAGCTGTTTACGCTGACATTTTACCTAAGAGTATGGTATTTCTTAGAGCAGCTCTGTAAGAAGTTAAATTTGAGTTCTTAAAATGAGAAGAAAGTTATTCAGAACTCTAATTTCTGAACTAAAGAAGTTATCTGATTTTTACATTTTAGATCCTGTCAAAGAATATGGGTGTGCCCCCTGGCCTAAAGTTGAAAATTTAATTAAAAAGTGTATGAAGGAAAACCCTCAGGAACGACCAACATCTTCCCAGGTATTACTTAGTGTATTTATTTGTATTTTTGAGATAGGTGAAGCTGTTGTGCTTTCTAGAAAGGAACGGGACATTTAAGTTAGTAAGAGGCACTGGGTTTTTTTCTGTTCTTCTTTTCTGGAACTGAAACAGCCATTGAATACTGCCTGCTCTTGCCACCCAGGATAAACTGTTCCGTTCAAATCTACCAACCATTTATTCTAGCCTGCTCTTTTTCCCTGTGTTGCTGTATAGTTATTGTAATGAAACAGGGTTTGGATTACTTCATGGTCTTTACTAGAGCTATGCAAAAAGGAGTTTGTTATATAGTATTGGTGTGGTTAGCCTGCACTGTTCCGTGCACTGAGAGGAGGAACAGCAGTGTGGATCTGAAACCCACCGTCTGTTATCACACATCGCGGTGCTCTTTGAAACGGGTGAAATTTTCAAATATGCCTTAACCCCATTGACTTCCTGAAATTTTAACGGAGAAATAAGTGTCAACGTAAAGTTGCTCAGTGCACAAAGATTGCTCATTAATATTGGTGATACAAATGAGCAGACCTGCTATGTCCATATTCCATAAAACACTGTTATCCATTGCTTCATATTTATTTATCACTGTACAAGCCATTGTTATTACCATGATGCATGCTGTGGCTTTCTTTGTAGGTTTATGAGATCTTGAATTCTGCAGAGCTTATCTGTTTGATGAGGTACGTTTCAATACCCAGCACGTCCACAGCAGAGTGCATGGTAGCTGCCAATCAAAGCTGCAAGAAGGCAGGAGTCTGGATAGGCAACGGGAACACAGAAAAAGCACAGCTTTCGTTTGTTAACCTAAATACAGATGGACATACTTGTGAGGTACGTGGGAAAGTTGCCATTTAATCTAAGTTTTTGGCACCCAGATGTATTTCAGAAGAATTAATTGCATTTTAACAGCAGGATATTACTTCTGGAAAGCTAAGCTTTGAGAGAGCAAAGATTGCTCATAAGTGAGTCATCTTTGTATCCATGAAATGAAGCAGAAACACAGTCACTTTTTCCTCTCTTCCTGCCATCCAGCCTGAACTTTCTCATAATACTGTCCTTCCACTGCTGGGTTCCTTTCTTCCGCTCAGATGGAACCTATTTCTAGCGTGGAGGCTAGAACAAGAAGTAATAGTTATACAGTCCTTCGTATCTCTACCTCCCCTAACAATCCAGCTAGTCTCTTAACAATTCCTCTCTTCCCATGGATGTCACCTCCTTGTGACACTTTGGGTGATACCCTCCAGCTCTTTTCATTTGCTTTTTCTGTATCTCAGTCCTGTGCCATCAGAAAAGGGAAAAGGTTTTACCCAGGCTTGGTGTACTGTGATAAACATGTGCCAGAACTGAGTGTGACTCATCATCAGAGTTGTTTAAGTTATATTTCCGTCTGCCACCTGTTGACCATGATACATTTGAATTGGTAGCTTTAGTATAAATTATATTTTTCTAAAACTAAGATAAGAAAAAGAAGTATTAGGCCAGTACTTTTATTGTTAGCAATTAAACTGAATATATATTGCAGTGTAGTTCCATTTGCTTAATTCTCTGATGGCTTTGAGACCTTCGTTAGAACAGAAAAAGACATTATTTTTTTCAGCATTCAGCACAGAGACTTTCCTGTGTACTGTTTGAACGGTCCTTCCCAGTACTTTGAAGATAGATGACACAGTTGAAGAGGTATTCTGCTAATAGGGAATTAGGTTTCTTAATGGGGGGGGAGAGGTTAGGTCTTGGGTCTTTCCAGGGTCCAAGAAGATTGTACTTTATCTTTATCACCAGCAATTTACTAGCATTTATCCTTACTGAAATCATAACCGGCTTGTTTTTCTCTTTTTTTCTGGCTTAGGATATTGCAGATAGTAAAATTTTAAGTTTGACCTTAGTGACCCTTCCTACTGAGAAAGAAAACTGGATTGTAGCAGGAACCCAGTCTGGTTCTCTGTGGGCAGTTAACACAGAAGATGAAACAAGAAGGCATCGTTTGCAGAAAATGTCAGATTCCATCACGTGTTTATACTGTAATTCTCTTTCAAAGCACAGGTATAAATGAAATTTAAATGTTTTGGGTTGCATTCTGAAAATATGACTAAACAGAGATGTTCAGAAAATTACATCTGTATATTCATGAAGTTTTGTTCAGACACCTGCTTGTTTTGCCTGTATTTTCACTTTAATTTTGCACCCAGTGTAACTGGAGACTACGTTCCTGACCACAGGTCGTTGTATTTGCTTTCAGTGTTCAGTGAAACTCTTGAAATACCAGAAGCTACTTATTTAATTTTTTCTTACCTGATTAAGACATTTTTAGAATTTTTTTTTTTTTTTTTTTTTTTTAAGCAAACAGAAGAATTTCTTCTTGGTAGGCACAGCTGATGGCAGACTGGCAGTTTTTGAAGACAGAGCAGTAAAGGTAGACTTGTTATTTGCTGTCTGTTCTACAAAATACTATTCGTAACATGTAAAGCAGCTACCAACAGTAGCTTCATTTCATGCAGCTTATTTTTTAATTGCTTCTCTAAAACTAAAAATAATTTTCTACTGCAGTCTTAGAGGAACTGCACATGTTTTACAATATCTGTTTTAGCCAGTAGAGTTAAGAGGGGGAAATTACTTCTCATTATAAGACTTTTTGAAAGACCTGGCAAACTGACTCGAGAGTGACATTAATGGTTGTTATTAAGCATATTCTAACAGTTTTAATCTCTTTTATTTATTGCTGTTATAGCTCCTTTTTCTTTTTGTTCACACTAAATTTTCATAGAATAGATATCTTCAAAAAGACAATATTGTTTAGATTTTCTGTAAGAGTTCTGCTCACAGAACAGATAAAGAAATGCTGGGAGCTGTTTATATCAGCTGGTTCCTGAGGGTTAGCTCCTGACCATATGCAACTTGGAGCAGTTATGGAGTTGCAGTGTATTGCAGAACCAGAATATGGTCCAGTGTGGGATGTCTGCAAGGTGACTTTCCCTCCAGTTATTGAACTGTGCCAGGGGTTGCAGAAAGTATCGGTCGCAGCTCTGTCCTGTTTCCGCTCACACAGGCAGTCTCTGTGGGACACCTGTAATGAGACTATGGTGCTTTTCAGTCTCTGACAGTCTTCAAAGATACCGTAATGGTTCAGAAAATGTGACTGTGTAAATTGAATTCAGCAGGCTGCATGGCTTTGTTTTAACAATTTCTGAGTATACTCCTTGTTTCTAATGGAGAGTATATTTTCTCTTGCAGTGTAAGGGTGCTACACCTTTGAAGATACTAACTATAGGAGATGTTAGCACACCACTGATGTGTTTAAATGAATCCTCATACTTATCTGAAAAAAATATAATCTGGGGAGGCTGTGGAACAAAGATCATTTCCTTAACTAGTGATTTCTCTGTTCAAAAGCTCATTGAAACAAAGACAAGTCAATTGTAAGTTTTGTTTTTTTTATAAGTGATGTTACTTGGCTCTTTTGTTGTTTTCATTTAAGATCTCTGGCAGTACTTTGATGTAATGTCTTGTTCTAGAGCTCATTCTTTGAGTTCTCTTGTTTCCATTCTTTTCCTTCCACGATACAGATGGAACACAATGTGCATTAAAATAAGATCAGTGAGTAGTGTTTAAATTATTCATTGCTGCTTTTAAACAAGGGATATGCATTTTTACTATATAAAGGATTTATGAAGTCAGTATCTCTTCAGAAAATGTATAAATGCACCTCCAGTTTTATTTGTCCAGGCCCTGGTTACTTTATTTAGAATTATACACACATACTTAGCATAATATTTGTCCTTACGTGTTTGTCAGTATGATATGTGTGCATATCTTTGCCCTATATAGTTCAATCATGTATGATTGCTGATTTACCGTTATTTAGAAATTAAAGACTGGTTTTGGTGTGTTTGATATAATTCTCATGGGGGCGAATCCTGCTCTGAAGTTAAGGGGCGTTTTTCCTGAGCAGGGAAAACAGCGTTTCTGCTAGTAGAGATCATTATTCTGGGAAATTGGTTTTCTTTAGAAAATAATGTGGTAATATAGAGCAACAAACTAAAACATCAGTAAAATGCAGTTCAATGGCAAGATGCAAAATATGCCACAGGAATAACTTGAGCTTTGCGGAGGCTGTATACAGTTTTGAAAAGAAAGTTGTTAAAAACAAGCAACATTAGGGAAAGTAGCAGTGTTATTGAGTGTCTGCTATCAGGTGCCTGTGATTTTGAGCTGTTCTTCAAGATGAATTGAAGAGTCAGTGAAATAAGCTAATGCCGTTAAATTGCAGGGCAAATAATATTTTGATACATGCAGGCACAGACCTGGCATGAGAGACAAATTCGTCTGTGGAGGAAAATAGTCAAAAAGGCTGTCAGCTGAAGTGAAACGAGCAGAGCAAGGTGAACTAAATCTCACTGCTGCTTTTTAGGCTTACTCATCTTTGTGTTGAGTGACCCTTTAAGGTCTTGTGGGCCCTGTAAGAACTATTGAGTGTCTCCAAACATTGAAAGAGTGGCAGAAGAAAGGTGGAGTTTGCCCTGCTGTGGTGTAAACGTGTGTGATTTGAGCATATAGATGGGAAAGATTTATTCATAGGTTTGGGGCAATAATGCACCTCCAGGGATATCATCAGCATAACTCCATTACACTGAGAATTTATGTCGAACTGTGGGAAGATTATAGCAAACCCTTTCAGTTGCATCCTAGCCCAGTTTGGTTTTAAGGCTGAATGATTCTGTAAGAGTTAGAGGGAAGCCAATCCTACTCAATAGTCAAGTTTTTGTGTTAGATTTTTTCTGTGTATCTAACTGGAGTTCTTCTCTCATCTAGGTTCTGTCATAATGCTTACAGTGATGCAAATATTATTTCAATAGCAATAGACAAATCCATCTACTTGGCAAAGAAAAACAGCCATTTTGTGGAAATCTGGGACAAGAAGACAGAAAAACTTTCAGAACTAATTGACTGTGCACATTTTCTTAAGTAAGTATTTCAGATTGATGGCCTGATGCCTAGAAAGCGGAATGTCAGATTGCCTTCTCTGGCATAGTACCTTAACCTGCTGGAGGTAAGGGATTTGCCCAGTTCTTTGGGGAAATGTGGAATTCCTTTCCTCTCTTTTGGCCCAGAATGTCAGAATATCCCATGCAGAATCTCAGTTTTTTAAGACCCTTACTATATTTCACAATTTGTCCATGATGTCGAGAAGATTCATTTAACTCTGCTCAAGAAAGAAGAAAGCCTTTTGCTGTCCTTCGGGTACTAATATGAAGTACATACTTCTGCATCCAGTTACTTCCTGCATCCCCTGAATAAGAATGTCTTCTCTCTCCAGTGCACAGATTCAGTAGGAGACATTATGAGCAGTGACTGTGATTTTCATTTGCATTTAAATTGCTGCTCTCCTTTAATGTGCCACGTCCGTTTCATTTTCATGGTGAGGTTAGGAGCAGCTCTAGGTGTGCTCCTCCCACTTTGCAGTGACATTATTCTCCTGCAGACTGGGAGACACCAGAGAAGTACACCTGCCTCCTATTTAAAGGTCTTTTGAAGCAGACCAGCTGGGTCTTAGAAGTCCAGTAGTTTTCACCCCAGTTTGTTTCAAGTCAGTCAACTGATTAGCATGAGACTTTTGCAGCTTCTCTTGACGAATGATTGTTTAAAAGGCTGGTATTGAGAGAGTTGTTTTAGCAGTTGTGGAATAGTGTGCCACCAGATTTTAATACAAACTTTCTCCGCACTTGTAGGGACAAAGTGGAAAAACTAAATAAGGAATCAAAACATAAACTGGCTTATTCTGGAAGAGTGAAGACAATTTGCCTGCAGAAAAATACTGCACTGTGGATAGGGACAGGAGGAGGACATATCTTGCTGCTTGATTTGTCAACACGTCGTCCTGTACGAGTTATAGACAACTTTTATGATTCTGTTAGAGTCATGATAACAGCTCAGCTGGGTAAGTAAAACCATCAAATGATGAGTATTCTGAAATCAGTGCCAAGTCTAGGGTTGCTGTTTCCTGTTTAGCATGGTGTTCCAGGAACAGATTAGCATTTTCCATAGCATAGTTCATTCATTCTATAGTTCATTCATTCCATAGCATAGTTTATTCATTCTATTCCCCTGCTGTCACCTTTAGTCAATGCTGTCAGACACTCCGGTGTTAGCTGAATACCAGCAGGCTGTCGTACCTGTGCCCGCATAAAACAGCAGCTCTGCCCTGGCCTGGCACTGATCAGCACATGAACACACCCCGCCGTCACTGCGGCCTTGTGCCATGCTTCAGCACAGCTCTCACTGTCTGCTGTCCGATAGTCTTCATCTGGATCCGTGTCTGCCTGTGTTCTTTCTCCACCTTAAGTTTTACGCTTCTGGCTTCTCTCTCTGTGGAGCTTGTTAGGTTTTAATCATTTTTCCTTAATTGCTTATTGCCTAGTTTTCCTCTCCCGTCCTTATTCAGGAATGGTTCTTTTAGGTGTGGGTCGCAGGCAGATCACAGGCAAAGCTGCGGAAGTGCTACGCACTTGGACTCGGGGTGCAGACTTGTGCATGTGTGCTCTTCCCGTCACCCGGGCCAGTTGTTTCGAGCTGCTGTAGGCCAACAGTAGCTGTGGGTTTTCAGTGGTAATTACAAACAGCCAGAGGTCCATAGTTGAGTATGGGCCACTTCTTGGCTGTTGTAACTTCCTTCACCTGTACACTTTCCTGCATCTCTCCCGAAAGTAATAAAGGCCATACCAACTCGAGTTCGTGGTACTGCAGTGGTGGGTATGCTCAAAATACATATTACTTCAAAAAGTGCTCTGTGGCACAACATGTGGATTCCCATTGCCTTCCACTGTGCTTTGAAAAAAACTCTGGAGTTCCCTTGTCGGTGTGATTTAAAGTGCATTTGCTGTCAAAAAAAGACTCTGAAGCTGTTGTTGTGGACTCAGAAGCACACTGTAATCCTGCTAGCAAACTTCACAGTTGCAGGTTGTGGATGTTTTCTCATTACCATCATGAGCTTAATTTGGGGACTGTTTTTTGCTTCTGGCACCAGAAGTATCTATGGACCACAGTTAGCTCATAGTGCTGACAGTGTTGTATGAATCAAAAATCTCCATCTTCCTCTGACTTGCCTTTGCCTGAGACAGCAAGTTTGTAGAGTCTGTTTGGTCCTCAGCTGTTATGAGTGCCAGCTGTAGAGTCCAGATTTACTAGCACGGTATTTTCAGTCCATGCCGTCCTGATAGCTACAATATTAGGACTATAAAGGGACGTGTATTTTTAGTGTTTTGTAAAGAATAGTTACTATGAAAATAAAATTTCAGCCTCACTTATTACTGTCATTGCTAGGGAAAATACACTGTATAGAATAATACAGTGTGATTTAAAAAGCCTTGAGTCTCGTATTCTTTGTTTCCAGTCACCTCAACATTTTTAATCAAAGTTTTATGTGTAGAAAAGTTAATGCTTCAGGAGGAAGGGTTTAGCTGCGTTTGCACAAATCTCAAGAATGGCAAGTAAGATTGATACATGCAGTTTGATGTGTACTTTTTTTCTTTTGATCATTTCTTCCCAGCAATTATTTATAAGGGTTGGATTTTTTCCCTAAATTCAAAGACTTTGGTTTTACTGGGATTTTCACAGAATCAGTGAAAATGTCACTGAGGCTGCTGAGCAGTTCTTCAATAGTAACGCATTGCTTGTCTGAAATGAGAGAAGACAGAAAGAAATATTTTTGTATTAAATAGTTTCATTTAAGATTAAAATATATAATGTCAATCAGATGTAAATATTTCAGGGAAAAGAGATTGCCAGAGTTTGAGGCATCAATTTTATCTGTAGTTCATCTATGAATATGGAAATATAATGTCTTTTTCTAATTCTCTCACCTAACACGTTGACGTAGAATAGACATGAGACTTACCACAGAGTGATTTATATGTAAATCTGTAGTTCATTTTGCAAGTGAAAATTTAGACTTCTATCTAGTAAGAAAGGACCCTAGTCTGAATAAGAACTTTACTTAAGTTCCAGTCCCTTTTTTAAGGAGTATGTAATAGGACTGATTGATTGCAGAAAAAATTAAAGTGATGAAAAATCTGAGCATGGAAGATGTGTATGGTTCCCACCAACCGTCATCTACCGTAAGGAGATTTACATCAATATCAAAGGAGAATATACCACAGACTTCCACGGGGTAGAAGAAATCTCCCTCTACCTTGCAGAGGTCCTGGGGGAACCACTTAGAAACGTTTGATGATTCAGAAGGAATGCATCATGGGGACAAACTGCAGTGTGGTCACACAAAACTTCCAAGACAGTGGCTTTGACAGTAGGCCATGCTCCAGTCTATTGATACTCCAGAAACTGACCTCCTCCTCATCTCTTCCCCGGGGGAGTGTGTAGGAGTTCACGTATGAAGAGGTGTGGGGAGGTGTGGGGCGCGGGGCTGCGGCCGGGGTGTCTGCACAGGGAGGGCTGTTCCTTCCCTGGCCTGATCCATGACCCAGGGAGCGAGTCCTGTATTCCTCTCCCCGCGTACAGCCAGGGGTCACTGCCCTCCTTGTGCTGCCGGTAGGACAGGGACAGGGAGCTGCTGAGGCAGGAGAACACGTAACAGCCTCCATCTACCTTGCCAGACATTTATAAACACGTCTTGTTGGGAATAAGTGGGAAGTTGATACTGGAACACTGGCACATTTAACTCATCCTTCTGTGATCCAGCCGCTCCTGTCTTCCTAGTCTTTTTTTGCATTATTCAGCAGGCACCTTCCTGTGATCCATCGCCTATTTCTGCTTCCCAGCTAAGTCTCTTTTAATGTGTTTATGTGTTATGTGTTAATGTCTTTTAAGTGTTTAAAACACTTTTAATTAGTTTGTATCATAATTGGTTGTTTCATTTTTTTTCGTAACCAAACTGATTGCTATGGCTTTCTGTTTCTGCTGTGCGCTGGGACTCCATTTGCAGCCTGTCCCCTGGCTGTGATACCTGCTTCCCCTCGCTCTGCTCCCTCTGCTTGTGGCATGTAACGGGGTGCTTTGCTCTTAGCCCCGTCCAGCAGGCGGCCCAGCTGCTGCGCCGCTTGGGCATTCCAACCCTGATAAACCCCGACGTTAAATGGAGACGTGAACTACAGTCTTTTCATGTCTGGGTTTTTCCTGGTTAATGATTTTGAGTCAAGGGTCCAGTTGACTGAACTCCGCTTTCTGTCCTCTTAGTGACATGATGTCACCTACTCTTTCCGTCCTTAAATTACAAAGTTCCCATTAAAATTAAAATTTGACATTTTATTTCTTTCAAAAAGGGAGTCTCAAGAGTGCAGTCCTGGTCTTGGGGTATTGCTATAAAAGCGACACTGAAGACAACAAATATCACAAAGGTACCTGAACTGTGTTTTATTAATTTGTATTCTTAGTGGAGTAGACGCTATTATGCTTGACCGCCCACTGAGAGGGGAGAGTTGGTGATCATAATTTGATATAATTTTACTGAAACATCTTTATTAGTTTTTGTTGCCTTTTGCATTTCTGGGCACCATACCAACTAACAGTAACTTCCAAAAATGGATTAAAAGAAGCCACTATTTGAAGTATATAATATAATTTGCTGGAAAACTGTATTTGGAGAGTAAATGTCAGTGTCTAATTGGAGAATGTATCAAATGGATTTCCAGAGGGGTCTGTGCTAGGCCAGGAATCCTCAACGTTTTCCTGAATGATGTGGATGAAGGAATAGGGAATGTGCTTTTCAGATTTGCAGACAATTCTTGGGTAAGACAAAGCCACAAGCACACTGGAGGGCAGGATTAGAATTCAAAATGACCGTGACAAATAAAACAAATGGTCTGGAAGGAAATAGGATACAATTCGGTAAGGACAAATGCAAGACCTTTTACTTAATTAGGAATGATCCGTTGTACCAACATGAGGAAACGATCAGCTTAAACAGCAGTGCTGCAGAAAAAGGGTTATAATTGATCGCAGGCTGAACACGAGTGAACCGTGTCACGTTGCTGCAGAAGAGGCAAACGCCATTCTCACACCGATCGAAAAGTGCTGTCTTTAAGACAGGAGCCAATTCGTACACTCGGCTGAGTGCTGATGTGGCCTCTGCTGGAGGAGCGTATCCATTTGGGACATTGCTGAATGATGTGGACTATTATGAGTAGTCCAGAGGAGAAAAATGCAACCTGTGAGGAAATGCTGCAGGAATTTAAGCTGGTTAATATAAGTAAAGCTTAAAGAGGACATGAGAATAGGCTTCGAATATGTAAATAGAGAGGAAGGGAATAAAGACCTCTACGTATTCCCTGTGGGTAGGATAAGGACTAACCAGTTTCTATTACAGCAAGGGAGATTTAGGTCAGACATCAGGAAAACCTTTCTGACAATTAGGATAGGAAAGCGCTGGAATAGGAATATAGAAAATCTCCATCTATTGGATTTTCTAAGAACAGTTACAGTTGATGCTCTGATCGATGCCCTTCCCCTTTGTCTCGTCCCAGTTTCAGTGACTCCTAAAAATGTGGCAAGGACAGAATAAAGTTAAGGGTGGCAAGTGTACATAATCTGACTGTTCGAAGTAAAATAAGAATCAAACTTACAGTAGTGGTTTTTATAGTCTGATATTCCCGGATTATTTCCATAAGAACACCTATTGCCTTTTTAGCCTTTGCATTGTATTTAAGAGTGCCATTAATTATAGAGAGGAATCAGAGAGTCCAAGAAACCCTGGGGCCTTATTTCATGAGCCCCCTCCTCATGCAGGTGTTCTCAATTATCCTAATTCCTCTAAAACCAACGTGAACTCTCCATGAATAAAGAGTTGTTTGCATGAAGCGGGATTGAAAAAGTGACCTTTTTCCAGTATACTCCCTGCCTTATGAAATCAGTTTTCATTTTTAGTTTACAGTGACTGGGTTTTGAGTCTTGTAAGCATTTAGGATATATCTGCTTGGGAAAACAGAGATAAAATTTTATGCAGGCACCTCAGTACTAGCGTTAGCTGTAGCTCAGGTCAGTGCCTTACGGCCCACAGGCACCAGAAATGGTTTTTCAAGTACCTTTAAATGGTATACTCTAAGTTTAGGACCTGGAATCCAAATCATTGGGCAAGTACAGACAGCTTGTAACCCATAACTGCATTACCTCACTCATAAAGTGTCATGTAACTTGTCTTCCAGGTCCTAAGCATCATACTTCATTGAGGCAATTTGCGAGTAATTAAAAAATAAGCAGATAAGCAAAACCACTTCTAATTATGCAATAATTCTTCTGTGTTGCAATTCTGAATTTTTTTAATTTTTTTTTTTCCAGAATTACAATCCTGTGTGTCAGTGTGGGACATCAACCTGCCCCATGAAGTGCAAAACCTGAAAAAACATATAGAAATGAGACAGGAATTAGCAGAAAAAATGAAGAGCTTTTCTTTGGACTGAAAAGTCACCCTGCAAGTGCCATTTTCTTTTCTACTCTTCCATCCTGACTTAGCGAGCAATATTTACAACTTCTTGTTGCTGGGTTTTTAACTGAAAACCAGGAAGAAAATTTCCATGAGAGATGCAGTTGGCATCCACAGAATACCAGGAAAAAAGAAGGATAAGTTATTTGTAATATTTGAAAGGACAGAAAACTATTGAGAATTTCTGAATCTTAAGTGTCATCATGCATCAGTTTACTTGTGAAGTTCTGCACTCGGCAACTATGGCTCCACTTCAGTATAAATAACATTGTTCATCTGGTTTTTGATCCCAGTTAGACTGGGAATAAGCCAGGAGACTATAAATGGCTCTTATTTACTTCATTATCTCTACTGAGTTGACGCTGTAATAAGAAGCAAAATTTAAGCCTCTGTGTGTTTATTGCAGTTTGCATGTATGAGTTTGCTCTGACAATTCATGTTTTAGTAATGTCAGAGCTCATGACCCTGAGTGTATGAAAGAAAACATTATATTTTATATAATAGAAGTGTTTAAAGGAACGTATAATGACTACATTACTCCTTGAAAACAACAGGCAGAATAGCCTTTATTTCTTCCATGAATAATTGATATTTTTCATTATGATCAGAAAAAATGTTGTGCTACAATAATAAAATAGCTCAGAATTCAGAATTTAAATACGCCGACGGGCTTCTGCAAGCTGATGTCCTCTTGCAGTACTGCTGTCTGCGAGGTGTAGTCACATCCTTACGAACGTTACCATTCGCCTGCGTCTGTCGTACATCTCGCTGTGAAAAGCCAAGAGAAAACACAGGGTGAAAGCCCTGATCTAAGTGCTGCTACAACTTGTACCACAAAGAAAGAAGTACACCGCTGTAGCCAGACTGCTCGTTCTTGGTCCAACTTAACTGGTTTGCTTATCTCAATCTGAAAAAAAAAAAAAACAAAGGGAACTTCCACTTTGGTATTTATAATGTGCAGAGTTTCCACTTATTTGTGTTTTACTTTGCAGTGTTATTTTAGGGTTAAGCGGGGGAACCTTGAGGAGTATAAGAAATGGCTACCTCTTGCATGTAATGACAAGAATTTGTTGCCACACATCTTCATTCAAGAGGTGCCTCTACTGCTCTCTGGCTATAAGTCCAAGCTGCTTCTTACAGCCCGCACTGACCTCCTCTAAGCGCGTGCCTTATTTCTGTCCATCAGAAGACAGAAATTTTCAGTCATTTTCTTTTTTTGATACCAAAAGAATCTATAGGGTGCTCCTGAAATCTCACGGAGTGGAGTATCCAGAGCCATTCCTGAATTTATTTCGGTGGAGCTGAACAAGGTTGAGCAACCAAAAAGTTCTCAGTTCCATTTTTACAGTTTTGGAGAAATTATATACTAGGACAACATCATTTATTGTGTCCAGCTGTATCACTGTTTATTTTCTGCCATTTGTTGAGTGCGTACTCAGGTTTCCTTTCAGATATGCACCCCAGTTTTTATGTATTCTTGTATTCTGCATACTGAGAGTAGTTTGCTATTTATATGGGATTTTATAACTCAGAAAATATATATTATCTTATAATGAATACTTTTTTAAAAAATAGAATATATGTATTGTGATTATGTTTATTTATAAGTCATTTTCAGATGTAAGCCTTAAAACTTTTTATTAAAACTGTGCTTTGTTAATAACATAGTCTACTTTCTGATCGCTGAATTCCCAGAGGAGCTTGTGTGTGCCGTTTTTGTGGAGCTTAATTGCTTACATGGGGATGATGCAAGATCCCGGTTCTGTGGGTTGTGTTGACACAGCTGCATTCCCCCTTGTTCTGTCTCACAGTGCAGCTCCTGAGCCCTTTTCCTTTCCCCAATTTGTCTTTTACTCAGTGTTCCCTGCAGCCTTTCCCAGAGATGGGAGGTGACATGCAAGCAGTACTGCCCTTGCAGTCGTCAGTCACCTCTTCCAAGATTCCCTGGAAGAGAATGATCCATAGACTGAATCCGGCCTACAGGGTGGGTATTACAGGGATAGCAAAGAAGAAAAAAAACAAAACCAACCATAACCCAAACAAAAGAGGGGAGGTCATTTACAAACCTGACTAAATTGACCACTGTTGAATTATCAGTGGTGAGAGGGTAAAATTCTGTAGTAACCCACTGGGACTGTTCAGGAATACAGCCCTCATTCATATGGAGCACAGTGACCCAGCCGCATCCTCCCCAGATACTTTTTAGTACTCTATGAAAAGATTTGAAGACCGTGCGTTCGTGCTTCTTGGCGTTCTTTGCCGTTGGCCACAGTCTGGAAGCCCATCTCCCTCCGGCCATTCCGCCCTGTTCAGCCCACGCTGCGCAGCTCCGGTGTGCCAAGCCTGGCGTTCCTTGGCGAGGGCAGCGGCAGGGCAGCCCCTGTCCGATAAAGCCGACCGCCCGCAGCTCTCGTTCCCGAGTGTGGGAAAGCTCTGGAAGGAGGCGGCTGCAAAATTGTTTGGCCAGGAGCTGGCAGGCAGTAAGTGCGCCAGCCCAATTTAGGAGCACGCAGGGACTGGTATCGCCTTCCCGGCTGGGACGTGCCACCAAGGGGAAGAACGGTACTTCTGTGACAACCATTTAAACCTGCGCTATAAGGAAACCTTTTCCCAGAAATGTCCCTACCGACAAACTATACGGAAAGAGGGGAAAAAAAAATCCATGATTTTTTGTTTTCCCTCTGGTTTTAGCGGAGCTGTTTGGAAGCAGTAGGATGTGGTCACACAAGAGTATAAGCTCAACCAGATGTAGTGCTTCTCCTGTATACTTAGGATAACATCCAGCACTTGAAAAAACATAACCCTGACTTCAAACCCCAGCGTGGTTGCTGCTGGGAACCAAGCGGAATGGCTTGGCTGGGATTTAACGCCTGAGCTGGAACGTGTAATTAACCCCGTGTTCCTCAGAACCGTGCAGCTAACGGCTGCTGGGGTTTAGGCCTAACGACAAGGGGACAAACAGCACACAGTGAGCCGAGTGCTTCACTAGGTATTGATTTTATTTTTTTTTTAAGTATCTTTCCCCTCCTTTGCTATTGATTTTAATTAGAGTCATTCTTTTTATTGGTTGCTTGCTCTGACATAGAGCTGGTTCGTCTGTACATTAATCTTAACCTTATTTCTTTTACAAGCAGTTCCTGGTTAATCCCACCGTAAACAAGTTATAGAGCCTGATTTCATGTTCTTTCTGTATTATATCCTGGCATTCCTCTTACTCTTAAATCTCATACTTCCTCTTATGTCCCTTATTATTATCCTACTACTTCTTTAGGTACCACTCCAGGGCAAAACTTTTACATAATGGAGGAGAGAGACCGAGGCCGCCTGGGTGTGGGTTGATGCCCAAACACGGGCATTTGTCATTCCTGCCACTTAATAACCATTCCCCTCTACCGGGAGTGAGCAGACAAATAACACATTTTATGATGAACTCTTCAGATACCGGAGACATGAGAAAGTCGTAAGGGAGAAGAATGAGGCTCAGTGGATGAGGAACAGAGTGACATTCATATTTTTCTATCAGTCTTTCAAGTAGAAAAGTGTATGAACAAGTCCTCTTCTCATTTATTTTTTGGCCTTTAAGTTATTTATTAAAAAATCTGAAAACAGTGCCTATTACCTGTCTTAAGAGAACCAAATTGTCTGATCAGAACAGCCAGTTATTTTGGGTTTTTCTGTCTGAATTAGTTTTCTTCATCCGTATTATGAACTCACGCCAGGACTGTCCTGACCTGCACATTCTCTTACATAAACCTTCTTCAAGGCCTTTGAGCAAGTTTCAATAAAGATTACATGTATTGGCTGGCCGCTGTACCATTTTGTTAACTTCTCCAATTTTTTTTTCTTATTAAGTAGGCATGTAGCCAATTTTATTAGGTTATAAATACAGAGCGGCATAATTACATGAGAGCTGAGAATCATACTTATTGCATATCTGTATTGTAAAATCCATGATTTTAAGGGGGGGGGGAACCCACAAGATCTATTATTGTTGCATTAGCAAAGGGCAGCCCGGTTTAGCAAAAATTTAGAAGCACATGCAAGTGAAATATCCAGCATTCACTTTCCAGAACATTCTTCGCTGTATGTGTGAGCTGTGCAGGTATGGGACGAAGGCAGCAGCGCCCGTAGCTGCAGACACCGCAGCAGGACGCCAAAATGCTTGCACTGGGGCCTGCTCAATTAAGTAACAAAATTACAGGAATGATCAAATGGTGAAAAACTTTTTTCCCCTGCAGTGACCTTGTGGTGACTGGTACCTACCGCTGCCGCGGTTTATTTGGACTGAGCAGTGAACTGGAATTATTTTTAAGAAGTTATTTTAAATTGCCATACACCCATTGGTCAACAACAAAAAAAAAAACCAGTAATTTTTTTAAACTAACCTAATACGATTCCGCTAAAACCAAAATGAAAGTAAAAGAAAGTTAAAACCTTTTCTTTTTCCTTTTCTTCTGTGTTGCTTTGCTTTTCCTGCAGCCTGGGAAGGCGGCAGGCGAGTGCTGTCAGGGTTGTGAAGCCCTGCCCTCAGCCCCTGCAAAGGCTGTCACTAATTAGTGAGAAGAGACTTAAAAATCAATGTTATAGCTCTAGCGCAGGTAGGTATTTACTTCACTTCCACCACAGCCCATTCGCGTCAGTGACCTGAAAAATTAAAGTGGATAGAAAAGAGGAAAGAAATTAAAATCTTCTCCGTGGCAATTGCAGTGTTTTGCCTTTTCTGCACCGTTTCTCTGTGCCTTTCCCCGTGCTGGCACGGCCGTGCCTGGGAGAGGGGCAGAGCTCTGCTCTGGGGGGCTTTCACCCCGCTCCCATCCAGCCGAGAGGCACAGACACCATTTTGCACGGGAAGAAAAACAGAAAAGGGGAAAAATAAAAAAAAGCGCAAAGAAAGAAAAGCTGTGGGTGTGACAACGGCCCAGCCCGGCATCCTTCCCCCTGCGGGGGGCAGGGACCCCGCTTCCGTGCTGCCACCGAGACCCCCCCCAAGTCCCGCTGCAGCACGGCAGAAAGCGGGACCACGCAGCACCCGGAGGGGCCCACGGCTCTTCCCTCCTTCCGAAAGACACCAAGGAGGGGAAGGCCAGCGGGCTGGCGGCCTAACTCGTCACCGAGGGAACGGAGAAGCCTTGTGCTCCCCCGCAGGCCCTGGGTCAGCCCCGCGCGGTGACAGGAGCGCAGTGACAGGAGGTCACACACCTCCAGCATCGCCACCACCTCCGGGTTCCGGCATGTCCCGCGGCGCCCAGCCCGCACAGGACCATCGCGCCCTGAGGACACAGCGTGGCGGGACAAACCTTCACCTTGTAGAAAGCAACGCATACAGCGGCAACGGAAACACCTGGCTCTTTGCACTGCAAATACAGTAACTTTGGTTCATTGATGCTCAGCTCTGCTTGTCCTTGCCTTGACACCCCCGCAGTCGCCGGGAAAACATCTGTTCTCTGCAGAGGGGAAAGAAACATCCGCCCCCGCCACCACCCGCCGGGCTCCCGGGCTCTGCAGTTCGGGTTTTAAATCAGAGCCAATGCGGAGGCTCAGAAACATCAACTCCGCACCATTATCATCAGAGGTCACAATAAATAAATGTTTTTTAAAGCTGCAGAAGCACTCGCGGAGCTGGGAACCCTTGGAAGAGCAGCAGCGATGCTTACAGCTCGGGAAGCGGAAGGTGGGTCGGTTTGGTGTGGCGAAGCTGCCGGCAGACGTGCGGTGGCTCTCCCCGTCACCGTCCCCAGCTCGGCTGCCCTCCGCGGCCACCGCTCCCTCGCCTGCGCCTGTGCGCAAATCTGCAGCAGCCGGGAAATGGGCTGGGAAGGGGAAATACCCGTTCGGTTTTCCTCAGTAAAGGCTGCGCGGGGCTGAGGGACATCGAACTCGGCCGCAACAGCGCTGCCAGGGGCTGGCGAGCCACAGGGCGGCCACAAGCAACTGCTCCTGGCGGCATCCGTCCCCCCGGCGCCTTCCTCCCGGGGGTGCCCCATGCTCCGACACCAGCCCATGCCGCCGGGCGCCCGCACGCCAGCCGGGGAAACAGCCCCGAACCCCGCTGGGTTTGGGTGAGACCTTACACAAAAATATGGGGAAGACAGTTCTGCACTCTAGCAATTTCCTTACGTTATTTGTAAGCATTTCCTGATGAACGCCCACATAAAGCTCACGTGAATTTTCCCATTTTGAAGCCCGCTGCTCAAACTCGGCTCTCTGCTGAGCTACGTCCACAGGGGGGCAAAGCAAACAGTCGGGCTGATGCCCCGGGGCTCGGCTAAGGGGGTGCTGACCCCAGAGTGCTCCATCTGCACCCGTGGTTCGTTATCCAGGTCCAAGGGAGGCACCTCGACTATCGGGACAAGCCGCCGGCGCTCAGACACCGTCCCCACACCCTCCGCTCCGTAGGGGAACCATCCACGCAACAGGGCTGACCCCTTCTCCACCCCGGCCGGGCTCTCTGGGTGCTGCTGGAGGACCCAGAGCCCGTCCGCTCCCCCTGCAGTGATAACGGCCACTAAAAAGGAAGATGTCCCCCCTCTCCGTGTGCCTCCACGCACTGCTACGCTGACGACCCTTTTGCATTAGTCTAACGCCGTCAGGTGTAGGCAAAACTCAAAGGATGCTGTTAAGTCACACGTGCGCAAGTAAAGGTTTAATGAGTTTCCTGTTACTCCGAAAAAGTTCAAAATGCAAAAAGTGGATTTCTAACCTTTAAGGAAGAGTCCCCCGCGGGCGCCCGCGCTGCCGGCTGAGGCAGAGCAGCAGTCCCCCTCGCAGGCGGAGAGCCGGGGCCCCGGGCTGCCCGGCCCTGCTCGCCAGCCGGCCTCAGATCGAATGCCACGGTTGCTCATACACGCGTTTAATAGCTAACTACCAGCCAGGTAATTAAGCTTTAGTAAACAGTAATTCTCAAATATTACCCACGTGTCAAAACTCACCTCCCCCCTACTTTTTTTATTTCCCTCCTCCAAAATACTGGTAGGTATGCGCTGAGCGCTCTGCAACTGGGAAGTCTCACGGCAAAACGCGCTCCCACCTTGTAATTTCAGGAAAGTTTGCAAGGAAAAACAACCCCAAACCCCACCCAAAAGCATTCAATTCCCTGTTTTTACAGCTATTACAGCTAAACTCAGGAAGGGACACAAACTCCTGGGCCCTGCAGCGGCTCAGAAGTAGCTGGTGCAGAGCAATCATTCCTGCTGGAAGGGTCCGAAATCCCCAGTGCTTAAGCTGGGGGGAAAAAAAATTAAAAAAAAAAATAATAAAAAAAAAAAAATCAATATTCAGTGTCTGCAGTTCCAATCAAACCAGTGCGAGACGCCTGCGGGGCTGCACAGCCCTCCCTGCTCCTGCAAGCTCCCGGCAGAGGGCTGCCCAGGCTGTGCCGCTCCGCGAGACGCAGCCCTCCTCGCTGCGACGCGCGCTGCGGGGAACAGCGGCGGAGGCACACGCGGATGGGTGCAGCGAGAGGCCCCGGCTGAGAGGATGCTGGTGGCCTTTGGCCGCGGAGAGGAGCAGGGATGGTCCTTCCTGGGGGAGATGGGGAAGCCACCAGCTTGCCCAAATCCAGGCCTGGAGATGGGGGCCAGCAGACAGGGAAGCTCACCACCAGCTATTTTTAGTTCTGCTCCGTGTCCCCTATCCGCTTTTCTCCAGGTAAAGGCTTTATCCTGAACAAACTTTGCTTTTCAGTTTAAAAGCCCTTTGGGCTCAGACCATTTCAGCTTTATCCACTGCCGCTCCCCTTCCGCATGGGCATTTCCATGACCTCAGGAGAGCGAAGCACAACATTGCCATTGCTGCTCAGTTGCCCCATCGCTGCTGAGAGACAGAGCTACCAGCGTCCCAGTGTCACTCCAGGACCCACCATTCTCTGCCCTGTAGGAACAGCCACAGGACAAATGCTGAGAGCTCCCGGCTCCAGCAGAAGCTCTTGCAGACCCACATGCCCCGGGGCAGCGTGTTCCCACAGCCCAGCAACACGCAGCCGCCCCCGGTGAGGGTCCTGCATGGCAGCCACCGGCTGCCCGTGGCTCCAGCCCACCCGTGGGGCTCCCTGGGGAGCGGCTTTTGGGCTTGGTACGGGCAGGGGAGCACAGGTGTCACTGGAGCGCCCCGTGACGGCGCAGGCAGAGACGCGGGCACAGCAGCCTGGAGGAGCTCTGCTGCCCTGAACCTGCCGAGCACGTTTGCAATCGCCTCTTGCCCCACACCAGGGTCCTCCTGAACTCAGCCCAGCGTGGCTTTCTGTTTTTCACACCTGGAGTTGCTGGCCCTGGGACTCTGAACATTTCTATTTATATACACAAAACAAAACAAACAAAAAAGGAAGGAAACAAACAAAAAAGGAAGGAAACAAACAAAAAAGGAAGGAAACAAACAAAAAAGGAAGGAAACAAACAAAAAAGGAAGGAAACAAACAAAAAAGGAAGGAAACAAACAAAAAAGGAAGGAAACAAACAAACCGCAATGAAATTTTGCCTGAATTCTGGTATGTGAAAGGCAGGGAGAGGCTGGTGTCCACAGAGCATGCATTCAGCTCTCCCCCGGCGACAGCCGGCTGCGCCACCCAGCTTTAAAGGTTTCTGCTTTAATGAATTTATGGACCAGCTCACAGAAAACTCTTCTGGAAGACGGGAAAAGGTGACGCTGCCTTGCTCCTGGGCCAGCAGCAACCAGAAATGCTCTGGGCAGGACACTAAGCCATGGCAGAGGGAAAAGATGAAGCATTTAATATCATTTTAACTAACGCAGCCGAAATGCACGCCACTGCTCTAGCGAGGCGTGCAAGGCCAGAAGGTGGACAGACCTGCAATGCCAAACTTTTGCCAGGGCACCGAAGGCAGCAAGCAGAGTCCCTTAAGACTTCTTGAAGTGTTAACTACTACGTGTTAACTACACGCAAGGATATTTTCTCTAAACAACAGACCACCAGCAAGGCCAAACACTGACATGATTTGCATTAGCTGAGCATTGGTAGAAAAAAAAAAAAGAAAAAGTGTCTTTACGAGAAGTAACTTTGCAACTAAGCACAAGCTGAGTAAGCAACGTCTATAGATGTATCCTCTCCCCCCACCACCTTCTCGGATGCCTTTTAAAAAACAGATGGAGATCTTTGCAAGTACCCCCAAACAAGCTGTTCTCATTTCCCATCTCCCAGAAAAAAGCTGCAGCGCTTGGTTACCTCTGAAGAAAGAGAGAGCGGGGGGTTTTAGTATCATCAATGCCACCGGAGACGTGACCAAGGTCATCACATCCCTCTTGCTTCAATGCTACTGCATCAGTAACACATTATAGAAGGCATCCTTAGGACGGGATCTTCTCACAGAGAACTAGACAGCAAAACAATCAGGCAGCAGCTGCCTCCCTCACCTTGGTTCTGTCTGTAGAGTTAATCACAGCTGCATTTATACCAAATATATATCTGCCTCTGACCGTCCCCAGGCAACTGTGCCGACTGCTGAGGGCTCAGTTTGCCAAATCAGTCCCTGAAAATCTTAAGAGGATCTCGGGCAGGGCAAGGCAGAGGAGGGAGAGTCCTCGCCCAGCTCCATGCAGGACCAACTCCATCTGCTCATGTCCCCGTCCCGCCATGGACCTCCCCACGGACACAGAGAGGCGCCCAGGGCAGAGCCGGCAGCGCAGAGAAAGACCGGGCGCTGCACCCACAGCGCGGGTGCCCACCAGGTGCTTTTGAGATGGAAAGAGCTGAATTTTCTTTCCAACTCAAATTACTCACCTACTTCTAGGATGAGAATTTCAGGGGAGGGAAGAGCAGCTTGGTTTTGCTTTTTTAAAGCAAGTGCGCTACATTGGTTAACCCAACCCCTCTCCTGCTACAGACACACGAGCATTTCTTAATCGCCTCCCTGCCAGCAAGAGCCCCAGAACATCTGCTAGAAAATCAGGGGAGAATAATGGAAAGAGCCTGAAGTAGGGAAATTCCCATTCATACGCCCACTTCACTCTTCCCCTGGTCTGCCCTGCAACAGGCACCAATACACACACCATGGACGGCGGTGAGACAGACGGAGCAAGAGGCGGCACGCAGACAGTAGCCACAACATACAGTAGGACCCGTCACAGCGCGACTGCCACAGCCCCCCCCGTCACGCTGCCCACCCACGCCCACCACAGCACACCTCACACGACTCGGGAGCGCAGCACATCGCCCGGCTAGGAAACAGCATTATTGTAAGTTACGTGAATTTACTCCTTATGTCAGCTCACGATCAATTTTCCACCCCCCCCCACCCCCCCACCCCCCCCAAGAATTCCCTCACAACTGTGGGTTTTGATCATATCTTCAGTTTTTACCCCGCTAAGCTGCTTTTGCTGCCTCCTCCGCAGAACGGGTACCCGCCCTGCACGGCCTCCCCTGCCCACTGAAACATCTCGTCCCGTCTCCTGCTGTACCGTAAAGCGAGCAAGGCTCCTTACCCAACCGCTGCAGGTGCCAGGGCTGGCTACATCCTCGCCTTTTTCTTTCTCTAATTAGAAATACTTTGTGAAATACATCCAGAAACACAGTACTGAAGTGTGTCAGCTTAACTCGGAGATTTTACAGCAAGTTCTTGGGCGATTCTGGCTCACAGGCGACAGGGCCGAAGGTGCTCTGTCCTGTTAAAAACCCAGCTCGGTGTCTCCTCTTGAGCCTTAAAAAGAGGGTTACTTCAGAAATACGCGCTCCCATCCCCTCTGCACCTCTCGGGGCTGGTGCTGGCTTCCCGCGACACTGGGGCGCAGCTCGAAGGACCTGGGGACAGCCACATCCAGGCACAGCACTCCAGGCCTTGAAGGCACTTAAGGCAACCATCCTCTTGCAACATCACATAAAAGCCAAAGATAAAAAATACATGATTTTGACCATCTTTCCTGATCCAGAAAACGGTATTTTTCATCTACTATCCCCCTCTTTCAGAAAATACACATCACATCGACATCAGCGCTGCTGTTTCCCTTGGGACTCCCCACTCCTTTCATTTTTCTGTACTACACTCACTTTTACACAATGCAAATAAACGTGACCAAAAAAAAAAAGTCACTGCAATAAACCACTATTTTCTCTGGAACACCCTTGCACATGCTGGCTAAGCTAACGACAACGGGTGGTGCAAGGCTGAAGCGGTACTAGCTGTAACAACCAAACCCTCTGCAGCGAGAGAAAGCAAACAGCACAGCAACACAGGTTCAGCTGATCCCACGTTCACTCCACAACGCAGCATCTCACATCTGGAAGTTGATCCCAAATTTTCTTCCGTTAACAACCAGCCATCACACAAGCTCTGCTCTAGACAGAACACCACAAATACACCACACAAGGACTTAAGACACACCAAGCCACTTGGCTCCTTTATGTGAGAATAGAAAACAACATTGAAGTTCTGGTACAGAAAGTGAACGGAGATCAGTATCTCCCACCAGCACAGCCCGTTCCAGGCAGAGAAGACACGAGTATTGGGACAAAGCCCAAAGCAGAACCAGTCCAAGCAGAAGTAGGGAAGAAACCTCAGGGGGAAAAGCCAAAGAGAAACGGGAATCAAACATTTACAGCTTTTGATTTTCTTGCTCATTGAGGACAAGAGTTTCTCGAGTTGCTGGAGTTTTAATCAGTGTTAAAAAAAAAACCAAACAACAAAAGAGAAAACCGCAAACCTGGCTGTCGACCCCAGGGACCTGGCTTCCTTGAACTTCTTTCTCAACCATCGAGCTGAACAAAGGTCTCTCCTCATTTCCCACACTTTATTTAATATTTCATATAATTTCTCAGTTTCGGAAGCCCTTTGCTTTGCATAGCAAGTCAGCTACGTTATTTACACTGTGCTCATCACTAAGATCCACGTGTCCTGTAAAGTACGTTAACAGAAGTCAGCAAAATCTGACAACGCCACAGAGATTTTTATTTTTCCATAATTAGTCCTCTCAATTATAATATTCATTCCATGGTGAGTAAGGCCAGGGTCAGCATCATCTCCTAATATATTATTAAATCAGTTTTGCTGAGAAGGAATCATATTATTAATTTTTTACCCTGGTGGAGTAACTGTTCAACCACAGGTGTACACCAGCAGTTCAGCAGTGAGAGGATGTTTAGTTTCTCAAAGCACCATCTGCATTAATAACATTCATTCTCAGTAGCATATTTACAATATAAAACTGATATTGCTCTCTTCATTTATTTTACAAAAACCTTCATGAACAATAAGGATTATTTCTGCAGATCCCTTGTCATCTGTCTGCAGCAAAATGATTCAGATTCCCTGAAGTCACCTACTACCAACTCCACCACTCCCTGCCTGGGCCAGCAGTCCTCCTGCCGCCCTGAATTCCACATTTCTGCAGTATTTAGCTGAACCAAAGCAAGGCAGCTTCTTGCTCTCTTTCCTCGCCATCTCCAGGATTTACATACCATGCCTTACATACTAGCAGCAGGGGTACAACAAAGGTTCCATCAAAACAATTTCTTTACCAAGAAAGAGGTGTACAAAGATTTCCTGATCTTTTGCTAGGGAGTCTTGCCTTTTATCAAAACTACAGTCAAACGCCTTATTTAAAAGGCTGCTTATGCCAAGTCAAAAAACTGTGCACACTGGAGCCCATTCTCAGAGTCCTTGGGCACTTCCATGCCAACACCAGAAGTGATATTCTCACTGTTGGCAAAGTGGCTGTGTGAAAACACAGAGGAACTCCACTGCTCTGCATTACATTTCTTCCACTAAGGAATGGCGGGACTACAGAAAGGCAGCAGCTACGACCAACATTATGGCTTGGGCTCCACCTTACTCCCTGAGTTCTCTCTCATCTCCCTCTTCTTCAGGATTTTCTAGGACCGCTGCCCACCTGCAAGAACAGCATCTTAGCCCCTGGCCCCACCATTACAAAAGAAGAAGAAAACCCAAACCCCAGTTTGTACACACAAGAGAAACCCCAGCTCTATTACTGTCCCTCTTTGCCTGCTGCTGGCTCTTCCACACATCCCACTCGTACTCTTTTCTTCTTGGAGCCTGCGAGCCTTCCCAGGCACAGATCCAAGATCACTAAGATGCTTCAGTGGTCAATGGCAGTCATCACAAAGACGTTCAGCTCGACCACGAATACTGTATTGACAGCAATGCTCCTTTAATCTCCAGAAGATGGTCCGCCTCACTGGACTCACAACCTCCTACGACTCCATGTGCACTTAGAAAGACAAAAAAATACACAAATTGTTTTGTTGGTGGTTTGGTGGGGTTTTTTTTTTCTGTAAAGGCTTCATTTTTTGCTGCCCATCAGCACTGTCTCAGCATATTGCACAATGTTTTCTTTATTATAAAAAAATGTCTTCTGTATCAGGCAGGAAGAAAGTTAGTTTTCTCAGGAGACTAATGCGTACTATTGTCTGTAATCAGAGGTAAGTGGTTGCTTGTGTGGCCATCAGGAAGTGGGACCTGGTCAAACAAAAACAAAGTGTTATTAATGGCTTGCCCAGAAACAGAATCTCCCCTCCCTCCCTCAAAACACACACTTCTTTATTCTTGGGCATTTCTTGTATGCCTTTTTCCTGCTCTCCCAGACAAAACTTATACAAATCTGCTTGCTTTCCCTCATCTCCCCCCACTCACATAACCCTGCCAGCTGGCAAACTTCAACCAAATTTGAGAGAAAGGTAGAAGTCTTAACGGCTACCTACAGGCTTAAATTGGGAAAAATAAAAGTAATATAAAATCAAGTAGTTGCTAGAGGAGCAATCCTATTGATGCCCAATGAAGGGAAAGGTAAAGACTGCTCAGCTCTTTCACACTTCTTGGCAGCAGCACGCACGCTAATCAGGAGCAACACTGAACCCCTGCAGCACGCAGTGCCTCTACTTCAGTCAGCTGGCCAAGCAGAAGACGCATACAGGAAGGAGACTGACGAGGCCTAGGAAAACATGTAATTTTTGTAGCAATATGAAAATAAAAAGAATATAGTAAGGAAAATTGAGGGTATGTAGCAGAGAAATTTTTAAGAGACTTTGTTTCATTAATTCAGCTTCTTAGAAAACACCTGCCTTCCTTACGTTAGGTTTTCCAATGGTTTTTAAAAGCTGCTGAATGTCTGCTCATGTCAAAGGGAGGGATTATTACAAGCATCTTAAATTCTGCTGGGACCAAGTCCCAGAGTTGTCCTTATCATCCGTCCTCAGGTAGCTGTACCACTTACTTAATACTTAAGCTTTTCTTACCGATGTGGATCTGTAAGAGCCCAGTCTGAAACGGCAAAAAATAATTTCTGCTACAAATCTTCCAAAGCCATGTAAAATTCCTGCAATGTCAAACAAGATTTAAATTGTCACAAGTAGTAAAACTGTAGTACTTACAGACGTATTACAACAAAACTCTACAGGATACTTATATGGTATACAGTGCAGTAAACTGGTATGTAAAACACTGAGAAATTAACATAAAAAAGGAAACATCAAGGGCAGGGGGAATTCTAACATTCTGAAACGCATCAATAAAAGCAAAACCAAAGCTATCCAAGCAAATGTAGTTCCTTCTGCCCTGCTTTCATGTGTGAGAATACATTCTGTGGGACAGAAATATCTACTTTGAAAGAGAGCTCTTAGTTCAAGGTCTCTTTACTATGCTCTCTTCAAGTGAAAGCCAAGAAGAGAAATAACCTGTAATCCAGATACCCTGTTATGTCTTGACTAATAAGTGAATCATGTCTTTTCAACTTAGTTTATTTTTTTAAAGGAGCAAATCTTGCAGTACATTGATAAGTTACACAAGGAAAATCCTCCCAATTACTGCAGATGGAAATTTTATCTCAACTTTTGGCACTAATTTAGCACTGGATCCCAACTATAGAAAATGAACAGAATACTGGAAGTCTCTGTGTGTGTATAAATATATAGCTCTCCTTGCTCGTCCAGAAGTAAATAAACTATGCCATAGTTACCAAAAAGGAAACAAATGGCCCTCAGAAGAGCAGAAACGGCATACTGGGACACCAAAAACGAGTAGCTTTCATTGCACGTTTCAGGGCACACAAATGATCACTTAGTCTTAAACCTGCTAGAGGTTCAGGACTCCCCTGTAATTTATCCATAACGCAATCACCATGACCAAAAAAAATTCTGGTGGAACTTAAGAGGGAGAGCACTGGTAGTTACCTGTAGTTGAAAAAATTCCCCCAATAATGCCACAGAGCCTCACTAAGAACTGCCAAAAAGGCATGTGTTCTTCTGTCACCGTCACCATAAGTGAACTGATATCATATTTCATGAATATTCCTGACACCCCATGGCTGCCAGCTGCATGGTTAATTACTCTTTCCTGAAAGAAGAGAGAGAGAGGCAGAAGTTAGTCACTTCTTGTTAGTCACAGGGAAAACAATCTTAATAGATGTGATAACAAAGAGCTACTTAATCATGGTTAGCAATCCACAGACGACCAGGAAATATCAAGATAACTTTGGCCAGTACCTTCTAAAAGTCAAACGTTTATTAAATAACAATTTACTTTCCTGGTTGCTGGTCTTCTGTGCTGCATATCAATGTTCACTATCAGGCTCTGGTACTATCCTCTCGAGATTTGCTTACGTGATCCTTTAAACAAGTATGTTTATAATTAGGTTGCTTTTGGTACCTATAAGGGTAAGTGCCACAGTCGTGGTGTAGCTTGTGAACACAAGTGAGTGTGCTGGTTTAACACAGTGGTCAACTCTTCCTACTTTATGCATTACTATTAATCACTCAAATCAGGATGAGACCTTCAGGAGACATTTAAGTTGTTGAACAGCCTTAGTTATGGCAGTTTTCCCAGAGGGTGTTTGTAAATCTGCATACTGCATCTAAGACTCACTAGGCTTCATCCTCCTTCTTCCTTAGAGCGTATCTCTAGATTCACATGCCAGAGAGAATTTAATTGCTGGTTCTGAAAAGTATTGGGGAAGACACTAAACTAGAGTATACCGTAATGGAAATTCAGAAGCTTAAGTTAAATTAGATCAATGTCATTTTTTTTTTTTCCTCAGTGCATACTTACACATATGCCATAATCCATTACTTTGATGGAAAAAGAAATAAAAAGGAAAAAGATAAAAAATTCAAAATTACTGGAGTCTGAAAACTGAATACCAGTATCAAGTCTCTTTTCAAAGTTTTTGTCAGTCAGGTCATTTCAGACAAGTGTCACACAGCAAGAAATACACCTCAATAAAAATAATAACTAATTCACCATGACTACTCTAAACAGATCAGATGCCTCAGTCCTAATCCAAGAACTTTTACAGTTTCTTCTCATTTGCCCAAATTCTTAAACCAAAAGACCCCAAAGAGGAAAGTGTGGCTGCTATAAATCTACTTTTTACAAAAGGTTTCAGAAGAAAAAACCTCACAATCTTAAGTTTCTTTCAAAAGTTTCCTATCATTTTGTTGTTAGTGAAAGGTGTTGACAAACCCACTGCCAGGTAAGTTTGGCTGAAAATATACAAGGGCAGCAGAAAAGAATCTAATTGACTGAAGACAAACTCAGCCACGTCCAGGCTAATAAGAGTAGAGAAGACAGACAAGCAAGACTGAACAGAAAAGCAATGCATCACAGCTCCACGTCACCTGCAGATTTAACAGTCTGTGCTCAAGAACTGTGCAGAATACAGTACAAAATAAAAAGCAGAATACCACTTTGAAATACAGACTAGGAAATTTCTCCAGTCAGCTAAAGCTGACACAAACCATATTGCTTCATTTGCTACCAGACCAAAGTAAAAAGGATGACAAAATAATACCAGGTCACAGAAACTTTGCAATGGTTAAATAAACAAAAAAACAACCCAAAAATACAGAATGCTTTCTATATTTCAAGAATGTGATAACATTCAGCACTAGAGGATGAATGATCAGGCATACTAAGAAGGAGGAGAAGACTGAAGGTAGTTAAACAGAACCTTGCCATTGGCAAGGGATGAAAAAATATTTGTTTGTTTGATTGTTTTTCCTCTTTTGTTTCCCTAAACCTTATCGGTCTTTTAAGGTCAAATGGTGAAAAAAGAATACGACGTTAAACAGAATGCCCTAAACTCCACCCTCAAAAGATACATACTTATTTTCCCACAAATCATTTTGGTCTGCTTCTAGCTTTGACTGCTGCATACAATTTAACTGTTGGTTGCTAAAACCTGCTGAAAATAACTAGCCCTGCATCAGATATCTCAGGTATCAGTGAAGCCTTGCTAGAATTAAATCTTTTTAACACAGATTAACGTAGATAAACACAGTATATCAAACATCAACAATAGTGGAGATGATTCTGCCCGCACCTTTTAAACTCTGCTTACCAGGCTGTCCACCACTGGCAATTAAACCTCACTGTATTCAAGTTTTAGCCTTGGTTAGCTGACCGCCTTCTTCCAGGTCTACATACATGCCTACTTTTATAAAATAAATGCACTAAGTTGTTCAGTGTTAACTCTTCTTAATAGCCTTTCCCAGCTCTAGGGGTATTTGCTTTCCAAAGATAAACACAAACAAGCTTTACAGGCAACAGGGCTACCTACTGAGACAGCCCGAGCAAGCAAGTATGTAATGCCACTTTACCTCCACCGTTCACAAGCTTTTCTCCTAAGCAACCTGTGACTGTGCTGCAACTTTCATAAAAAAAATACATTCTCCCCCAAGAAAATAAGAGCTAAGACCACACAGTTAATTGACAGAAACTACCTTTACAGCAGCAGGAGAGAAACATTTAATACAAGATGGAAAAAAATGCAACAAGGAGTAAGATAAGCAGTTGACTGATGTCCAGAAGTTTAAGGAGTGCCTTAGTTGTTGCAGAGAAAACATGAAGCAGACTGCTAGATCAGCAGGAGATGGGAGTATATTGCATTATGAAATTCTTCTCTTTACTCCAGCTTTCATGAGTTTTAGAGCCAATCTTTCCCTTCAGCGGTCTGCATGTACCAAATTGAACCCCAAGACATCACCTCTATCCTACTTCCCCATGCTATGTATTTTTCAGAAGCATAGCACGGAATCATGAGGAAATAAAGATTTTTCTCCCTCAGAGAACACCACACACAGTATTACAGTGAACTGCCATCCTAATCTCTGAATTTCCTTTCAACCCAAGGCTTCTTTCTTACCTCTCGCTTTATCTGTTGTTTTTAATTAAACTTTTTGCAAAGATTTTTTTCTTTGGCTTTTGAATAAAAGATCAAAACAGAGTTCAGTGTCTGGAAATAAGACATGTAACTGGTACACATAACGCCTTTTTCTTTTTTACAGCAGTCTTTAAAATTACTCCCTTATGATTTGCCCATGTACTATGCTGCTATAACTGCTTTCTTTATGGATTCAGAATTAAAAGCCCCTCCAAGCCCAGAAGTGGAAGGTTTCTAGTCTGGACTGTAACTGAAGTTGGTGGTCCAACAAAAAGGTTAAACAAGACAGCTGAGAGACAGAGATGCTTTCTGTGTGATTAGTTTTTCATACAAACTACCTTTGTTTCCATTTCTAGCACTCCACAACCATGTTCATGACATACAAGTGAGCTGTGGTTTTGGTTTGCTTCCCACACGGATAAAAAGCTAAAGGTGGATTAAATATTTGTAAAGCTACACACAAGATTACAGACCTAAAACTTACAGGGTTTCACCATCACCACCATTAGCATCCAGTGAAGTGGAAACTGGATATCTATCGTTAATTCTAATATCAGACTCCAGATCTACGGATGCAAAACACTAATGCAAGAAGTTAGCATGTGTCACCAACTATATACATTTTACCGTCAGTATTATATTATTACAGGTAAATCTAGTGCATCTTCTACAAAGAGTCTCTTCACACTAGAGTTTTCAAGGCCACAGTGCAACTAAATGTCCCTTTTCACATTTGAGCTTTTGTTAAGAACAATCACTGTTAAATTTTTCTCTGCATGGTTTTCTCTTACTTCTACTTACCCTTTCTGTCACTGAAAACTGATGAGTTTCTGCTGAAATTTTATACGTATGGAGTTTGGTTGGCACAACTGTGATAAAATATTGGAACATCTGGTTGTCTAGAAGAAAACAAATCTCACTGTTGAATTAAGTACAGACTCAAAGATGATCTGAGACATTCACCAATAAATCAAACAAGTAATATTTAAAATAGTTAATCAGCTAAGCCATTTACACTAGGGACATTCTTCAAGGAGTCTCAGCACTGCCAAGACTACTTCAGCACCATCTGCATGGACAAAGTTAGATTCCCTGGGCAAGGCCTATGTCTCATTTGTACTCAGAGAAATTTACATTTTACCAACATAATTAAAAGATTCATTAAGGTCAGGCCACTCAAAGCTAAATATATAGTGTTTTCCAGGACACTAGAACCAAACAAGTTTCAGAAAGTCACATTTTGCGTGATACATACATCTCAACTGTGGTCTGAATACATTTTAGCCACTGAATTGTCTCTACAATGCTGGAAGCCCTTCTAAACTGGTTACAGTTTTTCTCTAGATTAGACAGACTTCTAGAAAATTCTTCTAGAGCAATCAGCATGCTTATGTCTGAGCATTGCTCTGTCTTCGTGCAATTCCCTAAGAGAACAAACACTGATAGACAGAAGCAATTTGTTTCAACTACCCTACACCCCTCCGGCTGGAACAGCCAACAGACTGACTGACTTTGAGACAACAGCGGCTTTAGAAGGTTCTGGGGATCACTCTCATGGGCAACGCAAGTCAGAGGATGAGGTGTAGGTGGCTCTGTAAAGTGGGTTACTTTACTACACTCCTTTATTTATACATGAGGAAACAAAGTGATACACAAACCCTCCCTATAGTAGCCTCACAAAACACACCGGGGAAACGACAAACCAAATACAGGAATAGAATCCAAGACTCCTGATGCAGGTGTTTTTAAACCAAATCAGATTTGTTTCTCCCCATTACAGCAACAATCAGATTTATGAATCTCCACTGTAGCATACTGCTGCAAAATTCTTTGCAATATGTTCAAACATACTGTAACTTCAATATAACACAAATCTGGAAGAAACTGCAAATCAAATTCAGCAAAACAGCGAAGTATATATAGCGATACTGATATTAAAAAGAAATTGTCCTTTGAAGATGACATGTAGATAACTGAACAGCGTATTGCTCGCTACCAAATTTAGCAGGACGTTGTTTGTAAATCACAACATTCATGAAACATGATATTTTAGATGTAGTTATTGGAAAAATATAGAAAATGATGTTTTTTTAAACACACAACACTTACGATCTGATGCTATTTTTTCTGTTCCATCCAAAGGATTAATAATTCCTGGAATAAGCTCTCCAAATGACAAATGATCTATTCTATGAGAGAAGTTATAGGCTGAAAGACAATACAGAGAAATGAAACAACATTTTTAATCTATGAGATTCTGTACTCTTCTCAGAGAAAATGATGCAGCCGTTTCTCACACTGGAAAATGCTTTAGTTAGAGTATTTCAAAACATTGGTGTACATTTCATTGGATTTGCGCTTGTGACTATATCAATACATCTACATACATGTTTCAAACAAAACTCAAATCCAAAATATTTAACAAAGAAATTCAATGTCTCTAGAAAAGAACTTCTAAAATAAATTATAACTCTATCTGAACCAACCCTGGAGCTGAAGACAGTTAAAATTTTATGACAGGAAATTTCTAGTTGGCCAAATACTGAAGTTATTCTACAGTTCAGGTCCCTGTATGTAACAGTATTAAAAAGACTAAAATTTCATAAATGAAATGTACAGAGAAAGCATAAGACAACTACCAAATTACTACATTGCCTGATTTTGCAAAGGTGTTTAAGTTCTGCAATATTACACACTTGTGTTGACATAAATTAATAGGCAGACATTTGGAGGTTTAACCAACACCAAGTTCATTTTTCACAGTAAGTCACCCTTGCCTCACATTGAGTACGGCAGCAACACACATTTAGTGTCTAAACTCAACCTAGAAATTAAGTTTCTAAGGACAAAGGTCAGAAATTTTTAACCTTACAAAACCAGATTTTGCAGGAAATAGGTAGCTTGGACTGAAATACAGGAATTTCATATGGTATCTCTGTTACAACAAAATACATTTGAGATTCCTGTTATCATAGCTGTAGAAGCAACCTAAAGATAACACTAGTAGTGTTAAATATATAAAAGTAAGTCACCCCTGAGTCATAACATTGCAAAGAATATTCTTCACTTTCTTCTACAATGCTAGAACATCTTTACAAGAGCAACCTACGTTAACATATGAACTAGGAGAGAGTAGTCTAAAAGAAATGATACTTGTTCATATGGAGATGATAGAAGGAACTTACACTCGTGGCTTACAAGGGCTGCCAAGTGTGCATGGCCTCGAGGGTGTGGTATTGCCCTAAAGAAAGCAACATATGTTTTATGAAAATTTTATTTAATGAATCCACACAAAAGACAGTTTTCCTAAACGGGACCACGTAGAAAAATTACCTCTCCCCCTCTATTTCAAGAAATACTTTAGATATATAAAAAAATATGCACATACATATAACATATACGTTTAAATATATGAGATATATATGTTTTACAAAGTTTTACATATATAAAAATTGTGTGTATCTATATATATATATATATATATAAAAGACATTTTTATTACTGCCAAGCACAGACAACCTGAATGACAAGGTACAGGAACATTAGACTCATGAAAACCCTCTTACACAAAATTAGTTTCTTGCATTTTTAGAAATGTCAAACACACCTCAAGTCACTAGGCTACTAGAAGAGCCACCAAGGCCTACCACATGAAAAGCTGCAGAACTGCTCAAGTGACTAATGAAAACTTTACCGTACTTGTTCTATAACTAAGCAAGTTAACTACACTCTGTATTTGCTCCCTGACTAAGCACGTTAACTTCAGGTCTGGACACTTGTTTGTAGAACTGCAAAGTATGTACAATGCAGAGGGTGGTAACAGTGCAAAGGGAGGGAAAAAAGCACAACTCTGTCTGGAAAGTAAAACAGCCTCTCAGCCACGCTTCAGCCCTACCAGTCCAGCTAATAATGCTGGAAACTTTCCCTATTTAGCTTGAGTTAAATCGTTACCAAATATATGTAAGTTTTGGACAAACAGAAGGTGGAGAAAGACAACGAGATCAGTCAAGATAGGACTACAGTAAATAATCAGGCAATAACGTACAAAGGCAGAGAGTAAGAAAAGCCATAAAAAAAAAAAAATCTACGAGAAGAGAAGGAGCATCTTAGCAGAAGCACAAATGTAATGATGAGCAAAAGGAAATAAAGGAGAGCAAAAGATTATTCAGGGTTGCAGAACTAGAGACAGGAAGAGAGAAGTGATAGCAGTACAGATGAAAGGCTGAAATCATCAGCTCTGAAAAGGGCTTAAGAAGTTGGAGATCTAGGGGCAAATCAGAGAGGTGGTACAAGACCAGACAGAAGTGACATTTGGAGAAATACCCACACAAAGATAGCAGCTGGAATTACATGTGGATAAATTAGAGAGTACAGATTGCATGCTAACATCTCTGGTGGCAGGAAGACAAGTGAGGACAGCAGAGCTGGAGAGCACAGAGAAAAGTGAACACAAGCTCCTATGCAGTATATATAAACTAATACCATTGCCAAAGCACATCGGAAAGCCTCTCCTCAAATCAAGATGAACTAGCATTTAGCTCCCTAACTACGGTTCTATAACAATGTTATCTCAGCACTGAAGTGGCACATGTCTACACTTCATCCACGTTAGTGAACTGCATACTAACAGAAAGGAGAAGTTTGGCCAGGCCAAAGAACGGAGGCAAGTACAAGCAGTCCGCTCCACATCATACCCTTACAGAGGACGTATTTTCAAGAGTTTTCATCCTGTAAGACACTGGAATTCATAACCACTACATTGCATGCAATAATGCACTGCATTGTTTTAGTAACTTATGAAGAAATTTGTTTTTAACTGAGCAAGAAAAGACACCACATGGAAAATAATACCAAGCATGTGTCTGGGAAGGTTAATAAAAACCAGTCATTAACTCAAAAGTGTAAAAGCATACACACACATATCCGTGCATGCACTATATATAACATAGAAGACAATTCTTTTCTTTTTTTTTTTTATTTTCAGGAATTGAACAGAACATACTTGCCCACAGTTATGTGAAAGTTCCCTGCCACTTTATTGACGTAGAGATGACCATGAATTCTGCACGCATCTGGAGATTGTAATGAATTATCTTCCCTGTTTAAACAAAAACAACATAAAGAGTACTTGAGAACATTCACTAACAGAAATAACAGCAGTACAGTTAGATTTCTTTTCCCTAGCATAAAGATATAGCATTATCATCTACCTCTCCCTATTGCGTTCTTCTGGAATTATAGCAGGGATGGTGGAAGGGAAGGAATCTAATAAAGGTCAGTCTGATGAAACCAATAAGCTTTCATTTGTACTTGTATTCAGAGATCTGGTGTACAAAGCTAATTTGTTTCCTGTTCACATGTTCAGGTATCGTAAGACCATAAGTGTATCTTGCTGCCCTGGGGATTTTTTTTCCAACTACTTCTACCAAAAAAGGTTTGTTGGAAAAATTTTAACACTACAATGAACATAAAATATATTAGTCACATTAACAACACTGTATCAAGAACAGCTTTCAACATTTATTTTTTATGAAACCTTCTTCTTCCTGTACTTGTTGGGAAGTCCACAACTCAGAACATATTTCCAAATCCGCTCCTTCAACACATCTCAAGCGTAAATACTATCTCAAATACTGCACTAACAAGTATCACAGAGGCACAGAAGGACTTAATGACTCTGAAGACATCAACCAAATGAGAAAAAAATATTTGTGAGCCCTTTTTAGCCTTGCCTTAGAAAGGAAGGATGTATTTAGTCCTCAAACAGGGAGATTACAACATGGAAAGTACATATAGTGTTTCTGGTGTGTTTGTTTTGTTTTATTTATAGCTTGCTTGGGGGGGGGTGGAGGGGTATTTGTTTGTTTTTAAGGGGAAATGAATTTCAGCTTTCATGTAGAAAGTGTTTTCCCCTGGGGAAGAAAAAAAAAAAAAATCACATAGCATCTAGATTCAGGTAGACCAAGCCTTCTATACATCAGTCTCTTAGCATTTTGTGGGTAGCTGGAATAAGGTGTCAACGCAAGGTTTCTCCAGTGCTGTCTTACACCAGGGCATTTACTAACAAAACACATTTTTATTCAAAGGTTGATTCTTTTAAAACCATAAAATATTAAGTCACAGCTAATAGCAGGATTTTTTTTAAAAAGTTGCTAGACAGAAAGATTTTTTTTTTCATTTAAAAAAAAGACTTGTTCAGTATTGCTTTGGAATTACTAATTCACATTAGAAAGGAAGCATCAGAAAAAATGGACTAAAAAGGTGTACATATATATTTATGTGTGTGTCTGTATTATGTATACATATACATCTATAAATACACACAGAAAATCTGGAAACTTTCTCCAGGTTGGAAACCCCAGAGGTTTTCATAAAACAACAACTCTTTAAAGCAAGTATCAAGTATGCTATTTTAAAATGCAATAAAAAGCAGTAAGGTCTTCTTTTCTTACAAAATTATGTTCTGGAAAAAAAAAAATAATCACAACCACAATAAAATGTGAAGTCTAATTAAATAGGGTGGGGAGAAGGAATGACGACAAAACATCCCAATTTTTCTTACCGTGGCGGCAGTGCTGTAGAAGCACTTTTAAAAGCACTTTTGAATATCACATCTTGAAGAGAGTGTTCTTCCTGCAGCCTACTCTGAATCAGCTGCAGCATCCTAAAGATTACACACACAAGTGTGAAAGCATGCAACAGTAAAACAAAAAATAACTTCACAATTATCAGCTTCAGCTGTAGGTTATAAATAGAGAAGTTAGCAAGGTTCATGTCACCATTAAAGTGTTACAATAAACTTTGAGAATACTTTATACAGAGCTTAAAGCTCTGGTGTTCACAGTAGCACGTTACCAAAATACCAAAACTAGCTAGACTCCCACGTAAGCTTCAGGTTCTATTACAAGATTATCAGTATAGCACTCACACACATAACCAAGCTATCCCAGTTTAAATGATAAACATTGTGTCCATTATATGAAGTTATATGAAAGACTCAAACTCATTTCCTTTCACAAGAACGTGGCGGTTTGTTACTATGGTTCAGCTTTGACATTTAGGTATCAAGCTATCTGTGTTATGCATCTGAAGCCATTATTAAAGCTTGTGCTGCCAAGCATTCATTTGGAAACATAAGTTGAGGGAGTCCATACATCCTGGCTTGCAACTGCATGACCCAATTCCACAAATAAGTCCAAAGCAAATTTTGTACATGACAGAGAGCTCAAATCATGATAAAAGCAAAGTAAATTACTATCTTTTCACAGGTTTACACTCTGAAATTACAAACAAGAGCTGTTAGACCCAAGACATAGTTCTGTCATGTAGCTCTAGTGTACCTCAAAGCCACTTCCAGTACAAATAATACAAACCATAGGCATGCAGCTCAGTGCCTTACCTTTGCCATTCTTTTTGTTGCGGGCTGAGGTCAAATACTACCTGAAACAAAAATAACACATCTAATAAAACATGTAGGATCCACTGAAGTCCCATCCACGAAACCCAGAAGAGAACCAGGGTGTGGGAAGAGGTGAGGAGTTACAATCAACTTCACACTTGCCACCACATACTGGAGTTTATGACAGGACCTTGCACTTTAAGTAATACATTTAGTGTTCAAGTATGGAAATGTCTGTCCCTCTCCCCTCAGAATTATTCACTTGTTTGCATTTATAACTTCAGCATCTTTTCCTAAAGCTCTCGTAACTCAAGTCAGCAGTCTCTGCCCTCCTAGCCTCTAACATGGGCTAGAACAAGCAGTGAGTGGCCATTTAATTCTAAGTGATATATAACTGACATGCATGGTTTTGATGCAAACAGCAATGAAACAGGCAGAGGAGTAATCTTTGAAAAACAAGGGTCCAGATGCAGATCGTTTATTTCTAGGGTAATCCCACACCAAGCACTTCTTTAAGACAAGCTACCGGATCTGCTATACTTCGACCAGCACAATAGTATCACCAGTAATATCTGTGCACAGAATTCAAATCTATGTATTGTTAACACTCATGTACTCCAGACAGTAAATCCAATCGCAATTAATGCTCAAACCTACCCAGAGCTATGGCCCAAAGAGACCAGGTACAGACAGTTTCCTCTTTCTAGGATTATAATCACTGGGGCAACTGCTAGCACGCAGCAGCTACAGCAGCGCAGAGATTACTGTCCAGACAAAAAGAGGAAACGTTCCAAGGAGAACAAACAAACAAAACCAAGCTCCTTCCCCTTCCCCGGCACGTCCTTCCATTCAGCCATCTCCTCCTGCCCAAACACAAGAGTAGGAATTTGGACAAAACTCTTATAATTTGGAATATGCCTCAGTTATTAGAGAATGTAATAATTATAGCAGGAAGTTACATTCTCTAATAGGTTTTCTGTAAATGATAAATTACTTTCACACGGCATAATTACTTCAAAGCTTATTGTACTGTGCCATCAAAACCACTTTAAGAGAGCATAAGCTTATACAGTTCCAGAGCATTCAGTTCACAGTACAGAAATTAAAAGGATACCACCCAATTTATGATCTTTAATGCCGTTCCACATTATAAGGATATCGTGGTGACTTTCTACCCCTTTTAGGAATCATAGTATTCTTCCAGTTAAAAAGCAGTTACATCAATTCTCTTTTTATGAGAGTTCTGATAGTTTTCCTTCCATATCAAACACTGTTAGCACTTACCCCTAGAATTTGCACATGTAAAAGTAACTAGCTGTAGAAATCACCAGCTTGTTAAGAAGCACTGAGCTGGGAGTCTGCCGTATTCAAATCTGCTGTATTCACAGAGCGTGAACACACAGAAATCCCAACGCTAGCCTTTTTCCCTAGCAGATTCCTGGGGTAAGCACTGCAGATGTCACTCTAGGACCAGACAATACTCTGGCAGGTTCTGTGCAGCCCAGTTGTGGGGAAAAAAACACAAGTGAGCAAACCAGCCCAGTAATGCTCCGCATCAAGTAAAGAGCAATTTGCTTTTTAAATAAAAAGGTAAGAATCAACTTACTGGTTCATAGATTAGCCCATCTGCAGAGGCGACCATCGTTTCTGCTAAATCCAGAACATCAGCCCCCACATCTATTTTAAACAGGGAGAAAAATATTAAGATTCATACAGACGATCATAAACAAACAAACAAAAAGCTGAAACTAAGTTTCACAGTACAGCTGCAAACTTTCAGTATAAATTACTGTTCCTTGTTAACAAAGCCCAAATCAAATGAAAAATAAATCCGGCAAGAAGCAGATTACTGGGAGGTTAAGGGGAAACCACAGAATCCTACTTTTTAACCTGTCACATCAGAGTATCATCAACTGATGCACAGTGACCAGAAACAAACTTTTCAGGTTTGCAATATTTTCTCACTGATGTAGCACCTTCAGAGATGTTGTATGAACCGCATACACCAGCTTTCTAGGATCTGCTATGCACAAGTATTTTTTCCTGTTTCATAAGCACTGAATCCAAACCAAGACTAGTCAAAACAGAGGATAAAGTTTTGTTTATTTCTCAAATTAAAAAAAAAATGTAGAAAAAAAATTCAGAATGTTCTTTTTTTTTATGCTGGAAAATAATTGAAAAGTATTAAAATAAATTTTAGGAGTAAGAAGGGATGACTTATGAATTAATACTTGTGAGACAAACACAAATTGTATGCTACTGATGTACCATAAAATTAATGCAAGGTTCATCATAACTAAAAAAGTGAGTCTTGAAGATTTGCTTGCATCGTTGGTATTAGTAGTATTCTCTCTCTTTCTCAGGCCAGGACAACCAAAACCAGTCCATACTAATAATGGTTCATTATCTGTATGATGTCAAAAGAATAGTAAGCATTGCCTTTAAATGAGAAGGCATCCATATGTTCATCAGGAGGATGAAATTACCTGATGGTTCCAGTATTGTTAAACAGTAGACCAGATTAATATTTGCCAAGTTCATAAATAAATAAAAGTTGTGATGAATTCCTGCTGCTGAGTTGTGTCTCACAATGAGCTTTTAGAACATTCCAGCTAGAGAGAGAGTGGAACAACAGATCCCTTTTTTGCTGACAGAAAAAGCAAAGTTCTGTGAGACGTGAATGAGATGGCATAAATACTTTTCTTCACATCTCCTACCAATTCTTTAAGTGAGTCATATGCCATTAAGATCACTACATACCATCAAGATCAGAAGAAATCTCACTGTTAGAATATTTTGAACGATATCCAACTATATTGCAAGCAAATGCATATTCTGAAGAGTGTTTAAAGTGTTTCAAAACTTTCACTGATGGAATACTTACATTGACACCTCATGGCAACTGTAATATCAATATTGATTCTTAACTTACTGTAAAGAAAAAAAAGGCAAAAAGCTAATAAGTAACATTAACTACAAGTATCGAGAGATATATTACTAAAATTCTCAGATTACTTCCATAAACACAGTCAAATAACAAAGTTTACACTAGTAAATATACACTTAAGATGTTTAAAATTTGCGTGAATCAAAATGGACTTTTAATTACTAAAGTATTGATGATCACTTATAACTTAAGAGATCAAAGCATCAGGTTTCCCTGTTGAATTTTACTATGAAACTCCTAACAGATTTTTTTTTGAAATATCACTGGCCGAAGAGTTTGTCACACATACTAAGAATATACAGTTTTCAGTATTTTACACATTTTTTTCCACACAACTACAACAGCGCAATAAATTCCACAGAATGCAGTGGATCAGGACAACGTAGGAGTTACAAATCTAAACCTGAGTAAATATTTGAGCACCTTCCTCTTGTTTTGTCCTCGAGATAGGCCATAGCATTTCCAATCCTAATCAGAATTCCTCAGGACAGTGACATTCAGGATCAGGCTGAGAAGTTGCTAAAACCAGTTCCCCAAAAATGCTGCCGTGTCATAAAGATCATTGGTTTTGCTAGCACTGCTTCTGGAAAAAGCTTTTTTTTTTTCAAAAATTATCCCATCCCAAATTATCCCCAAAAAATCCCATATTATAATAGCAAAATGCCTTTTATGTCCCAATCTTTATCCTGAATGTTTCCACAATGAGGGGTGGTAAAATATAGTTCTTTCCATCGGGGGGGGTGGGGGGTGGGGAACCCAAACAAAACCAACACCCCAAAAAATTCCATCACACCAAAAGTGTGATTGTGTGGCATTTCCCAATATTCTGGCCACTTCCTATTGTTTTTCATGTTCGTTTCACAAAAGTCATTTAAACTACAATGAATAAATCCCCTCACTATAGTTACCTGGTCCTATCACCTCCAGGGAGCTGCTCCTGGGAACTCAGCTGACCACAAACAAATCACATAAGCAAGGGATTCAACATTGGCTCAACTTGGGATCAGACGTGGTCAGCAGACAGGAGAAAAGCAGTTAAAGTGATACCAATCTCCATTGGTTTAAATTGTCACAGAACCACAGGCTGAGTGATTGGCTCACAATCAAACTGCAAAATCTGCAGCAGTCCCATAACAGTCTCTTAACCACTAGACTATCCTTCCTGTGTGACAGCTTCACTAGGGAAAGAACCTACTTTAGCAATGACCTAAATGTGAAACTCCCATCTGTCTGAATGGATTTACTCTAACTTGAGTTTTTGATGCATCTCCCTTAAATTTCTCATATTCTTTTACTTTTTCATTACAGAAACCTTTGGTATTTCTGATGTACAAGACATCCAATTAATACATTTATCTTTAGCTTGTTACCACAGCAACTAGTCAAACAGCTTTTAAAGTTGTTTCAGTTCCAGACGCGTGATATTTAAAGGTGTTTAGTGCACAAAATCTCCCTTAACTTCACATGGACTCATAGGTGTCTGATCACCTCAAGAAGGAAGGCAAATGCAGTCCAGACAAGCACATGAAACTTCAGCGAATCTTGGAGGCCAGAACTGGAGACAAGATCAGTAGCAATCTCTTGGTAATGTAGTCAGAGTTAGGAGTGCTTAAGGTTCTCCTCCAGCACCACAAAGTATAATGGCAATATACTAACTGTATAAACTAGATTAAACGTCATGTGAATCTGGTGTAATGTAAATCCACTGATTTACATCTTAAAATGTAATTACAAGCTGATGTACACATTACAATGTCCTCTGAATTGTTAGCGAATAATTCCTCAGGGAACTCCACCAACAAACTTACACTATTTTGACTTCTACATCACAGAAATCTCAATTTCTCTTCTTCAAAGATTCCAGAAAAGAAAAAAACCAAATCAATCAACAGAAGAAAAATCAAGTCCCTTTAGTATTTCATTAATTTCAATCATAAATTGCTTGCAACTCACATGAACATTTTAAATCTATTATTTCCTGAAATACAGACAATTTAAATTTTTAAAAGGCATTCCAGTGGATAAAAATTACCTAGTAAAATCCTTGTCTACTTCATATTCATATTTCATCCATGTGTCCCAATACACTGTGAACTCCATTACAGTCAGGACAGCTATCGTTACAAATGCTATCAGAGAAACTGAGTGGTCAAAAGGAGAAAAAAAAAAGATGTTTAGATCATGAGAAATATTATTCAGAAACATAAGCAGAACAAAATTCTAACAGTCCAGAACCTAAGCATTACTAGTGCAATAATGGTATCTGGTATCTTTGATTTACAAATCCATAAGAAAAATGTTTGCATAGCTACAGTATTTGCTTTTACATAGCAGGGGAAAAGAACAAGTCCTACCTTTATATCAAGAAAGAGTTTTTTATATTAAATACAGTCAAATACTAGAATCATGGGGAGGTTGTGAAATCCGTATACAGATTTAAGAACAGGCTAGATTCTCCTCCACATATAAAACCAAATGCCCACAAATCACTGTCAGGGATAGTCTAGGCAAACACAATCCTAAATTCAAGCATGAAAGAAGAAGAAGGTGCACCTTGAAGTCCCTTTAAGCGTCCACTTGTCTATAACCTAAGTTTTTATAACAATTTTTTTTATATCTAGTTTTAGAGCCAAGACGCTAGCAGATGAGAAATAACACGCCCTGGAGGTGTTCAAGGCCAGGCTGGATGGGGCTTTGAGCAACCTGGTCTGGTGGGAGGTGTCCCTGCCTATGGCAGGGGGGTTGGAACGAGATGATCTTTAAAGGTCCCTTCCAACCTAAACCATTCTATGATTCTATAAATATGCATTCTATGCACTGTCCAGTTAGAAAAAGGTGCTCTCATTATATTACTTGTGTATAGCTGCAGTCAGGACTCCCATCCCAGTATTTCAAACAATTCTCCCTCTGGTGATAAGCAACACATAGCTATCCCTTCTACCAACAGCTAAATAAGTGAAGAACTAGTTTGAAATTATTTTTAGGAAGAAAACTAATTGGTATATTTTAATGGTATATGTGTCTCACCTATCCCCAAAGCAGCCTATTCATCACACTTGCAAAGTTGTACAATTCAAAGGGAAGATCATCCTGCTGCACATAGTCAGAAACATAGTACCATAAGCACCTGCTATGCCTCTTTTATTAAATCATGGCTTTTGCTAATTTGAAAAAAAACTTCAGTCATGGACCACAGTAGTGATTTGTACAGCTTACTGACAGTATATGTTTTCCATCTGCATTCTGTGGAGTATTTCTATTGAGTCTGTGAAGCGCAACTTGAGAAAAACACAAGCCCGTTGTTGACAGGCTTCAATTCACTACACAGCAGTCCACAGCCCAGAGGTGGCAGCAGGGACACGAAGGCACTGTCCTATGGGATCAGGAAAGAAGCGCTGTCTGCAGCATTGGCTGTTGCACTAAGCAGCAACATTTCAAGTTCTAGCTTGCAGCTGAAGCTGTATAGTGATCATGTATATGAAGACCTTCATGTCAATGCATAGTGTGAAAGCAGATGCACTGATCAGTTAATTATTCTGGTTATCAATTTCCTTTTGGAGCCCAGTAGGCCAGACTCACCCCAGCTATGCAACAGGAAAGCTGGAGTCATACTGTCTATCCAAACACAAGGAAACAATTAAGAGCCATAGCTGCTTTCTCGGTAAATCTGAGTAAAGGTATTTGTGGATCTGAACAGGAAAATGAAGTCTTGTAGAATCCTCTTTTCTGAATGCTCTCTCAGCACCAGAGCTGGAGTCTCAGCCCATTTGAGAGACGGGTACTTCTTTTCTAATAGGTTTTAAGGCACTGAAAGTCTGAAAATAGAGTCTTGATATGTTTTGCGTCTCCATCACACCAGAAAAGTAAGCCTGATACTTTAATCCTGAATGAAACAGGAGTACTATATTAAAATTTTAGAATGGCATAGAATAAGACAATCCTATATTGTCATTTATAAGGTTACTGGGATAAACCAAAGAATGTTAAGATAACTTCTGGTGTTGAGACATCTTTAGGGCACCCTTCACCAAAGTGAAGTTCTCATGAAGGATGGTGCTATACTACAAAAAAAGAGGAATTTTTACGCATTTATTGTTTTTCTAAGAATTACAACATAAAAACAACTCACTTTCTCAGGAACTGGGACTAACATTAGCAAAAAGTTACTTAATCAGCTCTCAAAGATTATTTTATATGCAATAATCCTTTAATTATTAACAGTGCAATTCAGGAAACATAGCAAAGGAATACAGATCTCTCTGATATTTATTTCTATACAAGTGGCGTAATGACTTCAGAGGCTTATCTGTAGATTGCAATTGCTTCTTGTACGTTTTATTCAACTGAGTTTCAGACATAATGGCACATGAGAGAGACTTTTGTCCTCTGTTTCAAACTAACTGCAAGCAGTTTCCTGTCTAACTGCAAACAATTCCAATAGACGAAGTCACTATTTCCCAGATCAGGCTACCTCTAACCCAACCCAACCTACAGGCGCAATTTTCTGTTCAGACACATACAGAAAAGGTACTTCTTACAGCTACAGCTTTTTAAGAGAACCTCAAGTGACTAATAAGGACAGTACAAGCACATGACCTGGAGTGAAGTGTTTAGTTCTTCAAAGGGCTTTCTTTACTCTTACAATTAACTACACCTTCAAGACAAAAAGCTTCAGAAAGCTGCCCTTCATCCTGATGTTTAACTCAGCCAGCTCTTAGACACCTCTGCAGAATGTTTTTCCTATTTATGAAAGCACAGAGCTGAATCCAGCCTGCATTTCAGCTCATGCTAACAGTCTCACCCAGAAACCTGACACAGAGAAAAGGGCTTAGTCAGACAACAAATTAGAAAGTTTTATTACAGCCTTGGCACACTGCACTTCGAGTTGTAACTGGTTAGAAGTTTTTACAGTGAACCTTTACATTGTTTTGAGTCTCACCAGTTTTACCCAAAAGTCTCCCATGAGATGAGCAATGAATGCATCTATTTGGATAAGATACTATGCCTTTACTTGAAGGAAGCTCTGTCAGTCCACAAAAGAAATCAAGAAACCAATTTTGGCTAGTTTCAAATGAACACAGATGCCTGTCTTCTTGAAGCTTCTATTCCCAGAGCACGCTAGACTGAGTTAAGAGCCAACATGAATCATGTCAGCATCTCAGTAAGGCCTACCTGTGCCTCCACTTGCTGACGTCTCCACATAGCTTTCAGGAACCTTTGGAAAGGCATCCAATTCTTTCATCAAATTCAAGGTCTTCTTCCGATTCAGTCGCCTCATCTTCAGCACACTCCTCCACTTCCTCCTTCATATATTCCCTCTGTTTTAAGAATAAGTTGTTGTGATTAAAATACACAAGCAATGTTACTCAAACTGACTGGCTATAACTATAAAGCAGTAATAAGGCAAATAAAATCTAAGAAATACGTTTTCAAGAAACACATGCTAGACAACTGCATGGTCACTCTTGCTTCAAGAAGCCTGTTAAAATTGGCCTGGACAGTGCTGCTTACATTCCAGCCACATCCAGCACATTCAACATTTATTTACTATGACTAATTTCTTTGTCGATTAAATTTTTATTAGTATTGGATATATTGAATTTTAAATTTAAAAAAAACCAACAAACTCAGTCCTGAAGTAAGCTCACTAAACAGACCTGACAATGCGTGGGATTCACTGACTTAGCAGGGAATATCTAATAGGTTGCATAAACTCTGGTGGATGTCAAACCACTCCGAGCTCCTATATTCAGCCAATGTGGGCATATACTATAAGCTAAAGGAAAAAAAAACCCGCATCTCACATTTTTACAGTTGTAGAACTTTATGGTCATAATAAAATTATCATTTTTCCCCTCTATAAAAATGCCACCCAAAGCAAATTAAGTATCAAATCCTAGCTCCATCCTTCAGAACCGTTTTTGTCCATGACATGATCTCTGCTCCGCTTGGAGTTGTTGATACGTTAAGCAGCAGGATGCTGAGAGAAGCAGCCTGCCCAGGAAACACTGTCTTAAACTGTTTCCAAAACATGCAAATATGCTCACAACCCGGTCCCGCCAATATGCTGCATGTCTTAACAAGCTGGCACTGCTGTTTTCCGTCTGAGGAAATGCTGCACTTTGCCCAGAATATCTGAAGCTATGAAAACCATTGTGCATTTACTGTATTTTAAGAATATGTCACATTATTATCCTCCGTTTAAAGACACAGAGTCAGGCAAACTAACCTACGCTGCAAACATGGAAGACAATCCTCATCATCATCTTGTACAAAAAACTGTTAACTCATCTCCCCTGTTTCAAGAGCACGCGTCTCCAGCGTGTCCTAGTGAAATTACTCAAGAGCTATTACCTGCTCTGCCCCTCCCTGGTGCTGAACAGGCTTCGTACTGTGCGATAACAGAGGAATAGGCTTTATGGGTAATGGAACTTCACACGTGAAGAGTCACAATCTATGCCTGCAATTTCCTCACTACACAAATTCACTTCAGACCTTAGCGAGAAAATACAGACTCTGCACTTGGCAGGAATATCAGTCAAGTCAGCCTACAGAGACCAACATAATTATACTGTGCGTGTTGTACAGGATTCAAAGAAGCCACAGTTAAAGTGGGCAGTGAAGATGGGTGCTGTAACAGAATTTCAGTTATACAGCATCAAAAAGAAAAAAAAAAAAAAATCAGGGCAGCAAGGTCCTGTCCTGCTTGGTCACAATGACTGGAGCCATAACGTTCGTTAGCACTGAGGAAACACCGGAGGGGGTTGCCTGCTACCCTACAGACAGCACTGAACTCAGCTGAGCACCGTTTCATTTTCTCCCCGTCTTCTCTGCTACCACGTGTATAGGAGCACACCGTAAAAAGATACAAGATAAACCTAGAGAATTTGAGAGCACTTTATTAAGAAACTTTCTAAACCATCCTGCATCAGTCAGTATGCGGTTATTTGTAACCTAGCTAGAAGTATCCACTTTGTTCATTCATTTCTTTAATCCCACCTATACAGACTCACTTTCCGTTACAAACCGGGACAGACAGCTGATACCTCCCCCCCCCCGCGCCCATCCCACCGCACCTACCGCAGAAACACCAACATTTGAAATCCACTGCTACAAAAGTAACATATTACAAACCCAAGAGCCAAGCGCGTTAACAAAAAAATCATTATTACAAGCTTAAAAAGAGGAAAAAGCGTAGCGCAAACACCGCTCGAGACCGGAGCGCCCGCAACTCAGACCCACCGGAGGGGCTCGGGCAGTTTTCCCTTACTCGGACAACTTGGAAGCGAAGCCGTTACCGCCGCCGGAGCGCGTCGGACCATCCCCTCCCACACCCGCGGAGCGCACCCACGCCTCAGTCCCCTCCCGGGGGCCTCGCAGCCAGCACCGGCCGGCCGGCCGACCCCCGCCCGGCTGCCCAGGCCGAGGGAGGCCCCGGGAGGGGAGGGAGGCTGCCGTCAGCCCGGAGCCCACACAGACCCGTGCGGGCCGCGGGCGCCGCCGGCCGCCGCACTGAGGCGGTCGCAGGGCCGCCGTCAGCCACCGTGCAGCCGCGGGACCTGACGGGGCGGGCCAGGCCGCACCACGGGACGGGCCAGGCCGCGCCGGCCGCCTCGCCCCCCGCCTTCTTCCCCTACCTCTTGCTTCTCTCGCCGTTACCCAGCGCGGCAGGCGAGGCCGGAGAAGGGAGAGGAGCCGCAACGCCCTGCTCGGCGCCCGCCTCGCTGAGCATGGCAGCGCGCGTGGCCCGCGGCGGGCTCGCTCCGCCACCGGCGGCAGGCGCAGGCCGACGGGAGCGGCGGCGGCGGCGGCGCCCCGCCCGCGCATGCTCGCCGCCCCACGGGCATGCGCCGCCCGGGGCAGCGCGGCACCGGCGGGGAGCGGAGCGGCTCGGCGGCCTGGCGAGCGGGGAGGAATAAGGAAAAAATACGTGTAATGTGGGGGGGGGGAATGGCGGATGTTCCCCGCCCGTGCGGCTCGGAGGGAGCCGCAGCGGAGCCTTCGGGTGTCTCCGGGCTCCCGGGAACCGCCGCCTCCTGCAGCGCTGGGGTCCGGAGCCAGCGGTGCAGGAGCAGCGAAAGAGGAGGAACGTGCTGCTCCGGAGGCGGGGGGAGATAGGTACCGACAAGGATTCGTGCAGCTGCGGGTTAGCGAGTGGTGGTTGAAAGCGATGCCGGTGGAGTATCTAAAAAAGCCAGGTGGAAAAGCAGCGGGGCCTGGCTGGGCGGGGGTGATACCGCTTTGGAGGCTGTGGGCATGAAGGTGGGCGGTGATTGGAAAGAGGCAGTATCTCCTCTTGGGGTAACTCTGAGGGGAAAGGCGTTAAGACAGTGGGCTGCAATAGTGGGGGAAAGGCAGATGTTAAGCTCACAAGCCAGTCTGCAGACCTGAAGTGAAAAAAGTAAGAGGGCACATTTATACCCAAAATACCCGTTCTTTTCCCTGCGTTGGTGGAGCCAATAAAAAGGCACTGTCTCTCACCACAAACCTTACCCACTTAGTAACAGCACTGTTAGTTTATCTCCAGATTTTTTCGTTACAACTGCAGCAATTCATTCTCCTCTACGCCAGCATCCCCTGTAGTCTTTACATCTGTGCGGCTACAGACACAAAGTCAGTTATCACAGGGTTACACTTTGTGACTGCCACCGTGCCCACAAGTTCACAAGCAGCAGAACCAACCTAGACGTCTCCCTACAGCCAAAAGGGGAGCTCTCCGATACCTTTTGGCAAGTACTAACATCTTAGGTGACATCAAAATTATTCAAGGAAAAGTGCTCCATATAAGATTTAAAAATAATAATAATTTTTAAAAAATTACACCAAACATACATATTCATAGATCAGAAAGGAGAATGAAGACTCCAGTATTTTTTGGTAATGAGGCACCCCAGAAAGACAGAAAGTTACAAGTTTCACAGCGTTAGTACAGATTTCCTCTTTTTAATGTTTTAGAGGAAAAAGTAGATCCATGCCAAGAGTCTCAAGTAGCATGCCACAGTATATATACAATTTGAAGAAAACAGCTGTTTGTCTGGGTATCTGCAGCATTTGAGAATGAAAGAAACCAGAAAATGAAAAAGTCATATGAAGAGATTCAAAGAGTATTTTGGGGTTTTTAGGGATAGGCAGACAGTGGGTTGGTTTCAAGGAAGGAAAGAAGACACAGCAACACACTGATGTTGTCACTGAATTCTGATCAGTCTGGTTTGATAATTTTGGCAACTGGATCAGAGAGTCAGAAAAAGAAGGTGAGAGAATGATACTTCAAGAGATAAATAACCAGTCCAAAGATGTTTATCTGTTCCCTCATCTCAGAAACAGCAGACAGCTTTAGCCACAGCACTTAAAGCTCTTATATTGACATGCCAATGGTCGTAGGGTATAATTCAGCAGCCAGGGATTTTGCTGGCTAAGCCCTCTTTTCCCTTAAAATGCTCTCAGCACTGGGGCCTGGAAAGCACAACCGATAGATCTGGTTATTAGCAGTGCATCAGAGATGCTCAACAGATGTTCTCACAGGCTGTGAACTAAAGCAATCCAATCTGCTCACAGACAAAAATGGTTTTGGCATTAGTGCTCAATGCCGCATTGAGATGCCTCTTATAGAGGAGAAGGGGCATGGGACAAAACTGCTTGCAGCTTTGCACCATTATGGTTGTATTTTTAACTACAGATGTCTATATAGGATTTTATGAGAGAAAACGCAGTCAACATTTTTCAGAATTTAAGAAAAATAGAGAAAATTATATAGTGATAACACTGTGCATTACACTGACACTATATATTTGACTGTACTGTGCTAAAGCGACGTTAACAGTGATCATACTGCACCTGTCAAGTACCAGATTATTCTAATTCAGACTCTGCTCCTTTCCTTATGCCTTTGCGTGTTCATTTTCTGCTCTCCAGATCACACCTCAGCGGTGGCAGCCTGTGAGCACCTGCCAAATTACCTGTGGGAGCCTGAAGGGAGCAGGGAAGGAGGAAGAAATCCAGCTGCCACGCAGGCGAGCCGAGGGGCTGCCCCTCAGCTGCTGCCTTATACGTATTTGTTTCACTACAGTATTTAACAAGATCGCAAAGCACCCTAAGACTTGAGTGCAGTCACCTATGTAAAAATACAACTATCTTGCCAAGAAACCCAGCACTGATGATTTATGAAGTCCCTCGATGCGTGCAAAGAGGGGAAACCACATAAGATGTCTCATATCCGTACAGTTTAGCAAACCACAGATGAAGCAGGACAGGAAAAAAAAAATATCACAGGAATATTAGGCTATGAAGCACATTGATATCACAGAGAAGATGGTAGACGAAACAAGAGGAGCAAATGTAAACACGCACAGATTCCCCCACCTGCGCTTCAACACGTGTCAGCGTCAACATGCTGGAAACCGTATGCAGAATTAAAAACCCGGCTAACGCATTTCGAGACTAAACCCGGGCCCCCATCGTTTGCTGCTGCTGCTGCTACCGTCGCGCCTGCACAGGTGGTTCACGACGGCTGAAAAGGCGCTTTGAACCCGTTAGCGAGAAAGGGAGAGAGAAAGCGGGCGGGTGGCGGGAGGGCCCGGAGGCAGCGCGGCGAGGCGGGCAGCGGGCACTTTACCGGAACGTGCAGGCATCGGGTTGGCATTTAGGAAGGAGAAGGAAATACAGGTGCACAAGAGCAAATATGGAGATGAGGGGGTGGGAGTGGCGGGAAAGGGGGTGGAGGGGAAGAAAGTCAGTCCTGAGGGTCGAGCGGTGAGGGCCGGAGGGTGAGGGGAGTGGCGGCGGCCGTTCGGGCAGCGAAGGGACAGCGAGGGCGATGAGGGGCGGCCGTGAGGGAACAACGGGCACCGGAGCAGCCGCCGGGCGCCACAGAGCGGCGATGGCGGCGGGAGGTGGCCGCGGCCAATGGGAAGGAACCACGCTTGCAGGAACCCGAGCGCAGAGGCGGTGGGAAGGGGCCGCCGCCGTCGCCGCGCCTGTGGAGCCGTGGCCGGGCGCTTGGGGGAGCTGGACGCCGCCGTCCTTGCCCCGGAGCCGCGCCGGCAGTTGCTGGCGCCCGTCCTGTGCCGCGGTCCCCCTGAGGGAGGCGCCGGGTGAACAGCGGGGCCTCTCGGAGCGGGTTCCTCGGCGCTGCCGCCGGGCCGTTGTTCCCGCCGTTTTACCTCAGGGGCGGCTGCGCCCGACGCCCGCCCCTCGGGTGGTGAAGCTGCTCGATCATAGGGTGGTGTCGGCCTTTATACGTCCCCCACTTCAGCTGGTGCTTAAAACCGGTTTGTATAGTCACGGGTTGCCGGTGAAGTAGCCCTGTGGCGGTCAGCCCCGGGGAGGCGGCCGGGGTGAGGCGGGCGCCAGGCGAGGAGCGGGAAGCCGCAGTCCCGCCATCGGCTCGCTTCGCTTTGCCTCACCTCACCTCACCTCAGCCCATGGCTGCGGCAGGGCCGCTGCTGCCTTGCACGAAACCTGAGTGGAGTTACGTCCCGCCATGTGTAGGACTTGCGGTTGCATTGCAATGCAGTAATGCAGGTGGTGGTTGTGGTGGTATTTATTTACGGTCTTCCACTTTCTTGGTGCATCTGTAGCTGGTTTAAATAAAAACAAGATGGGCATGAAAGGAGGCCTTGGTCTCTATTCATCTACGTCATTTTTCCAACTTGGTCTCACTTCTGGTCTTTTGAGAGATCATTTTTTAAATGATCTTCATGAAAATTTCTTCTCATAGGGTCTCAGAAAGCAGACCGGTCCAGTTCACTGAAAGGAAAAATGTGTTGAAGCTATTTAGGCTGTCTGAAACAACCCTATTTAGCCTTAATTCATTGTGTAAATAGGACAAATTTGTTCTATGGAGTCACCACTGTTTTAATACATAATCCAAAATTATTTCTTACTAGAAATCTTTTTAAAGAGAAATTAATCTTAATTCTTCTTTTGAATGTTTCTGTGACTTAGCTAACATTTAAAATGCAATTTATACAGCTGCTTCATGAGGCTCATACTTCACTTGCAGGGGAGCTGGAATAAGCACTGTACTCGAGTAAAGTACCGTGAAAGCTACAGTTAAAAATGTTATGGTGTAATCTTGTTGATTTTTTTTTTCCTTTTCCCAAGAATTTAAATTGTTTGGTGTAGACAGATAACTGATGTGAAGTTGTGTCTTTCATTCAGTGGAGATTTGCTGTATGTTGTTGATAGATTATATGGTGTGTGTGGGGAGGAAGGGAACATCAGTCACTGAGCTGAATTCCTGTCTAGATTACAAATGTCAGGTTAGTAATAAATCCTGATCTATCACCGCTTGGCTATTTTTAGTAATTAGATCATGATTACAAAGCAGAAATATTTTGATAATTGATTAAGTTGCATGAAAACACTAATCCTTTTGCGTAATGGCTTCTTGAATTGTCTAAACACTCAGCACAAGGCCAGCAACTATCAGGAGACAAAGACATATACACTAGTGTGCATTGTGACCTTCAGTATTTCTGTGATTTTAATGTTCTGTTTTCCTGAAAAAAAAACATGAACGTTAATAAATAGGTTTCGCAAAGTTTCTTTGAACTTGTATTCGCAAGTAATCATAATTTTTTACTCCTTTGCTACACGTTTGCTTTGTCCCAGTGGAAAGCTTAGTCTTGAAAAGTATCACTAGTCTTAAAAACCTGGATAGTAGGAAGGATTTGGGCTTCTGCAGGGCTACCTGGTTGAGAACGGTGTTAGCTGGCATAGTGGAGGGATGTGAATGATTTGCCTTTGGTAGAGGAAAAGGCATTGCTATTTTTTAATTGCATAAAAGACACTGAAGTCTTTTTCAGGGTTCGGGAGAGGTCTGGATAAGCCATATGTGAGCTGATGTTGATACTAGGATATTAATAAGTTTTACGCAAGTCTTACTAATATTTTATAATTTTTTTTCAAGTTGTCATGACCATTGTGGTGTTACAAATATACTAATAGCATGCATGTGACTTGATGCTTAATCAGCAGAACAAGGTTCCCCAAATGTATTGTGAAATCTGTGTAGGTAAGTATGCACATTTGACTGCTTGGGCTCTATAAGAAATAAATCTTTAGAATTTTCTTGAAAATTAATCCCTTTGCCAGGCCAAACAGGTTGTAAGAAAATCTTGCTAATTGCTAGAAATATTTTGTTTTATAGGAATATTGTTTTGATCTTAATAATAAAGAACATTAACTCCATGTTTTGGTGGTTTTTTGTTTGTTTGTTTGTTTTTTTAATTTTACCATGCCTGTTGCTTTCTGTAACAATTTGAATATGATTCGTGAGAGCTGAATGTGGCGAAAATAACAACTGTTAACTAAGCTTTATCTAGTCTAAGTGTAATCTGGCAATCACCAAGGTTTCAATTCATTTTCAGGACATTTCTGCAAGGCAATCTCAAGGAGTCAGGATACTCTTACATGAATACCTCAACATGCCCAGTTGTTCCAATGCATCCCAGCTCTTTAAACAGACATTGTATTTCTGCAACAGACCTGCCCACACTGTGAATGGAGGCCCTGTGGATAGCCCTGTTTTTTTTCAGCCTCTGTTCCTGCATGACAATGCTTTTTTTCCGAATTCCTAGCACACGGCACTTCTTTCATGTCCATATGACTAAGCTGCAACTTCCAACTACAATTTCCAGCATCTTCTCTGTAATCCCCTGCCCAGCTCTCTCCACATCTTCCTTGTCTGGTCTATGTCCCTATGAGTACCTGTGGACCTTCTCAAAACATTACATCTTTTCCCTGCCAGGGTACCTGAATCAGCTGCTTTTCTTCCATCTTCCACCCTCTTAATCCCCAACTTCAAACTGACCCTGGCTTCCCCAAAGCTCTGATCCCTTTCTACCCTATTTTCTGTTGCAGGCTGCTTACCCGTCAAGACACAGCGGAGGCTCTGAAGTACCATCTGGCTCGGTGTTCATAGACACCTACTCCCTTAACTCCACTGCAGGGAGCTCAGAGTAATGGTCATAAATTGTCTGGTGAGAAAGGATGGGCAACGTGTGAGCAAACCGATTGCTGTTGAAATGCCCTCCACACAGATGGTCAGCAAGGGAAGGATTGCTTCCTGCCGCCTTCTGCTGAAAGGGAACTGCTTCAATAGTAGCATTTGAAAGCAAGAGGTATTTCCTTCTCTCCAGGTTTGTTGCTGGCATTTTCTGTGCTTGGCTGGGTTTCCATCGTACCCAGCTGCTCCTGCCTGGCGATGACAACGCTTCCCTTCCATATGACAAGGGGAGATCAGGAAAGTGAAGGGAGGCATTAATTTTTCTGCTTTCTCCCATCTGGAACAATTAAGCACATGAGAGAAAGAGAAAGCAAAGGTTATATATTCTTCATCCTGGGTAAGTTATGTAAAACTATGCACCAGTTCCCAGCTTGCTAGCATGCGTGTGTTATTGCCCTGCTATTGTTACGTTGGTTATTTCCATGACGAAATCTAATCATTCCCATCACTTATTTTATGTGTGACTTATGCATGATGCTGTCTGTGTTTGTACAGATTCCAGATGTTACAGAATAGACACAGATAACATTAAACAGCTGATAGTCAGCCAGCCATCATCTGTCATACTTTTAGGTAATTAACATGTATATGCTGATAGATTTAAATGTTCCCCAGAAGCCTTTGTATTAAATTTCATTTGGGACTGAAAATGGAGAATCTCCAAAATGTCAGCTTAGCTGTTTATATTTCCAAATTAGGCAAATGACGGTATGTTGTCATGGTTTCAGCTGGGATAGAGTTGACTTTCTTACTGGCAGCTGGTATAGTGCTATGTTTTGGGTTTGGGATGGAAATACTGTTGATAGCGCACTAATGGTTTTGGTTGTTGCTAAGCCATCAAGGCCTTTTCTGTTCCTCACACTGCCCCACCAGCGAGCAGGCTGGAAGTGCACAAAAAGTTGGGAGGGGACACAGCCAGGACAGCTGACCCCCACTGTTCAAAGGGCTATTCCATGCCATATGACATCACGCTCAGTATATAAGGCTGGGGAAGAAAAAGGAAGGGGGGGATGTTCGGAGTGATGGTGTTTGTCTTCCCACATAACCGTTATGCATGATGGAGCCCTGCTTTCCTGGAGATGGCTGAATTAATTCCACCTGCCTACTGGTGGGAAGCAGTGAATGAATTCCTTGTTTTGCTTTGCTTGCTTGTGCGGCTTTTGCTTTACTTATTAAACTGTCTTTATCTCAATCTATGAGTTTTCACACTTTTACCCTTCCAATTCTCTTTCCCATCCTGCTGTGGGGGGAGTGAGTGAGCGGCTGCGTGGTGGTTGGTTGCCGGCTGGGGTTAAACCACGACATATGTGTAGCTGTTGAGGCTTCTGACTGAGCTCTGGTTCATCTAACACCTGTCTGCTCTGCTCTTGCTGTCTTCTGCAACCAGGGACCTCCTGGGTGACCATGGGAGAGGGGCTGTATGAAAGTGCTGCTGTGGTCACAGCCAGACACCACAAGTATCACAGGTGTTGCTGACTACAGATGGAAAATGTCAGATTTCCCAGTTATTTCACCATACAGACATTTCTATTTGTACAGCTTCCTGAAGCTTTATTCATTTCAGTTTAAACATAATTTTTTAGATTTCTAGTGATTTTGTGCTACTTTTTTTTTCCCAGTTATGTGAGAAAGAAGGCATTTCTTCCAGCCAACGAAGTAATGAGAGAGAAAAGTGGTGCTTTTTCAGTACATCTCACTTCTAGTAAGCAAAATTGACCTGGAATAAAATCGTTTTGGTTCATTTAGTTAATCTAAAACATAATATTTAAATTTTCAGTTCTTGTAAAAAATAAGGAGAAACTATGAGGACAGACTTGTTTAATCTCAGAGACCAGTAGTTTGGATGCTCCCCAGGATGGTGGTAGAGCTGGTTTCACTTTGTGCTGCCAAACAGAGGTCTGAGCCAGTGTCTCCTGTGGGAGCTCTCTAACCACTGGGCTTTGGTGGCTCTGCAGTGGGTGCTCTTGCTGCTGCTGCCACTGCTGTTGTCCTCCAGAAGACACATTTTCCTCTCTACTGTTTTCTCTCCTCAAACTGAAGCTGTCATGCTTCTGCCTGTCAGATTCTCCTCCCAATGGTCCCAATTTGCTACGGTTTTTTGGGGGACCTTGTGAAATTGACTGTTTTCTCTTTGTTCTTTAAATTGTGGTCTCCTGGGTTCTGATTTTTGCTTATCCCCACCCCGCCCCCCCCCCCCAAAAAAAACCCCCAAACACACACCTTAGTTCCCAAACAGACTACAGTATGGAAGGTTTCTGCATTGGTAACAAAATGTTTCTAAGCCAGTAGGCCACAAAGGTTCCTCAGGGGCCAGAGAGATTTTCTGAGCTCAGGATAATTTCTAAACAACATCAATTTAACCTTTGCAGAAGAATTTATTTTAACCTAGAGAAAAATACTTAGGATAATTTAGGCTGACAGGTATGGAAAATCTAATAATAGGGATTTAAAATGGAACACTGCCACAAATTTGGGTGAATAAAAATAGGACAATCTTTTCTTAGCACTTTCAAGAGTACAGAGACCATTAGCAGAATGAGAGCACTATTATGCCCTATTAACAGACACTGTGGTGGAAAAAGCTTTCCACTGAGAAGATTCATGATTTTATGTTGCAGGGTAGTGGCTGTCACAGGAAAAACTGTTGCCACCATCCTAGCTCTGTGTATGTTGTCCTTGTATAAATTGTACTTTAAAGCTATAATAGAATTTTAATCCCTGGTTTACTAAGGGGTTTCTTTGGTCTTTTATTTGTTTGCCAAAATATAGCTTGATGTTTTAAAACAAAGTATGATTGACTCTTTAAAAGCATATAGGTAAATCTAGTTCAACAACTGCTCTTTATGCTGCTCAAGTCAATTTGTTGGCAGAGTTGGAAGGACTGTAACCTCTGGCCCATGTTGTGTGTACCTTGCAGTTTTTGTTTTCTTAAAAAATGTAATTAAACAAATTGTCTTTCAAAAAAAATCTTTGGTCAAATTGTCTTTAAAAATAGCCATTTTTTGTGACTAATGTGAAGCACCTTGGCTTTAATGGCTTGCAATGGGCATCAGTTTTCTGAGAAGCAAACCTTTCCATGTGCCTAAAATAGTGAGATGTGCAAAGCAAATATCGGCTTTAAAAAAATCTTTTCCAGTTGTCTTATTTGCAGAGACTTTAGATTATTGCTAATAAAGTCATCAATATAAATACAGCTTCTCAACTCCTGCAAGTCTGATACAACTCTCCCTTTTTAGTGGAGACTCTGTTTTAGAAGAGAAAGTGTGCATGGTTAATTCCTACAGTTGTAGGGTTTATATAGATAGCCTAGGGCACTTCAGTTAAAGCCTCAAAATGCAGTTTTCTCCTCATAATCATGGAGGAAACTTGTACATGGACTTAATGGGGCTGAATAAAGCCAGGAACACAGAGACTGTCCTTAGGAGGGTAAATCTGCTTTCCTTGGTGTACTTTCTCTTTGTTCCCCTGTGGAAGGTCGGTGAGGACACAGCAGAACGCCTCAGGCTGTTGGTGACAACAACCTGTAGGAGCAAATACTCCAGGGTGAAGCATTTCTTCAGTGTGGGTCTTTGTTGGTGTCTCAAAATCTGTAGCAGAGCCAACAGAGGTTCTCCAAACAGCTGTGGAAATGTTGCTATGTGCAAGAAAAGAGCAGGGCATACCAAAGGAGGAGAGTTAGTTGTGGCTCCCTAGGTTGGACATCGCTCTGCATTCCCACCTGGAGGGCAGCCTTCATCAGGGGGATCCCAGTTCCATGGGGTTTTGCAGTTTATTATTCAGGTGTAATAAATCATCACAAGAAAAATAGACCTGAAGGCTCACCATAGCTATCCTGACAATGTACAAAACAAAAAGCAGGGCTATATCTCAAGCCCTGAGGAACCATGGTTACTGACACAAGGTGGGAAAGACTATTCACGAGGCCTGTGGTAAAGGAACAGGTCCCTTTGGGAGGACATCCAGAGCACCTACAAGTTCGGCTTCACCATATGGCTGTGCTGATCTAACAGTTCTCCGCTGCTGGTGCTCTAGCTTCAGGCCTTGTCCGCATACCTGGCGTCAATACTACTGTGTCTCTGATCCCACGCAGCATGGCACTGATGGGCAGGGCCCCGTGGCATCTGGACACAGCGGCCAGAGCTGGGTACTGGTAATGGGGTTTGTCAGTACCCCCAGGCTCGACAAAGGGCGAAGCAGGCTTGCTAGGAGGTCTAGTTGGGAGGGAGGAAGAGGGAGAGAGGCCAGAGGCAGCCATGGACACCAGGCTGCAGCACCTTGTGGAGGTTAGAAAAGCTGTTTTGCTTCCTTTTCCTCATACGTGTCTTCAGTTGTTTCTTCCTGAGCGTATTCCTTTTCTTTTTTTTCTTTCTAGTCCCCTTTGCTCTGTTTTCATGCGCAAGAATCCATTTTTTCTCTTGAATTTAGGGAGAATAATTATTTCTGATTAATAGGCCAATAAGCAATGAAAAGCGTAGCATTTCAAGCCCTTTTGTCTATTGATGTGAGAAGGTTGCTAGAAACAGCCTAGTCCGGTTGTACCGCATGAACTCACCGATTCTGCGTAAACTAACGTGAGATCGCAACGAGGTATGTGACGGACTTCTTATCCCGCTGGTCGTACTGCCAGCTTGGAACTAGCAGGACCTTAGGAAATAACATGAAATGTTACATCGTGAATATGTATGTCTTGAATAGCACTTTGAAAATCACACTGATATTTTAAAACAATGCAGTTCATCACCCTCTGTGTCTTTTTTCTCTTTAGTGTTGATTACAAGCATCAGCACTGCTGTGCCTGCCAGGGAGATAATATTCAAGTTGAAATTGGATTTCTTGTTTGTGGTGAAAAAAACCAAAGACTTCAAATATCTGACTTGCACACAAAAGGTGAAGGGTACCATGGGGCGCTGTGACTGTTAGAAAATGAGGAAGTTTCTCATAAATTATAAACAGACTTGACTTCCTTCTGAAATGTGGAAAAGCTCGTTTAAGCAATTATTAAATCCAATTTTTAAAGCAGCTGTTTGCTCCGGGATGCAAGGTATGGAGGAGCAGCCAGCTGGTGGGACGCAGAGGTGAGGAGGCTGGGGGACAGGGTGGCCTCCCTCTCCCCCTGCCCTGAGCTCCGCAGCGTATTCTTCTGCTGTCCTTAGCTCTCTCCTGATCAGATCTGTCAAATCAAATACTTCTCTTATTTTATTGTAAGCTTATACTTCATTCTGTGTTTATTATTCAGTGCTACATTCTCCCAACGTGTAGAAAACAAAAAAAGTCTTTGCCTTTGAGAAATTACACTTTAAGCATATGATACGCTTGAAGAAATGAGAGCAGAAACAAAAGAAGAGAGAGACAAATGTAGCAAGATGGTTTTGCTTTTTGGACCATTAGATTTCATTTACGATTTTGGCCATTTCTTTATGGATGGGATTCATCTTAGTATACTTCAGTTGCTTAAAATGGAGGCATCTGTCCTGAGCTAGGGAACCGGGCTGCCCAGAGCCAAAGGAAAGCAGCGGATGCCTCCAAAGGGGGATTTATCCCTTTAAGGCAAGTATCTAAGGAAGGTGGTAGGATGGACCCTGTAGGGACCCCGTCTTTCTCCATTGACTCCAAAGGAGGCCCAGGTGATTTCTTTAGATTAAAGACTTACTTTTCCCATGGCAAGAATAATCCCAGGCTCAAGTAATTTAATTTCTTATTGAAACTTTAAAGAAAACCAGAATTATTTTTTATTTTTTTCTGATGTTTTTCACATTTTCATTACAGGGGAAAAAAATCTGTATAGCCAAAGAGACATTTTTATTCAAAGCGTCCATCGGAGGCAAAGGCGTACCTGTACAGGCTGGTGCCAACTGCCCGTCAGCCAGCACCCCGGCGCCAGGCTGCGAAGCGTGGCTGGAGCCTCTACTCCTGCCCTCTTCCCTCCCTGCTGGTTGGTGTCTGTGAAGGGAGTATATGCCGAAGCGCTAGCGATTCCTGTCCTTTGTATTATGGATATGCCTTGGGCCTAAGAAATGACAACCGTAGGACCTGTGATGACTTGAAAAATCACGCACCAATGCTATCCGCCCTCCAGCCAGCATGGGACGAGTGATGCATTATAAATCCAGATCCTTTACCAGTGGGGAGATTAAAGAAGCAAGAAAGAAGTTTCTTAATCCCCGCCTCAAGCGGTTTAAAACCTCCTTCTTGCTTGGGGTCCTACATAAATCAAAACACAGGACTGGCTATATTCTGCAAATAAATCTTCTTTGATATTTACTTCTCACATAACTTCTCTGTAACAAAATCTGAATTCCCTACCAAATACGTGAATAAAATGTCAACTGTTGTATAATTTAGTAGCATCATAATAATAAGACTTTCTTCACTTGTATGTCTCTCTTTCAGAGAGCACTTGACATACTGCTTACACATAAAAAGTAAAATTAATATTTTAAGCTATCATTTAGTGTATTATTTCTTAATATTGAAACCCACTAAATATAAACCATCTGTACAATAATTAATCATGCATAAACGCAAACCAAATGTAGATTAAATTAGCCTAAAAAAAGACTCCCACAAGTAATTTCCACATGCACTTGAGGAAAATAATTTCAAAAAATGTAAGTACATCAACTATTTCTGCTGGAGTGAACAATCATAGTAATGACAGCGGACACTGAGTACTGAGCATTGCAATAGGATTAAAGAACATGTTTTGCTTTTTTTTTTTCCTGAAAGAATAGGAACTACCAAAAGAAAAGCGATGATTATTTTATGAAACATATTTTGCACATATAGAAAGCTTTCTGTTTGAGGATGTGATGATACTTCACAGACAATCATGAATTAAGCCTCACAAGCAGTCAGAGGAGAGCTGATAACAGATATGTCACAACTAAAAATGTGTACCCAAGACAACCTGCCATTCTGAAAACTGGAATCAAAGTGCCACAGGTTTCAACTAAGACACCGAAACCCAGCGGCCAGCTCTGCGCGCGATCTGGTGAACGCCATGTCAGAGCTGCTCCACCACCGTGTCTCCTGCCACCGTGCCGTACGCCGCACACCACCCGCTGGGCGGTTACAGGCAAAGCTTGTGCTGAAATGCAAAGCTGTGGCTCAAAGTTCTCATGTTGTCTTTAGCTTTAAATTGAAAAAAAACACCGAAGCGTTCACGGCAGTGATCCAGAGATTGAGCTAATTTGAAGCTGGCTCGTACATCCGCATGGCTGTGATGGCAGCTCTCTGGTAGGCATGTTTGCTGTCGCCTCAGAACCCACAATCAGCACTTCCAGACTGCCTGCACCCCTACTGTGAGGACTCGTCCTTTCTAGTCCGTGTTCAGACGAACCAGTGCCACCAGACTTCTGATGTGAAGTAGGCGTAAAGACTTTGACATTTGGTTGCAAACCAGACCAACTGAACAGTTGTTTAATTAAACAACAATTAAAAAGTTGTTTGCCATCTCTTTAAGAATCCCAGCCTTCTCTTTTCTGTTGCATGAACTTCTGCTGCTGTGAACTTAACCTGTCACAATTTTCTTTCACTGCACATATTTGCTGATGCCAGAAGCTCCGGTAGAAAGAGTTCACAAATCAAGCTTTTGGCAGGTTGCAGGCTGGGTCTCATTCTCACCTACACCTCAGTGCCTCGGGGGACGCGCTGTCTTCTCCAGCCGAAGTGCACAGGTATGCCTTTGCTTGCTTCCCTCAGTCGGCTGTGCTCATTTCCAGCTGAAACGCTTGGCTGTCTGAAACCCAGGTAAGACCTCTTCAGTGTTTAATTTTCCTGGTAAACATGGAACTAAAGTATGTTGGGGTTTTGTCGGTCCTTGTTTCTCTGTTTAAGTGAGTCATGTTTAAGTCACTGGTATTGAACATCATGGTGTTAGAAAGGGTAGGGACTGTGACATATGTCTTCCAAGATTACTCTTACTGTGGATACCTATATTTTACTGCAGCGCTGTTGCAGTTTGAGTCATCTCTGAGGCTGTCCATTATTCTGACAGAGTATAAAATGTGAAGTCCAACTCAGCAGGAAGGTGTTTGCTCTGTTTTGCCCCAGACGCCGGCTCTGCTGCCAGCTCTCTCTGTAGCTGGGGAGCCAGGCGCAGCTGTGCAGATGCTCACCAGCACCGTCTCACCGTCACACACGGGGCTCTCTGCGGTCGTGGCAGGTGAGAGGAGCTGAAGCAGCATGAAAGGCTGGTGGCCCTTGATAGCTTTCCCTGCCTGTGGTTGTTGAAATAGCCATGTAGTTATGGCTGTTTTGTCATGTGCTGTATAGAGCTGCATGAACCAAGCCTACATGGAGCCTGTAACAGCTGAAATACTTTGAATGCTTTTGCTTATGTTCCCCCTACTCTTGGGGGGGGAGTATTTCGTCTTAGCTCATTTGGCACAGCAACAGCTCTATGAAGGTGAGGAACAAGAATGGAGCTGGGAAGCTGCACTTTGGGCATAGCCACACAGGGATGCCCCAGCAGCTGGAGCTGCATCAGGGCGTGCTGGCCCCTCTGGTGCCTACAGAGGGAGGAAGAGGTGGAAGGCGCAAAGATGGGGGACAGGATGCGGTTTGGGAGCTCTACTTGGTGGCAGGATGCTGGGTTCTCTTTTATACCCGCGGCTGCCTTCTGTTTTTCCAACAGGTTTTGTGTTGGCAAGTCTTATTATCCTCCAGGTGATTAGGAAGAGGAAGGATGTGAAATAAATGCCACAATGAACCTCCCTTGAGTTCATGCTGAGGTTCTCCTGTATGAGTCTTTTACGTTGATGCTGACATTACCTGTTTTTCCTCACCACGCTTTAAGATGCGGTTATAGTCTTGTCTCTGCCAAAATTCATAGCACCTGACATCAGTCATTTCGCAGTGGCACTTCTTCATTAGGACATCAGTCTTTGTTTTAAGTTAGTGAAAAGAAACAGGAACCACCAGAGAAGGAGTTAGAACCCTGCAAACAGCCCTGCTGAATCTAATTAGGATTAAATAGCTTGTATTTGAATACTACAATATCTTTGCTGATAGCATTCTGTTTTTATTTTACACTAAGTGTGAATATGTTTTCACAGCCTTCTCTGAAAGCCCTTGTGAGGTGTCCCTCTGCTTTCATCCCTGTTTCGGTGCCAGAATTTCCATCATGAGAAATTTTTGTTAGAACAAAATCAAAGCCATGGTTTCCTTTTAATCTTAATATTTTTATTACGGCTCTGTCGCTTTGCTAACGGCTAGCTCTGGGTAAGCCAATGTGCAAGGGGTGCCTTGGTGAGGCAGAGCAGCGGGTGACCCACCAGTTCTTCTCTTGCAGCAGTACCAGTTTGAGTTTCACGGGGAGGCATGAGGCTGGGGCTGGCAATCCTGTTACACCTCAGTAAGTACAGATGTTACACTTACTCAGGCTGATTTTGAAATATTATCGTGTGATTTACATACATCTCCAAGATTTTGCTGGAGTGCTTCTTTTAAGTACACTATTAAGACACATGTGACAGTGAATCCTTATTCCGCACTCTCCTACCTAGGAGCTATGAGTGATATAAAACCTTTAAGTACAAAGAAAAGATAGGTGTTGTAACTGAGTCTGAATCAGGTCCTGAAAGGAGCAGTCAATATCTGCTAACAAATAATGAGTGTGGATCTGTATAAATAAAGAAGGGCAGCCTAACCAAACTTACGCATTGCTTTATACCTGAAGAGTCGAGTGTCGCTCATCATCTGAAGTATAGCCTGAGCCATAGACTGAAATCTGGCTGTAAAATACTGTATTTTTACTGTTGTAATTGCATTACTGTTTCTAGTGTTCTGTGGGATTTTCACGTATTGATTGTTGGTTTTTTTAACTGCACTTTTATAACAAGTTGAGCCAAGTAAAGCTGAACAGCTAAAGCCTCCAAGGTACCCATTCCTGTTCAGGGTTTCAGGACAGAACTTGTTTAAAAGGACAAACCCTGTAAGGGAAGTCTCAACATAATGGGGAAAATATTTAAAGTTGTTTCAGGCAAAATAAACAAAAAGATCCTGTAATTATTTAGAGAATTCAGAATTATTCTGTTTAATTATTAATGACCATTCCATGGGGTCTGAATGGAGGGTTCTGGGACCAGACCAGGGGCTTCACTGCAAATCATCAGAAAATGTGAGGGACCCCTGACATCAATCCTGGTCTCAATTCCACCACTATCACTTGGAATCACCAGAAATCAGCAGAATTCATCCAAATCTGGCTCTGCTCGCAGACTCAATTGAAATGCCTGTGATTCTGCTGCAGGAGTGCTGGCTACGGGTATGCCAGGGTAGGAAGCATAATAAATTATTGCTCATAGGAGATCGGCATGTTTACTGCACAGTAATGTGCTGAGAATTTAAGTTTTAACATAGATTTGCAATATGCTAACTGTATTTTTTATAATGATTTTGCAGCAGGTGTCTTTATTACCAAAGCTCTTCAAGATTCTACCAAATTATATGAATAAGAACAAAAGGAGAACAGGCAAAGGATAATTTAGTTTTCTGCTGATGTTGGGATTTAACTGGTTTTGTCTGGAGAATACTGCTGGGTACACAAAACAATTTCAGCTCTCTTTGATCTTCTTTTGCCCTCAGTGCTGATAAGACTCCAGCAAGCACAGGATGACTGTGATGCTAGGTCCTGCCACCCGGCTGTTGGCGACCTCCTCTTGGGTCGCAGCAAGCAATTAACGGCCTCGTCAACCTGTGGAATGAACAGCCCTCAGAAGTACTGCATTATAGGCTACCTAGAGGTTGGTTTGCTCTTTCTTTTTTAATAAACTGAACTCTGCTTACTAACAATATTCTCATCTGTAAAAGGAATTTGCCCAGACTAGGAAGTTTCTGTTGGAGTTATTTGAATAATCATCAGACAGTGTGACGGAAGTGTGGTGGAAGCCTATGCCTTATTGCAGCACATATGGAGGGTTTGGCAGCAAACAGCCTCCACAGTGATGTATAGCTTCTCAAGAGGCAGAAACATCCATGAGATGCAAATGAGCACAGGGATTTCTGAAGGAGGTTTGCTCTGCATGTCCTTTTCTGACTCGTGCCTCAGAGGTGAAGACCACAGTTTGCGTGTGCATGAGTGCATGAGGAGAGCAGTCCTGCAGGCTGTAGGCACTGCCTTGACAGACCTTCACTGGAGAACGTCCCATACAGTGTTGAGACCTGAGGCAACCTGTTAAGAGATTCACACCACGTCCTCTCATGTCTTTTGATATGAAATAAGACCAACGTTGGTAAAAGCAGAAAGCCATCTCTGGCAGAGGTAAAACCTAATGGTATAGTTCAGCCTTTGGCCGTGTGGGTGAGTAGGCAGATACAAAACGTGGGTGATCAAATGGATCCCTCTTGCTCCCTGGCTGCAGCAATGGGGGCAGTGGGGGACCAGCAGGCGTGCGGGAGATGTGCCAGACAGAAGCAGGAATTCCCCTGTTGCACGTCGTGGAGGACTTGGCCACACTGAGCTAATAAATTGTCTCAAATAGAAATATTTTCACTAAATACCAGCTGTAGGCTGAAGAGGAAATTGATAAAACACAGCTTAATTTATAAGCATTTGAAAATAATTACAGTTTATGACCTTCTGGCAAATCCCTGTGACATATTTACAGTGCAAAGCTCTGCCATACTGAGATGACACCAAGCACTGCTCCAAGTTACTCATTGCAACTATGGTTTTCTGCAACATGTAAATACCTCTTTCCTCTTCCAGAAGAGCCTGTGAGCCACTCTTCACCCTTTGCTGGTTTTCCCCACATTGTTTAAACAAGTGAATCCTGGTCACTAACTCACTGGCTGTGCTCTGACTCTTGGCACTGCTTGGTAGATAGGCACAAAGAACCATCTCAGAGACATCGTCTTTCTGGCCCTTAGCTAGATGACTGCTTTTTTCTCTTTCTTTTTAAGAGGAGATCAAAGAGCAATAAAAAATTAATATTTTCACTTGGCTGTACTTATGCTTTGAATTATGTAAATATAGACTCATGAAAAGGAACAGCTGTTCCGCAATAATCCCTGTGATTTAATGCTCCCTCAACGTATCTTGACCCCTGGTGACTGTCTCCTGAAGAGGGTTAGAACTACTAATTCTGCTGCTTTGCAGAGCTCAAGAGATAGAGACTTATGCTCTGGCAATGTCTTCTGCTCTATCAGCTCGCCTTAAATGTCTGTGTCACCTACAGTATATCAGAGTCCTACTCAACTCAATTCTCTTTCTCACCAGCACATTTTGAATGCTTTGCTGGAGGCAGGCCAGGAAGCTTTGCATCTTGTGTCTTGCAAAGCAAAGTTCTTCCTCTCCCAGTTCCCCTCTTGATGACCTGTGTCAGGTGTCGTGAGGTCAAAGTCAGAGCAAACCTTACTTGTGAAAGCGTGTGTTAGTCAACACGGCAAGCTGCCAAGAGCCAGGCAGTTGGGATGTCTTATTGAAAATTCAGATTGAAAAAACTTCAAGTTCAACTGCTTTGTGTTTGAAAAGAAGCGCTGTAAATCATTTTCTTATTTAATGTGTCTTATTGTTTCTAAATGTAGGTTAAGTGGTTTTTAGCTCTATGATTGGATTTACTACTTACACGTGTTTTGAAAGGAAAAGAAAGAGGACTCAGAATTGAGGAGAGTATAAAGCTGCACACTTCAGAGGCAAATAGGATCTGCCAGACTTGCCTTACATAGACATGCACGTGCTTGTCCTTTGGGGCATGAAAGGATTTTTACCTTAAACATAAGTTGACTGAGTGTCATATTGTATATGTCTATATAAAGCAGAGCGTGGGTATGCGCAGTCCTGCCAAAGGCTTTGGTAACCTGAGCTCTCCTTACCAGCGCTTAGTGAGGTGAGGTGACTGATGATTTTTTGTATTTCTGTCTCATCTTCTAAATTGTACATATATACATCTGTCAAGTCTGGTATAGAATGGCTGAATATAATATATATTTATCATAATGCTTAAAAGGCATGAATTATACCATACCTGTGAATCTATATCTGTTAGTTTATTTAAATGTGAATAATCCCCAGGCGATTTCAAAATACAAAGGTGTGCAAACCACTCCTAATACTTATCCATAGTAAGCACGCTGGCTGGGATGTCTCTCCACCAGTCCCCTCCCAGGTCGTTTCCAGCCCAACTCGTGCCACTGACTTTTAGTTTCTGTTTTCAGCAGCATCCCTGCCAGCCTCCTAGCCAAGGGCACTGAACCAGTGCCTCCTCCTTCAGCCCCTATGGGGTGCTGTGTTGTCCCCCCTTCTCCCTGCCAGCACCCCTGCCAGCCAGGCCCGCAGCTTGGGCTTCATCTGCTGCTTTGGCTTATCCCCGAGTCCTTGTGCTCAGGCTCTGCCCAAATCTCGTAGAGTCTATCTGCATAGCGCAGCCGCCCCTGCCCACCTCGGGCATCCCTCGGGGCATCCACTGCTGCGGCGCTGCCGGCTGCAATCCCATGCTGCTTGGGCTTGTCTGCATGGCTCAGCATGGGTCACCTCCCAGCCCAGCAGGTTAACCTTGTCACCTCTCCTTATGTCTCCCACTCAATTCCCCCCTCTTATTACCTTAAATATGAACTCCTTGCCCCTGCTTTCAAAGCCCTTTTGCAGACAAAAGCCTCTCATTCAGCATTGAAATATTGGCTAATCATTGCCACCTTAGTCTTCTGCTTGTTGCATTTTCAAACAAGACCCTTTCATCCTATTGACATCCTGATTTTCCTGCTTTGCATTGTTTTTAAACTTTTCCAGTTTCCCTATGCCTACAAAAAGGCACTAAGAGTGGTCAGGGTGGTGGTGTCAGCCCAGACCACCTACTACATCGTACCTGGATGCAGCCTTGCCTTCCATTTGTACAACAGCATCTGTCTGCTGCTGCTCCTGCTTGGGTCTCTGAGCTGCTAGAAAATGTGCAAAAGAGAGAGGAAAAAAATGTATAAATTATTTAGTGTATGTTCCTCTTCAAGGTTTCTTCAGACTTTGAAAGATCCAGTCCTCCCTTGTATTCCCTCTGCCTCCTCACTGTAGTCTCTGCCCGAAAGTTTCTACAGCCTTTATAAGACCGGAATAAAAGCTTAACTTTTAAAAAATAAATTTCTCCCAAGAAACTCTTGCAAAACAAACCCTCTGGCAGCTAAACCCAGAATCTACACCTTAACAAACTTATTTCTTTGCTCTTGCTGAGATCCCTTTTCTGCAACTGAAAAAGTGTATTTTTTATAGAGTGCCTGGGGCAAACCAAGGCCAACATTTACTATACACATATGATGTACATATGTTGATTTTCTTGGACTTATCCCTTATGTGTGAAAGCCTGAGTGATTAAAAACACAGGCACCCAAAGCAACATGGCAGGCTCCAGTCTTGCAATGTCATAAATATGTGTACATCTACCGGGTCTTGAGAGAAGAGACCAAACTCATCTTTTATTCTGCTCATTTTGTTTTTTAGGCTGAACATAAGTGCTTTCTCTGTGATTCCAGATACCCATATAATCCCTATACGCAGCACAACAGTCACATGATTGAAAATGTTATAACAACTTTTGAGCCTGATAGGAAAAAAAAGTGGTGGCAGTCTGAAAATGGTAAGTTTCTTTGAGAAGATATTACTGCAAAATGTTACTGTGAGATTTATTTATCTAATTGGGTTTCATCACATTGCCTTCATGAAGAGATGAGACAAAACTGTATCCATTCTTTGATTCAGTAATCCTGAGTGATTTAAACCAATTTGTGTGTCACAATACAGGATTTCAGAAACTCTGTTTTTCTACAGACAAATTTTAAGCACAGCATCTCAAAGAGCTGGCCAGAGGACCTACGGCAGTGCTGTGTGGCCATGTATTTTTCACAGAGTGCTCTTCAGGGAAATGTGGTGTGTGGCACAAGGTACATGTGCCTACAGATGTGTGGTGACAGAGTGTCTAAACCACAAATATCTATTTAAAAAAAATAGTGCTTGCAGTGTAAAGCACGAATACTTTAAGAAATAATTAAGTGAAGCCTGGCTTTCAGTACCCTTATTGCCACATGTTAATTTTGTCGCAAACTTCTTTGTAGTAATTCTTCACTGATATCAATTTGTATATCCTTACAGCTTCTCTGTGAAGGCATGATAGGAAGAATAGCATCTATTCTACTTCATTTGGCATATAGTGAATATGTAAAAAATATTTGACTGGTTGGAAATTAAGGCATAGAAAGATTAAGATATATTACCTCTATTTTGGGTATGCAACTAAAATTCATAAGCCTTGTTCTTTCATGGAGTTTAGCAAGGAACTGTCACCAGTTTTGGACATCAATGTCAATAAAGTGGTGGACAAGCTGTGAGAGGATCTTTACTTGCTCTCACCATCTTTCTTTTGGGATGAGGTTTCATGCACAGCCTGGTCAGCAGGAGCCCTGGGATGCTGCACACAGATGTGAACAATGGGGATATCAGCTGAGTTCCTGCAACTCTTTACAGTGAACGTGTGAATTGGGGGGGGTGGGAGGGGTGTCCACACTTGTTGCAGTTTTGGAAGATGCCTGGTGCAATAGTTCTGGTCATGACGCATTTCAGGTCTGGCAATACAGAAGGGTTTAACAGATCTGTTTAGCATGATGAAAACTCCATATTTTTATTTGGTTTATTTTTTTTCTTAGAAATATGCAAACTATTTGGATGGATTTTAGAAAAATCTTACTGGATACAGGAAGACAGAAACCCAGAACCTTACTATCACCATCACTTATAGTCCGAATGATCTGAACAGGACCTTTAACCATCTCCTGCAGTCTCAGTGTCATGCAGCATTGCCGGTGCCGGTGCCAGAAAGGCAGCACATCAGATTGCCCCTGAGAGAGCGATCCAGTCACACGCTGGGTTTGTGCACGGGGGATGCCCTAAAGAGCCTAGCTGTTATGCTGGAAAAGGCATCTTTAAATTGCCCACAAGAAAGCTGTCTCAGCAAGCCCTCCAATGTGTGCATTGTGCTCTTTACTTCATTTTCATTCTCTTTTCAGGCATTGACCACGTCAGCATTAGGTTGGACCTAGAAACTTTATTCCAGTTCAGCCATCTTATCCTGACTTTTAAGGTACATCTTTTACCAGAGCTTTTATGTAATGTTATACACTAATTACTTAACCACAGGAATAAATTGCTTAGAGAGGCAGTGAAAGCTCCATCTTTAGAGGTTTGTAAGAACAGGTTAGATAAACACCTGTCAAGTATGGTTAAGTTATAGTTGATCCTGCCTTAGGGGAGGAGGATAGACTGAATAGCTTCCTATTCATGTGCCTTCCAGTCCTATTTTCTATAAATCTGAGAATTAAAGCTGGAAAAAAAAATAAATTGCAAAATTAAGCCCTAAAAATTTAGGACATCTCTGAACTGCAGTCGCTCTTTCAAATTTTGTTCAGCCTTCTCAGGCTTATCCATTATTATCCAAATGGTTACAATTTTTTTTCCTACAGAATTCCTACATTGTTATGGTAAATTTCCTTGCTTAGAAAGTAATCTTGTATCTTTGTGGAAGGTTACCCTTCCCTTTTGCTAGAGAGTGGTTTGAACAAAGAATCCATCTTTTTCAGAGAATCACATAACCAGCACAGTAGTCCTGTAGTGAGCCTGCAAGCTCCCAAATACAGAATTTTAATTGCCACCTGTTGGCATGCCCCAAACAAGAATGTCAATACAACAGCCCCTGAGATGTCTTATCAATGTCTGGTTAAGGAATTCTTGAAATAATGTTTCCTGCAGTCATTTCGGCCTGCAGCAATGCTGGTTGAGCGCTCCACCGACTTTGGTCAGACCTGGAAGGCGTTTAGATATTTTGCACAGGACTGCGCAGCTTCTTTTCCCAACATCTCTTCTCGTCCAGCAAAAGGTGTGGGAGATGTCATTTGTGATTCAAGATATTCAGACATCGAGCCCTCCACTGAAGGCGAGGTATTGCCAAGTGTCTATGTTTGTATGTGTTCAGACCAGACATGGCTATTTTTTCTGGAGCTGAAGGCCTCTCCTCTGTATGCATCAGATCCACTTCTACAGGTTCTGAGACATGAAGTGCTATTGACTTTACTGAAGAGGGAAAGACAACCACTGCATTTTTAGCCTCAGTTTTACATCCAAATGAATTCATAAATCAACTTGTACAAAACCTTCTAGTGCTCTTTCCTTGTTTTCAAATTCATATGGAAGTCACCCTCATAAGAGATCTTGACACCCCATCAGCCTCTACCATTAAAGGCAGGGGCCTGTCCTTTGATCCCTTTGGTGGGTACTGGTCCCATCTCTACATCACTCTAGGGTATTGCTTTTCCTTCCTCCTGACACATCAATCCACCGAAAGGTCTTTTTGCCTTGCTCAGCCGAGGCCAGGCTGAAAGGTTGAGAGCACTTGCTGAAAAAGGGCCACAGCCTTGTGTTTTTTCTTTTATGGGATCAGTAAAGTGACATTAGACTAATGGGTCTCAGGTGACAGTCTTTATATCCAAAAATAATAGTTTCAGCAATCTATAGAGCTGTATTAATTTGTTTTGCAGGTTGTTTTAAAAGCTTTGGATCCCAGCTTTGAAATAGAAAATCCGTATGTGCCATATATCCAAGGTATGCACAGTACCGGTTTTCTCCAGAGATACTTTGCTGGTGTGGCTTGTTTTGTACATTGAAAGGGTGAAAAGCTCAGCTGGTGTAAGCCAATGGTGTTGAAAATTAGGTACCAAATGATCATAGGGAGACATTTGTATTAATAAAAAAATGAGCCTCTCTAGCCCTGAGGGCAAACGGCACAGCTCTGCAGAGCTCATGCATGCAGCTGAACTATCTTTCCTTCTGGGATCAGGTGCCCCAATCCACATTGCCTTTGAGGAGCAGTCCCAGGAGTGTACATGAACCCATGAAGGCAGCGGCTGGGAAAATACAGGTTGGCCCCAGCGAGAGCTGTACCGAGGAAGGTGCTAACGCTTATGCAGCAGTGTGCCAGGAGTGAGTCTGTGCCATGGCACTGTATGGGTTACTGGTCTCGGCCCATATCAGAACATTTTAACTAATTCTTCATCCAAGTACAATTAATTCTTCAGTGTGGGGGAATTCTTAGATGACTGATCCAAGCTGAAAATTTGACCCTGTTCATTTTAGAGTGAACTTGGACTCTTGATTTCTTTTCTTTCCTTCCAGAGCTCATTACGTTGACAAATCTAAGGATCAATTTTACTAAACTCCACACCCTTGGGGATGCTCTGCTTGGAAGAAGGCACAGTGATCCCCTTGAGAAGTACTACTACGCTGTGTATGAGATGGTTGTGCGGGGCAGCTGCTTTTGCAATGGCCATGCCAGCCTGTGTGATCCTGTGCAGAATCTGCGGGGAGATGTTTTCCATCAGTCTGGGATGGTGCGTCATTAATGCTGCCTCCAACAAGGGCAGTCCCTAACTGCTGTTTTGGGGAATGGAAGAGATGAAGGGATGGAGAGGAAGGAAGGTCTCTGATGACCATTGGATTGACCATTTGCAACTCCAAGCTGTGAAATGTTTCAATACAGCTTCTTCCTTTAAAACCCGGGGTTGGATTGCTCAGAAGCTGCCTCTTTGTTGGCACTAGTGTGTTTCAAAAGCAACTGGGACAAGCCATGTTGATAATAGCAGCAAAATACCAGAGCTGTAATGGTGCAAATGTAATGCAGTAAGTAGCCTGTGGTGTGTGCAGACTTGAATGGCCACTTGTTGGGTGCATTCCACGCTCCAGCTGGGCTCAGGGGCTCTGCAGCAGGAGAGTAGGCATTGGCACAAAGAATAGCTGATAATGCAAAGCTAACCCATGAAAAATGGATTATTAAAAAATTCAGGAACATGATTGCAAATTCTTTCCCTCTGGGAACAAGAGGTCTTTTTCTCCTGGAAAATATGTACCTCAATACAGAGATGTGTAGGGAAAGTGAGATAGAATTTAGAAGGTTGAAGTCTCCTTTGATATCTCTAGAAGTATTTTTTTCTAAATGTTGCTTAGTGGCTTTAAAACTATTTGGTTAAAGTTTGCAGTTATTCTCCAGACCTTTTACTCAAATAACTGAGAATTATGTCAGCTGAGGGAGCCAAAGAGCTTTGAATTTTCCTGATCTTGCTGGCATACCTTGAGCAGATCTCTCCTCTCCTCTCCTCTCCTCTCCTCTCCTCTCCTCTCCTCTCCTCTCCTCTCCTCTCCTCTCCTCTCCTCTCCTCTCCTCTCCTCTCCTCTCCTCTCCTCTCCTCTCCTCTCCTCTCCTCTCCTCGCCTCGCCTCGCCTCGCCTCGCCTCGCCTCGCCTCGCCTCGCCTCGCCTCGCCTCGCCTCGCCTCGCCTCGCCTCGCCTCGCCTCGCCTCGCCTCGCCTCTCCCCTTACCTCCTCCTCTCTGTTCTTACTACGTTGCAGGTCCATGGGAAATGTGTCTGCCACCATAACACGGAAGGTTTGTCTTGTGAAAGATGTAAAGATTTCTACAATGATGCTCCCTGGAGGCCAGCTGAAGGGACACAAGATAATGCTTGCAAACGTAACTCAAACATATTGCTTTCCTTTTCAATAGCTGGGGTGTGGGTGTAGCACAATCCCAGCCCAGTGCATAATGGGATGGCCGGATTTCTGGGAGGAAGACTTTTCCATGCTTCAGCTAGAAAAATATGTGGATTCCTATATCCATCAGTGCTGTGTTGCCCTACAAGAAGGAGAGCTGTTTCATGTTCTTATTTTTCATAAAGAGAAAAAAACAATAAAGAGAGGAAAAAGCAACTAATGCGAAAAAGATCATTCATCGGTTTGCATAGGGTCTTTCTTGTGAATGAAAGAAGAATTTGGGCAAGGCTAAATTATTTATTTCCACAATAATGAGTAATATACAATATACAATAATCTATTAGGATCTGTAACAAATATTCAGCCAGATCTTTCTTCAGTGGAGCAGTGTTCCCCACTGCGTGTCAGGCACACTCACCTGCACAGGTACTTTTCCAAGTGTAGGGCCCAGGTCTGTCCTTAGTCCCCAGTGTTTCCCCCCAGCTGTAAAGCACAAGGTATAATCTTGCTGGGGCACTGAAATCGTACAAGTAACAAGTAACCCTGCATTAACAGTAGACAACAATGGTGGTAGGAGTCGTGGTACAAAATACCCCACTGTTTGTTTTGGTTTCAGGGTGTAACTGCAACGGCCACTCTGGCAGATGCCACTTTGACATGGCCGTGTACCAGGCCAGTGGCGGGGTCAGCGGTGGTGTTTGTGAGGACTGTCAGGACAACACCACGGGGCAACACTGTGACCAGTGCAAACGTTTCTTTTACCAGGATCCACTCAAAGTCATCTCAGACCCTCAGGCATGCCTCCGTAAGTTTTCCTTTTTTAGCTTCTGGAAGAATGGCTCAAAACGGGGTGGTTCTGGTTCTCTTTGCTCTGAACCCTATGGCATCCCCATACTTAAATGTTCACATGGTTGTAAAAATGTTATGAAACCTATAACACCCAAACTGCCTTATAAACTAGCTGCATGACATCATCCTTGAACCAGCATTGCAAAAAGAGCTGCATATTTCAACTCATTGCTAAATTGAGCTTAGAAATCCAGCAGGGCCGTCATCTTCCTCGAACAACATCAATATAAATGTGAATAACAGTAGTGCTGTTGTTTCTGTGATAGTCAGGGATTCCAGAAGAGGTGCGAAATGATGGGAGGAGCAATAACTTTTGCTAGATACCTGCCATATGCAAGAAAAATAGTCTTTCAGGCATAAAAGCCCTTCTTCTGAAAGATGACATAAATTCAGTATTAACGTAGGATGGGAAAAATGCTCTGATTATAATTTAATTGTAGTAATTGATTGGCATGAAAAGTCCTTAAGGAGCCAGTGTGCTTTCCCAGGAGAGCGGTGTGGTAGGTGTCAGCTCTGCTGTGAGAAATGGGTAGTGCCTTAGGAAAAAATGGGATGCATCATGAAAGCAGTGTCCCTTGTTAAATCCATTGCTTCCAGTAAATAATTCAGCCTTGGCCAACTCAGACCAGCTCTGGGGAAGTGGCTCATGTGTGGTACCCCTGCAACCCTAGAGCTTTCCTGAGAGCATCCCCAAAAGGAGGGGGCTGGCTTCTCCCTAGGTACTCTGGAGAGCTTAGGGAGTGGATGAGTGGTGCCTATTTCTACCCAAAGCAAAGGGTATATTTCTACCAAAGTGAAGACTGTAACTCTCCTCCAGAGAAAAATCAGATCTTGGAAACATTCTCATAATATTTCTTACAGTGGCTGTGCATTAACTGTAAAGCATCCAACACAGTGAGCATGGATGAATGTCTCTGATCTTTACAATAATCCTGAATATTTGCCTACCAGCAGCTCTGTGATTGTGTTTTCATGCTTATATCTAAATCTGCTCTTTTATGTGTCTCCTTGACCATGCCTGTAGCCTGCAACTGTGATGCAGACGGTACGTTGCACGATGGTGTGTGTGAGAGCCGCACAGATCCTGCTCTGGGAACGGTCGCGGGCCGGTGCCCTTGCAAGGAGAACGTGGAGGGTGTCCGCTGTGACAAGTGCAGGGCAAACTACTACAGGCTGAGCAGCAGTGACCCTCTGGGCTGCCAGCGTATGTAAACCACCTCTTTTATTCTTCTCTCCAAAGCATTTTTAAGAGACGGAATGCACTAACGCACTACCTGCTTCGCAAAATGCCCAGTTGCCTACTATAATTTCATGTCAATGTAATTTAATGGTCCTGGTGCAGCATCTGAGGCTGAAAAGATGCAAAATCACCTGCAGAATACATAGCATACTATAATAGAACAGGCTGTTGTTAATAGAAGGATTGTTAAATATGCAGTTTAATTGAAAAGGGAGATTAAAACACATGAAAATTATTTTAGCAAATCAGCATAAGGGTGAATGGAAAGCCACAGACGGGCTGTTAGGATAGTTGGACTCTGCAGTGCACAGTGCAGTGTTGAGATGGCAGGAGCTGCTGCCTCGCCATGAGATCTTCCAACCAGTTCTCCGGAGAGAGGCTCGCTGAAAAGCACCGGCACACTGTGGGTTTGTGAGCACGTTATGCCCACAGCATGGTACTCAGCAACATGCTAGGACTGTGCAGTGCAGATCAGCACACAGCACACATCAAACCACTGCACTGGACTTCTGCCTGCGCCCCTGCTTCCCCCGGCGAGGGTACCCACCGAGGAAACGGTCCATTCCCCAAGGGCAGTGTGAGGGCTGCAGGGTGCCAGGGCATGTCCATCTGCAGAGCATCCCGGCCAGAGGACGGAGGCTGCCTGGCATGCTGATGCCACATCCAAAGCAAACGTCAGTCCTGCTGCCATCACTGGAGCCTGCAGGGGTAACTGTGCATTTCTCTCCCTGCAGCCTGCAACTGTGATCCCTCTGGCAGTTTGCCTTTCTCCGTCTGTGATCCTGCCACAGGAGAGTGCCTCTGCCAGCGGTTCGCTACGGGGCGACGCTGTGAAAAATGTGTCGTACGTACTTTGTTTTTGTTATTACTTCTGCATGTGGTTTTAGAAGTCTCCTCTCCCGTCTCCCACCTTTTCATTGGCAGAAAATTAAACAGTTAGTCAAAATTCAAAATAATTTTACAGCTGTATGCTCCCATTTTGCATTGACACATCTGGTTCTTTTTTACTGCTTGCAAACATTTGTGCAATCAAATTGCAGTAGGAGGAGCACTCCCAGGAAGGAAAGGAAATGCAAAATCATGTCCTCAGGCCATCTTTGCTGTTTACAGAGCAACTTGCTTGCACAAATGGGTAAATATCTGGCTCTTCTTGTGGTGGCTGAGCACCTGTGCAATCTGGTAAGGGAAGCAATCTCCCATGGCCAAGCACAGGCAGCAGCACAGTAGTGCTCCAGAGCATCATTCATCTGGGGTAATAAGTTCTGTTGTGCTTTACACACTTAAACATTTGCCGTGAAAAATCTTTCACTTTCTTTTTATTCCAGGTAGGATACTGGGGTCTTGGAAACAGCTTGTATGGTTGTTCTCCGTGTGACTGTGATATTGGTGGATCCCAGAATAACTTGTAAGTTATTGTCGTTCTAGTTCTGTCTCGGTTTTAATTTTTATAAACTCTTAATCTAAATTTTCTAATTAGGTTAATAGACTCTGAGTGCAAATGGGAAAATAGACTGTAGACTTAATTTCATCATATACAAACAGTGTAAAGTTGGATTGGGCTGTTGGAAATTTATTTGTGATAAGGGGATTTACCTTTTTCCTTTGAAGCCAACTCTGAATCAGCTTAAGCCAAGATTTGTTTAATATAAAATATAAACTGCATGGCTTGAGAGAACCAGAAGCCCTAATATTAATAGAAATTAGAAGTAAGTCAGAGGAGACACTTTTAACTTAGCTTCCTACCTCTACTTTAAAATCTAGAAATATCTTAATTTTTTCTGACATACTGGCTCCTATTCAAAATATATAATATTAGAAGCAAGCTTGGTTTCAGCTGGGCTCCTCCAGAATTCTGTTGGAGAGGGGTCTTCACTACTGCTGTTAGACTTCAGACATGGATCCACATAGTCTGACGCTGTAGAGCAGCTCCTTGTGAGCAGGTAAATCAAAGCTAGTAATCATCTGATGTGTTAAATAAGAGTGTAAGTGTATGAAAACTACCATATTGTGTCAAATCAGAGGTCCCACTGATCTCATGTCTGCCTCCAAAACTTCAGGTGATAGACACTTAAAAATAGCGATAGATGCAGTAATAGATATAGAAACAGACACAAGAAATAGATACAGGAATAGATAGTAATGGGTGCTCAGGAAACAAAGGATCTGTGCTTCAGGTGTGGAATGGACAGAGAAATACAAAGCTTGCCGTGTCTCCTAAGCAATCAAAAAGTAGTAGCGAATAAATCCAGCATCGGAAAGAGAGGGGGTGGGTGGTAGGAAGGAGTTTAATAAGGGAGGCGATCTGACAATGGAAGAAACGAAGCAAAGCTGAAACAAGGGTGGAGCTGAGATGCTCTCATGCTGTGAGGACCCAGCCATGCCGCACTCTGACATCCTCCCTTTACCAACTCACCCTAGGTGCTCACAGAAGGACGGTCAGTGCAAGTGTCTTCCCAACATTGTGAGCCGCCAGTGTAACGAGCCAGCCCCAGGCTACTTCTTTTTACCTTTGGATTATTATATTTATGAAGCTGAGCATGCAAAGCCCCTTTCTGGCTCTGCACCCTTGGTATGTAATTGTCTTTTTAACTGTCATACTGAGAGGGGATCCATGTGGTGGTGGCACAGGAGCTGAGGCTGAGGAGAGGAGCCCTTACTCGGGGAACAGCCAGAACGACTCTTTAGCAGGAAGGTACAAAGCAAGTCCCTTGACCGTCCTCAGTTCATCCTTGTTCTTCATGGATGTGACTATCCCCTAACTGTGGCTGTAACCAAGGGACAGTTGCTACAGCATGTGTGACCTGCAAAGCTGTCCTTGCTGCTCCTCAAGAGTGGGCTGGTCTAGCATGAATTAGCAAAATTAATTTAATTATTTAAATGAGAGGAAAGTGTTTGGGTTGCCAACAGCTATCACGACTCTGATATTTCTGGGAATCTCCAACAGAGGAAGTATCAAATTCCTCTCTGCTCTGTTGGACTCATTCCTATGCCTTATATAATGGCACTGATTGTAGCCCAATTTCCTCAAGAATTTGGCATCCATCTGTAATGTTTTTAGAAAAATTAATTTTTATTTATTTTTTCCCCCCTCAACATGGGGGTAGTCGTTCCCCATGCAGAGTACAAGTCTGGAATGCATCCTTTCCGCTGCCTATGTTTTTACTAACATTTCTTCTCCAATGTGTTGTCCAGAAGCTATAGAGAAGAAATAATAAAAAAATGTTTATTTGCAGGTCACATCCACAAATATTTAGCTATAATCACAAGCAGTAATCATCCTGCAGTCTAATAATTAAATGGAAAACAGATGTCTGGGACATAGCTTATGGGAGGAAGTGCAAGTTAATTTTAAGGGAGTAAGGGAAAAGGGTTTCCAGCAGCTGTTGGGCCATAGTTTAGAGTTTCACCCAGCAGAGAATAGAGCTTGTTTTAAGAATATGGATTTTCATTTAGCTGCTTACCTACCCTTCAAAATTTCTGACGGTGCTGCCATCCTGTCATTACTTCATAGGTTAAACCAAGCACCCTTCCAAGGTGTGACATTTACTTCCAGAAGCAAGGCTATGAGTTCATGATTGCAAATGGAAAGATTGTGTTAAACAGGAGCAAGAAACGAAGTGTAAGAAAATCTGGACTGGAACAGGTAAAATGGTGCTTGAATAGTTACTTAAGATTACACCAAATACTAAAATTTTATTTTGCAACAGGGGGCAAGGAATTGTCTGAGCACATGGGGTTCGCAGTCCTAGACGTTGCAATCCTGACACAAATGAAATGAATTTTTTTGGTACACAGTTGAGCCAGACATTCTATAATTCACACCAACAGGTTTGCTCTGCTATGTCCAGGGCCATTGTAGACTCAGGTTCAATGAATTTTTTAGAAGAGAAGAGCCCCCATGAAAGGTAAAGTCTTTTTTTTCTTTTTGTTTTGCTTGCAAGACATTTCCAACATTTTCCATTTTCCAACAAGTTTACTAAGACATTGACATGGTACCTACTGCATTTAAATGCTATCAGGTTTGACATTGTAAGTATTTATATTTATTTATTCAGCTTATAATGAAAAGTCCAGCCATGTATGAAATCAAGATTAATCTGTTTAAGGTTTGCAATGTGAATGCTTGGAGAGGCCAAATACACAGAGATGGATGGATTATTCTAGTCCTTCTCATTGCTGTTGTTGCAAAGCTATAGGAAGCTTTTCTCTATGTGTGACCCTAAACATCTTACATTTGGGAGAGTTATTAGAGATTGTCGATCTCGAGCTTGTTCAGAAAAAGGGTGACTGATGGCTGAAATAAGTAAACAGCAAGGCAAAAATATTTCCTTTCTTTTTTCTGAGTTTGGTTTTTTTGCAATTTGACTCTGTGTGTTATTGAAAAATGTGAATATGTCTTTGCAGGGTACGAGGCAGTTCGAACAGGACTCAGCTGTGGCGGTGGTTTTCAGGCAGCCCAGTGCCGGTCGGTCTGTCACATGGACGGGACCCGGCTTCGCCCGCATTCCCAACGGAGCTGGGCTGAGGTTTGCCATCAGCAATGTTCCCTTTGCTATGGACTTTGATATCACGATTCGTTATGAGCCTGAGGTACTTGTGATGTCTTGTGTGTCTTGAGATGTTCTGATAGATGCAGGGTCTATTTTGTCAATAATAAGATGCAGCAACTTATCCCTAACATTCAAATTGTTTGCCTTTTCATCCTTATCAAGCAAGTAACATGCCCCTCACTGATCCCCTTAACCCTTTCTACTCAAATCTGAAAAATCAGCAGCTACAAGTGTTTTCTAAGCATCAGCCAAGAATTCATCTTCTGGAGTTCCTCTTTTGGTACCTTTGCTTGGACTGGACTTTTGTTCACATGCAAAACGCAGCTACTTTTAGATGGGCGTCTGTATTTCTAACTGGAATTTTCTGGCCAGGAAAATGTGCACAGGCAGGAGTCATCTAAGTAGATATTTATCCAGGGCTTTTGCAGACATCCAGCTTCCCAGTTGCTCCAGCTGGTCTCTGAGATGTGTGAAAATTGAGGGGAAATAGCCAAAATCTTATTTTTTGCCTGGACAAAATTTCTCAATGATGAAGACATGTCTAGGGAAATCTGTTAACCCAAATCTGGTTAAACCAAAGTCCACACCCATGCCTTCAAAAACACAGGCAAGTGTTTTATAGGTACCAGTATTTGTACATCCCTTGCTCTTTCGTTTTGCAGCTGCCTGGGACAATCCCACCATTCAAGATCCTCCTTCCATCTACTGTATTCTGTTCTCTTACTGTCATTCTGAGGCAAACAAAACTCCCAGTGTGTTAAAACATGCAAACAATTTTGCAGTGGGCTAGTTTGATGTAGCTTTTTCCTTCTAAGGAAACAGTTGAATTTTGAAGACTTCTGTTACAAAGTCTTTTATGTTTGTTATTCCTTATTAGATGTGAGAGGAGGCAGATAATGAAGGATATCTCCAGGACAACACTGTGCTAAGAAAGAAAACAACTCCAATGACTTTAACAGAGCTGTTTCCATTTGCACCAGCTGAGGTCCCATTTACATCTCTGCTCTTCAATTAGCCATTGCAAATACAATGTATTTTTTCACAAAAAACTTTATTTTTTAGTCCGGTAAAAAAACAAAGAGAAAATCTGTTTTGTCACTGCAGTGTGCAATCATTCAGATGGCTTTAGTGGCAAAGAGAAAGTGGGTTTTTCAGATATGAAAAATGACCATAATTTTTGTCCTTTGTTTATAGTCCTTGGAAGACTGGCTGGCAAGTGTTGCTGTCCAGCCCGCTGGTATTTTGTCAAGTCAACGCTGCAAAAACAAGGGCCTTTCACAGGAGCCACATGCTTTGCCTCTCCCAGCTACAAAGAGGTCTGATTATTCCTGTCCTTTCACCTGTAGATTTTCTGTGTACAAATCTTTTACCGAAGCAGTGCAGAGCATTAAATGTTTGGGAAAGTGGAAATATTAGAAACACATGTGTGGCCTTTCCTGTTGCTGTCACACCACAATATCACGTAGGCTCTAAGAGCCTGATGCTCCAGTCCTCAGCCTGGCAAAGACTTGCCCTGGGCCAGGAGAGGTGCCTGAGATCCTGCTGGGGTTAATCTTTGCTTTGGCGAATATCCAACTGTAACTATTTCAGTATAGAATGGAAATATTGACTTAAAGTCACTGTCATAGCCTATTTTCAAAACCAGCTTTTCAGCTTGGACCTATGTAAAGACTAGAGAGGAGCCAAGAGGATGTGACCGAAATCTTGATCAAACAGGGACAGGAAAGGGCAAAGACAAGCAGTGAGTTGCGAACTCTTTTGTTTGAAGTAGTAAAACCTGCCATTTTCAGTTTAATCTCACCAGGTTTAAATTGCGCTTGGTGAATCATCCAGGCAGAAGTCCTGCAGCTTTCCCAAAGCCTGCAAGAAGTGGGGCAGGGTGTGCTCCCCGCGGCAGCAGGGCTTGCTTGGGGATGCAGGCTGTAGGATGCAGGCACAGAGAGGAGGGGGAGCTCAAAGCATCCTGTAAACTTGCCTTGTCCCGACTCCTGGCTATAACTGTGCTTTATTTCTGCTAAACAGGATTGCAATTCTGCAAACTCCAGTCTGCCTGGAGCCGGGAACAGAATATTCTGTGGATGTGTATTTTTCTCAACCCTCTGCCTCTGACCCAAAGGCGAAATCGTTCATCTTGATTGACTCAGTGAGTAGTTCTGTCACCATTCCATTGAGGCTGTATTTATACCAGTGTGATATTTTTTTTACACAAACTTACTCAAAATATTTTAAAATCATTTGTAGCGTGTTTTAATGGAAATTCAGGGAAGTACACTTCTACTTACCTCTGTTCGCAGTGTGTTTTCATGTTTTTGTAAGGAGAGACAGAATTGTATCTGGTTTAATTTTCATGGAGCAATATCATAATAGCTCATCAAGTCATGCTTGTTGTGTATGTTAATAGTCAGAGTATGTATCTCTATCTGTTGCTCATTTATTATGAGCACACTCCACATGCTGACAAGATGCTGTGGTTAGGGATATACATTCATGCAGTTCTTTGTCACTTAGGTTTTTTAAAAATCTCTATAATTTGAATCTAATTTAAAAATCATGGATATATTTAAAGATAGCATTAGAAAAGTAAAATTAGTTTTGTATTTTCCCTCAAATTGGGTCCAGACATTTCCCAAGTTTCCACCAAGTCAGGAACTGGGTGTTAGTTTTGGGTCTTTCTCTTGAGAAAAATATTTTTAAGTTCGTTCCTCTAATTACTTCTGTAGAACTGGATCTGACAAGGGCTGGCCATACTTGGACATAGAACCTTTAGCTGATTTTTCTCTATCTTGGTAATACAAGTAAAAATTTTGGCCAGATACTGCTTTTGGAGTCATCAACACGGCACCTCCTAGAAGCAAAAGCAGTTTTGAGCCTATATCTGAGGTCTTATTATAATCTGACTCTTTTATACACAGTCTCTTTTATTTAAAGAACTCAGGGAATGTCTAGACCTTCAGAATGAATGTGAATTTAGATGACTGAGAAGCACAACAGCAGATTTGGAAACATGGTGCTCCAGGCTTCTGTCCTTGCAATGCAGAGCACAGTCAGAGAATGTGGGAAATTCTGGTTTTCAGTATATCTAAGCAAAAACATTTTCTTTTCCCTCTGAATGCCAAAGCTTGGACTTATTCCCAGAATTGGCTCTGTGGAGAACTTATGCAGTGAAAAAGATTTAGATGAGTACCAGAAGTATCACTGTATTGAAATTGCATCAGAAGTTGGACCTCACGTCCTGCCCGAAGCGTGCGCACGGCTCATAGTGAGCATGTCAGCCCGTATTCACAACGGCGCCGTCGGTAAGGAGCAACTTGCACAAGCAGCTCTTTTGGACAGTTACTGGTTTTCTCTTTAGTTTGTAGGATATGTTGACTGGAGAGCTCTCAGCCCATGCGGGTGTAGGTAAGTGAAGCCGATCAGCACGTGGTATGTACGGACATGCAGGATATGTCCGGCGGAACCCTGAGTGTGCTGCAAACACCTTTTGGTGGCATGGCTCTCGGAGCCCATCACACCTGATGAGCTTCATGGAGCAGCATGACAGGGACCATGGCAGTGCTTGTGTGTTTTCTGCAGAGCATTTCACTCAGATGCAGCTTCACCAGATGGCCAAAGCAGTAACTTTCCTACTTTTCTGTCTGCTGTTAAATGACAGAAGAGTTTTTAAGCCTTCTCCCTGGAGGCTGCAGGCAAGCTGGGTGCCCTGGTAGGACTCCAAGCATGATGGCACACAAGCTGATGTGCTGGAAGAGATTTGCCAAGAAAACCTCAGTGGTGCCCCAGCAAGAGAGCAGTGGCAGATGGGGTTTGAAGCCCCAGGCAGTCTCCTGGACCCACCACGGAAAGGGTAGCTAGAGTTGGTGGCTCAGGAGACTTCCTCGGTGTTGGGCCCAGGGAAATGGACTTCCTCTGCACTTCCAGTAATAGAAGGGGCCTTTCTGAACAACTTTGGTGGCCAGCTCCTTTCAGGAAGCCTTGCCTCCAATGGACCTGAGAGCATCTGCTTGGTTTGCACTATTTTTAGAAAGACCAGTGCCTCACTGACACATCATGTGATGTGGTCATGGCTATGCACCTGTGGACCCCCCTCATTTAAGTTTGGGCTGTGCTGGCTCCCCATTAGCCTGATTCCTATAGTGATAGGATTCTCCTAATGAAACATGGCACTGTGGCTTTTTAGCGCTGGCTTCTGAGCATCCAAGACAAGCATCCTCTGTGAGTTAGCAGACCAGCTTCACTCAACAAGTTAGTCCAAGGTGTCCAGAAAACAGCAAACAATACACATGTGCAGGCTGTCTAAGTACTGCTTGCAAGTTGTATCCAGTGTTGCAGCTAGACATAGATTTATATCAAACCCTCTGGACTTCAGGACTTTTGGACCTATGTTTTGCTATGCCCTATCCCAAAAACGTGCTGAAGGCAGTGGCCTGAATGTGGCAGCTCCAACACTGAGATGGGCTGGTGCCTGATACGCCATCATCATCGATGCTACAGCATCAAATCACCCAAGTGGTTAGTAAACCCCTGATGAGAATCATCAAGCTCGCTCTTTCCTATTTTTAAGTGCAAAACCTGCAAGTTTACAAGAGCAGTCCTGTTCCTTTATAACACAACCTGTTTTGATTTTTTTTCCCTTTGGCAGCATGTAAGTGCAATCCCCAAGGATCGCTGAACACCAGCTGCAGTAAACTGGGGGGCCAGTGTCAGTGCAAAGCCAACGTGGTGGGACGCTGCTGTGACACCTGCTCTGCAGGCAGCTACGGCTTCGGCTTCCACGGCTGCTATGGTGAGTACTTGGCAACCAGCACCAGTACCAGTATCTGGCTCTTCATCCATACCTCAACTTTTTAGAGCTTTGAATCCATGATTATGTGTGAAGCAATATAAAAAAAATATTTCCACAAATAAATTTTCCATCCCCGCTGCTCACACTGCCTTCAAGCAGTGTCAGAGATGAGCAGGGTTGGTGGGAATCCATTCAGGACACAACTTTGCTTTTGGTGTTTTCCAGCATGCGAATGCCACCCACAAGGCTCGCTGAGCACGCTGTGTGACCAGGTGACAGGGCAGTGCTCCTGCCGCCGGGAGGTGGATGGTCAGCGCTGCAGCCGGTGTCTGCCTGGGTATTTTGGATTTCCCCACTGCCGTCCTTGCCCATGTAATGGCTATGCAGAGCTTTGTGATCCAGTGACAGGAGTGTGCCTGAACTGCCGTGGGTTTACGGCTGGAAGACACTGTGAAAGGTAAGTTGATGGGCAACTCACCCAAACACTGGTGCGCTCTGAAATGCGTGTGTAGCTGGGGGCCCACCTACATCCCCATGAATGCATCAGTGACCTTAACTGGAAACATGCACCTAAACCCAGGATTAAACTGTGCCTAGGTGCTGAGTGGCACAGGCACCTATTTGTTCAGCAAATGCATGTGGGAAGATGCGTGTAATGCCTGTGGGAGGACTGCGGGCACGGCATGCATGCAGCATTGCAGCAGGCTCCCTGCAAGAAGGCGTTTGAGACATGAGTCCCATGGCACCATGTGCTTGGAGAGATGTGCAAAGCGCTGCATATGAGGTACACTGACTCCTGCCAGCTTTTAAATCGCCAAGAGGCTAACCTCATGCTGAATACTCATTTTAATACCTGCAATTATCTCTGAGGAGCTTAAATAAACATGCCCTCTTTGCTGGTTCATATTATTTCCATATGACCAGCAAATGACTTTTCCCATGCGTTCCAGCTCTGTTCAAAACAGTAGTCCTCTTTTTTATTCTATGCACTGGTAGCTGTATCAGAGTTCAACACAGACGTCAGAATTAAATTCGTTAGCTGTTTAGTTTAGTTTGTGTGGATTGTACCTTGTCATTCACTTTTAAGAGGATTTCCCCATGAACCCTATTGAGCTTTTCTTGCAGTGCTCTTGGACAATACAGCCTTTGGCTATTGTGCTTGTAGGTGGCAAATAGATTAAAAATGGGAGACTGAAATACTTGCTGCCCTGTGCCTCTGCAGGAGCTCCAGCCCCCGGGGTGAGGATAATCGAATAGCCAAGACTTTTAGCCTGGCTTGTATACATATAGAGAATTGTGTTTCTATTTGCCATAGTAAAGCAGATCAAAGACTGAGGATGCTTCAGAAGCGGCTGTGTTGCTGCAGCTGTGGGGCCATGGGGGGCCGGGACGCAGAGGCGGTGGTGGGCAGGGGGTGGGGGTGGCTGAGCCCCCAAAGCACCCCCAAAGCCTCCCCCTGTCTGGGTAACAGCACAGCCACCACCACCTTGAAACAGCAGTCATTGCAGGTTTGCAGAACATGTCAGAGCGTGGCTGATTTTAACACATGTGCTGCATCTAAAATATGCAATATGCTCTGCGTACTCTGAATGAATCGTTGCCTTTTGCCTGTGCCAGGACTTTCTAATGTCATGCCAACCACTCTTCATGTGTTTGTATGGAAATAGATGAATATATGTGGTGATAGGTGAATATACAGAATTTTTACATGGCAGCTTTTAGCTGTCCAGGCAGAGCATGTGTGATATGTCATATGTATATATTATCATTTAGATTAAAGTTTTTCCGGAGTAGGTGAAAGTTTTCAGAATATTCCTTGAAAAGAAAACATATGTTTTTTTCTTTTTGCTCCAGATGTTGGGAATGCAGCTATGATTTTCCATTTTAGAACACCTTTGAAGCTTGATATATCTGTACCAATTAATAGGCATAGCATTACAATGACCTGGAATGTTAAATTAATTATACGTACATAAAAATTTGTTCACATGCAGGGACTGAAAGGAGCACTTGACGATTTCTGCTGCTTTGTGTTGACTGCTTTCACAGGTGCATGGATGGCTATTACGGAAACCCTCTGAACAGAGAACCCTGCCGCCCATGCATGTGCCCAGAAGCACCTACAAGCAATAGGTATTTTGCACATTCCTGTTACCAGGACTCCCAGTCTGCACAACTAGTCTGCAATTGTCTCAAGGGATATTCAGGTACAAAGCAAAATACAGACTGGTTTTGATTCTATTAGAATTAATGTAGGAGAGAAAAATGACCATCCTCCACCCATCCTTTATTCAGAAATGACAAGTGAGGTAATGGTAATAAAATAGATAAGAAAAATTAATACTCAAATTTACTGAAATCAGGTGGGGAAGTCCTGACTGAGAAGAGTGGGAACTGTGCAATTAGTGTTTGAAAAGGGGATTCGCCTATGTGGACACAGATTAATCTGATGGCAAAGTCTGGAAACCTCCTCCTTTCCAGAGGCACTACATTAACCTGGTGGGGAGAGCCAGGGAGAAATGCAGTTGCTCGTTACCTCTGAAAAACAAGTGTTGGAAGCCCAAATCAGAAAGAACAGGGCATCAAAAAGAGCTGATAAGATTTCCCAGTCAGAGGAAATCTTTCCTCATATGGAAGAATCTTGCTTTGATGTTTTGCCCGAAAGTGACTGTTTCGTCGTTCAAATGGTCAGTTTAGAAATGAGGTTTCTGTTCTCAGCTGTCTCAAATGCAGATATTTTTGCAGCAAACTGATGCCTTGGTTCCTAAGATCCTGTTGACTTAGCTTGAATTTCTGCAGGGAAAACGGAAGATATTTCCCTCCCTCTCAGTGTTAGAAAGATCTCCCGTGATGGAAGCAAACCCTAATGGAAAACACTGCCTAAAACTAAACCACTGCTGTCATCTTTACTGAGGGCAGGTTCCTTTATAAGTCAAGAGCAGTTTTGCTTGAGTAATTGCTGTGGGGTCAAAATGATCCTCGTTGGTACTCATCCAGGGGACTTCTGTCCTCACAAACCACTGCAATCCTCAGTCCTGGACTTTCTTTCTCCTACTCCTTCCCAGCAAGGCTCTTGGTCACCTCTGTGGCGCTCGGCTTACTTCCTCAGAGAGTGTGAAAGGCTCTGGTCCTGAGGACCGCGGCAAAGGAGCAGAGGCCTTGGCTGAGGATGAGGTCCCAGCAACACCAGCCTGTCCAGAAAGGTTTCTGAGGTGCAGAGAGGTAGCACCTCAATCTGGGGAGGCGTTGGGATGGCATGCAGAAGTAATTGCAATGCCAGTAAGCAAGGACAGGGTGTCCCAGAGCTCATCTGACCTCCTGGGGATCCCCCACTGTATTACAGAAGGGAGGGCAGGTCTGCCAGGCTCTGGGTTGTTCCGGGAAAGGGCAACACCACCTTCCCATGCTGCTGTCGGGGTGAAGGTCCCAGGGAAAAGCCTGCAAACATGGCCAACCCTCACTACTGCCATTGAAAGGAATTTGCTTGAAAAAGATGTTTGAAGGTGTTGTGTGAGGGAGTATGTATTTGTTCCTACTGAAAGGACTTCCTTGGTAAAGGCCACTTGAGATGAGGAGAGTGCATTTCCATCAGATTTCAGTGTGGGACATGTAATTTAAACTGGTCATAGGATTAAATGGCAACAGCCTCAAACAGGTGGATATTTTCCATTGGAAATGTGCAATTGGAAAAGACAATCTGAATCTTTTAAGAGTATTACTGGAAATTACATGTTTCACTCGAATTCCCATCAGCCAGCAAATATTTTTACCTTCCTCTCCAACAGGCAACCAGTGTGACAAGTGTCCTAGTGGGTTCTACAAAAACCCAGGCAGCCCCGGGCTTGACTGTGCGCCGTGTCCCTGCAATAACAACATTGATGTGACAGACCCAGACTCCTGTAACAGGGTCACCGGGGAATGCACCAAGTGTTTACACAACACCCATGGAGCAAACTGCCAGTTCTGCAAACCAGGGTATTTTGGCTCAGCCCTCGATCAAAACTGTCAAAGTAAGTAAGCAACAGCTCTGCAACTGTGTATTGCTGCAAAGAAAAGTCTTAAGGAAATTAGTCTATAGGGAGAGGTTAGCCTTTGGAGGGACAGTAAAAACTAAAGCATATCACTGGAGCGAAATTCGAGAATACTAAATATATTTCTATCCAGTGACACAAATAACTGTTAATATGGCATCTATTAAATTCTTTGCCATCCAAGTCTCACTAAATCTCATACTGAATATCACTTCTAGGAAATACTAATTTGTAAAATGAAATCGGTACTCTCTGTTAGAAAAATAAATGTGCATGCAGCCCTTTCAGGAAGGAATCGAAAGTAAAGGAATCAAAGACAATTGTTTATCCATGTTGCTGACTGATGCCAACTAAGCAATGCTCAGTTAACCAGATGATCCCTTGCTGAGCTCTCTGCCTTACCAGATGTTTTCATTAAGTGGCTAGAATGACACTGTTCAGGCAATTTAATAGGCTCCACGAGGACACTGTCAATAACTCAGCACTTGTAACAGAAAGGCAGGAGTGTAAGAAAAAGCGAGGCATAAGTTTCTTCCCAACATTTCTCAAAGACTATTTTCACAAATGTGCCTGATTGAGGGTCTAATTTCTACAGGCCAGACAATTGTAGATATTTTTAAGAAACTTTTTTTTCTGGGAATCTCTAACATACAGTTCAAGCCCATTCCTTGTTCATTCTTGGAGATGTCCATTAGAAATAGCTAAGCAAGAACTTTTGGCTCCTCACAAGGAAGGCTTCTTATCTTACTTGGCTTACTGGGGTTTCCCACGCTGGATAGTGCTTACTGTAAATCACCTTCTCCTTACCCAGCATATTTAACATTTCATTCTAATAAGATTCAAAATTTACTACGCCTTCATTTTTTGTGCTTGTAGTAAAAGTACTGAACATTCCCAGTAAGTTTGCTCAAAGCTATGTATAAGCTATTGTAGAAAGACAGGTCAACTCTATGAGATTAAAAATGTGTTCAAGATTACTGGAAGTAAACCTACAACATACGCTTTATATACAGCTCTGATTGTCCATCAGCTGTCTATATTATCATCTGCTGTAATAATTGTCCTTCTTTTCCCAGGGTGCACGTGCAACCCGGCGGGTGTTCACCCTGCCATGTGCCCGGGGGGGGGACGCAGTCTGTCTGTGTGACCCAGCCACGGGAGCTTGCCCTTGCCTGCCCAATGTGGTAGGTGCGACGTGCGACCGGTGTGCCTCTGGCTACTGGGACCTGGCTAGTGGAAAAGGATGTCAGATCTGTGACTGTGATCCAAAAAACTCCCAAAGCAACCAGTGCAACCAGGCAAGAAAATTACTTTGCTTTCTAGGAACCAGGGTGGTGGTGTTTTGGCACGGCACGGCGGGTACCCTCTTATAAATGAGGATAGTTTTTTGTTGCGCTCCCTGAAAACAAGAAGCCTTTGGAAGTCTGTGGTTAGTGCCATCACACTTTGAGTCATTGTATCAAATGTGCTGTTCTGATAATGTGTCTCTGTGTGTAAGCAATTTCTCTTTGCCTGTGTGTTTCTTTGTCAAGTGGATCTTAAAAATACTTTGTAAGAAAATGTCACATAGGAAAAAACTGCCTCATAAATGTATGTATAGGGAAGAAGGAAGTTCAGGCTTCGACCCAAGAATCTTACGAATATTTTTTTAATTGTTTAATTTCATAAAGTAGTAGCTGTGGCCATTACATTAATCATGCCTCATCTATCAAACTGCTAGAGTACCTTTCCTCATCTTTAATTCCTGTCCACTTTTTAGAGCTAGAATGTAGAAAAAAGTAGAACAGTGTTTCAGAATAGAGAGGTGAAATTGTGGTCCTATGGAGTCAACAGCAATTTTGCTATTGACTTCAGAGCACCAGGAGCTTATCCCAAGCTCTTGATGATGTGCTTTCACATTTTGCTTTCAATATGCTTTCCATTTGTTCCAGTTTATTTAGTGGACTTATTATTTTTCCTAACAAATGTAGCTCTTTTAACCTCGAAGAACTACTACTGCTTTTCTGCAGTACCAGTTATCAGAGCTGTAATTCCCTGCAGTTTAATTTAATAGCTGAATTCCAAAATAAATTTTCTAGGGCAATGTGCATAATGTACCCTCGAGGTTTTCAGTTACAGTTAATATATCATGTAGTTAAAAGTTGAAATGTTAAGATAAGTAGTTTGCTCTAGCAAAAATAAGAAATTAATCTGTTTTGCAAAGGAAAAGGGTCCTCTCAGATCATAGGCAGAGGATGAGTTCTCAAAGAGCATCTGTAGACTGGGACATACAAATTCTTTCATATTAGTGAAGTACAGCCACCTTTCAAAGTCCATTTTGTTTTCACAACCTTCAGGAGGAAGATAGGAAATGTGGGCCAACACTGTATAAACCATGGTGTTCAAAGACTGTGTGCAAGCAATACCATTGCAGTCCCCGTACAGCTATATGACATAAGTCACAGGGAGAAAAAGAAACCCAGTAAATAATGTGTATCCAGCCATATGATGCTGCAGGAAGTTATTTAATCCTAACTGTCCTTACAGCTTACAGGCCAGTGTCCATGTAAGATAGGTTACAGCGGAAGATGTTGTGATGAATGTGAGGAAAATTACTTTGGCAATCCCCAGACACATTGCATTTGTAAGTATTACTAAGTGGGGACAACTGGATTAGAAACTGCCTCAAAAGAAACGTTTACCTTTTATATTCATAGGGGAGATGGAACATACATCTAGAGAAGCGGGCTTTCATACATTTGTGTGTATGAGATGGATAAAAGTGTTGATATTATTTATCTATGTTGTTCCTTCTACAGTTATGATGGGACCATGGAAGTTAGAGATGAAGTGGAGCCATTAGTCAGGCAGTCCACTTTGTTCTAACTCAAACACTGGTTTGCTTTTATTGTCTTGAAATACACAATGGTAGCTTTTGCATGTGTTAATCCCACGGAAAAGGAACAACTGTATGTAACCTGCTGTCCCTTTCTTGCAGCGTGCGAGTGTAACCCAGAGGGAACCAGCCAGCCCAAGTGTGACAAAGCCACTGGCGCGTGTAACTGCCGCGCTGGCGTCACCGGCCGGTTCTGTGACCAGTGCAGCCGTGGCTTTGAGAAAGACTTTCCCTCTTGCCGTCAGTGTCATCTTTGTTTTAATCAGTGGGACGCTGAATTTTCTGCCCTCGCTCAGACTGTTCAGGGGTTAATGAGGTTTGCTGCAAATCTTGAAGATAAAGGAGGACGAATGCCCAGCTGTGATATGCGCTTCAAAGCCTTTGAAGATGCCATTTTCGAAATTGAAAGAATTTTGAGACATCCTGTTCTTTCACTGGAGGCCCTCCCAGGCATCAAGGATTTTCAGGGCTACGTTCGGTAAGGGCTCGGCTGCTCCTGAAAGAATCCCCAGCCTTCCCCCAGGCTCCACCAGCCATCCCTACACATCAAGTCCCGCTTCTGATCAGCACCCAAATGCATGACTACTAAGTCACTGTTTTTTCAATAGATCTGTGAACAAAATAATCCTTTTATATATTATCTGTGCCCCATAGACATATACTTAAATGCTGGAATTTTCCAGTTCATCCTAAGGGTTTTCTAAATAAGCCATTACAAGTAAATTTTTCTGCTTATTTAGAAATTTATCTCTTGTCTTCTAAAATATTGTGTATCTCAGTTCTAGTTTAAGAACAATCCAGTCTGAATTCTGCACAACTGCCATTTTCCTTTCAGACAAAAAGTTGCACAAATGGATCCCCTTCACAGTATGCTGTATGAACTTCCTGACCTCAACAAGAACATAGAAGACATTGGGGAAGAAGCTGATCTAGTGTATGAACTTCTACAACAGAAAATACATCTGCATGAAAGTTTTCATTACCTGAACCTCAAAGGTAAGGCAGCCAGCAATTAATTGAAATAGGTGAATATTTTCTGTGAAATTTCAGAATGTTTTTCTCACCATCAAACCATACAACATTTCAAAGATCCCTAGATTTTAGCTTCCTATGATAGCTCCAAAATGTAAATACTAACAACATTCCAAACTCCCTTTTGTCTTAAAATGCCAGGATTTCTAGCATTCTAAGTTTCAGAGGCATGTGCCAGGGTCACATCAGCCAGAAGTCTCACGAATCCCAATGTTTACATCAGGGATTTAAAAGCCACCCAGTTTCACCATATAGACTCACAGATCATACAGTAGAACAGCAAAGGACTTTTTCCCCACTTCTGTCTCCTCTTGCTCTTGGCAATACTTAAAGAATGTTGTACAGCAATGGTTTGTTTAATTAAAGCAGAAAGTCATAGTGCAACTTCTTAGTGTTCCCATGGGAAAATGCATGACTTTATGTGGTAAGGAACTAGCTCTCCATCATCAAAAAATGTGAAGTCAGAACTGAGTTCCTTGGCATTTTTGAAAGAATTACACCGTCTGTGCTTGAGCTAAGTATAGTCTCCATCGGCTGTTAATAGCAGTAATGACAATGTCACATATTGGTTCCTGGAGAAAGATGGGAATATAACAGTTGGGGAACTCAAACAGATGCTAGATCATCCACAGTGGCAGGAGATCGTCCGCAGATTGAAAAAAAGGAAGGAAAAGTCAACGGAATACAAAGCTGAGCAAAAAGGAAGAGGGGAAAAGAGGGATTAATTACGATTTAGGGCTTCCCTGCCTGTTGTACTTGGCAGTGCCCCCGGCACTGGCTCTTCCGCTCGGATCCCCATGCGAGCAGTCAGCACAGCTCTCCCAGGCTCCACTTCCCAATTCAACTGTCTTGTGCAGACTCTGAGAAAGTCAGGAAGGCAAAGAAACAATAAATCCCAGGGAGGTCAGTGGATGCGCAGTTGAAGCATCTGTGGTGCTATCTGGTCATGTTCCAAAGCCGCTTCGACTTTCAGCCTCAGGAGACGGATAAACAGCCCTATAAAAAGCACACGGGGGTGTGGGGAGGGGAAGACCTTGAATTTAAGCTGAATTTCTGGTCAGGGCCACGAATATATCATTGGTCCTGCTACCAAGCATCTAACAGCACAGAAATAACATTTCCCTCAAGATAACCAGCTTCTCTGGTATCTGGGAGAAAGCCTGGCTCCCTCACCCCATCTTCATTTTGGGACCAGCAGCACATCCTCGGTATGGCTTTGTCTGCTTTTTCCTCTCTCTTTTTTGCTGGGGTAGAGCAGGATATGGCCATGTACACCATCTGAGGCACATTTGGCACTTGTGCCCTAGACACACGTGGGGACCAGGCTCCTACCTACCTCTCTTTGCAGAGGATCAGGACTCAGAGACTTCCTCACAAGCATACGTTCACCTGGCTGACCTGGAATGTCAATATCTAATGATGAATTAAAATCACTGGAGAAAACAACACAAGTATCCTTAAAAGAATGCTTGCAGTTTATGAGATGTCAATAAATTATGGCTTTCTAGCCTTGGCCCCTGGCTTTGCAGCCACCGTGGTATGGTAATGCAGTGAGTACAGCTTCCTAGGCTCTAAATCAAGCCTGTGCTAAGACGCTGTGTTTAACATAAAGGAACTTGGAAGCTCTACAGCTCCATCACAAACCAAGCATGAAAAATGCATTTGGGCCACTTAATGGAGAGCTGAACCACTGTAAAATATTCCTGCAATGGAACTGTTGCGCAGAAAACAGTCTGGCTTAGATATGGAGTTACAGCAGCCTCTTGCCAGGTATTTTGTACTAGGAGCTAACTTTAAACTGTACATTGTTTCCAAGAGTTACAAGATAAAATAAACAGCCCTGGTTCCACACGATAACTAAACATTGTTCAGCTTCAATCAAAGCAAGGCCAAGGGCTTTAGAGCCTGATTCAAAGCACGCAGGACTTGATGAGTGCCTTGTCATTAACTTCAACTAGTAACTGAGTCGGTTACCAGCACAAAGAGGGATGTTAATCAATGACCTCTAATGCTTTTTCACTGCCGACACATCAGTTCTGGCTCATTGCACATACTTCTGCCTGGGGATTTGGGGACAACTTTGGGTTCTCTGGAGATCTGAGAAGCCTCAACAGCAGCAGCTTTAAATTATGTGTTTTGCAAAAGGCCTGAGTCCTGCAAAAAATGTAATATTCTCCAACCCTTTTGAGTCTGCTTCAGGCAAAGCTTACACTAAGCTTCTTGCTGAAAAGTATTTTTTGCCTGGCCTACAAACTTATCATGGAAATGCTTTTTTTTTAGTGCATCAACCCTGAAATTGGATTTTCCAGAGCCAAAGAAAACTCATAAATTCCCATTTATAATCTAAATTTTGGCCTTAGTTCAGCAGACCATTTAACTTTTGGGTGCTATGCTGAACCAACAGGACAAATACTTTCCTGACTCACAATCAGAGAGCTGATCATTTCATAGGTTTTACAACTGACAGAAACAGTTCTCCTGCCTAAACTTCAAAACAGCATAAATGACAGGAGCTTTATCAAATCAACAACGGCTGCAATGTATCAGCTACTGATTAATGCAGATCAGTAGCAGTTTGTATAATTAATGGGATTCCTTTTATACTTTTTTACCTTCCATTGGCTTCTCATACAGCTTGGACTCTGAAGAATGACATGGGATCCACTGTATTTGCATCTGTTTTAGCAGGTTTTATGACTATCAATAACTATTCCTGTTTGGCAACTGGCTGAGTAAAGGATTAAAAAGCTGGACTGAGGAAATGACAGCTCCTGTCCCTCCCTGCTGTCCCAAATCAAACACCAGTGACAACAAACTGAATCACCTGTCACTCACCATTTGTCCAGAATTCAAGTAAATACATTAATTAAATACGTCCAAAATATCAAAATACGGTTGGTGCTAAACCCTATTTCTGCTGCTACAGAGGCTATCAGCAACATTAGGAAACACTTTGAAGTATCATTGCTGGCAGAACAGAGGACCAGCGGGACAACCCCTATTGTAAGATATTCAGAGTACGCCAGGAACCACGCGCTCGCTATGCTGGGCCATCAGGCCTTGAAAGCAAGCAATGTGCTGGAACAGCTCAAGATGATCAAGAGCCCCGACATCCAAAACTTGAACGAAAAGGTAGGCGCTATGAATTTTGAATGTAAACTAAACAAAAGTCTCTTTTTTTGATGCTCTTAGTAGGTTTTATTTTAAAAGGGTGCTTACATGCATTTTTAAATTTGGAAAATGACTCTTCCCTGGCACAGACATGCAGTCACGTCAGAAACAGCTGCACTTCTCAGCTGTGGTTATTACCACCCGTCTGGAAGCCATTGCTCCCAGGGCAGACCCAGCACAAGGAACTGTTTAAGCACTCTCTAGTCTCAGGAGGACGTCAGTGTAAATTCATAAAGATTAAGCCCAGCCTCCTCCATCAGTAACTTAAACTAAGCAGAGCAACTTTGCTCTGGAGTGGATGGGGAGTGCTCGCATATCCTTTGCATCACCATTGGGAAAGGAAGGGATTTCTGTCTGTCTGCAGGGTGGCAATGAATACCTGATGGCACCTTCAGCCAGTCCTGCCAGATCTGGAAGAGAACATCCATCTAGGCCTTTAGTCTCAACATCCGTGTCAAACTCTATGGAGGTCTAGACATGGTACCATGTTGTGTGAGAGGTGCTCTGGATCCTTTAGAACAAGCCATTGACCCATGGGCTCGGTATGGCCAGGGGACAATTTCAGCCCTTTTGCCATAGAGGAGTGAAGCAAGGGTCTTAGTGCAACACATGGAGCACAGCAAATCATAGAATCATAGAATGGTTTAGGTTGGAAGGGACCTTGAAGATCATCGAGTTCCAATCCCCCTGCCATGGGCAGGGACATCTCCCACTAGACCAGGTTGCCCAAGGCCACGTCCAGCCTGGCCTTGAACACCTCCAGGGACGAGGTCTCAACAACCTCTCTGGGCAACCTGTTCCAGTGCCTTACCACCCTTAAAGTGAAAAACTTCTTCCTAATGTTTAATCTAAATCTACCCTCTTCCAGCTTAAAGCCATTCCCCCCCGTCCTATCACTACATGCCCGTGTAAAAAGTCCTTCCCCAGCTCTCCTGTAGGCCCCCTTTAGATACTGGAAGGCCACAATAAGATCTCCCCGGAGCCTTCTCTTCTCCAGGCTGAACAGCCCCAACTCTCTCAGCCTGTCAATTGCTCCGGCAATGATGCTTGGAGCCATGGGCTGCTGTTGCCTTAAAGTGTGGGGAGGAGGACCTGTAACTGACAGTGACACCCATCTTTGGAGAGACCAGACCACCATCTCTTTGGGAAAATCCCATCCTATGTTCAATGTTCATATGATGTCAAACATCTTCCTTCACCCAGGAGTGTATCCCGGGCCCCCAGAGGAGTCCTGACATCAGCATCTTCCTTATTGCAGATCTGTGGTGTGCCAGGAGACCAGCCCTGTGTCACAGCAGCCTGTGGGGGAGCTTTGTGCCGGGACAGTCAAGGACTCAGGCAGTGCGGTGGCCCAAACTGCAGCGGAGCTCTTCCTCTCTCCAGTGATGCCTTCAGGAAAGCTGAGGAGACTGCTGTGTTGCTAAATAACTTGACTACTCAGCTACAAGAACCTGAGAATCAGGTGCTGTATATCAAACCTACATTTGTTCAGTGAAATGGGTGGAGGATGAGATTTGGAAGGTCACAACTCTACAAAATCTCACCTGCTCCTTGGACAAAGAGTAGTGACGTAGCGATGGACCCTGTCCCAACATCATAAACCTATCATGGTTCAGTACCAGGAGTATTAGGTGCCAGTCCCACCAAGAGACTGTGGCTCTAGGTATGCCTTCCTCTTCCTCACAGCTGCCAAGATCTCATGGGTCATGGTGCCCTGTGCCTATGGAAGTTGGGGAGTATTGTCTATATTTTTATTGGGAAAGATTCAAATGGCAGCATTTGTCAGTAGCCTGAGTATGGCCCGTGCTTATTGCAGTGGGATTACTGCTTTGCATAGCATTAAGCTCTATTTATACAACTTCCTATGACTATTATGTTTGCCATTAAATGTTTTTTGCAAATCATTTCAAGACGAAGCTTTTCTGCCCCTGGTGATGTTTAGAAGGGCATTAAGTAGTCGGCTGTACTGCACAGTAGCAGTGAAAAATAACTCAAGCAAAGTGTGGCCAATGCAACCTGTGCCAAGGAAACAAAACAGACAAATCCCAAAATACCAGTAAAGACAGTTTGTTCTCATTAACAATCAGAGATGATGCCTGTTACAGTTATAGGCAAAACACATTTTCCAACAGAAATGTCATTCTGCTGTGGCTTTGTCCTGTGCCTGCAGGGTGCCGGGGCATCCATTTCCTCCCTTTAAAATGCTTGTGACACTCTGCATCACAGCTAACGGGTTTAGAAATGAGCAATCCGGGCACATGCCTGGGGCCCCAGGACACCAAGGGGCGGCAGCAAAAGGCATCTGCCGAGGTGGTGAGCGCCAGGCTGCCGAGTGCCGGGCTGCCAGGACATTGCATTTGGCACTCGGAAGCCTCAGGCAGCTCTGCGATAATATGAGTGAAGTATTTTGAGATGTTTCAGAAGTGAAAACACCACCATTTTTCTCGCTGCGTGGTGAAACAGTGAATCTCTTCCCTCCACAGACTGCAGAGAGGCCGTACCTGTGCATCTCCTTAAGGCAAAGCATAGCCCCTAGCAAAGCAAAATATTGTTGGAATTCAATGACTGATCTAAAGCTTTCATTTAAATTATCAAGAATACTAATTTAATGGCAAAATGTAATTTTAAAGACAAGCCTTAAACTCTACCTTCCTTTTTTGTGTACTCTTAAGTGTATTTTTAACAGCAAGTCCAATGTGAAAAGGCAAATGAAATTACGTGCCTTTTCTGTACTGAATCAGATCACTGACATGCTGCAGTACTGCAACAGAAAATAACAGTCAGAACCTTCTTTTACAAACAGAAGGGGCTGTGGTATAGCAGTGGTTGTGGAGAGAAAAAAATGCTTGACTGAAGCTTTTTCTGGGACCAGATGAAGGCCATGATGTAGTAACTTCTGGAGCTCCCCAAAGGGGTCTCCTACTACTTTTCAAAGCCACATCAAGTGATTCCAGCTGAGACTTGGATCGAAATCATCTTTGTGTTAGAGCTCAACTTGCCAAGCAATGATTGACAACCTCCAGAAAGTGGCACTGCTATTTCTAATAATATTTCCAGGTTGAAAGCATTAGAAAAATGGCAGAAGACAGCAAGTTGAAAGGCTCACAATTTAACGGACAACTGGAGAGGGCTAAGAATCAAATTGAAGTTGATGGAGAGATCACTAAGAAGTTCATCCGAAAAGTGAAAGAATTCTTGTTAGGTAAATATGCAAAGTTCTTTTTGACTAATTTTTAATATATATTCCAATATAATATAGCATTATGCTATAATTAAGCAGAAAATTATCTAGCTGTATACACATGAAATTTCTTGTCTATCTCCTTATCTGTGCAATCTTTTTCAATCCCTTTTTTCCTAGTGCTTTTCTCCCAGGTGACCACACTTTGTATTAATTTTCCAATAGATCTGTTATGTTCTGATTGTCATCTTTTATTATGCTTAATTGTGCTTAATTTGAAGCATGCAGGTAATTCCCTCAGCTCCCGGTTTATCTGAGTAAAGGACTACTAAGATAATTTCATAGAACGTATAATGACCAGGCATGTCCAATGCGTTCTCAAATTGATATTCCACCCCCTTCTTCCAGGCCCATAAATAGAGCTTCTCCTTAGGGAGCGTGGGAATTGGGACACATACCGCTCCATCATCTCTGTAAAGCTGTAACTCAAAGAATCAAAGGATTTTGGGAGAACTTCACAGCTCTCATAAAAAAATAACAAAACAAACATATATACCCTAAAACTTTTTCCACCCTCAAGATTGCAGAAAAATGCTGTAAGAAATGGACCCTAAGTTTTTTTACCAGACGCGCATCAAAGGAGTTCAAATGTGGTAGGATTTGTTTAATCTCTTGAATGTAGCCGATTTCATAAGTTTCTAAAGATTGGATGTTGGCAGTCCTTTGGCATTCATAGCTCTACATCCAAATGGGAGAGAGGGCAGAGGACTTCCTTTGTTTGGGAACATTTAAGTTATTTTACTGAATTGGAAGAAAAACTCCATCTAAGTCCTTAAGATTCTCAGAATTTTATTTGATAGCAATTGAAAATTCCACTTTTGGCTCTTCTTCTATGTTTCTGAGTAGACATACAGCATTTACTAACAATTATAAAAGCATTTTTTCATGGATTTTTGTTTTGTAAATTTAAGTTTAAGAACAGTAACAGCTGAGATGCGTACAGTTACATTAAATCTGCTGTACCCTACTTTGACCCGAATGGTAATTTTAGATTAATATATTTCTACAGAAAATAGTTCTCAGGGATGCACTACTGTTTGCACAGTAAATGTCTTCTATTTAATTCTTGGTGAGTTACTTTGGAGCATTAGCACAAACATTTGTTTCAACTGTTTTATCACCCAAGGTCTCGTCTATAAAGGGAAGTGAGCAGAAAACAGAAGTGACGAGGAGACTTCACAAGGCATTGACTACTCTGTGTGCCTGTGCCTCTTAGCAAAGAACTAGGACGAGCTCGTTTGTAAGGGGAGTTGTCAAAACAAATTTTTTCTACTGTAAATTCCCATCCTATCTGAGCCTGACCCAAGTTCCCTCTGTAGCTTAGCCTTTCTCATTAACCAGCGAAGGAACCACTTTCTCAATATTGTGGTGACTCCAGGGAAGGGATTACACCCACCGGCCGGCTTGGAAAGCTCCATTCACACCCCAGTCTCCCCAGCACCTCTTTGATCTGGGAGCCAAGGGAGAAATGGGGTCTGACACATCTAGCTGTGCCATGCACTGATTTAAAACCTTCCATGGGCTCAGTTCTACATCAGAATTTTAATAACCCAGTTCAAAGTGGGTTCAAATCCTCATTTTAGCCAGTTCTGACAACACTAACAGCAGTACCTGGAAGCAGAATATTAAATTACAAAATGTTGGAGATAATTCTCTTACCCCCTTGCTGTGCCTGTCAGCTTTATTCTCCCACATAACTCAAAGGGTAGGCAGCCATAATGATCATTTACATTTCACTGGGAGGAAAGAGCTGCTTCAGGATACCTTCAGCTCCATTTCTGTTGCAGATGAGAGCGCGCCTCCAGAAGACATTGAGAAGGTGGCAAATTACGTTCTGCAAATAAACCTTCCCCTGACTCCACGAGAGCTCGCGGGCATGCTTGGCAAAATCAGGAGCATTATGAACCACTGTGAGAAGTACAAACTGAAAGCAAATAAGAGAAACAGAAAAAGGGAGGAAGCTCAGACGCTGCTGGTGGAGGCACAAGAAGCGGAGTGAGTAGGGTATTCTCGTACTGATGCGCCAACTCCAGCCGGGGTGCCACTGTGCACACTAGGACTGCCCCATACCCCACGCAGTATCCTAGTAACACCGGAGGAAAAGTTCAGATGACAGCAGCTTTCGGCTTGCTGCTTCCACAGGGCCTCTCCAGCAGGAACGAGCCATGACTGCTCGGGCTGTGGGAGCCAACATGCTGCAGGGACGCAGCTCCCGCCAGCTCTTGGCTCCTCTGCCTGCTGAGTCAAAGAGGCCAAAGCAGCCGCTTACTTCCACACTGGATCTAGTGGAGCATTACATCTGGTTCACTGGGAGGTTTAAATATGGGTGAGAAAGAACCAACAAGAATTGGGGAGGGAGAAAATACTTTCACCTGTGTCTTCCTTACTCCCAGTGCACCACCAGGTAGCCCGCAGCATCCAGCCTCACCTTTAATACAGCAGCTCATGTGCTCCCACACAAAGTCCCTTACTGAGATTTTGCTTTGCCAACTCACAAACCACAATTTTAACAGTGGCTGTTGGACTCGAGGGGACATTTCTGCATGTGAGCATGGGTGCATTTGAAACGTGTCCCTGCTTTGCTCTCTGCACCATGATACTAGACGTGCTTCTATTTTTTCATTTTAGCAAAGCAGCTAAAGCTCTTCCGCCTGTGGATGAAATTAATAATAAACTAAAAAATGTTGTGAAGTCCCAAGGACACTCCAAAAACACCTTCATAAAGTTAAATGAAGAGATACGAGGCATCAGAACACAAATCTCACAGGTATCTTGCTGTGCATCTTTTTATTTATGACATACGTTTTAGAAAAAGATACTTCATCTCAGTTTCCTTAGTGTAAACTTAAATAAATAAAGCCAGAATGTGGCACAGACATGACACTGATTCCATAATGTTTAAGGGTCTCTTCTTAATCAATTGACATTAATCTCCCTCATTACCACGCTCTGCAAGCTGGATGGACATTGCATAAGAAACCACAGCCTTCAATTGCTTTGTTTTAGGCTGAGAACCAAGTGAACAAGACAAACGACGAACTAAATGACTTGTCAGCAAAACAGTCTGAGATGGAAGATGAAATCGCCACACTGCAGGCAAAAATGCTGATGAACAAGAATCAAGCTACAAAGACAAGAGCAGAGGCAGAAGCAGCACACAAGCAAGCCCAAAATATTGATAATGTAAGCCTTTCTGTCACATGTTAAGGGAAAAAAGACTCCCTCCATGTTTAATGGTATTTTTGATTCAGAAGTGTAATTGCATTACCCTGCTCTCCTCAAAACTGTTAATGTTTTCCTTATGCCATGCAGTGTAAAATGTCACAGGTTAATAATAATTTCTTTTTTTATTTTAAGGCTTCTGGCATATAACACTTCTGTTTGCCTGAATGAAAGAAAACATACACATTTCTCTGGCTACTCGCTGACGTTTTTCCTTGCAGTGTGTATAAGACTCATAGTCACCATGGGCACCAGTAAACACAACAGAACAAATCACAAAACCAGATATTAAATTATGTGATGGAAGCAGCCTGCCCATTCATCCCATGCCATTCTTCTTCAGAGAAAATTGCTGTAGGAGTTACTTGGAGTTTTTGGTTGGCTGGGTGCTTTTCAGTACCTCCAATTTTTGAGACTGCAGCTAGAAATTTGCTAAAATTGCGAGAAGAACCAGGCACCCACAGCGCAAGCTTGGAGCATGACCAAGCCTCCAGGTTATAAGAAACCTAGTCGAACTCTAAACTGCAGTCTCAACAGCAACCTAAATCAGCAGGGAATGGATTACCCAGTAAAAATTACCACAGCCAAAAATGTAAAAAAACCACCCCAATGTTGCTACATATAATTAATTAAATTTGAATTAAGTCTCATGCCAAAATGAAATTTAGAGAAAAGCCCCATTAAAAGAAGTAAAAACAGCAGAAGATGTAAAAATCTTAAATCATATTTTCTTTACATCCCCCCCGCTTTAGATTATTATACTGGCAGTTTGTTTTAATTGATTTTTATCAGGTTTTACAAAGCATTGTTCGATGTACATTCATTATGGATATTATTTTTTTTTTTTAAGATTTAAGAGAATGAGAGATTTAAAGTTTGGTTCAAAGAGGATAGTAAAAAAAAATTTTATAAAAATTTCCTTCGGTATGCCAGATTAATTATGAGATGCTCTTAAACTAAGTAACGGCATTTTGTTACAGGAATTTGCTAACGTTAAAAGAAAGTACACCATTCTTCAGGAAAAGCTAAAAGCCCACGGAACTCCAAAAGTAACACTAGAAAAAGTGAAGCAGCTGAAAGAAGAAGCAGAAAAACTGGCTGAAGAGACTGAAAAAAAAATTAAAAGATTAACAGGTGGTGTTCTTACTTCCATAGAGAGCAGTGAAAATTGTGACAGTCATGAATTAAACTGAAGTCCTTGCCCACAGACACTAACAGATTAAACTCACCTGAAATCAGGTTTAAAACAATTTAAGTAGTGAAAATCCCTCCTTGAAGCTACTCAAACAGTTTAAAAGTAGTTGAATTGAGTTGTCTCATGTACTTTTTCTGACATAAATTGGTTGCTATAAGCAGAGTTTAAGAAATGTCCACACAGGGACTTGCAGTGATTTGATTCAGACAGTTTAAAAACAGGACAAGTGCAAAATCTGCGTAAAACGTGGCTGCAGATTTAGCTGGAAGCCTTAACTTACGGACTTCCTTTGGGCATTTGGATCTTAAATCTTTCCTCTGCTCTCTCTCTTTTCTTACATTACCTGAGTGATGGCTTGTGTTATAGAGCTACAAGGTAGCCATTTTCCATCACTCCATGCTTGTTCCCCTTCGGACATTATCTCTGAGCAATGGCAGAACAAACTAGGTACAAATACCGGCTTATGGAGACTGAAGCTGATGTGCCCCAGACCTGCAGGGCCATGGCTGAGAGGCAGAGGAGTCACAGGCAGCAGAAACTGCGGCTGCTGTGGCTGTACCAGCACTGGTTCTCACATAGCTCCTCGGGTGGGTTTAGAGGGTCACCAAAAAGAAAGAGCACATCTCATGTAATTGCACACAGGGAACCTAATTCTGCCTGTAGTGAAGGTCTGGGTATTCCCATTGGGAATCCTTGGGCCTAGGATCCTGCCAGGCTCGACATCTGAAAATACCGTGTAACATCAGCAAAACTGAGACAGAACCTCAATCCCAGGAGCAAATTCTTCAGGTCAGGATCCAAATAAATATTTCAAGCATATACCTTGAGGAGAAGCATTAAGAGCATCCCAGTCGCTCCCAATGCCCTGATGATAAGTGCGTTGGAGACAGGCAGTGAATAATGTGGGTTTGACTCATTACCAGTATGTTTACATTCGTGTAGCTTCACAGGGACCAGCAGAAAACATTCCTGTAAACGAGGGAGACCTAAGCCCATTACGCCTGAACTGTCTAGGCTTTACACACACCAGTGGACACACAGTTCCTCTGAGTGTTTCCATTTAATACAACTCTTTTAAGAGATCCCCGTCCTGCCCCATCCTAGCTGATGGACAAAAGCACATGCTGAGAAATTGATTTCTTTAAGGCTGTCATGTTTCTCTTGCTACTTGGAAGCCAGACTTTTCCCTCCAGTTGCATATATAACATTCCCCATTTGAAATGGGTTTATTGCCTCTAAAAGTGCTGGGAAAAGAAACACTGTTAATCCCTGGATTTTACTTACTCAACAAATATGAGCATCACTGCATGTCTCTACTCTTCCAGATTTGGAGAAGAAGCTTCAGGACCTGAATCAAACCAAACAAGACAAGGCAGAGCAACTGAGACAACTAGAAGAACAAGTGATAGCCATTAAAAATGAAATCACGGAGCAGGAAAGCAAGTATGCAACATGCAAAAGTTAGGACTTGAACAGACCATCAGGTAAAATGCAACTGAAGTCTCCATGCTTACCACCTCCTGAGCTTCCTGGCATGGAGGGCTGTCCTCTGTAAATACATCTGAAGGTGCCCGTAGTATTTTGGCACAGTGAATAAGGTAATTTTCTCTTGGGTTTTTTTGTCCAGTTGCGTTTATATGGAAATAGGAAATACCTTTTAATAAACCACCAGATTAAGTAATCAGGATGTAGTCTGAGGGAGTTCTGTAATACACTCCTGTGCACAGCCTAGGGGGTTCACACTGTAGGGGGCTGGAAATGCAAAAGGGTTGCTCAGAGAGCTGCAGGTGACTGCCTCACAGACAGACTCCCAACACCCCGTGTCTTCTGCGGAACCCTTCAACAACCTGCGGCTGCGCCTCCACCCCGCACGGGGCTGCACAGACCGCGATGGAGCGATGCAGATGAAGGGCTGCGGGCTTCTGTAGCCATCCCTGCCGACAACCGGCGGCATCCCCAGGGTACCGTCGCTCCTCCATCCCCATCTCTTCACTGAGACAGAGCAGGGGGGGCACTTGGAACCCCTGACCGTATGGGGTCCCCCTGTGTTCACTGAAAATGCACAGCGATAGGCAGTACCTCCGTGCAGGGCTGGGCCATTAGAGGTGGGCAACAGGCAGCCAGTTCCCCAGTGCCCACTGGATGGCAGTGCACAGATGCATAATGCCGAAAACAACTTCAAAATCATTTATTTGTCAATATCCCTCCTGCGATGCCTATTTTTCTTATGCTTATAAGGGGTTTCCCACATTTTTCGTTACTGCAACCAAAAACGGGAGAATAACTCCAGCTCTTAGGTTTGAGCAGAGTCTAAAGGGCCACAAATGTTGAAAAACAGTTTCTCCAGCTCTCCTCCCACAAGCAGCACTTCACAGAAGTCAGGGTTCACTCAACAGTTTCTTGTAGCCATAAAGAACACAGGAATTGTCCTAAATTTTAGTTTATAATTACTTTTTTTTTAATATAAAGAAAGAGACTGGGGCTAAGCAAATGCTACAGAAGGGCTACGGTTTTAAAAAGACTGAAGGGAACTATGCCTCAGTTTCAAAATCCCACCCTTGGTATACATACTCCTGCAGCACGCTGAACAGACTCACGACGGCTTTTCCTCAGTTAAATCCAGTCGTGTCATTCCCGGCTGCACTGTCCCACAGTGAGCATCCATCACGGACTTCGTTCAGCTGGGTGAGGAGCCCAGCGCTGCTTCAGAGCTCTGATGCAGCCCAGACCACATCTGTAAAACGAGGAATGCTCTGCAGGAATAGAAGACGCGTAGCGTTTACAAGCCAGCAGCACCCTTAAAACTATCCTTATCTAAAAGCAAGCATTGTTTCGATCCAACGGAGATAAACCCTCCATAGTTATCACGCTGTGTTTAGGAGAGTTAAAGTAGCATTTGTATGCGGTGGGGGGCTTGGGTGGGAATTGCTGGCACGGATGAGATTTCAGAGATATTTCTCTAACTCAAACCAGCTGTGCCCCAGGGCAACGTGCAACATGCATTACCCATATAATAGCTTCTATTGTGAAAATGATGGAATCAAATTATAACTTCGATATAATCTAACAAAGACACCTGAGTGCAGGTATGCACGTAATTTGCGGTTTAGCTTTTTCTGAATTTTAGCACTTTAAAAAAAATAATCTGTGAGGTGTGAGGCTTCTTTATAAGTTACTAGGCTGTAATTAGATGAGCGTGTTTAGATTGACTTCGCCATAATGAAATCGAGCATCTCATGTTTTACTTGGAGCACACAACTCACTGAGCTGCTCGCACGCGGGCCTCCAGGTAACGAAGGATTTCCTGCGCTTTCAATGCGGCCCTGCTGCACCGCACCTGAAACAGGCAAACCGAAGCGCTTAGATGGAAATACCCAATTGCATATAAGCCAAAATTATTTCATTCGTGGCTTTAAAAATCTGAATTTACAAGCAGAAAGTTGAAAGAGAACTTCCTCCTAAAATCCACTGTTGGCTGTGAGTGTTGCCATATGGCTTTTGACAAGCCCCAAGGACGAGAAGTCTGTAAACACAATGCCGTTAAACAGGCCTGGAGGGGAGATGTATCCGTGGGGGGAAACAGAAATCACTGGAAGAGAAACGGAAACGGGAAAAAGAAAGTCAGCGTGGAGTCTAACCTCCCCTGCCGTCCTCCAAGCATGCTCAGGCACACAAAGCGAGCCAGACCTGATGGGACCAGCGGCTACAGAACACCAAATCCATCCTGTGACAGCTTCTGAAGTTTACAACTCCGCAGCTTTCCCCACTGGAAGTAGTACAAAAATTTTTAAAGTGTTTTTGCGAAGTTAATTTGTGGGAAAATGCTGTATTTAGATAAAAAACGCCTATTTTTAGTTCCCCCTGGCCCTCTTTCTTATGGGCAGAAGTGGGTTCAGAAAACTGTTTCTTGAAAAAAAAATATATTTAAATCAGTGTCTTGCTGTAGAGCATTTTGACTCCAATGACATTAATCAAAATGCAAACAACACTTAACCAAACCCACAAATATGTATTTCATAATCAAAGAGATATTTAATCAAAAATTATCTCATCGTCTCTATTTGGTAGGCATTCCACCACTGCAGTGTTATAAGAAAAAGAGTGATCAAGTGGGTCCCACTGAGGTCAAATTCTGCAATTTGGTTCTTTGAGAAGACTTCCAACTCAGCACAAACACCGACACCCCAAGGCTGTAAAGCTGCTTCACCAACCACAAGGACAGGACACGACACAAAACCGAATTTTTATCAGCTGAAGAATCAAATTAAAATACTCCCACTCGCTCTTGCTCACGAGCGCTGCAGAGAGGGATGGACACAAACAAGTTGACTGCACCTCATTACCCACACAGTGAACGCTGGTGGTTTTGGCTACCTCTGAAAGGTGACCACAACTCCCAACTCAATGCCTGATGCCACACAGCAGGGTCACTCTAGGCACATTGTCACGCAAGCGCAGCACATTGTCACACTGTCCATGGCAAAGCAGGAAGGAGCCTAACCACAGCAGCAAGGACCTCTGGAGGGCAACTTTAGCCCATTTTAGATTTAGGGGAGGATAAGACTTCCATGCGGCTATGAAAAAGAAAAAAAAAAAAAAAAAGATAAAACTTCTATGAAAATTGAAAAAATACAAGACAGAAAATAATCAAGTGGCAAAGAAACACTCTGTCCTTGAACAGTCACACATGGAGTGATGCTGCTGCCCATCTGCTGTGGACTGGAGGAGTGTCTTAACCACAGAGCAGAGTAAAACATTTTCTGTTAGTGGGACAAAAACGTTTGTTGTATTGAGGCTTAAGAACAAAGCCCTGCTGTGATTTACATGACGAGATCGCGAAACTGAATTAGTTTAGTGAATCTAGAAGATCGCATTGCAGAAGAGGTTTAGAATTACAATACCTGCCCCATCACCTTAAAATGGTTTAATTTCCTGGGTATCTTTAATGAAACAGCCCCACAAGTTCTTCAGTCGGGAGCACTGGGTTATGTTTCAGACCTGGTGTTTAACCTTTAGGGCAAGTCACTTGGTATCTCTCTGTTTCTGCTTATCCATCTGTAAAATGAGAATGAACATATTTACCTTCCTCGGCAGGGTTTGCTGGGACGGACAGACCGTGGCGTGTTTCCACTCCGGCACTGCAAATAGCGAGGGCAAAGTGTTCTTGAGGGACACTGGCACCTGGTAAAGATTTACACAAGTTTACGTGTTACACGTGCGCAAGCAAAACTCGGGTATATAAACCCAGGCATCTGTCCCAGCCTGCGCCCAGCTGGGGCTGTGTTCTTCAAACATGTCCATCCTTTGTACCAGCTCCTCGGCGTTTATTTACCAGTAAACCTTTCCCCTGGGTGCCGAGGGGACTCTGCCACCAGCTGACGAAGCCCCCGTGTCCCCGGCAGAGCCCTGGGAACCGAAGTGGGAGGCTGGGAACATGGGGGCAGCTCCAGCACGGCCATTCACCCCTCGCAGCCGCCCCTGGGAAGGCAGCAGCGCCGCATGCTCCCAGCTAACAAGAAACAACCCTGCAGCTGCCGGCCTGGGCTCAACGAGCCTCTCCGCCCGCGCCAGGGCCAGCCATGCATGGCAGCATGGACGCCATCCCCAGGAATGGCGCTCCCGAGCCACGTGAGATGGCACGACAGCACCAGGCGATTCAGGGCCCCTGAGCATCATGCGTGATGGTTGCCAACCACCTGGCCCTTTGCTGGGTTTTGGGCCTTGCCACATGGGTATGCTCCATCCACCCACCATCCATCCATCCATCATCCATCCCTCCCGCCCGCCCAGCCCAGCCCCACCAGCACCCCAGGCAGAAGGCAGGATTGGGTCAAACCCCCCCATTCCCGCATTGTTTCCCCACACACAGGGGCAGGGAGAGGGGTCGCCCCATCGGTGATCCTTCCCCCCGCCGCCCCGATTGCTGCACCCCGCCCCGAGCCCGTTCCCACAGCGGGCAGCGGCGGGGAGGGCACGACCTGGGGTGGCGGGGGGCTGGAGTCCCCCCGCTCCCCCCTCGGGGCTCCCCGGTCGCATTGGGGAGGGCATCCCCCTCCCCGGGCCGCCGCGGGGCCGCTCTCCCCCAGCCTCCCACCCCGCCTGGGCTGCCCTTCCTCGACGGCAGCCGCTTTTCCGTCCCCTCCTCCGGGCCCGGCGCTGCGGCGGGGCTGGGCAGCCCCGGGGCGGGGGGCCGGGGCGGGAGGGGCGGCTCGGCCCGGCCCGGCCCGGCCCCGCGGGGGCGGTGGGGCGGAGGAGGAGGAGGGCCGGGGGGGCGCCCGGCGGCGCGGAGCCGCTCCCCGGGAGCGGCGGAGAGCTGCGGCGCCTGCGTGGAGCCGCGGGAGCAACAGCTTTCGGCGGCGGCGTGGAGATCCCGTCCCGTCCCGTCCCGTCCCGTCGGTGCCCGCCGCCCGCCATGGGCCGCCTCCCGCTGTACCTCTGCTGCTGCCTCGGTAACTCCCGCCCCGCTCCGGCCGCCGTCGGGGCACGGCGGGCTGGGAGAGCCCCTGCAGCGCCCGCCGGGGCGGTTCGGGGCGCCCAGCCTGACCGCGGCACCGCTTCTCTCTCTCACCCCTCTCTCTCTCCCTCCGCGTCCGCGCAGCGCTGTGCTGCGCGGCGGCGCAGGAACCCGAGTACAGCTACGGCTGCGCCGAGGGGAGCTGCTACCCCGCCACCGGCGACCTGCTCATCGGCCGCGCCGCCCGCCTCTCCGCCTCCTCCACCTGCGGCCTCCGCCAGCCCGAGCCCTACTGCATCGTCAGCCACCTCCAGGTGAGCGCCTCGGGGGAGCGCCCCCGGGGCTCGGTCCCCGGCATCAGCGATGGGCATCGCCTCCCGTAGCGGCCCCCGGCACCGGCGGGGCGGGATGAGCCGCCGGCCGCGGCAGGGAGGTGCGGGCAGTGGTCGCCAGTGGGGGCAACATCGTGTCCCTCTGCGCGACCCCGCGTCCCCTCAGAGCAGCCCTGGTCCGGGCAACCCCTTCGCGGCTTTCGCCTGCCGACCCCCCTTTCCTCAGCGAGGCTAATAAGGAGGAATGTGCTGCAGTCAGTTCCATTAGTATTTTATTTTCAGGCTTGTTCGGAGCCGTCTAGACAGCTTCCTGATTGAGAGTGGTCTGTAGGACCCGGGTAATGTTCTGGCTACCGTTCCCGTAATGTAATTACGTTTGTATGGTCTCCAAGTGAAAGGATGCAAATAAGGTTCCCTCGCACATCTGGTGGAAAACACAAAGCTCGTTACTATTTAAGCCAGAAGCAGCTCACCAGGCTTAAAATCTCTGAGACAGAAGGGATGGTGGTGAAGAATGAAATATCAGTTATAAGTGGAACTCTGTTGAACTGAAAGTAAGGGGATAATCTCCAGCCGAATTTACTGCGGAGACAATAGGGCCGGATTCTGGCACTTGGAAGGAAAACCACGGGAAGCAGGAGGAGCCCTGCCTGAGGGGCCGTAGCACTGGGCCCACTTATGCACTGAAGTTACCAAATCTTACCCCCCCTCTGCCTTTAGTTTTACTGTACTGCTCTGTCTACTGCAGTTAATACTTGATTTGACATGGAGTTTAGCTTTGCTGGAACGTTTTCGGAGTACGTTGGGATTGACTTTAATGATATTAGCATCTCTGGTAGAACAAACTAACAAAGGCACTTTGTTATGTTTTCTTGTCTCAAAAAATGCTGAAGTGCCGTAGTAAAAAGCATCACCTCAGAAGTGCACGTGTGCCCTTATTCCTCATCTCACAGCCCCCGTTCAGCATTTGGGATGTCCCTGGTTACTTCTGAACCATAAGGTGGTATTGAAGAAATCGCGGGAAGGTGCTGAGTATCCTCTAAATAACGTGGGGCTTGGCGCTGAGTGCTTTGCAGGATTGGGCCTTGTAGGATTCAATTTTGGTGGGAGAAAGAGCAAGTCGTGGCATGAGGCGTGGACTGTGGTGCTGGGGGAGAGGAGCCTGAACTATGCAGGAGGGGACATCTTCCCTGGGACCCCTGCTCTTGCCATGCTCTCTGCTGGAGAAGTCTCTGGGGTCTCATGGGGGGGCAAAGTGCTGGGCTTGGGAGGAGCTGCTGAAGCCGAAATCGGTGAAATGGAAAGCCTGTGTGGTGCAGACCTGCCAGCTCTCACGTTCTTGGCTGATAAAGCACTGCATTTGTCTCCATAAACCCACTGGAGGAATGATGCCTGCGTAGCTTTTGTCAGTGATGAGTTGCTGATGTTCCGGGGCTCCCTCGCTGTAATGCGATGAGCTCCTCTCCCTCGTCTGTCCCCTCAGGTCCACCAAACTGCGAGTTGGTTTGAGCAGGAGCCCTCCCTTTTGGTTCGGTTTGCATCCTACCTTGCAAAATTGGAAAGTGGTGGGTTTTAGGCACCAGGGCAATGCAAAAATAGCATTGTTCATAGTAATAGTCATGATGGGTTTTTGTCCTCCTGGTGAAGAACCGTGCGGCTTTCCCAAGCAGCCCATGCCAGACTTGCACCCGGCAGGTTTTTTATGGGCACACCTTGTAGCGTGTGAAAACCGGGTTTGTGTGCATAGCTTGGGGTTGCAATCAAAGGTGAAGATGCAAGATTTAGGTAGGAGCTTGACAAGCTGGATTCAGAGTAAAGTTAACCCTGCGCTGAAAGGTCTCTAAGTCGCTGATGGCCTCTTGATGTGCACTGAGCCTCACTGGAGGTATCCCTAACGCAGAGAACTTAAATCTCCAGCCGAGCTCCCCAAAGCCAACGTTATTTCACACAAGTTGTTGAAAATGCAGTTTTGCACAAGGACGTTTGTTCAGAAGCAATTCAGTAGATGCTGCCTTTGGTTCTGGTTTCTGCTGGAGAATATATGCGCTGGAAGAGATTTCCTGAAACTGCAATTTCAATAGAAAACATACTTCTCCTAAAAATAAAGTTTATGGAATTCCTGGCATATTTTCCATTTGGCGATTTGCATTAATTCATAAAGGTAAATACACTTATCATTTCAACAAAAAAAATACCTTTGATGACTCCTGCAGGCAAAATGAGTGGAATGTGATATGGATGGAAAATACTCTTATCTGCAGGAAGCAACTATTGCCCCACGGATAAAATCAGTAACGCTGATTATTTTGTTGTTTCAGGAGGACAAAAAATGTTTCATATGTGACTCCGAGAATCCCTTCCACGATACTCTCAATCCTGACAGTCATCGCATTGAAAATGTGGTCACCACGTTCGATCCAAATCGCCTGAAGCTGTGGTGGCAGTCGGAAAACGGTAGGGGGGTTTGTCCGGGAGCCATTTCCAGGGCTGGGAGCTGCTTTCCCTCCTTTTGTTTAAGGGTACCTGCAGGTTTGCTGTTATCTCTGGCCTGGAGATTATTGCTGTGAGAAGGATCATGCTGTTCGAGGAGGGCTGAGTAAAACTGGCTGCTTTTGTGTGCCCTGGAGCGGTCCTTAATCCACAAGAAAGCGCCATCAGCCCTCCAGGAGTCTTGGAAAGAGCCGTCCCACCACTTTGGAAGAATCCTTTCCTAAAGAGAAAAGTTTCCCGCACTGGCTCCACATATCCCTCGTGTTTGGGCAGCGGGAGCGGAGCAGCCTTCCAGGAGTAAATATCCCAGGTCGGCGCTGCCAAGGAAGCACCGCAGGGCTTCCCCACGCCGCTGGGCTGGAGGGAGGGCGCGGAAGGAGGTTTGGGCGCCGAGCCGGGGGCTGCCGTCCTGCCTGCACACCTCCCGTTTCCCCGTCCTGCCCCGGGAGAGCAAAGCCAGGGATATCTCTTGCCCTGCAAACTACCTTCTCCCTCTTGGGCTCCCTGTATCCATATGCCAAACAGTAAAATGAACACCAGAAACAAGCCAGCTAGTTTAAAAAAAAAAATATTGCATGTTAGTTTGGTGGCTTTTTTTTTTTTTTTTCAATCCTTCCTTTGTCCGTTTTACTTTTATGGCTATGCTTTTGGCAGGCCTTCATACACAAAACAAGGCATCGAGGTTTCTCAAACAGCAGTCCTACCCTGAAGCCTTAAAGCCAGCTGGACAGGATGGGATTTCTGCAAATGCATTGGCAGTAGCTCTCTTACTGTATATGAAAAATAAAACCGTAATATCTGTAACATTTCTGCTGCCCAGTAAAGAAAGTTTTTCACTAAATCCTTTTTAACCATTTAGATCAGCCTAGCAAGCTGCTTGTCTCCAGCGGCTCTCTTCTAGCGTTCCAAATAATTCATGTTTTTTGCAACAGGCTTGGCAGCATTCACGCAGAAAAGTTCTTAGCTCATAAGGTCATGAAAATGTCCTTCAACAATAAAAAACAAATGATTCTTTCTGTCCAATTCATGTTTTCTTCTATTCAGGCATACAGCAGAAGGGACCATTGCTGCACGCTCCACATAATGTTACAGCTGGTTGAAAATTTAAGTGCTTTATTGGTTTATTATTTTAATTTCTTACCCTTTCTCCTCTCTGTAAATCTTTATTTTTTTTAATTTTTTTTTTTAATTTCTAACTACAGTATAATTAGTATCCAGCTGTTTTGAGAGGTCTTTTCATATGACAAAATAATATTTGTAACTGTTTTCTTCTTTTCTGTGTAGAGTCCTTAACCATAGGTAGTCATACAGCAGAGTTTGGAAAACCTTTTGCTGCTCACCAGTTTCTTAGCCCTCCTGACTGCAAAGCAGGGCTGTGATAGTTGCTTTAGGGCTATTTCAAAACCAGGTTCTAAAGGAACTGTTCCTGCGTCCGGATGGACAGGAGAGTCCAGAGGGAGTGAAGAAAGATGGGAAACAGCCATCGGTGAGATTTGGGGTGTTAGGGCTGCGGAAGCTCGTGCCTCTGTTGCTGCCAAGACGGGCTGCAGTGTGTGAGGACAGCCTGGGGTCACCACGCAGGTCTGGGCTCAGCATCCCCGTTGTACCAGCCACTGGGTGCTTTGGTGCCAGGATCCAGCCCATAGCAGTCCCCATCCCTACCCCTACATCTAGTGATGTTAGCTATGTTACGCAGCCTGGAATAACAGCAGTGCAGGCTCACGCTTTGGGTGTAAGGTGTTTGGTGCAGATGATGCACAGGAATCCTGTGTGCAATACGCTCTCCGGCAGGTCCTCGGTGTCTCCCCGTACCTCAGTACTGCACTAACCCCTCGTATCCCTCTTTGACAACAGAGCCAAGTGGCAAAGAAAGGACTCTCTGCGACACTGGAGCAAGGAGCTCTGGCAAAATTTAGATGTGGAGGCTGGTGGGTGTGCTTGTTTGCTGCATGGCTTCTTTTCTTTGCCCCTGCAGGTCTGGAAAATGTGACTATCCAGCTGAACCTAGAGGCTGAGTTTCATTTCACTCATCTCATTATGACCTTCAAGGTAAGGAAGCCACAGCCTTACTGCGAACCCTGAAACACGAGGAAATGAGAGGTCTCGTAGTCCTTCACATTTATTTGATATTTGGGCTTTGGGCTTTGTCTGAGCTGTTTTGCCTGATTTTTTAGAGCTGCCAACCATTAACTCCTGCTGAAGTGGCACAGGAAGGGTGAATTGTGACTTGTGGCTTGAGTTTGTTTGAACTCCAGTGAGGCTGCAGAAGGAGCCATACTGAAGCTGGGGTTTGTGTTGGTATCTCTTTCTGGTGGTTGTGTTCTAGAAGATCGTTTGCTAAATCATATAGTAGCAAGGATTTTTCTTCTTAAAAAAAAATTGGCCATGGTATCGGTTTTCATTTGGCAAATGGAAAGGTCTTCAGGAAGAAGGAACATCTGTACACAAAGTGTCTTTGTTTCTTTACAAACAGATGCCTTGGAATGGCAGATTGTGTCCTGTACATCCTAAATCGCAGGCAAGCGCTAGCAGCAACCCTCAGCTGTGATTTCAGGGGCTGCAGTTCCTGCCGGGCTAAATCCCTGCTCTTCACATGTAGACAAATTAATCTCTTCATTTTTACACGTCAGCTGTCTTGGAGAGCTGGTTCCTCTTTCCTGTGGTGTCAACTTGGGTTTCTCCCCCTGCCTCAATGTGGTGGCTGAGGTGGAAAATGGTCCTTTCTGCCAGACCCCAGCAGTGAGGGACCCCTGAGAGGCCCCTGACGTGATGCGGGATGCTGCGGCCACCGTGCCCCAGTGCCACTGGGCTTGGCCTGCCATCAGGGGGAAGACTTGGGGGGAAAGATAGTTTTAATGATGATTTGTTGACTTTGTTTGTATGGTGTCTGCCATACAAGCTGCCTTACCTCTGGGTTGCTACATTTTTTGTTGGGTGAGATAACCAGTTTGTAAGTTGGGTGATATTTTCAGCCAGGAAGCAGAAAGAACGTTTCTTTCCAGCTGTGACTGAAATGCTTTTGTGCTTGTCTCTGGGAGGGCCTCCTCTGAATACATAATACTAATGAAGAGACTGTTGGCATTTCGTGGTAGGTGCAAGCCAGGTGTTGAAATGAATACCTGCTGTTCGAAAGGCAGCACAGAAATTGAAACGTGAGATTTTTTTTTAGGTCAGAGTGATTAAAAATCTTTTAAAAATTTAATTAGCTAGTTGTGCTAGGATTGATTATGTGTAGGTAAGAAGGACCATGGTTTGTGTGAAGCGAATGCAGCCTGCCAGAGCCTGGGCAAGGCCAGCTGGAGGAGGGTCACTGGGGACTGGGGGAGTCAAATGCAGCAAGAGTGGATGAAGCCGAACCTCTCAATCTCCTTAGAGAAGAAGGTTGTCTTAGTGCAGCCAGCACAGAGGACGGCTGGCACAGGACAGCAGGGACATTGCAAAAGGTAGTGTGGTCAGACAAAGAGAGGTGGGCATTCCCAGGGCTTTTCTGAGCATCAGAGATAACTGCTCAGCAAGAACTTCTGGGCATCAGAGCTGGAGGGGAAGCACCGTTAGGTCCTTTGCAGAAGGTTAGTGAAGGAGGTACAGCAAGGAAGAAGGCTGTGCTGCTTTCCACAAGCAGTGGAAAAAAATCCTTTTGTCTCTCTAAAGCCCTGCTTTAACCCTCAGTTTTGAGAAAGGATTTGGAATCCAAAAAACTTACAAGTTTGCTTATTTATTGTACGCGTGTTTAAGCACTTGGCGACTGAGTGCTGTCTTTTTAAAGATGGGTGGTCTGTGGTTTGATGTGTGTTACTTCAAAGATTTACCTCTGAGCAGAAGGTGGGATATCGGCAGAAAAATATTTCCAATATTTCCAAATATTGGAAATAGTGCAGGGAGAGAGATTAAAATCCAGACATGCAGATTGCTCACACTTAAAAGCACTCAACGTAAATGCAAGTAATAATTAATTGAATAAAATCTCGTTTGGTTTTCTTACCATTAGACATTCCGTCCTGCTGCAATGTTGATAGAAAGATCATCTGATTTTGGAAAAACATGGCAAGTATATAGGTATTTTGCATATGACTGTGAGAGCTCATTTCCTGGGATTTCAACTGGACCCATGAAGAAAGTAGATGATATAATCTGTGATTCTCGATACTCCGACATTGAACCTTCAACGGAGGGAGAGGTCAGTGGTTTTTTTCCCCCAATATGTTTGTTGTATAATCTTTTTCCACATAAATTCAGATTTTCTTATTTTTAAAGCTGAATCTTTCATTGTACCATTTTTTCCTCCAGGTAATATATCGTGTTTTAGATCCCGCTTTTCGAATTGAAGATCCGTACAGTCCGAGGATTCAAAGTATGTATGCAGTTACCTGCCAGGCATGTTTGGAAACATTTCTCTGCTTATTTGCTTGCTAAAACCAGTAAGCCACAAATAAAGCTACGCATTAGCTCTGGTAACTGTTTTGAAGTCATATGAATACCTTTGTGGTGTGGCTCCTTTTCCTGACTCGGACAGTGATGTGCTGGGAAATAACCATCAGTGTTGTCAACTCAATGGATTGCTCTTACACACAGCGTTGTAGTTGGTCCCTTTCTTAATTGATCAGGGATTTATTTTCATTAAAGACTCCCTCTCCCCAAAACGCTTGCAGTCACCGAGAGAAACCTTGGAACATGATCCTGTAATTGTACAGTATTCAGAAAGCAAAGAAGCAGAACTACAATGGTACTTATATCATTTGGTATTTCTAGCTAAAATCAAGGGGGTCGTGTTTTATTTTTTAGAACATCTGAGCCATGACTTTAGAACAGTTGGCTGGACCACACAGATGTGGTCGTAAAACACAAATTACTGTGGTGTTCGTGTATGGTCATGACAATCCAGGAGTGTGAAGGTAGAGAGATCTGTTGTAAGTGTGGCTCAAAGAGAAACCTCATGGGGCATTTGGCCCGAATAGGGCACTACAGTGCTTGGCCTTAAACTTCACCTCTGATTTAATGTGCATTCTCAGTTCCGGTTCATGTCCTTCAGTGTAAAGCTAACAGGAGCAGAAGAAAATATCTGAAGTAGAAGAGTGTCTGCTAGTTGCTATATCAGTTGAATGGGTTTTTTAACCAACATTTTAAAGGAGAAACTCTGCTTTCATGGGCTTGAAGTGCTTTTTCAAGCCTTGTTTCAAGGCTATAAGACATTACACAGGATTCATAATATCAAAGTGAACATGTAGACTGAAGTAATTACTGCAATATTGTCTTCCCATGGATTATCCCCCGAGAACTTCTCCTTTGTATTTGGTCAGTGATGGGGTGTTGCTTCTTTCAGCAAAATGTAACTAATTATATTTGCTGGGAAAATTGGGCGTATAAGAAAGAAGAATTATTCGTGTCTTGTTTCCAACTAAGATTTTTGCCAAAAGGCCTGTAACTTTTGAAGCTCCTGGTCCGCTTGTCAGCAGTTCCTTAATATCAGGTCCTTGCCTGTCTTACATTTTAAAGCCCCAAAGAACCAGTGTCTTTTCAGTGGTACTGTTGTGCATGGCTTTAATATTTATGTTTGTGCCTGTTTATGTCTACAATAAAATAGACAAGTATTCTTAATTAAGCTTAAACTAACTTGTACAGTGATCAACCTGCAGTAAAATAATATATATTTTTTTTAATTTGGGAGTATGAAGTGATGTGATGTGTAGTATGTAAGTGCTGAAATTAAATCTGATCTAATCTGCCCATAGGAAGTGTGCTTGGGAAGTCACTCCTGGCTTTCTCCCATTCAATACAATATCTGGTAAATAATTCCAAAATGGGGTTTGGGTTTTTTTTTTTGGTGTCCCCTGCAGACCTATTAAAGATCACAAATCTGAGAGTCAAATTCATCAAGCTGCACACGCTGGGAGATAATCTCTTGGACTCTAGGATGGAGATCAGAGAGAAGTACTACTATGCCATCTATGACATGGTGGTTCGTGGGAACTGTTTCTGCTACGGACACGCCAGCGAGTGTGCGCCAGTGGATGGCTTTAACGAAGAAGTAGAAGGAATGGTAAATATTCACACTTTTCTGCATAGAGCTGTTCCTCTTTTAGGTGATTTAAACATAAATTTAAAGATGACACTCTGTCCCCTCTGCCCCCACTCATCACCCTTAATTTTCAAACAGGAAAACCATTAAAACTGTTCTTTCTCAGCAAACATATCTGTCATTATTGGTGTTAATCAAGGACAGAGAGCTCAGATTAGGTGAAAATTGTTTTAGCATTCCTTTTCTAATTATGTTAAAGAGCTGATGAAATTAAAAGTCTGGAATGCAAAAAGGGAGTGTAACTGTACGGGGCCAGAAATGGGTGAGTGTGTCGACTTGGTTATGCTTAAATTGAAGTGAATAAAGGCATCAAAGGATGAAACACCTTTGTGAATAAAACGTGACCTGTGTTTGTATCAGCCGTTATCAGCTGAGAAGTGGAGGCAGTAGCCCTAATTAACGGCAAGCTCTGAAAGAAAATCCTGCTGCCTGTGTTGTACACTGCTGCGCAAGTGCCACATCCCTTCTGGGTTCTGGTTTTCCGCAGGATTTTTGCCTGACGAGCAGTAATAGTACCCCTGTTAATGAGTGAGTTATTAACTGGATGAAAACGTGGAGGCATATGGGGAGGTTGTGGGGGTTGTCCGCAGGATGCCGGTGAGTGGGTATGCTCTGTTGCCCTGCGCTTTTGGTCAGTGTCTCCACCCGAGCAGCAGCCAGACTGGCTTTGCCTTTAAAATGATGGCTCCAGTGCTGGTAGTCCCCATCGTCTATGGCAGCAGCTGTCACACAGTCACTGTTGGTCTACTTAGTGCTTGTTCTGTACGTGTTGAAGGCAAAGTCTGGGGTTGATGGATAAAACCCATCCAAACTGTCTGTTATCTTTGCTTTGAGAACCAAGGTACCACCGGAAGGAAGGCGCTGAGCTAGTGACTATATCAGCTAGTGCTGATATAACTAGATGCATGTTAATAGCTAATTAACAGCTAATAAACAGCTAACTTTTAGGTCGAAGTGGCTTTTGTGATTATTGAGGTGGAACTGTGCTCTCCTTGTTCACGTCTGAAAGCGTTTATTCAGGCATTAGTTCCAGTAAGGAAAGGACAAATTAGTATGAGGACATTCTTACCTTGGCAGGACGCTCCTGTGGCCCTTTATGTCTTCCTATGTGCAGTTACGTGCATTAAAGTCTCCAAAAGTATATCCATTATGTACTAGCTATATTTTGCATTAACTGAAGAATGCTTTTTTTTTCCCCTTTCTCTTTTATAACCAACTATATTCCTCTTTTTTCTTTTTCTCTCTTTTTTTTTTTTTTTTTTTTTTTTTAACGACAGGTCCATGGGCACTGCATGTGCAGACATAATACCAAAGGCTTAAACTGTGAACAGTGTTTGGATTTCTACCATGACTTACCCTGGCGACCCGCTGAAGGCCGCAATAGTAACGCATGCAAAAGTGAGTTTGAGTAAAATGGAGGATTGGAGTCTGGTGTGAGCGTTACGTGCTGTTACTTGGGAACTTGTGGCAATATATAAAGTCCTGCATGTTCTTTGGTTGACTTTGGTGTGTCTTTTCTGCAGACTTGCATCTCCCCTGGGACCGGACTCTTACTTTGCTTTCTGTCTTTGTCACAGAGTGCAACTGCAATGGCCACTCCAGCCAGTGCCACTTTGACATGGCTGTGTACATGACGACGGGGAATACCAGCGGGGGAGTGTGTGACGACTGCCAACACAACACCGTAGGACGCAACTGCGAGCAGTGCAAGCCCTTCTACTTCCAGCACCCGGAGAGAGATCTGCGGGACCCCGATGTCTGTGAGCGTAAGTGCAGTCCCACTCCTCGGGGTGAGAATGGCTGTGGCATCCCGGCCGTGGCCCCCCAGGGCTTTCCCTGGAGAATTTAGGATTTACTTGCCTTCTTTTGCCCAGTGCTACACTCCCAAACAAAGATCCGTGAGGGAGGGTGGTTGCCTTGGAGGTCTTGAGCGAGCCTGGCTGAGTTTTATTTTCTCTGTGAGAATCTGGAAATTTGTCGGGTCATTACATGTTCAACCCATGTCATGTCTAATGCAGGAACGATACAGTCTCTCTACACAGCAGCTGAGTTTAAATAATTCAGTGTGAGACTTGGCCTTTTCTTTTGTAGCAGTTAATAAAACACTCACGGTGCTTCCTTCTTAGCTTGCAACTGTGACCCAGCTGGCTCCCAAAATGGTGGCATCTGCGATCGCTACACCGATTTCTCCACTGGCCTCATTGCCGGACAATGCCGTTGTAAATTATTTGTCGAAGGGGAGCGTTGTGACCTCTGCAAAGAAGGTTTCTATGGTCTGAGTGCCGATGACCCAGTGGGTTGTCAGTGTGAGTAAAAACATATGTTCCTTTATGTGTGATCAAAAGGTCTTTGAGGAGCCATTAGAGCTGGGAGAGGTTGGTTTCTGGGGTGGTTTTTCTCCCTTTGTTTCTTCTTTTTGCTAAAGGAAAAACATTCTTGTAGATTTGCTGTAGCTTGGAGTCCACCCGCCCTTAAAACTCCGTTCCCCAGCTGATCCTTCTAGCGTATTCAGTGGAAACAGCAGGATCCTCCTTATTTGTTTTTAATTATAAGTCTCTAAGGCAGGGAAGTTTTACTGGGATGGGTGGTGGGCAAAGTGTGTAATTAATCTCTGTCCTGGGGAATTCAGGGGAAGCTTTAATGTAAATATCTAAGTTGAACACTGTCTAAAATGTAACTCCAGTCCTGTGTTTTGACCTGCCTATTTGTATTTCCCAATCTAGCTTGTGCGTGTAATCCTCTGGGTACCCACCCCGGGGGGAATCCTTGTGATTCGGAGACAGGAAACTGCTATTGTAAGCGCCTGGTGACAGGAAAGCAATGCAATCACTGCCTGGTAAGTACCTTACCGTAAAATAAATTAGGAGTTGCTGGCGTGCGGAAAGCATGGAGCAAGGTGCTGGCTGCCATCTCTTGACTGCCTGCGAGCGGGTGCCTGGCGTTCAGGCTGGAGCGGGCACCTCGGGGTGTCAGGAGCCATGAAGCCATGCTGTGGTTACAGGGAGCAGGGGGGTACGTCAAGGCAGACAAGAGCATCCAGATTAATTCCCGGGACCGTAAGAAGTGAGACATTAGGATACCTGTAGTGGTTGCTCTGTGAAAATGAGGGATCGGGGGCAGCTCTGCTAGAGCCCTTGCTGGGGTGAAAAACAAAATGGTCAGAGAAACGGTGTTACCAAAAAAATTGCTTTCTATACAGGCCATTATTTTAGGCAGGGATTATTTCATACGCATACATATCCATACAGTGTTTATGCGTGCTGGAGTGTTATAGAAACACACTGTCAGATAACTGGATGTGTTTGTATAAACACTGACAGGCTGTCTTATCTAACAGTGAGCTACACAGAAAAGCTAAACAAGTCTATCTGTCCAACAAGCAAGTTGCAGAGTAGCAGCCCTGCAAGGGTAGTGCCCTGCACGAGGCCCCCCCACCACACATGCGGTTTTCTGCGTGATGTACTGGGCTGTGATTTTTCCAAGCCTTTCATGGGTCAGGAGCCCAAACTGGTGTAAATGGCGCAGTAGAAGTGAGGTCCCTGAGCTCGGGGCCTCCTGAATCTTGCTTGTAAAACTAGGTGAAAAGATGTGGTTTTTTTCTCAAGCCCTTGAGATGGTCAGCAAAGTGGAGGAGAGCAGGTGGGGAGATAGTGTTGGTGGTTGTGGGGGTAGATGCACAACCAGGGGAGCAGGTTTCATGGGTTGGAGGGCAGTCTGGGGTAGCTTATGCTGAGTGTTTCAAAATGTGCCTTTTGGGGTAGATGGGGTTAAATCCCCACCAGGTTACAGCGCTGGTGATGTTTCTTCCTGCAGCCTGAGCACTGGGGCCTGAGCAATGACATGGATGGATGTCGTCCGTGCGACTGTGACCAGGGAGGAGCGCTGAACAACAAGTGAGTCTCAGCCCGGTTACTCTCCTGTAATCATTTACCCCAGTGAGTTTCGCTTTGTTTGCAACTGCAACATCCAGGGCTCAATGTGCTCTGGAGGAGGATGTTTGGGACCACATTTCTGCTCCGGAAAGTGGCAGGTCGTGATTGCAAGAGGTGACAGAGGCATCTATGTCTTTTCTGTGCTGAACAGTCTCTGTTTGTGCCACCGGTGCAGGTGAACAAGTAAAACTGTTTTTCGTGTAGCTTTGCCTTTGGTCAGCCAGGGTAGGAGCCAGCTGTGGGTTGAGCTCTGCCTTGGCCATAACCCAGGGTATGGTCCCTGTCAAAGCTTTGCTCTCACAGGATCAAAGCAGGAATCAGGTGTTGACATGGGCCATCAGACTGGTTCTTGGTTTGCTCCCAAACCGGCCCTTTGGCCAGTCTGTCTGTCTGTTCACCAGTGCGAGGGAAAGCACGCTAGTGATGCTGCATGGGGTGGGATGTGGACCTGGAAGTGCCCATTGAGGAGGTGTGGGTTTTTCAGAGAAAAGCGTAGGTTTTGAAGATGCATCCATCAGTAAAAGCACATAGAGTGACTGGCTGAAATGCTTGTTCAGAGGGCTGCTGGATAGCCAGACTACTCCTCTGATCAGAGAAGTGTGTGTCAGACCCCAGGCTTTTCAACAGCAGCACATTCCTTCGCACTCTTTCCCCCCCCACTTCCCTTCACAAACGCTTTGAAACAAGTTTCCCAAGGGGGTGGATGAACTGTTTCCCACTGGAGCCTGCAGGACCAGACCGGGGGAGTTTGGGACTGGTCCCGCTGTGACTCCTGTAGGTTGTTACAGCCTGCGGACACTCCATCTGTGGCAGGGATCGCCGTGGGAATGTCCCATGGGCTGTCTCTTCCCCCCACTCCCGAGTGAATTATTACCTCTCGGCGGACAGCGGTGTGGTCGTTAGTGATTATTTACTCCTCCGTGCTTGCTCCCTGCGCACAGATTGGTTACGCCGCACAGCTCATAACGGCTCCCCCGGTGCAGCCACTTCCAGGGGTTTGGGGTACAGCTCGGCCACAGCCCAGCAAAGCTTTGTAGCCTGTTTCCCATGCGCTGAGCCCAGCGATTGCAAAACCACGCGGGGAGGGGACATGCAGCATCCTGGCGTGGGCAGGGAGCAGCTGTGCTTTCCTCCGGCCACAGGAGAGCTGCGAAGCCCGGCTCCAGCTCCCGGCTTCGCTCTCTAACGTCGGTGGGAAGGGAGAGCTTTGCCCTCCCTGGGGCTGCTCTCTTCAGCTGCTGAATTGCCGTCTCCTGGCTCCATTTCAGGGTGTGGGATGCAATGCCTGGGGCAGCCGCACCTCGCCCAAAATTCATCCCCGCCACCCTGTAACACAGGCGGTGGAGTCACCGCTGTCCCCCGAGGGGAAGCTTCCCAGCAGCCCTTCTGGGGGAGCCAGGGCACTTCTGGCATTTCAAAGTGAACACTGAAGTGAATCTCTGCAATTTCAAAAATTAAGTCAGTTAAAAATTACTGTTAGAATGTGGGCTTGAGAAGCCTGGAGATTTTCTGTGGAAACCAAAGGGATTTGACTTTAGAAAATGTTTCTAAATTCAACTCGAATTTAAAGAAAGTGTTGTCTTTTGATGGACCATGAAACCTTCCTATGAAAAAGTGTGAGTGCATGCAAAAATACAACCTGCCCAAGGGTTCTTCATAAGCGGGGTGGAGTCCCTGGGAATAATAACACCACCAAAAGGCTGTTTGGGGATAGAGCTGTATTGAGAAAAGAAAACGGCTCATTATGAAGGAAGTGGAGCTGCTGTATGTCACCCTGGACAGACCTTCTGCATTCCCCAGCGATGGCTCTGTCTGTCTCACGTCTTTGGCTGTGTCTGTCCTGTTCTAAAGCAGGCGGGTATGGTTTTCCCCTGTTCAGAGCTGCTGGTGGGCAACCTCTTGGGACGTGCTTTGCAGCACAGGAGAGCAGCGTGACGTCCCAGGGCATGCAGGGTCATGCATGTTCTTGCTTTGCCTGAGCCCGTACAAACAGATACGCTGCTTGCACGGCCTGCAAGCCTGGAGCTGAAAACTGCCCTCAGCTTGCAGGACAGACGTGCCTCTTGGCTATGTCTGTGGTAGCAAGTGAAGCTCTCCCAGGATTGCTCTCTGGCCCCAGGGAACTGCCTACATCTGTAGCATGAAATCCTCTCACCACCCAAACAGAGGAGACCGCATGCAAAGTGCTTACTGGAAATGGTCCCTGGCCACGCTTGCTCCCAGCCTGAGTCTAGGAGTTGTCTGGGAGAATGATAGTTGGGTTGAGCCAGGACTGCGCCCGGAACAGTGCTGCCATTTTAGCAGTGCAGATGGTCCAGCTGCAGAGCCCGAGAACATCTTGTGTCTAGCGGCAGCTGTGTCCAGAAGCACTTCTCCTCCTGTGCCAGTTAAAACGTCAAAGCTGGAATTGGCTCTAGCTGTGTCTCAGCATAGCCAAGATGTGTTGTACATTCACTGCTCTTCCGTTTTAGCTGCTCCAGTGAATCTGGCCAATGCGAGTGCCGGCCCCACATGTTTGGACGTCAGTGTAACCAGGTGGAGCCTGGATATTACTTCATTTCGCTCGATCATTACATCTACGAGGCGGAGGAAGCCAACTTGGGTCCCGTGAGTAGCAGTTTTAGTGGGCTGGTGTGTCTGGACAGCTGTGGGAAAGTTGTTTCACCATTTGGGTCTTGGAAGCGTCTCTTTTGTACCCTGAGTGTTTTGCAATTAAAATGTGGAAAACAGAACTGAATTGAAAGCTGTCAACCTGTAACTGTTCAATCTAGTGTCAATAAATAGTGTAGTAATTTGGGGGGAACAGGCACTGCCATTTTCCTTTTTAAACCTGTTTCTTTGATCATGACTGTACAGCTTGTTTCCTGTCAGCATCCCTTTCTGCACCCCACTGTGTACGTGCCCACTGCACCCACTTCTCCTTCCCCTCTTATCTCAAGAGCGGTGGGACACTGACACTGGCTCTTCTCTTTGGTGCCACTGAAACTGGGAGAGAACAAAGCACACGTTTAAGCACATTGCCTTGGCTTTTAGAGTTTCTGTACATAAGTAACATTTCTTTTATTAATGACTAAACCCATGGTTGATTGTGCAAAAAACTGTTTTTGTAAGTGAGGTTGCCTCTAGGTTGTTTAGCCCGCTGGCGTGGGTCGTCAGGGTTTCTGGCTCTTTCTGTTCACCACTGCACAGCCTTGCTTTTAATTCATTAACAGCAGCTAGGTGATTACATCAATTATTTTTGCCTCCAGCAAGGAGTCAGGGAGGTGAGATAATGGTTTTTCTAAAGCAGCAGATCCTTGTCTGCCCACAATTCGGGCACTTTGTCCTAATTTATTTATTTCAGGCAAAACACAGCCACTTTGCTGTTTCAGCCAAGGCAGAGGATTTTTGCTGTTAGGTAAGGGCTGTTAGAAGGGCTTTTTAAAGTACGTTAATAGCAAGAGGAGGTCTAAAGAAAACATTGAACTGGTACTTGTTGAAGGTTGTCATCTGACTAATAGGGATGAAGAAAAAGCAGAGGCATTCAATGCGTTTTTTGCCTTGGTCTTTAATAATACTGATACCCCCTAGGGCTGCCCAGTCCCCCGAGTCGGAGGACCATGGGTGTGGGAACAGTGACTTTGCATTTGTGGACACTGAAAATGTAAAGGACCAGCTGTATCAGCTGAATGTTCACAAGTCCGTGAGGCCTGGTGGGATTTATCCCAGAGTACTGAAGGAGCTAGCAGATGTTACAGCAGGACCGCTCTTGATCATCTACCAAAGTTCTTGGGAGTCTGGAGAGGTCCCCGCTGATGGGGAGCTACCCAATGTTACTCCCATCTACAAACAGGACATGAGGGAAGACCGAGGGACCTACAGACCTGTTAGTCTAACCTCAGTTCCTGGAAAAATTATGGAGAAGATTATACTGGGTACTATTGAAAGGCATTTAAAGAATAATGCAATCATCAGGCACAGTCAGCATGGGTTCACAAAGGGAAAGTCCTGTTCAACTAATAATTTGATGTCCTTCTATGATAAGGTCATCTGCCCAGCGGATGAAGGGAAGGCGGTGAATGTAGTTTTTCCAGATTTGGAAGGCTTTTGATACTGTCCCTTACAGCATCCTTCAGGACAAGTTGTCCAACAGTGGGATGAGCAGGTTCTCAGTGTGCTGGGTGAAGGACTGGCTGAAGGGCAGAGCTTAAAAGATTGTAGTGAATGAGGCTACATCTGGCTGCCGATCTGCCACCAGCGCTGTTCCTCAGGGCTAATTCTAGGGCCAGTTCTGTTCAACATACTTACCAATGATCTGGATGCAGGAGTTGAATACACCATTAGCAAGTTTGCTGATGCTACCAAATGGGGAGGTGCTGTTGACTGTCCTGAGGGACAGGAGGCCTTGCAGAGGGATCTAGATAGATTCGAGCATTGGGCTATAATTAATGGGATGAAATTTAACAAGTCCAAGTGCCAAATCCTGCACCTAGGATGAAGTAACACCAGGCACAAGTATAAATTGGGAGAGGAGTGGCTGGAGAGCAGCCCTGCAGAAAGGGATCTGGGGGTGCTGGTCGACAGCAGAGTCAGCAGTGTGCCCTGGTAGCCAAGAGGGCAAAGCACATCCTGGGGTGCATCAAACACAGCATAACCAGCCAGTCAAAAGAGGTGATTATCCCGCTGCATTCAGTGTTGGTGCGGCCTCACCTTGAATACTGTGTGCAGTTCTGGGCCCCACAATTTGAGAAGGATGTGAAGGTCCTTGCGTGTGTCCAGAGGAGGGCAACAAAGCTGGTGAAAGGGCTGGAAGGAATGTCCTGTGAGGAGAGGCTAGGGACTTTGGGGCTTGTCTCGTTTGGAAAATGAGAGCCGGAGGGGTGACCTCATTGCTCTCTACAGCTTCCCGAGAAGGAGAAGTGGAGAGGGAGGTGCTGATCTCTTCTCCCTGGTATCCAGTGATAGGACGTGTGGGAACGGTTCAAACCTGTGCTGGGGGGGTTTAGACTGGACATTAGGAAGAATTTCTTTACTGAGAGGGTGGTCAAACACTGTGACAGACTTCCTAGAGAGGCAGTCAGGGCCTCAAGCCTTTCAGTGTTCGAGAGGCATTTGGACAATCTTAGAATCATTTAGGTTGGAAAAGACCTTCCAGATTATTGAGTCCAACCATAAAGTTAACACTGCCAAGTCCCACTAAACCATGTCCCTAAGCACCACATCTACATGTATTTCAAATGCCTCTGGGTTGGTGACTCAACCACTTCCCTGGGCAGCCTGTTCCAATGCTTGACAACCCTTTTAGTGAAAAAATTTTTCCTAATATCCAATGTAAACCTCCCCTGTCACAACTTGAGGCCATTTCCTCTCATCCTATTGCCTGTTACTTGGGAGAAGAGACCGACCCCCACCTTGCTACAACGTCCTTTCAGGTAGTTGTAGAGAGCAATAAGGTCTTCCTTGAGCCTTCTTTTCTTCAGACTAAACAACCCCAGTTCCCTCAGCTGCTCCTCTTAGGACTTGTTCTCTAGACTCTTCACCAACTTTGTTGGCCTTCTCGGGACACGCTCCAGCGCCTCGATGTCTTTCGTATAGTGAGGGGCCCAAAACTGAACACAGTGACCTTAACAACATGTTTTAACTTTTGGTCAGCCCCTAAATGGTCAGGCAGTTGGACTGGATGATCATTGTAGGTTCCGTCCAACTGAGCTATTCCATTCCATTCCATTCTAAACTGTGGAGAGGGAAGACAGCGAAGAGCAGAAGTTGAACTGCAATGGAGGGTGTGTGAGCTGGCACAGGGGTTTTGGTGCATTGCTGTGTGCCCAGCTGGAGAGGCGGTACCTGAGCCCTCCCCAAGGCTCATGGCACTCAGGGATGGAGGAGCTCGGCATGAAAACCCACCTTGCCAATGTTGCCATCTCTCGCATCACCAAGCAGAGCAAGGGGATGTGCCACTGGTTGCCTTTTAAAACCTTCAGAACAAACCATTTTTTAAAATGCCAATACTGAAAAAAAAATCTTACTAAACTGGTGGCAGAATAAAGCTCTGAATTTCCAGGCAGGGGCTCAGCACAAGACGAAACCAAGTGACACAGAGTTGCAGAGATTTTTGGGCAGTGCCAAGCCCCCATCCTCCCCACAGCTGCGTGCCCTCACTCACGTCCTGCCTGCAATCCTTTCTAGGGAGCTCCGACCCTTTGTGTAAAGCTGAAGGGCAATAATTTATAGCCAGGCTCTCTTCAAAGAGTGTGAGAATACATGAGGGGACATCCTGAAGTGATATGTATATATATAGACATTTCCTTACATTTTATCCCTTTCTACTGAAGCAGCTTCCTTAGGAATGCACAGGATGTTTTTCTATGGAGAGAACTATTCATGGATGCAGATATGTTCGAAACAGGAAATTTGAACACCACACGTTTCCATTTTCTGTTGCCTTTTCCTCTTCTTTGCTCTATATAAAGAGTAGCAGATAAAAACCTGGCACCTCAGATGGAAAAGAGTGACCAGATATTGATTTGGCTATTAAATATCTATTGATGATTAGGACCTCTGTTATTTAGTGACACCCTACTCACGATGGCCATGATCTGCTTTTCAGATGTTATCCTGAGCAGTGGTTTGGTTTGGTTTGGTTTGGTTTGGAGCAGCCCGGTGTAGTCAGGAAGTAATTAGCGCTCATCTTGGGTGGTTAATAGAGCAGTTATGTGCCGCTGCAGTAAATCCCACTGCTACGAGTATGATGTGAAAGTCCTTACGGTGAACGAGATGTCATAGCTGGCGGATTAGTTGCTCATAGCAAGTTTTTAAATTTAATTCCCCACTATAACAGAGAAATGGATGAAGAGTTGTGCAGTGTTGTTTTATTTTATCTTTCTTGCTTTTTATATATTGTTAAGCAGAAGGGCAACGATGTGCATGCAGATGGGTTTAAAAGAGAATTCATGTTCTCTGGAATGCAAACAATGGATGCTGTGATCCAGAAGTGATCCAGCAGCAGAACTCATCACTTCCTGCACTCCCATGGGGCTTGCAAATTTAACATATCGGTATTAAAATCTCTGTTCCCTGTTTTTGTAGGGAGTAAACATAATAGAGCGCCAGTACACGCCAGACCGCACACCATCATGGACAGGCATAGGATTTGTAAGGGTCCCTGAGGGGGCGTACCTGGAGTTCTACATTGACAACATCCCCTACTCCATGGAGTATGATATTCTGGTCCGCTACGAGCCGCAGGTAGGTCTGTGAGTGTGGGCTTTGCTGCCTCCTGGCAGGCGCTGGCTGTCCCAGTGCATGACTGACAGGAGCCTGGTGCTTCCAGGAGTCATCAGGACTCAAAGACAAGGGTGCACGCTCAGTTAGATGTCTGACATGTGAAAATCCAAGATGTTGACTGTTACTAGTATTATTTGCTTTACAATTTTGTTCATTAGTGCATTGTTCCAGCACCTGTTTAATGAGCAAATTAAAAAGTGACCAGTCCCATCAGGACAGATTAGAATACAAAGCTGGCATCAGCCGGATGGCCGCCTAATGGGTGGGAATGCTGTTATGCACCTTAGGAGACAAATTGCCCGTCTTGGATGTCAAATGCCTGCATCCAAGAGCTTGCAAGCAGTCGATTTTGACTGTGGATAACTCACAGAGTGAAGGGAGAGAGAAAAATTCCCCGAGCTCCTTCCCTAGAGCTTGGCAGCAATTGACTGCAGTGAAATACTCAGGTGTGGTACCCAGAGGTGGGGGAAGAGGAGGTCGCCAAACCAGCTGATGCCATGCTGCGGATGGGGCTGCTGACCAACTACACCTAGTCATGTTTTTTTGGGAGGAAGGGAGGGGGAGAGAGGGAGACTGTCGCGCTGGAGGATGCCCAGGGGCACTTGCCTTGCCTCGTCTCAGCCCAAACCTGCAGCTGGTAGGTGGCCCATTGATGCTGGAGCTGCAGCCCCATCCTCCCCAAAGCACAGTGACCGCCCTGTGCGCACAGGCGCATGCTTTTCCTGGCCTGAGCTCTGGATGCTCACAGGAGTTTACAGCTGTTGCTTGATGCTGATCAGTTTGGGTTTTTTTCCCCCAGTTGCCAGATCAGTGGGAAAAAGCTGTGATCAGCGTCTCACGCCCAGGCAAGATTCCCACAGGTAGCCGGTGTGGCAATACAGTTCCTGATGATGATAATCAGGTCGTCTCACTGTCACCTGGCTCCAGGTTGGTATAACTGTGTGGCCAAAAGCAGAAAAAATGTTTAAAAAATTGAAAGAGTAACATCACATTTTCAGTTTGCCATGGCCTCTATGAAAATGGATGAAATTTAATTTGCAATGGGTTATAAAAACCTACTTAGCATTGTGTCTGTAGACTCAAAGCTTTTAAGTTTATTCTTGTTTTCTGATTTTGTTTTGTTCAATGAGTAAGGAAGGGGGGAAGTGTTTGCACAGCCTGTGAAAGAACACAGGTATGATTCTTTACCTTGCCGATAAGCTTTTCCGGTTCTGACTTGCACAAGTCCCTAAACTGCCTCTTCACATCGTACCTTTTGTTCTGCCCGGTCTGGGCTGCTTTCCGTTATCTCGATTGCTTTACAGGGCCACCTGAAACACTTTATGGTGCTGGACGTTTGAAGTAAGAATTGTTTCCTGTTCCTAATCCAGATACGTCGTTCTCCCGCGGCCTGTCTGCTTTGAGAAGGGGCTGAATTACACCATCCGCCTGGAGCTGTCCCAGTATTCCTCAGTGGATACGGAGACGGAGAGCCCATACACACTCATTGACTCTGTGAGCAGAAATTATTTCAGGGATGTTCTGGGGTAAAAGTGTATTTAAAAGCCAAAAAGTTTGCATCTCCTCTGGCACGCATCTGAGTGAATCGAAAATAGTATTTTAAAACATCGTTGCTTACGGCTGAAGCCAGATTTTAACTGAACAATGTAAAGCAGCGTAGGTTTCTTCAGGCTCCAAGTATATGGGTTGTTTTTCTGCTAAGAGGCTTTTGCTGTATTTTACAGGACTGCAGCTTGTTCCACAGACCTGTAGTTTCTTTGGGGAGGCTAATGTGTGCCATGTATGTCATGAATGCCAACGTCAGTCTTTTTCTTTTGAATGGATAGAATTTGCTAGGTTTGGTAAGAATTTGGTAGATACCAGAACTGTTCCACCAGAAACTAGAGAAATACCATCATTTCCATTCCTAAATTCTGTCTGGCTGTTTGCTTTTGGGCCAAAAAAGGATGACAGGAGGCGGGATAATCCTGAATCTTCACAATTATGGTGGAGGCTATTTATAAACAGTGACACATTGTCATTGTAAAATTGTTTCGTAGCTTGTTCTCATGCCATACTGCAAATCGCTGGACATATTCACAGTGGGAGGCTCAGGCGAAGACGTGGTCACGAACAGCGCTTGGGAAACTTTCCAGAGATACCGGTGTCTGGAAAACAGCAGGAGTGTTGTGAAAACCCCCATGACAGACGTCTGCAAGAACATCATATTCAGCATTTCCGCGCTATTACACGAGACCGCATTATGTACGTAACCATCTACTTGTAGGGCAAACTGCGTCTGGAAGCTGGATGGCACTTCCAGGCAGAGAGGTTTACACGGGGAAAGCATGTGCATGGGATGAGGTAAGCGGTTCACATCCTGCACTGTGGTACTCACTCCCCCTGATGCTTTTCTCCGCTCAGCATGCCAGTGTGACCCCCAGGGCTCCCTGAGTTCGGTGTGTGACCCCAGCGGAGGGCAGTGCCAATGTCGTCCCAACGTCGTTGGAAGACAGTGCGACAGATGTGCCCCTGGGACTTTTGGGTTCGGGCCGAGTGGATGCCGACGTATGTTAAACCCTTGGCTCTGGGCTGTCCTGCGGCTGGGGCCCTGCGTTTAGGGCTTGCTGGGGTAACGCAGCCCCTCTCCCCCTCTCCTTGCAGCGTGCGAGTGCCATGTCCGAGGCTCTTACAATGCCTTCTGCGATGCGGAGACGGGCCAGTGCCACTGCTTCCCTGGAGTGTATGGGCGGCAGTGTGACCGCTGCCTGCCCGGCTTCTGGGGCTTCCCCAGCTGCCAGCCCTGCCACTGCAACGGCCATGCCGATGACTGCAACCCCTACACCGGGGAGTGCCTGAGCTGCCGGGACCACACGGCAGGTCACAACTGCGAGAGGTACGGCGTGCGCACCCCCTCTCCTTCCCCCCAGCAGGATGGGCACAGCAGCTGTTCCCCTCCGGCGCTGGTGCTTGGGCAGGTGTGAATCCATGGGGAATGTCCCTGGACCGTGGAAGCCAGAGCAGGACTGGTGGTCCTGGAGGAGGATGGGAGTGGAGACACCCTCTTCCCTGCCTGTGGCCTCCCAGCAGCACCTGGCCAGATGTCTGAGAGTATATTGCAGGACACCAGGGCTTCAGAGGGGCTTTCTCCATTGCAAGCCTCCTGAGAGGCACCTGCCTTGGGTCTCCTGCTCTTACACTGGTGTAAGCCAGCCAAATTTGCCTCTGTGGGCACAGCTGCTCAGAGTGCGAGTGGCACAGGAGAACTGTAAGGATGTTTCTGTGCTTCAGTTCGTCACAGTGGTTGAAAACCTGGGTGTAGTTATAACAAGGTTTCAGTCCATTTGTCTGTGGTCCCCTGCATGCCGTGTACCCCACCACACAGGTGCCAGGCTGGCTACTATGGAGACCCCGTCCTGGGATCGGGTGACCACTGCCGCCCCTGCCCTTGCCCTGATGGCCCTGAGAGCGGACGCCAGTTTGCCAGCGGCTGTTACCAGGATCCGGTCACGCTGCAAGTCGTGTGTGTCTGTAGCGTGGGATACATAGGTACTTGGTGGGTGCATGGAGGGGGACTGGTTGGGTTGAACCTCCTGGTGGAGAAAGGGGTATGTTCACATGGGCTGTTGGATGTGACCACAGCACCAGCGTCCATGTGCTGCTGCTGGAGGTCGGCAGCACTTGGAAGGTGCCAGGGCAGAGCAGCTTGTGCAGGTGATGCTGGCACTACCGTGAACCTCATCCTCGGCAGCGTGGCGAGGGATGAGCAGTGGTTGGCAGAGGTGGACAGGACAGCAGTGGAACCGAGGGGACAAGTGTGCTGGCAGCTGGGCTGCCGCACCATGCCCTGGTGCCCCAGGCGATACCATCCATGCCGCACCAAGCTGCCACTGCCTCTGTTGCTTTGAGCATGATCCAGTTAACACCCCGGCTATTAATGGCCTTTATTGTCTTGCCTCAGTCTTGCCATTTACGGGGCTGCATGCTCGCCAGCCGTGATGGTAATTCCCACTGTGCCTGCTTGTTCAAACAGGCAGTCGATGTGATGAATGTGCGTCTGGCTTCTTTGGGAGCCCCGACGAGGTTGGCGGCGCCTGCCAGCCATGCCAGTGCAACAACAACATCGACACCACTGACCCGGAGGCCTGCGACAAGAAGACGGGAACGTGTGTGAAGTGCCTGTATCACACGGAGGGCGAAAACTGCCACCTCTGCAAAGAGGGCTACTACGGGAGTGCCCTGCAGCAGGACTGCAGAAGTGAGTGGGGAGATACGGCCACAACCCCTCTGCCAGCAATGTCGCGGGGTGGCCTGAGATCTTTTTCATTTACCTGGGAGCGTTTGGAGTGGAGGGGAAACTTAATTGCCTCCGGCTGGAGTTTCGTGCAGCTGCCCTGCAGCTCAGCGGGGCTCTGGGCTGGCAGAGGAGTCCTTTACATTTGACAGGGAGAGCAGGGACAGCATTTACATGTGCTGAAAGGAGGAGGCTTTTGCGGGAGGGGGGTGGTTCTTGCCCTCTTGTTAGCGGTCTTTGTTTACTTCTTCTCCAGAGATGGTGGATGGTGGGGTGAGGGTTTGCCTTTTGTTTACACCAGCGTTCCTGCAGATGTGGCCAAACAGCGGGAGGGAGACGAACCGGGCGGTGAGGAGGCAGACCCTCCTCTCCCTCAGCGCTGGACGCAGCCCGGCAGGGCAGATGGGTCTCTGGGTGGGCGAGCGGAGCCCTGCTCTGCTTGGTGTGCCATCGGCTGCTCCAAGCAGATCCGCCACTGCAGCCAGCTGACAGGAGCCGGGCGGGCTTCAGCTTTGGTTGTGCGCAGAGGGAGGAGAGGAGGAGGAAGGCCAGGCTGCGTGAATGAGGGGCTCCTGTCGCCTCCTGTGTGCTGGGGCAGAAGGTGCAGAGGTGTCCAGCCTGGGACATGAGGGCGGCTCTGATGCAGTGCGGGATGTCATTCAGCATTGGGTCAGCCAGGCCTGGCCATGGGCATTGGGGTGTGCCAGCATCTGCCTGCTCCGCCGGGGACTCAGGGAATAAACTAAAAGCGAACTCTGGGCAGTCTGGTAACGAGCGGGCAGGCTGACATGGAGGCGCTCTTTCCCTCACAGAGTGCGTCTGCAACTACCTGGGCACCGTCCGGGAGGACTGCGAGGGCTCGGAGAGCTGCCGGTGCGAGGCGGCCACGGGGCAGTGCCGGTGCCTCCCCAACGTGGTGGGGCAGACCTGTGACCGCTGCGCGCCGCACACGTGGAGGCTCGCCAGCGGCGCCGGCTGCGAGCAGTGCGACTGCGACCCCGCGCGCTCCCTCGGGCCCGCCTGCAACGAGGTGAGGGGAGCGCGGGGCGTGCTGCTGCGGCTGGGCTTTCATTGCGGCATGGGGCCAAGCTGCTGAGGTGGTGACTTCTCCTGCTGGGGTTCTTGTTTTTTTTCCGCAGTTCACGGGGCAGTGCCAGTGCATGCCAGGCTTCGGAGGCCGGACCTGCCGGGAGTGCCAGGAGCTCTTCTGGGGCGACCCAGGCGTGGAGTGCCGAGGTGAGTTCCAACCCCGGCGCCTGCTCCTCCTGCTCCTTTTGGAAAGGACCTGTTGGCTGATGGCACGCTGTCACCCCCTCAGTGACAGGGACACCCCTGCCAGGAGCAGCCCCTCCGTTGACCCCCACCAGTGCCCACACGGGTCTTGGATATGAGGGGAGAAGGCATGGCGGGGTTTGGGTCTGGGACTGGGTCTGCCCCCAGGGTTTTGGTGCCTCTGGGGACAGCAGGAGCCCAGCCTGGCGCTTGCCTGGTTTGTTTTATTTCTTGTCAGACCTTTATTTAGCAACAAACCTCTCTTTAGAAACTAACTCTTCCTTAACCGTCAGGTTGCAGTGCTGTCAGGTAAACCAATGTAGTAAGAAACCATATCACAAGTGTTTGTGTTTGAGAATTGGTGTGGAAACCAGTTTCCTTTGCCTTTTGATTGTATGTAGTGGAAGACCACTGTCTCCTCTTGTGTTTTGTTAGGGAGACTAGGCCTGAAGAAATAAGATTTTTTATTTAGTAGGTGACTTTCCTTATACTTCAGATGAAAATAGACCATGCAGCGGGTTAGCCATATGGGTTAGCCATAGCTACATGCCGCAAAACAGAGCGCAAAGAAGTCACTTGTTTAGAAAACTGGATGCTCTCTGTCCTTTCATTATAAACAAGCCTGTTCGTTAGCTGGGAAAGAAACTTCAAACACTGTCCAGACCAGAACAAACTTGTATCTCTGATCTGTTCAAATAGGAGCCTTTGCCAGGAGGGTTTGCAGAAGATTAAGGTATTTTTTCCTGCAGGGAGGAATGTGCTTGCTGTGGTCTTTAATAAATCCCTTACAATAGAGATACCTTAGAGCCCATTATCTAACCAGATAGGCAGGTCACAGCTACTTGGTTAATGCAGCAGATGAAAGGACTGGGGAATCGTCCCGGTTCCTGAGTACATATTGGGTTTCTCAGGGGGTGAGGCAGCCTTTTGGGGAGGCTGTGTGTGTTCTGGTGTGGTGAGGGGCGCTGACCCTGCTGGCTCCGGGGCAGGGATTGTCTCTTGGTATCAGCTGTCTCCATCAGGGTTTATTGATGGAGTCCATCTGCATACCTTATCAGCAGGATTTTGCAGCATACCAGCATTTCTGGTCTCTCATGGAGTTTCTGCTGCGTTTTGAGCACGGGAAAACCTGCTTTTTAACATTTCTGAAGTAAAGAGAGGATATATTCTTCAGAGCCTGTTTTTACCATGCAAACTCTACGCTCTCCTTCCAACCCTCCGCCCCTTCTGCCCCCAAGTGACATGGGAGACTCACTCAGGTGGAAATGCAGATTTTCCTTCAGGGTTGCATCCAACAGGAGGTCTCTGTGGCAGGTGGGGAGAGCCAGTGCCCAGGGCTGAGCTGCGTCAGCCTGTCGCATGATGCCCCAGATGCACTCCAAGTGCGTGCTCGCTCATGGAGCGCATCCAGTCCCACGGCACTGCTGAGTCTCCCTGGCATGGTGGGGTTGGTGCCTCCTGCCCCATCTCCCATCGTTCCTCAGCAGGGAGAGAAGCGACTTCTCAGCTCTTACTTAGTCCTGGCGAGCAGAGGGGTGATGTTCAGGCTGGCAGATGTGCAGCTGCTGCGTGGGAAGGTAGCAGCACTCAGCAGTAAGCAGTTTGCAGGCAAACTGGAAAACTGGGCTGTTTAAGGAGCTGCAGAGCAGTGATCCTGGAAAATAGCTTCAATATGGCCTGTGGCCAAGGTGAAGCTGGAACTGAGATGAGGATTCAGCACAAAGACATCGGCTCCAGCTGCAGGGGACGCGTGGACTCCTGGGCACAGTGTTTGCCACCTGCCCTCGGCAGCACACTCACACTGGCCCAAGCAGCCAATATGGGCATATTTTGTGATGCATTCAGGAAGAAAATACAAACCAATCTGGATGGGGAGCAGCGAGAGCTCTGAACTGTGTGAGTATGGACAGGCAGTCACCACTATGGGCACCGAGCTGATGCGGAGGTGTGGACATCAGTCCCGACAACTCCAGGGTGGGATCTTCCACTGGCTGGGGCAAATGGATTCTGCTCGAGGTTGGAAATTGCAGCATGTATCAATCAAGGGACAGTAATGTGCGATTTCTTCACAAGAGGTCTTCAGGCTGCTGGCACAGACATGAGCTCCTGCTGAGAAATGGGGACTGTTCTTCCCATGTTGCTGTGACACCCTTTACAAATTTCTTAATTACTAAGAAAACCAAAACTGAAGTCATGTGAACACAAGTGCCTGCAAATAACCTCTGGACACAGCTATGTGGGGATGTACAAAATGGTCCATCTAAGACAGGCTGGGGGCCGCAGCCCCCCATGGGTTCTCAGGCATTCGCAGCAGCACTGAGCTGTGGACATGGTCCCGGGGCCCCAGAACGCTCCGCTGGAAACCAGACTCCAGGGCACGCTTTCCCACCGTCCCCATTGGTGGCGGTGACCATTGCAGGCTGCTGCCTGTGGCTTGTTTTGTAGACATCTTGGTAAGGTCAGAGATGGTGAAGCAGATGCTGGGGGAGGCAGCTTTTTACACCTGGTCTAGGTGCTGTGGTTTACAGTCTGTGCTCCCTGCGGTGGAGAGAAAGCATCATCCGATGTCTCCTCTCTGCATGTCCCCAGCGATCACACTGCGACGAGACCACTGGGGCAAGCTAAGGTAGGCGCCTACATTTGGGCAGCATCTTGACCCCTCAGTACTGGGTGTGTTCCCACCACCCACAGATGTTCATTGGGGAATACATAACCCAGAGAGTCTGTAGGACTGGATCTTTGGAGACTGCTTGCTCCATGCTTTAAAACAACACAACAGTTACTCATTTTCATTTAACATAATTCCTGAAACGAGCACAGGAGAGGTGTAGAGGACAGGGAAAAGCCCAGTGTGTGTCTCAGCCTCATGCAGGTCCCTATGAGGATTACAGTGAGCAGGACCTGTGCAGTGAGCATCGTCTGCTCGGGAGGCAGTGCCAGCCGCTTTGCAGGACTCTTCTGGCTGTTGCTTCAGCTACGAGCTGTATGCAGCTCTACACGAGCCTACACGTGAACACGTGCATATGCATAAAAATCCTTGAGAAGGTAGTAAATAATAGGATTACAAATTTCATCAAACTTGAGTCTCCGAGGCATTCTGCTGGAGCTTTTCCAAAGCCTGGCAACCGAAGTGCAGGACTGAGCATGCTGAGCTCTGTGCAGACTTCAGCCCGCGAAGCACATTTCTGGCGGGAGGCTCCAAGTTCCCGGGAATCCTCTGAGATGCGATGTGGCTGCAGAGGCAGCTTGAACAATGCCCTTGCACGGTAGATATTTGAAGTTTATGTGTTTCATATAATGTAAAGCAGATGACAACTTTACTGTTATTATGGTTTTAATGGAACAAACAGAACAGAGTGAAGTTTAAAAAGCAGTGTATGAGATTGAAAGGTTGTATCACTGTCTCCCCTTTAGAAGAAGCATGCCTGTGTCAATATTTTTCTGTGTTGGACTTGAGTATCAAGCCCTATTGTAAGACACAGAATTCAGTTGAACTAAGATGAAAAAAAGTCATGTTCTTATCAAATAGTCATTGCAGATATTGGCAGAAAGTTGTTTTTCTGTTTTTAGTCTTTGTTGTGTACCTGGTGGCTGAAACATCTGTTCACTGAAAATTACTCCATTGCCATTTAAGAATAGGCTTTGTAATCTTAATTTAACACCTGGGTCTTAAACTAGTTGTGTAGGTTGCTTTTATTGGAGGTGTTTATGGTGCAGAGAGAAAGATTAGCAGATGTTTCTTTTCCTTCTGTGGTAAGTGTCTAAAGGAAGTCAGACAAATTCTACGCTGAAGGAAATATAATTTTCACTTCGGTTTTCATAATTTCAATTGACCTGTGGTCTTAAAATATTGTAATGTACTTTTTTTTTTTTTTTTTTTTTTCCCTAGAGAATTGCTCTCTGGCAAGATCTGCTAGCATGTTAAAATGCAGCACAACTCTAGTCGTTTTAGGCTAGGATCTTATCTTAACACTCGTACTGAAAATCGGAATGCTGAGGAGTTAGCAATATGCTTACAGGGTGATTTGAATCAATAGCTGATTATTCAGAAGAAATTTGCTAGCTCTGCAAAACTTTCAACCTTACAAATTGCTGAATGGTTTTATCATCATAGTGCCTCACTACCACCGGGAAGTGATGCCAGGAAATCATGTTTGAACAAACCCTTTGTTTTTTTGCTGCGGAGGAGTTAAACATTTGATTCTCTCCGTCCCCAATCTCAAGCAGTAAAGAAAATATTTCTGCAAAAATGATTTCTGTTCTGTGTAGGATGATGTATGACACTCGCTTGTTCCTAGCATCCTGCAATAAGCTGTTAAACACTGAGACTGATCTTCATACAGACCTTTCAGTATCCATTATATCATCTCAGCTGTCGTATCAACTGCTCTGACACACCTTAGTTTAAGTGATACGCAAATATGTCACATTAAATTACAGTATCTCAAATGGAAGTCAGTTCTAAATATTTAAAATCAGAGGGAAAGGTAGCAGAGCTGTCAGAGTAAGTGAAAGATAAAGTGGTTCATAGATCCTTGTGAGCTTGAAGCAAACCACTCAAGCTAGTCATTTACTTCTCTGGGATTTCTGCCCTTAGGTTTCTACCAGCTTACGTTCAATAAATATGTATGAGTGTTACTTTTATCTTTACGATCAGGAAAGAACATTACTGAAAGAGAAATGCATTGATCAAAGTGGTATAAAAATTACTCGTAGGTACTCTTTGTGTGCATGCACATGTGTGCACATGGCATTTGTAAATACATGTAGCTACAAACTTTTGTTGTAATAAGTTGCTAATCAGCAGATCTCGACTGAAGAATTTGGCTAGAAAATTTTCCTATCAAAAATGTGATTTCACTTAAGTCAGAGTATGCCACAGAAGAATGTCTGATTGAGTTAAACACTCAATTAAAGAAAAACAATACACTCAGTTCCAAAATGACATTTCGAAACAGAAACCTATTGTTTAACTTAGCAAATGCTCCTTTGAAAACCCTCAGATCTTTAACCAATGATTTAAAAAATCTTCTTTTCCTCTGCTATATTTTCCATGGGAGGTACTGCAGTGTTCTGTTCTGCTTACCCAGGGACAGATTTGATCCCTGTCTAACTGATCTTCAAAGCAAGCAGCCCAGTCTGTGTTAACTTGCAGCCCTTCACCCTGGCCTTCATCCACTCCTCTGTACGAAGGGAAAATAATAACCATTTGTCTTGAAGGCCATTTCCAACCCAAGCTGGTTAAGGCATCTAAATGTCTCACAGTAAACTCAGCATCTGTGTGGTTTTACAGTGCAAAATGAACCACTGTTCCCAATTTCTAGTCACGTAAGCATAGGCAAGGCATTTAAAAAGAGCTTACAGGACTTTTATGTCTTTCCCTGTTCCACAGATACTATGTTAGGTGGAGTATAAAGCCATCACTAGCTACTGGGTAATGTCGGAAACACTTCTGCATCCCTAGATGTGCCTGCGTATTTCTTGTTCTTCTTGCGGAAAATTAAATAAACTAGGCATATGCTAAAATTAGATGTGGTATAGCTACTCAAGTGTTACATCAGACTTCTAAGTGTGCTGGTTAGAGCCGAAATCTCCAGAGCCAAGCAATACTTTGAAGACTGTGTTTGTGTTAGGATGTTTAAGTACATCAGAAGCAAAACTGCTGTAACAGAGAGCATCATTAGCACAGGACTGCATAGGAGTTGGCTCACATAGTGGCCATAGAAATAGTTGAATGTAAACAAAGGAGGTGGTAGAGGAGCAAGGACTCTGCTGTGGCTAGATGTGATGCTGGGGTACTTTGGCCAAAAACAATGCTGGATCATTCTGGCGTGGTGTTCACTCTGTTTCTAGTAGGGGATGGGAATCAAGGTGTCTTCTGTTTTCACATCCCGTTTCATTGGCGGTGATAATCAAATGTCACATGACTCCTTTTGGTGGATGTGCACCCACCACTGTGAACGATGGATGTGTAACTGGGCACACAGTTATTCTTCCATGAGAAAATCTTGCATTAGCCTTTTCCAGTCCACGCCAGCTAGGAGGTCCTCCTTTCCTTTCATGTGCATCCTGCCACTGACACTGTGCTTTTGTCTCTTTAGGACAAAGTTTCCTTTTTGTCACTTTACAACAAAGTTGTGCCCTGAATTCCCACAGAGTCTGAAGCCAGGGGGTGCTTGGTACGCAGAGTTGCATAAGGCAAGGAAGTGAAACCCGTGCACTGAGCTATTTACCTGGTGGCCTATGGTGTTCAAGGCACTTCTCATTACCTAGAAGGCTTTATATGATCCTGTCCTGGGCTTGCTTACTCCTCTTGAGAAGTCATCACAGCTGAAGTCAGTTGAGGATTTGATCCCCACCATGCTGTAAAAGGGAAGATGCTCCCTGCAAGGGCCTTGGATGTGCTCTGTGCCAGGATGTGAAATAGCCTGGTGGTGTTGGCCAGGGCATGGGATACAGGACTCTTCCACTAAAGGCACTGGAAGTGGTGAAGGTCCTGTTGCACATGGCCTTGGAGGGCAGAAGAGCAGTTTCTGTGGTTTTCTGGCTGGCCAAATTTAGTTGTTAATGCTGTGTCCAGAAATTGGGACCTCAGCATCTCATAGAAGCACTCAGAGACTGACTCTAGCGAGGAACAGAGATGATTTCAGCTGTGGCTGGAGTGCTTGGCTGAGGTAATCTAGACTCTAAAAAAGAAGATCACATGTAACCGAACACTGGTATGCACGTGTCATTTGTGAGATGAAAGGTTTGCTTACAGGATGTGAGCTGTAAGAAGAGCAGTGATGCTTTTGTCAGAATTTAAAAAGTGTTTCAGTCAGTGCCACAGTAAGGAGTTGTCTGAGGGCTGTAGCTAGAGAGACCGTCCTACCAACATGTAGAAATGCCTCCCAAATTTTCAAAATGGGAAGAAAAGAAAATCTACTGGAATCTTATGCCAGTTCTGAGGGAGGCTTTTTCTTGTTTTTCTTTAGACTATGTGATTTTACTTAAAAAAAAGAGATAACATTATCTTCAGTTTTACCTTTTGGTTTGAAAGCTGGTGTGGTCCTGTGCACGGGTAATGACTTTGGGAGATCATGAAGAAAAGAAAGAGCAAGTGTGAAACCAGCCCTTTTGAGAGACATTTTATATATGTTGGATTCACACTACTGAAGTAATGCTGAGCCAGCATTGCCTGCTTCTGGGATGCTTAAAGCATCTTAAACCAGGTAAATAACCCACAGCAGTGTTTCTCGCTGCCTTGTACAATTTTCTCATGGGTCTCACAAAGCTCAGTTTGGAAGATTTATAGAATTCTAGAAATGTGATGATTCTTCCAACTGTTGCGCTGTATTTAGATAAAATACTTCTTTGGTCTTTATCATCTCCCACCAGGCAGCTGTGGAGTTTGGGTTTTCACTTTGAAAAGGAGTTAGTACTTAAATTCTCCTCTCCCCTCCTCCGGCATTTTCTGCCTCTAAACATTTTGGAATCCACATTGCCATGTAAATGCTGCTAAAGCCATGTCATCTGCCTTTCCTGAACATGCAGGCAGGTATTCAGGAGTAGAATTACCAACATGGGTTTGGGTGGTTTTTTTCACTTTAAGCTTTTTAAATCCACAAGTAAATATAGTGATCTGATTTGCCAGCAGCAAGTATTCATGTAACTTGATCAGGTCTCAGGATCTTTGAGAAAAACCACATGCCATTTAGCCTCTTTCTATGCAGAGGAATTTGGACAATTCATCATTATACCGAGGGCCTTATTAGTTGACAGAAGGGTTAACTGACCTCCTTCAAAGAGGAACTCGACCGTTTGCCTGCAGGGAACATATTCCATGGCGAGTTGACTACTTAAGCACTTTCGATGTAAAGTAAAAACAATCTCTTGTGTCAGGGTATAATTCAAAGAACAAAGGACCATTTTGCTCAATTGTGCAGGCAGCAGAAGTTATTTTTGTCTCTTGCCTATCATATTCACATTGTACAAGAAAGTCATTTTGTTGAGGAGCGATTTGTTCTGCTGAGGCTCTTTGTGTAATTTTTGAACTGAAGACCACCACTGTGTTTTGGCGTTGAAGCAAACAATGTATAATCTTGAAAATGGCTTTGTGTTTTGCCCTTTTTTCAAGGGGCCATGTGCTTGGGGTGTGTGAATTGATTTATGGACCTGTTTGAGCCATTAACCTCCTTCAAGGATGCCTGGTAAATGGATGTGTAAGCGAAGGCTTTTATCAGGTAGCACAGTCCTTTTCCTGTTCAAGGAATGTGTGCTTGACCTGCTTCGGGTGTACTCTGCCACAATGGTAGGTAGATGACCTGCCTGTTTCCAAGGCCTCTCTTTTTGTTCTTTGGTGCTATCCATTTATTAAAAGCTGTGCAGGTTGGTAATTTCCTCTGCTGCTGCAGCCTGCATAATTAAGGAGGAGGAGAGGTCAAGTGGACGCCCCACTGCAGGGAAACTGCTTCTCCTGATAGCGTTATTGTGTACAAAGCGTGTCTGTGCTTTTGGAAATGACAGTGCATTAGTAAGTTAATTGAGTAACTTCACTTTGTGGCCCGTTAGTGCCAAAGAAGTGTGTCTTTATTCTAAAAGCTTATAAGAAAAGGGCGTTGCCCAAACCTTATCACTCCAATTTGGCAGCCACCTGGAGCCCCTGGGTCTTACCTGACTAGCATAGAAAGATAGGTAGGCGTTCACAGTTACAAAAATAAGAATGAAAGTCCATTTCAGGAAGGTGTGAATACTAACTCCTGAGTTGGTGCTCAAAGTGTGAAATAATTAAAATTAAAAAAAATAAAAATCTGTTAATCATCCTCATTTCCACTTGAGGGTGACAAGCAGTGTGTAGGCTCTTGGTCGTTAGCACCCTTGTTGGAGAAGACTACTCTCTCCTCCCTCAGACGCGGCTACCCATGACCGTATTCTCTGTTCTATTATACTTTTCACTGCCTGATTTTTTCCCATTTTCTGTATACCAAAAGCATTAGCCCAGTGTGAGGCGTGTTGTGAATGGTTTCCCACCATCTGTGGCAGGAGCATGTCCTGAGCCAGGCCCTGTATCTCTGCATAGAAGATCTTTCAAGGGCTGTTACTCCAAAAATTTGTTATGTACTTCTTTGAACCCACCTCATGTTTTAACACCATAGTGTCTTGTGGTAGGGAGCTCCACCACTTAGTTAAGTGCTGTGTAATCAACCATCTCCTTTTATTGTGCTGTTTGTGGGAGGTGCAGGGAAGGGTGGTTGATTTTTGATCTGCTGGATTCCTCAGTTCACCCCTACTCCTGTGCTGGAGGGGACAGTAAATGGTTGTTCCTTGTTCACTTTTTCTATTTCGCTCATGTTTTTCTCTTAAACCCCTCTGCTATGTGCCTGCCTGTTTATTTTTCCCGTCTGGAAAGCCTTACTTTACTTACTCTTCATTGTAGGAGTGAAACTGCGATCTTTGTCTTCAATTGCTATCCTGTTGACATCCAAACATTGCAAAAAGCGTCCATCCTTGCTCTGTTATTGTGCCTGTTTCTGAGATGTGCAAGTCCTGGTCTCCCCTGGAGTTATTTCCTTGTCTCTCTCTCCCCTTTCAGACACAGACCACTTCAAGACTCGTTTCCCTGCCTCATTACAACTGGTTGATTTTTATTTTTTTCTGCCTGCCAATGTCAATGTCATTTCCCTCACCGTAGCCTTCATGCATGCCTTTTTCTCCTTCCAGCTTGTGATTGCAATCCTCGTGGCATCCAGACCCCGCAATGCGACCGCGCCACTGGGCAGTGCATCTGCAACGAAGGGGTGGAAGGGCCGCGCTGTGACAAATGCTCCAGGGGCTACTCAGGCTTTTTCCCCGACTGCGTGCCATGCCACCAGTGCTTCGCCCTCTGGGATGTGATCGTCAGCGAGCTGGCTAATAGGACCCAGCAGTTCCTGGATAGGGCTAATGCCCTCAAAATCACTGGAGTCACTGGCCCATACCAGCAGACGCTCAACACCCTGGAGGAAAAGCTCAGTGAAATTAAAACCATCATCGCTCAAAATCCAGCTGCTGAGCCCCTGAAGAACATTGGGAATCTCTTTGAGGAAGCAGAGTGAGTACAGTTGCAGTTACGTGGATAAGTCTGGTGTGGGAAGGAGTGGGAGTGCTAGCGAGCTGGGATTTACTTGAGTGACTGATGCCCCAATGCTGAGCTGAGGAGGGTGAGGTATGCTGTGGCTCCTGGCATTGGTGGAGCACCTCGCCATGCTCAGCGCCAGCAGTGAGCGTCTGTCCCACAAGTGGAAACCTGGCCAGGTAACGTAGGAGCAGCACAGCTACCATGCTCTCAGGCAGGGATTGTCCTGCTCCCACTGTGCACCAGGCAGTTAATTACTGCGGAGAGATTAAATTCCTGGATTTCTGTGTGTAGCCAATGAGTTGGAAACTTGGGCTCCTTTCTGTACTCTGAGCGTGTGTAGGACGAAGCACCAGCTTTATAACGAGGATTGTTTCCATTTTTCTCAGAGTAGGAGCGTTGTATTTTGGTTTACAGCTAAGCATACAAACGATGGTAGTTTATGCTTTTGGAGATGGAGCAGTTTAATGTCAAGTAGGATTACAGATGCTTTCTAGCACTGTCTGCAACTGCTCGAGCTTGCTTGTGCATTGTAAAGGGGACTGCACAAAGCAAAAGGTTGAGGAGGATTAAAGCACAAATGTCTCAATTAGGGATACGCTTTTGCCCTGAAGCTCCCCCTCTCCAGCTGGAGAGCTGGGGGTTGCTGCTGCATTTGGGCTCTGTGTGTACTGAGGGAGGTCAGAGCAGCTGAGGAGCTGCATTTCCCTAACACACATATATATGTATCTGGTCTTGCTTCTTTCTGGTGCATAGAAGTAGTACTGGGCTTTGAAGGACTCCTGGAAAACAGCAGGATGTTGGGCCATTGAGAGAGCTGTAAATTGATCACAGAGCTTAAGTCCTGCCTGATTCTTTCAGAATGAGGAAACACTAGGATTGGTGAGATCACCATGGATGGGAATAGCTTCCCATGCCCACTTCTGTTCTGCAGCAGTATTGATGTGTAACATACACTTGCCTTTCCTTTTAGGGTTATCCCCCTAGTTAAAGCCTGCTCTGTGGCTCACTGAGGCCACGCTGAATGCTGAGGGCGGGAGGTTTTTCTTCATAGCCCTAGAGAAACGGCTGGTGAGGAGGGATCTTTACAGATGAGTTAAAAGAAACCATTGTGTTAAAACTAAGGCTTCCCCCCTGCTTCCTGAAGTTCAAATCTGTCCCATGAGCTCGTACTAATCAAAACTGCATTTGTAGCTGTGTGGGATGGGAAGCAAATTATGTATGGATCATAGTAGTCAACTCTGACCTATGCAGTTGCCATGATACAAGAGCATTACACCAGTCCTCTGGAATCTGCCTCCAGTTAATCTTACACAAAGCAGCTGTTTTCTGAGCAATTTGGCGCTTTGAGTTTATAAACGTGCTGTAGATTAAAAAGTAGTTTTGTGTGATAAAGCAAACAAAACAGTATTCTAGGTAGGCATGTTGTTACAAATCACTTACAGCTCCACCGAGGGAGGACAGGTCCTGCTGTGGGAGAAGCTGGGCACAGCTCTAACCACCGCTCCTCAGTGAAGTGAAGCACCGAGGCTTACAACCCTTCCTCCTCCCCCTGTTGAGTCCTGTGCCTCTGTCTTACAGAAAGCTGACAGCAGATGTTACAGTTAAGATAGCCGACATAGAGGGAAACCTGTCAGCCTTAGCAGTGAAGAGCAATAGCACAGACACTGACCTGAGCGTGCTGGAGACAGATGCCAAAAGCCTAGACCGTGTCGTGAAAGAACTTGCAGAACAGCTAGAGTTCATCAAGATCTCTGATGTTCGGGGTAAGTGTCGTGGGGAGGGGGAGAAAGCAGTGGGGTGGCCAAACATTTAATTAGTGCACGGTTTTAAATACCAGGTTAATCTTCTAACTTGTAATAAAACACAGTTCCTAGGAGGGCAGCTTCTTTCTGTGCATTAGCAGAGTTGCTGATGCAGCAGGAATTTTGTTTTGCCCCCTCGCCCCCTCTCTCCACTTTGCAAAGCCGGCTCAAATTCGTGGGGCACAGAGTTGTCTTAAAGGCTCTTGATTAATACATTTTAGGCAAGACACAACCGATGAAAGTGTGGCAGATTCCAAGATACACCTGGACATCTCTCTTGCTCTGCCCAGTCTGTTAAATTCCTGTTTCTGGTTGGAAAAATTACCTGGGTCTTGGTGACTAAGAGCACACTGTAAGGGCTTAGTTCTTCTGAGCCACCAGACCCTTGCATGCCCATTGGCACATTGAAATGGGCCAAGAATCAAAATTTGCTGGAGAAAGAGGAATGTTGCCAAATTCCTTGGAAATTTTGAAAGCTGACTTCATTCCAACTTGAAACAAAGGATTAATTTTTTTTCTAAATTTCCTGATTTCCTGCTTTGCAGGAAGTCTGAGATTGTTTCCAGCAAACGTGGGATTTCGCAGAGTGAGGCAAATAGGATGTAGAATGGGGGGGAGTTCTCAACACGTGGCATTCTGCAGAGGAAGGCTGCCCCGAGGTGCAGAGTGTGGCTACCCCTGTGGGGTCCCTCACACCCGCTCAAGGCCTCTCCGGGAGTAGTCCCAAACTAACAGTTCCATAAATCAGCATCTTTCGTCAAGCAGTTGTTTCTTAGGAAGGTCTGACCAGTTTCCAAGCAGTGACTCCATAAGCCAGACATCCCAGGGCAAACAACAAGAACTAATGGGATAAGCGAATCCTTAGAAAACAGGCTGTTGCCCTATAAACCTAAAAAGCTGATCTGCTTTTGTCCTCAGGGCAAGCAGAATTCAGTCACTAAGGTCAGCAAAAGGCTTAACTTCAAAATACAACAAACTTGACTCACTGTCAACCAAGCAAAAAAAAAAAAAGGACTTTTTTCCCCCCACAACAGGCCAAATTCTGTCATCCTTGCAATGGCGCTGAATATAGCTGCAAAGGCTGGCATTTCATTTAACTTGATATTCATATCGCTAACCCTGATGTGTCATCTGCCAGTCTCCATAATATAAATTACTTCAGGTTACTTAACAGATTTCTGAGCAGCTCCATCTCATTTCTGCAGGAGCCTTGGATAGCATCACCAAGTATTTCCAGATGTCCCTGGAGGCAGAGGAGAGGGTCAATGCCTCCACTGTTCACCCCGATAGCGCTGTGGAGCTGTCAGCACAAACGCGGCAGGAAGTAGAAGACTTAATCAATGAGAAGGAGGCCCAGTTCAAGGCTAAACAAGAGGAGCAGTCGCGCCTTCTGGATGAGCTTGCAGGCAAGCTGCAGAGCCTGGATCTCTCTGAAGTGGCTGAAAAGGTACGTGGCTGAGAATTGCTGGTATAAAACCTGTAGCAAAAATAAAGTCAGGTTTGTGAATAAGCGACGGGCGGAGAGGAACTGTTTAGAGCTTGACAGTGTGAGATATACAGTTTGTTTGTGAAAAGTGTGCATTTCTTGGATGACAGGGTATTTTGTGGGCTAGAACAGGGCTGTTTAATTGGTGGGCTCTGAGAGCTACTGGCTTTCAGGCACCAGCCTTTCATGTTGGTCTCCCTTCTACCCTTCCCACCCCTGACAAAGCACCCGTCTTTTAATCACCCTGGCTTTAACCCAAAGCCCTTTGCTGTGGACGGAGCTCCCATGTGCAGAAAAGTGTAGCGAGTCTGCTGGACTGAGAGTCACCCTCTTAAGCCTGTCCTCAGTTCACGTGCTTGCTTTCTCTAGGCTACTCTCTTCCTTTTTGCGTCTTTATAGGATACAGGCTATGCCTGTGCAGTGCCGACGGGCCGCCTGCCTCGGCATCGCCACGCTCCCATTCTCGTGCTTGAGACAAAGCAGAACTTACAGGGAGTTGGAGTCAAAAGGGCATTTTCTCTGTTGAAGGTGCCTGCTCATCTGTAAATATGATCAAGGGTGGCTTTTTCTTGGGAGAGGCTGGGTGTTCCCTCGTTTTTGCTTTGAAGTGGGCCAGCTGCATTCAGAGAACAATCCCGCATGAAGGCAGGCTGCAGGGGACTGCTCATTAACTCCCCCGGGCAGGCCAGGCCTGTGTTAGAGGAAGAGTTCTTCACAGGCTGAATTGTCCCCTGTCCTTTACAGCTACTGCCATCCCTCCCGACTCCCCCAGCCCTTCTTTTTTCTCAGGAGGGAAGAGACATCTTTTTGTTTAGCTTCCCTTCCCCTACATTCCTGCCTAACTGTTCTTGAGGACTGAAAATCTTGGGTAGATGTTTATCAAGGCCATAAACACTGAGTTGCTTGGAGGTGTAATCATGGGACACGCACACAAAAAAATCTTTTTGCTTTCTAGCTCCTGCTGGGTTGCATGCCAAACAGGTAAGAGGGACTCATTTACACTTCACAAGAGACAGCTGCAGCTAACTTGGCACAGCCTCTACGTTTTCCCAGAGAGGTTGTTTGGCTGCAAAGTACATCGGTTAGTGACTATCATTTGGCAAAAAGGGTGGAGTGGAAAGGGAAAAGAACCTCAGGAGAATGGGGAATTTTCCAGTTTTCCCTCTGGCTAAAACTCCTGAGTGATTTCATTGTCCAACCAATTGACCAAGTAGGGGATAGTTTTCCATACAATGTTGCGGATTTAAATAGTTTTGCTTTTTGTTTCTAAAAAAAAAAGTCTATCCTGAAATTTTCTGTGGGAACGCATCCTTGACAAAATTAAAAAATTGGAACGTGGTCGGTCTGGAAAGATGAAACCAGAGCAAACATTTGGTGGAAGGGAATGGGACAGCTTTTTAAGGGAGGTGAAAATAAAGTTTCCTGTTCAACTTGGAGCATTTCAGCTTCTACTACACTTCTAGGGCATTAGACCAAAGGTAAAGATGCTACTCTGCACCAAACACTTTCTTCCTTATAAAATAGTTTTCCTCCAATGGCAGTGAAGACTGATTGCAAACAAAAGGCGTACAGACAGTAGTAGCTTCCAGCTTTAAACCAAAGCTTAAAGGCAGCTTTCCGGTGAACGATGAGGTACAGGAAAAGTGGATGAGGAAAGCGAGGCAAGGCTTCCTTCATAACCTCCAGCACTTCAGCGTCAGGGAGCTGTGTATTTGTAACCAAGTTACAGGCAGGAAGGTGCAGGGGGCACAGAAGAGAGATTAAAGTCATGCCGGTATGGACCTGCTGCGGGAACCACCTCCAGCTTGCAGCTCTACTGCACCTTCCTTCCCTGCAGTGCTTGGGATGCTACCGCAAGGGGCAGAAACAACATAGCGTTTCTGTGGTGGTAGAACAGTATCCAACTCCATCCCCCTCACAGCTCGGCCATGGAAATAAAGCTGTTTCCCTTGTCTAATGTGTCTCTGCAGACATGTGGCACTCCTGCAGGAGCCTCTTGTGCCGAGTCAGAGTGCGGTGGTTTAAACTGTCGAACAGATGAAGGAAAGAAGAAGTGCGGAGGACCTGGCTGCAACGGGCTGGTGACCGTAGCTCACAACGCCTGGCAGAAAGCCATGGATTTTGACAGAGACATCCTCAGTGCATTAGCAGAAGTTGAGCAACTCTCCAGAATGGTAATACACCAAATCAGTTGTTAGATATTTAAAAAAAAATATCTTTTATTTGTAACACAAGTTTAGACACTAATTCACAAAAGATGTGCCTGGCTAGCTTCAAAATACTTCTTGTCTGTTGCGTAACTTCATCATGATTGTAAAGGGTGCTTGCTAAAGTGAAGCTTCATGGATAACTCTAAACATTAGCCTGAGTTGTTTAAACTAGCATTGGTGGTATGGATCATGGCCAGCTTTTAAAAGTGTTCTGGGAGGTTTATGAGAAAAAGCATTTCTCATTACTATTACCTCTGAGTCCAACTGAATTTTTGTTTTAAAACAACAGGCCTCAAAGCATAAGCAAATATGCAATCAAGCCTTCCATTTTCCTCTCTTTAGGTTTCTGAGGCGAAACAGAGAGCTGATGAAGCAAAACAAAACGCACAAGCAGTTTTGCTCAAAACCAATGCTACAAAAGAACAAGTGGACAGAAGCAACGAAGATCTGAGAAATCTTATTAAGCAGATTAGAGACTTCCTAATGCGTAAAAACCTTACATTTAAATTATATTTTAATGCTAGGTTTGTGAAAACTAGCTTTAGCTCTGAATCATCCTCTAATGGGTAATGCAATAGTTGTGTGCCCCCCTTCGCCTTCAGCCAGACTTCGTGTGTGTGATGAAATCTGGAAACAAGAGAAAACCAAGACAATAGGAAAGTGAGAGCAGACTGTGACACATTGTTGTGTTCATTTCAGCTGAGGCTGTTGTCCTGCTGTAGCTTGCCAAGTGTGTTCATAAGTTCTGGCTAGAAAAGCAAAGTACTATTAAAGGGGAGGAAAGTCAGAAACTGTGAGTTTATCTCCCTGTAAGAAAGCAGGTAAAGGTTAAATGAGGGCCTTGTTCGCTGGCGAGCGGCAGCATGGCCAACCCATTCCTTCCCTGTTTGCACAAGGCCGAGTATACTGTTAGCACAAATACATTTATGTGCAGCTGTTGGCTTCATGTCCTGTGGGCTTGCGTCTCCCGCCTCCCAGCCCCAGCATGGTGTAGCTAATCACCAAGAGCTTCAACTGGCTTCCAAGAGAGCTATGCCAACAGGGCCTACGCGCCTGCTGGGCCTCTCCTGGGAGGGAAGTTTCACCCTAAGGAAGCAGTTTTAACACCTCGATTTTCTGTAAGTCTGGAGGAGGAACTTTTCCCATGATTTTCCTTCTTAAGGGAGCAGCTGGACAAGAATTTGAGTACTGAGACTTAACAGGGGGAAGCTTTCACTTACATTTTGTCATTTGTGTCCACCTACTAGAAGACAGTGCTGACCTGGATAGCATCGAGGCAGTGGCTAATGAAGTGCTGAACATGGAGATGCCGAGCACTCCCCAGCAGCTGCAGGCTCTGACAGAAGATATTCGTGAGCGTGTAGAAAGTCTGTCTGATGTTGAGGTCATTCTGCAGCAGAGCGCTGGAGACATTGCCAGAGCAGAAATGCTGTTGGAGGAAGCTAAAAAAGCAAGGTACGCAACCTTCCTCTGTGTTAGCTGCTTTCAGTCACCACGAGCTTGAATGAGACTGTCATTTCATCATATCAGAAAATGCAGAGCTTAACTTTCCCTAATATAGATTCTCATGCCTTGTGGTGTACAATGACTACATTTTCCAGTTCCAAAGTAAAAGGATTTTTAGTGTTAACATAGTTTTGCTCCACAGCAAAGGTGCAACAGATGTTAAAGTCACTGCAGACATGGTGAAAGCAGCACTGGAAGAAGCTGAAAAAGCTCAAAACGCAGCTGAAAAAGCCATCAAACAAGCTGACGAAGACATTAAAGGAACTCAAGACCTGCTGACCTCAGTGAGTTCTTTACGAGTATTTCTTAAGATATAGAAACAGCACCAAGTCTGATACTTGGAAACTGATGCAAGCCTGCCTAGCCAAGGCTCTTGGGCACTGCAAATCAAAGACGACGGCACTTAAAATGCATCTAAACCATTCTTGCCTTTGCATAAGCTTTTGAGTTAGTATGACAGACACTAGGGGACTGTTTGCTCTTCAAAAGAAAAAAAAAAAATTTTCTCACCCCATACCCTGCACAACTGAAGTTCAATTATAGCCCTCTAACACAGCAGGTGTGCCAGGGCCCTGGGGAGTGATAGCTGTCGCCACACTGGTAGTGTACTGGCACAGCCAGGCTATCAGTGTCACCCACCACTGCAGCACGTGGCTAAAATAAACAAATGCTGGATTAAAGTGGTAATTGCCGTAGCCTTGTCAGATAATGTATTTTCAGACTTCATCTCGTAGCCCTTGTGAGACTGTAGTGCGATCTATACCCCAGGAGCTGGGCCAGCTTAGAAGATATGCAGCTTCACAAGCCCATTATTAAATCACAGAGGCAAACGCAGAAGTTTTGTCTGTGGATTAGGCAACTCTTGCACATGTAATACTATCAGGTCACTTTTAACCACATTCCTTAATGCTTTTGCAGCCCCATATATACCCATCTTCAAGCAGTGCGCTCTTTCATCTGACTGCAATTGGCCATTTGTAACAAAACTAAAACACTGGGGTTTATATCAGATATATGGACATGAACTAATTAGTTGATCAGGGCTTATCTGGAAAGCTTACTATTATATTCAGTGTCTTCTGAAAAGGTAACTGTTGTCCCTCTTTGTTAGATTGAATCTGAAAATGCAGCATCTGAAGAAACATTGAACAATGCAACCTTACGTCTGTTTGAGCTAGAGAAGAGTGTTGAAGACCTTAAGCAAAAGGCTGCTACAAACTCAGAGAATGTGGACAATATAGAAGAAAAAATTATTACTGCAAACCAAAATGCTGAAGAAGTCAAAAAGGTGAGCAGCTCAGGAAGGATTTTAAGGGAAAGCCAACAAAACTGTCACCCCAAGTTTGGCTTAAGGAACATTAGTGAATACGTGTGATCCATTTCATTTATTTGTTAAGTACCAGGGACAAAAAAAAAAAAAAAGAGGCACTTAATGCACTTAAAGTACCAGATACAGAGAGAGAGTAGTATTGGGTTCTAAAATAGCTGCAGAAACCCTGTCATGCTGTCACACTGTCAGCCTATCATAGATTTGTTTGTCTCGCAGCTTTACTGTCTGCCGCAGGAGAACTGGTATTTTTTTTTTTTTCCCCTTCCATTGGGTATTTGTGGTTCTATGACAATGACAGGTTGAGGACAGACAACCCAGAATGAAGCGACAAGAAAAATTGTTAGCTCAGTATAAAACCAGAGTCATTTCTAAATATCAGAGATGCAAAATTTGCTCGATGACCATATGGTGGTGCTCCCACTGTCTGCTATACACCTTCGTAATAGCAAAAGAATGCTCATTAACGAAACAATTGACAAATCTGCCAAAGGAAGTTTCATCACTCTGATCCGTTGTCTATAGTTAGCCCAGCAGTCTCCAGAGAGGCATTTTCTGCCAGGAGAGCTGTATTATCCATCAAAGCAATTATTCACAAACATTAAGTAGTATTTCAGGTGGCTGTCAAGTAAACACAGAGACTTCCAGTACTGCTACAGCTTGTTAACTTGCTTACTGGTTGAATTCACTTAGGTCATAGGACTTCTTAATCTTAACCTTGCAGAGAAAAGCACAGCTGAGAAACCAACCTCATGACTTCTCCAGCACCTTCACCTATGCAAACTGGGCAGCCGTTCTCATTACTGAAAGCGTAACAGGGGTATTCCTCCCCAAACGCAAGCATTCAACCAGCAGCAGGGCCAGCTCCTTACCACGTGCAGCTTTCCAGCTGTACTGGGGCCATGGCTTCAATTAGTTACAGAATCCTGGAACTGAATCCCATCAGCCCTTGCCAAGTGTTGGTACTAAAGCTGTAAAACAGCCGCAGGTCTGCAAAAGGGCAACTGATCAGTCTTCACCCCAACTCCTAAGAGTCCCGAGTACGAACTAGGAAATACCCCACCGCTGTTTCTGCTTTTGCGCACTGAGTAACAGTGTAGTCTCTCCTTACGCCCGGATTAGTAAAGATAAGAGGGAGGAAATGCAAACTCCCTGGATTGTCTTTTGCATGAGCTCCATCTTGTGCTTGAATCTGGAACAACAGGTCCTCAATAGCGAGCTGAATGACAAGTACAGAACAGTGGAAGATCTCATTGCCAAGAAGACAGAAGAGTCGGCTGACGCGAGGAGGAAAGCTGGCATGTTGCAAGATGAAGCTAAAGCTTTGTTGGCTCAAGCAAACAGCAAACTCCAGCTGCTCAAAGGTAAGGCTGTTCTGAGGACCTAAGTTGTCGTCTTAAGAGTATGCGAAGCAATGTGACACCATTAAACCAACTATTCATCAGCAGCAGGGGTAAAAAAGGAAGTTAATTGTTTGTTACTGAGGTTGGATTTGCTTTCCTTATTCTCATGGACACAACATAGTCTTCTGAATCAAAGATTTCTATAAAAAAAGCTGAAACTTACAGTGAGACACAAACTTCTGATATGGCACCTATCACTGCGCCGAGAACCCCTCCAGGGAAGGAACATAGCTACCATGCTTAGGACAAGGACTAACCCCTTCAAGCAAGGCCCCCATCTTCAAACAATACTCCTCCCTCCCCAGAAAGCTATTAGAACAAAAGATAATCAGGATACATCAGTTCCAGTTTAGAGATTAGTTTAACATTTCCCATTGCCAATAAGAGTTGATTGAAAGAGGAGGGGGCAATCTGCCCGTAACTACCAGGGAGGGAGCTGAGTTTTCCTCTTGTTTTTGCCAGGCCAGGAACTCATTCTTCCCCGAGCTCTTCCTGCAGTTACAAAACTCGCTGCATAGTCTCAACCATAACAACCCAAAACATTTCACTGCTCTGTAAAAGCCACCATACAGCAGAGAATGACAATTATTTTCAACATGAAAATATACTTTTGGAATTCCACTTACAGAAAATGACTTTCTTGTTGCTTTATATACCAGTGTTAAGGAAACAAAAAGGTGCCATTCCATCCTTTTTTTTCTTCTATTCAGATTCTCTTCCACAATAAAAATAAGTTTGAGTAGTAGTTTATCCGTAACAATAATGACTTACATTTTACTGCATTAAAACACCCCTAATTAAGCTGTTTTTCCCCTTCCTTTGCTGACAGACTTGGAAAATACATATGAAAACAATCAAAAAGTTCTGGAAGATAAAGCCAAGCAGTTGGTGGAGCTGGAAGAGACCGTTCGCTCCCTCTTACAGACAATCAGCCAGAAGGTTGCTGTTTATAGCACTTGCTTATGAACAGGAATGGGAAACGCTTGTGTTCAGGATGGATTTTACAAGTATTACACTAGTTCTTTTTGACATTACACTAAGACCTGGTAAAGTGAGCAGGTTTTATATTGACTTTCAAGTCACAGAACCAAAGACAAATAACTTTTTGATGTTGAAAATAAACAGTACTTTTGTATCACTGTATGTACCTAGTATGACTCATTAAGTTCCTTCCTATTTTCAGTAGCTGAAATAAGTAAATCAATTAAACCTTTAGCAAGTCTTGGTTTTAAACTGGTTAGAGATCTAATAAAATCTTGGCTCCAACTACCTAATTCTAAATAAAGGCTCCGATTACTATGAAATACAGGATGGTCACTCAGAACAAAATTACAAGTGAATGAAGAAATGCCATCCTTGTGTGATTTGCCAGCATTTACACAACAGTACTCAAAAAGGATTATTTACCGTCTGCACGATATCCATTTAGGCTTAACACTAGTTTCATGCCACTGAGTATGAAACACTTGGTATGTGAAGTGGAAACAGAGGTCAGCACTGAAAGGGTGAGCATGGTTTACATTTCAAGCACTAAATTTAGTGCTTGAAAACAAGCTTGGAGGATCGAGGCTTTGGAAAAGGAACTACAAAAGTTCACGGGGCACTTAATGTGACTCAGTTAAGGAGCTGTACACAGACATTACTCTGTGACAACAGCTTGCAAGAGTAACATCCAGTTCACAGTTACGTGGAACAGCGCACCTGCAATTGTATTGTACCACACCAACTGATTTACAACATTCACCAGCTACACTACACAAACGAGCATCCGAAACTGCAACGTGCACTTACACATCCTGACTGCAGACTCTGACCTGAGGAATACCTCTGCGTATAGACTTTGATCCGCACCTTACCTGACCTTGAGTAGTGTCAGCAAAAGTTAGTCAGGACAACTAAGGCAGAATATATCACTACCTAAGCAAACGGAAGAGCGGGATGTTTAAATAAGTAATTACCCTTAAGCTCCATAGGTTACAAATGCTAGAGCAAAAAAAATCCGTCACAGGAACTGATTACCATACCAGCATCAAACGCCTTTTCACTGCCAGTATATTTCACAGTTGTTAAAAATACAATCTGCAAACTTAGCACCATTCAGACTTAACTGCTGTCAGACCGTTGACAAGTGGCTCGGTAGCTCGTGGTACTTTTAACTTTACAAACACTTTTTATATGCTTAACTAGAACAGGAACAGCAGCAAGAGAAATAACAATATAGTAACAAGCTTAAGGCCTTGAATTTTATTTTCAGGTTTCTGGGACACTATAATCTCCAGTATAGTTTTGGTAATATTCTTGATTAAAGTTTCCCTGATGTTCCAAACTTCATTTAACGTGAACAAAATGAGATACGAGAATTTGTAACTAATAAATCTCAAGGCTGAACTGCAATAAGACTGCCCCAAGTATTGCGGGAGGTGGGGGGAGCAGACACAAAGCTGTTTCTGAAAGAGCAGGGTTTCTGTGAAGAATTTGCAAAGCGCAAGATTAACACTTAGTAGCATTTACCTGCAACAGGTAGAAGTCATTCCGAAATGCCTAGATCTATCGGCAGACTCAAGTTTTTCTTCCCTCGCTATTGTCTCACCTTTGCTTTCCCTTCAGCAACTTCCTACTAACACTTGAAAGAAGATCCACATTAATTCACTTACTCCAATTCACGGATATGCTGCGTCATCTCATAGCCTGGTGATAACTTTAACAAGCTGTCATTGTTTAACCTCATCCACATTTAAAACAGGAGTTTAAAAAACCCAAACCAAAAATGAAGAACAGTATCACTGGTGTTTGTTGATTAACTGGTATCTTAATAAAACGGTAACATTGGCATGTATTTCCATCACTCAGCATGGATACTGGATCAATACTTACTAAGAAGCTCTAAAGAAAGGCAGGAGGATACAACCATCTTGTATATACGCAAACCCAAGTAGCTCTTGCACCATTTTCTGAATGCACATTTCTCTTCTATCACGCCATTGGTGTAACGAAAAAGCACAGGCACAATACCAGGAAGTATTAAGGTTTTCTTCAAGGCAGAAGAGCCTAGCAAAAAAAAATAAATGGCACCCTGCAAAAGAAAACTTAAAACGAGCTACTGGAGTTGGGCATGTTCCCTATACACCTTAGGGATATTCCAAAGATGCCATTTATTTGTGAGTTTCTTCACGTATTCGACAATCTGGACACTAAAAGGAGTAACAAGGCCAATCAGCAAACACAACCCTCCAGCCATGTTTAATATTTATTAAGCTCTCTTGCTACACAAGAGACAGAAAGAGGGCACAGAATAGAAAACAAAGAGAAGAAAGTACGTCTTAATTGTGTAGAGAGCTGACACTTGCAGCCCATGTGTGTGGAAGGTGCAGAATAACCCTCATGTCATAGAACTTAACAGCAAGCGCTGCTTCGCTACCCAGTTTTAGCATTTCAAGTTTAAGAGAGTTGGACAATGGAAGCTTTAGAAACAGAACATATTAAGTAGCAGTAAGATTAATTTTCCTTCAGTCTTTCCTTTCTCCATCAGCACTCGATTTTTTCCCTGATGAGTTTTCAATATGAAAACATGACATGTGGAGAATCACACACGCACAGAGTAATTTTCTCCTTAAAAAGGCATTATCATTTAATGGATCTATACGAGCCCCTCTTCTCCCGACATCCTACCACTACTAGGTCAAAACAAATTTTGGTACTTGTATGTAAGAAGTAGGTTAAATACTAAAGTCAATCCTTTCAGAAGGAAACACGTTTTTGTGCGGAAGTGACAGTGGCATTTTAAGTGCCAGCAGCATTGTAAGTGCCAGCATTCAACAGGTTTCGTCTATCACTACTTCAAATAAGAAAACACCAGGTATGCTGGACACTTACTCAGAGTTTTGACCAGCACACCTGGTAATCCCATGCAGCAGCGAAATGCTTGGTTTTGAAGAAGAGAATAGTTCTGTCAGGCTGTTTTTCTGCAACATTCATCATGTAAATAAACAAGTAATTTTAAGTATTTAATTTACAGAGACTGGATAATTCCACTTGTTCCAAACTCTATTTGTTTAAATATTTGATGTTTAAAATGAAAAGATTCATTTAATTCAGTCCCAAAATCCTCAGACTCAGCCTTCCGTAAGGGCCCACAGTCCATTTTCAGAGATGTACTATACACGTACAAAGATCTGCTCTTTTCTTTTAGAAGTTGATAGCTTTGCCAAAAGACGCCGCTAGGTTTGCTTCCCTGAAGGCTTCTGACACTGTCTGTAGAGAGCAAACACAAGAAGGTACGAGTCATTAGCATTTACATGCAATTATAGCATGTCTGCGTAACATTGGTGTTCAACAGTCTGATTAGAAAAAACTTACTGGATGGGCATGGCAAACTCTGGCTACATCTTCACATGATGCTCCATATTCCATAGCAAGGGCAGCTTCATTAACCATTTCACCAGCACCCTGTAATTTAATGGTATTTGTAATTAGCACAAATCTTTATGCAGTTGCCCAGGTTCTCCTGAATCCCTAACAGCTTGGAAATAAGCATCTTTTGCTAAAAAAAGAAAAGCTGTATTATAACTAGCACTTCAGCTGTGTTCCAATATAAGCCATAAGTACTTAATCTATCTGGTGACTGTGTTCAAGCCTAGCGTAAATCTAAACATAATTCTTAATGAGTGTATTTTTCTCTCATTACTGAGAGTTGTGCAAAATCTGGGCGGTTTTCCACCAGAAGATACTGGTCAGGTAATAGCCACATTCTCAAAGTTACAGTGTACATTATCACTGCTGAAAGCTCCCCAAAACTTCAACGGCCTCCTGGAAAGTTAAATAGATAACTAGATAAACAGAAGCGTGTTACTACATCTGCATCCTCATTTTTATTAACGTGAGTTGTATTTATGCGTATTTACTCATAGAACATTTCTTTGAGGAGTCAAAAATAGTGACGTGTCCCGTTACATTTTTAGCATTCAGATTCACAATCATAAGATTTTCCCCCAGCAGAAAATTAGTTTGTCTCACAGCAATAAACCTAAATTGCGCTTCCTTTAAAGCGTGTTAATTTTTAAATGACTGGCATTGTGAGAGAAAATAACTAGCATAACACCTTATTATGTATTCCTATCAGAAATTATGGGAATCAGATTCAGAAACAAAAAGGCTATCCACTAGTGTTGACAGTATATCCATTCATAGAAATAAAATCTCCTTTCCAGGAAAATGGAGAGCAGCTTTAGTGTTTCTCTTGAAGAAAGCAGTATACAGAGATGCATGGAAGTGTCTCTGCATACATTTTTAAGAAAACAGAAGACTATTTAAAGCCAAGATAAACAAAACAGAGAGAGATTAGGGTCTAGCTTTGGACTGTGTGGGACAGCAAAAAATGATACTTTTCCAAAATAAATTTTCTGGCTTCTAATCTTTGCAAAGGATTCTTAATCAAAGTTCCATAAGTTACTGCCCCAGATTTGGTGACTGCAGCATAAGGTTACCAACTCTGCTGAAGTCTGAAGTTTGGGGGGCGGGAGGGGAATACACCAATGAAAAAGCCACAGTCTGTTCAGCTCCCTCGACTTCCAGAACTTGAGTCAACAACTTCTGCTGTTCTCTCACGTATTTGGGAATATCAATTAAAAAACAAAACAAAACCCCAAAACAAACAAAAAAAAACCCAACCTAGTCAGAGAAACCAATTAACCCTAGAAATTCTTGGGCGAAAAAAAAAAAAATTAAAAAACGCTGGGTCTAAGACCAAAGTAACAGAAACCAGGGAGGATGGTAGGGCTGCAGAAGAGAACAGTAAATACAAGTGACTATGGTAGACTCAAATCTTCCTTCTTTTTACAAGCATTTCTCCTAACTTGACATCTACTTTGCAACTGTGCAACACAAATAAAAGACCCTTACAACGCCAAAACAGCAGCACAATTTACAATACTTACTGCGCCTAAAATGTGAGCACCCAACATCCTGTCCGTTGATTTTTGGCTAAGTATCTTCACCATGCCATCGGTGTCAGCATTTGTCTTTGCTCTGCTGTTTGCAGCAAATGGAAATTTCCCAATTTTATATTCTACACCCTACAAAACAGGTATGTGTTACTGAGTTAATGACCAACAAGAACAATGTAACCACAGGGACAATGACGAGTACAAGACCAGAAGTAATACAAAAATAAAAGACACGAGACATACAGAGCAACACATAAAGAACAACCACCAGAAAAGGTATAAGGGGGATATTAAAAAATATTAATTAGCAAATGAACAATATTAACTTCACAGAATAGAAGTCATTAAAGAGAACTGTGATCCTTGAGAGAGTGGCATGCAGGAGGGAATCATTCAATCGTACACCCTAAGCAATAAATTCAGAGCCAGAAATTCTCCTGGAAAAAGTAGCTGGATAAACTACTAGACAATGAAACCACACCAAAGGTGGAAAAATGGTTTTGTCTGTGAAGAAAACAAACAGTACCTCTTCTTTCAGCTGTTCTTCTGATTTGCCAACCCAGGCCACTTCAGGGTGAGTGTATATCACAGAGGGTACGCAGTTATAGTCAATGTGAACTGCTCCTCCAGCCATTCCTTCCACACAAAGAATGCCTTCATCCTCAGCTTTGTGGGCCAGCATAGGTCCAGCAACTACATCACCAATAGCATAGATGCTATCAGACCAATGAAACAGAATAAGATACTGTTTAAAAACATCCTAGCACACCTAGGCTACCTTATATAACAGTCAGTTCAAAACATGCTACTGAAAACTCTAATCAAAACAGATTAAAATATACTTTGCATTTCTTTTGAAATTGAACAGAGCAGTTTCCACAGAATCACCACACTTCAACTACTACTGACATTAAATACATGCAGTAACTTTTAAATTACAAAACTTCGAAAGTTGACTAAAAATCTTTAGTTCCTGAAATGAACAGAAGTTTTGATTTTTCCTTTCAGAAAAGAAAGCTTTATTCTACAATTAAAAGAAAGAGTGCTTTAGGAGGTTAAACTTTTAAAAATAAGAGTTCTGCTTAAAAAAAGTAAAAAATATTATTTAGTATTACTTACTTTGGAATTTTGGTTTGAAATCTGTTATTGACTGGGATTCTCCCCCTCTTATCAAGTTCAATTCCAATATCTTCAAGACCTAGGTTTTTCGTAAAAGGACGTCTACCGATGCAAACCAGGAGCACATCACAAGTTATTACTTCTGCCTTGCCACCAGCAGCAGCTTCAACGCTATAGAAAAATACGTAGCAAAACCACTAAGCTGTAAACTTTCAGCGTTGTATTCCTCTGAGTAGTAACAAGTGCGATGCAATTGGTGACCTATACTGGCTGGATCTGGCATCCAACACTTGCACTCCGCCTGCCCCATGCTCCTTCCTTACAACAGTTGAGGAGTAGAAAAGGGAGGAAGGGACAATAACTCTTACTACGTTTGTTAACAACTCTTAGACAGAGAAATTCAGGATATATATCCCCTAGCAAGTAGCATGACCTGACAGGATCAAATCTGTATGGCAAAGTAATTGGTGCTCAGTACTTGGCATCCAAAATATAGATATTTTGGGGTGGGGTAGGGCCATGTATAAGAACCAAACACCTGTTAGCAGCTGTCCTGCATCAGGTGCATCCCTCAAGCGCATCTTTGTGTTTAACTGCACCCAGAACAAGTTGAGTTCATGTGCTCTCAGAGCACAAGAACTAAAGCACGGTAAGTAAGGATAAATAGGAAACGTGTTTCAAAAGCATACTCCTGAAATAAAATGAAACTCTAAATGTAGAAACAGACTACATGAGAGATGCAATCAGCATCAGTGTGGTATGTGAAGAAGCCCAAATCCAGGACCTTTACAATGGCGGAGGACAGACTATCGCAAGGTATGGTGATACAGCAAATACAAGTCACCATATTAAGATTCGAGTGGGAAAAAACCCCAACTTTTAAGCTTACTTTTGTTAAGTAACATTAAGCATTTTCTTAAAACTCCAACTACAGTTTATGTAACCAGACCGCACAGAGAACACATTAACCAGAGAGAACAGAAGCAGTGTATACATACGAACTTTTACAAGCAAATTTGCTTTATATGTTTCTATATTAGCTCTTCATCTATAAGTATTCTAAGGGCTTGAGTGTGGCCATTAAAAGACAGTCTGGGGTAGTTTCATTTATTTCTACTCGAAAGCAGTCAAATCTCTGCCACACTTGTTTGGAGACAAGGGGAGGTATGGACAAAATAACCCCTCCAGTAAGCAGCCAAGAATTAACGGTGTGAAAACGACTGTATGAACAATTATGATATATATGTTAATTATACCAGAAGCAAAGATCTCCCATGCAAAGAATGATGTAGAGTTCTGCTTTTATTACTGATCTCACTGAAACAACACTGGTTTTATACTAGGCACACCTTCAACTCAGGTCAATGCAACCTCTCCTGTATAAGCAACCTACGATGTGATGAACCCAATATTATGAACTCTGTAAGTTGCAATACAGGAGAAAAATTAAATTTCACTAAAAGAATTAAGTTTCATCCTAAATCCATTTTTTCCTATTCAAAGAATAACATCAGACTGTATTTTTAAATAGGTTTGAAGGATTTGGTGGAAGAATATATATGGCATTCCTTTAGTTTTATGTTAAACACTTACGCTACATCAATTTTTCCATCTGGTTTCTTGGTAGCACCAGTAACTTTGGTGTTCAGTTTAAACTTAAGTCCCTGTTTCTGAAGAATACGCTGGAAGTTTTTAGAGATCTCCATGTCAATTCCCATTCCACCAACATGGCCCATGAACTCAACAGCTGTCACATCTGCACCAAGGCGCTGCCAAACTGAACCCTGCAGTCACAACAACACACGTAAGTTTTTGAAAGGAAAACTTCAGATGTCTTTACTGTAATACTTAGCACTTCAATTGTAAACTTTTCAAAAGCAAGACAACAGGTGAAGTGATGAGCTTTTACAATCATTACAGTGTAGGATAAAACATGCCCGCTACCCATCCCAGCCTTTCCACAAAAAAATGGATTTATCACTGCTTGTTTGCATACCCCAAACTTCAGTGATTGAATTCACAGAATTAATCTTTTAAAGAAATAACTAACAAAATAATTAAGTATAAATTAGGTATACTTTAGGCTATAGATACAGAAAAATTCAAAATCAAAGAATCTGAGTGTAGCTCAAAAAAATCCAAAGGAAGTTGTTTGTGGTGTTTTAATACGCCTAGAAATTAAACTAAAACACTACCACATTATGGAAATTTTATGCAATAAAATGGAACCACTGCTGCTTCTGTATGTATTTATAACTATAGCCACTATCATCAACTTCACTAACAAAACCCATATAGACGCTGTGTACCTCAAGTTACCCACAGCCATCCAACACAGTATTTCCCTTTGCTTACTCCTTCCCTGCTTAATGTCAGCAGGCCAAGCAACCACTAAGCAGACGTGCAAACTTGCAAGCACATGCAAGACCAGCAAATATACATTCTTCTTGAACCACGTAGGTATGAGGCAAAAGGACTCAGACCAAGATGAACTACAAAGTCTCCGCTCCTTTGGTTGCTAGACAGGATGTATGCAATCATATCACGTAAAAATTTCTTGGGACTAACTGCTACACACAAGAATTTATCCTGGCTTAAAATTAACTTCCCTTAAAAAAGGAAGTTCTATTGCCTATATACAGAGGAGGTACAAACCTCAGCGAAAGTTAACCCCCACAAAAAAAACCCCTGTACGTGAGGCCCTGTACGTTCTTCTCTCATTTCTCTGCTTAGCTAACAAGCTGCAGGAGTACCGATCCTACAAACACTTATCCCAGCTTTTCTGGTAGAAAAGGGAGCTAACGGGCTATGAAGTCTAAACAGTTTCATTACAACTCACTCAACCAAACATTTGTTGAATCACAGCAACACAATGATAACACCCTGTTCCTTTATAAACTGAAGATCAAGTGGTTTAAATATCCTCTCACCAGTTCCACGCCAATGACTCCTGCACCAATGACAACCATCTTTTCAGGAACTTTTTTCAGTGACAGCGCACCGGTGGATGACACAATATTATCTTCATCAATCTAATGACAAAGAAATCCACAAAGGGAGGTTTACACTCTCTTTTTTACATTATATACTAAACACTAGGAAGCTGAAGTGCAATCAGATGCAAAAAATGATTACACATTAAATTATGTGGCTATTACACATTGAAAACAAGTACCATTAAGATTTCAAATACATACAGTGATTCCAGGGAAGGGAGCAACTTCTGAGCCTGTGGCTATAAGTATGTTCTTTGTATTGATAACTTGTGTGCTGCCATCTTCTTTGGTTGCAGTGACTTGGTTTTTGCCAGTTATTTTTCCAAACCCAGATACGTGTATAACCTTTATTAATCAAAACACAGTAACTTCAGATTCAAATTACTTATGTAAGTTACGCTGCATTTAATATGAATCTCACTAATGCTTTAGAGAAGCTGCTAACACGTGCTTTTGCATCACCATCTAGTACAAATCACAGAGTAGTTGCATACTATTCTTTTAAATAGATTAAGAATGAAGGAACTGTTCATTTAAAAATTTCCTAGAAGAGAAGCATTCAAATTCTACCCTTGTCAAGTCAGCCACTCCAATTAATTCATGTGGCAGTAATATGAAAATGTAAAAAGCAAGAAATCGAGATCAGAAAGAGTCATGGATATACCTCAGTATAGAATCCAAACTCACCTTGTTTTGCTTAAATAAATGAGCAATTCCACCTGTTAAGGCCTTCACTGCACCACTCTTCTGTTCCATCATCTTCTCTAGATTCAGACGGATTCCTGTAACTAAGGTTAAAAAAACCCTTCTATCAAGCATTGCAGTGTTTTTACTTTAAGGAGCTAAACACAATTAACAGCTCCGACACAGTAAGTGTTGAATGGCTCTACTAAACGGTAAAAGTTACGTTCAACAAGTGCTATGTTAAAAAGCAGTATTACACTTTTCAAATATAACTTCTCTACCCGTGATTCGGGGTTCAAGGGGCAGACACATGTCCCTAAACCTCCAACTGACAGATAAGGGATATTATTTAAGTCTAAAAAGATTTATGACCAGAAATATATAGTAGTCAGGTTGGAATAATTAAATTTGCTTGATGATGAAAACCATTCATGTTAACAGGCACTGACAAGTTGCTCTTCACACTCACTTTCAATTCCTCTATTAGCGAAATCTTTTCCATGGGCCAAGTGATACAGATGCGAGTTGTTCAGCAAGGCCTAAAAAATACACACACAGAAATGTAAATTGGGACATACATTCATGGTTGAATTAATTATTTATATTATCAGGAAAAAAAGTAATCTGATGTTATTTGCAGAACATTATCACTTTTAAGAAAGAGTCTGGCATGTACGTATTTAAAAAGGTGTATTTCAACGACAGAAATTGTACACAGGGCTCTTACTGAAGTGTTATTTAACATAAAAATAGAAAATAGCTAAATTCACACCTATCATTTTGCTCATTTCACCAGAGAATCTAGGAATGACCCCATGAGGATTTAAAAAAAAAAAAAAAAAGAACAGACTTCAAGTAGAGGAAAGAAAGATGATTCTGACTGACTCAGAATTTCCTTTTTACCTCAGACAAGAGATTACATTACAGTATTTAATCTGAAATTACTTAAAACTGGACTGATAACGTCAAATATTAGGTTCTTCTGGTTTTCTTCTTTCTTCTCCTTTCTTTTGGGGCTGCTGAGCCCCAAACTACGCTCTTTCTACAGTCAATGGAGAAAGACAGCTCTCTTCAGAGCATGGGACATCCAACCAAAACCAGAGTTTATGATTTTTCAGGGGTGCCCCTCTCCCTCTAATTTAGATTTACTTTCTCTACTACTAGTTACACAGTTCAGCATTGCTTTAACGTAAGAACATCTTGGACAAAATGACAGGTTTATTTTGAACAAACCCATAGGAGAGGATCAAGAACTTCACATGGTAGATTACAACAGACACAGTCAACTGAAACAGTGAACACTGTAGTCAGTTACTCCTTACAACACAGACTCAACAGCTGAGAGTGAGAAGATGTATCTGTGTGCACCTCTGGTTTTCATTGGCTTCCCATCTTTCATTCTGGAAAGTCCACAAAACAGTTTGCAAACAAAACACTTCTACTGAGCAAGTAAAATTTTAACCCTTTGTGTTACTTATTTGGATCTTCAGCTTATTTGGATTGCAATTTCAATTTTTAAAGAAAGAACATCAATCTTAGAAAAAGATTTAAGGAGGAGTTTCTTAAGTGATACACTTAATATCTGTTGTTTTTATTGAAGTTATGATAAACTACGTACACTTACCTTGGATGGAATACATCCAACATTCAAACAGGTTCCACCTAAGGTTTCATTTTTTTCTACACAGACAGTCTGAGGAAGAAGCGGGGGGAAAAAAGAACTTTTTAGCAATACTATGTCACCTTTTCCTTACATAGTATCTGACAAGTTAGAATTGATGACAAAGACCAGATGTTTACCTAATAACTCTTCCTCTACAGCTGTCTCATTAATTTCATTCCTAGATTTATTTCGTGGCTCAGATTTTCCCTCCCTCATTTTTTTCCTAACTTAAAACCACAAAATGGCCCTTTGCAAAGTTCTTTACCAGAAGAGAGCCACATTCCCCAGTGTACCATTTATACTTTCATACAAGTTTCAGTGCTGTTGTTCTGCTTCAAAAATCCACAAAGTTGTCTCAATTAAACACAACACTCAATTCTGTGAAAGCTGTTCCCCTTACAATTAAAAAAAAAAAAACCTGCAAAAAGCAAGAAACATAAATCATACAAAAGATTCCTAAAAACAAGTAATTGCAAGCAAACAACAGAGAAATGAACCAATACTTGTTAAAAATCGCATGAAGAAATAATTTCTTTAAAGAAAACAAAAGCCCCAAACCACAAACAACATTTCCCTCTCTAAACACACTATCCTGGAAGACCCTTTGCTATAAATTTGTGCCAAAATCTATAAAGAAAGAATAAAATCAAGTAAAGCAAAGCCAAACAAAAATAAGATCAATAGCAACATGGATGGAAAATATTTCATCTCCTTTTCATCAGCCTGCCAACATTAAAGTGTGCAAAGGAAAAAAAAAGCAACCAACAAAACATCAAGCAAAACCAGATCACTTGGGGGGGTAAGAGAGTATTGTAAACCTTTTTTTATAGAAGCATAAGAATTGGCATCTCCTTCGTTGCAAGGTGCACACGTACAAAATAACAGTTCCTTGGTTTATACTCTAAGAGCTCCAGCCTGCTGAGAAGTGACCCTTTCATCATTTCTTTAAATTGCTGCTTTTGTGCTAAAGTAGAGGTGACGGTAACATGAAGAGCAGGACTCACCGCATCAAATCACAGAAACACACTGAGACACACTGACCCCCTTTCTACCCTTCCTCCTGTTTTAAGCACATGAATGCATGAAAAATGATCCAAGGGCTTTGAAAGGTGCACTATGGATCAAACAGCACCAGACTGCTCCTACCTTTACCTGATAAGGAGGTTCTGCCTCATCCACTTTACATCAACTTCACCGACAAGGCCAAGCAAAGCTGTTGAAAAGCCAATGCCCAGAGAACACTGTTGGCAATAACGTGGAATGCTGTGGCGGTGACACAAGGACTTAAGGCTTCTGCTAGCACACATAGCACTAATATCGAAGGTTAAAGTTCAGTACTTCAGCAGAGCACACTCAGGTTCTTTCATGAGTGGTGTCACTATAGAATCTATCCTTTTGTCCTTCTCACAAAAGCATCTCCTTACATCCCTCAGGGACAGCATAAACATTCTTCATGTTTATTCAGTGCTACAGGTGACACATGCCAAGCACGTCTAAGTATTTTACTCACTGCAACTATCTTTAAAGCAGTATAACAAAATATTTTTTGCCATGATGAAAAACAGAATCCAGGGCACTTTTTAACCTCCTTGTATATGGTATCCTATCGTCAATCACAAATATGAAGGACCTGAGGACAGCATTGCTCCAAGAAAAGCAGGCATATAGCCACAAAAAAATAGCTTTAGAATAAACAAACATGAACTTACATGGCAGAAGGCCTCAATGTCAATTAAAACCTGCAGCCCTGAGCACATTTTTCTCAGGTACTAATAGCTCAGTAACAACATCATCTAAAAGTGAGAGTATTTATTAAGACAAAAAATAATTCACAAGCATAGATAACGACAACTCAATTATCTGCACTAGGTCACAGGCAGATGTAAAACTCCTTAATGGAATCTCAAACATTTATATTTTGGTACAGTTATACATTCGATGGCTGAAAGATAACAAGAGAGACATCACTGAAACCCAGCTTTGGGAGTAATGAGCAAGGAGGGACAACACTCAGAATTACAGAAAAGTTTAGGTTGAAGGGACCTCCTCTGGAGGCCATCTGGTCAAGTCTCCTGCTCCAAACACAGTCAACATCAAAGATGTATCAGCTGGCTCAGGGCCTCGTACAGCCAAGTTCTGAAAATACCCAAGGATGAAGACTACACACTATCTGGGCCCAGTGTTTCACTGGAACTCCGTTCATCAACAGGAGTTCCTGTCCTTACCAGGCAGTCTAACCAACTAATTTTTGCCATGAAGTCTAGATGTCATAGTTCAGAATCATTGGAGGTACCAGCCAGCAGGAACACGCTCAAGACTGCTAGCACCACCTTCTCAGATTTCAAAATAATTAAGACAAGAATAATGCAGTGCCAAGAAAGTAAGCTGGTCTCATATTAAGGAGCGAAAGTTGCCTCTTTCAAAAGGTATTCAAAGACAACAGACAGAACAACAGAGATGAACATAAGTAAATGTAAATTGGATACTTTAGTATTTCTACAGATATATTTTCGCCTCTAAAATTCTCACATGGCAACGGAATTCCTCTACTCACATTCCCACATCAGTTAAATACTGTTTTTTCCTCTTTTGAGGTCCCTCAGTCTGATCTTCAGGGTATTTTTTCAGTGGCTTGTCTCAATTTTTTCTTTCCCTTTTCTTTTTTGGGAGAAAAATTCCTTCCTAGCATTCTTTTCCCACCTTCTCTTCCACAAGAGTATAAGCACACCTCAATTATCTCTTCCAATCAAAAGCAAGCTCTCCTGAGCAGCTTTGTCAGTAGCCTAGCAGGGCTACAGACAGCAATACCTTCACACGTCCATTTCAACTTCTGTATAATCTGGGTAAGCAAAGTAAAGAAAGATTACCAACATGTCAACAGCATCTGGTGCCCCAAGATGTGACAGAAGAATTTCAGTTTTTCAGTATCGCACAGACATCTTCCAAGTTCATCTGGATGAATATTCTGCTATCCGAGTGAGGTCTCATCTTACCTTAAATCCAAGCTGGGCTGCTTTGATAGCAGCAACATACCCTCCAGGACCAGAGCCAATAACTGTGACATCAGCATCAACTGAAACAGAGAAGATTTGAGTTATTTTTGTTTCAGCAGCTAACATTTTACTGCAGGAATACCAGTTTATAATTTCTGAAATAATTAATGTTTGTAAATATATTTTTTTTAAAAAGCAAGATGGCTGTTAAAAACAATGCAACTAAGTTTAGATAAGTAAACTACACCTCACACTGAGAGTAACTTTTTGGATAAAAGGAAAGGTTGCGTGGAGGTATGCACTCTGCAATAAACACAAAACAGTCTCAAATCTTATAGGGGAAAATATTGTAAAAAGAAATGAGGCAACCGAATTCTGTCTGACCCATCCATCTTGCTATAAATCCTTTAAGAACTTAACTCAGTATGTTCGGATACTTTACTACAGCATTTTTCCAACACAGCTTCTATTCATGTTTACTGCAAAAGATAAATGCTCACTGAATGCTATAAAATCAATACTTTATAAAGGAGAAAATATGGCTGAAACAGATATATATGCAATCTCTATCAATTATGAATGCAGCAGAAGCCATGAACTTTGTACCTAAACCATGTATCATAAACACAATCTTGTATGGAATATTAATTACCATTACTGATCTTATAAAGTTCAACTTCTATTTATAGCTTTAGCTTGATATCAAATAGGGCAAATAAGCCACTATTTTTCATCTAAATCTCCATGCTGACGTGAACTGCCCTGTCACCTGGAAAACTCATTTCTGAGTTTGAAGCACTGCTTTGGTTTGTGAGTTTTTTTTGGGTTGGTTTTTTTTTTGTCCAAAAAAATTCTTCACAATTAATTACCTTGATCAGCATAGGTCCTTTGTGACACTGCACAAATTCCCTGGAGACCATGATGAATTCGATCAAAATGGCTTCTCTAGAAAGGGAAAAGAAAACCTGTAATTTTAAAAGCTGAAGTCTACCCTTGAAGAAAAATAAGCATTTCTACCCTTGAAGAAAAATAAGCATTTAACCACACACAGACAAACGCACAGTTGGAATCACCAGTTAACCAAAACAGGAACAACATGACTGAAGGGGACACAGAGGGCACTCACGGGAACAGGAGGCAGAAGTTGCTCTGCCATTTACCTGTTCTGCAACCTCAGCCGATCATCACACCCGTTTTCACGCCAGCCTCGCCTAAGGCTGCCTCTAACTACACAAACTTTCAACCCTTCACAACGGGGCTCACAAACCACTTAATGACATAAATTAAGACACCCACAGGAGTTTACAAAGAGTCTTGTTGTTCCATAACCATCCCCTTCGGCCACCTCCTGTGAACAGGCAACGTCTCAGAGGTGATTCTGGAGGGCAACTTTTTAATTCTAATGGGACAGCACAGCCCCTACAAGCATCTCACGGGCCCATCATTCTGTATCTGGAGCAGAGGATCCTCCTGAAAGCATTTCTGAAGCCCTCAACGCTGCCCAAAAGGCGGGAAGCGACCCTCTGACAGCTGCCGGCTTCCACAGCCACAAAGGTACCCGCCTCCGCTCCCCGCTCCGCCCGCCCGCTCCCTCCGGCGGGCCGGGGCACCCCCCCTCCGCTCTCGGGAGCACCGACAGCCAACAAACTCCACGGCAGCAAGGACAAGACCCCGAGCCCACCCCTCCTGGGGCGGCGTGACGCCCGCCTGGGGCCAGGCGGCACGGCGGGCACCGTGTCACCTCAGCCGGGCCGAGGCGGCCGCCGGGCGAGGAGCGACTCCCCTTCCCCGCGAAGGAGGCGAAAGCAGAGAAGGGAGGGGAGAGCAGCCAAACCCCGCGGCCGCCCGCCGCGCCCCAGGGCGCCTGCTCCGGCTCCGCCCGCCCTCACGCCCGCTCCCGGCGAGGGGTGGGGTGGGGGGGGGGGCGTGAGGAAAACCCAGGCCCCATCTCCCGAGCGCGGGGCGGCGCGGCTCAGCTCCCGCCGCCCGCCCGCCCGCCCCCGCGGCAGCGCCATTCCCTGCCGGCGCCGTACCCGAGCGAGCGCACAAGAGACGCGTCCCCAGCGCTGCATGTCCGCCGCTCCCGGCCTGCGCCCCTCAGCCGCCGCTCCAAGGACTCCGCGGACTCGCGCAGGCGCAGCGGGCCGGGGAGGGCGGGGGAGCGGCGGCCGCGCGGCGGGAGGAGCGGGCGCCGGCGCGCGACGAGGCCCCCTGGCGGAGGCGGCCGCGCGGTACAGCGCTGAGAGCGGCGGGGGGGGGCGGGGCCTGAGGGGGTGTGGGCGGGGACATGCAAATGAGCTCCTTAAAGCGGCAGGGCGCTCCCAGGGCGGAGCGGCTGGTAGCCCTGCCGCGCACTGAAATTGATGTTCAGGGCAGGCAAAGCAGCTCACGAACCCACATCTAACGGAACCGAAATAAAATTTGGGAACAAAAAAAAAGTCAAAATATGTCATTTTTTTTCAGAAGTGAAAAAAATATTGTCACTCTTCTAAGTGATAAATAAATATATATAAATATATATATGTGTCACTCTTCTAAGTGACAGCGAAATGCACATAAATGCATTTTTTAAAATACCCCAAAATATAACAGCTAAGGTGTTTCATTTTTGAAAGAATTTCAAGCGACTTGGTATAATTGCTTTCAAACTGTTTAATCAGGAAACCTTTGAACCAGAATACTGAGACATTTTTATAATTAACACAGCTGAATTTCACGGTATTTATATCCTTCCAGACTATTTGTTCGTTAGAGAAAAAGGTGCACGTCCCCCCCGGCGATCCTATGTTATTCTCATGTCAGCATATCAGTATTTGAAAATGTAAACCCTTCATTACCTGTGGGAGAACAGCAACGGGCAAAGGCCATTTTCCTTCCGTACTGAGTTCCACCCGCTTTAGAAGATGTGCAATAGTCTGTTCAATTTATGATAAAAACATCTAAATGTGACCTTAGATAAGTAACATGCAACATAGTTCATAATATTGATTGGCCATCTTGCCCAAAAGTGAAAAAAGTTCTCAAGCTTCTTGGACTTTCTACTTTCTTGCATGAAATAAAGATTTCCATGAGGTGGCAGTGTTCTGTTATTTCCCACAGAGAGAAACACATCACTGAGCACGAACTTTGGAGATCCCTTAGAAGAGAGGTGTAATATTCATAAATGCCAGCCTTTCTGATTATAGCAGACTTAAATTATTTAGAGGAGCCACCCGGGGGAAGAGCAATTCACCCATTAATAAAATACAGTCAGCTCTGTCGAAAGTGCACCAGCTAACGAATGTGCCGACACGTAATAACACTGTGTGAAAGCGCCTGCGTTCAAAATGAAAGGCCATATTCTGTGGGCAGGATTCCTTTTCTGTCTTTCTACATCAGGATTTCTCTGCTTGCACCTCCAGCAAGACTGGAGACTGGATGTGCCTCATATTTTCATATTTAAATCCCTAACTCTTAGGCTGGCTAATGACGAAGCATCCCAGAGTTCTCCGATGCTTGCAACAAAAGTGTCATGGTCCCACTGTTTCCTCCCATCACAGAATCATAGAATTGTTTTGGTTGGAAGATACCTTTAAGATCATCAAGTCCAACCTCTAGCCTATGTCCTGGTTTGAGCAACACAGGATTAATTTCTCTTTCAGTAAGGTCTCTTCTAATGCTAGGGAAAACTGCATTTTTAGAAGACTCTAGTGTCTGAATTTGTGAAAATATTTACTTTACAGCCAACTATGGTATGCGGGTTTCAAGGTCTCAGTGTTTTCAAGTTTGCCAGGTGCAGGGATGAGGAGGAGCGAGACCCGGGCCCTTGACCCAACTGGCCAACAAGATTATTTCATACCATGAACATAACATTCAATATAAATTAGAAAGTTTGCTGAGGAGTTTCTCTCTTCTATGGTGGTGGTGATCCTGAAAACTTGCCCCAGTGCCGGAGCCCGGAGCCCTTCCCTTCCTCCCGAAGCTGTAGCACTCACAGTGTCCGACAGTTGCTGTCCGCTGCTGGGAGTGCACAGCTTCCTACGGATAGAATGGGCTGAGTATGATCCTTGTATGTTTTATATTGGTATTGGGATCAATATAGGTTCTTTATTATTATTATTATTATTGTTAATTATTTAGTCTTATTCTATTTAATCTATTTATATTCCAACCGTCAGGTTTCCTTGTTTTTCCTGATTCCCCTTCCCAGGTGGGGAGGGGTCATCAGGTGATAAAATACTTGTCTAAACAACAATAAATTGTTGTGGGTTCTTCAAACCATAACAGCCTAGCACAGCCAAGTTACCACTAAACCACATCCCTCAGCACTACATCCTGTTCAATATATTCATCAATGACCTGGATGAAGGGATAGAGGGTTCCATCAGCAAGTTTGCTGATGACACAAAACTGGGAGGGGTGGCTGACACGCTGGAAGGCTGTGCTGCCATACAGCGTGACCTGGACAGGCTGGAGAGTTGGGCAGAGAAAAACCTGATGAGGTTCAATAAAGGCAAGTGTAGAGTACTGCATCTGGGGAGGAATAACCCCATGCATCAGTACAGGTTGGGGGCTGACCTGCTGGAGAGCAGCTGTGCGGAAAGGGACCTGGGAGTCCTGGTGGACAATAGGATGACCATGAGCCAGCAATGTGCCCTGGTGGCCAAGAAGGCCAATGGCATCCTGGGGTGTATCAAGAAGAGTGTGGCCAGCAGGTCGAGGGAGGTCATCATCCCCCTCTACTCTGCCCTGGTGAGGCCGCATCTGGAGTATTGTGTCCAGTTCTGGGCTCCCCGGTTCAAGAAGGACAGGGAACTGCTGGAGAGGGTCCAGCAAAAAGCTACAAAGATGATTAGGGGACTGGAGCATCTTTCTTATGAGGAAAGGCTCAGGGACTTGGGGCTTTTTAGTCTAGAAAAAAGAAGATTCAGGGGGGATCTTATCAATACTTATAAGTACTTAAGGGGAGGGTGCCAGGTAGATGAGAATAGCCTTTTTTCAGTTGTGCCCAGTGATAGGACTAGAGGTAACGGGCACAAACTGGAGCACAGGAAGTTCCATCTTAACATGAGGAGGAACTTCTTTACTCTGAGGGTGGCAGAGCACTGGAACAGGCTGCCCAGAGAGGTGGTGGAGTCTCCCACACTGGAGACATTCAAAACCCTCCTGGATGCCATCCTGTGCAACGTGCTGTAGCTGTCCCTGCTGTGGCAGGGGGGTTGGACTTAGATGATCTCCAGAGGTCCCTTCCAACCCTGACGATACTGTGATACTGTGATCTACACTTCACTACATCTCCCATCCTCACTAGTGAGCCAACCAAAGAGAATAAACAGCAAAAATCCTCCAGCTGTAACTAACTGAAGGTACTCAGCCGACAGGTTTTGATTCCCCATGGCCTCTCCCCCAGCCTCCCAGCCCCAGTGTGCAGCAGGGCACCAGAGCACTGGCAGCGCTCAGCAGTGCCAGAGTATTTCTAGGGAAATTAAATATTTTTCAGACACAGATCTGAATGCCATGAACACATTGTTATTGCTAGCAGTGAACAAGACCACCTTCTGCACCAGGAAATTACCTGAGGCTCTGAAGGACACACTTTGGGCATATCATGGCTGGGTAGCAAGTGCAAGAACAGGACAGGGCAGAGAGAATGTCTACCCATCCCTGTTGCCTTCCGAAAGGGAAGCCAAGGCCCCAGCAGAGCTCCTGGAAAGCCCTGTGGGGAAATCTCCGCAGAGTCCTTAGCACTAGAAGGATGTGGACTTGTTGGAGCAGGTCCAGAGGAGGGCCACGAAGAAGATCAGAGGGTTAGAGCACCTCTCCTATGAGGACAGGCTGAGAGAGTTGGGGTTGTTCAGGCTGGAGAAGAGAAGGCTCTGGGGAGACCTGATAGCAGCCTTCCAGTATCTGAAGGGGACCTAGAGGAGAGCTGGAGAGGGAATATTTACAAGGGCATGTAGTGATAGATGAGGGGTAATGGCTTCAAAGTGGAAGAGGGTAGATTTAGATTAGATATTAGGAAGAAATTTTTCACTGTGAGGGTGGTGAGGCACTGGAATAGGTTGCCCAGAGAAGCTGTGGATGCCCCATCCCTGGAAGTGTTCAAGGCCAGGCCGGATGGGGCTTTGAGCAACCTGGTCTAGTGGGAGGTGTCCCTGCCCATGGCAGGGGGGTTGGAACTCAACGGTCTTTAAGGTCTCTTCCAACCCAAACCATTCTATGGGTCTATGATTCTATGATCTCTTTGCACTCCCCGTGTCCCAGCCAGAGGATTCCAGCATGGGTTCATGCTGCATTGTGAAGTTTTCTTAAATTAGAGAAGATGCTGATGAATACTGTGGCCACTGAAGGGAAGGCTGCTTGTGTGGTGATTGCTTCAGGACCCAGGAGTAGCAAGAGGGTGTAGGGGGCCTGGAGGAATGCAGAAAGCATCAAAGCGTGCCTTGGTGGATGGGGACAGTGGGAAGGTGAAGGGGCACAGGGGGAATGCAGGGCTGGAGCCCTCCGCCCCAGTCGCTGCAGGCCTGGCAGTCGCCTCTTAACAGCCTTGCCCATTAACTGTGTGTCACCTGGGGTCACGGTGGCTGGGATTGCCTTTCTGAACTTTCCTGGGGACTTTGCTGGAATTTGGAGGTTGTTAAAATATTTTCTTGAGGTTTCACGTCTCTGAGTAATAAAGACCATAAAGATCAGATCCTCAGTGGATTGCCTTAGGACTGTGGTAGTTGTAAACCATGATGACCTGAGCACTTCTTGTTCTTGTGCTCCTGGCATGACTCTACCTCACCTTTCTTTTGTTGTGACACTCCTTTCGTGAACACTGAGATCACAATACCTAGGTACACTCCTCCTTTTTATTGCATTCATTAGCACGCATAAAATAACCCCTTGCAGCAAAGCAGGTTCCCAGGATCCTGGACTGCATGAGGAGAAGTGTTACCAGCAGGGTGAGGGAGGTGATCCTTCCCCTCTGCTCAGTACTGGTGAGACACAGCTGGAGTGCTGGATCCAGTTCTGGGTCCCCCAGTACAAGAGAGACATGGACATACTGGAGAGAATCCACAAAGATGGTGAAGGGACTGGAGCATCTCTCCTGTGAGGAAAGGCTGAGACAGCTGGGATTGTTCGGCCTGGAGAAGACTCAGAGGGATCTCATCAATGTATATAAATACCTGAAGGGAAGGTGCAAAGAGGATAGAGCCAGGCTCTTCTCAGTGGTGCCCAGTGACAGGACCAGAGCCAATGGGCACAAACTGTAACACAGGAGGTTCCCTCTGAACATCAGGAAACACTTTTTCACTGTGAGGGTGATCGAGCACTGCCACAGGCTGCTCAGGGAGATTGTGGAGTCTCCATCCTTGAATATATTCAAAAAGCCATCCAGATCCAGTCCTGGACAACCAGCTCTACGTGACCCTGCTTGAGCAGGGGGTTGACCCAGATGACCTTCAGTCGTCCCTTCCAACCTCAACCATTCTGTTATTCTGTGTCAGGAAGATAAACTGCATCATGAAGTCTTTTGGTTAGCTGCCCTGAGAACAAGGGTCAGCTCTGACTTGGAGCTAGAGGAGGAAAGCTGCAGGCACATACTGAAGTCAACAGAGGGCAACATGACTGCATAGACTAACAGAGATCTCCAAGGATGTTTTAGAGAGAAGTAGAGCATTATATCTCTCTGAAATACTGAGCATTTTCTTGCATTACAAACTGCGTTTTTATGCATATGCCTATGCACACACGTTTACTTGTACACATCAAGATTATCAATTTAGACAGACTATTACACTGGCTCTGACCTGGGGAAACAGAACTAAAAAGTCTATCACACTCCATGCAAGGACTGGACAGTGGCCATCGGTGTCCTGTACCTTGCAAAGCCATATTTAACAAAACACATTTTCAGATTATTCCTCCTATCTTTGGTAAACCCTTTTTGGTAAACTCCTCTCTTTGGTGAGAGTGAGCACCATGACAGGGTAAGGTATATTGAGAAAGAGATAGGGGTGGCATTTTGTTTTGCACCCTTGTCCTAAGCAGGGTACTGTACTGCTTTCCAGACTGCTCAGCTTACTGCTCTGCTTAGAAAAGTTTCCTATCACTCAAGCAGTAATGCAAGATGAGTAGAGAATTGGAGAGAAAGCTACAGCAAGTCCATGACCTCTGTTTGAGATTCTGCGCCAGTACGTGGGCAATATGGGATAAACAGGAAGGAGGAAGGTAAGTGGGACTGGGCCAAATGCAAAATAGCAGCATACCTCAGATTCATTGAAAAGGCAGGACAAGGGTCTCAAATATATCAGATGTCCTGGTATGTATGTACTCTGTTCTGCAGGTATTTTACAAAGATCTGTGGCTCTCAATTGCTTGCAGGAGAGTTAAGTGGTGGCTCCCAAATGCTTGCAGGAAAGTTAAGTAGTCAGGACATTCCTCTGCTAGCTTGAGCTCTGCAAGAGCACATGTAGGCAAGCAGGGTGTTGGGGAAGCTGAAGCACTGCATTTTTGAGCCACAGAGAAGTTAGAAAGGAGTCCCAGACCCTACAAAGGGCACCAGAGCTGGGTCTGGTGTCAGGACCCATTTGGGTTCTCTCACACCACATGGGGACTGCAGGGCATTGGTCCAAGCTGAACCATGACATACTTAAGACCTTGTCACATACCATGGTTAAACACCCGGCACTCTGCCCCTGGCAGTGGTGTGTGAGTGAGGTGCAATCCAGCTGCCTCACCTGAAGCAATGACTCTTCTTTGCATTTAAATGTTAGGCACCTAGTGAAGCCACGCTCCTAAAGCAAGTACCTAAATTCCCTGGGTGGTCAGCAGGTGAAAATAAGCACCCAGGAGATCCTGTCTGCCTATCTTACATGCATGCACCAACACCAACACAATCTTCCTCAGGGCCTTCAAGGATTCCTGCCTCTGCTTTTATATACAGGGAAGGCAAGTAATCAAGGCAGGACTTGTCTCACCTCGCTGCAGCTGTCATGGTCAGACATCTAGTTTAGCGGGTCTAATAGACGGCTAGTCTTCTGTGTTGCTATGGGAGACTCAGAGAGACTGGCAAATTGAGAAGGTTACTCATCCCGTCCCAAGGTGGGTGTCAAGGATTGCCCTCCAATGGCTGACTGTAGCACTGCCGTCTGCTGAGTGGAGAGGGGACACAATGACCTACGTTAAACATCTAATTTTGAGATAGGCAAAGGTGGTGGAAAAAGCTCACCACATGTAAGAAGGAGTGCCTCCACAGGCATTGAGAACTTATGTGCTAATTGGGCATCTCCAGCAGTTCAACTGGGTCCTGCCCTTGGTGTCACAGGGACACGATTTTGCTGCTGTCCCTCAAAGGAGGCAGAGATGAGTCTCCCTTTAATCATCAGTTTGCTTAACTTTATCAAGTCTGTTCTGCAGAAAGGAAGTGGGACCTCTATGTCTGATGTCCTTCCCTCCAACTTCCTTCCATCAGACTTCCTCCTTGGAATTATTTTGCAATAGCAGTGAATGGCTTTGAATATCAGTAACTTGGTGTACCTTGTAAAATTCTGTTCCCTGCACATTACTCAGTTTTGAAAATTTGTGACCTTCTAGCTCGTGAGGAGATTACAGATGAGGCCGATGCGGCATACGAAAGCCTGGTTTGAACATGGGAAAAAGTCTGTGTTATTTATAGTAGGTTACACAACAGAAAAAAAAATTATTCACTGCAGGATAAAATTTGCCCATAATTCAAAGTCTTTGCAATGAGAATTAGGATAGGATTATGTATTACTGATGTTTTCCTTTTCCTGTGCTCAATTTGTCATTGACAATTTAAACTTCTTAATAAACATTTATACCAGAGCCAATCATAAAGTGCCAGTTAATTTTCACATTTTGGAAAAAAAAAAAAGCACTTTGATTTGTTTTAAGTTTCCAATTAAATTTTCTGGGTTTTAATAAAAATCAAAACCAAAACTACAAATAATTTGTATTTCTTAAGCACCCATAAAATTCATTGGTTCTATGGGTGTTAGAAAACATATAAATCTAAACGGAGGTGGAAGGTTTCCACACAAGTTTTCATGTTAACTAAAATCTCACTTTTGTCCCCAAACAAGGCCATTAAAAATAGGCAGTATTTAATTTTCTTCAATTTCAAAAGCTGGGAAACAAGGTAATTAAAATAAAAATAAAACCTGAATAACAAGGCAATTAACCCGCAGTCACCCTTCAAGAGATATGTATTACCTCAAGGAAATGGCACACTTCTGCTCAGGGCATGGGTTTTCTCATGCTCTGCTCTCCTAATGCAGGATCTGGCCTTTAAATTCCCTGAGCAAGTGGGGTTTGTAGCTAACAGGAAATTTTGCACCAGGAGTCAGGGACATTTTATGTGTTCAGACAGAAAATCTTCAAAGTCATAAATTCCCATTGTTAGATCATCTTGGCTTTATGAAAGTCAAAGTTCTTTCTGAAGCACGATGTTATTGTGCAGTTTGGAGCTGTCTTGGTGATAACAGGGTGATAAACAGAACCTATTTCCTGCATCTAAGATCGGTGCGGTGTTAATATTGTAAGCACTGTATGGTACCTGGATGGGAGAATGTCCTGATCTAGCACAGCAAATCAACTGACATGGTGAAAATCAAGGTGCATGCACTGTGCTAATCTGCAGTTTGCCCTTTAAGAACCGTAATTGATATAGATTAGGTTTATTAAGGTTACTGTTTGCTTGTGATATTGTGTGCTAGTCTGTTAATATAGTACATTATAACAAAGTCGTGCACCTGGGAGGCACTAACCCGACGCTACAGTGTAGGCTGTGTTCCAACTGGCGAGAAAGCAGCTCTGGAGAAAAGGGCCAGGAGGTTCTGGTGGACACCAAGTCGACCGTGAGCCAGCAATGTGCCCTGACAGAAAAGAAGTCCAACAGTCTTCTGGTCTGCATGAGCAAAGATGTAGCCAGCAGGCCAAGAGAGGGGATTATTTCCCCATATTCAGTGCTTGTGGGACTACATCTAAAGGTCTGCATCCAATTTTGGCTCTCCAATGCAAGAAAACATGGTGAAAGAGGCAACGGGCTCAAGTTCGAGCATGGGTGCTGTGCCCTTGTTCACAGCACCTGCCCAGCCATCCCCGAGGCTGTCTAACCTGCTCTTTGGGAACTCCAAGGAGATTTTACAACACGGTTGGCTACCTATTCCTCAGCTCTAGTGTAGTTCTTAGAAAGTTTCACATTTACTTTAGGTCTACCCTGGGCTGGTTACTCTATCAAAGAGAATGTTTTATCAGTTGATACAATTTGTTCTTGTAAAATGTCTGTTCATTGTTGCTTATCTCTTCAGAGATATCTTCAAGGTGCTAAAAATTATATAGAAGTGTTGAAGTAGTCTCAGATTCCCTTGGTTCTCCTTTCTCCTTCAGTTAAAAATAAAGTAAATCCTTTTACACTCAGCAAGACTCCAAAGTTCCGTCCTTCTCCAGGTCTCTGAAGACAGTCAGAGGTTGCTTCTCTGACTCCTTAAGCAGTCCAGGATGAATTTCATCAAGTCCAGGCAACCTGGGGGCCCTTACCTGCTGTCTATAAGCAAAAGTCTACTCGCAAAAGCTTTATATATACATTTCTTGTTTATTGTTAGGATACATAGGACAGAGAAAGAAGAGGTTAAATAACATTCAGAAAATCTAGAAAGATATACAACTAGTCTTTACACTAAGGGTTGGTGTTTCAGCAATGAAGAAATGTAGTCTTGCAGGTAGTAAAACAACATCAACCCAAATGTTGCCTGAAAGTACTTGTACATAAGTAAAAGAAAAGGAAGGAAAGAAAAAGAAATGTGCAGAAAAAATAGGAGTTAAAACAAAGAAGGCATCATGACTTGCATTATGAAGTGAACAAGCACAGAGGCAAGAGCTACCTCTACTTTAACATGTAGTATGTTGTACTGGTTTTGGATGGAGTAGAGTTAAATTTCTTCATAGTAGCTCGTATGGTGCTATGTTTCGGATTTGTGCTGAAAACAAGTGCTGATAACACAGGGATGGTTTAGTGATTGCTGAGCAGTGGTTGCACAAAGTCAAGACTTTTTCTGCTCCTCACACCACCTCACTAGTGAGTAGGCTGGGGGTGCACAAAGAGTTGGGAGGGGACACAGCCGGGACAGCTGACCCCAACTGGCTAAAGGGATACTCCATACCATATGATGTTGTGCTCAGCAATAAAAGCTGGGGGAAGGAGAGAAGGGGGACATTTGGAGTGATGGTGTTTGCCTTCCCAAGTAACCGTGACACGTGATGAAGCCCTGTTTTCCTGGAGATGGCTGAACACCTGCCTGCCAATGGGAAGTAGGGAATGAATTCTTGATTTTGCTTTGCTTGTGTGCACGGCTTTTGCTTTACCTATTAAACTGTCTACCTCAACCCATGAGTTTTCACACTTTTACCCTTCCGATTCTCTCTCCCATCCCACTGGAAGGATGAGTGAGCAAGCAGCTGAGTGGAACTTAGCTGCCAGCTGGATTTAAACATATGTACAAACAGGAGTGGATTTGTACAGCAAAGCAGCTGATGCTGAGGACATGAAATCCACATTTCTGTGTTTTTCTTTATTTTGGATGAACCGTAGCCTGCATCTGCTCCTGGATGCAACCCTGGAGCACATCTTCCCATTCAGTCCTATCCCCAGGAAGCCGGTTCATGCAGTTTGAAGCTGCTCCGCCATGTAACCCAAAGCAGAAGAATAGGAGATGATCCAGAGATTTGCTACAAAAGTGGACTTGTGTTCTGAATCAGCACACTGATGTCAATGCTCCCAACAAGACTGCAGGAGGAGGCTGCATGTGCTCAAATGAAATAAATCTATGGCAGAAAGTTTGGAAATGGCACTGAAAGAGAACAGGTAATTTAGAGAGAGACTCAAAATCATGTACTAGCTTACAACTTCCACTTTTAAAAAGTGCACGCATGGCAGATGTGATTCTGATAGATTACTCATCCTCATGCCACAAAAGGAAAGAGCAATAATCATATAATTCTTCTACACTGGCCACAGGGCTATCTGTAGAGGTTTACTGGATAACTAATGTTAATTACGATTCCTCCCCAGACAACCTTAATAAACATTGAACCCAAAAATGTGAACTTCGCCTTCTTTTCGGTTCTACATGTTAACACATGGTCTTATTGTCATTAACAGATTGACATGGAGATGGGCTGGGAGCCATCTGGGAAGTTTTTTCCCCTCTATTTAGGGTCTCCGGCTTTCAGTGCATGAGAGCGGTTAGTGCTGGGATGGCAGGAGCGAGGAGGAGGCAGGTCCCAGCCCTACACAGGGGAAGGCCCTGGGAACGCAGTTTGGCGTACCGCATGTACCTGCCCACAGCAGGACTGTGCTCCCTTCTGGCAGCATAGTTTGCCCCACTCCAGCCCAACATGTCATGTGTTGTGTCCTAGAAAGCACTTCATATGCTTGACTTCAGTCACTTTTCCTAATCCTGAACTGGACACCAGCACAAATGTGCTTCTACTGCTTCCGTCTTTTTGGATCCAGACGCACAGGAGCCTGGACAGACCTTCTGTGCTACCCCCGTAACTTCTTCAGTAGGGAAGTCTCCTTGCATCCAGGTTCATGGACTTGCAGGCAATCTTTCAGGGCCAGAGAAAGGCTAAATCATAGTCAGAAGTGAGACAGAGAGCCAGAAAGATGAAAAAAAAACAACCAAAAAATATTGGATACAAGAACCTAGCAGCTGCAGAGCAGAAAAGAGGGTGTGGATTAGTTTATATGCAATGAGGTGCAAGTCAGACTGGAGTGTATTTTGTTATCAGCATCTAGATTAACCAGTTTTAGCCAGTTCAGGTATGTCTACGTGAGTGGGAGTGAAGTGCAGCCATACTCCCGAACGTAGCTTCAGGGTGATAGGAGTGCCTGGATAAGCTCAGCAAGGCTCAGCTTCTTTGGGAAGAGGATATCTGTGGATCCTCAATGCTGGTTTCAAGTGGAACGAAAAAGAAGCACCCAGAAAGGTAATGCTCCTGTGCAAACTGCTGGGCAGATTTGTACCCACTGCCCTGCTGGGTCATCAGATGCTCCAGCATCCCAAAGTAACCAAGCTTAAAGTACATTGTCAGCACCTGTGAGGACGCCAGATCTGCTCTTTCTGCAGGATTAAGGAATCATTATTTCAGAGATTTTCACTCCCTCTAATGCCCTTAATAACTTGTGCATATTTAGACATTGATTCAGCAACAACCTAAAACATGGGTTAAAATCCATTTTAACCCATTAAAATCCATTCTCTGTCAGTTTGTTCTAGAGGGGTATTTTCATGGCTTACCAGAGATATTACTACATCCATTTCTCTTGCAGCAGCAGCCATCTGAGGTGACTTACCTCTTTATACATTTAGAACTACATGTAGAGCATCTATGCTGTAGCTCAATTCCAGATTCCCCATACCCATGGTTCAAGCATATTTATTCTGCCTAATTTAAAATAACTTCTCTCAATCCCGAGGGAGCTGAGGAAACTTGAAAACTCCAAAAGACACCAGGGCTGGAGAAAGTTTGGGACTGTGGACTGTGCATTGTGTTGCTACCACAAGGCCCCCTTACAGTGCTGTTGGAGGAAGCCCAGTAGTAGAGAATCATTTCAAAGCTTTTGCTTTACTGTTGCTCCTCTAACATGATTTATGCTGCAAAACTGTGATCTCACTGTGCCAAGGGGAGATCTAGTAGGTTTACTTGGAAAATTGCAGAGCAGACTCACAGTGTCTGCTTCACTGGTAGTTGCCAAGCTTCCACTCATTTTTCCCCTCTTTTCATTACTGTCCCTTGTCTATCTGTTTCTCAGTCAAGCTACACATTAGCAGCTTTGATGCAGGGCAAAGGACATACCAGCAACACGCAGCAGAGGTGTCAGGGTGCTGGAGAGGGGAGCAAGATCTCCCTGTTGTATCCACAGCCCCTTAGATCAGCCCAGCTTGCCTGAATGAGCTGATCTAGGATGCCACTGTCAGCTCAGCAAACAAACACAGGAGTTGGCTTATCGCAATGGGTGAGAATCTACATTGTTCTGTCATGATCCAAAAGAGAGAGATGTTGGAAATTCATCTTCTGTTCCTGAAGCTCTCTAACTTTTTCAAACGTCCTTTTAGTGGTACCAGCCATCACACAGCAAGGATAGGAGTCAAATTACTGGACTTTAAACATCTGCAAAGCTGACACCTGCATCTGGGAGACTCCTGTGGAGTGCGTCTGGGAGTAATAGATACTCACAAGACACAATTCAGAAGTTCTCTTGTAGACAGCCACCATGGGAAGATGGGCTCATCACACCCTGGAAGTGCCCATCTTTTCGTAGACAGCTGACTGTGATCATAGAATCGTTTTGGTTGGAAGAGACCTTTAAGATCATCAAATCCAACTGTTAACCCAGCACTGCTAAGTTACCACTAAACCATGTCCCTCAGCACTACATCTACACATATAGAATCATAGAATCAATAAGCTCAGCTACTGGCATTCCACATTAACCTTCTTCCATGAGCCACAAAATCCATCTCCGGCAGAGACTTCTTTTTGATCTGAAAGAGGCAAGGGTCCTGTGGGACACAACCACAAGATCCTGCAGTTAATGTCTATATCTAATATATATGCACATATGCAACCTGAATTCTGTCACGTCCTAATTTGGAATGCTTTACTTTGCAATCTTAATAATTTTCTTTAACTGGTGTCTGTTTCTGGGCTGTTTTAAAAAGTGATAACAAGATCAGGAGACCCAATACTTGGCTTCATTTGGGGCCCCTCTCAGCCAGTCTGCAGCCTCAAGGCCCTCTGCATGGAACAGACAGGGTAAATTGGAGTGTCAGGGGGTGGAGGCGGACATTTCATAGATGAAAGCTGGCAAAAAAGGAATGCACTCTTCCTAAGTCATATTCTTGCAAATGCCTGAACCATTTGGACTGAAACCATCCCAAAATTCATCCTGAAGCAGATTCTGTGCACAGGAACTTATTGCAAAAACCTGCAGCTCAGCACAGAGCGCTGCAGCTGTAAAGTGGGGCAGTCAATATTCGCTTGCTAAATTCCTGTTGGACTGCTGGTCTCAACAACACTGTATGGCAGGAATTTCACCTTGAGTTCGGCACTTAGAGAAAAAGGATTTCCTTTATGGGTTTTGAATTTAGTTCTCTCTAGTTTCATTTACATTTTTTTTGTTTCTAATATTGAGAGCTAGGGAGATCAGGAACTCCCACTCAGAGCGTCCTTTGCACAGAGGTACATGTGCCTTTTGTATAGCCACATTCTTAACATATTTATGGAGTACAGTCATATTAATATCTAACAGACTAATATCAAATACCTGCAATGCCCCTCACAGACCTCCCAAACAATCTCAACCACAGTTATTGCAGTTCTGGAATTCTTGCTGGTGGCCTAATCGATAACTAAAATGGATTAAAGAGACATTGTTGGGAAACAATTAAGGAAGACATCTGATGAGTCATCCTTGTGGATGACAGCACACAGACAATAGGACCTGAACACCTGGGTCACATAGCTGAGGCACAACCACCCACGCAAGGACATAGCTGCCTGCCCTGTACGAGGTAGCCGATCACAGAGCAAATCAGCGCAGACTCCTGAGGGACATGGTGGTGATTTTGAGCTGGTTGGTAGCGAGGGAGATGGAAAAACATATCTGTAATTCAGTGCCACTCTGATCGTGAGACAACCCAATCACAACACAAGAACAATGACTCTGCCAGCAAAATCCCCGTTCTGCTTTTCACAGACGACTTCCCTGCCTGAAGGGCGGAGCAGATTTCTAGGGCAGGGTTTTTCAATCCAGGGGTCTTAAGAGCTAGAATAACCTCAAGAACTGGCCACTGACTTGAAGTACAAGTAAGAGAGAATATGAGGATGGTATTTTTTTCCCCTTGAAATAATTCAAGGCTTGGCCAGGCTCTCAGAAGTCTCCCTCCAGTCAAGGCTATTTTAATTCCAGGACAATGAAGAATATCGATTGCCTATGAGCTAATATCTGCCTCTAACAAGAGCTGCACTGGGCTGTCTTGGCTGTCACAGAAGAAGATGTCCTCGCAAAGGAAGTTTCCAAAATATCTATCGATAAAACATCCTTTGACGTGGCACTGAGTAATTTTTACATGCCTTAGTTTCTTTTAAGTAAAGCAAATACCTCATGTTTATCTACTATGGAAGGCTGTTATAAAGTCACACTAATAGTCATAAAGCAATTCAAGAATCTTGAGTGGAAGGTCCTAAAAAATGGCAAGTGCTATTATATCACTAATACATTAATAGTGAGATACCTCGGGTAATGTTTAACTGTAGAATGAGACAGTAGTAATAAAAATGACACTTATGCATTAATTGTTCTTATAATCAAGGTACCGATCCTCTAATTGAACTATTATCTTCCAAAAAAATTGGAGTAATTCAATGAGACGCATATTTACAAACACTTTATCTTCAGACAGAGTGTAAAGGTTATCAACATATCTTGAGTAAGAATTGTAACTTGAATGTGTTTTCAAATGCTAACCAGGAATACAAGAGTTCAATGGCATTTCATATTTTTAGATATGTGTATTACTATCAATATACTAAAATATCAGTACATATAAAAAGAATGGTTTCTGGTGGTCACAAAAACCCCAACTCATTTTTGTGTATGATCAGGTCAGTCTAATTGCTGTGTTTGCATTCTTGTTAATACTGATTAATTATCATGTTGGCACTGTTAATATTCATTTGTGGTTTTGTAAATGTACATAAGGAATCTTGCACAGAGGCATAGATAGGTAGATGTCTAGGAAGTGAGGAGAGAGCTTTACATAGTGATTCTTAAGAAAAACAGGTTTTCACAGCTGCATCAATCAGGAGCAGGGTGCCTGGGATATTCATCCTCAATCTTTTCTGCTGGAGATTTAGACACTAATTTTTCAGTGTCTTTCTACACATTTTGCTGGCACCTTGCTCGTCTGCCACAGACATGATACTCTTTCATCCTCTCTGCCCTGCCTTCAGAACACTAAAACTATCCAAGGCCAAGTGCAAGGTCCTGCATGTGGGTTGGGGCAATCCCAAGCACAAATATAGGCTGGGCGGAGAATGGATTGAGAGCGGCCATGAGGAGAAGGACCTGGGGGTGCTGATTTATGAGAAGCTCAACATGAGCCAGCAATGTGCGATCGCAGCCCAGAAGGCCAACCGTATCCTGGGCTGCATCAAAAGAAGTGTGGCCAGCAGGTCAAGGGAGGTGATCCTGCCCCTCTACTCCGCTCTCGTGAGACCCCACCTGGAGTACTGCATTCAGCTCTGGAGTTCCCAACATAAGAAGGACATGGACCTGCTGGAGCGTGTCCAAAGGAGAGCCACGAGGATGATCCGAGGGCTGGAACACCTCTCCTATGAGGAAAGGCTGAAAGAGTTGGGGCTGCTCAGCCTGGAGAAGAGAAGGCTCCGGGGAGATCTTATTGCAGCCTTCCAGTACCTAAAGGGGGCCTACAGGAGAGCTGGGGAAGGACTTTTTACTAGGGCATGTAGTGATAGGACGAGGGGGAACGGCTTTAAGCTGGAAGAGGGCAGGTTTACATTAAACATTAGGAAGAAGTTTTTCACTTTAAGGGTGGTGAGGCACTGGAACAGGTTGCCCAGAGAGGTTGTTGAAGACCCGTCCTTTGAGGTGTTCAAGGCCAGGCTGGACGTGGCCTTGGGCAACCTGGTCTGGTGGGAGGTGTCCTTGCCTATGGCAGGGGGGTTGGAACTCAATGATCTTCAAGGGCCCTTCCCACCTAAACCATTCTATCATTCTATGATTCTATGAGCCAGCAATGTGTGCTCGGAGCCTAGAAGGCCGACCATATCCTGGACTGCATCAAAAGAAGCGTGGCCAGCAGGTTGAGGGAGATGATTCTGCCCTTCTACACTACTCTCATGAGACCCCACCTGGAGTACTGTGTCCAGCTTTGGAGTCCTCAGCACAGGAAAGACATGGACCTGTTGGAGTGGGTCCAGAGGAGGGCCATGAAGATGATCAGAGGGATGGAACACCTCTCCTATGACAGAAGGCTGAAAGAATTGGGTTTGTTCAGCCTGGAGAAGAGAAGGCTCTGGGGAGACCTGATAGCAGCCTTCCAGTACCTAAAGGGGGCCTATAGGAAAGATGGGGAGGGACTTTTTATCAGGGAGTGTAGCAATAGGACAAGGGGTAATGGTTTTAAACTGAAAGAGGGTAGATTTAGATTAGATATAAGCAAGAAACTCTTTACTGTGAGGATGGTGAGGAACTGGAACAGGTTGCCCAGAGAAGTTGTGGATGCCCCATTCCTGGAAGTGTTCAAGGCCAGGCTGGATGGGGCTTTGAGCAACCTGGTCTAGTGGGAGGTGTCCCTGCCCATGGCAGGGGGGTTGGAACTCGATGATCTTCAAGGTCCCTTCCAACCTAAATCATTCTATGAAGAATGGGTTTTTTTGCCTTCTGTGAGCACAAGGCACATGAGGTCATAGGACAGCACAGATGGTCTTCCACAATCATTTGTAGTCTTAGTGCTCCATCAAAGTTGCTCTCCTCTGCACCCCCCAGCTGCATCTTTGGTCCCCTACGCTACTCCCACTGCTCTCTAAACACAGGGATGAAGGCAAGTAGGTTACTACCATGGTATGGTGTGTGCTGGGTTCCTGTTTGCACACCAGTACTCCTTCCTAGCATGACTCTCTTCAGTCTCCCGGGACACTGTGCAGGTCAGCTCTCATGTGTGATAGCTTCACCAGAAGTACTGCTTGCAACTCTCTGAGACAAGCCCAGTTCATCTGCTGTGACTTCTAGCCTGTGCACCTTACAAGCTCCTGGTCTGCAGGAATGCATGCGAGCTCTGTCACTCAGCAGCTCAGACCCACCAGGGCTGTCTTGCTTACACAACCCTGCTTGAATCACAAACCCTTCTGGGCTTCTGGGATAAGAGTCAAAAGGCTGAGTTTAAATATTAACAAAATGCTCTGTGGTGCGCAAGGCAGTCAAGGCTGAGCACAATGTTCTGCTATTGGGTAGCACCAGTTTGGAAAAATCTTAGCTTTCAATTGCTTCGTGTATACACAATAAAGCTTCATTTTCTATTATGTAGAGTTTGCAAGAGAAGACGTGACCTGTTGTCATTAAGAATTTTTTTGTAACCTCATGTGGCTAAATCAGCCCAGAATGAGTGCTCAGCTGTTTCTGCTCACCTGTGGGTGGACAGGAGGAGGGGAAGGGCTGGGAGCAGGATGGTGGGGACATCTCCCTGCTCCTCATCCCCAGCAGGGCTGATTTCTGAGCCCTCCAAAGGAGTCTCACAGGAGGGTCACCTGTCTGAAAGAGCATGCCGGCAGCCCTCTGTACAAGGAGAAGACCTCAGCTGGGGGCGCAAGGAAACTGGTGAGACCATTCTCCCTGTCCCTGCTCCCCTGTGCCCTTCTTGCACATGAAGGTGTCCCAGGACCCTGCAGGGGCTGATGCTGTGCTGGGGCTCTGCACCAATCTCCCACACACATGCCAGGCCCCAGGCACAGAAAATCCCTCAGGAACACACGGCCCAAGTCCCTTCATGGGTCAATTTGTATTTCCTTGCCTTGTATCAGCTCCCCCAGCAAGCCGGCTTTCCCAGTTACTTCTGCTATCTCACCTGTCCACAGCCCAGCAGTTCTACCTGCGCGCTCCTAAAAGTGTCCTGACTTTCTCCTTTCCTTCGACCTGATAATTTGCATCAATTTTAGGTATGTCTTACTGTAGAAAGTTGTGTTTTAATCAGTCATTGTAAGGACAAACGAAACCCAGTTGCTTAAGAGTAACTGAGATTTAGCTTCGGGTGGAAGAAAATAAAATTGTCCTAGAAAGTTCAGAAACATCTTAAAGAGTGAGAGAAAAGCAGAAGGGTTCTTGTGGAGCTGGATATCCTTTTGGCAAAGCCTCACTTTACACCCAAGAGATGAGGCAGAAGGGCTTTTGGACTTGCCAGTGCTGACAGCAGGAGTTTTCTCTTCCTGCACTGGGCTGGCCCAGAGCCCGTCAGGCCCCAGGCTACTCTGGGCAGATGCAGCCTTGCCAACCCAAACTGCAGCAACTCAGCACTCTTTAGAACATCACGACTCACACACAAAATTTTGTGTATATCATTTCTTTATTGTGATCTCTAATTAGGAGCTGGCATCAATGGGAACAACAGCGCTGCACTGTACCTTGCATCCCATTGCTCAGGTGGCAGTCTCTGCTCACTTTGTCCTGACGTTGGATCTTGCTGATCCAAAACAAGTTGCAATCTGACTCCTCAGTGCTGTTTGAATCAGGCTCTGAGTACATAGTTCAGTAAATGAAGGGCAGGGTTACTTAGAAAAACAGAATGATTTAACAAAATGAAGGAATCTACACGTGTTTGTGTGGTTGTTTTTCTATGGGCACATCACAGGACAGGGGATATTTAATCAGGGCTTGTACTGATAGTGACATTAGACTGCAACCAACTCACATTTATCAGATGTACTTAGATACATGGCTTTTATTTTAGGCCCATCCTGAGTGATAAGTAAAAAATTCTTTCCAGTGGACCTTGGAAAATATTACATCATGCAAGTCCAGCCAGTATGTAAAAAGCAATTAACTTTTGATCATAAAGGCAGCTAATAAAAAAAATACAGATATTTGGATGCATTTTTTGTGAAAGCTACTATCACATAAAAAGATACTACTATATTTATAATCATTGATCTTGAAAAGTTAGTCATGATTGATGCCTTTGTAACGGATATGGCTGAAAGGGATAAGGGATATGACACGAGTGACGAATTTTCTCAAACTCTGTGGCACTTCATAATACTGTTTCAGGACTGAGCTTTAAGGCCCAGAAACACATGGGTTTATGGTGTTACAAAGAGCAAGCATTTAATTTCCATCGACAACCAGATCGTACTACCCAAACATACTCACTCCAAGCACATCATCTGCATGACCATTTTTTCATGCAAACGTCTTGGGAAATGAAAGAGAGAAGACATTTTGGAGGTATGAATCATAGAATCATAGAATGGTTTAGGTTGGAAAGGACCTTGAAGATCATCGAGTTCCAACCCCCCTGCCATAGGCAGGGACAGTATGAAGGAGAGTCTGATAAAGGCTGATTCATTTTCTGACCTTTCTTTGGAAGATCACCTCCCCAGACCTCCAGCTCTAGGTTTCCACCCAGCTGACTCCGTTTTCCCCACCTCCCTTTGCTCAGCCCAGACAACCACCCGGTTGTACTTGAAGAGGCTCCCGAGTGCCGTCGGCCCCATCCCGAGAAGCGTTTGCTTCCTCACCCTTCAGGGGAGAGCCCTTATGGAAATCCTGCTCTTATTTTATCCTCCTTTTGTTTGCTCTAAATTCCCTGCTTCATAGACTTTGATATGGATGGTGAGCACAGGCATTTCCCCTTTCCCCTGCTGTTCACTGATCCCCAAAACATTTGCTTTTAAGGGACTTGTATCCAGGATCACAACTGTTTTTCGCAGCCCAACGCTGCCTTTCAGGCAGGCCAGTTTCTTACTGCCTTACCTTCAGGTGCTTTTGTACGTGTGGGAGAGATTCCCTTTTTAGTTTCATCCCAAAGACTTTTTCATTTCACTCCTGCAGCCCAGTGCTCCAAGCTCCATCGGTGACTCAGTGGGAATGATGCCAGCTATTGAGAAAGACACTAATTTCCTGGAGCAACTATCTTTTCCCAAGATGGCCTTTATCCTAAACTGATTAGATGCAATATGTTTAGCTTGTTTGATCTGGCACAATTACAAGCTGAAGCAGTCTGGCAAGGAGCAAAGGGGAGCACCAGCTCTGGCAGCCGGTGCTGTCGCCAGGGTTTGTCCCGCAGAAGCTGCTGCAAAAGAAGGTGCCACCACCCCTGGTTTTTCCATTGCTGCTACTGCCAGCTGGTTGCAAAATGGCTTGTGCACACAGCTTTGGGATTTGTGGCTTTGCATATTTTTATCCCAGCTGGAGGAAGTACAGCTCTTTTTATCAATAGTGCTGTAGATATGAACTGCAATAGTGGCAATTTTTGGGATCCAAAGACAACTACACGCCTGATTACAGCCCTGGGTGGCTGAGCTTTCCTTTGGGTTTGGCACAGGGAGCAAATAAACCCTCTTCTAATAGTGAAAAAAACCAGCTGGAAAAAAAAAAAGGGCTGAAACCATAGGCTGTAGGCAAGTCAGAGTAAACCATGTGAACTGCGAGGCTTTCTGTTGTACAAGCAGAGGCCGAAGTATCAACTACAAGCATCGTGCAAGGGAAGAAAAAAAAATTAGGAGTCCAGGCTTGACTGACGGAGAGACGCTGTGGATGAACTCGGGAGCTGGCGGGTCTGGGACTGTGAGCGCAGAAATAGACGTTGTTACCTGCTCTTTGATTCACCAAGTGATAAATGAAAATTTATTCAAATGTTTCCTTTGTGGTTGTGTGGGGTTTTTTTTGCTGGATCTCTCAACCACCGTTCTTGTGAACCTTCTCAAATAAGCAGTGCTAATAAGGAGTGCTACAGCTGGGATTATCTCATAGCCCTGAATTATCACTTTCCTACTTCTGCCTTTTCCCGAACAGACAGTATGCCAGGTCAGGCCACCTGCTGAGCTGCATAAAGAATTTTTATCATTTCCCTGTCTCGGTCTGCAAACAAGCAGATAGGAAGGATATTCAGGGGTGTCAATGCCACAGAGGTTACTGTGGGGCTTTTTAACGGCATGCAGAAGATCTCATTTGTAGATTGAGAATGAGAGGGACGAACAAAATTATGTTTAATTTCTGCTTACAATTAATTCAACTCAGCTCTTGAATTTTACCTTTAATTTGCCCTACTCATTTATTATAATAGTTATTTCAAAATATATTTACTATTTTATTTAGTGTTTAATACATTTTAGTATTTTTTTAAGTATGTGGTCTCTGATAAACAGAAGCAAAGTTTAAAGAAGTGAAAGTTTGCTAGCACTAATCTCAAAAATTAATCTAAACTACCGATCTTCAGCATGTGGTCTTTGAACCTACTTCTTTACTTCTAAGGATGTCTGTAACACAAGTAAGAAAAGCAGGCTTTTCTGTGCTAGATGGCAATGCGTGCTTGGGAGACTTGTATGGAAATGTTTATGAGCCCACAAATGGAAAAAGTATGTTAACAGTAAATTAAATACATAAATAAACAAATAAGCGTTTCAGTGACAATTCATTGCAATACAGAAACTGGAAGTTCCTCTCTTAGCAATTACCAAAATATTCCAGAAAGTGAGGCTCCTTAAATAATCTGAAACTATCCTGACATAAGATCAAAGGACAAAATACTGCATATCCCATGACTGCCCAGTTTGTGCAATTCCAGGGGAAAAGCAGGCTGGTAAGAAAGGTGAGCTCAGGTTAAAATTCCCCAAACCAGATGTGATTTCAAAGGGTTATAAAGAGCAGGGCTGTCCACACCTGAATAGCTCTGGAACAAACACTTAGCCATGATGTCGGGGACCGTAGACCCCAGACCTGTCAAGCCATGGAGACTGCAGCTAGGTGAACCCCTCTGCTAGATGAATACAGCAATGTTGCTCCATGAGCAAAACCCCAAATCGTTTTATTTTGCACATTCTTGCAAAACAAGCTGAAGCTGATAGGAACCCAAGAACTGATAAGAGACCTGGTGAAATATTGGGAAATACATTTTTTCCATGTAACAGTTACCTGAGAGAAACCTCAGGCATCATTCACACACTTTAAGGAATGGCACAGTCTAAAGTATCTGCAGATAATGGAGTATTTTATTGCACTGCTATCTGCAAAGGTACACCACACAGGGAGACCTAGAGCACAAACATAAGTTGTTACAAGGAGCTGGCTCTGACTTAATGTTTGAATATATTCAAATGTTCCACCATGTCCATAAAAATATCTGCTGTGTGTTTATTTATTTAGATTATTTTTAACTCTATCCCTAATGGTATTTCGAAATGGATAAACAACTAAGCGTGCTCATCTGGACTCAAAGAGGAAATTGGGAAAAGTGGCCAGGACTTGACTGGGAAATATGATGCTGGTACCCATGCGGAGAAGCTGCTTGTCGTATTCTGCCGGGCAGCATTTTGGCCATTTGTAATTACTGTTTGGTTTTGGTTTTACTTTCATGCCAGTTTGACTTTGCTGTTGTTTAACAGAAGTGTTTCGAGCTTAGTAACCGAAATTCAGGTGACCACTGTTGTGGTCTTCAAGGATCATTATCTTGACTGACCTCTCGGGAGACAGAAACTGGACCGAAGTCACGGCCTGGCAACGGAGTCACAGACAAATGCTCCAGCAGTGCTGAGGGGTGGGAAAATGGTCCTTTTCTGGCCCAGCAGTGCTTGTAGGAGGACATGGACATGAGTGTCAGGCCCCATTCAACACGTGCAACAGCTCCCAGGCTGCAGGTTGCCAACTGCTCCCCTTTGCCGGGAGGGAAAGACCTCTAAGGACGCCCAGTGGGGACACCACAGCTTTTCCTGGGGCCGGCACCATGTTACCATGGTATTCACACAACAGATCTGCACAATCTCAGCAGGAAAGGGCTGTGGTGTAAAGCCCCAGGCAGCTGGCACCATGGCTTTCCAGACATGGGATATATCTAGAGGAGGGATATAGACAGCTGCTGTATGCCAGTCTGAGGTGGACATGACCCCCTGCAATGCCTCTCCCTTAGCCTGAGGGAACACAGGATGTTTTTACACTCTCAGGTGACTGAAAACCCCTTGCAAGCAGGTGTCCCACAAGCATCTCTTGGAGCAGGTGTCCTTGGAGCCAGCAGAAAGAAGCTCAAGGTGGAGAGGCAAGGGTGAGCCTCCCACTCCAGCACAGCACAAGCAAGGCTAGCTACGCCTCTGCTTTATTTTCAGATTATGTGAACATTCATTACTCTGTGTTAAACATAACTCCTGCTACTGCACGTAGCAGTATCTGTACCAAAGGACAGAGCATGTTGGGCTGTGACGCTGCAGATTCCCTGACTCACCCACCGCCGGCAGGAGAAGGTCTGCAGGGATCTGTGATTGTGTATCCTCCCATCACTGTGATTCCCAGCCTGGACAAGTCTCAAATAATGTGTTGCTATATGCAGCCACAGTGTAAAAATGCAGTTAAATGCTGAATCAACAAGTTTAATCTAGTTTGTTGCCTCCAATGTGCGATACCTCTAAAGAAATTAATTCGCTTTATGAAATCAAGAGAGACAGCTTTAAATAAACACAAAACAACTATTTGTGCTTTAATCAAAATATGGAAAGTTCATAAAAGAGAAAATAACATTAACATTGAATTAAAATATGACACTTTCGTCTCGAAGAATGAAGCTCGATTTTTACAGTTGGCAGAGAAGGATGACAAAAGTCTCCCTGCTCTGAAAGGCAGCGTGCAGGATTTTATGTTTGTGCTCTTTATGGTATGATGCCATCATATAAACTCCTATCATCCAGGCTAAGATTGCTGGCTTTCAGGGCACAATCACTCTTAAGTACCTAATAAAAGAGAATTAAAATATGTAAGTGTAATAAAAGAAGTATGAATGAAAATTGAGAGGGATGTAACTATGGCACCAACCCTTTATTGGAAATTTCCAGCTCCTCTGCACGACATGCTGCTGTAACAGCACTGGGTGCTCCTGCTTATTGTGTGCTCAATACAAAGCAGCGTTAACCTTCAATGACCCATATCCTAGCAGGGTCTTATCTCTTCCTGGGTCACTAAGCAAAACTCAGACCCTCTTTTTCTACAAGTCTTGATAAATCTGAGCAATCCAGAAACATCTGTTAATGGAACTGATCTTCTTTTCCTGCCCAGCCTCACTGCCCTTTCCAAACTTACGCTGACTGCCTGACACTTGCTTCTTAACTAAACTTACTCATCCTCACCCTCATTTTACGCATCACCACTGAATTTCACCCAATAGCACAGCTGCTTTGATTTGTGCCTCACAGTAATAGGAAGAGAAACTTGCTGTAAAGAAAACAAGGTACTAGAGAGCATAAGAAGCTGGACATGAAATGACAATATGCTTCCTTCTGGCATCGGTGCCCTGAGTCTGTGAGTACAAGTGACACCTCTGCTTTCCAGGAAGACTTCTCAGGGCCACCCATTTTTCCTCTTCTTTCTTGGAGGTCCCCAGTAGGGGCTTCAAATCTTCCTGAGGATGCCATCCACAGGCTGTGGTCCCTGTCCTTCTTCCAAAATGGGAGCAAGGAACTAGCACCCACCAGCGGTGTGTGCCCAAACTGACTGCCACACTTACTGCTGAGCAAAATACAACGTTTCTTTTACCCACTGAGCTGCCCAAGTAGAGCAGTGTCGTATTTGAAAGGGCTGGAAGAACTTGAGTTTGGAGTGTTTTGCACTAGAAGCACCACAGCAGATGCTATTGTGAGTGATGTTTTGCTGGAAGGTTTCGGGCAGAATGTGGCAGCAGGGTGACCAGCTGGGCAGCAGAAGACAGGACAGGGCCAGAAAGCGGCACATGAGAACAGAAGCTTTATGCAGCACGTGGTGAAAGAAAACATTGGGAAACACTAGAAATCGTCACGGGCTGATGCTGTTATCCACATTCTCAGCCAGCTAATCTCCCAGTATCGATACTGGTGTTTATTTAACACTAAAGAAAGACGTGGAGCTCTTCACAGGACAAGTAAAATGCATCTCCGGCAGAACTGTTTTCTTTTCTCTGTGAAAAATAGCTTGTCTCTGCAGTCATAAGCCTCTCAGACAATTTGTTACTGCATTATCTCCCTCCAGCCACTTGTTCCTCCCTCCCCATCCTGGCCAGGGCAGGAGGCACTAGATGAAAAGCCCTTCAGAGCTCAGCTCACCAAGCCACTTTCAAGAGCTGTGGGTAGTTTTCAGCTCCCGTGAAAACAAGAGGAAGCTGAGGGCACTTGAGACCTGGCAAGGGATCAGGCTGTGACTGATTTACGGCACTGAACTCTCTGCATCTCTGGGGCTGCCTGAGACATGGAGCACTAAGAAATTTTCATTTCCTCCTACTCTGCTCTGCCTTGGCAGAAAAGGCCATACATTCCCTATTTGTTACGGAGTTTAGCTGGTGTTTAAGCACCTGGTGTAAAGCCATCAGGGCTTTGCACAGCTGAACTCCTGCGGCATGGGACAGAGGTGACCTGCTCCTGTATGACCCTTGTGCACGAAGCCTCTTCAGCACCATCAGGACAAAATCACGTTCTTAATGTTACTGCTGCAAACAGAAAGGCTAAAGCATTTATACCCTTCGTCACTCCATGTAGCACCTTATCGCTTCAGTGAATTAGTGGGAATAATCCAAGAGTAAAGCACTCACAGGTGGATGTGATGAAGCTAAGGACAAGACTCTACTGACTTCATTAGAGCCAAGAGTCCCTCCTGCACTTAAGACTAGTCCTAAAAAAGCTGTCCTACTGTTTTCATTGCAGCTTCTTGTGACATATCCCAAATACAAAGAATTAAGAATACATTCAACACTTCAAAGTGGTTTTAAAGCACTTCTGTGACCACATCATGCCTGCATTTTGAGGAGGGAGGCCAAAAGCTGTTTAATTGTTTTATGGTTTGAGCTGTTTTACATCTTTTAAAATGTTTATTATTTTAATAGTAAAAGCATTTTCTGTGTCAGTTGTACAAACTGCAGCAAATTTCTTAAGCCTAACCAGTCACCAAACCCCGGGGTTTGCTGTCACAGAGAAGGTACTCTCAACAGTTTAGGAAGTGACCTGGGATCTTTATTGACTAGGAGAGCTTATGATCTTGGTTAGAAATGTAGCTCCAAATTTCAAAAGCACCCGAGGTCCATAAAGACTCTCAGGGAACCTGCAGCTGTGGGCTAAAGTGCAGGAGAGAAACCCTCATTGAATAGGCTAATAGAGCTCGCACTTTGCGGGGACAGATATTGGGGTCCTACTTGGTCCACTACTTCTTGGTTTAATCATTGACTGATATATGTGCAAACCATCTGAGAACAGAACATCAGGCTCCTCCTGCCTCTACTCCTCCTAGACCCATGTGTGTGACAGTCCCTCCGCAGTACACAGGGTGCCTTTTCCCACGCCATGCCCTTTCACCAGATGAAGAAAACTCTTTCTGCAAGGGCAGGGTCTGTGATTCCAAACCCCCAAAGGCTAAGGCAAGCCCTGGCTCCCAGCCCAGAGGAGTGCCCTAAGGACCCTGGCACCACATGACCTTCCTGATACTATGGCTGAAGCATTTCTAGGTGTTAGTGGTAGCATCACCTAAGGAAAGGGTCCTAAGGATGGTTTTCGTAAGAGAAGTTTAATGCTATGGTGTCATCAGCACTGAGATCTTACTGCTCTCCTGAACATGGGCACCTGCTACTGAAGTTACAGCCTGAGGCATCAAAACGTTATTTCAGCTATCTCCTTAGGTGGTTTTAGGTATCTCAGGGGAATGTTTACAAAGGCTCACTTTGGCCTAGGACGGATGATTTCCCTCAGTTCCTCTACAGGCAGTGGAGGGGAGCAGGATCCTGCAGGACTGCCCAACCCACCTACGCCACATTCGTGCCCCAACACTTGGCTGCACGCCTGGTCTGCACCCTTCCACCAGCTGTCACAGGATGCCGCAGTGTCAGGTCCACCAACTCACAGCTGGCCGTTGGAAATCCCTGCAAAGGATATTTTTCACAATGATCTGAGCAAACAGGAATTGCTCCTGGAAAGGCAACTGAGGGTTCCTTAGAGGTGCTTGGGAGGAAGGTTCACAGTGGCACACCTTGCTCAGAGCTCGCACGCCCAGCAGCCCCATCTGCCTTACCACTGGCTCATGCTCCTTCAGAAATGAAGGCTACCAGAGCTGAGCTCTGGTCGCCACTTCCCATCATGCTCAGCAGAAACCTGGCAGATGCACAGGACAGGATTGCAACAGACAGTCCTTATTCATCTCTATTTTCCCATATTAGTCTCTGCAGACCAATCAGAAACAGTTCACCAAACAAAGTTAAGCAATATCACAGAGAACTTTAAGAAATGACTCTTATCATCCCTCCTGAGGATAGGCTCAATGGTCAAGGCCACAGTGAAATCTTCCTTTTCTTGTAAAAGTTAACTGAAGTTAGTTATTAAAGTGCTGCCAGTATTTAGGGAGGTTCTGAAATGAAGAACGGCACAAGATACCTGCACTGCCTCTAAAAATTTCAAGGATATCTTTTGCTGTAAAATCTTGGTGTGGTTTCTTCTGAAGAGCTTCCTGTAAGACACATCAGGTATGATTTTGACTTGCCAATCTGGATATGGTTGGTATATGTGAAGTAATACTTATAAATGAAATGCTTTTAGTCATGTGCTGTATTTCTTGTAAAATTTAAAAGGTTCTTTTGTGGAATTTGTTTGTATTTTTCAAATGTTTGTATTGCAGAGAAATAGAGTTTGAGTGTGTATACACAGATTGAAAAGTGGGATGAAGCATGTTAATATTTAATTATTCAGTTAAAGTTACCAGATTTTTGTGTACTACTTAGTCAATATTTAGGATAAATTAATAAAGGGAAAAAGGTATCCCTTTGCTAACCCCCTCAACAAAAGGACACACATCAAAATATTCATTAGCGAAGGTTCACAGATGTGGAGGATTAGCAGTGGAGTTGGAGTTTTTTACATGTGAGAGATGGTAACGCTGTTAATTGCTGGCCATGAAAAGAGGATCAGAGGCTGCATGGAATAAAACTGAACCAGAATGTTATCTCTGGGATTTCTTCAGACCTAGTCTTGGTCAATAGTAAGGGAAAGTTGTTACTTCTTGATAGCTGTGGGGTGGACACATTATAGAAGCCGTCAGAAGAATTGCACTAATGGCCCTTGTCCTACAAGTATTCCAAGGACTTAATGATGCGAGCACTCTGGAAAGGCAGCGTGGGTTACTGGGATACGGACCTTTCTTTTTGGGGATTTGTGGAGGATGTTGGCCTCCACTATGCTGGCACTTGTTACGATATCCCCATTTTCTTTAAAACACCTAACATAAATAATGGTGCTGTCAGCTGAAAAAATGTCCCTATGCAGAGGGCATCCTATTGTTCTAAACATGTACGGGAAGAAAACGAGAGTGAGCAAGAGGAAGGCAGCTCTGGCTGAAGTCACGGTAGCTAATAACTGCCGATAGAGCCCATGGGAGAGGGAACCAGATGAGAAAAGCTCGACTAGCAGGTGACTTGCAGCAGTGGTCATCTAGCTGCAGCAAGGTGCTGCACCATATGGTCTCATTTAGCTGCCAGGAAACAGGTTGAAGGCACTTTACCTCGCGCTTCAGGTTCTTAGGCTGGCTTCATTAAACCTAACTTGAGTAATGCCACGTGGCACCACAGTCTAAAGCAGACTTATGCTCACATGGTTCAGCCTGATGAGACCCTCGGGGTGAGGTTCCAGGACTCCTTCTGCAGCTCTAAGCCACTGAACTAAACCAGGAGGAGAGCTGGTAAATTGGGGCTCCTATCAGGAAGGAAAAACCACACACAAAATACTTACATCTTCAACAAGACCCGCACTAATAAACCAAAGGAGATTCAGAGAGTTGTAAAGAGGCATATTGTACATTCTCTGAGATCAGGGCATTAAATTTGGCCTGAGGAAAGACTAAAGGCTGGGCAAGGGGCAGGAGTGACAACTGAAGAACTCAGAAAAGCTACAGCAGCTGCAGCACTGGGCAAAATCTGAAATGAAAGAGTAACCCATGCACTTCTTTTATTGTTATGGCTTATGAACATTTCAAAGGGTACAAATAGTACACCTTGTGCCCTACATTGTAACAAACACAACTATTCAACTGGGCTTTCAGCAATATTTCTCTCTGTGACGTGAAGTCTAAAAGAGTGATACACAGACTAGGAAACAGAGCAATTCTAAAATCCTTGATAGATAAAACTTCATCCTGCAAATCTAAGTACACCGAGATTTATGAGAGAAAGAACTAAATTAACCAGTTTTTTCACTGAAGTTTCATCAGCCTCAGGTTTGGGGCTCTGATCCCAACAGAGGGAGAGACAGTAGCGTACAATTAAAGAAATGGAGCATGATTTTAACTGATTTTGGATTAGGGTCTTGAATGAGCTTAGATTTTGCATATTAGTCTGGTAGAATAATTACCTGCCAGTTTTTGGAAAATATTACAGATCTAATTTTTTTATGTTAAAACAGATAGCCAAAATGTTTAACCCAGTGCCAAAATAGTGAGTTCTATGTGGGAAAATAGTATATCAACAAAAGCAGTTTATCTAAGAGGTTCATCTAACATTATTTGGACTTCTACACATCCATGAATTTCCCCAGAATGAACTAGGAGAAAACTAAAATGAAATCACTTGAATTAGGTCAATAATGGGCCCTAAGCTATAGCAAAGTTTCAGGATGGGATTCACATTTTAATGCCAAAATCGTCACAGATAAAAAGATTTCCATCTGCTCATAACTATGCAAACTGCTTTGTGCCACTTGGAAATATGTCCTGTGATATCTCCAAATATTGAGTATACACAAGTCTGAATTAGAAATGCACAGGTCAGGCAATGGACTTGGGAGAGGAACTAGTGTTGGTTGGGGATACCTCATGAGACCACCAGCAAGCACCAAGGCACTAAGGAGCATTTGAAATGGCTAGGGGAGAGAAGACGAAGATAAACACTCTATTGTCAGCATCACAAAAGACTTTTTGCATCCTACAGTACATCTTTGCCTCTGAGTCAAAAGAAAATAGACTAGACTAGACTGGCTCACTTGGAAGGGACTTACAATGACCATCTAGTCCAACTGTGACTACCAAGAACAACACAGCTCCTGGCTTGGACCAGTACTGTATTAAATATTTAATGGTGGCTACAGTAGAGAGAATTTTTTTCAGATAGGACATTTGTTCAGTGGAATTTAATGTGGGAAAAATGTGAGGCATTGAGAGAAATGTAGCAACACAGTGACAGCGTCAATTAATTGCTGCAAAATACCCAGTGTTATCAACTGAAATGAATCTTGAATCTTCTCATGTGTAACCTGGGCTTCAGGGGTCATTTCTGGAGTGACTGAGGACAGTTCCTATTCAGCACAAACATGTGAATGTGGGTTGGGACACAGCAGAAAATAGTATTTAGGTCAGACATTGCAACAACTGTTTGTGAGCATGAAACAGAGGAGAAGCAGTCCAGACAACCTGTGGAAATAAATCTTACAAATAACTTAACAAGCAGCAACACCGTGTTTTTTTACTGCTGTGCCTAACCTCCTCGTCACACGGACCCAAGCCGGAAGGTTCAGCCTTGTGTCTGGGTCCAAGAGAGGACAGCTGAGCCCTGCCTTGGCTCTGCCTTCTCCCTCATGTATCGGTGGATTTCAGCAAGCTCCCAGCCCTCCCAGCGGTGCCACAAAGAGAGACTGCTTGGGATCCACTTGTATATCCTTTAAGGAATTAGTCTCTCTTGAGGGAGGCAGGTTTTGGTTGTAGATGGCTGACTCGGAGATAAATTAACTCAAAATCCATCTTGTCCGCTTTTTGGCTGCATCTTTAGAAAGAAATACTTCATGCTCCAGTGAAACACTGCCCTGCAGTGGGAGGAGGAGGGGGTCAGGAGATCACCTTGGCAAAGCAAACTGGGTGTCTCAGCCATCTCTCTTTTGATCTTCAAAGGTGGTAATGCTCAGTTTGGAGTTCACTCATCTATGCTACGGCTACCTGTCCCACAGTACATAAGGAGCTAACCCTGTTCTTCATTTCAGGTTTTTAAGTGATTAAGGCCAGAGAGAAGCACACACAAGTCGCCATCCTCACCTGGTATTTCAGGAGAAATGGTTGAACCTGTGGGCAACCACTATATTGTGGCCAGACCTGTGTACTCGGAGAATTCATTCAATGAAGAGCATGAGAAATTGCACAGATACCATAAAAACTTTTGGGATCACCTGAAGCTATATTTTCGGTAAGGATATTTTAATTTTTTTTTTTTTAAATATGGACCTAAGAAACAGTCCAAACTGCCTCTCTCAGACAGCACGAACTCCATCCTGACAGCTTCCATCTCAGATTCCAACAAAGCAAATGAAAACTCATTAACCAAATGCAATGTCAGATTTTTCTAAAGAATTTCATCTCATATTACCCTTAAGAGTCTTCCTACAGTTGTATCCCAGGCAGCTTCTCTTTTCCTGGGCACTTGGCAGCACAGACTCCAGGGAGACCTTATTGCAGCCTTTCGATACTTAAAGGGAGCTTATAAGAAAGATGTGGACAGACTTTTTAATAGGGCCTGCGGCGATAGGACAAGGGATAATGGTTTTAAACTAAAAGAGGGTGGATTCAGACTAGATATAAGGAAGAAATTTTTTACCACGAGTGGTGAAACACTGGAACAGGTTTCCCAGAGAGGTTGCAGATGCCCCATCCCCAGAAACGTTCAAGGTGAGGTTGGAGGGGGCTCTAAGCAACCTGATCTAGTTGAAGATGTCCCTGCTCATGGCGGGGGGGTTGGACTAGATGGCCTTTAAAGGTCCCTTCCAACCCAAACCATCCTGCGATTCTATGATTCTATGAAAATTTTGGTTGGAAGGGACCTCTGGAGGCCATCAAATCCTCCTTGAAGCACAGCTGGCAGAACAGGTTGATCAGGGCTATGTCTAGGTAAGATTTTGACCTCTGGCAGCCTGAACCTGGGGGTCCTTCCCCCTTTGTTTCCCCTCCAAAGACAGGCTGTGACTCAGCCGGGCCATTCACCAACAGAGCTCTGTCCTCTTGTGTCTTTACAGCTGTTCCCCACAAAGGGTAAAAAAAATTGCCTTGGGTTTGTTCCCCATCGCCTCGTGGCTGCCAGCATACCGCTTCAGAGAGTGGATCCTGAGCGACATTGTCTCTGGCATCAACACAGGGCTTGTGGCTGTCCTGCAAGGTACCTCTGAGAAACGTGTACTCTGACAGAGCCTGCTATGCCAGGTGCAAAGGAACGGCTGGCTTCAGCCTGGAACATGCTCATCACCATCCCCGGGTCTCTGTCCTTGCAGGTCTCGCTTTTGCTTTGCTGGTGAACGTCCCCCCTGGTTATGGACTCTATGCAGCATTTTTCCCTGTTCTGGTCTATTTTATCTTTGGCACATCTAGACATATCTCAGTGGGTAAGTTCTGGCACACTGACCACCCTCCTCACAGGTGAAGAAGGACACGCTGCCCCTTCAGGTCTCTAACGAACATCTTGTGCTGCTCAGGTCCCTTCCCCGTCCTGAGCCTGATGGTGGGAGGAGCCGTCATCAGGCTGGTCCCTGATGACAATGTTGGAAATGGCACTTTCACGAATATCTCAGCAATAAATCAAGAGAGGGTGATGGTGGCTGCATCTGTAACCTTCCTTTCTGGGGTTTTTCAGGTTGGTAAATGTATGTGTGTGTGCCTGCACATGTCTATATGCACATATAGGAACAGATGGTGGACTGGCCTTGCCCTTTGTTTTCTGCTGGGGTAGTCACCAAAGTAATTCTCTTCCCCTTCCCACATAACTGACCTTGGCTCACTGATTAAGAGACATCCACCCCCCTCCAGTGACCAGGCACTGATCCATGCTGTGAAATCCCTGGTTTTGCCCAGACCTGAGCCTACAGCCCACACAGGCGCACCCCACCTGCAGCAAAAACTGATCATCCGCTGGACAGGAAAAAAGTAGTTGTGAGAGTAATGTGAAAGATGCAGACACAGCAAAGGGAATAAATGCTCTGTCTCATAATAGTAAAGTATTTGGATTTGTCTTTTAAAAAGAAATAAAAAATTGTCCTTCCTCCCTAGTATAGAATTCGTGCCGTTCCTTCCTTCCTTATTAATATGGTTGTGCTGCATGAAACACTCATACGATGTGAAAATATGGGTACTGAAAACCCTAGGACTACAGAGTTTTATTTTAGCTATAAAATCAAAAGAATAGGTTTTAACTGCTCTAGCAATTAGTCTTACTAGCCTTATGCACCCCGTTACTAAGTCTCAACTTTTATTGCAAGTCTGGTAATAGTATCTTCCTTAATTCCTTGATGTGTGGGATTAGGTGAAAAATCTTTGTTCCCATTAAATACAGCTCTCTTAGTTGCAGGGATTGCTTAAAAGCATGAATGAATCACACTGACATATGGTCATTTTGCATTTCAGTTGCTTCTGGGAATTCTCCAGTTTGGATTCATCGTTATTTATCTATCACAATCGTTAATCAGTGGTTTCACGACTGCGGCAGCTATCCATGTTGTGGTATCTCAGCTGAAATTCATGTTTCAACTGCCTGTCCCTGGATTTAATAAACCATTTGGCATCATCTATGTAAGTGCTAAGTGTTCATTATTTGATAATGTTATTGAAACCTGTGATGTATATCTGACTGTATATCACAATGCAGTAATAACACAACTCAGCAATAACACAACTCAGCATAAAAGCAGTCAAGCAGGGGGAAACACAAGAGAAAAATACAACAGGTATTATTGGTATATGACCAATCTTTAAATTTATTACCAAACACCAATTTAAACCCCATTGGGCTAATTAGATAATATTTTCGATTGTGTGTTGGCGTATTTTAATTAAACGTTCAACTTTACCTCAAGCATTTAATTATTCATTTTTACTGGACTGGTATTGTATATATTTAATTTGATATGACTCCGTGAGGGCTGTTGGATGAGGAAGGAGGAAGGAGAAGGACAGGAAGGGAGGAGAGGAGAGAGGCACCTGCTCAGTAATTCCATTGCTCGTGTTTCTTATCGCGCACACGCGTGCTGCTCCGACCCTCCCTCAGGGGCAGGCCAGGAGCAGAGGGTCGAGAGCCAGTGGAAAAGGCCTTTCATGGATGGTCTCGTTGTTTGGGTGATGCACGTGCACATGAATTAGGGCTTGCAATCCACATCATGCTGCAGGGAATAAATCCCAACCACCATAACCCTTAGAGCAATTCAGGTACAGGCCGTTCTGGAAAGGACAGTGCTATTGTGCCAGGGCGTTACTATTTCTAAAGCACTGCATGTTTCTTCCTGATTTTTCAGACTCTGGAGAGTGTTTTCAGCCAGATCACAAACACAAACGTCGCTGACCTTGTCACATCCCTTATTGTCTTGCTTATCGTGTTCGTGGTGAAAGAAATGAACGATCGATACAAAGCAAAGTTACCAACTCCCATCCCGATCGAACTCCTTGTGGTAACAGTCACCTCTCTTTGATTTTGCAATTGCTCCATCACTATAGTGACATGGGAAGCAGAGTTTTAACTATTTCTTCTCCTGTTCTGCATTATATGATGGGTTGTCATTTTACCTATGCGGAAAAATTGACAATGTTCATGAACTATTGTGGGATGTTTTACCTCTACTTAGCTGTTCTCAACTGAATACATCTGTAGTGTGTAAGATGTTACAAACTATGAATTTTTTCCTTGGATGAAATTGGTTCTGAGACCAGCTGGCTGCTATCCCACAGCTGGGGCACCTCTGCACCACACCTGCAAGCAGCCACTGAACTCCTGGCCATCCGTGGCCAAGCAGAAAACAGTTTTGCCCTCCAGCAGCAGTGGGGTGGGGGAAGCCTCACACAGGCAGCAAGCTCCTAAAGTCGTGAAGGATGTTGCTGTAGGTGCAGGTGGTGCTTGTTTTCCCCCAGAGTTATTACAGCACCTTGTTAGAAAACACCTGGTTTATTGGGTGGGATGTTGTCTGCTGTTAATGAGATGTTCTGATATATTCTCTGTGTGATTTATGAACACAAAGCCATACCTGTAAGCTGGTTCAGGAATTACATCTGAACAGCAAAGGGATGTGCAGACTTAGGGCATTATTCTGCTGCTGGTGATGAGACCGGAGGGCATGTGGGAGAGGGAAAGAAGTAGTGTTCAATAGTTTCTTCATACTCTTGCTCAAATATGACTAATGGAGGTGACATTTATTATCTTTCAGACAGTCTTAGCAGCACTGATTTCCTATTTTGTTAACCTTGAAGAAAAATTTGGTGTAGCTGTTGTCGGAAAACTAGAGGAAGGGTAAGTAAGTTGCTTAACATTTCCAGTGGAGTAAAATGTTCTCTCCAGTTTGTCAGTGCTAAATCGGTTCAGCTCTGCTTTTTGATTAAAATAATCTGCTTCATCTTCTTTCAGTAGGCAAATAACCATTTTGCTCTCTACAGTATAAGGACACACTTTAAATAGGTAAAATGTATTCAGTAGAGTGAATCTCCTACATGACAAGGAATACACTGTGACATGAAATAATTGCATGCTTCATTTTCTAAGACAGCTGTTGAGCAGGAGGTTGATGTTTGTCCCTTTTCCTGAGCTACTCACTCCTGAACCCCTCCATTTCCCTCAAAGTACATGCACAGTTCAGCAGACATTAACAGTTCTGGGAAGCCACCAGAACACTGCACAGTTCTCCTGCCTGGTCCCCTGCAACCAGCCACCAGCATCTTCCCCAGGCACCATTATCCTCTGGAGGCCTCAATGTCTGCTCCTTTATGAGTATATCCATAAAGAGAGTATATATCCACATATAGAGTGCAGACCTGCATAGAGTGTACATCCAGCTATGCCAGAATTTTGGTATGAAGAATTAATAGGCAGACATTAAGTTAAAAAGAGGGAGGAAGATGTGCTAGGACAGCAGACTGCAGCCATTTACTCACTGGGGCACCCTTGATTGCCTCTTGTAGCCCTGGGGGTGTTACTGGATGAAGTTTGCAGAAGAACAGCTATTTCTGCTCAAGAGTCTCCTGTTCTTCAGAATTCACGTCACTGAGGGGGGAGGGGAAGGAAGACCAGGGAGGAATTCTCCCTAGGATCTGCAAAAGCCCCCGATTAAAGGAGCAGGAAATGGTACAGCTAAAGCATCTAGCAGAAAGCCTGAGAGACTAGTCGATATTACCTGACTTAGTATTAGTTTAGCTGTATAAAGTGCTTTGGTGAATCATGCAGGGATTTTTTTTTTTTTTGTCACAATTAAGTGAAATCCTTCCATGTGCAAATTGCCAGTGCAAGGGCCCCAGCGCCGTGTCAGATCTTACATCCATGGGTAACTAGAAGGCAGAACCGCGTATGCACCTCAGACAAAATAAACTGTGGCTGGTCCTGGCCAAGGAAATGTGAACCTGCTGAGACACAAGCTGAGCCAACTGAGGGCAAACAGAATCTCTGTTCTGATCAAGGATTCCCCAAAGTTTTACAGGGTTCAGACCAATAATTCTGTGCCTCATCTCTCCAAAGTGCTCTATGAGCTGGACACTGCCTTGCTCGCTTGCTTGACAACTTGTCTCCTTAGGCCTATCCTTAACAAGTAGATTTTTCTGTCTTTCAGATTTCAAGCGCCTGTTGCACCTGATGTAGGTGTCCTCGAAAAATGTATTGGTGACAGCATTTCCATCGCAATTGTTGGGTTTGCAGTAGCCTTCTCCGTGGCTAAAGTGTATTCCATCAAGCATGACTACCCAATAGACGGTAACCAGGTATGTGAATGACACAGAAACCAATACAGTGCATTTGTTGATGGAAAATAAGTCATTTTAGGAATGCTTTGCCTTGTGAATAACTGTCATGAACTAGCTTTTAAGAACAACCTCTTTTGTTTTATTTCAGGAACTTATTGCTTTTGGGCTGGGTAATATAGTTGGTGGATCATTCAAAGGATTTGCCTCCAGCACCGCTCTGTCAAGATCAGGTGTGCAGGAGAGCACAGGAGGCAAAACACAGGTATAGAAAAAAAGATTATGATGGTGTTTAATGCAAGAAAGCTCTCTTTTTTTCCTGGATAACCATAATGCCTTCAGGCACATATTCATGGTAGAATTGTTCTTTCATGCAGATTGCTGGTATTATCTCAGCTTTCATCGTCTTGATTGTGATCTTGGCCATTGGGTTTCTCCTGGCGCCATTACAGAAGGTATTCACTGGTTTCACCTTGCGCTTCCTCCTGCTTGATGAAGACAGGGCTGCTGTAGGAGTCACTGGGAGTGTTCAAAGAGTTCAGTGGGAGCCAACTAGGATTTTGCAAAGCTTGGTTCTTCTTCCCAGATCATGACAGAGAGGACCACTACATCTGGTCTCTCAGAGGGAACGCAAGTGCCCAAACACCAAACATCACAGCACCGGCTTTTAGGTGCCACAAATAAGTGGGATTTGCAGCCTCAAGTCAGACACCTGCGCTGCACCATGGCTAGGGATGTTCCATCACAATGGATGGGGCATCCCGACTCGCAGCAGTGACAGAACGTGAGGAGCTGCCTGGCCTCTTAGCTGCATTTTGGGCCTATTCGTATGATCTTCTAAGTCTTAATGTTCAACATTTGCTTTGCTTGCTTTAAAATTCAACATGTATTTTGGTCTTTTTAACAGTCAGTCCTTGCATCTTTGGCTCTTGGCAACTTGAAAGGAATGCTCATGCAGTTCAAGGAAGTAGGCATCCTATGGAGAAAGGACAAGTATGACTGTGTAAGTTGTGTCCCACAAGCATTCAGGAATGAAGCACTCTGGGAAAGTAACCTATTATGCAAATTTGCTTACACATTATCTTTATTTTTATACCTGCCTTACTTCACTAAATGGAACGTACAATAGTGGCATGCCTTTTTTACTTTTATACCCCTTGTTTGTGTTTTCTATTTTGTCCCACCTATTTTGAATTGATTCTCTCTCCTAACTTTGTTTTCATCCATTTCATCAAAATCTATTAAAATACAGTTCATTATATAAAGTCAGATATAGAACACAGTCACAGAAAATGTCTACATTGCCTACACATTCAGGGACACTTTCACACTCACGCAGCATGTTAGGTGGAGGTTACACAGCAAAAACCAAGTGAAGACCATAGCTTGAAGGGTTTACTCCAGATGGTAAAGCTCGTGACTGGAGGGCAGGACTGCTTACCTCTGACACCCAAAAAATTTAGGCTCTTGGCTTCCTCATCAGCCAATTCCTTGTGTTCCCAAATTGTTCCAGGCCTCAGTTTTCCCAGCTACCAGTTATTTACCACCTGAAAATCCTTTGTGATCTGTGGTTAAAACACTCGGTATTATCTAGTCATTTATGCTTGTCAGTCAAGTACTTTGACAGCACCTACATTTGCCTGTTTTGATATCCAAAGCACATTTACAACTCTCAGCTTTAACAGGATCCTGATTTACTTGTAACCTTGCCTTTCTGCTGGATTTTGATTGAACATTTAGTGAACTACCTGTAGAAAATCCACACCTCTATTATTCTAAGCCTTTATTGAATAGAAATTGCCATCCCTAGAAACACTCCCTGGTGAGTCTGACCCTATTTTGCAAGGAAAACACAAACTAGGAAACATGAAACTCCTCACCAAAGGTGGGTGGACAGCCTGGACCACATCTGAAAAAACAGTCCTGACATCGCTACTCCTACCTTGGGCTCATGACCCATGTCCTTGACATGCTTGTAACTGCTGCCATCCCCCTGTTCGTTACAGGTTATATGGGTGGTGACTTTCTTAGCTGCTGTTCTCCTTGGGCTGGATATTGGGCTAGCAACCGCCGTGGCGTTCCAGCTGCTGACCGTGGTGATCCGCTCCCAGATGTGAGTACTTGTTGGACGCAATGAAAAGATAACTCAGGGCCTCCTGTTATAAATTAATTCCCCCCATACAGAGAAGGCCAACAGCGCCTGACTCTGTCCGTCCAGCAACCATGTATGGAAAAATCATTTACAGGTGTAAACCCTTGGATGTGGGTCCTGCTTCAGTCTGGAGAACTGGAGCTGAGGTTGCTTTCTCCGATCATTCCCTTCCACCAGGTTTCAGTGTGGGGTATAAATAATGGTGTGTGTGTGTCTTTGTTCACAGTCCAAGCTGCTCCGTTTTGGCTAATGTTGGGAGAAGTAACATCTACAGGAACAGGAAGGATTACACTGATGTAAGAAATGTTGCATTTCTTTTATTAGCTGCTGCATTTGTGTTTCTATAGCACACATCCTTACTGACACTTCTCCTTCATTGTACAGATCTATGAGCCAGAGGGAGTGAAGATTTTCAGGTGCTCATCTCCTATCTTCTTTGCTAATATTGAATTCTTCAGGGAGAAACTCGTCACTGCTGTAAGTGTCTGGGGCTGTCATTCTGAACGTATGAATTGCATGACACATTAAGGTGAATACAATTTCCCAGTAATTACTACATATGCAGTCAATCCACACTTCAAAGATGAGTTTTTCATTGATTATTCAAGTATTGTTTCCACTACTGTAATGCCACATGTATGTACACACCTCTGAGAGACCAGCCTGACTTGCGCTGAACTTACACCGTAACAATGTGTACACATATTTTGAGCCCTTTAGAAGAAAGTAAGGCAAACACAGAGAATTCTTCTTCAAGAAAACAAAACAATGTGCATAGAACCCATGCTGCATCAGGTGGCACAGAGCAGATACAACTTGTGAGCTCTCTAATCTCAGTTGCCTGGGTGGCCATCTTGTAATGAAGATGAGTAGGACAAGCGCTGGATTAGCCAGCACTGCACCAGCCTGCTGGAGTTACTGGCCTGTGCTACAGCATGATCACTGCTATAATGCTGTCCGTGACGGTGTCCTAAAGCTGGCACAGATGGGCCTGCCTGGTTTGCAGTCATACCTGTAGGCATCTTTCCAACCAAGAAAAAGGGCTCTTGTCTGAATCGATGAAAAGTGGTAGGCAACATCAAGTCCAAACTATGCTCACAGTGACTGTAAAGAAAAGCCACATGAGATACTGTGTCCTTCCTCTGGTGTCACTGTGGGTTTTTTTTTAATTACTCAAAGTGCTGTTTCTGCAGGTTGGCTTTGACCCACTGAGAGTCCTGAGGAAACGCAATAAAGCTCTGAGGAAGATCAGAAAGATGCTGAAGAACGGCGAGCTGCAAGTGACACCCGTACGTAAGGCAAAACCACCCAGGAGGGGTTAAGCAATCAGTTTCCTGTCTTGACATGGCAGAGAAGTGCCTCACAGGCTCCTGTCCTAATTAGATATGCTATTCCCCAAGTTGCCACTTTGTGATATAGACACATTTCAAAAATAAGATTTTAAATTACTCTCACGGTTAGAGACCTACAGCTTTACCATGGGCAGAGCTTGTATGTGTCCACTGGAGCTTTGTTTGGCATCAAATGGCAGGATCAGATCCCACAAAGGTGATGTTCATGCTGCATTAACGGGAGGATAAAGCTGGTTTTCTCCCAGCCCAAACCCTACGTGCTTTTTGCTGACTTGTTCTAAGATTACTGAATCAAAGTGTATCTGACCATTGACTTCAGGGAACAATAACAAGCCTTCATTAACTGGCTATGATAATGATTAAATGATTAATGAGAGGAAAGCCAACATTTCCAAACTCCTCCTGACAAGGGAAAGACAGAACTTTTTCTAGTGTAAAGTGCAGGTGGGACCTGCTCTATCCCATGGGTACATCAGCTTTGCATTGCCACTGCTCTCGCCCTTGCATAAGATGCACTACTGTCCTGGCTGGGTCTTAAAGAGAAGTGTTAACTATGACACTTTTCTCTGCCAACACAGAAAGGCTTGATTTGCATGGCTAAGCATACACACGAGTCAGATGAAGAATTAGACAACAACAGAATGGAGGAGCTGGACCAGCCCACCAACATGACAGACCTGCCTGTTCAGATCAACTGGGGTGCTGACCTCCCCCCCGGCATCACTGTGCCTCGAGTCGACATCCACAGCATCGTTCTGGATTTCTCAGCAGTGTCCTTCCTCGATTTTTCTGCCATGAGAGTCCTCCAAAAGGTAACTGTAATTCACAAGAAAAACAGTGATCATATGAAAGAAAAACAAATGAATGTAGTTACACTTGAGAAATATGCTTGAGGGAAGGGATGGCATCCAGAGGGACCTTGACAGACTTGAGGAGTGGACCAGTCTGAAGTTCACGAAGTTCAACCAGGCCAATCACGAAGTCCTGCATGGGGGTCAGGGTAATTCCTAGTATCAGTAGAAGCTGGGGGATGATGGATTGAGAGTAACCCTGCCAAGAAGGATTTGGGGGTACTGGTGGATGAAAAGTTGGACATGAGCCAGCAATGTGTGCTCGCAGGCCAACCGTACCCTGGGCTGCATCAAAAGAAGTGTGGCCAGCAGGTTGAGAGAGGTGGTTCTGCCCCTCTACTCTGCTCTGGTGAGACCCCACCTGGAGTACTGCGTCCAGCTTTGGAGTCCTCAGCACAAGAAGGGCATGGACCTGTTGGAGTGGGTCCAGAGGAGGGACACAAAAATGATCAGAGGACTGGAGCACCTTTCCTATGACAAAAGGCTTGAGGGGGTTGGGTTTGTTTAGCCTGGAGAAGGCTCTGGGGAGACCTTGTTACAGCCTTTCCATACTTAAAGGGGGCTTATAAGAAAGATGGAGATAGACTTTTTACCAAGGCCTGTAGTGACAAGAGGTGATGGCTTTAAACTAGAAGAGGGTAGATTTAGATTAGATATAAGCAAGAAATTCTTTGTTCTGAGGGTGGTGAGACATTGGAAGAGGTTGCCCAGAGAACTTGTGGAGGCCCTGTCGTTGGAACGTTCAAGGTCAGGTTGGACGGAGCTTTGAGCAACCTGGTCTGGTGGAAAATGTCCCTGCCCATGGCAGGGGGTTGGACTAGATGATCTTTGAAGGCCCCTTCCAACCCAAACCATTCCATGATTCTATTCTGTGTTTCTAGCTTGCTTCTTAAAGGTGTTCCTACATGGACTGGAAAGTCAGTGGCAACCTTTGAGTTTATGTGAATTTTAACGTACATTTTCCATAGACAATGTTTAGGAAATGGATTAAATAATCAACCTAAATTTTCTTGGAATTTGAGTGTTGACTGTGGCACCCTTTCTTTGCCTGGTAAGATTTCAGGAAGCTTTACAGAAATGTACATACATAATACGGCTTTAAACACCAGGCTGGCAGTTGGAGCATTGGAGTTTCATTTCTGCTCCTGTTCTTGCTTCCCAGAATGACCTTGAACAAAGCAATAAGAACATTTTCAAACAGCAGTAGCTAAAATTAACTATCTAGAGCCACATAAGGTGTATAACTCTATTTCCATAGGAACTAAGCACCTGCCACATCAGTGGGAACTGTAGTTCTGTTCTGTTCAAATTCCCGGTTATAAAAATCTCCCCAGAAGCTTTTGGAGTCTTAGTGTCATCACGTGTCAAGTAGGTACAATAAAGCCATACAATTTATGGAAGAATATATTTTTCACTGTGGGCTAAATGTATTTAATACTGCTCCTTTACAAAAGGATCAGTCATCCCTGCCTGCTGCCATGTGAAGAGACCATCCTGCCCCTAGGTGCAGCAGAGTTTGAGTTTAGAGCTGCTTACTATCATAGATCTTAAATATCTTAAAGTGGTTTGTATATTTGCTGTGGCCAATCACTATAATGGCTGTTATAAGCAAAACTGGCAGTATTTAAATGGTGCCTTTTTCTGGTTTAACAGACTTTGAAAGAATTTGTCCGGATCGACATCGACATTTACATTGCAGGGGCACCGGGTGAGTACTTGCCTTTCTGTCAGCATCACCACGGATGCCTCATCCCACTGCCTTCCCCATCCACCACTGAGCACAGCCGCAGAGAATCACCCCAGTTTTACCTTCCAGTCTTGGATAGTGAACAGATCCAACTGAACGGATGCGTCATCCCTCCCATGCTGAACCCAGCACGCTGGGACCACACACGACAGCTCGTTTTACCTACGGCCACCACTGTGCTGTACAGCTCTGGGCTGCGAGACCCGCTATTGGGCAGTCTGGGTTAGGCATTAAATAAGAAAAAGGGCTCAAATTCCCTTCTGCCTGGCATCGAGCAGGGCAGTGCTGATGGGCATTTATATCCCACCCTCTCCACGTCAGTAAAGAGGAACCCATGTGCTCTAAGAAATGAAACAGTGCAGCATACCAGCAATTCCCGTGTTCGCTCAGTGGACACGCTCAGGATACACTATTTCTTCATTTTCAAGGCCCACAGGTCACTTTAGTGCTTTGATTTTGTTCCCCCACAGAGGACCTCCTGGACAAACTGGAGAGATGCGCATTTTTTGATGAGGAGATCAAGACATCCATGTTTTTTCTCACCATTCATGATGCTGTTCTACACATTTTGCTGAAGAAGGATATAGCCAGCTCCCCCAAATTAAAGCCTGCCGAGGTAACACTACAGTTTTCATCTTTTGCTACTTTAGTGCCATTACGTTACTCACAGGCACCCAGCAGTGCTTTGCACAGCGAGCCATGTGCCCTACACCATCTCTGTATTCAAAAAGTTAATGATTAAAACTCAGCTGCTCTCCAATAAATTTGGAGAGTAAGAGCGGCCACTGGTCCAGGTGTCTGGCAGACAACTAGTGAAAGGGGTGAATGATCCCCACTGGAGACTGGCCTGGCTGCGGACTTCACTTGAAGTCACCTCCTTGGGAAGGGCACGGTGTGGGGCGAAACGTGGGCCCATCCATCGGCAGTCCTCTGTCGTCACCCATCCAGCGGGGGGACTGCTGCTTATGCTGCAGTGGCTCTTGCAAGGCGGACTTGGTGCTGCTTGCGTGTAGGCTACCCAGGCCTGTCTACCTTCAACAGGAGTGCTAAAGTAGTGCAGATAAATTAGTACAGCCAAATTTAGTGTTGGCCTTTCTGGGAATGCTCCTAAATCAAGAGCAAGAAAGGATCCTGTGTATGTTAAATCTGTTTAAAATGATACTCACCTGGAATCTGTCTAATCCCACTTAGCTGAACTGGCCCAGCTCTTCTGCACTGACCTGTGGAATACCAGGGACATAAAGGGCTGACAAGTGAGAACTTCCTTCCAGGTCAACTTCCCAAGCATGTTCCAGAGATTTAAAAGCAATACCTTCTTCAAAGTGAAAAAGGCAAAAAAGAAACAATCCATTTCCTAACCCACAACTTCTTGTGTTTACTGCAGGAGAAAGCTAGCGGCAACGACTATATCGTCATCCCCAGCAATGGACTGCGCAGCCGGGAAGGCATGGTAAGTCTCCTGTGTCCAGTAGCAGCACTCCAACTGTAGGAAACGTAACCCCAAAAGCTGCTCACGGGAACTGCTATGTCAGATAACAAAAGCGTCTTCATCCCTGAGCTCTTGTGTCAGCCCAGGGCAGAAAGCATCCAGACAGCTTATTAATGGGGTTTGACTGAAGGCAAAGCCTTACAGGAGTAAGAGGCACAGGGGTTGGCTCACGAGCCTTGGGCACTGAGAGTCTGCGGAGGGAGGGCAGGGGAAGGCCATCTCACCAGGCTCTCCCCTGCCTCCTTGCCTGTCCACCATGGTTCCCCCATGATGTGCTTACTGGTAGCACGTCCGCATGGCAGAGATGTCAGCATTGGTCCCGTTTATCTAAATGTCATAGGCAGAAGGGGAGTCCAGAGACAGGGATAAGAAAGGGACACACACAGCCTTTCATCATGGACTTTAAGAGAAGGGCAGCATCCAGCACGTGGCAACCTCATAAGGAAAAAGTGCCAGACCACAGTCTTCCCGCATAAACACTTTAGGGGAGCAAATTTTTACATGCCACTCACCAGAGGGCACCTGCCCTGGCTGTTCCTTACAGAGGGTGACATGTATTTCCTTTTATTTCCTACAGATTCCAACAGAAACAAAATTTTAGATTAAATTTTCGAAATAGAATATCCTCCAGCAACACAACGTCACTTACAGAAGAATGCAGATGCAGCGATGAGCATGAAGATGGAAGGATACTTTCATCTACCTTAAGAAGGATTTACTACACATGGCTATGTTCCAGGCTTTGGAATGGGCTTGTTAGCCTTTATGTGTCTCTGTATATATAGAAATGTATTTATGTACATACATGGAGGCAAAAATCACACAGATTTTCTTATTTCATACCTTGCTGGCAGCCTACCCACAGAGCTGAAGCAGCAGGTAATGTTAAGTCTATTTGCATATACTTGTACATATCTCTATATTATTCCGACTGTTTGTAGACAACCTGTACAGTTACTAGAGAATATATAAATATTTGAAATCTTGTAATTTATAAGACAGACTAATATTTGGGAGTGATATTTTATCTTCAGTTTGTATATAACTTGTATAAAGTTTTCCTTATGGTTTGTAAAATACCTAGTAGACTGAGTTATTAAGCTTGTTTTCAGCTCACTACCACGAGCCGCAGTACAACACAAAGATCATTCAGGAAGGACACAGCATTTTCAGATCCAAACATGATTCATTGATTTGGATCGGGCTGCTACAAAGCGCGTAAGAGAGGATACATTTATAGTGACCTATTAAATAATGGTTTTGGTAACTCTGCATCACTTGCTGCATTTGTCAATATACCATCGAGGTAGCTCATAATCAATGAGCGTGTCCCCCAGCAAGCAGACAGACCGCTGGCCCCAGAACGTGGCTCTGGAGGAGCTGTGGGTGCGGAGCTGCCAGGCGGGCAGGCGGAATTGCCCAGGTCTCTTGAACAGATGTGCAGAGGATTTTAACTTAAAAAGAGTCTATTCTGATCCTCTAATCTGCACAGCCCAGTTGTACAACTGCTGTCAGCCAACCCCTGCTGGAACTCTAAGGCTTGAAGCTGAACTACAGCACATCTTTCAGAGAAAACGCAAAAGGTGACAGAACTTTTAATTTAGTATAGCAAGTGCCGGAGGCATAAAAACCTTCAGCCTAGAGGAAAACGGAACCATCCTAGGAGTCTGAAAGAAAGAGCAGTCTGAAATCACAAGTGCTTTCAGTTTTCAAGCCTAATTTTGACTTTCAACCAAGCCAGCGTGACCAGAACAGTGCATCTGGACTTGTAGTTAAGAAGGGCTGAAGAGAAGGAGAAAGTGCTCTGGGTAAACAAGAACTATGATTTTTGTCTCTGTAGTATGCAAGACTTCAAAACAAAATCTGAAGCAAAACAAGACAAAAGTAAATGGGGGAGAAATGCTGCTTGGTTTTATAAAAGGTAAACACACACACACCATGTTCACCTGCTGTCTTTAGAAAACCGAGCTTCCAAAGGGAAATGTCATAGATGTCACCTCTCTGGACCTGAATAGAGCCCTCCGTGACATGGCAACGGGCAATTGTTAATGCCGTTGGAGAAGATGGGATGCCTAAAGGCACTGAAAGGTGAAGATGGATTAGACTAAAGAGGAGGTGACAACCAGCAGCTTTGAAAGGGAAGTACCGGGGTAGAGGGAGCACTGATATGTTAAATATTGTCATGAATTGTTCTTTTTTTGCAAAAATCTGGACTTATGTGATGAAATCTGCTAATGAAACCAAGCTGGAAGATAATATTAAAGCGAGGAGGCTTTGAACACAGAAAGAATGAGGTGACCTTGAAGGCTGAGGTAAGAGAAGTTCAGCATTCAGAAAACACACTCATGCATTTGCAGGTGAGTAACAAGCTGCGGTTCTGCAGTGGGTGATCACGCGCCCGAAATGGCATGGGAGAGGCGGCCTCGGGCGGTAATCACAGTGAGACGTTACAGACCACTTTCTACAGACGTCAGACGGGTGGTGGGCAGTTGTACTAGCCCGCTGCTCCTCCGAGCGTGCCGCAGCAGACTTGCTGGCTATGTCAAGTACGAGTCATGTGCCAGACAACCAGCACAACAGTACCTGACGTACAACCAGGACGTCGCTGGATTGCCTTTCTAATGCAGCCTTCCAAAAAAGACATAAATTGTATCAGAGCAGATTTTCCCAGCAGAATGAGGAAGGCATTAGTGCTACCGTGCGATGCACAGGGGACATTTCACTCTAAGTGCTCCGAAATTCAGGACTGAGGCCTCTGGTTCAAGAAAGGTGAAGTCAAATGGCAATTAATGAGGAAAACCATCATGAGGATCTTTGTGGAATGGAAAGCCTGTATCTAAGGACTGGCAAAAAGAGATATAGATACATCAAAGATTTAACCTAAGAGAAAGGAAAGGCTATGCAAGACAAAATTTAAGATTGTCCTATGAGGAAAAAAAGAAAAGATATAAACTGGCCAAACATAAACATCAGCTAGATACTGGAAGATGGTTCCTAGTTTTTACAATGGTGAGATTCTGGAACATCCTTTCCAGTTAGAACAAGAAGTGCAAAGAACCTAAAATACTTTTAAGGTGAGGCTTAACATATTTATGAAAACCATGATAGCACATCAGTGGAATCTGCACTTTCTGACTCAGGCTGCTCTTTCCAGTCCTGTGCGCATGTGCACCTATACAGACTCAGGCAAAGATCCCGAGCGAAAGCACATCGGTCTGGTGGAACTTCAAAACCATATTGGATTTGCGACAGGCTTTAGATTGAGAAAAAAATACTCTTTTCTAAATTGCACTCCTCAGAACCATTCATTTCAATACTAATGGCTCTTCTGATATAGCACAGTGCCCCAGAGCATAAATCCCCCTTCCAAAACCATTCACCATTCCTTAAATGGACACGGTACCTAGACAGCCTTAACCAGAGCGCCTTGCACTCCTATGTATGCCACACGTCCCTACCAGCTACTTGCCATCCTCTTAAATCACCCTACTCCTTATTTTTTAACGTTGACAACTGCAGCACTGTGTTTCTGATGCTTTATGTGACTTCCCCCTCCAGGCACTGGTTATTTCTGCATTCAGCTCTCTGTTACCCCAATACTAACGTTTCTCTGGGCAGTTTACCCTCATGCAGATGGTAGCACATACATCTTGCTCTGTTGTGGGATATTGTGCTGATGCAGATTTAGTGGCTTATTCTTGGGATAGAGACCTTTGGAAACCTGGGTATTTATTGGTCCTCCATCGGTCAGTGTTGCTGCTCAGTTTGAGCAATACCACATACCGCTTTTTAATACTTTACTCAAGAATAAGCTAAAGGGCAAATTTCATACCCGCTTTCTTTTTGGAGAGCTGACAGGTTACGGTGTTAATTCATCACCACATACCCTGAGCCTACCTCTCCTCAGCACAGTGCAGACACTTGGTAAGTAAATAACAGGCATTTTAGAGCCAGCAAGAGGGATGGAAAATACAGAAGCCGTGGAGCCTGTGATGCTCAAGCCTACTCTCAAGCCTGGTTTTCATTTTGCAGAGCAGAAGTGATTGCCTGTGTGAAACATAGAGGCAAAAATTGCAAAGTTATTCAGTTATCCAAAGTCTTGGGCCCAATGAAGAGAGCATTATAACATGCAAACTTGTATTTTTTTCAATTTCACATTAAGTTTCTATTAAGGAAAAAGAATATTTAAGCACTTCTTTACGAGAAAGAAATGTCACTTACAGTACTGTATTCCTCATCCCTATGCTGAAATGTGGATAGCGCTTTTCTCACGCTTCTTTATACATCTGCTCCCTTCTGCTTCCTAAGAAAATGCCAGAAACTTTACCTGATCCAGAAAAGGCAAAGAACAAGTGCAGGAACTCCAATTAGTACTTATGTGATTTTATTTAGTGTAGGAAATAATTCACCATAAATGATCTTGGAGCTGTGTTCAAGCATTGGTTTCCACAAATAGAACTGAAGAAAACTCTTGTCAACCAACACATTCACATCCATTTAAAACTACTCATTTGGGTTTTTTTTTTTAGCAGTTAAGCCGAAATTCTTTTGTGAAACATTAGTACATAACAATGGAAACATTCCTGCTCGCTTGCATACATTATCACTCTTCCCGTTAGCAGAAGCGTATTACAATCACTCCTACTCCGCTCCAGAATCAAGATGAGCTAATTCACCAGCTTCCTGCTGCTGTTCCACCCACACCTCTCCTGACGTATGTTGGATTTTTTAATCTCTTAATCTCTTGTACTCACCAACCAAAACAAAACTGAAAACAATTTTTTAAAAATCCCAACAAACTGATGCCCCATATTTAGAGAACAAGGAGATGTAATTCAGAATAGGAAAAGTTTCTGAAGTAGCTCTGTCTTATAGCTAAGTCAAGACTAAAAGGAGCTTTAAACTCCATTATTCTCACTCACATCACGCAAACAAATGCAGCCGTTCAGTTTACAAACTGGTTGGTATGAATCATTAGTGTGAATATAACATACCTGAACACAGTGAAGAAGTGCACAGTTGTGAAGGCACCATTACTATATAAAGATGATTTAACAACTGCTAGGAATTGTTTTTAACAACATAAAATAAAAAAACAGAGGAAATAGAACAGGTGTAACACTGACATTTCCTTTAGAAATGTAGTCAGGACAAAAATTAATATAAACCTTGCACATTTCTCTGCTGCATTGGACCCTTTAGTGTCATATATATGAACAAGAAAGTTCAAACTTATTTCCCATACATTCAATATTGCGCTGCAACTGCAATCTGCCGTGCTCCTCCAGCTTCCCAGGCTTGACCGTACCTTCTGGTGCCACCCTGTGCACGCCTTTGTCAGCAACACGGCAATGCACCCAGAGAGAAGCAATACAAAATCAGACGCAAGCTTTACTGAGAAGAAAACATTTTAAGAACAGAGAGGTGTGCTCAGACTCGACCCACAGAGAAAGCACATCCACAAACGTGCTTCTGAGAACACTTGACTTTACATAATACAGGAGATGGTTCTTCTCCCTTGCTATGTGTGCAAACTCTAATACGGGATGAACACGAGTTACTTCCACTTTATTTTTTAACAAACAGAATTGGACACTCCTTTGAGAGCGGTTAAGTGAAAAGAAGTGGAAATTCCATCCAGTAAGGTTTTCTAATTCTCTTGGATCCGATTTTTAAAAAATAACTCACTTTTTTCTTTTTTAAAAGGCATGAAAAGTATCACTTAACACATGTAGGTACCCAATCTTTATGTTAATGGCATTTAAAAAAACCCCGCCAAACAAAGTACGTGCTCATGCAATCAGCCTGCTGGCTGTAAAGCGTGCATGGTTGCAGGCAATCCTTTAAGCAAAGTTATAGATGGAATTGAAGATAAAGCATAAGGAGACAAGCATCTCAACCACAGATGTTGCCAGGCCATCTGCTGGTGTCCTTTCATTCATTCATTCCATGGTGGACACAAACCATCAAACACCTTTTTTCCCTTATGTGACATTATCAGAGGAACCTACAATGGCTGACAAATTTCAATGTCATCAGAGTTCTCTTTAAACCTTGAGATCTGTTCGGCAGTGCCTCAGGAGGGAGATCACTGCCACAGACAGGGATATTTATTCAAAATAAACATCAAATGTTTGTCTTTACAGGAAGAAATAAGTAGGAATCCAAAGAATTCGCAAGTACATGTTGTCATTTCCAAGACTGTCAATTATACAATTAAATACAATATATGGCATTTCTGAACTTCACACTGAAACAATCAGATATTTTGCCAAAAAAAAAACCCAAAAAAACAAACCACCCCAAAACATGGCCAAAACCCCATAAACAAATGAAAAAGAATGTTAACAGAAGGTTTTGACCAATGCAGACATTTTTTAACTTTGTAAATATGAAAGCATCAGCAGTACCCTTAGTTACATAGGTATACTTATGACTTAATAAATAAAAAAACAGATTTAGGTCTTCCCACACAAGCGAGACTTAGAGATTTGACCCAAGTCCAAGTCCTGCCTACATAGGATCACTTTTCAGAAAGTCCTCTATCACAAAGACTTTTGATTCATGGTCACTAAACAATTCAAGGGCTCCCACTGATTTTTGGGGGTAATATGTCATTGTCCATATGATGCATCAACTTTGCCTCAACTATAAACAGAAAAAAAATTCTCACACATTCTCTACAGTGACATTTACCTTTTGTGGGTTTTGCTAGAGCAAAGAAAGGCTGCTGTTTTCCCCAAAATCAATTCAACTGTCTCAGCATTTTCAGAAAAGCACTTTATCAATAACTTCAAGAATAGCTTTGGACCCAGAATTATGAAGTTTGAACCCTTCATCTGCTTCACAACAGACTGGGTACAACACATAACAACAGCACGCAACCTGTCTTATTTCTAAAAAGTAGCATGATGGAAAGAGTTGCCTTATTTCCTCATCACCTGCAATGGACAGGGAATAGCCGATTTCAGAATGTCTGATTTTCCAAAACTGAGTGCACTGGTGAGGCTGATGCACCTCCCTGCACAAAAGCCTGTCACACGGTGTCCTCGTAAGCCCGCATGTGTGACCTTCTCAGCCTGAACAAAATGAAGCCGGTACCTGGAACCATCAACAAGTCTGTTTAAAACAGGTATTTCACACATTCAGTTTGGCTCTGCAGAGTCACAGAGTATTAATCAGACATGCAGATTTTCTCCCAGATGAAGTTATATGTTGTAATATAAATGTCCCTAAGTCTACCTCCTACCAAACAATTTGAGAAAAAGGGGTCCTTAAAAGCTCTTCATGCGTTTATTATATGTTACTGAAACAAAACAATGCTGGCAGTCATTTTCACCTTTATTCACATTAAAACTAAATTTGCAACCAACTTCATACCAAAGCACACTATGTCAATCAGCCTCCTCTTCTTCACCAGTGTGTTTTATTTAAAATGACTTATTTTTCAGAGAAATCAAACCAAAGAACTCTGTCTTAGAAAGAAGCATATTACAGCTAAGCAGACTTTTAACCAATTGACACTTACTGGCCATTTGTATACCCCAGAATTTATTCATGTATCTCAGAGTTTATTTGTACTTCTCTAAAGTAGTATTTATTTGAAAGGTAGTCTAAAAGATTTGCCCTTGGTCACAAGGAAATCAATGGCAGTTAAAAACAGAGAGTAAATCTAAAGAGCCCTTGCAGCGCTAATTAAAATTATGCAGCTTGTACATAAAATTAAAAAATTTGGAATGTCACACTGCCAAAGCTCTTTCATAAATTTTAACAGTTATGAGGCAGGAAAAAAAGGTTTACAAAATAAATAGTAACACCGAGGCTTTAAGACAGTTCGGATTATTCAAGAACAGTAGGAAGTGACAAACCTTGGAAAAAACCCACAAGATTTCTTCATCTAAAAGCACCACTGCTAGAAATGTGGCATTTTGAAAAAAAAACAAGTGTTCAGCACTAACATTGATTAGAAATGCAAAGATAAGCACTCCAAACAACAGACAGCATTGTCTTATTATTGTGCAGTTCAGCTACCAGCTGCACTAAAAAAAGAACATTCTCATTTTATATTTATTATATTTCTCTTTTTTAAAAGTATGCTCATATAAACCTAAGTTTTGGGCCAAAACAGACCTGAGGGCCTGCTTATATTGCTACTTTTTAAAGAAAGCAAAACAAAACACCTAAATATTGTCTGTTCAATTAGATCTGTATCACAAAATTGCAACAGATAAAGGATGTGTAGCTTTTTTATTTCTTTATGTCTACAGAAGGGATGGCAGACCAGTTCTTTCAGGTTATCTAAATGGGATGTTTTCCTACTGTACATATTCTAGAAAGTGACAAGAGGCAAATGCCACCTCCTTACCCAAAATAATCTGCTTCTCACAGACATGACAAGCCAATTCCCAGCCACTTGCACGCAAAGGTAGCCATGGATAAACACAATAGTTTGAATTCAACTCCAATGAGTAGTGTACAGGTAAACAGAACCTTCTGAACCGAAACTAGCTTTAAAACAAACCAACTAACCCACCCAAAAACCTAAACCCCCAAACAAAAACAAACCCCCAGCAAAACCCTCAATACATTACATGGTTTCATGTCATGCCCACAGCTGTATTTCTGATAAATTTATCTTGCTGCATGAATTTAAAAAAAAAAAAAAAAAAGAAAAAGCTGAAATGCAGTATTCTGCATGTCTGATCTCTAGTACCACGAATTCACCATTGCCTGAATTCATTATAAGTAATGGTAACTGTTAGTAGAAATATTAAAGTTCCCTTAATATGTCATTATGCTGCCCATTTGGAAAGTATTAGCGCCGAAATGGTGTCCCAGAACTATGTCTGTATTAACTTCATATAAAAACCCACCACTTTTACAACCATATTTCAATTTAATTATTGTACACAGGTTAACAAAAACGTATCACAAGTGAAACTAAACACTGGATTTAACAAAAATAATATTCAGAATGGTACAACACGTGTTCATTTTCTCCAGGAAATAATATTACAAGTGTTCATCTTAGGACAATTCAGCCACACTAGAGACAGAAGTTCTGTTAAAATGCAACCGTGGTCTACTAAGCCACTTATTTTAGCACTACAGAGTATTTGGAGTCCTACAGCCAAGGCTTAAAAATCATTTAAGATTCAACCCCCAAAATGTCTTACAGTCAAAATGACAGTATTTTAAAAAAAAAAAACACAACAAAATAATCCCAAAATAATTAATTAAAAGGTTGTTGTATATAGTTTTATCCTCTTCATAGCACTCTCTATTCATACAATTGCCCGCATCACTGGTAATAGGGTCTGTACCTGGCTTGATCAGGGTGGTGTGGTCCAGGAAGCGGGGCCTGAGCAGGAGGCCCTTGCATCCTTGGAGGTGGAGGCGGCCCCCTTGGAGCTGGCCATATCCCTGGACTCATTCCCCCGGGCTGTGTGAAAGGGGGACTAAGAGTTCCTTGATCTTCACTGAACTGTGGCAAAGAGTTAGGATTATAGTGATGGGGAGGGGGCGCATTTACATTTACGGGTGGGCCTCCGTGCTGAGGAGGGGGAGGTCCTGGAGGAGGATGATTCATATATGGTGGCATCTGGGCAATTATATGTCCAGGTGGCGGGGTTATTGGAGGAGGAGCAGAGGTCATTGGTGGTGGAGGAGCTTGGCTATATACCATGTGAGGAGTACCTGCTGCCTGGGGAGGATGCTGCAGTGGATGGCTTATTGGTGGAGGTGGTGGGGGGGGGTGGTGCATAATGTTGCTGTGGAGGCATAATATGATGAGGGTGCGATACCACTGGTTGACCCTGGTATTCAGGATGATGGTGAGCAGGTGCAGGGGCTGGTGGAGGTGGTTCTCGAGCACCTGAATTCGAATCATCCTGAATAGGGACAGTTATTAAGTTGCTGTGTTTTCTCGTTGAAATGCGGAAGGTGTCCTGACTGACTGGGCGAGGCGGCGGTGGAGCCATTGACATCTCTGCAGGAGGCGCACGAATGTCTTCGTGCGGTTGGTTATAATGCTCATGTGGCACATGCTGTAAAGGAGGTGGTGGCATCATGATGTGCTGCTTTGGCGGAATGTGGCTCATATGATGTTTCTCAGGCGGCATTATGAAACGCTCAGGAATTTCGGCAGGCGGTGGGGCAATAGGAGGATGCACAGGTTCGATTGGAGGACGAGTAACAGGCTTTCCAGCTCTCATGTGACGGTGGTTGATGTGAGCTTGTAAGTCCCTCTGTGACAGGTAAGTTCTCTTGCACCCTTGAACAATGCTACACATGAAGAGAGACCCTCGGACACACTGCTCGATTCGCTGCACAGGTTCATTACAGCTAAATCAGAAGAGAATATTGGTTTATTGTCATCACAGAGACCTCAACCTGCCTTTTTTTCCCCCCACTAAGAGTCAACCAATTTACCATAATTACCCAAATTAGAACTGACAATTTTTTCCCCCAACTGTAGCAATGAAAGAAACATTTCACTGATTTTGAAGTTTATCTAGTTTTTAAGTCTCCAGACACAACTATGAAAGAACATAAAAATTTCATGAGGTGGAAATGTAGAAATAGCACCACTCTCTCTCACAAATTCCTTCTGTGCATTAAGACTTACCAAGAGTCACTCTCACTAAACTGTCACTTATTCCTTTTCAAATTACAGAAATAACAGGTTATCTACACAAATACTTAAACTGCAAAGTAAACACTGATCTCTTACAATCCCAAAATATGATATGCGAAACTATAATCAAGTGGTGTAGTAAAGGATATGCTACTGCCTCTGCTAAATGGACATAAATAAGAATCATGTTAATACAGTATCTGAAATAAGGTGTTTAAGTTATTTTCCTACATTTCATTTAACAACAAATTTTGAGATAACTCACCCTGGACACATCTTGTCTCCCTTTTTCTCATGTAGTATAGCACAGTCATAGCAGAAAACATGCTTGCAAGGTATCTAGAGACAAAAAAACGGCTCTGTTAACCCATTGTACATAAACATCTACATCATTTTGCAGAATACAGTTCCTCCCTCCAGCACACAATTTCTAATCATAAAAGCAACTAAGTTACCTACAAGGTGAACATGCCCAGCAGTGTCAGCAGTTTACAACACCTTTGCATAGAAACTTTCTGAAACAGTTTCTGTTGAGTCTGGGTTTTTGGGGGGTAGGTTTGTTTGGGTTTGTTTTTTGTTTGCTTGGGGTTTTTTTAAGAGTTGGCAAAAACATGGGCAAAAGTCTTGCAATAATACGAACAGCAAACATTTACAGAAGCTGCAATCTAACTACACTTGTCTTGCTGGCAAGGAAGGAAAGTTTTAAAAGCATTAACTGTCCTTAAGTCAGATCCTGAAGCCTGTTACATCACACTTAGAAATCTAAACTAATCTCAGGGATTTTGTTACACTAATTTTAAAGGGATACAAAAGCAAACAGTGTTTTCTAACTTCATTGCAAGTCTTTAATTGCGATAAAGAGCTTAGTTTTAAAACTACGTCGTGTAAGGTCAAAACCCACTGAACTTGACAGGTTTTTTTGTTGGTGACAGTGTTTTTATTTTTTTGTTTAATGTTTTCAAGCTTACTTTATTAAATCAGGAGGTAAAGTGAAATCAGACAGACAGATGGAACAAAACCACTTCAGCAGTGAAGGCGCCCAGTTTCATCCTGATATTCTTCTGCTGTTTATTCAGAGGCCTGGGAAATCAGTAACCTCTAGCGGCCTCATAGAGACATACTAAAACCGGATTTTACTTAAAGTGAAACTGTGGCTGCATCTTCCACTGATAATTTCACTCACCATGCGTCCATACATTTTGATGGGCAATCCACACTTATCACAGAAATGGACCGGTGTATCATCCTTTTCCCCCAACAAGTTTATCTGATAGGATAGAGAAAGGGGTGGGAGAACAAAACCCAACATCACTAAAGCTTCTCATTTCAATTATCACCAACACACCCACTATTTCTGAATTAGTTAAGAAGGATGCAAGAACACCACAAATATGAGAAAGCAGAGAATGTATTTTCAGTCAGTCAAAAGTAATGGAAGCACTTCCATTTAAGAAGGTGTCTACCAGGGCTACCTACAGCTTGGTATGATTCACAGACAAGGATTCACAACTTCCCATCCATGACTTTACCTTATAGTCCCAAAAGATGGGTCCAGGGAATCTTCTTTGATTGCCAAACATTTCACCTCCTTTGCATTCGTATCGCTCTTCTTCGTTATAATCAAATTCTTCTGTGGAAAGAAGAAAGAGAAGAAAGACACAAGCCAACCACAACACTTTCCCAATTGATGCAGGTTGCTACTAAGAGCACGTGTCATTCTGTACTGAAATCATCAAGAAATGCCACAGCACTTCTAATCTGCTGGGCCCATTCTACAGAAAGGTACAGTCAAAACAGTGAGACAGTCTGTTTTGGGAATGTACATCATTTAATCCTTATAGTGCAGCAGTACCTGGAAATTTGAAGCTTCTTGTGCACTTGGACAGAACCTTTGACTCTAAGTCTCCAAGACTAAGTAAAATCCTGAACAATGCTGCAGAATATGCTTCCCTACTACAGGTCTAGTATTTATATTAATTTACCTTCATCACCAGCTTGTGTCTTTGAAGGCATCCTGTTCATATTTCTTGGAGTTCGAGGTGCAGGTTTGGTTTTATTGGTCTGTTTTGAGATAAGCTTTATAGGGATTCTTCTACGAACATCAAGACCACCCAATGATCCTGAACTATTTGTTCCTTGCAAATCATTGTCTATGAAAGAAAAAAAAAGTCAACGTAATTTTTCTGTTATCTAATAGTTTCTAAAGAGACTAAATATTAACAGAAGAGTTTTAAGAAAAACAATTTTTAAAGCTTGTTTGAGACTTATACAACGTATCAAAATTTGATCACTAAACATCTTCACATACAGTTTATTCTAGAAGTCAAGTCACAAAACTGTACTGGGAGCAACCCTGATTTTAGGAAATCTATTTCTAAAAATGAAGTTATTTTAAAAAGTTAGCTAGTCTGTCATTTCTCCACAACAGGGGAAAAAAAAACATTAACTGCACAGCTCCTCCCACAGCATGAATAGCACTGAAGAGTCAATTCTTTGTACAACTTTGACAACATAGAACTTATGAGAAAAAATAATTTTTACAATTTATGTAAATTGTTTCTTAAATTTGGAAAGAAACTAGTTCCCATCTTGGCATATCAGCATCTTGAAATATCACTTCAAAACTTAGCATAAAGTATTGCAAAAATATCAGTACCTAAGAGTACTTAGTAGTATCCTTGCTAAACTGTAAAATATTGTTCCCCACTACATACAGAATTCTCTTTAACGAGATTTAAATCTGAGTAGCAGGGCAAAGGAAGCAATAAATAGCCTGACACATGCATCAGCAGATACAGGCTCCAAGAGATAATCTACAGGAGGTATTGCAACAAGCAACAGCAATGAAGGGGGTACAACTCTCTCAGCTTCCAGTGACTCTACCTTAAACTGCTGCCTGGCATCTTATTAGTACAAAAATAAAGTTATGTCCTTCATGAATCTACCCAGCTGATTTTCATTTTAATTGAAAATGCCATTTTGACAGATGTTTCAAAGGAGGACATGTTCAGCCTTGAAGGGGTGTGCCACATGCCACCAAAACTATGAACTGTGACAAACTGTCAAATCGGGACCGTACCCTGACAGTCACTTTACCTCAAAATCAAGAGCCCTCAACTTGCTCTGATAGATCAAATGTATTTATTCCTCTTAGCACTGTGGTTGAGACATTTCACTCTAAAAGGCAATATGTAAAAAGCCAAGAACAATAAAACCTGTTTTTACTTTTGTTCATTTGTTGCTTTTGTTTAGGCTGTCCTGTTGGCTAAACAGATGACACAGCAAACATATAATTATGACACTAGGCTTCCCCAGAGACTGCTGGACTAGAATATCAGAGATAATAATGCTAAAGCTGTCTATTTTATACTTTTGGGGAAATTCTGTTTTCCACCAGAATACCGCAACACCATAGACCAGAAAAAGTCTCTGCAGGACCTTAATCTATTTGCAAATGAAACAAATTTTTAAAGAAACCAAACCCTTGTGTATTATTCAGTCCACTGAGCTGCCAACAGGAAGCAACTAAGTTCTGACGCTTTTCCTCCATATACTTTTGCAAGCTAGGAATATTTACATGAGTTAGCTGCTCAACTAGTCAAAACTAGCTAGTTTATTAGTCATTCACATTTCACAAAAGGATAACAAATTCCAGTCTGTAAGCAGAACTAGCAGGATTAACTCCAGAAACAAATATGAAAAGCATGCCAAAATTGTTAAGACTACTTAGAGGAGCTCTAATTAGACGTGATACACCCTCCTGAACTGTCACCTTAATCAACTTTTCTTAAGTTTTACTTTTGCATTTCAGGGTGGGTTTTTTTTAAATTCATAAATATACCTCATATACTATACCTTATATGTATAGATTTATAATGCAATCTTTGCTAAGGGGAAGAAAAAAAACAACCAACAAACAAACGCCAGTAAAAAACCCCACCTCCACTCATCTATTCCTTGGACTATGCCACCGCGCTAACCAGCAAAGTATCAAAGCTACGAAACCAAATTAAAGCGCATGAGAAAGTTTCCTCTCCAAAGCACAATTACCGAACCAGAAAACACATTATCGGCACCGATCTCGGGAACCGCAGCGGGCAAACGACAGCCTCGCCGCCACCTCCCGCACGCTACCGCCCGCATCCACCTGCTGCGGGCCGCCGGGCTCCGGATACACCGCAGTGCTGAGCCCGGGCTGCCCGCGCCGGGACGCGAGACGGGGCCCTGGCGGCGGAGCAGCCCCTCAGGCCGGCGGCTGAGCCCCGCCGGGGGCGCCGGGGGTATGGGGGGAATGGCCGAGCGCCGCCGCGCCGGGGTCCGCCGGCCCGGCGCTGAAGGGAGAGTCCAGGCCCCGCCGCGCGGGCCGCGGGGAACCGCGGCCAACGCGGGCCCCACCGGCGTTACCGGGGGCCGGGCCGCATCCCACCGCCACCCTGGCGCCGCCCCGCACCCGACGGCCCCACGCTCGGCCTCTCCCCGCCCGGTAGCGCGGAGCGGGCCCAAGCGGGGACGGGTATAAATGGGTCCCCCGGCCTCTCCCCTCCTCACCATTGTGGTCCATGATTCGGCGCGGGGCACTGTGGGAGCGGAAGGGTGCGGCCGGAAGCGGAAGTGGCCAGAAAACGGGCGGGTGGGCGTAAAAAAGTGCGTAGTGAGGAAGTGTTTGCGGTACCAGGCTCGCTGCGCCCCTGCGGAGCGGCCGCGCCGCCGCAGGATAAGGAGGGCATGGCGGAGCCCGCCCTGTGGGGGAAGATCGGCGGAGCAGCGCGGAGCAGCACGGCAGCGGGAGCCTCGCTCCCGACAGGCTCTGCGAGGAGGCCGGGGAGGAAGGCGCGGCCGGCCCGCAGTGCCTGCCGGGATGGCGGCTGGCGGACCGCTGCCCCATGGGGGGTGTAGTGCCGCGCGCCCCGCGCCTGCGCGCTGCGGCCGGAGCCGGCGGAGATGGCGGCGGCGGGGCTGGCGGCGGCCCGGCGGGAGCCCCTCGGCGGCGGCGGCGGTGGTGGGTGCGCTGTGCATCCCCACGCGGGACCCGCCGCGGGCTGGCGGGGGGGGCTCCTGCCCCGCGGGGAGCCGCTTCCAGACGGTCTGGGCGGAACTGAGAGGGGCTGCGGGGGTGGTGGGCTCGGCAGGCCCTGGGAGAGCGGTTGGAAACGGGAGGCGTTGCCGACCCTGCGGCTTCTTGGAGAAGGGTGAAATTAGAAAACGAGAGGGGTCTTTCTGCTCGGGAGGCACGGCAGCCCTGCCTGCGGGCTTCCAGGGAATTGGACGAGTCTGAACCCGCGCTGGGCGGTCTCCGCTGCTCGTGGTCAGGCTGCGGTTTGACCGTGGAAACGGCGGATTCCGGACCGCGGGGGCTGCAGGAGCGCCGGTGACTCGAGGGGACAGCGGCCCTCCTGCGCGCCCTGAAGCTTCACAGCGATAGGGCGCACTGCCCCAAGAGGCTGCTTTGTGTAACTGCCACAAACTTAGCATTTTGTAAATCGTATGTAATTCGGTGGGGTACTGTCTTTATAGAACGCTTCTATAGCACTGAAGAAAGGAAAAGAATATAAATACAATTAAACCATAGGTTATAGGGCAGAAAGTGGCCTCAAGCAGGCCTTCCACAATGCTAGCTTCACTCCAGGCACTTCAGATTGGTGGCCATTTCACTAAAAGTCTCCAGGATTGGGATCTTTTGTCCCTACAGACAATGTCTCTCATTATCTTTATAACCTTAACGTATAAAAGCTGCCATTTAAGCCTAATGTTTCTTGTCTTATCTCCACAAGGTAGAGAGAACAGATTTTCCCTTTTGTCTTTGCTGTTCCTCAAAAAGCAGACCCAAGGGAAGCACGATGCTGATCCTTCCATAATATGCTTTATATCCCCACAATAAGAATTCCCAAAGAGAAGAGTTTAATAAATAATCAAATATGCAGATGCACGGAGCATGGTTTCAGTGTGGACAACTTTATTTTCTAGTTAATGTATACGCTTACTTTTAAAATACAGCTTTTTAAAAGGGTAAAAAACTTAAAACATGTCTCCAAATTTAACACCTGACATGCAAAGACAGAATGCATACAAAAATATCACTTCATTCTACTCGAAAAAGATAAGCATGTCTAGTTGCATTACTTACAGATGTTTGAATTAGTACAAAATTGTACAGAATTTTAGCTTCATTGCAAAATCCATTATTTTGGTATCCTTCATTTTGATGGATACATAGAAAATTAAGCAGCACATACCCCCTGACCAACTGAGAAAGGTATTTGAATGCCTTCTGCATGTCACCTCTTACCATTTTGTGTAACTGTAGGCTTTGTGTGCAGTGCTATTTTTCAGGAAAAGTTGAATATTTTGTGCCAGTTAAATTAAGAACAAATACAACCATGCCTTGAAGAGATATGCAAGCCAAGAATAAGTGCATTGCATCATATTTTATCACAATTAATTCCAGTCGAAATACCATCTTTGGAAAGGAAACTGGAAGATTGTTGAATATTTAATTGCTTTTTCTAAATACCTGTACGGACAAGAACTGGAGGAGTTTCAAAAAATAACATAAGCCCACATTCCGGTCAAGTAAGAATCCATACTCAGACTTCACAGTGCAGATGTTCTCTTGAGGGAAAAAAAAATTCCACTGCTACCATTTTTTATACCACCTTTTCCATAGTATGTGTTCTGCGTAAAAATTAGCTGAAAGCTCACTTAGCAGTCCCAGGTAGGATATTTTATTTTCTACGTAAAATGTACATCCACTTTAGAAAAGCAATACAGCTTCTGAGAAACATGTTACTGGCCTTGTCCTGCATCGCTATGTGCTGTGTGCACTGGCACCAGTGGCTTATGGTCAGGTTAAGGTGAGTTGGGCCATGGCGTGATAGGAAAGTTTTGTCAGTAATGTGGGCAGAAGTGCCAACCTCCTGCGTTCGGCTGGCGAATGGAAGGGGAGAGAATGAGGACAGGTAGTGCTAAAAGCGTGAATTGTCAAATCACAGCCTGAGCCTAAGCACTGGTGTAAATAGAAATTAATACTCCCCTCTGAGGAGGTGCAGATCAGTCCGATCTGCCACTTAAACACGTGCCTCACTCTCAGCTTGACATGCAAATGGCATATGTCTGTACATGCAAACCGGCGTTTTTGCTGGCTTGGACCAGAACATCAGTATCATCTAGGCTGAAGCCTGTATTGCATTTGAAATGAGAAACTTCACTCTCTGTCATGAGGACTGACGTTTTTGCCTTAATTGGAGAAAAAAGATGTCAGGCTGGTGCTGTTACCTACTATGCAAGATACTGTCCAACTGACTGAAGGGTATAGGAGTTTTTTCACTGATTTTGATGGAGTTCACTTGGGTCCTTAGGACAGAATAATTTATTTAGTGCTTAACTTTTAACCTGAGATTTTCTGCTAACATTACTTGCAGCAAAAATCTTCTCTGTGCAGTGCGATATAGGAAAATTTCTCTGACATAAACAAGGAAGACTTAAATATGTGAACATACTGGAGCTAATTAGCCCACATTGTGAAACTTACTCCTAGACATTTCTCACACTTCTGTTATTATCTGTTCCCTCACCATGCAGGGTTTTTTTCGATTAAAAATATTAATGTAGTGCTAAAAAAATTAAGTTAGCAGTCTGTTTTCCATCAAAACACATTTCTTCTTCATGAAAAGTAAGAACATTGATTTCCTGCATATCTATTTTATATAGTCCTGAAGTAAAGATTAGAGTTCTGCGCGTCAAATCCTTTATCTTTTGTAAATTATTGCACTTGTGCATTATGGACTGTCAAATTTAAAAGAACAGCAGTGTTTTGATGTCAAATATTAAAAGAAAAAAATATGCTATATAAAAATATAACTTCATAAAACTAAATAAACGCCTATATTCCATTTTAAAAAACCCACAAACCTGTACACTAGATCACATTCTGACTTTCGTACTTGCACTCAGTAGCAGCCAGTTCTACATATTCCATTAAGTACTTGGGGACTAAGGTTTTCCTTAATCTAATTTATGTTGTGGTCTGCCTCTTGATGAAAGATATGTAACTCAGCCATAATAATCTTCTGTGTATATTTCATTTTAGGGACGATCATAAACAGTAGTGCATGATTTACTCCCATGGGATTAATACAGAACTAATGAACCCATATCCAAGGGTCTTATCTATTGAAACTTACCCTATTTAAAGTTTTATAGTAGTTCAGTGCCATTTTCTGTTCATGTGACTGTTTCACCTGTCACCTGTTGCTGTTATCTAACAACCTGCAGCAATTTAAGAAATTGCTTGGAAAAAAATGATGATGACATAGTTTTCAAGACTTGTCAGCACATATGCTCACAGTAGTGTTCTAGAATTGCAAAGCCTTGGCCACCTAGAACTCCTGCCCTCTCACTAGGCATTGTACAAATACAGAACAAAAAGCTTGCCACCCAAAGATTTTGGTCTCTTCAGCTCTTCTGGGCAGACCACGAAGCAGCTTTTCATCCTATACACACACATAAAACAGTGTATAGCACCTCTGCCTCACTAGTCCCAAAACTGAGTACGTAATTTGTAAGTCTTCCTATTTTTTTATCAATATATCATAATGGAAAGTGCTTGCTGAATCAAGGTCCAGAATATTTCCAGGATAACGTTAGCTAAAATTTGGAGATTTCTAGAGATCTATATCATTCAGACAAACAATCAGGGTTTTCTTCAAGTGCAAAGATTGGTTTCATTGCAGAAAATGCTTATATAGTACCGGTGCATAAGTATTGCTGTGAGTTCATAGGTAAGACAGTACCAGCAGTCCATCCTCATGAAGCAAGTCTGCGCATAGCCTAGTGAAATGGTTTTCAAAGGGAGGAGAGAAACAGGCCATGGTTAGTTCGTAGTACACACTGCTTGGAAAAGTAAAATGTTTGTGTATGTGTTAACTAAAAACTACTAAGTTCAACCTGGCCTCAGCAAAAGTACAGAGAAAGTAACTGTTCTGAGGCAGCATCCCTCTGACTTGTGTCTGCACCAGACAATTCAGTCAGGAAGCTGCAGGTCTGAAGGTTACTAGCTCTCACCTTCAAAATGTGGCTATAAAGGTGCAGGTCAGAAACCTCTCAGAACACTCTTGACCTTGGATTGTTAGTTTTGTGTCTGGCTTCTTTTCTTATTTAATGACAATAATATAAATATCTAAGCAATCCTGTGAATAGAAATCAGAATTTGGGTCTTTTTGGCCTGCCATTCCCAAATGCTTCTGTTACAGAATCATGGTGTCTTTCTAGCTTTTTTAATCCTTCATTCCTTTCTGCACTGTGACTTAGAGAGGAGCGGAAAGCGCTTCTCCCCATATTAGTGATGAAGAATAATAATTGGGTCTCTTGCAATATTCATACCAACCAAAAAAGGACGGGGTGAATCAGGAGTACCAAGTATCACAGTCTACTTACCAAGCCCTGATGAAGTTTGAGAGTGTTTTGCTTAGGATCTCAGTTTCTCCTCTCACCAGTCTGCCTTCCAAGCTGACCTTACCTTTTCCTACGGGACTTCATGCTATGGTAGAAACTCCAATGCAGGGTGATGCTGAGAACCTCTACCCAGCCACAACCTCCTCTTTCCTACTTGCCTCCAGGCACCTCTACCTCCCACATGCACAGCAATCTTGCTGCCGCATTTTGCTAGAGCATGACAGAGAGAAGGGTCACAGCACGCTTCCAGCCCCTTTCCATTCCTGCTGCTGGAGCAGAGAGGCCAAGCACAGGGCACTACCCCATTTTAGCCAGGGAATTAAGAATGGAGTTCTGACTAGTACCACAGTAGCATAAAGGAGGGACACATAATAATCATGCCTTTACCTACATGGAGCATTGTAATGCTTCCAAGGTATTGATGCATCACTAGTTTAATCCATCTCAGGATTAGGTTAGATCAACCCTAACCCTCACCCTAACCCTGCCTTGCTGCAGCTTCCCGTAAAATGTTTAGATTATGCAAGAAGATGCCTGCTGTGTTAAATGGAGGAATGAAGGGGGAAAGTTGGCCACAATTTTGGACTCGGGTGCCTCAAGCCTTACCAAGTATTCTCTTAGGCACCTAACTCAGGCCTTCGTAAGGCAAAATAGTCCTAAAGTGACGGAGATCAGAAGGTGATTGTGCACATACAATCTACTACATCTCAAAAAGACCTCGACTTCCTCCACTAAGCACTGACATCCAGGTGCCCAAATAGGGTATTTGTTTATGGAGAAGGCTCAGTTCATCCACCATACTCTCACAGCATGACTCAATGCAAAGGAATAAAGCCAGCAGTATTCTACAAGTAATAGATACATTCAGTTTTCAAGTGCATACCTCTTCCTGAACATCAAGTTCATCATCAGGACGGCTTGTTTCTGTGAATTCTATGGGTTCTTTAGACTCCTGCATGAGTGAAATCTTGGTAGAAAGAAATTCAGAAACATGATGAGTTATGCATTGTCTGTATCATTGAAGTTGATTTATTACTCTGAAGTACCTTAATATAACTTCCACAACTCACAAGAGTCTGTTGTTTGCTGTTCCTTGACAAAGCTGTTGCTTTAGTTCAGCTGAGAGGAACTTAAATGTTGGAGAGCTTTTCATCCTGCCTCTCCTGATACAACGAGTTATGGCTTTGTAAAATTAATAAAAGCAGGGTTGGTTTCTAAATTGCCGTATGTCTTTGTCAAAATGTTCATCTTGGCTATAAGACAGGACAAAACTTCTAGATTCTGGGTAGTGAGGAAAAATTTTCAAAAAAATAAGGGCTCCATCCTAATTATTTAACAGTAATATTAGTTTTAATTACTATTTATTCATAATACTATAATAGTGATTCCTAGGGAAGAAATTGTGGTGAAAAGACAGGAGAACACTATATGGCCATTTTTCTAATGTGGTCCAACATCTTTAAACACTACAGAGTGTTCTGATTACCTCAAAACCCACAGAATACAACTAGGAAATGCAGAGAGAAAGGCAGTAGGAATGAACAATAGTGTGGAACAGCTTCCATGCACACTCACACCAAGCAGAATGGGACTCTTCAGCTTTGATCACAGGTATATGAAATCATTAATAGTGTGGGGAAAGGGAGCAGGGAATGATTTTTCATTGCAGCTAACAATCCAGAAATCACACAGGATTAAAACAAACGGGAAATATTTGTCACGCAACACATTTCAAATTACAGAACCCATTGCCACAGGATAGTGTCAAGCTAAAACAGGTAAAGGGGTTCCAAAAGGAGTATGCTAGATGCATTGAAGAAAACTCCACCTGCAACAACTAAACATAATGGTCCAAATGCAACCTCCAGCTGAGGAAGTTCTTAAGCTGCCAGTTGTCAGAAAGTAGAAAATGTGTCTTAGGATGAAGTGTTCTCCATATGTGCTGTTTCTCCAGTTCTTTTCACTAACAAGATCCTGGGGTCAACAGAGCCTTCCTTTGATCCAGCAAAACATTCCTGTACTACAGAAGCTGTCCAGTTTACTAGACTCTCACTTTATTTGTACTACAGCTCTATGTCTAATTTTCAAATGTACCATGCTGTAATGGAAATTGCAAGAGTGAATGCTAGATGATAGAAAGAAGGGAAACATCCTACTGGATGTCCTTACCTTCTCAAAGACAGGATCCTGGTTGTCACTATATGTCATTTGATTCCTTATGTAGAGCACAGCATCATGGACAGTCAAGAAGAATATGTCTTTTCTGACAATATCATCAAAGAAGGCACTCCGTTCCAGTTGAGATATAAGGTTGTCTGAACAAAAGAAAGTCAAATCAATCAATCAATCATAGCTTTGTCTTTACTTTTACTTTCTATATTTCCTTTAAACCCCACCATTCTTTGTGTCCCACTGCAGCCCACCGTGTTTATCAGTGTGACAATTCAAATTTTTATTAGAACAAATGCTCCCACAGACACATCTAGAGATCCCTTCTCATCCCTCCTCATCTTCATTTTATTCTTTGCATGAGTGGTAGTAGAAATATTTGGATGTTTACCTTGATATGAAGCAAAGTATACTCTCACATCAATTCTCTCAAACTCTCTAATTATCTAAAAAAATAAAAGTTTGCAACAAGAACATAAATAAATAAAGTCTGTAAGGAGAAAATACATGTATGTATATATGTCTATATATGTAATGTATAGGCATACACACACTTCATTTGTTTCTGAGTGTCTTCATTCCAAATTGTACGTTCTGTTTATTCATCATAAATAAGGAACTGCTATACTTTGCTATACTTAAAGATCCAGTAGTTAAGTACCTGGTTGCTGAAGTGGTCTATCTTCAACTATGTAAGTGGAACTATCAATTTTTCACATACATACATTGCTGCCTATCAAGGTTCTCATTCTGTTCTCATAATATGAATAATCATGTCTCTTCAAGTGAGAACCACGTGGGCCTGAGCAAGCTTTACTTCTCCCCATGTATGTGTGATATGATAAAATCTTTCATTGGCACATGCAGATTTTTTCACACAGAGTTTTCCCCTCTTGCAGTGCACCAGATAGTTGGATGAAAAAGCTGCATATGGAAAGAGTCATGTCTGTGGACCCCATATCTCTTCTGTGTCAGAAGCCGGAACTGAGCTGAAACTAGACAGAAGGCTGAAGCAAGGCACACAGCATTTTCGTATTTCAGTTAGTTAAAAGGTGGGAGACTGGATTCTACCCCTGGCTCCCTGGTGGCAGGCAAGTCTCTTAGAATAGTATTTTCAAAGGTGAGTGCTAATTCCATCCCCTTCTGTTCATTGATAAACTAGAGTCTTGGTAATCTAAGATGTGGTGTATAGATAGGCTAAGCAGTCCCAACTGCAAAATGAAGTTAGTGATCACTAAGCAGCAATCTGAACATATGAAGTATCATAAAAGACTAAAGATTGAACAATCTGGTCCTGCACACTTGTAACTGGGCACCAAAAAATAATGGAAATACTTGGCCTTAATCTCTTCACCTCATTTCCCTCTCCCTAAACTAGGAATATTATCTCCTTATTATGTAGTGTGATGTTTGCAGATGAATTTAATGAATGTCGATGAAGCACTCTGATATTACAACAGAAAACCCTATAAAGAAATGAATCATTCTTCCTTCCATCATAATTTAAATAATATGGAATGAATAAATAAATATTGTGGCTAAAGACTGAAAAGTGATGGTAAGATGAAATTTTTACTACCTCTGTGTTGAGTAAGCATCATCCTGTGCCCAGATTAAAGCAGGAGGCATGTGGAAAGAAAATATATAACTAAAATATTTCATAACATATGCATACAAGGGGACCACATCTTGCAGTTCTAATTTAAGAGTACTTGACTATGCAACCTTCATATTGTTTTTTAATGCATGGTTTTGGTTTTTTTCCACCTAAAATATGCACACACTAATATTCTACCTCTTGCTGTATAAGTTTTGAAGGTATTTTTCAACAACAGACTTTTAAAAGCTCATCATTTAACTTCAGCTAACAGCTCTTGATTTACATACTACTGACTAGTTTAATTTTCATGGAACACCAGAAAAAACTGCACTTACCGTTTTTATTGATTTCACAGCTACAATATCCAAGAATGTTACTGCTCCAAAATCAAGAATGAGACTGTGGATGGGAACCTTGGGGATGTTTACTTTGACTGGGAGTTCTGAATTCCAGTCCACCTGGATCTCTACTTCTTTGGTGGGAACTTGAAGATCTTCGTTGTCTTCAGGTTCCTCATCAGGTTCAAAAGCTTCATTATTAATACCAGGCTCACTGATGATGCCATTCTAATGTGCAGATAATATATGGAATATATCATTTAATCATGGAGAAAGTTTTGGAGTTACAGGAAATACTTCCCTGTGATACCTTCTGTTTCAGGAATGAACAAGACAGATACTTGTGACCAGTACCCCCTGCTCCCAACCCCTGGTAATATGGTTAGCATAACTAACGCCATTTTATAACGCAAGCAGCCATTCTCTGTGACCGAGCCCGTCACATATTCGTTCCCTTTCTCTTCATTCTCAGGCCTTAAAGGTCCTGTGAAGCAAATAGACATAACCAAACAGATTTCTTCTTCCCCTCCCTACAAGCCTCAAGATTCCTGGGTGCCAGGCTGATTACTCCCTTCCTTGCCAGCCTTGAAGTTCCCAGGCACCCGGCCAACCAGGTGTTGTTGATGGCCCCGTTACAGAACAGGGAAGTGTAACAGCGCACAGAGTGCTGTCCATAAAATCAAGCAGTTACAAGTCCTAAGTGGGGAATTTGGACTGAAACTGCTGCTGGACAGTGAGACCCATGACTGCCTGGTGGCCAGGGATGCCCACACCATTATCTGCTTCATCCAAGGATTGGGTGAGTGGCTTGTCTTCTTTTACATGATTTTTGAGTTTAGATTATAATTGTTATACTGATACATCAAACCATGTATTAAGATCTGACCCAATCTGCGGAGCGTCCGGGTGATTAGAAACCATAAGTTACGGTCTAGGTGATTAGAAACTATAAGTTAAGTTGTATTATAAATTCTGTATGAAACTACTTATAAATTGTACTACATTGATTCTGTTTGTAGAAATCTACAAACCATTCTAATCATAAATTCTGTGCTACACTAATCATAAAATCCTGTTAAGAAAAATAAAGCTTTAATTGTAACTACAATTTAGTGCCAGCATCATTCTGCCAAGGATCCCTAAAAGAACCTGTCTGTTCCCTTAGTCTTGGGTGACAATACTGCATCCAAGAATTTAAAGAAAAACAAGATAGAGCACATTACCTCTTCCTCTGTGCAGTGCATTTCCTTTCCTCTTTTTTTCTTTGTTAGAAGAGCATCTTCCTACAAAAAGGCCACTATCCAGAAAAATAAATACCTCAGAGCTACTCCCTCCCTCAATAGCTTTATTTCTAGGAGATATTTAAGACTAGTGTTTTCAGATTTTAATTAGATTTATTGTATATGCTAACATGGTAAAATGGTCAAATGCTGGAATGTCACATAACTGAGCATTTAACTGCATCATAAATTGTAATATATACAGGAAATATTTCATCCTACCCTGAGAGCAATGACAACAGAAAACCCATTTCTAACTTCCAGCTCTGGAGATTTAATAAGTTGCTTGTACCTGTCCACTCCTGTAAGCATTTAATTATTGAAATGTACATTCCATACTCAGAGGAGCATATGCTGCTTTCTTTGAAGAGAATGTGGAAGGCTAAGTCTACCAGACAACTGATACAGCTCACCTATGCGTAGGAACCTGGATAATAGGAATGTGTACATATGAAAGAGCCAGCATTTTTACCGCACAGAGATAATCTGAGGTGCTGAGGGGCAGAGCTAAGTTCAAGGAATCTCTTGCTTCCACTCCTGTTAACGCTATGACTATCACAGCTGCCTGAATCTGTGGGGTCTTTGGCAATAAGTGAACTGCTCTGCTTAGTCTCCTGCAGGTCCCAGACTTCTTACTGTAGTAATGAATCACACTTTTCCGTCTTTATTTTAAAGATGAGTACAGAGGAACTCATAATTAAGGCTAAAGTAATAAGCTGTAACGGTTATCCTTTGAGAAAGAAAAAAATTCATTTACCTTAGTAGCTTTTAATTTCCCCTTCTTGATTAGCTTTTGTATCTTCCTCAGTGCTTTGAGTCTCTTATTATATACCTTGACTGCATCAAATCCCACCTGCAGAAAAAGGATCAAAATTATTTAATTTTACATAAATATAATTCTGAGGAAATCTCAAAGACAGTTAAGAAGCATTCAAAACCATCACATATCACTTACTGTGGATTTGAGGCTGCTTTTCAGTCCATCAATGTTAGCATAAAAAATTGGACTTGAAAACTTGAGAATCTTCACACCTTCTGGTTCTATAACCTGTTGCCAAAGAATATAAGGTTAAGCAGCAACAACCATATTTTGGATAATAAGAAGCAGTTTAACTGTTTCAACAGTTCAGCTATGTATCTAATTCACAAAAAATGATGTATCTTTGCTAATAATTGAGGTGATTCCGTTTTAAGAAGCTTACAGCCCCAGCATGCAATATAGACCAACCATCTGGATCAAGATGAAGAATTTAATGCTGAAACTTGTTATCTTCGAGCACTCCACTTCCAAATTCAAGTTGTCCATGATATGCAAAGCACAATTTTGTCTTACACTGGCTTGTAGAATGAAAGGAAACAACTCAGCAATGACTTACATTTTTGTAGTCCTTGACCTTCTTGTAGATGTCTGTGCCAGGAATGTTTCCAAAACCACCCCATGAAGGACTAACAGAAACAAAAAGACAAGACATTGAAGGTAAACATCATACCTAGGCATTCACAGAATTGAAGGGATTGCTGCATACAAAATGTGATAGACTTTTGTAGTCTGTTGTCTTCTGCCAAACTAATACCCTCATTGGAAAAGTGTCGTATCTTTGTTTTGTGTCGCTGTGCAAGGGTCTTTTTCCGAATTGTAGTGAATGCTCCATTTTAAAGACAAGGTAATTTGATCTCAGCCTACTTGCTGCACCATTCCTATGTAAAGCTGAATGAATAAATTGTTCCATTTGTTTCCCAAAACAGAAAAATGTTTTAAAAGCAGATTAGTTTGGTTTGAATGAAAAAACAATTTTTTGACTCTGAAAAACACCTGATCACTTTTTTCATTTCAAATCAATTGAAACAATTTACTTTTTTTTCAGATTACTTAAAACTTTTTGTCCAACCCTTTTGATTTTTATTTCAGTCAATAACAAAACCCAAATATTTTGCAGTCTCCAGATACATTTTTAACAGTTGAAGAAAATTGTTTTGAAGTTTGTAAAGCCTCACCTCCCTTTTATATTTTGATTTCACAAATCTTGAGTTGAATTTGGGAATGTTTTTTGAGGATCTTCAAATTTCATTTTTTAATAGTCTACTACTTTGTAACAACTTTTGCAAGGCTTTATTTATGTGCATTTGTTGACAGTGCAACTATCCTTTGGTATTGCTGGTACAATGTCTTATTCCCATGCTTTCTCTTCCTCTTCTTTCACAGGCATACACTCAGTCTTGTATAAGCAATAAGTGAAAAGGTTATTGACATGTGCAACATACTGTAGTAGTATTACATGCTAAGAGTTACTATAATGATCAACTAATTACAGAAGCCATTCGGACATCTTTTTATATTTGATCTGGAATGTTCCTATCCCTTTCCAGATCTCAGCTATGTGGGCACATAAATAACATATGGCTGAGAACCACCAGAGTACCCAACATGATATAGAATAAATACTGATAAAATAATACAGCTTCTCTTTTATGAGTACAATTAAATGATAGCACACAAACAGTGTTTTGTTCTAAAAAATAGACTTTTTTCCATTTCAAAATTTTTGTAAACCTAAGCAGATTTTCTGCCACAAATCGTCTTGCTTTTCAGCATATTGTCTTCCTTTTTCATGGTATAACAATTCTTTCTGATCCTGTGTTACTTACAACTGAACTCTCAGCACAACTGTCAGCAATCCAAACAAAAGGCCAGCAAGTAATCCCAAATCAAGTCCCAGAATGATGGATGCTACACACGTAAAAACCCAGATCATCTGGAGAGGAAATAACAAACGTAAAGTCTCTTAATTATAATATATAACTCCTGGTCACGCTAAAGAATCACTAGACCAGACAACATGAGTAGCAGAAGAATTTAATTTTGGAGATGATCATAGCACACTGGCAATTAGCTGAATTCCATATGAAAGTTGTCTTCTTCCTCCTAGATGCTTCTATCCATCACTATCTTATTAGTTAGCTTTTTAGGAAATAAGGTTTTTTAACATAACAACATTTTTCAAGGATCCAGTTACTTTGGTGAAATTAAAGGGGGTGCAGTTAACTATTGTATTTTCTTCTTTCTGATGGTGGCAGTCTTTGTTAATCTTTCTTTAGACATTGGAAAGAATTAATTTTCCCAAGATGTAAAATACTGTAAGATGCCCCACCTGCAGACATATAGAGAGGGAAGGGGGCTCCTCCGTGATATCTAAGAATCAGAAATGTTCCAAAGAGAGCTATTTCATATTAACAGGTTGATGGCACTCTCTAAATTCTCCACTGAATATTCAGGCAGAACAGTTGAAGTGGGCTCCTCAGTTCCTCTCTACGTCACTGCCCAGGTAGAACACCCAGTGGACCCAATCATACAAAAAGCTGAGTGCCCCCACTTCTCACTGAAGTCAGTGGGATCTTTTACCTGTAAAGAGGACTAGTAAATGATTGACTAAAAAATTTCAGATATACCTGAGGCAGGTACTGCCCAATGACACACACTGTAAAATCTATGCATAGTAAGGACACATGGAGAAAATACGTTCCATGCAATCGTTCCCTGCCTTAACAGCCACACTGAAGGTTGGTCCCACAGAAAACAGAGTGGGAGATGTGAGCAAGTACCCTGAGATATGGCTATAGTGGTTCGTAAGAAAAGCTCGTCCATCTATCACTTAGCATGACAAATGAATCCACATTCTAGCTTGGATTAGTCTTGCTACAACAAGAAAACATATTTTTTGAGGACTACCTGAGTTTATCCAAGCAAATAGGATGCTAATGTGGTAACAACATAAATATATGCACATGAATTAAGAAAAGTTCAGCTTTTCTGACCCATTTAAACTGTGCAAAAGATAAAAGCAGAATGGTAAAGGTGGCAACAGGCCATCTTTATTGTGATTTTCAAGCCATCTCAACACAAGATTGCTGTAAACTATGGTAATTGCTACGAAGGAGTCATCACTGCACAGAAATACCCCAATTGGCACCCTTACTGTGGGGTATAGGGAATAAAGAAGATAAGCAGAATACAATGTAAAACTCTCAAACAGGAAATTTTTAACTGACCTCATGGCACCTGCATTTTGAGGACGCACACAAAAGTTTTCTGATGTTAACTCTACAAAATTCTGTTTATGTGGTAGTTAAGAGAAACTTGGATGGCATTAAAAGGCAAAAAGAAAACCAGACAAAAACATTCAGGAGAAAAGAAAAAATTAGGTTACTTACAGCATCCACTTTATTCTGTCTCCACAGACGGGGAACATCAAACACTTGCATGAACATGCCTTTCAAGTTAGCTATGACTACAGCTGCCAACACAGACTGTGAAGAAAAATTATGAAAAAGTGTTATTCAGAAGCAAAGATGCATATTAAGATGCATCAACATTATACACTATATACCAGAGCCTTGTCTGGTATCAGTCACCATAGTTTAAACAGGGCCATTAATCCTGCCCATCAAAGCTGAGCATTTGGATCTGATTGGTGCTGGTGGCTGTGCTGCAGAAGACAAGTACGGTACCTTTTGTAAGGGCTCTAGCAATTTCCCCAGGGCAACAATGGAAATCAAAACAATCCCAGCGGAGATTATACCAGCGACCTGCAAAGAACGGAGTGTTTATAGGAAATGAACTTATTAAGACTCTATCTTATGTTTCTAGGATTACAAAGAAAAACGTACAAGTAGTTGCACATTACATTTCTTTAGGAACAAGGAGACCTGCCAAAATGCCATTGTGTTCAGGTGCATGTGGGCAATCATTATACACTTCAGCTAACACAGAGGGAATTCAATTAAGCAGGTAATGCAAACAACTGCACGCAAGGTAGTATTTCTTGGAGGTGTTATGTTGCATAGACAGATGAAAGGAGCAGGGTCTGTGTGTCAGCCGGAAAAGGGGCTGCTGGATAACCTGTAGTTCTCCACGGTTAAAAAAGGCAAAGCAGCCTAGCAACATGAGAAAGATGGCAGCGGGCAGATGATGAATGGCAAATTGCAGGGCTGCTCAGGCCAGCGCATGGGAACTTAAATATCTTATAGGCAGCTGCGAGAGGATTTCCTCCCTCATCCTGAATTCCTACTGTGATAAACTCACTCCCTTAATTGGGAATGAAATTCTGGGGAATTAGGCTTGAAGGATTTCTGACCCCTAATGTAACTCATGCTATGTAAAACTTGGTTGTCCTCTTCTGGCAGAGCTACAAAAATGATTCACTACCAGAGCACAAGGTGCTAGCTAAGATACTTGTGGCTTTCCACGTGCCAGCAACACAATCATTCTAGGACTATCTTCATCCCATTCTGAAAGCTGTGCCCTATATAAGATTAAATTTACCTGTGCACAGTACTAGTAAGAAGAGGTCATTACCTGAGTCTTTCCACCAGTACTTTCTTGGACTGCGGTCCGTGAAAGAGCAGTAGTTGCAACAAAACACGAAAAGGCACCTGAAAAAATGTTGCTGAACCCGAAGGCAATAAACTCCTGAAAGATAATTGGACGATACTGTAAATACAGAAGCCTGAAGACAATTTTGCAATGGAGAATGACAATAGCTTCTACAGTAGTTTATAAAATAGATAGCACAATAATACTGAGAAGAGTATGGACTAGTAACAGCTGGTAAATGTTTACACAAATTCCTCTTGTGCTAGTGTAACTACCTGTGTTTGGAAATCAATACAACAAAGTTGTTATACTCTCCCTAACATGGACATACTTGTCTTAGTAAAAAGACATTTAAAGCTTATTTCCATCAATGTTAGCAAACCTAACATTTCTAACAATTACATGGGTATAATTGCATCAACAAGTGGGTCTAGTATAAATTTAACTCCCAAGTATCATCAGCTAAACAAGTAATTTTAATCAGCACAACAGTCTGAGTTTAGACAAGCCTTTAATTAATGCAAATCATTGTATTATTAGTAGAACTAATCAGGAACTTTGCAATAAAACACAGTTTCACTGAAAACTTCTAGTTTGTTGAGCCAGAAGTTTTTCACTCTGAACATCCCAATGAACTCACGCTGAGTCCCAGGCAGCGTTCTCATAGATTTGCCCCAGGGTCACAGATGCTGGCGCCTACTGATGCTGGTTGTTCTGCTCAAGTGACAAGGACCCTGGGAGCTTTATGTCCTGGGATCTGGGCCATTCCTCTGCTGGGAAACGACGCGTTTGGGAGCTGCCCGCAACCCCATATAATTGACAGAAACATTGTTTTCACCAAGCCGACACAGTCACAAGAGCTTTTCACTCACTGGAATTTTTTAAAAATGTAATTTAAGATTCGATTTTGACTCTCTCCTTTCTTTTCTCCAAAATGAAATTTCCTGTAATCTTTTCATTACGCTCCAACTACAAGAGCAGGATTTTGAAGTCATGTTCTTTAACAGAACAGACGTAGATGATCCATGCCTATTCCTGTGTAACAGCTGTTCTCGGCAAGAAAATGGTGGAAGTATAGTTCCTAGTGTTCTTAGGTATTAACAATCTATGAATCTATGAAGACAAAAAAAACACTGGCAGATAATCGTATTGACCTGTCCTTCAAAATTATTTTATTACCTGCTTTTATGATGTTATTTTAACTTCTCCAGTTCAAGTAAACTACTTGCCCATCATTCACAGCTGCAATTAACTTTTGCTATGTGTAAAATTTGTAGCATAGTATTGAAAGGAAGGCACTTTGCTTTTATAGACAGTAATTCTACTACTACAATATTTAATTAGTATCTTTGAAGCACATCAGTGCTGGCAGAACAGTATATTCAACAAAAGAACAGCATAAACAGCAATTCCAGGAATATGTATTATTCATTCAGATTTATGAAACTGTAAGTCAATGCATTTTAGGCAACTTTAAATCAAAGTGTTACCAGATATGAACTTTGTGTATTGTAAAGTGACCAGCATGTTCAGAAGTACAATTTTGTTAGATACTGCAAAACAGTGTTTCCAAAATCCAACTTTATGTAATCCATTAGTACTAAAATAAAGGACTTCTTAAACAAAGTGCTCAGCTTATCTATTTATTGTAGTAAGTGTATTTTCTCACATGTTCAAAGGATAAAATTCAAAATTAGCAAAATTAGCATAGATGCAGGACAAGGAAGCTTCCTGACATTTTTTTCCCATGCCCGTGGGCGAGCCACGTAACCCCTGGTGAAAACACTGAACAACTGCAGGAATGTCTAAGAGCTTGTCAATGCATAGCTCATGTAACATTCTAGCTACGTGCCTTCAGAAATCAATGGTTAAAACAATTCAGCCACTTGCTGCGGACCGTTATTCAAGTATATTCATCTGCTGGTAGGCATTTACTTTTGTGAAGCTGCAGGACTTAGCTATACGGTTACAAGTATTGTATATTGATGTAACTGTTGTCATGCTGAGAAGTACAATAATTTCTTCTGTAGGAATAAAATCATGCCTTAACTGAAAGGTTCAACTGATACAAATCTGGCACGTAGACTAAGCCTAAATAAAGCTGTCCAGAGCAGCTTCTTAGCTTGACATTGCTTCCCCGCCCCTCCAGCAACACATGTCAAAATACGCCTTACGAGTAGAAATGGAAAGCAGGTTGCTGAAGCTGGCTACGTCAACTCAACCTCACCAGAAATTTCCCCTATACAGTGATTAGCTTTAATTACCTTTTCAGAGCTACTGCAGTCACTAAAGCAATACAGAAGGAATTAATTAGCATGAAAAGCCCATACTGAAGATAGAGCACATCTAGCTTATCTCTGTGTGGTAAATTTGTCAGGTAATATATGGCCATTTCAGCTATTTCTTTTCAAAAGTTGAATTCCTCCTGTGAGACTTCAACTTTAGTCTTAAAAATGTGTGTGAATGATGTTTCTTTCATTTGGCTACATAAGTTAACATGAAACAGAACTTAAACGCACTATGTTTATGAACTATTTTGGTTATACATACCTGGTTTCCATCAATAGCATAGTCATACTTGGTTGCATATACTTTTCCCACAGATACGGCAATAGCATAAGCAACAATAGCAATGGAAAAGGAGGCTGCTATCATCTGGGAAAACAGGCTGACATCTGGAGGTTCAGGAGGCAAAAATCTAGCATTTAGAAAATACATTAGTGTTATCAACTTTGATCAAATTCTGTTCTTACTAGAATTGTCAAGGATTTTGAGGCAGAGGCATACAGGTTGCTTATAATATGAAGTGTAATGTTTCAAGTTAATAAAAAGGTGGAAACAGCCCATTGACATACAGAACACGCTTATCTAGCTCACCATAGCCCAAATCCTGATGCTATTAGTCAGCAACAAAGCTCCCATTGTTCTCAGCATAACTGAGATTTGGCCTTATGATAGCAAAGTGAAAAAGTACATTTTTTGAAGCATCGAATAAAGGATGTATTGAGTAGTATGATGAATTACATAAATATGTTAATGGCACTTCATACTATTTTCTTCATACTTTTTCTACAGATCTCAAAAACATTTTATCCCCTACTGTGTTTCCACAAATTTTAATTAATCAAGCTCTGAATACCAAATGGAATGTGAAGGTTACTACTGTGAAGTGCTCTGAATCTTTCAAGTGAAAGTTTCTACCAGTGTAATCCTGAACATCCCTGCTCCTATGACTATGGAAGTGACAAGATTGACTGGGATAGCAGTTGCGGCATGAATATGAACCGCAGTGGGATAACTCAGGCCTCCAGAAATTAAATCTACGCAGAATTTCATTATTTAAAATCCTTTTTTTTTTTTTTTTACATTTTCCATAGTCATATATGTTCATGAAGCAATTAATTCTCAGGTGAACTTTGCGAATCAGGTAGACTTTCCTAAGCCCATTTTAGAGACAAAGGAAAGCTAGGCAACATATTTAGGTGGCATAATTGACAGAGCCAGAAGTAAACCTGAGGACACCTCCATCTCTGAGTTCTAAACTCAGGTTACAGCTCTCAATATCTCTTTTATGTCTTTTCTCTTACCACTGTCATTTTTAGCCAATTAAAGTAATACCTATTTCCCAGAAAACAAAGGCACTCACCCTCTTGGAATGCTCTTAACAATGCCTGCATTGTATTTTTTTTCCAGGTCGGCAGCATATGAAATGCCAGTGGCTACTATTGTCTGTAATAAAATAAAATAACAGTTTTAATACTTAAAAAGGGTTCTTGTCTTCCTGCAGCTAGCCCCATCTATTTTATCTGTTATCAGTTTTTGTTATGCTCCTTTGCTTACCACAATAACTTCTATTGGTATAGGTATGGGTATCTTGTGTTTGAACCGATCGTTTATTTCTTTGACTACCATGCAGACAAAAATGGTGAGGAGTCCAGCAATAAGATCTGCAATGTTGGTGGTACCAATTTTTTCAAATGTTTCAATAAGAGTCTGAAAAATAAAAATAAAACATGCCCATGTCCACTTGAAGGATGTGAAAATACTCATGACAAGATCCAGACACATGAGGTGTTGGAGGAGGCCGAGTTAGTTACTTCTTTGTTCAGGCCTGAAGGAGCGCGAGGATAACATACTGTCAAGGTGCTACTGAGTCAGTGAATGGATTTAATGGTGAATTTAACTGAAAAAGCATAACAGCAAGAATTGACCACACACGGGACTTCTGCTTCCTGATTTTTAGGAAATTAATACTCATTAAGAAGAGCTAAACCCCTGCCTGTGTTTTACCTCTACCTGTTCTTGGAGCAAGTAAGCTTCTGCTATAGCTTCTTCATTTTGTCCAACTAGCAAGGGAAATCCTCATTTTTCTATTCCAAAGACAGCTAGCAGACCCATGGACAAAATCCTCGTTCACTACATGCCCTGTACATATGGTCTGTGGATTACACGTTTCCTATTTCCACTGTTGATGTGGAGAGAATGAGTATGAACACATGGGTCCTGCCAGGCTGTGGAGAATCCTACGCTTGAGAAAAGTAGTCCGTAAACCTCAATGGTACATTAACCGTCCCAGCACAGTTCAGTCCCAGGCTGGAGGATTCTCACAAGGGGGCTGCAATAGGCAGCTCCCTTCTCTACCCTTGCTATGCCCTTGCTTGGTCCTACTGTTTATTGGAAACAAGTGTACAGAGAAAACAGGAAGGACTGATTACAGAAAAGCTATAAATACTTCTCTGTCCTCCCCCTAGGCATCAGGGTAATTCTCACTTGCCCCCTGTCTCCGAGAAAATTTAATTATTTCATCCATAGTGAAGCAGCTTTAACAGAACAATCTCATAGCAAAGGGGTCAGAAACAGACTTCTTGCATCCTGGTTAGCTCCCCAAATACTGAGCTGTCAGTTTAAAGGCCAGGGGAGGGTTGCACCAGCAGTACCACTACTAGCATTCTGAAAAGACTGGTTTTGAAATAAAACATCTAAGTGCTCAATCAGCTATGTTTCCTGAGCTAAAGAAGAAGCCTTCCTGACACACTGAATCAGATGCCTTTCTTCACATGACTGAAGACATTTCTTGCCTGTTGTACTACTTACTATGGGTCCCATTCTTACTGACCATCTCTCGCACTGCCCCACTTCGCAAGGGAACAGTAACTTCCTAACTTTGGGTTGTGAATTCTGCTCATGTTGGATGCTTACTGTTACAGTTTGTTAAACACCACTTCTGAAGCAAGTCCAAAACTTGCTGAAGCTGACCAGGCAAGTCACTGGTTGAGCAGACCAGAAATCACAATTTCTTTGCTCTACACACATCTGCAAACACATTGACTTGGCTCACCTGTAAGAACACAGAAGCTTTAAGCTTTAACCTAAAAAGTCAGCATTCCACTCAGGCTTGCAGGAGCTGGAAGAACCATGTAATTCCTTTTTGAAAATACTTTCTACTAATGTACCACCCTTCAATAAACATAAAAAATAGAGATAGAAAAACCTGCTAGATTAATGAGTCCCTCACCCTGCCAAGTCTGCTCTACGGTCTATTACATAGTACTTTGTCTCATCTAATTTCCCTTGTTCTGAGGGAAAGAGTTTTCACTAATTCTGAAAAGGCCCATAACATAATACTTTTTTTTTTTTTTCCCAAATAATCCACCAGATTTTTTTTTCTAAATTTTACCTTGCTGTTTGTAGTTATATTCATCCTATTATTGCTAGTCTAGATGTCTAAGTATTTTTGCTAGTCTGGTTGCCTGAACTGGCATGTAAAATCTGTAAATATATTTTTTTTGTCTAGAACAGCCTCTTTTAGAAAGATATTTTTCTAATGTGAAGTACTATGGAAGGTCTAAAATACTATGAAACTGAATAATTTCATGCTGAAGTCAGTGACAAAACTCTCAACAATTTTCCTGGGGAAGGAGACTATTCTGTAATATGAGAGTTCTAGGAACTCAGTATTTTTGTAATCCAGCCAAGACGTTTCTCCATTTGATCATTTTCTCTAAGATCAACAAATGTAGTTGTGACAGCAACATTTAGCCTCATCTTCCCAAGCCAGTAGGTACCTGGCTGCAGGGTGGGAATCCACATCCTTCTTTAGGTATTCACAAGTATGGCTACAGTGTGGAATGAAGAACGATACTCTTTACCATTCAGAATGAACTGCTGGTTTAAAAGTAAAGAGGCTTGGGACTGGTCAGCTTTGGGAGATGACCTGACAGTGTTAAGAAATTATGAAGCACAGCTCACAATAAGCCAGAAAGCAAGGGGTGGGACGGAAAGTAGCCTCCAGAAGTGACAACCTAGAGAAGAACAACTGTTTTGCTGGAAAATTACGTTTAAACTTTCTCTGAAGACCTGCTTTGCCTGAAAAAGACTTCAAGACGGCCATTAGACTTTCTGCCTGGGGAACCCCAAAAGCAGCTACTTAACGCCCCACAGCTATAAATGAACAGCTGCAGATCCTCCTGAGAGTGAGAACTAAATGAATACCCTGTACGTACCACCATATATATGAACCATTCCTGTATGAAATGGAAACAGAAGATAAACAATTATATAAAAATTCTGGCATAAAATCAAAACAGATTAGAAGGGCATACTTACATATATTATGGAAAGGACACCATTGTAGTTTTTAGTTGAAACATTTAGGACTATTTTCAATTGTGACACAAGCACTTGAAATGCAGCTGCAGTTGTGAATCCCCCAACGAGTGGATCTGCAAGGTACCTCACAATGAAACCAATCTGAAGGGCTCCAAATATTACCTGGAAAAACCATGAAGAATAAAGGCTTGCTAAACAACAAAAAGGTACACTTTTATTTGGTGATTTCTTATGCTTTGTTCTTCCCTCTTTGTTGATACAGTCTTAGGACCATCTTCCCCCATTGCAGCCCAGTGTAGCTTAACATCATGCCATCCAAGGAAATAAAGAAGACCTGAAGAAATGTGTGAAAGGATGCTCCGGGATATGCACCACTAGCACTTAGTTTCATGCAGGTCTCTTGGTCTGCAATCACAGGGCTATTCTTCTGTTGTCTGTGCTCCCAGTCATTCTGCTACAGACTCTGCCCAGGATAATGAGAATAATCCCCCCAAAGCTCTTCAGAATTTGAGATTACTTTCCTTTATTTTTGTCTTTTACTACAGGAAAATGTCTTACTGCCCTAGCAGGTATTTCCATGCCATATGTTTTCCCATTAAAATTAAAGCAATATCAACCTTCAGGCTTCAAGCCAACTATTTTACCTGTAAAATTCCAACCAGAAATGTGAGAGTACTGGCAATCAGCACCCTCTGTGCATCTCTGGATTCAGTGTCTATCAGTGTCCCAGTAACATTAGTCCCTGTAGCATTGCTGCCATCTATGAGAAAATTATCATCAGGGGCCATGCTCAATACAACAGATCCCACCATCAAACTGACTACAGGGAATGGACCTGTAATGATAAACAGAACATACTAAAGTTTAATGTACATCGAAAAGAAGCATTTATCAGATTAGACAAGCAAACTCTAAATCAGAAAATCCATTTAATATTTTAACTGGGCTACATTAGTAGTATTAGGGGGCCAGGAGCCACAGGCACTGCAAACACGACACAAAGATACAATTCCTTCCTTACATAACTTACGTTGTACACACAGGTGCATTTTCATGCTTTGCTTAAGCCAATTTAAGGCTGTACCAAGTCCAAAAGGGGTAACATGTGCCAGTATCTCCCTTGTATACGCACCACAACCAGATGAAACAGACCCCGATCCAGCTGAAAGCAACTTTTTTTTTTTTTTTTTTTTTTGTCATGGTTAGTTTTCAGCTGATCCAGATAGCCACACAGCTGTCCGGTCAGGAATCCCAACACCATGATGGTGGCAGGGACATGCACCAAGGGGTAGGACCACGTCTTTTGGCAGTAGTGTGGTATTACATTGGCTAAAGATGACTGAAACTGTACTTCAGGCAAGACAACAGAGAGAGTAAGTGATGATTGTGTCAGCAACACACAATCTAGAAGTAATCGCATTTGTTGCAGTTATTTACTAAAATTATGCAGGAAAGGAAAATGTCACAAAATGTCTTAAAGAAGGGTAAGTTAATTTTACAGATACCTTAGAGAACAATTCATGAATAAGAGTATTGGGAAAAGCATAAAAAGGAGTGTTTGATAATGTGGAAAGTAGAAATGTCAACATAAGTAGAGGTGACAACTCAAGACCTGGATAGCAAATATGAGCTGATAGGCAGGGTAAGAACAGACTAACGAAGTGGAGAGAACATACAGAAGTATTTGATGCAGCAGAGAAGAAAGTTGATGAAAAAATGTCATATCATGCCAAAGCTTTGGGAGGGGAAAACAATCTATTCTTAGTAGATATGAACAAGGAAAGACCGTATTTTGTTAGAATGAAGAAAAAGAAACTTCAGTGATCAAGTTGTAACATGAATTTTAAATGTGAGAACTGACAGAAAATAAACCCCATACTTTAAAGAAAGTATTCAGAAAGAATCAACAAGGTTTACCCATAGCCTTGATGTGAGGACCTAGAGCGAGGCTGGAGTGGACACACAGGTTCTGGCTCTCCGCGACAGGCAAGAAGATGATATTGTCCACAGGGATCAAAAAAGGATGCAGCAAGGAAGGCTTGTAGAGAAGACTAAAAGAGCTCTGTTTTAGCCATCTTGAGCTTTAGCTGATAGACAAAATGTCTGTTCATACTGCCTACTGAGGCCTTGATCTTGTAATTTCTTGCATAGAGTGTAGCCAATGACAAGATTTAAACTTAAGCATAAAGGCAAGCAAAAAGCATGCATGGGCACAACTGAAGTTAGCTATGCACAATTGCCTGTACAGAGAAGAAATAAGCCTTAAGTCCCCCAAACCCACCAATATTAATATTCAACACAACCAATTTGGTTCAGAAAGCAGTTATCTTGTATGAAATATGAATGTTCACAGTAAGGATTAACATTTTGTCATAGATTATTCACTGTAACTTGAACACATGTGGTTACCAACTGAGATGTGCCTTGATGTTCCCAGGAAAAAGTATGTCAGGATGGGAAAAAAGGCAGAATAGAGACCGTATCCAACAGGAACTGCAACCAGCAAAGCATATGCCAAACCTGAAAGGACAGATCATCAAAATGTCAGATTAAAATCTCTCAACAAACTAATATCTTGTCTAGAATAGACTTTCAGAAAGATTTACGCCTTTTGTCCAGATACAATTTAGAATGTGTTTTGTCTGTAAATCAGTTGCAGGCATGTATGTGTGTATCAATGACTGTAAATGACTGTGTATCCCACACTGGTAGTTGGATGAGTAAGTACTGAAAGATGTTCCTGTATTTGTGTAAGTAACACAAAACATAGGCTCAGATGTGAAGTTTTAGTGGGGGAACACTGTTGAAGAGTGAATGGTCTGCCCCTTGAGAGAAAAGAGGGATATGTGAAGTGTTCTAGTTACAGCCAGAAATTTCAAGCACAGACTCTGAATTATTGCACTACAAATATGCTTCAGTATGTTTAGCCCTTCTGAAAATCAGGCCACTTTTTTTTCAGTATCAGCTTATAAACTTAAAAACCAAAAGGAAATCACACAAATTTGAGAGTTTTGATCCTTATCATCATTTTCCATTGTATACCCGCGCAAGCTGTCAAATCCAACAATGGAAGAAAAAAAAAAGAAAAAAAAAGTTGCCTTCAATATCATATCCCAGTTATCTCCCATTGCAGGGTGTAGTATTCTCCTTCAAAGATGCCGCAAAAACCTATCAGAGCTCAAAACAATTGAAGTCCTGCTCATACTACTGTGACTGATGGGAGGACTGCAAGCAACACACACAGTTGCTGGGAGTTTGGGACTTCAGGGACCTCCAGATCCCAGAATTCTCTTTTGTGGCAAATGTTTTGGCTGATTTTCCCCGTATCACGTGATTTAGAATTTCAGAATTATTGGTTTGGGTTTTTTTTAAATTACTGCTAGATTTAGATTTGCACTAATTTGGGGGGGGGGGGGGGTTTATACATAGGTGGGAGACCAAACTATATTTCAGAAATCAGTTTTACAAGTGGAATCTAATTGTGAGAAAATCAGGCCCCACTGTAAAAAATAAATAAATGAGGGGGTTACAGAAAGAGCTTAATAGCTCATATGAAGTCATATGAAAAGCCCATCTAGCTCAATTCATTTATAGCTTTAAAAAGGCTATAGTATAGAATCCTGTAACTGTGGCACTACCTTTGGCAGAGATCTTCCAGCTCTGACACAGACTGTCTGCGGGGCTGTGGACAAATCACTTTGTCATTGCTCAGGTCATCCTCTACCTGGGGCAGAAGTCTGTAATGCTTTTTTTTCTGCCAGTCTGTGCCTCCCTAGCACGCTCCAAGGGAACAGACAGTAGGGAATATTGTGGCTGGTTAGGAATGTGGGAACTGCTTTCTGTTCCAGATGTGAATCTTTGCCCCCTTGTGCAAACACCCAATTTCCATTGAGGGAAAATGTGGGGTTGACATAGCTAGCTTAACCTCCCCCAGTCCTGAAAAAATTGTGAAAATAATGTAAAAACACTATTGAGAGGAAAGAAACAAATGTGCTGGATTGCGTCAGGGTTATAGTTAGTCTTGTCTTTGAAAGTGAACCTCATCAGCTGCCTCAGGCAGAATGGTTCTGCCCCTTAAGTCTCTCTTAACTAGCTTATTTTAATTAATTCCTGCCACTTTTCTATTTGTTCAACCTACTGAATGCTTTCCTAATAAATGGAATAAGGAAATAAGGAAAACTTAATATTGTAAGCCATGTAAGTATCCATCAAGTTTATATTTTTTTAAAATGTGAAAATGCCACTGTCTCCTTGAGGGTTGTTTTCTGCAGATACCTGAACAACCTTATGGGCCAAATTTTAAAGGAGAGTAACTATCAAGGTTGCATTATTTTGGAGCAGTAACTAGATTTTTGTAGGCATCTGCAGGAGAGCTATAGGCTCAGATGACCAAGAAAGAGAAATAAGACCACATGACCTATCTAATTTATCACAATGTAATTAAAATTTTAAACATCAAAATGAATACTCTTTGAGTAAAAGGCTTGGGGAAAAAAAGTTAAATACATCTTGATAGCACATCAAAGGAAATGTAAATCTTCGGGCCCAGCATGGAAAAAAAAAAAAAAAGAATAAATTAAAACCATCAATTATTTATCGCAAAATAATACCTAATATCTAGTATTAAATAACAAGTCTAAGATTTGTAATTCCATCTGCATAACATCCCCGTTGCTCAGCCGGCTGCCTTATAGCGGCGTCCTGGAGAAGAGAGGACCGAGGTGCCCGGCTTTACCTTGCAAGGTGGCGACGAGGCCGGTGCTGACCCCCGAGATGATATCGCTGACCAGCCACTCTTTCACCCGGTAGTTGGGCAGCCACTCCAGGATGGGCAGAAAGGACTTGGTAACCTGAAAGGCCCTTTTTCTCGAACATCTGCGAAAAAACAAGTGATGAACGTAGGTACCCCAGGGGGCTGCAACTGGAAAGCCCCCACCAGCGCCAAGCTGACAGAGAGCTGGGGCCAGGCCCATTTTGAGAGGCAGAGACTGGCAGGGTCACCTCTTCCAGACAGGGATGGGGCACGTATGGGTGCTAAAAGTGCCGTCTCCTGAAGGAAGCCCCCCACGGGCAACGGCCTCCGCGCGCTTCGACATGAAGGGAAGCAAAGGTCGATCTATGGACACATTGGGGCTCTTTGGGCCACTTTACCCCTCGCCGGGTGGGGCTCACCGGCGCCGGGCCAGCGCGCCCCCCCGCCGCCCGCCGCCTCTCCTCACGGCTCCCCCGCGGGCCCGGCCCGCCCCGGCTCCTGAGGGAGCGCCCCCCGGGCGCCGCCACCCACCTGCAGGCCGCCTGCGCCCGCTCGCGGAGCGTGGGCGGCAGCGGCGGTCGCCGCTCGTTCTCCTCCTGGAAGCCCGCCTCGCTGTAGATGGGCCGCGCCACCAGGTAGTGGCTGAGCTCCGCCAGCGGCTCCTCCGCCCGCTCGCCCGCTGCCATGGCCCCGCCTGAGGCGCCGGGCAGAGCGCGGCGCCCGCGCCGCCACCCCCTGGCGGCCCCCGCTGCCCGCGCCGCCCGCCGCCCCTCAGCGCCGGGCGCGGCTCGGCTCGGCCCCGCCGCCCAGAGCTGTCCGCGTCCTGAAGCGGCGCCTCAGGCGGCACCGTCGCGGCCGCCGACGGCTCTACCTGCGGCCGCCACCGCTCTCCGGCGTAGGGCAGGGCGAGCCGGCCCCGCCGCAGCGGCATTTATACGGCCGGCCGCCACCGGGCGCTTTATTTACGGGGAAACAGAGACACCCGGCTCCGGGCTGGCCCGGGCGACGCCTCCGTCCGCCCTCCCCCTCCGGCCCCGCTGGCCCCCCTCGCAAGCCCTGCCCCGGGCCGGCGCTCCCCGCAGCGACCCTCCCAGCCCCGCGGCGGCCGCCGGACCCCCCTCCGTCCCCCGTCTGTCCCCCCTCAGGGCAGGGGGGGGCTGCATTTCAAAGGCGGCCGCCCGGCAGACGTGCCGCCCGGGGACAGCGCGGGATGCGGGCGGTTGTCGGGGGGGGGGGGGAATCGCTCTCCGGGCTGCGGAGCGGGGCTGTCTGCACGCACACGCACCCCACCGACAGGTGCATGGTCTCGTCCCCAGCCACCACCTGCCCGACGGCGGCCTGAGAAAGTGGTGGCTGTTAAGACGAGCCCCGGGGGACAAGATAGGACTAACCACTCCACCGACTGCGTGGCCCGCACGGAAACCTCCTCCGAGTTTCCAAAGCCCTGCTGCAGCCCGTGATCCAAGCTTCGGGAATCAGCTCCGCGCAGAAATACAAACATCTAATAAACGGCATCTGCTCTCCAAACTGTCCCTGGGCTCATTTGGCGGGAAGGAGAAATCACTCGGAGCCCACAGAGCTCTTTGTGTCACACCTGCAATGACAGAAGGTGGCCCCGGGGCTGCAGCTTCTCGCTTGCCCGAGGGGAGTCGGGAGGAATGGACCCCTGGGCAGCCCTGCTGTAACTGAGGATTAGAGATAAGACTGGGGCTGGAAAAGGCATCCCTGCATGCCGAGTACTGCTGGCTACATTGCAGCTCTTCCACGGTACGTGTGGAGGACATCCGAGCAAAGATCTTGCAAGGAGTGAAGCGAAGCGTGTGTCCTTCTCCCCCTGGGAGACGTTTCAAATTTAGAATCAGTGCCAATGTTTCGACTAACACCAAAGAGGTGCTGAGGGTACTGCATCGAGCAAAATATTTGTTCAAGGAACTACTCAGGCATGGATATTCTCGATGGCCTTGGTTTCAAAGTGCTTCAGTACAGTCAACTTCAGGCATGTGGGAGCCATCATTGCTAAACTGGAAAGAAGCTACTTGCTGCAAGTACGTCTTGTAGTGTAACCCAGTTCAGGCTTTCTAATTCTGCAACAGGCTTCCCCTGCTGCTGTACTGTAGGAAATGTCTAGGAAAACTGCTGAAGTGATCTGATCTGAGCAATGTTGCATCGTGCAGCGAAACAGCCAGCTTCCTAAACCGAGTCCTGACGTTTTGCAGAAGCTTGTAAGCGTGGCACTGGAGCGAGTAAAATCTGAGAGTTAATGTCTAGCGGTAGGACTCTGTGTCTTAAGGAAAGTGGTCTTATGTAAATGTCACTCACTCCACAGTGGGAAAGCTTTCAGTTTTTTTGCTAGCAGATAATACTATGGGTAAATTGAATTAATGCTGGAAAACAAAAGAGTAGCTTGTTAGAAATAGACAGTTAGAAATAGACTAACACACATATGAAAAACTGAGCTGGCATCAAAACTGTGCCATCTGTTGAGTTAGAATCCACTACTGATAAAAATGGAGTAGCATGAAAAGTAGTTTTGAAATCTAACTTTGAAAAGTTGTTGTGGTAACATCTCCTTAGGTTCTAAAATTAACGCAAAGACAATAAAATGACTCCAGAAGGTATAATGGCTTCTAGGTTAATCATTAAAGCAAAGAATAATAGCAAAAACATTTGCAGGAACCCAACATAGATGCCCTACACTTACAACATAAACTCAGTTTTCAGGACTGGATGTGTATTACCTATTATTTTCTCCTAGAATACCCACAAAACTACAATTATCTTATTATTCAAATAACTAGGATTTTAGAAGAGAACTGGGTGATATCAAGAAGAAAAAAAGTCATACTGAACATGGCAATTAACATAGGAAGACTACAATCAGAAGAATCTTAATTGACTGTAGCCCACACCCCTTGCAAATTCGTTTTCTGCAGCAGAAGTCTGCCTGAATGGAACTATAAGGTTCAGCATCTCTGGTGCTATAGGATCATCAGCAGATGATGTACAGACAAGAACGCTGTCGGACCATGCATATTGGCAGGACAGAAGTATGCATGTTTGAGGACAAGAGGTTTCAAGAAAAAGACTCCATCTGTGTAACACAGTGTACTTCCCAGAATTTGAAAAGAAAATTATTTCAGGATAAAGAATGCAAACCCTAGGTCAGAATGGATCCCATGCACAGAGACAGATCTGTGTGAAATCAGAAGCAGTGAGTTTCTAAACTGCGACGTTGCTGACTCCACTCAGAATGCTGCTCTGCATAGCATCCCCTTCCCCTGGAACACTAACCCTTCAAGCTAGAAGGCAGGCTTTTTTTCTTGTTTTGTTAGCTTGAAATCTACATCAGTCTTCTAAATCCTTTTGTTCACCTTATTATTTGTTACTACTTCCTACTTAGATCATGTTCATTTTGTACTTGGTACGAGATAAACAACCTCGGATGGATACACAGGCTGTTTCCAAGTCCTTGCTTACAGTATCACTGTATACTGTTCCCAAGTCCTTAACTCTAAATGCCTAAGTCATGTCTGGAGAAGAATCAAAGCCTACGATTTTGTCCTTACTGGCCAAAAACAACAGCCCCTCTCTTCCTTCCTCTCACATTATCTCTTTCTGTACCACGTCTTAAACTCAAAAGGAAAGGATTATCTTAGCGCTTTCCCAGCCAACTTGTTTCTTCTTCCATCATCACAGGAATAGGAGTTTAAACCTCAGGCTAAGTAAGATGCAGAACATGGTCTCACTTTCTAGGTGAGCAGCTATTAAGCTACCTCACAAAACACAATTATCACTAAAACTACTGCCTCTTCTGGCTGTGTTTTCAAAGAGAAGAGTAAACCCAATCAGACTACACAGCCAGCCTGATCTCAGGCAGCAGAATAAAGGAAAGAATTTAAGCTATGACTTAAATAGTCAGAACTTAAGCTGCAAGTTTTGCAGACCTGCTTTTATTACAGCTGCAATTGGTATCCCATTTCCAGACAAATGAGTTTTGTGAGATGCCTCCCATGTTCATTTTCCCTTGTAGCTGGCTTTGGTATCTCCTTACTTCCAACGGACAGGCTAGTGCTAGTATCTAACTGCCCCTAGTCGCTAAACATAGGGGGCAGGCTCCCTCTCAGAGCTAAACCCTGGTGCACCCCAAGTGTGTTTGGGAATCCGAACATCCCAGACTTGTGTTGGTGGAGACTGAGACCGCCTCGGTGCAGTCCAGAAGGGAATCCTCTAGCACATATAGTCCTGGTCTGTAGGAATGCTGCCTGCTCCCCCCTTCACTCAGCTCTGCCAAAGCTGGAGATGGAATAGCGACACCCTTTTAGGGCAGACTTGTGCACTTGCAGGTGATAATAGATTTTCCTACAGACCACAATTGTATTTCAGAGTGATGGACACAAAACTAGAGGGACTCTCTTGTTTTCCTCACAAATACACCTTGCAATGCCCGTCCCTATTTGCACATTGCCTCAAGAGAGAAACACAAGTATTACATTTTATCATAGAAAATAAAATACTCCACATTATTCCTGAACTGGGGATGCTCAGTTCCAGAACTACGTTTTTAGATGTCACACATTTAATGTACACAGCAATACTTAGCACAGAGTACTGGAAAGATGTAATGGAGAGCTGGTTTTCCAACTTAACTTTATCTGTAAAATAATTTGTATCAGGTTGCCTCAGGACCCAGGTTACAGTTGCCATTGGGATAAGCACTGCCCAAAATGAAGATTTCTGTCCCAAAGAGCTTACAAAGTAAACTCAGTATTCAGTTGCTTGAAGGAACACTCAAGAACTGAGGCAGTCATGTAATACTTCTACACTAACTTCATGTTTGGGAAAAACAAACTTAAATGTTATTTCAATGCTGAGTAAAAACCAGCGCTTTCGCCCTTCAAAACAAGCTAGGAAAGCACAGTGCCTCTTCAACGAGGCTATGTAGCTAGGGACTACTGTGGCAGCAAATACAGGTAGTGCTAATGCAAGAGTATATTTTCAGAAAAGACTGTGCACAATTTACGTTATCAAAGATATATTATGTTTGTTGCAAAAATAGAAAAATGCAAAAACATCCTGCCTAGCTAAGGGTGCTTTCATTTAAGGAAACACCAAAGCATGTAGTTAGGTCTATTAATATTCAGGTCAGTTCTCATGCACCCACCATGACCTCACTGCTTTCTTGACTCAACAGAAAAAAGGGGTTTAACAAAGAAACATGAAAACGCATCTCATTTTTTTAAAAACTACAATCAGTTAAACCTGTGCAAATATTTTTAGAATTAATACTCTCTTCTATGTTTCTCCACCAAAGTACTGAAAGTGCACATTCCTACTTTTGTAAAGAGGGAAAAAAGCTCCAAAACAACCAGACAATTACTTTGACATTATTTAGAGTATAAAGAGCTCTAAATTCTTACTTCTGGAGACATACCCAGAATTAAATCAACTGTCAAACATGAGTGCAGGAAGTAATTTTGATACCATCAGTATTAGTGGAGATTTAACTTTTTCTTCAGCTCTTTTCTGCGAAACAGGCAAACATGACCAAAATCTGACCAAACACCCTGAAAGATCAGGAGTTAAAAAACATTAAATTTTGATTCACTCTTTCCATGTGTATCAACCATAACTTAAAACATTATCAACAAAACAAAAAAAAAAAAGTACTTAAAGTTGATCAACCCAGACTCCTGCAGACTCTGAATATGTATAAAGCGTTGTGAAACAATGCAAATGCAAAACATTCTAAAAGACTTGTGATCTACTGGAGTTTCCAGATATACTATTTAGACTTCTAACTCTACAAAAGAAACATGTTCTTTCTCAGAATACAGTTCTACAAAGCAGATACTACAACATATTTTCAATTTGAGTAACAAAGAATTATTTTTCTGTGAACAAAACCGGCACTCCAGAGCTGAGCATGTGGTAATGCTACTCAAACGTGTGTGACCATCCACAACGGACAAGCAGAAAAATGGTGACGGTCATATTCTACTCTGTAACAGGGAAATCTGGTAAGTGATCCAAATAACGGACACGACAGAAGAAATGACTGGAGGCAAAGTAGGAGTCTGTGTGTTTTAAGCAATCTCTAATTTTTAATTAGGGAACCATTCTCTGTGGCCTGGTACATAGGGTTTTATGTTTTAAGCTGTTGCCTCCTCGATGTCTCAAGAAGTGGATCCCCATCTTCCGCACAGCCAGTGGGGCACTGCTAGGCTGAGGTGACTGATGTACTTAGAGGGCAGTGAGCGAGTACCACATGTTGAATGTTGCATGTTTAAAAATACCGGGCATCGTTTCAGCTTCTGGGGGAGCAGTACACAGCACTATGCACTCCTTCACACTTCAGTCATGCTCTACAGCAAAAATTACTGTAAAGGATCCGGACCTCCTTCTCAAGGGGAAGTACTGATCCTATCAGTGTATTCACCACTACCCATTTTTTTGTTCCATGTTATTTTTTCTAAGATAAATTTTTAGGGATGAAGAATCCAGTGCATGACATCTTTCATTGTAAGTTGCTAATTATTTACTTGCACTATAGGAAGAAATGCTTGAAATTTAATGAGTAGGTAACAACAGTAAATAGTAAGTAGTATTTGCTTTTGTTCTGGGTCTTAAAGTAAGAAAAACAGATGAGTTTTTAATTCTGCTATTAAAAACAGCACCTAACTTACACCTCTAAGGCTTCTAACCATAGTCTTTAGATCAGACTGGAGATAACATTCCACCATAATTGTAGACATTTCAGAAGGGGGGCAGGGAGGAAAAAAAAAAGTATTCAACTACATCACCAAAACCTGTGTGTATGTGGGTATTAAAATCTGCAGCTTTTCCTGGAAGTTTCACTATGAACAAACACATCTCCAGTGTTATAGTACCTCTGAGAACACATTCTGTACTACTTCAGCAAGGATGAAGTATTTTTAAAAAAAAACATATGCATTCTTACTTAATATGCTTTATAGGACTTAATATGTTTTATAGGACTTAATATGCTACATTTAAATTCTAAGCTAAACAAATCCTATTTCCAGAGCAATCAAAACTACTCCTATGAAGAAGGCTGTATTTCCAGGAAAAGTTAAATATCACCAAGTTAGAAGCATATTTTGTTCTTCATGTATATACCTATTAACTCTGATGAGATCGTGTATTGGGAGAGATTTACACAAATAAACCCAGAAACTCGTGAACTTAAACAATCCCTTTAATATAACAAACATATTCAACTTTCAAATATAAACTGGCATCAACTAACAAAAAAGGAACTCAAACCAACTTTCTGAATGCCAAAAAGGGCTTATGCAAAACAGTGCACATTTATTCGAGGTATCGTATCCATGAAAACAAACCAAAACAAACCCTACTATCTACATTTAAAAAGAATTTTTACTTAGCAAGGCAAAAGAAGTTAGGTGGCACATACAGAGTAAATAGATGTAAACTGTAAAAATACAGAATGTTAGTACCAACCTACCCCAAACTTTGGTTATGAAAACTGAAATAACACAATATATTAAAGCAAAATAAACCAGAGGCATGCAAAGTATTGTTTGTTAAAATACACTCATCCATGTGGCTAAATGAAGGTCACAAGCTAGTGAGATGGATTTAGAAATGCAGTTTTCAACCTTTATTTTCCTTAGACTGATTGTCATTCAATTTTCCACTGAAATGAAACGGCTGATTAAAAGCTTTCAGCCTTCTTCAACCCACTGGTAACTGAATTTTTGAAGACTCCAAACAGGTGTTATGAAGGAGGGTTAGGTAACTGTGTTTTTACGATACAGCATGATACACAATCTTGCTCAAATGCTACAAGCAAATGCTGCATGATCTGTTACCGTTCCAGAAGGCAAAAGCTCGGAGAACAGTCAAGTTGCTCCAGATGGAATTGAAAGATTTTCAAGTTTCTCCTGACAAGAGCAGTGACAAACTCCATGGTAAATCAAGTAAGCCACTTAACATTTCATTTGCAACACAAAATATTTTGGCAACCAAGATATATTAAAGGAATCTGAATAGTGACCTGCAGTGCATGTGCTTTTTGGAAAAATCAAGTTTTGTTTCAGATATGCATCATGAGCCTGAACAGCATAAGGCTTTTCACATTGAAGCAACTGTAGCGATGCCATCCATCTTAGATGCATCTACAAGTCTTTCTTGTCTTCTGCTTCATTTAAACTGGCCTGAAAAGAGACAGATTGAAAATAATTTTTTATGTTTGCAAGATCAGAAACTGTTGACTCCAGATGCCACATTTTGCCCCCTTGCAGTCATACCTGGTTTGTTCACTATACACCCCTCAAAGCTGTAGTCCCATCAACATTACCCCACATAACACGTACGCTTCTGATCCCAGTACGGTAACGGCCGTGCAGCCTACTTCTGCTCCCCGTTCATGTTACAGCTGAACTGCGCAGCAAGCTCCGCAGAAAACGTTTGCTGCTGTCAATTGATTTATCCTTAGGAGCTGCATCTACTGTGTGCTCAGTACCTTCTGTTCTTTCCATTCAGAGGTAAACACAGAAAACTGTAGGGATGTGTGTTCTAGACCACAAGACTGTTAGAAATGCAGCAGGACTACTATGGCTCATTACACAGGGAAGCACAACAAAGATAGGACATGCATGGTGGTCTTAATTCAGAGACCAGTTGAGCAATCGCTAGAAGAGTATAGAGTGAGGCTGGGAATCAGTAAGCAGTTTCACAGGCTACAGGAAAAAGATTATAACCAGCTCAAATTTGCTTTTTTTAAATTTTGTTTTATTAACACAGGACCAATAGCCAGCTTTTCTCGAAAAGCAGGTCACTGTAGCTTTAACATCAATCACAAGAGGAAATGGCCTCAAGTTTCACCAGGGTAGGTTTAGGATGGATATTAGGAAAAAGTTCTTCACAGAAAGGGTTATCAAGCACTGGAACAGGCTGCCCAGGGAAGTGGTGGCGTCGCCATCCCTGCAGGTATTTAAAAGACGGGTAGATGTGGTGCTGAGGGACATGGTTTAGTGGTGGTTTTGGCAGCGTTAGGTTGATGGTTGGACTTGATGATCTTAAAGGTCCCTTCTAACCTAGACAATTCTATGATTTATTTTCTCCCAAGACCATTACTTGTGAACAGGCTAACTTTCATTTTTATCGAATTTTGGTTGAATTCTGAGGCAGGTGTTAGGCACGGAACTTACAAACACCTGTCAGACAACTTAAAGAAAAATCAGTTCCAGTTCTACCAGAAATAATTACTGTACTAGGTATTAAAGCCATGTGCATATGCAAACCTAATCAAACTGCTAATTCAGCTTTTGCTTGCTATGTTTGTTTTGGTTTTTTTTTGTTTATTTTATTTTGTACTTCAGTTTGAATTTTTAGAGTAGCCTGTTTTTAGCCTAGGCTGTTTGTTGGTTTGTGTTTTGGGGTTTTTTTTTTGTTTTTTTTTTTTTTTTTTTTTGTTCTTGCTTATCAACAGTATTGCAACATTTATAATCCAGTATTGCAAAATCATGTTTAAACAGCAAACAAAATAAAGTTACTCTTATAAATGATGTATATACCACATACACTACTCCTATCATTTTCTTACAAGATTTGTTTGATGATCACATGCAAAACTATCAATCTTATTTCCCAAGTGACAGCAAAATCGAGTCTAACAATGACCTGAGTTTTGTCACCTGAAGTGTAAAGAAGAAAGTGCTAATAGCTTTGCTGTCCAGTCCTTAAAAACCAAAATTCTACTATTTTGATGAAGTTTAAGGAGTGCTGCCCACTGTAACTTTATGCTATATTAAAGATTTTGGTAAATTCTCTTGCATAATAAATACTCAACAAGCAGAATTTTGCTGGTACAATTTCAGAACATTGTGCTCATATAGCAATCCAGAACTGCTTACCTGAAGCCATTCATATTCTTTCATCAGATGATCATATTCTGTTTTAAGGCCTTCAGACTGCTTTTTAACTGCAGTCACTTCATTATTTGCCTTCTTGAGAGCTGTAAAATATCAGAATCAGTGTTTTAATCATTACTTGTATTCCTGCAGTTCCTTAGGGCCCTAGGTAGGCATTAGGGCCCCACTGCACTAGACAGCCCTTTCTCTAAAAAAGCTTAAATTTAAAACAGAGCATCACAGATGGACACAGGAAGAGATGTACAGGACAAGGAGGAGAAAAGGAATGATCTGTGTTCAGGAACAGCAGCACAAGGAACAGGAAGGGGCTATATGAAAGATAAGGGTAAGACCAATAAACTGTTGACAGAAGTGACAAGTTAGTGATGGCTACATTGTTCTGTCACATCACAGAACGCAGTTCTAGAGAAACAAAACTTTACAACCCCAAACCCGTCATCCCTCTTAAAACAAAGAGGGAACTCAAACACTGGGCAAGATTTTAGCAAAGCAACTGAGGCCATCTATAAAATGTGGCCCGAAAAAAAAAAAAAAAGAGAGAAATAATACACTATTATAGGAGCAAAGATCCCCTCTTTTCAGCCTGTTATATATTTTACTGTGCATGAGTTAATTCATTAGAAGCATCACTTTATGGATGAGAAGGCAGAAATGGTGGTGGTAGGACAGACAACTGCGAACAGATTTTTAACATGAGAAAATGTAATTACTACTCTACTCACAATCTCAACAGCAATAAACTGAGAGCATGTCTATGCTGCAGTACAAAACAGCTCAGAGCTCCATAGGGGCTAATTTACAACACAGGGTAAATCAGCATAAAGTTTCATAAAGCCATTACTCCTAAGCTGTTATGTAAGCATTCAAGTAAGGTCATTTAGACATTTTTATATTCCTCTGCTATAGGTATCTTGGTATCTTTATATTTCTCTGCTGCAGCAGCACAGTCATACCCTAAAACTTGATTTATTCATGCTAAACCAAAGAAACGTTGTTAATGACCTATAAGGCTGCCTCACATGGCCATGTTTAAAAAATAAATCTCGATGGTACAAATAAAAAAAGAAACATTTTCAATTTTCCTTGTTCCAAAAGTGTGGATCTGTCCTTTGACTGTGAGCTCCCTGAGGCAGACTGTTCTTTCCCAGAGACCGCCAAGACACTCAAGCATTGCAGCACTTCTGTAAAAGAAGTGAGGAGCTAGATGTGTTTTTTTTTGTTAAACACCTAGCTACAAGCACTCTGGTCTGAACCATGGTTCACTTTGGTAGCTAGTTCCTGAAACATCAGGACATGAGATTTGACCACTCTCCTAAATGCAAAAAGGAAGACTCCCTCCCCCAGCATTTCTGCTATTTTTAATAAATTAATTTGAATGTATAGATTGAAAATCATTCTCATTTTAAAAGTCTGGAAGTGGTTTTCCCAGCAATGGGACTTTTACCTACCCTGAAATTCTGGTCTACTGAAGTTAATTACACTTATGTCTGTTGATTCCAGTATGGTCAAAAATTCATCCCATCTCTTTACATCCTTTCTTTCATTTCCACACTGTTACACAGATATCCTTCATCCTTTAATGCATTCTTGACAGCATCGATACAAAAAAAAATTTCTAAAGGTTTTGATATTTGGAATAACCATGATTTCCACATATCTGACAAGTCAAATCCCATTGCATTTACTCATTCTCTGACCTTGCTACTGTTTAAAATATTCAACAGTAAAACTTGGAAATCACTCTAAAATAAAACTTGTGACAATTTGATAAGCTTCTGAATTCTAAGTTGTAGACATTCGCCTCTTCAAGAATCCGCTAATTAGAAAGATAAATTTTGCCTTTGTTTAAACGTTCTTGTACAATTAGTCATAGTAAAAAATAACAGTATCTCATTTCTGAAGAACTTGTAACACAATATTATTGATCTAATACTATTTAGCTGTTTACAAGCAGCAGCACAGTACTTTAGTTGCAACTAAAAACTGCTGCATCTTTAAAACATGAACAAAATATCTAAAAGTATCTGCAAACCAAGATAGCAAACAAACCGCTGCATTGTTTCAATGTTTTGACCAAAACAGATGTATGACAGGAATACCTCACCTAACCCTAGAAGAAGAAAAAGCAAAGAACAGATTGTCCTTTCCAGCCGCATTGGCTATGGACGAAAAAAAACCCAACCAAACCCAGACTCATTCCTGTTGGGGCCACACAATAAGAAGGAGCATCACATCTTTGACAACGTGAATTACTCAGCACGCCAGCTTCTCTGGATGTCGTCTTGTCAAGCAACGGAGACTGTCCATACATCACTTTACATCAACTACTTTGCCATTTCATGAACACTGCAGTGCAGCCAAGTCGATCGTACAGGTATATTGTTTGTCATATGGATCGTATCATACGAACACCGATCCAGCAGAAAACAGCAACTCCTTTGTGTGCACAATACAGTCAGTTTTTATTTCTGGCTTCCATCTGGCCTGTTACTTTGCCTCACAGGAGACAGAGCAGCTGAACTGGCAGCAAGCAAAACCCAATAGCTGATTGTTCCTACCAAGTAAATGCATGAGCAGGCAGGAAGTGAGAATGCTGCTTCTACGTTAATGCAACTAATGAGAGGAATACTCAGTCAGTCCCAAAACTGGAATCCAGCCTCAGTACTGTGAGAGGTGGGCCATTCTTTTTCATTCCTTCTCCTTCCCTTCAAAGAAAAATCAACAAAATATTCTTAGGGCAGTATATCAACGGAAGACAATTATAGAAAACTTTATCCCTTTACACTTAATGTGAATGGAGGTCCATAAACTAATGTAACGTGCAGTCTGGGAGAAGTAGAGAACTTGTTCTTCCCTTACCACATTCTCTGCATCCTGTTCCAGGATAAGACAGTTTACTTCAGATTCCCCTAAAGTTAATGCAGGGTGAGGCATAAAATTGCTCTGAAGAGGTTACCACAGCCCAGCAGCTGTAGCATTTCTATTATCTTCTCATTTCAACAAGGGTGGAGAACCAAACAGTAAAACAAAAGCAAACAGCAACAAAAGCAACCAATGATTCTTTGGGCATTTCCCTGCACAACTACTAGTCCTGGTCTGACTAAATCGCTTGACTTACAGTGCCTGCTACTAAGGAAACGATCTGGAACTTAAATTAGCATTGCTCACAATACAAGTCTAACCCCCAAATGATTTGGACTAGTTTAAGACTAAGAAAGATCCCTCTCTTTTAAGACTCTTCAAGTTGAGAAAGAGCTATTCACATTTAAGAATTTAGGCACTGACGGGACAACAGATTTGCCAACAAATACACTGCAAAGCTGGGAATACAACTCCAGTCAAGTAATTCCATAGTAATTCTGAATTCTCTCCTTAAGATGTAACGGTCAGATAAAGTTTAAAAAGAAAAGGCAGGGCCAAAACATTACACACAAATTTGCTCCAAGTACCTTTCGCAACCTCAAATGAAATTTTGTTACAAAAAGGGATGTTACAGCATCTTCAGATGGCATAAATGGTCTTGTATAACAAAATCATGCCTGCTGCATGTGGCACCACACCTTCAAATCAACAAATATGAATATCAACTCTTGTGGCATGTGACAGTGTGCAATGGCTCCCACTAAGGGTACGATGTCACAGTTAAAAATTAAGGTTAAGTAAGATGGACTTTGTTTCTAAACCTTCCTCTGCCATTGGCTAAACAACATGAGATAACTTGTATCTCCTATTCCCAGCTTACAAAATAAAGCTGGTAGTTTGGGGGATTTTGTTTGTTTGTTTGTTAAAACTGGAGTGCTTCAGTGGAGCTCAACATAAATATAGTTTTCATACATGGCCCTAGCCTGCCTGGCAAGACACAGGCCGAGCTGAACTCTCAGTGGCAGCAACAGTTCTATGAAGTGTATTCCCAATGTCTGTTTTGTTTGTATCTTTCTAACACCTAATAATCTTAGCGTTTAAGTGAGAGTTGTACATCTGCACATGCATACTTTCTAGAGTAGTAAACAATTAAAAGCTGTTTCAAAACCAGCCCTCCACATGAATTCTTGCTCTCATACTGCTGTCTCCTACAGCACTATGCAACCATGAAACAAAGCACTCTTGTGACACATTCTGTACACAAAACAAACCTCATTAAAGGATGCACGGAAATTTCATAAGAATTTCCTCCTGCCCCACCGTATGCCTATGAGAACAATATACAAACAGAGAGTATTTTCAGAAAAAGTTGAACTAAAGTTCAAGACCACCTAAATGATTTTGGTGAGTCAGTATGCACTTCACAAAGTGAAATCCTAATGGCAGAGACAAAGAAACGGTCTATGGATTTTGTCCCAACGTGGCACTACAGACTCGGCTCAAAGATGCAATAAGGTCACAGCTCAATAACTGCACACAGGTGCTAGGGACTGCAATGCCTGTTATCCTACATCAGATGCAGGTAGAAGCCTTAGGTGCATGTCATTTGCCATGAAATATTGTTAGAAGAGTGAGGGGTCAATGAGCTGGACAGGAGTCTGCCACCAGTGTGTTCTGCTGCAAGACTGGATCAATACTAGTTGTTGTGTATAAATTTCTATTGTGTAAACGAAGCTGTAGCCTTTACCATACACTAGGACAGTGTCACCAAAAAAATGACCTGAGATAGAAGGCGAAATAGAACAGCATTGCAGAAGTCTCCCTCCTGCCCAAAGGGTCCCAAAATAACAAATGGACATTTCACACATCAGCATTTCCACAGCGTGGGATCTGTGAGCGAGAAAAGAAAGTTAATGCACCAAGAAGTCCCATTCCTGCCCCCAACCCAAGGACTGCTGTAAGGAGAGCTGCTTTATGAAACTTCTCTCAGACTCTGACCTCATGTCCAGTTGCAGACAGTTTGTTTTGTTGTAGCTTTTTGGACAATGTTCAAAACTATCAAAATGAAACAGTATCATAGCATCTCTTCTTTCCTATAGGAAAATGCCTATAGGTCTGAGATGAGCAGTCATACTGAGAGCCTTAATTATCTGAATCAACATTTTCTTCAAAATATGTCTAATGTAGTCTAGTGTAGCAGGAGAAACATTCTTACATCTGCACTGGGTGCTCCGAGGAGTATGTATATTTATTTCTAGGTATCAGTGAGATATTTTTCATAATATAGAAGTGTATTAATAAAATACTATCCCAGAAGGTTTCTAAACACTCATGCTATTACATGTCCAGGTATGCTAAAAATGGATTTAGGCTCTGAAAGTGCTAGCCCCGCTGCTGGGTGCCTATAAAACCCCCAGTACGCAGGGCTGCAATAAAGTAGTGAAGAACTAGCCCCTTTCCTTCACTCCCACAATAATGCAAAAAAGGGGATCAAGGGGAATAGGAAAGTCAAGTCTGAAAAGAAAAGCACTTTGGCTGAAATCTTTGTCACTCATTTCCAACCTTTCCTCAGATTGTAGTAATTTCACTACTCAGACTCTTTCTCTTTTATTTTCATTCTTCCTCCCCACCTGCCCTGAGCACAATAGGTGGCAAAATGTCTTCTTAACTTAGCATTTCACTTACAGTTAAGTGGACAAAAAAACCAACCCCAAAAGTAGACTGTGTTTCCTGTAAAAGGTAGAAAGCTGAAGAATTAGAAATGTGTCTCCTGAAAGTCTGTAATAATCACTGTCTACACTATAATTTCAGTTAGGATTTCAGAAAGAGGAGACATACAGTATTTTCTCTGCCAGAAGTTGTAAATACTGGATCAAAAACCTTACAGAAAATTTGGATCTCTCCTGAAGTCACAGCACTAATCTGATAACAAACCGCGTTATTTAAACGTGAAGCAGACTTACATTAGGACTCCTCCTGGGTGCCACTCTATTGAGGTAACCCACCTTTTAACACATGGCCTACTATAAAGTAATATATCACCCTGTCACCATGCATAAGTAGCTTAACAAATGTACCACACCACAGCAATGGATATTTGAAACTGCTCTGTGTAAAAGATTATACTTTTTTTTTCATCCAAGCAGAAAAAAAAAAATCCCAAGAAATTCCAAATTTATGACTTTTACTGATACTATAACTGAAAAGCAAACAAACAAACAAACAGAAAACCTCAAAAAACCAAACCAGTGAAGTTTTCCTTTTTATACTAGTTTTACCTTGTTTCATTATTAAGTGACAGCCCCCCACACTCTTCGCTCCCTTCCCCCCCAACAAAATACACCCAAAATTTCATGGATTGGAATTTGTGGACACAAAGGAAAGGTTACTTTCGTCCTGTGAGCTCAGTGGCATGAAACAAGTTGTTAAAAAGAGGTAAAACAAGCTTTTCAATCTCAACTTTGATACTGTGTAATGCATTGGTCACACTTAGCGAGCATGAAACTCAACATTCACCTGCTCAGTTGCAGAAATTTCAAAAGAAAACAGTAAAATCGATTCACTTTAAATCTAGAGACCCCACAGAAATCTGTGTCTACAGATGTGGCTATTATCAAGTATTTTAAGCTTTCTGGCTATCAGCTTGCTCAAAATCATGTACAAGAAAACTTATAAAAAAGTAAGACAGACATACCTTAACACCATCTAGCTGATGATGGTAATTAATGTAACCATAGGGTTTTCTGTTTTGGCAGTGAGGGGGATGGCATCAGGGGAAGGGTTGTAAATATTTTCCTATTCATTCCTTAAAAAGACCCTCTCCCCCACTTTCCCCATAACAAAAGACTCAAGCATGCCTTAATTTAAACATCTTTTGGATGGACAACAGCCCACAGAGAGAATGCAGCTGAAGCAGCATGTGGTAAATCTATTTATTCCTTAGCTTTCTCTAGCATTCCTCACTGAAAAGCTTACATTATATTACTGTTACATACCACCAGTTAGTTTAAATAAAACATACGCGTTCATTGATCCTGTCACTTCAAAGGCAGTTTTCCCCCCTTTCTTTAAGAAAACAGCAGGAGAGGGAAAACTCACAACCAAACCTGCCTGAGAATGTGAACTAATGAGACAGTCTGTTTAAAGATTCTTAATGCTTCAAGCGCAGCTGAAAACAGCTGTTCTACAGTTCTTGTTCGTCTTCCCAGTGGACAATGAAAAATGAGTAATGAAATATTTGTTGTTATTGATACAGCTTTGTAGCAGTGCCATGCAATATGAAAGCAGGGCTATGTTTTGATGACAACATGCTATCTGGTACCATGAAAATCTGTATTTTGTTACAGTCTGAACATCTGATTACTGCTTACAAGGTCAAAGGCAGTGTTATCTTAAAAACACTAATTTCAGATGAGCAGGTGTTCATAAGCATCACGCACGTTGACAGATCCCAGTAAGACAGAACCAAACAGGTAAAATCTGCTTCTATCTCAATTTGGGTTGCCAAGAAAGCAGTTTTGACAGCCTAAACCTTAAACACGGAAGCTGCTAACAAAAGCATTCTGTTACAAATTGCAAGGCATGTTTCCATGTAGACAAAAAAAAAAAAAAAAAAAAAATTTTAAAAAAAAAGATTAAAAAAATTTAGAAATATTTAAAAATATTTTTAAAAAGTTAAAAAAATTAAAAAATATTTTAAAAAATATTTAAAAAATTAAAAAAAAAAAAAAAAAGCACTAACGTCTCTGCTACAGGACATATATAAATTTAGAATACTAGTCAAGGACTTGCTTGCTACCTGACCAAAACCCTACTTTTATAGAAAAAAACCTCAACCACATACTTCCCCATTTTACACAGGGAGACTGACCAATATGTATGACATGAAAGATCAACCTGATGCCTGTAAGTAACCTGCAATTGATTCCATATCCTGGCCATGTCATTGATGAAGAGAAGTCAACCCCACTTAAATAGATGAGTTCAATTTATTAATAATTATAATTTAACTAAGGTGTTCAAATTACACCATGCACATTTTCATAATGAAAACGTTTACTAAAATATGGGGGTGGCAATGGCATGTTTTTCCAGTTCCTAGTCAAATGCAAAGAAACCCCAAGCCAAGTGTTCCATAAACTAATGTAGTTAATGCTATACCTAGAATAGATTTTTGATATCCAGTGTTGAAATAATCTTTTTCTTAATTGCAAAAAAGTCCTAGCCAATACTTACCATTTGACGTCTTCTGTAGCTCTGCTTTCAAATGTTCAATTTCCTTCTTCAACTTTTCATCAGTTGCTTCTGCTGACTCTTTCTTTTTACTGCCTTCTTTTTCACTCAAGGCCTATTAAAAAACACAGTTGCTACAATTAATTTTGTTTTCATTAGTTTGACATTAATGACAACCAACCAGAGAATTGCAGCCTTGATCTTGCAAAGTGACAGGTTTTATCAAGTGCCAACATAACACAGGCAGACAATCATTCTAGAGGGGAAAAAAAAGAAAAAAGGACACAGAAAGAAAGGAAAAAAGGGCACAGAAAACAATGCTCAGTGTTTTAAGTTGATAGTAATAGCACACTTCTAATAGTATGGCATTATATCCCGTGTGAAAGTACTTTATATTTCTGCATGAAGCCCACAACTTCTGTTTAGGTTATAAATGGCTTTTCCAGAAAACATAGACTGGGACTGCAAGTGACAGAACACTGCCATGTTTATGTGCAACTTGTTGTAATAATTTATTCTGATTTAAATTGTGTAATACATCACAAGTCTCTCCCTATAGGTTTGCAGCTACTTCTTCAATCTTCAGAATACTTCAATACCCAGATTAGATTTCCACTGAAATTCAAGAAAAAACTAGGAAAGGATTCAGGAAGAGCCCTGTAAGTACTAGACACAAGAACACTACACTCCATGAACTCTGAAAATGTTGGCACTACTCATGCACGCTCTTATCATTAAGACAATTGCTCCTGATGACTTAAAGTATCATATGTTAAGGATTAGACCCCATAATTAGACCCTTTGCTCACACACCCTCTATACCAAACTAAGCATCATCTCTGTTACAAAAATGGCAAAAGAAGTCATAAACGCTTAATGGGAAAAAGAAAAATAGAACAACTGAGATGAACAGGTGTTAGGTGAACTGGTGATATCAGAACTTAATGGGCACAGGCCAGAGCAGAGGGGAAAGATGACTTTAGGAAGAACAAAAAGAATTGGTTATAAAGACTGGTAAACAATCCAAGGAAAAGAGTCGAAGAAAATTTTCCAGAAGCAATTTAACCAAAGAGCAGAGACTGCATTTGACTGCTGGTAACTAAACCATAGCCAATTTTTCATTAAATTGGTCACAGATTGGCTCCTTTACTTTGTGCTCCCCTCACAAATAGCTATTTCTGTAAACTTTTATCTTAAGTCCTGTGCTCCATGGAACCTCTGAACAGGAGACAGTGCAGACCTAGCATGCTGGAGCAAACTTACAGTATTTATACTTACAGCCAGTGCCCTATATGCAATTGCTCTTGCCTCTCATATGGTGCAATGAAGCACTCTTGTAAATGAACACAAACGCAAGGGCCTAGCCACAGAGGAATCTAAGTCATAGTATCTCTATGAAGTTAAACCAATTCTAAACACTTTGCATCTCCAGCACAACCGAGATCCAACCACAGCATGCTGGCTGTACTTGTGGCTACCACGGTTTTTGCAAACCATGCAATCAAACACACAAACAGAAACAGACAGGAATACAGTTTCCAGTTTCTGGCTATCACTTATAAGCAGCTAAGAGAATGCATTGCTAAGAAAATGTGAAAGCAGAACAAAAAGAGGAGTTTTGGCTAAATCCCAACAGGACAGAGAGAAAAAAACATTAAAAAATGTACCAGTAAGCAGTAAAGAGACAAAATCCATAGCTGAGGGAGGGAGTCTGGATCATTTTGACAAAATATCAAGCCTGAAAATTTTGGAATCATTTAATACTTGAGAAATATCTCACACACTCCAGTGATCCTTGTTTTACAACACCTCTCAAACAACTGGATTTTTTTACATCCCTGCTAGTACTTTTTGTCCAGAGTCTGTTCTCTTTGTCTGAAGATTTATTACAGAAAAAAAATTACAGTGCTGGTAACCATAGACACCGCTCCAGACAAACTGGTAGGAAACCTGTACACACCTGCAGTGAATTTTGTTTTGACAATGTGCCAAACTGAAGAATGCTGTAAAAGCCTTCATAACCTGGATGTCTGCAGTCCAGCTTACGGTTCAATCTCTTCCAATAGCTCAATCGAACGTATATATGACTTCCAACAGAAATCAAACTAACCAATTACGAGAAAATATTTCAAACATTTATCTTTATTATGTTTGCTGATAGTGTATCCCTTCCTGCATATAACTGCATATTGAACCACAACAGCCAAATGATAGCTTAATTTTCTCCATTCTTCTCATAAAAATAACATCTCTTTGATTCACTGGCGGGTCTTTTAAGTAAGAAATTTTTGGCAATATCCTCATTAATACTATGGCAGTGCCTTACTGAGAAAGGAAGGTATTAGGAAATTGGTTGACTTGCCATAAAAATAGATGCAAGAATACAAAATACAATAAATACAAAAGACCAATTTTACAAGTTAGAAAAGACATTTCAGGACTGGAGAAAATCCTATTTAGAAGAAACAGCCAGCACAAGAACAACTATATTGTACGCTTTTCCATACTGAGCTGCTATAGCCCTTACCTGAACAGCCAACTGTTTAGGATAAAAAGAACAAAATTAGTGTCTCCCTCTACTTTGCTATGATTAAATTCAAAGAGATATTTTAAGAATATATTACTACTATGATGAAATTTGCACTGTACAGACAGAACTTCATTTATTTGGATTACTTTAGTTTCCTTTATTAATAAAGTGCTACTGAAATTTGTATTCAGTATTCTGAATTACATATCATAAGAACATTGTTCTTCCTTCTTCCACCAGAAGAAAAAAAATGAATGAACATTACTCAGCAGCAAATCATCCCCAGAGTATTTTGTACTAACTAGTTGCTGTATAAGAAAATAACTAAAAAAGTTCAAAGATACCTCCTGCAGCCTTTCATTTTCAGCCATGTATTTTCTGGCAGCTTCAGTAGCATCATTTACTTGCGTTTCCAGAGCTGCATGAGATGTCATCCCTTTTGCCAACTGAGTAAGAAGGGTAACAGTACGTCTCAATACACTGGTGAAGAAACACAGTAAACAGCATGGTAATTCACAGCACAAATTAAAAAAAAAACAACACAAAAACAAACAACCAAAAAACCCCAACAAACAAACACCAAACAAAACAACCCCTTTTCTCTCTCTCTGCATTACATGTGAAAACAAAACCACAAGAGGATTGGGTAAGAACTTGAAGCAAAACATCCAAGCTCATCGATGACAAATAGTAAAATACGAGATGGCAAAGATTTTCACCCATCAAAAAATGTATTTTTACCTGATGCAGAACCTCCCTCCTCCCAAAAACCCCCAGCCATTAAGGGGTCAGAGACTTGCTTGCTTCAAGGCTGAAATACTCTTACATGACTTAATGTTTTAAAAAGGATCGAATTCTGAATACAAGACCCAAGCGACATGTTATGGTAATGAGTACAATACAAAAAAAAAAACCCAACTCAACACAACTTTATAGAAGTGCTTACAAGAACAAAATTAGCAATGTGAGCACATTAATCTTCAAAATGCCCTATCAACACTGTGTAAATCAGAATATGCGTGAATGTCAGCACTCATGGCACCTCAAATCTAAGCTGTGCAAATACCTCCCTTGATTTGACCTAGCGATTGCCTCTTTGCATTGCTGCTTCCACTATTCATCTTGGAGTCTTTCAAAGCATTATGTTGCTGCATCAAGGAAAGGCCAAAGCAACACTGAATTAAATTAATTCCTGTAATATAACTATGCAGCTGCTCTTCAAAAGAAATTTGAAAATCCGAGTAATTGGCTTTTTCATAACTGAAAGTGTATTACTAGACCTCTTGGCTTTCAAGGTAAGCCCTCCCTCCGGTTTTTCATTGAAAGCTCATTTTCTTACTTTTTTTGATTTTAAAGAACTTAAGGTCCCCATGTCACTACTTTTCCAAGAGTTCGCATGTGTTACTATTGCTTATTAATTTATAGATGCAGCAGTCAGGAGTCAGTAAAACATCATTACTAAAACAGAATCACAGAACCATGTAGGCGGAAAGGGGCTTCCAGTGGTCATCTTGCCTAAGCTCCTGCCCAAAGCAGGGAAGGGTTGAGCAGATTGCTCAGAGGCTTGTCCAGCTGAGTTCCCACCATCTCCAACAATGGAGATTCCACTGTCTTTCAGGGTGCTTGTTCCAGTGTTTCACTGCTCTTGGTAGTAGAAAAAGTACTTTTTACCACAAGTCAGAATTTCCCAGGTTCCTGGCCTGTTGCCTCGTGATTCCTGCGTAGAACCACTGCGAAGAGCTGGCTCCATCTTCTCTACATCCTACCACTAGACAGCTGTAGAAAGCAATAGAACCTCCCCTTCAATGCCTCTTTTTCTAGCTGAAGCCAAGCTCCCTCACCCTCTCCTCATATGTCATGTGTTTCAGTCCCCAACCTTCTCAGTACCCCGCTGCAGTACTCCAGTATTTTGGGGACTGAAAACTGGACACTGTCCTGCAGCTGCAGTACCACATGCCAGATAGAGGGAAATAACCACTTCTCTTGACCTGCTGACTACACCCTTGCTATTACAGCTCAATACACGATTGGCTGCCTACCAGGATCCCCAGCTCCTTTCCTGCAAAATTGCTTTCTACCCAGTCAGCCAGTCCCCAGCCTGGATGCTGGACATGGTTATCCTATAATATGATGGACTTTGCATTTGCCTTTATTGAACTTCATGAGATTTCTGGCAGCATGTTTCTCCAACCTGTCTAGCTCTCTCCGGATAGCAGCCCTGCCTGCCAAGATATCTACCACTCTGATTTGGTACTGTCTGCAAACTTGCTGAGAGCACATTCAATCCCATCATCCAAGCTGTCAATAAGGACATTAAAAAGTACTGAGCCCAGCACCAATTCCTCAGGGCCACTAGTTGGAATCTGCATCACTATCATCCTTTGAGCCCAAAGGCCCAGGGAATTTTCCACCCACTTTTTTTCTCCACTTCTCCAGCCCATATCCCTCCACAGTTAGTCTATCAGGATACCACAAGCAACTATGTCAAAGGCCTTGCTAAAGGCACCCAACATCCACTGCTCTGCCCTTTACCCACACAGCCAGTCCCTTCAATGCAGAGGACAACAGGAACGATCAGGCATGATCTTCCTTCCGTGATGGCTGTTCCAAGTCATCATACCCTTCATGCCCCTGGAAATGGCTTTGAGTAAGATTTGCTCCATAGCCTTTCCAGGGACCGAGGTGAGGCTGATTAGTCTCTAGTTCCCTACACCCTGCTTTTTGATCTTCTTGAAGACAGGTGCAATGTTTGCCTTTCTGCAGCCACCAGGAGCCTCCCCTGATCACCATGATCTTTTGAAGATGACAGAGCATGGCCTTGCAATGACATTGGCCAACTCTCTCTGCATGCAAGGATGCATCCCATCCTAGGATGTCATGGACTTGTATATGCCCAATCTTCTTAAGTACTCCCTAGCTGCCTCTTCCACTACTGTGGGTAATGTTACATTCCCACCGACTCTTCTAGAAGGCTCAGAGAATTGGGAGGCCAAACAGCAGACCTTACCAGTAAGAAACAATGTAATGTAAGGTTGGTAATGAGACACTCAATGTCTCATTCTTTTCCATATCCTTTGTCATTTGGTCTTCCGCCCCACTGAGCAGTGGGACCATGTTTTCTTTACCTTTCCTTTTGTTTTCAGCCCTTCTTGTCCCTCTCTGGTTCAGCATGGGATAACAGAGGGCCAGACAAGCTTTGGCAGGCTTTCCACATCTCCCAGGACATCAATTCAGATTAGCAGATGTGTGCCTCTGTCCTATCTGGGGGACAGTCTCTGGTAACTACGACCCTCCACTTTTCTGCGCAGACAGTTGGTGGGTGAAGACTCAGCTGGCCCCGATACCATCACTGACAGGTCATTTTCATCACCTGCACCCAGTGTTCTGCTATTGCTGAACAACAGATGGAGAAGAGCTTTTGCTGTGTTGCCAAAAGTGACAAGCTTCCAGACTCCTCCACCTTCAGAATCTTCATCTACCACACTTCTGGAATTCTCCTATTGGCTAATGTGCTAAAATGAATCAAAACTAGCCTAAAGAATGAACCAGGGGCATGCAACATGTGGTCTTAACTTGGTTGAATGATGGTAGTAGCAGTGTAGGGATACAGCAACCCAATGAACACATTTTTCCTCGTTCTCTGACAGACATTATGCCTTGTTTAACGGATAAGCAAAACAGCTCTATTAAGAAAAGTCCTTTGATCTAGCCAGTACTGCAAGAGTATTTACTCCTTTTAGATCTTGGTGAAAGGCCAGTAGGTCAAAAAGAGGCATTAAGTAAACTCTTCAAGAACAGAGCTTTTATCCACAATAAAATCTATTAGGGCCACCTGACAAGTTATCTTCCTTGAAAGCCGAGTGGGAGTAGGATCCTGGGGGACCAGCTTCTAACCCTAGTGTAGGACAGAATGCAGCTATTCTTCTCCTGGAGCAGAGATCACAAACATATTTGTGCATATTTACTTAACCTTTCTGAAGAAAGACAAAGAACATGATGCATTCCTATCACTATTGTGCAAGGCTATAGCCCCTTTTGTTTTTTCCCAAAGTTTACCTGCTTGAGTTTTGTCCTAATTTATCCTTGACATTTCTTTATTTACATTGCTCCTCAATGATCAGCTAAAATGACCATACATCACTGCAAGGGGAAGAAGTTTGTCAGAAGGCTCTGTGATTCCAGGCATTTCCTTGTTCTGTGTTCCTCTTGCGTATCTAGGCAATGTCAAGCAGCTCACTGAAAGAATTCAGAGGAGAGCCAGCATTCTTTGCCCAGTGTCACCATAAAAGTGTACAAATAGGAAACTGTCTGACCAACAGGTCTGTTTCCATTCATTCACGTTATCTGTGTCCAATCAGTTCATGCACTCCTTGCCTAACTGAGAAGATCTTAAGGTTGTTGTAGCTACTGTGAAGATTCACAGGTAGTCTCAGCTGCTACTGCTGGGCAGTTCAGAACTGTCCTTTCCATTACCCTGTGTATTAGCTGTATTTGAACATCCTGAAAGGGATACCACACTTCAGATCATAGTATCATAGCAGGCCACTTCCCACAGAGTGCTTGATCTGAAATGATACCTGAAACTTCCCTCGGAAGCTGGAACATTATCCTACAGTTCCTATCTTCGAGCTTTAGACGAAGTGGTTCAAATCAGACTCAAGCTTTGCTCTTAACACATCAGGATGCAATAATATCTTTTTGCAACATATTAAGATTATTTTAACAGTACTTTGGCTTGTTCATTCCAGTCATCCGTGTTCAAAACAAATAAAACATAGGGCATAAGTTTAAGGAAGGAAATGAGTATTCCCTGAAGAAACATCTCCTGCAAAAGATGTGTTTTCTCAAACATTCAAAATGTTTCTTTCCATGTGTTGCTGACATATCCTTCCAGTCTTCAAACATTTGTAAGATATTATTTTTGCTGAGCTTACTTGCCACAGTCAATCTGCTCACACTTAATTCTTTAACCTCTTGAAATCGGCTTTCTGGTTTGGTTTTTTTTTTATAGTTGCATTACTTTGTGTCATAGTTCCTGTAAGAAACACACTATGTAGAAATTAGAAAACTGTTATACTTACAGCCAAAGAAATAAGGAAAAACCTGAGATATAGAGGTTTCTTTGCGATCGGAAGAGTTTCATCTGAATATGATCAAAGGCATTGGCATTGACATTTACAGCTTTTTCAATCACATGAACGGCTGAGTACTTCCTAACTTCTCTAATAGCATCTGCAAACAAAAACAGTTTGTTCTTATTCCTGTCTGTGGATATGCACACATGATAAACCAGACATAGTACTAGAAATATGTATTTGGACTTTCCGCTCAGTAAACAGGCATAGTGACATCACTTACATTATCCATACATTTTAAAGATAGGTCTTGATAAATCACTGAAGCTATATAACATATTTCCAGAGATATGCTAAATCATTGCCCAAAACATGCTTGAACACTCATTTCCAACCCTTGCATCCAGCCACCAGTCACCAGGCTAAAGCAACACATTCTACAAGTACCAGAGACCCTACAGACAGCGTCAAAATGTCACTACTGGCAACTGAATTAAAATCCAGCCACTGGACAAACAGTGAGAAAACAGAAAGAGAAGGGAAAAAGAAGAGATGCCTTCTGAAGTATTTGCTTCACATGGAATTTGTTAGATAAGCATGTATATTAGAAATGACAGAAACATCTACTTTATGCTTGAATCAGAGAGGGAAAAATTATTTCTATAACACCCATCAAAACAGGAATACTGTAGTAACACAGTGTTGAACGTAAACAGAGCAGGTAAGCTACACCTCAGCTTTCTTTCATCTGCCTTTCATCCACCTTTCAGCTTCCTTTCATCCATCATATACTCCTGATAGTGCTGCAGAAAGGCCAATACACTGCCAACACTTTTCAAAGGAAAAATAATTAATTAGGACTTACTTCTATATAAAAACAAAAGCTAACCCAGTTAAGAGTTCATCTTTCAATCTGTAAACTTAAGGTCATCATACATATTTAAGGCCAATGGAGTACCTAAAATCTCCTCCTGCACATCAACAAAAATACATATTTCATGACACATGATCAGTTCTTGCAGGATATTTTGGCCATGTGTTATTAAATTCCTGCTGCATTTCTCTAAGCAGAAAAAAATCAACTCTGCAGAAAAGCACGTGACAGTAACACCGCTTCTGACTGTCTCTTTTAGGTCCATAAGTTATTTAGAAAGGAAAAAAAAAGAAGAAAATATTTAAAGCGAAACTTCAAACAATACAAGGAAGACTAAGACTAAACAAAGTCAGTATCCCTGTGCTATGGGAAGATTCTAGTCCTGTAGCAACCTATCATCTTATGCTATGGGGCAAGCATCTCACCACTGCTTTACTTTAGCCCAAATCTATCTTTCTGCAAAATCAATGATGATAACCAACTCAAAAGCAAAATTTGTTCAAAATTTTTGACAGGAGTTCAAGAAGAGTAAATAAAATCCATCAGTTCTCAATCTTAAGCCATTTACTGAAGAATCTACTTCTAAGGATAATACTAAAGACCATCTAAAATAATAATAATAATAATAATAATAAAAATAAAAAAATCTTTATTTGGATTTCCAGTACTTTTTTTAGTATCAGGAATACAGTATCGCAGCCTAGTCTGACTTGTTATATATGCAGTGCATCTGTATCTTTCTCTCAGCAAACAATAAAACCAAGCATTTTTTCTTTGTATTTAAAATAGTTTGGAATTAAGTAGCATTTTCATTGTAAGGCGCTGGAAACACTTCTCTCTGATCCATGGAGGAGAACTACTTCTATCACTGAAACTCAGGAGAACGGTTTCCATCACTGAAATACGGAAGATGCTTACCACACAAAGCAGTCAGGACAGACATTAAATTAACTCAGTCAGGCATACGGTCGTCATTCAAGCTCCGGTTTCACAAAAGCTTTACTCCTACTTGATAGACTTTAGAATCTACTCATACCAAATGCAGCCAACAGCTGTTACGTATCTGTGCTGAGCAAAAGTACCCAAACAGCCCATGCTTTGATATATTCTTCTGGTCTTCCATTTCAACAGCAACCAAGAGAAACAGTGCCACCTACTGCATATTGAGCAGCTCAGCCAAATTCTGGTATCAAACATTTCAAGTTCATTTACTTGTGTGAGAAAGTGAAACCAAGTAGCAGCCTATACCAAGCTCTGTTTTTCCTCCTCATTCAGTACTATATTACTATTGTATTTGGATTCCCAACATAGATGCAGTATAAGCCCTCACCTCTTACATTCTATTGTGGAACTTTTAAAAAAATTAGCTCATTTACATTAGGCTTGAATCCTTCTGATTCTTCTACTGCCATGAACTCCAAATACCATGTTTTTCCCCCCATTTGTTAAGAAATTATTTAACACTTACCAAGAAACAAGACGATGAGTAAAACTATTATTGTAAGGAACATCTTGTTCCAAAAAACTGCCATTTTGCTCCATAGAGGAATCATAAAAATCTTCTGCCATCTGTAAAACAGCATTGTGTTACTCAAAAATAATTAAACACTAAAAGAAGAGCATAATAACCTCACAGAAGAGAGCCTTGTTATTGATATGAGACTTATGTAAGGTCTCTAAACAGCTGCTTTAATTGCAATATAATTTAGGTATACGTAACTTTTCCAATAATCCAACTTGCTTGTCTCTTTTTTGTTTCTTGTCAATACAGGCAAAGACAGTTGGTACAACATGAAAACTTCTTGTATGATAGCAGAAGTTTTATTTTAGCTTTTACTTTGGCTAGCATTATTCTGTGTTTGGTCCCAACTACAACAAACTCAGGGATGGGGTAAAGACTGTACGTTGAGAGATATTAGTTGTTTATATTAAATAAGGAAGTTTTAATGAGAATAAATTACTTAGGGTCATAACATGATGTGATTTATGCTGGTTGCCTAGCTTTACTTGGCATGAGTAGCTAGATTTGCCAAAGCCTTTAGGCCGCAATAGCATTAATTTTCTTAGTAATTTTCCTAGCAGCTGGTACAGTGCTGCATTTGGTCTTTTAGTATGAGAAAAACGTCAATAACACACTGATGTTTTGGTAGTGTTTCTGCCTAAGTCTAGGACTTTTCAGTTCCCCACATTCGGCTACTGAGCGCAGGTGCACAAGCATAAACCAGAAGATAAGGAGGCTACAACTGTTGGCAGAGACTGCAAATCAACAAGATAACAGTAGTCAACAGCCTGCATGCCTGGACACAGAAAAAAAAAATCCAGTAAGGTGTTAGAAAACCCCAGACCAAAAATCACCATTGGACTAAAAGACGCGTAAACAGCATGTGAAGAAATGGTGTATAGATCACAAGGGTATAATTGCCCAGGGATTTCTTTGGTCAACGTTTCTCTCTGGAGGCATCCAGCCTGGGCTGACCCTGCTGCTGTACCTTTCAATTAAATAATTTATTTTTATAAAAATCTGACACCCGAGATTCTGCTGTGGGAAACCTAGGGTCAAGCCTAAAGAAGGAAGAAGTGTACCAGAGAGTAAGTGTACGTGTGAGGAGTCAAAAGGGGCACCCGTCGGTTCACTGGACTTGCCCGCTGCAAAGGGACCCTGGTCCGAGCAGTGGACTCGGGTGATGTGCGTGCGACTCTTTCAATGCTGTGTGAATGCCCGAGCAGCAGCTTCTCCTTTAATATGTAACACCCATTCCATCGTTTTTATTTCTACCCACTTACACTCCTTGTTGCCAAATAAAATAAAAACCCTCCACAAATTAAGATGGTCTCTACGCTCCTTCTTCAGAAGGCTTATCTTTTACACTGACGAATCTGCATAAAGTACAAGGATTGTTATTACATTCTAACTTGCAAATGACAACAAAAGGACAAGTCTCATGTTTATATTTTCTCAAGTGTTAAAACCTCTTTCAAGAGCATAAATTTGTTGGATAAGGAAGCAACTTCACAGGCCAAATGGTGGTGAAGACCATAATTTCTTTTTTTTTTTTTTTTTTTTAAGCAATCAATTGCCTATTCAATATTGCTGCGTGGAGGGCTCTGCAAGAACTGCAATTGTACTTGTAGTACAAATTAACATCTGATGTGCTCAAATGAACTGAAATCCACAAGAGACAACAACAGAGCAGTTACCTGTCCTTTGCTGCAGGTTGGGATCAATGCTACTGCAAAAATGAAGTAATACCTAGTTACGCCATTAGGGATGTAACACAGGCATACTAATCACCGTCCGATTATAACAGGTATAATTTCCAACTTTTGTGAAGAGTATTTACATTTTCCAGAAACTGTTAAAATTTGTCCTTCAACAAAGCAGTTTCCAAGCTACTATGAACCTAATTTAAATTAGACTGTATCATCATCCCCAATGGTTCCTTCTGGTTCTGCACCAGCAAGAATTAAAATATTTTAGCATTGTACATGCACAAACCTCATTTAAATCTTTTAGTATAATCCGAGTTCTTTATAGCAGATAACCATAGCCTGTATCAACCAAAAAGCTTATTTTAATTAAACCACACTACAACTCAAATGAAGCCAACTTGGTAACTCTTTAAACATGCGATTCGCCAAAATTCATATTGATATCCACTTCAGTGATTCTTTGAGGTATGACCTTAGACCAACCATACTGCCAAGTTATATTCAGGCTAAAAATAAGATATCTTTACTGCAAAAGTCTTCCTACATTATATTTGCATGCTTATTCTCCCTCAACAAGTATCAACATTCACATTTATTAATGCTGCATTTCCTTTTGGTGACAGAAGTCACATAAATATGATCCTTCTAAATTGCAATACTGGCCACCACTATAGATATACCACACTTGGCAGTCCAGATCTGTCTTTTTTGCATACCTGCATTTTTATATTGACAATTTACTTATTCCCTGGGACCTTAAAAGCTTGTTAGCAGATTTGAAAAGGAGTTCATTACCCCAAAAATGTGCAGGCACAAAAGAGGCAATCTGAAGACTGACAGGTGAGTACATAAAAACTTTAAAGAACAGCAGTTTCACGTCTGTCTTTAATCATGCATGCTTCACCCCCCTGACAGAACCAGCTCCCAGGCTGCCAAGATGCGCAAGGCAGAACTGCTGCCCTCCAGTACTGTCACAGCAGTTAAATCTAATCTTTAACCCCACAAGATTCCTGTGACAGTTTTGTTGACATGATAATTGAACGCGTCACATAAAGAATAAAGCTATTTCACTCTTTCAGAAGCCACTGTTCAAAGAAATAGCTGAATGCTACAAATCAAGGGCAAAAATCCATCCTTTGTACACAATTAAAAGCACTGTGTTAAATGTTTGAATAAATTTTGGTAATACTGCAGGTTATGAATTTGCTTGTCAGCCACAAAGACTGGATTCAAGCCCTGTTAATGTCATAAGTGAAATCTATTTCAATACTCCCATGTACCATGCATGTGTCATCATCAGCCTGCAGAAGTTCTTGCAGCTAGTTTCCTCACATAAGCCACTAATAATCTGATGATTACAACTCCCATAATAATTCTCCCTTCTTACATACAGTTGCACTTTTGATTAGAAAACAACAGAAAATGCAAAACCTCAATAATCTATGTTGAAATGCTGGACTCTTCACGAGCCAGCTTGTAAAAATCAGAAGTTAAATTGATTTTAGAACAGTTCCAACTTCTGAAGTTGAGAAGACGTGACTAATCATTGATACTGGCTGTGAAGGACCCAACCACTTTCAACACTCTCCCACAGGTTTAAGTAGTTAAATTCAGACTCTCCACACAGCAGCATTTTGGTTTAGATTTTGTTCCTTAAGTTATTAAAGTAAAAGCTGCATTCTTCATCCTAAATATAGCTAAAGATGCAAAAATCAAACATGCAACAGGTTTTACACAAGACACAGCCTCTTGTAGAGAAGCTAGCTTTCTTGACTTCCTATAAAGAAATAAAAATAACATCATCAAAGCTGAAGAGCTACTTACAGGAAACAGTCTTAGGATAACGCTGTAAGCCAGGCCTCTGCATACAATAAGTGATTAACACATTTTGTTTTTTTCCCTTACTAAGGGCATTTATTTTACAGGAATAAATTATTTTTTCTTCATGCCTGCATTGTGTTCCAGAAGTATTATTATTTTGTTAATCTATATATAAGTTTAGACAGGCCTTTATTTCAGTAGTCCTGAACCTTTTGCATCAGGCTGAAGTCCACATTTTTTTTAAACAAACGATCACAAATTTCTTACAGCCCTTATTTGCACTGTATGCGGTTAGCGTTGAATATCTGATGTCCCCCATCTGTTCAGCACCCACAACGCCGAGCGCACACCAAAACGACGTCAAGCTGCTCCTCACAAACTTGACAAACAACTCCTGAAAAGGCCACACCGTCCTCTCGTTTCTAACGGAGCTCACAGCAGGGGAAGCCATATGCCCTCCTGCACGCTGGGTACTCCCCAAAAACCCCCCGAGAGAAGACTGGGAGACCACGTCCCACCTGCTGAAGCAAAGCAATGGGGCTCGTCCTGGGAACCCCGACTGCTGCTCGCATGAATCAGCAGTGTGTGTAAAGCAAACATAAGGCTCCTTTAAAAGAGGCTTATGATTCTTGAAACTCCTGACGCTCAAGTCCCGAACAGCATTCCTTCAGCTTAGTTCGCTGCTAGTTTAAGATGCGGCAGCGCGTGGCGCTTATAAAAACAAAACCGTAAAATAAACCCAAACCGGTGAGAAGGCCGAGCTGGGGTTGTCCAGCAGACTGCAGTCCTACCTCAGCGGAGAAATAAACGGCAGGCAGAGCACAAGGATTACTCCTACTTCACCGTACAAAAAGGCGGCAACCGCCGTCCACTGGAAAGTCATCGTCCCGGCGGGGCCTGCGGAGGAAGGCGCGGCTCAGGCGGGCCCGCGACACCCCAGCGCCGGCACCCCCCGCCGGGCCCGGGCTGCCTCGCCTTGGGCCGCGGAGTTTCGACAGGAAATATTTCTAAGTAACTTCCCCGCAGCACCATATCCCTCCGTACCGACTTCCCCTCCCGAACCAGCCCCCGGGGCAGAGCCCGTCCGCCGGGGGAAAGGGAGGTAGGGACCCGGGACCCTCCCCGCTGCCCGCCCACCCGTGAGGAGACCCGCAGCCCCGCGCCTGCCGCAGGCCGACGGCTCCCTCCCGCCGCCCCGCGCCGCGCCGCCTCCCGCCCCTCAGCGCTGCCCGCACATCCCGCCCCCCCCCCTGCACAGCCGGGGAGGCCTGAGCCACCCCGGACCCGTCCCGTCCCCCTCCACGCCAGCCCGGCCTTCGCAACCTCCTCGGCGCCGGCGCCCAGCTGAGCCTGATGGCGGCGAGCCGCTCTCGAAGGGGCGGGGAGCGGGGCCTCGCCTGGCCGAGGGGGACGGGGCTGAGAGGGAGGGAGCGATCCGGTCCTTCCCGCCGGCGCTGAGGGGCGGCCTCCGCCCTGCTCGGAGGATGTGGGCCGCGAACGGGGCTGAGTGACTCGACGGCGGCGGCGGCGGCAGGGCGGGGAGCGGCGGCCCGGGGGCGGTGCGCAGGCGGCCGCTGTCGTCCCGGCTGGGGCAAGGTGCGGGCGGGCCCGGGGCGGGGGAGGAGGGTCCCCTCAGGTCCCACCCCGGTGGAGCTGGAGGGTCCCCGCCGTCCTCCCCCCTCCCCAAAGGCCATCCTCGGCTACCGCCCCGGCTGCCCGGGCTCTGGCCGAGGGCCCGGGGGGAGGCGAGGGAGACGTGCCCCAGCCATAGCGGCTGCTGAGGGGTTTGTGGGGCGGCTGGAAAGCCGAGGCCGACCGTAGGTGTGAACTCCACCTCTGTTGGAAAATGCAGGGATTTACACGTTGAGAAAGGTTAAAATTGCTGTCTTTTTCACAGTTAGGGTATGGTTGTAAGCATTTTGCTGCAGGATCTTGCTGTGATCATCCCGCTGCTCAACGACTCCAACTTACACGATCGAGGACTTCAGCTCTGCCCTCCAGTGTGCTGATTAGTTTCTGAAGTCCAATTAAAATACTCTGTGAGTCGTGTGCCCCCACCCTGTGCATTACACTACCTTAATGCATTAAGATCTGTAAATCTGTTTTCTCAATGAAAATAGGCCCAGTATTCATAAAAACACCACAAATAACAAGCAAACAACAGCCTCAAACACTGTCAAACAGGCCTGTTTGGACCTCATGAATAAAACAGTATTTCTTCAGAAAATCCTTTTCTACCCTACTGCCCTGTGTGGTGCTTTTTATCAGCATAGCGAGGCTCTGAGCATGTTCTTTCCATACCTTGGTAAGCATTTTCCTATTTCTTGACCATCTCTTTTACCACCCTTGTAACCCCCCTTTTCTGCCCCTGCATAACCCTCCCCTAATCACTTTTCCCTGTTGTTCCTAGTTTTGTTGTATCCGTACCCATATCCAGTATTTCTGATACCATCACTTGGGCAGTCTTGGCCATACGTGGTGTTGCAGAGATACTGATACAGTTATTGGGCACTCTTGGCCCTGCAAGTTTCTCATTTCCAAAGGACCTTCAAAACTGCTCTCCAGTTATCTGTGTAGTTCAGTTGTTTTTCATGTAACTTCCCCTTAGCCACTGGTGAAATCCAGCCATCCCTCCCAGCGCGATCTGCAGCTTTTGACAGCTTCTCACACTGTGGCATGTCACATCCAGCAATTTCACGCGTCATATCCAGGAGTTTTCCGCGCCCTGTTCAGTTAGCTCAGGCCAGGGCTCCCTCCGCAGTGTATTGACCTGCCTGCAGCCCTAACAGGTCCTGAGGTGCTGCTGGTGGAAGAGGTTACCTTGTCTAGCTGGGCATCACCATCCCTCTTGATGCAGCTACCTGCTTTTGGGAATTCTGTCCCAATTAATTTCCATCAAAATGAGGCAGATTAAATGCTGTGAATAGTAGTTCTTTGTTACTCTAATCCATTGGAACTGAAATGGGGAAGGAAGGTCTTGCATAAGCAGTTTTGAGCAGTTATTTGCAGCTGCTCACAATCTGAAATTGTTTACACTTAAAATTTCCCAGGTCTGTGGCCTGGGGATGAAGCCAGCGTGTCAACATTTTCCTAGCTGCTGCCAAGCAATACTGGATGAAAGGTTACATCCCAAATAATTGTTTATGCCTAACAAATATTGGAGAGTGATACAACCAGCCATTTCAATCCAGTCTACACAGTGGAATCAGCCTGGGTTTTAAAAAGTACTTCTAACATGTTTTCGCAAACTTATTTAATCAGAAGCATAGACAAAACATATCCTCTTAGTATGTCCTGCTTATTACGTTTTAGCTATTGGCCTACAGCCATTATACTTTATTGAAGCTGTTAAAATGTTATTAAAGACTTTCTCTCCTTTAATTCCAAACCAGTTTCCATTTCTGAGCTGCTTACTCACCTCTTATTAGCACTCCAGGGTGCCCTCGCAGTAGCCTAGCCTCATACTGGTAGGACTGTATTTGCACATCCCTGCTGCCAGCGACTCTGAGTCTGCTTTTTCACTTCAGGGGCTTTGTAAGATGTCAGAAAGACTCACTCTGCAGTGACTGCTGTGCACTTCCACTGCAGCTGCTGTGTGTTCCCCACCAACCTGGAACATGATCCGAGGGACAGAGAAAAGCCTCCTGCAAACATCTGTGAGACCTCCCTTCTGTTGACTGCACTCTGCCACTCCTGGAAGGTATTCTAACTGAAGTTGTAGAAGGCTGGGTTGGTGATCTAAGGCTGCCCATCTTGCAGTGAACCACAGTATCACAGTGTGATAAACATGATGCCATACAACATATAGAATGGCTGGCTGCTACAGGAAAAAAAATTGACGAAACTTAAAACATTACAGTTAAAAGAAATACCTTCCTCTCCCACCAGTAAGGTGACAAAGTATTCAGAAGCAGAAATATGAAAAGCTGGTTAGAGGACAGAGATCCGACCAAGTCTCTGCTGAAATAAAAGGCAAAGAGAAAGTTCAAACTTGTTCCATTCTAATTTGGCTTGTATCACAGCTGTCTCATCATCACACACTGCATTTGCCCAACCATCAATCCAAGACAGAGAAGAGACCTGAGAAACAACTTAAGGGTAGGGAGCAGAGAAAATGGGATTGTACAGGCAGCACGAGGCAGCTGAGGTTACTGCAGCAGGGTAAAAGGTCCAAAAAAATACAGGCATTGTGAGAATATGGCATTATTGTGCGGGGTGGCTTAAAATAAAGAGCTGGACCAGTTACAGGAGGCAAAGGACATAAAATAGAAAACAAAGCTTTGTATCTTATGTTACTTGCAGAATAATTAAAAAAAAAATAATTAGAAAATAGACTGAGTCCCAGGGGATGTTACAAGTAACACATACAGGGAAGGAATATATCTGGTGGCTTTAAACTGGAGATGAGAATTTTCCCATATTCAAATGGCTTATAATGAGAAATATGACCATATTCTGAAACAACACTGGAAGTTAAATAACTATTTTCCATCCTTAGCAGTTTATGTATATTTGAACAGTATGGCTGTTCAGAGTATGGCTTTACAACTAAAATTTTGCAGTTTATTCTATATCAACACAGTAAAGTGTGTTCAGATGCATATAAAATTCACAAGGGAAGAAGGCATACAATTAATTTCACCCTCAAAAAAGGATGATACAACTTTCGTTCACTTTTATGATGCATAATTGGCCAGATCAAGTACTCCTTAATTACGAGCGATATTAACACCAGCCCAGGTCTTGTACTTCAGGCAGAAATCTCCATGATTGATCTCACACAGGCACAACAACTGCTGCCTTCAAAGTCATGAAGTATTCAGTTCCTAAATAGGTCAAGGTGTTTCAAGTCCTCTAAAATTCAGTTTCCCCACTATTACAAATAATAATAAAAAAAGCCTTGCATTTGTGTTATTTGATTATAATAAACAACTTTTTCTTCTCTGCTCCTTGTGGCTAATGGGGCAGTTCACAGCAAATAATAATTGCTTGCCAAATCATAAAAATCTTAAGAAAATGCGAACACAGGGCTTGGTTAATACTTTCAAGAATCCTTTTCTTCTACAATCCAGTTGTATAGTTTTACTTTTCAATTTTGATGTAGAAGGCTGGAGGCGTTTTCAGAACTGAGGAGAATTGAGTATTGTACTATAGTCGGGTAAAATTGAGACTGGAAATTCAGCAGTGCAAAATACAATGTCATGCAACTGGGAAATAAGAACTTTTGCTGTAAAACTGGGAGCTCATAAATTACATGATGAATATTAGTTGAGGAAAAGTGAGGCATTAAAACCAGAAGTATTAACCGCAGAAGACGTTGCTGGGGTTTTACCTGGAATGCTACACCTAATTGTGCTCATCCGATGTCAAGAAAACATTACAATCCAGAAGAGTGAAAAAAATAGTTGTCTGAAGGAATGGAGAACCTATTGCACCAAAAAAGGTTGTAGAGAATGTCTCAATTAGCCTAGGATAGCAAAGCATGTCTGTAGTTTTCCATGTGTTACCACATCAGGAAGGTGACAGTATCAGAAGAGTTACGTAACTTTGCTTTCTTAAATAGTGACCTAGACTTGATGGTCATACCTTTCAAACTTTTGTTTGCATGCCTAAATCAGAACACATTCGCTATGAAAACTGATCAAGTCTTTTATGCCACTGCATTAAAAGAATTGTGAGAATTTAGGTATCTAAATGATTAAAAGATTTGGGGAGTAGTATCAAAAGCAACCTCCCCTCCCCCAGGTTGTCATAGTCCATAGTGTAATAAAAAAAATTACAATTGTATACAAAAACAAGTAATTTATTTAGAAAATTTAGAACTATTCACTTGTATATTCATAGAAGTATCAGAGTCAGAAAACTAAGCATTTTCTGGTAAGAATTTCTGTGTAAACATATAAAGAAAACAAATTATTTGATTACAAATAATTGTACTGCACAGATTTGTGAAATTTCCCTTGCAGAACAAATGCAGCTGGTGAGTAATGTTATTATCTTGTTCTAATTTTCACTATTTCCCTCCTATACAAAGATTCAAAGCCAAGTGGCTGTCATGCTTTGATAAGCAACATGCCAGCAGGCAGAAAGGACTGCAAGAGCCCCACTGAGAGAATCTGTCAGCTTTTCTTTGACCTATAAAGTTCTGTTTTGGTGGATGACAAGGATTTAATCTTTTATATAATTATTATATAGTAGATATAAACAAAACTGAATTCAGTTAGATTGAACTTTCAAGTCTTGTATTTTAGATTCAACTGTTTATACTTAGTTTAAACTATCTCTTCATTTTACTCTCTCCTTCTTTCTGTCATCATTTATCTATTCCAGTTTTTTTTCACTGTATGAAATGTGGAATTTTTCTCAGTTGTAAGTAAGTTTAGAAAATTTTCGTCTGCAAAAGGAACATCTAATTTAAAAGGGGATACTATGCTGGGCTTCAAGGCCTCACAGTCCTTAAGCCTGAAAAACCTACTCAAATTTAAAAGTACAGCTTATGTCAGGGAAAGCAAAAAATTCTATAATTGCTCCCTTTGTATTCTTTTGGTCTGAAATTCTTGGTATTTCTTGGTATTCTTGGTATTTCTGAGTAGTCCTTCTGATTTTAGGTCTCACATAAGAAAGGCCCTAGTTTTGCAAACGTATTGCTGTAAGCAATTGTCTGGTGAAAAAATAAATTATTGGAGTCTTACAATAATCAATCCTCTGTGTAGGACTGCGTTGTAAGTAAAATTCCACATTTGTGGAACCTGGAATATTTTCTGGAGTGAAAAATGCCGACATAAAAATATTAAAAATAGAAAGTATCACCCTGATCATAATGTTATGCTGTGTTGAAAATACTTATGCAATATATGAATGTGACTAATAAGTAGGAACCCAATTAAAACTTGAACAATGTATCGGCAATTACAAAATACAAGTTTACACAGGACTAAAATACTTTCAGTTATCACACACCATAAAAATTATTCAGATAATCTAGTACTGCTGAGGTACTTGATAAAACATTAAAAACTTTTTTTTCTTGTTTTGAAGTTATGCGTTCCATCATGTACATTAAGTGGTGGTGAAAACACGTGAAAGGAGTTCCATGCTCAAGAGCAATGTCAACCCAATCCTGGATGCACTTCAAAGGTGTCTCTTCGTATCCTGCAAACATAGCCGGATTTGCTAAGAGTCCTCTAGCCACCATTATACCTTCAAATTGGAAATTAAAGCAGTAAGTTACATTATAGTTTAAATTTTACATTAAATCTTCCTATAGATTTTGTATAGCACTCCTTAGGACAACCACTCAAAGCTTGCAGACAAGTAATGGGAGAACAACAGGGATGAGTATTATAGCTATACCAGAGAAAGCCATTTGACAATCCAAACCTCAGAGTACCTACAACACCTGTCAACACATTCCACTTGATGACGTATCCTTCCAGAAATTTTGAAAAGAAACATAGGACACACAAGCCTTTCTTCCTTACTTTTGAAACTGCAGTTCTATGGTATTTTGTTTTTATTTGCTACATACATACGAGTCTGCCTTTTTAACATAACATTACAATGGAAAGACACAAGGGTAGTAATATGATAAATTTAGGTTTTTTTAGTGCAACTCAGCTGATTCACTGACCTAGAATCCTTCTTCCAGTAAGAGCGCAATGTCTCAATTATATAAATCTCAGGGCTCTTGATCTGTAGTAAATCTTTCTGAACAAGCCAGTGTATCTGCAACTATAATCCCAAATTGTAAGATAAACTCATACAAGTTCTATTGTATTTTTTCCACAATTAAGGGATTCTGTTTTCCTGCACTGTCAACATATAATCTATCACACTTAGTCTCTTCTGAAAAAAACAGAAGATCAAAAATGAAAATTTTCTTTTGCTATTGTGCATGACAATAAAAATTATGCTTAACATTTTTGTTATTCAAGGTCAGCTGGGCTATGAGAACATTCTTTTCTGTTACATATTTCCTTCCTGATTTGTATTTTTGGGGAGAAGCACTGTAGCAGCATGGCAGTTTGGTTCAACTAGTTTTTGTTGTTGCTATTAAATACCAATAGCATCAAAAGAAACCTGCCATATGAACTTTTCATTACGACACTAGCTACTGTTCTCTGTCCTGTTATTCTCTGGCTGTAAGATCCAAAGTGTCTAGGTACAAATCACCTCTTCAAAACATATACTGAATTTCCATATTGTCTTGAAACCATGGACAGCTGCAGGAATCTACAGTGATAAATAACCGCAGGGCAATCCTTTACCCCCAGATTTTACCACTGAAGTGTAAGACAAGGTAAATACATACAGATCTGAGAGTGCAATGCTTCACTGTGTCCTTGAAGATAACCATCTTAACTGTTAAGTATCTGGCTTAATGATATTTCCTTTTTCTGCCATATTCTTATTAAATCTGCTCCCATATATGGGAAGTAGAGATTTCCAAGTGGAAGTTTACAGTTCTTTAAAAGATGATTAGCTCCATAAAAGAGATGGAAAGAGTGTCTGAAGATCCCCCTGAATTCCACTACTGAGTGATGAGATAGGATAATTAAGCAAAGAGCTTGTGTAATTTGCCTTGGAAATCATTATTTGTGGCTTTGCATAACAGTTCTCTAGTGCTCTGCTTATTACAATTGATTCTGTTTATGAGTTTACAAGGCATCTAAAAATCCTCTTTCATTTGTCTCACCAAAGAGTGAAAGGCACTCAAATCATGTCCTACTTACAGCCAAAATAAATACTTTCAAATCTGATTTGTAAGTTTACTTAGAAAATAGAGTATGTTTAATCTTACCATCTGCTCCTGTCAAGTGATGAACGTTTTCAGCATCTTTTAAAGTTTTAATGTCTCCATTAGCCACAATAGGTATAGACATGCTTTGTTTAATTATTTTAATTGCATCATAATGTACAGGCTGATGTCTTTCTTCTACACTTCTCCCGTGTACTGTAATCCATGAAACTCCAGCTGCTTCAGCTTTTTGACACAGGTCAACTGTTCTTTTTAAGTCCTCATGGATCCTAAAATTCCAAAGAATGAAAACGTAGTGAGTTACCTGAACTGTACAAAAAGCCAACCTCCCTAAGGAGGAGTTACCACAGATTTGTGTAACAGTATAAAGAAAACAGTACTGTTGGAAGACAAAGAGTGTTTGGTTTTTTTAAATAAAGACAGAAGTTTAATGTATTGAAACCACTATTTAATTTAGCATTTCCCAATCATATCACATCTCTGAAATATACATGGTAAATTTTACAGAGATTGAGCAAGGGTGCCCAAAAGATTCTAAAATAATCATCATTATTTTGCACATTTTGTGGGAAAAAAAAAAAAATCCAATTTATACTAGTTCCCCTTTCCTGAAGGATTGCAAACTGATTTGAAACTTAACTGACACATATGCAAAAGCCACATGGGATGTGTGGATAAATAGCGGATGAAGTGGTACAAAGCAATGCAAAGCAACAGTTTACAGAAGTTTAGAAAGCAATGAAGGGAAGCAGGGTGGGCTCCCTACAGCTGCTGTGGGGACTAGTTCCCAATTTTGTTACCCTTCCCTTTATAGCCAACAGCAACTGTGGCTCTGGCCTCCAACAGCTCACGAAGTAAACCTTGTGATGATACAGACTATGCATTGCTTTTCTTTTATGGAACTTGTACTTGCATGCTGTTTGGATTGCAAGAAAAGTCCAGTATCCAGTATGTTATCTGGGTGAGTAAATCAAAGGCTGTGCTGGTTCTGCTATCTAAGTTTGGGATTACTTGCCCCAGATATTCTTTCACCATCTAGGGTCAAAAAATCTCAGCAGTCTTCACATGTAAGGGAATTATTATAACGCGTAATATTACATCAACAGAATTACATATATTACAGTTTAACTATTACACTAACATGTTTCTTTAAAAAAAATTTAAAAGGATTCTTCCATGTACCACAAACAGCACTTAAGTTAGACCCACCTTATTTTAATAGATACTGAAAATCTAGGGTTGTCGATCTGATTCCGTACATGTCTCACCATATCTCGAACAAGCTCTGGTTTATTTATTAAGCAAGCACCATAACCTTCTGCCATCGCCCATCTTTAAAAGAAAAAAGAACATTTATATTCTACATTTGAAAAAATGCAGATCAATTTCAGTCAAATACATCAGTTTCTTTCCCCATGACTTTCAGAATGTGCGATTGAGTAAACAGAGATAGTACTGGCTATAGATCAATGACTTGTTTGCAGTTTGACACAACCTGTTAGATTCTGGTTCAGTCTCCACTCTGCAGGCAGAACTTTGGACAAGTTACTAATCTCTTCAATTTTCTGTCCACAAAACAGACTCACAAGGAAGATAAATTAACATTTAAATCAATGATGGCTCCAATCATACATAAAATAGTTTGATGTTTCCCCTTCCATTGGATCATGGATTTCTTCTAAACACAAAATGACTTTGGATTGAAAAGGAAGATTTTTGAAGTACAAGTAAGGATAGGATTTCAGCAACATCCTGTTTTCCTTCAACTGCAAAACACTGTATTCTGATTGCCAGGAAATAATCTTTGCTTTCACTTAACAGCAGCAGTTTTTTTTCTTGAACAATTTTGCTGATAAAGGCAGATTAAGCGCACGAAGCTTTGTTATTTTGAAATCAGCGTGCACAAGAAACAAAGGATTCAAACGTAAGCATATATTTTTGGGCTAAAAGGAACTTACAGTTTGGCATACTTAACTGTAGTTAGCGTAGGAAAAAAAATACACTTCCATTGTGAAGTCTCAGGTCTCTTCAGAAAAGAGTTTTCTCAAATACTATAATTTTAAGTCAAGACAACCTAATTAAAATAGACAAATTAAGTATTTGCACTGTAATATTATCTTTTGTTTTCCTACATTTATTTTTGAGGTCTTCACTTAGAAAAAGACTGCCTGACAAGCAGTCAATTGAACCAGTTAGCAAGAATCTTCATTTGTGCGTTACTACTCTGTTTCATTGTCAAGACAAAATCTTTATCAATTTCAGTGAGAAGTAGATTACTAATTCACGGTACTTATAAACCTAATAAAAGATGGAAGAAATTCTTTTCAGCACTTCCTGAATAATATTATCTGTATAATTATATTTTAGAGAGTATCCTTCACTTGCAGAAGTCCGAGACATGAGAGACTTGCCTTGTTATTTTGGGAATTGCCACATTATTTCTCAAAACCCTCTCTAAATAATTTGCAGCAAGCTCTTTATGGTTATGCATATGTAACAGCTGTTGAGAAGGGATGGACACTTCACTTCTGAGCCAACACTCAGTATCTGAGAAATTAAAAGAGGCAAGTTGGCAAATACACCTGTTTTCCCAGTCTCACCGTTGTGACAGGCATCTCAGAACAGTCAGAAGTGTCTTGCCACATAGACATTTGTGACAGGTTAAAAAGCTCTTTCTCTTTCAAAGTCTGTTTTTAAGTTAAGACGGAAATTTCTATGGAAATGAAGACCAGCATTCTTTACGTTCAAATTATTTCATCATATTAACCCGGCTTTTTCAAAACTTTACCTCTGAGGACAGCCACAGTTTAGGTCTATTCCATCTGCAAAAGGACAGACGATACAGGCAGCATCACACAAAACCTGTGCTTCTTTAGCAGCAAACTGAACAATCAATGGATGATCACCTACTCCAATGAAAAGATATTTAGAGATTTAAAAAAAACAAAAAGAAGAATTTCTAAATTTTGAGTGTTTTTCATATATTGAAAAGCTGCCTGGCCATGGTTCTGGGCAACTGGCTCTAGGTCATCCTGCTTGAGCAGGGGGGCTGGATACCGTGACCGACAAAGGTCCTTCCAAATTCAACTGTTTTGTGATTCTGCGAACCCTAGATCACAAATAAATAAAAGTAGCTGACCAGTGGTGACTAAAAGAGCGTGTCTATCAAGAGCGGTGGGAATTCAGACAAACATATGTGTCTTAGATGGTTGCTGGCGCAATGTATTTTTTTCCTGTCGGAAACTGGTCAGATGCTTATCTTTCACAAAGACGATATATGAAACTAAGTATTATCTACTTTTCAGCAGCCTTCCTGCTTCCCCTTGTAGCCTGCCCCTTCTTGTCTGCATGCTGCCCCTTCGCTCTGCTGACACGGCTGTCTGTCTTGCCAGGTGGGAAACTTGCTTATGGAATCAACCCATCAGAAAGCTTTGCCCTTCCTTATGCCAGCCCATCTTTTTTCTCATCTGTGCCAACATGGCTGGTTTTTATCCACAATGCGATATGCAGAGTTGGAATGAGAACACACGGGCAGAGGCAGCTTTAGCAGCTTTGCCTCAAGTGGAAAACCTAAGTGTCAGTGCTCCTCAACTTGGGTCTGCTGAACTACTTGTCATTTACTAAGCCCCTGCAGAGAGCCAGATGGTCATTTGGAACATGCTCTCCTCTTTTACAGCTATTGCATTACATTAAAGGCATCTAAAAATATCTCAAACAGTCTTAGCACTCACTTACCATATAAACAATTGCTGCAGTTAAGAGGAAGGGGGATATTTGAGCACTAATGGAAAGAGATGATCCAACAAATGCACAAAGCAAGTGCACTTCTGGTACTGAAAAGACCACAAGTGCTTCTGAAGATTTTTCTATTTTAGTGGGAAATAAGTAGTTCTTGAAGTAGTGGAGCTTAAGTCAGAAAGGGCAGCAGTACCCTCTCGATCAAGCTGAGACACTGCTAGAAGTTACCCAAAAATCCAGCAAGCAAAAAAAATCCCTTGCATATTTTCAAAACAGTGTCCATTTAAGATAGTGCTCTAGCTGAAGAGCTAGCAAACATTGCTGCAGCTAATATTTTGGAATAATCCCACGCCCCTAGTTTTTTCATTGAGCAGTAAGTAACAAAAATACTGAGTCTAGCCATATTAAATTTTTTAGCAGTAGTCACAAGGAACATCTACCTCTATTTGAGAAATACACAACAAAGAAATATCAATGCTGAAGAAAATAGAAAACAGAAATTGCAATTGTAGGCTCCAAACCTACTCCACTAATTAGAAGACAAAATCCCCAAACAGCTAGGAGGTTAAACATAAAACCACAGTAAAATTTCACAACCTGTTGTGGAGCTACTTGTTAAAAGCATAAATGCTGGTGATGTAAATACTATAATCTTGGCAAAGCTGTCTGAGGCAGAATGTTTTAGAGGCCTATAAAATTAAGGCCAGCATGAAAGAGGTGAACAGGTAAAAGAATATTGTTTACAACACTAAAACATTTCATTTTGTACCCCTTGTTATCAGGCAGCAAAGTTACAGCATAATTTCCTCTTTCCCCGTCCCTGCATCCCCAGGAATACAATACATATCTGACCTATGGAACTTCAATGTCACAGGAGATTGTGTAGATCAGAAGTGTAAGTAAATTCAAAGGGGCAAACTAGTGGCTCTGTGGAACTCTGAGCCATATATATTGTCAGTTATGTTCTTACTCATTTATTTTTACACACAAAGAATTATACATGCTTTTTAAAAGCTGAACTGCGCTAAGAAGTCTACCTGCACTTCCCAATGTGACTTTTGTCTGTAACTGCTCTATTTGAATAACGCACAGCCAGTAAATAGCCAGTGCTAAAATAATGAAATATACTTCCCCTGCTATTATATATACACTTATGAAACCACCAATTCAGTGGTCTGAATAGATTAAATCATCACACTTCATAGACCCTACACACTGATCTTATTAGCAGTGCTCTCTTCACTCCTCCTGTTGCAGCCTATGCTTGTATGTTCCTTGTTACAGTCACTTCATGCCAGCAGATGTGTATCATTATTGTCACCTCTTCCCACATATTTCATACCACTTTTCTCTTTTGCTTTACAGCCAGGACTCTGTACAACTCCTTATACTCCTCCTTTTTGTATGCGTTCTGGTTATGTTTCTGTACCATGCCTGAAGCCTTGCTTCTCCTCATCAGCCCCAGCCACTCTTCAACTTCCTGGTCTCTTGTGTTCTTGCTCCCTTTTATCACCCTCTCAATGTCTCAGAGTCCACCAACAGTCCCTTCCACTTTCCACTCTGGCTAATTTGAAACCTTGCTTCTTTTATCAGTCCCTGGATCCACCGTATCAATGTCTGGTCTATTCATTTCTTCATCTTTCACAACTCATTTTTGTTAGAGACCAGAAAAGTTTTCCCAGAAAGGAGTTAAGTGTTTGTGTTTGAAACACACAAGAAACAGCAACTGCTGGGAAAAGAATGCTACTACCGTCTCGTACTGGGTCTGGCTACGATGGATTTAATTTTTAAATTTATTTGAAGTTTATTTATAGCAGCCTGTATAGTGCTCTGTTTTGGATTTTGTGATGAAAACAGTGTTGATAATGCACCAATGTTTTGGCTGCTGCTGCACACTACTTGTGCAATGTCAAAACTTTCTCTTTTTCTCACTCTGCCTTCCCCTGCCCCGAGAAACAGATTGGGGTGGGCAAGAAATTAGGAGTGCACACAGCTGGGACAGCTGACCCAAAGTGGCCCAAGGAATATTCCATACTGTATAACGTCATGCTCAGCAATAAAACTGGAGTGGTAGGGGAAGAAGAAAGTGGGTTGGGACAGGGAAATTGTGTTCCTGGGCGGCCATTCCTTGGAGACTGGCTGGGCATTGGTCTGCTGGTCTGAGGTGGAAAGTGATTGCCTTTGCATTACTTGTTTTTTTTCCTCCTTCTTTCCTTCACTTATTCATCTCTTTTTATCTTGACCCATGAGTTTTTCTTGCTTTTGCTCTGCCTGTTCTCTCCCTGTGCTGCTGGGCGGAGTGAGCAGCTGTGTGGGCGTGTAGCTGCTGGCCAGCTATGTATGGTCAACCCACCACACATTTAATCAGTCTGGGGGCCCCAATTTCAGGTGGGGACAACGTTTTCCACTATTTCATTTGACGCACTATCACTGGAATGTGCTTACTCTCCCCTAGAGTATTTCTGTGGTTTTACAATCAATCAGATGTTATATACCAAAGTTGTTAATGGATGTCAAGTTGTGTGACAGACTTAATTCACTGAGACAATCTGGTTTATCATCACATAAAACATTCTGACAAAGCAATGGTTTATTAAAAAAATACCTTTGTTTGTTGTGAATTCGCTGTCTCTAGCTTTTGCAGATCTCACAAAATCAGCTGCCACTATCATTGGTGTGTAACACAAATCGCAACTGTATTTCCTAACCAAGGTTCTGAAAGCCAACCTGCAGACACATGAAAATTAAGAGATAAATAGTAAAGACATTCTTCTGATTAGCTATTCTAAAATGCTGTTCTGACATGCAGTACTGTGGGGATGTCCAAGTGTAGTCATAAGATAAAGCATGTCCCCTGTCTATCTCCATCTTAAATAATTAAAGGAGAAAACGGTAATCATCCCGTATTTTACAGTCAGGATAAACTTCCTCAGAGAAAACACACTGAATACATATGCAACACGACAGTTACTTACTTTGAATAGCGGACCATAGGGGCACATATTTTTACAACTTGCCCGGAACGAAACAAATCCACGGGATCTTTTAGTTGGCATTGTTTAGTTTCTACGATGTCACCAATCATGTATAATTAGCGATCCTTTTAGCATCTGGAAAAACAAGCGGTGTTTGAAAGCCAAGCCGCTCCGCTGTTCCTCACAGGCCGTGCGGCAAACCACTAAGCGCTTAAACTGGCTTCGCTTTTCGGTAAAGCATCCCGCAAGAAGCCCCCTCACTCGCTCCGCGCCGGGAACAAGCCCTCTGCCGCCACCCGAGCCCGGCCCCGCGGCTCCGGGCAGCCCCCGCCCTGCCCCACGGGCCTCACGCAGGCAGATTTCCCTCACGGCCGCCGAGAACCGCCCCTCCTCCAGCCCAGGCCCGCCGTCTCCCGGCCTCCCTCCGCCTCTCCCCGCACGGCGGCGGCTGCGGCCCGCCCCGGCCTGAGCTGCCTCCCGCCTGCCGGTGGCTGCGGCTGCCCGCACCCCTCCGCCCGGCCCGGCCCGGCCCGGCCCGGCCCGCCGCTCACCACGTGCGCGAGCGCCCCGCCGCCGCCGTTCCGTCGCGCGCCTTCGCCATCATCGGCGCGCGCCGCCGCCCGGGAGTGACGCGCGGGCAGCCGGCACCTGCCAGCATGGAGGAGGCGGGGGCAGGCGGCGGCGCGGCCCCGGCCCCGGCCCCGGCCCCGGCCCCGGCCCCGGCCCTCGCCGAGCTGCTGGCGGACGGTGAGGCGCGGCGGTCGGGGGCGCGGGTGGGGGGGTCGGCAGCGCTTGGCTGTGCCCCCGCCGGCGGGACTAATTCGGGGTGTCCCGTCCGCGGGCGGCCCTGAGGAGACTGAGGGTCCTTCGTGAGGGCGGCGTTGGGCTGGGCGGGCGGAGCCGGGGCAGAGGTGCTCGGGGACGGGGCGAGGAGGGCGGTGAAGCCCCGTGCTGTGAAGTCACGGGAAGTTTCGGCGGCGGAGGGGCGGCAGGAGGCGGCGAGCGGCGCTGCCGCGGCTGCTGAGCGAACCCCTCCTCGGGGAGGAGAGGGGCCGCCGCCGGCAGGGGGTCTTAATGGGGTCGCTTGCTCCTAAAGGGGGGGGAAAAAGTGCCATTGAAAGGGGAGACGAAGGTGCTTGGTAATATTAGTATGCGCTGTCTGGAAACTCGGGTCTTGCGTGATCCGAAATCGTCATTGCGGTATCATTAATTTAGTAGTTTATAAACCAGTACCATTGTAAGAGTCCGGTATAATTCCATGAAGTTGTGTCTTGTGCCACTTCCATCCTCAGCGACTTGCAGGTGACCGGGGTGTGTTCGGTTGCGGGTACAGCCTCAACAGCCTCACCCTGGTTACGCTGTAAAGTTTGAAGAAGGTATCGGTACCTTTTAACGTATGCTGCTCAGGAAAAGGCTGTGGGGCTAAAGGAGCGTGTGTCTTTTTCACCATTTACACCCACTCCCCTGCAGTCATCAGCTCCAAACTTGTTTCTCTTGATTGTGGTCTCTACTCAAATTGGTGTCTTATTTGCATTATGCGATGTAGAGAACATACGCTGTTACATTTGGCGAAATTGAAGATTAGAGAACTTGTACTTTAGGTCCATAAATATTACTTAACTGTTTTGAAGTATGAAGATTAAGTCTGAATCTTTTTCAGAATGTTATGCTGATTTCTTCAGAGAGGACTTTGATGTGAAAGCTTATACTTCCCAGTCTATCCATCAGGCTGTGATAGCTGAGCAACTGGCAAAACTTGCCCAAGGTATTAGTCAGTTGGATAAAGAGCTTCATTTACAAGTAAGTTTAAAGCATACCTGTTATTCTGGGGTGGTTGATATAAACTAGTCAAAGCTTAATAATCTCATGATCTTGTTGCTTCTGAAATTGCCCAGTGCACTCTGCAAGCAGTAACTGAAGGTACAACTTGCAGCAAAACTAGCTAGTGAATCTGAAACTTAACTCAGTCAAGTCCACTCTTAATACTCCTAACAAGAAGCCATATACTGCTTTGTGTTCAGTTTCTGCAGCCAATCTCTGTATACATGGAGGTTCCACTCTTCCTTGTGAGGATGTTCCCAGACTCTTTACAAATGATCATGTCAGCGACCAGAAATGCTGGCCTGTATTTTGGGATGACAATTGTGAGAAGATAGGGAATGATTTAACTTGTACCCTTTGATCCTGTGCTGGAGAGTAGCCTTGGCTCTAAGGCTTACCTTTAGCTGGTCAAATATAATCTATGTTAACACACCTCCACACCTTCAGAAAGGCTTTTGAGTTTGGATAGTAGAAGGCTTTTTAGTAAAATGTACCCAGACATCACAAATCCACAGTAGACCTTGGAATGAGAACATGCTAAGCTTCTGTGTAGTTTCAAAACCTGCTTCCTCCCTGTCCCAATTGGTGAATTCTTCGGACACTAGTTTCTAAATATCATAAATAGAAAAGAAAATATTAAAAATGTGAATATACGTTATTGCTGTGTGATTAATAAGCTTACATATATAATTATTATATATGAAGGTGTGTTGAAATGTGATTGCTCTGCTAGCTTTAATTCAGGTGTCAGCTATGCTGCAGTTACTGACCCTCTTCTCGTTCTGAGCTTGCAGCTTTTGTGAGTTAAAACGTGTTCTGAAAACCCTTTCATCTTTGAGGTGTGGCTGCTTTTTCCCGTGTCTGCGTAATGTAGGGATGATGATACTTTCATGCCTAATGTGGGAAAGATGATGATAAATTAATATTCCTTTCAGGCACACATCCCCATTTTTCTGTGTTGATTTCTCTATTCTGTCTTTTTTAAGGTTGTTGCAAGACATGAGGACCTATTGGCCCAAGCAACGGGAATTGAATCTCTGGAAGGTAAATACCATTATATTGTGCTTGCTACTTACGATGGAGGAAGCACTTTATAATCTGTGCAGGGAACGTCATTCACTGCCAGCTTTGGCCCCCAATGTTAAGGTTACAGATCTTACTTCTGAGGAGTAACACGTGGCAGCTTTTTTTTGATGTCAGTAGATGGAGCTCCAGGGAGAAGATTTGGCTGATACTTCTCTGGAGTAACTACTTAATAGGAAAATGTATTTTCATAACCAGTTCTGAGCAACTTTAGCAATCAAGTCTTTTTGACCTTTTAATATATTTTCTATGTAAGCCTAATTTTGTTGCAACGTTAGCTGATATCGATTGCAATAAGTACCAAGTTTGTGCGTGTTGCATGTGCACGTGTTGTGTAGTTTGCAAACCTTAACCAAAGAGGCTTTAACACATAATCTTAACTGCACTGAGATATTTTTTCCCTAGTAAGGGGCCACTAAGTTAAATACATACCTTTGTGTTATTCCACTGTTTGGGATCTGGATTTTAACGTAAACTGCTGACTTTCAAATGCCTTATTTAGGAACCATTGAATCTGTATAGAAAAGTGCTTGCGGTATATTGTTCTTGTTCCAGGAGCTCATTAGATCTGCCATTCTGCTCTTTGTCACTTGCTGGGAACTTCATATGGTTTGGTTTTTTGGTTTTTTTTTTTGCGCAGAAAGATACTTACCTCTATAAGATGCTAATTTGCATATACTATGGGGTCCAAACACACCCCCTTTTCCTCTTCTATTTTGTAACTTGCTAAGTAATTTATCTTTGTTCCTTCTTTTGCTTACAGGTTTTGGCATAACCAGAGTTTCTGGTTACTGACAGTTACAGTATCTCCTTAGTCTTTGGAACTTGTTGGATACAGTATTCAAATGTTAGCATTTGCATATAGCTATAAAAATAAAGAAATGCCTATTTAATCTAGCAATGGTAGCTCCCGAATAGCTTTTAAAACAGTTGGAAAATTAAGCATAGGAAGACTGGAGTCTGTGTTCATCCTCCAAATAAGAAGTAGATAGGAATTTGTAGTCAATCTTGTGATTGATAAATACCTCCCAGTCACGATCTTCAGCAATTTGTTCTCAGTGGAATTGTATTTTCTGAAATCATAGTTGTTTCTGAAGGTATTCCTTCCTAAAATTGCTCTGAGGGAAGAATGAAGTACTTCAAAACAACTGTTCAGTTATAAAACATTTCTATAAGGCAGATGGGATAAATAATGTGTGTGTTGCAGCTAATAACCCAAAGAAAAATAAAATCTAATTCACCTCAAATTTGTTGAAATTTCTCCATGTACTTAGGGTTATGCTCCTTAAGAGGCCTTTTGTGTGTGTGAGGGAAGGAGAAGTATGCAGAGGTTCCAATCCTGAAAAGTATATGATACTTGAGACATCAATGGACAATTCAGTCTGCAGTTGCCAGGAAAATCAAAAGTCTGTGCAGACAAAGATGATGTTTTAAGTTTTGCAAAACTTTCCTATCTCTGCTCTGCTTGTGCTACATGTGATATATGGTCACTGTAGAGAAACACTGAGTCAAGATTCTTAAGAAAAAGAAAAGATGGATGTCAATAGAAATTTTAATTATGAAGTTAGAAACGCATAGCTCTTGGTATCCTTATCAAGAAAGTTAGCAAGTGAAGATTATTGAACTGGTTCACAGCATGCATGATCGTTTGGATGTGTGAAAATGAATTTCATTAAATGTTTCACATTGATATACCCAGTTTTGGAGGCCTTTCTTCTTTAGGTCTGTGCACTTTTTTTAATAGTACACTGAAAAGAGTATCCATACTCTTTTCTGTCTACAGGTAGCTCAATAGGTATCTTGAGCTGCCTGTTAGAGTCAAAATTGTTGACCCCTACAACAAAATAGCCTTGCACAGCTCAGCTAGCAAAATTTCAAGTAAGTTGTATTAAAAATGTATTTTAAAAAATTATCTTTTTTGGTGTTTCTGAATGAAAACTTCAGTATTTCTCAATGAACATCAGTATTTATGTGTCTTTTCTTGAGCTACCTGTTAGTTCAAGACAGGCTAAATAGTATCGTCCCATATCTTACACAGCGGATGGAGAGGGTAGATTGCCTTTTCACCCATCCTAATTCTGCCTTCTGGCAAGAGAACTGCTGTATGCTTTATAGCAATGTCATAGTCATAGATGCAGCAATGTCATGCTACTGGCCCTCCCCCATTATTGCAATGTAGAGTAGAAAATTCAGCTTATTTTGCCAACTTTTCACTGTATCTCATATCTTTATCCTCTGATGCGGGAGAATTGCATGCTTACCATTCCATGTATAAATGTCAGAGAACTCCTGAGTCTGTCACTAAGCCAAGTTAATAATTCTGAAATATGGAGAAGATGGGAGTTGGCATATTTATACAAAATACGTGAGATACAGTCCCAATACAGACAAAATAATTATCAATAGTTATGTTTATCTTCCATCTTACTGTATCATATCGCAGTTTTATCCAGTTCAATGATGACATGCTTGTAAGCAGCTCTTTACAAAAATGTGCTATGTTTGAGAATGCTAACAATAACTGGAACAAAATAATTTCATAGGCCTGGGTTTGCGTAACTTAATTAAATTCTCAGCAGGCTGATTCCATATTGCAAAAATGACTGCTACCCTTGACTACTTTGTTTGCAATTTAACAAGAAAAGAACAAGCATGCTTGTGGGCTTTCTTTGTGCTGCTTTGCCAAACTAATCTGGAACAAACATGATTAGGGTAGTTTGCTCTGTTTGTAATCTAAATTAGATGACCTCACAATGACATTGATACCTTACTTTTTGTTAAAGATGCTTATGCACAGGAAGAAAACCTTGAAATAGAATTGGTTGTCTTCTCAGTCCTCTTTGTCTGTTCATTTCTCTGAACTGTCTAGTCACTATGTTAAATAAATATTGTTAAATATGTTGTGCCATTTTTGTATATCATGTTCAGGTGTTTGTACCAGGTTATATGCCTTTGAACAGCAGTCTAAGATCATTCTCTTAGAAAGCAACATGCTCTAAATATTATTTGAAACTTAACATATAATGAATTTCAGAGTGATATTTCTTCTGTAGGTTTGTGTTGTCTACCAATAAATTTTCCATAACATTCAGAAAGTGACCTATTACCTGCTCAGTTTGTTTCCAAATGTGCTGTGTTTTGTTCATTTCAGTCTGTTTGACTGCTTTGTTGTGAAGAGGGAAACTTCTTTTTTTAATGCTAAAGTAGTCTGCAGTAGTTACTATGATTTGAAGAGTAGTTCTTTCTATAATTGACAAGTGTTTCATGTAAAAAATCTGCTTTATTTTGCAGGTGTCCTCCAAATGATGCAGACTAGAATTGGTGCTCTACAAAGTACTGTTGATAGGTATGCCATTCATTATGTGATTGGAAAGTATAAATTTTTAATTATTCTATCATTTATTAATACTGCTATAAATAAATTTCTCTTCTTATTTTTAGAATTAGAGTCAAAATTGTTGACCCCTACAACAAAATAGTGTCTCGCACAGCTCAGCTAGCAAAACTTCAGGTAAGTTGTATCGAAGATGTATTTTTAAAAAATCTTTTTCAGTATTTCTGAATGAAAATTTCAGTATTTCTCAATGAACATCAGTATTTGTGTCTTTTCATGAGCTACTGAGAAGTGCTTCATATTGCAAAGTAGGAGACTGACCCTTGCACTAGCTAAGTGAGTTTTTGTGGACATGGAGGGAAGAGGGAAAGGTTATCTGAGTACAGATTAATTAAATTCTCGTTACTGTTTGTGTAATATTGGTATTTAATGTTATGGTGCCATTGTGTGGAAGATGCTTTTCTCTAAGTTAATGCGTACTTGACTGCATCTTAGTAAAGAGTTCGGGAATTAATTATTTCAAAATAGTCAAGATACAGCTTATGAAGCCAGTTGTGGTTCTGGAGTTTTATAAGCCCAGGTATATAGTTGTTCCTGTCTTTTGAATATAAGTGAGAATTCTACAGGGGAATGTAGATCTCTGTTAGAGGATAGCAGTGGGAGAGAGCTGTGATGAGAACTATGATGAGATAAGTGTCAAACTCTTCCATTTTTAATTTTATAATAGTTGAAAACTATTCCATAGGTCTCCAATCATGTAGCTGCATTTTATTCAGTTTATGGTTTGAAAAGCAATACCACTCCAAATCCACAAGTGTTTCGTGAGTTATTGTTTGAACTATTTGCCTTCACAAGTTTACCTTGGCTTTGCTGTGAATATACACTCAAGTAGATTGCCAACTGTGGGCAACTTGTACAGCAGAGCAGGTGAAGCTGCAAACTGTCATGTAGTTTCTAGTCTAGGCACTGGTGGAGTGGCTGCACTAGTCTCTCGGCTGAACTTCTGTTATTTTCTACATTACTTTCAGTAGCAGTGAAGTTCAGCAGGAAGCTTTTAACAATCTGTTCAGCCAGTTTGTCCAGCTGCTTCTCCTGTTCTTTACAACTCCAGCTGTTACTGTTTTTGCCACTGGGCAAAACTTCCGTGACTTCCACGTGGTAGGTTAGCTGCCGATTTTTTTTGTTCTCTGATGTATGTTGCAGCTGTGGAAAGGGCTGAGGGAATTTGGGGCTAAAGATGAAGATCCTTTCTGCCCTGACATTACACAAAGTCAAACTGTAGAAGGACGTCTAAGAAGAATGAGTCCCTGAACTTAGGAAATGTTTCTTGGGTGCTCTTTGCTTCCTCTTTGCTGTAGCAGGGTTACATGGATTTTCCTGTGGTGTGAAAGCAGCATGCATCCAGGGTCAGCATTACTCAACTTGTGCCAGGGAATTTGTAATATCTGGCTTTTCTTGGCTGTAAGTCAGAAAAAAGGAATGCAGGGTAAGGGGAGCCTGCTAGGCTACCCTTCCTAGCTTCCAAGTCCACTGACTTACCTCAACGTAGAAAGAGGAATGATGATTCCAGCTTCTCTGCCAGTGAGAGTCCATCCTCGGCATGAGAGCTGCTGTCCATTCTTGTGGATGGATATATAGCGAGCGGTTTATGTTGCACTGCACTGCTGGGAGGAGTTGAGGGTCAGCACAGCTGAACTATGAAATGAAGCTGGGCTTAAGGAGAGTTGAGTCAATAGGCCTTTGAAATCTCAGCCCTGCTGCCTCCCCAGGGTGCACTGCTGTGGTGTCTCTTTACCTGGCTGCCTTGTTTGTTCAGGAAGGAAGGGCAACAGTACAGCAAACAATTCGCTTCCTAGTGGTGGCAGGGCTTATTGCTCCCGAATGCAAGAATTGTGGCATGGGACACTTTCAGACTTGCTAATTTTATCAGTTGATGCAGATTTGGTAGAATAAGTGCATAAAAGTAGATGACTGATAAAAGAGGTTGTGCTTTGTCAAAATCTGTAGCATTGGCGGGTATGTTTTCCTGAACTGTGTGGTGTTTAAGGGCCTCTTGTACTCGTGATGGTATTATTTTAGTGCTTCTCCATTGATTGCTGTGGGAGTGCTCACAAACGGAAGGAATATTTGGCTTGCATAAAGCTGGATTTTGCCATCCTTAATTGTTTTTAATATAGTCTGGCTTTTTTCATAAGCATTGTCACTGCAAATTCATTGTCAAACTTCAAATCTAGTCCTGAATTCTAAATCTCTGTGGTGTGCTTGTGTATTTTGTCTTGCTCTGCTCTTAGAACTTCATGGCATCCCAAGGGAGCAGCGGACGCACAAAGCTTGCTTCCTACTTTAAGTCATACTGTCCTCTTCTGAGTCTTTTCATAGTAGATCACAAGCTAAATGGGAATAGTTAACAGCTGAAATATGCAGACAGAGTTTGTCCTTCAGAGGGTTATTTTCTATGCAGCTCTGTTTAACCAAGTGTTTCTACACATTCTCTTAGTTTCAGATATCGCAGTGTTTGAAAAATCCTTTTAAAAGCCTAATTTTTAAAACCTTTTAAAAAATAATTATGTTTTTTAAAGTTACTATCTCCTTTAAATATTCACCAGTAACAGGTTTCATCCAGGTGCTACCAACTAAATAGTAAATGTTGCTGAAGATAGTGGACTGTCTCATCTTTCTTCAGGCTTCTGTTACATATACATTCAATTACATTATGATCTAGCAGGTATATTCAGTTGCATATATGAGCTGCGCACTGGCACATTTTCAAGTGGTCCTTTCTTTATAATTAAGTCTTCTTTCAATAATTTTGTAAAATTAACTTGAGATTAAAAGTAAGAGGCTTTTTGATTGCTTGAATTGTAGTAATAATGTCTGTTAGTGTTGATATGTTGCTTTAAAATAAAGGAGAGAACTTGACATGTGATATCCAGAAAAATCGAGCTTTGTTTTTAATTTTACTAAAACCACTGGGACTAACTCAGGGCACTGGCCTTTTCCGAATTAATTCTTGCTTGAACAGTGGAATTCATTCCTTGTTGGATAAAAGCATGTCCTTTAGAAAAGCAGACTATATTAACTCAGCAAGGGAATGTTTCCTGAATTAATTCAGACTTCTGTTATGCAGGTGGTCAGGTTAGAGGATATAGCATCCAGGAACAGCTCCGCTATGAGATAAAATTTTTTATTTCTGTTACACGGTCCTCATGTATTGCATTCTTTTACAGTGCCTGAGAGTTTTTATTAAGTTGAACAACTCATGTAAACGGAAATACTTGGGTGAAACAGAATCTTTGTCAAGGGCACAATGCAGTAGCAGTCACTGTGAAGTTAAAAGTGCATCTTTGGTGTCTTTGGATTTTTCTCCTCCTTCTAATTCACAGGGCCAGAAGTTAAAACATTTTTTTTTGCTCTTGTATCTAAATGTAACTTTCCCCATCTCTTACTCAGTTTGATTGTCCTTTTAGCAGATTGTTTCTTGGGATAGGAGATAACGAGCAACAATCAAATGAGAAAGAAATAATCTTTTGGCATGTAAAGTAAAAGATGGTCAGAAGATAACTGAAGTTGAATTCCTAGGGAAAAATGTTAGCCAGAGGTACACAATTGGATTAGAGAGTAATTAAATTTGAAAGCCAAGTAGTAATACTGTGCCCTCTTATTTGGCGAAGCACAGTGCACTATATAAAAAGCTATTTTTGATTCATCTTGCAAAAATTTAGTTCACAGATGTGAAAGTGATATGTGGATCAAGATTTTTCTAATTAAAGAAATGAATTAATAAAAACTAATGCATTAATCTCTCAAAGTAGGATAATCCCCACTTGGTTCTTGTTAATGGTAATAGGAATCATGTGGTTAAGTTGTCTTAGAATACTTAGGAAACTTGCACTTCAGACTATGTGATACAGAGCCAAAAGCAGTGAGAGTAATTCTGGTTTCAGTAATTTGCCTCAGTGGTGCTTTTTGTAATTTTTCCTCTTTGTTCTTTCTAGATGTTTAATAAAGTTAAAACTGTAAATATTTGTGTTTTGATTGGTTTATGCTGGCATAGAGAAGAGATGGAACAAGTTCTGCAGTCCATCCACTGAATATTGGTTGAAATGACTCACTTGTGTATGTTTTCATATGTGCACTTTAAGATTAGTTTTCAAGACATTAACTTGAGTCTAAAACAGGGATTCAAAGTCTGTCAGATAGAAAATATTTTTTAAACTAATTTTAATTGAATTTTGGTATCCATAAGGTAAATATTTGAGGAGGCTTTGTCTTCAATACCAATGAAGATACCTCAGAACAGCTGTCTTGTTCCAAATTTCTCAATAATCTCTCCTGTTAATCTGATTGCAGATGTCGGACTGCACTTGTGACTGTACCGAAATCCACATACTTTTTACCTTCTCCTGAATCGCATTTCTGAATTCTAGTTTACGTGTTACCCACATCACACAGTATTGCTTTTCCTGTCTGTGTACCTCCTAGCCTCACTGACCCAATCCAGCCCTAGAGGAACTCTACACTTGATGTAACTCTTACTGTTCCTCTGCCTCTATTATTTACTGTGTAGAAGGAAAAAAAACTATTTCAAGATCTTAGTTGAGTGGAAAATTATGGAAGTATTATGTTTGATTCAGATGGCAGCAATGCCTTTTTTTCTAAAATGGTGCTAATGAAAACATACACAAATACGTTTCCTGGAAATCTAAATGTGCATCCGTCTTCTTACTTTTTAGCCAAGAATGCAGCATATTTTAATAAACCTACGAAAGAATGTGGAATAACAGTTGGCTGAATGAAGGTGACTGGCCTTATGAAAATTTTGTTGAAAATTAGTTTTTACATATATTCCTACCGTAAGAGTCAATATCTGTAATAACAATTTAGCCTTTTAAGTTTTATTGTCTTCTGAAGTACATGCTGCTATTTTGCTTATTTTGGATCAATATTTGATTGGCAAGGCCAACTTCTTAATTTTACTAAAATTTACAGAGAGGAGGAATATTGAGGAGAGATGCACAATGTAAAATAAAGCTCACTTCTAGTTAGAAATAGAACATGTCTCTATCATAGTGTTCTGAGTTTCCTTTTTTTTTTTACTAGTAATGAGAGCATGATCTCAGTAGCCCTGTAAATGTAATTACCAGCTTTAGAAAGTATTGGTCTATGTTGCATAAAATCATGTTAAAAATCCTGAAAAAAAGTGGTGTAAAGTTCCTTGTTTTTTTTCACATTCATATTTCCTTTTTTGGTTAAAATATTTCTATATTTGAGGCTTCTTATGTGATCATAACGTACTGATAATATCCCCTAATGCTACAATTTCTCTGCAGGCTGCCTGTGACTTGCTGCGGAGGATAATACGCATCTTGTATCTCAGTAAGAGACTTCAAGGACAACTGCAAGGAGGAAGCAGAGAGATAACAAAAGCTGCCCAGAGTCTCAATGAACTTGGTGAGTCCTTCTTAGTTACTTTTAGAGGCATTTATAGGTTGCACTCATATGACTCGCACTAGTGTTTCACTTCAAAAACAAAGAAACCCCCAAAACTTTTTATTATGGTTCTTGCTGTCTATTTCCTGATTTGGATTGAGAAATGGTATGGACAGAACTCATTAGTACTTCCAATTTTTTTTCATATGACTTCTCTAGATAAAGATGTTTAATAACATGAAAATTCTGTGACAATAATGTGTGTTCTTTTGGGCAACATTTTTTTTGTGAAGCAATTAATTTCTTATTGGTTTGTGTTTGTACGAAACGCCTTCAGAGGCAGCAGATACATATTTAGCTTTTCAAAGACATTGCACTACAATAAGGCGTAGTTTGAATTACAGTTTACATCCTAAAAGAAAATTATTGTCCCTGTGACCTTTATGAAAGCCATATGTGAAAGGATATACAGATACTTAACCTAATTCAGATACTGGAAGCATTCTGCTGCAGTAGTGGGTAATGTATCCTGTATTTTATTGGCTTCAAGGAAGAACGATGAAATAGTTCTTGTGAAGCTCATGTTACATGAGTCGTGCTAGACTGTTTTCCATACCTGAGCTAGCTTGGGTACTTCCACGCTGTGCCGCAGGATGCAGTGAGGAGCATCCCATTAGTCTTGGAGATCAGTTGTTGGTGTCGTATATGGTATCTTGCCAGCTGTTTCTTCTTTGGTTTAATGGCATTCGAATTTCGGCTTCCACAAATAGGTGGTGGGAGGGCTGAACTGTCAAACATTTGGAGTTGTCCTGAGGTTTATTGTGCGCATTTGTCGACTGCTCTCTTTATACTGTGTAATCAAAAAATTATTGGACAATGACTTAGTCATAATTAGCAGATGCTGTGTTGCAAATGGAAAGTTTATATATTTATGTAGTGTATCAGTTTGGCTGAAGCACTTAAGCATGAATTGTAGCATTCTAAGTTAGAAAAAATAGAAAATAAGAAAAAATATTTTAAGATTTTCTTTTCTTTCCATTTTGGTCTCCCCTCATGTCTTTGGGATATACAAAGTAATACTGTCTTTTAACTACCTGAATTACAAGTCTTGTGGGATTAATCTGAGTGCTAGATCCTATTCAAATAATTTGTACAATTTAATGGTAAAATCTGAGACATTTATCTTGTGTCATTTTTAGGATTTCTTTCTTTTAAATAAAATGTCTTTTATTACTCTCCTTCCTCTCTTTTTTTTTTTTTCCCTTTCACCATTTAAAAAAAGAGCTTCCACTTTCTTTGGTTAAAGTGTCACAGTCTTCTGAGTTTCTTGTTTTCAAATACTTGGTCTTTTCCTGAAGCTTAGAAAAGTCTGAGTAATTATTATTTTTAAAGATGAAGGAAAACGTGTTCCTTTGGGAAGCCCTTTTGAGTTTCGTCCTACATTCCATAGGGAGGAGCCAAGGCTTGTGGTCCTGAATTTAATCCTTAACTGTGGATGTCTTATGGTCAGGTAAAATCCCTTGTCTACTGTCATTTCTCTCTCCCTCTCTTTACCTGGTATCTCTTCCTTTCTTCTCTCTTACCTCTCCATCTGCATCGCTCCCTCATCTTCTGGTTATCTGCTCTTTGTTACCCTCTGCTGCCCATGTTGGCTGGTCTGAATTCTTACGCCTCCCAGCTGGCTGTGACACCCAGCAGCTGAGTGGACGGGAACACCCCACTGAGGAGTTGCTGGCGCGGTGGGCTGGAGGTCTCTGTCCTGTGTGTTGATGTGGGGACTTACTGGGTATGGGGTAGCTCTGTTCAGAGGAGAGGAAAGTACGCAGTGGCTGAAGTCAGCATGGTTCAGGGTACCGCAGTGTGAGTCAGTGGGGAGGTGGTGTGTTGCAGGGAGGCTGCATTTTGGGGTATGGCTGGGCTTCTGGCCTTGGAAAGCATTGGCATGTGTGGGAGATCTGTAAGGGGATGGTGGTGGTGGTGTGGGGCAGGAGAGCAGTGTGGCTTTGGCAACTTGGGGTGAGGTTGTGGAAATGCTGTGCTTCAGAAAGATGGGAGAAGTGATGTGCTCTGTGGCGTCGGGAACAGCCGCTGGACGCTGGTTATTTGGTGGTGAGATATGAAAGCTTTGGGAGGGCTTGGGAAGTACTACAACATCTGATGGTAGTAAATAGGTGGTAGACGAGTGATGTGAAAACATGGTATTGGATAGGGAGCTCTGCATCATGGAGGCTTGCTTTTGAATTGGGGATCATGACCAAGATAATAGTAATTTGTGGTTTTAGCCAGGTATTTCTGAATATCCCTTTCGGCTGTCATTTAGGGAAAAATTCTTCCCATTGTTTGTTACCTTTCTGTTGTACGTGTGGTGCAATATAATTCCTGCTTTGTTGAAATCAGCAGCCCTGTGATATTACCATGAAAGTTTTGCGCTTTCCACGGTATAATACACGTTTTATTGCTTATAGGTTATTCTGGGTGGAATGTTGGGATAGCTGGCCATTTATTTTTATGTACTGTTATAGTCTAGAGGACACAAATATGTGTCTGCCCATTTATTCAACATATATTTCCTCAGCAAATCTATGTTAGTTCACTTACAGCTTTTACTTAGAAGTGTCTTGAAGTTTATTTTGCAGTGATGGGAAAAGATATGGTAAAAATATAAAATCTTGGAATTAGATAGAAATATGGGTCAGTCAGGGGAACTACAAGAAACAGTAGCTTTTACTGAGAAGGGTTTTTTTTATTGGACACTCTGTTAAATTGCTAGTAGTCTGCAGATCTCCAGCTTCAGTGGATGTTGTTAGGAATTTTACTCTGAAAATGTTTGGTAGTATTTTCACTGAGATCTCTACTTAAAGCTGAAGTAGTTCTAAAATTCCTCTGTGATGGACTTTCACATTCTTTTAAATTAACTTCCTACTTTGGCACAGTGAGAAGAAAAACTGGATTCCCTATGTAATTTTTAGAGATTAAATGTGATTAATATGACTATGTGTGTGTGTATATATATAAAACCCCTAAATTTTCTTCTGCAACTCCTCCACTTCCCAACACACTTCTTTCGGTTCTCTAGCAAAGTAGAAACAGAGCTGTGATAGTTGATTGAACAGGCTATTAGCTGTTTCTCTGGTGATGATTCTTCATATTATACAGTCCAGTTCAGTGTATGGGTATGTAAAGTGGCATATTCAGATGTCACAAAGTGCCTAATGCAGTGAATTATATGCCCTGACTATGCTTCTTGGTGATATTTTAATACAAATATTTTATAAAGTGAAAAAGAAACGTTCCTAATCAAGTTTAAACAATAGAACGTGACAAGAAAATTGTACACTATATACAGTTCCCTTTCACAAAAGAAATTCTGCACATATTAAAAACTCTGTCTTCTATATAGGCATGCAGACATTACTGCCAGTAACAGTGGGCAGTAGCTGATCAGATGAAGGTGAAAAAATTCTTAGCTGTGCAGCGAATGGCTAGCTTGACTCTGGACAGGTTGTTAATTCCATCTGTCAGTTACAGAGTTAGCTCTGAACAACAAAGGATTTATATCTTTTGCTTGTTAAATACCTATAACTGATGTCATTATTCATATAAATGCCTAGCCTTCTTTTAATTATAATAAACTCCTAGTCCGTTTCTATGATTGTATTATAATTTATTTCACAGCAAGTGAATTTATTTGCTTGAATGACCTTGTGAGCGTATAATACTTGTAGGCAGGCTTTCACAGCAGCCATAATTTTGCTCTTTTGTAAACTCAGAGATAGTTTGTGACTAAGCTGTACAGCCATAAAATGAAGGGGAAGGAGTCTATTGAAATACGTGTTTGAGTGTCTTCAGTATAGAAGTTGTTCCCGAACGATACTACATTCCATGTAACTTAGAAGAGAGGATGGGGGAAGATAGGACTAATATCTTACTTTAAAGCTAACTAATTCCAGAGAAAAGGCAAAATATTGTCAGTTACAGAAGTCTAGCTAAAATAGAGAAAACCCTACATATGTATTGTGTTCTTTATAAAGAGGGAGCAAGGCTTACCCATGGCAGTTATTTAGGCTTAATGTCACATTAGAAGACTTAAAGGAAATTCAAAGAAATAAAGCTCAATTTTGATGATACTTGTAAAGAAGTGTAGCTTGGATGGAGAAAACTGAAGTTAGTGAGGATATGCATGATACTGGGTGAAATGATTTGAAATAAGTTTTTTAGCTATGCCTGGAAGGCCTCTTTGTAGCTGGCATAATGTAGGTGGTGGTAGCCCTGTCTTCTAAAGAACACTCCAGAACTAGTGACATGTACACAAAGGTGACAGTGATCTTCGGCCTGAAAAATTCTCTTGTGGAAGGTAGAAAAAAAATTGGACTTAGTGCCTTTCTAAGGTAAACAAGAGGTGTCATGGTATCATTTAAACAAGAAAAAGCCTGAATATAGCCAATATGTCTGTTAGAATAAATATTAGAGGAAACGGGAGGAGGAAGATGACCTCTTGTCTGCCTGCCTTAACGGGGATTGCATTGGTGGGACCTTGTCTTGTCTCGTATTGAGGTTTCTGTGTTTCAGTGTGCTTTTCTAGTATTCCTACTACGTGTAGTACCCTGGGGTTTCCACTGAAAGGGAACACCATAGTAAAGACTGTGAAGTTATCTATAGTATTACATTGCTTCTCACCCAGTTTGTGTCATCCATTAATACAAAATAAAACTCGACAGAGGGAGAGAATTAAATTTCTTTGTGAAAATTCAGTTTCTTTTCACACTTAGTACTTGCAGTTATGTGTTGTAGTAATGTCACAGGGTCTGTTTTTCCCCATCTTTGAAATTACTTATGACATTAATAGAGCAAAATCTTTCCAAATATTTTAAACCTAAGAAGTCTATTTTTTTTCTTCTTTGTTGCTGTTAAAACGTGGACCTATTCCATAGAAAGGAGAGTGTGTTCCTTTGTGTGCATATGTATGTATATGTATGGATATAAATATTTATAACAACAGATATAAACAATATTTATATTTATCCTAATGTATCTCAACTGCTTTTCAAGAGTAATCTCATTGTTGTTAGTGGTTATCTTTGGGAAGTCCTGGGAAGAGAGATGAGATTCCAGAAGATGGGAGAGCTTGCTTTAGTGAAAATAGAACTCACCAGCTCATATTTTATTTGGACAACTCAAACTAACCTGACTTCCTGAAGCAAAGAAACTGTAGAACAAATAAACTATTTGTAGGAGTTTATAATATAGAAGTGCTATTAAATAGTAGGCCACATAAATTTATCACGAATGAATCCTGTTTAACCAATCACATTTTCTTTGTTGGCAGAATAGCAGGTCTTAGAACTAGAGAGATCAATGACTGTCTCGTAGTTTGATTTAATAAGGGCTCTTGACACCTTGTCACACTAGCAGGGTCAGTGATATAATCCAGATGAAAATGTTGTGCAATGAATGCAGAAGTTTTGAGAAAACTGCAGCCCAAAAGTCATCATCATTTGTTCGCTGTTGCCCAGCAATGAATCAAGTGGGGTTTTGTTGAAATGTGTTCTGCAGTTGGCTCGTGTTTGCATTAATGATTTGAGTGATGTAATATGGTATATCCTTATTAAATTTACAAGTAATAAGCAGAGAAGAATAGAAAGTATGTTTGGAAACAGGATTAGAATGAAGAATATTGTTAGTAAATTGGAAATACGTCTTAGCTGAACTGATTTCATTTCTCTTCCAGACAAGTGCAAAGTCCTAGCAATAAATAGTTGTAGTTAACAGCAGGAATGAGAGAAATGACTGTATGGGTAACAGTTCTGCATAGAGGCTTGATAGTTCCTCACGAATTGAGTGCAAGCCACTTGTTCATTTGTTTTGTAGCAGCATGACTTTGTTGGCAATGGAATTTGTCCTGATCTTTATAAGGAAGGGTGTTGTGTGCAAGGCACTTGAAACAAATCTTTTGTTCGTGCTTCAGCTGGAGTATCAAGTCCCTTTTGAGGCACCTAATTCAAGGAAGATGTAGGTTAATTGGAGAAAGTCCTAAGTACAGGAATGATGATGGCTGAAGGTCTCGAGGATGGGCAGTGGGTGGAGGAACTGAAAGCGTGTGGCTCTTTGGTTTGGAGGAGTCTGAGAGGCAGAGTAACATTCTTCAGAGAAGTAAAAGTTTTTCAAATGGGAAGGGAGTAAGTAAATGGCTCTTCATATCCAGTATGATCGAAACAGTAAGTAAGGAGCCCAAAATGAAGCAAAGAAAATTTTTATCTAAAATGTTGGGAAAGGTTTCTGCCAGTAATGGTAATTTCAGGGGATCTGTGAAGTCAGTATTTGAAGCTTTTTTAAGAAACAGTTTAGGCAAAGCATATATCAAGAATAGTTTAGATACAGGCGGTTTTGCCTTGAAGCAGGAGGACTGAATGAGCTGACCTGCTACCAGTCCTTCGTTTCTCTCAGAAGTGCTCCACCCCCCCAGCTCTGTTAATAGAAAATGTATTATAGGGAAGATTTGGTTTAGTTTTTTGATGGTGTGTTTTTTTAAAACGTGGACTGCTTGATGTAAAGTTTGCTTCCCACAAGTTGGTTTGTTGGGCACTGTGCCCAGATACCTCCTGGAATATTAGGACAGTGTGACTGGAAGATTCATGCCATCACTTCAGTTCAGCCTCTTCTTATCACTCCTTTAGATGAAATAGTAGATAAATCTCCGCAAAGACCTTCAGCTCACCCCTCTGAGACAATTACTTCTCTTCTGGTTACTCACTATGTGACTGACATTCAAGTTAACTTCACACAGTTCATCATGTTACTGGCGTGCTGCAAAAATTGACCCTCAAAACTGTTATGTCAATATTCTCTAGGAGAATGCAGTGAGCAGAACGAAGGTGGTACTGACTATATGAATGTAAATGTGTATCTAATTTTTTTTCCTTTGCCAGGAAAGAAGGCAGGATATCTATTTCTCAGTGACCAAACCGTTTTTAAGAAAGGTGCTAATTTACTCCCGTAAGTTTTCAATCATAGAATCATAGAGTAGTTTTGGTTGGAAGGGACCTTTAAAGGTCACCTAGTCCAACCCCCCTGCAATGAGCAGGGACATCTTCAACTAGACCAGGTTGCTCAGAGCCCCGTCCAGCCTGACCTTGAACTTTTCCAGGGTTGGGGCATCTACAGCCTCTCTGGGCAACCTGTTCCAGTGTCTAACCATCCTCATGGTAGAAAATTTCTTCCTTTACTCCAGGTGTGGTCTCACCAGAGCAGAGTAGAGGGGGAGAATCACCTCCCTCGACCTGCTGGCCATGGTTAATATTTGGGAACAATGATGAATATTTTTTTGTGTTTATCAAAGTACTGATCACTACTAGTCAGTATTCAGGAAACAACAGTTCTAATTTGTTGAAAAGTTAAATAACTCATTTTAGTGGTGAGTGTTCATACTTGTTTGTTTTATAGAGATTATCTCATCCATATCTATTGGAATTATCTGTACTATATATATTGTTTCCACAGTGTGCCTTATTAATTGGTTGTTAAAACAGTATAAATAACCTGACTAAACCAGAGAGACTTACTCTGAATCAATTGCTTATTGGCTGACTGTAATATTGTGCTTCAGGTTAAATATTGTTGTATAAAAAAATATTTCATTTTAACTGGTGCAGTTTCTGAAGTAACATTAAATATGTGTTATGTATCTGTACACAAGTATGACTAAATTTGCAATGGTCTGGACAGCAATAAGCTGTCTGAACACCTGCCTTAGATACTATGGTAGCTATCTTTCACTGCTGCCTTCCTCCCGTATCGTATTCAGTGATGAACTTAGTGGTTTTTTTTCTATTCTAAGCAAAAATTTAGAGTGTACGATTGCCAAGCCAGATCTTGTGTTGAATTAAACTGCAATTAAAGCGAGGAAGGACTTGGTTACTGTCATGTCAGTGAGTTCTTTCTCTGCTAGTACACAGAGCAGACAGATTTGTTGATAGTAATATTGCTGTGCACAGTTTCTTATAAGAATCAACACACATCAATCTGGAGGGAAAAGTTCCTTTCATGCTACTTTTGCTTAGGGATTTAGATGCATTGCAATTTACTGCCTTGTGCAAGACCTAGTGTCCTCTAAAAAAATATAGCATATGTCTGTGTAGCACAATGCACTGTTCTGTTGGGGTAACTGAACTGATTTGATTAATAGAAATTACATGCCCATGGTAGCATGATGCTTTGCCTGGGGTAGTTAGTCCTGCTGAGAATGACTGAATTGTATTACTGGCTCGGAGCCATCTGAATTATTTTTGAAAGCCACTGCTTCAGGTGGTACATCTGCATCCATAGTAAGTGCAAATATCTTACTAAAACATTTTTCTTCTGTCCCTGGTGGTGTCAGCAGTAACACTGCCAGACCTCCACTGAAATTGTTTGGGCTAAAATATACTATGCCTTTCTGTAGTTGAGTGTAATCTCCATGTTCTTTAATTTTGTGTTGTTCCTTTCAGTTGAATTAGTTTCTTGTTTTGTTTTGTTTTGTTTTTCCTGAGGCTCTATTACCATAAGATGGAAGATTTTGCAAAAAGTTGGTGTCCAAAGTTTTATTTGTAGTATTCCAGGCCAAAAAAACCCTCTCTGGTGGGAAGGAAGATCAAGCAGACATACAAATAATTTAAAAGCCATAAAACAAAGAGTCTTGAACTGTTTGGAAACTGAGAACTCATTTTTATGTAAAAGCTTAGTTTTTCCAAAATCAGACTTAAGAAGAATTTTTAAAATAATGAGATGTTCTTCACAAATGTGAAGCCAGTGTCACTTGTGAAATGCATATAGAATACGCTGTCTGAATTGCTTTTCTTCAGCATCTCTGGTAAAAACTGAAAATGATGGCCTGTTGCTCTAGTTACATTGGCATTAACTGTGTATGGTTAATAGTGCATTTAATCACAAAATAATTGTATAATACTAAATAAATAAATACCAGATACTATGTTTCTCATACTGGTCATTCTGTGACAGTCAGATATATTGCAAGCTAATTATTCTTTATTTTTAATGCGATAATTTTGATAGAATCATTCAGCTTACATTCATAGCTGTTATTTTAAACACATTGATAAAGAAAAAGAAAAAAGCATATTTATAATGCTTCAATTTACTGCATTTAGAAAGATTCTGATTTCTGGTTTAGTGGATCTGTATTTTCAAGGAAAGGAGTGCCATGAAAGTTATGGATGATTAGTGCTAACAAAAAAATCCTCTTGGCTACTAAGAAGATCTTGTTATTTTCTTAGTATTGTTCCTGGCTTCACATTTGCCAAAGTCACTACTTGATTTATTGTAAATTAACATAAAAGGAAGAGCTAGTCAAGCTTCTGCTGAGTCGTGTTATTTCATGAATTATATGGTACAACAAAATATTTTGTGTAATGAGTGTAGAAGCTAGTCGTTGCGCTCTTCTGTGGTTGCTATACCACCCACTTGTTTTTTTCTCTATTTCCATTATGCATGCAACAATCTTGTTCTAGGCCACCTTATTTTATTTTATGCCATCCTTACTTTTTATGCAGAGTTAAGGAGCTTCTGTGGATATTAATTTATTTCTTGTTTGCTTTTGAAAAAAAGAAAGAAAAATCTTGATAGCATGTAACAAGTTCATTAATTTGACCTATTCACTTTAAGATACTGAATTAATGTATGTGTAACAAAATGACTTTCAAATTTAATACAATTTTCATTAGTAAGAGGCTAATAGTGTAAGACCTCTGTATCCTCTTTAAACAAGGCAGACAGAACATACAGATTTTACCATCAAATTGAATTTTGCTGTGATTAGGATTCCTAGCTTGGAAACAATACGTTAGACAAAACATTTTATGTAAATAGTTGGTATGTTTTATTTAATCTCTGGCATGCATTCTTTTTCTAACCCGTTTCAATAGAAGACAATAATTACAGGCATATGAGAGAGAAGACTAAGTTTGAATTGATACAAGAAAAAAAATTCTGCTGGAATTTTGTTTTTTAACATAAGCTTTAAACTAGTATGGCTTGAATTTACATTTCCTCAGGTTTTTAGAAATTTGGTTTCTGTTAATGTAGGTTCATTGTAGTTTCATTGCTGTGTCACTGTTTTCCAAAGTCATAACTATTCTGATCTCTTGAAATTTAATTTTCTTTATGCATAACAGTTCTAGAAAATTAATCTAGGTATAATTTTCATGGTGGGTTTTCTTGATGTCTAGTTTCCTTTAAATGACCATAAACATGTTTCAAATTTGCCATATTGAGTGAATTATGAAACTATTTTTTCTTGTTAGCATTAAGCTGATTTCTGGTTTTGATGAGATTAGTCTTTTAGCTATAGCTACTCGAAGAATTTGATTTTGTTGTATTATCAATCACTTGGTAATTTTAGTCTCAAGTATATAGACCTTGTCGGAGGGCTGTATATCAGATATTTTAAAATGGATTGAGTACTCTGCTTTCTATCTTGAGGCGTTAACCTGTTCCCGAGAGGTATGTTATTGATGTCCCATTAGCAAGGCTGTGCTACAAGTTAATTACAGTGTGTTGAAGTTGCCTTTGCTGTAGCACATGGAGTATTCCTAGCAGTTTGTATCCTGATTCCAAGCCCATCAAAGACTAGTTTCCATCTTTCGCTCTTTCTTGCTCCCAGTTACAGATGTCCACACCTTTTGCTGCTCCATTTCTGGCAAGCTTTGCTCTTTCGACCTCCTTGTCATCTGTTACTCTGAATCTGATTGCTACTATTTCATTATTAATTTCAATTATGATTATTATTGTCCCAATCTAATGTATGGAAGTTTTGGTTGTAGGCCAGTATTATGCAGAGCTAGGCTTCAGCAGGTACAGAGTAAAATCTGGGGCGTGACGGCTTTTGATTTATTTGCTTCCAACAGTTCAGAGGGCTCCAGTAGGAAAGAAACGATAGTGGATGAGAACTAAGGGAGGAGGGGGGAGGGATGTGATGGGCTACCAAAAAGAGTTTTCTGCTAGAAGAGGAATTCTTGTCAGGACAGCAGAATAGCTGCACCAGTCATGCAGCTGGTAAGTTAATATGCGTTTAAACTCTCTCATGTACTGTCAAGCGCATGAGGCACAAATAGTGTTTTCCGTGGTAGCACATTCAGTTCTGTGCTTGAGATTAATCCAGTACTACTTATTTCTTAAAAACACTGGAACTACGGTATTTTACATCTGCTTTGGTAATGTATCAGATGGTCTGGGGCTTTGAGAGCCAGAGGACATATCTGGGGTTTGTAGTCCCACCTGGGTAAGGCTGAAACAGAAGGGCTCGGGAATTTTGAAAGAGGAACTAGTTGGAAATGAACAGGAGTGATGGAAGAGGGAAGTTGTGGAAGAACGTCTTGGTAATTACACTATCCTAGCTTCTCATTAATGAGCTTAAATGTAAAGGCCAGGTCTCATAAGGTGGTTTTTTTCCAGTTTTTGTTTGTTTTGCAATTAGTGAATTTAAATATGTGACTCTAAAATCTGAAAACTATAGTTATATTCTGTTTCTCCAATTACAAAATTCCTCTTTTGCTGTCTTCTCAAAGTATCCCTATAGAACATAGAGGAATTATACCAAACCTGTTTCTGTTTTGCTGTTAAGGAATACTTGTTCCCCACTAGAAGGATGGTATCCCAGCTGGTAAGGGTGTTTTTGTTTTACCCCTTGATCATTTTAAGTGCTTGAACAGTATGTATTTTTGTGTTTGTTAGCTAGCGTGTGTCATGAGAGCGGAGATATGGAAGGATTTTGAAGAACCAGTAACATAGATAATCTTGTAGTTGTGAATGCTTATGTTCAGCCAAATACGGGATAAATACAACTTGACAGGGTTCTTATTTTTTAGTTACTTTGAAACAGTTATGATTGTGTAACTAGTATAGATCTTAGGTCATCTTTGAGTTTTGAGAAAAAGTATTCTCTTACGGGGGAGTCATACTTGTTTAATAAAACTATGTAATTAAAAGTAGACATGAAAGCTATGGGTTTCTGTTTCCAGGTGACATACCAAAATTATCAATACCCAAAGTTATCTGCAAACTCTGCCTGTCTTTGAATCTAGTAATTTTTTGTGCACTAACTTTCAAAGTCTGTATTAGTTAAAAAAATAAAATTGTGCGCACCAAAGATGAGAAAAGAGTTTAAAAGAATTACTTTTGGCTGAGAGAGAAGGAAGGAGAGACAGAGGTTAACTGTGAATCTCTGAAAGATAATATTTTTCCATGTTGTGAATTATCAAGACATTGTAGAGAGTAAGAATAGCTGGCAAGAGTTCGAAAAGAATTTGTAGCATCTTTTATGTATTATATAAACAAAGGAAAAGGTATGTACTCACAGGTACCCCTATGTTCAGGAAGAGAAAGGCAAGTTGGATTACATGATTTAAAATAATAAGTGAACACAAGGATATCGGCAAAGCAGAGAGATACCATCTTTAAATTGAGTGGTGGTGTATTCTCACTGTATTTCAATAGGTATATAAAAGGTAACTAGACGGTTAAGAGCTAGGACTCAGAGTACCTATTATAAACAAACAAGTCAATGACAGTAACAACTAGTATGGAAAAATTCAGTTCTGTAGGGTTTGACACCATTTACAGCTCGAATGATGCATCTGAAAGAGCATGGATCTAGTCGTCTGTTCTGCTCTGTGTGGAGGTTCTACAAGGAAATGGCAATTTTACGTTTCAGGCAGGTCTGCATATGCACTGTCTGAAGCTCTGGTAGGAATTGGCATTTATAACTTTCTCAGTTCTCCTCTTCCTTTTGTGAGCATTTATGTACTGGAAATTAAATAGTAAACTGCAGGCTAATTCTGCCAGAACCAGAGTAATGACCTCTAAGGTGATCAGACTCAGTGGTTTTAGTTCAATAGATAATCACTTCCCCATGGGAAGGTGTGGAGAAATGTCACACGCATTTTTTCTAGGGCAGTTGGCTGAGGGTAGCTGGGAGGATGCGTGCTTCCTTTTGTTTATCTATGGCCAATGGTGAAATCAGTTGTTTAGTGGTCAGGGAAATAACACTAAGAAGCAGTTCATAATATTGATCTTTTTCTTTCTGCTGGGACTGAGGCATTTATTAGTGCATAACCCGGTGGTTGTACTGAAGAACATGGTTAGTTCAGAAATAACACTTCAGTATTGAGCAAGTGTCTGAGAAAACAGATTTATTTATTTTTTTTTTTCTTTTTCAACGATCAGATTCAGAAACAGAGTAAGAGAGAATAGAAATGGATGACATGGACAGGTAACTTGTGATCACCTGTCACGTCCCACTCAGAAGAGAGGGGGGAAATGGCTCAGATTTGCTCAGCGAATCCCCAGCGGTGTGGACTACGGTGAGACAACACTCAAGGTCCATACAAAAACATTTATTAGATTCCCACAGTGCTTAATATATGTCTTAAGTAGGTCCACGATAATTGGTTAGGTATATAACAAATTATGGCAAGCGGTACTTAACAGGTATACAATGAATTATGGCACGTGGTAAGGTATGCCTTGTGTTACTTACTTAACAACTTGAAAAGAAAAGAGAAAAGAAAGAGAAACAGAGCGGTAGAGAAGAAGAGACAGAGCAAGAGAGAGAGATGAAGAGATCACCGGTCCTGGTTCCAGTGTTGGTCCAGCCAGCGGGGGTCTCTGGCTCATAGAAGCGCTCCTCTGTGTAAAATCTCCCCAGGGAAAAAAAAAATCTCTCTAGGGGCACTTATTTTCCCCTTTGATGTTCATGGTATCAGTACAACCCACCCCACTGTTACAGTGACAGCTTCGTCTCAGGTGTCTCCTCCCCCAAGTGACGTGTGGCATGATTTGGGTGGAGAGATGAGTGCTATAGTCATGTACGTTTAGCATGATCTGGTAATCTTCATTAGCATATGCAACGGTGTCAACTTTAACACGCATTTCGCAGATAATCATCGGGCATAGTAGCCTTCTGAAGAAACAAAGAACTACACAGATTCTTGTTATCTTGTCCTTGCTGAGGAAAAGCAGCGCTGTCCTGTTTCCCTCCTCCAGATGCAGGCGAGTTTCTTTCCCGCCTGAGTAGGCAGGTGTCAGCCTTTGCAGTCCTTCCATCGTAAGGCCTGCATTATTCACCCTGTGGCTATAGCTACATTTCAAGGTACTTGTGAGTGTTTGAGATGCTCCTCAGTGCGGCTTGGAGGGCCTCCTCCTCCCCTTTTGTCTCTCACCATTTGTTTCAGGGAATTTACAAGCTGTCTCTTACATCATCAAGGAAAAGAAGCGGAGCATTGTATTAGAATGCTCACCATTCTAAACAAATGCTCACTTGAAGATCAAATAATGGTGGTAGCAAGTCATTGTTTGGAAAATTTCATTGGGAGTAACAGAATGAGAAGTTACAGTAGAAATAGCTGTAAATGCATATAGATCAGAGAGCCAGCTAACAAAATCCGAAAGACGTTACTTTCACAAGCCACTGAATTAAACCACACAAATGGAAGCATTGTGGTCTAAGGTCTAGGCGTGTTTCTGAGATGTGTGGAAGAATGGGCTTGGGAGTCTGGACTATTTGTCCTCTGTGTCCAGTGGTAAAAAATCACCAATTTTTAACACAGGAGTTATCAACAAGGAGAATGTTATTCTAGATTCTCTCATAATAAATAAACTTACTGGATTTGGAAGTCACTTGTTGCCAGAATGGCAAGTCGTGATGCATAGGGCAAACTGAGAATAGACCCAGTGTTTAATGTTTCATTTTTGAGAGAGTTAATTTTCCAATGCAGAGGATCTTCTGTTCAGTGGTTTGGACAAATGTGTTAGACAAACTTGAAAGTCGAAAGCTTACTGAGAAGACTATATTAGATTGTGAAATATTGGCTTTTTGGGAATCAAGGAAGAGGGTAGTCCTGGCTAAAGGCTCATTCTAATGTAGTGGCAAAGCGAAGACAACAACTGTAATTGGAAAACAATGTATAAACACAACTGAATACACTACAAGTGTGGAGTTATAGGTATGATAAACTTAAAATATTGCAGAAAAATCCATGGCTGGCAGGAACTAGAAAGACACCTGTCATGGAATAGTCTTAATAATATACAGGTTTCCAGATTGTTCATAAAGAATCAGAATAGGAGGATTTTTCAGTAAGTGCTCTTGCTTTATTTTTGGAGGCAGGGCAATCTGTTCTTCCGTGAAGTAAGGATACCTTGTAATCCAGCAATAACTGAGGAGGATGTTACACAAATGTACTAACTTCCCTGAGCCATTCGTCTTTAACTCCTTATTGAATGAGGAAGGGGGCAGTCCAACTTGTGTTGTTCCCGCATTCAGAAGGAGAAACAGGGTATTTCTGTTGAAATCAAAGTCAATTAGACAAAAAGCTGCTGTAGAAAAATAGCAGAGAAGTTGAATTTGCTTGAAAGAAGAATTCAGGGCTGCAAAGCTGAATTAATGATAGTCAATTACATTTTTATGGAAAATATGTGTTGTCAAACAAATTTGTGTGTTTTGATTACTAAGTTGATTAAAGAAATTGTGGAGATGCATTATAGATTTATTTTATGTGCATAATCTACAATTTAGATGACTTAAATCTCCCTTAAGGTATTGTTCCTCTAAGTCCATATTTAAATAAGCCATCTTCTCCTCACATCACCGTTGCTTTACATTCTTGGTAGATAATTTTATTACTAGGCGAACTGGAAGAGAAGAACAAAGGTAAGTAAGGTAGTGGTAGTTTTCTACGGGTGTACACCTCAGATTAAGGCAGACTACTGGAGGAGAAGTAACTGTGAATGGGCAGAGCACCTTGAATGTTCAACACATAAACATACCGTGCTTTTTAAATAAAAAAAAGCAGCAGCATGATCTCTGTTTTTGAAAATATGGTACTAAACTTCTGTAAAGCATTGGAACTGGACTGCATACATGCTGGGATTGCTTTGCCGATGTTGTTTCTGTTCTAGCATTCATGCGGCTATGTCAGGCAAATCTGTACTTCTACAATCGGTATACGGAATTGTGTACAGATAAAAACATAGTTTTGTGGATACTTGTGAATAAATGCAATTATACATGTCACAGTAGGAGATTAAATGGTCTTTTTTTCTTGAAGATTAAGACTGTAGAGGTGCATTCATGGGGAGAAAATAAAGGGTCGCAGAAGGGCTCTTTGATTAGCAGAGAAAGAAATGACAAGAGCTAAGGACTGGAAAATGAGGCCTGGCAAATTTAGAAGTACGAAATAATTGAAAAATGAGGTTGTGCACACAATTTTGTTGAAATTCCTCAAGTACATACTGGTGGTTCAAATATTAAGCATAATAACCAATTTTATCCTGTTCATTTCTAATTAAAGTGTGGGCCAGTTCAAGTTAAAAGAATCTAACCAAATAGCTATGAAAAGAAGACTGAAGTCTTATCTTTGTTCAGGTACTGAATGGGAGCCAGTATTCTTGTAACTGTCATTTCTGCCTCGCCTTAAAGATCAGTGAAGGTGTTGCTCTATGTAATACAAAGTAATGAGGTAGTGTAGAGTAAGATTCAATTCTTACACATAGGAAACAGCTTTAAAAACAGGCTGTTTTCACAGGAGTAGTTTTTCCTCTTTGTCTCCTGAGTCATGCACATAACTTTCAAATATTAATTTCATCAAGAATTTTATGGACTCTTCTCAGTTATGGTTTGAAAGGTAAAGTAGTTCAGTCTCTTCATTTGTTTACCATTCAGGTCCAACTTTCCATTGCTCACAGGCATGAAATCTGATTACTGGCTTTGTTACCTTAAAGGTAGACCCTCTTCAGCTGAAGAACCTGAAGGTCTAGTATCCCTTTTCATGTCATTTCAGGGAAAGATGTGAAGACCTAACCTCATTAAAAGAAGGAACAGCCTATTATTTTGAGAACATACTGTTTCTGTGGCAGATGGTCTACAATTCCAAAGATTTCGCTCCCCAATTTTTAGCTGACCTAACTTGCAAACTAAAGATGTAGTAGAAACTTGAGATTTTTGACTGAAACAAAACTGGGGCATTAACAAAGTCTCAGTAACCAAATCAAAAGTTTCCCAGTTTTATTCCACTTTATTTAAACAGCTTCTGGAATCTGAACTGTAAGCTGTACAACAAAGGCAAGACTTGTCAGAAGCTTCTGAATACATTAATCTTTTAAAAGGTGTCTTTAACTTGTCTTCACGTGCACTTTTTTGTGCTTTATCCATGTTTGATACTACTGCAGATGAGCTGTGTAACTCCATTTTATATTTACAGGCATATAACCTCATACGGTCAAAATTATTAAACTTAAATGTACGTTGCCATTTAAACATAGAAAATTAAGTGATTCGCTCAATTTGGAAGTTTCTTATGATTTGATGTTTGTTTTGTAACTGTGTTCAGAAGAAGAATTTATATTTTAAGTAACACTCTTGTTTTCATTACATGCAGATATACTCCTAGAAAGTCTGTTGTATCTGAAAAAAAGATATCTCATGAAATACCTTCCTTACTGACTGCAGTAGCAACAAATACATATGCTAAATCTTATTTTAGCTATATTGTACTCCATATATGTGCAGGTGTGTGGTATTTTGGCAAAACACACAAAAAATTAGTTTTCCTTGAGAGTTCCTTTTGTGTTAGGTGTTTAGTCTGTGGAAGCCACTATTGTTGTTATAGAACCACATAACTTGGTTAAAACCTTCTCTTTGCCCGCAAATTCTTTTCACATCTTCTGTTTTGTTTCATTGATAGGTCTCACTTACTATCTACTAGAGCTGTTAGCAGGAATAATAGATCTTCCTCATTATTGTTAAGGTGCTTTACAACAGCAGTACTCACGTTCGCCTGTTGTTTTGTGATGATACGTACATTGCAAATAGTATTCCTTTCCCATTTTCTTTTTCATTATGCATGTTTTCAGCACACTGGTAAATGCAACCTAGTGCACAAAGCATCACTGATATTTGTAATAATTTACTAACGTGGGAAGCTGTCCTTTTTTCCTACTTCTCACTTCTTCCTTGTCTGTTTGTGACAGAGATTTATGAAAAATATCTTGAAATGAGATTTGGAAGAAAACCATGGTAAAGAGTAGTAATAGGTTGTCATCAGTTATTGCGCTTTTTTACCCCCTACTAATTGAGTTTAAATTGCTTTTAAATTGCATTTAAATTGACTTTAATTTGAAGTAGAATCTCACAACAGATTGTGAGAGATCCGAGTACAGTTGAAAGTAAAACTGTGCTAATACTGCTCTGTTAATAACAGTCTGACATAGCCAGAGTGACAGATTTTCCAGCAATAATGTTGTTTCAGCAGTGACATTGATTTGTTTATCAGATATGGTATCAAGTTAACCTGTTGCAAGATAGGATAGGAAGTTAGAGATCATAGCAGGGTAACAGAAACCAAAAGTACATTTCCAAAACCCAGCTTGGAAAGGAAACAAGGGTGTGCTGTTTGCCAACAGCTTTGTGCCGTCAGCCTCCCCGCCTGCTTGCCTGGCTGTGCAGTGTCAGGAATCGGAATGAGGATATAGAAATGCATTATATTCAAAGCATATAATTAATTCAAACTATTAAAAAAATTATGTTTTAATAATTTCAGGTTATGTACCTACCACAGAGCTTTCACTGTAAATCTTGTGGTTTTTCATTTTAACTGAATTTCTTTTCATTGTGTGAGAATTTCTTTGTGAAATAGGGAAACGGCTGGTACAGAAATCTATAAAATAAATGTACAGGAAGATATTTCTTCCTTTCTGGCTCAATTTATAATAATCACTTAAGTGTAATTTTAGCAAATAACATAAAGATGTCTAATGATATTTCTCCTTCAATTTAATACTCTGCAAAAATAATTAAATTGAGATGAAGAAGCAGTAATTGAAGACATACTGTGGTAGTGAAACACACTGGAAGCATCAAGACAAACTGAAGTTACCTGACCAATACCAATTTAAGGGAAAACTCGTTTTTTAAAATTTATCACTGAGAACAGATATCTAATAACATTTTCTCTTCAGCTCTGTTCTTGGAATGCATGTACTCTGTACGTACTTCGTACTTGGTAAAACATGTAGTTTATCTCTAGGAAAAGAGATAGTAGAATAATGCATGCTCTTGGTTTGTCTATTATTCTGCGTATAATTTGTTAAATGCCTTTTCTGAAGTTGCTGTTCATGTCGTTCTCCCCTCTTCTCCCAGCAATTTTGGCAAAACCACACATCAGACTTTGATGATTCAAAGATAAGTTCTTCTTGTATTTTTGTTTATTATAATCTAATAAAATAAGGTTAGCATTCTTTCCATGGCAGGTGCATGCTGTCCTCCACCTTTCTGTGGTCCTGATGGCCATAGCTGCCTTACAGTGGTTCATTCCGCCTTCTGCTCTTTTCCTCTTGGCTTATACTCTCCACCTGCTTCACATCCTTTTTCTTTAACACTCATTGGGTATGAGTCAGTTTCGTTTTCCTATTAGTTATTATGTCTTTTTCCTTTTTTCCAGAACCCCTCCCAAACAAAACAAACCCCAAACCCTGTGTTTAATTTTGCGTTTTGAACTGCACGAGTGTTCTGTGAAGTAGAAAAAGGAGAAGGTAATTACAGAGTCAGATTCTTCTCTCCTGTTGGTGTAAGACAAATAAATTCAGTGATATTGCAGCAGAATGTGTGAAGTGGGAGTGGAATTTGGCTGTTACAAAGCTGGAAGGTTTTAAGCTGGAAGCTGATTGTCCTTAGTGGTATGTTGGAGGTATTTTGTTTGAACAATGAGGGGGGGGAAGGGTAAATCAGTGTATTCTATACTTTTTATGCTACATTGAAACTTTGCTAAAGAGTGCTGTGTTCTTTCCTTTTAAAAGAGTTTAATGGTGATAGGTAACTAAACACTTTTCTTCAGAGGAAACAAACATGTCTAAAATATTCAGCTATCAAAGAATTCTGACTAGCACATACATTGATGTTGAAAAAGAACTATTATTGCATTGCAATATGATATACGTAACAGTTAACAGGGCAGAAAAATTCTTCCATGTGCTCAGGTAAATTATATAGCTTGTTGAATGTATTATTTCGTTTAAAAAGGAAAAAAAAAAAAAAAAAAAAGAGGTGGTGGTGGGGAAGAGAAGGCGTGTAAGTATATGCATGGTGGGGCATAGTGCCTGTCTCTCCAGTTCAGAGATACTCCTACCAAAACCCCCTCCATATAAATATAAAATAGATGCTGATGTTGAACTTGACTTTTGGTGCATATGGATGTATAATAATTATGTATTATGTACATGTGTGTATTTATGTAACAATGAAGGAAGAGAGGTGTGTTGATCTAATACATGTCTGGAGTTTTAATCTAATATATTTAGAAATCACTGAAGTGATTCCTGTTCCCCTGGCACTAATGAAGTAAACAGAACTTCTGATGATGTAGCAGTGCCTTGTAATCTGTAAAAATCGTTGCCAACTTGAAAATAGATATTTGCAGTGTGTTTACATTTCGGTTTCACTGGTTTGTGATGTACTAGTATGTTAAGGTGTGCTTCTTGAATATTCTAATAGATACTGGCACTTTACTCAGCTTTTTTGTATTTTTAGTGTGGGCTAGCCTCATTTTACAATGTAAAATTGAATGGAAATGCATTTGAAGTTAAAAGGCAACGTAATCAGATACCAGCTAATACTTTAGGGACAGAGAACGTGTGGAAACTGGTGGTGGTTGCTTGTGTTTCTGAGACGTATTTGCTGGAATTAATATTTTCAGAGTCTTGTACAATTCTGCTTGCCCTAGGCTGAGCAGTGTGAAATGTAATTGAACTAATGACTCACTGTGGTGAGATCATTTTTAAGAATGTAGTGGGCTTCTTATTGGGCAATACTATGGCATATATTTGCCCTTTTTTCTCCAGTGATGCAGCCTATTTTTGTGTTCTGTTTTAGTCTGTCTGTCAAGCACCCACAGCACACCTTCATATCCCTCCTAAAATCCTCTTCTGTGTCTGTAGGATATACAATGTTCCTTCAATAGTTACTCTTTATTTTGTCTTGTGTTAAGTCTGTCATCTTTGTGGTACAGATCATGTATGATTCTGTTTTATAATGACTCCTGCGTGTACGTAGGATTGCACATACTCTTACTTGATTACTCCCTGCCCTATGCAGAATTTTCTTCTGCAGAACTCAAAGTGTACTCCAACATAGGTCCTTTTTTTTTTTGCTTTATTTAATGAAAGATGAAGAATAGTAAATGTAAAAATGAACTTGCTTATATTCTTAAAGGCAATCAATGACTGTGATCGGCATAGGCTTTAAAACCTGACTTAATTTCTCTGACTAATTCCTAGGCTGCATTTTCTCTTTGTTATGAAGTACTGCTTCATTGAATCTGACTTTCTAATGAATGAGCTTTTAACACTAAACGTGTAGTTCTTGAGGATTTATTTAATTTTAAAAAGTAAAGTCATGTTGTCAAGAAACCTTTCAAGTCTGAAAGCTTTTCTTACGTGCTTATTTCAGGTAAGGACATGATGTAAGCTTATTCATGTGTTGTGATCATTATGATTTCTTTTTTTTTTTTTTTTAAATAAATGAATAGTATTTTAAATTGATTTAAGAATGCTTTATTGAAAGATAAGTAATCAGTTAAATCATATTATGCCATTAACCCTAGAGATCCCACTTTCTGCTCCTTCCAGTGTTCAGAATAGAGAGGATAGTGAGGCAGAGAAAGGAAGAAGTATTACAAAAAAGAAAAAAATAGTTCCTGATTAGGTTTTTTGGGCACATTTCTTTTCAGAAGAGCTGATTCCTGAAAGAATGTTTTTGAAGTGATAAATTTGGAGCATATGGGATTTAAAAAAAAAAAAAAAAAGCTTCTTACATAAAACCATTATGTTTACTCCCCCCCGCAACCTCTCAAATAAGATGAAGGATTTCAATTCTTGTAGGAAACTAGGGATAGCTTGGATGAAATCAACGCTGTGAGTGAGTACAGTTGAATGCAGGTGTCGGGCTTGCTTTTAGAAAAAAGCCGGTGAAATTATGTTTGAGTATATGTTACACATTAATTTTAGATAATGAATTATTATCAAGTAAACAATAAAACTTCTAGGTGGAGTTTGGATGATTGCAAGTGGCTGGTCTCTGTGGAATATGGAGCTGTAGTATTATTTTTTTGAATCTTTTGTTCTGGTAAGCTAATGCATGAGCCTAAGTAAACTAAGGTACATTACAAATACTGCTTTTTTTTTTTAACCACAAAACCAGTTTTGGCAATATGCATATGATTAATAATTTAGTGATGTAATGGAAAATAGCTTTGTGCTCCCTTAAAACTGCACTTTTTTTTAATATGCAACTTCAGAAAGGTGCTTCAGAAATCCTTATTTTTAATGTAATACTTTAGTCAAACTAGCTCTCATGTTCAAGGATTTGCTCTGTTGTTTTTTGTGGGTTTTTTTAGAGAAGCCAATACTTATTGAGACTTAGCCTTTTAATTATACTGGTAGCTGGTGACACACTGAGCAGTTTATATAACAAGACAAGTGAAATCATGCTAATTGATTTTTGCAGTTTTTTTTGTTTCCCCCTTCCCTCCCTGCTGGTTAATTAAGCCAATGAATGTAGCCACTGTTCATTGCAATTATGAATTTTTAAAGTGTGGGATAGTGCAAACCACTCAACAAACTTTTGTTTGGATGAATATCTTAATTCTTGCTTACAGTGCTACGAGTGACAGTGACTTCTTAAGGCTTCTTGATTCTTCATTGCAGGTATAAGATGAAAAAGGAAAAGAGGATGTAGAACGATGGTATACGGTGGCCGTCCAGGAAATACAGAAATAGGGTAGCTAGCAGCATTGGGAATTGGTTTGTGACAAAGCAGTGGTTTGTGCATGGTTAGAACTGAACATCATCGAAGGAGAAAAGAAGTCAAAATAATACAAAAGTTATTGAGGGCAAGAAAATTATCTTCTACTTTAGCTGTGGCACGTGACAGCTAAACCCCTTTGGTGTGAAAATTTAGTCCTTTGAACAGGAAAGCCTTTGTTGGTTGGTTGTCTTTTAGCATCAAGCCAAATAACTTCCTGGTCTGTGGTTTTTGCCTTCATTTAGCGTGTCTTTTCCCCTCACCCCCTTGACCCTTCCTGTGTAATTATTCAAAGATGTGCATTTTCTATGTAGAAACTGTGGATCTGGGATTGTATACGCAAGACTCTCTTCTTTTCTGAAAAGTACTGTCAATTTTTGGACCAACACGAATTTTTTTTCCCCACTCAAAAATAACGGATTCTGAACCATTGATTGAAGGACATCATGTAAATAGCTTTGTCTACACATGCATGGTAGTTGCATGCTGGAGAAATTTGGAATAAGTAGCTAGTTAAGTATGAGGTCAAAATGTATCCAAGTTGTAGCTGTATAACATTCAGAATATCTCTGATCAATACTGTTTATAAATTACATTTAAAAATACCATATCATGCAACATGTTGAATTTGTGCTTTAGAAAAGTATTCCCAAGTGGAATTTTTGTTTAAAAATTCTTTTATATTTACAGAGAAACAGCCATACAAATATTTTTAAAAGTTTGCACTTCTTTAAGGCTATTTATTTTCTAAAAAAGAGGACTTGAATATTTTTGACAAATATACATATGGTGTTACACTAACAAACGGCCATGCAACATATATCTTACATAATGAAGAAATTGAGGATACAAGACCTAGTCTATTTAACATATATATTGAAAATTTACAGTCTCGCCAATAGTTTAAAAAAGTTTTTCTTGTTTGGCAGTATTTTTCTACAATTTGTTCAAATATTCCACGTGATGTGTTTTGGTGAATACTGAAATCTAGTCTGTGACAACCTGAGGTACTAAACATTTCTGCCTTACTTCGTTGTCTTCGAAGGTAATCTTTTTGTTCCTTTTAGGCTCTATCCATGAGTTGTGTATTACAGCGTTATTTGGCATGGGATCTGCTTCCACTATTGAAACAACTCGCTTTTTCATCTTACTTTTTAGAACTTTCTGAAACTTTTGCCTGGTGAATGCATAAAGTAGAGGGTGAAATATAGTTGTTCCGTATGCCATTACTAGAAAACATAATCGCAGCTTTACCAAAAGGTCACTTGGGCCCAAACATAAGATGGTGGTGTTTAAAACAGAGATGGGTGTCCAGCAGAGAAGGAATGTTGAGATAATCAAGAGGGACATTCTGAAGACTCTCTTTTGCCGTTCTCGTCGCTCCCGGTGCCGTTTTACAGCTCGGCGTAGAGCGATTATGACAGACACAGAAGTCCTTACGCCAAAGACGACATTTCTTCCTGCACTGCTGTGGGACACGTCCGTAGTTTCATGCTGAGTGGTCAAAGAAATAGTTTTTTTCTTTCTAGCTTTCTTCTTTTGTCCTGTTGTAAATCTTGTACCAATCCGAATATTTAGAGCCTGGAGTATTTTGGTGTATGTAATTAGCATTACTATAACAGTGAAGAAAAAGATTGGAATCTGAACGAGAAGGTGGTAGTACATTCCTAGCTCAGTGTGGTACTCATTTGTACTCACGCACAAAAGTGTCTTATTTTCCCAAGTACTTGCGCTTCGAAGACTGAAAAAGTTGACTTCAATGAAAGGAATCAGGAAGGAAAAAAGTGAAATGATCCATATTGATGTCATTAATATCACAGCCCTTCCCATGGTCAGAATTCGATTGGCAGGTTTTACGGAGATGTCATATCGGTCCAGAGTGATAGCAAAGACGTTGATTGCAGTTGAAACGCTTGCAAAAGAGACACAAGCCTCGTGGAAGCAGCAGATGAGAGCAGTGTTACTCTCCAGTGAAAGCAGAAGGATAACTATAGTTAGAGGAATACATCCCACACAAATTATTACATCAAGTACATGAAGGTTCATTGTAATTATGTTACTGACAGAATTGATTAAGTTGGATTTCATACAGTAAAGTACCAGCACAGTGAGGTTGCTGCCAAGTCCCAAAACAATTTCTAACATCAAAAATCCAGTGAGAGAAACTTGAAAGCTTAATGGATATGACAGTGGTCGGTACATGTTGGTGTCGATGTCATCAATGGCATCTCGAACTGTAATGTTAGATTCAGACTGCATGTTGACTTCCAGAATGGGAGAGAAACACATTCTTTTGTTGCAGTTGGTTTTTCTCCTGAAAGGTGAAATAAAATATGGAACTATTTGATTTCTTTTTTTAACACTTACTGTAGATAAATGCTGGGGAAGGGGGAGGGAGGAAAAGCATCTATTCTTATTGAACTCTTGATTTACTGTATGTTTAGAGCTTTAGTTGGCACGGACTCAAAAGCCTGAGGATCTAGAATACGGTCTCTCCTTTTTAAAGGGAAACAGGTTTTGTTTAAAAAAAAAAAAAAGTGAAAAGCTTCCACTTAGGGAGACAAGGCTTTATTTATAGTGATGTGGGTTTTACAAAGGGCCCATTTGTTGCATAAACTATACTTGTACATTGCCTTTTGTATTGCGTTTGAGGGTCATTTTAGAAGAATGTTGTTAAGTATTAACAAATTAGTACTCAAGATCATTTAAAAAAGGCTCTTGTGGAAAAAGAAAGCGATAGGAACATGGAGCGCTATTGCTTATGTATCATAAAAAGAACATTTAAATTATTTATGGCAATTTAGCAGCCTCTTTCTTAGGAAGAGTTTGCATAGTGTTGTGGGCTGAAACTTGAAGTTCCGTAATTCAGCAGATTTTTACAGAGGTTGAAAGCTTCTGTTCACTTTTATCTTTTGTGCTTGTATGAAACTTGACCACTAGAACAATTTTATATAAGTATATATAATTTCAAATGCAAAACTTTTGTGGGTTTGGGGGAATGGAGTTTGTTGTAAAAATACTACATTTCCTTTTTCTGATTTGAATATCCAGTTTCTTCAAGAAATCAGTGCCTACATGACATGGAAGAGTATTTAATTTTATTCCAGAATAGATTTAGGGAATAATTTTAGAAAATAATACTTAAAAATAAAATAGTCTCAGTTTTTGTTGTTGTTGTTTTTTGTTTTTTTTTAATACAAACTGCAATTAAATCCAACATTTATATACACAGCATGTTTGTCTTAGGAATAAGCAAGGTTCAAAAAAGGAGTATTTATTACATCTAGGAGATTTTAAATTTTGTGGCTCATCTGCTTCATTTTACACATGCTGATAGGTTGTAAATGTAGCATCTGCATGTAATGCAGATGTTTGTATTATTTATATTGTCAGCCAGCTCTTGATTTTGTAATGAAGTGAATAAATAAAAGAGAGGTTATTCAATTTCTTGTTATGATACTTGAGGTTGTTCGGTTTTTTTAGGTAGCTTTAAATATAAGAGGGGACGTACTTGGCATGAAAATAAATTTAAATGCAGACCTTTGTTCCATTCTGAATATATTAAAAATGGGTAGCACTAAGGTGAACAAAAATGAGCTCTTTTTTAATGAAAGTATGAATTAAGCACACTTGGGACATAATATGCAAATGGATTTCATCTGCAGTTCTGAAAAGCCTCAATTGCACGGTACTATTAATTGCAAATTGTATGATGAAAATTCTTGGTATGCTTCAACAGTTATTTCACATGTGCCTCTTAAATACAAAAGATGTAAATTAGAACGTATTAGTCTCAGGTGTGAAATGAAACAAGAAATATTTCAAAAGCTTTGTTTAATTTCTAATTTAGGCAACCTCTGTTAGGTTTATATTAACCCTCAGGAATATGATTTGCTCTGTGTACGCTGTCCTGGCTATGAATGGATTTCAAGAAATCATTCCAAATGCATTACTGGATAAATGCAGTTCTTTCGTATTAGCAAAAGCCAGGAGGAAATCAAAAGCAGATCTGCTAAAATAAATGACAATCTTAACTCTAACCTTAAGCCAAGTGAAATTTTGTGGGAAAAAAACAAAACAAAACAAAACCAACTTCATATGTGCTAAGTCTTATGAATAGGTCAAACATCACCTCCTTGTTGCATTGATTGGATTTCAGTTAAATAAAAGCAGAAATGTCAAGGCAGGGAGCTAATTTACCCAACGCATCGCCTTTCTGGCCAGTGCCTGTTGCCCTGGGAAGGCTGAGCAGGGGAGGGGAGCGTGCAGCTGCTGACCTACCTGTTCTCTCTGCCTCAAGGGCCTTTCGGATCACTGCGGCAGCTTGTCATAAAGGGATACATGGTGCCACTGACAGACATTTGACATGCACTGTAACCTGGAAACCAAGTGGTAGCTGGGCTCTTATTTCATTCCTTGCAGGTTTTTTTTTTCTTTTTTTTGTTCCAGCACTTCAGTAGCAAAAAATTCTGATTAAACATGGGGACTTCTTAATTGCCTGAGATACTTCTACAGACCAGTCTGTGTGTCTGTTCTGAGTTTCAAGCCAGCAATAACAAATAAACCTTCTTTTAAGTGATGTTAATTTCATTCCCCTGTTGCATTTTGTAGCAGCCTGTTTTTATTTTCCAGGTTTAAAAAAAATAAAATATTCTTATCTCTGTGTTCAAAATGTATGTAGACATCCTTTAGTTTATGGTTGCGTATTTCTTTCTGTAATATTCCTGCTCATTACTTTTGAGTGATGGCTTAGTCAAAGAAGTTGCTATACATCTTAAAATCCAGTTCACGTGCTTTCAGAGTAACCATGAGTTACCTAATTTGGTTTATTTTCATTTAAGGAGAATACATAACAGACCATAAAATTGAGAGAAAAATATCCATTAGTCATTATGACAAATAAGTTACTTAATGAGTAGTATAGAAAAAGCTTGTTTAAACCCTTATTCAGCTTGCTGGTGAAGTATGCATATTCTCCTTTTGGGAATTCATGTTTCATTGTTTCTTCATGCATCAGTAGTTTCCACAACTCTGGTTTTAAATTATAAATCCCTCTTTAAGAAATGCTCACCATTTTAAGAATCAATCATTGCACTCTTCTTTTAATGATAATCTGAGCAGATGTGTTAGTCTTCCATGTATATTGTTGAAGTGTCGTGCACGTAAGTGGTAATACAAGTGTTTTCCATGTTTTGTTTCTAAATCCTTTATGTCTTAAGAATACATTTTAGTGATGCATCCTGCTGCTTGTAGGTCATACAGCTAGAAAGATACCCGGCCAACTGCATTCTTCATATTGTCAGTTGTAAAACTGAATTAGTTGCTGCATGCCCTTGTGAAGGGGAGGAAAAAAAAGGTTAAATGTAGGGCTTATAATTTCAAAATAAAGTAATGCAAGAATATATTTTCTAATATCACTTATTTTATGAATAAAAGGTCTCTAAAATTTGATCTTATCGATTACATAGAAAATCAGTTAGTGTGTTCAGTATTTGCTAGTAAAATCATGTCATTCTTCTGTCAACTTACACGAATTTAGTTTTTTGGACAAGTTTCCCGTTCTCCAAATAACGCAGGTTAAAAAAACCCTGACTAAAAGCAGTAACTGTTGGATGTAGAGTGTCTGACTAGAGCTAGAAAATGTAGTTTTATAGCTCTTGTGAGCAGGTAGTTTATACATACAACTCTCTTGTCTTTTAATGAGAAATTGAGCAGAGTCAATGAGCTTTATAGGAAATATGCTTTGTTTAATTTGCACTCTATTATCATTTCCTTTCTTGAAATAAATGTTTAGCAAATCTGTGTTTTTAATAAACAGCTTGAATGTACAGGGTAATGAAAGAAATAAGTTTAAAAAAAAAAAACAACAAAAAGGGGGATTTCTTGAGCAATCAGAGATCAGTCATATTAGCCAACGTTCATAAAGCAGTAAGTATACACCAATTACAGGCTATCTGATTCTTCAAAGAGTAACTGAATAAATCTGTAACATATTTAACTGCCAATATTTGGAAATACTGCTGATGGAGGAAAAAAATATCCCCGGTTGCGTTCTGTGTTTTATTTCCCCAGTACTGTATTAGCTTAAACTGTACTGTCTTTATGTTGTATGAACAAAACAGGTTCTTAATATTCTACAAGACTTTCATACAAAATAACATTTTTCTACCATTGTGTTTTTAATGGGGAGGGGGAAATAGCATTTGAATATTTCCTGGTCTCAAATATAACAAGATACTAGCACTTAATGTAAGTTGAATCTGATATCTTCCCTTTTTCTCCAATTTTTTTTGTTAAATGTTGCTTATTCTGCATACCATAATAAGGAACAGATCTTACCTCCACTAAAGATTTGATAAATTCTCGATGCAGGTGAAGCAGTTCCAGGTTGGAGGGATTCATTGTGTTCACTTGTTAGCAGAGTAGAAGGGAAAGAGGGTAATAAGCATATCTTCAAAAAATGACCTTAATGAAAATTTGTGCCTGTACTGTGCCATTGTTTCAGCATACTGCTAATGTATACAACTGCTTTAGTTCTGGTTTACAGGCTGCTGCAGTCTCCCACTCTTCCTACTGTAGAATCAATAAGCATCTGAAAATACATAATGAAAGTAATTTAACATACTGAAGGCTTCTTGTCTCCAGAGACACCACTGAGATTCAAGCTTTCTAAAAAAGAAAAGCAGTGCTTCTGAGAGGAAAGCTTGCGATGGGCAGCTTTTGCAGAATGACAGCCTACCTTGTCGCTTCTCCTCACTGCAGAGAGATGCAGTGCATTCACTAATTTTGATTGGTCAGTGATGTTGGGCTTAAATTGTGCTTCATATATGGGATTGATGCCCCCCTCCCCCCGATTTATATAAGGATTCTTTTATAAAAGGACTAAATTTACAAATGATTTATGAATTCTGGAATATATTAAGGGTATGCCAGTTTTATTTTTACCTTTTCACTCTTTACTTTGTGTACACTGGAAACCACATGACACTGGAAAAAAAAAGGGATTAAACGTTTATTACTTAAAAAGCTTCCAACAATCTATATTTGAATTTGCCTACTTTCCATTTGTGATTTCTTTTTTTTTTTTTTGGTCCTAAGAACATCTCTGAAGTAAAACTGCCTCTTTGAGCCATGGCGAATTTCACCTGATACGTTTATATGCAAGTCAACGTTTAGGTCTTGTCTTGAATAAATTATATTCAGGACAAGTTGGTACCCACACGTATATTGGGAAAATTTCTATTAGGATTCACAGAGATTATTCAGACCCTTAAAATGGGTTGATAATTCAGTTTAATTCATGAATCAGAAAAGAATGATTTTTATGATCCATCACCATGTACAATGTATGTATAGTAGTGTAGGTTGATAATTTTGTTGAAATGTTAACTTCTAAAAAAAATCTTGTATATTCCACATGAATTTTGCTAGAGACTCCACAGGTTTTTGTAAGGATGTCTTACATGATGTTCGTGACCTTTGCTTTGCAGGGGGCAGGGAGTGTCTTCAATTTCACTTTTTTGTTTTGTAACTTATTTCTGAATCTGTGCTATCAGTATAAACAATGCTCACAACCATGTAATGAGGAGTAAGAGAAGTGTAGCAGAATATCTGTTTTAATTAGAACTAATGCTAAAAAAACCCTTGGAAATAAATTCAGTATGCAACCCAAAATAATGTTTTTTAAAAATTGGTTTGCTGAAGCAAGTAATTTAAGAATATCTGAGTACAAAATGTTCTGCTGGTAGTTTTTCAGCTCAGATAAGTGTGGGGTTTAGGAATTTTTCTGTTTTGTTGGTTTTTGTTCTTTTTTTTTGCCTTGATTGTAAAGGGTTTTTTTTAAAAAAAGTTTGATAAGGTACTAAGTGTTAAAACGTGGTTCTTACATAAGCAGCTGTATTAAGACGGCAGTTTTGGTAAAATTTTGATGGGGTCCTCTGTTTTTAACTTATTAATGCAATTATAAAATGCAGTTGTGTAACTCGTATGTCTGCATTTCTTCTCTTTACTTTTTCTCTCAGCCATCCATCCAATATATTATTTATCTTTAGGTAACAGCATACTTTATTTATTTTTTTAAATGGCTACATATCCGTCTAGCGTCCTTCCTATTCCATACTCTTTTACATTCAGGAAATACCCAAAATAAAGATTGCAGAAACTTTGACCAGAGATCAGTAGGTACCAGCTGGCTATGCTGAGTAGCGACTGATTGAGCTCTTTGAGCTGTCTCTGTATCGTCTGCCTCCCAAGAGCTTGAAACCAGTGATACCAGCATAGCTCTTAAGGGTGACGTGATAAAGAGGATTCCTGAAATGAAAGCGTAAATACTAATATATTAAAGAGATTTACTTGCTTCACTTTCAGTATGACTTAGGATAAGTAGAGAAGCCTGTCTAAATTTAAACAGATGAATCTCCATCTCCCTTTCTAATTCTTCAGTGTGTGCCTGAACAAAGATGGGCATATTGGATGAGCTCTACTGTTAGAAAGAAAAAGATGTATACACGGAGGAATATTGTAATGGGATTTTGGATATAGTGTGGATACGTGGTTCAAACACAGGCAAAGGGGTCACGCAAGACTTCTGTTACAGGAGGCGATAATGGCAAAAGCTTTATCTGCAAAAAGTGTTTGAGAGGAATGATAAGGAGTTGAGTTGTGAACATATCAAGCTTAAGTTTTCTGGAGAGAAAACGAGGAGAAGAAGCAGTACCATATGGAGGCAATCAGGAGTAGGTGGATGGATAGACATGCTTACAAGCCATTGCTGTGCAGATGCTAGTTAAGATGGTGTGAACAGATGACATCATCCTCAAAGGGTAGATAGGGAAGAGTGGGCAAAAAGAGCCATGTGCAGACACCCAGCATAGACAGAAAAATGTGCCGTTCTTATACCTGTTTCTGTATCAGTAAGGAATGGAAGAGAAATAATTTGGCTGGTATTTGGGGTTTTAGGGGAGTGAGAAGGGGGGTGGAAGACAGGGTAGAAGTATTGGGGAACAGCAGGAGGCTTAAACCAGGTGATTGGTGATGAAGGATCTTAGGACTGTGAATGGCAATGCAAGAGGAGGAGGAGACCCAGAATGTGACAGAGAATAGGGTTGTGAAGGGTTCAGGTTTTTCAGTCTGATGTAGGGACAAAATAAATGCAGAGAGGCAGGACCTTGAAGCAGAGGGGAGCAGAAGTGGTGCATGTAAAGAGATGCTGGGTGCACAGGGGTGGATAACTGCAACTGCCATAGCATACACCCCTTTAATGCTTTTAAGTTGAATTTAGGAGTCGTAACTGTCTGTTAGAGTATGTTTTTCTGTTTTGCTGAGAGCAGGAAGTCCAAAAATTTGGAAGTTGCAGCGTATTTCTTGGTCTTCCTCCATCTTTTATTTACTGTTTTACTTTCTACACACAGGAAGAGTGTCCTAGCATTGACCGTTGCTGCCTTCTGAAATGGTGGTAGGTCATTTGTAGATCTGGAGGTCTAAACTCTGCTGCTGAGTTGATTAAGATCACCCTGAATGCAGCTTCTTGCACTGCAATTTTTTAAAGCAGCTTACTTTGTTAAAAAGTCTCCTTAGGCTTGCAAGGTCTAGCAGGGCCAAATGAAGTACTCAATTCTGTTGTTTTCTATCAGTCTTCTTGATTTTGGAGCTTTAGCATTCTTTTAATGTGCTTTAGGGTTTAACTTTACATAAACGTATCACAGACTGTCTTAACATCCAGGTGTCATGGAATAGACACATTCATGAAGATCTTTATTCATGTAGTTGGGAAACTGTGTCTGCTTACTTCCCTTGTTCTCGGCATTATTCTTTTTTCGCTTTCTATGATTATCTCCCCTGAATGCTTCAGCAGTGCGTTCTGTTTCTTTCTTTGGGCTGCACATCTTGTTTCCTGGTTTGAATCTTGCTGCTCATTTAGTGGTTGTTAAGAATTTTACTGCTGCTGGGTCTAAAAACGTCATCTGTTCTCATGTTTGCAAGAGTCTTGGGCTCCTAACTCATCCAAATTTTTCAGTGGCACGTAATCTCTTTAGAGCTTAAGTCGCTTTTGAAAAGCAATATTAGATGATTTTGGACATCTTGCTCTGGGGTTGTTCTTCAGCATTATTTACGTGGTGCACCTGCACAATTCCAGCTGGATAGATCCTCCTGTACCTTGCACTTACGTACAGTGGGCCGTGTGATACCCAATTCTAGCGTAGCTGTTCTGGATAGTTTGTTGTTTGTATCTGTTTTTGCAGCTTGTGATCCATATCTAAAATGTGTTTCTTACCTTGTTCCATCTTAGTTTCCTCAATTGTTTCCTCAAAAGTCTGCTGTAAAGAACTTTGTTGGAGTGTTGTTGAAAATCCAGTAAGTTTTGTAGTATCAAGGAAAAATAAACAGTGGATAATAGCAGTTTGGGTTCGGGAGTTGTACTGACATGCCCTTGTTATGCTGGATTTGTCAAGGTGTTCTGTTTCACCTCAAACTGAAATTATGGCTTGCTGGCCTGGATCATGTTACAGCATGCTTTTATGTTGAAAAGGTGTACATCTGACTCCTGTCAGGTGCACAAGTTCTAGTTGTAAAGGGTTTTATTATTGTTTAAGGGTGATATGCTGAACAGATGACAAAAACTCTCCTAGAATTTGTACATAAGTACCCTTCTGACTCTGATGGTAATGCAGTCTTTTCTTTTGACACAAGTACTTTATTCTCATTTCTTTAATCTATTGAGAACAGTTCTAAGACTGTTATTCCTTTTCTGTACTAAAGACTGACATCCACAAAATTAATTTTCCATTCAGTTTCCGATCCTTAATGTTTATTTTCTTTTCTTCCTGGTTGTTGATTGCAATACAGCTTGCTTTGTTTTGTTATTTTTATAGTGACTTATTCAGGTTGGGGTTTGGGATGTTTTGCATTTCTAACTTCCATTTTTCCCTTGCCAGAAAGCATTCCTACACATGGGACATTGTTCACCTCGATTTCTCCATTTTTAGAATTACTTCCATAGATTTAAAAAAATTTGGATTTTCCAGCTGAGCATTTCATTGTGCTTCCTCATATATTTGCAAAGTTGTACACCTTTGGAAGCAACACAAAGACAAGTACTTTTAAATAGATATAAAATATACACAAAACATATATAATAACACTATGTATATTATATACATATATACATATATTTTCATATATATAATGAATATATATTCATTTTCAAGATGCAGAGTTAATGTTAGCATAGCAGCTTGAGTACAGAAAAATTACCTAATTATGCTATGAAATAAGAATGTCTTAGAAGATTCATTTGGTTTTGTATAATTGTTAGGCATAGGTTATTTGTTCAGTAGTATTCCATGTTAGTTCAACTATTGACCTTTTCAGCACTGGAAGTTCCTGTACTCATGAGGAAATGTGTAAGTTACAGAATGCCCTTTAGCAATTAATACTGAAACTGTGTCTTGATTGAGTTTTGTACCATGAGGTGATACCAAAGAAGAATTACAGAACCAGTGCTCGTTATCACTCATATATAGAGAAGGCGTCCTTTTCATATCATAACAGTAAGTTTGGTTTAGTAATGTAGCTAAATCATGGTCCTGATGCATTATTGCACAATTATTTAAGCATATCAGTAAAACAAAAAAGGAATATCATGAGGTTATCCTCAAGAAGAAAGTATGGCTGGTAAATTTAATAGTAATTTAAATAACATCAGTGTGACTTCAGCTTTTCTCCATGAAAGTGGTTTGTCCTCTAGTAGAAACATTCACAGTGAATGGTGCTGTATCTTGCAGTAGTTATTGGCAAAAATTTAAATCATCACTGTAAATTTCAAGCTAAATTTTCCATTTTTCTTTAAAAATTGCAATATTGCGGTGAATTTAGTTTTTCCTTCATTAAAATTTTACTTTGAGTACTCTGAGAATTTGAGAGATTTCTGCTTTTATAAAACACTCTTAGTTCTAAGTTGGCAATTGCTACTGAGTTTTACTGAGGGTTTTCATTATTATGGGAAGACTTGTGGAGTTCTGACACTGTATCTTTTGTATTGCTTCAAACTTAAAAAGAAAAAAGCCACCTGCTCGCATTGTGTAAGCTTGTGAAAATGTGTCTGAAAGGGGGTTGATTCTGTAAGTTGGAAAGTAGTTTAGCACGATAGCTGAAGAGTGCTGGAGCTGGAGCGCTGACACTGCGTGGCTGTAGAATGAAGAAATACTGCCGCATGGTTTAAAGTCCCAGGTGGTTGCTTACCTTGCTTTCATCAAAATATTTTGTGTGTTGGAAGAGGTTGGCAGTGTTATTCCCTGCTGCCTGTGTTGCTGCGTTGCCTAGCATCCCCAAGTCCTGGCTTATGACGGTGCTGTGCTAGGTGCATGGCAGAGCGGCATCAGTATAAATGTTTCAGTAAGCCTTCTGCCTGGCTTATTACAGTGAATTGGATTTGGAGGTAGCTGAACTTACCATGCAGGGTTTAGACTTCAGGATCTGGTTCAGGATTCTCCATCAGGTACTCTTGATGCTGTGGAAGCCGTGCTTGGCAACGTATGCGGAGTGGGCAGCAGCAGGAGCAGCACTAGCTACCCTGTTACAGTGCCCTGATGCAGGAGTTTTGTTACACACCTTCCTGCTGTAATATCCTTTAAGTGGAATTGCTAATTTAAAACAAAACAAGAAAACAGGACGATTTTCTCTAGAGTTGTTTATTCGACAGAGATCTTGGATAGACTTTGTTACTAATCACTTTCAAAAATAGGAAGGCAATACAATTTTCTCTTAATTAAGACAAAGTGTTCACATGGCGTGCCTAGTAGCGAGCGTTCTTCTAGCTGAAATTAAGAGACAAAAGTCTTATGATCTTAATTGCTCTGTGAGTAAAGAGTGAACACAACATGAATAGGTATTACAACATAAACTGCACCCCTTTAATTTTGTTAAGATCACCCACAGTGTAAGGGTTACCACCAGGGTGAGTTTATACATTGCAGTCTCGTTCAGTTAGCCCTTGGCTGGTTTGGTTTGGAAGCGCTACAGAAAGCGTATGAAAAGGGGTCCAGTAGGCTTACTGCCTTTAAAATCAAAGTTCAGTGACCACACACAGTAACTCTGAATGTTTCCATATAACTGCAGTGAGGGGAGCATACTTTGCCTTCTTCAGACAACAAAGCAAAACGTTTGGACAGTAGTTAGAATCCCAGTTCACCTCTCCCCTGAGTTGTGAATGACTGCTATGAGTGGTTAAAACCATCTGTCAGGTCCCCCTGTTCAATTCTAACATAGAAAGTCATTCACATCAGTCTGATAGTGGTGATATTTCTCACATTAAGTTCTCAGAATCTGAAAAATGATATGCAGTACTATGTGTTTTCTTGTTTGATTTTTTTTTAATGATAAAGTACTGTCTTCCCCTCTTTGCCACCTTTGTTCTTGAGTTATTATTTTTACAAGGTTTTTCAGGGAAACTGATAGAAACTCTGTTTATGTAGTGCCATAAAAAGACGTGTGAGAGAAGTTTAAAAGTAATAAGCTATAATGATAAATGCATAATAATAAGGAAATTGAACTAAGTTAGTGCAGTGTGTTGGCTTCACCATTTACTCTGCTAAAAAGAATATTCGATTGATGTGCACGTTGATCTATACTTAGATTTGTGTTGGTATCTTCAGTTTATTTTCTTTCTTCCTCTGTTGTTTGGGTGCAGTAGTTTCCATAATTTGTATCTGTAAAATGGTTGGGTTTTTTTTTTATTGATTGTTGAAAAATATCTCTCACTTTCTTAAGAGGATAAATGAAATAGAAATGATACCCTTGATATTTTCTGGGTATTTTAAACATACATATTATAGCTCTAGAATCTAAAATAAATACTGAAACTGTGTTTAAAATGCATGCATGTGAAGAACTAATTTTATCTATGAAGCTTTCAAATACCAGAGATTTTTGTGCCTAAACCGTAGTTTCAGTTTTTTTCCATCTCCTAAAGTGTTTTCAACCTAACTGCGTAAGTGTTGTATTGGAAATCACTTATTGTAGTACTGAAGGAAACCAGAGCTTGTATGAGAAATGCTTTCATTTGTTGTTTTGGGGGGGCACACTGAGAGCAATAGTGTCAGTGGTACGTCTGAGGAAGGGAATACTGTTTTGCTTTGTATATAGTTGATGCCTGCAAGTGGCTTTGCAGTCATTAGGCTTGAAGCTTAGGTTTTGTTTTACTAATAACATCTTGAGAAACTGAAAGTGGAGACATTTTTGTTACACTGATGGATGACTCGCAAATACATGTTTATGGAGAAAAAAACCTTGTCAAATTCTTCAGCAGCCATCACTGATTATCCACTTAAGAAATTAAAACATATAGATAGAATGAGTTGCAGCGATAGGAGCTATGAAGCGTGGTTGGAGTGGGAAAGAGGAAAAATGTTTTTTGCATTGTTTCCGGTACTTTTCAAAGTGAGAAGTTTCAATATTACTAGGCAGGCTAGCAACTCTGCAAATTGATACCTAGGGTTAGAAGCCTCCTGGAGGAAATGTGGAAGAGAGAATGTAGCAACTGCTACAACCTATCAACAGGGAAACCATGTGAGGTATTACATACTGACTCTGCCTGTAACCATGCTGTCTTTCTAAAAGAGAAATTGCAGTTCTGATACAAGTAGAGGTCTTTTACAGTCCTCATTCTTTCCACAGTAGATACAGTGCCCACTGAGAAATGACTCTCCCTGAGAGACAGCTGAATATGGAGGAGAATGTTATTTCTCCTATTAATCAAGCAAATTAGTTTTAATGTGAGGAAAGAATGGAAGGAAAGGAGAGCCTGCCCTTTGAAAGCGGTTACTATTTTAAGCTTGCTGGTGGTTAGACTGGAAATGTTTTTCTTTAAAGTTGTTTTATATTGTAATACCTTTTCTGCTGTCTTGCTGTCAAAGGAGAAAGAAAAACTCCCCAGAGTAACTTTTTTTTCCCTGCAAATTTTTCATGTATTCTTCGGAAACTTATTTTGTTCTCCACCATCAAAAAATTCTAGGCATCTACCAGTTTATTAGGTTCTTGATAATACCCTGTTTAACACTACCACTCCAAAATCTTTAAGCTGGCATTATCACAATAATCAATACCTACTTTGGTCTAGGGTAGCATACTTCAACAGGAATTTTCCAGTGGTGTTTGAGTACGTCTGTACGCAGGGATTATAAGGCTCTTTGGATTGTCAGTTAAATGCATACCTTCATGAATATTGCAGGCTGTGATGATAGCAAGTACTTAATACAGTTTGTGAGAGTATAAGAGCTGCTCTTAGTAATCTTGAAGACTGTAGGCAAAGCAGCTATTACAGCGTACTTTGGGGCAATAAATGTTGATACTAGTCACAGAACTTTTAGTTTGTATTCAGTACTCCTAATCTAGAGCAAATTTATATGGACAGTTAGACACAGTGTGGATTAACACTTCAAGTAAGGATTTTAGCTGCTTTGTGATGTCCGTGACCTCAGTACCTGAGCATACTTTATCTGCTTCATAGTTTCTCTTCACATCATTCTGTTTTGTAGGAAAACTGGGTACATGCTAGAAGCCAGATCTGGAAAGTCTGTCTCTATTTCATTTATCTGTCCAGTGTCTATAATACGAGACCAATTTCTTTTTGAAAAATGCAGAGACTATATAAATTTTCCACCTTTATTCTCTTTGCAGGTCTTTAAGCACAGATTTTTTATGTCTAACTAGACTTGACAAAGAAATTCAAGCCAGGGCAATGCTTTGGAGTAATAATGAGCAAATTGAGGTTTGAGTGGAAAAATAGTTCATGTATCTAAATCTTTCTCTCAGGACATTCATTTTTTTTCCTAAAGTAATGTATTGGCGAAGTCAGAATATAAATTATTTCTTGCACTAACCTTACTTCTGTCTAAATTGCTTTAAGCCCTCAACTGCATTGGAGGGGGAGGGAGCAAAACAAACCCTCAGAACATGCAAATAATTAATGAGATTTAAAAAAAAATGTCGATGAAACACTATAGAACTCTCTACTTCATCATCCAGCTTTTCAAAATTAAACAAAAACCCCACATGTCTCTCGGGAAACAGGCCTTGAAGCATGCATAGAAGATTATTAAACACAGGACAAAAATATAGAACCACGTCTGGAGACTATTTCACCTGGATTTTGACATCTAGGAGCTGTTGCTTCTAACATCAGCTAGGAAGTTAAATTAAGCGTAAAGATACTTGCTAAACAAAACCTATGATCATATAGGACCTAAAGGATAAACAAATCAGTATTACGAATAGAACAAACTGGATATAGTGCTTTTTATGTATGGTACTTTGGGTTGTGCCATACTGGAAAAAGTTTTCATTTACGTATTTAGGTGCCTTGTATTTTGGTGCATTTCTCCTTCTCTTATCCTTCCCAATGTAACCTGTATCTTACTTGTGTGTGTGACGTGGCAGAAGGAAGAAGAAAAGGTAGGTCTATTTAGGATGAGCCAGGCACGGAGTTGGTAGGATGAATTTTTGATGAGAACTAAAAAAGTCAGATGCAAGGACAGGGAAGTTGTGAAAATTGCTACAAGGGTGACTGAGCTGCTCTTCAGAATTATTTATATATGCTTTCCTCATTTTCTTTATGATCTTTTGCTATAAGTGGACAGGTGTTGAAAGTTGAGTTTCATGGTCACTTTTGTAGGAAATTGCTAAGAGCCTGACTTGTAAGCCTTGCTTTAAGTTTTTGAGTGTTGTTTTTTTTTAAATCTTCAGCAATGTCAATATTTCTTCACTTTGGTACCACAATATATTTCATTTGGGTATGACTGCCATGTATGGCAATCTGCTCGATAGCATCCTGTGATCAGCTGGGCACAAAATTGCCTTGAGTAGATTTGCACATCCACAAGACAAAGAAATGAGAATGGAAATGGGATCAATCCCAAAAATTCCGTAGACCTGCAGCTGCAGAGAGAACTGTGGACTGTAGAGAGTCCACATAAAATTGCTAATCTGTAATTTTAAGTCTTTGTTTAAATCTGTGATTACGATGCAAAGTTTATTTTCTCTTTCTGTGCTTGCCTGAAAGCATCTATATTTCCAAAGTATGTTTTAAGATCGCTGAGAGCTGCTAGTTGTAGATGCTGAAGAAATGAATTCACCAAATCACTAATGTTTTTAATTTTTAGATTCTCTTTAGAAACACATCCAGCTGATATAATTTAATATTCTGTTCTTGTGCAGAGTCTTGGCTAATGCATCTGTTGAATGAATAAATAAATGGAAAGAAATGCAGTTTTAATTCTGGCAAAAACTATTTTTATTGCTTGCCTGTAAAATTGGCAGCAGTATTCTACTCTGGGATAGCATTATTGGTTACTGACACAGTGGAATAATAGTAGCAGTTAGAAAGAAATGTGAATTTAGCTGAATTTTATAGCTTGGGCTTTTATTTATTATTTTTAAGTAATTCTAGCACGTGCAAAATAATGCAAGATGCTGGTTTCTCTTTTGACAAATATTACACATTCACAGATTAATGTATAGTTTGTAATCTCCATTGTTTACTATTATGTAGCAAGTGCTTCCTAGATATAAAAGCAGTCTGACACTGTGAATAGGTCACAGATAGGGCCAACCTGTTCTTTGACTAAGGCTCAAGAGAGCAGCCAGGCAGCTACTGTTTTACCCTCTGGACAGAAAAATACATTTATTTTTTTTTCTTCATCTACCTTTTGGCTTTTGATTTCCTGCTGAGTTAGTAATTTATTTATTTGTTTTGGTATTTGGATGATATTTAAACTTTTAATGAGGGAATTCTGTTAAGATGCTTCTGGGAGGACAAAATAGTATCCAAATAGTTTTAATTGCAGTACCCAACTCTTTGCTCTTCAATTTTGCTGATAAATACAGGGTTGCTCAAAATGCCTGCTGTGTCCACCTCCCAAGGCCTTCTCAGCACTGTTCCAGATTCTCTAGCAAACCTGGGGATCTGGGGTGCTGACTCAGCTGGAACAAGGCACGCTGGGTTGCTCTTGATGAAATCTCTGGTTGCTTGACTTGATTAGAACTCTGCTATCCTCACTGCCACTGACAAGCAGTGCTCACCGTGAGTCTGTCTTGTTCAGCTGAACAGTGTGTACCAAGTAATTATTCTTTAATTTCCATAACTATGATACATATACCATAGTTATATTTTGTATGAATGTGTATATGTATACGTATGTGTATATGTATATAAAAAAGTGTATCATGGTTATAAAATTGACTTTAATTCTCTAGAAGTGATGTGAATTACATTCTTTCTGGCAACAGAAAGAGGGTAATTGTGTAGAAACAGTTGTTATTTCATCAGTTCGTCTTATGCTGTGGCCTTTCTAGTAACCATAGGCTGAGAAATTGGTGTCCAACAACTTTGTCCTGGTTGTTAATTGTGACTAAAACTTTCTAATATCTTTGCATATTGGAATGGAAATACAGTTACAAAGTTTTGCTGTGGCAACAGCGAATTGTCTCACTTCAGTTGCTTTTTTACAACTCTTAAGTACCCGCTTAATAGGAATTAGCAAACGTCCTTCAGATTTTTCTATCAGAGTTGACATTACAGGTAATTACAAACAGTGAACTGTTTGTTTCATGCTTCTAATTGCTTCACAGAAATCTTAATCCTGGTCTTCCAGCATCCAAGAATGAATGAATAAATTTTTTTCTGTGCTCATGAAAATCCTTTTCTGGTGACATACGTACATTTAACACTCCAGTATAAGTTCATTAAGGGAAATCTCATGATAAATTTAGGGAAAGAAAACACAAGCTCAAAAAAGAAGGTAGGTATCCTACTGTCAAAAAAATATTAAAAAGGAAAAGACTATTCTATTCAGGGAATTAAAAAGTCTGCAAGTAATTCTGCTTGCAGTATTTCAGAATAGATTCTGATAATTTTGGATTCTTCAGCAGGTTTTAGGAATTGGAGTGTTTTTGTTGCTAAGCACTTTTTAAATTGGTGAACCCTAATGTAAAATGTTTATTTAAGGACCTTATGACCAAATGCAGTCTCTGAAAAGCTGTGGCATGTGAGAGGAAGATAGTAGACCAGTTTTGAGGTGAACAAAGCCCCAGTCTGAACTGGGAGGAAGGACTATACACCCATCAGTACATCAAAAGACATGGGAAAACAGGCTGTGCTAGCTGGTGCTAGGGGAAGGCAAAAAGCCAAAGCCCTTAATCCTTCTGGCTGGTGTGCATGACAGGGACAGCACGGGAGCTACGTCAATGCTCTGCTCATTTTCATTTTCCCAGTTCTTGCTGTTTGATGGGTTTGTAACATTAGCCACCTTAATGTCATGAACCAGAAGAAGAGAACCAAAACCTACGTCCCTGCTACAGTTTGTTAAAATATCCAAGAATGCATTCTCCAAAGTGGAATCCTACTTCCAAAAAGGTACCAAGAAAGAATGCTGAATTTGAGATAATGTGCTGTCAGCCCAGAGGCTTTCCAAAATGACCTTTTCACCAAGGATGGGCCTGCTGCAGTGGCAATGGAAAAATCAGTTCAAGCCATGGTTTGAATGGACATTTTGACCCTGGTTTTATTTATTTTCACAATGGAGTTCATTTTTTTCCCCTCCTCCCTCCCTTACAATTAGCAAAGTTTTTCTTTTGGCATTTCTTCTGCTTAAATGTATCAGAAGAATGTTCATTATCTGTGTGGGGGTTGGGAAGGAGAAAAGACAGACGCAGATCTATTTACAGCACTAGAATCAATCTCTGCTGAAACTGAGGTTTTTGTACAAATGGAGGAATAGTATTCCTGTCTTCTCTTAAACTTTCATTTCAGATGAAGGGGGGCTGTCATGATTTGGGATTTTCCTTTGTGTAACCAAACCAGCTCTTCAGGTTTGAAAAGGTTACAGATATATAGTTGAAGGTGTAAGAAAGTTCTTTTCTTCACCTCTCGCACTTTGGAAGACCTCATAACTCTCCAGTTAAGTTGGTTGTACTCAGGGGTAGAAGTAGGGCAAAGGAAAAAAACCTGGGGAAATACTAATCAGCTGGCAATGGATGAAGCATTGGACAAAATCCCAAGGCAGTATTAGTTCAGAGACAAAGCATGATGCTTCTGTTATAACGCTGTTCACAGGACTTTAACAGGGTTTTAACTTTGGTTTAAATGTGAACTTGTTACTCAGACAGGTTACTCGGTGTTCAACTTCTTCCCTTTATAAAAACGCTTGAAACAGTAGCCAAAAATGCTGTGAGATCTAAAGATGGGAACTGTAGGCACGTCCTATCTACTAAAAGTTATTGAAAAATACAGTCTGTATCGGTTTTGAGCAATTTTACAAATGGCAACATTGCATGATGAATGAAAAGAAGTAGGGAAAATGCTTTCACTTTCAAGCTTCAAGCATCAATATGCTTTTTTAAATATGAGAAAGCGCTGTAGCAATTGCATCTGAATGTGGTGCTTTCCTTTCCTTAACTGTTGAAAAGATGAGCAGGATTGACTGTCTAAATATCGATAGCTTTAAAGACTTGAGGAAAAATTACTGTGAAAAACAGAATTTGGGTACACTCAAATTCTGCAATTTCAAGACAAGATTTTTAATGGAATGTCCTATAAGTAGACTTAAGTAATTCTGCCTTAATAAAATATGCAAGTCTGCAAGGTACCCCATCACCTTTGTGGAGAAAATGTCAGCCAGGAAGAAATTTCCACTAGTCAAAAGATATTTTACAATTACAATGGTTTGGAAAAATTAACAGTTCATGAAACTCACAGAAAATGTCTCTCTTTAAATATTACCTTATTTGAATTGTAGACTGTCCTTCATCATTGCCTACAAAGGGGTACTTTATTCATACTTGAAGAAGGAAACCTCTGAGTATAAACCATTCTGTGTGCTTGTGCATTGGTTTTAAATTATCTGAAAAATTTGTATTTTCTCTAGTTCTTTTTAGGCTTTCATTACTTGAACTCATGTTAAAATAAGCATGAGTGAAGAAATGGTGTTGAAGTCACGCTCTCCTTTCTGTTTGTAATCTAGATATGATCTTTGATACATCAAAAAATGTGAATTGTTGCACTAGTACCCATAATTATTAGAATGAATTCACTGCTGTCTGCCTTAAGCTGATGCTTATTATCAAAAAATTGCTTTTGTAGTTGAGCACAGTAATATGAGACAAAATTATAATTCTGCCATTGTGAATATAATAAATACTGCTCCTATCTGTATTACCAAAGCAAACACATCTATCTCTGGTGAAATGCAAAGCACAATGTTGGCTTTCTAGTAAAATACGAAGTATTACAGATAGTTCTCTTATTGGTGAGTGTAAAACCTGCAAATAAATCTGATCTATGGATGATAGGGTTTTCTTTATAGATATATAAAGTTTCTATCATACTGTTATGCACAATTCCATTCCAGTTACAATAGTTATGCATTGAGTTATGCGTAGATTGATCTGGTTCTTGGGCTGAACACATCAGGCTGGATTTTGAACCAATTAAATTTCTCTAGACTTAAAAATGCTCTATTTTTAGTCTTGGAAGACAGTTCAATAGGCAAAGATGTCGTACAGTTTCTACTTCATGTTTATTATAACTGCATTTCTACTTGACAAATCCTTTTTCTTGTCATTCGTGGACGGGTTAAATAAATTGGCAGCTTGCGTAGATACAGGCAGAGCACAAGGAAAAGGCAATTCTGCCTTGGAAGGTTACGCTGCAGCCCTTTCACACACCTGTGAATCGCAGTGAATGACAATTTTTTCTTCTTTCTTTTTGATCTGAAGCTTTATGTATAAAGTAATAGTCTACTGTGCTATAGCAGCACAGAAATCAGGGTTATGAGGTTGTTGCAGAAAAAGGGTAGATGGAAGAATGAACTGGTATACATACCTGTAGAGGGAAAATAGTTGTGCTGCTCAGTTTCCCTGGGTAAATGATCCCACTCGAGAAGGCAAGAATGCAGTGATTCCATTCCTAGGGAAGTTCTTCTCTGAATTCTTGCTCAGAAAATGACAAGTCATTGAACTCCTGAAGTTTCTGGGCTTGAGCTTCTGTTTCTAGCCCCAGTTTCAGGTTTGAAAGTCTGAGCTGTGAAAGTTTTGGCTCATCAGATTCACAAATTCTAAAGTGTTACTTATTTAAAGCGGGTTGAGGTAGTTGCACCATGTATTATGTAATCTTATACTCAAAACGATTCCCCCCCAAAGGTAGTCAAAAGAGAAGAAGTTGTTATGCATTAGAACACAGCGATATAAAACAGGTGACCTACTTTTGTACTTTCTACATGGGAACACAAAGAACAACACTATATTTATGTACTTCAGGATCTTCCTACACATTTCTCTGTCCTTTCTTTAGTTTTTTTCTTCCCTTTTTTTGTGTTCTATACCCAGAAGTAAGAGGCTTAATTAAATAAAACAACTTCAGAATTTTTTAATTTAACCAGTGTACAAAACGTGCATAGATGTCTGTATGATGTAGTCCTAAATGTTCATTTTCACATTTATTTGAAAAGAAAAAAGGATTTTTTTTCCATCTTTGTCTTACATATACCTCTGTATTTGTCTGAATTTTAGGTTTTGGTATATGTCTCATAATTTCTTTTTTTTTTTTTTAATTCCCTTTTAAGAAACCATTGGGTCTTTTTGTTTAGTTTTTAATTTTTTTTCTTGGCAAGGGAGGAACTTGACTCTTGCATAGTTGACTGAAAAACGTTTTATTAAAATTGATACATACAAAATGCTGTTAAAGGTACAGTTAATAGTAGACTTTTCCCCTTGCACTGACCTATTCTACTTTATAATAAAACATATCATTGTAACAAAGTCAGATAGCAGAAAATTTTCAGGCGGTAATGTTTTTCAGATTCATGGCATCTGTTCAATTGGTGTTTATGAAGCACTTTGAGATGCTCAGATGAATGAGGCTATATTAGTGTATGTGTTAGATGGCACCGTTCGAAAGAGCAGCATGTCTAAATAAATGCATCTTGGACTTATAAATTCAGTTGTATACAAACCCTTTTAAGTAAAATAGCCTATGAACGGCAAAACATAAGCATTAAATTCCTTGGATGTCTTTTATTGGGGAAGCAGGATTGATAAAGGCACAATATGTTGCAGGCTTTATTTCACAGTTCTGCCAACACGAATCCAATCTGAGCTAGAGCACAGCTGCTATTCCTGCCAGTCGTCCTCTCTCTCCTGATGGAGCTTGATCAGCTTTCTTTGTTTTTTTGTGTTCTCTTAAAATGAAGACTGTTTAATGATCATTGCTAATGAATTAGCGATGTCCTGTTCAGGGGCTTTTCTTTACGGAGTGCTTACCCCCAACGTTAAAATATTCTTTACTGACACGGTATAGGGTAAGGTAATGAGGAAAAATAGATGTGAAGTTGAAGATGGATTGTGATGGATAGAAATACATAGAGAAAACTAGATGTTCTTACAACAATTGTGCTATTCTTTTTATCCCTGTAACACAGTTACTCCTCCTCCGCCCCCCACACAACAGATTTGTAATGAAAGAATAGAATCTTGTGCAGGCTGCAACTCCCAGAGGTAAAACCCACAGTACTAGACTTCCATCTGTATAGCCTATTTTATTTCAGAGATATTTCATTTAGTTTTCCTTGGTTAAATTAGTCTGAAATACTGTCTTTGCAAGTTCATTAAAATTATTCTATAATGGGCGTGTACTGGAATTTTTGAAGTTTTATATTCAGTTTCTTGGTGGTCGTGCTTGCTGTTTACCTGATGTTCTTGTCATCCTTTCTGCTATGTCCTGGTGTTTGTTATGCTCTCTTGCCTTTCCACTCATCGTCATGGCCAGAAGTGTTGCTCCTGATCTGTTCTCCATAGAAATCAATCTCTCTCTACCCTCCCACCCCCATAATAAAATACTGGAGTAAAAAGAAAAAGTCACCTGTTAGTTACGTGTAATTGGAGTGGGGAAAGGAATCCTCTTTGGTTGAATAGTATATTTTTATAGAATTTAAGATGATTATTGCACCAGAATACTTATCTGTAATGTTCACATTTACCAAACATAGCCCTGATTGATTAGTACAGGATTTTATCTGCTGGGAGAAACCTGGATTTGAAATAAAGCTATACATGGAGGAGAGGTGGGGTGGTGTTTTTACTCTTCAACCAGCGTGCTAAAATGTACTGAATCAATACTTTGAATCAATATACATGTATTCAATAGTTTCTTAGGAGCAGTTAGACCTGCATAGGAGGCCTAATCCTGATGAGACCTGCGCATGTGGATCATATCATGTAATAACCTGTACGCCTACAGGAGCAAGGAAAGCTGAAGTGCTGAGTGTAGGACTGGGACAGTCTGGTGAGAACTTTGCTTGCCTGCCGCATCCTCAGTCCACAGACTGGGAGCGCTCCAGGGGTCAGTGACTTCTGGTCTTCACTGGCTTGTAATGCAGTAGAGCATTAGCCCTCTTCTTTGACAGGTAATAAATCCCTCTTCCCCCAAAACATGGGCAAATAGCTGAATAAGATATATAAATTACTATGAATATACATAGGATCCACCTAAGCTAATTTTGTGAAGGGCAGTGATTGAACAGTTGAAAAAGACTGATAATAAGTATTATCTGAATAATCTGGATTTGCCTAATTGCCGTTTACAAGCTCCTTTACTTTTCCCACACAGAGTTTACCCTTACTGAAGGTATTTGTTTCAATACCAGGGAACCCACCACGTTGTCTTCCTAAGTTTGTTACTTTGCACAACTCTGTTCTCTAAAGAATTTGCTCTTCAGCTTTGAAATTTTTGAGTGGTTTTGCCACAACTAATTTATGTGTTAGTTTATTTATGTTGTATGCATGTGTTAATTGGTTATCGAGTAAATGGAAATCAGAATAGATATAGTAATTGCTGAGTAAGATGGTGGAGACTTGATACCAGTATGAACCAAAACTTTATAGAGTTCAGTATTTTATTGCTTCCATGTGGAGCTTCATACACACAATGGATTAAAGATTGGCTTCCATGTCTGGTTAATTGATATAAATTGTTCTCCTGTGATTTTTTTATCCTTGCATCTCTGCCATGCACAGGTACTTGTTCCTTGCATAGGAGCTGATGCACGTGTGTCTGGAGGAGTGAAGCACTGATGCAAGGGACTGATGTAGCTGGAAGCTAATGGGGTCGTTTTCAGCAGAATGCTTGTGTGGGGAGACAACATGGCTGGGAGATGTGGAAGGGAGGGAGCCACGGCGGCTGGAATTTAGATTGGTAGCATAAACTGATGTGGAACTGAATCACAAGAGACTTGGGTCTGGTACCAGATCTCAGTATCTTGCCTTTCTTAAAATCTGTAATATGGTCAGATTATGTACAAGTAAGTGTCTGAATCATTACTGTTCCCCTTCTCCCCTGGAGGTCTCTGAACAATCAGTAAATTCCAGAGGAGTGGGAGAAACCTGACCTTATGACACGACGCAGAAAGGGTAAATGGAATGACTCATAACCTGGGTCAGTTTAACATTTGCCTTTGACAGAATAATTTTTGACTAATGATATGGGACATAACAAGTAACAGAGACAATCATAATTCTAATCAGTACTCCTGAAAATAATTTCTTCCAATTAATTTTTGCTTTATTGTGATAGCATTCTTTTAACAGTGCACGTAGGTATGGGGTGATCTGCATGCTGTGGATTGAGATTGCTATGGTGTATGTTATGGTTTTCAATACTTTTTTTTCTAAGTGTGGATTTTAGAGTGGAATGTGGAAAATTAAGTCATGAATTTTGCATAGACTCTGAAACAAGCATTGAACACAGCTGTTTTTATAACAAAGCTTGCAGGATCCTTTTGTCACCCTTTGTCACTTAATTTCTGCAACTACAAATGGAAAGAGTTTAATAAAAGGTAATAAATGAATTTGATTTTTAAAAATAAGATTACAAGTCTGATAAAGCTTAAATATATTAACACTATTGAACTCTGTGGGCTTTTTAATACATTTTAAGAAAAAAAAAAAAATCAAGTAAAAGATAAAAAGCAAAAAAACCAAACCCTGAGCAACCAGAATGATGGAGTCAATGGCCGACCAGCTTTTTCTTGAAAAAGAATGGTTTCGTCTTTGTTGTCTTCTGTCATAGAATTTATTCCATCCCAAGATCTGCAGACTCCTTAAGCCTTCCAGCCGTTTTCATCTTTGAGCTGGAAGTCTTTTGTGTACGTAATATGTTGAAGAAATTTTGGTATAATTTTTTTTTTTCTGAACACCTCTAATTTTTGTTGTAATTTTCCTTGTCACGTCTTTTTGAAACTCTTACATAATTCTTCGTTAGCTTTTTTTTGCAGCACAAAATATCCCGTCTCTCAGAAGCTGACTTAGGATTCCATTCTTCATCCATCCACCAAGCATCTATTGTTACTTTTTGCATTTATAATATGTCTTAATTTCATAAAACAGTAGAAATATAGTACATCTAATATAAGTATTACTGCTATTTTAAAAACCCATGGGATGGGAGAAGAATGAAAGAGAGTGGCAGTTTGTATAGTCACTGGATTGGGGTGTAAGGGAATCATGGAGATGAGCCCTGCTGTGTGAGCAGAAGCTAATTGGGGCGAAGCATCAGACATAATTCTCTTTGGTTTTGTTCCTTGATCAATATGCAGGTGCCTCTTGGTCATATCGATCTTTTGTGCTTGTTTAATGTACTTTCATTTTATGAGACCTATGCAATCATTAATCGGAGTAGTTTGAATTGGTTTTGAATTATTTTCACTTGCTGTGACATTGTTTTTAACGTACTAGGTTCATTTACTGGATATCTGTACTGTTAGCTGCCATTAAGATAAAAATAGCTCATCTACAAAACCAGGTAACTGTCTGTAGCCAAGTGGCTCAGGTTAAATGATCTGACCTGTTTGAGAAAGTTGCACAGACTCAGTATCTCTATTTCAAAATGTCAAGTATTGTCCAGTAGTTTGTTTTTGTTAGATTTCATTTTTTTAATTTTTACCCTGAAAACTGGAGAAATACTTATTCACAGCAGAACAGTTTGATCGCAGTGTGAACGGTGCAGAAGATCAGTTTGCTTAGAATAGACTTTTGCTGAGCAGCAGCCCATGCACTGCTGTGTGACAGCATCATTCTTAATTCTCAGCTTGCTGTCTGTCTGCCCGGCGGTGCGTGCTCGAGGGGCTAGCTGGAAATCAAAATAGATGCCTCTTACGGAGCCCTGTCGGTACATACTCTGACATTGTGCTCTTCCATTTCTGAGGTGCCTGAGTAGCTTAGGTCTGATCTACACTAGAAAAGTTTTGCTGGTATGGCTCTTCCAGATAATTCTTTCAGTATACATGTAGTGGTGCAAATGCATTTTTGCCAATGCAGCCTATGTTAGCTCCAGAATGAAATGGGATAAATTACACTGGAAAAGGCCCTTTTGTACACTTATGCTTTTTGCTGGTATAAAAATACTGTGGCCCTTTCACTTCATCGCCATGATGCTACACTAGGAGAAGTTTGTAATCTAGAGCTGGATTTAATATAACTCTTTTGGTAAAGACTAGAACATAGAATCAACTGTGTTACACTTAGTAAGCAAAGCTAGTGAAAAATACTGGATGAGTCATAATGAATACTGTGAGTCTTCTTTTCTATCCCCCTTTTTTGTCCTCAAAACAATTTGATGGGGCTGGTTTAACAGATGGGCAGAAAACCTATCAGTGTGTGTTGGAAAACTGTTTCCAGATGAAGAACAGTTTTCTTAAGTCATTTGCACTCTTTTTTTTCTTTGTTCAACATTGACTGAACCAGTCAAAACATTTTAAGCATATTAAGCAATAACATATTAAGCAAGTCTATAAAATAATTAAATTGAAACTAGAAGCTAAGGGTTCTTAGAAATATTTACATTAATATTTGACTTGGTATAAATTTATTATAACTGCTTTTGAATCTTGTAGTAACCTTGTGCTGAAGATAAAGAAAATGTTTGTCAGGGTTGGTATGCTCTTTCATACTGAAAATATTTAGGATTGTCTGGTAAATTTATTTCTGAATCCAAAATGAGCTGTGCTTTCGCTTTGCTGTAAGTGCTCGGATATGATGAGACAGAGAGACATAAGGTTTATGGATATCCTTCCAAGAGACGTTTTGTAGAGTTATTAAGGTGTCTCAGCACCCTTTGTTTTTTCATGGACTGTATTTCAGTTTGTTTCCTTGTACAGCAATTGCACAGTGGTGCTGTGCTTGTCAGGTGGAGGCTTTAATAGTTCTTCCTTATCTGTTTTGGTCCTTGTTGCTGCTACTATGAACTGCGAAGGTCTGCCCTCTGCATGTTCTTTGGGAAGACCCAACCTCTTGAAATTTATGTAAGGTTAATAGTCTGCATAATTTTGCAGGGTATGAGCAAGGACTTGGCAGGAGATGCCAAAAAGCTGTGGCAGATTTATGTTGTGCTCTGCAGTCTCAAAACGGGTTCAAAGGCCACTGATGATAACAGGTGACTAATAATAAACCACGAAATAACTCTTCTGTGGTGGAGATGAGTCAGGTAGTTATCAATTTCTAAACACATTTGCAAAGCAAAATCCATCTAACAAGGGAGGTTTGGAAGTTTTTTGGATTTGTGATTTGCTGGAATCCTGCTAAAATATGTATGTGAATTTTGGATCTTTTTTCCTGTCCACACTGTGTGAAAAGGGGTGGGAGAATCCTGTAATTTATTATACCTCCAGTGTCCAGTAATTCTCAAGCCCTTGCAGTGTCTCCAGTGTGTTTTCCCTTACATAAGAGAAATCTCTGGTCTGCAGGTTTTTTTTCCCATTAAGATACTTTCTCTCTTACCTCTGCCTGGAGGCTCTCTGTGCAGTTCTCACTGGTGAATCGTCTGATCCCTCTCAAGCCCTAGCTGGAGGGGAGCCAGCAAAGTGATCACTTTCAGGAGGAGGCAGTGAGAGAAGTGTAGCTGAAAATAAGCTTCTTAACCTTTCTCCATAAAGCACATCGCTTGCAAGTGAGGATACTGTAGCTTCCTTTGTTATCAGGCCCAGACTTCTCACACTGTGCCCCTTTTTTTCAGAAAATTCCTTTGAAGGTCTGGCCCAGCTGCTGCATGTCCTCTGGGAAAGGGAAAGGCAGTACTATGCATCCATGACTGCATTGCTCGCTTCTGGCAATGGAGGACTGAAAACCTCATGCTCCTTATGATACATATATTTCCAAATTTTTAGATCAAGATGATGTTTGAGAATCTGAACTTTAAAGATCCCATTTAGTTTTCAGGACTTCTGAAAACCTTGGGAATGCAAAGCAAGGGTTCTCTAGAAGTTCAGAAATAGAAAAACAAAGTAAAATATACATACTAATGTTGTTTTAAAAAAGTTAGAACCATGCCATGGTTTCTTGAGGGCTGACTAATTTTTTGAATTCTTGACACTGTTGCTGCTGGTGTTTGCCTTTTCTGTCATTTTTCAGGGAGAGAAACGATGGTTTGGTCCCTCTCTCCGTCTTCTGCTTCCTCTGTCCTGACTGTACACCAAATTTTCTGGCTTTGCTCGGGGCAGGGGGTAAGGGTGTGAGACTCAAGGCAACTTGAGTGGTTACTTGAAGAGTGCAGGTAGAATGAAGAACATACGTACAAACAGTCCTTAGACTCCCAAAATATGAGTCCTCAAAGATGTGAAGCATGGGTGGAAGTATTCTGAAATGCTCTGCTTTATCAGACCAAGTAATGTTTGATTCTTTTTCTCTTTTTTTCCCCTCTCAGAAATGTACTTCTGGTGGTTTGTGCATTTTATTAACTTAACATGGTACTCTCAGTAAGCCCAGGCAGATGTCCCTCCTCTTAGTTGCTATGGGACCTTTGATCCCCAATTTCACTTTTTTCATCTCATTATATTTCTACAATTGGAATTGTTTTCAACTTATTTTACCCCAGCAACTGGCTTCATAAAAACTTTTCTGTTATTTGTTGTAGTGTGTGAACTCTGAGTGATTATCAGTAAACGTATACACCCTCCCCCTTGTTTTTTCCTTTTTACAAGCCACTACTTGTCGTGATTGTATATGAGAAGATGAAAAACTGGCATTCTCTAAACGAGCCAATGAAATTATTTTCCTATTTCCTGCTATCAAACACAAAATTTTATTATTGAAGCCTGATGCTCCTAAGGAGTGCTCTGTCTTACCTAGAATGCCTTTGAAGACCTGTCTGCTTTCCCTTACTCCAGCAATTTGCCTTGATCCCTAATGCAGCTTGCCAAAGTCAGACCAAGCGTAATTAACTTGTGGATGAAGATGAGTCTTCAGAAGGGTTAGATAAAATTTGGAATTGTTGCTTTCTGTGAAGGTTTGACATTTTGAAGTCCGGTTTTCATCCAGTTCATGACAAATCTAAAACTGCAGCAAAACAGAAATCTGGAAAGATGTATACTTTGGAATTGGATAGGCCTTATTTGTTTTTCCCCTCTAAGTTATTTCATAACGTAATATGACATAATTAAAATGTTTTTCTTTAAATAGGAAACAATAGCTGCTTCCAAACAGTGTATCTTATAAAACAGTGCATTTAATTTTGAATTCTCATTTATAACAGCACGGAAACATGGATTAAAAAAAAAAAAAAAGCCAGTGCCTTGCAGAGGCTACAGTTTTCATTCTTAGTTCTTTTGTGTAAAACAAATGGAAACTCAGTTAAATCTGGAAATTTTATACTTGTACTCCAGTAATTCCTTGTCCTAGAGCCTTATTCCCTCTTCAGTGCTTGTGCTTGGAGAGGGGAGGACCTGAGGTCCATCAGAGCCCTCCCAGCAGCCCACTGGTGACTCTGCTGGCCATCATGGGCAGGACCAAGGGCTGCCGATCCGATGGCTGACTCTGCCTCTCTGAGGGCACCGCTGACACCAGCCTCTGCCGGGTTCCTCTGCTTCAGTCGGTCCTAATAAGTCATTTTATTTACAAATATGATCTGTGTAATGCCTCCTGAAATGTAGTCAGCTAATCCTGCTTTTCTAATTACTTACGATGACTTTAATTGGATCACAAAACAGCAAGAAATAGAAAGTAGTAATGTAATAGAGTTTGCACAGTGGGAGGACTCCTGCTGTAAGCTGCAGCCAGAGTACTGTGTTCCTCGACTGTCTCCATCTGCGATGGCTGTCACCTACCTCCTAGCTCTGCGGCAGCGTCCGGACTGCTGTGGTGCAGAAGTCTGCTGTGAAGCAAGTACCAAGACAGCCATGTTCATTTAAGATGTTCAGTAGCTGGAATTTGTCAGTATTTCAGGCTCTCGAGCCGTGGACAAAACTTTTTGTAGTGAGAATGATTGACCAGTGTTGAGCCCGTGTGCCGCTGTGTCTTGCTGGTGCTTTTGGAGCAGTTACACTGCAGGCCCTTCTGATGCTTTCTGTTTGCCATTTTCTCGCCATTTCAGCAATCCAATGCTATGTAAGTACACCAGTGTCTTCAAAAACAAAATGCAAATGTTTCTTCCTTTTCTAAAGGGCATTGCATAGGCTGAGTAGTACTCAGCGTAGCTGCTTCTCTTGGGAAGTGAGGCACACCTTCACGTTGAGACTGGCCGGTTTCTGGTGGCTCCGGCGGCTTTATTGAAAGTTACTTCAGCGGAGCCAATATCCCAGAGCAACTATTATTGCTCTTTACTTTCTGGCCATCTCCAGCCACACATCTGAGAGGCCTCACATGTGTCTCTGTGTTACGTACTTCCAAATTTAGTACTTTTAACATTTCCCTGACAGGGTCTTTCTGATTTTTCTCTTTTTTTTCACCTTCCATTCTTTTTCTTAGAAGTTCCAACACACAGAAAGGAATTTTAGACTGTACCCAAAGTACCCATGAGTTTGTATATACAATTGTTCATGTTGCAATGCTTTCCCCATATATTTTTCTAAAAAGGAGGGCCCTTTTCACATACTTTGCAAATAAAATGGCAAAGAAAGTCATAAAATCAGTTAAGTGAATCGAGAGTTTTATTTGAAAGAATATTCACAAATGTTTTGTTGTTTTTCTCACTTGGTAGCAATTACGACTTCTTTCCTTGCACGGCATAAAGAGTCACTAGAAACCTAGAGGGGTCAGGGTCAGGCTCGGCACTGCACTGGCACTGGTGTGGTTGGTGAGCGTGCCTGCCAACTGTCGGTAACTTTCTGTCGAGATTCTTGTGTCAGAGAAGTTAAGCAGCATCTGATAAATCTGTGACTTGCTACCCTCAGGGTTATCCAATGAAGAAATACATGGCAAATGCTCCAGTGGTAGGGTGAGGGTGGAGAGGTCAGTCAGCAGTCAGTGGCCACCCCCTATAAATGAATTTAAAATGACAGAGGGGGGAGTATGATGAGGATATATAGGATCATGAATGTTGTGGGAAAAGCAGAGACACAATGAACGGTCATTCTCTTCCATTACAAGCACTAAAAGGCGTTGAATGAAATCGTCAGGTGGCAGGTGCACAACATAAAGTTGCTGCTCCATGCAACATACATTTCAGTTGTCATGGAAAGCAGTGCTTGCTAAATGTTTCCGTGGGTTCAAGGAGTGATTTTATGGTTAACAGAAACGAAACAGGAATTGAGGATTATCAAATGTAATGGTACCATTGCTCATAATACTGCTAAACCATAAGCTGTGGCTCCATGGAGCTTCTGCTGTCTGAGTTGTCCATGCTTTGGCTCCTGTACCCTGTGTTGGAAGAGGAGCTTGGCTAACCTGTGGGCGGAATCAAGTCATGAAAGCTAATGGCCGAGACCACCTCTAACCCGGCAGCTTGTCTCCTAGGATTTGTTCACGATCGTTTTACTCAGTTCTAGAGATTATATGTTTCTCTCTGAGCAGGAATCTCCCAGCAAGATATATTTGACAGTGATAAATTTTACATATTAGAATTGCAGATGTTGTCATGTTTCCACTCAAGGCTCTTTGCTATTGCTACTTCTTGACTTCCAGTGTTTCAGTGATAAATGGTCATGAGTGTATAAATACCATTCATTTTGAAGATCATTGATAGTCTCTACTTAATTTTCTGCTAAAGATAAATAACTATTTTCACTTTTTCTTTTTTTTTTTCTTTTTGCTTGGCAAAATATACTTTCTGGATGTTGGAAAAATGTAAATCTTAATTGTGGGGCCGTGTAAGAATTCCTTTACTTCAGGATTGGGTTCCTGTATAGTTCAGTATATCTATATCTATAAAGTTCAGTATATCTATTGAGAAATTGTTTTTCCCCTGAATTTTTTAATTCTTTATTTTTTTCACCTGAAGGAAAAGGTGTTTAATTTAAACAACAGTAATGTTAGTTTTAGAGAATAATCTGTTTCTTTCCTGATCTTGAAATGATTCATAACTATCAGCAGTGAATTCCACAAATTATTCTTTGTGATGCTTGAGAAAAATCTGTTGTCAGGCTAAATATTGTTTAGAATTAGTGGAACTGTAATAAAAATTATGATAGAATTGTATGAGTACACAATGAGTCTGTATGTTTTCTCAATTTTATTTTTAAGTATTAAATTGCTAAACATTTTATCCTTCAAGCAGCACTTTTTTTTGTCCGTTCAACTTCTTTGTGTCAATTATTAGATATAATTGGCTGACAGATGTAGGTAATAATAATTGGTTCATAGATAATTATGTAATTCTACAAAGAAAATATTAGCATTATTTATTCAATAACAATTATTTGCTAAATTAAGTGTTATCACCCATCTGTTAACAATTTGTGCCTGTAACAACTGAAAGACTTGCTTGAACTTATTGTTTGCTTCCTTGGATATGCAGTCTTTTAAAAAAAGGTTCTCGGTATTTTTAGCATTTAGCTCATTATTTTGAACTCTGCTACCAAAGACATTAATTTTTAATTTTGTGTCTGTGTGGCATTAATGATAGAACTCAAATGTGTCATCACGACCATATTTGAGAAGACCTAGCTTTTCATTTTTATCTGTTTCAAAATAATAGAAGAAAAACTATGGCTTCTCTTTCTGTTTACATTGATGTTCAATCATATTGAGAGGAAAAGTACATTTTTATGAAATCTTAGTCTGTGGTAATTCTCAACCTTCATACATGTACGTACTTCCTAATTTTGACAATCTAAGTACATTTTTTGGGGGCAAAAATCATGGTCAGCATGCATGAAACATCCCGGACTAGTAGTAAATCGTAGTATTCCTTTAGGTTGCTGAGGAACTTTTACAGGTAGCAGAAAAGGTGTGGTGCCACAGCTGTGTAACGTTAAACCCGGAGCATGTATTAGGGGGTTGTTTCATTTGTTCTGTCTTTGAGGAGGAGCTGTGCAGGTATGCTGTGCAAATTCCTCTTCACTGGTGTTTGTAGGTGAGCAATGATTCAGGTTTGTGATCTAGCAGGTTTGGGGGCTATGGTGAACTCTACAGAGCAGCACATATGGGGTAGGTTGGGAGGGATGTGACATTTTCTTGAGCTTCCTTGCGGTCTTCTTGTGACTGCCGTATAGCTAAATGTTATAGTAAGTGCTAAGGGTGAGAGTTGTATTTTACAAATTTGTTATCTATATAACTTTTTTAGGAAGTTGCAACAAATGTTGGGGGAGGGGAAAGGTTTAAAGCCGTTTTCTTTTTTCAGTTTCACTGTCCAAATTGTAGAAGATAGAAGGTATTAAAGCATCATCTGAGGTAACTGCTGTCAGTCTCTGTGTCATGGTTAAATACCTTATGTTTCTGTTGGGAGGCTGAAAGACTGGCACCTGTGGAGGCTAACTTCAAATACAAGTATTTGGAATCTGAATGCTGTTATATTTACTTTGGCTTTCAAACAACATTGTTTTCTTTCCCATCTTTTTAGTACTGTTGCTAAGTTTTATTATTGCTAGAAGAATTCATGAGAATGCTGACAGACTGGGCTGTTTTCTGCCATAGGCTGATCTCTAAATTTAAAAAAAAGGCTTTACTGCAAGAGATAATATATATTACACGATGTTTTAAAATTTTGCAGTTATGTTCAAGTTGTCTACAGAAGCACTTTGGATAACACAAGGTTGACTTTGTTCTCCCACAAAGTATCTGAGGTACATAAAACCTGTGTGAAAACCTGCCTATGCAACATCTGTTGACTCTAAAGATGGTAAAATCAAGTAAATCTTCAGCTAATTGCAGGAAGTTATTGATGGTATGCCAAGGAAGAGGTGGGAGGAATTAAATATGCATTTATTAAAGATAAAAATTACATATATTCTAAAGTACCGAGGGAGTTAACATAGCTGATACTAAAGAAAATGCAGTTCTGCTTTTGCAGGAATGTTTCCCTGAAGGAGTAAGTATGAAAGGGGTGAACGGTGGGTGTTGAAAAGAGGCAGGAGAGACCCATAAGGAGAGAGGAATATGAAAGAAATATTTGCAGCTTACATATATATTAAAGAAAAAAGTAGTACTCCCCCTTATCCAGGGGCCAAGATAATGGCATGATTTTTTAAAAAAACTTGATTTTACAGCACTGTAGCACTACTGATCTTAAAGTATCTCCTGGCACTTACAAGTATGTGTTAGAAGTGATCCATGTTCTCTCATGTACAGACTGACATTTTTGGATGTATGTTTTGGTGCAAAAGTAATGATAAAAACTCAAAAAAAGCAGGATATGTCTCACTGAAATGAAAAAATGAAATGCAGCTAGAAATGACTAACTCGGTAAGGTAATTGTAGACTTGTACATCCTGACTGCTAACTGTCCATGTATACCTTTATCTGGATGTAAAAATATTCAAGAATTAGGTCATTAACCGTTAACATAATGAATTAAAACACACAAATGAACCAACATCCCTCTGTCCTCCTTTGAGGGCACTGATTCAGTGAAGAGTCAGCCATCTTTGTGGTATCAGCGGCTGGTGGGATGTTTGAAAGAAGTTACTTTTTGATTTTTGAGACACATCATCCATTTTCCTTCATTTTCTTTTATCATTGCATGTGTCTGTTGCAACATGGCGTGGTACTGATGGAAGCTGAATCATTGTACCTTTAAATAATGCTCTATATTGAGAATTTCTGCTTAGCTATTGAATGATAACATATTAATAATATTTAAAAGCTGCCAAAAATACTGGTATTTTCAGGCCAACATGTAAATTTAAGTTATCTTTTACATCCCTTTACTCATAACTATTTTGCTTGGTTTCATGGCTTTAGTTATGATGCTAACTTAGGTAAATAAGAGAGAGCCAGTCATATACCTTCATATAGATGAGTCCTTGTCTTTGTTCGGGAAAGAGATGGTTTTCTTCAGCCACTCCAGTAATACAGTTGGAAGGGCGTAATTCCTTTACATGGCTTTGTGATGCAGTTGCAATATATTTTCAATGCAATTATCTCTTGCAGATATGAGAGTACATTTCTTTTCATCCTGCTTCATTTTGTATACTGATGTGATGCTCCATTTCAAGGAGGACTGCTTTTGTTCACCTGTTGGGAACTTAAGAAATATTTTCCTGACATTAAAAATCCTGATTAGTGTCTGCTTGAAATTTATTAAGAACAAGCTTTATTCACCCTTATGTTTTCCAGTTTTGGATGCTCTCCTGAAATTTGAGCAGAAACACCGTTGGCATTGGTAATAAGCAAGCAGTGCAAAGCTATGGGCTTAGGTGGGGGTGGAGAGGAAACTGTCAAGGTTTCCGTGTCCTTCAAGGCAGTTGATGGCAATAAATTACTCTTACAGATTAATAGGACCAAGCTGTATGAACTGATTTGTATTTGTATCCTTTCGCAAGTTACATTCCTTCATATTTTTCTGTATCTTATTTTTGAGCATACTATCATTCTTATCTCTTTCAACCCATAAATTAATTTCTTCAGTAAACTCCCTCTTGGGCTCCATCTCTCTTCTGTTCCATGTTATACCTTTTTGTCCCCCTTTCTGTTTCCATCTTTTTCACATATGCTGTACACATTGCTTTGCGTCTGTGATGTTATGAAGTCTGTTCAAAACAGAAATAGGACAACTAGATTTTTACTGGTAACGTTATTTTATTTTTACTTAGCTCCAAAAAAAGCTCAAGAGGAGTATTGACTTGTAGAGGTATTATTGCTTTGTTGCCACAATGAATTTGATTTTGAAAGTCCGCATACATCTGAAGAGCAGTTTCCTATCTGTGTAGTGTCTAATTTAAACTTCAGTGAATTTATTATGGAGAAGTGTTTTTTTTTTTCTCTTTATTTTTAATTAAGAACAATTATCAGAATAAAATGTGGACTTTGTAAATGATACAGATACTGGTTTTATTTTCGTGATTATAACTTTTGCTTAATGTTACATATCTGTTGTACTTGTAAGTTATAGGTATTGGTATAAGAAATTTTCTTCTGAATGTTTTCTGATTTCTAGACCATAGCTCAGATAGACTATTTAGGGTAGAGTTGGTTTCATGTCTGTCCAAATGCTGATGATGAATGGCATGAATGTTATGTTCTTTGGGAGTATCATCACAGAGAAGTTAGAAAAAAAGCAGTTCTAGTTACTTAAAATGTTTTGGAAGCTCTTGAGGAAGATTCTGAAATCAGCTTCTTTTGAGGGAAGGCTTAAGAAGCTTAGGGTGATTTTTAGAGTTCTAAGATCTTAATGTTTCACACTTCACCAATTTTAATTATATTAAAATATAATGTGTGCATTCCTGCAGGTTAATATCCTCCATGGGTAAGGTGTACAGCACCACAAATACAGTATTCCCCCCAGATGTCTAATCAGAATTTCCTATGCTGTAGCTTGTGTCTCTTCCCTCTTGTCCTATCCATGTGCACCTCTGAGAAAGGTGTGGCTCTGTCTTCCCCTGAACAAATAATACCAAATAATTACCAAATAATATGAATAATCACGTCCCTCAACCCTTGCTACACCCGGTCTAGTACACAGTAGGCTGCCTTTGCTGCAAGGACATACTGCTGGTTTATGCTCTCCTGAAATTTGAGCAGAAGCACCGTTGGAGATCTGGTCAACCAGGATATGGAAAAGGCTGAGGTACTCAATGACTTTTTTGCCTCAGTCTTCACTGGCAAGGGCTCTAACCACACTGCCCAAGTAGCAGAAGGCAAAGGCAGGGACTGTGAGAATGAAGAACCACCCACTGTAGATGAAGATGAAGTACAAGACCATCTAAGGAACCTGAAGGTACACAAGTCCATGGGACCTGATGAAATCCATCTGCGGGTCCTGAGAGAACTGGCAGATGAAGTTGCTAAGCCACTTTCCATTATATTTGAAAAGTCGTGGCAGTCTGATGAAGTTCCTGCTGACTGGAAAAGGGGAAATATAACCCCCATTTTCAAAAAGGAAAAAAAGGAAGATCCAGGAAACTACAGGATGGTCAGTCTCACCTCCGTGCCCATCAAGATCATGGAGCAGATCCTCCTGGAAACTCTGCTAAGGCACATGGAAAATAAGGAGGTGATCGGTGACAGCCAACATGGCTTCACCAAGGGCAAGTCATGCCTGACAGATTTGGTCACCTTCTATGACAGCATTACAGCACTGATGAATAAGGGGAGAGCAACAGACGTCATCTACCTGGACTTGTGCAAAGCATTTGACACTGTCCCACACAATATCCTGGTCTCTAAATTGGAGAGACATGGATTTGACAGGTGGACCACTTGGTGGATAAAGAACTGGCTGGACGGTTGCACTCAAAGAGTTGTGGTCAATGGCTCAATGACTGAGTGGAGACCAGTTATGAGTGGTGTTCTTCAGGGGTCAGTACTGGGACCTGTGCTGTTCAACATCTTTGTTGGTGACATGGACAGTGGGATCGAGTGCACCCTCAGCAAGTTTGCCGATGATACCAAGCTGTGTGGCGCAGTCAACATGCTGGAGGGGAGGGATGCCATGCAGAGGGACCTGAAGAGGCTGGAGAGGTGGGCCCATGCCAACCTCATGAAGTTCAGCCAGGCCAAGTGCAAGGTCGGGCACCTGGGTTGGGGCAATCCCAAGCACAAATACAGGCTGGGCGCAGAATGGATTGAGGGCAGCCCTGAGGAGAAGGACTTGGGGGTGTTGGTTGATGAGAAGCTGAACACGAGCCAGCAATGCACGATAGCAGCCCAGAAGGCCAACCGTATCCTGGGCTGTATCAAAAGAAGTATGGCCAGCAGGTCAAGGGATGTGATTCTGCCCCTCTACTCTGCTCTCGTGAGACCCCACCTGGAGTACTGCATCCAGCTCTGAAGCCCCCAACATAAGAAAGACATGGACCCGCTGGAGCGGGTCCAGAGGAGGGCCATGAAGAAGATCAAAGGGCTGAAGCACCTCTCCTATGAGGAGAGGCTGAGAGAGTTGGGGTTGTTCAGCCTGGAGAAGAGAAGGCTCCGAGGAGACCTTATTGCAGCCTTCCAGTATCTGAAGGGGGCCTACAAGAAAGCTGGAGAGGGACTTTTTACAAGGGCATGTAGTGATAGGACGAGGGGTAATGGCTTCGAACTGGAAGAGGGTACATTTAGATTAGATATTAGGAATAAATTTTTCATGGTGAGGGTGGTGAGGAGCTGGCACAGGTTGCCCAGGGAAGTTGTGGGTGCCCCATCCCTGGAGGTGTTCAAGGCCAGGCTGGATGGGGCTTTGAGCGACCTGGTCTGGTGGGAGGTGTCCCTGCCCATGGCAGGGGGTTTGGAACTCGATGATCTTCAAGGTCGCTTCCAACTCCAGCCATTCTATGATTCTAGGATTCTGTGTTCAGCTTATTGTCCCCTGGGTGCTTTCCTGCAAAGCTTATTTCCAGCCGGTGAGCACCCAGCCTGTTCGGGTATAGTGCTTAATTTGCTTTTGTTGAACTTCATGATGTTTGTGTCTGTCCATTTCTCAAGGTTGTTGAGGTTCTTCAGAATGGCAGCTCTGCCCTCCAAGATACTAAGCACTTCCCCCAAATTGCTGTCAACCATGTATTCACAGAGGGTTAATTTTGTCCCATCACCCAGTTTACTAAACTGTATCAGTATCAGTTTATTAAACAGTATCAGCCCCAGGGCTGACCAGCTGGATGTGGAGTCGCTGCTCACTCCCCTTTGAACCTGGCAGCCCAGGCAGTTGTGGAGACAGTTAGTGGGCAAAATAGAAAGTAGCAGTTTTAGTAGATCGTGCTTAAGTAAGGTTGTGAGTTTGTATTCAAGGGGGGGGGAGGGGGATCTAATGGTGCATGGGTGGGGGAACCTTATGGGTGGGTGGGGGAACCTTAAAGTAGTTCCAACAACTCTTGCTTTAGGCCTAAGTGAATGTGGGAGTTGTGTGGTATAACTTGTGATTAGACCTAAGTAATGTTTGTCTTGGTGTGTTAAGCTATTTTCTGAATCATGGCATTTTCACAGGAATGTCTCCAAAATATGGTGCTCATTGTTAAGTCAGTGATGATGATAAAAATAGATATCAAACTCATTTCCATCAATTCCAGATCCTGCCTGGCATCTGATTTCCAGCCCAGAGAGCAATAGGAATTAACTCTTCCATCAAGACAATTTAAATGCAGCTTTAAGATAATGTTAAAAATAGCTAGTCAGTCTTCCTCACTACTCCTCCAGTATTGTTATCAACGTTGGGTGTGTTTTTTGAGTTTAATGCATGCAGTCTGGAGAGAAATAGCAAGTTTCCTCTGTAGATAGGTCATAGATGATTATTAAAGCGCTACTAAATATTTAACACAAACCATATTCTTTAAAAAAATCAGCAACAGTCATTTTGAGGAAACAAAGCTGATCCCAAGTGCAGAATGACAACCCATTTCTCCTTATTCCAACCTGCCTGTACACCTGAAAATTTTCCTTTTGTTTTAATATGCTAGAAGAAGTTTGGTTCTTTCATACTTGTGTGATATTGTGGAAGCTCCAGCCCTGGAGATGTTCAAGGCCAGGCTGGATGGGGCTTTGAACAACCTGGTCTAGTGGAAGGTGTCCCTGCCCCGGCAGGGCAGTCGGAACTAGATGATCCTTAAGGTGTCTTCCAACCTAAACCATTCTATGATTCTATTATATCTAATTTTAGTGTGTTGAATTCTCAGTTTTCTTCTGAAGTAAAACTTTAATCAGGTAATACAATGCTCCATCACTGGAAGTGTTCAAGGTCAGGTTAGATGGCGCTTTTGAGCAACATGATCTAGTGAAAGATGCCCATGGCATAGGGGTTTGAGTAGATGACCTTTAAAGGTCCCTTCTGACCCAAACCTTTCTGTGATTCTATGATAATACAATGTAGATGACAGGTCTGTTTTACAGTATGAGATAATTGTCTGTATTTAAATGAGTGGTTCAAGTTTTGCTTTCTTTGAATCATATACTTTCCACCAGTTTCATTTTGGTACTGTTGACCTCATTTCTCTAAAACTAAACCAGGCTTGGCATGTGATTGATATAAAAAGCTGAGAAGTGTTTTGTTTTTATCTTTAATGTCCCCTTTCACTAGGCACGTATATCAGAAACGATATCTGGTTGTCTAATATATTTTAATTCCTTTTCTGGACTTAAGCAGCAAGAGTGTGTTAACATGCTGTCTGATAAGGCAAACAGAAATACAACGCCATGGGCCCCACTCAATTTCTGCTCCAGCAGGACAGTTTTGCCTCACTTAGTGTTGTTCAAACAGCTAAAAATTGAAACCTCAGGTATTATGCATACGAGTAGTTAATTTTTAAGATGGTAGAAATTGGTTAAATAAAGATCAATTTTCATAGGAACTTAAGGGCATTTTAGTGGCAGAGAGAGACTTTGATCCTCCGTTGTCTCGCTGAGGAAAGGAAAAGTTTGCAGGAATCTTGTCCCATAGGAAAAGGAAGTAAAGATAGCAGGAGTTTTATAAGTAACTGGCATTTTAGTAAAATAAAATTTTCTTCCTCTTCAATAATGAATTCATGATATCTGCAGAAAATGTTCAAAATTAATCATTTAAATTCAAAATTAATAATTTTATAAGGTACGTCTAACATATATGGCATATTGTATATGGTACATAGCAATGAAATTCTTATTTTGAACACTTTACAAAGCACCATAATCTGTGCAGTTTTTATAGGAATAAACATCTTTTTCCGAAGAGCTCGCGCTGTGTAAGATGTCTGCAAGATACTGTTTCATGGTAACTGTAGTGGAATCCCTATCATTTGATTTAAAGGCTTAATATAAGCCTTGCTTCAGCAAGTACTTTGGTGCCTGATGCAGGGTGTGGGGCACTCATTTCAGCCTGGGCAGAGAATTAGTCTCATTAAAACAGGACACGGAGAAAGCTGCTTTTCAGAGGCACCAGCTTCCAGTTTGAAGACCTACAAATATGCCTGCTCTTGCCATTCCCCACCTGCTCTGTGCATCATTTGCATGGAAAATTTAAGTGCCTCTGAGGAGCAAGCCATGGTTCTTTAAGTTTAGGGGGTCCACCTATTCCATTTAGAGAATAAAGATATGTAATATTAAATGTTAGGTTACTTTCTCTGAAGGGTGAGCAGTAGGTTTCTGCTGAGGTATTGGGATCTCAGGCTCTGCTCTAGGACTGGTTTTAGTTTTATATTACCTATATTGATAAAAAAAAGCCCAAATGAACATATGCACGGCCAGCAGCTTCCTGGGTTATTGGTTCAGATACAACTCAGGCAAACAGGATCTCATCCTTCCTTTTCAGTAGCTAGTGCTGTAACTAACATTCCTATTAAGCCCATGGAAGTTTCCATGCTGGATTGGATTTGTGGCCTGTTTGAATGAGTAAATTACTTTGAGGTACTTTAGAAGCAGATGGAAAAAATTCAAATAGGTCCTCAGCAGTTCTAACAAATCAGTCCAGTTATTTTGTTTGTGTTTTGTGCTTGTATCCAGGCACTGCTGTAGGACAAAAGACTGAACGTTTAATAACCCCTTTCAAAACTGAAATGATTGTCATTACTGAATACTTCTCCCTTGTAGAAAAGATTTTATGTGCTTTTACAATATCTGTCCAGTCTCTTCTAATTTTGTATAACAGAAATAAATGTTGCAAATAGTAATTTAGATTCAGTTTCATGAACATCATCTACCAATTTACACATGAGCTTCCACCAAGAGAGACACCTACTGCCTGTGGGCTCCTGCCCTCTCCCTGTGCTCTTGTGTGTCTGCATTGTGAGTCAAATGAGAGAATGCCTTTAGATGAAAACTAACTCAACAGAAAAAACTCTCATGAGTGCTAAAACTTGGAGGCTGGGGTGGAGTGAAAGAATAGGGAACCAGGTTAGCGGCACAGAGGTGGAAGTCAGAGAGCATTCCGTTCAGGGCAGCCTGTGCTCACATCAGCTTAAAGTAATAATGACACTGCAGTTCTACTCCATCTTGACATTCTTTATTTTTAATATGCTATTTCTAATGGACAGTTTTAGCCAATTTGTTCTGATGCTTAAGTTACCTCTAGAGAAATTTTCAGTACGAATTCTGTGCTGTATGCACTGTAATGTTTGCGCTGTAGCAGTCTTCTGCAGTATTTCGTAATAAATCATATTTTGGTGGCCTCTCATCTTCTGCATACTTAAATCCCAGCAGAACTCTTGGGTATCGTTTGGACCTGTTGACTTCTTGGAATTTAAATCAGTAGTTTCTTCCAAAATTGTAATTTTTCTTCATTATGGAAGAAGAACAGCCTCAGTGTACAGGTATCACCAATATTTTCTGCAACTGAGACTGCAGAAGCAAAATAAAATAAATGACTCATGCAAAAGCAATCAGCCCCAAACCTTCCTCAAGCAGGCAAACAAAAATCTATGATTTTATGATTTATGATTTTATTTAGAATTTCAGGAATGCCTTAATTTCCTTTAATTCCATCCCCATCTCCCATGAAACACCTCTTAGTTTGTCATTGGATTCTTGCTACTTATGCATTGGGGGGGTGGTGCTGGTCTTAGGTGTTTGCTCCTCAGGAATCCAGTTTAGCTCTTCTAATTTCCTTCTTTCTTTCTCTTTATTAGCGTCACTGAGGTTACTTCTCAGAGCACAGAAGGATTTCTCTTTCGGCTCAAGTAGCCTCTCAAATGACGCAGTCTAATCACATTGGTTTATTACTGGCTGTCCTGGTTTCCTCTTTGTTAATGCACCTCATAGTCCTCGGAAGACTTCTGTTGATTCTCTAGTTTCTAGCAAAAGCTCAGAATCAGCTTAGTCTAAATAAAGAGCATAATACAGTTTTTGTGAAGCTCATAGGGATGCTAGCTTCAGTTACCTTTTTTTCCAAAACGTAGTTTAGTACTTACAGAAAGTTTTAATTCAGACTTTTTTTCGGAATTATATATTATCACAGAGCAATATTTGAGGTCAAAAACTGAAATCATATAATAGAAAGATTCTATGTTGTTGAGTTACTTAGATTAAGAAAAGCTAACTGTGTTGCTCAAAGTATTGTTTTTCTGCCTAATCTAATACGTGCATATCAGGTTTATCTCTCTCTATTAAACTGCTCTTACATAACTGTCTGGGAAATGTTGTGGTTTAAAAACTGCATTTTTAAGCAGCATCTCAGCCAGTAGATTAGGAAAACTGTTCAGATTCAGTAAAGCAAGAAAATTTGGAATTGTAATGACAAAAGTCTTTCTTCTTTAAGAAATATAAAGTTCTAGCTCTTTGTTAGGCTGAGATAGAGTATAAATGTCACTGATTCCTAGGGTTTAGTGTATTCTGCCTTGGCATATAATATTTTTGTTCAAGAAGAGGATTCAGCAGGCAGTCTGTATTTTAAGTCCTTAAAAAGTCATTTCCAGCTGTGCTTTCCAAGCTTAATAAGGTGTGATAGTTAGAAGGGAAGCGGTACCGACACTCTATGGGAGAGTTGAGGATTTGCTTTTATTTTTATGAACATATATAAAGAGGTAGAATTAGCAGAGGAGTGAGAGGTAGAAGAATGGCTATAGGACTATAGTTCCCTCCTCTGATTTCCTCCCTGGCTCCAGTGAGCAGAGGTGACTGGAGCAGTGGGCTGCGTGCCGTGCTGGTGGAAGGGCAGTGCCTGTCATGGCTGCATCCAGCCCCGGCGCCTGGTATTACACGATATTTAGGTCCTAATTTGTTTAAAACGCAAGTCTTCAAAGTTAACAGAATGTTATATATGTGCTTTTTAAATACATTAAGGTAGAAGTGACAGTTAGTCACTAAATCTGTTATGGCTATTATAGTATTAGGTTTACTCTAGTGCTTTAAGGTTAAAGCAGGAGGAAAGCTAACAAGTTTTAAACTGGGCCCCAGTCCCCAGAGTCTGTGCTAACTGGGAGATAAGCCATTGTGTCCGCTTAATTCCTGAGAAGACACGAGTGCCTTACAGCCCATGTCACCCTCACCTCCGATCATGGCCATAGTGTTACCAACTGACTGTGCACGGCAAGGAACAGAATAGTGATTGCACAAGTGCCTGAAGCAAAATCCTACATTTGCTGGTCCCTGGGTTAATAACTGGTACTATCTTTGTTCTATTTCATGTGATGTGGTTTCTTTACTAACTAAAATTGGCTAGTTGGAATGTGCGAGTTCCTCTGCAATATTTTAAATAAACTGGATCCTAAACGCACTGTGGTTCTGGCTGCCCTTGTGTCAGCTGCCCTTCTGCTCAGTTTCATCGTGCTGTCCACGATGGCAGCATCACTCCTGAGAATACACGAGTGTAGAGATTTCTAATATGTTGTCTGCTTAGACGGTAGAAACTATCAAAAGGCGCGTATCCTGCCTGTGCTGCAGCTTCTGCTCTCGCATAGGAATGGCAGGAAAGCACTTGCAGGTGTTTCTGCCGTAGACCTGCTGTCCTTATGAAAACTGCTTTTCTTTTGAAAACGGTATAATATGATTGCTAGGGCTTCCCTACTGGTTAGAATAGCAACTATGAGCATTCATAGCAGGATGTCTAGCCACTGAACCCACAACAAGGCCCTCCGTTTTGAAGTCCTGCTGAAATGCATTGTCCCAAAGCATTTTGTTAGGATTGCAGGGAATTTGGAACGAAGCTGCAGATTTTGGCAGTTTAGCAGGAGGTGGCTGCCAGTCTGAGGCACAGATGGAGGTATTTGGAGAAGCCAAAGCAGCATGGTCTTTCTGTTCCTTTCTTAAAACCATCAGAAGGATTAGATTTTTTTAACCCTTGAAATGGCTTAATTTAGATTTTGAGATAAAATACAGCAGTGAGAAACAGTCTCTTTTTTTAGTTCTCTTCCACAGATATTTATGTGGATTTAGGAGATCAGAACCATATTTTAATTTTATTTTGTTTAATCAGCCTGGAGTTGCAGAATGTGATTTTATGACATAAGTGAACTCCACAGCAGATCTTGTATTTGTGGGCTATGTAAGTCTTTGGTGATATTTGCACTTTTTTTAATCTCATGTTGCCAAGAAACTACTTCAGAGTTTACCATGGTGGTAGACTTAATCTGTGGGTAGTTCTTTGCACCTTTTTTTTTTTTCCTGTGCAACTGAGAGGAAGGGGTCAGAAAACTACCCTTCACATTCAAGACACTTGCTCATTGAAGTTAGTAATTGAAGTTAGTGGGAGTTTAATATTCGTTTTAATAGGTTCATATGCAAGGCCACCTGTAGATATGCAGCTGAGTCACAGCAAAAAGTTGCAGGGAAGGAATGGGTAAGTGTGGCTGCTGTAGCCCCCAGCAGAAGCGGCTTTGTAAGCAAGCCTGCATATAGGGCTTCATTGATAGCCTGTGCAGTGTGAGGTGGGCTGCCCTGCTGCTCAGCTGTCCTTTGACTTCTCTGATCCATTTTTAATCAAATGCATAAGACAAAAGCATTTGCAGGCCTATTACTACTAGACTAAAACGTATTTGACATACTGGACTGTTAAGAGAGTTGATTTCCTTTATGCCTTACTAAGCTTTATGCAGTAGCTCTAAACTTTTTGTTTCGGTTTCTTATGCGGTGTTTTTCATATGCAGGTACGGGGATGTTCTCTGCGTAGCTGTGAAGTGAGTCACTTGGAATTTTGTGTTCAGTTGTGAACATGTGGTTTCTAAAATTAATCTGAGGCTTAGATTAGTTTATTGTGAATAGACAAAAATAATTGGCTAATAAAGTGAAAGGTTATTTGGCAAAGATTTAAAAGTACGATTAGCTTAGCTGAAATTTAAGTCTGTGTCTTAGTAAACTTACTGGGACTACATAAAAGGAGGATAACTATTAGATAGTCATAGTGGACTGGTTGTAAATGGAAATAGTGTAACATTGTCTGGTGAAGGAAGTATCTGGCACTGGGTGAAATGCCTTGGCCGTTATTGTGTTAGTTTTATTGGTTCTTTCAAAAGCAGCAGTGGAAGACTTGCTTGATTGAGCAAAATGCTTAAAAATGTGTAAATGAGAGTAGTCCTGCTTTATCTTGGAGATAAGCAGTAGTGTAAAGGTCTTGGCTACCTTGACATGGGGAATTGGGATGATTTAAATCTAGAAAGATAAAAAAGGAGGAATAATATTTAAAAAAAAGAAGCGTTGTTTAACTTTGAAGGTTCCTCAGGTTCACTGGGTACCTTCCTAGACTGCTTTTACGTTTCTCTGTGGATCTAATCTAAGACACCCAGACATGTTCAGAAGTGTTCATTTTATAAATTTAATCATTCAGTTCCCACCTAATTTTTGTTTTAATTGAGAATTTTAAGTGGAGAGGTGTGTCTGTTCTTGGAGGAGCCTGAAGCAGTGGGTGTTCTCAGGTCGTGTTTTCCATATTCCAGGAACATGGATTTCAGAGCAGTGGCCATAGTTGGTTTGATTTGCAAAAATGTGCAATAGTTTGTGGGTGTAATTGCATAATATTTGAATGATTTGAGTTCTAGCCCAATCTAAGCTGTAGGTCTTGAGTCTGAAGCAAATTGAATATACAGTTCCTGCATCCCAAGTGAATGTCACTAACAAATCAAAGACACTTGGGAAGTGGCATCCTTCAGCCCTTCTTTCAAAGACAGGTCACTAGTTAGGTTGGGTCAGGAGTGCAAGATGAGGCAAAGAGCCAACAAGAGGGAACGTAGAGGTCAGGGACCTCAGGGAGTGTGAAAACCTTGTTTTTGCTCCCTGGGTTGTGTTTTATATCAAAAATTGTCCCGTGCAAAAATCCTAAATAGTCCAAAGAGTAGGCGTTATAATGTCACCCCCTTCAAAAGAAAGTGAATGTGTCTGGGAGAAAGGATGTCACAGATTCAAACCTGCTTTGATAAAGGGAGATGAAGTGTTGAGTTTTCTGCTTGCTGGAGTGCTCTCACTACTCAGTGGCTATTAGTGAAAGATGAAGTGATTTGCCCAAATCTCCACAACCAATGACAAAAGCTGAGTTTGAATAGATTTTCTTACTGCAGTCCCCAGTCCAGCCCAGTAATCTGCAGATGCCCTGCTGATGTTGGTTTCCATGATGATAATAAATTTTGTGACGTTTCTGTGGTTTAAAGTGAAAGAAAAAAAATACTGTTTTCTTTTCTTGCCATTCTTCTGTGTTTGATCCCAAACGTTTAGAAGTGCAATTTAAATATATGAAATATGATTTGAATCTATTAATGTATAATACATCTAGAATTTTAGATCTTAGGGCTTATTCAGACATCTGGTTAGAGAAGTTTAATTATCTGGTTAATCCTTTGGGACAAGGAGATGACTTCTTGCCCCTTCCTGCCCTGTTACAGAGATTCTGGTGTTCCTAGAACTCCTACTGTGCACATGCTCTTCGGCAGTGTCTGGGTCTAGAGAAGTGCAGTGAAGTAAATCCAGTGTATTCAGTATCCAGGTTTTCTTGAGCAATAATATTTATATTTTCACTTTTTCTGGTATAATTCATAAACTAGATTGGAAGGGGGATGGGGATGTAACTGGGCTCACCAGAGAGGCACCTGAGTGTAGTAGCTCAGCACTTGTGGGGCAGGATGTTGGAGCTGTTAAGGATCAGAAGGCCCACCACCTCTCTAGGGCTACACACTCATTGGCCTCTCTGAAATGCCTATACACCAATGCACGCAGCATGGGGAACAAGCAAGAGGAGTTAGAGATCTGCGTGCAGTCACAGGGCCATGATCTCATTGCAATTACCGAGACATGGTGGGATAGCTCGCATGACTGGAATGCTGTCATGGAGGGCTATGTTCTCTTTAGGAAAGATAGGATGGCAAGGCGAGGTGGGGGAGTTGCTCTTTATGTGAAAAAGCAACTGGAATGTATTGAGCTCTCCCTGGGGGCTGATGATGAGCAAGTTGAGAGCTTGTGGGTAAGGATTAAAGGGCAGGGTAACATGAGAGACACCATTGTGGGTGTTTATTACAGGCCACCTGATCAGGATGGGGAAGTTGATGAGGCCTTCTACAGACAGGTGAGAACCGCCTCACAACCACAGGCCTTGGTTCTCATGGGGGACTTCAACTTCCCTGATATCTGTTGGGAAGGCTACACAGCTAGGAACGCACAGTCCAGGAGGTTCCTCCAGTGCATTGATGATAACTTCTTGACTCAGGTGGTGGAAGAGCCCACAAGAAGAGGTGTACTACTGGACCTAGTACTGACAAACAAAGAGGGACTGGTGGAGGATGTTAAGGTTGGTGGCAGACTTGGCTGTAGTGATCATGAGAAGATAGAGTTCAGCATTAAGTGCAGTATTCACAAAATGACAAGTAGGGTTGAAATGTTGGACTTCAGGAGGGCTAACTTTGATCTCTTCAAGAAATTGATGGAAGAAATCAAATGGGAGAGGGCTCTAGAGGGTAAAGGGGCTCAAGAGAGCTGGCTGATATTCAAGCACCAGCTCCTCCAAGCTCAGGATAGGTGCATCCCAAAGAGCAAGAAATCAGGCAAGGGAAGGAGACCTGCATGGCTGAGCAGGGATCTTCAGAAAAAACTCAGGTGGAAGAAGGGAGTTTACAGGATGTGGAAAAGGGGGCTGACGACTTGGGATGAGTACAAGAATGCTGTCAGGGTATGCAGGGAAGAAACGAGAAAAGCCAAGGCAGCTTTGGAATTGAACCTGGCAAGGGATGTAAAGACCAATAGGAAGGGTTTCTTTAAGTATATAGGAGACAAAAGGAAAACCAGGGAAAATGTGGACCCGCTCTTGAATGAGATGGGTGCTGTGGTGACGGATGATGCAGAGAAGGCGGAGTTGCTGAATGCCTTCTTTGCTTCTGTCTTCACTGCTCGGGCCAGCTCTCAGGAGTCCCAGACTTTGCAAGTAACAGAGAAAGTCTGGAGAAAGGAAAACTTTCCCTTGGTTGAAGAGGAACAAGTTAAAGAACAATTAAGTAAACTGGACACCCACAAGTCCATGGGGCCTGATGGGATGCACCCGCGAGTGCTGAGGGAGCTAGCAGAAGTCATTGCTGGGCCACTCTCCATCATATTTGAAAGGTCCTGGAGAACAGGGGAGGTGCCTGAGGACTGGAGGAAAGCCAACGTCACTCCAGTCTTTAAAAAGGGCAAGAAGGATGACCCAGGAAACTACAGGCCGGTCAGCCTCACCTCCATCCCTGGAAAGATGATGGAACAGCTCGTTCTGGGGGTCATCTCCAAACATCTGGAGGAAAAGAAGGTTATCAGAAGTAGTCAACATGGATTCACCAAAGGGAAGTCATGTCTGACTAATCTGATAGCCTTCTACGATGGCGTGGCTGGATGGGTGGATGAAGGGAGGGCAGTGGATGTTGTCTACCTTGACTTCAGCAAGGCTTTTGACACTGTCTCCCACATCATCCTCACAGACAAGCTTAGGAAGTATGGGTTAGATGAATGGACAGTGGGGTGGATTGAACAGTGGCTGACAGAGCTCAGATGGTTGTGGTTAGTGGTGCAGAGTCCAGTTGGAGGCCAGTAACTAGTGGGGTCCCTCAGGGGTCAGTACTGGGTCCAGTCCTGTTCAATATATTCATCAATGACCTGGATGAAGGGATAGAGTGTACCATCAGCAAGTTTGCTGATGACACAAAACTGGGAGGGGTGGCTGACACGCTGGAAGGCTGTGCTGCCATACAGCGTGACCTGGACAGGCTGGAGAGTTGGGCAGAAAAAAACCTGATGAGGTTCAATAAAGGCAAGTGTAGGGTACTGCATCTGGGGAGGAATAACCCCATGCATCAGTACAGGTTGGGGGCTGATCTCCTGGAGAGCAGCTCTGTGGAAAGGGACCTGGGAGTCCTGGTGGACAACAGGATGACCATGAGCCAGCAATGTGCCCTGGTGGCCAAGAAGGCCAATGGCATCCTGGGGTGTATCAAGAAGAGTGTGGCCAGCAGGTCGAGGGAGGTCATCCTCCCCCTCTACTCTGCCCTGGTGAGGCCGCATCTGGAGTACTATGTCCAGTTCTGGGCTCCCCGGTTCAAGAAGGACAGGGAACTGCTGGAGAACTTTGCTGGAACAGCAAAGAGCTACAAAGATGATTAGGGGACTGGAGCATCTTTCTTATGAAGAAAGGCTGAGGGACTTGGGTCTTTTTAGTCTAGAAAAAAGAAGACTCAGGGGGGATCTTATCAATACTTATAAGTACTTAAGGCGAGGGTGCCAGGTAGACGAGAATAGCCTTTTTTCAGTTGTGCCCAGTGATAGGACTAGAGGTAACGGGCACAAACTGGAGCACAGGAAGTTCCATCTTAACATGAGGAGGAACTTCTTTCCTTTGAGGGTGGCAGAGCAGTGGCACAGGCTGCCCAGGGAGGTTGTGGAGTCTCCCACACTGGAGACATTCAAAACCCACCTGGACGCCATCCTGTGCAATGTGCTGTAGGTGTCCCTGCTGTGGCAGGGGGGTTGGACTTAGATGATCTCCAGAGGTCCCTTCCAACCCTGACGATACTGTGATACTGTGATTACTTTGACATACTCTATTATCAAGTGTTGTATGCAAAAATGTCCCTTGGAACTAACTGTAACTTCTAAATGTTTTAGCATGTTAAAAATGTTCCATTATCCTTTGTCATGCTTATCAATGTTTTGTTGCTTTTGTAGATTACCTTTCTCAAGGGATAGATCTCTCTGGAATAGAAGTAATTGAAAATGACCTGCTTTTTATTGCAAGAGCTCGGCTTGAAGTGGAAAATCAGGCTAAAAGGTTGCTTGAGCAAGGTGTGGAGACTCAGGTAAAATACTCTTTCTTCTTTACTTCCTTTCAGAAGTGAAATGTAAAAGAACTCGGAGCTTGATTTCCTTGGTTTTCTGTAGCATTGTCTAATGGAGATTAAACATAAAAAAGTTTTGCATGAGAAATTCTCACACGTGAGAATATCCAAAGAAATTGACAAAACTGGCCTTGTGCAGTATTTGCAAGGATATGATCTTTGCAGGATCTGACCCTGAAATTTGGGAGAAAGTAGGTGCTGGTGTGAAGAGTTTAACTCTGAACACTGTGATAAAAGCTTGGCGATTGATAGGACTTTGCATTAAGCACAGTATACTACATTGCCAATATTGCCAAGCTTTAAAGAAACTGCATTTTTCAGATTTATCGATAAACTGTAAGAAGATTTTTACATTTTAGCTGTGCAGTAATATATTGAAATTATTTGAAAGATTTTCCATTAAAACTTTAAATGGCATTTTAAACTTTGAGGTAAATATTCGCTGTAGGGAATATCAAAATGAATATGCATAATTACATTCATCCATACTAAATGTAATTATCTACATTTTTAATAACCTGTCTACGTCTATTATTTAACTGTTTGTAGTATCATTAGTGCTGTATTCTTGCCTTTTTAAAAATTCATGTTCTTTTGTCTATACTTTTTAGTATTCTTTTAAAAAATGTATTTTAAATCCCCATTACTACAGTAAGAGGAAAAATCTAGTACAAGTTCCTATGAAATTTGGGTTTCAAATCAGAGAACAAAGAGGATTAGAACAAGACATTTTTATGCTGTTTCTTACCAACAGTTAAACTTACCTGTAAGTCAATACAGCATTTGTTTATACTATTGAAGGTTTACATGAGAATAGAACATATACAGAATGGCAAACCTCTTCATTAAGTTGGTTTGGTTAGATAATTGAGGATTAAAATCATCAGTATGTCTCAAACTTTTACTTAGACCTCTCATTTCAAGTAATTTTCTGCAGTAAGAAGTCATGATTGTGGTAAATACCTTTGGCTATTTACTGATAGCAAAATGGTGTGAAAAAACACCCTGGTTTTTGCTTGATTACTATTCAGATGTTGAAACTCCTGGCTATTTGAGCATGTTGCCAAGCTGTGACTGGGCTTGTTACAAGCTGTGAAGCATATGCAATGTTAAATAAAGACTGAACGAAGATCGGGCCTAAGACAAAGCAAGTGGACATTTATTTTAAATGTAGCAAAAGTCTTCATCAGTGTGTACTCCTTCTAGTTTTTCATGTCAGATTTGACCTTCTCTGATAATTTTCTCTTCATATTAAGTACTGAAAAGGAACTGACAAAGAAACCCTGGGGAAATCAATCCCACTCCACTTGAAAAATAGACAGATTTATTAGGTGTTCCAGGCTGTATCCAGGTAATCAAGAGATTATTAAAGTATATGCCTGTTGTGCTTTAGCCAGGGGCCTGTTTCCAGCAAATGGAAGATTGTTTGGAAGAACATTATTAGTGCTTGGTCATATCAGAAGTGGGGATGTGTTCATGAAGAGGTGTTGGGGTATGCTTTACAGGTTTGTTGTTGGATATGATTCATGGATTTAATGTTAGAAAAATAGTGTGCTTTAGAAAATACGCATGCAGGCATTGCCCAAAAAATTTAGAATTTGATATATAACTAGCAGATAGTGTATCTTTGATTCTTATTTTTGTAGCTGTGTGTTTTATTGGCAAGCTGGTTTATATTTATACCTTCCAAGCCCTGAGATTTCTCATAAGAGGACATGGTATCTTCATCTCTTCTTCTGCATTTTGTGCCACAGAATTCCTCAGATAAGCTGTCTTCCTGCTAGTACCTATTCTGGTAGACAAGTCTATACCTTTGAGAATAATGCATCTGTATTTGTCCAGGTGGTTCTTCAGTTATTTGATACTCATATTTGCAATTGGTGTTTTAGTTTTCACCTTTGTTTTGATCTGCTGTGTAAATAATACAGGAGATCAGTTGCCTACATAACAGCGAGCTGTATTTCTGTATTTCATCTAGCGCTTTTCAGCAATGCTTAAAGAAGAAAGTTAGCCTTACATCTCCATTTTAGAGTATTTCAGTGTCCACCTGGAAGAGAAGCAGGAAGTGGAAATACAGAAAAAACCCCAAACCTATAAGGATCTCCTTTTAAGCAGAAGTCATTAGAATTTGGTGGATGTCTTCTCTGGAATCCAGCTTTTTTTTTTTTCCTGAGATGCTGCTAGAAGTTACTCTGATAAAAAGAACAGAGCTTAAAAGTTTAAACTGTCCCTTTCAATATTTTGATATATCTCCTTTGTTTAGGTAAGAAACTATTTTTGTTATTTTGATTATTTATTTAATGATGTATAAGTCACATGCTGATGAGCTGTGCCCAGATTCCCCCAAATAACCACCAGTAGTGGCACATGAAAGGAGATACTTACCTCTAAGTGAGACATTGTCTTTTTCTCTGCATTGTAATTCATGTTTTTATTGCATGTCCATCACTGTAGCATTTGTGTGTTTCTCAGAAGAAATGACATCTGTCTTTCCCACTTCCTTTGGAAGCGTGGCATTAGCCGTTGACTGCTTCAGAAGCAAAGGCTTCCACTCATATTCATGGTGGTATCTTTAAAGCTGCCATCTGGGTATAAACTAGAAGTGTCTGTCAGCATGTCTAGACTTAACAGGCTTTCATAGAGCTGCCAACCACGCTTGCCTTCCTAAGCCTTTTAGAAAGAGTAAGTCCTCTTTGCTCTTGTTGACGAAAGTAATACAAATAATAGCAAATCTGATCAAGCAAGGGTACCAGTGGCTACGGGCAGGTTTTTTATTCTTGTGAATGCTTTGTTATGCACTCCTAGTGTACATAGCACAGATTGATGCTCTTTCGTGACCCACTGAACAGTATCAAGAAAATAGATTCAAACCCTGTCCTTACTGTTTGGTCCTAAACTCCCTGATAGCTTTCCTTCTCTCTGTAAGCAGGTTAATGGCAGATAGTATAGAAAGCGGGATAGGCTGCTTTAACAGAGGTACATCAAAAACTTCATTAAAATCACTGTTCTAAGAGAAGAGACAACAATGTTTTCTGCTTTAAAAAGAAAAAAAGTTGTATATATCCATCTTGCAACTGCCTGAAGCATCCCTAGCATTTCTTTTGCTCACAGGATGAACCCTAGGCAGAGGAATCTAGATTTGCTCTTGACACCATGTCACCCCTTTATTCAACAGCGTTATATTGTGTAAAGCAGATCTGAATAATAAGAAATTACTCAGAACAAGAGAAATTTGTTAAGATTACCGTAGCTTTATTCCAGGCAGAACAGTTTTGCCAGACACAGTGCCGTGGCTGCTATACTTAAGAAGAAGAAAACTATCTGCAACTTAGCTCGCTTCAAACCCTTTCTGCTATACATTGGCATGCTTAGTGTGGGACTTTCCTCTTACAGCCAGGGATACCCAAACTTAGTTCCATCAGGTAATGATAAGGTTGGTAGCATTAGGAGCCAGATCATGTGTGTGCAGAGAAGAGGTGCATTCCCATCTCCTCCATCTTTACTCCTCTGAAGAGGTAGTTCTAGTTCTGAGCTAAGTTCACGGCTTTGACAACAGTTACAGGTCTCCTCTGCGTAAGAAGGATGGATTTTTGCATGTTTGTACTTGTATGGGTAAAATGGGTTAGGAACCTGTGCTCTTGCTTTTGACTTTACTGATACAAACTTCAGTAATTAGTTAGGATAATAGTGATGACTATGGTATCATTAAAAATGGATTAAAATATAAAATATCCATTTAGGTCAAACAAGACACGGTGTGCAGGTGAGAGTAGAACTCAGATTTCCTTGGTTGTGCACTTTAAATAGAGTTTGTTCTTCTGTGTGTTACAGAAGCATTCTGTGTCTTTGACCACAAATAGTAAAAATTTTACTTCTTTGTCTCCTGGAGTGATCTATAGGTATCTGACTATTATTTTTAAGGAAGGTTTTGGATAAATTATGTGATGTTTGTTGCCCAGTTTCCCTTGTTTAAGATGTAGGCAAATTTATTTTCCTGCCTAGCATGGATCTGGAGAGACTTAAATTCACTGATAATTCACTGAAATTGTTCTGGTGATCACATAGTGAAGTTTCTTGATCATGTTAGAGAAAGCAAAAAATAAGTGTAAGCTTAATAACTATCCTTTATCCAAATGAATGTTAAATTGTGTCTGCGTTTTTTTTTAATACATAGATTTTTATTTTTTTTCCAAAATGAAGAGCTTTACTAATTATAACCTCACAGAATAGAGGGGGAAAAAACCCAACAGAAATAAATCCTAAACTCTACTTCTGTAAGATGTTCAAATGCTGGATTTGTATACACAGGATAAATATGTAAACAGCACAATCTAAACAAAAATGTCTCTATTAATTTCAGTGTAACATCTTTATGCTATTGTGACTTTGACCATTTTCGGGGACATTTTGAATTTTTGTATTGTAACTCACTGAGTAGAATTTGTTTTGTGAATTGTTCTGTTTTGTATTCTTTTTCATACTGAACCTTTTCTCAGTGTTGTCGTCTGCATAATTAACCAGCTGTCTGGAGGTAATTATCAAGAAGTTGCTCAATTTATCTCAGTTCAGGGTTCCCTAAGCTAAATGGTTAAGTAGTACATCTTGCAGCGTTACAGCAAAATTGGTGAAATTAATCTGAAGTCTTTCATACACCAGCAGTTAACCTTGAGTCAGGGATCTCTAACAATAGGTCTTATTTGTTATCTGCAAGGGATTGGATGGGAAAGTATGCACGTAATTGACCATTTTCCCGGACATGATCATCAAGAAGTTGCATAATTTATTTCATTTCAGGGTCCTCTTAGCTGAGTGCTTATGTAGTACAACTTGCAGTATTATGGCAAGATTGGTGAAATTAGTCTTAAATCTTTCATAGGGCAGTGTTTAATCTAATGTCAAGGATCTTAAACAGTACCTGCTCTTTATTATCCTGTGGCAGTATTTTCCAGTTGTGCAAATGCACTTGGAGGTGTTTGAGATACTCATATATTAAGAGTGGCTGGCAATGGGCTCTGCTTTTCACTTTTTTTGGTGAAACTTGCAAAAAGATGATAATGTTGCATTCTTCAGTTACTTCTAATTATTGCTGCCAAAGGTGTGGATGGCTCTTGCATCACTGCTGTCTGGGCAAGGTCCTGTGATCTTGAGTTTCTCATTTTCAATCCTGCATACTTTAGCAACAGTATATGTTTCACTGAAACATCCTTTTTTTCTAGGTTAGTTTATGATATTTTAACACTTAGATTTAAATCAATGTACGCTTGCTAGCTTTTGCCACTTTATTGTCTTCTTCAGATTTGAATGCTTTATAGTAAAATGGACTGTGCAAGTGTATGAATATGCTGTCTAAAGTTGTCAGCTCCGTGGACAAGTGCTTGACTGTAGAACAAAGTCTAATGTTATAGGAGAATGTCATTTTGTGTACCCCACAGTTGTGTAGTGGCCCTCTTAATTTAGCTTAGGATGTGTTACATTGCCTGCACTGATGTGTTGCACTAGTCCAAAGAAGAATCTTAACTTCCAGATGTTTTTGCCTGCCCTGTGCTGCTTTTACATATTAGCTATCATATTTTGTCATACCTTTTAAATAATATAAGCCCTTATGTACTTCAGAATGTCAGTGGAATTGATTGCTGTTATGTAGTTGTGCACAACTGCATATGTATGCGTAATCACAAACTTATCATTATAATAGCAAACAAAGTAGAAAAATAAAAGAACCCCTCCAATTTGGCACACAACCAGTCATCTTTTTATCCTTATACTGTAGTTTACTCTCATAAAGAATCTCAAAAAACTAAAGTTGAAATGCTACCCAGAGTATACCTTTTTTTTAAAGGCAGAGTAGTCATTGGTTGTTTTTTTTTTTTTGTTCTGACATTTATTTCTACTTTGAAAGCTAGAAGTTGGAATTTAACCTCATCACTGTCAAAAATGTAACCAATATAGTACACTTTAGGCAATAGATGTTATGTTTCCTTATTATTCCACAATCTTGATTCCCTGGAAGAGATTCTGATGGAAACTAGACTGAGACAACTATTCCATAATAAAGTGATTGACTACAATATGATATAGAAATGGGAGGCATTTTTGATTATTCAGTTTGAAGTCAATTACTTGAATCTAGAGTAAGACGACAGAAGTTTTATCTGTAAAAAGGAAAATTTGAACCTGCTTGCTACTTTTGGCATAGGGTGAGGGTGGTAGCTATAGTTAACTTTAAATCATCTAGTTTTGCTTAGTGAAGAGGGTGAGATCCAAAGCTTTTTATTTAAGTTCAAGTTAGCCACCCATTTTACTGCTTTTTGTAATTCTAATGTAGACAGAGAAGACTTATTTCAACATGTTATAGCTGTCATATTGGCTTTCATTGTAAAAAATCACAATGGCATTTGAGTCTGTTTAATTAAAATCCTACTAGCTTATACTGTTTCTATTTTTTCTTTTACTGTAGCGCTGTATGTGTATAGAGAATTTTCCCATTATGTGTTTATGTATCTTTACAAGTTTTACTCTTTCCTAACCTTTAATTTTCTTTGTCACGGAAACATACTCCTGTTGCATTATTCAATTTTATTTTTCATCTTCAATATTATGGTTATGGTTTTCATGATCTTGTTAACTTGCTAAATCAGATTCCTTCATCTGGCCATCTGGTGCATGGCACTACTGAAGGAGTTTTCGATAAATCTAAATTATTTCTTCCTTAAACTATTTTGTTAAGATGTGCTATAGCAACGTATGGCTCATCTAACAACCAAAAACTACCTTCCAAGTATGTGTTAGTTATATCCTACATCTGAATGGTAAACTTCATGGGGATTAACCAAACTCTATGAAATACTCCCTTTACTATTTTGGTCTCAAAAGAGTTCATTTAATCTTAAAGTATGATCTAATGGAACTGAAGTGTTAACTGTGCTTCAGTAATTCAAAATCACCAAGCTAAACGCTAAGCATGAATTTATACCTCTGAACTATGGATTAAAATAAACCACAGATTTCTCTGCAACATAATCGGCTGATACTGATATAACCTAGAATATCCTTTCAGTTTCCATAGGAACAGATGATAGAATGTTTTGAATCTTGGAATAGCTAAAATGAATGTCTGGTTTCAATATAGTTCACTTTTATTTTGCAGCTCGCAACCTCTGCATGTAAGGGCTAAAAATGTGCATTAAAAAAGAAAGGTGGCATATTGGCATAACACATATTAAAATGTTTTTAGTAGCAGTAGTAACAACAACAACAATAATAATAATAAAAAATAAGGTGTTTCTGTGCATAATTCTTCAGGTGTTAGCTCTGTTTTTTATTATACAGGTGCAAAAAGTATTTCCAAATCCATAGGAAAAGAGATACCATTAACTATTCCTGTGTGTTAATACCTCTTTAAATGTTTTACAGCAAAAAAAAAAAAAAAAAATCTGTCTCATAGGTTGTCTCTAAATTTCATCTCCAGCTATTGCTTCATCTCACTGCATTACACTGTATAGGTGTATTTTCTCATTGGAACCATTAGTACAACACAAGAAAGAACTCCATGTAGCCAGAAAGAAAAGATCAGCAAAACTTTAGTGGAATATATAGTGTGTTATATGGGTGACTACGGCAAAAGATGATAATCCAAGAACAGACAAGGAAACATGCTAGCTGTACTAGTACTTGTTTTATTAGATATTTGACATCTCTTTTTTTAACAGGTAATGTTGCTAAATCAGAAAAGATATGCTTTGAGTGTAAAAACATTAACAAAATATATAAGATACCTCTTTGTTTGAGTTTAATGGGTATGTAACTCCAGTATTGATGTAGAGGGAAAATATGGAGGTCTTGTTAATAAACCGCTAGGAGTCCAAGTGCCTGTAACCTGAAGCATTGTGAATGCAGGTAGAAATGATAATATGTGACTGACTGCTCAGTACGTGAGCTCTTGTAATTTTTTATAACTCCAACATTTAAGATACTTGATCTTTTAAAACATTTTGTATGTGGAAATTAGGATGGTACTGAAAGCAAAAAAGAAAAAAAGAAAAGCAAAATGAGGAAGAAGTGGCAAGTTAACTTTTGAAAGTTTGTTTTCAGTGCAACAGTTTTTTGGTCTGTGGATGGAGCTACACTGTGCTAATGTAGTTCAAATAGTAAGTTTTTCAAATATCCATATTCCAAGTTTATTTTCAGCTACCATTAATATAGAAGACTCATGAGAACTGTAGTTATTGGAACATATGGGCAAGTTTAGTAGCAACGTTTTGAAAATAGAAGGATTTTCAAATAAAAGCAATATCTAGGGCTTTCTTGCTCAGGATTAGAATATAATTTACTGTTGTAAATGTGCAGAGGATCCTGTGTCACATGTTACTTTCTGAATATTGATCCTCTTTTATTAATGGTTCTGGCTTGCACATACAGCATCTTTTAGAAAATGCCTCACAAACTGTGTAGTAGGTGGTGGAGGCAGGTATTAGCAAACCTCATTCCACAGCTGGAGAAATACGGAGAAGTTCTAAATGACAAGTAAGCAGGAAGGTAAGCAGGAAGGTTCTTAACAAAGTATTTGAGTTTGCAAGTTTCTATGCTTTAACAATTAGGCAACACTGGCCCCTTTTACTAGCCTTTGTTTCATGAAACTGCTTTTTTTCCCCTCCTATGAAAATAACTTTTTATTTTCTTAAATAGATCCTGGAAGCTTTTATTTTCTAACCCAGTAATCTCTGCAACTGTAATTCTTTATCTTTTGAAATATATTGCAGTTAAAGTAGAATAAGCATTGTAAAATGAATGGAAATCATAGTTCTTTAATTTATGTCCAGCAGAAAGTTTCCATGTGTGGGAGTGAGACAAGGTGCTAGCTAATTAGACATCAAAGGGCCCCTCGCCTTATGTTCAGCTGCCTTTCCCAATTCATAACTCTTGCTAGGAGCTTACCTTCCCAGCTCTGGATGGGTACGTGGCCATGCAGCTATGCAGCGTCCTCACATGCATTTAACGCCACATCTGCTTCTGATAAACTTCTGCAATGTTGAGGGTCGGGTCTGGTCCTTATAAAGCTGAAAGATTGTTATGCACCAGGTATTGAAGTTATGAAGTGTCTATTAGTAAAACAAGTAAAATGCACAGGTTTTCTCTTTTGTGAGGAGGTAGTGTTGGGAGATATTTTGTCACAATATATTAGGGGCTATGATTCAGGTTATGGTTTCAACAAAACCTTCAAATTTAATTAGGCCCAGGTTGGACAACACTTTTTTTCCTGTCCTTTGGATATTTTTTTTTCTTCAAATCATATTAAAACAGAGAACTGAGAAATGAAACAGTCATTGTTTCCCAGATTTGGATTGCCTGACTACCTCCACTGGGGTGATGGCAATAGCAGAAGCTTCTGTGGCGACACATAGACACGTACGCGTTCAGTATTAGGGCATACCGCCATCCTATCTTCCTCCATCCTTCAGCTGTATACCATTATACTTATAGTTCTCTAGGCCTCGAAATGCCTTCAAAAGCATCCGAATTAAGAAGTCCCCTTCACGTTGGCCGTCTTGCTGTCATCCCTCTATTGATTTCCAGACAGTGACCCCAGCTGAACCTGCCACCTGCTATGCGAGAGCCCTATGTTTAGAATCATAGAATCATTTGGGTTGGAAGGGACCTTTAAATGTCATCTAGTCCAACCCCCCTGCCATGAGCAGGGACATCTTCAACTAGACCAGGTTGCTCAGAGCCCCGTCCAACCTGACCTTGAATATTTCCAGGGATGGGGCATCTGTGGCCTCTCTGGGCAACCTGTGCCAGTGTTTCACCACCCTCACTGTAAAAAATTTCTTCCTTATATCCAGTCTAAATCTTCCCTCTTTCAGTTTAAAGCCACTACCCCTTTTCCTATTGCAACAGGCCCTGCTGAAAAGTTTGTCCTTATCTTTCCTGTAGGCCCCCTTTGAGTACTGGAAGACTGCAATAAGGTCTCCCCAGAGCCTTCAGTTCTCCAGGCTGAACAACCCCAACTCTCTCAGCCTCTCCTCAAAGGAGAGGTGCTCCAGCCCTCTGATCATCTTCATGGCCCTCCTCTGAACCTGCTCCAACAGGTCCATGTCTTCCCTGTGCTGAGGGCTCCAGAGCTGGACGCAGTACTCCAGGTGGAGTCTCACGAGAGCAGAGTAGAGGGGCAGAATCACCTCCCTTGACTTTCTTTTGATGCAGTCCAGGATACGGTCAGCCTTCTGGGCTGTGGGCGCAGGGCGCACATTGCCGGCTTATGTCCAGCTTTTCATCCACCAGTACCCCCAAATCCTTCTTGGCAAGATTACTCTCAAACCCTTCATTGTCCAGCCTGTATTGATGCCGGGGGTTGCCCTGTGCAGGACCTTGCACTTGGCCTTGTTTTGAACCTCATGAGGTTCACACAGGCCCACTTCTCGAGTCTGTCCAGGTCCCTCTGGATGGCATCCCATCCCCTCCAGTGTGTCAACCACACCACTCAGCCTGGTGTCATTGGCAAACTTGCTGAGGGTGTACTTGATCCCACTGTCTGTGTCATTGATGAAGATATTAAACAGTACTGGTCCCAACACGGAACCCTGAGGGTCCGTCCTCCCTGAGGATTTGTGTCTGAAATACTCCCGCAGATCACCCCATGGCTCAGGTGAGCATGGCAGAATTGGGAATTGCTGCCCCTTTGCTGTTAGTGTCCCCTGCACTCTGCTGGAGGAGATGCTGGCTCAGGGCTTTGGGTGGCTTGGCCAAGAGAGTGATGTGTCGCCTTGATCATCTGTTAGTGCTTGTGGCTATTAATTGTACGTCTGCTGGACTCGTGTTCCACAGAGTAGTTTCCGTCAAGCTGCAAAGCGGACAGCCCCAGTGAGATGTTGTCAATAGCAAATGAAGCATGAAACAGCCTTCCCTTTTCCCTTCCCGAGGTGGCAGGTAGTACACTGTGGTGTAAGGAATTCGTAATTAGTTGTTATGAGGCATAGGATAAAAAGCACCGACTTTAAACAAATATTGAAAATAGCAGAAAGCGGGAGACTGCGTTGTGAGGAAAAACCTGCTTGGATAGACACATGCATATTTAATCAATCTTCAGTAATTCATGAAATATTAATATGATGCATATGGTATTACAAGGGTTTAGTAATGTGTTTGGCTGAAATTCTTATACCTAATTGAGAATTGTTGCCTTTTTAAAAAAATTTTTTCGGAAGAGTTAGAATTAACTTAAGTAAACAATAATATTACTGCAGCTGTCTGCTATATATACTTAACTGAAAATAGTTTAGTCCTTAAAGTCATTAAGCTTTTATTAACTGAGAACTGTGCCTGATATTCCACAAATATTTTTGTGCCATGACTTCTTTTAATGCCTTTCTCAGAGAATCCATCGCTATCTAAACTGTCATTTTTACCTTTATTGTTTTTGTTCTGACAAGGTGCTGCTTTGTTTGCTAGTCTGAATAAAAAAAAAAACAAACAGCTGCAACAAATAGCATAAAATCCAGTTTTATATTATAAAAACAACAACAAAAAAAGGGAGACATTGCTTTTGCTGCTCAGTTTTCTAGGTTTCATAACAGTTTATATGTTTGTGATATTTTATTACACTGATGAAGTTAAATTTGTATCTTACCTTTCTACACTTGATGCAGCTTTATAATATGATAAAATTCCTCAAGTTTTCATTAAATGAAGAATTTTGACAGCAACTCTTTTACAAGCTCTTTAACAAAGTGTGATATGTCTTTATGTACAATAAGGTGAAGATTGTTTGAGCAATTACTTGAATAATCAGTAACTTCAATCCTGAGGCAAGTCCAGCATTTCAGCTGGGTAAACATGTTGGAACTGCAGAAGAAAGGAAAGCACGGTAATTTTTGAAGAGATCTCATGCAGGTTATCCAAATGTGCAGGTTTTTGCAGGTCCACCTGATTCATTTTCAGAGATGTAGTTTTGCCCCATATATAGTGTGCTTTCCAGAGTGAAAGGCTTTATAACTCAGCAGGGAGTGATGCATTCCGTGGTGAATACTCTTGGGAAAACAGCACGACTCGGGAAGTACCTGATCATAGGTTTTAGAAGCCCACAGTTTAGGGAGCATCTCTACAGCATAACAGAGATAGAACAGTAGCAAAGATGGTCACGGTAGTTTTTGCTTTAATGTAGCCAGAATTAGTTCATGCCAAAATATATCTGGTTGCTGAACCATGCTGAAGTGTATACTGCTGTTGCTGCCTCTGTTAGTCTTAAAGAACGTAAGCATGAGAGCATGTGCCCACGCCGCAAGCTAGATGGGCAGCGTGTTGATATTTTCCATTCTGCTCTCTTTGATCATAAAACATACATGCAACAACCATTATTGGGTACTGGTATGTATTCCCTTTCCAGAGCTCGGATGGTGCTTGTTTTTGTGCAGCTGTGTCCTTCCAGGACTGGGGAAGAAGGGAAGCTGGAAGATGAACTGCACTCCATCTTTCCCCCTCCCTCCTCAAGCACTGTATGTGAGCAAAGCTAAAATGTATATGCATTTGGGGAGGAATGTGTGCCGGAGTAGGAGTTACCAGCGAGGAGGATGGGAGGGTGCCATATGTTCTCCTGCACTGCAGGTTTTACTCTTTCCTGGAGACTTGTTCTGAAATCCTATTGATTTCTTGTCCCAAAAAAATGTAGTTGTCTTGCAGTACCTGGTGAATATTGTAGAAGGTTTGGATATTACTGCTTAGTGTTGCTATCTCTGCAGTTATGGGGATGTAAGCACCGACTTATTTGAGGAAAGCCTAAGTCACCTTATTCTTTGTTATAAATGTTAGATGATGGATTTTCCTGAATTGAGATCTAGGTCAGTATTTATTTATTATTATTATTAGGTTTTTTGGGTACTGCACATTGAAAACCACATTCCTGAAGCACATATGTATCACCCAATAGAAATTTTTGGTATGACATTAATGTTACTCAGTTGCTTTTTGCTGCGGATTTTTTTTCTTCCTAAGGAGATGTGAATGCATGAGGCCTTTTTTATTCTGTCTGTCTTTCTGCTTGACTCTTGTTTTATCGCTTTTTAAAATGCTAACTATGAATCTGAGTTTCAAAGTTCTCCACAAATAAATACAAGCAACCCTTCCACATACTGAAGACTTTTTCAGTTACTGTCTTGCTACAGGCCATTCTTCTGTACATTTGGAAAATTCACTCCCCTGAATTTAGCCAGGCATCAGCACTTCCACCACACCTTAGAATTAAACTTAACCTACCTCATGATCAAGGATATTTTCCTCCTTAATACCAAGTAGCATTCTTCATGGAGACCCTCTGACAGTGTTCTCATATACAGCACAGTGGGAAAACATCACTGCGTGAGTTTATGTTGCTTCAGTGCAGGTTATAAAGGAATCATAAAATTAATGAATTCATAGACTTTTACAGTGAGCTAAGAAGCCTTTTGCTCATGTAGTCTGACCTGTGCAGTGCTGGACAGACTTAAATTCATTAGATGGTGAACTCCAAGGTATGAAGAAAAATAACTATTATGAGCTGCAAATTACATTCTAAAGCAGGGGATTTGATAACTAGTTAATTTTTATGGGACTGACCAGTCTTGAATTTTAAAAGGAATTGTATAAATAAAGTAGTCTCTGCTCTGAGGTCATTGACACAGCAAAGCTGCTGCAAAAATAAAGTGGATTGTTGAAACTATGCTCTGGCCTGTGAACATCTGAACATTGATCTCATGCATATTATTTTAAAATGCAAAGTGATTTATAATTATGTTCCCTGTTCAGTTTAGAAATCTTACAATTTTGTAGAACATCTTTGGGATTTTCTCTTCAGAGAAAGTAAGTTCTAGCATAGCTTTTACTTCTGTTTAGAGATTATTTTTTTTTCTAATTCTTAAATGAGTGATAAGAACACTTAAAAAATGTTAGGTTGTTGACTTTAACTAAAATTTAGATCTTAGATGAGTTCTTTACTCTACAACTGAAGTCTTTTTCCCCACACTGGAAGTACCTTATACATTGTGCCTTGATAGTTATATACGGAGGAGGGAACTTAATCCTGCATCTTGATAAATAACAGTGCCTAGATATCATTTCTCTCACACACTAAGCTCCTCCTGTAAAGACTATTTCCATTGCATCTGTATACAATTTTTATGAACAAGTGATTAATTCCCCTTTTTTTTTTCCTTGAAAATTATACTAGTAAATACAGTGTGCCCCAGGTAAAAGTACTAAGCGTTCTAAAACACTATCATGTTTTTCACACATAATACTATTATGCATTCCAGTTTCTATACGGGATGTTTGCATCTTTGTTTTCCGTAACACATTGTAGCCTTATTTATATTTCATGGTACTTAAGTTCACAGTCTATGTGTCATTCAAACAAGGGAAGATACTAGGGGGATAACAGCTGAAATTTAATAATGGATGAGGAAGTGAATTGTAATTGCAGTAGTTTTCCTAAAGCCATTTTAGTTGAGGATCTGTTGTCAACAATCCCTTTGAATCTTGTATACATACGGAAGTGGTCTGATAAAGCTAATTTCTGTTTTGGTTTAGAGTTCAGAATCCATTTTCCATTTTTCCTTTCACCTTGTAGGCCTCTGTCTTGAAGTTGGTGTAATTTTACACAAAGCATGAGTCAATATAGAACTTGACCGCTGCGCAGTGGCCATTCATACTGCTGCTCTGCAAATTCTGGGCAAGATCAAGCAACTCATTATTTGTCATAATTTTTTAGTGTTAATTTCTACCTCTAGGTTTGTGAGTTTCTTTTGGAGGGGGCTAAACTGAAGTTAAGGTTCTAGTTCTTGTCCTCATGTCATGCATTAGACCAAGTTGTTCATTGAGATCAACTAGCACATCTCTTCTGTAGCCAAAAAATGCTGCGCAGGTTCATAGAAGCGAAGACTTTGACACAGAATTCATGAAAACCTGGCACGGTGTATGATTGTACATAAGCGCTAAGAATGTTATTTTAACTTAGAATTTATTGAATTTTGTCACTGAGGGTTTTTCTTGTTCTTGTTTTGAAGTCACAAGGAGTTTTTACACAAACTGTAGCGTAAGCATGTATACACTTTTGCCTGGCATCATTGAATACATTTTGCAGCAGTGTCACATGTGAAACTTAGATTGGAGCACTAGGTACATGGTAGCACTCAGCCAGTGATGTTGAAAGGTAGCCTTTTTTTATATCCCTCAGTTGGGATAAAATTTCAGACTAGTGATGCCGGCACTGTATTAATGTTTTTAATTAAAGACAGAGATTATTTTTTTTTTAAATATATGCCCCTAAACCAGAGAGACCTCATGTTGATTGGGAGCGGAATTCATATTCCATATGCCTTAATACGACATTTCAGTTTGTACAGACTACAGTGTCTTTGCTTTGTGAATTATAAGGCTGTCCACCTGTGTAAGTTGTGTGCCATCATGGCTAATTGTCATCTGCAAATTTTAATAATCCTGTCATCTCTTCTGCCATTTTCAGGACTGTAAGTGAGAACGTTGAATAGTACCAGAGTGAGAACAGACAATGGGAGGCAGAGGTGTTTGAGTGTCATACCCTTTCAGTTTTGAAGTGGGTCATATAAATACTCTTTGAGTAGGGTTATCCCACCCTATTCTTCATGTCCGTCTTACGGCAGTTCAATATAGACCATGTTTTCTTGGCTTTCTTAAAGAGAAAGTCACTTAAAATAGTGTCAGCCTTGCTTCAAATCAAAACGTATTATATCTCACATTCAAATGTACATTACTCTGTCACAGAAATAAATTACTTTGGTTTGGCATGAGTTGTTTCTGACAAAGCCATCTTGGCTATTATTTAGCACCATATTAAAATTTCCTTGTGCATATCAAAAGGTAATTTAACTGTGCAGTCAAATGTAAATAAGTTATTACTTTGTAGCAGTAAGACTGTCTAGTATTACAGTGCTGTTTGATGGGTCCAGTTTTGAAGAACAGAAATGTAATATATGAAATGCTAATTTCGGAATACCTCCACTGTTAATGACTTTGTTATATGAGAGCTTTAAACTCCTTAATGTCTTGTTTGGATGTCAGCTTAAGTTTCTGGGAATTTGCTCAAGTAGGTTGGTAATTAAGGTACTTTCTGGACATAATTAGTGGAGCATACTGTAATTAATAAACTTGAAATCACTAAATGTAAAATGTGTTCTTAAAGTACTACAACTTGGATAATGAAAACATTTACAACCTATATCATTCATGGAGAACAATAGTACTCCTTAATATATTTTGCCATGAATCAGCGAGCTCTCCTCTTCTTCAGCCCCCGCTGCTGACAGTTATTTTAAGATCAGAATTAATACTTATGTATATACAGCTCCTGTAAATCAGATGGATTAAAGAAAACAAATTTTTGACAATGCTGAAGTTGAAGTACGTTTTCTAAGGTGGCTTACACATCAGTTGTAAAGGTATAGCAGAATTCTTCTGTAATAAATTAAAGTGTTTATGAAAAGCCTGGATCACTTGCTAGTTAGTAAGCATATTATTCTACTTGTTCTAGTCTTTTACTTCTGTACGTAGCTGGGCACATCCAATTAAGAAGTGGGAGCAATCATTTTTGTGGGCTACTATAGTTGGTTCTCTGACAGCCAAATGGAATGATAAAATGGAACTAATATCATCTGCTCTGAAACTTTTTTTAAAAATTCACATAGTTAAAGACAGTTTCTGACCAGCTATTAAATTGGATGTGGAAGTGTGTGCATTCTAAAAGAGCTTCATGTTATCTCGTGGGATGTAGCCATGACTCATTATAGCTTTTCTGTTTTTGTTTTCTGGAAGTCACTACTTTGAAGGCTGGGTAATGGATTGGGTGAGCAGTTGCTATGTGACAATTCTTGTCTTCTTATCAGGTGGTTTGCGCCCTGAATTGTTCAAGTCACATTTATTTCTTTTTCTGCTTTTTCTGTCTAATCACGCAGGTCAAAATTTGCGAAGTGATCCTTGTCCATAGGCCCTACAAAAAAGGGGGTGGGCAACTGGTTGAGTTTTCCTTGGGTTTTTGTGTTTTGTTTTTTGTTTTCAGAGGAGTTTGAATCTTTGACTTTGAAATCTTTGCACCAAATCAGTCCATTTCTCGAGCTTATGACAGCAAAAATTATCTCTACTTATAGCTGTGACTCTGTTAAACTATTTTAGAAAACTGATTTCCTGCTAATTGAAACTTTGTATTTTTAGAGAGTATGTCTATCCTTACATAATTTGTGCATGTTACACGGAGAAATGTGCTAGAAATAATGAAGGTTGAAGTTTTTTGCCAGCAATTATCTAAAGGTACGGTAAGCAGCAATGCATTCCTGAAGGTTGTCATAAGCACAAAGCTAACACAAAACCAAAGCATACTGGTCCTAGCAGTTGAGGGAACAATTAAAAACATTAAAGATGTTGAGAAGCTGCTTTTCTTATTTTGTCTTTTTGTTTTCTCTTTTCTATCTTGCGCTCTCTCTCTCGCGCTTTCTCTCTTTCTATCTCTCTTTCTCTTTTTCTATCTCTCTTTCTTTCTCTTTTTCCTTTTTCTTTTCTCTATTTTCTTTTTTCTTTTTTTTCCCCCTAACTTACTGGAGAAGATGTTGGGGAAAATACATCTACTTTTCAAAAAATCAAAATAAAGGGATGTAGAAGATATTAATGTAATTATGTAAATTGGGAATATAGCCAAATTCAGAATACTCTAAACTGTACTCACTCTGTCTCAGTAATAAGATTTAGAAGAATTTCAGAAAAGAGCACAAGAAAGTTTAGGAAATCACTGGTGTGTTGTAGAGGCTTGACAATACTTTTGTGTCATGAGGAGCTTCGGTTAATTATTTCTACACTTAGCTTTAAGAAATAAAGTACACTCAGTCATAATACTCATTTGCTATTGCTCTTTCTCTGTAATGCTAGAGAACTCCAAAAATGCAAAAAGAGAATAACAAAAATTACATTACCATTATTTTTGTAATAAACTTTAGAAGAAAAATTGTTAACCGCTATTAACTTCTTTGCTCATGAGAATATTAGACTACATACGCCTGCGTTTAGGAACAAGGACATGCCAATATGTGTTTTGTCTCTTGAAAATAGTGAAGTACTGAAAAATCCAAATGGTGTTATTGTGGTACAGTGTTCACATAGAAGTGTTCTTGTATATTCTGCAATTTACCTTTTTCAAGGAGATCTTCAACAGCATTTCAGTCCTTATTACCTGTTTCACAGGCATTGATGACCTTTACAACAATGTGAAGGCATGTTTGTATATGACAACTTGCTAGGTTGGAGGAAAATAATGGATTTTTATCAGGAGGTGAATTACTTTTGCTTTACTACCTTCTTAGACAATTTATTAAGTAAGATAATATTTTAACAATGGCATTATTTTAAAAATAAAAACCTGTCATGCTTTAATATGCCCATAATGCCAAGACTTGGCTAGCGTACACGGCGCCAGGAGGTCAGTGAAAGATGACTTTTGGTTATATATTAAGTGTGCAGAGATTACAGTTTAACTGAGTAATGCAGTAATTTTGTTAAATTCTTCAAGGTTAGGAATTTAATAGCAGTTATCCAGTACTCAGTTCAGTAGGTTCCCTTTCATAAATAACCGTCATAATGTGCCCAGATAAACAGAGAAATCATGAGTTCTCAAACAGATATCTTCTGACCAAATTTGTTCTCATGAACAATAAGCATAAAAAGGCACTTTAAGTTATGCATATATATAAAATTCATCCTCAGTTGCTGACTGCTGCAAGTTAACCTCAGCTGTGTGCTTGTATATGACATAAGTGATGTCACACTGTTCATCCAAATGACATTGTCACAGGAAATAGCTATTATTAGCCCAAACGTTTCTCTTTTAGGAATCCCTTGGAATCTGATCTTGCCTGTTTGAGTTTATATTGATATAAGTCCCTGAAAGGTCATGCCCTTTCATTACAAAATCTTTTGCCTCTGCTTTCTTGTTTGAAAAAGCAAGCAAACAACACCTGAACATAATTATGCCCTCTGTCTTGCAGATGACCCAAACAAGTATTTATCCCCCAAGAAAGTTATATGAAGAACCTCATCTAGAGTTTTTGTGAAAAGGGATATTATATTAGCTGTCAGAACAATTCCACAAAGTTCAGAGGTGTTGTGAGGAATTATGTGAAAATTTGTGTAGGGCCAACCTAGGGTTAATTAGCTTGAAGCCAACTGTTTGGAGCTGTGTAGTCATAAATTTCTGCAAAAGTTGAGAATCTGTATGCTAAACATACAGTTTGATGATTGTTTTTGTTAGCATAGGCTATCTGATGTTGAATGAAGTGTTGGAAAATAGGTATTCCTTTAGTCTGTAGCCATGTAAGAGAATGGATCTGACTCTAAACAAATGCAAATTATAGGGTTTTTGGCTTGAGGTCCAGCTGGGTTTTGTACCCTTTTGAGCCCTTTTAGATGCAATATAAATACTTAAAACATACAGTAGAAACAAGGCTGAGCATTGAAAATGCTGTTTTCAGTTTTCCTTAATGAAAAACATGCTATAAATCTCCTTGGAGAGTCATCTTAATGCATACTGATGAAATTCAGCACTTTACTGATGCTTCACCCAAAACAAGATCCTTTAGTACAAGAATTGTTCAATCATTATCATCACTGCAGGGTGAAAGGTGATACCTTATATAGTATAGTTTACCGTACTAGACCAGGATTAGATCTACTCCTTCAATGCTCATTGCCGATTTAGATTGGATGCACAGGACTGTACAACACTTAGGCCTGGAGAAGAAGCCTGTGTATTTTAGGATTTATTCTTAGATTATAAAATCATCCTTTGATCCTTGGGAAGGCTAAAGAATATTTTATTGTCCTTGAGATTTCTGTATGTAGACAGACATAAGCATTTTCCCTGATGTAATGATTCAACAAGCAAAGTTCAAATGATCAATAAGAAACCATAATTTCTGCAATGCTGCCTCATGTGCTCTGTCAGCAAACAAGGAGAGTGAACAAGGATTCATCATCTCCCTAGAGAAACAGGACAAGTCAGTAAGGCAAGTGGAGGATTTTTTTTTTTTTTTTGACTGACATCAGATCATGGGAATCCTTGCCATAGTTGGTCTTAAGTTTGCCAAAAAAATAAGAAATTGTAGTCTGTCATTCTAGAAAGCTACATTTTTGAAATACAGTGTAGATTGTGCACTTCATCTCTTCACAATAAAACCTTTTTTTTGTCTTTTTCTGCAACACTCCTTTTTAAATCACAGGCTGAACACGAATCATAGAATCATAGAATCATAGAATGGTTTAGGTTGGAAGGGACCTTGAAGATCATCGAGTTCCAACCCCCCTGCCACAGGCAGGGATACCTCTCACTAGACCAGGTTGCCCAAGGCCACGTCCAGCCTGGCCTTGAACACCTCCAGGGATGGGGCTTCAACAACCTCTCTGGGCAACCTGTTCCAGTACCTCACCACCCTTAAAGTGAAAAACTTCTTCCTAATGTTTAATCTAAACCTGCCCTCTTCCAGCTTAAAGCCGTTCCCCCTCGTCCTATCACTACATGCCCTAGTAAAAAGTCCTTCCCCAGCTCTCCTGTAGGCCCCCTTTAGGTACTGGAAGGCCGCAATAAGATCTCCCCGGAGCCTTCTCTTCTCCAGGCTGAACAGCCCCAACTCTCTCAGCCTCTCCTCATAGGAGAGGTGCTCCAGCCCTCGGATCATCCTCGTGGCTCTCCTCTGGACGCGCTCCAGCAGGTCCATGTCCTTCTTATGTTGGGGACTCCACAGCTGGATGCAGTACTCCAGGTGGGGTCTCACGAGAGCGGAGTAGAGGGCCAGAATCACCTCCCTTGACCTGCTGGCCACACTTCTTTTGATGCAGCCCAGGATACGGTTGGCCTTCTGGGCTGCGATCGCACACTGCTTGCTCATGTCGAGCTTCTCATCAATCATCACCCCCAGGTCCTTCTCCACAGGGCTGCTCTCCAGCCATTCTCCGCCGAGCCTGTATTTGTGCTTGGGATTGCCCCGACCCAGATGTAGGACCTTGCACTTGGCCTTGTTGAACTGCATGAGGTTGGCTTGGGCCCACCTCTCCAGCCTGTCCAGGTCCCTCTGGATGGCATCCCTCCCCTCCAGCGTGTCTGCCTCGCCAAACAGCTTGGTATCATCAGCAAACTTGCTGAGGGTGCACTCTACCCCACTGTCCATGTCACTAACAAAGATGTTGAACAGTACGGGTCCCAGTACCGACCCCTGAGGAACGCCACTCGTCACTGCTTTCCACTTGGACACCGAGCCGTTGACCGCAACCCTTTGAGTGCGACCATCCAGCCAGTTCTTTATCCACCAAGTGGTCCATTTATCGAATCCATGTCTCTTCAATTTAGAGACCAGGATATCGTGTGGGACAGTGTCAAACGCTTTGCACAAGTCCAGGTAGATGACATCAGCAGATCTTCCCTTGTCCACTGCCACTGTAACCCCTTCATAGAAGGCCACCAAATTTGTCAGGCATGACTTGCCCTTGGTGAAGCCATGTTGGCTCTCGCCAATCACCTCCTTGTTTTCTGTGTGGCTCAGCAGAGTTTCCAGGAGGATCTGCTCCATGATCTTGCCAGGCACAGAGGTGAGACTGACTGGCCTGTAAACGAAGGCCAGCTATGTAGTATATTTTGCTAACAGATCCCTCTCCAGGGAAGAGGCTTATGAACCAGGATTTAATTCAGAAAAGAAAATAAGCCTAAATTACTATGATCAGTGAATTTTTATTCAGATTGATGACAAATGAGCTGATACTCTCGAACTTTAATATTAGTATCAATGTCTGGAAGGATACCAAGGATCAGATGGGTAAAGAATGAGCAGAATATCTAAACCCTTCTTAAGTGAGAACGGTCCAAACAAACATCTTATCATTGTATTGCAAACAACAGAGCCAGTGCTTCTGTGGCTGTCCTGTATATGTGAAGGATGTCATACTTTTTTTTCAAGGCTTAGTCAATAGATAGAAGGCCTGTAGGAGAGAGACCCATTTGTAAATCAAAATCTGGATCTAGAATCTGTCAAGAGGGTCAGACCTGTACCTGGGATGGCTCGCAAGCTGTGAGTGATTGCAGATGATAGCATGATTACAGTGTGTTACTGACTTCTGTAAGCTAGAGGTTAGAGGAGTGTTGTGTTTGCGTAACTAAGAAGCCTTTATTTGCTTATTAATCTGCTTACAACTTGAAAAGTTAAACTGTACGTAGTTGTTTCTTTGGCTTAAAGCTACTTATGTGTTTCTGCATAGAGTGAGATGTTACAAGACAGCTTGCTGTGGGGTGGTTAAAAGCTGACATGTTTCTACAGTTCATTCATTTTGTATGTGTGTATGGCTTGTAGAGCAGTCCTCCCTCTCTTCACCCTCTCACAGCCTGTTGACTAAATGTATTCCATGCTTTAGACTGTGTTTTGGTGTTAAATAATTGCCGATAGCTGCTTTTCAGTAAGAGTCTTGTGTTTTAAATATATTCAGAACTTGTCTCAGTTGGTCTGATAGTAGACCAACTGATGCTGGAGTCAGAACTCCTAATCAAATGTTTATTATTTCTTGTAATCATTAGAGGTTTGTGAGTATCCCACATATTTCCACCCCCAAAAAACGCAAAGAGCTAACTGTGCAAAAACACTGTTCAGTAGCAAACCTTTTAATGGGCTGTGGTTAACCATGCTGTTAAATGGGCTGTTTTAAGTTGGTTCAACCACTGATGATTTTAGTGTAAAGCTTTGCCTCTAGAATTCTGCCAAAAAATTATAGTGTGAGACAACTTGAAAATACTCTGACTACTATATGCTTATTATTTGGCTAAAGCCAACTTTAGAGAAATACTCGTAGGTCATCTTTGAGATTGATTGTTACTGACCAAAATTGTTTGCTTTGCACTTCAACATGAGCAAGCAATGTGCGATCGCAGCCCAGAAGGCCAACCGTGTCCTGGGCTGCATCAAAAGAAGTGTGGCCAGCAGGTCAAGGGAGGTGATTCTGCCCCTCTACTCTGCTCTCATGAGACCCCACCTGGAGTACTGCATCCAGCTGTGGAGTCCCCAACATAAGAAGGACATGGACCTGCTGGAGCGTGTCCAGAGGAGAGCCACGAGGATGATCCGAGGGCTGGAGCACCTCTGCTATGAGGAGAGGCTGAGAGAGTTGGGGCTGTTCAGCCTGGAGAAGAGAAGGCTCCGGGGAGATCTTATTGCGGCCTTCCAGTACCTAAAGGGGGCCTACAGGAGAGCTGGGGAAGGACTTTTTACACGGGCATGTAGTGACAGGACGAGGGGGAACGGCTTTAAGCTGGAAGAGGGCAGGTTTACATTAAACATTAGGAAGAAGTTTTTCACTTTAAGGGTGGTGAGGTACTGGAACAGGTTGCCCAGAGAGGTTGTTGAAGCCCCGTCCCTGGAGGTGTTCAAGGCCAGGCTGGACGTGGCCTTGGGCAACCTGGTCTAGTGAGAGGTATCCCTGCCTGTGGCAGGGGGGTTGGAACTCGATGATCTTCACGGTCCCTTCCAACCTAAACCATTCTATGATTCTATGATTAACTTCCAATCATCAGTACTAATATAACAATTCAAATGGATCAGTTTATTATATGACAGTGAAAGAACCAAGTCAGGAGAGACCGTTAAATCACTTAACTGACCTCTGCAACTTGACTTTGTTTTAGGTAGGGCATTTTATCCTGAAGATATGTGCCACAGTCAGGACTACGATTCAGATATCTGTATGTCAGGGAACTGGCAGGGTGAAATATGCCCTTGCAAGCAGTCTGGAGGAAGACTAAGGTGAAATCCTGCAAAGATTAACGCTATTGATCTTTGAGAAATATTCCTGTCAAGGGAAAAGTCTGCCAGCCATTAGAGCACTCTCTACGGCTTGAAGAGAAAGAAATACTTGATCATTTTCCCTTGGCATCTATTTGATGTTTGATAAGAATCTGTGAAGCCAGTTGTGCGTTGGAGAAGGATATCGTTTCTGATCTGCTGTAGGCAGAGAATCCTATGTTTGAGAACTGATTTAATTACTGCTTTACCATAGACCTGCACGTGGTATGAGGATGTAGAAAGCAAAGCAAAGCAGAGCTGCTTATTTTCTCAAAAGCTGCAAGAGAACATTTGTGGAATGCATGGTTTCACAAATACACACACATGAAGGCTTAAAGAATACACTAAAACCATACTGCTCTCTTTCACATTTTGGTCCTTCTCGCCTGTTATTCACAGCTACTGTAGACTTTCTCAGGAGACATGTTTTTTACGTGGCCTTCAGAAGTATTTCATAGTGCACTCTCTTTAGAATCTATTACCTTTTGAAGAAGTGTTCTTTAGTAAGTAAAGAAAGACTAGAGAGTTTAAAAAGTAATCTTGTCTTTTCACTTACCTTTAATTTTCTCTGGAATAATTAGAAACTGTTTTGTCTGGTTAGTTGACTATTACTAAAAATAAACTCGAGGAGAGAGAAGGCAAGGAAAGTGTCATGAACAGCTGAGGGTACAGCTGAATATAATCTATGGTTATAGTGAATGGTTATGGTAGGCTTTTCAGTGGAAAAAAGGCCAATTTTGATTTCCAAGGATTACAGCACATAGCTTTTATTTAATTTTGTGGTAAGGCTTTATGTTATTAGTCTTTATCCAGCCTCGTAACAAGCAGCAACATGTCATCAGAATTAGTACATAAATTACATTTATTTTTTCTTTGTTTTGCCCTTTTAGTATCAAGCCAAAGAGAATTGGGCACTCTTTTTTACCTTTTCTCAATCCATGGCTCATCTTTTTCAGTTTGGCTTTTGGGATGCTGCTGTTTGCCTCCTCCTTCCCAGCTGTTCACTGGAAGATTCCGGACTGAAGCCAATTCATTTGCTTTCCTACTTTATTACCAAAAATGGCAAAATTTTGCCAATGTTGTCATTTTCCCACTTCAATAATAGATAATAAAGTTGCACGTGGGAATTTTTGCATATCTTCAATTTTTTGAGTGTGGGTGGAATACTATTTCAGGCTCTTACTCTCAAATGCTAAAACATGAAAGACTGTATTATGGATTTTTTCCATGATAACCAATATTTTTAGCTTATTTCTGATTCATCTGAATCTGAGATAAGTTATCAGAGGCACAGAAACAAATGGTCATGTATATGCCCTGGGTTTCCTTTTTCTAAACACCTTGGGAAGACAAAGTGTTTGAGACACTTGCTGTGTAGAGAAGAGGCGGCAAAACCCCCCAAACTTCTGGGAATTGTATGGTTTTTCTTCTTGCATTTTACCAGAGGAGGAAGTTTTTTGACATCAGCTGTAATTGAGTTTGATGGAACTAGTTTATATCTGTGAAGGACAAATTCTGTTGAATGTAAAGACTTTAAAATACTATATTGTACAGGGTGTTTTGTTTTAATTGTATTTTTAAATGCTGCATAGCTTTATTATCAAATGCTTGGACAAAATTTTTTTAAAGGGCAAGTGGAGAGCAAAAATCTGTTCAGATTCCTATACTATATCCAGGGCCAGGTATGGACATTGTGAGGAATTACTAAAATAAATTATCTGGGAGTAATAAACTCTGACACACCATATTGCTGATGTGAAGGGATCTGTAGTCTTCACAGAAAATTAACATGCTTCTGAGAACTTGCTGTGTGCCAAGCCGTGCGGTGGTGCATCCTGCCTCCTATGGCTGGTGTCTTTCATGATGGTCTCGAGTGCTTCCCCAGTACATTACTATGCACAGGCATTTTAATTATGTTGCGTGCATAAACACAGACACACGCTCACACACTTGCCTGGTGTCCCAGATATGCCTGATAACCGCGCGTGTGCTTGAGTCTACTTCATGATTGGCGCAGATTTCTCAAGAGTGAGTCCCGTCAAACCAGCTTAGTTTCCTTCTGTTGAAGGGTGATCGGTTTAGCAGACAGAGGTGTAAAAGGTGGGGTCAGATATTTTGTGTGTAATACTTCCACCTATGGCATTTTCAAATTCGAACTGAGGAAGGATAATCTAGATGAAACTGCTAGAAGATCAATTCAGAACAGTTTTGAAAGCCATACACAGTGTTGATTCCCTTCTAAAATAGCAGACTGTATCAAGTGAGTTTCTACAGGGATTTGCCCCAGGCTAGCGCTATTCAGTGCTTGCATTAATGATCTGGATGATGGAATACAGAACATACTTATGAAATTTACAGGCTGCACCTATCTAAGAAGGATTAAGAGGTCTTGTAAGGACAGAGTTAGAATTCAGAATGATCTTGAGAAATTGATTTGAAAAAATAGGATGCTATTGAAAGGGAGCAAGTGTAAGGTACTGCATGAAGAAAAAGAAAAGGCGAAGTATGGGTATATAGTAGACAGCTGTGTGGATAGTCGACCTGCAGAAGGGGATTTTGAGGTTATAGTAAGTTACAGGCTGAATGTTAGTCATGTCAAGCAGATATAAAGGAGGAGAATATTGTACTGGGAGGTGTAAACAAAAGTGTAGGTTGTTAAACATGGAGTAATCCCTGTGCTCTACTCATATGGAGTGACCCTTGTGCTCTACTCAGCCATGTGGGTTCTAGTAGTGAATTCAACACATCAAGAAGGATGTGGACTAACCTGAGAGATTCAAGCGGGCAGCAATGAAAACTAGACTTACAAATAACAGTTTGGGTAAACCTCTGTTAGATGTTTGTATTTTTAGCTGTAGGTACAGTTCTTTAGAGAAGGAGAGTAAACTTGAACTGCTTCTTAAGATCTTTCCAATCTGTATGGTAAATTTAGTAGCTTCTTGGAAAAGTCAGATGACATGATGTCCTGGAACTGACACCGGAACAGGTCATCCAGCGCCCTGATTGCAGTGGATGCACACATGCGAGGTAGCTCACGTGAATGTATGTGAGGGCCAGCTCTGCAGCGAGCATCGTGTCTCTGACACACACAACACTACTAGCGTGCGTGCTGTAATCTTCTCATAGAGTAGGGAACATGGCCTGTGGCCCCCTGCTGCACCTGCACAAAGGCAAGTGGCCCACCCAGCCAGAAAGGCTGGGCATCCCTGCAATTGCTTTATAATTTACAGTTGACAGGACACTCGCGTTTTTAATGGGTTTGAAGTTTCACTAATGGAAAATACTTGCTACTGGAAACAAAGTAAATCAGCTTGTTGACAATACTGTATTTCACACTCTGATAAGTCTGTGACTCTTTTGGCACACTACTTGTGTGAGCTGGCACAGGCAGGATGCAGGAGCAACCACAAAACCACGGTTGAAGTGCAAAGAGTAGATTTATTTTTGTTACCTTGTGAACTGGGGAATCTCCGAAGCAGCACCCAAGCAGAGGCACACAAGCGGGAACCCAGGCACCACAGAGCTCAGTCCTTGCTAGAGAATTTTGGAGCCTGCTGTTTTCGCCTTTATATCAGGGATTCACGCAGGTGTAGTTTACCGCTGTGCTTTGATCTTTCCCACAGCAGGGCAGGAATCTCAAGCGTGTTCCATAGGGTGCCTCTAAGTCTATCACAGGCCTATGTTATCTAAACACAGATGTTCTACTTGTCAAGCACACAAGGCAAACCAATGGTTACTATGATGTATGTGTTTTTCTACACCCCAGCTGCAACACTTGAGCGTGTTGACAGTCCTCCTTGCCAAGCTTCCGTTATTTTCCCACACTACTTGATGTGAGTGCAAGGACATTCAATACCAGCAGTTTGCTCTCTCATGTACGCAGGCCAGCAGCATGCTTTGAAGGTGGCAAAAAAAAAAAAAAGGGAATCATTGTGGTTTGTCAGAATGCTGACAATCTGAATGATGACTTTGACTGTTACATGGAGCCCTCTTACCTGCGAAGTCATCATTGGCTGACTGTGATAAACAAACCACAAGAGAAATCAAGATAACATTTGTGTAGGATAGAAGATGAACACATTTTTTTTAAAAAACTAATAAATGAAAATTTGCCGAAGAAAAAACATGTCAGGTTTTAAATTAAGAAAACAAAAATGTTAAAATAATTGCTGGTTGGACTGATGAAACGCGTATTGTTTAAAGCATTTGTTAAATAGAACAAGGAAGAATTTATGCTCTTGGAAACCGAAAATGGTGTCTGAGAAAAAGACACTATTGATGAGTGATGTAGAGATCCAAACTTGAATAATTTATTTTCCCAAGTAAAAGTATATATTTCAATAATTCTAGTCCTTCAGAAACATATGTAAATCTGTGTGTTTAAACTGTGAGTTGGTGTTTACTAAAGCTTTTAAATTAGAGCATTAGGTTGAAATATGGTGCATATATTTGTGGTTTGCTGGGACTCTGTGCATGTGCGCATGTCTAAGGAATGCTCTGCACCCATTGTTAGGAATAATCAAAGAGAAACTCAGGTAGTCTTTTGAGGGGTAATGTTCTTCTAAGATACTAAAAATAATTTGAAGGGATCCAGTCAGGAATTTCGCTCAAAATATTTGTGCTCTATCCACCACACCCACTCATTCGCTTAATATAAGATTCTGTTGAGAAGATTGTATGCAAATGTAGAGATAATAGAGTCGTGTACAGAAAGGGTAGACTATAGCTCACATCTTGGGATTTTAAATACACGTTATGGGTAGATAATTTTTGTGTAAGGTAGCTAACGTGTATAACCTAATAGCTTTTCAATTTCTACATCAGATTGCTTCTTGAAAATATGAGTAATACTGGAAATCAGTGAAGATGGACACAGTACTTCTGTAGGTTGAGTGGAGCTGCAGAACTTCAGCAGTAAGGCACAATGTATACAATTTATACATAAAAATGTACAGTGCAAAACTTAACACTTGCAGTAACACAATACCATACTATATTAATAAGTTGAAGGGGACAGTAAAGAATTTCCTTCATCTGTCAGTTCCCCACATCTCTCCCTTCTGTCAGCTGTACCTTTTCACCGCTGGCAATAGTGTCATTATGTTGAAACTGGAATTGTACTTTTTTGATCTTAACTTCCTTAGCCTGTATTATTAAAAATGTGTATGACATACTAGTGATCCACTTGAACACAGATAAAGGACAATATTACGTACTGAAGATCTGTTTCTGGGAATTCCTCTGGGCTTCTACTAAAAAAAAAATTAATTCAGTGGATTTCAGTCCTCAGACATTTTGGCAACAGTCCATGATTTAAATGACATTTTGATCTCTATTTGGGATGTCTGGCTGACCAGAAAACTACTTTTTTACATTAGTTAGAGGTACTAAATTATGTGTGTGTCATGTAAAAGGTAAAACGTTAATTTCATTTTCTCAAAAAGTGAGTATCTAGCATCAAATGAAGTCTTAACTAACTCATGTAGATCCTAAAAAGGACCTTGTGCGTAGTTGTATGTATCTTTTAATATCTTCACTTTTTGTCAGTCCGTGTGCTTTATTTACTGTTATATACCTAGAAAAATACAGTTTTTAGCTGATATGCTCAACTGTCATCTATTGTCTAGTCCTTGCGTGAGCTGTTACAAATGTGTGCATGTGTTTTAATGGATCAGTTCATTCAGAGATAGTACTAAGTTGCAATGTTTAATCAGGTTAGTTCTTTGTATTCACGATAAATCAATAAACATCTCTTTTGATCGTGTACATTATCCAAGTTTCAAGCAGAAGGAAAGCAACTACCAAGACTGAGAAACCTTTTACATCTTCCAGAAGTTCCCTGTGCCAAGTTTCATATTTACTGCATATTGTTTTCAGGTGTGCATAGCAAAAATGCTGTTGCCATTCTCTGGTATTCTGTATTTTCTGTTTTGAGCTGAGGGATTGGTGTTTTTAGTGAAAGTTTTCCTGAGTTTGATCTGTCCTTCTACATTAGATAACTCTATAATCTGCATTGCCAGAATTTCTTCCAGTTCCTGTTGCTGTTATCCCTACGGCACCTTTGTGACAGAGGTGAAGTACCAACATCTGTGGTTTGCAGGTGAAGAACAGAGGCCCAGAGAGAGAGAGGGAGATCGTGGACCAGACTTACAATGCTCCTAGGTCTTGCCAGGCACAGTAAGGGTTGTGGCAGTGGGCAATGTGGTGTGGGGCTACAAGAGTGGGGTTCGCAATGCCGTTTTAGTCATCTAGGTTCTGTACTCAGTGAACTAAGCACCTAAGAATGAGCTTTACAGCAGAGAATGTCAGTATACAAAATATGAACCTCAGCAGATGTTTGCAGCTCCTCTAGGGGTGGTTTTGCTGGGATTCACCAGCTGCAGCCTTTCCTGACCATAAGTACCTGGGGCTTCCTTCTAGGTGTGGGTGACTGCTTGTTTAACTTTGCAAGTGATGAAAAAAAATGAAGATGCTGGTGAAGCAGTGTTAAAGCACTTCTTCAGGAAGTGGGAACGAAGGGCAGGGTCATCCTAAGCCTGGAGGGCTTTGCCCTGTGTCTCATTTGGGAGGGAGTGACCTGCCCTTGAGCACCAGGCAAGGCTGGGGTGATTGCACAGTGCTGTGGCTGCCAAAGGCCTTGGCATTAAGGCACGTCACTAGGTGATCTTTTACAAGTTTGTCGTTTACTTGTGCGGACAGGACAAATTGTTTGTGCTTAGAGGTTGGATCTACTTAATAAAGATGGTCTAGACCCAAGGGATGTGATACTCATGGGTCAAGGGGAAGAATAACTGTAGCCTGTTGTGGACAGTGTATTTGGGAAGTTCTGGATTCGGCTTGTTTTTTGCATTTAGGCCTCAGTGACTTGCTGAAAATCACATCTTAAACTGCTGAGTCTGAACTGTAGTCAATGGAGTGGTTTTTTTCTGCCTATGACTTAAAAGCAGACTTAAGACATTGAAAGAACTGCTGTTTCACAGACTGTTCATTAACTATGCTGCGATTACTTCTTACTCAAGAATTCACATGGTTGAAAATTATTTTAAAAATAAGCTTGCCCGTACTCCCATGATTTAAACCTGTAAAGGGGGAAGGGACAGCAAACAGCATCTTTCAGTATTGCTTCCTTTCTGCAGCTGCTCTGGCTGTAATGGAGAGGCAATTTAGTTAGGCTTTTTTTTTCTCCATTCTTTTTTTTTGTCTCCCCTTTTTTGCTATTTGAAGTTATTTTTTAAAATAGAAATAGAGAAGGCAGAAGCAGTGATTGCTGCAGGGAAGCACTATGGAAACCTGTCACGATAACAGTTTCAAATGAAAGTGAATCTTCAGCTGTTTAAAAAGTCAAAGTATTTGTCAGATTCTAGTGTCTCCTCTAGAGGCAGAGTTGGAGACGAAGGAAGTGTGTAGAGAGGTGTTGAGGGGAAAATACATGTTCTTGCTTTTCACTGGGGCAAAATGCATTTCTGGGCTCAGCCTTGCAATTAGATATCCTGCAGTGTTCTTATTATCTGGGACCTAAAATGGCACAATTGTTTAATGTGTTATAATGCTGTGCTAGCAATTTTGTCTTTTATGGTTGATTGGACACATTTGCTATAAAATCTTGCTTGTAAGTGTTTCCAACTGTTGTTCTTTCTAAAGAAAACATGGGCAGACACTTCCCTTCTTGGACAGAATTGTTCACAAAGCTGAAAAGAAGTTACTGGTGGTGCATACAGCAATAATTAAATAAATATACCTTTAGCATACATTTCAGTTGTGGATGACTGTCCGTATTTACCAGATGGAAAATGCGAACTGTGATGTGAATATGTATTAGATCCAAAGTCAGTTGATAGTTGTTCTCTGTGCCCTTGCTAAAGAAAACACCATCAAATGCACTTTGTTATTAGTAAAGTACACAGAAGATAAAAATTGACATGAATTTGGTACTGCTAGTAATGTTGTGATTGATAGATTCACTTTGGTCTCCCATTACATTAGAATCATAGAATCGTTGAGGTTGCAAGGGACCTTTAAGATCATCAAGTCCAACCATTAACCTAACCTGGCAAAACCACTTCTAAACCATGTCCCCAGGTACCATGTCTACCCTTTTTGTAAACACCTCCAGCGATGGTGAATCCACCACCTCCCTTGGCAGCCTATTCCAATGTTTGATAACCCTTTCGGTGAAAAAAAATTTCCTAATATCCAATCTAAACCTTGCCTGGCATAACTTGAACCCATTTCCTCTCGTCCTGTCACTTGTCACTAGGGAGAAGAGGTCAGCCCCCACCTCTCTACAGCCTCCTTTCAGGTAGTTGTAAAGAGTGATAAGGTCTCCCCTCAGCCTCCTCTTCTCCAGCCTAAACTACCCCAGTTCCCTCAGCCGCTCCTCATAAGATTTGTCCTCCAGACATTCACACTGCCTTTTAAAACTTGCTAGTTGCTTCAGCACTATGCTGATGCATACTAATGTAGATACATTATATATGTATGAACGTGAATGTTTTTGAATTAAAACAAGTGTTTGGAATGCCAGTGATTAATCACTAAAATACAGCATTCAATGGCAGTACCTGGGGATATTCCGAAAATGTGCAGTGGATTTAAATACCAAAGTATTTAATCTTCCTGCGGTCACTAAAGGCATATTTTGTAACATTTGTTGGTCATGTTCATTGCTACTAAAAGTATTGGAAAGCAATATCTAGTAAATAGAGAACACGGAAAGGAGGGTTTTTTTAATTTAAAAGATATTGCTTTTCTTAAAGGATTATTAAGAGAAAAAGAATAAAAAGGCTTGTTGGTGGAAACTCATTCTAATAGAACTAATAGACTAATCTTTTGTACTGTGTAAACATAGGAAAATGGAAGCTTTCTTTTAAAATTAACAGAGGTTTTATTTTCACATTTTGGCTTAATTTTTTACTGCTGAGTTACAAAGCCTTGAAAATAATGGGCATGGTGGTGGTCTTGTTTGTCCTGTGAGATCTTGATCTTTCAGATTTTGATGGGTCTGTGTGCATTTATTAAAATATGTGTACTGAATTAGAAACAGATTATGGGATTGTGCAGACTTTGTCTGCTTTCAGCTGTGATATAGAAAGCTTTATATCACTATGCCATTGTGCGCTTGCCCTATGTAGAGGTAATTTAGGAAGCTTAATGCAATTGATGTCCAACTGTGACACAGGAATTTTATAAAAGTAAAATTCTTCACTGATCCTAGCCTGTGTAAATGGTTAATCAAAGTGGATTGACAGATTATGTGTCTGGGTTTCTTCTTTCTCTTTTTTTTTCCTGTAGGTGTTTGTGACTCATAAATGCAGAATTAGACTGAAAATCTGTGACTGGATAATGGTGTATTTGCAAGTACTTTACTGCACTTTTCAGTGCAGCACAACAAATAGCCTGCACTTTCCGGTGTTTATTTGTAAGGATTTATTATTCTGTGGCCCTGCTAATCCCATCATTTCTGTTCCTGTTTTTATGATAGTGCAAGAAAGTGGTTTATAAATAGTTTCTATAAATGGGTATTCCTGAAAATACATCTGATCTGAACAATATTTTTACATAACTGTCTTTTATGGTAAAGTAATAGGTGAAAATTGAGAAGTCATTAATGTTTTATATCCTTTCACTCTGCTATGAATCATCACTTAGCTGTTTGCCAAAATTTTTGTATTCTGTTTAGTGACAATTTTACATGAGAATCAGCTGGATAATTTTTAAATTCACTCCTGGCCCTTTTCTTAGAAGATTCATCTTGATTAATTTGGTCAGTTGCCAACAAAATGTTAAAACTAAATCTTCCATTGTAGACGATGTTTTAACTGTATACAGCTCGATAGTGCTTTTCAATGAATACAGATAGCTTTACTGGTCAAAAAATTGTAGATATTAAATAAATTCTAAGGAATTAGCAGCTATGCATTGTGTGTAAGGGGAAAAAAAAGTCAGAACACCTTAGAAAGCTATCAGAAACCACCTTGTGTGTTAGATCGTCCCATTGAGACTAGTTATTTTGAAATATGAAACAGTTTGGTTTCATACCAATTAGTAAATGTCATTTGTGATCACTAAAAAATTATTCCTCATAGAGTATCCGTCATGAAAACACAGGAATGTTTAATAACATTGAGTTCAGCTTTCTTTGCAGACAGAAATGATTTTAAATTAGAGGCTGCTGCATAGTCTGCTTCTGTGTTCTGGTTGTCCATCTGTTTAGGTGGTTTCTCTGGACTGGAAACATGTCAACCGTTATGTCTTGGACAGCTCTGACCGCACTGCAAAACTGAAACTGCACTAAGACTAGATAATACCTGTAAGGGCAAGAAGGGATCTGATTCTAATGCTTTTAAGATAATTAATGCAAATATGATAATTGATTCATCCGTTTATATGCAGAGAGGCATGGGCCACTGCTATGAACAGCTCAACTGTGAAAGGCTTTGTAAATAAAATATGCTGTAGGGGGAGAATGGAGGAGACTGAGGACAGTATGTGTCAGTATGGAAACTGGAAACTAAGTTTAGGAGTTGAAGGTAGCTCCGAAGAGAAAGATATGAATGGAAGGAGCTGTTACGAGAACAAGACTACAGAAGGGCTGGAGGATGGAATGGGAGACGGATAAGGTGGAGCTGTGAAATAAGGAAGTGGTGTTTGCCTTGCTACAGATCAAGAAAGGCAGGCTAAGATTAGATCTCATTGAAAATAGTTGGGGTAGGATTGGAATGTGAACGATAGAGGTTTTTCTTTATCATAAATTGCAGTGCTTTAATTACATGTGTCTAGTCTTTATAGAACGAGCTTAATCAAAACTGAAATAAGGTAGTCTTCTTCCAAAGTCCTTGTCCATTTGAGCGTTTCATACCAAATTGATTAAAATGATATGTGATTTGGTTTAAATACTCCAAGGTAAACAGTGTGAATGAAATTCTGCTAGGATTCCAGGGATGCAACAGAGCAGAGACTTACCCTGGCTTTGGCTGAGTCTCTGTATAATCCATCCCAGTCTTTTTAATTGGTACTTTTGTGTATCTGTCTCTCTTCAAAACTAAGGCTAAACTGAGGTTCTTTCTCTCCAGATAAGATAGTATGTTATTGTTAAATGCCTCTCCCAGACTGTAATTCTATTTGTGGTTTGTACTGTTGACTGTTGATTGTTAACAGGTTCTGAAATAATGCAATTAGGTGATCCAAGAAAAACATATAAGGCATTAACAAGCCACATCTGCATACAGCAGGGTGAAAAATATGATTGACTAGCCATGATACTCATCTAAATAAGATAATGTAATTAATTTTGCCTTTTTCTCAGGTTAAAAATCTGCTCTTTGTCTTAATCTCTGAAAAATGGGTGTTTCATCATGTTCTTGATCTGCTACTCAATGCCACATGAAATTCTGTATTATCGTACATTTGGAGGTGTTTTTATGGTAACAAAAGGTTTAAAGCTTTGGGTTAGCTTGAAATGGCATACAGAACTTGACAGTATGTTGCATTAGAAAGGAGAAATCCTGCATCAAAATGCTGTAGTTCCTAGGTAATGAGTAATGTCCTCTGTGTGGAACAAGTTTTGCACTTAACTGCTTATTCTTTTCCTGTTTTATCTCCCTTCTTTCCTACTGCTGGTATCGCCCCCAGAAAGTCCCTACTTGTGCTAAGGTTTCAAATTGCATTACTGGCAGATAACAGGGTGAGGACTGACTTTTTCCAGCAGCAGAACTGGATCCCAAATTTATGTGCTAGCTGCAGGCAAAACTAGGTGCAGTATTTCTTTTTCTTTAGATGACCTCAGATTATTTTCTTCACAGTAAAGTTTTTGTATAATCTAGCTTTGCCCATTTATTTTTAAAGATTTTTAAAAAGAATATAGAAATAAAGAATGTATTTCTTTAAATGTAGCATCTGTAACAGAAGGAGGTCAGTCTTGTTGTGCTTGTCCCAGTGGACAAATGTACAAGAGGGTTTGGAAGCCTGATACTGCTATCAGGAGGTGGGTAACACTGCCAACACTGAGGAAGCGTTGTTAGGTGCGTAGACATGCTTGCTGTCTTTCGAGCTGGCCTCAGTGAAGCTCAATGACTGCAAGAGTCCGTTGTTACGTTTTCCTGGAACTGTGAGCAGAACTAGGAAGGGAAAACAGAGCAGGAGAAAGATTTCTTCGGGCTCATTTGAACTATCCTCTCTCTGCCTTGCAAGGCCCTGAGCAGCCTGGTCTGGTAGACCCTCCTCTGAGCATGGAGGTGGATTAGGTGATGTCCAGCAGTCCTTGCCAACCTCAACTACTCTGTGATTCTTCACCAAATTATCCGCAGACCTGGAGTTTCCTGTCGGTGGGTGACATAAGGAATTTGAACTTTGTATTAAGAAGAAAAAAAAAAAAAAACCACAACGTTTTGAAGTGGAATCCAACAGCGAATCTGGCGTTGATAGAGGTCTGGCCGTAGCTGAATATGAAAGTAATAACTGAAAAGATTTTAAAATAAAGTAACTTTTAAAGTTAATTCATTTTAAATATTTGAGGACACTTCAGAGCTGTTGGCAATATCTGCAGAGATTCCAGAAATGAGATATTGTCACTTACATAGGTAATTATTACCTTGTTGCAAAGACTAGCAAGAGAACAAGAAAACCCAGATGGCTTTTGGTAGATATTTAAGTCATTCGGAGCATACAATTTGAAGGATTTAAAAATCCAATCTGAAATTGGATTTTTTTTTGTAAACAGAGGAAAAAAAAATAATATAACCCTGCAGTAGCTAATTCCTGTTTGTAATTGTTAAGACTGAGTTAAAAGTAAAACCTGACATTTCTGTTTTGTAATGGCTTTGTTCAACCAGTTAACAGAATGAGTACGTACATACATAATGATATTGTGAGGTGGGACAAAACATCTGGTGGGAAGCTGCTGTCCAAAGATCAGAATTAGTAATGAGATTTTGTGTCCTTACACTTCTGTGCTTCAGTAACGGGACTTGAGTCAGCAGGTGCAAGTCGAGGTTGCGCAAGGACAAGAGTGGTATTAGAACCTTGCCCTCTTTCACCTTCATCAGAAAATGATAGCTGTGTTTTTAATAGAGAAGCCACATCTTCAGATTGACTGGCTAACTGGTTCATTATTGATGAGAGCTTTAGAGACTCGTCAAATTGTGTAAGAGGTAAGAGAAGCATTTTAAGAAGCTTGATTTGGCTCAGATGCTCCCATTTCCTTGTTGTCTGTTAGTTTTTATCATTTTTTATGATTTCTACTCTGAATTTATACACTTTCTGCATTCAAATACAGCATTGTAGGGTGAGTTTTGTAAATGTTAAGGGCTAATTGATCTAGCTGATCTGTCCTCAGAGGTGCCAGATACTTTCTTTGAAATTGCTGTCACGTTGATAGCCTAAGGCTTGGTAAACTTTGGAATATTGCTTGATGTTTCATGAGATAATTCTTTACAACAGTTCCTGATGCCTTTCTGTTCCATTAGCTCTTAGCCATCTGTTGCTTTGATTACACTATTATAGCGAATAAGTGTTTTGGCAAGCTATTTAGCTGTGTTGAAAAATCTTGTTTCTTTGCTTTCTAGTATTTTATTGCTGCTGTTTCTTTTTTTTTTTTCTTTCTCTTAACCTTTATAGTGCAATGCTTCTTGTTATTTACTTCTTGTTATTCTAAGAAACAAAAGTCTGACCTAATTTGAGGACATGATGAGGTTTAGGACTGTGCTTTATGGCTGTTTTCCTTTCCTGTGAAAGTCCTTCTACCAAAAGAAGTTGTATATTCCAAACATGGGCTGACAGAAGGTAGATATTATAACTTAACCATATTTAAATGTTTAGCTTTGGGATTCTTGACTCTTGGAGCTTAAAATGTGCTTTTCTAGAGTCTGACCAACGTGTTATGTCAGTATTGCCTTCCATAAAAAATTATAACATCTTAACCTCTCACTCCTCCCAACACTGCAAAGATCAAAACAGGAAGAACTGGAAGATCATTAGAAAGAAGTCTGTATTCTCTGGCCTTACATTGTCAATTTGACCTTTTCATGTATTGCTCAGATTTTAAAGGTGAACAGAGTAAAAGACAGATGGGGTGATAATGAACATAGAGACGTGCTTCCCTAAGTAGGTTCATTTTTAGGAGTTGTGATATACCAATTAATTTTTTTAAGGCATGGACTTTTGGAAATGAAATAAAACACTGTTTTTAGACTGCAGCTGAATTTCATTGGCATTTAATTTCTACTTTTAGTTTTTTGTTAATTTTTCCTGCAATTAAAATAGCTAAGTGATACTGCAAAGCAAGAATTCCAGCAATTCTTAGTAAATTATTAATTCTGCTCAGTAGGTTATTTTGCCTTGGCTGTGACTGAGGTGGCTGAGTTTCCTTCGCTGCTTACCTGCTTGAGCTCTTTAAATTTAATTGCAACTTTTCCTGGAGTGACTTCTCACTTTTTTCACTTTTGGTGTCTGTAAAAGATAACTAAGAACTACTTGTAATTGGTAGCTGCAAGTGCTTACAAACTCTTCCTCAATCACTTGGTCTTCAAGTAGTAGTGCTTGTCATTAGAGGTAATAATGTTATTTATGGGAAAATCATTTGAAGGAGGCAGTGTGTTGTAATGGTAGCAAGAGGGGAGAAGGAGTAAACACTGTAAATGAAGATCTGATGGGGGATTTTCAGTCTCATGAAGGGGTCTTTTTTTGAATTACTTAACTGACTTTGTAAAGCTGTACTGTGTTGGAAATTGCAACTGCTATCTCATACAAACAAAATGAGCTGTGTGAAGTAAACATAGAAAAAGTAACTGAAATAGTTCCCGATACAGTAAAACTACTATCAAATGAAATTATTTAATGCTAAGTGCCAGTCAAAGATATTCAGAAGTATCATTCTGGAAACTGTTTTTGCATTTACTCTCGAAGGGCTGCAATAACCTTTTGTATTCCCGGTCAGAGAATGTATGTTAGTTTACAAGTTGGTTATTTCAATGTGTCCCCTGTTCTAGGGTTATTGTATTTTAATGCTGATTATTTCTTGATGGCTAGGGAATTTTGTGTTTTTGTTGAAATTATTATTCATGGTATTTCTGGCTTGCCACATTGTCAGACCACTCTGTTGAAGTGATACCTGGACTAATTAGTAATTATAGATCTTCCTTCAGCTAAGCAACATACGTAATTCCTTTTGTACTATGTTATGCTTTTAGTGCTTGTGTATGGAACATGGTAAACATTTTACCACATAAGAGGTAAGGATGTGGCAGCACACTGAAATCACAGCTGTTGAGTAATATGTATACGTACATATATATAGTGAAAACTTTCTGTTGTGTTCCTGCCGCGGCCTTTCCAGAACAGGGTCATCTATTCTCTGCAGAATAATAAAGATTTTCAGTCAGAGTCACTGTTCTGATTTTAGTAAGACAGAAATGTTCTTGTGTACATTAGTAGCTATGGAACATCATTTTTAAGTGAGGGACTAGTCCAAGTTTGACTTCTCCGTATGTGGTGCTTCCAAACTGTCATGCTAAAGAACGTTTCCTCAGAGAGCTGTTCTGATTATGTGGTGCAGGCAGTTGTGAAATTTAACTACATGACAGTTAGCGATTAATTAGGTTTCTAACACTACTTGTTTATGAAAGTGGTTGTAATTGTCACAGGTGGTATTGACCATAAATATTTTTGGCAATTAACACCTCTTCATTTGAGAAGGAAGTTGGTAGTCTGCACAGGTGACAGCCCTGCCCCATTGGGTCATATGGAAAGACTTGCACTGGATAAGGAAATAATGACACTGAGTTCCCTAAGAAAGCACTGGTTGGAGAAGAAAGGTCCGCATGGTGAATCCCTTATCCTGAGAAGACAGAGTGTGAGTTTGGAAGCTATGTTCATAGCACTTGAGCCAATTAGTTTTGCCTGTCATCCAGGTTTCTTATTTTTGGTTCAGCCTTATGCTAGCAATCTTCCTGTCCCCAAATTAGCTCAGTGTCATCACCACACTCCCTTATGAGGAGCAGGCTTGCTCATCCAAGCTGCATTTCTAATGATGAAAAAGAATATTGCTTTTTATTTAGCCATGCTTTCAGAAGATTGTTCTAATAACACTAGTGGCAATCATAAAATAAAAGGCCACAATGTTGGACATTATAAAATAGTTGCAGTGTTGGCAGTTGACAGAAAAAAATGAGTTGTTTCCATCCTAGGAGACGTTTTCAAATTAGAAATGTGATATATATTTATTTGAGTCTCTAATGACATTTCTATCTAGTCCTCACAAGGTTATTATCTCTATGGGAAGGGAAGTGACCAAATGGGGTTCTGCTCTGCAGAATGACTATAAATGTCATGCTGGACTGGACAGCATCTTCTGGGTTATTGAGTCTAGTGGTCTACTCTTGAAAACAATCACATGATATAATTGTGAAAAAAACATTCATACTTAATGACTGCATGTCACTTATTTTTCTTCTTGTCCGTGATGGTCTACAGAACCAAATGGGATGGGATAAAATGAATCGAAAATTATGTTAGTGAAATGAACAGTTCTCAATGATAGAGAAAATGAGCAAATGCGTTTGGTATGAACATCTTTCCATAGCTGCTGCTGAATGAGTATCTTTATGTTTTGCTAAAACATATGTTAAAACATCCATGCCCTTTTTCAAGTGGTGGCTAATATCACTCTTCTGACCAAGCTGTTTAATGTATTATCTGATGGATGCTGAGAAACTTCGATGTTTTTAAAAATATGTGAGAGTTGCTTTCGTGGTAGAATTTGGTTTTGAGCAAGTTGATTTTTTTTTTTTTTTTCATATATTGAACTGGTGATTCACTGAATCTTCCTAAACTCTTAAATTTCTGGAATTTAGTTTCCGTATATCTGTAACACATTATGTTGTGACATGCCAGATGGCAGAGTGCTTTGAATGGAGAAGGGTATTATTGGTGGACCTAACTCCATCTCTCCTTAGCTCCCTGCTTCATGATAATTTTTGCAATCTGAAGATCACCGTAGTTAGTCTTCGAGTAGGTGGTGTTGTAGCCCTGCAGTTTGTGGGGTCATTGTCCTATTTCCCTTGTGTACGGTTGTGTTTACGCACATTAGGTTATACTGTACTGTGAACCTATTACTAAATGCTGTACTATTTTTCTTTGCCCCCTACTCTCTTCGTTGCCATAACTTGAACTTTATGGCATATGTACAGATATTTTTAGGATGCTAATTTATTGTGTAAAAGGGTATTTTCTTGTAAGTCACTACCTTGTGAGAAGCAGAATTGTGTCTTGCTGTAGCTCTAACTGCCCATACATTTTTACATAGTAAAACTAGCCTGCTTTGTGTTTGGTAAGAACTACTACTTCTGAGCCTTCATGTACAAAATATGACACTTAAAACACAAAGGAACATGGGTTCTTATGGACAGAGATTCTAAGGACACCACTTACAAATTGCTAAGTGTAGTTGCCTGCAGTGGCAGACAACTTGGTTATAAAATACTGCTAATAAACTCATTAAATTCCATCTCAAAAACAGTTATATTATTTTACCTATTGTTCCAGTTGGATAGCTGTTCTGAATGTGATTACATTTTCCATTATGAATCACTTCTGTAGTCAGTTTTTTTTTTTTACTTTGAATGCATGCTTTCCGTTTGATAAAAATTGTGGCAATCTTGAATCTCAGAAATGTTTAGCTTTAAGCTTTCTCAAGTAGAAGGAAAATATTAGGGGCAAATTCTTATAAATAAAGTCTGTTGGTAGTGGCAAATTCTGCAGTACTGAATCTCAAATATTTGTCCAGTGTGTATTAATGATAAACAGTCTAATTTTGAGATGTGCATGCAAGCTTGAAAGTACAATCGTTTGTTTTCTTCCTGCTTTCCAACCTTTTCTTTCCACATAATAATTTTTGCCCCAAGAGATGCTCCATTTTTTTAACATATTGTCTAAACCTAGAAACTAGCTGTGCATAAAAAATGCAGTTCTCTTAGGATTAGTGATAAACCAACAATGGACTTTATATAGCCTGTCTGGGGCGTATAAAACAAACTGGTTTTGAGGAGAGAAAAATACTGTACTATTTACGAAACAGACAAAAAAGATATTTTATTGTACATTGTCAGGGTTTTAATATATCTCTAATTCCTGTTATACAAGATGAATACATGAGCTAGAAGCCTTCTGTCAGTGGCCATGTCCGTAAATTAAAGCAAATAAGAAATAGGCCACCTGCATAATCTTTGTTTTATGCTGATTTTAACTTTGGTACTGGATTTGGAAGATACTTTGAGTGAATAGAGGTTTCTATAATTCTGTGTTTTGTTTATTCCCCAACTATTCCTAACTTCAGAATGAATTGTTTTGACAACTTTTGGCTAAAACCAGTTCTTTTGAAACATAGTTCAGGCTCTGTTGGAGCACATTTTTGTGTCTTTCTTGAGCAGTAGCTGCAGAGTTAGTTTGCTAAATGGTGATGTGGGAGCTCTGAGATTCATCTTTAGCCTGAAATTATTTGTGCCTGTAACTCCCCATTTGTCAGGAATGTATCTGACCATCAGTTACTCAAGCCTGGATAGTGCCCTGCTCACCTTTTGATGCTGTTCTCTTTTTTTTTTGTTGGTTAATATATGAACATTTACTACAGTCTGACTGAAACCCGGTTCAGTGCTCTTACTACAGTAGTAAGGTACTGATTTTATATTACTGACTTGCTGCCTGATTTTATAATTGTCTAAATATTCTGTAAGAATTAGAACAATTTCAACAGGAAAGACTGGTAAATGAGGTGAGTCTTTTCTATCTTTACTTTCTGTCCTTTCAGTTTCATTCTCTTTCTTCCTTCCAGCTTCTTTTCATTCTATTCCCCGTCCTCTTCCCATTTGTATTTTCTTTCTCTTGTTCATTCTGTCCTCAAATTCCCTCCTTGCATTATACTACCCTTCATTTTCTGACATCCCATTAATCTTCCAGTCTTTATGGCTTACTTTCCCACCTCCACAAGCACACCCACAGGATGCTTAGAAATTTTACAGCATACCCAGTTGTCAAAAAACTAAACCTACAAGTCCCAGACCCATAATACTATGCTGGGAATGCTCATTAACTCCCACACTGTTTGGAAAAAGAAACTGGTACAGTTAGTATAAGGTCTGCAAACCATAATACATGCCTAATATTACTTTGCTTGCCACTAAACCTGGAAACTCCTCATTGGAGTTGGGGAAGGAGATGGGATCTGGGTTTTTTGCTTCAACTATGGCTCTGATCTTTGCAGAAACGCTAGAAAAAGTGACGTGAGAGTGTAGTTATAGTGCTGTGACCTCTGAAACACTAGGTTTGAGGAGAATGCACTGTTCATCAATGGATCAGAAAACCTGTTGCAGTAGGCGGACGTACCAGCAAGTGGATCCTCTATATAGCAGCCGCATTGTAGCTGTACTGCTGTGGTATCAGTGCAAGTTCCCCACACGTGAAAGGCAGATGATCATATCCTGTTTCTTTGGCTCAGGAGTGTCTGGCTGAAAAAAAAATGTGACCTGGAGAAGATGAAGCAGAGTTGCGTTGGTCTTGCAGCAGAGCCTTTCAATGTTAGCGGCTACTACTGCTGCAACCACCAGCAGGAAGAGTGCAATGGTGTAAGGTCTCACTGCCAGAGGAGAGTCCAAGTGGGGTTTCTAGTGGGAGATGTGTGTGGTCTCAGATGCTTCTGTCCAGTTTGGGTGCCAGGATTTCTGCCAGACCATGTTTTTTACTGCTGGCAGAAGTCACTAAAAAAAATGACAAAAGACTGCATGTCTAATGTGTGTATGATCAACTGATCGCCCCCTCCACTGATTGCCCGTGAATGCTGAATAAAAAAGCAGTATTCAGTGAATGGATGACAGTGCTTAGTTTCCAAAGGCAATAATTTGAGGCTTTTCTCTTGCTAAATAGCACCCATGCCAGTGTTTAGTATTGCTCAGTGGAATTATCAGATTTAATCTTAATCAAAGGTCTCTTAAACAACAGACCTGAACAGTTTTTGCATAGTTTCCGCTGTCCTGTATTTTGGAAAAGCTCTGAACAATACAGAGACACGAGCTTTTTTTTTTTTTTTTTTTTTTTTTTTTTTCAGGCATTGGAAATGATCACTGTGTTGCTTTGCACTCTTAATTCTGGTTTGAGGAAGATGAAATTATTCATAGAATCATAGAATGGTTTAGGTTGGAAGGGACCTTGAAGATCATCGAGTTCCAACCCCCCTGCCACAGGCAGGGACACCTCCCACCAGACCAGGTTGCCCAAGGCCATGTCCAGCCTGGCCTTGAACACCTCCAGGGATGGGGCTTCAACAACCTCTCTGGGCAACCTGTTCCAGTGCCTCACCACCCTTAAAGTGAAAAACTTCTTCCTAATGTTTAATCTAAACCTGCCCTCTTCCAGCTTAAAGCCGTTCCCCCTCGTCCTATCACTACATGCCCGAGTAAAAAGTCCTTCCCCAGCTCTCCTGTAGGCCCCCTTTAGGTACTGGAAGGCCGCAATAAGATCTCCCCGGAGCCTTCTCTTCTCCAGGCTGAACAGCCCCAACTCTCTCAGCCTCTCCTCATAGGAGAGGTGCTCCAGCCCTCGGATCATCCTCGTGGCTCTCCTCTGGACACGCTCCAGCAGGTCCATGTCCTTCTTATGTTGGGGACTCCACAGCTGGATGCAGTACTCCAGGTGGGGTCTCACGAGAGCGGAGTAGAGGGCCAGAATCACCTCCCTTGACCTGCTGGCCACACTTCTTTTGATGCAGCCCAGGATACGGTTGGCCTTCTGGGCTGCGATCGCACACTGCTTGCTCATGTCGAGCTTCTCATCAATCATCACCCCCAGGTCCTTCTCCACAGGGCTGCTCTCCAGCCATTCCCCGCCGAGCCTGTATTTGTGCTTGGGATTGCCCCGACCCAGATGTAGGACCTTGCACTTGGCCTTGTTGAACTGCATGAGGTTGGCTTGGGCCCACCTCTCCAGCCTGTCCAGGTCCCTCTGGATGGCATCCCTCCCCTCCAGCGTGTCTGCCTCGCCAAACACTGAAATTATTGTCAGTGTTAGAAATAGAAATGTAGAAATACAAGCTTCAATTCTGCAATTGTCAGTAGTATGGGGCTTGACCTACTTGCCTCTACTTGTCCTTGGTTAGTATTTTGTTTTTAAGCCTGTATCACATTTAATTAACTGTTTGGCACTTAAATGACAGTACTGTAACAGATACCGCATGTTAAAACAATATTACTAGCTACACCATAGCTGAATATAGCTGTACTGTAACTAACCTCAGAATTATTGCATCAATCACTGGTAACCCACCCCAGGTTAGATATTGCCAGCAGTGCTTGCAGTTCCTTTTTTCTGTTCTTCTTATTCAGAGGATAGCACCAAAGGAAGCTAAGCAAAGCATTGCTAAGCAATCAAAGGAAATCAGTCCTCTCCTTTATGCTCTGTTCTCTGTTATGCAGTAAGGATGCTAGTTATTTAATGTTAAATGAAATGAATTAGCAGACTGAACTTAAAGATGAACTTGCCCAGTAAAATGATGCCTCATCATGGATAAAAAAACCCTATAGTACAGTTAACGGTATGTTCTTTTTGAAAATCTTCTTTCTCTAGAATCCTACTCAAGTGGGAACTGCTCTTCAGGTTTTCCATAACCTTGGGACTTTGAAGGATACCATTGCTAATGTGGTGGATGGATACTGCACAGTCCTGGAGGAGAACATAAAAAATGCTTTGGATATCAAAGTATTGACCCAACCATCTCAAACTGCTACAAGAGGTATGGTACTTGTTTTACAGAGAATGACAACTGATTTTTTTGACAGAAGTACAGTATGTTGTCAAATGGAAGAAACTCTCATATCCAAGCATATTATAGGAATATTTCCCTACTTGCTTGAACCAGTAGAGGATGGGAGTAAGCACGTTTCAGAAGTCATAGAATCACAGAATGGTTTAGGTTGGAAGGGACCTTGAAGATCATCGAGTTCCAACCTCCCTGCCATGGGCAGGGACACCTCCCACTAGACCAGGTTGCTCAAAGCCCCATCCAGCCTGGCCTTGAACACCTCCAGGGCTGGAGCTTCCACAGCTTCTCTGGGCAACCTGTTCCAGTGCCTCATCACGCTCAGAGTGAAAAATTTCTTCCTAATATCTAATCTAAATCTGTCTTCTTCCAGTTTGAAGCCATTCCCCCTCATCCTGTCACTACACGTCCTTGTAAAAAGTCCCTCTCCAGCTTTCCTGTAAGCTCCCTTTAGGTACTGGAAGGCTGCAGTAAGGTCTCCCTGGAGCCTTCTCTTCTCCAGGTTGAACAACCCCAACTCTCTCAGCCTGTCCTCATAGGAGAGGTGCTCCAGCCCTCTGATCATCTTTGTGGCCCTCCTCTGGACCCACTCTAACAGGTCCATGTCTTTCCTATGTTGGGGACTCCAGAGCTGGATGCAGTACTCCAGGTGGGGTCTCACCAGAGCAGAGTAGAGAGGCAGAACCATCTCCCTTGACCTGCTGGCCACACTTCTTGTGATGCAGCCCATGATATGGTTGGCCTTCTGGGCTGCTATTGTGCATTGCCGGCTCATGTTGAACTTCTCATCAACCAACACCCCCAAGTCCTTCTCCTCAGGGCTGCCCTCAATCCATTCTCCTCCAGCCTGCATTTCTGCTTGGGACTGCAGTGACCCAGGTGCCCGACCTTGCACTTGGCCTGGCTGAACTTCATGAGGTTGGCATGGGCCCACCCCTCCAGCCTCTCCAGGTCCCTCTGGATGGCATCCCTCCCCTCCAGTGTGTTGACTGCGCCACACAGCTTGGTATCATCAGCAAACTTGCTGAGGGTACACTCGATCCCACTGTCCATGTCACCAACAAAGATGTTGAACAGCACAGGTCCCAGTACTGACCCCTGAGGAAGCACTTATAACTGGTCTCCAGTTGGACATTGAGCCATTGACCACAAATCTTTGAGTGCGGCTGTCCAGCCAGTTCCTTATCCACCAAGTGGTCCATCTGTCGAATCCATGTCTCTCCAATTTAGAGACCAGGATATCGTGCGGGACAGTGTCAAACGTTTTGCACAAGTCCAGGTGAATGACATCAGTTACTCTTCCCTTGTCCACTACTGCTGTAACCCCCTCGTAGAAGGCCACCAAATTTATCAGGTATGACTTGCCCTTGGTGAAGCCATGTTGGCTGCTACCAATCACCTCCTCTTTTTCCATGTGCCTTGGCAGTGTTTCCAGGAGGATCTGCTCAATTATCTTGCGGGGCACAGAGGTGATCTATACAATCTAATCTATACATCTAATACAAAGCCAAAATTGGGTCTGTCTTTTGTTATTGGGCTCAGAAGTTTTCCTTTACTCCCCAACCCCCCTCTTTTTCATGACTTGCCCAGAAAATTGTCTTCATGAGTTTACAACTTTGCAGCATTTTCTTAGCAGTTTGTCATGGAAAGATGAATCCAAATTCTGCTTTCTTTGTGTTGGTGGGAGGATCACTGGTAGAAATTATTTGCAAGCAATGAAGCAAGCCTGAACCTATGTTGTGATTGTTTTGTCAGATGGGAATAATTTCAAAGCAGTATATTCAATATGGAGGGTCATTGCACTATTAAACATTTAGTTCCCACATGTTAGCTCAGATACCGAAGAATACTGAGGAATTGGGCGGGCAAACAAATTTGAGCTTTGGCAATATGAACATTTAAAACTTTTAAAAAAAAACCTTTTGCAACAAGTTGGAGGTACAAAACCATAATCACTAGCATAACAAAGAAATACAGCCCCTCTCAAGGAAAGTGATGGTTTAGAAGCTGCATGCCCTTCAGCTGGAATATCACTTTTTTTAGTAGTTCACCTATACATTTAAGTCCTGAGCTGGCAATACCTGAATTTTTCACAGTTACTGTCTCTGCCATTTCACTTTGCTATTACATCCCACAACGGTGCTCATTGGCATTTCCTTGGTGTTTCTGTGGAGGTCTGAATTGGTAAAGCAGGTAACGGCGACAAACATTGAAGTATCCCCACTGAACTTCAGAGTTTAGTTGGCTTCTCACTTGAGACAACTGAGACCATTCACAAAGCTCTGTTTTGAAACTACTTTAGGCTGTTTTGATTTAAAAAAAAAATCTTACATCAGAGTGTAGAGAGATCTATATTTCTAATATTTTAATTTTCACATGTGAAAGCTGAAATGTGCTGCTGTGTTTTTTTAAAACCCGTTTAGGTGGCCCTGGTAGAGCTGCTATGCCAACACCTGGGAACACAGCAGCTTTTCGAGCAGCCCTCTGGACAAACATGGAGAAACTCATGGATCAGATCTGTGCTGCTTGTGGACAGGTATTCAGCAGCTAATTCCTGTTTGTCCAGTCATGGAATTTTTCATATAAGATATTAGATGTCACTTTTCCTCTCAATAAATTCTTTCTTACAGGTGCAGCATTTGCAAAAAGTATTGACAAAGAAAAGAGATCCTGTGTCACATGTATGCTTCATAGAGGAAATAGTTAAGGTAAAGTTTTAATTTAGCTGAATATGTTTTAGTAATTCTGTTGAGGAAAATGTGACGAGGGAATGCTTTTGTTTACAATTTTACAGTTCCATAAAAATTTTGTAATTAAATTAATGGGAAAGAGTTGGAAGTCAAACTAACATTGGAAACTGTATTTGTGGTCTGTGGATTACATCTGTAGGGTATAAACATGTTCCTTTTATAATTATTTCTTTTTTCGTTAAAGGGAGCTGATAAGGCACCACTGTCAGTTTTTATTACTGATCATTAATGTCATTCCATAAAATACCATGTGATTTGAGTAATTAATTAAGTCTGTTAGTTTGCATAGGAGAATGTGTCTTCATCTAACACTTTCAGCCATCTGTTTCTCTACTTCTTGGCATTTTCTTCCTGAAAAATAATCATGGCTGTTCTTTTGAATACCTATTCTTTTTCATTCAATTGCATTGTTTTCTATTCAGATTTGGAATAATTTGATTAATGGTCTCCCTTCAATGTTAGGAACAGAATTACTGAAGCTATCTCATCTACCTTAGCAGATGAGAAGAAACAAAACCAAGACATGTTTATGCAGACATCTTGTTTTCCAAGTATATGACTGGATTGTTAATTAACATGAATTTAATTTTTGAAATATGTTGGGGAAACTCTTCATATGCAAATGTGGTCTTCTCAACAGTGAAAGCAAATAATGAAGGTTAAATACAGCATTTAAGTTCATCTGTCTGTTAAGCCCATCTCCGAAAGATGTTGCACAGAAGATCACTTTTCTATGGGGCACTTCAAGCTTCTCTTTCTGTGTTGTAACAACAAAAAAAACCCCCAGACACAAAACACCTCAAGAATTTTATAAACTTTTAGCATATTTTCTTAGTTAAAAAGTTTGATCTGGCAAAAAATAGCTATTTCTGCCTGGATGGGGCCCTTCAGTAGATCAGCATGTTTAAGGAGAAACATAAAAACCTAGAGACAGAAGGACAAACTCTGGGGGCTCAGGAAGAGTTTAAATGGAAAGGGAGCTTAGATAAATGAGCTTTTGGTGTTCGTGAGTGACATCCACCCTGAGCCCGTGCTTCTCGCTTTCAGTCTTCCCTTTTGTAGAACAGCACTTGAAAAGGAGATAGGAGTTTTTCCAGTTGTTGAGGATGATAATAGAGGGAAGCCAAAGGAAATCTTTTATCATCCTGGAGAGTAAATGAACAGGGAAGATGAATCTCAATAGAAGCTAGATGCAGAGCAAGGAAAAACTCCTTAGAAAATAAAATAAAAGGCTTCTGGGTTGTCATTTGCTAAGCATGTTCCATGATCTCTCTGATTACCCTTCCTTCCCTCTGACTTCATACCGCAGGATTGCATCTAAGTGAGAAACTGTATTTCTCAAATAAAATCCATCTATTTGTTTCTCCACAGTTATCAGTCTTCCAATTAGTTTGCTTTTCAACGGGTGCTTTGGCATGATATAACACCAAGCTGGACAGGTGTCATTCTCAGTGGGGCGGCTAAGGAGTAATGCTACGTCTTTGTCTGATGCTACCAGAACTCTCTCAGCGTGACACGGTACCACTGGTAGCACTCATGCTTTACTTTCTTCTTACCTGAGATGGTTCAGTGTAGCACAGTGCTTTTTCTTGGCTCTTCTCACAGTTACACCATTTGTTCTAGTGTCCTTTGAAAAAGGTATGGCACCAGCCTGCAGATGGGTGAAGTCATACCAAGCAGTAGAGCTGTTGTTTAGACAAAACCAGACAAGTACTAGATGCTGCTGAAATTCAAAGGGTGTATGTACAGATGGCTGTATGGGAGAGTATGAATTGTTGTGTACATTGAAAAGAGATATAAGGAAGAAATTGGTATTTTGCCATTTACTAATGAAGATTCCATCTCGTATTAATCAAAACTGAAACAATATGCTTTCCTCAGCAAGTGGTCTGGAGAGGGAGAAAAGTTGGATTTTCTTTATTGTATTCAATTTCATTAATAAACGGAGCAAATGAACCAAACAAACTAAAGGTATTAACATTATACCCATTCGCTAGGGCAGCATGCCCACGCCAGAAGATAGGAAAACGAATCATCCACTCTACAGTCTGTGCACTAATTACTGTTACTGATGTCAACATTATTATTATAGTCATCTTCTGCAGCAGCTGCAGTACCACTTTGCCTGTCCATCTGCTTCCTTGTTTTGATTACTGCAGTGCAAGTATCATCCTAGGAAGCACAAGAGAGGAGGAGACCCAGCCTTTTTAAAGCACAAGTCCTTTAATAGCAAGGAAGCTACTTGCCTTTTTTTTTTATCATTCTCTTTTTTTCCATTGGGGATTTTTTGTGTCTTTCTCTTCACAGATAGCACAGCCTGCATTTTTTCTCATTTTGTATTATGATCTCAAACATGTGCCTTCCGGCCTTCTAATGACCTGTTACCATAGTAATATTTAGTAGTGTTGTATCATGTTGTATCCAAAAATGTAGTTTTAAAAACAGTAACTAATTAATTAAAGGATTCACAAAACCACTCTGTTAAAAAAAAAAAAAATAAAAAAATCTGACATGGAAAAATTGAGGCACAGAACTTGTAAAATACTGGAGTTCAGCAGCAGGGCAATGACACCACCTGCATCTTTTCTACACTATGGTTTCTGTTACGGAATTCACATCCAAATTTTTCCACCATTAGATGTGGCCAAGAGTTAAGTGACATACCTGGGCTTACATGAGTATCATGGAAGAACCTGGAGGTTAAATTTACACTACACTTTTTTCCAGTCCTTCCCTTTGCAGTTCTAGACTTTGGTATTTTTCCTTTGCCACAATATGAAATGAATGCAATTTTGAAAAGAAATCATGCATTCATAGTACATTGTAAAAACTGTTACATTTCATGCTAGCAATGAACTATAGATTCATTATTAATCTGTAAATATTAAAATTACAGATTTAATTTCCAAAAAAGATCTACGAAATATTTAAAGGAGAAATACATTTTGTTTAAAACTGAATGGACATTTTCGTGGTTTTATCTAAGAAAAAAGGCCTTTAATGACTAGATTTTAGTTGGCTACAATAATTCAGAATTCAGATTTCTATTTTTGGAGAAAAAGAATAGAGATTTAATTTTATACATTTTTTAAAAGGTAAAGTTATTGTTTTCATAATGTAAAGGGTAAAAATTAAAATTACAAATAAAATTTAAATAATGTAAAATCGGTATTTTTTGTTCACCTAATGACTGGTTCTTTAGATCACTTTTTTCAATTGCTTGATTCACCTTCAGAGAGCTGATAGGTTACTCCAGTTTATTCTGCTTTATTGCTTCTCTCTTTCAACGTGTAGTGACTAATCCTGCCTCAGCCGTTGTAATACCTAAACTACAATTGACTTCAGTGTAAGTTGCAGCAGAACATATCTTTCTGTGACAGCCAGCTTCCTAATTAGAGATAAGAATACCTCTAAGCCCCTTGTAAAAGAGTTGAAAATGATCTCTGATCCTCGTCTATTTTGGGTCCTTCACTCCTACACAGGCATCAGCAACCAGTTCTGCAAAGCGAGAAGCAGCCTTAAAAGCAGCAAATCGTTTTGTAGCGGGGGGTTTGGGGTGGTCAACAGAAAGGGTGAGCTGGGGTCTCTCCGCTGGGCAGAAGGGTGCTCCCTGTGAGAGAGCACATCTGCCCTTGATCGCCTTTGATCTGGTGGTGTCCTGCTTGTTAGCAGCTAAGGCACACTGCAAACCCCGGCATTTACGTAAGCCTCTGGGTAAAAAAGTGAGCTGAGACTTGTAGGGAGTGTTATTATGTACTTCGTGGAGGGCTCTTATCATTGCCTCTCCTGATGAACGTTTGGTGAGTAAGCAGGCTATTTTCCTGAGTTGTCAACACTGGCAATATGAGGTGTTAACGATACAGAAGGAAATGTCCTCGTCATTACATAAGATAAAGAAAATAAATGGAAAATATAAATGTTTATTGCCCGAAGTGTACTTACATTTCACCTTCTTATTTCTCCTCCCTGTCCAAACTTGTTAAAAAATGTTGCTGCTTTGAAATTATTCACGTCTAACATCACATATTCGCATTCAGTTGACCCAATTAAAAAATAATCCCAAGTGGAAAAAATAATCTAATTACTGCCTTATGTGAGTTCAGGAAATAATCTGGTTTTCACCTATTATTACAAGTGTGTGATTTATTTTCCGGTATTTTTTGTAGAAGCAGAATTGGATTACTCGCATATCATTTCTACTGTGCTTTCTGTTTATTATTTAAGCAATAACAAGGTACTTTGAGGAGATCTAAACACAGGTGAATGAGCAGGTTTTTGATTCCCAAAATACCAAAGATGCTCTTTATTTCAGACCTACAAATTGTTCCACTGAATTCAGTTGCAAGATTTTTGAGGCCTCTCTTAAAAAAACAAGAAGGTTTTACCAGTTGAAGGTCCTAATTCTAGTTTTGGAAGGATCCCTGTGTCCAGACAGCTATGCTAAAAGTAATTTGGTTTTAGTTCAAATGGGAGAGTCAGAGACTGTGCAATGGTTTTCTAATGACACTGCGTCTTCTCTAGAACTTTAATTCTGTTTCTCTGACAGAAACGTGCAGCCATAAATAAAAAGGATGGTGTGGAGATTGCATGGGTTTGTAGGCTATAATGACCTTTGTTCTTTTTCACTTATGGTTTGGTGGGGTTTGTGCAAATTGCAGTTCGGTGGTGATGGAAAATTATTAAGTCAGTTGCTTTTCAGTCAGCTTGTTATTCGAAAAGAAATGCATTTACCACAAGTGCCGCCTTTTATCATTGTTCTGTCAATCTTACGCGAACATCTACGGGCTGGGTGGACGTGGTAGCGAACCACCCTTTCATCCTTGGATGGGGTATGTAGTAGTCAAGGTGAAAGCATAGTTCAAATTGCTGCTGTACATACTAAATCAGTTCTCTGGATAGAAGAAAGCTGGCAGGTCCCTTGGGTAGTTACTGGCTTTTGGAAACACTAAGTTCATTTACTTGCAGTTGATGCATATCTTGCAGGAATATGGGAGGATTAATTAATGTTTTAAGTAGTTTTCAAGATATAGGACACTGGTTAAGACCTAAGTATTTTTGTTCCTTACAAATTGGTTTTTCTGAGACCTCACTTAAGAATTCTAATATTCTAATAGGGAAAATGCCTGGTCTTAACTTTATTTTCTAGTTAAGACGGTTATATTTTTGAAAAAAAAACCAACCCCAGGTTTTGTTTCTTTTGCCAGCTGCATAAAGAGACCTTTTTAAAATGTTGCACTACTGCTGGAAGTCTAGAAACTATTACACCTTGGGTATAAACTGATCAACTCAGTGTAATGAAATTCTATGCCCTGCAGTAAAACAACAAAATCAAGGTCATTTTTAAAATCATGGTGTCATTTATTGACATCTGTTCACCCACAATGGATAATGTAGACAACATTAGAAATTTAAATGCACTGTTCTTTTTAAAAATTTAATCTTGACTACTTTGAGAAGATAGAAAAGGTTTATTGAAAACACATTCAGAATTTGTCTGTTTCTTTACTGATTAATTGCACTACTGAGGATGATGGCTTTTTGTTCACAGTCTAACATTTGGCAATTATGTTGCTATAGAAATAGTACAAATAGATTTCCTTATTTCTGTCCCATAAGATCTTGCCGTACTAAATTGTTAAATCATTTGCATTGTTGCTTTATTGGAGGAAAAAATATTTAGGCTGTCCTTTAAATGTCTTCTGTTTTTAGAGCAACGTTCCCAAGTCCCGTATTTCTTTATGGCGGAGCCTTTGATTACAGATAGAAAACACTGTATGTATTAGTATGCAAAGCCTGATTTCAGGAGCCTGCAGCAACTAGCTGCATGGTAATATTCACTATATTGTTTTACATTTCAAAGAGGCTTCACAATAAAGATGTTTTTCACATTCTACTCAAAGTATCAAAATTTCTACAGGGAAAAATAAGTTGGAAGTGATTGTCGTGAAGTGGGAGCCAGTTTAGAATCAGTGGGTCAGATTTATTATTTGAATGTTAGAATAGCTATTTTAGACACACACAAATATGATAATTCACAGATGGGAAATTATACTCATTAAGTTCTAAATTTACAGTGTGGAGGAAATAGAGACATTTGTAAAAATAAATATATGTCTTTTCAGCATCTTCTTGCATTCTTGTCTAATACTCAATAAGGGCGGTACTTTCATGCTCATTCCTTGAATTTAGATTTAATGTCAGATACTAAATACTTATATTAAGAACAGAGCTCAAGAGATTTCATTTCAGTAATAGCAAAGTTAATTAGTAGTTTGGTATGTTTTTTAAAAATGAGGTAAGCTGATCTGTTTTTAAGTTTGAGGAGACTTTAAATCAGTTTTCCAGTCTGCAGCATTAATATTATTGTAGAGTAACAGTGAGTACAGCTCTTCAAATACCTTTGCTCTTATGGTACTGGTACTCAGCCAGCTGTTCAGTGGTTCATTAACTTACTAGTAGCTATTAGTGAAAACGGGTTATACTTTTTGAACTGTGAAATCAAGTCACTTTCATGTGAGAAAGTGGGAAGGGTTTTAGCACATGGATTCTGTCAGCCTGTAGTTTCTTCCGTCAAAGATAATCTTGTAATCCTGGAAACAGGCAACATTAATCTAAATTTCGAATCTATACAGCTGAGTAATAATGTCACTTCACACTATTAACAAGTCTGCATACATGCTATAGTACAATACACTAAGGATATAAAGACTACTGAAAAAAAAGAATTTTTAATATGAAAGTATAAATGTTTTTTTCCCCCGTTCATTTCATACAAAAAAAAGAGTACTGATCTGAACCCTTTCCTTCCCACCAGTCATTGCATAGAAGGTGGTTGAATCTGCAGTCTCTCTCAGTTGCACTGTGTGCTGTAACAGCCCTCTTTTTGAAGTTCTGAAACTCAGCTTTTTATGAACGTAGGGCTGCTCATGAATGGCCCAGCTGAATGGCCAGGCCCAGATGGCGGTGATCAGTGGTGCAAAGTCTATCTGGGAGCCAGTAACCAGTGGTGTACCCCAGGGTCCAATCCTGTTTAACACCTTTATTAATGATCTAGATGATGAGGCAGAGCGTGCCCTCAGCAAGTTTGCTGATGACATAAAACTGGGAGGAGTGCCTGATGCTCCAGAAGGTTGTGCTGCCATCCAGAGGGACCTCAACAGGCTGGAGAAATGGGCTGACAGGATCCTCATGAAGTTCAGCAAGGAGAAGTGCAAAGCCCTTCACCTGGGGAGGAACAGCTCCAGGCACCAGTACATGCTGGGGGCCACACAGCTGGAAATCAGCTTGTCAGAAAAGGACCTGGGGGTCCTGGTGGCCACCAAGTTGAACATAAGCCAGCAATGTGCTCTTGCAGCAAAGGTGACAAATAGTGTCCTGGGCTGCATTAGGCAAAGCATTGCCAACAGGTTGAGGAGCTGATCCTTCCCTTTATTCACCACCAGTGAGGCATGGAATACTGTGTTGAGTTCTGGGCTCCCCAGTACAAGAGAGATGTGGACACACTGGAGAGAGTCCAATGAAGGGAGGGCCACAAAGATGAAGGGACTGGAGCATCTTTCCTCTGAGGACAGGCTGAGAGAGCTGGGACTGTTCAGGCTGGAGAAGAGAAGGCTCAGGGGGATCTCATCAATATATATAAATACCTGAAGGGAAGGCGCAAAGAGGATGGAGCCAGGCTTGCTCCAGTGGTGCCCTGTGACAGGACCAGAGGCAGCGAGCACGAGCTGAAACACAGAAGTTTTCCTCTGAACATCAGGAAACACTTTTTCGTTGTGAGGGTGACCAAGCTCTGGCACAGGCTGCCCAGGGAGACTGTGGAGTCTCTATCCTTGGAGGACTACAAAATCCGCCTGGACATAGTCCTGGGCAATGTGGTCTAGGTGGCTTTGCTTAAGCAGGGAATTGGACCAGATGACCTCCAAGAGGTCCCTTCCAACCTCAACCATTCTGTGACTCTGTTGACTTGCAGCTTAAAATCTCTGCCTAAAAGGCTGGTCAGCTGCTTTGAATTTGGCATCTACTAAATGTAAACCTTTTCTGTCCTAGACTAGCAAAAGTGTTAAACTTTTGCCATTAGACTATTAAATTTTCACACTTACTATGCTTGTATTATTGGGGAAAGACTCAATTGTACTAGTTTACAACAAAGAGGAGCATGAACTAGCACTGTCCAAATGTCTCCTGGCACTGTCATTGTGCAGTATTATCATGCATTCTTAATGGTTTTATCTAAAACCCCATCTATCGTGGGGAATTTGCACAATATTACTGTCTGTGCAGAGTATTGACAATAGTAACTTTATAGGAATAGTTGAAACTCAATAGTCATACAAGGTGAGCACAGTTTTTGCTGATTGTTGATTATGGCCCTGATTCAGCAAAGCACTTAAGCACACTCTTAATTTCACATAAATAAGGTATGCCATGGAAGTCAAACAGACTGCCTGCATCTATTATTCTAATAAGAGTAAACTTTGTTGAATTATGGCTTACACTAATGATCTTTGTCCAGTTCATGTACACAGTAAAGTGAGCCCTACTGTTGAGAAAATTCATTGCTATTTGTGGTCTAGTCTGCCAGGCATATTTTGTCTGATTTATGTGTGATATTTCCATGAGCAAATAATTCCTGTGTGAATAGTACGTGTGACTGAGTACCGAATTTTTAAACAGTATGAAAAAGGGTAAAATTCTAGTGAATGGGTCAGACTGGAATCTGATTGTTGTGTTTTTCTATTTTACTCTACACAGATGCAAGTGGATTCTCTAGCAATAACGTTTTCAAAAGTAGCTAAGTGCTTGTAGTCCATATGTATTTCAAAAGCATCTTTCTGTTCCCCCGGTTCTGGCCAGCTGTCCAGCAGGTCGGAACAGCAGAGGGTTGCCCTAGTTTATGTTACTGAGCAGTTGTTCAGTTCATTTCTGACAGCAACGAATAGACAAGAGGAAGACAGACGTAAGCTGTCTTGCACTGCCCAAGGAGTTGCATAGGGGCTACTAAATCATCTAAGTGGCTGCGCAGCTGTATCCGTTCTGGGGAATACACAGGTCACTGGGTGCAGGAACAGCAGTGGCAATATTTTTAATTCCCAGTTCGGGTTGGTAGATTATTTGTTTATGTAAGTGTAGTTTAGGTATAGGAGCATTTTCACAGCAGATTTTCATGAAAAAATAGTCAGTTCTGTGGTCGATCTTAACTTCCCAACCTTTTTGTAGTGGTGCAAAGTGTGATTTATGTGCAGATTTTCTCTGCTGTGAGATCAAAATAAAGCTGTGAACAGATATTACCATCACTTCAAAAATGCTTAGTTAAATGGATCTGCTTTTGGGGGAAAATCCTATTTTGCCATTATAGTCCTGCAGTTGCAATTAATATTCATAGATTTAAATCAGTTGTATTCTATAATGAGGAAAACACGTGTATGTTGACCTGAATCTTGCCTGTCCTGAGTTTTAGATACTATCAATTACAATTAAGGTTCTTTCGTTGGAGAAAGAACGTATTGCATGAAAAGGGGAAATAGCACTCTATTATATGCTAAAGTGTAATAATTTCTGAGAGACTTTAAATGATGTATGGATGTTTTATGTAGGATTTCTACATATGCAATATGCACCTGAAACCATTTTGCTTGAGATAACAGTGATGCAGCCAGACCTCTCAGACCTCGTAACTTCCAAAGGTTTATGTGTTCTCTACGTTATTAAACGCATAGACTGATGGGGGGGAAATATGACAGAATGGTGACCTTTTTCCAGTGTTCTTGGTTATGGAATAGGAAGCTGTTGGAAAATGATTGCCACAGAGCTGAAAAGATAATCGGATGCAGTTCATTACTCATCTTGTCAGCTGCTCCTGCTACAAGGGATTGTATCACAAGATGTTAATCTGCTTGTGACTAGATTTCAAAGCAAGCATTTTTATTTTGGAGAGGGTGTAAGTAATTTAACATCTTTCAATTTTATTTCATTTTCAGAAGCAAGAGAAATGGAAAACTCCCAATTTAAAGTCTCAGAATATTAATTGGTAAAAATATTAGTACATCTTTGTGGGTTCAGTTACAAAAATATGATACTATGCTGCAAAAAGATATTTAATTGCAGAAGTTGTTCTTTTTAAGCTAATGATGGGGTTGTGTATTCCTTGAATAGTGGAAGTTAGTCTGCTAGCACACTTCAGTGTTTACTGCAAGACGAGTATAGGCAGAAGACAGATTTGCACCAAAAAGAATCCCTTCTACACATTAAATCACTAATGTGGATGTACCCAGTGCTCCCATACATTGCCTACCAGTGAGGATATTTGGTGGGAGCGTAGAGGAGGACCAAATTCATTACTTACACTCTACAGATGGGAAGATGACAGGAATGCAATTTTAGCTAGATGACATTTTCTGAAAGTGAAAGGCCCAAAAGAGCAGTTACTTTCTGATACTGTTTTTCTGATGTTGTTCACAGTGCTATATGAAGCATAGCGGAAGGCTTACAAACTTTCCATTACAATAAGATGAGCCAGTAGATTTGCGGTGTGCATTTCAGGCAAGCAATACTGCTGTTTCCTCTTCCACCTTCATTCTGCCTGTCTTCTTAAGTCCTTGAAGAAGTTGTCCAGTACAAGGAGGGGGACATTCCTTTAATTTCCTGCTAAGCTGGAAAAACGCACTGCTTTTGCTACCCTTTTTTATGTCTTTTTCTAGTATTGATTATTGTCAAATGGAATTGCACATTATATTTTAAATAATTAAATTATAATGTTGTTTGTGATCTACAGGCACAGGTTTAATCTCTATTAGAATACATTATTTAAAAAATAAACAGTGAGATACTTAAAAGTACTTAAGAAAATAATATATTGAGTTAATGTGTAAGCAAAAGAAATTACAGGTTTAAACAAAATAAATAAATGGTTTCTGGATGCTCCTGGTTGCATATGGCACTTTTTACTCCAGCAGGAATATCTAATGCTAATGCCTTGCTGTATTCCAATTTTGGTAGCTACAGTCCACCCACTTAAATACCCCCTGGTGTATGCGTAGGCAACAGTATTCTCTAGTTCCTGCCACAAACTCTTACATGGTCTTTTGTGTGCTATTAATCAGCAGCTATTTTTCACCTCTAGAGTGACTGCATCTCACCACTGGACTAAGTGAAATACCGTATCTTGCATTATAGAAGCAACCAGTAATGACTCCATAGATAGTGCTTTTAGTTGGTCCAAAACTGGGGCATTAATCATTTTTTCTCCTAAACATTTTTGACTGAGTAGTCAATCAGTATGAAATTTTATTTGAATTTTCCATGTAGCTTTCCCCCTGTGTTTCTCCTTATACATAATACAGTTGGTTAGCCGAGATGTGAGGGCCTACTTCACTACAAAGTTCTGATATAGTTCATGAACACCATTTGCCCAGGTCAGAAGACACAAGTTAATTGGCAGAGGCTTAATTGGTACAGCTGTGGCTACTATGCAAATGGTTATATAAGTACATATGTATATAAGTCTGACTTTATATTATATATGTGTATATATTTAGGTATGTACAAAAGTTATATTCTCACAAAAACATCAAATGTCACCATGTGTATGTTACTGTTATTTGTCACCATGTTGAATCTGACAATTAAGGTAGAAATGTTGATGTGGAGAGACTACATGCAAGTTTGTTTTCAAAACCCTTTAATCATTGTATTTTCTGCTGAGACTGTGACAAGAAGTGTAGATGGTGATAACAGTAATGAAAAAAAAGTTGTTTGAAAGTGCTCTGTAAGTATTCTTCCACCTCCATTAGATTATTTAGAAATTGAATTGAGTTACCATGCTGAATAGGCAAATATTGTTCCAGGTTGGGATAGAGAATATGAAAGCTAATTAATTTACTCTATAGTTGATGTGAGAGGCCATTTGTTTTATTGTAATTTTCATGTTTTAAATGTGAAACTGTGAAATGAAGAACTGAGTAATTTCACATCTATGCTATCGTAATAAACTTACAAAACCCCCAAAGATATTTTATGGAGTGCACCTTCTGAATCATTGTCTAATATTATAATTTTACTTTGCCCATTTGTGAAAATCAAGTACAATTTTACAGAAAATACAATCATAGCTGTAAGTTACTTCAGTTTCTAAATCGATCAGTGTCCTCAAACAGTCAAAAATGAGATTCCATCGTCCCAGTTTATTTTAGTTTTCTATGTTAATTCTCATACATTTTACAAGTATGAGTCCAACAGCATAAAAGATGTTCTCTCTCAATTCTTAACACATGACCCATAAATTTTATCTTTCGTTGAATATCTTTAGCGAGAAGGGGAAGGTTGGATGAATTCCTCATTTAATCTCAGAATATGTGAAAGCGTTCTATCGGAAAATCCTGTGGGTTTTTTGTTTTGTTTTGTTTGTGTTTTTTTTAAAAATTTTTAGATATCTCAATGTACCTTTCACTGATTTTCACATTTCATATAAATTCTTTAAGATGAAAGTTTTGGAACTGAAACTTGAGCTTGAACTTGCAGTCTTTCAATGACCAGATCTTCAAGCAGGATGCAGTGGTACCTGTTAATGGATGACATTCTAAACACCTTCATTGCTTTGCATGTTATTGCCCGTGCAAATGAATAGAGTGCATTCTTTCTTCCTTTGTCATCTTAAGTAGTAATTCAATTGGGAGTAGCTGGACTTCTATATTTGACAGCTGATCTCTTCCTTTTTGTGGGGCTGGGCAGTACAAAAGTTAAAAGTTAAAACACTTTAAAAGGGCTTTTGTTATTAACAAGAATTAGGGTTGTTTGGGTTTTGGTTGGTTGTTTTTTGTTTAGGGTTTTTTCCATTTTTGTTGTAGTGAAGTCACTGGCAGTGCCAAAAGGAAAGCTGGGAAAACGCATCCCTCTGACAGTGATTTCAGCATTGAGCCCTTTGCTTAAACCCATCTTTAGCTGTGAATGTCATGGTTTGATTTAAAACCTTGGATGTTTTGGAGGGAGTCAGGACAGAAAGAGCCAAGTGCCAGCATAAGATCCTTAGAATTGCTGATACTTTTCCTGGCTGTTTCACTTTTTCATTATGAGCACTTTTTGCTGATTATTCTTAGTATAGTGTTTTGGTCAAACGGGTTAATTTATACAGTAGTGTCAATACGTTACATGTATACCATGCAATGAAGTAATTAATTCTGTCCAGAGTGAGCTTCCCCTTCCCATGAAAACACTGGACAGCCTTCCAGCTGGTGGGCAGGACAGGATACCCATCGTCATCTCTTATAATTTTTTTTACCTCAAACACACAGACGGGAAAAAAGCAAAAGAGAGAAAACAAAATCATGCTTTAATGGTTGAGAGTAAGTGCAAGATGTTGGAGGGAGTAAGGAAACAGCCTGTTATTTCTTGTATGTCCGTTTTCCAAGAACACGCTGCCTTGTTTCCACTTCTGGCAGCAAACCCTGGTGGCACAAGGTGGTGAAGAGTCAACTGTGAGGTTCACTGTATTTTCAGGTGTTTTATGTTTTTAGAAACAGGAAACTGTTCTGTGTGAAGCAGAGCAGCGGGCAGTGGTTTTGGTCCCCGGCTGGTGTTTGCAGGCATGTTGTAATGGCAGTAACAATAATTGCCGTCATGTAGTCAGCATGAGAACCCCCATGGAATGAGAAGGTCACTGCAACGCAAAGAGGTTTTCTAACACAGCTCCTGAGGTGTACTGCTTCGGTCTGCACTCATGCCCCTAGAGAGCTGGGAGCATTTCTCTCAGACTTGAAGGAAATATTCCGTTTGAGAGAAGACTGAAGCTTTTATTTTTGTTTTCTCCAATATTTTTATAGCTTTAAACTGGAGGAAAACTTCTCAGATTTCATTTCCTTGGGTTTTATTCTCAGTGGTGGTAGAACAGCTTTGACTGGCAGTATTTGCATTTAAGATTCTTTGAAAAGAGTACGTTTTGAAACTTGTATTTCTTTTGTCCCCTGCTATCAGGATGGCCAGTCTGATATTTTGTACAAATTTTGGACTGCAGTAACTCAGACACTTTCCTCTCATTTTCAGTCAGCAACAGACTGTAAGTATTCAGTATAAATGATTTGTAATGTGTTCTGTAGTTATTTTGAATCTCTCATTTCAATAAGCCCTTTGCTCATTATGTCCTCTACTAGAACTATAGCAGTGGTTCACTCAGTGTGGGGTCTGTGAATTTTAAACTCCTTGGGTTTGTAACCAAACAGGGTGATCCTCCAAAACGATGGTTGAATTTTCAAAAAGAAATACTTCCTCCTGCCTTAAGTAGTCATTATCTAATAACAAAACTGTATTTTTGCAGCTGTTTGCGGCTGTATTGGAATGGTACAATATACTTTCCAAAGTGAATGGGTTTGCCAAATTCAAAAATAGTAGTTTGATTTTAAAGAGCAGTTCGTAACAGTCTTTTCTTGTTAAACATTGATCAATTGTAAAAATCTGATTTTAGTTATTTTTGGATACCTTTATAAATAGGAATTGAGTTTCTTTGAAGTTGTATCTTGTCTAAATATAGGTAAATGGCTGGTGTTCTGACTATACACAATATTCTGTGCATATGTAATAAGTAAATAGCAGATACAATTAAGGAATACTAAATAAAAATCATGTATAAACATAAGACAGTATGTCATCGCTGGTGCATGTTCATGCAGCATGCAGCTGAATTATAAACCCAGATGAGTTCAGTGCTTTCATAAATATCTCTTTCATGTTTGTACATGGTGTGTAAAGTTAATCTTTTGCACATATAGATAAAGTGCATAGGATGTGCATGTATCTTTGTGATTTCAGCTATTGCATTGGCCCTTCAGAATTTGGTCCTTCCAGGCTTTATAGCAGCAATATAATTTTGAGGAACTAGCTGGTTGATTCATGTTCAGTCGTTGCTAAGTAACTGGATGATCCCAAAAGAAAATATATTCATCTTGTGTTAAAACATATTAATTTTACTGTTTGCCTTAAGCATTACTTTATCAGCAGTATGTACATTCCCAGAATCTCATATGTTCAAACCGAACATGTGCTACCTGTTTTCAGCACTCAGTATTAAAATTGTAAAATTGTGACATCAGTTAATGGGATCAATCAACATCTCAGAAGTAAAGGAACTCTTGCATTTTGTCTGCAGTACTTTGTCTGACAGCTATTCAAAAATATTTTATTACTTATGATTCTTAATCGTGTTTTTTATATAAACGTTTAGAGGGAGCAGTTGGATTTTTGAACTGTGAATGATGTTTTTCTTTGCTACAGCTGAGTTTTTGGGAAACAATGTAGACTTTTTAATTTTTTAAGTGACGCATCTATATGAGACTGTTCATTTTTAACATATAAAATCTAAGTTATTGAATCCGCTGACATCAGTCACAGACCTCTGGATCATACAGATCAGAGCAAGGCTAGACAATATCAGAAAAATACTGTAAAAATAAGAATTCATGGCATCTTACAGAGTTTGGTTATAGATCATGATCTGCATTTGTGTAGTTGGGACAGTCTTTATAAACATAGCTTTGTGACCTAAAATAACTCTGTGTTTGATAATAAATGTGAATCCTCCAGCATTCAAAATCAGAATATATTTGAGTTGAAAAGATAGGCTGGGTGAAATGGGACAGATGTCTGGAACCTGAAAAACCTACGAATGAATGGAACAGTGTTAATCTCCTAATGTAATGGGAAATCCATAAAGTATGAGTGATGTTAGATCAAGATTAACATCAGTCGCTAAAACAGCAGTTTCATTTCCTGTTACTTGTGGCAAGCCTTTCAAGGCTGAAAATAATGCTGATTTTTTCTTCTGGCTTTGTCATTCTTTATTTGACAAATTTAGGGATTGCATTTTAGGTACCTTGTGTTAAGAAGTGTGTGTAAAAGCATATGCTTCCTTTATCAGATTTCTTAAGAGTTTGCCCATAGAAGTTATCTTTGTTTTAAAAGGGTATGTTCAAAGTTGCACAGCCACACAGTTTTCCTCCATCAAGTTATTGTTAGAAAAATTCTAGATTTAGAGAGTGCTAATCACACTTTGGATTTAAATGAATCACAATACTAATAGTTAAGTTTGATACCAAGTGTTTCATGACTATGATTAGTATCTTTATTGTACGAGATAAGTTTTCCATGTCCAGTCTTCCAAGTGTAGATTTTATGCTGATGCTTTAGATACATACCTTTGTCAACTACATTTAAAGTGATAGCACATACCACTTTGAAATTAATTATAAATATTATTAATATTAAAGATAGGATAACATTGTATATAATTCCTTGATATAAATGCAAGGGTACAGGTTGTTTATGTGAATCAAAAAATTAGTTTGAACTTAGCAATGCATAATGCTTACTGCTTTATTTTGCAGCCTCTATGTTTTTGAAACAAGCTTTTGAAGGAGAATACCCTAAATTACTGAGGCTTTATAATGACTTGTGGAAGCGCCTGCAACAATATAGTCAAAATATTCAGAGGAATTTTAACACAAGTGGAACTACTGATCTGTTTGCTGAACTACAACAAATGGAAGAAGATGTACAGGACATATTCATGCAAAAAAACGAAGATTATGAGTATGTATTATGAACTCTAAGGCAATAAAACGTAAAGCTTTGCACCGTGCAAGAAAACATAATATTTTTAAGAACTTTGTATTATTCAAATTATCAGAGCGGGAAGATTTTTAAAGCTTTTTTTTCCTCTTGTGATTACTGCTTTAATACTATTTTAGAGCTGCAGGATTTTCATTAGGTTATATAATTAACAGTGTTGGATTGTCTTGTCTTTCGCAAAGTCCCTGGCTTTGGAATTAGTTTTATCTTTTTGTCTCTTGGGGTGAAAAAAATAACCAGAATGATGAAAACTCAGTTTTATATGTGTTGCGATTACAGCAGTAGCTTTCTTTTAATGATACCACATCACTGGAGCGTGACAAATGCTCAGTTTGTTATGATTCATGTTTTTTATGTTTATACATCGTAGAATAAACATGATCTGAGTGGTAGATATCAGAAAGATCAAACTGAAACAGGCTCATCAAGTCTATTAGGACTTCTAGGCTTATGTAAGATAAAATGAATATTTTATGTGAGATTTGTATTGGCTTAAATATGTTCCTGAGCAGTCAGGGGGAGACTTATCATTGACTTCAATTGAAGCAAAGTAAAAAGTTCACCAAACTTCTGACAATGAGGTAAAATGTTTGAGCGAGCTACTGCTTACTCATTTTCACAAATAGAAATACTAAAGATGAAGCTTGTTAAAGGTAAATTTAAGATCAGTCTTTCTATTTGAAGCTTTCTATACACATACGTAGACTAGGAGATAATTTTATTTTTATATGTATCGTTGAGTACAAGCTATCTGCTCATGAAATATGTGAATACAAAAAGGTCTGTCTTTGCAGTTCTGGATATCTTGCTGATATTTTGCAGATGTTTTTAGCACTGTTTGTCTCAAGAGCACCTTGAATTAGGGATTCCATGTAGGTCCTACAGAAAGTGCTAAGAACTGTGTTGAACTACAGAGAATGGCTCCGTGTCTAGTTAGTTACATGGATCAAGTGAAAAGCGAGGTGTTATGCACTATTAAAATCTTTTCAAGTGCATATGTTTAAAGAGAAAAGAAAACCCAGATTCAATACTGTGAAGTTTGTATTGTCTGGAAAGATTCAATGCTATTGTGTATTTTAATTTAAAATGTAGTAATTTCGTCTTATACCAACAGTCCAGAAAAGGCCTTGAAAGATTCACTGCAACAATATGAAGCTGCTTATTTGTCAAAATCCTTATCTCGACTCTTTGACCCCATCAATCTTGTCTTCCCTCCTGGAGGTCGAAATCCTCCTTCTTCTGACGAACTTGACAGCATCATTAAAACTATAGCCAGGTATGCACATGAAATACATTGCAAAATGTAATCTTCAACATGTTTTTTCTCATAAGTTACAATTTTAGAAATGAGACTTCCTTGGCAGTAAAAGGTTGATTACTCTTTAGTTATAAAAATGGTTACTGTAAAAATTAAGTAAGGATTTAGAATAGAATAGAGTAGAATAGAATAGAACAGAACAAAATAGAATATTTCAGTTGGAAGGGACTTACAACGATCACCTAGTCCAACTGCCTGACCACTTCAGGGCTGACCAAAAATTAAAACATCTTATTAAGGGCATTGTCCAAATGCCTCTTAAACGCTGACAGGTCTGGGGCATCGACCACCTCTCTAGGAAGCCTGTTCCACTGTTTGACCACCTTTTCGGTAAAGAAATGCTTCCTAATGTCCACTCTAAACCTCACCTGGTGCAGCTTTGAGCCATTCCCATGTGTCTTATAACCGGTTATCAGGGAGAAGAGCTCAGCAGCTCCATCTCCACTTCCCCTCCTCAGGAAGCTGTAGAGAACAATGAGGTCACCCCTCAGCCTCCTCTTCTCCAAACTAGCCGAGCCCAAAGTCCTTAGCCCCTCCTCATGGGACATCCCTTCCAGCCCTTTCACCAGCTTTGTTGCCCTCCTCTGGATGCATTCAAGGATGTTCACATCATTCATAAATTTTGGGGCCCAGAACTACACACAGTACTTGAGGTGAGGCCACACCAGCACACAGCAGGAGAATCACCTCTTTGTTATTATTTATAATTTATTTTAAATTTTATTATTTATTTTTTGTATTTTGTTTTTCTGGAGTAACTGACATTTTAATTTAAGTTTTACTGTTTAAGCTTATAAAACATCAGGAAGAGAAACTTTACACATATTGTGAATGTCTGATATCTTCATTATTCTGACTATGTCAAAGGGAAGATGATAGCTGCTTGGCTGCAAGTTTGATAATACCTGATGTAAATATTCTGTTAGAGTGAAACAGCAAGATAATAGATAAAGATGACTGTTGCAGGTAGAATTTGTAAAATGAGTTGCTTAAATTACCAATGGTGTATTTTCCCTGATTAAGGTTTTGGTAAGGACTGTTCTGTTTCATACAGTCTGAAAATGGTGGGCAGCATTCATAGTACGTGTACGTAAGTGTGTGTGTGTAATATTACATACTGACACTGTACTTGTGACTGGGAGTTACAGATGGTCAGAACATGCCTATTGGTGTCGTTATTGATGTTATTTTGCTCCTTGCAGAGGAGAAGGGAAAACAACATGGAAATTGTGAAATTTCAGCTGTGTGTTCCAGAGTGACTTTTAGCTAATGATGTTTGGGGCCCTGCAGAGTTCTCGGAGAAGGTTATTGATATGTCAGGATGCCTCGTGTCTCTCCGTTTCTTGGGAGGGGTTAATCTCATCACTAGCAGCATGATGGTCCTTGTGCTTGTCTGTTTTCGGTAGAGCATTAGTGAATGCAGCCCCAGCCAATGGAGATCTGGGGGTTTCCGTGAACAAGAAATACTGGAAGTGACTAGAAGTCTTTTCCTTCTTTCATTTGTTCCCTGTCATTCCTTTGGGGCCTCTGTTACTATAAAGGATTGCCTAAAACACAGCTTATTAGTTGTGTCAAGCTAAAGCATCCCCTGGGTATTTCTGCACAGCTCATGTAATTCCAGAGTTGAATGACTGTGTATTCACCTGTAATGTTTGAAGGCTGCTGCCAAAGCTTGAATGTAGTTAATTGCAGTCAATATTTTTGAATGGCTTACTAATAGTGATTTCATACTGAAGTGTCATTCCTAAACTTTGCTCATTTTTACTAGAATAGGAACACTGCACATAAAATTCCCAAATGACTTGTTAAATTGTAAACTGAATTACAGTGCTTAGAAAGACTTGGTTGTATGTGTTACTCTCTCTAAATTGACATGCCACGTAGCTACTTATTCATAGTTAATTCTTTGTCAATTAAATACAGTACTGTTTAGTTTTTAATTAAGATTTGTAATCTTTGCTTCCAGTGAGCTAAATGTGGCTGCAGTTGATCCAGACCTCAGTTTAGCTGTGGCAAAAAATGTGGCAAAGACCATTCAGCTCTACGGTGTAAAGTCTGAGCAGCTTGTAAGTAATTTTAAATATCTAGAAACTTATGTTTTTCTACGTACAATGTTCTGTTTGTAGATTTACAACATAACAGTAAAGCAGTCTAGATAGACAAAACCATCCAACTGGTTTTCCATTGTATTTGGAAACGTTTTCAGTTAAATTCTGCCTTCAGATAAACACAGTCTACTGATAGCTGTAAAAGTTGTCTGTATAACTCCAAATTGAATTTGCTTTATTAACAAAATTGTAGTTGTCATTAAGTAAAATTACAACAATTCAATTCAGTTTAATATTTACCAATATTTGATATTCCATCAGTTATATGATACATTGTCTTTATAGTATTAAAACTTGGAGTATTCAAATATGTTTTTTCACTGTTTTCAATAAAAGTTGGGCATTTTTTCCATATATTTATTATTTTCCATATATTTAACTGACCCTTGATTTGTTTGCATTTGTCAAATGCTTCCATTCATTTGCCATACACTGTTATCTAGTGTTAAAGTGAATAGAGGAAGGGTCACAAAAGTCTTATCCTTTGGGTAAGGATCCCCAAAAAGCCAATGGATAGTACAGTGAAAGACGTCGTCATACAAAAAAATAATTTTTAAGATCAACCATTTTCTTGTGAAGTCTGTTGCTGGAATTTTAGTGCTTTTCTTATGAAGAGATGAAAATTAATTTTTGCAATACGCAGACCCACAAGAAATGACTAACTACTTGTATTTGTAAACAAGATTTTCACTTAAACAACATTAATTCTGTAAGCAAACTCAGACTCTGGTGACATTCATTTACTGTATGGTTCATTTAAAGAGAGATACTTGCTAACAATTTTTCATAACAATTGTCTACAAGACATTGCAGCAATTAAGTTAGTATGGATTCTGTTTACCTTTTAGACACCTGCTGTCTCTGAATAGCTTTAAAAAAAATTGAAATTCAATAACACGTACCTTGTTTACCATGTCTGTTGTTGTATCAGAAGTTTGCAAACTACTGTATGGAAGAGGAAGGTGGGTGAACCAGACATGAAGACCATAAAGAATATGTAAAATTTTAAAATAAAAATATGTGTTTACATTATTTTGCTGTATATTTAGAACATAGTTCTTAAGTTGGGTCTTCCTTTAAAGACACTGAATCATGGCTTCATCATTTCAGAGTGAAATTTGCTCATGAAAGAAATCAGGATTTTTAGTAAGCTGTGAGAGTCATCATGAGTAAAAAATATCACACTTGTGTCTCTATTTTTCATAGAGTGTAGTGTCAAATAGTGGCATTCAACTGGAAAAAAAGGACATATCAGCTGTAACTACGAAAGCACCAGGGTCTGTGGTGCTCATCATTTCTGTTAGAATTTGCATCTCGCCAGTAGCTTGTTCGAAAGCATACATCATTTTGTGATCAGCCAGCTGGCAAACTCTTAAGAAACCCTGAAAAAAAGAATATGTAGAAATAAGCTGACAAGGATATGATTTGTGGCTTTGTATTAGCTGACCTTAAACTAAAAGAACGTAGGAGTAAAGAGCGAGCCTGAGCTCTTGAACTTCTTGAATTTGACAACTGAAAATAAAACCTAAAACTTTGAAAAACTAAGTGACAGCATTAGTCAAACCGGCAGAGTTAACATGAATTTCCTACAAGAATATACCTGCAAATTGTAAAAAAAATCAATGTAGCACAGCTACATTTTTTTTTTCTTTCCTTACTGATACACGTTACAAAATTTAAAACGAAGGGCTCAACACAGTTGCCAAGGCATAAGTGTATAGTGCCATCTTTAAAGTGCTAAAATACTATGCCTAGCCTCCAGCTGCCTCTCCAGAAGGGCACGGCTCTCCCACTTGTCCTGTGCCATGCTTGCCAGCCCTGTGGATATAATCTAGACTATCTTAACTTTTTTTTTGTACCTATTTTTGGGCAGACAGATTGAGCCTGAAATGTGTACCATGTGTAGAACAGGAGCTATGTCAGACAGCACTGTTTCATTATGTTTTAGTGGTGTAGCCAAGAATGCAATCTCCATTCAGTCGTGCAATCCAGTCTCCAACGATAGCTTTCTAAAGCTGAGAAGGGTGACCATGTAACATTTCTGCTCAGATGCTTCATTTCTGGTGGTGATAGTAGAGCAATGCTAAAGATGGAAATTTCCTGGAGGAATTCACAATTGAGTTCTCTTCCAAATTAAAAGTAAACAAAAGAACCTCAGAATTCTCAGTGAAGGAAGACTGGGAGGGCTCTTAAGAGTCAGTAGAAAATTATTTTTTTTAATGTTGTAACATTGCGGGTAGATTTGAATGGTGAAAAACTGAAATGTGCAGTCCTAAAAATGTTGCGACATTCTGATGTCGGGGTTTGTATTTATTCCGTTTCACAAAAAAAGGAGTTGCAATTCACTAAGACTTCATCACTGTTTCTCCAGTTAGCTTTAGATAGGACAAATAACAAGAATGTTATTCAAGACTCAAATATTTTACCTTTGAGTAAAAGCACCATCTAGCAATCCGTACATACAGTACTAAAGCAAAAACAAATAAGAAAAAATGGTCTCTACCTGTGAATCCAAAGCGATTGTTTGTGTTACTTGTGACTTCATACACTGCTGGCTTTTGGTTTTCAGCTTTCCCCACCCCAAGAACTAGCTGTTGCTGTGCCTGAGACCTATTCTTGTATTAACCAGTTCAAATTATTTCAGAGAAGATATAAATAACGCTCTGCGAGCAGTAGGTAGATTCTGCTGTCGGGTGAATCTTTAGCTAACCCCTTGGTGCTGCTTCATGTGGTTGGTGTATGCCATGAAGCGTTCAGAATTAATGTCCTAATTTCACTCAGTGTAATTGCAGATGTTCTTACTATACAGAGTTTGAAGGGATAATTATACATTGCACTAAATTTAAAAAAAATATTTCTGTTAATTTAAGAGCATTACCTTTCAATTTCACCACCCATCCTGTGTTTTGTTAGGTGATGCTGAGGAAGGGTGCTTGGTATATTTTCTCTGTGCTGTTAATATTTTGTCTCTTCTTATTCACATTTTCCCTAAATCAGGCAGCCCAAACATCTTCATAATGATTACAGACACCGCGAGATTTCTGTTTAGTCACCATTTCTACATCCTTCTCATTCCAAATTGGAAGAGAGATTAACAAATCCGATCATTGTGTTTTGGATAAGAGCAAAATTTTCCTCTTCTGCATTTGCACATTCTAATCCATTGCTTACTTTTTAACATAACGGCTGCTTACTGACCCAGATTTTGTTCACTAGCCACTTTTTCATACAAGTGAGGTAGCCCAGATAAAAAACTTTTCTCCTTGATTTAAGGGTTTTCCAGAGGGGTCCTCCGTTCCCATTTGCCAAGTACCTTAGGTTACCCGTCTTGATGGACACATATAACATGTTGTGCTCTTGTTTAGCTGGCCCCATAAAGAAAATTAGCTCTTTCATTGAATGCTGACTATAAGTACAGTGGAGGGAAGAGATTCATGAGAAACCAGTAAGTTTCATTCCCTGAAAACAAAGAAAAAGTTGAGTAATTTCGGATTTTCTTGAGAATCCATGCTGCTTAACAAAAGATAGGAGCTCACAAATCTGCCTCATAGGGAAATTTTCACCCATTTTTATAACTGGTAGTTGAGAAGAGATATAAAAGCTTATATCTCACCATCTCCATTAGATGCCTTTGACACGGCAGCAGTAATTGCATGGCGGGATGCTCTAGGGCAGTGGTCTCTAAACTTTCTTGGTCATGCATCCCTATCAGTAAAAGTTTTTTGAGCATGCACCTCCATTACATGTATATTTATTTATTTATAAATTGTATACATGCACTATTGAAGTCCTGATATTTTCTTCCTGCACCCCAATGGATTGTCTTGCGTAACCCCTGTGGTGCACACACCCCACTTTGAAGACCACTGCTCTAGGGTAATACTCTGCAGTAATCTTCCATAATAAGAAGTGAACAGATTTTGGCTGTCCATTTTTGGAAAAGATGCCTGAGGGATTGCAGAAGTATTTTAAATTCATGTTTGATTTTTGTTCATATGCTATTTTAAATCAAATTTCTCATTTATGTATATGAGAATGAAAATGATAGTCACCTGTTGATTGGAAGTGAGACAAAACTGTATTTCCCCAATTGATTTCCTGTAATTTTGTCATTTACTGAGCTGAATTTTAAATGTACTTGAAATCTTGCAATATCTCTCATAATTAAACATCTCCTTTTTGCAACTTTGCAATCACTATGTTTTGCTTTGCCTATTGATAGAGCTATTTCCTTTAATGATACTTAGAACTGGATGTCCTGTGGAGAGAAGTCACGAAACATTGGAAGTTCAAAGCTCTGAAAGTTTAGAAGACATATACTTTTGCCCACAAGCAGAAAAATAAATTGCAAGATCCATTGTCCTTATAGAGATTGAAGATGGAAGAGCCCTATTTGGTCATCTAGTCTCTTCCCTTTCCACCACAGGACTATTTCAAACAATATTTATTGTTGGGGGTTTTGTTGCATTCTTTCTGCTTGTAGAGTGATGATTTGGGTTACCTCATATATTGTGAGTAGAAATGTAAGTACTGTATGTTCTCTTACTTTTGTGCTATTTCTGTTCAGCTTGGCATGTGGGTGGATTGAAATACACTAACACACCCACCAAGTGCACATAGATGAAATGTGTTGTGCTGTGAACATGAAAATGCAGTTGTTTAGAAAAGATGCGATTCTCCTACTTTTTGAACCTGGAGACCTCTAGTAGTTTCCTCCCTAGAGTTACAGTCATCCTGTCAGACTATCTTTATTAATTGCAATCAGAGTGCCACAGCAATCTTGTCCTGTGGAGGCTCTGTCTTGCTGCCTCCTCCCACCATAAGGCTTCGCTGTCAGAGACAAAGTGGCCTGGTATCTTTTGGCCAATAAACAAGCAAAGAGTAATCTGCAGAGGCAGGATTATAAAAATCAGGTTGCCCACTTGCTTTTCAGAGCAGGTGGGGGTGATTATGCTGGCAACTTTTGGTAGATCAAACTGTCTTAAGACTCTGGGTATGTAATGGTATGCTTACATGATTTAGGCAAACACAAACTCACTCTGCTGTGCTCCCAGATGGCAAGCCACATTTTAGCTCCACTCCAGGCCAGGGTGACCAGCTCAGGCTTGGCTCCTTGCTGAGCACAACGCTGTCATTCAGCCTGGAGCGCAAGCAGAGCAAGTTCATGTCTACTTCAAGTACAGGCAAAGCAAGAATCTGCATGACCATATTACTCGAGGCAGATTTATCCTAAGGTTAGGGTAGATAAGGCTAAAATCAGTGGGAGCTGTGATTGCCTGTAATTGGAGAAGGTTCCTAAATATGGAATATTGTATTTTATGGAGTAATATGTTTCAGAAAAGTTTGTCTAAAAAAAGGGATCTTTCCAACAGACAAGAGGCTGCAGGCAGATGATATAATGGAGATCTTTCCCACTGTCAGACTTGTAATCAATCATAAAGAGGAAGCACTCAGAAGATGGAGAAGGAGAGTGGGTGTAATGAAGGAGGAAGGAAATAGAGAATTTGAATCGTTTTTTTATTCCCTTAACTAAATGTGGTTGGACTTGTGTCATACATCTTATAAAAGTTGATGAATGAGGTGGAGGCCCAAAATACAGGCTGTGGGCAGTGCTCTGGGAGAGCTACTAATCTATCCTTTGCCCACAGCTCATGGTAGAGGCTTGGCTTCTCATCAGGATTTTACCCTGGGCAATGGTTGTGGGATCTTCTGATTACCAGGTTTACCTAGTATAAGCCACTTGGAAGTTTTTAAGTGCTGTACAGAGAGCACAGTCCTTCCTGGCGTTTTGAAGAATCCTTCCCTGACCTTCTTAAGAAAATGTAAGGTGACACGGTGTATTTTATATATTTCAAAGTTAAAACGCTAAAGACGCAGTGATAGAAGTGAATTTTGAGATTAAAAATTAAAAACAAGAAATAATTGCCTCAAAAATTAGCGTCCCTGCACTAAGGTTCAAATAGTTGTCCCATATCGTCAAAGGGCAGGACATTGATTCACATATTATAAAAGGCCTCTGGTACTGGACACGCCAAAAGGCAAATGAGAGAGAATTTTGGTCCCCAAACCAATGGACCATTGTACACTTAGGACACAAAGAAATTTGTATGGATTTTCTTTGGTGAGCGAGGTTTTTACATTCTGGGTTGTTTTGAGGGAAAAGTCAGCGTCAGCTGATATCTGTGATAGAGAGTAGGCAGCCTATTTCTCACTATCCTGGATCTCAGTAGTATATTGAGATTTATTTACATTTACTTAAGTAAATATCTGAGTTATGTAATGTTTCAGAATGGTTTTAGAATGTGCACAAATCACAGAGTACTAGAGCAGTAATGTGAGCAGTAATATGTGGGTACTCAGCCAATGCAAAAAGGTTCTTGGGAAGTAACTGGGAAGCTTTGATTTAGCCTGATACTGTTTTTCAGTGCAATGGTGAAACTGGATTTCAGATGTTGTAAAACAACTCTGAATATTTAATTGGATTAATGTTTAAATGTTAAAGTGACTCTGACATAAAAATTCTATGACTAAAACTAATACACATTATTTCTAAACTTTTGTTCTGAGGGTTTACTGAGATCTGCTTTTCAATTAACTGGTACTAAATAGTGTAACTGGGACTGTGTTACTGTAAAGTATTATTATCTGTCATAATGATGAGTAACACGTACTTGATGACAGCTGTTTTTAGTGCATTATTGTTTAAGAAAATAAATACCAAAAAGGAGCATAAGAAGTAGAAAAACATAACAATTCATTGTTGTTTCAACCATTCCTTCAGCATCAAACGCTGATATATCCTGATCACTCACTGCTTGTCCCCAAATGGTCTGGATTTGCTTTTGAAACAGAGTATGGGTCTGGAAACAAAAACATATAACTGTCCTCAGAACAGTAAATGTAAGTGTATGAACTTGGTCTCACCCGTTTGAAGGCAAATTTGTATCATCGAGGCTCATTGTGATTAGTGTTGGCCTCACTTCAAGGATCAGCAGAACGTGTCTGTTTTTGCTGCAGAAAGGCTGTGTGTTACCTTGCTCCGCACTGTCACCCTGATGTTTACGTTAATGTCTGCCTCTCTCAATTGAGAGTACAAGGTCAGTAAAGGTTTATGACTGACACTCAGGACTGAATTTGCCATCCTAGCTGTGAAGTCTCTGAATCTCCAACATGGGACGTAAGGGTAACGTCTATACGAGTCAGCGAAAGGTGCCGGGGAACATCGGTGGGCACTGCGGCCAGCCGGCGCGGACAGCCTGCCTCACGCCTGGTAAGGGCTCCTCTGCCCCAAAGCACGTGGCTGCCTGCCAGCGCCCTTTCGCGGATAGTCTCTGCTGTACTGCCTCTCCAGAGCCGTGGCTGGAGATTATTTGGGAGAGTAGTTGTTGGCCCAGGCCAAAAACTTGCGACTGACTGTCCTAACAGTTTAGCGGTACAGATGATCACATGCCAGATCCAGGAGCCTTTCCTGGCACTGGTTAATGTACTGCTATGGGTGTAGCCAATATGTGAATGAGACCAAACGAGAGCGACATGGAAAATCTGCTCAAGAGGAAGCTTAAAACGCTGACAGATTGGGGTAATTTTTTTCTTGCATCTGGAATTCATACTTTCTTACTTCTGATGTAAATAAATCTCTAAGGCAGAAGTTAGGAGATGCTGATTTCTTCTACAGCAACATTGCTTTTGGTCTTAAGATTTTCTTAGATTGCCAGAGCTTCAAAAGATACGCTTTCCTAAACAAGTTTTTTTATCTGTAATGCTTGTCAGCCGTACTTGACTTATTTTCAAACAACATTTGGTGTTTCTACCAGAGTTTTAGTCCTTGAAAAGAGCACAGTTGTCAGTGGTGGTGTGGCTAGTTGGCAACCCCAAATACTGCTGGATGGGTGCAAGAAAACTCTTGGATATTAGCTCTTTTCAGGAGTTCAACACTTTCTTCAGGTAGCCAGGTATTTCTTTGAGCCAACGCAGATGACACCTTTTTGGATGCCAGTGCAACCAACCCCTTCTGTAATTTAATATTCTATTTTTAGTGAATGTAATGGATGGAGATATAGGCTGAGGAGCATCTATCTATCTGTCATGTTCAGATATTTTTAGAGCACTGATCTTTGTAATGCTGATCAGCACCAAATGCATTACATAAGATTAGCATCAAAATATATATAATGGAAAGTCAGCTCTGCTGCAGTTGTTCTTAAATTATTTTTAGTATTGCCCACAAAACTTGTATGGCTCAGTGCATTATCCTGCCATTGTGCTCTCTCTCTACTCTATAGGTATCATTTTTAAAGATAAATTTCTCTTCTCTCAGACCTTTTCAATCACAGATCTCCTTCCTGAGGCTTCAAATAAGATTGTCAGTCAGTGGTACACATTACAAAGATTTTAATAAATACCCACTTTCCACTAGGACTGAAACTGAGACAAACAATTTATCTCTTACTGTCTTTCAATCCAGTTTATATTTGTACTTGTGATTTGCAGGTGCAAGATTCCAAATTCTGCTTTACTTACATCCTCGGCTACTGTTGTGTTCTTTAATGCTGCTCGGGTGGCTTAACCTTTTGCAGTTACCCATAACGATCTTTTCAATTTTCCACTTCTAGCGGATATCGAGCATTAATGTATCCCTATTAAATATCTCTGGTCTACTAGCTAGCCATTTAGAATAAGTTGGAATAGATTATTTGTGAGGGTTTTTGAGTTTGAAGAGGCAGACTGTAAGAAAACAGACCATATTCTTCTCGCACTGCTCTAAAAGTTTATTTTTGTCTTTCAAATTTTCTGAAAAAAAAGCTGATCCTTTCCTTTGAGTATGTTTAAAAAGTAGTTTGTAATTACTGAGGTTTAAAATAGATCTCAACTTTCTGCACATCCATCCCATCATTATAACTATTTATGATATTGTGGCAGATGAGTCTTGATTTTTATTTTTTTTTGTGATTTCATCTTTGTGGGTTTATGGTGCATCTGATATATGATAGTCAATAGAAAATAGTCTGCTGTTCGTCTTTGATGATACAGTTTTGGAAGCTTAATTCTGTCATGCTATGGCTTCACAGATCGTCCAAGATCTCTTCCTGAGATTACAATTAAAGAATCATCTCAGGCCGGTCAGGCATTGAAAGCAGCAGAGTTACTAACGTACTGAGAAACGGCTCGTTTCAAGTGTAGGGTACGAGTATCTGATCCAGTACGTTTTCAGATTTGTGTGAGAAACTGGGGAGATGTCAGCTGCAGTAATTCTTTCTGACTTCATCTGAATTTCACTCCATTAAATCAAACTGAATGTGAGATGAACTGGGGAGTGAGCTGAGTTAATTGCACTGGCTGACCTGCCTTGAATGATAGAATCAAAATTAAAGGTGCTTTGATCTTGGTTTGTATTTTTACTGTTTATAAACAATCTCTTATTTATTAATGCTTCTCCTTGGTTTGTAAACCTAAAATGAGGAATGAAAATGCTAAAAGGCCAGGTAGAATAGAAAAACAACAATTAATTCAGCTTAAACTCTGAGCTAAGAAAGAGACAGCATCTTTACAAGGAGCTTTCGTAATGTCATTTGTGGAAGAAAAAGTGTCTGTCATGCTTGATCAGGGGAATGACGATTTAAATAAGCTGTTTTCAGTGGGTTATTCAGATTATAAGCAATATGAATGGCATATTTTTGTCAAGAATCTAAAAAGCTAAGTGTATTATAACAGATCCAGAGACTATATTGGAATGTCTTGGCTCAATCAGTGAAATTGTAAGAAAAGCAGAAATGCAAAGAAAGGCGGGATTTAAAAGTTAAAACATTGCAATGATAAAACAGTTGGACGAGAGGGATTGGATCTTATGTTTCACTGAGTATTCATGGAGATAGGATTTTTTTCTGAACTTTTCAGTCTATACTTAGTGGTTGACTAGGAGAAGGCAGAGAAGGGCTGGACTAAACAATTTCTCCATTGATTTTGCCCCTGTCTGCCTAGTGGCAAGGAAAAATACCCGTAACATAGTGCAAGAAAGAGAGATGTTGCTCTAGGAGGGCTATAATTCTGGTTTCTTCTTGGGGAAATGAAAAAAAATAAGACAACATTTATGGAGGAAAGCATTTGTTGGGCTGCCTTTAGTCATATGTATTCCTAAGGAGAAATGTACCTTACACGAACCAAAAGCATTGGTTTGATCATTTAATTTATACAAGTTCCCCAAATGAAATATGCTGTACTAGCAAGAACACTGATGTGAGCTGCATCTGCATTAGGATGTTTACTGATGTTTGCTGACATAACTATGCGGTTTGGAGTATCTGCATCATTGTTTTTTGTCCACCCATGCTCTTATCTGACATAGCTAAATTTAACTAGCTGAATAATTCAATGAAGTAGGGGAGAACAGAGTGGAGAGGGAGAGAGAAAAGATTTCCTGGAATAAGATTCTTCCAGTGAAGGGAAAATACTGTTCATACACTGGAATTTTGGCACCAGATTTAAACTCCAGCAAATTTATGAGGCCTGTGATGGTTTTGAATTGAAAAGCATGACGAATTCTCATTGTAATGACATAAAGTGAATTTCTGATTGCCTTTTTTATTATGTGGTCTTACAAGAATTAATCCATGTCTCGTATTAGATGGTGTTATATTGAATTGTGAGCTTTCATTTGCGGGTGAATCACTATTCAGGACATATTCCAACAATGAGATTTGTCTGACAGTTCCAGGGAAACGTATCTAGTCCTCCTGTCTAAATGTCGAATATTGTGAACTTTGGAGGGAAGTATGAAATGTAATAAGCTCACAAATCGTCAAGAACACTAGTGAAATGACACTTCAAGAAAGGTTTTCTGTAAATAATGGGTCAGTTACAATGGTGTAAGTAATGTGAAAGATTATATTTTCCCCAATTCTTTTTGAGATATGTGAATTAATTGTATTATACCAATACCTTAGACATGGTGTTACTGTCATTGAAAAACTTGTATCTGTGCTATTTAAATGAGAGAACCTAAAAATATGAATTCAATATTTGGCACATTGAAGGAATTCATTAATAGGTACTTATATAGAATATGTGGGAGGCTATTATGTACTAAAATAAATTCAGAATAATTACTACTTCACTGTACAGTAATAAAAGCTAAAGATGGCAGTAGGTCTAATTTAAAAATAATCAGAAGTCAGCTAAGGTTTTGTAATTTTTTTGGGGCTGGAAAGATCAGAAGAGTTTTGTTAAAACAGTCATTAGTAAGCTACTTACATTGGTCAGTGAATACTTAAAAATGTCTAGCTGATAAGTCACTTAAAAAAGCATTTAAACTTTTAAAAATTGAATTAAAAATCTAAAGGAGAAAGTTGCATTAAAAACTAACTTTATGAAACATTTTCTTCATTCTCATGTTGTCTTTTGCTGGTTAGATCGTGATTCACATAACAAATGTGTGATTTTTATTTTTTTTTAAGAGATACTGGCTAAACTCCAGAAAAAATCATCCAAGGATAAAAAGCTGGTTTGGGGAGTACTATATACTTCATTTTATCTTGCTGGGAAGGTGGTTAAAAGACTTCTTTAGATCTAGCATGTAATGTTGCTAACAGGTAGAAAAAGAGCAAGATTGCACAATCCTTACAGTATTTTGTTATAGTGCACTCTAAGTTATTTCATACCAAATTAAATTCTATGATTCAGAAATGGATTTGGTTAAATGTATGTTGATATGGTAAAGGCTTGGGAATTTTGCAATTTTGGAACAACTTGCCATGGTTTAACCCCAGCCAGCAGCTAGAACCATGCAGCCACTCACTCACTGCCCCCAGTTGCAATGGGGGAGAGAATCAGAAGAGTAGAAGTGAGGAGAAACTCATGGGTTGAGATAAAGACAGTTTAACAGGTAAAGCAAAAGCTGCATACACAAGCAAAGCAAAACAAGGAATTCATTCACTGCTTCCCATGGGCGGGCAGGTGTTCAGCCATCTCCAGGAAAGCAGGGCTACATCATGCGTAATGGTTACTTGGGAAGACAAACGCCATCACTCCGAACATCCCCCCCCCCTTCCTTCTTCTTCCCCAGCTTTATATACTGAGCACGACGTCATATGGCATGGAATATCCCTTGGTCAGTTGGGGTCAGCTGTCCTGCTCTGTCCCCTCACAGTTTTTTGTGTACCCCCAGCCTGCTCACTGGTGGGGCAGAGTGAGGAGCAGAAGAGGCCTTGAGAGCTTAGCAACAGCCCAAAACATCAGTGTTTTACCAACAGTATTTTCATCCCAAATCCAAAACATAGCACTATATCAGCTGCTAGTGAGAAAGTCAACTTCATCCCAGCCGAAACCACAATACAACTCTAATGAGAGTTGGACAATGTAAAGCTCATTTATAACCTTCTGCAAGGTAGAAGTATTCTATTCTCAATTAATGCCTGGACTTGATGCCAAAAAAGGCAGATGGCAATTAAAGTTGATTATATCTCTTATGTGTAGGTGAATATCACCCTATCATGTTGGACCCATCTCACGTGTCTTGGGGATGAACGTCTGCACTTCACCTCTGGAGGTGCATTCTCAGCAGTCGGTTGGGACCAACAGCTATTGGGATGACATAAAATATGATTAATCATGCAGTCATTAATTTGGCAAGCATGAAAAATTCAGTAAACTGTTACAGTCAGAGGTATCAGGATCAACACATGTTGTCCTTGAAATCCTCCTCAGACTTGGGCTAGCTGGATAAACCTGGGTCTGAAAAAATGTCGGATACAAGGGACATAACTTTTGGAAGTTGAGAAATGATTCTGAGTGCGTCAGGTTTAAAATTCTCTGAGATTCCTTAAAGGAACTGATTTTAGATGCTTTCTGATAACAGAGTTGTTTTAAAGCATCTCATTATTTAAGGACCATGAACTTTTGATTACGTTGTACAGCACATTTCTTCTCAGATCGTTCGAAGACTTAAGAGGTAAATCCTGTCTTTTCTGCTACAGAAAGACTGTTTACTTTTTTTCCTTGCATTTCTTCTGCTTTTGAAAATATTAAAGAATTAAAAAAAACCCCAACAAACAAAACAGAAATGCCCCCAAGGGAATGGTTCGATGATTGCTGTTGTTCTAGCATGAATAGTATGAGCATGATGTTCGGTCTTTTTTCTTGGTCAAGGACATAACAATTCCTTCAAATTTTTCTTCCCAAAATAATGATTGTGTTTTCTGTAAGGTTTTGAATGGCTTCACCATAGAGCTCCATTTCTATATTTCTAGAATATAAAATTTTTGGTTTTCTGAAGAAGCTAAAAAAACCCCAGACATGTATATGTAATCTGGAAGCTACAAGAATGTCCTGAGGGTGCAGTATAAGTGTTTTTATGTACATTTTAAGTTATTACCTTAACTCACAGTTTATTTCTTTCTTCATATATTGAAATATTTTGCCATCTTTGAAAAATTAGAAGTTGTTCTAAGAATATAAATTCTATTTATGATTTATTCTTAAATTTTATTTGATTTTTTTTTTTAAAGACGAACATTCGTTTTAATTTATCTTCATCTGTCAAGGACCTTATTTGCCCTGACACATTCATTCGAATCCTGCACCTCAAACCTCTAAATTATGTCTCTGCTTTTTGCAAATTGTCCCATAAGTAGCTAATATATGAGGTGGCATAGCTGGGGGAGTTCAGGTTGTTATGTATGTTTTTGGTAAACGGTGTCATATTTTTACAAAAAGAGCAAGCTGATTCTACTAAACTTTTGTGTTTCTTAGGTGGAAAGAGCTTGTAAAATGCTCCTTCTGCCGTATGGAAAATATTAAACCTTATAGTAAATCCTCCCAATTATTTGTAGCTTATGGGAGAAATCCCAGGGCCGAGCCCTATTGACTCAGAAACTCTGTAAATGGATTCTGCGCTTTATAATAAGTTGTTATGATCAGGCAGGAGGCCAAGTACCAGATGGATTGATTGCTTTCTGCCAGAGGTATGGCCACATCAGCTGCCTCTATTAGGGATGTATTTATTCTTGAAAATGTCAGCTTGACAACTGGAGTTCAATTTACATTAGTCTTGTGATCCTAGAGTTAGATCAAATGTTTTGTTGAGAGGCACTACTTTCATCTTATTTTGATTTAAGATATCCATATTCCTTCTAAATTATGACACTGTTTCCTGCTCTTTAGAGAGTGGGTTTGCTGAGGCTGTTTTAGACTAGAGAAATCAAATAAATGGGGTTTTCCAAAACTGTCAGTAAGGGTGCACGCATGATCTTAGTTAACTAGTGTGAAACTGAGCTTTTTCACAAAATGTTCAGTCTGTGAAGGGAACGGTAGCAAACTAGCTCGCAAATCAGTGAGTGTCTCTTCTGAGCTGCCACCTGTTGAAAGAGGGGAAGTTAGTCACTTTAAAACACTAAATAAATTATAGGAAAAGATGTATCAATAGTCTGAGCTTTTCTACAAGAAAAAGACAAACTCAGTTAGCATTTTTTTATAAGCCAGGGGAGAACTGATGATTTGATTCGTATCCTAATCTAAATTCTACATTCATTGCTTCATGGTGAAACCAAGAATTTAAACCCAAAGCAATCTTATCATAGCACATGTCTCGACATGTGAGATCAAATCCATGCTGTCAAATTACATGTCTGTTCTTAGGTACTAAACATAGAAAAGTGTAAAATCCAGAACACTTTATCTAGTTATTTCCAAGACATAATTCCAAGGCGGGTCTATGCAAAGGAGTGCAAATACATTTATAGGGTGAGAATTCACCTGACACGACTTCAGACAGTATAGGTAACTGCATGTATCTGTGGTACTGCTTTAGATTCCCTTTTTAGTTAGCAGAGGGGAACGGGTACATACAGGATGCATTTACTCTCTCCCTAAAGCAGGGTCTCTAAAATAGGCTAGATGATTTACTCAACAGAATTGCTTATTTCTCTACGTTGTGGTTTCCTGCATGTGGTCAGGTGAGTCATTCCTGAAATTTTCTGCATTGTGCAACTTACTGACCCGATATGCGGCACCTGCAGTCTCTGCAGGTGAAGCAGTATAACCATGTTAGTGTACCGAAGGGTACAAACTAAAAGAAACTGTTTTCCAGAAGCACTTCTGAGTTTGGTGAGAGCACAGTGCCAGTCATGGCTTACAGTTTCTTGACCACGTCAGGCTGAAGCAAGTCAGATGGCCTTCAGTTAGCTTGTTCTTCTTTGTGACACATTTTTTGTGTATCAGTTTCTACAAGTGTCCCTTTTGGTTCAAAAACTACCCGATCTGCTACTTAGTCCTCAGATTCTGTTGAATTAGATTTAAAAAAAAAAAGGTCTAGCCAGCTTCCTTCAGCTAGTCAGCTATTGGATTGAACCTGCAAATTTCAACCTCTGACCTTAGAGAATGTCCTCATATACATGTCAGAAAGGCAGTACCTCCGTGTTTCTTCCTCATTTTAGTTTAACAGATGCCCTTTGAGTTTTCTTGAAGTACTGTGTGGAACAGAAGCTCGTGTTCACATTCTTGAGCGTACCACAAGACACAACCCTTGTCCTAGTGCCTAGATGCATGCTACAAAAGTCCTGGCTAATATTTGCTGGTGGGAGACTTCTCTTTCTCACTCTTCTCTTCCTCGCTAGCATCTCATATTGCCAGTGTGCTGGTAGCTCATGGTTAGCAAAGGGAGCTCATACTGATGTGTCCCATTGTAGAATTGCCACTTGCTGGGGAATGGGAGGCCTGTGCTTTGCTCGTGCCCATGAAATTGCTGTAAATAGTAGACAGGCTTTGAGGTAAACGTGGAAACAGTTTACACAACTAAAGTGAAGACTGTAAGAAATTAATTGCTATATTTGAAGACAGATACAGAAAAGGGGAACAGTTACAGTCCCTGTTATGGGTACAAGTTACTCCTGGGGAGATTCCAGTTGGACACGAGGAAAATGTTTCCTAATGAGAACAATCAGCCATTGGAATAATCTCCCCAGGGAAGTGGTGGGTTCCCCAGCATTGGACACTTCTAAGTTTCAGCTGGGCCATCTTGTCTAGATTGTGCTTTTGCTAAGAAAGGTTGGACCAGATGATCCTTGAGGTCCCTTCCAACCTGGCATTCTGTGATTCTATGATTGTTACTGCTCGTTCAGGTCTGGCTTCAGCATGGTTTCTTTTCCTCTGTTTTCTTTTTCAGCTAGCAGGCTCAAGCCATACTAACTCCCAGCCTGACTGACGGTTCCCTGGAGATGGGATCTGGTCCTTCAGCTAAGCTTTGTCTTTTAGTTGTTTCTTTCCCAAAATAGGTTCTGATTTGGGATGAAGCCACCCTTTCTGTCCTCCCTGTTTCTGCTTAGCATAAATTCACCTTCCTGGCCTTCTGCAGTTCTGGATAAATCTAACTGATTAAAAAGGCATTGGATTTTGTCACTAATGCCCTCGTCAAAAAGAAGGCCCTTGTTCTGTGTCTTTCAGCTGAGTGGATGTGGCTAGGCTTCACATTTGTTTGACTTAACCTGTTTACACAGTGCAGTCCCCAGTGGGCAGATAACAGATGAAGAGTTACATTACCACTGTGCTTAAATGCATAAGCTGTGTCCAGCACACAACTTCAAACATACTTGCTATAAATTAATATATATATACATATGAATTATTGATAAAAGCAGATATGATGGAAAAGAAATTGAGGGGTGATTTCTGTCTAAAGTGAATGGGTCATAAGCACAGTTTGTTGGAACTGGGGAGACACAATGATGGCATTTTCCTACCCGGATGCACGATTGTACAATGGATATTAGAAGTGTCAAGAATTCAGTCTGAGTCATTGGAATATTGGAATAGTGATAAACTGCCTGAAATGCAGATATATGCCAGTGGGAAGGTGTATGTACATGAACCCTGGTGGACAGAGCTCTATGCAGAACCTTCTTGCCTGAAGGCAAGGTTATAGAAATGATTGTGGTGACAGCAAGAGGTGGGAACATCCACCTGAGACTTCTGCTGTAGATGGTAGGGCACAGCCTACCCATGTAGGTGCCAGATGTTCCCATGGTGGTAGGGCACACCTACCCATGTAGGTATCAGGTGTTCCCATGTCACACCTTCAGGAGAAGTGGTCCAAGGGAGCCCTGGGCTGCCTAGTTCCTACTGCTAGTTACAAGAGCTGAGTTTTCCAGTCCTCGTTGTTTTAGACCAGTGATTTTATTTTAAGATACACAAGGGATCAACATGTCTAGCTGTCAAAAATTCAAATTGATTAATTTAAGGGAATTTAATATGCTAAACAATTTTAGAAAGATTGGTTACTTTTAAGGCATTATTAGACTTTACCTGTGAAGCTGTTGTGCACTGTTGCTGACTGCAAGAGATGCTTGTTCCTGCAGAAGGGTTATGTTTGTACTTGTTATTTGTTTTACTTATCAGTTAAGCTTTTCTACCAGCAGAAGAGACACAGTCTAATGATTTCATAATGTTTAAGAAAAAGAAATTGTGAGACCTTTACAGTAGACTCTGAGGAACTGAAATTTAAGTGACTAGGATGTAAAATTTTACTGGTTTAGTAGTATCTTTTATGTTTAATAGTTGTGAATGTGCAGAAAACCCAACTGAGTTGAATAGTCTGTGCAGTGCTTAAGAAAAGTGCGGAAAAAAAAAGGATTATTGGGATCTGGGAGGGTGGTCAGCTGGATGGACGGGGTGTTTCTCTGCACAGCTGTTTTGTTATTAATCTGTGAAGCTGTAAGTGTGAGAAGCAGAACGCTTGAAACCAGTCAAGTCTGTCAAATGGAAATATCAGGAAGGAAACAGACGTGTAGGTAGCTGACATGGTTGTTCTCATCAGTAAGGCAGGAAGATGCTCGGGTGATATATTTGTCAGCTAGTCTAAAGATGCATTCTGATGTCAAATAATTTATGATACGTTGGAAAAGATTTTTTTCCTTTGCAAAGGCCTCAGAAACCTGTTTGTACTGAAATAATCCCTAAATTTGAAGAAAGGGGAATAAACCGATATTGTCACCTAAGTGCTGTGAATAAATCTGTACTTGCAAGAACTTGTCTAAAACTTCATTATTAGCAGTGGTGGCAAAATACTAGATAACTTTGCTTGCATGGTATCTGTGTTTATGCTGAGTGGGAGCTATGGGAAGTACAGGAATAGCCTTTCACTAGTAAAGATTCACTGTTTCCCACAACTTAAAAAATTTCATGGTATGTTTGTTCCTTTTGTTTTAAACAATTGTTACCGTATATTCAGTTTTAGTTTAGGAGCTTTCTGTAGGACCTACAACTGTGTTTAAAGGCACACTTCATAAAAGTCTCTTGATGACTTGTTCAATGAGTTGAATATATTTTTACTGAGAGACTTTTGGAGCTAGGCATCTTCAGGAGTTTCCTGGAGGATAATTTTGTATCCTGAAATATAGATAACTAGTCAGATAATTATATCGCAGTAAAGCCTTCTATTAATAGCTATTCTTGCTCTAATATTTAGACATACTTCTTCTAGAATTCACATAGCCTTTTGTCAGTTCTTTGTATTTCTGCAGCTTTCAGTGCACAAGAAAATTTGTTTGTTTCCCAATTACAATTTATTTTATTTTAAATTATAAACATATGCTGTGGTATCCTTATGGGACTGTTCTGTAATTAATTGCTTTTTATGTGTCACCCTGGAACTTTGATTTCTGTGGTAATGATAAAAAATGCATGCTTTGAGAAGTTTAAATATGAAGAATTTTTTTGTTGTTGAAAGATTCATGCATAGAACCCTTTTTTGTGACAGGACTAGCAGCTTTGGTCCTTGCAGTTCAGTTTTCCTGTTCATTGCAAGCCACTAATACATATAAAGCTGTAAGCAATCTATTTGAAGAAACAGTTTTTAAGGAGAGACTTGAATAGTTGTCAGAAGTAAGGACTGAGGGTATACAGAAAAGCATACTCTTTTCAGTTCTGCTGCTGCTAGTTTATATTGTATCCTTGGGTAGGTGACTTGACCTGATTCTTAGATTACAAAGTTGAAGTTATGCTGGGACTAGGTATCTTCCAGAGATCGGCATCTGAGTGCTGTGGTTTGGGAGCTGAGACAGCAGTCTCTCATGGTTCCTGTTCCTGTTTCGGTTTGTATTATCTGGAGATGGAAATCATATGAATCGAGACAAGAGTTAAATGGAAGAACACTTGTGCTGAAGACCGATGGCTTTCTGCCATGGTCTAAGTTTAGTTAACTGTAATTTTGCAGTGATGCACTGTTTTAACAATTTCTGCAATCACCACAGCTGTCTACTCAAGGAGATGCCAGCCAGGTGATTGGACCGCTCACGGAGGGACAGAGGAGGAACGTGGCTGTAGTTAACTCTCTATACAAACTGCACCAATCGGTTCTGAAGGTAGGCTTCCTTTGGTATTTCTCTTCTTGCCATAATGTTTACTTCATTGCTCTATCATATGAATATTCTCCCATTAGCTGATGAGAACAAATACAGCTTAACGTTGTGTTAAGAGCTGCACCTTGCCATGCATTTGTACAACTCTCTGTGACTTGGCTGGCCTTTGTAAGCACCACGCTGTGACAAATTGTCAATATTAGAAGAGAAGTGAAAGATGTGTCTATAGAGAATAATAACGTCTCTCCCTCACTTCTTTCCCATGATTGTGGCCAAACTGAAAAGGGTGAGATCAAGAAAAGCAACACCTCACAAATATCTCTGTGCATTGTCGCTGTGGCCTGGAAATGTTTTCAGAACTAAGCACAGTAATGAATAATTCAAATTTACTGCCTTAGTGATGCCAATGGTTACACAGTCTCTGTAAATTATAACAAACACATACAGTGCTAGTTGTAGTTAATCGTGTTTAAATCCTAGCCTGATTAGAAAAAAGATCATGAGTACTTCTGACTCTGGATATGTTTAAAGAATGTTAAAAAATGCTAAAAAGCCTATAAAATTTGCTTAGATTTTGCAAACAGATGGTAGATCAACTTTTAAGTCTGCTTTCTCTGATGTATTTAGTAATGAACCTCATGTGCCTTAGTGTTGGAGGGAGATCTGATATGATTCAGTCTTTGAGTTCAGTACTTATCTGGCTTAAAAATACTATTGTATAGCATGTTCATAACAGTAAGGAAATTGGTAGACTATTCCTTCAGATCATTCCTTGACTTTCAAATCTAAGATCATTGTAGCTGTACATAAACAGCTATTTAACATGTAGTATTACAGTAGTCATATTACTGAGAAAGAACAACCATTCTTTCAAATATTTGCCATAAAGCTGCTTGTATAGTTCTCCATAAATTCTATACTTAGCAGCGGGAGAATACACCACTTATTTTTATTCTGATTCTGTTAACCCTTCAGCTAAATTTCAGTTGAGCTCAACTGAATCATTTCTTTGCCAAGGCCGAAGCAGAGTCCGCAGGAAATTTGAGAGCAAAGGACTGATACTGATGCATTGAAAATTCTGTCTGTATAAAACATATTTGATAGTTAGCTATACCTATGTAAACCACTCACTAGTAACTCAGTATATTTTTAAATTAAATTAAATATTATGGATTCTAATAATGTGTTGAATGTTGACTATTCACAATTACTTTAAAATTTTTAGGTCATTACCAATCAGAGCTCATTTCCAGCAGCCGCTGAGCAAACAGTCACAACGGCCTTAAAGGTAATTGAATGTCCATATGCTGCAGGGACAGGGCTGTGCTTTGCTTTGTTTTTTACACTTAAAATGGGCACTTATTTTCCCAGGTATTTTGTGTCCGTATATGTTAGTCAAAGGTATACAAATATTCTGAAATGTATATTTTGTTGTATCTGCAGCTACTCTGTGTTGCATGTGCCAAATCACTGCTTGAGTAGCGTTTGTATTCAAGAATATTCTCATAATGGTCGGAACCCAGATGTCATCTGACTGTGAAAATAAATGTCTTTCTCTGCAGCATTCACACAGCAATAAGTGGATCCTTCATTCACCCCCTTAGCCCCCCTGACACACACATAAAATTACGATTTTTATGCTACGCGGTGCTTTTCTGGGGGGCGATGCGGATGGCCGTGCAGCCCTCTGCGGTTGACAGCTCTCCACATCCGTCCTGCTGTGCGCTCATCTGGGAGGGGTTGTGTGCGGAGGAACGAAGGGCAGCTGGCGTGTCTGGGGAACGAACAGCTGAACCAAGTGCGCGCACCAAAACACCTACAGTCACAAACCAGGAATGCCAGATTGTTCTGCACCTTTTTGAAGGAAGGCTTTACACAGAAGTAGTAAACAGCTTTATTTCTGAACTTTACTGGTAAAATCAATTAAAGAGAAATGTTATCTTAGGCTTTTGTCCTTCTATTCAGCGGTTTCTAATGCAGAATAATAAAAAGCTCTGTTGAAATGAACTGTTTGTCAAAGTGTTTTTGAGGTGTCAAAATGCAAATGCTTCTAGTTTCTCGTTCTTTACTTCTGCCTTTTTCTTATTCTATTTTAGGCAGTCCATGATCTAATGGGTAGTGCTGTTCAACCATTACTGAACTCTGTAGGAGATTCAGTAGAAGCTATTATCATCACTATGCACCAGGAAGATTTTTCTGGGTAACTAGAAATATTTTTTAAATTTACCATTGCTTTAGTAAGATGTCCTGCATATGCATAATAGATTGTTATTGCCACAATGTCCTTGGAGCAAGAGCACTTGTTTGCTGAGAGGAAGGCAATGCTTTATGGTCAATGAACACAGAAAGCACAATTACACCTACCTATTGAAACAAATTAATCAGGTAGCATCTGTCTTCTTCCCCCCATCCCCCCCTTTTTTTTTTTGCATATCTGTTGAGTAAAATTCATTTTAAATAGAAAAATAAAGCCAAGCAGAGGCCATTTTTGTGCTTAAAAATGCCTTTTGCTTTCAAAACTTAGTTTTTGTGGACAGTCTACAGAACTGTCATTATTCTTGTTTCCCAAAATAAAGCATATAACCTCTGAATCAAAATTACACAGAAAATTTTCTAAAGTGTTATTGAATATGAAATGGTTCAAAAAAATCTTTTTTATTGAAAGCTCGGGTTCAGTGTATTATGCTGTTCTCCCAGAGCATTTTAAAGAAAATTTCCAGTATTCTTTATCTGCAAAGATCTTGAGTCCTATCTATAATTGAGACTTCCTTCTTGAGCATTATTTTGGTTGTGATGTCTGTTTTGACATTGCTTATATCATCATCAGATGTCCTGATTTCTGTCTTGGAAATTCACTGAAAATAATATCTTTTCAGAAGTGTTTTAAATTTTCCTTTTGACTTTTTTTTTTTTTTTAACAGTATTTTACCCTCTCCATCTTTCTTTTGCCACCACTAGCAAAATACTTCTCTAGGTGGATAAACTGATTCCAGCTAAAGGCTAAGTTTTGTTAAATATCCTGTGTGCTCAGGTTTCTGAGTTTGGAAGAGCTCTTTTGCCTGACTGTGATTCAAGGAAAGAGAAGGGTGATTGATTTCTGTGTCCTGTAGCACAGAAGTGCTGCTTCTATGATAATTAGGTTGACTTTATAATCCTGGGTTTGGAGGAATCCAGGAAACTAATTCTATACAATGAAGTTTGGGATAGGCTAAACTAGTAACCCTGTGGCACGTGCTTGTATTTTCTGATCCATTATTAGAGTTTCAAATCAACAACTGGGACATTTAAATTTAGGGGCTGGATTTGAGGTTTAGGCTCCAAACTGATGGAGGCTCTGCAAGTTGGGTAGGAGTGGGGTAATTTCCTTTATCTTGTTAGGCTGGGAATGACTGATAAAGAGATATTTTTTGACTGCAGTTTCAGAGAGAACTACACGCTCTTTATTTTGAGTAGAAATGAGACTCTACAATTCATGCCGTGACTTTGTGGGGTAGGAAAAAAATTAAAAAGAATCCAATATTTTTTTGGTTGTGTTTTAAAGATGAATTTAGCTGTCCCCATTTCTTTTTTCTTTTCTTTTTTTTTTCAGATCATTACCCAGCTCAGGAAAACCAGATGTCCCTTGTTCTCTGTACATGAAAGAACTACAGGGTTTTATAGCAAGAGTCATGAGCGACTACTTCAGACATTTTGAGTGTTTTGACTTTGTCTTTGATAACACCGAAGCCATGGCTCAAAGAGCAATTGAACTTTTCATTCGCAATGCCAGTCTAATAAGGCCCCTCGGTGAAGGTGGGAAGATGCGGCTTGCGGCCGATTTTGCACAGGTACCCTTAATACTGATTTCTCTTTTTTACTGTTACTTCACTGTGTTCGCTGAAAAGTATCAATACTTTTGCCCCCATCAAAGTATAAACAGGCAGTTGTAGAGATCAGTGCATTCCAGTTCTAAACATCGTCTCTGATGAGATACTGTATCCTGATAAATGCATCCACTAAGTAGCTGAAGATCCCTCGTCACCGTAAGGCACATTCAGGGAGTTGTGACAGCTTCCTATCAAGTGACCATTGCATTTAAATTCGTCTGTGTCTTGACATTTTATCCTGCTCGTCTGACCTCTTCAGTACGTCCATCGTTTGTCACCATTCATTCACTTCATTCTTTCTCTCTCTTCTAATGGAATGGTGTGTCACTTTCTTAATCGCTTTATATATCACAGTGCCCACAGTGGTTAATCGCTAACTCAGCTGCCTTGCAGTGTAGGAGACAAGTTAAAGGAATACCAATATCCTGTGGAAGAACTGCCCTTTCGGTAACAGAAGGGCAGTTTTCTTTGTGGGATTCTCTTCATGACCTGATTGACTTATCTGTCTCTCAGCTTCACTTAGCTCTTACACTGAACTAAAACACAAAACAAATTGCCATATTAGTATCCACTACCTGTCTGCATTATCTACTATATTGAAATCTAATTCATCAATAGTAGTACAGTGTGATTAATTTGCCAAAGAATACAGGCATCCGCTAGATTGGTCTGAGGGTCCCAGTTATTATTAGGCAAGTGGAAAAGGGAGTTTGCACCAGCTGTCTGCATACCAAGCGCTGCTTTTGGTTGGTAGGTAACTAAGGTAGGAGAGGAAGGCAGGGAGGGAGGAATCACTCCGCTCCTGCTTGTGGCTGCTTTGTATCATTTGCCTGTGAGTGACATACTCCTGACCAAAGTAGCAAATCAGCCTTTAACCACAGAAGTTACGGGGAAGTTTTCAATTGCTTTCAGTGAGAAGGTTCTGCTCCCTTCTCTATTTTGAAGACAATGGCATAAAACTGGAGAAAAAAAAAGGACACTTGACTCCTCCTCTGCAAGGAATATAGATAATTTTTGTAATTTATGCTGCAATACTAAACTAAGTCGAATAAATTTGGGAAATATCTTCACCTAATGCTACAGTAAAGAGCATCTGATCTAAGCACCTGTTATAATAATACTAAAAATATCACTCGTTTATCTTTTTTAAACGCTTATTTTTCTCATTCTGACACGGGCTGCCTTTTAAGTGAAAAATGAAGGTATATTTTCATCTGACTGTGGGGGAATTTGCATGTTCTTCCCCACTGTGCTGAGTATAACTCCTGAACGGACAACTCTGTGAAGTTAAATGTTCTGATTTTCTGATGTTCTTTTGTACTGTGGAAGAAAAAAAGCAGGTTTTGAATTCATTCTTGTCTCCTGCCTTCAACTGTTGCTGCATCTGGGGGCTGCCTTGTGTTTTTCTCATCTTCACATTGCACCATATTTTTGGCTTGCTTAAAAATGGGCTTAAGACAAGAACTAGCTGTGTCCAACCAGCCCCATACAGCCACCTCAGTGCCCACTCTGTGCCTTTGAGCATCTCTGCACAGAGTTCCTTAGTGTCTCCCAGGCTGCACAGGGGCTGTAGTGTCCAGACTGGCCTGGACGCTATATCCTATTGCTTGGGACAACAGAAAAAGGACCGAAAACATTTCCTATGTTCTAGTTGAGGCTGCCTTATATCCATGTTTTCTGGGGTGTGTCTGCCCCTCCCAAAAACCTGGTGGGTTTTGGGCACGTGCCTGTGACACCAGCTCCTGGTAGCCCCACTGGGGAGGTTGTAGTTGCTCTGACCTGGCCAGGAGTCCTGGGCACGTTCGCCAAGATGTGGCTGTAATCCTGAACAGGACTCGGTTCATTTCCATGCTCTTACTCCCGTAGCACCTGGCTTTGTTGAGGAAAAGACTTGATTCCTCCAAAGAGAAGGAGAGGTTGCTGCTGCTTTAGGCTGAGGAGAGCAGGGAGCAGGTATTTAGCTGGGCTGCTGACCTGATGGGAAGGATAAGCTTTTCCAAATGGCCATAAATGCTGCGTGCAGGGTTTTTTTTTAGTCACAGAAAGGCACTGCATTGTTGGACTAAAGCCAAACCCGAAGGAAAGGACCTGCCTGGAAAGACACTGTGTGTGTAGGAGGAGGTTTGTTTATAAACTGTTTTTACTTGTGCTCTGTCTTGTAGAGTCATTTTGAATTTTCTGTACTCAAAAAAGGTTACATGTTCCTGCTTAAAACTGGCTTTTGAGATCTAAAACCCCTGTTGTTGTTTTGGGGTTACTTGCAAGCAAAAGACCTGGACAGAACCTTTGGTTAATTGGAGGTTGTGTTATAAACACATATGCAGTAAGTCAAATAATCTTGGATTGCATCAGATTTTGGGTATCTATCTCATGTGCCTGTGCACATTTCTTTCAGGGCACTTAGAGTTAGTTACAGCTGCCTTATACTCAGCAGAATAGCTTTGGCTGAGAGTCAGATTTGAAAATTCTTGCACTGGAAATGTGTTTTACTGATAAGTTGCCTCAAAACAACAGGTGTCTACACAGAAGGGGGAAAACTGGGGCTTCAAGTTCTCTTCATTCAGAACCGGGTTCGGTGAAGTGCACAACAGCCAGTTTTTTTGAGTGAGGCTCAGCTACTTACACAGTTAGGAATTACTGCTGTAATTCTGTTGAATTCTCTGTCTTACCCTGTTTCCAGTGTCAGTATTGCATTTTGCTATCTTGTGCATTACGGATATTTCAGCAGTAGGACTAGGTGTGTGCTAGTGTGGCAGCTGTAAACAGAGGTATGATAGGCTTGAAATATGCCTGAATATCATTAATATAATTTCGTGAAGATCAGTGCTTATAGGAACACAGAAAAACTTTAAGTCATAGAAAATGTCTGCAGTGCTTCAAGGTTATTATCACATACTGTGCTGTTGCTTGGGACTCTTGTTATTTGAAATATTTCCAGTCTACAGGCTGGATTCACCTCTTTTCATGCTCTCAGTTTTTATGCAGGCAATTGCACAAGATTACTGTTCAATTCACTCCTATAGATTCCTGGATCAGTTTGTTTTAATTTGTTTTTGTATTTTTAAGGTGACTATAATTCAGTATTCACGTATGTAATACCAACTGTCACTTTTTAATTCAGTACTAGTCAGACTGAAAAAAATACTCTCCTGCAGGCAAGCAGGCCAGCAAGCCCTGATGGTTTTTCAATATTTATGTTTCTGGGGAGTACCAGTTCTGCTCCAGAGGGCCTTTTAACTTGCTCGGTAATCAGACTTATTACAGCACTTAAACTTAGGCACACTTTGGGATCGGTGGCTTGTAGTTCAAGCCTTCCTAAAACCCGATGGAAGTGCTGGACAATGCAGCAAAGAATGAAATATAAGCATGATCAGTTGAGAAATTTATTTAGAAGAAAGGAGGAATCTACAGTAATATTTGGCACGGAAATTAGTAGTCTGCTGCATGAAGTTTGTAAGCTGATATAGGAAAATAGCTGTTTATTAATAGCAAATACAAATCATAACTGCATTGAAATAAACTAGTCTAGAAATTGCAAAGACTGAGTAATTTTTATGTTTCATGGCATGAAAGCATGACATGATTTCCCACCTTTTCATAGTACAGGTGTATGTTTGGAGTGACATAAAAGGCAGGAGACACTGCTGGTGCCAAGAACCTCATCTCATGTCATGACTGATTATTTTCAGCCTTGTTGAATGAGCTATTTGTATTGGTCCTGTTTGAGTTAATACTATTCTATGTATACCTTCATATATTTCTTATCTAGGTGTGGTTTATAGTTGAGATTTTTGGAATTGTTTAATACTGTGTTCAAACAATTTTGATGGGGCATAGTTACCACCACCACCAACTCTTCAAGTCTTTATCAAAAAATTACTGCAAAATTATTTGGTTTTATTGAATTTTCCTAGAAAAAATTTTTTACTGTAGAAGTTGACAATGCTAAATTCTAGTGCAGGATAAATGTTTCTATGTGCTGGTTAGCCTATGGTCAGAATCCAGTTTTCTGGTTCAATATGTGGCATTAAAAAAGCAAGAATATTAGGCATTTGGGTTTTTAAAAATGTAAACAGATTTGCTTGTTTGATCAAACATGATGATACAAGCATAAAAATGCTTTTTATCATTTTTCCTAAAAAATTTCCTTTCTGGTTTCTTATGGAGAAGTGAGAGAAGCAGGATGCTGTAATCACAGTTGCAGTCATAAGGACAGAAACTACTAAAGATAAAATGCCCTTAATGTTTAATGCTAACTATCTTACTGGAAGGAGGAAATTATTTCTGATGTGTGTTATTTTGGAGGTATTGCAGCTGAAGGATTTACTTAAACATCAACCATTTTGGAATTGCTGCATGGGGGAGAAATCAAATTCCACATCCCTTCAAGGCCAGCCTCTTTCATATAATAGTTCAGAGCTCTTCTCCTCTCTTGCTTGTTAAAGCATTCTCTCCTGGTGAATGGCTAGGAAAAAGTATTTTGAGTTAACATTTAGAAACTTGGAATTCATCTTGGCCAGGAGGAAATGTGATTGCTAAAAATTTAATGTTAAGATTTTCCAGCTGAAAAAACAGCTGTTTAGTAATGAGAGATCTTGAAAATACCACAATAGGCACTAAACAATAACTTCACTATGGGGTTTTTCAAAGCGCTTTTCAATATATATGCATTATCTGTATCTAGGCTATGTATTAAGTTCACCCTTGGGTTGCCGAACATAATCCAATCAGAGAAGCCAGCCATGGGATGTATTTTTTACAATATGGCTAGCCAGTGAATAGTTCAACAGATAATTGACCACCTAGCCATGGGCTATGGCACGTCATGTGAGAAGAAAAGATAATATAGCCTTTTTGGGCTTAGAGAGCAAGAATCATTGAGAAGAAGCATATGTTGGGCAGGAGTCTGCCACTGTGTTCTGCGAAGCATAGCGAAATAACATGAATAAATCATGGAAAAGCAATGGGTTTTGAACAAAGTTAGAAGAAACGAGGCAGAGTCTCGTTCTGTAGCCTTCTTCTGTACTAGCTGCCCCTTCCTTTTTGGCAGGCATGTGCACTTCCTACTGCTTCTCTTGGAGCTTGTGTTAATGATTATCTCACATTAGTCCATCAGGCCTCTGTGGTTGCAAATTACTGCTTGGACACCTGATTTATCACTGAATTTAACCTGGATATCTGAATTTTCAAATTTGCAGTTCTGGGGCAGAAAATTGGAAAAGAAACAAAAAATAATCCTTACCCTTTCATACGTAAAGTCCATAAGACATGGCTGTATGAAAGGCCTTGCACACACGATACAAATACTGGCTTGCAGACAGCCAAAAACATCACCCAACCTGTAAAAGCTCACCAGAATGCTTTGGGAACTATAGCTGTGTATCATAGCAAAAGCTGCCACAGTATAAACAGGCTACATGAATCAACAGTTGATGCAGCTTTAGGTGATGACAGGTAGCAAAACCAAGTGATGTATGCTCAATCCTCTGCCCAATTCCAGCCCCTTAAAAACAGCAGCTGTTCCAGCCGAATGATTCCTCCTCGGCGCTCGCTCCCGGGCCAGTGGTGCCGGCCGGCACGATGCTCAGCGGAGGCACAAAACCCCACACAGTGGGCCTGCAGAAATGAATGTAACAGCAGAAAGATGCTGCAGCATCTCACTACGTCATTGGGCTCAGACAAATAGCTACAATTCAATTGAAGAAAAGAATCTTAGTTATTATGCAAAGTATAGTTTTTATTGGAGAGATTGGGTTATAATACATAGCAGACTAGTGTTGTAAATTTTAAAAAAAGTTTCTGTACATTTTTACCACATTAGTTTTCACTCATTCCCACTCTTCATGAGTCAATTTGAGATAGTATAGTATGCTGCAAAGCTTAAAAACAAATTTTTTTTTCTTTGGCAACTAGTACTTCACGAATCAACCATCTGCTGCCATTAAATCTATCTAGTTCTAGCAATACTAATAATTTCCTACAGTGAATAAAGGTTGAAGATGAAGCAATAGAATTTTCCAAAGTAAATTTTATTCTTTAGTACTTAAGACTAAAAATGTTGATTTATGGAAGCTGCCAAGTAAGTTCAAGAGAAATCATTTAAATTTATTTTAATAAGGAATTGGTTAAGCTCTAAAAAGTTTCACTTGCATCTCATTACATCATATTATGTTTCAGGAGTGAAACAATCATTTAAAACTTATTAAGCAAAATTATATTTTGCTATGCTGGGATTTCGTTCCCCTCATGAGTACAGTTTGATCCATGCATCTCTGTTTCTGCAAGCCAGACTGGCAGTTTGTTGCCTGCTTTCAAATTCTCTAAAGCACCTAAAAGAATTATCTTCTCCCTGGTTCTTCATAGCTACGAGCCCATGGCTCCCACCAGAGCTGGGACACCGGCTCCTGGAGGATATCAGTTACTTCCAGCTGCCTCTAGCCGATACTGATGCCTGAAAAGAAGCTCTGGAGAAATCAGACTCTTGCTCCTGTTTGTTTTTCAGGGTCTGTAGGGTTCTTGTATCAAGATGCAGCCAAGCCTACTTAATTAGCTCCTCTTTTTGGCTACTTGCTTCTGATCCTGTGCAGCAGAGCGGCCTCTTGGCTCCCATAGGTGCTCAGATGTGTCCCGAGGGATCTGGGGGAACAACATGCTGAACTTGCTCTAAGCTTCGTCGCAGTTTGGAGTTGCAGCACCTCCCTGCAGAAACCCCCAGGGAGAACCTGTCTGTCCTGGGAGCGTGCAGTCTACCTTGCTCCCTTGTGCTGGTGAATTCGGCAGAGGGCACAGCGGCTGACGGCTCCTCATCAAGTGTGCGGACGTTGGTTTCCCATTTGCGTGCCTTTTGCACGGTCCGGTGGATAGTGTGCTTGTTCAGGAGCTGCAGAGCTGGGTTGTACATGCTCTTCAGCCCAAGGAGCAGGTACCCCATGCGTCTACATGTGGGAGAGGTGACCTAGCCCTTAGGCTGTGAGGGTTATGGGGGGACGGGACAGGGTCCCACCCAGCGGTAGAGAAGGGGTGAGCTCATAGCCTAGAGCAGAAGATTTGGGGGCCAGAAGAGCAGCAGGCAGTTGGGCTGTTACCCAGGGCTGGAGCATTCATCTGCAAGCAGAAGACAAAGATCCTTGTTTCTGCTTCCTGGATTTTTATCCACTTCCTGCTTCTGTGAATTTCTACTTAATATAAAATGCAGATTTCAAGCAGCCTGGTGGCGCTTGATGTGGGGCATGTACTCCATGGTTCCTAGGCTCGGGGAGCGGCTTTGCCCTGCCTGTAGGCTAGCTCTGTGGGGCTTTCCCCATTGCCTTTCAGAGGTGTCCTCCTCTCCTTGTCTGTAGACAAAGCGTAGGTGTGTGGGTCAGGCCCTCTGGCTTTCCCAGCTTTGTCTGACTGAGTGTCATGTAGGTGGACACTTCCACAACATGACCCACCTGACCTATTTTTAGATGTCTACCTCGGGGGAAGATGCATCACACCCCAGGAGTGGCTGTTTCTCTCCGCTGAGTATGAGGAGAACCTGTAGATGTTGAGAAGTAGGTGAGATGGCTCCCATCCTTCCACCTGCTTTTTAAGATGGGTGCCTGAAGCATATGGGCTTGATTTGCATGAATTGCTAATTTAGTTTCTTCTGGTTTTGGATGAACTATGGCATCATAGTTTGCCACACCATCTTTATGCTGGAACCCCAGCATGGTTATGTGCTCTTGGTGAAGCCGGTGGCCCAGCAGCCAGCTCTGTCTGAGGAGATGCTACAGCAGGAAAGAATAATAGTATTAAGGACTACACTGTAAATAATGTCTTATCAAAAACACTTTGAAACTCGTTCAGCAATGTTACTTAAATGGGAAGGTCATTGTATGGTGGTTTTGGTCTTGTTACTTATTTGAGCTCTCATCCTTTGAAACTTAGCTTAATTGTGCATTATAGAATCATAGAATCCTCTTAGGTTGAAGGGACCTTTAAGATCATCGAGTCCAACCATTTTGTAGTCTTTCAAGTTGGGGATTTTAAAATAATGTATGTGGAGAATAAAGCTTGTATCCCTCTGTTCCTGACACTTCAGGAATGCAAGAAATAAAGACTTCATCCATATCTGGCTAAAATTACTTTACCTGTGGGTTTTTTGAGTGGCTGTGTTTGTATTAGTGTGCATATTAACTGAAACGTTCATGTTCAGCCTGGGATCTGGAAGTGAAATTGTTCTTTCTCACTTGTGTCCTCACTGTTAATGAAGAACCTGTGACAGAATTTAGTGTCATGTGAATGGTGCAAAAACCCAAGCAGAGCCTGGCTCTTGTTCGAAAAAGCGGGTGAACTCCAGTACTTAAAACCAGAAAGTGTTTAAAAATTGTTTATTTTTAAAGATGGCTGCTGTAACTCAGAGACCAAACAGTATGAAAATGAGTATGAAAATAATGCTTTTACTGACACTCTTTTGCCTGTGATTCCATATGACCTGTGGCACTAAGTCCCAGCTGCCTTCTATTTAATCTGCATAGGTTTTGTGCCCCAGAATTTGGGGCGGAGTGTTCAAGAAGGAATCACTTTGCCAAAGGAAAGGTGCCCAGCTGAAATGGGTATGCATTTTTACTGCTTTAGGAGTGGTTTGTGGAGACCTGCCTAGATTTGCTTTCTTGCCAGGCTGCAGTCAGGTTTTTCGGGTATTGACATAAGTGCTTCATCAGGAAACTCATCACCAACAAACTAAACCTGCTGCAAGAAACAAAGCTTCAGTCTCAGAAAGCTCACGAGACCCCTTCTGTTCTCAGCTGTGGACTGTCTCTGTTGTTTGTCTTGGGATGCTCACTGTGTTGCCAAGAATAAGGCAAAATTCTTGGCTTGGCCAATGCAGTATGGAAGGAAAGGACAGCTTCTTGTCTCAAACTCAGCCACCAGTGAGAAGTCGGTGATTTGATCTGCAAGTTTGGATTATTGCTTAAAGGCAGAGTACTTCAATACCGAGTTTTCTTTTTTGGGACTATCTAACTCAAATTAAAATGTTTGTTTTTATAGATGGAGTTAGCAGTAGCACCGCTGTGTCGGCGAGTCTCTGACCTAGGAAAGTCTTACAGACAGCTGAGGTCGTTCAGGTGAGTTGCATTTGCAGGAACTAGCAATTGGCAGTATGACCAAACTCTATTTCGAAACTGATTTATTACCTCGTGTTAGTTCTGACTGAACTGAGAGTTTTTTTGGCAACACCCACCTGCAAATTAGAAATAGATTAAAGTTCTTTTAAATTTTATGCAGAGTATAACTATGATTTAGCAATCTTTGTCATGCAAATGTTGGCCAAATTGTACTTTTTTGTGTTGCTTTCAGTGCAACTTCTGTATGACAGTGAGTTCTGTAGTTACTTTAAGTGTTTTCACTGAAATATAAAATTTACAGTCCTGGGTTGTTTAATTACAATAGGCAACTTCTGTAAACTTTTACAAACTAAACTTGTGTTGAAAACCTAAGATGCAGACTAGTGAAAGAAAATTAGATTATTATATCCTAACACAATATTGTCACCATATAAGCATTTTTCTAATGCATAAGATAAGCTTTTTCTTCCTTTCACGAGTATATTGTTACATTTTTCCAGACCGCTGCTGTTCCAGACCAGTGAGCATATTGCCAGTAGCCCAGCTCTGGGAGAGGTTATTCCATTCAGCATTATTCTTCAGTTCTTATTTACAAGAGCACCGCCAGAGTTAAAATCACCCTTCCAGGTAATAAGATCAACCTGTCTTTCCTTTCGAGATGTCCTAAGGAGGAATGAACATTGTAGCTCGCCCTAGTTATTTTAGTTAAAAAGTATTCAAGCTCATACTTTATATGATTTGTTGGCTTTTGTTTTTATTGGGGCAAAGGTGTTATGGTCATTGCCTTCATATTTTGATTAATTAACAGTAGGAAGATGATAACCTGATTTTAATAGCTTCTCAATTCTTTAATATTCTGTCAGCTCATAGAAGAAATTGCAGGTCTTATCCCAGACTGCAAATTGCCTGGATCCTGCTCGTGTAAGATGTAGAAAATCTAGAGTCAAACCCCTGTCAGAACTGGGTAAAGAGCTGATGTAGGAGCTCACCTCTGAGCTCCCAAATAATGGCTTGGGCTATTTCTGTTAATTGTCTCGGATTCCTTAACTCATTCTGCATCACTGCAGTATTGGGAGAGCCTCATGTGGCCTTCTTTTATGTCACCTTTCATTCTGAAATTGGTGTGTATATTTCCTTTTGTTTCCTTTTTCACATTTATGTGTAATTGGTATTTGTTTGTGTTTCTCTGTATCAGAGGGCTGAGTGGTCAATTGCCCGCTACTCCCAGTGGCTTGATGATCATCCATCTGAAAAAGACAGGCTTGCTCTCATACGGTAAAAATCATGCTTCTTTCTTCTCTACATTTATGATAATGGAGCAGTAATTTATTTGTACACCAAGACTGGCCTTGAAAAGTAAAAAACGTGCTATAGGAGATGTATCATAAATATCATTACCCTCTCTCCGCTCATGGGATGAGTTGCAAAACAGGAGAATATATAAACTGAACACACCTCACCGCCCCCAATACCCAAACTCTCCAGTGCCTTTGGAGGGAGTACATAATCCTCTTACAAAAGAAGGAAACCATGCACAGTGATGGTTTAAATTAATACAGTGTTTTAGCAAAACTGCCTCTCTCAACTGTTGGAAAGCCAAGGCTGCAGCCGCCCTGTCTTCTGTGTCAGGAGAGAGAAGCTGTGGAAGCTTAAGCAATGAAAATGTAGGTAGGAATTTAAAAATGGAAGACCCTTGTTACCCCCTTGCAATGTTATTTTTCAGAAAATCAACCTGGGATCTTTAGGAAGTGATAATTACATCAGATTTTTTAAATCTTCCTCGGGTAGATGACTTCTTTATAGTTAAATGATATTTTGCATCTTAAAATGTTAGGAAAAGTTATGAAGAGTCTTGTTTTTCAAAACAAGCAGATTTTTAAACTATCTTAGAGAGAACAGATGTGTTACATGAACATGACAGCCAGCCTGAGGATCCTCAGCATTCAAGGCTCAGATGATCATTTGGCTTCTAACACCCTAACTCTTCCAGCCATCTTCTCGGTGTCCTGTCCTGACCTCAGTGTCACCCACTCCAGTGGCACGGGAAAGGTTGTCACACATAGCTGCACCAGGCTCGATCTGGCCTGGGAGCTAACGCTGTCGTTGAACTTCTGCGTGTTTTTGTTGCCAACTTTTGCTGAAATCATAAAAGCTGACTTTTAAGCTCCAGCCAGCAGTGTTTGTGCTTGAGAAAATCAACCATTATCCATCCACACTTTTGAAGTAGCCAGGAGGAATCTGCTATAAATATTTACAGTTCTTGAAGCTGATGGCACCATACAGTCCGGTGTAGCGCTCGGGCCAATTAAGGAAATACTAGTTGATCTCCAGTAGCTGTTAGTAGGATATATTTCCAAAATGTTAAAATGCAAATTGTGTCTCTTCGTATGTGTATTGAAAGAGTATTTTTTTAAAAATCATACATGTTGTTAGTTTGGCTACAAAAGTAGGTTTTCTTGAATCTAAAGCCATGACACCACCTTGAATTACAGGGGAGTGGATAATAGGTACAGGGCTGATACAGCTGTATCTGTAACAGATATGAATATTTTGATTGTAATTTCTGTCCTGATAGCACTGGCAAAACTGACAATGTTGAATTTCAGATATGTTAGCGAAAGCCAAGAATGCAAATAATTTAAGAACTGATGGGATTTTGTTCTCTTCAGTCCTTTTACACAAATTTGAAAATGCCATCCTTAAACTACAACACATTTTTGTCTTTGTTTGCAATTAAATTTCATCCAGACTGATTCAGTTAATGGGCTTGCTGATGGTCATGCTCAGACACTGATAAATTGCTCTGACCATGGAGGTATTAAGGGACAAGGCTTTCAGGCAGCGAGAGTGTCATCCATTAGACCACGTAGCGCAGCTGGAATACTTAAGCTTTTCATTTCAGTCCTTTCATTGAATCCTTTATTCATTTTGCGTGAGATACCACTATTAAAATATTTTAACTTTGTAATCTCAAGAATGTAGTGCTGCAGGGTTATCACTTGGGAAGGTTATCACTTGAGCATTTTACAGTGAGACTGTGGTCCTTTTGCTTTGCGCTGTGGAGTGCTGGGACATTGCTCGGACATCCATCCTCCCGGGGCATGGAGAGGGCAGCTTTGAAGATCTGCCCTTCCTCAAGGCCTCTGTTGGCACTCCAGCGGCTCTTCCCTACTCTTGGTACGCCAGAGCAAGGCTGTTCGTCACTCACTGCCCACGCTTCACTGCTTCTCCATCCATCCCCAGGCCCACCGCTTGCAGGCACCACTCATGCAGCTTTGCCGAGCCGCGCGAATTAACTACGCTGGATTTGTCAAGCGGACTCTTCCCTCGCGTGGTTTGGTTGGCAGCTCGTGTCTGGGAGCAAAGAGCGGGGCTAGCTGACCGGCAGCTAGGGATGCCGTGAGTCAAGGGGACGGTTCTCCTTTGCAGACACTGGTAACCTCTGTAGGCATTGCTGCCTGCATTCGGCTTCTTACCGTCTCCTCTCATGCCTGCTAGTCATTTCTAAATAGGCCGGCTGTCCGTACATAAGGCAGGCAAGCAAACGTCTAGTATGAACATATTTCACTCATATTTTCTTTACTACTCGATTGGAAGATTTCCGAGCCTGCTCTTCATGTGTCTTATATGAACCTAAGTTGAACTACAGGCGTCGTGCTCATTTGTCTGGAGTTTTTCATCAGTCACCCTCTTCAAGCTTTCCCCGCCTGTAGTTGTCCAGCTGTGCTAATTGAACCTTGGATGTTTGGAGCCTTCAGATCCCTGCGCTGGCCTACATCAAGAAATTATCTTTACGTTTGCTGCAACCTTGCAAATGGTAATTTTCTGCAACTTCCCTTTGTAACGACTGTGCAATTACTCTAGGGACCTGCTGCTTAGATATTAATTTACTTGTGTTATTGGAATCCTTACAGCTTCATATTAAAGCTAATTGCAGTGCTTCTTCCGCTCTGTAGATCTTAAATGCTTCATATGCAACGTGGTGTTAATGTTACGAATTAGTGGCATTCTGAGCGGTTTTGTGCGTTTCTTTCTGCTTCTATTGAGCATGAAGGGTGGGGTGTACCTGGCCAGAGGTGTATCAGCTGCACTCCCTTTATACTCAACAGAGAGAAGCAGGCGCTGCTGGGGCTGATTCATCTCATCCTGAAGTGGGTACCTAAAATAGGTCAGTTGCGTTGTGTCCTGAAAGCTCCATTTTCTCTGCTCAGCGAAGGGAGCGTGGGCTGGGGCACGGGAGCGCTCTCAGGCAGACGGCTGCCCCGCAGGCAGGCAAAGGTAGGTGAGATGACCCTGCTGCAGGCGTCCTCCCGGAGCCGGGATTGTGTTGAAAGGAGCACTTCTTTAAGCAGCCAGGGCACTTCTTTTCTTTTTCTGTTTAAATTAAGTTTGAAAACTCAACCTGTCTTCCATAAAAGCAACCTTCCTGTTAGACGTGGCAGGATTTGAGCCAGCCTGAAGGACAGTTCATCCACCCGAGGGCCGAATTCTTATCTTTACCATTCGAGTGTGGGTAAACTCCCCGTATTCACGCTCACTGTTGCTGGAGCGGAGTTGAGAGCCAGGCCCAGCGAAGTCTTCATTTTTATAACGAGCTGATGTCCTGAGCCACAGAGCGGCTCTGGCCACTAACCTGCCAGGGGGCAGGGACCAGTGCCAGCTTGGGGACCACCACCAAAGCCCCATCTGTGCGTTAGGTTCAGTCTCGCCGGGCGCAGCGGCGTGACAGCTTTGCCGCGGAGAGCGGAGCCGTGCTGGGGCGCTGCTCCGCTCTGCTTAAACCAAGCAAGCGGCAGCCGCGCGGCGTGGCTGGAGGGCTGCCGGGCGCTGGCTGCGACGCCTGCGCCTCCCAGCACTCCCCGACCAGCGCCAGGCCGTTCATAAAGCCCCTCGGTGTCAGATACGCTTGCCTGGCAATGCACGCTTCCTTTGATCTCTTTATTATGCAATCTGGAATAAACCGGAGATGTCTCTTACTAATCTGCTGTCCTCCAGATGATGCTGCTGGAGATTTTACTGTGCGGTTTTGCAGTGACTTTTATAGCACTCGATTACATAGATCCGGTGTCAGACAGATACGCGCTTACACAGCATATTTTCCACTTTCCTCTTTGCCCTGAAGTCTGTAGCGCAAACAGACTTTTAACAAAATCCTAAACAGAAGTCCTGGCCCTGCTGCCCTCCAGCTGCCCCGCTGATTGATCGGGACCTGAGCGCACGTGGCGCTACCCCACTACTGAACAGAAAGGTGATCCCTGCACTTCTGAAGCCGACAATTTAAATCAGGCTCCGTTTGACCGAGTCAGAGCCCAGGAGGGCTAATATTCACAATTCCATAGAAAATTAACTAATTAATTAGAGTAATTCTAAATGATATGCATTAAGATCCCTTTAAGAACCACAGCCCAAATCATACACTTTTTTTTTTTTTCTTTTAACTGTAGATATAAATCTTCATGGGTTGAAATAACATTTTGAAAAAGAACTATCTGGGACTTATATAATCAGCTTGTCCTGATTTCCAAGAAAGCTCATGTTTTTGCTCAAGCAAGTGAAGTAATTTAATAAGTGCTTTAAAATCCTTTTCCTTATGTGGGAGGGCATCTTCAACTTAGATTTTTTTTTTCCCCCTTACTTCTTATGGTATTTTTAATGAAGCATTAATATATGCAGAACATCCCACCAACCCTCTTTCCATAGCTCTCTTTTACAAACAATATTTGTAATGTATACCATAGCTTGTCTTTTAAAATAGAAACAGATTGCTGAACAGGTTTTATGTCCTTTATTAGACTGGAAGATGCTGAATTTAGGGCATTATTTAGTCTAATCCCTTCAAGAGTATGTTTTGTATATTACATAAACAGGGTTTCTTCCATCTTCTTAAACATCGGTAATATAACTATAAATTACATCTTTTTGTATGACAACAGCTGTGATCTCTTCTGTGCTGGAGACTTGATGATACTGCTTTCACCCATGATGCCATTTATTTCTCCATTACTACTTACGCACTAGTGTTTTTACAGTGTCCTCTACAGGAGCAAGCCTACCTTTTTTTTAATACAAGATTGTAATGGTAAAACGGTGCATCTGAATTGAATTCTGTACGACCAGCATACTTTACAAAAGCTCATTTGAGCTAAGACGGGTAGAGTTTACAAAAATGTCTTCATGAAATCTGACATTTCAAGTGTCAACATTGATACCAAACTCATTTATTTCCCAAAATGAGGTACAGCAATGTAGGCATCTCGGCAGCTCCGGTGAAGTGTATTGTTACAGGTTGCCCACGTGTTCTCATCCCAAATGTACTTCCGAAATCACATCTACTTTATGACCATCGGTGCTTTCCGTTACCTCTCCCAGTCCATTCCTCCCTCGCACTCTGAAGCAACCTCACCGTTATTCTCCGGGCTCCAAACATCCTTTCTCCCTGGATTCATGATTTCTGCTGTTTTACTACCTGGACCTTCCGTTACCAGGGATGCTGTTCCCGATAGGATGGACAGGCTCCCCGGCCTCTCGCCATCTTGTTGTTACCACAGGCAGCAATGCAGAGGAGAGTTCCCTGAGCTGATCAGAGCTTGACCATGATTATGAGCTGTTCCACGGTCACCAGGTAGGGTATGGAGCTCCGGGTGACTGTGGCTGCCTCTTGGCTCCCAGCCTTTAGCAGCTGCAGCGGCTTTTCATCCTCTCACCCAGCGCGAGGCCCCTCTGGCTGCTTTCTCACAGCTGCCTGCGCAGGAGGCAGAGTGCTGCTCTGCCTTGGTGGGGACACGAAGCAGGTAGTTCTCCAGGCCAGTTCTGCTCTGGAGGTGCCCGTGTCCTCTGTTTGGTGGTAGATGTTTCTCCATGACTTGTTCATTCCCTTCACACTGCAGTTCCCGTCAGTTGTTCCCCCAGTGTTACAGTGAAATCCCCACAAGATGAGATGTGGCGTTTGCAAAATAACCTTGACAAGTTGAACGCTGACGAGTCAAAGGAGCCTTGACGTGAGTGTAACACTTGGTGAGAGTCGGTGCTCACCATGCCTTTGTCATGGATTTCGCCATTAGCGAAACTCTTACTGTCTGAGAAGAGCCAAGCTTTTGTTTTTGCATTTCATGTCACATTATTGATTATGAATTGCATTTTAACATGCAGTTTTAGAGCATTTAAATATTTTTATTGGAGATGCAAGCATGGGACATGGGAAAATAGTGAATGCTTTTAGAGTATTGAGAAAGTTTCTATTTTCATTGTTTAATGTAAAGCTGTACAAGGTCTGTTTTAGAAAAATGCCTGCGAATTTGCCTGACAATTCACTTCATAGTATTGATGGAGTAGTAATTTTTGGTTATCTTTTGAACTGGAAAGAGAAGGGTCTGGGCAGTTCTGAAGCCACCAAACAATTCACCAATTCACTTTTAGCTGCTTTTGAGTTGGGAGAGGACAGTGGCTGCCACTGATGGAGTTGGTTTTGCCAGTTAAAACAGATTTCTTTTGAGGCAGAAGAGGAAGAAAAAAGATAAAAGCTGCTGGAAGGTGTGACAGCACGATGCTAATACCGGTGTTTGGCGCTTAGCGTAGCCTAAATCTCATTCCTTCTTGTTTGATGTGATGGGAATAACAGTCTGGCTAAGGATTATCAAGGGCTGACATTGAGTGGGTTTGGGTGCTGCTTTTAGGGTAAAGCTTCTCCCTTTCATCTGAAGGGATCTGGTTATCTCTGTCATCTTTTTCAAGGGCTTTTTCAAAGCAAGGAGATAAAGGCAGAAAGGGATAGCAGTGTTACCATCTGGATAATGATGCCAATTGACAACTTCACCAAGAGGTGTCAGAGCTTTCTAAGTTAAGCAGGTCAATATGTTTTTTTCCTATTTTCAGCTTTTGATGACTTCTAAAAACTATTTGGGCCCAACAAACTCTGGGAGTGTATAGAGGAAAAGACAGGGACACTGGTGAGTGGAAGGGGAGAGATTCAGCAAGATGAATGACAGTTACAGTAAGAAAATGGTCACAGGAGTTTCTCAACTGTCTTTTTAATACAAGGGACTATTCTTTGTAGAAGGTAACTAACACATTTAACGATTACTGCTGACCAGAGCACTTGAGTGCTGACCTGAGTGGAAATGTGAGGCACATCTGACTCTTGTGAAGCATCTCTCCTCCTCTTGATGGGATCCTTGGGCCTTCCCTGCCTGCATCTCCCACCTACTGCTCAGTCTGCTCATCGCAGGCTCTGCCCCTCGTTGCCACAAAAGGCCAGTTTATCTAAAAAGCACATTACCTGCTGTCCCTTTCCCCCAGTCTCACTTCTTTTTAAATCTTGGGATTTAAAACTTCCCTGCGGATGTGCCTGATCTCTCTGCAGTCTGTTGTGCTGATGGCCTTTGCTGGGAGTGAGGTGAGCTGCACCTGAAGCATTTTGTGGTTGCAGCAAGCAGATTTTTAGTTGTTGCCTCTTCCCCTGTAGATGCTGTGCTGCTCCGCAGAGACCATCGAGGAGCGCAGGCTGAAGGTTTTCAGGGAGCTGACCAGGTGCAAAATGTCAGCTTTATTTTGGCTAGATAAAATAAATATTCTTTCCCCGCTTTTCTGGCTGTAATGGAGGATAACCTTTCTCTTGCTGTTTGTTGATGTGCAGAACATGCCAAGTGCCTGTTCAGAGTGTGTTGGTGCCTGGTGTGGACCCCTCAGCAGTAACTCACCAGTAAGTTGTTATCAAAATCGAAGAGCTCTCAAGTGTATCCCTGCCAACACAAGGGACTCTTTCTTTGCTCAGTCATGTTATTCTTCTGAAACCTCTCAACTCTCTCCAGTAATCCATCCATCTTCCTTTTGCATCTCCTCAGCCTCAGTGAGCCCTGGGTTTCAGCAGAGGGCGTCTGAAGTCCAGCTGCCCCACCTGGGGCGATCGGGAGCTGTGGTAGGCGTCATCTCCTGCCGGTGCTGTTTCATTCCCATCCCGTGCTCGGCACAGCTGCACGCTTCACTCCCTGTCAGACTCCATTAGCGACAGGCCAGGGAGTCCGACTGCCTCTGTGTGTGTGTGTGTGTGTACTGTGCGTGGACACGGAGCTCGTCCTGCCACGCTCTGGCAGGAAGGCTTTACAGATCAGCGCCTGGCTTTGATGGAGGTGAGAAGTGTTGGCAGGAGCGGATGCAGCCCCGGGACCGGGCTGTCATTGCTGTCAGTGACTTCTCAGAAACCAAAGCTCAGCCTCATCTCTCCAGCAAACCCATGTGGGCTTTTGGCCTCAGGATCGTCTCCCACTTGTTAATAAAACAACTTCGCTGGAGATTCCCAGCAGCGCTCTGACATGGGTGGGTTCTAACTTTCATTTAGGAAGTTCAGAGCCCTTGCTGGTTTAGCAACAGCTTTACTGGCAGGCAACAAAGCTTATCATGACCCCGCTTTGTCCTACCATCTCCTAGTCCGGTTTGCCGGTGTCTTACGTAGGTGCTGCAGCATCCCCGAGGGATCCGGGCCTCCCCTGTCTCTCATCATCTTCCTCCAGGAGGAGACTGTGTGTGAAACACAGGCAAAGGGTCACCCCTTGAGCGCTTCTGCTTTCTTTAGGCCTTGCCTAATTAAACGCCTGCTCACCTCCCGTCACCTCCAGTTGCCAGCAGGCACACAGGGGTTGCCGGTGCTGCCATGGGTCCCCTGAGCGCTGGGCGGGAATGCAGTATTTCACCACAAACTTGGCTGCAGCGAACATAAGCACAGCTCTGCCCGCCTTGGCCCAGCCCACCATCTTCCAGCACTTTGATGTGTATTTATATGCACGACACTGCTACCATCTCCCTCAACCCCCCGGCCCCGTCACAGCACCAGATGCGTGACAAGCACCCGCCTTGCCCCAGTGGGACTGGCTTCCCACCACGTAACCGAATCCCAGCAGACCCCTCACTGGCAGAGCAGCCGTGCTGGCTGCGCCTTCCATAAAGGAATACGGGAGACAAAACGCCAGGACTGCTTCCCCACTCGGTGACGCAGCGTGACAATTTCAGCTCTGCTGCCTGGGCGCCGGCAGCAGCACCCGCCGCCCTGCGGGACAGTGCCGGTACAGCCGGGGGGGACAGTCTGTATTAACGCTGCAGCCATCGCCACCCACAAGAGAAATAGCTGTTATGAGAAGCCATATTTAAGTATGGCAAAACTAACTTGGCCCACTCAATAAACTATTAGATAAGCATTTACAAAGTTTTACAGCTATGCTGGCTTTCAACACCATTTAGGTGGCCCTGTGTTGTAAGCAAGTTACATTATGTACAGAGTACATAATCACAGTTGCCCCTTTTAGCTTTGAAATGTCTGTATTTATGTAAATCCCAAGACTCCTGCTACATGTGACAACGTGTAAGAGAAACAGAGCAAAGACACACAAATGCACACATACACTTTGTCTGTGGGTTGGCGCAGTGTTCCCCAAAGGACAGCGGCAGTTCAAAAGACTGAGCCAGGAAATCACCTGAAGGCATCTCGCTTGCTCACCAGTGCCCCAGTTTTCATTCTCCAAGTCGTACTCTCGGCGTCTGCAGCAGCTGGAGTCTATTCTTTTCATTTCTAAAGGTTACCAGTACAGCAACGTGCCTGAGTCTGTGCGTCAGAGCTGTCATTTCAAGCCATCTGCAACATGCTGCTGCTGCTGATTTAAATGTTAACTTGTTCGCTCCTCAAAACATGCAAGAAGGAAGAGAAAGATCATGAAACAATTACATAGAGCTTTGTAAGGCCCTTCTTGCCCACTTCCTTCCACAGCCATGCACGACCATCTGAGGAAAATTCCACAGATCCTGAGCTCACCGTACTTGTCTGAAATTTAATCACTTTAGCGACTTTTCTTTCTTTTTTTTTTTTCAGTGGTGCACTTGAAGCCTATGTTCAATCAGTAAGAACGAGAGAGGGAAAGGAGTTCGCACCAGTCTATCCCATAATGGTTCAGCTGCTGCAGAAAGCGATGGTGACCCTTCAGTGAATGTATTTGGACAAACCTCTCAAAATAGAGAACGGACAGTAACAGTCACGGGGCTTGGGTGCCACATGTATGCTCGCGGTTTGTGTAAATTATTTCCAAATACATAAGCTTTACAATGAAAGTGTTCACCTACGAAACGCCTGTCGTCTTGCTTTACCTTCACGTTACTGGAACTTATTTATACACAAATATTGTAAGGAAATCGTACAATTTTTATGTGCTGTAAATCTACATCTAATAAAAATGAATCATTCTTTAGTATTCCTTTTGAATTTAGAAAGGTATAAAATTAGAACATATTCAAATATTACAGTATAATTGCTGAATATCTCAAATAAGGAAGTAGCTCTTTTCCTACAAGTATAGTTTTAAACAGTTGAATACATTTTAGCCTTATTCAGAAAAGCGTACTTTTGAAATGCGGCATCATCAGTTTCCATCTAAAAAATCACTAATTTTAACACAAGGAAAAATATTTATAACTAATGTGATTCTCCATCACACTGCTACTCGCTTTGGAATAATTTCTCTTGATTTCAACTCTTTTTACTTAAACTGTATGCAATAAAGAACACTGAGTACCCAATCCTGAATTCAGTATGTGAAATTCTTCAGCAGCTTCCTAACCAGACAACATCAAAATACACCTCAGATGGGTTAATGTAAAGACTTCTGTGCAGGGCTGTCTTAAGGATTAGTGATCTTTGTTTTATACAATACACAACACCAAATTTTAATGAATTTATTTGAAATAATATACAAGAATATAGTGTGCAAAAATCTTAGGGGCAACATCATGTAGACACGTGTCATAAACTGAAATTTACAGTTGTGATTCTTAAAAAACAAACACACAGCTGTTTAGTACATGAAAAGCCATGATTGTAAAAGTTCACAGCAGAAGCAATTGTAATCCTAATGCAGCTGCTCTAATTTTAGACAGTTGGAGGAAAAAAAAAAAGTAAAGTGCAAGTGTTGCACGTATAGTTAAGTGCAAAGTTTGCCCCCACCATAAAGATGTCTTATGGCAAAATAAAATAATGTAGAATATGTGGCAAAGACAAAACAGAGTTAAAACTATGATGGTGACAACATCGACAGCACCATTTTTCTTGAGATAACGCTGTTTATTCGTTTCATCCTGGCCTGGGCCATTGTTTCCGCTGGAAAGAACGGCTCTCACTATTGCCAGCTGGTGCCAAAACATCGCACTTGTGGATACGAATTTTATACGTGGCAACCCAAGAAGCAGCTCCGGTGCTACATTACACTACGCTCTCCATTTACCACACGTTCCCGTAACTTGCTGGCGCCTGGGCAGGCTGGGAAGCTAGAGGCTGATAATACATTTTGCCATTTCGGAAAATCCCAGGCCCCAGAATCGTAATTAATAATATGGTTGTGCAATACATATTAATCAGCAATAAGAATCAATGTATATAAACAGCTGTTACATATTTTAAAATTCCCCTTTTTGTACATTTTCTTTTAAAAATAAACATTTATACACGTCTCCTTCGCCTCTTTCTAAAGTACTTTAGCACCACAGGATATCCATTTTCAAGCCTATATTACCTGATACATATATGAAGTTTGGAAGAAAAATAAGGCAATTTGGTTTAAAATGTTGATAGTTTTAGCTTACTTAATGTTCTATTGCAAAAAGCAAATCTGCACTCAGGCTAAATCATTTCCGACTTGATGGTGCCAGTATTTTACGGTCATACAAAGTCACAACAAAGAGTAAGACCTTGATCTTGCATCTTCTTGCCATCAAGCAACAGCCATTTTCTAAATACAGAGTTAACAGGAAGATTCTGGCCTAGTGCTGTTGTGAGCCCTGAGAAAAGAGAAGAGAAAACCAAGTTAGCGGTTACCAAGCAGAGGGGAAGTAGACGTTATCTTAAATCTAGCAAACGCTTGTTTTGAAAGCCACAAGTACGTGTAACCATTGGTCAGTTATTCAGAAGAAAACAAAAGGCAGAAACCGGTGCCTTTATCCCCTGATCATCAAAAGACCACCAAGACCTCTTTGTCCCAGCCTGGAGTCCACCATCATTACTTGATAAGGTAACCAAGCTGCAACCAAAATTCTCAGTTCACTGAAGTAAAACAATTACAAAAGGTATTGCCTCCTTACACTGAGGTAACGGGTTCTACAGACACTGTAATCTCGGCCTGAAGACCCTAAGACAACAAGGAAAACCCTACTAGAAGGTAGAGTAAGCAGCGCATCCTTCTTGCTAAGGCCACCCCTCAACACTGCTCTCCCTTGCACACAAACACCCCCACTGCGCTCCCTGCAGCTCACAGGTGCACGCGTGAACTCAACTGGATCTCACTGTCCAATGCCCACAACTGCAACAGTGTAAAAACAGAATAAATAAATAGTATTATTTTAACTAAACCCACAAGGGCAATCTAACAGAAGCTGTCACTGTTGATTAAAATAGAATACAGCGAACAGAAAACCAGCTTGTTCCTAGCAGCTGGGATTTGGTGAAACCTTCTGCAACAAGGGACTGAAAGCTCAGCACCACGGATCTACAGCAATAAGAAGCAACTCGGTGGTGGAATATTTCTTGTTCAGTCTTAAGGCAACACGTGCATATGCTCTTGAAAGAGTTGGCCTCATTTACACATGAAAGGAAAGGGGGTAAATTTGAGGATGAAATCTTAAACCTGTGAAGCCCACACCACACTTGATGCTCCTACCCAGGCATAAAAATGGCTGAAGAAAGGACCTGGCATTCTGTGCACCTCAGTGGATCTCTCCTTCCAACCTGCTCTTCTATTTGAACATGCAGGTTGGCAGACTCTCCTTTTTTTTGATGTTCTCTTGATACGATGTATTAGCTTGAAAGCTCTGATCTTAATACATCCACCACCTACTAATACGCTGCTGCAGATTCTTAAATTGATGACCTTCTACAAAGTGGAAAACATTTTATTTCCCTACAGAGGAAGTGTTTGTATTGTATTTATTTTTACAATTGAAATATAATAATAAATGAAAGGGGTTCATGGAAAAAAATAATTTGATCCCTCAATAACTTCATATATGCTGATATAAATTTAGAGGAAAAAAAGATGGAAAACGGTAAAGAGAAAACTTTTTCCTGAAGAAAAAGGAGCCTATGACTGAATCATAACAGAGGACTTCCTGAAAGTTTAAGGGTTTTTGAGGGGAATGGACAGATGTAAATTAGGTACAACCGTAAAAACTCACGTTACTTTAAACAGAAGGTGACGTGCCCTTTCTCTGCATTTCACAAGCACACTCACTTTCACTCCCACAGAATTCACAAACTCTCATAAAATATTCAGAGACCCTCTCCTGATCTGTCTCCTGCCCACTGTCCAAACGCAGCTCGTTTCACAACACAGGGGAGTAAAATGAAGGTTTGGGCTACCAAGGGAGAAGTAGACAACAGAGTTTATCCTGAACAAAACCCACTGTAGCTACTGTATGAACACATTTAACTGCATGATGAAAAAGAGTGCTTCACAAACATACAGAATTTGTTCGTTTCCGTTTCCAACAGTCAGGATTTAAACGTTTCTGTTCTTCCGCCAAGGCCTTGGCTTCTAAGGTGTACATCCGTCTTTCTTCATTTTTCATTTTCTTCCACCTGTCACCAAGTATCACACTTATGGCTCTGCAAGAAAAATGTTTACAGTATGGTCAGGACAGAGTGGTTTTTTTCTTTTTTGTCTCAGCACTTTAAAAGAGACAGAAGTTAAATGTGGAAATAATACACATGGAAGAAATCAACTATCTTTAAAAAAAATTTTTAAACAATCGTGTTTTCATACTTCTTGTAACAGTTGAACAGCTGAGACTTCTCTGTTAGCTGTGCATGGATGAATGCACATTCTATCATTTCAAAGAGTGTACATTTGAATACACAGCAACTTGCATAAACCAGCAAAATAGGGATGTTAAAAAACCACCACCAAATGGTAACTTACATTTGGTTTGCTCTACTTTCCTACTAGAAAATTGTATGACAGACTTGCTGAAAATATGTTCTCTAATAATTAGGGCACCGATCTGAATATGACCTCAGCCAAACAAATACTTGATTAACTGCAAACCCCCCATGTCTATTTAATAGATGCGTGTAGCTTTCTCGACCTTTAATCCGTACTGGGGAGAACACGAGTGGGCGGAACATACTGGTAAGTTCCCGTTCCTATGCAAAAAGAACTGTTTGTTCTAACACACCTATCATTATTTCCAGAAGCTGAATGAATTGCTTTTCCCACTTCTTATAAACTTGATGTCTTTTGGACAATATTTCCCCATATTATCATGCCATATTGCTTAACTGCACTCCCAAATGTTAGATCAATATTCCATTAAAGCTTTAACTCCATCCTTTAGCTGAATGAAAGTCTCTAAACAACAGCTCTTTTATCAATGACAATTATTAAAGTACGGAGGAGGTACGCCTTGGCTTCAGATTACAGCGATGAAAGTTCTATGACCAGCTTTAAGAAAAAGGTGTATATAACTAAGTACTCTGTTTTATCATATTAAGAAGTTCCTTGCTGGCAGCAAAGCTATTTGTAGACTTTCTAACAGAATCAAAGAGAGCAGAGTGTCATCAGCCATTTCCACAGCATCTCACATACACCAATTCTGAAGGCTTTTCTGCACCATATGAACAAGAAAATGGATTTTAATGCTCCAAGACAGTGGAGTACCGTTCCAAGCTTCCATGAGCTGCAGAGCACTGAGAGCACAGCAAGAACTCCACCAGGGCTGCAGTTAAGGCCGTGCCGTCACATGCTCTGGTGACTCCTTACAGTAAACTCCTGAAGTTGCAACCAGATCCTATCAACATCCAATCCATTTACACAGCCTGTCTCTTTGGCAATGGAATTTCTGGTTTTCTATCCAAATTAAGAATGAGTATCTTTGGTCTGTCATCAGAAGTAAACACACTCCAGTTTAATTAGCAGATTTTTCATGTTTTGGCAGTATCCAGAGGCAAATCAACAGTACCAGAAACCTGCCTGGTTTTGGTCACCAGTTTGTACTGGGTCACTCACACCCCCAGGAAAGAACACAGTGACCCAGAGACTGCAGGTTTGCTGAAAAAGCCATTGCATTTCCAAATAAAAATGCACTATGAAACCTTTTTATTTCAGATGCAAAAACGTGTAGGTATTTTATACCTCCAGATAAAAAACTGCACTGAGGTGCTGAAAGTGAATACAGATCTGTATGCTCCAAAAAGCTTGAAAAATCTAATGCAGAGACAAAAGCTCCATTTCTCCAAAGAAATGTTTCTCTAAGCGAACCACTGAGACTGAAAAAAGATGTGTACAGAGGAATTTCCTGACGTAACAGACACCTAATTCTCCTGACCAGAAACAAGAAAAAAAAACTGACCCTAAAAAACGCAGCCTTCGCCTCATCAGAACTTCGCAGTGCTCTGTACACTGCCTTTGTCCTCTTAAAAGGCTGGTGAGACACCTGACAACATTTTAGCAGTAGACTAAACGTGCAGGATGCAATCCCTTATGCTGCAGTTAATTCAAAAGAAACTGTCAAACAGTAATTGAAAATGTCTCAAATTTACAGAGTAATTATGTTCATCATGAACAAATGCTGTTAATAGTTTCGGCGATTTTCTTCATCTTTAGAACGTATTACTCAAATTATTAAAGTACTTCTGAACACACAATCAAGTCCAATTATGGTTACAGTGAGAATACCTAGAAAAGAAACAAGCGCTACCCAACACCAGTTTTGCAAGTATGGTCTCACAGTCCACAGTATTTTTAAGTATCATCTGAATGTTTACTTGTGTTTTGAATGTTTACAGCTCACCACCTTGTTGACGAGGCTTGAGCTACTTTGGCTCAGAATAGACCATTTAACTTAGAATACCTCAAGTTCTGTGCTTCCTTACAAGCATTAAGAAAAATAAAATAACTGTAGCAAACATAAGAACCCCAGTGTATGGAAATGGGCACTACACGTAACCAACCATAAGATCTACTCGGTAAACTGAAAATAACACATAATTACTTTAAAAAAACCATGAGAGTTGTCTCTGAACAGCTATATTAATAAATGCCCCAGCAACACTTAAGCAACAGCAGCTGAATGCCTTTAACATCAATTATCACTAACTCATGGTTTCTTCTGTACTATATTTTATGGATGCCAAGATACGGCATCCAAATGCGCTGCCTTCCAAGGGGGACAGCGAGCAAGCACGGCACTCTGAACCTTACTTGTAACTTTGTCATCGCTTTCCTTCAAGGTAAACCTGCTCACTGAAATATTCAACTTATTTTCACACCCATCCAATTGCAGCTCCAGTTCACTGCATCCATTTGAAATAGCATTTTAACTTAAATATACAACCAGCATGTAGCTGACGTTCTGTTCGATTTCTCATTGATAGCTGCAATGAACTTGAAGGCAGCAGATCTGCTTCACTAAAATTACTATAAACATTGCAGAACATCATTGCCAAGACACACAAGACTGGAGTCTGACTGAGAAATAAAACCCCACCATACAAATAACCCGTCCTTAAATCCCAGCCAGTTACAGCCTCCTTAGTAGAACATTATAAAACAGCCAAAGCCCTCCCAAAGCCCTGTCACCTTTAGTTTTTACCAGATGTAGTACTCCAATTTTTATGTGACAATGCAGTTTTTTACAGTCAGTGTTTTCAAAATGTTACAGGCATAAAAAAAATCTGATTATGAGAAGAGTGCATGTTCATGCTGTTTAGTTTACATTTACATATGCACAATTAGCACAAAACATTATTTAAAATACGTGTAAGATTATTTAAAATACGTGTAATGGACATCTTTTTTAAAAAAAAAGTTTAGACATGAACGTGCATATAGATAAAAAAAAGAACAAACCAGCAAAGAACCAAACACAGAGTCATACAACTCTTCCTGCAAGTTTCAGCAGATTGTTCAATGCCTTTAGGACAAGCAAAATTTGGCAATGTACAATTTGGATTAAAATCTTTCAGATACCCTTACAATCAGTACTCCATTACGCAATGTGAGATACAGACTGATAATAAATGATAGTAACTTCACTGAACAATTTGCAGTATTATGTCAAGACTTAATTAGAAGAATCAGAAATTCCCTTTTTCCACTACAACACAAGAGCAGAGATCCCGGTACTTTTTCCCCATGAACATTTCTCCACAGTGTAAACAAAGACTGCTGTGTTTTTGTGACTCTGCAGGTGCACATACATACATATGTCAGTTGCTTCACCCAAATGCTTTCTCAGAAGATAAGTTTGCCAAAAATGGCTTGTGTCAAATTTACTGAATACTGTAAATATTTAAAGTCTGCCCATAAATTAAGCTTTGTGTCAGCATCTTTCAAAACTTGTTCTTAAAACAGTATGGACACAGTTTCAAACACAAAATTTAGTCCACTTAAATTTAAAGGTGGACGCAGATATCCCGCTAGCTCACCAGTAACAACAAAACTACAGTTTTATACCATTACCTGTTGTCTTTCCCTGGGTACATCTGAGTATATTCAACTCTGTATTTTTTGGCAAAAAGCATGAAGGCATTCATTGGTCTTTTGCACTTGTTTGGAGAAGTGGCACTCACAGTACTTGCAGTCCCTGAGCTGTGGCTTTTGCCAGCTTTACTGTACAAAGAACTGGAGGAAAGATGTGACGATGCAGTAGGCGCACAGTTTTTACTACTGCATTCTGATCTCTCAGCATCTTGATTGTTTGATCCTCCACAAGATAGAGAAGCGCGACGCTGGCGAGCCATGCTGCTTAGCACATAAACTGCAGAGGAATCCATTGGTGTAAAATCGTAACTACAAGAAAAAGACATACCATAAAACGATCGAGTAATTTTCACACAGAATCTCTAAACAGCTGTCTACTATTCATCTGTACTAAGTTTCTAGCATTCTGCTATCTTTTGTGTGACATAATGAAACTGTGCTTGATGCAGATGTCAATGAAAAAAAAAAGAAGTTTGGCAGATGAATAAACAGCTTTTTTGAATGCGATAGCGGACTGCAACTTTGCAAGACCTGCTGTGTACTATCAACTGTCCAGCTGTACATCAGTTAATTATACACTGCCTTCAAATGTCATCCTCTTTTGAAATCAGCTTCGTTCTTTCTTTCTGCTTCTGTCCTTACCATAAACCAAATGTGGTCAATGAATGATATGTACTGAAAGGGGCAACTGACATGGGGAGAAGGAGTGTTGAGTTACTTTGCAGATATGCTTAATCAAAAATAGGAAACAATTATATTAAAATAAATTATATAATATACACTATAAATAACTTCTCTAGGCAGTTGCATATTATTTGACAGACCAACCTTCCACTGAGATTAAAAAATTGCTTAAAGACCCATGACGTTGCAAACTATTTGATTCAAAGCTGACAGACGTCTGCCCTCTAGTGACAAAAATGTGAGATTCCTCGGTATTTCAAGTATTTCAACAGCTTAGATGAGTTGTTTCCATTAAATTTAGATCTCCAAATACTATAAACTGTTGTAATTTTTTGTTGATCAACAACTACCATGAACCTCTAAGCCCTACAGACGTTTAACTCCACAGACTGTTTGTTACCATCTCCAGGTGTGTGCGGCTCAGTCTGGGAACCGCAGGCTATACTGTCTTCAGCATGTTATACGGGGAAAACACACTTGTACAGGTGCTACTTGATCATACATCTAAAACATTAGGTTACCACCACAAAATAAAAACAGAATGTATGTAAATCTAAAGCTCCTCTCACCCACTGCTCAATCTGGCTATAGTTGCATAATTTATGGCAAAAATAAGAGCTTTGAAGGGCTTTTTCCCAAACACAAAGTAGAACTACAAGCAAGGAAACACTCCAAGTGGTAGTCCGGACCCCACCCGCACAGGCAGCCCCCTTCTCTGGAATGGAACCAAAAGCAAAGGTGGAGCCTGAAGGGATGTCTCCAAAATCCCTTAGAAAACTAAAAAACAACAAAGAAGGGACAACGCCCACAACCTGGCAGGCAAGTTCACAAGAGAAAGGACCTCTCTGTTCTACAAACTGTCCAGTACGCTTCCTATCCCTAACCTCCTTCCCATAACACAGCAACAGGATTTTGTTTTTTAATTCTTCTGCCCCATTAACCACAGCTGCTGCTGCATGCTCCTTTCTCAGTGACTTACTCCCCTTTGCCCAGAAAGAGAGACAAGAAATTTGAAGTGTCCAGGCAGCAGTCAGCTCAGCTGCGGGATGAGTAAGGACCCACAAGTTCAATTTCTGCAGTGAGATCTAAATATAACGATTCTAACAGCATGATTCTACATATGCAGTTCAGGCAGTTCAGAATAGGAGTTAATAAGAAGAAAAAAAACCCCAGACAGCAAATGAGTGAAGACAAGCAATCTGAACTCGCTCGCTATCCCAGACTGAAATCGTACAAGAGCTCCTAGGGCTTCAACTGCAAACAGCATTTTAAATGCATTTTTTTCGATTGTAAGAAGAACCAAAAAGCAACTGGACTAAAACCAGATGCTAAAAAGGAGCTGACATCATAGGGGAAGATGGATTCTACTGAAACTAGAAATCTCAAAATAGTGTGGAACAATCTTTATGAATAATACTGTTTCCTTAGAATCTTAGAATAATTTATGTTGGAAAGGACCCCTGAAGGTTATCTGGTTGAACCCCTTGCTCAAAGCAAGGCAAACCTCAAAGTTAATCAAACTTTGAAGTTAGGTAAGTTTGATATATTAGAAAAGAATCACAAAAAGCAGGATTTACAAAAATAGTAAGAATTATGAAAGTACTGTATTTGAAAGCCATAGCACATGCATTAATTACAAAGAAACTACTCAGATAATTCAGACACATAGCTGCATATGAAGCACAAGTTAATAGCTGGCAGACATACTATTGTGGGAAAACTGTACTAGGTTTTTCAAACATAACCCACTTTACCTGAAGAATTTATACAGATAGTACGTATTTTTTTACGGCTTTATCTAATCTGGCTCAAGCTACCATAAACAGGGGCTGAAAAGTTATTTCACTCCAAGATATTACTTTGCAGTTTAGCAGAGCACATAACTACACGGCTTTCCTAGTATTCAATCTTCATTTTTCCCTCTCATTTATCTTGTATTACCAGAAGTATTCTCTCTTTGCTCTACATAATGCTTCAAATTCTTGTAGACTTAAGGTGCCTACTCATTAAAGATAAAAACCACTGAGGCCACTTTATCCAAAAATTACCTTTTAAATGTATCAAAAACACCTGAATCATCAAAGTTAATGGCATCAGGGTGTCCAGGAGGTAGACACAGATCTCCAAGATGCATTTCACAGCATGGAATGCCATGCTGTACCACAGTCAAGCTTGGATAAAAAGATGACCAACCTGAAGTGGTAAAGAGTTAAATTAGACAAACGGCCAGACAATCTCTCTAGTTCTTAACTGGAGCAATCCTATATCTCTAAACGATATCATTTTATAAAAATGCTCTTATGTAGTTTCTTTCACCCAAAAGAAAAATCAGGAACACTTTACTCAGGGAATTCTTACTGCAAATAGTTTATTGTTATCTCAATTAAAATCTCATTCTAGCAAAAAAAATAATCAAAACCTGGAAACTTTTACCATCATAAATTCCACCTTTAGCAAGTGAGAAAAGCCTCCCTTACTTGCAGCCTTCCTTTCTCCCCCCAGTTCTTCTGTTTTCCTGAGCTCCATTTATATACTTGACCAAATCTTTCCTTAAGAGATATGCAGTATTGCTGTAGCTTTACAGTTTTGTTTGTTCAAATTCTGGATTTCTTTACAAAGATAATAAATTTATTCTACAACACTGCTCTTAGCAATTTCTTGAGCAACCTGGAACGCCAATAAAATCTGCAACCACTTTCTAAGAATATTTTAATATACAATCAAGTATACTTGTAGTATCTCATACCTTTATTTTTAACGTAAAAAGGATGATCGAGTCTGCATTCTACTGTAAGCAAGCCATCTTCCACTGTGCCGGGATCAAAAGTCAACTTCAGCACTGACTCACCAAACGAAGTGCTTTCTTCATGAGAAATCAACTTCAAACCATCGGACCCATAGCCCTGTAAACATACATACAGTTCAAAACTTCCCACCCCAATGAAAGCATGCACCCGTGTATACTATAGGTGTATATTCATCGTCTTTAAAAAATACCAACATTCTAAGTACTCTAGCTAGAATAACGATGATGTAACACTCAAAACATAGATAAATGAATTCAGTTCAAATGCTTTATAGCAAGGTACTCATAGTACAGTGATCCGCTCTCGGTAAGTTCAGTATAAACATGTTTTCCTGAGACAGTCATTAAAGGTGCACAGATAACATAACAAACTAAACATTGTGCTACAGGTATTAAAACTAATTTATTAGAACTAACAGCTACCTTGTAAGGACTCACTGGGAGATTTTCCTCTTTTCCACAGCTTTCAGATCTTGCAAAATCTTCAACATCCTGCCACTCTTTATTGCGTCCTTTATGAAAGCACAAACGAGAGCCTAATAGATTTTTTCAAGCGAAAGAAGGAAAAAAAAAGCTTAGTGTTACATAAAAAAAAGTCTGTTACAAAAAAAAAAAAAAGACAAGAGAAAACACATGGTTATTCAACAACATGCATTATTTTACCTTTTAGAAAACAATGCCAAACAGTTGAAGGCCAGGAATGGCACCATCCTAAATCATCATCATCTGAAAGTGATGACATGCAGAAAATGCCAGATTCTGATTCACTATTCGCCTATTAAAAAAAAAAAAGCAAAATAGTGTTGAGATTCTACTGTGTAAGATTTTAGGGCTGGTCTTAAACATCCTTTAGATACATTCTCTAATTTCCATCTACATAATAATTTTGCCTTAAATACTAATAGGAATGTAACATGAAAACAAAGATTCAAGGAACGCAGTAAATGTGAATGAGTATTTTAATCTCCTTTCCTTGAAATGTTCTATCTTTAAATTCTTCGTTTTCATCCTCTGAGATTCATTAGGGCATCTATAGATCATCTTAGATTTAGGCATAAGCATTTTACAAGCTATCATTCCCTGGTCACTCACAGAACCACTCAAAGCACACGTTATTCTGTGGTCAAATTACTGGAAAGCTGTAGAGCCGTGTCTGTTCTACACAAATCACAGGGAAAAACTCCATGTTTCTAACAGACAAGTTTCAGACACAAATTAATACACAGGAAAGGGAGAAGCAGGACTGACAGTTTTCGCGCTAAAAGGAGATGGTTCTGTATTTCCTTTTCGAGACAGCAAATGAGTTAATACAGTTTTTAAAAGCTTGCTACAGGAGGAACTACAAGAGAAGCAGAGCCTTCATAAAATTTGATCTCTTTACAAAAAAAAAAAGTGGACTCTATGATGTAGCACTACAAGCCTACTGTGTTTGGTAAAAAGAGAAGTAACAGGAAATATAGCTTAAACAGAAATGGTATTAGAACTAAACAGATGATTTTTTTAAAGACTAGTTTCTCTTTTCAAAAAGCTTAACCCATTACTCATGCAGCTTTGTTTATTTTTGCAATGTTTCAGAACTACTCACCCTTTCATGTCTGACTGGTGTTTCATCCAAATCATTCTTGGAGAAGTTAGGATCATTCTTTGCGGATGCCGGTGGAGGACGTGCATAGGAATGTAAACTTTTGCTTGTAGCTATTATGTGAACAGGAGATGATCTACAATAGCAAAATATATTTTAAAATATATCAGATTAAGGGAACACAAGACTTATCTGCCATTACTCTAAAATGCTTTTATTTAACAAATATTTCTGTTTCCATGAGCTGAATACCAAATTAACTTCCCACACACCCAATATCCAAATGGGATGATTAAAGGGTGCAAGCTCAGGCAAAGGGAGTATTTAGCATAACTCCAGCATAGCTTCTATATACCACCCAAATGACAGTACTACCTCCACATCAGCATCTCGTTGCCACAATGCTGAAGTTTTTACAAATATCTTCAAGGGAATACCCCATTCTTAGAGTCCATAAAGACATCTGCTCTGTCCTAATGATTAAATCCCAACTGCATTACTGATAACAGCACCACATTTAATTTTCTTATTATAAACCTAAGACCAAAGCCGTACAATAGAAGGTGAAGCCCTGAAATTTCTAAGATCCCACACTGCTTCTCACAGCCTTATGGAATTTACAGATCACAAATCTGAAACAGTATCAATAAAAAATACATTGCATTAAATTACCCATTAGCTCTTTTAAAAAATCTAAAGTCACTACACCAGTAAGTATTAAGAATTTAACGTAACAAATTCATCTTAATTTCTGAACTGCTGCTTCACATAAGGTAAATGCCCATGATTTGTGAGCCTTCTGTGGTTAGGCAATGTCCTTGTACCATCCTACCTCGCTTGTGGTTGGCAAGTAAGCAGCTTTTGCAACAGGCTCTGAAACGAGTCCTGTGCAATCTGCAGCAGCAGAATAAAGTTGCCCTATAGAAAGATCAATAATAGGGCTCCAGTTCAGAGTCAAGAGTGTGTGAAGAGTGAAGGAAATGTTTCTGGAGACATAAAATTACAAATCTTAAGAGTTCAAAATTGAAATGAATATCAGTACCTGTTATAAAAAGAGCACTGCATCAAAGGACTCTGAGGACTTGTGGCTATATTTGCTAATTCTGTCAACCAGTTCACCCCATTCTCACAAGAATAAGCGCTTTCTGAATTGGTGTCTGAGGTATGTTGGTTCCATGAAGGCCTTGAACATTCCTGATGTGAAACATCGGCACCAAGCTGAAAAAGTGCAGGTGGGGTAGAATCCGTCTGCACAGCCTGTAGTTCAGGAAGATCATCTGCAAACAAATGCACAAATTACCGTAACTATACCCATTGATAAATTCTAGTTGACACCAAATATTGCAAATAAAAATCAAAAAGGAACCACAATGAAGCAACTAATTTTATTTTCCCATATCACCATTGCCAACATTTCACAAACCGCATTCGTAATACTGACAAAATGGCCACAGAAATAATCACATCTCTAGTCTATTATACATTCATACAAGCAATTTAAGAAAAACATTAAGTAACTAGACAAAAATGCAGTTCTGGTTTAAAAGTTTTTACTACACTGACTAGTTTACACAGAATTGTACCGCAAAATTATGCAAAAGTAGCAACATGCTTCACTAAAATACTGAAACATTAAACAAAAGGCAACTAAATTAATCTGTTTTAGCAGGTGTGACACTAAAAATTAACAACATCAAGGGCTGTACAAGGTAAAAAGGTTTCTGTGTTTCCACCGGGGAACTGGAATTAAATAACTCAGAAGTCACAAAAGCCGGGTATACAGCCTGGTAGGGGTGAACTCCTATCAATAATCTACACATTTCACATGGGTATACAGAATAGCAGAAGAAAGCCCAGCTTGTTAACAAAAGTCTGTTACATGCTGTTGTGTAACTAAGAATCGTTACTCTTAATCACTCCATGACTTCAATTAAATGTGTTAACACTTCATTGATTATATCAATACTTTCTAATGTACGTGCTATTTTTCTCCAGTATGTAAGAACTGAAGTTAAATGCTGCTATAGCCCAGAATCTCTAAAGCAGCACTATTTCCCTTTAGGAGGAGCTCTTGAGCTTTCTGTTTGTTATTCTTGCGTGAAAAAAAAACTCCTCTGGAGATTTAGAGCAAGAATTTGTAGCTCTGAGTTCAAGAACACATTTAAGTCAACAGGCCAGTGTGTCAGAACTGGAAATGGGTTACAGGGCAAAGTGACTTGCAAAATAAGACCTTCAGATGTCACAATTCACTGTTATATTCCCTGCCCTACTTAAGTTAAAAATCAGTAATCTCATTCAGTCAGCTTCCAGTAATTTCACTACAGGAAAACCACAACAAACTTCAGAATTTGGCTTCTTCTGAAAAAGTCATGTTATTTACCAAGTTCCATGTGTTCATCACAGGATGCATATCCAGGAGAAGAGGGCAGGTTTTCATTACACTTCAGCAACTCCAGTGACTCACTCATCCCTGAAGTTCTCTTGTCCACTACCAGGAGGAGCTTCTGAACTGCATTAGGCATTTGATTTGTCTTCACTTCCCACACCATGTTAGGATGCTCCAAAGTATCTGACTTTAAAGAGACATGGGTTAAAAACTTGTATACACATAAACTGTTTTAAGTTGCATCTGACAGGCTACTTCCCTACCAGAACCCTAAACCCTCCATAATCTGTTGAGAATCACAGCGTAATTTAGCTTGAAAGGGATCTCTAGAGACAATCTGGCACAATCCCTGCAGAAAGCAGAGCCAACTCTGAAGTCAGATGAAGCTGCTTGGGGCCCTGACCACTTGAGTTTTCAGTATCTTGAAGGATGGAGATTCCCTGGCACTTCTCAGGAACCTGTTTCAGTGACCACTCTTGCTGCAAAGAAGTTGCTCCTTATGCACGGTTTGAACTTCCCTTGCCGCAGCCTGCGCCCATCGCCTCCAAGAGTCTGGGGTCACCTCCTCAACCACCACTCAAGCCAAGGCAAACAACATTCCCTGGGGACCCTGCGCCACACATCCCTTCACAGAAGACAATCAGACAGGTCAGACACGACTTGCCTTTGGTTAATCCGTCCCGGCTATTTCCAGTCACCTTCTTGCCTTATAAGAGCCAGGACATGGCTGTCAGGAGGATCTGCTCCATAATCTTCCTCAAGGCTGACCAGCCTGTAGTTTCCCCACATCCTCCTCCTTGACACTATTTTTTTGCAGTTACTGGGAGCCCTCCCAACACCAAATCCACCGCCTTTTGGAAACCAGCCTCACAATGACACTGGCCAGCTCCCCCTGACACATCCCATCCAGTCTCACCAGCTTGTGTGTGGCCGGCTCACAGAACTGGCCTGCCCCAAACTTGCTCTTCCTCTACCGTAGACAAACAAGTACCTCGCTCCATCACACACACGTTGCTAGGCCCAGACACTCGAGGAACCTGGAAACAGGCCTTGCAAATAAAGACCAAAGCAAAGAAGATGTCATCCTCAACCTTTTGACATGAGGTCTCCTACACCATTAAGCATCAGGCCTATGGTCCATAGCCGCCCTTTCACCACTGGCGTACCCGCAGAAGCCTTCTTCACTGCCGTTCACATCCCTCGCTATCTCAGCTCTAGGTATAGTCTCTAACACATTTGACTGCTAACATACTTAACTGTCTCGTAAACAAAAGAAAAAGAAACGTCTACTAGTAGATTTCACTGCAGTTTCATTTCCCCAAATCCCAGTATTGTCACATTTATACCAAAAGAAATACTGTAAATCATCTTCAGCATTCAGAGAACTCTGTGATTATTCTACACAACCACTGCCTCTAAGAGCTGGAAAACAAGGTTATCCAGTCTTTAGTAATTTGGTTATCTACTGGTTTTTTTCAGATGATGATGAATTAAAGCTACCATAACATGATTACCTTGTACTCCAATGAAGTGTCATTGAAAAAGTAACCATGAGTCCCTCATAAAAGAGCAGAAAACACAGCTTAGTAAGAAAGAAAATCTGAAGTCTACCACATGCACATCCACTAAGTAAGCTATCATGCACCACATTAAAGAAATACAAACATTAGCTAGAAACAGTCTAATATCTTCATATGAAACACTAAGCCTATCATACTAAAAGTTGCCTTAGTGTAATGCATAAAAAGCCATCTGATAACAATTATGAACATGCTTTATTTTAATAAGCAGTTAAAAGGTATTGTGCGTATACAACCAACATTAACAACATTTCATGTTTTTACTCTAGACAAAACTCTGTCTTTGTTTCATTCATTCTGCAGCCTGTCCTGTACAAAACATAGTTCAGGCATAATCCTTTGAATTACACACTGGCCCTACCAGAAGAGGCCTGACCTAAGCAGTAAATGTTTCTTACTGGAAAATTTCTAACCTCATTTCCTAATCTTCAAATACATGCAAAACTTAGATAAACTTGCATTCCAAACATAAAAAGACATTTTATTCTACTCAAATGGCACTATTACAAAAGCCACAACAGTGTAATTCTGATTTTAAGAAGGTAGAGAGGGAAGGTAAGAGAAATGAGAACATACAAACAAACAGACTATTAATGGCATGTGTATTTCACCTCGAAGAAGCACCTTTAATGCAAATTATTCCTCTATCACCCATGAGGAACAGTAAAATTACAGAAAACCACAAGAACAGAAAGCTCAGTCATTTCTGAACAGAAAAATCAGACCTCAGTAGTACAGGTCAGGACCTTGACGATTATCTCCAAGTAATCAACTCTGAAAAGCCACTCTTGTTTTTCTGGCTTGTCTGCATCCTTCCTTTCCCCCCTTCTGCCTTGTTTTTCCCCTCTATTTTCTCTCTCTTCCTTTCCCATTTTCCTGCCAAAATGAACGAGCTAACTTATTTTGGGAATGTTACCTTCCCCTTCCTTCCTGCCAGCTGCCAAGACTTCCAAGTACCTGCTCTGGTACCCTTACGCACTGAAGGTCAGAGATAAGGTACAGATACAACACGCCAGTCTGACAAGAACGATACTTGTTCAAGAAACGAATTGTTCTTCCAAGTCACAAGAATTTCTCTAAACCAAAGCCACTCATGTACAACAGAAAAAAAAAAAAAAAAAAAAATCTATTAACTAATTAAAACCAAAACAAACATGCTCAACTTTACTTCTCAATTTTTCTATTCTACTTGATTAAAGACTGCTTTGGACATCATGCACGTCTCTTGTCCTCAGCCTTTCAATGTGTTGGAACATTAAGGCAATGGTCATTAATTAGCTTGTAAAGATTCTTTTTTTTAATTCAACTTCATGTTCAAAACTTGTTGCGACAGATGTTTTCTAGAAGTATGCTTCACAGGACTGTAATTACTGCCATTTTCTTTAGAAGCTAAATGAATTTATGAATTTGCGCTTTAAAATAAGTCAATTTATCACGCTCATAACAAACGGCAAGATGAACAAAGAGCTTATTAACGAAAACGTGTCTGCGTTTAAGGGACAAAAATAAATTCCGGAGAAAAGCAAACAGAAGAGACTGTGGCCGCGAAGGGGTTCAGCAGGAACCGGGCAGCACCCACCCAAACCGCGCCGCGCAGGAATGCCCGAGTGGAAGCGCTCCCCGTGGTTTTCCGTCCGGTATTCGCCTTCCTTGCCCCAACCTACCGCCCAAGTCTCAGCCAAGGTCTGCGCCTGCAGCGATTCCCTGCATGGAGTTTAACACTGGAGAACAGCTCCTCCAAGCAAAACACAAACGCGCTGGGCAAGACTGGATCCACACCAGGGACTTTTTTTCTGGCGCGGCCGCTCTGACGGCGGATCCCCGGCAGCGCATCCCCGGCCCGCACAGCTGTGCCAGCGAAGGGCCGCGGAGGCAGAGCCCCGCCGCATGATTCACCGTGTTTGTGCAGAGGCGGCCTCTCCCCCACCGCACGGCCCGAACCCACTCCGCCGGAGGTCTTTCCCCCTCCCTCCCCCCGCCATTCAAACGCCCGTCGCAGAACAAACATTACAGCTCCGATTGCATCAGGCAGATATTTACAGCAGAATTAAAGGCGCGTGAGCACGCAGCACTATGTGACCATCACCCCCCCCCACCCCGGGCGACGGAGGCACAGACGCCCCCCGCGGAGCCCCGTCCCCCGCCGGACCCTCTTCCATTGCCCCCCCCCCACCCCACGGCAGCCGCCGCGCCGAGGCCGCGCCCGGGAGCGCGCTTCCCCCGCCCGGGAGCGCGCTTCCCCCGCCACCCCACCCCCCCTCCCCGTCATGTGATCCCCGCCTGGACGCTGCCCTTGTTTATAAACTTCTGCCGGCAGCGCGCATGCGCGCAAGACCCCATTCATTCACAACTGCGTAACAGCCCGGCCCGGCCGGGGGGAGGCAGCGGGGGCGCCCCCCCGCACCCCCGGGCCCCGCCGCCTTCCCCCCACCTCCGGCGGAGCCGCCAGCCCTGCCGGCGCGGGGCTCGCCGGCGCCAAGTTTCCCCCCTTCCTTCCCCAAACAGCCGGTGCTCCCCGCGGCGGCGGGGCAGAGCGCCCTCGCTCTGACAGACCGGGGCAAGCGGGCGGCTCCCCGGGGAAAAAAGGGGGGGGGGGGGGAATGGGACACCCGCTCTGTTTCGCTCGCTTTCGCGGTCTGGCGCCGCAGCTGAAGGGCCCCAAGGGGGAGCCGGCGCCCTCGCACCCCCCGCGGGTCTCAGCCCAGCCGTGCGGGAAGGTGGCGGCTCCGCCGGGCCGCTGAGGGAAGGCGCCCGGTAAACAATGTCCAGGCTCCCACCGCCGCCAAAAGCCGCGGCCCAACGGCCTCCTCGGCTCGGCCCGCGGCCACCGCCGCTCCGCTCCGGTCCGGCGGACCCCGTCCGCCCCGCGCCGCCGCCTCGCAGCCCCCCAGAAGCGGCAGCTCCAAACTTTGTAGCACTTACCAAACCCGTCGCCATTACCAAATCCCCCCTCGGCTTCCCCCCCCCGCCTCCTCCCCGCAGCGCAGTCCCGCCCGAGCCTGGCGGTGCTCGGTCGCCGAGTGGTGGAAGGCGACGTTGCTCAAGCCGCAGCCGCTTTCTATTGGCTGCCCGACCTGCCCATCAGGAATCCGCCCCGAGGGCGGACATGTTTTGACTCTCCTGCGCAGCGCATTGCGCCGCGCTGCGTGTCAATCATCCCCAGACAGCGCCCCGATTGGCCAACGCCTCCGCTGGCTAGCCGAAGGGCACTCTGGGAGCTGTAGTCTTCGCCGCCGCCGCTGCCCGCCGCCCGGGACGCGATAAGACGACAGCCCCCAGCGTGCCCCGCGCGGCGCTGGGCTGATAGTAAACAAGAGTCACAGGGACACGTGTACCGCGCCGCTGGCCGCCCCGGCCAGGCCGACCGCCAGCCGGGCCCCCCGGCAGGCCCGAGCGCGGAGAGGCGCTGCCTGACCCGGCGCTGCCGCTGGGGAGGCCGCAGCGGGCGGCGAAGAGGCGGCCCCGCTCTCCCAGTTTCGCCGGGCCGGGCCGGGCCGGGCCGGGCGGGGCCCGAGATGGCGGCGGGGCGGTGACTGGGGGAAGAGGGTGCCCGGGCCCTCGGTCGGCGGCGGCCCGTAGCGATCCCCGCGGGTGCCCGGTACCTGTGGTGATTTACCGCCGTTCGTCAGCTCTGCGAGCCCCTGCTGGGAAGCGGCCCCCGCTGGCCCGGCCCCGAGCAGCCGCCGCGGCGGGCAGAGGTGGGGGAAGCTGCCGAAGGTCAGGGGATGAGTCAGCGGCGGCGCTGGGCCTGCTGCGGCCCCGGCCCTCGCCTTCCGCCATCCAACAGCGCCGGTGGTAGCTTAGGTCGGTCCAAAACACGAGTTTGTGGGGGGAAAAAAAAAAGAATATATATATTTTATTTTAAATCCATGCAGGTTTATCAGTCGATTAGTGCCTCCCAGGCATTCCCATACGGTTACTGCCAAAACAACCTGGTTTGGGTCGACATTACTTCCGTTTCACTGACCCAGAAATGCTGCGGATGCTGCGAGCGTTGCCCACTTGCACAGCAACGCCGGGAGACGGCAGAGAGGAGAATGGATTCCCGAGGCCAAATCCTCATTGTAAAATAGATTACTATGTGTGATCCGATACAAAGCAAATACAGGCACAATTCAGAAATAATCAATAGGATTTTAGAAACTGATGGGGAGTTTCAAGATTTTGCAACTGTTGGGATTTTTCTGAGAAAAGGATTTTTTCCTTACCCTATTGCCCACAGCATCCCAATCGTGTGACTGTATCCTAAATCCTGTATCGGGAGCTTTTGTTTTAATTTGGTATCTACGACAGTTCTGACTTTCAGGCACGCTAACATAGCTCTGCGAGAAAACAAGCAAAAAAAAAAGTTAACTATTACAATGTAAATAGAAATGGTTCCGTATTTAGAGTTCTCTGCAAGCTTTGTGTCCCATGAAACGTACTGTTAGTGGCCACTAGAGGGAACGCTGGTTTTATTGTTTCCAGAGGTCTACGAGGGTAACACAATTGAAAAGAAAAAAAAAAACAACCAACAAAACAAAAGCCAACCGTAAATCACACACACCGAAATTGTACTTAGCATCAAAACGCACCCGGTGTGCAGATGTCACTGGCACATCAGTAAAGTCACTGCCAGCTGCAGGCACTGTTTGAAAAGACATTACTTTCAAAAACAAGCAGTATCTTCTGCAGTGTGAATTGGAAATTATTACTTTTTATACATATATGTGCAAGTTTAGCTTGAAAAAAAATAAAAAGTAGAAAAGCCAATGCCATGAAATTTAACTAAAAGTCTTCTGTGCTTAATCACGTAACAAACCAACCCTTTACAACAGATCGTTTTCCCAGTTTGAAAACACAAGAGTTATTTGAACAAATGCCTCCAGGAAAAATCTGAAAATTAATGTTGAGATTCAACTATTAAGCGACTAGACAACTAAATATCAACTGTCTAATCCTACATCCCACAAGCTCAGATTTTTACTATATTTAGGATTCGGGCTTTTCCTAAATAATGGATACATCTTTATAAAAGAATGCTTTCATGGCATCCTTTAAAATACATTTTTTAGTAAATTGAAAACTGGTAAACCAGGAATCTTTTTTTTTTACACCACTCCACAATAAAATTAACTTCAAAGCTGTATTCCTTCCCTTCCCTTTTCTCTTTTGATCTCCCTTATACATCTAAACAGCCTTGAGGCTCTTTGGAGAGACCCAAGCTTCTTGGGTTTTTAATAAGTATTACTGCGAACCCTGCATTTCCAGATGGAGGCTTGGCAGAAGAGCTGTGTATGCAGATCTCTCCTTTCCGCAAATCGGCTACTCCGCTTGCAGTACAGCCAGCTGCACGGTGAAACTCACAGTTTACTCTTCTGAAAGCTCTGTCTGCTGCAGTGTGGGAGGTGGAGAGAGCAGAGGCCAGATCAAGCAGCCACAGAAGATACAGAAATCCTGTCTCAAGCCCCATCAGATTCTTCAGAAAAAGATTTGTTGGCCTAAAGATTCAAACCTCATTTTGGAGCGCGTCTCCACCCCACTACATACATTCTGTCCCCAAAAGGAAAAGCATTTTTTCCCCCAAACTAAATGTTAAATCTGTTTGCTGTAAAGGTTCATGGTTCTTTACAAAACCTTACCCATGAGTGTTAGGTGCGAAGCCAGTCCTCTGAGATCCACTGGCCCAGATTCCCCATACAGGTTGAGACAAGTAAATACCACTGCTGAATCAAAGCCTTGATATCACACTTACCATCTATGACATACCCAGAAAGCACAAAAATACGATTCCTACCTAGAACTGAGATTAAAATCTTATAAAGACAACTGTCTGAATTAAAAGATTCTAAAACCAGACACATAACAGCTTTCTTATTTTCAAATCTACCTTTTCTCCTTTGCATACGGTAAATTAACATTTACTCAGTGAGGATGTAAGAGAAAATGAGTAAAAGGACAGGTAGTCCATGCAGTCGATGGCAGCAGGACATGTAAAACATATCAAAGGTTACTTACTAACCCCCTTGGTTGAAGTCAAATATGTATCTTCTAAATTTCAAAATTAAGATTATGTCAACACCATACTCCTTGCTCTGTATGCCTAGTCTCTAATTAAATCATTACTCCCCCCATACACACCCTACCTCGCCTGACTCCATGCCCAAAATGAAGGGGTGCTCAAGAGAATGAATCAATACTGCGTAACACAGACATCGTTGGTAGCTTTGCTGATTCAGTTGCTTCTGCTGTTGTAGGAGAAGTAGAAAATAAGGTGGGGGAACGGGAAGTGTTAGTTGTGAGTTCTTGTCACATTACGGACGGATACCAAGAAGCACAAAATAAGCCTGAGAGACTACACAAAGAGAAAATACAGATACAGATAAATTTGCACCCTAGCTACTTACCTCTTAAAATTGCCAGCTACAAAGAAACTACAAGGTAGATTTTTAAAATGCGTAATATTACAGTCAAAGTCATACTAGTAAAATATATATATTTGGTTTGTGCCTATCTCTACTTTTAATCTTTCCTGTCCAAAGCCCATATCCTATCCTGCCCTTACAACATAGCTGCTACTGCTGACTCTCTGAAATACAGCATATCATTATTTTAATTTTGCTACAGGAGCTTTCACATCCACATGTAGACATCCACCACCTGTAGTAATTAACTAGATACTCCCCAGACATCAGAGCAACCCCGCTCACCAGAGCTTCCGCTTTTACCCAATGCAGCAGCCTCTGTTCGGCAGCCATTCCCCCAGACCCTCTCACATCAGTTTTCTCCTTTCACAAGGAGTTCTGTATCTCCTAAAGCTATTCCTACTCTTTCCCTCTTCTCACAGCCTTTCGTGGCTAGCTGCAGCGGTGGTTGGCTCTCTCCATCTTCCAAACGACAACTCTAGGCATGCCCACCCCACATCTCACCTCCTAAATCTCTTCACAGAGGATGCCGTTGGGAATGCAGAGCAGAGGATCAGAGGACTTGTTGCTCCCAGGAAAGATATTTTTCTTGAGTCTAGAAGGGAGACTTCATTTGCCTCTTGTAGTGGTTCAAGTTGGGGAGAAACAGAACAAATAACAGGCCAGAGAGGTTTTTTGTTTTGTTTCATTTTGTTTTCTTCCAAGACAGGTCAGGAATTGATGAGAAATTTCTTTCATGTCATTATGGCACAGATTCCAGTTTTAGCCAAACTTTTATCACCTACAAAGACAAAAATTGGCAGTAGTACAAGGGAAAAAGACCTGACATATTAAGAAACAATCCAGATGAGTGATAAAAAAGAAAGCTCTCTATCCCAGCTCAAAACTTGCAGAAAAACAAAGTCAAGAAGAGACTACAGATGATCTGTAGGTTACCTCTATGCTGGTTGGTAAATTGAAATGCCAGGGAGTGTTCTGGGCCCTGGAATACAATCATCTGTACTATAAGTTTTTTTTAGAATAGCCCTGGCATAGTTTATGCGTGGGCCAATAGCAAATAATTTTTGGATATGGTTTGGGAGCTACCACAGGCCAAGGACCATTCTCAGCTGACCATCTGTGTGTGGCCACCCCATATGGAAAGCTGGAAAAAAGCTTCTAGTACCGCTCATAAATGAGCCCACACAAATACTGGAAAATAGTATGACTGTTGGCCATTCAGTGCCTCAGAACTAGAAAATAGTCCCAGGCACATAAAATTTCCTATGATGGATGTAACCATACCGATGCAGTCAAAAACTAAAAGGGACAGTGAAGCTAAGGTTGCTCGAGATGGTCACACCACCTGACAAGGACAAAGCAACAAAGAGAAAACGAAGATAGCTTGGTGATAGTCGGATGGCTTTTTCGAATTAAGACGTTTATAAGAACTGAGTTTCCAGCATCTTCAGAGAGGTGGGGGAGCAGGTCCCAGAGGCTCGCTTGGCCACCAGGGAATTAGTCCTCCAGGGAGTATTATCCTTTCCCAAAACTTCATAGCTGCCCAGCTGAAATAATTCAACACCTTCAAAGAAGAAAGGACAAAGTATTCATGCCATGCCATGATGCTGTTTTTAGGCCTTCCTAATTTAACTTACCTCAGTAAGAAAAGGTTGAGTCAGCAGATATTGTCACAATGGCCTGGTATAACCTACTGTCAGAGGTTGTTACACGGTTTTGATTGGGCACAGTTTCTTTTACGTAATAGTTTGGCCTTTGTCTCTTCCCTGCTCCCCCATACATACACATACCTCTAGCAGTTCTAAGGAAGAAACACAACCCTACCCACAGTATTCACACAGCCATGGCAACACTCAGCTTGATTTGCCATCGTAGAAGGGACAGGGATGGGACAAAAGGGACTAGGAAGAGAGAGTTGTTGCCCAGTCAACCAGACCACTGTGTCCCAGCACTGACCCAGCTGGTCACTCCACTTGCCTTACATTCTCCTACTGCTACGGGCTCTTCACCTGGCTGTCAGAGTAATGATAATTTAGGGGGAAGGTGAGAAATGGGGTGAAGGAAGAGACAATATTAAAATGTAATTTTCTTCAGGCTCTTCGTGTCCTACCAAGATTATTCATCTTCCCTTCGGTCCATGAAGTGAGAGCGTCCAGCCTGTTGAGCATCTTTCTGAGCCAAAAAATAGATTAAGAACTTGGAAGCAGCTTTGGTGTACATCTGAAAGAAATCCAACTCTCAGAATGATTTGAAAAATGATCCTGAATTTTGTAAGACAGGCAGCAGCATAGATCTGTACATACTCAGTATACAAAGAGGCAATTCCTCCCAGAGAAAACTGCAGTAATACTTATTTGAGGACTACAGACACAGGGAAGTATCTTAGAAACTCCAAAAAAATACACACCTATAACCATCACATATATGAATGGATAAAAAGAGCTTTGAACATTAAAACGTTAGCAAGAGCATGTAAGAATGTCCACGCTGTGGCAAACTGACTTTCAGCAAAGCACTTTGTTCAGCAAAAGCTGTCACATGCAGCAAGCGTCTGAAAAAAAGCCTAGGAACTTGATGTGCCAGGTCTGTGAAGGACGACTAGCAGATCCCAATTTTGCACATCTGGGAACCCTTGATATTGACAAACAGTAATGCTTGCCATGGCAAGTGTGTCATAAACTACAAAATGACACAAATCATGATGTAACTGATCACAAAGTCACCTTATAGAAAGCTTAAAGCACCAAACATTTCAAACAAAACAAAGCAAAGCCACCAAAACCAAACCCACCATTCCAGCACGGACCAGAATAGTCTTTACTGAACACAAAAGACAACATGAGGAAAGGGGATGGAGTGACAGTAGTTTAGGTTGTAGATGGTTTCACAATGATCTTCACAGCTTTGCCCCAAGACTTCTACAATCAGTCACTTCTGGACCTCATCAGGAGATCCAGAAGGGAAAAATTTCAGAAGTGTTTATTCCAGATGACCTTAATGAAATCTCACGAAGCACAAACAAATGACATTTAGAAAGTGACGGCATCAGTGCTAGGCCCAAGGAAGCTTGCTTTCCTCAGGGTTTCTGTCTTGGGATTGACTTAGGGCTGCGGTCGAATTTTTTTCCCATGGTTAAAGCATTTGTAGACATTTGCTGCCGTACGGACTCTCTTTTGCTTAGTAACATCTGAGCCCATGAGTGCCCTTCTCGTACAGGATTTATCTCAGGCTTTTCTCTCCTCACCCGGCACTGCATATTTTCAACAAACTCATTGTAGCATTATTTTTTTTTTCCCTCTTCAGAACTTAGACACCTGCCAAATTCATTTCAATAATCTGCAGAATTGTAAATCGCTGGTGAGGTTGGGGAGAGAGGAGACAAACAAACACGCACGTGCCAAGTAAGTGCGGAAGTCTTGTTCCTTTAGCAACCTGACTACAAACAAGGACGATAAAAATCTTTAATAACAGAAGCATCAGGTAATCTAAGTATGGACACAGTCTCATACGGTAAACATGACAGTATTGTTTAAAATTATTAGAACTATCTACCTTTTTTTGAAAGGTCATGAAAAATCAGTGACTTGGTATGATTTCCTCCTTAGGATGAACACTTGCCACATTTATGACAGGAAGAGGAAAGGCTGAGAGAGTTGGGGCTGTTCAGCCTGGAGACGAGAAGGCTCCAGGGAGACCTTACTGCAGCCTTCCAGTACCTAAAGAGGGCCTACAGGAGAGCTGGGGAAGGACTTTTTACAAGGGCATGTAGTGATAGGACGAGGGGGAACGGCTTTAAGCTGGAAGAGGGCAGGTTTAGATTAAACATTAGGAAGAAATTTTTCACTTTGAGGGTGGTGAGGCACTGGCACAGGTTGCCCAGAGAAGTTGTGGAAGCCCCATCCCTGGAGGTGTTCAAGGCCAGGCTGGATGGGGCTTTCAGCAACCTGGGCTGGTGGGAGGTGTCCCTGCCCATGGCAGGGGGGTTGGAACTACATGGTCTTTAAGGTCCCTTCCAACCTAAACCATTCTATGATTCTGTGAAGTCTGGCATGTTTGAAGTGTACGTGTGAATAGACTCGGGAGAAATCCCAAGTGCTGACTGATGAAGGATATAATGATTTGGACAAAACTTACAAAGCCACAGTTTATTACTGTTGCTTAACCCCCCCTCAAGTTCACCAACAAAGAAAATGCCAGAAATCATCCAGTCCCCAAGAGCAACACAGTAAAACTGCTGCAAGGTGAAGCTGTCTGTACTTTGGGACTCAGAAAATCCAAAGTCTCTGAGTATCTTAAATTTGTCACCCCTCAGCTTTTTCCCAGCTAAAAACTCCAAGCAAATCATCAAGTACAAAGTAACTATGACAATTACCACACCAACATGTTGTCTATTCTGAGTAGACACAGCGTTCGCATAACATCATTTATGAAAATCCAACATGAAAGTGTTAAGAATTACATATGTTTTAATAAATGAATATAAATAGGTCACCTGTAACTTTATGATAATGGAATTAAAACACAGCAATATCAACAAACAGATTTTTATATATAAAAGTGTCATTTATTGTAAGGAAACTTTAAATATAACCAACAATATTGAAAATATTGTGACTGGCATTTATGGCCTTGATTGTAGTTTACTGCCATACAAGTAGTTTCTAGCATTTTTCTTAATCACATCAAGCTAGTGCAAAATACAGGTAGCTTTTAGAGATTAAGCATACAGAATGACAAGAGTGTAGATTTTGGTTACCTGATATTTCCTTCTAGTATAACAGGCTTCTCTTTTTTTCCATAAATCAAAAGTACAAAGGCAAGTTATCATATGTGCAATTATTCATACCAGGTTTCTAGGTTAAAAAAAAAAGTCATTTGTAAATTTTGCTCAGATTGTACTTTGTTAGGAATCTGACCTATAATTTATACCATACTGTATGATATAAATTATATGTTGTTATATAATCATAATCTCATATACAGGTATGATTATATAAATTGTCAGAACATATCACTAACTATAGGATAATAATTACATCAACATACACAAATATATGGCATTAGAAAAGTCATTATCTAAGAAGGAAAGATGTTATAGTTCAGGTGTTTGAAACCGGGCACAAGCAGCCTTCCTACAATTCTCATAGAATCATTCTGGCAGAACTACTGCCAATCGCCATTATGTGCACTAGCTTTCCACGTATATCAACAGATAGGTCAATAAGCAGTATTAAAATTGGACTGTGCCTGAAATTTCCAGTCACAGACCCTTGTAAGCAACGAGCCTTGTGCTCCTAATTAAGATTATATTCTCTGTCCTCAATCTCAGAAGGTATCCCATGCTATTATGGCTAAAAAGATATTATTTCATGATGACCTACAGGTTTTTGAAAGCAGGACAGATTAGCTTTAACAATGACATACTTTCCAGACTTGGGCAAAGCTTTTCAAGTATTGATCTTTCAAATTAAAAATATTTTTGTACTTCCTGATAAGGATTTTTCAAGGACAAGCTTAATTTAGCATGGCTTTCGATATCAATGACTGCACTAATTGAATTTGGTCTCTGATAGCTAAGATTAGACTGCAAGAATAGAGATATACAGAGATCATTTCATTTGAAATAGGTAGAAGATTTAACAGATAAAAAAGGTGAGATCTAAAAAAAACCCTAACTAGATAACAAGCATAGATAGAGAAGACAAAATGCATAAATATAAAACAAGGGAGAAGGAAAACAATATCGGTTATGTATGATTAGGTAGAACATGACAATGACCTATGCCTTTGCTTTTAAAGCATTAAGGTTAATTTGTCAGCTGTTCTCACTCTAGACTGTACAGAATACATGTAACTAATAAAAAATGCAGTTTATTGCAAAAATATACAAGTCCTCTAAATTGCATAAGATATTACAATGTCGTGCTGAAACATGACATATTAAACAAAGAGGACTTTAAAACAAATTACAAAATGTTAAAAATCAGATTTGGGTCATGAGCGTTACACAAAATGCATTGTCATGCTTTATCTTACGATTAGTCTGTGATTCACTACATCTGTGATAAATGCAACATAAAATCATGACAACCATAATAGTCAGAAAGTAATATCTACTTTATATCTTCTGTATTAATACATATAAACACTTTGTGTGCACTAATACTTTCAACATATCACATTCAAACTAACAGTCTTTCCAGAAAAGTTGTAACCTTTTAAAAGAACAGAAGCTGGTTTACCAAGTTCATTGCACGTGGGTTTTTTGAAATATACTCTTTAAGGAAATGCTGTGTTGAAGGACTTGATTTTCAAAGGTGCCGTGCTACTACGCGCCGTCTTAATGCCAGATGAAACCATCAATGCGAAGCACTTTCAAAAACCAAGCCCACAATTTATTAAATTCCCGATTTATTTACTAGTATTTCCACTGTAGTAAGTCCAAAAAATACCTCCAAACCCACTCTTAAAATCACAGAAAATGCTTGGCATCTATAGGAAGAAAGACAATTTCTCAGTGGACTAACCACTACTGTGCTATATTCTCGTAACAGATCTTGTTGCTCCTATGTTTAGTTCATGCACTGGGATCGGCAATGTCCATGTTTGTTCCAAACAGAGCAACTAGCTGCTCTTCATAGTTTGCAATGTTCCTTTTCAGAATTTCCATACAAGGTCCCAAAAGCCTTTCAAATGCCTGCACATCCATAACTAAGACAAAAGGGGAGAGAAAGAGAAAGAATATAACATGTTCATCTTGGTGTTTATGACATTCCAATGTAAAATTTTAAATGATAACAGAACAGCTACTACTGAAGCATATACTTTGCATAGAAAAGAACCACTTACTGTAGCAAAATCAAGATCAACCAACACATTGTCGTCTTGAAACTTCATGAATAAACTTAGAATTTGCTGCATTTCTTATTTTGAAAATATTTTCATATTAAGATTTATGTCAGCCAAGAGCTGCCGAAGAAGTCTGGAGGGGCCTGGATTCCTCCACAGAATATAGTTTTAAGACCCTTGAGATTTCAAAAAAAAAAACATTCTTTGCTGATGTTGTTGGCTGCACTTGGGGTCTAACTTAGCATACGTCCTTGCTACTTTTACTCGCTTCCACCCACAGTGGAAATTTTAATAACACACTTATTTCCCAGCAAACACACAAAAATTTGGAGACAGTAATTCACATGCAATGTCAATGTGCAGCCGACCAGAACATTTTCGTTACCTGATCATATAATGTTATCCTCTACAGTTCCAGCCAATAGGCCAGGGAGGAAATTTCATACTTGAACCAGCTTCCAACCTGATGCCCTGTAGTGTCTTGGCTTCTAAGAAAGGTTCAAGATCTCGGCTATTTGGGAAGTGCCAGAGATCTTAGCGACTCACCCATACTGGGTAATGACACTTCCTCACCACTGCCTCTTATTCTTTCCTCTCTGTCATCTTTGATCTTTATTGCCTGATCATCTCTGTGTGTCTGGAGATAGGAATTTTAAAAAATAATACCATTATAAGTAAGTGAAGAACTTTTTGGTTACTGGCTTGGTAATCAAACTGTCGTTTAGGAATGCCCAATGTGTCTTTGCAGTTTACAGGTTTTCCATAGATACAACTATTTAGGAGCTTAACATTATACCCTGAAAAGCAATGGATGTGAAGGGTTGTCTGTGAGCACAACTCCTGTGGTCTTTGCTTTTCCTGTGCCTGAGGCTACAGGGTGATGGAATGATTAAACTAACAGCTGGTGAAGACAAAGAATTTGTTAAAGCTTAAGTCATGGTGATAAAACAGGACAGGATTTTTACCACAGTTATTTCGTGAATGAGAATCAGTCTACTGAGAAAAGAAAAACTTTACCTTTCTGCAGAGTATTAGACATTTATCTGATAGCTATAAATGGTTCATAGCTATACTCTCTGTACTGTCCTGAAAGAATTTTTAATTCCATGCGATCAGAGATTGGAGAATTTGTGTTTAACAGCAGTTATAAATTGCAAATAATTTTTACAGACAAATAATGTAAATAGGAATGCACAGTAATAGATGATGTACTTAAACAGTCTTATTTAGGTAAATGTAATTAAATCTTATATTCTGGAGAAAGAGTTCACTATAAAAACAACCAGATAGATTATGGATCATTTTATATTAGATATAAAATATTTTTGAACAATACCTAAACATTTGACAGTGCCAAGAGCAAATGCCGAAGCGGCTCGTGGTTTGTTAGTTACAAGAGCGAGTTCTCCGAAATATTGTCCTCTTGAGCATCGAGCTATTTCAACTGCTCCATTCTCTTCTACATCTTGTTTACCCTGAAATATCAGGTAAAAAAGAAAGAGAAAGGAAGAGAGAGAATGAGAGCGATATCTGCTGAAATCAGTATTGTATAAGCAAAATTAGTAACAATGGTAGCATTACTGTTTAACACTTGGAATACATCAGGATTTTAAAAAAAATAAAATTCTGGTTTTCAGGGCTGTTTACCTTCCTTGTCATTATAATCCTTACTTCTCCCGATTCCACAATGAAGAAGGAATCAGCCGAGTCACCCTGTAGAAAGAAAAAAAAAAAAAAAAATGAAGTGAGTAAAGGAAATGTGAAATTTCCTTTTTACTTTTATGGTAATATTAAAATATTTGTAGCCAGTGCCTTGAAACTCATCTTTTTGATAACTGTTGCAAAAGAAATCACTTTTAATGTGAAAACCATGCTCAAGGCACATAATAATCAAAACATCTATACAGAACTGACAGCAAGGCCTTTTCATGGAAAGACATAGCTGACTGTGCCTTATACAAAAAGCAGAGAAAAACAATGTTATGGAAGATTTTAGGATCCTTCCTCCTGTTTCTCCACCTTTGTATTCCTTCCAAATTACTTCGCTTACAGAGTTTCCAGTATAAAAAGCCTCCAAGGGCTATCTGATATCCAATGATTATTTTGGGGCAAGACAACCTCGGTTGCTACCCTGAAGAGTTTACTTCTGCATTTTTCTTCAAAAGATTATCATATTTTAACAACAAAACCAAGGTAATTCTTCAGTGCTCCTTATTGCAAGCCATCATTCTTTTATATTGGTTGAATTTCTAAGTATACTAAAAATGTTGACTCCTTTATTCATACCAACAGAGGGATGTTTTTCAAAGTACCATAAGTGAAAAATTAGCTTCTGAAACAAAATAATCACCTCTCTTAGGTGCAAGATGGTTTTTGTTTTGACAAAGAAAATCATAGTTTAAAAGTATGTATTGTCTATAGATAACATGGTAATTGTTACCTATTGGAAAAGAAAAACTAAAACTAGAAATAAACTGTACCTGAGCAATGATTTGCTCTCCATCTTTGTACACTTTGGTGCCAATCACATCAACCACTTTTAAACGCTCAGATACCTTCATTTAAGAAAAGAAAATGTAAGAAATATTTGGTTAACATTACTGTATTATATACAGAAAGCCCTTTCATTTTCTTTTCATGAATCTTTGCACAGAATAGTGTATCTTTATTTTCCTGTTTGACAATCATTAAAAAAAAAAAAAAAATGCAGCTAGATGTTTTAACAGAGCTTCCGGTTTTTTAAGTAGTCTATATATCCCAAGTAAAAAAATTATTTTCAGAAAAGCACACATGTAAAAATACAGCTACTGAATGAAAATATTTTGAAATTCCCTAAGTCCTTGTTTCATTTTATTGGCTAATATCTAGTAAAATTAAGCTAAGAAATTGAAGGTAAAGGTTAAAAAAATGTAGGTGTTTTTTTTTTTAAATACAGTATTAACAATAGCTCTTTATCCTGAAAATTTAGAAATATCAAAAATATGGTCTTTCTCAAAAATATTGTTGAGAAAATTTTCATCCTGCAAAAGCAGGTACCTGTGACACAGCCACTAAAATAATGCAGTAGAAATCTTACTTCTAAAGATTTAAGGAATGGCAACGACTCAATAAAATTTTCATACATTCTTCTCTTTTTGGCATTATTTTTTACAATGATTCTTCGGAACGTTACCCTGTCCTGTAAACACAAAGAGAAAAAGAGAGTTTATTAACAGAAAAAGTGTGTGACAGAAAATACTTTAGAAATGGCTGAATACATTCAAAGTACCCAATTTTAGTCACTCAATGTAGCTGTGACACTAGCTGGCTAGTCACGCAGTCGGTTGACAAAGATTCCTCTAGAGGTCAATCAAGAGCTTCTAAAGTTAAGCTCGTGATCTGATTCAAGTCATGAAAAGCTTCTCTGCCCCTCGGTAGAGAATAGAGTTTACCTTAAACAGGTTGGCTACACAATGAACACCGAGTGGGTACTTTAAGATATTTAAGAAATCCTCAATATTTAAATATTTAATTTACAAAGTTTATTCATTATCCTGAGGTCCCATACATATTGATATGTACTCAAAGAGGTTTTTATATTATTATACAAACAAAACAAAAATACATGGGTCTGGGTCTTGGGTCAGAGTCCACTTTCTGCTGTTGCAGCAGAACATGACTCACTGCTGCCCCAAACAGCCAACTGGACATTCCTCAGGATTTAGCAATCCAAGTGAAGCAGACAGATGGAAAAACTACATGTATGCTGTTTTCTTTTCTTAACTCCATATGACTGTGTCCTGGTGACAGAGGTGAAATGCTTTGCAACCCTTCACAGCTACAGGTGAGACTTGCTGGCCAATACAACACAATCTAATTTAAAACCATTCTTATAGTGTCCTAAACTTTGCCCAGATCCCAAAAGTCGCATGGATTAAGTCAGTGAAAAAACATGTGTTTCGCTGCAACAAGCAAAATTTATCTTAGGACCAGTCATTAGATTGATATGTACATCTTGAGGATGACTATCCTGGTTTTACTCTTTTGGTAAATTCTATTACTGTTGTCAAAGATCCAGATAGTGTAACACTGGTAAATAACCTTGTATTTGAACTTTACTATGGAACCAAAAGCATTTCCTATGAAAATTGGAAAAACATTTTATGTATGTGTTTAAGTAATTTTCAAGTGGTTTGCAATTTGGGAAATTATTAAGATAGAATAAAACAAAATTATTTTTTTAAAAACAGTGTTTTTCTTAAGCCTCAGGTTTGCTTCTGCAGATCTGGAAAAAGACAGTATTATGTCAGAAGTTCTCAGAAGTTTTAAAATTAAACTTTCTGAAATTACAAAATTTTTTGATGCTGATATAGCATATCAGTGCAATTTATATACAATATTTTAAACAAATTAATAATATACTACAACAAGCATTTCACTTACCAAACCCCAGATGGCACCAGGAGAGGTAGCTATAATTGTAGCTGCTCTGGGTGTGTTGTACATTAAGGCCAACTCACCAAAACTTCCTCGGTTATCATAGGTTCCAACACACCTCCCAACACCATCGCATTTTACATAGATATCATATGTACCTCTGTTAATAAAATATATAAATACAGTGAGTAGAATCCAGTCCTGTTCTTTTGCAAAGTAGTCTCTCACTATGATTTTTTTATACCATGAATTCCAAAGATACATCATTTGAAATACACATTCACTTGTTTAAATGATGTTAAACAACTAGCACAGACATCTCAATCGCTTCCATTAATAACAGAAGTAGTTCCTTTTCAAAGGGAAGGACAGGGTTGTTAGTTTTTACATTAACTCAGTTCAAAGACAGACTGGATTTGCAGTGGTCACCAGAACTGTATTAAAAATGAAGATCAAACTTAGTATCCATTTCTTGATTTCCTTTTAAACACAGTAAATACAAATGTAGCAAGTCTTTGCAAAAATCACCACGATATGATCATTAAAAATATATTATATATATTACATATAAGTTATTTAACATTTAAAATATTTTATAGTAGTAATTTATAATGTAATGATTAGAGCAGATGCAGGAAAAAGAATGAAAATATACAAAAAGCAAAATAAGATTTTTTGAAACAAAGAGGTCATGTATTTATCTAATATAATGGGAATTTCTTCTCCCCATCATTAAATTAATAACTTTTTTTGTTGTTTTGGGAAAACATCTTGTATCTTGTAAAACATGACACAGCCATCCCCATTGATGCTGAGCCAGTGCTGAATATTTGTATGGCACTTGTTGATATATCATGTGAACTTAATGCAAAAATGTGTACAATGATTTCACTGATAAGGGGCTTAGAGGTGATTCACTGTACCTAAAAACTGTAAGGCTGACAGAATACTGTGAAGTCCCTGCAGCTTTTTTTTGGATAAGAGATGACAAACTGTAACTCACAAAGCTGAAAAACATTGACTATTTAGCGAAGAATCCTGAGACATTTCTAGTATCTTCTGATTGAATATTTCAGTTGGAAGGAACCTACAGTGATTCTCTAGTCCAACTGCCTGACTGCAAGTTAAAGCATGTTATTAAGGGCATTGTCCAAATGCCTCTTAAACACTGACGGGCTCGGGGCATCGACCACCTCTCTAGGAAGCCTGTTCCAGTGTTTGACCACCGTCCCGGTAAAGAAATGCTTCCTCATGTCCAGGCTAAACTTCACCTGGCGCAGCTTTGAGACATCCCCACACATCCTATCACTGGATACCAGGGAGAAGGGCTCAGCACCTCCATCTCCACTTCTCCTCCTCGGGGAGCTGTAGAGAGCAATGAGGTTGCCCCTCAGCCTCCTCTTCTCCAAACTAGACAAGGCCAAAGTCCTTAGCCCCTCCTCACAGGACATTCCTTCCAGCCCTTTCACCAGCTTTGTTGTCCTCCTCTGGATGCATTCAAGGACTTTCACATCCTTCTCAAATTGTGGGGCCCAGAACTGCACACAGTACTCGAGGTGAGGCTGCACCAACACTGAATGCAGTGGGATCATCACCCCTTTTGACCAGTTGGTTATACTGATCTACACTGACCAAACCCCTTTGCATTTCTTTTAGACTTCTAGCATAATATTCCTTTCAAACAGTCTCAGAAATCACTGTGTTAGCCTAAAAATAAAGGTACAAGTAAGAAGAGGTGTTTTGGGACAGCCTGGCTGGAGCCTGTGCCAACAGACTAGTGAAAGATGACAAAGTAAACACTCTTCCTAACTCACTGGATTCCACAGTAACAAATACCTAGGATTTTACTTAGTTAGCCACTTTTTCTGGTACAGATCTGCAAATGAAGAGTAGTGACTTAGCTACTTGAGGTCTAACAATATTCACATGAATGAGAAAGTCTACAGATAGTATTGAAACGCAGTAAGATTTCAAATATTAAGCTGTAAAACTTTTCCCATTGTGTTTTGTGTTAGATCTCTTTCCATGTGAAAAAAAAACCAACAAATCAGTCTTTGGGATCTAGCAATACATAAAGAGGATAGGGATATATTTCCATATGAAAAATCTGCCTCCTTTCAAAAACCACTCCCTGTAGCTCAGACAGAGCTGTACTGGTTCGCATGCATTCTTTTTCTCTTTCTCCCACGCAAACATATGTAAGAGTTAAATACAAGTATGTGGAGAAATTATTTTTTTTCAATGGACTTTTGCATAATACTTCATGCTATAATAAAATACTTTGTGCTATAATAACACACAGCAATTCACCTATCAATGACATAGAAGTTGTCACCATCGTCCCCTTGATCAATGACATGTTCCCCTCCTTCAACCAGCTTTTCAAACATCGCATCCAACACCTGAGACATCTGTTCCTATTAAAAAGAACACAAAGACAAGAAATTATCATCTGTTTTTAAAACTTTTACTCTTCATATTAACTGTTCAGCCTCCCAAATATGCAGGTAAAGCTTAGAGACATAAAAATGTTTGTGCTACGGAAACGTGTGGATCAATCAGAAAGAAAGCTTTATTTAGTATTCAGTGTTAGCTTTTTTCTCTTCCAGTGTTCAGACCCCGGCTTCCCTTCTTGTCCCTGCGAACAATAACATAGATCTTGTCTACAATATAAATTGCTCATGAGCATCCGAAGATAGAATTCCACCCTTCACAACTGCGTAACATTATACAGTTAAAAGAAAATACTGGATCCCTTATTGCAAAAAATACATTTACCTGGCTTGCTCTTTAGAAATATTTTACATTATTTACAGTTTCCAAATTATTGCAACGCATTCTGAAAATCTAAATTATACAATGCCTGCACAATCTTGGGATGGATGTAACCATAAAGGTCTGCAGTGCTTTGCCTGAGTAAGGAAATACTGGACTCCTTCGGAAGTAGGAATTTACACATCGCTATAAAACTACTTTATTAATTTGAATGGAATACAAATGTTTAGAGAGAAATGGTAACAGATTAACAAGATGTCAACATCTGAATTATGACCGTCTAATAACAAAAACAAATCACTAATTACATAATTTGTCTTGTTTGGTGTAAATCTGCTGAAAGTTTACTATTCACATAAAAAACCCCAAACAGCTTATTATGGATTAACAATATGAATCCTAAAAAGATAACTTAATAATTCAAATTTTATTTTCAGTTTATCCAGCAATATGTCTAAAATTCTGACAATACACACAAAATTATCCTCTTTTTGAAACTTGTTAAGCATGTATCATACTGGAACAAGCAGGTTTTAGTGAAAACCACAGTAAAGAAAAGCCTGTGGATTTTGATCCCCACGCATTTTACAATGGTTCAATTCATAGCAAGCATTTCCAGCCACTGAAAAATGACATTCGCCTTTCCAAAAATGACCAGCCTAAGCCAGTCCTCTAGAGTCCTTCTGCAGCCCATGGACAGAGATAACCACACTAGATAGCTCAGAATCTTTCTCTAGAGATTCCCCTTTCTTTCCTCTGATGATAGAGAGATCTGCTGTAACTCACAGTTAAGACACTTAATTTTTAGACAGACAAAATTAGGTGGAATGAATTCCATCCTTATCCTGTTGAATTTCCTCACTTACTCAAAGCTTTTAAAAATATCAGCGGTGCTGTCTTATCCAAGCCTTTTAAAAAAAAATGGAAGCTAAATACAATTTTCCTTCACAGAGTTCACTGTGTGTGGGCACAAAGAACAACAGAATGGCAGCATCCATCCTCAGTACCGCTGATCATGGTAAAATACAGTAAGACATCATGCAGCCTACCTAAGCCAGCAAGGAATAATTTAACTATGTCTCTATTCAGTGCTTTTTTTAGTATAGACAGGTATGTATTTGCAAAAAGAGGGATCGTTTTACTATCAGTGAATGGGTTACAGTTCATTTCAGAGAAAGAAAAAAGTATGTGTGTGCCATTGGGAGAGACTGAAAATTAGGTACGGGAGTTGCCTTTTAAAAACTGTCATGTTTACATTCATAGGTAATATTACTTCAGTGTTTTCAGTTTTCCCTATGTAAACTTAAAGGAACTCCTACAGAATCTGCAAAACTGACCAAATGTTAGTTAACTGTCTAAAGCCTTTGAAGAAGCCAATTCCCTTCCCCTTGCTTTACATCTGAATTGGCGAAGGGGCTTCCCAGCCAACAGCCCTCCGCCGCCGTTTGGAAACAAGTAAGAATGTGCAGAATGCCCTGCGCTTTATGGGAGGGTGAAGGGTATACGTTATCCTCTAGATGCGAACAATGCAAGAAGAATGTATTATATGGACCCTGATCCTTGGAAATTAAAATACTCCCCAGACAGCTTGAAAAAAAGCATAAACTAAAAAGATGGTTATTTGCAGTACTGAAGGAATAATATATGAAGTTATAATCTTTATTCAGTGTGCTTCATCTCAGATTTCATGTTAGAACATTTTGAATCTCATAATTATGAATAAAGCTCACACAACCTTTCTGGTAGGTGAATCTATGACTTTTTTAGACAACCAAGTAGAATTCACAAATACAGCTCCCTTTCTAAAAAAAAAAAAGTTTTAAACACTTGAAGTTTTGAAATACATTGGAGAGCTAAATACCTGTCTATTATCTGCTGAAGTATTACATGTGTGTTTTAACTTACAAATAAATTGCAACTAACTTAAAGACAACTCATCCCTTTGCCAAAACTTTCTATGTAAAATGAAGATAGAGCAGACTGCAATAACCAAACCAGGCATGTGGGTCTTGCTTTTACTGTGAGAATTACAGAAGTTGCTTGCCCAGCTTACTGCTACGTGCATCCCCTTCATTCCCTGCCAAACTGAGTCTCAATTTACCGGCACCCTCCATAGTTACTTTGAAAGGATAAAGATGGGTACTTCTAGAATTAAAAAGTAGGTGTGTTATCATACACAGAATTAATTCTGGTATTTTGTAAAATGGTACAGTCTGAAAACTCTTCATTCTTAAAGCAGTTCTAGTTTAAAAAACATGTAAAATACAAACAGGAAGAGGGTTTTTGTATCAGTGTTTGTAAATCTGCTATATGTAATGCTGTGGCAATCTGGTAATCCATATTCTAAAGAATGATGCTTTATAAACATGATAAAATTTATAAAGAATTTGAAGTATTAAACATATACGTTGCACAATCTTTGTGATCTGCTGAAATTTCATTATCTTAATCCAGCTTTTTCAAATATAATAAAGCATTTATTTTTCTTAAGGGTAATGCATTCCACAAATATAAAGTACCAAATTGAAAGTTTAAATTATTTGAAGTTTGATTGTTTAGGTAATATTTATTTACAAACTTGGATGAATACACACAATATATTTATTTTTTTTTATTCTAAACTGCAAAGCATGTATCTGCTTCAAGAAAGGAACATTTTTGAGAAAATTATGGGAACCTTGCCACGAAAGCACACTTTGATCACCATCCTGTGTGATACAGAAAATATTTTAACTTCCTTAAAAGCAAGGAAGCTGAATGGGAAATCAGATTTTCTGAAAGATACATTCACAATACAAACCAAATTAATGTACCAGGATATTCTTTATGAAGATACTTTCTTTTTTTTAAGTGTAGTTACTGCATTTCTCTCAAAAAGTTTTTCTAACAATTGTACTTTAATGACAGAGCGTGATTTCACAAAATAATTTACTAGAAAAGTAAATAAACATGCCATAGTTACAGCTATCATTACTGTCTCAATCACCTTTGCTTTCAAGCATGGATTTAACTGGAGGGAAGCAGGAGTGCAAAGAAGCATCAGCTCCTTTACCAGCATCAGCCAGAATGGTATATCCCCTCATATAACCTGAAGTGGAGATGATACGGTTTTCTTCCCCTCTCTTACTTAGACCAAGATGGTACCTACCATCTTTTATACCAGCTTAAACAAACTGTGCTAGTCAAGGTCTTCTGCATTTTTAGATCAGTCAGAATCAGAGACCACAACTATGAAGCACAAACTCAACAGGACCAGGGGACGGACGCAAGCACTGACATGGTATAGTCTGGGCTGGTTTGCTCTTGGTGCAATTGTCAGCAGCGCTGGTACAGTTTTGGCTTGTGCCAACTATCACTCCTCCTGACAGCCCTTGGTCATGGCGTGGAGGAATGCTTGAGCCAGGGCTTCTTCCCAGTAAAGGTAAAACCACCCTGGTTAGATGCTTGGTTTGGTGGGGTTAGGAGGAGAGGAAGGTTCAAGACAGCGTGTATGTCATACTGCATTGCATGGCCTCAGGGACAAAGAATGTCCTCTGATCGAGTTTGTGGTTACCGATTACTGAACTGAGTAAAGGTGACAAGACTGGAAAATTTCAAAACAATCTACTGCAGTCAGTCAAACTCTGCCTTTGGGCATCCTTCTTAACTTCCTGACAAACAAAATCTGTATTTCTAGTCAATCAAATGACATTTTCCCTGTAATTAAAGCCTTCAAAATACTGAACTAAGGAAACATTTAATATGAAGGGCATATGTCTATGACTGATAACTAGTAAAAAAAAGTTAGCAGGTATTCTTAGCTCTTTAGTCCCAAAACATGTAAATTAACTCCACAGCTTCTCTGGGCAACCTGTTCCAGCATTTGACCACCTTCACAGTAAAAAAGGCTTTTCTTAAACAGATTTTTTTGTATTTCAGTTTGTGCGTGTTGTGCCTTATCCTGTCACAGCACCACTTGAGAGCAAGTCTGGTCAACAGATTGGTGCCTCCATCTGCTGTAGAAAGGCACTCATGTCTCTTCAGTGGACCCTTGAAAGATGCTGTCAAGCTCCTGTTTATCCTGTTTAATGCTACACAGTCCTGCAGTTCCTTCACCTAGAAGCTCAGCACTCTGACCACAGCACATCTCCCATAGGTGAAGCCACCATTGCCCCCCAGCCTTCAGGAGAGACACCTGCCGCTCTCAGCAGCCTGAGACAGAGATGGCCACATTCTCTCTGTGGATCTGGGTTGAAACCTTTAGATATGCCATGGTTGGCTGGTCCAGCTGGTGCTGGGGAGCACTCACTGTGGCCCATCATCACTGTCATTGCACCAACTCTAGCAGTTCCATACTATCTTGCGCAGTTTCCAGTTCCCCTTCAAACTCCCATCTGCACAAACTACCTCAACTGCAAAGTCTCTCCCAGTTTGCCACCTTTGCTGTCCTTTGCGGGCTCTCTCTCGATGGCAGTTACAGAGATGCTCTTCATCACCACTTCACTAGGAGCCTGATGCTCTCTGACAGTCTTCATTGCTAAGGATTCTAAACACTTCACACTTGTGGCAAAAAGTAGTTGCCCCAGCTTCCCCTTTATCCCAGGGTGGCCACATGAACCTCTAGCACAGAAGTAGAACTTTAACGTCAAAAAATACCTCTGGTAGTTATCATGGAGCCTATGAACAGCATAGCACCTAAGCAGAGGTTTTATGAATAATTCTGTTAGAGTTAAGAAATGTTTTACTGTACCTAAAGTGAAACCCAGGTATCAGGTACCTGCATACCCATGCATAAGTAAGGTGTGTGCAAGCCTGATGTATTGCTATTTCATATCTAAAATCTACAAAATTGTGTGCATGTACAAGCCGTTACAAACAAAAGACATAACATGAGATGCAGAAGAACAAAGCCCCAGACAGTAACAATAACTGGTTTACCAAGGACAACCCCCTGGAACAGTGTCTGATTCCACCCTTCTTGCCGGGTCAAGTGAAAAAACTGCAAATAATCACTAACAGCTCTCCTAACGTATACTTTGTATCCCATAAAGTACTGTTCTCCACACGTGTTGCATTATTCTAAAATAGTATGTTTGCGTCAATTTCTTTCAAGTCAGCAAAATAAACGTTTCAAGACAATTCCTTGGGAAAAAAGATCAGTTAGATAATGGACACTGAGTGTAATTAAATCTGCATTTTATTTAGTATACATTTCACACAGATTAAAAATCCAGTCACTTATACGTCCTTGCGAGACAGCTTCTGACTCATTCAGCAGAGCTGGCAGACCATGACATGTCCTTTCCAAATGCCAATGGGTCTTTTAACTGCCAGACTACCAAATGATTTGCTACCACTGTGCCAGGTACACGTCTTCTTAATATCAGTTTATAGATTTACTGTGAGCCTTTTTGTCAGGGAAAAATAACAAAGTTCTCCATACTAAACTCAACCATTCTTAAACACCGAGACTTCCAAGAAGCATCAATGTTTGAATTGCTGATACAAACATTTGTTGTCTGACCAAGTGCTACCCATTCTGAATCAATGAAGGCACTGTAGATAAAATGGAAAGTAGGACACAATCATCACCAAAAGTCATGACAATGACAAATGTAAAAAGTAACTTCTGAAAAATATCCTTCCCCACTATTTAAGAAAAGGTATTCAGGACACAGAAAGCACAGCTACATTTGCAAAATTAAAATTATGTGGCTTCTGAAAGCAAACCAAGACAACCTAACTCTCTCGTTTGACAGGAGCTGGTAAGCTCCAACAACTATTAAACTGGATGCAGTAAGTTCCAATGATAATATGTTCGGACTGTATATGCTTTGGGAATTTTCCCAAAAGAAAGACGAGTGTGCTGCTGGAGTGCTCCCTGGTAGCCAGGAAATCTGAGTTAATTTCCCTTTTAGATCCAAGACATCCCACACAACCTAAGCAGGCGTCACATTGCTTTGCACTTCAGTACAATAGTAGTAGCAAGACTTGCCTATCTCATATGACTTGTAAAAGTTATAATGTTCTAAGACACAAACATAAGACTATCATATGAACAAGGTGAATACTCGATTCTTCCATTGCCCCAAACAGAGTTCATAAACCACTTTATTGTTTAGCCCTACAACCATTTTACTAAAATGAACCCAAGTTAAAACAGCATCCTGTTGGCCAACTTATCCTCACTTTAAGCAACATGAAATATCAACAAATTAATGCTCAGCATGACATTAAGAGGGAAATGAAGCAGACAGAATACCAGAATAGGAAGAAAAAAATCCAACAAAACAAACAGAGATCGAAAAAGCCAGCAAAACATAGGCAGGGAAACCATGGGAAGAAAAGGAGTTCTTAATCAACAAGTCAGGACCTTAGAGAGGAAGAATATATTACAGAATTAACGTCTTGAGCTCTCCGCATTTGTTTTTCAGAACAAAACCCTGTACATATACTCCCCTGGAACTCTGATAAAATGTTAGCAGCACTATTGATCCAATTCAAAACGTTTAGCTCCCTTGTGTAATATTCACTTGTAAACCAATCAAAAGGCATTTATTTCTTCACTATTAAGGAATCTAATTTATATTTTGAGGTATAATCAATATTTCTGAGTATTAATATTCTGCTTGAGAATTTACCTTAACCTTCCTCCACTTAGTTACATGTTAAGTTAGTATTCTGTCTCTCACATATCATGCAAATGCCCATCAATCAGGCTCAGGAACACTTTTTACATTTTGTAACTAGCCCCTCTGAGCAAGCTGGCTGACTTTTTAGCAGTTTGCTAAAAAAAGCAGAAATAAATGAAATCTTTAATTCATTAATTTTGCCTTATGGAAAAAAAAGAGAGGATTTAGTCCAATACTATTTGTTTGGGAACCCATTAGTTTGCAAAGAGTTTTGTGAGATTTAGGAGGGCAGAGTATTAACACGGTCAGGCATTCTGGGCTCTCTCTTACATATATGTATTCCTGTTAATTCACCAAAAGTTTTAAGAACATAAAAGCATTATGAGACTCTTCTGTTAGTAGCACTTTTCAAGGAATGCTTTGGCCTTAAGTATGAGAGTCCACTATTCATAAAATACAGTTGCACTATGCTTGCTTTCATCTTCCTTTGAGTTAATCAATTAGAATTGATTAATCAATATTTGTGCTCTCTTATAATAATTCCCCAGGTGCATGAGTGGCAACATGCCCAGAAATTCCTCTTGCATATTTGTAAAGAATATGTATAATTTATTACCTTTTAGAAAAGGGTCAAGACCTATTTGAAATATTCTCTACAAGCATTAGCAGGGCAAAGCTCTCCAAAATAAAATTTCCCTGAAAGAGAACAGATGATCTAACACCGATTGTGAATTTTTGCAAAAGAAAGGGTTCAAGCTTTAAGTGCAAGGGTGCAGCACAGGTCTGATGTCACCAGTCCCTTGAGCCACACTGTTACTCTGATAACAGGTTAATCAGGTTTTTTTAACTGCTAGCCTGTGGGCCACAACAGCCAAACCAAATTGTTGTTAATCAGCCCCAGCAAAGTCTCCCCTTAAAAGACAAACCCAAAAGAATAACTTCTCTGAACTGCATTGTAAAAAGGAAGTGTAGAAGGCTGCACTGGCCACTGGATGAGCTGCTGCTGCTATTCCTCCCAGTGATACAGCAGTTGTTAGGCTGAACAGAGAAATTCCAGTAACAGTGACTTGGGGATCATCCTCAGTAATGGTCCAAGGCACCTGGCCATCATCTTGACTTCTCCTTCCTAATCTATTCAAAGTGAAAGTGGAGGGGAAAGAGGGCATGCAGCTTCTGATTCCACTGCCAGTAGCCTCCAGCACCTGGAGCACAGAGGAGAAGGCACGGTAACATGCTTTCGGCATGCATGTAGAGCAAGCAGCCCGGCACACCATGGCAATCCTAGGAGAACAAAAGTAATACTAGGATCTGTGGCAGTGGTGTGGCAGGCAATTGAGATGAACAATAAATAATACTGTGCTCTATAGGAAGAGGTTTTCTGGGAAGAAGACCAGGAAGAGGTGCTTTAGAAGAGGAATGGGTTAATCTAACATAGGTTAGACTAATAGTGTGGAGAGAGGAAAACGAACATCTGAATGCACGTTTCTCTCTTTTAATTCACTCATCCACACAGTTCGGCTCCTGGAATTTCTCTTGATTCTTTCCTGATCTGGTCCTCTAAAAAGTAGCCAAAGAGCTCTGCAAAAACTCTTTCCCTCATCTTGTTGTACATGCATGTTTCAATCCATATTCTTCTCTTCAAGTAATTTTTTCAACACTGTTATGCACTAGCTAAAACTGACATTGAGTGACAGCAACCAGATGGGAAGCAATTAAGCCCCCAGAAAGGTGAAAAAAATGCTATCAGATCCATTTTTTAAAAGTAGTTTTTATTTAAGGGAGTTAACTCAGGAGTGCCTTGCTGAACTGACATTAGGTGACCAATCACATCCTCATCAATCTACAAAGTTAAAGAAAGTTTCAAGAAAATTCAAGTAACTTCACAGACTTTAAGGAATTTATAAGAGTTGGCCTTTAAACAGAGTGCTGCTCAGGGAATTGTACCAGAGCTGGTGTTCCTTTATACTATGCTATATTTTCAATCAGAGCCAATATGTAGACTATTGATATTTATAAATACTTCTCCATAAGTTTACCGATCTGATATTTAAACACCACCATCAGGTAAATGCAGGCTCAAGACAGTGTTGTGTGTGTCTTTAGGAAGTCCTAAGTTGTCTCAAAGTCTGAAGGTTATCTTTTTCTCCCCTCTCTCATTTAGTCTCACATTCACATGGTTCTGCTGTTTTTTACTTTCATGTGATAGGTCTTGTCTGTTCAGATGGACTCTTTAATTAAAACGCTGAGCAGCACTGTAAGTCACCTCCTAACTGCTGCAACTTCTCCTTCTGCTTAAATCATACCCTTATCTTCTCCTTCCATTCAAATTAAAACACAGTGTGTTAGATAAAGTTTTAAGAAAATGTGGACTCCATTTAGCATCGTGTACTGAATGCAATTCTGATCATGCCTTAGGACATGTTGTTATACCGTATTTCAGAGCAATGCCCTATCTAGGAATGGTGTTTGACACCTTGCTAAAAGGTCATCAGGGAAAAGCCATTAAGCACTTTAATTGTCTCTTCCCCTCTAACTCACTGACCTCTGAAATAATGTTTTTCATACACAGAACTATAGCAGAAAGAGGCTGAAGTTCAATGCAAGAAAACAACAGTGGGAGTGGGAGACTCTATCGATGCGCAGCTTGACTTTTGTTCCAGAGATTTTAGCTTTAGCACCTGAAGATATTATCTCTCTCCAAGATGAAGTTTTTTTGCTAATACACCAGAGAGCAAACTGCAGCAGCTGGCACCACATGCGCTTGTGCTGCAGGGTGGAGAGGCAGAGGTGAGGAAGAGAGCTGGGATAGGAACATTTAAATTAGTGCAACTACAGTGGCAGAGCTCTTGAGTCACTGCCTAGCAGCAGAACAAGAAGGAGGAGTGGGAGAAGTCCCCTGGGGATTACAGATCTTGGCTCCACGGAAGAAGCAAACCAGACTGAAGAACGCTACATTTAAATACCCTTGCTCTGAACTCTGAAGATCAGAGCTCAGTAGATTTCCAGTGCCTTTTATGAGTAAAGTTATTATAATGAAAAACTCCTTTACAAAAATTATCTTATTCAACTATTCAGAATGCTGTCTGTGAAGGATTTAAAGCAGAAGGAAGTGTTCTTAATGCACTGGGCAATCTGAGCAAAGGGTAAACAAGACTTGGGAGACCCCAGGAGCGGATTTCAAGGCTTTGGATTGCAGAGCTCCACAGGGGGAGGACTCAGCTAAGAAGTCTTCTGCTAAACACCTGGAACAGACTGTGGGAACTACTCACAATTACAAGTAACTGATTCAGAAGCAAAAAGAAAAAAAGTTCAAAACATCAAGGGACTATGGTATTTGGACAGCAGCACAGTCCTGAGCAAACATCCACAAACACGGGAAGTAATCCCTCAATATTCCTTGGAAGACTCATATCAAGTGCCCACACCGGAACAATTTAATGCTCTATGTCTACACATCACAATATAGCTGATATGAAGCCAATAGATCCCTGTCCTGCACACTAAGTGGTTGATGACTATGTAGACAGAAGATCTAGTTTTCACTGGAAGGCAAAGTGGATCTCATCCAGACGATTGACACTATAAGCAGATACCACCAAGATACTGTGTAGAGCCAGAATCAGGAAAGTAGTAGCTCAAAATTAACATCACAGCAGATTCTAGGAGCACACGAAAATCCACTGGGTCACAGGGTTCGTAAAAGGGAAATGCTCACAGTAACCAACAGGGGCCTGCCAAAACGCCACTGACAGGCTAATGTAACTATGGTCCAGCCAAGTGGAAGGCAGGACACAGCAACAATACGGAAAACCATAGAATATATAGTAAAGCAATTTCACATCCAGAGCAGATTCCCACAAACCACTTTGTGTCCCTGGAGCTACGCAGAAAAATAATTCAGGAGTGGAAGGGGCTAAAGTCTGGGTGGCTTTAGCTTGAACCAGTATAGTGGAACAGCTAATTAACTACCCACTGAACAGACAGCATGAGGGAGTTAGTTAGGAAATCTTCTGTGTCAGGATCCCAGGATCCCTAGCATCCCAAGAACGGCACACATATCAGCACTTACATTGAGACTCTTGATGCCCTCCTATAGCTCTAACTCCAGGGTTTTGCAAAGCTGTGAATCTGTGGCTGACTGCTCCCTCGGGTCTCTCTGGCAGCAGGTACCCAGGGTCAGGGCTCAGCCTTTGTGTAGACAAAAGCAGGAGCTGGAAACCCGCAGCATGAATTAACCTGCATTCCTTGTAACAGCATCTGACTCCCAAACAGAGCTGCAGGCTGGTCTTTCCATTAGCTCCCTCTTGAATCAAATTTAAATCTTTTTGTTCTCCTGCTTAAAACTCTACATAATTATTTCCCGTTCCTCCAAGCTCCCTCCCCTGACAGCACTGAATCAATTCTCTTGAGAAAGCGTTTGGTGTGTTGTGAGTCATCTGAACCTCAGTATGCATGTTTTGATTGATACACTCGCCTTTTCCCTTAAACAACCCTGTGCTTTCTTGTAGCATTATCACCTTTGTCTGATCCAGATCACTCGTTCCCTGCATTTAAGCTTTCTTAAAAGCCCATAATTGTTTTCATAGGCAATAGAAGGAAATAACCTGCACAGAAAAAAAAAATAGCTGTAGCATTTTCATGGTATCTGTATTAAGTGAAATAATAATGTAAATACCTTGCTATTGCCTTTCTCTTTCCCTGTATTTCATAACTTGCTTGTTCAACTAAATCTATAACTAAACTGTAGCCTTTGGGGGTAATTTTAGGTTTCGGTGGAGCACTCAGCATACTTTTGGATGATAAAGATTAACTAGTTGGAACAACTTAAACATTCCAGTTAACTGATGAGTTTATATACATCAATGTACAGCAAGAAGAGTTAAAATAAGAAAATAAAATACTTTGCAATCATATTAATGTGTACATTCATATTAATGTACTTCAAGACTATCATTCATGATAGCGAACAAAAGGCTCACTCTATATATGGCTTATCAGTTATAAAAATGGTATTTCTAGAGTTTACAAAATGGTTAAGAAAGCATACATAAGAGCTTACAAAAGTCAGATCTGTAAACTTCTGTTGAAAAGTTCAATAGAATTAATTCTTAGCAGCACTGCTAAATGTTGTTCGTTACAAAGAATCTCTTACCGGATCTAGGTTCTTAAAAAGAAGAATGTCCTTGCACGCCTCCTGCAGTCTGTTTCTTTGATCATCTGTTTTAGGGTGAATAATCTGAGGGATATAATAGAAAAACCTTTAAAGTGGTTATCAAATAGCAGCACTAGCTGAAGGATTGACCTAATTCAGCTAAGCATTTTACACAGTATTTTGGCCATGCTTCATAACACTTTCATTTCTAAATCTTCAGGATTTGAATAAACACTCAATGATAACATTGTATCACCACAGCATTAGCAAATGAAGCACTGCTGTATTTAAGCTAGCAAGATCTTTACATTTCTAGAATCCCGTTCATTTCTGCAAGCTGGATACCTTTATCTCAACTAGTGCTGCATAAACACTACTCTACTACTCTCTAATCGTATTTGGAGAATCCATGTTTTATAAAAAGCACCACTGTTACATTTAGCCGTTTGCCATGACTACTTCCCAAAGAATATTTTGTGAAATAGTATCTGTCTTAAATTTATATCAGAAGTTTCACAGAGTAAACAACAGACTTGACACTATCCAAGTGAGCCAGAGATTTGCTAAATTACCGATGTCTGGTTAATGTGAGTGTCAATCAAATTGTTTATTCAACTCATATGCTTGAAAAGGTATGATAGGTTTCAAAGCTGTGATGTTACAGAATAACCTTTTTGACTGTTTTACAAACCAGAAATTAGGCAGAATACAAACATTTAAACTTGTCTTAAAAGTCATACTTAAGCTATTTCATATTAAAAGCTAAGTAAATGCCTTTAAAAAGGTGACATAAGTAAAAGAAATGAATATAGTTAATTAGCTATTGCATTGTACATTTGAGAATCTTAGTGATTTTATAATTTACCTTTCTTCTGCCTTATGAAAAATACTAGAATATTGAGGAGACTACTGCAAGATTATGAGGACACCAAATAAGTACTTGTAGGAGCAGGTGCTCTCTGGGCAAATGCAATTGCACAAAAATGTTTCCATAACAGACCATGTATCAAAGGTGCAGTAATTTAGAGTAATTACTCACATCAGGTCCTACATGGGTGACTATTACAGAGAATTTTTAAATGAAAACCCCACAGATTATTAAAGTATATTATAATAAGGATGCTTTTGTGAAGGAATGGTAATGCTGGTTACATTTTTCTTCCTAACTTTAATGCCTGAGAACTGAAAAAATAAGTATTTGACTCAAAGCATTAAATACCCTAGATTCTGTGTCGTCCTCTTCCTCATCAGGATTATAAGCTTCTGCACACACTGAAATAAAAAAAAAAGTATAATCTTAATTGAAAGTACAATACTGTTTCATAAGATTTACAGAACAGAAAATTAGTTGTGTGGCACAGTAATAATACGTAGTCATGTAACACTCAATAGAGAATCACAGAAGATATTGCTGATAGGTCCCAGAGCAGGTCATCTCCAAACTGCCAGTGAAAAAAAGCTACACTTGTACAATTTTTGGACATGGGGTTTTTTTTCTGTGTTTTAAAAAATCTCTAATATACTTATAAACTTCTCACCTAACGTTCTAAGTGATCTTACTTTACTATCAGAAATTTTCTGATGTCTAAACTAATTCTTTCTTGTTAGAATTTAAGTGATCCATACTGGATACAGAGATGAGATCATTCTCTTCATTCACGTAAATTCAATGTGGTTTGGGGTTTGGGATTTTTTGTTTGTTTGTTTGGGTTTTTTTATACTTGAAAACTTTTCTCTCCTACCTATCTCTTACTTTGTAGGGTAAGTAATTCTGGTTCTTCAATTTTTTTCCTTAGAAGTCATGTTTTTCAGTTCTCTAACTATCCTCATTGCCATTCTCTGAGGTCTCTCCAATTAGCCCTATTTTTTATTGAAGTGTGATGCTCAAAACTGGACGCAATATTTGAGCTGAGCAAAGTACTGATTACAACAGATTAATTACTCCATACATTTTGCAGGCTAGATGTCGTTTTCATTGAGCCCTACCTTTTTCACAACAGCTTGATGATGTTTATTCATGTAATATTCATTACTTACGGATTGAAACCCACTGCTTAACCAGCTGTCCTGTGCCCTGTACACCGCTATTCTGCCCAAGTGTAGTACCGTGCACTTACACCTGTTAAATATTACCTTATTCCCTAAGCCATTTCTCTAATGTGTCAAGATCATTTTCAACTCTAATCCTGTTCTCCACCATCCTTCCCATCCATTCTCAACTTTGTGACAACTGCAAATTTAACAAGCATACCCTCTAATACATAAGCCAGATTATTACTGAAAAAAACAGAATAGCATCTAAAATAAACTCTTGTGGAATACACACATGGTAGTAAAACAGCAGTAGCTGCTTGGGGGTTACCTTATCCAACCAGTTTTGCAGCTATATCCCATGCAACTTACATTAAGACACTGCTTGATGTTCCCTAGCTTGCTAAAGGGCAGCCTTGTGAGACAGCATTCAGAAGTTTCTTCAAGTGAAAATGTAGGACATCCGTTCCTTTTCTTTTTGTCCACAAGTTTTAATCTCTTGTTACAGGGTATTAGATAGTTCCAACAAACCCATGCTGATTGCTGTTTGTTGCTTTCCTCCAGGTACTTAGAAAATGTTTGAAATATTTTGAATTGAATATTTGTCTGTAATTTCTCTAGAAGCAAAAATTATTTGCAAATTTGTGATAGGCCTCTTCCCCCTGTAGCTCCCCCACCTTTTTAAAGATCAGGTTTTCTATTTTTCTGGGTTTTTTTTCACACTCTCTCATGTCTCTTCCTCAGATTCTCAATGGCAATCGCTAACAGAGCTGAGATTGATTTAGCCAATTCTTCCAAGTATAGCGTGTCTCAGGCACAGCTAGCCCGGAAACATGTAACACATTAAGTACTCTCTGATTTGTCCTTTATTCTAGGCTGTTTTCCATATGCTTTTAATACCACTCGTGAAGACTGACATGCTTCTGTTAAGCAGTAGAGCAACACTTTCCTGGAACATGCTCTTACCAGAAATGTACTTCCAGAACAATTTCTGTTACTACCCATGTTCTTTTGTGTACACAGTCTTTTCTTGCTCACATTTTTTGGACTTGGCTTCTTTGATCATTTTTTCTTCTCTACATCTTTTGCTATTCTTGTGCACTTGTTCTGAAAAACCCAAACTAGTTTTAGTTTTCTACGTGGTTCCTTCTTGTGCTTGATATAAATAAGGTGCTTATATTTTAGAAAGGTGCTTTTTGTCCTTATCCTGTGCTGTCTCAATTTGCATTTTTTCTCTTTATATTTTTTCTTTGTGGAAAACCCAATTCCTTTAACTTCTTTTCTCTAGACTCATTTCCAAAGTGATTATGCCCACAGCCCTCTCATATCCTCTTGAAACCTGTTGTTCTTTTACTCAACATCTTTCCCTTCCTCAAATATGTGAGCTCTGTCATCCCAGGGTAATTCTCACTCAAGCTGCCTTTTCTCTCCCTATTCTTGAACAGTTTCTCCCTTAGAGTTGGTATCAAATAGAATGGCTTCCCCTTTGATTGCTTTTCTCACCATCTCAAAATTTGGTCATAGGTGCATTGCAAAACATGCCAGGCAGTTGGTATTCTCCTTTATTGGTTTCCATCAGATGACTGATTAATTAAAATCTCCCATCATCACCACCGCCTGTACTCTGCCAATAAAAATCCCCAGCTTCCTGATCTGGTTGGTGGTCTGTGCAAGGCCTGCCTAACAATGGAGCCCATGAGATTTTCCCCTCTCAGTATGACTCATGGACCATCAGTATGTCCAACTCCCTCTGCCACTGGGTCACAGCACAAGTGCCCGAACTCGATATACAACAGCCTCTTCCTCCTCCCTGTCCTCCCACCATGTCTTTGCTATACTAGTTCAGTCACACTGTTGCTCATGGATTGGGATTTCAGATCCTCTTGTTTATTCCCCATATCTCCTAGATTGTATGATTACAAACAACTTCTAAAGTAGCGACCAGGTAGACCCATTTAGTTCCTCATTACCCCATCCAATTAAGATGATTTCATGGCAAACCATATCATTGCACGTATTATGCAGAGCCCCAAAGGAAGTCTTGGTCCTCACTGTATCAAGCACCCAGCAAACACTAAAATGCCAACTTCGTAATACTTGGCATCTTCAAAAACTTAGAGAAATTTGACACAAGTCCCTCTGGAACTGACTGAAAGATTCCTACCAAGTTTACTAGGAACTGGATTTGGTCCCAAATAATTACAAATGCCCACAAAAGGAAGTCTGCAATCTGTTGAACAACTATAATATTTTACCTCTACATAAACAAAATGTTCCTACCAACCGTATTATGGTACTATAGTTACTTCAACCTTGTCTGAAATAAACTTTAGGGGATTTTATTTAAATAGCAACAATAATAACATGCCAAGTAACCACCATAACTCATCATAATGTAAATCGCTACTTTGTTTCAGCTGGTATCAGCCTCTGTGCCCTAGTGCATGTATGTGTACATGGGAGTCAACAAATCTGTATTACCATACAGCGTGCTGCTGGGTGTATGAATAGCCTGTCTCAACCTGAACTACAGTTCTATCCTGTCCTTACCGCTGATAAAACCTCTACATGAAAAAATTTACACAAAACGGGAATTTAATGGCTTTGATGTTGTTATCCCAGAATTGACAGGTCTCAGAGAGCCTGGCTGAACATATCACAGTCTTCCAGACCACACGAAGAAACTGAGTTTAGCCTCGTCCATGCCCATCCTGAATCGTTTTACCAGTCCCTTTCACATAACCTAAAGCAGGATCAGTCCAGGAAGGAGGTTCCTGAGGTCTTTTGTGTCATCTAGTGTCTCTGCTCTAACTTCACTCGTCTGCTAGAAGGTCACTTCAGTCAGTCTCATTAACTCTTATCAGCAGGTGCCTTCATTAAAAGTTTCCTCTTTGTCACTGATTACTGACAATATATTTAAGAACTGCAGTTTCTCCAGGCTAGTGCCCATCTGCCCAAATTTTAAAATGATTTATTCTTATCATCTGTAATGAGAAACTTACTCTTCTGGTTACAATTCTGTACTTATTTTGCCTTGGCTTATCTTTTTGCTATAATCAAGGATGCATCTTTCATCTGGGTCGCAACTTAAAGATTATACCAATGCTCTGGCTCTGCAGTTTTAAATATGGAATTTCCTTTCCTTCATTGCTTATTTCAGTAGCCTGTCTTACAGAGTTTATAGTCTTGTAACGTGAATTTCCAAGTGCATACCACTAGATGTCTCATGGAAAAACCTAATACATTTTACTTCTGTTCTTGAAATATGGTCTCTGACATTACTACGGTCCATTGAATTTCATGACAGGATTATTGGGGTTTGGCACACGAGAATCCCAATGACATAAAACATCTAAAACTAAATGAGATGCCTCCTATGCAGACATCCACATCTGCGGAAGTCATCTGGATTCCAATTACAGTCAATGGAGAGAAACTGTCACATTTACGAAGTGATTCATCTGACCTGTATTACATGTCCAGATTAAGATGAGATTAATTAAAAATATGACTAATTGTCTGAGATAAATCCTATCTCTCTTGAGATGAGTCCTGTTATAACAAGCTGCAAGACTGGTTCTTCCACTTCTCCATTTAGTCCATATTTCTTGAAAAACAAAGAAATTCATCATCTGATGATGACAGGTTGCTCATGCAGTAGCACACCTTCTTTATTCATTTTGTGTATTTCCAGGGAGACAGTCTGTGGTCCCCATCTCTTTTGTCTAAGGCTTGACTGGCACCACAGACATTAATGATTCTGAACAATTCCACTGCTGGTGGCTGCAATACTCATAGTGTTCAGTATTTTATTTTTTTACCTCTCCAGGTCATTCCACACTCCCAACAGTACATAGTACACTCTGACTTTATCATGCCCAAATGCCCTGCCACATTTTGCTACGTGTCACTGCTGAATGCAATACTCACATCATTGCTCAAAAAGCAGTCCTAATACCGTTCTCGGGAACCTATTTCATCTCATGCATAATTATGGCATTAAAAATAGTGATACAAACGCTGTACATATTTCCCCATTGGTTGCTAAGCTCAACTAAGTGAAACTATTTTGATTCAGTTTTTCCAGCTGAGGTTTATGTTTCACATATAATTCCCCAAGATGGACACAAACAAGCCCAAATACATCAATGCAAAGTATTTGTAGGAAAAATCTGAATTGTCAAAAGGCAGCGCATTATTAAAATACACACGCACTGAAAACTGCATACAACTCTAGACAGATTGCTTTGTCAGCAAGAAGAGGTAAGCTTTTCTAACTCATCACTCCAAGTCATGTCAATTTTCTGGTTTTCAGCTAGTAAATAAGTTTTATATTCAAAACCAGAAATACACTCACTTCAGATATGAATGAATTCTAAAATGCAAATTAAGATACAGTTAGTAATTGTAAGATCACAAAAAAATATTAGTCATGCTCTATTCCCTTGATGTATCAGGAAATAAGAAGCTATCAATAATGAAACGAATGAAAATTCATATATAATCATAAAATAATGCATTATCCTCAAAACATGGCAGGAAAAACAATCAATGTGTGTATGCTTTCCAAAGCACAGAACCCCTGAGTGATAAAGTATATTACAAAGAATTTTACAAGAGAAAAACAGCTGTGGAAATATTTCTTCATCCCATTCAGGGCAAATCAAGACTACAGTTTTGCCAGCATGACTATCAGGCTGAAGCGTGAAAACAGACCACCTCCAGCCACTGTAGCTACACCAGCTGTGCCCATCCCCTCATACAGCAATAATGTCATTTCCCTGGTTTAGCCATATGATAATTGCTAAGGTGACTTAATGGCAGTGTGGGATGTTTTTCCATTTTGTCAGGACATACCCCTCTTCATCTACTAAACACAGGTTAGAAATATGGTACACAGGGACTCCTTGCATGGCAGGTGGCAGTTCCAAACTAGATAGCAACTACTACTGGACCTCCAAAGTTTCTGACACAGAAACCCATTTTTTAGCATCTCACCAGTTCCTACCACTGCAGGAGGAACTAGCAACAGAGCCCTGCACCCCAAAATCCCAATTTCATAAGTAGTTTTTATTTAAACAAAAGTAACCCTGTGCGACGGTAGCAATAAGAAATAACTGGTCATGGCCTCTGATGCTTGCAACTATCAAGTCCCATATTATTTCTTGACCTGGTTTTGACTGGACCACATGGAAGATGAGACAGAAGAGCTATAAGTAAACGTAAGGACTGAAGAACAACCCAGAGAAAGGAGAGCAACTTTCTCTTTATCTGAACACACAATGAGATGGGATAAAATTTATCTGACAAGAGGACAAGAGGTAACGGGCACAAACTTGAGCATAGGAAGTTCCATCTAGACGTGAGGAGGAACTTCTTTACTCTGAGGGTGGCAGAGCACTGGCACAGGCTGCCCAGAGAGGTTGTGGAGTCTCCCACACTGAAGACATTCAAAACCCGACTGGACGCTGTCCTGTGCAACCTGGACCAGGGGTTGGACTTAGATGATCTCCAGAGGTCCCTTCCAACCCTGACCGTTCTGTGATTCTGTGATTCCACACATGATATAATAAGGCACTACCAACTGGCTCTGCTGCTGAGATCTACCATTTGTGCAAAACTATTTCAAGGAGTTAGGTTTACTTTAAATATAAGCTAATTTGGAACAAAGCATGATCACTGGGGCTATCATTTCCCATGACACTGTCAAAAAGAAGGCATCTGTGAAACGCCTACACCTGATAGGGTCACTGAACTGAAACATTTTCTAGGCATAATTAGGCGAACTAATACACAGAATGCCTGATACCTTGCAATTCCGTATTATTACTATTTTAGACATGGAACATTTACATTACAAATGCTATCCAACTGGAATAAAAGTATGTATGCTCAGAAAAAAAGGTCTGGCAATCACAGAGACATGAATATTCTTCAGATTTCCTTACATGCAACAAACCAAAAATTGAAGAAATTCTGCTCCAATCTACCAAATTTGTGGGGTAATGACTTTTGCGTGGTCCACTACCTAACACAAATCCCTAAGTGCTCAGGACACCAGCCTAAAAATCCAAAGCTGAATAAAATCCAGGCAGTTTGTTTCCTGTTAATGATCAGGAAGGTGGCCTCAGTTCATTAGGTGGGGACTGACTGAATCGGAGTCTTGGGAGCACTGCCAAGACAGTCTGTTTCAAGATCGGCTACTCGTGAAGGACAGTTATCTACTCTTGCTTTCAGTGTATAGACTGAAATTCTCCAAAGACTGCTTGATAGTCATGAACACATACCAAATACTGGGTTTGTGTTCAGCTACGCAGCTCAGTGGCAAAACCTTTTACCAGAGTTGGAAGACCTTGCTCAGCCAGCGCTACCTGCTTGCAAGAAATCAAAGACTCACAGAAGCAACTTTTCTACAGTATTTTCTCTTGTCCATCTGCTACCAATGCTATTCCTAATTAGTCAAACTTCAAGATATTTCCTCCAGCATTTCTAAATAACATGAAGTGCCTAATATAACATGTAGCATCTTGAATGGGGCCCATGCCAACAGTGAGTCATAGACCCTCCAAAGAATCCTCTGTTCAAAAGTCCACATGGGGTTTATTCGTATTTCACAAATCCTCACACGGAAGCAGGGATTTCATCAAGATTGTACTGAATACTATGAAAGCTCATTTGAAGAAACATGATGGCCCACACAAGACATATTGTGGATAACTTTATGCCAGTTGAGTTATATATGTGTGGGCACCTTTACACAAGTTCCTTAATATTATTTGGTACGTAACAGTGAAAATTGCAGCGTGTTAGACTGCAGTACCTTCCTGTGCTCCAGAGGCCAAAGCACTCTGCATCACAGCTAACACGCTCATCACCGGGTCAAAGAGGCATGCTCTTCCCTGAAATCATAAGAGTTCAAATCACTAAATAGGCTCCTCCACTGAAACAGTATGTTCGAACTTCACCACAAGCAGCTGAAAAGACTTCCCTATTTTTAAATAAGGAACCAGAAAGGGACTTTAACAAAATTTCCCTAAGGACTTACGCAGAACTTAGTCCTCTTTCTAGTCCTATTTCAGTTCTTTCCATAATTGTGTAATTTGTCAAGATGGAGCTAAAAAAAACACCAGGCTTCTGGCTGATGGTAGGAGATAGTTTTGCTTGGCTTCTCAGGAAGTGCTTGACTTCATCTGTCCGGCTAGTGAAAACCAGCACAAACACACATCACTGTGTCCAGAACACTGCAGGTAGTTAGTAAACAACAACATCATTACAAAAGAAAGACGTACTTCCACTAGAAGAGTTTGCCAGTATATACCACGTACTATACGACTTACTCTATAAGCTTTCCCAATATAGCATACAGAGTAGCATAACACACAGCAACATACTGTACTCTGATGTTGACTTGTATAACCTTCTGTTTCCATTCTCATACGAATCCAAACAGTTCACAATGCTATGGTCTGTTATTTGGGACGTATCTAAAATACGCATAAATATTTGACAAAATCTGAGCAAACACAGAGCTCTCTCCATGCATTTCAACTTTATATTTCCTAATACTACAGGATAAAAACAGAACTGCACCCAGCTCTACCTCCCATGTTTAGTACTTCATAGTCATCAACTACAGATTTATTTTTTTTCTTATTGAAAAGTCAGCATCAGGAAAATCTCAGCGTACATTAATTTCCCACTAGAAAACTCATCCCTTACATAGAAGTGACACACAAAAGAAAATAATCGCTGATGACAGGACACATCAAGATATAAAAGGATTCAAGAAAACAGAAAAAAATTAGATTAGATTAAGGGCAGACAAGAGAAGGTGACCTCCAAACCAAAGACTCATGCAAAGAGTGACTGTAGGGAGATTAGGGACAAAGCCAAAACTATTGGCTCTGACAAGCTTGCCTCGGTGTCCTGCCAGCGGACTGAACTGATTTGACCAAGACAAAGTTAAAAACCTGCTAATAGCAGTATGATTGATCATCCAGCAAAATGAGGAAGGTACAGATAATACTACATCTAGAATACTCCTAAGAACCTTTAGAATGACATCTAATTAAGTTATAATTACAGGAGTTCCTCAGAGGCATGTGTCAAAACCAGGTTCCCACACACAGGGTAGACTTGGTTTGGGCAGCTAAGGGAGTGCAAAATTCCATCTCAACAGGCTTCACAGAAAAACCTGCATCCGCACGGGATTCAGAATAGCAAGCTGAGGATAGGCACCTAAAAAAGAAATGGCATCATCCTTTTAAAAGAATGGTTGCTATAGCAAATTTACCTTTGCTTTTCAGAGCTATGGGACCAAGGGAAGGAAGCTCGAACCCACCTTTCCCTGTTCTCCAGAAATGCCCTACATTCTACATTACAAAATATGCCGAAATGAGATACTCTTCATTCCTCTTGGGCCCAGGCTGTTAAGCAAAATGAAATGCAGCAACAAGCTAAAGGAGCTTGTCTCCTGGAATTTTAGCACGCTGATTTTAGGTATGTTGGCTTTGGTTGAATGGGTAAGTCATGGTCCCATAATCCTCTATATAAGAAATATGATAAACCAAATTTACTAAACAGGTTCCAGATAAAACAGGAAGACAGGTAGACAAAAAACATTATGGAAAATATTTCTGCCAAGTTTTGAAAAGGTTTATTTTCAACATCTGGTTTCTCAACAATTCCAGAAAATCCATTTAAGACTTTTTGCTGACAGGATTCTCTTTAGATAGCCAACGGAAGTTTAGAAGACAAATCATAACTATGAAATAATATATGCTGGTTTACTTTTTCATAGTCAAAATATAAACTTTCGTTACGAACTAATACTGGTACTACATACTAAGGTGAGAAAGCAAGTACCCAACAGCAATCACTACATGCTCACCTACACCTGTAATGGTGCAGACAACTATGACAAGCCAAAAGATGGACTACAAATATTAACCTTCCAAGAACTGGGACTGTAATCACCCTGAGAACACAGATTACCACACTTATATTCCCTAATAATAGAAGTTGTCCGTAACTCTGTGACTACTTACCTCTCAGAACAAGACAGAAGGCATCAAGGTCTCACAGAACCAGTTAATCTTTTTCTAAAAGAAAAAAAAACCTAAATCTCCGCTCGTTCAGCTAATGAGTTGTCACTACTTGGAACCAATATTTCTCAGAAAGTCCTCAGCCAAAGGTAAATGCAGCCAGTGTACTCTGATGACTGAAAAATACTCATTTTTATTCCCAGCTTTCTAAACACCCTCCACCCCTCCCACACATACACATTTGGTACCATTATGAACTGAATACTTCTGTATTCAGGAGACTAAATGGGTGAACACACAAACTGATGTGAATCTAGCTTTTTCCTGCGTACTGTAAAAATAGTTTTATTTCTTCTTCTATCTGTGGATTTTGCAGATGGCCACAGTGCTGTTTTGCTCCCTCTTGTTTTATATTATTATAAGCAGATGCAGAAAGGCTGAATGAGGTGTTGTAAACACATGTACGACACTCCAAGTTGTATTACTCTTTCATGCTAGTCACCACTACTTAACTCCATTTTCTTAGTACCTACTTAAAACCACACTGCACTTGAAGAGAAGCTGGCTAAAGATGAACCCCAGAAAAGTGACGTAATGTATGCAGGAGAAGGTAATTGATGAACACCTGGCAATGTGACTTCAAACAGACTCAGACTGTCAAGACAGATGTTTTGGACTTCCCAGTCCACTCCATACCCAAATGGCTGTGATGACAAAAGCGTGCTTGTCCACCTGCAGCTGACCAAGAAAGACTGTGCTCTTTCCACTTAATGAATAAAGGACATTACATCACGTTATCTTGGAAAAAGCTGACTACATCTCCACAAATACTTTGCTGCTGTATTCCAGTCCCTGTTCCAGTATTCTCCATATTCTGCAGATTTCCTATTTTACACAAACCTCAACTCACTAGTCTCTTGTCTTCATATGCAGGATCTCCGCTGGGTCTGGCTCTTGCGTTCCCCTGCACAACCGTGACCTTACACTGTTTCAGCCGAAAATGAAACTGTCAGACAACAGGAGAAAGCTCATGAGTGCAAACGCAGCAACTTTCTCAGCAACTGAATCCACACCAGAAAACCTCAGAATAAAAGTGGACCTGCCATTTTGCAAACTAAACATAAAATTCATGCTTCTAACTCAGTTTCCTTTTGGTCAGCTACACAGGCAAAACAGATCCATACTTTCAGGGAAATAATATACACATGAAATTATTCTCACTGAACGGTAGGGAGCAAAGATTTTTAGTTCTAATTTTACCTCTTGAGAGGAGAGATAATAACACGTCCCTTCTGTAAACTACAATTCATTTAAATTTGGAGAGGAAAAAAAAATGAAGACCCTAACCTGAGCCAGATACCTTACATTTACTGAAACCAACATCCTTGGAAATCATGTATACCAGGTGACCGCTTTTCAGAAAAGCTCCTAGAATTGCAGCACAAGTTAAACAAGGGGTTAACATCTCGCTTTGCAGGGTGCTAGAATTCAGGCTTACAGTTCAGTCTTTTTCTCCCAGGAAAGGAAGTATCTACAGATACTCTTCAGCAACAACTCTGTTAAATATCAAAGGAGAATAAATGAACCCTTAGGGTAAGACAGAGAGGCATCTAGCTTCTTCAGCCAAAACAGTCATTTGTAACAGAATGTTCTTTTAGAGATAAAACTTAGAGGGAATAATCAACGCCACAGAGAAAGCTGAAGTAACCCCAAGGAAATTGTATTCCTTTATAAATGTCCTGTGTTTAAGCAGCAGTGCTAAAGAACTTCTTGATTTAATTTGTATACAGTTCCCTTGACACTTCTAGAAATTTCAGGTTTAATGATTAAATAATCATTCAGTGTAAAAATTACCAAGATAGCAGCACAGCTGGGAGGTAACAAAAATATTCTAGCTGAATGAACCAGACCATTGCTAACTGAGGTAGCCAGTGCTGATATATTAAATAAAACTATTCTAATTCTAAAGAAATAGAAAGTAACAAAAATCAATAAAAATTAAAAGCTACAGGTGTTAAAAATAAACTGTGCCAGGCTTGGAATACTGTGACAAACGAATTTGAAGGTACTACATTTAGTGTAACCACTTATAAGTCAACGTGGTTTTTTTTATGCTCTCCGGAGTCTTTCAATGTGCTGACCCCTCAATCGAAGATAAAGTTACTTACAATTAGTTGAAGCTCTCGAAGATGCACAGTACACGCAAGCCAGTTTATAGATCATTCACGTGTGGTGAACGTGTTTCATTTTAGACTACCCTCAGAAGAGGCACATGCACCCAAACATCCCTTTCCCTTGTCCTCATCCTCAGCCCTGCAACAGCACAGGCTGGACACCCCATGCTCAGGGAGCTGCTCCCCTAGAACGGCCCTGGGTGTCGGTGGGCAGCTGCTGACCACGAGCCAGCAGTGCCCCAGCAGCAAGGAGGACCAACCGCCTCCTGGGCTGTATGAACAGGAGAAGTGATTGTCCCCCTCTACTCTACACTCATTAGACCACATCTAGAACACAGTGGGTCCGCTTCGGGGGCCTCCAATACAGGAAAGACATTGATAAACTGGAATGAGCTCAGCTGAGGGTCATCAGGATGGTTGAGAACTTGCCCTGCGAGCAGAGGCTGAGGGAGCTGGATTTGTTTAGCCTGGAGAAGAGACAGCTTTGGGGGACCTGACAGCAGTGTGGCAGTACCTATGGGGAGGTCGCTGAGGCTCTGCACACTGGGGCATGGTGGGAAGATGACAGACAAAGGCATGAGTTGAAAAAAGAGAGTCTCAGACTGGACAGAAGGAAAACTTTTCATCATGAGGCCAGTCAGGAGATGAAGCTGGTTGCCCAGAGAGGTTCTATGGTCTCTCTCAGTCCTTGGAGTTTTTCAAGAATGAACCCTTAGCAACCTGGTCTGATGTAAGAACTGGCCTGCTTTGAGCTGCAGGTTGGACTAGAGCCTTCCTAAGGCCCCTTCCAACCTGAATTATCCTAAGATCCAGAAGAATTCAGTCACTGGGAAATTATCTTTTTTACTTTGAGTCCACAAGTATATTCACATTATCTGTAGTTCCAAATTGTTCCCCTGATGCTATTAATTACCTGGCAAAGGGTATCTGAACGGTTATCAAAAGGAGCAACTACAGAACCACTTTAGAAAGTGCCACAGGCAAGCTCAAGGCTCTTCTGTCATCACTGAGTAAAGGACACATCTGATGTCACTGTTCTTGAAGATGGGTGGAAAAACTGGAGACACTCCCTTGCAGATTTTGGCCTCGTCCTGTCACAAGGAAAGCGTTGCAGAACCTGAAGAATAGCGATCTGCTTGCTGTGTAGATTTATCACGGAAGACTACAACGAACCCAGAACTGGAAGTAAAATCTAATGTGAAATATCACAAAAATTCAGCACACTACTTGTCATAGGAGACATTGATGATGAGCAGTTGACCGGAAGGTAAACCATTGATTCATGGTTAGTACAAACAAGAATTTATTATTCCAAAGTCAACAACTGGTCAAATGAACTTTATAATCTGTGATGATACAAGATTTGACTTTTAAATGCTTATCTTGAGAACCAGATGCACAAAGAGAAATGGCTAATACGGAGAAACTGAAAAGGTTGGTTAATAATGGGATATACAAAATAATGATCATCAAAATATGAAAAAAAATATTTCCAAATGCTTAACGTAAGCAGCATCTACCTTCAGCATGCTGGTAAAGACTGCAGGAACTGCAGACAGCCAAATGCATAAAAGACAAAAATGCTATCGATTGTAGCCCTGAGCACATTATCGGTGTTTATGTCCCAATGCCCCTAACAGATTAGAGCGACCAAAGTTCATTACTGTTTTACGGTAAAGAAACTTCTCCTTCTGTGTAGTTCATTTGAAATTACTACTTTGCAGATATTGCTTTTAATTTAACCACGTGAGGCTCCTCACCCTGATAAAATCACAGAATGAAGCAAAAGGATAAAATGTTCCAACATATCCAACAATGGCCTGCAAATTTTTGAAGGTAACCAGGACATTGTCCTGGTGACTGAAAAAAGGCACCATCATATGACAGAATCTTGACAAATGTCAGCATGTTTCTATACATGTTTCTACACAGGCCAGAACTCTGAAACCATGACGCCCTAGTGAAAAGAGCAGCTGCCATGAACCTTGAGGCCACACATACCACCTAGAGAACCTCAGAGAGATATTCTGGAAGCAATTTGGGCTTCAGCAAGGAGTTGTGTTAGTCAAAGAAAGCTGTATAAAGACAACACAAGATCTCCATAAGTTGCCACCTTTCAGAACAACCAGAAACTGCTAAATCACAAGTCAGAATCCCAATGATGAACACACAAAATATTTTTTTTCAGACTGCCAGGTATTTAACATCACCAGCAATGAATGACATGCATCAGAGCATAGAAAGTCCACATTCATAAAAATATGTTTCCTCAGCAATTCTACAGGCAGTAAAATGGCAAAAGATAGTATTTCTCCTAAGAATGTAAATTGATTTCAGAATGACCTTATTACAGGGGAGCAACACCAGAAGTACAGACAACTGATGCAAAATACCCATGGGGTCTCTGTATGTTTTAATTACAGAAATCTTAAACTAACTTTCCACTCACCTGACCATAACCTGACAAGAACACTGTCCTTTCTAGCTGGAGAACACCCAGCCAGAGCCACTGTCTCAAAAGAATGTAGGGGGAGGGGGGGGGAAGGCTGAGCCCACATCCTGAAGCGAGATACATGTGTCTACCTACTTCGCAATTAAGCAGTTGAACCGAGGCATCCAATACTAGTGCTGGTTGACTTATAAACAGAGAAGACTGGGTCCTCAGTATTTACATCAAGAATCCAAGTCCACCAGGGGCAATGAATTACCATTACTCTTACAATACCCACAGCTCCTTTTCCCCCTTCTTCAATAAGATGCATTTCCAAATCACCACCACCACCCCCCACCAAAGAAAGTGCCCAAGAGAGTGTTAATTTTCACATCCACATTCACATCCTAGGGACTCTATCACAGCACTGAGGGTCTAAGATTATTTCTGGTTATGAGGGATCAATGACGAGGCTGAGAGAACATGGCACTATAACCAGTTAAACTCACCTTCCTGAACCTTCTTGAACAAAGTGCTGTGTGTTACTACTGAGAACAAAGTGTCACTTCTACAGCGGTATCCCCAGTTGGTGCCACGGGATATGACAGAGCTGTAAATCACACAGTTGCTGAACTGCAGAAAGCTGATACATGCTTAATGTCTTGGTGTATATTTGGTATGCCAGTGCTACAGAGTCAGTGTGAACACACAACCTTCATCCATGTCACAAGGGGCTCTGGTAACTCCACAGGCCCCACTGGTCTTGCCTTTATCGTGACAAGTCTGGAGAAAGAGACAGGCACCTCCTTGAGGAGTCATCTTAGGAACAGCATCCCAATCAGTTTGGTCCCAGAGGTGCACAGAGTGGTGCTGGTCCCTGGCAGTGACCAAGAGGCTCACTGCAACCTCAGACACCTGAACCACCCGATCCCTTCACTTGCTAAATTTAAAAGAACAGGAAATAGAGCACTTACAGGAACGCATCACTTTCTAAGCAGTAAAAATACTTCACATATGGATCAAAGATGGAATTCAAACCTCCCAAGTCTCCCAGCAATAGACATAAATTATAAAGACATTACTGATTCAAACAAAAAGAACAGGATACAGAATAATCCACCATGCAGAAGAAAATGTGCCTAAACAGAAAGTGGTTAATCTCGTCAGAGCGGCTGGAGGAGCAGACATCTCCCTGAGCATTTACAGCTCGTGCTGTAACCCACTCCTCCCTCCGAGGATGAGGGAGGGCTGGGCATCAAGTCCCTACAGGTACTGCCAAAGGAAAATAATGATGTGATCTGCAGTGAGGAGGAGTATGTATACTGACACTGTCAATGTTCCCTTAGAGCATCACCCACAGAAAGACACAATTATTTATTGATGATAACAAAACTACCTAAAATAGACATGAATTCCTACTATTACACTTACACCCAGTGAGAAAAATGCCTTTCATATTTTCTTTTATTCTTTCTCAAGAACAGTTCTGAATAAAGTGTTTGCTATTACTCTGTCACTGGTGAAAATCTAATGACTTAGAAAAGGCACAGTAGAAGATGGAAGATAAAAAAATCAGTGAGCTGCTAATGAAAAGAAATTTTAAGATCTTCCGGATGATATAAACCCATTCATAACTCATGAGCACGCTACACTGACCTTTGAAAATTATAAATTAAAAAAAATCAGTCATAACTTTGTAAAAAATATAAATATTACCACTGGTTTCAGTGGGCACGGCAGAAGGTCCTCAGAATATTTTTAAGCCCTCATGAAGTTAAATATTATTCCCATAATACACCTGAAAGGATGAAGCCAGGTAATAACTATAGGACTATATAAGAATTAGAGACACCACATAAAAGCACTGTACATACAGCATGGGTAGCCTGTGGGATCCAGAGAATGGTGGATACACCATATACAGAGCCTCCGCTCCCTCATACTGGTGCATCTGTCCCCCGTAGTCCCCAGCCATTCCTTATATCTGCAAGAATATAATAGAAAGAAAAGGCATAATAGGGCGCTTCAAGACCTGAGAGAAGATGGGAGCACGTGGCTCAGGGTGGCCACTCCCTCACCCAGGTACTACCCAACAACTCTGGGCCTTCAGTTCTCCATCATAAAGAACAAGCTTCTAAAGTTTAACGGCCGTATGGGCATGGTACAAAATTCTTATGTTTAATATAATTTTTAGAAGGCAGGGGACCACTCCTGAATGGATTACAGTTACAGGCTCTTGTTCCAATCTGTTTTGTAATGTTTACCACTGTAATTATATATTGTGATAAGCACAAAAGAGATAGTATGAATAAAATTGGATTTCTCAAGGAAGCAAAGATTGAAAGACATGAAAGAAAAAAGAACTCTCAAAAGCCTAAAAAGAAAGTTTTCTAGTCACCAGTTTTGTTGCCTGCAGAAAGAAATTAAAATTCTAACATATGTTCCCCAATATCCATGTCAGAGGTAAAGGGCAACAGGTAAACAGGCAACAACATACAGTTCCCAAAATGTTTGTGGATGTATTAACTGAAGGATCAATGACTCAACTGGAAAATGGAATTGTAAGACTTCACTGGACATGATCCATGATAAGAGGACAACACGAAGGAGCAAAGAGCCATAGAATCATAGAATGGTTTAGGTTGGAAGGGACCTTGAAGATCATCGAGTTCCAACCCCCCCTGCCACAGGCAGGGATACCTCTCACTAGACCAGGTTGCCCAAGGCCACGTCCAGCCTGGCCTTGAACACCTCCAGGGACGGGGCTTCAACAACCTCTCTGGGCAACCTGTTCCAGTGCCTCACCACCCTTAAAGTGAAAAACTTCTTCCTAATGTTTAATCTAAACCTGCCCTCTTCCAGCTTAAAGCCATTCCCCCTCGTCCTATCACTACATGCCCGTGTAAAAAGTCCTTCCCCAGCTCTCCTGTAGGCCCCCTTTAGGTACTGGAAGGCCGCAATAAGATCTCCCTGGAGCCTTCTCTTCTCCAGGCTGAACAGCCCCAACTCCCTCAGCCTCTCCTCATAGCAGAGGTGCTCCATCCCTCCTGCCTCATTTGTGTGGAACACAAAATAAAACCATAGGTCAAAACCTCCCAAAGTTCTGATACTAAACATTTGTTTAATAGAGAAAGAAGTGTACATGCATATCCCAGATAGCTGGGAACAAAGAGCTTCCATTAATCCAGCCAGCCCAGGGTTACATTATTCCCTTCTGTTAAGCCACTTACGTATGTTCTACCCACTTGCATCAATGTGCAATTTCATAACCTAATCATTAAAGTGTGTTGATTTTATCTTCAGAAGGAAGGACAGTGGTAGTTTTAACTTTGCAGTCATGAAACTGATGCAAGGAAGCAAAATGGAGAAGTTTCATTAAAAAGGAGTATTCATTAAAAATGGCAACACGGGGATGTAATGCAGCGTTCCTGCTGGTACCACTCGTATGATAAAGGCGCTAAGAAACCCAGTAGTTGGATGTGATTGCAACCAGCCTATAAATAGACAATTTCAATTGCTCATATAAATAATGTCTTTGAAAATGATCCATCAGTCACGTTACGTTCTGATTAAGGAGCCCTGCATGAAAAGTGTGAACCGAACAGAAATGCCCCTGAAATTTACTTCCTCTCTTGCACAATATAACCACTTGCCACCTCAATCTCCATCCAACTGAGCACCTTCATTCTCATTGAAATCGGTGGGAGAAACTTAACACTTTTAAAAATAAGGTCTAGTCCTGAATACATACGCTTAATAAACTCATGATAGAAAACGTAACTCACAGTCAGTTTTAACCTTTGGTAAACAAGTTTTTTCTACTTAATAATTCAACCTTAACACTGAGCTTTTAACCATAAATTTTAAAGCTACCTTGTCACATATCTAGTCATTAAACTAAAATCACATAACAAAGAAACTGATTTTGCTTCAGCCTTGAAAATGTCACAGATATTGAAACAACTTTGCTCAAACTCCAAACAAGAATTAAATTATGGTCAGAGACAAACCACAAAAATACTACATCCTAAAAATTATCTGGCAGAAATTTATGAGTATGTCGGAATTATAGGTATCATTGGCACTTTTTAGTAACCACAATTATATAAGTCCAGTTACCTAAGGAGTTGTTTAATAGAATAAACACATTCTGAAACTCATTAAACTACTACTTTTAATGAAAACTAAGGCTAGCACATTCACTCAAGAAAAATTTGCAATTTAAAGCAAGCATTTCAAATAAATGGCAGTGCACTATCACCATTTCAAATGTTTTTGCCCCCAACTCGATCACCAAAATACTATAAAAATAATAAAAAAAATTGATATATCATTGCCACAGCAACTATCAGAGAAAGCCAGTTAGCACCCCCAAAACCTTGCCTGCTCTTTCGGAATGAAAGGAACTTAAAGCATAACACAAACATTAGAAACTGAATAAAAATGAAATAAAAAGTAAATATCTACCTGCCACAGTATTACTTTAAGGACAACAAGATTAGGATTCCACAAGAAGTACTAAGAAAGAAAACACATAAGCAATGCTACTTAGAAAGTAAAAATATATAAATGAACAACAGTATGTGACGAAATGTTTTACAGCTTTTAGGCAAATTTAGCAAATACTATTACTTAGTGTTTTGTATCTATTTTTATATATTTTTTCCAAGTTAACTTCTGTTTTAACAAAATCGCGAACATACCCCATGTTCCACTTAAAGCATCTTTCTACACTAACACTTACACACTCTGTAAATATGCCACTAGATTTACCGAATTAAAAAAGCTAGAAAACACCAAATATAAGCTTGTGTGCCTATATGTGTGCGCACATAGCAACAAAAACTGTATGTTTTACTATTATACAGTTAGAAGAGAAGCATACATGGCAAAAGCTGTGTGCGTGTGAGCACGAGCCTCAGTGTGCACACAATATTAGTCCTTTCTCTACCTCATACACCCTTCTCCATCCACAGACATGCTCTAGAGTATTTTGAGACTGCCATGGGGTGACCACCAATGCAGACCAAGACCTCTCTGTTCCGTGCATGCTCTTATGCTAAAAGGGCAGGAGGCCACTATTCTGCAAATCTAAAAAAAAAAGTAATTTTTTAAAATTATTTTCTTGTCCCTTAAAGGCCACTCTTGTAGCTCATTCCAGGCACATCATTCACAACCATTTATAGAACAGTTACACAGATTATTTCATTTCTAGCTTTTTATTTATTCAAGACAGCATTTATACTGCTGCTCTGTAACATCACAAGAGCCTGAGCTTTAATTAGCAGTGATCTGGGGTCCAGTCCCATGTACATTTGTTTATGATCTCCAGCATGTCATGACCAGCTAAATGTACCTGCTAATTCAGTTAACTGCTTTTCACGTAAATTTGTTCGGACAGCTTTCTGTCCTATGTCAGGTGACAGTCATATTCCATTTTTGGGGTGGCCAGGGCATCTACAGGAATGAATTAATTCCTGTTACTTTCAACTTTAAATCTACACAGGTTCTTGACTGTTCCACAGTCAAGTTGTGTTCAGGAGGTTTTAGGCAACTGGCATCCAGAGCCAGGTGTGAGGATACCATGAGCTGCACGACTGCATCAAGTACAGAGTATTAGCATAGCGATGCACACAATTAACACCTCCGTCATCCGTCAAACTGCACCAAAGCACTCTCTAATAGCAGGCAGTCTTTGTCTCCTTTCTGCAGCACAGCTTTTATGTCAACGCACATTTTAAGCTTCCTTCCCTGTGAGACCAGGTTCTTTGCAGAGATGGGAACGTGCAGAGCGCAAGAAACGAGGATGTCTCCCACCCAACAAGCATTGCTGCCAGGCACTTGGTGCAGGCATACCACAAAGGATCTGAAACCCTACTTCACTTTCTTTTTGACTGTATCTCTTCCTGTTGCTCACTGGCAAGAATATGAGGGAGCAGAAAGTAATTCTTGTTTAGGACTCCCCCCTTTCAGTGTTTTAAGTCCCCAGCTCACAGACACAGTGCTGCTCCACTCTAAAGCTGTATTTCCCAAACACAGACAGCAGGAAAGATCAAGGCTGGCAAGTAGGCGTTGAATTTGTGCCTTAAAAGATGCACTCCTCACTTACTAGACTGCATGCACAGGAATTTTAAGGGTATAAACTCCCAGTTTTGTAGCAGTGTGTAGCTGATGTTCAGGGTGAAAGATGGTTTCAGAGGTTGACTGAAGCTTTGAGATCAGGCCGATGGGGGTCCTTCTTATGTGACTGGTTATTTGAAACAGAATCTCCATGTTTTCATCATTTCCTTGTGCATGGAAAGGGGAAAGAGTGAATGTTCCCATGCAGCCTGACATTTAACAAGTAAGCAAGGCTTTAACATTTCCACTTAAAATGTATTCCTCTGACAAGTTCATTTTTCTTTATTTTCTGATCAAGTTCTGTTACCTATTCGAACTATGTAATAAATGTATACATACAATTTTCTTCATGAGTAATAGCAATTTTTCATTCTGGCATGCTCATAATAATTCTTCACAATAATTTTGAAGACAGCAGAAAACAATCTTTCTCACTTTCACACAAAATAGTGATCCAAACAAAAGCAGGAATTATTCACCTCTTTGTTACTGATCTACATCTCTAACTTAAAAACAAAACCCTTAAACATAGGACCTGATGAAATTCATCCGCGGGTCCTGAGGGAACTGGCAGATGAAGTTGCTAAGCCGCTTTCCATTATATTTGAAAATTTGCGGCAGTCTGGTGAAGTTCCCACTGTCTGGAAAAGGGGAAACATAACCCCCATTTTCAAAAAGGGAAAAAAGGAAGACCCAGCAAACTACAGGATGGTCAGTCTCACCTCTGTGCCCGGCAAGATCAGGGAGCAGATCCTCCTGGAAACTCTGCTAAGGCACGTGGAAAATAAGGAGGTGATCAGTGACAGCCAACATGGATTCAGCAAGGGCAAGTCATGCCTGACAAACACGGTGACCTTCCATGACAGGCTTACAACGTTGGTAGATAAGGGGAGAGCAAGAGACATCATTTACCTGGACTTGTGCAAAGCATTTGACCATATCCCACATGACATTCTTATCTCTAAACTGGAGAGACACGGATTTCATGGATGGACTGCAGTGGATAAGGAAATGGCTGGATGGCTGCGCTCAGAGTTACAGTCAATGACTCAAATGTCCAAGTGGAAGCCAGTAACAAGTGGCATTCCTCAGGGGTCAGTACTGGGACTGGTGCGGTTTAATATCTTTGTTGCCAACAGGGACAGGGAGTGCACCCTCAGCAAGTTTGCTGATGATACCAAGCTGTGTGGCACAGCTGACATGCTGGAGAGAAGGCATGCCATCCAGAGGGACCCATACAGGCTGAAGAGGTGGGCCCATGCCAACCTCATGAAGTTCAACAAGGCCAAGTGCAATGTCTTGCAGGTGGGCTGAGGCAATCCCATGCACAAATACAGGCTGGGCGGAGAATGGATTGAGAGCGGCCCTGAGGAGAAGGACTTGGGGGTGTTGGTTGATGAGAAGTTCAACATGAGCCAGCAATGCACATGATCAGCTCGGAAGGCCAACTGTATCCTGGGCTACATCAAAAGAAGTGTGGCCAGCAGGTCGAGGGAGGTGATTCCTCCCCTCTGCTCTACTCCGGTGAGACCCCACCTGGAGTACTGCATTCAGCTCTGGAGCCCTCAGCACAAGAAGGATGTGGACCTGTTGGAGTAGGTCCAGAGGATGACCACAAAGATGATCAGAGGGCTGTAACATCTCTCCTATGAGGACAGGCTGAGAGAGTTGGGGTTGTTCAGCCTGGAGAAGAGAAGGCTCCAGGGAGACCTTGTTGAGACCCTTCAGTATTTAAAGGAGGCCTACAAGAAAGCTGGAGAGGGACTTTTTACAAGGACATGTAGTGATAGGATGAGGGGTAATCACCTCAAATTGGAAGAGGGCAGATTTAGATTAGACATCAGGAAGAAATTTTTCACTATGAGATGATCTTTAAGGTCCCTTCCAACCTAAACCATTCTTTGATTCTATGCACTGCATTAATACAACCAAATTTTATTATTTTTAAATTTAATTATCCCCTAAAGAAAAGGGATTTAATTTGGGTGAGCGCGATATAAGGAAGAAAAATATAATATTTATTCAGAGAAGTTTCTGAAACTAAAACTCAGGAGAGATTTTCAAATTCATGTTCAGTCCTTCTACAATTTTCTTACAAATTTTAAGCTAAAAAGCGAAGTATACCCTGCTTTACACACACACACGAACACAACTGCCATACAATGGCCAGATTTTTCTCCACTTGCCATGTGATCAAGCACCATGGGAGGGAGCAGGACTCTTCCTGACTTACACAGTCAATGTAAGATTGAACCAGAGGGAGAGATCCTGAGTTCAAAATCTATTAAGGAGATTCCTTAATAGTAAGCTAATAATCAAATGGGACAGGTGGGAGTAAAAATAGTGCATGCAGAAGGATGTCTTTAGTCCCATGCTGCAATATGCCTGGCAATGCTCCACTGTTGTTTCGTGCTGCTAAAATACAACTATGCATAGTACAAAAGCTAGTTATTCATGCTTTGCTCTGCCCCAACTGTTTGTATGCAGTGGTCACACAACCATTTCCATTCGTTTTTGTGTACAATAGTAAACCAAACAAATCTAATGCACAGTGAGCGATGAGCTAGGATCCGCAAGTGTTAAAACACTGTATATAATAATAGTATGATAGCAATGTGACTTGCCTAGCACAGTTTTAAGTAACCCCATTTGAAAAAGCATACATACACACTAGATTTAAAAATTAGATCTCCAATGAGTTCTCAAGAGAGAAGACTCTTCACATCTTTATCTAGAAAAGAAAGCAAGATCTGAAAAGAGAAAACAGACATTGCCTAGTGTTAAAGAAAGTAAATATGGTTCCAAGTTAGCAACAAAACCATTTCTGGGATGTATCAATCCACTTAGCTGGTAAACGTATATGGATGTCCAACATAGAAGTATGAATGGCTTTGGGGGCACTTGCAGGACTCTGACAAGACAACAAATACCGATTTCAGAGATGCTATCTTTATCCTGTATTTCCTCCCACAGAATCATAGAATAGTCTCGGTTGGAAGGGACCTTTAAGATCATCGAGTCCAACCATTAATCTAACACTGCAAAAACCATGCTTTAAACTTGCCTATATCCGCCAAACTAGACTTTGGAGACACGGATCTGAGAGATATATGATAAAGACACATGAAGCAAAGATGCTGTGGAACAGGATTATGTGGTGGCACGGGGGTAGGGGCAGGAAATAGGGAGCATTTGATGGCGAGAAAGCCTTGGGCTTGTGCTTTGACAAAGGACATTTTGTTGTTTAAACAACTGAGAAGTACACCCTGCAGCTCAAGGCATCGTGCTTCCTACGAAACATAAGGAACTGACACAGAGCGTTTAGGAAAGAAAAACATCAGGCTGCTGTTCATTTTATACAATGTGCATAAATGGCATCTGGTGTTTTAAACACCATAGTATTTAGCAAAGATATTTAAATACATAATTTTCCCCTTTCTTTGACTCCGCAGTGTATAAAAGAAGCAGTACTTGCCAAATATTAAGCCAAACTTGAAGGTCAAAGGCCAAGCCATTTGTATTATGGTGTTCTACAAGAAGACTTGCGAAACAAGATGTTCCACAAATAGTCTTATTCCATTTTGAACAACTCACTATGTAGGACATGCCTTATGTTATTCATCTCTTATCCTCCAGAACAAATCTTCTATAGCACAAAAGTCAAACCACATGAAATCACAGATGGAATGGAATTGTTCTGGAAAATTGGTAAGCAGATACTACAGCCTACAGATTCATGTGTATCACCTGTAGTGGAGGTAGCATACCTTCCTCATCAAATTTGTTGAATATATATCCCTAATACAAATGTTGAAGAACAAAATAGCACAGCAACTAAAGTTGATCTTATCATAGACACAAATACTGAAATATTTTAGGGAAGAAAAATCGGAATTACTAAATAATGACTATCAATACACATCTGCTCCAAAATAATTTTTAAAACCTTCCTATTTCTTTCCATAATGTGCATACTCATTCAAAAAAAAGGCAATTATTTTATTTCTTTCAAAGTTATAAATAATGACTATCAATACACATCTGTTCCAAAATAATTTTAAAATCCTTCTTGTTTCTTTCAGTAACGTGCATACTCATTCAAAAAAATAGCAATTATTTCTTTCAAAATCATGAGTTATGAGCATCCTGATAAAAGCATTGTAAGGTTATTAGCTTCTCTGATCATGTTTAGATTCTGGGGTGCTGCTGGGATTGCCGAGATTATCAATGGTGAATGCGCGGTTGGAGGCAGGTTAAAACAGAAAATACAGTATGACCTACAGGTTGTCAGACACAGGAAGAATTTTTTGTGTGTCATGTGTTAACCATAGACAAGAGAGGAACTATTAATCTGAAAAACCGGGCTATAAAGTGTAGCTAAATTAAAATACAACAGAGAATAATCTGTATTTTATATCAACTAGTTCACAGCCCTCACTGCGATCTGAGAGCATCTATTAAGAAATCTTAGTACATTTATTCAATAATCATTGACATGTGCAAACTACTGCTTGCAGATAAATAACAGCCATATTTATTGTTATTAACATGAACATTTGGCCTCATTTCTATATTTATTTTGATAGAAAGTCTGTTTTGTCTGAAAAACCTGTTTTCTCTGGAATTTATTCACTACTACTTAGTTACAGAGCAAGAAGATGATCTCCTCTAGCAAGTAGAAGATACTACATTAAAGCATTCCAAGTACAAGAGTGCCGAATACTGTTCTGTCTAACTAAGAGGAAAAAAAAATTTAGCTCCTTAGATAGACCCCTATCTAGTCTCAAGCAGAACAGACTCCGCCAACCTGAGTACCTGAGAAAGCAGGGGAAGCCAGGCTCCAGCGCGGTCCCTGGCACAGTCCCAAATGGGACTGTTCCCAAACGGCAGTATGGATGAGGACACAGCACTGGCTGCAGAAAGGGCTTAGCGTATAGACGCAAGCTCTGCTGTAGCACTTTCCCATACCTATCTTATTTACCAGGTACATACATAAAATAAGTTTAAAGAAATTGGTCAGTCAGTCTAATAGCTCCATACCTTGCTAGGATATCCGAGTTCTTCATCAAACTAACTGGGCAATAGCCCAGTAAGACAAATTTGATTCACATTTCAACACAAACCTCCTGTTTATGTTTCATATCTCTGAAACAAGATCAGCCCAAATAGCTGAAAAACCTACAGCGATTATTGATACAAAACTATAACCTGGATATTTTCCAAAGGTAATACTAAAACAGCAGGAAAAATCACAATTTCCCATAAAGGAGTGTATGCAGTAATTTGTGAACTCAAAATACATTTATAACACTCCTATTTTCTAAAGAGGTTGCTATCTAGCTTTACTGAATTGCACAATTTAAAAATATTTACTCCGTACATTTTAGTCTATAAAATGCAGTCTAGAAATACCTGTTTGCAAGGACATCTAAACAAACACAGAAATACAGATGAAACATCAAGATATCATCTATATCATCCCTATGCACTGTTGTGGTATGAATTACACCTCTATCCCTGCTGAAAACCATCTAACCTTTCCTTAAAATTTCTCAGATAACACAATATTCCAGAGCAGTTTAGTCTACTGCTTCAGGAAGTGTTTAGTTAGAAAGTTTTCCCCAAAGCGTAGCCTAAATATTTGTGTTTGTAAAATTTACGCCAGTCACTATTTGTTTATTTCCTTCCTTCCTTGCCACCTCCTTGGGACAAATATTGATAGCCCTCTCTATAGCAACCTATCCTACAGCACAAGACTAAGTATTTCTTCCTACCATCACTCCTCCCTCCGTTCTCTTGCCTTCTTTCATCCCTTCCTCCACCACCTCAAACTCCACCTTACCGTATGCAGCTACTAAATCTCTTCTTTTATTAAGCTTAGTGTTAAAGTGTTATGACAAAACAGCTTAAGCGTAGACATATCTAACATCTAGCATGACGTTTGTTTGCAACAGTTGGCCCCTACTTCTGTAACTCAGCTCCATAAATGGGCTCTGAAAAATCTGTGTACAAAGAAAGACTTTGCTACACCCTGCTAGAACCTATGTTTCAGATTTTGGAGATTTAGTGAAGGAATAAATAAATGTTGAAAGCGAACCACTTAAAAACTTCCAGAAGTAATGCACAGATAACCTAAATTTTGTTTTCTTTTGAATAAGAATACTACTGTCTAACTATACACTGTAGTATGGCATAGTCATTGTATAAGTGCAATGCAATCTGGAGAAGAAAAAGTTTCATGGGCAGAATTTTTCACTAGAACAGCTAAAATAATCGAACCAGGAAGAAGGCACAAGCTTCTGAGCACACAAGCTCTTCTTCAGATCTGCACCAAAAGCAACAAATCTCAAGGTAACAACAGGTCAGGAACAAGTACTCCAAGTTTAACGTCATGATGTTATTTTATTAGACATTCTGAACAAAAACAGTGGTTAACATTTGGAAGCAAATGTGCACACTCTAAGCATCCCTAATCCTATGTTATTACATCATTTTTCTATAGGAACTTTGCTCAAATTCCCAGAATATATGAGGAGACTAGACAGAGCAAATTAAACTCTTGTTTCCGTGACTGTCTCACAGCAGAAACTTGTGAAGTGCACAGCAAATAATCTACGCAAGAGAAACTAAAGAAAGGAAGCTGGATCACTTGGTTATGGATTGGGTGGGAAACAGCTTCTATTGCTAACTTTCCACAGACCCAAAAGTGTTGCAGGACAGGCCACTGAAATCAGTTCTTCATTCCCAAGAGTTACACCTGTGTTTTCAGCAGGACCAGACCGAAGCCCAGCACTCTCCCCAACTCAATGGCTATAAGGTGCCTACAGCTCAGAGCACCGAGCCCATATCGTTACGCGGCAGCCTAAGCTCAGTCCAGAGACAAGTCCCACCGGCTCTTGTGGCACCTGATATCAGAGGGTATTCTTGGGAAGACCCCGTGGGTCATTTCTCCCTGTGACATTGGCCATGGGTTAAGCCTGCGTGAGCAGATGGAATATACGAGTTGCAAGTTTCACAAGGGCACACAGAAAAAAATACAGTGTAGACACATCACAGGGCAGAGATATAATCACCTGATCTTTAAATTGCTGTGCACATACAATTACAGTCCTACTCTGTAGGAGTTTCAATCGTAAGTGCTTCACAGAAAGAAAACAGGGATCTCATGTAGGGCATTCAATTTCTCATGCAGTCAAAATTAGGGACACACATTCTGACTTGAATATTGATGCTCCACTTCCTATGAGCTCCTCATTCATTAATGGAAATGGGTGTTGGGAAATTCCTCGAGGTTTGTTAAGCATTTAAGTTTTACAATTATGGTAACTGTAAGAGAGACCATGACAAGGAAAGACAAGTTTCTCTGTAAGGACTGGAGAGTACAGACTATACAATGTGCAAAATCACAAAACAAAGAAGGGAGTACGTTCTCAGCAATCGGCAATTGAGGCAGCTGCTCTTACAAAATGGGGTGGAAGAGGCACGGCTGCATAGGAAAGCTGCATGAAACAGAATCGTTGACTGCCCTGCAAGAGGAGCAGGAAGCAAACGAAGGGCATGGCCACTCAACACAATGATGTGTGTACATGTCTACATCCATGTACAGCTGCAGCTCCATGGAAGTCACCGCAGTCTAACAATCTCTTCAGCAGGCTGAGCTTAGGTAAGATAAGTCTGCTTCTGTGACCTTCAGCAAGCCACAACTTGCCACACTGATGTGCTACCATAAGCTTAGGCACCTCCTTTACTCTGCTCTGTCACGCGATGTAGATACACCCTTAAGTTCTGACAGCACTTTTTCTTCTGGTTTTCCTCACTGCTACAATGGCAGCCTTAGTGCTTAACTGGGTTTTAGTATTAGATACTACTGTATGTCAGCTGACTATGTCCCTGTTTATTAAAAAAAAATGGAAGGATTGGGCATTTTAAATTATGGATTGACTATACGCATATAACGAAGAACAAAGATGAACCCAACATCACTTGAATTCATTTTGGGGGCTGTTCATTAGGACAAGCAGAACCAGTAACTGCTTGAAGAACTACACTGGAATTACTGGTTCATCAATAAAGTTATTCTCCTTCCTTCTGTCACTATGACTCGATATGCTTCTACAACACCACTGCCTCCTACCTGAGCATTTTGAAGGGGAGTTTACAGTTACCTCATTCCTCACCATTATTTTGGGTACAACTCCAGTTTCTGCCTTACTGTATAAAAGGGAATAGCACTTCATTTCAATTAGCTGCCTTTCTCTGACAATTTTTAACATGCCATAGGAAAGTGGGTGCCAAACTCTTTAAGAAAATATCAATGTAATTCAAGCAGATTGAAAATACAAATGAAATATTGTTTCTAGGGGCATATTTTATCCTTGGCTAACAGTATCTATTTGTTCTTCCTAAATACTAGTTTATATTTAACACTTGAATTTAATATCACCTATGTTCTTCCGCACTTATAATTTCAGAAAGCAATTAGCTATTCCTTCACTGACAGGCCTCCCATGGTCTAAATTCAGTAAAATTCCTCAATGTTTCTTAAGTAGGTTGTCACATTTTCTGTAGAAATCATTAAACTCAAAACTAGCAGTGATATATGTAAATGCTACTGTGGGCATGACTAATCCACGGTCCACACATCTGTTCAGAATAATGAAGCCCAAAACTTTTATCTTGTCACTTTCTTCCTAATGCCTTACGCAAAGATGAAGAATGAGATCAAGAATAGATGAATTGTTCTGGCAAACTTGCTCCCAGATTTTCCCTTTTATGAGGGCTGCGCAGAACCTCCCTCCTCCCATCTGAACGCGTGCCAAAACGCAGGCATCTATCATATGCCAGGCAGAGGCGTGAGCCCTGTGCGTCAGACGAGGGGAGCTGAGAACACCCATCGCCGCCGCCGCCGCGTGATGAGGGCACAGCCAACTCGGGCAGGACACGGCTGGTCACACTGTAGGGACAGCCCTGTAACGTGGCCTGTGTGTGACAAAGCGTGCATGCGTGCATCCAGTTTCTGATGCAGTGGCACTGTGCTGCTTCTAGCTGTGCGGTCACAGGGCTCGGAGGTCTGACAGGCAACCCACCACTGACGTCATCATTATTCATAACGATGCTACAAAGTACTCACTGACTTGTTTGTGTAGTGTTTCACTGCGTGTATGTAGGATTTTAGTAAAAACAACTAGTTTGAGGGGCTTAGAAATTAATCAGTGTGTTTTGATTAAAAGATTAAATTATTTCTGAAAATTCCAAAATGACTGAAAACATCGTAGGTTCCCTATTAAGTGTTTTCTGCTGACTGAGGTTAACAAAGTATTTCTAACTTGCAGAAATTTTTGCTGGAAAATATTTTAATAATTGCATGGCTTGAGCAGAAGTTAACTAAATCAACTTCTCTACCAATTCAAATTAAGTACCATCTGTGTTAAACAATTCCTTTATCATGGTTTTTGGGGATCTCAAGCAATTAAGAATAAAGAGAACGTTTCATCTCCTCCTTTCTCTTCAAACTATTGACACTTCGTAAGTCTAAAATTTATAGTTAAGTAAAATGAGTTTTGGTTCTTAGAAAACTTCTATACTTCCATAAAAAAAAAAGAGGAAAAAAAATAAACACAGCCACGTCTTTATCAGAAATTACTACAATACATAAGCGATTTGACCTCCATACAGAAATATTTAGAATTTGAGTACCTGCTAAATGAATTAAATGAATCATTTTCAAAGTGCATTAAAAATGGCTTCCTCCTTTCTCAGCCCTTCCTCTGCAGTTAATCAGCCATGTAAAAGTGACAGTTCTTAGCAGTGTGTGTAAAGGCAAAAAATATTTCCAAGTTCAACAACTGCAAATCAAAAAAAAAGTTTCATAGTGAAAAGAAAAAAGAATAATATTTGTTGCACAGAGACCTGTGAGATTCTCTCTTTCTCACTTAGGTTGATGGCTGATGCAGTAGGTGTATAATGTAAGCATCAATTTACTTATAATGTGTTTCCGTCTCTTCTTTGGAGAAGTCCTTACCAGCATCCATGGCGATGAAGCCTGAAAGCTTTTGCCTTCTCTGCTTCCTTCTGTTCTTTCTACAGGAGTAGTATCTCCTTAATTGCAAGTTTATTCCAGATATACCTAAGCCAGTTCCTCCCTGGAGGTTCAGCACTGATGTACGCTGCCTGTTGACTATGTTCAAGTTATTTTTGTTTAGAGCTTTGTGGAGAAGCTGGCAAATAAATAAAGCTACTTCTCTTTCCAATTTGGTTGAGAGAACAATATTTCAAACTTCATTTACTTCCTTTCCACAGGACAAAAATGGTATTTTGAAGTTAGTCATTGACTGGGGGAGAGGAATGAGGAAGTTATCTCTGTTGCTGATAAGAGATGCTCCACAGCTGCCTTTGAGCCTATCTACCAGTTCTTCTTAGCTTGAGAAGGCTAACTCACAGCAACCTCAGTCAGGTTCTCTTCGCTTTTTCAGAAGCTCGAGCAGATACATAACTGAAGGAACTTTATAGACTAATCTATTTCTTAATTAAGATGATGTTATACATTTGTATATATTACTAGTAAATGGGTATAAATAGCCTCCGTAAATAGTATCTATCAACTATAAATTTCAGCTCATTCTGTAGCAAACCCATGCTGGTTTTGTTGCGTTATTCTAAACTCCTGCCAGTATTTAATAAGATAATTTATTTGTTTATCTATCCATCAAGATGCTGAAAAGCAGAAACCCAATGCTTCTGCTAACATACAGAACCACGTCAGCTTTTGAACCCTAGGTACCTCATACTTAGACAGATGAAAACTAATCTGTCTATATTCAGAAACTGCACCTCTTGGCTACCTCAGCTTGTTCAGGAATTTCCACTCGTTTTTCACCTCATGAACATACTCACAGCTTTCTCTTCCACTTCATGCTGGTTCTACCTCCATGCCCCATTTTCTTCCCATCCAAGTCTCTTGATCACCTCAACAGTTTTTCTCCTTTCTTTTCATCTCAGTCCCACCAGATTTTAAAAGAAAAAATTAAGGATTAACTACTTGCAGCTGTCTCATTGTTCATTCTAGCTCTATAAAGTATTTTTAATCTCCTCTTCTTGCTAAACTCCTCTATTTAAGACTATGATATCTATTATTCTTTGTGCATAGTGTAGAACAATGGAGTGGATTATTAACTAGCCCGTAAGAAGCTATGTCATCAGCCCTATGGTATATGTGTATTTTATGTACAGAGCCCACAATGCATGTATACACACACATATCCATAAACACGCAGAAGAGATACTAAATTAGGTAGCTCAATACATTTTAAAAATTGAAATTCAAGAACAATTAACTGATCCTAGCTTACTTATGTCTTTATCCTCTACATACCAATGACATTACATTAATACATTCACAGCATGTTAACAGGAACAGCTGTTAAATAATAAATGCCTTACTATATTGTTTTCAGCAGGTGCTCCAGCAATTAAACTCTGGCTGCTTAGTTTCCAGCTCAGTTAGGAAAAATAACTATATCTTATGCCACCAAGTAAAATACTAGGCATTATCCAAAGAATAACAGAAACATCAAAATCAAGACATCCACTGTAGGAAATTATTGTTCTTTGTGAAGAAATATGTGTCATCTCCTGGCTTCTCCCTGCTTATCACTGAAAGAGCTCAAAAAGCAGCTTTTAGCAGAATAGTCTAGCAGCCTTTGCTGTAGATATCATTGGGTGTTTTACCTCAACTGGTGTCAGCATTTCAGCTCGTTCTCCATCCCACCACTGGCTAAAAGCAGCCACTACCACCCCTTTTTCAGATGTAGTTATTTGGGAGCCACAGCACAGGTCAGTAGGAGACCCAAAGAAAATCAACACACCAAAACCGCCTGTATTTCCATTTTCTGTAAATCAATGTGCCCTCAGGCAGCGCAACTCCTGGGTCTATGCAAGGGAAGTAGAGACAACCCATGGGCAGAGGCGTGACAAAGACAGGGACCCTAAAATCACTCTCTCGGAATCAGTCTGCAGTATCACTAGATCAGATGCAACATGAAACTACACGCTATAGCTAACTCTCCGAATACTCGTCATTAACTTGGAGAAATGTTAATCAGAAGCAAATCTTCAAAACCACTCAAGAATCAACAAATTTGCACATTTCAAATTTTAAAATAGCTTTTAGCTAAATAGCCTAAAATTAAGAGAAACACATATTTGAGAAAAAACCCACATTTCATTTGGTCAGCCTCTTATTTCCTAAACACGAGAATCAACTTCAATTACAGAATGCTATCAAGCTACCAAGCATAAAAAACCAGTTACTATTTGGCTTTTCCACTTGCAAGGCATCTTGACCGCCTTAATGTATCCAAACAATTGTTCAGTTAAAAAAAAGTATCTAAAAATATGGTTAAACTGCAAACATCCCTGTAAAATGTTTGTATTATCAATATAGTTTGTTTCATATTTTTAATTTTATCAGCTTTCTTAGATGTACTATACATCTCCAGTAGTCATTTAGTATTGAAGAAAAGTAACAACTACCACCTTTCATAGGCTTTCTTGTTTGAAAAATAATTATTTTAATTATTAAAGCTGCCAGAAACTTAACAAAATAGTACGTACAGTAGACTGCAATATTACCTTGTTCCAGCTTGAAATGCATTCACACGATTTACATCTGGACCGTACCATACAACTTAACTCATTATTCTGAATAAGACAGTTCTATTTTATCTCTCCACAACAAGACCAAAACACATGAAATATTAATTGCCCATAGAACATATTTCCCCAATAATTGTGTAAAAAATTCAGGCTTCTAACATGTTTTTATTTTCTTTAAAGGAACATTAAAAATAACTGATTTTTTTTTTCCTCAGCAAGTATTAGCTTTTCAAACAATCAAACTCTCCTACTGAAATGCAAAAGCTTATCACAAATCTGTTGTAAGGACCGCGTTCATTAAAGTCAGCTATCAATCAGTCACAGTAAAACTTTCCTTAAAACACGCAATGTAATTTGCATAAAGCCCTGCTCACTGTTACCGAGTGCTAGTTAACGAATCGTTCCTTTCATTTCATGCTACCGTACCTCATGAAGTATTACCATTACTTAAAACATGAGAGTATTTAGAATTCATTACATTTTCTTATTTACATACATATGCTATGCACCAGTCCGGCAAATGCAAACCTCCATTTCTCTATGCAGATTAGTAATCCTGAAGATCTCCACGAGTATCTTTATATTGACAAGGAACTGTCTGACTGAGGCTGTAACTAGCAAAATTAGAAGTCTGGATAGACTTACTGCATTATGGAATACAAACTTCATACATTCACTATAAATGATCTGCAGTTGAAAACAGGAAGTGTATTACAGTTAGATTTTAAACTTAGTGTACTGAGACGACTAGGAACAGCTCACATCTCCCACTCCACTGACTCTGAGGAGCCAGTTGCAAGTCTCATTACGTTTAGCGGTGGCTCTTACACCCCACATTCAGATTCATAGTATTTCAAACAAATAAGACTTAGGCATCGTGCTTCAGGAGAAAAAGCCCTCAAAAAATGAAGCCTAAAGGCTATGATACAGCAGAATAATAAGGAGAGGCCAAGAATATTCATTTTTAATGATATATAATTTGGAGGGATCTGTTAAATTGTCTTCTGAGCCGGCACAAACCAAGTTAACTTAAAGAATACACAAATCAGCACCAAGCCAGGCAGGTGCAATCCTAGCACAACCCACTACCACCACGGCAATGCTGCTTCTAGGACCCGATCAGCCAGCTCTGCACAGCAGAACAATGCACCATGTACACAAACCAGCTCCGTTTTGAAAAACACAGGGAGATTTCTAGCACGGCTGTACGTTTTCACATGCATAGATGATCACCAAATTGCTGTTTCAGGCTATCTATGTCGTAAGCAAGACAACCCTGCATCAGACAACATTCAGTTCTTGCTTTCAAAGTTCAGTTCTGTTAGGATAGAGATTATTTTCTTTAAAGGAAAAACAAAAATCTCATTTTTTTCATAAATTCCAGAGCAACCAGGTGGCTTCATGCAAGTTCTGTGACCTGAAACCTTGGCTACCTTTTTCAGTAAACCAGGTAACAAATTCAAGGCTAATCTAAGTCAGTCATCTTTAAAGAAATCTGACTAATGTATTATGTTTTACATGACAATCACCATCAGCATTGTGTTTCAACTATTATGTAGACCAGCAAAACATGCAACTTTATCCAACTTACCTGATGCCCGTCTGGTGAATCGGTTTATCACTGGAGCTGAAAGAAAACATGACATTTCAATTAGATTCTTTTTGTGATAGTCTAACACACTTGAAACATAACAATGTTATCTTCATTCAAAGTGCAACAAGTACAAAGCTCTGTCAACCATTATTTTTATGTCTTCATAGAAACCTATGTTAACTTCATACACAGTTAAACTTTTAAGCAGCTTTGCAAGAGACACGGTAGATAACAACCAGTAAGATTTCAAGACCATTTTCAGCTTCTTAAGACTTAGTAATTTATTGCTGTTCCTGACCGGCTTTGAAACATTTAGATCTGCATTTCCATTATTTATTGAGAGCACAGAAATTGGCATCTTGCAAAGAGTGACGCAAGCATAGTTTAAAAAAAAAAAAGATGAAAAAACCCTTGATTTTACTTTTAAAAAATATACCTATTAGAAATCTGGCATCAAAGACATTCCTATAGAGAGAAAGACTAACTTGCAATCCCATCTGAAAGATTAACTTTTGCTTTGACTAACCTCTAAAACTCCTTGGGTAAGTCAGTAACAATGCCAACCCCTGCCCAAACCCCAGTTTTACAGTGCAAACGACTATTTTACAGTGCCATCTTGGCACATCTCCAACTGCGTGCTGCAAACATTTGGAGTCAAGACTCCTGTCTTGATTCCAACTGGGAGAGATTGCAAAATACATCTTACAGCACACAGTTTTGCCTCTATTTCGTTTCCAGGTTTACCAGCTTCTTCAAGAGCTATTAGAGATAAAATAGATAAAGAAATGAAGTTTTATGTTTTGCCTTCCAAATACAACCTTCAGTCTGCTTCTAATTAGCATAAAACACTGTTCTTGAACTCTACTTTCATGTGATACATTAACTGCTGGAATAAACAGTAAGAAGAAAATCTGAATGACCTAATTTCAAACGTAGGCAGCAGCTACATTAAAAATGTATGCCCTTACAGTGCTTATAAACATTCAACCTTAAAAATTGCTCTTAATGTTTACATGGAATTGAAAAATGAAAAATAGAGCTTTTTTATTTTACCCCACTTAGTTTTACATGGGAGTTATGCATCATTTCTTGAACATTTAAGCCAAGATAAAGAAAAAAAAAAAAATGCTGAGAAAACAGGAGAGACAGTAACAGCCTGAGATGCAAACTGACTTTTTATTCCTTTGGGGAGAAAAAAAACAGAGCAAAGCTACAATTTCTAAACCACAGTCACAGATGGTTTGTGCAAGCACATAAAGTAGTGACAGGTCCAAGTGGCAAGAAAGACACTGGGAAATCCGACTACAGCGGTTCCGAGTGCTAGTCATGAGCAAGGAAACCTCTGGTGAATAAGCTATCACAAACCCCAAACACATAAATAAATAAACAAGACAGTAACATAACCAGCAAAGTTATTTTTAAATGTGAATTCTAACTCCCCCCAACATTTTTTTTTAATAAAAAGACAAGAAATTTAGACACTTTTTTTTTTTATTAGAGCAGATATATTTTATGCAACTACTACTTTGCAATACAGGGGGCTGTTTCATTCCTCAAAACTTTTCATTTTGTCAATAGGGTTACAGGCCAAATTCATTTCAGGACGCTAGTCATGACTGTCTCCATCAGATGTCTGAGCTGTTACCTCCAGCATGTAAATTAGCAGCAGTTCTCAGCAGATGTGTTTATATTAAAAAAAATAATTTGGAATTTGACATATTTCGAACAAGAAAGCATAAAATAGTGCTCTGTTCCCGTTCAAAAGCTTTCCCCAAACTCAGGGAGGGTACTTGGCCTTGGCTGTCAGTTCTGTACATCATTGGTAGATATGAAGATTTAACTCCTCTAGACAGCTATCTCAGCACATTTTACCAACACCAAAAAAAAAAAAAAACATTAAAAAAAGAACATCTAACACAAAACTAACATAATTTGGAGACTACTTCTCTTTGAAACAAGTTACTGAGACTGTCAAAGAGACAAGTCCTTTTGCACCTACTTCCAGCTACATACTTCTAAATTCTCTCTTTCATTTGGCTGCAGGGAGCTTAATTTATTTTACAATAAAAATTTAAAAATTATTTACTGTTAGAAAAAAAAGAAAAAAAAAGCAAGAATATCAGAAACTTGATAAGCAACTATTTTTGAGCTCAAGTGAACAATCAGTGTTGGAGCAGCAACCAGGCAAAGCCTTCCTCCCCAGACTGGGATTTTATGAAGGTCATCCAAATGTGTTACTGGGATATTTTAGAAGCAGCACTGACAGTTCTTTGTTATGGAGCAAGCTGAAATACTCTCTATTTCTCCTGTAACAAATCGCAATATACTTTTTCTGCCCAGAAAGATGGAAGCGTCAGCTTCCAAGAAGATCTCAGAGAATCATCAGCCCTACAGAAATGTAGCTGGTATTTTCACCAAAAAGTAGATACAGAGTAAACCAGGCCATTATTATGGCTGGCAGGATAAGCATAGTAAGGTGGGCAAAAGAGAGTTTAAAAAGAATTTTGCTGGAGCCATTAAAAAAAAAGTAATTATCTTTCAAACATGTCAGGAGGTGAAAGTCTTGGCTCAGAAACAAATGGACAAATTGATGGCAGAAATATTCAATGAAGGATATTAAAAGCTCCTCCTGGAACCACAGAGCATCAGGAGCAGCAGAGAGATTTCCAGGGAACCAGCACTACTTGCTCTGCCTGTACTTATCGTCTTCCCTAAATATTTTTTTTTTTTACCACTGTCCTTACTGAGTTCTGGGCTCGGCTGATTCTTAGGTTTGGAGTGAGATGACTGTCCTGACTCACAAGGCTCAAGTGAAAGTGGCACCCAGAGACTACCACACCAAGGGACAGTCTTGGCATCCAGGTTTAACTCTGAGGGCAGCTTTGAAATCCCGCTCCCAGGCCACAGGGATATAGCACGTACCCCTGTGGGCTCAAGCCCCGAGCTACACGCAGGCACAAGAAGCGGTGCTTAGGTCCTGTGCTTGCCACCCTGCTGCTGCTCCCCAACGCCCCGCTCGCCCCTCTCCTCCCAGCCACATCCGCAAGAGGCTTCTCAGGACTTTCGGTGCCAGCCTACAGGTGCAGCAGAAACTGGCTGGCTGTCAGGCTCTGTAGGCTGCCCGAGGACTGCTCCCCACCATGAGAAACCCAGGCAGCCTCGTCAGAGCTACCCCATCCCCGACAACACCCCCCTTGCAACACTGCTGACACGCGCCAGTTCACAGCTCCACAATATTCCAGCGACGGTAAACTCAGGAAGGGAATGGGTTTGAGGCAACACCTACATGGCTATTGAAGTTAACTCTACAGCAAAAATACACTTTATTGTAAAGGTTATAGTGACATTGTGCTGAGGGTTGGTTGCTCAGAATGATTCAATAAAACAACTTGCTAGAAAAAAACTGCTTAAAGTCACTTACAGCTACACACACACACACACCCCGACACAGGCTTGTGCAAAACATAAAAGGAACAAAGAGCATGGATTGCAAAACCTCATCATTGCAAAATCCAGGGATTTTTCCCAATAAAGGGTAAACTGGCATGCAGACAAATTCAGAACGTGTCCAGTGACATTTGTTCTTTTTTCACAGTAAGACAAGAAGCGCTGCACCACAACTGAGTAATGTCCTGCTGTGCACAGAGGATCTTGCTTTAAGTGTGTGGTGTCACTCCAATATTAGACGTGACTCTTCACGCTCTAGTTTGCCTCAACCAAAAATCGATTACGACCTTACATAGGGGAAAAGGAATAAAGGCAAAAAAAGGAAGTGACAGCCATTTGTATCCTGGCAAAATTTTGAATAAATTATCTTTGAAGCTATTGATCCTTACGTGACATATTACAGTTGCTTTGCTGTTAGCATTACATAGGAGAGAATTCCACTGTCTCAGATGTTACCTGCTCTTAACTGGAATCCATGTTTGCAAATCATTGCTTAGATGACTGTATGAAGGTACAGTTTTTAAAGTATTTTGGCAATAAAGATCAAGTAAATAAGCAAATAATTGATATACGACCAAAAGAGGCTGAAGTGTTTTAATGTGTCTATTCGCCAATAATAAGGTGTAAAAACAACATCAAACTACATGAAGCACACATGAGAAATATTTCCATCACTCAACAACTGTCTTACCACTGCTCTTTTCCCCACTGTATTTTACCACTCATACTACTTTTTATGAGTATTAAGCAGTCATCACAACGGCCCCGCGAAACAGACCATAAAAGCAGCGTAATTCTGTAAATCAAGGAGGAAATGAGGGTCTATGAGGTTGTTTGCAAAGCACCGAGACTAAGAAGGGAATGCTAAGAAAGGATCCCTAGCAGGGCATCCTCTACACAGTTAACTTGTTCTGATAGCTTGAGCTGTCCCTATTTGCAGACTCCCCATTTAAGTGCTCAAAGTCAAGTTTGCTGCAGAAACTGTCAGAGACGCTTGTGCCATTAATGTCACCTGGAATAAGAAGCTAAACACATCGCAGACATTAGACGTGCAGCCTGCCTAAGAAGTCAGGGACTGTCAGCCTGGGATTTAACAAGAGATTCTGCTTATCAGGGGCTGCTAAGGACGTGCTCAAGCGCTCTCTGACAACCAGATCTGTAAGCTGTGCCTTCTGTGAGCCTGCAAACCAAACCCAAGGCAAATACACCACCCTGGGCCGTGCTGCAGAGTGCACAGGACCCCCCGTGTGGCCAAGCCAGGGTGAGCAGACCCATCTCCTTGCAGCTGCTCCTGTGGACAGAGGCCATCAGGAGACTGCTCAGGCCACATTTATGGCAACGCAAGGCAACGCTCTTTTAGAGCAAAACACACAAAGCCAAAACGCCTGCTCTGAGTGACGAGGGCTGGCAAGAGATTAGTGATTAATCTTCAGTATTAGTGAAAATCAGAACACTTTCCACAAGCCCCCACTTTCAATTAGCCACTGTAATTTCTTCATAGGGCAAAGGGCTAAACCCCCTTAAAAAACCCAACCGAACAAAAAAAATCAAATTCAGCCATTACATGTCTAAAGCCCTCAAATTTGGCAGCCCACAGTTCAAAAAACCCAGCTCTATTTACAGAGCAGGAACACTGCTAATACATCTTAAGGAGTAGGCACAAACAGAAATATCTGCACCACAGCATGTCATCCTTGCATGGAAGACGCAAATGTCCCAAGTGGGGTTATGAAACAAGAGTCATAGCCAAATCATACATTTTTTTTCTATCCTGTTGAGGGAAAAGCAGTGTTAAGACTCTCAAGGACCTCACTGAAGTCAGTGGGTTAAACATAGCCCAAATTTCAACAAGAGACTGAGAACCTGCTCTCAACACACCATGTGATTTTATACAGTTTAACTCTAGTGATTTCAGAAGAGTTATTCCTGGTTTACACATATATTTTTTATCACATGTCTCAAAATCCCAGTCCAACCAATAAGCATCACAGGCATTATGGACTCTACCTTTTCAGTTCCAAGCTCACCTATTTCTCAGAGTTCCAGCAACTTTCAGCAATACTTTGAATTATGCCTATTGTAATCACATTCCTATATTATGCAAATTAACATTCACTTGTCTTCTTTCACAAACAGATCATTAATTAGAATGAACTAATCTGAACAAGAGAAAAAACAAATGTAAATGAATGTCTAAGATACATGCTTCAGACAGACTTACGTTTTTATGTCCCAAATGGATGAAATACAATTAACTCCCCATCACCCAAGACAATGATAGACTGAGACAGCATGGATAATGATAATAATAATAATGATGAGAATAATAATAATAATTTGGAGCCCTTTTAATTTCATAGAATGATAGAATCGTTTAGGTCAGAAAAGACCTTTAAGATCACCAAGTCCAATCGTTAACCTAGTACTGCCAAAACCACCACTAAACCATGTCCCTAACCACCACATCTACCCGTCTTTTAAATACCTCCAGGGATGGTGACTCAACCGCTTCGCTGGGCAGCCTGTTCCAATGCTTGACAACCCTTTCTGTGAAGAAATTTTTCCTAATATCCAGTCTAAACCTCCCCTGGCTCAACTTGAGGCCATTTCCTCTTGTCCTATCACTTGTTACCCGGAAGGAGAGACCGACCCCCACCTCTCTACAACCTCCTTTCAGACAGTTGTAGAGAGCGATAAGGCCTCCCCTCAGCCTCCTTGTCTCCAGGCTAAACAATCCCAGTTCCCTCAGCCGCTCCTCATAAGACATGTGCTCCAGACCCCTCACCAGCTTTGTTGCTCTTCTCTGGACATGCTCCAGCACCTCAATGTCTTTCCCTCCATCGCAGGAAATTTTCACTTTAGTTCAGGATTATTCCAAGTAGAATGATTATTTCAGAGCACTCACAGGCTGAGACAGGCATAAGATAATACAATTATGTTAGTGTACCTTCACACCAATAAGACCTCACAAAATCTCAAGGAAGGCAGGACAAGCACCACCACCACCCTGTGTGCGCTCACCCATGGGCGTCACCCCCAGCCAGTCTCAGCAGGGGCACGCCTGCCTCTTCCAGCCCTGCTGTAGGTTTGGCATGGCAGGTGATGAGCCTAGGCTGACAAAACGATCTTCACAGAGCTAAGTCCAGCCAGATGCCTCAGCGTGCTAAGTTCTGCAGGCACATCATGGGGTGCCTGAATTGCCCCTGCACAGGAGCAGCTATGGGGCAGCACTGGAGCCGGCTCTAAGAGCAGCTCAGCTGTGCTTGTGGTACCAGCACAGGTAGCAGCGGCACAGGTAATCCACCACCACAACACCACAGGCTATCCACAACAGGTAACTTCCCAGTGGAGAATTAACAGCTGATTATATTTACAGTCAGTATCATAGCCGAGGTAAAGGTACATGGTCTTATCGTCCTTAGAATCTCTAAATATTAAGTAGTAGTAGAATTCAGAATTAGGAAGATGATAAAATGAAGCTGTTAAATGAAAATACATAAATTATGTAATAAAACTGTACAGTATAGATCTCCATATTCCTTAAGAAATTTGTTACTGTTGGAATAACTTTGAACCTCTTCACTTTACTCTGAAGAGCTATTCTTCCTTCTAGTTATCAAACTCTGGTTGGTACATTCACTGACAGTTTGAAGAAATGACTCTGACAAAGAAGGGAGTTGTCAGGTCTATGGAGAATGGTTCTCGTCTTTTCTCTGTGAAAGGCCGTGATGACTGTGAGGAATGAGGAGAGGGGACGAGCCCAGGGAATATGCAACTATTATTCAGAAGACAAACAAATGGCCCTTGCAATACAGTAGCTAGATACAGCATAGCTTTATAAATAAGTGTGTTTCAATTTCTGGAAATTTAGCAGCAGCAGTAATATTTTTAATGATGAAATACATAAAATATATTTTATTATTTCCCTCACCAAATAAGTCAATCTCAAAAGAGGATCTTTTATTATAAGCAAAATTCAACAACAACACATAGGCTGGGCCTTTACGGAAGGAGAAAAGGTAAACCACAGCCACACAGGTGCACATTGTAAGTAATACTTGGCCAAAGAACCTGAAAGGTTCGACAGCATCACTGCCACCAGATTTCCCAATAAGCAAATCTTAACATTTCAGGAGAATCTGAAGCCCACTCCAAAACACTGATTTTCCTTGGAAAGGAAAACCCACAGCGCCTCACGGGGTAAGATCTGCGCACAGAGGGATCTGGCTGCATCCAAAGAAGGGTGTGCTGCTGGAAGGCAATGCAAGTATGGGCTCTTAGGAAGAGTGTGCTCCCTAAGGAGTCACGGCTGTTACATACCCAAGGAGGCAGAATGTATACATGTACATGCATTCATACACACAGGCATAATGCAGGCAGCGATGCATGCTTTCAGGGAGTCCCAGAGACAGAGACTGAGAAGCCCAAGATGAGGAAGAAATGATGCTACAGTGGTAGTATTCACGTGCTACTGGGAGAAAGAGCGAGAGAATAATTTGGCTGTTGCAAGAAAAGTAGATGTTGGTGAGAGAAAATAGCTACATTAGATGGGATGCCTTAAGATTATTTTTTTAATTAAAAATTATATGTACAGATTTTAAAACCATCTGCACCACAACAAATACATACATAATTATTCCTATCTCTGAATACATCAGCACATCTGTAAAAGAATAAAAATATACAGAAACCAGAATAGCCTGTTATCCCCATTTTTATAATATGCAACAAATTAAACTAAATTTACAAGAGGTTGTAGTCCTGAATACAGTTAGTCAAAATGAAATTTTGAAATTTTTATTAGCTCTACAGTTTACTTCTTTTCATTTTTCAGTCTGGAAAATTAGTTCCATTTCACTGTAGAACATTTTCTCAAGGAAGCTGGGAAACCCTTATAGTCACAATAATTTAAAACTACAGTGGATAATTGCCTTGTACTCCTTGCAATTCAGCTCTGGAACTCATATTTCCAGAATTATGTGCTAGTACACTCGGATTATCCCTTTCCAAACCCAACACCACACACTTCCAAAGGCTGCACAGGATTTCTGTGGTCTCCTAGGATAACCTTCACAGAAAGATGAGATGGAAAAACCCAGCTACTTATTTTATTCTTACAAATACATAAACTATCCTAAAAAAAGGGCTACCAAAACCAGCACAGAAGCTAGCTGTTCTTCTTTACGTATTTCATTCCATATACTAACATGTACCTCCCAGGTGATACACAAAAGTTGCTACTTCAAATCAAAACCAAACAGCAAACTCTCCCACCTCACCTCTCTCTGATGACTTACACAGTAACAAGTCGCAAATTATTTCTTCAAAACCTAAAAGCTTGACTTGATAACTCATGTCAAAAAAAGCTCAGTAAAATTTTTGGCAAATTAATTCATTGATTATGAAGATGCCACCACACAAGCACATTAATTAAATATCTGGATAAATACCTCAGGTTTTGCTTTGCTGAAGATGAAAACTCTGTGCATTCATTTAAACACATCATTGTGGTATCAGTAAAAAAGCAATGTTATAAATGGGGTCCCTGAAAACACTTAATAAACAGAGAATCTAATATATTATCGCAGGATTTTTACATTATTTCCAGGTTATAATTAGTGTTGAAGTTAAATATATTTGTTTTTTAAATGCTGCTATGGAGCAGCACACTTTCATGGTCATGTTTTGACATGTACATACAGCCAGTCATTATGCCATAAGTTGGCTGGTTATTTAACCTGTCATAACACAAACCTCAAAAGAGAGGCAAAGAAATCTTTCCCAGTTTATCAGTTAAGAGATTTCAGCTCTTATGAATAATTGATGCTGCATGTAATTACTAATACTGAAAATAAAAAGATGAAATGCCTGTCTGATGTGTTAGACCAATGACCCAACGCAGTGAAACAGGCTGTCACAGCCCATTAATGGGAACGAAATTCTGCTCTTGGAGAGTGTATTTACTTTTCCCACCCAAGCAGTTTGTTCGAGATTTGGGCTTTTTTATTTCTTTTTAGATCTCTCACTTCTTTCAGATTAATGTCTCATGTTAGAACATTAAAGAATTAAGTGAAGATGTTGCTGTATTGAACTTTTCTCTCTGAAACATGCACTCTGTTACAGTGCCGCATGCTACACGTAGCATATTTCCCCTTCCAAATTCATCCTCATGACTGCTTGTAACCAGCACACTTAGTCATTATCTCATTAAAAGTAAGCAGTCACCTAGATAAGAAAACAGGAAAAAAAAATTAAAAAAAAAATCATTCACAGCAATATTTCTAATCGTCAGTTATAGCAGAGACTGCAACAAGTTAATTTGTGCCAGAATTTGTCTAGGCACAAGCTGACGATGTGTACCTGTGCAGAAGCGCTGGCCTGGAGTGCTTGCTGCCCTCAACCCCAGGTTACTCGGTATGTATGATGAAAACTAATGCTATGTATACAAGAAGATTTCTACCCACCAGAGACAACGTATTTCTAAAGCAAAAAGCGAGTATGAAATTAAGCCTAAAAATACCAATGGAATAAATGTATGAGGGAGGTCAGTCTTCCCGGGACATGCCCTGGGCTACAAAAACCCAAGCCTTCCCACAACATCAAAACCCAAGACCTGGAATGCTGCTTTAGCTTGGTCATCACCTATAGATCCTGGTTTTCGTCTATCCTCAGTTATATACAATTTACCAAACTGCCTATTTCTGCCTACCAGAGTGGGCTGGGGTTTTTTAGTTCGTTGTTTTTAACATGATCACTATACCCCAACACCACTTGTGGTAACATCCCTCTTTGCTAAGCAATTCATTACCATCTCCAAGGAATATTCTGCTATAGCCATAGCATAATTTACAATTGCTACTAAACCCCACTTGATACAAAATGTCAGTAATGCTTTTATCTTCCTACCATCTGTAAATGGCTTCTTTCCACTTGAAATTTCATAAGCTATTTTAAGAATATTACGGTTATTTGCTTTCTAACACTGCAGCGTAGGCGTTCAGATCCAATTTCATGTTCTTTTCTGCTTTCTAATTCCGCTGCCTGAAGCATATTTACTAATGTATGCATGTTCCTAGTCAGAATGGGAGAAAAAGTGGCCATTCTGCCAAAGCTCTACCAGCAATGCCCAAACCAGTTGGGTGGTGCTGCTCACCTGTAAAACTATCAAACTGACATTTCATCACCATCTCGTAAGATGAAGAATAATTTACACCTGTCCTTGAACCAATATTTCTGTCAAACTATAAACAAGACCACCGAAGATTTTACAAGAGTGACCTGTTCTCCTGAATTCCTGGTAGCCAACAGCTTCCCTTAACTATTACACAACTGTTTTACAGGCGCTTTTTTTTTTTTTAATAAGATTTTGGGCTACATTTTTTGTCTTTTGACAGTACCTGCAGGTTATATTTATTACAAAGGAATAATGTTGCAATCTCGCTGATGGTAGTGGGTTGCAGAAGATGTCATGGCTGTCAGTATTCTTCTCCGAGGGAGTACACCTTTGTGTGGAGTTTATAATTATCTCATCTATTTTATATGGTTTAACAATTGTGAACATAACTGCTTTCTCCCATACACATTCATACTACCTGTGTTTAATCCAAAGCCTCAAACCCTTTAAGACTCAGGCTTTCCTACTATTATTCATGTTTTTGTCACTTTGCCATTAGGTTATTACAACAAATCCTACATGGGCAAATACCATTAAAACTTTCTGAAGTAAAGATTTTATACAAAGTCTCTGCCTGCTTCCAAGGACTACCTTGCCAGAAACCTGTGCTACAAAGTACCTTGATGAAGAAGTATATGAATATGTACAATCTGCACTGCCTGCTCATTCACTTCCTGGTGAAATTTAAGATTTTGGACTTGAGGTGTATTTTAAAGTTTGCATATTTTAAGAACATTATTACTTAACGAGAGTTTCTCTTGCATTCATTATAATAGTTCATGATAATAGATAGACCAGATGAGGCTGGTCAGAACTAAACCAGACACTTTTGTTAGCTTTCAGATCATGAGGCAAAGTACATTTTCCCACTTGGTTTTAGAGAAAGGCTGAGAGATGTACCTCAGAGCACAGTGCTCTAAAAGAAAAAGAAAGCCCAAACTCCAAGTGTTATTGCTTGAATATAATGAGACTAATGGCATTGAGACCATTTCAGGGGGAAAAAAAAAAAAAAATATATATATATATAAAAAAGCATCTAAATAGAAAAGCCATGACCAAAAAGAAAAGCACTTGAGCATTATTCTGTCCTGACTTCTACCACATAAATGCCAGCTCCTCAAAAATTTGCTGGGGATACCTCTGGCAGGATGGTGCTTCCTGACTCCAGCATGCTGACTGATGAAACCTAACACAATCCTCAAGCAGAGCATATCGCCTGTTTCCCGGTCAGACGTCTCACTGGTTTAACAGCCTACAAATAACATCCCTCCCACCACTAGACAAACTGTCCGTTGACTGGGAGCCAACAAAACCAGCTAGTGAAACAACAACAAAATGAAAAAGTCCCAGTGTCCTCCCACCAGCTAGGAACACATCCGCTGGAGTCACTTCACTTGGTGGCTGACACCTTCCCCAAGCTCAGGTCCCACAGGTCAGAGTATAGTTTCTGAGAATGGGTTTGTGATATTTTGGGGCTTTGTTTTTCTGTTTTTAGTAAATCCTTGTACTTTTAGGCTGCAAGCCTGAATAACATCAGCAACATAAAAGCCTAGGCTACCAGCGTTGAGCTTTGAGAGGCTGAGCCAAAGGAAAGGGAGAGGGGGGAGAGAAAAAAAACCAACCAAACAAAAAGATTCTACTGTTCACTTCCCATCTATGTGCAATGCTAAATTACTGCACGCAGCTGTCAGGGATTACAGTGAAGCTGTTAGCCAAAGCCCCCTTCATGATTTAGCCTTTCCCGTTCTCAGGGGCAAGTGAATGAAGCACAGCTGGTGCTGGTAGCTGCACTTGCTTTAACACAGACCTTCCGTACCCGTGCAATATCTGCTGACATTTACTCTTGCAAACATGCAGGACAGCATGCAAACATGCCTCCAGGGAGAAGGTGGGATACAGATTCACCTTTTATAACACAAGGCTCTACCTCCCTTTCAGACAGTCAAAACCACTATCCATATCTATAAGACTACTGATGATGAACTAACTATAGAGACCTCAGGCGTGATTCAGGTAGACCATCATGAACAGCTTTATGAGTCAAGGAAGGGGGTAGAGAAGGCCAACAAAGAATCCCTGGTGACAGCAATACCTAAGTTCAAGGTCCTGCACTGGGTCACGGCAACCCTGGTATCAGTACAGGTTGGGGAATGAAGAGACTGAGAGCAGGCCTGCCCAGAAGGACTTGGGGGTACTGGTGGATGAAAAGCTGGACATAAGCCGGCAATGTGTGCTCACAGCCCAGGCTGCCAACCGTATCCTGGGATGCATCAAAAGAAGTGTGGCCAGCAGGTCAACAGAGGTGATTCTGCCCCTCTCCTCTGCTCTGGTGAGACCCCACCTGGAGTACTGCATCCAGCTCCCGAGCCCTCAGCACAGGAAAGACATGGACCTGTTGGAGCGGGTCCAGAGGAGGACCACAAAGATGATCAGAGGGCTGGAGCAGCTCTCCTATGAGGACAGGCTGGGGTTGTTCAGCCTGGAGAAGAGAAGGCTCTGGGGAGACCTTATTATGGCCTTTCAGTACCTAAAGGGGGCTTATAAGAAAGAGGGGGACAAACTTTTTAGCAGGGCCTGCTGTGATAGGACAAGGGGTAATGGCTTTAACCTAAAAGAGGGTAGACTTAGGCTAGATAGAAGGAAGAAACTTTTTACAGTGAGGGTGGTGAAACACTGGCACAGGTTGCCCAGAGAGGTGGTAAATGCCCCATCCCTGTAGACATTCAAGGTCAGGTTGGATGAGGCTCTGCGCAACCTAATTTAGTTGAAGATGTCCCTGCTCATTGCAGAGGAGGCTGCACTAGATGACCTTTAAAGGTCCCTTCCAACCCAAATGATTCTATGATTCTAAGTGACTCCACAAATCTTCACAGGCTTAATCTTGTATTAGCTGCACAGTGAACTGTCAACATGGCACCGTCAATACAGGTGCTACTGAAGACATCATGAAACCTGCCAGACCAACTGAAGGACTGCAGATAATGGCAAAAATCCATGAACAATGAGCTACCATGACTTGCAAGAAAACAAATTATTGTTCTCCCTATTGATAAAGAACCACACAAAGGAGCACCACACAGACATATCATCCTGTTAACAATGCCAAAAGAGCTGCAGAAACTTGTGTAAGCAAAGTCCATTATCTAATGTGTTTTAATTACCCAGAATTATATCTACTGAGGATCGTACAAATGGCACCTCCCAAATTGCACAGCTGGCTGTCGCTTTCCCCATAATAGGGCAGGTAAAGAATGGTGGCAATTAGGGATGACAACTTTCCAACTCATCAGGCAGCAGTCCTCCTTGTACCCATTGCCTTGTGACAGCTAGCTGCTGAACAAAGGGCAAACACAACACGGACCTCATCTCCATGATCACCACCATCCTGATCCTGAAATTCTCTCTTGAACAGCTACCTCTCAGTTTTGGAACATGACACCCCATCATCACTATCCCTCTTCTCACAAATGTAAGAATGCAGAACGTGTTGTACCTCAGAGCTTAACATGTAGCACAACACAGTTTTGTCTCGTACTCAGTATTGATACCACTGTGCCAGCATTTGTATGACCATGATCAAACACAGACCCGTGCTACTGCATGTTACTGTCCCAGTGTCAAGATGCAAACAGCAGCAAATAACATAGCATATATATGCTATAACACCTTTGTTTAGGTTCTTTTTCCAGGCTTGCACTCATCTCAAACTGTTTTTCTCTTCCATGGTAACAACTCGAAACTTTCCCAGAACATGCCAGGATTGTAGCCCAGACTACACAGAACACAGAGAATGAATAGAGAGCTCAGTTGCCTAACTTGGTGTGGAGATTTTTGTGCCCCAAAGGTAAATGCATAATGATAACAAATGTCACTTGAGGCCCTTTATAAATCTAGTCTTTATTCTCAAACTGCCTCTTATGAGTCAGTACCTGTGCCCCGATTATGGAGCCTTTAAGACCAAATAACTCATTTCTCAAGAGAATGAAGAGGTCAAAGAGATCCCACAGTGTGAACAGACCTTATGGACAGGTTAGTAAGATATGTCTTTTCTGTCCTGAACCAATCGATTTGTGCAAGAGAGGTGAGAAGTGGCCAAAGGAAGTTGCAGATACTAATTTACCTCAGCACCTTCTGTTTTGTTAGCGTGAAACAGGGATTACTGGTAGCACATGAACAACGCCTGCAAGGAGAGATATGGTAAAAGTGCAAATACACAGACCTATCTCCTGTCAATTGATTTCTTCTTACACTGCAGTAGCATTATGTCCTGGTTTGAGGTAAAACAGAACTAATGTTCTGTTCAGTAATTTTACTTTGCAGTTAAGCCTCTTCTAACTAACTGAACTCTCTGAAATTAACAGCATATTGTGCAGATAATGTTTGCCCTCAGAGTGATCAGACCTACGTTTATAGTTGATGCCAAGGAATGGCATGCAGAGAGGCTCTTGCTTACCCTTATTGCTCTAACACCCAAGGGCAGCTAACTTGGTTATTTGCTCTGTTGGAGGGTCGGAAGCGGAAAAGCATAGAGGGGTCCCACCTGCGGGGAGGAGCGGACAGGACAGGGGACCCAAAACTGACCAACAGGGTATTCCATCCCATCTGCCTCATGCTCAGTACAAAAGCTAAAGGGTCAGCCCTCTTTCTTCAATGGCCGGCGTCCAAGCAGGACTCTGTCTGTTTGTCTGCCTTTGATCCCGATCTGTGCATTCCTGAATCCAGATGCGGAATCCAGTTCCTGTCCATCGCCGAGTCCAGTCTGGGACTTTCCCAGTGCCTGCCAGTGACATGATCATCACCCTGGCAGCTTGATACAGTTTTGTATACGTCATTATTTTCTTTTTATTATTTTATTAATATTTTCATTGAAGTAGTTTAGTTTTCTTTTAAACTCCTAAGTCTCTTTCTCTCTTCCTCCTCTCCCTTCCAGGAGAGCATGTGTCATTCGTTTCAGTGGTGAGTCCAGCCAAACCATGACAGATTTATCGGCGCCCAAGATGGGGCACAAGCGGGCTCTGATAGATTGCTTGAATAGTCAGAATTCCAACTTGCTCAAAAATTAAAGCTGACAGCTCACACCATGTCGTTCTTAAGTGTAATGTTATATCGTGCCTTTAGACAGTATTGTTTAAAGTTAATCGACACAACGCTGCTTAACCTGCCAGATGTGTTGTATGGTTTATTTGCTCTTTGTTTTTGATGCAGTGGTTTAAACATGCTATTCTGCTGTGGTTTGGGATACAGGTCTATAACATGGTAACTTGGATAACAGTTTTACCTGCGTATCTCAGGCATCATGTAATGGATTCTACTACTAATTACACTTTCGATTTTACCTGGGGGAAGTTTACGTCGCCCTTTAATGCTTACACCAAATTGACACCATCAAAGCTAGGGGCTGGAAACCTTCTGGATTTCAAAAATGAACATTACTTGCTTAAAATCATCATCTTGTTGTTGATTCTCCTGAATGTGTTTCAGGGGTGGTTTCTTATTAAAAATCAGTGCAGGAGTTGGCATTATATGACATATGCTGCTACCACTCAAATCCCACAGGCCACTCTGCAGCACACACCAGGACAGCCACTCCGCCACCCAAACCACAACACATTAAAAGCATTCAATGAAACTATGAAAAAACTATGAATGCTACTATGTCTTATGGCTGCATTACTTGGGATCACATTCAGAAATGTCCAGTAATGACGAGTACTGGATTTTTCAGTGCTACTCTATTTTGCTGAATAGTTTGGGCAGCATTTGAAAAGTTGCATCTGTTGTAAGTGAACTTCGGCATCACAGTCACTTTCACTCCCATTTCGTTCTGCTCCTGGCTAGCGAAGCTTGAGAACGTTCTCCTGACTTCCTTCAGTAACTATCTGTGAGATTCCTACCAGGGGCCAATTTTCCATGACTCTTGATAACAAACTCTCCAACGGGCTGATTAGTCATCAGGCAATGGAATAACTCTTGGCATAAAATAATGGTCTTCCACCAGAGGGCTTTAAAAAAAAAACCAAAAAACGAACCAACAGAAACCTCTGTGCTCCCAGTTTGGATTCCCTAGCAAAATTACATTTGATAATGACACCATTACCTGAAATGCAGCTAAAACCAATTGTAACAAACATATGTGGTCCTGACCCAAAGATCCCTTCCCTCTAGACCCATCCAAGAAGCCCAACATACACTTTTTCATATTGTCTATTTACAGTTACCTACCTGGGTGGATAATTTGAGATCTGGGTACTGAACAGGGAAGTACAGACAGACAGAATGAAGGCAGACCAACAGATGCAGCTGGAGATCTGGAGTCTTGCTCAGACTCTCTGCTTTGGGGACATAGCAGAAACTCTTTACTCTGTGTCTGATGAAGCAGTACTTCTCCCGTCTAGTGTCCTCCCCCAACCTCCACTGCCTTTGAAGAAATCCTACTTCTTTTAGATCAGGTAAACAAAAGAGGTCAAGACTGCATCAAAAAAGGAGAAAAAAAACCCTAAGGGATGAGTCTGCTTGCCTGGTTACATGTCAGAATAGCAACACACACCTTTGAAAAAAAAAATGCCCTATTCCCCAGGCCATGCCATATTCCAAGGGTAAGCGCTGAAAGTTCTTCTCTTGAAGCCAAGTCAATGTGCAAACAAGCATGCTAAAAAGCAGATAAGATGCCTGACTCCGACCTACTGATCTGGATGCTCAAATGTCCACAAAGAAGACAGACTAGAATTTCTTTTTCAACTTACTGGAGTATGCATGTTTTACATTATACACTCAGTGGAAAAAAAATAAAATCCACTTCTGTGAAACACTTGTAAATTTCTAACATTTCTTCCTTGCTTTCTCAACAAATTAAAAAAAAACAAAATGTAGAGTGCTTCAGAAAGTTTCTGAAACTGAAAGGACACAACTTCATAAACTTAGGACACACAATACTTTCAACTTATATTCCCAGTATCCACATTAGGGTACTAGAAGTGAACACAAGGAATACTACTGCTATTTTTTTTTAAATTATTTTGGACAAGAAAAAATAATTTAATCCTACTTTTTGTCTTAGTGGATTTTAAAAAAAAAACAACCAAAACACAACTGCAAACAAGGACAACTTTGTTTTCAAAAACACCAACACAAGACAAATTTATTCACCTTTTATAGGCTGGGTCTATACGTGACCTTTGTGTTAAGTGTGACCAGAAAAGCGTATTGTTTAATGTAGGATTCAGTAATGGTTATACGGCAGGAGTCCATATTAATAACCACAAACTGCCTTTTGTATAAACAATTTGGTAAATGACAGTATGCATTAGTATATGCAATAATCTCTTCAGTGCACAGACAAGGCAGTTCTGCATTTGCTTCATGCGAGGTTGTGCTTGTGGTGGTCTGCTCCGGTGGAGAAGGACTAGCTGTTGGGGCTGCACCTACCCAAGGCCACCCCCAGCACATTCCACTCCCCACAGTGGCAGATTTGTGGAGTTTTTGGGGCAGCTGCTGGCTGAGCAAACAGCTTTGCCTTTTCCTGCTCCCTCTCACTCCTTCAGGCTCATACAGAGTTTGCATCCCCAGCCTGTCCTGTGGCTCTGCTCCCACACTCCCCTAAATGAGTTCATGTCCATTTGGGAATATGCTCTTCTTTTCATTAAAGCACAACATCACGTTTATCAACCACCTCACTGGCACTCTCCTGTGACAAAATCTGGAAGAAGGCAAGATGACCCAGATATAATCTATGTAAGACAATGGCAAAAATCAGTAAAGCTTTCTCAGTTTTGCTACTCCTTTTATAGGCAATCTTTGTAGCCTAAACAGGCCATACAGGTTTCCTCCGTTCACAAGAGCTTTGCTGATTATTCATGTATTCCTGCACACTTCAGTGAAAGATAATTCCATTATTTTCTATGTTTGGCCAGAAAAAATGATGCACCAGACAAAAATTTCTTAAATTCTAGCATCAGCTGGGCCCTGGACTCTAGATACTGGAAGTTTTTTTTAAATACTGCAGGCAAACAATGCCACATGAGCCCCTTACAGCCCTTCACACACATATTGCTGGATCGACAGGTCAAGGCCAATAGTATGAGGCTCAACAAGGCCAACTGCCGGGTCCTGCACTTGGGTCACAAAAACCCCATGCAACGCTACAGGTTTGGGGAGGAGTGGCTGGAAAACTGCCTGGCAGAAAAAAGCATGTGAGTGTTGATTAACAGCTGGCTGAATATGAGCCAGCAGTGTGCCCAGGTGGCCAAGAAGGCCAACGGCATCCTGGCCTGCATCAGGAAGAGCGTAGCCAGCAGGGCCAGAGAAGTGATTGTCCCACTGTACTCGGCACTGGTGGGGCCCTACCTCAAATACTGTGTTCAGTTTTGGGCACCACAGTATAAGAAGGACACTGAGGTGCTGGAGAGGGCCCAGAGAAGGGCAACGAAGCTGGTGAAGGGTCTTGAGAATAAGTCTTATGAGGAGCAGCTGACGGAACTGGGGTTATTTAGTCTGAAGAAAAGGAGGCTGAGGGGGGACCTTATTGCTCTCTACAACTATCTGAAAGGAGGCTTCAGAGAGGTGGGCATTGGTCTCTTCTCCCAAGTTACAACCCATAGGGCAAGAGGAAATGGCATCAAGTTGCGCCAGGGGAGGTTTAGGTTAGATGTTAGAAAAAACTTCTACATTGAAAGGGTTATTAAAGACTGGAACAGACTGCCCAGGGAAGTGGTTCAATCACCATCCCTGGGTGTATTTAAAAGCCATCTAGATATGGTGCTCAGCGACATGGTTTAGAAGTGGGCCCGGTAGAGTTAGATAACGGTTGGGCTCTATGATCTTAAAGGTCTTTTCCAGCCTTTTCCAGCAATTCTATGATTCTAAGGTCCCTGAAAGATGGGGATGGCAAGTATTCCATTTTACTAAGTTACAGCGTGTGCTCAGGCATACAGTGCAAACTACTCAAAGGCACACAGCAAGTCTGGGATGTACATGGAGATTTAACCAAATTTGTCTTAAGTCTCAGAGCCCTGTTTTTAATTGCTGGATCATTCTCGTTCCTTGAAGGATGATTAGCAAGGGATGAGATTAGAGAGACCAAACCCTAGCCTTCAGTCCAAATTCCTTTGTTTTGTGGATTTCATCCAGACCCACAGAGTATTTAAATAATTTTTTTTATTTTGTTTTGCTCAGGTTTTAAGAATCTTTTACAACTGGTAGGATATGGGAAAAGTTGCCCTCAGTTACTATACTGCACCATATACACCCATTTAAAAATGTGTTTATTACTAACTTGACAGACCGTAAGAGCTTCATCAGGCCAGCCTATAAAAATAGACACGTATGCATTTTCTAAATCATAGAGTTTCATAGGTCCTGTAGGTGTTCTTGCATCATGACCGTAAAATTTCTAGAGGTATTATAGATGAACACTATCCAGTTTTACAGACATGCCAATAATTCTGATTAACATGCCTCTTTCATTTGTTTCACATCTCCAGAGCCAAATTCTCCTTTTTGCTATTAAAACTAGAGGTTACTTAGAAATCAAACCACTTGCATAAAACATGTAGGATTTGACTGATAGAAAACAGCAGTCAAATAATAATAATAATACATATTATCTTAGAAATCAAAACTACTGATCATCAAAAAGAAATTTTTAAAACTGCGAGCTATGATTAAACTTCCTTTTGACACAAACAGAAAAAAGTGACAGTTTTATACCCAGTGGTGAGTTTCATCTCACAGCCTCACTGGAATTTGTGTGACTTTCCAATTACAGACTACAAAACTTCAACCTTCTTCCCACTCCCTGAAGTACAATCAGTTATATGCATTCAATTCCTCACTCTATATAAACACAGAAACCAACATCAAAAATTAACTACACTAAGAGAAGTTATCTTTAGAAACCATTACAATTGTTGAATCTCTAATACACAATTTGTGCAAGAAAAAGTATGAGGCCAGTTTTATAGAGAAAACAAACGTTACTACCTAAAATGTACTCCATAAAAAAACTAACATTGAGACAAAAGCTAAACTCATCCCTTCACCAAAAAAAAAAAAAAAAAAAAAAGGGTAGCTCTACAGCTCTATAAACTGTTTTGTCCTGGAACACAGAACACAAGTTAAACAATGTCAGTTCCTAGCCAGAAGTAAATATAAAGTAGAGTTTCCGGAATGAATGCGTAAATCTTCTTGGCTCTGCCTTTACATTTTTAAAACAGCGCATCTGTTTGTATTCTGACCTTTGTACCTTTTCCAAATGAAAACAAAACAAAAATCACAACAAAATACTTTTCAGCAATAACCAGACTCCTTCCTATTACTTTCCGAGTGTCAGTTACAGTAACAGGTAACTGCTGTAAGTGTAACAGCAATTATGTTTCTATTCTTGATATTTAGGAGGAAAGAGTGTGCTTCCATAGAACTTGACCTGTCAATTTTAAATTAGTTCCAGCACAAACCATTTAGAACACTGGAAACAAGCAAGAATCGATTCATTTTGCAAATGATATACCAATTGCTTTAAAAAAAAAAAGCAATTAATAAGAGCTATTGCATGCTCTGTTGCTATTAATTGCTGTCAGTAATAACTACCTCATTTCCAGAAAACTGCTTCCTGCTTCATTTCTTTCACGTTGGTTCATGGCAAAGGTTATAGAGCTACGTTATCCACCTGCTTGTTCCCCTCACCAGCTTCTGAACTTAAATGTAACAATAAGAAACTCTTAAAGCAAAAAAGTTCCTGCTAATTTGTGAAAATTAGCAGCTGAAACCAAACTGCTAACCCATCATGAAGGAAAGCTAACATAAACTCAGTACTGGTCTGCCTCATTTGGCCTGTCCACCAGCTAATCAGTACCAGACAGCTGTGGACACCAGTACCAGATGGCTCTGAAGCACAGGCACTCAGGTGCTGCCCCTGTCTGAACACCGTGATGCGCCTTCAGTAATGCGCCTCCTGAATAAAACTAAATGTTGCAAAGTTATGATATAAACTCTGTGTTATACACCAGCTGGCTCTTTCAGGCCATAAAACACGTTTTGGTTTGGTTTTCCCCCAACCGAAGTGAACATATACCAACTAGTTAGAGTGCTGGGTAACTTCACACTATGATTTTTACACTATGACTTAAAGAAACAATAGAGGCGTGTGCCAGTTTGTATCTTCAGTGCTGTGTAGTCAGTTTTATTATTTCTTCACAAGCAACTGCATAACAGCTCCAGAAAATAAAACATCAAAACTTCAAAAAAAATTTTTTCCACTGAAGAGGAACTTGCAATAAATGTTGAAGGTGAGATGATGGATTGCAACGTACTGATTTCTACCACTGCCATGAAAGATAACTCCTGCCTGAGAAGTAAAATGCATCTCAGAAAGCACAGAAAACTCCAGGCACATGCAAAGAAGAAAAATAATTTTGCTCAACAGCTGGATTTCCCTGTCCTGGTGGCAGGCACCCCGGGCCAGTTCCCTGAAAGGGACCCTGGGTTGGTCACCTCTGAGCCAGAAGAGGTAACAAACAGCCTGCTTTATTAGGAAGAAGCACTAACAGGCTCCTTAACCCGTAGGATTTAAGGACGTTTCTTTTTGAACCTCATTTGCACACTTTGTTTTGATTCTGTCAAGGACTCAGATGCTATAGAGACAGAATTCTTTCAGAGTTAGATGTAAAAACATTTTTCTAACATAAAGTATGGTCCAGTAAACACCAATGATCTGGTTCACTACAATGATCTGAATCCTAGAGAACTTTCCTCTTCCAAAACGCCTAAGCATGCACCTGACTTCAACTCGCTCCCAGATTGTCATCCATTTTCTGGTGTTACAGCTATGAAGACCATGCGTGTCATGCTGGAATTGTAAATACCAACCTGCCTCCTTTCAATTGTGAAGTGTGATTGCACACATTTGTGATTTACCTTCCATTACTGTCAAGCAGAACTGCAAATAAGCCTTTATCTCAAAACAAGGGAAATGGATGTTAGCCACTCATTGAGCTTCTGTATAAATAGCAGGTCAAGCAACCTTCTTAATTTCACATATTGCTAAAAGCAAAAGAAGGAACACAAAACACATGATGCACTCCTAACAGCAACAAAAGTTGAAAGCCAGGCATAGCAGAAATGCTGTTACTGTCTTTTACTGTCTCTTACTACCATTTGTTTCTTCTTATTTTTTTACATCCAGTGCATGAGAAAGATCCTTTAGCAAAAAAAGATAGCTCAGATGGAAGAAGCAGGTTGCAACTCATTGCTTCACTCTTATGCTCCATATAACCCCCCCAGAAAACCCCTCTCTCTGGTGGAAATGGATCAATGACATCCAATTTTGGCAGCAGCATGAAAGTCAGGTGTCTCTGGCAGTATTTACAGAAGTTCACATTAAGAAACTTTATTCTAGAGGCTATGCCACACTCCCAAAATTCCCCAAAAACAAAGTCAGAGAAGAGGACAAGCACCTTATTTTTGCATGGAAAGCACACCTTTCTCTCACAAGCTCAAACTGTTCTTCAATTGAGACTTCCCAAGATCTCAAGATTATCCAATCTCCTTACGCATCCCAAAGCCTGCATCGGTACTCAGTGCAATGATTTGAAGGATGGACTTAGAGATAGCATGAAATTGGTTCTCTTCTTTTTTTCAATTTTTCAAGGCCATAATCTGAAATAACTAGATGGGCCACATTCATATGACAATACACTCCAGAGAGACAGCAGATTAGGGTGCACTTAAAACAGCGACTCCATTTTATTAGTGTTCCCAAGAAAGAAAAACCAGAAAAACAAATTACTTCTCTTTGCAAGGTGGATAATGGAAATGAATCTATGTCTACTCCCACCTCAACCGCCAGCAGCAGCTACCTTCCAGCAGAAGGACAAAATTGACAGATTAGCAAGGGAGACGTGTAGATAAATACTGCAGATAAAATTTTACCAAGAATTGAAGCTAGTAGTATCTGAGGATAAATAACCATCTATCTACTTTCAGACCAATTTTTTATATGCGCATTAGCCATTAAATAATATTTCCTGTAGGTTGAGGTAACAGGAAGGCAGGCTATTAATTCTATATTTAAATTACCTCACAAATGCTTAAATAATGTAGTAGTGAAGGCTAGATCAAAGTTTCTCATGTTTTGAGTACCTATTAAAAACCAATAGAGACAGATAAATTATCAGCTAAAAGATGGCTTTTAGACAAAGATGCCTGAATGGTACTCAAAGGTATTGAACGAAATGGCTGAAAAGAGAAAACACTATGCCTTAAAAATGGAAAAAAAAACCCACCCAGAACTGAAGATAAAATGATGATTGGGCCTAGTACTAAAGCGACTCATGGAGAAGCAGATCTATAAAGGTATCTACATTTTAACTCCTCAATTTCAATAGAAATTAGGCATAGCTGGAAAAAAAAAATTATCCGTCCCTCTAATGTTTAATAGTGTCTACAATTGAAAACTTATGTTTTTCAAAACTCATTCATGATGAAAAAATGGTTTTATTAGGATGGTAGAAAACATGTTCAAAGCCTTAAGAAAATTTTAACATATGTCTATTGTACACGTTAATTGCTTCTGCCTATATTTGATGAGCATCACAAACATTGTTTTGGAAGAGAACAAGAAATGTCAGGACAATCCCAGCTCTCCATCAGACAAAGTTTTTGTCATTAAAGCTCTTAACCACTGTTAATCCAGGAAGAGTGTTTAAACGTACTTACTAGCTTGTAGACATTCATTTGCAAAACCTTAGAAAGCAAAATATAAAAAACTCTTCATCGACGCCTATTTCAAGGACTTGCGACATTAGTCTGCACTTTTTACCAAGGGCAATTACTGGCCTAACAATGGAGTTCCTTAAGCATCAATGAAAAGAAGTGTTACAGCTTCAGAGAGAGCATCTAAAAGGGAACAAGTTCAGTACTGAAAGTAATGGGAAACAAATTAGAAGGACAAGATCAGTGCGGTGGCAACATATACCCATTTGTGGGGACATCTAGAAAAGGGCACAACAACGCTGCTATGGACAGCTTGAGTTCAAGCTAATCTGTACCCTGCAACAGTTACAAATGCCTTATAACTCACAGCAATGGATTTTATTTTTCACACTAGCATTACAACTCTATCATTAAATCAAAACAGGAGAACACACCAAACCTTCCAGCCTGTGCTCTCAGGCTAGCAAGTCTGAATGTTTACACTTGGTTCCAGCTTGTATCCATCCCAACACCGAGGATTCTGTACATCTTTTATTTATAGTCTATACTGAGGCTTTGCAAGGAATGTTTTCTTTCCCGTGTTGGGCAAGGATTTCTTTTCTTCCTGTCTGGTATGTTTTACAATAGACATGTCTGCTAAAAAGTTATACTACGAAGAGACTATTACTATTTATAAAAAAAAACATTTTACATCTGCATCACAGGGATTCAGAAGGGGTTGATGCTGTTATCTTTATAGAAGCAGAATGGTATCTGGAACAACTCTGAGCAGGAAAGATCACGTTACTTCTCCTCCTCTCAAAATCTATTTTATACAGCAATTTTCTCATCCCTCCATTAAGAAAGTCTTCATAATATTTACTAATTGGCCCTTTTAGCCCAGCTTTACAAAAACCACTTTAGTCAAATAACTGGAACAGTATGTGTAAGAAAGCTATTCTCATTATCAGCTTTTACCTGTGCAAGCTCCCAGCTTAAAATTCTTGCTCTGATGACTTTTTCTTAATATCATTAAGCGCAGCAATTTAAGAAGCAAACATACAAGTGAAAAACACTTTCTGTTGTTAGAGCATGTTTTTTATCACTCTACCTTCCATTATGCAGAATGTTACAGTACAATAAGGCAAGGCTAAATTAAAATTTTGAATTTTTGTATTGTTTCATTCCTTATCATTTCCTCATTTTATCTGTGGTCCGTAAATTACTCTTCTGAGCAGCAATGCTAAAAGGATGCCTTTTATGGAAAGGATGGCAAACTGCCATATGGCTGTTGTTCAGTTCACTCTCTGGATACCTTGCGCCTACAACCTGCATTTTACTCCCATGCACTTCAGACACCCTTGTCTATCTACATCCACCTTCATTTCAGATCTCACACTTTTTTGTGTGACATGGTATCATTTAAAATGCTGAACGAGGCACTGGACGTATTTGGTTAACATAATCTTTCTGATGGAGCCCCAAAACCGTATGTCTTCTATGTTACTTGCTTTAAATCTGGATTCATGTATTACACTGCCTAGAGACTGCAAATAGAAATTCTGTGTGAGTACTTCTGCTATTTTTATCAAATGCACAAAAACTTGAAATAGAGCTGTTCAAATTTTTAAATGTAAAATAGAATTGACAAACATGAAGCCTTTCTTCAAGGAAAAATGTAATAACATCAGTCAATTAGAAAAGTAAAACATAAAGAGAAAAAAACGGACACTTAAAGGCAAAATCCACCCTCTTCAGCATCTCGTTTAGTACTATGGCTACAGACTGATCTACAGAACAAAAGTGTATTCTATAAAGAAAAAGATTAAATAAAAACCAAAGTTTGTAATTACTTGTCATGATCAAAATTCACAGTAAGAATGTCCTGTTCAGTTCCATGAAGTAAACAGGTTATCATTCCTACACAGTAAGTGAAAGGGTTAGCCTGAAAAGGTGCCCTGAAAGGATAACGGTTTTCAGTATAAAACCTCTACAAAAAGCTACCTAGAGTTATGTGTCGTCATCCAAGTTACCAAAGAAAAGGGGGAAAAAAAAAGTATATATTTCCTTTAGAATTCTCATAAGACTGCTTTCAAGCAATACCATAATTGATGTTTATGGTCATAATATCTACTTATAGATGTACATATTTCTTTTAACGGATTTACCTAGCACATAGTAACTCACGCATACCTGGACTTCATCTTTTATGCACCCACATCCATATAACAACCTACAGTACAAAAAAGTCTACGTGATACATGTATCATCCCGAGTAAGATCACATCTTTTTCTTCTAATTCATGTATGTCAAGACCTGTTCCAGCAACAGAGAATTCTGAGCCATATTAAATGGCTCTTTTTCTCAAAGCCTTCTCCCTCCTTCATTCACTTTTTTAAAATCACTCACCTTTTTAAAGCACAGAACTTCTCCCTAATTACACTCACTCAAAGCTCAAAAGAAGAGCTCAAACCTGGAGTGGGAATAGTTTTTCTATAGCATGACTTTAATGCATTCCCATTAAAATAATAGTTGGTGAAATAACCACTGTGATTTTTATTAAGTGCTAAAGTGATTTTTATTAAGCACTAAAGAAAGGGACATTTCACAAAGTGTTTGTTATGTACTATTCAATATTTCATTTTTCCATCAACACCAAAACCATATCAACACTCTATGAAGACTGCAGCTGTACCCACATGCCTATTGACTTTCTTGACAATGACCACTGCTGTCATGGTTTTTTTTAAACAGAAAATGGTTGAGAACAATCTGGATTCTCCATTAAAAACTCAGGTTAAAATTTTTATTAGAATACACGCTCAATAGAATACGTGTTATGAGTCTCCAGATGCAGTAATATGACAGATGACCATGTCAAAATATTTAAAAGATCGTAAGTGACCAAGTTCACATTCATACAATGCACTGACCACTAATTTTAATTTAAGTTTGCATTTATGCTTTTCCAAAATACTTTATAAGCCAAACAGAAGTTCAGTAGAAAATTCATTACATAAATTTGGGATGTATACCTGAAGAGGGCAGGGTTATATCTGGGTAGAGAAAACAAGAGCAGATAATTTAATGCTCGCCTTCTCACCTGTGCTCTCTATATTCTTTTCTCTTCCTCCCCTTACTTCAGTTCTGTCCCTCCTCCTGTGTCTTGCTTTTACCTTTGCACCTTCCTTACCACAGACTGCCTCCTTTTCTGCCTCTATGTCCTGCCTTCCACCTTGCCTTCTTGTTTCTTTCATCACTGTCCTGACAAATGAAATCGCCCAACCTAGAGAGGTCATCTTTGATACTGGAAAACCAGAAATGGGGCAGCAGCCCGTACCTTGTGACCTAAACATGCCATTTCCAAACCATATGTTCCAGATTTACAGGAGCAGCTAAGGGCAATGAGTCTGCAGAGATTTCACTATTTAAGGTAGACTTCCCTCAGACTGAGGGTTCTCACTGGACAGAACTACAGAACAGAACACAATACTTTTGCATAACAGACTAGGGATAAACCCTTAGATATATACGTATTAAACCAAGCTTAATGTACTCAACAGATCCATGAAGGACCTCTGTGCAGGTTACAAACACTAGGCCATTACATTGTTTTTTCTAACTTCAACAAGAGTACATTCTAAAAACAGACCCTTTCTTAGTGTCCACAGACAGATCTTTATTCTGTTCACTAAAGAAAGGAAAAAAAAAAGTAATTGTTTCTCCATTCATGTAAATTAATAAACAGGAGTAAACATGGGGACAAAAAATGTATGGTTTCTTTGTGAAACTGAACCAAAGTCAGCAAGTGACACAAAACTCCTAGAGCATTCTTGAAGAAGTTCAGTTTTCCTTTAAAGCAGACGATACGTGCAAGAAACAGTATGTTGGTGTGCAAATGTTAGTAGTGACACTGTTTATACCTTATCATTCATAATGCAATCATTACAAACTCATGCCAACAAAATTTTATGTCTTCCAACACTTCCTGAATTAATGCTATTCTCTTTTTCTGAGCTGAGCAGTCAGCCAAAATCAGTTTCAAGTTGTTTCTTTAGAGAAAAAGAAGCTGGAGATAAATTCAAATGGTTTTGGTATAGTTACACTACTTTTCTGTACTTAGGTCTTTGGAATTTTCTCCTGCTTCTCTTAAATGCACAGACACAAATTTTAACGAAATAATAGCCAGCAGAGACACCTTCACTCACGCCTGCTTTTGTTTTGAGTGGGGATACATACATACTTCACAGTGGAGGCTGCTGTCATTTCAACTAAATTCTTAACACAAACACACTTTTTTTAAATAAAAAAAAGTGGTTATAGCAAAAGTATGCTTTTCATCTACAATCACAAATATACGCACGTCTGAGAGGGAACCATACTCCTTACTACAAAGGCTTCTAAGTGCTACTCACTACAAGTTCACACTTCTAATTGCTTGCAACTTTGTCAGTTTTTGGACTGCAATTCTCCCAACCTGAATAAAACACCTGGATCAGATTAAGGGATTAAAGAAAAAAGAGACTAAACTACCAATTTGCTTAGGTTTGCTTTCTAAAATAACTGTTAGCAGGAAGAAAATATTTTAGTTTGCTCCTGTCAAAAATACTGGAAACCATTATTTCAAAAAGCTCTATTATCCTGAAGATTTACAGCAAGGATTGAAAGCTTTGTGGTTTTGTGACTGCATATACCACTAAATAGGAGTGGCCAGTGGCCACCCCCTGACCACCAAGGCCCACTGAACTAGCAAGGCACCCATCCACGCAGATAAAATTCCTTTCCCTCCAGAAGCTTTCTGCATGCCAAACGCCTGTCCCAAATGGTCTCCTACAGACTATGCTCTGAACCACACTGGACACAATCGGGAAAAGTGCAAGGAGGTATAGCCCAAAACACCACCAAGGAATGCAGCAACAGTGCCATGCCCACATGCTCTCAAGGGACTCGCCTGTAACTGGAAACTTCTCTAAACTGCATCCACAGTAAGGCTGCACCAGCCTGGGTCTGATTAGGTTTGTCCTTATAACCACACAAATAATGCTTTATTTCTTTTTGTATTTCAGATGAGTGACTGTAAAAATTATTAAAACTTCATTCCTAAAGTTGGCTAAGCACGCGTTAGACAGTAATGCCTTCAGCCACCCATCACAACCCAGATTTTAATTTGAATATACAATTTTTTTTAACATTCACTGTTTTTTATATTGTCCCTGATTTAATGATACCTTACTACAACCTATACATATTTTCATATTGCCCCCTTGCTGTCACTGACCCCTTCCACTGTTCTAACCTACCCATTATCATTGCACGACAGACTTGCAGGAAGGTTACAAACTGTTCAGTGGTTTCTGGTTTTGTTTAATTTCTGGAAGAAAACCGTAAGTAAGGTTAACAGAACTGACGAAGTACCATTTATCATCACAAAGCTGGCATGGATGTGGTTGTGTTCAAAGTTTTCTCTGACACTCTGGTTTCTACAATTTACCTATTATTTCAAAATTTGTATGAACAGCATGTATGTAAAGCAATTCAGACTGAACAAAGGAACTAAAATAAAGACATGCCTTTAACATTGATAGCGTAAACTAGAATACATATGTTTTACCTAAGCAGTGATCTCATATTATTTGAGCATATTCAGTGGGTAAAGCAGAGATATATACTTGCATTTTCTAGCTCAAGTTTTCAAGGAAGGAACTCAAAGCAACCAACACACCAACAGAAGCACGCGGGGGAGGAGAGGGACAGCTGTAGTATTTTCCTGTTAAAATACATCACTATCTGAGAAAAAACACCAAAACAAACCAAAGTAAAACAAAAGAAAAACAAAGTAAACAGAGGCTACAGGACACCAAATACAGCATTGCAAATTTTGAGTTTAAAGTACAGCAATGTCACCTCTAAAAACATCTGTACTAACTCCTATTAAGGCTAAATAGAATATGAATTTTTAGCTACGGCAAATATTTAAAAACAGCTGTTACATGGGTTATTACCCATCAAAATAAGTTGCACATCAACATGTAAGTGGTAATGTAAAAAGAAAAGTATAGGCATTTGTAAAAGAACAAATAACTGAACTGAGCATTTTCAAATTTTGCAGACAGTGTAATAAATTTTAATATGCACTTCAAACCTGCAAAAAAATAGAAGAATTTGCTAAAAAGGGGCTCATTTTTATCTATATGTCCTATTCAATATAGTAATTGCTATTAGTATTAGTAGGAATTAGTTGTAGTCGCTGATTAATGATAACACACACGTGTAGGACAACTTAATATATTAAACCAAAAAACAAACCAAAACCTAACTGGAACACCTAAAAATCATTCCCAAACTAAGCAGTGTGTTCAGAAGGGGATAACGTAAATGCTCTGAACCCAAAGAATGTCATTTCAGAGGTCACCTTAATTCCAGGCGCCAATTCAGAACTATGACACCAATATGACAAAGTTCTCCCTCCAGACAAGGTAACTGCTTTCACCTTTATTTCATTTCTACAACTGATGTAATGGACACAGCAGAGGACCTGAATAGAGTTTAATTCACGGGTCACATATGACTCTTAATCCTGAGTATCGGGGTTTTGCCCCTCCCCCCCCCCCCTTTTTTTTTTTTTTTAAGTACAGCTTATGCCTCAGCTCATCATTTCTGAAACAGGGTAACACTGATGTACCTTCCAAAATGCATTTCAAGGACAAAACTAATACTGACAAAGAGTTCAACTGCAGTGCTTGTAGGTATTTAGAAACGTATACTGGGAAAGAAAAAAAAAACACCAAAAAAAAAGGGTTGGAGACAATAGCATTTACAAGGAGCTCTCAACAAGGTCCTGTTTGAATTAAGGAATACTGTCAGCTTGACACTTCAAGTGTACTGCCTTAACAAAGAAAAGATACCACCACCAGGTCTGAACTCCTTCCCAGAGGTTTTTATTTTATATTTGCTTAGAAACTTTTCCAATTTGTTTTCCTCTACTGCATGAAAGAAGTATACAAACAGGACAAATTGACTATATAGAAGCAGACTGATTATTCATCAAGGCAAAAGGAAAAAAATGAAAAAAAAAAAATTCCCCCCAACTTAAGTTTAGGAATTGCTACTTACACAAATGGAAAGCAAAAGCACAAAAGAAATATGCTTTTAAATTGGTATTTAAACCCATTAAACAATGGTTTGAATACAAGCCTTTATGCCTCCAGTTATTAACAAAAGGCTGAGTGGACGCATTGTTATGTTACCTTAAAATAATACATATTCATGGCAGACATAAAATTTGATTTTAAAATACACACTCCTGCACAATGCACACACACAAGCACACCATTAGTAATCATTTCCTATAACTTACTTATTATTCACCTTCCACATGGTTTCACAAATATTTCGATTTTTGTTACTTTTAATTATTAATTATTCCAACTGACAAAAATTACAAGCCATAATACAATTAAACTTCTAAATATATTAGACTTAAAAATGTGCTATTTTAAAGGGTTTCTGTCAAATGCGTAAATCAATTAGTTAAACTAAGTCATTCTAGCATGTCCCTTAATGAGAATATTGACAATGACAGCTTTCCTTCTTCATGAGCACAACAAAAAGAATATCAAGAGAATCTTGATTAGATGTATTAATTAGAAAAGCTTTGAAAGCTTCTTAAAACAACCTGTAAAGTTTTACATATGTAACACATACATGCTAATAAATCAAGCTACATTTCTGCACTTGCCTCCATACAACATTCCAGTCCTCCATTCACCAGTGAGTCTGTTTAGTGTTATAATAATTCATGTTTGAAAACCACATCTACTGTTAGTGAATTAAGATAATAATTTTGTTCTTTCACATTATCACCATTACAATTTTCAAAGACAGCAAATTTCCGGATTTTTACTAATCTCACATAATCAGCGTTAGGGTTCAAAATTACCACATGAATCTGCAGAACCTGATTGACAGATTCAAATTCCCATTAAACACATGTGGTATAGCTGCAAAGAACAGATGAAAAGAATGGCGACTGCCTTACGGTGTAAGATAAAGCATTTAGAAAACTTACCCAGCTCTTACACATCTACATTTTTTTCCTTATAAAATGCACATAAGACATTGTTTTTAAAACTGCACTGATATTCATCTAGCAAACAGCTGGCTTCTGTACTCTGCTAAGCAAATCTACCTCCAGCATGACCTGGAGGGATGAATGCTTCAATGATCGCATGAGATATACTTCAATTTCAAGCTGTTCTCAAAAAAAAAAAAAAGCTAATGATAAAGATGCTTGGATGCTTTCTCTTCCTCATCCAACCTTATTGACTGACCTCTCAGCATCTAACCGTACTGACTGACCCTTCGGTTAGCCTGCTCACGACACAAAGACGAAGCGCTACACACCCTTCAGAGACAGTTACTACCCGTCCCGTACATCAGGCCGGCTGACGGACTGCCATCGCCTCTAAATACAGCCCGTCAGCCACACAAAGATAAGGTATCCTTGGCTGCATGCAGATAGGTGTTACCCTCAAACACAAAGATACCGCATACGTTCTTTGCCGTCCTCGCAGCTATGCGTGCTCCATAGGCCCTTCTACCATACAGAAAATTTCACCCTGGCTTTCAAGAAGAAATTACGTTTTAAATTGTGCCCTGCTTTTTGAAACGCACGTAAGTGCATCTATGTAAAACGCTTAATCAAGTGCATAAATACAGTAACACGCCCATGAGAGGTGTTTTCTAAGGCAGACGCACCACTGGACCAATTACAAAAATATAGATTCGCCCTCTCATGCTTTTATAAAAGGGAAGCATACCGATCTCCCGTTCGGCACACGACAGGCCTACGCGCCCTAAGCAGTACAGCTGCAGGCTCTGCTGACACCTGCGCGCCCACCCTCCCGCACCGCCGAACAAAAGGCAGGAGCCCGGCAGGTTAAAGTTTTGCAGCGGGAGGCGGGAAACCTCCGGCGGGCTCCGTTGTTCGGCGTGAAGGCGGGCGGGGCGGGGGGGGGAGAAGGCTGCCCGCCGAGCCAGGCCGCCTCGTCCCATTCACTCCCCGGTCACCGGAGCTCCTCACCTCCCCGGCCCCGCTGCCACCCACCCCCGGGGCGGGCGCCGGGGCCTGTGCGCGGCCCACCCCACCTCGCCTCCGCCCCAGGGCCGCCCCTCACACAGCCGTGCGGCCGCTGAGGCGGGAACCCCTTCTCCCCGCTGCCCACCTGAGCCCGGACAGCTGAGGGAGCCGTCCCCGCCCTGCCCGGCCGGCTCCCTCCTTCCCCCCCCCGCTCCCCCCCTCCAGGGCCGGGCGAGGCGGGAGACCCTTACCCGGGAACTGCGGCTGCGGCTCCGCCTCCTCGCCGCTCTCGGAGTCGGTCTGCATGGGCTCCTCGGCGAAGTTGACCCCGCGGGCGTCGGGGGGGGCCCGGCGCGGCGGCTGGCTGCCCCTGTCATGGCCGGGCTCGGGGGTGCCCGCCTTGCGGCCGCTCGCCTCCTTCTCCGCCGCTGCCGCCGACTTGGCCGCCGCCGCCTCCTCCTTGAGGCGCCCGAAGTACTGGAGGGCGAACTCCAGCAGGTCCCCGGGCTGGCTCCGCAGCACCTCCACCGTGAAGCCCTGCAGCAGCTCCGTCAGCCCCGCCGGGATGGAGATGCTCATGCCGGGGCCGGCCGGGGGGGCGGCAGCCGGGCAGGGAAGGGGGCGGGCGCGGGGCCGGGGAGAGGCGGAGGACGAGGAGGAGGAAGGGGGGGGGAGAGGCTGGGGCCGGGGGTCCGCAGCCCGCCGACGAGGCGCGCCCGGCGGATCGCCCGTGGGCAACGGGAAAGGGGCGGGCGGCGGCGGCGCAGGTGGGAGCGGGTCGGGGGGAGGGAGGGAGGGAGGCGGATCCGCGGGGGGCAGCGGCTCCCTGGCAGCCTCGGCGGCGGCCGCTGCCTCTCGCTCCGCTTCGCCCCACGCTTGGCGCGGCGGCGGCCCCGTCCGTGACTGAAACCTCCCCGCCCCCGCCGCCTCCCTCCTCCCCCCGCGCCGGGGGAACCTCGCACACATGTGACCCGGGAAACCATGACAACCTCCCGCCGGGGACTGCGGCCCGCAGCGCGCCCCCGCCCGCTCCGCCGGAGAGAGGCGGGGAGGGGAGGGCCCGGCCCGGCCCGGCCCGCCCCGCCCCGCCCCGCCGCGGACCCCCGGCGGGGCGGAGAGCCCTTCGGGGGCGGGCAGGTAGCCCTCGCAGCGGGCCGGGTGGCCGCTAACCCCGCCGTTGCCCCCCGAGGCCCTCCCGCTGGTCTCCCGTCCCCGCCGCCATGGGCTCTCCTCACGGCCCCTTCCCCTGCGGGGGCACTGCCCCGCCGGGCCGCCGCCTGCGGGCACCGCGGCCTCCCGGTTCCCCGTGGCTCCCGGGATCCCCGGGGCTGTGGGTGCCTTTCCCCCGTGGGGGACCCAGGCGCTGGTGATCGGTGGGGAGTGCTGATGAGCGGACGTGTCCCCGCTCGGCGAAGGACCACGGTGGATGTAGTAGTCCATAGCTTGGTACTACTGTGCTTTTTCTCGGCCGTGCGCCACCTTAAAGATGTTCCCCGCATCGTTCATATACATAGATACGCTATTTATATTCGTCTATATTATTTAGGATGAGAGCGACGATGCCGTCCCTGTTTGTCATCCTGTTTGTCAGCTGGTTGTCTAAGGTCCGTGAAAAAGAAACAATTGTTTAAAAAAGGAAAAAAGTCCAATTTAAACATTGCCAATGCTTAGCATAGACACCCATCCAAGTCATGCTGCAGAGACTACTTAGCGCAGTGTTAAGTAGGTGCTGCTTGTCATCACCAGGACGCTTAAATGTTTTAAGTAAGTAAGTAGCAATTACGGGTGCCATGCTTTTCATAAGGCTTTACTCAACACTTCCTGAAAGTGAGATCCTTGGAATGCATGAAAACTGCATCACCCCCTGATTCGTAATCACCTCTGAACATTCAGCCAATGTTTCGGGGTTCCAGAAATATCTGTTAGTCTTATTTTTATGCACCAAGCAAATTAACTGCTAAAATGTCTAAGGTTGGGACTACTTGGCTATTTGATGTCACTAAACACTCAGGATTACTCAAATTGTCTGAAATGTACTTCATCAGGTCTTAGGGTAAAATAAGCAGTCAAAATTCGAGTTTGTAGGAGCAAGATACTGAAAGACCTGACTTCAAGAAAGTAACATGGCAGCAAAATACAGCAGTCCCTGTGATGCTTTTCACGCAGACCTGGATCTTAAAGCTATTTTTAATTGAATTAGTTTCCAAGTGGAATCCAATGCTCCCTGTGTATGCATTTTCAAATGGAGCTTGGTTCACAAGTTGGATCTTCAAAGTGTTACAGACCAGGCAAATGAGTGAAGTGAGTGACCCGTGCGTGTGTGGGTGATATTGCTGCCCAGGAGCAGGCAAGAGACACCTCTGCCAATGGAGTTGTGGAGTACCTTTGAGCAACACCTTGTGGCTTCATTTCTCTCTGCAGGAAAAACCTACGGCTATCCATTACGAAGTACTTCTTTGAAGTGAAATTCACTGATGTTTAGCACTGTCCAGCCTGAGGAACATCTTCAAGGTCAAGCTAAATCCTCTGTGGGCAGACCATGAGTGCTCCCTGGGCTGCAGGAGGTTGCTCCACCAGGAGGCTCTAAGAGCTGCTGCAGTGCCCTGGGGGGACTAACAGCCTAGCCAGCACACCCACACTTCATGCCATGCCACCTTCACAAAGCACTGCTGGTGCACCGTGTAACCACATACATTACAATGGCCAAGAATCGAGTGCAGCAGGAGAGCTGACATCTGTACATTACGGACAGGTGCATACCTCAGTCATTCTAGAGGGCGTTTCAGCTAGAAATGCCAGACTGGCTCATTTACAAGTTTAGGAGCTTAAAAGCCCTCTCACACCTCTTGAGAGGGCTGATCTGTTTGTGCCCAGGTTGCAAGATACCAAAGCTCTGAGGACAACTCCAGGAAGGGAAGCGTTGATTGCACTAGGTGTTCTGTGAGCATGCAATGTTCCATTTACTGGAGTCTTCCCAGACTAAAAGGATTGTCGTCCCTGAGTTTTTCTCTTAGCCATACAAGGCACTCCATTATTCTAGGAACTTACCAGCAGCATAGTGTCTTTTGCCATCTAATCAAGGACTTCCCTAGCTGGCCAGAGCCCTCCCATCCTCCATGAAAGGACGTGAAAAGAGATTGCTTCTCTGAGGACATCCTCAAGAGCCAGTCTGATGTTTATATGCAAAACTGGGATAATTTGAATATGAGATTCCTAAGTGGTGGCACTCTAAAGAATGATTCTTTTTTTAAATTTTCAAAACAGCCCAAAATGTTTGTGCCTAGTGAGACTTATCTTGGGTTTTGGTGCATCTCAAAGGATGGCAGCGAACTTTGTAGTTCAGGTTGGTGTTATCTGGTTTCCTTAGATACCTTCTGTTCCTAGGAGCTGGCATTGGTATTTAAATTGCTTTTAAATCCTTGTAAGGAGGACAGCTGTCCCAAAATGTGTTGTGTCTAGCAGAGTGAGCAGTTAGGTAATGAGAGTATCAGTTCACACCTCTCCAATGAGTTTTATTAGTTGCTACTCATTTTTGTGTGTCTTTCTAGTTCAGTTCTGGACATCATCATGAAATAAAAGAGAATATAAAACCTTCAAAAACCCTTCTGTACTGAAAAGGGATTGAGCAGAACATTCCCCTCACAATTACCAAGAAAACGACGTAGAGAACTGTGTTGTCTCCTTTCCTCCTAGCCAACAGATGCACTCTCTTCATGACAAACTGTGTAGCAGCTTTTCATGTTGATCTGTCCCTTCACCTGGTTTGACGCTGTGAAAAACTAGGAGACTACAGTTAGCAGCTGAGAAATAGTGAGCACTGTGTCTCCCACGTGACAGTTCCAGACAGCATACTTCACACAGTGGTTGGGACTGCTTCTGTCAGAGATGGAAGAGTGAGATCTTTTCTGATCACGTGGAGGACAATTAACAGAGTGCAGAAGGAAGGGGAGACAGACTTTCAAGCCTTGTCTTTACCGGGGTAAATGCAAATGTAGTAAATTAGTAAACTTGAGCTGACAAAGTCCATCCAACAGCCAACTACAAGCCTTTTTTTCTGCCGGCTTTCAACTTTTTGCCTGATAGGAACATCCTTCTCCAGTCCTTCCAAAGATGTTCTCTCAAACACCCATTTTCTGATTAAACCTGGCTAAGCCCTGCGGTGCAATACACGCCATACAGAGGTGGCAGAAGTGGGCACTTAACATCATGAGTGTAAGACTGGGTAAAGCCTTTTCTCTAGAGTGGAAAGTAGCTTTAGCAAGCACACTAGCGGAGTACAGGTTTTTGAAAAATCCTCTTTGTTACCTACTTGGAGGCAAGAAGAACTGTTGTTATCATCTGCTTGGACCAGCGGCACAGCTAGCCCAGAAATAAGAGATTCTGATCTCTTCATCTGTAGTAGTCTGTCTCCTAAATTGGCAACCAAGCAACTCCCAATGGTGGCTCTCAATGGAAAGAGAGTTCGTATGGTATTGGAGAAAACGCAGGACAAAACCTGGCCCTATCCCTATTATAGTGTAGTAGGAAAAGACTGATGTTTTGGTGTGGGAGATGTTACTCTCTGTATTTCCTGTGTTTTAACAATTTTTAGTTGTGTTAGCTTAAATCTTTTGTCCTGGCATTTGAAATTTTAAATGCAGACACACTTTGCATACTGCATGATTAAAAGCTGCTGCTGACAAGCAACCTGAAAATCCCTTAATTTTTCATATTTACTTCAAAATCACTTTAGCTATATGGCAATGTTTTTCCTTGCTGGCTCTTGATCAAGCAATAGCTGATTTGTACGTTTTTAACAACCACAGTTGGTAGGAATAATCACGTACCCATTTCTGATCTTCCAAAATGCCTTTAAAATGTCACATGTATTGATTTTTATTTTTCTTCTCAGTTTACAAACCAGCTCATGCTGGCTTATCAGGCAAATCTTGCTCACAGAACTTTCTTGCTAACAGTTTTTAATGGCAATCATTCAGCCATAGATTTTTTTCAGCAATAACAAAACATGCAGCTGTCCAGATCCATAGTTTCCTGCTTTTCTAGTCTTCTCATTAGAATATGTCACTGTTATTATTTCACCAAATCCACTACCAAACCCAAATCTATTTATCAGAAAAATGTTCAGTTCTATCAACACTATAAGAAACTAGTGCCTGTCATTCATGCATCAAAATTTAACACAATCCTCATCACTCTTCCTTTACTTGAGTCTCCTGTTCTCCATCTCATCCCTTTGCTCTGCCCGTGCTTACTGTTCTGTGGGCTCAAAACACTTAACTCTTCCCCTGCCTAATGTAAATCTAGAACAGCAAGGACTAAGTAGCCATTTGCATACTCAAGTAAAATTCTTATTTATGCCAATGAGGGTTTTCCCTAAGCAAGCAGAAAGGCCAAGTTCAAAACTTGAGATGGAAGGAATCCAACTCAGAAAAAAGAATAGTGGTGAAGCATTATAAATTAAATAGTCCCTGCTATTTTCAATACCAATTCACAATCAGTTTAACTTGATCTAAGGTTTGGGGGTTCCCCCCACCAAAATGGTACCCTGCTAACCCTTGAACAAGTGTTTCTGTCCTCTCCCTCTTGACACCTTTTAGCCCTAGTAGGGCTATGTGGTCAGTCAAATTAAACACCTGATAGAGCTGAGATGAATCATCATGGTGACAGAGAGAAGAGAGCAGAAATCACAGCTCAGCAGGAGTGGCGTTAGACCATCCTTTCCTCAGCAGTTCAAATTTAGGTTTGCTTACGTTGGTCATGAAACAGGTCTTCAAGCAACCTCATCTACTGAGATAATATGGTCAGAAGAATTGCAGAGGATCACATCCTCTGACCTCAAGTCCCTTACTTTTGCACTCACCCTATTCCTTCTTAACCAAAACTGGGCTTTCCAGGAAGTATGAGCTTTGTGTGACTTACTGCAAACTCTGCATACAATTGTTACTATTCAGTGAATGAACAGCTGTCAATTTCCACTGAAATCTATTGGTTTTGGTCCTTGACATTCAGAAACTATTGAACACCCTGTCTTAGAAAATCAGTCCTCTTTACGTGCTTCAACTTGGGCACCCACAATCACCTGTAATTTCAGGAAAACATAACTAGAATTTTTAAAGTCAATATAGTGAGTGCTGAATTTGCCATTAAAAGTAAACCTTCCCATTTTAAAAGTAATGAGATAAAATGACTGTGTAGATGTAGTAGGCTCTGGCTATTTTGAGTATCTTATTTTATACGGTGTCCTACTCTGTTTATAAAAATGGCATTGTACACTGTCAACACAACCTGTTAAATGGCTAACAGAGACATCTCTCCAAGTAGTTGACAACAGAAAATCATCATCAGATGGAGAGGTTCCCCAGGAATTGACAGTAGGCTGCTTCTATTCAACACCTCCTGCAATCACTTGGGAATAAGTATAAAAATGTTTCTGATACAATTTCCAGATGACACAAAACCCAGTCAAAACGGTGATATCAGTGAGTTCAAGAGAGCACAGAGTGGTCTGGATAGCTTGTCCATTTAAATAAAATCTTTCTTTACACAGTTACATGTTAAGTCATTGACTTCAGTAGAAAGAGTGCAAGATGTTTCTACAGCATGGAAGGACTTTATCTTGGAAAGCAGTGCTTCTAAAAGGGTTTACTGATAAATACGGAGAAACAGCTCGACTTGAATTCCCAGTATAATTCTGCAGAGAAAGGGCCTAAAGAGATTCTCGGTTGTTTCAAGAGGGAGACCGAAAATAGGAGTGGGGGATCTTCCCTATGTAAAGCACTCTTGAGATCAGTAAAAGTGTATGGCCTGCAGTTTTGGTGTTCATATGTTCAAAAGAATATTGAAAAATAGGAGATGTGTGGAAAAGAGACAGAGGAATTATTCGTAAGCTGAAGGAAATACCTTGAGGTGAAAAGACTGGGAGAGTTCACAGCCTTTATCTAAGCAGTTGTTATTATGCTCAGTAGAAAAGGCTTATACTGAATGATGTAAGTGATGAAGGATCTATCAGTCTAGATAGTCTAGTGGTTCATTCTACCCTCTTTAAGGCAAAGAATAGTATTGGTCTTGCTTATCAGAAACGGCTCAACATCTTCATCATGTCTCTAGAGGAACACACAAATATCCCAAACGGTGCAGTAGTTCTTAGATCTTATGAAATATGAAGTAATACTGAGAAATCAGAGTACAAATATGCTTTTAAAAACCTACAGTCACCACTGTGGATGCTTGGGTATTATTTAAATGCAAAAGAGCTGTAGTGAATGGATAGGTTTGCTTTTCATTTTCCTTGAGGGAGCTGGGGAATCTGATGATTTGTGAAAAATGATCTTTCTCTCTGCTACTAGGCCTGATCTTAGCTCTGAAATCTTCAGATCATCTGCTGTGTGGCAAAACAGGGAGCAAAGAAGTAGAAATCCTGTTGGGTGGAGAACAACCCCACAATTCCATGCCTTGCATTAGTCATTAACTGCCAATGGTCCTCCAAACCAATCTATTATGAGAATTATCTTAGGATTCTTGGGAGACAATTTCCAAAAGGAGGGGCACAGAGCTGTGGAGTCTGCGGTTCTAAGTGATGTCTTCTCCTAAGGAAGAGGCAACTTTTTCAGTGGACATTAACTGTTGGGGTTTTGGTGGTTTGTTTCTTTGTTTTCTGATAGATTTAATTGTTACTCATTTTCTTGAAGAAATTAGTATTTATTCTTTGCAGCAGGAATAAAGCATCTGCATAAGTGTTGGTTAAAGAGGATATATAAGCACCAGCTGAAATGTTTTCCTGGGTTTGAACCTTAATGCAGTGGTAATGTTCCTGTAGACTTTCTTCCCGGTGAAAACTGAGAATAGCATTAGTGAGTAAAAACAGCATTCTGACTCTAATGGAGGATGTATTTCTTTCTCAGTTTGGGTGTCTGCACACCTACACACAGCTTGGGTTGGGTAGGTAGACTCACTGGGCCGTATGATGCACTTTGTGTGTTAAAGGCATTGGAGAAGAGGGGTTCAGGTATTCCCTAGTCTGTGAGGGAAGACGTGCGCCTGTTGGCAGAGCAACATTTGAGAGAAGAACCTTAATTCAAACCAACAGACTTTAAAGGACAAATGTGGACGCTTCAGAGCTGTGCACTGGAGTGCCAAGTCTCCAGTTTGTCTCAGGATGGTTTGTTTATAAGAACTTGTAAATGTGCATTTGATTAAAAAATAATCTAAATGTAATGACCTTTGCAGATTCTGGAACAGAAAGACTGTCTTTCTCTCTCTCTCTCATATATGTGTGTGCATGTGTAAATAAATACACACGCATACATGTATGTCTGTATATGACATTACTGTTTCTATTTTGGCAGAACCTAAAGACCCCATCATATTAATCACTCTACAAATGCAATATAAATGTCTTAATGTAGTTGACTTGCAGTGAGTTAAGACTGGCTATTTAATGTAGACTTATGGATCATCAAAGAAAGTATGTGATTATTTTTTATACTTTTATAAGAAACAGAAATATTTACATTTTTAAAGTAAAATTCATAATTGTACCACCCTTTCAATATTCCAACTTTAGCCCCAGGAGTGGAATATAAACAGTGCCAGACATGCATTCCCATGAGTTTTTTATCGTTGTTTTCGGCACAATCTATTTTTATTCAATTCTATGGGAAATGCACACACTTTGTGCAGTTGCCAGAATGTGATTTCCCAATGCCCCCTTTTTATTTCCAAGTGTGCTTTTTTCAGATTCAAGTACTTTTGCAACAGCACTTTTTCATGTTTTATCGTGTAAGCAATCCTTGCTCAAACTGAACCCATTTGCTGAGGACAACGGTTACTTATGTGGAGCTGAAAGGGCATCCGTGTAAGTCAGCGAAAGTCTCCCACACTGGTGGTAACAGTCGGTTCTTCTTCCTTTTTCAGGATCTGCTGTTATTCACGCTCACTCCACCTAAAGGCTGCGTGGACATAGCTGTGTCTGGAGCCAATGGGGCAGAATCTTTGCTTTGTTCAGATTCTGCTGAGTGTAACAGAGTCCAGCGGTTGTTGGGGAGATGGTGATGTTTTGCTGAAATCCCTCTCTCTGGGCCTACATTGCAGGACGATTTGGAGGCTGCCCAAATTCACAGCAGATTAATCCGTAGGAACCATCCACGAGCTGGGGCTAGCCAGATCACATCAGGCTTCAGACTGATTTACAACATAACAGTTGCATAAGGAGCTGTGGAGAGGTTCAAGCTGATAATGCATCTGTTGTACAAGAGAGCAGATTTGGCTGTGGAACCTGCCCCAGAAGGACAACTTACCTAAATAAGGACTTGGTCCTTAGTCAACCTACCTATTAAAATTTGCATGGTACTTTTCAGGTCAACATAATTTTCTGCCCTAAGATCACTTCCACTCAGTGGACTTTTTTCCCTTGTTTACCTTAAGGGTTTATTTGTGTGTTAAAATCAAGCTGACAACGTCCTTACATCCATACAAACCATCCTTTTATATCATTACCGTATGGCCTAGTCGAGGTCTCTCATGTTCGGCAGACACACAGTTGCAGTCCCAGCACAGTCCTTTACAATGTGCCTTAGACGTGTAGACTGATATAAATGGGCCACCACTGGAGAAAAACTTTCCCAAATTCCCTTGCAGTGTGCTGTGTAAAAGACATCTTAATACTTGTCCTAACCCCAACTCATCTGCAGTACGTGCACCACAGAACTTGCACCCTGGCGTCCTGCATAAATGTCCTACCCTTATCTGACAGCATTGTTCAGCAAAGCCTTCAAACAAATAGGGAAAGGAGGAAATGTGGTCTTGAGGCCAGATATTTAGGTCAGTAGGCCTTGCTGCCTCTTCTACCTGCATTGATTTATACCTGGTAGCACAAATATGAGCTTGTTTCTGGAGTTTTGGCGTATCTGAATGCTATACCTTCCCCCCCATAACACATATAGCAAAGATCTGGGGCCAGGATACTCACCTTGCCCTGTGGATTTCTCCATCATCCTTCTGCCATCTAGATGATGGCACAGCTTCCTTGTGCCATAGGGGCTTGGACCAGAAGCAGCTGGGTTCAGTAGCAGCTGGCAAGACGCATGAACTACCGAGATGCGGGAAGGTAAGAATGGTCTCCGTGAGTCCGAGTTAATGACTACATCTCAAAACTGTGGTCCTTTGCTGTTGCAATGAGTCAGGAGACAAGACTGCAAAGTGGCAAGTGAAACACACTTTTTCCATAGCAAGTCTCCTCCACTAATACTGTTGTCTAGGCCCTTGAACTCACACAGGTACCAGGCAAAAAGTAGCCCTCTCAAGGCCTGACGAACTCAACCTTCCAAAGCCACATAATCATAAAGGAAAGAGGACAAATATTTTGAAATCTGGCACCTATGGGGAGCTAGATCTCCATGAAGTGGGATTGAATTGGAGCCTCTCAAACTGGCAATGTCAAGACAAGCCTTGCAGGCCAGGTCCTTTCACAGAATCCATTGCACCAAAAGTATCTTTCCCTGAAAAGCCAAGAACTCACACCAAGGACAGGTATGCTGCTGTCCTTCTAGTCAGCCTTCAAAATAACTGTTTTCAAGGATGGTCTACTGAGTCAATTGACCAAGAAAAATCTATGTTAGGCATGGGCTGCAGAACGCTTCTTTCCTCCCAAAACAAGAACAAAAGGAAAGAAAAGAAAAAAAAAATCTGTATAACCAAGAGCTGCAAGGGCTGTAGGCTGCAAGGGCTGCAAGGCCTGGTAACATCTCTGGCCTGTCAGGTATTTCTAAGTTTTGGGCTCTGAACACCTTAAAGGACAGTGCCTGTTAAGAGGTCTGGCTCTGAGAATGAGATAAGTCTTTTTTCACATAGTTTGTATAAACTGCCATGAGCAATCGGCTAAGGCATCCTCAGATCTCTGAGCTCGAATGGGTCTGTGCAGACAGCACAGCTTCCAAAGTCCACATGGATCTGCATGCTTCTCAAAATCGTATCTCCTCCTTCTCCTGAGTGCATGTGTTTGAAAGATCCAAATCTCTCCTGGTAGCCCCACTCCGAATGGTCCTAGGACAGGCCACTGTGGTGGAAATAGTAGCAGAGACTTCAAAACGTAGCCTGTCTGCCTTTTCCGTAAGAAAGGAGAGCAAAATTTCCCCAGAACAGTCACTTTGAAAGATAAGAATCAGTCATGGAGCATCTGTGTCTTGGGTGGTCTGCAATAATTAGATGCTTGTTTTGATGTTTGTTTTCTGAAGGTGATGAAGATGGAATGCAGCAGCAATCCAGGCACAGCAGTGTGGGGATCTTTGGGTGAGAAAATCCCCCTTGATCAACCATAGCCCTGGCAGGACCAGTCATTTTTCAAAGTAAGCCCTCAGCTTTTTATCCTTCTCAAAAATGTTAAGGTGCGACTGGAAAGACTGCAATATGGATGCTTCACAGATTCCCTGAACAGGAATAGAAGAGGAAGATGCAGGCAGTGGATATCCTGTTTTACTAACATTAGGCAGCCAGATTGTCCTGTGGGAGCCGGCAGCAAGGTCCAACTGGTCTTATCCTTATTGTAGAATAGGATAATGATTATGGAGAGCACAGAGAGATTCTCAGTGTGTGATCAGTACCACACTGCTGCCTTGGCTGTCTCCCAATGTGATACATACCAGGCTGAGATCTTTTCCTTAATCCAGAACATGCTAACGTAGTTTTATAGTCCTCTCCATGGAATCAATTTTGCAGGGATTAAGATACATGGAGAAGCCCAGTCATGACTGCAGCTGGGGTGGGAGCGAAGGAAAGCTGGGGTTGCACTGGTGTCCACACCTGTCCTAGGGAGGTCCGGATCAAGCACAACTGCAAATCCAGTGTGTGCTCCCAGAAGTGAGACAGCTCTCTGTGAGTCTCCACCATTTCTTGCCCTTCTTTCCTGCCCTTTCAACACAGATGCAGAGAGAAGGGAGTGCCATAACAGACCAGGAGGAACGGCTGACCCCTTGCAGACCTTTTCTCCACCTGCACCTCCATGTGTTGTTACATATCTGCACTGCTCCCTGCTCTCCATTGGCCTGGCTGGATGGCAAGACAGGAGGAAAGGAATGGGGAGGGAGGTCAGACCAGAGCAGGCAGACAGCAGTGTATTGGCTCTCCTGGGAATAAAAGGCATCGTGTCCTGGCAGGGGCCATCCTGGAGAACTGCAACTAATCATGTCCTGGGCTCTAATGTACCCAGTTGCCAAGTAAATTTGGGTTTCTTAGCAACTGAGAATCTTCAGTGTTTGATTGCCAAAGTAAGAGCAGTGAACTTTGAGCAGTAGAGATGCTCTCAGTGAAAGCCGGAAAGCAAGAGGAGTGCAGCATCGCCGGCTTCTGCCTCCCCAGGCAGCCCTCCCTTAGTGAGGGGAAGTTGGGCACACTCCTTTCTGCCATGGAAATGGCACAACACTCCTAAATGATGGAGGGCAGCACAGACCCAGGATTCACTGTATCACAGTAAAACTGATTTGCATTCACAGAAAACAGTGGGCTTTGATTATGGCTACATTTTACAATGAATGAAATCCTTTCATGTCCTGTCAGTGTTTCACTGCATCATGTGTAGAACTGATACAGAGCTCACTGAAGCTGCTTGAACACTGCTATCCACTACAGAAGATGTTGGGGTCAGGTCCTACCAGATTCCTATTATTTTCTTCTGTGAAATTAGGGATGTCCTGGTTTCAGCTGGAGAAGAGTTATTTTTTCTTTCTAGTGATTGCTGTGAAAGGAAGGTCAATAATACCTATTGGTTTTAGTTGTTGTTAAGTGATGTTGCACTATTCAGGGACTTTTTTCAGCTTCCCATAGAAGCATAGACAGAACAATGGAATGGCCAATGAAATATTCCATACCATAGGTGTCATGCTCAGTACACAAATGGGGGTTAGCTGGGGGTGGGAATCTGTGACCACTGCTCAGGATGGTGCCAATTCACCGGGTGGTTAGAGTGACCCATGTCATTATCATTATTGTTATTATTATTGTTATTTTTCCTTTTCTGTTATTGTTTCTATTAAACTGTCTTTATCTCAACCCACAAGTTGGTTTTTTCCTCCCTTTCCCTTTGTTTTTTTCCCCTCTTCCCCCTGCCCTTTGCGGGAAGGCGGGAGGGGAGCGAGTGGCTACCTGGTTCTAGTTGCTGGCTGGGGTTAAACCGTGACAGAGGTGAAAAAGAGATAAGAACAATGTCTTTTAAGTACAGAGAAAGATCACAGAATCACAGAGCAGCTGAGGCTGGCAGGGCCCTCTGGAGATTGTCTAGGTTGTGTATTTCACATCATGCCTGTTGCCCCTGTCACTGGGCACCACAGAACAGTCTGGCACCATCTCCAGGCTGAGCACTCCCAGCTCGCTCGGTGTCTCCTTGTACGACAGATGCAACAAGCCCTTCACCAATGGTAGCGGCCCTTGGCTGGACTCACTGTGGTATCTCCATGTCCCTCTTGTACTGGGGAGCCCCGGTACAAGTACTGGAGAGCCTCCATCCCGACGAGGTCCCACTGAATGGCAGCGCAGCCATCTGGTGTTTCGACCACTTCTCCCGGTTTTGTATCTTCTGCAAACTGGTTGAGGGTGCACTCTGTCCCACCATCCAGGTCATCGATATATGCACACCCCAGTACAGGGTGACCCCTGCGGTATGTGACTAGTGACTGGTCTCCATATTTTCATTATTTTCAGCTAGACAGAAGGTACAGATTAACATCTACCCAAGCTGTTTTAAGGAGCAGGTAAGGATTTTTTCCCCGGAAGAGGTTAATTTCTGCTTGTAAATATATGGAAATGTAAGAAGAGTTCTTCTAACCATTTATGGAAGAGCATATTTAATTGGAGACAGACTAATATGTGCTAGAATTTATTTTGAATTATCTAGTACTAAAATATCTGCTTTTAAAAATATCTACCACTTAGTAAAGCATTAAATATTATTTCATTTTAAACATGTGCAGCATTTAAGATTTTTACTTTTAAAACATGTAGATATTTTTAAATTACTCCATTGTGTAAACAAATCCTTGCTTAAAAATACGATGTCTTGAAAACATTCAACATAATTTAATTGATGGCTTTTATTTTCTTTCTGTGTCTCAACCATTAGCATTCCTCAGTTTAGATATCAACATTTCTATGCCTGGAAGCTCAAGCATAAAAATAGTTACACTCTAAAAAGGGGCAGTGCTGAGGGTGAAAGGTCCTGATCTTGCAAGTTCTTGCTCAAATGGAAAGTCAATGGGACTACTTGGGTGAGGAGGAATTACTCACCCAGCAGAAATTACAAAATGAGTCTGAGCTCCTCTACTAAAATGGTAATAACTCAAATATGGAAAAGATTATTCACTCTGTGATGAAACAGGACAAGCAGGAGTGTACAAATCTGTGATTTTTAAAGAAGTGACCACAGCTGAAACTCACTGGAAATCTGTTTTGGAAACAGATGAGAACCTCCTGCTAAGTGGTTAGACTGCAGTGATGTCTTAACAATTGGGGGGGGGGGGGGGGTTAGAGGTTTTTATATTTAATATAGATGAGCTACAGTGATTTCAGGCCTGTTTGGAAGCCAAGTATGTATTCATGTCAATATTAACAATGCCTTGGGCTAGACAGAAAGCTTGAAAACTATGTATCAACATAAATAAAAATCAGTGCGTTTTTGGAATCACTTCATTCTGTGGCCTTAAAAAGAGTTTTCTTGGCACAGTAAAATGACCATATCCTTGAACAATAAGTATTATATGGCAGAAACATCTTGATTTCCTGACATGGTAGGACAGAAAAGCCATGTTTATTCCAAGCAATCCAGCTTGTACATATGAAACCTAAAGAGAATGAACACATCACGACACCACAATACTGATTGCCTGACTCTTGAGATAAGGGTGAGTGCCTAATAGCTGTTTTCCAGGCAAAGAGCACTCAGCTAAGAACCAGGGTATGTGTCAAGGAGGTTTTAAAGGGGGACATTACTCATGGCTCAACTGTGATTAAAGAATATTGAAATAGGCTGCAGAACTCTATTTCTTCTTTTGCGACTCCAAGTGAAGGGGGAAAAAAATCCCCCAAACCGATAAATCTTCTGTCTGGCCCTTTTCTAGCACCTTTTCTGGTTCTGAGCACCTCTATGCTGATATTCAGCTTAAGTTTTCTAGAAGAGGCAGCGTCCCACTTCCAGGATTCAAGGACAGCCCAGTTGTTGTGACCAGACCCTGCATGAGGACTCTGCCACACCTGGCCAGTTGCAAAGCCATTTGTGGCAAAAGGCATTTACCACAGAGGAAGGTCCATAATTCTGAATCCTTCAAAACATCACAGCTAATGTAATTGCAGCTAGTAGTTCTCAGCCTGCAAAAGAGCACCTAAACTTTTGAACTGCTGGTCCCATTGCCCTTTGCTCCTTTTGTGACATTTCTGATTTTCCCTCTGAATGATAATGATCCAACAAATAATTAACTAAGCACCTAACTTGCTTCTTGTCTGTTGTTTGTGGCAGATACTCCCTAGCTGTAGGTTGGAAGTGAAAAAAATTCTCCAGTGCAAAGCTCTTTGTTCAGCACATCTTGGTGGTTCCCTCATGGAGAAGTTAATGGGCAATACAAAAATCCTTTCTTTTGTGTTCAGTTTTGGGCTCCTCACTACAAGAAAGAAATTGAGGTGCTGGAGCATGTCCAGAGAAGGGCAACAAAGCTGGTGAGGGGTCTGGACAACAAGTCTTATGAGGAGTGGCTGAGGGAACTGGGGTTGTTTAGCCTGGAGAAGAGGAGGCTGAGGGGAGACCTTGTTGCTCTCTACAGTTACCTGAGAGGAGGTTGTAGAGAGTTGGGGGTTGATCTCTTCTCCCAGGTAACACACGATAGGACAAGCAGAAATGGCCTCAAGTTATGCCAAGGGAGGTTTAGGATGGGTAACAGGAAAAATTTCTTCACCAAAAGGGTTGTCAAGCATTGGAACAGACTGCCCAGGGAAGTGGTGGAATCACGATCCCTGGAGGTATTTAAAAGATGGGTAGACGTGGTGCTTCAGGACATGGTTTAGTGGTGGTTTTGGCAGTGTTAAGTTGATGGTTGGACTCAATGACCTTAAAGGTCCCTTCCAACCTAGATGATTCTATGATTCTATGATTCTATGTTCCAGTGCACTTGATTCTCCTTCTCCTCAACCTTTTCAACTGGAAAAAATGGTTCTTTGAACATACCTAGTATAGCTCCTTACATGGGAAACTCTATAGTCTTCCCCTTATGTATGTGTAGACCTACTTTTAGTCAATGCTGATTTCCTTCCTTATTTGTGGTTATCTCTGAACATATTTCTTGTATTTGAAATATCAGAGCAATTACTTTCTCCAGATCTCGGTGGTTTCCTCTGCTGTTCCAGGTCCTGATCTTGCAAGTAGATGTGTGCCTCTGCACCTTTGTGCCTGACCAGGTTTCACTGTTGGATGAAAGTCTAACATTTTACTTCTCAGAAGTACTTTTGTAAAGAATCCATTTCCAGTCTAAGACTGCAACTGATTAGTTTTATTGGGGTAAAGATCAGGGGTCCTGAAAAAATGGAAATGTCATGTTCTTCTGTTAAAGTCTGTTCTTCAACCTTGTTGATGACTAAGCTACTAAAAGCTGGACCAGTCTGTCTGAGTTTACGAGGATATAATCCATCAGAAGAGATTCACAAATGCGTTGGGTTTTTTTCCCCAGGATTAGCTCATTTTCTGAGCAAAGTAAACCCATATATTACATTAAATGGGTCTTCCACAGTTTATTGTTTATTTGCAGGCCCGTTCTTTAAAGGATAAGCCAATTCCCTCTCAAGTGCAGCTCATTTCTCTGTGACCCACTCTGGCAGCTGTGACAATCTGTTTGTCACAGAGCTTAGTAGATACCAATTTATATATTAAAAGTAGCTGGAGGAGGAGCAGTCTCACTTGTGGGTTAAGGACCTTAAAACACAGTGTGAAGATTCACTAAATTACTCCCTGTTTTTTTTAAAATGATGATATTACTTTTTACTTTGCACTTCAATAAATGTTCTTACAAGATTGACTCTTACCTGGAAAAAAACGCTGCCCTGAAATGTGCTAATTATCCTCCATGTTACAAGTATGATAACATGTCAGTGTGGGAATACATCAGGCTGAGGCCGGTAGTGGGCTGTTTGCCATTCTGGGGCGAATTATTTCTGGCTTGGTACCATATGCCTGATGGTGGCATGTGTCTTCTCAGGAAGGACAAATTGCTCTCCTTCATGTTTGGCAAGCTCCTGCTGGCAGGCCAAAGAGGCCTATATTTAGTACTGGTACTGTTTAGCCAACAAGCTGGGAAAATTGTCATTATGATGCGACTAGAGATTTACCAAGGCTGTTTTCCAAGAGCTGAAGAAGACATGGTTGAAGTGGGCTTTGAATTTCCAGCTCTGAATCTTGTTGTTCTTATTTTCTCCGGGTACAGTACATCCTGCTCCCAAGCCCAGGCCTGCAGTGTTGCAGCCTGAACTACAGCTCATTTGCTGTGATTTGGCATTGGTGGGATTCCTACAAAGCTGGCTGTTTTGATATACAGCTCAGTACCCAAAGCTTTGCTCTCCTTGTTCTGTTGAATCCCGGCTGCAGCCGCCTCCTTTCATGCTGCCCTGGTGACACGCGCTGTCCTGGCTACCTAAAGCACATATGCTCCCAGATGTGCTGAGAGGAGATCCAGGGAGCAGCAGCAGTTGTTCTTATCAAAACCCTCTTTGCCTGTCATCGGCAATGGGCACATGGCCTAAGTACCATTCAAAAAGCTCCTGAGATTGAAGGCAATATGAGCCCTGTCGCTCACTGTGGGAATTTCACCTCCTCTGTTCTTTCCCCTTGTGAAACAGCAACATCAGGAACCTCCCAAAGAAGTGAAGCAATACCACGGCTTTATCTTATTTCTTACTTACCTTATTTCCACCCCGAATTGGCCACAGGAACATCCACTGTTTACCAAGAGCATCCCAGGTTCCTTCTCCCAGAAGGCCATGCCTATGGGAATGATGGCCTTGCTTATCTACTGTTTGTATTTAAGTTACATTTTCAACTGGAAATTTACTCTATGCTTAAGCTTTGCCTATTTAGCAGTGTTAGTAAAAGTGTGAAAGAAATTACCTTTTGAGGGAAAAAAATGGCAAATATCCCAATGTAAACATGATTTTATTGACTTTGTTTAGGCTGTGTGAGGGAATGGAGATCCATATGGGATGAGCTAAACTAAACAGGCTTTTTATTAACAAAAGTTTTCAACACACGCTCTGCTCGCAACAACTCAGCTCAAGGCACATGAAAAAAAAAGATTAAGGAGGACTCCAGTTTCCTCTTCCTTGCTTAAAAAATCCATACATTAGACTATTTGCTTGTGTCTTGCCACACATTCTCATAAGCAAAAGAATTTTGGAGGTATTCTTAAAAACATTTTCAAAATGTACTATAAACCTTTTCTTGGGCATTTAAATCTTGTCTTCCATGTGAAGCAAGTGTTGCTTCTGGTTCTTGCAGCCAAGGCATGAAAAATCAGCTGTGCTTGGGTTGGTTGTATTGGAGTTTTCTATATGCTAAGCAGGAGGTTCCTGGCACTTGCTAACATTGCATGCATTTTCTCTTCATTTGCTGTTTCAGTATTGCTGGCAGCATATTGCACGACTAAGAGCAAGGGGTTTCCTTTTTCCCTGTATGTCCCTTCCGTGTGCATAAAAATCAGGTTCTTCTGCAGATTTAATAACTGTGAAGACAGATCATCTTCTTAGGCTTCTTGTCACAATACTGACATTTCTTGTGGAAGTTTTAAGTGATTTGACACTTTTTATCATAGCACAATTTCTAGCTCATCTTCCAGTGAACAAATGTTGATTAATAACTCTTGGCATTAGAAACAACTCACAGCTTTTGCTTATTTTCAGTAGTTCAGTAAACTGAGGAAAGGTCTTGACAACCTTCATTTGCTTTGATTAGTAGCTGATTGACTATTTTTATATCTTTCTCAGCTTTCTGTCTATTGGGCCAAGAGTAATATGGATAGTGGGTTGTGCATGTCTGAAACATCCATCCTGTACAGATCTGTTAAATCCCTCAGATGTTTGTTGTTCAGTATTAATGCAATAAATTCACTGCAGATCCCTTATCTAGCAAACACTGCCACATGGTGACTCATGGGTATGAACATTCTCCAAGTCATAAACCATCTCTAGTCCACTTATCTGCCAGGGACGTATTTGCTTGCATCTTCCAACGGAGCCCTTTGTCCATTAATAAAGTAGCATTAAGAAAAGTGTAAGCCACAAACCAGTGGTTGGAGGGTAGGCACTCAAGACTAAGCTAATGCACACTCCTACTTTTACAGAAATAGTTCTGCTGTTTTCCTTACAGACTGCTTGGTAAGCATTAAGGAAAAGATGCTTTTATTTGGGCAAAACAGTCAAGCAACTAAGTTACAGCAAGGGAGCTGAAGCAAGGGCTGCGTCCAGCTCTGGGGCCCCCAACATAAGAAGGACATGGACCTGTTGGAACGGGTCCAGAGGAGGGCCACAAAGATGATCAGAGGGTTGGAGCACCTCTCCTATGAAGACAGGTTGAGAGAGTTGGGGTTGTTCAGCCTGGAGAAGAGAAGGCTCTGGGGAGACCTTATAGTGGCCTTCCAGTACCTAAAGGGGGCCTACAGGAGAGCTGGGGAGGGACTCTTGGTCAGGGACTGTAGTGACAGGACAAGGGGTAACGGTTTTAAACTGGAAGAGGGTAGATTTAGATTAGATATTTGGAAGAAGTTCTTTACTCTGAGGATGGTGAGACACTGGAAGAGGTTGCCCAGGAAATTTGTGGAAGCCCCATCCCTGGAAGTGTTCAAGGCCAGGCTGGATGGGGCTTTGAGTAACCTGGTCTAGTGGAAGGTGTCCCTGCCCATGTCAGGGGGGTTGGAACTAGATATCTTTAAGGTCCCTTCCAACTCTAACCATTCTATGATTCTATGATTTTCAGCCCAGCTTTCAGCTTTCAGGGCCTTGTTTTCATTTGGACTGAAAGCAGGTTCTAGCAAGGACTTGTCCTATTGCATCTCCTCTGTCAGCTGTCCCTTCTTTACAGACCTTTTTAATCAAGGAGACCATTGACCACAGATGAATACCTGAACTAGATCCTGCTGCAAAATTTTGAGACTAGTGGCAGATAGCACCTTCCTTTTATTTCTTGCACTTACTCATACTCAGTTCAACAAGTCACTGTGTGTTAATGTCAGGTGTCGGTAAAAGTGCCAGAAAAGCATTTCGCAAGTTGGTTTCTCGATCAGGCAGCCAGGGCTCAAGTGACGCCAGTACAGACTGTGTGCAGGAGCTGGATTCTTCCACTGGGCTTGATACTAACATTAGGCTTCCTACACTCACCTGCTCTACGCCAGATCGTCACTTTAGCTTGTTATAAGGCTTTGTAAACCATAGATTTTCGGAAAAAGTATGCAGCAGATTAACAAGAAACATCTTGCTCCCAGCAATTTGTAGAGACTAAATGGGATACGTAGACATGAAAATGTATTGAAGATTGAAGTTTCTTGCATTGTAAACCATTCCCCTCGCAGCCCGGGAGCTCCGTAGGGCCCTGTCACAGCCTGATTTGCTGTATTGTTGGCTCCCATGTTGTTTGATTGAGTTTGAAAAATTACCATAATAATCAACTATCAGCAGGTAATGGTTTCCTCAGAGTTAAGAAAAAGCAGCTGCCAGCTCCTGCTGTGCTCTGTTGGGTGCATTGGGCATTGATGTGACACTCCTTGAGTTCTGGTGTTTTGAACAAAGGAAACAGTTTCTAACTATTTTTGATCCTTCTCGCTGAGGAAGTGCACAGCCCATCTTTCCCTGTGCGTACCATTCTGAGAGATCTCCTGAGTATCTTCTTCAGAGCCATTGAGGTATTTTAGTTGTAATGACTTGGTACTCTGTTTCTGCAGTCCGTACTCTAGAGTCAACTTTGTGTCTTCCTTCCAAAAGTCTTTGGTAGCCAAGAATACATGCTGTTCTGCAAGTCAACCAGATTTCCTAAATTATCCTAGAGGACTGATTATCCTGAAAGATTCATTGTCTCATTGGTCTCATTTTATCTTCATTTCTAGTAGGCACTGAGCAGTTTGGGGGAATTATCTGTTGTGTTTCTCCAAATGTTGTGGGTTTTTTCAGCCTTCTATCATGGTATTTTTTCTTCTGGACTTCTATATGTTTTCATGCCATACTTTTATGTCTTTTAAATCATGCCTTATGTGCATTTGTGAAATTTCTGACATCTGCAAATACTTCCTTTCCCTGTTTAAATGGAAGCATTTGCACTCACAAAGCTTCTCCCTGCAGCAGTGCTGTTCTCACTGGTGCCAGCAACTTGCCTACTTCTAGTGGTGTTTAAATTATGTTTCAAGGGTTGTGGTATCCTTTCAGGTTTTGGGGAGGTCTTGCTGTGAACTATGTGATATCTGCTGTATTTAAACAAATCCTGGCAGGTTGTTCCCATCTGTAGTGTGGTTTCCATGTCTTTTTAACAAAATGGTGCATTTAATTGCTTTCCTATGATTCAGTTTCAGGTTATATTATCATATCTATTAACACTAATAGATATTTCTTGTGGTTTATCTTCAATGCTGTTGTAAATTAAGATATTGCAATTATTATAAAGACTCTTCCATGTATCTTTTGTATTGGCCTCTCTCTTGTGAAGATGATATACCAAAGGGCGCTCTCTGAAGTATTGCTTTGTGAGGAGTACTGAAAGTAGTTAACTCACTTCTCAGCAGGTCCAGTCACTGATGCCACTAGCTAGATTGACCACAGTTTTGGATGGGATGCATATATGATACCAGCTGGGATAACAAGGCTGCGGTGGTCCCACATTATTGCTTTTTATGAGTTTTGGTCATCCTGGAGAAGGGCTGCATTTCTGTTACTATTGCACTAACTGCAACAAGATTTCTCCACTTTTCCGGTCAAATGTGTATTCACTATAAAGTTCCTTTTGCACCTTGAGCGTATTGATAATAGTAGTTGTGAGGGTAAATACAGAGCATTACACCTGGGGAAATCTCGATCTTCCAATGCTTTGCACCTTGAAGCATATACTCACAGCTTTTCCTGATTTTCTTTGCTGTCAGATTATTTTTCTAAAGGGATTCACAGTCAGGAGAATTTTTAGCAGGTTTCTCACATTGCAGGTGTTGACAGCATCTCTAGTTACCTGTATTTTTGACATTTGGTTCTTTTGCTAACGCTCAGGTGTGCATTTCCTGGCTATAAGAAATGGACAGTGTATTCTGGTTTTAGATTTTGAGGTCCAGGCAACAGCAACAAGAGAAGAGAACTGAGGATCTGGGGCAAAGATGCTGAGCAGCAGCAGCAGGGAATAATCATTCACATTAAGGCCTTACCTACTGATTAAAAAAAAAAAAACAACAAGTTTTTATTCTGTAAGATGTATTTATTCTCATTGGATAGTCCTGGTGATACCAGTTCTTAAGGACTGTGAGGGTAAGTTTTGCATTAAACTAAAGACCACTCTGCATAGGTTGGGTTTTTCCCAGCATTTATGTGGGTGGCTGATGTCATAAAAATATTCCTTCACATACAGTTCTCTGCAGCTCACGTAAATCTTTATTGAGAAACATGAGGTAGAAGAACTTTATTTTTCACCGATGTTAATTGTTCTTTTTCCAGATGCACTTTGTAGGGCTGGTATAGAAAAGGAATACAGGGCCCTGCGGGAAAGCCGTCCGACAGAGAATTAAGAGAGAGCAGGGAACAAATGATGGTTGTCTTCTTGGAAGGCTGATGGAGGGTTAGAGGAGACACCATCGGACAAGCCATGGGGAGGCATCTGTTTATGTGCTCGCCCACAGCTGTCTTTTCAGAGTAAGACGATTGCGTGTACACATAGGGACAGAGGAAGAGAAGGGAGTTAAAAAAGTCAATACTCCACAAATACACTTGATGAATAGGGTTTTTTTTCATCTCCAATTTGGGGTGAGGGTCTTGTGTTTCAGCACCCTTGAAGACAGTTAGTTCCTTTCTTCTGGTGCTAACAACATTGTGAAAACTGCTCGTGCTCTTTTTTAAAATCCTAATACTATACATTCTTGTCTGTGTTTAGATGGTTTGTGGAAATATGGAACTCCAGAGGAGAGGGTAAACTAAACAAGCTTTTATATCAGCATAAATAAGGATTGTTATGCACACACTGATCTCTGAAGAGCTCATGTTAACATTTACAGAGAAAGCAGGGGGACAATAAGAAAAGGAGAATAGTGGGAAAAAATGAGACTTTAAGTAAAAACTCTTCCAAGAGATGCATTCCTCAAAGCCCCAAGAGGAACACTTAACTAACATTGAGTTAACGAACTACAGTTATGCTCAGCGGTTGCATGAATCCCGTGAACGTGGCTTTTCAGTAATGTAGCATTTATCTGCTGGGGTCTGAACTCTGCTGGTGGTGCTGGCTGTGCCCCCAGAGCCCTCGAGGGGGGCGAGCGGTGCCGTTTCCCCCTCAGGCGGAGGGTCAGGGGTCTGCCTTTCTTTTTCAGAAAAGCTGAGTGATGGGGGCAGAATCCGTCATCAAGTGGCTTTGGTCTGGCCTTCAGTGCAACACGCTTACCCTTGGCTCAAAGCCCCATGAGCACACAGCTCATCCTGGAGCTTAAACTCTGAGTTCTACACCCGTTTTTGCCAAGGCTGCTGCCACTGCGCTCCCGCTGCCCTGGGAAAGGTGCACCTGCACCCAGTGGCCACCTGCTCCCCACGACACCGGTGTCAGTCTCCACAGGACCTTCAAGTCTCTGGTCTTGTTAGGAGCCATTCTTCACCCTCGCTTCGGGGCCATTACAATGACAGATTCCCAGAGATAGTCCTCTGAAAAATGAACACATTTAGCTAATTAGAACGCAAGGTCTGTGGTGGCATGAAGACTAATTGCCTGCTTTTGCATGAGGCATCACCTTGAATTGAAAGGTCCCCGCCTAGGAGTGTTTCAGTTTCAGACTCCTTTAGAGTTACTGAGATCTCTGGGTATTTTTCTCTCCGGGCAGGCAGAATTACAGTTGTATAAGGTTTGGAAAATACATCATATTCTGTGGGAAAGAAGCAGGTTTGTAAAACAGAGATGCTGTCATGAACTTCATCAAAATGAAGGATAAGTTTGGCTGGAGGGAGAGCATTTCCTGAGGAGATCTGTTTATCTCACCGAGATTCTTTTGTGCAGAGACATTTGACAGCAGAGCAGAAGAGCTGCCATCCTGCATCACAGCCAGGGTCTGTCCAGGCCGCGATCCTGTCCCTGACAGGGGCCGGCTCCAAACGCTTCAGAGAAAAATGCATTTCCACCATGACGGGAAATAACTTCCCCATGTGATGCGTTTAATGCCCATCCCAGAGACTTGCTGGTTGATTTGGGGCAGAAACACAAGACTGATTGTTTCTTTGCATATTTTTTTTTTTATGTCAGGTAATGTAACAGTAAATAGGCTGAGCAAAGCAAAATTCAGCTCTGGCCAGTTAATGACAGTCAGTTAATGACCTCCATCATGGACCTGCATTGTGGCAGCATATTTCTTGGGTTAGTAAACAGTCATAGCCCTTGCAGCCTTTTCCAGGGCAATTAGTTAGTCTCAATAAAGGAAGATATTTTCAAAGGCAAAGGAGGATTGGTACAAAGTCTGAGCTGTAGTGTTAAAATTGTTTTGTACTACGAGCCATTAACATTTCTATTTTCTCTCTCTCTCTCTCCTTTCAGGGATCTTGCCTGGTTATTCTTCATTACAGTACATTTGACCTTTCTTTGTGTACTCTACTCTGTTTATCTTTTCAAGAAATGCTCCTATCTACAGATTATTATTTTCCATTTTTTTCTTCGGGCACTAATAAATGTATTGGTTGTAAACTCTGACCATAAACACTATGGCTTTGAGAGCGGGACCAGCACTTGCAAACTGTGACTCCTCGTGCTGAACACCAGAGAGATTTCACCGAAGTGTGGGATGTGCTCGTACTTACTAGATATAGCATTCTGCCATATGCAGGTCTCTTTTGTTAGCTAAAATTAACTGGCATGTGTTTCTGGCACCGTGCTGCTGCTGTTTCCAAAGTGACAGCCTCTTCTTTTGCATTCCCGGGAGATCACCTGGGAAATGGTACATCTTTTTCTAAACGCTGCCTGCTTGCCTTCCCCAGCCTGCGGAGGGCTCGTGCTGCATCAAGTGCTGCTGTGCACCCTCCAAAAGGACAAACCCCCATTCCCAGGGGTAGGAAGGAAAGAGTTTATCCCATAGTATTTATTGGGTTTGGGTGGCAAGGTTTTGGTAGCGGGGGGGGCTACAGGGGTGGCTTCTGTGAGAAGCTGCTCTAAGCTTCCCCCATGTCCAACAGAGCCAACACCAGCTGCCTCCAAGAGGGACCCGCCGCTGGCCAAGGCTGAGCCCATCAGTGATGGTGGTAATGCCTCTGGGATAACATAGTTAAGAAGGGGGAAAAAAACCTGTGCTACAGCAGAAGGAAGAGAGGAGTGAGAATACATGAGAGAATCAACCCTACAGACACCAAGGTCAGAGAAGAAGGAGGGGGAGGAGGTGCTCCACGTGCCAGAGCAGAGATTCCCCTGCAGCCCCTGGTGAAGACCATGGTGACGGAGGCTGTCCCCCTGCAGACCATGGAGGTCCATGGTGGAGCATATATCCACCTGCAGCCCATGGAGGACGCCACACCAGAGCAGGTGGATGCCTGAAGGAGGCTGTGACCTTGTGGAGAGCCCACACTGGAGCAGGTTTCCTGGCAGGACTTGTGACCCTGTGGGGGACCCACACTGGAGCAGGTTTCCTGGCAGGACTTGTGACCCCGTGGGGGACGCACACTGGAGCAGTCTGTTCCTGAAGGACTGCACCCCATGGAAAGGATCCAGGCTCGAGCAGTTCCTGAAGAACTGGAGCCCGTGGGAAGGACCCACGTTGGAGCAGGGGAAGAGTGTGAGGAATCGTCCCCCTGTGGAGGAAGGAGTGGCAGAGACAACGTGTGATGAACTGACCACAACCCCCGTTCCCCATCCCCCTGCGCCACTTTTGCGGGGGAGAAGGTAGAGAAAATCTGGAGTGAAGTTGAGCCCGGGAAGAAAGGAGGGGTGAGGGGGAAGGTGTTTTAAGATTATTTTTTTTTAAATTTCTGTTTATTCTACTCTGATTTCATTGGTAATATATTGAATTAATTTTCCCCAGATCAAGTGTTTTGCCCGTGACAGTAATTGGTCAGTGATCTCTCCCTGCCCTCATCTCAATCCATGAGCCTTTTGTTCTATTTTCTCTCCCCTGTCCAGCTGAGGAGGGCGGTGATAGAGCTGCTTTGGTGGGCACCCAGTGTCCAGCCAGGGTCAACCCACCACAGCCATCAAGTGCCCACTTGCTCATTATCAACAGGCAGGACACCGGCCTCTCTCTTGCTGGGTAAGAGAGACCCACTGCTGCTCAAAAAGTCAGGAATAAACCATGTCCCTCTGACCGTCTTCCTGGATCAAACTAGAACCAGTCACCAATGATGTACAAACCTCACATGGTATAACCATGCCATTTGTATCTTTGATTAGTCCTTATTATTAATGGTGGAGCTGTAGAAAAACTGCTTTCTCTTCTCTAGCACAAATAATTTGCTGTAAACGTGATACAGTTTAAAAATATATTAGTACTTTTTTCTGGCCAATTCTGCCTCCAAAATGCGGAGTGGGGTGAGCATGGAAGGAACTTCTTCCTGCAGACTTCTCTCCAGGAGAACAGGCAATTTCTGGAGTGCCGTTTCCAACATATACTGCATAACTTGCAATCAGAAGATTCATGAAAGCACATCAGTGTTTTTCAGATACCTCAGTGTTACTGGGGTACTCAAAGGGCCCACCAGACACTGCAGACCGTTTGGTATCCCAGATTTTACTTTTAATAATTTCTTATTTTCAAGACTACTTTATACAAACTGAGTTAGAAAGTCATCAGCACAGAGTTTATAATCTACATAATCCTTGGGACTACTCACGCAGATTTGCAGAACACCGCAAGTAAACAGTAAAAAAGGTTTCTAATGAAAACTACTCTAAAAGAGTTATAATTTCCATTGACATTTTTCTCAAGTCAGTCGTTCATATCTGTATTTCTGTATCATTGGTCACATTTTAAAGGAAATTCTGCTAAATATGTGTTAAATAAGGCTAAATGTTCTGCTAATGATAGATTAAATACCTCTAACCAGTGCAACCAGAGTATTCAATGAAGATCTAAATATAATCACGCCGTACACCTTAGCTCCCTTTCAACTTCTCTTCCTATCCTGGAATATAATTAGGCTGGAGCCTCGGGGACACACTCATTGCTAACCAACATCTCCATGATCTTGTTGGAGCCAAAATATGTCAAGTCACAATCAAGTCTGAGGCACTGACTCCAAGAGCAAATTCAGATCTCCACTGTTAGGTGCAGTTAGACTACCAAGAAAATATAGTACATCTTAAAGAAAAAGCAGCCCTTAAAAATAATTTTAAAAAATAATTTTCAAAAATCATTTTCAAAAAATAATCTTAAGGTTAACGGGAGACAAGGATGATAACTGAGACCTACTCAGGAAATTTAGTTACCCACTGAGGAAATTTTCTCTCTCCGCGTGCTGCGTTAGAGCATGTGAAAAATGTGGTTAGTGACGAATTTACATTTCCTGTTTTATAGCCTTTATAAACCAGCTATTTTGAAGGGCTGGTGTGTTTATGCACTGGAAGACATGGAGCCCAAACTCAGGAAACTGTGGTTCAGCTCCTTGCTCTGGCAGCGGCGGCTGTGCTAAAGCTCCAGCTTTCAAGGCCTTGGGTACATCGTCGCCAGTGCAGAAAGCGATGGCCGTACTCTGCACCGTGCTCGTGCCCACCTCCTCACCTGCAAAGCAGTTCCACTCCACCTTGAAGCTGGACTGCCTCAGACTGCATCTCTGTGTTGTTGTTCCTAGCCAGAAAAGAAAGTCAGTTGTGGGTGGAGGTTTCCAGAGGCACAGGAAAGCCAGTAGATAATCAGCCGTATGAATGTACAGCTATTTATAAATAAAGTGCTGGTGAGCTGCCTAACAGCGTTTTCTGTAGGTAAAAAGGAGATTTGGCAGCTACCTTTGATCTCCCAGAAGTCAGGCTGGCACACACCCAGCGCCCCACGCAGAGAGGGGTGTTCAAAGGAAGACACAAGGCAGCGTAGCGCTGCCCAGGCAGCCCAACCGCAGGCTTCATGGGCAAGGAAAGCAATCAAAAAGCCTGCTAATTAGCTCAGCACAGAGGTATTTCACATGTCTGTAACAAACGTGGTAGATAATTCAATATAGCACGTTGTAAACTGCTGATAAAAATGACCAGTCTGAGTTTGGTGCAGGACTACACTGCTTTCCTCTGGGTGCGGGTCTCTCGCAGACCTCTTTCTGCGAATGGAGGCGGCTCCAGGAGTGCCATTTCCCTTGAAGTTGCAATTAGCATTTATTTCCCCATGCTGGAGTTAAAGTTCGCAGTAGATTTACTTATTTTTTAAAACTAGAAACTTACTAAAAGCTTCAGATTTTTCTTTATAGAACAAGCCAGGAATGAATAAAATAGTCTTAGAAAGTGGTAATAGTCTATTCACATTTTACAATTATAACAAGTGCTATTCTAATACTGTAGATTATTAAAATTTAAGATATCTGACTTCGTGTGGAGTTATTAATATGGAAGTAAAACAAGGGACTTTGGGAACTTTGAATATGATGTCTTACTGAGAAGTCGTCCCTAAGTAACTGGATAAAAAAATATTTACGTGTATTTTGGGCTAAGCTGCTCATTCATGAATGACAACCAAATTAATAGAACATGTCAATTTATTTCAGATCTATAAAATACAAATCTAAAAGTATCATTTTACAGACAATATTCACCATTTAGTTTACATTTTAGTATGGTCTTAAGCCTATCTTACACAAAATAATAATGTAACAGAACAACAAAATATTCTATATTTTAACTTTTTCGATTTTCTTAACTACAGTCTATCATGTACATCAAAAATATTGCTGTGCACAGCAACCAAACAACTACATTTCAAGAACAGATTGGCTCTATCTCATAACTGAGACACCAATTACAGTACATTTATTGAAAATCCTTCAAGAATACACTCAGTAGTAACAGTGGTAGCAGTAGTTAAAATCTTAACAGTTCTGTGAAATGATCAAAGCAAATGATAACAGAATTAAAAAATTCAGTTATCATCTATATGTAATGTAAAACCCATGTAACACCACAATGAAAGAAGAAATTACACGGGCACAAGTGCAAAAAAGCAATATTGTAAGCCATCTTCTCTCTTTGGTAAAAATCAATTAGCAGGAAGTATACCATAATAATTCAAGTCAAAGACTAATTCATGCTATGTATTTTTTTCCTTTCCTACTACAGGCAGACTTGATGATTTGCAGACGTCCAAGAGTACAGAAGTTAATATTTTACTCAACACTGCCCATTTTTAGCTCTTTAAATATTGAAATTAAAGATAAGGATTTTTTTTCTTTCATAAATATCTTTTCAGTAGTATAGTCTCTTAAGGAATTTAAAAATAAATAGCAAAATATACACAATTTCAAAGATAACAATTCCTTCTAGGTATATCCTGAAAATATATCACCAAAGAATAAATAACTTTGGGTTTCTCAAATATTTGGTAAAACATCAATTATTCTTACATAAGGAGTTTTCTCTGAGGAGTAAGGAAGTACCATTGCTTTTTCCACACAGCTTTTACTATACAGGTGGAATTTTAGTAACTTTACAGTAAGAATATAATCTGTAATATAATATGGACGTTCCGCATTAAAAAGTACAGTAAAAAACTGTTCAAAATTAAACCTTCAGAATTTCAGGTTCAAACCTGAGGAACTTCCAGTAACTATGAAGCTCTCCTGGCGGGACAGTCAGGCTCAGCTGTGTATGTCAGGCGGCGGCAAGAATAGGAAGGTAATTTCCCCTCGCGGGAGAGTCAAAGCTGTTTTCTACTGACAACGTATTGAAAATGAAAAAAGGACAAAGTGGTAAGGAAGGGACAAAAGAGAAGGGTGTGGGTGAGGAACACTTGAGTGTAAGCGATCCTGAGAAAGATGTGAATTGCCTACAGGGACTTCAGTATAACCATACATTTTAAATAGATTGTTCTGCTTTTGAAGGGCTTGACCCTCAGCAACAATTAAAGGAATGTCATAGGGGATTTCTATTTGAATTTGCAGGTTATCATCTTACTCAAGCTCCTCTTTCATATTTACCTGAAATTAAAAAACAAGAAAACAAGAAAAATGCAGGCCACATCAGCAAAGCAACTAGTTAAAAGAATCCAGCAACTTGAAGTGTCATTAGACATTAAAAAACCCATAAATCTTAACTGCAGAAGATCTTCTGGAGGGGCAGAGCAAAAGTCCTTGCCATTTTAGAAGATCCACTTAAGCTGCCAGCAAAGTAAAGGCAATTTTGACTGCTCATTTATTTGGAATGCATAAATAACATGTAGATTCACTAACCTCCTATTCACACCCACAGTTAATTTACATAAAATGTTAAGCAGAATGCTTTTCTACTCCTTGTTTGATTCCAAGCACAAGATGTAAAAACCAGTTAAATTGCACAGTCCAGCCCTTATCTCTGCAAACCTCGATCTGATCAAGAAAATGTTTTTTGGCATCTTCTTCACTTTTCCCTACTGTCAGTGCATCCCGGATATATTCGATATCCTCTTTGCTGGTTAACTGGGGCATTCCAGTCATTAGCATCATGGAGAACAGGATAATCAGCAGGTTTGTGTGATGTCGAAGAGCTAAATAAGCCTTCACACATACGTCCTACAGGAGAGAAGAATTTTTTGTTAATTGATGAGGTGGATTGAGAGGGATGGTGTAGGAGTTTCACAAGATTCTTATTAACCAACGCTATTCAATCACCCGAGTACGTCAGAGAGAGCAGAACCACCAGAGCCGTTCAGCCGGGCAGAAACGTCAAGCGAACTTCCGCATCCGTCGCTCAGCATTCCTTCATTCATCACCACACCTTCGGGCAACAAGTACTGTTTTGCTGCACAAACTAAAGGCTCTTTTTAATACTACAGTAATTACTAAAGCATAAAACCTTAGCTTCACCAAAACTTCAAATTAATTTCCCTCTTTTCCCTTTTCCCTCCTATAATCTCTTTCTGTGGCAGTTTAAAGAGCAATAATTCATTGTCTTCCTTTCCAACTGGTATGTTCCCATCTAACAACCACGGCTGGCAAGTGATACTGAATAAAGCAGCACCTCCGGGGGATTGTTCTTCATTTTATATATATGTCTATTAACTTCGCAGAGGTGATGGTTTATTTAATGGGGAAGATTTTTTGGGCTTGGTGTTCTGAGAATTTTTTCTAGCTGACAGCTCTAGTTTTCAGGCACACTGCTTTGCTGTACGACTTCTATGTTTATGTACTGTCATACTGGATTCCATAGATTTTTTTATAGCTTTTTCACTTCCATATGTAAGTAATTTGTGCTTAACAACATAACCTTTAGAAGAATGAAATTTCTGCAGCTTGGAAAAAACACGTAATGCTTTTTAAAAGAACATTTAATGCTAAGTGACTAATACATAAACTGAAATTATTATTTCTTACATTAGATTTATTACTTTTTTAATTTTAGAAATAACATCTTAAGGAAGACAATGCAATGAAGAAATCAATCCTGTATTAGAAAGTCAAACTGGCTTGCAATGCAGTAATGTAAAAAAGATGAAAAATATTTACAAGAAGGTTGTTGCTATTAAAACCAAAGCTGAAGAAATGCTAATTTTTACCCAATTAAATACTCAAATTAACCTTTCCACAAACGTACATGAATTTATTAAAGAATTATAAGGAAATCCAAATATTTCCACGTGAAGTTTCACCAAATCTCATGAGCCCTCTAGAACATGGGGTGGTTTTTTTCACAAGGTGTATGGTTTTTTTCTTCCATAGAAAAAGTAAGAAGTGCACAAATAATCTTAACATCGATCACTGTTCACATCAGCAACACCAGGACAACCAACCAGGCAGGTTAGGAAGATACTAAGGAAGCAACAAGGCCAAGTGCTGGGTCTTGCACTTGGGTCACAACAACCCCATGCAGCACTACAGGTTTGGGGAAGAGTGACTGCAAAGCTGCCTGGCAGAAAAGGACCTGGGGGTGTTGGTCGGCAGCCGGCTGAATATGGGTCAGCAGTGTGCCCAGGTGGCCAAGAAGGCCAACAGCATCCTGGCCTGCATCAGGAATAGTGTAGCCAGTAGGAGCAGGGAGGTGATTTTACCCCTGTACTCGGCACTGGTGAGGCCACATCTTGAGTACTGTGTTCAGTTTTGGGCCCTTCACCACAAGAAAGACATTGAGATTTTGGAGCGTGTCCAGAGAAGGGCAATGAAGCACAAGTCTTATGAGGAGCGGCTGAGGGAACTGGGGTTGTTTAGCCTGGAGAAAAGGAGGCTGAGGGGAGGCCTTATCGCTCTCTACAACTGCCTGAAAGGAGGTTGTTGCCAGGTGGGGGTCCGTCTCTCCTCCTGGGTAACAAATGATAGGACAAGAGGAAATGGCCTCAAGTTATGCCAGGGGGGGTTTAGATTGGATATTAGGAAAAAGTTCTTAATTGAAAGGGTTTTTAAGCATTGGAAGAGGCTGCCCAGGGAAGTGGTGGAGTTGCCATACCTGAAGGGTAGATATGGTGCTTCAGGACATGGTTTAGTGGTGGTTTTGGCAGTGTTAGGCTGATGGTTGTACTTGATGATCTTAAAGGTCCCTTCAAACCTAGACAATTCTGTGACTCTATGATTCTATATGTTGAAGATCTGTCTGTAGGGGTTTCTTTTTTCCTATTGCCTGGGCCCTTAAGTCTTTCACTCTGTTTCGAAAGAAATTCTGTCCTGAAATAACATCATATTTATGAATTCTAATGTTAGTTTAGCTCTAGAGAAGCAGAAGACAAATTGCAATGGTCAAAGCCCAATTTACAACAGAAAACACCATCATCTTATCACAGGGATTAGTTTCTCTCCATGTCACCAGGGGAAAAAATAAAAAAAAAAGAAATTCTACTTATGTATTATCAACTTCAAACAGGGAAATCTTGTCACAAGAAGTAGTGTATGTTTTGTTCCCCTTGAAAGAGATGAAAGCTCTTTATAGTTATATCAAAGAAGGCTTTACATTTCTCTATGGATGACGCATCTCACTAGTGCAGGTGTCTGAGACAGAAAAACAATTATGCAGTCAAGAACTTGGCATCACTGCATCTCAAAGGCAGTCCTTCCAGGAATTCAAAAGATTTAAAAAAATCTGTATCTGCCTGTTACAGTTATTTATTCAGGCAGGAACTGAATGGAGTTTTGCATCAACATCTTCCAAGAAAACTTAATTTTTACACTTCTGAGAGAGGCAGAGAGAACCAAAAATAACACATACGTATGTGTCAAGGACATGTAAATGTTTACCATGGAATTAAGAAGAAAGCTGCTAACTAATCTAAAGCCATAGGCAAAATGAGAGGAGCTGAGGAGAAACCAAAGTCTCATTGTCCAACAGACAATAAAGAACAATTATTTTGAGAGCTTGAAACTGTCCTAAGTCTTAGTATCCCAAAGGTCAGGCATTTTTATAACATAAAGTGTTCCAAGTCCTGTTATATAGGCCATCCCTTTCCTGTACAGTATACTAGAAACAAATATTTTTCAATGATGAATTGTACAACCTTCTGCTTTCTGTCATCTTTTTTGAAAACCAAATACATGAGATTTTGTAAACAAATGGTACAGAAGAATTTGATTAGTACTGAAAATACAGATCTCTGTATTATCAAGTAAGCAGAGTAATGAAAAAATAATGAATTAAATACATGGGATATAATGAATAAAATGCATTCAAAATTTAATGCAAACACTCGCAAAGACAATTTTAGGCAAACTAATAATAGGTAGGTGGACAAAGCTCAAAAGACTACAAAGATCTTAGATGAGGTTCTCCCAAGGGTTTCTACAAGTAAGAGGTTGAAAAGTTGTGTGTACTCAGGAGTAAGAGAGTTGCACAGGTTTCAGCCAAAGGCGGGAACGGAAATGGCACCACATATGACACTTAGAGCAGGAGAAACCTGGACAGTACTAAGGCAGTTGAAAATCCATAGATGAAACAGAAAAATACATCTCAGATGAAGTCATGCTGCAACACATTTTTGCGATTAGGACAAAAGACCATCAAATACTGCTTCCTTCTAAGCATTTCTGTGTTGTAATTACTGATCTCTGGCCTCTAAATTTCATTAAACCATCATAAGGAACGCAAACAAAATGGGAAGCAAAATTTAGATTGCGAGCTAATAGCAATGAGCTCTATTGCTAATTTCAGAAAAGTTGCCGGGGCACTGACAGCTTCACTAAGTTCACTAATAATGAACTATATACTCTGTTGCAGTGAACTTTGGTCAAAATCATTTGGCTAATTAACCTCCTCTGACACCTGCAGTATGAGCTATGGCTAACACATATGTATGGACTGTATCCAATAGGTGACAGAGAAATCAAATTTTAAAAAAAGGTAAATATTTTAAAATATTAAAAACACCAAAGCCTTAAAAAATAAAGGATTCCTCTAAAGTACAACCTATTTTAATGTAGTTGAAGTACAAATTAATGAGAGAGGCTCTTAAAAATTAATGAAGGATAAATGCTGAGACTTTTCCATTAATACATGAATGAGTCAGCAGGCACACTGAATGAATCCCTCAGTATCAGGAAACATGATGAAACCAGCCAGTTGAAAAGTGAAGCTACAATTTTGTTTATTTTTGTACTCTGACCATATAATTAAAACATTTTTTTTTACAGAAAAATATGTGACGCAAATCTTGCTCTGTGTTAGTATTTTACTTGCATGGAAGTATTTTAACTTTCTTTTTATTCATTTTTGAGACAGGAAAGCCTTTTAACGTACTACTAGAACAGCAGTTTATAAACAGTACCTAATGCAGCAGAACTATATATGAACTTACATTCTTTCTGTCATTGTTGTCTGTATCTAAATCATCCCACTTAAAATGATCAGGTCACATATCACAGTCACAGTTCACAAAGGTAAAGCACATTAATCACCTTTCAGCTGGTTAATGGCTCTAGCAGAAATGCCACTGGCACTATCAGGGCATTCCTAAACTGTCTGCACGAGTGGGATGGTAGCAGTATTTAGAAGTTCATACTGGAGTAACAAAATGTGTATCGAGTCAAACCCAGGACTGTACGAGGAAGGCATGGTTTATTGAAGAGAGGCTGAGACCAAAATCACCTCCTATTGCTTTTGGTATTTGGGCTGCGGAAGTAAAGGTAAGACATTCTCTAAAAAGCTGGATGATCCATATATATATATAAACAGAACGTTACCTCACTGCAGACACGAACAGGTTGCTAGTCTTCCAATTCTCCATTAGCACACTTTTACATTTTCAACTATTTTCTGCTTCCAGAACAGAGGTCTTCTATGAAAGGGCATACCCTAGAGTGATGTTGCAGCCCCACACTTACACATGGCTTACAGCTGCGGCAACAGCATCCTTCCTCTACGCAGCACAGCTCACAGGCTTCTCTATGAGCGCGGGCACAGCATTCCCCTCCCAGAGCAAAACCCACCCTGCTCTTAAATCTTTTGAGCTACAAGCCCCCTTCAAAACATCTGCGCTGTGATAAAGCTAGTCTTTGTGCAAAACAAAGACTCAAAAATTGCACATGGTTCTGTCGTTATTTTCAGAAGTCTGGGCTCAAGGATGACAACTGCCTTGTTATTTGCTGTACAATCGTGTATATGTTCCAAGGGACATATTCACTATTCAACAATAAAACTTTAATTAGGTACTCAGGTTAGAAAACCAGACTCCTTACCAGGACAGAGAGACTGGTTCATCCACAGGGAATCCAGACCATCTAAGTTGGGCTTTTGCTTTGACTCACACTCTGGAGGAGACTTTTGATATTATAGGGAACCTGCTTGCTAAATCAGGCACTTATTTAAGATCCCTTAAGATGAGCACAGGAATAACACCCCAGATAGCCATTTACTTCTGCTACGCCATGCTTTCGGCCATTTTATTAAACATCCTAAACAGCATTTTGCTTTGCTCCCTCATTGCCAAGGTCCTACACAAACTTGAAAAAATCACAACTGTTTCGGAGAAGCTAAATTTCAAATAGAAGCTGCAATAGAATAGATTTTTAACACCATTCTTTTCTTTCAGAGCATTAAGTCCACTCACTTCACAAAACCAGAACCTGACATAGCTTAGGGTCACTGCAGATTTATATTCAGATGCAGCAGTCCGAGCCCTGGAACACACGGGCAGAATCAGCAGAGACTGACACTGGCAAAGCCAGCTGAGGAACGCCTCGCACCTGCTCGTACTACACAGAAGGCTCTGCTTAGTGCTACGAATCTCCTCTACCTGCACAAACACTGAAGCTCTGTACAAAGTCGTTTCGATCGAGACAAGAAACAAAGAAAGGACTGCCTGTATCGTCAGCTGCTAACTGAAGTGTTTCAATGCGGCTTTGTGGATGTTTAAATTCTAGTTCCCATAATCTCACAGATAATTTTTGCTCTTAGCTGGGCCTAAAATATCCCAGAATTGTATTATGATTCAGTAGATTTTATTAACGCAATACCCAGGAGCCTAGACCTTTGAAAACTAAGGGACTAATGTTCATTTCAGAGGGTTAAAAACATTGCTTAATTGATTTGCAGCTAGATAGTCACTTTACCTGAAATTTATGGAAATGGAGACTTGTCTTCTTTCCGGAAGTCCCCATGACAAACAGAAAATCTGGAGTCAGTACAAAAGGAACTCTTTCCTTATTAATTCCAAGGAAGCTTTTATAATTTCCAAGAATATGGCCAAAATCAATATGGAAAAGATTACCTTCATAAACAGAAAAAGTCACAGTTAGGCTCAAATACAATAAACCACCAAGAACACATACTTGTATCCACAATAATTCCAAAACCTTTTTTTGGGAGGTATATATGCTCACTCTTTAGTTCTGCAGAAAAGACTATTTTCTTTCTTTTTTTTTTAAATCTATAATTCTGTCCTCTTGGCAAAGTTACTTTTTATTTATCTTTGGCAGTTGTTAAAAACCTGGCAGAACTGCTGTATTTTCTAAACATGCACTCACAGCTTTTCGAAAAACAAGCAAGAAAAGCTTGTGTCTCGGATCCATAACAATCAGCTCCCAGCACATCACTACATGGAAACGTCTTGTGGATTATGTTTCAAATACCCATAGGATTTTGGTGCTATCCAGCTCCTTGGCTAATGTCACTCACTAGAACATGCTTCTTCCTCACAGACCTACATTACCAATTTCTAAACCATCCTGTACTGTGCAGAGTAAGTTTGCATTGTCACCCTTTGGTTAACTTTGAGATTGTGCTAGGGTATCAGGTCCCAGGAAAGCGGTGAAAACCTCTCCTTGTAAGTATCACTACACCTAGAGGACTGGAGCGTGCTTCTGCTCTTCTCAATCTAAAGATTACTTTATTACTTTCACTGGCAGGCAAGATGTAAGGTTAAAAGAGTGTGGTTACTTAAAAACATAGCTTTGTAATAGTGGTACATGTATACAAAAAGATAAAACATCAAATGATGTAAGACAATACTTAACAGTGATCCTTAGGTGCAACATCCTTAGATGTTCCAGCATTTCAGCCAGTTTTGAGTCCTCCCAATCTACCCCAAATCTGACACTCCGTGCAGACCTCTCAGACTGACGTCCTTCTGGCTTCCGTTGTCAAGACAGCTCCCGTTAAAGACTCTAAGGCCAACCTGCTCCTGACCACAACACAATAATCTTCCTTTCTGTGTCTCCCTTTCTACTGGCCTGTCCCTCATTTTCTGCCAATGGGCACTAACATTGCATTATAGGATATATAATGTTGAAATTAAAGCATTTCTTTGTCTTCTTTTCCTCAAGGACTTCTGGTGAAGTTTTTTGTTGTAGTCTTCAATTAGCTCGTTTCTGGCTTCGGGCTATTTCTCTCTAGCCTTCAACTGGTAAAACTTTAACTACAATGTGATTAATATTAAATATACAGCCTTCTAACTAAGCCCCAAAGTATTTTCTGTCTCTTAGCATTATGTAAAGACTAATTATAAAGCAAGAGGATCATGCAACTGGAAGTGAATTTCCTAGACCAAATAAAACTCCTCCATATGTACTGCTCATTCTGGGGTCCTTTCTGGGGCTTCCGTAAGTCAGTAAAATTAGGGATGAACCAATATGCAGCTACAGAAATAATTCCCAAAGTTTGTAACACAAAAAAAAATGTGGTTCTTTCAGGAGGATTGCAGATCCCACAGACTTCAGTAACAAAACCAATACACTCCATGTACACTTATCTTCTAGGATTTTCTACAAAGGTATATAAAGCAGTTTTGTTCCTCAGAACTGAAAATAGTCCAGTAACATCTGAACTCTGACACAGATACATTTCCACTGCACCCTATCGAAACCACGTCCACACTCTGGAGATGTGAACAGCTCTCTGCTTTTTGAAGTTTTTTGGCTTTTAGATCTTAGATCTAGACACTAAAAAAAAGTCAGTTTTACATTCCTCCTGACTTAGTTTGTAACAAACTCCTCCTTGGAAAAGAATGGCATTATTAATGATAAATATCTAGAGCCTACATGAAGGCTAAAAGCGGTAACAATACATTTCAATGTCACAGGAGGACCTGAACTTGTAAGCAATGCTGACAGAACTGGATTGTGTCTCTTCATTCATTGTTAAATGCATTATTTATTAAGACAAAAGATAAACCTAGTGAAGTATAGACAGTCCCCACTTCTTCAATGAAACTCTCCAAAAATAACTCACCTGTTTCTGTAATCATAATGTTGTCATTGTGCCTGTCTCCTATTCCAAGCACAAAGGTTGCCACGCAGTATCCAGCACAAGAATAAACAAATCTTTCCACAGCTGCCTGAAACTAGAAATAAATCTTAGAGATGTTAAATGCTTCAACGCTAAAAACTAAATTCAAAGTCATATGCCTTTCTGTCGACACGTATCTATCAACAGTTAAACTGTCTTATAAAATACACTGTTGCACAGCAGAGATTAATATCACAGCCCTGGATTGCACTTGGTGTACTGTGCGAGCAGGCTCTATCCTTTAGCACACATAAAATAGCCATATAGTTATTCATGCTTTCTGAGAAAAAAATCTGGCAGAAAGCCATAGTTGGTCAGTGGACCTGCCTAAGCAAAGGAGTTGTGAGCACCCAAACCCGTATTTAAATCCTCTAAAACCACACTGCTTTTCAGTGTTCTTAGATGTCCCTTCAATCTGCTCCTCCTGTATCACTTCTATATACCACTGACAAAGGAGTAATTTCTGAAGCGTCTTGTTTCTCAGGAGCTCAGCTGCCAGCTGGATGCTAAAGGCTCTTTCACAGACACCCGTGGCTGAGTACAAGGAAAATGAATGGATTTTTCAAACATACATAGGTAACACAAACACAATCCTATGGGCTCTGTGCTCCTAAATTAGTAGGGTGTATTTGAAAATCCTGCTTAAAAATTCAAAGAACTCACCTTCTCTTCAATCATGCATCTTTCCTTGAGCCACTGGTTTAGTATTTCATCTTTAAACGCACCAGTGTTGCCAACTGTACTCTGTTGAATTTTGGCAATTGTTGTAGCATCTTTTACAATTTCAATCATTCCTACAGAAAACAAGGAATAAGTCAGAAGTTATTAAACTTATACCAAAGCATATTAAAAATATGCAAAATTAAATTTAAACCTGTGTTTCTTAAATCAACTGCAGAACTTCATAGGTTGTGAGCAGAAATTTATTTTACAAGCAACAGTGGTTCTTGTTCATTTCCAGCTGAAACCAGTGAGAGCTTGTAACTAGCCTGGCATCCTAAACTCCTCGATGCGAATGTAAAACCTTTTAAAATGGAAAGAATCACATGATGAGTGGGGACCCTCTGCATAAGGCTTTTCTCAAGGAGAAGAACTATCTCCTGTCCTGCACAGAAAGGTTCAGAAATACCAGTACACAGGGAGCTATAGCACTGGGCTTGCTGGTGGAAAGCTCTGGCTGTTGGGGCCCAGAGGTCTGAACAGATCCTCGCAAAGGCAAATCAGCACATCACAGCAATACGGTGCAGAAACCGGGACTTGTACTGCTCATACTGACACGCGTGCGATGAAGGGGAAGCTAGAGAGAAAAGCAGAAACAGAGGCTGCAACACAGCTCTGCACTGTGGCCAAGACAAATGCAGTCTGCCCTCACACTGGGCACGCCTGTATAGGGGAAGGTCACGTTAGTTGAACTTATTTGATAACTGGAAATATTATATTTTCTTCTTCCGCTTCAAGTTCAACAGTGTCTTCTAGGTAAAAGCCTGGCTTCAGCTCCAGCTCAAAGATAAGCAAGCAAACAAAAAAACCCCTTTCTCCCAAAGGTGATTCAAAGCAGTTTCTGATTCAGTTTCAGTTTGACTCTCTCTCTGAAATGGATTAATTTCTCTCTATTCACAGTCCTACCCTTTTGCAATTACTGAATTACATGCAAATTTTTCAGTAACAGAGTAACGATGCAGTAATCTCTTCCTGCCCTTGCCTTCCACGCAGGGCTGAATTCATGGCTGAATACCCCCTGGAGGTATTTCTTCTCTCTTGACAGTGCCCTGGATTTGTTTGTAATAAAACTATTGTGGAAATATGACCTCCAAAACCCACCGCCAACACCACCAAATTAAAAAGCTCCGCATTTTGGTTTGTGCTTGTCAAGCTGTTGTTTTCCTCCTGGGGGTGAGCTCCAGATCACATTCCAGCTGTTGAAAAGGCTTCCTCTGCCTGTGCTCACAAATCTCCCTCTACCGGCCACAGCTCCTTGATTCCAGGGGAGCAGAGCTGTTGCAGGAGGCATTTTCTGCTTCCCCTTGCATTTAAAACTTCTCCCAGCATAGCTATGTTGATTAGCAGTGTGAAACGTCTCCAGAGTTTAAAGTAGCTGCTAATGAAAACCCTTTACTGATCATTCTCCACTGCACTGCCAAAAGACTGATATAAAACCTACGCAGAACGTTGTGCAGCTTATTCTGCTGCAGTAAATAGTTTAAAGGTATCATGGTAAAAAAAGTTATCTGCTGGAATAATACCGCTCTACTGGCAAATCCTTCTAAATACAGACATGCCTCTCAGTAGGTATGGTTAGTCCTAGAGAGGGCTTCTGTCGTGGTTCAACCCCAGCCAGCGACTAGCACCACGCAGCCACTCGCTCACCAACCCGCCCTTACGTCCCCAGAAGGGTGGGGAGAAGAGGGGAAAAAAAAAGGAGAAGTAAGGGAGGGAAAAAAACAACTCATGGGTTGAGATAAAGACAGTTTAATAGAAACAATAAAAGAAAAGGAAAAATAACAATAATAATAACAATAATAATAACAATAATAATAACAATAATAATAACAATAATAATAACAATAATAATAACAGGGCCACTCTCACTGCCCGGTGAATTAGCACCGTCCCTAGCAGTGATCATAGATTCCCGCGCCCCGGCTAACCCCCATTTATACACCAAGTATGACACCTATGGTATGGAATATTTCATTGGCCATTCCATTGCTCTGTCTATGCTTCTATGGGAAGCTTAAAAAAGTCCTTGAATAGCGTGAACATCACTTAGTGACAACTAAAAACAATAGGTATTATTGACATTCCTTTCACAGTAATCACTAGTAAGAAAATTAACTCTCTCCCAGCTGAAACCAGGACAGCTTCAGTAACTGGGACAGAGGATCTCAGCTGGGCTGTATTCAGCTGGAAGGAAGTACAGCAGTAAACACACTGTGCTGTGTGTTTCTGGGCATCTGCGGTACTAAAGCAGGTGACTCTTATATTAAGTGCCAGCTTGAACTTCTTAAATTTGGCAGCGATGCAGCATAGTAAGTAGCGATAATTGCCTCGCAGAGCTGGGAACATATGGCCATGTCAAAGGGAGAGAGAATAAGGTATGATCTTTTACCAGTGATACGTGGAAGAGAAAATTCTTCCCACAGAGGTCTATTTGGCAGCAGCACTGGAGAGGACGGATGCTTCCAAAACTGCAAACTGCATTGGCTGCAGATGTCTTCAACAGACAGAAAGCTCTACGCTGCAGGAGATGCCAGCCCCAGGTGTAAGACACCTGGCTGTTATCCCGTGCTTGGTGTAGAATGGGGCACTGTTCTCGTGTCAATACACAGAAAATGCCCCAAATTGCATGGAAGTATTAGGAGGAAGGGAAAAAGAAGCTTGGAAGAAGACCACATTACGAATATTGTGAAAGAACATTTGCATGCCACTACTCTTTGGTTTTGTTCCAAACAAGCATAAGCTCTACATCAAAGTGTCCCACACTGGGTATTACTAATTTAGGCTGTAGGTATTCTCAGCAAACTGAACAGGAGTCTCTGTGATTAACTATGCCCCAACTGTGGTGCTGAAAGGATGCTAAATTTTTACATCTCCTCTATGCGTATGGGAAAGTACACAATTATTTCCTTGAGACAAAAGAATGGGAAGTCAATTAAGAATGAAAATGAAAGAATAATCAAGTCAGTAACTTGAATATAAGAATGCTAGGATCAGTGGCAGAATTCCTCCACCTTCCTCCATTATTTCAATACACTGTCTTAGGATGATTTTAAACAAAATTAAATTGATCCTAAAAATCTCTCTAAGAAATTAGGTTTGTTATAACATACCTAAAGGAGAGGAGAAAACCAGACCCTCATTATATTTACAGTTAGTATTTTGACATATAACATTCCATTTCCTTTACTATTAGAATTCTATCAATGCAATTTATTTAATTTTAAAACACTTATATTAGGAGAAAAGAAACTACTTTGCATCATACTACCAAGTATTTTATCAGTGAGTTTGGGATTTCTGCATTGCTAAGATATCTTGAAGCCAAAAGAAACGATGATAAAAATTTTATGTGGCAATGTATTTTAGAGAGGCAGTACATTACAGATATATATTAAAAAGAGTTCTTAATTTTACAGGGACTCAGTTCATTATTCTTCGATCCATAAAGCAAAATATATTGCTGAAAAAGAAAAGAACTAAACAGCTGGAGATCATGGGAGACACATAGAAATGTTTATATTACCATTATTTTATCAATCCATGCAGGCACTATCATACTGGCAGGTACACTGATGACAGGAATTAACAAACTTGCTCATTTTTTACACATGTTCAAGCCTAAAGTAAATGGCAGAGCTGTATTGCTAATCTGTCTCACTGAGGCACTGTTTATACCAGCCAAAGCATTTCTTTCGGCACAATTGCTTTATTTGGGCACAGCCAATTTTTCTACACTGAGGAGGCTTTCCTCCCGCCAATCGTTCAAGAACTGCTCAGCAAAATTGACTCCACAGACAATTCTGTATTATCTGGATACTAGGAAACCGCGTGATGTGGATGTGCTAGGGTACATAATATATGCAAATCCGACCACAAAGAGTCAGTTTGGAGCCATCAGGATGTATAAATTATCCATCAGTTTGGCATTTCTGCATGTAACTGGACTCTTCCACAGCTGATCAGGTTGCTCTACACACCATCACACAGTTCTCCAGAAGCTTTGTAAGCAACTACTAGATTTCTCCCACCATGAATTCTGGAAAACAGATCATCTGTGCTGTAGGAACCAATGCCCACTAAGAAATATTGCCTGAGCATCCTGTTGAGCAATGCTGTTGCTTGTATGTAGCATAAGGTATGAAGCTGTAGGTCAGGAATAAAACATAAATGTTGTGCTATTTTAACTCTTTTCTCTATTTTATTCTTATCAACACATTAAAACACATCCGGAATAAGTCACTTTCACTGCTTTTTCATACCAAATATTGTTATTAAAGAGAAACTTGCAGCAGGATCCAAACAGTTGGACTTGCACAGAAATCAGTCAGTTAAGCTAGTGCAGCAGTTGAAGGACATCCATCAGAAGGGCAGAAACCATCGCTAAGGTGCAACTGAAGGCTGCTCACAGAAAGTGTAATAAACTGCTATTTATGCCAGGACCACAATGCATACGAGAGTAGTTCTTCTATACACAACTTCTGTAACTATGGTATTTTGAATTTCTAATCACAGTACGTGTGATCACATACCTATTTTGTTCCCTGTAGAAATACAACCATACGGTAACAAACAGAGGTCCAAGGACTCTGCTTCCCAAATGGATTCCATAATTCGGAGAATCTAGTAAAAACAAATGCATTCGCTAAGTTATCTCAAATTATTTGGACGTTAGTTATCACTCACACAAATAACACTACCCAGACTGAGATGGGGCTAAACTTACTTGTCTGTTTTACAGATTAAGAGATACATGCAGAAAGTGCACAGCCATTCAAGATTATCAGTTACAGAACCAGCGTTTATATTTCCTCATCTGTTCTGTGCCCATGCAATTTCTACCGTTTTATAAAGTATTAATAAATATACTGTATGATTTCTACATGAGCTGAGATTGAATACGTTAGCAAGTATGTCCATTTTTTCCCGTAAATATCCCCAAAAGTGCTAACAAACCGGTTTGTCAGAACAATCACTGAAATACTACTAGAGCAATGCTACCTACTGGTTTCTTTTTCACTTGTAACTTCACCCATTGCATAAATAAATGATAAAAATGCTTCATCAGAAAAACAGGCCATCTTGCACTAAGATTCCTTCTCTAGAACACCACAATGTGAAGTATGTATGGCACACGGCAGGAGAAAACAGGGTAACAGTAAGTACTGGGTCTGGCTGGGATGAATTTCATTTTCTTCAGAGAAGCTTGTACAGCGCTCTGGTTTAGGCTGGTGACAACAGCCCAAAGCGACACTGGTAACTCACTGATGTTCCAGCTATTGCTGAACAGTGATTGCAGAGCTTCAAGGCTGCCTCTGTTTCTCACTTTGCCCCGCTGTGAATAGATTGGGGATGCACAAGAGGTTGGGAGGGGCACAACTAGGCATATGACCTGAACCAACCAAAGAAATATTCCATGCTGATTAATGTCCTGCTCAGCAATAAAGCTGAGAGGAAGGGGATTAGGTAGGTTAACCATCTTTTGCACAGGAACTGGCTGGGCATTGGCATACCCATAGGATGTGGTGAGTGACGGACTGCCTTTGCATCACTTGTTTTGTTTTATTTCTCTCTTCTTCCACTTCTCCTTTGCTTATTAAACAATTTTTATGTCAACCCACAGCTTCTCTTTCTTTCACTGTTCCTCTCCTCTTTCCCATCCCAGCGGGGTTAACCCACAGCACAGTAACATGAAAAACAGCAGTACAAAAGAGAAGATCCAGTTTTGATGTCAACCTTGCCATACACAGTTTAAAAACAAAAGACAACTTCATATTTCATATGGACAGTAAAGATAAGGTATACACACTTCTCAAAAGTGAAATGATTTTAAAATATTTTAAAATATTCATATTATTCATTTAATACATTTTAGCTACCATACCTGTAAAATAAGCATATCCTGACGGAGGTCATCTCCATGTTTGAAGATTATGCCTATGGTTTCATTTGATAGAGCTGTTGGATCTGCACATTTAAACTCAAGCCAGAGGGGCTTCTTCTTAGATGCCATTACTTTACATTTTTCTATCTGTGAAAAACACATTTATTGCTAGCCATTGTACTTCAGCATCAACACAACTAACGTTTTTACACAACAGCTACAGAGTAGTTCACCAACTTCCAATCAGTTATACCACAAGAAACACACCGAAAGCACACGTAAGGAATGGCATTCAATTGCCACATAAAGCCTCACTGAACCTGCACTACTTTTAACACTGTCTGTGATACAGGAGAAAGCATGCCTTGACTCTCTGAAACTGGATTTAACTTGTAAATCTGCTTCAGACAGAAAAAAACACTCCACCTTTTAAACCAGGAATAAGAGATTCTGACAAAACTGGCAAATAATGGACCCCCACAACAGCACTCTGACAGGTGCTTTGCAAAACTGGAACACAATCATTGTCCAACGCAATTCACCACAGTGTCCACCTTTGTGACTTCTAGCAACTTCAGCTATTCCAGATTGCTTGATTCAATTCCCTTTGCAAATCATTCAAATTAATGGGAAAAACGACATTTGTGAAACTAACTTCAACCTAATCATTCATAAAATAAGAAAATTAATTCTCTATTTAGTTTTATTACATTTTTAATGTTGAGAAATTCAGCACTGAAACTAGCGAAATGTCTTAATTTCAAATGTTTTCTCAACTAATTATGTCTAATACAACTGTAGTATACAATACTTTCTCTTGTGGAATTCCTGGTTCGTTGTTGAACATTACTATGTACAATAAAGCCATCTAAAATCATAGAAACAACTGCACATTAGTGTGTGAGAGCTGACAGAATCAAGGACATCAGGGAAGAGTATTTTGGAATATCTGTGTTTCATAGATTGAGGTTCTGAGCTTGTAGTTTAAAACAAAACAGTTTTTACCATCCTTGTTTTTAAAAAGGAAAGAAGTTGTTACATCTTTTAACTTATTAGAAACACTGATTTTCTTTCTAATATTTGGTTTATACTAGTCAAATTGCAGGGTTTGACGATTATGGACAAGTAGCACTTGCTAGAATGAAGATGAAATGAAAAATGAAAGCTTACCAATACAGTTTGTTATATCAAATATTTTTGTTCATATAGTTTTTGGGGAAAAAAAGGCTCTAACACATCTATTTTTGGACATAGCTACTTTCCCTTGTATATCTATTGCTTCCTTCATCTTGGAAGGTCCTGGTAGGGCTGCATACTTCCTAAGTGAAGGAAAACTACAAAATCCAGAAAGATCTTTTATTTTATTTTGAAATCCACTTTTTGTCATGCAGTTGATGATTTTTTGCACACAAAAGACTAAAGAGAGAAATACTATCAAGAAAATAATATTCTGTATTTCTGAGCAAACAGTGTTTGAATCGACTTCCGTACTGACAGTACCTTAGTCATGCCCAACTAGGATGTATTTAACTCTCTCAGCTTGAAGACACACTGGCTCATAGCCTGTCTATCAAGGCACAGGTTTATTTAACAGAAACATGGTCAGATCCAGACAACTAATATCAGTTACCCAAATGAGTACCCTACTATTTGGCAATTCCTTAGACTGGATGGTTTGTCTGTCCTTAGCTAAGAGAAAAATCAAGGGATTCTTTTCTTGTAGCCTCCTTGTTGCACATCAAGTGAATCCAAGGATCTTTGCTGTGCTTCTTTACCCAAACCTCACATTGCATAGTAGATGCATGAGCCAATTCCCTTTCGCTACACACCTGTTGATTTATTAATCTGTTTTTTAACTCTGAGGCGACATAAGCCACTGCAATCTCACCTCAAAGCTGGAGGCAGCAACACAGAAAAATCCAAATGTTTCTTAATGTATTTGTAACAACATCTTAATGTATTTTCTAATAAAAGCAACAAAAGCAACATAGAGATATTGAAAAATCAGAAATAGCTAAGGCAGACATTTTTGTTAGTAAGACATGAATCAAGGTAAGGCAGAGCAAGTAACAAAAGAAACAGAAACTAAATATCCCAAAGCCCTTGAAGTCAGATAAACCAGTTTTATACAGGTATTTAATGTAAAAAATAAAAGTCAATTACCTGGTTAAATCCTGGATTAAACTAATGGAAAAATAATAAGTGCCATTTAACGATTAGGATTTTACAGGTTGTTGCATTTTTTTAGTGCACGGTAGCATGTCATTACATTTAGAAAAATGCTAATAGCTTTGGGAACAAAAACTTACTGAGTCCATAAAATACCATCGTAGTCACAGTGAAATAAGACCTTTAGACATATTAGCAAAAATTTTTACCAAATGACATATACTTACAAACAGGAGATTTTTTTCAAAAAGGATTTGTAGAAACTCAGAAGACACCTACCACGAGGGCTCCTGCTCTTAGCCCCGGATCATATGGAACTCTAAAACTTTCTGGAAGTTTGCTGCTCTGTAGTTTTTCAAGCTTTTGTCTCAGCTGTGCAATAACTGCAATTACAAGTAAGAAAACACAATAAAATCAAAAGTTGGAAGCCAAAAAAGTTACAGGTAATCAAACTTGTTAAGCATCATGATTTAGCTAAAAACCTCATCCGTTTACCTACTTTTTAAATTGCTTTCCTCAAGGATCTCCTGATTTGAGGAACGGAGGAAGACTCTTTAACTTGCATTATTAATGGTCATGGCTGTTACAGATACCTAAAGGTAAAATCTTCAAGCACCTCACGAGTCATGTGCCTTCCACACAGTGTTAGAAGCCCTGCACAATGCTTGGTGTTCTTCTGAAGACTCAGGAGATTACATTAAAATGCTACCTTTCATTTAAAAAGCAAAACAAAACACAGCACAACACACCAAAAAAATATTTTGCCCTTATAACTGCCAAGGTAATGTTGAACTATCTACCCTGAAGGCTCAGAAGGAAGAGGCAATTAAAAGCACCTTGCATTTTCCAATACTATTTTGACCTACCTCATCGCTCTTGCAGACAGACTTGAGGCTTTTGAATTCTTGGAGTCAATTATACTGTAATCATAAGGACTGCAATTATAGAGATACTGAATTTCCTATCCTCCTCAAGCTGGTTTCATAGCGCAGCCTCGTTAATCTCACATTCCAGTAAGAAGAAAGTTTACACTATGTTTATGTGAACAAGAATTTTAATGTTCGTATGTAAACTGAATCTTTTCATTCATAAAAACACAGGCTTCTGAATCTTCAGCTTAGGACAGTATGCATTATACTACAAACGATGCACTTCGTCCATCCCAGCTAGCAGGTGTTAGCAGCATAACTGGGTATTACCCTTTGTTAGGACAAAGACTTGAACACTGTTCTAAAAGAAATTGCAGCTACACAGCAGAGGCTGCAGATCCATGTCAAAGTAATTTGGGAGATAAAAATTAAAGAGCAAAAAAAAATTGTAAGGCGAAAACTAGACACAGACCTGGACACTTAATATACAAAATCATACAATCATAGAATAGTTTGGGTTGGAAGGGACCTTTAAAGGTCATCTAGTCCAACCCCCCTGCCATGAGCAGGGACATCTTCAACTAGATCGGGTTGTTCAGAGCCCCGTCCAACCTGACCTTGAATGTTTCCAGGGCCGGGTCATCCACCACCTCTCTGGGCAACCTGTGCCAGTGTTTCTCCACCCTCAGCATGAAAAATTTCTTCCTTTTAGTTACTCTAAATCTACCCTCTTTTAGATTAAAACTATGGTCTTATTGCAACAGGCTCTGCTAAAAAGTTTGTCCCCATCTCTCCTGTAGACCCCCTTTAAGTACCAAAAGGCTGCTGTAAGGTCTCCCCAGAGCCTTCTCTTCTCCAGGCTGAACAACCCCAATTCTCTCAGCCTCTCCTCGTAGGAGAGGTGCTCCAGCCCTCTGATCATTTTTGTGGCCCTCCTCTGGACCTGCTCCAACAGGTCCGTGTCCTTCTTGTGCTGAGGGCTCCAGAGCTGGATGCAGTACTCCAGGTGGAGTCTCACGAGAGCAGAGAAGAGGGGCAGAATCACCTCCCTTGACCTGCTGGCCACACTTCTTTTGATGCAGCCCAGGATATGGTTGGCTCTCTGGGTTGCAAGCTCACATTGTCAGCTCATGTCCAGAAAATGAAGACATTTCAAAAAATGCTATCAAATTAAGAAAGTTAAGCCAAAAGAATTACCTTAGAACCCACAAAACACAAATGTTGCACCTATCCTAAAGGCTTCTAGAAAAGAACTACCTAGCAGTGCGAGGTGACAAATGCAGTATCTCTTCTGGTAAAAAAATCAATAAATCTGATAGCAAGATACAGGAGCTATTAAGTGGACCTTATAATTGGAAACCTTTCAAAAGGTTTCAAAGGGTTACTTGGTACTGGTAAGGCCACACCTCGAGTACTGTGTTCAGTTTTGGGCCCCTCACTACACGAAAGATAGCGAGATTCTGAAGAGTGTGGAGAAGGGCAACAAAGCTGATGAGGGGTCTCTAGCAAAAGTCTTATGAGGAGCGGCTGAGGGAACTGGGGTTGTTTAGCCTGGAGAAGAGGAGGCTGAGGGGAGGCCTTATCGCTCTCTACAACTACCTGAAAGGAGGTTGTAGCCAGGTGGGGGTCCGTCTCTCCCCCTGGGTAACAAATGATAGGACAAGAGGAAATGGCCTCAAGTTATGGCAAGGGACGTTTAGATTGGCTATTAGGAAAAATTTCTTCACAGAAAGGACTGTCAAGCGTTGGAACAGGCTGCTCAGGGAAGTGGTGGAGTCGCCATCCCCAGAGGTATTTAAAAGACAGGTAGACGTGGTGCTTCAGGACATGGTTTAGTGGTGGTTTTGGCAGTGTTAGGCTGATGGTTGGACTCGATGATCTTAAAGGTCCCTTCCAACCTAGCCAATTCTATGATTCTATGAAAAAAAACCCAAACAAACCAAACCAAATCCCCTCCCAGGCTGTAGTAACTTGGATCATGAAACAGCTTTCTAAAATATAACTATTGATTTCCTAGACAAATCTAGCTTGATTTCAGTAAGTCTCCTCATTGTAATGTAATGTAATTTGAAAACTGTATGCCAACCAATTGAAGCTAGTAAAGATCAGGAATTACCTTATTTTAAAACGCAAGTTAAGGCGCTTGCTAAAACAACTTCAAGTTCATCTGGCTTAAGAACAAAGTGCCAGGCATTTTAAAAGAAACAGCTGCATAGACACATCCTTGGGAGACAAATCACCTAACAGAGTGGTGATGAAAGCAGATAATCCTATGCAAGCTGTAATATGTTGATCTTAAGAATTTATTTATTTATTATTACTGGCTATGTTCAAATATAAGCAAAGAGATTACATGAAAAGTGAAAGAAACAGTTTGACAGCACGATTGCTACTGGAGTAGTATGGGCCTAAGAGGAAGGAATTTATTCTTTAAAAAAAATCCACAAATACTGGAGGAAGAGGCTGCATGACGGAATGAAATGAAACATTCAGACTGAAAATATAAACAACTATGAACATTAGAAACGATGGGGCAAAAAAGAAGCAATAAACTACAGAAGAAATTCTAGGACATACATTTTTTAAAATGTAAGAAAAACCATATCCTCAATAATCTGAGAATAAATTAAATTAGATACAGCATTAGTAGGACACTCCACAGTTTCAGGAAGCCTTATTCAGTGAAAATGTCAATTATATAAGTCATCGTTCAGTGTTCTGCTGTACATTACATACAAAGATTCTTTAACTTCAAAACCTGGTGGGTGTTAATGTGATTGCTTTCACCTGAAACTTTTCTTCTTTGCCCACATATACTTCAAAGATAATGTATTATGGAAACCACTGCTCTTACAGACACGTACATCTGCAAGGCTGTAAAGTTTCTTTCCAAAACATGGGATTCTGACCAAATATATTTAGATTATAGAGCATTTTAACATAAATTTTAGAAAGTTGTTCAGAAAGAATATTTTATATGGGGGTTCAGTAAGTCCCCTAACTCGCACTATGTGGTAAAGTAACTGATACTACATTATATATTGAAGAATAAATGAATATTTCCTTCAAATTTCTTTTGAAACACCACCACGTCCACCTCTGCATAACCAGAGCAGAACAGCTTTCAGAACCAAGGGCTTCCTAGCCAAGAACATACAAGGCTGAACACAGGAAGAGCTAGCGTCTCTACAGCTTTTAGAATTTGGATATGGTCATACGTCTTCTTGCACTTAGTCCCAACACCAAGCAACTAACAGGAATGATGATAAACAAGCTTCTAAGGAAGTCAGTGTGTGTGGTGGGAGGCAGGCAGGCAAAACCCAGAGGTCAACAGGGATTGCATAACCCTACTGCGGCTTCCAAAGGAGTGCTTACAGGAACTAGAAATAACAATACCACATCTGTGTCTCACAGGACTCATATTCAGCACATCGCAAAGCCCCAAAGATGTGTTCTGTATATTCACTGATGATCCACCAGCTACTTTTGTGCCCTAGCAGAGGCTGTACTGGACTCCTCCCTGGTCTTCTTGCCAAGAGTCTTTTAGTGACTACTTAGGGTAAGGCTGCGTTTCTTGGCAAGTGTCACTTTTCTCTTTATTTCCAGTTAATATTTGTGTCCTGGGATTGTTTCTTTTTTCAGTGCTGGCATGCAGATAAGGGTACAAGAACTTAACTTTCCCAGTTGCATGGCGTGAGGTTCAAGAAGGTAAGTCAAAGCACAGGAATATAGTGGGTGTCTATAATACTGATATTCCTGCCTCTTTGGGGTAGGACAAGCAAACAAGTGTATTATTGGTTCAATCACTATCAACTTACGCTGGCACTTTATAAGAAGTAATAATGGTGCCCTTTGACAGTAATTTATCCATGAATTTTCTAAGTAAACAGTATGCTTTGCTTCCTAGATTTTCCCACCCAAAGAGAAAAAAAAATATTATTACAAACAAAGAAACGCCTGTTAGTAAATACCTTGAGAAGTGACATCATACTTTTCTGCAGAAACTGATTTTATCTCCATTGTGACTTTATGCAGCAATTCAATTACTTGAACCTGCTTCATGAAATCGTGTAGCATTGCTTTTCCACAGCCCCTAAGATAAGCTTCTAGGATGACCGCAAACCTCTGTTGGTAATGCATGGATTGGGCAATCTCGCTTCTTAAGAACCAAAACAAGAAGTGACCAATTCTTTTGTTCTAGAGGTAAAGAAAAATACTACAATCAGTACGCATTTCTTGACAAAGGGTTTTAATAATGCCAGTAACTAGCGTAAGTTGGCTGTATTTTGAAGTACTTACTCTCAAACCCCGTTTTAGCAGAAATCTGGCTAATGCACTGTCATGATACGGCTCAAATTTCACAGCCTGAGTAATACAAACATAGAAGACGTTATTAACACATTTAAGATCCTGTTGCACTAATACTTTACTGTTGACATCTAGAGAACACATTGCTGCAGGAGTAAAAAATGTGTAACAAAGCAGGTCTTTTGAGGAAACAAGTTGGAAAAAACAAAGCAAGGCTTCTCTGGTTCAGGAAGCATTTTTTCTTTGCAACAGGTTCTTTTCAGGTATATTATTAATCTGACAAATAAAGCAACACAGGGAGCAGCTCACCAGCGAGACTGATCTGAGCACACGAAGACGTGTGAACAAAGCAACATCATTCTCAGGCCGTAGCAAAAACCAGCAAGATCAGAAAACAGTTTGCAGTCTGACTGACACTGAGAAAGCTTGAAAAGATCATTGCCAAATGAAATGACATATTTGTAATCATTCTTTAATGAAAATTTTCAATAATAAAGCACTGGTTTTTTTACAATATCTGCCCCTTTGGGACTGGGGCACCAGTGCTCACTGCTGGGTTCCCCAGCAAGCACAGCATACGGAAGCAGCTTTTTGAGGTACCTAATCTCAGGCATTCTGGCCTTTAGCCCCTAAATAAACGACAAATAGAATAAAGGCTCTGATGCACATCCTATATTAATGGAGTAGAATTAAGAGGAAGACTTTGCCAGAGGTGTTTTTTTTTTAATGACTCTCTGAGCACAGATGTACTTTTTCTCTTCCAACAGCCGCTCCCCTCCACCCAAGCCCACAGATATTTCCAAGCTACTGCCCAAAAAGGGTGGAAAGAAAAAGTCAACAACTTTTTTGAACTGTCAGGATTGGATTTTTTTTGCTGTTATTCTCTTCCCCATCCCAACAACCAAGTGAACTGGTCTACCAGAAAACTATCACACTTCCAGGCACTGGGCTGTACCAGGGAACTTGTCCACTTCAAGTGGTTTTTCCAGCAGCTTCTTTCCTGTTGCTTGGGGGACTCAAGTTTATAGGAGACTCATATTACGATTAATGGGTGGAAAAAGGTATACATGTATATCCCATGGCAAGAAAAGAGAAATAAGAAGCATACAATCTCTGGAATAGAGTCACAAAATTCCTGTCCTGGACAGAGGGGGTTGGTGAATGGCTTCAGGTTCTGGAAATAGAGCGCCAGGAAGCAGCACTGTAGGGAGATTAAGGGAAAACAAAGGGATGTGCAGAGAGCCGGGTGCATGTAGTACGCTCAGCTTTCAGAAGCAACAAAGTATGCAAACCTCTAGTGATAGTTATTCAACAGAATATAATGGCTCTTTCAAGATCACTGTGGTCTGCAGCTTGCAAAGAAGCAACCAAGCCATCAGCAGAAGTCTACTAAATTCATCAAACAAATCACAGGGTTTTATAAACTCTTAAAAGCACTGCGGCACACAGTTGTATTTTTCGTCATTAAAATATCAACACTATTTCTGAAATGTAAATCGTTCTATGGGTTTATTCAACAGAAAACGAAAAAAAAATTTGAGCTTTTTCAGTCAACCTTCTAGAATGAACCAACTTATAAAAATGCTACGAAGACTTGTTCTTTCCAGCTGCTGGCTAAGAGACAGATATGAAAGCCAAGCACCAGACTTGCCCTTCCACAGTATCATAATTCTGCAAGAACTGTCTTGACCGTCTCTGCAATACAGTTTTATTTCCCCAAGCAACACAGTCTTATTTAGAAAAGATAATGAGCGCTCACAAATATAAACTCATTTTAAAATATATATATCCTTTTACTTTGTGTATGAGATTATGAGGTATGAGGATTTTTGTAATAAAAATTAATTTTCACTGCAGTAAGGCTCCCAAAAGCAATAATTATTACATAAATACAAATGGATTTGGTTACAGTTCCAAGAAAGCCTACTGAAAACCTCATTCTGCTATATATGTTGCTGAATGTTGTCAGTGCAAATCCTTGAAAAACAATTTAATAATGAAATACAGCCAAACAATTGGCCATTGCTTCAAAACAAAACCTCCTTATATTAAGGCTGCAAATATATTTTAACATAAAATAATATTGGAAGAATACGTGATAAGCATCCTTATTATGCCTATGTTTTAGAAACAATTATTTTAAAAAGTCAATCCCATTTTTCTTTTTTCTTCACAGAGGCAAATATCAACATTTGAATAGCAACAACAAAAGCTAGCCATTAAAAAAGTCTGCTGGCACTTCATCAGATCCCTGCACATACCTTTGCCTTGTCAGTTCAGCACGAGAAGAGCTTTATTCACTGCCATATACACGCAGTACAGTCGTCGCTGTTTGTTTTACAATGGATTTTGTTGTATTTTAACTATCCTATCCATGTTTTATCAATGGCACAGAGCACAACAGACCTTTATAGGAAGCTCAATAGGCTTATTTATGGCATGTCTGCTTCTATTTGGGATAAACCTGAGGGGAAATAAAATGTTTGTTTGATTTCTAACTCTACTGGGAGGTAAAATGGGAATACCCTGTGCAGAGTGAAAAAGAATCAGAGGATTCATGGAAGCATACAGCTTTCACGAAGGCATGCATGTGAAAAGTGACGACCATTTGTAGAAGAGACATCTCAGACGTGTCTGTTAGAGCAGAGGAATGGCCGACACGCATTCTCTGGAAAATGCGGATTTTGAAATAATCTGTGGTACCAATACTTTGCTGCAGGATGCTGACGGCCTATCCTCCATTGTTAGCCAAGGAAGGAAAGACAAGGAAGCAGCAGACAGGTAAAAGTTGGGATCTAGTATTTTTTTTCTTTTTGGGGATGGCAATCTTTTAATTTCTTACAACATCTCTTACTAAAAATGACACGGTGAAGTTAAGCGCCTACAATTTTATGCTACAGTAATGTAATTTATTGTTAGGGAGATTTATTCTTTTTAAAACTCTCCAGATTTGTACTTCCTGAAAACAAATAATTTCAAAAACAAATGGAAAAAAAAATTTCCCCCATTCTCTCAGTCATTTTGATATCAACCAATCACCACCTGAAACCCCTAATTTGGATACAAAAGCGAATAAAATTGCTGAGCCACATGCAGACAGCAAAAGCTCACAAGCCAAGCATATATATAGCAGCAGCTACGTGGGAGGCTCAATGAGGTAACCGTAGCGGTTCCTTTGGTTAATGCAGAAGTGCATGAATTCTGCCTGGGGAGCCTAATCTTCAGACAAGCAAAGACAGGGCTAAAAAGGCCTTGTTTAACTCACTACTGATGCGCAGCAAAATCTGAAATACTAACTTCATTTTCCTGGGAACCCAGTCTCTCTCTGAATCCGCAGAAATTAGAAGCCCCATCCCACAGGTTCCCAGGCTGCAGCAGTTCCTTTTTTTTAAAAAAAAAAATTCTGAATGTCATTTCTGTCCTCTGATTCTTTGAAAAAAGTACTTCCTGCTCTGCGGAGTGACAGCCTTTCGGCATGAACCAGAGCCCTGTCGGGTGTGGGAAGCCTGCGGAGTCACCTTGCTTCAGGGGATGCATTTACCAGGAAGAACCGGAGGGTTACACCTTTCATCAGCCATCTGATGCGACTTTGTCTCTGACAGGCTGCCCAGCTCCCGCATTGCATTGCGAAAAAGCAAAAAAACTAATTTTCTCCCATAACTGATATAAACTTTCCTGATGTTTCATCTGGCAAATCCACACACAAAGTGCTTCAAATCGATACAGCGGTGATTCATTGCCATTAAAAACAGTTTTTCACCCAACCTCGCAGAATAAATTAATCCTGTTATGAAGTCCTAGCAACCCTTTATTTACTTTTTAAAATATTTTGGAAGATTCTAGATAAATTTGGTCCCCTTAACAGTACAAGATTGAAGTCAGTGCCATATACTATGTAACTACACTGTTATTTTTGACCGAAAATCCAATCCCAGATTGTTCTTCAGGCCTTGCCTGTGTCAACTTCTGCCTTTACCATCTTTCTGCCTACACTCTTTCTAAACTATTGGCGAAGCCAGTCAACAATTCTTCAGTGCTATGTGGTTCAGACTTGAATTAGATTAGGACCCTTGATTAGGATTAGAGACAGCACAGGTAGGATTCGCTCCCATCACAGCTGAGCTAGTGTAGACAATTTCCAGAAAAAAATACTACTGTATACGCAAGATGCAAATTGTAAGACACAAGGCAACGGTAACACAAAAATAATAACATAGGCAAAGGGTGAATGTAGAAAGTGTGTTTTGGGTTAATTTGGTTACTACCACTGCTTTGACTAAACACTGAAGACTTCAAACCCAGGGATTACTAACTAGACCTACTAAGATGGGAATGATGATGGGGTAATGCAAATATTCCCGGAAGGCAGAGCTCAAGAATGCAAATACACCTTACCTGCACAAGCTGTAGAAGATAATGAAGAACATCATCATCTTCTAAACTTTCCAGTTTTTGAACTGCCATTGCTCGGACATTTTCATCTGAAAAGTTACAGTCCAGAAGTTGCATTGTGAGTCCAACATCTAAAGTGCTTTGATCCCAAACCTCCTTTTTAGCTAGCAACTGGTATGTTTTGGCCACTATTTCTTGTTGTCCCCATTTCACAGAGCTAAGCAGCTTAGGATATGCCTTGGGGTGCTTTATGCTTTCATATCTGAAGTGCCACAACAGTTCTTTGTCCTCAGGAGAAAGTGGATTAAGTGGGTCAGTTGCTATGATCTCTTCAAGTTGCTTGCGAAGCTGGTTGGGCATTTCAGCTCGTGTCCTATCCCCTTGGGGGTCTGATGTTATCCTGTGCTTGGGCAAGGCAATTGGGTGACAATATTTGTCCAGCACAATAGAGATAGCCATTGAGTTTTCTTTATCCGGGTTAGTTGCTGATGTGAGTTTGTCTGCATTGATGCTTCCTTGTTCTTCCCCCTTGCCTGGAATTTTCCACATGTGGAGCACATACTCCCCACTTCGTAACAAGAAACGGTGATCTATCAACAAAAGATTTACATAATAGAGAAGCTGAGTTTTGCATTTTGAATCAGAGTTGGGGGATTCATGTGACTGAAGGTTCGTCTTTGTGGACAGTCCCTGTGCTTTGCCGCAGTATATCTGAAGATTCAGGAGTGCTCCTTTAGGCAAATCCTTGATTTTGATATCAAACTCCAACCAAATGTTCCACAGAACCTCCTCAGTAAAAGGCTTCGATGAAGTCCTCCTCTGTGAAAGGAGCTGCTGCCCGTGTTGAATGTTAGCCTCCACAAACACCGTAAGATCAGTATTTCTCGGTAAAACTGGGATATCAATGCCAATTATTTTCACCCTAAATTTCCTATTACAATCCCACAAAGAAATGGTGAAGACTTTCTCATGATCTTTTCCATCTATTGTCAATTGTTCATGATATCCCGTAACTCCTGTACAGTCATCCACCAAGGGCCACTCTTCCTTCTGAACCTCATCCTCATTTGGGTCAGGGGGATTGTCTAAGACAAGGTGGATTTCTTCCCCATTCTTAAGGCATTGTCTTATCCAGTGAAAATCTTTGATTGGTGTCTCTCCAGTAATGTATTCATCTCTGCCACAAATCCTGAGAACAAAATCTAGTTCACTATGATCTTCAGGAATGTCCATCAAAGACTTCTTCTTTGCCATCTTTGTGAAAAAGCTGTGGAGAATCGTATCTGGAGTGTCATCTATTGACACTTTAATTTTTTGGCTAGTTGTTCCTCTATGTATGTTTATGAAAATGTTATTATTAGTGATCTTTTTAAATAAATATTCTGGGAGTGGCTTAGATGTAGTCCATGGGTGCATTGCATACAATTTAGGATCTCTACAGGCTACCTCTATCATTCGTGGAGTAACTAATCTGCGACGGGTAAATTCTAGTTCATCATCATGCACGTTGCTTACATCAGTGACATCATAACCAATTAAATCGTTAAGCTGCCGCTGAAATTCCTGAACTTCTTCTGATGGCTTTTGTTTCTGGACAACATAGATTTTGCCTACCTTTTTCTGTAACACTTTCCAGTAGAGTATGCAGTCCAATGTCTGTAATACTTGATGTTTATCATAAATTTCATACCATTGCCCTTTCTTCTGATACTGCAGAATAAACTGATCTGGGGTGAATGCGTGGTAGAAGTCTGTGGTTTGACTCATCTCTATTGCACGCATCCAAATCTGTGCTTTCATTTGCTCAACCGTACAGTTGCCAGCTATTTCGAGTAACATCATTTCCGGTACTTTAGTATGTTTATTGCTGGTAGGTAAAATGAACTCAATGGATATCAGTTCCATTGATGACAAATTACTTGATGTACAATGAGGTTTCATTCTTCTTCTCCTTCGTTTGTTTTCCTCTCTCATAACAACGGGCTGTTCATCATCACCCAACTCCATGCCAGAAGAAATCTAGCAAAACATACAAATACTTGATTACTTTCTCATTTACATTTTTCTTTACTCTCGTTTTTTAACTCTTCTTAATTAAAATCACAGGTCAGTCAGAATCCTGCTATGCATACGTTTTTTATATTTCCCCCTCCCCTTAATTTCTGGTCATAAATATTTGATTTACATAAACCACCTCAGATATAATCTATTTAATTCAACGCCAAATATAAAAAAAACAACCCTTCAATGATTAAATAATTAGGGCTTTTAAACAGCCTTCCCAGATCTCACTGAGGATAAGCAGTCTGACTATATATTTCCTCCATACTGATTTGTTCTTGCTTCTACTTGATCAAGCACTGATTCTTTTACTGCCTCACCTGTTTTCATGCTGCTGATATTAACATAAGTGGATTTTCATAGAAATCAAAAGACATGCTACTGTGTATGAGGATAACGTGATCCCATCAAGCTCCAGGAATGACTGAAACTAACAAAACGAAATTTATTTGCACACTGGACAGAGGTGAGCCTATTTCCATTTTCCTCTGCTTTTTTCAGAGATGAGGAATAAGGACTTACACCAAATAAAGCCCTTGGGATTTAAAAGTCAGCGACTACTTCTGAAGACAGATATTTAACGTGCATTTAAATTCAAGCCTAGTATCCCCATATATACTGCTTTTAAATAAATCAATTCACCAGACTGATAACATCCATCCACTTTAAAAGTAAACACTTCCAGTATAAACTATTAGTTTGTTAGAAGAAAAAACTCCCAAGCTGATGCCGATTTATTACCCTATACATGAAATCAAATCACACCTAAAACACCTGTAAAATAACTTCGCAGACTAGCAGCCTACCTTACCATCTTTCAGTAAACAAAAAATATTGTTGCTCACAGTTAATCTCCATTGAAAAACAACAAAGTGGAAATTATTCACTGAGAGCTTGGAAGAAGGCGGCAGCGCTGATTGAGCATGCTCACACAAGCTAAGGTACAGCAACATACTGAAATTACTTTCCAGACAACGCTTTTTACACATAAAATCTTTTTCTATTTCTCATAAGATGTTTCTCTTTCTTCGGAAAAACTAGAACCAGCGTAACGATGCCTTAGCAGATAACAAAACAAGAAGATAAAAATATGAAAGGTTAAACTGAAACAACATAGTATGTTAACTAAAATCCTCTTTTCAAGTTCCGGAAAGCAACGACTGTGGACACACCACCACCTCTATAATTGACAAAGCACAAGGAAATATTACCTGCTTATAAAATAAAGGCTGAATTGCTGAAGACGACTCATTTGTTTAATTTCTGAAGTTCCTATTTTTTCAAAGGAAGATCATTCACACAAAGTTTCTTTGTTTAAGCTGTTCTGCTTTTCTTGCTCGCCCTCATATCCAGATGCAAAGGAAGTGCTGCACTTACCAGGAAGGAAGTTTTAACCAAGTTGATTATATACGAGATTGCTCATTTTAAAAAAAGTCAGAATGCTTTTCCTGTTACAACAGTACAAATACACTAACAGTACACCAATTTAACACACATACATAGAAGACATGCTTAAAGACTTCTAAAAATACCTAAGAATAATCCGGGCAATAAATCTAATGAATCCAAATAAAACATTTTAAAAACAATATATTTTAGAGCGCCTAACTACTTTATAAAAGAGTTAAATAAAAATATTAGACAAAAGACAACTAAATCTGCAATGTTTCCTGACTTTTGTTTTCATGGTGACAGCCCTTTGAGGACTCACAACTTAAATTCACAACACCACACACTAGAAATGATGACTTAAGATGCGGGGAGAATTTAAATCATGGACCTTCAACCCTAATTCTTGTGGTTAACTACAACCTGAAAAACTGTTCCTTTCCTAAAAAATATCCCCACAGGAAAAGCTTTGGGAAAACATGTACAAATCAGAAAGAAAAGACTGAAAAGCCTCTAATCTTATCCTTTTTCCTTATGATTTTTCCAGTGAAATATTGACCATTTTGAAGAGCAGTAAGTAGTACACATCCTACATCAGTACATATCCTACAAAAATGATGACTCTTGAGAAGGAGAAAAAAATATGAAACAACTGAAAGGTCTTTTAGCAACAACAAAGTGGTGGAATCTTTTTTTTTTTTTTTAAAACATATGCACACTTCCTATCTTGTAAGACACCTTCCATATTAAAATGGGGGCGGGGGGGGGGGGGAAAGCTCCCTCATTATTGGCAAAAAAATCCAATAGTCTCTTACCTGCCTCCAATGTGCCACTCAGAACCTCTGAAACTAACACTTCGGCAAGATTAAAAAAAGAATATACCCTCCACTATAGACGTAGCCCTTCTTTCTCAGGGCATCATTTTGATTAGCAGCTAAGATAGATTGATTTCTTTTCAGAGGTTATTTTTCTCAAGTGAATTTGGGGGAAACACACTCTGTCCTAGCCCCCTCTACCTCTTAGAGACAGTATTTGAAACTTCTCAAGGAAGTGGTGAAGGTGCCCTGAACATTTTGTCGCTGCCATGAAACCTACCCATCTTGGCCAAGACATCTCCAGCACTCATCCTCTGCGCATGTGCAGCCTGTCAGCATGCATCAGGCACAGTCTCGGTGGCATTTCAGCACTACACACCACTTTCCTCTCCGGTCCTCTTCTTGTCTGAAAAAAGCACTCAGTTGCTGGAAAGCTTGAGCACCTGTAACCTCAACAGCAGTGCCCAGGATGACAGAGGAGAGGGAAGCACCCAGTTTCACATAAAAAGGAAAAGGAGCTGGAGGAAAAAAAACACGAAGCCATGCTGAAGGGGAAAATGTGTTTTGTAAAACCTATGTTTTGAAATTCCCTGACTTTGCAGAGCTTGACTTTGCAACACTTTTGTAGAGTCTGTATTCTGAAGTATAATTTCTAAAACGTGTAATACAGTCACATATTTTTCTTCATTTAAACATAAGAAGTGAGGATTTTTTTCATGCCAACAGGCTACATATGTTTTTCGCAAATGTCCCTCATTCTAAAAGTCATTGCGCTGACCCTATAAAGTCAGCCTGGACTCATCACAGTTTCATCGGGTTTTGACAGACCTAAGAAAGCATGCCAGTTTAAAACGTCCTCATCTTGCTGCCATGTGATATGCACTTAAAAACTAATTTTTCAAACACATATACACACAGGTATTCCATCTCCCCCTCAGCTGTTCTGGTAGTACTCCACTGATCAAGACCATCAAGAAAATCAAAAGAAGCATCTCTATCTCATGCAGCAGAGAACTATCCTGTACAATGCTCAATGAACATAACTGTTTGACGCTTTCATCCACTTTAAAAGACTGGTAGAGCAACATTGTGAAAGGCTCAAATATTCCCCCACAAACGGCACCAGATACAATGCAAAATGCGCGACAATTGTGTAACTGCCCACACAAGACTGCCCCTTCTTCCATTTCAGTTGGGCTGTGACCTGCCATGTCTTGTCTAGTCCCCATCTCCAGGTTCAGCTCTGACCCCTTTCCCTCAGCTTCAGAAACCAATTCTTAAAGTGATGACTGTCTCTAATCTGCCTCTGCAATGACAGACACAAAAGCGTTCACATTCTTAGGGTGACACCAAATCGTATCTGCTTCCTGCTAATCCATGTGTAGGCATGGCAAAACCATATTTCCTCATGCATATGCATCAGAAAACTTGGATGGTTATAACTGAAAATCATTTAAAATAACTTCCTAAAACTTCTATCATACCTAAGCATTAGTTACAGTATTGACATTTCTAGACGCCTACTGCAACGACACCACAAAAAAAAAAAAAAGCACCACTCTTTTTTAATATTAATTCTAATTTCATTCTAACCCCAATTTTCCCTGTATTAGGAGAACTATCTTACCACTAATCCACAAATTGTGATGGGGTGCAGTGGAGCAGGAAGAGGTGGGCCTGTAAAAGGTAACTAAGACAAGCAAACAGGCTCGCCTGTGTCTCCAGTCATGTTCCTATCTCACCACTCAGGTCAGCAAACTGATTATAAAAAACAATGAAAACAAAAATTGGTTAATTTTCAGCTGGATCAGTTCCTTAATCTCACTCATCACTTGCAGGAGTGGCAGGGAAGGGAAGAGAAGGGAAGAGAACGGAGCCAGCGCAGTTTAGGATAACTGAGACTGAAACATCATTCACAGCAGTATTAGGAGATAAATGAATGAGTAAACTTGTTAAAGGATTTGAAAACACTGGTTGAAAGGTGCTTTGAAAAGACAATGTGGTATTATTATGAATTACTGCATGTATTCTGCTACAAAAAACTCAAGATACCTGTCAAACGTCACTGCTTTGTTAGTTTTACCAGTTACTCATGTTTATTCTATACTAGGTTCTGCTTCTGTTTTAATCCTCCATGTGAACACCTTATTTTTAAATTGTTCTTTTCGCTTTAGTGTTAGCTCCTTCCCAGACAACATAACCTGCAAGAAAACAGGCACTCTCTATCAGAGTAAGACTCACCTCGTGCACACGTTATCCAAATATAATAATAATCTACTTACATTCACTTTAAGATAAATGAAAAAAAAACCCTATGACATGACCCAAAGTTTTCCAAGCAGCATACTACACCTACTTGTCTCCTGTAGCAGGAGACCACTTTGCATTTGCTGGATAGGAGTACAACATATCTTCCCTACATCTACAGTGATCCAGGGCTGAACAGGCAATATACAGCACCAACATGTTAAGCGTGAACACAACAACAAAAACTGCTTTGCTCTGTTCTTCTGTCAAATCCTCTAGTAACTACTAGCTCTCACGGGAATTAAATCAGTGCATCTTCCCATCTTAAAACTTCACAGATAATATGGTCACATTCTTCATCAAAAAGTGTACTAATCAGCAGATACAGCTGAACATCTCTGCCAGGAGGTTGCACAGTGAATCTGATTCCTATTACGGCTGTAATATTTTCAGGACCCCCCTGCCTTCACTACAGACCCTTGCATATTTTGGTTTCTACACAAGGTATCTATTTGGTGGTGCTTCTGGAACAAACAGTAAGTTCTAGCGGGTTCCAAAAATTTAGGCAAGAATTCTGGCAAAGTTCTAGTTAACTGGAGTTAGACGAGTGATGGTGCTCTACCTTTAAGCCAACACTTCACATAGTTTGAAAACACAGACATTGCAGCTACGGCTCCTGCAGGGACACACTCGCTATTTGGAGACTGCCCGTCCTTTCAGCTTGTGCCCGGCTCTTCAAATACCACTCTTTCAACAGTGTGACCGTTAACCAACCGACAACCAACTCCTGAATGCCCTCAGCTATTACTTCAGCCAATTTGTGGTGGGGGAAGGTTTTATGGTCTACATGTACCAGACAGACACAAGAGATTACTATTTGTTGGATGTAGAAATACGGTTATTTACTGTTTAAAAGCTGTGTTGTAGCAGAGCTGACTCATAGATCTTCAGACAAGAGGGAACTGCTACCACTGTCTAGTGTTGATCCTTCGCTTTGCGTTGTTTTATTCAACGTAGTTTCCTCAGCAGGTTTTGCACCAAACCTGTGACTCTTCCTTGGGCCGGGACCAAGGCCGGGAGGAGCGAAGGACGGGGCGGCGAACGGGGCGGGGGGCTCAGCCCTTGCCTCGCAGCCTGCCGTGCCGGCGCCGGTCACCCACACACGCCCTGCTGTAAGGGGGCTCTGCCCGAAGCCCTTTGCCTGCGCGGCGGCGGGGAGCAGCGGGCCGAGGCTGCCTCCCTCACCCGGCCCACGGGCCGGGCCCCGAGGCCGCGCCCGCCCTTGCCGGCCCGCCGCCCCGAGATGGCGGCCGGGCTCTCGCCGCCCCGCAGCGCCGGCGGGAGCAGCAGCGGAGCGGTCGCCGCATGAGGGCAAACCTCACCGCCCCCAGCCCGGCGGGGCAGCCGGGGTCGGCGGGCGCGCCCGCCGGGCGGGTCTGCCCACCGCCACCGCGGGGAGCCGGGCCGCGCCGCCCCGGCCCTGCGCCCCCGCCGCCACCTGCCAGCCCGGGCCTCGGGCAGGGCCGGCCCGCTGCAGGGTCCGCCGGCGACCCCCGCCGGCCCCCGGGACGGAGCTACTCACCGCAGCGGCACGGCCGCGGCCCCGGCTCCCGCTCCGGACAGGTGTTTTCCTCAGCAGGAAGCGGAGCGGGCCGGGGGCCGGAGGGGAGGCTCCATGGCCGGCGGTAGGCAGCTCCGGAGCCGCCGCCAATCACACGCCGGGCAAAGAGGGAACCGGCTGTGGGGCCTCCCCGCCCCGCTCGGCCGCCGCCGCCCGGCCCCGCCGCGGCCCGAGGTGCCCGGCCACCGCCGCGGCCCGCCCAGCCGGGCGCCTGGGCCGGGCCCGGGCCCCTTCCCACGAGCGAGGCGTGGGCCCGGGGAAGGGGCCGGCGCTGGGCCGGGACGCCCCGGGGGGGGGTCTGCGGAGCGCGGTTGCCCGGCCTGGCCGCCTGGAGGCAGCGGGCAGCCCTGCCGCTGGCCCGGTACGGCCACATCAGCCGGTGTGGGGCTATATCCGCTGTGAGGGCAGAGCACCGCAGCCGTAGTGTGGTTTAACGGCGAGCGCAAGGCACGCAGGGCCTGTCCCGGGGTCGGTACAGGCTGCAAAGCCTCCCTGGGAGCAGCTGCCAGAGGTGCTCATCGCCCAGGGACCCCGAATGGCGGTCCACCACCTCGGGGGTGACGGCTGCCGGAGGCCACGGCTGCCCGGCCAGGCCTGTGCCAGGCGCTGCCGACGGCCCGTCCAGCCCCACACGCTGAGGCCAGGACACAGTTAGTTTGTCTAAGCTGTCCTCAGAAACCCCTGGAGATGGCAGTTTGCTCTACCACGCAGTGGCCTTCTCCTTTGGAAAGATTTAAGTGTCTGCCCTTACAGGTTTAGCTTCTTACTTGTCTTATTCCTCTTTTTTTTTTTTTTCCCCCAGCTACTTTTTGTTCGAAAGTGCCGCATTCTTGTTTTTCGGCTATTGTCCCATCACCAGGCTGGGCAGTCCTGGCTCTCTCCTTTTAGGTCATGTTCCTTAGACCTGCGTGCGATTCCTGTAGGTCGCCCCCGGGCGCTTGCCAAATGGGCCACATTGTGTTTTGGAAGGCACCGCTCAAAGCTGGACATAGTACTACTCCGGCTACGGCCTTGCCAAGGCTGCCCACAGCAGGAGGATTAATTCATCAGCCTTACGGTGCCAGGACTCCAAACGCAGCTTAGGCATAACCATTCACTTCCAATTCAAACAAACAAACAACTCCCCCTCACCACGCTTTCCCCACCCTGGCTGCTGGCTGTTTGGCTCTGAACGGAGCTGAGTGTTTGTATCTCTGCAGCTCGTTTTTGGAATGAACAGCAAAACTCTTTCCACAATTACGCTGAGACCTTTTTTGACCCTGAGCTTGCAATGAGAGTCACAGGTGACCCCTGCATGGCACGGAGCCTGCACGCTCGCCCTGAAAGCCATGCTGACTTAAGGTTACATCTTCAGGGAGTGTTTACAAGGGCATAGGTTGCCACAAAAACTTTAAAAATGAATTTGATTTTTCTAGGTACGCATTATTAACTTCCACAGAAAGAAAATATCAGAAGGAAGTAACTGATATGTTACGCATACAGATGCTATTATAAAAAGTTGGATAATTGTCATTATAGCAGTAGGGTTCTTTTGACTTAAAAACTGTTTGCCTGACAACATTAAGAATTGCAATACCAGCCAGAAGCAGAAAGTCATTGAGAAACTATTGTATACACATGGAGTTTCAAGATGAATATGTGTTACGCTGCACTGTGGCTATAAGGCATCATACCTCTCTGCTGGCCTCAAGCTCCCCTTTTTACAAAGATGAAAGCAAAGTAAAAACCTTTAACAACCTTTGCGTGATGTGTGTGCAGCGTAGGGGAAACACGGCGAAGACTCACTCACTTTGTGCTCAGTTTTGCCTGATATAATGGGTAATATCGGTCAAAGAAGTTCACCTTTGCACAGCACGCGTGTTACTGAATGTTTTAAGAGAGATTAAAAAACCTTATCAAAATAGTAAGCCTTTGTTGTTGTTGTTGGCTGGATCCCCAGATGGATGACTCCAGGAACAAAAGTGTAGCCAGTTTGGCGACTAATCCTGTTAAAATCTGTGGACTTTGTTTAGGGATGCACAAACGTACGGAGATTTGAGCAGCTGAATAGAAAACTGTCATTTGTCAAAAGACAGTTATAGAAGGAATAATTTACAGCTGGAGCAAATGACATGTTTCATGTTGATTTCAGCCAGAACTGTATAAAATATTTTTTTAAATATCTATAAGTCAGCTAATGTTCTTTGCAATGAAAGAATAAATTATTTTATGTATTATATTTGAGAAAAGGGGGTAAACTGAAATTCCTTGTCTTGTCAGGATTTAGTAATTTAATAAAATATTACATTTTTGCAGTTAATCTTCAGCTCCTCTATATGCAGCACAATTTTCTTTATTGCCTTTTGTGGCAAAACAAGTAATACAAACTTTCCTATTGCCAAGGATGCTCTCCTTATAAATTGTATATTCTTTGGAAATACACATTTTAACATTATTTTGTTCCTGTTGATTTCCAAATGGGAATTAAACCCTTTCCCATAAATTATCTGCTGGTTGTTTTTTTTTTCAGTCAAGAACAGCCTGTACAATAAATTGAAATTCATGTTATACCATATAAAAATTGGAACTTTAAAACAGTCAGGAATACCATAGCTTAACGAAGGAAGGTGAAGAACACAATTTGGTATTTAAATGAAGCTGATTTAATCAAAATTAGTCATGCAAAGAAGCAATCATTTTGCTAATACAATCTTGTGGGGTGCAGTCAAAATGCAATTATTTCCTTTATCTGTCAGCTGTAATAAAAATATGACAAGGAATTGCTGTCATGATCTTAAATGGAAGTTTTGGAGGTTGGAAAAATGTATGATGGTATCTTTTGTGTCCTCTGCACAGTCAAACATCAGTTTTTATGTTGTTTCATGGAGAACTGCGATAAAGAATAACAACCACATTAAATGCTCAGCAACGACTTTATATACTGACATATGTTGGAACTGGATATAAATGTTCTGTTGTCATTGACAGACTGGTTTCATTGCAATTTAGGCAATAGTATCTAATAGTTTGTGTTGTTCTTTATTTTCTATATTGCCAGCAGAGAAAAAAAATTAAATGCAGAAGCTTTGTAGGTCCTGTACCAACAAAGCCAGAGCCTGCTTGCCCAATCCCAGCAATAGCTAGATTCAGTTTTGTAGTTGCTTCCTTATGTAAAGAAAATTGAAAAAAAACATTGTGGGATGTATTGTGCTTCCTGATGGAATGGTAGGTAGCTTTCCCCTTTCTTGCAGAATTTATACGTTGGAATTTTCTACTTGGGTTTTAAGCACTTTATGAGGCATTCAGTGCAGGATTTAAAATAAATTGACAGAATCCCTTTATTTTACAGCTCTGCTCTGAAAACCGATCATGTAAATATGTGATCAGTTGCGTTAACATCATTGCAGTTGCTTTGTCCATATGCACAATCATATGGCAACTTTGGTATCAAAAATAAGTTTTTCTTCTTGCTATAACTTGCCAACAAGCAGAGGAGGAGTGAGCTGGATTTTAGTTTGGCTTCTGCATCGTGTTCAAGGTATGGTGGCTGCTCGTGTAATGGATAAAACTGTCAGCTAAGTGTTGCCTGCAGATCTGTCCTCCATTCACAGCTTTATTTGAGGGAAAGGCAGCCCATCTCTTTTTATGCCAGTCTAGGGTCTTTGCTTGGGGAAGCAGTAGAAGGCCTTGGAAGAGCGGTGGGGGAATCCAGAAGAAAAGCAAATTAAGGCTGGGCTCTTGCGGCATCCCTCTGAAGGGATGTCAGTGGGCAGTTAAATCCTCTGTCAGGTGTCTCCTATGGGAGCTTGGGTTCCCAGGAGGAGGCGTCCAGGGGAATCTTTTAAGATCTGCTGGGTGTGAAAGTAGCTGTGGGGCCTGATCCCGAATGATCTCTGTGAACATCTGTAGGCAGAGCAGAGCTAGGAAAAGTCAAACAAGGAAAAGAGGAGTCTTGCCTATCTCTAGTCCTTTCTCCTCCAAGAAAGACCCACTCTTTCCTTTTCTCCTGCAGGGTCAGTGCTCCTGGTGATCAAGATTCTGCACAAAATCCCTCACTTCTAAAGCTTTCAAAGCAGAAAACAGCAGGTGTTCAGAAGCCTTCTGAGATACATCTGCTGAAGGCTTTGTCTCCCATTTTACTGATTTAGGCTCTTATACTTCAGAATAGGTATTTAAAGCACGGGGGTGGGAGTGCAAGCTGTTTCCTCCATACCACATATGTACACACATCAGCAGAGATGTAAAACTCACGTAATACTGCTTGCTGGCTTGAATACCTATTTTTGTCTGTTCGTATGTGTATGAGTTTGTCAGAGAGAGATGTACTCCTCGTGGTAGCAGGACTTTAAGACTCGGGGGGGGGGGACAACAACTCATGAGTTTTCGTGGCTGCTGTCAGAGGTCTCAGTATCAGGTGGTGATGCAATATTGCATCATTTTGTGGTGTTGGGACTTGACAGAGGAAATGAAAGAGGTCAGAAATAGAAATGTAAAGAGGAGTCCACGCTTCCTACAAGGCCTCTAGTCTAATAGCGTTATATTAAGTACTCCTAAATATAAGATACGGATAGGATTTCCTCAGTCTTTGAAGGTTTCTGACACCAAAAATGATGAGTCTAATTTGCTGCCCGGAGACTACATTACACAGACAAGCTGTCTGAACTGTATTGCTGTGTTATCTTCCTGTCCTGGTATTTATTACCTTTATTCTTTGAAACTTTGCTCAGCTGTATGCTTATTTGTTGGTGCATCCTCCTGTCTGTGAGGAGGTAAATAAATTTGCATTGCATAGGAGTTACGTAAGGGTAGACTTTTATCAGAGGATTTCTGTCTTTTGTTGTTGTAAATGAGTAATGTAAAATGCTTTCCCTTCAAAGTACCTCGTTGCCTCTCTTTGTATATTGAAGTAACATATCCTTTACACACAAAAGTGTTTCTTAACAGAGTTCCAGGCACCCTGCGGGCTAATTGATCTGCTGTCATAATACTTGTAGTACTAAAAAGACGTTCAAGTAGGAATAGACTTGCTCCACAGAGTTTAGTTGAATGCAAAATCAGCTACAAAGCAAGCTCTTTCTCAGCTTGTTTTTAGCTGGAAACATACCCTTAACCTTCTCCAACAGCTTTAACAGGTGGCCTTAGCAGAGTGCCCAGAAGATCACCACATTTGGGTTTCTTTTGGACTGAATAAGAGGATTTCATCCCAAAGGGCTGACTCCCTTGTACGGAGAGCCTGCGGGCAGGTCTTCTTTCAGGAGGCGGCTGGGGATCCCATCTGGGTGCTGGGGGTCCCGTTGGGGTGTTGGGGTCGCATCTGTGACAGCACTTCATATGCAGAGGAGAGAGTACCTCATCATAGTGGTAGATTTGCTAAATAAACACCTATCCTCACACTGGGATATAGAGTTTCTGTCTTTACAGACAAATCAAAACCTCGACAGCCAGCCAGCACAACCACAATGGGTAAGAAGCCAGATTCCGACCTGAAACTTTGTATACTTGCTTCCTAGAAATGAAAAGATAAGAAAAGCCGGGAACCAGTAGGATGGGAAGTGTCAACCCTTACACACAAAATGAGGGCAGCATTATGCTGTGGATATGAGTGCTTCGTCACGTGGGAGCCTGATCTGTATAGGTGGTCCTCCATTGTCTGTGTCTGCTAGGGATGGTTAAAGACAAACATGGGAGCATTGGCCAGATAAACCAGCTGGTATTGCCAGACATCGCGTGTCATTTAGGATTCCTTGAGTTACCATCACAAATATTACATTACCTAGAAAATGCATGTCCCCATACTTTCCTGCCTGCGGTAGAAAGCCAGGGCTCTCCAGCAAACTTTTGTGAAGCCTCTTTAGTCTTTTTTGCTTTGCAGCCCGAAGCCTGTTCAGCAGGGAAGGACATGGTACCTTAGCCCAGTTTGGGTGGGACTGTCCTGGTGCCTGGTGGAAGGCAGTAACTGCTGCAAAGTGCTGGTGAGAGCCTGCTCTTCACACGCTTCTGTGCCCAGGAAAGTAAGCCGTGCCCTATTGTCCCTTGATCTGCAGTTCTGCACCCCAAAGCCCGAAGGGAATGTAGCAATGTCTGTCTCTGCACCATGACTCAGCCAGAGTCATGCCACCTCAGGTATCAGCTAGATAGGTGTGATAAAAAGCAGTTTGTGTCTCTTGGTTTTGCAGTCAAAATGTGGCAGACAGCCAGATGATGCTTTCCAGAGCATGTAGGACACAGTGATCCCAAGTACATTGGTCAGACTGATGTACCTCCAGGCTCTGTTAGGCCAGCTTGCCTGCAATGCAGCTATGCGGCTGAAAGCAGGCAGGGCATGGAGTTGGATCTCTTTGTAGTTGTCCGCCTGGTTGTCTACCAGCTACTGAAAAGACATAGCCCACAATATTAATCTCTTGAACAACATTCAAAGTCTCTCTGATGCATTTCAGAAGCTACGGGAAGTCTTCCTAAATTCACATAATGAGGCAGACATGCAGGAGCCTTGTGTTTCATCCCAGCAGGGAGCAATTGTTCTTCCCTGGGAAGCTGATGTTCTTTCCCAGTATTTTTCCCATGTGCCTCCAATAACAAAACGCTTTGGCTGAGATAATTTAATTTTCCTCCTTGAAGAGGGTGACCTAGTACTGGATAGACCGGATGCTGCAGTCTTTCCAAAGTACATCAGTACCCCAAAGTGTCCGGTAGGTTGACAAGAATAAGGATATAGGCATGAGGAACACCTGGCAGGATACCAGAAGGGTACTCTCTCTCTGGACTCAGATGATCTAAAATACTCCAGATTGTCCTTAGGCTCTTCCCAGATTCCGTTAAAGAGAAGAAAATAGATGCACTGAAAGTGAATCCCTGCTGTGCCCAGAGGAGGAGGAGTAGGAGGGCACTTTCTTCTAGGGAAGGACATTTCATTAGGAATGCCCTCCCTCCATGGAGAAGTGATTGATATTAGGGATGTGCAGTGAATCCAAATGAATGAGTGACTTTGAAGGCAGCATTTTGAAAATCCCTCAAGAAGAGGTGATTCCCATAACGGGCCACAGAAGGCCACTTAGTGGAGTTTTAGGCACAGAAGTTGCTGGTATCAGGATAGCAGGTACTGCAGGACTTGGCCCTGAGGAAAGGCTGCAGATGTGGTGGGAAATGGGTCCTTAAGAACAAGGATGATGAGTACTGTATCGGTGCGACAGAGCTGGCCCTGAGGAAGGGTGACCTGCCGGCACAAGGCTGCATGGTCCCTTGGGCATCAGTGCCTGCACAGAGGATGGGGCGTCTCAGACTTTTGTCCCATCAAGCAGTGAACCTCAGAAGAGTGTAATGACTCCTGTATCTTGGCAGACTGAGCACTGGTGGTAGCAACCACACTTTGGTTCGGCCTTTTCATTATTTTTGCCTCTGCTTCAAGTAATTGGCACCACAATAATTGTAAATGAAAGGGACCTTTGAAAAGGTGTTGCTGGGAGTTCAGGAGTTGAGGGTTTGGATCCAGGAGGGTTTTAATGAAGGGAAACAGCCCACAAGACCGTGGCTTGACTGTGTCATGCTTAATACATGAGATGCTTGTGGTAATAGCTCAGGAAAGAACAGTGTTGGCTGAGTTTGTTTAACTCTCTGAATATCTCTTAGATAAACAGTGAGATACTCACACCAGCACCTGTCTGATAAGAGTGAAGGCATGTCAAAAGCCGATTGAGCTGAAATCCCAGATTTAGCTTGCAAGATGTTACCGCCACTCCCGTACCAGTGAGGTGAGTACCATGAACTAACCTCACTGAAACTTACAGCAGATAAAATGTATGGAGGGCTGTAGACTATACAAGCCATCCTTAATTAACAAAAACATTATTTAAGTAATGCATGGTCAATGACCAGGGGGAAAAAAAAATTAGGGTTCTATTTAGACCAGGGATGAAAAACACAGAGCCAAGAATACTGGAGATCCAGGAAAGATCTGATTTTGTGCACACAGGGTGCATGTGCAATGGTGGCAGTGTCTGTGTTGGCAGTCATTTCAAAGGGACTTGGCATTACCCCGTTATCCAGCCTTAATTCCATGAAAGGAGGAGTACAAAAAGCAAGGATTCTCTTCGCTCCTGAGTGGGGGAAAAAACAGCTGTTTGAATCTGAGTTAGTCTGATAATCCCATTTAAACAAATTACGTATGTTGAAACACTGTGGATTTCTGAGATAAGCAAATCCGTCACAGGTCCTGTAGTGCGGGAGAAGGGCAGGTCTCATGTCTGATGCGCTTGGGGGGATGCGCGTGCAATTTCTGGCACGGTAACTTGCCAGGAAATTGAACACAAGTCCAGATTCAGCCCATGGAGAAGGATTTAAATCGGCCTTTGGAGGTGTCTGTCTATCTGTGATGACTACATTAGCTGGCACGTACCTAGGCCCTTCAGCTGTGCTGTTGACCACAGACGCTCTGGGTGACTTCACCGCGCGTGAGTTTTGGTCCCTAACCTCCCGGACCGGCCATCCCATCCGAACGTGTGCCCCTCGCCCCCAGTTTTTGGCCTCGGCAATTTAGTGGGTAACCTTTCCCGGGCACGCACCTTGCGTTCGCTCAGGGCGGTGAACCCATCCTTCCCTTTGCCTTCACCCCCTCGCCAGGGGCTGCCGCCGCCCGCCTGCGTCACCGGCCGCGGGTGTGACGTCACCACCCGCCCGGGCCGCCGCCCGGCGTTGCGTCATGCCGCCCGGCGTTGCGTCATGCCGCCGGGACAGAGGCGACCCTGGTGCTGTGGTGACACCTGCTGGGCCGGCAGCAGCATCACGGCGGCGCCGGCTGCGGCTCCGCGCCGCCCCGCGGGCCCCCGGCCGGGGGACGGGGCGCTGCGGCCCTCCCATTCCGGGAGCGGGAGCGGGAGCGGGAGCGGGAGGCCCGGGGGCTGCTCCTCGTCCCGCTACGGGGACCTGCGCGCCCGCCCGGGTGCCACCAGGAGCGGGGTGACAGCGCGCCCCTGCTGCGACAAGGAAGGTCCCCGCCCCAAGGAGCCGGAGCTGCTGTGGTGGTGATGGCGGTGGTGGGGGGGAAAAACAGGCTCAGGGGAAAGCCATGCCTTCTGTCCCGGGGTTTTAAAGAGCGTGTCCTCTTCCTTCTTCTTTTCGCGTCCCTTATAAAGAAATGTGGAAGACAAAGAATTTTTATGAGGAGAGTTTGGAGCCGGTGGATCTGGGTCTTCGTCACACTTCCAGTGTGATTGCAAAGAAGGTCTTTGGCTTTCTGTCTCTTGTTCATCCATGGGATGTGGAGAACAATGTTGCTCACCAAAGTTACCCACGGGGCTCTTGTATGTTTTCGTTCATTAATGTCTGAAGTAATTTAAGATCCTTACAGCATGGAAATGCAAAGTATTTGTGTGTTTATGGAAGAGAGCTGGTGACATGATTTTAGCATATCTGTGCTACAACTACCTGTGTCATCCACCATAAGCGTTGGCAGAACTTTCACATCCCACCAAGTCACCACATAAACTGTGTCCACATAAGCCCCTAAATCCAGTTCTGGACATGACTTGGCAGAGAGGAGCAGAGCAGGAGAGGGAGGAGTGATTTCTGTTGCTGAGGTGCGGCTCCGTGCGAGAGTTCAGTCTGTCAGAGGGGTATCAGCTGCCCAGCACGTTTTGAACCAAGGCTTCGCCGGAGCTGAGCAGACAGCTTGGGCTGAGGAGCTCAGACGTGGACTTGGGGTCTCCAACAACTTCCCAACTTGCCTCTGCCAGGGGTTACAGCTGCGGTGGGCGGCAAAACTCACTCACCCAGGGGCGCTGCACAGACCAGCAAGACCGCTGATGCGTTAAAGCCGCTGTGGCATGGATCTCTCTCACATACAAGGTCGGTCTGAAATCAGCGCTGAAGAACGTGTGTTGCATGACAGGGTGGCTGCTGACGTGGGGCTGGTGCTGGCTGCTGTAATTCCCCAGCACCATGAATCTCAACTCCATTTTCATTTCCATCTTTTCCATCTCTCTGACTATTTTCTGCAAAATGTTTCCCTACCTTACACACATACCAAGGAGCACGAGCACCACCTCTGCTTTTGTTGAACCTTTCCATCAGCCCTGAGCTCTCCCTTCTCTCAGCTGTGCACTGGCTACATTTGAGGAACTTACATACTGTATTTCACAGAATCACAGAATCTCCTAGATTGGAAAAGACCTGTAAGATCATCTAGTCCAATCATTAACCTAACACTGACAAGGCCACCACTAAACCATGTCCCTGAGCACTATATCTACACGACCCTTAAATACCTCCAGGGATGGGGACTCCACCACTGCCCTGGGTAACGCGTTCCAATGCCCGATGACCCTTTCAGTAAAGAAATTCTTCCTAACATGCAATCTAAACTTCCCTTGGCACAACTTGAAGCCATTTCCTCTTGTTCTGTCACCTGTTACTTGACAGAACAGGTCGACTCCCACCTCTCTGCAACCTCCTTCCAGGTAGTTGTAGAGAGCGATAAGGTCTCCCCTCAGCCTCCTTTTCTCCAGGCTAAACCACCCCAGTTGCCTCAGCCACTCCTCATAAGACATGTGCTGCAGACCCCTCACCAGTTTCGTTGCCCTTCTCTGGACACGCTCCAGCGCCTCAGTGTCTTTCTTGTGGCGAGGGGCCCAAAACTGCACACAGTACTCAAGATGCGGCCTCACCAGTGCCAAGTACAGGGGTGCTATCTGAATCGGATAACCGCCCCAAGCATGAAGGTCCGTGTGGGTGACATCAGAAATAGTGAGCCTGCCATGTGTGATGCCGGACACCAACTCGAAGGTGTTAAAATCCTGCCCTGCCCTCAGCCTAGCCTTTTTCCTCAAACCCTCTGCTTTTGTGCAGCCACCTTCTTTCCACAGCTTCTTGAGTAAAAATCTTTCATCATAAATGAAAGCCAATGTCACTCCTGTTACTAGACACTAGGGGATATCTATGACAGAATATTATCTGCCAGAATATCACCATGGAGGATGGTAAAACTCTGCATCCTCACAGCACCAGCGAATCTGATGGGGAGCTGATGAGCCGGCTTCTATTCAAGTTCATAAGATAATAGTTATCCCTAATACAGGAAAGCAGAGTACAGGACAAAGTTATTATTAAATTCAGATGTAAAGATCCTAGTCAAGATATTAGCAAAAGGGATACAGCAAATATTATCAAGTTCAGTAAAAGAAGCCAAATGGTTATGAAACATAAATACTTTTCCAGTAACATGAGAAGAGGACCAAGTTATACTGTATTTAAAAAAAAAAAAAAAGAGAAAGAAAAACATACCAGTAGAACTGCATGCTGACTTATGGGAAATGATATTTAAAAAAGGAGAAGTCACAGTTTCTGGAGAACAATATGAAGTTGAATGGTATGCAGTCAGCAATATTAATTAGTTTCAACACTAGACTTTTCTGGAGCAAATTGAATATTTTAAGAAACCTCCAGCTGTAAGTTGAAAGATGGAAATTTAAAAAGTTAGACCTCCATTAATAAGTTTTAAATACATTTAGAATAATACCAAAACCCTCCAAAAAGCCTGCTTGGATTAAAAAGTTTTCCAGAAAATCTGTATGGGTAGGTAGAAGCATGAAGTGACCCTTTGGAGCTGGTGGTGGCACCCCCCCTCCCTGTCTCCCTGTCCTCAGTCACTGGCCACGGGAGAGGGACTGTATTTGCTAAGTTGAAGGTAGTCCTGGCCCTTCACTGGTTTGGAAGAAACCCCAAATACCAGTGAGGGCACAACAACTTATTTCCAACAGCGAGAGCTGGAACTCACTGGGAGCTTCAGTGCAAGGGCTGCTGGGAGATGTGGCTCATGGGCACTCACTTGGTGGGCTTAAGCTGAAGGAAAGCCTGCTGTAAAGTTTGTTTTCTCCCAGAGAAAAGAAAGAGAGAGAGGAAAGCAGAGAAGCTGGTTATTTTCCTCTAGAAAGAGAAAATATCTGCTGTTTGGCTTGGTTTGGTTGGAGTGGGTGTAGCTTGCTGACATGTTCAGCCAAGGACTTTCCACATGGGCATGCTCCTGCCTTCATTCCGTTCCTGCCAGACACGGGGGCAGCACGGGACGATGAGCTGTCCTGCGTGGGGGAACAGGTCTTACTGTGACAGGAGCGCGTCTGGCTGGGCCAAAGGCGGGATGGTTGTGCCTATAACACTAGTGAATCCAATGTCATCTGTATTGCTGCTGCACGCAGTGACCTCCAAAGTATCTATCAGGAGAAGGAAGACGTTTATGCACAGAGGTGAGGTTAAGGCGGCAGTAATGTACAACACGCAGTTAGGAGGTAAATGACTCATACGGGCTGGGCAGGGGTGGTAATACAAACAGGGAATGTCTCGTGCTCGCAGCCTTGCGCTGACGAACAGTAAGAATTCAGATAAGGACATTTTAGACTGCAGTGGAGGAATATAGTGCTGTGCAATGAAGAGGGCATGTTCCCATTCCTTTTCAGTCAGTTGTCTTATTACTGTTTGTCTGTTGTTTGTTTTACGATACTTTAAGATGGGTTGCTATTTTATGGTTTGGATTCAATGCCTTGCGTTTTTTCCAAGTGGTCATACAGCCACACGTCACATAACCAAATCCATATGTTACGAAATTCAGTGTTAATAAAATAACCTTGATATTATTGGAATTTTGCAGGCAGACAGCTAGCCAGCTGCAAGCAGCTAGCTACAAACGTGTACGCTGAATTCAAAACTGGATTGCAGCTGTTTGACATTAACTGAAGCACAGTACCCTAAGGGTGGCCTTGGTTTCAGAGCAACACTCAGTGTAGGGAGGTTTACTGTGCACAGGTGGATGGCCCAGGACACGTCTGCCTGTCCTGGCACACAGGATGCCCGATTCCAGGATTTTCCAGTGTTTTCCACAGGTAACCAGGATGAATATCTACAGCACCTGGCCCTGGTTGGCCCCCATTCTGTCAAAAAGTCTTTACGGAAGTGACAGGTATCTCTTCAGGGTGGTATCTCTCTTGTTCTCCCTTCGCTTTGTGCTGATCCTGATGTCCATTTATCTTGGGTGAAGTGTGATGACTGTCTCATTACTGGCCTTGAACATTTTTCCTGCTTGTAGTGGAATGAGAAGAATTTCCTTGTGTCACCTCAGTACAGCTAATGCTTAGAAAATGGAAGAGTACATTGTACGTAAGTGCCTGGAAAAAATACAAGAATGCCATCCTGAGGCATGCACCCTACCTACCTTAGCCTACTTTAAACACAAATTCAGAGCATCTAAAACTAGAAGGCCACATTTTTTTCTTTAATTCAGGAGTTATGCATTTTCCATGGGCATTTGAGCATCTAACTTAGATGCCTAAAATAAGTATATGATTATATCCTTCACTTGCTGCATTAGGACAGGACAAGTTGGATATTTTTATCAGCCTTCTAGGTTTGTTTGCTCTTGTTAAACTACTTCGTGCAGCAGGTACCACTTTGTGTTAACATATTCCCAGTTAAACCTGGTTACAGTAAGAATATCCTTTTATGCTTTTTCCCCCCTTCTAATTGTAGTCTTTGAGACCTGCTTATGGGTTACAGCAATCATGACAGATGCCTTTCACTAATATTTATTACTTTTAAAATTAATAAGTGCAAAGTTTATAAACAAAAGTCACAAGTTTCATTATAGGGTTTAGTTTTCACATGCTAGAGGGGAACCCTGGGCCCCTGTCTCTGCTGTACTTCTCACCCTCAAATTAGGTCCACCCTGTTGCAGTATCCTTCAGAACTATAATTTTATCTCGCCCTGTAACGTTAATTATTATTTTCATCATCATCAGTACAGCAACTGCCACTTACGTACCTGGAGGAGGATCAGCATCTCCAGGCTATCCTCTGTGCTTAAACCTGGGGAGACAACCAGGCTTCCCACCAGCACATCCAGACCAAGGCCTGATCCTGTGGTATGATTTCCTTTTATAGTGCTTGGTAGATTATTTTCAGCCATGAATTTGTCTAATTGTTCTTTGAATCATGTAAGCTTTTCAAACTCATGGCATCTTGCCGTTAGTTCCACAGCTTAATTATGCACTGCATAGAAATGTGTCTCTTTTGTTTGCCATCTGAGAATTTGATTTTATACCTTCTAGGTCTCATATTATGAGAGACAGCACATAACCATTCCCCATTTGTCTTTCCCATGCACTTGTGATTTTCTGTCTGCCATAAACCCATTTTTCCCAGGCCAAAAGTCCAAGCACTCATTCCTTGTACAGAAACCATCCCATTGCTTCTTCGCCATGTCAAATTTCATCCTCGTAACTTTTCTAGGTCTGCTATACCAAAGCTATTGATAAGACCTGTACATTGTGTTCAAAGGGGTGCACCACAGATTTATAGTCACATACTGGTATTATCTATTTTGGTCTCCTGTCCTTTACTAATAATGCCTTTTCACTTAAATAATGTATCACCTGGACTCATTTGCCGCTTGGAGAGAGGAGGATGTTTGATCCGCAGTTTGCTAAGTCTCATGTTACCCAAAGATTTACGAAGAGGTGTGACAATAAATGCTAGAGAAGAGGAGCCCTCAACACGCAGTCCAGAGCTACACCAAAGCAAATGAATTCAAACACAATTCAAGCACAGAAAGGATTTGGCCCTCACTGGCTGGCTATGATTAATCTTATTTCAGGAACTTTGCTTGCACGCTGTGCAAATACATACTTAGCAAAGGGATGATAGTAGTGGGTACTACTGCCTACCTGAAACTATTGCCATGGCGCTTTCCAAGTGGTCGACATTGCAGCACAAGGAAGGCCACAGCTGTTTAGAGGCATCACATCTTCTGTACAATGTTTGTGAAGCTGGGGAGAATGTTTTCACCAACAGCAACTACAAATGTTACTTCCAAAAACGAATGATTGAATCACATGTTTCTGGTTAATCCACTGCGACACATCCAGTTTCACTCTTAACTCCTTCTCTTTATGATGCCTCTGGCCCTCTGCTGTGTGCTGGGTAGGTTTAGGCCATGAGTTTGCAGTACTAGTAATGTGGTCTACTTCTTCATAAAATTAGCTTCTTCTGAACTATTGCCCTTAGCCTTTCTGTAGGTCACAGTATCACAGTATCATCAGGGTTGGAAGGGACCTCTGGAGATCATCTAAGTCCAACCCCCCTGCCACAGCAGGGACACCTACAGCAGTTGCACAGGACGGCGTCCAGGCAGATTTTGAATGTCTCCAGTGTGGGAGACTCCACAACCTCTCTGGGCAGCCTGTGCCAGTGCTTGCCACCCTCAGAGTAAAGAAGTTCCTCCTCATGTTAAGATGGAATTTCGTATGCTCAAGTTTGTGCCCGTTACCTCTAGTCCTATCACTGGGCACCACTGAAAAAAGACTGTTCCCATCTACCTGGCACCCTCCCCTTAAGTATTTATAAGTATTGATAAGATTCCCCCTGAGTCTTCTTTTTTCTAGACTAAAAAGACCCAAGTCCCTCAGCCTTTCCTCATAAGAAAGATGTTCCAATCCCCTAATCATCTTTGTAGCCCTCTGGTGGACCTTCTCCAGCAGTTCCCTGTCCTTCTTGAACCGGGGAGCCCAGAACTGGACACAATACTCCAGATGCGGCCTCACCAGGGCAGAGTAGAGGGGGAGGATGACCTCCCTCGACCTGCTGGCCACACTCTTCTTGATACACCCCAGGATGCCGTTGGCCTTCTTGGCCACCAGGGCACATTGCTGGCTCATGGTCATCCTGTTGTCCACCAGGACTCCCAGGTCCCTTTCCACACCGCTGCTCTCCAGGAGGTCAGCCCCCAACCTGTACTGATGCATGGGGTTATTCCTCCCCAGATGTTTATATCCTCCTTGGGATTCTTTCCAGAGTAATCTAAACCCCAGCTGCTGGTTTCCAGACTGTGTTCCTTGCACAGGAGACCCACATTGCTCCTGGGCAGGTGTTGGGAATGCTAAAGATTCACATGGGTTAGGGGAAGCCTGAGCACACTCATGGAGGAGAACTCTGTGACCTCTCAGTTGCTCCAGAGCAGCAGCACTCCACCCAATGCGGGTGCTAGCCCAGCTGCTGGCCACCACTTGCCACCACCTGTGATTGGAGGATCTTCTCTCCCTCAGCATCCAGCACAAACAAACAGAAGGAAAAGGAGGCATGTATGAGTAGTCTGGAGCTTTTTTCTTCCACCCTTACAGTCCTTGCACAGGGAAAAAAAAGAGGGGCACCACCAGAGCACTACACAATTTCCACTTTGTGGCTGAATTTGCAGCACTTCTGTTACCACTGCTGGCCGAACCTCCACCAAGACCACCACCTAACCATGTCAAATGGCAGGAGCCAAGAGGTGCACTCCCATACAATGCAACTCACTCTTTGCCTGTAAACAAGTGGAAAGAAACGACATGGTTTGTTGACAGGTGAAAGAAAAATGAAAAAGAGGGACAAAGAAGAACAGATTGAGAGCAGGAGGAACTGCATGCAAAAGAAACATTATAGAGGAAATGAAAGGTGAATGGGTTTTGCTTGTGCTAAAAAAAGAAGGCAATAAGTGGAGGGAAGGGAGAAGCAGTGGCTGAGAAGGGTAGTGATACATGTAAGAAAAGAAGGCTGCCCTTGATAACCTTTGGAGGCGTAGAAGAAAATTTGGGAATGCTGGGAGCTATTTCTTCAGGTGATGATGGGGTTATGCTGTACGAAGGTATTGGGTGCAGCAGTAGTTACAGAGTCCTTGACTCTTCCCAAACATAATGGGAGATGAAATTTCAGAAGGTGATGGTGGCAATTCTCACACTGTTGATGCTGGTGGTGGTGGCACTGAGGGCTGTTTCTTCTCCTCCTTGTTTCTGCCCCTCTTTCCTTGGGTGTTAGGGGAGAAGAAAATACAGAGAAAGACATCTGGGAGCAGAGCTTCCTGTTCAATGACTGTGCCTGGCCTACAGAGAAAAACAAAGTGGGTGAAGCTGGTTCTTTTCTACAGCTGGCCACTATCACAGATGGACCTTCAGTCTATCCCAGTACACTGTTGTCAGAGGCCTCAGCGCCTCCCATGGCTCCGAGGAGTTTAGCTGGCTGAGTCAAGCTCATCTTCTTCATTGATAAGAGCTGTTGTGAAGGAAATGAAGAGAGAGAGACTGCCCCTGCTTCCTTTGAGAGCTGCTTTTAAGTTAATGCTTCTAAGTTAATGCTTGTTCTGCCCTGGACCCATTGACTTAACTCCCTGGTTTGCCCTCAGACCTTCTTCATCACAACAGGTCTCCCAGTTCATCAGTGACCTGAGGCTGACTCTGATCACTGCCTGCAGACCAGACCACTGCCTCCTGCTCCTGATCAGGGATCGACAGCTCCACTTCTCTACGCCTCATCAGTGAGGCAGTGCTCCTGCCCGCGTCACTGTCACCCTCAGCTCCTGGCCTCCACGCCCTTCCTGATGGAGCAACCTACCCGTGCTGCTCCCTGACACCATTCATGTTGTCTTACAGAGCTCTGCATTTCAAATGCAGAAACTGTTAGACATGGTGAACTATATTTTCATGTCAACTGAGCTTGGGTAGGAAAGAGATTTTTTATCTTGAAGATATTTTTAAATATGAAATATATATAAAGTATCTCAAAGATATTTTGTCTTGCCACAGACCTCAGGATTTTCAGAGTAGCTATTTTGGTGATAAATCCAAAGTAAGCAACAGTTCAGGGAGTAGAATATTTTTTTTGGGAGACCATGGCTCATTTTTTTCTACCAGTGCATAATTACTCAGGTCTACAAAACGCAGTCATACCAACGAGCTGTACTCAAGGAATCTTACACTATATTAGCAATAGTTTGAGAGAACTGGGTTGAAAAGTGATAATGGGAGAGTTAGAAGTCAAACATGGGTGTGCCAGATAACCAGTAGCTCCAGTCTGTACTAGGAGCTATATATCCAAATGGTTTCCCAGTGAAAACTCTTTTACCTAGTTTTTCGAGGTTCATTCATCTTTAATATCAGCATATGACACACAGCTGAAAATAATGCCTTTTTTACTGGCCCTAACTAAATGGTGCATCTCTGGATCAGAACCTGGAGATGTTATTCAAAGTGGAAGTAACTGGGGATTTGAACACAAATATGAAGTGGTAAGTGACTTCTAGGAAAGCTAATGTAGTCCATGAGGAGGGTTTGGAGAAGGCTGCATAGGAGCTGAACTGATTTAGCAATGACTGGTTTGGTTTTGCTACACATCTCTCCACTTCTGCTCTGGGTATCACATAACCGATGGACATTAATTTAAAGAAGAGACTGGCTGAAGGAAACGGTCAGTTTTGACTGAAAACATGTTTACACCTGTGGTAGAATGAACTTCACTTTAATAAGGACTCCCATCTAAACTAGTCACAATGTTTTTCTAAAGTCAGTGGAGATAAATGGATGAAATGCCCATATCCACCCTGACAGCTTACATCAGACACTTCAACAATTTAAAATGTGTCTGATTTCATTTGCCATCAGGTGAGCCAGTCCACTGCAATCTGCTTGTCTTTCTCTGCTCGTTTTCTAATCACTTCCTTCCACTTTTCTGTAATTGGCCAACTCTCCATCTTCACATGTTTTAACCTCTCCTAGCACAAGAGCTTTCTGCCACCAGGGAAAGCCATTCTATAGTCTCTGCCTTGGTGAGATATTTCAAGAAAATACAGAATGTATCTGGCAAGCATTTTCAGCAATGATTCCACTCTTCATTATTGATAATTTTTACATCAGTCCTGGAGTTTCAGCTTTTTGGTTTTCTCTATTTTTTCTTTCCTGACTTGTTTTTCCTTTGCTGTTGTTGTATACATGGCACATACATATCACGATCTGCATATTATAATATTCACTTTGTAACTAAATTGTTTAATTCTATAACCATTATGGGACAAACCAGGACACGCAGCAAGCAAAACAAACCTGTATTGTAAGATATTAGTCACTGGGAGGAAGTGGTGCTTTTGGAAATACCGGCTTATTTTGGCAGGAAGCAAATGAGCAGGAATTTCAGTGATTCAGCTTTCAGTCAGGGAGGAATGACCAGGAAGAAGCTAGGAAAGGAATGGAGAGCATGAGGAATATGGAGGAAAAATATTTCTGGTGCATGTAATATGTAATGTTGAGCATAAAAGTAGTACCTCTCTGTTACAGTATGTTCAAACCATTGCTATGGTCCAGAGGTTAAAGACGCCAGTCTTTGTTTCAGACAGGACTTGAGATTAGCCTCTGGCATCTTCACTTACACTTCTAAATAATGACCGCTTTTCCCAAAGTGATGGGACATTTGCAGTTCTCTGCAAGGGACCAATGCAACGCCTGAGGCCATGAACTGCAAATGCTAAGCACTAACCACTCCAGACAACGCACTGGGACTTTAACTTTAGGCTCCTAATGTTGAAAACATACGACTCAAAATGCAGAGGTAAGAAAATACTAATAGCAGTGAAAATTCCGGCTTAATTAGATAGCTTTAATTAAACCAGTGCTAACCCTTATGTGGGTACTCTTAAATGTGAGCAACAATGGCTCATTGAGCTTAAATTGAATAGGGGCCAGTATAAAATAAACTGAAATATGCCACACACAAACTGGAGCGATTGACCGCACTAGGGCTTAGCATGGATTTAATTAAATTAGCAAAAGATTAAAGCACTACCATTTCTTATTTGGAGGAGCCTACCAAAGGTAGCTGAGGGGAATGGGGATCGAATATGGATGATTTGTTAACTTTGATGACTTTTTCACTTTATAATGAAAGTTTGGGGCACCTGTATGTTTTGGAAAATATTTAATGCAATTTCTGGTTGATAGCATTCATAATATGTATATGCCTCTGTGAGAATAAACACGTTAAGTAATTCACTGCATTTCTAAAAGATAATTTTAAAATAACAGTAAATGAGCTACTCATCCATCTGGAGCCATTGCAGGTTCACCAAGGATGAACTTGCCTTGAATATTACTGTCTTTTGAGGAGAGACTTTATAATAATGCAGATCATGTATAGGGTCAAAACCTCAGCTAGTATCAGTCACCGTGTCTGTATTGAAATGAAGAATATCTACAGCTACGGAGAATCTTTTCTTTCATTTTAAAACGTACAATCTAAAAGCCCAGTTCTCAAGGTATTATCAATCTGTTTTTATTCTTTCTTTATAACGATATTCTCGAAAATGGTCAAAATCATTAATGTGTTCAAATTACCCAGGTTAGATATTTATTATGTGCTGACGTGAATTCACAACAATTTCAAATGGACCGTAAGGAATACTGTCAACCAAGTGTTGATATAAATTATTAGAACATTTTGTGAAATTGCTATAAATCGCAATTCAGGCGCTTTGAACTAGAATTGCATTGAGTAACTTTTGAAATGCATTCAAGGGAGCAGAAAACGGTACAGCTAAAAGTAAGAGGGGCCGACCTCCAGCGGGTTTTAAGCCGGCGCAGGATCTCAGTTTCGGGCAGAAATTCCGCTCACCCGCAGCGGGCCGGCACCTCCGCTGCCCCCCGAGCCCGGGCTCCTGTGCCGGTCCCTGCCCGGTAGCCGGGGGCCACCGAAACCCCGCGGCCCGGCTGCAGCGGGGGCAGAGCTCCCTTGGCAGGAGGAACCAAGAAGGGTCGAGATAAACCTTCCAGGCTTTTGAAGCCTGTGCCTTACTCAGGGAACAAAGGAGAGGTTGAAAAGGAGGTGTTAATGCTAATGGCCAACGTCTACATCATAATGGAGCGCTGGCAACATCCACTGAAACGGAGAGATCAAACCCCTTTCCCACCTGAGGCGTCTGAAGCTCACGCTCCTCTGCCCAGTGAAAGTGCCGGAGACGACCTGAAATAGGATGGGTTTCTATCACTTTCTATCGAAGCAAACACAGCGGGCAGTAAGGTTTGCAAGATTTCGGTGGGCAAAGAGATCAAATAAGAAGGACCCTCACTAAGACAGTGACATGATGATGATGATGTCCAGTGACATCGTACAGCTGCTGTGAGTATCCATTTAATGAAGCCACATCTGTAGGACATACAGAGCTGAGCTAGTGTCAACTCCCTCACTCTTATTTGTTCAAAGCATTTTGGGCCCAGACTCTCTTCAGTGGAGCCCAGCAACAGGACAAGGGGCAATGAGCACACGCTGGAACACAGGAAATTCCACCTCAACATGAAGAAAAACTTCTTTACTTTGAGGGTGGCAGAGCACTGGAACAGGCTGCCCGGAGAGGCTGTGGAGTCTCCTTCTCTGGAGATACTCAAAACCGGCCTGCATGCGTTCTTGTGCAACCTGCTCTAGGTGAACCTGCTTTGGCAAGGGGGTTGGACTAGATGATCTCCGAAGGTCCCTTCCAACCCCTACCATTCTGTGATTCTGTGAAGGGTAACCTTCTCTCCCTGGACTTTCTGCTGGATCACGTATCATGTCCTCCCTGGGCATAAACCCAATATAAACATTGCATTGTATCCTGTGGCAAGTTCAACAAAAAATCAATTGCATGCTTCCACTGTTCTGGAATGAATTTGTACTGTCAGCTCTACTAGTAATACACAAATCTGATAGGAAGGAAAATGGAAGCACTGGCTGGAGTGTGTCATGAAAAGAATTCTTGAATTGACGTGCTCAGTAACACTTGCTATCACGAAATAAGATTTAATTAGTCAGGTTATTAAATAATTGTTAGTAGGCTTTAAAAAATGTCTGGATTGAGAGGAATGAAATTCACATTTGTTTTAACAGTCTCGGTACTTAAAATAGAGTGCCTCAGGAAACAGTGTGATCAATATTGCAAGACGACATGGTCTGTGATGTGTGAGAACCATGTTCTCCAGCAACGTATTTCTGATGTTGGAATTGTAGTCAGAAAGCAATACTAAACTGACCCATTATCTGATAATTTTACACCTCCGATAATGTATAGTTTTGGCTGAAAACATACCCGTTGGTCCTGTATTGGAAAGTAGCACAGATCATCTTTTTGTTTTATAAATGAGGATTATCATTTGAAGGATGTACAGTAGAAAACATATTTTAGACAGAAAGAGACTGAAGAAGTATAAGAAGGAGGATGTTCCAGCATTAATTACACCATCAGAAAACAAGAAGGAAAAAAAGAGAGAAAAAAGGAAGGAAAAAAAAAGAAACAGTTCACTTTTTCTTAATCAGTGGAATCATAGAATCACTAAATTGTGGAGGTTGGCAGGAACCTCTGGAGATCATCTAATCCAGCCCCACTGTTGAAAGCAGGGTAGGCTACAGCAGGCTGCTCAGGACCGTGTCCAGTAGGGTTCTGAACATCTCCAAGGGTGGAGACTCTACTACCTCTCTGGGCAACCTGGTGGAATGTACAATCGCACTTCTAGTAAAAGCGTTTTTTCCTAGGTTGCTGCACAGTCTGGTGACATCTTCTTACCTCCCCTGATGTAGTAGTCTTCTTTCCTTTCCTACCCCTTTGCTTGCGAGCTTTCTGAGCCCAAGGTGTTAGACTTGGTTTTCATGCACAACAGCCCTCGATGGGTTTTTTTCTTCTGCTCATGCCTAATCATTTTGAACGGGGTGCTCGGTAATGTCTGCAGCCCCTTCTCAATGAGCTCCCCTTTATGTTCAGTATTAGGATACATTTTTCCATTTTGGCACCCACAACTTTGCTGGAAAATGAACTCCACGGAGTAATTATGAATCACCCGAAAAAAAACCCTCTCTTTTTGGTCATTTAATTTTTTTTTGTTCTATATCTTCATGTACTTCCCTGTTGTTCCTGGATTATGAAAACTAAGACATAATAATTTCTTATCTGCCTTCTTTGTACTATCAGTTTTATAAACCTTTATCATATTCTTCCTCAGCCATCTGTTTTTCAAGCTGAAGGGTCTTAGCCTATTTAATCTCTTTTCATAGAGAAGCTGTTCCATATTTCTGCTCATCCTAGTTGCCCTTCTTTGTATCTTTACCGTATCCTTTTGGAGATGGTAAGACTAGAAATGCACAGTATTTAAGACTTGTGGAGGCACAATTGACTTGCATTCAGCAGAATGCCGTCTTCTGTTCTGCTTTCTATCCCTTTCGTAGTGATTCCTAACATCTTATTTCCCTTTTTGGCTGCCACTGTGATTCCTACATACAGCGATTCCACGATATATTTTTTTTTTCCCCCTAATAACTGATTGAGAGACTATTCTTGTAAATTATTTGCTTTTGTTTCTCTTTGAAAGGATTTTGAGGAATTTTGCCAATGCTTGTCTGGGCATTTCTCAGACCTCATCAGGAACCTGATGACTGTTGGTTAACATCTGAAGTTTAGTTGCGAATGGATGTGGAGCCATGCTTGCTGTGTCGCGCAGACTTTCCTGGAAGCATGCTAAAGACATTTAGGAAGCAAACTAACCGAAGCAGGTTGCCAGTTAATGCAATCTCTCAACAGCAGAGGTAAAGATATTAGAAAAGAGTGGTTATCTTTAAAGGCGTTGGACAGTAAGACTGTCCTTGCTAATCTGGGTAGAAGAGCATGAGTATGCTGGAGGAAAAGCCCCAGCAGCAGAAGTGGTGTAACTTAATATCCAGGATTTTAGCGTTTATCAGCAGGACTCAAAACTCAATGTGATCATATGTACAGATTTTTGGCAGTTAAAATAATTAGCAGCTACCAGTGGGTTTTTGGTACTAGGCAGGAATTATTTAAGAAAATAAAGTGTCCCTGCAGTAATTCGTCAATTGGTACTTTGCCCCCACTTCTCAAGAATTCTAGAAAGAAAAAGAAAGAAAAGAAATTCTAACAAATAATTGGGAACAAAGATTACAGGGTTTTTTTACTCTTCTCTTCTCTTCTCTTCTCTTCTCTTCTCTTCTCTTCTCTTCTCTTCTCTTCTCTTCTCTTCTCTTCTCTTCTCTTCTCTTCTCTTCTCTTCTCTTCTCTTCTCTTCCTCTTCTCTTCTCTTCTCTTCTCTTCTCTTCTCTTCTCTTCTCTTCTCTTCTCTTCTCTTCTCTTCTCTTCTCTTCTCTTCTCTTCTCCCTTCCCTTCCCTTCCCTTCCCTTCCCTTCCCTTCCCTTCCCTTCCCTTCCCTTCCCTTCCCTTCCCTTCCCTTCCCTTCCCTTCCCTTCCCTTCCCTTCCCTTCCCTTCCCTTCCCTTCCCTTCCCTTCCCTTCCCTTCCCTTCCCTTCCCTTCCCTTCCCCTCTGTTCCAATGTAGACATTCACTGTATTTTTAGAATAATGATTGTTAGAAATTAAGAGCTACAGAAAATTAAGTCATTGAGTCTATACATCTCAGTGAAGCCATTTTAATCCACTTCTTCATTTTATTAATCTGTTAAAGAAAGGCAATATTTACTTACATAACTCAGGAGTGCCGTGAGTGATAATTAATGCTTAGAAGCAGTGGTATGATTAAAATGAAGAGCTATGCACTTCCAAAGGATTATTAATTTTATTATCATCATTATTACTGTACTGAGCTATTGTAAATTACTGAAAGATAGCCAATTGCCGTGGATTTTCTTCAGATGACTTTGTAAGGTATTAAAAGGAGAGTGTTACACTGCAGAAAACTCATAATGAAGTTGTAAAACTGAGATTATATCCTATGCCTTAAGATGGTATTGTCCGTACTGGAAGCAAAAAAAGTCAAAATAATTAATAAATGCTGATTAGCACAAAAATGTACTAATCTGTCTTTTCACTGGTAGCTACGGTGACTCATTTACCGCTTGCTGAAAGTTCCCCACCTCTGTCTCAATGATTTTCAAGTCGCGTGCCGGAAATGTCTCTAATTTCAGGAGACGGGGTATGGCCAGTGATTGTAAGCAGCCGGGTTTCTGCGCTCCAGTGAGGGCCCGCCTGTCCGCTCAGCTGCTGGATGCCATGGTGGGAGCTCCAGCCAGCTCCTGCGGTCCAGCGGGTGAGGACCCTCTTGCTAAGCCCCTCAACACCCCGTTGCTGTGACCGGGCACTCGTACGCCAGAGCGGGACTAACTGCAGCGCGGTGGGATCAAGAGATACCCGGCCCCAGTGCTTCCAGCTCCGGGCTCTTCTCTCTGCGTTATCGGATACCTCCCGCGCTGAAATCCATCTGCCTGCACGACTGCGCTCTAAAGTATGCTGTGAAATGAATCCCATTAAAAACGGCACTAACACCATCATTTTGGGAAAGGGTTTCTTCTTTTTTTTTGAAAAAATGGGTCATTAATAAAGCTGGTTTAGGATATGGCTGCACCTCAAGACTGTCCCTGTGAAGATTTTAAAATAGTTTTGTTAAGATCCACTTTAAATGGTTATTTGGATTAATATTCTTGAGTTTCCCTTGAACACAAGCTGAATTATACTGTGAAGAAAATTCATTTTTTTTTCCACTGGCAGTAAGGAATAATTTCTTACGCATAATTTCTGCCTCTTATTTGACGGGCTTTCTAGACATTCTAATTTAGGTTCTTGATGAGTTGAGAAGAAAAGATTTCCCTATTCTAAACGGAAAGATTAATTACAGAACAAAGACTGTCTATGAAGAAAAATGTTATTCCTCACCCTTTACCGATGCTGAGAGAAAGTAATTAGTTAGGAGTCCAATCAAACCCTGAGCAGGATTTGTAGGGAAGGTTGAAGCACCTCTGCCCTTGCTGACACCTTGTTCTTCTGGGTGCTGGAAAGAACCCTGGTTTAACTGACACAATCCAGGAACCCAACAAGACACTCTCCCCGCGTCAGGAATCTCTGAAGTATGGGAAACCATGGTCTAGAGGGACACGGGATTTCACGAGCGCTGGCAAAATGGTGCTATGAAGCTGGAAGCGTAGCAGTGCCAGGCAGGCAGAACGGGCGCTGTGGACTCAGCAAGCTGGTGACGCTCACAAAGGGCTCAACCAACACAAAGACTGAGTTTTTTGGACTTCGTTTGGGGCATGCTTTGTTGGGACATGAAGCCAGTCCCAATGAGGCTGTGAATATTTCGCTGTTGGCAGGCTGGAGAAATGGGCTGAGAGGAACCTCATGAAGTTCAATAAGAAGTGCGAAGTCCTGCAGCTGGGGAGGAGCAACCCCGTGGCACTGATATGTGCTGGGGGCCACCCAGATGGAACGCAGCTTGGCAGAAAAGGACCTGGGGGGCTTGGTGGACACCAGGTTGCACCAGCCAGCAATGTGCCCTTGCTGCAAAGACGACGAACAGCATCCTGGGCTGCATCAGGCAAGGTACTGCCAGCAGCTTGAGGGAGGTGGTCCTTCCCTTCATTCACCGCTGGTGAAACACAGCTGGAGTGCTGGCTCCAGTTCTGGGCTCCCCAGTGCAAGAAAGACATGGCCACACTGGAGAGAGTCCAGCAAAGGGCCACAAAGATGACGAAGGGAGGTATGAGGAAAGGCTGAGAGAGCTGGGACTGTTCAGCCTGGAGAAGAGAAGGCTCAGGGGGATCTCATCAACGTCTATAACTACCTGAAGGGGGGGTGCAAAGAGGACAGAGCCAGGCTCTTCCCAGCGGTACCTAGTGGCAGGACCAGAGGCAACGGGCACAAACTGAAACACGGGAGGTTCCATGTGAACATCAGGAAACACTTTTTCACTGTGAGGGTGACTGAGCACTGACACAGGCTGCCCAGGCAGGTCGTGGAATCACAGAATCATAGAATGTCTTGATTTGGAAGGGATACGTAAGGATCATTGACTCCAACTCCCTGCTCCTCACAGCACTACCTAAAACTAAACTGTATGACAAAGAGTGTCATTGAGGCGCTCCTTGAACTCTGTCAGGGTTGGTGCCACAACCACTTCCCTGGGAAGCCTGTTCCAGTGACCGACCACCCTCCTGGTGAAGAACTTTTTGCTAATGTCCAACCTGAACTTCCTGCGACACAGCTCCATACCATTTCCTCGTGTCCTATCACTGGTCACCAGAGAGAAAAATCTCCATCCTTGGAGACACTCAAAAGCCATCCTGACACGGTCCTGGGCAGCTGGCTCTGTGTGGCCCTGCTTGAGCAGGGAGGTTGGACAAGACGACCTCCAGAGGTCAGTCTCTCGGTGATTCTGTGACTTACGATGTTCTTGAATGACTGGGCTACAGGTTCACGTTAAAAAACCCTTCTGCAACAGGATGGATATTTTTACTACTGTATGGTGGACATCACCGTATGATGCCTGTTCACCCAATTTTGTTGTTTCTCTCAGCCTTTGCTCTTCCTCCAGCACTGCTTGCCCATGGAAGCATCCAACCAAATCCTTACTCAAACACATTTCATGGAGGAAACCGTCTTTGCCCACCGCCCTGTGAAGAACCTCATCCTTGCAGCGAAGAGCAATGCCGGCACACGGCACAGCGGTCGCGCCGGGCCCGCTGGCACCCCGCCACGGGGGAGCCTCCCGCCATTCCCTGAGGGAAGGGGCCACCAACTGGAACGCCCTACTGGAGGTTGGGGGAAACGGTGCCGTTCTAGGCTTCACGGTCGGTGTCCCTTGGTCGCGCAGGCCACCCTGGCTGGGCCTGTCCCATCCTGTCCCGCCAACCCTGGGGCAGGAAGGTCCCTGCTGCCCCCTCGCTACCCCCCACCTCGGCCTCCCGCGGGGCGCCCGCCGCCCTCCCCACGGCCGCCTCCTCCGCCCGCGGAGGGCGGGGCTTGGCCTACCCGACGTGTTTCAAACGGGCCAACCGCCGGGCGCGGAGGGAGGGCGGGCCGGCGCGCAGTCCCCGCCTGGGATTTTAAAGCGCCATTTTGTGCCGGGCGGTAGGATATCGATCGTTGCTCCGCACCCGGCGCGCAGGCGGCGGGGCGCGGTGAGGCGGCGTGGGGGGGGGGCGCCCGGCGGTGGTGGCGGCCGGCGCCGCTCCGTCCCTCGGCGTCTCTCCGTCCCTCGGCCTCCATGACCCGCAGTAGGAAGCAGGCGGCGCTGGAGAGAGCAGCCGGCAAGATGAACCAAGAGGCGGAGAGCGCAGCGGCGGCAGGAGCCCAGGCGGCGGCGGCGGCGGTGGGGGCAGCCGGCGAAGCCGGCGACGGAGCGGCGCCCGCCGCCTGGGGGCTGGAAGGGGAGGCGGAGAAAGTTGTGTACTCGCGGTCGCAGGTCTCTTTCGCCGGCACCAAGGCGCTGGGCGACGCCCTCAGGCTCTTCATGCCCAAGTCCACGGAGTTCATGAGCTCCGACTCGGAGCTGTGGAACTTCCTCTGCAGCCTCAAGCACGAGTTCTCCCCGGTCATCCTCCGCAGCAAGGACGTCTACGGATACTCCTCCTGCCGCGCCGTCGTCCCCGACCCGCCGTCCCCCTCGGCCGAGCGGCCCCGCCGCCGAGCCGGCAAGCGGCGCCTGCCGGCCGCCGACGCCAAGCGCCGGGCCGCGGCGGCGGGTGGCGGCAGCGCCAAGCGGCGGAGGCGGCGGCGGCGACGCAGGAGGGGACGGGCGAGGCAGCGGCCGGCGGCCGCGGTACCGGCGGCCGACTGCCCCCGGGGCGGGGGGGAGGCGGAGGAGGTGGCGTTGGGGCCGCTGGAGCTGCCGGGCGAGGAGGCGGACAGCGAGCGGGGCAGCCCGGCGGAGGGAGCCGCCTGGGAGCCCTTCGGCGGCAAGTCGCTGGAGGAGATCTGGAAGGCGGCCACCCCCCGCCTCACCACCTTCCCCACCATCCGGGTGCGGGGCAGCGTCCGGAGCCGGCGGAGCCTGGAGGCGGTGCGGCGCCGGGCGCAGCGGATCCTCGGCGTGGACCTGTCTCCCGTGGTGCGGGTGCGCCGCTTGCCCGTGGCGCCGTCCTGAGGCCGCGCGGGGCCCCCCTTCTCCCCGCGGCGGGAGGGGGCAAGGCCGGCGCCTCACCTTCCCCGCGGTGGACAAAGAGACCGATATCAGTCACCTGTTTACATTGCTTTTGTCTGGATCGTGTTCCGCTGCTGCACTTTATGGCTCGCTCGGGCGGGGGCCGGGACCCCCAACCGCACCGGGGGAAGGGGGGGGGGGGGGGGAGCGGCCTGACGGGCCGCCGCGCAGCCGGGGCCCCCGCCTCGCCCCCGGCAGCGCCGCGGTGCCGCCCGGCCCGGCCCGTCCGCGGTGGGCGCGGGGAGGCGGCGGGCACCCGCCGGGGCCCCGCCTGGCAGGTATCACGCGTGGGGACCAAGTTCCACTTCCACTCTTTTTTCTCTCCCATTGGGCTACCTCACTGGTCCAGAAGTCCACCCAAGAAGTTATTTTCCAAAGGAACTTACTTTCATGCTTGTATAATAAAGCACCATCTGATTCTTGCTATTATTTTTTTTTTTACTATTATTTTTCTTTTCCCCTTTTTCCGATGGATTATGTATGCTTTGTGGTGTTGCACTAGTATGTGCTCAGGGTATTTTGAATCCCAGGCATTCCCAAGTTTCAGTTTACTCTGATCAAGGATGCGTAAAGAATGGAGGTTCAGGACTTGCGGCTGTTCTTGATGGTGCAAAAACTTTTTTTAAAAAAAAAAATTCATGGGCTTAGTGATATATAAAGATGTATCGCGCAGTATAATTGTTACACTTTTGTATCTAAAGTCATTTTTAAAGTTTTCTAGTTGAACTAAGTGTTTGTTTCTATTGAGCACCTAAAGATAGAATCATCTTGATATTTTATAAACCTGTTTACTTTAGGGAAGCTCATTTGGTCAACCTAAGTGAACTTAATAAAAGTCAAAGAACAAGTGATGTTTCAGTTCAATGAAACTGTACAGGGATGGGTTCCTCGGTGAAGTACACCATCTAGGTGCTTAATATCAATAACCTTGGAGTTTGTGAAGCATCTAACTGCTTGTCAAAGCAATATATAGGTGTCGGAAGGTGAACTATGATATGGTGTTGGTGCTGACAACCAAAAGTCAATAGCTTGTACGACCCAAATAGCACACTGAAGTGCCTCTCTGAAAAAGAGTAAGACTTGATAACCTGATCACTTCATAACAAAATAGTGCTGGTTGTTATCCTGGAGTTGTGAGATGATTAATGATGGATAATCATATTTAACATAATTACTTGCACATAATTATTTTTATAAACCTCTGGGTTTCACAGTAGATTCTGATGCAAAATTAATGATGTAGCTTGATTATTTTGACTGAAGAATACTATGTTGTCATGCTTTGCAATAGGCAGTCTTTCTTTAAACTGATTTATTAAGGGCTTTCTTTAGGTCATATGCCTTGCAGTTGGTACATGAGGAGCAAAGGGGTGGGGGGGGGAGAATGTGATAATCTTTTTTTCTTTATGCTTGGGAGAGGAATAAGAAGTGCTTGGTAATAGACAGTGTATGTCCCTAGCATCCCAGCAGGTGAGACTAACTTACCAGTTTCCATGGTGGAATGAGTAATTTCACTACTTGGTTATAGAATGGTTTGGTGACTTAAAATTTCTTTTCTGATGGCTGTTGACTCCTTGTTGCCTGCTGCTGACAGAGGCAATAAGATGGCTTGAGGTGTAGAGGCTGCTTGTAAAAACTCCCTAGTGCTAACTTAAAGCAGCCAGCTTCTTCTATAAACTGTTTATATTTTGTAGTTCTCACTTACGGAAGCTGCAAAGTTCTTATTCTTCTGAATTAACAATCAATTCTATATCCATTAGGCTTTTGAAATTGTTTACATAACTTCAGACTGCCTGCTGATTGCTGCAGTAGTGCCACGTCACATTTCAGAAGTGAATTAGGAAATGAAAGTTCAAGGGTGCATATTATTATGCTGCTTCTCTGGCTACAATACCTGCTTAAATGTGCAAAATTGTGTTGATTTGAAATGCAGTAAGACAAACTGCAGTCTGACCAAATGCCGAGGTTTCAAGTCTTTCATTTTTGGCATTTCACTTGAGAAACGCAAGTTAAGAGTATTGTTATTAGCTCTTGAAGTGTCTAGTTGACTTCGGTGTGCCTACTGTTCATTTGAGTTGGTTTTGTTTTTTAGTATTCTTTTGAGAGATGTGCGTAGAAAGATGATAAAATGTAAGCAGTTGTCTTGTGCAAATTCTTCACTTAACTCGTAAACAGGTGTAGGACAGGCTAGATCAAATTTCAAGGGCAGAGTTAAGGCTGCCAGAGGTATGGTATGGGAGACACTGTATTAAATTTGTGCTGCCTTGTTTGGAGGCTTATCCTGAAATGTTGTGTGTGGGTACAAAATATATAGTGAAGTAACTTTAACTCTGTTGAGGGACTCCTGTTGTGTGGGCTGTATGCGTAAGGCTTGCTTATTTTTCTCTTGGTTGGGCTTTGACTTACTGGCTTTGAAGTGGCAGCTTTATTGGGCGTATAGGATGCTTTGCTGATACCCTGTTAACGAATTGGATTGAAGTTTCACTGGAGTCTAAACTCCCCTGGCAGCTGCATTTACAGATTCTTAACTGAGCTGTTTCAGTCTGTGAAGTCAGTTAAGGGGGGGAAATCTTTAGTCAGGTTTTCTGGCAAATTAATGTGCTGAAATAGCTCAGCAAAGGATCTGAGTGCAGGATAGGGTGTGAAAGCTAACAGCTTACAGGGAGGCTAAGACAGCTAATTTTATGATTGTGTTCATGGCAGTTTGTGGCAATCCAGGACAGGATTATCTGTGGTCCAGCTTTCCGTCCCCCTTTTCCCTCTCAAAGCTACATCTCCTGCCTACTTCTCTGTCTTTGTGCTCATCTGAGGAAGCTAAGCGATGAGAAATCTGTTCAATTTTAGGTTTGGGCAGGTTCGTACTGTTGGCTTTTGTTTGACCTTCTAGCTGTAGAGCAGAGCTGAGGAAGTTTGGAAAGGGGCGTGTAAAACTGCTGCAATATTGAGTTTGATAGTTTTAAGCATGGAAGCCTTAGGTTTTCTTTTACATAAAGGGCTAATAAGGTTATTGTACTCTGCTTACAACTGCTGTTGGAGAAAGTGTAATGGATTAGGTGGACTTCTGGTCTGACTCTGTGTGGCTCTTCCTATGCACACACTGAGTGGTGTGAGAGGTGTGATTTTCCTGATTTAACTCAGTGGTTTCAGCATCCTGTCTTATGGATCTGCTTCTGAGACTGACAAAATGCAGACCCAGAATAAATCCAGTGTACAATGCCCAGTCCAATTCAGTCAGCATGGATGGCTTCGTACTAAACAGGAATCTTGTGGTAGCCTCTGTTGCCAGACTTATCTCGCAGTAGCTGGTTCCCTCCCGTATGAGCTCCCTTCATACAATGACTTTGTGTGCTGGAAGTTCTGCTATTTCCTTTGCCAAATCTGAATTTTCATCCAGTCACTCAAAGGTTATTGAACTTCAAAACGCCACAGTGCCAAAAAGAGTTGCGTGATGGCCCCAGATGTCAAAGAGAGGGTTGAGACAACCATTGTGTCTAACATGTTGCCTAGTGTAGGGTTTACATTCAAGAGGCAGTGCCTTCCTCTGAGTCATTGTACAAATACATTGTTCAGGACCGAAGCTCGTAAAAGGAGAAAGCAGTGCCTTGCAAAAATTTTCCTCTACTCTCATGTGTAGAAGTTTTCACATCAAAAGGATCAAAGTGTACAACTGGTCCTTGAAACCATCCATTGCTAACCTGTAGACAACAAAGTGTATATGCCCAAGACTCATGCAGAGCATTGTATATATTTGCCAAAGGCAAGACTTGTGGTACTTGGATTTTTGTCTGAATGGGTAGGGGATGTTGTGCGTATCTGTATTTCCTTGCTTATGAGAAGCAAGGGGCAGAGTGAATCCATTTTGTAGATTGCAACTTTGATCCCAATTAATTTTTCACTTACTGCTTCTTCGGCAGGGCAGAGTCCTGGGCTCTTCATGCTGCTTAAAACAGTTGACTTATGCTAATTTACAATGGATCAATGGTGTAGTTTGAGTCCAAGGTTTGCATGTGCATGAAACCAGTAGTACTGAAAGCATCTCTCTTTCCTTGTGGCCCACTGACCAAAAATTTTCTGATTTGTGTGTATGAGTTGAAAACACTGATTTTTGGGTTGAACAGAATGTTTTGTTTGACTTGAGAAGCTCTGTTTTTGCTTGTGTCTACAAGTACAGGAAATGTGGAAGCAAAGGACTAGATTCGTAAGAGTGAATTGCCTCAGAGAAGTGAGGCAATTTATACCGAGGAAGGTAGTAGGTGGGAAATCCCAAACTTCGAGACCCAAATTCCAGTGCCCCCCTCTGTCTGACTCAGAGGAGGAACTTTGGAGTTTTGTGTCCTGAGGACTAGGTTATATACAGCTTGAACTATTTCACTCTGTAGAATAAATATTCACTAAGCTAGAGAAAATTCCTGGATATCAGGTTTTTTAGGGGACACCTTGGTTCTTCATCCAGTAGTTATTTTAGGTGAGCCTGACTGCCTTAACTCAGGAAAGACTGAGGCAGACCCATTCCAGAGTATTCTATGGTAGGGAACTGCTCAGGCAGAGGCTCCAGATGTGTGCTGCTCATGATGGTTTATTCTCAAACTATCATGAGGCATCCAATATTTATGGTAGTAGGACTATGTAGGAGAATTTTGGAATGGTTCTTATCCCTAATCAAGGCAAAACCATTCTTCCATAGTGTAAAAATAAAGCATAGTTCCTCAACGTTAGTGCCTGAATATCTTTATAGAATTACAAAAAAAAATATTCTGTTAGTTCTGTTGTTGGTGCCACTTTCTTATGTAAAAAGACCCAAAAATATTTTCCAGGGTTGATACCAAGAATAAAGACTCTCGTTTATCCATTTATTTACTGTGAAACGCCTCAGGAAGCTGCCAAGTAGGGCTTGACATTATAGCAGATGGAAGAAATGAGCCTTCATTCATGCAGTTCATTTTTACTTGAAGAGGTGTCCAAGATACCCAGCCATACACAAATCTCTGTGGTTCCCTGTACTGTCCACTGGCCTTGAGGAAGGTTCCATTCCAGTTCTCTTTCAGCCTCCTTATTTGAGATTATAGAAGATGAGACTTGATAGTATTGAAGTTGAAACACTGCCAACAGGAAAGCCCTATCCCTTGAGCAGCTCTGATCATTCTCGGTATTTTTCCCCCATTGCTACTTCAGGAATGCAGACAATCTGTACCCGCCCTCTTTTCCTAGCCTGGTTTTGAGGAGAGAGGCAGAGTGAATAGCCTGGAGTAGATGGGAGGTGAAATACTTCCTCCGAAAGACAGCTTTTCATTTTCTTGCGTGTCTTGTGTGTAGCTGCCTGCTTCTTTCCACCTCCTCAGAGGGTCTTTGCTTTGTCTTTACTCTGCCGTCAGCCATCTCTAATTGCCTGTTACTTTGCTTGTGCAACTGAGCAGCCTATTTATCGGCTTCTGTTGCCTGTGCCAAAACAACTTGCTATAAGATGATTTGTGAAGACGGAGAGGGCACGTTCACAAGTACACTTGCTTGTCATAAGCATTATCCTAACCTCACATTTGGGCAGCAGTGGACCTTACTCAAAATACCAGGTGCTGTTTCCAAATGGGTGGTGTGTCCTGGATGAGAGGTAAGAAACCAAACTGAAAGAACCTGGTGTGATGATTCCTTGTGATTTGAGTCTGCATGATCCAAGATGCCTTTTCAGAGACTTTTTGAAATGGAAGGAAAGTTTCTTTTTGTCTCCCCATGAATCCATACACTTACATTCTAAAATGAGGATACTCTGTTATTGTAGGCTTTTTCTTTTCCAGTTGAGCAGTTGCAATAACAACCACCCACTTCGTACATCCTGGGATTGTTAAGATCGTTTATAACTGAACTTGTCCCATGGCTCCATAAGATAACTGGCAAATACTGAGCATGTACTTCTGAATGAACCGTGCAGTGGCAGGTTGTGTAGGAAGCTGAAACAACACATTTCGCCTCCCCTGAGGATATGTGTCTGTCCAGCTACTGGGAGTTACTGGCGCAGGTTGGGACCAGTGATGCAAGTTTTCTTGAAACAGAGCAGGAGAGTGAGTTAGGGCATGGGCTGAGCTGCTCTTGTCCTTCACTCTACCCAAGCTCCAGTGTAAAGGTTCCAAATATCAATAACTTCCTAATTATACAAAGTGTAATTAATGATTATGTATAGCAAAGACTAAATTTTATAGGTGATATATATAATAATTTATGAAAGCTTGTAATTAGTATTTTTATATATATACACACATGCACTCACACCCCAAAGCAGTTCTCTTTAAGAGACTTTTGTTGTAGTTTTCATTTCTCCAGTGCCATTGTATCCAACACATATTCTAAAAATGCCCCACATTTCCATGCTATGCAGGATTAACAGAACTGTCCCAAGGCCGCAATAATCCTTCCTGGAATCAGAAACCACTTCCAGTAAGATTTCTGTGGACTTCTGCCGTACATTGAATCCACTAATATGAAAAGTTGTGGCATAATCTCCACTTAGCACCCGTGGTCTTGGGAGGTTGCGAGGGGAATTTAGGTCCTCCAGAAGAACTGATACCTAATTTTTCTTTTACTCTTCCAGTGACAGTTTGATAGAGGAAGCAACCAGAGACAGAAAATCTTAAAACCAATCTTTTGTCTTAGCGGGAAGACTGAAGTGCTGCTCCTGCTGCTGTTGAGTGGCCTTCAGCAGGAAGGGTCAAACAGCTCAGGCACAAAATGCCTTCCACTGAAGTACTTTTTCCAGGAAGAAACACAGAGTACCTCTTTCTGTGAAAGCACAGACATAGTGCTGTGCTGATTCTGAGTGGGCTTTGATGTGGCTGTAAATGTCAGGTGTGATTTTATTTTTTTTTCATATAAATTTTCAGTACTTTGTACCTTAGCTTATACTAAAGAATAGACAGCTTTTCTTTTCATCCCTAGACCTTGTAAGGAACTCAAATTTTAAATCTTTTGAGTGCTGCCCACACTATTTTTCTTCCGAAAGATGCATGCATTGCTAAGGAAGTTGTGCGTGTAGAACATAGAATAGTTCGGGTTGGAAGGGACTTACAGAGGTTAACCTGGTCAACAGCATCCTCCACAAGCAAGCACAGATGAAAGATGTCTTGAAAAGTGGTCATCCTAAGTACTCTTAAAAAGACAGAGAGGAAATAGGGAGAGAATTAATCAGAAACAAGAATGGGAGGAAAATATTCTGGGTTGAAATCCACAATGAAAAAATAAGGTGCCAATCTTTGATAGTGTTAAATCTGTACATTGTGACCATAGTGTCATTTGGAGCTTTTTATCCTCTCAGCTTGGTTGGTTAAATTAATGTTGCCAAACGGAAACATCCCAATGCTTACTTTTGGACAAGGGGGAAGAAGTAGAGGAGAAAGTGGAGGAAATTTTTGTCAATTTTTGTTTTTTTGAAATTGTTCCATCTAGTTTACTGCCCTTGTTTCACATTCCACCCTTCCACTGCAGCTCCATGTAATTTGACAAAATTCCCAAGTGCAATGAGTTGTGCTACAGAGAATATACCCTAGCTGCTCTTAAAACACATTATTTGAATACTGAGTAGATCCATCAAATGGGCTCATTTATTAGCAATAAATAATGATCCTTTGTGTAACAACTGCATAAATGACTTCCATCTGCACATAAATTTCATCTCGCTGCCCAGTATCAACTGTTTCATCCATCTTTTCACGCGACCAGGTGTCTTTAATAATCTTCTGTTGTTTGTATTCTTCGGAATTGGCTTAACATTTTTGTCATTGTCCGGTTCCTCATGTCCAGCTTCCTCTTCCATATTTCCAAAGTATGTAAGAATCCCCTTCCTATTAAAAAAAAAAGTCTTAATCACAGTGATCACATCCTACTTGGAACAATTTGAATGAAACAAAACCTCAAGGATTTTGGAGGGCTGCCTGAAATGATCTTGAAAAATAAAAGTTTGACTTCATGAAAAATGTCCTATTTAAAAGAAGAGGAAAGCACAAAGCAGCCGGTTGGTTTTGCGTGATTTATTTTGTTGACATTTTTATCAAAACATCTTTTATTTTTGCAAAAAGTCTTTCATTAAACTAAATGTTTGGAAAGTTCAATTTTTGGCAAAAGTAGAAAAGATAACGGAGGTGAAAGCTGCTTAGGCTTTTTTATATATATTTTTTTTTCATTATTTGAGTAACTTCAGTGTTTATAAATGCAGAACAACGTATCAATGAGCACTGGGAACTCATTTATTTCCAGTGATTCTCTCCATGGCTTTCCTGACGGTAGTGCCTAGACCAGGGTTTTGTAGGTACCTGCCTAAAGGAGTCACTAAACAAATGAGCTGCTCGGTTAGGCACGAGGCTCCTTGTGCTGGGCACAACTCTCGCACGCACAGTAGGATATTAGGATCACTGTGCCCTCCCTGCTGATGCTTAACATCCCCCCTCGCGCAAGGCACTCCTTCCCTGAAGGAAGGCGGTCTGAAACCTGGGTCTGAAAGGCTGTTGCCCTCCTATGTTGCACGCTGCATATTATTTTTCTCTTGGGCCCAGAGTGTAAAATACCACCATTTCAGAATTGTGGTTCTCCGTCTTGCCTTGCTGGAATGCTGCATAATATCAGGAGCGCTAGACAAGGAAATAATATTTCATTTCAGCAGTGTTGCCAATTAACGTGTAAATCATTTTGCTTACTTTTTTTCCCATCACAAGATTGGCTTAAAAGATATCAAAAGATTTTAAAATGATATATATATATGCCTGCAACTTTTGTGGGTCACTAAATGTCATGCTTTTCAAGATTTTCTTTGCCTCCAAGAAGAACAGAATCTCATTTTAATTTTGAATGATAAATAAGTTTTCTCAGTCTAGGAATGGGGACAGTAAGAAAAACATCAAATACCATGATCCTGGCAATAAAAACCCAGTGAGTTGGCAGTCGTGGGTCAGAGAAGACAAGGCTTGGGAGGGAGCCAGAGCCTGCCTGTGAACAGGAGCAGCAGGCTGGAGACAGCTGTCTGGAATCTGTCTGGGCAGCAGGCACCCCAGGAGATGAGAGAGTCATGCAGGGAAGCAGCTTTTTGCTGCTATGGGAGCTGTAACATCAGAGCTTGTTTCCACTTAAAGGGGTTTCCTGTTAGAACTACGACTGGCAAACCCTGCCCATGAAGATGAAAGTTAGCCAGCTTCCCAGAATGGAGTTACATGAGCAGCAAGGAGTTACTGCATGTATAAAAGCATCTGTATTAGAGATTCTATTGGCGTGGTTGTGGGGTTTGAGAATGGGTGTTTGGTTGGGGATTTTTTAAACTGATGGAGAGCAAGGCTGTAGGAAAGGAAGAGGACACAGGTAGCAATGTAGTGGTCCACAAGTTGCATATTTCTAGGCACAACTTTGAACAATTGTAATGAGGTCAGACCAGGATTCCCAAGGTTTTAGGACCTGTGAGGACGTGCAGATGACCTTTGATAGCAAAGCAGTCTTCTACTATTCCCATGAAGGCTGGGAATGCTTATGGAAATTCATTGTAAAGCCTGTAGGTTTGCAAAGCCTGGAGCACATCCCATTCCTGGCTCTAGGCTTATGTACAGAAGTCCCATCAAACACACTGACCGTGATTTTAGGGCTAGCTGGAACATGTATTTGAGGACATATTAAAGAGGTTCAACCACATTATCTGTCCACTTTCGTTTCATCTTGGTAGCTGCAGTTTAGACATAAATCATCTGGGCTGTGTAGGAAGACCCAAGTTTCAGGATGTCTTCTGGTGGACCACTTGAATTCATTCCAGCTGATGTCAGTCTATCTAGACTAGATAAAGACTTGGATTCATGTGGTGGCGTATTGCAAGTATCTAAGCTTTCACCACTCCAGGCAAGCCTGGAGTTCAGCATTCACAAAACCAGCATGGGTGGTAGATAGTGCTGGGCTTGAGCACAAACCCAGATCCAGGACTGATGAACAGCATAGGCATAGCCAGAGAAACGGCTGGCCGATCATGGAGATCAGAACAAGGTCTGAGGCTGTGATAGGTTTGACAGTATGTTGCACCCCCCTTCCTTGCTGGTGCCTGCTGTATGTGCTGGAGCAAACTGCAGAGTTAGGCCCAAAGGCAATGACTGCTGCTCAAGTAGTGACCTACTTAGGTGGAAAGCAGCATGTGAATGTGGTTACTAATATCATAGCTGAGTATGAGTATTGTGAGTGAAGAGAAGAGCTGCTATTCCTCCACCCATCTGCTGATCTGCCTACGTTTTAACCAGCCACTTAATCATTTTTACTATCTTCCCTGGTCCCTGTCAGAAGGATCCGCACCATCCAACTCAGGCACGGATATGTAAACGGATAGCATCTCCTCCAATAAGTTTTGAAAAACATCCATCTCCCTTCCCTATTTTTGCAGAAAACATGGGCATTTGCTTTCAGATGTTCACGAACATTGAGGCATGAATTAAATGCCTAAGGCTGTGTCTGCATAAATGTTTTGGTTCAAAGCTGTAGTACTGTTTTGAAGTGAACTCCCTGATTACCCCCACTCACTGTGTGTTGATTTGGTATGCAAAACAGTTTTGGTGTCTGTGAGCTAGCTTCCTTTAAGAGGAGACTTAATCAGAAGCTCAGCCCCAACTGCAACACCAAATGTGCTCCAACCCCTGATGAAGATACTGGGATCTGAACCAATGAGCGGGCTGCACAACCGCAAAGTCCTCCAGCATGTACTGAACAAGCACAAGCAACTAGAAATCTCCCAAAACCACTAAATGCTTCTGCAACATCCTGAATGTGTCTCCTGCTGTACAAAGGACCTGCTGCATTTTCAGATTTTCTTGCAACTGCCTACCCTCAGCTTCTTGTGACTCTTTTGTTCCTTCTCAGTCACCTACCTCATCTTCGTTCTTGAAAACCTTGACCTTCTTTATCCTGACTTCTGTTGCCTTCCCCAGCCTTTGCTGTTATTCTCTATTATTTTCCCTTTCCTACTCTTGTCTTCTGCAATGGTGACATCCGTGCCATCAGCATCCCAGAAACCCAGTGAGAGTGCAACTGGAGGCCCTGAGAAACTGATGTGACCCATTAATTTTGCAAGGGCTGCAATTGTATTCAGCCACAACATAACCCAGTGGCAGTATCAGGAGGCTGCTAACTGCTGAGTAGTGGTTCATAGAATTGGGAATATGATGGCCTTGCTCTTGACGGTCCAGACTAACACCTGGGATTGGCATGGCCAGTGTGTCTCCAATGCAGAGAGCTCAAACCACTCTTTGGGTAGGAGGAGACCGCCCAGCCTGCTCAGCAGCAGGAGAAGAGTTTGGAGGGGCATGCTTCTTCTGGCACTGCTTTGTTAGCCCTGGACTCCACCATAGAGCCACACAAGGACACATCAAGGAATGTGTCTTTGGTACTCTTCCCACCCCAGCTCCAGTCAGGGGAACAGCACCAATGGACCAGCTTCCATCCCCAGGCGTATGCTGGATGACCAGCTCCAGTGCTGTACGTCTGTGTCTAGCCCCTGGAATCACCCCTTCCCTGTTTCTGCAGGGTGAGCCCATCACTTGTAAAATAACTATTTCCTCCAGGTCTGTGTATCAGAGCTCATCTTCTGGATGTGTGAACATGCCAGGGTCTCAGTACAAGTTTAGGTCAGGCAAAGTAAATGCCACAGCTTCAACTGAAAGGAATCTCAAATTGTACAAGGGTGTATTAACAGACCCTGCGTAGCTATGGGACCCAGCAGACCACAGAACTGTGCAGAGACAAGACAAAATAGTTTGAGGGAAGCTACTGAGAGACAGGGGTAAAGACAAGAAACCTGGCTGTACCCTCTGGCTTGCATTGTTTGTGTGACTGAAATATTTCCTGAGTGCTTTTGTGCTTTTTGGCACAGATGCCTGGGAAGAGCTTTCCAAAATGGGTTTGAATTTAGACATGGGGGATGAGGGAGGGCCTGGCCCAGGCGTCCAGGGCAGCTATAAGGGAGGGAACGGGCAGGAATCAGTTCATGGGCTCATCCCCGGGCTGGAGAAGTGGAGGAACACTTGGCTGCTCCCTCCAGCGAAAGGTAGGCTGACACCTTTCATATGCTGGGAAGGACGTTCCCGAGTCTTCCAGTCCTTGCCCTGTTGGCTTTGCTGGAGAGACCACAGTGCCATTCCTGCACCCATGTACCCCTTTGCTATTTCAGCCTCTTCCGTCCTTCACACTTCCCCTTTCTGGTGAGGTGGAGCCCAAAATGGGAGAGGATGTGATAAATGCAAACTGTCTCTACAAAGTGGCTGAAGGCAGGAGCTTGCCCTTTGCCTTTCCAAAACCCACAGAACTGATACCAGAGCTGTGTCTGCGTCCCAGACAGAATATACGTCCCTGTAAAACTGTGCTCATCAGCTCTCACTACTATTGAAACCACCAGCATGTTAAAACACCGTGTTACTAGTGGCAACCATTTTCTGCTAGTCTAATTTTTGTCCCTTCAAAGAGTGGGAGAGGATAAAGTAGTGTTTCTTGTTTGCTCAGGAAGCTCTGGTGTCCTTTACATTCCTGCAGCCTGTCCCAGCGTGTGGTGTGAGCCCTATCTCTCCTGCCTTCTGTTAACTGGCCACTCAGCCATCCTCATTTTCCCTCAGCAGAATTATTTTGTCTAGCTCAGAGATAAAAATAACTCACTTTTCTAGGGACAGATCCTAGAAGGATGTTCTCAAGAGAAAAGCACTGAGCAGCAGAGCAAATAAACCAAGAGAGTACAATACTGTGATAAACCAATTACCTTTGAATGTACCTATATGGTCTGAGAATAAAATTACCAGAAATAGGGAGCAACAATTTTTGTTTTTCCAATCTGTCTATTTTTTTGGTTGTTGTTCCACCTTTTGCAGAATAGGCAAGTGTTGCCCCAGGACTCATATCCCACAGGGCTTGCATCCATAAAGCACTGGGTGTGGTGCATCTTGTGTGATAGTTTTGGCCAGCTTATAGGTCGCAGACCAAACAGACCAAAACCCACCATCTAATGTGCTGGGAGAACTGCTGGGAGTCTGTGTTATGAGGAGATTATGTTACTCGTGTGTGGCTTCCCAGGGACTTTTTAGTTCTTGCCTCCTGTAGTCTGCTTCTACAAGAAAACTGGAGTCCTGTTGCTTAGGCATAGTTTCTAATAATTCAGAGGATTTAAAGATAGCTGTTGGAATACATTGGTTTTCTGATCACTGCTGGAGAGCCTGATAACTAAAGCAGGACTCAAAACATTGAAATGGCAGAACTCTAATTTCAGGTTGGTATGTATTAAAACCAAGCGTGAAAACTGAGGCACGCTGACAGATCAACATTTTAAAGCTTGAGCATATGCTCAACATTACCGGGAGCTATGGATGTGCTAAGTTTAGTTGTCAAACCTCAATACTCATATGTGAACATTTTGATCCCTGCAAATTAACCTTTGCCCATCTCAGAGTTGTGCAGAGGGTGTGAAGCCTTGCTACAGAAATCCTGGGACATCCCAGAGGCAGCCGGGTGAGGTGCTCGGAGGTTTGCCTGACTCCTTCTCCGCTGCCATGTGCCTCTGCTGCCTGCCCCTAGCCAGAGGGATGCTGGTTGCAGCCTGCTTGAAGGGTTTTTCCCCCTGAATTCGGCCAAACCTGCTGCCACCCTAGTCCTGGCAAGATGCCTGAGGTACCCCACAGCATGGGTATGTGGCTTTATAGGACATATTTCTTCCTAATGATGAGTATGCTTAAATGGTTTTCATCTTCCCTGACCTCACTTCCAGCATCAGCCGAGGTCATGGTTTCAAGACTGGAAGCAAAATCATTGAGTAAATGCAAGTCTAAGTGCCAAACCTGCATATCCTTAACAACCAGGGACATTTTTAGTGGCTTGATATCTCTCACCTGGGATCCTTTCTTCTGTCCTAGCTGGGGGCTCCAGTTCAAGCATTGCTATGATTGCACATAGCTCCCTCAGCACTTGGCCTCAAGGTTGGACTAATGGGTTGGTGCTCAGCACCCTTGTCACCCCCGGGTCCTTCTGTGATGGTGGCCTCTCCAAAGCCTCTCTCTCTCTCTCTCTCTCTCTCTCTGTTGAAACTGCCAACTCCAGACTTCTTTGGTTTTAATTTAGGTCTGATCCCTTGGTTATTACCTAAACCCAACATGTTTATACTGGGGCGACCAAGCACCCCTAGAGAAACAGCTTTTCCTCCTATCCCACAGACTCTTCCTAGGCTGTTGTTTTATCCGTGATTTTAGACACAGCAATTGGGATATACATTTTCTTCTTGTCTGCCCCTTTCAGAACATGGTCATGGGACTCACCCACTGCCCCCCAGCCAGCCAGTGGTAGACAGGGTACACAATACAACACACAGCATGTCCCATCTCCTCTTCCTTCTTTTCTAAAAGCCTGTCCCTTAGCATACACCAATTTTGGCAAATGCGGTTTTGATGAGCCCTATCTCCATAGGTTCGGAAAGAGAAAAAGAAAAGTATCCTGTGGGGCTGGCTTCTTTCTTGGTTTGGCACTTGTGTGCATGTTTCTCTTGAGTTCCTCAGTTGCCAGACTCCTTCCAGCCAAGGCAGCACTGGTATTTGTTCAGGAGGTTTTCTGGGTGTTACCACACTCCTAAAGACTGTTCTTCAAAAGATGTATCACTGAAAGATTCATGGCTCTTGCATCCTCCTTAGTTGTTGGTCTGTAGTTACCCAGCTTTCTACATGCTTACGTTGCACCTTTTTTTTTTTTTATTTCCTTTTCCACACTTGTGATGAATTTAGGGGCTCTCAGTGTGATCGTGATGCATTGCCTTCTGTCTGCAGAGAAATGTCAGTGTGACATCCATGGGTGGCGTTGGCTCGGGAAGGAGGCACGAGTTGTTCACCTGATCTGGGTGCTCATTGTGTCTCTCTGAGCTAAGCATGGGGACGCCGCTGTGGTCACCACACAAGCTCTGGGGCGTGGGGACATTGCAAGAAGATGGAGAGGAAGGGTTTGTGGCTATGACAATGCTTTCCCATAATTTATTACCAGAAGACTTGACTACACATCTCAGCCAGTTTAAACAAAATAGAGACGTGATGGATTTATGCACTGGTGACATCAAAGAGCACAATTGTTCTTTTCTGTCTCAATTCCCAGTCCTTGTCTGTCCCCATGGTCTGACCCCCACCACCTGCTGATGCACATCAGCTCCCTCTGTCCAAGGCCAAATTCCTCAGCACCAGAGATAAGGTGTCCTTGGTCACTGGCCCTCACCTATGTAATGCCTTACTGGGAAGCCATTACTAGATATGACAGAGCCAAATCTGCCCTTCAAGAATATGTTTTTGGATGCAATAATCTGGAACAAAGGGGAAAAAAAATCCACAGGAAAAGAACCACAACAGTACAGCATCTGCCAGCGCTCAGGGTGGTGAAAGGCAGGCTCCAGTGATGATAATCCTGTGAGACAGTGTTGTATTTGGCACTCACACCCTTGTGTGATCTGTGTTTCGGGAATCCCTTAGCAAGATGAGGAAAGAGTTTCCAATCTAAAAGAAAAAAAAATGGTAGAAACTGGGAGTGAAAACTCACCTTGTTTAATTTATGGAGTGTCCATGTTTATATCCTCCATAAATCTTGGAGAAGAAGGGGCCAGTCATCACTCTCCCACTCACCTTTAATCCACAGTGTTCCTTCTCTGCAGGCTTGAAGTTCCAGGGAAATATGATTTGTCTTCAGAATTTATGCTTGCTTTTGTTGGTGGGAGAATTCTTCTGTTTTCTTAACTTCAGGAAAAATGAATCATTGTGAAGTGGGAGGCTTGGACACGAGGTTGAACAAGAATGAATTTCTTGTTTTTGTGAACTGGAGAGTACAAACCCCAATACCTTTCAGTAAATATTTGTTCACAAAGCTTTTCACAGTCTTTTGCTATAGTTGAAACACTAACAGTCCATATTACCTAGAAGTATTTTAGGAGCTTTTCAAGATTCTATTTTGTAAGTATACAATCATCTCAAATTTAACCTCATATCTTCTTCCATTTGCTATTTTGATATTCTGATATTTTAATTATAAAGCATTCAAAATTGGATCAAAACCCACTATAAAAATTTTTAAAATGATGTTTGAAAAGGTAGCCATTTTTCATATACTCAAAGTCTAAAAGACTTCAGTATATATTTCACATATCAGCACACAAACAGAACACATTGTAGAACCCTTGTTATGTGTGAAATGTTTTGACTCAAATAGCTGGTGATGAATAGTGATAGATCTGTATGTATGTGTGTGTCTATATGTATATATAAAGACAGATTTTATATGTGGTGACTGTAGCACCTCCTTAATCGAATATCATTCAATTACAATTCATGGTGCATCTACCCTCTGAAAATAACATGCTGTTTTAACTACAAATGGGGAAAAAAATATCAAGTTTTGGATTTTTTACACATTTGACAAAATGTTATGCATAGTCATTTTCAATCTTTCTTCTTCATTAGAAAGTAGTGAATAAATCTCTTATATAACCAGAGAAATAGTCTTACATACAGAAAATGAGATTGTGAAATTCCTGAAGTTTGCAAGGAATCTGGAAGGCAGACACAGGACTTGTAAACATGCTGAACTGACTTTAAAAGCTGATAAATTTCAATTTGCATGTGCCCATTGAAATCCATGTATAACCTTGCTATGGCAACAGCATCGCTGGGGAGAATTAACATAGAGATAGACTTGGTATTACTTTACGTCTTGTTTCAGACTGCTCAAATAACAATAGCAACAGAATGGAAGTGCCCTTTGTGCCAAGAACAATAAAGTGGATGCAGAGTCTGAGAATTCTTGGCAACAAATACCTCACACAAATTAGGCTCTAATATGAAGTATTTTTAGATTTGGATTCCTTTCATTGGATGTGCAAAGGATAAGACTCCTTGGACCAAGTCCCCAGTGCTCTTTTCCCCTTTCTGAAAAAAAAATGCAATTCTTGGAAGTAGGGTCTGCGTTTCATTTCACGAGAAATTCTTATTCATTTTAGTAAAAAAATGTTTTGTTTTGTTTTGTTTTTTTAATTTTATTTGAGCACAGAAACTCAAAACTCAAATTGTGATATACTGACAAACTCCAAAATGTGGTGAGGGATTGGTAGGAGAGAAGACTTTCCTTGAAGTCTCCCAAAGAACTCCAGTTATCCAAGGAAATCATGGTGTTCAATGTTTTCGATGAATCACAGAGCACCTTCAACGAGGAGGTCTGTGTGGGTGGTGATCATGTTGCTACCTCTGATAATGCCATCTTGTACCTCAAAATATTTTTTCACTGTGTAGCACCAAGAGTTCTATTATGATATGGACTACATTTTCATTAAAAGAGCGGGGGGAAACGGTGCATACACAACCCTTACAACTGTGGAGTATGTGAATTCCAACATCTTAAAAAAGAAGGCAATTCTAATGTTATTTGTTTTAAAGTCTTACGGTTAGATCAAGCACAAGATTTTCAGGTTCTGGGTTGCTGGTTTTTTGTTTTTGCATGTCATATTGTGCTTCTCCTCCTTAAGAAAACTGATTCTAGAGACAATTGCCACAAGGTAAGAGCCAGGCTCAAGCATGCTTTCACAAGGATTTCATCGTCTTCGTTTTCTAATTCTTATCTTAACCACAACACAGCCATGGTTCCTGGGTAAGAAGGAGGACGATTTTGGTTCTGCTCGGCACGGAACTCTGGTCTTCTCCCACTGAAATCAGTGACAAAAACCCCTCTGAATTCAGTGGAAGCAGGGTTGAACCAGCGACTCGTGACAAAGGCAGTATTGTTCGGCATTGCAGGGGTCTGGGATGCTGGTGATGCCTTTCGTCTTTGTGCTCACTTCCTCTGGCTCATTAGGGCTGTGGCTTTTGGTTTTTCAGCTCCGGGTGTATGTTCGCTATTGGGCGTCAGCAATGTTTTGTGGGCTCTGGTGCCTACTGCGCTATAAGGCAGATGTTCCAGCGATCCTTTCAAATGCGACATCTATTGCAGGGGAGTGGGGTCTCTCCTGCTAATTTAAATGCACAAAATTTAAGATTGGGTTTGCATTACATGCTAGATTAGATTTGCATGATTTGTTGATTATTTTTGCCTGTTCTTTTTTTTTAATGCCAGCAATAAAAGGTAACTTAAACCCCAAGAGGCTGTCTTAAGTACCCGCGTTGCTCTCATCTTTCTTGATGTGTCGATCAGCAGTGCGTTTCCTTCATGCAGGATGTCAGCAGGCTTGATTTCCTATGCTGCAGTGGTAGTAAAATAGCATAAAGAGAGGCTGGGAAATTGAGAATTATGGGAGTCTTGTAAGAGGTCCCCGGAGAAGCACTGATCTGTCATTCCAGAGACCAGGTAAAAGCACTAACACCCTGGTTAAGTAGGTGCAAGCAAGTCACAGAGAGTATTCAGGCAACTGCAGCGGAGAGAGGGGACAGTCAGTGTCAAGAGGATAGTGGGTATTTTTTGTAGGCGTACACTTAAGCTTTCAAAGTATATATTTTTAAATTTTGATACATAATGATACCAATTTTGCAGGCTAAACTATTTAAATTAATTACCGCCTGTTTTCATTCTTTATAATTACTGTAAAGGTTAGAGAGATATATTTGTTCCAAATTAGATTTTATTCTCATGCTCAAGTACGTGTTTAGATTAATTCTACCTGAAGTGGATGAACTATTTTCGTTTTATGAAGCAATCTGGTCAAATTTCCCAACTGGGCATTTTAAAAAGAGGAATCTGAAACATCAAACGTGCTAGTCATCCCTTGATGAAGAGACCTTTCCCCTGCAGGGAAATCTGCATTTATTGTTGTTCATTCCACATTTCAAAAGCACTTCAGCTATAAATTGCAAAGATATAGTTCAAATACATTTTTAATTACCACTAGTATATCCGAGGCTCTCAGAGGTGGCAGGTAGTTTGTTGAAGTGTCGTTGTATCTGGGTGCATCTGCTACTAGTGGAAGACTCTCTGCTTTGGTATCTCCAGGTCAGAAATTAATTTCTGTATTTCATTCCCAATTTCTCCTGTCTTAGCTGCATGGCAGCTAAGGAGGTCTTGTCCCCAGATGTCCCTGGCTTCCCCTGGCGCCGTCGGGGAACCACAGCTGTGGACTGTGCCAGCTTGCTCTCCCTGCTGGGTCCAGGTGCCACAGCCAGCCAAGACCAGCCCTTCCTTTGCACCCCAGCCCACGGTCCCTGAGGGTGCGGGATGAGGCTGAAGTATCTCCATGGCTTGGGAAGGAGCCCCCCCTGAAGTGGTGCAGGTACCGCTGCTCGTGCCCTCCCTCTCCTGCAGCATGTCTGGCTCTGGTAATCAAGGGCAACAAAAACTGCACTCTCTTTTTAAGCTGCCAGCGTTACAAAGCCTGTGTATTGTATCCTGCCTTGGGAGAGTTGGAGGAAGCAGTGTGAAACCCATGTTTATAAAAGGATGTGAGTTATAAACTAACACTCTCTTTCTGATATCTGAAGATTTATCTCTCAGTGAAATTACTCAAGGGAAAGCTGCAAAAATTCAACTTCAGTGTTAATTAAGAACCCATAAACTCCATTTATCTGAATTTACATATGGAAGAAAAGGTGGTATGATAAAAGAGAAATGTAACTATACATCCCTCTCTGCAAATATAAACACAGTTTTCCCTGTGTTTATACTAGACTGTCTACAAATGCATTGTAATAGAGAAAAGGGCTGCTTGGACCCCTGAGCACAGCTCTGTGTCGGGGCTGAGCACTCTGGCAAGCGCAGTGGCTGAAGCATACAGAGTAATGGGAACCACTCTGCAGATGAGGGCAGGAGCTGTTATCATGACATGGAAGGCAAATCCAGGGCAGGATTTTGAGTGGGAAGAACTGTGGTCAAAGATGGGAGATGAGCAGTCGGGGAGGAGGATGTACAATTATTTTGAATGAGAAGGAAACACTGCCTGAGCAGCAAGGATGGGTAAACAGGGTAATTACCAGGAATTTACAGAAGTATTAGTGCAATCATGGGATGGCCTTTGTTTGAGCAGAGAGGGCGGTGGAGGAGCCAGAAATAAGCTCCAGGTTAAGAGCTGTAATGGCAGAGAATTTACTGGAGTTTTTGTAGACATGGAGAAAGGGTGAAGGAGGAAAAATATGAATTCAGTTTTGAGATATCAGCAGACCTTGCAGGAGAAGAGAGCAAGGAAAAGATGTAGGTCTGGCTCCTCACTCACAGTTGTTGGTGAAGATGTGATAGTTATAACTGGGGAAAATGATTTAGATAAGCAGGTATAAAAGGAAAGTGGGATAGCATCTCCGTCAAAGATAGAAGACAAAACAAAAGAAAAAACAGGAAGAAAATCTCAATGAGCAAAGGATACACCTGGCTGTTGCAGGCAAGGGAGAGGTAGGGAAATATGAAAAAGCAACTCTTGTTCTTAAGAAAGAGGTGGAGGGATGGCTTCAATGCCCCAGAGACGGAGAAGCTGGTAAGAGGAAGAAAAGGAAATCAAAATACTGGAAGCAGAAGCCTTGAGGTTTTGAGAAGCCTGGAGAAGAGGGGGAGGAGGGAGAGCAAGCAGCAAGCAGAAAAGGAGGTGGAGCTGGGCAGGCAGCTAAAGCCTCCTAGGCTCCCGGAGACAAGGAAAGAAGCCCAAGAAAAAAAATGGTCAGTGAGAGGCTGAGAGGAAGGGCAAGGGGGGGAGCGGGGACATGAGCTACAGAATTGCAGCTGGAGCGGTGGATTGCACTGGGAACAGAGCACGGGAGCAAGTTGGGTAACGTGTCCTCACACAAAGCCTTTTCCCTTTGTGTCTGCATGTCCCCGTTTCTGTCATTTTGATTAAATTAAGTGGTTGATCTCGTTATGCAGGTGATGGGTGGGGGCTGATGCATAGCTCTCAGGAGCACATAGAGACTATAGGAAGAATTGGTTTATGGGTCAGTGGCCAAAATTTTTTAAAATCCCTAAGAGAACAAGCAGTGTGGTCCTAAACAAAGCTTATCTTTTCCCATTTCCTTTTTTTTTTTTTTTCTCTTGGTGATGAAAGAACAAGAACAGAAACAAAATTCTCTGCATCTGATGAGAAAAAAAAAAAATCTGATTTCAGGTCTTCGTAAGGAGCACTGGAGGAACAAAGCGGCAAATTTTTCCTCCTCCTGCTGCTGCTGCAGTAGCCAAAGCCTCGCTGTCCCCTGTGGGAGAGCACAGACCACACGCTGAGGAGATGTTTTTCGCTCCCACCAACAGGAGTTTGACCCCGCTGCTCTCTGGTGACTCTGTAAGCGCTGGGCTGGTGAGTCCTCTCACCACCATGCTTTGTGCAAGGCACGAAGTCCCACCAGCGGGGACTGGTGTGTGCTGCCTGCCTGGGCTGTTCTCCTCTCTGGACAGAGTTAGGCAGGTTCATACTCACTGGCTGCCCAGTTCAGGCTGTGATTTTTAATTAAATTCCTCCATCAGTCACGAGCAGATGCTGCGGGGTGGTGTTTGGGGGTAGCTCTCCCTCTCGGCTGGCAGCCAAAGCTGGTCCACAGAAGAGTTGCTGGGACAGAAAGCAAGTGAGAAGAAAGAAAATGACTTTGTGGCCTGAGCCTGGCATATTGTTTGAAGACCAGGGAAACAGGTAACATTTGTTTTAGGTGGGCTGATCTTTTTTAAGGCAATATAATTATTTGGGATTATCTAGCCTAAGCAGCCATGCTGGAGGAAGCACAGGACTCCCTCACAGCTTTCATGCCAAGTCCAGTGGTCCCTGGGAGGTGGCTGGAGCAGTACAGTCAGCGGCATATGGAGGAGATGAAAAAGCACCTAGCTGCACACGTGGTTGGTGAGGCTTGGTGTCTCTCTCTGAGCAACTCCTATTAGCAAGGGTCACAGGTTCATTTGCTGAGCTCATGGTGCTTTGGGACAGAAAATATATATGCTGGTGTCTAAATGTGGTGTTCAGAAAAGAAGAAATTAAAGGAGATCCTAGATCTTGCTCTGTGCCTTCCTCACTGCTCTGAAGCTGCAGAGCCCCTTGCACCGGCAGCAGGCAGTCTGCCCGGTGGGGAAGCAGGAGTCACTCCTCCGCGCAGTACGTGCGCTTGGTGCCAAAGCTTCCCCATCATTCACTGATTTGGCCGCAGGCTTCCCCTTATCCCAGCTGCAAACTCCGCACCCAGGGCTGAGGCTGAGGAGGGACAAGCTCTTGGCCAGGTGTTCCATTTGGTGGTATGAAGGTCTGAGTTCCCTGGCTCTCCGCACCATCCCTCTTCAGTGGAGCTCAGTGCCACTTCTCCCATCGCGACCGCTGCCCCGGCCGATGCTGAGCCTGCCTGCAGCGGGACTCAGCTGGAGCTGGCTGAGAGCTCGGTGTGCTCCCGCTGCTGAAGTGAGGTCTGTTTAATACTTGTCTGCACTCAATGTGTAAATATTATGAGGAATCTGTAAAAAGATCTCCTGAAAGCCACTTTACGCAGATGTTACCATGAATAGATTATTGTCCATTTATGGCCGAGGGAGAGACTTTGTAATTTACAGTGCGTTTTATATCTCTATGATTTCTGTGGCACTGGGGGTAGCCAGCACAAATCTATTCATAACAAAGAGGACAGAGTTAGGATCTCTGTAACAGGAGAAAGAAGGATGGTGGAAGGGTGATTTAAGATTACTCAAACAAAACAGTTTTATCTGTTTGCTCAAAGGCAGACTGTCTTCTTAAGAAAAAAATATTGCTATGTAAACAGGTGAGAAATAATAATTTATAATGAGACATTTAAACAGGTGATATGAATTACTTCTTCATAAAAGCACAAATAACATTTATGGCTGTTTTGACAACAATCTCATTAATGATCAGGGTCCCATTTAATTAGCCCTTGGATACACTTCTTTAGACTTTCCTTTACCTGCTCCTCATGCTGCGTGACCTCCTCTCAACAGCTTTATCTTGAGGGGTGGTTTTTATAAAACTGAAATCCAAAATGCTGCCAACATTTAAAAGAATCGCAGCAGAAGAAAGCCCGGAGATTTTCTGTTACCCTTAAAAGCAATGGGGATGTAGGCTCACTCCAGAGATCAAACCCAAAGTGGTGCTAGATCCAAGGGGACCTCTTGGCTCAACCTTTGCTCATCTATTTGCGTGGTAAATCCGGGCTGTTAACGCTATGTAAAGTGTATGTTAACAAAGACAAACACAGAGCCATAAATCTGGGCCACCTTGTCCCTGGGGAAATTACGGCACTCGCAGAGGGGTGTCAGAGATTACTTTAGTTGTGAATTTTGAGGGCTCAGGATGTGGAGGACCAGCCGGGATGGAACTGACACAGCAGAAGGCCCTGGGCTCTGAGGAGTCTCAGCTGCTCATGGGGGTTATGAAAGCAGGAACTGTTTCGGTTTGTTCTTTATACTTACTAAACTCCCATTTTATGAACACCCCTGGCCCAGGAATGCATACACAACTAAAAATAACTTGACATGAACATAAGCCAAAGTCAGCCCACCTGGCGGCTGCCAGATGCAGTTGTCTCCTGTTCTTTCCTTCCTTCCTTCCTTCCTTCTTTCCTTCCTTCCTTCCCGCCTGCCTCCCCCGCATCAGTTTAACCAGAGCACAGGTGTCTTCCTGCACACCAGCGCTGGAAAGATGAAGCAACCACTCTTCTCTTAAACCTGTGGGGGTTAGATCACTTGTGCTGATTTACTTGTGAATTGGAGCAAGGCGATGCTAATGCCCTGCAGATGCTTCCCTTCGAAACCTCAGCAGTCCCAGAGGGAGCCGGTGAGATGGGGCAGAGGGGATGGCTGCCCCACCTGAACCACAAAGGTGCAGATCCTCACTGCGACACTAAACAGATCTGGCAGAGGGAGGAGGCAGTACTACACTGGCCAAAGCCAAATATAACCATGAGTAATGTCAGCACAGGTAGTAGGAAGGCTCATCCTGGGGTCTCTGCCTTTCCTCTCTACTCCTTTCAGCTTCTCTTGGACTCTCAGCGGTTACCAGGTGAGGCCTTGTTTCCATCACAGTTGAAGGGAGATAAGCAGACATAGACACTTGAATGGTTTTATTTAGCTAGACCTTTTTATGTAAACCAGATCTGCTTCATGTTCCTTTGAAAGAACATCTTCAAAGACAGCAATTTCTTTTGGCACAACTATGTTGATCCAAATCTAACTTGAAGGCAAGGCAGGGCAGAACTGCTCAGCCAAGTCCTGTCCTCGGAAGCAGTCACCGGCTGAGGACATTTTCTAAGGGTAGGACTGAGTGCAAGGGAGCCCCGAGATGTTTCTTAGCTTTTCCAGCAGTTCCTATGTGGACATGAACACATCACCTAAACTTTCACCCTCAGCACTTCCATATGTGAAACAAGAGTAAAGATGATCACTTTTCTAAGTAGCTTTTGGATCTACAGGGGAAAGACACCACATACAGGATTTCTGAATATGTCATCAGGACCAACAGGTAGCCTTCAGGCCAGCTCCTGCCGTCACCTTTGAGGTGTTCATTTTAGCAGTCCCCCAAGGACATGCTACTGCCCTTGCATGTGAGCGGGTTCCTGGACCTGTGAGCAGTGTGGGGTATGTGGGGGGTCCCAAACCCCCCACATATATGGGGGAGTATGTGGGGGAGGCCACCCCACACTGCTCTGGAGGCCAGCTCACGCTGAAAACACTTTCTATTTGGATGGAAAATGGAGCTGCACAGCATTAGCCCCATGTTTCAACACAGGTTTTATTTTTATCTCTGCATGTGGAACAGGTTCACACACTGAATGGTAATTTGAAATGTCAGGTTTAACCCTGAATGAAAGACACCAAGTATGTTGGCAAGAAAGCAAAATCCATGGCTGTTTTTAGGCTGTTTGTTTCCTTTCAACAAGCTTTGAGAAAAGGCAGCAGCGGTGTGTCAGCAGCAGCTCCAGCCACTGGTGCAGGGAGGAGAGTGGAAGTGCACCTGCCCTGGTGTCTCCTCTCCATGTCCCCAACAACTTGACTGCTGCTGACCTTCCCAAAAATCTCATTTCTCAGCCCACCTCTCTGTATGGTAGGGCTGCACCTACACGGGGGCAGAGGTGGCCTCTTCTGCTTGTCCAGCCCAGTCCACTGGTGGATGTGGGTTTGGTCCTCAGGGACTGCCACCATGTTTCCTGGGCAAGTGCACTCGTCCCCAGCCACTGAAAGGAGCAGGACCCCCTCCTCTGGGCTCCTTTATAACCAGAAGGCGCCTGGGAGAAGGAGTCCAGGAGGACTGCAGTGCCACCTCTGGGGCAGGGGATGTTTGGGAGTCACCTCCTGCCAAGCATTTCCACACAACCCTCTCTGCTTGGCTTGTGCTTGGCAGGCAGGCTGCTTGCTCTGCCAGTTCGAACCATCTTGATTCAGGAAGGGTTTACATTGCCCTTTGGGGTGAGGACCCTGGTCCTGACCTGCTCAGCACAACAGTGTTTCTGTTGCAGTGTGACTGCAGCCCTTCCAGCTGGTAAATGGCTTGGTTACCTACTGCCTCCCCACAGGGCCCTAAAACCACTCATTAGATTGCAGAAATTGGGCCAGGGTGAAGAACCATTCAGAGCTGGTCAGAAACACTGTGGGGCAGCAGGAGAAAGGTGCCAGATGAATCAAGGCGGCAGAGGAGAGGGGTGGTGTTGTTCAGTGGGAGCTGCAGAGAAAATAAAAGGTTGGGCGAGCCAAAGGGAAAGAAATCCTCTCTACTGTGCAGCTGATGGATAGAAGAAAACAAAGAGGCCAAAAGAGGGAAACTCTGAAACTGAAAGCTGTCATTGCTTACAGTTCTTCAGCTGATCTTCCAAACATGTTCATGGCCAGAACATTTTTTTTCAAACAGATATCCAGCCCTCTTGTGAACCCAGATGAATTATGTCTGTGCTCTCATCACTCCCTATGTTCATACTACCATAAAATATACAATTGATTTCATACAGCATGAGGTGCTCTTTTAAAGTTCATGGCTGCCTGCTACATAGAGAGACTCTTGCTTTAGTATTTTTTCTGTTGTTTTTCTCCTGAGTGTGATTAGATTTGTCAAACACAGCAGTCACCACGACCAGTCTTACTGAGCCTTTTGAAAGCTTATATTGCTCGCAACTTGCTTTGATTTGATTCTTGATAGCTCAAGAATTCCTCATGACTATACAAAAGAAATTACTAGTATTTCAGTTAGGGGTTCATTAACAAACTTTATTAACTCTGGAGGAGGCTAGTGACTGTGCAAGGTTAAAATCTTCCATCCACACCAGGGCTTTCCCCACCTTTCCTTTATTATTACTTTCATAAACTGTTTCTCATTTTGTTAATGCACATAATTTTCTTACTGAGCACAGATTGGAACAAAGCGTTCAATAATATTTAATGACATTTGTTTGCTTTTGTCTTCACTGAGGCTTTCAGTTGGGATCTGAACACTGCCGTATTTAACATGGATGACTGCAGTAAATGCTGAAGCCTGAACAGGCAAAGAATAAGTTGCAGAATACATAGAAAACAAGATGTTTTCAAATATTATGGGCTTGCAATTAATCTGAGAGTTTTTAGGAGCCAGCAGGAGCAACTGCAGACCCAGTAGTTGCTGTCTTTGGACACTCGAGGAGGATGGTAAAGTTTCAGAGGACTGGAAAAGATATACACACACATTTAAATATATTCAGAAAGGGGGAAAAGAAGCTCTTAGGGAATTATAGGCCAGTCTGCCAAGCTCCAGTTCTCAGAAAAATACTGGGAAAATAAGAACAGAAAAAAAAAAAGATAAGCAATAGCCAGCATGTATCTGTCAAGAACATGTAATGTCAGATGCATTTAATCTGTTTCTGAAAAACAGCAAGCGACCTTGTTGATAAGAAAAAAACAGTTGACTTCCCATTTCTTGTAGCCATTGTCCACAGACCCATTCAGACTGAACAGGCACCACATCTCATGGCCGTAGTCTTTTCCAGCCTAATTATCATCAAGCTCTGCCTCCCCCCTGTCAGGCCATGACCGTGCATAATGTATAGTTTGGTCATTGCCCATGCACCCTCAGATCCCCTTGCACATCTAGATGGAGCTCTTTTTATGACTGAAGCCTTCTTTGATCTACCCTTAGATCTTCAACTTGGATGTTAGCTTGACTTACCCCTTTCATTCATTCTCCCCCCTTTGGCACCTTTCTCCCTGAAAAAGGAGAGGCATTTTTATTTAATCTTTTATATTCAGACCCCTGGAGCTGCTGAGCCTCCAGTCTGCCCTGAGCCCTGGTGCATATGGACACAGTCTGTTTTTTGAAGTTCCCTTTGAAGTCCAGACTCGGTGACCACACCCAGAGCAGGAGGATGTATGGGAATCCTCTGGGATGCATGATCTCCACATACAACCTATTTGCTATAGGTAAACCTTCAACACTGTCGAGGGTTTAACCTTGGGCTTCAAACCCAGTATGTAGCAAAAAACTCTGGAGAAGAAAGTCTGCAGAAATTTCTCCTCATTAAAATTGCCTGGGTCTTAACAGAGCCCTGGCTGCATTTCCAGCCCATTCCATATCAGCACCAAAGACGACATCTGTAGTAGTGAACTAAACAGGGTCTGGGTACAGGCTTGAGCACTTGCCTGCAACCATCCCAGCTGTCTAACTGCTGGCATACTGCCTGACATGGTTTTGACCTGTGTCAGTTGACAGTCCCCAGACAATTCCCCAGGCTCAGTCTGAAACTCTTGCCTATAGGAGGTATGGGTGGGAATGAAGGAGTTTAGCCCAATGGATGTGAACTGTGCCACACCATCTGTCCTTAAGGCAAAAGAACTAGTCCTGGCCCAGTTTTATTTACCAGTATTAGCAAAGAGACTGCCTTTTAGGATTGTACAAGAATGAACTTGCCCGTTGGCCAAATGGTAATTGGATAAGAGGTCTTTGAGTTTAACTCTGGCACAGTACAACCCCGCTCCAGATTTCCTGGCCCCAAATGGCTACTAGTGAAGTTCATCATCAGAATTCCAGCTCTCAGAGATGCTCACAAAGCCAAAAACATTGGTTCAAGGAACCAAGCTAAAGCTTAACAACAAGTAACCCCCTACAACATTAAAACATGGGGAATGTGGGCCAAATAGATCCTAATTGGAAGCACGTTCCCCATGCCCCTTGCCAATGATGCCAACTAAAATAGCTGCTTGGGTTCAGCAGGGTGATATTCCTCTGCAGGGTCTCCAACTACAGTCCAGTCCCTGGACTCCACAGGGACAAATCTCAACGTGATTCTGGCCAGGACTTGTCTGCCCTGAGCTCTCAGAAACAGATGTATTCTACAGCTCACCTGGGACCCAGTTCAGGTATGGGTCTGCCTGTCTCTTGCTGGCATGTGCTATTTGACTCTGCAAATAATACTGCACAATGCCAATCTTTCAGGAATATACCCCCTCCATATAACAGGGTTTTCTCTTCTGTTGTGGCAATTGATTGGCATGCCATGCCAGTTTTCACATTTCTCCCCATCATTGATGTATTCTTCCTTGTCAGTTGAGGCGGGGGCCCTTACTCATAAGACCTGCAGGCCTTTGGTGGCCCTAGGAAAGGGCTAGCCTACAAATTTCAGTGTTTGAGCCCCCAGAGCAGTGAGGAAGGTCTCTTGATGCTGCCATGTCCAAATGTTGACCAGCCTTATGATACTCTGGATGAAGAAGCTGAGGATGCTCAGTTTCCTCTATTGTGCAGAGAAGACATTTCTTTTGGGGTTGTGCATGACACATCAGATTTTCCTCCCAGTGCTGTAACAACCAGATACTGAATACGCTGCCCATTACCTCAGCCTGTTCTGCCCAGTTTCAGCAACAGCCATATCCAGTTTTCCAAGATACTCAAAGCTCATCTTTTTCCTTGGACTTCTACAGGAAATTAACCTGGGCCTTCTAATTAATGCTTTTTGGATACTTTTTCCAGGACACCTGTGAATTACCTCTACCTCTCTCCAACCTCCAGTACTCTGAAGGGCAATTGTGGCCAGCACAATCTTATGAAGTTCTGATCCCAGGATGTAAAGATGCTGTTGGCGAGGGACTGTTTTCTCTAGGGAGAGAACCTATAACCTAGATTTCATAGCAGAAAGACCTATTTTTTGATTCACCTGGATCAGGAGACAAGTTTTGCCTGGTAGTTTGAATAGGTCCGGTTCACCTTGGTAGGAACTGCTTTGCTCATCTGAAGTGGACTGCCTGGACTGAAGGACACAAGGTTGCTCATTAGTTTAGCTAAAGCCAAACCTGTAAACTCAGAGCTCCTTTCAGGCCTTCACAGAGCCCTGTGTCCTTTCACAGCCTTGAAAAATGACTTTTCCTTGGGCAAGGGTGTGCTGAGATCCCTGTTCACTTGAAACGACCCAGAACAAACCGCCATGCACTTGCGAATACCCGGATCACCAAGAAAAGAGTTGACAAGTGGTTGATCTTCTTCAGGACATGTTGGTCCACGTATAAATTCACTTTCTTTTCTCCTTTTCCTCTTCACAGCAGTCTAGTGTGTGTCTACATGAATTCAGACTAAACCAGCATGTGGGCTTATGAATGCAGGCTAGCCTTTATCTTGGCTTGGAGTACTCCAATAGGTACTGCTAATACTGATGAAGTTCCCAGTTTCAAGTGCTTACAAGGCACATCCATCCAGAGATTGGATATGCATATGTACAGCATTCTTAGAGAAACACCAATGAGTCAGAGAAACGACCTACCAGTGACTTCAGCAAGGCTTTGGTATTGCTCCACAAAACTCTCTCAGAAGCAAGCTAAGAAATATATGGATTAAATAAGTAGCAAATCTGCTGGAAAACTATGCTCAAAAGGTAGTTATCAGGCATCCATGATCAGACTTGAAGGCCTTATTGACTAGATTTCCTATGGAGCAGTCCCAGAAGCCAACGTATCCATTAATGGTCCTGACACAGGAACAGACAATGCTCTCACTGGTGTCGCAGATGATCAAAGCTGGGGGAGAAGAGAAATGCAAATCATTTGAAAGGCAAGATTAGAATTGAAAAGTTCTGGATTAATTACATCAAGAACCTAAAATAAATAGCCAATAACCCCTTAAGGGTAAGGGCAAAGGATGACATACATATAGTAATAGGCAACTACACAAATACAAATTAGGTAACTGCCTAAGCAGCAGCTCCGCAGAGATGGAGCTGGTGATTAAAGATGAATATGAGTCATAGGCTTGGTGCTACTGTGAAAGAAGGCAGATGACACACTCAGATATAGGAAGAAGAGTCATAAGTAAGGTGCAGTCAGTATTTCTTTCTCCACTTTATTCATCCCTTCGAGACTTCTGAAATTTTGTGCATTTTCAAGTACCACACTTCACAACTCCAACTGGACAGTGCCCTGAGGAAGGAAGGGAGGAATGTTTTTCCTGGAGACAAAAAACCCCCACAGCTGGCCTGTGAAGAAGAGGAAGAATTTGGTTTGGTTCGCCTAGAGAAGAGAGGGCTGAAGGAGGGGGAAAAAAAAGTATGCTAATGCTCTTTGGCTTATGACAAAAGATTGCTACCCAGAGAAGGGGGCCAAACTAACTGTGTGTGTACCAAGTGTAGGGCAACAAGTCACGCAGAAAGACATTAGGACAAACTCAAGGATAAGTAAGATCTGGAAGAGATGGCCTGGGAGACCTGCAGTATTTTAGAACTGTAAAATTTAGATTGTAAAATACCAGTAAAGACTGATTTAGATATAATTAGTCCTGTGCTGGGGTTATGAGATGGGACAAGGTGGTCTCTCTACTTCCTGTCACTCCCGTCATATATGATTCTGCGACCCTGTGATTATTTTTTAATTCAGTACCGTATCAATGTCATTACATGCTCTACCTGATTTGTTAACCTACTTACCTTTTCTCCAGCATTTCTTCTGCTAGTATCATCCATCTCTTCCCTCTGCTGTTCTCTGATGGCCTTATCTCACTGTCTGTTGTCCTCCTCTTCTTTTCCCTGAAAGGTAACCTCTTTCATATCATTAGTTTTTCTCACAATACAACCTTGTAAACAGCAATATTCTTTAGTTACACATTCAAAGTAGGTGTTTTTACCCTCAGATGTTTAAGCGCATAAAGGTGAATTATTGTTTTTTGTTCCTTCTTCTTCTTCTTTGCGTTCTCAGAAGGGTGATGGGTTGTGCCCTCCCAGTTGACATGCAGCTTTCCTCACACCCATGGGCCAAAATCTCTGCATTAAGTGTTTAAACAAAAGTGTGGTCTACAAGATTAGAAACAAAGGGAAGGGTAAGAAAAAAAGCTATTACAAGCTGAGAATCTTACAGATGCCTATTTTCATCCCATGTTAGAGATTTAAACAAGATACTTAAGTGGCAAGCCTACTTGGCTCCATGCACAGTCAACTGAAAGAGCGAGAGAAGCATTTCTGGTGGGTGATTCATACTGACTAACACTCGAGTTGCCTGCTCACATTGCCAACAGCAGGACTCGAGGGAGACAGGGAGACTTGGCTTCTGGCTGGGGGCCTCAGCCAGCAGCTGGCCAGGAAGCAGGAGGCACTCGGGTGCTCTTGAAGGCACTGTTGTGAGCAGGAACGAACGAACCTGCTTAGCTAAAGGAAGAGGACAGCAAATTGTTAAGGAGAGTGGTAATTGCAGTAAGTGATATTGTCCTGGGATGGTGGGAAAATGTTTGCAGCAGCTGAATTTCTTCAGCACCACACAGGGCTGTAACATGCTCCAGGAACCTCTTCTTGAGAACTCTGGTTTAGTTGTCCTTAATTAGTTGGGTTGATGTTTAATTTTTGCAGGTTTTGTCCTGTTAAAAAAATTCATTTTATCTGAAGAAAAGAAAAACCTGCCTTTTTGCTGAGCTGGAAGTGATAGAAAATAAAAACCTAGATAAGCTGTGCTGGAAAGTGGTGCTTTGACTCATCTCTGCTTCCTGTAAAGCCTTATCTCCTCTCCTTGGTTTGACCCTTAGCTGTAACTTCTACCTCCAGGTGACCTGGGTTGGTTGGAGTGCTTCTTCCTGCCTGGCTCAGGGCGCTGCCCAATTTCAATTTTCTACTAGATACCCAAGGGATTCAAAGCAGGAGTCCCATTGACTCAGCTCTCAACTGCATGTCAGGCTTGTTGTTTGATCCCTCCAAGAAAGTGGGGGTTCATTCATCTGAGAAAAGGGCTCCATGTCCTGCCTGAATTGGGAAAGCCCTCTGATCATCACCCAGGAACAAAGAAATAATTTTCCAGCTCTCTGAACCATCTTTGTAGCACCTCTCCATCACCCCCTTCTTTGCTGTTTCATAAACCCCGTCTTCACTCACAAGCCCTTCCTCAAGACCAGGGCTTCTTATCATATCCTGTCTGGCCCAGAAGATGTCCACCATCCATCATCCACCATCCACCATCCTGTTGTCACACCTTCCAGCAAACACTTTTATGTATCAGCCCGTGGCCACCACTGCTGAGGGGAGCTCCCCAAAGCCACCTCCATGAGTCCCTCTGGAAGCCATCCTTTGGTAACAGACACATCAATCATTAGGTGTGCAGGACTGCTTGTCCGTGTGCTCCTCCATTAGTCAGTTGCCTGTTGTCTGCAGTGCTACATTTAAATGGTGAACTGCTTGGAGCACACCCTGTCTTTTCCTTTTGTGATTGTACAGTGCCTCATATAATGGGGTATTGCTTCATGACTTGTGCTGTTAGGCATGGACACAAAGCAAATAAATAATATTAATGCTAATAAGAGCCTTTCCTTACTTCCTGCTTTTGTCTTTCTTTTCTTAGCTTCTTTGTTTTCACTGTTATAGCTATGCCTATTTCATTTAAAGAAAAGAACCGCTCAAATACAGCTGGGTTTTTATCTTCCCAGAGAACATTCACTTCTTAACCCAAAGTTAAAAATACTGAATACCGAATCAAGCAACATGGAGGTTGTTTTTAATCAAACAATTTATCTTTGTGGGCACTGCTGCTGTTTGTGAAAATAATCCATTTCTTTCTCAGCAGAAGCCTGTGCATACCATTGAAGCCGATCCTTAATTCATTTGATTTTCTGGTTGGTTTGATCAGTACCTCAAAGTACATCTCTTTTGTATTAAAAAAATAAAGTAGCTTACACCTTTCTTTTTGATTGCTTTAAGAACTGCTACTGAATAATTAACTTTGTTCCTAGAAAATATCCTTGCTTCCCCTGCATCACCAAGCATGGCATGCAAAACATAGGACTTTTACAGCTGCAGCTGGGTAAATTGCTATTTTGATTTTTTACTGGAAATAGCAATTTTGTCCCCAAACGGTGTTTTAGTTATTCCCAAACTATTTGTATATCTCAGAAAAATGTGCCAAGTAGTTTTTGGCTAGATGCTGGATCCTGAAGACTATCAGAGAGAAGATATCCACAATTTATGCAACGCTCTATGGTCTGTGATATCTGGGCAGTAGAAGATTCACATGTAATCCCCATTTCTGCATGTGGGACCTCAACCCTGCTTACCCAGAGAGCGCTCTGAGCAGCAGCCTGAAGGGTGTTCATGGAAAAGGGCTGACCACAAAGTTCTTGTGAAGTCCTACTCAGGATGGGATATTGCAACATCCTCTACTAACTTTGCTGTTGTTCTGCTTAAGGGATAGAAAAGACAGACCCAGACACTACAGCAAGATATGCATTGTTAGTATAATAAAATTTTTGTGTGCTCTCTTTTTTCCTAGCAAAGATTTACTAAAAGCTTGTACTTAGGTAAGCAAGAGAAAAGACATAAAGTTTAAGGTACAAAATACCAGATTGCCATTAAACCATAGGAAATTTCAGCTTCTGGTGTGCTTTGGCAGCAGCCTGATGGCAACAAAGACAAAGGACGGGACTGGATTTTTCGTATGAGCAACTTAGTCTCCATTGGTATGTTCACTGCATCACAGAGAATTAATGGCTCTGTAAATGAGCCACTGAAATAGTAAGAGTTATCTACATATTCCATTTATTTTATAATAGCTGTTAATCTTACACAGCCTGATTTGATAAAACAGATCATCAGATCTTGATTTTTGTGTGCTTAATTTAAACTGTAATTAACGGTGCATTATACATGTAAATTGCAATGCAGAAGTCTCTAAAAAGTAAATGAGGATGGGGCTACAGTCCAAAAACAAGTGTACAAAGCTATTGCTGAATTCCTGCCCGAGTGCGGAAAAGGAACTCATTGGTGTTAAAGAAAGAGAATAGCTACTCTATTGCAAGCCACCCCATGCCAGTGGGTTCCCAGATACACAGTGAGGAGGAAAGGGAGGTAGTAACCTAACGGACCACATCCATCAGAGCCTCCTGCCCAGCGTGTCCCTTTAGGGCAAGTCCTGCTGTGATAAAGTTTGGCCACTTTCATGGCTCAAAGTGCAGAGAAGAGACCCAAGAAGCTGGAGGGGGGATGTAAATGTCAATGTTTCCTCTTGGAGAAGCCATGACGTTGCATGGACTAGCTATCATATTAGTGAAAGAAATAGATATCTGAAAGGTGAAGTGCAAGTACACACTGAACTCAGGCTGACAAAGTTTGGCATGTTGACCCTCGGTCCAGACCCGTGATTTAACTTTGAAGCTGAGTGGAACTGGACATCTAAATAATGGCTTCTGTGTGCTGAAGTTCAGTGACCAATCAGATCTATAATGAAAACAGAAACCCAGCTTACACTCTTGTTCCATGGTCACATTAAGCCGGCTCAAATCCTGGTGCAGATCAAGTCCTGCTCCCCCCTGATCCTGGACACGTGCCACCTCTCCTCCTCTGATCCCTCCCTTCTGCCAGCACACACACTTGTGTGGCCAGGCAATAAACTGGCTCTGGGAACTCATCTGGCTTGAAACAAATGCTCTGTCCTCTAAAAAGTATTGCCCCCAAGCCTCTGCAGGACTGCCTTTGGGGTGAGCCACCAACAGCAAAACCTGGGGTGAGGTGGCTGCAGCAGCTCTCACTCTCTCTCCTGTTAGGGATATTAACTCCTCAGGGTCAAAAGTGGTCAGAAAGAGAAAAGTATCCCAAAACAGTCTAAGTTTTATGGGAGGGATTTAAAAAAATCAGCTAGTCCAAACCTCTGTACTAAGGCAACTAAGTTGCCTTTGTTCTTCGCCTGAGACACGCTTTTTTCTCCGCTGTTGTTAAAAATCTTCAGTGAAGGACATACTTTTGGATTCAAGATAAAACAACAGAAAATTCCTCTCTTCTATCTTCCTGCCACCATCTGTTCCTTCTTCCTTCCTTTTGTCCTATCTTTACATATGTATTTATTGAGTTGTGAAAGAAATTTGAGTGATGTGTTCTCCAATAATTGCCTATGATCTTCAATGTAGCTATAGAAAACCATCCATTAGTATGCCTAAGGAGGTGAAGGGACAAATACCTCAGCATGCACACACCTTTAGCAGGTATTTATTTTTGAAAATAGACATGTAAACAGCCATGTTGGAACTTGCAAAACTTCTTGATGTAATTATTACTGCCCTATGACTGTATCCCTGTATGATGAACACTCTTTTAACATAGTTCAATGCAAATATTTGATGAGTTAAGAAAAAGCTCTTTTGTTTGTTGGAATTGGACTCTACTGGGTTACACTACTAAGAGACCTCAGTTCCTTGATATGTTTGAGGAACATATTTTTTTATGTTGCTAAAACCCATCTAAAAGGATTATTTGGCTTAGATGGTTAGGGTAACCGTACTTAAATCTCCCCCTTATTTTAAATGCAGTCCAAATCAGTGCATAAGTGGCAATAAACAAGTATTTTAAATCCTGTTTCTGTGAGGGGAGATCACAAAAGGTACTATCTCCGTTGGTGATGTGTGGTGAATTTTTTGGCACATTCAGTGGAAAGCAAAAAACTGGTTGAATGGATTGTGCCTGAAAATATTTTCTAGGAAGCACATGGTATATTGGGTTTGCATGGCAAGGCTTTGGAAGCAGGAGGGGGGGGCTACAGGGGTGATTTCTGTGAGAAGATGTCAGAAGCTTCCCCAGTGTCCGATAAAGCCAATGCCAGACGGCTCCAAGACGGACCCGCTGCTGGCTAAGGTTGAGCCCATCAGCGACGGTGGTAGCACCTTTGTGATAATGTATTTAAGAAGAGGGGAAAACTGTTCCACAACAGCAACCATAGCCAGAGAGAGGAGTGAGAATATGTGAGAAAAACAACACTGCAGACACCAAGGTCAGTGAAGGAAAGGGAGGAGGTGCTCCAGGTGCCAGAGCAGAGATTCCCCCGCAGCCCCTGGTGAAGACCATGGTGAGGCAGGCTGTCCCCCTGCAGATCGTGGAGGTTAACGGTGGAGCAGATATCCATCTGCAGCCCATGGAGGACCCCACACCGGAGCAGGTGGATGTGCCTGAAGGAGGCTGTGACCTTGTGGAGAGCCCACGCTGGAGCAGGGTCCTGGCAGGACCTGTGGCCCTGTGGAGAGAGAAGCCCACACTGGAGCAGGTTTCCTGTCAGGACTTGGGACCCCATGGGGGACCCACGCTGGAGCAGTCTGTTCCTGAAGGACCACACCCCATGGAAAGGGCCCACAATGGAGCAGTTCATGAAGAACTGCAGCCTGTGAAGGACCCAACATGGGTTCCCCATTGGGGAAATTAACGGAGAACTGTCTCCTGTGGGAGGGACCACAACCCCCATTCCCTGTTCCCCCTGTGCCACTCAGGGTGAGGCGGGAGAGAAATTGGGAGTGAAGTTGAGCCCGGGAAGAGAGAGGGGTGGGGGGAAGGTGTTTTAAGATTTGGATTTATTTTTCATTATCCTACTCTAATAATAAATTAATTTCCCCAGGTCAAGTCTGTTTTGCCCATCACGGTATTTGCAAAGTGATCTCCCTGTCCCTATCTTTACCCATGAGCCTTTCATTATATTTTTTCTCCGCCTGTCCAGCTGAGGAGGGGGAGTGATAAAGCGGCTCGGTGGGCACCTGGCACCCATCCAAGGTCAACCCACCACACGTGGTTATGCTGGAAGTGAGATGTCCAAAGCAACCATTGGCAGGTTTACAGGCTTGTAATGTGTGAAGTAGGGAAAACTGGTCATGAGAGCAAACTCCAGGCTGCCTACAGTAGACAGCATGAATGTAGCCATTCCGTTGACAGTGTGGGAAGACCATATACCTGGTTTCTGTACAAAGAAAACTTCGGCTTACAAGGGTGCTCTAAAGAAATCTACCCCTCACGCGTGCTGGGACATAAGGCAGAGGTCACTTGCCCCTAACTAATCCTATCATAGAGCAATACTTTTCATTTTATCCATCTGCTAATCTGCAAGGTCACTTCAGTCCTTCACATCCTGCAATGTCATTCCTCCAGTCAACATCTTCTCCTCCGGCCCTTGGATCACTAAGTCTGTTTTTCAGTATTGTCGTGATATGGCCAACATATTCTGCCTTCTTTATCTCTACTTTTGGTCAGCTGTTGGTAACTGTATACACCTCAAAGTGTCATTGTTCTTTATCTCATAATTTTATGATGAATATCTGATACAGATCTCCAACTGAAAGTTGTTTAAACAGTGCTTGATAAACCTATCGCTTCTCCCTGATCCACAGTTTGGTGAAGACATTATTTATATTAGACTCTATTCTCACCAGCAGTCACTCCCTTGCCCATCTGAGCCCTGCACCACAGATAGAGTCACAGGGGCTGTGAGATGTACTGCCTGGGTAAATAAATGTGACAACAATGCTTGCAGTTACTCCTTCTGGAACAGCAATGCCACGTAAGGTCATATTTATTTTCATAGCCTTTGTTTTTTGACCTGTTGATTATAAGACCTTATTGTTTTGCTGTTCTGACTAAGCTGTTTGTCTTTTGTTGTATCTCATCTGCTGATGAATAGATATCCCCAGCAAACCGAGACTGCCAAACACCCCTGGGACTCCAGTCTCTGTGCCAGATATTTGTTACACAGCAGTAAAAGACATTGCAGGGAGATGATGTACCTTTGCCTATGCCGGCAGTGACACCAAAGCAATCATTTAATTACCAGTGCACTGTGAAAGATTTTGGAAAATAAAAAACGATTTTACACAGAAATCTGTACACTTTCAGTGTCTTGCTATAGCAGCATCATTGTCAAATGCTTTCCTACGATCATTGAGTGTAAGAGTACTAATTGCCGTTCATTTCTTTGGTCACTAGTATTATGTAATGTGAAGGTATGGTCAATGAACGAAAAACTAGGAAACCAGCTAGCTCTACTTAGTGGCACAGTGGTTTCTCTTCAGAATAATTGTAGAAAGCCCCTTTTTGGCCAGGAGCATTTTTTACCTCCAGTTGTTTCAATCACTTAAATTTTTCTGAGGCAATTCTGTCATGGTGCATTTCCTTCCTTCCTTTGTGGTGAATTTTAGACCCTGCTCTCTGCTGTAGTTTCATTCTTCATATCACTTACTTCGAGTGGATGTGCACTTATTTTCCTTGCTGACAGTCTTTATAGCTCTGTAGTTTGCTGTTGGAAGGTTTCCATTCACCTTAGCTAATCTGTGTGACTATCCAGATCTTTTATCTTACATTGCCAGGTTCAGTTTTGTTTCAGTTGGGGGTCTATTTAGTGCACAATGGAAGTAGTCCATGATCCACATTGACATAACATGTCTTTCCCTTTGTTTTTTTGTGCTTGCAGTGATTCACTGCTCCTCCCTTCCTTTGGAAAGTCCCAACACATTCTCAGCCGTATCAGTGGATGTGCTTCTGATGGGTCTCCAGGTCTAGTCTATGTGACTGGAAAGGAATTCCAAGTCCTTCCAGATAGAAAACTCATCTGAAGGGGAAGAAGTTGGCAACCGTCCCATGATGCTTCCTATTACGTGACTGAGCCATTGGCTTTGGGTTACCACTTCTAATCAGAAAAGTAATCATTTCAATAGCCTGTGTGACCATATAATTAAATCTGTCACTACACTACAAATCATGCAGTTAAGAGTGAAGAGATTAATCTTGCTCTAAATATGAAATACTTGAAATGTATAAATTACTGATATTCTAATTCTTCCAGAGAGCCACATGGAAGACTCTTGATTCAAGATCATTCTTTTTTTTCTTGCTTCTGCGAACTACCATCAGAAGTACTGATCTGTTTTACATGTAAAATATGAACTCTGCTCAAGCAACATAGTTTATGCAATTTTATACCTTTGTGAATAAAACAAGTGATATTACTGTGATGGACATTTGTGAATCACCAAGTGAGGAATGCTCACCTCTGATTTTTACTAACATTAAAACACTACAACCTATCTGAGCAGTTTTAATAGGTATTAAAATATATGAGCTATGAAAACTATTGATAATACTGGAGAACAACTGTTTCTGTGGGCACTTTTGGAAGACTAACAATGCCAAACTACTAAAAAAGCTTGGGTAGGTTAGAAAGCGCTCTACATAACTTATCTTTGCCTCATGTCACAGGATAATGATGGCTTTCTTCTTTGTATGATTGGTTCATTACTTTTTTACTTATAGCCAGAACCTTTTTTGTCATTATTTGTCAGCCGCAGACGCTGGTTCTTAGGCTGGCATCTGCCCTTTGCCGCAAACCTTCATGCAAGGACTGAGATTCTTGTCAGGACGCCATCAAGAAAGTTACCATACTGATCCCAGCTACATCAAGTTAAAGTTGGCTTGAAAGCCTCTTGGAGAGCATGGTGGAGCACAGCGCCCTTGCAACAGGCTCCTGGAAAACAGGTACCCCATGCTACCCAAGAGCAAAGTGCTTTACAAACAGCATGTGCCTGCTCCTAAACCCTTGGATCATTACAGGAGTCAGTAAGACCATAGTAAACCTTGACTTCTCAACATTAAGACACAGAACGTGGAAGCTCCTCTATTTGTTATGTGCTGTGACCCAACAGGCCAACCAGCTGGTGCCAGTAAATCCAAATGCTGTCATCGAAACAGCTGCTCAGGAGCACAGAGGTATGGGTTAATAGATCCTATCAAAGTCAAGCTCATAAATGACTTCATCAAGATACATCAGTGTGTCAGATATCCTTTTGCTTTCAGTACTAAAGATTATCAAAGGGCTTATTGTCACCAGATCATAAAAGGTTGCTGGACTTGAGGCTATTTTTTGCGGAGTTCCTTAAGAATTAGAGAATAGCTGGCAATTTCATTTACGAATATTTGCGTTCCTACTCAGGCAGTGGAAGCGTGGAAGGCTTGGAAAAGTGATGGATATTCTGCATCTGGGGAGAAGGAAAATGAGCTCTAAAGCTATAATCCCTTGTTAGCAAACCTTCTCTTGGATTAATGTACAGAGCTGGAAACCTCTAAAATGCGGGTTCAGGATCTGGCTCTGACTTCTGGGACCAGGATCTAGCACAGTCCACGTACAAACTGGGTATCGAAGGTAGTGGCCATGCTGCCTGACCTCTCTGGGTGCTCTGGGGGAGTGTCTGCTGTGTTGAGCAGTCCCGGTCATTTTCTCATCATTCAAAAGCTCAGCAGCAGCGATCTGTATGCCGTGCTTGGCAGCTGTCCCAGTAGCACAGGAGCACTCTGCGATGGACTCTGAGTTTCTAGGCTTGTGTGACTACTTCTTAGACCTTATAACAGCAACATTTCACGCTGTCTTCCACGGTTTATGGAGACAGTGGCACTGCAAGTGAAATATTAGGCGTAGTCTCTTCAAGGGACTAAGCAAACCCTTAGAGATGATCAGGGACTCTGAGCTCTCCTTCTTTAAGATATATGGACACCCTCCCCCAGAGAAGAATGGATTTCGAACCTCTGCTCTCAGACAGATCCCGTTCTCGCATGTGGAATTCCAAGAGCAATGACAGATTATAAACTCATGCCAAAGTCGCTGAAGCATTTAATAGAGTCTGAGGAAGCCAGTGTCAATCTTTCCTTTGTCCAGAATTACTTTAGCAGAAGTATGCAGACTCTTCACATTCTCTGCATGGTTCACGTGAAGTGAAATCTCATCTAAGTGCGGTAATCTCGGGGCTTTAAATTACATTTAACCTAAATCGTTAACAGTTGTTGATTCTCCATGTTATAATTATATTGGCTACAAACGGGATCAAGTCAACAGCGCGGAGGAGACGTCAGTGGGGTGACTGTGAAATGACAGGCAGCCGCACCAATCCCCGGCCCCTCCACACAGCTCGTGTGCGCTCGCAGCTCAGGGCTGGGAGGGCTCAGGGGAGGAGGGGGGCTCCGCACATATGTCCAGAAATTGCTGCAGTGGATGGCTTGGCTCAGCTCTCGCTGCTATTTAAAGGCACATGAGCTGCATGTTAAATTGGGCATTAGTATTTGCCTGGCTCTCCAACACACAGCTGGTTTGACTGTGCTATACAGCAGTCCTGTTGGGGAACTGAGGACAAAATGCAGGCAGAGCCCATCAGCACAGAAATTATGGGACATTAGGGGCTGACTCCTGCTTCTCCTCTTCAGATGACAGTTTCATTAGGGCAACTCCCTAAACCAGAACAGTATTAGCAAATTAAGATCATGGCTTGCCACTGTGCTTTGAGTTGCCAAGAAATGCTTGGTTTCTTCCACAAAGCACCAGCTCAGGTAAATCTCTGGACTTTAGCACAAGATAAGAAGAAGCATTTGCAAATGGAGGATTTGCCTCTTGCCTACCCTAAACACTCAGCTTGGGTGCCCGTTGCTAGCAGCTGCCCCCGCTCTGCAGGAGGTGGCTGTAAAGCCTCAGACACCTGAATATTTACAGTGGACTCATTCTAGGAAAATAAAACAATGGATTCAGCTAAGTCCATAAATTGCCATCTAAAATACCTATCAGCTCGCAAGCAAACTATTACCGAAAAGGTTTTAAAGCACAAGTGAGTGAGAGGAACCACAGCACAAAGAAACTGAAGCTGTGTCTATACTAGCAAATTAAATGTGCCGGGGGCCATTCCCTGGCACTGATGCCAGTTGGCAAGGAGCAACCTGCATCCGTAGCATTAAACTGTCTTACTCTCCAAAACAGGGTGACCGCATGGAAACTGGTGCTGGGAGCAGTCCCTGGCCCATGGCGCTTCTGAGCCCTACCCAGAAACTGTGTGGGAGAGAGCTACTGGGCACAGGTCAAAATGTGCCAAGACCCATGCTAAAAATTTCATGGTGCAGAGGATGGGGAGTGCTGAGGGATGTTCCTGGTGCTGTTAAACGTAGTGGCATTGATGTAGCCTGAAAATTTCAACCTCTGCTACGGACAAGATGAAAAATCTCAGAAAGAATGGGAGCAACTCCACCCTTTTGCGTTCCTGGTTGGGAGCACAAGAACATGTAAGACGTGTACTTTGCCCTGAGAGCCTTGCTGGCAGGAGGCTCAGCCCTCGTGCTATGGGTGGGCACACACCTCCTCTGGAGTGCAGCCATGCATAGTTTTGCCAAAGAGAAGCTATTTCATTTTTTTAAGTATTGCTTTTCCTATGACTCTGGTGGGTTTGCAAGGCTTTGTTTTGTTGTAATCGGAACCTTCCTTAATGTTTTGCACTCTGCAACTGTTGATCCATACTTTCACCTCTCAGCCATTTCTAACACCGTTTTCTGTCTTTGAATTTCATTTTCATGACAAAAGATGACAAACATGAGCACTGAATAAGACAGCCACAATATTTGTTGTGACTGGAAGACATCAGTGCTCAGTTATTTAAAACAAAACAAATTAAAAAAAAAAATCCCGTTTCCAACGGCAGATTCTTTTGTAAATCAGAACAATGCAGAGCAGCCTGGCCAGGCTGGCCATGGAGATGGGGCTGTGGTTTCCTAATGCAACGTGTTCAGTGGCAATGCTGGTTTCAATTATTCTCACAATCGCTCGTTCCCATCACAGAACTGACATTTCTTGGCAGGATTTTTTTTTTTTAATCGGATCAGGTCCCTAATCCAGTTCAAAATACAGTCCTGCAAACAGTTGTGCTGTCACAACCAAATGGGCTGAAGACCAGCAGACAGGACACAGGAGACGGAGAATGGGAGGGAGGGAGGGAAGGTACCAAATATTGAGTTTGCATTGAGTTTATAGCTGCTTTCTCTTTCTAACGCCTGCTGCTTTTTGCTTTCTGCTCCACCTGTGGGTGAAAGCATAATCTGAGGAGATAGTGAGCTCAGGATTTCACAGCTGTGCAATGCTTGTTTTCTTTGCACCTTCCTTTCTTCCCAGACTTCAGGGATGGTTTGTGCAGACAGTCCCATGCTCCTATACTGCTGTGGCAAAGTGGTGCTTCAGCTTCCTCTTTCCAAGAAGGAATCACTCAGAAGGCAGGATGCGTTCTCACAGCAAATATCAGCTTACTTTTGCCTGTATAAAGATTGGTAGATCTGGCCAATGCAACCACCCCTTTGAAAGCAAGTCCACATTCCAGCAGGACTTCCATGATCACTCAAGTTACTTAATACTTTTTTTTTCTGCATCCACCTTCACTAAAAAGATTAACTGCTATCAGATGTTTAATGCAATTAACAGCAGTGTCAAAAGAGGAAGAACTCAGACTAGAAGAGGAGGAACAGATTTTGGAGTACTCCTTCAATTAGATGTTCTCAGCTTGGTTGGGTCTAATGAAAATCACCCGAGAGTACTTAGGGATATGGCTGAAGCAATCACTGAGGTGTTTGCAGCTAAAACCAGCTCTCAGGCATCTGTGGTTGAATTATCCAGTTTGGAGATTATCTGTGCCACAGATGCAGAGATAGCTAGGGTCTGACATGGCTCATTAGCACAAGCACCACATGAATAAAGCATTGCAGATTCCAGGGTCAAGTTGGGTCTGGAAATAGTCCAAAAATTTCCATTCAGGGCAAAGCTAAGGCCTTCTTTCAGAAAGCCCGGCTGGACATGAGCTGACTGTGTACACCTGGACCTGTATCATATTCCTTGCTGAGCTCCAGGAGAATCATCAGCTTAGGTGCAGTGTGAGGAAAGTGGTATGGGTCATTTCAAGCCCACTTGTTATGCCCATCTAAAAAGCCCCCTCTAACATGAGTCCAAAATAAGTCCAACTGGATCTGAGGTAAGTCTGTAAAAAGACCTTGGGCCATCTCTGCATTGTGTTCCCACAGACCTGCATTGTTCCCTGTATCCATCACCGGAGTGTCTCAGCTCTCCTGAGGCTCCAGCAAGCAGCTGATAATATCTTGGAGGATTTGCAAAGCTGCAGAAGACTGGAAAAGAGGCAAACATTAAAAGAAAGGAAGACCTGGTATGGGTCTTTAAAAGGCTGAATAAAAAACTGCCCGTTGGACTGTGCTGGGGAGAAGACACTTAGATGTGATGTAGCAGCCCACAGGGGTTGGCCAAGAGTAAGCCACATTGAATCAAGGTAAATATCTTTCTGTGCCTTGTTCCTGCCCTGCCTGTGGCTGTGGCTTTTCCTGCTCCTGTTTACTGGTGTTTTCTAGCATTTCCCAAGGATGTGGGTGACGTCGTCAGCGCCTGTGCTGGTGTGGCCCTCATTGCAGCACTGTTCCTAGGAAATATGGTGGCTTGATGGCACAACTCTTGCCTGGCACCGACACCAGGCCCATACTTCAGTGGTAGCCTTTTCCGATGAGCCTTTCCCAAATAAAGGGTCATTTAACTGCTCCTTCTTCTTGAGTGAGTGAACTTCAGATATTCCTCCAAGCATCAAAAGGGTTTTACCCAAATCACAACAATGTATGAGGAGACAGAAATGTTTAAATAAGGTATCTAAACAACCCTGCATCTTTCCACTAATTACACTAGAATAAGAAAGAAAATTAAACACCCTCCTTAAAGCATCTTTAAGTAGCAGTTTAATTCTGAACTGGATTTATGCAGATTAATATTAGAGTTCCTCTATTACAACTGTACTTCACTTGTACACTGAGTAATTATATGGTAACTGGTGGGTAAAGGTTGTGCAGGTATTGTAAACGTGAGTTCCATACCCTGAGATATTTTGATATCTGTTTAGAAGAAGAAAATCTGCAACTCCAGACACTGTCTGGAAGAATCCACTTAAAAATAGTAGGGATGTAACAAGAGACACACTTATCTTTCTGCAAAAAAACACTGTGAAAGATCAAGTGCTAATATGCTGCCCCACACACTTTTTCACATAGATTCTCTATATGCCACATCCAAGAGAATTCATTGTCTGATTCACCAATACTGCACAGCGATCGCTTCAGCATTTTCCAGTCCTTCAACTGATTAATACCTTATGTGTCACATACCTGAAGCGAGGCTGAATTACACCCATGACTCAGATTTTTCTCTTACTATAATTATACACCTACAGCAGAAACGAAGGTTTCATGACTTTGTCACTGGCTAATGGATGTGTCTGTGAGCTGACAGTGATGTGAGTTATCCATCCACCCGTCTCCCGGCTATCGGAGAAAGATCGGAGTGACTCATCTCTGGGGTACCAAGTCACACCAGCAAGGAAACAGTTCCTTCTTGTTTCTTTCCTCTTTGAATTTTGCTCTGTATGAATAGGAAAATCACATTTTAAGGCAGATTAAATGACTCAGTTACAGGATCTCACCTCACTGCAGATGCCAATAGCGCAGTCATCTGTGTCACAGCTGGTTGCTCTAGGCTCCCTTTTAGTCGACGGAGGGAAATAGGGCCTGATTCATCTTGACTAAGTTAAATATCAGCATTAGCACAAGGTGAGTCACGTTATAAAAGTGCCTGTTCCCCTGGTGACTCTGGATACAGGCTGCTTGCCATGCTCCGGCATCAATGGCTACGCTGCAGATAACCTGCCATGACGGGTGATGAATCCTGGCCCAGGTGAGTCAGAAACAAGGGCACATGCATTTAGAGATCTGACGAAATAACCTGCTCTGTCACCCAGATGTAGTCTCCCACTCCTCTCTACCTGACTTACTTCTTTTCCTTTTTTTGCTGCATAGACAGTATTTGGGCAGATCCGCTAGATTAATTGGTATAGGGAGGTATTGCATGAAAAATACAGGACAAAATGAGGTTCCTTCATGTCCATAATACTTATTTCTGCAGATTAAATGCCCTAGACAGCCTTTCCCTCCCCTCCTCCCCCAAATCAACCCAGGCTTCTAGTCTAAAGTAATACAAAATCAAAATTTATTCTTGAGTCAGAATAAGCCGGACACCCTCCAGCCTCAGGTCATTACGGTGTGTAATGGGAAAATCCTGGGACTGCCAAGGACGCAAAAGCCTGGTGCTCCCTGGGGACATGGGACAACCATTCTTCAGATGGCAGGGGATGCTGTCCCCTGTTGTGGCAGGAGACAGCACAGGGTGATGTCAGGACCTTTGGAAACTGTCCTGTAAGCCGACTGAAGACTGATTTGACTTTTTGCTTTGCTGGGTTTTCCACTTTTGCTCAGCAGCCCGGCACTGCAGGCAATGCACCTGGGAGCCCGCGGGTTGAGCTGGGTGCCCACCAGTGCTGATTCGGTCTTTTAAAAAAATAATTACTAATTTGCCAACCTACAGGTTTACAGACCTAGTTTCAAAAGAGGCAGCATAATAGGTACCTTTCAGGATTTTAAAGTCCTTTGGATGGTTTCCTGGGGGCTTTTTAATTTATTTATTTTGATTTACATATCCAGTAAAAAGGATCATATCTAATACCAACTCTAACGCCATTGGCTACTTTTTGAGTAAAACTGTAGCATTAAACACTTTTACTAAACACTCCTGGGGAGGAAGAGAGAGAAAAAAGAAGGGCCTAGCAACAATAAAAAAAAATCCATAACATTTTAACAACAGATTTTTATTGAATCACATATAAACCCTTTCAGGATTATAATGAGTTTCAATGAAAATACATTTAAAGAAGGATTAAGGCAATTTAAATACAGTTTTAAAAAGTGCAGCCTAGGTAGGTAGGTAAAAAAGAGAGAATAAAAGTCCTACAGGGTTCACAATAACTGTGCTGTGAAGTCTTGGACCAAAGCAAATAATAGGTATATTCACTGAGGAACACCCAAAAAACCTCACCTGATGTAATTTCTGAAATGGACCACCCTGAGTGTGGTGAACCCTGACAGATGCTGCTGTGCTGAGCAGAACAGCCAGATTCAGGCTCAGTGACCCCCACTTCTGAAATGCGCCATCCCACACCGATTGATGGCCGTGCTGGTCCTCAGCAAGAGGGTGTCAGAAGGGTGTTATGTACAACTACTCTTACATCTTTAGTTAACTGATGAATTTTCTTGAGTGCCATTTTACAAACATATTTTATGCAGCCTTCCTTCCTCCTAGGTCATTAAAAAGCCCATCCAGAACAAGGTGCTCTACAATCGAACCTTCTCCCTTTTGTTATCCACCTTCATGTTCTGAAATAAGACCGTTCTTCTTACCTTCCTCACCATTTGACACAGTCACAGAGGATAAGATATCCAGGAACTGGAATTTTCTTCCCAATGATGGTGAAAACTCCCGGCTCCAGCTGGCACCTGGGGCTGGGGATGCCCTCCTCCCCACTCCTGGCTCCACTACACCTTGCCAAGAGTTGCAGCTCTGCCTGCTAACGACATGCTTTCCAATAGCATCAAAATAAAATTGCATGATGCAATAAGACTTGCAAAATGTTTCGGCTGCCTGAGGCTGTGTGTGAGAAACACCAAGGTGTTGGGTGAGAGCAGAGCGGCGCAGGAGGTCCCCAAATCCTTTTTGGCCCCCAAATCTTTCTGGCCCCTGAAATCATGCTCTGCAGGGCCCCATCCTGAAAGAAAAGGCAGGAGCTTGTGCATGGGATTTTTCAGGATTGTTTCCATTAGTTTTAATGACCAGGCATAATTGCAGCACAGATATTCAACCAGGATCCTGGGGAGTTTTGACAAGCTCTATCAAAACTTTTGCAGTTCATCTCAAGGACTAGCTTTACAATTAATGTCATTCTCTGGTTTATAGTCATAATCCTGGAGCAAGAACTGATGATTGTTAATTTTATGCTTTCTTTCTTTCTGCTTACCCATTATGTCAGCATATTTCATTTATGCTAGGCTTTCCGAAATCAATCTTCATTTTAATGTATAGTCCCCTATTGCCTTTTTTTTCAGTAAACAGCTGAAGATTTAGTGTTGGCTTCCAACACACTGAATCCATTTATGATAGTTTACATAATCAGATTTTCAGTGCACTGTAAATCTGTCTTAAAATGCTTGCATTGCTCCAGGACTAAATTGGTTAACTTTCTGAACTGTTTTTCATCATTTGTGTACATTTCACCATTTTAGGGAACAGTTAAGGTGCTATTTTGGTAGGGCTTTAGCACCTTCTATGTGTCATTGATTTTTTTTCCCCCAGTAGGGAATTTCTACAAATGAATGTTGTATTTCAGAAGAAGAACTGCTTCGGTCATAAATATCTTCTAGGCTACTAAATGTCAAACTTTCTTGCGGCAATAGGGTAATTCATCTCTTGAATATAGTGGTTGACTTTTGCAATTAAACAAAGTGATGAAATTTCACAGGGAAGAACAAGCAAAACTAGCTGAAATGTTAACATGCAGATGGGTGGTGAACCTATGAAGCAGCTCTGATGGGAAGCAGGAATGTGCTCCCAGAGGCTGCTTGTGGATTTTCCTTGTGCATACGGCATCCTGCTTTTAAGCTCTGAGGAATATGAGGGCTAACAGGAGCAAGACACAAGCACGGGTGAACAGCACTTCTGTTGAGCCTCTGAAATTGTCCTTCCCTCTGTGGAGAACCAGGTTTCTTCAAGCACAACAGTTTGCTCTGCTGTATCATTTGGCAGCAGGACACAAAAGTGACATGTAAGACAAACGGAAGGGCCTGGGGACCACTGGAGGAGCTGCTGGAGGAAGCCTGTCCAAGTTACCCAGGGATGTGTTGCTTCACCGCCATGGGTTTTAGGAGGCTTCAGCTGAGTTGATGCTCAATATACATATGAGTCATGAAGGAACTTGAGGGTGAAGCCCCGAAGCAGCTGCCAGCCAGTCTGGAGCATAGAGTCATAGTTAGGGCTTGCTTGCATTTGCAAGGGTGGGTTTGACCAGTAGCTGATCCTTCTCTGAAGCCTGATGTTTCTTTCTCTCCAGCATGAGGACAGCTCTACAAAAGTGCAACCCATTTCACAAGCTCAGTTGCTAAATTGATTGCATTAAATCAGTGAAATTTTCTCTGAGGAAACACACTGACTTCGTTCCTACCTTCTCATATAAAGTAGACTCAATACCAAGCACTTTGAACTTGGTTTATAACTGTGCACACTGGGGTGTTATTAAATCATTTTAGAAGCTGAACTGGTGTGGAGAGTAGAGAAAATTGCATTTCGATGTAGCTTGTGAGCGTGGACAGATGTCAAATACGAAGTGTCTGAGTTCAAGGCTGGAGGATAATAACTTTCCAGCGCCACAGCTGGCTTCAGTTTTCCCCTGTGATAATGTTGCCTTGCAAAATTAAGGGTAAAGGAGCAAATGATGATATGGGTTTAACTGGAGCAAATCAAATATAACTCAACTGCAGTTGGGTAAGTATCACTTTGTTTACCTTATACTGATGGACAGAACTTAATCAAAATGGTCAAACAAATGTCTATTTTATATTTGGCCCAGGTAAAACCCTACATGAGGAGAAAGCTGGCAAAAGGAGCGGCTGCTGTGGAAAGGACAGAACAGAGGAAAGAGCTAGAAGGACCCAAGTCTGAAGTGAAGGTTTGATGAGAATAAGTTAAAGTATTTGTACCCCTGAGATGCTAAATGAGAAAAAAACCTGACACAGGCAGGTAAATTGTAAAGTGTTCAACATGGCCCATGTGGACAACAAGGACTGCAGACGGATGCTGTCCCTGCCAACCTGATACCAACTGCATGGTGATATTTATAGGACTTCAGGGAGTGATTTTCTTCTAAAACTCAGGAAAATAAACACAGGTTAGAAACAGTGCCACCAGCACATTATCAAATTTATGAAGTTAAATACTGCAGAGTTTGGAAGCGCTAGAAAGAAGCACGTACAATTTCTCACAAGACTCATACCAATAGCCCAGGCTCCACTGTGCTGGGCTTACTTCAGCGTTTGACCTTGAAGACACCTGATGTCTGGGTGGACAATCCGTAACTGCGAGCTGTGGCACACTCTGCTGAGCTCAGCAGTGCTGGCAGGTAGGAAGATTGTCCAGGAAGTACCTGGTGAATTTATGGTGCCTTCAGGGCTGGAAGGCCCCTGAGTTGTTGAGCGCTAGATTGCTCTGTTAGATACAGATGCAAAATTCTGCCTAAACCCTTGAGTAGTTTCTTGTGCTGGTGTCCTGGACTTTGCCTCTAAAACGTAAAAAAAAAAAAGCACATTGCTTAATTGAGAGCATGTGATCCTTATCAACCAGGTGGAGCAACAACATGAAGCAAAGGAGAGAGTCAGCACCCAGCAGTCCCTGAGCTGTGCACTTTAGTCCCCTGTAACATATGTTAAGCCATAACTTTGCCCTTATAGAACAAGAGCCGAATTTCTCCTTTGCGTTGGCTTAAGCTGGATGCAACTTTGTTCGCTCTCTGAGGGACGTGAGTCCTGCGAAGGTGTAGCCATGTACACTGCCGTAAAGGTGCTGCCGGTAGGTGGGGTCCACGTGGCAATTTTGATTGCTCACCCTGCACCGTTTGCTGGAGATTTTAACCATCTGCTCTCATAAAGGAGTTGTATGTCATGTGAGGAGGTCTCTGGAGGACCTTTCAATGATTGGGGCATAACAGCTGGAAACGACCATCTGCCCACAGAATAATTATTTATTCCAGAAGGAGATCAGAGGAACTGAGATCTTTTTTCCTGTCTGTTCATATCAGGAGCGTTTCTAACCAGATATGGATGTGAGCTAAGGTCCCAAATTCACATACCTCTGAACTTCAAAGTAACCTAAATCAGGCTGCATGGTGAGGGACCAGATCCACAGGGTTCAAGTTCCTTGAATCAAGGAAGAAGAGAGATGGGCTGGGATAAAAACATTTGTGTGTGCAAGAGAGAAAGAATTGTTGATGGAGACGGAAACTGTGTTGTGCAGCTCTGGGTTCATCTCTGTTTCCAGCTCCAGCATACATAGCAAGGCTGTTCCCAGCTTTCCAACTCAGGCAGACACAGTGTATTCATGGATCTGAATCAGTTACTGTGCGCAGAGCGCTTCAGCTGAACATCAGCAGAGCAAGACTCCTTCTGCAGAGCACTTTGATATGAGGGGACTGGCTGTCTTGGGGGATCTCTAATAAGATGTGTTTAACATGAGGTTGCTGGTTGCACTCTCACCTGCACAGATGTATAATGAAGCTGTTGCATGAGCAATTGTGGGGTTTGCATTTTTGCGCATATGGAAAGGTGGAGCACACATTGCTATGTGAGGCTAACCTTGAAAATCAGAGCTGAAAGGAAGGAATGTGGGAAGGAATTAGTTCTGAAGAGAAAAATGTGGATTTTGATAAGGGAGGCACCATCACTCGTTGCCTAATGAGCATCAAATGTATTCCTGATACTGCATAAATGCAAGAGACTTTCTGGTATGAAGATGACAAAGTGATGGCACCCAGACCTTTTATCTGAAGCACCTGAAAGGCCTGAGGCTAGAGCTGCACAGGATGCTGAGCCACTTGGGCAGCTCGCTGCCTGGGAAGGGGAGTCCTCGAGCCATGCACTGGGGCCCACCGGTGAAATACTCTGCCCCAAATACACGGGGAGGGGGTCAGTGCTGAGCGAAGGATGTGCTCCTGGCAGACCGGGTTTGGAGCTCTTTCCCACCATGTATATGCTGAAACACCCTGTGTACCTCTTGAAGAGAGTCCGTTCTACTTAAAAAAGAAAGAGGAAAGAAAAGGTGTAAACTGAATGTCCTTCGCACACACTCTATTAAATTCTCTGATCAAATAACATAGTGGTCAGCAATAGGCTCCCTGCTTCTCTACGATATCCAAGACTTAAATCAGCTACTGTTAAACTATAAGTTTTATAGTAGACCGCTGAGGTAGAGTCGGGATTGGCAAACCAGCCCTTGGAGCTACTCAGTCAAAAATATATCTAACAACAAACTCATGGCATGGATTTCAAAAGAATGAGACAGTGTGACAGTGTTTGTGCTCTTTCTGTTTCCTGAGCCTTCAGGTTCATCTTTTCTCCCCAGCCAGGAGATTCTCAAATCTAACATTTAAAATGAAAGTGGAAGTGCTCCTGTAATTTATTGACACTCTTAAATGCATGTGTAAATGTGATTTCTTAATTAACTATGAAGTGGAGCGTTTGTTGAAGATGTCTCAGTAGAAAGTTTTTGAAGTCATATTTATAAACAAATTGCAAATCTCTTCAAATCCATAATTATCTGTCACAACTGATGAGCACTGAAAATATCTTCCAAGATATTGTTAACCCTTTAGAGCTGTTTAAACCGTGAGTTGTTATACCTTTGTAACTTTGAACAGGGAACTTTGATATCATGTTTATACTCACCACTTGACTCCGTGAACTGGATTTCAGGAAAAGAGCAAATACCAGGAAACTGTGATAAGATCTGGAGAACTGGCAAAAGTGTACTTGCGCAGACAGCGGAGAGCCAAGAGTGAGACACCCTGTAGACTCCTATGGGTTGTTCCTTAAGATGAACAGCAAGCTCAAAACACCGGTTGGCTCCCTCAAATGCCAGCCATGCCTGCAGGTTTGTCTCTCAGCACTTCCCTTCCTACCTCCGAGATCTCCAAAATATGCTGAATAAGCTGTGGGCATCATTGCTTCTAGCGCTGGCAGGGAAGATGGGAGGCGGGGAGATGGCTGCGTAGTAGCCAGCTCTGCCATATGTAGGTTGTGCCTGGGGCAGCCCAGTGCAAAGCCTACGCATCTGCTGCAACCCACCTCCAGAAGGACAAGTTACACAGTTATCACAGCTGTGACACCATTTCTTTACATTTTTAAATTACTATTAGTTTAAAGGGCAAAAACGTTTTCCCAATGACTCTTGGATTTTTGACTGACATGAAGACTGTGAGAAGGGTGGGTGCGGCTGTTCCTGATGTCCTGCCCCAGTGCCCCTCGGCAGAGATCTCGTTTATCTCTTCTTTCAGGATGGATATTTGGAAGATACTTATCTCTCAGTTTCATCTGAACTGGATAACGTCACGCCTCTGACACCATAGCCACACACAGACATTCTGAGCAATTGGCTGGACATGTGTCCCGATATGTACGCTATGCCTGCAGCAAAATTCACATATACCCTTAAATAGAAGTGAGTGAAAATGTGGCTGGTCAAGCAATGACAGTGGAAAATATGGAGAATCCCTAGCCCTGAGCCTGGTGTGGCACTAGACAGAGCTGGGATCTGAGTACCTGTCCTGCAGGAACATTGTTTCAGGAGCTTTTACGTAGCTTACACTGGTCCCACGTCCTTATGCAATATGGGACACACTAATCTATGCCTTTGAAGACCATTGAAAATAGACCCTGAGATGTATTGCTGTGTATTTAAGAAGCTTGACACAAAAGCTTCAAGAATTGACTTAGAGAAACAAGTTGCACCTCATAACAAGGATATTTTCTACAGATATATTACTTGATTAATACTATTTGGACATGTGGTAATAATGTGAAAATGTCAGCGTGGTCTCCTCCTACAACCTCACTCTTAAGACTTTTAACAGTAAAATACTGTAACATTTCAAGAGAATCCTGCTGAATCCCTGAGCTTGTCCTTAGCCTTGAGTGTGCTGCAAAGCACATTACAGTGTGTGTGAATAATGAGAATTACTGCTGGCGGTACAAGGAGGAGCTCAGCATCAAGGACAACATCCAGTTTTAGCATGTTCCCACACAGCCCATTGAAGATAACAAAAAGAGGCTATTCCAACTAGAACTTTGTGTATCTCTAGTGTTTAAAATCAGAATCTCAGAAATTATCCTGATGGCTCGTGGATGGCAAAGACCTTTGCGTACAGTAAATATTTTAAGAGCTCATTTTCCAAATTTGTTCCTGGCAGACAATGCTTACATTTTTTTTCCTGTTTGTTTTGAACCCTGGCTGTATTTATTTTGGGATGAGGAGAACTGCATGATGCTTTTTCTCCATTCCTGAGACTAGAGTCTGATGAAGCTGATGAAACACTGCAATGTGAACAATAGTGGCACTCTGTTCATCCTTTAGTTTGTCTCCTGGGCTAAGCTGAACAGTATAGTCTTTCCCTTAAGCCTTCCAGGTAGCAACCAACATGTGAAGTCCCTAATTTCTCAAGCTGAGCCCACAGCCTTCCCCAGCTCCTGCAGCAGGAGAGATGCGGTGGCACCCCCAGCCCTGAGCAAATCAGAAACTGCACAATGGCAGAGGGAGGAAAAGCAAAGTCTTTGCAGTGCCAGAGCATATGGCATTTCTTCCATGAGGCATATGTGGTTTTGTGGTTCAGGAAAATTTTCAGGACCTGGCTTTCTATTCCCTGGGGTTTTTACTTGTAAACCAAAAGTCATACACAGATTTGCTTGGAGAAAAGGAGCTGAAGTCTTAATTTTAGAGTAAAAAATGCATTTCCAGGTAGAGCTCATAGATTCGTGTCCTAAAGCCATGTTGTGTATTAACACACCCAAAGTGGTGGCACAAGCTTGTTTTGCAGAAGCAACAAAGCAAGGCTGAAGCGAGCCTTTGCTGAAGGCAACAGCACAACTCCCATGGGCCTCAAGGAATTGGGATTTTCTTTCGGAATGGAGGTGGATGAAGTTCAGAGGTGGATGAAGTTCTCAGTTGCATTTTTAGTGCAGCACAGTTCCCGCTGGGCTAATCCCAGAACCAGCCCCACATCTCTTGCAAAGGCAGCCCTGCCGGAAGGAAAACTCCTGCCCCTGCGCGCTGCCTCTCTTTCCCATCCCCTGGAGAGGAGTTCAGGGATGCTGCCCAGAGGCAGATGGAGAGGGAGGGGGCAGAAAGCAACTTGCAGAACCTCTGCCTTTCCCATCTGCAAAGCCAGGGTGTCTTGGCTCACCTCACCCCTTCTTTCAGTCTATGTGCAGGAGCAGGGGGGAGTCTCTGCCATCATCCCCGTGCCTGGCTGGTGAGGCGGGGGGAAGCCCTGTCCTCCAGGCTCTCAGGGGGCAGGGGAGGGAGCAGGATCCCAGGCAGTGCTGCGGGGCAAATGAAGGAGGGGCATTTATGTAGGTCATGTTGGTTCATAATTAATTGCTAGAGGATAGGAGAGTGTGTGCAGAGGGAGAAGGGCACCAATAAATTAATTTGAGTAACCAGGCTTTGGAGAGGGGCTGGGTGTGCCATGTTATCAGGCAATTGGCAAGAGTGAGTCTGTGGCTTCACCTTCACCAACAACACTGAAAAAAGCAGCAGTGTGGCCACTGCCACCACCTCTCCATCACTCTTCTCCTTGTGCTACTCTGTCTGTGGTGAATCAGATGAGAAGAAGAGACTCCTGGGGAAAGAACTCAGCAAAAGGTTGGGGTGGGCTTTTTTTTCCGAAAAAAACAGGGGGTATTTTTCAGCCAGATCAACCACCTGAGCAGGTTTGCTTTAAAGCTGTGCTAGCAGAGCAGAAGCCATGGCAGAGGGTCAGGATGAAGGAGGGAAGGGCAGGGAGCCCGACGGAGCCCGCAGTGCACGCACAGAGGAAACCCTGGGGTGTCACAGCCGCAGAGCAAAAGCCAGTTCCTTTGGGAAACTAATGCCTCTCTCATGCACATGGGAAAGAAGTTACAAGCCCATCTTCAGACAAAATCTTTATTTGTCAAATTTTGATAATTATCATTGAACTTTTGAGACTGGCAGCGCTGCGGTTTGTATGCATTCCACCTATAGCTTTCCATAGGTTTTTCCTTCCTTAATTAAATGACAGTTCTTGCAAGTGGACAATATCTGCAAAGCTGAGTAAGGAATGAGGAAATTCACAGTAGAACAACTGTCAACGAGTCAATGAAAGGCAGCAAATTCACTGTACATGAATGAAATGCAGGAGGGACAGGTAAATATCGAGAAACAGGACGACTCACTGCCTGGCAGATCTTGCCCTGAGGATGGTGGGGTCCATCCCCACCACAGCTTTATTGCTGTTGGTGAAATTATTCTAAGCCCTGTTTCGCCCCCGTGCCCGGTGTGGCCATTGGTGTGCTGGCCCAGCGCGCTGCAGCAGGAAGCACTCACCGGCACACCGGCCCCGTGGGGATTTCCCCTGCTGCACCCAAGCTTGTCTTGTTAGCGTTATCTGGAAGTTCAGGATAAGGGTACAGCTCTGTCTCCCTATTTCCTTCTTCTTGCTTGTGTGTCCTCTGCCTATTGCACATGCAGATCCCAGCACATGCCCCAGATTCGGCATTTACAGCCTGGTAATTCCCTGCAAATTTCTGTGATGGCAATGCAACCTTATCTGACCATGCACTTTGATACCCGACATAAAAGTTTCCATGGTCTGCTGATTTTTCCATACCTATAAGACTGTAAATGTTCCTTCTGTCTATAGGGAGCGCTGGCCTATTGCTTTAAACGGGCCCCGTGGCTGCGTCCTAGGCCTGGCGCTGGCCCACAGCCACTGAAAACAGAAATGCTGTAAAGGCGGGGGGCACAACCAGAGAGCTGCGCTCAGCGCATCAGCGCAAGGCTGCACAGAGGGTGGACATGGGGCTGAGTTCAGGGAGATGCCCCCTCCCCACACCACCTCAAGGTGTGTCCTGCCCCGAGGGTGCAGGACGTGGCCCCTCGGGGAGCGGAGAGGGTGGGCAGGGAGAAGCCCCAGGAATGGGGGAAGGAAGGACACGGGGCAAGGACTGGGGTTGGGACAAGGGTCAGGAAGGGAGAGTGTGGTTTGAGGGATGATGGGGAGGGAAGAGGCTTTGGGCAAGGGGCAAGAGGCCTGGGGAGGGAGACTGGAGGGCACAGTGTTGGTGTGGTATGTTATGTGTGAGAACGTTTGGTGGGTTGGTGGTGGTTTGAGGGGTGCGAGCGGTGGAAGGGGCTCCTTGCGCCCCGCTGGGTTGAACCACAAGGTCTGTTACAGAATCGCCCAGGGCAAAGACCTGGGGGAGAAAACTTCTGGGCCTCAGGTCCAGCTACAGGGTGGTTCCAATTGATTGTGATGCTTTTCCTTCACTGCGAGCTGCCGCTTCAAATGTTGCAGGGCCCCTTGGCATCCACGTGTGCTCTGCAAACAGAAAACCATCCAGTCTGCGCCCAAGCCCAGGGCTTGTTATCTGCAGGCAGAGGGCAGAGGACGGGAAGAGACTCCACCAGAGCCTTGGGGTGGCATGATTGCAGCCATCAGCCCCGCGTCATGTTGCCATGGGACGCCCGTCCCAGGCAGAGGCTGAACACACAGCGAGGGCAGTGGCGGGGCTGCCACCCCAGTGGGGACCAAGCTCCAGATGTGAGGACAGTGCAGCACAGGGCTGACCTCTGCTGTCACCTCCTGGCCCCAACCCCCCATCCTTTGGCTGATTTCTGGACCCAATCCAGCATTTTGGGTGTCTTGCAGGAATTCGCAGGCTTTGAAACTGCAGCTTCCTCACTTGGATGGGTGACAAGATGATGAGGATGACAACTGTGCTGAAGGGAGGGATTTAATGCACCCTCCCAGTACCTCCCAGTGCTGCATTAGTCACAAAGGTCACATCTATTAACAGACAGAGCTGTAGTGTGTGGCAAGCGGGTCACATGTTACCAGCTTCTTGTTTCCACCCAGTAATTTGTGCTAAAAGGGAAGTAATTTAGTGTGAAACAATTTCTCTGGGACCGGAGGTCTCAAGGCAGGGGAGAATGCTGCTTCCATCCACTGGTTAACAGGAACGGGGAGCAGATGGGGGGAAACTACCAAAAGACTTTGCCTATATAAACTATTTACTTAAATTCCCCAGGGGGGCACAAGAGCAAGAAGTGAAGCAAGAAGCACTCAGAGAAACGTTTCTCCTATTGCCTTTACATTTACAAGGCAAGAGCGCTGGCGGACCCTGCCCCATGTGAGCTTTCTAACAAGACCTCCTCAAATGTCACGCTGGACTTCCATGTGTCATTGCTTGTCTACACAAGGTAGAATTACCCAAGTAGGGGAAATGAAATGAGAAAACCCAATTCCTGCTGCGGAGCATGTCCGTGGGGCTTGGGTGGCTGCTTGAGGAAGATTCGGCAGCAGTCAGCACAGCTGTGGGAAGAGGTTACCTCCCTGGTGCTGGTACAACTGTTAGTGCTGCCGTGTGGTAAACGAGATCAGAGAACTGAGCTGGCTAGAAAATAACTTTTTTTTCTTTTTTTTTTTTCCCTTTCAGCTGGGTGAGTTTTCCGCCAGATCAGTTCCCCAGGCCAGTTCATGGTGCAGCTGCATGTCGGCTTGTGGTGGCATAACATGAAAACAGTACAAAAATAGACTGAAGGCACAGATGGGAGAGACTCCTTTCAAAGGAAAGTGCTCACCAGACTACAGCCCGAATGAGCTCTGAAGCTCCTTGCTCCTAACTGTTAACAAAAGCTCTGTTAGGCAATGTCCTCGGCGACTGTGAGGCTCTGCACTGGGGTAGGTCTGCTCTTCTTCCAAACATCTGTCTTCACATGCCAGCTTCCCCTCCCACTGAACATGTGCAAGAGGAGCAGATGTGATAAGGAAGACAAACAGGAGGACAGATACTGAAAAGCTGGGTGAGACCCATCACTGCAACCTTCTGCTGCCAAAACGCATCCTTGAATAGTGGGGATCAAGGTGTGGTCTATGCGCAGATGCCGAGCTTTGCAAAAAGGGTATCTGAGCAGCATGCAGGGGAGCAAACATGATACAGAGGTACACTCACAGATGTCAAACTGCAGTGTCAGAGCCAAATTACTGCCAACTAGGTTGTTTTTTCTTTAAAAGAAGCAACGACCTGAGTTGCTGAGGGCTAGTGGCATCAGGCTGAATAACAGGGCCAGGTGGGCTGAATGGGGCAGTGTCTGTAAAGCTCTTCATAAGGACGCTGCATTGTCCATCTGTGCATGCTGTCCTAGGTACGCTGGAAGAAACTGAGACATCCTAATAAATTGTGTGAGAAATTACATTACTCTTCCCTGGGTCCAAGAGGCTCATTTCCTCCCAAGCAATACACTTTACAGGCATCTTTTTGAGCCCTAAGCTGAAGGACATTTTTCGGCAAGCCACTTCCTTTGTGCATTTCCCAATGCACAGCTGACGTGAACAGACATGGCACATCACAGCCTGGAACGATTTCCAGCCTCGGTGCAGGTCAGCAGCTATGCCATGTCTGCAGAGCAATTTGGCACATTTCTAATTTAACCCAGTTAATCAGATCAGCTTCTTAAAATGATTTTGTTTTCAGCACTCCAAGAAAAAGCTGTGTACTTCAGCTGAAAGAATAAAAGACTCTTCTCTCAAAATACTGACCATAATGTGAGCATTTATTGAGAAACTGTATGTGGGAGTCATAAACCAAACAAACCAAGATCACTCCTACAGAAAAATACAACCACAGAACAGGAAAGGCTGATTTTAAGGTCATTACCCGAAATGATTTTTGTCTGTATGAGAGATAATCATGATATTTAGGAATGTCCACTGGAATGTGAAGCGTTCTTCAGTTCTGGGAAGAAACATGTTTGTTTTGCTGATTGATGCAATAACCAGTGCTTTGGTTAACTAAGGAATAGTGGTTCCTTCCATTTAAAAGGAACACTTTGAGACCATATTTCTTAAACCCACATACCCTTAATGAAGGAAAACTGAAACTATTGGCCTTTTGGGGCGCTTTGCACCTTGCCTTGGGGCCACGACTTTGTAACTTTCTCACTACTGGATTATATCACATTTGGAGTGAAATAGAGGCAACACTGCTTATTTCAAAGTACCTGTTAAAAAGATTTAAAAAATAACTGTGCTGTGGGCAATACCTACAGAGTTGTTATTATTTAGGATCATGCAGACTGTGCAAAGGAATATCTTTAAATTCCAAATTTACTTGGATCCGATCAGGACTGAAACTGTTTGGATCTGGCAGATAGATAACAAACACAGATAAATTGCAAATTCTGCCTGTACAGACTCACCTGTGCTGTGTCTCCTGATATCTTGGAGATATTCTTTGACCCTGAAACTCCTCACTTGCCTGCTTGCCTCTATGTCTCTAGGGCTTGGAGTCAGTGGAAGCTTTGCTCTTGCTTACAGCAGGACATGTCTGGGCTCAGCCTGAGCATCGATGGAGTTGAAATTGCAGTTTTTCTCCTGCCTCCTTATCTACACTTTTGGACTGCAGTTTAACTATGCCAGTTTCACCCAAACCCCTGACTTCACCTCCTGCTTCGCTGCACACTGAAACCTTTGCTCCCTTTGGGATCCCCCTCTTTACTTGAGTCCTACCTCACCTGTTTTCACTCCAGGTAAGACAGCTGTGCTGGTTTAGACCAACCAACCCAACAGTGGCCATAAGGAAATTCCTAGGAAAAATTAAGAACAGAAGTAATGTATCTATCATTTCTCCCTTAATACTACTGCAGCTTCCAGCTATTTTCAGCTGAGAGGACTTCCAGAACCTGCTGTAGTTTGTCTGTGGCATGGACCCTTCCAAATACTTGGGAGAGCATGTAAGCTACTTGCAATTCCAGCATGCTTTAGAAAGGACCTCCTTGGCAGGGCCACTGCCAACTGCATGACAAACTTCTCCCTTTTGTTTGCTTTGAACTTGGCTTCTGTCAGCTTTGTTAGCTGGTCCCTCATTCTTGTCCTGGAGAAACCAATCAACACTTGATCCCTAGCCTTTCTCTCTCTGTTATTAATGATTTCATAAATCTCCGTGTACAGCATCCCCCATCTCATCTCTTTCCCAGCTTGAGAAGCCCCACTCTCCTGCACTGTGCCCTGTGCAGAAGTTGGGCCACACCTTTGCTTATCCTGTTACTCTTCTCTGAACCTTTTCAAGCTCTTCTGTAACCTTTTTGAGAGGTAAGAATTGTACAGAGTATTTAACGTGTGAGTGAAAGATGGATTTATACAGAGGCACAGCAATGTTGGCTATTTGGCTGGCTTTTCCTTTCCTGGAAATCCCTAACATTCATTTATTGTTTGACTGTTACTGAGCAGTGATACGATATTTTCAAGAAAGTGTCTACAGTAGCTCTACCAAGTAGCTCACTCTCTGAGTGAGCACAGAGACCATGTTTTATAAATAAAGCTGGAGCTGCTTCTCCCTAAATGCATTCTTTGCTTTATATCTGTCTAGACTGCATTTCATTTTCCATTATATGGGCGGGTCACTCTGTCTCTCATGGTTCTCCCTGAGTTCTTCACCATCTGCTCTCATTTTTGCTACCAGTAACACTGTGTTGTCATTAAAGTTTGTCACCTCTCTGCTCACCTCCTCTTGCAGTTCTCTGCTCTGGCTTTCCTCTGCTGCTGACCTCTCTGCCCTTTCCTTGCTTTCCCCACTCTGAGGACTCACAGTATCCCTCAGATTTATTCACTTGGAACCATCATCCTTCACTTTTGTCATCTGCAGCCTACACCATCCAGAAAAGCTATACTCTTTCTTTGTTACTCTCTGACACTACCAGCACTCTACTTTGCCAAAAGGTTGTAAGTGTGGCAAACGGAGTCATACCAAACCTTTGGTGCCTAGAGGGAGGCCATCCCTGCTGCAAGGCCTGTTGTGAGAGACACTGGGGGCAGAAGGGACAGGATAGGATGCTCCTGCCAGGGTACCGAAGTAACATTTAGGAATTTTCAAAATTACTCATGATGTAATTTTTATTTTTTGAAGGCTTTAGAAATAAAGTTGTGGGTTTGGGTTTTTTTTAACAGGAAAAAGAGGATTTATTATCCTTTTTTGACCCTAGTGGTTAGCCAAAGTTTGGATTGTTTCATTTAATTCTTTAGTTTCAGGATTGTTTCAAAACCTAGCTGTTTGTTTACAAAGAACAGGCACTGTCTTCTTTGCTTAACATGAGGAAACACTTTGCTCACAGCTCCGAGCTCTTTTCCAGCCAGTGGTTCATGCAGTTTGTACTACCAGGCAATACCCGGCAATGCGTTTTGCCGGCATAGCTCAACTCCCTCAGAAGACTTGCATCATGTGCCTGTGTTTTGGATGGTGGCTCCTATTGTTCCGGATAGTTGATTCCATAAAAGATGTTAATTGTTCCCTTTTGTTTAATGGGAATGAATAGGGCTGCAATACCTTCCATTTCCAACAAGCTTTAAGATGATCCATGATGGAAGGAACTTCATAAGGAGACAGTGGTCTCCCAGCAGTGTTGATTTTTCAAGAAGGAACATAGTCAGTCTGAAAACTCTACTTTTCTTCACTACTTACGTTCACCAGTAAAGCACAGTTGCTCATGCAGTGTCTTCATCCCGTAGACATCCCAACTCTGTGGAAGCCCTGGCAAAGTCAAGCCTTACAGCAGCAATAACATGGAATTCCACCACTCAAAGCAGTTTTAACCAAGCTCAAGACTTTTAGGGATTAACCAGCTGGTCAGGCTTCATAGTTGAAAAGTAGAATGTAGTACATTGTACCTTTTCTTGTTTTCAAGGATTTGTAAGTGATCTGTCTCTAATGAAAAGGTTAGGGAGACAAGGAGTTAATTTGGAAACTAGAGTTGGCTTCAACAGCATTCAGAAATTGCCACATCCTTTTTGCACAACATGCAAAACTTTCAATAGGTCTGTGCAATTCCAAAAAACGCATGTGGCAACCACTGACTCCAGCTTCTGGCTCCAGACCTTTGCTTCTCCTCCATATGGGAATATCCATGGTCTTTTCCAGTCATTTTTCTCATCGGGACGGTGTGTTTTTTCCTCCCTCCCTTCAGACTGGTCCATACTACAGACCTGAACACATCTCTGAGCAGCTGACGTAGGCAATGTGGGTCTGGGCAGACCTGCCATAGCCTGCTCATGTTTTTTATTATTTGCCCAACATCACTGCTCATAACCACGTTCAAACACAGCCATGCCTTACAGACCAGCCAGGCACAATCACCGTAATTCTCCACTTGCAATTCTCTTACCTCTGCATGCTGTAACACAACTCATTGCAGTGATGCTACTCTGCACAGCAGGAGGGAACAGCATTGCTCCTGCAGTCCAGGGATGTTTTGTTCAGGTGCTGGGCTTCTTCTCAGTTATGTGCTGGCAAGACATGCTCTCTACTCTGCTTCAGGGAGGACAACACAGAGGCCTTGCTAACTGCCACCTTCTGCTGCCTATTCTCCACTGCAGAGGGTACAAATGCTTTTTCTCAAGAGACAACCCTGCTTTTTGCATTGCTAATAGGATCAGAAGAGAATGGGAGCTGTTGCCTATAGAAGATGCACTCTTTCTGCAGGTGTTTATGGCTGTCGTCCTCATCTGACAGAGCACTCGCGTGGCAGGAAAGTCCTGGTACCTGCTAGATCACTCCTGTCTGAGGAGCTCTGGCAGCGTGACCCAGAGCTGTACCCATGCAATAAATCTTCCCTAGCACAGTCCTGATGTTTTTAACTGCTGAGCACTGAATTTAGGTATTTTTGCACAAGGCACAAGCGGGCAGAGATGGGACCCTGGACAAACAGTGTTTTCTGAGAACACACTGACCAGCTCTATATCTGGGGAGGGAAAGATGATGTGGTGTTGCCTCCCGCTGTGAAACTCCCACCCCTGAGAGAAGAAGGGTGGCAATGCAAATGAGACACGCTGATCGCGGAACAAATGACTGATTTTATCCAGGCCCATGTAAGATGGCTCTGCAGCAGAAAGAGGGACAAGGGCTGGTGTTGCAATGACTTCCGCTAGCAACCATCAGCAGTTACTGTTGTGCCAACTTTTCTGTAGTAATCTCAGGCTTTCAAGCATTTACTAAGTAGTCAAAAACCCTTTCTTTGGCTGATATTTGGCACATGAAATAGGAATTTATTAGGAATACCATTACACTTTTCACCAAAGGAAGTCTGGTGGTTTTCTGTTCTTGTTTTGGGGATTCCTTCTGGCTATTGCAAATGTAAAAGCAATTCAAATCATATAGACATTTTCTTATGTTTTCCCATCTCTAAGAGCTTTATTAGTGGACTTAGTGAGCTTGTCACTTGTTAATCTCTTCGTGTCATGGAAAAAAGAGTTCACTATTATATATAGTCTAGTTTCTGTTTTCATTTCTTGCTGACTTATCTCCTCTTGAGTACAGGCTTGCAACAGCTGCTGTTGCAGGCTTAGTACCCATTACCTACATCTGCATTTGCACAACAAACTGGAACAAAAGCAGTGGATTGAACATGTCTTTCTGGATAAAAGTGGACCTAATTCTCTATTGCCTTTTACTTGTATGGAACAAGCACAATGACACCATATTGAGTACTGCATCCAGCTCTGGAGTCCCCAACATAAGAAGGACATGGACCTGCTGGAGCGCGTCCAGAGGAGAGCCACGAGGATGATCAGAGGGCTGGAGCACCTCTCCTATGAGGAGAGGCTGAGAGAGTTGGGGCTGTTCAGCCTGGAGAAGAGAAGGCTCCGGGGAGATCTTATTGCGGCCTTCCAGTACCTAAAGGGGGGCCTACAGGAGAGCTGGGGAAGGACTTTTTACTAGGGGCATGGAGTGATAGGACGAGGGGGAACGGCTTTAAGCTGGAAGAGGGCAGGTTTAGATTAAACATTAGGAAGAAGTTTTTCACTTTAAGGGTGGTGAGGCACTGGAACAGGTTGCCCAGAGAGGTTGTTGAAGCCCCATCCCTGGAGGTGTTCAAGGCCAGGCTGGACGTGGCCTTGGGCAACCTGGTCTAGTGAGAGGTATCCCTGCCTGTGGCAGGGGGGTTGGAACTCGATGATCTTCAAGGTCCCTTCCAACCTAAACCATTCTATGATTCTATGATTCTATGATATTGTTGTATGTCATGTCACTGTATGTCATGTAAGCAGCTCTACAAAATGCAAAGCAGTGGAAAGGAGTGCCTGGTGGCATCGTACAGCTCCAGAATCCTTTGACTCTTTGTAGTCCAAGAGTCATTCAGGTCCATCTCAGACCTGAGTGGTATTATCTTTTCTTTAAAGTTTTGTAACAATGAAGAGACACTACACTAAAAAGAAAAGAACCCTTTGACTGACTTGAACTGGTACAGGCCAATGAGTTATGCTGAAACCACTCTTTTTATTGGGTAATTCTCATGATCCTTGCTGCAAATATGTAAATGCAGCATGGCTTGTTATGTGTTAAGTTTGTACTCTAAAGTACTTCGTTAGAAACTAGTGATCTCACCTCTTAGATGCAATTAGTAGAAATTTCCTATAGCATATGTGATGTAAGTAATTTCATTTCCCCAAACTATAAAGTAATAATGCTCTATACATTTATTATTCATTCTGTTGCTGGTTAGTTTTTTTGCCCTTAGTCCAATAATAAACCTTCAGTTGTTCAACTCCAAGAAAATCTTTTTGGTATCAAAAAGCTGACAAAATTCATGGCATTTGTGAGTGGGAAAGTAGCTCCACGTTGGTTATATTCAGACTCCACTAATGATTAGCCCTTGGTACACAATAACTTAGAGCTTGTCCAAACAGCAGTTTTTGTAAAATTTGGCTTTGTATTTGCACTGCTCTAAGTCATTTGCACCACTAAATCCATAAATAGCCACTCTTAGGCCAAAAAATATATACATATATATGTTTTCCTTGGTTTTATTTCAACAGGACAAATCTTCTGGTGCAGTTTGAGCAGCAGCTCAACCTGAAGTGGAGGCCAGGAGCCCACAGTGGAGGGTGGGAAGGGTGAACGGCTGCATCAGCCACTGCAGTTAAACAAAATGCTTGTTAATCTTTGCCCTTAGCGTGCAACAAGCGTGAGGGAGCGAGCTCTCATCTGGGAGAGCATTTGGAGAGAAGTAGCAAACATGCTATAAATTAACACCCTTGCTGACTTAATGGAAACCTTCCTGCCTTAACAACCTGCTAGACAGGGGTGTGATTGATCCTGCTACCCAGCGGTGCTCCCTACCACAGGGGAAATCTGTGTTTGCTGTGATGGACGGCTGGAAATGAGTGCAGTGAGAGCAGCTGTCCCAGCCAAAGGGCTCGCCGCGTCCACAGCATTCCCTGCAGCGCTGCCATCGCTGGGTGCTACGCCTCTGCGTGCGCTGCAGCCATGGGAGATCTGCCGCCAGTGAGGGCACAGCTGACATTTATTAAAAGGAGCTGTGTTTTAAATAAATGGCAAACAGCCTGAGCAAGCTGTGGTTCAACTGGACTCAGCTTGCTCTTTGCCTCTGAAGCTTTGTATTACCAGGAACCTGACTACAAAGATGTAGCTCCTTTCATGCGACGTCCTGCCAGGCTGGGTCACAAATGTGCTACTGAGAGCATGGGTTGACTCCTGTATCTACCACTGGGTCCTCCCCTGCATCTCTGTGGGAGACATCGGTCCCACTTCTTTATTGTAAGGAATTCTGCGCAGTGAATTGCTAAACCATCCAGCATCTCAGCCATCTGGGAGATGACTATAAAGGCAATTGCTCTGTCAGCTCTTTCTCATGCCTCTTCTGTGGGTGTGCATGTGTAATCCCACCGAGGGCTCTGGGCTAGCAGATTGTTTTGTTATAATCAATGACAAGTTTGCTAAAAATGAGTGTCCTGCTGTTGCCATTTTATATGTATTTTTGAGGGATGCTGTCTGAGAGGTGGGGGGGTGGGGAGCTGGGGAACACCATGCAGTGGGATCAAATGAGGAGGCACCAGGAGGCTTTCCGTCTCCTTTAATACTGGTCTGAATCTGCCCTGATGAATCCTGACAAAAAGTTGTTTCCAGCAGCTTGGCTTGCAGGAATGAACTGGGAGGATCAGGCCAAAGCTGGCCTTTGCTGTCAGGAGGAGGTATTTTATAAACAAGACTTCTGCTAGTGCAAACAGCAGAGGAAGGGTATTTCCTTCAGCTGAGGCTGAACAAAGTGAGAAGGAGCAGGGAAAGGTGGTGATGCTCACCTTGCTGACATGCCCTACAGTAGGTTGCAACCAAGACCTCATCTTTGCATGGGATTTTATACTGCAAATAGCTATTGTGTGTTTGCTCTTTGGTGAGGAAACAAGATTTTTTTAAATGGCAAAGCCTAGGGAGCAGTTTCTAGTGCCCATGGGCTGAGTACTCCTGGTGCCGCTTCTGTAGAGGTTAAGGGCAGATTGCGTTGTGGAGGCACTAATAAACTTGCATTTAGGTAGCTGGCCTTTTGGGCGCTGCTTTAAAGCATTTTGGCAACATGCTTTCTTCTCTCCCTTGTACCTCTCCTGCCCTTAAACGGCAGATTTCAGCACACACAGCTTCTGGTCTTGGACCTTGTACATTTAGAGCAAGTGAATTTTCTGCTGTGGTTTCACAATCACTCTGGGTCGATAATTTCTGCTGTTGCCAGCATTGCTCCCGGGCCTCTACCCCATGTGGTGCAGATGGTGGGGAGCCAGCAGGGGGGAGGCAGCCCAAGGGGGAGCCGTGCTGTGTCCCTGTGACCAACTGCGCAGGGCAGGGGACAGCCCTGGGATGGGGTGGCAGGAGGGACCCCCACAAAGGAGAGTGTTTCATGGAGATCTGGTGGGGTAGAAGAGAGAAGTGAGGGACCAACAGGCAGGTGCATTGGGTTTGGTGGTGCTCTGCTGCTAGAGGTATTTCTGGTCGAAAGGAGTTATCTCATGAAGTGGAGAATGTATAGCAGAAACCTCAGCCATAGACCTGTCTCTCTAACCTTGTCTCAGTGTCCCTGGAGCAAATGGTCCTGCCAGCCTGCCAGCAAGGGCTTCCTGTGTGTGAGAGAGGCTGCAAACGAAGGAGCAGGTTGCTCAAGGCAAGAGAGATTTTGGTAAAAGTGAGAAAAAGAAGCAGCTGCTGTGGCACTTCCTCTCTTGAGCAAGAGGCATCTCAGCTCTCCATGCAGCGGAACTCCGTGCAGGTCCTGGGGCCAATATCAGGCATCAAGCAAAGGTACTGGCACGGGGAGACCCCAGGTGGGAGCAGAGGCAGGTGCCCGTGACAAGCAGCAGCAAGAGCTGCTCCCCACAATGCACCTTCTGACCTCCCTGGCCAGTTTTCCTTTTTTTTTTTCCCCCCTTTAAGAAAAATACTATTTGTTTGTCATTGGGTTCATATTTGGGAGTAAGGAAAATTTGTTCACTGAGCACCAGTTTATCTTAATTTTCCTGTGTCTCTAGATGAGGGCTTGGCCCAGGGCTACTTATAACGACACTGTTAAATCTGAGGATGGGCCTTGCTGCTGGCTGTGACAGCTGGTAGGTTTGCCCTCTGATCCTACTTCTGCTTTTGCATCTCTTTCATCTGCACAGCTCAGGATGAAACATTCCCGTTCCGTTCATGGCTTGGTTTTACACTTTTGTTAAATAAGAAAAATAAATGTGTTGTGTGATGGTGCTTGCTTTTTCTTCATCAGATGTGACCTTCCTTACACATGTAGAAAATGCTTTATACTCCCCCCCCCCCCCCCCCCCCAAAAAAAAAAAAGTCAAAAGCAAGTTGGAGCCATACCAGCCTAGAGGCAAAAGCCACCAGGAAGATAAAATGTCATCCAAACACAGCAGCGACTGAGCCACAGGACAGGGCCAGAAGCAGCTCTCCAGCAGCGGCAGCCTGCCAAGAAATCAGGTGCTGCTGCAGCTGCTGCCATCAAGTTTTTGTTGTGTTTTTTTTTTTTTTAACTGTGTCACTTGAAATGTGGCCATGAGCATAATCCAAAGAGAAAGGCAGGGCAGAGGAGGGCAGCGGGCAGCCCTCCCACCAGGCTGTCTCCTCGCAGCTCCATCTCTGCCTACCCTCTCCCAGCTGCCTGCATTGACACGTAGCTGTATTTAAACACCTCTCTCTTCTCTTGTCTTCTGCTGGTGCTTTTTCACAGAAACCTCTGCCTTTTTTCTGGTGAACAGGGAGAAGGTGAGCACTTCTCATGGCTTTTTCTGTTCCCAGGGATGGAGGCTCTCCAGACCTCTAATTGGACCTTAAACATCCAAATCCAAATTTCTTTCAAGCCTTTTCTATTGAAATGAGTAATGCTTCATGCTAGAGCCATGACAATTTGGCATTTGCAGATACGCAGGAGGAAGTCTGGTGAAAGGAACCATTTTCTCAGTAACTATGTCTATCAAGGGCTGTATTTATGTTAAGCCTGGCTATCATGTTCCAGCCCAGTGCAGCATGCTCTTTATTTTTCAATAGATTGTAACTCTGGGGACTTTCCTGATTTCTGGCTGCTGTTTGGCTCACAAAAGTGCAAGCCTTGCATCCCTGGTGGGTTTCCCCCATGTTGCTGCCCATCAAGGGTGCCCACAAGGTTGTTTTGATCAGGGAGTGCAACAACTGCTGCAAGATGGGGAAAAAACTACAATGCCTCCAAATATCTGTTTGCTTTTTAAGCTTCTGCCTGCTGTTTGGGTGTGTAGCTAGTGTATGCCAGGAGCTTTCAAATCCTTCCCCTGTTCAACACGGTGTTAACTCCTCCATCGGCACCAGGCTGTAATTGGTGTCCCCGTTGCAGAGGGGACAGGCAACACCCTCGCACGGCTCAAGAGGTGATGCTTCCTCAGCATGGCAAACCCGCAGTGGCCTGCCACTCACCAGCAGCCGCGGGAGAGAAAAGGCAGAATTTATTACCTATAGAAATGTGTTACCTATAGAAATAAGGAAATTTAAAATTAACGAGAGATCCTTTTTGCCACACACAGTTGCAATTTGATTTCTGCTGATGCGGAGCCCAAAGGCCCTCTCTGGGCTTTTCCAGCAGTTTCATTTCCAGGGCTGCCCAGACTGGGGTCTTTATTTTTCCCGCCTTTCTTGGCATGGAGTTTCACGGTGTTTCTCTCCCGCTTGCCTTTCATGCATGAAACCCTTCTTCTAACACAATACCCTGGCAAACCCTCCGGCACACGTGTGTTTGGGAACAGGAGAAGCGCTTACATTTCACAGCAGGCTTGTTCCATCTGAGATTCTGAAAAGGTTTATAATAATTATGTTAATTGTCAGGCACCACTTGGTTGTGTTACTTGGCCTAACTGTTGATTGTATGAACGGTGGGACAGCAGTGATATTAGGCGGTGCAAGCAGTCTCCCCTTATACTTCAGTAAGGGCGTTTCCACTGCAAAGAGTATTACTAGGACAGCTGATTTTTCAGTGTCTCTTTTAAGAAGTGAGAAAGAGAAGGAGAAATTGCCTTTAAAGACATAAGGCTGCCCATTGGAACAGGCGCACAGCAGCATGGCAGCACCAGGCGGGCGCCTGGACGACTGCTCCAGCTGCTCTCACCACCCCGAACCAAGCTCCCAAGTCTTATGGCCACAGAAAAGAATGGAAAAATTTGCGTTACGGAGCACGCAACTCACTTGAGACCAAGCTCTACAGAGACCGCTCAGCTCGCTTCGCATGTTCTCTCGTCTTGCAAGCACTTTTCTGAATAGGAAGAAAAAAAAGAAAAAAACAAAACGAAAAAGGAAGTTATTCCCCTGGAGTGCATTGATGAGTGCTATTTGTAAACCCTTTCAATTAGTTTTTCCCGTCATGGAAGCCCGGGAGGCCAATATGTGCTCTTTGCGGGGTGTTTGCAATGAGACGTGGCCACATCTGTGGAGTATTCCCATCTTGGACATGATTCCTGCCCCTCCGCTGTGTCAGAAATAGCCTCGGCTGGCAAAAGCTGAGCCTTTTAAAGCAACCATTAGTTTTGAGTATCTGTGATTTTGGTTTTCTTTTTTTTTTTTTCCCCTCCCCAAATTAATACACAGAAGACTTCTCCAATTAGCCCTGAGTCACTTTACAGCTTAGTCACTTTTGTTAAGTGCTCTGAAAGTCACTGCAGCCGCAAGGAAGTGTTTACCACGCTTAAAAGGAAAAATGAGCCTGCCCTCTAGCTGCTGAGTGCACACACGTCTCCGCTTCCTTGGCTTTCCTACAGCAGGCTGGACTTAAAATCAGTTTTGCCTCCTCCCCTCCTGCTACCTGGGCTCTGCTGTTTCTTGCCCTGCTCGGGGGCTCCAGCTGGGTTCGCTACACGGTTCCTCTGCACAGACATCACCACCCGGATGGCCATTAACTGATAAAGTACAACTGAGTGAATTTTGCACAGTAAAGCTGATTCTCCAAGCTCCAGGGCAGCGGGGTCGTGGCTTCATCATGGCGAGGAACCCGTTCTTAAAGGGCAGGGCCATTTCTTGCAGCCTTTGGGGTCTGGTGATGCATAGCACCTAAGGTCAGCACCTGAATTTAAACAGCAAAAATGGGTTCGAGTGCCAGTTCAAATATGTACATAGATACTATTTGGATAAAACAACTTGAAAAATGCAGGAGAAAGCAAGAGGGTTACCTGTGTGCCGAGGGACTGATACTTTAAAAGCATAATGCTCCTGAAACACTGGAAATGTTCAGCATTTTAGAGTTTTAAATTATGAGAAGACAAACTGATGCTTACACTTGCTTATACATACTGGCACAAAGGCACCGTACAAACAGATTGCCATACAAAGCAGAGGCAGGGGCCATGGATCAAGAAGATAATGGCTTGAGGCACGTGTTGCTTCAAGAAGTGGGGTGCACCTTGAAGATCTTCTGTCTTTCAGGACCCAGTAATTAAATCGGCTGTGAGGAGACAGTAACTCAAAGTGTAGCTGGAGAGGGAAGTAGTTTAGAAAAAGCAGGAGAAAGAGGGAAGGTTGCACTGTAAGGATCTTTCTACGGTGTTTCCTCACTTTCTGTCTGTTTTTCTGGAGTTCATCTGAAAGGCCCAGAATACAAGATCAGGCCCTTAGCATATCATAATGTAGGGAAAAAAAGGAGGAGAAAACATGAATGGAGAAGAGGCAAAAAAGAAGCACTTTCACCCTCTCATACTGGGCAATTGCTGTATGTATTCTGCTTGGCTACACTGGTGAGCAGAGCAATTATTTTAGGGATGTCAGCACAGTTCTTTGTTTGTTGTCCATAGTAAAGCCTGGCAGTGGTCATTCAAAAACACAAAGTAATTTCGCCAAATGGTCTGAAGGGAAAAAATGGTAAACCATTTCAGAAATGTTGAAAGAGTTGCTTTGGCTTTGGCTTTGGCTTTGGTTTTGGTTTTGGTTTGGGGTTTTTTTCAGAAAAGTCAGAGTTTGTTGTAGAAACAAGAAACATCTGGCACTTTCAACATGGCCTATTCAATTTTCAAGCATTTGAAATGAAAGACAAGAAATGAATGTTTGGGGAAAGTGGCTTCTATCTTATTGCTGCCTCTGCCAAATGAAAGTGCTGGAGATAACAAGGATCAGGTCCAGATCCTTTCCTTGCCCGCAGTGACTTGGACAGCCATTGCCCCCATATAGTGACGATGAAGTTCTTCCTTTCCTAAGTGCAAATATGTGCTCTGTGTCCTGTGGCCAGGTATCCTGGCTGCATCTGGGCTCATCCCGAGTGACCGTGATTCTGGCAGTCCTCGAGGGGTTTCCATTGACCTCTTCTGCAGCCACCATCTCATTTGCTGGCAGCATTTAGGGGCTGACCGAGGCACAGAGGTATTTATTAACACAGTGGTTAGGCCACTGTGCTAAGAAGGGGGCAAGACTAATCGAATTAACTCTTTTGGAGACAAAACATAGCTCATAACTAAAACTTCCTGTTTCTTGGGGAAATGGCCTAACCACAAGGCTATGGTGTTACATCTTTTGTCTGAATGAAAATGGCTGTAGAGCACTCAAAATTTAACTGTTGAGCTGAACAATAAAATCCTCCTTGGCCCCTGTAAGAAGCTTGCAAGAGGGAAAGGGGAAGACCACTTTAAACCATTCTGGTTTATTTTTTTACTTGAAAAACTTAGATTTTTAACTAACCTTCAAATTTTGTGGCAAGTGTCTGCCATTACGGAATGCTTGAAAGTAAAATATGCCACGTCTTCTCCACCAGCTGTTTGGTTAAGGTGGTGGGACAGAGGGGTAAGGAGGGCAGCCAAAGGGGGGTCGGGCTCCAGGAAGGCTGGGAACATGATGGGCAAACAGGAGACAGCCGTAACCAATGCCTACGTCGGTGGAAATTTCTTGGGGGGGGAGGGGGGGGGGTGTATCTCTGAGGGTGCAATGAGGAGCAAGGACTTGCTGGGGCTGATGAGAGGTGTCTCTTGGGACGGGCCGTCGAGGAGGAGGTTTGCAGTGGTGCCGTGGGTGCATTGCAGCGTGCTGCGCCTCAGCTTGCTTCTTCAGTAGCGAGGCTGAGACATGGAACAACTGGCAGAAGCAGCGTGTCTGAAAGTCATGTTTAATAAGGAATTTCCCACTCTGGAAGCCACTAGGTGGCATATGAGGTGTAGCAGAAATGAAGCTCAGTAGCTGGAGGCGGAACAAGCTCCTCAGTGGTCAGGCATGGCAAGCAAGGGCCATTGCCCGCCCAGCCCGGGCATCGTTGCGCAAGAGCCAGCTTGTTGCAGTACCTCCATATTCTAACACGTCACAAATGTGTGGGTGTTGTGGGGTTTTTTGTTTGTTTTTTCTTTCTTATTTTCCTGTAAAAAAATAAAAGAAAAGTTGGGGTTTTGTGGGACACGGTATGTTAACAGGCAGGAACCAGCCCACGGTTCTCCATGAGGACTTCCCAGCGTGCCTCTGTCCCCCTTGGGGTGCGTTGGGGGACATAACCACCTAACCCCTTGGTAAACCGTGTCTGAGCCTTTGTAGCAGTTACCATTACCTCCTGCTGTGTTTTCAACTTGAATTTAGTCAGAGTGTTATTTTACATGAACATTCACCAGCTAGGAATTTGTCTCTGGCCAAATATATTTTATAGAGGTCACTGAACAGCCACCATTAGTCTCTACCTACTATTACAGGGGACAGCATTGAAGCAGTTGTCCAGCTCTGTCACCTCTGTCTTATAATCAACCATTTGGTCATTTTCTTGTGGTTTTTTTTTGGTTGTTGTTTGTTTGCTTGTTTGTTTTTAATGCTCAAGTTGAACAAACTCCAACAAAGAACCCATGCAAACCCAGCTGACTAACCAAGGCTACTTATTTCTAGTGATGGGTCACAAATACGTCTTTGTTTCAATAGCTAAAAGCATTTTCTACAACGTGCTTTTGATTCATTCCTCCAGCGGTATTTGCAAGTAATGCCACAGAGGTCTCTTAAATTCCCCCAGTGCTGTGTTGGCCTACGCCAGCTCAGAAACAACCCTCTGAATCCTGGCCCTCTGAGTCACTTGGTCATGGCACAGAATGATATTTTCTCTCAGCTATTCAGATTGCAGGAATATTGTCGTTTGGAAAAGAAAACTTAGTTAATCAACTGATGGAATAACGTGTTGAAATATATGAAAAATAAAGGGTACCTCTACAAAAATGTGGAAGTATAAGTGGCCCTGGCTATACATGGGATGATACAGGTTCCACCTACTAATGAGTCCTGGTCTCTAGGAAGAGAGAGGCAGAGAAGTGTTTTGAAAGCCTAAGATGGGGATTAGGCGCCTTACTTCTGCACTGGGCATCCTTTGTACTGCCACCAACCACCCATGAAAGCTGTAGGCTGCATGTGTGAAAGGTGAGGGAAGGGACATGTTCCCACTCTATTGCTTGCAGTGAGAACCTTAATTTGATTATGAATTACAGGGGCCCATCATTAGCCCTGAAGATGGCTTGGTGCCTTCATTTTTCTGCCCCAGTCAGTATGTGGGTGGTATTGGCTGGATGGTATCTCAGTCCTACACAGCTATCGAGGACCATGAAGACATATATGCTTTCTGCTACTTGAAGTCTTGAGTGGATTTATAAGTGAAGCAACAATTTAGATTTTTTAGGAAGGACTTGCTGGTTTGACTACCTGTGCTTTTTTCGGTATAAACACCACTTAGGGCTTTTCAAAGCAAACCAAAGCGGTTGCTGTTGTAATTTCAGCATTAGCTGTCAAAACATCCCTCTTGGTGGCTCTCTTGTTCCTGTGGTATGTGGGCCTGCATGGCTGCCTTTTGGCTCTGCAGTTCAGAAGAATCTGTAGAACTGAGGAAAAAAAATGAAGGGAATCCAGTCACTTTAAAAAACAAAACCAAACCCCAAACAAACAAGCTATTTAGTAATTTCTGGCTGAATTTCTCCTTTTGTCTAAGGATTCAGGCTGTAACAATTGGAGGTGGGGGCTGTATATGTTTTTGCTAGCTCAAAGTAAATAGCTCTGTTGTGTGGGAGCAGTCATAGACCTATACTGTGCAATTTAGCTTAGCAATAAAAAAACATGCATAAAAATGTTGAGATAGCATTGGATTTACTGTGAAGGAAGAAGGTGCTAAAGGAGCCCAAACTGCCTGTCTCCAATAATCACTGTCTCCTGCGCTCTACTTGCTCCTGGCATGTTGCCCTCTCCCTCCCTTCTGCAGAGTGCTTCAGCTTATTTCCAGCACTGCCAACAAGTGCTTCCCCAGCTGAGGACCCAGCTACTGCTCCAACCCTGTCGGATAATGAGCATGCCCTTGGCACCAAAGTTCATGTAAATTAAAGGACAACTAACTCACCAACTGGTGTGCCAGGCCATGCAGTTAGAAGTAGGTAAACTCTGTACTGCCTACAGTAGAAGAGGATTTACTCTTAAATGCATTTACTTTTGACATGCCGATGCTGCATGCTATAGCCACACAGGCACAGAGACCTTCTTGTAACAGGAACAGGTCTTGGAGCAGAAACCCCCCTGAGGAACACCCAGGTGGAGATGGTTTTGCTCTCACAGATGTCTGAGAAATCAGAAATGTCCACTGTCCACTTTAGGATGAACCCAAACTCCTGGGGCCTTTGGCGTTTAACACAAGAGTCAGTCCCTGTTCACACCTGGTTTCAGGCAGGAGCTCTGCACCCTCTTACCTGCACCCATCAGGATGAGATAAGGCATGCCAAGCAGGCTCCACTTCCTCGAGGAGAGTGGTTCCACCTTGTTCTGGCTGCTCTCCTCCTTGCAGGCTGTCTGCTCTCCCAGAACTGGGTATGGTCTTGCTTGCTTGAAGCAGAGATTGTGTGCCTACATTTTTGTAGCACTGTGGTCTTAGGTTGGTTGCCTGGACTGGTGCCTTCAAGTTTTTGACATTTGTCCTCTAATGATGAGCTTAATCAGTTCCCAGCAGTGTCACCTTCAGCAGGGTTTTGACAGCAAAACAGGCTACTGGCTGGGTGCTAGTAGGTGAAGTTGAAGAAACACAAAGTGGACTAGAGGAAGAGACCCCACGCTGGTCAAAAGGAAAGATGCTACAAACAACTGACCAGGACCCCAGGTCTGGGCTATGGCCATATCACATCTGACCTGTTCTGCAGGGTCTTGGTTACATGAGCTGGGCTTCCAAAACCCCAGCAGGTATGAGCAGAGGGTTTTTCTGCTGCTATTGCAACATTGGTTCCCCCAAGAATTTTTGCTGAGCTCACCACTGTTCGACCCAGACTACTTGAAGAAAGGACATTCTGGCCCCATTTCTGGAGAGAGCTTATTTGCTTACCAGAAGCTGGTGGCCTGATCCAACCTCAGTGATGTAAGGCACCGATAGGGAGGGGCCCTGATCTTTGGCCTCAGGCCACGCCAGCAATGAGGACATGCCTGCAGCACTCTGTCAACAGGGATGGTTTTCTTCCTACAACTACAACAACAACATTTTTTTTTCTACAAATACAACATTTTTTTTCTACACATTTTCTACAGTGTTGACTGAGAGAATTGCCTTGTCCTACACTCAGTCAAAATAGTTAATTTGGTAAAACCTTGCAAAGTAGAGGCTGATCCAGGGTTTGCACTTTGATATTGCAATAGAAATGTGTCTTAGCACTGCGGGAAAATAATAAGGTTCCTCAAGCAGTGCTAGGCTTGGGTGGCATTTCAGCGAAGCAGTTCATAACCGTGTGTGTTTAATTTTCAACTCGAAGCTTTTAGTGCATGTTCCTAGCTAAAGGGTCAGCTTTGGTTTTCCAGACACTGTGTTGAGCTATGTGGCACAAACCAGATGCAGTTCACTCGCAGAGCACCAAGCAAGAATCTGAAGGTCTTCACAGGAAGATCCAGAATTTAAAGACTCAGAGTGAGATCACAATTAGAAAGATTTGGGTGCAATCAAATTTTGCATGTTTAATGCTGAAATGTTTTGAATGTTGAAATATTTTTATTAGACTATGAAATAAAAATGTTCTGTTCTGATGGTGCCAAAATAGAACTTCCAGCCTTACCCAAATGGGTGTTTACATTTTTTTCCTATGAAATGTCACTGAAATAATCCTGTTTCCTGGGAATTCTGGGTTTCAACATAACTGTGTTTTCCCATGCATGCCACTCTGTTAGAAAATTTTCAGCTCTTTCTAACTACGACATTATTGGCTAATATAGAACCATTCCATCTACCTGCTGTAAAATTTTGCTCTCAGAAATTCCCGCAATCACAGCATTTTAATAAAAGCTGCACTGATGCAGCAGACGTTAAGAAACGTCTTACCTGCAGTGTGCTATATTCTGAAAGAGCATTATCATTACAATAAAATCTCTCTTCTCTTTCATCTGTGACCTACTTTACAGTAATTTCTATCAAAAAGCAGAAATATTTGCTGAATAAAAGTCTATACATCACACCTTCTATCTTAATTTTTTTTTATTAACCTTAATGAATTAACCTCTCAGAATCCACCTGGCACCTAAGGTGATGCTCATTGCATGTTTTGGGCAACTGAGGACCTGGGGAGGGAAGGGTCTGACGTGCTGGGTGCGTCACTGTGCGAGCCTGCAGCACAGCCTATGAGACCGTCAGCAGCAGACTAATTTCCCAGAAACTCGGGACAGTTTTTTTTCACTATATGGGTGTCTTCTCCTGAACTTAGTCATAAAATAACTAGGGGGGGGGGGAAACGGGGGGAGGACGGGGACTCTTCTGGCATGAAGACCGTGGAAAGCCTTAAGATATTTTGCCCTTCCTCGGTTCCCATACAATCTATTAGTACATGTGATGCAACGTTTCACAGTAAAATTAAGGAGATTCAAATTGCAATGTGCCAGGAAGTGAAGCAGTAAAGAGGAAAAGGAGAGAAGTCAAAATAGTTCCAGATCCTCTGCTTGTCCTTGAGTTCCTCTGCCAAAATGTGGTGCTCGCACTGTCCTGTATTTTTAATTTCCTTTATCATGAGACGGAAGAACTGGACAGATACCAGGAAAACTAATGGGCTGACTGACTACGCAGACGCACAGTAAAAGGGAATAGTCTTTATATCCTGACAGCTGTAACAAATACACAAGGTGAAAGAGGGAAAGATTCTCCTGAGTAATTGTTGTCTAACCGCACATGCAAGAAGTGACAGAAGACAAAATATTTTTCCACTTGGAAATGTTATTCTTTTAGAGGGCCTTATTTTCCTCCTGTGATGATGTGGCTACAACTTGTTAAAAACATGAACAGCACAATGAGTAATACGTCCTAGTTAGAGGGTCAGCAACAAACCTTTTTAAGCCACAGAACAGATATACCTTTTTGAATGCGTTTATACCATCTCAGTGCAGTGATTAGATTTGCTGGAAAAAAAAAATTCTCAAGGGGTTTTCATTCCATTTTGTTTTGGTTTTTGTTTTATTTTATTTTATTTCTTGCATTCTAGCAGTTGAAGTTGATAGTAATGGCAGCAGCCATACAGCGTAATTATTACAGTTGTTCTTATTTTGGTTTAACTTCCTTGAAGGCAAGGATTTTATAAACTGCAAAGCAAGGGTACTCTGGTGAGTGCTTTCCTGACTTCCAGAGAGCAGTCAGCAGTGACAGGTAAAGATCCCATCTATTATTTATCAGCTTTATCATAGTTTTGCGTTTTGCCCTTTATATCATGCAGGCAGCGGAGCAGAGTAATAAAACACCTCTGCATGGGAAATGATTTAAAATTGCATAGACTGATCCAAAAATAAACCTGACCGGCATCCAGGTACTGGGAACGTGGGCACTAGAAGCTTTATGGAAGAGGTGGGTTGCCAAATGCTGAGGGTTCTTTATTGATCACTCCTCATGATATCTTTCATTTTTTAAAACATTCATCCATGCTGAAAATCAGAAAAGGCGCTTTCATTGCCCATTTCTGCGGAGGATGGTGGGCAAGCACATGCCAGACACTACTGTTATTACCAGAAGTGCTATGCCAGCTTGGAAAAATGACCTTTCTATGAAATTCCATGGAAAAGCCTGGCTGCTCCCCTGTCACTCCAGGATGCCCCCCCTGTTTTGGGAGCAGCGTGCCTCCTCCCAGCCTGGCACCCAGTGCCTGAGGTGCTGCACCAGGAAGTCCTGGTCCGTGGCAGTCCCCATGAGAAAGGCACTCAGACTCTCTAAAGTATCATTTAAAATGCTGTTTATTAGAGCTAAGACTATAAAGAATAAATAGCATAGGTAATCTTACATCCCTTTAGAACCCCAACCTGTGCACCCACATACAGCACGGCATGCAGACCCCTCTGCAGAGTGCGTTACCCCAATTTGGTCATTTGAGCTGTTACAGCTCTTACAAAATAACAATTCTGCTCATCATTTCTGCCATCGAACAGAAAGGACATTCACATCACAACTTCTTGCCACACTTTTGGATAAAGGCTGGTGGCATAATTGCTGGTACCGAGTGGGAGCTGCCTGCAGGCTCCTGTGCTACAACCAGCTGGCGAAGTTTGTCCTGTGGCTGCAGGGTACCCCAGCACAGGGACACAGTGCACACACAGGTCAACTGCTCTGCAGGTCACTAGCTCCTCTATGCGCGGTGGTCCTCTGGTCAGGATCACTGTTCCGAGGCTTCCCCACACCCTGGTCTCTTACAGAAGCTGTCCTGGCCAGCTCCCAAGGGGGACCTATGGCAGCACCGTGGTGCTGCAGACCCACTCCGCGCCATGACGTTACGTGCCAATTATCCCGCGTTCCTACACCGGGCTGCCAGCGGTGGTAATTATGGCTCAGGCATATGGGCTAATCTGTTGCCTCTTGCTGTGAGATCACCACCCTCACAGCACATCTTTCAACAAACCTTGCCGGGGAGGTTTAAGACACCTGTAAAAGCCCATTAGCAAGCAAAAACTGAACATCAATTCAGTGTTGTCAAACTCCGGTACATCACTAAGCAGACGTTCTTAAAACAATGTAGATTTAAGCTTAATTGATGTGAGTGACTGTGAGTGTGTTTGTCTTTGTGCACTAGCTTGATTTCATGCCAGCATGTTTTTGGTTCTGCAGCTGTTGTAGAAAAATAGGGTCCTGATCCCCTGCCACCCCACCCCACCCCACCACTGTCATTGCTCAGGCCTCTGCCAAGGCAGTAGAAAATGCTACCAAACCAGAAAAGCAGCCTTCCTGCTCCTCGGCACTCGGATGCAAGCGGGCACAGGGTGTGCGCAGGCTGAGCCGTCCTGCCATCGACAAATATTCATGGAATCATAGAATCATAAAATGGTTTAAGTTGGAAGGGACCTTGAAGATCATCTAGTTCCAACCCCTTTGCCGTGGGCAGGGACACCTTCCACTAGACCAGGTTGCTCAAAGCCCCATCCAGCCTGGCCTTGAACACCTCCAGGGATGGGGCATCCACAACTTCCCTGGGCAACCTGTGCCAGCGCCTCACCACCCTCAGAGTGAAAAATTTCTTTCTAATATCTAATCTAAATCCACCCTCTTCCAGTTTAAAGCCATTACCCCTCATCCCATCACTACATGCCTTTGCAAAAAGTCCCTCCCCAGCTTTCCTGTAGGGCGACTTTAGGTATTGGAAGGCCGCAATAAGGTCTCCCTGGAGCCTTCTCTTCTCCAGGCTTAACAACGCCAACTCTCTCAGCCTGTCCTCATAGGAGAGGTGATCCAGCCCTCTGATCATCATCGTGGCCCTTCTCTGGACCCACTCCAACAGGTCCAAGTCCTTCTTGTGCTGGGTGCACCAGAGCTGGATGCAGTACTCCAGGTGGGGTCTCACCAGAGCAGAGCAGAGGGGCAGAATCACGTCCCTTGACCTGCTGGCCATGCTTCTTGTGATGCAGCCCAGGATATGGTTGTCTTTCTGGGCTGTGATTGCACGTTGCTGGCTCATGTTGGGCTTCTCATCAATCAGTACCCCCAGGTCCTTCTCCTCAGGACTGCTCTCAATCCATTCTCTGCCCAGCCTGTATTTGTGCTTGGGATTGCCTCAACCCACGTGCAGGACATTGCACTCGGCCTTGTTGAACTTCATGAGGCTGGCACTCTTTGAGTGCAATTGTCCAGCCAGTTCCTTATCCACCGAGTGGTCCATCTGTCGAATCCATGTCTCTCCAATTTAGAGACCAGGATATTGTGTGGAACAGTGTCAAACACTTTGCATAAGTTCACGTAGATGGCAGCAGTTGCTCTTCCCTTGTCCCCTACCGATGTAACCCCCTCGTAGAAGGCCATGAAATTTGTCAGGCATGACTTGCCCTTGGTGAAGCCATGTTGGCTGCTACCAATCACCTCCTTATTTTCCATGTGCCTTCACAGAGTTTCCAGGAGGATCTGCTCCATGACCTTGCTGGGCACGGAAGTGAGATTGACTGGCCTGTAGTTCTCTGGGTCTTCCTTTTTTCCCTTTTTGAAAATAGGGTTTATATTTCCCCTTTTCCAGTCGGCAGGAACCTCACCAGACTGCCACAGCTTCTCAAATATGATGGATAGTGGCTTAGCAACTTTGTCTGCCAGTTCCCTCGGGACCCACAGCTGTATCTCATCAGGTCCCATGGACTTGTGCACCTTCAGGTTGCTCAGGTGGTCTCAAACTTGATCTTCACCTACAGTGGGCGGTTCTTCATTTTCCCAGTTCTTGCCTTCACCTTCTGCATCATGGGCAGTGTGGCTGGAGTCTTTGCCAGTGAAGACTGAGGCAAAAATGTCATTGAGTACCTCGGCTTTGTCTCTACCCTGGGTGACCAGGTCTTCTCTTTCCTTCTAGAGAAGGCCCACATGTTCCTTAGTCTTTCTTTACTCGCTGACATGCTTATAGAAGGATTTTTTGTTTGTCTTGATGTCCCTGGCCAGATTTAATTCAATCTGGGCTTTATCTTGCCTAACCTGATCCCTGGCTGCTCAAAGAATTTCTCTGTATTCCTCCCAGGTTACCCGCCCCTGTCTCCACCCCCTATAGGCATCCTTTTTACTTTTAAGCATGTCCAGGAGCTCCTTGTTCATCCATGCAAGTCTCCAGGCTTTTCTGCCTGCCTTCTTCTTTGTTGGGATGCATCGCTCCTGAGCTTGGAGGAGGTCATCCTTGAATATTATTTAAGCAAGGAAAACAGTCCCATGGTGGAGACATGATGGGTCTAAGGCAGTGACCTCCCTGAGCACCCGATGGATGCTGAAGGGTTTTTCTTGCTCCCTTCAGCGCAAGTCAGGGAGAAAACAGGAATGTGTAAGGAGGCATATGGAGGTGCATGGGGACTCTGACCTGTGGTGCTGTGGGGTGCATGGTGGCTGGTGGGCAGTGGAGGCTGCCAGAACCACCCCTGGGTCGCTGTGTTTGATGGGTTGGTGCTTGCAAAGCACCGGGCCCTCACCTCACAGTGCTGCGCAGTGGTTCTACTGCAGGGAAAATAGCTTTGACCGTGCTAGCTCAGTGCTTTCACATCTGTTCGGCCAGGATCATTATATTTTTCTCACCCTGAAAGAAATATCTTTAAACGGAGTTGCCTTAACCTTCACAGAGGGTTATGACAAGTTACTCGGGCATGTCTGGAGCACACAGTGTGGCTGCTCAGGCTTCAAAAATCAGATTATAGTTTCCTTTTAAAACCTAGAGCAATGTCTTCTTGAGCCGTGAGTCACCTTAACTGTGATGTACTTGTTTGGACTGTTTCTGCTTAAAAAAGAAGCCCTGAACATCAAATAGCAGCGGGAGGTGGCAAATCCTCCAGGCGCTTCATCCCAAGGTAGACCCAGCAGACAGCGTGCCCAGCCCCAGCAGTGAGGGGCTGCATCCCCATGTCCTGCAAGCACAGCCAGGTGGGCTCCTGCCCCACGGCACGTGGCACAGTATGGAAGGAAGGGCTCCAGCATCTCAGAAACCAGCGCTGACATGATGTGAAAGCAAACGCTGTTTTGAACCTCCCCCCACGAGAAGGGCTCTCCCTTGCTGTCAGACAAACCCTTGGGCTGTGGTGCTTGCAGCCCGAGCGGGGCAGTGATTTGGGAGCACGGGGCTTCTCCTCTGCTCCCACCGCTGCACCTATTGCTTCTGCCTCTGGCACTGCAAGTGCCCAGTGCGCCAATGGCATGACCCATCCTGTCTCCATGCCCTGCAGCAGGGCTCAATGCCATGGCCCCAGCCCCAGTGTGCAATGAGGAGGTGAGGGCTTCATCGCTGTCCAGGCTGTCCCTCAGATGGGTCCCAGACCCTGACAGAGCTGACAGTAGGGACTGCTGCCTTGAGGTGCCCCAGGAGGAGCAGCCTCTCGCAGGGGTTAGACAAACCTGCCCTTGACAATGCCTCCAGGGAGAGTTTGCGGCAGCAGGGAAGGATCACGTTGGATGTGATTCAATGGCACGGAGCGGCACTTACCAAGGAGCCACGGCTGACTGCTGACCCTGCCCGTGGCCGGACCCTACCCTTGGCAAACAGCAGAGCAAAACAACAGTCTGGCAAAATTAAACCCTGAAAGTCTCTCCTGGCTTTTCTAACGGGATTGAAACACAGCCTGTGGTGAGGGGAAGGGGAAAGCACCAGTTTGGTAGCTCTTTTTAATTAGTCAATGAGTGAGCAAGGTCCAACAAGAATCTGGAGAACGTCCCCGTCATTGCTAGTGGTGTCTCCTGACTTAAAAGTCCTCCATTTGACCAGCAGAGGATTTTGCACTTGTGTAACGCAGCCCTGCTGTTATACAACTAACTCTATCCACACATTTTCTGGTTTCATTTGTGATTCATATCACACAGGAGCTGAAACATGCTCACTGGCTCCTGCTGAACAAAAGTCACACTACGTTATTTAGGTTAAGGTTCGTACTACTCGGACCCTTGATCAGCAACAGGCATATCAAACAAATAGACAGTAGTTAATATTTACAGGACCAAAGATCACAGAAATCAATAAAGTCTGTGAGATGACTGTGAGCCAAAACTTCAAAACCAGAGGTAAAAGTTTCCAAAGTGAAGGGCTGGCAAAAAATCTATCAGTGTCTGTCAGTGTAGTTTGTTTCTTTCCCTTCTACATCCTCTTGTGCAATGCTGCATGTACAACTTAGACTGAAAGCTTCTAACCCTAAAATCGGGCTTTATATCACATGCTTCAATGAAAGGATTTGAAGTAGGCAAAGGAGCACCGGGCTAATCCCAAAGATATCTAGTTCATGGAGAGCTTTCCTGGAACTTGTGCAACAGCCAAATATTGCAGCCTGGTGCTTCCTAAGCTGCCTTGTGGTCTGCAGGACATGGCTCCCTGGGCAAATTTTTTGGGGATACAACTGCCATTTGCAGACCAATATCTTTGTGCAATCCTTTATTCTTGTGTCTTGCAATTTAGGACTCTAGGAGATATGCCATGGAAAAAAAGTTGCAGGAACAGGGTGAGATAAGACACAGAGAATAAAGCAGGCAAAAGCATATGGCCTCCTTTCCAGCTGTTTAGCTGTAATAAGTGGTTTTGACTAGAGGAGATAGGTCTATATCAGACCTATATCTCTCTGACCAGAGAAGATCTCTCCTGAAGTCACTCCCATGCTGTACCCTTGTGCTGAAGCCCCTGAGCCCTTGCTGGACATTCATGTTGCACCTCCTGCTTGGCTAGTCCCAGCATAAATCCAACTAGAGAGCCAGGCATCAGTCCCACTTTAGGGGACTAGGACTCCATTTGGTTTAGCTCCTTTTTGGAAAGCATCTTCATGTGCAGGGCACATCCCTGGCCAGGCATCTAACCTGGTACTTGCTTCAGAGTTACAGCACAGGCCAAGAGCGTACAAAGGCTGGGGGGTGAAGGTGGAGGGGCAGTGCACAGTACACCACATCTGCAGTCCCAGATGATGCTCTAACTGCAGGCTTGTTTGTGGAGCCAGAGTTAAGGTGAGATTAGATGCAGATTGGGCCTGCGTCCCCTTGCGCTGGGCTGGGGGAAAAGGGCCCAGAACAAGAGGCAGGCAAAGAGGGCAGCCGAGGAGGCAATGTCACCAGAGAGGGGCAGAGGTGGCCAGTTGTGGCCAGAATGATTCTGGTCCAAAGGTGGCCCTGGAGTTGTACCTGTGGCCACAGAGCTCAGGTGTAATCCCGGAAGGGAGGAAGATTTAATGCAAAGGGGTTGTTCTGGGGCTGGAGCTGCCCAGTGCCGTCCCCGCTGGATACCTCTCTGGTCCTGTGATCCCTCAGCCCTGCATCCTAGAAGACCCCTGAAACAAGAAATCCTGGAAAAGACCTTCCATAACCACCAAAGTTAATTGTCCCACCTCCCCCTCTCCACAGCCTGGCGTGGCTGATCTCTTTCTCTCACAGCATGACAAATACAAAGAAATCCTGCTGCAGAATTAAGTTGACTGATATTTAAATCGGCAGCTTTCAGCCTGCAGCCCATGAAATCCCACGGGTACAAGGTAAGCAACCAGCAAATGGGAAGCCTATTGTCAGAAGGCTTAAATTTGCCACAGGGGGATCCCACATCTGCTGTGGAAAATATCTGGGACCATAAACGTAAAATGGTCCACAGACTCCCAGATGTGTGTTTGCCCATAAACCATCCAATATTCTGGTGGAACAGCATTCCTACGGAGTTAGAGTTTAGCCATGAGATAAAAATAGCCAGGCCTAATATTTGGAAAAGTTGTCTATGTTTTGCAAATTTGTAAAAAGCCATTATGCAAAAACCAGTTGTGTCATGCCTGTGTCATTTAATATCACAGGGATTTAAATCTTGGCTAACCCAACTGGCCAGGCGAGTTCTTTTATAATCCTGAAGAAAAAAAAAAAAAGTCATGTGTATTCTGTGTGGGGCTCTATTTTTGTTTCTTGCAGGCTTCTAGCTCTTTCTCCATTGCTGAACTGCTTGCATAATACATTGCAATTTTAATTCAAGGAGAAAAGCATTTTCTAGCTGCCAATGGCCTAGGCAGTAGGAAATGTTTTACCAGTAAAATTGGGCAGGTAGTTTTATTGGTGACTGTGGAGGAGGAGGAGGTTAAACCATGTGAAGTTGTTTCTGTGTTCTAGCATTTATTAACAAGACAAGGCAGGGACTATATTTGCTCTCAGAGGGATAGGTGGTCAATGCTGCAACACGATTTCATGCTGCACAAGGAAAGCTCTGCTTAAACCCTTTGAAGGATGAGAGCAGAGACTGCTGTTTCACCTGGTCCCATTACACAGGGCGTTCAGCATATAAAAAAGCTTTTTGGCTGTGAGCTCATCTTGCCACATCCATATTTATTGAAGATAACACAGAATTAGACAGCACTAATGACACTAAATGACACTCAGCTCTTTGCAGCATGATGGCAAATGGCCGTATTGAAGTAGGCACATGCTATTTGCCTTGGTTTGCAGTTGTGGAAACTGAAGTGCAGAGGTGAGGTGCTCGAGGTGACAAATACTCACTGGCAGGACTGCGACTAGGACCCAGTCCTGCTTTTTATTGGAGTGCCCTTGTGTGACCTGTTCCCAGACTTTGTATTATGGATTAGCTCCAGCCTTGCCTCTGCACTGCCGAATTTCTGACCTGTCATGTGTGGCTGTAGGTCAGCAACTGGGACATCCCCAGGGACTCCAATAGTTGATTTCCTCTTGTCCCTGGACATGAATTAGCCACGCTCCTGATCTCTTGCTCTCTGCAGCACTTTAAAGACTCTGCTCCACACTGAGCTTCCTACAGAAGCATCTTCATCCCTGGAAGTTATTTAAGAAAATGTTTGGTAGCTGTTGTTCAGAAGTGCTATAAGGGCAGCTGAGCAGGAGGTTGGATTAGCTGATCTCTGCTCCCATCCTAACTGATTTTATCTGAATGTCTAAAATATGTTGACACCCTATTTTCTGGCAGGGATTGTGTTCAGGAGTGTCAGTTGTTTATCACCTGCCATCTTGTGAGAATCCTGGTGGCTCCAGTCCTTGTTCTCCAGAGCTGTCACTGCTGGAACCAGCCTGAGGCCACCGATGCCTTGGGATGCATGTACCAGGGTTGCTGTCTAACGAATAGCTGATGGTGTGGCTCTTGAAGATGCTGGGCATGTGTCAGCAGCAGGATCCTCCCAAATTAAATCACAGTTGTCCAGAGTACACTTGGTTTTCATGCAACTGTCTTTTCCAACAGCTTAGCCAAGGTAGAAACCACCAAGGAGCGAAGATAGGCCCCTGCTTGTGGCACAACACTTTCCCTGAGCTTGGAAAACGCTAATCCCACTTAGCTATTAACATACAAATTTTCCTTACAGGATAGGACAAGGACTTAAAAAACTTTATTTGGTTTATCAAAGCCTTTTGACTATGCTGCTACGAGCACTTCAGCAACCTCTGAAAAATTGCTTAGGTCACCACTGCCTTGGGATCGCCCACATTTTCATGCCCAGGCCACAAATACACGTGCATATAGAGTGTTGTGGGAAAATAATGGAAGATTGGCAAGGAGGATTGTAAACACGCTCCAGTGACTTGCAGCTGGGGTGTAGAAAAACACAAATTGTTGTTTAGCCTTGTGTGTTGGACAAGTAGAACATCTATGTTTAGATAACATATGCCTGTGATAGACTTAGAGGCACCCTGTGGAACATGCTTGAGATTCCTGCGCTGCTGTGGGAAAGATCAAAGCACAGTGCTAAACTACACCTGCGTGAATCCCTGATATACAGGTGAAAACAGCTGGTTTGGTGATCCTCTAGCATGGACTGAGCTCCGTGGTGCCTGCATCCCTGCTTGTGTGCCTCTGCCCAGGTGCTGCTTCAGGGATTCCCTGGTGGCAAGGTAACAAAAATAAATTTACTCTTTGCATTTCATCAGTGGTTTTGTGGTTGTTCCTGCATCCTGCCTGTGCCAGCTCACACAAGTGTATAGTATGTTCAACATGTATGTATGGAATTGGGTTCCCATTGTCACCATATCTGAGCACCTGCTATTGTACTTTTGAGAAGGGAAACACTATTATCCCTGTTTACAAAGAGTAAACTGAGGCACAAGGAGTCCAATGCCCAGATGAGGAGTGCCTGACTCCTCCCTGTCACTCACTGGAAGTCTGATGGGAGTTAGGTAAGAAAATGCTTTGTCGGTTGTGTAGCTTAATTACTTGTTTGGGGCACAGAAGACAGCTACAAAGAATTGAACCTAGATTTCAAACTAGCACATTATGCACCAGACAGTCCCCCTTCCCCCTCCCATGGAGGCAGAAATATAATGTTCACATAAGACAAAAAAGTTGTCCTTGGCAAGTACTGGTATTCTTGATTGAGTAGTTTCTCTGGTTTCATAGTTTAATTCAAATCTGAATATGAATCCAATTATTTCTCAGCATCTTAGGAATGTGATTTTTCTACTACTGTGAGTTTGAGTTGTCACTGCTTTGAAATCTTTTAAGTTAGAATTCTTACACATTACACACGTTTATACCTGTCACATTGCATTCTTTCGCTTGCTTTTGAAAAGAAGGAATCATTAATGTGTTTTTTTCTCATGGGAAAATATACTTTCTCTGTCTAGAATTACATTGAAATAGAGAATCAAAACTGAACTTCATGCTTTTTTTCGGTAAATTGAACTATTGTACACTATTTTTCTCTCAATACTTTGTGTTGACTTATATTTAATGCATGCCATTGTCATTTCCAAAGCTTTCATTTTGCAGGGAATTTAGATGCACGTCCTTGGTCCTTTGAATGCAACACATCGTATTTCTACAGACTTTGGTTTGCTTTCTCTTAATTCCTCTGTTCTTTGGAAGTGTCCTTTTCTGTGCTTGAGAATACTTCTCATTACTGCATGGATTCCAGCTTAAAATGACGTTCCTTCCCAGCACCAGTTGGTTCATCAATTCCCTTTGAAATGTGAGCCTGTATGCAAGGCTTTGAATGACACGTGACAGGTAAAATGCATTCTCCTTAGGGCCAACTCTTACTAAGAATTTGGCTGCCTACAGGTGAGGCGTTGGCCCTTTGAGGGTGAAATGTAGAACCCTGCACCCTGTTGGGGTGTTCATGGACCCCTCTCCAGTGCAGACGAGAGCCCACGGTCTCAGGATGAGACCCAAAACGGTCAGTGCTCCAGGCAAGCCTTAGAGAGCTGCCAAGCTGAGGGCAAGGCAAGGCCTAAGCATCAGTCCTCAGGCACCTCAGCTAGGGCTGTGGGCAGGCACCTCCAGAGAGGACTCATCAGGGCGGATGCTCAAAGACTTTTCTTTCACAGAACCAAGCAGGATTCACTCCTTTAAAACTGGGCTGGGGGAAAACACGGCCCATGTGCCCTGCTTCCCCTTGCATGAGAGCTTCAGTTTTCAAAATACAACAAATTAACAATTTCTAACCGTATTGCGAGGTAAATTTGATGGCAGTAATCATCTGTGAACACATAAAAAGTTTTGCATTTTTGGTTGAAAGCAAGTACTTCTTAGGCATTTCTTCTAGGTACTTAAATGGGTCCTTACCAGTTTTTGCTCTGTACATTTCTACCTAACCCTTCCAATAGTGTATGCAGTCTGTCTCCATTTCCTTCTCTTTACATTTACGTCACCTTTTCAGAATTCCTCAGTCATCTGTTGAAATTGTGATCTATTATCCACACCTATGATTTCTAAAACTAATAGAGGAACAAGTCAAGAATAGAAAGATGTGCAAACTAATATATGGCTGTGACTTACTGTTACAGTCCCTTCAAGAAGAAGAAACTGGGGCTCCCCTGCCTGGGTGAGCACAAGGACCACCAGACCAGTGCGAGCCGCTTGTGTTCGTGGTCGTCTGACACCCCTGGAATGTCTGATACCATTTTCATGCCATCAGACAGCTTCAGCGTGATGGTACGTCCCCTCCCTGCCAGCAGGCTCCCTGGGTCCTGGAAGATGTGCTTTCAGATCCTCTTCTGGCACAGGACAGAATTAATTTACCATGTTTACCTTCAGTAAATGAGGCTGGTATTCAGCATTTCTGCATTTAATGTGACTCTTGATGCTGTTGGTATGTGCTAGCTGCGTTATGAGGGTACAGGATGGAGTCAGCCCGCAGGTTGCCCAGGCTGGAGCCATGCCTGGATCTTGTCTGGGACATGGGCACTGAGCACCTCCTCCTGACAGCCTGGGGCAGCTCCAGCCTTGCCTAGGGGTGCAGCTGGAGGGCTCAAGAAATTGAAAAAACTGTGTGCCTTGGCGTGGTGCTGAGCAGAGGTTTTCAGACCCACAGATACGAATGGAGGTGGAGTTTCAGCTTGTAGCTCCTCCAGCTGAATTGGTCTGCGATGCCACTTCCCTACTCCCTCCCCAGTGCCACAGGACATCACCCACGCTCACAAGAACTCCTTCGGAAAACATCTGAAAAAACAGCAGTCCATTTCTTTCTGTTCTTTCTTTAAACATCCACCATGATCTCCAGGCCTTAAGCAGCTAGTGCCCTAAAAACACCTGTTCATCTGTGTGCTGTATTAAAGATAACAAGAAAGACATAGGGAATTTTTCAACTTGAAATGAAATGTGTAGTTATAATTGTCTTAGTTATTTTCTGGATTTTTTGATCATCCTGTATCCACAAGGATAACAAAGGCAATCCATATGCACCTTAATTGTTGCCAACAGTAATATGATCTGACTGTCATGGAATCAAGACTCAAATAAAAATCCTAATGTCAGGAAATCAGCTCTGTTGTTTATAATACCTTCTGTTAGAGCTATAATAAGGCAGAGAGGTGAGGAGGAGGTCTGAAGCTGTAGGTATTTCATAGACTATCAAATCTCAAGATAGAGCCAGATCGGTCCACATAAATATTTATATTAGAGAGACAAAGCTGCAGCAAATTCTTGGCTGATGTGAAGAGTCTTCAGCTGATGTGAATTTTTATGGCTTGTGCTTTCCAGCAGGGCTGTGACAATTCACATCAGCAGAGGAGCTGCTACTCTATAATTAGCCAAATCCTTGCAACAGGGACTGCTGTCACCTTCCTATCAACCCTGCTCTCCGCACACGGTTGATATTTAACCAGTCACAAAAAAAGCCGCTTATCAGAGCATCTCAACAGTGCACCGAACAAAAGAATATCTGGAACTCAGGCTCGCTGTCAGGCAGGCAGAGCCATGGAAAACAACAGCATTAATTCAGGATCTTTAGTTATATTAGAAGATCAAAGATCAGCGGATCAAAGGAGACAGTTTCCTTCGCAAAATGCCGGATGCAGGAGTTGGACCGAAGTTGCTCCTGAGCCACCGCCTCTGGGTTACAGCAAGGGAGGCAGTGTGGGATGGAGGCAGCTGAGCTCGCCCGCGGGGAACAGGGGAGAGCGTGGGCATTTACCCCTGTACTCGGCCCTGGTGAGGCCGCATCTTGAGTATTGTGTGCAGTTTTGGGCCTCTCACCACAAGAAGGACATTGAGGTGCTGGAGCGTGTGCAAAGAAGTGCAACAAAGCTGGTGAGGGGTCTGGAGCACGTCTTATGAGGAGCGGCTGAGGCAACTGGGGTGGTTTAGCCTGGAGAAAAGGAGGCTGAGGGGAGACCTTATCACTCTCTACAACTGTCTGAAAGGAGGTTGCAGAGAGGTGGGAGTCAACCTGTTCTGTCAAGTAACAGACAGAACAAGAGGAAATGGCTTCAAGTTGCACCAAGGGAAGTTTAGATTGGATATTAGGAAGAATTTCTTTACTGAAAGGGTCATCGGGCATTGGAACGCGTTACCCAGGGCAGTGGTGGAGTCCCCATCCCTGGAGGTATTTAAGGGTCGTGTAGATATAGTGCTCAGGGACACGGTTTAGTGGTGGCCTTGTCAGTGTTAGGTTAATGACTGGACTAGATGATCTTACAGGTCTTTTCCAATCTAGGAGATTCTGTGATTCTGTGATCTGCTTCTGCCTGCAGCCTGGGTCACTCCCACAGGCGTTAGGGTCTGTGAAATTGGCTTTTACCCTGAGCGTTACATCTAGCAAAGCCGTCTGTTAATACCGACAAAACAACAGAAGGATTACTGGGGTGACGAGGTCTTGGCCAAATGCCCTCCGTCATATTTTTTCTGGGGCAGCAGGAGGAAAGGACAAGCTTTCCCGATCTCACTGCGATACGGGAGAGCGTGGTTTGACCTGTGTGGCTCTGAGCGGTGCAGCAGTAGCAGGTTCCCTGGTAAGCTTGTGGCCCTGTCCTGCCTGCTGCAGCCTGGTGGAAAAATACACCAAAAGGGGTTTTCCTGGGGTTTGCACAGCCGCATCAAATGCCCAGGCAATGCCAGAGCTTAGCTGGAGGAAAGTACCTACAGGGTTAGAGAAAGACATGGACAAGCAAAGTAGTTATAAACTGGAAACCAAAAAGATCGTGACATTTCACTGCGTAAAGTGACCATAAAGCCCATTCCCAGTGCACGTGCAGCCCTCGTTATTCAAGCAAAACCAGGGTCTCACCATAGGCCAAGGAGTGGCCCTCACTGGGGACGACCCTCCAGCTCACTTCCCAAATCACAAACCCACATGTGGGCTGCAGCAGTGCCTCTGGCTGCTCCACAGGGGTTTCTCTGCTCCGGGGACATCCACACCAAGAGCATGGCTGGGGACCGCGGACAGGAGCTGGGCTCTGCACGACATCCCTTAGCTAGATTTCTGGCGTGATGTTGCTGGAGCCGTGGTCTGCCATCGCCGGCGCCCTGATCGGACTGTTCAGGCAAGGACCGCAGTGCCCTGCCCCGGCATTCCCATGCCGGTCTGTTCTGTGTGGATTCTGTGCGGCCCTGCACAGCCCTTACACAGACCAGGGGTTTAGCTGCCACCTCATCCTCCTCGCCAGGTCCCAAAGAAGGCTGTTTCTTCGGGAGATGAGTGCTATTTCAGAGAGATGTCACCCTTCAGGAAAATCACCAGAGTGGGTGTTTCGTTTCCAGGAGTGACTTTTCCTGAGGCTTTCGCAGCAGTGCTCCCCGCATGGGCTCCCACGCCAGCCTGCTCTCTGGAACAACCCAGGCTGATGCTTTTTTTGGCAGCTTATACAGAATTTGATTGCTTTTGCTCTGGACCATGACTGTATATTTCTACTTCTGGCCTGGAGGATTTGCAGAGTCAAGGCAACCCCTGGGACACTCTGTCCTAAGGCAGGTCTGCATACAGCATCCATATCCTCCAGCTGGAATCTGCCCTTGCCACCTCTCCAGTTAAATGCATGGACCCTGCAAAAGAAGGGAACCACCAGGTGCCTTCACGCACTTGTGCGGATCACAGAAGTATTATTCAAGCACCAGAAACTTCTTAAAAACAGTGTAAAGGCAGTGGAGTAGGGAACATTCATCTTGGCATGACAGCACTATGCGGCGGAGCATCTCCTGACTCCAGTCTCACAACACTTATGCAACTGGTTCTTTGGCAAATCGGTATTACCTGACCCCTGAGCAAACATCACTCAGTTTATCAAAGAGTAGTTTAAAAGGTAAATTGCTTTCAGACTACAGCTTTACACCACCCCTTTCCTGCGTGATTTGATTGTGGAAGCTCCAGCAAACTGTGAACATGATTTCCAGGCTATTCTTAGAAAGGAGATATATGTGTGTGTGCGTGAATTATGTGGGTGTGTTTGTTTGTATATATGAATATATATATGTTTTGCTTATTGTCTTGTATGTATGTATATCTATGGAGAGAAAGGAAAACAGCAAAACAGATGGGCATTGACTTTCACCAGCCCCGTCCATGCAGTGAGCTGTGTCCTCGCTTCCCTCCAGCTGCCTCCAGCCATGTGCAGTGCTGCTGCAAGCTGCTGCCGCATGTGCGCTGCTCCTGCTTGCTGGTGGGATGCAGATGTTGTGACAGCCCCAGCTCACGCCACCACTCCTCCACGTGTCCTCGGACGTGCTGCGCAGCTCAGCACAGCCTGGGCAGCAAATGGAACCTGCCCAGGGATCTCCTCCTCTGCCAGGGAGATGCACAGACGCAGAATGGAGCAGGCGTGGGGCTTTACTCAGCCCCTGCACTCTCTGCCATGGGGACAGAACAGAGCATTAGCCCGCAGGCTGTGCCTGTCATCCACATAGGACCTCTCCTCTCACACACGATGAAGACTTCAACATCTACCCACCATTTCTTCTACATTTCCACACCCATTCTGAGTATGAACAAGCAACTGCTAGGGAAAAATAGGGTCTCAGTTGCTCTGGGGCTCTCAATGTTTGACTGCAGTCATTGACATTGCCAAAGCATCAATGCCCGCAGTAGGGATACCACCACAATCCCCACCTGCAGCCCAGTCTGGTCATCCTTCTGCCAAGCAACAGCTTTGAACGTGTGTGAGACCAGTGCCAGGCCCTGTTGGATTAGAAAGAATTAGAGCTCACTGACAGATAACCAGTTGTAATGAAATGGCAATATGATGTTGGGATCTTCAGGGTCAATGCTGTACTTGAACATAGTTCCCAGCTTGTCACTGAGCAGGAGATCAGTAAGGTTTTTTGTCTCCGCATTTGGCACAGGTGCAGTTGGACTGTGGTGTCCAGTCCTGGAGTTCACACTCCAAGAGGGATGTAAAAAAATCAGAGAAAGTTCAGCACAGACCAACACAGCCTGAAGGCCTGAAGAACCTCTTGCAGGAGACACAAAGTCTACTTATCTTCTCTAAATGGTCTGTAAGACTCTGCCAAAGGGCTTGGATGTTACGGATAAAGATACAACAACCTTCTGCATTTAGAGTTGATAGATAAGTTTAAGCGAGAAATACAATATAATTATTTTCACTAATGAGGACGATGATTGTCAGAGATTTGCCATCCCTGAAGAAGTTTTCAGTCAATGTTTCTCTGAAGGATATCCTCAAATTCAACTGTAGTTACTGGAATTGAATCAAGGACTAATTTGGAGGAATTAGGTAGGGACTCAGACAAATGATCTCAGTTCTTCTTCCTGGCCTCACGGTTAGAAGCAATCACACAGCTCAAACCTTTGCAAATCTGAAAATCAAAGTTGAAATCTGAAAATCGGTGTCTTTTCATGCCCTGCTGTACAATGTTCAACATTTTTGCAAATGCCAAGGAGAAATGAAGTTTGTGCTAGTGACTGCAGGGCAGCCAATACACTCTTTCCCTTTAGGGACACCCAGTGCTTGTGGTACCTGCTGTGTGCCAGCTGCGGGCTCTGCGGCTCTCAGTAGGTACCTGAGCAGCAGAACAGACTTTTATGGCATATTTAAGACAAATCAGATGTAAACTGTTCCTTATTTACCTTTGTGAACCCTATTCTAATCTCCAAGCCTATGTGGTGGAATTGCAGTGAGAATCATGACTGGTGAGTTTGCATGAAGCCACCTGTGTGTATACCCGTCTCACCACGCTGTGAAGCTGTGATGAAGGGATGCCTGGAACCTGCAGTCCCGATCCTCCTCCTCCAGGGCCTTAGGCTGGCATGAGGGGCATCTCCACTTGCTCTGGGGGAGCTCTGCCAACTGTGAGTCTCTGATGGAAAGCTGGACAGGAGACCAGATCTGGCAGCCTGTGACAACACCTAGGGCTACCTACAAATCTGGCTGCGTGTGCTAAGCTCGCTGCTCCATCACATCACACCGGCTATCAGTGCAGTCCCCATTGCCAGTAGCCAATAAACACCCACACTTTTACTTCATCCCTCATCAGTGTGGGTTGTATCATGCTCTCATCTGATTGCATTAACAATGAATGGTTGCAAAGCTCTAATCTTTGAAGCTTCTCATGAGTTAGGAGTGGCTTTAAGGCAAAGCTTTGTGATCATCACCTGCTTCGACCTTGGGTTGCCAAATCACGAGCAGTGTCTGTTGGTACTTGCAGCTTTGTACGTAACAGTTTACCTGGTAGACTGTAAACAAACATTTCTCAAGAAGATAGTGTGCGGCTCTGCACAGCATGCACAGACAGTCCATCTGTATTACTGTGTCCTTTTCACAGGTCCATGGAAACACCAGTATCACTGGAATTTAATATAATTCTGGGATTATGTGTGTGTGTATATACATAGACAGATACCCATATGCAAATAAGGAGAGCTGTAGATATAAAATATATATACTACAGACTACATAGACTATATAAAACATCTAAATAATGTAATTACGAAACAATACAGTGTATTTATAGAAGCATACATTTGCACACTTACATATATATATATGTTGTCTGTATGGGGAGCATGAGAGTCTGTGAGTATGAGTGTACAGCCACCACACGCATACCTATCACTTCCTCTTAGCACCTTCAGCTTGGTGTGAATCCAGAGCTGATAAAGGGCACCCAGTTGATAGCTCAGGCATGGAAGCTTCTCATTCTGCCCAGTTCAACACTGTCAGCAGCCCTGTGAGCTGCTTAACCCTGTCCTTTCGATGCACAGCAATTTAGCCAGGATGGACCTGTTTCTGGTGTGATAAGATACTGAGGTTGGCTGAGACTAAACACTAACCTCGGGGTTAGATTTGCACAAGCAGTCTAGACATAGGAGCTTTCTCCTCTGCAAGGACCGTCTTTGCAAGCACTTCAAACCCATTTTTCCCTTTTAATTACTCTTTTGACAAGACTAAGGCTTCAAAGAATTTTTAGAATGAGGAGCAAAAACTAAAAATCTGCCACTCTGTGTGACTGTGTTTAAGAAAATTCTCTATTTTGCCTGAGAATCCTTAATTTAAAAGCAAGCAGCCAAGAGCACAAGGCATTTCTGATTATTCTGTGCTGTTACAGGCAAGAAGGTTCAGGAATGAGAACAACAAACCAGATGTCATCACTATTACTTGAAACTCTTCTTTCAATGATCACAGATGTTAGGAGTCTGGATCGGTGAGAAATGCTAGCTGCTTCTACAGGCTTCTTGCTTCTTTATTCTTTCATTAAGACTGTATATTCAAATACAGCAGTATCTCCTTTCCCAGCTCAGACCATTAAAACTTTATAAATACATATGTTCATCCCATTTCTGGTTTTGAATTTTGTCACCACTTTCAGTAAGGTGCAAAAGTTATTTTTACAGTGCAATTCTATGAAATCCCAGAGTTATTCTTCCAAGGCTTTTTATCCTGTGTTTGGAAAAAAAAAAAAAAAAAGCAGCTATTAGATGTGAACTGCTTCAGTAACATGGCTTGGTTTATTGACTATATGATAGCAATAAAGTTGGCAAAGCTTTACTGGACAAACTTTAAAATCTCTGTTGTCTCATTCTCCACATTGCAGGAAACATCAGATCCCACCTTAGAAGCAGAATTAAAAATCAGGTCTTTGGGGGACATCTGATGCTTTATTTTCTATCTTACACCATGCTACAAATTAGTCTTCAAATCACTTCTTGACTTGTATAAACAAGGAAAAACAAGGCATACGCAGCTGCATGTGTAAAAATGCACCTGAGATGGTTTTGTAAGTCCTCCTTGACTGGTCTTAAGAGACTTGTGTAGTGCAAGCTATTTTTAACTGTCTCTTACTGTGTAAGGATGAAGACTGCAAGCACAGAGAATCAAGTGTCTTCTCTGAAAGGCCTGTGCCTACTGCGTAGGTGCACCTGCTAGAGCTGTCCTTTTGTCAGATAAGCACAAGGGATGCAGAGATATTTTTAGTCTTTGTACATATATATTTTTCTCTTTTAATCCATGAAGGACAGCATTTTGGGACAAGGACTATGTCATCCAATGAGTCACAAGAATTGCCTGTAGGACAGTCTATTGTTTCCAGCCAGCCTACAGCTCTTCAGAAGCCTGGACATGCTTTGCTTCCATCAGTTCTCAACGGCTCAGCCCTTGGCTCATAGCAAACACTGTCCCCTGGTATTTCATCAGAAAGGGTCCTCAGATATGCTTTCTCCCACTGTTGTTTCACAACAGTCTCTTCAGTTCTTGTGCCAGGGATTCAACCTTCCTGTTAAAGGTACAGCCAAAGTGATATATCTGTGATATTCTGCTTCACCAACATTTCCCCCAGCTTGGGGCAGGGATCACCCCACAGTTACAGCAGGTGTTCTGCATGAGCCTCTCTCCTTAGCATTTCCCATGATGCAGACCAGGTTTGCTTGTTTATACTTTGGTGCTGTGCTCAAGGCTTTCTCCCCAGCCCAGCTCAGGCTCTGGAGAAGGAACACATCACACACAAAGCTGTCCCTAGTAGCTACCCCATCATCCTTCCTTCTGCAGCCAGGTTGGTGCTGGACTGCCAGGGCACACAAGGGTCAGAGGATGGTTTCACACAGTGTCCCATTGCCCAATAACTGGCTTAAGCAGGGCAGTTATCCCTCCAGCCTTGGTACTCCTACAACTGTTGTCCTCATTCCCTCCAGTCCCTGTGTCCTCCAGCCAACAGGCATTTTCACTCAGCCCATCAAATCTCTTCAGTGGATTATAAATCCCCTTTTTTTGTTTTCTCTCCTTCTCAGACTATGTTATTGTGGGTGGAAAATGATCTTTTACCTCCCCCTCTGGCCTCCCTCAGTTGGATTTCTTTCCATTTGCTCCTTTTGGTGGCCAAGGTGCAATCCAAGGCTTATTAGCTCCCTCTCCTCTCTTCTTCTTGCACCTGTCTGCAAAAGTACTTCATCTGATTTAAACCATTCTTGAAGGTACTGATTTTGCCTGCAAAGAAGATGCCAAGTGAGACTTCTGCACAGCTTATGTCAGAATGTGATTTAAATAATGACTGCCTTTCCTTGGCACCAGGTGATGTTTCATGGGACTGAGCTTTCGAATGCAGAGCTTGGAAGGATGAAATATAGCACTAACCTTTAAGGATTCTTCAGAAACTCAAAGTGTGGCACTGATCAAATGTCAAGAGCAGTGCTCTTAGATATTTTATCTGGGCTATATGAATTGAAAACCCAAGCACTTTGCTACATGTGTTAATTGACAATGTATCACTGAATCAAATCATTATGTAATGAGTATTACTTATGCATTATTCTCCCGATTCTCCATATGCATACTTTAAGGTGTTAGCATTTTAAAATGAATGACATTTATTTGAAAATATGATGAGAGATATGTGCATGGCTGTAGTATATGGCTTTGGACTCAGCCATTTGAGTGTGCATAAACAGAAAAATGACAAAGCTTGATTTAAAAGTACTTTGAAACGTTTCTCTTCTGAGAAACCCTGAATCACTCAAAGCAATCGAAGGCACCAGGAGCCACATTGAGGACCTGCTTCAAGAACTCCTCAAGACCAGGGTTGAAAGCCAGAACTCCTTTGGCATCAAGCAATACTGAGCTTGGTAAGGTCAGGGAAGAGATCGTATGACACGCTGCTACTCTGGCAAAAATGAACTTGATGATCAGAAGGTGTTCCTGAATGTTGGTATCAAATAAGAGTGCATAATCAGATCCACAGCCATTGTATCATCCTAAACTAGCAGATCATGCGTGTGTATGCTGATCTTAAGCCTGGGCAATTCTTTTGGCTTTAAGGGGCTACTTAGGTGCATGAAGTTAAGCAAACGTGTGATTGTAGTCTTCACAGGAGTTTTGCAAGGCCTTCATTCCAAAAGTGGTTTAATGCAAGTGGATCCTTGAGCTGCCATTGAAATTGGATCTTCAACTGCTTCTGCATGTTCACACTTTTGTTGTACAACTTCTGCTACTGCAGTAGGTAAGCACACTGTTCACATGAGCAAATTTAGGGACAGTTTTCACCTGGGAGAGTGGAAGAATTGAAAAACATGTTTACCTTGATAACACCAGTGCCAAATCAACAGCCGTTGAGAATGAAACATTTTCTAAAAGGGTTCACTGTTGAATTTCTAGGAGATTTGCAAAACTTTTTCAGTTTCATTTTTGGATTTTGTAGGTTCATTACATGCTCAAACTACAATTAGCACTGACTGTACTCACCACTAAAGCTCCTGGTGATCTCCTTAGGACCAAAAGGATGGCAAGGCTTTATCAGAAGTGAGCTGGGTTTATACTAATCATAAGAGATTTCCCAAGAGAGCTTAGAAAATATCTGCATTTCAGTGCATGTGCTTTATAGACATCCTGATAGTCCTTTGAAGCTCATCAGTTCAATACCAACGATGGGGTGGTAAACAACTTGTATCAAGTAACTGATGGTAAAATTGCTACAGTGCAGCTTTGAAGGAAGTCATCCAGCTGACAGGTCAGCAAAGGAAAGGTAATTTGAAAAAAGTTCACTACTGCCTTGTCATTAACAGAAATTCATGTATTCAGCCTGTAACACCACCAATTCCTCCCAGATTGGCTGCTTCTCCCAAGAGTGCAGAGACAGCAAAAGTAAATAGCCATATTTGTTGAGGTTGTTGAAGCTCTGTCCCTGGAGGTGTTCAAGGCCAGGCTGGACATGGCCTTGGGCAACCTGGTCTGGTGGGAGGTGTCCCTGCCTATGGCAGGGGGGTTGGAACTCGATGATCTTCAAGGTCCCTTCCAACCTAAACCATTCTATGATTCTATGATTCTATGATATTACGTAAAAGAAACACAACAGGCACCAGTGTGTGTATATACATCAATATGTGTGCGTGTGAATGCATTGCATATATAACAAATTTATATAATGCATATGTAAACATAACAGATTTGGAAACACCAGAATGCAGCAAGCATTCTAGTAGAGCCTTACCACGTGTCATTCATGCATGTGCTAAGCTTTATGTACACACCAAGGTTGTTTACCGAATCAATGCTAGAATAAATTGCCCAGCCCATTTGCTCAGCTCCTCAGACTAGGATTGAAATCCTGCTCTAGTCGTTTAGAATAAGAGATGGCTATGACTCTGCAGTTCTTGAAACAGAATTAGAATTGACAGTAGTAAAAAGTGGTGCTCCTAAAATATTCATGTAAACATTTTACTTAAAACAGTTGGAGGTTGGTCAGGCTTCTAAAAATAAAAGCAAAACAAAACCCCCAAAGAAACTAGTGTGGTTCTCTGTTGTCCTTTATGGCTGTGGTTTTTTCCCCTTTTTAAATACAGGGAATAAAATAGCAGGAAATGTTTCTAAACACCAAGTTTAAACCTCTCGTCTAGTCCCCAAGATTCTGCTTCCATGTGGATGAATCGATCTGATCACAGCGTGCTGTTTGAAAAGCCATTCTTGAGATTCATCTTCCACAGTTATGGCTGCTTCTGTGTGTTACATTCATCAAAATCTGCTCTGGATGCAATGGAAACACCCTTTTCAAACAGATTTTACAATAGGTTTGGGGAAAGTTTTCCTAAGATAATCTTCTCCCTCACCTTTCTCTTCACCATATGAGCAGGGCACATTTTTTTGTGGCAGTTAAACTAATTTGCAGAGATGAGTCTGTAACATGTAAACTGTAATAGCCAACATTTCATTTCCTGGTGGAAACATTTCTCATGAAAAACTGGAAACGCTTTGGCAGATTTTTGGGAAGAGGATGCAGGGGGGATGGAAGTGAACAGAAGGTAAAAAGGCAGGCATTTTCTTTTTTTTTAATAGTGCTGCCAGTAGATATGTGCATCCAGTTTCACTTAATCATGTTCTTTTTTATTGTTCTCCACTGGGTTTTCTCTCTGCCACATCATGGAGATCCAGAAAGTATCTGGTGATCTGCAGTGACTGTATGGGATACCCACTAACAGCAGCCTCAGACCAGATAGTAATGAAACATTCTGCTCTAGAAAACATACACAAACTTGTATTTGCTGGCTTTGTCTTTACCCCTTTTAAATGCAGATGTTGACTGAAGGCCCTTGGTTACCTATCACTGGTGGTTGTATTCTGGCTGCTGCAAAAGCAGCTTCGTGTCCTCTCACAGCAGAAGTGCTGATAACATGCAGTGACCACAGCCAGCATCGAGGTGATCATAGAATCATAGAATCATAGAATGGTTTAGGTTGGAAAGGACCTTGAAGATCATCGAGTTCCAACCCCCCTGCCACAGGCAGGGATACCTCTCACTAGACCAGGTTGCCCAAGGCCACGTCCAGCCTGGCCTTGAACACCTCCAGGGATGGGGCTTCAACAACCTCTCTGGGCAACCTGTTCCAGTGCCTCACCACCCTTAAAGTGAAAAACTTCTTCCTAATGTTTAATCTAAACCTGCCCTGTTCCAGCTTAAAGCCGTTCCCCCTCGTCCTATCACTACATGCCCTAGTAAAAAGTCCTTCCCCAGCTCTCCTGTAGGCCCCCTTTAGGTACAGGAAGGCCGCAATAAGATCTCCCCGGAGCCTTCTCTTCTCCAGGCTGAACAGCCCCAACTCTCTCAGCCTCTCCTCATAGGAGAGGTGCTCCAGCCCTCTGATCATCCTCGTGGCTCTCCTCTGGACGCGCTCCAGCAGGTCCATGTCCTTCTTATGTTGGGGACTCCACAGCTGGATGCAGTACTCCAGGTGGGGTCTCACGAGAGCAGAGTAGAGGGGCAGAATCACCTCCCTTGACCTGCTGGCCACACTTCTTTTGATGCAGCCCAGGATACGGTTGGCCTTCTGGGCTGTGATCGCACATTGCTTGCTCATGTCAAGCTTCTCATCAATCATCACCCCCAGGTCCTTCTCCACAGGGCTGCTCTCCAGACATTCTCCGCCGAGCCTGTATTTGTGCTTGGGATTGCCCCGACCCAGATGTAGGACCTTGCACTTGGCCTTGTTGAACTGCATGAGGTTGGCTTGGGCCCACCTCTCCAGCCTGTCCAGGTCCCTCTGGATGGCATCCCTCCCCTCCAGCGTGTCTGCCTCGCCAAACAGCTTGGTATCATCAGCAAACTTGCTGAGGGTGCACTCTACCCCACTGTCCATGTGATGGACAAAGAAAGCTGTAAAAGCTTTGTTGAGGGCCAGAAACCATACGAAATGAAGGTGATTCTCCACATATAAACAGCACAATAGCTCAGAAGAGGTCAGGAATGAACCTCACTGGCTATTTTTTACCTGCCGGGACTAGTGCTGACTACCACAATACCTTAATGCTTCACCTTCCCAAGGACACCAAGCCTGAAGGCTCCCAAAATTTACTGTTTTACTGTTGAGTATGGGCATAAGCAGTAACTCAGAAGCAGCTGACACACTACAAAGTCACACTCTGATTATGTGGCAATAATGTACCTTGTACCCCTATCCGAGACATTCCCATGAAACACTGGTTTCAGAGCATACACTGCCATTCGTGAGATCTCCATCAAAAAATCCCTGGAAGTGACCCCCAGACTTGAGAAGCCACAGGAGGAGAAATGGAACAGAAACATCACTTTTCCTGTAGACAGAAATCAGGAGAAAACCATTAAGGAAGCAGCAGTGTGTGGAGCTCACTATTGCATTCCTACATGTCTGTTCAGTTATGTTGACTGCAATGTGCTCGGCATCCAGCCCTCAAAGTGGCCCAGGGGAAAACAAAACCAAGAAAACCCAAAGCCCCTTACACAAAATCAATTTTTTTCCAGAGAATCCTGTGAGTTACTTTTTATCCTGTTTTCTCTGAAGCTTTCCCTGAGTTCTGAAGGAAGAGTTATCCCTTATGCCAACTCTCAAATTTCTGTTCCCTGTCTTATCAGCTGTAAAGCTATTTTAAAACACATTTCAACAATTATTTTATAGTGGAAACAATACAGCTTTTTTTTAATCCTTCTTCACATCTTGCTAGGAAACACTTCTTTTTTTCTGACCAAGCTGACTTCTAGGTGGAGTTTCAGTATTGCTGTTGAACCTCATCCCTCCTCAGCTGCATGAGGTTTCATTTGCTGCACCCTAACAACTGTGACAGGTTCTTTTGATCTCACTCTCATTTCACGGTGCTCCTCATTATTGTTTCAAGAAATACTTTTTCACAACAGTTGTGGAGAACCAGGAAGTTATTGCTGTCTTTCACTGATCTTGAAAAGAGATTTATCTGTCATGACCAGGAAGCCAATGGCAGAAGCAATGAAACAATCCAGGTCCTCCATGTTCCACCTACCAAGCCACAGGAGCAGGCTCCCTTCCCAGCCTCCCATCCCTCATTCAGTACATGTCACACATGTCACAAAACTTTGGTACTGATAGTTCCAGGCACCCAGCAAAACCCCACCACCACCACTTTGCCAAATCCTTTTTCCAAGCAATGCATGCAACGAGGTAGGCAACCCAGTATCAGTAATTAGATATGATGACATTCAAAAGTTTATTACAGTGAATCCACACATTGTCTGAGATAACTCTAGGTTTTTGCAGACATGCTCTGCAAGCACAGCAGTTCCCAGCAGGAGATGGTACTGGGATGAGAACTGTGGGTTATGCCGCAGCCTCCTTCCACGTGAGTCTCTGTGACTACGGGGATAAGGAATTTGGAATTTAATCTCTAGCCTCGGGAAATTCGGTTTGTCTTTAAAGAGGCTTAGACTCCAGCTCATGGTCTGCAGCACATAACCTGCAGTGTCATACAAGTGCATGCAGAGAAATAAGGAAGCACTGAGAGGACAGCGTTATGGGGTAAGCTCTCATACCTTTTCTGGGAAACCAGCGGGACTGAGTGCCTCTCTGAGGTGCCTGTACACCAACACATGCAGCATGGGGAACACACAAGAGGAATTACGAGGTCTGTGATCTGATTGGGATCATGGAGACATGGTGTGACAACTCACCAACTGGAGTGCTGCCATGGATGGATACTGGCTCTCCAGGAAGGACACGCTGGGAAAGCAAGGAGGGGATTCACCCTTTCTGTGCAAGAGGAGGGGCAATGCATGGAGCTCTGCCTGGGGTGAATGATGAGCCACCTGAGAGCTTATAAGTTAGGATCAGAGGGCCGACCAAGGTGGGCAATGTTGTGGTAGGTGTCTGCTACAGACCACGTGATCAGTAACAACAGTGTTTCCTACTGGTCTCAGGGGCTTGTGATTCTTGAAGGTATGTCTTACCAGCAAAGCCCAAGGCAAAGTGGACATTGTTTATCTTGACTCTATCAAAACCTTAGACACTGTCTACCAAAACATCCTTATTGACAAACTGATGAAGTATGGACTAGATAAATGCATAGTGAGGTGTGGATCAGTGGCACAAAGTTCTACCAGAGGCCAGTCATCAGCGGAGTACCCCAGAAGTCAATACCAGGGCCAGTACTGTTCAACATCTTTGTTAATAACCTGGACAACGGGACAGAGTGCCCTCTCAGCAAGCTGGCAGACAGTATAAAACTGGGAGAAGTGGTTGATGCACCAGAGGGTTTTGCTGCCATTCAGAGAGACTTGCAGAGGCTGAAGAAACAGGTGGACAGGAACCTCATGAAGCTCAACACAGGGAAACACCAAGTCAGTCACCTGGGCAGGAATAACTTCAGGCACCAGAGCAGGCTGGAGGCCAACTAGCTAGAAAGCAGCTTTGCAGAAAAGCACCTGGGGGTCCTGGTTGACAAGCTGGCCATAAGACAGCAATGTGCTCTTGCAGCAAAGAAGGCCACCAGTCTCCTGGCTGCATTAGGCAGAGCATCAACAGCAGGTCAATGGAGGTGACACCTTCCCCCCTGCTCAGCACTGGGGTCGTGTCTCATTCTGGGCTTCCTGCTACAAGACAGGCATGGACATACTGGAGTGAATTCGAAAAAGGGCCACAAAGATGATTAAGGGACTGGAAGGTCTGACATACAAGGAGAGACTGACAGGGTTGTTCAGCCTGGGAAGAGAAGGCTCGGGGAGATTTACCAGTGTGTATAAATAAATACCTGATGGAGGAGAAGGGGTTAAGAAGACAGAGACAGAGTCTTCTCAGTGGTGCCCAGTGAAAGCAGAAGAGGAAATGGGCACAAACTGAACACAGGAAATTACATTTGAACTTAAAAAACCCCAATTTTTGTTACTGTGAATGTGCTCAGGCAGCAGAGCAGGTTGCCCAGACAGAACACGGGGTTTCCATCCTTGGAGATTTTTCAGAACTGGACTGGACACAGCCCTGAGCAGCCTGTAGCTGACCCCGCTCTGAGCAGGGCGGCTGGGCTAGATGATCTCCAGAGGTGCCTTCAAACCTCATCCATGCTGTGACTCTGTGTTCTTGTGGTACTGCTTGTAGGTGCCTGCTCTGATCCTCAGCTCCTGGCCCATGGCACAGGCAGTCAAAGAGTAGCCTATCCCTTCTTCAATTAACCTGAGCTGTCATCAGTGCCAGTGGCACCACACATACTAGTACACAGATAGAATGGCTGAGCAGCTCAATGCACAACTTCTGCTGCTGCCCCTGCTCAGGGACCAGGAGTCTTTATAGTGCCAGACCCATAACCCTCTGAACCGCTTCAGCCCAAACGCTCAAGAGTATGTCAGAGCATTTGTCTGTTTTGGCTGATGCAAGGAGAATGGCTTAATACACCGATAGAAAGAAAAAAAATATTCTTTATCCTTTTAGCCAAGCTCTCTTTCAGCTGTTGAGATAAGATGGACTAAATCCAGAGGAACTGTCAGTTTTCTTTTATTAGTGATAAAATCTAAGCTGTTGTTAGAAACATCAGGGGGATTTAACAAGCTTAACAGAGACTTCTAAATTCCTCAGGAGGCCTGTGAATTCAGAGTCCAGATCTGTGAGAGCTCGGAAGCACTTGGCACCTTATCAGCAGTCAGCTCGGCAGCCTTCAGAGAATGAAAATCACCTTTTTGTTCAACTTCCCTTGGTAGCTTGCCAACCTTCTTGTTACTCACTAAGTCAACTGTCTCTAGAAAATATGCTTTCTGGTCTAAGCCACAAGATCCAAAACACAGCTTAATAAGTAAGCAGCAAGTCGATGGGAATTATATTATATCATAACATCTCCTCCACAGGCAGAGGCAGTTCAGCTCGTTGACTGCACAATATCCTAACTCATCAACGGGTTTTGCTCAGTGGTGCCATTGCCTTGCAGGCACAGCATCCTCCCCATGAAGCTGTTTGGCCTCTATCCCTCTGGAAAGTAGTGGGCAGGCAGGGACACAGGGAGGTAGTATGGAGGAAGGGACCGAGGAGAGAAAAACCAAAAAACAGGAGTGGGTGGATGAGCAGCTGGCAAACAATCCCTGAGCCGTGACATTTCCTTAGCAGTCTTCTCAGAGTGGTTGAAGCATCCCCCCAAATTAGCCTCACTGTGACCCTGGGTGTTTCTGTTCACTGGGCTGAAGTTTGCTAAAGTTGCTCTTCCAATAAGGTAATTTTAATAAACACAAACAGTCCGAGTGTACAGCTACAATTAGTACCATCTAAAGAGCCTGTTGTGGTTTAACCCCAGTGGAAAGTAGGGCTGGGGTTAGCAGGGCTCCATCATGCATGATGGTTACTTGGGAAGACAAACACTGTAACTCTGAACGTTCTCCCCTTCCTTCTTCCCCTGGCTTTATATGTTGAGCATGACATCATATGGCATGGAATATCCCTTTGGTCAGCTGGGGCCAGCTGTTCCAGCTGTGTCCCCTCTCAACTCCTTGTCCACCCCCAGCCTACTTGCTGGTGGAGTGGCATGAAGAGTAGAAAAGGCCTTGACTGCTTAGCAACAACCAAAATCACTATTCTCATCCCAAATTCAAAACACAGCACCATACCAGCTGCCAGTAAGAAAGTCAACTCTATCCCAGCCTAAACCAAGACAGAGACATAGGGTAAGATGCTCTTGCACCAGTAACTAGGAATACTGAATTATAATCACAGCTATCACTAGTGTCCCTCCTTCCCCTTCAAAAAATCTCAAATTTACATTTATTCTGTTGGCTTCTCTGCCATCACTGGAGAAGCTGTACCATAATCAGAGCTGCCAAAGCCATGCCCAAAGCCCAGCTAGAGATCCCCAAGGCACACACCACGCAGGCTGGGAGAAAAAAAAATACAAAGGAAGGGATGTTCCCAAATACATTGTTTGCTCTGAAACATTAAATATTTTGCAGTTGCCTTCACCATTTGTGGAGTGCCCTCCATTAAACATTCGTCATTTGCTATCCCATTAATCACAGCAATGGAATCAGTAAATAGCTGTGATGAATGTATGATATGTGTCAGCAAACACTGATAATTTTTTTCTAAACAAAACTCTGTCTAGCTCTAGAGGAACCGCTCCAAAAAAAAGTCTGCTTGCTCACAGATCTAAGCAAAATGTGTGCGAGAATCCAGGACTTGGCTGGTTCTCCCGTGTCTGGGAATTTGGGTGATTTGCGATGCTTCACTCTTTTAATTTCAAGTAGCAATGTGAGTTTGCTTGTTCTGCAGCAAAGAGTGTATTGGTGGTGTCGTTTCCCTTGAATAACCCTTTCGTCTGAAACACAGCTCATGTTCCCTTCAGCATGACAAATAACGCACTTGGTCTTCCCCTGGAGCCTGGAAAATCTGAGATGAGATTGGCACTGCAATATAAAGACAGATACCCTCGAAAGAGAGGCAATGGAGGCAAAACCAGTTGGCCTGAGTGGAAAATAATCACTGGCACTTCCAGCCACAAACAGTCCTCTGATTTCAAGCTGTATTTCAATGTAGAATGGCTTTCTCTAGTCATGTTTGTACAGCATCTAGCACAATTGCATCCTGATCTTGACTGTGGGTTTCTGGCACTGCAATAAAACAGTCATTGAGCTTATAAAAAATACACAAAATACACATGCGTTCTTGCATGAGTTATCCATGCCCTCGGCGTAAATCAAATCCAGGTGTGGGTCTTTGTACGACTTCACCGTTGGACATTAAAAAAATAACATTGTGTCCAGAAGAAAACTTTTCTCAACTAATCCTGCATTTCAGAGCCAGGGAAGTTGGGAGTTTCTTTTTAAAAGATAAAACACGCAGGTGGTCTGCCATTTGCTGTGGGTACATAAAAGGAGTATTACACAGATAGCAAAGGCGAAATGGATGGATCTGGCAGATGGCATCATGTTCAGGGTTAGCCAAATCCCCTCTCAGGCACAGGAGCCCAGATGGCCAAGCAGAAACACTTTCTACCACAAACCGGTTGCACGCCTTTGTGGCATCTCTGTGCTGGGAGGGGAAGTATGTCACTTCAAAATCTTGCTGCGATAAAACAAAACTGGATGTATTTTGGCAAAGTAAGTTCATTCTCAGGCCCTCCTCAGCCCTGACACTTTCCTCCCATCATCTGAGCCTCTGCTTGCCTGGAGTGCTAATCATGGCTCCTGGATGCTGTAAAAGGTGGTTAGCACTGATTTTGAAAGCTGGGTTTGCAAAAAGGGGCAAAAAAACCTCTCCTGGCAGGTTTCTGCCCATGCGCCTCTAAAATCGGTAATGTCCCTCTGAGAAGCTGGGAGAGTGGGGACAGGGTGGATGCAGCTGCTGAAGGAACCCAGCAAGGGTGACTGGTGTTGATGGAAGCGCTTTGCAAAATGCTCAACACTTCCCATTTGTCTGACATTGCTCTTTAGCTTGTGGCATTTCCAAACATCTGCTTTGCTCAAATCCATTGGAGGTCTGAAGCATATGGTTATCCAATAAATCCTCACCACTTGTCTCACAAATGACATCGCAGGACATCCCGGGTGTCCAGACCTGGCAACCAACTCCTACCTGCTGCTTTTCATGCTCAGCCCAAGTCGCCACACACTTGTCTCTTCAAACTTGAAGGGCCCCTGGGAAATCCCAAACAACAATCCCGTTGTGTGATGGGGGCCATCGCACAGGCACAGTGACCTTCCAGTCCTGTGCATCCTCTTCCAGGACATTGTGGTGCCATGTCCAGTGCTGGCATGGGCACGGGCCATGATTAGCCCAACAGTGAAATAAGGCTTAGGGAGATTTTTAGTGAGGGCTACAGACCCCACTCTCACCAGCGTATGCCCAAGCTGATGCATTTGGTATATTGGGTAAATACTCATCACAAGCAGAGAGAGTGCACAGGGACTGGATGGGCGAGAAGGAAGTGGAGGAAGAAAAGGCAAAAATGGAAGAAAGAAATGGGGTAGGACAGGGAGGGGAGAAGTAGGGCTTGGCTCAGAGATAGGGGAGGAAGCCTCATATAGCTTTGATGGGAAGAAAGGATGGATTAGTAATTATCTTTAATGTCCCCTTCTCTTTTGCCTATCCTGAAACCTGACATTGCCTCCATACAGTCCCGGCCTGCTCCAGACTCATTTACAGGCACCCTCAACACCTTACACAAGCCTGCTTCCTTGCACAGGCTTTCCTGTTCTCCTCCTCTTGTCTCCAGTCCTCCCTCCCACCCACTGGAGCCTGCGGCTGTTCCCTTGGTGTCTGCTCCATCCCCAGCTGAAGGAGCCCGGCCCTGCAGTCACTTGAGCCAGGTCATTGCTGTTATCATGCCTTCCTCTACACGTGCATCCTCTCATGCTGCCCTAGATGCCTGTAAAAATCCAACAGTTCCTGTTCAGGGTGATTCCTCCTTTACCGTGAAAGCCCTCAGCTCCAGTACATCCTTCCTCTCCCTCCCTGAAAAACCTCTCCTACCATAAATCGTTTGCCTTGTGCACGCGTTTATGCCAGGTAACAGCCCCTCTGCCATCCCCGCTGTGGTTTACAGGCAGCTGTGATGTGACAGCAGTTTTCCCCTGGCTGTCAGGCCAGCTAGGCCAGCAGGTGCCGTGCCGCAGCCTGCAGAGCTGAGCGCGGAGGGGCAGGCAGCCTGCCCTGTGGCACCCTGCCACTCACGCCACCTCCTTTCAACCTGGAGCAGGCTTCTCCATGCAACATCTGAGACTTTAGTCTGCAGCAAAGAGCAAAACGGAGCCAGAACTGAGGCCAGAACACCAGTTCGCGATCAGCAGGTCCTTGGCATGGGGAGGTCTGGGCAACCCTCACCATGTCTGGCCAAGGTGGGGGCTGGCATGAGCCTGGGTCCTTGCAGGCTGTTTGGATGCAGCCATCTGTTTCGGTGATGAGAGGGTTTGGCTGTACGGACACAAGATGAACCATGCCAGGGGGCCTCCAGGCCAGAGAACAGGGTGTTATTTCCTAGCACACATGTAGGCTCAGCATCAGGAAAGCCTTCAGTGTAGCCATACCTTCCTCATCCACAAACTGTCGGAAACAAGAAACACAACAGCCTCTTCAGTAAAGTGCAGTGGATGTAGTGTGACGTTACTTTTTGCAGATTACGTGCAACTTTATTCCAGGATTGAGCCAAGATATTCTAAATGCTCTCCCAAAAACTCAGAGAGTAATGGTTGCATTCCCAGGTTTCACATTTGGGATTTTATTACTTTGGGATAAGCACCTTCCATGCCACAGAAGGGAATTCTGCATCTCCGTAATGCCAAGCAATTACTTTGCTTACGTCATCTGTCAAACTACTGTTGCTGCTCCTTCTTCTGCCACCTCCATTTCTGCACGTCTTCCCATCTCGTACACAGTCCCAGGTCAGGCTCTCAGGTTCTGGCAGATCCTAACAGATCCTGACTGCCAGACATGTCAGGATTAAGTCTAACTTTAGGGTTTAGGTCACTGAGACAGTAAAATGCCAAATCAAAAGTTCATCACGCCTCTAAGAGAGGGGGACTTCGAAAGGGCACCTCTCAGGACGTAGAGCGAAAGCCAGCTGGATTCCTGCTGAACTGCTGAGCTCGGCATGGGGGGATTTCTTGAATAACAGGAGGCACTCAGAAACTCAGCGTGGCTAAACTCAACGCCTGTGCTTTAAATGGAACCCTGACAAAGAAACGGGATTAAACTAAGATGAAGTCGACATTTTTTCTCATATCCCCTGGAGGCAAATATTCATTCTCATTTAAAAGTTGTCTGCTTACATGGAGATAGTGCAGAAAAAAACTACTATTGGACTACAGGTGGGAAAATCCCACTTTGCATGATATTTATTCTGGAACAAACAAGCTTGTCTTTCCCTCTCTGAGCACAGCCCACTGTGTCTGAGCAGGGCTGCAAAGCAGGGAACACGCTTTTACTCCCCAAATCCCATCTCCCTTCCCGGTTGGAATATGCGGCAGCATCACCACTTCAGCTTGGTTTGATGGAGGATACTATGAACAGCGATGTGTCAAAAGCTGCTTGTGGCCAGGGGCTCTGTGGCCGCGTGGGTGAGGCAGCCTGGGCAGGCTCTAGCCAGCCAGAAGCACGTGAGGGGAAGGAGGACGGCATCTCACATCCCTCTGTTCTCTAGCTGATGGCAGGGGAAGTATTAGCTTGAAGACTGCATAACTGGGAGAGTCAGGGAACAAGCCTGGAGCTCGCTCTCATGCAAGGATGTGTATTAAAAAGAGATTTTTACTCTCGAAGTACCTAACTGAGCAGGTGGAGCATGAACTTCAACGGGGTGTTGAGAGAAGGCAAGTTGTTGTAAAGGAAAGGCAGTAAGTGTTAGCTAGCGTGATGGGATGAATAAAACCAATTCTTTATTTATTCCTTTCTTTGAGACTCAAAGGCCTGAAAAGTTGGGCGTAACCTTTATGAGCTCTTAAAACTGACTGTGATTTCCCAGGGCTCCAGGAGAGGACGTGGTATCGCTCACTGGCAGCCTCAGAAGCAGCCAAGAAGCACCACCAAGCCAGCATGGTGTCCGGCTGCTCCTGCCAAGCCCTTTCGTGACCCTGTCTCCTACCAGGGCAGGTCGGCCCGTGCTGAGCTCCATGCTGCCCGTACCTGTTGACCACAAGCCCACGCCTCAGCACAACACTGCCGCCATCATTTCTGTGCCGCTGCAGCATGGGTTGGCCCTGACTCCTGTTTACTTGTAAGCGTGAGAAAGGGAGACGGTACTGCTATATTTGAAAAATAACAAATTGGTTTCTTCCACACCATTACATTGTTCCAGTTCCTGGTTTGGTTCCAGGAGCTCGTCACCCTTCAGCAGGGATAGCCCCGTGGCAGAAACAAAGTCTCTTTGTTTGGTGAGGGTCCCTGGGCCCTTCTGGGACCAGTCTCCCACTGAACTGCCTCAAATGCTTTTTCCTGCAGTAAGCTTTGAGGTGGTTCCATTTCATCCCACTTCCTCGGGGATTTATCCTGCATAAAAATGCTATAGCTCTTTCCCTGACAGGTCCTTAAGATATATTATAACTATATTTCATACAGATGCAAAAAGGCTGGCAGCATTAAATTCAGATGGAGCCATTTGTCACCAGAGGTTAGCAAGGATGAACATAATTTAATAGCATGACAAAATTCTTGTTCTGTTTTTGCTGGAACCCCAAAGCTATGGGTGAGAACATTTCAGGCCTGAGATGCAGACCTTGTCACTCCTGAGCAACAGTGGGCACAGCCCTGGGGGCATCGCTGGAAGGAAAGACTGACATACGATGCTAGTCTGACAATTTTGGGGGTAGCTGTTTTTTTCTGAAACTTTTGCATCTATTTTATTTTATGCTGATCAGGAAAGCTCTGAGCTGAGACCAGATGGTAGTGATTTGCTCAGGGTTATTGCTGGTCAAAACTAAACAGTGCTGCGCTCCATTCCCACAGGCAGCTATTAAACTGGAGATGATGATTATTTATTCATTGGTATTTCAGCAGTGTTCAGTTGGGAGTGAAGCCTCACTCTGCTGGGCACTGTTCACATACATACACAGAGAGTTACGGTTCTTCATCCCCAGAAACCTAAACCTGAAGTGAAAGCCCCAAATGCAGAATGCCCTGACCTCAGGCTCTTATCAAATACTTCTCTCTACTATTTCAAAGACCATTTCTCAGCAATATGGTTTCCTCTTTTTTCCTCCCCAGCTTGAGAGCAAGACTAGATGTCACATTACAGCAACCGCTGACCGGACTGACTGAGAAGACACCCTTCCAAGCACTTCTGAAACTGCTGATAGTGGCTGCTTCTCTTTTCTGCATCAAAACATCCCCTGCCACGGCCAATCTAGGCCTCCTGCATGCATTTGAGAGCCGTCTGATTTGGCAAAACATAGGCTAAACTGCCTGTGGATGCTCTCCTGGAGATTTGGTCCTGGGGCAGCTTTTTTCTCTATATTGAGGGAAAGGGAGACTGCGTGATCTGGTGTTTGTAACAGAAACACTCTCCTAAAGCAATTCTTGACAAATCCACTAGCCTTTTCAAAGTCTGTGTTAAAAACAGTGATGCTGAACATCGTGGTCTAGCAGAGCTCAGAGGACCTCAGGAGCTCAGCATCCCACATGGCAGGTCTGGGGCAGGCCTGGACAATTCTTGGGGATGGGGGAAAACAGCACTTCAGAAAGACAAAGTGTCTCTGGGGACCTGGAGAGCAGAAGAAACAGAGCCACAACGCACCCCCCATTTACCTTTGCAAAAGAAATCAGCCCAGTGCAATCTCAAGCAGTTTTGTGAGGCCACTTTGCTTTCTGTTAGCTTTGACTGCTTGATGAATGTACCTGTTGTGCTCCAGTGCATGATAACATGTAGATAGTGAAACCCACTGATGGCAAATATCAAGATGAAGAAAAGCTTAAAGTTAATGTAATGGTTGCCATAATAATTTACACCCAATTATAAGGTTGCCTTGCTACTAATGTGACAGAGGCCAGTGATTCCCTTAAAATGGTAGAGCAAAGGCATAGGTTTGGATAAATAAAAGCTTACCCGCAGCAATGTTTGATTGTTTTTGACAATATTACAATTTTTCCTGGGAAGTTTTATGGTCCAGAATGAATTGGAAGTATGTTCAATTTGAATAAATTCTTTCAATTAGTAATCCAAGAACAGATTTCCAAATTCTGAAGACCAGAATGGAGTGGCAGGAGCTATCAGACTTAAGTTCTAAGTATGAAACCCAAGTCTGTCCTAAAGCTGGCAAAGCTGGGTATCAGGGCTGTGCCTCTCTGCACACCCAGTATGCTTAAGCCATTAATTCCATGGGTGGTCCAGGAACACCCCAGCTTGTCATCAGCACAGGTGAGATAGTAGGGCTCGTTTGAGTCAACAGACTGCCTTGAAAGCAGGTCTGAACTCCTCACCACCCCCATAATTAACTAATTGACACATTGGAGCTCTCCAGATGGGAATTTTGGACAGTTCTACATATTCCCCCAGGTAGCTCCTAATGTAGCTCACCTCCTTTGTACGCTTAAATGTGTACGTGTTGATTAACATCCTGGGTGGAGTGTCCCTGAGATTCTCACGCAGTTCTGCTGCTTCGGCAGTTGCAGAAGGGATCAACTTGTACATAGATAAGACATTTGCAAACAGTCAGTACAAACTGTTCCTGCAGATGCAAAAATACTCATGTAGGACAGTATTTTGTACACAGTTAAGATATTTAAACCAGTTTTGTATGTAGCTCTCATGGACAAAACAGTCCAGAGTCGGGAAATTTTACTTGAGTTAATTTATGGCCGGGCCACACAAGCTTCTGATCCCTGATTTGGATACCTAGGGAAAGAAGAACACAAACAGCTAGACAAACACTTACACAAAACTCCATCCTCCATCCTTCCCAGCCTCAATTTCCCTTATTTTTGCCACAGTTACAACCAGTCCATCAAACTCCTCGGGCAACGGGCCGGGCGGCGCAGGAAGTGGAAGTGGTGCCTGTGATGGCTTTCTGCTGCCTGCATGTAACTGTTTCTGTCGGGCTGCACTTCGCGGCTCCTGACACTCTTTGTGTAATGGTTTCTGCTGCGCTGCACATCACGGCCTCTGCTGCTCTGTTCCTCAGTGTCTCTGTTCTGGCGTGGGTCGCCCATGGGTGTGTATTTTCATCGTACAGTTTTCACTCACTTCAGGGCAGGCTGGAACCATTTTCGGCAGATGGCAGGTCATGGGGTCACCCCAGGCAGGTCACCACTGCAAACCGATGCTACATACAGCCTGCAACATCTGCCCATTGCAGCAGGTATGGTAATGGGGATGGATTACACGTGGTCATGCAGGACGGTGGGACACCGTGCAACCAAGAATTTGTATGACCATTGCAGTCAGGGCTCCTGTTGGCATGGGACAGTGAGCAACCATCCTCTGAGAGTTGATTCCCCATGTGAGAGTTACCTTATGATAAGATTTAAAAAAATAGTTTTTGTTTTAAACAAACTGTCGTCGAGTGTCTATGCAACATCGGGCTGCATGAGAAGTGGTTACTAAAATACAAGCCAGGCTGGATGGGGCTTTGAGTAATCTGGTCTAGTGGAAGGTGTCCCTGCCCAAGGCAGGGGGGGTTGGAACGAGATGATCTTTAAAGTGCCTTCCAACCCAAACCATTCTATGATTGTGATATCTTTATAGCACTCCCTCTGAAAGATGCACAGCTCAACAGCTCAGTATGTCCCCAAAAGCATGAACATGAGGGTGAACTGCCTATCAGCAGTTGGCTCACTTCAATCAGAAATTGTAGTAAGTGTCTTAGAAGTAGAGCCAAAGATTGTGTGTGTGTGTGTGTGTGTGTGTGTGTGTACACACAGCCAGTCAGACTGCATGTAGCTACCACCCCCTGTACTCTGGGACCACTGAGGCTTACATAAAGCGTCTCAAGCAATTCCTCTGTGTGCTTATACTCTGAGCTGGGAAAACAGTCTCCTCGTATCATGTAAGAGCTGTACAGGCCTGCTCCAGCTGTGCCCTTTTTGGGAAAGGATTAAGAGAGGTTAAGCGTGCGGGGGCAGCCTGCAGAGCTGGTGCATTTGGGTTGACTCCATCCTTCTCGCCTCTGCTGGCTGACTTGGAGTTTTCACGCTTGACTGTTTTTCACACCAATGATGCTATATCTGAAGGTACAATGATTGCTATAATTCAATCACTTCATTGATCTAAATAATTTCTGACAGCTTTATTTGTACTTATCTAAATTTATAAAGAACAATGTCAACTCTGGTAGCAGTTATGAAGTCCTCAAATACCCTCAGATATTGCTGTCCATACTAAGTGCACCACGAAAACTAAAGATTCCTTTCAGAATATGCTTTTAAATGAAGAAAGTCATGGCAGCTTCTCAGGAATGCTGTTTGCAGTGGCCAGACACTTAATTTTAGTGCTGATCCCTAATCCTACTTCGAGTAAATCAAACGTGGAAATAAAATTGTACTATTACACAATTGCCAAGGCAGTCAATTCTGCTGTCAGCAGATGCGGTGGCTAAAGATCCCCTTAATCTCAGACACAGGATGTCTGAGTGATACACCCCTGGATAAAAGAACAAATACCAATGTGAAAGTGAAACATTGGCAAACATTTCACGTAAAACCTAAGTTATGAAGTGTGCGAGAGGGTCTGAGTCATAGATACATTATACTGTAATATGAGATGTTGCAGACTGTGAAAATGTCACCATTGGTACAAGTTCTGCCCCCTCATCAGGCAGAAATAATATATATAGGTCAGTTAACTTGCCACATACTGCATTTTCTTACTATTATGGCAATAGTATCTCCATTGAATTCCTATGTGTAATTTATCTCAGGAATAGATAGCTGAATACATTCATATTTATTTTAAAAAATAAAACATGTATATTGAAAAAATATATATATTTGTATATGGATCTCACTACTCCAAACAGTTGCAAACTTATACAATCACACCACAAAGATTTCTCAGAGGGACTCACAAATTATTGATGTTTACCCCAGGGTAATTAATGTCACTCTATGTGTCTTTCACCTGTCAGATATAGTAAATAGAGATACAGTATGCCAAATGATGAATGCCTATTTTTTCAAATTCCTTTAAAGATGCTCAAACTTTAACTGTTCTCAGATACCAGATGAAAGCAGCATTCAGCCACTCAACAACTGAGTTTTGCTGCATGTATTTTCTCAAGGCCAAAAGAATGGATGTTCCTTGAGGACATCGGAAGGTGATCGCTGCCAATGCGTTCTTGGCTTGCAGGTAGTTCAGCACATAATAAATACCTGGAATAAATCCAAATATTTGGGGGGGGTTGTATAAAGACTAATCTGATTCAGAATTCCGGTGCAAATATTGATAGGTAAAATGGCATAAGATCATTTTAAACACAGGCTGTCTTCCTCATTCCTTCTGCACTCCCTTTCTTTTATTTTTTTCCTTAAACTTTCTTTTGGCTTTGAAGTCCCTGATCACAATTTCATTGCACATGATTATATGTGTAAAAACCTGGAAACTGAAGGGTTGTTTAATTTCAGTGTATGCATATGGGCTATGTTAAAGTCCGTATGAGTTACTACACTCCTCCTGAAAGCCTGGGAAACAGCAAAGGGCAATATGTTACTGCAACTTGTGAAAGGCTGCAGCTGGCTATTTAATTAGTCTGAGATTGCATTTTTCTGGAGTCAGTTGAGTTAAGAAGCTGTGAGCTGTGGACTGCTAGCTGACGAGGCTGTCATGCCATGGCTTCAAGGCATCTGCATTCACAGAGGAAGCAAACCATTTTCAAGGCTTCGTATGAGCAACGTCCTGTCATAAAAGAATACTTAACACTAGTGTAGGTGGAGCCCTTATCTCCACCATCCCCAATAAAGCATAATTTTCTTTAAGAGACTGAGTGTCCAACCTTATGTAGATACTTCCCTGGTTAGTACCTGATGAGTACAAGTACCAGATTGATTGTTCTCCTGTTATAAGGCGTGCGCTGCAAAAGATCTCGCTCACATTTTGCTCATTGACAGATTTCCCCACTGCAGAGTTATCTGTAGTTCAGAGTAGGATTCAGGCAATGTCACGTCTCTTAGTGTTATGGAAAACAAATGTTCAGCTAAACATTCGTTCCTGTGCCTCAACCATAGCCCTCTGAGAGTACTGAACTGTGGCTCGATAGGCACAGGTCAGGCCCCAGTACAGTGCTAGAAGCTGCTGGTTTTCTCTGGGATAGGCAAGGCACCCTTCTACCAGGTGGAGCGTCAGCTTGCCAGGGTTGCCTGCCTGTTCAGGTGTAAAGTCCCAGGTTATGGGAGGTGATAATAGCCCTAGGAGCCTGCCCAAATCCTTCCACACCCTCTGCCACCCAGGGACCGACCACCTCAGGGCACATTTCAGTATCACCTCACCCACAAATTGTCTTCTCTTACACCAGGATAACACCAGATTCCACAAACCCCATAATATGCTAGCACTGTTAATTAGTAGTACTAAACAGCTCACGTAAGGGTGAACAAGGACTGCAGGAACCTGCATAATAAAACCACCCACATCAGTCCCGGGTAGGAAGAGGGAGATGTATTCCCTCATCTTCTCCATGAGATAGCTCCCCCAGCACAGCAAGGCCACCAATGCCAGGGCAAAGCACATAGCCATTATTTGTATTGACGTTCCCAAGCTCAGCAAAATAAAGAGATAAGCAGTGCAGTCAACAAACTCCGTGACCCGCACAGGAGCTTGCCACTTAATAACTACTCTAGCTATAGCACGCTTAATACAAAACTGCCGTTGTCTTGTGCCCTACATTGGGCGCCAAAAAGGACTGTGGTGGGTGGCCCAGATGCCCACCAAGCCACTCTGTCAATCCTCTCCTCTGCAGGAGGGGGGAGAAAATAACATGGAAAAAAACTTGTGGGTCAAGATAAAGGGAGTTTAATAAAGCAAAAGCAAAGACCACATGCAGAAGCAAGAGAAAACAAAAGATTTATTTTCTACTTCCCATCAGCAGGTGACACTCAGCCACTTCCCAAGAAGTAGGGCTTCAGTATGTGTAGCGGTTGCTCCAGAAGACAAATGTAATAATGAATGCCCTCCCCCTCTCCTTCTCCTTTCTCTTCAGTTTTATTGCTGAGCAGACATCATATGGTATGGAATATCCCTTTGGTCAGTTTGGGTCAGCTGTCCTGGCTATGTTCCATCCCAAGATCTTGTCCACCCCCAGGCTACTGGTGAGGGGGAAATGTTGGAGAGACAGCCTTGATGCTGTGCGAGCGCTGCTCAGCTGTAGCTAAAACACTGGTGTGTGCTCAACACCCTTCTAGCTACCAGTACAAAGCACAGCACTACGAGGGCTGCTATGGGGAAAATTAGCTCCATCTCAGCCAGACCCAATATAGTTCCTCTCTGGGTATGTCTGCAGTATGCATTTGCTACCTGTTCTGGAGTGAACTACTGGGCCCAAACTGCTGCTGTCCAATTGCTATGTCTCACTGGCAGTTACTGGGAGACTGGGGATTGTTATTTTGGTCTGGAACGCTATCCAGATCGGGCATGTCTCCACTGCACAGTGGCTCAAGAGCCCTTCCATAAGCATTGCACCCAAATGGCATGGACACCTCTAATGCACACCACAAACCTCATCCATCTGCTACATATGGGTTTTATCGATGACTTTAGTGGCATAGGATGTAGAAGTTGCAATGGGGTGCCTATGGAATAAGTGACTTCTCCAGGACAATCAGTGACACTGGGGCCTCTGGAACAGAAGTTCTTCTCATGGCAGAAAACTCATTGGCTCTGATGGTTCCTCCAAGGAAAAGGGAAACTCTGGGACTGGAGGCTCACAAAGCATGCTCTTGAATGGTCTTAAAGGATTTATCAATCCTGTTCCCTCTCTTTGGAGAGGGTGCTACTCCATTACGAGTGGTTGCTCTCCTACCCAGTTCCTATAGGGTCAACAGGCATACTCATAGTGGAAGCAATGCTCCCACTCCAGACCAGGTGCAAGTCAACAGAGCAGTTCTGATTCTGAGTCCCTGACAGGATAGGGCCACCAGTATCCATTTATTTCTAGGCCCAGGGCAGAAGGACCAGTCGTGGCAGCATGGCAGCAGCCAGTGTCTCTCCACCTGAGAACCTTGTGAAGAGAACATGTGCATCGATCCCTGCAGATTTCTGAAAATACACGGTACAATGCACTGCTCGTATCTGCTCCCTACAGTGCCCTCAATGCCGAGGTCTACATTTTCAGCTGTGGAGCGAGAAGCCTCAGAGAGACTTGTTCATTTGTTGCCTGTGTTGTAAGCGGATTAGGCCACTGAGTGGCAAGGCTCTTTCAACACATTCAGCTCAGCAGCAGCCTATGCTTCAGATCACAGACAGAGGAGTTGAGCAAGCACAGGCAAGGAGAGCGAAGGGAAGAGTCAGTTTATGTACAGTATACGAAGGACACCATGGTAAACACCCTTCTCTGCTGGGACTTTATAACCAACTCTAATTAGTGAGTGGACTGAGCACCTCTTGCTGATTCAGGTAGTCCTCTAGGAAAGCGGGTGATGCCTTTGAGTACAGAGACAAAGCCCTTCTCACAGTTCCTGTTCACCTGCTGTATGCTATGCTGTGACCCATCCAGACTGAGAAGTGGTGTGGTCCAGTATGCTTCTGAACACTTTAACCAACCCTTATTAGCAGTTAAGCAGGGATTTGGCTTTTACAAAGACAGAATGTTACTTGAGGATTGAGGACTGCTGGGGAGAGACAGGATACACCTGATGAAGTAGGGCAACAGCACCTTTGTCAAAAGGCTGGCTGTCCTGGTAAGAAGGGCGTTAATCTAGAAAGATTGGGAAACAGAGGTTATGACCTACAGTTAGATGAAGAAACAGAGGTTAGCAGTGGAAAGCAAATGATGCAAGCAGGTGGGAACAAGTGAGATGTCAGGAAAGATATAACAGGGCAAAAGGACACCCGTCTCAAGTGTATGTCCACAGCCTGACAAACAAGCATGAAGACCTAGACCACTACAGGCAGAACTGAAACATCATTGGAACAACTGAGATTTGGTGGGACAGCTTGCATGACAGCAGTAAAGTGAGGGCATAGAAGCTCTTCAGGAATGGCAGGAGGGAAGAGAACAAGTGAGTTGTCCTCTATGTGAAAAGGCAGTGTGGATGTAAGGAGCTCTCCTACAGGATAAATGACATGCTGGTTGAGAGCTTGTGTATCAGGATGAGAAGGCAGGCCAATAAAGATGATGTTGTGGTTAGACTTTGTAACAGACCACCCAGTCAAGGTGAGAAAGTGGATGAAGTCTTCTTCTTACACGGAAGTCTCTGGATCACAGACTTCTCAGTACTTTGGGGGCCTTTCAGCCTCTGTGACATTTGCTGGAATGGCCACACAGTGGTAGGTAAGCAATACAGGAGAATTTTGGAGGATGGCAGGGATAACTTCTTTATACAGGAACTGAATGGGCCCAACGAGTGACATACAGCTGGATCTTGTATCCACAAAGAAGGAAGAGCTGTTTGCAGCTGTGATTATCAGTGGCAGCTTTGGTTGTAGTAACCATGAAATAGCGCAGTTCGAGACCCTGAGGGGAGTAAGGAAGGCAAGTGGGACAGTACAGACCCTGGGCTTTAGGAGAGCAACCTTGGGCTTTTTCAAGCAGCTGACAGGTAGGTTCCCATGGGAAACAGCTCTGAAGTATCAAATAGCTCAGGAAAGCTGCCAAGGTCTAATGTACAGCATCCTCCAAGTACAAGTGCAATGTGCAGGATTTCAAGTAGACTTATCAGGAGACTGGACAGTGTAAACAGGGAACTAATGACTAAGCCCCAGTGCAATCAAACAGCATACAGGAGGTGGGAGCAGGGAGAGGCAACAAATGAGGAATTTAGAAAGATTGCACAGCCACACAGGGATGGGATTAGGAAAGCCAAGTTCAAGTAGAGTTGAAACTTGCAAAAGATGTGAAGGGTAATAAGAGGTTCTACCACTACATTAGCAGTAGAAGCCTGAACAAAGAAAATATGGGACCATAGCTGAATGGAGTAGGCCATTTAGTGACAATGGACAGAAAAAGCTGTGGTACATAGTGCCTTCTTTGCCTCAGCCTTCACTTACAAGGTCTTTTGGGCATCTGGGCTGAAAAGCAAGATTCAAGGAGGACAACTACCAGCCAGGGATGAAGGTCAAGTCAGGGATGATTTGAGAGAATTCAACCCATTCAAGTCCATGGGACCAAACAGGCTGCACCCAATAGTGCTGAGAGAACTGGCCAATGCTGCAGTGAGACGACTGTCATTTCTGAAAGGTTGTAGAGATTAGGGAAGGTCCCCAACAAGTGGAGAAAGGCAAATATTGCACCCATCTTCAAAAAGGCCATTGTCAGCCCCACTACAATCCCTTGAAAAGTAATAGAGCAAGGCCTCTTGGAGCACATTTCTGGGCACATGAAGAAAAAGATGGTGATTGGGAACTGTCAGCATGGTTTTCACAAAGGGAAAATCATGTCCAACCAGTCTGACTGCCTTCTATGATAAAATGACTAGATTTGTGGTGAGGGGGGATAAGTGGATGGAAAAGTTTCAGGTTTTTGACATGCTGTCTCGTATTAATCTTGTATCCAAGTTGGGACTTTACAATCTGGATAACTGGACAACTGTTCTTGACCTTGGATGGGAATGACAAGCCAGTGTTCCAGGTTTCCTCTACCATGACAGGCCTTATTTGAAGGCCAAACTACACATGGCACCCTGACAAACCCTTAGTCAAAGCCTGATCATCTTGAGATAGTTTTTTATGAGCCCTTGACCATATACTTACCATCCTAAATCTTGAACCAATATGCTGCTAATAAGTATCCTCTTCTACAATTACTGCTACAAAATCCTCCTGGCAGCAAAACCTGACCCTCTCTTCCAGCATAGCCTCACATGAACGGTGTCATTTCTAGACCCCATTTCTTTCTTCTGTAGGAGGATGAAGACTGGGACATCTACCTTTGTTTGAGGAGAAGAAAGAAGCAAAAATCAAAAAGTAAATCCCTAAATTTAAACTGGATAAAGAAAACTAATAAGGATAGCAAAAAAGAACAGAAAAAAAAAAAAAAACCAAAGGAATAATAGCAAACAACAGCAAAATGCAGTGCCTGTGCCAATGGCCCTGGCAGAAAGCTGCTGAGTGGAGGGCTTCTTTGAGCTACAATACAGGTCATGGAGGAACACAAAGTGGATTGATCAGAGAATGAGGTACACAGTGACCAAGGCACCACAAAAAATGCTAACCCTCCCAGATGACTATATGGAATCGAAAATTCAAGGCTAAACATAATTAAATGCTGAAGCTGTTCTGAACCCAGAGCCTGGAACAAAATCTTCACCCCAAAAAAACCCAGTGGACATTTAAAAAATTGTTACATATTTGTATGCCTTAATTTCCCGATTTATTAAATTAAAATAAGTTACCTACTTGATATATTTTATAGGCTTCATTCCTTTGATGTTCAAAGGGCTCTAAGATATTAGGAGGGTAGACTGATATAGAAGTACAAAACACATTATTTTTTATTACCATCTTATTCATCAAAACCGCTCATATGTTTGGAAATATGCTCCCCCTGAACTGAAGTGACTTTTCAAAACCACATAGCAGTGTTTGGCTACATGTGAAAAATAACCTGAAGCCCCTTGTTCCAATTAAGCTGAAGACAGGGGAAATTTATTCAGAATTCCGGACTAATATTCTTACTTTAAAAAAATGTGTAAGGTTCTGTAAGATAATAAACCCACAAAAAGCCACAGAGTATAAATTCTTCTCATCTCATATCTCTTTGGGCTTCTGATTTGGCTGGAGCAGGAGACGGAAAAAAAATGCAAAAATTTCAGTTCTCAGAGAAATAACCTGTTAAAATAATCTGTGTGATGTACATGAAAAGTCATTTACTACAGAATGTGTATGTAATCAAGCTTCCATTAAAGAACGGCATGTTTTCAAAATCTAACTGCACTGATGGCATTAGCAAAACCTTCCAACAATTTGTACGTGACAATATAGTGATGTGGACGCTTTTCATTTCACTCTATAATGCAAGACCTCCTGATAATGGCATAAATAATCAGTGACTGATACTTGTAAAGTAAAAATGCAGTCCATTTTAACAAGTGAATATACCTTTCATATTGTCCACTGCCTAGTCTGTAGAAGATAAGAATCTACCACTACTCCTGATGGTTCTTTTAATACTGAGAAAGCCAGCCTTGTGAGCTTAATCGGATTAAATTTAACACGCTTGACATTGATATGATATAGATTCACACTAATGTGACACACAGAAGTTTTATTCATTATTTGAAAATCTGTTTTTATCCCATATGTTAAAAGAAACATCCTAATGGTACAGGTCTTTATTGATCTTTGATTTAATTGTTATGATTTAACCAAACTGGACATGGCTCAGAAAACAAGACATTTTGAAGTGCTGTGCTAAAGAAGTGTTTTGCCTTTGTTGAATTGCATCTGATAATCCATTTTACTTAAGCCAGAACAGGGGAAAATTTCAGTTTAAATTTGACTAATTCTGTAATTGTTACACCTGTTTTATATAGCAAGAACTACTACTGATTTCAATATGTTTATGCCTATTCTATATCAATGTAACAGAGAATGAAACAAGGCCCATGTATTTTAATTTGACTCTTCCTAACCTTCCCTACTCACACAGCTAAGTTGTGTGTAATTAGTATGTATGAAAGGCGTAAAAGTTTATGCTCCAGCAGTGCCCTTAAAAATTGAAATATCTGTACTTGCATGATTGCCACTAAGTGCCAGGTAGAGCTGCTCAGACCTGAGCTGTAGAAGATCAAAGCACTTCAATCTCGCTGCTCCTGTTAAGTGCGAGGTGTTGCTCAGAAAATGCTGAGAGAAGTGCAGGTTTTCCCTAGCCACTTATAATCAAGAGCATTAAATCTATGCAGGAATCCACTATGATTTTCTAGATAACTCAACTGAAGAGCAGAAATTTCATAGAAGATAAAATACAATGTAGTCTTTTATACATGAAAAAGTCACAGTAGTATTCACAGAAGTATTCGCAGGAGAATTAGAAGCTCTTGGCTCCTTATGACCAATTTACAGACTTTAAAATCTTTCTCAAAAGTATACAGAAATATCTATATGGAGAAAGATTTCAGTGTGTGTTGCTTATACAGACTTGTCCCACCATCGTGAGCTCCCCTTCTGCACCAGAACTGTTCTGAATTACTTTCACCTTAAGTCGACAATCAGAGGAAACAATGACTACAGCAATTGCTCAAAGGTATTTACATTGTTTGTATTGTCCTTCAAGGGCCACCACAGTTACATGCTACATTCCCTAGTCTGATGGGTCTTCCAGCCAGCTCACTTGAAGAAAAGTGTCATCAAAAGAAGTCAGTTGTCTTCACAAAGAGGTTACTCTCTGTGCACAGTAAAAGGGGAACAGCTTACTCACATACCACACTGCAGCCACCTGCCTTCACTGTTGGTACAACATTCAGGGTCTTCCATAATCTCTGGTTGTGAGGACAGGGACCAACATTCCTGGGTTCCCAACAGCCTGCATTACCAGAGCAACAGTGCTGCATTATCTGAGCAACCGGGTTGGGGAATCTTCTGACTTAACAGGTAGGAAATACTGAGTAGCTAGATCTAACACTTCTCATGAATACATATAGGCTTTAAACAGTTCCTTATTAAAAAAGAGAAGTTCAACTAAAACCTTATCTTGCTTGTTTCGAACCCTGTTATTAGGCTAGAGCATGTTCAGGCTTCCAGGAAACCCCAAAGGTATGGATGACCCAGTTTTATATTTAGTGCCTGACAGAGTGAGGAGCCCAGAAACCCTGCAACCGTTGGCTCCAAAGCTTGCAGCTTCATTCACTCTTCACAGGGCTTCCAGTCTCCCAGTTCCCTTCATCCTGCTGGGGCTCCAAGCAGAGCATCCAAGTTGTGCACTGCAGCTGGTGTCTTGAAGCTGAGCTCCCTGCCTCAATTTCAACATTTTCAAAGACTGTTTTTAACAAAATATTTGTATTTATCTTAAAACAATTATTAATAAATCCTTCCACATCAAATATTGACATTTCTACCTTTGTTTCTAACATAAAGAGTTTTCATCATCACACACACAAGTTTCCCACAAGGCAGATATTTCTGCTTTCAACCGGCCCTGTTCACAATTTTTGCATCTATTTATCATTATGATATGCCAGTAAGACAGAAAAGTACAACCATCCTCATGTTACAGGGAAGGAACAGGCTTGCCAACGGGCAAAGTGGACTTCAAACAAGATACATCAAGGAATGGTGATAACAGCTTGCAGTGAAGCAAGGGAGGTCAGGGTGCTAAGTAGGTGGGGCAAGTTGACAGGAGCAAGACACCCCTTGGGAAGGATAAAATAAGTGTAAAGGGACAACCTCAAATGTCTGTACACAGACACATGCAGCCAGAGACACAGGAGCAGCTGGAGCTCCACATGTGAATACAGAGCTATGGCAACACTGGAATCACTGAGACATTATGAGATCAGTCATACCAGTTGAATTCGGGGATGCTTGGGTGGATGGATGAATGGATGGAGGGGACAGACAAAGGCTCTCAAGGGAAATATTAAAACATTGCCCAGGCATTCAGAGATGATGTCAGGAAAGCCAAAGCTCAACTAGAGTTGAAACTTGCAAAGGACACCAGGGTCAACAGGTCAGCAGGTTCTACTGCTACATTAGCATTAAAAAATAAACAAATGTGGGCCTGCTGCTGAATGGGATGGGTGATTTAGTGACAGTGGGCACAGATAAGGCTGAGGTACTCAATGCATCCTCCGCCTCAGTCTTCACCAGCAAGGTCTCCCAGACTGTTGTGCCTAGAGAGGGGAGGGAGTAAAGGAGAACTATCTTCTCCTTGGAAGAGGACTAAGGCAAGTATCTCTTGAGAAATCTTGACTCATCCAATGTGATCAGATCACACATGCCCTATAAGGTGAGGCTGAGCTTGTTTAGCCTGGAGAAGGTTTTATGGGACACCTAATAGCAGCCTGTCAAGGCCTAATCATAATTAAGCTTTGGAACAAATTGTCCAGACACACTGGAGAACCTCTGTCCTTGGAAATTTCCAAGATCTGACACAACAAAGCCCTGAACAATATGATCTGAAATCCTTATCAACCTGCTTTAAGCAGGGATCAAAAGGTCAGCTAGACATCTTACAAGGTGTCTTCCAACCTGGATGGCTTTATGAATTATCACAGAGAGTTTTAAGTGAGTTGCCTGAGCTCCAACAGGAAATGGTGTGAAAAAAATGGGGTCAGGACTTGTCAAGACTTCAGCTCACCTATTTCCCTTCCCAATGCATCTCATCTCTCACCAGCTCAAAATAACATAATGTTTTTAGAGACTACATATACACCACTGCATCCAGGAATATCCTCTTAATTCCAAGGTCTGAATCTAGAACCATACCACCTCCTGTCTGCATCTGGAGCTTTCATATCACCTTTTGAGACTGGAACTTCACAGCCATCCTCCTTGCCCTGACCCTGCCTTGTGCACAAAATAATTTCAGGTACATCTCTTGGAAAGTTAATATGCTAGAAGAGATGCTGAACTGGATAACCAGCAGCCAGAAAAACAGTGTACCACAGTGTGACTCAACACATAAATCAGGACACAACTCCTTTGTTGATTTCCTGATCTAGTGGAATTTCTGAGAACCTCCCCACAGCCATGACTCATAGAATCATACCATATAATAATTTTGGTTGGAAGAGATCTTTAAGATCATCAAGTCCAACTGTTAACCTGGCAGCCAAGTTACTATTAAACCATGTCCCTCAGCACTACCTCTACATGTCTTTTAAATACCTCCAGGGATGGGGACTCCACCACTGCCCTGGGCAGCCTGTTCCAATGCTTGAGAACCCTTTTGGTGACAACATTTTTCCTAATATCCAATCTAAACCTCCCCTGGCACAACTTAAGGCCATCTCCTCCTTTTCTCCAGGCTAAACAACCAGTTTCCTCAGCCGCTCCTCACAAGACTTGTGCTCCAGACCCCTCACCAGCTTTGTTGCCCTTGTCTGAACACACTCTCATGCCTCAATGTCCCTTCTGTACTGAGAAGCCCAAAATGGAATACGGTATTCGACGTGGGGCCTCACAAGTGCTAAGTAACCCTTTGAAACCTTTTGAAAGGTTTCTAATTATAAAGTCCACTTAATAGCTCCTGTATCTTGCTCTCAGATTTATTTATGTTTTACAGTATTCGATGTGCGGCCTCACCAGTGCTGAGTACAGCAGGACAATCACTTCCCTAGTCCTGATGGCCACCCTATTTCTGATACAAGCCAGAATGCTGTTGGCCTTCTTGACCACCTGGACACACTGCTGGCCCATTTTCAGCCAGCTATTCACCAATACCCCTAGGTCCTTTTCCAACCACTCTTCCCCAAGCCTGTAGTGCTGCATGGGATTGTTGTGACCCAAGGGCAGGACCCGGCACTTGGCCTTGTTGAACCTCATACCATTGGCCTCAGCTCATCGATCCAGCCTGTCCTACCCTCAAGCAGATCAACACTCCCGCCTCAATCTTTAATTTCACTCCCACTCTTTCCCAGTGCTCCATGCTAGTCAGTTGACCCTCACTGTCCTCTGAATATTTCCCTTTGGGAGGAAAAATTTTGACTCTTTAGTATTTCAGCATCAAATAGAACACTGTTTATTGAGCTACACACTCAGACATTCCCCCCTCATATTTCCAGTGTTGCATTTCTGTTCTCTCTGAAAAAGAGACCTTTGGGATTAACAAATATTGCACCACATTTGTCAGTTAATTCTTATTTAAATCTTAAAAGTCTTCTAAATTTAAATCTTTTAATTGGAATCAAGTTATTATCAAATGGCAGATCTTTGTGACAGTATATGTTAGGTGACTGGATAATACACAAACAGTAATAAATATAAAGCGACACAGGAATTAATCATCTTAACAGGAATATAGATTAATTTCCACTACTGTGATCAGTTTCCAAAAGAGAGAAAACATTACTATGTAAACCATAGGAGGAGATATCTGCAGAAAAAAATAGATCAGATAACTTCTGCCTCCCCAGCAAGAAGAAAGAAACCGCTCCTAGAAGCAGAAAACCAGGTGCTTTACATACAAAAACAAAATGAATGAGAAAATAAAAACATAAGGAGGGTACTGGTTCAATATAGTAAAATTAACAGAGGCTATGGAAAGGTTCACATTTCATTTGACACCAAGGTTTATCACAAGCCGTCACCTCACTGGGTTCACTGGACCACAAATTTCCCCAAACATTTGTGCAATGATTATTACTTGCTACCCGATCAGCTAATGCTGCATTTGATTTTTTTTTGCTAAAGATAATCTCATTTCAATGTTTAAAAAAGTAATATTGCTACAGAGTTGATCACTGTTTCATCCTAAGTGATTACTTCAATGCTGTTTTGACACACAAATCCTACCTCTAAAAATCAGCAAGCTAAAATCTCACTCCTGTTTCAACTAACTTTGAGGTCTCAGGATCAAATTTACAGAGAGGGAAATATAAAAGACATGTTGCTAATGATCTCAGAGGAAGGACTAGTTATAAACAAGTTAGATTTCAGGGGGATGCTTTAATTATTTGGTTCATTTCTTGAGAGCACCAAGGAAGAAATGAGACCGTAGGCAGGAATGAAATTCAGGGAGCTTGGTAAACCAGGAGAAGAGAAGTTGGCAAGAAAACACTGTGTGTAGGGTGATATGCTATAATTCAGTTCACTGCAATTTATCAGATTGACAAACTCTCCAAATGCCGCCAAAGTGAAAGGGAAAAGCCAGACCCTACAGGTATCTGTTGGGTAGGTGCAATCCAAATCAAATAGCTCAAACTGGGATGCCACATTGATTCCTGATGCAGCACAAGCTGTTACATTGCATGCCTGCCATCTCTCTTCCTACTAGGCTCAGGCAGCTTTCCCTTCCACTGCTCAGCACCTCTTGTAGCGCTTCACAATTTGAGGTAATGTGTGTTTTTTAATTTATGCATCAATCTGATCTGTATTGAAATTGATGCATAAAGTTCATCCCTGTCTCCTCTTCTGCCACAGTAAGCTTCAATCTCCATTTTTCACTTCATGTTTAATTACAAAGCACTAAATTAAAATGAGAACAAAGGTGAGTAAAGTAGAGTTTAATAGGAAAAAAAGACCTAAATCCAAATGTACCATTCATAGGAAACTCTGTATAATGTAGCAGGTGCCTATTTGTTCAGCCCAAAGACCTTCATGGTGCCTATTGGTTTCCTTCCGTGCATGCCCGCAGCCTGACTGCTTCGGTGCCTACCTCTCTTCAGCATCCACAGACAACATCCCTCTGCGTACATCCAGAGAGCATTTCTAGGCCGTGCATCGTGCACGCTAATGGGATTAAGCTCTTCGCAAAACGCAGCTGCAATCTTTTCCCGTGTGAGGAGCGGGAGCAGAAAACTGCCCACGCATTTAGAGAGCAGCACCGCAGAAAGGGGCCGTGCGGTCGCTCCCAGCCCGTGCCCTGCAGCACAGCTCCCTGACCAGCTGGCTGCCAGCAAGCTTCGGCCGCGTGCCAACCTACTCAGGGGTGTCTACTGTGGGGAGAATTGAAGATGGATTTGGCCTGGAAGAGAGCAGAAGAAACCTACATCTCATCTATAACTGTAACGATTGTGGGGGACTGCCCTAGGAGGGTGTCTGCTGCTCCAGTGACTCTGCACTTCATGTAAATAAGTCAACAGAGATCTTGGGAAGCAAAGTGCCCTATGTGCAATGCAAATATTGTGTAAGACCACTTTTTTTTTAAAAAAAACCAACTTTTTTTCAGAGACCATTTCTGTTTGAGACATCAAAAAGAAAGATCTCCAGCTCTGCAAATGAGTGCGTGCACACTCACTACGCCATCACTTCTGCAATTATTCACCAAACGTGCTGATTTTAATCCTGCTTAAGTCAATAAACTGCTAACATCCTAAATTTACGCACCTGAGGTAGTTTTTACTGGTCACAGACTTAGACGAATATTCTAAATCCAGCTCTCTTCCCTTCATTGTTACCTTAAGAAGCAACAAAATACAAACCCAAACATAAACTTCCATGAGGATTCCCCTGGTTTCAAAGCTGTTCCAGGCAATTCTGCCTTCCAGCTCTGCACAGGAGAAGCACAAGCCATGGCACAGCCCAGCAGGAGTCTGCACGCACCAGCACTGAGTGAGCAGAAACGATCCCGCATCTGTACGCAGGGTTTTCTCACCTGCAGCTAGGATGACTTAGCAGAACAGCCCTGCATCCTGATGCAGTACCACAGCTCCAGCCACCGTTACAAATACCCTTGCTGACATACCAAAATGGTCTTAATTTGTCCCCTAGTCAAACTATAATCTGCCATGAACTGTTACCAAAATGGACAACGCTTGGGGCTCTGTCCTGATCCCTTTATAATCGAAATATTTGCACTCCTCAGGAACAGCAGGAGCAAGGTCTTTGCCTGATAAACCTCCCAGTTCCCTTTTAGACAGGGTGCAAGGGAAAAATCACACATTTCTTTAAACTTGAGGTGCAATAAATTTTGTAGCCTTGTGGTTGTTTTTCTTTTTGCCAGAAAACTGTCTGTTCAGTACAGCTTGCCCTCCATACCATTCTTTCAGAGAGCATAAATAAATTATTCCCTTTTTTTTCTCTCTTTAAAGAAACAGTATACAAGATCCTGAGCACACTAAAGCCAGTGGCAGCTCAGAGTGCTCACTGGAGAAGCACTGCATGTTACAGGATCAAGCCTAAGTGGGAAGTGTCTGAGCGTGTTAACACAACCCCAGAAAAAAGGCTGAAGTTCATGTGAGGAGAGTGGCTGATGTCATAAGCTGTGAAACTGCAACTCCTCTAACTGATGGGCTGTAGCAAAATGCCGAGTGTCTGTCCCTCTACTGCTTTTTACAAATGTGTTCATTTATCTTGTTTTCCTTCAGGTATTCTCCTGCAAAACCAGCATGAATATTACAGAAACTGGGCAATCACTAAATATGTATAATCTTTCATGTTGTCTACTCAGCAAAAGCAGAAACTCTGGGCAATCGGTGTTTCTAGGGTTTCCAGGTTTTCTCTTTTCTTCCCAGGTAGGTAGAAATCAAATTAAGAGAAAAATAACCTTCAGCTTGCTAGAACCAACGTGAAGACCTGGATCATTAGAAAGTCATCTTCTGTCTTTCCAAACTGGACAGCTGTCATCCGGTCCCCAGACAGAACTGTGGCAGCGTGGCTGAACTTTGCATGTTCTGCTAACTCAGTGGTGTTGCGGGTGTTGTCAACCTTGTATTTTCACCTAGACACACAACTGTACATCTCTCTCTGGTATTGGAATACATACTGTGTATTGTGAAATACACAACAAAATCAATCCGTTTAGCTTCAGGTCTCTTACCCCTCTACCACACAAAGCTCGATGATGCCCCGCAGACACTGCAGTTGCTGTTGTTACTACGTTAGTGCAGAGGCTCCGGTGTGAATCAGTCCTCACCATGTCAGGTGATAAACAAACACAGAACTAGAAATGCTCTCGGCTCCAGAGGACTCATTATTTATTGTTTTACTCTGGAGCAGTGAAAACCGGTTAAATTACAAAAGTTGTTCTAGACAAATGGCAGTAAAATCTTCACACTATGTCATAACATCGCAAATTCTCCATTGGCCAAACACTGCTGAAGGAAGTATTTAGAAGTACTTCTGAATCCTGAAATATATTTATTGGAAATATTTCACTCCTCTTCCTGTAAAAGCCAGATGCATTCATTATGATGAACTCTATTTGCCCAAGCTGAGCCTCAGGGCACTGTAATGAAGTGGAGGCAATTTGGTTTGGGAGGCCAGGAAAATACTTTGTGCTTACTTGATTTAAAAGAAAAAGAAACCCAGCTGTTTGGATGTTTGGGATCCTTGATGTGTGGGCAAAGCACAGGTGACCCAGTCTAATATTCCTGTCAGCTGCCTTCTTGCACTGCGTCCTACACTGCACGGCCATCGCTTAACCAGCTGTAGAGGGTTATTTCAGTTGCACATTAATTGTGCCATGGAGACACTCTGTATAGCTCAGAGGTTATTAATACACAGTGTATTGGCTCACGTGCAGCACTGCACAAACAAGGTTAAACAGCTTTCGGTGTGGGCTCAGATTTGAAAGTGGTTTAGCCATTTTTATGTAATCTGGAACATGAAGAATAAGCTCCACTGACCCAAGACAGCTCCATTCACTGTATATCTGGACCACAGTACAAAACCAGGAAAACGCCGAAGTGCAACACCAGCACCTTTAACTTGATGGAGCCATGTTAGATTCAGCAAGCTCCTGCTCAGGAAGGTCTTTCTTGATCCAAACTGGTGCTGGACAGATGCACTCAAATATCCACACGCAACACTTGCCATCCAGCTCATGAGGAATCTTAAGCATTGAAAAAATCCAGAGCAGATCCACCTGAGCGGCTTTTTGTGGAGGGAGCCTCAGGACTCAGCCAAAGCTGGTAAACTGTGCTGGATCCACAGGGACTACGCAGAACCAGTCAGGCATCTCTGTAACACAGAAAACTTCAGGGTGCCCTGTGGCATTTGTCCATCTGTGTGACAGCATCTTCAAGTTACCTCAGCTTCACATTACTCTGAACAACGAAGCGACTGAACTTTTGTTACTCTTTGAAGAACATGCAAAAACCTCAGTTGTCGTGGTTTGGGCATGGGTTTGTCCTCAAACCAGGACACAGTACTGGTTATGCAATGCATACCAAGAAATAAAAAATTATTTGCTGTGATACAAAGCCACAATCATAACCTGAAATTCACCTCTTCCAAAAATCATGGCAAGAAGTCTCATAGCATGCCTGGAAAGCTAGTAATGCCAACTCCCAGCAGAAATACATGCACTGACTTCCAAAGATAAGACCTCATGGTGAGATACAGTTCTTAAGAAATATAAAGGAAAACTGACTTGCTGTGACTCACACTCAGAAGCACAAAACCTGACAAACATTAGAAGGTTAGCTGTGCTGAGCTGTGAATCTTCTGACCCAGGTCCTGCAGTCATATAAACACCTCTTGGTAGCTGGAGTTCAGAAAAGAGATGCTATGCCATGGACTGAAGGCGAACTTCGGTAAGCAGACCAAGCAGTATTTCAACAGAATATTAGGGGGGGTTTATACATATACATACACACACACAGAGACAAAAGATCTAAATGTCAAATTACATATAATCTAGTGTGACCGCTCACCAGAAGAATCTGCCATCTCCTGTAAACAGAATCTTGCACTGGATTTAACCTTGTCCTATATACTGCATAAATAAAGCAATTCCTCTTATTTTTCATCTATATTATACTCAATTATTTATACAGTCTGCACAACACATAATTTTTAAACAGCATTTTGAGTTATGCCTTAATCAGACTTCTACACAAGCCTTGGGATAAACTGCAGGGGAGAAATCCTAGGCTTGTTTCATTCACTGAAAATGATTTAAAACGATGTGTCAGGATTTTTTTTATTCACTTCTATGCAAAACAATTTACCTCTCCATGATTCCTTGTGATTGGGATACTATTTAACAAGACCGTTGATAGATACTGCTTGGCAATGAGAATTAAATTCTCGAGCCCTCTAAAATCTACTTAGATGATTTTAACCAATTATGCACTGATTAACTCTGGAGTCCCAGTCACCAGTCCAAGGTGAAAGAACACTACAAGAACACAGAGGAACCACTGAGATGCTGCAGAATGGTGTAGGATGGGAAGACTGAGGAAGGATAAAAGGAGATTTAGGAGATTTAGCCTTGAAAAAAAGTCTACAGGCTCCATTCAGTTTTCCTCATAGCTCCACGGCAAAGAACTGTATGCACCAAGGTGAAGAGTGACAGATGTCTGATAGACTCCAGCAATACCAGCCTGGCTGTCAGGCACCCAGGGACTTGTGCCAATCATTATAAGCTTAAACATCACCATAAGTACTAGTTGCACCAAACCGAAAGTGCAGAAGAGTAGAGATAAAATTCTGTTCTTTCACCAGCATATTTGGACAGAAAAATAAGAGTATTAAGAAGTAATGTTGACATTTAATCTGTCAATATGCCTTGAAATTATCACCCAGATAAAGGGAACACAGGGGACTGGTTCAGGCTCGGAATTAGAAACTCTTTAGGGGAAAAAAATCACACTCTGTGCATTACCATGGTGTGTGCAGAAATTTCAGTCACATAGATCTTCTATACTGTGATGGGACTCTCACGGCTAGACGAAATAAATATCAAGTTTTGCAGTAGTGATCGAAGAAGGGATATAATGTAATATCCATGTTAATTCGTCTGTCCTTGTACACCGCCTCAGACATCAACCTGAGGACATATTTGCAGGATAGCTTTCCTCCAAATACAGCAGCAGACTACATTATAGACTTTGTATACATAAAATGCTGACTGGACACTTCTGCTACGCAGAGTATCATTTATTATCAGAAATCCCCGGGGAACAAAACATGTCCCTGGGTTAATATGAATTTATTAAAGCTACCATTAGAGCTTTGTTTATTAAAAATATCTAACATGAGTACCTCTAAAAATCGCTCACATGCCAAAGGACAATGTTAGAAGATAATTATTGACGAACCCTGACTCTATCAGTACGCTAAATGGTATCAGAAACAGTTTAGCTGAACTTGCATTTAAATTGAAGAACATGATTTCTTGGTGTGGTTCCATCTGAAGACAGAAGTTAAGCCCCACACACATTACAAATCCTGGTTTCAATAAGCCAGATGAACAGTGCAAAGTCTGTTGATGACAAACAGCACAGGAATGGAGTGTTTGTGGTTCCTAAGATTATTTCTCTTTTGCCATTGTAACTATACTCCCACCATCTACTGCTGCAAGAAATGTATTTAATTTTTTCCAAACTTAAAATATGTTCTCTTCACCAGCAAACTGTGATTTAATATAGTTCTGTTTAGCATAATACCATTTTCTATTAATACTCTGAAGTGTCCTAACTTTACAATATTTCATTACAGATACAGCTTTAGATATGTTCATATGAGCTAAATTAAACCATTATTCAAGTTCTGGCACAACCTAAGGTACAAGAAAGAGCCAGCAGGAGGAGGAGGAAGATGCTAACAAAAATTATGTCTGAGCAAATCATCATTAATTATTCTATTGAAGGCTTGAAGATAGATCAGAATTCTGTAGCAAGAAATATCATTTTAAAAAAAAACAACCAACCAAGCAGCCCTGTAGTATCTCTGACTTTTCTAAAATGTCTTGAACAGTTAAGATAAACAACTGATCTGATCAAATTAATTTATTTTTTCTTTTTACTAAGCTTCCTTAAATTAAATAGACTTTCCAAACAAAAATTAAGATTTGTCCTTTGCAGCAGAGAAATTTCACCATGAAAAATACACAGATAAAGGACATGTTAAGGGGGAAAATTCTGATGTAAACGACAACATAGAATAAAGTTCTGGGACAAAACAAGGAAGATTTGTATATAAGGATCATTTCAAATTATCCCATAATCATGTTGTCGCATTGATAGAACACTCCACAAAAGGAATCCTCAGAGGGAATTAAGGAGGAGTCAAGTCCAGACAGATTCAGAAAAAAAGCATTTTATATTTAAGAAGGATGTGGAAAAAGGTAGAGCAGCTTTCTAGACTAGCAAGTAAATAGGACCTTAAGATAAGTTTTGCTAAAGGAAGAGAGCAGACTGGGTTGGCTATACAGCAATAAACGAGACAAAAAGATAAGAAAGGGAAGAGCTACAGAGAGCTCTGAGAAAGAAAATGGAAATTTCAACTTTTTCTACTGTGATGCGGAAGTAATGGTAAGAAGGTAACTTCATGTCCATGGGACTGAACAAGACCAAGCAGAAAATCTAAGACAAGGAAAAGAGTTATTTGCAAGTTCACAGTGGGTAATAGCAATAATAGCAACTACCATTACTACTACCAGATTTTGTTGCACTGTTTTGTTGCAAGCGTACAGTAAACTCCTGATACACATATTCTCTTCATGTTTCCAACTGCTTCACTGACTTTTTCCAGCTCCATGGGAACCCTTTCCCTCCTGAGAAAACCAACGAATGTAGTTTCATATAGCTTGACTATCGTTTGTAGCTGTCAGTGTTTACCTTTTTTTAAAAAACAGTAAGTAAATGGTTTAATAGTAAGTAGTCACAATTAAACAAAAGACCTGGTGCTTCTCTCACATGAAATGGCATAAAGCAAGAGCACGATGAAGTCAACAGGGCACGCAAGGGTAATTGAAAGAATGTGGCTTACAGTGCAATTATGGATAAACCAGGACCATGTAGAATCAGGTCCGAGATATCTGGATCCTGTTCCTGATCTTATCCTTTGCAATTTTCTTGGACAATTATATTTCCATGAAAATCTGGCTGGTGAAAACCATCTTTTCTGAACTATCTTAATAAACAGTTATTAGTTATACAATTTGGTGTTTGGATTTGTAGATCATCAAGTGTCAACCTAAGTCTTAATTCACCAATGGTTTTACAGAAAAGGTTAATTAAGCAGCCTTTTTAATGCAGTACTGATCAGTAGTATGGTCAATATTTAATGTTATTATTTTTCCATACATTTAATTAGTAAAGAGCAAGAAGACCATCTTCCTACCATGAAAGAGCCATGATTGTGCCAGAAACCGTATTTGCTACTTGCTCCAAAAGAAGCAATGTTTCCTATTGCCACAGAACAACGCAAACAATAGCTACATATGATCTACACAGATTAGAAGACCAATTACAATTGGAATGAGTATAAAAGAAAGCTTTTGGAAGGTGCATTTATCTTTACATGTCATTTCAGATCAACACCTACTTAAGAGAGGGCTCGGGAAGTATTGCTCTATAGACAAGTATCTTATTCTTCCGCAGGAGCAACTGGTTCTGAGCAGCGGAGGTACAGACGGAGATTTTGATGCTCCGGAAGGCCAGCCAGTCCTTTCCCACATGGCAATCCCAGAACCTTGATAACAGGAGGCCTGACTGGAGCAGCAGCTCCTACGCTTCGCTGTTCCGTCATCCGTCTCCATACGGCCCCTGCAGCTCTTTTTCAAGCGCTCACACGTGCTTTCTGCTTTCCCCAAGTTCTCCACCTCGTTACTCCATCTCTTTCCCCAGACGGACTCCATACACACCTGCGGGGTTCAGGGGAGACCTCATCACTACCTACAGCTACCTGAAAGGAGGTTGTAGCGAGGTGGGGGTCCGTCTCTTCTGCCATCTAACAGGCAATTGATTGGACAAGAGGAAATGGCCTCAAACTGCACCAGGGGAGGTTTAGGATGGGTATTAGGAAAAATTTCTTCACCAAAAGGGTTAGTCGAGCACGGGAACAGGCTGCCCAGGGCAGTGGTGGAATTACCGTCCCTGAAGGTATTCAAAAGACGGGCAGACGTGGTGCTGAGGGACGTGGTTTAGTGGTACCCTGGCAGTGCCGGGTTAACGGTTGGACACGATGAGCCTAAAGGTCTCTCCTAACCTAGACGGTTCCATGACTCCGCGCCCCCCCCCATGCATGCCCGACGGCCCCGACCCGAGCTTGGTGCCACCAATGGCTGCCGCAGTTGTCCCCTCCAGGCAGGACAGCGGTGGCAGTCACGCCGTGAGCGCGACCCGCGCCCCTCCCGGGGGAACTGTCCCCTGACCCCCCTCACCCCCCGCGGCGAGGGCCCTTCACCTCAGGGGCACACCGGCCAGGCCGCACACCCCCACGGCCCGCCCTGCCCTCGGCGCTGCGGCCTGCCGGCGCCCTCCCCGCCTCGAGGCGGCCCCCAGAGCCCCGCCGCCGGCCGGCACAGCCCGGTGCAGGGCCCCCCGCCCCGGCTCCGCACAGCCCGCGGGCGGGGACCCGGCCCTCCCTCACGGCCGCCGCGCTGCCGGCAGAGCAGCTGACCCCGGGCACGGCACCTCGGGGTGCGCCCGGCCAGGACCAGTACCCCCGCTACCCCCGCAGGGGCCGGGGCCACCGCCCGCCTTTTCCCGTAACCGCGCACCGAGAATCGAAACCGCCCCCCCCCACCCCTTACTCCCACTCCCGCCTCCGCGCATGCGCAGGCCGCTCCCGTTCCCCCCCCCGCTCCGGCTGCCGCCCCGCCGCCGCGCTGCTGGCCAATAGCGAGAGAGCGCGCACCGGCCGCTCAATGACGTCGCCCAGCCGGCCCCGCCCCTCCTGCCCCCCGCCCGGAATCCAGTGAAAGAGAACGTGCAGCACGGGGCCCTTCCCCGCCCCCCGCGCTGTCACAGTCACCTCCTCCCTTCCCCTGCACCGGCCAGGCGGCGGCACCAATCAGAGCCTCCCTGGCCCCCTGGCCCCGCCCCACCCGCGCTGTGACCTCACGGCCCCTCCTCCGGCGGCGCAGGCGTGCGGCCAATCAGCGGTGCAGGAAGCCGCGCGAGGTCCCCGCCCCCCCCCCCCCCCTCCCGGCCGTAATCCCCTTCTCCCCGCCCTGTCCCCGTCCCCGCTTTCTCCTCTCTCCCCCCCCGCACCGAGCGCCTGGCGGCGGCGCAGCCCAGCCCAGCCCAGTCCTGTCCGTGCTGGCGGCGGCGCCTCCCCGGGCTCGGCGACATGGAGTGCGCTGCGGCGGGGGCCGAGTTCAACATCCTCCTCGCCACCGACTCCTACAAGGTGGGCGCGGGCACGGCGGGCGGGAGGGAGGGGGTCACCTCTGCCGGCGCCCTGGCGCCGCCGCACCGGACCCGCTGGGCCTGGCGCCGGAGGGCGCCGAGCCAGGCCGGCCCCGCCGCCACCGGCTCCCTTTACCCTGCCCGGGGCCGGGAGGCCCCCCCGCCCCTCACCCCCCCCACCCCCCGAGGCGTGAGGGAGGCGGCCCGGCCTCGGGGCGGCGCGGGGGGGGGGGGGGGGGGGACGAGCGTTGGCGGCGCGGGGGGGCGGCGGAGGCCTGGCCGGGGGCTGCCCCCCTCGGCCCCGTCCCGCGGAGGTGGCGGCCGAGCCCGCTTCCCCGCCGGGTGCCCGGGGCCGCGCTGCCGGGCAAGCGCCGGTGGCGGCTGGGCGAGAAAAGAAAGTGAAAGCGGGCGGGGTGGGCGCCGGTGTCCCGCCGCCCTGCGGGCGCGGAGCGGGGCGGGCAGGGCAGGGCGCGGGGGGCGGCCATGGCGGGCAGGCTGGGGGCGGGGGCCGCCTGCCGCCGGGCATCCTCTGGCCCGCCGGGCTGCCCGCCCGCCCTCGCTCGCCGGGGATGGGGCGGGCGCACGTGTTGCCGGGGCGGGAGGGTGGAAATCCAGCGGAGATGTTGCTTTATTTTTATATTTTTATTTCCCATCACACACACACGCACCGTTTCGTTTCTCCCGCTTTGGTCAGTTCGGGCGGCGAAGCCGTGCCACGGTCGCTGGCTGCCTGGTTGCGATGCGGAGCGCTCGGAGGAACCGGCGGCTGGCTCAAAATATGTGTTTTTTTGGAGCGCTGTGCTTAGTTTCTGGTGGCTGTGATGTCAGGTTCGGTAGGCAGGGTGATTCGGAGCAGGGGCTCGCGCTTTCACCATCCTCCCTCCGTCCCGTGAAATTACTTGAAAATCGTGTTGGTTGATAGCAACGGCCAAGTCCCGGCGTGCGCTGCCCGCACTCCGGTCCGGTGGCTTCTGACTGACGTCCCTCGCTACGTGAGGATGGCCAGGCCCAAGTCCTGCTGCTGCGCAGCGTGGCATTGATGTAAGCGCACGGTTCCCGGGCACGGGGCAGAGCCGGCGTGTGACTCCCCGAGTCTGGGGGTACAGATGTGCCCTGTGTCTCCTAGACTGAAAAAACTAACTTTTTTTTTTTTCCCTTCAGGAGCTACATTGCAATGTCACAGAGGCTGTTGGCCCCCTAAGCAAAACTACAGTAACACTCCTGATTATCATTATAAAGCATTTATTAAGTTATATTCTGTTAAAGATTTGGCCACTCAGGTGGGTTTTGGGGAGCGGGGTACTTCTAGATAGAAGAGTTGGGGAAAAAAGCACATATGACGTTATGACCAGGTCTTGTTACTGACTGACTACCAAAGCACAAGCCTCCCTCTGTGCTCCGATTGCTGGCTGGTGCTGTTGTACCTTTCCCAGCTCCTCTGTGATATTGCTGTTATTATATGCTGTTACATAAAGATGCTCTTTTTGTAAAGAAACTCTTCACGTTTATTGTTGCTGTTTGTGGGAAGGTGTGTTGGAAGACTGGAAGATGCTGATCAATCTTAGAGCAGCTCAGTCAGAGCATCCTAACGCTGCTACCAAGGGCTCACAAAACTGCTTTCGTTAAGGACTTAATTTAGCTGCAGTGCTCTTTAAGAACTATGTGTAAGGGTTTGTTATCAAACTTACTCAAATATGGAAGATCCACTTCTCTTCCATGTCTGAGACTAATCACATTAAATGCCGTAGGCCTGGGTTTAAATGGTATCTATTTTAAATCTAATTTGCACGCTACTTTTCCTAAAGTCACTGGATCTGCTCTAGGATTAGTGGTAGTGAGGAGCACTGGAGTGACAGATCACCAGTTTGCTTCTGTTAGGTTTTTTTTTTTTGCTGCTTCATAGGAAAGACGATTTGGTAACATCTCAGGACTGGTAGAAATCTTAAAGAGGTCAAGTAAAGGCTGAGGTGGGGTTTTTTTTCAAGTTTAAAACTGTATTTGGATGAGGTTTTCTGTGGCAGCGTTTTGTATTATATTAAAAACAGTTGGAATTGTCTACTTTGCTTTGTTAGGACTATTCAGGTTTTCTTTCTTCCTGTATGCTTTTTTCCAAATCTTAGGAACTCCGGCATCTTTGAACAGTACTTAAACAAGTAGCTTCTTTTATCTTGTTGGGTAATTCGAGCAAACATCACTTATCTTCTCCCTGGATGATACTGTCATTTCCTAATCAATGAAAGACACTTAGTGAGAGCACTTTCAGTAACAATTGCACTAAAATATCTGGTAGTTTGCAACATCAAGCTTTTTACAGGAGTTACCAAACACACTTCCTAGCAATTAAAACAAAAATGAGAATTGAGCTTGTGTGTTTCTCTATTTATTTTTTTAGATCTTTCTGCTGTATCCACAGTTGTAGCATCTGTTTGTGTGCAGGACTGCCCGTATATAACATTCAGACTCCGAGAAAAAGCATGTAGCCGTTCAGAAGCTTGCTTGGCGATCCTATTGCAGTAGATGCCGATCCGTACAAACTAATGTCGGTGACAAAAGTCATGTGGAAATAAACAGCTCGGGGAAAAAAAAATGTGCAGACCGTCCTAAACAGTACAACCCTAGCTTAGGCAGCTGTCCGTGAGTAAAAAGTTGTGGTATCTCAGGGTCATATCTGTCACAACTCATTAGTTTGAGTGTTAGCTCCAGTGTCCCAGTTCTCTGTTGCTGCAGTTGGAAATTTGGGGTGGAGAGAAAATTGGTTACTGGTTTAGTGCCTATAAAAATTCAGAGACAAAGTAATTCGTAGGCAAAGATTCGTCTGTTGATAGTTAACCTGGCTTCCCCCCTCCCTCTAAACTATTTTACTGTCTGTGTGTGCATCATAGGACGTTTCCTTTTAAGTCATGGAAGATTATCAAATATTCAGTTTCAAAATCTTAAAAGCAGTTTTTAAAAAAAAAAAACCAAAAAACAAAACCAAACAAACACCTGAGTATCGTGCTAATTTTTTGTATACTTGATATTTCTAGATAGGAATAGTTCCCAGTGAGTGAGTTTGAGACGTGCTACACACTGGACCCAGTACTGAGATTCCGTTATGAACTGGGAATTGTACAAGTGCTCTGGGATTTTGAGGCTGGGCTTCAAATTGTGCAGTTTATCTTTAATCCACATAACAAAACAAGTGTTTTTACATCAGTTAGGTTTTTTTTTTTTCTTCCCATGTACTTTGTTGCATATTCTTAAGCTTCTCCAAATCCCCCAACAGTGTAATTCCTCCTGTGTGCTGGGTATTATATGCCATCCCCTCAGAGTCTGGGCATGGACATATGGTATGGTGTGTGTGCATCTTGCTGATAAATAACAGCAGTCTCTTTAATTCCTTGGATCGTGAAACTTTCAAGAGATTCATCAATGCGGTGTTATCTGGGGAACCTCTTTGTTTGAATGTCCAGTACGGCAATGACGCTTTTAATAGCAAAGTTTTCTGCTAGTGACTCAGTATTGCTGAAAAAGGGAAGCATTTGAAGTCAATCCTTGTCGCTAGAGAGCTGCAAGTGAGGGGCTATCAGCAGGCTCCTTGAAGTTCACTGTTGATGCTGCATGATGGCTTGCTCTTGTGTCTATACCAAGAAGTCCCAGCAATCTTGCACCTCTGTGACAGTGAGAGTTCTTTTTACTCATTGCACTTCCCAAGCACTTCCACGCCCTTCAATTCCTCCTTCGTTTGATGCTGTTGACTGTGGTGGGTTGACCCTGGGTGGACACTCGGTGCCCACCAAAGCTGCTCTATCACTGCCCCCCTCAGCTGGACAGGGGAGAGAAAATAGGAAAAAAGAGAAAATAGAACAAAAGGCTCGTGGGTTGAGATAAGGGCAGGGAGATCACTCACCAATTACTGTCATGGGCAAAACAGACTCGACTTCAGGAAATTAGTTTAATTTATTGTCAATCAAATCAGAGTTGGATAATAAGAAATAAAACCCAAAGCTTAAAGCACTTCCCTGCCTTCCATTCTTCCCGGGCTCAACTTCTCTCCCTCCTCCCCCTGTGCAGCGCAGGGGGACAGGGAATGGGGGTTGCGGTTGGCTCATCACACGTTATCTCTGCTGCTCCTTCCTCATCAGGAGGAGGACTCCTCACACTCTTCCCCTGCTCCAGCATGGGGTCCCTCCCACGGGAGATGGTTCTCCACAAACTTCTCCAATGTGAGCCCTTTCCACAGAGTGCAGTCCTTCAGGAACAGACTGCTCCAGTGTGTGTCCCCCAAGGGGTCACAAGTCCTGCCAGCAAACCTGCTCCAGTGTGGGCTCTCCACAGGGTCACCGCCTCCTTCAGGCATCCACCTGCTCTGGCATGGGGTCCTCCACAGGCTGCAGGTGGATATCTGCTTCACCATGGACCTCCGTGGTCTTCAGGGGGACAGCCTGCCTCACCATGGTCTTCACCAGGGGCCGCAGGGGAATCTCTATTCCAGCACCTGGAGCACTTTCTCCCTCTCCTCCTTCTTTATGGACCTTGGTGTCTGCAGAGTTGTTTTTCTCACATAATCTCACTACTGTCTTCAGCTGCTGTTGCTGTCATGCAGCAACTTTTTCCCTGTCTTAAATATGTTATCCCAGAGCTGGTACCGCCACCGCTGATGGGCTCAGCTTTGACCAGTGGCAGGTCTGTCTTGAAGCTGGCTGGCGTTGGCTCTGTTGGACACTGGGGAATCTGCTGTCATCTTCTCACAGAAGCCACCCTGGCTACCAAAACCTTGCCATGCAAACCTAATGTATTGACACACCACCTCTCCACTTTCTTTCTCTTTGACTCCCAATGTTCTGTTTGTCCCATATTTTTTTATTTCTGCACAGGCAAGAAATCTTCCAGGGTATACATAGTCTGAAACTATTGAGAGGATGAGCTTAGCAGAGCTGTGTCCTTCATTGAGAAGGTACCAGTGACTGGCGTATGCCAGGCCTGGGTTGGATGGACCATGAGCTGCAAGTGGGGAAAGGCTATCAAAATGAGGACTGAACCTTGTTCACTAATGTAATAATAGCTTATTTTGCTTTTACCAGTGAAATGTATTACTGTTGCTTGGAATGTTTCGTAATTAAGCTGATAGCTATAATAAGCTGCCATGCAATTGCCCCAGAGGAGGAGCTGACTTGCTATATAGACTGTAAATGAGATCTGTTCCAGAATTCATTTCTTTCTGGACACTTCAAGGAAGCCTAAAAGATACTTTTTAAGTCTGTATGCCTTGTATGTTGAATTTTAAGTATCTGTCATTTTGAATGACTTCTTTTACTCTGCATGGATGTAGAAGAGCACTTACTTCTGAAGCACTTCACGTGAGTGTGTGTTTATTCTAGGCTCTGACAGCCTGTGTATGCTTTATTTAGAAGGCTAGAGGTGTTCCAGGAAGACACACGCGTATTCTTTAGCTTATTGGTTTTGACTAGTACTTAAGGACTGCAAAATATTCTTTTCAGCAGCCCATATATGTGCACATACGTTTATTAAAATCTTGTGGTGGGGGTGTGAACGTGTTCTTCTGTAATTCTGTCAGTGGAAAATCATTGGAAACTCCTGGCCTGGCACTCCTCATAAGCAATCTTCACTCTATCTAGGTTCGTTATCTTTCAAGTTTTGATTTGCAGTCACGCAGTCCTGTTACAAAACCCTGAGTCGTCATTGCTGTAAAGGAACACTGCAACTGTACAGAATTCAGCCAACTTTTAAATTAATGGAAAGTAACCCCTGCCAGAGTCATTGCAACTTTCATTGTTGAAAAGGTAAATGTTTTTCTTTTTGCATTAAGGAACAGGAAACTTGTAGCAGTATGTGAAGTCCTACAGCTGACTATTCACAAATGTGTAAACAGTAAACATAAGGCATGTTGTCATCTTTGTTATGATAATCTTGGATGCAAAGCACACAGAAATTTTTGATGGTAAAGAAATCTGCTGTTACACTATTTTCTCTGAGCAATTTAGAATACGCTCAGTTCTAGTGCTTACACTTGACCTTGTTTTTTAAATGAATGTGGACGTGGTCACTTACAGCATCTCTGCTGATAATGTGCAGCTTCCAGGGGAATTCAGTTGCTCGCATGTGCTGTCCTTAATTTTCTTAGTACTGACTGATCTCTTAACTTATTTTTTTTTTGGCTCACCTCTGGTCCTCTTATTTTTCAATACACATGTAAGAGATGATGGATGAGCTAGAATACAGAGATGTTAAAAGTGGTACAAGATCAGCCTTCAGTCATAACCTGCATTAGTTTATCCCTCTCATCTCATAAGAGCAGATATCTCCCAATATTGTCGCTTTAGGTCTTAAACACTATCTTAATCTGTATTTGCTTCACTTATGCATTTTTAATAAGGAGTCTGGAGTCTCTCTAAGGCTACTTTCCTATGGCAATTTGAAGCTTGTGTATAACCAAAATAGTAAGATTGTACTTGACTATTTGATTTTTTTATTTTTTTTTGGTACTTGCTTGCAAGTGGTTTTTCACTTTACCTGCTATTGTTGGATGCCCTTTTTGTTGACTTATTAAAGATTGATTCTTCTGAGGTTTCCTCTTGTGTTCAAATAAGCTTATCTTTTAACCACACTGACTGTTGATTTGGTTTTCATTTCCACTTTTGTTTGTGGTGTGCATTCCTTTTGAGATTGCTTTGAAAGTTACTGAAGCATCCTTGTTGAATATAGCTGCTAGGCACAGTTATGGGGTTTTTCCTGAAGGGGGTCAGCAATACCTTATAACTGCTGTTAGTTATGTCTCATCCCAGTGAGGTATATCTGATAAAGCATTCCCTTTGTTCCCAAGTACTGGTTCATCTCCTTGTTATGTGTTGCTTTCCATAAAGGTTACTGGCAACCTTTGCTTGTAACCACTCCATTGGTTAAACCTCAGAAAGGTTTAGGTAAAGCAGTTGTTCAAATCGTGGCCTCTTTCCACAATATTTTCAAATTATATGTAATACTGTTACTGATGGGAATCTTAGAGTGTAAATGTCCCCAGTGCCAGAATCACCACTGCAGTATTAATCATCTAACTCAGTAAGTTGTATCTGGGGGTGACGATCCCCCAAATACATCTCTTCTGGCATTAAGAAGCCATTCTGACAGTGCACCGCACAACCGTAGGTCTTGTTTTCACTTGTCACAGAAAACGGGCTACGGTCAGTTTTCACGTACACTGGAAAGGATGTAGCTCACTTCAGCGTTCGAGCAAGGCTGGTGGTACGGGGACCAGCCCGTACCTTGGGCCATAATTACTTGCCTCGGACCTGAAGTGCCCGGGCTGAGCGGCACAGCCACGAGCTGCCAGGGCCACGCTGCTTCTGGCTTCTCTTCCTCCTCTCCCTCTGGTTCTCCGTGTTTCTGGCTGCGCAGTGCCGTGGGCTCAGTAGCTGGGTTGTTCTCTACCCGTTTTGCACTAAAGATCTTTCCAAATAACTCCAGAAAGTTCAAATACCATCTTAGCTGAATTGGTATCATCTTATCACTTGTAGAGTTTATGTATGGTGTGGCTGGTTTTGGCTGGGATAAAGTTAATTTTCTTCACAGCAGTTAGTAAGAGGCTATGTTTTGGGTTTGTGCTGGAAGCAGCGCTGGTAATGCAGGGATGGTTTAGTTACTGCTGAACAGTGATTGCATGGTCAGGGCTGTTACTGCTCTTCACACCGCCCCACCAGCGAGTGGGCTGGGGGGGGCACAAAGAGCGGGGAGGGGACACAGCCCGGGCAGCTGACCCCAACTGGCCAAAGGGCTACTCCATGCCATATGATGTTGTGCTCAGTATATAAAGCTGGGGAAGAAGGAGGAACGGGGTGGGGTGGTGGTGTTCAGAATTATGGCATTTGTCTTTCTGCGCAACGGTCATGCGTAATGTATCCCTGCTTTCCTGGAGATGGCTGAGCACCTGCCTGCGCATGGGAAGTAGTGAATGAATTCCTTGTTTTGCTTTGCCTTCGTGTGCGGCTTTTGCTTTACCTATTAAACTGTCTTTATCTCAACCCACGAGTTTTCCCTTCTGATTCTCTCCCCCATCCCGCTGTGGGACGAGCGAGCAAGCGGCTGCGTGGTGCTTGGTCACCGGCTGGGGTTAAACCGGGAGGCACGGGCGAGATCCTGCTGGCCGGACACTCGAGGCTTTGTTGGTTTTGCTCTAGGAAGGGCTTAAAAGCATCTTTCTGATAGCTCATGTTAGCACCCACCTGACCCAGCTGAGCACCAGGAATAAACCACCAATGGAGAATTTGGCAGCACCTGACTTCTCTACTCATGTCACACCTGGTTTTCTCAACCAAATGGTTGAGTTATACAGACTTAAAAAAAACCTTTGCCATAAAAGCCAAGTAATCTTACAATCTACAAGTTTTGTTCTGCAAGAGGTTACAGTGAAATGGACTTTAAAAGGTTATTTATCTGGCCTATAAAAATGCAGCCCTTACCTCAGTCGTCCTGGTTCTGTGATGAATACCTGTTAATTCCTTTTTCTTAAAAGTTAACTATTAATGTTTGGAGTGCTCTTTTGGATGGCTAAATGCAATTTGTGCTTCATAGTTTTTCTCAAATGGCTGACTAGATTTAGTTAAGTGGTTGTAGTCCTTGTGGAGGTATTCTTTGTTCAGAATATACCTTTATTTGGATGAAATTTAATAAGGAGTTATCACAACTGGAATAAAAAGTGCTCTATTTCAGTCATAGTACATAACCTTGTTGTAGATGGCTCTTCCAAGGGGCTGTTTGTCATACGTTTTATAGACAAAACCTAAACCACAGTCTTTGAACTAAATATCAAAAGGCCTTTGAAGATATTTTTGGGTTTTGTTTTCCTGTAAGGGTCTCTTAATCCCAGTAGGGGCTTTTGTTTGGTTCTTTGGTTTTTTCTTTCTGTAGAGAAGTTTCCTATTGACTTTATAGTCACTCCTTATCGAGACCCCGTCTGTGCAAGTCCTGCTTCTGTCATCCCCTAACTGACAGCATAAATTTATCAATACTGTCTCGATCTGTAGTCACATAAGATACATTTCAAATATTGCACGTTGTCATTGGTTGTTCTTTCCACTCGTCTTTAGAATACAGAAGGATGCAAAACTTCCTCTGACAGTGAGGAAGGTTCAGGCACTTCTTGAAGCATAGTTTTCATCTCCTGGGTGCCTTGTAGTGTTGTGTTGTGGGTTGTTGGGTTTTTTGTTTGTTTAATTGGTTGGTTTGTTGTTTGCAGTGGCATTCTTTGTGTCCTCTGTGAACTGTTCCCACTCCCTAGAGCTTGATCCTTTTTCAGACTTTTTTTTTTTTACCATCAAGCGTTTCACTACATGCCAAACCTCCTGACCGTCGCTAGGGTGGATGGGTATTATTTCCCCATGTCCTAGTGGTCCAGAAATGCCAGCTAACAGTCGGAGCTGCCGTGATGTTTTGTGGGGAGATGCTCCTGCTGGGTATGGTGCCCTGCCTGAGAGCTTGGAAGCAAAACCGATGGCCAGAGAAGTGGACAGGGGATGTAGGTCTTGTGCTTAACTTCTCACGTACCAATGCAGCATACCTGCAGTAAGTGGTGCTTGGAAAGTGTGGTGCTTCAAGATTGTGATTGTGTCTTTAAATACTGAGTAGTCTGTGAGAAGCCTTGCGGGCACCTGAAGGGTGTTTCAGCTTCATAGATAAAATTATTAATGTTGTAGAATGTCAAAAGAAGCACAAGTTATTTAAAATTACAGATGTAAAGTAGATATAAATACCTGAATTGCTAGGGATGTGTATTTTTCTCTGTTCAAATAGATTCTAATATGTGAAGAATATAATTGAAACTTATGCGTATAACAGTTGTAAAGTTCATTATCTCTTTCAAGTACTTGAAGCAATTCAATCGATAAAATGATATTTCTGTTATGCATAAAATGTTTATTTAGGTTTGAATGCCTAGAAATAGCTATTTTCTGGACACTAGCTGGTATATATTTTCAGGTGAAGATCTAATCTAAGGTCAGAAAAATTAGCTAAACCTGTGATTCAATGTTTGAGGAAGGTAAGTGTTTTCTTTAGGTTGAACCTGCTAGCAAGGTATTCTGGAGGAGCTGTTTCCCCAGGTATGCTACGTAAAGGATAATCTGGCTGTTAGCATTCCAGCTCGATGGCAGCCCCAAGTTCTGATTTGTAACCAGAGCACCGTGTTTTGTGACCATGCTTCAAAGCAGAGCTAGAATGGGAAGTCCCTAAAAAACACCCTGTGTTTAAACACAATAGGAAAAGGTGGCACCAGCTCAATGTGTATACTGTACACTTTAATTTTGGCCCTGTAACCCATTTGATGGAGAGAGGCATTTAGCTGGAGATGTCTTCAAACTGCAAAAGTCTATTTTTTTTGAAGATCGTAGCCAAAGATCACACAAATTTTCATTATAATGTAGGTGTTGACTTCAGCAACCAGCCTGTAGTTGGTTAGTAAGTTGAATAATTAAACTTTTTTAAAGAAACCTCAGTAGGCAGTCTCACGTGGATATAGCTTGCTTTGTTTTGCCTGAACCGTTGTGAATAGAACAGCAGGGTTACATTGGTTTGCTCTAGAGCTTGTCACAAGGAATTCAGGTAGTGGTTTGGGGAATTGTTCGTGGGACATCTGCTATGTAGCTGCTGGTGCGCTGTGTTGAGCCTTTACTCTGAAACCATGAAGCTGTAACGTGCCAATAGGATGAAGAACGGAAATAAAATTAAATGGAGTTCCCAGGTGATATAATCAAATCATAAAGAAGCACCAACTTAAAGTCCAGTCCCAGTCATGAAAAGAGCAATTTTTTTTCATACAGCCGCTGTAACTCAAGCGGTGACAGTGAGAAGCAGAGAGCTGCTGCTCTCGGTGCCTTACAGTGAATGAACCTTCTAATGAATTGTTTTTCTCAGAGTCCATTTAATAAATTTTTTGCAAGGTGGCTGTGTGTGTGAGTGTGTTCATGTTCACATTAGTTAAAGATGTGTCAAACAGAGCATATATTTGACTGCTCCACAGTGTGTGGGGGGGGGGTGGTTTAGGGAGAAGGGTGTGTTTTGGTTGGATTTTTTTCTTTTAACCATGACAATATGCTGAAGAGAGTTTTCTGTGAGCTGGCAGTATGATTTACTTTTTTGGAAGTTCTCTGTAGAACTAGAAAAGGACATGTTGTAATTTGTGGAGTGAAACATTTCTTAATAGCTAGAACCTAAATCTAAAAGCCAGGTTTTGTCTTTGGGTTGAACATTGCTACTCTAAGCATTCTGCTTTTGAGTGGCTGTGGAACTGGGACAGAATAGGTTTGTGCTCCATTCAATACCTGCATTGCAGTGCTTTGTTTGAAGTAAACGCAGAAAACTTGCAATCATGAGCTGGGGTTTTATTTGATTGGCCTTGAAAGCTTCGTAGAAGTAAAGATAACGGAAAGATCTCAAAACTGACCTTTTCATTATTTGAATGTTTCCTTGCAACATTGGAAACACAACCACAACAGCGTTGTGCTGGTATAAGAGAACAGAACCAAAAAATTCAGTTGAGCGGTCTACTTCGTTGTCCAAGCTGAGTGAAATACTACATATAAATGGCATTTGAGAGGAAAAAGAAAACTGTATTTTTAAAAATCCTTTACTATATAGTTTTAGCAATACAGGTAAGGGAACTTACAAATATTTTATTTTAAAAGTGTCAGAGGTACATTTAAAAAACCAGGACAATAAGGAAGAAGTGGTAAAACTATCCCTTTTCCAATTCCTTGTGATATTAGAAACAAAAATTTTCAAGATGATTTGGAATAAGAAGTAGCAGCAAGAAACTTATGAGCTCATGCTCTAACCTGTAAATCTGGGGTTTTGAGAAATTCAGACACGACTTTCACACCTTTTTGAGTTTTGTTCTGTTGTATGATGGTGCTTTACTCTGCCGTAGGAAGAGTTTTCCCTTATGGAATATATAGGCTTGTTCACATTTTTGTCATAATTTAAGAAAACGTGTGGTAACTTCACATTTGGGAATGCCTTCAGCTGATTTATGTATCCTGTAACTTGAACATTGATAGTATTACACGTGTCATTGTGTATTCTTTTTGTTTAATATGGAATTACAGCTTTTGCACGGAGCTTGGTTTTTACACATAAGGAGATAACAGTTTTGCAGGTGGAAGTTGTTAATGTTTAGAGTGTACTTGTTTCAAATGATACATTACCAAAGTAAATTTCTGGGTAGATTTACTATCAGTAGCTAAAGAAAGCAGTTATGGTTGAATCCAGCATAACTTTTTATGTTCACATGACCAACTTCCATGTAATACAAACGCTTTCAGACTGAACTCTTCATGCTTCCTTTATGCTGAATGTGAACTTTTTCAAAGATTGGAAAAAAAAAGCCACCTAGCAAACTTTGTGGGGAGGTACAAACCTCAGGCAGATTTTACCAGCATTACCAACAGTTACAGGTTTGTAAGATGACTTGGACATAATCCGGGCTTGGGAAACCCGTTCTGCTCATAGTGAATGGGACGCTTGGGTAAAGGCGGTTTTCAATGTCGTCTTGAGTCCGGGTGGCTTTTATTTGAATTACGTGATTACAGCCTTCAAAGCTTCAATCAAATACAGTGGGTACCTCCACTTTGGTAGCGGCAGACAACTTTGTGCTTCCTGTGGCTGTCAGGCTTGGCCAAACCTGTGCGTTGGTGCTCAGTGGGGCTCCTAAAATCCTTGCCAGTGTCCTTCTCAGTTAATCAAAGCGACGCCGTCAGGGGAGTGGAAGAGCTGACCGTGAAGATTACTCTAGGGGGAAAGGCTTGACACAGAAAAGAATAAGATGGGGAAGACACTCTTTTGAACTGAAAATTGAAGGCGGCTAAACAAGGGGAAATCCCTTAAATACTTGCTGTGTAGAATGTGAATGGTTAAATAATAAGACTCCAGAAGAGTTGGGAGTTACTCTAAGCTTTAATGTACAAATATGATTTCTCTTGTGCTTTGTAGTGACATTTTGAGCTCTTACTGAAGTTTTTCTTAATGTAGGTTACACACTACAAGCAATATCCACCTAATACAAGCAAAGTGTATTCCTACTTTGAATGTCGTGAAAAGAAGACTGAAAATTCCAAATTAAGGAAAGTGAAATATGAAGAAACTGTTTTTTATGGTTTGCAGTACATTCTGAATAAATACTTAAAAGGTAACTGTCTCAAATTCCAGTAAAACTTTACCTGTAAATAAATATTTTAGTTTTTCCCAGGCCTGGAGTCTTATAGCTGAAATTCCAGGTTATCTTGGTGCAGTGTAGGCAGTGACATGCATAAGATCATATTTATGTGATTCTGGAAATGAGGTGTCCACCCTCTTAAAATCATACTGACTTCTTAATTCAGACACCTCTCCACTGTGTTTATTTATGCCAAGGGTTTATTAAAAATGAAGAGGTGTTCGTATCCCAACTTCAGTGGGCTAAATTGAAATGAATAAAAGTAGAGTCAGACTCTGCAAAGAATGACAAGAAGATAGAAGATTTTGGGAGGGGGCAAGAATTTGCATTTTGAACATAAACTTTAGTCTGTATTTGCTGGTTTTACTGCGTAAACTAATAATGGTTTTAGTTTCCCTTAAATTTCAGTTGCCACTGAGTTTAGATCACTGAATATGGCAGCTATGTGTGAGTGTTTTTAATATTGACAGTTTTAAGAGTAACATCTGAAAATTCCTTGGTGCCATTTAAGATTTTGTTTGCTTTTTTGTATTATGTGCAAATATCACCTGTTGTGACCTGAATGTAAGTTGCCTTCTGCCAAGCTTTAGAAGGAAAAGTTTAGTCATATGGCTTACATATCTTTGTCTTGATCCAGAATCCATGAATATCTCTGCCAATTCCGCCAAAGATTGGAATTCTGCCATAATCAAAACACTTGATAATCTTGTTTCTTTTCTCTTTGGCAATCTGAGGATTGATCTCTAACATTTCCAGTAGATGATTGGTCCTAAAGCAGTAGCAATGCTTACTCAAATATTGTGGTTAGTTTGTCAGTTTGTATTGCAGAAGTAGTTAATCAAAGACTGGTTGAAAGGCCTCTCCGTGGGGATTCTCCCTGGAGCAGCGTAGCTTAACCCCTGTGCTAGTCTGGTTATGTCTTGTTGCATGTGCCAAACTGCACAATCATCACATTCCTCAGGGAAAAGCACTGCTACTAAAACGCTTGATGGGTTATTGACCGTCATAAAAGAGTGATAATCTCAAATTGTTCCTGACTCACCCGTAAACTAAAGTTTATTTTATCCTCTTGGTTTCTTGAGCATCCTAATCCATATAATAAATGAAAGTAAAATTAGGTTTTACCATAGCTTTTACCACTGTGTTTGACGCGTTCTCCATGTCTTTGTTGGAGGCAAAGTGACTTTTCTGTGACTGAACCTTTGTGTTATTTATTTTATAAACTGATGAACATCATAAGTTTCTAAGCTTTCATCTGTTTCTGAAACCGCAGGTAAAGTGGTGACCAAAGAGAAAATCAAGGAAGCCAAAGAAGTATATAGGGAGCATTTTCAAGATGATGTCTTCAACGAAAAGGGATGGAATTATATTCTGGAGGTAAAAACTTATGAAAATAGTATGAAATCATCATGAAGGATTTATGAATCAACTGTAGAATAAACACAGCAGTCTCTCCTTTTAACCGTGATAGTAAAGACTGGATAAATTTAGCTTTTTATGTTTAGTGTACAGGGAGTAGCAGCTGTCAAAGAGTAATCATATAATTGTAATTCCTTAGAGAAAAGTAATTTTCATCCTTTCAGATGCCAAATATGGCTTTGCAGGTAATAAGGATTTATGGCTGCCGTCAGCCAGCTAGTATAAGTGGGGGCTTGTTGGCAAGTCTCCATATATAATACAGTGCTTAGTGGTTGCTTGCATCACTTACATTGCTTTCTGTAATTAATCATAACCATTTTTATTCTGATGCAGAAAGCATCACAACTTCTTGCATGTGTAAATAGGTCCAGAAAATACATGTGTTGTTCAATCATTTCCTAAATTTTTCAGAGACACTTAAGTTGTACTTTATGAAAAATACAAGGCTTGAGCACTTCTGACACAAATATCTCCAAATTAAGTCTTTCCACAATTATCCTCCTTCCCTTTTGTTTAAAAAGGTGTCAGTCTTCAAATAATTGCAAACATCTCTTCTCTGTAAAAGCAGCAGATTCAGACTAATAGCATTCATCAGAGCTGTTCTAATCCCTGCAGATTAATTAAATGCTAAGTTTCATTGTGGGTTCTAGTGAATGGATATTTTTGGCATTTGAAAACACAATTTTTAGTTCTCTGCATTTATTTCTCCCTGAATACCTTGACAGCATGTATTTAATGGTGGCATCTGTCTGTGAATATATCTGGATGTCATTTTGCAGTCAGGGTGGACCATAAGCTGTGCAAGAGAAGTGAATTTCAAGTAAATGTTGCAAATGGCAGCAAGGTAAATAAAACCACTATTTTCTAAGAGGGAGTTACGGAGAGGTGTGTAGAGAACTTGCATCCATTTGAAATAATGTGAATTCCATCCATATTTGTGTTTAAGATACATTATACATTGTGAACTGCTCTCATTTGCATTTAAAGTAATCTTGATCCCTCTCTTGCTAAACTGAATTAATACACTTTTAATGCTGCATGTCTGTCCACACTGGGTTTTAACGTGGTTTGACTAATTCCGTTTCAATGCATGCTTTTGATTTAGTCAAAAGAAGCCTTCCTGCATACCCACTGTCTATGTTGTTTATTCCTTTGTCAGATTTTCTTATTAAAATTCTGCATATATATAAACAAAGATGGTTTCCACTTCTTGATCTTAGATGTGATGGCTCTCAAACTGGAAGTATATGTACCCTTTGAGTCTTTGTATGCCCTTCCGTGGGCATACATACCTGCTTCTGCTCCCCGAATTCCCGTATATGTTCACATACCTGCCACTGTTTGCTCTCTGGCTCTGTTACCCGATGGGCAGTGTTTAGGCAAAGTGGAGGGAGCAATGGCTGTATGAGTGAAGTGCCAAAACAAATTTGAAATGTACACGCATGAATTTGTACGAAGAGTAAATGCTGATAGGGTGAAGGTGTGGAAGAGAGGAATGGACTGCCTGGAGAGCAAGGGGCTGGTGTAAAGGCAGGAATTGATGATGAGGACAGAGATGCAAGCCCTGAATTGTACAAGTTTGATTGTACCCTCAAATTTTGAAAAGTGGCTATAATATAGTGCTATGCAGTGACCGTATTGCTTTTTCCATGGACAAAATCACCACCTATAGCAACTTTGAAATCTGCTTTGTTTTTTCACTTAAGTATACTTTTATCTTCATTGAATCAGTAATAAATTATTTTGAGCCTTTTTGAAGGCTTCATGTCCTTTTTTTCATCCAGAACAGACATCTCCAAGTCTGACAACTAAACCGCGTGCGGTATATAAACATAATTTGTTTCAGCATATTATGCTTTGGAAGAAACTTTTAAACTGTAGTGTAGAAGAGACTTTTGATGTGTTTGGGGCACTGGAGAATATGTGTTGATGCTACTTATGAATCTGTGTAATTTCTCTGAATTGATGTAATCTCTTTTGCCTTTAAAGAATATTGCGTGAGAAGCTTTCTGTCAAAAAATATTAATATACAAAACACTTTAAGTATTATCAGTTTAGCTTGCAAAGCTCTTTTAGAAAGTTAGAATTACTCTGTTAGAGTTGCTGTTTGCAACTTACTCTTTTTCAAAAGGCATATTTCACACAATGGTTAGTCCTTCAGGGATGAAAGACTGAATTTGGCAAAAGAATGACACGCCAAGATTAGATTTCATGTTTAGTGAATAATTACAACAAAATATTCTTTAAAATAGATATTAAATGGATCTTGCTCTAATAAATTAACAAAGCCCACATCTGTACTAAGCAAAACCAGAGATTTTTTTGAAGGCCTAGATAGTAATACCTACGCTTTTTTTAGCTTACTGCATGTGAAAGCACTGAAGGAACTATTTCTTGTTCTGTGGGTAGAACTTAAATATTTTTATAGAATATTTAAGCCTTCCTGACTCAATTTGCACAAGGAATATAACTGATAACTATCATCTGGTTTGATAAAGAGACTATTTTTTTAGGTTACAGGATTTTTCCCCTTTTTTGATAAATGTGGATTTTTTTATTGATTTAGGCTGGTGGGTGTGCAAACAAACCAAATTATTTCTAGGGTTAAAAGAAGTGAAGAAGAAGAAAGCTTCATCAATAAACTCGTAGGCTGACTTTTGTCCATTGCAGTCCAATAAAAGAGAGGTAGGTCCTGTCTTTCCTGTTGTCTAACTAGATCACTGTTTCTTACACAGAAATACGATGGCCATCTTCCTATAGAAATAAAGGCTGTTCCTGAGGGCTCTGTAATTCCCAGAGGAAATGTTCTTTTCACAGTAGAAAACACAGATCCAGAGTGCTACTGGCTCACAAATTGGATTGAGGTCAGTTTTGGAAAGTTAACATGTTTTTTCTAAGTAAATATTAATGCACTTAAATTAAAGGCTGAATCTCTTATTGGTGTAAGGGGAATCTCTGGCAACTTTAATTTTCTGCTTTAAGTAAGCCTGGATTATTTTTTTTTAGTGCTCCTACACAGACCTTTTGCCCCTACCTGGCAAGGGATTGTAATAATTTTACAGGAAATTCACAACAGTACTTTTATCCACAAGGAAAGGAGGATGGGGGGAATTTGTGTGTCTGTAGCTTGAGACTGGTAACTCCTGAGCTGGTCAATTCCTGGCCTACCTTATAAAGGCATTATAAAGGCTAAATACTTTAGCCCTAAAGCAAACTGTTGGAGGCATCAGTACATTCTGAATGGGCGATGAAAATAAATAGACCTTTTTGTGCCTGATTAAATGACAAGCGGGGATTTTTTTTAAGTCCTAAGCAAATGTACACCTAATAATGAGATGGGTTTTGTTTTAGACTATTCTTGTGCAGTCATGGTATCCAATCACAGTGGCGACAAACTCTAGAGAGCAGAAAAAGATTTTGGCCAAATATTTGCTAGAGACTTCTGGCAGCTTAGAAGGACTGGAGTACAAACTGCACGACTTCGGCTACAGAGGAGTTTCTTCACAAGAGGTAACACTGTTTACCTAATAATTTGAGAAGTCTAATTTTTCTTAACTATAAAGGATTGTAGCGGGTATCTGTTAATGATTGTGTCCCTGTTCAGCAGTGAAATTGTGACTGCATAGAGCACTGTGGACTGGTGTGGAGGGGGGTGGCTACGTGTCTGAACTGTGAGCACTAGGCTGGGAGAGCCTTTTTCTATAGGGAAGCTGCCTTTCCTGTGCAAATGCATGAAGAAGGTATTGATGAAATGGGAACTGAGTCGGAGTTTAGCTGTTACAAACTAGTGCTAGGCAGTGACAGGGTTTAGGCTTCTATATTTGGCGTGGCACCTGAAAGTTGCATCTTTTTCAGACTGCAGGAATAGGAGCTTCAGCTCATTTGGTGAACTTCAAAGGAACAGACACTGTAGCAGGAATTGCGTTAATTAAAAAGTACTACGGTACAAAAGATCCGGTTCCAGGATATTCTGTTCCAGCTGCTGAACACAGGTAAGATACTAGGCTATTAAAATCTTTTTAAAAACAGCTTAACAAAATGTAACTTTTTCTTATCCATCTTTGTATCCAGAAGTATTAAGCTATTTCACTTACATCAGACAGTATTAGCCATGACTGATCCAGCTGCTGAGGCTGAAGTTCAATACTGATGCCTCTGCACGTTCTAGGGACACAACAGTGGCATCGTTGTTCTTAACTATAAGTGTGTGTTAAATGTTTTTTAGCTACAACCTTCTTATTGGTGTCTAAGTAAATTTGGATGATTCTTTTTAGAATGGAGTTGAAGGCTTGCAGGTCAAAGTAGATATTGAGGATTCATGTTATGAACTTTAAATTTAGTTTTAAACACAAAATGAAAAGCCATGTAAGTTGCAATTCTGGACTCTCCCAGATCATGGTCTCCGTCCAGAAGAGACAGTTACTCTAAAGCTTCCCATCAGCACAACTAGTTCAGGCAATGGTAGGTCCTTGATCCCTTGCTAAGAAATGTGAATGAGTTTTTGAGAGTAAGGAACTGGTCTCAAACACGCATTTGAGTTGAAAAGCTCTCACTTTTTATAACAGAATCCTGTACGAGGTCAGGAGCAAATGCAAATCCTTGGATTTCACTTGCCTGTCTGCATACTGAAATAAGCAGAATATAAGGGAAGGGGCAGTTGCTTTTTTCTTATAGACTGTAAACCCTAGTGCTTTTGAATAGTGAATATTTTCACTTAGAATTACAAGATGGACAATGGAAAGGCTTTCATGAATAGTCCTAACAGGGTGGTGATCATCTTTGAATGAACGCTGCTTCATATAACTTTGGACCATTGCTGTAGTGCTGTTCTGTGCTGTAGCACTGACCTGTTTCATCAGTAGAAGTGACAATTTTTTTCTGAAGTGTCTTCTCTTAGCTTAGCTTAATACTCCAGCTAAATCCCAAAATGGTGGACCAAGCAACTATAAAATTCTTTGTAGTGAGGGCAAACACATGGGAGTCAAAGAACAAGCAAGTGTCTTTTGCCCAGCATATTGGAATGGTGGTGTGAGAGCAGACAGCTTAAATTGTCCCAGTTAAAGTTCGCATTGCCAAATGCAGACTGCAGTCACCCTTTCCAAGTTAATACACAAAAAGGGTCTCGTGCAAGAGATCTATATTTTTCCAGAATTGTTGTACTGTTCCACAACCTCTGTGAGGCTGTGTTGTGAGCGTGGTGCTTGCCTCTGGCGTGCCACCAGGGTCGCACTGCCCCAAACTCTTTGAAACAAATTTTGTTTTGTCTCTTCACTAGTGTGATGTGGGGCTTGTCCGCACAGAAGTTAATGCTAGCATTTTATGGTAAAAATTCAATGCCCACTAGCTTTTGCTGCACACCCGTGCTTTGTGTGTGAGTGTTTTTAGGTGTTCACACACAAGTTACTAAAGTCAGTTATGTCAGCCGGTCTGTGACAGCCGCGCGCCGACAGCCACTGCAGATCAACTGGCATTCAATAACTTATTACCTCTCTCAGCAACTGTTTTATGTGCTTGCCTGCGCCCTTGTACCAAGGGTAATGCCCTGAGGTTCCTCTACAAGAATGTATGAGTTAGCTAATGATTTTAAATCACTATTAAAAAAAGAAAATAAATTGTGTTTTCTTCGAAGATTTTTCGAACATATGCTGCTAGTTCTCTACTCCCCATCTTGTAGTCTGAAGTTGCCAGAGCAGATGTTCTGTTCTTGTATCTGTAGTTCTCTAACTGTCTGAATTTCAGATTTAAGAGAAACTCTCTCACAAATGTTAAATGAATAAATAAATAAAGCCATTTTTACATGTGAAAGAAGTTTCATGTGTCAGGTCTTTGTCTGAGTTGCCAAAGATGAATCCAGGGTGCTGTTTATTTAGTGTATAGTATATTTACTCTTCATGCAACACACAGCTGATGAGCACATAGTTTATGCTGTCTTGTAATCATATTGCCTACTATTACCTTGAGCTGTTACTGGTAGGAAATACAGAATGTGTGATTTAACGTATAAATGCTGCTCTAACGTGGATTTTTCAATTGACTTTACAGTACCATAACGGCTTGGGGGAAAGATCACGAAAAAGATGCTTTTGAACACATAGTGACACAGTTTTCTTCAGTGCCTGTATCTGTGGTTAGTGATAGCTACGACATTTACAATGCTTGTGAAAAAATATGGGGTGATGACTTAAGGCATATAATTGAAGCCCGAAGTCCAGAGGCACCACTTATTATTAGACCAGATTCTGGGAATCCCCTTGACACTGTTTTAAAGGTAATCCTTTCTTGAAGTCATTTGTATATGAGATTGGGACGGGCAATTGTTTGTTTTGTAATGATGGGCTAACAAACAGAGGAAACATAACGCTGTAACTTGGTATACATAGTATATAGTTGATGCTGGATGATTTGGACCCATGAAAAATGTAAACATTTACCTCCTTTCAGTATAGGTATGGGAATTCTTTTGCAGTCTGAATAGTTTAATCTTTTTTTTATCAAACCCATTCTGGCATACTATTCTCGAAGCTACCAGTTTTGCTGGTCTAATGATGCTGGAATGATTCTATAAAGAGAAGTCTTTTATCACTTAATAACAAATAAAATGGGAAACAACTTGAGCATTAATAAATGGCAGGCCAATAAGATGACTTACCACCAAGTTTAGGCGTCTTGATGTTTTGTATTAAAGTAATTCACTGTTTTATGCTACAAATACAAAAGGGAGAAGAGTGCTAAACTTCTAAGATGTGCATTTAAGTCAGTGGCACACAACCTCTAAGTTGAAAAGTGCTTCTTCCTTGTAGCTCTTTAGAGAGTGTAATGGTTGTTGCAGTTCTGCAGTAAAAGCTGTTGATACCTCTGAATTTGAGTAGCTGTCAGCACTGTTTTGACAAGAAGGTAGGGGAGATTTTAGTTATGTTGGTACTCGATCAGATTAGATCCATACAGCTTTAACACTACTTTTTTTTTTTTTCCCCCTTTCGGATAAGTGACATATCACAAATAGGAACTTTGAATAATCTTTATCAGAGGTGGTTGGAAAGACTCCTAACTGAAGTTTTTCATTTTAATTATTGGTGGCTAACTAAATTGCAGAAAACTGAAAGCCTCATCCACCATCTTAAGCCGGGGGCGGGGGGGTCAAAAGGAAAGCAGAATCTTCAGTTGACACATTTAATAGCAAAAACTTGCAGCAACCAAAGAGAAAGCTCTCGGGTACAAGTTCATAAAGGCCGTATGGTCTGTGACTGCTTTAATCTGATGGCTTCCGCCACAGTGGCTGGGACGCCTTTTGTTTGTGTGCCGATGTGGATAGATTTAGAGCAGGGTATGTGGGTATATTTATGGAACTACTTTTTTCAGAGCATGACTCAAATGTGGAAATTGTGTTTCTTTATTGGAATGGCAGGTTTTTGTTTTTATTTTTATTTTGAACCGTCTCCCTTTTCTTTCCAATAGGTCTTGGAGATTTTAGGGAAGAAGTTTCCTATTACAGAGAACTCAAAAGGCTACAAGCTGCTGCCACCGTATCTCAGAGTTATTCAAGGAGATGGTGTGGATATCAACACATTGCAAGAGGTATGAGATCCCGTCTGGGTGTCAGGGTGACACCAGCAATGTTGATATTTAATCTGGACTCTGTTAGGACTAGTCAGATGTTGCAGCTTCTTTGCTGACCCCACCCTGCCCTTCATTGCAGACACTGGCGGTGATATCCTGATGTGTAAAACAAATTCATTAAAGCTCCACAGGGAATTATTAAGATGCATAAAAAAATAAAAGGCATTTCCTAATCCTCCTGTTGTAACCCTTCTCCTCCCCCTGTCTCTCCTTTTGTTTGCTTTCATCCTGCTTGTCAAGTCTCATTCAGATCAAAATCTGGCAGTGTTTGGTCCTTTCATTGGTATCTAAGGCACACTGCATGATTGCTGTGCTATAGCAATAGTAGTAATTAACTGGTTTGGCTCATTAGTTATGTACCATCTGAAGTATGCTTGCACTCAAATATTGAAGGTGTAGTTTTGAAGGAGACTTTTTAAAAACAAGGGGAAGGGAAGTGACTTCATAGATTTGCCAACTAGTGGAATAAGGATGGTTGAAAGCCCAGGAAATATGTTTAACAGATCAGTCTGTAGTCTGAGTTAAAAGTACAGTTTCATCAAGACAAAAACTGGTTATTTAGTAGATGCTGCGTGCTTGAAAGTAGTTATGAATTCACCACTATTGACTAGATGGAGTTACTGGGTAATGTAATGTGGTTACAAAGCTGCAGACTGCAGTAATTACCGATAACAAGGTGCATGTAAAAGGAGGACTTGACTTTATCAGGTTTGTCCTGGGTCATTCATCTTCAGCTGTATTAAGAGTTCAAAACCAGAAGTAATTTGAATAAATTTAAGATTAATTTTACTTTATTTTGTTGATGCTTTTATTAGCTTTCTAGATTGAGACATCCTTAGACTCTTCTAAATCAAAGTTGACTTTTTCTGCTCCTCAAAATTAGGAGTAAGAGAGACATCATGCTTGTTTTTTAGCTACTCTGAAACTGTCCGAGTATCTAACATGGCACATAACATGAACCTCAATGACAGAACTCAAATTTGTCACTCAGATCCTTAGAGAGCAGTTAATATTGAGATTGTTACCTATGCCAGCTGTAGTGCAGTCATGCACTACAGTTTTGCTCCTCCTCCAATAGCCTCTAAAACAAACTTTTTATTTTACTTTATTTTTTTGTCCCATGTGGCTTTTTGAAAATATACAACTGTGTTAATGTGCTTAACAGGACACAAGCATGAGGGGTTAATAGCTGGAAAGAAAGCCTATCATTGGATACTAGGGGAAGAGACTTTTTTTTCAAAGTAAACTCCTCCTTGTTCTCAATAACCATTTAATAGGACTGATGCATGTGTTAGCAAAGTACATTGCGGTTGATATTTTCATGAGTCATGACAGGAAAGAAGCTGGACTATTAATTCTTACTTGTAAGGAATGCGAAGGTTGCTTTCTGTAAGTTGTACTGGATAAAATTTAACGATGTGCATATAGCATCAATTGTAATTAAAATATTAAAGCTAGTATTTAAAATATTTACATTAGAGGAAAAAATTCACTGCTCTCCAAGTTCTAAATAGAGCAGGAAAATAATTCCAGCAGCTAATGGGAGAGGGTAAGAGGCAGAAAGAGCAATTCTTTGTTCAGATGATCTGCCTGTTTACATGTTTTGCTCATCAAACTGTAAAGTGATTGTGAGGAAAAGTCTATTTCTATGCAGTAGAAGGGAGTTGAAGGTCCAGTTCCACAAGACTTACAGAGCAAACATAACTCACTGCTGCCTGGTGGCCACCTTATCTCTTCCTGACTCTAATCTTGCTGTGCACATCATGTCAGCTTTGGTCATTGAACTGATTTAGCCCACGCATGTAGCAGCAAATTAACGCAGCCAAAAGCGACCAGTTTTTTGGCTTAGTGAATTAAATTGGCCCCAGAAAAAGGAGGCAGTACTCACCAGCACAATACAGGAAAGAAAATAAACTTGTTTTGAGCTGGGAGAAGCAGGAAGGAAGGAAAGAGACACTTGTCATTTGACAGCAGCAAGTTATTGTGGAGAAAAAAAAAAAAAAAAAAAGAACTTGTAGCCCAATTTTACTCATGTTTAAATTTCATGGGTTTCTTCATCCTCTTATTTTGGCAAAACCAAGGTTTCCATGCTGACTTTTGGAAGAATGGGTAATAGCTTGCTATTAATAAAATAAAATAAAATAAAAAAAAAAAAAAAACAACAAAAAAAAACAACAAACAACCCCAAAGAAACAAACAAACAAAAAAAACCCCACAACCCAAAACCAACCCAGCCGTTTCAGAAAAGGAGTTTACATGAAGAAGTATGAATGTATTGTTGTAGCTATCTTTCACCCCGGCTTCTTAGAGCCTATGCAAGTGATTATTCTAGTTATTCCCTATCAGTCTTAGATTCTAGGCATAATTTACTGTTATGGATCAGATGAAAGGTAATGGGTACAATAGGAAAATTTAGAATGAGTAGTGACTGATCAGTCTCGTTTAACTATCCAAACTAGCTGAAACAACAATATAGAAAACAACTCAGAGTATAAACTGGATTTTAAAATTCTTTGTTTTAATAGGGGATGCTGGTAGAACAGGTAAGGAACCTTTTCTGACTTTCTTCTAGCATTTTCACTTTTTAAAATCATTCCAATCTGCTAACTCCACAATATACTACACTTTCAAAGGATTTTCTTTGAACATTCAATTTCCAGATGTCTTTAAATTTTTATACAAAGAAAGTCCTCTAATCTGGAGTCACAGTTGATAGATTAATCATGCTCATAATGGTCAGAGGAAGCTGGTCAAAACCTTGGCACCTGAACTGTTCTCCCTGTATAGATTTGAAAGTGTGAGACAAAAAATTCTTCTGTATTGTTTTCCTTTGGGGGAGGCTTTAGTTGTTTCAGCTCTCTCCCTTTTCTTCCCTACTACTGCTTCTGTTTGCCATCTCTTCCCTGTACCTAAGGAAACTTATCTGGGCCTCTGCTGTGGGTCACTGGTAGAGTCAGAGCTGTCTCTCAACTTGGTCTCGATTTCCCTTCCCTTCCACCCCTCACCAGCCAAAGATCAGTCTGAGTAAGGAAATCCCTTGGGAGATTGTGGAAAGGCGGAAGCCAGTTCTTGACCCAAGGTAAGTGAGGAGTTGTGCCTGTGGCACAAGACGAACAAACCCTCTGTAGATGAGAGCAGGAACGCTAGCTGAAAGGGGGTTCACGCTTCTCACCCAGGCAAGAAGGTTAAGCGGCCATGGCGCAGCTATGCTATATTTGTACTAGCATCTGTTAACATACAAGCGTCAGTGAACGTGAAGTCTAAGCATCATATGCCTTTGTAGGATGTTGTTTATAGCGGGTAGTTTGTGCTACGTCTTGCAGGCATGTTCACGCGAGTTCAATGTCAGATGTGATCTATAAAACTCGGTAAGGAAAGGAGTAGAATAGGTTGGCTCAGGCTTGGCCAACAGTTCGCATGGCTTCAGGCTTGGTCAGCGTCTGGACAGAACTTGATCAGAGTCCAGGTGAAGTTAACCTACGTTTGCCTTTTCAAAAGACAGTGTAGATAAGCAGAGTCCGTATCTAGGCCCAGTCAAGGCTGATTTCTTACGGTACTATTGGGCCTTATGCTTAAGGAACAGGTATGCAAAATCCCTTTTTTTACCCTTTCTTTGTTGTTTTCAGTTAATTCTGAGATGCTTAAGGGAGAACTTCATTCATTTCAATCCTTTATTCTCCCTGGGTACCCCTTTTAACTGCTTCCAGGAGAACCTCATCACCTGAAAAGAGGGGATCCTTTTGTGCATGGTCACTGTCTGAAAGGATATGACGACTACTGCTAAAATCCACAGGACTGTACATGTTGAGGTGGTATTTGTTCAGGATACAGAGCTTCTCAAGGGTTCCCTTAAGTGAAAGTCATGGTGGTAGCATGAGATTTGTTTCGCTTGGCTTCTTGGATGAGGCTGAGTAAGCTGGTGCCATTAGAATGATGGAGACTCACTGATGAGATCTCTACTAGGGAAATCTCTGCTAAAAATGTAGTGGGAACGTGTTCAGAGCATACCTTCAAAAGGTTATGGCTCTGCAGTCCCTCTCTCCTGTTGGTTGGCCTCTGTTAGGCATTCAGACTTTGAGAGTATCTGAAGAGAGATTCTGCATGTGACTACGTGGATAAACAAAATACTAGTACACACTTTTGTTTATGTTAGCTACCCATTTGCCACTGTCTGAAGTTGGAATTGTCTCTTTTTCTTTTTTTCTTATAAAACTTAAATTTTGCCTTAGCTGTCTCTTAAAAAAAAAAAAAGTGGCTTGACATCAGTAGCTCCTGAAGCAGTCCTGTTTGGTGTTAGTCTGGCATTACTTTTGGATGCAAGAGGCTGAGACTGCACAAAAGATTACCAGATTTCTGACGACGTTAATTTTTGAAACTCTGCACTGTTACCCATGGATTATGTCCTTCCCTTCTGCTTGTCACTCCTTTTTTTTCTGGATGGATGGGATTTTGCTTTTACCCACTCTGAAGTTTTCTCACCCACTTTTGTTAGTAAAACGGTTAGGAGTTCAAACACTCTCTTATTAGGGCTGAAACCATCTTTTCAGACTGTCATAAGGGTAACAGGTCAGGGAAACAAATCTTGGCCATTTATGAGCATGACTAAACCAACACCCATTACTCCAGGCTAGAGGATGTCATGTTTGTCTGGGAAGGATGAGGGTGCAGGGAAATGATATATAGCAAGTTTTAACTTGACTATTTTGGCAGTGCAGTTCACATTGATCTGTACCTGCATGAGAAGGTGGCAAAGCAAACTTTTTGAGCAGCTTTATGTATTTGCATTTCCCATCTTTGAAGTTGATAATGTAATTCTAGTCAATGTGATTTTCAGGAGAACTGCTCTGTTGAAGTCAAAGTGGGTAATAACTTTCTGGAGTTGATGAGCAAGATGACTGCTTTGTTTCAGGGTACACGCTATGCTTTGAGGTCTTCCCATAATTCTGAGCGATCAGAAGGCTCTGAAATACTCCCATGAAGTCTTGTATTTTCTTTAGAGCTTGATTGGGCATTGCATTACTGTGCTACCCTAGTTTGGGAAGTATACATGCTGGCATGATAATAGTTTTACAGCAAAAACTTTCTATAACTAGTCCATGCTGGATTCGCAAATAAAAATGCAAACAGTGTGCCAAGTATTGACAGAATTGTTACATATATCTCCTGGAAACTGAATGTTAGTTGGTTTAATCGTCTGTAAAAGCATCTTGTTTAAGTAGTATAATATTTTTATGGGAAAATGGCGTGGCCTAAAAGTATGCTCCATCATATTTACTTTTTTTTCTTATTAGATTGTGGAGGGAATGAAGAAGAATAAATGGAGTATTGAGAATATTGCCTTTGGATCTGGTGGTGCTTTGTTGCAGAAACTAACCAGAGATCTCTTAAACTGTTCCTTCAAATGTAGTTACGTGGTGACCAACGGTCTCGGGGTATGTCTTAGTACTACTTCTACTGTTATGTTTTCAACAGGGGTGTCCCTGCTTGAAAATCTGTTTGACATTTCCTGTTGCATTACTGCCATCGACAAGGCCCACAAATCCTTCTTTAAAAAAAAAAATATACTTTTTAAATTTTAGGTAAATGTCTTCAAGGATCCGGTTGCTGATCCGAACAAAAGGTCAAAGAAAGGCAGACTGTCGTTGCATAGGACACCTGCTGGAGATTATGTGACGCTTGAAGAAGGCAAGGGAGATCTTGAAGAGTATGGACAGGTATGAATTTTCAAAATTTGTTACATCATTCTTCATGCAAAATTAGGCTGAGAAAAAGCAAGTTATAACTTTTTTTCAGAATTTATTTTTTATTGTCTTGTTATTCAACTCCCATCTTAGTGCCTTGAAAGTGCCCCCAGTGCCAAATTCGGTAATAGCAGAATGTTCGGGCTTTACAATTAGAGATCTTTCACTTTTGTTTGTCTTCAGAAACAATAGAACATTGCTGCTTTTTCCCAAAACTAATGTCTGTGTTGCAGAACATATGCTAGCCAAGAAGTCTTGTATGGGCTATATTGCACAATTTGAGCAGTGACCTGAGTTGGAGGTGGGAGAGGGATAGATGCAACTAAAATTTGTTTCTACTTCCCCATTGAGATTTTTAAGTAGCTCCTTCAGGTGTTAATGCTCTGTGTGTGGAGTAGTTGCCCAGTTTTCAAAGATGTAAATTTAAACCAGGAATTCAGTTTCCCTTTGAATTCTTTACAATTGCAAAATTAAACGGTATTTCACTAAAACAAGCACAAACTTTACGCCAGTCTCAGGCTTTCGGTTTGATATATCTTACGTCTTCTGTGTGCAAGCAGTGAAACGTTTAACTGCATGTTGAGTTTCTTCCTGAATTAAGAGGATTGAAAAGAAGTTATCAAATTGCCCTTCAGCCTTTAGGAGCTGAAAGTTTCTTTAGTTTTCTGGTATACGGCAGCACATTTCTGGGCTACTAGCCAGAGGGGTACCACTAGGCATACTGTTTCGTGCAACAGTAAGCATAAAACTGAGATCTGAGAAATTTCAAGACAGAAACCAAACCATACACTGTAGACAATGTGCTCTAAATGCAAAGATCTAAGAAAAAAAAGACTTTCAAAGTTATATATACACATGTGCATGTATGTATGTTTGTGATGAACATTAATGTATATGTAGAGAGAGAGGGACCGAATGGTGAGAAATCTCTTCAAAACAAGTCACAAGGCTTTGGCTCTGAAATTAGGGAATATATAGCTCCTTCATTTTTGACAGGTGAAATAGTTTATTAAGAAAATTTCTGTCCTGGAATATTAGAGAGGGTTATCTGTGTGGTACAGCTTCCGGGGCTCCCTGGGAAAGGACAGGGAAATGTCGTCTTTTGTGGGCCCACTCCCCTAAAACCACAGGTCCTTGCATTACCTTGTCAAGTATAGCAACTGCTCAACGTTGCTTTTGTGCTGACCTTTCTATACAAAGCTGTGCCTACTGCTCTTTCAGTGTGCTGTTCATAAGCACCTCTTGGTACGCTGTTTTACAAAATATATGTGCAAAGGGGACTGCAAAGAGAATTTTTTAATTTTTTTTTCATAATTGCTCTAGAAGAAATAAAAACTTCATTTAAACCTCTATAATTGAACTGCATTTAATTGGTTGAGCATCTCCTTTCTTACTGGCTGCTCCAGCAGGGTATATTTAGCAGGTGTGTGTTTTGCCTTTGGCCAGATGTGGACAACTCGCTTTAGGGACTACTCAGCATAAAGCTTCTGTCTGTGGACAGGTTGGTCTAAATCCTTTCTTCTGTCTGACCGTGAGTGAAAGGTGTCAGAAGAATCTCTGTAAAGATTTAGTATCTTGCCAGTCTAAAGTTCTAGTCTTATCTTACCAGGCTCGATTTGGGCACTCGCTTTTGAGTTCGCGTAACCTGTGTTGTTTGTTCATTTGCCACATCACTCACGTGGTGGTGTTTCTTGCAGGATCTGCTTCATACAGTATTTAAGAATGGAAAGGTAACGAAGTCATATTCATTTGATGAAGTAAGACAAAATGCCAGGCTGAAGAACAGTGAACTAGAAGTGGCGTCTCACTAAGTTCCATTCCATGTCTGTGTACGTGTGTGTGTAACAAGTACGTACTGCATAGCTACTGGGTTTCTTGTACAGATCTGTGTGTTTGTGTTTTATGACATTGTAGCCAAATTATTTGTTGGTTTATGGACATACTGCCCTATCTTTTGCCAGTCTTTAGAAAAGATGAAATCAGGAAATGGTACTTACATTGTAAAACATATTTAATGCTAAAGTGTGCTTTTTAGGGCCCTTTGCCAGTAGTGATTCAATCTGGTATTGATCTTTTCACAAATGAGACAGAGCTGAGAAACTTTTTTATATATAACAGAATATCACAAAATGGATTTACATAAAATTATCATGATTGCTTTATGTTTATATTTAACTTGTATTTTTGTACAAACAAGATTGTGTAAAATATATTTAAAGTTTCAATAATTAAGTCTTTCCAACTTTTCATGATTTTTATGAGCACAGACTTTCAAGAAAATATTTGGTGGGGGGGGGAAATCCATTGCCTTTTGTCCATTAATCAGCAAATAAAACATGGCCTTAAAGTTTGTTGTGACATTGTACCATTTGACGACTAAATAAGGACTCGTATCTCCTTAAGATCCCATAGAATTGCTGACCTCACCGTTTCTTGTAGTTGTCTGTATTAGTAAATCTGCATTAAAGAAAATTACTGTTCTTACTAGAAGGTTTAGGTACTACAGACCTTGCTGGCATGGTAAGGTATGTAAATGAAATGCCAAATTTGAAAGGATTCTCTACTGCAACTTAACTTGCCAAGTCTATCCCACTTGGCATATGCACCTCAATATTTTAAGAGTAAAGTTTTTAAGAGATCTCCTCTTCCACTATAGAATATATGTGTAAAATACTGAAATATGGAAGCGGTGTATTTTAAAGTAATTACACTTCTGGGTTTATTTTTCATATACTGTAAGTGACATGACTTTAAAGCAAAATACTGGACTGGGTAGTGCACTTTTTTACTTTTTTGTATTTTTTTCATTGATTTGCCTTTTGTCAGACTGGATGTTAAATTGTAAAAATGTTTAAATATTTTTGTTAACAACTTTAATAAAACTTTATGCTAGCCAAACTCCTACATGAATGGCAGACCTGTTTCCCCTTCTCGCCCCGTCTCACTGGGGTGAGGAGGGGCTTTTATTTTGCAGAGGGGAACTGTAAAACAGTATGTTTGAGAGAGACTTTTGAACTGTCTATACTTGATTGTATTTGCTCTCTGCATATGCTTGATTTGAATATCTGCTGGAAAACAAAACTGTTGAGGATTTTGTTTGAGAAGCTATGTAGTAACCTCTGAAATGTTTGATAGTACTGTAGGATGGCTCTCACTAGAAAAGTACCTCCCTTACTTAAAAACAAAAAACAACAGCAAAAGTAAATGGCTCCTGTGTTATGCTGGTGATCAGCTATCAGCCAATACACTGATGTAGTTGATGCTTCTAATTAGTAAATGATGTTACAGAAAAATGTTAGGGGTCCTCTAAAATAATTTAAGCCTGCAAAATTTTATAAAACATGCTTTTAAAGGCAGATTGAAAAGCCATACTTCATTGTTCTTATTCTCTTGCTGAAAAGGGCCGCATCAAAGCACCCATAATATTTCCAGAGTTTGTGGTTAAGACATTTATGCCCAGTCTCAATAGTTCTTGTTAATAAAAACTTGTTTTCCACTTGTAGTGTATGTAATTATACATTTAAGTGATGTATTGTTTCAAAAATAGTGATTTAGTAAAACTCTAAATGCTGACCTTTCACACTGAGGAACTGCCTTCCCTTTGCTATTAATGGTATTGTTTGTATTTGGCCAGGAAAGGTGTTTTAAATCTGGACCTAGGATCAGTAGCAGGTAAATAGTACAGAGCCTATTTCACTCCTCCACATGTGTACTAGGGAATTTTATGATGTATGGTTTAAAAAAACAATAAAGTAAATGCTGCTTTCATTCTGTACCAATAAAAATTTTGATAACTATTGACTACCCATAACTGATATTTTTGTACTTGAGAACTGAGGATATACTGTGGAAGCACTGTTTTCTTGCGTACCATGAAATACATTAGTAGCTGTTCAGTATTGTCTAAAACTTTTAGCTTATTAGTTGGAGACTTGAAGCAAATTGTCTACTTGTGCATGTCGCTTTCAGACGGTTGTCATGTCACTCATTTTATTAAATGTTAATATCTTTAAAAGTGGGGGGGGGGGGGAAACACCTGGTGCTATTCAGACCTGAATACATGTCTCTGTGTTTGGCGGTTTGACATTCTGGTCATCAAGGAGTTGACAGAAACTACTGCAGTGCTTGAACCATACAATATCCTAATTCTTCCACATGAAAGCAAACAGCATGTTTAAGTTTGCTTTAAATTACTAGATTTGTAGTCATTGATATATTTTAATTATCCCCATTTCATAATATAATACAGTATTTGTATTTAAAAATAGAAATTGGGAGTTTTGTGTTAATATTATTTGTAACCATATTTAGCATAAGAAATGGGTTTTATAAGACTTTTTTTTTTTTCTTGAGCTGCATGATTATGATAAGATGCTTTTTGGGTACTTTGAAAGATCTGAGGAGAGAACAGAAGAGTGTGTAACTGTTTGGTTTGCCAAAATCAAAACAAAGCTTAAACAGTTTTTTCTTATAGGTTTTTACATTCCTTCTTAACCTGTTTAGTGAAGAATAAATATTCCTCACTTAAATCCTCTGTTAAAGTAATTTTAATGTACTTGGCATCAAATACCAGTTATGTAATACACATGGAAATAAAGTTTAGTTCTGGCGGTGAAAATAATAGCCATTTGACTGTGTCTTCAAGTTGTGATGTTGGGCATCAGATTTCATTCCTGTGCTTTTGTTGCCAAACAGAGAGTGGCGCATAGCTGTGCTGCCATTAGTCCGCTGCAGGAGAGCTGCTCAGCTGGCTTGCACGCTGTTTGTGGTTAAGCGATTGAATTTACAGTCAGCCCTCTTCTAGAGAAGAGGGGGCTTTTTAGGGTGGGAGCGCATCTGTGCTTTAGTATCTTGCATGTTCATGCTTAAAAATCAAGCACCTGTAATTGAATTTGACAGAAGGAGTTATCCTCTGTGTATATTTCACATAATCCTTTCTCAAATAAAGATTCGTTATTTAATTTTTACCTCTAAAGCTACTAAAAATGCTTGTTTAAAAGCAAGTTAACCAAAGATGTTGCAGCCTTCAGTTCACTTCAGTATCTGTCAAAAAAAATGTCAGCTCTCCAACAGAGAGAACGTCTCATGTCCCTTTGGACAGGATTTTCATAATTGGAAGAAGTTACTTTTAACTCCTACATAACTTAAAATTGCAGAGGGTACCTTATAAGCACAGACACTGTTAGAATGGGCGTATAAGGCACCTGGTGTAAAGGTTTACCATCATTTGTTGCCGATCCCTTCAAGTCATACTGTAATGTAAAAAGGGGCTCCTATAGCCTACAATAATGGCTTTTTAGCACTTGAATTTGAAGTCTCTGTTATGCTATCTTTACAGAGAACATGCACAGCCTAAGCGTTAGGCAGACCTCTTCCTCCTCCTTTCCATGCTGGTAAAAACCTCCAGCTGCAACACTCCAGCTTTTCTCACTCTAGTCGCCTTTGTGCAAGTTAAATGATTATTAACGTTGAGTTGTGCGGTGGTGGGCTCCTCGGTCATCACATAAAAGAGGCCTCAGACTGTGCAGAAGGCACAGGACTCACAAATGTGTCTCTTCCTATGTTCTCTAATTCTACTGTAATAAATAAAATAGTATCTGTGCTGAGCTGCTCGAGGCAGGAGCTGTGAGGGTGCGTTTGAGCAATCATAATTGCATCTCTACCTGGTAACGGGGTTTTTATCCATGAGGACCCCATCAGGGTCCTGTAGGTGCACACCACCTCTGTGGAATTTGTAAACACTTGAGTGAAAAATGCTCCTCTTGTCTTAAGCCTGGTGGACAGAGCCACCTTACGTGGAGAGCTGCATGCCTTCTAAATAACTTGGTGATCAGAAATGAGGAAATACTGAGATTAAAGATGCTCTGTAAAGTCAGGTTTACTGAAATCACAGTCGTCTACCATGGATATGATGTTCATTTTTTCCCTGTTTTACTAGTAAGGAGTACAGTTGACCTTGTTAATGATTTTAAAACACCTGTCACAGTTACCTAAAGATGTTTGGTTTTAATTCATGTTAAGGGATGAAAAGCACTTTTAGCAATAGAGCATTTCCAAAAACTATTTTCCTCTGGCACGGTGTTTTGTTGAAAGGTACTCTGATTTCTGCTGCAACATAACCCAGAGCAATTCAATGGATACGGGAGTGAAGTCAGCAGGATTCTTCTCAAGTAACATATGTTGTTCCATATCAGTTCCTTACTAGTCTTTATCTGAGTGCTCCTAACTGCTTTCTGAATAGAATTTCTAGAATTTTCAATTTATGGCGAGGTGTCCTGGAATCAGGATTGCAGTCCTCTGTCCTTCTCCTGGCTGGAGTAGAGAGGTGTCTCAAGGACAGACAGGGAGTCATCATGCCTCCAGCAATGTTTTTACTTCTATCTTATACAACTCTTCTGAGTGGAAGAGTAAGCTTATTGCTTGTTTACCTTTGAGCCAAAAAAACCCAGAAAATTTGGGTTGTATAACTCCTTTTCTTCCCCAGCAATTTAGATTGTGTCTAAATCAGTTCAGTCTGTTTCTAGATGACTAGATATATTTACACAAGCACACTAATTTATTAGTGTATGTAACCATTTACCTTATGCTTCATTGATTAATATTGGTCTATAAGATTTGACGATCTGATTCTTGGTGGTTGTTCCTATGCTTGTGTTAAGTAAACATATTGTATGTAGCCAGGTAATCATAAATGATTGAAAATGGCTTCAGAATTTTCTATAATTGCAGTACTTAAGAAATTCAAGTGGGTCATTAAAGAATGCATGGAAGGATCTGAGGGCTGGAGGTTTTTACTTCTTTGTCACTAGTTTAGATTATTAGTGTAGCTATTTAAAGCTTTCACATCGGCTCTATTATACAAAAGGAGACGAGGAACCTTATTTTATGATGGCTGAGTGTTCATATCACTAAAAGATTAATAAAAATGATACACTCACGTCAGGTGGACTGTATGGACTCTAAACCTTTTATCTTCTAAGGAAAAGTGAAGAACATCAGTCTCAAACTTCCTTCCCTTTCCCACAGAAGGGAGAAGAAAAAAGCTGTTTTCTCGGAGTGTTTGGGATGGGGTTTCCTCGGCTGTCCCAGTGTAAAGAACAAGGCTGGCACGCTCCTCCCTTTCAAGGAAGTTTTCCCTATTCCAAAAGATGCTACCCTATTTTAAGCATAAGGAATTGCGGCTCGTTGTTGGATGCGTCAGAAGGATGACAGACCCCAGCAATTTAAGAGGATAATCTCTGGGCGAAATGGCTTTGGCTAGAGATACGTGTGTAAGTCACAAAAAGGTCAGAGCATGACAACTAATCTCCCTCTGGTGAGGGTGCCTCCCCTCATTTCTGTCAGCTGAGCAGGTTCAAGTCTATCCTATAATCTGCTGTGAAAACATTGAGGCTGTTCAACCAAACCAGAGTGTTGCCGTGTCCCTGTGATAACAAAGCACGGGTCTGTTAATGTGCCCCAGTCTAACCTTAATCCATTTTTCAAGGCTTGTAGCTACTTGTTAAGCCAAATGCCAGTGACAAACTTCATTAAAGCTACTGTTCTTCCCACGCGCTGTGAGTTTTGCAGCCTCACCTCCAGCACTGTTGCTTGAGGACCATTATTTGCTTTTATTGCGACTATAAATCTTCAGAAGATAAAAAGGAATATTTTGCCTCTGTACGAGGTTTTGCAAACTTTACACCTTCAGACAAAAGCAAATACGTTCCCGCAGTAAAACCAAACGAGAAAACTGTCCCTTTGCTGCCTTTCGTGTCTTGAGTTGTGACTCTGAAAAATGTTAATAGACACATGGGAGCTGGCAAAGCGAAGAGAATTTATTCTCTTAATTGGTTTCCTTATAAATGCCATCTCCTGAAGCATACACACATAATCTTTCTAGTAATTAATTAAACTGAATACTCAAACACTTTAGCTTAGTTTCTGCAGGTGCTTTTTGACTTGCCGGTCTCAGCCAGATTCCACGCGCGTTACACACAGTTAATCCCATCGGACAGCCTGCACTGGCACACGGAATAGCAAGACAAAGTCCGCAAGTATATAGAGACCACAATGCTGGGTCTTGTGTCTGCTGGGAAAGTCCAACACTATGGGAAATAACATGTCCTGCTGCCATCCTGAACCCTGGAGGTAAAAACGCTTTTTTGGTGGGTTTTGGTGAGCCTAATTCAGCTCTGGCTCTGCTTATGGCTGTGGAGAGTATTCCCGTGGCTGTTCTGCTGTAAGAAAGCATGTATGTGTTCTATCCCTGGTCTATCTTTTACAGCCCGTACCAGATTAGGCAAGACCTGGACAGTTTCATCAGTTTATTCTATGTTACACTGGGGTCCTGCGTTTTGAGACAAGAACTTATATGGTTATTGAGTATGTGGTGTGCTGTAAATCAGCATGAGAAGAGGGATTGACTTTGCTGGTTGTGATATGATTGTAAATAATAATTCCTCTGCTGTCACTGAGATTGTTGTTACAACACCGCAGCAAAGGCAAGGGTATGGAGATGTATGTTGGCTAAGGCTGTCTCTGGTTCTCTTCCAACTGACTTTCTTTACCCACTACTCTCTTAAAACACATGGAATTTGGAAAGCACCACTCTCACCAAGCAGCCATGTGTAATTTTCCTACAATGGGATAAAGCTCTGTGTTACAGTCTCTATTGTTGCCTAACATTTTAATTGCCTGGGGTATTTTCGGTTGGTTGGTTTTAGAGCTATTGAGCTTTGTAGTGACATTTTTATTAAGCTATTTTTTATAACCCTAAGATTTTTTATTTAAGTGGTAGTAGATGAATCATAACACATCGTTTCATGCGTGTGGTTAGGATTACTTTTTCCTATACACATCAGTTTATGTTTATGCTGAATTTCATCTCCCATTTTAATCACAGTCACTGTATTTCATTAAGGTCCTTTTGCAATTCTTCACAATCAGCTCCCATCTTTATTACCCAGAGTAGCTCAGCACCTCCTGCAAACTGTCACCTACTTACTTGTCCTTCTCTAGATTGTTCAATAATATGTTGAGCAGCATGAGTTCCAGCATGGATCACTAAGTGGAGTTTCACACTCTGTGAAAGCTGAGTAATTTTCCTACTCTGTTTTCATAGAATCATACAAACATAGAATAGTTTGGGTTGGAAGGGACCTTTAACGGTTATCTAGTCCAACCCCCCTGCCATGAGCAGGGACATCTTCAACTAGATCAGGTTGCTCAGAGCCCCCTCCAACCTCACCTTGAATGTTTCCAGGGATGGGGTATCTACCCCCTCTCTGGGCAACCTGTGCCAGTGTTTCACCACTCATTGTAAAAAATTTCTTCCTTATATCTAGTATAAATCTATCCTTTGATCAATGTTGTATCCATGTGAGGACCTCCCTTCATGTCTCAAAAAAACTTATCTTCCTTCAAGACTTGATTAGAAACCTTGTTGAATGCCATTTTGAAATTAAAGTAGATTATATTAAAAGAGTCTCCCTTATCCACACACCCACTGACTCCTTCAAAGGACTTCAAAGTGACTTTCTCTTTGTGATGGGTTGGCCCTGGCTGGATGCTGGGTGCCCACCAAAGCAGTCTATCACTGCCCTCCTCAGCTGGACAGGGGAGAGAAAATGCAACAAAAGGCTCGTGGGTTGAGATAGGGACGAGGAGATCCCTTGGCAAATACTGTCATGGGCAAAACAGACTTGATGACCTGGGGGAATTAATTTAATTTATTATTAGAGTTAGATAATGAGAAATAAAACCCAAATCTTAAAACACCTTGCTCCCACCCCTCCCTTCTTCCTGGACTTAACTTTACCCCCAAATTCTCTTCCTCCTCCCAGGGATGAGGAATGGGGGTTGCAGTTGATTCATCAGACATTGTTTCTGCTGTTCCTTCCTCCTCAGAGGGAGGACTCCTTACACTCTTCCTCTGCTCCAGCATGGGGTTCCCCCCAGTGGGTGACAGTTCTCATTAAGTTCTCCCACACGGGTCCTTCCCACAGGCTACAGTTCTTCATGAACTGCTCCAGCGTGGGCCCTTTCCATGGGGTGCAGTCCTTCAGGAACAGACTGCTCCAGTGTGGGTCCCCCATGGGGCCACAAGACCTGCCAGCAAACTTGCTCCAGCATGGGCTCTCCACAGGGTCACAGCGTCCTTCAAGGACATCCACCTGCTCCGGTGTGGGGTCCTCCATGGGCTGCAGGTGGATATCTGGTCCACCCTTAACCTCCATGGTCTGCAGGGGGACAGCCTGCCTCACCATGGTCTTCACCAGGGGCTGCAGGGGAATCTCTGTTCCAGCGCCTGGAGCACCTTCTCCCCTTCCTTCTTCACTGACCTTGGGGTCTGTAGGGTTGTTTCTCTCACATATTTTCACTTCTCTCTCTGGCTATGGTTGCTGTTGTGCAGTGTTTTTTCCCCTTCTTAAGTATGTTATCCCAGAGGCACTACCACCATTGCTGATGGCCTCGGCCTTGGCCAGTGGCAGATCCATTTTGGAGCCAGCTGGTGTTGGCTCCATCGGACACTGGGGAAGCTTCTGGCAGCTTCTCACAGAAGCCACCCCTGTAGCCCCCCCACTACCAAAACCTTGCCACACAAACCAAATACGTGCTTGGACATGCCATGCAGAGCCTTTCCCAGGAGGTTAAATTCATTCCTACCACTGTAATTTCAAAGTTAAGTTTGTCCACTTTCAGTGTCCAGTCCCTTGGTTTTTCTATGCCTTTGCAAGATCAAAAGACTTTTGAAAATTTGGAAAACCTGCCTCCAAGCAACTCAGGGAATTTGTGAAACTCATCCTTGTTCTCCTGCTGTCTTTGGAATGTTGCTGTTCTGGGTTGCAAACGGCACGATGTTGACAAGATTCTGCAGTTTTATTCATGTGTTGACAGTCACTTATATCAGTGGAGTACCTTGGGATAAGAACAACGGCTAGCCATAAGGACAAGCCTGTTCCTCAGGTTTGAATTAAAGAGGGACAGGTACCGAGGGACAGGTACCAAGTGACAGACCAACTTGTGGGAGGCTTGTCACCTGGTGATGCTTCTCAGGGACACATGAACAGGAAAGGTGAACAGCCCCACCAGCCACTTCACAAGAAATTTGATCTGGACGAGAGGCAGAGAGAACCTGGTTTGCACAGTGCTCGTCCTTGGACTCCAAAAATTTTTTGTATTCAACCAGGGACTCTGGACTAAACCAAACTCCAGAGTAATTGGGAAATTGAGGCTAGAAAATCATGTAGGCTTGTTGATTATTTTGCCTAAATATCTATGTTATTCTATCTGAAATATCTGTGTTATTCTATCTGAGTAAAGAGACATTTTTTTTTACACTCCCATGCAAGGCTCTGTGGACATGTCTCGTCCTGAAAAAATAGGTATATAAATGTGGTCATCTCTATACCTGAAACGAGGGTACGTTGAAACTGCTGAGGCGCCTCTGGCATATTTGCTGGGCGTGAAGTGAGCACTGGCAATTGGTCTTTTACGTACACTGACTGTACAGGGATCACATAAATATAAGTATACGTATTTTGCACACACAAACATGCGCTCCACCTATATATGAATAGAAAGATGTATATAGATGTGTATGTATTCTAGCTGTAGAAGTAAATATCTGTAAAGACTAAAGACATTCCAGTAGTCACCTTTCACAAACTCTGCATACAGAGGTCCTTGCCCTGTTTCTTCCCGATAGCTTCATTTTATACGTGAAAGGGTTGTGTAAGCAGCCTTTTCAGCTACCACCTGACTGGCAGCTTATGCTGAAATGATCATCTATGATTACTCCTAAATCTATCTCTGAATCACTGCTTGCCAAGACAGTCTGCGCGTCTGTCTCTGGCGTTGTGTAAGTTGGTATTTAGCTACCTGCCAGTGGGTGTCATGGGACCATGACCAGGCAAGTCAGGTTTGCCTAACAGTAACCTGTCTTTGTCCCTCTTTATTACCCTCCAGTTTACATGTCTTCCACAGACGTTATCAGCAGAACTTTTATGTCATTGTCTAATTCACCAACGAACAAACTGAATTGTGGCAAAAAGACCCCAGCCCTTTGGCATCCTTGCTAAACATGGTCATGCTTATTGGTGACTCCCAGTTATCAATATTTTGAGATCAGTGAAAGAACCAATCTTTAATCCATGTAGTTAATTATCTGGTAATTCCATATTGCGCAAGTTTTTAGAACCAAATACAGTGCTGTACTAATGCCTTGGAGGAATTAACATTGCATTACGATGGTTTTCTCTATTCAAGAGATCTGCAATCCCGTCATTCAAAAGGCACCAGCCCTACTTAGTTCTCTTTGTCACTACTGTTCAGTAAAGTGCCCTGAACGGAAAGGTTAGAGATTAACTACTTCGTTTAGGAACTCCTTCTCCCTTTATCTTTGAGTAGGGAGTGATGCTGGCCAAATCCTTGTTTCTACTGCAATTCCTAATGACGAAAGGAACTACCTTTAGGTAAGGACTGTGCTGGGAATATTTGGCTGGAGAAAACACAGCCCTGGGGGAGAAGTGGGACTTGTGTGTTAGCTAGGTAAAGTCATGCGAGAGGCAGGAACCATCACCCTGGGGACTGTCCTGCCCTGGCACAGCCTGGACCTGGCAGCTCCTCCGTCTGTGGGCAATTGTCTGTGTTGGACCAAAATTGCTGAGCCACAGGACCGGGGCTGCAGCTGAGCTGCAATGGAGCTCCTGGGCCGTGGGCTGGGGGAGAGGGGAGACCCCAGGTGAGACAGGTCAGGGTGCTTGGGGACACTCAGCACCTGGACAGAACCAGCAGACGATCGTGCAGCTTGCAGCTATATTTCTACGAAATTAAAGCCCACATACTTTGGTGATAGAGAAGGTGAGAGATAGCTGTGGTGGACCTAAATCTAGTTGGCAATATGTCCCCAACATGCTGCTCCAGCAGCATTTAAAAGCTTCTGAAATGAACATAAAGGTAGTGCTCACCCATGTTTATGTGCCAAAAGTCCCCACAAAACAGTGAGCAATTCTGATGAGGTAGGAAAAGACAGTAAAGAAACAATGTTTTTAAGGGAAAGCACAACTTCTTGAGATACACATGGTCCAGGGCAAGCCAGTGATACCCAATTTCCAGTGGGAAGGGCAGCCAGCCCCCAGCCCCTGTTATGCCAGTGGTAGTTATACACCCAAGAGGCTCCAGGTGTCTTTTTGTCAGCACTGGTTTGCCAAAGATAATGCACACATGGCCATAGGAGAACGAATCTGGGGCCTGCCTGCATTTCAGGGAAAGACAGCAATGCCATCATCCAAGCGTAGGAATTTTGTCTGAAGGGGATGAAGGACTCTGGGGCGTTGGGATGCTGTGGGCACAGGGGTGGGATGGCCACTGTCAGTTACAGGACCACCCAGCAGGCGAGGTGGTGTGCTGCATCTAACCAACACTGGGCTTTCCTACAGAACAGGTCTCCACAAGGGTCTGGAGAAGAAAGTCCCAGCTTTTCCTAAGCTTGCAGGTGCCAGGTAACTGCACAGAGAGCAGGTCTTCTCTGAAGGGAGGAGCGCAAAGACTGAACTGCTTCAGCCAGGACTTGACAACCCATGGTGGTTCAACAGCCCTTTCTGGGAGAGGAACCTGTGCATTTTTAGAGCAGCTCAGACATAAATATGTGCTGTATTTTGTGATTATCTATAGCGCAACAGAGATAATGAACCACAATACACCTCCCAGAGCCTGCCCTGGTTGCCTTCCTGGGTTTCTCCAGCCCTGCTTGCTCACTGGGAGCCAGGAGTTTTCCTCTCCTACAGAAGTATTCACACACCCACTGCAGCTTCAACATGCTGTTCCCTGGGAGGCTGTGAGATCCCCGGTGGCGTAGCAGGGTGCTCTGTCTGGTGTGGTTCCCACGTGTGCAGGACAGCCACCAACAAGGAGCAACCCTACAGTCTCCTTCCTCCTCCTCTACCCTCTGGTGGAGCTACCACATTGTCCTCCCAGCCCCAGGGGCCAATGGCCCTGGGCAAGAGCGTCCAAAGCTGGGGCCAGAGAGGCCACTGTGGCATCAGTATTTCCAGAGTGAACGAATGGCTGATGGCAGGATGAAATTTAAACTGCTGAGTTAGGTACAACACAGGTCTGGATCAGAGGAGTACAATGTCAAGAAGAAGATGGGGAGTAACCAGCAAGCAAACCAACCATGGGTGAAGAGGAAACTCCCCTCAAATGCCCAGCATACCCTGGGGGAAAAAAATGGGTTTTTGTAGGAAGTGTATTCTCCTCTTCCACATTGTTCTTCCTGCTCGGTTAGGTGTGAGCAGGGATGGGCAATCATATTTAGCACACAAGGTGCTTCCCACCAGGCCAAGGTGTCCATGTGAGGTGCACTTGTGTTTCAAAACTGAGTTTCAGGTCAGCCTACCTGCAAGCTGGGGTGGAGCAAAGTCATACGGACCAAGGGATTCTGTAGGGAGATGTCTGCTCCGAGGACACCAGATCCCTCTGTCTGCATCTAAGAAAAGCCAGAGGGACGGGCACTGCTGTGGGCATCCTGTTAAGCACAGGCGAGGACCGTATAGCTTTCACTCGTGATCTTTCAGCTTCCAAAATCTGGGCTGTAACTTGCTAAAACACATTTCGCCTTTACTATCACACCTGTCCAAGCAGAGGTGGGAGGGAAGGAACTGAACTGGAGCCGGCTGAGCACACTTTGTGCACGCTGCTTCCCTGAAGACACCAAGCCACAGCCAAGAGGCATGTCCAGGCTGTCCTGGGCCCTGCAGCGAGTCCTCTCCATCAGCAGTTGCTGCCTGGACGCTGCTCTCAGGAGGGACCTCTCTGTCCTCACAGCCCAGCAATGCGCACGGGTGAGGAGCAGCCCCTGGAGCGACTCCGCTCCCGGCTCCAGGTAAGTCCTGAAGGTGAGTGAGCAGCAGCAGGTCAAAACTATGTCAAGGCTTCAGGCAGCATCAGGCTTCTGGTCAAAACCACTGCAGCCGCCTTGTGTCTGTATAGGAATTACTTCCCCTGGGGAGACGTCCGCCGTCTCAGGACAGGGTGTGAGGTTTGTCTCTGCTGTTGGTGCAGGCTCAGGACAGGGCAGCCCCGGGTGATGGGCAGGTGTCGGCAGAGCCAGTGGCCCACGAGAGACGCGCTGTTCTCCTGCCTCCCACGATGGCGCTTCCTTCTGAATCAGATCCTCTCTAATGGACTCGGTGTCAGCTCGGTGCCAGTCAGGAAAGGGCAGCCAGCAACACCAGAAAGGAAAAATGATTTTGGAAGTGGAAGAATCCAGGATTCTCTGATGCCTTCCTCTGCCGGGTGAATAACAAACCACTCGGCCACAGTGTTTGTAACTAGACTCTTCTCCATATTTTTAGCAACTGATCTATGAGATCATTTTGCTATTTTCAGTTGTTTGTGACTTGGGACTTTTCTGCTGAGAACACGCTGAGTGGGAAGGAGCACATACCCTGAACTTCCAGTGAGGTGCTGAGCGGACCTTACGTACCCAGTAAATGATACTCATTTCCTGAGCAGTTTACCTCCCCCGAGCACCAGCAATCCAGGGCATCAACAACAGCTTTGGAAGCGCCCTCTAGGTTGTTCCTCCACGATGCAGGAGAATAAGCGTGTACCTGGGAAAGGTCCAGACAGTCTTCACTAACCGACCTGACCACTTCCTTAAGCAGGCAGAGTCTCTCTGTAAGCCTGGATGTCATCTCCTGTGCCCCACTCACAAGCAAACACCTTAAAAAAGCTTAAAGCAAGAAATATAATTCCCACACACGCCTTTCAGTGTCTCCGTGGTTTCAGTGCGAAGGGTCTCACAGCGGATCATATACACTGCGTATCCTACACCATTCCCAGCGTTCTCACAGTGCTCGCTGCAGACACCTACGTCTGGCAGCTGGGCACCGTCAGCGGGCACTGCCCTCCGAAAGGGGCAGCTTCATCGTCCCCCTCTGGCCTGCTCCTCTCCTGCTTGCCCTGCTGCATTACACGCAAGGTGCCTTACATCATCTCTTATCTCAAAGCACAAAGAGACCCCGACTCCTCATAAATGAATAAAGAAACAATAATTAATTGACTGAGCGATAAGCCACAGCTATAACTTCACATCAAGCACGCAGGATTACCATAATGCTGCCCGTGCTGTGCTAAAACTGCTAAAACTTCATCTACGTCAGAATTTAACATTCATTAAACAGAGACAACCTCCTGCAGCCAGGGCAAGGCTCAGAAGAGACAAGTTACTTGGGCTGTCTGTAAGTGGGGTGGCCCCGGCAGCGCGGGGGCTGGGACGCGGGGCTGCCGGGTGGGCAAGCGCTGCTGACCTTTAGGACTTTGGCAGAACAGCAGGGTTTCCAACCAGGATGAAATTCTGGCTCTGGGAAACCAAGGGTAAATCTGGGGGCAGGAGAGCTCGATTTTGTCTGAGCAGACCCCCAAGTTCAAGGTAAGCTTTAGGATTTTTTTAGGGCTGCTAAGATGATTAGGGGATTGGGACATCTTTCTTATGAGGAAAGGCTCAGGGACTTGGGTCTTTTTAGTCTAGAAAAAAGAAGACTCAGGGGGGATCTTATCAATGCTTATAAATACTTAAGGGGAGGGTGCCAGGTAGATGAGAAGAGTCTTTTTTCAGTGGTGCCCAGTGATAGGACTAGAGGTAACGGGCACAAACTTGAACATAGGAAGTTCCATCTTAACATGAGGAGGAACTTCTTTACTCTGAGGGTGGCAAAGCACTGGCACAGGCTGCCCAGAGAGGTGGTGGAGTATCCCACACTGGAGACTTTCAAAACCCACCTGGACGCCGTCCTGTGCAACTGCTGTAGGTGTCCCTGCTGTGGCAGGGGGTTGGACTTAGATGATCTCCAGAGGTCCCTTCCAACCCTGACCATTCTGTGGTTCTGTGATTCGGTGATTTTTGCACGCTGCGAGCCTTGGCAGGGCTGCACCGACCGAAGCACAGCCACCAACCCGGCAACTCCACATGGGGCCAGGGGACACTGGACCTCCTCGCAGCCTGATGGCCAATGACAAGCTCTGCAAGCCAGCGAGTGTGAGATGTCTCAGCCTTGGGACTTCAGCATTTTCCACAGCTTCAGATTCACCAGCTCAGCCACAGAAGTTTTAAGCTACCTAATTACTTTTTTGATAGTGCTTCAAATGTATAAAGTGCTTATAGACGTACAAAATGGAACTTTTACTACCAAAAGGGGAATGTTTATCTGTTTTTATTTCCTTTCGAGTTAGAGGAGAGTGGAAGAAAATATGAGCTTGCTTTCTCCAAGAAAACAAACTGACCTTTGAGTGTTATGAAAGCCTTTATACAATAATTTGGGCAAAGAGAACTGGAATTTCTCCTGTGAAGCATATTTTCCCTTAAAAAATGCCAGTTTGCTAAAACCAGAGCACTTTGCAGAAAGGTTGACTTTTCAGTCAATCTGTCCATTTGATAGCTGGTTAGAAAAGTTTTGAAACTGCTGAAATGCTGAGTTTGTCAGCATAACTCTTCAAATACAAAGTGTATCTACAGTTGGGAGTTAAAAAAACATAATTAGAATTTAAAAAAATAGAAAAAATAAATCCTACTAACAATAAAAAAAATAGAATTGAAATAGAAAATAAGTATTTTTGCATTATTTAAAACTGAGATGTTTAAAATGACCTAACCCAAAACATATTGTAATCATCAATTCACAACAGCTTTGAAATTTGGATTTCTGGAGAGCGGAAAGTTCACCCCCTCCCAGGAGGAGAGTGGTAAATAGGTGGGGACCAGGGGCTGAGGCTTCACACCTGTGCTCTAGAATAAACTGCTGACCTTGTGCAATGGCATCACTTTCTTTACAGGCATCTCTTCCGAAATGGGCTCGAATAACTCCCTGACCGGCACCTAAGACCGTGGTCATGCAAAGCACGAACTCTGTGTTTGGACACGTCAGCATGCAGCCGTGACCTCCTCTGAAGAGCTGCACATGAAATAAATATATCTACTACACTGATGCCAAAATAATGTCAGTTAGAAATTAGGGAGCCCCTTCTGCCTCATGGCCGTTTTCTCCCAGCAGCTCGGAGGGGGGACACAGCCACCCCGTGGTTTGCCCCAACCTGCATGCGGCATGGGGCGGGCTGGGGCGGTGTTGAGGTGCCCTTATTTGTACTTAGTTTACTGATCTGCCCTGATTCGACGGGTTTGTTCTCAGTTTTCAGAATAGTGCAGCTTCAAAGCAACAGGTGAGGCATTTCTGGCTCTCTCTGGCTTCACCAAAGGCAGTGCAAGGCGTCTAATGAAAAAAAAGAACAAACATTAAGCTAAAGGCAGATGTTGGTCTTGCTAACCAACACTAACTAACCTTAGTAGGCTTATTATGTTTTGCTGCTGCTTTTTGCGCCCAAAATGAAGTATTCTGGGCTGGAACTACTGTGAGGCATGTTTAGAGCAAGGTAAAGGTCCGGTCAAGATCCCGCCCTCTGTCAGAGGTATTCTTGTCCAGGAAATATGTTGGGAATAATTGGCGGGTGAGGAAAACCAAAGGAAATAATTAAAAATCGGTGAGTAAGCTGTCTTTCTTTTTCCCTGCCCTCCCTTCCCCGCCCCCTCCCCCTTCCGTACCAGAGAAAGCACAAAGAACCAATTGCATTCATTTGAATTTTGGAAAAAGTGGAATTTTTAAGACCAAAACAAAAAAGGAAGACGTCATCCTGAAATAACCCTCTCCAGAACCTGCACTGGCAAGGTACTAATGCACTTCCCAGCTGGGTGAAATGATGCTGCCTTTGGCCTTAAGCCCCATGGCACAGAAAAGGCATGAAACTATGGCTCATCCCAGATATCTTTTATTGTGGCTTAGGGCCAAAAAGGCAACGATAATGACTTATACTTGCAGAGCGTGTTTCATAATCCACTGGGGTTGCAACCAAGCAGGTTGTGTGCAGCTGTGCCCTTCTCATTCAAATTCCCAAGTACCAAATTAATGTGCTGGTTTGTGGTTGTTCAAGATGACGCTAAGTGGCCTGTCTTTCCTCCTCGTTGCTTGATAATGCATCCTGCTGCAAGCCTTCCTGAGAGATGCTGCTGTTGATTTTTATCCTCCTGGGGCTGAAATGACATTTTAATACCAGTCAGTGTACAATCAGTGCAAACCTGCCCTTGCTCAGGTCGCCAGCTGGAGCAAGAGATGTATCGGTTTGAAGCCCAGAAAGACAGAACCATTCCCTTTCTTGACTGATCGTCTCTGAACTGCGTTCCATGGCAGCTGTGCATGAGGCACCGTCATCTGCAATTAATGTCGGCTTTTCAAAAAAATGACCCATCGCTTTTTTTTTTTTTTTTTCCTTCCTTGTAGCTTAGCCTAACATTTTCCTGAATAGCCGGGAGTAAAGTGGTATTGTGGGGTTTTCTAAGTTCACAGAGCCATGCATGATTAACAGTAGCCCAGAATCAAAAGCATTATGCTTAAACACCTCTAATAAATATAATGAAGAGAGAGACAGAGGTCTGAAGGATTTTCTACATCTGAATCAGATAATTCAAGGGTCATAAAGAATTCACCACTGTAAAATTGTAAGTCCCTGGAGCTTTTGGAGTAAATCCATTCCAAACCCAAAGTGCATCAACCAGGGATTCCTTTAATAAACATTTAATTAATCAATGATTGGATCATGCGCTTCCTAATTCTCTTCTAGTAGGCATTTTACTTGGTTAATTAGTTTATGCACTGAGCTCACACCAAATCCCAGTGTTGTCCTCCTGCTGGGCAATACTGCTGGTAGACACTCATCAGGGGTCTCCACAGCCCCTGGTACAGCCGCACTGGCTCGGTGGCCAGAGCTGTCACTCAGCAGAGCCACCCACAAACACGGTGCCCAAACAGCCACATCAGGGCTCGAGGGGCAGCTGGGGCTCCGACGTCCCCTACAGCAGGCAAGGAGGGACATGTCCTCCCACCGAGACCTCGGGTGATGCTGGGTCTGCCCCGGCTTCTGTTGCTCTGGGATTTCAGTGAGGATGGGCAGTGACAGCCCCATAGTCATGCCCAGGGAGTCTCTGTCTCCCAGCTGCTGCTGGCACTGTCCTTAGGAGTCACAGGGGCAGGATTCAGCTGGGCTGCTGGAGACTTCTCCTCATCCTCCAGGCGTCACAAAGCTCCCAAGGGAGCCAGTGGGGTGGTGGGAGTGGTGACACCTGGACCACAAGTACCCCAGCTTGGGCCTGGGGGTCTCCTGGCCACCTGCAGCACAGTGGCAGGAGCCTAGAGGAGCAGAGCAGCCTGAATAATGTCATTTTGCAACCGAAAATAATGCCGTTGAAGGTGAGTTAATGTCAACTTCCATTCGACATGTTTATGAGCTGTCCTGCTCACCTCTGGTCTGGAAGAAATAACAACAGTTGCACGCTAGGCTGACACGGTCCCTTCAGGCAGGCACAGGCATTGCTGTGCTCAGTGGGAAGCCCAGCACGGCTCCTGCCCAGCGGCCACCACAGCGCCCAGCCCGGGAGGTGAGCCTGACCTCAGCTCTGCAGAGCATCGCCTGCCTCCCAGCACGTCCAGCACAGCCCTGCGTCTGGCCTGTGCTGTATCCCCACTACAAATAGCAATAGTATGAACTTGTATTTTTTTTTAATTTGGTTTTGCTTTCTATAAAAACATGTTAAGAAAGTTTCTTTCAGCAACTGAACTGGGGGAATCTATTAAATAACTATACCCATCCAGCTTTCTGAACTCCTCTGTTGTTAGATGGAACCGGTTTCTTTTGCAGACTATCTTTATTTTGACTGTTTATTCAGAATATTTATTTTGGCAACCAAACTAGCATAAAAAAATGCTGCCTTGACTCCAGACCCAACCTAGCAGCTTTGAGACTGATCTGCTTTAGGTTTCTGAGACTGGAAACCAGTGCTGGGCTTGCAGAGGGTGCTCGGCTGCAGCCCTGTGGCCCAGGCACAGCGTATCACCCCCAGCTTTGTCTCTTGACCATAACGCTGCCTGAGCAGGGGCTGTGCCCCTTCCCTGCCAGCTTGCTTTTTTGGGGCATCTTCTCTCAGTAGGTCTATGAGACATTCTATGGGGAAATACTTCACAACCTCTACTAATCATAAAAGAAATTAGGTAGAAACCCATATAGGAACCCTCTAGTTAGCGTCTAGGCATCTTGCCAAGAATCAGAGTTGACATCTCCTGGAGCAAAAGACTGGGTTTGTCTTCCTCAAAGGACAACGAAATATGAGGATGTCCCCACCAGTGCAATCCTGAGTCTGCGCTGCAGCTCTGCAGAAAAGCCTTCATACTGAGCGGCAAGTTTGCTCTCGGGCCGGCATCAACTCCTGGAGGCTGGGACCTGTTGGACTGATCACACATGCACAAAGCACATACATGTCTTTTGACACTCAGGTGACAACCGAGGGCCTTCATGGCTGGCTTGAGCAGTATGTTGGATCTAGGTTGCTTGTCTGACCTGGCACTATGGGATGGGATTGTGCACTGTGGGAGAAGCCGGTATCAATCAATCTCAGCTCTTTTAGGTCCAGCCTCAGTTATGTGAAGGGCTGTCTCATTCTGTGAGCACTTTCCCCACATCCCATCGTGGTCCAAGCAGATTTCCTATCTGCCTTCTCCCTCCTGTGCTGGGGCACATGTGGGCGGGAGGGTGGGGAAGGTATTTCCCTCCCTCCGTGTCCCCAGACTGGGTACCCAGTCCCCAGACGACAGCCAGCTGGCAGGGACACTGCCATTGCCGTCCTCACCGTGGGGTTCCCCTGGAGAGCACGTGGCAGCACCAGATGACTGCACAGCAAGTGCACAAGACAGTCTCTGCGTCCTGCACATCACCATGTCATACGTCACCGCTGCTGCAGTGCGACCACTGCTCTCTCACTAATTGTGTTTCTTTTTAATGAAAGTAGATGGACTTTAAAGCCCCAGAGGAGTGATTTCAGGCAGAGTTGATGTGTGGCTCAGTCTTGCTGGCCAACTTCATACTGCTGAGGCTGGGCTAAATTTGACAGTGGTTAGCCAAAAATGTGTGGATGTGCTTCTTCTGGAGGAGACGTGTCCACCAACTCAGGTAGTCGCTGGCTACGACCTACCCTGTCTGCAAGGGGATGCAAGCAAATTTTCCACAGCTGGACTGAGCGGCTGGATGCACGCTTGGGCACAGTCACAGGGAGGGATTTCATGGACCTCCCAGTGCTGGCAGGGGGCCAACTGGACAAGTGTGGGGGTTGTGGCGGCCTCCTGGAAAACGAGCCAGCATGGGTTGGCCACTGCCCATAAATCCAATGAGGCCACAGTGGCACGTACGGGTTTAATGTGGGAGGGCAGGTATGGCTGGGAGAGGTTCAAGGAAAGGAGAAGGAGATACCATGTAGACAAACAGGAATAAATTTGATTTTTTTTTCATGGAAAGGCCTACTTTTTAAACAAGAATAGGAAATCCTGGAGGAGGTGGGGGTGCTGCTGTTGCTGCTTCATCCTTTGCTTCCATGAGCAAGGCAGGGAAATGCAAAGCAGTTGCCAAACAAACCCCGGGGAGTGTAAGTCCAAGGGACATGGCAGCTACAGAGGCACCGGCCCAGCCCCAGGGCGTGAGGCAGGTGAGCCTGAGTGGGGGTCCCAGCCTGGGTTACTGCACTTGCTGGAGCCCTGGGATTATGTGAAAATCTCAGCCTTCACTTCTAAAAAATATCTCACTCCTCAAGCTTAAAAGCAAAGGTTAAAAATGTGGTTCTGGATGTTCAAGAAACAACAACAAAAAAAGATAAATCTGTTTTGTTTAAGTCACATTGATTTTTAAATGACCCTCATGATTTTGAGTTGGTGCTGCTGCTTTTTGGGGAACCCAGTGTAAGACACCACACAATTACCACACTGTTGGGGCTGGAAGGCTGAAGCCAAGCTCCTGCTCCCACCAGTGTCATCTGGGACATCAGACTAGGCATCCTCCTGGGCCTGAAAACCCCCAGGGTGGCTGTGCCTGACTCTGGTCTCATACAGATCACTATAAATCTGATATAGGTCCTGTCGAGTCAGTAGCTGTACATTCCTGCTGTCTGTACCTCATCGCTCAATCTCTCGTATGCCATTTCATAAGGAATCCCCAACTCTTTGGTGCAGGTCTCCTTTTCCACACATTTTAAAGAAGGTGAATTACCCTCAGCCGGTTAATATCCCGACCAATTTGAAATGTTTGCAGGTAAAACATAGAGCTCAGGTTGATAATGACAACTGGAAATGTTACTAGGGCAAAACATAGCATCTGGAAACAAAACCGCTGGGGATGTGCAGAAGGCTATTGAGCTGGTTTGATGGGGAGCATCGATTTTCCTCTACAGTCAATTGCTGCCACACAACTTCACAAATACTCCCTGCTCCCACTTTGTTGGAAAATTAAAAATGGCCTGCGGTGCTGGAGAAAGGGGTTGATGAAACAATAGCTCCTTTTGTCTTTTCTTTTCTCAGCAAGACAGGGAGAGAAAATTGCAAGGAAAAAAAGAAACAAACAAACATGCATCTGCCAAGATAAGGTTCATCCTTTTTCCCAGTGGGCTGAGCAGAGAGCGTAGCATCTTTCTCAGAAGCAGCGTGATGACTGCAGTGAAAACTACAACCAGGCCAGCTTTGGTGCCAGGAAATCCTAAGTTTTCCCACATGAAATGACCAAAGAAGATTTTTTGGTCACTGAAGACTATTACCCTCTTCCCCAAAGGCAGCACAGGAGCTAAGAGTACAAGCAGCTGCCCTCAAGTGACAGGACCATAAATCTCTGTCTCAAGGGCGATGGAAATGAAACTGCCTCAAGTGCTATTGGAAAATCCCTCTTGTTTCCTACTGTGTTGAAGCAAACAGAATTAAATCACTATTTGTTCCTTACTCAGAGCTGTGCACCTTGTAGATAAAGGAAGATAAATGTACAACCGTCCATCTCTGGCAGCTTGTGTGGTTGATGCTCTGTGCACAGGGGCTGTAGAAAACCACCTTCCAGAGCGAGGTGACGACTCACTCGTACAGGAACTGGGCCCTATTTTCATTGAACTTACTTTTTTTTTCTTACTGCTAAGAAGATCCAACATCAACATTGCTGTCATAGCAGCTGCACAAGGAAATAAGTGATTTCCTGCCTGAGCGTGTTCCATCATTCTGCATTTTATTTTAGTGCTAAACCACAACCAGGCACGTCACCCCACCCTCTGCTGGGGCACTCTACCCCGTCCCCTGCCATAGGAAAGGCACTGGGAAAACATCAGGGAGGCAAAATGTGCCACAAATTGCCTGCTCAGTACTTGAGCCAAATGCCTTCCCCAGAAACGTGCTGCCGAGGCAGAGTTTTCTGGACTCCTGGAGTAGCCGAGGGCTCTTCTTGCAGCATATGCCCCTTCCTCCCAGAGCTGTCAACATAAATGGGGACAAGAAATCCAATCCTTGGCACAACCTCCAGCCCAAACTTGCTCCAAGATAATGAAACCCTCTACCTAGCTGTGCAAATAATAGAGAAAACCCCCAAACATTTACAAGCCTCTTACTGCTTTTTCTTTCCTTAATAATAATTCTTATAATATGACAAACGAGCTAACGTGCATCCTAAGGGAAGCAGGTTCTGCTTGGGTGCGGTGCTGCTGATGTCCATGAGAGGGCTATTGGCAAGGGCATTTGGGTGTTCTACCCCAATTGAAATACAGAAAACTCACTGCCAGCTGGTCACAAAATTCATAGGCACCCCTGCCCCCTTGCCAGCTTTTGCACAAGCTCCGGCTCAAACCAGTGTGCCCGTGCACCGGCTGGAGCAGGAGGCAGCAGCCGGGTGCAATGCGGCCTCCTCTGCCCAAAGCAGCTCTTGCAGCAACGCAGTCATTAATGACTTCGCAGCAGCGTGGGGCAGTTGCGGGGGCTCTGCTGCCTCCAGCCCTGGCTCCCCGCAGGATCCTGGACAACCTTCTGCATTGTCAGCGTGTCTGATGTGAGTCCCGTGCCGAGGACTGATTTTCTTAATATGGCAGTTGGAATTAAACACATTTTACTCACATACAGCCGAAAGATTTTGTTATTCTCATTATTAAATAAGGCAAATTTCAGAATAAAATATGCTTTCAAAATAAAAAACTACAACATTTTAATTGAAAACTTGTAAAAGTGAAATCTTTTTTTTCTATACATGTCCATTTTATATATGTAACATATACCACTCAAAATATTTCATATCTTTTTCTTCTCTGTATATATTGTACGATCACATTCATCCAAAAGATACTTTCTGAATCAGATACAACTTTTGGTCAACACAAAAGAGGTTTGGGGGGAATAAACCATCTATCAGAAAGAATAGCAGTAAAAGAAAAGAAGATTCAAACCTGAAACCCTTTTCTCACTTTAAGATTTTGCTTCCATTCACTTTTGGACTCACCAGTAGAGCTGTTGGCTCTTCTGAATGCACCTTGAGTGAAATTCAATACGTTCTTGAGGTCAATATGAATGTCAGCATCGCCTAGAGAGAGAGGTCCTACTTGAGAGGTACGTGATCCATAGACTTGTGCTGGTTCATTGCACGGGGCTGAATGTGACCTTTAGATTGCTCCTTCAGCTCATCTGAGACTTTGTGCATTATCTTTGGGACATTAAGCACGGCAGGATGAGCTCTCCAGGGAAATTCTGCAGGTCTGCCAGCACTCTGATGGCCAGTCTCGTGGGACGCAATGTACTTCTTCTATCCCCAGCTTCTGGAGTCATATGATTATGTGAGGATCTCAGCTTTCACGACAATGAAAAATAGGTTTCCAGCCATTGAGACTGGAGAGAAAAGCTGGCAAATGTCACCTCCTAAAGGTAAAAGATCAGAAGACAAATGAAGAGGAATCTCAGCTGTATCAAGAGCCTGATTTTTAAGCTAATTGCATGGCTTAAAAATGGAATGATTTTGAGGACCAGCTATTAACTTTTGAGTACTTGGAATGAGAAATAATATTAAATTCTTGACAAGAGAAACAATTGCTCCTTGCTTTTTCCTTCTTCTCCCTCCCTGCCCTTCTTCCTTCTTTTCTAAGGCTCTAGCCTATTGCTTACGCTCCTTGATGCTTCTCGGTCCGGAGATGCCATTGGGGGAGGCTGCTGTTAACCAGTCAGATGGAGTGTGAGTACTGGGAATTTTCCAGGGTTACAAAATGTTTTCCTTGCATCTGCCAAAGCTAACGGCAGCAGTCACTGAACACGTGCCACTGGAAAATCACAAGCGGGCTGGCTGCCAAGTATGCAGAGCTCTTTGGGCAGAGGCATGTCGGGGTCTTGTGAGTGTGAAAGGACATTGCCGTGTCTGAGCTGGCAAAGGCAGCGCTCCAGGCTGGCCTCGGGCACGTGACAGCCCACAACCGCGTTCCCAGCCAGGAGAGCTGGGGCTGAGCCAGGCGCTGCCCACAGATCTGTACTGCGAGAGCTGCTGGGCTCCACGGCGAGGCGAGACTTGTGCGAGGACTGTCCGCTTGCCCTCAGAAGAGCACATTTGTTTGTAATGGGACGGTTTAAGCGGAAGTAAAGTGGCCAGCATGGAACAAACAATCTCAGCTAACGGCCCGCTGACATTCAATCGCAGTTCAGCGGGGACACCTCCAGCACCCCGTGAAGTTTGTGCCGAGCCATTAAACCCCTCTCACTTGGCAATGGGCATTTGCCAAAAAAGAGACTAAAAAGAAAACTCCTGAGGAATTAGTCTACTGTGAGCACGTGAAGAGGTCTGTCACCAGTGTAAGATGGGGAATTTTACACTTATACTGTATTTACATTTACATATATTTATAAAGCATGGGCAGAAACCAATTAGAGCAATGTCCATACTAGATCAGACCTATCTTACCCTATAGTCTGTTCTCTGGCAGCGCCCAAAGTCAGGGGAAAGATACCTAAAACTATGGAATTGTTTCTTCCAGCCTCAAATGAGTTGTGACACACGGGCTTTGGCGAGGGACTCCATCCACCAGTGGAACTGTAGCAAAAAAGCAGATCTTTTGTAAAATTCAGTGAATCGTATGGCTGTCATCATGTCTCATCCAGACAAAAGCTGGTGGGAAAGGCTGAATAAACGTAACTGGGAGAGATCACAATTTTTCATAGAATCATAGAATGGCTTGGTTTGGAAGGGACCTTTAAAGGTCATCTAGTCCAACCCCCCTGCCATGGGCAGGGACACCTCCCACTAGACCAGGTTGCTCAAAGCCCCGTCCAACCTGACCTTGAACACTTCCACTGATGGCGCATCCACAACTTCTCTGGGCAACCTGTTCCAGTGTCTCACCACCATCATTATAAAAAATTTCTTTCTTATACCAAATTTTGGCAGTATCTGTCCAGGCAAGAACCTCGTGTTATGTATGCTGAGAAGAGCAGAGTATTCCCACAAGAACACACACCTCTGTATGACTGCTCTCTTTTTGGGTTGATTTCTACCTTCATGCTTTTGCACTGAAGCCAAATTCTTTAATTAAAGCTATCTATTTCCATGAGAGATGCTGAATGGAATCCATTTTTTAGGACATGACTTCCAAGGAGTTATTCTTGATTTATATCAACTTAATGAAAAAATCGAATGAAGCTCCATGTTGCAGAAGGTTTTTTCAAAACACTTAGGTCCTAAATTCTGCCTTCCGTTAACAATATGCATTTTAATCAGGTGCTTGAAATTTATAGCTTAATGTAAAATATGTGCACATATGTTATGTGCCAAGTCTATATATACCTGTTTGAGGGAGGTTAAAAAAACCAGCTCTTCTCTCTTGGATGTTAACAGGAAAGCATGGAGAAGGCAGAATTTTCAGGCACTATGTATAGTCCAGAATTTGGTGTGTGCTCAGCACAGAAAGGATGAAGGGAGGAAATAACAGTGGATTTATGCCTTTGCAGAACCAGCCAAGCTGGGACAGCCTCACAGTTTGCTGCCCATGGCCCTCAGAGGTTTTTCCAGCTTTATGTTTCACTAATACGCACTACCGAAATGCTGCCTGGGGCTGACAGACTACCAGCAAGACTGATTAAACCAGCTACCGGAAAAATCCCCAGGAAGCTAGTCAAAACACAGCATTTCCAGCGCTGAAACACGAGTTGTATTAGTTCCTAGAACCGACTCCTGGGTTTGGTTGTTTTAAATTATACGTTCATACACACACACACACACAGAGCAGCCCGTGACCATGAGATGACAGCACAATGTGTATCTCCTACAGCCGGAGGCTTTACAGTGCTGTACACAGGTAAGGCACATGTTACTGGCTGTGCTCTGCTGACATGCAGATATTTGCTGAAGGACACATTGCAATGACAGGGGCACCAGTATGTATTAATGGCCCCAGAGTAACCGCATAATTAGGCCACCTCGACTTTCCTTCCGAGCTTTCTATTCTTCAACATTTTCTCCGAGTAAAGGGCTCATTTGTGAATATGATGAATGGCTCATGAAACGGCTTGTACAGCGGGATGCTTACAATAAAATGGGTTTGGAGCAGACAAGGCAGCATTATTATTCCCCTGCCTGTCTGGCTTCTTGCCAGCCTCCTGCTGCCTTCTATCTCACATCACGGGAGGCTGGAAAAATTCCCCCGGGATTGATTAACATGAGAGAGATCCTGTGAAAAACGGAGGCGGTATGAAAGAGGGAGGTGATTGCTGAAGGGAGAAATCAGGCTTGCAAGGGCTGACACAAGCAGTTAAGTGCCTGGAGAGGTGGGAGAGCAATGAGAGTCACTGCAACAGGGAACAAGAAGGAAATCCCAGGCAACTTCTCTCTCTACAGGTGCTTCAGCCCTCCCACAAAAATGCAGCTTCTGTATGAGAAAATTCAAGAGTGGCAAGGAAAGCCACCTGCCCTGGAGCATTGTCGATCAGCAAAGTGGTGAAGCACTCCGGGCAGGAACTGGACACATGGGCATGCTCCCAAATAATTCCCAGGCACAGTTCAGGAGCGAGGATGGTCCAGAGATGGTTCTCACCAGGTCATACAGCCACCGTGGTTTGGAGGCTGAGGCTTTACGAGTGGAGATTCAGATAACACCATGTCAGCCGGCCTCCATGTCCAGGAAGGTCTCCAGCCACATTTAATTTACTGCAGCTGAAGCATCTTGGGAAACTAAGGTTTTCTTCTGTATTTTATACTACATTTTATACGGCATTTATACTGCCACTCACCACATTGATAAGGTTCCGGAAAGACAAGAAGAATTTTAAAAAATTAAACTAAAAGTATTCCTAAAGAAAATCTTAAACCTGATTTTTAAGAATCTTTCTGTGAGGGCCAGGTTTTTTTACAGCCCAAGTATTTGAAGGTCTGGACTTGTCAGGTAGTCTGTAGGAGATCCTTTTCTCCTGTTTTCCCTGTGATATTGTTTTCCTAGGATAATCTGGTGACATTGCAACATCTCCTTTCTCAACTGGTATCCTCATTTGGTCCATTTTCTGCCAAAAATTGTGCTCCTGTTAAAGCCTGTAGTGTGAAGGCAGGTAATGGCAGTAGCCGAATTTATTCCCTGACTCTGGATGCAGCAAGAAAAGGCCAGGGGTCACTGTGCGCCTACTCGGTTTGTTTCTGCTAAATGTCAAGTGCTGAAGCAGCATTGGAGGAAAGATGTTAAACACGTAGCTACCAAATTACGGTGCCAAGAGTATAGTTTGCTTTGTCTACGTGAAGTTGGACTTGGCCAAACTCTTGGCTTGCATCAAAAAGAGAGCTCGCCCTTGCATTTGGAAGGCTATGCACTTTTGGACTAAGGATTTATGAACTATTTTCTTTCACTGAGAAGCATTTGCATTTAGTGACACTAAAAAAGGCTTTTTTATTTATGTGAGATGCTTGAGACTTGTTTGGTTTGTTTTTTGTTTTCTAGAAAACAGTTCAGTCAGATAATAACTGAATAACATAGCAACACTTTAATTTTATTATGCCCTTTATTTCAGTTTTCACTTTACTTATCATTGCTGTTTGCATTTTATTTAATCCATATGCATTTTTGCAATTTGTGATCTAAAAGACACAATCTACCCAGTGCTTTTCATTGCTTCCAAATTCTTGAGATTCTTTAAGAATATCTATTGTGTCTCGTTTGGCAGACAAATAATACCTGCTTGACCATCTGTATTTGTGTACAGTTATTCCACCCAAGTACAAAAGACTTCCTTTCTCACCATTTAGAATAAGAAATACTTGTACTGTTGAACAGATTAATTTTTATTTTGTGGCCTGATGTCCGTGACCCGGATTTGAGTTACAAACCTGTCATGTGCCAAGGCTCATTATCCACTGATTGCATAAGCTATTGTTACCAGGATAAATTTAGAATTCATCTGAAAATCACAATTAGTCATTCGACCAGCTCTACAAATAAGGTCAGCCAACATCTACTGTCTCTAAGTTCATGTATACTGAAGTTTGCTGCCAGAATATCTTCTGAGTTTTAGCTGCCTTGATTTGTGCTATAATCAGAAATATCTCATTTCAGATTCAAATTACTTCGTATAGTTAGCTCACTAACTCAAGTCTGTTGACATGGCTTTTAAAGACTAGCATATTCTAAATATGTGCATAGACAATAAAGTAGCAAGATCTGAAATAATTACTATTTATATCCTTCCGTTGTTTTCTCAAAGAACAGTATTTTATACTTAGATATTGTTTTCAAGATGATTAAGCTGACTCCTAAAATGTTTTTCCTGAAATGTTTTTGTTTTTTCAAGTCCAATAATGCTTCAGGACTATTTCCATCTGGTAGTAATAGTCCTGTTTATTCTGGAACATCTTGGTTTATATTATGCCTCTGTGTCACAAAATCTATTGAAATCCTGCAAAACACCGATCTCTCTGCCAAAGTCAATAAAATTACTACTTGTTGAAGAAAACAGTAAACAACAGAACTTCATAATGATGTCATTAACACATCCTTTGTCAACAGTTGGGAAATCTGGAACCTTCAAGAAAAATAAAGAAGAAAAAAAAAGTAATACATTCAGTTTAGTTGTATAATTAATTATACATAAACTTCTAATGAGATTTGGTTAGAAATGCAAACAATTTTTATAGCAGCATTAGCTGCGCAGCAGCACAGCAAGCAGTAGTTCAGCATGTAGAGCGGATGCTGCATTTTACTCATCCATCAGATAAATGGACAGATTTTAAAGCTTCTTTAGAGTCGGTGTGCTACAACAGGCCCTTTGCAACTGGTATATAGATCTGAGTTGATCCTGAGGCCAATTCAGTACATTTGGGAGCTCCCAAGGGATTTTTGTCCAACCCTGTGTCTTCTGCTAGGAGCCAAATTCTCCTGCTCTTTGTGTTGTGAACACTCCTGGGATCTTGCCTTAAACTACCTCCTGCTTTGTGCCAGCACAAGCTTTTGCGCATCCATTTGGTACAAAAAAAAGGACCTATTCATGCATTTATGTTTGTCCTGATCAGTTCAAATGTGTAACAGTATAAACTTCAGCAGAGAACAGCGCAGCCAGGGATGGAGTATTGTTGTGGTTTAACCCAGCAGGCAGCTAAACACCACGCAGCCACTCATTCACTCCCCCGCAGTGGGACAGGGGAGAGAATCGGGGAAAAAAGGGTAAAAACTCATGGGTTGAGGTAAAGACAGCTTAATGGGACAGAAAAGGAAGGGCAAACAATAATAATAATGATAAAACAATACACAAAACAAGTGATGCACAATGCAATTGCTCACCACCTGCCAACCCATGCCCCCGAGTCAGTCCCCGAGCAGCAGCCACCACACCCTGGCCAACTGTCCCCAGCTTTATACGCTGAGCACGACGTCATACGGCGTGGAATAACCCTTTGGCCAGCTGGGGTCAGCTGCCCCGGCTGTGTCCCCTCCCAGCTTCTCGCGCACCCCCAGCCTCCCCCCTGGCAGGGCAGTATGAGAAGCTAGAAAGTCCTTGACTTAGTGCAAGCACTGCTCAGCCACAACTAAAACATCAGCGTGTTATCAACATTATTCTCATCCTAAATGCAAAACACAGCACTACACCAGCTGGTAGGAAGAAAATTAACTCTATCTCAGCCAAAACCAGGACACGTATGTTGGCTTAAATGGCAGTGCCAACCAAGCAGCACATAAAGCACCAGAAATCACAGCAGTAGGCTGAAGCGCGATGGACAGATATCGCCTGAAAGTGGCATGGTATGGTCAAAACCCAACTTACTGGGTTAGTTCTGAGAATGCTGTCAGAAAATAAAGAGAGGGGAAAGGGAAGGGGATTTCTGATTTCTAAATTCATCAAAAAATAAATTAATAACAGCACTACAGAGGTGTGCTTTGCTGCGTAGTAGTAAATGCCAGGCTTTAGTGAGAGTAATGTATATTATGGGATACTACTGATGCCCACACCAAGCTTAACCAGACTGGCTGAAGCAGAGAATATGTTCTACCTCCTTTTCTCCAAGCTTTTCACTTTAAATCAGCACCTGTGGCATTCTTAATATCTTCCCTTCAACCAAGAAAGTCTATTGGGTTTCACAGATGACAAACATAAAATAATAATAATATATTAAATTAATAATAACTTCTTCACCCTGAAAAGGGGCAGTTTCTACAGTGTGCACTGTCACAACACGCCACTAGATGGTAGAACAGGATTCTATCTGCGCAGTTCTGCAGCCACTCAGCAGTCCTCGATAAAACCCTTCCAGTGAGCAACTAAATTAATTCTGGCTGAAGATGTGTAAGTCTACAGTGTCATTTAGAATTTTTATTCCAAGTGCATACATCATATCCTTTGTCGTTTACAGTTATGTTCCAGAGCTCTGTCTTCAGCGATGACTTTCCAAGATATATTTACAGCACAAGGCACATAGCAGCACGCTGTGCAGGTTGGGTCTCGCAGCTGCCTAGCTAACACCTACGAAGCGATGAGCTATGAAAATTAAGCTGCAGGATTCGTTTGTCGATTGCGATCCCACGTGGAAATCGCACTGCCTGGGAGGCAAAAGTGGCTACAAGGAACTTCTGCTCTGAAGCATCCTCCAGAGGAACTACCACCTCTGTGGGAAGGGCTGCCTTCCCTCCTGCCCTTTGGAAATGTACGCAGAAACAGCGGGCGAGAGGGGCAGGGGACATGACTGCCTGCCCTTCAGTGGCTTCCACGGGGATCAAGGAGAAGAACAAGAATCTTCACACATGCAGCAGTAGAAAATCAAAATTCAAGGCAGCAAGAGTGCTACTAAGCAACATAATAGTTCATAAGTAACCAAGCTGCTATGAGTAAATTAAATAAAGGCAGTCAGTGTAAAACACCTAGAATTTATTTTAAAAGCTTTGATACAGTATCTCAGAAAATCTAACTTGTATTAACCACAGAACTTAAAACCTGCTTGGGTATGATAGGCGAATGGCACACATGGTGAAAAATGTCTCAAGGACTTTTAGCAAAAGATATTAAACATTGATTTCCAAAGTCTTGGTGAGAAGGCAAAGGGGTGCTACAGAAATTGGCAAACAAGAACAACGTAACTTAGCATTGTTAGTAGAGAGCCAAAAGATAAATAAATGGAATAATAAATATACTAACAGGTCTAAAGAGGAAAGGTTTAAAACTTCAGAGCGTACAAACAAATAAAATGATGCGAAGATACTAGAAAACACACAGCTAACAAAATAGACAGAAAAATGCAGCTTATTACATCACAAGAAACTACCTGTAGACGGTTATTTGGCAGGTGCTATTTATTTAACATGGGAGGAAGAAAAGCAGTTTCCCCACGTGGAGTTTTCACAGTTACGGCAGGCCCGCTGAATAGACAGTATCATGGGCAGAGTGGTCCTGTGCAACGGTGTCTCCCCTGCCAGATAAGTATTAACTTAATCATCCACTCTTGCTTAATCTATAAACACAGAGCTCAGGACTTCCCTGAATTAATCCTTGTTTGGACTGTGTAGGGAATTAGGATGGGAAAAGAACATCATGAATCATCAAGTTTTTTTCCACTGCCATCACAAGCAACAACACAACTATTCTGAACTCCCCCTTAAAACAACCTCCAGTGTTTGCCTTCTGTTGCAAGTAATTTCCAGAATCTCATACTCACACTTTACGTTCGGCGTAAATTATATTCTTTGATTATATGCAGTGATCCCTGTGGTAAAGCTGTCTTTTAGTATAAATCTCTGCCTTCCCTGCATTTACTCCCTGGTGTACTTCAAGGCAGCAGTAATACCTCCAGTTACCCTTCATTTTGCTATGGTAAACCACCCAAGTTCTTTTAGTCTAAGAAAATGAGCTCTCCATGACCCTTAATCATCCAGCTAGTTTGAATCTGTCTTCCGCAAGCATTAGTAAATGAGAGTGCTGCACAATGCTCCAGAGGAAGCTCACTCACTCCTCGCACAGGGGCACTAGCGCTTTGCTGTCCCTGTTGCAGACATGTCTGCCTGGGGCAGACGGGAATCCCGCTGGTCTCTCCCACAGCATAGTCAGACACCATGAGACCAGTCATATAAACCCCACGGTTTTCTCCTCCTTTTTATTTTCCAAAGAATGGGACTCGGTATACTGAATTTTCATTTTTTTTCACTCATCATATTGATTTTCAGTTTAAGACCTATCAGTTACCTAGTTTTTAATTAAATCAGTGTTTCACATCAGTTTTATATCCTTCTAGATTCATCAAGTACCAGGTCAAATATCTGGTATGCTACAGCGGCAACTATTAATGCATCAGTCCGGCCTTTTGATCATCACTGCTTAAGCCCAGGGTTAAACACAGGCTTATCAGCAAAAACTAACTCCCAAACAACCGTGTAGCTTGACATTAACTATATTGTTCTAATTTAATTCTCTGTCCAGAGGGTTCTGCATCATTCACTCCATCTTTTTTCTTAGGAATAGTGATAAACGGATAGGCCTATGTTGCCATAACATCAGACATCCGGATCTTGACCAGTGTTTCAAAGTTGACCGGCGATCATTGTTCATATTATGAGAGCTCCTTTATCAGCCCTGTCCAAACTGGGGTTGCTGGGTATTGACAACGGCTTTAGCAGATGTGACTCCACACTCCCCTGAGCCCTGCTGGAGTGGAAAGGATTTATTATACGATTACCATATTAATACTTTCCTGCTTTTTCCCAAATACAGACTATAATATTGGTCATTGCTGCCTTTTTTTTTTCTTTTTTTTTCTTTTTTTTTTGGTGATTTCCATCATTTCTGTCTATTCACTTTAGTATAATCTCTTTTCTTCCTCCTGCGTTTCAAAAATGCATTGCTGTTGCCTGCAAGTCTGCAGACTATATACTGGTCCCTCAGTCCATTTGCTTTCTTATCACTTTTCTGCAATAGGCTGCCTTCAATTTATATTCATTATTACCAACTTCTCTTTTCTCTCATTTGCTATATAATTTTTATATTTCTGTCACCTTCTCTCTAAACCAATCTGATTCTCCAAGAAAAATAACTCTCTTTTTTTTTGTAGTGGGCTTTTTTGGTGCTCTTAAAGAGTATGCATTCTACCTGCTTAAATTCTTCCTTGCAGAGATTTCATTCAGAATTGGTTTCAGCTTATGAAATTGGCCCTGTGGAAGCACTATCTATATTTAAAGAAGTGTTTGATATCACTTAGGAACGCAATCCACTAGCAAAAATGTTCCAAAATACTTTAACCCCAGCAGAGAGATAAGTTATATGGAGTGAAAAATTAAGAGCCTTTTCCAATTTTGAATTAACGAGCCCACAGCTAGAGCATTGCATATAGTTCACAGTACTTCCATACCAGATATCTGACACCTGAAAAGACTTGGGGGGGGATATCAATCAGGAGCTGAAAGCATTTTTGAAGAACGCTTTAAATAATTAAATACTTTTAACTAACTGACAAGTGGAAAAGGAGAGGAATCAAAGAAGTGCCTATATGTATTTTTAGGGAGATACCTTGCTTATAGGGTTTAACTAGAAGATGGAGAAGAAGGAAGACAGAGAACAAAAAATACTGAGACATACTGGATGGGGGACAGGGAGTTGCTTGGTTCATTTAGACTGAACCAAGACTTTATATGTGACATATATGGAACAGTTTTTCTTGGGCATGAAGGATGTGGAGACAATGAGCAAATAGATATTCCATCTTTTATCTTGGTTTGTCCCTTTTTTTAATATTCTTATTTTACTCCTTAAGGGCACTGGCTATTCAGGCAGCCAAGCTAATCAGGGTGGCTTGAACCCTCAGCACTGCTTGTCTGGATTGTGGGGGGTTCTTTGTGAGATTCATGTACTCTATGGAGACTAGGGTGGATAAATAGTCTCTTATAAGCTATATTTTCCTGGTTCAGCCACTGCACCTTTAATTTAGGGGAAACAGCATTAAACTATGAGAGACCCTTACAAGATCAGAGGGCATTTCACCAGCTGCTTTAGAAACACCACCATGAAATACATAAAAAGCACTGTCTGTTCCACAGAGACTCCCGCATTGGACTTTGATCCTACAAGACTTGCACAGCCCAAACTAAAGCAGCTTTTAGTTGTGCCATTGCAATACTCCCATGAGAGAGACCCCAGGAGACTTGCACAGCTCTGCTATGGTCTTGTTCCCTAATTTGCACCCACCGATCAACTCCATTGACTTCAAGAGGGATTCATTTCAGCACCAAAAATCAGATTGGAACATCAGTCAATAACGTATCTTAAGAAGACAAATTAGAAGTTCATTATAACTAACGAAAGAACTAGTTTTATTGTCTTTGACCTTACCTTGGACAGCCTTTGCTGAGTCTATCTAAAACACCCCTGAAAATGCAGGATGAAGGCTCAGGCAGACCGCCCTGGCCCTGTGGTACTAAAGGGCTGATGGCACCGCAGAGCAACGCATTTGCAGGAGACGGAGCTGTGCCCAGGACCACACCAGACGCCACACGGGAGGCCCAGACCCTCACAGATCTTGTCACCTTCATTTGGAAATGCAAGGCGCCATTCCGCAGACTGAAGATTTAGGCCTCTCTTACCCTGGGGGTTCCCATGCCTATGGTACCCTGCTGTGATTTCTAACAGTACAAAGAGCGTTTTAGTAGCCTGCTCTGAGGAGCAGCTGATCATTTTTGTGCTTCAAAAGCTTGCACACACCTGAGAATGCTCTACCTCCCATTACAAAGTAAGACAATGCAACATTTTTAAAATTAATTTTAACATGCGCTTGATGACACTTGTACATTCTGTTAGAGTCCTGGGAGGCTTGGCACCCCATTCCCATTTCCAGAATGGCCTCACTCTGCTAAGGCAAGCTCCACAGATAGCCCTTCCCACGCAGATGCTCTCATCCTTCAGTGCATTCTGCACCAGGTGTGTTTTTTTCACCCACAAATGCATATGCTTGAGATTTCCAATATACAGGCCAACTAGTCACCATTTGTAATTAATTAGTTCCTAGTCTGTAAGTTGATCTTAACAGCAAGTTCATACATTAAGCATGTGCTTAGTAGTGATGATAACAAGTCTACAGTTACATCAGATTTAAAAGCTGTTTACAGATACTGCAATTAATAGAATCAGTGATACTAATTTATTGTATTTTGAGGTATCAAAAATATCATTTTCATGTGATAAAGGAGTCTATTCTATTCATTTTAAGAGTTTCTATAACCCTCAAGGACAGGCACATCAAAATTTGACAACTGGGGTTTGACCATATTTTGTGTGCCCAGTTCATGTTATGCTCACAAGCACAAACGAGAACAAAGCAGAAGTCACCAGTCAGGGAGGAGGCTGCCAGGCTGGACACCCGCTGTATTTGTAATGTAGCCGTGAAATAAAGGAAAGAGCCATCCTTTCCGTAGCTTTAAACTTGGACTACCTCCAGGAGCCCTTAGAAGCAGGCAGATCTCAGCACCTCTCTTGTTTGTTGAGCAGAAAGCTAAGGTCAAAAATCCTTATGAAACGGAGAAGCAAACTGTGAGAGAACATCCCACCCTGCTGCCAATGTTTTGCAGCAGTGCAGCCCCAGGCCAGTTGAAAGACTGACTCTTTGTTACCGTTCCCATATGTATTCCCCAACCTGGCAGCTTCCTCATGTATTCCCACCCTTGGCTGACCTCCCAAAACTTATTCACAGTGGTAACATCTGTCACAGAACAAACTCAGCCAAGGCTGCTCCCAGCCTCCATATCCCTGACCAGTCCTTCCTTATGTAAGTATCAAGTCCATAGAGCTTGGCAGCTCCTCCATCACCTGCATGTGTGAGCTTTTATCACTGCACTCCAGAAACCACCTGAATTGCCTGTGCCCTGCTGTGTTGCCCTTCCAGCACGTACTTAAAAGTTCCCCCCTGAAGACCAATGCCACCTTCTGGTTTTCTGAAGAAAGTCTCCTCTACTTCCTCCGGATCAGGTAGTTCATAGCAGACAGCCAGAGTAGCATCATCCGTGTTGGTCTGCCCTCTCTTTAACCCTAGCCCATAAACTCTCAGCTAACTCATTATCCATCCTAAGGCAGAGCTCCATGCATGCCTTCTGCTCTCTCACATAAAGGGCACCCCCGCCTCCTCACCATCCTGTATCCTTCCATGGCAGCACTTTCATCATGTTAGCTATCCCACCCACCCAGTCTCCCGCATCAAAATGAGATCATAGACCTGCAAACACACACAGACCTCGTAATACCTCCTGTTCCCTGTGCTGCATGTGTTAGCATACAAGCACTCACTCACTCACGCTGATTTCCCAGAAAAGTTATGAGAACTTCCCCATAATGCTGTTCTGTTGGCACTTCCTTATATTCATACATACACTTGAGGGGAGGGGGGAGCTTCTGCCCCATTTTCTTGTTTTGAAAATCTCTCCTTGAAATCACATCATCCTGTACTCCCTGCTTAACAAACCAATCCACCACTTCCTCACTTAATTGTAGGTCATCATCTCTTCCCCTAGTGCCACATCCATCACTCCTCATTTAAAGCTCTCCTCAGCAGACAGGCCAGCCTGTTGAAAAGATGCTTTTGCCCTGTTTAGTCAGGTGGCTCCCATCTTTTCTTAGTAGTCCTCAATCCTCAGAAAGGGTTCCATGGTCATAAAAGCTGAATCCCCTTTATCAACACCAGCTGTGCAAGCAATTGTTGATGTGCAGGATCTGTTCACTCTTCCTCAAGCACTTCTTCCTCACTAGAAAAATTGAGGAGAAAACCATCTGGGCTCCCAAGATGTTGACTGCCTCCCCAGAATAATGTAGTAGTCATGCTTGAAATGCTCCAGGTCTCTCCTGGCAGTATCAGGGGTGCTCATGTGGAAGAGTAGCAGTGATTAATAGTTTGAAGCTTGTCTCTCCACAACATCCTGGGTCCAAGTCCCTGGTGAGCAGCTAACCTCCCTAGACAGCAGGTTGGGTCAGCAGGTAGGGGCCTCCATCCCATGCAGCAGGGACTTCCCCTCTCCACTGTCAGTTACTTCTTCCTCCTGGTGCTCCTGCATGGCTCAGGCTCATCTGGCACAGAGGTTTCATTGGAGAAAGCTCCCAACCCCTTGTCTTCTACCAGGATACCGACTCTGTTCTGTAGCTGCAGATCTGCAGCTGCAACTATCCTCCAGTGCCAGGAATCACAAGCTTTCAGCCTTCACCATCATGGGAGTCTTGATTTCTCAATGCAATGAGCACAGACTCTGCCTGCCCCTCCTGTAGGAATGAAGTAGATTCAGGTTCCTGAAGGTGCAGGGTCTCAGAGAAGATCCAGTTGATCCCTTTCTCATCATCTCTGATGCTATGTAGGCTGCTGACCTCCTCCCACAGCTCCCGGTGACACAAACTTTCCACCTACACATACCTCCTACAAGCAAGGAGCCTGTAGCTCCCAGCCCCAGTGAGAGGCCCCAGGCACCCTTCCCCAGCCTCAGGACAGGAGAGTGGCTCAGTCTGAGCCAAGGCCTCTGATGCACCAGGGACAGCTGATCCAGACAGTGCTGGGGACCATGACCCGCAGCACACCACCACCATGGCTGAGCATGTGTATGCTGCTCTGTGAAGGCTGCCGGACCCCTTCTGCACAAACTGCTTTACCCAGGAGCCGCACTCCAAGCTGCACTCCATTAGCATCTCTTCAGCACCTGCTGCAAGGCTGCCTGGCAGCCACAACAAGGCTCAGCTGGGACGAAACCTCCCAGCAGCCTTTGGCCAGGAGCAGCTCACAGAGCTTGCTGGAAGTTGCTAGATCGATTAGATATTGGTAGAAGCAGCCACAGCCTCCTTTAGCTATGCCTTCCTAGGAGCAGGACCAGACACCCTGATGTTCCTCACAGGGTTTCCAGGAGTCCCCCAGCAATCCTAGAAGAAGCTTCTAGAAGATCTTGAAGCAGAGCCAGAAAACTGTTGCAGCGAGTATTGTGTCCATTGGCCGCCTCGGCTAGCCGTACTCTGTGGTCAGGGAGGAGGGCAGAGGGCAGCCCCCCCCACAGGCCTCGGCTCTTCTTCTGCATGAGTTTTAGCTCTTTGGTTTCACTGAGGGTTAATGTATCAACCATAGAGCACAATCACAGAAAAAATCAAACTTAGCTTCAGCCGATCGCAGCCCCTTCAGCCTCCTGGGAAAGAGGCCGCTGCTGCCTCGCTCCACAAAATGGCCAAAGCTGTTCCTTCCCGTGACAGCTCCTGCCCCGTTTCCCCCGCACACAGACAAGGTCCTCCATGGCAGCGGCACCCACCCCGCACGGCTGGGCTCTCCCCTCCCGCTGGGGCCCGGCCTCCCCTGGCCTCCGATTTGGGGCTGAAGAGCCCCAGCGTGAGGTAACTGTGAGCGGGACCAGCCCCAGCGTGAGGTGACAGGGCCGGGGCCAGACCCAGCGTGAGGTAACTGTGAGCGGGACCAGCCCCAGCGTGAGGTGACAGGGCCGGGGCCAGACCCAGCGTGAGGTAACTGTGAGCGGGACCAGGCCCAGCGTGAGGTGACAGGGCCGGGGCCAGCCCCAGCGTGAGGTAACTGTGAGCGGGACCAGCCCCAGCGTGAGGTGACAGGGCCGGGGCCAGACCCAGCGTGAGGTAACTGTGAGCGGGACCAGCCCCAGCGTGAGGTGACAGGGCCGGGGCCAGACCCAGCGTGAGGTAACTGTGAGCGGGACCAGCCCCAGCGTGAGGTGACAGGGCCGGGGCCAGACCCAGCGTGAGGTAACTGTGAGCGGGACCAGCCCCAGCGTGAGGTGACAGGGCCGGGGCCAGCCCCAGCGTGAGGTAACTGTGAGCGGGACCAGCCCCAGCGTGAGGTGACAGGGCCGGGGCCAGCCCCAGCGTGAGGTAACTGTGAGCGGGACCAGCCCCAGCGTGAGGTGACAGGGCCGGGGCCAGACCCAGCGTGAGGTAAGTGGGCGTGGCAGGGGCGTGGCAGGGAGGAGCACAGGCAGTGGCCCTATAGGGAGGTGCCTGTGTGGGGCTGCAGGTGGTGGTGTGGGTCTCTGTGGTCCCTGCTGGCTGCTCTGGTGTCTCCCAGGATGGTTGGCTTGAGGATGGACTTTGGGTTGCTCCTGGAGCCCCTGGGCTTCATTAAGGTCCTGGAGTGGGTGAGTGGTGCTGGGGGATGCACAGAGGGAAGTCTCGTTCTCCTCGTGGGGCTGTGCCTTCTCCTTTCCCAGGCCTGGGTTTGCTCCTCTGTCCCAGCTGGGTGGGCCTGAAGAGGTGTGTGCTGATGGGCTGCCCGCTCCCAGGCTCACGTTGCTGGTGGTGGATGCTCAACACTGAGCTGCTCTTCAGCCAGGCCCTCTGGCTGGCAAGGAAGAAAACAGTTCTGCAGATACATAAAATCTATATGTTAATTACAAGTTTGTCATGGTAACTTGTGCTGCTGTGTGTTGTGCCTTCTGATTATAGGGGGCTTAGGGTATTGCTAGTGAACAGAGGGAAAATGAGAGCTGCTTAGAGAGTCAAGCTGATGTGCAATGCTTTGAGCGTGTACCTCTGAGCTATGATAATCTCCAGTTGTGGATGTCTGAGACTCCTAAAAATAATTCTGTTACCAGCTGCAAGAGGTACTGTCCTGGCTTTTAGCATTAAAAAAAAAAGGCAAACCAAAAAACTTTTGCTGTAGAGCTAAGAAAAACATACTAAAAAAACTTCAAATGGGCTTTTGTTAGCGGTGTTCCTCATGGTTTTGGACTATAGAAACTCAATATTTTCATTACCTCTTGACATCACTTCATACTCTACCATTGCTAACTTTTTCTGTGCCTTCATTAGCTGTTTCAGCTAAATGTTATTTTCTTTGAGCTCTAGTGGTGTGCACTAATATGTCTATGTATCAATTCCTATAGATTTTTTCCATCTTTGCTTTTGCCACATGTGGAGGCTTTCAAGGTGAAACTACCCTTCTAGTTTCCTGCAAAGGTGTGGTAAACAAAACAGTTACAGCTGCTTTTGCTTATCCATTCAGGTGAGTATTAGTTCTTCAGTTGTCACTCATATAGTGATTACTTATTCACTTTTTTCCCCATCTGTCTCCCTATGAATATGTAGTTACTGTATATATCTGAATGAACGTGTGAAACCTGGCTTGCTGTGTAGTAGCAATAAATAAGATATTTAGTTGTAACTGTTCAAAACATTGTGGTTGTCAGTGCCCTATGGAAAGAATCATAGAATTATAGAATGGTTTAGGTTGGAAGGGACCTAGAAGATCGAGTTCCAACCCCCCTGCCATAGGCAGGGACACCTCCCACCAGACCAGGCTGCCCAAGGCCATGTCCAGCCTGGCCTTGAACACCTCCAGGGACAGGGCTTCAACAACCTCTCTGGGCAACCTGTTCCAGTGCCTTACCACCCTTAAAGTGAAAAACTTCTTCCTAATGTTTAATCTAAACCTGCCCTCTTCCAGCTTAAAGCCCTTCCCCCTCGTCCTATCACTACATGCCCGTGTAAAAAGTCCTTCCCCAGCTCTCCTGTAGACCCCCTTTAGGTACTGGAAGGCTGCAATAAGATCTCTCTGGAGCCTTTTCTTCCCCAGGCTGAACAGCCCCAACTCTTTTACTGCTTTGTATCACTCTACCTTAAGCTCTATTCTAGCAGTGCATGAATGTTACAAAAGGTAATTAATAAGCAAAACAATACAATTAATTTTAGCAGCCTACTTCTTCACTAATTTGTAGTTGCTTTGGAGGCACAGATATGATAATGGCACTTCCAAAATAATCTTATTCTTGTTTAAAGACTGAATGGAAAATACTTACTTTTCAGTTTATTCCACTATGGTCTCAGTGAGGATGTTGAGTGCATAAAAACTAAGTAATCCAGTGCCATTGTAGTGCTCTTGTAGAGACAAGCTCCTTTCCTGGAGCATGAGGAGGAAGGCTTCCTCTGTTCTCACAGCCGCACAGTTACATCGAGTGTGGAGTCAGTGTTCTGTATGTATTCAAGAAGCATAGGTGTAAATATAGAAGTAGATTCAGAGGCCAGCTAGTAATAACTACTACAGAAATCTAGAATTTGGTCATAAAACCGAGCATTGTAACAGCACTTGGAGGGGAGAGTAGGAATCTGAGATGATTCTGTGCTGGTCACTGGGTAGTCACTGCTAGTCACACAAGTTTTATTGAACTGCCTGTGCTTACATTTTCTTGTAGCTGTAATGCCACTCAGTGCCTTTTAAATGAGGGGGTCCATCTCTAAAATAACACGAAGTCTGCTTCCAAATTGGCGTTTCTTTCTTCAGTTGCTCTAAAGATGAGATTAAGACTGTTCTCCTGAAGTTGCTATTGCATATCTGAGTGTAGGACGGGGAACAGTCTTCAGATATCTTGACAAATCTGTGTTGTATAACTGATATATTGTGCAAATATAAATTGTCTTTTAGAGTAAATTTACACAACCAGAATGCTGAAGCGCTGTTATTGTGAAGCATGACTGTATGAAGTTTCCACTCTATAGCAAACTCTAACTACAAGAAGGATATAATATTTGCAGGCTGAATACTGTTGTATTTAGTGCACCAGACCCAAAACGCTGTGGCGGTACTTGGACTGACGTCTATCTTGTGGGCAACTTCTCCTCTTCTGCGCAGTTCTTTGTTACGCTTGCAGTGTTGGTATTCCTCTACTGCATTGCCGCCCTTGTGGTATACACTGGATATAAGCACGTGTATCAGCAAAATAGCAAGTTTCCACTAACTGTAAGTAATATTGAGGCATTTTAATGTTTTACCTTTGAAACCACAAAGAGATGAGAAATACTGCTAACACAAGAATATCTGCATAACTAACAAACATCCAGTAGTTCCAAAAGTTAGATGCAGCATGAGCACAAGTATCTCAGACTAGTCACTACAGTGCTCAAGGAGAAAAGGCAACCCAAAGCCTCTGAACATACGTAGCATCATACCTTCTGCAGGTATTGAAGCAGAGTGGAATGAAATTCCACCTTCTCAGGTGAATAGTGTCTTCACCACAATTTTTCTTTCATATTGTGACTTGAATTTATAATTGTTCCATAGGTGGAACTTCTTCTTTTAGTCTCTGGGAATTTCCCCTGTGTGGACCACCTGCTGTGCAGATGCGATTGGCAGAGGGAAATAGTTATCTTGTGAATTTTAGTCACCTTAAATACCAAAGCCCTGATCCTCAGAGTGAGAAATTTCAGAGCATGTCCAGAAACAGACCTAGTGACCTTTCAAGCCAAATTTTCGCATATCAGCCATCCAGATTTAAATCCTCTCTCCCTTCTTGGGAGAGAGGGGGGCACCCACTAAACTTTGTCACCCCCACTAAACTTTGACTTAAACTTTTATAATGTAAGTGCTAGGCATCTGGTTTTAGAAACTAATTTCTTACAAAGGATAAGATTCCTTATGCAAAAGGCATACAGTTTTGTAGCTGATTATCAACACAGAATATAATATTGTTAATGGCTAAATTTGCTTGTGAATGTTAGCACTCACGGAGTTATTTTGGTGATGTAATTGATACTGTCTCTGCCTTGCGTTCTTAAGTACATTGATGCAAATTTTTTTTAACCTACTAATGAGCACTTCTCTTCTGTAGGACTTGGCTATTACTGTCATAACAGCCTTTCTGTGGCTGGTCAGTACTTTTGCTTGGGCAAAGGCACTTGCTGATATCAAAATGTCTACAGGGGCCAGCGTTATTCCAGGAATTGAATCTTGCAAAGCACAAGGAACAACTTGTCGGTTTGCTTCTGTGACCAGCATGAGAACTTTGAATGTGTCTGTGGTATGTATGCCTTCTGCCATACGGGTACAACAAATGTTACAGACAATAGCCAATGGCACCTGAGAGCCCTGTTCCACTCACTGCATGTATTGCTTTATGTATTAAGATTGCTTTATGTGTTATCAGTCGTTCAGGCTCACTAATACTGTGGTAAAACACTGACCAAAGTTTTTCTTTGGAAGGAAATTCGTTTCTTCAAAGAAATTAAGGGAAATAACTTGTAGAATCTGTCTCTAGAGCTGCTAGATGCAGCATTTCCAGACATATCTGAGTCTCTATATTATTTCTGTCTGTAGCCAAGAGCACCTTACAATATCTTACTGAGCCACCCAAGTGGTTTGTTGACTGATATAAGTAAGGAGGAAACACTGTGCTTCCTGCTCTGTCTTTTGGTGTTGAACCTAGCTTTTTAATCAACTGTGAGCATTTTTACACATCAAATAGAGGTTCCTTATAATACAATGGTATAAAGCTCATGTTCATAGAAAGAACTCAGGGCAAATGAGGCTTATTGTATGGTCTTCCTAGTGAATCCTGCTTTTCAAAACTCTGGCTGTTGTTCATCAGACCAGTAATAATTAATCATATGCTCTGAATGTGCGTATGCAGAGGTGCTGAGTGACTGAAAACAATTTGCCTAATTCCATGCAAAGGATAGAGTAAGTTGACTATCTGATTTCCAAAAGGTGTGTTAAAATAGCCTGTAATACTCTAAAGCATGTGAAAATTCCTTCCCCAAATCAAAGGGGTCCCAAAGATAGCGGTTGTTTCTGGCTTGCCTTGAAGTCGTATTCTAGTGGGTAGGTGGGTTTTTATTTTAAAAGAAAAAAAACAAACCTTAATCTCACCTCTTTTGTAAACCTACAGGTGTTTGGCTTGCTTAATATGGTTTTATGGGGAGGAAATATTTGGTTTGTATATAAGGACACCAATCTGCACAACGAGTCAAAGAGAATTCCTCAAAGTCCAGGAATATATTCAACCCAAAGAGGAATATAAAAACAAGGTGATACTTTGAAATGCTTCCACTTCTACATCACACTGCCAAGAGTATGGAGCCATTAGGATTTACCTCAGTAATAACTGATAATTCTTTGTACGAACTTCTGTTTTGTAGTGTGGTTTGACATAAGGTCTTGGATAATCCAGTTGAAGTGTTTAATTATCTTGAAATATATTATGCCTTTTGAAGCTGTGCAGCTTTTTATTACAGTTTTTGAAGAGCGAAATGATGAGGTTATCTGGATGCTGACCCTTTCAGGTTCTTAAATTAGCCTCATAGGAGGAATGGGTGAGAAGCAACTGCACTTGGGTTATTACTGCCACTTCTTTAGTTCTAACAAGCCTTGGCTGCAAAATGAAATGTAAATGCAACTAAGGCGTCTGAAAATGCAGTTCAGCTCCTTCCTGTCAGTGATAGCTAGCAAAAGCCAGCTGAGTAAAACTCATAGCTCTGTCATAGCTGCAGCCATCACGTGTTGGTTTCCAGATATTTCATTCAGATTACTGTATCAAATCTGCTGACAGGCCTGTCCGGGAGGACATTACTTCTGTCTTTATTGTGTTATTACTATTTAATGGCTCGGGACAGTCTCTGAACAAAAGGATAGTTTATAGTTTCACAATAAACTCATTAACAAAGATGAGAGAGTGTATACATGCACAACAGGTGACTTAAACACTTAAATAAAAAGGGAAAATATGGCCTGAAACTTTTACAAGCAGTGTAGAAATCAAAGCTGATATATTGTAACTGCTAGTGTTTGGGCTTCTATGAATTCTTTGAGGTGCATGAGCAATGCTTGTGTGTGAAAGGACTTAACTGGAGATGGCTGAATATGACTAAGTCTTCATTGATGTTGTTCACATTATTCATTGGGAGCAATATTTAGTTCTTCTCATGTCAACTTTATTAAGACATCTGGTGCTCTGTGAATTGCTAATAAGTGGTTGTTCAGGGGGTTTTGTTTACACTCTTTAGGATGAAAATGGACATAATAGTGTGTATGTAACACAAATCCTAATTGTTCAGTGTGCCAGAGCTACTGACTTCCTGATAGAAAACTTCCAGTCCAAAGAGCATAATAAAATAAGTATGACTGTTGCTGAAAGAATTGTGCCTTGAGTCCTTTCTGCTGTAACAGCAATGCAAATGTATTAGCTTTGTAGCTTCTGGGACATGGCTTTAGCTACTGCTGACCTTGCTAGCTGAATGAGTTATCTGTGCTGTGGAAGGTTTTTTCACACTGATGCCTTGATTTTTTTTTTGTTTGGTTGGTTTTTGGTTTTTTTTGTAGAGAAGACTATCTGTCACTCCTGCTGCCTGGTGCTGCCCAGTGCTTCTTTCTGTCAGCCTACGGGGGGTGGGGGGATATTACTTAACTGTCCAAAACTTCATTTGAACTTCCTTTTAAGAGGTATGAAGTGCAATGTTCAGGTGTCCTTTTCTAAAAGCACACTTTTCCTCCTCATTCCTGGGTAAGGGATTTGAAAGCAATGAGCTTTTGCCATTTCCTGTTTAACAATTAGCTGTGTTACTGCCACAAGAAAACGGGCTTGCCTGGTCGCAGCGGTCACTCCAGTGCCAAGTATTATCCCACCTTACAACGGCCTCTTGAGGGACGATAAAAGAAAAGTAGTACTCGGTTCTAACTCTTGCACCGAAAGTATGGCACTCAATCATTATGTAGTTCTCTTAGGACCTCCCCTCTGTGTTCTGGACCTTCATCAACCCAAAAGGCATTTCTTAGCAGAAGACCGGGGCATAGGGTTTAAAAGATGAGTGTGATCTTTTTTCATCTCTGCTACCAGGCCCTACCCAGCAGAATTGCACTGAGCTATAAACGTACTATGATTCTTGTGGAAAGGCTGTGTGTATAGCAATCACGATGCTTCGGTGTTAGCTAACACAGAATACAAAGCCTCTATCGAGATTTAAAGTGCCGAGTCAGGTAGTTGAATACAAATATAAGGAGGTGTTATTTTGAAGTGCTCTTGTGCTAGCTGTTCTCCTGCCTCTCAAGAACCCCTGCTGACAATGACTTTTGTGTACTTTCTGATCTCTTTTCTTGTATCAGTTCCATGTTCCAAATGCTAACTTTAAACCTTAAATCCTCGTTCCTCCTTGAAGTGAGTTCATTTTTTACCTAATGGTGCCCTGAACTGGCAGTTGTCACGATGGCTTGTTTTGTAATGTTATATCTATATCATTATGAATACTGAGAGGGACTGAGAAGAGTTGAGGAAAGAAAATTACTTTGTTGCTGCACATAGGAATTGTTTGGGTTTTGTTGTTTGGTTTTTTTTTTTTTTTTCCCCAGTCAAGACTGCTGGACGTTCTCTGTTCTCTTCCAAACAGAAATATAGACACCTGAGATTAAAAGCTCTGTGATGTTTCATCATGATGAGCTGTGATAGGATCACTGGTACAAGGTTACCACAGAGATCAGTATTTAGGTGTTTTGGTATTTCTATTATTATATTTTAAATTTCAAAGCTAGATCTGAAGCAAATTATATTTGTCACCTCATCAAAGTTGGCTCTGCTTTGAGCAGGAAGTTGAAAAAGTTTTTTTTCCAGAGGACCCTTCTTTGTAATGTTCTTTTTGTCTTTTGGCCCATCATTTGCCTTTGCCCTCTGTTTTTTGTCTTTTAGCCAGAGGCTCCCAGTTTGAATCATTGTGCATACTTACTTTAAATATGTATCTCATCATAAAACATAAAACTTCTATGAGTTTTCATATTGCCTGAGGAAAAAATCCCTGCTAACTATAGATTAATTAGGCTTTTCAATCTCATAATTCTTTGGGATGTAATGTTACACATGATGTGGCTAAAACATTTTTATTAACCTTTAATATTTTTAACAAAACTATATTCCTGTCTATTTAGTATGTGTTTATCTACCAGCCGAAGCTCCAGTTCTGTGACAAACTGGCTTTGTCACAAAAAAACCTGTTAGAGTCATTGGGGTGGCTTAGTTACAAAATGGTAACTGTGTGTATTTCTGCACACATGAGAGCAAGAATGGATTAGATCAGTGTATGTCTCACTGATGGCTAAGGTCTAGCCAACAGCTGAAGCTGAAACAGAGTTGGAAAGCTTAGCACACTATGATTGTTTCAACAAAACTTAAATTTCATATGCACTCAAAGAGGCATTCCTGTTTTCCATAGGGCTGAAACTTTCCCTTACGCTTATTGTAGATGAAACAAGAGCATCCCATCCCCAGAGTGCTTTCCTTCAGAAGACAGGGAGACAAAATATGGCAGGCAGGAATATAGCTGGTAAAACATAGATCAACAGATACGTGGTTATGTTTTATAGAAATTCAAGCTGCATATGTGTGTGTTCTAAACAGCTAAATGTTAAGAGCATGCCGGCTCTGCCGGCTAAGGTGAGTGTGACATGTCATCCAGAGCCAGCAAGATTTTTAAAAAGGAAAAATAACCACGTCCCCTTCTGGTTCATTAGGATAAGACTTGTTTTCCTTCGCAAGGAGGGGGACTGATGCAGAATGCTGCTGACTTTGGTGTCTGCTGGAGTCCTGCAGCTGAGATGTGATGGGAAGCGTTGTGCAGCAGGAGCAAGCAGCTGCTCTCATTTACCCTGGACACCCGCAAAGGGCTGAGCAGCCTTTGCCTTTGAATTGACATCCCATTCACGCTGGCAGCACTGAAATACTCAGCATCTTATTTACTCATGAGAGCTGGGGGGCAGGGGAAGGCCTCTGACTGATTTACCAGCTTTATCTGGACTGCATAAGAATCGCCGTCACCGTTGCTGTCAGGAGATGCAGCGCACTTGATCCCTCTGTATTGAGGGAACAAAGGGCCTGGAAATCTGCCAGGTCTCTAGGTGAGGTATCCTCAGCTGGCAGCAGTCTCTCTCGCAGCCATCAGCAGAGCAATCTCATGAAAATCCTCTCACACTGCATGAATCCTTCTGGTAGCAGGCTATAGTTATGCAGCTCTAGCGAGTGGAATGAAGTATGATGCATGGTGTGATACTAGAGAGGAATTGTGATCAGAAACCCACGGCAGGAAGAAAGGCTGGATGGTGGCAGTGAAGGAGAAGGAAGCTGAAGGGTCAGTACAGGACAGTAATAGGGAACTCCCTGGCAGAGAATAAAATCCCATCAGCATTAGGAGGTGTTTCAGGAATCACATACTTTGTGGTTTAGGCTGCTGTGACCAGTGATCTGAGGGTCAGGCCTGTGTGACAATGCTGAGAAATGCACGTACTGTGTGTGCTAACTGACACTAACTCCCAGAAGAGCCCTTGCCATGGGAGCTAGCATGGTTTCAGTGGTGGCTGGGAGCTTTGCTACCAACCTGGAGGATAAGCCATAGGAACTCAAGCCGAAGAGAGATCTGACAATGGCGAATCTCATGCAGGCAGTGCTGAATGGTCATTCTGGGACCTGTAGCACTATGGCCACTGTCATTCCAGTGAGCAAACCCATGTGTAGCTCTCACGGAAGGCAAGAAAGAGGATGGGTCTGTTCTTGATGTGAAGAGCTGTAAGACTATGGGCTCCTCACCTGCTTGAGGATAAAGGGTAGCTGCAGCCTTTTCATTTTTCCCTATCCCCTAGAACTGAGCAGACTGTAAAGCTGGGGAACTTGGCCATGCTGTGCTGCACCATGCTGGTTTGGCTGCCTGCCCTGCTGCAAACTCCTGAGGAGCTGGTAGGGTATCTCACTCTTGGAAGCTGTCTTAAGATAACCCCTGATGCTTCCACAAATGCTTGACTCTCAAGCAAGTCATGACTGTACGTCAGGCATTCTGGATCATCCTGGATTATCTACTTTTATTCTTGCAGCAGTATTTAGGATGTGTTCATTCCTGTTTCAGATTTGCTGTATAGCCTAAAGCAAAGTTGTCACAAAGTCATAGGCCAGTTTTTGCTGCTTGGTCACCTTTAAATATTAACCTGAATAATACAAATTATTCAAAAGAATGCTACAGGGTAGGAGTGCATCCCCCCTCTTAAATACTAGCGAATGAGGAAGCTTTTTTCAAGGATAAGATCAAGCCTGGGTACGCTAGCCACAGCTCATGAGTTGTATTTTACAGTCTGACTCAAACATGGAATTCCCTTTTCTGGTATATCAAGTGAACCCAGGTGTGCCTTTAATAACATTGCCCTCAATCAAAATTTCTGACTTGTATAACACAAGCTTCTAAAACCACTATTCACTTGCAACTTCCAAAAACTTGCCTGCGCTCAGTAGCACTCTTCTTGTCTGGATATTTCATTCTTCATCTTGAGTCAGGAGGACAGAAATGTAGAGCTGAGTCATGCCATCCTTAAAACCTGTGCCCATATGGACACAGTCAAAGGTTTTGCCCTTCATTTCAGGGCAAGCACTCTAGGGCCTAGAGAAATCTGTGCTAACCATGACCATAACTTTCTTGCATTCTTTCATTAAGAAAATCTGCCTCAACCAGATCCTTTTCTCTGCTATCAATCTCTTCAGTTATTGCTTCACTGTGGATCCTGCTTAGGCAACATGGGGACCTCCCACCCCTGCCTTTTTTGTTTCCTTCTGGTCCAAATCCATAATACTCATAACATTTCAAAGTATTTTTCTAGCCGATTCTAGGTAGGTTCCCTCTGATTCTGCTGCACCAGCACTCATTGCAAATAGTGGGGGTATATTTGGGCAGCCAGTTCTCATAATCCATTTTCTGTTCAAGGAACCTGATTGATTGCTGTTGCTGCCAGGAGGGCTGCAGGTACCTGTGCCCCAGCAGCAACGGGTGGTTTGTACTTGGTATTACATTCTGCCAATAGCTGAGCGGTTCCTCATTTATTCATAAAATGCACTCTGTCTTTTCTTGGCTTGTAGCTTAATGTTAGTGCTGCCAGCGGCACTTTCTTCTTGCCTGTCTGCTCAGCAATTTGACTTAATGCAGTCATCAAGGAGGCTGTATACTGATCCTTTACCCACAGTCTGAGTAAAAACCTGGTCTTCACACAAGCTGCCATCAACTTACCCATTTAATTTCCATTCAGTTCAAAGTTTGAAGTAGTCTCTAAACGGACCGCACTCTAGTCCATAGCTGTGCTTGCTTTCTGTGGCCCAAGATCAGCCGCTATCTGCCCCAAGGCCCCTGTGTCATTTCTTGTCTTGTAAAGCAGCAGCAGTTTTACCTGCAGCACCCCTGTGTTGGGATGGTACTCTATCTGCTGTTACACATGTTGCAGTTTCCAGCTCCTTTTTCTCTTCCCATTTATATATATCATCTTCCTCTGGTGATTTCAAATCTAATTCTCTACCACTTTCTGCAGATACAGCAGCTATTTTTAATTTTTGCGTCCTGATCTGCTTTTGCAAGCATCTAATTTTAGCTTCACGTTTAATATGATCAGGTTCCCTTGGAGCTCTCCTTTGCTCTAGGGCGAATGGCTGCACTGTGCATGTTAATCTTTCGATTGGATTCTGCCGTTTTCTGCTTCTGCAGCTTTTCTTTCCCTGTTTCTGAATTGAAAGTACTGTATTTCACTATTACTTTTTTGAGCCACTAGACTGTACTCTTTCTCCAGTTTCTTAGCATTTTCTTTTAAAACATAATTTTCAGATCAAAGCAGTTATTTTTCCCACAACAGTCACAGTGATATAGGAATTGCATCCTCAAGTTTCACTGCATAGCTAGAGAACACTTATTCTGTACCACTCCTGCTCTTATGGGCTGAAAGGGAACATCCCTTCTTCCATGGAGAGGTGCTTCTGGCCTGGACCATCTTGGGCTTTTTTTGTTGATTCTCTTATATTGCTCTGATCTTCATCTGGATTGGTTATTATCGTCTGGGTGGCATTAGTGGCTTGCTGAGGTCACTGCCTGCAGTGACATAAAGTTTGGTATCCAGCAAAGAAACAAAAGACTGGGCAAACTGTAAAGGATGCATGTTGGCTAGCTAATGAAAAAAACACTTTTTCTCTGGCCATGGAGTGTCCTAGTCTGAACACAGCAAAAGGAAGCGATGATACCTTCAGACTGAAATCACACTGTTCTTACACAAGGGCTTCATGGAGTATTGCATCTCAGGAGCCTTTCCCTGATCAACGGGGTCAGCTTTGTCTTTGGGCTCTTTGCTGACACGGTGTGCTTCTAATGCTCCTGAAACAAGTCATGGTTACACTATTCAAACAGCCTGCAGTCCAGCTGAACGTTTTCTTTTCATTGATGGCCAGCTCAACAAAGAGATCCCTGATCAGAAGCAGAAGAGGAGAGAAAAGGACGCAATATACTAATAATGGTCCAAAGCAGAAAGAGAGAAATACAGTCCTTCCCGATGGAAAAGCTCAGAGCTGAACTCAGGGTTATCAGAGGTTCCTAGTAGTGACTGTGGCACACGAGGCATCTTCACAACAGCGCACAAGCAATGAGCCCAGGCACAGCACCAGCAGTACTCCTGGAGAGGGCTCATGCAGAAATAGGCATGGTACTGGTAGGGTCTCTTCCCAGAAGATCACGTAGATGAAGCAGTTATGGTTAGAGAAGAAAATAGTATGTGCCAGTAGAGGAGATGAGGGTGATTATTTTTAGCTTTAGTTTCCACAGAGACTGTGCATCAAAAGTAATGAGAAGGGACTGGCAGGCACAGGATGCTGTGAGGTGTGCACTCAGCTCCATGAAGAGCATCCCTAGGATGAAGCTAGACCAGGAATGAATTTGAGAAATACATTACTAAGTCAAAAAAGCCAAAGGGCCCATATTCCCATCTTGTCCAGAGGCTCTGAAAGCTCTTAATCAAGGAAGGAATTTAATTTTGAACTTTAGTGATCGGCTGTTTTTACATGTGGGCACTTCAGAGCTTTCAGCCTTGCTGAAAATAAATCAGGGCTGCTGGGGACTTGGAAGTTCTCTGCTTTCTTCTTCAAGAGACCATGAACCTATTCTCCTATGTGCTGTGCAGTTACTTTTGTGGATCTACAGCAAGTGCAATAAGCCTTCGTTCTGGAGCAACAATGTTTTACTTGCTATGCATCAGTGCTGGTGCCCTAAAATGTGCAGGACGCTGAAGGATCAGTCCCTTCAGGATTAATCCCCTGGGGTACTATTCAGCCGCAACCATGTGGCATGACCTACAGCTGGTAAAGCTGCAAGAACAGGGAATCTTCCATCCGAGAAGAGTCTGCAGAGTGATTACAGCTGAGTTCTGGCTGGAGGCACCCTGGGGCTGGCTGCTGCTTTATTTTACTAAGTGGGTAAGTTCATGCTCTTTTAACTCGGGGAAAAAGCTTCTGGTTCAGTGATGGGGCAGGATCTCTCCAGCAGCATGTAAGAACACAGTATTCATTCAGCCCTGGCTGTGTGTGAGGAAATCCCCGGGAGCATCCACCTTTGTCCTGACTTACCTGTCAGAACAGCACTGAAATACTGGTCTGGAACATCTGTCACTTTAGTTCTTTGTCGATCATCTGAGCTGGCTCCCTCACACCAAGCACAGCAGTGACGGGGAGAGGGGACAAAGTGGGATAAAGTACCAACTGCAGCTTTTCTGGTCCTGGAGGGTGTGTTAAAGCCAGTTAGCTGTCAGCTGTGCCATGCAGATTATCCACCCAGTGCAGACAGCCAGGGAGAGTCACACTAATGCTCTGCTTGCTTCCCCCTGCCCGCTCACCACCTCCAGAGCCAGTGGGGTAGGTAGGACCTCAAAACACCACCTGGCATCAGGCAAAGTAGTTGGGGAAATTCCTCAGTGAGCTTGATGTGTCACTGAGCTTGGTATGTTGCTGTTGGACACCGTCACGATTTTGGTCTGTCTAGGCAGGCTCAGAAGTGCATCCTGAGGCACCTGGGGAGGCCTTTGGGGCAGTGTCCAACTTCTTCAGACACTTTCAGAGCTGGGTGGCAGCTGAATAGGTGAGGCTGCATATCTAGACTTTAGTCCTTGCCTGTTAATCTTCCATACCAGGTAAATACCGCTGTCTCTTGGTGTAGGGAATAGCAAATATCTTCTGACAGAAGATGACTGACAGAAACTGGTGCCCATTTTGACCTGTTTGAATGCTGCTGCTTTTCTGAACTGCTATTTATTTTTTTTTCCCTGGAATTTTGGGGGTGTCTGATCTTGTAGGTGCTTCTGCCCCATGCTGCACGCTCTCACATCTGTAAGGCTGTTCCAAAGCAAGTACATCAGATAGTTAGCTCTGGTTGCTGACAGTTAATGGGGAAAGCTCAGCCTTTTCTGTAGATATCAGCGTGGTAATACTGCTTGCACAAAGCGTTATTGCAGGGAGGAGCATTCAAGAAATTCAATGTGAAAATGGATTGTAACCAATCCCTTATGGCTTGGCTGTCTGTGGCCGTGCAGAGAAACACCGGAGCATCCTTCCCCACCTGCTAGTTGCACTCAGTCTGCAGGGATATAAAAGAGTAGCCGATGAAGTACGGGAGCACCCATCCTCTGGCCTACATAAGCACTAAGGAAGGGTTCAATTCAGTGTGGTGAAGGGAAAAGCTTGAAGAAAACAGCAAATAAGGCACGTGGTTGTTCCAGAAATGACCCACTGTGCTCTGCAAGAAAATTAATCCTGTAACGGGATCATCTCTTTCTTGAAAGGTCTACAGTGCTACAGCACATTAATGATCTGGCTTTTTTGCCCTTGTTTTTCTCAAATTTACTACTTCTTCCTGCCCGTGCCCTCCTTCCCGGGCCCCTTCCCTCCTCCTGCCCCCGGGCTGGCGGTCCCAGGGGGCCGCGCCGCCCTGCGCAGACCCTCTGCGGGGGTATGGACGAATACACAAATTTGTATCCGGGGGAAAAAAAAACCAAACAAACCAACCAAACAGAAAGCCTCTGGGCCTGGTTCCCCGCCTGCCGAGCCGCTGGAGGTCAGTGTTGCTCCGCCAAAGCTGCTGCGGCGGCGGCGGCGGCGCCGGGCCCCGCTCCCCGGGGCTGCCCCGGGATGCGGAGGGAGCGCGGAGCTCCGGCTGCCCCCGGGGGACGGACGGTCCTGTGCCACCGCCGCTCTGCCAGCCGCCGCTAGCTGGCAGGGGCAAGGCTCAGCCTGGGATTTTCAGCCACGCCGTATTCGTGCTTCCGCAGGGGAGCTCCGTGCCTCAGTTTCCCTCTCTGAAATGCGGTGCGTGGGACTGACCTGCTTCCCTCCTCTTTGACAGCAGTGCCCAGAGGCCCTGGTGAGAGTCTTCAGCTGGCTAATCACTGACCAGATGGCAGAGACCCCTTCTTTGCCATCGCTTTTAGTAATTGCTGGAGAGGAGAGGTGGCTAGAGCAAGCTGGGATCAGGGGATGCTGATGCTCCTCTTTTCCCTGGGGCCTGCGTGGCCAGACGTGCACGCGTTGTCCTGGCAGCCTGCCTGGCCCTTGTCGGATGCCATGCCTAGAGCTCTGCCAAGTGTGTGGATCCATCAGCCTGCGAGCCTGCCAACTCTGCTGCCTACATGGACAGGCACCAGCCTGCAAACCCTCCCAGAGGTTCGTTGGCACTGGGATATGCGCAGCCCCTCTGGAAGCAGTCGGCTGTCACGGCTCGCTGGCAAGCAGGATGCCATGGGGTGAGCCTGGCATGGACATCCCAGCAGGACAGGCCGTGCTGGGCCCGGTGGGACTAATTCAGGCAGGTCCTGCGCAAACACAGCACTGCTGATCCTGTCTGCATGGTCCCAGCTAGTATCCGTGGGAAGGAATTGAAAATCAGACGTGACTATATGGCTGGACCAAGCCCTGCCTTGCCTGTGTCATTGACCATCTGCCTTTTTCAAGCCGTGGAAGTTAAGGAAGGACCTGGCTTCCAAATCAAATCCCAGGGAGTCTATTGACCTGCAGCAGCTGGAGGTTGGTACCAGAAAACTGCAGAGCGGTGGCATCCTTGAATGATGTTCGGAGTAAGATCTATCGATCTATTTCGTTTGCAAGTGTGTCTTTCCCTCAACAATATGGAGCTTGCCGCAGAAACTCACTGAAGCTTGTATTTGTCGTCTTCGATCTCCTGGCCAGCCCTGTGCTCTTCTACCTGGCTGCTCTGAAGCACGTTTCCTAATGTGCTTCCAAATGCAGAATGACCCCAAAGGCAGGTCCCAGAGAGCAACCCGCAGATCTCAGAGTGCTAACACAGCATGGGTGGTGCGCCATCTCCTCTTGACATCTGCGCAGGCAGCAGCAGAGCCGGGCTGACCTCCGTGCTCAGTGTCCTGCTGATTTTCAGCTTCCTCGGGCACCGGTGCAGTGGCACAGACCTGCCCTCGCCTGAACAACCCGGGCTCATCTACCTGTGTGTGTGCGGTGTGTAGACACTGATATCTGATGTAGTCAGCCAGAAAGAGCTGCTTTTCGGGCACAGCTCAACTGATCTATTCTTGACAGATGTCTGCTTTGCAGTAAGTCACCCCAAAGTGTGACAAGGCACGTGCGGGTGGAGCCCAGCGGGCGCCGAGCCTGTGTGCGGCTTTTCGGCTGGAGCCTCGCAAAGGGCCTGCTGTGGCTGGGTGTCTCAGACAGCTGATCAGCTGGGGCATGTGCAATATGCAGTTGTGGCTGCGTGCTGTTAAAGTGTTACTTCCATTATGGTGTTGCAATCTGGCTGGGTCTCATGAAATAACCCAGCTGCTAGACTCTTTGCTCAGGAGAAGGAGGATCATTCCCCCTGTCTGACCCCCCTCTCTGAGGGGGTCCAAGCCCCATCTCCTGCTCCTGGTGAGCAGTCACGAAGCGGCAGCCTCCTGGGCAGACGTTCGCTGTCTCTGCACTTGAAACTGTTCTCCTGTGTAGATCTCTTGGAGACCGTGAACAAATACAGTATCAGCACTTCTACGTTCCTTGATATAAATGAAGTTACATGGCCAGAAGCTGAGACTTCTGATGTTTATTGCAAGTGCTATTTATAATACCGACATGAAAGCAGAGCATTCGTGCATTAGAAGTACCTTCACTTTGGAGAAAAGCACCAAAAAACCAGTAATATCATCACACATAAATGCCTGGGGGAACTACACCCAGTCAGGAAAAGTGACCTGTGCTCTTTCATAATCGCTCTTGAAACTGTCAGAGCAACGTTAATCCAAAGGTCTCAAAGCACTTCGGAGATGTGTAATAGGTGGAGACGCAGCAATCAAAAGCTGTGGCAGAGCTCACACTGATTTTTGTAGACTTTGGATAAAATTAATGCATAACGTGTAACAGGCAGCTGAAGGTCAGGAACTGTTGCCCCCAGCCGCTCTGCTTGAACCACCAGGCGCCTTTCTTCCTCTTCTAGTCTCAGCTTATCGGTGTCATCAGTCTAAAATAAATGGCACCAAAGTTCACACCTTGTGACTATATGCACAGAGACTGACAGAGCTGTTGAAGACTTGAGAGGCTGTTCCCATCATCTGGTCTGACCCTCTACAGCACACAGTATCCGTTCTTGACTTCTGAAGTCTTCCAATGATGGAAAGGCCTCACAGTCTTAGCTAATTGTTTCAATAATTAAATGCTTTTATTGTCTAGAGCCTGCACTTAATCCTTGCTCTCAGTCCATCTAGTGGCAGTTTTCAACACTGAATCTCTGTTCTCAAAGACACTTCTGAATGAAAAAAGCACAAAAGCTGGTTTAGCAATTAGATGAGGTTTCTAACATTTAAAGCTGTACTGCACAGCATAAGTATTACAATCTGTATTTCATGAAACAATATATGTTTCTTTTACATATATTCAAAGTATCTTTTCATATATTGTTCCATACAATATGCAATACGTATACATCTAGGTCAGTCAGTTTCATCTTCTCTGCTTTTGCTTTACCAAAAACAGACCAAAGGGATGAATGGCTGTGTTTCAGCTCAGTGAGACCCGAGTTCATTCTTGATTCCTTCACAGGGAGGAAAGTCAATAGTAGTAGGGGCAGCTGATAGGAAAAATGTGCTGCTTTTGCATGACGCTGATGTTCTGATAAAACCTTGCTACTCCTTGATTTTGTAAATCCCGAGCAAGGAAAGTAGTTTTGTGCATGGCTAACTAGTTGGAGCTGGAGGTCAGCATTGCCCATGTTGAACCAACAGTGTGAGTCAGAAAGCACATAGCTATGTTTTAGGGTCAGCACACTTGTTTCCTCACGCAGCAAGTTGCATGGGACTCGCAAGACAGCTTATCTTGTCTCAACCTGCCCCCAAAAGGCTGAGTACACCAGCTAAGCTCACCTCGACTGGACAGAGGCATCCTGGGCAGTGTTAGCTCTTAGATCTGGCAGCTCATAGAGCCATGGTGCCTCTTTGTAGAGCTGTCAGTTTTTCAGAGTTTAGAGTATGTAGGCATCACTACGAGGGTAGTTGTTTTTCACCCAGCTGCTGGCCAGCTGTGGGAGACTACAGCACCAGCAGTGTTGGCTGTGACAATGTGTTTGCATACATGGATGTTCAGAGCATGCTGTGATACTGTGTTACACTGCTGTTGTTTTGGGGTTTGGTTTTTTTTTTCCTGAGAAGGAAGGAAAGAAGCTTGTGCAGTTCAGCAGCAGGAACAGTAGTAAAGAAAGAAGAGTTTTTATCCGTCTCTTTCCAGGTTTCCTGGCTGAAACTACAGCCTGTCTCCACCTCCCCTTAAAAAAAGGTAAGTATCTCTTGATCACAAAAGTAGACCGAGAGGAATTGAGGAAGCAGAGCGGCTGCCCTAGAGAAAGGCTCAAAAAAAAAAAAAAAAATGAAAGCCTGTGTGTCTTCCTGTCAAGAAAACAACACCGTTAACTTCTTCAGGTAACAAAGATTTAATGTTTGTAGGTGCCAGGCGTTCCTGTGGGTAGCTTGGTGTGAGAGCGATAGAATCACGGAATCACAGAATCTCCTAGATTGGAAAAGACCTGTAAGATCATCTAGTCCAGTCATTAACCTAACACTGACAACCCACCACTAAACCGTGTCCCTGAGCACTATATCTACACGACCCTTAAATACCTCCAGGGATGGGGACTCCACCACTGCCCTGGGTAACGCGTTCCAATGCCTGATGACCCTTTCAGTGGAAAAATTCTTCCTAATATCCAATCTAAACTTCGTTTGGTGCAACTTGAAGCCATTTCATCTTGTTCTGTCACCTGTTACTTGACAGAACAGGTTGACTCCCACCTCTCTGCAACCTCCTTTCAGGCAGTTGTAGAGAGTGATAAGGTCTCCCCTCAGCCTCCTTTTCTCCAGGCTAAACAACCCCAGTTCCCTCAGCCGCTCCTCATAAGACTTGTGCTCCAGACCCCCCACCAGCTTCGTTGCCCTAAGAAAGATCAGAGTTACAGCAGTACTACCAGTTACTGCAGAATTTCTCTATGTCACTAGAGAACCACCTGCATAGAAATGCAATATATTGTATTTACAGCAAACAAATGCAAACAATGGTGGGTTGGAGCTCTGAACGTGTGGCTAGCCCTGTCGGTGCTGGGGCGTCAAACAACACTATAACAACCGCCACAGACACAGTAAACTGATAACGTGCTCAGAGACCGTAAGTCACTCTTTGCTATCTCTATCATTGTGGTGTTTAGGGCACACTGGGTTTCTGATTGCGCAATGAAATGGCATCTGACTGAAGACATTTGGTGTTTGTAAGGGAAGTTGTACCTGAGCCAAACCGCTCCTTTGGAGCACAGCAAAGAGCCACAGCACCGTGACCGGTGGTTTTGTAAAGTGTAGGATCCTCAGTGAAATTACCCTGGGCCTCTCCATCCAGGCTCTCTATTGTACAACAAAACCCAATGTATGTGATAGATTGGATAAAATCTTCATTGACTGTCCCTGCTCAGCTTAAGCCGAGTATTTTCTTTTGCCACTTGATACCAGTCCCTTGCCACCAAAAAAACTTTTTGTAATTAGTAAAGAAAAGAAGCCAAGACATGGAGTATTAAGTTATCGTTTATAACTAATTTTATTCAGATTCAAATAGTTTCCTAAAATCTTGTAGGGTTTGCTTGGTTTATATCAGGTTCTTAGACAGCACTTAACATTATACATGCCCACACTTGGAAAAGATTATTTCACCCCATGTGTTTACTGTCATTCCACTTGATTCTGTAAAACATTAAATATGCCAGAGGAAAAACCAAAGGTGAAGATATTGAATGCTCCTAGTGTTACAAAAGATAAATAAGCTGAAAGCAACAACATGACAGCCTGAGATACCATAACAAGCTGTGGGTTTTCTCCACTCCAAAACTGCATTCAATCCATGATCTTTTCTACAGCAAGATGGGAGGGCGAGGAAGGGCTGAAAAAAAAATACTGAATGAAAAGAAAATATTTTTTGCTTTTACCAGCAAACTTTTTAACCCTGATGTGCTTTTCACACATTCTGCTGCTCAGCAGGGACAGGAGACCCTGTTCACCGGTGCGAAAGCATGTCCGTGTGTACGCTGCCCTCCCCAAAGGCAGCCAGAGGATGCGGCTGTGCCAGCCTGGGGGCACAGAGCTCTTCCAGGAAGAAACTGCCAGCGGCTATAGCCCAGGGGCAGTGGGCAGCGGACGCTTCTGTCCATGATTCTGCTTTCGTTTCCTCTTCTCCCCTTTTCACGTCCTCCCCTTCTCTCCCACTCTTACCTGCACCTGCTAAAGTCCAGCTTCATCCTGCCTTTGGCTCTGGTTTACGTAGCAACAGCTGCCTTACATTTTGTAGCTGAGATATATAGAGAGAAAATCACATCTGATTCTTTGGCTGTTCAGAGCAAGGGTCGTTTGGGAGGTGCCTTGGAGTCTCATGCACTCTGCTTTAAGGGTGGCTTAATGGCAACGCAGTGTTCATTTTGGGAGAGGAGGTCAGTATCTACCTTGCGGGGCTGGCGAGGATAACCCCCTGTCCTCAGACGCTTCTTTCTGCTTTTGTAATCTCAGCCCATCCTGGCCTGGTGTTTCTGATTGCCCTGCCGAGGACTTAGCAGCTGGTTTTGTGTCTGCAGTTGGCTCTTTCCTCTTCTCTGAAGGCTCTTTTTTGCTTGGTGCCTCTGCTCTGCCTGTCCCTCGGCCACTACCATCTGTGGCACTGGACGTTACTTGCATGGCTGGCGCCGGCTGAAGGGGCTCGTTGTTCTTCTTCCACCTCCGGGCCCCTGACCGTGTATTGAATTCATATATTTTGCCTGTAACTTGCAAGGGAGAAAATACGACTGATTAAAATCATTCCTGCTTTAGCAGATTAAGACATAACAGTTCTCCTCAGGATGGGGTTGAAACGAGAAACATGAAGCACCTGGAAAATCAGCTGAGTTGGGGAGGAAGCCCCGAGAGGGAAAGCCTCACTTCTTCAAGTGAGTTTGGGGACCTGGACGTCATGGTGGCTGCTCAGGGGAGATGCTATTCTATCAGAATAAAAACAGGTCTGTGGTTCGGGGAATAGGAATATTCAAAATATTCCTATTGCAGAAAAAAGGATGTTCTTACACATACCTTATCCATCCTCATACCTTACCTATACCTCTATCCAAGTTACGGCTACCATGGGTTAACATGGGCAATGTAACAAACACATCCATAGTCCTTAGTTATTAGGACTGAGTCTCCCAAAACTTTTGCCTTTGGCCATGCTGAGCAAGGCCACTGTATATGTCTGTGCCTATTTTTTCAAGTACAGTTGTCTACCTGAGGTAGCAAAACCTGCTAGGAGCACATTATGCTACATCTTTCAAACCATGTCAGGTCATCTAGGTTGACCCAAGATTTAGAGATCTGGGATCCCCAATGAGTTTTGGCTGTATGCGTTTCTTCTCCATTTGCACAAAATGCTTTCCTCCAGGCTTGCTGTGCACAGTGTGATTCATAGAGTGAAATACTGTGTATTTTCTGTTTCTGCAAGTACATGCTTCCATTATATATATAAAATATTGTTAAATTTGGGATGTTAAGCACACATGGCTACATTTCCTGGTTAGAAAGATTTTTGTCCTTCTTCAGATTTTACAGGTAATTTCTACTTGTACATTAAAAGCAAAGTATCTTCTCCTTCAGTTCATTTACTACCTAGAGATAGGTGGAAAAATTGCGATGCATCCAGTGTGATTGCCTCCCAGTTGAAATCACTGTCTCTTGCTAAACAGATGGAGAATCAGGAGCTATAGTGGCACTTCTTGTAATTAAACATTATTAATATGAGACAAAAAAAAGACCATTAATGCCTGGAAAGAAACGGTGGTTACGTGTTACTACATGTTACAGTTTGTATCAGAATTAACGGGTTTTGACACATTAACACAATTTGAGCAATTAAAGATGAAACTGGATCTCTTTACATGTTATTTTTTCTGACTGCTTACAAGGCGGGCATGTTAAAGCAGCCCAGATCAGGAAGCAGCTCCTGACCATCCCTCCTAATCATATTCAACAGATGATGTCCTGGGAATTATTAAATCTCATTTCCAAACCACCAACACTTGATCCTCTAAGGTCTGGGATGAGCCACGGAGGGGAGGCAGGGGAGACGGGGGGGAGTGGGGAGCGCACATTTCTCTGCTGACAACACAAAGCTGTGTTATAGCTTAATGTTTGTGTCAGGCATGACAAAAACGCTATGGCTCTGGGGGGCAGTTTGGATGGGCTCAGATATCCTTAAGTCTGATGTGGTCAGGTTTGCTGAGGAAGGGAGCCGCCAGCTGTCCTGCAAAAACACCGGGAAGCAGCTCTTGCAGCAGCCCAGAGAACATTCATGTTTCATATATTGCAAATGCAGTTACAAAGGGAAAAAGCAGGGACTTTGGAGCCCATCCCTCCAGATCTCTTTATAAATAGCAGGTGGGCTTGGACCTGGACCAAACTGGCCTTGAGCAGCCTTGTGGATGGGCTTAATTGCACAGTAGGGTCCCATTTGTTTGCCCAAATTCTACTGAAGTCCCCATGCCTAGTGTTTCCCATTAGCTCACGGCATCCAACAGCTCCGAGCCAGCTAATAAGAAACACAAGGTACAAGCACTTGGGTGGAAATTTCGCCAGATGAATCCAAGCCTTGAAATAAGCCTGCCTTCTTCTGGATAATTTTTAGACCTATTGTTTCAGACCTATTTTCAGATCTATTTGTTAAAGGTCTATTTTGACTGACTGTCACATTTTACCAGCCCCCTCCCCCCTCCATGCTGGGGCCCTCAGCCGTCAGGCGCAGGGCTGGGCACCCTAATGCCAGGCCAAGCATCACGGTGTGGGCTCAGGCAGGGGCTGTGGTTCAGGGGGATGAGGTAAGGCAGATCAACCCTTAGAAAAAAAATAAAAATTCTGTTATGAACCCTGCTGCAGAGCACAGTGGCCATCACCTAGGGAAGGGGATAAGCGCTACACCTCCCGGGTCATCCTGGTTTTCCCAGCTTTTGCCTTAATTTCACTTTTCCCAGCTGGTTTATCAGGCATGCTCAGAGTTAGCATAGCGGGAGGCTGGTGACACACTCGGTAGTTGATGCCACCACAACTGTATCTAACAGCAAATGGTCTTCCCTTTCCTCCCCAAGCCGCGATACCCGTGCTGTAGATAAACAGCAGCAATGAACTGTTGCTACAAGGGAGGAGGTTTGTGCAGGAGCGAGTAACTCTCCCACCCACCCTGCACCCAGGGAGAGGTTTCAGAGACGAAGTCAGTACATCTGCGGCTACGTTAATCTGCTGACCACTTCCCAGACATGAAAAGGGTGAAACCATGGAGCCATGACAGTACCAGAGCAGGAGGCTTGCAGCAAATCCCTCCTCCCCTCTCACCTTCCAATACCGGATCCATACATTCAGGTTTAGCAGAGGATCAGTGAATAATCTGGCCACCATATGTGTGCTTTCAAGGGACATAAGTATATTCTACCACTAGAAATGTTACTAGGGCACTCTCTTGATTTTCACTGTCTGTGCAATATAGTTCCCTTTCTCCTTGGAAACAGCAAACCTGAAATACGAAAAGCAAATGTCGAACCATATTTAAATCAACTAATCCAGTTTGTTTCCAGCCAAATATTCATATCCACTGTTAATTGCTTTTTATTACCTGGGTCTCTGGCTTCTCCATCAAAGACAGTGCTTAGCTTTGTCATTGTCTGTGAAGAGAGACAAAATGTGAAATGAATCCTGTGAATCAGTTAAGTAAGAAGGACGAGCAGTGACTTGGAAACGGTGACCTACATGGATGGAGGTGTATTTGTACAACCTGCATATTGCATTCCTGTAGGCTGGGTTTAATCAAAACTGGCAACAAAAGCCATTTGTGGTGTAGGGTGTTGCCACTAGATGTTCAAAGGAGAATTAATAAGGTCTGACATGCTAAATGCCTCCACGTGTGTAACCACAAGAGGGTCACCTCCACCCAGAGGAGGCTTGGGAATCCCCTCTCTGAAGAATTTGGGGAGGAAGAGTACTCTAATGAAAGGACCTTGCAGCCTTTATGGTTTTATGGCTATGAAAAAGAAAGAAGCCCCAAAATCTAGAAGAAAAAAAACATCTATTACAGTGGAAATAACTATGGCATTTTGCTGCAAACAGCTTATCAAAACCAAACTCTTTACAGCTTGGGTACACTTGTGTACGTTACTGGTTGCAGTCAGGCAGGTCAGGGTTAGCCGCACAGGTCAGTGGTGTCTCAGCAACCCGACATTGCCATCAGTGAAGCTGGGGAACTTGTCATCCTGCCTCTGCGGCTGCAGAGAGTTTCATTGTCGCTGCTCTGGTCACAGCCTCTCTGGCCTCCCACGCACAGGGCTGCCAGAAAGGCCGGAGAATTTGGCATTTGGAAGCAAAGGGGTCACGGCGCAGGTGAGCACCCATCACACCCAGTGCTGCCTCCAAATACAGAGGCCAGCTGGGGCACTGAAGTGTTTTGCATTTGGGGCAATCCTTTTTTCCTTGCCTATCATTTTGATATTCTCTTCGGAAAACAGACACCTTTCACAGAAAGGGTCCCACGATCATATTGCATGAAGGGGCTGGGCAAAACTGGGTTCTGTTTTGAGTCTGGCTGTACTTACCACAACCACTTCTTTCTTAGGTTTCTTCTTTTCTGCAGAAAAGGAAATGCACATTGTAAAGAATCAGATTTTTCCGACAGTGACCATAGACACTAAAGCCAAGATTTCCTCAAACAAATAGACATTTTCGGTACTCAACTTCTGAGGCATCTCACATGAGCCCTATTTCTTTTCAAAGGATAATCCCTCATACTCTTTGAAAAGCAAACTGCTTCATAGTATTTTGGAGTGAGAATCCACAGTTGCCAATGACTAATCAGATTTTAGCCTTGAAAAGTCTTATTCCTTCAGTAATGAATAAATAACAATAGTTTCTTTAACAAATTTCCATTTCTAAATAATATGACCAGATGTAGAAATTCACCTTTGGGGATATTTGAACTACAAACGTAGATTATTTTTTTTCTGTGAATGTTTGCAGTTGCAAAGCTTGCGCACTCAAACATGCGCTTGGAGACAAAACAGGGACGTGCTGCAGATCCAGTCAAGTAAAATTCAGATTGTAGAACAGTTTGGGTATGTGTGAATTTACCACACTATTAACTCATCCCACATGCAAACAAATACAGCAGCAGTGCCATGGGCATCTCAACAGCATGGATTTGTGGATGATACCCAACTAGTTGCTATGATTTCTTCTTGCTTGCTCCTTGCCAATTTGTTTAATGGCCTTTCTGTGGAGAACTGTATGCCTGGCCACCAATAGGCTTTACGACCGGGTGCGCAATACTCTGAAGTGCTGCAGATGGGTCTCAACCTGAGCGCTGATGGGAAACCTGCTCTGCCTGGCCTTTGCTGCCCAGCGTTTGGGAACCAGTTTCTCAGAAAGCACCAAGCATCCATTTTTTGGGAACCAGCCAATGCTGAAATGTCTCAAATTGGGCAACCAAGAGAACAGCTAATTTTGTTGGGGTTTGTTAGTTGTGTTTTTTTCAAGCTGGGAGATACTGATTGAGGAGGGGCAGTTATAAAAGCAGGGCCTTACTGAGCCCATATGAGCCATGCTTGCCAGCAGAAAGCTAATGGGACTAAAAGGAACAGGACTGCTTAAAAAAAAAACCACTTTTTTTTAATGTGCAACTTATACCCCTGCTAAATTATACAAACCCCTTTAAAAGCACAAATGCTTTAGAATAAGTCTTCAAGTACATGAAGCAATGGTGTCAAGGGAGTAAATGAAGGGAGCAGAGAACAGGGAATTAGACTGGAGAGGACTCTTGAAGGTGCTGTAGAGGGATGGGATTATTTCTTAACAGATAGCATACAAATTGCACGTGAAAAAATACAGTAATACTTTAGCATCCATGCCAGAATACCAGGCTACCCTGAATTTGGTTTTTACCTAATAGTTAATAGATCTGAATACCAAAAGGACTGTGATATCACTTAGGCAGACCTCCCATAATCAGCCAGGGTTATTTAATCTCAATACTCTTGTACTTGTATTTGTCTAGAAATGAATTTACAAATTTTACACTGAATCATAAACAAGGTCTTGTTGTGAAGTATCAAAATATAGAAAGGAGGTACACACCTGGAGCATTTATCCTGTAATGAAAAAAAGATTGAGTGTAGTTAACAAATGTCATACTTTCACCTACATAAAAATATCATGCTTTGTCCTCTTTCATTTGGCAAGAAGGATGTGTTTCCTTGAGTTCTGGGATTTGCTTGATTTGTTTGGTTTCTGGTTTTGCTTTCACTGAAGGCCTGCATCATTTAATGCTGCTCCCAAACAGGAAAACATCCCCGAGCATTGCTCTAACACCTCTCCAAGAAGGGATGATATTAAAAAAATTAAGACTTATTGATGATAGCATGATGGATTTATATTATCTTCAAATATTATATTTTTTTCAAATATTGTCATCCTGTTCCATCCTTGGAGGAAGGTCAGGTTTTTTGATCTGATGTGCCAGATAATACCTTTGAAAATATTTGAAAGGTTGAAAATGTTTATGAGAATACAGAAATTGTTTTTTAGTGGGAGAGCCTGGCCCAATTAATAAATAATAACAATAGCCAAATTATGTGCTGCTAGATTCATTTGTCATTTTTACCACAAATTGCTAAATTCCTTACACACACCATTTGAATTATAATCACAGTCATATATTACCTCTTTACATTTACCATAGTTTTTAAATTTAAGCCCAAATCTTGAGAATACTTAGAGAAATCCCTTTTTTTAATCCTAGTCCATTTAAAGAGCTGCTTATCTTTGTTTTGTGAAGTAAAAAGTGAATTTAGAGGCAGTCTGGCTCCGGCCTGCTGAGAAGGCAGCCTGCGGCGATCTCTGCCACTTCCCACAATGAACCAGAGCTGGTCCCAGGTGCTTCCGTGGCTTTTGCCAAGCACGAGCACTTAGAGGTACCATGAAGTTTTATGGGTCAGAGCCTTGCAACGGGCTTGGGTAAAACTCTAAGAAATCTGCAGAAGTTTTGCCTGAACAAAGAATTTGGCACGAGCACCAAGGAAAGGACTCTGGGGTCCATAGCTGAGAGGGAAGAATATGCATCCAGAAACTACCTAGATGGGAGCTTCCTTGGTGTGTGAGCCAAATACAAACCAAAAACATTTGTGTTCTTCGTGACCACAGTCAAGCACAGGCTCTGACTACGCCTCACGAATGTAGTTGCTTTTAGAGGTCGTGATTGTTGATTCCACTGTTACCTTCAGCTAATGCTGTTGTTAAACTGTTAGTAAACCCATGAAATAAAATTCCATGGACATTTTTCCTTGATTTCATATCATTAACACCAAATATCCCTGCGGCTGGTAACAGCATTTACTACAGCACGCAGCATACTGCTATAAAATATTCAAAGCATAGATTTCATTGCGGCTGAAGGGCCTGAGTTCTCTCTGTTACTGCCAGTTGTTGCTGGGTACTTCCCCAGCGTGACATTTGGGAGGACTCACAGAGGTGCGCCATCTGCTTTGCCTGCCGGAGGGCAGCGGGTGCGGACCCACGTCGCCAGCAGGAACCCCAGGTACCCCAGCAGTCCAAGGAGCAGCAAACTGCCAAAGGTGATGACGAACGGCACGTACCACGCCGATTCAGAGTAGAGGTTTTCCCTTTTTGTCACAACAGTGAAGCCAGGCTTTTAAAACAAGATAGGAAAAGTTCCTCAAGGCTGCATACTTGTAAGGTTACTGACACCAACGGCACCTTTCATCTGGCTGAACTGCTGCACTGAAGCACCTGGCCCAAGCTTGCCCCAGGGAGGGCTTGCAGAGGGAGATAATGTCTGCTGGAGACAGTGATTCATCCCACGTACCTGTCTGCTGACTGCTGAGGCAGCTCATATGACTGAGATGGACCACCGAGCTCCTGGGGCAATCAAAGGCAGGTGAAATGGAGCCCACCCACGACGCAAAAAGGAGGTTCCAGATCATGTTTCAATGTCTTATATTAAAACAAGCATGTCGTGGTGGAGTTTAAAAGCCTCAGGTTGCCTGAGAAGCTGCGAGCACCCTGTTGGAGGCTGAGCAAGTTCAGGGAATACTGCCATTACAGAGATAATGGTTTCTTGTTACCTAAGGCAAAACTGGAAGTAGGTTATCTTCACTGCAGTGATCGTTCGGCCCCCTTCATAAGAGGAGTTGAACCCCAAGGAATTGGGTTACTGTATAAAAAGAAATTAAACTCTTTTTTGCCTGTGACTTGTTCCAGAAGGGAAAACCACACTTGCTGAGCAGTTCTCATCTCCCACATCTTCCCAAGTGCCAGGAGACACATCTCTGAGCTGGCACGTCACTTGGTGCTAGCAATTCATTTATTAAGGTCGCATCATGAAACTATCCTCACACAGATCAGCAATTACTCATTTACTCTACCTGGGTCATTACCTAGTGTGGTACTATTAGTTTTGACCGTCTACTGAGGTTTTTATTCAATTTTCTGCAAGACATTTGTAATCACATTGTGGATGAAATTTAGTAGGGTATCTATTTCTTTCCTGTTTAAGGATACCTTTAAAATAATCCATTTAGCCTTGCAAAAAAAAAAAAGGTACATCCAATCCTTAGAGAAACTCTCAGATAATCTCAAGAGCACAACCACCACTCCATCCTCACTGGGACTGAAGTCACAAGTGACTTTTTGTGACAGCACTTCTTTGCCACACTACCAGCCTTCCAGCATCTGATTCATCAAGTTGCTGCACCGAACACGTCAGGAGTAGTGATGGGAGAAGTTGCTGTAATGGAGGTGCTCGTCTGGAAAACAGACTGAAAGTGGAAGGCTGGTATCTCTGGGGAGGCAGATTTAATGCTGTGGTATGTGGTCTAGACTGTTTGTATTTGTGGTAAAGTACGGGAAAGAAATACAGAATAAGTTTTGTTATTCAGCTTAACTTTTCATTTCCACATCAAGTTGGGGTGGCGGGGAGAAGGCTGTGAGAAAACCATTTATTCCTTCCCAACAGAGCATTAGATAATAACAGGATTATTAATCAGTCTACAAGTTAGTATTTAAGCATTTTCATAGCAAAGTGTCCAGACTTGCATGTGCTGTTTGCAGGATCCCCTGGTTCTGGCTCAGTTACCAGAAGCCCCTAGCAGATCCAGACCATTTTACAGGGAATAGCACTTTACCCCTTTACCAGCGTACTCATATTTTCATTCCCGCATGCAAGCAAATAAAGGACAATGCGATATGCCAGCAGGTTCTGGATGACAGAGAGATGGTGCAGCAAGGGATGAAGGTGGCAGCTGGCACGTGGATGGGGACAGAGTGGTCTGTACCCTCAGGCTCTCCACACAGCCTGCACCAGCCTGATGGAAATCAGCTCCAAAGTTAAAGTGGTGAGCCAGAGCTTGCCTGGGATGGCTTTGTGGAGGAGTAGACTGTATCGCTGGGACACAGGCTCACAGCTCCACAGCCTGAGCAAGGCCAGATCCCACCCTAGCTGCCAAAAGCTGTGCAGGCTTCCCCAGATCAGCTATGGGCCACCATGTGGGCAGGGAGCTCTGGAGAGACCCATCCCACCTCTCCGGATTTGGTGTCTGCAACCTGCTGCAACCTCAGCCACAGGCTGAGGCTGTGCACAACCTCTTCAGTTCCTGACAGGCAGATCAAAGTTTTACATGAGGGTGACCTCAGGGATGGAAAAAAGCCCCTTCTAAGTCATGAGGATTTCTTGTTCTTGATGCCTATTTTAACTTTGGTAGCCACAGATTAATGTGTCCAACAGCTAAAGAAGCACATTCAATTGCAAGACAGCTGGTGGAGTGAATAGCTATGAATAAAAAAACAGGTAGTGCAAAATGTATGAGGTAATTTTAAGGTTCCAAGCGAAGGTTAACCCCAGCTCTTTCCTTATTAATAAAGCTGCCAAAAATCTTTAACTTTCCAGTTACGTGGTAATGGCAGCATGCCTGGTCCTTTGGCTACTTGCCCTTTTTGTTTTAGAAAGTAAAATACAAAACATATGTTATGACTCTGTACCTGGGACCAATCCTTCATGATGCTGAGTACATCAACCACCTTCGGCTCCAATGTAAGAGCATGGGGCTCAGCACTTCCCAGGACTGGACCCACTGTAGGTTCTTGTTTTCCTTGTGCATACATCTACCCTCTTTTCTTCACTCCCATAGAGAGCAGCCCATGAAAGAACCACAGAAGTAGACATAAATTTCAGTGAACTTACCGTTGTGGCAATGACAGTAGTTGGGTTTGGGATAACTCTGATGCTTAAAGTCACCATCCCAGTTTTAATTAGGTGTGTATTTTTGTCCCCGGCAGATAGTAAATTGTCATCTGTTATATAGACTTGCAGTTTGTAAACCCAGTTTATATCAAGTCCACTCTCATAGTCAAACCTCGATGCAAGAATCAGCCGAGACGTGTTGGAGCCGGCACTGGGTGAAAAGATGAAATGATTGTTCACGTTGCCTGCAAGCAGTAGCAAAAAACCAAAACAATGTCAAAAAAAAAAAAAAAAAGAGAGAAAAGCAGTCCCACATTGATGTAAATGGTTGCGACAAGCAAAAAGATCAGTTTCTGTTGACAACTTGTTATGGATCACTATACACTTGTGCAGTGAAATATCCTTGATAAGAACAGCTCCTTGATCTTCCTGATAACATATAAAATCAGATAAAAAAATATAGTCATAATAGCATTAAAACATGGAATAAGACCTTCCGTGGGGACACAGCTGAGAAGAGGCTGTGGGAACACTTCAGAGCCATAGGGCACACAAGAGGTCACCCAAATGACCTGTCCTTACAGCTGGAAGAGCACCCGGAAGCAGCAGCACCCAGCCAGGGTGAGGACCCTACAGTGTTGCAGGGTTCATTCCACCACTGCGGTGTCCCTGGAGTGGCCCCTAGGCCACATGGACACAACCAGTGTCTCCAGAGGCCCCTCCAGCCCCTCTCCATGGTTTCTCCCTCTGCCAAGAGGCAGAGGCCTTTCATCAGCTCCCACAGAGACATCAGCTCCCGCAGAGACTCAAGGGATATTAATTGCCTCCAGGGCTTCATCTGCACTGTGGGGGCAGAAAGGAGAGTTCAGTGATGCTGGTCCCTCAGCTTCCCATTTTCTGTCCATGTATATGGAGATCTGCTAGTGGCCTGAGCTCCAGCTCTCAGGCTCTAAGCAGACCACATGTAGGAGAGGTTAGAGGCATGAAAAGGTGCCAGCTGTGCTTTAGTTTTGCTCTTGTTGCCCCATACAGTTTCAGAAATTGAAGTGACCTTGAAGGCCACATCAATCGTACAGCACAAAAGAGGCCATGGGCTGCCCTGTGGCTCAGAGGCCAACTGCATGGCACAGCTCACGTCCGTACAGCCAAAGCCCTGAGTCTTCACCCTGGACAGCCCATACAGAGTGCCTTCTTGGCAAGGTCTGCGTCCCTTAGCAATGCCCAGAATCTCTTGGGGAATATACTGCTTGGCACACACCAAAATCATGCCAGCAACCAAACTTAATGCTTCAGCAGTGTGGGCCAATACTGGACCTGTGGCCAGGCCCTGACTTACTGATACAAACGCAGCCTTCGTATGGCCTTGTGCGTAAATACCACTGCTGCAGAGTCACCTCAGCAGCAAAAAAAGAAATTGCCCCAAAAGTGTGTGTTCCCTTTTTTGTGAAGCTGAATGTCATCCCACACCACAGCAGTTCTCCAAGTGGATGCAGTTGATTATCAGGTCCAAACACACATTCTTAAAACAGGGGTTTGATGCACACAGCATGGACCTAGGACATGCAGGTTTGCTCAGTTGTTTTGAACAGTGTACCACCATCTAAAGGTGAGGTATGCAGAGTAACAGAACCCACCATCATTTCTCAAGATTTACTCAGCTGTAATTAGAAGTGAAATTTGACCCTGCATATCATTCCAACTCATTCTTCTGAAGTCCTTGTCAATTATGCAATTAATTGCCAATTAATTAACATGGTAGGCAATCCAGTCTTGCAGGGGAATGGTTCTAGGTGGTAAATGTGGAGAGACATCTCTTTTGGTAAGCAGCAAAGCAATACTGTGCAAAACTTGTGAATCACATCTAGCTCTCCATGAGAAGTAGCATATAAACTGTGCAAGACTTCTATTTACAAGTCAAAGCAAACCATCAGCATTCATAAATTTTTGCACTGGTCCCAGCTCACACACCATGACACAGTACCTTCATTAATGAAGTAACGGAAAGACCTGGGATCAGAATCACGATCTTGACATTCAATCCTGAAACCATTAATATTGGTCCCAACAGCTAAGCTGACTGGGATTTGAAGCGAATAGAAATTGGGTGAACAAACTGGTTCTTCATCATTTACTTCCAAAACATTGACAGTTACCTGAAAGAAAAGAGCAATAGCAAGCTGAAGTTCCTCCACTGTGCTAAGCCAGAATTTTATTAACTTCAGAAACTGTTTGACTCTTCCCATTTTGCTCTTTTGATCAACAGCAGTCGAAGAGCAATGAACCTCCCTTCCAATCTAGTTCCTACCAGAAAATGTCTGTGATCATTTGACCTTCGCTTGTTGTTGTGATCAGCACTCTTTTGGGAACAGGTTCTTTAACCCAAACCATCTTCCAAAACCACAGTTTCGAGATGGTGTGTCTGACTATTTGAATTACCTGAAGTCTGTCATTGTGAGAATGAGAAATAATAATAGTACCAGGTATTCATTAAACTTCCTTTCAAACCTCTCAAATTGCTTCACAGTCATTAGTTAGGCTTCTTAGCATATTTAATAGTAATGCAGAGCACGATCCATGGAAGGAAGGAAGATTCCTTATAGACTGACTGTTCCCAGTGAGAGAGAAATGCTGGTAATGGCCTTCTGCATGGCTGGGAGCACCCCAGGTTGCGTCAGATGTGCTTAATATCAGCTGGGGTTAGTTGGCTAGGAGAATAAGGTTACCCTTCTCAAAGCTCTTTCCTCTAATGTCTGTTCGTCTTTAACAGGCAACAGATAAACTTGTCAATGTTAAAAGCTCCCGGTGCTAAATTTTCCTTAATCATCACCTTGAAATATTATAGGTGATAAAGAGATTAAGTACTTCCCACTTAGCATCTCCACGGGTGGTGCTTGGCTGGAATAGAAAGCAAGCCTAGTACCTGTATTCCTCCCAACAGATGTGCAAAAATCAAAGGTAAGGCAGTCACAAGGGAGAAGATGTGAAAAGGAGTAAAAAGGAGTCTGTATGTGAAGGACACCAAGGTTCTTTGAAAGAAGTAACTATAAAACACCTTTGTGGATATACCATCTGGGGTTTTTTTCCTGACTAGAATAGGTCTGGGAAGCAAATTTGAGCACAAGCCTACTGTTTAATGTTATCATGGTCCCTGGCATGCTCTTGGCTCATGCCAGATAGCACCATTGGGGACGAAACTAAATCATGATCAGGGGAAGGCACATGCAAGGGTCCATACCCAGTAGGCCATGTGGACACAGCTGTATTGAGTGGGTTCTGGCAGTACCCCTAGAGGCTGCACAAGCCCTCCTTTCAATCCTCAAGGTATGCAGAACATCCCCTCTGTCCCAGCCCATGAAAACACAACTCTGATGGGCTGCAACACGATTGTCAGATTGCTTTGGGCCCTTTGCAGTGAAAAAACATCACATGCAAAATCAAAAGTATGTTTGAGTCAAGGGGCACTACATGAGGTCCAAAAAGGACTTGGCACTAAGCACGGCTAAAATTAGGTTGTGCTACCTGGCCTCAAGACCCTTTGCTTTTTCTATTTTCCAGTACATATGTAGCCGTAAAGAATATCTCAAATTGTCTAGGGCAAGAAAACAATTTCACTGCCCAGGTAAAATAAGAAAAAAAAAAGACTGAGAAACAAAAACCACAGAGTTAAAAATATAAAAATATAACTTTAAGCTTTTTGTAAGAAATAAAGCAAGACTAAGCGAACACCACCTCTTTCATCTGACTAATATACAGCTCTATGCAAGGATGGACTTGCCTTTACAGACCAAAGTGCTTTGCCCAATGTCTTACCGTTCTTGCCAGGAGGAAGAGAGAAAAATGTAGCTAAAGGGGGAGAAGTAGAGGGGATTTACTCACAGATGTTGTTGCAGTCTTCTCTTGGTCTGAGGCCTGTACTGTGAGAATGTGTTTCTGAGTTGTTTCATAGTCTAATCTAGCTAAAATCTTCACATCTCCTTTGGTTGGGCTGATCCAGAAGATATTTGTGTAATCCCTGGTGCCTCCTCCAGCTACAATGGAATAAGTGATGACACTGGGTGGCCAGTCCTTGTCTCTGGCATTCACTCTTCCAATGTTAGATCCAACTGAGAAACAGAAAATCCATATTTCATTCACATTTTAAGGAAAAGGAAGTACAAAGTACTTGTACCAACCAAAGCTTGATGAAACTGAACTAAAGATTTGTTTTAGAGTTTTTCACCCCCTAAAAAAGTAAAGCAAAGGTGTGAGATATACTAGTTCACCATGCTGTGCTATGACTCCCCCATGTATGAACTCACCTGCTAGCAATAAATAGCAAAACATGAGAAGCCTGCAGAGAACCACAACAGAAGTGCTCTGGTGGTGAGGGCCACCTTGAGCCCTGCACTGACATGCATGAACTGCTGCCTTGTGGCAGCCTGAGCACTGACTTGGTTGGAGGAACAAGGCTTGAAAAACAATTGTGCTGTTCCTTCCGAGGTGTTTGAAAAGCTGTTTGAATTAGCTTCGTGCCAAGCATTTATGAGGGAAACTACAAATGGCAGTGCTGTAAACTGTGAGAATGAAGATGGGGCTGTGCAAGCCCATCTCTGCAGACATTGATTCAACACTAAGTGGATCCACATGACCCGCGGGTATACAGGATGAATAATCCACATGCACAGAGTAAGACAGAAGGAGGATGTAAATGAAGGGTTGGCATTTTTTTTCTTTCCTGACCCTGTGAACTCTGGCCCTATTGCAAACTGTTGGCTCCTGTTTGGTACAGCAATAGCAAGCACCCTGTGAACATCAACTCAGCCCAAAACAAAAGGCAGTCTGATTCAGAAAAACATTATTTCTCTTGATAGTCTCAGTATCCAGCAAAGTTCTGTGGCTGACACAGAGAGCTTTACAGACATATCCATGTCACAGATGGGTTTCAAGTGTTATATTGCTAAGATACACGTCAGTGGTACGAGGAGACACACACAGAATAAGAAATGCTACAAAATTCAGCATATCATGCCCACTGGGAAACAGCGTAGAAAGTCAAGCTCCATCCATGCACCATAGAAATAAAAGTTGGGCAAGAACAACAGGCTTCTGATCAATGCAAGGCACTGGTATGAACAGCTGAAGGTGGGGGTCCTCTGATTGCTGAGCAGCTGTCCTGTGTCTCCTCATCCGCCCTTAGCCATCTCGCTTTCCTGGTAGTCTCACTCCTGCAGGAGCCAGGGCTGCCAGGGTGTCTCTGCCAGGCAGGCAGCCCTGGGAGCCAGCCCCCCCTGCCTCTCCAGCTCCCTCCCAGGCCATGCATCTCCACATCAGCTGCAGCTTTGCTGTACTCAGCAGTGGACAATGACAGCTTCACAGGGCAGGCAGGAGTGGTTTTTGCACACCTGTGGACCTTGGCAGGATCCTCCCAACCAGAGAAGGAAGAAAACAGGACGCTGAGGGTGAGGGCTGAAAAATTGGGCTTGCTGCTTTGCCCATGGCAAGGCAGACAAGGTTGTGGGTAGGATGGCGAGGCTGCTTGAAGCATGGCTTTTCCTTCCCACCACCCCCTGCCTCCTGGCTTAGGCAAACGGACACAGAAGCACCATAGAGCCCACAGGTCTGCTGATCACAACCACAGCTGCCTTTGCCTGTGCTTTAAGCCTGCCCTGGCCAAATAATTTCATTAGTTCAAGCAGGTACTACATTATCTGGCTGCTAAATCTCCTGGATTTTCACGGGGAGCTTCATCGCATCCCACTCGGATGCAGTGATACAGTTGGACATCCTCCTTGGTGACATGGTCATTGGGGCAGGTTTTTGAGTAACAGCAGCCTGTGGCAGTGTTGGACGTGCTGGAGGACAGGGCTGCCATTCAGAGGGGCCCAGCAGGCTCGAGCTATGGGCCAACAGGACTCACGGAGCTCAGCACAGACAAATGCAAGTCCTGCACCTGGGCCAGAACAAGTCCATGCATCAGTGCAGGCTGAGACTGACTGAGCAGGAAGCAGCTCTGCAGGAAAAGACCCCAGGCCCTGGTGTACAAGTTCTACATGAGCCACCAGGGCACCCTTGGGGGAACGGAGACTGCATACGGGGCCATGTTAACAAATGTGTCATCAGCACATGGTGAGAAGTGACTGATTCACTCTGCTCAGCACTCATAAAGCTACCCGTGACCAGTTTGGGGGCCCAGGCACAAGAGAGACGCTAAAAAAATGGAGAAAAGCTGGGGAGGGTTGAGCAGAGGGTGCAGGAGGAGAGGCTGGTGGGGCTGGGTTTGTTCAGGCTGGAGAAGGCAAGGCAAAGCGGGGAATTAATTGCTGTGCTCCACTACCTAAGGGGCAGTAATGCAGAAGACCAAGATACACACTTCTCAGAAGAGGACAGGGAAAGTACAATAGAGAACAGCCACAAGCCACAACACAGACAATTCCATCTGGGTACAAGGTAAAATTATCTGGAATGAAGGTTGCTCAGCTGGAACAGGGGCTCAGAGAGGTGGTAGAGTCTCCATCCTCAGAGATTTTCAAAACGCAAGTGGATGAGGCCCTGAGCAACCTGATCTAGCTTTGAAACTAGCGTCACTTTGAGCATGAGTTGGACTTAAGACCTTCAGAGGTCCCTTACACCTTCAATTTTTCTGTGACCCTAGGAAGCTCAGAATGAGGGTCAAGATTTATCCAGCATGTATCTAACGTACCTCTCAATTTTTTCTCAGCCAAGACAATAAAACGAGTAAGTGAGTTCCTGGGGCAGAAGGCCTGTGTTTTGGTACATCAGATGCCATTCCTGTGCCAGCTCCTCTGTGCACCGAGCAGCACAGCACAGAGCTGGCTGACACACAAGGATTATCAAGAAGACAACATGCCATGGCATTGCTCTGCAAATTCATGAGACATGGGACTCACCAGGGGACAGGAAGGGTGCTGAGGTCAGAGTTAAGCACGTGAACAGTTTCAACAAATTCAGTTTTAAGTCCAGATTTGCAGCTGCTGGTCCTGGGCTGTTGCAGGAATGGGAAGGACCCTGGCTCTGGGCACGAGGAGCTGCTCTGGGTGCCATCTCACTGAGCAAATCCTCCCCATCCGAGCACTCTCATCCCACCCCATCTCCAGGGTACCCACTGCACCCAAGGTGAGTTGGGTGTAAGGTGACAGTGGGGTGGCCATCCTGCACCATTCCTGGGCCAAGGGAGTCCTCACTCATCTGTGTCAGTCTATAGTGGTTTCTTTCCACAATCACGGTCTCTCCAAAAGGCTATAATTTAGCAAGAGCAGAAAGACGGTCTAAACCAAGACATCTGAGTGCAGTTCCTGGCTCTGTCACAGACTTTTTGTGCAATTGCTGAATTTGTCTGTGTCTCAGTTTCCATCTGCACAATTGGAGTCATTGCCAGTTTTGTCTATTTAAGGGTAGCAGGTGGTTGTATGGTGAGACCCTGGTTGAACTGGAAGTTTGAGCCATTCTCCTCATTCAAATATATGAAAATACATTTGGAGCAAAAAGGTACTTACCAACATGACAACATTATTTGTATCATGTAGGTGCTACTTACTGTACCTTTAGTAATTTCTGGAACATTAAATTCATATGACAAATTACTGAAGACTGGAAAAAATTCATTCACTGGCTTTATCCTGATGTAAATGTAGATGATATCTGGAAATATAACAGAAGATTAAATCATAGTTAAGTATGGCTGTGAAATTTTCTCATGCATATATTCAAAATACATATGGTATTCCTCTCTCCATGCTGTTACAGCACAGGAAAATATCAAAAGAAGTGTAAAAGGGATACTTGCTTGAGTAGTTAGGACCGGCAATATCTTGTACCCTGACAGTCAAAGAATAAACTTCAACTCCTAGATTAGCTGGATTTTCTAAATCAATACTTTCAGTCATCTAAATTAAAAGAAACACAATTGTATTTATAATTCCTTACATAAAGTCACAATACACATGATGACAAATAATTCTTTCAGCATTCTCTAAGTGTGGTCTCCCCTTTGGTTATACAGAATTGTTCTGTAGGAGTAATATAGGCTATTAATCAATTACAGGATTGAATTCCAGGCTTTTTCTGCATGTTCACGCCCTGGCATCTCTTGGAAATTCAAAACTCTTTCCTTCTGCCAACAAAATTTCTTCCCCTTAAGTGCAGGAAGTTTCATCATTTGAATCATAAGGTCTTGGCCTTTTACCTGGTTAATTCAAAGCTCATGTAATGAGTTGGCTGTTTACTCTGCCTTTTGTTGGCTCAACAAGAATCTGCTATTGCTAAATAGTAATAGTTACTCCTTGAGCTCATGCCTGCAGGTAGGTATTAAAGGTATCAGGTTCAGCCGTGAATGAAGTTGTTACTAAATGGTGGCTCACGCAGACTTAAATCCTAATCTCCTGGGCTCTCTGTTCTTTCTGTAGGAGCCTCATAAACTTTGGGGCAGCAGGACTAAAGCACAGGCATCCAGTGTTGATTGTCTACAGGAAAATTCCTGGAGGAACAGGATACCTCAGATATTCTGTTACATTATACATACAAGGTGATCAAAGGGCTGACAATAATCATATCCTGTGCAGCAATGAAAATGCTTTTTATGTTGGCAGACAAAGCAGCTAAGGGCAGTGCTTATTGACGTGTATACCTCAGATCAAAAATTAAAGTAAGCCATACAAAATCATTTTACTGCTCTTGTCGCGCTCTTGTCTTTTACACAGAATGCCTATTTTTTTTCATGTTTCTCTTTTTCTGTAGTTGTCCATAGTTCTTTTTAAAGCAACGAAACAACCACCATTGCACGTGTCCAGCAACTGGTTGGGGTTCTGGCCAATGCAAATATGCCAGCAGCTATCAGCATAAGGAACCCATATTTCGACATGCAAAATCACACGAGTGCAAATCTCACCACACTTTTGTGAAAATTTACCACTCAAAGTGGTTTTACAATTTTGACCCATGAAGCTGGGAAGTAGTTACTGAGTGTGGGATATCTCAAGTATTTCAATTCTTCATGATGAATAGCAAGGATCTTCCACAGTCTGTCATGAATAAATGGGTATGAAATGGCATCAAATTTCTCTGTTTATCCATATCAAAGTTGGTGCTTCACACTCCCTACAAAAAGATATATTTTTTTCAATCATATCTAACACATTTATTTAAAACTGGAGAAAACAGTTCTCTGTTCACGAAATTCTGTAGAATCCATAGAAAGCATCCTATCAAAGAGTATGTAGCTCATATCCGGTCAAAATAGTCATTCTTCACATCATACCCACTGTGACATGAACTACAGTAATTCTTTTTTTCTTTTACAGACAATGAATTCAAAGAACTTATAATATTTCATAAGCTGACTTCTGAAATGGGACGATCTAACACAAAGCCACAAATGACTGACCACAAGTCTTCCAGACACAGTGGACTCCAGAGCGAAGTTATTGCTTCCAAAACCAGATAATCCAGTGAAACTAAATTGATTGTTTGATGGATCAACATCAATATCTTTACAGTAATTTCTAAGATCAAGAAGAAATGTCCCAGCAGTCGTATTTTCATTTGCCTCTTTCCTGTTTAAAACAAACAAATTTCCCATCAGAGCAGCTTATATTTCTTCTCTTGAACTCTTCATATATTACATGCCAAAACATTGATTTCCATTTATTTTCTAAGTGAAATCCTGCATCTCAATAGGCAACAGTTGATGAAGCAACCCAGAATGTGATCCATATGCTGTGGTGGACAACAGCCCTGTACAGTGGGCAGGACATAAACATTCAGGCAGATCCAAACCATAAACCTGGAACTCAGCTAAACTTCAGAAGCTGCCACAAGATCTTAATGTTCAAGATTAGTTCAATTAATAATTAGTATTTTAAAACGTCTTTACAACACTCATTTCTTCAGTATGTTGGAACTCGATGATCTTCAAGGTCCCTTCCAACCTAAACCATTCTATGATTCTATGATTCTATGTTCTAATGTTCTCCTGATGAGAAGTTCGTTCTTTTCTCCTTAACTAATAGCTGGACCATTCCGCTGTTTTGTGAAACTGGGATTTCTGATCCTGCTGTTGACAGTGAGGGTCCCTGTGATGCACATAATGGAACTGGGGACGGAGGGTGTTGATTTATTTTTTTTTTTAATCAAGAGAACTAAATACAAAAAAATTAAGAACCAGCTGAAATATCACTAATCGCTTGTTCCCTTGTGCAATCCCTATAAAACTAGTTCTTTATTTGATCGCATTTTTTCCCTGAAGATTTTTGTCTCCTTCAGACCAAAATTTAAGCTCACTAGATAACAAGAGACTGTTGCGTTATTGTCATGGATGTTGTAACTAAGCAGCACTCTGAAGAATTGGATTCACTTCCTGCCAGCACATAAAAGTATGTGATTTAAATGCAAGACATTTCTATCAGATAGTAAGCAAGCAATTTAAACAGATACCCACTAACTGAGAATTCCTTATTGCATAGATTCTTGGCCTGAGATGCTGGATTTTTATCTGCAGGACCATCAAACTACCGTAAATGCACCTGAAGAACTGCACTATGCAATGTGGTGTACCCTGAAAGATCAGAGCCCAGGCACAACAGCCACTTCAGATGGACAATTTTAACTTCAGTCTTTCTATTACACACTTCACCTGTAAAATGGAGTTAATTTTATGTCCTCATCTGCAAATATAAACTACCTGATCATCATAAAGGTCTCAGAGCTTTCATAGCCATAGCAAAGTCCACGACTAAGTTACTATCCACAGAGGACACCTATAACAAGAGGTGATCTGGGTTCTGAAGACCTTACAGATTGCATTAGACAAAAAACATGCAGGCCACCAGGGAGAGATTTAGAAGAGAAGATCAGGAAGTTTAAAATAAAACTCCAGAACTGACTGGCAAGCTTTCCCTGGTGAATGATTCCTCACAGTTCAGCATAAAGTAAGAAAGGAGGAGCCTGGGTCTGTATGGGTCAGAAAAGCAACTCTATAACACATGGCATCTCTATGGTAACTCCATAAACATAGGGTTTAGGTATCTGAAAGGAAGATAAATAAAGTATCTGACTATACACAGATATTTTCAGTCCAAATTTCCGGTTTGAACATATCAGGAAATTGCGTTTTGTGCCCTAAGACACTTACAGTGAACACTAACCTTTAAAGGCTTAAAAATAAATGTCCATTTGAACCTCTAGCTGTAGGTCTACCTGATGTGCCCTAGACTGCACACTGGTCTGGGGCTACAAGGCAGCACTAAGACAATGAAGAGCCTCAATACCTGAAGGTAGAAGGATTGCATTCTGGTGGGTTGTCATTGATATCGTCAATAATGATTGTGATCTCCATTTCGCTGGTGTGACCACCGCTGGGACTGTCCTCCACCCGGAGTATCACTGAAACGTTAGGATGGAGCCGCAGTGGATGGGCATCTCGGTTGATTCTCCCAGCCACCTGCAGCACTCCACTAGCTGGGCAGAAAGCAGCCAGAAGTTAGATGCTCACCATGGAGGGAAGTAATAAATGCTTGTTGTGTATATGCAAGAGGACAGGGTAGCTCAGCAGACAGGTAACAAAATAAAAAGTATTCTGTTCTGTGCAAATCACGGCTGGTTTAATTATTTTTTAAAATGACACAAAATGGCTCTGAAAGTTCTGTGTAAGACTTTAATGGATAGATACCCATTGCTCAAAAATACACCACAGGTGGCCTCAGCAGCGGGCCTGGAAAGCAGTTAGATTTCCCTTACGCTCTCAGAGAGCTAGTGCAAGTCAGTCGAGTGCACTCGCAGAGCCTCAAGGACAATAAGCTGCTAATGCCTGTGCTGTCCTTGCTCTCTAGCTAGTAAAACCGCTTCACTTTCTACTGTTGTCGTTCAAGCATCCTTCAGCACCTCCAAATCTACTCGTACATGAACAGAGCTCTCTTAGCTGTGACAGATTGTGCCAAGTGGTCTGGTCAGCTGCTTACATTTTTTTCACTTCTGTTAGCCTCTGTTCAGAAAGAGACAGTTTTTATGGCACAGCACAATACAATTCCCAGAGCACAAAGAAGGTAAAGGAACTGTCTATATATCCTCTGCTTTTTGGAGTGTAATTGAGGGGGAGGGTGGCAATACCTGGCCAAAGGCCATAGAGAATCCAAAGCAGTTAAGGATCCTCCTGATCCCCCACAGTACTGTGTTGTGTGACATCTCTTACAGCCGAGATAAGCAGTTCTAAAGCAATAGCCTAGAGGAGCAAAGCAGTCACTGAATACCAGCCCTGGAGCAAAAACCTCAGGGCACTGGTGTATAAACCCCAGAGAGCATGAGGAGATAGGACCGGCATGAAAGAGAGGACTCTTTTGGATGGCCTTGCCTAAGGAGAGCCATGAATTGAGCAATGAAGCTGAGGTGCAGGTTTGCTGTACACCTCAATGCCACAGCAGATTTCAGGTGGGAGAGAAGACATTATGGTCTAACTATGTGCAGCTGTTTCAAGAGCCCCAGAAGGGTCACTGCAAGTCCTCAGAGATTAAAAAGAAGGCAGCTAATCTTACTTCCACCCAAGGGACCATCACCCTCCAGCCACAAGTTAATATTTGTCAAGAAGTCACCTTTGGTCTACTTTCTTCAAGATATCTTACTGAATCTTGGTCAGCTGACCAAAGAATTTGACCCTAATAACGTATTGAGCATTTCTTATTTCTAGGGGTAGCCACAGAATAAAGTAAGTCAAGTTAAAACTATGGCAAAAACATTTTTTCCAAAGTAGCCACTCTCTTTTTTTAGGTGTCAGAAGGCACATTTTTGTTTGTCTTACATGGATTTATGGAGAAATATCTGTCAGAAGACTGGATGCTGTAGAAAAGTCTGCTGGGAGAGTCTTCATCATCAGGATCTTTAGCTGTTATATTGGCAACAACGGTGCCCGGGCTTTGCTCCTCTGGAATCCTGTAGATTCTCTGTTCTCTACAAGATAAAACAAAATTCAGCAAAGCGTGTTTGCAAGGGAAGCTGATTACAGACTTAGCCGAGCAGCCAACTGTAACAGCAGAGCCATGTCCACACCGGGCTCAGAGATGGCTGTTTGCATGTCAGGGTAAATATCCCAGTAACTGGTTCTGTCAGCTGGACGTGTAGCAATAGCTGAACTGGTATGTGGTCATAAAGCATGACATAGCCACACAAATAAGTGTCTTTCCCCTGCAATTTTTTTCACAGCAAAAACAATTTGACTTTCACAGAATCATGGAAGCTGAAGATGGAAGGGACTGTTAAGTCATGCAGTCCATCCCTCTGCAGAGCCACCAGCTTGTAAAGCCACTTGCTTTAATTCCTTCATTTTGCAAGAGAAAAACAAAAATAGAAGCAGTAATGTAATTAATCGTCTTTTGGAATTAATGTTGGAGGCTTTTGGGGCACAACAGTATTACTAAAAAGCTGAGTTGCCCCTGCAGTAGGTGGAGGTAGGGAGGAGCGCTGCTGTGGGTCCCCACCAGATGAACATGCTCCGATCTCCCAGCAACATCTGTCTGATTCATTTTACATAGAGAAAATGGTTCTTTACTGCTGCTGTTTTGTATGCCGGTGCTCCCAAATTTCTCCTGAATTAAGTGAGTTTTATAGCTCAGATATAATCTGGACGGCAATTGTGCAGGATTGCTTATAATGGTTGCAGTTGCACGTTCACTTGGGTACTCAGGTATGCAATTATGGTGCTTGAACCACATGCAAAAGCAGGCATGGGCAGGCACACAAAAATTGTGCAAGGAATTTATGGAGGCTGATTTATACTACTGAAACACACACAAACATCTCCTGCTTTTACATATCAAAGGGAGTTGAAGGTGCTCAAGAGTTCAGAAAAGCATCAGGAGGATGTTTCAAGACTGAATCATTTTTGCACATTTTAAACTTCCTATGCCACCACTTAGCTAATTGACTAGTCTATGGTTCCCAGTATAGGAAAGCGTGAGCCCTTTGCTGTCCTCTGAAAACCAACACCATGGAGCACTTAGCAATCGGAGCAGAGAATTGCAGAGTCAGAACAGAAGGTCCCATGCGTCCAGGTCTCCGCTTGCAATTTTAAGAATGGTTAAGGAGACATAGTATCTACAACGGTTTTGTCATCTCATATGGAAAGAGGGAAGCATATGGGAGGGAAATCACATACGGTTTTCCCAGTAAAAACACCTAACTTACAGCCAGAAGTAAACAAGGAGTTTGTGAAGGCTGCAGAGTCAGAGTATTTATTAATTTTCTATCTCACTCTTGGCATTGGATCTCTTCCTTCCTCGCTCTCCTGTTGCTTCCAGAGTCACTCAGAAACAAAACAAATAGCAACAGATCTCCTTCACTGCTACCAAAAATGCCACCCCAAAATGCCTCTCTGGTCACTGGGGAACATGGGAGGGACAGCTCTAACTGGGTTTGGCTCAAAGTAGGGAACTCCCTATGCCCACAGGGACCACAGCTCTGATCTCTCTGTGGACAGCAAACTCACCACAGCTCCACCTTCACAGTCCTACCAGCCCTCCTGCACCCTGCACGGGCCGTTGTCCCGTCCCCACCAGATCTCTCGGGAAGAAGCAGGACATTATCGAGCACATCCCCGTAGCGCTGAGTACTAGTACAGCTGGGGAGGAGTTGAGGACCACTTCCTATGCAGCTACGTCTGGGCTGTGTCCTGTTGTCCATCTGTCTGCCACCTGCCAGTGGCTTTTTACAGGATGGTTCAAGCAGACCTTTTAGACACTGCAATGTAATTGCGAAGGAAGCATATGTTTGTTTTCTTGTCTTCTCCTTTGTATTCCTGACTCCACAAGTTTTCCATTGATTTTAACAGCCAGAATTTCAAAAGGCCGAATGCCAATGTAGTGTTGTGAACACCAAAAACAGATGTGCTTGCATATACTATGGGAACAATTAAAAAGATCCTTTGAAACTCTGTTCTTGACAGCTTTGATCGGGAGAAAATAAAGAAGATTTGCTAACTCATCAAGTTTCCCCAGCTCCCATCCCAGCACTAATTATTATAGTGTCAGAAAGTACATAGCCCCAGCATGCAGCTCACATTTTAGCAGGGGAGAGGCCATACATGTGCATACTGACAACAGACCATGAAGAGTAATTTAATCTAAAGTTCATTACAAACTGAGCTGCTTTTTTTGGTCTGTAGTATCAATTAAAAGGGAGAAGATTCAAACAAATACCAGGCTTTATTTGTGCCATATGAGAACTGAATCTTAGACCTTAGGTGTTATGGAGCTTTCAGTGATTTGAACAAATAGATAAATAATTAAAAGAATTCCTTTAGCATTCCAGACATAAGGATAAATAAACAGAAATGGCAACATTTGGAGGAAATGATCAGTCTAGAACACAATGTGCGAATGTTGGCACTGGGAAGAGGATTCCTCCAGCTTGTAGCAGTACAGTAACGTGGAGTGAGCTGTTAACTTTACTGATTACTGCAGACATGAGGTTCAAGTATTAAATAAGTAGCAACAAAAAATCCATGACTGTTTCTAACATTTCATTATTCTCTTTCTTCAGATTCTCCACCCCTTTACCCAGCAAGGTCCAGATCCTTGGCCTCAACCCAGGAGCCATGCATTTCTCTGGCTCCACAAAGCACCCAGGGGATTGCTGGAAACTTCTTGGCATGGCCCAGGTGCTACACCGTCTTCTCCTTTGCATAGATGGCAGGAGACCAGCCACTGTAAATATTCTCAGCAGGGACCTTGTGGAGCCTCAGGATCAGGACACGTAAAGAGAGTGACTTGAATCCAATCAGTGTCTCAGGCAAGTGACAAAGATAAATCAACAACAATCAGATCGACTGTAATAATTGTCAAGCTCGTGCTTCAGAAACAATAGTCCATCATACTTTCCACCACAAAACAGCCTGCTAGTGGCACATGTATATTCTTTCCCATTTTTCCAAATTTTCAACAATATTCCTGATTCCAGCTAAAACTCCATTAGTTGTCAAAAGCTATATTTGACTTGTGTGACAATTTCCTGCTTATGACACAGTAAGAGATGGCAACGTTTCAAAGATCACCAGGATCGTTTACAAGTGTAAGTGTCTGGGAAGAAGAGGAAGACAGATCAAAAGTGAGACCTTTTTATGTCTAGACATTTCTGCATGAATAAACATCATTATGGTGAAATGCACATCTGCATGAAGGGTAAAGTCTATATGATTGTGTTCACACAGGGTAAAATTCATCTCCCTGTCTGAACTTGTCCAAAGGTCTTTACATAGCTTTAACCTCTCTAAATGCTAACAAGTACAACAAGCTTGTTTGGCTGCTGTTAGCATGAAGGCATAGCCTGGAAAACTTGAAACTATTAAGAATATACATAAGAATAAAAGAGGGAAATGAGGGCAAAGTTTTCCAGTAAAAGAACAGGAATCATAACAAAATGAAAATACTCTTTTCAGTAGTATTTTGTTGTTGTATTTACTTGCCCTTGTGTTACACCCTCCCATTGGTGGCAAAGCAGTAAAGCTGGGAAAACATCTACATTTTGAGTACAACGGAATTTTTTCACTCACGTGGTAAAGTAAGGTGCTTCATCATTGACGTTAATTATATTTATATTCACTGTTTTAGTCGAGCTGAGTCCATCTGGGTCTGTCACTGTTATATTTAAAAAATACCTGTTAAATAAGAAAACAAAACAAGAATTGTTCTGTGGCTATGTAGGAAAACATTTCTCTGCCTACTGTAAGCTAATAGAACACGTGAATAAAAGACGTTCTCACCAATGTGGATCTTTCTCATAATCAAATACTTTTGTGGAAAAAATGGCTCCACTTTCCGAGACTGTGAATGGCACTGGTTCAGGGAGCAGCGAATACTGAAATAAAGGGAGCAAGGAATTAGTCTTTGTGTCTTTAAACATCCCTCCATTCATTCCGTGCCTTGTAGAACGGGCCAAGTTATAGTACAGAATTTGCCTCAAACTTTGCATAATGAAACACGCTGATACAGAGATGCCAGCACAAGCCCTGATCATCTGAGCTGAAGCAGCTCAAACTTGGTCGTTCGTGCCTTGCTTACCAGCCGGTGGAGGCTCACAGACACTGAACTACATTAAAGCCTGCACTATTCTCTAGACCTGTGAACTCCAGGTCTGCAATGAGAATTTAATGTAGAGGCCACCCAGCAGAGCCACAGCGCGGCAGGCCAAAATCGGCTTTGTGGTGGCAGCAGAGTACATGGTCAAAGGAGAAGAGCGAGAAGAAGTAGCGAGGCCGGATTTGGGGACATAAGAGCTGTGGAGGAGGCAGTGAGGTTTGAGGGTCCAGATAATGGGAGAGGGCAAGGAGGGGAGAGTGGACTTTCCCAGAGTACATGAGGGTGTGAGGCTGAAGGGTGTTCACAACAGCCCGGTGTTAAAACAACTGCTCAGCAGTGGCATGTAGCAGCAGCCACTTTGTGCATCGCACAACACAAATGGGTACCACACCGGTGCACGGGCGCAGAAGAGAGCTGAGCACCCTCATGCCCTACACAGTAGGGAGAAAGGCAGCACCTTGATCTCCACGGCCACCACACACCCACCATGCCCTCCCTGCTATCGTCCACATGCCTCTGCCAGGCCATCACCAAAAAGCCCTCAAGGACATTTCCTTTGCTTGTGCAGGTGCTAATAATACCCATAAAGTCTGAAGTACACAACATCAGAGGGTCATACACTGTACAAGTAATTTGCAAAACCCACTGAGCAGACCTGTCCAGGGGATGCAACTGCTCTAGTGTTACCTTTTGCAAAAAAACCCAGAAAGCTGAGTAAAACTACTTGCCTCCTGCAGTGATAGATTTAATTGAAATTGCTTTTAGAAAAGCAGCTGGGTGATCACAATTCTTTTACTAATTTTTTTTTGCCAGTTGACCTTTCTAAATTCCCTCTCTGGATTATTACTTTACCCATTGCCCAGCATTTGCAGCTTCTTATTATGCCTGAGCTTCGTCAGGGGTTAGAAGATGTGTGTGGAACTCTCTGCCGTTGCTTTCAGAAACAAAGCAGAGGTAAACCCGCAGGCCTCTGCTTCCCTCCTCACCAGCTCAGGTCTGGTGGTTTGACTGAGCAAAGCCTGAGGACAGACTGCAAGCTAATTGCTGTCTTGAATAATGCTACACATTGAAGTAGCATCTTCAGGTTCAGTTCTCGAACGTGCTGTCTTTTGTAAAGCCAAAGCCAATGAAGCAAAGCTATGACAAAATTCTTAGGTAAGTGCAGTTACTTTTCCTCCATCTGCAAACAAATCTACCACTTTCCAGAAATTTTTGTTGATACCAAGAGTATTTTCAGATCAGCTAACACATTTTCTTAACTGAGGGTCACAGTTTGCCCTGGGATCATCAAAAAGCTGAGATTTTGTTGCCTTGTAAGCGATTTCCTTACTGTCTCATTTAAAAGAATTTACATTGCGATACAGAAGGTTAAAAATTTAATTTACTTTTAGTTACTCTCATCTACAAGAAATGTTTTGTAAGCCTTTTTTTTTTTTTAAAGGGACACAATTTCTGCTGTATCTTTGATTAATTGTATCAAACTCTGCCTTCAATATCCCTTAATTTTGGAGGGCTGAGCACCCAAAATACAATTTTTGTCCAAACACTGAGGCTGGGTTTTCTTAGTTTATTATTGAAGATGCTTCTTTTTTTCTGACAAAACCTTTTCCTGTGTTCCTGATAAGGAAGGAATTTGTTGAAAGATGCTGGCAATTAGCATCTCAGATACAGTGGATTATATAATCTCTGGGTTTTTTTCTTTAATACAACTTACTTTGAGTTCAGCACTTTCAGGATCAGCTGCATCAACTTGGTAAATGTATTCCGGACGTGTTCCTTCCAAGACATAGATCGTTACTGCTGCATGGATATAAGCGTACTTGGTGTTAATTGGGTAAGAATAAAGCACACAACAGCAAACATACTGATACACTGAAGCTGTCCAGACATATTACTGCCTGCTGCGTCTTCTCACTTCACAAATGTAATTCCAAAATCATCCCAGGAAAGAGCTCAAATACACAAAAAATAAAAAGGAACCTATTGCATTATCTGTAAACAGGCAAATATCCCTGCGAGTTGCAATATGAATTGTGCCTTCAGGAGAAAGGCTGGCCTTTACATACGGCCTATCTTGAGCTGCTCCCAGGGTATGGAGTAAAATTACACATTTGGGCTACACCCATGTCTTTCCTTACTATGCAGAGGGGGAGAACATAGCCCTGTGCTAGGTCCTTAGCGCCATCCCCTCCCTCTCCACCTCCTGTTCCCTGCCAGGAGAGCTCAGAGCCTTTCCTCTTAATTTCTGCTTTTCCTTTACACCTGCAAGGTAAATAAATAGTGGATGGCCTGTGCTGACTTGAATTTTTGCTCTATTAAGGGTGTTGATTCAGTGCAAGGAGTACTGCTTTCCGTGTCAGGAATTCTCACAGCTGGGCCATCCCGTACTGGGCCACTGGCAAGGGGCTGAGCTTTCCTTGGGTATAGAGATTAACAGAACAACAGATCTTTAGATCACATTATTTGCCTTATGCCCTTTTGCGTCTGCTGGACCTGCTGTTTCTGGACTATTAATTTCCACTGTGACCCCTGCTGACTGCTGTTTCTCATCAGAGCAGTGGGAATCCCAAAGCAGCGTAATGAGTTGTTCCCAGAGGACAACAATGTGAATATAAAGTTTAATGAGAGGGAGATGCTTTTTCATAACCAGCGAATGCGCAATTAGTGTCTAATTGTAGATGGTACTGTTAACTAAAGCCACACAGTTAGACAGATCAGACATCTGTGCTCACCAATTTATGGCAGCTCTAGCTGAGAGTTAGGCTGATGCACTTATTTGTAACAAGCTCCCACGTAGAGTGTATTTCATGCTGTGCCGATCCCCTGAAGTGTCACATTTAATTATTATTAGATTCCAGCAGCACCCATGATATGCAAGACACCAGCTATACTGAGAAGATGACATAGCCTCTTCCCTAGGGGAAGTTAATTTGCTTTACAAACTAAGTATTGTATGGAAGCAGGAAAGTCAATGTGCTTCAGAGGCATTAGTGAAGCAGGCTGAATTTGAGCCGGCCAGGGCTGGACCCATCCCGGCAGACAAGTCCTGCCCTCCGCAGCAGGCAGAAGTCGATGCTGCAGCCACACTGCACCACTGACCACGCCAAGGGCTGCGAGTCGCTGCCTACGTAGCGCTGCTGCCAGTCCAGATCTGGGGGAGGGGGGGTCAGCAGCCAGCTCTGAATACCTACCACAAACGGATCGCAGTTTGGTATTTTCAGACAGAAAAAAAAACAATTGGATATTGAATTATTCAATGCTCTCCCGTACAGTGCTGTAAGAATATCAAGACTTCAAACAGGTTCTCAGTACCTCATGAAATAATAAGATCATATTTTTACTCACTACCTGAACTGTTCTGTGTGTGAACACACAATAAATATGTTGCTATACTCTGTCGCATCATGGTACAGTTTTTCCAGGTTCCTCTCATTAGTAAATAAACAAGATAAGATTGCTTGGAGAGTAAGACAATTATTTCCTGTCCTTTTTATTGATGGTGTTGTCACTCATATTAGGTACTGCATGGCATGCAAAGCCTGCACTGACGACAGCCAGGGTCCAGACACTCCAGTCTCATTCCTAAGGCTACTGCATACTCCTCCCTGTTGTACCTTTGCCCGTGGTCTGAAAGTAAACCTGTTTAACAGCATCTGCCCCACACAGGAGACAGAACTCTTTGCCTCTTCCCATTTGCACCACCGTAGACCACAATGTCTGAGATCTTACACTTCAAAATCCTTTTCCACTTAATTTCTCATGTGCAGGTGCAAATGCAATATACAGGTGTGAAGCATTGGCAGAGCAATGTTTTTATCATTTTCTCTCAAAATCTTGCACATGCACAATATACACAATTATTTAAATTTATGTTCCTTCTCCAAATCAGTCCAGGTTTCAACAAATTACTGAAACATGTACCCATACTCAACGGTTATATCCCTACCAAACTTCAAGTTTCTAATACATACCTCTAGGCAGGTATTCATCTCATCAAAAAGGAACATATATATTTATTGGTATAAAAAACGTTTTCATTTTCTTTTATTTCTTCAGGTGCTTCAAAATGGTTAAGTCATTTTTGGTCAAAGCTTCAAGAAAACTAAAAGGGCATTTCCAGAGATGAAGTATACCAAATATTACTGTAAAATAAAGCTCTGGTAAAGACAGTGTCCTATTCCTCCCTTGTTTTCCTAAAGGAAAATGCTTAGACTGCTTTAGCTACAAGCACTGTATGCAACTATAGGGTTTTTATAATTTGATGTCATCTTTTCAAGTAATGTCCTTTTCAAATGCCACCATTATCTTACTTTGAATTGCCATATTTCCTTGAAATACAGGACGTTCATTTTTATCTGTTACTCGGACAGTTAGTATGTTAAGGTCAGTTCTCCCAGTTGTATCTTGAACAAAAATCTGTAAATCAAAGCTCTTCGGCATAGTTTCATAATCTAGGACAGGGTTTCCAGTGGTAACAACCTGAAAAGAAAAAATTATTATTAGCATATGATGCAAGAGATATGTTATAGTCTATGTGACTGAAAACAAGTAGAGGGTTTTCCATCAGTAAGCAGTGAGTATTTTAGATCATCTCCTTGCTGGCACATTTCTTGTCAGTGGCAGAAATGTGAGAAAAACAGAGTGGAAAGACCAAAATATTGTGGCTTCATGGAGCAACTCACAGACCTCTTGGTGGGGGACAGTATGAAGAGGAGAAAGCCTAGAAGGTTCTACCCTGTCTCACAGGCAATACTTTGCCTTCAAGGCCAGGACTACATCTTGCAGGTACTTGTTTGTGCCAAGTCCTCACCTTTTCTGACCAAGATCCAGGAGCAGTTGAGGTGTGATGAGACTGAAAACTGGGAGCCCTGCAGGACACAAGGGCAGCTTCACCATTTCTGTGAGTCAGGAGCACAAGGGAGAAGACCTTTTACTTGGAATAAGGAGTGAGGGGGCAGAAGACTAAATAGTCTAGCAGGTACCAGCCACTTCCTTGTATAAGCTGTGTCTGGGAGAAGACTTGCAGGAAGCCAAAGAAAGGGGGGAGCTGCATGAGCACACTGTATGTGAGAGGGACCACAGCTGTTTGGTGAAAATGTTGAACTAATTACGAAATATCATAGGCCTTAAATTTTGTAAGATTGGTAAGGCAAACATTTGCTTTGGGTTGTTTTTTTTTAAGACTTCCAGCTCTGCACATCACCTCTTAACACAGAAGAAGTACAAGCACAAGACCGACATTCCATGAAAAAATATTAAATACATTTGTTTGGGACTTGGGATGAGTCCAGAGCAACAGCAGGATGCTGAAATTTGTAGGCCATGATATTCACTGATGAAACTAATAAAGAAACAAGAACTTTCCTTTCTTGTACAAGAAAGGAAAAGGTGACTGCTAAATTTGCTGTGTAGCTAAAAAAACTCTGAAGCTTGAATACCAGTAGCAGGGGTGCTACGGAATTGGAGACTGATAAGAATTTGAGCTCACAAGGGTGTGTGATAAGGAGCGTGTCACTATAGTCAAACTACTGCAGAGTGGAGAAGCCTGGAGAGGATGCAGAAGGAGAACACATCCTTAATTTTAGATGAGATGCCATGGCCAGAAGACAAATGCAAAAGTGATATCAGCACAATTAGAAGACAGAAGTCAAAATAAAGCCAATTAACAAAGACAGCTGGAGGAGAGCGAACAAGGGCATAAATGTTTTATGCCTTCTGGTGTGTGAAAGAGCTGCTCTCTGGAACCTTGTGGATCTCTTTGTTACAATACTGCAGGAGAAAACAACTGTGTCCTGGATGATCTCCTCCTCTCCTATGCTGTGCAAATAAAAGTTTCCTATAAAAGTGATGCTAACTCAGAAAAAACATCCTACAAAAGCTTGTAACACCAATGGGAGGGCTGGTCTCCAAAATGAATGTTTTCTGGAGATCTAAATACAATAAACAGATGCAATGAATTCAGAATGAGAAACTGTCCAATTCTAAGCAGAAATTATGTGCTCTGGGGATTACTCCTCCAGTTCACAGCCAAATAGTTTCATTGGTGTTGTAACTGCAGACTGCCTAAATACACATCTTCCACCCTCCTTTACTGAGAATTTGCCAGTGACAATGTGAATGTACGTGGTTTCTTTCTAGGTTGCTTTCGAGGACAGCTTGCCGCTGGCGTAGGCTGTGAGCCACAGTTCACCTCTCCTCCAGGCCAGAGCAATGCTTACTGATAGAAGCAGCACTGCACACACTTGAAGCAGCTGCAGACTTTGTGAAAGGGGATCTAGAGTCACCCCATAACTGTCTCCCCCTCATTCCACCTGAGAATCTCACTGCTCCCTGCTCCACCCCCAGGATGCAGAGGGAGCATCACTAACAGCCTCAAGGCAGCTTTGGGCAGCAGTATGTATTCATGCATTCAGCACACCATGGGATTCTTCAAACAAGAGTAAAGTGAGGAGGTATGGGCAGGGGTCATATCTCAGTAACTGTGACTTTCTCAGAAATTCCAAAACATATCAAGAAATGTGATATTGCCTAGGCTTGCTGCAACAGGAGTAAATGTGCTTCAGAAATACAGAAAAGCCTGTGCTAACAGGTACTTAGCTAATCTGCAAACCCCATAATTCATACATTTTTCTATATCTTATCAAAGATTTAATGGCAGTACGTAGAGCTAAGGTATCTCATCTTGGATCACATTACTTTTGCAAAGTACTGTACAAATCTGCTAAACATAGCGTAAATAATTAAAAGTACCACTGCTCATCAAATAAATTAACTAAGGACACTCATAAATATTTATCTTTGCCTTATGAGTTGTGTATGTTCGCTCAGCTGCTAGTTTCCAGAATTCATATGTGACTTTCTCGTGACTGATATTCACTGGCCCAACCTCTTTGTTCTAGTCCCTCGAGTGAGTTAGGAAACCCTGAAAACAGCTACAGTTCAAGCAAGACATACTAAATCCTTACAGCCCATTCTGGTAATGGGGCTGTGGTATGAAACGGATATAAGCTGATGCTTTGGAAGAAGCAGCCTGCGGTCTATACCTTTCTTGGCCATTCATTTTTATCCTTGTGTCACTCTCTGCACTGTGCTACAACAAGAATTTCTCCATCATCCCTGCCATGAAAAAAATCAAGGAAGATAGATACTTTTTTCCTCCAGATTAATTTCTCAGTCCCACTCAACAAGCAGCAACACAAAATGCTTGTGCTGCACAGTATAGAGATGGCATGGGACAGGAACAAGCAGGTATAAAAAAGGGCTATGTGTAGCAGCAGAAGAGATAGCTTTAATTCAAAATGCCAAAATACAGCCTAGGAAGGGAGTCCCACACTGTGAATTCTCTGTCAGGAAAGCCAGCTTAAGTGACATATCCATTTCCATCTGCCTGTCACATCCCCTCAGCTGAGCCAGTTTATGCAGCCACATCCCGTGCTTCGCAGGTGAAAGAGGGCTTTTTTGAAAGTTTTTTTGACCATTTCAGTGATCTGGCTGTGGACCAGCTAAAGAACCAGCAGAGCTGGCACAGCTGAGCTCTGTACTCTGCCGGAAAGTGGGAGCATGGGAACATGAGCAGCCCCCCCAGGCAGGTCAGACTAACGAGCCACAACTGCCTGGCCTCACTGTCTTACTTTCCCCAAATTCTCTCCCAGAAAAAGCAGCAAAGAGAATGAGAAAAGAGCCCTTGTATCAGTTCTGTGAAAATCTGAGCCTCTCTGGAAACACCCAGAAAAATGTATTCAAATTAAGTTTTTAAGTCTCTACTCAGTGTCTATCCATATCTTTTAAAGACACTCTTCAGTGTCACTGTTCAGGTTCAGACATACAAGTGAGTTACAATGGGATGACAAGTTATCATGCTTCTGAACACTCATTGCCAGTGACAGATGTGAGCTAATACTTGCTAATTTATCCAGCAATGAAAATTAGCGTGAAGTAATAGAAATTGCTTTGCATTTGCCACAGGACAAGAGCACGCAATAGACAGAAATAGATCACAGATGTGTGGAAGTGTGATAACTTCTTACCTCAAGATAACTTCCTCGTGTGTCACAGCCTTCGTTCAGAATTAAATGTGACTTTGATCTGACTCAGCTTACTTTATCTTGAAAGTGAGTCAAATTCATTTTAGTTCTAGGTGAGAGTGGCCAAACAGAACCCCTGTGTGGTTTAACTAAGCCACTTTAAATTCACAGTGACTTCATATAAATTAAGATGAAAAACAACGGACAAATCCTCAAAAGAAAAGCAGGTCCTATATGTCCTTCTTCACCTCTTATTTTCCAAAAATCACATTTTTTTTCTATCACAGAATAAATGAAATTATTGTGATGGGTGGGTTTTGCCTAGATGCAATTAAAAATTATAATCCCTATTGCTACTCATTTGTCATATCAATTACAGCATGTCCAAATACTACCACATTTGCAACTCTTTTCTGATTAAAAGATGAGTCACTGTGCGCTGTCAGTGCTCTGTAATCCAGGAAACATCAGCCTACATGACAGAACATTGCACAAGCTAAATGCAAAACTCACACTGTATTCGAGATCTCCTTTTGATTCAATACCAAAAGCCTCTGTATGTGGATTTGAATTTACTATGGTAGGAAGTATTGCAACACCTTCAGAAGACAGTGGAGAAACTGTTACATTAAAGGTATAAACTGAAACACCGGCTGCTGCATTCTCTTCCACGGTGCTTGTTGCAGGTAAGCCCTTAAGCAACTGGGTTCTTCTTCCTGCAAGATGAAAATGAATGTAAAATTACTTCTGGGAATCTTAGGCTAGCAGGAGCACACAGCTTGTGCCAAGAGCTGCCATCAATGAGCACAAAATGGCCTGATTCTCTTTTTGCTTATGAATGGTGGCATTGCACAGTAGTAAATCCAGTACTAATGGCAAAAGAATCAATCTTTTCTTTAATTCGCTACTATACTGTTCTCTTCTACAGTGGCTGATGTTAAAGTACTATTGTTACTGCGTCATTTACCTTCATATATGCTTCTTTATATAGAAGCAAAGAAACCAAACGCATTTCTATTATTTCATTTCATCCCTGTGCTAATTGCTGCCTCTGTGCACTAATCACATCAACAAGCACCCTGAATCACACAGACCTGGATGTTAAAGAAGTAATTTTTTTTGTGAATTATGCCATCCGCAGTGCCCTTTTCCTCCATTTCCCCCCTTCTTTCTCTTTCTAGCATAGCTATGTGCACATCTGGCTCGTCAGTAGTGGGAGGTAGCAACAACTTTGGGATGTTGTGCTGTTGTATTTTTGGCTTTGAGCATGGAAGAGCAACCTCCATTACTTGGAGTGGATGTGGGGGCCCCACAAGCACCCTGAAGCAGCACAGCATGCTGTAGTATCTAACAGCCTCATGTGAGCTCCTTGCTACTCACTCAGGCCTCTGGACACCCCAACACAAAATCTGTGCTTGCTCTGCTGTTTTGCTTGTGGGTTTTGTTCTTTTAACGAAGACCTGTAGTGCTTTATCTCATGAAGAGTGTCTAGAAAACATAAATCAGGACATCCCTAAACTGGCAATGCAATTCAACATGAGACTACGGCAGGGCTGAATGTTGCGGGGGTGGGGGCTTTGCTGGCTTGTCCAAAACACTTGCCAAGAAATCTGGCTGCATTCAGTAAAACTTCCTACACACGGTGTGCCAAGACAGAGGCAGATACTGCTCACTCAAGGGCCTGGCCAGGCTGTTCATACATCAGCAATTACTGTAGCAAAAGCTCCATGAAGTCTTTATTTTTGCTGGGCAGCTGCAAAGTAAAAAGCTGCTACGGGAACTATTCTGAGGCTGTTAGGGCTGCAGCATGTTTCCACTTCGATGCTTAGGCTCAGCCTGGAGCTCGGGAATGTAACGCCAAGGGGAAATCTGCTTGGCAACACCTCTGCAGTGTGGGAAAGAACCATCTCCCTTTGCCCCTTCTCATGTGGCTGGGAAAGGATGGCCCCATCAGCTACCAAAGAGGCACTCTAATTGCCATTCCTCCGATGGCAGCAGGATATTTAATCTGGAGGGGAAGAGTTCAGCTCCAATGCTTTCCAATGACACTAGAAGAAGCCTTGGTGACTTTTGCCCAACTACCTAAAACCTTGCCTCCCTGCATCCCTAGCTAAATTTTTGGAGCATTTTAGGGACAGACCACATACGGCCTTTGTGTGATAGACGTTACTCCTATTACTGGCCTCTCAAGTAACTGTTCCTCATAGGATCAGAGAAGACTTAGGATTCCAGTGCCTTTGCTACATGAGAAAGAAAAATAATAGCAGTAGATGAGTTCACAAGACAAAACACGGAGTCCCATGGTCCCCCTTTTTCCCACATCCCACCCCAAGAGGCACTTGTCCTTCCAAGTTTTCCTGAAGCACCTCCTAGAGCAGCATGAATCCATCAGACTCCTCCAGTTCTTCCTTCTGCAGCCTGCAAAACTCACTGCATTGTGGGGAGGAGAAGGACGGAACACGGTGGGTGTTGTTCATGGAACCAGCTATACTAGGCTGTGGTGAGAAAGTCTGCCTCTGGGAAGACCTCTTCTGAGCAGAAGGCCTTACCAGTAAGAGGCAGAGCTGAGGAACTTTCCTGAGGCCTCTCCACAATTGCATGGAGGTTCCCACATTAGAGATACAGCAAGTCCATTGATCACTGATCTGGCTGGGATTACTCTGGCATTTATGGAAAAAAAGGCCTTGGAGATGCTCTGCAGGTGGGTGAGGTCCAGGGTGGGATGTGGGAGACTGTGAAATGGGAACCATCTGTAAGTTAATCTGAACAGATCACACTGACACTCAGCTAAGACTGAGTTCAGCTGAGCCGTTACTGATTTATGTCAGTGGAAGTAGCACCCAGTGAAGCACTGAGTTTTTATCAATGTTCTTAAAGACTCTAGAAAACATCATCAACAAAAATTGCCCATGCAAATGAGATTGAGCTGAAAGGGGCTTCCAGGGATACATTTCCATAAGTAGAGCTGAACTTTGAATATAATCTCCTGTGGACAGCATCTGACAAAACCAGTTCTCTCAGCAAGCCACAGTTCATTAATGGAAACCATTCATAAAATCAATGAAATAATTTATAACATTTAGAAATGTAGAAAGAAAAGAGCTGCTCTTTTTATATTATCTCAAAAGATTTCATTGACTGTTCAGGATTTGTCTCTCTAAATAATAAGTTCTTCTTGGTCTTTATTTTTAACTGAAATTTTCAATACTGCATCTAAACGGCTTCTTCTTCTTCAAACTGATTTTACAAAAGCCCTCCCTCCATACTCACAAGTCCTTGCTTACCTCCTTACTTTGGAGAACAAAACATGCCTGAAACAATTTAATACATTATTTATCAGAATTACCAACCCCAAACATTGACAAATGCCAAGTCCAAGACAAAGCAATCATGACACTGGCTTTGAGAAGCGTATGCACATCTAAGTCTTATTTGTGTGTGATTTGTTAGTCTTTACCATGTGCTTGAGTCATGCCTTCAAGTTTTTCTCTCTCCATAACCACGCAGGTTAGAAAAACGCTATTCTTAACTGTTCTATGATTCTATGATTCTACGAAAGTTGAGATCCACGTGCAGTGTCCTGATCACAGTTTTGGGGACATCAAGGAAAACCACCAAATACTGATAGGCTCCTAACAACTGGCAGAACTCTTTCAGTTCCTTGAGAGCGAAGTGACCCTACCTGAGCAGCTAGCTTGCTACAAGCAAAAACAAGTGCTCCATGTAGCCCCACAGACTGCAGTTTGAAGATCTACTTTAAGTTGCTAATGCACACATATTTGTATTGGCAATTCTCCCATGTTTTTACGCTGGGCAAAGATACTGATATTACCCTACTAATATTCTCCACAAGAGTTTTTCTGTTTGGTTCTGTTTGGTTGCTTGTTTTATTTCAACAAGTAGAAATGTTATCAATATTGGAAAGGAATAGCACAGCAGAGCATAGAATAGACTATTTCAGTTGGAAGGGACCTACAGTTAGCATCTAGTCCAACTGCCCGACCAATTCAGGGCTGACCAAAAGTTAAAGCATGTTATTAAGTGCATTGTGCAAATGCCTCTTAAACACTGACAAGCCTGGGGCATCAACCACCACTCTAGGAAGACTTTTCAGTGTTTGACGACCCTCTCAGTAAAGAAATGCTTCCTAATGTCCAGTCTAAACCTCCTCTGATGCAGTTTTGAGCCATTCCCATATGTCCTATCACTGGGCACCAAGGGAGATGAGATCAGCACCTCCCTCTGTGCTTCCTGTCCTCAGGAAGCTGTAGAGAGCAATGAGGTCACCACCCCTCAGCCTCCTTTCTCCAAACTAGCCAAGCCCAAAGTCCTTAGCTGCTCCTCACAGGACATCCCTTCCAGCCCTTTCACCAGCTTTGTTGCCCTCCTCTGGACACACGCAAGGACCTTCACATCCTTGTTAAATTGTGGGGCCCAGAACTGCACACAGTATTCAAGGTGAGGCCGCACCAACACTGAATGCAGCGGGATAATCACCTCTTTTGACTGGCTGGTTATGCTGTGTTTGATGCACCCCAGGATGTGGTTTGCCCTCTTGGCTGCCAGGGCACACTGCTGACTCCTGTTGAGCCTGCTGTCGACCAGCACCCCCAGATCCCTTTCTGCAGGGCTGCTCTCCAGCCACTCCTCTCCCAATTTATACTTGTGCCGGGTGTTACTTCATCCTAGGTGCAGAATCTGGTGTTTGAACCTGTTAAATTTCATCCCGTTAATCATAGCCCAATGCTCCAATCTATCTAGATCCCTCTGCAAGGCATCTTCTCCCTCAGGAGAGTCAACAGCACCTCCCAGTTTGGTATCATCAGCAAACTTGCTAATGGTGCATTCAACTCCTGCATCCAGATCATTGGTAAATATGTAGAACAGAACTGGCCCTGGAATTGAACCCTGAGGACCACTGGTGACCGGTCACCAGCCAGATATAGCCTCATTCACTAGAACCCTTTGAGCTCTGCCCTTCGGCCAGTTCTTCACCTGGCACACTGTGAACCTGCTCATCCCACAGCTGGACAAGTTGTCCTGAAGGATGCTGTGAGGGACAATACCAAAAGCCTTACTAAAATCCAGAAAAACTACATCCACCACCTTCCCTTCATCCACTAGGCAGAAAGGAGAATACTGGAGTATTAATACGAAATATTGTTTTTGGAGAACTGACCTCCTTTCCCACTCCAACACTGTCATACTGAGCAGTGGCTATTGCACACCGAAGTGCCTCATCCAGCAAAGTGTCTTAGCAAGGAGTCATATTCTCTTCTTCATTATAGTGCTGTAACCACAGAGCTCAATCTATTTCAGTAGGAAAATAATTGTTACTTGATTTTTTCCATCTGTGTCTGATCCCTAAATATGTATTATAAAGCTCCCAAGAGAAAGTATAACAGCCAACAGTGTTCTAATTTTAGCAACGTAATGAAATCATGTTCTTACCAGACACTACTCCCAGCAAAATGAAGAGAAGGAGCATGCTCTTCATTGTCTTTACGACCCCGTCCTTCGTGTTCCCAGGACGCAAACTGAAGGAAGATCACCGTACATTTTCCCTTGTTTACATCAGCTCCACCTAAATTCTTCCTCTTTGTGATGTTGTGGAGTGAGAAGCAAAACAAAGGACCCGTGTCTCTAAGGGAGTTTCTAAACACCGTCAGCTTGTTTGCTTGTCAGAGAACTGCTCCTTGCTGACACTCCATCCACAGACCTGGGCCACACTTGAGAAAACAATCATTAATAGTCCTTTCATGCAATCACCTTATTTACTGAAGCATTATGAAAAGAATCCAGTGTGTTCTAAACCTGGAACTACCATGCTGCTTTCATTGCTCTGGCAAATGGGGTGCTCTCTTCACACACCAGGATCAATACTCATGCTTTCTTACTTACACCAAGAACCTGATGTTTTCTCATTTCTCTGGGTATCAGAGAATTACTCAGACCGCACACACTGCACACCTGGAGGTGAGACTGCAGCATACGTACATGATGTAATTACCTTTGCTGTAGCTGTCTCAGGAACAGCATGGACCATCTACGCAAAGTGCACTGGCTCCCTCAGATGAAGCATTTAGCCAGCTTGCCTACAATACACCCATGCAAATTTATTAATTTTTTTAACCTAAGGGCAGTCCTAGTGGGTTTTTTTTTTGTGGAGCATAGTATAGAGGTGACACTGATACTGGAACTGGATGCCATATAGTTTCATCAGCATCAGTTCAGAATAATTTAGGTTGGAAGGGTCCTCTGGAGGTCATCTAGTCAAACACCCTGCTCAAAGCAGGCTTAATTAGATCAGGTTGCTCAGGGATTCATCAAGTTGATTCTCAAACACCTCCACACAAACTTAACAGCTCTGCAAAGAAGCAGAATTTAGAGATACAGGTTTAACACAGCTCTGGGGAAACCACGCTGGTTTGTGAGCTAAGCTAGCATCTCTAGATGGTTCTGCATGGCACACTGTGGCTGTCTCAGTGAAAGTTCACAGTAGTTCAGAAAGCTGTCCTGTGCTCCTGTGTTTTGTGTAGTATGAGCATGTTAATTGAACATGCTGAACACAAACAACTAGTTTAACGCTGGGGCAGGCATTGCCTTTGCTTGTTGCATGTGCACCTTAAACTACCATACAGATGTGCCCTGGAGGATTCTGCTGATATAATGAAACTGGAAGAGATGCATCAGTAAAACCTACTGATTGGAACTGAGCCATACCTACATATCTGATACTAGTTTGGGGAATCATAAGAAACATTCATTTGATGGTTGATCTGCATCTATTTTGCAGTGTTTCTAGGGCCTTGCCAAGTCCAGATGCAGCCTGGGTTTAAAGTGAATGTGACCACACCATATTATCTGGAAGCACGCACTGCATCAACATGTAGTACTGAGGAAGCTAATCTTCCATTGCCCCAGGAAATGTGTGCCCAGATTTTATGTTAGTAAAAAAATATATGGAAAACCTCACCCTCAAATGACCTAGTTATGATGATAAGATATTAATGTAAATGTATTTATATTGGCAAAAAGTCTAGCCTGTCCCTTTACCTACCAGATCATTGCCCATCCCTTCATATGCATTTCATGGGTCCACAAAGGAGCTTTTGATCTGACTGGACGTCTCACAAAGATGAGGTCTGTGTGCACAGACACGAACCACGCTTGTACAATAAGCTTGTGATCTTTTACTAATTATCAGAACACTGTAAAAATGCTGCTAGCTTTATTCCCTCCTTTTAGTTGCAATGTATAATCTGTCCCATTATCCTGCTGTTTCTTTTAATCTTGAAAGAACTATAGAAACATCTGGGCTAAGTTTTAAAGTAGCCAGTGTTTCAAATACATGTTTAAATTTGTTTAGTATCTAGCTTGAGTGATAGGACTGATTCCATCCTGTGCTCTGAATAGCCAAACCTTCTTGGAGGTCACAATTTTTGTCCTTTATTTCCTTTCTCTTACTTCTTAGGCTGGGTTTTTGCGGAGTTGGGTTTTGGGGGGGGTGTGGGGGTGTGGTTCCTATAAATACATTTCTCAACTTCTTTATTTTGTCCTTCCTTCATCTGAGAACCTACACAGATCTACTTTCAGCAAGATTTCAGTGTACATACACATAAATCAGACTTTTCTCTGCACATCTTGTGATAGAGACACCGTAGAGGGATATGGGAGACATGGATGGCAATGGCATCTGGAATATAGATGTGCTTGAAATGCCAGCCTTTCCCCAGCTTCTCCTAGAAGTGTGATAGGCAATTGTTTCAGGTGCTATGTGAATACCTATGGAGTAGTTAATTTCTGCTTTCTCTCTAAATATGTCTCCAGGGCTTTCAAGTAGTCCCTGATAAGCTTCACGGTTCAAGCATGTTGTGAGAAGAGTCTGTAGTGGTGACCAGGGAGACAGGGGAAGAGCCAAGTGTAGCACACAGTGAGAGAGGAGAGTGCAAAAAAGGGGCATCTCACACAGGCGGAGGGAGTGTGAGTGGAAAGAGCTCTGGCTCCTTCTTCTTCGTTCAGTCACTGCCAGTATCTCTCAGTGCCTACCTTAGATCCCTCTTTTCTTATATTCCTCCGCTGAGTGGATTTCTGTGGTTCTCTGATTGATCCTGACAGGTTGTGAGGAATAAGGTGAAAAAGCAGCCAGAGTTAAAAGACAGTCCCGAGCAGGCTGGAAATCCAATAGAAATAAGTATATGCATACCATCAAATATAGAACTGGTTAGGAACAGATGAATTAGGGAAAAGTGAGCAAGGCAGAAGTGAGGCTGCTGGTGAGGCTGGCAGCAGTAGCTCTGCCGCTGCAGGAAGGTCAGGAATGAGATTCCTGGTAATTTAGAGCAGCTAGACGAAAAAAGGTCAAGGCAGCGCAAGCAAGAATGAAACCAGGGAGTTTGCAGGCAAAATAGAGGGAAGAAACAAATGAAAAGGTCAAGGAACAAACCATGTTTTTAATCATTCCTTGGTTTTCAAGATTATTTGAAACCTGGGCCTTTTAGAGCAGTGCAGAACTTCTGAAAAAATGTCTTCTAGATGATCAGGTAAGGTGGAGAATGTGAGGAAGGCGCTACATCTTTCAAGAAATAAAAGAATCTTGGTTCCAGAGGAAAGACCAACAGATAAGAGTGCGAGAGACTGCATTGGTCTTACATTTGGATGCAGAGAGAAAGAACATGGGAAGTGAGGAATATCGGGTGGGACAGAGCAGAACTTGATGTGCAAGCTATCAATTGCCTGTCCTCGGGAAAGTAAGGGATTTTAAGAGAGGCCAGATTCAGAGGAGTAGTCTACTTGCATAACAAAATGTGTAGGTTCAGGACATTAATCTTTTTTCTATGTGTTTAATTCTCAATTGACTTCCAGTCTGTCAACAGGAAAGAAATGTTCTCTCACTTTTCAAACGCATCAGAGGTTCAAGACATAATTTTCCCATTAATGGCTATTTCAGCCAGAGTATTGGCTCTCTTCTGCTCAGCCAACTCACAGGAAAGGAGACATTTTGCTCTTATTGTGGTAATTACTCACCAAAAATTGAGCAGCCTGAGGAGAATTTTCACACACCCAGTCCAACCTCAGTTCAAGAGTATTTATTGTTGTTATTTCATGAATTAAATTACCTAGACTGTCAGGTTTTATTTTCATTGTCTTTCTCTTTAAACAGTACAGCTTCTCCATCCGGCTGCCTTGGTAACCTTTCCTGAAATATTAAAACAGTACCTTAGCATCCTACACCAAAATCTTATGCACCATTTCATTTGATTTCTCAGCTAAAAGCTTCCTCTGTACCATTTGTGAGTGACAAGAGCAAATGAAAAGTCATCAGTACGACCCAGGCTACTTCAATCTCACCTAAGATGATCCCAGCTTAGCAAGGTTAGTAACCTACGCAATTATGCAAAAAAAGTCCCAGACAGATATCTGGGACATCTATTTTCTAGCACTGACTTGTAGACACATAAACCCACTAGTCACCTCCTTGATAATTAACTTGAGGTGTCTGTTAATAAGAAGTGCTTCCATCACATCAAGAGCTTTTTTGGGATCCAGGTTTAAGTTAAAAAACAGCCTAAAATATGGGTGAGTACACACAGAAGCCTGAAAACGTACACGTTTGCAGTGCTGAAAACAAGTTCTCCCATTCCTCCAGCAGTTATACACCCAAGGGATGAAAGCATTTGCCGAAGAAGAAGGAATCCCAGGGGTCTGCCTTTTGACACAAAGAATTTGAGCACTTACTTTAGGAGGACTGGGAGTATGTAAGGCACTAAGATAGCAGAGATTGTTCTGATCCTTCCCATTCCCTCCCCTCCATCTTCCTGCTCAGCCTCTGTCTTACCTCCTGATGTTGTAATGACAAATGTGGACTGAAGCAGATAGATGATTCCAAGGACGTAAGTCCAAGAAAGCTCTAGATGTACTTGAATCCTCCCTACAAAAAAGTCAAGTGACTTCTCTAAGACCACAAAAGCCAAACTTCTTGTTCCCACTCTCAAGCTCAATCATGACTGTAAGACACCATGACTGTAAAAAGCACATTGCTGCCAAGTTTTTAGGAAGTTCTTGTGCTGCTTAAAAATATCACATTTTTCTCTGTTGACACAACATGAAAGTCAGTGAAACACAAGCTTCAATATTCATTCACCTGAGCAAAAGTAGATGTTATCAGCAACTACTTGGTATTTTGTGGTTCAAGATCAAAAACATGTAGCGGTGTAGAACATTCAATACCTGTGAGAAATTATGTCACTTGTCTACACCAGTCACGTATGTTGCTTGAATTTTAATCATATGATTTGTCTCCCAGAAAAAACTCTAGCACAAGTAAAGATTCGCTGAAAACTTTGTTGAGGCCAATGAATTCTTCTGAGTTTACTGGATATTGGATCAGGGCCTGAACCCATGTGGCAATACCCTGTACCTCATGATACAGTGTTTACCATGTGTTACAAGTTCGTTATTTTGATTGCTTGGCCACCTGAGCTGATTGGTAAATATGCAAACAAGGATGTGAAGAAGCAAATGATGCAAATGCAACAAGAAAGAATGCTCTGGGCAAATATGGGTACAGAAACTCTGAGGTTTCTATGTACACAGCATGATGCACTTCACTTAGTCAAGTATTTTAATACACCACCAAGAATTACAGGACTTTGCATCATGAAACATGCTATATCTTACCTATTTTATCAGCAAAAAGGAATTGATTATATTTAGCAAAAGCAACCTTGCATTTTAGCACAAATAAAATATTTTTCTATTGGCTTTGGGAAAAAAAAAAAAAAGAGTATGGAATTAACAGAAAGGAGTATGGCTGGTCACCGGGCGAGGGCTCAGGTGGTGGAGTTTCACTTGGAGGTGCACAGTGTTTTACACCTAAGTTCCTGCATCCTTTGAACAGGAGGAGCGAGAATAATTCACTACTTCCTAACTGTGTGAAGTTTTGTTTATACTTTCAAGAACTTTGAGATCTTCAGCTGGGCTCTGTAGCTCTCCAGGGGAGCAGAGGAGGAATATGTGATGAGAGAAGGGCATGTAGCCCTGGATATGCTCCAATTTTGCTTGGGCTGCCAAGGCTGTGGTGGGGACTGACCCGTGCCAGGGCCCTGAGGTGCCACAGCGTGTTATAGCCATCTTTGTTCACTTCCAGCCCCTCTCAATGGCTGTTTCCCCAGAAACACTGATCAGAAGTAGCTCTGTATTCTCCTATGGGCTTCTTTAATTTTTTTAATCAGATGTAGCACAAAACAATAGCAAATTTCTACCTCAGCTGCTTGCTTTATACTTGGTTCTGCTTTTCTCTGATCCTCATCCTTCTCTGTCTCATTGCTCCAGGGCTCCAGTGGGCTTTGCCTCAAGCCCCAGCGAGTGCTAAATTGAAGCATTTGTCCTTGGCAGCTTGTGGCCCAGCGGCAGCCCATAGCTGGGAGAGGACATTCTCCTCCAGGTATTGGCACGGCCAAGCCATTGAGGAAAAGGTAAGTACTGCATATACCTCTCAGCGTAGGCTTCCCCTGGGGAAAACATGGCTTCTACCCTCCTCTGCAGCTCTACCTGGCATGTAGAAAACATGTAAGGGAGTAAGGAGGGACTTTTCACTTTCTTCCCCATTTGTTTCACAGTGCAGTATAAGCTGCAGTCTGGCTGTTGGACTGTAGCATCTGAAACAGGACATTAATCTTCTTTGCAGGACCTTAAATAACTGCAGGGTGACTGCTCAGGGCTCTGTGCTCCTGGCGTTCCTGTGAGCTTCTGTCCCCATCAAATAACCGACAACTGATGGCAACCACAGTATGCATAGTCTCAGCCCTCCCATTACCATAGATCAGATGGCATGCAGCAGCCTAATACCACCTGAGGATCTGGTGTATCGCTCTTGTTTCTGCTCCATTCTCATGCTTAGCAATAACCAACGCAGTAGTACCATGATTTACTCAGCTACGTGAGGACATGAGGACAGAGACTTGTGAGGCAGAGGATTGAAGCTGGGGCTATGAAGTATGATACAGTGAAGGGACTTGGTGGAGAAAAAGTTGGATCTCTGCTGGGAAAGTTAAGGAGTGAGAAAAAGAAAAAGATGGGACATGTGAAGCTGGGGTCCTGATCTGAGGACATGGACATGTGCAATAAGAGGATGAGGGACATAGTAGGTGTAGTTTTGGGATCTTTGCTCTAAGAAGTATGTGGCAGAACAGCTGTGGTAGCATGGAATGAGGTTTATAAGTTGGAAAAGAGGTTGTGTGGTATTATGAATGGGAAGTTGCAGGCATTGGCTTGAAGAGGAGGCTTGGGTGGTCCTATGACAATGAAGGAACAGAAAAAAATAACTTTTCCACAATAATTTCAGTTTCTACCTCAATATCTTGCTTCAGACATACATTGTCTAAAGCCATCCTTGGAATTCGTCTACATTTGGGTAGCACTACCATTTCATCTAGGCTATGGGAAAACAATAATAATAATCCTGGTCTCACAAAGATCAATGACAAGCGTGATTTTGAAAGGAGCAATTTCAATAGACCTGGGCCTGAATAAAGTGGCCCGAAGGCAAACAAAATCTTAATCACACAATGGAGACAGATGCAATATTTATTGCTGGCTCTGTTCCTTGCTGCCTGTAAGCTCTGTGACTACAGAAAGCGTTTAGAAATATCACACAGGGAGAGGACCAAATTAATCTGGGTACAGACACAGAATCACTTTTTTACAGTTGCTGAGTTTAGATTATGCTTATTTTATCTGAGAGCAAACACGAATGAAAAAAAATGAGCCACTTAGGAGTGACATGAGGCAACATTATATCTGAGTAATGACTTGACTGAGTCTGCCACCACATCAGTGAGCAAAAGGCAGCAGGAAAGCAACGCAATACTCCAGATGTAGATACTTCTTGCCCGTGGATTTAAGCATCAACATCATGGAACAGCCTGAGACCACAAGAGCTTTCTTAATGAAACCGAAAACCCCACACAGTAAGCGTACTATCCAACAAATGTTTGACAGAGAACTGTGAAGCTGTAAAGGTAGGAGGGTGAATGCACAGAGAGAAAAAAAACAACTCTGCAGCCCAGACTGACCATAGTCACATAAAACCTGGCTGTTATAATATAAGCGATAACAAGGAAACAAGGTCAGAATATGTCTCTGCTGTGTATGGCTCCCCTGACCATTGTTGGAGCTGAGGGAATATTGCCATCTAGTGCCACACAGAAATCCAGCTGTCTAAACAGAAAAATGCCATTTAATTCATGTAGGCAATGGTTACAAAGCGTATGAAAAACCAAGGACATTATGTGCTAGGGACATCATTTTGGTCAGTGTCTTTGCCAAGCTTGTTACTGAAAACAGTACATTTTCTCCTTTAAAAAAAAGACAGTGTGTTGTGGGAACTGAGTCATAACGCTTAGGAGGAGTGACCGTGTTCACAGTCATTCAGATGTTGTGAAAAAAGCGCAAAAGTACTCACATAATGTTTTAGCAAGTAGCAGTCAGAATAACGGGATGCTGTTGAGGATGGGATTTATTTTACCTACCTTGAAATAACTAAAACATAGACCTGTGTATGTTAATGTCACATAGTCACCCTAGGCTTCTTTTGGAAATAAAGAGGCACTACTAGGGCACAATCGGTGTGACCAACTTCAGCCGTCGCCTTTAGGATGGGAAGCGCTGTACTTTTGAAACATCTGTTTTTCCGCAGTGACAATAAAGGGGGTCTGGGATAGCTAGCTCTGATGTTCAGGTCCCTCCAACCCCTACTGCCTGTCTCTCTGTACCGTTTTTAACCAGGTAAGCAATAATTTTGATGACTTGGTGGAAAAATAAATAGCACTTTCAGACTCCTAGAACCCATGATGTCAGTTTTGTGATTCTCCTTCAGGCGGGGGGACACGTACTCACACAAGAGTTCCCACCGATCACAATGAAAACAAGCACTGGCCTATGCCATATTGCATTCGCTGATAGGCAGACACACTGGACTGTAACGTATTTTATATTCACCTCTGTTTGCAACAGCATTATGAACTTCCTTCCATTGCCGTGCCAGAAAGAGCCCTTAGGGGTAACAGCGCATTTCAGTTCCCCTCAGCCAAGACCCTGCTGAGCCAGAGATGAGGATTTTTTTAATCAGTGCATATGTTTAAGATACTTTTAATGCAGCTGTCAACTCACTTATCTATGCTACCAAATACATGCCAGACTATAACCATTTTCAATCATTGCCCATCTGGAGCAGATTCAAACCAGTGGTTGATTTTCAAAAGTAATTTGAAAATCAAAATCAATTAAGCAATCAAATCTTCCAGCTGCAAACAATGTCCAGATTTTCAAGCCAGCAACGTAATGTTTATATATGTTGACTTAAAATTACTTACAAGTCCCACCAGTACCTCTGAGTTAATTGCCACGTTATTGCTTGTGGTTGTGACTTTCTCACTATTTCTACCCACTAACCATGTAAAGAAAAGGATTAAATCACAGAGGGAATCAGAGTCAATAATGTATTATTATTTTTCAGCTTGAGAAGGGTTAGAATATTTGAGACACCCACCACTCCATTATGTTTTAAATAGCATGAATCCCAATTAAGCAAGAGGCTGCTAAATTCATTTGTTTATATTTTAAAAATTAATTATTTCAACGCATCAAACATAAATCCTTTCAGGGGATTTTTTCCTTTTCTACGCTGATTTTAAATGTGCTGCAAAAAACGTGTATCACAAGTTCCCCCAAATGAAGAACTATATAGGTAATAAAATGTCTCACAATAACAGTAGTGCATGAAGTTACTGATGTCAAACTCTGCCACGATTTTTAGGGGTATTTTCTTTGCTTTAGAGGGAGGTTCACTTTTCAAAATCCTTATATGTGGAAGTAGAATATGTGCACTGTCCTGAGTGTCCATAAATAATGTTGAATTAAAATTCCATCTAAAAAGGAACCTGAAAAGCAAGGATGGTAGATTTATAAACACATTTTAAAGCACCTAAAAATGTGACTTTCTAAAACCCTCACTCTTACCATCTCAGTTCCCCATTACTAATATTAGCTAAAAAAAATTAAGCTAACAGCTTCCAGAAATAAATACCAAGAAGCTGGCAGCGAAGTTTGGAATTCCCCCATACCTCTTAGTCTATGGGGACACAGACTGACCTTTCAGGTGCAACATAAATGCAGCCTTTGCCTCAAGCTTTTGCCTGAGATGAAGGCTAGCTCAGACAGTTTGAGTGTCCTGGGCAGGCAGGACAGGATTACCAACATTAACTCAAAATCTTAATTGCCATACTTAAGAGGTTGCATACTTGCCTAGACCTGGATCCTGCACAGAGAGAAAGCTCTCACTGACTTCACTGGGATCTGGATCACCTTTTAGGTTTGAAGGAGCCGGGGAAGTGGCAGGAAGGACGGACATTTTCCCTGCTGGTACAAACTGTCATGGCTCTACTGACATTTGCACCAGCTGAGCCTTTACCCCAGGACACGCACAGCTTTATGAACCTATGACATAAAATAAATTCACGAATTGTTTTCCTGTGCTAAGGGGCAGCAGTGAGATGTCAAATCTCTTTAAGAATCAAGAGGTGGACACCCCAAAATGTTCACACACACAGCAGTCCAGTTGGATGGACAGTCTTAATGCAAAGAAAGGTAATGTCTATACATGTTTAACAGCAGCACTTATATATCTTTTGTTTCAGTTGACACTAATGTCAGTGTGGTTTAGCCATTTTGCTTTACTGATATTTGCAAACCTCTGAGACTGTTTCCTTGCATAAACCATTTTTCTTGACAAAACCAGCCCACGCTGTACAGTCCATTCAGCTGTTTCATCTCAGCCTGGGCTACCACAGGCTAATGGGGCCACACAACTGCTGGTGTTGCCACAGAAGGAACTGGATCCGTGAACTGATGCTGGATAAAAGCTGAGTGAGTGGATGACACAGCCAGGAACAAATGGCCAGGAAACAGGGGGATCTGGGCAAGAAAGTGCCTGTGGAACCACAGCCTAAAACACTCCCCTCATTTATGTCCAGAGGATGCGAAAAAATGCTGGTCCAGGTTGCAAGATACACCGTAAATGCGTTTTGCAGACCCTGAAAGATCTAATATTATTGCTGTTTTGTGAATACAGAAATTTAGCTTTGCTTCTGTTTAAAAGAAAAAATAAATTGTGCTAAACATTATACTATTAGTTTTTTCTGTTGAAAAGAATTAAATGCTTTGTGACGTATCAGAGGGGCAGTCACCATGTCCCATCTAAATGGTTTGTTTGTAGCAAATTACTTTCTATTCTTAAGCAAAAAGAATTTAATCAAGTGTCAGAAACAAACTACATCTTGACAGATTAGCAGGGTTGCTGCTGTTAAAATAAATTTGTTGCCAGATTTGTTTATAAAACTTCTCTTTCAGGGATGGGTGAACTTCGTGGAATTTGCCAATCTTTTGAATAAATATTGTGGAGGATTTGTAAAATAAGAATTAATTAAACTTTTCCTCTGAGTGTAAACCAGGCATTTTGCTCAGTGTAAAAAATTGCTTGCAAGCAAAGGGAAGTCTTTTTGGGGGTGGGGCGGTGGACAGGCAAGGAAATCTGAGTGCTCCCTTTCCTTTTCCAAACAAAATTTGGCATAGAATTGTAGAATTATAGAATGGTTTAGGTTGGAAGGGACCTTGAAGATCATCAAGTTCCAACACCCCTGCCATAGGCAGGGACACCTCCCACTAGACCAGGTTGCTCAAAGCCCCATCCAACCTGGCCTTGAACACCTCCGGGGACAGAGCTTCCACAGATTCTCTGAGCAGCCTGTTCCAGTGCCTCACCACCCTCACAGTGAAAAATTTCTTCCTAATATCTATTCTAAATCTACCTTCTTCCAGTTTGAAGCCATTCCCCCTTGTCCTATCACTACATGCCCTTGTAAAAAGTCCTTTCCCAGCTCTCCTGTAAGACCCCCTTTAGGTCCTGGAAGGCCGCTATAAGGTCTTCCTGGAGCCTTCTCTTCTCCAGGCTGAACAACCCCAACTCTCTCAGCCTGCCTTCCTAGGACGGGTGCTCCAGCCCTCTGATCATCATCATGGCCCCACTCTGGACCCGCTCCAACAGGTCCATGTCTTTCCTATGCTGGAGGCTCCAGAGCTGGACACAGTAACCCAGGTGGGGTCTCACCAGAGCAGAGAGGAAGAATCACCTCCCTTGACCTGCTGGCCACACTTCTTCTGATGTAGCCCAGGATACAGTTGGCCTTCTGGGCTGTGATTACACATTGCGCATTGAGCTTTTCATCAATCAGCACCCCCAGGTCCTTCTCCTCAGGGCTGCTCTTGATCCATTCTCCGATGAGCCTGTATTTGTGCTTGGGATTTCCCCGACCCACGTGCAGGACCTTGCACTTGGCCTTGTGGAAGTTCATGAGGTGGGCATGGGCCAACCTCTCCAGCCTGTCCAGGTCCCTCTGCATGGCATCCCTCCCCTCCAGTGTGTCTGCCTCGCCACACAGCTTGGTATCATCAGCAAACTTGCTGAGGGTGCATTCGAACCCACTGTCCATGTCACCAACAAAGACGCTGAACAGTATGGGTCCCAGTATTGACCCCTGAGGAACACCACTCATCACTGGTCTCCACTTGGACATCGAGCACTTGACCACAACTCTTTGAGTGTGACCGTCCAGCCAGTACTTTATCCACGGAGTGGTCCATCTGTCAAATCCATGTCTCTCCAATTTAGAGACCAGAATATCATGCAGGACAGTGTCAAACACTTTGCACAAGTCCAGGTAGATGACATCAGTTACTCTTCCCTTGTCCACTATTGCTTTAGCCCCCTCGTAGAAGGCCACCAAATTTGTCAGGCATGACTTGCCCTTGGTGAAGCCATGTTGGCTGCTACCAATCACCTCCTTGTTTTCTATGTGCCTCAGCAGAGTTTCCGGGAGGATCTGCTCCATGATCTTGCCAGGCACAGAGGTGAGACTGACTGGCCTGTAGTTCCCTGGGTCTTCCTTTTTTTCCTTTTTGAAAATAGGGGTTATGTGTCCCCTTTTCCAGTTGGCAGGAACCTCACCAGGCTGCCACAACTTCTCAAATATGATGGCTAGTGGCTTAGCAACTTCGTCTGCTAGTTCCCTCAGGACATGCAGCTGTATCTCATCAGGTCCCATGGACTTGTGTACCTTCAGGTTCCTCAGGTGGTCTCATACTTGATCTTCAATAATAACTATGACTAATACAGGAATTAGAATTTATACATTAGATTTGAGATATCCCTTTTTAACTTGCTTCACAGTTCTGATCTGAGCTCAATACGTTTGACTTCAGCTTTCAAATCCCTCAGACGTTTGTTTATTTTTCTACAAGTCTTTTTGGTTTGGCTGCTTCTGTACAACACATGGCAGATGTGTTCATTTCTGGATGTGGGTTTTTTTGATACTGACTCTTATATATGACTTGTGTGGCTCTAATGAAGGCCTTTGAGTGTTAGTTTGGATGGGTGGTATCACCATCTCAGACAAAGAGACAAGCTGACTGTCATCATCTATTCATTCTGCTGGGACATCTGAAAGGACCAGATGATGAAATGTTCATCCTAGTCAAGGAAAAAACAAGAATAAGTATTTGCATTCCATCTTTTCCCTCACTGCAAGTTGGGGGTTTTTTGAGGGATTTGGGGTTTTTTTAAATTTTTTTAAGTGATCACGAGGAAAATATTCTTCATTTATGAAAAAGGAAACAGCAAACCTTCTGCCCTTTCATATGTAAAGTCAAGAAGCAGTCACTAGAGAGCCCATCTATTAGAATGATTTTGCTGTTGCTCCATTGGAGAGGAAATGCAAAGATTGTAACTCTTTCCTAATAAGCGACAAACAATCCTCTCATTTAGACTAAGATGTTTTTGGGGGTTTTTTTTGGTCACTAACCCAAGAAATTAGTCCTTGACAAAAGGCTTCCACTTCTACCATTTGGAAGATATCACTTCTGACAAAGCCAGTGGCAGACATCAGTCTGGCAATGGACAGTCTGCCAATGGCAGCAACAACTTGAGGGACACCAACATCGCCATCCAGGTGAATTAAGCACACAGGTTGCCAGTAGGTCCTACAGATAAGCTACAAAAGAGTTCATGGACTTCACAGAAGACACAGGATTTTAAAAGCACGTACCACTCAGGCAAGCAGTCTTCCTTTGATTCTTTAGGTGTCAGATCAGAAGGATTGATCCTTCCCAGTTACCATTCCCTAAAACATTCCCAGCTTTTGACCATGACTGGTCTTAAAGGTTTGATCAGTCAGAGCTACCACACACTGCTGCTGCTGTCCTAATTAAAATAAACTCCACTGGGTCCATCCTTCCAAAGTCTTGCTGAGTGTATTTGAGCAGTGTTTCCCACAGTAATATGTATGAAGCTGCATGTTGGCAGGATGGATAAGCATCTCCGCCGTTTTAAAGACAGCCTCAAGCTTTTGCTTAAAGAGGCTAACACTGCCACTAACAACTAGGAAATCCTGGCAGATAGTCCACATGAATATCTCTTTCTATATTTGCACAATGTCAAGCACACTATCAGCACTGAATAAATAATAATCATAGAAACCTGGAGTCAGCCAGGAAATAGCTGTGAAGGACATATTCATATTTTAAAACTTGAAATTGCAAAATTATCTTGTTATGATTCTGGGAAAGCTATTCTTTTCTTTTTTCCCTGTTGTTGTCTTTTCCTAAAGAAGAAGAAATACTAATGCTGCTGCTGAAGGTACCGAAAAAAAGTATACTTGGTCCTGTAATACAGAATTACACATCTGAAGTGTCCTGCCTGCTTAATACATAAAATCCCTTCAAGGAGCAAAATGAAGAACAGTCCTGATTTTAAATCCAAATAATCCATTTCTAACTGAAAAAAAAAAAAAGACATGGAATACAAATGTATTTTATGGAAGAAAGAGGGAGAGCAGCTGAAAAACAGTTTCACCAGACAATCTTGCTCTTGATAATGTCTGGATAAAGTCAACTTTTTTCTAAATATGATTGAAACTCCATGTTAAAAGGGATTTATACGAGTCATAAATCTTTATAACAATGAGCAAAATTCATGGTGAATTCAGTCTCCAGCTCTATAGAAATAATAATAAAGGGCAACTCCCTTTGGTAAAACAAGTGGAATTTGGCAACACTTATTTAATTCAGACTCTTGACAAACATTCAGGGTTGCTCTTTCTTCACAAAAGAATCAATTACATCTCTTTCTCTGTTGAGGTGTAGGGCTCCTATAGTATACTAAGCGTATTTCAAGACTGTATTTTTATGGTTACAGATGAGAAGAAACAGATTCTTACGGAACTTTAAAATCTGCTTTTATAATTGCTGCCAGCGAAACACGTACAAACATTTTTTTTCACATATTGGTCATCTTTAACAGAAATACAAAAAGGTCCAAGGAATGCCTCAGTATAATCAAATTGCAATTAAGTCAGTCCAGCAGCATTTGTCAAAAGATATAATGGCAAGGATTATAAAGGAGAAGAATAAACTGAAAACACAGAATGCCAAAAATCACCATCTGCTGAGATGATGGAGTATCATGCTCAAAGCTGTTAAGGTGTTACTAGAGCTGTTGTATGTTACAATATTAAACAGTTAATTGCAGTTCATGGGTTTTAAGTAAAAGGACTGGGGACTGCTTTTTACCATAGCAACCACAAAAAAAGAAATCTCTTAAAGCATGTATGCAGTATGCACCAACAAAAAAGCAAAATAAATATCCTTGGAATTCAGCATTTAAACTATAATTATTCAGAGAAATTCCTCTTTCCAAATTTACATTCAGAGTATCCTGGAGAGAATAAAACATTAATTCCAAAATTACCAACAGTCCTTCCTGAGGGACAAGAAGATGTATTAGATTCTGTATCTTACCTCACTAATAACTGTTAAGATGACTCCTGCTGCTTAGGTAAACAGAGCAGGGAAGTGAAAAGATAGAAAAGAAAGGAAAACTTCTATCATCTCATTGATGTGTGGCTACTTGTGCTGCAGGCATGGTATAGGTATAAGTGAATTGGTCAAGATCATGTGTGCTGTTGTTTACCTTTTGCCACTCCAACCATTTCTGTTGTGTGCTGAGGTCAGCCTATTTGTGCTTTTTTTGGCATGAGAAGCAAGTTATGGTGACATTTCTGATTGTTTAATCCCAGGTCAGGTCAAGCTTGAGAGAAGGACAGGAGAAAAGGAAAATAAAATGACAGTCACATCATCATAATTCCTTAAATATTAACACATGACATTTTGATACTGATGGAACTTCTTACCCATGTTCCCTTTTGAAATAAAATGCTGAAGAGTTCAGCCATCTTTCCAGACATGGTTCAGTTTTAATGGAATAGTTATTTTGATGTATGATTCCTTTAAAACCTTTGCAAAGGCTGGATAGCTGTTGGGGCAGCACATTGGAGAGGCAGAGCAGCAAACTACCTGGAGCAGTGATCTAAAAGGTGAGACACTAGGTGAAGAACAAGAAAGAGTGAGAAAGAGGAAGGCTCTGCTGGTTTCTGTACCCAGAGGATACACTGAGGGCAGGAGACAATAGGAAGGATTGTATTTCACCAGCCCTGAACAAACTAAAGGTTTGAATAAGGAAATGTTTTTAAAACATCTATTGTAACTGCTAAAAACAATTATGTCTGTGGTATCTGCCAACTCTCATAATTATCTGCTGTTGTTTTAAAAGTGCGTATGGGAAATTTTGCAAAATCTAGGACCAATAATCCCATGGCTGACACAGCATGCTCTTAGACTCTTACACCGCAAATGTGGTGTGAGAACTAAACAGAACAGTTGGCTACATTAAGCTTCAGATTGACAAAGACAGACTGAGGGGGTTTTGTCAGCTGATGTAAAAATTCCCATAGGCAAAAATATTAAACACTGAATAAGTGGAGGAATTCACCCACATATAAGCACCTTCAGGACCTAGAGATGCCCTTTGAGTTTTCCCTCTACAAATCCAGAAGACACATGTTCACCGCTCTGTGCACCCGTAAGTTCCCCAAACAAGACCATTTCTAACCCCTCCAACGTAGACTCATCTCTCTATTTCAAGGAATTCATATTGTACTGCTATTAAATGTTGTGTTTATCAAGGGACTGTTGTTAGGCCTTTTCACCACCATAACTCACTCTGTTTACATACAGCCTCTAACTTTGTATTAGTATTTGTTTATAACAGCATGACATAAGTTTTGCTCCATCGGTTAAGAACTTTAGAAATATTTAGAAGTGCCCAAGTCTATTGTGACATGAATACATAATTCAATAAAATGCCACTGCTTACGCTACTAATGGATTTGACTCTGTTGTATCATTGTGCTAATTATGATGATGCGTAAGGGCACAGAAAAAAAGGCTCCACTGTTCTTGTAAACAAAAGAGTAAACACTTCTTGCCATAGTGAACTGACAGTCAAAATATGCTAAGACAAATAATCTTCCACGAGATTTTTCAGCCCACTATACGTAAAGCCTTCTGATTTTGGTAGCCTTCATATATCACAGGCTACAATTGCAACAGTATTTTGAAGTCACTAGTAGCTGCAACACCAAGAGGAGAAAAATGTTCTTTAGGCAGAAAGATAAACAGGCGTTGTATTATCAGATTATTATAGAGTCCTTGAATGCAAATATGAATGCAAGTGAAAATGTAAGAGCTCATATTTAGTATATGCAGAATAAGACTCCAATTCTACACAAGGAGGAAGAGGAGATTGTGTTTAGTAACTGGTTTGAATTTGAATATTCTAAATTATTATTATTAATGTTGTTTTGTTATTGTTATTATTCAGCAGAATTAAACACAGACAGAGGGAATCCACAGATGACCACTGTCTTTTGAAGGAGAAGCATTTTTTTGGTCTGTCAATTAAAAGATTTGGGAAACAACAGCCAGTTCTGACTATAATCTTGCATCAAACAAATGGGTATCTGAAGTTGAACTACAAAATATTCAAATCATAATTTTATAATGATTTGTAGTTAATTTTTTTCCCAAAACAGTATTGTTCACTTTTCATCAGTCTTGTAACTTTTGCATATACCAGATGTCACATGTTAAGTATGTACAAAACAAGACTTGATTCAACGCACAGAGCTGCATCACTGGAGGTTATTAGCCAGTTAAAATGTTTGATGGCCATAGATGTACAAAGATTTTCTTAATCTGAACCTGGAAAGTTGCAATTTCAGCTCCTATGCATTTCAGAAGTGTGCATCCTTCATAGGCAATATGGGATATTTTTCATAATGTCTCAAGTTTTATTTTGTCTTCTTGACTAGCTATGTTTTCCCATTTAACCCCTGAGTATCATTAGTACTGTGTGCTTATACTTCGGTTGGAGGAAATAGCACCTTAGGAACACTTGTCAAACCATAGGTTTCCCATAAATAGACTATCAAAGAACAACCTATTTATATCATTAAGAGGAGGAGCTAATTAAAAAAATTCATTAGATCTGTGAGACCGTAACTGGGGCCTATCCACATCTGGTCTCTGCCACTATATTGCCTTTGTGAAACGTCCCGTGAAGAGTCTGATGACAGAAGTGTAGGGTGGCATGTGTGACGTTTTGAAGGATGATGGTATCAAAACGTCTGTGAAATAACCTCTTGTTGCATGTACGCCAATATCAAACATATTTTTTACTTCAGTTGCTTCTAGCTATCAGGCGTGTCATTTACTATGCCCAAATTCCTGCTGAGGCCTTTGGGATCCATTTGGACTGGGTACAGTATTTGCAGTGCTTATCAGAAGATACTATCTTTGACTCTTCCGGGTTGGGATGGAAATCATAGAATCATTGAATTGGCTAGGTTGGAAAGGACCTTTAAGATCATTAAGTCCAACCATTAACCTAACTCTGCCAAAACCACCACTAAACCATGTCCCTTAAGCATCACGTCTACCCGTCTTTTAAAAACCTCCAGGGATGTTGATTCCACCACTTCCCTGGCAGCCTGTTCCAATGCTTGATAACCCTTTCTGTGAAGAAATTTTTCCTAATATCCATCCTAAACCTCCCCTGGCACAACTTGAGGCCATTTTGTCTTGTCCTATCACTTGTTAATTGGGAGAAGAGACTGACCCCCACCTCACTACAGCCTCCTTTCAGGTAGTTGTAGAGAGCGAGAAGGTCTCCCCTGAGCCTCCTTTTCTCCAGGCTAAACAACCCCAGTTCCCTCAGCTGCTCCTCATAAGACATGTGCTCCAGACCCCTCACCAGCTTCGTTGCCCTCCTCTGGACGCACCGCAGAATCCCAATGTCTTTCTTGCAGTGAGAGGCCCAAAACTGAACAGAGTATTTGAGGTGTGAATCTTATCAGGACAAAACTCCTTGCAAAGTTATCACGTCGATGCAAGGTGCTACAAGAGACTTCTCTGTACAATAGATGAGACACAATTGATTTCTGGCACTCTACTTCCAGCCTCAGCCAGAAATACAAGACAAACAGGCTTGCTTTCTTCTGTGATTTCAACACGTCTGCTTCCTGTACGAGCTGGAAATAGGACATACCATAACAACTGTCAAAACATTTCAGAACCTCAAGCAAGGTGTGATTGGAGGCAGCTCCTGGAAGCAGCGAGGGCTTGGGGAACCATGCGAGCAGGCTGGGCCCTCTCCGCTATCAGCCGATTTAAGGCCTGAAAGTGACCTCCACCAAAGGCATCACAGTCTGACCCTCACTCAAACCTCTTGTCTGGGCAGCCCTAAACTTTCAGAGCTGGGCTGAAGTAAACTTGAGTGTCTCCCAAATGCCAAGGCACAGCCTACCCAGGTTGAAATCTTTGTTTTGCTGTTCTGGCAACCCTTGGGGTGCCTCCCCTCAGCCTATTCAGGCACACTGCCTGGCCCTGCCATGGATGAGTCCCCATTTACAGTGGGGATCAGAGAGCTGCTGGCAGAGGGGGACAGTCTGTGTGCCAGCACGTGTGGAAAATGGCGGGAGGGGAGGCAGACTCCTGTGCTGAGGGAAAGGGACCTCCAGCCAGGGCCAGGGCAAGGCTGGGAAGGACTGCTGGCTTTCCAGGGAGAGGCAGAGGAGAGCTGGCTGCTGAAAGGAAGGGAGAAGGAGCAGGCGAAGAAGCATTTAGAGAGGAGAAGGGGGCAATTCCACACAGCTTTGTGAGGAGGGAGGCAGCGGGTGGGAGGTGGAGGGATGACTCAGGGCTGGGAGAGACGTATGGGAGACACCTGTCCTCCACTGAGGGAGGCCGGGGAGAGCAGAGGCTCCTAACTGCGAAGCAGGGGATAAAAAGCAAGGCAGGGCATATTAAAAGACATGGTGAGGCAGCTGGGCCCAAGTTGGAGGGTGGTGAGTGAGAGGCTGGGAGCAAAAACGAGGTAGGAGATGGAAACCCACCCTGCAGTGTTAGGGAAAAAGTGACAGAAAAGAGGGAACATAGTTCAGAAAAGGGAAGCGTTTGGAAGAAAGAGGGATACAAACAGGAGAAATATGGTATCTACGTTGAGAAGGTACAGGAAAAAATTGATTATGATGCAGCGAGGGAGATGCAGTAAGTTGCTGTTATGTGCTGCCAACATATGCAAACATGGCTGGTGAATGGAAAGTTATAATATACATTATTCAGCAGGCCAAACTTAATTTTTAATGAAAGTATATTTCTATGTCTACCTCATGAGAAATGTGTGAAGATCTTTGGGGACATGCGTTTTGTGGTTTTCATTATTCACATGGGCATTGTGAGAGAGCAAGGCTTAAGAATGTAGCATGTTGTTTGAATGTGGACTTAATACCGAGGTGAGGTAACTTCTCCATCCCCAAGTGGTTTTATACCTCATAATCTAAAGAACTTTGCTATGTCTTTCAAAAATGCAGGCAACTCCTACAAATTTCTTCTTTTCTCTCCCAACTGGATGGTTAAGATCCTTCCTCTAGACTCTAGATATGGCCTTCAAAAATATTGTTGCTGTTATTTACCAAGAAAGTGTTTCAAATAAAACAAAACAGATAAATATTTAATAAGCAAAATACAAGTGATTCATTGCACCAGTGCTAGATACACTTAATAATTTTAAGAAGCAGTAGGAAACATTCACTGACAGTATTGTAAAACAATTCCCCTATGATCTTTCCTGAGTACCTGTCAATACAGGGAAATTGAATTTCAGCCTGTCAGGTGCTCTTTGACCTGTCATTCATGTCTCCCATCTTCCCAAATAGCCACACTGTTAAGAATCTGCCCCTCAGTCTTCTGCAGTGAATGTGTTCCCCTGACCTGGCCTAATCCTCGGCTCCTTGCCATAAATCCACCTGATGAAGTGTTAGACCAGGGACCTTGGGTAGTGTGTTTTAAGAAGTGAGTTTGAGATCCATGTTTCATATGGGTTGCACCATATTGCTGAGACTGGATGTTCAGGTGTTTGGTGGAGGCCAGGACACGGGGAGCATTCTTGAGGGAGAGAGAATATTGGAAGGGTCAGAACTGAACTCTCAGAGACTCCTGGATGAAACTGTTGCAGAAAAAAATGAAACTGCTTTGCTTCTTACAAGCAATTGGTAAGTCCCCATGTCCAGTGAAGATGCATGTCTGCAGTGTGATACACTGATAGTTACCATTACTAGCTTTGGTATCAGAAACACTTCAGCTATGGTAATACAGTAGGTAAGATAAATTATCCTCTTGAAAAGCAGGATTAATTAGCTGCAGTACAGCACTATGTTAATGCATTTAGACTACAACCAATACTTGAGAAAAATTGTTTAGAACAAGCTTTTTGACGCTGGAACAAAGGACGTGCAATTTATTTTTTCACAGTACTTGCATAACTCTCTTGGGTTTGAAATGTGTAGTGACTCTTGATTTCCACCTCTAGTTCATGGCCTATTTTTGGTAGCATTTTTTTTCAAACTTTCCAGAGTTCACTGTAATGTTACCTTATTGTGCATTTTCTGTCCATAGATTTGGGCAGTATATCTCTTAAGATTTCCCGTTTCATCTGATTAGTACTGCTTTAGTGTTTCAAGCATTGTTTTGTTTTGCGTGAAGCAATCTGAAAAACTTGTTTGAGAAATATTTTTTTCTTGGGTTACAAGACTATCTCGCATAGAATTTCTTTTTCAGTTCTCCATTTTTCTGACTGTTTCTTTTTTAAGTGCTGGCTTCTTTGGCTAAGATGGAACCAAAAGCTTGATTTAGTTTGTTTTGGTTGGGTTTTTTTCCTGTGTTATTTCAGAGGACATTAAAATAGATTTCCCTGCTATAAGTGGCTATTTAATACAGTTTTCTAGCTCAAGTCTTCTATGATGCCACTAACATGGTGTTTGAGACACCTTCTGAAATTACAAAGAGATTAGAAATAGTACAGGGACTGAACTTCTGGCCAGAGTGACTCTAGGGAGACTGGCTGATAGGGATTTTTACATTTGGCTTGCTTAAGTGCTGAGTTGTTTTAATGGCCATCCTGTATGCATCTTTTTGCAGAAACCTAGATATAGGACTTTTTAAGTATCTGGTTTGTTTAATGAATTTAGCTACTCTAATTATCACACAGCAGACTAGGATGCTACACTGTATTAAAAAAAAAAGTTTCAGAATCAGTTTTGCTAGAAAAAAGCAGGACTATCTATCTGATGGGTTTTGCACCTCCTCGGTACAAACTTCTCTGCTCTCTTCCCCTGAGGTGCAGCTGTATTATCAAACAGAAACTTCATTTATCCACTGTGGAAAGAGAGACTACAGATAGATAATCTACAGGTTAAAATTAGCAAGAGTGTAAGAATCCACTATAAAAATCATTTGCACACAAGTCAACATATAAATTAGTTTTACACTTCTCAAAATCCTGGAGGAGGATTGATGTTTCTGTACTTCTGTGACTGACAGCCAGCTAGTTTGCTGGTGCTTTTCTTTAAGAAAGTTTTGTCGTTCATTTACTGTTCCATTCCCACCAAAGTAGATACTTGGGTTGATAAAACTGTCTGCTATGTAATAATTTCTGCTATATAAGATAAAACCACTACCGTGGTAAATCCATTGCAAAATAGCATCCTGAGAAGTACTAATGAATCTCTAGCAAAACTGCTTAAATTATAATGACTTTGTCACAAGAACATCATATGTTTATAATCTTGTTATAATACTGAAGCCTTATACAGCTGGGATTTTTGTAATACTTTTGTAGCCAGTCTAAAGCCATCTGGTGCACTTATTGCCAGGTATACATGATTTAAAGCAGAGGGTCACAAATTTTTGTTGTTGGTGTTGTGACTACACATGTACCATCATCAAACTCATGATATTTTCTCAGCGTATGACAGTAGAGTTGAAATGGAATCATGTCATTATTTATTTGTACATGGTGACTACATATGATGCTCCTGATAGCCACATGTGAGAACTGCTGTTTTAGTTGTTATCTCTCCTGAAAATTATATAAATGTTGGATTGATCTCCACATAAGCCAAAGACTGATACACAGTTTTGGATCTCTTCTAAATGTCACAATTTTTCCTGTGCTTTTACAAAGCCCAAGTCTTTAACTATAATTCTAGTAAGTAGATATAGGAACATATGATTTTTATCTCCTGGTTACTTAGCGGATAGCTGGCATTTGGAGATCGCCTTATTAAAAGACTAGTGATATATGGATTAAAAAGATTAGAATTAAGGTTTCATCTGTATTTTGCTGCTTATTAATTAAAGGCCTTAATTTGCTTATAGTTTACTTTTTTTAATTCTATGTTATGATTGGATCACTGTAGTATTTAGAAGCTGCAACCAAGATCAAGGCTGCATTATATTAAATTCTGGAAAACCACATAGTAAAAGGAAGCCCCTACTTGGCAGTTGAAATAAAACAAGATCCACAGGGACTGGGGAGGGAAAGAAGTACCTTTCCTGACTGGCTTAATTATTTTTCTGTGGCAGAGTGACTTGTTCAAGGTCATAGAAGAATTACGTTTCTGTGTTGGTGAGCAGGTGGAAAAGAAACAGAGGATGTTTAATCTGCACTTTCACGCGCAGGGTTTTTTTACTCGTTTCCTATGGAAATAAGTCTTCTATGAGCATGTTTGTGCCTTTCCCTCCTTTTTTTCCTCTCCACCCGTAACTTTTGGATCCATTGATTAATACAAAAAATTTTGAAAGAGGAGTAAAAGTCTCAAATAGAATTGTCTTTCTACAAATTTTGTGAAAGCAGATGCCAGAAAAAGGGAAGAAGAAACCATCTGAATGCCCTTGCTATGGTAAAGCTGCAGCCCGAGTTCACATTCACAAGAGAGAACTACGTATATTTCCCAACCTTGAAAAAAACTTCTATACTGTCAGATTGGCTCTCTTCCTATTTCGCTATAGGCCTCTAGAGCATAATGGACAGTTGTCCATGCTACATACACGAGTTTGATTTGGCTCCAATCTGGAGTGAAATAAGTCGTGTTCTTGGGGAGAAACCCTGGTGCACAATGGAGGCTACTTTTCTGCAGCTTCAGGACGTGCACCCTACAAGCCAACGGAGACAAACCCATCCATAGGTTGCTCAGGGATGGGGTTCATTCCTTTGTGCAGATCACAGAGGTAGTATAGACGTAATCAAAGCAGAACTTGCGCTTTTAAAACAAAAGATGCTGATCACTGGAAAGTCAGGCATATCTGGTCTGATGATTGTGGAACCATTTGTTTAATGATAATGTTGTTCTTGAATACATATGGTAGGGAGGAGGAAGAATTCCTTTGGGAGGGCTCTGGAAACCTTTCTCTCAAACTGTAAGTCACTGGATTGTTTCTTTTTAGGAAGGAATTGGTACATCTTGCATCTTTGATTTTATGCTAATTTTCCTTCATATGGTCTGTTTCTGTTAGAGCCTAGACTGTAGATCTGCAGTGTGTCATGGTAAGCAGCATGTAGATTAGTGCCATGTGTTAAAGTTGGAAAGTTTCTTCACTTTTTTTGCTTGGTTTGTGGCAGCTTGTATTAAATAGTTTCCCCCTCCCCTTTTTTCTCAGTTGTGTGTTAGGAATTGCTTTATTGCTTGCGCATCCTGTGGCAGTGTTTAATATTAGTTAGATGTTTGGCCATACCTACTTCCCTGAAATCTTATGTCCATTTTCATTGATGGGGATTTCCTGGGTGCTCACGTGCCTTTCTTTTGTATCTTCTCTCCAGACACATGTCTTGGGTAATCACAGAAGTGTCATGCTATAAGCTGTGCTGCGTAACTTCTTCAATTACGAGACTATTTGGCCGCTGTCAAGACTTTTGCTCAACTATCTTGCAGTGAATTTGAGCACAAGTGCCAAACATGGTTGACTATTAACTTCACATCATTTATCATTCCTCCTAAGGAGTTCCATCTTCCTACTCCTGACTAAAGACTTTTATGTGTAGCGAGCAGGGTTTTCAACCTCAACATAAGCAGTTTATGTCTCTTCTTTATTTTTTCTTCCTCATTGATGATTATGTCTCCTTATAACATCAATCTTATCCATTTCCAGCCGAATTTTGCTAGACTGAGTCAAGCTCTTCTCATATGATAGACTTTTAATTCCTCTGATCATTCCGATAACCCTTTCCACACTTTTTTGTAGGAAGATTAAACTGGTGGCTAGAACTGTACTTAATATTCCAGAATAGGTCTTGCCAGGGCTTTGTATTATACTACAACTATTCTTCCTGCTTCTGGAAACTCTGTGTGTAACATATCTAAGGTCACACATCTTACGACTGCTCTACATTGGTTGCTAATAAGCCTGCCGCAATTGACTGGTTGTCTTTTGAGGCATACTTTGGTGAGCTTTCTGCTCCTTTCATTGTTTTAATCACGTTCCTGTCGTTTCCTGTAGCTAACGCTACATGACTGGAGGCACTCTGGTCAGGCCATATGGCACAAAAGGGTATTAATGACGGGACTTGTATATTCCAGCTACTTTTTCGAAGAAGTGGAGTGTGAATGCTATCTGTATTTAATACTGCATCTGTTGACAGTGTATTTGTCCTTTGCCCCAAATATTTATTCATTTTAGCACTGTAAAGAGCCCAGTCTCAATGAAATTCTAAGAAATTTACTTAAATCCATTGTAGACAGTAGTACCATGTACCTTTCTCCAGGCAGCACTGCTGACTTCAGCAACTCCTGTCCTGCTCCTCCACTGCTCCATCCCTTGAGAGGGCCCTAAATGCTGTTCTTTTTTCTTGAGTCTAGATTAATCCCACGCTTTGCTTCAGTGTTGTCCCACAACGGTTTGAACCAGCAAAAAGCAAATGGTGACAAAGAGTCTTACATGCATGGCAAGGAGCAGAGGCAGGATGGGGAAGGGACCACTGAAAGCCCACACCACCTACTCTGAGAAGTGTCTGTTGAACTACAAACTTCAATCGTCAGTGCTCCTGCTGGGGCTGTACAGCTGTATGAAAGATGCTGCGTGTGGAGTCAGTGAGGCTGCTTAAATGAAACCAAGTCCTTCACCAGTGGTGGTGATGTTTGGCATCGTAGGTGTGAGCTCGAGCAATAGGCTTACGCTGTAAGTCCTTACTTCAGTTAGGTATATTGAGTACAAAAATCTTCACGGTAGTGTTATTTTCTATTCTCACCTCAATGGAGAAATAAACCAAAGATATCACAGTACTAGAATTAAACGAAAAGCATGTACATCCCATAGGTTATGTACAGCGAGATGAAAGCCTGGGTGTTATTTGAGAGGAGCGGGACCTGTGAGTTCAGAGCTGCTGTACCGTAGCCTAAAATGACCAAAACGAGAAAAAGCCCATTTGCAAACAGACGAAGCCTGTACTCAAACACAGATGAGGTAGTACTTGGACAACAAAATGGCTGTGGTTATAGGTGATCCACAGGGGCGCAGCTGGAACCAGTCGGGGGGGAGGGGGAGCCCCGACAGTCCGGGGCGGTTTCCGGGCGGCGCTGGGGCGCGGGGGGCCGTGCCGCAGTTTCCGAAACCGCGTCCCAGGCACTTACTGCGGGGCGCTGCGAGACGCGGGGGCGCACAACCCCGGGGCGCGCAACGCCAGCGGCTGCCTTCGCCGGCGAGGCTCTTCGGCCGCCGGCCCCGCTCCGCTCCGCCGGCCCAGGCCGCGACGGGCCGGGCCGGGCCGGGCCGGGCCGGGCGGCGGCGCTGTGCGGGGGCGCGGAGGGGCAGCGCGGGGGCGGCGCGGGCCCGGCGCTCCCCTCGGGGCGGGCGGCAGGCCCGGCTGCCGGCGGCGTCGCGGAGCGCGGCGCGCAGGCGCGGGGGGCGCGGGCATGCGCGCTGGGCGGCGGGGAGCCCGATCTGATAGGGAGCAGGGGCTGACACTACCCCCGTGTGGGCGGCGGAACGTCCCGAGGATGACGTGCGGCGTTCTCGAATCCCGTGTCTCGCTCGCTCGCTCGCCGCCGCCGCCGCCGAAGGAAACGGGAAAAGCAACAAGGAGGCAGGAGCAGGCGCGGCGCCATGGCGGCCCTGGAGCGGCCCGTGCCCAGTCCCGAGGCGTTCCTGGGCCAGCCCTGGGCCGCCTGGGTGCGGGAGGCCGCCCCCCCCGCACGCGCACGGCGCCGCCCCCCCGCACAGTAAGGGCAGGGACCGGCCCGCGGCTCGGCACGCCGCTCCCCTCCCCCGGAGCGCACGCACGGCGGCGGGGCCAGGGGCCGGGGGGCCCGGCCGGGCCGCCCCCACCCCCCCCCCGCTCTTCCCCGCTCCTCCCGGGGCCGCGCGGCGCGGCGGGAGGTGCCGCCCCCCCCCCGGGCGCTCAGCTGACGCGCCGAGCCCCCGGTGCCATGTGTGCGGGAGGCGCTGGCGCACGCCGTGCCGTGCCGTGCCGTGCCGCTGCCCCGCGGCGCGGGCTCCGCCGCTGGGCCGGCGCCGCGGTGGGGGAAGGGGGCGAGGGGGAGGATGCGCGGCGCGGAGGGGCCGGAGGATGCTGCGGGGAGGGCCGGAGGGTGCTGCCGCGGGGGGCCCGGCGGTTCCGCTCCCTGGCAGATGCTCCGACCATTGTGCTTTTGCTGTTGCAAATAGAAACACTGTTCACCTCCTCACCTCTCCTCCTCCCCCCGCCAAACAATAAATGCACACCCCTGGGCCCTCGGCGCTTCCTGACTCTGCTTCTCTTCTGCAGGTGTAGATCTAGAAGAGACTGGAAAGGAGGGTGGAAAAAGCAGGGAGGTTATGAGGCTTAATAAAGAAGGTAAGTGGATAGTGCTGGCACACCTCTCTACCTGTCTGTCTCTTGGTGGCTGTGGATGACTGTGGTTTGGCCTTGACAGGGTAGTCTAATAGCATGTGCATCTCTCTGCTGTGGAGAATGTTTCAAGGTTGGATACATGCAGATGACTGTCACTGTGTCAACTTCTTTTGAAGTACGAGTATAACAGGTGTATGCGTGCGACTGACAGACGTGGTAAAAGATAAGGCAATTTTAAGTCAAAAGACAACTACACGTCAGTGGCCATATTGGATTTTTTTCAAGGACCCCGTCCCTCCTTGGTGCAACATTTCACTTGCTTCTGCGTGAAGATGAGCACATAAACCTGTGTATCAACTTTAAATGTTATATTATCACTGGCGACTGTAGTGAAAAATATTTTCACTCATGGAGAGAAATGGTCTGTTACAATCTTTGAGTCCGTTCACTTTAGCCGTACTATCATTTTGTTATTTCATTCTCACTGCTGAGTGTGACTTACAGTCAACTGAGTGGCCAACATCGAATATTATCTTACATTAGGCTAGCCATGCATATTATACAAAACCAAATATAATAGGTCGTTTGGGCCTTAAGGTTTTATGGTACCATAAGTATGAACAGGCAAATTACAGGTGAATGGTATTTGCTAATTTGTCGTGCCTGGCACAGTTCTGTCAGTTGCGAGAGGAGGAAGTTTGGTGGTGAATGTAGGTAAATCAAATTGACGCATTTTGTTTGTGACATGCATCGTTAACATCATGCTGGGGTACCACCTAATGCAACTAGTGCAAGGGTTTGGGACATATTTGCACATAGCTTTCTGTTTGTTTCGGTTCTGTTAAGAAAGCAGTATGCATACACAATCTTTCTGTCATGAGAAATATTTCTGGTGAAGTAAGTTCATAACGAAATATTTCTGGTGAAGTAAGTTCACAATGAACAATCCCATCATGGTGAAACTTTGGTGTGACTTACTGATGCTGAGAGAAATCCCGCTACTACCTGTAATGTTGTAATATATATTCTGAAATGATGTTAAGTTTCTCATTATATTATAGTTGTCATTACACGTGCATTTAATTTTAGCATCTTGGCAGCTTAAAGGAATCTTATGTTTTCTAAACAAGCTCTTGAAAAAAGAATGAATTAATCGCTAACGTAGATTTGTGTGATAAACTATAAAATTGTATGGAGTACACATTAAATAAAATTATTTAAAATACCATAAAACCTCCCTTTTTAAAGACCTTTATAGAGATGCCAAGCTTGATTGTGTTCCTGTCTTGATTCTTACATGCCTGAACCTCTCTATTTTGCCAGCTCAAAAAATAAGTTGGAGGCAGAACTGGCATTTTCATGTAGTATATTTATAGGTAAAAGGTTCAAGACTCAAACAGTTTGTATGTCTGTCAGTACTGTTTGATTCAAAAGTAATCAAACAAAAATCTTGCTACTGGAGCTTGGCCTTCATAAGGAGCTTAAATTGTTGAGAGTAAATGTTTTGCGCCTAGCAGTCTTTGAACACAAATTCTTATTATGAACTTACTTGAAACATAAAGATTGAAGCGCATCCCTACTCCCTAGTTCATACCTAATATGCAAATTGTTTCCTAGAATGATTCAGTTTAGATTATCAGATCTAGTCTCTCATTGTTTATTTTTTTTGGGGGGTGGGGGTGTAGAGACTCCATCAAAGAAACTCTATTTAAATTGAGTGTCCAGAAAAATTATTTCCAAACAAAGTGTAATGTCATTGCTGACATTATGATAGTGACAGGTGTGAAACACTTATTAGCTTTTATAGTACTTAAGTTGTAATACAGTTTAAAAAACCAAAACTGACTGTTATATTTAGCAAATAAAAAGCTTTGGGAATTTTATTGCTTCCAAGTAGTAACTTGCTTTGGATCACTTAGAAGGAACTTTCACAAAGCTTGAATAAATTAGTGTGTGTTGAAATGTTTCTACTGTATTCACTTAAGCCGTCTGTTAATACAGGTGTTTTCACCACACCCATCTGTGTTTCTGAACACCCACTGTAAATCTTCCTTGAGTCTCACTATCCTTATTAATAAAGGCGGGGAAAAATTTGAAGAGTTAGGTTGGTCTGCAGAAAACCTTGCTCGTGTATTTGCAGAAAACCTTGTGTGGTTATTCTGATCTTGTATACATCTGTTTTGTGACATGTTGACTTTTTTTGTTTGCTTTGTTCGTAGACATAGGTTGTGGTCGTGGTAGGTCGTAATACCAAACCCAAATCATTTTTCTTTGCAATCTTACCGATATGAGTAGGCCTTCTTGTAGCATTTGTGGTGCCAGGAGATTGTAAGAGGTGTCTTAAAAAAAAACCCAAAACAATCAGACTTTACGTGCGTATGGTAACTGGGGCACGACGGACAGACAGGACTTTTAAGTATCAAAAATTACTGTCCTGTTTGATAAAGACAGTGTAAAATCTGATCTGGCCACATTTACTTCTTGTACTATTTATCTGTGTTTTGTTGACTTTAGCTGATACAACCAGATTTACGTGGCTGTTCACTTGTAAGCAGTTAAGCAAGGAGCCTTTTTAGACTAGTGAAACTGTGTGTGGAGAACATGGTGGGGGAAGAGGTGGGAAGACAGTGGTCTCCTTCAGACCAGGACAAGGTGTTTCACTTTTTGGTTTTGTAGTGGGGAAAAAAAGATGTCAGATGTCAAAAAGTGCTTCCAGCTAGCTTCATCCCTGCATCGCTGCCTCCCTTCTGCTTGTGTACTATATGTGTTTAGAGTGATGGGCTGCTCTTCCTCCTCCTGTTGACCCAGACGAGGACCTGGGAGGTTCCCCGGTGACAGTGGGGAGAAACACTGCCAAATCTCCACCTGCCGAAGTGGTTGATACTTCTTATCACATCCCTGGGCAAAGGGGTCGCAGTCTGTTTGTTTCTGTAATGTGAGAGATGCACCAAGGCCACATGCCCCCTATGCCCTATCTTTAGGGCAGAAGTAAAGGCATGGAAATATTGCTCACTGCTTTCCTTTATTCTACAGTGTATATGTAGGCAGCACAGAGGGAGAGAAATTTCCTGAACGTTTGTTCAGTTTTGTAGACGGAATTGCTTTTTGCATGCTAATACTTACTCTACATTTTCCTTTAGCAAATGCAGTATGTATACGGTTGACTTTTACTGGCATGTAGATTTGGGGAGGGGGGATTATGAAGTTGCAAGTGTTCACAGAAAATGAAAAATTTTATGCATAAATGTTTGTACCAGAAAAAAAAAACCACAACTTATCTGCTTATCTAATCAGGAAGCAGAAACAGTATTGTGTAACTTATCTGACAAATCGCTACCAACCAACCGGCTTAGCTAAAAGAGGGGTTATCAGAATTGGAGCAGCATTTAGAATTGATACTGAATTTTAAAAAGTTGAATGGCGCTTCTGAAGAACTGACGATTTTCTTGTACATAGCATGGCATGCATAGTAAAAGGAGTCTATATTTATTTGTCAGTTTGTGTCCCGTAAAAAGTCACAATAGCTGTATGCCTGAGGTAGGTACAGTGATCTTTTAGTATCAGTCCGAACCTGTAACATATTTTAGATTAATTTTGGAGGCATATGTTTTACTTTATATAACATTTAAGAAAATAGTAGAAGAATGTGAATTTTGTTGTCTTACAGAACTTTTATTAATAGTGGGTTTAGCAAATGTGCAAGCATTAAGTGCTGGGAGTATCTTTAGGTAGGCACAGGCTGTAAAGGAGCAAAAGGTGTCCTGTGTATCTTCACTAACTACAGCAGGGTTAAATATGACCTATGGGATTTAGATCTATATCTGGGTACTTGGTGTCATAGTCAACTACAGTTTCTCAGTTCAGTGGGTTTGTATTATTGAGGTTTCAATCTGATGATGTGTGTGTTTTGTCTTAGATAGTCTTTTCACTAACCCTACTGACTCATTGTTTAGCGTTAGGGATGTTACATAAATAATTCTATTCTGTTTTTCTAGTGTTGTGTTAAATTTGAGATTCTCTCTCCTTCTCCTTATCGTGCAGCCCCAAATTTGACCATTTTACTAGACAATTACACATGCAAACTGGAGTTTTAGATCTATTGGATAGTTGTTTACAATGTGTTTTACCTATTTTGACTTCTCGCGTAAATATCTGATGGAAAGCTTTTTGGTAAATCTTTGGCAACACCAGAACAAAATAAAATGAAAACTGATTGCTTTGGCTTTCAGTATTTTTTTTTTATTCTTCAGAAAAATATCTTGATGATTTTATCATTCTTCATGGAAAAATAAGGAGTTAAGGACGTCGGGAGATGATAGGGAACACTTCTGTAGGAAAAAAGCATGTAGCATTCAACATTCTATTTTATGAAATGCAAGAGGAGAAGAACTAAAATTATTTATAAGGAGATTGTGAAAGAAGAGACGACAAAAACAGCTGGTTAATGTAAGCATAGGGATTGGAGTAGATTTTTTTTAATTTTTTTGTTTTGTTTACTAGTGGTTTGCTGATGGTGTTGTTTGTCTCCTTTAAAAGCATATCAAACAAAAACTTAAGAATAAGACATTCTTGTTTTTCTTAGCTGCTTTCATCTTTCACCTTTTTGTGGTGGTGGAGAATGTTGGAAAGGGCTGAGAGGGAAAGTAATTTATAACAAAGTTTTAAACACATACCCGAAAAGAAAGAGGTGAGGTTATTGAATTTAGACCGCCTTAGCTGGTTTTGGTTTTGGTTTTGCAGTGGGCAAAAGAGAGGGGTGAATGTTGTATAATTTTCTTTATCTTCCCTATGAGCTAATAAACGTCTTCCAGAGATACTGGTTCTTAAACAGATGTAATATTCAGGTGGAGCTTGATGAGTGAAGGAACTGAGAATTGGCAGGGTACAAAACTGTGACTGTTGTCAAGAGAAACTTTTTCTTGTCATTCTTATCTTTATGCTGGGAATAAGAATACTGAGCAAAGGTCCCCATGAGGGTTTTCCTTATTTTTCCTTAGGATGAAAAATGACAGTGGGATTGAATTCTGGTCTGCATTCTGGTGTTTAAATGCCTGATCAGTTTAGTATATGATATCTGACTCTGATTTTTGTATTTTTTTCCCCCATGGACAGCTTCTGCAAGGGGGTGGTGTGGCTCCTGGTTGTGGCTGTCACCTCATTTAATGTGTCTCAAGGAATGGTGACAGAGGAAGAATGAAACATTATGTATGATAGTGCCCAGAAATTTAGTCAGAATTGTAGTTTATCCTCATAGTTACATAGTTATTTTCTGAAAGCTGTCCTTTAGTTTCATCAACCCACACACTGGATAAAAAGAGTGGAGTAATGGTAAGGCTTTCTGATCAGACATTCTGTTTTTTGAATCAGGATTTTGGTGTTTTTGAATATGTATTTAAAACTGTTGTTCTATAAATGACTTTTTTAAAATTGTGGTTTTGTTATGTGGCACATATCTTGATGGAATTCAGGTGATATTTCTCCCACTATTTGTGCAACAATTATTCTGAAGAGGTTAATTCTCCTGTAGTTTAAGGTACCTCTTTTGAACACTGGTGGGGAAACCATGTGTGGTTTTCTGTGAGGTGACAGCACCGTCACTAAAGATCTGTCTCTGACATTGCTTCTACTTGTTGTAATTTATAAGAGGACTTATGAAAGAGGGAAATGACGTGTTTACTAGAGCGTATCCCAAGCCCTGTTGTTGCCACAGAAAGTGAAATGACTTCTTATATCTAATTTTGATTGAGATATAAAAACACGTGTGTGTTTTCTTGTTGATCTGCCTCTGTCTGTGGTTAATAGTTTATAGATTAAATATAGGTTTCCGTGCATAAAAAAAGACTACACGAGAGTAGAACCATTTCCTCTATGAAATGGAGTAATTTCCTTGAAGTGGGCCTTTTGTTCCTAGTTAATTGAAAATTAGGACATTATCAGGTTCTGTTTTACCTTTGGGGCAAAAAATGTTAGCCATTTAACCAAAGCTGAGGCGTATGAGATGGAAGCAGTGGAAAATCCTGTAGAAAACATGTTTCAAATCACATTTTGTTTAAGTTGTGGATTGCAGGAGTCCTGTAGGCAGACAGTGTAAGTTTCTGGTAGTCCCAGTGAAAGTTTAGATTTATAACACTGTGTGCATTATTAAGAAAGATCACCTTCCGTAGAAATAGTATATAGATATGAGTATTTCTTAAAGAGTTGACTGCACCATAAGGTTATATGAGTGCCATGACAACTTGTTATTAAGAGTAATTTTGGAATAACTAGCAAGAAAGATTTTCAGTTTATATGGCCTTGGATTAAGTTACTGGATCTCTCTGTCTTCCATGTTCAACTTGGTGCCGAAGATCTTCACTTTGACCTTGAAAAAGCTGATTCAGGAGTTAATGGTGCAGGATGCCAGGTGAAGCTGGTGTCCTTAGGTAATTTATGTGCCAAAAACCTTTGTTGAATGCTGTTGTGATGCAGTAAGGATGTTTGACAGAGGTCTCTCAGCAAGCCTGTAGCAAGAAGTCCTTGATGGTTCTTTTGCTGCATGAGAAAGATAGATACTATGTGGGTAAAATGATTTAATCTTTTATCGTAGTGCTGTGCAGTTGGCTAAGCTGACTCAGATTGGAGATGGAATCCAGTACAGTTACTTAAGATCGATGTGGGGCAGAGGAAAACCAATGCATGCATAATTTCTCTCTTTTTCTTTTTTTTTGTGTCCCTTTCTATGGTTGAATGTTGATGATTTTGAGGGAGTGGGTTTGTCATAACTTGTTGTATGGCTTATTAAAAGTTATGCTTGAAAACCACTGATGTTGCTGGAGAAGTAGGCTTTTGGATTGCTCTTGGTCTTGTATTCAGTAGAAACAGAGATGTCTTCCTTACTTCTGAAGTGTTGTGTTTATTATTCAGCAATTTCCTTTCATAATTTACTAAGTTATATTAATAATGCAGCCCTTAAGCCCAACACATCCTCCTGTTATCTGTATTCTTGACAGCAATTAGAATTTAGAATTATTTGGTCTTGCTGCTTTTTGGTTTCTATGTGCGTGCATTTATAAAATGTGTGGTGTTTGGCAAAAAATTAAGTGGACTTTTCCTAGATCAGAAAGACCATCAGCCAAAGTAGCAAAGAACTTGAAGACAAAAGTTCTAGGTTCTGCACAACCGCTGGTACCAATGTACATCTAGTGCAGTTTCACTTAATCCCCGGGCCCCTCCTGAATCATCTGTAAAACGGAAGCAGTTGTATTGTGACAGAGCTGTGCACAGTACACAAGGGGTTTAGGCTTGCTTCCCTTTCCGTTCCCTTGGAGCAGGTGTTCAGCAGAAGAGACAAAAGGGTGACTGATGAAGTAACATCAAGACCTAAGAATGACTGGCAAAGGGCAAGAGTTCATGGGGTGTGATTATGTGTCCTGATCTTAGCTGTTCTCTTTTCTTTGTTTGTTTTGTTTGTAATTTTTTTCTAATATACAGTGTTTGATGCTTTCTGTCTAGTCATTCTTTCTCTTCCTTTTCCTACTGCAGGGGGCTAGACATAGGGGATGGGCAGAGACTAGGAATTTGAACTTATATTTGAACACTACTAATGTTGTATAAGTAATAGTCGTTGACAAGTTTGTTGGATCAAAAGTGTCTTCTCTAGCAAGACAAAACAGGATGGACTGGACCTCTCCAGTGGGAGAATAAGGTGACTTCAGCTTGTTATTCTGAGCTGAAATAGTCAGAATAGAAGCAGAGATTTGTAGAACTGTAGATCATCATGTGTGTTCATCTCTGAATCTCTGATAGGTATTCTATCCTTGAGTGGCCTTTAGGCTGGCCTCTTGTGATTGTCCAGGTTAGATAGATTATCAGGTGGTAGTTAGCATATCCAGGGTTTTTTTTTTTAAGCTGCTCTTAACTGTGTCTCATTGGGAAGGGATGCTACTGATGATTTAAATCTGAAAAGTTTGTTGGACCCACGCCACCACAACAACCACTGACAGAGCCAAAACCTTGTTTGTTTGGGGTTGATAATGGAGACAGTCAGAGGACAATGGTCTGGATGAATATAAGTAATTCATCTGTTACTGCCAGGATTAGGGAGGCATTATTGTTATTTGCATGATCTTAATGCCTAGCAGCCCCATCAGTGACTAGACACTGCTGTGCAGGGTACCAGCGCAGGGAGGAAGGGTGTGTGCATGTGTGTTGTGAAATCATCGTGCTGCATAAAACTAATCTTTTAATATATGACAAAGCAGGAATTTTAATATTGACAAACAAAAGCACTTAATTGCTCAACGTGATAGGTGGTAGACTTTAGCCTAAGCTAAAGTGGCTTTCATAGAACTGTGGCAAGGAAAGCTTTAAGGTGGTGTTCAGAGGGCAGTGGAGTAGTTCTGCAAAAGCTTGGAAGGTGTCCTTACTCAAGTGTGGAAGTTGACCTGAATGAAAATACAGACTGGTTGTTGAAAGCTTAGTAAAAGGTTACTGACATCATGAGCGAACTACAAATGTGAGCAAATGGTGTGACAGCAAGTAGGATGTGGACAGTATAGTGTAGGTAAGACAGAGGAGCCTGGAGAGCAAAGATGAGTCATTCCCGGTGTTGAAGTGGAGGATTGTGTGCAGAAGGATGCAGAGATAATAATGGTGGATCAGTATGACAATATAGAAGAATTAACTTTTGGAGCAGTGTGAACAAGCAGGATGATGTTTGTCAAGACAAAAAAGAAGAAAATTTTAGTAACAAATGTGAGATGAAGGCCCAGACAAACCTTTAGCTCTGAAGACGTTTAGAGAAGGTTTTGTCCTAAGGGTGCAGGACAGGAAGAGTCATTTAGATATAGATGTAGCCTGAATGACCAAGAGAGAGGTCATTGTCAAAGACGACATAGCATTTCATATCTGCATGACGAGCAAGGTGATAATGCTGTCCACAATGATCAAGAAAGGAGGTGGAGAAAAGAGGGTGGGAGAGGTGAGATCTAAGTTCTGTTCTAGCTGTATTGAGCTGAAACTGACAGCTACTTAGTGACAAGAGGTGTCAGAAAGATAGGCTGAGATTTTTTGTTTAGAGACCTGTCTCCTCAGGAGCTGAGTTTGTGGATGAAATACCCAGGCGTAAGAGAAGGGACAAAAGATGTAGCTCAATGGAGAGCATCTATCGTTTCACCTCAGTGACCAGTCCGGCCCCAACAACAACACCCTACTAGAAGATAAAGGAGCAATAAGGAGCTTTCCAGTGACCTTTGAAGGGGTTGGTACAGGAAGGAAGGGAAGCAGGAGAGAGTAGAGTCATGGAAGTCAGAAAAGGAGAATGAATGCTTCAAAAGGAGAAATGCATTTAATTTTTATGAAAAACACACAAGAGTTGTAGATGATGGAAGTGATTAACTTATTTTGACCTTGCAATAGTAAAAGGTTTTTAGATGTTTTAGTGGGAATGGTTTTAGTGTAGTACAAGGGACAGGTGAAGGGAGTTCAGAAGTTAGAGACAAATTAAAAGTGTAATTTGTTATCAAACAGTTCATAATGAGCTTAGAAGTGAAAGAAGGATAGAAAGAGAAGTAGTGTAGTTAGAGGAACAAGGCGTCAGAGGTACATTTCCAAACACAGGAAAGACTGATTGGCTGTCCTGCTGTTCTGTCAGAGCAAGAGAAAAAAGATGTGAGGTATGAGGTGATGTCAGTGAGGCAAGTGGAAAGAGTGGGACAGATGTGTTTAGTATCTATGGTACAAGGAAGAAGAGAGAGCTGTAATGGAGAGAAAGGGAGTGGGAAGGGAGAACATGAAACGATTATTATGTTTTCTGGCTTTCTCTTGGAATAAATATTTGCATTCTATTGTAGAGAAAGAAATGGATACAAGAGAAAGGTTTGAGGAGTGAGTCAAAAGTAGGAGGAAAAAAGGCTGAAATTGCAGGTGTGGGTTCAGCTCAACTGGAGGAATGGCACGGCTTAGTAAGCAGCAGGAGAGAGAGAGAAAATGTGCAATAACCTCATTTCCAGACTAGTTTCCTTTTCCACTGCAAATTCTAGGACAGGCAGGAATAAAGCAAAGGAAATGGATGTTTAAGATGAGCATGGGTGCAGGATTGGTGGAGTTGGACCTAGTTGTGGGAAGGAGAAAAGCCATCAAGGGTGGAATGAAAAAGGGCAAAAAATATTGTGTTGGTGTGAAAGAGGGTGGAGTCCTGAGTATCAGAAATAATGGGATGGGAATAATAAGCAGTGTTGAGAGAGTAAATTGATGCCATTAAGTATATGCCAGGTCAGCCTTTGAGTCAGGTTCTTGGATGAAAGATTCTTTTGGGGATGACTGGAGAGAAGACTGCTGGCAGTTTGTGCTCTCTGACAAACCCATGCTTCAATCCATAACGTGCCTTTGAGAAAGTTCAAAGCCTTGAAGAAGAGCAGCATTTTGGAGAAATCCAGAGAATATTGCCTTTTTCTCCAAGGAGAGAGAAGAGTGCGTAGATCATGGCTGTGGCAGCAGAATGTTTCTGTGCTTTGGTGACTGGTCATGCCTATCACATCACGTGACGGGCATAAAAGTAGTTTGCTGGTTTCTAGCTCAGTAGTTCCATTCTTTGCAGTACGTCATAAATAGATAATATGTCTACATGATCTATCACAAACTGACGCTGACTTGAGCTTCCTGCTTCCAGAGCCGCGACAAGGCCAAAGGATTACATTATCACAGACTGGGCCCCGGCTGATGTTGTACTGCGCAGGGTGTATCATCAGAGTTTGGGTGCTGTGCTGCAGTAAACACAGTTGCATGGCTTTTGCTTGTCTTGCGGGACAAAGCAAGTTTGTTGCTGTCTACGTGCTACAGGCAGGCATGCTTTACGATACAGCATTTTTTTATTTTTTTTTTCCCTTAAGAAAGCAGGACTTTTTGAGGTGTTATATGGAATGGCTGTCATTCATGACGCAGGCTCCTCAGTGTTTAAGAAGTTAATCTCAGGTTTTCACATCTCTTTAGTAGATCTAAACATCCGTGTAAGGAAAGAGACCGGAAGAGGAGAATGCTGTGGGAAAGAGTTGTTTGCACATGCACAGAGGATTGAGCTGATCCTTTGACTTGGAAGATTTTACCCATTCCTTTGCCTGCCTTTCCCAAGCAACTTTCTGCCTGTCCCTGTATGTTACTTATGTTCAGTCATCCTAACAGCTTATACACGTTGTCTTGCAGAGTTACTGAGAAAAAAAGAAAAGAAGAAAAGTCTTCAGATTTTCTCTTCAGTGTCTCTCAGGGTTTTTTTTTATGCACTATCATAAAGTTTCGTGATTCTAATCTATATTCATGCTTTTGCTTTATTTTGGGGGTTTTAGAAGACTTTAAGAACCGTGGGCAAATATACTAATAAACTGAAAGCATGGCAATGGAAACATATAAGGAGAAATGGGAGAAAAAATATTTAAGCTCTTCAAACTATGATGAGCTGTTTGTGTAGCGCTTTTAATAGAGTCTTTGTACATTCTATGCTTGGTGTAAGTTTTATTCAGCTGTACTCATAACTCGCAACACGCTGGGTGTGAATGTTATCAAGCCTTGTAGGTATTTAGATCCTGAAAGAGGTAATGCAACTTTACATGTTTTTTGATTTCTTGTTCATCACAAAAAAATATTCTTGACTGCATCTCTGAAGGAGGGAATGCTACAAGTCTTATTGTGCGGCATTTATTGTCGTTTCCAGCTTTTCAAGATACCTGTCACTATTCTGACTGTTTTCCAAGCTTTTTCACAAATTAAGGCTATTATAAACCTTTATTGCTTTCGTGGAAGGTCAGAGTTTATCCTGAATGTGAGGTTTTGTGCATTGCTTTTTTTTTTTTTTAATTCCTTGTTACTAGGTGTACATTTGGAAAAGTTCTAGAGAGATGTGTAACGTTCAAATGATGTAACATGTATAAAAGTGGTAGCTTTAAAAAATGGTAAGATATGGTCTATATTTCAGAGAGCAGTTCAGACAAAGCCATAAGCAGTGTATGTTGTGAAGACAAAAATCGGTCTGTGAACGTTGAAAAATTTCACGCAGGCAGCTATTTTAAGGAGGAATTTGAAGGAGGCAGGGAATAATTAGTTGATGTGGAGGAAGGAGGTATCAAAGCTGATAGTGTAGCGTACAGAAGAGATTTCTAGTGAAAGCAGTTTACTTGTGAAAGTAAACTCTCCCTGTTTTATTAATATTGTCTTACTGTCTAGAAGCTGGAAAGCAAAGCTAATTGTAATTGCCAAACTGCAAAAATAACATAAATATTGAAAGATAAATCTTAATCTTCCTTAACTCTGTTCCCTAAACATGCCCTCTGTTCTCTAAATACTTAAACACTCCCTTTCTTATTAGGCTTCAACCTCATCTGTTCTCTTGAACGGTGCCCTAGTTTTGATACTAGGCAAAAAGTGAGGAGAAACTAACACATTGTGTATGCAACAACATTTATCATTCCTTCATACTCCTCCTTCTCTGTCCTCTTCTTCTGTATTAGTTCTTTTATGCCCATTTGTTTGTATATTACAGGATCAAAGGATAAATGACATGCAAAATTCTAAGCAGCTTTGACTCTTATTATGGACTTTCAACCTTAGAGTGAGTCTGTTGCATCCAAATTCCTCTGAAGTTTGAATTTAATTTGGGAGAACCCCTTGAATATGGGCTTTTCATGGCAGATTTCTGACGTGCCAGGTGCAAGCGTAGAGTGCTACGAGAACAATAAACATAACAAGGGCTTGTAAAAGCTTGTTCATTTTAATAGTATGAGATTGTGAGAGAGAATTTCCCTGTGTTCAAAATCGTGTATTAAGGCTGCTTTAAGTAATAATCGGGACAGTGTGTGTGTATCCAGAGAAAGGGTATGAAATGTGATTCATGTCTACAGCACACCTATCAGTGTGAGGAGAGAGAGGCAGAGAGAGTGAGTGAATGGGAAGAAATCATGAGAATAAACAACTTGACTACTGATAATGTTTATAGATCACCTTTCATCGGAAAAAGACCCAAAGTGTTCTACCAGCTATTTGCAGAAATTTATCCATTTGTCACTGAAAGGGGGCAGGGGTATCTTTGAATGCAAATATGGCTGCTGCTGAAAGCCTAATCCTACCTGCACTGGAATTAAATGAAAGAATGCTGAAAGCCTTCTGTGTACTGATAGGGTGTAATCCAGTCCTCACTGAAATGTGTTATTGCATAATGATTTGGAAAGAAAAGGAACAATACCTTATTTCTAGATTACAGAGAGAATACAGGTACATAGCATATATTTATTTTTGAAACAAACAAACAAAACACAAAACAGGCGAAATGACCAAAGCATGTTACCTTTCCCTGTGAGAGGTCATGGCAGGCGTTACTGACTAGTGCTCTGTTCACCAGTTTCCAAAAGATGATGCTCCCATTGGGACCAAATTTTGCTCATTAAAACTAAGCAGTGATCAGACTGCCATCTTTTGAAATATTTTGTTGGGGTTAATCTTTCTACCAAAGAACGGTTACCCAAATGAAGTTTATTAGAATAGGCCATTTCTTATTGTACCAAAAAAACGCGGTACTTCACTATATTTTAGCAAGTCACCACAAATACTAGTATGGTGCTTGTCTATCTGTTTAAAATTACTTAAAAGTAGAATTTGATGTTACCACTCCAAAAAGTAATTTGCTTGCTCCTTTCCTGTGCAGACATCACTAGCATCATCTTCTCTTCTGCATCTGCTCTGCCAGCGAGGACCATGGATGCTTTACCAGATATGATAGGATGTGATCTTATAATCTCTTTTTTTGGTTTCTTTTTGGTGTTTTGTTGGGGTTTTTTTGTTTCTGTTTGTGGAAATGGTCATCCTAGATACTTCATGATTTTACTTGGGTTCTTTTTTTAATCCAAGATAGGAAGGGAAACTAGCTGGTGATACAGTAATAATTGAAGATTATAACTGGCAATTAATTTTCACTACATGGGTAGATTTATAACATTAGCAAATCCTCCATGACTATCCTGCAGCTCTGCCTTTTGTCTGGTAGAACACTGCCTCTAGCCTGAAGCAATTTTTCGTTGTGCCTGCTCGATTTTGCTGAAAATAAAATCTACTGTGGCCACCCAGCACCTCAAGAGGTGAATATACAAGTGAGCATCAGAATGCCGTAGTGCAAAATAGGCTGGGAGTGGTGAGTTTATTGAATGAAATAAAGCTACCTCTTTAAACTACTAGATTGGGTAACTATTACATGATTGCAACGTAATCTTTTTCTCTGCAGTTTTTCTCTTGTAAAATACAGGCACTGAATTTATACATTCCATCATACATAGAGCTTATGCAATTGAGGTTAAAAATATATATATATTTATGTGTAACAAACAGAAGTAAGTTTGGTCATGGTCCATTCTGAATTTGTTGTGTTAAGAAAAACTTATATCCGTAGTATAAGCAGGGAAGAATTACATTAGAGGGTTGATTAAGGTAAGCATTATTCCCAGCGCAAAGCAGTCTTGAAGAAGGCTGGAACTGCGTGACTGGGAAATAGAGTAGGAGGGAGGGGAATACTGCCACTTTTTACACATCATTACTGAAATACTGTATCCCAGTTCTGATGTGCACACTTTAAAAAGGTGTTGGAAAAAATGGAAGGAGTTCAGAAAAATCTACATTAATTTGAGGTCTGGATAATCAGCTTTAGAACGGAAGATTTAAGAAGCTCAATCTATTTAGTTTATCAACAGACGGTAGAGGCTACCTGATAAGTCTATAAGTACTTAGACAGGGCGAAGGTGTCTGACAGTTAGATAGTTCTTTGTCAGCTAGATTAAGGGGATTCTCGTGGCTGAAAGCTGAAGCTAGATCAGTTCAGACTAGAAATAAGGTGCAGTTTTCTAATGATACAATTAAATAGGAGCAGCTTATCAGGGGATGTAGTAAACTCTCTGTTGCACAAAATCCTTGCATAAGACCCTGGTGCTTTCCCAGGAACGATGCTTTAGCCAGCCACAAAGCTTGAGTTTGAGGCTAGAATAATGTGATGAAATTCTGTGGCCTGTTTTAACATAGAAATTCAGTACAGGTAATAAGGAAGATTTTTGTTTTTAATTCCCCTCCTCTCTAAAATTCCATACGTTTTAAATGCTTCTTTTGTTAAAAGAGAAGTTCATGTGAAAGGTAAGGTGATCAAAGCAAAATGGCAGCTTTCCAGATGGATGGGTGAGAAGGGACCGTCCTTTAATAGCAGGTAAAAGAGGAAGTAACGCTTTCCATGCTCCCTTTATATTTTCCTAGTAATCAAAACCACAAATATCCCTCTAGTCATGAATTCTAAGCATAACTTAATCATTTACCAATATAATTGTTAGCCTTCTCGGAAGCATTGCAGATAGTTTGTGCCTTCTCTCTGTAAGTTCACGTGGCTGACAGCTGGGCCCAAACACCTTCTTTGGCTTTACTTTGTTTGCAAAGCAAAGCAACCTTTGTTAACGTGTTTTCCCTGGTGCTGCCTTTTTGTCCATGGAATTATGAGGACATAGCAGGTCAATCTTTGTGGTAAGGCAAGACGCTCTGTAATTTTTAATGAATTGTCTGAGAACTCTTTTTGTCCAAGTTTTGCAAAAGAAATAGTAGGAATCTTTTGAAGGACATTAGCACTTGCATCATTTGGTTTGCCTCTTTGTTGTAAAATCATCACCAGTCTGAGTGAAAGTGTCACCTTTTCTCTTGTTTATGCTCACAGCAAGGCAAATCAATGCTGGTTGAAGGTACCATTCAACTTAGATGAGAGATGTTGTGTATGTGGGGTTAAAGCAAGCACCTAAGCTATTTTCACTGAAGACACACTTTCAGAGGTTTCCCCAGCGCCGGTGGTCTTGCAAGCACTGTATACAAAATAAGTGGAAAGCAAATGTGCTCCATCTTAAGTTTATAAATTCTCCTCCCTCATCCCCTTAGCAATATTGCTGTCTCCAAAAACTTGGAAAAGGCAGCATGAATTGAGGTTCTAAAAAAGAAAAAAATGCAATATTTGTTTTCATTTTGTGAAATGTTCAGTTTTTAGTCCTACACACTCAACAAAAACTAAAGAATTTCAGCACTGCAGAATAGATGGTTTTAGTTTCATTTGTTTTTTCCTGCGGTTGGAAAGGCTAAAACAAACTGTGGATTGGGAGATGAGGACATGCTCCAAATGTGTGTCAGTGTGTGTTCTGTTCTAGAGCCGTGTGAATTCTCTGTGCGTGAGCTCAGGTTTGGTGTTTCTGGTTGGGAACGTGTAGGGTCTTACATGTCCTGTGCCATCTTGTAGTAGTACCATGAGGAGGTTCTAAAGGTCCAGGGAATCTGAGTCTTCCTCAGTTCCTCGTTGCTGCCTGTGACAAGGTGGCACAGCTTGACAAGTGTCTGATCCATCACTTCTTAGCTGAGTAGTTACAAGTTAACACTCTGAGTTGCCTTTAGTGTGTCAACTGTGTAGCGAGCTGGACTGAATGTTTGGACTGTGTGTCCCTGTCACGGTCCCCTCACTATGTAGATCCTTCTATACACAATTTCACAAATGTTGGATGAGGCCAGGATCTGCCATTAGGCCAGTATTCTCTGCAGAGTACTAACAACCGTGCTAAGATCAAGCAGGTGATTGGTCTACTTAACTTTCTCAGCATTATTTAATCCATACCTGTGTTCAGGTAAATTGTATTTGAGACTGTGGCAAATGCAACAACAAAAGATGATATTTGCTTTGACATAAGGCACTAAAAAAAGTAATTTGTAATCTGAAAGCAGGAGTTCAAGACGATAACTGATAACCTGCAGAAGGGACAGACTCATTTAAAAACTGGAGGAAGCGGTCAGATAAAGTTATTCTGCCTGCACGGTGTGACCAGCCAAGGTCTGATGGGCTGTATTAGGCAGATCTATCTCACTATTGCTGTCAGATAAAGACCTTCAGAATGTCTGGAAACTCCATTGTACTGTAGAAAGCTCAAGGTTTCACCTTCTTGCGAGGTAGTGTTCCTCATTGCTGTTATTCAAGCTGGAAGTTAAGAGCACCAAAGTTCTTATTTCTCATTTGCCTTCTACAGGAACAAGGTACATGTTGAAAAAAATCATGCTCCAGACTGTAATGCCACAGTCTCAAAGTCTAAATGGATCAGAACCGTCATCTTCCGAAAGTTGTGCTTGCTTCAGGAGAAACAAGGTGCAGAGCTTCAGAGCCTCATATAGCATATGCCAGCATCAGACCATTCTGGGTATTTCCTTGGCTTTTTGTGTCATCGTTCTGCCTATCAAAAGGCATCTTGAACCATGTGTTTCAGTCTGATGTCTAGTGATTATGAAGAAGCCCTTCCTCTCTTCTCCACTCCCCTTAACAAAATGTTAAGGTGTGCTTCTGCAGGAGGCAAATGACAGCAGGGATTCAAACCAGAAAAGTTCCTGCCCTGGGTGGCAGCGATGTGAAGAAGCCCGTTAGCTCTTGCTAAACAATATGTGCTTGATATGGCACATGGGTCAGATGCCAGCTCCAGAAGTAGAGTACTTCCATCTCTGCATCTGATTGAACTGTGAAACTCTACTTTCTTACTGCCAGTCACCTGCTGAGAGAGAGCCACACTGACCTACCTGTCAGGAGGGAAAAAAATGTTACTTTTACTATAGTAGTGAATCTTCAGAATGCTATAGGCAGGGTAGGTTCTGCAGTGTGGACTTGGAAGCGTGGGACTGAAATACTTTGTGCTGATAAGGGAGCGAAAGGATCCAGAGACCTAGTGCACAATCCTGACAGTTGCATCAGGCTGTCTTTTAAATGGTGTGCTGGATAAACCAGCAGCAAAGTGTAGTACAAATACACATTTGCAGTCTGAAAAAGATCTAAAGCACACTAAAAAGTTAGCAAGAAGAAAATGAAGGATGGCACTGCAGCCTTGCCAGATTTATATACTGAAAATCTACAGGTGAATTACGGCAGAGATCCTAAAAATATATGTATATGTGTATACATATATATTTATAAAAATCTCTGTAATCGTGTTTGCTTTTGGGTTTTGAGATTTTTCTTAAGTGTCTGGTGATTCAAAATGGCCCTCTTTCAAGGCATCAGTTATGGTCCCTCATCTGATGTTACAGCTTTTGTACAGTGTGCTTGGGGGTCTTACAACTTTTATACAGTGTGCCTAAATGAAAGCTGGTTTTAATTTGTGATGCATTGGAGAATATTTGCCTTATTTGGCTAGTCATGTTTTAATAATTTGAAAAATTACAAGAAATCAGTGTGTTGTTATTTATCAGTCTCTCTCTTGGGTTTCTTATTTTGTTTCAGCTGTCTCTTTTATAGCCACTGGGTTTAGCTATACAAAGTATTTATTATATACTCTTAAGTGGAACTAGTGTTTGGGAGTTGGTCAATATGTGTCTGTATTATATAGCTGGTATTTTTAGGTGATCCTTCTCCATTGTCAGTATTTTAGGTGGACTGTTTCTCTTGCCAGGAATGGCTTCTTGAGAATTCTCTCAGTGATATTGCAGCAAAAGCAACATTTACAAAAGAGTGAAAGCCTGAACCTTGGGTCTATATAGATACAAAACTTCCATGTTTGTACTGCTTTGAAAGAAGTATAGTGCTTAAATAGTGTTCACTGCTAGTATCTAGTATACCATCTTCTGCAGGCGTGGAGAACTGTTTACCCTTGTCTTTATTAGCATCCAGACTGTTTTCTGCCCTGATGAGGTGACCTGTAGTTGACATCTGCTGTCATTTAAAGATTGCTGACGGCCTTGGTGTGTAGAGGTCTTCCCCTGTGGCCTGGGGACAGTGAGCCTGGCTGGGCATGTGTCACTTTCATTTGGCGTTACTGGTCTGTTTCTCTCTGCTTATCACCTCCTCCAGGAGTGTAACAGTAAATGGAGGAAAAGGGGAATCACAAGAAAGTCAAATCTCTGATGTTCTACTGTAATAAAACACCCAAAGTCTGGAGATTTGTTTTTTTTCTATAAAGGCAAATAAGGTAAACGTGACACTTGCGCATTTAAATAGTGTAGCCTTCTCTTAAGAATATTTTAGGTTTTATTTTGGTTTGACTAACGGTTTACCCTTTCAGAACCAATGAACACAGTTCTAATGCTTTAGTAATACACTTGTCTAAAGCACTTGGCAGGCTGCTGATAAATTAAGCCTCTCAATCTTTCTGTGAAGTGTCACAGATGGAGAAACAGAAACATGGAGAGGCCAAGTGACTTGCTCGAAACATAAGATAAATCTCCAGTTGTGTTACTGGAGTGCTTTGGTTAGATGCACCTTCATTTAGAGATTGAATGAGGCTGAGGTGAATTAAAAAAAAAATAAAAATCTGCATGTAATTGCAGCACATGGCACATTTTCAACAACATTCTCCAAAGACCTGTATCTCGTTATTTACACGTTGTAGCTAGTTGCATCTGTACAGAGGTTACACCTCTCTTTGCCTCCCTTTGAGTAACCATTGGTATTTTTATGAAGAGGAGGGTAGTGGAAGACCAGGTGCGTATGTGGGAACTTGGAGACTGATACCAGCCACAGCTTTACAGTGCAGCTGGCAAGTTAAGTTTTAATTCTTCATTTGAGGAGAGAAAACCTGCTTTTCCATATCTCTCCCAAGTGTGCTAATCTTACGGGATTATTTGATGGAAGAGATTTTATCATCAGAATAGTTGTGCTTTTTTGTTGTTTTCTTTGTGTTTAAAATTTTGCTGTACTTGCAATCAGTTAGGTACTTAGCAAAATCCAGGTCTCTGTCCAGACAGCAGTGGCAAAACTTGCCTTGGAGTGTATTGTTTATACAGGAATATCTGTGGGCTGCACTCTACTAACCTGTGTGGTGAAGCCTCAGGTAGCTTTGAATTGTGGAGTTTTTTCCCCTCAGAATTTGCTCTTACATCCAAGCTGCTGGCAGAGTAGCAATTTGATGCTACTGTATGTGTTCCATAGCTTGAAGGAGGCTTTCCTTCACTTTAGCATGTATCAGTTTATGATTTCCTTTTTATGAGAGCAAAGTCAGAGTGCTCCTATGGAGCTGGTTCATTCAGAGAGACATTTTGCAGCAAGGAACTTGCTGTTGTGTGTGATACCTCCTTTTACTTGATTTTGAGTTGCTCCTGGTGTTTTCTGTCATAGGTTTGCTTTTAGTTAGAGAGATTTGGGCAGGTGAAAGAGCAGAGAGGGCTAGAAGTGAGTGGAAATTATTCTGGAGAAGAAGGATAGGGAAGAGGAGCAGGGGGGATTTCGCATCATGGCAGAGTTCTGGGAGTGTATCTTCTGAAGTTTCGGGGAATGTGTCCTGGCTAGTAGCGTGCCCTCTTGCCTAATTTGCTTTATGTGTAAGTGCTTCAGATATGCCTAATGGGAATACTATGGGAGCTTGCAAATTGCCAGAACCTGTTTGAAGGAATCAAGAAGTGTGGTAAATGATTAAGTTTTTGTTTGCTTAGAGTGTCCCAGGTTTTGATGGTGTCTGGGCCACTGGTGGCTTCCTTTCCTTTGGTATGTGTGTTCAGCACTCTGCAAGGCAAAATAGAGGGCAAAGTTTTCATTGACAGAGGGATAGCTCCCATTATGAATGATCTTGCTCACCTTACGTGTCTAAAAACCTTTCTTAAAAGCCCAGAATATTGACTGTTTTGAAAATGAGGACATTTTTTTTTTCATTTATGTTTGGAGGTTGTAAAATCTAGAAGTCTTTTGAATGTGATTGAAAGCCACGCAGTCAAATCAGTGCATGTCACTTAAGGAGATCCTTATATCCTTCTATGCAGATGTCATGATGACAATATAGTAATTCAGTCATTAAAATATAAGTTTAGGCCTTAGTACGTTTGTTCTGTAACTTTATTAAAGTGAAATACGATTGCGGTGTGTGAAATAACAGAAATAACAGAACTGGAAAAAGTAGTACTGTATTGTTTAGATAAATTCTTAAATATTTTTTTGCAAAGAAGAAATATTCACACAGGAGGAATGCTTTAATTCTTTATTGTATAGCGTATCTTTTTGGTGGAATTTTAGCAGAGATGATTTTATTCACAATTTCATCAGCTGTTTTGCAACAAGTTTGACATTTTGTAATGCTCTCTTTCCGCAGAGGAATAAAAGTCCTTGTAAGGTTATTGAAACATGCAGTTGTAAAGCACTTGTAAATTATCTTGGAATGTAAACAGTGATTGTGAGCTAGCTATGAGTATGTTATTTTAATAAGCATTGGGGCATGTTTTGGTAATTAACTGGGCATGAATGATTACTAGTGATTTTTATTGTATTCTAATTTCTCTTTCAGTATTGCTCCCTTTTTTCTCCCCCCCCCCCTTCTTTGGCAAGGGGAGTTGTCATCTGTTAGTTTCCAGTAGCTACCCTGTTGATACTGAACCAAAATAAATGAATTGTAAGTTGCCAGCTTCTGAATTGTAAGTGGTAGATAGTTGCAACGTTCTCCTTGCTGTAAAATAATAACTCTTAGATGAAACTAAAACTTACCACTTTATGTACATGCAGTTAGACTAAGATTTTGAATCCAGGGTTGGATCTTAGTTATGCCTATGTTTTCCATTGAAATTGTTAGTGTACTGTTGTTGAATTTAATAGCTGGTGACTTTGGTAGTGTTAGCTGTAAAATTCAGCTGGTGCATGAAATGGAGACTGCTTCCACTTAAGTGATAAAGAAATAGAATTGTAATTAGTAAGTTCTGATTCGTGTTTATGAAGAGTTTAGGATGATACAGTCAGGAAGGAAAAAAAATCTTTTTTTGTTATTCACGAATCATAGAATGTAAAACTATGTGAGAAAATATGGTAATATTACAAGATTTTTTTAATAGCTAAAGTGATGTTGCAAGTATTCCAGTATTGCAAATATAGGTGATGAGTGATAAAGTTAAAAAGTAGTATTTCAGACATTAAAGAAGTGTATTAAATCAGTAAAGAAATTTATAGGTAAGGTATCCAGACTGCCTTAACTCTATTAGTATGGTCATACAGTAACTGTGCATCCTAGTAACTTAGAGTATGTGCTTCCATCTAGTTAGTGATTTTATTTTATTTTTTTTTTACAGCTTTTGGTGGCTTTTTACATTGCAGAAACACATTGCTCTAATCAAAATTAAGAGTTCGGTTTCATAAACTACAAAGATTCTTGACTCTTTAATGCTCACAATTGAGAGGGTAGTTTTAAAATGTAGCCATTTGACTCTCTAGGTATCAAATGATGTACTACACTTGAACTTAGAGATTTAAAAGAACAAATTCACTTTGAGGTATGAAACTGGTTTAGGAATCATCTGCCTATGACAGAAGCTTTGAAAATGCCTTATATTTTAATATGGTGGAAGAAAATATTCTGGGTTTAAGAGTTTTCCTTAGGCAGAGGCTTTCTATCGTGAATGCTTGAAAAAAAATAAATGGACTGTTCAACCTTTCTGCTCTGATAACTACAGAATATCCTTTCTGTTGGAAAGTTGTTGGAAAGGCTATTTGCAATAATCAGAAACAGGACAGTATTTAATTAGAATCATAGAATCATAGAATGGTTTAGGTTGGAAGGGACCTTGAAGATCATCGAGTTCCAACCCCCCTGCCACAGGCAGGGATACCTCTCACTAGACCAGGTTGCCCAAGGCCACGTCCAGCCTGGCCTTGAACACCTCCAGGGATGGGGCTTCAACAACCTCTCTGGGCAACCTGTTCCAGTGCCTCACCACCCTTAAAGTGAAAAACTTCTTCCTAATGTTTAATCTAAACCTGCCCTCTTCCAGCTTAAAGCCGTTCCCTCTTGTCCTATCACTACATGCCCTAGTAAAAAGTCCTTCCCCAGCTCTCCTGTAGGCCCCCCTTTAGGTACTGGAAGGCCGCAATAAGATCTCCCCGGAGCCTTCTCTTCTCCAGGCTGAACAGCCCCAACTCTCTCAGCCTCTCCTCATAGGAGAGGTGCTCCAGCCCTCTGATCATCCTCGTGGCTCTCCTCTGGACGCGCTCCAGCAGGTCCATGTCCTTCTTATGTTGGGGACTCCACAGCTGGATGCAGTACTCCAGGTGGGGTCTCACGAGAGCAGAGTAGAGGGGCAGAATCACCTCCCTTGACCTGCTGGCCACGCTTCTTTTGATGCAGCCCAGGATACGGTTGGCCTTCTGGGCTGCGATCGCACACTGCTTGCTCATGTCGAGCTTCTCATCAATCATCACCCCCAGGTCCTTCTCCACAGGGCTGCTCTCCAGCCATTCTCCGCCGAGCCTGTATTTGTGCTTGGGATTGCCCCGACCCAGATGTAGGACCTTGCACTTGGCCTTGTTGAACTGCATGAGGTTGGCTTGGGCCCACCTCTCCAGCCTGTCCAGGTCCCTCTGGATGGCATCCCTCCCCTCCAGCGTGTCTGCCTCGCCAAACAGCTTGGTATCATCAGCAAACTTGCTGAGGGTGCACTCTACCCCACTGTCCATGTCGCTAACAAAGATGTTGAACAGTACGGGTCCCAGTACCGACCCCTGAGGAATGCCACTCGTCACTGCTTTCCACTTGGACACCGAGCCGTTGACCGCAACCCTTTGAGTGCGACCATCCAGCCAGTTCTTTATCCACCGAGTGGTCCATTTATCGAATCCATGTCTCTTCAATTTAGAGACCAGGATATCGTGTGGGACAGTGTCAAACACTTTGCACAAGTCCAGGTAGATGACATCAGCAGATCTTCCCTTGTCCACTGCCACTGTAACCCCTTCATAGAAGGCCACCAAATTTGTCAGGCATGACTTGCCCTTGGTGAAGCCATGTTGGCTCTCGCCAATCACCTCCTTGTTTTCTGTGTGGCTCAGCAGAGTTTCCAGGAGGATCTGCTCCATGATCTTGCCAGGCACAGAGGTGAGACTGACTGGCCTGTAGTTCCCTGGGTCTTCCTTGTTTCCCTTTTTGAAAATAGGGGTTATGTTTCCCCTTTTCCAGTCGGCAGGAACCTCGCCAGACTGCCACGACTTCTCAAATATGATGGCTAGTGGCTTCGCGACTTGATCTGCCAGTTCCCTCAGGACATGCAGCTGTATCTCATCAGGTCCCATGGACTTGTGCACCTTCAGGTTCCTCAGGTGGTCTCTCACTTTATCTTCATCTACAGTGGGTGGTGCTCCATTTTCCCAATCCTCTCCTTTGCAATCTGCGTCTTGGGCAGTGCGGCTGCTGTCCTTGTCTGTGAAGACTGAGGCAAAAAAGTCATTGAGTACCTCAGCTCTGTCGCTGTCCCGGGTGACCAGTTCTTGCGTTTCCTTCCGGAGAGGGCCTACATTTTCCCTAGTCTTTCTTTTCTCGCTGATATACCTATAGAATGATTTTTTGTTTGTCTTAATGTCCCTGGCCAGATTTAGTTCTAGCTGGGCTTTAGCTTGTCTAACCCGCTCTCTAGCTGCTTGAACGATTCCTCTGTAATCCTCCCAGGCTACCCGGCCCTGTCTCCACTCCCTGTAGGCCTCCTTTTTTCTTTTGGTCACTTCCAGGAGCTCCTTGTTCATCCACGCAGGCCTCCTGGCTTTTCTGCCTGCCTTCCTCTTTGTAGGAATGCATTGCTGCTGTGCTTGGAGGAGGTGGTCCTTGAATATTAACCAACTTTCTTGGACCCCTCTTCCTTCCAGCGCTTCATCCCACGGCACCATACCAAGCAGATTCTTCAAGAGGCCAAAGTCGGCTCTCCTGAAGTCCAGGGTCATCAGCCTGCTGCGCACCTTCTTCGTTACCTTGAGGATTTCAAACTCAACCATTTCATGGTCACTGCAGCCCAGGCTACCCTTGAGTTTGACCCTGTCAACCAGCCCCTCCTTGTTGGTAAGAACAAGGTCCAGCACGGCTCCTCTCCTCGTCGGCTCCTCAACCACTTGGAGAAGGAAGTTGTCCTCAATGCAATCCAGGAACCTCCTGGATTGCCTGTGCCTGGCTGTGTTATCCTTCCAACTGATGTCAGGGTGGTTGATGGTGGTCATGGTGATCTCAGTCACCCATGAGAACCAAGGTCTGTGAACGTGATGCTGCCCTTATCTGTCTGTAGAGGGCTTCATCCACTTGGTCTTCCTGGTCGGGTGGCCTGTAGCATACCCCCACTGTAACGTCCCCTGCTCCCGATTTCCCTGTAATCTTGACCCATAGGCTCTCAGTTGGCTCGGTATCCTCCCCCAGGTTGAGCTCCATACATTCCAGCTGCTCATCAACATATAAGGCAACACCGCCTCCTCGTTTCCCTTGCCTGTCTCTCCTGAAGAGCCTGTACCCTTTCATGCCGACGCTCCAGTCATAGGAGTCGTCCCACCAAGTTTCTACGATGCCGATGAGATCGTAGCCTTGGAGGCGTGTACACGTCTCTAATTCCTCCTGCTTGTTCCCCATGCTCCGCGCATTTGTGAAGAGGCACTTCAGCCGTGTCTTCGTTGAAGAGTAGTTGGATAGATCATTTACAGAAGCTTTGTTAATAGGGAGTTTATGTTAGCAAGTGGTGTCTCATGCCATTCAGATGCAGAATTCAACAAAACCCAAATGTCTATCAAACAGGAGATTCAGAAGGAAGGTGCACATCACTAACTTGAAGGTTTGGTGAGCGATACTCCAAATATGCACTTTACAGATGTATGTGGTCATTCCTTGCACTGTGCTGAGAGGGGTGCAAGTACATACTGCATTTTTTTTCTAGACTCAGATATTTAGCTTCCTTAACAAAGAATTTCACGGGCTCTTTTGGTTAGACTAGTGATTCTGTCTGATGTTGTGTTCATTTACCCTTCATTAAATTCACGCACCACATTAATCTGTCACCTAACTGCTGCCAAGATCCCTGAGGCACGTACCTGCCGTAGGTCTGGTGCTGCAATAGCATGCACAGTGCAGTCCTGTGTTGAGATGCTTTGCATCCCTCAAGATACATATGTACCTCTCTCACACTCAAGCAGCTTCAGAGTTTGCTTGTGATGCTTGATGTAGTTCCACTTGGAGAACAAGCAAACGGTTATCAGTGGACAGATGTTCACATGCATGGCTGCTGTACCATATTTAGGCTATTTTATGCGTTTTTTTTCTGAAGCTGAATTTTGTTGAACTCAAGTCTTTTGGAAAAGTAGTAACACCAGTGGGTTTTTTCCAGATGAAATGTTGTGATAGGAATTAGCTATCACTTGTGCTGTTGTAATGATCACATAAACTTGCAGATGAGGTGTTAACGTATATTAAGATATGCCTAATAATGGACATACTTATTTTCTTGTGTGATGCTTTTCATCAATAAATTTGAAAGTGTTTAATTAAGAGCTACAATGTATGTAATTCCTCCTGATGTACAGGGAAAGACACTAAAAATTCAAGAAATCTGGCTAAAGTTTTTCCCAGTAGGTGATGAAGGAATGCAGGGTTTGACTCCTCCTTTGTCCACTGTCCTGTCTGTTGGATTGCATGGTAATTAATAACAGCCCTCCAAGGACCCATACTGTTACAGTAAATGGGGGTAAGGTTTGTTCCTTGTAATAGTGTGGGGACTATTTCTGTTTAATGGGGTTGGTGAAAAGGTCTCTTAAGTGGTCTCTGTCTATGAATCTTGATGACTTTTTATTGCTTTGTGAGGCTGGAGTGTACCCTAAATGCATAAGATAAGGCAGTGCATTTTTGCTTCTCTATCTCCTTTACCTTCTGTCTGTTCAAGGCAGTATCACTGCTGAAGCCAGGTGTGTGCCAGAGAATTGTGAGTGTCTCTGAAAAGCTGTCTTGGACTCTATCTAGGAAACCTTGTTCCAACGACCCTACAAGTAGGTAAATCATGGAGTACGAGGAAGCACAGCAGACTTGAAAAACTGAAAAAATGTGGATTCTAAACACATGAAGAATCAGTCTTTAAACAGAACTGTTTTGCTGATTTTTTTTTTTTTCTTAACTGTTGCAGAGCTAGCACAACACTGTAATACTGGATGAAATAAATTAATAACTGCTTTGCTACGCTCAAATCCTCATAATAGTATAATGCTGGAAGGGAGATTCCTTCTAAGCAAAGTTGACAGGCATCAGGCTGCAGCATAAGTGTTCAGTGGTCTGCTCATGTCGGTGAGCTGTTAGGTAGATAAGATTAATCTGGGAAGCTGGGTGCTGGTGAAAGCATAATTTCTGGGACCAGGTCGTGTCAGCAAATGTTGTTGCTGACCTTTCACACGTTCGTGCTGAGAACCTGAGACAGTTCCTGACCAGACCCATTTTTAGCAGCTTGTTTTAATCTCAGTGCAGTTTTCTTTGTGCATGTTCCTAGGATGTTCTTAGCTCCCCAGTAAAAATGGCTGAGCCTTTCCTATACTAACCTCAGTCAGGTGTCAACAGCAATGAAGCTGCAGCGTACCCACTGCAAGGAAACCGCGCTCAAGGGGCTGCATTGAGAAGTGGGCTCACTACCTCCATGGTCAAATGGCTCTAAAACATTCTTACTCTTTCGGTCAGTGTAGCACATCTCAAGATCTGAATCAGCCTGCTGATTCTTGATTACATGCAGTGGTCACTAACATTACATGCACTTGGTACTGACCAAGTACTAGTAAGTCATTGCTGCTGCCAAGTAGTGGAAAGTGAGGTAACGTTGTGAAGAAGAGTGAACTGGAAAGATCCTTGTAGTAGTCAAACACTTAGGATTAAAATTAGGAAAAATGGTTATCTTCCTGCATTTTGAGTAGTTCATTCCCCAAAAGCCACCTTTTTCTCCTGTCCAGGAAGCAAATAAACAGCTCCAAAGACAACTGAAGCTTTTCCAAGTCTCTGTTTGAGAATGTGAAAATGAAATTGTTGCATAATTTTTTGTTTGTTAAATAGTAAGAATTGCATAGGTGCAGGTCAGAATAAGACTTGTGCAGTATTCGTTGTGGCAGAAACGGAAATAGAACAGTAACGTGATTGAACTAATAAACTCTTTCATTCTTTCATTAAAAGAAAAGAGCCCCATTAATAGCTTTTATTATATTAGTGTGTATGCCTCTGAGTGACAATATTAAACTGATGATTTGTATTGTGAATAGAAACTGTGCAGCATAGCAAGTGCAGAAGATCTTTTTTTTTTTTTGACAGATGCGAGTAACACGTGTCTTCCATTGCTTTTCATTTATTTCTTTGCTGTTTCAGTACTACTAGATGGGCAGGTTTCTTTAGACTTGCTCTGTACATTTTTTGAAAGAGTCATAGGATCATAGAATAGTTTGGGTTGGAAGGGGCCTTAGAGATTATCTAGTTCCAACCCCCCTGCCATGGGCAGGGACACCTCCCACCAGACCAGGTCGCTCAAAGCCCCATCCAGCCTGGCCTTGAACACCTCCAGGGATGGGGCACCCACAACTTCTCTGGGCAACCTGTTCCAGTGCCTCACCACCCTCACAGTGAAAAATTTCTTCCTAATATCTAATCTAAATCTACCTTTTTCCAGTTTGAAGCCATTCCCCCTCATCCTATCACTACATGCCCTTGTAAAATGTCCTTTCTCAGCTCTCCTGTAGACCCCCTTTAAGTACTGGAAGGCCGCTATAAGACCAAGACCAAAGGTCTCCCTGGAGCCTTTTCTTCTCCAGGCTGAACAACCCCAACTCTCTCAGCCTCTCCTCATAGAAGGGGTGCTCCAGCCCTCTGATCATCATCATGGCCCCACTCTGGACCTGCTCCAACAGGTCCATGTCTTTCCTATGTTGGGCGCCCCAGAGCTGGACACAGTAGTCCAGGTGGGGTCTCACCAGAGCAGAGTAGAGGGGCAGAATTGCCTCCCTCGACCTGCTGGCCATGCTTCTCTGGATGCATCCCAGGATATGATTGACTTTCTGGGTCATGTTGAGCTTTTCATCAACCAACAGAGTCTTCAGAACTGAAATATCCTGGTATTTCAGAGAGGAAATACTTAAGTTTCTTTTGCTCGTTCTGTATTTGGTAAAAGCTTCTCAAGTTTCCTAAGGCCTTTTTTCCTGACGTAGCACAACAAAAAAAATTTCATTTTTCTCTCATCTAATGGCAGCAAATCTCATGAGTGTGTCTTGGTAGCAGAGTTTGCTCCTTTATAAGGTGATCACTTTAACTGTAGAGCTTTATTTCGAGGCTTTAAATTGTGGTTGGTCCTGTACCTGTGACAAACAGTAACTTTGTTAGTAGCACCCATGGAAGAAGGAGGGAGCAGAAAGGAAGGGAATACCTCTATATGCAATGTGTACATATGCTTTAGAATCTTCATATTGAAGGTTTGATGGACGCTTTATTGGCACACAGACATACTTGTACTGGCCTGAGCCCTTCGTGACCATGTTCTTCTCTAAGGGTTGTGTCTTTTGGAGGTAAGAACACTCCCTGAGGCGTGCAACAGGCTCTTGGTATGGACTCTGCCAGCCTAGCAAAATTGCTTTTATCTTCTGGAATAGGGAAGAGACTACTATACCAGTACAAAGTGTTGCATTGTTAGATTAGTTTCTCTGTACTCAATATGTTTAACCATAGGAGCATATTCCTATCCTGGAAAATGTTTGTGGTGAGCATGTAAGTGTACTATATAAATCTCAGTGTAAGAGCTGATGATGTATGTATGCTTTTTCAGACATTAAAAATATTTGACTGATTGTACTTGCAAGGATAATTATTCCCTTGAGAGCAGAATTCTTAAAACGAGAGCTATTTTCTGGAGTTGTATGTTAGTGGAACTAAAGACTGCTCTTCACTCTGCAGGAAATATTATCACCTGTTTTAACTATTTTGTGTAAGTGGCCTTGGGGTAGAGTTTTTGTGTGTTTGGACTTTGGTTAGAAAGTTTCTCATTCATATTTCCATAGCCTGTTATCCATTAATGAACTTTTCCTCATATATTTTTCTTTGGCATAAAGACCTCTAACTGAAAAAAAGCGCAATTGAGCATTTGAATTTATGTTTCTCAATGTTTTTTGCTCATTTACTCATCATTTTCCCTGCTAGAAAAATTAAGAGTATACTTATTAGTCATTGTCTGAGAAATATTTTCCTGATGATGCTATCTTTATTATTAAGCTTTTATTATAATAACAATTTTAACTTTATTATTAGAGAGCTGGGCTAGAAAGCTGTGAAAATTTCATTTTTATGGGACTTTTTTTAACCCTTAATAACTTATGTGCTTACTCAAAAAAGCGGGATTTCTGTATGGAATGCATAACAAGTTTTATTTGAAAATGTCAACAAAGAAGAATATTTGTGCCACTTAGATGAGAAAATGCTCCTTTAAACATTATTAAGACTTCTTTAATAAGTCTTTGCGATAGCATCCCAATTGTCACACAGTTTCTAAAACATACTGAAAGTTATCTTATTCATTGCTTCTTCTATAGTCATAGTGAGGTCCCAGCCAAAATGAAGGGCCCCATTGTGGCCGCAGTGTATGGACAAATAGTAAGAGAACACTGAAAGGCTGCAATCTAAACAGGCAGGGCAGACAAAGAGCATATTATGCTGATTTTAGAGATGGGATACTGAGGCACAGAAAAATCTAATCAGGGTCATGCAAGAATGTTGTTCGGGAGCCAGGAATTAAGCCAGCTCTCCTTCAGTGCAGTTGTACTGCCTTAAACCAGAGTCACTCTTCTGCAGAAGATAATACAGCTTTGCAGGCTAGCGTGTGAGTGCCAGTGTGTCTTGCTGAGTGTTTATGAAGAAAACACCAGTTAGAGGATTAAAGTCTGTTTCATGGCAGTCTGCACAGAAGAAATAGGAGTGAAGGGTTTTTTCAGCCGTGGGATTTTTCTCCTGAGGACTGTTTGACTGCATAGATAACATATTTTTGTTAGTGTGCATTGACAAGAAAATGAAAGAAGAAAACCTGCAATCCTTGTAGTGTTTCATTACTAGCACTCCAAATGATGGACTTACTAAAATAAAGTATTACAAATTTATTGTATTTAAAAGATTCCTGGTTTTTTGCTCCCCGTTCAGTAGTCCACATACAGTATGGCTGTATTCAACATTTCTTTCAAAAAAAGTTTTTTAATATTTTTCAATATATTTCAATATTTTTTCAATAAATTTCTTTCAATAAAGATCAGAGAAGTTATTTTCCTGTCAAACTTTATTTTTAAGATCACTTAATATTTGATCACCTAATAATATAAGATCATTGAAGCTTTGGTTTTAGCAAATGGAGAAAATAAGGAAAAAAAACACTTTAGTACTCACTCTGACCTGCTCTAAAGATGATCTATAGTACAGACGTACTGTTGTGTAGTTTACAGATGGGTTTTTAATTTATTTTGATTTCGAGTATGTATTTTTATGTGCACAACAGAAAGCTTCAAGTCTTTGCACTAAGTCCATGTAGAAACTCTACTGGTTTGAAATCGAGTAATAGCATACCTACATCATTAGTAAATACACATTGATTATAGTCAACCCTTAGGATTATTGTGCTGTGATACAGAAGACAAACTGACAATAGTTTATGCTATCTTCTCACTTCTTCATTTCTCCAGTCACTCTGGCATTTCCTCAGCTATTCTAATAACCTCACAGGAGCTCATTTTGTTCTTGGAGGTAGTCAGCTAGCAATTGTCAACTGAATTTGAACATTAAAAAACATTTGCAAGGTTTTCTTTGGACTAGAGAAAGACCTGCATCTTCTTCAGAATGAAAATTATTGCATTTTGATTTCTTTTAAAAAGTCTTAATTGGTGTCCTGTAAGGAGGACATGTCTTGTGTACCTGGAACAGGTTCTTGGAGTAGATGTTGCTGCTGGTCCCGCTGCAGTAGTGCATGTCACTCTCATATGTGAGACCAAGTATTTTTAACTGTGTCTGGTTCTTCCAGCAGGCTTGGAAAGCTAAAGTCTTCCATATACAAAGTCAGGAGGGGGTGGTAGTGGTTGCAGCTCTCCCCCAGCTTCATGTCATGACAGCAAAATTGTACTTGGTGAAGGACAGCAATACCAAGCTATTGCCCTGTGGCAATCATCAGCCGTTGCAATGCCAAAGGTGAAAGCTGAGAAGGGGTCCCAGGTACCCTCTGTATAGCCTGAGTTTTTCTGTAGCTTAGAAATACAAGAAATACTGAGGAAAAAATTAAAAAGACCACATATATTTCAACTACCATTTGATATCTCCAGATCTCCACCTTACTACTTCTGCATGACCAGTATGTTAATGTTGTTTCCTTGCCTCTTTAGTGTATTTGGGTACGCATCAGAAAGCTTAACCATCTTATGGCAGAAAATCAAAATGGGAAACGCTCTGTATTTCTGTGAGTTAACTCGCAGATCTGATACTGTGTCAAGGTGTGCTCTTCCAGCAGAGAAGCTGGCAGAGTCCACCTGCTGTAGAAGTCTCTGAGAAAGCAGGTATGTGGTGCAACCCTCCAACTGTTGCTAAAGGTCAAGCATCTAATTCAGGAGAGCCATACATCAATCTGAGCTGAAATTCCGTCCCATCATCCATGAAGGATACAACTTGTGCTGACAAGTCTCATTTGCAGTGAGCCTTCTCTTGGTACGTGTTCAAGGAAGAAAGAATTGTTCTGTTGCTATGTAGTGGTTCGTGGAGACTCTCTAGGCAAGGTGCATGACGTTCACTTTGAATTGTGAGGGAAATGAAGATAATTTCCTTCTATTCCTCCCCTTATGCCTGCCTGTGGGAGTTGAGATATCAGAGGTCTAATGCAGAGACTGATAATCCTCCTGCATGTTCTCTATCCTTTGTATGCACACCTGTGTGCAGCCACGCTCACTCTCCAAGGTTTTTGATAGTGTTATATGTGAGCATCTAAGAGAAATCCAATGTTCCTGCAGGGTAAGAAAGTCTCTTGATCAGGACTTCTTTGGCATGCTCTCCAACTCAGGAGTCTGGGGACAGTTATGCTATATGTTCTACAAATGGGATGTCACCTCTGCTTCTGGATACGGAGTGCGTAGTCTGGATCCTTATAAATAATGTATCTTTTAATGTTTCCTTGCCCTCAGTAATTTAATTTTTGCTGTCATTCAATAGTACTGTTGCTGTCCTGAAGATTTCCAGACATAAGCAGGATGAAATTTGTAGCTGGAGGTGATACCTTTAATTAGGCTAACTGTAGCTGGTAAGGAAAATAGACATTTTGGGGCACACATCTCCTTAAAGCCCAAAAGCCAGATCTAACTGTTTGGCTGTTGGTCTAATTGAAGATTCTGTCTACATTTACATGACTCTTCTAGCTTGCTTTTAAACACATGAAAGCCTATTTCTTCCTTGTATTTTGCTCACCTTGATTTTTGAGGCAAGTTATTTAACTGTTGTGTGGAAGGTTTGGGATTTTTTTTTTCTTTCATTTCTGTCTTTGGACCTTAATATGCTTAACTGTCTATTTTACAACATAACAGGATTTTCTTCCAGGTATTGACTTTGTGCAATTTTATAATAGTAGACTTTGTAAGCAGTTGCTCTGGTTCCTGGAATATATTGTTGTATGTAAAATGGGAGGCAGCTCAAAATCCAGGCTCACAAGGAGGATGCTCCTTGAGATAATTTCCCTAAGATGTAATCTAGTCATTAAAGAGAAATATAAGAACAGTTGTAACTTTACGCTGTAGTTTGGTGTTACCAGAGTTGTTACAATTCCCTCATGTTCATATGTTATGATTACACGTACCTAGTTAAAACTAAATATTGTGTAATTGAGAGATGTCCATTTCCTTTGCAAGCATAGGTTTTATTGCCTGTCACCCTGCTAAACTGTCTTTTGCCCTTGCCTTTCAGCCTTGTTCTGCTCTCCGAATTCTTCCATGTGGACTTGTGAGAGAAGGCTGGTGCAGACCACGGCCAAGGCCGTGACCGGTCTGTCTTTGCTCTAGCTGGTCCTTTCTAGGACCATCCCCTGGCACTCCAGCCCTGTGCTGCAGTGGCCAAATGCAAATGTTCACTAAACTTTATTAATATATTTTAGCAGCTTTATTGTTTGTATTTGCCCTGTAGTTTAAACGCTGATGATAAAAAATTAAAAATAAAGCATTAACCAAAATTCTCATAACTGTCCAAACAGACCTCAGTGGTATGTGACCTTCTCTTCACGTGCACTGTTTTCTTAGTAGAATTACCTACAGCCTTCACATCAGAAATGAGGAGGCTCTTTAACTGAAGGACAGGCAGGAAAGCCAGTGTGTTCAGAAGCTGAAAAGGTGAAAGTTAATTCGTCCGGTTACATTGTACAAAATAATTGAGAAGTTAAATGGTGAAGTAGGAACCCGGTTTTAAATATTAGTTCAGTAATCTAAAGCATTAGAAACATAATTCTATAAAGGGAGATTATATGCTTCTGAATGTTTTTATACAGTACAAATTAAAAAATTTGTTTACTGCTATCTTTAATTGAGAGACAAGTAACTTTATTTTTACAAAGCTGCTTTTGGAGCCAAGTGTGTTCCTTTAATATTGCACAGATACCTGTGTGACAGATTTCAGTGTGAGCTAGAGAGGCACTGCTGCTCCACAGCAGTTTTAACTGGTCTTGGTCCTGTTGGTCCTGCTCTCCAGTTCTGGACTCTGCGTTTCCTTCCCCTCCCTTACGCTAGCGGTAGCGTTCATCAGGCTCTTCAGTGGGGCAGCTCATGGAATTTAACCGTCAGAAAACCTTTTCCTGTTTTGTTTTGCCTGTCCTCATGTTACTTTGCTCCTCGTTCAGAGTTGTCTTGAATTTTACTCCTTGTATAATCAGTTAATTGATGGTACAAGCACAAGGGAGGGGCAGGAATATGAAGCTTGGAGTCAAAAAGGACCATACCAGTGCCTAACTTCAATCAGTTTAAATTCTTGTGGAACGGCAGCCTGACTTACTATTGAAACAGAAAATTGCAAAACAATGTTTATTTTGAGTGTTGTACAGTGTTACAGAAAGATCCTTACAGAAGAGATTTTAAATGCCTTTGCAAACACAAAAAAGTAGCTGTGCACTTTACTAGTTATTTGTTGTTGGAGGCTGTACTTTGTCTGAGTTGTGTACAAATAGTGAAATCAAGACTCCATAAGCAGGTGAGACGTCTTCTGCCTACTCCAGGAGGTAAGGGGCTGTGTGCCTCCATGTAAGCAAGTTTTAAGAAGTAGGTCTTTCAAGGAGGAAAAGCTTAACATTAGTTACTGTCTTATCCTCTAGATATCTTAAGATCAGAAAAGCTGAGATTTCTTGGTGTTGTAGGTATGCAGCATGCTTTCTAGACCTGTGAATTTTGGGTTTTCTTTTCCAGTATTCTTGTGATGCGTTAATTTGGTAGCAATTCTGGTCATGTGTTGCCGAATTATTTTAGACTGGGATGGCAAATAGCCTACATAAATTTCATAGAAGTTTTCAGAATTGTGGAAGAAAAGCTTTGTCACGTTTTCCCATGTTTGTTTCTTTTTTCTTTTTTTTTAATATATAGTGTCTTAAGCGAAATAGTAATGTCAGTGATATGTAACGTACTTTATAATCCCTTCCAAACAGATTGTTGTTATGAAAGGTGTGCATATACTGTTAATCCACAACATTTGTTTAGATCACTGATTTCCAATTATGAATTATTTTTTTTAATTTTGCTACGGGGCTTTGGGAATGGAAGGCACCACTTCCGTCTTCAATACAGTTTCAAAATGCCTAGATAAGGCAGTGTAGTACACAATCTTTCCAAGTCACTCACGGTATACTTTCCTGTATAAACTATAATTAATGAAAAATTCCCAACATTCTTTAGGATTGCAGGATCCTCATGATTGCTCTAACCTGGGAGGCAGCATACTATTTGAAGTTACTGGGCTGGTTTGAAGATGTCATCACCTTGACTCTTTACCACACTGACTCTTGTTAAGTCTGTTTGCTGTTTTTTCCATGCATTTTTTTTCTTTGTTTCATTTGTTATTGCTGTTGTTGAAAAGTCTGGTATTTCTGTTTTCTTCTCATTAATGACTTGATTTTTTTTTTTTTTTCCCAGCCTGCAGAATCTTTGGTTCCTTGTATTAACATTCAAAGGACATCAGTCAGGACTTAATGACAATTGTGTTTGGCCCCATTTTAGTTCTGTCCAGGATATTTTAATTTTACTTTTTCCTCAATTTCATGGTTACTTCAGCCATGACCTGCATTTTTCTGTCAGAAAAGAAATGATCTTGAGCATTACTTTGTGTTTCTGACTCTGAAGTAGCCATAATTTGAGCAGGGGCTTGGAGTAAATGACATCCAGCGATCTCTTTTGGCTTAAATTATTCTGTGATTAATGGCAACTGTGACTCTGGCATTTTCAGGGGTAAAATGCAATTTATACTGGCTAACTAATTACTGAAGTAACTTACTGGGTTTTTTTCAGTAAGAAAAGGAAAACTAAAGGAAAACCATACTTGAGGGAGAATAAAGCTGATGTTAAATGGAAGAAGTGTGACATTTATTTCTAAGATAAGACTATCCTGTTTATGCAAGCATGCTTAACTGCTGTCTGAGTAATACTCTGAAGATGCCTTTTCATTGTTGCAGTTTCAAGTTTCAATTCACCATTCAAATTACTTAGTTTTTTAAAGTAATCTCAAATGTAAAAGTAATCTAATGCACTGAAAGATTTTGTGCATTCCTGCATTTTTGAATGATGGACAGATTTGTCACTTCTGCGGAACAAGAGGGAAATATTCAGCACATTTCTAGACACAGAGTTTAAAAGTCTGTATCTCCAGGAGCTGGAGAAACCACATGGATTTGGTTTTGTCCATTGCCATGTTTGCCATTGCCTTTTTTTTTAGCTTTTCTTTGTTAGTTTTAAACCAGTGTGCCTTGAATAGTCATTCTCACTCCCCTCCTCCATCCCTTTCTCTTTACACATAAACATCACTAATATTTTTCAAAGCAGACTTTGTGTGTATATTTAGTGGAGCAACTGATACATAAGAGAATGTTTAAAGTGTGTATAATTTACAGCAAAGGATCATCATTAAAAATTCAATTTCCCATGCAATATTGTGAGGTCTTACTGTTCAACAACCTTAATTCTGCAGTGGAAGAATGTTTTAGATTATTTCTAGCTTGTGTTTTATTATACAGTTGGATGTAAATGATTATGAATTATATAATAATAGAGAAGGAACTTCATATAAGTCATCTGGCTTTGATTGTTACTAAAAATAATTCCTTTGTGTGTGTTATTGGAAAAGATAGCAAGTCATATCTGACACCTGCATTTTTGTGTTTGTACCACAATTTGCAGAAGCAACATTTTCTTTTGTTTCTGGAGTATTTCTGTTTTTAATGCACATTTTACGAAGCTGATGTCTTACAAAACTATGTCATATGGCTACAGCTGTCTCTTTATTTGCAAATGTTAGTAATATTAAAACTATAAGCAGAAGTTGTATTTATTTTCCAAGCACCATAGCAAAGTATACACAAAGTGATATTTGGTTTAAGATTTTAATCTAGAAAAGGCATATTTCCTAGAGTCAGCATTCACTGTCTCTGATTTCGACCTATCTTGCATATTTTTCACATGATATGGGACACTCTCACATCCTGTTAGTCGAATAGCTCATTTTCAAGCAAGGCTTTTGTCAGTGTATGGTATCAACAGACATGGCTGGCCAAAAGATTTCATTTTGAGGCGACGTCGATTCAGTATTGCAAGGAGTAGGGTATGTATAGATAGCACTTCCGTAAGGTGTGTGGGTACTGGAAAATAAGTTATTTGTTCTTTCGTGCCATCAAGAGTCTACTTCGAATCTACTGAAAGCATCTTCCAGTAAAATGAGGTGACTGTGTTGGGGGCTGTGGGCTGCTTTTACTTAGCAGAACGGCCGGGCAGCTCTTTCTGTCCTAGACTTGTAGCTATCTGTATTTGCACACAGGGAACAAGCAGATCGCAGGCTGTGGTAGAGATCACCATGCTGGTCTGGGGTGAGTCCTTGGTCAATTTGTCTCCCTTTTTAGGGGAACCCAAGTTCTGGTAGAAAATAAATACTCTTCGCAGTTGCTCTTCTGTCCCTCCCTGTTCTTTCTGTATGTTGATAATTATTTCAGTACTATTTGATAATCGCTCACCTTATTCACTGATTATTTGCTGTCTTCTTCAGTAGGCTTACCTTTTTCCATGGAGAAGTCTTTCCTGAGCTTGCTTTGGAGATAGCTGTTTTCTTCTCCAAAATTAACCTTTCCTGAAAAGCTTATCACCATTGCTTCTGACTAAGTAGGCAGGGAGGTGTGACTGTTGCCTTTAGAAGACAATTTTTTATTTGGAGAGGCCGTTGTCTTTTTTGCTGTATGTACAAGGTCTAGATTGTCAAATGGCTATACTCTGATCTAAGAATGATACCAGTGTCCAGAATAACACTTCAGTCCTGGTCGCTTTAAGTAGGACATGGTAGCATTGAACTTATTCTTACTAAAACCAAGAAAACCTGTATTAAAAGGTATAGAGTTGTTTATATTTTCTGCTTTCTTTTTCATTTCAAACTTTCCTTACTTTCTTCATTGTAAATTCTCTGATCTGGATTGCATTTGTAATATTATCACACCTAGTAAAGTGAGTCCCCAGTTGGAACTTATGGTGAGACGATATTAATGCTTCATACAGTTTTAATTAAAAAGTAATTTATGTATACTCTGTGTGTGCTTACAAATCATGAGTTTAATCATGAAAACTGATTCATGCCGATCTGGTTAATATTGATGAACTAATAGAGTTAGTTGAACCTGTTTGGACTTGATGAGTTTTCCTCAAACTTGTGCATAGTGAGGTTTTTAAGGAATCCAATCTGAAAGATAGTGTTTAACTTAAGTTTTTTAGCTATTCTCATTCAATAAGAACAATTTATTTGTGTAGAGTGGTTTCCAACCTGTGGTCTTGTGTCCTTGAGATGCTCGGATTAATTTAAGTGGACTTTTGACAGGTAGCTAATAACTTCAGCTTCATATCAGGAGACTCAGCTTACAACAGATGCTTGCACCTCCACTGGGCTGTTTCTAGGCATCTGCAAAATGAAAAAACTTCCAAAGCACTACTTCAAGATGTCACTTACTCTGCATCTGTGTATTGTTTTGATGCTGTGTGAAACACAGCAGCGTTTTGGTGTGTTGTGCTACACATCTGTGCAGTTTCTTTGCCTGTCAACTTCTGCCATCTCAGTATCATAAAAACTCAAATGGTGCTATTTACCCGTTAGGCGCAGTGCTGTTTGCCAGGGTTGTGCAGCGAGCTCACAGGTACCAGAACTTTTCCTTCACTGCTCCTTCAGAGTGTCTGGTGAAAAGGTAGATGATTTTGTGATCCTGGGAACTAACCTGATTTCTTATTCCATCTATGTCCTTGGATAGATTTCTCCAGTATTAATACCGTATGTGTTTTCATAAGTTATTCCTTGCAGCCAGACTTCATAAAAACTAAGACTCAGACGCAGCCAGACTTCATACACCTCAGAGCTGGGCATATTTTAAAGGGTAGTATACAGAGCTGTGAAGGTTAAATGGACTTAAGGAATTTAAAATGGAAAGAAGTTGTAATTTTTATGTTTGTAAAGGGCAAAGTCTGTATGTTTTCATAAGAAGATTGTCACCAGACCATTCAAGTAACAGAAAAAAAAGGTTTAAGTTGTTGAGATGTTTTAACCATTTTTGAAATATTTTGTAACTGTAATTAAATGCATGTTTTCAAGCTGAGACTTTGTGTCAAATTACACATGGAAGAAATACTCCTTTCTGTGGAGTTCACAGCACTATTAGTGGAAATCTGTATGTTCTAATCAAATATATCCTTGGCTAAGAATTATCAATGTTAAGTGATTTTTAAGATCACTGACATCACATTAAAACAAGAAATAAAATAAACAGGCCAGACATAGTGCCTGCTTAGGGTTTTGTTTGTTTGCTTTACTAGTAGGGAGGATTTGGTTTAATCTAACTGTGCAGTTTTGGCTTCATCAGTACTAACACTACCTACAAGAAATTACCAAAGGAGGAGTTTATACCTCACCACTGCCATTCTTTTAAATTGAACGTGCTGATTGTGTTCATCTGGCTGTAATGCATTTAAAGGCTTGATTAGTCCAAGACTAGCACTGCAAAGAGGTCATGATTGGGTAACATTTCAACTGGATTTCATAGCCTGGTATGAGCAGTAACATAGAGAGAGACTTTTGGTTTTCAGGGTGTAAAGGAACCATTCGCATTGTATGAGACTATGAAATAACCTGCAGGTCGGTGGTGCTGGTTTGTGCCCAAGGATGCTTGAGCAACTCTGTTTGTATCTACCTGTGACAACTGCCTGAATTACTATGAGAGGGGTGCCCCTTTCCTCTGGGTTTTTTGGGGACTGAAGATACTTTGCACTTCATCATGCCAAATACTGCCATCTTGAGTAGGGATGTTACTTACACAGTGGTACAGGCCGGGGCAGAATTACTTATAAAAATAGTTCTATGGCCAAAATGTTTGCTTTGGTTAAGAACTAATGAAGTAAGGTACCTGCTTGAGTCACTTATTGAAAGAAATGACTATTTTTAAAGAAAAATAGGACTTGTACTTATTGGAGAAGTAGGATTTAGTTGTTGATGTTTATCAGTCGCGGCTGCTGTTGTGCATGTTCGTCCTCATTGAGGGTCTTCGCGTTTTTCCTCCAGTTTAAAAGGCGCCAGGTTGATGTTTCAGTCTGAGTCAGAAGCCGCATTTGCAAGTTCTGTAATAGATTTCGAATGCTGCTGAATAACACTGGAATGCCATTTTACGACATCTTTAAATAAAGATGTCACTGCCCTGTTCTGAGAGGTAGCACGATCTGTGTGGCCGATAGTCAGCACAGGGTTACTAATGCAGCAACACCTTCGTTAACAACACTGGGCGTGGTGACATGATCATGCCAAAGTGCATAAAAGTGACTGGAGTTTCTGCCCTCTAAGCTGAGTTGCGGTGGGTGAGTATGTGTGCTTGTTCTTAAAGCAATACAGAGTGAGACAAGTTACCTCACTTGTAATGTTAGAGCTCTGAGACCTTCAGGAGTAATTTAAGCCCATTTTACTCAGTGTTTGTAATGGCTTAAGAATGCATGTGTTGCATTATGTGAGAGGGACAAGTGCCTGTCATTGTCTGACTGTACCCATCTTTTGATTTCATGACATTCCTCATGCCGTCATTGAGAAATACCTCATTAACCAACTTTGTCTCTTCCCAGAGTTTTTGCTGGGGAAACAAACAGCAGGGCGTTTGAACTAGGAGGGATGTTCACGCGGAATCAGAAATTTCATGTCATGGCATCTGGTTCAAAACAGGGATGACATTCCTGACTGTATTTTAAGCTATAGGATCCTTGGCCTTGGTTAGTATAACTAGCTTTTAAGCAGGAGTTCTCTAGCAATCTGTAGTCAAACTTGAAATATGGGAACACAGAGCATAACGCGTGCGCTGTGTTTTCTGAAAGGATCTTCAGGCAGAGATTTTAAAAGACACGTTCTTTTACTGTTTCAGCAGTTGACCAGTATAGAAATGCTTATTCCAATTCTTGGCAGTGAGTGTTAAGACAAAGGTGTTGCTGCCTGTGTTTTGACTAGACTGAGGGATGAGACTGCAGCAGAACCTTGAAACCCAGAAGAGGGAAAAAAAAATCTCTCTAACATAGATAAGAAGCTCTTATGGAGCAATGTATAAATTTGCTTTGTGTAAGTTAATATAACAGTAGTGGCCCTACAGTATTTTCAATTTTTTTCTTCATATATATTTAAAGCATAATTTCTAATTCTTGTATATATTTTTAACTTTCCCACAGATATGCACTTATTTGGCCATTATCCAGCTCATGATGATTTCTATCTTGTAGTGTGCAATATCTGCAATCAGGTAGTCAAGCCACAGGTTTTCCAGTCACACTGCGGTAAGTGAATGTTTTCTTTCCTGAATTACGGTGCCAAACTGGCGTATGGTTCTCTTAAGAATCATTGAATACAATCATGACAGAGGCATTGCGGATATACATTTCTGGTTATCTTGTGTTCTTTCCACAGAAAATACCAGCGATGCCTGCAAATAAGCATATTTCTTGCAGAGGAAGTTAAATTAGTTGTTCTAGAAGCTGGGCTTTTCAAGTTGAACTTGTTATACTAAATTAATCTATTACAACAAATAAATCCTGTTAGATACTAGATAGGCTAAAACTATTGGATTGTCTTTTGTCAAAGCTACAAAGTGAGGGCTGTGATACTGATCTGTGTTAACTAGAAGTTGGATGTTATGGGTTGTTTTTTGATGGGATTTATGCATAGGTGTATATAGGGTTTATTTTTGTATTTATCATAGGGTTTAATTTTTTACATAATTGGCATGTCGAGTCACATTTGTTAAGATTCTGTTGAAAAATGTTCATTTGAGAAGCTGCAGAAGTGTGCAGGTATTTATTTCTCGATTAGTACAACAGCAAGATGACAATTTTTATGTTGGTTATTTGTAAGCAGAACTAGTTTGGTTAGTAATTTTTGCTATTGATTAACAAACTATTTTCAAATATTGTCTGAAAAACTTCATCCCAAGGTCTGGTTTATTTATTACTTATTCAGTGGTTTATTTGTTATTTGTCCAGTGGTTTGTTTCTGTGATGGTTTGGGGGGGGGTTGGGGGTTTTTTTGTTTGTTTTTTTTGGTTGTTTGGTTTGGGTTTTTTTAAGCTTGCAAAATGTGACTGGAATGGCTAGTTTTGCATGAGGTTTAATCAAATTCAGTTTAATCAAATTAATTTGAAGGTGATTGCATAATAATGAAAGGTAGCTAGTACTGAGGATAGAATCCATTAAAAACATTAAGAAAAAAAGAAAAAGACCCAGCAAGATTTTCCTTGCCTACATACAACAAATAAATTTCACAAATCCTGTACCCCTTTCAGTGTTCTTGGCAGCAAAGCAATACAGTAAGGGGAAAATGTAAGTGGGATGAACAGAAAATACAATAGTTTATTTACTGTTAAAGAGACATTACCAAAATACTACCTTGGGTTTGTATGGATGGACTGCTAACAACTAACCAGGAGCAACTGCATTCATGTTGAAAGGAAGTTGTATGAGTCACCGCTACCTTCGGCACAGATTGAAATAATTGTGAAAAAGTGGTCATAGTGGAATATAGTATTTATATCCAGTGAATAAGAAAAAGTCTGAAAGTATTAGCATTGTGGGAGAAGGACCTGTTAATTTAATGGTGGGGACAGGTGTTAATTTCAGTGTTTTAACAAGCCATCCTGCAAATTTTTTCATAATTTGTTTCTTGCCCTTAGTTGCACGTGGTTTCTTTCTGCCCAGCTTCAGGTATCTTACGGTTCTTTCAGTGACTGAAAAGCTTCTCTCTGTATGGTCATAGGTACAGTGGGCACCGTTACCATTGAACACCTTGCTGTAGCTTTCCATAGTTGTGCTGTTTCCTGGACATGACCTTCTGGTTTGGGAGCAGTATGAAAGTTGGTCCTGTTTTCATGTAGGAGGCATACAGAATGATGTTTCTTCTAGATGGGAGTAGAATAATCAATGTTAGAAGGAACTTTTTGAGCTCTTTGGAAGTAATGAGTTACCATCAGTATCAGTGTTGCCTGTAAACTGCAAAGATCCTGTGAGTCACTGTCCTTTTTTCTTTTTCTCTTTTCTCCATTGCTCCACTACTTATACAATTCCTTTTACTTCATCTTCATTATGGCAATCCTGTTACACTGAACAATTGAGCATTAAATTCTGAATTGCTTGATTAAATCAAGCAATTGATCAGGCTTGATTGAGCCTAAGGTCAATAAAGACTTTTTAAAAAAAAAAAGTAGACCGTATTAAAAGAAACGGAGAATACTGAAAATAATTGACCAAAGGTGTTACCTCTTGAAGATTGTGCTTAAGCTAGTCAGACTTGTTTCAGGAAAGGTGTACTGGAATATTGCTGAAAGGCATGTGGAAGAGCTTTGAATGTATATATAAAATATTTTGTTTTAAAGAAGAAACAGAAAAGGTGATGTACTAAAAGCATGCAAAAAGTTTTAGCAGAGAGATGGTTTCTTGGAGGTCTTGGGAATTATTGTAAAATAACTAATAATTTATTTTCAAAAAATTAATCTGTTAAAAGTACTACATGTATAGGTGGCATGCATCTACTAATGTATAGTTTTTTGATAAGAAATGAGTGAGATCTAAAGAAGAGCTACACATTGATCTTACTAATTGATCGGTAGTTGCATTGCCTGGTGAGAAAATGATAAAAATCTTGCATTAGAAAACAGATCAGCTGTGAGGTGCTTGTAGCTGCATAGTCTCTCACTGGATATGTTATGATATCAACAGTCCATTGAGAAAGGTCTGGAGAAGGCTTCGTTTGAGACATTGGTACTGGGCTCTTCTGTGGAGCACGAGTATTTCGTTTAGAGTTGGAAACAATCAATTTTGTTTAGTTAGGCCATGCAGCAAAAATTCGGTGATGCTGTCGGTAGACTTTGAGGTAGTTTAGGCTATATTTGCCATAAAATGCATTATTATAAGTCTTGAATTGCAGCTTTTAAAGTTGTAACAAAGACAATGGAATGAGAAAGCATTAGAAGCCTCTCCCGGTTTTTTGGCTCTTGAAGGCTGCGTCATGGGGAGACTTTATTGCTACTGACAAGGACTTGTAGAGATCTATCCCAGAATCTCCCACAAAGTGTGGTTTGTTACTAATATCCCTGGTAAGATCCAGTTCATATTCTCTCGGTAAGGATTTAGATCTGTGCCAGACACGTGCTTTATGTTTCTAGGTTCCCTGCATTGTAACTTGAAGGTCTTGGCTTTGTAACAGCACTGGAATGCTTAGTTTAGCAAACATTTTTATAACACTTCTCTTGAGCCTTTGCTGGCATTTGCCTTTCTCCAGAGCGTAAGGAGACCCACTGTTTCATTCCTCTCTAATTTCAGACATGTGGCAGCCATCCTTGGTGGCTCTGGGAAGTTATGAAGATTATAGAGGCAGATGTTGTTATTTAACTTTTAAGGGTTTGATTCCTAGAATATCAAGCAGAAAAAAGAGAAGAATCAGGTTGTGGTTCGGGCTTTTTTAATGGGAGGCAATGCATCATACAACCTTAGACCGGTAGAAATCAGGAAGGTAAAAGAAGAGATCTGGCTAATTAGAGCTTGCTGAGCTTGAGAGTCCTTGTAATAAACACAGCATAAAGCTCAGTGTTGCAAAGTAGTCGATGTGTTTTAGCCTCTAAGTTAGAGAAATACTGAATTATTTTTAAGAGCAGTTTCACATCCTTGTATCTGTGGGATAAACATTTGTATCCATTTGTAAGGATTAAATCATTCATGTACATGTGGCGTAAGCCCAACTGAAAGAGAGACTTGCTGTTATAGGCTGCTGGATAAACTGTATAAATCAAATAATTTCTCGAGGTCATTCAGTATTATTGTGCACTTAGTATATCATAATGTCATCAACAATAGGGTTGAAATAGTGTTGCTTCTGAAGCCAGTTCTTTTGAGTAACTTGTTGCAGTGGTACAATGTCTTAGATGTTTTTTTAATGTGTGAACATGTAGTTCTGTTTATTTCTCCATAAAGTAGTTTGAAATGACAAGTCAGTCTAGTTATACAGCTTGTAGCATTACTAAGTGCACTTGGCATGTGGGGAATTTTAGTTTTGAGACTTTGTTCTCCAATGCCGACCTCAATGAAGACATAGAGCACTTCCTGGGACACCAAATATATAGTGGTTTAGTATCGCTGAAGTACCATAATGTTCTTGCTGTTTGTTTGGGGTTTTTTCTCCAATATATCTGTTTTCTAGAAGATTTTTAGGATGGCAGCTTATGCTGAGCTCTGTCCATATGAGTTCTGTTAACTCTAATTCTCTGACAATCTGTCTGTTACTTGTTAAGATGGGACCCGTACCATTTCCCAGGAGATGTTTCTATTTTCCTTTGGCCTCAGAGAGAGTGAAGCTTCATATTCTCATACAGCATTGTCCTTTACTGAACTAAAAAGCATCAGATATATTTCTGATTATTTTTTAAAAAAATGTTCCATACAACAATATTCTCGTTAACGTTGGCCTTTTCTTGTTGAAAGGAAAGTCTGTGATAAAAGGTAGCTCTGGCACAGTGAAGAACAAGCAGTGTACATACAGAGAGCTTGTCAAAACATCTTAACTTTTTATTTTAATATGAGGAAATAAATTAATGACGGGAAAGTGTTAAAAGTAAAGCTGGGGGGAAGGGGTGAATTAGCCAGGCTAAATAATGCAGCTTGGTTAAACAATAACTGCAGTATAACCATCAAAGAGAGTTTCCAAACATACTCTGGAACAGTTTCCAAAACTGTGGAGGGTATCTTAATGAACTGAATAGTTAAGATCCCCATTTGATGAAGTTGTAGCGTACAGAGGAGAAGAATTTTGCTTTGTCAAGGAGAAATGACAATGAAGATCTCTTCTTTTGCTAATTCTTTTTTTGGAGGCTTGTTGCTATCTATCCTGCCTGTCTCTAAGGTTATTCTAACAGGCTTCTAATTCAGAAGTAGAAATTCTTATTCCTTAAAAAAGAAAAAAAAATACCCTTGATTTTCATTACTTCTGAGCTATAAATTCTTGGGTTGACATCCTCGTGTCCTCATGAAAGTTGGAAAAGGCTATTTCTTTTTTATCCCTCTGTTTGTCTGCATAAGCATCATTTAAAAGAAAAACAAGCTATAAGGTAATGGAGCACTGAAGAATATAAATAAATTATTTTTTCTTCCATATCATAATTATTTTCTTGAGAGGTTGTATATTTTGAATTACTCAGACTAGCTATTTTACATTGTACTAGTTGTGTGCTACAATTTAATGAGCCACAATTAAAGACAAGAAGGCTGAGCTTACAGTATGAATAAGAATGATTTGCTTTCTTAACATGAGCTGGAACATTACTAGCTGGCATCTTTTTTTGCATAAGGATTTTGATAGGGGTATCACTGTCACATTTGATGGATTATTCTCAGTTTTGATATTATTTTCAATTATTCAATGCCTTGTTTTTTATTAAATACAGCTGTTTGGGGTTTTGTAATTGTTAATATTTTATCCATTGCATTTGACCTTTTACTGGGGGGAGTGCACTTGTGCCCTTCAAGGTTAATGGCATTCTGAATGATTCTTCTTTTTTAACTTTCTTTTTTCATAGCCTTGTCAAAACTTGTTATATGATATCATTGTTGATTGAATAACTTTCTGGTTGTCACGTGGTTGCATTTCATTGCATAAAAGAACTAAAATGATGAAGATTACTCTCATCCCGCCCTGCTTTTTGTTAAATGTGGAAACATTAGCAGCTAGACTGACAAGAATCCCGGTTTTCTTTTTCTTTTGGTGGGGATGGGGGAAGAAGGAATTGAAAGTTTTGTGCATACCTTATTTGTACATTTTGACTTGTGCGATTGCCTAGGATACACTGATTTTGTCTGTAACTTTCATTTCCATTACTTTAAATTGGAAACATCTAGTAGCTGAAAGCATACAAAAAATTCCCTTTAGCTTTACAGTCTTTCTATCAGAAATTTTGTTCTTGAGACCAAAGTACAGCCAGTGGCATAACCCTCTGCTTCCTGTCTGCGATGAAAATTTAAGCTGTAGTCCCTGCAGTGGTACATGCAGGTTATGTGTGTCTGTCATGTCCACATCAGTGCAAATTCTCCAAGCCCAGTGTAACAGCGGTCGCTGTGAAACTGCAGTCACAAGCCAACTTTTGCACCATTCCGATAGAACTTCAGTAATACATCAGTGCATGGACAATCCAGGTAGAGCGATTATTACCCTTGAAGAGGCAAAACTAAACCAGCAGTCCTTTGAATTCATGTTTTTCCCTATGTATTCTTGGAGTTCTGTATTTTTAGATGGTCAGAGCAATTCTTGAGACTCTGAATAGGTACAGAAATGCAAAATATGTCTTTGTTTAGTCCTTGGAGAGACCAGCTCTATATCCTAACTGCTGATAGACTCTGGCCAGATTCAGAAAAGCACTTGGATGCATAAAAGCTGACCAACTGACACTTTAATACGTGATTCAAATGAAGTGATAAATAAAAATCCTTCTTAGCTGCTCATATGTGTGAGTGTTGGTCGCTTCAGTGTTGGCTGTGCTCATCCAGGACTGCAAGCAACTTGTTTTTTTCATATGTGCCCTGGGGAGAGCAGGCCATGTTCATTCAAGAAAAACAAGAAAGAAATCCTACCTTCTCTGTAATTACTTGTCCAGGAAGCAAGAGATTTGGATTTAGTAGCCTTACCACCTAGGAGCTATTCTCTCATCTTCCAGCTCCTAGGAGAGGAAAGTGTCCTAACCACCAGGCACACCATAACCCAGGCTAAAACAAGACTAGCACATGCTTTTTGCATTGGAGATGTATGAGACAAAGTAAACCTGAATGTAGAGAGTAACACCCAGATCCAAGGGATGGACTGTGATAGGGACTGAAAAATGTGCAGCTGATGCTCTGAGCATCAGCAAACGTAACGTGTCTTCACCTTGCAGCTTGCTGAGATCTGCTTGAGGCTGGAAGGAGTTTGTTGTGGTTTCTTTTCTTAGTCTAGCGTGTGAATTAAAAGTAGAGCTGTGTTCAGACCTGCTGACCTGCTTGCTTAGAAACAAGTAGCACAATATTTGATAGGGTTGGCTTTTTTTATATTTTCTGCTATCATCCCATGCTTAAACTGCTTTCTACTTTGTTGTTACTAGTTTATCAGCAGTGACAGAGCCTAAAAGAGGGAAGTTCAGATGTAGAAATAGATAGGATATATAGAGTTACGAGGTCAATGAGTAGTGTAAGTAGGAAGCTGACAGCTTCCCATAGATAACTTGTGCACTTCAAAACTTCACCCTAGGTTGATGTGTCAATACTTGAAAATTTCTTCATTCAAAAGAATCTTTGAATGAGAAAGCAGGAACATTTTGGCAGCATTGAATCTCAAAGGATTGTGCATTGGGGAGCAGTGAGTATTCAATAGAAGAAAATGTTCAGCAGTGAACAGAATGCTACACATGTATGTAGTTGCTATTAAGCATAGTAACCTTCCCCCTCCCCATCACCCTCGCCTATTTCTGAACCTGTGTATGAAATTGAAAAGCCTGGAATTAAAATATTGATTAATTGTCTTTTCCCTAATTTTTTCTATTAAGCTGTGCCTTTACAGTGCCTTGACTGTTCTGTAATGTTACAATGCTGATCTGAAATAAATCAACATAGGAAGTAGATTGAAAGACTAATAATGACACAGGGCTTTTCAGTACAGTGGAAGTGTATTGTTCTAGTTTACATGTAATTCCTGTCATTATAAATTAGCTTATCTCTTTTGCATAGTGTATTCATTGATAGTATTTGATTAGTGAACCCTTTTGTATTTTTTTTTTATTTCATATAAATTGTGGTAAATGATGCAGTACATACTTGAACTGGGTGGTGTTGTCATGGCATTGATGGGGGATACATATCACTTGTAATTTCTTTCAGTCAAGATTTTAATAGAGATGTAGTTTTAAATAGTAACCAATAAGGATTTCTTTTAAGGAGTGTCCATTAATAGAACTCAGCTGTTGAAGGTTGACTGTAGCATTAGGCTTAAGTTTAATCTCCTACATACTATAATTTACAGGGCTGCATTTAGTGCATTATTCTTCCAGCTGCTTCACTCATGAAGGGATGGGGGTTGTAATAGTGGAGGAGAGGGGAAAGGTATAGTGAAAATTTTCCACCATAACCTGTAAAAATCTGGCAAAATTAAAAATAAGAGTATTTGGCTTAAAGTTTTCCATAGCATGTCTTGCTTGGGCTGAATAAGTTGAATGTCTTCCATGTTAGAGAAGGAATGTTTTTAAAAATAATTAAAAAAAAAAAAAAGAACTTCATGGTTCTGTTCCTAGATAAAGTCCAAAATTTAATTAAGAGCTTTTTGAATTTAGAAGTGTTTTAGTGAGTAAAAAATAACCAAAACCAAATCCTTTTTGTATCAAAATGTGATGCACTGTAAAGAAGGGAAATTTGAAGTGGAATCTGAATTTTCCAAAGGCCCAAATGAGAAGTCATTGTTTCTTCGCTGTATTCAAAAGTATAAAAGCGTTAAGATCGAGTCTCTTCTCTCTGCTGTCTCTTTGTTTATCCTGCATGTGAGCAGGCAAGGAAGGTGTGGTGGGGTTTTCGAGGGTGGGGCATGGGTTTTTTTGGTAGTACAGTGTTTGCATGTGTTACAGAAGGTAATTAATTTTCGAACTGTTGCAATTTCTACTATGTTATCATTCAGCAATTTCTTGCAAAGCATATTACAAATTTAGGAACTTCTTACTCTCCTTGTGCTAAAATTTTTACTATAAGCTGGCTCATAAAGTTGGTTCTTATCTTTTGACGATTAACTTTTCCCAAAGGAAACAGCAGCAATTTGTGGGTAGTGTGTGCCCTAGCAGCTGAACGTCTCCTGTGCCACGAGTTGTGGTTGCTGAGTCTGCATGTGAGTTGGCAGGTGAGGCTGGTGGTGCCAACTCATCTTGTGCGTTCAGGGCTCCCTTCAGAGCTGGAGAACCAGACCTGGGAGGAGGTGGATGACCCCAGAATATAGCTCTGGCCCTCACAGCTGCCAGGATTAGACTACCTTGTTACATACAATGGTGAGTGGAAAGAAAACTAGAATGGCAGTTGGTTAGTTTCCAGAAGTACTACTTCTGCTGGTCTGAAATATTGCTTTCCAGCAATGTTTCTGTTGCCTTTTCTAACATCTACAGGCTGCTTGGGCTGCAGCGGGGAAGACAAAAGTCCCTTGACATACAGGAGGATGATAAGATAGTCATATGTCCTTTTTCAAAGAGGTGCAATGGAGCGCAAATGAAAAAAATACTGAGCTGTGGTTCAAGAGCTTTATGGTTTTTTCAAGTTGGAAGTACTTACGTTAAATGCCTTTCATGAAGAAATTTGTTTTTATTTGGTGTATAAAAATCCCTTATTTGTTAGTCGAGGGAAATCTCAGCTGTGATAAACTAGCTAGTACAAGGCTTGCAAATCTACTTTAGATACTTTTTCCACAATTTTCAGTACTAATATTTATCCTACATTTTGTATGCCTTCTTAATGTTTTTAATATTTTGTCTTGTTTAACACTATTTTTTTCCTCTAGTATGCAAGCATATTTGTCACAGCTCCATGTTTAAAATCTACTAAATTCTGTTTATTTCATTATAATAGTAGTATACAACCTCTTGATACCCGACTATTCAAAACATTTTATTTGTATGCATAAAATACTGTACTTAAAATTCTAATAATTTCAAATACAGCTGAATCTCCATGTGTTTTCCATTTCACAATCCTGTAGTGATTCATATAATTATCTTAATAGCTTATTGCTATTCTATTTAACTGGTGATATCAACGTAATAATTGTCATATTAAAATCCAAAATATTGAGTTAGGCCTTGTTCTAAAATATTTAATTATTACAGATAGGTTAGATGTACTGTAGGCTTCTGTTTTCAAAATAAAATATTTTGCATTCATCTAGATAGATTAATGAAATTATATTTTTCAAGACATAATGAAAGAAATGTTTAAAATACGTTAGGCAAATGATGATGGGCAGCTCGTTCACCTCACTACATGTATATGTTGATTCTATTTCAAATACTTGATTTCACTTCCTGCACCAAAACCTACCTAATGTTAAGATGCCTAAATAAAATTTATGAAACTTGCCTTATTAACTATTTATGTTTGTGAGACTAGTGGTGCTGTTAACCAGGAATATTTTTTTTTTGGCTAGTGTTCTGGGAAATAAGATTCCCCCCCCCCCACCCCCCCCCCCCCCCTTTTTTTTTGGACAGGCTTCTTGCTTCTGCGAAATAATCTTTTATCATGCCTAGCATCTGCTCTACAACTAGAGAAGTATAACTAATACCATACTTACATAAAATATCAAGCATTGCATATGAGAAATGTGTTTAAGGCAAGCATTAATATCTCATTATTTGATACACCTGCTTTCAGTTTATTCCCTGTTTGTATAAGGTATTCTTTTCATAAGTGTATCATCAATGTTGTGCTTTACTAATTGTCTAACTAGATAATTTAATTTTTTATTTAATCTAGTTTTAGGTTTGAGACTGATGATTGAAAATTTGTTTCATTTTTTAATTCAGTTTGTTAGAAGGATTGGCAGGGAGGAGTCTTGGTTTTGGTGCTGCTTTTACCCCAAAATATTGAAGCAGGAATGCATCTGTGCAAGCTGAAACACGGACTAGTAATTGGCCAACAATACTGAAAAGGTCTACAGTAATTATAGGTGTTTCAGATTGCTTTAGTGTGTGTTTGATGGTGATTGGATTGCATGAACTGTGGAGATCAGTGCATCCTTGTGTGTACTTTAAACTTTCTCAAACTTGCAGTAATATTGGGGATGTCCACATGAGTCTGAAGACAAGTGTTTCTCATTGTGTGATCCTAGGCAGATGAAAACTGTAAGGTATGTGTAAAAATAACACTTTTGAATTTGACTAGGACAGCAAAGGATTAGTTTGCTGTTTAAATATGTCTTTTTGTCACTGTCTGATGCCAGATGCATTTAGTGGGAATGCTGAAATGAGCAGTAAAGCTTTTCAGCATTTTTGCATGTGCAGGAAGGGCATAGTCCGGACCAGACAGCTAAGGCTGTGGAGAAGAGTGCAGTGTGGAACTGCATGTTTAGGAAGGTGACTATAGAAATGGTGCAGCAAAAAATTGAACCTTGAAAATAAAAGTCTGGTGTTTGTCATTGTGCTGCTAAACAATTTTGTTGACCCAGTGTTATTTTGAACTTAATGGAAACTTGAGAGCCATGGGGTCCTGTGGAAAGGATTCTCAAAACTTAGCTATGCAGTGTGTGAAGAAATACCTCCTTTTTGGTTTGTTTTTGAACCAGCAACAAACGTCATTTCCTGTCCACCTTCATAATAAATGTGCATCATAACCCTCCTCTGTCGTCACTTGTCCGGTTTGACAAGTCCAAATCTGTCTAATTGTCACTCTTGTAGAGACTGTGTCTTTACTATGTGTTTTTGTATCTTGCCAAACCCTTCTAAACCATTTTTGAAAGAAGTGAGCAGTGGTATGATGTGCTATATTCCTTGCCTAACATTTGGTCTGCCTTTTTGACCACTACAGATCATTGAGATGATAATTTCATAGAACTGTTACCAGTGTCTCATTACTGTGTAGTAATAATTCAGAGACCATTATTTTGTATATAAAGTTAAGATTGGCTTCTTCTTCCATGTCTGTCACTTTACATTTCTCTACATTGAATTTAATTTACTGTTTTATTATACTATCCAGTAATGTTAAGTCTTTCTGCAATCTGCTAATTTTCGTCTTTAGTACTCTGAGTAATTATATACTAAAGATCTTGTTCTCTCACTAACCAACTTCTTTTTTTGATCACTTCTGAATACGTTGAATACTTCAGGCCGTAATGCAGACCCTCGTTGCATGCCACTACTGAAATTCTTTCTTTAAGGACCATTTTTACACTCTTTTCCTTCCCCTGTATGTAGTTTCTTAGCCTTCGGGTGGGGGGTTGGAACCCCCCTTCCTGTCTCACAGCAGTTATCTTTCCTTTAAGAAACATGAATATGTGGCTTCATTTCACTTGGAAATTTAAGTAGACTGTGTCAATTGGATTTCTGTCATCCACATGCCCCTTTGTGCCTTCCAGGACGTTTGTGACTCATAACAGTCTAACTACAGTGACTTTTCCCAATACATCATACTTATCCATATGTACGCTAATTTGGTTGCTTTTTACAGCTTCTACCCCACTGGCTTGGATACATTTCAGACTTGGTATTCTCTATTTCTTTGGGCCCCCCATATATTGATGTTGCCTTCTCATCTTCAGGTACAAGGTGGTTTTCAGTGACAGGCTTCGCTTGCTCATTAATAGCTCAATAGCTGCATCCGTGGGTTCTGGGGAGCTCCTGGATGAATATGGATGGTCTGATTCTGTCAGGCCACTTTGCAGCCTCCTCTGCCACTGCTTCGGTTGGAGACAGGATCTCCAAGTCCTTTAGAACTTCTGGACCACAAAGGTTGTCTTTTTTTTTTCCAGGACTAGAAAAGAAACAAAGTTTTATTTATGCATGTGTGTCTGTGTGTGCATGTGCATTTCTGTATGTATACATATATATTGGCTGATCGGCCCATTGCACCATTGCACATTGAATGTAATTGTATCCTAAATTCTAGAATAGCCCCTAGGGCGTGGTTTAGTGCCACTTCTTGGGTAGATGCATTTGGAAAAAATGGTTTGTTTTTTTTTCTATATCTTGCTGAAGAAGAAAATGCACAGGTTTTTCATGTTAAAGAAATGGCTTGACTATAACTAATTTTTCTCTTGTTTTCTTACCAAAATAAATTAAGTGCCCGTAGAAGTGAAGTGTTGCACTTGGCCTGAGGTAAAATCTTTCTTTTAGGAGACTGAAGAAAAAAACAGAAGAAATGAAAGTCTAGGCCTGCAAAATTATTTCCGATCCTTTAGCCACTAGCATGGAGATTAGAACAGTTAATGGGCAATGTGGGACATCCTATTTTACCCTTTCCTTCCCTAATCTGAAGGGAGTTGGATCAAGACCACCTTAAGCAGGCTACCTGGTATCAATGGGTGTTTGTAATCACTCACGTGGACTGTGTTCTCCTTACCATAAAGAAATGCTGATACGAACTGGGGTATCTCATCTGCAAGGAAGTGGTGGAACAACTCTGCTTGCAGGGCTTTAGCTGCTTCTCTGATGGAGTGTTTTATATGGAAAAGGAATGGAAAGGATTGAGAGAGGCTCAGAATCACCTGCAGGCTGAGGGAGTGGGGTGCTTCTACTGGAAGACACAATTTCAAGTCCACACTGATTTCTTCTCTCCTATTGATGTTTTTATTTTGCATGAAATAATTAAATAGCTGTTGAACAGAATAAGAGACAGAGTTAATCCCTAACTTTGACAAGATGCTCAGTTGGGATCCAATCTGTGTTTATAAAAGGTTTAAATAATTTCAGTGGGAGGGAAAGCAAACCCTCCCTCAACACCCTTCACAATACTTTGTCCTCATAGTCAGAGCCGCCTTCTGCAGAGGGGAAGATTTGGGTTCAGATTGATTGCAGAAAGGCGAGTGCTTTAATCAGGGAAGTAGTCATCTAACTGGGGTTCACCAACTTTCTCTTGTTTAGAGACTTAGCACTTAAATGGCTTTTTAATATAAAAACTTAGAAATATTTAGAATCTTACCAGTGAGAATTTTAAAAACATCCCCTTTCTGAACCAAGCCAAAGTAGCTAGTCGTAAAAGAGAAATAAAGCCAGTCACAGAATTGTCAGAGAATTGTAAAGTGATTTTTGGGGCGGGGAAAGCCATCATAATATCAGCTCCTGTGTTTGTTGGATCAGTGATAACTACTGATGTGTCCTGAATATAAAATAATTTTGAGGACAGTGAGGATGCTCAGACAGCGGTTACCAGCAGTGGGTTGGTTGACAAAGCCTGAGCATTTCCTTACGATTCGTGTCTCATCGCTGCACAGCTCATGTCCAGTCAGTCTGGTGGCTGTGGAGAGCTATGGGCTATACTTGCACCGAGTTAAATATTCCCTAACACGTGGCATGGTAGTACCCCAGGTACCCTGTAACATTTGCCCTATTGAGGTCAGGGTTTTTTTCTTGCAAAGAGGTAAAAGGCGAAAACCAAAAACAAAACCAAAAGAACCCACCCCCATAAACCAAAAAACCCAACCCTTTATATTTTCCCCTGAGAGCAGAGGAGGGACATGCACAAGGATGTTACCCACAACCCGAGTGCCACAGTTCACATTTCCTAGCTTGGAATCCTGGGGGTTGTGGAAACTTCATCTGGTTTGTCGGACTTGGGAAGAACTGGAGTATTTTGGGGTTTCTTGTCTTCCATGGCCCAGAACCCGACTGCTCCGTAAGCCTTATCTGGCAGACTGGGAATAAGTCAGATCAAAATTAGGCTGTCTTTGCATTTGCAAAGGGGCAAGAATGAAAGGTCAGCGGCAATGCTGCAGCAAGGAACACGCTTAGCAGGGTTTGGGGGTTTTTTAAGGGAACTAGGAAGAGAGGCAGGTCAGGGTATTTTCATACCCGGTCCATGTTATGTTCATGGCTTTCACTCCAGTTTATTTTTATAAACTAGAGAAACAAATCCACAAATACTGGACTACCATGTCTCAGACATTAGTAGTTTTGAGATCACTACTACTCAGTCATTCACCAATTCTGGAGTTCTTGGAAACAGACAGATTTCATCTTACAGTTAGTACGGGACAAGTGAGGATCCTGCCTGTGCCTGCTCCGAGGTCATTCCTCTTTGACACTTTGTGCCGGTTTTATCCACGTGCTTTCCTGCCTTCCCCTCGCGATTCTCTCTTAGCACTCGCAGCAAACGGTTGTAGAGAGGCGCAAGGGAACAAAGCTGAATTGTTGCTTCTGCCCTCATTTGAGGATGCCCAGTAATCTTGAATCTGTCAGCAGCCCGTTCACTCTTCATGTGATGAGAAGTCAAAATATAAAGGCAGATTTTGGAAATGCCCACAGGAGAAGGTGAAGCGCCTTTCTCCCTTGCGTTTCTGAGATCTGTCAGTGAAACCTGGCAAAGTTATCTGCGGTCTCTTCTGCTTTGCTTTTATCCACAGAGAGGGATTCAAGTTACTTAGTAGCCCCTGTGCTAGGGCAGTTTTATTTCCAGTTGCTTATCATGTGATGCAGTTATATGAAGGAATTGCAAAGTTGGTTCCAGCATTTGCACCAGGAGCACTGTTTAAGCAGACAGCTTCGGTTTGGTTTTGTTTTTTAACTGACAGGTGTGGATGTGACAATTCCAGCTAGATAGTTTCACTTGGATGAAACAAAGTTCAAATAAATGATACATAGAGCTTCAAGTACCATGGTTTCAAAAGAGAGCTATAGAAACAAATATATTTTACTGAACACTTAAAAATTCCGCTAGCTTAATGCAGGACTTTGTTTTGAGGTTTTGCTCCATAGTTCCATTTTATAAAACAGAAAGATTTTCAGTTTCTAGACTTAGTTTAATGCCATTTTAGTAGAATTGCCTTGTGTCTTGGTTTTGCTTTTTAAAAGTTTTGTGTTTAATGTAGAGTTGGATTAATTTATTTATTTTTTCCAAAACATACATACAATGCAAAAAAGAAAACACAAGGTAATTATTTTGTTTCATGCTTAAGGAAAGTTAGAATATCTACTGGAAAGTTCTGATTAATGGGAATATATGTATGCCAGCTGACTCTCTGCAGTCAGAGTTGCATAATATCAACTGTTAAGCAAGTAAAACAGGTGATGCTTTTAAGTGTTTATGATCTAACAAAACTGTCATCTCTGCTACTGCAGCATATCACACCTTTACTTTGCAGCGTTCCCTTCTTTAGCTTTGGCAAATACAAACTGTACTCCACCAAGATCTACCCAAACAGGATTTTGAGGGGTCCACTACTATTTTCATTTTTTGAAACCTCTTTTATGAGAAAATCTTCTTGAAAAAGTATTACAGCCTTCTTAGTTTCAAGTAACATAATCATCTGAAACTTGTGTGTGTGTGTCTGTGTAAGAGTCAGCTAACTGAAGATCTGACCTGGGCGTTTTATGACAGTGAAGGAAATGGATGCCTAAAACGTGGCTTAACTCAGCTTTGTAAAGCATACCTTTGGAGTTACATCGGATACCGAGGTAGCGTTTTCTTGTGTTTTCCTTGTAAATTTTAGAGCAATCATTTTGTGTTCTTATGTGGCTGTACAGCGTCTGCTTAAACTTAAGTTGATGTTAATTTGTAAAGTATAAGTTGTAAGCTATTTCATCACAAGTAACCTTACTGGGCAGTCCAGATAGCAGAGATCTGAAAGTGCTCATTCAAACGCATCTTCTATCTCCTCTAAAACTGGATGTAATATCAATATGGGGTCTTTTTTGATACACGCGTGTCTGTGAAGCTGATAGAGTTGATGTCTGTTTTACTGCCCGTAGAAAACGTATTAAGTAAGGGCGGGGAGTTGTGACACAGGAAGGGGTCAGACCCTTGCTTCATTCAAAGAGGAAGCTGCTTGCTCCTCACTGTTTGTGTTGCAAATCGTGCTGGGCTTTTAAAGGCTCCATTTCACCCTGCCTGGCCCTGCTCCCCCCCCCCCCCACCTCCCCCCTTAAACTATAATTCTTTTTCTTAGTGCAGTTCACACAAGGCTTTTGCACTGAATGAGACAGCATCAGTACTGACCTAAGCTGGTTTTACTGGTTAAGCTTTGCCATTCTCATTTTTCTGATATGCTTTGCTTTAAAGTTCAGCTTCAGCTGAACCACACGGATCAGTCCCAATTGTTTTCCAAAATGTTCCATTTAGTGGTTAGTTTGGGGGAGGTTGGTTTGTTCTTAAATAGTTCAACCCTTCAAGCTGAAGGACGACCACAGATAGAGCACCGGCATGTTACGTTATGCAGGTATAGCTGGCTTCTTTGAGATCCCCTTGGTTAGCAAAATGTGTACTGGTCTAGTTTGGGAGAAATGCTTTTCGCACTCTGTCTGCAAAGTTTCTGCCATGTAAGTTTTCTAAGGTTTGATAAAGTTGAGCGGCCACTGTGCTGAGCTAATGCCATTCCTTACAAGCTTGGAGGATAAAATGTGGTCAACATAATGTTAGATGATGCTACTTTTTACACCCTTAGAGACTGCAGTGGATGTATTAAGTGTCTGATTCAGATCACCTAAAGATACTTCTGGAAATTTTGAAACATTGTCTATTTTTTTCTAAAAAATAAAGTATACCTATTGGCAAAAACTAATATTTTTTTTTTTTTTACTAAGAGCAAGAAGTTTCATTAGATCATATAGAAAGATGCATAAGAAGTGTTGCTGGGTGAAGCTGTAGTAATTAATAACTTGTTTAAATTAAACAATGACAGCTGTGCTGAGTATTGTATAGGAAGCTGTGCTGTGGCTTAAAATACCTTTTGTCCGATGATTTATCTGTAAAATGGAAGAATGTTGAAATTTCAAGAATCAATATTATTACAAAAAAATAAGATTTTATCATGCAGGCTTTGCACATACTATCATGTGGTGCGGACATGGAGACCTAGGCTTACCTGTCTTTTGGCGAAGACAGTATAGACATCTATGTGTGAGGTAGTCGTTCGGTATTAGCTTTACAGAAGCGATAGCAAAGGGAATTTTCATATAATTGCACTGACATTTAGTGGCTTATTTTAAGCCACTTTAAAAAAATACTAAAATACTTAAAAAAAAATACTACAGGAGGAAAGGCTGAGCAGGTTATTTATTTTATTGCCTTATATTTTCACCACGACGTAAGAGTATCTGCTTTACCTTCCCTGCACGCGCGCCTTGGTAGGCAGTGCCTCCCCCACGCTGTGGGACTCAGCTGGCCGAGCAGCGCCTCTCCCCATTAGTCATCATTGCCTTTCCTAGCGCTGTGTGCATGAAAGTAATTCTTTAAAGCAGTTGCTCATAGTTCATTTTTTTAAAGATTATTTCATAATACATCATTGCAGTAGTACCTTCTTGTAAGCATAGACCAAACCTTGGTCTCTAAGCACAAGCCGTTTTACATGGAATAAAAAGGTACATTGCAAATAAATCACTACTTATTTCCTTTAATCTAGTTTCAGAATTGTTTGACTTTTGCCATTCAAACACAGCTTCCATTCATGGGTTCAGGAAGCTTTCATATGAATGTTAATTTTCCCAGTTTTTCTGGAACTTAATGTAGTTAACTTCCAGCAATGTCTGCAGCTGGTTGTCTAATAAAAATAACTTGCATTCCTAGAAACATTAGATCGTACTGATGGCAAAAATGACTGAACAATTTTAAAATGTAACCCATACTGTTACGTTAAAATAAGTTTTGTCTTAGTCGATATTAATCTAAAGTAAAAGATTAACTGCAGTGATGTTTAGTAGTGTTTTTATTAATGTGGATTAGCCATTTACAGAAAAGTTCTCATATTGTAGCAGTTTGTGCTTTTAACTTTGATTACAGTCCATCTTTTCTTACATTAGCAAAAGGCTTCCTGATGTCTGTTGCTTTAGTGATCTCTCTTTCCTTAATGGGTGGAATTTTCATATAGTGTTGCAAGAAGTGCAATCACTACTTTGCTTGTAGCACAAATGAACATTTATATCTTCATGCCTAAAAGTGTTACAGTCTTTCATACTGTTTTTTCTTTTGAGGGGCAACCTATGTTTTATTTATTTCATGCTGACTTACTGGTTTTAGTATAGTGGAAACTTTTTTAATGTAGAACTTAGTTTTAATGTAGTGAGATTTTATTTGGTTTTAATTCTCAATTTAACTTAAAAATTTGTTTTTAATTAACTAAAAGAGTAAATAAACAGTGCAACTGTGGTATTTCCAGTTCATTTTTTATTTGAAAAATTTGCGACAAATTAAAAACGCAAAATGTTTTTATTTTGAAGTTTAGGTTCTAGAGAATTTTCAGTGGCAGGATTAGATTTTTTTTTTTCTTTTTTTTTTTTGTAATGGAATGTATTAGTCTCACAAGTAAGGAACGAATATGATAGCGTTGAGTCCTAAGCCTAGCAAGGTGCACTTAGTGTAGAAGTATTCTAACAAATTAGCTGTGCCTCTGCACTGCTCCTCTGATTGTCTTTTCTTAGGTATGCAAAAGCTGCTGATGAAGCAGGTCTGCAGTGTCCAGTAGGCTCAGCAGCTCTAAGTTATTCTAGTGTTTTGTTCTTGAAAATGAAGCAAGCTTTTTCTTGGTGATATACAGAGATAGTGAATAAAGAGTTTTACTCCATCAGTATCTAGTTCTTTACAGATTCCTGATTACATTTCTCAAAATGTTTCTGTGTGAAAAGTTAGTTGCTCATTCTTACCACATTTGTCATGTCCTCTCTACTGTATGAAGGCCATAACTGAGGGCAGCTAGGTTAGCGAAGACCAGCCAGTGTGGTACGAGTATCAGGCAGGCAATTGATGCCAGACTGTTAACGCTTGCCGTTGTTCCCAAAATAACATGGTTATAAACGGGACAGCTATCCATGATGTTTTGTGGGAATAAACTGTTGAGCCTTGATGGTAAATGTTCATAGATTGGAAGAAGACAATACAGGTTGGAGGCTCAGCTGTAAGAGCGGCCCCAGGCTGCAAGGAGCAGTGGTGCCCGTTTCCAGGGAGGACTGATCACTGAGTGACAGCCACAGTCCTTGTAAAATAAGCAAGAACCTGTTTCAACAGCAGCAAAACCTTCAGCAGCTTTTTAACATGTTATCACGTCTCCAGGATGTTTTCTCTGTTGGTGACATCGGTGCCCTTTTTACAGCTCTGTTGGCCATCACTGTGCCAGGTTGTCACTTGTTGGGCATCTCAGGGGCACCTGCATGGATTTAATGGCACACTGCTGCAGAGAGGGCAGAGCCCACTCCTCTCATCTCGCCCTTCCTCCCCAGCCCCGGCATCCTCTTCCCTACCTGCAGCGCTTCTGCTGCTCATCTTGCCCTGTAGGGACACTATTCAACTTGCTATCCAATAATAGGAGAAGGCCATTCACTTTGTTTGTGGTTTCACACCTTTTCCCCCTTTTGTTGTTTAGTTTTCTGCTGGTTTAGCAAGCTAAGCTTGCCCATCAGGGCAGCAGGTGAGTGCCAGAGGTGGTGCAAGGAAAAGGCAGAGAGAATGCGTAGTTCAGAGTAGCGCTTACAGAGGGAACAGCAGCAGCAATTAATTATTAAATCAGCTCTGCCTGTCTTATCTAAACTACAATCATAAAAGCGTATCTTTTGAAAAGGACACCTGACCTTGAAGGTGAAAGATTTACTGTTTGAATTAATCTTAAAGTGATATTTTTCTGGGCTATGCCTGTTCAGATTTGAGTATTTTTTTGGTAGTTGGTATCTACAAACTGTTGATATATCTAAGAATTGGTGGCAGCTTGCTATTTTTTTTCCCCAAAAAGACATGCTTATCTCTAACAAGAATTCAAAGTCCTAAACGGGGGATGTGGTAGGGAGTAAGTTTTAATGTGTGGAGTAAGCCTGTTAATATTGTCAAAAGACATAGAAAGTCTAGGATGACTCTAAAATTCCACATATTCTGACTGAATAGGATTAAAGTAAAAGTTCTAAATTATAGAAAATGAGAATTAAATGGGGGAAAAATAGTGAAAACTGCTGGACTGCATATTTAGAATATTGCCTTCTGCAGCACTGAATTCAGGAGGGAAAAGATAACAGATTGACTACAACTTTCTGCAAAAATTTTGTGAATTTTACTTATGGATTGCTTTTATTGTACATTGTCTGAGGAAATGTATTTAATGAGACTGCATGGATGTTACAGTCTTTCAAAAGCTGGAGATAAGAACAAAAGAAGTGAGGAAATTCGTATGTTTAAACTGTCTTTGATATTTTTGACTCTTAAAAGTAGAAATTTATAATATCCATTATGTGGGAAAAAAATTCTGAAAGTCTGAGGTGGTACATGTAGTCACAGCAAATAATGGAATAAAGTTGTGATGTGTGATTCAGGAATTAAAAATGTAATAAAACCTGTATTCTTTACATCTATACAGGTGACTTGAAAACATGTTTTCTGAGCGTACTTTTGTATGTTCAGATAAATCCACTCTGGACTTTTTCATAAGTCAATGTTGAGGTACATGTCAGCAAGCAATTAAATACTGGTTTGATGGTTTCAATCAACTTCTGTGCAACTTGCAGTACATTTTTTGTAGTGCTGTCAAACGTGCGTACCCACAGGACATGAAAGGTACGTGAATTTAATTTAAATCTAAATCACTGATTCTAATGTGAGGCTAAGCGACTAATTGAGATAAAACCTTTATTATTAGTTGAATTACGTCAGTAAGAGATACCCACTGGTACCTGGGACTGTGGAATCTCAAAGCTAAGAAATGTAGCATTGGGGTGCTTGTGAAGATGCATTGCACACATTGCACACTCACAGCATTGCACACATCAAGCAATAAATTTGCTCTTGTTTGCTCTGTCATTAAAGGATACATTTGAGGACTTTTTCATGTGACACTTTAAGGAAGCAATATTTGTCTGAGGACAAAACTAATAAACTTAGGAAACCACTACAATGTACAGCAGCATTGCTCCTATAAGAAATACTATTTTTGCGTATTTTACTTGTGCATTCATTAACTCTTATGTATCATTTAAGATGTAAATATTCTTTAAAAATATTCAAAAGCTTTCAGAGCCCTAGAGCAGTGGAAAAAGTCGTATGAGAGAAGTACTGAAGGATCTGTTGCCTCCATGAGATTGCTTGAAGAATTGCAAGTTTCAGTGTTGGAGGAGTAACATTTGTTCCTTGTTGAGTTAGTTTCAGCGGTTATCCTAGAAGCACTTAAGCACAATGCTGCACCTGTAGCAGTACTGCTGAACTCCATGGCATTGGTGAGGTGCCCCAATGTTTGATATCATCATTTATAAGCAATTGAGAACAAGGACTGGTTTTTATGCGATTGTACGATATTAACTCTCGCTAAGTTTTGGAAAGATAGTGTACTCACTTCTTGGTACTTCAGCTTGCTTAGACGATTTAGATGAGATTAGAAGTTTTACAGCAAGGAAAACCGTGTTCAACTCAAAATGGAAATGAAATTTTGTTGTTAATTTTGTTGTTACAATACTTTATTACGAGAAACTTATCTCTAAGGTACCTCTAGGGATCATGACCAAGAAAGTGAAACCCTGTACTAGGCGTTAAATAAGCACTTTCTGAAAAGATGATGTTTTTCCTAAGAAAGCAGATGGTAGGTTGTCTTTTCTAATGCTGTTACAGTATTTGAAGCTGTTTTTAAAATGTCACTTGTATGCATATTGACATCTAAAGGGGCAACACCTTCTTGGCCTGGATGAAGAGTGAAAAGGGAGAGAACTGTTTGTGTCATACATCTCCATATGGGAAGGCTGGGACAAACCTCATGCAAGGACTGACTGCAATCAAGTGAAAGGGACTGGAGAGGCTGTTCTTTGCCTGAAATACAGACAAATCTCAGATACATGGGTGGGGCAAGCAGGCAAAAAAAAGGGAGTATCTCGGGTATGGATGTATCTCAGGCCTTCTAGGATTTCCCAAAAATAATAGTCTAATTTATGGATTTAGGAGTGAACTGTGCAGGACTAAGGCACAGTTAAATGAATGCAGTTAAACCTGCATTCATCACTTTTCATTTCTAAGATGTTAAACGAGAAGCCAGAATGCTACAGCCTTTCTGGAGGTGCTCCTGTGAAAATTTGGGACTGCTGAGGCATCTGTCTGAGCTGTAGGGTAACGTAAGCATAACTGAGTGTCTGTCAAGCACCACTTGTTAGTCAGGGCTTTGTGCTTCTCCTCTGTACGACAGTTGTTTGATTTGTTTATGAAGGTCTATGATGCTTTAAGAGTAGTAGGAGTGTTGTATAGGCCACAAACACAGCTTCATAGAGTGTGTTTCTGGAAATGGATCAGATGCTTGATCTGTTGGAGTTGCTGAGGATACTTGGAATTCATAGAAATATGGGTCCCCTCTCCTGTTTTCTGCTCAATATGGTTTAGTTTAGATACCTATCGATTAGTTTTTGCCAGCTGTCTGCAGAAACAGTCAGCTATAGTTTTAGAGATTCTTCTGAAATAATCTCTGCAGGCAAAATCAGTACAATTTTGGCTTTCCCAAGTGCTCTGACTTGCACTTCTCTTAACACCTCTCTTCTGTCCTTTGGTGCTGAAATATCCATGGCACTAAACATAATAAACCTGACTTGGGGCTCAGAGTGAGATTAATATACAATTACGGGAAAAACTGAAATACTTCATGCAGCCACCACTCAAATATATGTGCTGGTGTTTTGTTTCTCTGTCGGGTTATTTTTTTTTCCTGAAGTCTGTTCTGTTGTTTTTGCTGGTGCTGAACTGCTGAAGCTGTAGCCTTGTTTCTAGGTGGGAAAAAAAAAAAACCAGCATGTTGACCTACCTAGCAGTACGAGGAAACAAAATTAATTTTGGCACTATTTTAGGCCTGCACAGCTTTAGCAAGAAGCGTGTATACTCCCAACAGATTGGACTCTTCTTTCTGCATTCTGAAGTTTTAATCCCAGAACACTTTCCAGACTAGGCAGTCTCCGTGTACTCGGTACTAAGAAATGTTCCCAGGTTCAAGTAGCTCAAATGTGCAAGCTGTCTGATAGTGCCAGTGTCCATCAGGAAAGCACCTAATATTTAAATTTCGGGCCTCCTATTGAAAATTCTATGGGAATATTCTTCTGATGCACAGCACAAAGAAATTGCTCTGCAGTGCTGCTGGCGTATCGGTTTTGGTTGGTTTTTTTTGTTTTTCAATAGAGACAAACCCAGCTCCACCAGTTCAAAACTAGCCACAGAGATTAAATGTTTTCTTTTAAAGATAGTCTTAAAAACACCCTGGTATTGTACCTTCATGCTGACATCAGGCAAGTTACTGTCTATATCCAGGGCATTGGTAAATAACCAGTCTCCTTAATGGTTTTATGTAGTACTAGTATTACCAGAGCCACATTTATAGCCTGAAAAAAGCAGGTTACAAAGAAATCACTCTTAGCTGCTCCTTATTTTCTAGCCACTTAATTAAAGCCTGCAAGATGAGCAGAGAGTGATCCTTTACCAAAAAAAATCCTTTTTTTTTCCCCCCGTATTACCTACAGTGAATTGTACTTCTAATTATTGGCTTGTTTTGTTCTCAACCTTTTTACAGATTGTGGGTTCTGTAGCTAAAACTTCTGTATTAAGATTCTAGAGTTAGAAAATATCACTTGACATGTCAGTTTTCTGTATCTTAATATTAGGGAACACCCTGATTGTATCTTAAAGAAGAGCTAACATTAGCCTCGCTCTTCAGAAGATGGATTTTTATTTTCAGAGAGTGAAAGCATCATTTTAAATGTACTTCTGCTAAGTTGTTTGCATGGTTACTATGGATCCCCCCCAAATTCTGGTGCATTGTTTTGTTTCTACACGGAAGTCAACCCTTCCTTAATGTGACCCTGTGTTATATTTTAAACATTCAGAACCACGCAATGACTTACTGGCCATTCAAGACCTGTGATGTGACCTTTATCACACGCTCACATGAGGCAGCAATCACCACTCACTTTGCAGCAGCCTTACAGCCCCGTGGATCCCCAGGATTATGTGTTACAGCGTGCTTTGACAGCTGCTCCACAGCCATGAACCTGAGACATACAAATAGGTATTAGCAGTGTCTACCATCCTAGCCATAAAATGATGGAGGTACGCAACACAACCCATAGTTTCTTTCAGCCTTCAATTTCTCAGCTTTGCTGGAGCTTTATGACCATATATTTTTGCTGGATTTTTTTCCAGTAAGTTTTAAACTTTTTCTTAACTATTCGTCTTATTATTCATTTACCTGTTAATATTACTTGCCTATTATTTCTATACCTATTACTTGTTTCTCTTCTGCTTATTTCTCCTTGCATATTTTATTTTGTTTCATTTTTTTCTTGGCTTCAATGGTTGTCTCTTCTGAGGCATGTATACCTGCAGTGAATGCTTTCCTACACAGAAATCCTAGAAGCATTCAGGATTGTTTTGCTTAGGTAGGCTCACGCCCCAAACATATAATCTGGTTTATTTTTTAACTTTGCAAGCCCCATGTTCAAGTTGAATTTAAAAAAAAAAACAAAAACCAAAAAAAACCCAATAACACAAAGCAACAGGTTGTGCACCATCAGAGATCTATTGGTTAAATTTCTGGGCTCCGTTTTGGATCTGGTGGGTCAGGATGTCTTGAATCCCGCAGGACCTGCAGCACACGCTGAAGAGCTTACTTACCGTGACTAATCTTTGAGAAGGCTGGTTCTGTGTTTTCACGCTCCCCGTCCGCTTTCTCTCTTCTTCCAAGGCCTCAGGCAGATGATTCTGTGATTAAGAAAGAAACTTGAATAAATTGGGGCCATTCCTGCTCCTGCCCCACTGGGATCCCTGCAGAGTCGAGGCGGGTGCGCAGCCGGGGAACGCAGCACCCCAGAGAACATGTTTCAGCTTAATTTCCCGGGGAACACCGCTCCACGCACATGTGCAAATATATAGAATTTAATCCTAAGACATTTGTAAGTAGTTCGTGATGTGAGCTTGCACTTGACAGTGTGTTTCATGTTGGACACAGCAGTGAGAATAAATTTGCATTTAAACTGGGGTCCCATGCTGGTCTGCTGCAAATTGATGGTTTTGGCTGGATTTAGCGGACAAGCCGATCACTACTCTGCTGCGAGAGGAGTTGCACCTGTGTGGGGAGAGCCGAGGGGCTGCCCTTTGAAATACGGTTGAAACAAATTACTTCTAATAGCATCGGGTAAGCATTAAACATACTTCCATGCCAAATCTTGAGAGTTATGCTGAAGGAAGTATTTCCGGTTAACGGGGGACCCGCCGTTCCAGGAGCAGTCGGCCGGGTGAGGGTTTGGCAGGGGGATGCTTTGACAGGCAGCGCTGCGCCGCAGCACCGCTCAGCTTGTTGATGTAGCTTTTTATTTCGGGTGGTGACACCATAGTTCTGATATCTGCATACTTGGGAGTACGGAGCACTTGTGAGAAGAAAAATAGGTCATAAAGAACTTCGTGTTTATCCAGGAGCTGACTGTAGAAGGTTCTTAATTCGGTGTCCACTAGGACACCGCTGTGTAAAAATCAAAGATAATCAGATCCTCTGAAGCTTAATTGTTAATTACCGGTTACCACGCGTTGTTGCGTGGAGTTTAGCAAGTGCCGGAGCCTGAGAGAGGCGGCGGGGGGAGAGCGTAACCTCAGCGGCGGTGGCTGAAGCTGCGGTGCCGCCGCCCGGCGCTGTGCGGGAGGCGGTGCCCTGCGCGGAGCGGACGGGGGACCCTGACAACTTTTCCTGAGCAGAGTCGAGCACTTAATCGAGCGAAAACGGGGCTTTCGCCATGAAAACTTTTATGTTTGCTGCGCCAATCCTTGAGCTTCTCGCTGTTTAGGCTCTCTCTGCTCGTCGCCTTGAGTAGGGAGGGTTAAAAAAAAAAAAAAAAAAAAAGAAAGATTAATGCCGCCCCACACACACCACCCCCCCTTCCCGCCCGCCCCGGGAGCATGCGCCAGCGACCGTGTCTCTTGTTTACGGGGCGCTGCTCGGCGCCGCCGGCGGGCGGCGGGCGCGGGAGGGGGAGCGGGCGCGGGAGCCGCCGCCGCTCCCGGCAGCCTGCAGCGGGCGAGGCGGGCTCTGCCGGGCCGCCGCCTCCGCCTCCGCCGGAGGTGGGCTCCGAGTCTCCGTAGGGGATGCCGTCAGCACAGCAGGGGAAGGTGCCGCTGGTGGGGGTTTTGCAGCGCGGTCGGGGTGTGAGTCTGGGCGGCCGCAGGCCCCGCGTCGGTCTGGTGCCGCTGAGGAGGAGCGGCGTGGGAAGCCTGTGGCAAGGAGCTGTGCGAGGTTATAGGACACGACTGGTGCCGGAGAGAAACATCACAGTTTGAGATGCCTGTGTCATGTGGAGGGGAGGTGGCGTGTATCCGAGGGTTGTCAGCAGCTCTTGCGGTGTCCAAACCGGCTGAGAACGTTAAAGGGTGCAAGGGGACCTTTACAACTCCCGCCCCGCCGCAGGAGGCTGCTCCTGGGCTGCACGCAGGTCTGGCCTGGGTTGACTAATGGTGGCAATGCCTCCCGGGGACTGAAGGCCTTTTAAAACTCGCCTACTGGTTTATAGTAATACAAGTGAGCAAATCAGAAGGAGATACGTGAAGGAGGGGGGAGAACAGTAGTTCATTACTTTCGCATAGAAGGACAAAATAGATTTAATTAGGAGTATTTTAGCCTCAGATCAGGAAGTGCCAATACTGAAACTTCAAGCATAACCAGAACTTTGACCCTTGCTTATCTGTACCGGGATTTTTTTTTTTTTTCCCCAACTATATCAGCATACTGTTGTGCAAATACGATAGCTCGTGGTGCTTACAGTCTTGGAATCTAATATAGTCTGTGATTTTTATTTGTACAAATCTACACAAATTACTGCAAAGATTTTAACTTGTGAGCAGACACTAAGCTGCATTTGCAGCCGCTTCAGAAAGGTTAAGGAAAAACAGAGGCAGGTAACTAGAAACTTAGCTAGATCCATATACGCAAAGAAGTTACTGTGATTTCTCCCTTATGCATAGCATGTATTTGTATGTTCTATGTTTTGCTCTGCCACATGTGTTTCGCACGTGACAATGCTAAAAAAAAAAATAGTGCAAACCGTGTCTGGTTACATTGGTAATAGGTAGTGTTTTAGAAATATGTAATTCATGGTTTTGGTTTTTTTTAATTATTTGACTAACAACATGACAGTGGTACCAAAGCAGTTTAAACACAATGTGCTGCTATAATGGCAAACTGCTGACTCTTGAATTAGCAGCTGTCAACTTTTTTATGGACCCCTTTATATATATTCCATAGAGCTTTTTAAATAAGAACAAGGCAATTGCTAAGCATTTGCTTTTGGAAGCTTTGATATGGTTCTGGATGTGTAAGTTTAAGTTAAAAAGAGGAAAGTATTTTTGTGATACTGAATTTTCCTTTAAATATATCTGAATTCTCTCAGTGTGGAGTTCTTGGAAAGAGAGGAATTACCTGCAAGCTTTAAGGACTATATAGTATCAGGTTTAATGTCGGCATTACCATTTTACTTTCCTATGCTGTAGTATAAATTACAGCTGAATTACTTGCTATGTGCATGGATTATAGCCTGCCTCTATTTGTACTAATGAACTTAGAAGAAAAACTTAAAAGTTCGATATCTCATCTGTATTTTTAAATGGTTATAAATATGAAATCTAAGTAATCTAATAAAGAAAACTTTATTAGAGTTTTTAGGGGAAAAAGAAAACCTACTTGTTTACCTGAAACCAGCGTCATCTGGTGGAGGTGGTATCTATCTAGATCTGTGAAATACTAAGGCTGTTAAATGACCTCTGATTTCTCTAAAGCTAGAAGTGTCCTGAGGTGTCTGACCAGTATTGCTTTAGATTTAATTAAAATACAAAACTAGCATAGAATAATTTGGTTTAGACTCGCTATGTAACAGATTTTGACAGGTAATTATGAAGAGGAAGACACAAATTGTACAAAAGTAGTCCATATCACTACAGTATTTAATAATTTTACAGTGAACCAGGAACGGGGGGGAAGCATGTAAGATTTGTGATATGTAAATTAGCATAAAATTGTTAAAAAGCAAGAGGTCACCGATACAGGATGAATCGAGATAGCTTGTGAAAGCGGGTTCAGCAAGCTTATTTTAATATACTGAATCTACAAGGCTGTATCTGGGGGCAGCAATACACGCTGTACTTGCAGGACGAGAGCAGCCTATTCTAGGAAGCAGTTGCTGAAAGTCTTAAGGTTATGTTATACAATGTGCCCGGTCTCTATTCCTACACTGTAATGCAGCCATGTATTAATACCAGGTTGAAGCCAAAGGTGAGCCAGGAATGTTTTGAAAGGAGCAAAGAGCAGAAATAGAAATTGCATCTCTGTTTGATCCGCAATATGACTGCAGCCGTAACACGCAAGGCCCGATGCCAGCTGCCACGCTTTGCTCTGGGGCCTTCAGGCCATAAAATTTCACTGTCCTTTTTGTAAGTGCCACCTCTGAAGTTCTCTGAAAGTGTTTCACAGTCTGTTGCTAATCCAGTTCCTGGCTAGAATTGGTATCTTGGGGTGGGGGGAGCAGTAATGGAGCAGAAAGTTTATGTAAGTGCAGTTCGCGTGTATGTGCTTCACAGATAGGCAGCCAATTTACCTGGAAGTTACAGGCTGAAATTTGTTATGGCAGTAGTCCCCAGGAAGGGGAAATACCTTGGGTGTCTTTCTTCAAACCTTACAGCAACTGAGACTTGCAGCAGGGCAGTGAGGTAGTGCAGTGGTTTTGCATTTATGGTCTTTTCTAGTTTGATGGGGCTTAGGGGCAGACGAGGGCAGTGTTGACCTAATCTTGTTACAGCAAATAAGAGATGAAAACTTTTAAACCTTCTGTTGATGTGAATTATTGAATGTTTAACAGTCTTTTGCTCCCTGCTTACAGTAATTGAGTCCTTTCCCTTCTAGTGCTTCTGCTGTCGTCCTCATTAGTATGTATTCTAAGATAAGTACCATAAACAAAACCTGCAAATACTGTACAGCAGAAGATACGTTTTCCGTTTTTGTTTGCTGAATGTTACACGTTCCAAAATATGTTGGTCCCTAATACCAAGAATAAACAGCAAAGAAAGACAATAAACCTTCTGTAACTTCTACTGCTATCACCTTTCAGGCAGTAGACGTTTAGAGATCTGAAATGTAAGCAGAATTAATAACAAAGAAAACTGCCAGAGTTCTCTGATTAGTAATATCTATCATAGTGAATTTTTCTTGAATTGCTTGTTTTTCAGACCTTAAGCAGCCTGAAAAGTCAAGGCATTTGGGACTAGGGAGAAGAAAAGGGGGGGTAAAAAGGTTGTAGATTTAGGACCTGCAGATCTACTCAAGTGTTACAGTGATGTTCTGATGGGTTAGGTAGCCTATGCTGTGTGACCCTCTGTTTCTTGCTGTCGTTTGAAACTCCTTGAGCAGTTCTCTGCTATACATTGTGCTCGTCAGTGTAAATAAACCTTTTCCTCTCAGTGGTTAGATACAGGAGGCAAATCCCAGGGGTGATAGCTCAGGCATGGTTAGTTTTGGTTCGCTTGTTAGCCATTGCTGGTTAAATCTGCTGTACTGTCTAGCTACCAATTGGCAGACTCAGCGAAAAGCTTTAGAAAAGACTTGCTCTGTGATCCATTTGCCAAATACAGAGTTTAGTTCCTCCTCTGTAATCAAGCTGGAGTCAGCTGATTATAGCTGAGATTTTTTCATGCCAGTATCCTGCTTGTTGTCCTTTCCCTGCCTCTTTGGTCAAGTGACTCCCATTGCTGGAAAAAAATAAACTGAATCTTAAACTCCTCCAATTTAGAAGTATCTCGTGTTGTCTTTAAATAGTAGGATTTCTTTCAACTATAGCAACATCAATTTGATGAGGAGGGACAACTTCCAGAAGAGTCTAAAGAGCATAAAGTCTCTTCTGGAGTTTGCTATCTCCTGACAGATGGAGAAAGGTTTCGGCCCTTCAGCATGGACACAGATAGTCTGATTCAGAGGAAGCAATTGGCAGGTAGGAAATATGATGTTGGACTTTTTCTATTTCCTTCCCCATCAACCTTTTTATTTCACTGTCAATTACGCTTTTGGCACTGTGGTCAGGAAAACAGCTTCAAGCTGGATTGGTATTGTCTGTTGCTATGTTTTCTTACAGTTAGGAAAGCACTTGTGTTTTAAGTTTTCCCTTATTTAGAATATCTGGTTTAAATGACTTAACTGTAAATCATAATCTCAAGTGATCTCACAGCTCAGTCCCTCTGCACGGAGGCCATCCCAGCTGTGTTTGGGTTTATTAGTGTTTGCCATGCTGGCTGGTGCCTGGCTCCTGCGTTGCCACAAGTATCTTGTGCTTGTCTCCACCGAGCTCCCCAGCTCCCTGGTGTCCAGGCAGAGGACGCAGCTGTGACACAGCATGGCAGGAATGCACACGGCCAGCTCGGGCTTGACACTGTGCCTGAGTTAATAAACCTCCTTGGGACCCAGAGCATGGGGTTAGCGCTGCAAGGCCATGGCTTCATCTGGAGTCTTTGCCATTTTCCCCAATGCTCTTGCCTTTGGAAATGCCATACAGAGACAACTGAAGCACCTCTTCAGTCTTATGCTGGAAAAAAGTCGTTGCATAATTTCTGGACCCACGCCATCCCTAGAAGTGTAGGAACACTTGCACCAAGCTGCACCTAGGGTAATGAGCCCAGCTGGAGCTGATTTGTTCCTGCATCTCTGGTACAGATAATCTGACCATGGATAATTGAGTGTTGACTCTATAAATAACCCACTTTGAAATCCTTGTCTTAAAATTGTTTTCTCTTCTTCCTGTTAGCTTCCAAGTTTACTTCCCCTGTAATCATTTCTTGGCTGACCAAAGACTGCTCTCATCTCTTGACAAACAGATGTAGTATTCATTCTTCCCACCTGAAGTGACATGTTACACCAAGCATGGATGAAGCCAGGTTCTAGCACTGTAGAAAGTCAGCTAAGGCCTGGTAGGAAATAGCCATTCTAATGTATTTTACCTATGCTCCAACTGACACGGGTGGTTTAAATCAAAAATGACTGATACATATCAAACATTTGATATCTTGGAAAGATGTTCATTGCATGCTTGTTCTCGGACACCTCCTGTTGCGTATCTCATAGTTAAATGTCTTCAGGTAAAACTGATTCCTTCATGTGGATTTGCTTGCAAGTTGAACTTCTAATGGTCTTGGTTTGTTTGCTTACTGTCCATGTTAAAACTCACATGAATTGTTCTGAGTTGAGCTATGCCTTGCTTTGATGAGAAGTGATGTTTTTCCCCAATGAGCTTATGTAAGTAATTATAGAAAGTCATTAGAGCGCCTCATAGGAAAAATATCCCATGTCTTGAGCTGGCGAGTGTCTACACGTTTATTTTTTCCTAAAAGTTTTCTAAAATATAGTCTGTGTTTGCTTCTGAGAAGATGCGTAGAAAGTTGGAACCACCTGCAGCGGATGACAAGTTGTTCTAGGCATTGGAAACAGTAGGATGGAAAGCTGAATTGCACAGCTGTGCTGTCACATCTGTGCTATGTTGCGGAGTTCATTCACCTTGGTAGGTAGTTGTAGTGGAAATCATCTGTCTCCTTCCCCTGTGCCATTCCTGCCACGTTAATGCATGACAGAAGTGACATGAGAGGGTGAATAAACTTGGAATGCCTTAAGTTCAGATCCACACTCTAATCGCTGTGTGGCCTTGGAAAATACCTTTCTTCACACAGCGTCTGAAACACTGACCATGCTTCAACAGATTTTGAAGTCTCAATTTGTTATTGATTATATAGTAGCTTGAAAGAACTGAGTAAAGGCCCATCTGAGAGAAATCATTTATATAGGTAGAACAGACATTTGAAACTGTAGACATACAACACTCTCTCCAGTTCAGGGCAATGATGGGAAAGCTGTTTAGTACTATGAACAGGTAAATAGTTTATCCAAAACAAGTAATTTGTAATATGTGGTGTTCGTTGCAGTGAAGAATGGTTGAGAGGTGCATTCAGAGGCAGAATATGAAGTAGTTGTCACTTGGACTCTCAGAGGTTTGTTTGCATTATTTCATTCGTGTGCTGTTAGGTTTGAGTTTCTTTAGTTTGCACAATTAGAAGTCATAAATGATGCAAGTTAAAGTAGAAACCATCCTTTTGTATCTTAAATTGCATGTAAATATAGAAATAAAGAGATTTTTAAGGTAGAGGAACAGTTAAAACATGCCCTACAAACCCACTTTTGTATTTGGGTATGTCTTTCAGTGTTGTCTGTTCAGTTTTGTTCTGCAGAAGGTTGAGAGTTTGGTTTCTTTTTTGTAAGAGCTATTGTATGTAGTGAGGGGAATGTGAACAAGTGACCTCTTCAGGAATTACTTTGCACATTCACTTTGGAGGCTGTGTATAAGCAGGTTATCACTTGTGAGTATTCCTGCAGCATTCTAAGTAATAGATTTTTATTATCTACGGCAAATAGTGTGCCTGAAAGATGAGTGAGCAGATTTATCTAAAACGTCTGGAATGAGGAAATACTCCGCGCTGACAGTTATGCCACTTTTGTAGCAGGGTTTGATAAAGCAAACTGAAACTTAAATATAAGCTCATTCAGTTTTCAAAACAAAACAGTGTCCTTAGCTGGGCAAATCTGTTTGGTTACCTGGATTTTCAAAAGATGTCAGAATATTCCAGGGGGATTAATTTGATGCCTGAGAATATCCATGAGGAGTGGCAAACACAGAAAAGCAAGTAAAAAAAATTAATAGATAAAATTTAATTTGAGTTTCCTAAAATATGATAATTATTATAATAATGATAGTAGTAATACTACTGCTAATAATAATAGCAAGAAGGCTTATCTGATTATACCAATTTTGTCTAAGAATTTTTAACTCTGCCAATTTGGCTTCAAAAATATGAAGTTTCAGCAATCTTGTGAAAATCTGTGAAGAGACACCTTAATTAACATGCCCCCAGAGAACAGTATTTCACGTGGCAGTAGCGTGCTTGTACTGACAGTTGTCACACGTGTACCTACAGACCAAATGGAGTTTATCCTGTCTCTTTGCTGGGGGGCAAAGGACTGTGGATACGTGATGAAATGGTGAGGGTGCTGGGGGGCACAGAAGCTTCAGGTAACAGAGATGGACCAAATTTAGGGATCAAACCCACATATTTTTAGAAAAATGTTTTTCATTATTTCTCTGGTTATAAAATAGCTTGTTAAGAAATATATTGTTTCACCAGATGCTGGTTTTGTATCCCAAATAACACTGAGAGCTGAAAAAGCCAGAAGGTTTAAACAATAGATTATATACAAGTCCTGCAAAGCTATTATTCTGGGCTAATTTCAATAAAGTTACCATTTTTGTACAAGTTTCTTGTAAGGAATGATAAAATGAGCCGGTGATGTTATCTTGATATTGAATAAAATCTGACATGATACTATGCACAAAAACAGATCAAGAACGTAAGTCTCCTAAAAACGATAGCTTGTTTTCTCAGAGTCGTAGTACAGCATTGGTTTTTGGCAAACCACCTCAATAGTCCCATCTCACTCTTCTATGGCTTATCTTTGCTTATCTGGAAAGAAATGCTGTTATATCGGTTTGGATTAAGTAAAGCATTAAAGAAGTATGAGTTTTCTGTAATAGTTTTATGCTAGACGAGGGGAAACATCCGATGAGTTCCTAAAACAATAATGTACTTAATTTACTTGTTTTGTTATTGTTTTGTAAATATCATTAAAGGTGGAGATAGAGATACAGTGAAATATTTTACCTGATAAGTATAAGTAAATAAATGAAAACAGGTATCATCAGATGACCTTGAGTGTGAAAGATTTGCCTGAGGAGACAGGTCTGTTACACAATAGGAAGCGTGAGAGGATGGCAATGCTAAATTTTCCTCTATTTGCAGCAGTGTGTCTGGAGTAAAATTATTAAAGTCAGGTGTTTGGAGGAATGAATTGGTGAGTTGCTTTTAAATTTGTGTATTTAGTAAACTAGAGTGCTGTTCATGGTGTTGTATTTCAGTGTTAAATGTAAAGATACTTTTTTCTTGCATCCAACAAGTAGCCAAATAAAAGGTGTCCGTTCACATATAAAATCACCCACAAAATTCTGATTTGTTGGCAGTGCTTACCTTTGCTTGAAGGAAAGTTCTGTTGCTTGATTGCTAGAAATATTTTAGCATTTCACGTGATGTACCTGCCCTAGGGTTAGGGCTGATAGTGCAGTTCCTTGCTCCGAGGACAAAAATGGTGGAAATACCATTACCGCTGGTCAGCAGGTAATAAGGTACCAGTGCAGAGGAACTGGTACAAAAGGATGGTGAGGACTGTCCTTGTGGTATCAGCACCGCACACGTGGTGTGAGATGGTATTTACCTCAAACACCCCCAAACACATGAGGATGTCTCACTAGTTTCATGTTGGACTGCCAGGGCATCTCCTCCAGCAGAATGGGAAATTTTGGTGCATAAGCTCTCCTTGATTTTCTTTGGTAGAGTGTCACTCAAAAAAGTGCGTACCCAAAATTCACTTGCTCTGTTATTTGTTTTTTTGCCTGGGGGTTTTTGGCCTTGCTGAGCTGAGAAACGTGTAGGACATATAGTAGGAAAGTGTCGTTTTTTTCTGTAGTAGCAGTGCATCAGGTGACAAATGCTGATTACATGTGTGGAATTGTGTCATGACAAGAAGAGATCAATTCCTACTTAAATCTTCAGCTCTTTTTTAAATCAAGTTAAAACCCTAAATCATTAATATCCCCTTTTATACCTGAAGAAACAGGCCTTGACACCAGAGTTAAATCTAGGTCTTCCAGCTCAGTGATGTGAAGACTGACATTGTCACCAGGGCAAGGTATTCCCTCTTCCATTGTTTTCCTGTCTTTCTGATATGTCAGTGATACCTTGGAGCTTCGTCTTAAATCTCGAAATCCTTGCAAAGGAAGCACACAAGTACCTAGCAGCTTAATTTTGCATTTAGTGTAATTAATCGCACTGTGTGAAGCATTTTTTTGCTGTGCTGGAGTTCCGTTTGATTTTTTTTTTTGTTTGGTTGAGGTTTTTTTTTTTATGCTTTCTACTGAAGAGGAATGGAAGTGTTCTGGGAAATGCTGAGTGTGTGGCTTTTTATGGAATTTGTCCATTTTAAGAGATTTGGCCACTTAAGTGTAATTTACTGATATTCTAGGGATTATTCCTTCTGTCTGTTAGAATTACCCTGGCAAATGCCAAGTTATCCCATAAATAAAATATTTTTCAGGAAAACAGCAGGTTCGTCCTACTGTGTTAAACACAAACACCCTCCTCCTTTCCTGAATCAAGAAAGAAAAAATGCAGTGTCTTCCTCTAAATATACACTCGTGTTTTTCGCTGCTTTTAATTTCGCACTACGGTTCATTTCTGCAGTTACTTGAGTTGTATCAACAATTATAAAAAAAAAAAAAAAGAAAGAAAGAAAAAAAAAAAACCCTGCAGCCGTTTTCAGCTCTTGTTGTTCTTGGCACAGGATCAGTTCTGGTGTCCAACTGGTAGGACCTGAAACTTGGTGCTTAACAAGTGCCTGTAGTCAAAACAGTTGGTGTGTGCGAGCACTGATCTGGTATTTGCTGCGGCAGGTCATCTGCCTGATTTTTTACCGTGTGCAGAATACCTAATCACGTTGCTGTGTTTCTCTGACGGCATCTGTGGCAATGTGAATCGTTTCACGTTCCAAAAGTACATGTTTACAGTCGTCGTAGAATCAGATTAAGTTGGCAGCCTGCTCCTCTCTGTAAGTGGCTCAGTTTACATTTCTTCTTCTAGCAGGATGTTTTGCATAATTTTGCTGATCCTACTCACTTGTAGACTTTGTGAAATGGAGAATCGTTTTAGTGGATTTATGTCAGAAAGCGGAGCTTGTGTTTATTGTAAATAAACACCAGCAGAACGGTGGTTATTTTAGCACTTGATAATTTCCCAATTATGTCATTTGACCTGGAATGAAGCTTGCGATTGTCGAGCTGTGTTTTGTGCAGCGGATCAGTCCGGGGGTTTGAGCTGGCAGTGTATTTCCTTTGTCAGTTTACAAGAAGTATCAAAATGAAACCGACTGTGCTGTTTCCTTTCCAGTGCGCAGCGCAAGAAGGGTGGAACGGTTTGCAGATATTATTTCCAAACTTTTTCAGCTGGACTTGGAATAGTGTTTTGTCAAAAAAGCTGGTAAAGTTATCCTTCGGTCTTGCAACATTGTGCTGTCGTTTGCTAGCATCAAATCCAAGTTTATTTTTGCTTAACCTCTCGTACTGGGTTTTGTTAGGTTTTTGTAGACCGTGGCTGCAAAATGAAAGTGCTTACAAGGTGTTTATGAACTCTTGTTATGAACCAGCTGCCAGTTACTGCAGGATGACACATTTCTACAAGCAGTCTAGTTGTTCAGTTTTCTGGTTGCTGGCTGTCGCTTTTCGGGCATGTGTGGGTTTCTTCTGTTTTAGTTTTATTAGAATTAATGCCAAGTACATTTGCAAACTTTGAACTGGGATCAGTACAAGGTGGCAGGTTTCACTTACTGTTTACTGAAATTGTAAGTATACATTGCTCAACTTTGCACAGTGAAGGGCTGTGCAACGAAACACCTCAGGGTAAACTGTAAATAGAAAAACTGTATTTTGTGCATAGGTGGTGTATGGAGTTACCATAAGTAACGTCTTCATCCACAAGACTGTGATACATTACTGGAACAGAATCACATTGTGGATGAGATACTAAATTTCATTACCGTCTGCTTAAATATTGTAAATGGGGAATAACAAACAGTGTTTGTATTGTGTTAGGAGCAGTTAGATAAATTACTTTGTGCTATTTTAAGTAAAAGGGCTATGAACTCAAGGGTTGTGATGAATACAAGCGTAAAAGGAGTTCTTATTATTCTGTAATGTTTAGTAACAGCAAATAACCTTCTTACCTTTCTGGGTTTTAGCAATTATATTTTGTTTGTTTTTACTAAGTGTAATGCCAAGCTATAATCCATAACACTGGGTTTCTGATGAGTTATTCGTGGGTCAACCTAAAATTGATTTTTGCTTTAGGCCTCTTGTACGCAGGAAGTCAGATCACGCTCAACAAGAGTAATGTTTCAAAATGACTGCTGCTGACAAAGTTCTAGTATCTCTCTTCTGACAACGTTAGAGGGAATTTTTGTTGTTGTTTTGTTTCAACTACCTGCAAAAAAATACTGAAAGACCAAAGGCGCATATTTCTCTATGCTCAAGCTGTATCGTGATGTTTTTCCTTTGCAATCTTCTGTGTCTCACCGATGGAGAAGGCACTGTGGGCAAAAACTGCTCGCTTGATTTGATCAATTTTGAGTAGCGCATATTGGGTAAGAGTGGATGTAGGTGGGATATACTAAGAAATGTTTTTTTGTTTGCAGTCCAAATTAGAGATATCTGCAGTTTCAGGATCATATAAAGATCTTTTTGGGTACAAAACTACTGCAGTCCAACTGGAAACATATGGTTGGCGTATTTTACTGGCAACATATTCACTGTTGTGTCATCGTCTGTAAGGTTTGCTGTGAGCTGAGCGAGTGCTTGATCTTGTGTGAGAGAGTCAAGGCAAAAATTCGAGAAGAGACTTTCTACTCAGAATGTGGGTTTGCCTCTTTTTCCCACACGCTGTGCTTGTGGCTCTGGAGCTCATGCTGCCTCTATTGCTTTGCTTTTTTGCTTATGATTAGAAGGAGATGTGGCGTTTCCTGCAAAACAGCTGCTAGTATTCCCTGGTGACCCGTCAGAGAGGATCCAGTGGAATTACAGATTCAAAGGCAGACCTAGAGGACTTTGGCAGCTGCAGCAGAGGTTTTGGGGAAAGGTAGGGGGTTGCATTGTGTAGGATGCAGGACGGAGGATTAGAAATGGAGTACAAGGGCATGGGAGAGAAGTTCTGGAGGTTCAGAGAGTGTTAAGTCTCCAACAACATAAGGACTTCGCATCTAGCAAACAATTCAGATTTGGCTGAGAAAGTTGGACTGTATCCATGTTTCCATAGGACGTGGAGAATCTCCTGGAATAGTTTAAGATCGTTCGCAATGCTACTGATGCAGAGTTTGTACTGCGCATTAGGACGATATGTAACGTTGGGCTTTCAGACTCTTGCCACTAACTAGGAAAAATAACAGATATTGACCTGAAATTGATTCTTTAGAAAGTGCAGTTAATTCGGTGAGAGAGTGTTAAACTTTCCTCTGAGATTAATGTCATTAATACATTAACTGTTTGACAGCAGAAATCACATGTTGCTTGTCACTTGCTGCAGTGGCTGCGCTGAGACAGCTGAGAGGTTGCAAAAGGATTAATGCGGTAAAGCGGATTGTAACTTTGATTGTGTTCTCTCTGCTCCTGGATTTGACAGCAACTGGCATTTAGAAACAAAACTGAATATGTGTTGTTATTTGTGTGGAGTCTAAACATCCATTTGGAAGTATTTAAATGAATTGGAAAAGTTCTCTTTCATGTTTTAAACTTGAGCACACGTTCATGGCATTGCAGGCTTCTGCAGAAACTGAAATGCATGTAGAATTTAGGTTAGTATCTTATGTGTGACAACTAGTTTTCTGGTTCCCTTGCAGGATTTTTTCATTTTTTAGGGGCAAAAATTTTCATTCTACTTTAGGTTCATTTATGTCCAGTGACTTCCACTTCTGTATGTAAACAGGGACAGCCATGTCCACATTTGTGTGCATATGAGTTCACCTGCCCTGCTAATCTGTCTACAGATGAACTGCAAACGAGCGTAGAAATTTTTACACAGATGGCTGGTTGTCTTCTGAATGTGTTAGTATGTGAATACCAGATTTTATAGCAACTATTTCGTGTGCAAATGTCTTTTATTCACAGATTAATTTATTGCATAGGCTGTATAATAGCAGATTTCGATATTGTATGTAATTACATATATATGTAAAATATGAATATACAAATTAATAGAAATTTTTAAAAAACAAATGTGACCAGGAAACTCTGATAGAGGAGCACCGCCACCCTGGTTTAAGCAGTTGATTTTGACAGCTGACAGCCCTTTTGCTTTATCATACATTCCCATTATTTCTCTGCAACTTATTACTGATATCTAAGGCTGATTCACTACCACATATGTAGTAAGGAAGGAGGAAGTGAGAGGCAACCTAATAGTTCTTAAGAAGGAATATACCAGTGTTTAGTTACGATTTATGTCCCCACCATCAAGATTTGTCTATGAGGTTTCACGCCTTCGGCAAGTCCAGCCTCCTCTGGCCGTGCTTGCCCGGCTTAAACGGGGGGTTTCTGCCCCCTTGGAGAGACTTACTCTTCCAGCTCTCCACGGTGGCCCTACCTGCAAGGTGTTGCTGCTGCCTTCTCCTGCTGACACTAAAGTGACGTTTGCTTACATGAGCAAATGTGCAGGTTTTCCCGGTCTAAGCAGCATCTGAGAACACTGACAGTTGTATGGCACTGGCTATTTACATTCTTCCTCTTTACAGTGGTGATAATTTCCATTTTGCTTCTAGGAAATTTCAAGAGAAGCTGGGTAATGCTGATAATTCTCAAACATGTGTCAGAGTCTGTCTAAAACACGGAGGACCTTATGTAGGCATAGTTTGGGGGCAGAAGGAGGTTTGAGGAGGTAATAGCAGTTGGTTCTGGTCACACGAATGACCGCCGATCTGACACACTCAGATAAAATAAGTAATCTTGTTATCTTTTCCTTCCCAATCTTTTAAGTAAACATTTATTTAAAATAGTGGGATACACTTTATTATATTGTCATGTCACAACAATGCCTCTTACCTCATTTTCTATTTTATAGTAAAAAGTCCGAAGTTAATGTATTGGTTTGCTCTTGGGAATTAATAAGTTGAGGAAGTTGTCTAGGGAAAAGCACCAAATGTTTAGGATGACTAAAAATTCAGTGTAAAGAGACTGTTAAAAAATAACTTGCTATGGCATGTGATACTTAGATGACTTGAAAATGTAATTTTAGATGGTCAGTATCTTGAATGTCCGTCTTTCCGGAAGATTAATTTTAATAACAGAGTCGTGTATTTCACTTCCAAATATATCCATAGGGATGATATCAAAGACACAGTTTATTGGAAGGCAGTCAGTCTTAAGAAAAGCAGTAGCTGTGGTGAAGATTGGAGTAATTAATCCTGAATTTATATAATTTGTGTATGGAAATAAATTTTTTTCCTGAGTTTCACTTTATATACAGCTTGGTTTTGTTGGTTACATAGCAGTTCCTTTTCATCAGCCCTCAAGTCATTAATGGGAAAATTGCAAATTTTTATTAAGCTAATCTAAATTGATTAGGTAGTTGCTGAGAAGGTTAGTGAATCTTGAAACAATAACTATTATTTAATGAAATAAATACTCTGTGAATGGAACTCTGCATTTCAGAGGCAGATGCGTAGCTTAAATGGTTTTTGCCGCAAATGTGAGGTGAAATGAATGTAAACGAAGTACATCCTGCAAAGGACTTCTAAAGGCAGAGGCTGCACACTGAGGTGTGTGGCGGGGTGAAAAACTGCAAATGACAGTTGGCATTTGGGGCGTAAGGGGAACTCGTGTTTTTTTTTAAAATATTTAATTATGTATTTAAATAAAAAAAAATCATGTATTTAAAAAAAATTAAGACTGTATTGTTCTTCAGTTGCAGGAGAATCTGGAGGGAATTAGCATTTGTAATTAAAGCTGTGAATATGAAGATATGGAAGTGCTTGATCTTTAATAGAAAATGCCTTTATTTAGTCATTGGAAATATAATAGAGACAGTTTGGAATATTCTTTAATTTTTTTTTTTAAGCATTTATCTTTGTTCTTGAGGTATTCGCCTATTGCAAATTAATCATGGATGAATCCTTCTGCTACTGGCAAGTTTTTACTTGTGAGGATGCCAGACAAATTGTCATGTTTTGATTCTCTGTGGGAAAATTTTTCTTAGTTACCGTTGAAATATCAAAGCTAGGGAGCACCACGGGGTTGGTGATGTAAATACAAAACCTTCCCTCGCAGCAGCAGCAGGTCGCTGTTGCTTCCTTAACCTGCTCTTGGCTGACGGAGTGATGCTGTGCAAGCTCAAGGAGTAGCACCCACTTGGATTCTCCAAGTGAAGTGCTGAAGGCTTTAGGCGAGGAAAAATTGCTGCATGTTGAAGGAGAAACTCCAGCTCATCCAGAGTTCTCGATCTATAATTACATTGCGCTTGCTACGTTTGATTACTGTGTCGGTAGCGGGGGTACCTGGCTGATCCCCGCCGTGGAGAGACTTGGTGCCGGGGTGCCGGCAAGCCGGAGTCAGCTGCTGCCGAGCACGGCCCTGCTGACTGGAAAATTCCTCTTCCCCCGGCCGGCCCGTGCCGCCCGCTGCCTCTGGCTGGGGAGCACCGGGGCTGGCTCCCTGCGGGGTGACGGCGCTGGGGAAAGGGTGATCCCGCAAACGGGGGCACGGGGCTGGTAAGGATTTATAGCAGCTCTCAGCAGAAAACAACTCCTGTCTCTTGTAATATTTTGTAGTCGTGCTTAAGTTCGCAGCACCAGGCCCGTTGTTTGCAGCACACTGTGATCCCGCTGGCCGGCCAAGCACAAGCACTTCTGCCCTGGAGAAGTATATAATTTGTAAAGAATGACCAAATACCTTCTTAAAACAGTCTTTTTATTTAACAATATCAGGGATAAGACAGTTAGATTTTTTAATAATAATAACCAAACCCAAACAGTTTTACTGAAGTCTGTGTGTCCTGAAGCCTGCTCTCCTGTTGCGGGCTCAGCAAGGCCTTGCTTTTTGCAGTACTTAAGAGGTCTCTCGTGTGAGCATGAACAGTGCTTACACAAGGGCCGGACCTCTAGGTGCAACATTTGTAACTGATAGATGAACTTCCTGCTTTTTTTTGCACTTGCCGTTTGCTCTGTGTGGAAAAAAATAAGCTTTTGCCTTGATCGGTGCTTGGAGATAACCTCCAAGCTATGAACCAGGCAGAGCCTGCCTCTCTGGAGGGGCTGGGAGCAGTAGACCTTTCGCTGCTCTTCAGTCTTCTGCTTGTTTTCCTGATAGCGTCCCATTAAACTTGAAATGAAATAGTCATAAAGTAAACTGCCCAATAACCAGGTCACATGAATTCTTCATAAACCATTATAGAAGCAATCTCACGTCTGTCAGTATTTCACCTAAGTCATCTGAGCTGGTGGTATATACTCTTCTCTCTTCTTTACACGGAAGAGCTGGGACATCTAGTGTACCTCACACAGATGCTGGTGGTTTCTTATTGCTTAGAAAACAGTTTGAGATTTCTTGGTGAAAATTTCTGGTAGATGATTAGCATTTATTTTACTATGTTTGCATTTTTCAGAGCACTTCACGGAGTTGATTTTGTGTAACTATCATTTGGCTTGATTACACTGACAACAGTAATGAACTGGTGTGCTTCGGAGTGATGAAATCATTGTAACTAGCATAGAGAGGAACAATTTCCTCTTCCCTGACATCTTTTTTTTTTTTTCCTTCTAGTCTATGAAATGCTGTAAAGTTTATTATTTTTCCATTACAGAACGAAGACACGGTTCAATGTGTAAACCTTCCCCTTCTCCAGCTTCTCCAGCCTGCAATTCCAGGACATCCCTAGTACAGATGAAACCGAAATCGTGTATCAGCGGCCATAACCCTGTCAGCAGCAACTCAAAGCCATTCAAAACGCCCAAAGACAATCTACTTACCTCCAGTAGCAAACAGCACACAGTCTTTCCTTCAAAAGTATCACGGGATAAACCATGGTAAGTACCAAAATAAGTTACCAAAGATGTTGGTTTTCAAAAAGTAGTAAGTATCTCTATGTATAATTTACAATCATAAAAAAAAAATCCGTATTCTCATCTTAGATAAGTTTACAGTTTAAGGCTCTGCATTTCCTAAGGGAGGAAACTGGGATGTTTTAAATCAAAAAAATATATATAAAGGAAGACCAAAAAGGGCTGGATTGCTTTTCTGATATTACATCAAATGTCTGCTTTTCTAGGACGCATATAGCAAGTGAGATCTTGACCCAGTTTGCTGTCTTTAAGGTCCATCTTCCATTACAGTATCAGCCGTTAAAACTGATGCTTTTCAACAATGGATTAATTTTTGCAGAGTTCTTAATATTGGCTTAACTGATGTTCGTGAAAACTTACTGGTTATAGTCATTTATCTTCAACAGCAGCTGCTGTTGGAGTTCATTCTGTATTTTGATAATGTTTGATGCCTTATAAGAAGACAGAAGAAGATTCTGGCTGCAAAAAATCACTATTTTGGGGGCGTCTTACATCATGTACTGTGATATATATACACATATAGGCTTTGAGACTGCCAGGCCCATCCTCCCGTGACTGTGATGTTAGCAGCAGAGTTGCAAAAATGTAGATTAAAGCAGAACTGGGTCACTATTTTATCCCATAAAAACCTGTTTTGTCTTTAGTTATCTACAGAAAAGATGCTTTGTGATTAGGTCACTAGGTTGGTGACTCGATCTGGGTTCAGTTCCTGGTTCTGCGCAGGCTGCTGTTGCGCCTTAGGGTCCTCGGACTCAGTTCTGTGTCTGTAAGCTTTAGATAGTAAGACTTCCTTTTTCGTAAGTTTTATCTACTAACTGTAAACATCCTTCCTTTTTATATGTAATATCTAGCATAAGGTCATGATTTTAGGTAGGGTTTCTGGACACAACTGCCTTAAAGCAGTAAATAATCTAATCTAAACCATTCGCTCGTGACACAAAGCATAAACTCAAATTATGTTAAAGTAATAGCTCATGTTTTCTGCCTGAAATGTGCACTAGCTGGTCTGATTTCAAAGAGAGCAGCTTCTGCTTAGCTGTAGAATTTACCTTGCACTGGAACAAACTTGATCAAAGTCTAATCTTCCTATAAATCTGAACCCACCATCTCTATAAGCATGATGTGCATTCTGGACAACTATGGTATATAATTCTGAAAACAGAAAATCTAGATATTTAGATTGTGCACACACAGAGATGAGATAGATGTTATTCTAGTTAAGGTGTAAGTTCCTTATTTACTCTTTTTAAAAAAAAAAAAAGTGTTCTTGACTGAATAGTGACCTTTTCTTTTGAATGTTGGAAAGAAATTTTATGCAAGAGAGGATTTATTATTTTTTTTTTTTAAGTCTAAAACAGAATCAGAAAGGACTTCAGAATATTAACACTATTGACTATAAACCTGTTTCTTATCCTAGTGTTACAGACACTTCCATATCCACATTTCAGCATACTAACTGAATCTATAAACAATATCTTCCGTTCTGGCAACAGATGGCATTCTGTCAGTCAGTAAAAAGCTGGAAGGGAACAAAATATCTGAGACATTTCCACCAATCCCTTTTCCCTTTATTGGGAACATCCCAAACATTGACTGATGATTAACAAGGTAGATTTAGCCATTTAAAACTGTTGTACTGCTCTGTTAATACTTTGGCAACGAATATGTCAGTAGTTGTACCTGTGAATTACCCAATTCTTGCAGCTCTGCTGGGAGATAATACTGTGGTTTTGTTTACCAGTGGGGAAAAATGAGGCATGTAGTAGTTAACAATATTGTAATCATCACATATCAAATCACAAACAGTCTGAAGTGGAGATCAGTGAAATTGTCTTTCAAAATTTAGCGTTAAGTGCCTTAGATTAGATGACTTGTTAAAGGATAAAATAGGTCTGATAATCATCACAGGTTATAGAGAGCTGACAGCTGTTACGGAAGAAAGTGTTTGTTCATTAGTGGATTATAATTTTTATTTAGAATTCTAGAAAATATTCACCAGGTCTGATTTTCTTAAAGGAGAAATTATTCATAAAATTTATTCTTTTTTTAAGATAAGATCATATCTTCCATTCAGCTGTCTGTACAAGCCATAGAATTTCACCCGCTTATCTTTTGGAAAGAAATAATCAACACAAATACGTTTGTCTCAAAACTGCAAATAGGATTCATCTTGTATCCAAGTGTGTTGTGGTTTATCATCCTCAGAAGCTTCCAGTTATTCAGTGCTTGTGTCTGTTATGTTGTAGTCTTGTCCCACAAATAGTTACTTGACATGGGTTCTTCCAGATGGTTATCAAATTAGCTTAATTCAGGAATTGTATCACTTGTAATGATTGCTTTCCAGACCTGGAATAACCTTTGTTGTGCTTGCCTGATTCATTCATACAGCATCTCTCTTAAATTTTAGCTGTGACAATTAGTAGTAGTATTTCAGCAATGGCCTCTGCAACAGCATGGCCCAGTAGATCTGTCTGTGGTCATGCCTGCCTGCATGTAGACCCAACTCTTCCGTTGTTTAATTCATTATAGTTTTGGTTGCATGATCATCTTAAACATTGACTGAGTAGCTCTTTCTCACCTTCACATCCTGTGTCATTCAAAGATGCTCTGCAGAAGTTCGGGTTGCTCCTCGGCTAGTGCTTTAAAAAGCATGATCAGAGTGATCAGATGAAAGAGATCTGGAATTGGTTCATTTTTGTAGCCACTGTTTTAATACGTTCCTTCTTGTAGCCGGAATATGAAGGATTATTGTGAATACATCATCCAGAAATATCTGTCAGCTCTGGTTTTTTTCCCCTGTATCTCTCTAACATTGTTGCTATTAATACAGCAGCGCTTAGAGACTGGAGCAGTGCTGGAGCACCGCTGCGCTGTGCACAAGATAAATGTAAACCATCATTTTCTGAAGCTTGCAGTTGAAGTGGTAAGAGGTATAGCAAAAAGGTGGAAAATAAAGACAAAAAGGCAAAGAGTAAGACGATAGGTAGTAATAATAATAACGAACAAGTGATCATAATTAATAAGAATACCCCAGACTTAGCCTTTATAAAAGGCATTTCTGCGGCCAGGCGCTCTCCTGCTCAGTGCTGACCTGCCCAAAGGATGCTGCTTCACTCGCCGTGTCTCAGCACAGCTTCTGAGTGCTGCCCTGGAGGATTTTGGTGCTCTGATGCTACAGGGTGTTCATTTCCACCCATCCGTGATCCTGAGGCAGTGTAGAATTGGAATCAAGCATTAAGGTAAGGTAGCGCTGAGACACCAGCTGAAGCAAGTCTCCTTGACCTCCCTCCACAAAGATTAGCCATTGCCTGTTCTGAAAATGAGATGGAAATTCTGTGGTTTTCATCAACACGTAGAAAACTGACACTTACTGTAAACAGAAATAGGATCACAAAGGTACACCTATGGGTAGTCATTTAAAATTTATAATGTCACTTTTCAAAGGATTTTTTTTAATCATCTCTTAGTCTTTACTTCTTTGTGTTAGGAAATGCCGTTATTCATACTGAGGTTGAGAAAGTGAAGCTAGTAAAGATTTAAGGACAGTTCTAATGCAGCATGGAGTTGGAAACAAAATTCAGCAGAGTTAACTTGGACTACTAATTCTAACCACTAAATCACAAATACTTTGTTACGTTGTAGAGGCTATGTCAGCAATGTAGAATAGAACAATGTTTTACGTTTTTAAATGTTTGTGAATTTATTTTCTCACAAATTTGAAGAGTTGGATGATTGGCTGAGATTTTTAGAATTAATATAGTTATGAATGACTAACAAAAACCACCCAGCAAAATTACATACCAGCGAGGAAAAATATTTTTTAAAAGCCTGAAGGAAGGAAAACAGAGGTAATAAGGAGCTCCTGGTATGAGTAGGGTTGTGACATACTACAATTATTTTTCTTGCTTGGGAATGACAGTGTCAAGCAATGGGTTGGAACTGAAAGCATTGCCACAAGGTACTTGGGAGGAAAATTCACTCTTGTTTGGGGAGTTCATCGCAGGTTCTGCTGAAGGAGAGAATAGAATAGAATAGTTCAGTTGGAAGGGACCTACAATGACCATCTTAATCCAGCTGCCTGACCAAGAACATGAGAAAACAGGAGAAAATTAGTTATCTTACCTGAAAAAGAGAATGAGCTTTTGAACCATTGTGATCAAGGACTTTGTGTAGCCCTCAGATATTTTTGTAGCCTTTTTCTGGTTCACTTCTAATTCATCAACATTGCTATTGAACCACTGGTCAGCAACACTGGAAGCCATATTCCAGTATCAGTATAACCAGGGATGTATGAAAAATAAATTTGCTCCTTAATCTAATTTGCCGTATCCTTTTCCTAATATAAGAACAACAATACAGTAAAAGCTCAAATTGCTTATCCACTGTGACCACTAAATATTTCTGTCCCTATTTTCCAGAATGTTGTTTCCTCATATTTCACTGCAGACTGAATAGCTTTTTATTTCATGTGTAACTTCACATTTGCTTATATTGAAATATCTTTTTGAATTAATGAACCTACCAAACGCTCCATGCTACTTTTTATAACTGCCTTTGTCTCTTCATTATTTAGTTTCCCTCGTTCCTGATTCTACCAGCAGATGTTATTACTAGTAATCTTACCATTATTTCTGAAGACCAGTGAAGTTTTCAGTCATGTCAGACTTGGTAACGATGGCTAAGAAGTCACCCTAGCCAGCACCCTTATTGAATCATAAATCTCTGAAAAACTAGTTTTTAATTTTATGTTGTTTAACATTTGCTTTTAAACTGTTTTTATTTGTGTTTTATAATGCATTTCAAAAGTCAGAACATTTTCACAGTTATCTTTGTCATCTTAACTAGTAATCTCATCAAAAAGTGAAACCAGATTTCTTTGCCAAGATCTAATTTTCAGTAAAACCATGTGAACTAATTGTTTATCAGTTTATTTTTATTATTTCTTCCAAGACACTGGTTTGGGTTTTCAGTGTGGATGCAACAGCAGCACTTAGCTGGCTTCTCTAAGTTGCAAAATATTCCAACATTCAATTAGAAATTAATAAGCTGAGACCCAACCCTTTTGGAATTCATGGCCACGTTGTCCAGATTTGCTTATTTAAAAAAAAAAAAAAAAAAAAATCATTATTTTTCAGCTGGCACTTTACACTTACTGAGGGAATTAAAAAACGTTTTGGAGCATCTCCCTTATGAGGAAAGGCTGAGAGCTGGGACTCTTTAGCCTGGAGAAGAGAAGGCTGAGGGGAGACCTTATTTTGGCATACAAGTATCTAAAGGGTGGGCTGAAGGAGGATGGAGCCAGACTCTTTTCAGTGGTTCCCAGTGACAGGACGAGGGGCAATGGGCACAAGTTGGAACATAGGAAGTTCCGCTCAAATATGTGGAAAAACTTCTTTACGGTTCGGGTGACAGAGCCCTGGCACGGGCTGTCCAGGGAGGCTGTGGAGTCCCCTTCTCTGGAGATGTTCAAGACCCGCCTGGATGCAGTCCTGAGTAATGTGCTCCAGGCATTCCTGCTTTGGCAGGGGAGTTGGGCTAGATGGTCTCTAGAGGTCCCTTCCAACTCTGAAAATTCCGTGATTCCGTGATTTTTGTCTGATTGGAGATTGTTATCGTGCTTCCTTCTCAGTATGGAAGAAATACTGAAGGTTTCTGTCATTTTTGCATCGCTAATAACTATTTTACTGTCCTTTAGATAGATACTGCTATTAATATTAGAATTTCTTTTGTGTTTAAAAAAAAAAAATCTTGTCTTTACTAAATACGGATTTTTCTTACCTATCTTTGGCAATCGTGTGTACTCCCAGTTTTTTTACTGCTTGTTGTGTGCCTTTCCTCAGTTTTTATGTTTGTTGCATGTTGTTTTTCTAATTGTCCCTTTCGGCAGTTGTCTTTAATAAATCTAAACAGGCTCTTCATTCAAAAATTCTTTTTAAAATATAGTAAATAAGATTAGAAACGTTATTTTGTTTTTCTAACAAACTTCTTTTAAAAGAAATCCTCAATTTTCACTCAAAAAACTCAGTTTGGGAAAAGAACGCTCTTTAACCATCAAATATAAATGTAAGCATTTATGATTTATTTCACTTTTTAGTCCATAGTAATTGACTAGGTCATTGGTCCTGCGCAGCTTCCAATTGGCCATTTGGTTATCCATTCATCTTTGTGTTATGCTAAGATGAAACTAGAGTTCCTTAATGTTAAATGCAGTACCCACTTATATATATTTTTTTCTTTTTAAAAAGAGAGAAATTATCATCTGTAGCTTCTAAAATCTTAAATAATTTACCGTAGTCTGCCAGGAATCCTATAGAACATCTGTCTTCAAATCCTGGAGTATTTTTCTTTTTTCTTCCACATTGCAATGAAATGCATGATGAAGGTTGACTTGTTCTGTAACAAAACTAAGCAAAAATGTTCCTTTCCCAGGGCTTTTTTCATTATCACAGTGATCCGTCCGTATGCACCCTAGGATTTGAGGTTCTGAGCACTGCAAAACAAAGAAACATTTTTCATATTTATTAACCATATTTTGCTACTAGACCAGATAATACACTTGGCCCTTTCTCTGTGTATCAGTACTTTGAATTAAGGTGGATCTTAGAAACTGGGTGTGCAGATTTGTTCATGTATTTTTACGTCATTTTATGTAGTAAAACTACTTGATTGAGCATAAAAAAATTCTATTTTCAGAAAATATAATTGCCGTCTGTTTAAACGCCCAAAAAATTAATTCCTACCCTGAGATGTTACAACTTTTGTCTGTGGTTTAACTTAACAAATTCAGAGCAGTTTAAAAAATCAGAGGATCAAATCCTCTTACATAGCTCCATGTTTGCATTCATTGAAATACTTAATGCAATTCTGGTTTTATGAGTAAATTACGTTTTTTTGCTTAGTTGCTGGCCAGCGCTCTACATTTTACTGCAGTCAGATCTGTATTCTGACTAGCTGACTGCTTTATTTATAGTACCACAGGATATGGAAGTTTCATAGAATTTAATTCCAGCTCCAGAATATGTCTTGGTGTCTAAATCTTCCTTTTAGTTTTGTATATACGTATTGTTCATATCAAGGTTTGTACATTTTTCTATGTGAAAATACCCTTAGAACAAAGATTAACAACTTTGCAGTATGGGAGAGTCTGCTCCAGCCCGGCCACGTACACTGCGTATCATCTTCAGCAGCTACGGAGAAAGAGGTTTTGTAGTAGCCCGGGAAGGTCAAGACTTGAGTTACTTTGGACCCTGCTTCCGAAGGGTGTCCCATGGAGAATGCCGTCTCAAAGTCATCTTTTTCTGATTCTAGAAACTCCACACCTGTTAACCATTCCTTCCATAGGAAGAATGCAGCAAAGGTGCCGTTTTTCAGACACAAAAGACTTACATTATGCAAGACGTGAATGGGGGGAGGCCCCAAGCGGTACAGCGATGTGCAGACAGGCGAATATTGCCTGTCTTGGGGCACTGACAACAAGTGTGGTCACTGGCAAGAAATGCTGCTTACCTGAACTGCAGCATGCCGGCGGATTTCAGAACATATACTGATTTAGCAGCAGTTGTGTGTTTAACAAACGTCACGCGAATAATGCACTTGCAGAAGCTCTGCACTTCCATGCAAAATTACTGCCGTGATGTGCAAGAAGCAGCTTGTTCTTCGAATACAGTTTGCTAAGGAGTAATTTTGCACTCGTTATAAATACCTTTCCTTTTACCTTTAAGTGTGTACATCAAGTTAAACCTTTAAGATAAAAATAGATTAAAGAATCCCCACATTTTAAGAAGTTTTTCTGCGTGGGACAGCCTCCTCGACTGTCACCTTGATGCTGGGGATTAAAATTATGGTGGTTAACTTTGTTCTGTGCAATTCAGAAAGGAAAAGATTGGAATACTTTTAAGGAGGCTCTCATGCTTCTAGATGAGGATTTTGTTTTACTTTTTAAACATCACCATTGCATTTGTATTTAAGAAAAATTGTGGGTTTTTGTTTGCTTAGTGTGGAATGACAGTCTGAAAATTGTCATTTTCACGTGGTCTGTGTGTGAATTTGCTTACAAGGAAGATAATCAACTATTTGGCAAAAGCACCTCTCCAGGCAGCGTAGGGAAAGAACTGAATACGTGAGATATTTTAATTCATGGCCTCCAATGAAACTTGGGCCGAAAGCTTTGAGAATTTAGTTTTTTTAATTAATATATTTTTTCTCTGTGTTTGTTTCAGTGAGGAGGGGTGTATAATTTATATATTAATTGGTAATCACAAGACATTCAATTTTGGAGTTGTTGGGTAGGTAAAAAGGAGCTATCGTTGTTGGACATTTCCTCATGCAGATAGGAGCCAGAAAAGTTAAAATAACGTTGGAATTGAAAATCACTTGTCTCGGGGTTTTTTGCTGCCAAATTGAGAAGGTAACAGTTTTTAGTGTCACAAATATGCTGTGGTGGTAGGTAAGTTAGGAGAAGTTAGTTCCTGCAAAACTTATTCTCAAAAAGGGGCAACTAAGCTAATAATTATATTGGGAATTTTTATTTTTAAGTTCCTCAATTCATCAAGGATTTTAATACTCTTAAAGGGACCGCTGTTAGGATTTCTGTGCTTAAAATCTTTTCTCCTTGTTTCCAGAACTTGTATGTTATTTGGACACATCTGAGCAAACGAATTATTTTTGTGTTTGTTTAAAATATTAATATTATTAGCAAACTACTTCATTATCATGGTGAGTTTAGTGCAGCGTACACATACCTGATACGTGTTTGTGTTAAAGGCAGGAGACTATATATGTAAGGGGGTATGTTTTGCTTAGTACCAAAGACTTATTTTGCTTACGAATAGTAGGGGATTGGATCTTAAAGAAAAATACAAAGCTTTATTTTCATAATTCTCTACACCGCAAGGCTTTACAGATGCCTGGTTTTGTAAACATTTGATTGAACAAAAATAGTCAATAATGGCACTAAGTATTTCATTCAGTCTGGTCTGAAGATATTACATCACTTGCATTGAAACTTTTATATCTGTGGAAGGGGATTAAGTAACTGTAAATCTTTGGTACAGAAAATACAACTTGAAGCTTTTTCTTTGGTTTTGCAGCGTTCCTGTTCCGGTAGTCAGTCTAGAGAAAATTCCTAACTTAGTGAAGGCAGATGGTGCCAATGTTAAAATGAATTCTGCAACCACTACCACCATCACCTCCTCCTCAGCCTCTTCATCCACCATACCTGCTCCAAGTTTGGTTAAATCTGGTTTGACATCCAAGTCAGTGCCGCCGTCACCAGAAAAAATCCTGAACGGCAAAGGAATTATAGCTCCATCAATAGACAAGAAACACCAAAATGGCACTAAAAGCAGTAACAAGCCTTACAAAAGACTTTCAGGTAAGTGATGTTGTAATTCATCTTTTGAGGTAGTCTGTGTTTCGTCATTAATATTTCTATAGGTAAGAAATAATGTACTAATAAAATACTGTAGCCTGGTTTGGGTTTGATTTTTTTTTTACTGTAAGATGCCAGTTTGCATATATGAATAAGACAGCTTTCACACTCTTAGCATGTGTAAAATATTTTCAAAGTACACATTCTGTTTAGCTTGAAATTAGTGTGTTTAATGTGTTTCTCAGCTGGTCAACAGGCCAAATACAAATTTTTTAAGGAAGTAAATTCATTAAAACAGAAAGGCAGAAGGCTTTCTCAAGCCTTCTGTAATGTAATTTGGGTCTGTTTGCAACAAAAGAAAATGTGCCTTGGTTGGGTGACTTCAGTACCGTCATGAACAAGCTGAACAGTTGAGGTTTAAGACATTGGTTTATCCACCAAGTCATGATTTTTTTGCAGAACCTTCTGTCTTGGTTTTCAATACTAGAATATTCGAAGTAGATACGGGAAATGCTGGGGAAGTCTTAAAAGTCATAATTCCCCTCCACCCCTCTCCCCCTGTGATTCACACGTGGCTGAAGACGTTTGTAGCATGGGGATCTCGATCTTTCTCAGGAAGACAGGTTGGTGGGCTTAGGGGAGTGACATTAAATGAGGAAATGCCCTGGGTGGCCTTAGGCAGGGCAGTATTGATGTACTTTAGAAAACGAAATCATCTTCTGAGCCAGAACACTGGGGCAACAGTATTGAGGATGTCGGTCCCTGTGCAAATCTGCCACCAAAGCACAGCACGCTCCATCATGGGAGGGCAGAGGCTCAGTTGCAAAGGTTGCCATCCATTGGGAGGAAGAATTATTTTCTGTGGAGTTCCCCAGAGGTGGCCCATGCCAGCTGTTGGGCAGCGAGTAGAGGATTTGCCCCCTAAAGCTGAAAACATATTTTTGTTCTGAATGAAAAGAAACAAAGTGGGTTTAGGGATTTAATTTTTTTTTTTTTTTTTTTTAAAAAGTATCTGACTCAAGTTTACGGCTTCAGAAGCTGTGCAGGGTCTATTCATCAGCTGGCAGTACTTTGTGATTTGGTCAGGAACTTCTTGTGTGTACTGAAAGGCTAATTTTGCTAATGGCAGCATGATCCACGTTAGATCGTCAGTTTGGCAGAAAGTTAGTTCACATGATTTCTAAATGTGCACTAGTTATGAACCAAGTAGAAGTTGTACGAGGTAAATGCTTTCTTTTCCAGTTAATGAGTGTGCCCTGATTTTTGACTGAATATCAGGTTTATTTTTTTTCATTTTCTCGGATTTGGCAGTTAGCCTATGGTACTGCTCCCTTGGCTTGATTCCAGACCAGTGCGAGGTGTTTGCTAGGGCTGTGTGGGGTATGGAACAACGCCACTGCCTTAAAGGATTCAGTACGCTGATTGCGTTTTTAACCAGTGGCATATAAGAAAGCGGAACTGTTGTTCATTGTAGTGTTCCACAGAATGAAAAAAATATTAAGAGAAAGTAGCTGATTAGGCTTTTAAACCTTACATTTCACTTGCTAAGAATCCAATTTGTTATTGTAATAAAAACTGTCTATATTTTCCAGTTAATTTAAAATATTGGTTTCTTTTAAACCACTATTTCCTTTAATGGTTTAGATGCTTAATTTAGCTAATAAATTCTGAATTCCTACTCGGCCAATTGAAACTGATACTTTTTGAGATACGCGGTTTCTCCACGTCACCACATACCACTGCAGAGCTGTACGTGATGCTTGTACCTTTTTTTGTACAAGAGCTTGCTGAGATTTTTTTATGGAGGAGAATCATTTCTGTAGGGCCTTCCTTCACCTTGCTTGCTTTTTCTGCGGAGGTGACTCCATCGCTATTCTGTCTCTAAGCTGTCACTCACAGCGTCTTCTGGGCCAGGGAACACTTCATTGCTGGAAATTTCCAAACAGGCTGGGTCTCTGCACAGGACTGTTTGAGCACTGCAATAGGCGTTAGCTTACTTTTATATGCTTAACATATCCACAGAATTGATACTTTTTTTTTAAGCTCCTCTGTCACTGTGAGATTTAGAATCTGTTCAGTCTTGCTTCTACTGCCTCATGTATTGATGCAGGAACACAGTAATTTAGCAATGATGCGAATAGGAGAAGTCCTGAGAGCGCTGTAGATGAATGGCCTGCAGATTGTGTGTCACTATGATGGATTCCTCTCCATTATTATACAGAACTGTGAAAGGCTGAGAAAAAGATCTTGGAAGGTCAATGAGATGATTATTTTAGATATCCCATAAATTTCATTCATTTCACATTAAAAGAATGAGGCGGTGGCTAGGGGATTTAGGTTTCCCTCAGTCTGCTGCTGTGCAGCTGTACAGCTGTTAATTTTTGAAGCTCCTTAATACGTCTGGCTGGTTTACATCTGCTTTCTTTCCTTTTTAGCAGCCTCCACTCTCTCTCATACCATTTCCTTGACTGTGGCTGAAATTTTGTGTTTTTATTTCTTTGCTGAGAGCTGGTCGTTGTTTGGGTGATGAATGAACCTGCCCTCTTTTCAGGAGGGCTGTCGCTGGTGAGAGAGAGGAAGCAGCTTGTGGAACCACAAAAGACAGTGTGTAGCTGCCCAGCATAAGTGGATCAGTGTTCCCTAGTAGCAAACTGCAAAAAAATAAAACCCTTTTTTTTCCTAAGTCTTCCTTAGTTGTGATTCTCTTTGGGGTGAAGTTAAAGAATGCAGATGCCTGGTTTAAACCAAGCATATCTGTTGTGTTGCAAACAGCAGATTGTAAGAGTTCAGTTTTGACCCTTCCTCTTCTTTGAGTGAGGTTATAATGAGTGTCCTTTACTCCGTCCACCAAACGCGAAGGGGAATCCGTTCTGGAGAAACAGCCTTCTCAAGCTGTGCCTTGGGAGTCTAGGGCTTCTCACGCTGCACAGTTCCTAATACAGAGGTAGTCAGAAGCTGCGTTTCATTATAGATAAGAAGGTGATCAGCTTCATGCCATGTGTTGCCCAAACCAGGCACGTCTGTAGCTGGCAGTTGGATGTTCATGACTTCTCTGGAACAGCTACGCACGCTTCGGCCAGGAGAAGTGGTTCCCTGTTTGTATACTATTTTCTGTTTCTCAGCGAAAGCATGTTATTTTGTTGCTCGGTAGATGATGGAGGCTTCCACTTTTTCTGACTATAATTCACTATGTGGATTTTAGCTCTATATGGTTTCCTAAAAACTGGCTTTTTATAATCAGTCCTGCAAGTCTTGCTTGGTCGGGACACTCTAACTGACAAGTTGCAATCCGGATGCTCCCAAAGGGAGCACTTCTGATTTTCTGAAGTAGGTTTCCCTGTTGGTCCAAAACAGTCCTCGCTTTGTGACTTTCAGAACACATTCCACAGCCTTATGATTACTCTCAGGATTTTTTTTATTTGAAGGTATATTTGTAAGTCCATATAGTCTATTTAGTTTCTTTTTTTTATTATTTGTTTGTTTTAATTTGTGTTAAAGGGTTTTAGGTGAGTGATTCAGGAAACTGTGATAGGAGCATCATACACTCAAAACCAAAAGTAATTAAGTCCTTTAGCACATGAGCATGCGTTTTCATCTTTTAACTAGAAAAAATGTTTATAATAGTCATACACAGATACTTTTCTGTTTCTGTTGTGCTGTAAAGGCCACAGAAACCACAACTACTTGTGACAGATTTCAGCCCCTTTGTAGATTTCACCCCAAAAAAATAGTTCCGACTGTTTCTTCCAAGCTCGCTTTTTGGGATGTCTCTGCTAATAGGTTAATAACATAACCATTTGTTTAATGTTTGCTTTATCGTTTTTAAGTCCGTATAGCAGAATACATAAAACTGCTGGTAATCGTGATATCTGGACAACAGTTGTCCTCTAACATGGGCTACTTGGTCTCACATTTCTTCTTCCAGCTGTTCTTGCTGTGGTGCTGTCATAACATTGTAATGTAGCTGTGAATTGCCGTCTTCATCTTAGCTCTGATTTGTTTGTTTATAAAGAATTTGTAGATCCTCAGATTAAATGTTGTGTTTGAGGATGTTTATTATATCTGAATGTAACACCACTGTATAGTTAAAATAGGCTTTAGCAAATAGTTTGTATTCCACTATCAAACAAAAGCAAACCAGTCTGCCAATTAAAACATATGATGTCAAGGTATATAAAGATAAGGGTAGATATTTTTTTTGGCCGCATAGACTAAAAAGCTTATGTCCTTAGTTTTGTTACAGCTCTGTAGTGCAAACCCTAAACTTATATTAATGTAACCTAAAGGAGGTGATGCTATTTGCAGTATATAAATACTAAAATATTAATGAAAATGAAATATGCAAATACAGCATATTCAATATTAATGCACTTTTAATGGTAATCATGAGTAGAAATCATGTAAATGCCTTTTTTTCATAATGTCTGCAAACTTTAAACTCCATGCCTCCCTTCGCTTAGGGAAATAAGAACTAACATACATGTTGTTTTTATACACATTTAGTGGACAGATTTAGATAAATTTTGTTTTTAAAATGCCACTAGTAATGTTGCATTTACTTTTGAGACACATGGGTTGTTTTGCAGAGTTTCTGAGTATGTCAAAGAAATGTTGTTCAAAGCAGTTGTGATATTTAGTCTGTATGTGTCTTGGCCAAACTCAGAAGCCCGATTTGCAAATGCTGTATGCACGGCCCCAGAGGCAGTCAGTGTTAGAGGGGGAACTGAACCGAACCCGTGGGTATTTGGCTCGGTCCTGCCTTTGGGCCACTCAGCTGAGCACAGCTCTGTAAGCAGACTCACTTCTTTGAAGTCTGTGACTGAAATCCTGCGCTAAATAGTTTGAAACGTGTAAGGACCAGAAAAAAAAAAAAAAAAAGCACAACTGTATGAGAGAAGCACATGGCACTATTATGGGGGGCGGGGGCGGGATCAGTGGTTCAGGTTAAGCCTGGCTGAATTAAGCTCTATCAGGCAAAAATTATAGCTACTCTGGTTAAAATTTCTGTAATAATCTATTTTTTTTCCTTTTTCTACCCACCCCCCTGTCAAACAGAAAGAGAATTTGACCCAAATAAACACTGTGGAGTACTGGATCCTGAAACAAAGAAACCTTGCACAAGATCGCTCACCTGCAAGGTATTTTTCTTAGAAGATAAAATATCAGATGCTTTGTTATAGTTTAAATCCTACCACAGTAGTTTGAGAGGTCATACCTGCTCCTGTCTTACAGACAATGGGTATGGTATTCAGACGCTGTCTTCAGGTAATTCTTTTGAGTAATTCTGTTTCTTTGAATCAGAACATCTGCATTATTCCACTGATATTTCTAAAAAGATTTTTTTTCTTGTCATTTTGTTATGCAAAAAGCATTAACGTTTCATGTAGAAGCACAAGCGTTATTTTAAATGCTGCTTTTTTGGTCCATGTGTGCAACAATGTTGAAGTATCGTCAGTTTTTAGTAAAAAATTAACGTGATTTTTGTATAATAAATTACTTGGAGGCTGCCCTTGTGGTAGTAATAAGTCTCATGTCGAAAAGTAGCAGCAATGTAAGACATCTATAATGAACATTTGTATGTGTATGTGCTGCCTGTCAGTAGAGATGATCAGTTAAATTCGCTTTAAAATGTATTCCCATTTTTCAATCTGATGAAATCAATTTTTCATTGTAAGTTAAGAGCTACAATGATGTTACTTCTTAATATTTTAAAATTATTGGAATTATATTTTCTGTCTTGGAAAAGGTAAGTCAACAGACTCTATTATACAAAAATTGTTGCAAAAAGTAATTTTAGCCTTAATGTTGGCATTTCTTAAGAATTACTTCATAAATTATCAGAGATGGTATGGAATAACAGCTTTATTTCCATAACTGTGGCTAAAGTTGTTTGAAGTAGATCTTATCTTTTAGAGTTGTGGTGTATCGGAAGTATAGAGGACTCATAAACAATGTCATGCACACACAAATGCTTTTTAACCACCCTATTTTTAGACTCATTCACTTAATCATCGACGAGCAGTTCCAGGCCGTAAAAAACAGTTTGACATCCTTCTAGCTGAACACAAAGCTCGATCCAGGGAAAAAGAAGTTGCAAAAGACAAAGAGCATCCACCATCTGCAAGGGAAAGCTATCAGAGCCAGCCCGCACCAGCACAAGACTCGCTGTCAGGATCTTCAGTGAACTCTGGGCCAGAATCTAAAGTAACATCTCCCGCAAAATCCAGACCACCAAATTCTGTACTTCCAAGGTAAGCGATTCTCCAGCGTGGAATGTTGCATTCTGAAGGTGCTGTAAGAAATGTAATCTTTCATACAGCTAATTTTATAAGCATTTGGTGTATTTGGTAAAACATATCACTATAAGAGTTTCTCTTAGCAGTAGAAGATAGACTACGGTTATGTTAACCTAAATCTGTCCGTGGTAGCCTGTGATCTGATAGGGAACGGGGTGAGGAGTCACGTCCACCCTCTGATCGGAATCTCAGAATAACTGCATTTTTTTGCTAAAATGGTCAGTAATAATTAGGAAAGTTTACATTTGAATCATTCTGACACTTTTTGGAATAAAAGTCTGTTTACATGAATCAGGGTAGCTGCTGGTGGTGGAATTCTGCACATGCATGTAGAATTTTTCTCTGCAAATACTTCACCGATTATATTAATGGAATGTCTTGTAAAAAAGGCTGTAATTTAGTGTAAATGACAATGTAAGCAGCTAGTTCTTAAAACTATTGATTTGAAACTGTCCATAGCATGTCCTTCCTCAGTCTGAAGATTTTTCTTGTTAAGGACAAAAATAGCCTTCAGGCAGGCAATGCAAACTTCCAAAGACATCCCTTTAGAAAAATTAGTGTGAATTCTACTTATCCTCTGGTAAACTTCCTATATGTTTTGTTTCTTTGGCTGGGGTTTTTTTGGTGCTAGTTTTCGCTGGAGTAGATAGAGCTAAACTAGTTGATTTTGTTCATATTTGTTTTGTTTCATATTTCTTTTCTTTGCAGAAGCCTTGGTCAGGATTGAGTGGTCATTTGGGGACTTTTGTACTAAGATAGTCCCTATTTCGAAGACGTATTTGTTGTGTTTGCTATCTCAAATCTTACAGAGACAGCATTTTCTATGTTTTCTGTGTGTTCATCAAGCCGTAATGAAATGTTATTTATACAGTGGCGGAGGTGGGCCTTACAGGGTTTGAGTGAAAAATGAAAGAAAACCCGTAAATAGCTAAAGTGGTGAGAAGTCTGCATAATTCTTTTAAAAGGAGTGACCTCACACAGTCCTTACATAGAGAGGAGCACAGAGGGACAGGCAGACATTGTTTTTAGTAGGTGTTGCAGTCAAAGAAACAAAACTGGAATGCGATTCAGTTTTGCATTTCTTCAGCTGGAGAAATTGCAAAAGTGGAGGAATTTAGCAGTCATACGTTGTGTTTGTACAATCTGCACTTCTGTTTCTGCTGCAGTGCCTCTGTTCTGTCATCCTGTCTGGTTTTGCAAGCAGCCGTGCCAGAGGAAAGCCTCGCTGCCTCTCTGCCGGGAGCCGGCAAGCCTGCAGCTCTGCTGCTGGAAGAGGTTATGTGAGTGCTCCCTGCTCTGCGGAGGCAAAGCTTGCTGGTGTCACTGAAGGTGACTTGGCTTAACCTGGCCGACTTTTCCTGAAGGCTAAGGAGCACTCGCACAATCCATTCCTTGCAACAGCAGCTGCAGCAGTTATTTCTCGCTGATGGGCATTGTTGAGCAGTCCCTGTCCAGTTCAGAAGAGGGCACCTGTCCACAGTCTTAGAGGCTGCTGTGTCCTGATAGCATAAATTCATGAGTTTGAAGATGGTCTTCCTCAGATTTTGCTCAATGTGGACATCTGCTCTACCCTCAGAGGTCCACATACGTACATGGTTGTACAGACTGTAATTGAGAATCCTTCTCCACCCCCACTTCTAACTTGATTTGTTTCCAAGCTACTTTTGAAAGGCAAGGCACCATCGCGCCCTGTGGTGCAAAGGCATTCCCGCTTTGTTTTACAGGATTTTAGACAAAGGTAAAGAAAACCTACATGCTGCAAGAGGTCCTCCCAGTTACTTCACTTGCTAATCTAGCTGTAGAGGGTGTCAGCTAAACCCTCATTATATTTAGTACGCTAATTTCAGCAGGGTTTTGGTATGAAATAAAATTTCATAACTGGACCCTTGGGGTTAATCAAAGTAGCAGAGTAATGGTGCAGTGTAAGAAGATTTTACACATCTGATTTTTGTTTGCATTTTTAATATACTTTGCCTCTCTCAAGATCTTAAATTTAAAAATTTCAGGCAATACAAAGGTGCTTCTGCTAACATTAACTTGGTGATAGCCTGTGATATAGTTCTGACACGACCAAATGCCAGGTGTTCTGTATCTTTTTACTGTCCTTCTTTATATGATCGCTTCTGGTGTAATTTATGTTGACGCCTGACTCCTGCAGGTAGGTTTGCAGAGCCTTTCAACACTGATGATTTAAATGTATATTCTCCTCCTAGACCGTCATCTGCAAATAGCATAAACAGCAACAGTTCTTCAAACCACAGTGGGTACGTACCAGAACTGCCACTGCCTTCCATGGGAGGAGATTTAACGAGCAGATTGTCCAGTGATGAAGGAGAAGCGGATGGAGCTGAAGAATCTGAGAAATTAGACTGTCATTTTTCTGGACACCATCCCAGACCTCTTGGGGTATGTGTCTGTCTCTAGCATGCCTTGCCGTTATTCTTATGTAATGAGAGAGGGGAGAAAAAAGAAGTAATTTAGTAATAATGTGAGGAATGAGGACCTTACGTTCTGAAAACTGTATTCTCAAGACAACAAATGCATCTGACAGAAAATGGTACGGATGGGATGAAGTAGGAGGAGGAGACTGGTCAGTGCGTGTGACAAACATTGCTAGGTTGCAGGACAGGATGAGCAGCAGAAAATCAGAAGTTTTAGTTTTAGATTTTCATCTCAGTAGAGTGCAACTCGTGTGTAACTGCTAAACTGAGAGAAGTTGCATTGTTTTAAATGTGATGTGAACAGATAATCTCTTTGTTGTCATAGTTCTTGTGAAACTGTACCTTGCAACTGGTTATAGTTCTGAAAATCATATGGCAGCAAAGTCTACTACAGTGCTTCGTTGAGTTTTGTAGTCTGGTTTGAAGCAGTAATTAAATATCATCTATGTGGGTATATGTGGACTATTTCTTCGTTCATCTGAAAGTGGAAGGTCTAGAGCACGGCCTAGCCCATCTGCTCTGGTGGTGGCTTAAGTATGTGCTTCTCTGGCAGCTGGTTTTGTCTTTCTCCTGCGCTAGTGAGAAATTTCACTGTAAGTATTAAGAGCTGCCTTGTGGCGTTATCTCTGCAGTGTGAATTTGTTTCCACTGTACAAACCAAGAAGCAATGGGCGAACTCTTGAACTTCTAAGCGGTTGGTTCTCATTAAAATTGAGCCAAGGAATAAAATTAATGAAGACTTCACTTATGTGTTTTCTATATGATATGCAGAAGACAATGAACGCTGTGATAACTGTAGCATTGTCTGTATTCCCGAGAGCAAAGGAGAACTTGTTCCTGTCAGACGCCAGGAAAAAGTATGTGCTGAACATAAAATGACTGTCAGATGAAATTCTGTATTTGGTTCTTGCACAGAAAATAAGAATCGTTATAGTCTATATAATACTATGATATGCAGTAACCTCCTGCTTCCTTGGTACTCTCGTATTCTACTTCATTTTTGCCGGCTGCTTCTCTGCAAAGTAAAAACTAAAGGCTCACTGCATGTGTGTCCACACAGTTTAAAAAATAATTTAAGTGCAGGCATCGGTGTGCATCATCAGTGAGGCACGGCTGTCAATAGCCATTTTGGTTTAGGATCCTAGTTCTGTTCCAAGGCAAATCCCACTGACTCATCTGTTCTTCAGAATCTTTAGCATCTCCCAACCGCAGCAGTTACTGGCAGTGCAACTGTTCTTAGTCCATATCAAGGTGAAGTCGGAAAAGATGGTGTAAATTACCTTCAGCACAGTTCATGCTAACCTGCTAAATTTCATATGGAAGTGGACTGTTTTCCTTATGCAGTCCCTCTCCCAGCTAGGGGGTAGTACTGGACAGGGAAAAGGCAGTAGCTTCGTAAACTGCCTCTTAGTGATAACTGATCTGTATCCCTGGGAGCTGAGGCTAGTTTATTAGCGTAGGTGGTGGTTTTAATTAACCTGTTTAACCTTGTCATGAAACAGACAGGGTAAACAGTTACAGTCACCGCTCGCTGTCCATTAAGCTGAAAAGTACTTTAAACAGATGCTTTCCTACTGCATCAGTAGCTTCTGCTCTCAGCCAGAATTTGTGTGACTCGGTCCCTGCATGCTGGAGAGGTGTCTTGTTTTCTGAGGAGGATTTGTAATGGGTTTCTCTCCCACAGATAGGTGTTGCGGCAGTTCTCTACGTAATGTGAGATCAGTAAGACTGAGCTGAAGAAAGGGTAGATTCCCGATCACACCATTTCAGTGTAGTAGGACTTTGCAGGCAGTTCTCCAGAGGAAGCGGTGCAAATACTCCAGAACTCTGCAGAATTCTCAAAATATTTGCTACACCTCTAGTCGATTTTCATACACTGTGAAGAGCATATCTGGTGTTCGGTTGTAGCGCAGGTGCCATGAATGATAATTTATTTTTTTACTGAAATGTCACTGGTTTGTTTGTTCATTAAATAGATACTAAAGATGCTCCCATTGCACCTTTTTCCTCTTCAGTTATATTTTTATTCCTGTTACACAATTACAAGATTTAATGTGCACAGAACAGCGTAACTGTAATTCCAAGGCAGTAAGAGCATTATTAGCCAGAATAGCTTCCTTAACAGTACCTCAGCATTTATATTCTTTCCCTGTCACATATAGGTACCTGATAGTAAATTGACGTCGTTAGCAAAGTATGAAGTATACTTTACACTAAGCTGGAACATTATGCACATATTTCGTATCTCATGCAAAAAGTATTTATGCTGCAGATAGTGAAAAGCACCTTTTAAAAGGTGCTTTATGCATGGTACAAATCATAAAGGTGTTCCTTGATCTATAAATGATAATTATTTTATAATGTAGAAATATTTTTTATAAACTACGTTGAAATATCTTTTCTTTCAGTTTTGTTCGTACGGCAGTCGCTTAATGGGAAGAGGGTACTATGTCTTTGACAGAAGATGGGACCATTTTCGATTCGCACTAAACTCCATGGTAGAAAAACACTTGAACTCACAGATGTGGAAGTAAGTGGGATTTTTACACTTGGTGGGTAGTTTTAACATTTTTAATTCTGTAAAACTTCTAAATTAAGCACTTCATGGGAAGCGTTTGTAAAATATCTCTGTGTTAAGTCATAGCAGTAATATGAATACAATTTTTCTCTTCTCTGTTAAGGAATATGCAGCACAACAGAACAATCTCCTATTCTGATGTAATTTTCTGCCAGATTTAGGACTTTTTTTTAGTCCCTCTGAATCTGGGGAGGAATAATTGAGTAGTTCTTTTAACATTACTTAAAAGTATTAAAGCTCAGTGTTTTCTGGGTTTGGAGATATGTTTTGATATCTTACCATTTTATAACACACAGGTTAGATTTTGCCTAGATTTGTATACCTGCATCATGCGCCCATATCACCCATTCAGACTTTGCTCTGTAAGACTCGTGTTGTAAGATAAGGAACTCAGTACACGTTTGCCTGTGTGTAAGATGGAATAGAATAGTTCTTTAGTTCCTAGTGCCCCTACTGACTTTGGGGTCTTAAAATTCTGATTATTACTCACTATTGAAGCACCTCTATACCATGTACGCAGGTTCCAAGCGCTATAGGCTTTGGCTACACAAATACATTAAAATAGACTGCACTTCTAAAAAAGATGCTAATTCTTTTTAAAAGAATAAATATTTGAAAAGCTCATGGCATCTGCAGATAGAGTTGATTTTTTGGGGGTATTCTGCTACAGAACATGCATTCTTCTTCCAATGTAATGACACTAAAGTGCAGTGTTTCATGTCACTGTTTATTATCAGGACTGTCTTATATTCATTGGATACCAGCCATTAGATAAACAAGGTTTGATTTTTATTTAAATATATTTTTGAAACACTAAAGCTTGGCTTGTCTGACTAACCTGGTAACTTGATGATAACAGTGCTACTGTGCTGGGAGACATAGTTTGGAAACGGTTGGGTTTGCCGTAAAAGGGCCAGTTTCGTGTCTGTTCAGAGACAGATCACGCTCGATCTGCAAAGGTTCCTCTCTTCTACTTTGTAAATTTGGCTGTTCACTAGTGTCTCTCCTTCCACAAATAAAACTAATTTGGTTTCTTTAAATAGGAAGATTAAAACTTGTAATCTATTGGCTTTGTTTGTCAGGAGAAAAGACACTTGGGCCTCTGCGAAAATGTGTCACTAGTACCACTACTATCATGAAAACCAAAAATAACCTCCATAGTAGTTATATGATACAAGAAATAAACAGGCCTCATCCTGCTCCTGCTAAATCCAATTGTAAATGTTTTCCCAAATTCTGGCCGTTTATATAATCTCTAATGTTTTAATGAATTCCATCCGTACTTACTTTTCTGTATAACACAGGAAGCTCACAGCGCTTAACCCCTGTTGTATTCTTCTCTTGTCCTCAACCCGCATCTGGACTGATCTTTTCCTGTCTTCCCCGAGCAGGGGTGTGCGTAAAGCTGGTATTTTATAGCTGGTGCTAATGCAGCTCTGTCGCTGTGGCTAAAGGTACAGGGATGCCAGGCCGTATTTTGAGAACAATAATAACGTTTACAAAGGACTTTTTTTAATCTCTAGTTCTCAAAGTGCTTTACAAAGGTGGGTAAGAATTATTGACCCTTCTTTAAAAATAAACTGAGGAGCGGCTCTGATAAGCAGCTTTGTTCGTGTAGCAAGTCACAGGCAGTAGGACTTCCTCATTTCTGGCGGCGTGGACTGTATGTAATGCCTTATGTAATTGTGCCATAAACAGTGTTCTGTCTGACAGTCTCCATAGGAAGAATACCGGGAGAGAACACTTGTAATTAGGATTTGATTTATGATAAAACAGCGCACCCAGTGCTGCTCTTTTATCATACTACTTTGAGGGCAAGAGTAAGCCTTTAAAAACTGGAAAGGTGTCAGTAGTGAGGATAACAAGGGCAGAGTTATGTTGATGTACAGGTTCTTAACAAAGAGAAATAGGATTAAACTGTGAATTAAATTTTAGTCTAAATAATGAGAAAAGCTCACATGATAATTTTCGAAGAGACTTTATGGAAGTCTGGTTCTTTGTTAATGCTGGACTAGGTAAAATAATAGAAGATAGTGGCTGAATAGAAAGGAATTTGAATACATTCTATGAATTTTCAGAGGTAACATTAAATCTTATTCTCAGAATAGTATTCAACTAGTTATAAAGCTTATCAAGCATTGTTTAATATTTTGTCAATTTTTCAATATCAGTGAAATTAATCAATGACTTACCTAGTTAATCCTGTGTAACCAGCTCTCAAATGAGCTCGTGGGAATAGCACTGCACTGGGAACGGGATGAGCTTTCTGCCTTTCCTCTTTAAGCTCAGTGATTAAGTGCTTCACAGCCGCCCAGGCTGGCTCATTCACTGCCCTCATCAAACCTAACCTCCGAGTTCAGGTTGGTACTGAAACTGTTCCACAACTTCAACTTTCAAGCAAAACATTTGCAATGGGTGAAACACGGTGACTAGAATGTTTATAGATACCACCTTCAGACATTTTATTTGCATTTTTTAATTGTTTGGTAAAATAGGAGAGGAAAAAAGGAAATTAAATTTGTGAAAAGTGATTGAATTGTAATGCTGTGTACTTAATTGCTACATGGGGCACTCGTGCTGAAGTGGAGCTCAGTTCTGGTTTAACTGAGTTACACATTTTAGGGCTCACGTGCCATGACAGAATTTTCTAGGGAAAATTGCGCTGCGCAGTTCTTTACCTAATCAGCTTCTGTTGTGTCTCCGTTGCCGTCACAGATTTAATGTGCCTCATTTCAAAATTAATTTTTAGGAAAATATACTTCATCATCCAGCTCTTCTGAATCTCTACAATATTAAAACACACGTGGTTTGGGTTTTGTTGTTTGTATTAAATCCCAAAGACCCTCATAATGGAATTGCGAGTTTAAAGAGAGGGGAAAAAAATCAGAAGTAATAACATTTTTAAGCTGTTGTAGAATGCAGAGCTGATTTTGAACTGTGAATATTAAAATATATGTGATTGGTAGAACAGGAATCAAAATTAAAATTAACTAGGTTTGCCTTTTTTAATAAGTTGGTCCTTCCCAGAAATCATTTCCTATCTGCATTGTTCAGATGGAATTTTTTATGTATCTAAAATGTTCCTTTTTTTTTTTTCCCCTCTATTTAGGAAAATTCCTCCTGCGGCAGATAGTCCCATGCCTTCTCCAGCAGCACATGTCTCCACTCCGTTTCCAGCATCAGTCTTACAGCCTTTCAGCAACCCCAGTGCGGTGTATATTCCTTCAACACCTATCAGTTCAAGAATCACTTCTTCTTCTTACATAATGACATCAGCCATGTTATCAAATGCAGCCTTTGTGACAACGTCAGATACGAATTCCATTATGTCACACACTACAGCTTTTCCTCATGTGGCTGCAAGCTTAAGTATCATGGACTCAACTTTTAAGGCGCCATCAGCTGTGTCACCAGTGCCAGCAGTCATCCCTTCCCCATCCCACAAGCCATCCAAAACAAAAACCAGCAAATCCTCAAAAGTGAAAGACCTGTCATCTCGGAGTGATGAGTCTTCAAGTAATAAAAAGAAAAAGCCGCAGTCGTCGTCGTCATCGTCGTCATCATCCTCATTATCTTTGCAGACATCTTCCTCGTCTTCATTTTCAGGGTCCCACAAAAAGAACTGTGTCCTGAACCCCAGTTCAACTTTGAACTCCTATCAGGCTACATCTTCCTATAACAGCATGTCTGTGCACAATACCAATAACGGAACAAGCCCACTCAGTGCCAAATCGGAGCCCTCAGGACGGACTTCATTATCAAGTAGTTCAGCAGACTCAGTGAAACATATGAGCATGGTAGTAAGCAGTATTGACTCTTCTAATCTGTCTGTATCTTCTCTTGTGCACCACTCAGGGGACCACTCCCTGGGAGCACACAATGCAGTGTCTTCTCTACCCCTTTCTTTTGACAAATCAGAAGGAAAAAAACGTAAAAACTCTAGTTCTAGTAGCAAAGCCTGTAAAATCACTAAAATGCCTGGTATGAATAGTGTTCATAGAAAGAGCACTGCCAACCTTATTTCTGCGGTGCCAGATCCTACAAGCAGCTCCATCTCTCGGCAGGTAAGGGACTCTTCCAGTTATTTTTTTGCAGGTCATGTCTGACTGACTTGAAATATTTCATGCATTCTGAAAGTATGTTTGCTTCAGGTTGTTTTTCATCACACAACTTACTTTCTAGGTTAATACAGAAACATATTTGTATTTGTTTTGTACCAATCGTAGAAAGATGTTTTGAGAGTTAAAAAAAAAAAAATATATCTACTTTCTTAAAAATATTTTTATGAATTTTTTAAATTCAATTAACAAAGTAGCAATTTGTATTTCTGAAAGTAAAATCGAATGTCCAGAATGGATAAATAATTTTTAGAAATTAATTTTTTATCTTAATTCTCATCTCTCGGAAATAAATTGTGTCATTAAAACAGGAAGATAAGAGTCAGCATTTCTGTTTGCTTCTCTTCCCAAACTTGTTGCTGATTCGTTTCTTAATGATATGCAAGTCTCTTCATTTCTCTTATGTAAAACACTTACATCTACCTTTCCCCTGGGGAGAGTCTGAGACGCCTGGCCTCAGATGCTGTTTCCTGCTTGAAACTGGAAAAATTAAGAAATTAAGATCTTAACCAGATGAACTTTAGCGGACATTTGGTTATCTTCTTTAGCGTGCCTGTGTTCAGAATATTGAAGTCAGTGCAACAGGTATGGTTACACACTCTTACTGCGTTGTCACTAGCAATAGAGCTTTGACTTCTCTTTCAGTGATGCTATATAAAGACTAAAGTATATATGAATTAAAATTTGGTGGAAAAACTGCCAATACGATCTGTATAATGATCTACTGCTTCATTCTGCTACTGTATCCAGTGCTGTGGAGTGCACAGAAAACAAAGCTTGTGTCTGGAAGACAAAACCATAGAAAATAGCATACCTTAGAAAATCCAGAGAAGGTAGCTTGGGAAATTTTTTTTGTTATGAAACTCTCATTTCCGAAGGATATTGCACATAAAATGGAGTTTGGAAATGAAGAGGGTGAGATCTTGGGCAAAGAAGTCCGTAGGTAATAGCAGACAGAAATGGGAGTGGAAGAAAGGAATAAATGAATTCTAAAACTGGTGTAGCTGACAGAACAAAGGTCTCAAAGAATGGCTCAGCAGGTATATTTTCTCTTTCCTACTTCCAGCAGAGGTGCAACTGAGATGACTTGTTTGGCTTTTAAAAAAATGGGTAGCAGCATTGTCTCTTTATTTTAAGCCTTTTAAATGTGTCCTGCAATCAGAACTAATCTTTAAGTCTCTGAAGTCAGTGGAGGATGCTGTAAATTCTTCGTTCTATCACACATCTGATTTTTGAAATACGTGTGTGCCCAAAAAGATTAAGTTGCCCTGAGATATATGATGTAAAATGGGAGGAAAGTAAGTACAAATTGTTACTTTGGTACAAACATCGGTAGTAGGAACTGGATTGTATGGCCTTTTGACAGTACGTAGACTGTATCTGTAGCCAGTGCAGTCTGAAGAAGTCTTACATGCAGGAGGTTCCAAGTTCAAATTCTGACTCCCCAGTGATTAAATCTGTTCCTGGGGGGCATTCCTGTTCCAGGTTGTGATGTATTTCAGCATGTTGCATGGGAATGGAAGACAATAAACTGCAAAGAATCAATCAGAGGTCTTTTCTGAGTATTTGTAAATATGTAATTAACATGAATATTTTTTTCCCTAAGTAAAAGGTTATATATATGTAATGAGTGTAGTGATATACAGATTTTTAAACATAGTGTTTTTTTATATGTGTGCAAGCACATACACATATGTATGTATAAATGCATATATGTGTGTCTAGATACGTAGAAGTTGGTCACGCTTTCTCCTCTTACACTACTGATCTTTGGAGCTACACTAGTAATCAAAAATAGGAGGTAAAGCAGAGTTGATTGTATTTCAGATGTCTGGCTGGCAGCTAATTGTGACAAAGATACTGAATTGTATGCAATACAAAATAGACTTTTCCTATTGTTCATTTGTACTATAAATAAATGAAATTTGTACCCACTTAAGCATATGGGTCAAATAATATTACGTACTCTACAGGTGAATATTAAAGCTCTGGAGAATACAATACTTGAAATCACTTTTAAGCTGTTTGGTTTTGACTTGCTGTGTCTAGGAATGCAATCACAGTAAAAATTCCACAAAAAAAATCAGTATTACTTAAAATCTTGCTCCTGTTCCCTGATGTAATAGGACAAATTAAATTACGAGATTAAGAGCACCGAAAAAAGATCAAGTAACTAGTGATAGGCTCAGGTTGGTTTTTCTTCTAATTTAATTCCAGTCTGGCCTGGATAGATAGTAACTGAAAGTGTTAACCTTGGGTTTTGAAGTATACTTTATTTTAAAAGGGGAGGGGGGGGGGGGGGGGGGGGGGGGGGGGAAGAAAGATATTTGAGGCTTGGCCTAGCCCTAATCCTTTTGAAATGGTGTTCCCATCATTAAAGACCCAACACAACTGGGAATCTTTCTTTCTGATTTTCACTGAGTGCTGTAACTTTTCAGTCTGTCTGAATTACCCTTGTGTGCTGGAGCGCTGCCCTGCCCGCTCCGAGTGACGGCAGGAGGGTGAAGCAGCTCGACGCTGGCCGCAGGGCTGCAAGCTGTGTTGCTCCTTGCTTTGTCTTACATAGGGGATCAGTCTGCTCGTTGTAGGAGCACTGAATGAATGAAAGCCTAAAGAGGTGTAACATTCCCTCTCATGATTCTAGGATCTCAGCAAGTCGATTTCCTAGTGGCTGTTTTTCCATTTAAAAGATGGACATGTATTTTATTATGGAAGGCTTCTATGAATGTTAGGTGTGTCAAGATGTTCTGAATGGCTTAGGAACGATTTTACAAGGTTTACATTTTTAGTCAAGATTTGTATATTGAAGAAAAGCACATTACTACCTAGAGAACAGCTGTGGCATGCAGAACAACAAGCTGAAGGGAACAGGACAGGCAGAGGCCTACCCTTCTTAATCTTTGTGCACCACAGGAGCTGACTTCAGAATTAGCTGTAAATAAAAAACTGAAACATTTCTTCTGGATAGAATGTGAACAGGGAGCACTGGTTTAAACAGTCACTGTGTGAGAAAGGGCAGATACAGAGAGAAAGACAAAAGCTACCTTTCACTATATACGTGAAACCGCAAAATAACAAGTGATGTTGCAGAAGAGAAGGAGAAAACTGATGTTGGTGAAAACCCTGCCAGCCCATGCCACGGTCCCATCTATTCAGTAAGAAACTTGCAACTGCGTTTCTCACTGTTTAGAAGACAGGGCCTTACTACCTCTCCATCAAATGAACAAAGTTGATGTTACTTGAAGTCTGTTGAGCTTGTGAGTAACTGTTCAAACTCCAGTCACCTGCCATTTGTCAGCAGGTGCCCATGGTTAATTTTTACCAGCCTTGTAACTGGTGAGGAGCCGCTACTCTCACTCAACAGCTGTCTCCCCTTTTGTATCGCAACAGAAATATCTACACTATGTTTATGGATCATTGTCGAAAAACCCAAGACAGACTGCTCTTGCTGAGTGCTGTAATCTCTCAGGCATTGAAATATGCAGATTGAATATTGCAATATTTTAACTAAGTACTTTTGAAATGTATGTATGTGTACTATTGATCTTGCAGTCATTCCCAAAGAAGTTATCTGATGCAGTAAACTGATACAATTGCAAATTTAAACCTCCAGTTTGATTCTTCTGGTTAATATTTGCTTTATTGAGCAATAATAAATGAAGACTCTGTATGGAAGAAAATGGAATAACTTGGGGCATGCTGTGGTGCTTTGCCACTTGCTTTAAACTCCCCAGGAGTGGGGAAGGTCCCCTGGGGAGGAGTCGGTGACCCTGAGCACTCTGTGCGCTCTCAGTTGCTGACGAGATGCACTAAGTGACTCTAGTAACTACAGAACCTAGTGTTTCGGTCTAGAGAGGTAGGGTTTTACAATCTGTATTCCCATGGTAGTTGTTTCTTGTGTTGTTTTCTGACCTGTAATAGTATTTATGTGCCTTTTAAGAGTTTATTTAAAGTATACAGGCTCTGAGAGATAATTATGATTCTATCTGAAGGGTATCTTTTGCAATAGCAAACTACCTGTGTTCCAGATGCAAAGCAATTAGTGCCACTTTACACAGGAAAGGGAAGGCCATTACCAGCGTCTGCATTCAACTGACAAATATGCCTCTCAATGCTGCTCAATTAATGTCTTTCAGATTGGAAAAAATAGCAGTGTAGCTTTGTCACAATCCAGTCCTTCGAGTACATCAAACCCCGTACACAACAGACAAGTAAGTTGCTTTAAAAAAAAGTGTATTTAAGTAGTCTGTAAGCAGTTTTGAAATATTTTATACTGTAAAACCTTAAAATACCATTCCTTTATGAATACAATTCTTTATAGAAGCTGTCTTTCGGTGAACTAATATTAGATTTCTCCTCTTACTTAATTTTTTTTCCAGCTATTTTTCCCTCCGAGATTTATGAATAACAAGGTTTCTGCTTGTTTTTCACCACCTGTAATACGCCTCAGGTTGGCTTATGTGCTGCTCACTGGCTGTTGCTTTGGTCATACAAACTCAGCAGCAGCCGAAACTGTCTGTGCAGGATCCAGCTACACTGACGTGGTTTTTGTATCCAACTTCCTCTGCTGAGCGAGATGACACAGCAGAGTCCCCAAACTGGCATAGAAGGGACAGCGTTTAAAAATAGGCCAGAAGTGAAAGCAGCAAAGGGAGGACAGAAACAGGTCAGAGAAGACAGGGCGCTTGGCCGTTCAGAGAAACTAACCTGAAAGCATAACTAAGCTAAGCACAATCCGAGTTCCTTGTAGACTGTGAGAAATCCTTAGTGCTCCCACCAAACCTGTTTATCACACAGACTGCTAGTCAGATAATTATAATAAATGCTGTAACTCAGCTGTTTTGTGAGGACAGGTGCCTGACCTGTCATCCAGCCCTCATCTGTTTGGAGGACTGATAGACTAGTTTATTTTTTTTAATATGGCCCCTACTGTTTGACTCTCCAAGTTGAGTAGTTCGTTAAGAATTCATCATCAAGATCCTTGGTATGAAAAGGTTTCCCCACCTCAGCAAGGTGTAGTCACAGTAAACAAAAATTCCAGAGGATTTTTCTGTACAACCAGTCAGTGTATCAGAATTCTGTTATGTATTCTGGCTAAATTATACAGGAGTAGTTATTCCAAATGGCTGTGCTGCTCAGTTTCTGCTGTGTAGACAGAACAAAAGAATAGTAATGATTGTAGTAATAATCCAGACTGTATCCCCATTAAAAATGTCCTGAATCACTCACATCTTGAGATGAAATGCCAAACAGTAATTTTTTTTTTTCCTCCTGGTGCTGAATGCAAAGCAGTGTGCATATGGAAGAACTACTCTGAAGGGGAAAAAGTAGAAAGTTTCTTCGTACTTCTAGGGAGTGGTATTTTCCTGAGTGAGACGCTGTCATCCAGCTGCCAGTAACAAACATGGGATAAAGCTGTTCTGAAGTGCAAAACTGTTTTTGCTTTAACCTCCTGCTCTTGTGTTAGTATAAAATACACACTACCCGAGGAGCAGAGCTTGTTGGGATCTGTTGCCTAGATCCCATGGGGAAAACCTAACAGAACAAAACATTAATTTTGTGGCAGCCTTATGTAAACAGAGGCTATTGCTCAGTTTTTCAGCTGCCTGTTTCCGTAACTTTATTGAAAATAGAAGTGTTTGCTTGTTTTAAGTCCCACAAACTATTGTTAAAAATACGTTTCTGTGAGTTTGGTAGTTGAATATGGAGCTCAGAATACAGTTACAGAAGAAAATGAGGATGTATTAAATTTTATTAAACTTTTTTTAAACTCTAACACAGGATTTTAGTATTTGGAAGCATGAATAATGATTACCTATCTAATAAATGCTTGTCACTGTCAAAATAAATCTGAGCTGCTTTGTTGACAGTTTTCCTGTCCAATCTAGCAACTTAATAGTCTCTAAATAAAATTCTAGTCTTAAACTGTGCTATAATATTTCTTTATAAAGGTGCTATTAATTAGGTAACTATAAGTGGATCTGCAAGTATATGCTTGTCAGTAGCTGTATTGCTGGGGGTCCTGATCTCTTGTTTGTACCGTTAGTGTTGTTATAAGCATGATAATCGGGGAGTCCAAGTGAAGCAAGGTCTGTAGGCAGAGACAATCTCTGCTATACGCTGGGGCTTATAGTTGGAAAAAACAGGCAAGTTTTCACAAATACAAGTCAGAACAACAGACTTTCAACAGTGCAGTTTGAAGTAGAAGTGCAGCCGTCAAGGTAAATGTGAGTGTGGAGCAGTCACTCTGGACTGCCTCCCCTGTGTGACCTGGTCAGGCAGCCCTCGGGGCTGCCTGCTGGTGGAGGGGGGCAGTTAGAAGGGAGAAGATTGCTCTTGTTTCTCAAGAGAAGGGAGAGGTGTCCTTAACTCAACACGGGGGTGAGTGACTGGTGAGAATGAGGCATTTGGGAAATTGTGGTAGGCTGTAAAACCATTCTCGTTTGAACCCGTGATCGCCTGTGTGCAGTCCTAGCGAGAAGGCTAGCTTCCCTGCCCGCCTTCCGAAGGTGTCCATTCGGAGCTGAGAGGACACGCGGCAGTGCTGTGAAACTCACCTGCCACCGATAACCGGGTGTTTCTCATTACTGAGGTGTGAGATAAAGGTGCCCCGTGGTTGTTTTGATTTCACACAAGTCGTTTCTTTCAGTTATTTGCTGTGTTTGTTGAAGTACACTGTACTCTTGGGTACTGCTGCGGGGAGGACTGGTGGCAGTGAGGATGACTGTTGTGGGCCTGTCTGCTCTCTCCCCTCGCATTAAACTCAGCCAGGCTAAACTCAGGTGAATTGTTCTCAATTCATGTTTAATTTGAATGTTGCTGCATCTATTTCAGACCTGAACAGGGGCTTGTATACGTAAAAATGTGCCTGTTTTTCCAACTATTGTTGCTTTAATAAAAAAATACTACTTCTCCCTACAAAACTCACTTGGTTTTTAACAAACATTAATGAAATGGTAGTTCTACAGTTAAATTATTTGTGCCTGTTAATACAAATTACGTATTGAAAGCTTGTTTTCTCCAGATTTTATCCTTGTTCTAGGTTTATAACTAATCAAGTGTTTTTGTCTTCATAGTGCTTTTAGGTGCCTGAATGTGTTAACCCTTCAAGACCTCAGTATGCCGTGGTTTTTAAATACTGAGTAACTAAATCATTTTATTAAGGGAAGGTGACAACGTGTATGCTGTGTGGGGATCCCTTGTGCATGAAAACATGTTGTGCAGAGCAAAAGATTCTTCAGAGTTGTCGTCTAATTGCTGCTCTTTATTTGTAATGATACACCAAGTTAATGAACAGGAGATTCGCCAAAGCTTACTAAAATCAGACAGTCCCAAAAGGAAATATGCTGTTTATTCAAAGCAGTTCCTTTTCTTAAAGGTCTAATGTAATCAGTAAACAGGGAGGGAATTTAGTTCAGGGACTTGAAATAAATTCCTGCTTTGAGTTCTGTCAGACGCAGATGTTATTAAAGTATTGTATACTGAAAGACATTTTGTGATTTTTGAACCTGGCTCTGGTTTCTCTTTTAGAAGACATCAAACCGGACTGGTAGAATAAGGACTCTTCCATAACAAGGAAAAGGAACCAGCCTATAATCTCTAGCTCTCAGCAGCCCTACTCCACAGGGTTTTTCTTTTCTATGTCCTGCAGATGGATTTAACCTTTTATGAATTTGTGGTTTTAAAGAGAATTAAATTTACAGAAAACTGTAATAGTGATTTGTTTAGTTTTTCACTTGTATTTGCCACTGATCTGTGCGTTCTGCTTGGTTATGTTTCATGCCTTTTAAAGCTGTTAGCGTTGCAATGCTCCCTTTGTTTCCTTACCAGAACACAGCAGACATTCCAAAAAAAAAAATCCAAATCATGATTTGAATTTATTTAAAGGATCTCAAAATGTTTTCATTAAATAAAAATTACAGTAATTCTGTATTTAAGCTTGTCCTATGGATAAAAATTGAGTGCATTTCTTAGTAATTTGCAAACAGCTGGGGCACTGCAACTTTAGGGACTAATCCTGACTGGTGCTCTGTACCTACAGCATTTAATAATTTCAGTGGGAATTCTGAGTGTTCAGCCTCTTCCAGGATCAGGCTCTTAAGGAATCTATACTTCAATCAATGTGTAGAGGATTTTTGCGCCAAACTGTAATTAATGTTATCAGGGGCTCAACATGTAAAATCCCCGTATCTTGGTGGATTTCCAGACACTTAAGATCATAGCACTTGATAACTTCAGTAAACAGTTTGGGTTTGCAAGGACAGGAGTTGAGCAGATTGGCTTGCATTAATAGAATTGCACTGACAGTGTTTCTTATAGGATTACTGAATAATTTTTTAATAAAATATAGATTTTATAATCAGGAAGCCAATACTAGGTACTGGAACAATAGTACAGAGGAGTTAATTTTTATTTCTACAGTGTTAAAAGTGCACTTATATGCTGGTTTATTTACATCTTGGGGAAAGGCGAGAGACTGCAAATAGGGAGATTATTACTACTTTCTTTTTTAAAAAAAGAAGGCTTAAGGCAAATTTTAAGACTAAAAATGTTTAAGCAATTATAAACAAGGCTAGACCCTTTGAAAAAAGTTTAGAAATATTCTTAAAATAAATTTTTATAGTGTTAATTTTGTAATAATTTATGTTTTGCTATACTTCAGAGCTAACTGACCGGTATAGTTTCAGAAACAGTATGAAACTTAGGAAAGTTTAAGCAATGTTTATATTTTTAAAATGTTCTTTGAATTATGTTTTTATTGTACATTTCTTCAGACTGAAAAATGTGTACATATCTTTGTTATTTTTGCACAATTTTTGTCTTGTTCAGTTTTAGGAGCAGTACTATGTTGATTTTTTTAATTTATTTTGAGTTATAAAACTGCAGGAGTTTAAAAATCTCAGTAACAAAGTCATCCTCTGTAATCAATGAACTGCTATTTCTAGTTGTTGAGGGAAAACAGTGGTTGTGAGATTCAGTGGTTGCTTCTGAGACGTAATGCTAATCAATGACTGAAGGAGCAATTTTGTAGTTTTAGGAAGCTTTAGCTCTTTCCACGCATCTTTTAATTGGAAAGCTGGAATATGGAGCCTGTCCTTTGAATGCTGCTTAAATTTTTTTTCAACTGGCTTACACCTGACAGCATTTCAGGAAAGTTAAGCACCAAGTAAAATCCCACAGTGTTCTTTCATCATCAAAGAATCATTATTTAATTATATGTATCAAAAATTTCAGCCTGGAAAGTGAAATGGAAGTCAACATTTGAACAAAATGGATACAAACTGGACCAGCCTATAATGCATTATTAGTGTAGCATTCACTCGGTAGTTCTTTTTCTTCCCCATTTGCCTGAAAATCTTGTGATTTGTTTCCAGCAATAGAGGCTCAGAAGCTTTGGTTGTTACACATACGCAATGCATAGGCCCGTCAGCCATAAAAAGCGACTTGGATAACTTGTATGCCTTCTTTTGTATTGATGTAACAATTGTAAATAGTGCTGATCGACCTTTGTAGAGAATAGTTTATACAGCATATTCTATTATTGCTGATTCTCAGTGAACTATTGTTTTAAAAAAAAGAAGAAAAAAAGAAATTTTTCTATTTACACCTTATATTTTGTTATGCTGTTGACCCATGGCACTTTAACAAAACTCTGTGGGTTTTGCATAGCTGGTCAGTCATGGGATATATTAAATAACTGTTGTTGCACAGAAATGAATTTGCACCTGCTATATTGTGCTTTCCTACTACAGATTTTAGAACCTTTTCCAGAAGACTTTTGAAGAAAGCATGTCCAATCATTCTAAGAAAAAAAAATGCCATACTTGTACAGCCAATTTCTTTTCTACAATCCATATTTTGTAACACTAAGTATTTTCATTCTTTGTCCTGCACCTTTATGTATTAGCAGTATCAAATAGAATTCATTCCATGCTTGTGATAATTGTAAGCAGAATAAATGTCTAAAGTAGGTGTAAATAGTAAATTCTATGGCTTACAGTTTAAAAAAGGAAAACCAGAACAAACATGTATCTGATTGATACTGCCATGGTTCAACACCGGGCCTGGAGATATTCTCTAGTGAGCGATTGTATTTTTTGTTTTTTGCTTTATTATTATTATTTTTTTTTTTGTAACATGGCTTTGTAAATAAAATAATTTATATGTTTGTAAGAAACCGATGGGTTTTGTCATTATTTATCTCTGCAAAGCAAAAATGGTATGTATTGCAAGACTGCCCTTTTTCTTCCCAGAGGCTGAAATACGCTGCGCAGATAGCCAGCACCGAGAATTCGGCTGCTGGTTCAAAAGATCTGCCCAGCTCTCTGTACAGGGCTGGATTGCTCTAGGATTATTTTTGGCATTTGTGTCTAAAATATTTCTATATTTGCATGTCAGGACATGTGTGACGATCAGCTACTGAGGTTATTGCTCTGCTAAATCATTTTTAAATTCCTTTGCTCAGCTGCATGCATTTTCTCATTCCTTATCAGTGGAAGAATTAACTTTGCTTGAGCTGTTAGGTTTAGGAATTCTCAATTCAGTGGGCAGGACAAATTTATAACCCGTCTTTTTATCGTTGTTAATACTAAGAATGCAACTTTTATCGCGGCGTTAAGATTCTTGTTCTGTGTAAAGCCTGTTCTGGTTACAGATCAAATGAGACTTAAATTGTTCATTGGCTTGTCAGCTCTGCAGAGAGGATGGCAGTTTTCTCTCTCGCAGCAAACCTCTTCCGCAAATGTGGGGGAGATGCACATTTTTATGCTTCTTTTATGAAGTATCTGGAAACTCAGTCTTGGAGATGCTGTAGGGAAGATGCTCACAATTATGGTATGATCTTTTTTAAAAGCAAGAAATTTGGCCTGCAGACTGCGTTTTTGTATGCATACGCTCAGAACTGGCAGAGGAGATGGAAAGCTGGCCTGCGTTACAGCAAACGGTAATCAAAGGAGGGAAAATTTACCTTCTAGGTAAACAGCTTTTTGTGGAATGTCTTGCACGTTCTGATGCATGTGACAAAAGCTAATCCTGAACTTCCTCTTTACTGTCCAATTTGTGTCTTGGTCTGACTGCTTATATTTTGAAAACTTTTTTTTTAATCTTAGAGTTTATCTTTTCTAGTATAGAAAAACTGAACATCATGAAGTAACAGTAGATACTGACGTCTCGTGTGACAGAGTGGTCCCTGTGTGACACTGTTTGTAAGATGCTTCGCTGTTTCTGGCAGCCATTAGAAATTAAAGCTAAAAGAAAATGGAATATTGCAGCCATGAGCTATCAGTTGCTTGCCATCATTGCCTATGGCCAGCAAAGGCCGAAGACCACTAAATTTCTTTTCCAAATATGACTGAGTCATTTTTTTAGCGCTTGCAGGTTCGTTAAATGGTTTACAAGCTGTTCTCTATTTGGAGTTCGTTTCCCCCACCCTTTTTTTGCTTATGCAACAAGTATCTTACTTGTAGCAGTACTTTCTTGTATTATTGAACATGCTCTAAATACCACCAGTTTCAGAGGGAAGCAGATCCTACTGTAACTTTTTTATTCATTTCACTCTAGTTTTTATGCTTCTGTTTTTACTACAGAAATATTTATTTTTGAAGAAAGTCATTGCTGTCTGCAACCAGTATCTGCTTTACTCTTCCAAATCTGTCAGGATTCACAATTGGAAGAAATGCCAAATACTGATTCCAGAAATATTTGGAGGAGATTCATACAAAAGATTCAGAGTTCGGAACACAAGAATGTTTATTTCATGCAAATTTTTGTGCTGTTTTGCTCCCTGAGTACCTCTTGAAAGCTACTACTCAAAACAAGTACAGACCTCCTTTAAAACATACTTTCCTTAGTAGAAGAAAGATAAAGCTGGTAATTCAGCAGCAGGTCCCTGTTTGCTCTTCGACTGGAGAATCCATGGTAGATGAATGCATATTCTTGTTCTCATTTTGTAATGCATCACAAATGACATGGGCAGCGTCCTTTTGTGTGTGGTTTTTTGTTGTTTATGGCTGACCTGCAGAAATATTTAGATCTAGTCTGTGATCTGCTCTCCCCACAGAAGGGAGAAGGGAAGCTTTAGGGAGGCTGTTTAGGGGAAGCTTGCCAGAAATAACAATCAGAATCCAGGAGAACTGGATTTGTGGGTAAGGACACCAGTAGGGATTCAGGACGGTGCACAACATGCAGCTGCCCCTTTGCAGGTTTCCCAAAGCTGAAAGATTTCGCTCTGAAATGAAATCTGGGTTTGATTAATTTGGAGCAGTTATTTAACAAGGTTGATGTGACACCCCAAGAGACTAACTCTTCAGAAAAGTTGTTTAGCATGAACAAAGTATATTTACCAAATGCTACGGGTATAAAGGCCTGCTGGTGTAAATACAGTGAATGGCCTGATGAAATCCTGACTGCGCCCTGTGAGTCCCATGGCTGTGTCAGCTGTTTCCAGCCTGGCCCAGGAGGGAATGGTGACAGAGTGTCACTGCAGAAGAGAAACCACCATCCCTTCCCAGTGACAAACATACTTAGTGCTGGAGAGCTGTGTCGCAGGTGTAGACGGGTCGCTGGAAAAGGATTACTCAGGCTCAACCCTTTAGCCAAAAGGTGGGAAACCACCACAGATACAGAATATATAGGTTCTCAGTTCTGAAGATCCTCTTTACAGCCTACGCAAGAAACTTTCCCTTCTGGTCAGCTCCACTCTTAAATTGCAACTACTTGCCTTCCTTTTTCCTCACTTTTCTCTTATTTTGACCGATAATCAGTTGGGGGAGGAGTGGGGGGGTGTTGCAGGGAGTTTTTTGGGTGAAGGTTGTGTGTTGTGGGGTTTTTTTAAGCTTGCCTTCAGTTACTCCTTCCTTGTTAATCCCCTTTAGGATTTGTGTTTGGACCACATAGCCTGAACAGTAACACACACACTGGGCTGGCTGCTTTGTTATCAAGGAGACACCAAGGTGCCGAAAGCTGGGTTTCACTTGTGTTATTTTGCAGAGCGCTTCCAAGACCTACAGCTTGACACCCTGAGCACGGATGCTTCCCTGGAAAGAAAACATTCAAAGGGAAATGCTCCATTTGTGCACCTTTCAACCTAGAACAAGCCAAGTGTATGTTTGCTCCTGGAGTAGGTAACAGACTCTGCACTGGGCCTTCCACTCCTATCAGACAATTCTCTACTGCCTCCGGTAGTCGCCCCCAGAGTGTTACTGGACCACCCACTCCCATGATCCCCACTGTTGATCTTCCAATCCCGAACTCCTTTCAGCTGCAGTTGAATGCCAATGAAGCCTGAAAGGTGCTAGCTTCTCCATCTTGAGCTTCTGTCCAGGGCCTTTGGGCCCAGACGAGCCTTCAAAATCCCTTGTGAGGTTGCCAAGAAAGGAAAAGAGAAAAAGAAATTGAAGCACAAAGCGAGTGGGTCAGCACTGTAATGAACCTCTGGCTCCAACTCACCACTTGCCCTGACTTAAGGGGACATAATAGCGGCCTGCCAATACCTATGGCGAGGTCACTAGGAGATCAGAGCCAGGCTCTTCAGTGCTGCACGGTGGGAGGGTGAGAAACAAGGGACATAAATTGATAAAAAGGAGGTTCAGACTGGATACAAGGAAAAACTTCCCTGCCATGGAGACAGTCAAGCATTAGAACAAGTAGCTTAGAGAGGTAGGTGCAATCTCCGACTTTTGAGGTTTTCAGACTCAAACTGGATAAAGCTCTGAGCAGCCTGGTCTGACCTCAGAGCTGACCCTGCTTTGAGCAGGAAGCTGGACTACAGACCTCCTTGTCCTATGATCCAAATGTGAAGAAAGCAATAATGATGATCTAACTCCTCTCTCAAGGACTGATCTTGCAGGGTCATTTTCTCAGAAATGCTCCCTAGGGCCACCTTCTAATACCAAACCCTCTCCATTGCTTGGTCTTTATGTTATTCATTAACCAACTTTTTTGGTAGCTATGATTCCCACTCAGAGCTGGTGACACCCAAGACCTTATCATTGGCCTTTCTCATGCTACTATGTCTTTCCTAGATAGATGTTTCACTGGATTTTTTCCAAATATCTCCCTGAGATACACCACAGGGTTTCCTTTTAATCAATTTGCCTGCTTTATTTCTAAGACAGCACAGGATGAGGCAGAGAAACTGCTGTCCACTCCAAGTCTTGTCTTCTTACATTCACAGAACCAAGCACTTCACATGTTCTCCAAGAATGCTAGTCTTTGGTTTTGAGGAATCATGAACATCTTTACACAAAGGATGGCTAACTGTGTAACAGACTAGCTGGCATTATTTTCTAAATCTATGTACCAGTAACCAGCACATTCTCTATTATAGCACGTGCAGTATTGCAGCTTATACGAAGAGCATGTCTACTCTTGACATCTGTGGGAAACCACCTACGCTGACCTTCACCTTCGCCAAATGTTGATGCATCCAGAAGCGTTGGATTTGGTAGAGCAATGCTGACATCAGGAAGCGCTCCAAGACCTCTTCCTGGTAATTGTGGTTTTACAGGGTACTGACTGAAGGGACTGCTGGTAGAATAGACATGTGGGCTAACAGGCAAATACAGGAAAAGACAGGTTACTCATCAGTAACTTGAGTCTTTGGAGATGCATAATCCCCAGTTACTTTTGCTTTGTAACTGCATGTCCAGCCTTTCTATTGTTCAAAATGTCTCTTTTTTGGATGGGGGGTGTGTGTGTGTGTCTCTGTGTGTCAGAGAAACTAAGGCGATGGAGATGGATCTCTGATCTCCACCACCCTGTGTAGTGTGAACTCGCTGTACAGATACTGCCAGAATAAAAGCGTCTGCAGTGTTAAGAGCTATGGGCTCAGAGCCACACTTCAACAGACAAATATACTATATATCTCATAGAATGAAGGCTCCTGCTAAGTAACTAACTATTTTTCCCTTTGCTTTCTGCAAAAGTGCCACTGTAGATCTAGGAAATCCATTTCTTGGGTTTTCAGTCAACTAGGAAGTGGCCAGTTCTGTAAGAGAGCTAAGTCTCCTGATATTAACTAGCCTTTTTGTGAGCAATTTTTACTTATCTTTGACTCTGAAACAGTAACTGGAAGTATTTTTCTAATTCCTGGTATTTAATTTTTCTCAGTATATGATTTTTGATGGCAGGTTTAGTCTTTATTTTGCAGTTGACTGGAAAAAAAGACCCCAATATTCACAGCTTAGCTTTATGACTGCAGGCTCTTGTTCTTGTGGAGGGGGCTGGGATGGCAACGTAGTGGAGGCTCAAGTGATCCAGGCTACTTCTGTACTACCTCAAGGACCGTTTCTTGACAGAAGTGCTCAACAAGCTGAGTCTGGCTATGCTAGACGTGCTAGTCACACATAAGGAAGGGCTGGCTGAGAACACTGACATTGGTGGCAGCCTTGGCAGCAGTGACTAGGAGACAGCAAAGCTTAAAATTCCGAGGGAAGTGAGGGAGATAAATAGTCGAATTGCAACCCTGGAATTTAGGAGAGCAGACTTTGTCCCCTGCACACATTTTTTTGGCAGAATTCCCCAGAAGACGGCCCTGAAGGGCCCAGGGGAACTAGTTGAAGCACAAGAAGAGTCCGTTCTGCTATGCAGGAAGCTGAGCAGACATGGGAGAAGGCCAGCGTGGCTGAATGGGGAACTCCCGACTGGTATCAAATCCCAAAGGCGAGCATAGAGGCTGTGGAAGCAGGGGTGAGCTACCCTGGAGGAATACAGAAATGCTGCCTAGGCATGCTGAAGCAGAACTCGGAAAACCAAAGCTGGAGTTGGAATTAGTGAAGGATGCGAAGGACGCTTTCTGGATGTTAACGTGGAGGAAAGGCTAAGGAAAATGTGGCCCCCACCGCATGGGCTGGGTAACCTAGTGACCAAAGGAATGGGAACAACTGAGGTACGCTCAGTGCTGCCTTTGCTTCAGGTTTTAATTCACGAGGTCTTGGCTCAGATTTTTGGGCAGAGTCTGGGAATTGAGGTACTACCCATGTAAGAGGCAGCCTGAGTTAACGATACTTACACTGGATCTGTACCAGTCTATGGGGAAAGCTGGGCTCGATTCGAGGATTCCGGCTGGCATCATTACAAGGCTGCCGTCACCACTGAAAGATCATGGTGAACAGGGTACAGGGCGTCCAAGGACTAGAAAAAGGCAAATGCAATGCTCATTTTCAAGAAGGACCCGGGGAACTGTAGGCTGCTCAGACCAACCTCAATCCCAGGCAGATTATGGCACACTCTCCTAGAAGCCATGTCCAGACAACATGTGTTTACCAGGGGGTAAACCATGCCTGACCGACCTGCTTGCCTTCTGTGATGAAATGACTGCCTTCAGGTACTGTCTGGAGAGCAGTGAATGTTGGTTACTTTGCCCTTAGCAAGGCTTTTGACACCGTCTGATTTTGTAGTCTTACAATAAATTGGGCAGATATGGATTCAAGGAGTGGACCATGAGGTGGGTGGAAAATAGGCTCAACAGCAGGGCTCAGAGGGTTGAGGTCAGCTGTCTGAAGTCCAGTTGATTGGTTGTTACTAGTAACAGGCCTCAGGGGACAATACTGGACCAAATAATGCTGAATGGTTTCATTACCATCCTGGATGCTGGGATGGGTCGCAAGTTCATGCATAACAACAAATTGGGGGTAGGGAGGTGATTTGATGCAGTAGGGGCAGGGCTGTCCTTCAGAGGGACCTCAAGAGGCTAGACAGTTGGGCTGACAGGAACGTCATTAGCTTCAACTAAGACAAATGCAGGGGCCTGGGAGGGAGGTGTAACCCCATGGCATTGAACAAGCTGGGTGCTGACTGGCAAGAAGCAACTTTGCAGGAAAAGGGCCTGTGGCCAAGCTGAATGTGAGTCAGTAACGGGCCCCTGGGTGCTGAAAGCCAACCACAGCGCGAGCTGCAGCAGTAAGGGTGGAGGGCGCAGTCAGAGGGAACTGATTGTCACCCTCTGTTTTGGCACTTGTGAGATTGCATCTGCAGAACTGTGTCCAGTTGAGGCCTCCACCGTACAAGACGCACCACGCATACTGAAGTGAGTCCAGTGAAGCACTACCAAGATGATTAGTAGCTGAAGCATATGACATGTAAGGATATACTAAAAAAATGTTTTGTTCAGTTTTAAGACAAGAAGATTAAGGGGGAAGAGGGGTCTGAGTGCTGCCTTCAGCTACAAGATGTGTGATGGCAGAGAAGATAGATGGAGCCAGCCTCTTCCTGGTGATGCACAGCAAAAAGGCAAGAAGCAACAGACACAAGGTAGAGCAAGGGGAATTCTCATTAGACACAAGGAAAAAATTCTTTGTAACGTAGTTGAGCACTGGAACAGGGACCAAGCAATGTTGTGGAATCTCCGCCATGGAGACAGTAAAAATTTGACTGGACGAGGCTGTGAGCAACCTGATCTACACTTTGAAATTAGCCCAGTTTGGAGACTGTGGGGGGATGACCACATGATCTCCAGAGGTCCATTCCAACCTGAATTATTCTGCTGTTCTGTACAGTTAAAAAAAAAAAAAAGAGGGGAGGGGTGTGTGTCTGGATGTTGAGATAATTAATACCTAGAAGCTTAATATGTCTGCTGTTAAACACTTTCCCTTATAAATGCATAGTGTAAATCCCCTGGTGAGGAACTTCATCTTGGAAGTCCTCGAGGATACACAATGGAAGGATGCAGTGGAGCTCTCCCAAAGCAGTGACAGAAATAGCAGGATCCCATCCCTCCAGCTCCACCCTATGCTCCCTAACACGGAGTGCTTTCTAATGTCCATGTTGAGGAGGAGCAGAGGCAGGTAAAGCATTAAAGGAGCTGCTACTCAGCATGTTCACAGTAAGCGTATGGCAGACCTACGCATCTTTCCCAGTCCTTATTGCTCCTGTCTCTTCCCGCAGCCCTAGACTTCAGTCTTCTCACACTCCCATTTGGAAGAACATTTCCATCTGCCTGTTTTCCTCAACAAGACAAATGCTTTTTCTGCAACCAGCTTCATATCTGACCTGCAGTCTCTGTTCCTCTTCATTACAACCCGTAAGACTCCTGGTAGTCTATTTAGTCCTACGTAATTCAATAAAAGGCTTAAGTTATTAATGATATTCTGCAAAAGGCTCAGCTTCTGCCACAACAGGTATTAAGTCTTTCAACCAAATTCAATTTTAAGTAACCCGGACATTTTGAACACATTGAAAATAGATTTGATCCTTGAGTTCTTGATTAAAACTCTTATTAGCAGCATCTCTGTAATGGAACTAGAAAACTTTCAGATGTTTGTCAAATCCTGTTTATCTTAGCCACTAGAAGTTCAATTTCTGTTACAATAGTCCACGTGAGCTTCTCACAAATGATCCCAAACTATCATACTTTTAGGACTTATATATATAGCTGATATATCATTGTATGAACTGAGGATAACAAACTCGCCACATGATGCATTACCAGTACTTTTTTTTTCCAAGGAAATAAATTGTGCTTTCTTAACAGTGAAATGAAATTAAAAAAAAAAAAAAAAAAAGAATATTCCTAGTTCTCAATCAAATTGGAGTTTGCTCTACTTAGTGATTTTTTGAAGCATTCCTCAGAGAAACAGACTTCAACCTGTGGTTCTGGTGTTTATTCTTAAACTTTCAGCCCTCAACATACATGTTTCATACTGGTTATCTTTGTTGACCACCGAAGGAGAAATTTCGTTTGCTAAATGCTATTTTCCCTGCCCCAAACACTGACTTACGTACCTCTCTCTCCAGTCCAGTATTTTTCATGTCTTTTTATTTCTCCTCTGCTGGCCAGCTCAGTCTCATTTGTACTTCTCTGCACTTCAATCTACACTTTCTCCCATCAGTCTTCCTTAGGAAAAAAACTTTGCTAGTGCTTTGCAGACTCTATTGAAAGACATAGAAAAGTCAAATGAAGGAATGGGTTTAGTAACTATTAATTATATTCCTTAGGAAAAGAAGGTTTCCATCACTGCCAGATTGCTGTCAAGGGAGGCGACTGTTATAAACCTACAACTCCTCCAGCTCTAATTAAGACTTGAAGCAGGTAGCGTAATCAATTTAAAATACTAAAGAGTACAAGCAGATCATGGCTGTACAATCTTTGTAGTTTTGGATGCTGCTTTTCTCCCACTCATTCTCTAAGAAAAAAAAAAAGGTGAATTCTATTACTGTCTTGTGATATTTTAGTTTTGGCAAATAGTTAAACATAGATAGTGCTAGACTTTTCACAGCAATACCAATTTTTTTCTTTACTATATGTTCATTTATCATTGTCTATTTTTATTTGATGGCAGATGGTTATGTCTTTGTAGATTTGTTTGAACGTTTTTTTTTTTTAGTGGGACGCTTTAATTTATTATCTTTCTCCTGCTCATATTGGGTAGTACAACAAAAATGTTCTTTGATGGCCCCTCTCTGTTTGCACAGGCTATGCTGCAAACCTAAAAAAATGACTTAAAAATGTAACCTCTCTTAACTCTTAGCTGCTAATCATCGCTTTTGTGTATCCCAGCAGTATTGAGCACACATGACCGCGTTCCACTAGGTGGCATCCGAACATTTTGTAACGCCCTCACTTTTACCAGGACCCACCGAGTCCACCTTTAGCAGGGGCGTGCGGGAAGCGGACAGTGCATGGGCAACAGCAAAAGACGTCGCCTGCATTACCGCATATGGAAGGAAACGTGGCCGAAATGGAGAAGACACGCATAAATGTTGAAAAGAATAGCGTGTAATCGGCTTTCCCCATGAACTAGCGCAACTGCGGTACAAAGGAGCAACTTGGCTGGTGCCATCCAGGCAAATTAATTTTTGCATCCCACTTGCGGCCCGTTGCAGAGGGGCCGCGCAGTCGGTACGTTCCCGGTAACCCGCTGCGCTCCGCCTGAGGCCCCGGGCAGACCGACCGAGCCTCCCTCCCCGCCGCTCCCGGCCGGCGGCTCCTCTCCCTCCCGCCGAGCCCCCGCGCCCGTTTCCGTGTGGCGTTGCCGCCCCTGAGGCCTCCTCTCCTTCCCCGCCTACCAACGGCTCCCGCTGCCGCCCGCCCCGCCGGGATCACCTCACGCAGGGAGCGGGAAGGGGGTGTGGAGGAGTGGCGGTTAACGGCCGGCGCGCGGGGCGGGGCGGGGCGCGCGCGGTCTCCCGGCAACGCGGGATGGCGGCGGGCGAGCGGCAATGCCAGGCCTACCTGCAGCGGCACCGCATCCCCGAGCTGCTCCACCGCCTCGGCGCGCTGCTGCTCTACCACCGCCCCGGTGCGGCACCGCGCCCCGCGGGCAGGGCCGGGGCCGAGCGCCCCGTCTGGGCCTGGGCTGCTGTAGGGCCTCCCCCGCCGCGAGAAGGGGGGGGGGGGGGGGGAGAAGGTGGTGTGGGGCCTTCGGGCACCATCTGAGGGTCCCGCGGCTGTGGGCCGCTTTATTTCGTTGCAGAAAGACCGCGCGAGTTCCTGATCCAGGCGCTGGAAAGGGTGAAGGCTGGAAAAGGAGCCGAGGGGGAGTACCCCCACCTCATGGATGAGGCCAACCTGGCTGCCATGTTCGAGCTGATGGATGTGGTCGGCCAAGGCCACATAACGCCAGCGCAGTACAGAGAAGGTGCGTCTCACCTGAACAGCAGGTGGGTCACACTAAAGGGTTTGTACTTGTTTACATGGAATTATTAAAATAGTTCCAAAGCTATGCATATGCATACTTTAAAAGCATCCGCACATCTGCCAATACACAACCTGGTAACTTGGAAAGTTAAAAAAGTTACATATGTTTCAGTTACAGGTATGTTTAAGTTACGTACGTTTACCTTTTATTATATCTAGGCCACTTTAAGATGTTAAATTAATCTTGCCAAGATTTACATAGGAAATAATTATTTTTCCTTAACTTCAGCTCTTAAAACTTTGGGACTGAGCACTGAAGATCTGCAGTTTGGAGACAATGTGAATATCACACTGGATATATTCAAGGAAGAAGTGTAAGTTTAATTGAAAGGGGGTTTTTTTTTGGGGGGGGGGGGGTGCAGATATGCACAGGAGATACTTTACTGAGATTTATTTTTTATTTGCACAACTATATAATGAAAGACCTTCCTGGTCTAAGCTTAACCCCTTTGCTTCGCATTGCAAGATTTAAAAAGGTCAGTTACTGCCTGGCTTGCTGTAACCTGAATCAAACTCAGTGTTTTCCTCCACCATCTCAGCTCCAGGACACTCTCACAGCAGCCCGCTCAGGTTACCCACCCTCAGCTCAGACAGAGGGGCTGGCTGGGAGCCCAGCGGTTCAAATACCGATCTAGAGATGTGAAACAGTGAAGCAGTGTTGTCCCCTTGCCAGAGGCAGTGACACACCTGTAGATGAAACAAGCTCAGAGCTGTAGTAATTTCTCATGGTGAAGGTATGGTTCTAGGGGCAGTTTTTTGGCAAGTGTTACAATTACTGAAAGGTAACCAAAACTAACCATCCTCGTTGTTATCTGACTAGAATTCTTTTTTTTCTCTCTTAGGAAGAAAAAGATGCTGGAGAGCTGGGCTGCATATTAGTTTGAGCAGTAGTCTGCTATATACATTAAAAATAGTCATTTTCCTCAATTCTTCTTGTGGTTTGTCAGTTGCGGATAGCTGATTTTAAGCAGTACTCTCCTGTCTCCCTCCTCCACTTGAGCAATCAGCTCAAATGGATAAATGACAAGAACTTGTTCATGTTTACCAGGCACTGGAAGGATATCATCTTCTGAGAATTGCTTTCCTTAATTTGGTGGTTAAAAAAGAAGTAGAGATCTCTTTTACACAACTAAAATACTGTTTCGGAGTTTCCTCCTTCAGCTTATATCTTACAGTAAGTGGTTGTTGCTTGTTGGCTCATTACCATTGAATAAAATTAACAGTTGAGCTATTTCTTAAGTTGTTTTTTGGAGGCTTGTGTTGGGTATTTTTTTTAAGGACCAACTTCAGCAAGTTATGATAAATGTCCACAGTTAAAGAAAGGTAGCACTTCCAAGTAAAATGCCATTTTCAAACTTACAACACAGTATTTATGCAATTTTGAAGGAAAAACTTAAAAAAAGAGGATGACTAGTACAGCAAAGATAAAAAATTTTAATTGGTATGAATAAAGAAAACAGAAGTGACATACTCCTTCATTCCTTCCGTGTTCTGTATATACACGTTTTAATACAGAACATCCATTACCTGGGATTTAGAGATGTAAAACATCTGTGTTTAAGTGAAGGTGGACCAGTGCATAAGGAAGAGTTATCCATATTGTACACAGGTGTATTTACACTGTAAATATTCCTTACAATGGTGTTACAGCACACAACACTGACAAGGCAGACATATTAGAGATGAAGACAGATTTAGCTTCTAACTGCAATGGCAAGGTGGCTGTGGAAAATAAGATCTGTGCAGTTTGAAACAAAGTCAGGAGCGTTTTGAAATTTTTTTTGAACTGGCATAAGTCATTCAGCATACAGTACTGAAAAAAAAATAACCCAGGTATATTACAACATACTTGCTTTGCTTTTGTATTAAATAAGTAATCTAGACAAAGTTATTAACCATTTCTGAAGAAGTCTTTATTTTCCTGTATTTGGCCAACTAGCTCTCAAATTGAGAAGAATCTCAACATCCTTTTGAGCTAATTTATAAACGCCAAGTTCATTTAGTGCTGCTATGGCAGATGGCTGGTTTGGCTTAAATGTTGTTTCATTTTCCGAAGCTGACTGTAGTACATCCTTCAGAAGTAAGGCAGAGCCAATATTCAGGTTCAGGATAATGCAGGCTTCTTTTATGCTAGAGGAAAAAAGTTCTATGGATTAATATCAGAAGCACCCACGAGATGATACACTTAATTTTGTGCACACGGTGATTAACAAAAAAACCTCCATGGACTTCTGAAAAGGAGCAGAAGTATTGCACTGAAAAGTACTGCTTTAGATCAAGGCACACAGTATACCTGTTCTACGGTCTAAGCCTCTGCCATTATGTATGTGTATTTCATAAGCATCAATATTTTGCCTCCCAGTGCTTCTTATGTTTTTCCACCAGTATTAAAAACACAGAATAGAATTTACCACTTAATCTGTCTAGCTTTCCCTAACTACATTTTCCCCTAAGATAATTAGAAACTTCAGTATATTTTAAGAGCACAGTTTAAAAGACAGTTGCTAGAATCTGAATATTTTCCCTAATTAGTATCATTAGGGAGCAAACAGATACCCTGTCTTTGTCACATTGTTTCTAGTCTAAATATGCTAGATAGCCGTGTATGCATTGTTTTTTATGGTTCCTTTGTGCATCTGTGTCCTCTTAATTATTTATCAGTTACCTTTACGAAGGTGATGTGCTCAAAAACAAAACCTTAAACCTGAAGATGCTACGTCAATATTCCAATTAAAAATTGCCAACATAAAATCTTTGTCTTCAAGTGTTCAAGACTGAACGCCATGCTCTGTATTAATTTAAAATATTAAGATTTCTGCCCCAATTAGCCTAGGAGTTTAGTGCTGGACTCTTCAGAAGACTGTCAGCTATTTAAAAAAGACTAACCACAAAGAAGGCAGCTCCTTCTCATCAATGAAAGCAACTAGATTGCTATGCAAGGCAATTCCAAGCAGGAACACAGTTTAAAGTAGTCTTTCTTCTAACAATAAACAAAGTTTATTGTATTGTAACTATAGCTCTGAGTAGTTTGTTTGGCCCCAGTTTCAGAAGTCTGTGCTACTTATATTCCTTCCGTAAGTTAATTTATCTAGACATCCTGACTGCCCAAAATCCCCCCAGAACACATGCCAAAGTCTGTTGCTATCTGAGTACACGCTGCAGAATCAAAACTTTCCTCATGGTAGACATTGGAAGCATAAATAAGCCACATATTTTAAGTGTGGATCAAAACTAACTGTGAAAAAGTCTTGGTGATACGTAAAACACATGTATTCATCTGGATATTCACTTTTGAAACACCGATAGATCAGAAGTTTGCCTACTTACTGCTTGAAGTAGTTTTCTGGCCTCTTGCAGTAGTGTGAAAATAAAGGGAACAGGTTTCTACTCATGTCAAACTGGAGCTGTGCTGCTCCTCCTTCATTGAAATGATTCGCCATAATTATCTACAAAGAGAGAAATGCATCTGCGGTTTAGGCCAGTCACCGACACCTACACTGTATTGTATAGGTCACATTCTGCTGATACCTACTTCCTGATATATGTATATATCCACTTTCTCCGCAAGCATTTGCCAGAAAATTTTGAACAGTGAGTGACAGAGCTGCTGTTCTAGTTGTAGCAAGCGGTCTCGTAGGGTCAACAACATTGGGCAAGCTGTGCTCGATAAAGACATTACTGCTTGCTCTGCTTGAGATGGTAAAGACAACCACCTGAAAGAAATTATCACACTGAAGTCATTATAATGAAATTATTCATATTACAACCACTGAAGTTAAAATTATCTTTTTAAAAAATCTTACCTATTTACAATGGTTCAGAGAGAGTTCTCCTTTCCTAATTCAAATCTAAAAGTAATCACAGTCTAATGCTACGTTTAAATTTCATTTAATATTAAAATCATGCTTTAGTTATAAATCTCTGAACATGTCATTCAAAGAGAGCCCATCTAATCTAGAAAATCACTGAGTTGTTGTATTCCTTTTATGAAGTACTTCAGAAATTTTACTGAGGAGAAAACATTCAAGAAGCCTTATGAGTCTGTGAAGACAGAACAGTCATTAGAGGCCATTTTGTATTAACTCTTTAATACTACTACGAAGAAAATAATCATTGTCCAAACTAGAGTGATCCAGAATTCTTCCCAGGATTTTTAAGATAATGCCCCCACTGATTGTGGAACTACTTTAGAAAACATAGCATTAAAATAGTCTTGTAATAAATGTTAAGAGAATTTTCTAAAACTTACTACCCCGTGCCATTCCTATTCAGGAAAATAATTTTGCCGATTAGCTATTCCTGCCCTTATTTACCTCAGTACTTTTAACAGGAAATAATATTCTAATATGTGAGGAGAGTAAACAGACAGAGTCACCTCTCTTTTTTGTACAGCTTTGCAGCATCTTTGACCTCTCTGAAGACATGATCCACTTGACGAGTCAGCATGTCGTGTTTCAGGCGTTCCAGGAGGTTAATCATGTCATCAAAGACAGAACTCTCCATCGAAGCCAGCTGCCCTAGCTGTAGTTTACTGACAGCGTTACTTTCTGCACAAACCTCCAGCTCGGCCTGCTGTAGCTGCAAGAAGAACTAGACAAACCAAACCAGATATGAATACTACAAAAAAAAAAAAAAATGCTCTTACCATCTGAACTTTTTGTTGGTACTTTAATAGGCACAATTCCAGAAAACACACTCCTGACACAATTATAAAACTTAAAATGTTAAGATTTTAAAACACCTTCTTATCTTTCCTGATTTAGTGAAAAACAAACCACGGTGGTTTAATCCTAGTGATGGAACTGATACAGTTTTCAGATACAACAGCAGATAGGCAATGGCAATAGATCTAGAGAAATACTAAAAAGATATTTTAAGATTGACAGCAGAATGCTTAAAAAAAGCCCTGATTTTGACCTTTTTAATGTTTGCAAAAGTAAACTAGAATCTTGAATTGTAATTTGTTTTAGAAACAGTTTTTCATTAAATCAGAAATTCGCTGGGCTGATAACATCAAGAAAACGGATCAAGTTTAATGTTACATAGTGGTAACAACTTGTTGGTTTTGCTGTCAAGCAGATCAAGACGCGGAGGTAGACGCTGCTATACAACATGAAGGCTGCTGCCCTGTCAGGTCAAGATTATTCTCTGCGAGAGCCACAGTTTCCTGTGATGACAAAAAGAATTTGGAGGCTGCCTATCTCACACACAATACCTATTTCTACACACTTAACATGTAACAGTTTTTTTGACCTTTTGTACCAATAACCATAGAAAAACTGAAATGCTACAGAATAGCCATGCTGCCACCAGACTATTATACAGCAAAATAATTAATTCCCAATTCCCAGTTATCAGCGAGTGGCCTTCCTAAGCAACACCTAAACCGTGTTGCAGTGCAGATACCCAAGCTGAATCCATTTAAGCTAACCTGCCACAGGAGTAGTTCAAGCATCGGGCACAAGCTACTGCACACACTTCAACATCAATGCTGTTAACACTGCCTCAGAGATCTCCAAAATCAACTCACTAATTTTTTACAATACAAAGCGTGTAAAGGAGACTTTTTTGTCTGTTCAGATTATTCCAACCCCTAGGCTCCCCCTCTGTGTTTCCTTAGAAAGTTTTAATTAATATAGCTCAGATCTCAAATGATAATCTGTCCTCATTTATAAAATCTGAATTTGCATCTCATTCTATTTTTTCAGTAATTAATTCTTCTGAATACACTTTGATAAACAGTGCTGAAAATGAAACGTTTGTTATGAAACAAACATCCAAAGTCCATTTTTAATAAATTTTTTTTAAAGTAAAATAATTACTTACCACATTGTCAGCCCAGTCTGCCAACACTGTTGCTATATAGTTAACAGCATTAAGGATTGCACAGTACCGGAATCCTAAGGAAGCTCTAGTCTCTTCCTTCATTACTTGAGTTAATCGTATCCTGAAATCATCAACTAACTCCTTCTGTAGGCCCAGGAACTGCAGTTTTCTGGAAGCTGTTGGAAGATTCTTATATCTGTCTGGAAAGGCATTAATAATATGTTTTCAGGTTTTCCAACATGGAATAAAAGCTTTTCAAAAAGAAACATTACAGTCATCTACTACACAACCTTATCCCTGTGAGAACATCAATATGGTATTTAAAACAGCCGACATATTTTAATGATTTCAGGGAAACTACTTAATACAAAAGCTAAACACGTAAAGAAACTACATTCTTCCCCCTCCTGATTCCACTAGCATTTTGTATTCTAATACTTTACGCAACACGTGATTATACCACACCATCCAGCATGGCCCCTAAAGCGTACTCACACACAGTACGATAAAGCCATTGAATATGCAATTAAGTGTCTCCTGAAAACTTGATTGCTTTTATATTCTGTTCCAAGAAAGCGGATGCTACTTAATAGCTTCTAAATTGTTACAGAGTCAAAAGGAATAGTAGGATTTTTTTATCACTGCATCTTAACAAACTATATTCTCTAAAGTATGAACTTTAGTTTTAATATGCTAAATATTAAATGTATTTTTTAATTATTTTGTAAACATGTCAGTAGCTCAAGATTATTCATGCTTGAGTAAGTGTCCAAAATACAAAAGGAAGAGGAAAGCTTTTATTAAACTGCAAACATCACAACTTTGCAACATTTGGTGACTACTGCTGACAATGGATATTTAGTGAATAAATCTGTTAGCTGAAGTTTTTTTTACTATTCATTACAAACGAGCAATACCCATAGATTAGTAATTACCTGTTATAACTAACAACAGAGTCATAAAAGTTTCAGCGCAGTCTGGGACTTTCATTTCATCTACATCAGTGATATCTTTGTATTGCGATATCCACGCAGCCTCTGATGAAAGCATAGAGTCCATTTTCTGAAGAGCAACTGAGATGCACAAAACTTGTAAATTGTTTAAGTTTTTAATTAAAAAAAAATCTAACAAAACCCCCTCTAAAATATATAATCATAAAAGCCTTATCTCTGGTAAGTTAAATTTTACATTTTCAGGTTATAAAAACTACTGATGACTGACTTAATACAAAACCAGTGTCAATGTATCTGCATTTGCAATGTCGTTAACAAATATGTCAGGGTTGATTGGGGGTTTGGTTTTGTTTTTTAATAGTTGGCTTGCTCCTTTCCAACATATGGGGTAACAGTTTTAAACTGAAAGAATCACAGAATGGTCAGGGTTGGAAGGGACCTCTGGAGATTATCCAAATCCAACCCCCTGCCACAGCAGGGACACCTACAGCAGTTGCACAGGACGGCGTCCAGGCGGGTTTTGAACGTCTCCAGTGCGGGAGACTCCACCACCTCTCTGGGCAGCCTGTGCCACTGCTCTGCCACCCTCAGAGTAAAGAAGTTCCTCCTCATGTTAAGATGGAACTTCCTGTGCTCAAGTTTGTGCCCGTTACCTCTTGTCCTATTACTGGGCACCACTGAAAAAAGACTCTTCTCGTCTACCTGGCACCCTCCCTTTAAGTACTTATAAGTATTGATAAGATCCCCCCTCGGTCTTCTTTTCTCTAGACTAAAAAGCCCCAAGTCCCTGAGCCTTTCCTCATAAGAAAGATGCTCCAATCCCCTAATCATCTTTGTAGCCCTTTGCTGGACTCTCTCCAGCAGTTCCCTGTCCTTCTTGAACCGGGGAGCCCAGAACTGGACACAGCACTCCAGATGCGGCCTCACCAGGGCAGAGTGGAGGGGGAGAAGAAGGTAGAGTTAGATTAGATATCAGAAAGAAATTCTTTACTCTGAGGGTGGTGAGACACTGGCACAGATTGCCCAGAAACTTTGTGGAAGCTCCATCCCTGGAACTGTTTAAGGCCAGGTAGGATGGGGCTTGGAGCAACCTGCTCTAGGGGAAGATGTCCCTGCCCATGGCAGGGGGGTTGGAACTAGATGATCTTTAAGGTCCCTTCCAACCTAAACCATGGTTCCATGACTCCCTGACACTTCCTCTTTATTTCTCAAAACTTAATACCCTTCCCCTATTTCAGTTTAAAGTCCATCCTTGTCTTCACACACATAAACAGAACATTTGTCTAAAAATAAGCCTACCAAATTCCATACAGCTTAGCAGCAAGACTCCTACATAGTGCAGAAGCACAATTACAGTCTAACCAGTCAAAAAAAATACGAGTATAAAAATATGCCTTATGTAATAGCCCTGTCCAAGCAAGTTACTGTAATTGACAAGGCTATTTGTGTAACTATACCCATACTTTCTGATTGTGCAATATAGACGCCAATAAAATCCAACAGAAGTCTTACATTTTTTTTCCACCGTTAGCCACCTTTGGAAGCAGGATTCTTCTGACAGTATATGCATGCAACTGGGAAAGCTGCTGAGATACCCATGAACACTGTATAACTCTCTCTCAAATAGAAGTACCTCATCCACAAGGTGACAAAAGAGTGTATCATCATACAACAGGCATGGAATATCAGCAGCCAGCTTCTCCAAGATCAACATTACTAGAGCACGAGAGAATTCAAGCTTTTGAAAGAAAAAAGTGAATAAAATGTCAGAGATAGGAAGTATTAACATGTGCAAACATGTACATAACAAACTGCTACTAGGCTGAGTTAAGTCTCACCACATACTTAGTGAAATCAGTGGAAGTGGGCTTGTACAAATACCTATCAGGAACCGACTTACATATTCGTATATCTAAAACCATGAAAGTGCTTACCCCAGCATTCACGGAAGATCCTGCCTTGTCCAGTATTGGCTGGATTTTGTCATCAAGGAACTTTGCATGATTTCCAATCCACATAAGTACTTGTGTTAAATACCACTCAGGCTTATTTTAAAAAGAGAAGAAAATATTAAATGCATCCAAACAACATTTATTTAAGTGCTACTAATATTTTAAGACAAACTTCTAAAAATATCAGTCTCTTCCCCTATCTTCTCTTGATCTCTGATCACACAAATCTTTCACAGTGTTTTGCTTCACTTTGATTTCATAAAAGCAGTATCAGAGAAGTATTTCTGGATTTGAATTGTCTTAAATGCACTAATTATTCTGTTTCTTCTCAACCAAAAGCTCCCCCTTCTCTACTGCTGTCTCACTTATGAGGTCCTCTTTTCTGCTTCTCATACTTCCTCCTGTTCTTCTGTGTGGCCTTTACTTCTTGGTACAGCAAAAAGGATGCACTCCTGAGAAAACTCTTCCCAGCAGCTCTGTTCTTATTGTCATTGTAAGCAACCACAACCCACACTGGAAGTGAGGAGTCTATTACCTTCTCATTTCACATTATAATGCCTTCAAGCTTTTTCACTTTCCACACTTAAAAATATGGGCTGTAGTTTTTGATGCACACTTCTTTCAATGGTAGTCCAAGTGGAAGCAGCTCCTGTCCTCCTCACTCCCAATAGCCAAAGAACCTTCTGTTGAACTGCACTCACATTCTCCACATTTTGTGTGTCTGTTTCTCATTTCTGTATTCATTTTCACTTGTTTACTGAATTGCATCACCTTTTTTCTTTCTTTTTTTTTTTTTTTTGACACTCCCTCCCCAGCTTGCCAAGATCATTGTGAATGAACTCTGAGCCCGTCCTCTGTAATACCTGTAATCCTTTCCAGGTTGATGTCTTTCAGATATTTCACATGGGTATTTTCTTTATTCCATTATCCAAGTTATTATTAAAAAAACAAACAAACAAACAAACAAAAAACCCAACCGAAATTTGAGTAAGGCCCTGCTGGAATATCTTTCTGATCTGACACTAGATTACCTGTAAACTTTTATTCATGAGTTTTTTAGGAAAATAGTTGTTCGCCTATTGTTGTTCACAAACTTCATCTGTTGAACATAATTTTCCTGTTTGCTTGTAAAATAATTTTGCTCATGTCTTAAAAACCTCTCCCTCACTAATATATGTAACATTATTTTAAAAAGCACTGTAGTAGCAGCTATTAAGATTGCAAATATATTTACATTTACTCAAGATTGTCAACACAAGCACACAGACTTCTGCAACTAAACTATTACAAAACAGCTCTCAAACTCTGCTCCAGATGTATTACAGTGGCATTAACACACTGAAACCTGTTCCAGTGATAATTCTCAGATAAAAATCTTCAGTCTTTGAAGACTGAGTCAGATTCCAGCTGGTAAACTGGACATCTCTTCTATGTCAATTGAAAAATTTAACCCAGAAAACCAACTCTGTAACAGTACCTTTAGATTAAAAACATTTTATGTACCAACAGCAGAATCCAACACTTTCAGTTACATGATGGTAGCAAAACACAATGCCAAAAGTCAAAGTCACAGCTTTGTACAGCCTCTGAGCTCAACCAGTAAGGAACAGTGCAAAACCATTTGCAAGGAGACAGAGGAAATTAATCAAAGCTTCTGAAACGATGGGAGTCAGTCTAAGATTGTAGTAACACTTTCTAAAGGATCTGGACAAAAGAGTAAAATCATCTGGCCCAGAGAAAATGCTTGTGCCTCTGAAAGGTCTCCAAGTGCTATCTTGATCTCTGTCCACATTTAGATAGGTGTGAGAACTGCACAGTTTTGAAGAATCTTAATTTCAGAAAGGAAAGTGTTAAAGCTATACAATTTATACACAGCAATCTAGCTGTTGCTTAAAAAAATAAATAATTAAAAAACAAAAGTCAAACTGTTTTCTCCCATACCTTGTTTAAAACATTAGTTTGTTTATTTCCAGTGAAATGATACTTGAATCTTTTCTGAAGAGGATTCAGCATGATCTGTATCGGAAGGATAATGGGTGGCGATGGGGGTAAAGAGTACTTTTCTGGCAATTGTTTAGGTTTAGTCAACAGTTCATCTCTTAAGTTTGATAGTCAAGGACAAATTTAAGCGTTGAATTCTCCCAACATCATCATTTCAATAGAACAGGTTTATAAAAATGAACATTTTTTTAGTTCTACCTCATTGGATGGACGGCAGTATTATGCAATCAATACAAATTCCTCAAATATGAAGGATACTCAAAATATTTCAGTTTATATAATACAACTCAGGCTGCTAAGGATTATTTATTCAATGACAATACAAGTCACTTAAGTCAGTTTGATTTAGGAAACTCTTATCATTGAAAAAAAAACACAGAAAACCACCATTATCAGTAGCAAACAAAGGGGCTGTCCAAGAGACACACTTATTCATATTTGTTAAAGGAGAATAAAAGACTCGTGATATTAATAAATGCAATATATGATCTCCCATTTTCACTTAATGGATTTAAGTGATCCAGTCTGCCAGAACAAAATTGTTACCAACTCAGAGTTGTGTATCTTCCTGATCCATGATAAAAAAATAAAAAATAAAAATAAGGCAGGCACAACCACTCCAGGAAAAATTGCTTGGTTGAGCTTTAGCTGTGATTTAATTCACCAAAAAAAAAAAAAAAAAAAGCGGGATGAGCAGCAGTGCCTTCTGATTAACCTCAAAGGCAGACTACTATCGCTGCACAATGAAAATCCTTCTGTATTCTCCCCCTTTTGCAAAGTCTCCTTCCAAGACACATATCTTTAGCTTTCCCTCTTTTCCTTCTGAGATGAGACATACTAAAGTGATTAAGGCTGATTTCAAATAAGGCTATGAAAGGAAAAGTTTTAACTGCGTAAAATAAAATATACATCACCTTCTTTTTTTTTTTTTTAATTAACATTGGTAATCTTGCTTCAGCATATAAGGCCTGATCCTCATGAAACCTGAACTATCAGCTACCACAAGATCACTACAGCTGATGACTTGGAGTTACAATGTTGCTACTGCCAAAAAGGACAACTTTGGCACCTGGCCTTTTCTAAAAAAATACAACAACAAAAAAACATTCTAGTATTAATACAAAGTAACATAAATTCAAATTATCTTCTGTCTTTAGGGAGAAAAAAAATTTAAAATAATTCTCCTTGAGAATGTGCATCTCCAACATTTATTATTCTTACTAAAATACACCACAACTATTTCAAAGGATACGAGGTTTGCAATTTCAGAAGTTGACAAAACAACATCTCCAAATTGTTGTATACATCAGGAGCACTGGCTGGTGCCGCAAGGCCAACTGCCTGAGACTGTGGTGGGCCCACAAACGGCCAGCGGAGCTGGGTTAGTACCTCTTCAAAGTCACTGTAACACAAAATAAGCACTTTAACACAAACTTACAGTACCATGCAAAGATGCGGGAGTGACAGCACATCTCCTACCTTGACAATTTGTCCTTAAGAATTTTATGCCAGAATTTAACAGTGGACCTCACAAAGGCGAGAAGATGAGAACAAGATGACTCCTGAAGTTTAATATCCAGTTCTGCCATGAATGCTAGAGTACTGGCTGCCTCTGGAACATTGTTAGTCATCAGATATTGCTGAATGCTATCACTATAAAATACAAGAAAAGTCAAGGCCAAAAATTCATTAAAGATAACAGAAAAGAATCATTTGTATATTGAAAAATGAAGATAAAACTTTCTCAAATCTAAAAAGTTTTAATGATGGGACAGATTGGGTTACCAGTGTCAGAACACATATGCAGTACTCAGACTTTACCTTAACTCTTCTATCCGTGAAATCCATTTAAGATAGGCCAGGTGTCGTTCAATCTCTTCTACTTGACTAATCAGTACATCGAGATCCTCCACCCATGGCTGAGCTTTCAGCAAGTGGCTATTGATTGAATTAGATAGAAGAGCTTCTTCCTCTAGAAGCTGACTCAGAGACTTTTTAGAATCTTCTGCATTCTTTAAGGCATTCTGAATTCTTTTAGGGACTTCTGATGAAACTGTAAGTACCTACGTTCACAGAGAAGTATTGTCTGACATAAAACCACTGTACTATGTAGAGTAGTACCATTTCAGATATTAAGTATATTTAACTAAAATAAAGCAATGTATTAATCAGTCATACAGCGTATTCAGAAGGGGTGGGGGGGGAAAGCTTACCTGTTCTTCTAACTGCTTTTTATTTTCAGATAGCTTATCAATAAGGTCATCTAGCTTCTTCAGAGAATCATAGTCATTTCCAACTTCTCTTTCCACAAATTCAGAAACGTAGTACGGGATATCACAATGATCTAGATCTCTAGTGACTTCTTTCTTTCTAACAGCAACAGTTGCCATGTTTTCTTTCCCTGCAATACTGATTATACAATTGTTAATTAGTCACCACTAAGACAGCACAAACTGCTATTGATCTGTTGAGGACACAAAACTCCATGAAAAGCTGGGCAGTTCAATTTAAATTGAAACTTAAACAAGACATTCAATAAATATACTGCTCTAAGTGAGACAATTTGCTGGCATAGGTCTTAGCTGAGATATGAAAGAACCTTGCTTACATATCCAACTGGTGATTTATCATACATTAATTACTGAAGAGAAATATGCCTGTTAATTTCTTCCTTCTGCAAAAGTGTCAATTTTACTAAAAACAGTTCAAAATATATATATAGCTTCTACATATGTAATACAGAAAACTTAATGGAAATACTGGAAAAATACTTTTGTAAAATACATAGGAAGATAACAATATTCTGCTTTCCCTTTTCATACAGTTTAGGATGTTCCAGAGATATCAATTGATGACCAACATACTACTAGCAAAGTATCCACCCAGGTCTTGCAATGATTTGGAAAGTAAAAGCATCACTGAAACGTTTATAAGAAACCCCACACAGTAGAACTGATGCGGCACTTGCTGATCCACGCATTTGGCTGCAGCCAGAGAAAACCAGAGTTGAAATTGAGAGGATGATCATGTACAGTGCAGCAAAAGAAGGCAGCAATGACCAACGTCTGGCTAGTTCAATTCTCGACTTCTTCATATCACTTTCAAAACAGTATCTAAAAGTGAAATTTATACGCTTGCACTTTATCTGCTACAAGCTTTAATTAAGCGAAAACCCCTATTAAACAGGCAACAGGAAAGAGTGAGAAAACGGTGCAACTCATGAGCCCAAGTCGGAGAAGCAATGCAGAGCACCGGGAAGAACAAACTGTGGCACCACGTGTGCCGCTGAGGAAGAATCGAGTAAAGACAACAGAGCAGTAACAAGCACCGTGCCGTTCGCAGCAATGAAAACAACACCGCAGAACACTACTAACCAAGCGGTGCTCGTTCGTTACTGGAGGAACGGATCGGGGTACAGGAGGAGAGAGGCACAGGACGCTGGGGAGCATCTTCCAGCTACCTCCTGCTCAAGCACGCCGCTCTGCACCCACCTTCGCCAGAGCGACGGGCCGGGCCGTTTCAAGGAGCGTCGGGAGGCTCTGCGGGCCCCAGGGAGGCTCGGGGCGAGGGCCCCTGCCGCCCAGGCCGGGCGAACAAGCAGCCCCTTTCCCCGCCAGGCCTCGGCGAGCCCTTCTTCCCCGGCTCCGGGCTCTGCCCCCGAGGCGCCGCTTTCCCTCGCAGGTTGGACGGCGCCCAGCGAGCGGGTGCGGGCAGCGGAGCTGGGGGTGACGGGCAGCGGAGCTCGCACCGGGCCCGCCGAGGCAGACCAGGACTCCTCCCCGGCCAAACGCTACCCACTGGAGGGACCGCTGCTGGGTCGCGTCCCCACCGGTCCCCTCAGCGCCGCCGGCGCGGCCCGGCCCGGTCCCGCTGACAGGACGGCGGCTGACAGGACGGCGGCGCCCTCACCCGCCGCAGCCCCGCCCCTGCCGCGTCAGCAGCCCGCAGCCCCCGCGGGTCACGTGGGCGCAGCACCGCGGCGGCAGGGCGCATGCGCACTGCCCACCCTCTTCCCTTCGCCCGGGTGAGGCGGTGCCCTCCGCCCGCGGCGCGCATGCGCCGTGGCGGCACCTCGCTGCTGGTGGGCGGGCGGCTGCCTCAGCGCCGCGACCGCCCGCGGTGTCGGCCCCCGCACCGCCCCCGGGTGGGCCGGCGGAAGGCCGGGCTCGGCCGGCGTCGAGGAGCAGCCGGTTTTGTGTGGAAAGCGCAGCCCCGCTGGTTCGGGAGCCTCAACCGCTTCGCGCTGCTCGAGCCGCTGCCTCTCCTGAGGTACTTCACGGGCGGGAGGGGCCTTCCAGCCACCACAGCACGCAACGGCGGTAAACATCTCCTATTTACACGGTTTTAGCAACGCTGGCTTTTTATTTGGTTTAGAAAGAGGCTTAAAAATGCCTTTTTAGAACAGCTTTATAATTTATTTTCTTTTTCTACCAGAAGCTCGGCTCATCCCCTGCCAGCAATGGACACAGGAGATGTGGAAAGGAAGCACTTACTGATGCACACATAAGACTTCCAGGTTAATTTATTTTCAGTACCTGTTCTTTGGTACACGTATTAGTAAAGCTAGAAAATACACAAAAGTATTTTCTCAGTGAAACGACCCACTAATTAAAACAGCTGTACATCTTTACAGCCCATAAAAAGCCTTGCTAATAAAATCTTCTAATACATCAGCGCAAACGGTACCAGCAAAACCTCCTGCGATAGAAGTGTTCATCGATACCTTAATTTTGTTGTAACTCGTTTTCCTAAGCTGTAATTTAATGTATTTGAAGAGACTTCAGGGTGTGCTGAACTCATGAAAACATTCAGTGCTTGCCAAAAAAAAAAAAAAAGCTAAACATTCTTCCAGGTCTGAAATTATTACAAGCCCATTTCTTAAAGATGCACCCATGTTACAGCTCAAGCAACTTATTCATTAATTAAAAAGCACCAGTCACAAAGATCCATATATTACAACCACCACCTTGCGAATGACTACTGAAGTTAAATGCTGGCACTAATAAAAACTTAAAAAAATACAAATCTCTTACTACCACTCTTTAAAGATTTGTACAGAACATGTCAATAGGAAAACACTTTATATATGTTAAAATCTAAGTCATTTTTGCAGTTCATTCAGCGTAACCAGGTAGTATTCAGCTGTGTCTGGTTTTTTATGCTTGTGTCCATTTTCAAAACTTCTCGAATCGCCATGGTAGCATAAGTGGATGGCGGAAGGGAGAACTCCATCTTCAGTGCCCTGAATTTACCATCTATCATAAAGGGTAAGAGGAGACACAAAGCAAGAAAAAGTTGTTAAGGGCATAAGCAATGCTTATTCTGGATGCCATCTAAACTGAACTAAAATTTTCCACAACCAACCCCCCAACCCATAAACCAAAACAACCACCACCGTCACACTCCAATTTATAATCCACAGTGGAATTTCATAAAACAACTTCTTTTTAACATTTCCTCTCAGCAGAAAAGTGGTGTTTCAGGAGTTTTCTTCTTTTAAAAGGAAAATAAACTTTTCAAAAGTGAATTCCTAGTCTCTCTTCACTGTTTGTGGAAAGTAGTGTCAAAAGACCTTGTGACCAGAGTTATAAAAAAAAATTTCCATTGAATTCCATTAAGTATTTGAGTAGTCTCTTATATTGGGCACAAATAATGTGCTCAAGCGTAGAGACAATTTCTGGCTTAATTCCACCTTCATGTGTTTTACAGGCATTTTCTGCTACATTTTACAGATGTCTCTAAGGAAATGTAACAGTCAATACAGACTGCTGGCAGAATTGCTGGCACTCTCGAGAAATAAGAGTCCTTATTTAGACACCTAACTTTGGATATCTTTAATACCATTGCTTGACAGTCTAGTCAAATGAAAGTTCCTCCTTAAAAGAGCTTTCAATATGTAGCAGTTCAAAGCAACAGCCAGATCAAGCTTTTATTTTGCAAACATCAGAAAAATCAACTTACCTGTAGGAAGAACTGGTAATGGTTTTCCTTCCAGCTTATCCAAATCCGTAGTAAATAATGGGATTCTGGGATCGTCATATGCAACAACCTCCCTTTATAATGTACATAAGATTTTTTTAATTATTATTTTAAATTACTTGGAATAAAATTTATATATTTTCTATAACTGTATATTTTATTATAATATTATTTATTATTATTCCAATTTGACAGTTACAGCTGAAATGGAATTGATTTTCTAATAAAATAAGGTAAGATGGCATTTACGGTGCAACAACTGGTAAAGCTTTATGGAGAAGACTCGCCTCTAAAGATCATAAAAGAAATAATAGATTAGTGAGAAGTTTCTGTGCATAACTCGTGTTTTCTCTCATGGGCTGTCAGGATTTCCAGCTATACAAGAAGTATAGTTTATGAAATTATGGGAAGAATAGTGTCAACTCTAAGAATACTTCCGGAGGGTGGAGAGAGGCTTCACTTTGAAGAAAGCCATCTAAACTTCTTTGAAAGGGCTTAAATACATCTTCTACTTTCTGCCACTCATTTAACAGAAATTCCATATGTAATGACGAGGCTGAAGAAGTAACTGGGAAGCAGATAAGCTTTAAACCAGCGCTAATTAAAGTGTAAACATTTGTATTTTTTGTCTCCCTCCTAAACCCTCTATTTTTTTCTATGCATCAGTGATCAAGTCCTTCTGCACATTCGTACAGTCACATGTTTAAAAGGTGTTTATTCAGTTGCCATATAAAAACTAGGCTGTATCTCTAACAACAGCGATTTAGTAGGTTTAAGTGATACAAATCTTTCTGATAGATGGGTAATTGGAGACCAACTTTCTCATAGCAAGACAACAAACCCCCCGTTTTGAATATTATCTATCATGGTTTCAACATAATTATGTACGAAGTGTCTAGGCAAGCCCTCACAAGGAGTGTAACAATGACACAGATGTCTTGACACTCATGCATTGCTGAACCAGAGGACCAAGGAAGAAATAACGCTATAGTTCAACCCCAGCTGTGACAAAAACGTGAGGGAAATGCAGAGATTCCTCCCTACCTGCGTTTCAGTCTACGTGTATGTGCTGTGGGTTCTCGTACTTAGTCATCCCACGTACACTCTATGCTGTCAGTTCAAGTATAATCTCCTTTATCCTCCTACTTACCAACGGACATTCTGAGGTCGAATGATAATCTTTCTGTATGCTCCGGAAAGTGAATAATCTCTGATCTTATGCCTCATGTTGTTGATATCAAGATTGTCAGCTACTAGCATTTCCTTGTAGGCCTCACCAACTGCAAGAGAGGAAAATATTTACTAGGAGAGTGCATAGTGCGGCCGACTGAAACAGTGCATTTTCATAGATCATTCCTTCCCTTATATTTAGTAGTTTTCAGCATATATGGGATAAGTGTCACACAAAAGTTTAAATTACTTATTGCAAATCTTACTACCTACAATGTTTGCTTCTACAACCTGATTAGTAGAAGCAGTAACCAAGAAAGAATCCCAGCAAATCGAAATTTCAGGTGAAAATTAGATTTACAAAATATTTTATTGGCATTTCATTGATATCTCACACATGCTTTCTGATTATCTAAACTCCACAAGACTAATATCAGGTATGGGGGGGTGGGGAGAAGGGCCAGACTACCCATTGCTCTACCTTTGAAAAAAGCAGCAGAGTGAAATGAGTTAAGAGAGCCCTCTGAAGAAATTAGCCCGTAGGGACCTCTAAGTACACTGCCAACAGAGGGAGTAACTCTGTTAGAGTCTTGTATCCTTAAGGGCGGGCGTGTGCATACACAGCTGGGCAAGGCAGGGAAGGCAATGGCAATACAAGAACATAGTGCAGCTAAAATGCTGTCTGGTGCCTTTGATTCGCAGTGCAATTGCCAGCATTACTTCATGCAGTTGACAATTTTAAACAGGGATATTAGGCTTACTGTGGGCAAATCCCAGTATAAATATATTGAATGTAAAAAATTCAAGCTTTTCTTTCCAATCTTCTAACTCAACGTGGTTCAGTGCCACACCTCATCACAAACAGATCTTTACCTTCCAAGTGTTTCAGAGATGGGTGATAAATGGGATCCCAGCTCTGGGACTTAGCTCTGACAGGCAGAGAGTCTCAAAAGACCTGACTGGTCTTTTAAGGGCAACCAAGTACAAGAGCAGTTCAACCAAATATTGAGGAAAACAAGCAAATGTATCAGGAGACTGGTTTGGCTATGTAGGGAACTCATGGCTAAGCTCGTACGTAAGGACACATACAGTAGGTGAAAGCCAGGGCCAGCTACAAAGAAGGAGTGCATAAACATTGTCCAGGCATGCAGGGATGACAGTGTTAGGAAAGCCAAAGCTCAGCTACAGTTGAGATCAGCAACAACAGACACCAAGAGCTACAAGAGTTAAACTGCAACATCAGGAATAAAAGAATATGAGTAAGATGTTGGCCTGCTGCTAAATGGGGCCGCTGGTCAGACATAAGGCTGATGGTCTCAGCATCTCCTTTGCCTCAGACTTGACCAGCAAGGTGTCCCAGGCATCTGTTCCTGGAGACAAGATTCAGGGAAGAGAGGGACTACCAGTAGTGGAAGATGATACAGGCTAAGAGAGCGAGCTCACATCATGGTAAAGCTTTTCTCTACCATCTCTGAAAAATCACAGAGATCTGGGGAGGTCCCAAGCGACTGCAGAAAACCAAGCATTGCACCCATCTTCAGAAAGGGCAAGAAGGATAATCTAGGGAGTTCCAGACCAGTCAGACTCACTTTGGTCCCTGGGAAAAATAATGGGGCTAATCCTCTTGAAACGTGTTTCTGGGCACACAATGAGAATAATAGTGAGCATGGTTTTAGCAAAATGGGAAAAAGGAAAGAAAAAACAAAAAGCCAACCAACTCTACTGCCTTCTGTGATGAAATTGTTACACTTGTGGATGAGGGGAGAGCAGTGACTACTGCCTACCTTGCCTTTAGCAAGGCTGTTGATATGTTCCCACAGCATCCTCATATCCAAGGTTAGAACATTACAGTGGGTGGACTGCTAGATGGGTAAAGAACTGTCTTGGCTCATCGTCTTAAAGGGTAGTCACTACTCGTTTGAGCTGTTCCTAGAAGCTCATGACAAGCAGAGTCCCTCAAGGAATTGGCATGTGTCCTCTTAAATACCTTTATCAGCCTAAGTGGATGAGCTGGAATTCACCCCAACAAGTTTGTGGACAAAATCAAGCTGGGGTGGCAGTCAATACACCCCAGGGCAGGAATGCCATTCGGAGGGACCTAGGCAGGCTAGAGGAATGGGCCAAGAAGAACCTCATGAAATTCAGCAAAGATCAAGTCCTGTACCTGAGAGTGATTAACTCTTTACAACAGTACAGGCTAGGGAGCAACTCTGCTCACAGTCACCTGGGACTCTCGGTAGAAAGGAGACTTAATAGAGAGCCCTGGCAGCAGCAAAAGCTAACAGCAACAGGAGCTTAGCCAGTAGCTACACCAAGAAAAACAATTACTGCCCTTTACGGAGCACTCAGGAGACTGCACTTGGAATAGAACATGCAGTACAAAGCAGATGCTGATAAACTTGAATGAGTCCAATGGAGGACCACCCCAATGGACAAGGCTTGTAGCACATGCCCTGTGAGGAGAGCCTAAAAGAACTGGGGGTTCTTAGCTTAGAGAAGAGAAGATTTAGAGGAGGCCTTAGAGACTGCTCGTTCCTGAAAGTTTCCAACCTGACAGGACAAAGCCTTGAGCAAGCTGGCCTCAATACAGCACTGACCTTGCTTTGACCAAAACGTTGGACCAGATGGCCTCCTGAGGTCCCTTCCAACCGAAATGATTCTACAACTTGATCCCTTAATAACAGCATTATGTTGCATGTAGATAATTATAGATCACTCAAGCTATTCCATTAAAAACAATTTACATCCAATGCATTTTATATACAGGAGATGAAAGATATGATTTTTTTTTTAATATTCATATTTAAACAAACAGACCTGGTTCTTTTTCCTAACTTCAAGTGTTTGCTGGGGTTACAAATTCTAGAAGTTTGGTTTGTTTTCTAATTTAAAAATCAAATGCATACACTTTTCAATTAATATTCCACCATTTTTTCCCCTTGTGCTGAGATAAAATAATTTTGCCTCAGTAAAAAAATTCTTTCTTTGGAAAAGCTACTAGCTAGAAAGAAATACGAAACAGATTTATGTTAAATGAAACAAGTTACAATGCAGACTATTATTATCACAATAAGAGAGTCTGACAGCAATGCATCAAGAGCTCTGAAATAGTATGGTTTTTTAATGGTCACCAGGGTCGCATAGATCTGATCTTCCTTTTAAGAACAATCTTAAAGCAGACTTACATTTTCAGAGTAAGTTATCAGTCAGACTTACTTTTATGCTTTGGATAAATAACATCAAATCCTGGCAATGGCATCACTACATCGTGGATAGTGTAGTTATCAACATCTCCTTCTTCGATATGAACAGCCGTGGCTACAATCAGGACAGAAAATGAAGAGTTACAAGTATGAATGCCTGTGATGGTTAACATTAGCTAAATTTAAAATGAACCACTCTATTCTCACACCAGGGAAATGCCAGAGCAAATCCAAGTGAAGAAAGTTTTAACTGAGTGGAGTCTCTGCTTTACAAGATACTAACACAAACAAAGACTTCTGTGGTTAAAACATTCGTAACATCCTTCCATAGTTCTCCATAGCTCAACTAGGTTTGAGTTCATTCTTGAGAACAATCAGTCCTTCACAGTCTCTTCCCTATCCAGCTATTTGGAAAAAACAAGTAAACTAACAGCTCATGGAAGTGTATTGTCTAACTTCCAATTCCTCGTAAAATTTGACTAAAACTGGCCAATGGATTCAGAAATCACTGGACCAAAAATGGGTGAGAGGGAAAAGAGGACATGTATGCACTACCACATAAACAGATACGTGTCTTGTTTTCCTAGGAATTTGAACTATAGAGCACCACTGGCTTTTTGTTTGTCTGATTTTACCTCCTTTAAGTGTGAGATCTCCTGGTACAGCTCTAAGCCCATATTCTTCTATTCTCTTGCTCACCATATTATTCCACACATAACTCTGGTAGCTATGAATATACATTAAACGATTATTTCTTGGTATCTAGAGGTAAAGAAAAAAAAAGTGAAACATTAAAAAGATACATATGTATTTTTAGGGTTTTTTCTCTCAATCATAACCAAAAAGGTCTGTATTTGAAATGTTACCTTCTCCAGCAACAAGACTAACACAATTTCTTGGTATACAGATTTGGGTTTTGTTCATTATTTGGGAAAAGGGTATGTGAAGAAATAATGCTTTAATATGTTTGAAATCCACATTAAAAAGCTACTGTGTTTAAATTAAAAAAAAAAAGCTTTTTTTAAATTTTCCTTTTCATTCAGCAGCTCAAACACATGGGGCTATTACAAAACACTGAATTCATACTCAACCTCCTGAAATCTTAAGTAAATTTTGCAGATGTGAAAGCAGTGTTATGCTAATTATCTTCTTCATAAACAAGAAATTATTCCTCAGCTCCTACAACGGGCCCTGTAGTTTGCTGGTGATGAGGTATTTTCTCTGAAGACTTGATCTTGATTACAGTACTTGAAAATGACAGTGAAACCACCACCTCTACGCCAAGCTGATTCATTAGCACACTATCAGTTTGATTCATACTTTTAAAGCAACAGAAAAACTCTGATACTGAACTTTTGCACAATTCTCAGATCTGTATTATATATGGTTACTATAACTGTATTGCTTCCAACCTACCAGAGACAGTTGTATAAATCGGAAAGCTCATTATGCATACATTAATTACAGATGTCATTAGTTACCATGCAGCAGTACTTCAAGCAAAAAGGCAGGATAAATGTAAAGATTTTACATATAACCTTCTACTCATCAAGCATCTAAGAGTCTATTTCAAATTCATCATGATACCATCAAAAGAGCATTTATTCAAGTAAATACCCCACAGCACTTTTACACTCACTATGCCGAATGCAGAGATTATGTTCTTCATTCCATACTTTAAGAGTCCGCGTAGAAGCTGTCCTTCCACGCACCTTTTTACGGGTAGTTTCTTGAGGGCTGCTGCTGGATCTTTAGTCTTTGCCCATTCTTCTCTGCATTTTACTAAGTATCCCTTTTCAGCTAGAACAAGGATGTAAAATAAAAATATTTTAACTACACACCAAAAAAGCACCCATCTCACCTTTTTTTAAAACAGTTGAAAAATTAAAGTTTCAGCCATGGTAATTACACAGATTAACAGAATAGGTGAGGTTGGAAGGCTCCACGTGGAGTCTGAGCAGACTCCGTTTATAAGTATTCAGTCTCATTTCTATCCCACTGCAAGAAACTGCACAGCAAGGAAAGAGAAGCAGAAAGGCAGAGAGCCTGAAGATTGCTTGTCCATTGCTAAAGTGGCCGAAGTTTAGCACGTGCTAAGCTGTCCTCACAAATGTCCTTTCAAATTAAAAGAATCTAAAAGTGTTTTTCCTGAACATACAGTTCTTGGAGGAGGAGAGACAGAAACACTTAATGCATTATTTTTCAGTCCTCACCTCCTGGTCGTGGTTTTAGTATCAAATCCATTACTTCGTTCCAATTGTTCTGTAGAATAGCTCTAAGATTCAAACAGGAAAGTGTATTAAGAACTGACTAAATACATTTTAAAGAGATTTAGCCACCTCATCCAAAAAAAGAAGTATAAGTGTTTAGACTTATGCAATACTAAAATTAGTGGTATTATGCAAAATACCTGCTGAAGCAAGTTCTCAAACAAGTTCTTTCTTGTATCTAAAATTAAAACTGGCACATACTATATGCTAGAAAAAAGTTCCCCAAAATACATTAGAAGTTATATAGGAATAAAAATAAAATAAAAATAAAAAATAATAATAAAAGGGGGGGATGAAAACAACACATACCTGCCAATTTGATATGTAGGAACAGCTGTGGTTCCAAATCTTTGCATTCCATAGTAATTAATGAATCCAATTTCCCTGAGAGAGTGCATTGCTTGCTCTATCTGGTCATCGGTTCCTGTTATGTTTCTAGCATTAAAAAAAAAGTTATAGACAGATTATTAAGGGCTTACACTATTTTGCGATCCCCATAATATTAAAGCTCAACATCAACATTACATAGCATGTATCAAATTCAACAAACTCCTGCCAACAGAAGGACTTTTCTTCTTTGTCCTAACACAAGATGCACTGATACGTCTTACCTATTTAGAGAAAAACAAATTCTAACATAACTGTCTAAATACATACCAACATATTACCTGAGAACAACAGTGAAATGGTTCCCTTGAAGTTCTCCTAATTTCAATGGATGGTTCTTGTAACTGAAATTTCCTAATTTGAAATTCATCAAACATTTATTCAAATGAGCAAGTCTTTGCGCAGTGATTCTAAAAAGAAACAAGTAGTGACCAAACTATGCTAAGAAAAGGAGGTAATTAAATAAATACAGAGATGCTGGCATTTCAAAACAAAAAGCAGTGAGTCCAGTTTCCCCACTTTTCTACTGTTGCCTTTTCAAAGTATTTTAATGAAATATCTAAAAGACAAGAACAGATAATTCTTAAGGCTACTCATACAAGAAAAAATTTGTACCATGACAAAGACTGTTAGTTCTGTCATTTCACATCTATGTTACAGTATTCATTCAAAAAAAGTATGTTGCAATATTGATGTATACTGTACCCCACAAGCTGAGCTCTGCTTTATTTCAGTAACTACACCATAAATACACTCCAGTTAGCACAGTCATAAACTCAGAGTTAAGCAATTAGCCACTGTGTAAGCTTAGTGCAGATGAAGGAATATTAAATCAAATCTGTCACTGATAGCTGTCATTTTTGTTGCTAGTACTTTTGGAAGCGTACCCTGTTCTTTGCATCACTGAGCTGCTCTTTGACGCTTCTGCCAAAATTTATACCAGGATAGACAAGTTTATCAACTAGCATGGCCAGCGTACTCCGCTCAGAGCAGGCTGATGAGTGGTAACGTCTCCTCTCCTGCACCATCCTTCTCCAAGGCTGCGCAGGGGAGTCGGGTACTGTGGCACTACCAAACAGACACCACAGATCAGTACATTCCCCCCCAATCAACGCTTACAACACACTGAGGCTCTTGGACACAACATTAAACGTGATCATGTTAAACGTGGTCATGCAGGGAAGAAACGAGAAAAACGAGAAAAGCCAAGGCAGCTTTGGAATTGAACCTGGCAAAGGATGTAAAGACCAATAGGAAGGGTTTCTTTAAGTATATAGGAGACAAAAGGAAAACCAGGGAAAATGTGGACCCGCTCTTGAATGAGATGGGTGCTGTGGTGACGGATGATGCAGAGAAGGCGGAGTTGCTGAATGCCTTCTTTGCTTCTGTCTTCACTGCTCGGGCCAGCTCTCAGGAGTCCCAGACTTTGCAAGTAACAGAGAAAGTCTGGAGAAAGGAAAACTTTCCCTTGGTTGAAGAGGAACAAGTTAAAGAACAATTAAGTAAACTGGACACCCACAAGTCCATGGGGCCTGATGGGATGCACCCGCGAGTGCTGAGGGAGCTAGCAGAAGTCATTGCTGGGCCACTCTCCATCATATTTGAAAGGTCCTGGAGAACAGGGGAGGTGCCTGAGGACTGGAGGAAAGCCAACGTCACTCCAGTCTTTAAAAAGGGCAAGAAGGATGACCCAGGAAACTACAGGCCGGTCAGCCTCACCTCCATCCCTGGAAAGATGATGGAACAGCTCGTTCTGGGGGTCATCTCCAAACATCTGGAGGAAAAGAAGGTTATCGGAAGTAGTCAACATGGATTCACCAAAGGGAAGTCATGTCTGACTAATCTGATAGCCTTCTATGATGGCGTGACTGGATGGGTGGATGAAGGGAGGGCAGTGGATGTTGTCTACCTTGACTTCAGCAAGGCTTTTGACACTGTCTCCCACATCATCCTCACAGACAAGCTTAGGAAGTATGGGTTAGATGAATGGACAGTGGGGTGGATTGAACAGTGGCTGACAGAGCTCAGAGGGTTGTGGTTAGTGGTGCAGAGTCCAGTTGGAGGCCAGTAACAAGTGGTGTCCCTCAGGGGTCAGTACTGGGTCCAGTCGGGTTCAATATATTCATCAATGACCTGGATGAAGGGATAGAGTGTTCCATCAGCAAGTTTGCTGATGGTACAAAACTGGGAGGGGTGGCTGACACGCTGGAAGGCTGTGCCGCCATACACCGTGACCTGGACAGGCTGGAGAGTTGGGCAGAAAAAAACCTGATGAGGTTCAATAAAGGCAAGTGTAGGGTACTGCATCTGGGGAGCAATAACCCCATGCATCAGTACAGGTTGGGGGCTGACCTCCTGGAGAGCAGCTGTGCTGAAAGGGACCTGGGAGTCCTGGTGGACAACAGGATGACCATGAGCCAGCACTGTGCCCTGGTGGCCAAGAAGGCCAATGGCATCCTGGGGTGCATCAAGAAGAGTGTGGCCAGCAGGTCGAGGGAGGTCATCCTCCCCGTCTACTCTGCCCCGGTGAGGCCGCCTCTGGAGTATTGTGTCCAGTTCTGGGCTCCCCGGTTCAAGAAGGACAGAGAACTGCTGGAGAGGGTCCAGCAAAGAGCTACAAAGATGATTAGGGGACTGGAGCATCTTTCTTATGAGGAAAGGCTCAGGGACTTGGGGCTTTTTAGTCTAGAAAAAAGAAGACTCAGGGGGGATCTTATCAATACTTTTAAGTACTTAAGGGGAGGGTGCCAGGTAGATGAGAAGAGTCTTTTTTCAGTGGTGCCCGGTGATAGGACTAGAGGTAACGGGCACAAACTGGAGCGCAGGAAGTTCCATCTTAACATGAGGAGGAACTTCTTTACTCTGAGGGTGGTGGAGCACTGGAACAGGCTGCCCAGAGAGGTTGTGGAGTCTCCCACACTGGAGACATTCAAAACCCACCTGGACGCCGTCCTGTGCAATGTGCTGTAGGTGTCCCTGCTGTGGCAGGGGGTTGGACTTAGATGATCTCCAGAGGTCCCTTCCAACCCTGATGATACTGTGATACTGTGAAAAGTAAGTGGAACAGCACCCGAGATGGCTACACCACAGGTTTGATTAATGGTCATCACTTTGCAAACTTGCCTTGCAGCAACGACAATCTGGGGCTTCTCACAATTCACAAGTTAATAATTCCTTTTATATGTGCAAACATATGCACATGCAAACCACAAGGAGGAAAAATATGAACAATTTAGTAGTGAACAACCTCCCTTTAACAAGGATTTGATCAAATTTCTGGCTCTCAAACCTTAAAAATTCCTCACTTGAGCAGTGTGGTTTTCAGAGTTGTACATAGTAGTCCAGGCAGGATATTCCACTTAGCTAAACAGATACTGTAACATATAACTGCGAGGCAGCCATCATTCTCAGTTATGGATGTAACACTAATTTCAGGTGCCCAGAAACCATATAATTATCTTGGAATATGACAAAATAGATTTTATTTTCTCTTAGTAGGCAATTTATGGGAGTAGCTTAAGGCAGGAAAAATCCTCATTGGTTTTTTTTGCCCCTTCTAGCTACTCACAGATGAGCAAAGGCAGTGATTAGCCTTCTCTGGAGCTGTTCAGAGAGTTCAGTGAGAAAGAAAACAGGATTCCAGCTGGAGGAAGGGGGAAACTAAAGTCAGGAAGGAAATGGGACATAATTTTCACTGTGTTATTCTGTTTTTCTGCTGTTGCATGGGAGCCATGCAGCATAAGAGCACATCGGCAATTTGGTCCCCTGCTTCAGCCAAGTACCTGCACCCAGCCTATGAGTCAGAGCACCACTGAAAATGCTAGCAATCACGGTGGGATAAAAAAGGATTATAGCATCTTCATTCATACGTGTGATTTACAAGATCAAGACCTGAATCCACCATTTGTGTCACATGCATACCAAGTCTTCAAGGTACTTAGCAAGATATTCAACCTATCACAATAGGAGTGCAAATACTCCAGTATATTTTCACTTACCTAAGAACTGCGATCTCTTGAACTGTTATAGCCCTTTTATCTTTAGTTCCCATGTAGGAAAATATGTTTGGCTTCACTCTTAAAAGCAATAATAACAGATATTATGTATATTAAAATAGCTATAGATCAAACATAATTTTCAGCATAATTACCTGGAATTTTTAATCTTCTCTATTAAAAATAGAAAATATACATATATTCCCTAGAACTACCCTACAATTTGACATGTTTCTAATCTCATCTATAAGTACATAAAACACAGAGAAACTTCTGCTTTAATTATACGTAGACTGATTCACTTTTACCACTACAACTGTGCTTTCAGAATATAATCTTTTAAGTACTTCTTTATACACATCCCCTCAATGCACAGGTGTGCAGCCACCATTAATTTCACTAGAAAGAAAATTCATGTCCATTTCTTTCTTAACTTCAAATAAAACGCCTGTTTGAATACCATGCATGCACATTATGTGAAAATATGAGAAGTTAATTTAAAATTTGATCCATTTCTTTCCTTGGAAGGAAAATTTAATTTCCTTTCCACTTTATACTTCACAGCTTGTTACACAGGGAGTATTTCCAGTTATCCCAGCTATGGGCACTAGGGGGTAGCAGGATTGCCATAACATACATTTTTCTGCCAAACTTCTGTTCTCAAACACAAATACTAGTAGTATACTGGTTGGAGTCTAGATTACAAACATTTATTTTTGGACAGAAAGGGTGAAGGGAAAAGGAGGAGAGAAGTGGGTAAGTTTCTGTGCGAGCAGATCACTGAATTGACCCAATTTTAAAATAGTCCTTCCTCTGCAATTCACTGTGTTCACAATCCCGCCTTTGGCAAATCTTTTTGTTGCTGCACTTGATGGGGTGAAAGGAACTCAGGCTGTGTTGCCATGGAGAAATTAATACATGGAACAACAGTTTATCAGCTGTAGCTGCTTAGGAACTGATCAGCATATTATCACAACAATATCTGACAGCTTCATAACATACTTGCACATATTCACACACTGGGAAAAAACTGGCTTTTAATTCAGGTTACGCATATTGAGGCTTTGAGCTGCCAAACCTTTCTCAAGATCAGCCAACTTCAATTACGGACCTTTTTCCGTTGAAGTAGTAGAGTACAGCCTTTGAAATTTCTTGGGATCATTTTGTTGCAGTCTCACCTCCTTCCAAAACTTACAAGTTTCAAATCTGATATTCTAAAATAACTTACTCTTTTTTTTAAAAAAAAAAAAAAACAGTGGCTACAAATTAGGCAATAGTAATCACTTGTGTTGTTTTTACATAATTCTGAAGCATAACATTTACAGTAACATGAAACATGCAGGGGGAGGGCTGCATGCTAGCCAGGCTGGCAGAAACAACAGCCTTACCTTAAAAATTTGGATAGGACATTAATGGCATCCATAGTATCCTTGTTCTCCTTGTACAGTACGAAGTGGCAGTAGCTTCCCCTAGATTTTGGCCAAGAGTGTTTTCTTGGATCTTTAAAAACAAAACGGTTAAATTTGTAAAGTATCACTTTTAAAAAAAATTAATAAATATCTTTGCCATTGCAGCTACATTTAAAACAAATATGTAAGAGTCAATTTCTGCTAATTTTCACCTGCTTTAAAAAAAAAAGAAAGAAGTGAATTATTGACAGCAAAAGCTGCAAAGCACATCGAAAAAGACCTTCTCCCCTTCCACTGGGCTGTAAACTTCTCGTTAATCAGTTCTGTCACCTAGAAAATCTTGAATGAAATGGCAACAGTTCCTCTGTCATGAAATTATCTAAAAATATACCCTACTCGTTCAACTGCCCTATTGCCTGATTAAACTTCTCAAAAACATTATCATTACATTGACTTTCAGCCATAAAAGCCACTCCATGTTTCATCTAGCGCCTTCTATAGCTAACAGATAAGGATTATTGGAGCCCTGTTTGTGGGAAGACTACAATTATTATTTATAGTACTAACATATTCATTTCTGTAGATTTTTTCCTGTGTAATACAAAAGCATGGGTTGTATCTCTACAAAAGTCTAAAAAAAGAGTATACTCACAAAAAATTACTTTAAGGTGAATTTTTTTTAAAGTCCTATGAGAGAGAAAAATCTGGCACAACAGAGACATTAACAAATAATTCAAGCCAAATACTGTGCAGTGTTTAGAGAAGGCCAGAGGGTGAAGAAACTTCAGCTCCCGCAGACTAACAATTGATTTACAATTCTGTACAATTATTTGGTGTTTTTCTGGAGAAGGAAGAAAACTGTCAATGTATTTGTCAAGCTTTTCTTGCACATAAAATAAACAGATAAAACTTTCCTTTTACAATCATCCCCTGGCAACCATCCCATGGCACTACTGGGAAGGGGGACTGATTCTACACAGGTTTAGCAACCAATTTTGAGGTGCTTTGCTTATCAATTCTTTTTTCGTAAGAACAAATCCAAGGATTTGGGTTGTTTTAAATAAGAAGTCCCTTATCTCTTGGTAGCCACCAAGCAGACATTCCTGGTTTTGTACAAAAAGGGTTTAAGCGTCTTTCATAACAGCAAAAGCTACCTGGAAAAGTCAGTCCTATTCCAGTATATAAACACCAATGTAGGAAAGAAGTTCTTGGGAAATCTTGCCCTTTTTGTTCACGTTAGTTTAATAAAGCCCAAATATCCCACACAGACAGTGAATATGTTTAATTTTCAGCAAACTTTCTGGTAAAAGATAATTCTTCTTACTTTTTTGAGAAGCTGCCATCCATACACACACTTCTGCAAAAACAATTCTGGATGCTAATCCCTGAAAAATTATTGCAACACTTGCCTTGTACCATCAGTTTCTAAGTAAAGTCCCTGCTATGGAGTTTCCTAGGACCTACACTGAGCGGTACGGTCCAAAGCCTGTTAAAAGACCTCATGCTCCTGCTGGTCTCCCTTCTGAGCCACCACTGCTCTTAAACACAGTCAATGAAACACTGCACTCAGCTCGAAGCGCAAGGTCCCTCATGACAAACTCAGTAATTAGAAGGGAAGAGAAGAAGATAGAGCCTGATAAGGAAAGCGTTCTCCAGCTGGAATCGTTCTTTAAATTTAATCCATCTTGCACACGGTCATTTCAACAGCCTTCATAATGCAAGCCCTAATCTGGGCTAGACTAAAAGGACTCTATAGATACTATATATACTGATGGGCTCCTCATGCTTCAGGCAACAGACATGTGCCTATCCACCACGCTGCGGCCATGCTGAGTATCGGGAGGCTGGAGATACAATCCCGATAGTTAACCATTCCTCCCCCAATACTTCAAAGTATTCAACTGCATAGATTGACCAGAGGGACAGTTCGCAGTCCTTACTGCTATGTTTGAGTCATGTTACATTTTTGACTGTAAAATCATATTTCCAAGCCCTTTTCCAAACTTTTTGCTGCAACTCAAGTGCTGGAAGCTCTTTTTTAATGTCGGGATGTATGACACATACTTTTAAAGTTGTATAAATACAGGTAGTGGTGTCTGAAATACAAAGCCAAAGAGCAAAGGCTTGGCTTAATGAAATCAATGGAAAATTTACCATAGACGTCAAACAGTATTGTCAAAACTGGTAACTCACATCACTTATTACTGGCAGACTTTCTCTGCACCAAATGACTGCTGCCTATACTGCACTAGGTAAAAGAGGTAGCACAAGCCAAATTCTTGGCTGTTTCAGGGAATTTTAAGCATTACTGAAGTGTAGGGGTTTTTAAAGAATTAATTGTTACTACTTTGGCCAGTCTTGTCATTATTTAGGAGGTCATAATGGTTGGCATTTCATTTTGTTAGCATGAAATGTCAACAACTCTTACCTGTTGCAGTTCTGACCTCTGTCCCAATGCATAGCATAAAGAGCACAAAAGAGTAGCATTTAATTTTTAGACTGTCAAAGGGTTTTTAGAGGTGAACATGCAGGTTTATGGTTATGGGATTGTTTATGCTTTAGGGAGCATCCAACAGTTAGGTGGTGGATGACAGCAATTTAGACAGTTATGCAATGGAATCGTGCAGAGGCAAACAGTGAACATATGGAAAGCTTCAATCGGAGATGCAACAAACTTCATTTGTGGACAATGATGAAACAGCAGTTTACTGACAATTTAGTAAGGCAGTATTTTGGGTGTAAATCTACTATGGACACAAAGAACCTTCTAATTTTAAATTTTAGGAAAAGTATGTTTGGTAAACTTTTACGTTATCAACACAAGTAATCAGGTATCGCAGCTAATATTCGAATATTCTACACTTCTGAAATGTTTCTTGCCTGGGGAACCCACTCAGGACTAAGATGTGTTAGCAGCTATATAAACACGAAAGAAAAATATAAACCTGACTAAAAAGAACTTGCACTCTTAAATCCTACATTCATAAGCATTTACACACACCCACTGAAGCTGCACATATTTCCACCAACATGCACAGGTGTTTGTAGCATCACAACTTAGGAATCCAAGTTTAAATAGATGATGCTCCTCTGCATCACAAGATGGTGCTCCAGATAATGTTTTAATCCTAGAGACACGTAACTAAATTCTTTTCAGCATATTTAAAATACTTAAGTTCTTTTATACAGTATCTCTTAGATCAGACTGGTCAGCTTAGTATCACCCACTTGTCTTTATCAATGGTTAAGAACAGAAGCAGCAGAAGGAAAAGGTGGAGGTAAAACCATTACAAACCAACAGAGAACAAAACTGGCTGAGGAGAATTTTGTGCTGGTAAGTATACATACTCCATGCATAAAGCATGCAAACATACAGATTTTCTGAACATGGTTAAACAAAATACATAACACATTATAACTGTCCCAATAAAAGTACAACATTCCCATACTAGCTTAGAACAAGCCTTAAAAAATAAGAACTAAATTTAATGTAGAAATGGTGTTATTTCCAATTTTATATTATCTCCTTATCCTTTCTCCATCTCCTTCATCTTTAAAATGAAAGGTCTAGGTTTACATATTATCATTTGTAGTAGGTTGAAATGACATAGGAATGCAGTAAGTTTAAGCAAAACCAAACCGTAATACTTTTCGTTAAATGTGCAACATTCTGCATGTAGACAATCCTCTCAACTTACAGCAGCAACAAATTTGTAATAACATTAAGAAATGTAGAACACATGTATTTATCCCCAGTAACCAAAACAGTATTTGGCGAGATTAAGGTGGATAATACTTCATTTTGAAAATCCTTCATTACTTTGATTATTCCAAAATAGTAACTGTGATTTATAATGAAGACAGACAATTTTCTGCAAATATAGTTAGCCTTGGAAGCAGAAGTAGCCTTAAAGATCATGGCAAATATATTATGTTTATATAAAACTATAACTCTGAGAAAACAAATACGTGCTTGTCTCTATTCAAGTCATTGAGAATTTTGTCATGGATTTTCAAACAGTCAAGATTACACTGACTGTCAGCATAACTTATGCATTTCAGCTACAACCTCTTACTTCCACAATGCACACTTACCCATCCAGGTAAGTTCATGAAAGCCAAGTTCAAACAATACTGAAAATAACCCCCCTAATTTGCCTATACCCACTGAAACAGCAAAATATCCTCTCCCTTCTAACACGTTTGTATTTGATGAATGATTTGAAAAAAAAACAAAAGTAGTAATTTAAATTGGAGACGCTCCTTGCGTTCCTAGTCGTTTTAGATTCACAGCATCAGTTGCAAAGAAGAAAAAGCAAAGCCAGACTACATTAGGACATACGCCCCATCTGAAGTACTTACTAACAATTTTTTTGGAGGGGGGCAGGGTAATTTTAGCATTTACTTTACCCAACTGCTGCGATACTGAAACTCACTTGCCAGTGCTTTTTTTCCAGCAGCATGATAAGCAATAATGTATTTTTTTCCATCTCGATCTTCTGTTTTAGTCTCCAGTCCAGGAAACAAGGACTTCACAGCCTGATGGATAACTGTTCTTTTTTCTTTGGTGTCTTCAATTACCTGTGTCAATACACACGCATGCAGAAACCAAATAAAGTAATACAAAAGGGGAGGGATTCTCTCAGAGTTAAATTTTGCAGGCTGAAAGAAAACCTACCAAATCACACTGAAGTACTGAATACGTGTACTTTTAAAAGTCTGGCTTACTCATTAAAATTAGCTTGAAAAACAATAAATAACTCTGCTACAAACCCCAGTCTCAACATTCATAAAAGACAATTCTCAAGATTTATTCCTCTCTTCTGTGCTTAATAAAATTCCCACTTCTAATGAAAACTGGCAAAATGAAGTTTTTCTATATGCATTAAAGGAAAAAAAAAAAGGCTAGATAAAATTATTTAATGTGTGAATGTTTATTTGAAATTACCAGATTTAATCCTATTCATCTCTTTGTCCCAAATTTAGCTCAACAGTTATTCTTCAAATATATGGAATATTTGGATTTTTAAAAATACTAAGTTTTAATGTCATTCTGTACCTTCTTATTCTTCTTGTTACAGAAGAGCATAGTTATCTTCTTTTCTATTAAATCACTAAATACTGACCTTGAAAATAGTCTTTCATCAGGATGAATGTTTTATTTAATCCTTCTTACATAATTATCCTATAAAATACTACCAGACAGAAAACAAAAATACTGCAAGAAAATTTTAACACCAGAGAAATTAATATGTGTACTGGAGTTCATGTATACAGTCCCACTGAAATCAAAATGACAACTCATGTGCATGAATTTTGAGTGTATCTGTAAGGCATTACAGAATTGAACCCTAAACTGGAAACATTTCAGTGTTACCTGCTGCATCACGTTCAAACTGCTCTTATACCTTACGTGCACAAGACAGCACGTACCTTCCACTCACTCTCTCATCCTCCTCCCTCCCCCGAACTTCATATCATTTATTAATTTTACCTCTATGGCAACACTAGTTTCCTTATTCTTAAGAAGTTGGAGCTCCTCTAAACGCTGCTTGTCTTCGTCTGACAAAACTGTAAATGTTTCTTCGGATGGGTCCTAATACATATTTGAAGGGGGAAAAAAACAAAACATCCAATAACCCTCGTGGAACAACTTTCAGCCTTTTAATGTTTTTGCTTAAAGAGCATAGCCATTACCAAACCTTTACCTCAAAATTTACCTCATCATCCACTGGAACAGAAAAGTCATCTAAATGGCTCACACGTCCATCTTTGCCTATTTCATGAACAACAAAGTCCGAGTATCTGACAGAAGAAACACTCATTAAAATTGTAATAAAAAATAAAAATCCCACATCACGTAAAATCCTTTCCCAAGAAGCTGTTTGTTAGCAGAATTCATTCAAGAATTCTTAATTCACTTAATTCAATTCACGTAAAAAAAAACCTTCAACCATGAGAAAGCTGTACCTATTCTCACCCCTCAGAAGGATACCATGAGAACGCAGAAGAAAGTCTGGCATATCTAAACACAGCAGACTTCTTTGCAGATAACCAAACACCTGCTGTAGTTATTCTGAGTCATTTTCTCACTAGCTTGCAGAGATTAGTAATGCATATCCTCAATCACAGTCATTACTGACAATTAAGTCTTTACTGCATTGCTACAATGTGAACACAGACACATTAACTCCGCCACTTCAAATGCGCAGAGTTAACCTGCAGAATAAAGTGCAGGTAAGCCACTCTAAGGAAAGCAGGACAAATTCAGCTCTGTTACATATATTTTGTTATAGAGAACATCTTTCAAATAAAGTTACTCTGCATATTCTATGATAACAACAAAGAATTTGACTGTGACATTTTCAATCAAGTCATTATGTTCAATAATAAAAACACCCTGGCTTTAACAGAGCACAGAAAGTCTATGTTGCAATTGCTAAATGATTTTTAAGTAGCATCTGCTTGTAAATTAAAAAAATAAAAAAAAAGTTGTAGTCTATGAAAGTTGAAAGATGAAGAAAACTTCACCAGGGGAATGTTTCTACTGTGTCTCTCCCAAGTCCCTGTTTGCCGTAGCTCTGTGCAGCCATACATCGTATCGGCAGAATTCCCTCCTGAGCAGTCCTGTGTCCTCACCCTTATTATCTGTACCTGTCCAGACATACTAGTGACTGCTACCATAAAAATGCCAGGACTAAATTAATGATAGGAGTTATAAACTAGGATCAAAGAAAAACTATAAGCCCACAAACATTTCTACCACCCAGCTACCTTTGGCTATCTTGGATCAAAATTGGCACATTTCCCAGAAAGAGGTTCAGCACAGACTGTGTCCCCCACTGAAGGATTATGCCAGCTGCTTAATGCTGCATATAAAGATTAAATACATACATAACATGTACGTATCACTTTATTATGTAAAATGATCTATATATGAAGCAAGTATTTAAAAACAGGGACTTTGTGTGTAAACAAAGCATTCTTAACTGCGTTGCTGAGTCAGTGCAACAATGATTCTCACTTCAGTGAGTTTTTGTATTTCCATTGTTTTATTCAAAGACGTTATTTAATTTAAAAAAAAAAAACCTAGAAGTTTCATTTAAAAAAGCTACTAAAACCCAAACATCTTATTAAGTATATAATGTAAAATTTCACACCCTGGGTTATAAAATTCCCTTTTATGTTTTGCAAATGACCCTACAACTGACCACATTATAATTTAAAGCCTCACGAACCATCTGACAATATACGTGTTTAAAGACATTAACATGAAAAAGTCAGGGAAAAGCAAAGAACTAAAGAGGGATAGTTTCAATACCATTCTCCAGCGCATCTTGTATTAGCACTGAAGAGTGGTACAAACGGTGGGTGTACTGCATAAGGTTTTATGCTGTATGCCGCTGCCAGAGAGCAACACAAACAGCAAAGGCCAGTGTAACCATGTATTTCTATCCATGCACAGCTTCTTTCCTCAGAGCTCCATTTGACAGGAAAGGAGGAAAAAAAAAAAAAAAACAAACCACCACACGAAACACAACAACCTAGGAAAGTCCCAAATGAAACCTTTCTTTCAGTCTCAGTACTAGGAAAAGAAAATGATGAACCTCCCAAGTGGCTGCACATAATCCAGTTGCATCCTGCGAGTCAGAAAAGGAAAACGGAGAACAGCTGCTTAACGCAAGGAATTAACATACATAACAAGACAAGGAGTTACCTCTCTTTTAAGATTCCAGAAAACCCTTTATGAGAGCTAACAAATTTAGTTATGCCAACATCGCTTTCTGTCAGTCCATGCTTCATCATGTCCGCAAAGCTCTCTGGATCTCCATCTTCATCGCTGTCCTCTAGTTCCTCATCTTCCTGCTCCTCACTTTCCTCATGGGGGATTATTTCATTTTTCGTGTCCTCAAGCAGAGATTTGTCAGGTTGTTCTGTTACAGTCTCAATGCTCTGCCCAGAGTCATTCCCTGTCTTAGACTTCTCTGAGATCTTCCGTCTTTTAATTTCGTCTGCATTAGCCACATCATCCTCAGAGTGAGGACGTTTCAAGGATACACTATTCATTTCTACAGTTTCCATGTTTAAGGCACAGTGTAGGACAGAAAGCCCTGAGGAGCAAGAAGAATGGCTTATTTCCTGTCTGCTTAAGAGCAATATCAATACATTGTCTCTTCACTCCAAGGACTCTGCGCCCTGCAACAGTTCAGGAAAACCACATAATTTTCTGCATTTTTAAGTTAAACATCACGTAAAGATTTTGTACAGCTAGAAACAATATGTACTTGGGAAGAGAGAGGGAAAATGTTAAGAGGACTTAATACCCCCCCAAGGCAGCATGCACTTTAGGCTACAGAAGAGCAGGATTCAACATTACACCAACCATTTACCACCATCATCACTTTTGCCAACTCTTACCACAGCTGGATTCAGCCCTGTGCACACCGGCTCTGCTGCCAATAGCAGAGCGCTATTTAGTGCCTACGAAACTTTTTGTTCCCAAGCCTTCTGTTAAACGTGACCACTCTCGACTATTCCTTGTTCTACCAAGATTCCATCTTGCAAGGATTGAGAGAGGATAGCTCGATTCCCCCAGACCCGAAATCTCATCTCTTCCTTTTCTACGTTCATGTTTTCTAACACATACAATCCCACACAGAACTCAAGGTGGCAGAAATTCAGACCAAAAGAAAAGAGGGATGCGATAACAAAATCATTGAATGAGTGGGACAGACAAAACAACGAGGAAGTGAAATTATCTCTGAGAAAAACACGACTACTCACACTGGTGAAGCAGAGCTCTGACTCTTCTCTGGTAATTTGAGCTGCGACCTTTGTGTGAGCAGAACCAGTCCCTTCAGATCTGAAAAACACAGGAAAACTAACTCTTTGAGAAAGTTTTAGGCAAAAAAACAAACCACTATGAAAACATGTATGAATGTGATCATTACAGAAACCGATCATGTCTGAACCCAGGCATCAACAGTTGTATAGGAGCAGACACAACTGCTCAGATGGACAAGTTAATAAAAAATACAATTGTAAACGTGTTACCAACCTAGTGGTGTAACACAGTATTGATATTAAGGAAGCTACAGCAGAGAAGTCTGGGTTTATTTCTATGTTTACGAAAGGAGACTGGAGTTCCTATAATTAGGCAACAACAGGACCTTTCTCCCAGCATCACCCAACTGGCACACCGGTGTGTTGGGGATAAACCACAGGTTTTGGTAGCAGGGAGCAGAATGGGAGGAGGCTATCAACTGCCCTGTGCTGGTGATGGCCAGTTCCAGCTGGCTCCATATTGGACCAAACCCACTGCCTGCCAAAACTCCAACTCATCACATCAGCACAAGGTGCCTCTGCACCGGCTCATTTAAGAAAGGGAGGAGCTGCCGGTGGCAGAAAGCACAATGGGAAGCACAGGAGGAGGCATGTGACAGCGTGCTAAAAAACACACAGAGGGAGGCACAAGGAAGAGGACATTGTTGGGGACACGGCTGGAGGTTCAGTCTTGGAAGGAGGCTCTCCACACCAGAGCAGGGACATCCCTGAGAGGGCTGCAGCCTGTGGAGGTGTCCATGCCAGGGCAGGGACACCCTTGAGGAGACTATGGCCCACAGAGGAGCCCACATGGAAGCAGAAAAAATGAGAAAGGAGCAGCAGAAAGAAATGTCCATGCACCAATCCTAACCTCCTGCATTTCTGCTCTCTCACCCAAGGGACAGAGTGTAACCTGCGGGGACAACCAGGGGAGGGGGATGAGGAAAGCAGGGGAGAGGAGGTGTCTGGAGGCAAAGTTGAGCCTGGGGGAGGGGGAGGAAAGGAGTCTTCCCCAAGTGTTTGTTTAACCGGTTGTTTTCTTTGTATCTCATGAGCCAAATCAGTAATTAAAAGTTTATGTTAACTGGCAATAAATTAAATTAAATTCCCCAAGTCAAGGCAGTTTTGCCCACAACAGCAGGCAAGTTTCTAAATTAACAGGATTCAACTATTACTAAGAAATTAATCTAGGCACAGAGAAGTATTTTAGAGCTACACACATCATCCTGCATTATTTCTCCAACCACTAGATAGCATATTCTATTTAATTTTAAAGGGTATGTTTTTAAAGGAAGACTCATTACTAACTCAATAACCACCACGTGCTGAGTTGTTAACTAACTGTTACCAGTCAGCTGTTAGCCACTGCTGATTTCATTGCCTGGACTGTCCGTTGTAGAGGTCACAAACTTCAGATTAAAGAGGCAGGAACAACTGCTTTAGAAACACCTGAAATGTTTTGCTCAAATGAAGAACTGAAAATGGATGCTAGAAAAAAGAATGGACAGAAGGGAAATAAGGAGAGACTTATTAAAAAAAAAAAATGTACGCGATGCCCGAAGAGTGACAAAACACACGCAGAAGAAAGCAGAACAATTAGCAAATTAATGTGCCTTCAAGCAGAAAGCACTAATTTCAGTTCGTCTTCAAATAAAAACAAAAGTACATAAAATCCTTCTTTAAAAAGAAAAAAAAGTCATAGCCAAAAGAAGCAATTTACCAGCATTTCCAGATTCTTCTCCTATGTTCCCAAATTTATGAAGCCTGTGTTATAAAGCACTGACATGGAAAAGGCCTCTAGACTGCTTGTGAATGTCTTTGCATGGCGAACAAAACACCACGCGGCACAGTGAAATCCTCTGAGACACCTGCCAAAGAAGGTAACAAGACAAGTCTCATGTTTCTAAAATAAAACTGTAATACCTAGTTAGTAAATGATCCAAACTGTTCAAAGAATTCAACATTGGCCACAAATATTCCAAAGTTGTCAGATATGGCCTATTCTCACAGCAGAGGAATGACTCGTGTGCAACAAAGTACAATCCCGTGCCAAACGGTGGCCATCATCTGGTAAAATTACTGCAGGTTGATTACTTGAAGAAGCAAGTTGAAGTGAGCGGGGCACACACTGCCTCACTTGTGCAGACTGCTAGTGAGAGGCACCCATTATTTTTTGACAGCTGCTCAACCGTCTCAGTCCTTTCACTAGCAAACAGGTGTCTCCATAAAAGCCAGAATCTGCATAAACAGCAGATCCGCAGCAATTTCAACATGTTTAAGCAGAGACTGGATTTACTACTACAAATAAAGGGCTCGAGTCTCCCCAGCAAGAAACGCCGAGTGATTACTTCTGGTGCAGTACCTGTCAGGCAGACACATGGGGGGGGGGGGGGGGGGGGGGGTACTTCCCACTTAAAAAAAAAATAAAATAGTAGGAGCACGCTGGGTACAAAGCTGGTTTCTCATGAGACGAAGTAGATTAAAAGGCGACCGATGAGAGGGCACGATGATGCAGCAGCGCCCGAATGCAACCCCTTCGGGGGGGGGGCGCAGGAGGCAGCGGGGAACCCGCCTGGGCGCAAGGAGCGTCTCCCGGCCACGGGGGCCGGGAACCCAGCGGCGGCTCCGACCTGGCGCCGGGGGAGCGGGCCGGGCAGCCGCCGCAGCAGCGCTCCGGGCGGGCCGGTGGAGCGGCGGCGGGTCCCGCGGCCCGGCTCTGCCGCTGCCAGCCCCGAGGCTGCCGGGGCAGGGCGAGAGCAAGCGAAGGGGCCGGGGCAGGCGGCAGGACGGGGAAGGAGGCAGGAGAAAAGGGCTGCCGCCGGGGTCCCGGCACCACGCGGCTGCCGCCCGCCCGAGGGAGCCCCGCAGCGGGCCGGGGAAAGTTGCCCCGAGGCCGAACCACCCCCCCCGAGGCCGCCCTGGCTGGGAGCCGGCCCCGCCGGAGAGGCCGCGGCTGCCGCCCGCCCTCCCGCCGAGGAGCCCCGGGCGGCCACGGCTGCCGGGGGAGGGCGCGCCTCCGCCCGCCGCCAGGCGGGAGCCGGGGGAGGGGGTGCCACTTACCCGCACGCTGGCACGGGAGGACGGGCCAAGCGCCAGCGCCGCGGGGAAGGAGGAGGAGGAGGCGGCGGCGGCGGGAGCGAGCGAGCGGCGCGGACCCGCCCCAGCTCCGCGTGTGCGGAGGCGGCCTCCTGCCTGCGCCCGCCCCCGGCCGGCCCCGCCGCCAGGGCCCGGCCTCAGCGCGGCCCAGCCCGGCCGGCGGGCAGCGCTCCCCTCCCGTCCCGCCCCACCGCCCCGTTTACCGGCGGCACCACCATCTCCGCGCCCCGGCTCCGTCCCCCGCAGGGCCGCCGCTTTGCGGCACGGAGGGAACAGCGGCGAAGAAGCCCCGGCGGTGCCCGCCGGCGGGAGCCCGCGGGGGCGCCGGGATGGGTCGTAACGCGGAAGGAGAGAGGTGCCATTAGCAGGGCGCCTTGCGACAGCGTCATCGTGTTTAATTAAAGAGTTTTCAGGCCGGTCCGGCCGCGCGGGTGGGTGCGGGAGGGGAGGAGGTGGTACCTGCCCATCCAGGGGCTGCTCCCGAATCCCTTCCGTCGCCTCCGGCCTGCTGAAGCTTCCCTTGACGGTAAAAAAACCGGTCTGAAGCATCTGGGGGAAGCAGGCGAGAATTTACAAACGAACAGCAACTCTACAGAGAACGCTTAAATTTCCAAAATACAGCTACAGCCAAAGTGGGGAGTGATGTACGTGAGAGAGGCGCCTTCCTGAGCTCCCCGGACATTCGAAACAGGTTGCGCTAATTGAACATTAATCCCAGGACGCTGGCATGTTCAAGTACCATTTCAAAACCTACACCATATCTATGCAAATCACGCTACCATTTTAAAACTAAATAAAATGCGGCTGGATCTGTAATATTAATCTTTTCTGACATTGTCAGAATGCCATCTTCTACCCCCCTTTCTATTTTAAGAAGTGGTGCAAAGAACATCTATTCATTAACTTCAAGATGTATGATTTGTCTCTACTTTGAAGACCCTTTGTGTCATCTCTCAATCCTAGCCAGCCCCAGACTTCCTTTGCCAGGCTATTAATGCCACTCTTCAGTTCCTCGTAGCTCTCATTCAGTAGTTGTATTCTATTCACACACTTATATGCGATGAGACTTACAACTGCTACGCGTATATGGGTGACTTATTTTCTCATCCCATGTACTTTCTTATTCTGCTCCAAGAGGGGAGGTAACACAATGGTGTGCTTTGCTTTGGATTTAAAAAATCCCAGATATGCATGCTTTGCTGTACGGCTAGCTTATAAAAGACCACATCAAGGACGTGCATGTTGCAGTTAGAAGGGAAGGAGCAAAGATCTGTGGCTATCCTTAGTTCTGAGCAGCGATGGATCCACAGAGATTTATTTTATCAAGTACTAAGGGATCAAAGCTGTGTCTTTATCACAGAGTTTTAGTTCACCTCCTGTCCACCCCTCACACTTGGAATTTAAATAACCTACTAGAAACCGGTAGGGGTATCAGGAATGGGTTTAATGTGCTCCTGTGAACAGGTCAACAGCGGACTGAAAACAGCGATAGACATTAGCGATCAACAAGGTGGAGTATGGTACTTCTGAAGACTGTAGCAGCGCTGAGGAATCCAGAGCTAGGACTACTATTGTCCAACTCCCGGGCTGGCTCGGCGGTGGGGACAATACAAAAAGAGCTATGCATCGTTTGAAAATTGCTGTCATCTGACCAATTACTATAGCTGCGGTATGTAGATGTTGAAAGGTAGTGCCTTCACCTCTCCCAGGCAAAGATGTATTATCTGGCTGAAAATATCTGGCTGGGGGGATCCTTCAGCAAGACTTCTACCATGTGTTGGTCCAACATTTTTTTTCTCATGTAACTCTTTGCTTCTTTCATCTTGCGTGGGAGAAGTTCCCTAAAATAGTTATTTTTCCTCCTCCAAATTCCTACATTAAGTATCTCCCCATCTACAAAATCCTCGTCAGTAATTAAGTAGGTTGTACGTTACAACCAGTGCTTGGTATGATAATTACCCTGCTGTTAGTTCTCCCTGTTGACTATGCTCATGTGTCATCCATTACCATCAGCTTGGCTTGAATAGAATTTGGAGTGGTATGAAGTGCCTCATACAGTGAAGAACTAGCATTTTGAAGGACCTGCAGGTGCTACCCCAAGGTAAATAGCTAATAAGATCATTACTATGCATTTCTGAAGTTATCTAATATATCCAGCAAAGTTCATTTCTCCTTTCTCAATAGCAGTAAGCAATCTCTGACATATTACAAGAACTATTTGCCTGTGTCTGAGAAGCTACAGACAAAATCCTTGAGACCATTCTTCCTATGGTTCAGGGGCTAGAAGGAGAGGATCTCTATTTCTGCTTCTGAGATAAAACTGAGCAAGTAGAGACCATCAGTACTTAAAAGATGGCATGCTTAGTCGCTGTCTGTTACGGTCTACCCCTAAGATGGTTTCCAAGTGTGGGCTGGCAAAGGACATGCAGTCATCACCACTTTCTCTTACCATTAGTCAAATGCTCCTTTTACGTACAGAAGTGTAGTGTAAAATATAATAAGAAAATAATTATATGGCTGCAATTTCAGCTTATTTTTTTCCTCTGGTTGGTTTAACAATTAAAAATACTCTATTATAAATGGTCTAATATACCTATCAGGTGGTATCATTAAAGTTGCTTTTTCATCTCAATTAAGATGTGAATATCATTACGTTCCCATAGACACTTTATTTAATGCAACCTAAAGGAAGTTAGTTTTGTGGAAAAAAATTATGACTGACTATAGTTCTGGCCTGTAATAAGTTTATAATGTCTCCCTGCTCTCAGGCTCCCCAGGAGGGGAAATCAGGATAGCACATACTGGCAGATGGGAGCATGGATCTGGCTGGCAAGAGAACACGAGTGAGAAGCGTGTTGAGTCAGTCTCCTCCAAAGATGCTCCTTGAAAACTCAAAGGTAAAGTCGAGCTGTTCTCACTCCGTAGAAAAAACTAATATAGTAGAGCAGCAATAACTGCACTTACTCTTCTTCAGTTTTATGCCCCCCAGGGGCACAGACAGTCAGGCAGAGAAGTTGTAATTTTACACCTCTTTGCACCAGCTGCACTTAACTGGTCTGATTTTTACCTGTCACTAATAGCACTACAGAGAATTAAAATGAAAGAACTATTAAAAGCCTAATGTATTTTTCATATGTAGGTTGTTTGCATTTCTAATGCTTATTTTGAAGCCTTGCATGAAGTGAAAAGTGGAGGTGATAACTGATTACCATGCAAAATCTAAAAGTACAGTATTATGAAAAAAAAGGGGGGGTTTTTGGACATAGAGAACTTAATGCACAAGGTAAGTAATTTCAGTGAGGAGGTTCTTTGAAGTATGTTGAAAACAGTCCAAAAAGAATCATACAGATTTCCAAAATAATGACCGAAAAATGGTTTTCAGAGAACACAAATTATCAAGGTTTATAATGCTTTAATAGGCCATCATCTTTAAGTTGATTCTTCCCTTTTTCCCTTCCCCCATTCCTTTTTTAAAATGGAAAGCTGCTTATTTTTCAAATTAATCTCTCCAAATCCCTTGATCAATTAGTCTGCAATAGGAGAAAGGCGGAAAAACATCTTATCTAGACAGACAACGAGGATTTTAGGCAGAGAGAACTGGGGTTCTTTTGACCGAGTTTATTCCTCTCTAAAAAATGAATGATATAAAGGTAGCTGTAAACAAATTGTTAGTTGCTGTGCTGTACAGGGTAATTTTAAATTAAGAATGTATGTGACTGTAGAAGATTAAGTAAAACCTTAACCATAGAATTGGGAGGAAACTGTGAAATACATTTTCTTGTTGTACCTTTGTTTAACTGTTAGGAGTTTGATTCAGGGATGTTGTAAAGCTTTGCAGCAGTGTAGACAAAACAGGATGTTATCGCCCACAGACCAAGGATCTTTGAGCCGCACAGTTCAATTTTTGCAAAGACAGTAAAGAGCAAGTATTACAAGAAATAGGAATCTGAGGTGGGGGAATAATTATATATTTCTGCCCCCACCTACAATTAACTCGGGAGACCTTTCACCTCCAAGGGCTGGAAGACCTTTCTGTGTATTTGGGCTAGTGCCAAGTGCACGGGAAGAGGAAAACAGCTGAGACAGGACTTGGAGCCTGAAGTACGAGCTGCCGGCAGGGCTGGCTGCTCCCGCCGCTCTCACAGGAGCCGCGAAAGAGCGAGGATGCTGAGCGGTGCTGGGTGGGACCGTCTCCTGCAGCAAAGCTGCTGCCTCACAGGCAGGAGGAAAAGCGGAAGGCTGAAAAGGTGGAGGGAGAAAATGAGCTATCCTGGCAGCTCATGCTGCTCAGGCACTGGCCTGCAGGGTAGAAGAGTATGCTTTTTATATGCCTGCCTGCCTTGCCTGTGCCTGCTGTCACACTGGGTCTTCCCTGATTTTTTTTGGCTGCCTTTGATCACTGTTATTGGTGTGAAATTTTGTCCCCTATTAAACTCCTGGTAAAATGCCCATTGTCCTCAGTACGGCTGGATCTGGTCACTAAAACCACTTTAGAAGTCACAGCATTCACATCAAAGATTGACAGACATTAAACTAAAATGGATTATGGCAATACCTATAGTATTTTTTTACTCATAGCTGTGAATGACTTTAAAATCTCATTCCCCATCATTCATACAGAAAATCCTGATACCTGCGTTTCGTTAACTTCTAGGCTGTAGCCACATTGTAGTATTCCCTCTACGTGCCTAATTCTTCATGTACTTTGTGGACAATCACAGAATCATAGAATCGTCAGGGTTGGAAGGGACCTCTGGAGATCATCTAGTCCAACCCCCTGCCACAGCAGGGACACCTACAGCAGTTGCACAGGACGGCGTCCAGGCGGGTTTGGAATGTCTCTGGTGTGGGAGACTCCACCACCTCTCTGGGCAGCCTGTGCCAGTGCTCTGCCACCCTCAAAGGAAAGAAGTTCCTCCTCATGTTAAGATGGAACTTCCTGTGCTCCAGTTTGTGCCCGTTACCTCTAGTCCTATCACTGGGCACCACTGAAAAAAGACTCTTCTCATCTACCTGGCACCCTCCCCTTAAGTATTTATAAGTATTGATAAGATCCCCCCTGAGTCTTCTTTTCTCTAAGCTAAAAAGCCCCAAGTCCCTGAGCCTTTCCTCATAAGAAAGATGTTCCAATCCCCTAATCATCTTTGTAGCCCTTTGCTGGACCCTCTCCAGCAGTTCCCTGTCCTTCTTGAACCGGGGAGCCCAGAACTGGACACAGTACTCCAGATGCGGCCTCACCAGGGCAGAGTAGAGGGGGAAGATGACCTCCCTCAACCTGCTGGCCACACTCTTCTTGATACACCCCAGGATGCCGTTGGCCTTCTTGGCCACCAGGGCACATTGCTGGCTCATGGTCATCCTGTTGTCCACCAGGACTCCCAGGTCCCTTTCCACAGAGCTGCTCTCCAGGAGGTCAGCCCCCAACCTGTACTGATGCATGGGGTTATTCCTCCCCAGATGCAGTACCCTACACTTGCCTTTATTGAACCTCATCAGGTTTTTTTTCTGCCCAACTCTCCAGCCTGTCCAGGTCACGCTGTATGGCGGCACAGCCTTCCAGCGTGTCAGTCACCCCTCCCAGTTTTGTGTCATCAGCAAACTTGCTGATGGTACACTCTATCCCTTCATCCAGGTCATTGATGAATATGTTGAACAGGACTGGACCCAGTACTGACCCCTGAGGGACACCACTTGTTACTGGCCTCCAACTGGACTCTGCACCACTAACCACAACCCTCTGAGCTCTATCTGTCAGCCACTGTTCAATCCACCCCACTGTCCATTCATCTAACCCACACTTCCTAAGCTTGTCTGTGAGGATGATGTGGGAGACAGTGTCGAAAGCCTTGCTGAAGTCAAGGTAGACAACATCCACTGCCCTCCCCTCATCCACCCATCCAGTCACGCCATCATAGAAGGCTATCAGATTAGTCAGACATGACTTCCCCTTGGTGAATCCATGTTGACTACTTCTGATAACCTTCTTTTCCTCCAGATGCTTGGAGATGACGCCCAGAACAAGGTGTTCCAATAAATCCAATAAAATCCAGAATACAGGCAATCCTCTACCTTTCTATCACCTTTCTCTTTCCTGCTGCCTGGAGATACTATTGATCCTTCATTCACTGATGGAGTTGTCCAAACTGATTAGCGCTGGCAAAAGTAATCCGTGGGTTCTCCTGGCTACTTGACAAAAGGAACACAAATGACTTCAGGCTGCTGTCTAGAAGGAGTACAGTAAACACTCATATTTCAAATAGAAAATAGGTAATAGGACTGTATTCCACCACAGTGCCATTTCCTAGCAGCTTGTTTAGCTGGGCATTCACTGGGCCAGTGCGTTGGTACTGGCAGTACACAAATAAGCTCTCCTATGCAGCTGTGGACCAGAATCCTGAAAATATCCCAGCAAAGCTTGCCTCTTATATGGAGTGAGAGTTACCTGCCAATTTTTAATCATTGAGCTTAGTGACTGGCATGCCAACATTTTTAAGACAGGGGAATTACACAGTTGGAAGGTCTATAAGGAGGTCAGCAGGCTGGCTCAGTGGCAAACTTAAGAGTATGCCTTTCAGTGAACCCGGTCTCTAAGGTACCTGCTTGGTGGTCAGCTGGGAACATGGAGTATGTCCTAAGAGCGACCACCTTCACTGTATTTTTCACTGTGCAAAATTACATTGTAATTATGAAATAAGCGCAATGTTAGGGAGGATTCTGCTCTGAGTCTAAGCTTGGCTGTGGGACATGGTGGAAGCCATACAGTGGGCAGACAGTGGTTTGTTTGATTCTGGTTTTGTGTCAGGCACTTGCCAATGTTGCTGATGAATATGAGGGGGGAAAGAAATCTGAAAAAGCCCTAAACCAAGTGATGAAATAGAATATTAGTTTCATATTTCTGCTGCCAGACAGTCATGCAATCCATGGAGTTACTACACAAGGTTTAAAATGTTCCACATATGCTTTTTAGTATCAAGATAACCTCTGAATCGAAACTCTAATAAAGTTTTTCACCAAAATAAGATGTTAATTAGTCAACACTATATTCAGACTCTTTTGTTTAAAAAACATTTACTTCTGCAGAAATGCACCCAAAACCTGTACTATTCATGCTACTCTGTTTCTGTGGAAACTGTGTGTTGGAGTGGAATAGGAAAAACAGAAGGGAGAGAAAGAGAGGTGAAGCGTTTTTGGCTGAGGTCCCGTTGGCCAGGCACAGTTTCAGCTGGGGTAACTCAGACAAGCAAGCCCTCAATGCTGAAGTCCAGACAGTTCTCTTCCCTCCTCCCCTTAACTTGTGGCAAGGGAGGAGTCTGGTTCAACAGACACCATTCAAAAAGTGGTTGCCTAAGCAATCTGGGTTTTCCCCTGATTTTTACTCATATTAAAGAGGTGATATTTACAGACTTTTTTATGCATCAAGAATTGTAGTCAATCAGTAATGTTAGTCAATAACTACCTAAAGTGGTAGAGCAAGATTTGCTCTGAAATGAGCGTTCCATTGGCAGACATGTTGCACAGTCACTGGTCTTCTGAAAAGTACCATTGTATCCTTGAAAGGACACTCTCCTCTTCCAAGACTGAAAAGACACCTTTTTATCATTCTGGTGCTTCCAAAATATGCATGTTTTTGATGAATTGCTATGAAAGACAGAGACAGCCTTGACTAATAAACTCAGCTCTTTATTTTCTGTTCCCTGATAACTGTTTCACTGACAGTCATGCTGCTTTCTCTTAGAGGAAGACACCTTTCTTAAAAATAGTATCTAAATTAACAAAAGAATAGATTCTGAATTTTCTCTATTGTTAATCAATATTTGCCTGCTCCCTGTGGATGTGGGTCAGGGTAAAAATTCTAACATGATACGTGTTTGATTGATTGATTGATTGACTGATTGTTAGATTGATATATACATGATTGACAGCCTTACTCTGTAGAAGTAGGGGGGGTGGGGGGTGGTGGTGTCGGTGGTGGTGGTGTCGGTGTCTGTTTCTACCACATACACACAAAAAATGACCAGACTGTCATTGTGGTCTGAGGTTCCAGGTTGGAGAGCCTGGGCATTTTCCTGTCTAGCTTCAGTACACACATGCTGCCACAGAGGACCAAATGGACATGTGTGGCACGTAACATTATGTCCAAAGTTCAGTAGAGAATTCTGAATTACTGCAGGAAAAGAGGAAGGAACAGAAAAAGCAGCGTGCAAGAATGGAGATTATGGGGAAAAAGTAACTAAGGAAATGACATTATCTTTTCAAATTCAGGTATAAGTGTGTGCAGAGCCAAGAATTTCAGAAGAATTTCTTACAGGTGGAAGCTAAAGGGACGGGCCAAACTCACAGGGATAGTAGCTGTGCATGTTCAGGTTTCTGCATGGAGAAATTAACACCTACTTCTTGCTCTGCTGCTACTTCAGCTTCTTAGTAAGACATTAAAATCTCTTCAAGTCCTTCTCTAATCTCTATGCATGGGAGTTAGCAATCAAACATGAAGAAAGTTAACTGGAACAATTCAGGGAACCCTGCAGCCCTTTTCCTTTGTATGCCTGTAGCATGTTGCCCTGTGCATGAAAGAAGCAGCAAGGGAAAAGAGAAAAAAGCAGAAAAGCAAGCAGTTGCTATCAGGCGCTGGTGCTGCCTTCATTCTTTGTGTATTAATGGCTTCATAAACTACAACAGAGTTGCAGTTCAACCTAACTTTTCAGTTTTATTTGATTTGTAAGCCATTCTGCATTTTAGAAGAGTATTTATTATTTACAGTTGGCAGGTCTGATTGCATTCCTCTTTAGGTTATTCAGGCTTTGAGTTTGACAGCTCAAGAAATATCTGTTTGTTGAAGTGCTTATTGCTGTTCACCCATTTGTAATGAACAGGAAGTTCAGGCCACACAAAGACATTATTGATACAGTCAGAACATGCCAGAAACACAATACATTGAGGCAACACTCCATTAACCCAAGTTAGGAAGTGCAGAAAAGTGATCACATTTATATCAATATATGCTTTAGGAGACAAATTAACCTTTTATTCACTGTAATCCATAAAATTAATCAGGCACAAAACAGAAGGCATTAATCAACAGCTATTTGGGTCTACACTCCTCCCTTCAATAGGGCTGGAACTGCCCTTTACAAGCTGAAAAAATGTGAAAAGCTCTCTCCAGTGCAGTAGGAAAGTCCCATCTGAAAATCATGATAGCCACGCTAAGTAAACAATGTTTGCAGAAACGCTGTGGCTCACTGCTGCACTGCAACATCACACAGCACCCATAGGTGGCCAATTTCTATACAGCAACTTTCTTATGCACCACGCACTCCTCTGTGGATGGACTGTTCTTCGCATAGATCCATTAATTTTGGTGCCACTGTTAGTCATCACTGGTCTACAAATAACAATTCCACTCATCTTCTTGGTATTAGTTTTCCTGCTGCAGAAATACAATTGAGGATAGAGTGGCAATTACAACATGGATTATCTTGTACAAACGCCTTGTATTTCCAATGCTTTCTCTCTTGCTGACAAACAGATAGTCTAATAAACCACAAAAGCTTCTTCCCACATCTTGCAGCATCCCTCTACACAGCTGTTCAATCACATACTCACTTAGGATACAGTCAGAAGAGATCCCTCAAAAAAAAAAATCCATAGTAAGAGTGTATTTCTATGAAATGCACTTACGTAGTGTGTGGGCAGCAGCTGCATCCTCTAGCAGCATACAGTATTTGCCATTGATAATGATACTGACAAAAAATGCCCTACAACACACTGCAGACAGATTTTTAGAAATTTTCTGTTCCAGGTAGGTTGAGGAAAACTGAATGGGCTCCAGGTAGTTCATGGTAACCAGCCCACGGTGCTGTACTCAAGTTAAAAGAATTTAGGTTCAGGATTTTTTGTAACTTTTACAAAAACTGCAGACACGACAAGGCAATTTGCATGAATACCACCCTCCTCAATAACTTCTTATTGATAAAGGCATGCTCAGTTTTTCTCAGCAAGACATATAAATACACATGTACCAAGCAGGCAGCCTGACTGACTGCATGGCTGCAACTGAAACAAGGCGCCTTAAGCAAAGTTGCAGCTTAGACGAACAAACCCATGATTTGCTTTAAAAAACAAGATGCCAAATTCTGATTTTCTATTGTAAGACTAGGCAGTTCACATAACTGACATAGAGGCAGTTGTACTTTCCGAGCTAAGAATACCCACAAAAGATCTGTATTTATTTGACTTCAAATATATTTGAGACACACTGGTAAAAATGTGAACAGAATTTAGACACTGGGAAGAATGCAGTTCAACTAGTCCGCGACAGAATAAATGAGGAGAGCTGAACTTGATGCAAATGAGCAAGTATTATCTTAGAATCATAACCTTGCAATTTCTCTTGCATCCCTCAATCAGAATCAAGATGTAAGGTTCAATACTCATTTAAAAGCCTCTTATTTATAAGTCACAATATGTTCATTAGCTGAAAATAATTGTGATGAAAATTGAACCAATTTCTGATCACTCAACTTATCAAATTTGTAAAGCCAGAACTCTCTGATTTGCAAATCATGTTTTCTCAAGTTTGAAAAAGATACGGAAATCCCAAGACAGTGTCCAAATTACACAATCATTTATGCCAATCTCTTCTAATTTTAAGTTCAGACTGGAAAAGGGTCTTCACTGAGAGGGTGCGGTCACTGGAACAGGCTCCCCAGGGAAGTGGTCACAGCACCAACCCTGTCAGAGTTCAAGGTGCATCTGGATGATGCTCTTAGACATATGGTTTAGTTTTAGGTAGTCCTGCGAGGAGCAGGGTGTTGGACTCGATGATCCTTATGGGTCCCTTCCAACTTGAGATATTCTATTATTCTAAGTTCAACAGGTGCACTGTAAAGAAAAGATGTAGAAACCCCAGTCAGAAGTCCCATTTTCAAACAACTTTTGCAATTAAGATGCAGACAGGTTCCATTAAAAAGTGCTAAGAAGATGCTGGCCTATGAAACCACAACTTTGTTTCGTGAGTAGTAAAACCAATGAAGGTCGTTTTTTGATAAATATGTATCCTGTCTTCCCTACATCTTCCCACCATGATGCCATCAAAATATTCTCCCAGTCTTCCTCTCTGCCTCGTGCACTTCATTCCAATACCCTCGTCTCCCTTCTGTATCTCAAATGCCTTCTCCCCACCTAGTAATATTTCTAGTTGATTTGTGCCACCTTTGCTCTCTGCTTGCCCTTTTCCAGCTTGTTGCCTGGACCACAGTAGGAGAATGGATTTACTCACAGGTGAGGATGCAGCAACTCCTGCCAAAAGGAGCAGAAGGCTCCTGAGTTCTCCTTCCCTTGCTGTCAACGGAGACATTAATAGTGTCTGCCCTTAGTATCCTTATAGTAACTTTGAGACTTCTGGCCTCTGCCAGCTTAATTTGAAATTGGACAATGAATTAAAAATCTATCAGATGGGGACCAACCCTTCATACAAACCTTGTTTTCTTAGAAAATATGCTAAGAAAATATTAATACAAATCCTATCAAATAAATTAAAACAGGAGTAAAATACAATTAGAGTAGCTTTTGGGATGATTGTCTTAGATATTTTAGTTACTTTAGAGCATTAGATTACTTGCACTCAGTACAAATAATTTTTCACTTCAGGAAAAAAAAGCTTACAATTATAATTTAGAAAGAGGTTAAATGAATTATGAGATGTATAAGTTATTCAGAGTTAAAACTTTAAGAACCTAACTAAAAATTTCTGACATTTGCAAATGTTCTGGTGCTAGCATTTCTTGGCATTTTAAAATGAATCTGTTGCAAGCTGTAGTACTTATGCAGGAGACAGCAATTTGACATATATTTCTGTTTGGATTCAACATCTTTGGCCCTACAAAAGGATGATTTACCAATTTAATTAAAAACTGCTTGAATAAAAAACTACGTGGTTAACTGAGTGTCTGATGTTCATTAATAGATGTCTTTGGTTTATTGCTTAGAAAACAAACACAAATGCAGCATGATAACAAACATGAAACTTTTGAGATAGCTGTTTTGCAAAGTTTACAGACATTGCAAACAGAAGTTGAGACTTAGGGTACCATGACCTCATTAATGAAATTAAACCTTCCTTGAAGGATGAATGTAGTAAAAATAGAGATGTTTTAAAATTCTAAGTGCTTAAATATATGGGATGAATTGTTGCTATATACAAATAGGGATTCTTCCTTTAGCCAGAGGTCAAGCCTAGAAAGCCCCCACAAAAGTAATGCTTAAGAAACAGGAAATTAATGGTGTGCTACTTTTAAGAAAAACAGGAAAAGAATCTGAAACACCTATGCTCTTTTACTGTCTGCTGGTGAGGCACGATTAGGCAGTGATTACATTCAGAGAAAAAAAGAATTTTTACAGACACAGTATTCAACACACTCATTATTAATCTAAAGCGGTCTAAACTTTTTAAAGTCCTGTCTAAACTGCAGAAGTGTTGTGCTGCAGAATCTACCCCAACTCTGGTCCCTTAGTTCCTCCAGACTGGAGACCAGACCAGAGTGTGGCACAGCTGCTTTCCGGCCTCATGCCCAACCATCAAAACCAGGTGGTAGAGAAGGTCGAGTGTGGCTGGATTTCATTTCAATGAAGGCTGAGAAATAGCTGGAGATTCCAGGTCCTAAATTTCAGATCGACTCAGTGATGTACTGGCCAATGTGACTGCGAGGTACTGCTACATGACAGACTGTAATTGAGGGTTTAAGATCAGAGAAATAGTTCTCAGCTCTGCAGATCCTGTGTTGTATTAACAAATTGAAGATAACTTTATGTCCTGGTTTGAGGTAAAACAGAACCAATTTTGTTTAGTAACTTTGCTTCTTAGCTAGGGCCTCTTCTAACCACTGAAATTAACAGCATATTGTGCAGACACTGTTCGCTCTCTCAGAGTGATAAGACCAATGTTTATAGTTTATACCAAGGCATGGTATGCAGAGAGGCTCTTGCTTACCCTTATTGCTCTAACACCCAAGGGCAACCAACTTTGTTACTTGCCGCGTTGGAGGGTCGGAAGCGGAAAAGCGCAGTGGGGTCCCACCTGTGGGGAGGAGTGGACAGGACAGGGGACCCAAAACTGACCCACAGGGTATTCCATCCCATCTGCCTCATGCTCGGGATAAAAGCTGAGGGATCAAAGGGTCAGCTCTCTTCCTTCAATGGCCAGTGTCTGAGGAGGACTCTGTCTGTTCGTCTGCCTTTGGTCCCAATCCTGAGTCCAGATTCGGAATCCAGTTCCCGTCCATCATGGAGTCCAGCCTGGGACTGCCCCAGTGCCAGCTGGTGTCGTGATTGTCATCCTGGGAGCTTGATACGGTTTTGTATATATTTCATGATTTTCTTTTATTTTATTATCAATATTTTCATTAAAGTAGTTTAGTTCCTTCTAAACTCCTAAGTCTCTTTTTTGCTCCTCTGCCTCTCCCTTTGAAGAGAGGTAGAGGGGAGCATCTGTCGGTCCTGTCTGGGGTCCTCCACGTTCCCAGTAGCCGATTTGGCCTAAACCACGACACACTTGAACTACTTAGCTTGTGTTTATCCAGCAGTGTAGCCTGCATATTTTCTAGATTACTAATTCACTAATTCAATAATTTAGCGCAGAGTAACCACAGGTCACCAATAACAGGCTGCTGCTATTGGTGGCTCATGTAAAGCTAACACAGAACTGCTTATGCAAGTTGGACCTGTATCTTTGTCTGCAGTGGGCATTTAAAAATTTCAGGAAGGCATGTTTGATCCCGACAGCAAAAAAGTAGAATTACTAGGCTATGATGAAAAGCTGAACCATTTCTTCTCAGAGAGGGGAAAAGTGAAGAGTTACACAAAGCCACTGATGTCCAAAAATAGGATAGGAGAGGAAACGTGGCTTGTACTTTTATACCTTGCGATCTCTTCCTGAAAAAGTCATATTAGGAAATGTTCTTGAAGTCCTCTGAGTCGTCTCATCTGCATAGCTAAAGGGATAAATTGAAGCCACGTTTTGCTTACTTGGTATCCATCCCACCTGTTTTGCGGTGTGAACAGGAATTACGGCACATGCACTGTGACATTATTCTGGCACCCTGCACAATTCAATACAACTTATATTTTCGTCTGTCTACTTACACATTTTCTATTTACCTCCTGAGTATGAGAGACCATAAAGCAGTTTATGTCCCTGTTTTCACATTACTTTCTCCATTTCTGTACAGCTGTTTCAATCAAGAAACGCAAAAAGAGACTCTCTGGGACAGGAATGTTCCAGCATGCTGTGAGCTAGCTGGAGACTTGCACAACCTTCTACTAGTCCTCTGGGGTGAGCATAGCAAAGAAGATAATTCTGGATGGCACACTCTTACAGATGATTACTTTTTGTAAGTTTGAGAAGGAAAGAATCAAGCAGGGAGTAATTCAAGGTCAGAAAAATAAAATTAAAGGCCTCAAATGCATCTACTGGCACAATCACACCGGACAGCTTTTGAGGTAGAACAGTTTGTCTCAGGGCAAAAATCGGGGCAAAAAGAGCCATACTGTAGGAAATTCCTGCAGCAGAGGTAGTGAAGTGGTAACCTAGATATGGAGCAGACCTCAAAAGCAATGGAATGGACAGATACCATGGATTTATCACAGGACAGACTCCCGTAGAAACAGAACTGATGACTGAGCCATCGGGTAAAAGGTCTGTTGTGTGTTATGGAAAGAAATTACTGCAGTATAACCTATGCAGGTATTAGCGCGGGGGACAGCAGACAGCATGATATGACCCTTCCTTTGGCCAAGGACAGGAGTTGCATCACTCCTCTTTCTCCTTTTACTCCTTGAGCCTCTTGTTCTAGTGGGTATGTGCACATATCATCCAATATAGATTCCACGTGAGGAAAATTTACCAATGCAATTAACAATTTACCCTAGCCATGGTTTAACTGGTAACTATGAAACTTATTCAAAGCTGGGATTGGAGGCTTAGCAAGAACCAAGCCCCTACCTTTTTATCTATACCGACTGAACTCTGTGAGCATTTATACAGGCATTAGCATTAAAGCACCATTCCAGAGAGTGTCCATGGCAAGTCCCACTTAAGTATTAAGTGAAGAAATAATTTTGTGCTTGCAGTGTTTGCTCTCCTGTCACTTTTAGTTCACAGTGTGCTTTCCAGCCAAAAAGATAAGAATCAGATTTATTTTTAGCTAGCCTTGGCATCCTAATTCAGTATCCTTTTAATGTTCAACTGTATATTTTCCCTGTTCCTGCTCAATGAGTCTTACAAATGATTGAAAGATGAGAAAATCACAGTGGTGAGTGAAATTGCTGGAGAGAGCTAACCTCCTGTATCTGTTCAACAGCTTATTGGCTCTCTCCATTCAGTGGCTTGCTCATCGGTGACCAGATTATAATAGCCTGCTACCAGATGCCGGGAAAAATTGTTTCTTCTTCCAATCTGGGACCTCCAACCGATTAATCTAGTCTCATGGCACTGCTGTTTGAAACTGTAACTGGTAAACACCCCTTTTATCTGACAGTCCCAGTCCCTCAGCAAGGGCCTCCTAACCATCAAAAATTCTGTGTAAGAATGCATTAATATGAAATACTATAGGCTCTGTAGACTGGCAGCATGGGATATAACTGTTTCTAAACAGAAGAGAGAGATTAAATGAAAGCACAGTAAGCACATAAAATATTAATTTCAGGCTTAGTATGATACAAAATGTTACAGGGTGATACTTTTTTTCCTTTTCTTCTCTCTGTGGGCAAAATCAGATACATATTGGGTGAAAAAGACCCTGATCCAGCAAAGATTAAAAAACAAAACAAAACAAAAACAAAACCAGCAAAGATTCAAGGATATCCTGCTGCAAATAAGCCTTGGACACAGGCCTAACGTGCATCTTGAGTTCTACTGAAAGAGGAGCTGGAAAGAAGGAAAAAGTGGTTGCCAGTAATTTAGAGAACAACTGGAAAGTTAGAATACACAAATTACAAAATCAAGTATAGTTTATTGAGTTGCTCTTTCCCCTCATGCCCAATAAGCTGCAGCCCCCACATCTTTACCAGGCTGTATGTGATATACAGGGGACACATACTTCACATCATCAGGTTCTTCAGCTGTCTAAGCAATTCCAGATTTTAAAGGGTAACTCCTGAAATGGAATACCACCTGGACAGATGTACTTGACCAGGCTGGCTACAGAGAAAAGGAGAATAGCATGCTGGCAATGGAGATTTCCATTACAATTGAGATTATTGTTAATTTCACTGCAAATAAGAGTTTTGCATATTTTTCTTATTTGCAGGTAGATTCCCAGTACTATTTCATATGGTACTTTACTTTGCAACAGAGTTCTTGATCTTGAACTATGGATTATTTTGGGGAAAGAAAGAAGAGACAGAGAACTTTATTCAAAGTTTTGAACAAGGCAGACAAAGATGCTGGAACCAGAACAGTATTAGATAAATCAGTACGTGGACAAAACCCTCAACATCACATTTCCACATGGATTTCAACTACAATTCAAAGGAAGAGACATAAAAGGCACACTCTGTTCTGCATTTTCAGTGATAAGGCATGCTCTGAGTGTATGCACTGGGTTTAGCTGTGTACTGAGTTCACAGTATCATTTCTTGCTTCTGTCCCCATAGAAATGGTACACTGCATTCAGAAATGGTACAGTGTATTGTTCCATTGAATGCAAATAGCACCAAGCATATTGGTAAACAAATAGATTTGGATGTATCCTACCATCAGCTAATCAGATGTGCATTCTATTACCGTTTTGCAATTGTTTCTTGCCATTCTGCTTTTTCTGCTGTTTTCTGCAATTATGTTCTTACTTTAAGAATAATGCATAAGTTAGGACAGAGGAGGAGATTTTAGGAAATGCACTTATATACCTGTTGTAACTAGTGTTTGAAGGGAATAAAAGCCCTTATTTTCCAAACAGGTTAAAGTCAGGTATCTGGACAAAGAAGAAATCATTGTCCTACACTAGATTTCTTCCTTACTAGGAACTGAAATAACCATAATCCTTTAGTTTTGCGCTTAATCCCTCTCTGTATCAGGGCAGCCCAGCTAGTAAAGTACTGAGTGCTCTGGAAGGTGGGTAAAAATCCTGGTACTTAGAAGTTACTGTAAATAGATGGACATGTTGTGTGAATGCAGTTTTACAGAGCAGTAATTTTAAAGGCCTGGCTTGCGTAAATACTACAATGAAGACATACTCTTTGGTGACAATATTTACATTCTTAATGTTTATTATAATATTTTGCAGCTCTGAAGGCAAAAGCATATGTATATTTTCTACCACAGTCATTTGTGTTACTTCAATGAATGGCAAAGTGGGTGTAAAACATGATTAAATCAAACCCGAAAAATCAAGCCCACTGAATTCATTTCTAAGAAAAAATGCAAAAGGCTAAACTGCAATGGATTAATTCTCTGTGCTTTGAATGAACATAGCTGACTGTTTATAATATTTTCACTGTTGTTTGATGTTACGCACCTTATAGTAGGAGCACAGGGAATTTCACGTGCCTAGAGGTGGATAATCAGTCTTTATTCAGTTCTTTGAAAGTTACAAAGTTCATTTAAGAGTGTTCTTTGTGAAGGCTGGAAAGAAATACCGGTTGGCTAACAAGCCAAGCCAGTTCTGCTTTTATTTTAGCAATTAGCTGTAACATTTTCTGCTTTTAAAAAGTTAGTTTTGCTGTTTGACATGGTATAGATATGGTATAGACATATCCAGATAGGATGAAACTGAATGGCTAGTTCACACGTGTTATGAACCAGGCTGGTAATGCCTATGACTATTGAAGCTGGCTGACATTTCACTTTGTAAGATCCAGTTACTGTTAACTTTGTAAAATTTTAATCATATGGGATGAAATATCCCATGCTGAGTAATGAAATAACTCACACTTTTTAAACAACGTTGTTTTGATCATATTAAAAGAAACCTGAGACACTTCTTGGAAATGCCCCTCTAGCACAATAGTTCCTTGCTCCAGTGTAGTCAAGACTAATTAAGCACTGTTCTGTGCCTTAATGGTAAACAACAGTGTACTGATAACTGTAGCTGCTAATGCATGTTGCCTGTGTAACTGAGCTATCATTTACCAAATGGTTGCTTCCTACAAAGCAGGACTTGACAGCTTACTCTGCTGTCAAGATGAAATTCTCTAACTGTACCCAGACAAACCAGTTTGGCCAGTGCTTCTTTACTGGCCGTTCCACTAACAGAAGTTTATTTCAGAATGCATTGTAACCTGAAAGTTTGTAAAGGAACACGGGTCCGCACTGAGATGCAGCAGGGCAATGGCTGTTAATTTCCCAGAAAGGTGTTGGTGAGAGTGTTGTAGCGATGTCACACTGAAGGATGTGTGAAGAAAGGACATCTGGGGCACTACTGACATAACATGGCATCATCCTACTAGTCAGCTGGTGTCTGATTTTTCTGAAGGCTGTGAAAACATCTTGTATCAAGTAAAAGTACAGGGGAGGTTTTGGAGAAGAAAGAGGGTTTATTCTTCAAGAGAAAATAAGTCAATTGCTTCCTCTTACATTAAGCTTGAGCTTACAGTTTATCCCTTGTTGTTTTCATTGTGACTATCATTTGTGTAGTCGAAACCAAGAGAAAAGGAAACTGGGTAAGCCCCGCATCTGAGTTCTAATTGGATTCTCATTTCACTGGTTGGCAATCCCTAGCTTCAAGTAGGAAGCTGAGATTTCATAGAAAGAGGCCTTACTATCAAAGATGTGCCTTTGCAATCCCTATGAAAATCTTCTCAAATCTGGTCAAATTATGAGACTTTGTAAACCAGCATTTTGCACATGATGGATAGAGACATGTGAGAGTTTAATAATTAAGTCTCAAAATATTCCACGCTCACTTATCAGATAAATCTCTCACATGCATGACCAGATTGCATAGCTACCATTCAGAGAGAAATAGTAGGCATGAGTCCAAACCACCGCTGCATCACTGCTGAAAAACTTTCACTAGAATTGCTTGTGTTGTGTTATCACTGCTGAAGAACTTTCCCTATAATTGTTTGCGTTGTGTTTGATTAAGAAACTGAGAGCAGTCGCTAATCTTTCAGTGATCCTCTCTTCCCTTGCTGACATTTAATCAGCATGAAGGAAGAAACCATCCAATTTAAACAGAAAAAAAAAAAAGGCAATAGATTAGAACAAGGAGATGAGGGAGGTTGAAATGAGAAGGGCAAGCTAGATAAAGAGCTGATAAACCAGAAGGAGAGGGGGCTAACGAAAAAATTTAAGACAAGGACCCAGGAAACTGGAGGAAGTTTAACTGAAGGGGTGTTTGGGAGCCTGCTGAAAGTAATGGGGGAAGCTAGAATAAGACATTCTGGAAATCTGGGTACTTCAACACTAGAAGAAATATTATTATTAAAATATTGCCACAGTCTGGTTTAATCCTATTTCAGATCTGAGTTAAGTCATGCCAGTTCATGCCCTATTTTACACGACGTACAATATGTATCTGGGTTGATGCAGCTATTTCTGGGCACACGTAAGTCTTTAAATTCATGCCAAATGGGTGTTAAACTGGTCTGCTTTGTCCTTTGTATCTTTCTTCTTTTATTAGTAATCCTAATTTACTTGATAAACAAGAATTCTCTACCAATGTTAACTCTCTGCAGCTGGCATACACTGTACCATTTTATAGATGAAGAAAATGAGTCAGGTGAGTCATGTAATTTGCTTTAGGAAGAGCACAATGAATCAGTGTATGAGCCAGGAATCTAAATTCAGGAATTTCTGACCTCCTGTTTTTTTCTGGAAATCCCAACTCATGCTTCCTGCTATTTTTTCTCCAGTTACGCTACTGAGATAACAAGCTTACTTTTCTTGTTTAACATGTGCATTGCTCCTATTAACGTTAACTGGTTACATTCAAGCAGTGATGAGCCAACAGTCCTCCTGACTTTAAAAGCAAACCCAGCTTATTAGTTACTGTTGCTTAACACTTCCTATCTGTAAGTTTGTTGTCTGTGTTGCTCAAAACCAAGCTAAGAATTGTCCTCTTTTCTTTGTTTACACACTAGAGGGGGGGAAAAAAGCACGTTGGTAGCCAGAAAATTCTTTAAGTGAACAAGAGAAGGACAGACTCATTGTTTGTATGCCTACACAAGTGTATCATACTTAAAGAAATGCGGAATGGGGGTGGGAACTGAAGGAACAAGAGACAACCATGAAAGGCGAGAGGATGGAAACGCTGGACTTGCATATTAATGAGAACTCTCCTTTAATTGGGAATTTCCTTTCACTGCGTTGTTCTTTTTCCTTTTTCTACCACCCATCGTTGTTTTTTTTTTATTCCTCTGCCTTATGTGTTACTTCTTGTTTGTTCCATTTTGTGCAAGAGCAGCATGAAGTTGCCTCATATCCTGATTTCTGAGAAAGTGGAATTCAGAAAGCATGCTACCACACAGTGGGAAAAGCAGTGCTGAAAGGAACTGATACAGAAATCAGGGCAAAAGCTTCTAACATCCCTCTGCTGAAGGAAGAATTTTGAATTATTCTCAGAAAGATGACAATATCATGTTTACAGGATTGCTGCTAGGTAATGTTTTATTCTGTACAAATGTATTTCATTCATATCTGAAAGGTTAATGTTTTCTTGTGTAAGTGAGATATTTCAAAGCTAGATGAAAAGGAAACAAACCAAACGTCTGTGGGGCATCAGGTGACTGGTCCAAACTATATTATAAACAGGTAAAAATATCATTCCACAATTTGACATTTTCTCCTTCTCTCCTGATGTTTTCACCTAAGACCACCTAAATCTGCTGTTGACCCTGCTTTCTGCGTAGGTCATATCACCTAAATCTCATAGCGCCCTTTCCCAGAGTGAATGAGGTCTATAGTAATCCTTGTAATAAAACAGACACCTGTTCCTGTATTATGTTCAGAGACAGACAGAAACACACGCAATCTGACCCAGCCCACCATTCTGTATTTATGTTGTACACTGATTTTACAAATGCCTTCATTTGCTATTTAGTCTGTTTTCCCTCTTGACTCATCATTTATTTTTGAAAAAGTGAAGTTACACACAATAAAACATATACTGAAATAAGGATGGAGAATTTCACTGAAATGAGTAGATTCAAATAAACATAGTCCATGGTAGATCCACTCTTAACAACCACATACCTTGAATTATTTCTGTAATTTTTTGAATTTTCATTTACATTTTTTGTTCTCAGGAAGGGAGTTACACTCTCAACAGTCTGAGAAATAAGGTGGTCATTTTTATTTCTCTGCTGAAATAAGTCTAGCCTCTACTGACCTTAATTTACTCTCCAGTTAGTTAACTGCACACAGTAATCCTCTATACATACATAAAGCCTCAGTGATTTTTTTGCACTTAGAATCATAGCATAGTTTGGGTTGGAAGGGACCTTTAGAGGTCATTCAGTCCAAACCCCCCTGCCATGAGCAGGGACACCTTCAACTGCATCAGGTTGCTCAGAGCACCCTCCAACCTGACCTTGAATGTTTCCAGGGATGAGGCATCTACCACCTCTATGGGCACCCTGTGCCAGTGTTCCACCACCCTCATCGTAAAAAATTTCTTCCTTACATCTAGTCTAAATCTACCCTCTTTTAGTTTAAAACCGTTACCCCTTGTCGTATCGCAACAGGCCCTGCTAAAAGGTCTTACCCCATCTTTCTTATAAGCCCCCTTTAAGTACTGAAGGCCGCTAGTATCCTCTGAGTGGCTCTTCAGGGGGACAGGCATGCAGGGATGAAAACAACAGAACCCAGGAAGTGCACAGTCCCCAAATATGTGTCCATTAGAACTGAAAGAAATTGACTGTGTAGTATCCACCCACCTGTTCCTAACATAATTCCTTCTCTGTGCGCTAGCAGATTGTTCCCTTGCCCTGATTATGTTGCTGACATTACGCTTCTGAGAGAAATTCCTTCCCGACTCCAGATTTGGTGAATTTATAATCCTGTTGATGTAAGCAAAGCTCACTGTACTTATCTAAGACCCAATTGTCCAATCAGTTCTACATATAAACCTCCGGTTGAAATAAACAGAATTGCACACGAGTAGCTGAAAAGGTGATTGGGACCCTGATATGGTTTCTGGTCTCTAGCCATAGCTACAAGGTAACTTTAAGCCAGCACTGCCCAAAGAAAAAAGCAGTCTCACCATTTTCTCCATCATCAGCTGCTTGTCTCTACCGTTCTCTGTACAGGCACGAGTATTCATGCAGGAGCACAATTTAACCAATGAAGTTAAAATTAGCCTGGAAACAAAGGGTAAATATGTAATCTGCTTTTCAACATTCAACTATTATTAATTTTCATGCATCTAAACTTCCTCAGCAGAGAGCCTTCAAAATTTCAGTACAGCATTCTGTTGCCTGACCTATCACACTGAGCTATCGCTAAAAGACTAACCACAACAAGGGAGACGTAACATACCAACATTGCACCTTACCCGAGTAAGTAGTTTATACTGGAAATGTTTTTTCCTGTGTTCTTGTATGATGGAGGATGGGACACAGAAAATGTTTTGATTTAGAAATGCAGCTGTGGTGCTATGAGAGCTCATGAGAGCTATAGTTTAGGAACTTCACGGTCCTATTGTTTTCTGTTCACCAGACTCTAGTCAGACAAAAAAGTATTAGATATTGTGGTACATCCTCTTTGAGTTGTCCAGCTTTATCTTTCTGTTCTTCTCCCACTCCTAAGCTGAACTAACCATAAGCAGGAATTCAATTTTCCGTCTAGTTGAAATCTCAATGATCCAATTACTTAAGACCAGTGATTACTGCTAGGTCCCTTCACTCTCATAATACCTTGACTGCAGCTGCTTTTAGATCTTCATCCTTACGGATTCTTTGTCTTGCCATTTAGGGAGGCAGTTCTGCCTCAAAATTTAATGACTGCCCCCATTATCTTTCTGTTACTATGCCTTTGAACTCCAGTCCCATGTGAAGATAAGCCAGACAAACCTCACGCTCATACTGGCGTTTTTGATATGACCCAGATCATCTTCTGTACCAGGCATAAGTTACAGATGACACAAAATTTCAGTTGTAACACTGTGAAAAACTGAGCTATGCTATGCACAGCACAAGTAAGAAGCGACAGTTTTCAGCAGGTAATTACTAGGCCAAATCTGAATAGTGCGTGCTATCACGGGCAACAAGGCATCGTCGGCAGGACTAAAACAATGGCCAAGAGTTGTCCATCCTGACAATCAAATAACTGCGTGAGAATCAGAATTAAGGAAAGCGAATTTCCCTGGCTTTGTGTCATGAGGCTAATTGGTTCTGGCATCTAACCCCACACAGGCCTCGGGTCGAGCTAAAGCTGATCTCGCCCCGGCTGCTGCCCAGGAGGCAAACCGCCACCTCTCTCCGCTTGCTCTCCCCACAGCTCCCAGCGCGGCGCACCAAACAAGGGTGCATCGCTTGGCTGCCCCGCTCTGCCCACAACCCAAAATTTGGCAAAAATTCATTTCCAGTTGGTTCGACGCCCCGACAAAGCCCACCTCGGCGCTAGCCACGCAGCAGGTGCGGACCCGCGGAAAGGGCAGCGGCTGGTCAGAGGCCACAAGCTGCCCCGCTGCCGGCTGTGTAACCGGGCGGGCGCCTGAGGCACCGGGCCGGGCGCTGAGGGGGCCGCCCGCCGCCTCAGGTGCGCTCCCGCCGGGCCCGCGCCGCCACCTGCCGCCGCCCCCGCCCACGCCTTTCCGGCCGCGGCCCCGCCGCCAGCGCCGCGCATGCGCAGTCGGCGGCGCGGCGCGGGGCGGGCGTTGTGAGGGGTGCCGTTGCCGCTGTTGCCGGCCGGTGCCCGGTGCCGGCGAGGCCGGGGCTTGGGGCTGGGCGAGCCGGGGAGCGGCGCGCCCGCCGAGCAGCGTGCGGCGCGGGGCGATGAACTCGCGGAAAGGTAACCGTGCGGTGTGCCGGGCGGCGGGGCGGGAGCCCGGAGGGGGGCGGCGAGGGGAAAGGGGGGGGGACTGCCCGGCAGCCGTCGCCGCTCACGCCGGCTGCCGGTTGTTCTCTTCTCCCTGGCAGTGCTGGCCCTGCAGGCCCGCAGGCGGCGGCCCAAGCAGTCCGCGGCGGCCGGCAGGAGGGACAAGCACCCGCCGCACCACAAAAAGTGAGTACGGGGACCCCCGGGACGGACACTCCCCCCACCTCCCCTCCGGGGACGGCTTCGTTGTCTGCCGTTGCCTCACGCCGCCCCGTAACGTCTGTCAGGGCAGCCCCACGGCCCGGCCCCTCTGCCCCCGCGCTCTCCCGGCCCCTCCGCTTGCTTTCACGGGGGAGCTGCCGCCGCCGGGACAGACGGCGGCTTCCCCGGCAGAGCACACCCTCCCCCCGCGCTCCGCGCCCGGGCCGGGCCCTCCCACGGGGGGTGTCGGCACGTCCCCCCGGGCTCAGCCCCCTTCGGGCAGGGCCGCCCCGGCCGGCCTCGCTGCCCTGTGGAAACCCGCCCCGGGCCCTGGGGACCGCTGCGGCGCTCCGGGCTGAGAAACCCCTCTTTGTCGGGGATCTGCGCAGCCCTCGTGTCCCTTTTGAATCACCTCCCAATTCTCACATCTTCACGGTCTCCTTTCTCTCCTTGCGCTTTTCTGTTCCGAGATTTCTTTCTGGCGGCGTTGTCCCATCTCTTTCTTATCCTGCTGACAGCCTGATGTACCCATCCTGCTCTCTGCCTCCCGCTCGGTACAGTCAGATTATTGCCTTTTCCCACATGTGTCTAATTGCCATCAACGCTGATACCAGTATTTTTTTTTGTTTGTTTTTGTTGTTTAAATCTCTGTTGGTCTTGCAGAAAGGGACAGAAGTTATGGTCTGGTTTTATCCCCTTGTCTTCTGTTAACCCTTCATGTTCTTGTCACTGTCCAGTTCATCTTTTCTCATTCTCCTGATACCTGTTTTCACTGAACCATGTAGGAATGTTGTCCCATCTCTTTAGTGTTCCCACTTTAACTGCTCTTTCCTAGGATAATGTCGCTTTGGACTCCTCCCCATTTTATTTTTTCGCTTTGTAGGATTATGTGCTTCTCTCAGTAACTCTTACTGTATTTTGTTCAGTGAGACTACTGGTGACTTGTTAAGTCACCAATAGACTCTTTTCCATGTTTTTGTTGCTTGGGGATCCAGTCAGTCAGCTTTGTTCTGACAGGAAAACACGTGTGCTGATGTCCTCATCACCCTCTTATCTTAGTTGGCCGGTCTTTAGAACTGGGAAGCAGGGTATGGTGGATGGATGGATATATATGTGATGGGGTGAAGATGTTGCTATGTGCTGTGGTAAATGATTCAAGAGGCAAGGTCTTTTCCTTTCTGATTTCTATAGAAAGAAAGAATAATACATCTTTGATCCTGGAAGTTTTTTTTAGTTACAATGAATGGGCTTTTTTTCCCTTTCGATGTGGGTAAAAATAATGTAGGATGAAATGCTGGTGTAGTGGTTGTCAGGCTTTGACAGCTAAATTTTGTTTGCATCCTGTTCTGCTACTGCTGTTTCCTCCAGCGTTGTATGAAAGCTGCGTTATGCTTTCAGTTGTGTGAATTTGGAGTTATTGCAATGGAAACAAATTTTATGTGCAAGATACACGGCCTAATTGGATTGGTTCCCTTGTTTCCAAAAACCTTTTGGAAAGTCAGTTTGTAACATTACATAGATTTGTTTTCCCACTTTGAAAGCTGAAATAGGTTAAATTTTATTGTAACTTTAGGTTCAGAATTGTTTTTGTAGCTTTCTGTTGAGTCTTAACCACAGGGTTATTAATAAACTTGTGTTCTACTTAGATGATACAGTGTTAAATACACCTTTTAGCAGGGCTGCCTCAGGATGTCTTGCTGACTGAGTTTGTCAAAAGTTTGCTTTCACAGACACTTAGTAAGCGCAAAATTGGTACTCTTTTCCTGTTTGCTGAAGAAACTGGCTACTGTTAAGTCAGGGTGCACAGTCAGTAGCTGGCCATTTGCCATACTGAGTCGGCATTTCCAGATGCAATGGCCCAGTCTGTTCAGTTGCCTCGGGAAGCAGTGGTTTTGCTGTGGCAGACAACAGAGCTGTCATTTCTCTTCTGCTATGTATGTTTTCTTTTCTCTTCAAACCACTTTTTATGCTATGGAGACCTCCTACTCTGTTTTATGCTTCCTTATGAAAGTTTTTAAGTCTCCTTGCATATGGCTAAATAGGCGCCCAAAGTAAAGCCAGCATCGGACACTATTTCTGAAGACAATCTCAAGAAAAGTCTCTCTCTTGTCCTATTCCTAGCCTTGCTTTAAATTCAACTGCTACAGCATATACTAGTGTGTTAGAGCTGTACAGTATCTGTGATGCACATCAAATGCACAGTAGCTGCAAATGAAAATTTTGATCTGAGGGGTGGAAATTCTGTACAATAAGTTCCCTGTAGTGGACTTTTTCACTACATGAAAATTGTGACTTGGTTTTGAATCCAAAGCTGTGTTGTTTTGTTTTTTTTTAAACTGTGGTTCTTAGGAAGACTCTTCTCTGCTGGGTCATAGCTTTATAGAGCAACTTCCATTGTTGCTGGTAACAATGTGCTTCAAAGGAACTGCAGGATTCCTCTTCTAGAATTGGCTAGGAGAGTTATATTGCATTGTAGCTTACTTGCAGGCTTTTGTTTGAAGAGTATTAAGATGATGACACAAGAAGAAGAAAAAATTACAGTGCTCTTCAACGCTGAATAGCTTTTTGTCTGTTACGACCTTAATTGCTATAGAAGGCTGTGAATTGGTCATGTAACTGCTCAGTGTTGACCCTGTAAGTCAATAATGAGAACGGGTGATGGTGAATCCATATTTTTCGTGCAATAGAGTGGAAAAATATAAAGTAGAAGTTAAGTGGCTCCTGTTCTGAAGAGAAAGCACTTTGTGTTGAATCAAGACTATATCTAAATTTGCATGTAATAATAAAATATACTTGGTATGGCCTTACTTTGAATTCAATCATCCAGGCTACTGAAAAAGAATAATATCTCACTATTTTAAGATAACAGTTGTCACTGGTTATAATAGATGAATTTGCATGCAGTGTGTACAAACTGCTTATGTGTGTTTCAGTCAACCAAAAGATTGATCAAAACAGTTAATTCAGGTCCTCTGTGAATTATTTCTCCTGAAATTGGACATCTGCATTGAGAGAGGTCTGTGAAATAGCTTTTTCAACAGATGTCCAAGTCTGTGTTCAGAGATAAACTTGCTTACAGATAGACAAGCCTATTTACTGTCCTCTACTTAGCGCTAACAGAACTCAGCTATGTAAAAGACAGCCTTAGGTCTATCTTTTGCATTCAGCAGAATGGTAGGCTCTTCTTTATATTCAGACTAGTTTTGGCTTCAATTGGAACAAACTTCTATCTTGGATATTTTTACTTTGCTTGACTTTATTTCTAAGTGAATGTGACAAAAGCCAAGTGAATACCCAATCAGAGAACACATTTACTATAAATTTTTATCCAAAGTTGAAGGACAGAGTTTTGTATGTAAAAAAAAAAAAAAAATACAGATGATGACATGTGGATTTATGGAGAGAGGATTAAGTGTGTTGAATACTTCAATACAAATGCGTAAATCTAGATGTCAGGATGGACTTTTCAAAATTCATTTTCTTGTAGAGTAGGTTTTTTGGTTTTGTCTTCAAGCAATACTTTAGAGCAGGTGATAGAGACCATAAGGTACTGCTTTACAGTGGTGAAGAGTATGTATGTTAGATAACATGGAAAGCACCAGATTTCTGTACTGTGCACTCCCAGACAACCAACTTCTTTGACCCAGAGGTATTGTACAGCTATCAAGGTTTTGGATATATGACATTACTGTGGAATCTTAAATGTCTGAAAATTATTCACTGCTTTTGTTTGTCAGTGTTTCTCTAGCACAGTGATTTTCAGCCTCTTTCAATAACTCTTTGAGGAGAATAAAAATATCCATCTTACACAGTGTTACAGTGGCTTTCATTAGCTTCTGTTATTTCTTTGCTTGCAGAAGTCTTGCAAACCTTCCCCGCGCTTTTTCATCAGCTTTGCGCAAGGGTGAGAGTGTGGAAGTCTGTGTGTGTGAAATACATGAAATGGGCTTCTTTTTGACTACAAGTGGTCTGAGGCCGCAATATGTGGTGTGTAATGTTCATGATGACCAGGCCACTTGTTCTGCAGTGTATTTTTGTTTTTGAACTCTTTTATTTACTGTAGCTACAGAGTAGGATGGTAATAAATTTTGTGGACAAGGCCTGGACATGGATTTTGAAATATAAACATCTCTCTCTTCCTTTCGTTTTCAAGATGATGGCAGACTGTAGAAGCTATTGACTCTTTTAAAACTACAATTTGAAGATGTATATAGCAATCTGTACTAAATAAATGTAATTTGGTTTGATGAAGACTGGACCAAATAAAATTATTTTTAGTTTTGGACAACTTCACTGAATTCCCACACACTAACATTAAGGAAGTAATACCTTTATTACTTGGCTTCTTGATGGTGTCTTAAATATGCTTTGTGACCATTTCACAGATTTAGTGTGTGTGGAAAAAAAAAAAAAAGATAGGAAGGCGTGCACACAATCCTTTTTGATGGCCGTAGATCATCTAGACACAGGGCAAAAGTAAAACCTGGAGAGAAGCCTGTTGTCATGGCTATGCTAAATATTCAAGTTTTTGTTTGCTGCCTTACAGCATGAATCTTTTCAGATAAAGTTTGTGGTCAATCTCAAGCATTTTCTGGAGCAGTAAGTGTTGTAGAAGTACATGTCTCTAGTCTAGCTAGAAAGCTAGAAATTCTGTTAAATAAAAATGTGGGACAATGAGAATATTATATCAGAATGTTGTATAGGATTAAACTCTCTCCATTTCCTCATTTAGAGGAGAACTGCTGATCCTGTTGACACAAGGCGTTTGTTTTATTAATTTACTCTTAAGAAGAGACAAGGATTTTATATTTAATATCTGATTTTTGTTTTAAATTCTGTTAATGTTTTTCAAGATTGCAATCTTCAAGGATTGTCCTCTTTTCACCGAGAAAGCTAGTGGCAAAGGTGAACTACTGCCATGTTAACTAGTGAACTGTAGGGCAGTAGTGGGAACTGCACATGCTTCTTGTAAGCATACCTGTACTTTGAGTGGATTCCCTGATTGCTGATCTGTTTGTCTTCCTATGTCTGTAATAAAAGAGTAAATCTATACCTTTACTGAAAACTGTTTTCATTTGGTCTCTGGCTGTGACTGCTGAAGACGATGAGCTTTAGATAGTAAGCCTTGTCTAGCTTCCTCTTCCTGTCTTCTCGTGTGAAAATGCTACTAGATTTGCTACTATGCACACAAACATACATACACACACATATTTACACATAATAATGTGTAAAGAAGTTAAAAATTATTTTAATCACTTGAAGGAAGCCTGGGTCTAGGTATGGATGAGGAAGACTAGAAGGTTAGTGTCCGGGAAATTACAAAGGTGCTCCAGTGCTTCCTCAAGTATGTGTGTTATGCTTAGACAAAATAATAACTTTGTGTTGTGGCAACTAAGTTGTTTTTCTTAAAAGCAGCCTCTGTCAGGTAGTTGCTGCGCCCATGGGTGTTTGCTGAATGGATTCTGGTCACTAATCAAAGGCTGCAGGTATACCTCCTGGGCTTCCTATGTAAGAATGACCATGAACTCTCACAGTCTGAGGTGGTCTTCTATCTGTTTCTCAGTTGTAATGCATGCAAGGTTCTTGGTTGGTGGGTTTTGTTTTTTTTTTTTTTAGTTATTCTTGGGATGATTTATTGAAGAATGTCAGACAAGCTAATATTAATTTTTTAAAAGCTTTTAAAGAGGAGGACTAGGAAAGATTCAGGAGGATAGTACCCAAAGTTATGCCAATATCTAATGACGGTGAATCGGGTGACCTCCGTTCTCTGCAGAAGAAAGGGATAGGACTGTTAAAAATAAAAACATAGCTATATAGCATAATCGTTCCCTTTTCTTACTGATTATTCCTGTGGCAATTCTGCCCAACTCTTACCTTTGTAATCTAGCCTGTATTTTAATAATCAGTAACTAATTCTGTTCTAATTGCCTGTGGGGACTTTGGGAATGGGCCCCATTTTGCTAGGCTGTTTTTAAAAGGAAAAAAAAATCTTTTATTAATATTTGAAGGAACAAAAAATTGTCTTTCTACCTGTCTTTACAATTCCCAATATTCATACCTTTAAAATACTGTTGGTCTCAGCCTTCATATATTTGAAGCAATGACCCTTGCTTCCTGGCTTTCCTATCAACTTTTTTTTTTTTTTTTAAGACCCTTACCCTCGTTTTCTCATTTTTCACATCTAATCTGTTAACTATTATAACACATTGTAAGAGGGATGGTTCTATTTATAGTTGGCAGAGGTTTGTTAGTAGTCTTCATCCTGTGCCCCTCTTTCCACCCCGGTAATAAACCATTTAGGATGAACTCTGCTTTTGGGAATTATTGTGTTTGAATGGATCTCTGACAATGTGCAGAAGGTATGTGGGGAAATTGCTGGAAAGATAAGCATAGTGTAATAAAGCACATGTTACAGAGCAGAATTACAGCAGTCTCTATCTGTTTGAGCCTAAGATAACCATAGAAAAAGTTATTGTCTTTAACAGAAGACATTATGAACAAGGTTTTTGGCTTGGTGGAAAAAGGTGGTTACTGAGTTTCAAAGTGAACCTCTGTAAAGGTAGTAACTTTTTATGCATTATATGTGTACTGTTTTTAGTTTGGCCTACACATTTGGAAATCCTATGATTAGAACAGTGTGCATGTCTAAATACCACATATTCTGGTTTTGTCCAGCAAAGCAGCTGGCAGAATTTTGACTTTCATATCAAGGTTTTGCATAATGAAGTAATGCTCTGCTAGGGAGTCTCGTTGAGTGTTAATGCTAAAGAAATCTTATCTTGAACTTGTTGCTTAAAGGCAAAGCACAAAATAGACTCTGGTGAAATAATGCTTCTTGACAGTCTTGGTGCCTTACTGATTTTTCCTCAACTGAAGTTAGTCGATTAAAAGTCAATAATTTGAATGTAGGAGACTAAAAGAATCAAGGGCTTCGGTTGCCTTGAGCTATTGTCAATGCTTAGTTTGCAGTTTTCTAAAAGGGAAGGGAGAATTCCATAGTTAGAGGTCAATTATATTTTCCTATCCCTGAGGAAAAAAATTAGTATCTCTGTTGTTCTTGTTGCAGTGATAGAGGTCAGAGCTGTCTAGGTACAAAATCTGTACCTTAAATTCCGATATTAAAATAAATGGTTTACTAATTTTTAAACTGCACTAAATTTATACTGTTCTTTTATTCATGGTTCTAAAGAAAATTCTCTCTTGGGACATCTCTTTTTTTTTTTTCTTCGCATTGATCTTTCTTCTAGTCTGCCCTCTCACCCCAGTAATTATTTCTCTGTTCAATAGTGGTGCTTGTCTCCCACTCGCTACCCTCCAGCTGTTGCTCACCTGTATGTGACGTTATTCTTTCTTCATAGACTGAGACATATATGTTTGTATACAATCATAATAGAAGAGGTCGTTGGGTAGTTGCATGGAGCCTGGAGATGGGTATGATGGAAGTGCTGTTTCTGACAGCGGTTGCCTGAAAGGTTGCTGTAAGGGGAGCAAATCCATGATTGAGCTGTATCTTCAAGAGTGAGGCTGCAGTCAGTAGAGCCGGGTGACTCCTCCCTCTTCCAGAGTGCTTAGGAAAGAAACAACTCCGAAGTCCTTTCCAGGACCTTCAGAAGATTGGGCTTTGGTTGGGGTTTGTCCTGCGGAGCGGTGGGCAGTGACACGGGCTGGGCCAGCCCTGTTGTGCTATGCAGGACTGCAGAAGTGCATTAAGGCATCTGGTTTTATTCCTTTCTCCTGCCAGAGTCTCAGTACCCAATGGTTACTTACCACCTTTGGCGAGGGACAGTTGGGCAGTTTGAGGTCATGTAACCTGTAGAAATAAAACAGTAGAACACTGAATCCTAGAAAAAAACAAGGCATAAGTTATTAAAGTACAAGTAGAAGGTAATTAAAGGAATGCCAGTTAAGTGCAGGAAAGGCTGTATTTAGGTAAGGTACATAGCAAGACAACTTTATTTAAACCAGATTTTTTTAAAATGGTTATTTTAGTGTTTGAAAGCTACTTATAAAACACTTCAAAATAAATCATGCTTCTATATAAATTGTGGTTTATATTTGTGTTCATGTTACATGGTTCACATCTTACCATCTCAAAAAAGGTGACGTAGAACTAGAAGTTGCCCAAAGGAGGAGGTAGTAAAGGTGATTGAGGATATTGGACAGCTTCATTTATGACTAGTGCTTTTCAGATGTGTAAAGGTAGTTAAGGAGCATTTTGACGTGCCTGAAAAATCACTACTGGTATAGAAATGGAAGAATGGATAACTTGCCTTTTTTTCATTAAAAAACAATGGTATCCAAAGAGTGACTTTAATGCAAAAAGAAATACTTCTTTTTGTACAGTACAAATGGCAAAATGTGGCTTTGCAATATGTTGTAGAGGCCAAATTATAGATGGATTTAAGAAGGATAAGACTGGACACTAGAACCATCAGTAGTTTTTAAGTAGACTACTGTCAGTGCAATTTGACTTTCCAAGCCAGTGTTTGCTGAAACCCTGTCATGTACGTTTGTCCTAATATAGAGTGATCCACTTGTGTACTCATCTCTAAACATATATTTCTGGCACCTAGTGGTATAATACTGGCCTCGGTATGTATTTGATCTAAATTAGTGTGGCAGCTCTTAGATTTCTAAGGCCACCTCAGTAGATCACTTGCAACATCTGATAGCATGCGTAAACCTGACAGTATCTGTGAGCCTAGATCCAAACAGGGCTTGGGTGACCTAACGCGTGGCTCTCCTGTACCTGGCTCAGGAAGGAGCTGTACAACTGGAGTTAGCTACTAAATCCGAGTCTGCAGTGAATCCGCAGAGGTGTGAAAAGCTTTCATAAACCCAACGACAGTATGGTAATGACGAAGGGATGGGGAGGCATGCCAAAGAGTGCAAAATACTGAAGGAATGGGTGTGCCTGAAATGCTACTTTTCCTGTAGACTTTGATGCCATCTGCAGGTCTGAATCAGATGCCAAAACGAGCCCAGGATTTAAAGCTGTGAATCGAAGAATTTGGGTTATTTCCTCTGTTGCTGTGAACAACCAGCTTTCTTTTAAAGTTTCAGTTCTCGTGCTTGTGTAGTAGCTCAATAATTCACTCACCTGTGAAATAAGAGTTTAGATGCTTGAGGAATTTCAAGCTTATTATTTCAGGCTGCCATGTGCAAGTGTCAATCACGGGATTATAGGCTGTGCTAGGCTTTGGAGTGTAAGGGAGGGCCAGTAGCTTTACATCTCTTCTGTGGAATAATGAAGAACAACAGACTGATGGAAAACAAATGATTAAAAGGGAAGCATTGCTGTCAAGTTTCACGAATACGCAGGTATCAGCATGCTGGTTGACTGCGGCCAAGTAACTCTGAGTTACAAAACAAACACGTGGTGATTTGGTCAGAGTAAGGCTTGTATGGGTGATTAAATAATTTTTCTTTTTAGCATAGCAGTCACAATGCAGCATTTTTATGAAAGAGGGAGCCCTGAGGAGATCAAAGGCTTAAACTTTCTTTCAAGTCCCCTTCCCTGGTGTCATGAGGCACAGTATGACAGATCCCTGTTGCCAGAATCTGTTCCCAGGTGAAAGTTTTAAAATTTTAGCAGTGTCAGGGGAAACTTGGAAAAGACTGGGAGCTTAATGATACTATTATGAATTCTCGCTCAAAAGAATAGGAATCCTCTTTACAGATGTTATACCTGAAAAAATTATTTTTATTTGGTTTGTTTGTTTCTTTTTTTAAAGTAGCCTGTTGCTCGGGGTGACCTGTTTTGTATATTAGTAACACAGTGTTCCAGCACATGTTGGTGTCCACGTCCACAATACTGGTTCTAGGCATTTAATCAAATTCTACTCAAACACTATTTAGAGCATTGCTTGTATTTTTAAATGTCAATTAAAGATTTTAATATTTTTGTTTGTTTGTTTCCCAGAAATGTTTGCTATTTAGCAATTTGTAAGTCTTGGATTATTTCAACAGTGTTGAGAAGATGACACACAGCAATTTTGGTAGTTGCTTCCAGCGCTGTGCATTTTATACGCTCACTCTTTAATCAGGGACGAGCAGTCCTGGGAACTGGGAGCTTTGTGATGAACTCGGTATTGCCGTTGTGGGCAGACATAATCTGGGCACACCTGCCAGTCAATGCTCTTGGAGAACCTGGATGTCAAAACATGGTGTGTGAATCTCAGGTTGACTTAAAATTTGAGATAGAGCTATAAAGAACTAGGCTGAGGCTACTGCTATATTTTAGCTCACCAGATATCTGTTAGGTAACTACTTTGGTCTTTAGTATGGATCAGTTACTTTTAAGTATTGCATTCTCACTGCTGATCCAAGGTGTTTAGTAAATCCAGCATCTAGAATTTAAGTTAAAACTATTTATTCAATAGACAATACCTATTTTTCCCCAGTTGTCTAAAACAAGTATTTTTGAGAATTGATTAGTTTATCTAAAAATGTTGCAACAAAGCTGGCAAACTTTCTGCATATTCAATAGGAAACATGGTGCAGAAAATCAAATTATTTCTCCTGTTCTTATTATTGAGAAACAGAATAACTGTATTCTCTAATGTTTATTTCTGAAGCCAGAAAAATCAGTTTTGTGTAATGAGAATATTTGTCTTGGGAATACAGATGTTATTCTTGTAAAGTAGTCATTTTGATCTAATTTTGTGTTTCCAAAATGACTCCCACTAGCTTGTGTCTCAGAGTTCCACATCTTGTCCTAATTGCAACATTACGAAAACTTGAGATAAAGTAGACCAGGCTCCTTTCTCCTGCACTTGTACCTTCTCTGTGATAGCTACCAGTCTTAACCCTTGCCCTGTGCTTTGCCAGGCTGGTGAAAACAGAGCGTTTTTAATAGTGTCCTCCTGGTTTGTTTTGGTGACCAGTCTGGCCCAAACCAAATAGCTGCAGCTAAAAGGAATGTTAAAATAAACCACAACTGAATATGTGTATTGAAGTGAAAACCCTTACAGATTTATTCTGAGACTTTTGCTGTTTTCATTATAGTTTTTTCCATACGTCAGTGCCTGGTGTGCAGAATTCATATTATAGATCAATGGTGATTAACTGAGAATGTAGTTTGGATAATAGAATTGGGAAGGGTCAATGGATTAAGTTTATTTTGGGGATAATATTTTATTCAACCAAATGCTCTGTTTTAATTTTAATTTGTTGTTTGAAATAAACACCCTTTTATGGAAAGCTTAATCTATCTCAGAAGAATTCATAAGAGAGAATATGACAATCTAAGACTAATCAGATGCAAGGGTAAGTCTAGTTTCAAGACACATTGCTGACCATTATGGCCAAAGGTGACAAGTTGTAAACTCAGTATGGTTTGAAGTTACCAGGTGAATTTGATAGAGACATTTTGGTTGGTAATTTGATCCATCATTCTTTCTGGTAAATTAGATGTTCTCTTTCCCTGACAGTCTGAAGGAAAGCGTGACCAGCAGTCATGCATCTGGCTTGTGGGCTTTGCCACTTCTCTTTTGCTACTTTTTCAATGTCACAATCCCTGGATGTTGCTGACTTCCATTGTAAGAAGGCCTTGAGCCTTCCATTTAGTGTTGGTATTTGCTGTGCTTGGACTGCTCTGCATCTTCTGCCAGCTTCTCTGGCCTTGGATTAGCCACCACCAGTGCTCTTGGTAACACGGCTGAGGGCACAAAAATAAGTGTCCCAGAGCTGCCATGGGATTGCAGGAAGACAAAAGAAAATGGATTCTGGAAACAAACATCACACAAAATCGAAGTTCTTTGCTTTGGAGTCAACAGGGATGCAGTTTTAGAGAGTACAAGGATAAGCATTTGGTACAACCAAAACTGGAACTACCTCATCACCCACAACTTCAAAGAGTATGAGTGTGTTGAGATTGTGAATTCATAGTAATTTAAAAAAAGGGAAGGAGGGAAGTTACTTTTTTCCCCCCACAGAAAACTGTTGACCTTGTATGTAATAATTCTTATATGTCATCATTTTTAACTATCTAACATTAGTTTTCTGATATTCCTTGTTTTTAGGACAGCTTGCTTAAATACTAACATGGTATGACTGATCATAGGGAAGTTATAAAGTATCTTCAGATGTTGCAATAGAGTTCATTAACACCACAGCAAACCAAACATTTAAAATATTTTGGTATTTTTATAATAGACTCTGATTCTGGCATATAAATAGACTAATTCTGGCATATGTTACATTACAGTAGTACTGTGTTTACATACATTTTGTGAAGATCTGAAAATAGTTAAAATTCTAGCCCTGTCTTAATGGCTTTGATACTTTGTCTTTGCAAATGAGGAAAATTGAACACATATTAGCTTAACTCAGAATGTATATATGTAAAAAAAGAGTAATTCACTCTTCTAATTGTGCCACATCTGAATCAAAGACTTTGACGTACTTGCATTGTTCCATCTCCTTCCCCACTTTAAAACATTTAATCAACATTTTAGATAAATATGTCAAGCAGTATAGTTACCTCCAAAATAAAACTATGAAAAAGGTAAAAGTCCTCTCATGACTGTTTTAACATGGAGAAATTAAGTGACAGCAAAAAATTATTTTCAGTTTATGAGATTCATAGACTGCTAAAAATCACTTTATGTGATCTCTTCAGGAAGTGTGGAAGGAAACCTCACTTCATTTTTCTGGAGGACATACATTTAAGCAGAAGAATGTGACCAAGTTTTTAAATGAGAAAGTGGCATTATTTATGTTGACAACATCTCTCTTAAATCCAAACAAGTATGTGATTAATTATGACAAAAATAACGGAAATAATGCAAGAGTTAGCAAAAACTTCAAAAAGCAAACCAGACCAAATGAAACCTGAGAATTGTTCCTTAGCATTAGGACATGATGGAGAAAATGCAGAGAATTTGCTTGTTCTGTTAGTTTATTCAGAGTGTTTTTAAGACATAGTGATGTTCATATGCAAGTGCAATGGAACTGAACGTGTGCCAGCTTCTTCCTAATTACAGTTCACAGCCTGAGGTATTAAGTTGAATTGGAACGCACATGGTTTAAATTAATATGTTAAACTCTGAACTGTGGTGCACCAAGTGCTGGCATGTTTGATTTGGCAATGATTGCTGCAAAACAGCAATCTCCAGCGGAAGATGAGCTGATAGCTAATTCTCAGAGTCTGTTTTTTTTCAAAGCCTTTTCTCAGATTTTCTTCCGCAGCAATATTTCAGTTTTGATGCCATGAATTTTACATTGGTAATAAAGGAGCGGTTTTAAAATAACATTGCAGTGATAAGAAAAATGTTATTGTTTTTCAGTGTTTGTATCCTTAATCAATTTTCTCTCCACAGCTGAGTCAGTGTTAACTCTGCCAGTATTTTATTTTTGAGAAAATGTATATGCTATACTTCATATTTTGTAGTTGATTGGTATAGGTAATAAATAATGGCTATGTATGTGTATGTAGATAAAATATTGCCTTTACGTAAGAAACTTAATTTGGGAGTCTTTAAATACCATTTAAACTCAGTACATAAAGTCTTTTAACACTCTACAAAGGTAATAGCAGGGATGAAGTGTGTAATCTCTTAGTGTTTCAGGAGGGGCTGAAAACAACAAAGTAGTAAAATTGGTCTGATCTCACTTCTTTGCCTAGTAATATCACCTTTCTCCATGGGTTTGCTTCTTGCGGTGTTTTCATCAAAGCATGACAATGTTATAAGCAAGTGAAATAAAAAGGATCAAGCTGCTTTGTTTCTGTTTTAAGATGATATGGTTTCCTTCAAACTGAATTACCATAGATAATGTGGAATTAAAACTTAATCAAGAATTAAAAGCATCTTCACCCCATTTCCCAGAATGGAATTTAATTTCTGCTTTTATCAGCAGCAATGGAAAGCAGCAAAGCCCAGATTTGCTGGCAATAAATGTATACCTAGAATATTAGAATGAAAAGTGAGTGAATGTATAATGACATTTCCTTATCTAAGCAGATATACATGCACATGGTGGGATGTATTCAGAGGAAGGAACTGGGAGACAGGGCAGGGGCTAAGGGGACCATTACTTTTGCAGGAAAGAAAAGTCTGATTTACAATGTAGGGTTTCACTGACAGGGAAGACGTGTATGCACTCCAGTTGGTGTGAGCAAACACCCAGAATGCTCAAATAAGCCTGTGAAAATTGGAAACTGGGACTTAGTGAGGTGAAGAGAGCATGTCTGTGTGTGTGTATGTACACATAAATAAGATTGCTTGCTATTTCCCTTCTTAGTAACACATTGTTTAGAGGATGATAAATTCACTTCATTCTGAACTCACTGTTTTCTTTGTGGAGGCTGGGAAGGGAGGGAGTCCAGTGACTATTCCAGCTGTGTGCTTTCACAGTCTGAGGTTCTTCACTGCTTATCTCCCATGATAAACATGATCCTCACCCACCAGCTGCTGAGGTATTGTACTAATGCAGCTTGTTTCTCCTCAGGCTAAATAGCTACTCATGGATCCATCTGTACCCGCTCTCCTTGCAGATCTTAGAATGTCTTCTCATTGCTTTGTTGCATCCAGGTTTCAGGCATGTTGCTTGAATTTGTTATGCTCAAAATTTTTTTACGAGCAAAAGGAGTGATCACTATTTGCAGTTAGTCTAGTGAAAGTCTTAACGGTCCAATCAAAGATTTATTGATTGTTGAGTTAGTGATACTAGTATTTGTTTCAAATTGTGTACAGTCAAAACAGTAAATGCACAAACTTTGTAGCATCTGCTCTTTCTCTGGTGCTATACCCACCCTTCTAAGGTGGATGGTTTCATTTGGGGTGAGGATGGAATATGGCCAGTCATCAGCTGCCTGAGCCTGATATCTATGAGGCTGCTGTTGGTAGCTTCTTCCTCCTCATTCAGAATTCACTTGTGCCATTTTTATATGTTTCTACAAATTGTTCTTTCTGTGCTGCCTTGTAAATCCATGTTACAATCCATGTCAAACCATCCTGATTTACTGTATAATGGTGTATTTTACATATGTTTGATACTTGTTCTTTGGTTCCCCCTGTGAGTGGCTTTGTCCAGCTCCCAGGTTGCAGTCCTGCAGCCAGCAACTGACCATTGGTGAGGTGTTTGTAGCCCCGGGACTCTGTATCATGCTGTGAATTTCTAGTCCTATACAATCGTTTCATGTCTTTACCCCTTTATGCTGCTTTTTATTGCAGCATATTAAATAGTTCACTTCACACAGAATAATTATTACTGCTGTGTTAGTTCCAGATATATGTGTAACAGTAGGTGCTACACTGCACAACTGTACAAAGCTAAGCGATAGCTAAAACAAAGTAGGTAATAGTAATGTGATAAGTAGGCTGTTGCTGTTCAATGCTAAAACAAATCTCCAGGCAGGCCAAGACATGTTCGGCAGAGCCTGGTAAGTCGCAAGGCTTGTGTTATGAGCTTAACGCAAAGCCTGTGGCCCATTACAAACAATGGCAACACCATATTTATGGGCTACGTGGTCTTGTTTTGCGTGGTCTGTGGTGAGGAGGAGTCACTGCTCTTTGTTCAGGTAACCTGGATGCAAATATGCTGAATTTGTAAAATTGCTGCCATGCTTTGAACCTTGCTGCTGCTGCTCAGGTGATTTTAAATCTTGCAAGAGGGAGCCAGGACGTGACAAGGCATAAAGTTAGTGCTGATCTGGTGATGCTTAAGTGTAGTGGCATTCTGCACCTTTTTCCAGGAAAATGGATGATCTTGGAATTTGAAAGAGGGTACTTAGCTCAGCACATCTGAGGGAATATTTGCAAGTAGCTCTCCTAGTGTAAGCAGAAATTGTCTCAAAGAAAGGGGCTCTTTCTGTACATTTGGAAAATTTTAAGGGGATTAGCTTTGAGTTAAAATTTAAATACAATCTGCTTTGTTTATACAGCAAGTCTGTATGGTCTTTTAGCTATTTTATTAACACTTTAAAGTTATTTCCTTGCTGGGAGCTGCCGTAGTAGACAGTAGGAAAATCCTGGCTAGTGGGAAAGTTCTCATTTGCAAATTGGCTTTGTAAAGAGCTCTGAAGGTTGAATCTTATTAAAGAAGTATCTTAAAATATTGGTGGTTTGCAGAATAGCTTTTGGTTTTATTTACATTTAACATGTAGTTATTCAACGCTTCATTAGAAAACTTATTTCTTCTCTCAAAGGAACTTCTATACCTGCCATCATAAACGAAGCTCTAGGGGATTTTATGTATAAGTGGACAAAGCTATGTAGCATTGTGTGTTGAATAGACATTTTATCTAAAATGGTTGAAAGGGCTTGAATACATTTCCAAGGTATGATCTTCCTTCATAACAGAAATACTCTCTGTGTTCCAAAGTAGATAAAAAAAATGTGTCAGGAAATAACGGAGAGATCTGAGTATTTTAGAGAACGATGTCATAGGCAAGAGATCTTCTGGTCTATTTATCTCTTCAGGGTCGAGAAAAAAGAATTATTTTTTTTCTTTCCTGACTATGACATCAGTAGCATTTTTATATGAAATGTGTAAAAACAAAACAAAAAAAAAACACACAAGAGAAAAAAAACCCAAAAGAATAGTGCAGTAGGAATAACTAATCTCTATATTATATATGTGTGTGTAAATCTGCATGTTTATGAGATGTGCTATAATAATATCAATTAGATAAAGGTTAAAGCAGATAATGCAAATAAAGGAAAGTGAACGTAAAGCAGATAATTCAGTGCTGTTACATATTTCAGTGCTGTGGAAGTTAGAGAAGCTGTATTAAAAATTTTGGTTCCATGTGTGTTTATATCCAACATCACCTGTATCTCATCACCACCATAGCCTTGGCTGTCTTTTGCATGTGCTGCGGGTACTCCTCTCTGTTCTCCACAAGTCCCAAACATGTGCGCTTCTCTTCCCATGCCCACTAAGTGGAGTCTCAGTGCCTTTGCTCTTTGCCGTTCTTCAGTGGGCCCTCTTCAATAAACATAACTGTTCCTTGTCTCTTAAGCCTGCCTAGTGCCGTACTGAACCTCCCTTGCTGAAACTGATGGCCCACCTGCAGGAGCATCTGAGCTTCTCCTGTAGCTACGACCCACACTGGCTGGGCAAGAAGTGCAGTGCTTGTGGTGACTGGTGTGGAGTTCGATCGGGGTGGTTGCTCAGCTAGCAGCAGACCTTCAGCAGCTAGACAAGCCAGATGGAAAATATGAGAGCTGGATTACCTTGCCTTTCCCTCGTAATAGGGTTGGTTTTTTTTCTTCCCAGCTGCCACAAAACTTGTATTAACTTAATAGCTCAGAGGTCTCCATCTACTTTTTCAAATGTTAGAACTGGCAAATATGATGAAAAAAAAAAGTTAGATAGACACGCTAAAATTACATAAGCTCTGTTTTTTAAGCAGCAAGGTGAAAAGAAAGATGGGAGTTATATTGGTTTGCTAGAAGAAAAAAATAATTTAAAAGGAAATTACTGGTTGAAAATAATTGTGTTTGTTCAAATGTGATTAGTTTTTTGCATGCATGTTTTATTTCCAAGAATAAGAAAATCAATACCGCTGAACTGTTTGGAAACAATATTGCCAAGTGTTTAAAAATTTTAATTTTGCATTAAAATGTAATTGATATGTTTTTTTTGTCTATTAGAAGTAGGGACATAGAAGCAGAAAGGATTAAAGGGACATACGGTCTTGTCAATCAGCTGTTACTAATGCTGCATAATAAGCATCTGGGTTTCCACATGATGCTGAAGATGGCTGTCATCTGAACAAAGAACAGGGCTATCTGTAACTGTAGGACTCTTATGTGTGTACGTTGGCTTGGATCAGAATGAAATAGCAATGGAAAGCTGCATAAATACTAAGAACTTCTTGTCTAGTTTGTCTCTTTACAGCTAAGCTGAATTTGCTAGCAGAAATGTTTTGAAAGGTGTTTTCTCCTGTATTGGGCAAACTAGAACTTGTTCTGTGTTTTATTTCTTGTATTTAGGGTATGTAGATCATCTTGTCATTAAACATACAACAGCAAAACCTACAGTAAACCAAAGACCAGACAGATGGGAAATATGCTCCTCTTCTCTATTTTATATTCAAGAAAGTGAAAGAAATAAGCTTTAAAAATAGATTTTAGTAATGGTACTTTTCCTCTGAAATTATGTGGTTGGAGAATTATTTAATATCAGTTTATTACATAAATCAAATTACTTGATGATACTGTTTTATTCTGCCCATAGAAATAATTTTATTGTAAAGAGAATGTACTACCTTAGGCTTAATTCTATAAGTACTCCTTGGCCATTTCCTTTGTTTTAAGTGTAGAGCAGTATTAGATTTTTCTGTATTGGTGAAAAAAAAATCTGATTGGTTTTCTCAAACTTGCTGTAGATGTTGATGTTCTTCTCAACGTGGCTCTTAATGATTATTTAATATTGTTGAAACAAACCACTAGGTGGCAATATCAATTAAAAGAATTCCAAGAAGTGCAATTAAAGTTGTCATCTAAAACAGGACACTAAAGAGTAGGTTTGGTTGTAGTGAAAACATTAAACTTTCTTGTATGTAAAATTGTCCTGATCTAGAGAGGAGGTGTTCTGCAAAAGCACACGGTGTGGGTGATTGGTGACTGAGGACAGCTAGCTGTATTTGCTTGGATACAGAGGAAACATTTTCACTTTCATATGTTTGCAATATATGTTACGCATTTGAAAAGGTGAATTATCATGCTACTCGTTGATGAAACTTGTTTTAGCCTGACAGAAAGAATTAATTGGGGTTGTATCAGTGCTACTTGAGAAACAAATCCTCGCTATTGTGAATGTAAAACATCTTAAACTCGTTAATGTAAAATCAGTATGAATTTACTTACGACTGTAGATGAACTTATGAAATATTGAATGTGTTCTGTTACAAACAGACGCTTGTTAATGGATGTGCTGATTATATCTTCTTTGGTGTAGGTGCCACTGCACAGCACACAGGCTGGGTTTGCACGTGAGGTAGAAGACTGAAGAGACTTGTCATTAAATGCCTTGTGAATGCAATCTGCTTCCTGCACAGCTTAGCACATACAGAAACCATATTCTCATGTCACAGGACTTGTTTTATCAGAGGTATCTTGTCCTTTTATTTAGATACATATATCCTCTTTCTTTTTCAGCACGTTTCTTGAAGATGCTGTTGCTAATGTTCCTGCTTAGGAACTGTTTAAGTTTATATCACAGTCCTGTTTGGGTTATTACTTTGGGAATACATATAATGAAATTGTTGGCATGCAGTAACAGTGGCATTTCCACTTGAGTGCAGTTTTACTGGAGCTCCTGTCTGCCTGCTCCATCCTGCCTGTACCACTCCACATGCGTTTTTGAAACACCTATGTAGTATGGTGTTCTCTTGTTAGATATAATTGGAGTGTGATAGCCGCTCTTCCTGGGAGCTTTACTTCTTTGGGGTTTATTCCCAAAGACAGACTTTGTGCTGTCACTAATGCGTAAGCTGCTAACCCTGCTGTGGTTCTCTGGTATTTTTGAGAAGGCAGTGCTTTCTCTTGCTTGAACTCTTGGTCTTTATTTTGTCAGGTTTTAGAGTAATTTTATCACACAGTGGCTAGAGGACCTAATTTATCTTGAAGTGATTTATATTTTGCCTTTCTCTGTTCTTTTTGTCTGCTGTGTATTAGGGTGTTGCAGTGACTTCGCTTCTCAGTCCTCGCATCACTCAATTTCTCCTAAACTATTTCTGGCGTGGATGATACAGCAGAAGCATTCCCTTGAAGTACTATTTCTTCAAGTGGAGTTGAAAATGCTTAATTGGATGGTCTTTATGACCTCTGTCATAGACCAGTGGTATTGTTCCCATAAGTTGCTATGTATGTGAGGTCTAGGCAAATACGGATCATGCCTGTTGTGGGGTTTTTGTGTGGTGGTTTTTTTACAGGTTTGACTTCACTTCAACTCCTTCTCCATGTTTTTTAGAGATAAGTAATTACATCATACAAGGTGGCATTGTCACTGTAATGATTCTGTGCATGCACTGCCTCTGTAAGTGTAGATAGTTTAATCTTGCCGTATTACAGTAGGCATTTAAACACTAGTGGGACAAAAGGAAAAGATTTCCAAAACTTTATTCTGTGATAAGACCTATGTCTGTAGAGTCTGCTGCTATTAAGGTTTCTATTAAGTTTAATAATTCATAGTTTATGTACTATACCCTCAGAGGATGTGTAGAAAGTGCTTCACAGGTATGGGCTATCTTAGGCATAAGAAGCAATAGAGCCACATCACTACTGTCTGGGATAATTGAGCAGGGAATGTAAACGCCAAAATTCACTTAGGAGGGGGACGTGAGGCAAAATGAGTTGGGAAATGCTGTTAAAGGTTTTTAGACTCTGACCCAGTGTTGCTGACTTTCTTGCTGTATTTCCTCTTATTGGTATTCATTGTTTGCATGTTCCTGTAGCTGAAGTATCCTGCTTATCTTTGAGGTGGTCTGTGTTAGTGCAAGGCAGAAACTTGCTTGTGTTATATATGAGGATGTATTTTCTGTCACTGCGTCAATTTTGAATCCTGGTGGTATTTTTTCTTCTGTTATAAAGAAACACTTTAATTCTTTAGCCATCCTTTTTCTCGGGGTGTATTGTAGCCACTGTGTCACTTCTGCTTAACAGCTTTTCTTCCAGGTGTGGCAAGTACTTTGCACAGTGGGTGTCCCTGCCCTCCTGGCATTCTTGTTCCGAATCCTTTGCTTTCTGTGATAGCATGGTGTCCATGTTACCACAGGCTTACTGTGTCTGAGCCTTTCCAAATGTTTTTGCTTTAACACTTTGCTAACGCTTTTCTGTAATTCCCACCTTGCTGTTGCTCCCTTGCCTCTTCAGGCAGCTCCTGGTTCTATAGGGACCAGGACAGACGTGACACAAACTGAATATTTCTTGTGATTCAGTCTCCATTGTGTTTTGCTTGTTCTGACCTTTTTTCTAATGTTTGAATGGTCCTTCATTAGAATTTTTTTTCTTTTCTTCTGAGGGATTCCATAGAATGAGTCCTGAATGCCATTGTTTCTGCAAAAGCCGGATCTTCTGTTACTGACTTCAGCTGGGTTAGTCACTAAGCAGGTTCCTGATCACGTTCATGTCTGGGAGAGCATTTTTTTTTTTTCTTTGGAAACAAAAAACCCCACAACAACAAACCAACAGATGGACTGCTTGAACTACCTGCTTCAGCAAGTATCCTATCAGGATTGGTGCTCTTTAGATAGCCCTGCGTTTTTGTCCAAGGCACATCAGAAAGTGGGAGGTTTCGTGGGATGCCTGGTGTGTTTTTTTTTTTTTTTGTCTGCCTCACATGCTGCAAATGTTAGCTCTGTTAACTCCTTCCATTTAATGTGACTTTTTTCTTCTGCAGTGCTTTCCAGTTTAAAGCCTATAGACTACACATGCTTTCAATATTTTTTTCCCATGCAAATAACAATTTTGTTATTTTCCCTTCTGCTTCTTGAAGAGAGTGAATTCTCTTGGTATTCATTTGGTTTATGTCTCTCAGTGATCCATCAAAACAGCACCTGGTTTCGTGTATAGCACAGTGCTGCCCTGGGGAGCAGGGACTTGCAGGCTCCTTCTGTGGTAAGGGAGATGGGGGCTTCTGAAGAGGAGAAAACCTTATGGAGAAGATCCTCTAACGCAGTAGAGGTTGAACGCTCAGTATGCAAGCTAATTGATCCCTTGTGTTGTGTTAAAGGGCACACCTTGTTTCCTTAAAATCACCAGAAGTGCCTAAAATAGTTTAGTGCTTCTTCCTGTACCTTATTATCTGTGCTCGGGAGGTACTACCAGTATGTGTGTTTGTAGACCCTGGTAAATAAAAAGTCTTTGTGGTTCCAGTGGCTCATTAAGTGTGACCTGACAGGCAGGGAAAAACGATTTGCAGTGACTTTGCAGAACTACAAGAAACACCAAGTTGACAGTAAGTGTTGGTGGTGGTCTGAGAAATTTTGAGGGATGGCAGTAGTCTTGGCTCCAAAATCTTCCGAGTCCATCTGCTGCCTGTGTGGATTTTCATTCTTCTTCAGTACTGCATGCTTTTGAGAAATGGCATCAGTAAAGCCCGGATCTATTTTTGGTAGCTGCAATACAAAAACATTCCTTTGTGTGTAGTAGAGCTATTTTCCTTACTTGTTTTTCTTTGAAAAAGAAGAGCAAATGCAATGCAGTTTAGCTGCAGGGAATTATATGACTCATTTAGTAAATACTGAATACAAAGAAAAATAGTGTTTCTATTGTATTGCAGTTTTCTGCACTGTATTTCTGTTGTCTCAGATTTTAATAGGGAAATTATCTAAGTGGCCTAGGCCCATATGTCATTCTAAAAGATAAGTTATACACTACAAAATCTAGATGTTCCCATTAAATTAAAATTTCTTCCCATTTGTGTTCAAGTATTTGTTTGTTTACAGGGTGTGTTGAATTTTACTTCATTTCTACTGCAATAAGAGGTGACTACTCTCTCAAACGTGAATAAAGTTTGAAGTATAAAGAGCTGTGTAAGTAATAGGCAATGTCTACAGGGTTAAAATTGAAATTTTAGCTGGCAAAACAGCCAGTTATCCGTGTGCTACGAATAATTTGAACATAAAGAAAACTCAAATAGTAAAGGGGAGCCAGTTTCAATGAAAATACCCCCAACTTCTTGTTTTAGTACTCATTAGTACATTTTTTAAATTATAAATTTTTTTCTGTTTAATCTTTCCACACAGATTTGGGAGTCCTGTGGGAGCAAGCGGGACATTGCCCATCAGTTAGTGTTACAACTCAGCTGCGTGCTTGGGTTGACTTTTTTTACTACTTCTGTTTGTATTGCATGATCAAGAAAGCCAGTCAAAAAATGCACTATTTAGAATGCTTCACAGAAGTAGATATTTAGTAGTTTGTTATTAGGGTCGTGGGGTGTATATAAAAAAAAATACAACTGTCCTTGTACTGTCACAGTATCGTACCCAGTGTGATTTTTCTCACTTGAAGAATGAGAAACTTAAGTAATATCCTACTCTGAGATGGGTGAAGGATCCCAACTATTGTCCTTTTCAGAATTTCTGTAAGCGCTGTTCTCATTGTAGAAGAGGTTTTCTTTGAACAAAACTTTTCTCCTTATTCTTCAGTACAGGAACTATATCTTTGTTGCGGTGGATTTAAGAGCCGAGAGCATCCTGGCTTATGTTTTTATTTAAAATAGAGACCTTCTACTTGACAGACTCATTTCTTCATGCCGTGGTATGTTTAAAATTCTATTCTAATTTGATTTAAACTGTATCAACTAATGAAACTAATCTCCATGTTAGCATGTTGAGGGGCTAAGATGAGCTTTGGTGTTAATAAATCCCTTGATGTGCATATGAATCAGGCAGAGACTGAAACTAGTAGTGAGCACTAAAATACATATTTTTGTAACTACTAAATACAGGTGGTATTCAGAGAAGTCAAGAGAGCTTCAAGATCTTCCAAGGACTGAAGAGGCTTTGCAAGCAACTACCTTTTTTAAGCTAGTCCTTAAACCGAATCAGAAAGAGATACGGGTCTCAGAGACAAATCTTCATGAAAATGCATGGAAATTGCCTGCTGGGCAGGTGGTGTTGGACTGCACACCCCTGGTTTGGGCACGTGACAGAATTTTGCCCTCCTGTGTCAGGAAAGGGTACCAGAGGAGCATTGGAAAAGGTTGCAGTAACTGGAGTAAGAAAGTGGTAGGGGAAAAAAGGTTCAAATCATAGGAAATCAGGATCTGTTAATTACACAATTAATTTATGACAACTTCTTTGTGATTACTTATTTTTGCAAGTATTTCTGCCCATTTCAATTTAATTTATTTTGTGCGTGCTTGAAATCTTAATATATAATTTTAAAATTCAATCGAAACAGGTTACATTATCTTAATAAATACTATTAACTGTGAAAAGTAGTGTGGGAAGGAAAGGGCAAAGGGTACCTCTGTGTCCTTATTTAAATTGTGGGCATAGTTAAATAATTTTTTTTCCTAAAATCAACCTAAATACTAACCAGAATTGTCATTAAGGAAAAAGCAGTCCTGGATGACCTTGTCATCCCTTTTGCTGCTGAAAGTGTGCATTGTGCGTAAGACACTGTGCTTCCTTGTACTTCTGAAGGAATGAGGAAAATTGTGGAGTTATGTTTTATATAGCAAGAGCAAATTCCCTGTATTACAATGCTTTTTATGGTCCTGGTGTTGAATTTTACCTTCCAGTGGGGAGGTGTGGAAGCTATTGCATAATATAAATACATAGCTTGAGTATATGACTGAGTTTTCTTGGAATGTGAGATTTTTATGGTTTTCATGTTCCTCTAAGTGTGAAGGCAGTTGTGCCTGGTTTTTGTCTGAGAACTGCTTTGTGCTTAGCTTATGTGACATCAGTTAATATTCTTTGGAGAAATTCTCAGGCTTTTTTCCTTCGGTTTTCAATCTTAAAGGGAATTTAGTTAGCTGCAAGACTTGCTAAAATTAGAGCTGACTTGTCAGACTTGAAATGCTGCTGTTTGGTTTGCATTTGCTATTTCATAAACAGAGGCATTTTTTAGTAATACACCTGTACTAATATGCAGGTTTTTTAATGGAGAATTTGAATTTAATTTCTACAAAACCCTGGAAAAGAGGTGCTTTTGATCAATAGCAGTGGATCAGTTTGTTGCGGTGCCTACCGAGTGAATTTTTGACCTAGAGTTTTGCTGTCTGGTTGCAGGACAGTTTTGAGCCAACTGTGCTGTAGGTTTGCCTTGTGCTTGAGAGGGAGCTGTGCTGCTGTGAAGGTTGTTCTTATGCTGTACTTGAGATGTGCCGCTTTGGAAAATGCGCTTTCGTGTTCTGCAAACCTGGAACTTCTGTCTAGGGGGGATTTGTGACTTGTGACTGCATTTGTGACTCACTGCTGGGCTACAGTGGAATGGCTGTCGAAAGCAAAGCTTATGGAAACTCTCATCACTATGTTTTTGAAACTTAAAGCAAGTATTAGTTATTCCTATACTGCCTTATTTTGGGCTTTAGACTGCAAGTCTGAATATCTCAACTGCAATGATCAGGAGTGTGTGGATTTTGCTTTATAGACGTGGTGTTTCAGGACTGCAATACGTATAGTTTGGTGCACAGGGGTTATAATTTCAAAGAGAGAACCATAGGTATCAATTTTACGCTGATCTTTAGCTTGTACAGTATTATTTAACAGTGCATAGAGAAATGGCTAGTGTGAGTGAAGCTAATATTATTTAAATTTTTGAATACCATTAGGATGACATCATTGCCTTAGAGGTGGCATTTTGTGCTTGCACTGAGGTTGAAAAGCATGGAGTGGGCAGAAGTGGTTGAAAGGCTCATATTCAGTGGTGTGAGAAGAGCAATCAAAGCGCTAGTCTTACTATATCAAATTAAAACACCAAAAAATACAATGGGACACAGCTTAGTTTTAATACCAGACGAACAGGGAGAGAAAGCTAATTTTACTTTAAATGAGATCACTGAGGAGGCTGCTTGGGAATTATTTAAAAAAAGTAATCATAGAAATTGGCATATTAAATTTTTCTGGGTCAGATTTGGGGAATGACGTTTTAAACTAGGCATTAGGGCATTTATTCATATTATTTGTGGAGACTTCCATGGAGATATAAAACCAAAGGAACTAGGAATACTTAGCTACTTATTTAGGCAATGATGCGGGGGGGGGGAATCTGACTGGTAAAGGAAAACCTTACAGTAGCTTATAGCGGGTTGAAACATGCATAATTAAAATATTAAGCCATGTTGGATTATTCCAGCATGAGCCTACTTCTGAATTTGCTTCATTATTTGATTGTGATGGTGCTGGTGATGAACTGAAATCAAGACCTTTGGTAATTTAATAAATCCAGTATAAGGAGATGAGTATGATTAGATTTATAATCTCAGTGTTGTTGTGCTGATTTTTAGGTACTTGCAGCAATGCATATATTTGAATCAAGTGTTCTTGAATCACTATTTTAAAGACATCAGTAAATCAGACACTTATTTTGCATGAGACTTACATTTAATTTTGTTTTGGATGCTTCATGTTGCTCATTTTTGATGTTACTTGTAGCACATTGATATTCTAAATTGAACAAAGCTGCTTTTTGTAATAACTTATGCTAGGTAAATTGAAAGCCTTTAGCAAAGGTCATACAGGAATATAACCTCAGATTCATGAAAGCTTTAGGCTCCTACTTTCAATTTAAGTAACATGTCAGAGGTCACTTAGAAAAACATCTTTTAGGTAGACAAAGCAGACCTTTCATTCCCATCTCAGACATCAGCTGGTGGGGCTCTCCAAACAAATTCTTTGTTTATGTGCATCTCATTTACAGTTAGTAAATTACCAAACGAAAGTTAAATGCTGTCTTAGGCACTCAGAATATTTGTACAGTCAGATTCTCCATCAGAGCAGGAATTACTTGTCAGATCTAAAGCAGATCAAAATTAAGAGGGTGGGTTTAACACTTATGATGTTTTAAACAGGACAAACATCACTTGAAGCGATTAAAAAAAAAAAATCTGTGTACTACAAAATTTCCAAAAGTAGAATTGCTGACAAATCTTTTATATATCTTTTACTGTATGTGTTTTAGAAATTATTTGTTCATTTACCTACTCTTGATATTTGTGTTAGAGATGACTGAAGATGTTAGAAGTTCTTCTATATAGCAGTACCTTTATCTTAACTGGATAATTATAAACCCAGAGCCCTAATACATCATAGGTGAAAGTAGGCTTTTCCAGTGATTCCGTAAGAAAATAACTATCTAAAAGCCTATAAGTAAAGGGAAAAGATAAATTCCTATAAATGTTCTCAAGATGTTTGAATTTGGAGAAGTATTTGGTTTTTAGTCTGCCGTCCAAGAGAAAAAAAAATTGTTTCAAGCCTCATTACTTCCCAGTTTTTATCTGAAAGATTTCCCTGTTGGCATTGATTTCATCTTTCAGAACACAGGCCACCACTAGAAGGAAGACTTAGTTGTGCAAGGATTGCATGGTGTTACACAGACATCTGAATTCCTTTGGCAAATAGTTATGATACGTTTTAGAGCAGCTGCACTTTCACCTGCTCTTAGCTTCCTCCTGCCCTTTACTGTTACTCTGCAGAGGCAAAAAAATATGAAAACCAGAAGAAACTCTTAACTGAATCAGCAGTTAGCAATGCAAAGTCATACGCACTCTTAGAAATTCCTTATCCTATTTGCACCTGAATTGTAAATTGCTCACACTGTGACACTACTGAATGGCATCCACAGACTGGCGTTTACTAGGCACTTCCTAAGCACAGTTGTAGTGATTTGGCCAGGGAACACTTGAGACTCAGTCTTGTCTAGGGACCTTTTTTTCTGCTTCAATCCTGACTGGTTTCTAGCCTTGTCAAAATCTGTATTGTCATCTTAAAAAAGCAAGAAGAAAAAATAAGCATGTTGCCAGTTAAGAGATGCATGGTACTATTGTACTGTGTACTGTATATATGTTATTTGGTTTACCTTTGAGGGTGATGTCTTTTGTCTAATTTTTCTTCCTATACATGTATTTCACTTTGCAGGAGTTTAAACCTAATGTAGTGACTTATCTTTTAGATCATGATAAGCTCTGTAATTGTTTTCTGCAAACAATACTGAACATTGTGATAGTTCACCATCTGTCGGCTCTCCAACAGAGAAAAATACTTTGCATTCTCTTAAATTACCTTTTTAGTAGGTTTTATATTCCTTCATTTGCCTCCTCGTAGAAAGTAATTTTGAGCTGAGGGCTCTGGAGGCCCTGTTGGACATTCCTCACTCACGCTAACTCATGCCCTCCCTCATCAGTAATGGTGGCTCTGAATTTTGAGATGTCTTTCCCGTACGGAAAAATACCTCAAGCACAAACCCAAGTCTGGGGATTGCTTGTGGTGTCTTTGTTCAAAGAGAATTATAATTCTTCTACATTATTATATTCTTTGATTATAATGATTAAATGTACAATAGTCCACTTATTTTAAAGTAATTGCAATAGGTATTGCTTTGAAAATGAATGCCCTAAAGTGTGGCACTGCATGTTTTGATTAATGCTCTACAAATATTAAAACATTATCCTGTGAAACCCTGTCCCATTAGGTTTCAGAAGTTCTATTTCTACCTTTTTAGTTACCGTCTTTATTTTTAATGGGATATAGATTAAATACCCTATTCAGTTAAAGAGCTCATAGCAGAGGTGAAACATTCTAAGATTCAGGCTTGTACGCAGACTACGCGTGAACATAAAGCCAGAAGAATCTACATAAACTACTTGAAATAAATGTTGCATATGTCCCTAGAACTTGGGTATCTCTGACATCCGCACTTAAAACTCAGCAGTTTGAGTAATTTCATTCTACATTATTTTTCTCGCTTGTGGATTTAGTTTCATGGAACTTGTTTTAATTGATTCCCTTGATGCTAGAAAAGCAAGGGACTTGAACTGCATCGTTCTGGTGATAAGGATAGTTGGAGCCGTCTCATCCGTGTGTTGATGACTATTACAATTTGAAGTCTTCAGAGACTCCTCTCAGTGAGCAGGTAGTGCTTATGACAGTGATAATGCTACAAGATCATTACACTTGATTAACATAATTTGACTTAATTTAAAATAGAGCTTTCTGCTCAAGAATGAGAAGAGGAGCAATTGATAGACAAAAAAAATGTGTTGATCTTTGTTGTTTATTAGCAGGTATTTGTTTATAGAAAATCATTAGGTGTACGCCCTTTGATTTTTATATATATATATATACATGTAAAGCTGTTGTTTAACCTTTCTCTCGCATGTATTGGCAAGCCACATGCAGTTAGAAATTCTGCATGCTAAGTTTGTCCTTGAAGAGGTGCTTAGAGGAGTTTATTATAACATTGGATGATGAGAGTAGGTTCAGAGTGAAAGCTATAGTGGGCAAAGGCTACTTAGATTTCTCTAGTGTCATCTCAAGAGACCCATGACCATCTTTTGGAGAACTAGTTGAGTAATTTGCTATCTTTTGTGGTTTGGGGTCAACTGTAGAAAGGAAACGTTGACTGGTCCTGTGACATTGTTGATAATCATTAGCAGTCAGGGACACTGTGCAGTTACCCATTTCATGAAACAGAAATGTGTGAATCAAGAAAGACATTAGAATATAAACGTATTGCAGCAGTCTCTCCATATTGCTGCATACTTCAAGGCAAAAAGCTGATGCAGATAGTGTTAAATGTATGCACCAGTGTTTTAAAGGTGAAACAATATCACTGAGATATTGCTAGTAACCTACCATTCGGGCATATAACTCAGTAAGTACAGAATTCAGTTGAGATTTAGAAGAAATATACATTTATTTAAGAGACTGATGTAGTTTTGTTGTCCTAATGACATCATACAACAAAGAGGAAGGTATTTTAAAATATATGGTTCTAGAAAACAAAATAATTTAATAATATTTTCATATTCTTGCTCTCTGAGGCATTACAGCAAGGAGATTACCAATCCCATCTCCTTTAAGGCTCTGTATTTTGCATAATATTAATTCCATATGTTAAAGAACACTGTGCTGCTAAAGATACCATCTTGCAGATGAAATTGTGTTAGACTACCAGTTTGTTTTATGTGAAGTTAGTATAGAATCATGAAAGCTCTTTAAAAAAAAAAAAAAGGCTGGAGTGCTTGATGTTGTACTATCACTTAAGATACAAATGCAGAAGAGCATCTTAATTGAGGCTGGGAGCAATAAAATATATTTATATGCTAAAAGGCAGCTTCTCAAGTGGGTAGAACCAATTTATGTGAGAAAGAAAATATGTATGCCTTATCCACCAACTTGATTACTGCAGGATCATCCCTTTGAGCCCCTCTAAGGAGAATGTGGAATGTATTCTATTTCTTATTTTGACCACAGTATCCATTTAAAGTTTCTTCATCAATGTTCAGTGTTAAGCTGATCCAGCTTATTTTTTCTCTTATTATCTGCACTTGGCCACTGTGTTCTTCCTTCATGTGCAAATCTGATTGCATTATCTGGCTCTTCATATCTGTCAACGTTGTAAGCCTTGCCCACTCAATGCTTATCTCCTGTAAATGCTCCATTCTTCTTCCTGTGGTGTTCCTTTTCCTATAAATACCCTCCATCACCAACATTTGTAGCTGCTGCACTCTTCTTGTTCAACCTCCTTAGTCATTTCTGCCATCATACCCATAAGGAGTTGAGGAGATGATGGATATGGTTGGCAATTGCATTATTCTAATTATAAACACTGTCTGTGTAGATGCATTTATAAATGCTTTTAGCTCCCCATGCCTGCCTTCTCTTCCCCCACGGTATACTCCTTGTATTCTTGGTCTGTAAACTCTTCATTCAGGGAAGCAGTCTTCTCTCTGTGTTTTTACACGGAACAGTATGTTCTAACCCTAACTGAGGCTACTGTAATGTAAACACTGTATAAGAATACTTCATTATTATGTAAGATGTTCTGGCTGGTGTAAATAGGAGCCTCAGAATTTGCTGTGAACTCTGTGTCTGATGGCAGCGTTGGAGCTAGAATATGGAAACTGGTGTCTTAGGAGGCTTTGAGGTCTCTCACAAATGCTCCATGGCTATAATGCTGAAGGAGATAAAAATAAGGACTTAGCATGAAAGTGTGTCTTAACAGCTTTAATACCATAACGTGGGTATGTATTTGGAGTACTTATTCTAGCATTTTTTTTGTAAAGGTACAAATAATACATACAAATATGCAAAGGAAAAACCTAGGTAATTTTAATTGGAAAGCAATATAACAGTCCTCAAAAGGGAGACTTCTCATCTGGGGATCTCCCTGACAGCTGCCACTCTCCACAGTCACTGGAAAAAAAATTATTATTTTTTTTTAATTTGGAAAAAAAATGTGTATTTTGAATGAACTTTTGCTATAATGCTATGTTAATAAAACACCGATGTATCCTGATACTTTTTGGGCATTATCGTAGTTTTTTGAGGAACTGCATACAGTAGTGTCCTCTACAGTGTTTTGTTCACAAAGAGAGGGAAGGCAGTATTATAATCAGGCTGCCTTGAGGAATGCCGAATGAAAAAGATGATAAATGATTTTTTTAAAACAGTAAGCAAACTGTTAAGTAACAGGGATTACTAGAAGGATTTAGTGTTAAATGTGGACTGCGATAAAATATTGTTTTCAATCCTTTTTCCACTCCACCATAATACCGAAAGTTTTCTTTGAGGGTTAATATGTTCTTTGTCAAAATGAGTCTTACAGGGCAGAACTAGGTCAGTGATAAACGTCCTCCTCTTTCAGAGGCTCAGTCTAGCTCTATTGGTACAGCAAGGCTGAAATGGTTCTTGTTTAAACATTGGAAACCTGCTGTGAAATCTTCAAACCTGGAAAACACTGAACTGATGGAGAGGGTCAGACAAATTGAAGTGAATAACGCTTAATCAGTAGCAATCTTTTCAGGTAGCAGTGGGGTATATAGCTTTTGTGTTTAAAAATGGAAAACAACTATTCACATGTTTGTTTTCCTAGTTACTACATAACCACTTACATATTCTTTTCAAATTCAATAGAAGGTCACTGGTTTTTGAGCCAGTCACAGCAATGCTACAGCATTGCCACAAAACTATTTGAAAAATTAACTCAGCCTGATAGAAGTTACCATCTGAAAAAAAAAAAAAAAAATTGCTGTGTTTTTAATCTATGTTTATGATTTTTCCCTGTACTAAAGAGTTGATCTTCATCTCCAGTGTTCATGTTCAGATTTTGGCAGAAGCGTGTCTCTAATTTTATACTGCTGTTGCTACGTAATCTGTATTGTCTTTGAGGAAAGAAAACATCCTTTAAAAATTCTCTTATTAATGTTCCCACACAATATAAAGGAGACTAGTAGTTTAAAACATGTTTTCTCTGAGCATGTTCTCAGCTTAAAACATATAGATAGTCTATCTGATGGACAAAAATAGTCTATGGACAAGACAAAAAAAAAAGGAATCCTTGACATGATTTAAGAACGTGTACTCCCAATTGAGTAAGGGAAGATGAGTAAAGGCCTGCCGGAGGGCTTAAACTGGGATTCTGGCTAATAACACCACATGTGAGTAATACACGCAGATCACAGGTTTGGTTTTGACATGTGTTAGCAGCTAATGATGTGCAGGGTTTTATCTGTCCTTGTATGGCCGAAGTGCAGTTACATTTTAGAGTCTTGTGTCAGTTTTAGCCTCGCCAAAAATCCTTTAACTGGCAAAGAGGGCCAAATCTTGGCTATAAATGTTCAAACTTTTAAAGGCAAAATTTGTGAAATTAGCAGCAATCTGGAATATGTGATTGTGGTGGGTGTTCCAAGGACAAGAGGGAGGAGAAAGGTCCTCTTCAAAGCATACTGATGAAAGCGAGAGATTTGTGTCACAAGCAGTGTTGAAAAAACAGTTTAAGCCAAAAGCTCTTGCTTGAGGAGAGACCTTAAGAACAAAGAAATATAACTATAAGCAGTTACAGAAAACATGCCGCTATTGCCCTGGCTTTCAAACAAAGTAATCAATAAAGGAAACCTTCCTGACAGAGGCAAAAATAGGTTCTGCCCCAGTTGCTTGGACACAGAGACTGTGGAAGTAGGTATTAGCCTTGACCATTTGGCCCTAATACTTAGGCACTTCTGGTATTTTGTAACCTTGTAATGACTAAGAATCCCATACCTGTGTGAGCCCTCTGCTATTTCAGGCCGTTTTGCAACTCATTGATGCCCCCATCTCAGAGGAGAAGTAAAAAGGAAAAAAAAAAAAAGTGAAGTAGTAGGAAACAAATTGTCCTCCAGTTGACTGTGTTTTTGCGGGTGCTGGGCCAGAAGTGCACAGAAAGTAGTTGGAGTGTGCTTTGTATTTTATATATTTATTTGTTTTTAAAATCTGATTAACAGTATGTCATAAAGCTGTACTTGCCTGGACACTCAGTATGCGTATACTGTTGTCAGGAGTGTAATGTAGAGGTATTTAAGCTCGCTTTGGTACCAAACTGTATGCATGGCAGTGTGCAAGCCATGAGCCCTCCCTCCCTAGTGCCACACTAGATGGCCTCTGGTTAGCTTCATTAAAGATGCTTAGGTGTTCTGCCACTGTAGGTTAATTGGCAGAATAAAGTAATTTCTACTTTGTGACATGGTTTAATAATAAAAGTTAGCTACAATTTAGGTAATACTTTCACTTTAATGATCACACTTTGGGCTTGAATTTTAACTGTATATTATCTATATTTTAAACTATCTGCATAATTTATTCAGTATAAACATTTATAATAAAAGTGATAAGCCAGAACTGAGAGATACTACATGTCAGCACTCTGGGGTGGATTTTACTACACAGCAAAAGGTGCCTCTTTGTTCATTGGCCTGTTTCTTTTTTGCCTGTTGCTTGGATTGTGGAAGATTTAATTTTTATTCTATCATTCAGCTACCTCCTAGCAGACTTGTTAAGTTAAACCCTGAGTTCAATGAATAGTTACAGGACTAAGTCGTCTATTATTTAACTGTTCTGTTCAGTCATTCTTCAATTGCTGTTTGCTAAAATGTGCCCTACTATAAGATACTTAAGTCTTTCTGAAGAGTAGCAGTTTGAGGATTCTGTTTCTCGAATGTGCTGTGCGTCTAAAACCTTGTCTTCTGACGTTAATTCACATATTCGTACATTAATTCATAATGTGGTATTAGCTTCAAAGTTTAAAAAAGAAAACAAATGCACAATTGAGTTGAAAGGGGTCAATAATGGCTGCTATAACTGTGGCAATATCCAGATTCTTTCAGAGCCTGGCTGTGGCTGCAGAACAGAGACACTTGGCCATACCTGCTCTGGAGCATTCACACTCTGCGAACAATATAGTGGCTACATTAATAGCTCTTTTGTGCTGATGACAATAACAATATATTGTCTGTCTCTCTCTCTACATGCCCATGGCAGGGGGGTTGGAACTAGATGATCTTTAAGGTCCCTTCCGACTCTAGTGGGACACCTCCCACTAGACCATGTTGCTCCAAGCCCTGTCCAGCTTGGCCATAAACACCTTCAGGGATGGAGCTTTCATGACTGCTCTGGGCAACCTGTTCCAGTGCCTCACCACGCTCAAAGTGAAAAATTTCTTCCTGATATCTATTCTAAATCTCCCCTCTTCCAGTTTGAAGCCACTCCCCCTTGTCCTATCAGTATATGCCCTTGTAAAAAGTCCCTTCCCAAGCTTTCCTGTAGGCCCCCTTTAGGTACTTGAAGGCCACTATAAGAATCACCTGCCTTGACCTGCTTGCCACACTTCTGATGCAGTCCAGGATATGGTTTGCTTTCTGGGCTGCAATCGCACGTTGCTGGCTCATGTTGAGTTTCTCATCAATCAGTACCCCCAGATCCTTCTCCTCAGGGCTGCTCTCAATCCATTCTCCACTCAGCCTGTATTTGTGCTTGGGATTGCCCCGACCCAGATGTAGGACCTTGCACTTGGCCTTGTTGAACTTCATGAGGTTGGCATAGGCCCACCTCTCCAGCCTGTCCAGGTCCCTCTGGATGGCATCCCTCCCCTCCAGCGTGTCCGCCTCGCCACACAGCTTGGTATCATTGGCAAACTTGCTGAGGGTGCACTCTACCCCACTGTCCATGTCGCCAACAAAGATGTTGAACAGCACCAGTCCCAGTACTGACCCCTGAGGAACATCACTTATCACTGGTCTCCACTTGGGCATGGAGCCGCTGACCACAACTCTTTGAGTGTGACCGTCCAGCCAGTTCCTTATCCACCGAGTGGTCCATCTGTCGAATCTATGTCTCTCCAATTTAGAGACCAGGATATCGTGCAGGATCCTCAATGATCTCCGTAATACACTAGGGATTTATACGCTACAAATGCTGGGTTTGGTAGCTTTTGAAACTGTTGCAGCTAGATTTTTAAGAGGATGTTTGGACATAGCCAAGTGTAATGTGAAATAATTTAATTTACACTTTCTTACCTACTTCTTCTGGATCTGGCCTTTTCTTTATCTAGTTACCTTATGTGCTTTCTCAAGCAGATTAACAAAGGAACAAAATAATTGTAATAATTATCCTTGGGGGATAAAGCAAGTCTGAATATTTTATCACTTTCAGTCACTTCTCCTGTTGATATTTCTAAGTGAAAATAAACCAGGGCAATGTTAAGTCTTGCGGTCTTTTTATTCTTGTTGGAGGAGTGGTTTGATGACTCATGTTGATTGGGAGTTTTTCCAATTTTAACATAGCAATTGGGGGTGTTGCATATTTTTAAAAAATAAAAAAAAAAGAAAGCTTTTCTCCCCAGCCTTCTAGTAAAATAAGCATGAAAAATAACAGCAAAAATAAACAAAAGTCTGAAAAATATCCTCTTTTTAAATGCACATTTTACTTTTTGTGTCCATGATGTCATTCTGCTGCCGTATTCACAAGTTTTTTTACGGGCAAAAGCTGAATTTCTAATGTAAAAAAGCGGATGCTACAGGTTCTCTAAATATGCTTTAGACTTTCATCAATTAGGTGTAAATTGTGCTCAATATGTCATGTTTTCCAGTGTATAGGATCCTCCAAAACATGGCTTTAAATGTAAGGCGCTGGGTACAACTCACAGAGCTGCCACTTCCTCAGCTGCTCTTGTCATTGCGTAGTTGTTTGTTGGGGTAGAAGGAGCAGCGCAGGGGTAGGGGCAGCAGTAACCTGCTTACTGTCATGTCCCTTTTTGAGGGGAGGAAAGGAAGGATATGTTATTTTCCAGTATGTATTCTGGTGTATTGTGTAGACAGTGCATAGAAGAGCACACATTGGTCTTCCTTAAAGTATTCAAAGTGCTCTTTCCTTCCTTCTCCTAAACAACCACATATCAGCTCACTTAAGTTGAGCACATTTGCTACATGCAGTGTTTTCCCTTGCAAGTTGCAAGATTTAGTCCTCATCTTTTTTTAGTTTGCTTTTCTTCCTACACTCCCCTGAGCTTTCTCATCCTTCTTTGTCTACTGTCTTCAGCTCTCTATTTTCACCTTGGCAACATACCTTTTCTCCCTCTCCACATTCTTGCCTTCTCCTTCTCCCAGAATTTTTGCTTTATTTTTCTCCTGCTTGATTTTTCTCTGCTCTCAGTGATTTCTGCTGATTTTATTTTGCTCCCTGTGTCTCACAACAGTCTCTGTACTCTTTCTCATCCCTTTTCCTTCATCTAGTTCTTAATTAACATTTGAAGGTAAATTGGTGATTCTTACAACTTAACAAAATGACATTGTTTAGAATCAACTTTTAACGTTTGCTCTTCTGTTGCTTATTACTTAATTTTTTCTTTCCTTTTTATGCATATATAAAAATACCTTATTATGAGTGTTAAATACCAGGAGCATATAAAGATTATAGAAATCTATTTATATTCAGGGTTTCCTATAAGTAGGGTGAAGCAGAAGTGGCATTTAAAAATACATATAAACTTTGAAGCGTGTTTCCTTCACTGTAAGGGAGCTGGGATGTTCATCGTTTGGCTTTGTCTGGGCTAGACTTGCCAGTCTTGTTGAAACTTGAATGATCTGATTTTCAAACACGTATCTTCTGTGACTGTAAACTTAGATACTTTAGGGAATGGTGAATAGGATAGTGAAACTGGAAGAGAATTCAGATAATTTAACTTCCAGTGCTCTTTCATGAGGTTTTTAAATTTTATTTAACATAGTTTTCAATTTTTTCCACTCTGTTTATGAAAAGGGAAATGTTCTAAGGATGAACCCTTTCTCTGAGCCTTCAGTGAAACCTAAAATAGTAGGTAGAGTATTACCTGGCAATCTGTTTTTTTTCTTCCCATTTTCTTTTTCCTTTTGATGTCTTTATGACTATCTGCATTGGTCTATTTTTTTAAATAAAGTTTCCTTTAGTTCCAGTAGGGTTTTATTTGTATGAAAGACATAACTGACACTGTTGGCAATCTGTTTGACATTGTATATTGTTTAAGTGTTGCCCTAACAGCTGTGAAAATTAGGACTATGTTGTTAAAAACCTAAATTTATAGGTGCTGCTTGCCAATAGTGAAGTCAAGGTGTTCTGCTCTGCTCGTGTATGCAGGAAAAGACTGAAATGTACAGGAGTTTTAACTTCATGGTTTGGAGAAGAAATTGGCTGGGTATGGACATGTGTAAGTGAGATCATTTGCTGACTCATTAGATGCTAGCCACCAAGGCTGAGACCTGGAGAGGAGCTGGTGGAGTTGCAGGGGAGGAGAAGGCTGAGTGATGTACTTCGACGCTTTTAGCGGCATCGCTCAACACAATCTGCTTCGTGCGATGTAGGAGAAGATGGGAAGTAGCGAAGGACAGCATGACTAGCTTCTGAATGATGTCACCAAATATTTGCAGAGTGGATGGTGATGACTCGCCACCTACGTCACTGTCTTCACTGTAGAAGAAACTATTTGTACCCAGCTTTTAGACAAGGCAACACCAGGTTTCTCATGTGATTGCTGAATAAGTGATGGGGAGGTCAGACAGAGAAGGGGAGAGGGTGTGAAAAGAAAAAAGGTAGAGCTAAAAAAAAAAACCACCTTGAAAGTCTTAACGTTCAAGAGGTGGCTTTGCAGACAGCAAAGCACGTTCTGAATTCTTCATCAGCAATAGCTGATTATGATATAATTTAGATGAGACATTAATGAAATAAACAAAAAAAGGCAGTGGAGATGCAAATAGCTGTATCAATTGCAGGATCAGATCTCATGTCTGGACAGACCTCTGCTTTGTATAAATACCTCCATGATTGTGGTTACTTTTAACTCCTTTCTTTCCTATGGAAATATTTTGTCTCTAGCAGCCAGCATTTTTTTCTGATAACATTTTAAAAATTTCTTATACTTATTCCTTTTCTCAAATCTTGCAGTAAAAGTTTATAGATATTTCTCCAGATTCCTTTCCAATCTTTTATTGTTGTTGTGTATGTATAATGTTGCTTTTTTTAAAAAGACAAAAAAAATCGACATCCCATTTCATTGAAGAAAAGAGCAGAAGTAAAACGGGCGTATGTTGACGTCTTTTTGTATGTGTGTTGTATGTTTTATCTTTAAAATTAAAAATGTTCCTGATGGAAGTCCTTCAGGACCAGAAGGCTTTCATAACGCTCTCTTAACTGGAATCACCTCATATTTTTTTCTTTCTATTTTTGTGAGTATAGTATATTCTTTTCCTGTATATTCAATGATAGATATTCAATACATGTATGTATTATACTGCAATTACATTCAGATTTTACAAAGACGGGCATCTGAAGAATTAAAGGTATTTCTATTCCTTGCAAAAAAGAAAATGTAAATAGAAGAATGTCCTTTACTTGAAGATTTTGGCTGAGTGACAAGTTATCAGTGCTAGGCAGTTTAACATTGCTATCAATTTAAATAAATACTTTCCTGTGTTACTACTATGTCCACTCTTAGCTAGGGAGAAGCCCAGTAGCAAAATCCCCAGTGTCTTTTCATGTTGCTATGTAAATCCAGGGCACTGGCAATTAAAGATTGAAAATGGTATACGTGAGAAACACTTGAAATATAATTAGAAGGTTCCTCCTTTCGTGGGCACTGCATGCATGTTTAAAATTTGTCATCAGTACAATTTTATCTCCAGTAATAATTTTCAAATTTAATTTTTCTGTATTATAGCTTTACTAAAAATACTGTTTCTAAAAGCTTAGACTTGATCAAGATGTAATTTAAGAATAGGTAGATCTATTTAGTTAGCTAAAATAGTAATTTAAAATAATGAAAAGATGCTATATTAATGCAAAATCGTACCTCTTCTCAGGTATGATTGTTACAGCTTTATTGTTGCTACTAGTTGTTCATTACAAGAGACAATTATTTCCTTCTGTGCATCTTACCAGATTTTTTCTGCTTTCATTGTCAATGGTTATGGTAGCAGGAAGGCAGATCCACATGCGAGAAGCAGGTATGACTACAGTTAGCACATTTGCATTTTGGATGACTGGAAAGTGGTGATGGTTTCACGTTAAGTTTCTTCTGCCATCTGTGTGCTTCACCTCAGAGATAGCGAAGGTGTTGTGTGCAGGTGCCACCATCCAAAACCTTTTCCTTGCAGTAATTGATATTAGTCTGACAGGCTCTAACAGAGGATTTCAGTGTCTTTCAAGAGTTTATATTGGCCCTTCAGTTGTCTTTTCAACAAGAAACAAGCTGCAAAGAGCGTGCTGAAGGATGGCTAACTGGTTGGATACGAAATTTTGAGGGTTGTTGCAATATTGGGAGGGTTGCTGTGAGACAAAGCCTTAATATTTCATTCCGTGGTGCCAGTGATTCCAAGAACCTAGACTACACAGTAGACATGGACACAAACAGGCTTATTTACACAGGAATTGTCCCAGTGGGGCACAACTCACTGCTAAATTGGAGAGGTTTTTGGCTTACTTCGTGCTCAGGATGACATGTACTTGTTTGATGGAGCTTTTTCTGAGAACTGTTTGTCCTTTTACGAGGCCAGGAAAGGTGAAACAAGTCCTGTCTCTTGTTCTAGAGGAAAAGAGCTGAGAGCATCCTCTTTACAGCCGAGAATTCAAGGACTGTAAGAGCCTGATGATCTGCTGGATAAGAAATGTTGAAAACCTTGCAAGAATACTTGGAAAAGCCAGTTATGTAGATACTGTGGTGGTGATCACAATATAAAAACTTTGACAGAACATACTGAAAAACATCCTGTGAATACCCTGTCAAAATATCTCAATTTAAAAATATTTCTACTATAAGGATTTCTAACTATAAAATATGTAACAAAACGTAAATACATAAAGCTTTTTAGAACTGCGAATGATAATAAAAAGTAAAGCTGAGGATAAATTGTAAGCTGGAGTTTAAGGTTATAATATGTATTCAATATTGTGACCCAGTTTAATCCTTTTGGGTAAATCATGTAGCTTCATCTCCTAGGAGTGGCAGGAGTCAGTGTGTGCGCAAGATTTTAGGAGTCATTGCTTTAGACTTTAGAAGGTAACATAGGCTTGACTCAGTTTGGATGAATAGAAACCTGTTTTTTCTTACGCCTGGAATTTAATTTATCATTCTACAACATTAGAGCAATTTATTTTGTTCTTGAATTTTGAAAAAAAAAAGCACATAACAAATGAGTGGAAAAATAAGTGTTTGAAAATTTGAAGAGCACTTAAGGCATTTAGGCAAATTGTAGACCTAAAAGAAAATGCTATTGTCAAGAGAATCCTAACACAGTAACTGTTGCACACTAGATTGTAGAAGGAATAAATTAGAAATATTTCAGACTAGAAATCACAAATTATCTATTTTGTCTTGTGAGTTAAGACCGTAAAGATACTAGAAGTGATCTAATTTCAGGGTGTGAAAAAAAAAATTAATGCTCTATTATTATGCCAGAGGTTGAATTTCTTTCAGCTTTGACAGAAAAGGTGACCATGCACACTTAGCAAACCATTTGCCTCACTCTAGACAAGATCTGGAAAATACAGCTAATCATTTATTGCTCTGTTAGTTAAAACACAGTAACTTCTTAAATCACTCTGTCTCTATCTACCTTACGTACAACTCTTCACATACGAAGACGGTTTTTGCCTAGTAATAGGAAGCAACTGGCAGGTGATTTTAAAGGACAGGAGGGTACATTTTAACATACTTAGTGAATATTTGGGGTTTTTTTCCCCCCCAAATAGATAAACTTTTAGGAATAAGCTTTCTGTTTTCCAGCAACCGTAAGAAATGTTCTCAACCCTGTCCCCTCCAAATAAAACCTTTCTCATAAAGGTTAAATACATATAAGTAATAAAGTTAATAAAATATAAATAATAGAAACACTATAAGTTATGTTAATACATGTAAATAATAAAGTTATAGATATAAATAATTAGAAAATAGCAACAAGCATAGGCATATTTGGGGTTAATTTTTGTTTGGTGTGCTTTGCTGGTATTTAATCTTACAAGTGTGTATGCAAACAGAAGTTTAAATTTTGTATTTTTTTTTTCTTTGAGGAATAGCTTTTTGTACAACTGCAGATTTTCAAAAAACATTGGGCAGAATTGGTTATTGGACTGAGATGGGAGGAGGGAGGGAAAAGCAACAACTTGGTGTTGGGTGTGCAGATATCTGGTATAGCAAATGCTGCCAGACCCAGGAGAACTACCAGAATGAAGAATTACTCTTAATGTCATCTTTGTGTTTCAGTAAGCACTTTATTAATGAATACTACAGCTGGGCAAATGATTAAATGCCAGATTATGTCAACAAGGCATATATATATAAAACTTACATATATATATAAAACTTACATACATGTAAAACTTATATAAAGTTAGGTGGTTGACTTAAATGACATTCAAATGCATAGTTATGTTTAACTGCAATTCTGTTTCCCTGGGTTTATAATGGGCCATTTCTAGACTAATTGCAGCATATCTTAATGCTTTTCTCCTTAAATATCTAGTGCTTCCTCAAGTTCATCTACAAACTTCCTTCAAAAATTTCCATATATAAACAAGAAACTCAAGAATTTGACTGTATTAAAAATTCTTCAGAGGTACTCAGTATGTGACTTAGGCTGTATATTTATGTATTTGGAAACTAGATATTTAAACAAGTAAAAGGCAAATTCATCTGTGTATTTTGTATGCTTTTTTTCCCTTTTGGAGAAGCAGAAACAAACTTGACCATATGGTGGATGTTCTTAAGCTCCTGGTTTCCACCCTGAGATCTCCTGCAGTGCTTGTTTCCTTCCTACCATGTTTTCATTCCTTTCTGTATCCCGCGCTTTTCCCTGTCCTCCTTATGGTGAAGAGTCAGTGAAATGAAGTTTTAAAATGATAGTATTAGCATTGCTATTTCTCTTGAATAAAATACCATTTTTCAGTAAGTTCTCAATGAACGGTCTTCCATTTTTGTCTGCAAAAACAAGGTAACAGCTACCATTAAAGGTATATACTATCTTTCAGACTGGCTTTGGCCTCCATTTGTGTTAATGAGAACTGCACCTGACAACTAGCAGTGTCATCGGGATGAAAGATGTCAGTCTTTAAGAATTAGGGTAGGCTTATCTCTTGGGTGCTAATGGGGGGTGGCAGCCATTTTGAAGGAAGACAGGTTTTCCACAAAATATTTTGTAAAAGTATTATTTTTCAACCTCAGCTCAGGTATGGAAAACACAGTTTGGAAGGATAACAGTGATATTACTATGAATATATTCTCTAAAAGTACCTCAGCAGATGATTCCAGTAGAGTCTATCAGAAATGTGAAAAATCAGTGTTTCTGTATCTCTGAGATTGCAGGAGAAGATCAGATGCAACCTATGGTTTCATTACAAAAAAAAAAAAAAAATCTGTATTGTTAAGTCCACTTAATGTATCTGTAAATACTGAGTAAATCTGTCTTCCTCTTTATGCATCAGAAAATGAAATACTTCTTTTCATCAGATTTTTCTCTTGATTTCTATAAATCTTTTTTTTTCCTGGGCAGATATTGACTGCTATTATGTATGCCTGCTGAGCTGAGCGTGAGTGGGACCCAGCTTTAGTTGGTGCTTGTGTATGGATTTGTGCAGTGTATACAAATAAGGATCTGTGTTCCCTTTGTATTTTTCATTCAGTCCCTATCATTTGTGTTTGTGAATGTTTTTTAAAAGATACTTTTATATTTTGAGCAGTAACTAAAACATGACTCTTACATAAATGTTTACAATGCTGTGCATTTTGATACTACTGACTTTTTTTGTACTCCCCTTTAGGAAAGGAGGGGGTTAGCTTTGTCTATTTGAAGTAAACAGTTTTTTAAAATGGTGATTTTAATATTTCAAATATGGCATAACCTTAAAAGTTCTAGTGTAATTTCCTTATGCCCTGAGCAGAAATATTACTTAGGATACTGAAGAGGAATAATACTAAAAAAAATTAATGTAATCTCTCCAACAGGAGATTGTAAACAGCTGTTTTTCTGTCTGTTATTCTTCAGTGAGGAAGTCACTGGTTTGTGTATCAGCATTGCTGTAAATGCTATGCATGAGACCCAAATAAGTCCATATGGCTACTATTTTATTTTTCAGTATTGAACTAATGTGAGAACTACTATTTTTGCTAATGAAAGCAGACAACGTTAGAGACTATTTTGGGTGCTTGGCAACCCCTTTGTTCTTCTCAACCTGCCCATTCTTGATACCTTGGAGTAAAAGTCCATGAATGTGCACAAACTTTGACAATGAATATTTATGCAAAGTTGGAAACCTTCACAGAAAGCAAGCAGGAAATGATCGGTTATAAACAAAACAGAAGATCTCTATAAGAGCATATCAGAAATTCACTGTAGGCTATATTGACTTTACACCATTAAGAAAGACATGAACAAACTCTGTATTAGCTTCCCAAGGTCTGCTGGATGACAATATTGACTTCTGATACCAGTCCCATTGCATTCACTCCCACTTCTGACAGCCTTTTGCATTCCTGAGGGCTCTTAAAAATTTTAAGTCAACTCTGGTGTAATCCCACATGAACTACTCTTTCCAGGCTTCTTAAAGTTGCATTTGATGCAAAAAGGAAAGATGCCTGCTTTATGCTAACTGAGTTTTATTCTGTTCTAGTAGGAAAAAAAACACTCAGGCCATCCCTCTATTTCTTCCTGGTTATATAAAGTTGTTGGAAGACAAGAAATCTCATCACAAGAAGCACGACCCGAGGTTTGTTGTCTGTTAATAAGGGGCTACCAAACTGCTCCACCTGAACAGCAATTAACACTAAGTTGGGGCACAAACACTATTCTTTTCTCACTTCAAAAGCTTAGTAACATCTGGAAGAATGGATTTATTTTACGGTAATTATACTCTTTGTGCTTCTGTATGTCCTGGTTTGAGCTAAAACAGAACCAATTTTATTTTCAGTAATTTTACTTTTCAGTTAAGCCTCTTCTAACTCTCTGAAATTAACAGCATACTCTTCAGACAGTGTCTGCTACCAGAGTGATAGGCCTGATGCTTATAGAGAATACCAAGGAATGGCATGCAGAGAAACTCTTGCTTATACTTATTGCTCTAACACCCAAGGGCAGCTAACTTGGTTATTTGCCCCGTTGGAGGGTCGGAAGCAGAAAAGCATAGAGGGGTCCCACCTGCAGGGAGGCGCGGACAGGACAGGGGACCCAAAACTGACCAACAGGGTATTCTATCCCATCTGCCTCATGCTCCGTATAAAAGCTGAGGGATCAGAGGGGTCAGCCTCGTTCGTCAATGGCCGGCGTCCGAGAAGGGCTCTGTCTGGCTTTGATCCCAATCCATGTGTTCTTGAATCCAGATCTGGAATTGAGCTCCTGTCTGTCACTGAGTCCAGTCTGGGACTTTCCCAGTGCCTGCCAGTGATGTGATCATCATCCTGGGAGCTTAATATAGGTTTTTTTATATCTTGTATATATTTGATTATTTTCTTATTAAGATTGTTATCTTTTCATTATTTTATTATTAACATTTCATTAAAGTAGTTCAGATTCTTCTCGACTCATAAGTCTCTCTCTTATTTTCTCTCTTTCCTTCTCTGAAGGGAGAGAGGTTAAAGAGAGCATCTGTTATTCGTTCAGTGGCCAGTCCAGCCCAAACCATGACACCATACTACCCCATTTAACATTCCCATGTTGATCAAATTTAAGCTTGTTCTGTGTTTGTGCCATTTTGAAACCCCTGCTGCCAGAGCCTGTGATTCCAGCAATTCACTTTGTAGAACTATTTCCTGTTTTAAAAGCACATTACCTAAAAGAGATCAGGGAGCAAACCTCTCAATTGTGTGTAAATCTGCTTAATTTTGTCCTGTGATAATAATACCCAGTGCCTCATAAGGATAACTTTAAATTATTGCTGCCTTCTGCGCTGTTTAGTGTGTCACTTGTACAACAACTATCCACAGACATGGATCTGTTAACATAAAATCAAGTTAGTAATACTAAAGTTCCCAATGCGTTTCATGGTTTCAAGGCTGAAAATGTACTTAGAATGTGTCATTTGATTAATTTGCTTTGCATAATATTTTCAGGTCTGTCTTTATAGGATTTAGGAAGTGAGATTAGTTATTTTAATAGTAACACTGGAAATACAGTCAATTTACAGCAGGATGATAGTTTTAATAGGCAAAAAAGTATCCAAGCAGCTGTAGCACTAATGTGACATAAAGAAGGAAAAGACAATGGGGAATAGACTAGGATGGGTATTGATGGGGAAGTAGATGTTTAAAGATACTGTATAAGAAAGGCTAAAAGCATCTTGAGCTTTTGTTCTACCATATATGCTGCATAGAAAAATGGAAGAAAAGCACTGAACCTGCTAGTTTATGATCAGGCTAGATTAACAGAACATGTGGATGAGCCTACTTATGAATTAAAAACTCAGTATATTTTTCTTGCATATGTTTATTTTAAAAGGGATATATGGTGTTTTTGTATGGCAGGGTTTTACATCGCAACAAACTGAAGGTAGTATGTTTAGCTCCCACTTTATCTCTTCCCTTGCCTCCAAAAGAAATAAAAATAATAATAAAAAAGCTGTATTAGTTGAGTTCTGCAACAGTGATTCTCTGCCCTGGATAAATTTAATACACGTACTGTCACTAAGATATTTTAATCTTGACTGATGAGCATGTTATAGACCATTGAGATAATCTGTTTGCAATAGGCGTGATTAAGTTTTTAGTGAAACAGTGACTTCTGTCAGTTGACTGTGAAATAGTGGTGACTCTGATACCTACCCGTATGTCATAGGGAACAATTTGTGCACTGTTGTATACCTTCTCTGCACTTTTCCATCTGTGCTTAAGCAGCAGCTAGGGTTTCTTTTCTTCTGTTGTGGATAACTCTTGGTTTTTTTCTTATTGGTAAAAACAAATAAACAAAACTCTAGGCTAGACCTGCTCTCCTGTTCTTTTTTCCAGATAATGTATATATTCCATGGAGGTTCCCAATTCCCATATCATTTTTTTTTCTTCTTCTTTCATGTTATTGAAATAAAATAGCTTCTCTTCTTTGGCTTGTCTGGCTTCCCTTATCCTTTCTGAGGTAGTTTGTTCTAGATTTGTTGTGGAAGCTTTCGGTTTCTTGGAGCCTTTGGCATGGTGCTCTCCCGCAAATCCTCTTTGAGTTTAGAAACTGCCAGCATCTCTTTGTAGGGCTCTCTTCTCCATGTTTCTAAGCCTCTGGTCTCCTCTTTTTTGGCAGAGCAAATGATCTCTCTCTAAAAGTAGATCCCTTCCCATTTTAGCTTTGTCTGATGCCTTTTTCTCTGATCCACAACCTACACCTGAACATCTCAGAGGAGGCAAACAACTGGTCTTTAAAAAAAAAAAAAAAAAAAAAAAGAATACGACTGAGCACAGATTCCTCTAAATGGTTAGTCTCTGCTTTGCTTTGGTTTAAAAAAAAATTGTGATGATTATGAAGCCATTTTTGGCAGTGCAGAGACTTTCTGAGCTTGTTTTTTGTTTTCATTCAATCGCAGCTTGAATAGTATGGCTTTAGAGACTTAGTGTATCTGCTTTGCTCAGGTCTTGGATGAGAGCCAGTTGTCTGCCACTTGATCTGTACGCGACATAAAATTACTCAAAGTGGCCTGAGAAAGTGTGTGGAATGACTGAGGAGTTGGTGACAACGATACTACCGCCCATACCTGAATTTATTGTTATTTTGTTGCTTGGGAAATTTATTGTATTAGCTGCTGTTTTGGGATTTGCAGGCACTAACTTTCATTCATTTTAATCTTTTTTCAGCCAGTGCTAATGATTTGTTCCTCTGGATGTGGTCCTACTTACGGTGCCATCTTTTTGTTGGCTCTGAAATTAGGACAGTCCAAAAACCTTCAGTGAGAACATAAGTGCTTGCTTGCTAAGTAGAGGTTCACTGTACATCTGCGTGCTGATCAATACAGTTATCTAATTAACTCATAAAAGCCATTAAAGGTGCTGTTTGAATCCGGAATGGGTGTTGGTCCAGCATTTACCTCTGGGCCACAGCGCTTGAGGTCAACCAAAAGCTGAAGTATTAGTTCTTTGTGTCAGGTTGCAGGGGCTTGAACCAAGACACCTTTGGGAAGAGCTGCTTAGTTGTAAAACTTTTCTTTTTTTTTTTTTTTTTTTACTTGGAGTTTAACAAATATTACTGTAATTTGCATTCTTCTGGGCTGCGAAGGCTGGTTGAGTGGGTGGTAGGGTAACCACCATTTGGAGGGTTTTTAATTTTTTTATTTGGACCTGGGATGCAATTTGTATGTTCTAATAATTTCTGTAAATGAGCCCAGATTTCTGGATATGTAATTTATAAATAATCAAAATAAACAAGTGATAACATTGCTGTTTCTGTAGCTGTTTTTCTCTTATGGCCTAAAAGGCACTTAGTGTAAAACTCATCTGTCTTATTTTGGTGATATTATTTCCATGATCAGTTTTGTATGAGGAGTGATCATGTTGGTAACAGCCTGACTTTGGGGGTGCGGTATGGATGTGTAAAGGTACAGGTTTGCTTTTAAAAATGAATGAAATGGGTCCGCTTGCAAAAATCTTAGATAGCAGAGACAAAAGATAGGTAAATCTCAAATAAGAAAATATGTCAAATTGACAGGAGAGGAGCAGAGAGAGGAAAGAAAGAAAAAAAAACAAAACCAAAACGTGATGGAAGTTTTATCAGCTTGTGGAATGGAACACTCATTAATGATGCTAGAATATTATTTTTTCTGTGAAGTCTTATTTTATTTAAATTCTTCCTATCACTATATTAAATAAATGTTTGTTGCCACTGAATAAAAGTGAAACTAAATTATGTGCTGGAATACCATGAGAGAGATGTCTTTGTGCGTCTCAAAGCATCCAGGGACTTCAAGTTTGCAGTGAAGTAACATATCTTGGCTTTTATGTTTAACGTTTTGTAGTGTGTTGTTAGCAATAAAACGTCAGTGTAATAATCTCTAGGCATCTATTGAAAAGCCTTTCTGGGGGCTTGTTTATGGAATGGATCAGTTGATCAGTTCATTCTAAGCTCTGTGGATTTTGTTTTGCCATAAAATCCTGCCTTGTTAATACCTGTTCGTATCATCCATTTTAAATTTTAACAGGGTCAAACATCTTCAGTAGCAATTAAAAAAAAAAAGTTGGATTATGAGATTGAGGAACCTATTTAGTCAGTCAGTGTCAAGGATCTGTGGTAGGGGAAATGAACTTTAGTTTGCACCTCCAAATTGTCAATTCTGTCTCTGTCCAAAAGTGAGGGTAAGCAACTGAGAGAGCTGCCTTCTAACATTCCTTCATATTTAAGGGAAAAAAAAAAAAAAAAAAAGAGTTCTAAGGGAATAAGCTTTCTCCACAAAGCTGTCCAAACCTTTTAGTCTCCTCCATCCCACAAAAATTTCTGTTGTGTAGCTTTTAGCACTGACAATGCAAATGTGTTACCGCAGTGCGTAAGGAAGCATCCTGTTCTTGTTGAACCATATTGGGTCAGAGTATGAAGAGAGAATCCACAAGGAATTGCAGGTGTGCTGGTCCTCAAGAAAAAAAAAAGTACATCTATTTTCTTTTAACCTGTGTAATAGGAAGCAGTCTATATTCAGAGACTTGTCAAAGTAACTTTTTTCTGAATTTTCTTAAAGGCAATCTCTTTCAGAGAAATCTTTTTGCAAGTGTTCTGAATACCTGGTTGAGTCCTGCAGTAGATGTTTTTGATCACACTGTGCCACTGTTCTTTGGTCCATTTGGTCTTTTGCACTGCTTCATACAGTTTAAACATAAATGTGTTGGAAAATACTGTGTTATGGTAACCCCAGTATTACAATGTTAGCCTTCCTCCATCTGTTTAAAACAATCTCTAAAGTAAGTAGCAATATATCCAGTGCGTTGGATAACTTCTATGATCAACACCAATGTTGTATGTCGCACTAAAAATCTGTTTTGAAGTAACAGAGTGATTGTATAGTTGAAGAGGTATTAAAGCTGTTCATGGAGCCTTTATGCAGCACGGCATAGTTCTTAATGACATGTCAGGATCTGAGTGGGTCTTTCAGTGATCGGGTGGATATTCAGTGTTTTCAGTTCTTAGCCACTGTGCCATTTTAAGTTGTACTTAATAGCCATTTTTCTCAGTCTTAGTAGCCAGTTTCAAGAATGCACTGACTACAAAGTGAGGTAACTTGGTGTTTGGGCGTGTTCACTGGTGTTTTATCATAGGTTGTTGGGTTGTTTTGTAACTGAAAACCCCCCAGTACCCCAGGGAGTTAGTTTAGTTGATGCTGTCATCCCCTCTTGATAGCTGGAGAACGGAGACACAGAGAAAGATGCATGTGGCTGAAACAAGAGTTGCTATGGACTTTCGGTGATGAGGTTCAACCGAGACTAGATCAGCAAGCTTATTCTCCAGCACACTGCAGCTCTGGAGTTGCCCAGAAGCTGGGGGGTTTCCCAGTCCCTAGCCTGGACATTCCTGTGGTAGCTGAACTTCTGCCTGTGTTGGGGCATGAGTCTGGGTGGGCAGAGAAGTCTCCTGGTAGCTGTGACCGGAGGAGCACCTGCTGCCTGGGGTGGGTAACGGTAAAGGAAGTTTTGCACGGTCCTTGCAGTCACGCAGTGCTCAGCCAGTTGTGGATGTACGGACACTTCAGACATGTCTTGAAAGCTCTGAGAAGCATCTACTTCGGATGCGAGAACTGAGATTCTTCTTGGAGGTTTCTCCAGTCAGTATGTTTTGGGAAGAACAAGTGGCATACACTTAACGAGGTGACCATTGCTGCTAACGTGCAACCCTTCCACCAGAGCATAAGGGTGATAGACTCATTCGAGTAGTAACAACAATTTTTTAACTTGGGTAAAAAGAAAAAAAAATAATCTAGTTTCTCTTCTTTCTTCTGTTTTCAGAAATTCTGAGGCTTTATATCTAAAATATGTGTAAAGAAAGGAGAAAAAAAAAAAAGTCAGGTTGAAGTTCTGCTGTTGTAGAGAGGTTAATCCTAAAGAGCTGAAGTTTACTTTGGTTGTAAACAAGTGGACAGAGTCTTAACGTTGCACAGGTCCCACCAGGATTTCCATAGGTGGCACTACAGTCTCCGGCGAGGATGGGATCTACAGATGATGCTCACATCCGTGACATTATTCTTGGGGCTTTTTTTTGGGGGGGGAAGGGGGTCACAAACCTCTTGACGGCAGAGCTCGCGCTGAATCCCTTTTTGGGCAGGATGCGCGTGTGCTGCTCTGGCCGGATCTCGCGGTGCCCGCGGCCGGGCCGGCTCCCCCCGCCCGGGGGCCTTTGCCCTCAGCCCCTCACAACTGCCCCGTCGCTAATTAGGGAGATATCAAAGGAAAATGAAATATTGCTTTTCAGAGTACGTTTGGAGGGGATTAGAGGCAGGGCACCGAAAAACAAAACCCGGGCACGCGCGGCGTTTTCCATGCCTGATTTCTAACCCACGTACGGAAGTAGTGATTTAATACTTCATTCTTTGTGACAAAAACGATTCAAAGAGCCATCTTTTTTCAGGGCTTTTGATCCGAAGGTTTCCGAGGGTGTGCAGTGCGTCTGAGGTAACTAACCGGGGAGATAATCCGTGCCACAAATCCTTTGTTTCGGGGTTTTTCCCCTCCGAAACTCACCTCCGCGCACCCGCCGGCAGCGGTGGCGCTGCGCCTCACCCGGTCAGCGGGTGGGCTCCGCCTGAGGAGAGGCGCGTCCCCCCCCCTTACCCCCCCCCCCCCCCCTCCCGCGCCGCGGAATGGTTCCGCCCGCCGCCGTGCCCAGTCATGTGCGCGGCCCGGCCCGGCCCGCCGCCTCCCGCCTCGTCCCCTCAGAGCGCGGCTGGGCAGGCCCTGGCAGGAGCGGCGCGGCTGCTGCGGCCTCCTCCCGAACAAAAGGGCTTAGGGAAATTAAAATCGGTTTGGTTCATAACGAGTTTGGAGAGCGAGGGCAAGGCGGTCTACGGTTGTGAATATTTTCCTGATTTTTCCAGAAATCAAGCAGAAGATTGAGCTGCTGATGTCAGTTAACTCTGAGAAGTCGTCCTCTTCAGAAAGGTACGGCTGCATCTCCTGCATGAGCGGTCCGTGGTGTAGCGCTGCCGAGCAGCGGCGCGGGGCTCTGCCCTTTCCCTCGGCAAGTTTGCTAGCATTGTTGCCGTATTGCATGCTGGTTATCGTACCGTATCCATCCAGCCTCTCTTTTTGGTTGAGCTTTGTGCGTTTTTGCAGAGATTTATTGATTTATTTTTTTTTCTATTATTTTAAATTTTATTCTTTTTTTTTTTTTTTTTTTTTATTGTAACGAAGCCTCCCCGGCTGCAGCATGCGAATCACCCCGCAGCAGTGCTGGTGTGTGTGTGCGGGTGTTGCAGACCTTGCTCCTTTCCGCTGTCACGGCATCTCGGTTGCTAAATTCGTTTTTTAAAGCCCTGGCGTGGTGGTTTTTTTTTTTCTTTTTTTTTTTTTTTTGTTGTTGTGTTGCAGGAAACCGTTCCGCGGTTGCAAAGGGTCCCTTTGAATTTAGGTGCGTAGGCAATGTAAGTCGGTGAAGCGTTTCGTGTCCTGTTATGTGGAAAGGGAGTGTCCTTTGCAAAAGTAGCTCAGGAATCGCAAATCGCCCAATTAGTCACATTCTGTGAGATAGATGTGATCCTTGTTCAAGTCTGTGCTAGGAAATGGAGCAGTCGCTGCATGCAGTAATGGTTCATGCCTGCAGGTAAGGACAAAATGACTCAGAAGTGTTTTTAAAGCAATTATTTTATCTGTCAATCAGATTATTACAGTTTCAAGTAGCTGTTTCGTCTTAAAAGAAATATTTCGCGGTACTAAATGCACGTTAAGGTTGGTTTTGGTTTTTTTTTTTTGGACGTGAAATAACCTCCTGGTGATTATTTTGTTGATTTTAAATGATCCAGCCCTGTTCATGTCTCTTTTGCTTGCAACTGCATTTTAGGAGAGATTTTTAGTTCCAAAATTGCTTAAATCCAGAGCAACATAACATCATTATTTTTTTTTCCCCCAAATTATTTATAGTAATCATTTCGGCTGTATGCAAAAGACCATCTAAATGTGCTATTTTGTCATTTTAATATTGGATATTGGAAAAAAAATACAATTATTAATTTTAAGCGCTCAAACTGGATGTTTAGCTGAAATTATGATCTGAAGTGCATTTTATTGAATGGCTCAGCACAGAAAGACATGATAATGCACTGAAAGCTATCTTAAGGAAACAGGCTAAAAGGCATCTTTCAAAATGAACGAGTGCTGTGTGGCATGCATGGTTTTAAAAAGCAAAATGAGCAGTTTAATTGGATTTATAAGTATATTTGTGTAAGATATGTAGAAGCAAACTGCATTGCCTTTCACCAGCTGAAGTATAACAAAATACCAGAAATGAGAGATACAGAAAATGGTGGGGGGGAATGGGTTGTTAAGTCACCTTTCCAAAATGGAGAAATATAAGAAGAGCTTTGAGAGAGATTTTATTTATTTATTCAAAATTAAGACTCATGAAAGAAAATGTTAATGTTTATTTGTGTACCTCTATTCCACTCTGATGCCTAAAATTTTTAAATATAAGACTAATAAAATGGTGGTGCTAACAGAGAGGATGATGGGGTGAAAATAGTAAAGGAAACAGGTGTTAACTTGATTTTTGAAAAGGCTTTTGTTAGCATTGCTGTGGGGGAATTCGGTGTATAATATAGCTGTTTATTTTATCAATATGAATGTTATGCAGCATTCTGATCACTCTGTTTTTGAGCAAAACATGCTCATAGTTGAACTAATGGTAGTCCTAGATGAATAGGTCCCTGTAAAGGATTATAACACATAATTAGAAAAAGATGCATTTGTCTGAGATCCATTTAAATACCATTCATTAAAAAGTAAGATTTTATGACACCACGGTCCATTGTCTTGCAATAAAGATTAAAATGTGAATGTTGTACATGCACATAGATTTCTTTTGAGGGTTTAAATATGTGGTACTGTTCACCTGGAGATTGATTTGACACATCAGCTGCACAATTTACGTGGTCAGTTATAAATGAAAACAACTTTATATATTATCTGAGATTTTTTTTTTTAAATAACCACATTCTTTTCACGTATCTAAAAATAGACTGAATTTTTTTGCAAGCTGTTATGAAACAGTGCTGTCTATCCTATTAGCTGCCAGTTCCTTTCAAGGCCCTTTCAAAATTACTGTATAAGATATCTGTAAGAAAAAAAAATATAGTATTGAGTGTCTGAACTGGTAAACTGTTCTCAATCTGCTGTATAGCAAAATTGTGGTGTGTGTTCATACAATACAGACAAGAAAATATGCATGTTTTTGACAAACACAGAAAGGGAATTCATACTTGCGTATTTTTTTTTTATTATCAATTTTTATACCTGCTTCTAGTGGTTGGACTTTTTGAGAAGCTTGAGTTCTCCAGATGGAAATGCGGGGTGGAAGATCTGAAAGAGTCCATGGCTTGTTTCTTGTTTTCCGCACTAGCAGAGGCTGCTAGACAGTGCTTGCATAGATGGAGGGGAGGTGCTCTGTGCATTTACAGAAGCTGATGAAATGGGAATAGAGGAGGAATGAGAGAGAAGCCCATTACTTGACTCTTTCTTTGGTTGGTCTTTGTTTTTACAAGACAGTTTAGTTTTGTAGGTTTTCCTCCTCACTTGGCAAGTTCAACATGGTGTATCCTATCCTAAAAGGAAAAATTGATGAGAAGGAAGCTGGAAAATAATGGATGGTTTGGCTGTTATGGAAGCTTAACACATTAGAAATCCTGCAGCATTCGCTTAGGATAGTTGGTGGGTATATTTTTAAGAGGCTTTTAGGAGACATTAGCAAGAAAGTGAGATGAACCCTTTGTTGAGGATCCTGTGAGATGTTAAAGACACTGCAGCCTTGAAAAGTAAATTAATACAAACCTGAGACATTTTTTGTAGAGAGATTCATCCATCGTTTCCACTTACCTCCCCCCCCCTAGAAAAACTGTAATTGCAGATGGGGGGTGATAAGATACCTGTACTTTAGCGAGGTATGGGATATTTCATTAAGCAGACACAATCAGACAGCGTCTATAAGCCCTACATTTCTGAGTAGTTAATGCTGCCCGTGTACGCGTTAGCAGCCTGTGATGAAGTCCTCGTTCCTTGTTGATAAGGTAACCCAGGTAGCTACAGATGAGTGTGTGCACACGGACGGTTGCAGTGGATCAGGTAACGCACTGTAACTTGTTACACTGAATTGATTTTGGATGTCTGAGCTTTAGGTATACCTGGAGATGTTTTCCTACAGCATGCTTACAATGTGAGACATCCTTGGTTTCTTTATCTAATAAGTATTAATTTAACTACCATGTACCCCCATGTTCTTTATGTTTCAGTGGAGGCTGCGTGAGGTTACTTGTCCAAGCCTGGCAAATGTCATTAGAAAGCAAGTAGCAGCAGCAGCCAGGTGGAGGAGGATGGGCTTTCAAGAACCCTCCAAGAAAGCAAAAATACTTCCCTCTGTGTTGTATGAGTTACGCACTCTTCTTGTGTAAAGTATAGTCAACCCTTTGAGCTGTACGGGTTTTGTTTTTTTTCCTTTGTAAGGACTTTGTGGAACTCCTTGCAAGTGTCTGTTTTGTTTTGAGAAAAGTCAGTTCTTCCACCTGGATCACTTTCTACTCTTTAGATTGCAAACGTAATGTATACAGCATTTTTCATTTTCATACTTTTGGACAAAGAACTCAGTATTTTTTTAGCTCTGATTTTGGATTTATGTCATCTTTATTTATGTCATCTTAGCAATGCAGTTTGACCGTGGGGTATTTGCTGATAAAGGTTATTGGTAAGGCTGAAAAGTCTAAAGTATTTCACCTGCTCTTTTCCCATCTTTCTGCAAAGGCTGCCTGTGCTCGTTTGTTTAAAATGAATTTCTCCTTAAAAAAAGTAATTAATAGCAGCCACTCGTGAGCAGTCTTGAAGTAGATAACCAGCATGTATATAATTCAATTTTCATGATTTTGAGGGGTTTTATAAATAGCAGTAAAGGGAAGATACTTTCAAATGACAATAGGACAGCAAAGTTTGTGTTATTTAATGTGTAGAAGCATGTGGGATGGGGTGGTTCAGACAAGGTTTAAGGACAACTGTGGGGTTTTTTGTTGGTTTGTTTTTTTTGTTTGTTTTTTTTTTTTTTTTTTTTTTTTAGCCTTGGGCTATGTATGCCCCCCTCTCTTTGTATTTTGTCTTTGCAGAGCAAATTAATGTATTTCTCAGTGCTTTTACGTAGTTTCTTCATCAGGTCATGCCAAGAATGCGGTCAGGGATAAAGTAAAGGAGGAAGAAATCTAAATTAATGAGGAGGAAGATAAAAGATGGAGACTGAGTACTGTCTGCTTCCTTCTCTAGGAAGAGATCTAATGTTAGTTGATATAAGAGGTACTGTGAAACAAGTTATGATGCTGAAGGTTTCCTTCAGGTTTAGGAACATGTGGGATATTTTTTGTTTTGTGTGTGTGTTTTTCTTTTTTAAATCTAATTTAATTGTGGATGCACTGCTTCTCCTAAGGCAGAAGTGTCACTTGTAATGAAATACAGAAATAAAATACATGTTTAAAAGTAGAAGGACCATCAGATCATAACATTCAGTATGAGCTGACATTGCTGTGTGTCAAACAAATGTTTTGGAATAATTATTAGACAGTAGGGCATTATAAGATAATAATTTGATTGTTATTTATGTAAGCAGCATTGAAACAAAAAATAATTATCAGAATAATGTAACTACTTCATCAATTCCAGTAACTTCTAAATCTGTTTTTAAAATAGGATCTTTTCTTTAGCTGTCTTCCTGCTTTACTCTTTTTGTTTTGTTTTGTTTTTAAGTGTAAAAGAAATATTGCCTAACTTCCATTTCAGGGCAGTTCACATTTATTTTTAGTAATCATGCAACTTCAATTTTTCAGTTGTGTTTGAAGTAACGTATGATAACAACGAGCAGTGTATATTTTTCCCTTTTTTGTCAAAATTGCAAGCTAATACTGCTATTTGTTGTATTTTATCTCAGAAGTAGGGAGGAAATCATCCTATCTTAATGTGGGTCCTAAGCTATTTGTCCAGGAAGGCACTTCGTTCAACCACCAAACTCTGTTAGAGTAGATACTTAATTTTAGATTACTAAAATTAGACCAAAATAAATCCTATGTTTTGAGTATGTTTCATATTAAAGGTTTCACAGGCTGATTATTTTAGCGTTCAAGGCCTTTAAGTGAAATATGAAAGGGATATAGAGACAAGGAATGCTGCAATGTGCCGTTGTGCTTGTGTAGAAATAGCATATGTAGAAGCATCCACTTGTGGAGCAGCTTTTTCATTTGAGGTGATACTTTTAGGGGACACTGCACTTTTTATAGAGCTGATCATGCCTGTATCAGTTTATCGGTAGGCTTTGAAAAGATTTGGAATTTGAAGTGTATTTTATTTTCTGGTGATAGACTGTTTATTTCTGTGTCTGTCTGGAATTTCTGCTATATGTAAGAAGATAGATTTCACTTGTGATTATATATCAAAGTAAATTATCATTAGTATCCCTGCTATTCAGATGATCTTCTGTGTGCTATTTGATTTTTTTTTTCTTTTTTTACATTTAAGAACTTCTCATGATGCAGTTATTTGTGAGATATCTATTACAGGAAGGTTTTTAACATACCTTCTGAAAACACAGATCTTGTTTTTTGGGACTTAGTATTGGAACTAAGATGAGAGAACTTTGGGAAAGGGTAAGATTGAAGGTGCTGGGGGGTTGTATGAGATTTTCCTGTATGAGAACCGTTCACTGGAAACTAATTCAAGCAATCCAGTGGTGATTAGAACACAGTTAGTCAATGGCTAAAAAAACATGTATGTAAAAAATTTGAAAACTATGACTTGAATAATACACTTTCTAAGGTAATCATATGTATTTCAATTCCACTATAGGGTAAAATGTCAGTGAAAAAGTAATGGGTCATCTTAAGCAAAACCTTTTGTATTACAAATTCAGTCTGTTTCATGACTTGAAACTTTTTGCCTAATCATTGTCTTAATCGTGACTTTGCTAAAATGTCCACTCGAGGCCCCTAGGCAGGTGGTAAGGCAACATTACCTGTTAGATCGCATAAAACAATGTGTACTTGTGCCAGATGACTGCATTTCTGTTGTCGCTGTGCTGTGTTATAGGGTAAATTAATTTGTGGTTTTCTGCATCTTCACGTTATATACTCACAAATGAATAATAAAATATTTAGATGTTCATATAATTCAGCAAATTTACTGTGATGGGATATGTGTGTTTTCATTGATCTGTAATTGATGTAGTTACTAAAAGACGCTATGCAACAGGTTCAGCAAATGTATGCTAATTTAAGCATTCCATTTGGATGCATGTTTTGTGTTTTATAAGCATATTATTGGGAAACTGTGGCATCTCTCAGCTTGTGAGTTGCTGTGAATCTTGCCGTGCAAGTTTGGAGGATATCCGTCAGTCTTTCTGTTCAATTGAAAAGCACCTTTTCTGTCCAAAGGATGTTGTACCAGAAGGTCTTTTACTAATTCTGTCTTTAGGAATTTTATCCTCCTGAGCCGGTATCTGCCCTAGGGGCTTCTGTATTTCCTTCAAGACTCACCCTTAGGCTTGGGTAAACTCTTGACAAAATCCAGTCACTGTTACCTTAAAAACAAATATGAAAGTCATGTCATCTAGGATGCCTACCAAACTCGTGCTGCTGATTGTGACTGGATGGATGGTGAATTGCTATTTCCCTTTCTTTTGCTACGCTCTCTTTCTCTATTCTTTGAAGCTCCAATTACGAAACAAATGTTAGCAGCTCCAAGCTCTGCCTGTTACATATGCTGCAAACGAAGGAATGCCAGTTCTTTACCAAGTTTACAGTTTTCCTCATCTGATTATAGCTTTAGGTCAATCAGGCCGGTTGATTGCTTCTCTTCCATGACTGAACAACGTTCAAGATCAGAACCATATCCCACGTAAATGTTCTGTTTGTAGGAAATTTTGTCCGTTGTGTTTAATAGGATGTTCAGAAGGCACTTTAAATAACCTCTCTGTACTGATGAAAGTGTTCTAATTGTAACTTTATCTTCTTGTCTGCTAAAACAACAAATGACTGTAAATTGGGGATACTCTCATTTACTAAAATGCCATATTTTCTTCTCTTGAAAGCTTGTGAAACATCTGTATTTTAATGTTGTGCTGGTTAATCTTGAAGACTTTTTTAAAAAAACCTGTAGCAGCGTAATTCTGTGGAAGGGAGGATAATTTCTTAAAGCTACTTCATATTTGGCAAAATGTCATTGGAGTAGCATGAAACATTTTAAGAATTCAGTGCTTTGTTTTTGTGAAGCAACTTCCTATGCCCCAAATCTACTGGGATGTTCACAGTCTTCCTAAGAAGGCAAGGACTTGTCTTTATTTCTGTTGCTCAGAACTGCTGTGCATGGGGATAGTGTAGCGTGGATCTTTTTGGGGGGCAAAGAAGGCCATATTAGTGCAGAAACTGTTCTTAAGCTACGTGGTTGTTCTGTGTTGTCAAAGCTTAAATATTAGCAGTAGTTCTGGCAGAAACTGGGAGAATTGTTTCTGTCATTAGTAGCACTGTAAAGAGACAGTATTATTTTCTTTTGTAACTACTGTATCAGAATATCCAGCAGTGATACTTTTGTGGAGGTGGAAAAGAGGTCTGAAATTCCTAGGGGTTTCAGTGGGCAGCTGTTTTGTTACTCTGTAGCCAGCATCAGGACCTGCAGATTCTCCTTGTCTGTCGTCTTCAGCTGCTATGGCCACTGGCCACAGAAGCATTCGGTTCCTGCCATGCCCACATACCAAACAGACGTATCGACCTCTGTTTATTCCATGCAATGAACTAGAATGGAAGATGTTTGGAATTAGCTTTGCTCGTTATGAATCCTTCTATAAAAGGATTACCTTACCCATTGGAGACCGCGTGTGGTGGTTTCCTCAGAGTGGTGCTTTGTCATCCTCAGTATGACGGCGTAAAGCCTTTCTGACAGCTCCTATTGCGTATGTGACAAGAATCGGGAATTTCCACTGCTGCTTGGTGTCTTAGCTATGAGAGGTGTCTGCTTCTGAGAAGACTGTAATACAGCTTTGGACCAACACTTCCGAAGAGATATGGAAAAGATGGTCAATCGCAGTGATTCTGAAGTACATTTTTATCAATTAAAACCTTTCATTCTGATATAATATAAATAAGAGTACAAACAGTCTTTATATACTTAGTTTGAAGTCTCATTTGGCTCCTTCCCAGGTAATTAATGTTTCAGAGTAGAAAGCCAAATAAAAAAAGATACAGCCTTCCTCAGAATGCGTATGTTTCACAACAGAAGTGGAAGAATACAGAACTTGCAAAGAAATTATCGGTGATCGAGGGGGGGGGGAAAAAGTCTTCCCCTTTCTCACAAGTACTCTTGATATCTGTGGTGGGTTACGGAGACAACAAATTAGTGTAGACCCTGTTCCTTGGGCACCCTGGCTGTAGTGTGCTGCCAGAGAAGGTGTGATTTATTTTTTTTCGTGCAGACCACTCGGTGCTGTTGCTCTTTATTGAAATCTGTTTACAAGTTTCTCCAAGGCGAACTTATTGAATATGTTCCTGTAATTTAATTTACATCTACTATGTTTCTTCTATATTTTTGCTTTGTGTTACTATTCCATTATAATGATACACAGTCGAGTCCTGACTTGAAACCACATAGGAAAGATCTGGTCAAGATTCCTTTCAAACGTGTATAGCACATAGGAATTTCAAGGGCTATTAAAAGAACCAGAGGACATCCAATTGAAGTGGAATGGTGCCTGAGAATGCTAATACATTTTTTTACTATCATTTAAATACTCAGTGGTTTACAAAATGCCTTAGCAAAGCTGCATGGAGTGTGTTCCAGTAGATGCCAGGACAGCTTAAGCAGGTACAGACTACCCCGAATTCGAATCTAAGGCAGATTTGTACACTTGACCTTCAAAGTGTTACTGATAGCTTTGCTAGGAAACTTGGTAAAGGTGTGTGTCCTTTTAGCCATGCTTATCATTAGGGGTAGCCAAATGTGGAGAGCTTTGGGTCCCAGGGGCATACCTCCTGTCCAGCTAAATAGGTAAGTGCAAGACCGCTGCAGTTCTGTGTCCTCAGGGCCAGCCAGTAGTGAGACTGAGCACTTATTCCCAATAGGTGTGTGTGCATGCACACACATTCACGTACAGAAAATACTTATGCAGCTGGCCACACAGATCAACAGACTCAAACCAGTGCCTTTATTGGCAACCACATAAACATAACACAGAACACTCAAGAACTGCACGGACAGCCCAGTCCTGTTCCTCCTTTTCAGCTCCTCAGGATGGAAGTCCACTAGTGGAATTTTCACACAAACTCACCCACGTGCTATATGAGTCCCCCTAGTAGCCAGTTTTAAATGGTCTATGTAGTTGCTGAAGCCTCGAGCCATTGGTGTCCCCCAGTTGTTGGCACCCAGACCCATGAGCCCCTGAGGTTTGTGTTCTTGTTCCAGTTGCTGGGGCTTAGACCTCTTGTCTACTTGCTTGCCAGTCTGGCTTGAAGTTGGCTCGAGTTCACACATACACACTCAGAGTAGAAAGTAGATCCACAGAGAAGACAGAAATTAGGGTTTAATGACAATATAGGATAGACTGTCGTGATCAAGGGCAGGGCTTGGTCTAATTGATGGTCTTGGGAGTAGCTGATTCAGGTGCTCCATTTTTACTGATTAGGTTGTTGGGGTTTCTCTAGCTATCGTTTTCCCACTGATCCTTGCTGGATCTATTTCTATTATGATTAGCCTTTAATCAGATAACCTAACACTGGTCTCCCAGGGGCCTTAGTAGTACCTGTCAAAACTGGATCTAGGTCTGTTTGGGTTTTTGGCAATTTGACGTGGGTATCCAAAAGATTGAGATCAGCTGAGGATACAAAATGCACAATTTCTTTGCTACTACTTCTCAGTCTCATGGAAATTTAGTATTGCAGAGTTTTATCTACTACTTAACTCCTATTCAGTTTACAGACCTGTATTTCTGGAAGGGAAAAGTGAGGTATCTTCTTAAAACGTGTTAAATATGTGCTCTGTGCTTTGGACTTAAACCTGCCAGAGATGTTAGGCTCAGTCATCTAATGAAGGCAAAGCTCAGCAATGACCAGAAACAAGTGGTGCTACTTACTCTACTGAACTTGGCCTCTGTGTTTGTTGCAAAACCCATTTGATGTAAGATAGCATAGGGACGCCTAATAATAGTAAGGAGTTCTGGAACATGAATGAACTCAGACTAGACATCCTACCTCTCTGCGTTCTGGTCTGGTAATAGCAATCAAAAAGTGTTTGGGACAATTTAGAAAAGGCAAAAAGCAATTGTATATCCTTGTTTAGAAGAGGAATAATGTCTTCAAGGTGGACAGGAAGGCCAGCTGTTAATTTGACCTGCAAGCATCAAGAGATTGCTCAATTCCTTTGCAAGGTAGCTGAGCAGACAGAAAACACAGACCCACAACGTGTATTAGCCAATATTTGGCTATCTGACATCTGTATTCAGAAAACCTGGCATGTATTATTTCTACTATAAGAGCCCAAGAGCTAGCTAATACTTGAGGCTTTGCCAAGTTGCTTCTCTCAGGAAGAAAAATAGATTATGTGATTTGAGGGTTGTGAGATTTTTTTGTTTGTGTGTATGTGCAGTCCTGTTTATTTACAAAGAATGTAAACAGAGCTCTGTTTGCTTGAGCAGAGTAGAAACAAAGTGCAACAAGCAGCTATTTTGCTGATGTTTTCAAGTCTGCCTGTCTAGCAAGTACTGTACTAAAAAAACCCAAAAAACCAATACCCAAAAAACCCCACACAGCTCCTTTTTCAGGCTGTGACCTGGCACAGCATTTTTTGCTGGTTTTTTCTGCATAAAACACAGAGGTGTATATAGCTGCAACAGTTTTCCCCAACTCCTTTAATTTCATAATTGTTATTTATAAAATTCTTAATTCTTCACACACTTTACAGTCTGGCTGGATTTGATGTCTCAGTGCTTTGGATGGTGTTTTTTTTTTCTTTTCTTTTTTTTTTTTTTTACACAGCTGTTGTGTAAAAGACCTAATGTTCCTTTTTTTACTTAGACTGAAAGGAGGGTATTCAACCCAACCGTCAGCCTTGATTGCAGCCAAATACAGAATTCTTTAGAGAGCAACTCGATCACAGATGTTATTTTTTTAGGATAACAATGCCATACCTAAAATATAGCTTTCAAAAAAAGTCTTTATGCATGCCATAATACCTTTATTCACTTTCTGGACTCCACAGTTTATTCCCAGGTCACATTGCCTGGCATCTGAAGACTCCTGCCCTTTACTGCAAATAGCTCTAGTCAGGACTTCCCCATGGACAGGTGTGAGCTGCTTTAGGATCTGTCTTCCCAGGCTTCTGCCAGCTCTTCACTGGACTTCTCAGGGCAACAGTGTTTAGATCTATTCCATTGTGTTTTGATTTTTTTTTTTTCCCTTCTAAATGATTGCTTTTCTTCTATAGAAAGCCTGACTTTAGGTTATCCCATGATGCTTGATCACTCTATTCTGTTGGTCTAAGCCCAGCTCAGGTGGAGCTGACACATACGTTGCCTTCCCTAACTCTTGAAAGTTTGAGAGTTACCACTTCCTGGCTCTTTAAACTTCGAAGATGTCATTGTTCTGTCCACAACTTGCAGCTCGTGTGTGCTGTTTCCCACAAAAAGTAATCCAAGATTCAATTGCCGTGGAGTTTTATATGCAAATAATACAACAGGAGGTTTATCCCAGAGCTTTCCCTTTAACCCCCCACTCCAGTCCTCATTCTTGTTGTCCCTCTGTGTTTAGGTACGGTCTGCTCACAGTCCTCTGTCACCTGTTTGCTTTGTTATCCCCTGCCTTTGATTTTGTGCTGGTTGCTTGAAAATTTATTTTGAAGTACCGATGCATTGAAAGAGGTGTGGATTATGTGAAGTGAAAGTTAGAGACATGAAAATATGGTAGTACTTCATTTGCTTTTGCATAAAATATATATATGTGTGTGTTTGACAAAGGTTTTATAATAATTCAGAAATTAACTTGTAATGGTTCAAGTTCGTAAGAGAAGTAGTAGGAGTTACTGTGATGTAGAAAAAAAATGGTCCAAGTATGTACTGAAGGACAAAAATGTTGGAGGCTTATGATATATTTAACATTGATTAAACAACAGCTTTGTCTGTTGTTTATCTTGACTTTAGCAAGACTTTTGGCACTGTCTGCCATAACATTTTGATTGACAAACTGAGGAAGTATGGGCTAGATAAGTAGACAGTGAAGTGGACTGAAATCTGGCTGAACTGTTGGGCTTAAAGGGCTGTGGTCAGTGGCACGAAGTCCAGCTGGAGGCCAGTCACTAATGGTGTACTCTAGCAGTCATCCTTTATTGGGGCCAATACTGTTTAATATATCCATTAATGACCTGGCTGATGGGGCAGAGTGCATCCTCAGCAAGTTTGCACGTGATACAAAACTAGGAGGAGTGATTAATGCACCAGAGGGTGCTATTCAGAGGGACCTCGACAGGCTGGAGAAGTGTGCTGCGCTTGGGTGGGAATAACCCCCTGCACCAGTGCAGGCTGGGGGCCAACCAGCTGGAAAGCAGCTTTGCAGGAAAGGACCTCGTAGACAGCACGTTGAACATGATCTAGCAAAGCATGAGGCAGAGCGTTGCCAGCAGGTCATGGGAGGTGATCCTTGCCCTCTACTCAGCCCTGGTGAGACACACTGGAGTGCTGTGTCCAGTGCTGGGCTCCCCAGTACAAGAGAAGTCTAGAGGGACATACTGGAGCGGATCCACTGAAGAGCCACAAAGATGGCGAAAGGCTTGGAGCCCCTATTGTACAAGGAGAGGCTGAGCGAGTTGGGGTTGTTCAGCCTGGAGAAGAGAAGGTTCAGGAGGATATCTTAGCAGTGTGTGTAAATAAATACCTGATGGGTGAGTGTGAAGAAGACAGACTTCTCAGTGGTGCCCAGTGACCAGAGAAGAGGCAGAAGGCACAAACTGAAATACAGCAAACTCCATTCACGTGTAAGAAAAACTTTATTGTGAGGATAGTTAAACACTGGCACAGGTTGCCCAAAGGGGTTGTGGAATCTCTCTGTTTGGAGATACTCAAAACCAAACTGGGCATGACCCTGAGCAACCTGCTCAAGGTGACCCTGCTTTGAGCAGTCAGGTGGGACCAGGTGGCCTCCAGAGGTACCTTCCAGCCTCAACTGTTCTGTGACTGTGCGGTACCAGAGTGTTTGAACAAAGCTTGTGTTCTGAAATTCAGTTAAAACTATAAGAGGAAAAACGCATACTAGAGTTCTTAAAAGCTATTACTTTTTTTTTTTTTCGAAAGGCCTTCTTACATCAGGAATTTGTTTTTCTGATTTCTATACTTAAACTGTAATCCTAAGACTGGTTGCTTGTTTAGTTGGTGGTCATCTTTTTCTGTTGAAAGCACCTTTTTTTGGTAGTCAGGTAATTCACATGAGAGCACATAGCTTTTCTTTGATACTGTTCTATATATTCTTGTTTATTGGCCATTAAGTCAAACCCTGAAAAAAAAAAACCAAAAAGCCTGTCTAAAAGACATCTGGTCCAGTTCTGTCTCTCTGGCTATTTGTTTCCCCTCCTACAGTAACTGGGGCTTCACTAGCTTTACAACACTAATTCTTTGTCTTTCCTCTAGCTCTTTCTAGAATTCACTTCAGTATTTGATGTTTATCTGTTTCGCGTCTAGGGAAGGAATTGGGTCTCAGATCTATAGGCAGACGTTTTACAGTGGACTTAAGACAAAGGTAATCAATAAGGGAGGTATTTGGTTGTTGTTCATTATCTGTCCGGGATATTTCAGAAGCGTATACTATTCCTGCATCTTAATTTCTGATGCTCTGAGTTATTTATAGTTAATTATGTTTTTCACCTATTAAACATTCAGCAGATTCTAAAATAAGATTTGGGTTGTGAGGGGGGTGGTTTACTTATTTGTTTATGGTAAAGTCATGGCCTTAATTGTGACCGAGAAAGCTTTTTATCAAATTACATTAATGATGTGATAATTTAACTCCCTCAACACACGTGACTAACATACTTGTCACATGCCAAGTGCTACAGAAACTTTCCTTTTGCTTGGGCAATCTCGCCTTTATCCACTGGTGACAAAACCATCATTTTGGTTGCTGTAGAAACTGCTATGAGGTAATAACTAGCAAGCTGTAACAATTTCTTCATAATTAAACACCTAGAAAGTTATTTTTACCTATGACTTGTATCTTTTAAGTTGGTACCAGCCCATTCTAAGTAATAGAATGCCAACTAGAGATACTCAAAATTACGGAAAATATGGAACAGTCAGCTCAATGATACGAGTTTGGCAATGAAACTTTTTTATAAAAAAGAAGGAGGATATGGAATAAATATTTAAAATTTTCTATCTTTAAATGAGAACTTTTAGCGTAGAGATGGGTAAAAACTAATTCTAACGCAGTTAACTGTCAGCATGGGTATTGGTGCACAACGATTTACTTGTAAAATACATCGCACTGCATTTTTGTTAGGATAGGCACATTATAATAATTAGTGGGCTACAGCTGTTTTTCTACAAATGTAAACCTCAGTGATTTGTATTGCACATAGTGCAAGCATTTGGTACTATCAACCGGAATGTTGTCTCCTTCCTTTTTAGCTCCACCTGCATGTGTTTTGTGTCCCCTGTTCGTTTGTTTCTTGCCTTGGTTGGATAGGAGGGTCGCAGGCTACAGTATATCAACTTATGTTGTGGCTTTTCAAGTAGGGCTGGTAGCCTGCCCGGATGACCTAGATACTGAAGAATCAGTAGACAATCGAGAAAGAAAATAATTCTTGCTAAGTAAAAGTGATTTTTTTTTTGGAAGCGGGATTATGCAGAATTCTTAGAGAAAGATATTGACAGGATTTTAATATTCAGTCTGTCTGCAGAGTTCAGTCACAGACTGCTTTGGGGGATTATGAAAAGTATTTCTTATTTTGACTGCAATAAGATTTATATTGTTTAAAAATAGCATTGAGATGATAAACTAAATATTATGTTCTGTAGCATGCCTTTATGCTAAGGTTTTTTTAAAAGCCATTTGTAAATGGATCACAATGAGTGGTTTAATTGATTAGAGGAGGGAAAGTATTGATACATCTAATTTTAAAATTGTGTGGGTTTTTTGAAGTAGTCTAGTCCTTTTTTAATCAAGTTTTCCTAGGTTGGAAATCAAAGTTTTGTAATTTAAAATGTAAGCGAAGATTGAAAGTCTTAAAGCTTCGTTCTAGTTATTTTTTTGGCACGTTTGCTACTATTGTTAGCATTCAGTCCTATAATTTCATAGTAATGCAAAAGTCTGCTTTCAATTACATTATTTCACTGCATGTAATAGAAATTGCTAGAACTTAGTGAAATACAGGCCAGCTTTCTTGTGCCAGATTGGAGGATTTAAATTGCTGTTGTGTAGAGGTGTGGGTGATGTCGACAAAGTGTCAGTGGAAGTGATTTGTTTAGAGTGAATCACTAACTGGATAGGAAAGTGAAAACTTGGGAGTTTGTAAGTCAGCTTTTATTTTGTATGTTGATTTGACTGTGAATCTTAAGAGGCAATTACTAGAAATCATGAAATACACTATGTTAAGCTTAAGGGGCAAAAACTGTTGCAAAATATAGGGGAGACAGTGTAATATTTTTACTATTGTAATAAATACATCCTTTGTCAGTATCTTTTTTTTCTTAGTTTTGTGGTGTTCGGCTTGGCAAATATGTGTAGATACTGCTAATTACTCTTCCAGCATTGCTGACATGACTAGTTTAATTCCAAGATCTGTTGTTTTATATACTGTGTTTTGCTTAGGTCATATTGTGCATTGTTTAGGGTTTCTTTTTTTATCTTGTGTGTGTTTTTTGTTTTTGTTTTTTTTTTTTTAAACCCCAGTGTCAGTCAATTACACATTGTTGTATTGGCATACTTCAGAACAGTCCAAGCTCAGGTTGAACTGGAATCCGTAAACATAATTAAGATGATGGTGGTGTATGGATGTAATTAGGTTCATTAACAATACAAACACAAAAGGGAAATGTTTTATTCACAGGAGATGCTAACATCTTTTTGATTGTATGATTGTGATTATTCTATTTAAAAGTTTTCTTTCAAGTGATTTGATTTTTCTTAAAGACTTGGATTTGGAGTGTGAAAGATGCATATATGTGTTTCTTCCAAACAAAGATGACTAGTGGAAAGACATGATATGTATACACTCTGAAGAGAAGGATTTTTTTTCCCAGTTTTTGCTTTTTAGAAGGAATGAGACTTCAGTTTTGAGAAATTATGTTTAATGGTTTCCTGTAAAGCATAAGTATAAAGGCACATGTAAATGCAATGTATCTCTAAAAATTTGTTATATATTTAACTTAGTCAAGTGTTTCGTGCCTTTTTTTAACAAAAGGTGCTGAATTGAAAAATTCACCTGGGCTTCTCTTGCACTTGTTTTAAGTCAGTTTTAACACTCAGCATTGTTTTGTTGATTTTTTTTTTTTTTTTAATATAATAGTCCCCACTGTTGTTATACCTGCAGTTTGCAAACTTTAAAGCACTAGCTAAAAGAAAAAAAATACTGAGGCTGGTAAAACTCTGATTTGAATGAGCTGTATTAATTCATACCCACATTGCTTTTAAGTACGTATCTCCATCTTGTACTCCTGTTTCTAGCTTCCTTTACCTAGGTTGATGATTGTAACATCCTTGCCGAAGGAAAGCTGGATGTATCTCCCTCCAGGACTCATCAATAACTGTATTTGAATTGTCCTTAGGGTTTTAGGCAGAGCACCAGAAGTCATTACTCTCCCTCAGGATCTGATTGTGCTGTGTCTGAAACGATGCCAGCCTATGACAGTCAAAGCAGAAGGCCTGTGTTTGATTATCAAATGCTGTTGTATTCATACTGCTTTAACTTCTAGGCTGTTTTGTTCACTCTTGCAACCAGTGTAATTTTTATTTTTCCGTGTTGTGTATGAGGTTACGGATCAGAGAGGGACTAAGGCGCGGTTGTGATGATTCTTTACTATTTTTAATGTACTTTGATGTACCTTTTGATGTACTTTGTGCTCTCTTGGGATTTTTTTATGTTACAACGGGGAATAGCAGTTGTTCTCAAGCTTTTAGCAGGTGCTTGCTGTGTGTCTGCACGCCTGTAACAAGCTGAGCAGGAGAGTGTGAGGACTGCTCGGTTAATGCAGCAGTGCTGCTGCCCTGCTTGGGTCTAGGTAGGCTTGTTAGGAAATCAGTCTCTGGTAGTACCTGGATTAAAGATGGATTAATTCTGGCTATAGTATTAGTTGAGCACGTCCCTTTTCTGTTCACTTTCATACAGGAAGGCTGATTTCTGGCACAGAAACAAGTACCTAGAGAGCTAGTAGTATCTTATACTGTGCCAGCTGTCTTCTAGGTGGATATTTCCTGGATTTCCCGTTGGCAAATTCTGTAACAGGATTTTGGGACTGGTGACATGACGAGCTTTCCCAGTTTCCTTATGCTTCTCACTGAACTACAAGGGATAAATCTCTCTTGTGTATGGTTCTGTGAGGATGGCTGACCTCAGCTTAACAGTTTTTCAATGGAAATGAGTGCTCCTGCCACAGCTTTTTCACTTGTGCCAGTCTTCCTCTCCCCTCTGGCCCCCCAGGTTTTCCACCTCAGTGAACTCAGTCAGTTCACTGGCCCATCAGGTAAGTGCCAGAGCCTGCACGCTGGATGGGAGGAGAGAATGAGTGAGCAGGACAGGAATTGCATTTACCACGAACTATCGAGGTGTTTTTTTCTTTTTTTCCTAGCATAACATTAAAGTTTAGGGTTTAAAAATTCACCTAGGATTCTCTTGTGTTTGTTCTAAGTCAGCCTTAAAAACTCAGCATTGTTTTGCAGACTTGTTTTATGGTAGTCCCCATTCAAATTTTAGAATTTAACAGAAATTCTGACAAGAAAGAACATGTTAGTCTAGGTGTTCTTGTTTTATACAGTAAGAATATGGCATGTCTTTCTGTATATATAGTAATCAAATGCCTAGTAGAGTTCATGCATAATTCCATATAACTGAGTTATTTACTAATTCTTCTAATGTCTGCCTGCTACGTAGGCAGACATTTCTTTCATGTTAATGATTAGATAGTGAGATTTTTAGACTAGCATATTGCTTGGGTGTTTGGGGTTTAATGTACATTAAAATGAAACAATAGTAAGAAAAACTCGAGTATTCTTGGGTATATGGTTCCCACTCAAAAATTAGTCAGTTGCTACTTGAAGGTCAATGTGGAAGAAGAGCTCACCTACAAAGCACAGGCTCATTTGCTCTTGTAGAGCCTTATCACCCAACTGCTTCCAGTTTGGCGGGATAAGAGTTGAGACTTTCAGGGTTTTTTTGGCTGGATCTTAGGTGTCTGATAGGAACATGATGAGCATGATATTTTATCGCCTCTCTCCAGAAGTGATTAGGATAGCTGGCTATCCTTGCATTTTGACAGTTTTTATTTTTACAGTCTCTCTTCAGCAATAATTAATCCAGGATCTTTCTTATCTTCTGTTTCACAGATCAACAGTGGCAATTTATCAGTGCGGTATAAGGCATTTAATTTCTTGTCTCAGGAGTTCTTACTAACAGGTGTGGAACTGTTAGGTTTTTAAAGCATTCTGATTCTGTTTGACAAAGTTTTGAGAATATAGGCATTGAGATTTAAAAAAAACCCCTGTGTAAGGTGCTGCAGTGCCATCACTGGTTGGGGACACATTTGGGGACACATTGCATATTTGGGGAACAGTAATTATAATCCTCCAGAACAGGGACTTCATTCTGGAAAGGAAAGGGGGGATGAAGGCTGATGTTAACATCTATAGCCCCATGTTGGCTACGGAAGTCAAGTGAAATTTCCACTGGTAGTTTAGTTTAGCTGTAGGTTAGTTACTAGTGTAGCATTTTCACCTATGAAGATTGCACATACAGCACACCTTCTGTAATGCATTGCCTCTATATTTCAAAAAATGGAAATATTGCTAAGGCAAGGCATTGGCAATCCTGTTAGAATTCATACCAAGTAATGATTTGTTCACACTGTAACATCCTCCTTAGTGCATCGTGCATGGCCACAAGTAGTTATTTCTGGAATGAGAAAAGGTGTTCTCATCCTGTAATCAATCCTAGAGCTTTTTTAGGCCAGTCTTGGAGTGGAAAATTCTAAATACTAACCCTCATTCAACAGTAACATTTTAAGAAGGGTTTTCTGAGTTGAAAGGGAAAAAAAAAAAAACCGCCACCAAAAAAAAGCCCTAGAAAATTATTGTGTGTGTTTTCCCATTTCAGTGATCTGGGTACATCAGCCAGGAGCTGGAGATCTAAATGCCATCAAAGATTCATTTGAAACATGAAAGCACCTATTATAGACCGTAACAACTGTTTCAAGTTCACTGTGCCCAAAACCTGTTATGTTTTTTTTTTTTGTGGGAAAGATGTTTAAGCTTTAAAGTTAGAACAGTACGTAGCTAGATCATGCTAGTATGAAAAGTCATTTGATCTAAGGCTTAGTAACGCCAGGAGGCAGGGCTGCCTTGTTGATAGTCCTGTTTGGAGGTAGGAAAAGAATATTTACAATTCACCAAGCCTTTGACAAGGTGACTTAGAGAGTGTGGTGGCATTTGCTCTCTCTGGAACAGTTTAAAAGAAAGAGGTACTTGAGAAATTATAGTTCAAATATCAGTGACTAAAAATATTGCACGATTCAGTTTCATTCTAAGAAGAAAGGCAACCCCTGGCAAAGGAACCCTGTTAATACAGTCAAATGCAAGAGCTTTCTACCTCTGGCAAACTATCTCAGTTCAAAATAGAGACAGTACTCATCTTCATAAAATTTTCACTCATTTATAGATTCTCCACCTTATTAAAGTCAACATCTGTTAAAAAATGCTTTGTTTCTTCTTTATCGTAATTTCTAAAACAGAATGTCAAATTAATTGGGTCAGTAAGGCTTAGTTAAGAAGATGCTGAAACCTGCATAGAATGCTTATGGTTTTTCAGTAAAAGGCCATCCATTCTACACAGACTGAGAGTATAAGATTCATGTGTGTGTGTATATATATAAATATTTGTTTCAGTATCATTACAGGAGAAATGTTCGGGTGAATCACCCAGGAGTATTTTAACCTCAGAGTTCTGGTCTTCATGAGAAGTCTATAATGAACCCACGGGTATTTACCCTTTAAGCCATTTGTACTGTATGTGTTACTGCATAGTTTTTAAGGTCCTGTGTAAAATTTAATGGTGGAGATACATCATGTTGAAAATACGCATCGAGCACAGTTTCAGAGTTGGCTTAAGCTTACATTTAAAGTCACACCTTATCCCCAACACTTGCTTTTTCTGTTCTTCTCTAGTGCTGGCACTGGTACTTTTGACGCAGTCAGTTGGATCAAGGTTTGATCAGCCTGAAAATTGCTGGAGAGGACAGGGGAAGGTTTTCAGCTGGGTTAGGGAGCTACGCAGCATAGCGACATGAGCACAAACGCAGGCAGAAGAAATACCTGGAAATAAGCAGAAGGCAGGACAGTCACTGGAAGCATCAACTTGAATCACCGAAGTTGATTGTAAAGCTTTACTCTGACAGTTTCTAAAGAGATAATTCTAATAAATATCACTCAGAAGATACACTGGATAATAGCAAATCCAAGAGCTCATTACCATTGAAATAACTGATCTGTCTTCTGTGCAGTCTTGTCCACATCATCCCTGCATTTGTACTCACTGTGCAACTTTGCCATTACACTTCAGCTTATTAGAACAACCTCCAAAAGAAGTCAATAAATGAGTGCTAGAGCTGGTGGAGAGGGCACGACTGCATACCCACGACTATGAGAGAGAGGAGCTTTGGTTAAATCACATATACGAGTATTGAGCGCCGCAATTTCGTGGGAAGTTTTTAAAGAACTTGATCAATGTAGGTCACTGAGTAAAGTCTCCGGTCTGTAGCTAAGTAAAAATGAATGTGTGTGGGTTTGGAAATGATCAGTAGTATATAGTAAAAATCACAAGCTCAGTTCTTTTTCTAGAAAATAATTCTGTAATAGTCCTTTATTGTGAAGACCATTTTGAAATGGTGAATAGTAAGTTGTTGAAGCCATTTCAGGTGCTGAGCAAAAGGCCATAACTATTTTTTTCCCGATTAGTATTATTTTGAATATGCCATGTACAGAATAAAGAAGAAACAAAATTGTACCTTATCTTTGAAATGTATACAGAAGTTATGAAGGTGTTCTGGACTGTTCCCCTCCTACTCTCCAAAATGTTTTTGATACTCTCATCCAGCTCTTTACATCTTTTAAATAGAATTTCTAGTCTGGTATCTTCTCTGTTTTGCTGGAGGTTTTTTTTTTTTTTTTTTGCATGAGTCAGATGTGCATTAGTAGTTCTCACTGTTTTAATTAAAGTGGCAGAGTTGTTGAGTCCTTATCAAGGCAGACTGGGGTGGAGGGAACAAAACAGAATAAAACCTCACATCTCATCTTGATTCTTAGGTTAATCATCCAGAGTGTCTCTAAAGTCATAATCACATAATTCTTTTAACCACCTACAGAATCTTCTGACATGGATGGTAGTTTAATGTCTAAAGTAAGAACAAGCAAGAAAAATATTTAAATTCCAAAATGAAAATTTATAGGTCTTCAAACTTTGTAAATAACCTGTAAAAGGAGGGTATGTAATCCTACATCTTCCCGTTTTTAAGGGCTTTGGTTTTTTTTTTTTTCTATTTTTTTGTTTTTTTAAGCAATAGACTGGTGAGCAGGTGCAAGATGATTTTTGGTGACAGTAGCAAGGTAATTACAGCATACATGAGATAGATGCAAAGTCATGGGATTCACACAAAACTGGACAAACCTTTTCAGTACTTACCTGTTTTTGTGGTTGCTTTATGTATGCACGGTATACACTTTGTATGTATTTTTATACAAATAGAAGGACTGGAAGTACAGACAGAATCAGTGAAGTCATGGCAGTGTTTTGGAGTTCTCCTTTAATGTGTAGAGAACCAAAGCTGGAACTTTTTGTTGTGAGATTAGTTCTTGAAAAATTTCAGTTCTGTTGTCTTCCTAATTTGAAAAGTTACTGAATTAACCTCAGGTCTTAATATTAATGACTTTAGGTTGCAATCCTGATTTTGAGCTGTTTTAAAAATTAAGAACTTTAAAAAATATATCAGTTTTCTTCTACTTTTTATTCAGTCTTTTGCTTCTGTTACAGTTGAGAAGTTTCAAGCTACCATATAGCCTGTTCCTACAGATAAATGAGGTCCATTTTTAATTTAAATAGATTCAGCAGCTGCTTTCCTGTTTTCTTAACTGGTGCATAAATTCCATTCTCTGGTGCTTACATATGGTAGCTGGCATCACATCCACCTTGTCATTTGTGTGTGCTTCAGATCTCCGTGGTGAGTTCCCGGTTTAGTTTCCATCTCTCTCACAGCAATTTGACTAGAGTCTTGCAAGTTAACTTCAGTCTTCGTTTACCATAGTACTGCCATAAAATTTTTGGTTGCACCCACACACTAATTTATTTATTGAAAGCTATGAGCCTTGTTCAGTGATACTCTGTTTATCCAGAGCTTTAGAAATATTTAAACATGCTGAAAATCACCCTTGTATAAAAATAAGTTACACCTCTCCCTTATTTGTAGCAAAATGAGAAGGCACTTTTATAAGGTTAGTCATGAAATTTTGACAGCATTCAGATTAGTGACAGTCTAATTATATTTTCCATGGAAAATGCTGGTTTATCCTACTTGCTCATCTTTTTGGAACTCAAAAAGTTTCTTTAAAAAAAAAAAGACATGATTGCTGTTAACTTAAGGAAATAAAAGATTCTTTAAAATCTTCTTCACAAGTTTTTAATACTCTTGATAGTTCCTTTCTTATAATAATATAGTATTAATGCAACCCATTTCAGGGTCTGCAAAGGCAAAACCAGTATCTCAAAAAAGTTGTAACTTTATTAATGCTTTCTTGAACCCAGGATTCTTTGGGAGTCTGAGTATAGAAGCTGCATAAATGAGATGTGGCATAGCTAACTAAAAGAAGGCCTCTGTGAGGTTGTGCAGAGACCACCATGCAAAGCTTTGCTATTTGGCATGTCCCTGACTTTGGGAATTGTGTGAACGCCAGCTGTGCCTCTTGCACTCTTTCTCCACGCTCAATAGATTATGTGCTTCCTTTTTTTCCTTCTCTCTTGGAAAGGGAAGCCAAAGTATAGTAAAAGTGCAAAAATCAGTTGTAGTTAGAAACTAGAAATAAATATTAAGCAGATCCTTGCCTTGCATGTCACTTCCATTTTTCTCAAGTGTGGATTTTTATAGGTGTTATTAGTTCCTTATAGTCTGTGAAGAATTAGAGTTCGTTTTCACCACTATGTACGTGCAGCACATGCTGCTTGAATATTACACCCACTTGTCAGTCTATATTTTTTATTTTTTTAAATCTGAATGATAGTTCACGGGCAGTGCTTGAGACTAAGATTATACTCAGCCAGACCAATTTGCAATTTTGAACGCAGGTGGTGTAACTTTGGATTTAGGGTACTGTGTAAGTTGTGTAACTCTGGACTGCAGTTTCTTTTTTCTGCCGGAAGGGAGAAGAAAAATCCTTATAAAAAATATGATTTAATTCATTGTGTTTCATTAGACTCTTTTTGTCACAAAATTCAAGGTTATTTTTAGTTAGGTTTTTACACAGACTGTTCTACAGTGATGTTACAAAGAGCCTCCTCTCTCAGTCAGCCCGCTGACTGTCAGGCCCCGCAAGTGATGCTCTATTTTAACAAGAACTCTCTTGATTTTGGAGAGAGTACAATATATTGGCAAGTGACTTAAGCTTCAGGCTTTGTTGGATAGTACTGTACAGACATTCAGTAACTCTGTCTATGTCCAGAAAATGCAATGATCCTGTTTCTTAGGAGAACATTTTTTTATCCAAGTACAAAATGGGAGTCTAAATTGGATGCCTTCACATTGTATTTGAGTCATTTTCTTTGCTACAGTAGCTTCTCTCCCCTCATTTCTTAATTTAAGAAGGGAAAGAATCCACAATACAGGCAGTAAGTCCTTCAAAGCCCTCAGCTTTTTATGTTTAAAGGTGGCATCTCCACTTTTCTGCTAAAGCTCCTTGGTTGTGCTGACAAGGCTGCCAGAATCTGTAATCTTTTGACCTTACTGCATGGGTAGAAGTATAATGACAAAACTTGAGGGGGATTTTTGAATGCGGTAAGGTGAGCACCCCTTACTGCACCTTCGGTGTGTGGCCCAGGCAGGCTGTACCATCATACCCAGGGATGACTGTGCCTAGAGCTGGCTTTGCTCAGCGGTGTGTACTTGCTCAGGCACTTCCGCACACACCACGCTCTTGCAAAATTCCTGGGACCCAGTGCCAGAGAGGAGTGTGGAGATCACACCCTGTGGAAAGCCGGTGGAGGTGCTGGTGGGCAGGGAACGGAGCTGAGCCCAGGGCAGGGACAGAAGCGTGGCAGCCAGCCTTACTGCGGTGGTCTTCCTCTAGCAAATATGGTGGTATTGTTCTGGGGCGGCCATCACCAAGGAAGTGCTGAAGGGCACCTGATGGAGAAACAGAGATGAAGTCAAGTCTGTGAACCTTTATCTGAAGATTTCTGCGTTGTGTGTGTGCAGAAGATCATTGTTAAAACTATACCTAACTGTTCAGTCCATCATCTGGGTGGATACGGGGTTATCAAGAGGGTGATTTTCTGAAATAACTTTTCTGTGCAATCCGTTAACATTACTGAATACCTTATGCTTTTATTAGACCAAATTGGTTAGAAAAAGTGAACGTGTCTTTGGGCTCAGAGCTTTTTCCTCAGCTCTGACAAGAACTAAGTTATTGTTAGTCTTGATGGAAAAATTTCGAGCCTGAATACTAGTCTGCTTTTCATTCCCAATATCAAGAAGTGTTTCTTAAAAGATTGTTGCTGTTCTTGGTGAGCCTTATTTCCTTATATCTTTAGGTCTTTACAGCTTTAACACCACCACGGTGCACTTGCCAGTGAAAGGTGAGTCCTATAACAAATGGTGGGTGACTTGACTTTGTGTTTTGAGGTTTGGCTATCCATTTAAAGTTTTCATGATCCTACCATTCAGTCCTGTTTTAACTGTCTAATTATTTGCAATGTTTCCAAAGTATTGTAGATTAGGTGGAAAAAGTGAAGGAGATAAAAGGTTAAAATCTGTTTGTCTTACGATTTAGATTCAAGTCTTTTTGAAGCATGGCCTGCCATGGCCTTTGAAGTTAAGTTCGCAGGAGAGTGTGCCCACATCTATAAGCTTTCGGTGTGGATGAGACCCTGTATTCAGACATGTTTTCATTTAACTACAGTCCCTATGCTGGAAGGATTGAGGGCACGTTCTGCTGGTTTGAAAGCAGACTTGCAAAACTGTCACTTGCTGTTCTATTCATACACTCTTGCAGCAGTAGTTTTTAAAATTTACTGTCCTTTTTGCATGCTTATTTTAGGAGACTAGTTCTGCAAAACATGGCCTCCTTTAGTTTGGACTGGTTATTGAGCTGTAAAAATGGGATCTGCAGAGTGTATTTTTAAGAAATTTTTTTTTTTTTAAGTTAGTTGCTATTTTCAATTTTATTTAATTTTTTTACATTCCTCCAAAGACCTACATTCCAGATCTATTTTCAGTATTTTGATTTAGAGGGAAAATATGGAAGAACAGTTTGTTCATAGCCATGTTCTCTCTTTTTGGCCTTACGCATTTAACTTCTTGCAGAGGAGTTTGTCCAGTCTTTATAGCCACTTACGCAGCAATATACTTAATGATGCAATTATTAAGTGTCCTGCTCATTTCCATTATAGTGATTTTTTTGCTTGTAGAAGATGAAATTATTAGTCTTACTTAAGCTCATGCAAGTGCATAGCAAACAAAATAATGCAATAAAAATTCTGTGAAGTTTTAAATTTAGTAAGTTTATGTGGGTAATTTGGGTGTAGTTCCTAATCATTATTTGATCCGAGGTAGAACAAGGAAGCAGACAGAACTGTGACTTTATTTTCAGCCATAGGCTAAATAAAACTACTGTGTTTATAGTACCTGTGCTTTTTAGGTAGGTTGCTTGTTAAATCAGAGGGTTTTAGCAAGGGTTTTAAAATGAACCGACAGCCTAAACTGTTCAGAATTGATCCTTCCCATGAGTGAATTACTTCCCATGAGTGAATTTCTTTCAGTCTCTTTCAAAGAGCAGACTAATTTAAGTTAAAAAACAAAACAACCCCCAAAACCAAAACATCAGAGCATTGCAGGGATTTCTCTAAGTCTATATCCATAAACCTTTTTTAGGCATGGAATCATATGCTCAGTTATTTAGCCTTGCAGAACTGTCATAAGCTGAGGGGGGAAAAAAAAAAGAATTCTAGCAACTCATTTCACGTATGTTGCTATGGCAATATTCTCTTCTGCATTAAAAAAAAAATAGTGCTTTGCAAGCCTTACCCTTTCCCTTGTTTCTGTCCTGGCTCCTTCACCATTGGGAATGGAGACAGGGCAGTCTGCATCTGCCTTTCAGGTGATAACTCAGTTTACAATGCATATATGAGTAGGGAAGTGCTATAGTTTGAGCTCGCTCTGGGGTGTTGTCAAACATAGCGCTGAGAGTACATGCATCCAAGTTCTGATTTTCTCTAAAGAATTAATAAAAAAAAAAAAATCAGCTCTAAAAGAATTACTAAAACTGTACTAAGGAGAGCATGGATACTGACACAGTGCAACGAGCAAGTTATGTTTTCCAATATTTCCATTTTTTCCAAAAGAACAATTCCTGTACAAATATGCAGCCTGACTGTTGCATTTCATATTTAAATTTAAAAGAAAATTCTTCCTAAGCCAGATATGTATATACAAATAACAAGGAAGCTGAAGAAAATTGAAAGCTTCGCATCTCCCTCAGACCTGTTTTCAGGTATTTTTGTTTCTTAGAGAACATCCAGAATAATGTCTCACACTACAATTCTTAAAGCCCTCTTCCCTGGAGTTTGTGTGACCCTAAAATCCTAGATTTGTTTTGTAAGGAGCAAATACTACTTTTTTTTTTATTTCAATGTGGAGTCTGTCCACATATGTTTTGCATTGCACGTTAATTGCAATGCAAATTGCCACCATATTTCTTTAAAATTGTAGGAGCAGTTTTGCTCATGTGGTTTCTGGTTCCTGAGAATTCCCTCGACCTCAATAAAACTCTGTTGCAAAATTGCTCGTGTCATCTACAAAATGAGTATGATTATCTTTTGCTTTCATTATATCTGACAGAACTATGCTAAAACTATTCTTGAGCCTAGAAATTGTGTGGTGGCTGTGTATCAAATCTGTTTTTTGAAAAGGAAAGAAACACCCCAAGTTATGTATCTTTTGAAGCACCTGTGTTGGTGTCGTGTGTGCATGGTCCATTGCTTGTGTATGTACGTATTCTGACATTCTCATTTCATTACAGTACCCAGAGTGATACTGTATTCTGATCATAGAATCATAGAACGGTTTAGGTTGGAAGGGACCTTAAAGATCATTGAGTTCCAACCCCCCTGCCATGGGCAGGGACACCTCCCACCAGCCCAGGTTGCTCAAAGCCCCATCCAGCCTGGCCTTGAACACCTCCAGGGATGGGGCATCCACAGCTTCTCGGGGCAACCTGGACCAGGGGCTCACCACCCTCACAGTGAAAAACTTCGTCCTAATATCTATTCTAAATCTACCTTCTTCCAGTCTGAAGCCATTCCCCCTCGTCCTATCACTACATGCCCTTGTAAAATGTCCTTCCCCAGCTCTCCTGTAGGCCCCCTTTAGGTACTGGAAGGCTGCAATAAGGTCTCCCTGGAGCTTTCTCTTCTGCAGGCTGAAAACCCCCAACTCTCTCAGGCTCAGTAGCATAGCTCAGTCCTCATAGCAGAGGTGCTCCAGCCTGTTGATCATTCCAAGCCTGTCCAGGTCCCTCTGGATGGCATCCCTTCCCTCCAGTGTGCCAACTGCTCTACACAGCTTTGTGATGTTGGCGAACTTGCTGAGGGTGCGCTCAATCCTAACATCCATGTCACTGAAAAAGATGTTAAATAGTACCGGTCCCAGTACCGACCCCTGAGGAACACCCCTGAGGATCTTTCCTTTACACATTGTTGATGAAGCTTTTAAGAACCATCTTTTGCAAATTACTCTTCCATGGGCCATTTCTGAGAAAAAAATAAATAAAATGATAAAGACCTGGTCTCCTGTGCGGTCATTATTGTGTTGAATGCAGTGGACACTGGAGAAGTTCAGGAAATGTTTCCTGAAACATTTTATCCCTGTTTAGAGTTTGCTAACTTTTCATTTGAGGAACTTTGAACCTAATGAGTGCCACTTATTTTGATTTCTTTTTAATTTGCATGCTCTGATGCACATTCAAGGAGTGTCTCTGGTAAGGTGATATACACACAAGCATTAACTTGGGCAAAAGAAAAGTAGGAGATAGAACGCTGCAAGGGGAAGATGCCTTGGCTATCTTAGGAACCACTAAGTCTGTTCTCTAGCTATTAAATAGCAGCATCACAGTGAAGGTACGTAGAGAATCCATAGTGCTGTAGGGGATGCCGAAGGAGAACCTCTGCCTCTGGTGACAGTGGCATTGGCTGCTCTCATGTGGTCCAAGTCACAGCCCACCTGTTGCACGCTCGCTTCTGTTGTTTCACTGTCTGAACTTGGAGTAACTGTGACATGGATGAATTAATGCCAAATTCACAGTTGCATTTAATTCTGTAAGAATAATTTTGTATGTAATATAACACTGTTAAGCAAACCAAATATTTATGTAACTTAAGCAGCCTCTACCTTGCAAAAGGGGAGGGAGTGCTTCATTTTTGTCTATTCCTGACACTTCCTTTGTTACTGAGGATGTGGTTTACTTTCATAGGGCTAATGTATCACATAACTAAGTATTAAACATTTGCCATAGATAAATGCCTGAAATAAATAGCAAAAAAGAAGGGCTAGAGGCTGAAGGGGCAAAACAATGTAGGGTTTTTTGCCTCTCCACGGAGGCAAAAATCTTTAGACGACTTATTCACTCCTTTTGCTGTCGTCTCCACTCGAACCAAAAACATTTCACGGGGCAGACTCTGTGGTAGCTGCTGTTCTCAGTCTGAATTCAAAACCTGGCAAGAAAACATGAGCTAAGTCACATTTCTGACATGTCTGTTTTCCTTTAATTGATCTAAATTCTTTCTTAACAGGCTCAGAAAATACACAGGAAATAAATGAATGTATCTTCCTGTTTATATCTCAGGAATGTTTTCTGCGCTCACTGGGATAGGTCAACTGAAGGCTGTGTGTGGAGAGGTTGGAGCTGTCAGTGAGCAAAGCCTTGAGAATGAACGGGAAAGTTTTTCCTCAGCTATCTTTCTCCTAGCTTAGATTTGTATTTTACTCTGCTGATTGGAAAAAAAAACCCACCAAACTCAGAGCTTAAAGCCCACTTAAAACCCAATAATTTTGCTTCTGGTCATTGAGGATCTGATTATTAGGCAATACCTTTGGAAACCATTTCAACTACATGTAATTGAGCATATGTTAGCATATAAGATAGTGTGGCGCTATTTCCAGCGGCGCCTGACAGTAAGAAAAATAACTTTAAAGCAAACTCAGAGCAAACTGCCTGAGGTTTACTATGAAATTTAAATGCAAACTAATATTTTATATTTAAAAAGCAGTTTTCACTTAAGGATTCGTTCCTGTTAATTTTGTTGTATTTATGTATTTATTACAGCGATCTTAGTCTTTTGCCCTGTTGATCTTAAAATTCCTAATACTGTTGACAAATGTATGTATGTGCAGTGGAAGGTACGCCTTGTGGGGAAGATACAGTTGAGAATCATGCTGGATGTCAGACTATCTGAACAAAGATCACTCTAGTACTGGAGTTCTCATTTGCTCAAATGAGCAGCTGCTTTCAAACTGGAATTGTTTCATTTTTCATTTTTATACATCTTAATGATTCATAAAGATATTTTACTTTTTATTTAGTGATAGGCACAGGTAAATACCAGGCATCTCTGAGAATAGCAATTTGTCTGTACAGAAATAGCTGAAGGGAAAATGACTTCTTTAATGTTACTGGGTTAAGTTGCAGCCTGCTACTATTTTGTAGGGTCTTTATTTGAATAGATTCTTATCAGTTGAAAAATCACAATAACATTATAAAGGCCAGGTTTCCTATGCAATCATAATAATGAAGTGAAAATGAAACATACTACACTGTAAAATTTAATAAACATTTCAATATATTGTCCGGCACCAAACATATGGAAGATTTCTACCAATTTATAAATTGCCTGAAGCAACTACTGTTTTCTCTAGACTGCTTAGCCAAAATCTGCTTTAAGCTCAGAGCTGTCTGGCGTGCACTGGCTGAGCTGATTCTAGGCATTTGCAAATAGGTAAAAATGAAGCCCATGCAGTTTATTGTAAGTGATTCTCATTTACCTTTGCCTATTGTCACCACAATATTTTTAGCACAGCTATTTCCAGAGAAGTGTTGTTTTTCTGATCAAAACTCAATTTTGTAACGCATTCAGTTCATTTTATTCATATTCTGTTAGCGTACACATTTAGTTATCACTGAAATTTAAATAGCCCCATCTCTCAATTGTAATCTTCACCCATACTGATAAAAAAAGTATTTTAATAAAGTTTGTTTATTCATATAGCACTCATCATTCATTTGAAATTAAATACCTGTTTTTACTACTTATCTAATGTGTGAATTACCCCTTTTTTCTTGCTGTTGTTGTAGAGGGAGTTGAAATCAACTAAGTTTCTAATAGTCTCCTCACTGTTCTAAATTAAGTAGGTATGTTTTATCTTCCTGGCATATGGCTTCAGATTTGTAAAGATAAACACTATTCTCCTCTTTTAGTTTAGTCTGTAGTATCTAGTATTTTCATGTTGATACTTTCTTCCTGTTAATTGTAATTATTTCTTCGTTAAACTTGAATTTCTGTGGATGTCATGACTATTTTGAAGTCACAGGTTGTACTGATAAATTGTGTATGTTCTTTTCAAAAGAGATGACACCTGGGTAGTATCTTTAAGCCAAAGATAAAATTACCTTAAAGAACATGTTGTCTCTGCGTTATTTTGCAAAGTATATGTTTTATGGGGCTGTCTAATGTTAACTAAAATAAAGCAAGAGTCTTTGTGTATGACCTGGGTAAATACTTTTAATTTTGGGTCTCTTTACAATTCTAAAATCTCATTTACTTAAATTTCATGAGATACATAATTATTTTTATGTAAAATGATATTTTAAAAGGGAATGTCATTTCCTTTTATAGCTACTGATTAATCTACTTCTATTCAAAGATGTAATAACTCATACCATAATCACACTCTCATTAGAAAATAATTAGGCAGTTCTGGGGCGTCGCGGTTATATGAACTAGTCATAGACCTAGGATGTTAAAAACAGGAAAAAAACCCTACAATCAAAACTAGTTCTTTGTTTTCCAGAAGACACAAAGAAGCTTATTTTGGTTATATCATCTGGTGGAAGCATATGCATTTCTTCTTTTTATCTTGGTAGTTCTTGGTCAAAAGGCTACATCAAGCCTAGTTCACTATATTCATAGCAACATTTTGGCAAATGAGATTCAGCCTAGATAAATGTTAAAGGGATGCACATTGAAAAATAATCATAACTTTTTGTATAAAATAATGGATTCTGAGGTGATAATCATTATTTAGGGAACTACCATTGAAATAGGTGTTTCATAAAAGCATCAGCTTTGTGTTCAATAGTGATTTAAAAAGGCAAATACATGATTAGGAACAAAGAAGGAGACAACACAGTGGAAAATGTAACTATGCCAAAATACAAGCCCGTCATGCATCACCTATGGAATAGTCTATGTAAAAGGTACAGCATGACGGGGTTTGGGGAAGAGTGAAGGAGAGGATCTTGAATTATGGAGCAGCTTTCTTGTGAGGAAAGACAAAATTGAGTAGAACTCTTCAAGGCCGAAAAACAGATGGCAGAGGGTGATACAGTAGATGTCTATTAAATAGTGTGCCAGGGAGAGGGTGACTGCGGAATGACTGTTTGCAGGCACTTTCAGTACAAGAATCAAAGGATGTCAGTTGAAGCTATGAGATGGCAAATGTAGACCAAATACAAGAAGGTCATCCTGTGGAAAAGGCGTCAGTATACTCTGGAATTTCATGCCATAGTATGTGGATGTTAGAAGTTTCCGTATGCTCAAGGGGGAACTGAATAGATTTGTGGAATAAATATCGAGTGGGAGTTACTAAATAGATAGGAATCCCATCTGGTGGCCTCTGAGCTGCCATTTGTTGGAGACCAGGGACTGCTTGGGGGAGGAAGAATCCCTGTGTGCTTAGCTTGCTCTTATGCTTTTCCTTGGACATCTGCACATGGCTGTTTTTCTAAATATAGGATGCTGGCCTATGTGGATCTTTGATCTGTCCTAGAAGAGCCCTTCTGTTATCATTGCGCTCAACTTCTTGGGTCTGCTTCTTTTCCACGGGATTTCTGTTGCATGAAAGATAATTCATTCTAGTTAATGTTTGTAAAGTAAAACACTTTGTTTGGAAGAAGGTGTATATAAGTGAGAAAGATGGTAAGACTTGACTCCAGTAACAGACTTTGAGTATTGGCTTACGGCATAGGAAAGAACTAGAGAAACTTGAAGTAAAAGTTATGTCTCAGATCATGCAAATCAGGGATTTGAACCTGGCTTTGAGAGTCTTTCCTAGGCTGTCTGCATGCAGAGAGCGTGTTGTGTGCGTCTCTGTGTCTCCCACTCTCATATTTCTAGTTGGAAATGCTTCCAGACAAAAAAAATAATACTTAAGACCAGTAGTTCTTATCAAAACATGTTACCTTTGAAAAAGTGTTCTGAGAAAGCCTAACAGAGGTGAGGAAAGGTAGACGCCTTTTTTTTTTTCTTCTATGTGTACAAGTCTCTGCAGCATTTACCACCCCTTTAAATAGACTCGAAATGTATTTTACATTGTGTCATTTTACAGTAAGCTGTCTGATAAAGTTGTTTTGGTATTGAAAATGTTTTTGGGGCATTAACCAGAGGGTTGTTTGCCCTTTAGAAGTTTGAATGTGTCTCCTGATCTCACGCCTGGTGTTGAAAGCTGAGCACTGGCACGGGTTGGTTGCCCAGAGAGGTGGTGGAGTCTCCATCCTTGGAGATATAAAAAATAAGCCATCTGGGCATGGTCCTGGGCAACTGGCTCTAGGTGGCCCTGGTGGAGCAGCAAGGGGCTTGGACCAGATGTTCTCCAGGGGTTCCTTCCAACCTCAACCCTTCTGTGATTCAGTGAAAGCTAACTGTGTGGGCATACACAGCTTGTATTCAGAAACAAAAAACCAAACCCAAAACCAAAAAACCCCAACATAAAAAAAAAAAACCCACCAGAATTGCAGGACAGTATTTTTAATGCAATATTTTTACAGGAAATTTGAAGGGGGCGGGTGGGAAGAGAAGACAGACATGCCATCCTATCAAAAGAAGGGGAATACTGAAGGTTAGGTTGGCTGTCCTTTGTTTCAAAATCAAAATTTTGTTTCAAAAAAGGCTTTATAGTCTTCTATCATGGCTTTTTGAGAATAAGGCAAAGGGGTTGTCTTACTCTTAAAGGAATAAATTAAATTCTAGTTTTTTCACAGTACAATTCAATAACACATGATTTTATTTACTTATGAAGTGCAGGGCTTGTCTGTCTTTTTGATTGAAAACAAGAGGGAGAAAACAATATACTGAATTCCAGATATTTGTGTATTTCCTATGCTATGTTTTGAGGCTAGTACTATAAATATACTTTGAATGTCTGATAGAAACAGTCTGAGAATTCTTTAAGCCACTTCAGCCAGTCTGCAGGCCTCCAATGAAATAATAAACATTGTATATATGTTCCCTATTGCATATTATATAAATATTACTTCAGCTCTTTTCCTGCTTACATGGAACCTATATTGGAAGTAGAAATTAGGGCCAGTTTCCATGGCAATGTGGCAGCACTGGGAGGAAGGCTGATGCTGTGCTGTGGTTGGTATTTTTATGCAAGGGAAGGGATGCAGACCTACATTTTTAGATAAGGAATGTATTTCAATGCACAAAAACATGTAAGATTTTTTATAAATCTGTTTAAAAAGTAGATCTGTATAACAATGGAAATTGAAACCTATTGTTTGCTGTTTGCAATAGAAAATTAATTTTTATCTAACGTTACAGAACAGCACTGTTAAATATATACACAATTATTACTGCTATATTTGCATGGAAATTGCAAGGAGTCTTCTGTACTGAGAACAAAGGAAGTTTTGTACTGGGGCAAAACAAGGACAAAATAGGCTGAGTTTTGGCTTAGTCTCCTAGCCTTTTCAGTCTAGTTTTCACCTTCTGAACTCTTTTAAAATCATTTTCACAAAGGTCTTTGAGGACTTCCAGAAAAATCTTGTTTTTTTTTTTTTTAATGGCAATCCTATCCCTCTGGTTTTCTTTATTTTCTCCGGGTTTTCAAAAGATAATATGTGCTTGTTTGTTCTTTCAACCCTCTGTTAATCTTTCAGTGGTACTTAGTATACCTTTTTCTACTTTTTGCATGATCATAGGGGTGGGGAGAGCTCTGACGCCGACTCCCGTATTTTTATTCCCCCCTCCGCGGTCACTGAGAATGGTGAGGAAGCCAGGCCCCTCATGCCACTTATTTTCTAAGGACTGTCCAGTGGTTCTGCACAATTGCTCCTCCCTGTGTATTATGCTTGCCATTTGTGTATGAAGTGTCATCATTATTTGTTCAAGAAATGGTTGTAGCTGATACACAGATACCTAAGGGGAATTCAGATTAAATTGGAAGAATTGTGGACGCTATTTTACAAACTGTCTTTCACGTACTTGTGAAGATTGCTGATGGGAGTAGACTGGGACATCAGGTGATGTGTGGTGAGGTGGAGAAAGCAAAGGTTGTGTTTAAGATAAACAAAAAAAGGCTGCTGCTTATCCTTCCCTAGAAATTATATTTCTGCAGAATTAAATGTACATTGATGAGATCTTCAGGTAGTTATTTTCCTTTGTTATTAATGAAATAGTTAGGAGTGAGGAAGGTATCAGGGAGCTTTCTAGAAATGCTACATTTTCTTTTGGGTACCAGGAGTCATTAAGGGAAGGGATTTCTAAAGCCTACAGTTTCTCTTTTATCTTTGATGGGACTAGGGTAAAGCTTCGCTCATCTCTTTGCATTTCTCTATGCCTCCTACACTGCAAAGTACTTGGTCCACCTCAGTGAAGTGGGATGTTCTGAGAAGATGAACCTAACTGGAAGCAGTAGTCTTCATAAATGTGAAGGGCTCCGTTCATCTCAGTGAATCATCATCTTTCTTTCCCAGCCCTGGCACTATAGTCTGTATATGGTGTTGCTTAGCTTGAATTCATCAAAAGGGAACGGATTTATCCTAACTGGGACTCTCATAGAAATCCAAGCAGATAAAATGTTCACAGAGGAATGTTAGCCTCTTCCCTGTGTCTGGCACCCACACAATCAATCAGGATTAAGCTGGAAGGCTTGACTGTCTTTGTCATGCTGATGATTTAAAGATGTCTTACTTTATAGTGGAATATCTCCATCCCATCCTGCAATCACCATGTGTTTCAGCTATCATCTTTTCAGAGGTTTAGCAAATCAAAGCTCTAAGTGATTGCCTGTGTGCACAGTGGCACTGACTGCATATAGACATCTTCATTAGAAGCAGAAAAACAACTTTGCCTCTGCAGTAACTGTAGGTACATAAGGTGAGATGAGCCTGGTGCGCTTTCAGTTCCTCTTGGCTTTGTCTCTTGAAACACAGTGGTTCAGCTCTGAGTTTCTTTCAGCTCTTTTCTGTCCATTATTGCTGTTAGTCTACACAGCTGCTTGAGGACTTCTCTGACGCTTGTCAGATAACTGAGCCAGTGCCAAAGTAGACTTTAGCTGGCTTTGGCACTGACTCGGCTTAGGAAGAGTCAAGGTAATCCATTGCAAACATGTGTAGTGTGTCTTAGTTTTAGCACCAGTCAGATCAAGAAGCTTTGCCACCACTGTAACACCTTAACATTTCCACTTTCAGTAACAGTAAACTTACAATGTTCCTTGGATCTCAGTTTCTGCTTGTAGTATGTCATGGGTTTGAAGTCATGATGTCACCATCCTTTACTGTCATTAGGACTCAGCACCAGATTGTTTCTGACCTTTACTGGGCCATACCAATTATCCTGGACGTTTGACTTTGAAACCTGGAATCTGCAAGTTCTTCAGTTTTGCAGACAGCTCTGTGTGTGGTCAGGTGCAGGCACCATTGGCCTTCCCTGAGAAACCCTGAGATGGGGTTACTCGTGGAAAAGAGGTGAGCTGGAGGCGATAGCCTCCTCGTAGTAATAGTAGCTGTCCTCTTGCTGTTGTAAACTGGGTTCAGAATTTACCTTTACAAGATGAGCTTCCTTTCCTGAGGTGTACAGTTTACTGACCTGCTAGGGGGAAGCTTCAGTCACATTGTTCTGGTATCAATGCATAGGATATGGAGAGATCTCCCTTTAGGAGGCAGGTGCGTCTTTACAGTTGCGTCTTCTCTACGAGGGAGAATGTTCATCTTATCTGGGATGCCACGACAGCTGGGATTCCTTGAGTGCTTTTCCACCATGGGTGAGACTCTCTCTTGCTGTTAGAAACAGGAATATTCCAATAAGTGAGTCATCCAGCATCCATGCTGTGAGGTAAAGCATGCCAAGGCTGGGATGAGTCAGATGGTCTGATAACCCTTATTCTCAGACTTGCTGATACATAAGAGATTCTGAAAACTTCATCAGGAATTGTCAGTCTTTGGTATCCAAAACTGCCTCATCCAAGCCAGCTGAACCAGCTGGATAGGGCTCTAAAATACTGAAGTGACTTCCCTAGCGCTCCTGAAATAGCTGCTGCTTGTTGAGGATCCAGTCAAATGAAAGGACCTTCACTTGCAAGCTTTAAAAAAAAAAAAACCAAACAAAAAAAAAGGGAGAGAGCGAGCTACAAAATGGGCTCTACAACCCACAAGGCAAATCATTGATGGGAATAAGGGGTTGAAAAGGATTTCCCTGGGCATGTTGAAAAGGCACGTGGAGGAATCTTACAGACTGAGGATTAATGACCTCTGCACTGAGGGAACATGGGACAGGAGAGGATGCTGAATGGAGCGGCTTTTGAAAACACGTCGTGAAATTTGCATAAAATAAATGAAAGATGCCATGTTCTATAAGGTGATTTGGGCAAGAGGACAGCTGTGAATTTTGTGTTAGAAAGTATGCAAACTAAAGTGAAAAAAATAAGCGATCTAGGCACTTTAAGAAATATACTTTTTTTTTTCTCGTGAACCTAAGTTACTGTTTTCTTCTAGGTCAGTTTGTCAAACAATTATCCAAATAAATGTGTTTCAACGTGTCTGAACAGTAATAATTGCTACCGCCTCTATACAAATAAGAAGACAAAAAGATCAAGTAAAGGGTCATGAATTGCATGGTGTATTACCTGAAAAGAAGATGAAGATGACCTTACTGAGTGAGTCTTACTACATTGTGAAAGTCCTCATACTGGAGAGATGGAGTCTCTCTGGACTGTAATTCAGAGCCAAAGAATGACTATATTTTTGATTCCTTTTCTTTTCATCTCTATGAAACTATCACTCCAAAAACTATCTCACAGATGCAGGAAAGCTCAGCAAAGCCAGCGTGCAGATCTAAGCAGACCAGCAAGAATATGCAATGTTTGTACTTACTCATTTCTTGTTCCTGGCTTAGCCATGGTCAGTGTCCAGGCTTCAAAATTATGTTCTTGCTTATGATAATACTAGGTGTAGAAGAATGGATGCTAAAATTCAGTTCACCTCCAGATATAGGTGCAACCCTCAAAGTATTTGAGGTCATATTTTAAAATACAGTATATTTAAAATCAGCTGCTCACTGTTTATCTGTATTTGGGTGAGAATCAGTTTTCATTAAAAACATGTCTGTAATTTTGCCATTTTCTCACTTTTGACTGCTGCTAGACTTCGCGATCTCTGCCTCTTTTAGGTATTTCTGTTATGAAAATAGATTCTTAAATTAATGTGAATGAGCAATATATATATAAAAACTCAAAGCAGGCATTTCATATGTTGTACTTATGGCCACGTATACCCAAAATGGAAGAATTTTAGTAACTTGAAGACTGGCAAAATGTTTTTGAATGACAGGCGTATTTGCAACTTATGTCTAATTTTTAAGATAAAAAGTTTTAAGTTGCTCTTGTTTGGCTTGTTTTTATTATTTACTAATACTGCAGTGCAAGTGTAGGTACTTTCATAAAATGCTAGTAGGAATTGTGAAAAGGTTTGTTAAAATTTTTGTGCAGTTATATGGAGGAGATGTTACTAGCATTTGGAAGTTTGGGAGGGGGCTTGTGCGTTGTAAAATCCTCATTTCAGCTTCTCCAACGCAAGATGAACAGGGTGAACTTTGGTATCAATATTGTTCCAACTATGGCATTCAGAATTTATCGCTGCAGTGATGCTTTGTGTTTGCTGCAGACAAAGAGGTTCTTCTGATAGCTGACTTTGTCATGCAACCTTGTTCCTTCGGGCTCCCCCGCCCTCCCCTGCCAGTTATGTCCCTCAGTGTTTGTCCCATCCAAAATGCTTGTCTGCTTACCCTTTTCTCATTGCCTGTGGAATTGAGTCCACAGACGTAATCCAGAGCATGATGCATTTGCACTAACAGGATGAATGCGTCTTCCAAACATTAACTAAGCATGAGATGAAAAATGCTTTTTTGCATTGAGATGATCACGTGAAATCAGGATTACGTTTCAACAGGATGGTTGGAGGGCGGGGGGGGGCAAGAGGTACACTGCTGCTGACTTCATTCGGTATTAAGTGAAGGGTTACAATTCCACTGTTCCTATGAAATCTTGTCTGCTAGGCTGTTGAATGGGTAAAGAGGGGTGCGAAACACTGCACTTGTTGATTTACTCCTCATTTTGCTGAAGATTATCACAGTTGTCTTCATATAGTTTCTAACACATATAAATGTGATACATACTTCCTTGTAGTGCATGTATGTTTATATTAACTCCGAAGAAGTTGTTGGCTTCTACTGATAAAGACTAAATCCCATGTTTCATAATTTAGTTATGAATTCATATTTGAGTCCATCTTTGACATCAAAGGGTCATTGTCTTCAGGGGTTTTGATGCCAAATTAAGTTAAATCCACTAACTTTTCCAGGGGCAGGTAGGACTGTTGGCGCGCAGAGGGTGCTTCTTCCCTCTCCCCTTTAAAACTTGCAAATTTGTTGCTAGTAGCAACTGTAAGATACTAAAGCAACAACAGCATGTTTTCTGATTATATCTTATTAATAGAAAGACTAGAAACTCTATAATTTAACATGCCAAAGAGAGAGTCAGAAATTAAATACTACAACGTAACATGCCAAAAAGAAAGTCAAAAATTAATTTCCATTTATACACTTGTGAGTCATTCCGTTAAAAGTGATCCATCAGACAGCTTAACCATAGTAAGAGGGCAAAGAAGCCAAAGCAAATAGTGGCTACTTCCATTACCGCGTGCCAGTGTTTCCTGTCAGGTCTTCTTACTGGTCAGAAGTGGAGGTCCATACCCAGGGAGACGGAGGAACGAGCTGCGCAGCGTGAGAAAGGACTTTTGTTGCAAGAGGCTTTGGAGATGGTGAAGCTTCATGTGTGGTTTATGTGACTGGCTTGTTTTTTAACTAGGTTTTGATCATTGCATTGGAGCGTTACTCCTTATCTGACTGACTTCAGGTGGAGCTTTCATTTTGGCATGTTAGGATGCATGTATAAGAAACTGTATTCTCCATTGATCAATACATATTCCACAGACTTACAACAGCTGTGTTTCTCCTCTTTGGCTTTTAGGAATTTGTGCTGCTGCTTTTTTTTTTTTTTTTTTTTTATAACTTTCTCAGCCTTTACAACACTTTACTTGTGACTAGAAATATCGGTAAAGTGCAAGCTGCTCAGTGTACATCTAGGTATTTTCTTTTTGTGTCACCAGCTGGGTCTGTTTTTTCTTTAACTGTTGACTTTTTTTGCTCTGCAAGTCTGTAATGGATGACTGGTCTGGAAAGTAGAACTCTGCAAGAAAAACAGTGTTTGAGGAGGAAAATGTAACACCTTGGCAAGTTGAGTTAAGATGAGGCTTGCTGGATAGGTTTGGCTTCTGGTTTGCTGTCTTAAGAACATTTTAACAGAATGACATCTGTTTGAGAACAAAATTTTGTTCAGGACTGACTTCCAGAGCTTGAAACCAATTACTTCTGGGCACTTGGTGTAACTCCGTGTCAGAGAAAGCCCAAAAGAGGCACCTCCTGTAATGCCTACAAACCTTACTGCTTAATGTTACATGTGATTTGATCTGATGGTAGGCTGCTACCGACTCCCCTCAGCTCTGCCTGCCCTTGGCGCTGTGCGCGTCCTGCTCGCCTTGCCTCCAGTGTGGCTGCGCAGTGAGGGAGCCCACTTCATGGATTCGTTTTCCGTCATGGCTGTGTAATCACCAGATCCAGCACTGAGGCAAGGGAGAAGCTCTACTGTGAGCAGTGGCAAACGAGAAGGATCTCTCTTTGCCCCGGCACTCTGCTGCTAGGCTGGGGTGGTGGCATAAGGCTGCAGTACTAGCTGCTTTAAACGGTATTTATTTATAGGACTCGTTGTTTTGAACGGAAGAAGGCAGAGTTCCTTAGCATTTTACTTTAACTTTGGGTATACATTGGAGCCCAAGGTTGCTTCCAAAAGGCCAGTAAACAAGATGGGAGTGAAAAATTCATTCTCTGTCTTGCTGTTCGTTTGAGCTTACGGAAGTTACTGTGTCTCAGCCTGCTCCATTCCAGGAGGGGTTTCCGCTGGTGCTGTGATTGATGTTTGACAGTATGATGGTATCTTTCGAAGGAATGTTAACAGTCCCAGGAGGAACGATAACTTTGTTTGATAATGACCAGATGTGGAAACTGTTTCGTGCTTGTGACATGCCAGCAGTCTCTCTTTTTATGCATGGTTTTTCTAGAATTGGAAATTACAGTATAGTTCTGCGCTAGTATAAGAACACAAATAGAGCTTTTCATGTAAAGCAAAGCTGTGTCTGGAAGTTCATATTAACAATTTCTTGGAGTTAGTTAAAAACATGTCTCATTATGCTCTGTTTCCTTCTGGATTTATAAACTTTGTTTCTAAAAGCAGTAAGATGACCTCTGGCATAATTTAAAGTAATTATAATATTAAATTACAAATAATTTATCACAATAACTATTAAGATTTGAAATTATTCAGAATTATAATAAATTTAAAATCTTACTTGGAATATGCAACATAATTTTGTTCCTTGAGCAAGAACTTCGGGGTTGTTTTGATCTTGTGTTTTTGTTGCATGTTGTACGCATGTGGATTTGTTTAGAAAGCCTTCGTTTAAGGCTGCCTCTGGTTTGGAGAGCTCACTGTTAGAAGGCACCTGTCTAATTAAGCTAAATCTGCATTTGGGGAAAAAGAACAGGCAAGAGTTCAATGAGTAAAACAGAGACCATTTGGACAAATGAGAAGGAGATCCAAATGACCAAGTCCTTAAGCAATTAATAACAGCTGGAAGAAACTTGTATATAGAGGTTTCAGACTTGGAGCTCTACAGCACCTGAGAGCCTCGCCTGGGAGCATGAAAGATTTTGCCTTCTGGAGCTGGAGGGAAGCATAGCTGGAGCTCCTTCCAGATGGACCCACACCCACTCATAGGTTTCTTAAAGCTCACATCTCAGTGTTAGGAGGCTTACAGCACATTTCTTCTGATGGTTGCCCTCCCCCTGCTTCCTTTTTTTTTTTTCCTCTTCAATTTGAAATTCCCCAAAGAGCCTCTGTGGACATGTCAGGAGGTTGGTCACATTGTTGAATACAGTTTATTCCAAATTTTATTTTATTAAATATATGAAGGAGTGGTTGAACTTCCTTCTAATTGCATTTTCTATTAGCAAAAAAATTTTCTGGATGTGTTAATCTGAAAATATTAAGGAGAATTTTGTTTTCCCCTCAGGTTGAGGTAGTTCTTAGCTTAACCCCACCAATTTCTGCCTCTCTCCCATTTTTTTTAATTTTGACTTACTCTGTTTTCCTTCTGAGAGTGCTCTCCTAAAGGTAGGAGAATCGGATGCAGGTTTTAGCTACAGTCAAGGTAAAGTTCTGTTTACCTAAAAGTAGTCTTTAAGTTAATAAATTTAGTAGTTCATCATGCTTACAGGACAGAGTTCGTAGAGGAGTCTCTTCTTGTGTCTGTTCCCCATGGAGAGCAACATAAGGATTTCTTCAAGTAGTCTTGTTGTATAGCAATCTTGCCTGCAATGCATTCTTATCCGTTACTTAATGGTAACAATTAAAACTTTTTTTTTGTTTTTGTCTATGAGGGTTTCGGATAAAGAGGCCTGAAGTCTGTTTTGGTTTTTAGAAATGGAAGTGATTCATTTCTTGAGGAAAAGGAAGGAATGTCTGAAGATGAAGTGATTGTCCGAGGTGAGACCCAAGGTCCATCTCTGTTCCTTCTGGCCAGGAGCTTTTGCCTGGGGAAGAGCTCGGCGTTGGGCCCCGATGTGCTGAATAGTTTCCCAATCTCAGGCTGATGGGCTTCATGAGTTGAAGGTGGTTTTGTATTAGCTATCAGTTGATTTTTCTTCCACGAGTTTTCTGAGCCCTATTTGAATTTAGCTAGCTTCTCTTATCTGTGGTATATGAGGAAGAAAGGTGGCTTTAGTTTTTAACATCATGTTGCATGAGTAATTTTTTTTTTCTTTAGATTTTTTGTCAACTTGGCTCAGTTTGTGTGGGGAGAGGCAGTGAACAATCATTTCCTATTCACTTTTTTTGTGCCTCCCAAGATTTTATAGATCTCCACTGTCTGTTTTGCTGCCTGAAGAGTTCTGGTATGTTCAGATGCTTCCCATATGGAAGCCATTTCGTGTTTTTAATCACCCTCACTGCCCTTGTTTTACCTTTTCCAGAACAGAAGAACAGCAAACAACCCCACAACATCAGCAACAAAAAACCTGAACAGTTCTTCCTGAATCTTTCACGATATAATTTTCCAAGCATTTTCAGGTTTTAATGTTATGGAGATTGCTTTTAGTGTTGGCTGTTCCACAGTTGGAACACAGAGCAACATGTCCACGACAGAGAATAGTGAAATTAAGTTGTCAGTAATTTTACATTTCTTAAAGCGGGCAATTGATTTTTTTGTAAGACTCTATGCAGGATTTCAACATCCTTTGCTTCAAGTTCACTGTAGAGGAGAAATGCTTCAGCTTTTCTTTTGTCTTTCACCAAGTATTCCCTCTAAAAGCAGGTTAAAAATAGGATTTAGTTGTATTTTGTTTGGACTCTGTTGTAAATTTATTTTTGTCCATTTGAAAGAGAGTAATTAAAAGATAAAACATCCTGGCTAGTGTTTGTTAATTGTTTGTAATGCTTCTTTCAATATAATTATAAAGTTTGTCATTGTAGCCTGTGGAGATGGTCAGTTCTTTGCATACCTACTGACAGAGTACTGTGAGTCTAGAAATGGTGTGTCATCTTCTTCTATTAATTAATTGCTTATGCGTGGATGGTGATGAATAACCTAGTAGTGGTAGACCACAGAGTACCAAGTGATTACTCCAGAAAAACAGATTTAGTATATGCCTCTGCATGCATGTGTTACCTAATGTCTGTCATTACATACAACATTTTAGGAAGTAAGAGAGTAATAACTTGAAATAATGCAGCTGTTGAATAGCTTGCTGTGTTATGATAGTTTTTGACAATTACGTTTCTGAAAAGGAAATGAAGGTTAGCATACATGTTTATTACTCACAGCTTTCTTAATGGCTGGATTTTTAATGCCAAAGATGTTTTCCAGTCTACTTTGAAGAAAAAGTAATTCACATTTTAACAAACTGTATACTGGAAAAATGAAATCGAAGCTGAATAAAGTATATATTCATGCCATACATGGTAAAGGAAGATATTGTTGAAACATTCATCATAGGTTATCTTTCCAATTCAATAAAAGGGCTACTAAGAAATAGCAAGACTGGAGTTTGCTCATCAACTGATGTCCTACCTAACAGTGTGAAATTGTGCATTGGCAGAAGAACAAGCATCAGTGATGCCAGGATGAGTTATTCAACTTGTAGGCAGAATGTAAGCAGCCAAGTCAAGTGTTGAAGACTTGATCTTTACGTATACCCCAGAAATGTAAAAGTGAGCAAAACCAAAGAACAATGCTAAGAATTCCTTGGTAAGAATCCTAAACTGAAGCAAAAAAGTGGCAAAAGAAGCCAATAATGCAGAATTAGCAATCAGACTGATGTAAATCAGCAGCATTTCTTTCCTTCACCCTTCTTCATGTCCTAATATTCGATTGCTTCAAAAGGTGCAAGCAAAGCTAAAAGGACAAATCAAAGATCTTCCTCAGTTTAAATCAGTGTTTTGTTATTCTCAGATAAAATCATAAATCACTCCAGAAGGAAATAAAAGTAGTATCTTTCCTTCCTTCCTTCCTTCCTGATGTCCACAAAGGACAATAAGAAAACACTCCTGAATACCAAATACAAGTAGGATTGGAGACAGGAAAAAAATAACCCTTTTCAAAACAAAATCCAATAGAGTAGCTTGAGAAAGACTCAGAAGCAGCTCTATTTTCTTAATCTATTTCCCTAGGAATAAATTCAGTTATCGGCTTTTTTGAAATCTTGGGTTGTACAATTCCTCCCTCCCCTGGAGGGGGATTCTTGGTATTCCTTGATGTTTATTTCAGAATGGGCGACAAAATGCGTGAATCTCAATTCCAGAAATGCTTCCAGTTCTCTTCATCATGTGAAGAAACAGAACGAGTAGTTATTAAGACAAAGACAAAATCGGCACAACTTCAATGGAGTTTTGAACTTATGACCCCTGTACTGCATTGCTCTAACCTACCCTAGGTTTTGCTATATTTGTACGATCTTATGTGACCAAAATAATAACATGGAAACTTGGGGTCAGACCAAAATGAAATGATGGTACTGACCAAAATAAGGAGTCCAAGCACTGATGGATGTGCCTGTGTTACCTGGCATACTGCTTTCGGATATATTGATGAAGTGCTGGCTGTTTTACTATGCTTTATTTTTCTTGCTCATCGTTAGCATTATTAATTTTTAAGTATTCATAGTTCTTGATCTGTGTATCCAAAATGGCTTTGTGCCCAGCAGATGAGTTTTCAAGGTTTGTAATGTAGAACTTTATACTATGATGTGTTTGATTAAAGCTTTCTGCCAGCATCAGGCTGGGCACGGGGGCCATCAGCTTGCTGACACCATGAACCCAGGCTACTGGAGGGTCGTTAATCTAACGTGTAGTAAGGTGAACTGGTCAGAGAATGTGCTGTACCTTCCATTTGCTGTATCGGTTTACTTTCCTGACAATGTACAATATAGAGACATCTGTTGGGAACAAAAAGGGAAAGATGAAGGCAAAAAAAAAGAGCATAATTTGTGTAAGTAGGAGCACGTGCAAACATATTTATTGTTTATCCTACAAATGGATTCCTTCTCTCTCTTCTATTCTGTCCTAAGCTTTAGGTAGATTTCTCATCATAATGTAAACCATTAATGAATTAGTTCCAAATATTCCTTTCTAAATCTGAGCATTTGCTGAATGCATAGAAGAATGTTATTATCTGAAAGGGGTAGCAGGCAGATAAATTTGGTATGCATGCAACTTCCCAGTGCTGTCCTTTAAAGCAAAGGCATAATAGCAGCTGCTGTGCAGGCGGTGCATGTTGCCAGTGGAATTTATTTCTGACCAACTGTGTACTCTTCGACTCCAAATGCTCTGTCTGTCTTGAACAATTGCAGTGTGTAAAAAGAAAAAGAAGTGGGGGGGATTGTAAGGAGGAGGACTATAGGAGTGAGATAAACATAAATACAGTTTTTACTCGTGATCAAGGAAGTATTTGAATCTAAATTTTAAGAGTTGAAAAATTAGCTAATTACAGATTTCTATTTTTTTATTGTATAAATGACAAAATACTGTTAATATGGTGTTTTTCAGATGGCTTAGATTTGAAGTGGATACAAATGCAAATTGTAGCAGCTTTTGATGGCACAAACACTTTTGAGTTACTTTGCAAATGTATTTTGCAAGTATATTACTTGGCAAGTATGTTTTTTATTTGTATGAAGTATGAATACAAAACCCCCCTTCAGCTTGTTTGGAGAAGGCTTTCTTAATTATTTGACAAACAGTTATGCTTCAACCCTAATTTTCATTTTTTATGTGTATTGAAAATACTCAGAATTTTGAAATGTGAGTAATTCGTAGGTGTTTAGAAATGCCAAGTACAGCCTTTCGTGGAATAGGATATAAAACATATTTCTTTGGTTTTTCTAATCTGGAGATGCAAGACAGAAAAACACCTCTTGGTTGGCGGTGTTGGGTTTTGGTGGTTTTGTTTTGTTTTGGGTTTGGAGTTTTTTTTTCAGTCGGTGCATATTAAAGCATGCTGTGTGTGTTCCGGAAGAGCATCATAGGCTACCTAGGAAGATTAATTTTTTTCTCTTACTTCCTAATAGGTGTTTTCAGTGTTTTGGATATTGATATAGTCTTGGCAGCAGCTACAGATGAGAAGTGCATTAAGTCATCTGGTTGGGGTCAGTGTTGCTAGAAGATTGTTTCTTGCTGTGCATTAATAAGATCCTCCGTCAGCTAGCAGGCAGGAGCTTTTGAGTAACTTGATATTGAAAATATTTCTTCTCAATCATGCTCAAGAAGATAGGTCTAACATCTCATTTGCTCATCAGGAATTCTGAAAGCTTGTATATGATTATATACTTTATATATCTTTTCTATATATCTATATATATTTATATATTTTTCTGTATATCTATATATAGATTATATCGATATATCTTTTCCAAGCTGTTCCAGCATCTAAGTCCAAATTCACTTGAGACCTGGTTTTGGTCTGGTCAGGTGCATCTCTGTCCATGCCTCTCTAGGGTCCCCCAGGTGATATGAAGGATGACAGTGAGAACATAAGTGAGACATGCTTCGCTGGTATTTCCCAAGATGGTTTTTCCTCCCCTCTGAAGAGTTGGGTTACCCCTGTGAGGAAGCTCTTTACTAAGCGTGCTCTCTCTTTTGATTTTCAGGCCAGAGCCTCAACAGAAAGCTCCCTCTGCACCTCCACCTCCACCCCCGCCCCCACCTCCGCCCCTGCCGGAGCCCACCCCGCCAGAGCCAGAGGAGGAGATTTTAGGGTCCGACGATGAGGAGCAAGAGGATCCTGCAGATTACTGTAAAGGTGGGTGCAATTCAGCAGTGTCGATGAGGGTAAACATTGTCATGCAAGTCTTAACTCTGTTTCTTGGGAGGTTTTTAAAGACTTGCTCTTCAGTTACGGAATTTATTTATACAACAATTATGAGCAACTGCTCATTTCAGGTTCAGATGCACAACTATCTTCAGCTTGACTTTTTCACTTAGCCATAGCTTATTTACACGTTTTGCAATAAAGATACAAATATTGCATCCCTGTTTTCTTCCTGATGTCCTCGTTGTAAGAATAGAGAAGAAACTTTTCTTGATTGATGTTAGTTGTAAGAGAAACAAAAACACCCAAACCAAAATAAACAACTCCTCCCACACTCCAAAAAGTTCTACAATGCCTTGTTGCCTTTAACATCATCAACTGCATTTATTTTTTAATCTATATCTCTTTTTCCCTCTTCTTCTCTCACCTGCACCAGCCCGAGGTGTTATGTGCTGCTTTTTTACATGTTGTGTTTCATAGCTGTCAGCATTGTCTGAGGCTCTCTACACCTTTGTTTTAGCTCTTGATTTCCTTAATTTTTGTAGTTGCTTATATTCTTTTTTTTTAATATTATTAAATGCATAAAAACATGACTGCAGTACAACAGTGTCAATACTTAAGTTTGTTTTAGTGTCACTGCTAAAGTTGCAAGGATGTTCCCATTAGGGTAGAATGTATGCTCTATTTACATGAAAAATCATAAGTAACATGTCTATCAACTTTGAGTTACCTATCATAGTAGATTTCAAGGATATGAATTTACTTTAGGAAACATCAAATTTTTATTATTTCAGATTAATGTTTTTGAACAGCCAAAAAGCACTGTGTGCACATTGACTATATCTGGTATTTTATATTCCTCATACCGAGAAACACTTGCTGTGTCAAATATGATGATGTCTTCTTAATCAGAAGTTTCTGTGTAAGCCTGGAGATGTGCTATTTTAAGAATCCGCTCTCCCAGCCTGGAACAAGTCCTTTTGTATTTTCAGATTTAACAATTGAAAGTGACTATTTCATTTTGGTGTGAGAAGTTTTATTAATATGTGATATTTCAAATGTTTAAGTGGCTTACAGGTACCAACAGTGAAAACCAAACAGTAAACTAAAACTAGATGTTGAAGTCTTCAGCAGGCAAAAGAAAAATGCTGCTAAAGCATTTTTGGGTTGTTTTTTTTTTTTTTTTATTATTTCTGTTACAGCACATTTGTTCCTTAAGATAATTCTTTTGGTATCTGTAACATCTTCCATAAGTGAGTAAGGATTTGTTGTTTAAACATCTGTTTACTTGTAAACATCTGTATTTCCTCAAAATTAAGCGTTTCAAGGCCCCTGCTTAATTATTCCTTGAAGTAAGGGCTGCATTTAATTTCAAACAATCCATTGTTGTCGGTGTTCCAGTATCTCTTGCAAAATGGCACCATCTGGAGAAGCTAGATCACAAACCAAAAAAAAATAGTCTTAGTTTACAACCTGCTTATGTTACCTGTTTAACTAGAGTCTCTGTGACTATAGCAGGTCAGTAGTGAGATCTGTGTGCTTTTAAAATGGATTACATATTACGCTAAGAATACTTGCAAATTTCCTGAAAAAGGAAAGGGAACTTCTGTATGCTTAAAGGTTCTTCTGAATCCTTCTGGTCTTGAAGCTCTGAGTTGATGGATGTAGCTTTGGTTCATTTGAATGTCATAATCATTATTTGTTTCTGTGAGAACAGTGCTTTAGTTGCTCCAGTAGATGATTTACCTATTTTCTGACGGTAATTTCCTATAAGACTGATGTGTACATTTCCTTTGTTTAGTCTGCTGGGGTTGAACTGAAGGGAAGGTCACCATGTTGTAAAAGAATCTGAATTGAATGGCCAGATTGGGATGATCTGGGGCCATACAGATGTTCTGTTTGTTCATTTTATATCCAATATGGGGAATGAATAAGTTATTTGCTAAAGAATTGCAGAGATTACTTTTAGATACATTATTTCAATTTTTTTTGAGACGTATTTTATTAGTGTGATATGTTTTTCTGTTTTGCGTAACCTTACCTTTGTTTACAGAGTTGAAGATAAATATTTGGAAATTATCATTTATTACTGGCATGTCTCTTTTAGTCCTAATTTTATCTCCAAAATGGCAATCTCCCAGGATTTTTGAGCGAGGCACAGAGCACGCTTCATCTGTTCTCAACCCCTGTCTGAAATTTCATAGGAGGGCAATTTTGATGAGGGAGTATATAATTAATATTTTTAATGATTCAGCATTTTACCTGTTAACTGTACTTCATATTGCCAGGATATTTTTGTTACTAATTTTATTTTTATTTTTAAGGTTATGTTACTATGTGCTGGGCTCATGTTTTCACCACATTACGTGGTGGTTGGTAAATAGTTATAATAGTATTTTTAATCAAGAAATGGGATTAGTTTGAATTAGCACCTGATGTGAAAGATACAAGTAATAACCATCCGTGTAAAGCAGACTAACCTCTGTTCCCCGGGGGCTTCTTCCAGGGCCTGTTTAAACCTGTGAAATGACTTCTGTTGTTGTCACTGAATTTACATTAAATGCTTTTCAAATCTTTATTTGTTTAAGGAATGGAAATATCAAAAGTCCAACTACGGGATTTTTCAAGGGGTACTTAGACAATGAAGCTATTTTTTCTTCTTTTCTGAAAAGCCTTGAAACACTTGGAGATTTTTTCAAGAGCCTGTAGTGTCATGGATGTAATTGGAATTCTTTGCTTCTCTGATCATCTTCTTTGCCCCCTGGAGATGTCTCCCATTCATCCAGTTCACAAAGGGAATAACTCCCTATACAAACATAGAACTAGCCAGCTACAATTACCAATAGATTCAGGAGACATTTAGGAATAATGATCTCATTTTTCTGACCCTCTTTCTTGAGTGCATGTAGCTAGCTAGCTGGCTGTGAGAGAGACTTTTTTGTGTGTGTGCTGCAGTAAATAGCACAACAGGTTTTTTTGTTACGTTATCAGCAGTGCCACTTATACATTGTATATTTTCAAATACCAATATTGTTTTGCCAAAAGTACATCATTTTTCTCAGCCTGCTAATTTTGCATAGATGCTTTCTTGTTACTACTATTTGTAAATACTTTCTGTATCATTAAGGACTTCAATAATTACATTCATCATAGGATGACGCCAGTTTTTAAAATGCATTTAACTAAGCACGTTACCTGGTTTTCCACAACCTGTAAATGAATATGTTGCTGACATGAACAATCAGGGAATAATGTGTACAGGTACGGTAGTTGATTATTTCAAAAACTGCTCCTGTTATGGCTTAGGACAGTAGAGAGTATCTTGTGAAGTATATATACTTAGAGGATACGCTACTGCTGTTGGTATCTGTAACACACGCTGGTGTATTGCTATAATTAGTTATGAAAGTGCTGTAGTGACCAAAATAACATGGCTTTTGCATATATAGTATTGTTATTCTTGCAATACGTAGATTTTACTAAAATAACTTATCAACCCCCAGTTTATTAACTTGACTTCGGTGTCTTTGACTGATTTCCTCTGTAGGGTGTTCTCTCTCCTGTCTGTGATGGGAAGAAACTGTCCCAAGTTTTTGATTATTTTTAACCCTGTGAAGCACAAGTATGCCAAAAGCTATCTGCAGAGACACAGACTTACAAGGCACTTGTTTACCTAATCTGTTCTTAGAAACATATGTTTACGTGCATTTAAATTCTTCATCCTTGAGTGTTATGCCATTAAGGTGTCAAAAGAGCAAATATTTTGTTTAGTGCAAAAAAGTTACTTCTGGACCTTGTTTTATATATGTGAAGGCCCACATACACCCTTCTGGCAGTACAAAAGGCTGCATGAATTGTGAGTGTTTGCATACACTGAAGCCATATAACTGTTGAGGAATGATTTAATAGGACTAGATATTCAGGAAAATTGTAAAATGATCCAGAAGTTTTTGTATTGTTGAATTTTAAAATCTGTTTTGGAAACCATAGAGAGGCGTTAAAACTACGTGATAAATATTTTTCAGTTTTTTTAATTATATCTGTTTGCAAAAGGAATAATGATTACACAGAGAATAATGTTTCATACTTCTCACTGTTTCATGTAATGATACATGCAGGACAAAATTCAAATCAGAAGAATTGATACTGTGATAGTGAATTATGTGGAAGTGTTTTATGTATTTCATGCTGTCAGGTCAGCAGATGATTAATTTCACAAATGTAAACTTTTTCAGTAATGGAAAGGTAGAATTGCTGTATGTTCTCTCAGGGTTCCTCTCACATCTATCACTTCAACATTCTAGATAAAGTTTTATGGAAAGAATTTACCAAAATGTAGTATATTTTTTTTTTCTTTTTCATAGAATGGTTAGAGTTGGAAGGGAACTTAAAGATCATCTCGTTCCAACCCCCCTGCCATGGGCAGGGACACCTCCCACCAGCCCAGGTTGCTCAAAGCCCTATCCAGCCTGGCCTTGAACACCTCCAGGGATGGGGCATCCACAACCTCTCTGGGCAACCTGGGCCAGTGCCTCACCACCCTCAGAGTGAAAAATTTATTCCTGATATCTATTCTAAATCTACCTTCTTCCAGTTTGAAGCCATTCCCCCTCATCCTATCACTACATGCCCTTGTAAAAAGTCCTTCCCCAGCTCTCCTGTAGGCCCCCTTTAGGTACTGGAAGGCTGCAATAAGGTCTCCCTGGAGCCTTCTCTTCTCCAGGCTGAACAGCCCTAACTCTCTCAGGCTGTCCTCATAGCAGAGGTGCTCCAGCCCTCTGATTGTCTTTGTGGTCCTCCTCTGGACCTGCTCCAGCAGGTCCATGTCTTTCCTATGTTTGGGACTCCAGAGCTGGATGCAGTACTCCAGGTGGTATCTCACAAGAGCGGAGTAGAGGGACAGAACCACCTCCCTTGGCCTGCTGGCCATGCTTCTTCTGATGCAGCCCAGGATGTGGTTGGCTTTCTGGGCTGCAAGCACACATTGCCAGCTCATGTTGAGTTTCTCATCAACCAACGCCCCTAAGTCCTCCTCTTCAGGGCTGCTCTCAATCCATTTTCCACCCAGCCTGTGTTTGTGCTTGGGATTGCCTTGACCCATGTGCAGGACTTTGCATTTGGTCTGGTTGAACTGCATGAGGTTGCCATGGGCCCACCTCTCCAGCCTGTCCAGGTCCCTCTGATGGCATCCCTCCCCTCCAGTGTGTCGACTGCTCCACACAGCTTGGTGTTGTCGGCAAACTTGCTGAGGGTGCGCTTGATCCCACTGTCCATGTCATTAACAAGATGTTGAACAGCACCAGTCCCAGTACCGACCCCTGAGGAACGCCACTCATCACTGATCGCCACTTGGACATCAAGCCATTGACCTCAGCTGTTTGAGTGCGAGCGTCCAGCCAGTTCCTTACCCACTGAATGGTCCATCTGTCAACTCTATGGCTCTCCAGTTTGGAGACCAGGATGTTGTGTGGGACAGTGTCAAATGCTTTGCACAAGTCCAGGTAGATGACGTCTTACTGCAAGGATGGTTAAATTGAGAATTAAATTAAAATTTTGGTTTTTTATTTAATATTTCTATCAGTGTGGATTTGTATATGCAAGTTTGTTCAGTAAAATTTCTATAATAATGAAGCTGCAATAGACTTGGGCTTCATATGTGGGTGATACTGTTTATTTTTGCAAATGAAGTGGACAGCATAATAGTCAACACTCTCATTAAGTCCGTGTCCCGTCCGTCCCCTCCCTTTCCGGGAGTGGAAATCTGGTCGGGTGTTCCAAAAGTGATCTGTTTTTTCTTTGAAAAGTAAGGAGTTCTCTCTTGGCAATGTTGCACATTTTTACTGAGGTTGATACAATTCAGCAGTGGAAAGGAAGGTATCTTTTTAGTTTTGCTAGGTGGGTTGTCATGGCAGCTTTTAATGAACATGTCCTTCCCCGTGAGGGGGGAGAGGGTAGGTCCTCCCGCAAGGGGGGAGTCCTGGAACTCAGTCCTAGGCTGGGTCCGTATGTCTCGGTCCTCCTGTAATGCCCTGTACTACTCTTCTTTTAGGGCCTTCTTTTTCCTTTGCTCTTTTTTTAACTGAAAATGTTGGTGTCTATATACCTAATGATTTGTGAAATGAAATACTGTGTGTGATAGTAAGTCCACAGTTCTCACGGGCTAAAAGTTTAAAGGTTGTTCTCATATCTGAGCCTTCATAGATTTGTGCAGAATTTTCATGGAAAAGATGAAACTTCAGCACCTTACTGCTAAGCTGGGGGAGCCGAGACTGTGCCCTATGTGTCTGTCCATGCTACCTATGCACATCAGACTCACTTCTGTGCCCGGTGAACACACAACCAGTTCTTGACCCTCTGCGGTGGTATGAACTGGGAGGCAGATGGGCAGGGAGATGGCGGTGGGGTCAGCGCTGCAGAGCTGAGACTTGGGCTGCCCGTCTGAAATTGTTTGTTGCTGTCGCTTGGTTCAGACCAGCCCCTGCCGAGACAAATACTTGGGTGCTGCTTCCCCGGTGCTCTGGCCCGAGCTGTTTGAGCCTCTGCCGGCGGTGTTCCGTGCGGGAGCCTGGGCAGCTGCAGCCACGTCGGATGGGTCAGCTTTTGGTTGGGTCTGTGAGCAACCCCGCGAGCGTCTGCTCTCTGCTAAGCTCGAAGTTACACCTTAACATACAAATATCGAAGCTGTGTGTGTTTTAGAGTTTCAGTTTAGACATACCAACATCTAAAGCGATACATTATTTAAGCTTTATTGTTCTGTTGAATATGTAATGTTTATAGTTCTATTGTACGATTGTGTTAAATATACTAATCTGCTCCTGAAGCATTTGAGAAAATTTCACAAATAAATTCTTGAACTTCTGTTAAGGCAAAAGATGTTATTAGCAAAGAAAGGATATAAGCATATCCAGATTTGATGTTGCTGTTCCACAGATAAAAAGGAGATAAAAGTCCCTGTTTTAAATCCAAGGAATTAAGTGATAAGTTCACATTGTTGTCTTAACTGGGCACCAGTTCTAACAAGATTTCCAGGGGATTTAAAAAAAAATATAGCAAATTAGAGAAAGGAGTGTGAGGTTTTCCTAATTTTGAGTGGAATAGTCAATAACTGAGGATCCTGCCAAAGGACAGTTGGTTTGACATTATGAAGGACCAGAAAGAGCTGAAGAGGTGATTCCTTGACCGCTGCGCTGAGTCTGCTGCTGGTGATGTCCTGGAGGGTTGCATGGTGCACCTTTATTATTTGTTCGCAATTTAGGCAAAATTGGGGATGTTATTATTAGTGTGTTCAGGTCTGAATAATAATCTTGTGTGATTGTTCTTTTTCCCTGTGTTTGTCTGGGAGGAAGAATGCCTCTTAAAATACGAAGGAAATAAAAAGCTTTGTTACACCTCACACTGCCTAGAAACCTGAGCTCCAGCCTGCTCCGTCCTGTTGGCCTTTCTGCCTAATGTGGCTTTTGAGGATCTGTCTAGTGGTGTAAGTTAGGACTGGGCAGACTTTGGTAATTAAAAAGCAGTTCAGACAAAGCCCGTAGCTGCCTGCTCTCTCCTCTTCCTCACTGTAAAAACCTCAGACATGAGAAAAATAGCTTGCTGCTGTGGGTCAGGAGCCAAGCAGAAGAGCATCAATACAGTCTGCATTGTTCTTAACGTTTTCTCAGGAAGTATTTTATTGCTACCTTTATTAGTAGAAAGCAAATGGGAATTAAAACAATCTCTGTTGAGCTTCTGCAATCATCCCAAATATGTTGAAAGGAGAAGCTTCAAATATGATAAAGAAATAATGTAGATCTTTCCTGTACTCTCTGTGAAGTGGAAGATAAGCCTGAGGAAATAGAGAACAGATGGTAATATTATCACAAATAAAAGCCATAAGAGAGAAGGGTGAATAAACTCCACAGTAGTTACAGGACATGAGTTTTTTCCCTCCAGGCCAAGAAAGGCAGAATTTTTAACATTAGAGTAAAATTTTCTTTAGATTTCTTATTTATAGTACAAGACAATTTGAAGAGGAATATTTATACTACAAGAATTACTTGAAAACCTGGGAATTATTGGTTGTTTTCTGAATATTCTTTTTCTACTCATTTTTTCATGAAAGGAGGCTATCATCCAGTGAAAATTGGTGATCTTTTCAATGGCCGGTATCATGTTATTAGAAAGTTAGGATGGGGACACTTCTCTACGGTCTGGCTATGCTGGGATATGCAGTAAGAAAACTATTTATTTCCATTCACTTTTTTCTTAATACGTTACTTTACTTTGTTTGCAGTAACCTTTGGTTTACATGCATGATAAATTTATGTAAAAGTTTGCTATCTTCTTATGCAGAAAGATGTCTGCAGTCTTATTTTGCTGTTGCTTAAGGGTGTAGTTTATAAAAGCTCCCAGAAATAAGTGTAACTCTATTTTCTTTGACAAATTAGCTTTGCTTATTGAATTTGCATGTTGTCTTGAACATGCGAGAGTAAGCTAATGTTTTTAGTTCTGTTGTATCTTTAATGAAAAAACTTAATTATACCTTGATTGAATGATAAAACGTGTAACCAGATTCCTCTCTTAAAGATATTGGCATCAAGGAGACAAAATATTCAGTAAATCAGACTGTTAACAGAATATTGTTAAAAGTTGTTTTTAAGTGTAATTTCAGTGTTTTCTGCCGGAATACATTAGGTTATAAAATATTCTATGTAATACTTTCCAACCTTCAAAGTATGTCTATTTTAGCTCAGAGCATGTGTTGAATATGTTTTTGTTCTTTTCAAGGGGGAAAAGGTTTGTTGCAATGAAAGTTGTAAAAAGTGCCCAGCATTATACAGAGACAGCCTTGGATGAAATAAAGCTGCTCAAATGTGTAAGTATCACTCATGCTGTGCAGGGCTCAATACCAATAATAATAATGAATTTAAAAAATCTAGTGGGATATTGTTTTTAAACTTTTTAACATATTTTTTTCTAAATAGCTGGCTTATTATGTATTACCGTGATTTCTGAAGCTCAAAAATATTGTTCAACTTCATGTGGAAAGCTAACTAATTACCACTCATTTTAAAGTGGGTTTTTTTTTCTGAAATGTCAGTGTTTTACATTCTCGGTTTAGGTTCGTGAAAGTGACCCTAATGATCCCAACAAGGATATGGTTGTACAGCTAATTGATGACTTCAAAATTTCTGGAATGAATGGAATTCGTATCCTTTTGAAAACATGGCATCTTCATTAAAAATGAATTACTGAGATAAGTAAGCATTTAGTTCTGGCTTTTTTCTGGTTAGTCTTACTTTAAATTTGTAACATAGAAACACCAGATATATATAGATGCAAAAAGTAGTCCACTGTGTAATGCACTCACTGGAGTGAAAGTAGCTTAGCTTTTCCAAACACAATGCAAAATAAAAAAAAATAAATTCTTATGTATCCTGTCATGGTCTGCTAGAACTAGAGATGGTTTACTGGAGATTTAATGTAAAGATTCATAATAACTGAGGCTTACAAGAAATATGGTTTGCTCTAGACTAGTAAAGAGAAAGAAGGTGTCAGTGCCATGAAGAAGCTTTTGTCTGTTTTCTTCTGGGAAGTGTGAGGGTATAGAGATTCTTCTGTTGTTTATGTGATCTTCTTTTTTGGCCAGGTGTTAACCTTTTTTTGGGCAAAGGATTTAAAGCTTTACCTTTGAATGCTTCCTTTAAAAAAATAAAAAAAAAAAAAAGGAGAGACAAAGTAAAATATGACTGAATATTGTTCTCAGGGAAAATTTTTGGTCTCTGAATATATTTGATTTTAGAGTTGAGCTAAAGTGAGTTATCCTTGCTAATTACATTAGATATTTTAGCAGCTTATTATATTACTGTGCTTTCGTCTACTGTTACAGCTGGCATTTATGTGTACGCTTGTTGTGTCTTGGAGCCTTAATATCAGACCTCATTGTTCATGGTGTCATACTACCAAACAAAGAGACAGTTACTGCTCTAGAGAGCTTAACACTAAGTTGATTTTGGTGATGTGCCTTCAATCTTCAGCAGATCGGGTTAAGATACTCTTCACCTATTCATCCTCTAGGAGAGGAATCTTGGAGGTGACTGTTGGTTAATCTGAATGCCCACTAGAAAGCATCCTTCCAGGGAGAAGAGTGCAAGCAGTTTTCGACCCATCCATCTGTCTCTTGACATTAGTTATGAAGCCTTTGGCTTTGTGATAAGTGAGAGTGAGAGTGTGGGGACCAGTATTCTCACTTACAGAATGGGGTGTTAACTGCTTGCTTTCCCTCTGTTCCATTTCGGTTTGTTTCCTGATTGCTTCAATGGTCAGCTAGCGTGGTAGAAAGTTGCCTAAATGTAGGTGAGGTTAGTACAGTCTGCTTTTTTCCTAGGTTTTATCATCAAATGAAAATGAATTAAAATAAACCATACAGTTGCCAGTACTCATTTCAACCTGAATATAAATGGTTTGTGATCAAGGGAATTGCTTAACACAGTGAGGCAAAGAACTCTGGTTAGGGTTTCCTGGTGCTGCTGTTGTGCTTCAAAAAATAGGTGTTAATTCATGAACTGAAATGCTTATTAAGAAGTATTTTATAAATATCTATTGTCTAACTATGTTCACAAAAAATAATGCAACCAAAGCACTTCAGGTCTTCAGCTGACAGCTGTACAATTGAAGAATAATTAAAGTCATTTTTAGAAATCAGAAATTTTTACTTACTGTTTTCATTGTAAAACACTAACGTGAAATAGGGAATAAGAAAACGATTCATAACTATACATAGAAATAACTCTTATCTGTTTAACAGAGCAGTTTCCCAATAATGTTCTTAAATTATTGCTAAGATCCACATGTATATATACATCTATATTAAAGGTGAGAGCCATTCCTAAGTGTGAAGAGTAAATTTTGTTAGTGTTATTATTTTGAAAGCATATCCAAATTTAATATTTTTGAAGTACAGCACTTAAGTTGACAAAGCCAAAAGAGACTGTGTACTAGCGAAAAATAAGGGTTCAGATAGCTTTGTGTTAGCAGATTAAAACTGGACAGCTGATACTGATTTATTCTATTTCGGGTTTACCTCCATGTTGAAAATTCTGGCAGTACAGAAGTTGTTTTATATGGAAGGCAAATGTTCCTGCCTTACTGAGAAGTACATTTTTCAGAAAGGTGCAGTAGGCAGGATGGGCTGATACTGGACTCAAATCTAAATTACAGCTGGAAGTCTGTCAAAGTCGTAGCCACCAGTGAAAATACAATACCGAGTATCTTGTGCTTTGAGTTTTCTTGTGAACAGTTGATGCATCCTGAGTTGCATTGCTTATTTGAGCAGTGGTTGGTTGCACTGATTATTTGATCAACTCCTTTTTATCTTCCGGGGAAAAAAATCTTTGGTGCAGGTTCTTTTGGGAGGGAGCAGGCAACTGATTTTAATGTTTTGCTGCTATTTGTTTCTGTTTTAAAAGTGCCATATTAGTGCTGCATTAAAGTTACTGAGTTGAACAGGTTGAGAGAAATACAGTAATTGGAAAGTTACAGTGCTCTGCCGTTTACAGCTTCTTTGGGCGAGTCACTATCTGTCTGTTCCTTGGCTGTAATTTAAAATGACATATGCTTGATAGAGGCTTGATCATTGGTTACGGAATACGTTTAAAAGTTAAAGCAAGACAGAAGAGAGGTGGGTGAATCCTTTGGATGGCTAATATCACAAAATGTCGTGGAGCTTCCAAACAGGGAAATTTGTCAAGAAACATGTAGCACAGAGCTGGGAATGTGCAGAGCCATTGGCCTGCGCTGTGTGTCTGAAAACAGTCATCTTTCTCCTAGGAGCTGTGATAAGTGTTTATATACAGAGGGATTTTAACAATGTGTGTTATGCTACACTAGACTGGTAATTTTTTACCTACTTTTACATTTTAAAAAGATTGCAATTACGATTTTTTTTCAGGAAATAACAGAATTCCCAAACTTGGGCACTTTGGTGTTTTCAGTAAGTGCAGATTATTATGTTTGTCTGCACTGGATATTTATTAGAGCATTAATAAATGTTGAGTGTAGCATTTTTTTAAATAAAAGATTCAGATAATCACATAATGAAACAAGTGTTTGGAGAGGCAAGTGAAAAAATAAAGAAGGAAACATTCCTGACATAAACAGGCATTATAATAATTGTAATAAATTTATCTCCAAAGAATATACAGCATTAATTAAATGCTGTAGAGCCTAAATGCTGCCACTCCAGAAGCAACTGAGATACGTCCAGAAGTGCTCTGTGTTGGTACCAGAACTTTATTTCATTTAGCTTAACTGGTCTTTAATCCTCATCAGATTTCTAAATGCTCCTGTAGCATGTGTTTGTAGATAGATAGTTACAGGTAAGATTTTAGTCAAGAAAGAACAGCTTGAACTACTTAAGCCTGTCAGCTGATTAATGTTATGTTTGCTCTCACTTTTGCTGCTCTGCTTAGTTTCCCCCTTTCAGACATTCCCCAGACTGCTTCAAAGAGTGTTTTGTAAGAGGCGTATCTGCTGGGTGGGCTTCAGGTATATTTTTGCTGGAGGACTTTCTGGAAATACTCATCTGTCAGGGTGTTGGTGCTGCAGGAAGATCCGGGGGCTTGCAAGGCTGGTTTCCTAATAGATAATGCACAGCTTTTCCCAAACACTTTGTTGCGGGCAATCTGGCTTACAGTTAACATTTTTGAGGTCAGGATAGTAAATAAGACAACAGTCCCATTTTCACATACCTACTCCAAACACTGAGCCTCCTGTAGGTCTTCTTCCCATCCCAGTTGCCCCCCCAGTACTGAGTATGCCTTGAGTTTGTCTGAGTCCTCCCAGCAAAACGTTGCAACTTTTTTTTCAGGTAGGCATCATTTCTCTTTCTTGTGGCTTTCCCTCTATTTGTCTGCCTCTGCCATTCCTCCTTGCGTCTTCCTTCTGGGTGTCCTCCCCTTGCCTCTCAGCTATTCACTTCCCTACGCCCCTTTCTCTTCTGCTTACTGGCAAGGCTTAGCAGTTCTGTAAGTGCAAGGAATGGCAGGAATGTGCATTGGAGAGTCTGCAGCAGCAGTGGTCTGAAGGACTGTGGGCGGGTGTCCTAAATTTCATTTCTGAGTGCTGCAGTGTCTTTCTTGCCTTTCTGAAATCTGTGTTGCTGTAGCATTGCAACTTCACTGCGTGGGCTAAGTTAATAAGCCCTGCAGAGCTCACGTGCTGTGCTCATCCTTTTTGATGGCTGTGTGCTTTACTAGTGACTTCTGTTCCTTGGATGTTTGTGTGGTAAGGTAACTAAGACTGTTTCCTCTTCTGAGTGGAACAGAGTTTTATAATATTCTGAGTAGACTGTATTGATATGATTGAGAAATGACTGTTCGCTGTCTCCTAATACAGGAATTAAGGAACACAAGGTGAGATGAACAGGTAGCAGCAACCAAAATGTTGTAGTTCTTCACATTGTGCTTTGACCTGTCTTGAGACCTTTTAACTTTGACCTGTCCTGAGACCTTTTAGCTTTGGTCTAACTCCAGCATAGGGGATGTAGATTTTAAAACTTGAGCTGGCTTCCTGTGTGTAGGTAGGTACTTGAGAAGAATGTAAATGATAGACTGACAGACAAAGTAAGTCTTATTTTGACACAAGTTAAGACAGTGACTTTAAGATCATTGCCAAGACTCTGGTTAATAAAACTTAGAAAAGTTAGGTAAGATTTTTCCCCTAACAGTGTAGTTCCCTGTGAATGGTCTCTGAGATACAGTCTAATTTCATCCATTGGGATTTTCCTGCAGTATCCATCAATTAATTCATATTATGGTATTTGTATTGCATTATGCTTTACAAGGTTATAGTATCACATAGTTAAGATTTTGACATTCCTTCTGATTTCCAGGGACGTTAAGGTCTTTCCCAGCTCCTATTTGAGGATTTAACTCCGTATAGTCAAATTGTATAATTTCTTGCCGGAATGTTGTAGATTGTAAAAATTACAATTAGCGTGGATATCTGAATATTTTCTCAGTAGGAGGATAACCGACGCAGGTATATTAAGCGTAGAATCTCTAACTTAGGAAGCCCTTGAACCACAAATCACTGGAAGCTCCTGCATCTTGTTTTTCGCTAAAGCTCTTTCCTGATCATCTACTGTTGGTCTCTGTTGGTGGCCAATAGTTGATGCTGGGTCAAATTAAATTTTTTGGCATTGTGTTTTTTGCATATTGCTTCTGAGTTCCACATTTTCTTTGTTCCTGTGTTCTTCGGTGATTGCCATTATTCTCTGCAGGTAAAACTGTAGGTGGTAAGAGATCCATTCTCTTACTACTTTAGTCTTTGTTGTCAAGTGATTCTTAACTGAGCCTAATCAAAAAGATGTTTAGTATGGTTCCTTTTGTAAAACACTGTTGCTTCAGTCTTTTGTTGTTAAAACCTTCTATTCATATCATTTTAAATTTATTAGAAAGTAGAGATAATAGGCCAAATCAGTACTTTGAACCGTTTCAAAGAAAAGAAAAAAGTTATTTTTTACAATTACCTATTTCATTGTTCAGCCTAATGCTATCGTTAACATGTAGAAATAACTGACAAGATTTGCATAATTAAAATGTTTTATTTTAATTTGTTCTACATTTGTGCACTATTCTTGTATGTGTTTATATATAATTGAAATGTAGTACCAAAGCATACACCATGCTCTGCTCATTTTAGGGGGAACTGTTTTCCCTCTAAATAGGGTGATGACTGCTTTAGCCAGTGTGCAAACAAACATTTGTGTTGATCTCATCAACAAGTTTATTTGGAAATTATCCTTAATTAGATCCCAGATGTCTGTATGGTCTTCGAAGTACTTGGACATCATCTCCTAAAATGGATAATCAAGTCCAATTATCAAGGCCTTCCCATCCGTTGTGTAAAAAGTATAATTCGACAGGTAAGATTTGTTAATGTTTTAATTAGGTTTTTCCACCACTGTTAACAGTTTGAAGGTTAAAATGATGATATTTCAACTGAACTCTTACTAGTGAATATGTAAGATAAGATAATTTTACTGGTAATCCCCGGGGAGGGGTTGCAAGAGCATCTTTCTGGATAGCCACCATTTCTGCATGCTGGGTCCCTTTTTTTTTGTTTGTTTGGCTTTGTTTCGGGGTGTTTTTATTTTTTTAAGTCAAGATTTCCCACTGATACAGGAGGTTCCTGAGCTGCTTTAGAAAATAAAAAGTTGAAGCAATGAGTCTTTTTCATAGATGTGAGGATATTCATATTCAATTGCAGTTTTGGTTGAGACGTGATGCTTCTTAGTAAGATCTTCTGGAAAATAAAACATCAGAACAGTAGGAAATAATACCTTATTATTATAAAACTGAAAAAAATTATCTCACTCTGAAAAATAGGTTCTAAAGGAAAAAACTGTTCTTTGAAAATTGTGTTGTCTGTCTGCATTTAAGTTTTTGTAGAGTCAGAGGGCTAACAAGCTGAAACAGTTCAGAACACTTCACTGGGACATGTTCTTTCAAAATATGTTCTTTTGCTATACTATGAAAATCAAATTGCTGAAAGGTGATTTTAAGGAGAAATAGTCTTTCAGCAAGGGGAAAAATCATACATATGTCTGATTTTGTATGTAGGATTAATCTATGTGCAGTTAATACTTTGTCATTTGTAGGTATTTTGGTACTTAAGTAACTTGTGTTCCCTTTATCAATATTACCTCTATTTTATTAATAAGCAGTCTGTTAAAGTAGTTACTTTCTTTGTAATTATTATTGTATGTCAACTGGTGAATATCAACCTATCAACTCTTTAATCAGAATTAGTTAAATAACTAGTTGATGCAGTTGTTAGTATACAGTTGAGATTTTAGCTTCATTAATTTTGGTACAACGAGGTGGCTCAGATACTAGAAGTGAGCTGTAGTATTGCAGTGCTCCAGCCAAACTGAGCTGCCTCCTAAGAAATGGGAATGTGTGTATCTGTATTATACATGCATATAAATATCTACTTTTTTCAGTAAACGTCATCATTTTTTTGTTTGGAATGTTTTCACTTTGGTTGCATCGTTGTCCTGGAGTTTACCTAAAACCTGAGAAATTATGATGTAATTCCTTGATGCGCCAGGTTTGATAGCAAAGCCAGGTTTAGGAGCCCCCTGCTGCGGTTTGCTCTTACCTCAGATACACTGCCCGTTTGCAGAAACGGGCTGTAAGCCGGAGCACTGAGTGGATCCAAGCTCTTTGGAAGGAAGGTGAGAACTTCCAAACCCAGCTTCACAGCACCTTTGCCAACAAGCTCCTGTAACCTAGCAGAGGAGGACTTTCAGGTGGGATCTTCAGGAATGGTGACCACAACCCAGTGACAAGTGACATCAAGAAGGACAGGGACCTGAAGGACAGAATTATGGGGGAGGCTCTCAGGGCTTTCTCTGATCGTCGCGACTGGGAGACCTGACACAAGTGGCATGTACAAATGCATACAGCATAGGGAACAAAGGACAGGAATTAGAAATCCGTATGCAGTTGCAGAGCTATGGCCTCACTGGAAGTGCAAAGGTGTGGTGGGATAGCTCGGACGCCTGGCAAGCAGAAGTAGCCTGATAAAGGCACTTCAGAAAGGATGGCCAGGGAAGACGGATTGAGCTTAAATGTTTGAATCTTTGCTGTAGAATGGGTCAGGGTCAGAGGGGAGACCAACAAGGCTGACAGCACGGTATGTATCTGCTACAGGCTGCCAATGTCAGAAGTGGATAAGAAGGTTCTTATGGGGGACTTCTAACCACCTTGATACCTGCTCTGATGGGGCACATGCAATCAAGGAGATTTCTGGAGTGTGTTGAGGAGAGTTTCTCAGTATGGGGTGAGCTGTATCTCACCAAGGAGACAGGTTGGAGATGCACCTTGCTGGACGGGTTATGAATAAGGAAGAACTAGCTGAAAATGTGAAGATTGATGGCAGCCTTGGCATGAGAGGTCCTGGTAGACAAGCTGAATGTGAGTCAGTGGTGGGCTCCTGTGATGGCGAAAGCTAACCATGTAGTAGGCCACATTAGGAAAAGTGTAGGCAACAGAATGAGGGCTCTCTTTTAGCACTTCAGGACTATCTACAGTTTTGGGCTCTAAGTGCAATACGTTGGCTTACTGAAGTGAGTCCAGTGGAAGGCCACCAAGAGGATGAGAGAGCTGCAACATATGTTGTGTGAGAGGTCTTGGGAGAACTGGTTTGTTCAGTTTTAAGAGGAAAAGGCTAATAAAGGGGGAAGCTTTCGATGTCTTCAGCACAGATAGAGAAAATGGAGCCAGACTTCTCTTGTTGATACACAGAGAAAGGACAAAAAGCAATACACAGGAGTTACAAAAAGAGAAATTCTGGTTGTGAGGGTGGTCAGGCACTGGAAGAGGTTGTGTACAGTGTTAGGCAGTGTTATGCAGTCTGCATCTTAGGAGATAGTCAGAAATGAACTGGAAAAAGGCTCTGAGCAGGTTGGTCTGATTTTGTGGTTAGATACAAATTTGAATCTTGTATGGCTTAGACAAGGAGGGTTTGAATCACACAGTCTTCCAACATAAATTACTCTTTGAAGGTAAGCAAAGGTAAAAATTCCAAGTGATTCAAGCACTTGATACCTGAAAAGAGAGGATCAGGTTAGTCCTGAAAGATTAAAAAGGTTTAATTTCTGTGAGGTTGGAATGAACTGTTTGGACTAGTGAGAGTGGCATAGACTGCTAAGACTTCCAGGTCGTTCATCTCATTACAGATAATACAGATCCTTATTCTTTCTTCTACTCAGACAAATCTTGTGCCACACATGTTCTAAAAACTTATTTATGAAACTTGACTGTGAAACAATTCAATTATTGCACTGGTGTTACTGTACAGCAAACAATTTTGTTTCAGAAAGTACTATGATTTGGAAGATTAGTAAGAAATTTCATTCTGGTTTTAAGCAGGTTTTTTTTCCCCCAGGGTAGAGTTCCATGAACTGTCGTGCAAGAGAAGACCCTGCAGAATTTAAAAAAGGCCTAGTTGCTGCAGCTCCCTTTTTGCAGTGGAGATGATTGGAAGTGTCCATTTATTTAATTCTGGAATCCTTACTTTGGGTTGTAAAATATATAGCATCAGTCTCTTTTGAGAGGATCATGTTTTGAAACAGATGCTGAAACAAGCATCAATGAAAACTTTCACTTCTGTTTTGACCTATAGTATAGTAAATAATCTATTTAATGGGTCAATATGATGTGGGTCCTTGAATGAAAAAGAAAGAGAAAGGGAATATTAATTAGAAACTGCAAATTATGAAAGTTTCTTGATGTGAAACTAACCATGTGACCTTTACAAGGGGAAAAAAAATACAGCCTTCTAATTTACATTTTTTATTATAGTAACGGGATCTGTAGTAATTTTTCAGAGTCACAATACATTACCCATTTCACTTTTTTCCTTTTTCAGTGTACAAATAAATAAAAACTAGGAGTGTTTTCCCTGTTCTCCATCATCTCAGGGCATGGTGCGAAGCATGTCTGTGCAGTATACATTTCCTTAATAGTTTAGTGGTATAATGTACTTCCAGTTTTTAGGATGAAGCAGCCTCATCCACGTTTTAAGACCGCTAAGAACATTCTTTCTAATTATAAAACTCTAGCAGAATGGTCCTTATGGTAAATTGTGGAACTGACTGGGATTCTAAAAAGTACTCTGTTTTCTTTATTTTATTTTTTTTTTCCCAAAAAAGATTATTCACCCAAATTAAAGACAAAGCTGTCACCCTAACACTTACATAAAAGAGGGAAAGGCTATCTTTTTAAAGTGGGAGATATCAAATCTACTTTCACATTAATTCCACTGCTACACATTGCAGTGGAACAGATAATTTTTCTTCTGAATGTTTGTGGCTTTCAGTGTGCTCTGGAATTTTTTTTTTTTTTTTTTTTTTTTTTTGGTTGGTCTCAGAATTACAGACATTAAGTGATAATTTCTAAGATGGTCTGTAGTGTAGTGGGGGAGGGAAGAGACTATTATAATCTGTCTTTATGTTGCTATTGCTGTTAATGCCTCTTGTAAAATTTGAAGTCATTTAACCACTACCTACCTTCCCAGTATAAACCAATCTTTCTTTAACATTTCTTACCTTGAGACATAATGCATGTTCTTTCAGTTGCTTTGGCAAGTAGTCAGGCATATTTTGGATCTGCAGGGAAAAAATTCCAGATTATCAAGAATGCAACAGTTTTTAGGTGTACCATTGGCACTGGCACTGTGTCATGCTCAAGTGAACATTTGGTTTTTATATAGCCATATAAAGAAAGCTTTTTGGAAGGGTTGCTGTTCCAGTCCAGCTCCAATCCTGGAGAAAGCGGAGCCATGCATGTGAGGTGTTTCTAGGATATGTTAGCCTGAGTGTAAATATACGCATGCTACTGCTCCTCTTCTCTTACCTGAGCTACCTTGTGTGCCGGATGGATGTACTGGTTCTGGTACTAGCTCAGGACTGGGTGGTAGACTAATGTATTTGTATTCTGTTATTTTGAACCAACACATTTTGCTTTTGAAGTTCATCCTAGCTAGTTGTGTCTTAAAGGATCCTGAGAGCAAGGAGCTTGCTAATTTATTTATACAATACCTAGAATAGCAGGATGTTCTTGTATCTGGAGCTCATGAGTCTGGAGGTCTGATTACTGCTGTAGAACATTCTCTAAAAATCTAAAGATGTCAGCTAGGTTTCTGGTTTTTTTCTTTCTGATATTTTTCTACAATATTTATGTAGGTTATCATAGCGGTAGCTTGGTTTACATTATTCTCTACTGAGCAAGTCTAATAATTGACTTCCACAGTTTATCATACCTAGGTCTTGACCTAAAATATTTGTAAAGTCACACAAACTATTGTTTTCCTGTTCAAGTCAGAATTAGGGTAGAAATCATATTTTAATTTTTGTCCCAGAATGCGTTTTTAAGACTCTGGATATGCATGTTTGATAGGAGCTAGCAGAATTTAGCCTGCAGAGAGTGTGAAAGACTAGTGGAAAAATACATGTGACAAATACAGGTAGACAAGTCCTTGTGTGACGTCTTGGTCATGTTAAAAGCTGAATTACTATTGGAATTCTAACAAAACTATACTTAGCATTTCATCCCAACAACACATTTCCCTTTTTGCTTTTTATTATAATCAATTGTAAGATGGTTATTCACAAACCAGACTTCAGTTACAGTGTGCAGTACTTGCAGTGGGTTTTTTTGAATAATTGTCTTTTAAACAATGAACCACTTAAGATCAGCTTTTCTGACTGAGCAGTCAGATTCCTTTTTCAAAGGAAGATGTATTAGGTTTTTTTACACATGTGCAGATCAACTAAAGAGCATTTGGGAAATAGAAGTTTGAGAACAGGTTGCTGTCATCAAGACAATTCAACCAGCCAGCATGATACTCATGAAAGTCTCAGTAACTGAGTTTATGAGCTAAATAAATTATCCTGCATATGGACTGCAGGCAACCAGTTGAACATCTCTGTACTACTAATAAGTACATTTAGCTTGGTCTGAGTAATTAAAATAAATTTAAAAAAAAAATCCTTTTGTAATTAGGTACTTCAAGGTCTAGATTATCTACACAGCAAGTGCAAGATCATTCATACGGACATAAAGCCAGAAAACATTTTGATGTGCGTGGATGATGCCTATGTTCGTAGAATGGCTGCTGAAGCTACTGAGTGGCAGAAAGCTGGTGCTCCTCCTCCCTCTGGCTCAGCAGGTATGATCGTATATTTAAACGATATGTAGTAAAGTTCCATAAGTATATTAACGCTAATATTTTATTTAATGAAAATTAATATTTTAAATAAATGTGTGTGAAAAATGCATGTCTAGTTAATTCTTATTTGTGCTCTGGAATCTATCAGGGAAATGGTTTCTTCTCAGTTTTGCATATTCGAGTTTTTGAGGTCCCCGGATAGAGAAAAAGATTTATTGGTATAAACTTACTGTCCTCACCCCACGAGCTTTAAAGGCTGGGGTTTAGCCACACTGGAGCCTTGCATCTCTAATATTGACAATAATTAATAATGTTACCTCAGTTATGTGTCTAGTTCCATTACAAGTTTGTCAGTGTCCTTGTGAAATTATCTGCCTTCTCATCGGTTATAACGTATTCTCAGAATGCAATGAAAAGTCTTAGTCCATAGTTTTTCACCCTGGAAAATGGCATTTATTGTACCTAACTGAATTCCGGATAAACCCTTCCCCCTAACACTGTATGTGAAAGGTTTTATGTTAAACTTGCCAAGAGTTTAGATAGGAGCTGTACATTATGTTTAGCTAGGAGAAGTTCACAGCAATCAGTAAAGACAAACAAGGAGGAAGTGTGGCTTTTCTAGTGATCTGTAGTACCGTGGTTGCTATTTATTTGCCAGTCCAACACATCAGCTACAGGCAGTGGAGAAATAATAACATTTAAATACCTTTGTAATATTGTCAGAAAATACATTACAGATTAAAATCTCTGAGGTATAATAAAATACCTGCTGTATCAGGAAAAAATACTGTGGTCAAAGTCCATAAATATTCCACATTATTATATGTTAACAGGCAAAATCTTATAAATCGTGAATATATTGTGTTGAATTTTACATAATATGTAATCACGTAGCTAAAGGCTGTATGTTATTTGTGTGGGAAGTAACTTGATTTTGTTCATGCAGACTTTATGTTGCTTCCTGACATTAAAATAAATATTATTTTAAGGAATACACTTTGTTCTTAGCAAATTGTAATTAAATCTATGGCTTTCCACACAGGAGCTGAAGATGTGTTTTGTTTACAGCATTTCAAGAATAGGTTCTGCATAATTGCCCTTTTTAGAGCAGAGATGGTAGTAAAGTTTAAGAACCTTAAGTCAACCTGTTTGAAAACCTTGACCTCTCAGGGACATACAAGCATTTTTTTCCCTGAACTTAGCAGCAGGAGCTGAACCTATAAAAGAACGCTGAAGTCTCAACTGTCTCCGTTTTTTATTTTGCATTTGTTAATTGCCATATGCTTGTGTGTCTGAAGAAGTTCGTGAGATGTTCTCCTCCCCCATTCAGTTCCTCTTTCTCACTTCCACTTTGCCTCTGTCTCCCATATTTGGTTATTTTTATTGGCTTTGATTATTTAGGGGGGGTTGTGTGGCTTTTATTGCTGCCCTGTGCATTTTCACAGTTAGTATTGTGATCTCATCAGACGTAGTCATTGATGGTATCCTTCTGAGAGATGCTTAGGAGGAGGTCCATGCTGGAGATGCTTTTTCTGCTGTGGTGTGCTTTTTGCCATAGGAACTTATTCATGCCTCCAGTCCTAGCAATCAGACTATCTTGTTTCAGGATGAAGGATATAGGAATATTTGACTTTTATGTTGAGTGCAACACTTAGTTGTCTTTGTTGATATTCCCTGAACTATGTAAAATCTATCTATACCCGCTCAGTCAGCTGACTACATACATTTCATCTGTGACGACTCTGCAGTCATTTAATGTTTTCTGTCCAGCCTTTACTGATTCAGACTTTCCTTTCTGACTTTCATTAACTCTTCACCAACCACAGCAGATTGAACAGAAATTGATGCTAGCTCCTTCCAATTCCAGATGCTCTAATGGAGACATCAAATGATTTCAGGCAGCAGGTACTTGTAAAGAGGAAAAAAATCTGACTAAAAAAAAAATAAAAAATCACTGCTTTTACTTAGTTAAGAATATTTTTACATAGTTTATACTACTTTCTGCTTTTATGGAGTTGTTTTTGTAAAAATGTACCTTTAAAATCTTTTTTTTTTCCTTTTTAGTGAGTACAGCTCCACAACAAAAGCCTGTAAGTATTGTTATATAATTCAAATTAACTGTCTTATTTTCTGTGTTTCTGTAGGTATTAATAGCTATTAGACTGTTGGTAGTCTCTGCCTTTCTTAAAATCTTCCTTTGAATAAAGCTTTTATCTTTCAAAGAACACTTTACATTTGATGTCTTTGGCCTTACCAGTTTTAAGCACAGTATTTCTCTGATGGAAACTCTCGCAGACTTCTGATTCTATAGCTATGTCAAAGGAAGTTAAGCATCGCCATTTTCATCTCTTGAGGAATAATCCGTTCCGTTCAAATTCTGACAAAAATGGGTGCACGCACTAAATATGCATTGCAGATAGCTTAAGGACTTTAAGGCCTTAATCATCAAAGCCTTAAAGGAGAGGTTTTTTATGAGGTTTGAAAAATCTTTTTGCCATATACATATAGCAAATAACCACTGATAATACAGCTGTATAGAAATAGCTAAGGTCAAACCTGCTTCCTATGTCTGTGTGTGCAGAACATACATAAATTCATTGGGCATACAACATGGATGAAAATTAATAGGATTGTCAAATTAACTGTCTGGTTTTGACTGTCCCATAGCTTCTTTTGAAGATAACAGGATTTACAGATAAACCTTTGAGAAAATAATATTTCCCTTTGTTCCTTGTACTTTAGTTTTGAATTACATGATTTGTTACTGTGATATCTTAGCAATGAATGAAAACTGGATAGATCTAATTTATCAATAGTAAAAATAGAAGTCAGAATTCAGTTAAAATATAAGAAACTGTTTCAGTCCTAGCTCAGACGTGTTAATTTTTCTTTTCCTTGTTATTGTACCTGAGTTTTTCAATCCTTATGTTATATAAAATGTGAAACTTTTCATAACGGCCATCTGTTGTGTGTGATTCATATGTTTTGGGCCAGAAGTGAATAATAAAAATGCTTTTCTTTCACAGGGAAATAGTTGAACACCACAGGATTTATTTAAAATTCTTTAGCATTTTCAATGTCTGGCATTTTCATATCATTTTTCTCAGCATACTTTTGCTGGTCATTATCTGCATTGTACGGAGAGAGAAATAATGTATAAAATTTATATGTAAATAACTAGATATGATAGCAGAATATCTTCCACATGCAATATCATCTGTTGATCTAAATTTAAGTTTAAGATTATTGTGCTAGTAGAGTTTATAGGATCATAGGAATTTTACTATGGCATCTTAGATGTATTTTGCTCTTGTATCTAATAAACAACCAAGTAAAAAGATATATAACTATGTAAGATTTTAATAGCTTTTTTTTCTTTGTATAGCCCTACATCGTTCTTGATTTGAAGTAAAATGCAAAAAGCAACATTTATTATATTAATTGCCATCCGGTATTTTCAAATAAAAAGAAATCATACTGCAAGTGAATTTAGTGTGAGATGCCTTGAGAATAATTGTTTAGGGTTTTTTTTGTTTTGTTTTGTTTGTATTAATATTTTAGGTTGGAAAAATATCCAAAAACAAAAAGAAAAAACTGAAGAAAAAACAGAAGAGACAAGCTGAGCTGTTAGAAAAACGCCTGCAGGAAATAGAAGAACTAGAGCGAGAAGCCGAAAGGAAAAAAATAGAAGAAAATGTAACTTCAGCTGTACCATCAAATGAACAAGAAGATGAGTACCACCCAGAGGTGAAACTAAAAACAGCTGATATAGAAGAGGTAGTAGATGAAGAACCTGGAAATGATGATGGTTAGTATTCCTGCTTTTATTGACCCTGAAGTTAGTGTTTCAGTGAGGAAAGTAATTGCAGCGTTGCATCTGATGCAGTGAACAAAATCTCCAGACTTTCCTAGATCATGAAGTTTCATTTTCTCCCGCAGGTAAAATCATAACTACAAAGTCTAAAAAGGAAAAGAAAAGTAAAACCTATTACAGAAGTGAATAAAAACTTCCATAGCAATCTAGCTATCAAATCCCACAAAAAGTCCATGTAGAAAATGCAACAGAACAGTCAGTTGTCATACCACATTAAGTGGCATCACACCAAGTATCTTGGTGAGACAGAGGAAAAATAGGATGAATTTGTATTCTGTAACATCAATGTAGTTATAGTCATCCTTACTGTCCCCTTTTCTTGTTAAAATGTTTGTTGTAATGATCTATTCAGGTAATGATAATTGCAGCTTCTTCACCAGAATGTTTAAGATGTCTTGTTAAAATTCTTGTTTAGTCCCGGTGGTTTGGAGCATAATTGTTATCCTCCAACTCTTTTCTGGCTTCCCTGGTTTTCTTGTTAACTCTCCAATTCTGATAAAAATGTAACTACTGAGACTGTCTGTCTTTTGGTTTGGTTTAGTTTTGTTCTGCTCTTACTGTGAATTTTCCTACCTCTGTGATGACTCCCTGTTTCACACAGATTGAGTTACAGATTTGTAAAGCTTGCTTTGCAGACCTCATCTATCTTCCCGTCATAACATTCTTCTCTTCTGAATTGTTCCCTCCTGAACCACTTCCCATTGTTTATTTTTTCCAACAGCCTTGCTAGTTCTTTCTTTCACCTTTAGTTTAGATTTTTAAGGTCTTTGCATATTTCAGTGATATTCAGTGTTTCCTTGTGTGATATGTCAGAAGTCAAATAGTTACTGAAGAGTTAAAAACTATGAACGCCTAATTTCAAACGGTATATTGATGTATAATCTAATGTGTTGCTCATTGAAATTTTCCAGGTGAAGCAGACGATCAGGATGAAAAGGAAGACACAGAGAAAGAAAACACTGAAAAAGATGACGACGTTGAGCAGGAACTTGTCAACACTGACCCTACAGACCCTAAGTGGATAGAGTCCCCCAAAACAAATGGCCATATTGTAAATGGCCCATTCCTATTGGAACAACAGATTGAAGATGAAGATGAGGATGAGGAAGAATGTCCAAATACAGAGGAGTATAATCTTGATGAGCCAAATGCAAAAAGCGATTACTCGTATAGCAGCTCCTATGAACAGTTTAATGGTGAATTGCCAAATGGACGTCATAAAATTCCTGAGTCACAATTCTCTGAATTTTCAGCTTCAGTGTTCTCTGGGGCTCTAGAGTCTGTAGCTTGTGGGTCTGCTGTTTCTGAAGGATCCACTGTAACCGAAAGAGAGGAGAGCAGCCCATCTCACGACAGGAGCAGAACAGTTTCAGCTTCAAGCACTGGGGATTTGCCAAAAAGTAAGTATTGCTCTTAGTGGCATATACCATGCTTGAAGTCTCTTGGAGCTGTAGGTGATGTCTTATGAAGAATGAGCAGTGGGATTAAACCATACGTATATGTATTATCTGTGTTCAGTGACACGTGTATGCAGATTTTACATTTTATTTGTTTTGGGCATTTTGGTGAAAATTCAGTACCAAGCCTTATGGGTAGGCTGTTACACACTTCTTTCAGTAACACAAAAGAATGTTTCAATAACAGACAAGAACTCTTATCACACCGTTTCCCTGACTTTGATTGAACACTAGGTCTAGCACTTCTCTGTGTTGTTTACGTTTCTCTACCTACAGGTTAGGTGTTCTAAATGTTTTTAGTTTCTGGGTTGGTGCCAAACCTACCAATGTCCTGGCTTGCTTTGTGCTTGACTCTGAAGATTGCCCACTGAAAACGTGGTGCCTGTGTGCCCACCTCTGCAGTCAGAGAAACCTGTGCCGACTGCTTCCGAATGCTCTCTTTCCTAGGCACTCCCCAGACTCGGGGAGGGAGGTGGGATACCGGGTCAGATTAACCATAGTTAGGGTTGGGTTACAGCTGCAGCCTGCTGGTGGGAACCCTTTTTTCATTGCTGGCTGATTTCATCTTCTTGGTGTCATCTACACTGATCATTTTGCTCATTGAATCATACATTGTGTGAATGCAAAATCTCCATTATGATTATTTTAAATTTAGTATTTAATCTTAGAAGACTTTTGGCAAAAAGGCAGAGCAGATATCTAGAAATGAAGAGGAAGCATTTAAGTTAGTTTGGTCCCAAAACATTTTGGTGACTTTTGACCTCCTAAGACCAGGTTTCAAGGAAAAGCAAATGTATTCGTTTTGAATGGCTTTTAGAAATAGAAGGGGAGGGGGGCAGTTTGAGATGTTGATGAAAGACTTTTGTCTGGTAGTATGAGTGTGTATTACATTTTTCAAAAGAGACAAATAAGTGAAATAAGACAGTGGTAAGGTTAAGAAAAAAATTGTAGTAGTCTCATTAAAGGCAGTAGCTTAGCTAAGGTTACTTTAAGTTAGTTAGATTATTTTTCTTGCATTCAAATCTGGGAGTTACCTGGATGCAGCTTGGAACACAATACAAAAGCATTCTTGCTAAATTCAAACAAATCTGCCATCCTAAATTTTAAGAGGAAAGCAGAAGAACTGTGATTAACAAAAATAAATATGCTGTAGAGCTGTTTTTAAGGGTATTAGATAAGTTATCATAGGTGAAATGTTTGCGTTGACAGGTCAGTCTATACAGGAAAGAGAAAAGGAAATTTATAATTGCAAGTAAGCATTATTCCCATAGTTAAAGGGCAGAAGGCAATCATGAGATCATGTAACCTGACTTCCTTTTATAACAAGCCAGTAATACACCCTCTGTTAAGCCCAGTAGCCTTTATGTTTGGCTTAAAACCTATTTTCCAAAAAGATACCTGCTCTTGATATGGACAAATGAAATGATAAAAAAAAAAAATCTAGTGTGCTTGAAGTGTGTTCCACTGGTCAGTACTCAGAATTGTTTCAGAAGAATTGTAGCAAGTTTGTATTTGGCTGTAACTTCTAGGTATTACTTTGTGTTATATCTTTTCTCAGTCGTATTTAAAAATTTTGTAATATGCTGTATTTTCATTCATTAATGGTTCTTTTCTGTTTCAAACAGTTCCTCTCTTAACCTTTTGTTAAAACTCAACAAGATGAATTCTTTGTCTCTGTAAGGCATGTTGCCAACCCCCAGCTCATTACAGCGTTTCTGTATTCAGTGTGGTTTTGGACATTTAAATTGTGGCCGCCAGAACTGCTCAGATCCAAAACTTTTGCCTGTAAATCCTGTTTATTGAAGACATAGAAGGTGAAATCTAGGTGTCATTGCAAAGAGCTGGATCTTTGCCATTGAAGGGTATTACGCATAGGTTTTATTTATAGTGCCGGGGGCTAAATGATAAATATATGGGTTTCAACTTTAATAAAGAAAATACTGAGAGACTAAACCTGTAAATGGATAGAAGAAAATGAGATAGCTTGGGAGAAGATGACCAAGCGTGAATCAACATTGTCCCAGATGAAGTCACTAAATTTAAAGAGAGATGTATTGAAAAATGCAGTCGAGTGTATTTCTTGCTTTAAAACTTTAGAAGAGCAATTCACACAGTTTATTACAGAGTCTGACAGGTAAGATAATCTGCAGGTAGGCAAGAAATGTGAAGTAAAATACTAAGTAGAGCTTTATTTCTGGAAAATGTCAAGATCCAGGCTAATAAGCCTTCCCGTCCATCTCCGTACACTCTGTACTCCCTTAAACAATGTACAGGAGGTTCCTAGATGTCTGGTAGCCTCTTCCTTTGTGCTAGTGGCAATATATAGGCAGAAAGGCTCTACTGCTGTTTTCCTGGGGTGATGTGTAAAATCCTCATGCCTCCGGAGAGGAAAGCTGGTTTTGTCATCGTGGGAGCAGCTTATCTCCATAGCCGGAGAAGCAAACATACTTCATTCCTCCTCGATGTTATCCCATCAGGAGCAACTTACAGACCTTTTATGCAAAAAAAGAATAAAGACAGTAAATTCAGCCATAGCTCACTTCTTCCTCAGAAAGAGGAAAAGCTGAACTTTATTAATATTAATGGCATCAGTAATAATTTTGGGTTAAACAGTAATAAACAGATTAAAGTGTTTAGAAAGAAGAAAGATACAAGAGTTGCAGGCTCTTCAATATTTTTAAATGGTGCTACTTTTTTCACTATAACTTCTGTGCCTTTTTATTATATAGAAGTATACTTTATTTGTTCCTCTCTGTCTAGGCATTGCTATACATTATTAAGTAACACGGTCCCATCTTACGTTTTCAGGATAGTTGCCTCATTCAGTGCACAGACCCATTTGTGTTCAGTGGATGAACAGCTATTAAGTTTTTATCTTTTTCAAGTTTTCACTGTGTGACCAAATGCCCTTAAGATAGTTCTATTAATTTCCTCGTGACTCTTCTCCCCATTCCAGTGTTTGAATGTTTACTAAGTATACTGTCATGCTGAGACTGTGAGAAGAGGAGGTGATATTTCCCAGTTTTACAGAACTAGGACACACAGAAGTGAAAATCGGAAATGCTCACTAATTTTGTGCTCAGGTTGAGCTCCTTTGGATGCTTTTTTGAGAGTATTTGCTAAAAAGTGCGTTCCTTTTGACTTCATTTTCAGTTGTGAATGATCCACATTTTTCAAATTCAGAATCCAAGGTCTTCTATTCATCTCTCAGAAAATACAGGACATAAACTTCATGAGTTCCTGAGAAAATAGAAAAGTGTAAGCACTTGCCTATTACCTTGTCAGGTCCCTTTGTTAGAAGAAGGTTGAGGAAAGCTGTTTTCTAATGTCATATTCAGATGTCTTACTGATGAGGCCTTTTTTCCCCCTCCATTCCACTTTATTTACTGCAGTCCTTCACCTTCAAGAAGACGTGTGGGAAGGATTTATCTAGCACTATGGGTTTTTTTTGCCAGCGCAACTGAATAGAGGAAGGTCCTGTTATTTCTTGAATAATGCATGTGATTCTGTGTTAACAAAAATTAGACTGTAGTTTGCAGCATGCTTGTAAGGGAAGACATTAATATTAAGCTTACTAGTTGCTGGTTTTAAGTGCTGGATTACAACCTTATTCTCTCAGTGTATTTTACTTTTATGCCCTACATTGGTGCTTTTTATAAACTTGAGTCTTGGATTCTGTTCCAGCTTTTTTTAGAGGACTGTTTTGTTGAGGTCACTGCCCCTTCTATCTTCTGCCATGTAGTTCCGTCTTTTCTTTCCTTCTCTTCCCTGGTGGATCCTGTCACTTTTCTTTTCTGGTTGGCCAGTATTTCAGTGCCCTGATGGCCCGTTCAGACTTGCTGTCCTGGCAGTTGAAGGTCCTCATCTGATTTCAGTCAATCCTAACTTGCCATTAGACAACCTGTATTTTTTCTCCTTGTCCCATGTCTGGTGTATTTTCCTCTTCCAAATTCTTGTGCCATTTAACAGAACATTATATCCCCATTGAAGTCCCAGGTGCCTCTTGGATCCAGTAGCTCTTTCTTATCTTACCACCAGTTTCTAATTTAGTCTTCATAGCTTTGGGACAAGGAAACTGAGATGAATCATTTGCTGCTGCGTGATTTGTGATACCTGGTTCTATCTGCATTCTTTCCAGTGCAGTTTAGGAGCTAGCAGGTGGTTTGTCAAAACAAAGAAAAGGACCAATCCTCCACTGTCATATATTAGGGTCATCAGTGTCCCAAGACCCTCTGAAGATTGCAGGATTAATTAGATTAAAGTTCTGCCTTTCTAGTATGGATCATACTCAAAGCAAATAGGACATTCAGAGAACTTTGATTCGATGCTGAATTATCTGTGAAGTAGGTGTTAGTCCCCTAGGCTCTCCAATTAGCCAGGTTTTGGTGAGTCTTTTTCCCCTTGGGGGGGGACAGGTTTATTTAAAAAAAAAAATCCAGCCAAATTTTATTTACCTTAGCCAAGAATGGAAGTGCAGAATTTATCTTCTCAACCAAACTGTTCCAAGAACATCTCTCTCGTGGAGTTCTTGGAGTTTGAAATGTAACATTTTCTGTCTGAATCTATTTTTGGAAACATATGCAGTGTTTTTGCTTAGAAGCTCCTCTGGATATTCTAATAATAGTCATTTGGCAGGCAAAGCCTGCAAAAAATTTGCACTTGAAATGAAAGGTAAGAAATCCTACTTATATTGCTTTAATTTCTCACAACATCCAGCAAATGATTTTGATGTCTTCAATGTATTACAAAACTGGATAAAGTGTCAAGGCAAAAGTGCTTAGACATAATGAACAGTATGCTGGAAATACTAACTATTCTGCATTTCGCTTGTGTTAGCAAAAACTCGTGCTGCTGACTTACTGGTGAATCCACTGGACCCAAGAAATGCAGATAAAATTAGAGTTAAAATTGCTGACCTGGGAAATGCCTGTTGGGTGGTAAGTATACCTACATCATTTTAGGTATTTAGCCTTCATTATTTAGAACAGGCTTTTTTATTGTTCATTTCTTCCATTAATGTGGTTCTTTCTATTTTAGCATAAACACTTCACGGAAGACATCCAGACAAGACAATATAGATCCATAGAGGTTTTAATAGGAGCAGGTTACAGTACACCTGCCGATATCTGGAGTACAGCATGTATGGTAAGAACAATACAATGAGTATTTTACAAGCATAAACCTCCTAAACCCAGTTGTTTATTTAGTGAGGAAACCTGATGAGGATGGTTCTGACATTTTTGACACAAATACATCATCATAAGTTATGTCATATCAGATAGCTACTGATTATTTCCCCCTTTATTTCAATTTCTCAAGCATTCTTAATCAACAGGAAGTATTTTGGAGAGCGTTTCTGATTTTCATTTGATGCATTTTAAACTTGCAGTCAAAAATATGCAAGTTTGGAGGGAAATACATGTGTATTTTAAGTGTCAAAGTCAAACTGAAATAGTACAACTGCATGTTTCCTTCCCGTCTTAGAATCTATGCAACTGTTTGCTGTGTTTCCATTCTTTTTTCTTGCATAAAATAGCAAAGCAGTGAAATACTTCAAATTCAGTGAAAACATTCATGAGATTAGGCTTGCAAACCACAGCTTTAGATTCTAAACTTTGAAGAGAAGGAATTTAGTTTATCAGTAAAATACGTGGTAACGTTCCATAGAATTAGTTTTAACACAGTAAAACTGATTTTTAAAAATCCTTGAAGAATTTTGATTACGAAAAACATAATAATTCAACTTTCTGAAACACTTATTCTGTTTGTATTATCTCTTTGAGGACAAATAAGCTACATGCATCTTCTCATTAAAGATAGTTTTGGAAATACGTTTAGAAATAACTTTGTCTATTTTAAAAGTGAAAACTTATTCAGATCTTTATATTTTACAAACACATGTCTGAAAAGAGTAAGTGTGTGAGGAGGAGGAGAAGACTCAAATACTAGACACAGTTTGCAGGCGTGGGTGATGAGAAGAATTGCAGAGCTCAGAGGGAGAGGAGGAGGATTGAAAGGAACATAAAATCCCACAGATATTATAAGCTCAGCAAGCCATTTGTTGGAAGTAACTAACCCATAAGTAAAATTGCAAGTATGTTTTCTCTGGAGTTCAATACTAGATTTTGCTTTAGTACACGGAAAAGAACATCCATTTCCAAATTTACTCTTCCATTTGGGGGCAAAATGTAGAATTTTTCTATTACATTGAAAACAAAGCATAGAAAATATTCCAGTTTTGATCCTTAGTTCTTTGAATGATTCTTCTCTTAACTAACTACAAAATTACTATAGAGACTTTTCATTCTTTTTACTTGTTATTTTGTAAACTTCAGTTGAACTTTCTACCTTTTTATGGTATTGAATACCCCGTATTCGCCTTTCTTTAAGATTGTACCTACCCTCTGCTAATTTTATGTAGTCTTGTAGCTAAAGCCACATAAAAAAGGCTGACGTCTGTCTAGGATTGTGTTTAAGGAAAGTTATAGCACACGTAGGGAATATAATGTTCCTACAGTATTTGGGGTCATCCAGACACACTTTAATTCTTTTCCATGTTATATAAGCACTACTGCTTTCTTCATGCTAGTCCTTTCTCAAACTCAAGAAGGAAGGAAAGCCTAAAGTATCTCTGCCACTAGGGGTGCCTTCATTCACATTCACAATTGCTTATGGAGTCTCAGTATTTTAATGAGAAAATTATACTTCTGCTTTTTTGTTATGTAAGCGTTAAAGATAGTAGAGCATTCGAGGCAGAAACACCGGAATTCTGTCTTCTGCCACAGACTTAGGGTTTTTGCCCTTAAAAAATGCTGTAGACATTTTACAGTCTTTCAGCACTGACACATGGTTGTTGAATTCTGTTGTCGTTGTTGTATAGTCATGTAAAGAACAGAGATCTGTCTCTCACGCTCCCCCCAAAAATTCATCGTTTCAAAACCCCTCAGGATCTGCTTTCATTCGTGTATGGTTGAGAAAATGGGTCACAGCACTGTGAGTCCTGATCCTGTATCAGATGGAAAACAGCTCTGAGGTGGGGATTGACTTGAAGACCTTAACGGCTCTTTCTGCAGAGGACTTGTAACAGAGATTAATGGCCAGGGAAGCATTCCTGATGTGGAACTGCAAACTCCCAATTAACTTATTTAGGCTGTCTTTAGAAATTATGATTTGATTCTCTTCGGTTCTGAAAGCAGCCAAGAACTGTGAAGTACCAAAGTATTCTAATGTCATTGTAGTCCCACTTGCTTTCTCAAGTTTGGATTCCTTGTTGTACCTACATGTGGTTCAGAAAATGCTCTTCTAGGTTACCTTGCTCTTGTTTCATGGTTCACTTTATTCCATAATGCTTGTGTTTTCAAAAGGATTGTCTGCTGGAGGTGTTGTTTATTTTCAGCCAAAATACAGTTAAAATACCTCATTAGCCATGTTGTCCAAAACTCTCAAAGGAGAGCAAGGAGACTTCTTTGTCATGTTGCTTTGTTTGTACAAGTCCAAAGTCATGAAGGGCATTTTTGGAACCAGTACTATGTGAAATGATTGGTCCGTCGGTATTGCTGTGACTTTTTTCTTGGCGAGTTTCCACCCTTCCATACTTTGCCCAAAGTGACAGTACCAAGCACACATGAAGTGGTGTCCTACCAGCTGACTCTGTATTGATTACATACGGTATTTGTCATTCCCTGCTTTTTTAATTTATTTTTTTTTCTCCAAAAAAAAAAAGGTTGTCAGTTAAGGGGTAGCTACATGTTAGTAAGTGACCTAAGTTTGAGGTTGTATTCAGGTTAGGTAAGTAGTTGCTCTGATCATATCCGCCTGTCAGAAATACTCATTTGTGAAGGGGTAGGAAAGGGGCCGTGTGGCTTTGCAGTAGGAGCTGTGTTACATCATTACAGATCCTGTCCTTCATTCTGATAATGATTTTGACTTTGGATGAGCTTTCTTGTCTCAACTGAATGATAATGCATATACTGCAAAAGTGTGTGTCTAATATGAACGGTGTGAATTAATGCTAATGCAAAATATAATAAGGTAGTATGAAAGCAAAGGTGAGATGTTATGCTTTTAAAACCCTTGCTTACAAGTGAATCACTGAGCCAGTTCTCTGAACTGACACTGAAAGAGGGTTCAAAATTTTTTTACCTCATTCAGATGCAATTATGTGCAAATACATCTTGTAGATCTGTGCGTACCCACAACCTTCAGATTGGAGATTTCTGACCAGTATTCTCATAGAGACTGATCCAGATGTGCTCTTCACTCCTCCACCCGTGTGGCTCTTGCTGACAGAAGACCTGCTGCTTCAAAGTCATGGTCAGGTTCTCCACCTCAATGGGCAGTGTTTCAGTTTCACAGTGTGGCTGCCAAACTCTCCGGAATGGGTTTGCTCACAAGCAGTCCAGAACGCTCTGCTTAGTAGTAAACAGCACACATGAAGACTGCTTAGCTTGCAAAATAGAAAAGATTTTCCATCTGTTATATATCCACTACTATGTCAGATATTCTAGATAATGTCTCTGTTTAAAAAAAAAAAAAAAAGAAAAAAAGAATAAAAACAGGCCTTTCTTTGAATTAGTTCAGGGTCCGTAGAATTTCCATGTTGGAGGTTGACCTCCAGGTGTGTGTACATGAAACATCTCAATCTTTTCACGTGTCCTGGCTAGTAGATTTTATGAAGGACTACTTGGAATGCATGGGACCAGGATTCACCCGAGGTCTTAACTTATCTTGTACTTCGTGGGTCTCCATTTGAGCCTAAGGTTTTTCACTGCCTTTTGCTTGCTAAGGAAATCGTCTTGCTCACTGGGGACAGCACTGACTATGAGAGTAGCAGAGCTACTGAGTTTCATATTGGCTTGTATTTATGGCGTAAAGTGTTAAGTCAAGCGCAGAGGTTGTGTTGTATCATAGCAGCAGGCTTTTTTCATCCTGCTGTTCGTTCATCAGTTTTACTTGGTCTTTAGTAATGAGGATGGAGATGGCGATGATGATGTTTTTGAACAAAAGCCTCTGATAATGGTGCCCTGAGCATGCAAAGCATCTGTGTTCATGTAAGGACTCTACCCAAATAGCATAAAATGTAAGAGAAACAGTGCAAAAGAGGGAGAAATAACTCAGTGCTAATAACCTTACAGTTCTGTTTCTTTTGGTGTTATGTCAGTGAATAAACAGCATGTAAGCTAGCAGCCTGCGAGCCGAATCTTCTAATTTTAGATGATTTGGCATGGCCCAGTTCTTGTGCCCCAAACAGGAAAAGTACCTCTTTGAATGAGATTTAAAGGATGAGAAGGGAGTATCTTCAGGCCAGTACCAGTCCTCTGCTCAGGCGATCTGAGTCTCAGAGTCTTTAAGAAAAAAAAAAAAAGGGGGCAGGGGAAAAAAGAGGATGTTGCATATCTTTGGAGGCTTATAATCGGTGCACGTGCAATGTGCTGTGAAGCTAATGAAAGAAGTTAGATGCCAGTGGGCTTTTCCAGACTGTGACAGAGTTGTTTGCTTGTTCTTCGCTCAGCAAAGAATGCAACACAGTGTCATTTAAATTTTTTTTTCCAGACTTTGGTGACCTGGGTCTGAGTGATTGTTGCTATCATTTGCTGAACATTTTTAAGTTTTGCTGAGGAAATCACACAGTACCCTTTCTTTCTCTTTTGACAATGTGGCCTGTTTAAGTGGGATACTCAGCTGCTCTCGTGGAAAGCTAGACACTGGAGATCTCTCTCCACATCTATTAAATTCTAGAAAATTCTGTGTTCCCTTTCTGTACTAAACCCTATTTTAATTACGCCAACAGGGAGGTGCATCTCATTTTCACTGAAAAACAGGAATGTATTTGGAGCCAGCAGTGCCTTCGACAGGATTGAAACCACCCTTGATCATTTAATTTTATCAGGCTGAATTTCCACATTTGCAGTATTGAGAGGGTTGCTTTCTGTGGAGCAGAAACTGAACAGGCACTGCATGATTTAGCATTTCCTAAATCTGAAAAACCATGGAACACAGTACTGCCCTGCCGCTGCCAAGAAATCCTGGCAAGATAAGGGAGTTAGTACTGGCAGAGGGCATCCCTTTGTATTGCTCCTGGAAATGACTGCAAGCACCATGATTCCACTGCTTTTCCTTGTTTATGCTCTTTGGATTGGAGACAGGAAAGCACCTGAAATGATGAGTCTCATCATCTGACTTGTGTTGTTCATTATGTACGGTCTTGTTTGAGCTGCGGGGGGGAGATGACTGTGTCACAAGCTAGGACATTAACAAGACGATGTTTTTAACACTTACCTGAGGTGGCTTTTGTGATGAGTTCTGATTCCTGAAATATCTTCTCTTTAGAATAAGAACTAGTGAATAGGTCATAGCTGTAGATCGGCAGGAAGTTAGAGAAGGAGAAAATTGTACTTGGTGTTTTATCTATCCAAAGAGAATAGAAATGATGAAAGAAAATACTACTGGGGTGAGAGGGAAAGGGGGCAGGCAAACAGCTTTCAAAATGAGGGAGATGCTATTACAAGGCAAGCAAGCTTACAGGGGTGGTTTTTATTATGAGCATTTTTATTCATGTGAGAGAATATGGAGGGGCAGAATGAAGAATGGGCAGAATATAGTAACTTACGATGTTAAAATTAAACCTGCATGTAAGTGCTTGTAGTTCAGCCCCCAGTTTACCTCTTTGCGTAATGTCCTCTAATGTGGGGTGAGGAGGTAACTGTCCTTCACTACTCTTCTGTGTTGTAAGCAGGGAAGAAATGATCATGTCTCCATGGGATCATGAGTATCATCATGCTAGTATGTGCGAGTGGCACACACTGAAGGTGTGATGACAAGCCGCAGTCTGCACCGAAGCAGTATTTTGAGGAAAAATGGAAAATCAAAAATCTGATTGAGAGAAGAATTTCAAGTCACTATGCACATATTTTTCAGTAGGCAGATAACTGTACAAAACGCTGTTATTAATCACTGTACACCCTTTTTGAAGGTGGTGGGTGGACAACCTGAAGCACTCAAAAGAAAATGGCTTTCCAAAGAAACTGACTTTCCAAAGCAGCCACCCAGCACGTGCATGATTCCAAGATCGGAGTACAGCAAATAATAGAAACCTGTTTCCTTTTCACACATCCCGTGCATGCGTGTGTTTTGTATATCTGGCCTTTCTTAGCAAGCACTAACCATGCAAAATGTCCTTTATATTCTTCCCATTGCTTGGTCTTCAGCAGGAGACATCCATGGGAGAACAAACTGTCAGCTGGTGTGTGTGTTTCAAAAAGCTTTCTGCTCTTCTTTCCATGCTCCCACTTACCTGTGGAACAGTGTTCTTAAAACTAAACCTATTTTTAAAGCAGTCACAATCTTCTCATTCATGGCTCTTTATTTCAGCTGAGGCAGAGAAACTGGCCAAGAGCTGCATCTCATCTGTCAAAATAATAATTTTGGCCTATAGCTTGTTGTCCTTTTTCAGCTGGGGCTTCATAAGAGGAATTCGGGGAGACTGATGCAGTCCAAGTGAATTGTTCTTCCAGTCCTCTCCCAGACAGCTTTCCCTAGGCATGCATCCATTTTCAGTCACTCGATTGAGTACGCAGCTGTCACACAGTGAAAATGCAGCTATTTCCAATTGTGTGATTAGACATGGATCCATAATACACGATAGCGATGCCAACAGTGTAGTATTGTGGTAGGTTCATATACAATCGCATGGCAGGAAAGCAATCATAGCCTCTCCAGAGCCTACAAAAGCAGCAGTGTGACCGTTCATACGAAAGGTTCTCCATCTGCAGATGGAGAAAAGCATCCTAGACTGTTTTTCTGCGATAACCTTAGGAAAGTGACAAATAGCAGTTGCCAGTACAGTCAGTAAGCACGGATGATTGCCTTGAGCTTTTGTGCCATATGTTGAGTGTGCTGTATCTCATTTGTTATCTCCATTTAATAATTGAAATGCTGATTTCTTTTGAGGTAAATGTCAACATTAAGTTAAAAAGATCGTGGTAATTCAAAGTCGGAGTTTCTGTCAAGAAACTGTTTTTTTATAAATGAACATTTTCAAAGGGAAAGTAAGTATGGTTAATTTTATTTCTAGTATCATAGAAATAATAGCCAAATTTAGGTTGAAAGGCATCTCTAGTAGTCTACCTCCAGGTTGAACCAGGGTTAACGTCAAGGTCAGATGAGGTTACTCAGAGCCTCGTCCAGTTGAGGTGTGCATATCTGTCAGGATGACATTTCCACAGTCTGTCTGAGCGGCCTGTCCCAGTGCTCAGCCATGTTTTTCCTTGTATCCAGTTGGAATTTCCCATCTTGCTGCTCATGTCTGTTCTCTGCTGTCCTTTCATTGAGAAGAGTGTATCTTGGTCTTCTCTATTACTGTCTTTCAGGCAGTGGAGTGCAGAAACTAAATCGCCCCTTCTTTCCTTCTCTGAAGGAACAAACAGGGCACCACCAGCAGCTCTCCTCCTGCATCCTCTGCTCAGCCCCCTAACGCCTTAGAGGTCCTCCCTGATCTCTCTCCAGTTTGGCAGGGTCTCTCTCATACTGGTGGCCCCAAAGTAGTCACAGGTCTCCAGATGGAGGTAAGAGTGTTGAGGAGAGAGGATGGTAAGATGCTCGTTACATCCAGCCCAGTATGTGCTTAGCCCGCGTTACCCCGAGAGTGCAGTGCTGGCCTGTGTTCAGCTTGCTGTCCGTCAGGGTTTCCACCTCCTGATTTTATCGCAGCGTGTCAGCGGCTTACGCATTGGAGATGGGGTGGTTTTACGTACCTATGGTTGGGTGCAAAGTGTCGATAAGTACTGAAAAGTGCTCAGAAGTCTAAAGCAGCACCGCATGGGCAGAACTGTGGTTCTGAGTACCAGCAGCCGAGAGCTCTTCTTTTGGTGGCACTGACTCAGTAATGGGACTGCACGTGCTTTTTGGTGCACCACACCTTTGAATATGAGCTTAAAGAGCAGAACAGCTCTGACTGGTACAATCCAGAGGTGTCATTGTCCTTCTTTATGGATAAATTAATTTCATTTATCTTGTGCTGTGTAGCCAGTCCATCCTACAAATATCTGGGAACCTCTCACCAGGTTGCTACAGACGAACCTGTGAGACATTGTCCTACATGAATGCTAAGAAGTACTATTACAGGTATTTCTTGCAGCACCCAAATGGCAAGGATGTCTCTGGGCTGTCCCTGTGTGCATCTGAGTCAGAAGTTTTTTTGTTCTCGGTGCAGAGTCCTTTAAGGAGAGTCAGGAAATCAAGTGTCTGAGATGCTGTGGCTCCAGCCCATGCTGGGCATGGAGTGAGAACTATACAAAAAGGAAAAAAGAAGCAACAGCATCATTTTGAAAAGCTTTAGTTTCTCTTCAGCGAAAGGGTGGTATAAATATCCCAAATCTATGAGAGCTTGCAGCTCCTATTATATACAAACAGATCTAAAATTCAGTGTATCGCAGTGGTACACTTACTTCTTGTGCTTCTTTATGAACAGTTTTTCCAATTTTATCTTTTAGTCCCATACGGCCGTTATTGAGCTATTAATGCCTCAATTTTGGGGACAGAAGCTGTATTCTTTTTGGAGTCTACCTTTGTGGCTACCTTCAACTACATTTCCGTTGTTCTCCAGGAATCTCTGTTAAATAGCAACGAGTTTCTTCGTGTCCTCAGAAAGCAGCCCCGTCAGCATGTGTTCTCCTAGGAAAGCTGGACCAGCTCTTCCAGTGACTGTGTGCCCATGAGATACCGAGGGGACACCTGGGGCTTCTCAGTCTCATCTCAAGAGAGGAGCCGTCTTCCATGTTGCGTTTAGAGATCCTTACCAGTGATCTCTTCTGGCTAGTCTAAAAATTTCTTCAGTTTAAATACCTGGTAATTTATTAAGTCCTTCAGATTTTTTAAGCTGTCAAATGAAAACTCTCTATCTTGAGCTAAGAGTAGAATAAGAAAAAAAGTGAATGACTGTAATGAATGATAGTGACTTCGGAAATTAAAGGCCCATTTGTAGGATCAACAGAAATGTCAACAAGGGGCATTCTGGCTTTCTTGGCTGCGGTGTGTGATTGCAATGAATTGTTTTGGCTATAGCTCACTTGGATGGCACTGCAGTTCACAGCTTGAAAAAGCCAAGTGCCCATAAATAGGCTAAATTTATAGGTGTTTTAACAGCTCCAGGTTACTAACGGGAACAGAAAGGTGTGTATTTTCAGGAGACAAATATTTTGTAGTAAATGTTCTGATGGAGTGAAATCCTCTCCTACAGCTATGCCAGGGAGTTCTGCCTGATTTTTGGAACGATTTTCTGGATCAGATGCTTTCCCTGGTGTTGGAGATGGAAAATAGTTTGATGTTTAAACCACCTGGAAAGAATTAGATTCCTGTGGCTGCTTGGGTAGTTGGTGACCAGAGTAGAAAGTGAATAGTTTAACAAATTAGGCTAGGTGAATCCGTATTTGTACACAAGTGTGGGCTCTCACAGTTATTTCAGTGCTTTGTGGCTTTTGATATGCATTATACCCATAAAGAGAAACTCAGTTTTGTCCTGACCTCACGCAGGGTTAGCATCCCATCGAAGCATTGCCATGACATGAAGGCATCACTCATCAGGGTGTCTGCTCTGGGTTCCTTCGTCTTATGTCAGTCTCGGTATTTTACCCCATGATTGCAGGATTTACTTTGATGACTTCTGATTCAACAAAAATAGCTTCTTTAAAACTGTCCTAGATTTAGAGTCATCAAGGAAGCTTACCCTGTTTGCTAATTTCAAGTGATTAATTATAGTTATAAATGGATTTTCTTTCTGATTCAGGCTTTATTAGTTCAATCCCCAACATGCAATCTCTGACACATAATTAGCCTTCAGATACAAGTGTAGCTCTTTATTATATATTTAAAAATATCTCTCTCTCAGCTTCATTAACTTACACATATTTAACGTGACCAACAGACGACACATTAGTGTCTTAAAACGTGTTTAACGTCAGCTTACGCTGATGCCCCCTTCGCACCCCCGTGCAGCCGATGTGTTCAGTCGCTTCCTCGGCAGCCGGACGCTGTTCGCTGCCTCCTGCCGCTGGGGACCCGTGCTGAGCTTTGCAACACGACCGAAATGCTCCCTGATGAGCCGGTGGAGTCCCAGGGATTGCCGGCTGGGGAGGGACGGCAGTTCCACACTCCTTGTCCGTCCCCTTCGTTCATCCTGGTTCAGTAGACAGGGTTTGGGCGTGCTGCCGGTTGCCAAAGCTGCAGCCTCTCGTACTGGTGGGGCGTGCTCGGGGCGAAACGGGGGACTCTCTCCCGAGCCCTGGGTTCCTGCTGTCGTTGCGCTGCAGCAACGATGGTCCCCAGGTAAGTGGCCTCTCCTCAGTCTCAGATCCAGTTGTAGGCCTTTAGCTTTGAATGTTAATTCCCTCTTGGTTCTGAGATAGTTGTGGTGTTTTGCTGACATCTTAAGATTAAAGACAGTATTTCTGAAATACCCATAAATATGTCTGTTATGTTATAGGCTTTTGAGCTAGCGACTGGAGATTATTTGTTTGAACCACACTCTGGTGAAGACTATTCCAGGGATGAAGGTATGAATCTTTAGAGATATTTTATGAGTTTCTGTATGTTTTCACACTCCTCTTCTTAAATTTCCAGTGAGCTTACAGTGGGGTTAAGTTTTGTATTTGAGTGAACTGTTCATACACATTGTTTTCAGAATATAAATACGATTTTTTTCTTTTTAGTTTTAAGTTCCATCACTAGCAATGGGTGGGCAAAAACTCCCTTCTGCAGATATTCATCTACTTAACAACTGCCTGAAGGAATTAAACTGCCCTTCTTGTAAGATTGCATATGTGTGGAAACCTGATTGAGAATAACATCATTTTAGTTTAGAAAAGAAACGACAAATTTGAACTTTATAGTATTTTCTCTTTATCAGAGTGACACTGGAATAATGTTTACATTGTGTATTTTTATTTGAATTAGGTAATTACTAATTTTTTTTAAAAATCAGAATTAACTCCTGCTTCCATCTGTATACCTGTCCATTTTCATGCTTGTTTGCTTGTAAATGCTCTTTGCAGTGGTAATGTGGGCATCATTCATTGTTCCTAAATGCTACTAATGATGCCAGAGCTCTGCTGATCCTGGAAACCTCTGCATGGATTTGCTGCAAACATTGTTGATTTGAAACTATTTCTGAGTTTTTACTAATTCCAGTTTCTTTCCTCTTCTTTTTTATCCCATCCTTTCCCTGCCCCTTCCACTCCCGTATCCTTTTTTTCTCTCCCTCATAGACCACATAGCACACATCATAGAGCTGCTAGGCAATATCCCAAGGCACTTTGCTCTATCTGGAAAATATTCTCGGGAATTCTTCAATCGCAGAGGTAGTACCTCTTCTTTTTGAAAGGTGCCGTGATGCAGACAGAAGTGGAATTGCTGTTGCTGGTTGTAGAATGTCCCACTGAGGAGCATTTCCTGAAATCACACAACAAAAACTTATTTTTGAAAATCACAATACACAGGAATCTGTGACAAATTTTTTTTTTAGCTAAAATTTCTGAAAAAGAACTATTGGTACATTTTAAATTACAAAGCAAAACTTGTTTTTAGCCACTGATACTCAAATGTTGTTTTGAGAAGGAAGTTTTGCTGAAAGCATCTTTCCAAATTAGCCATCGAGCAGTGTGCACGTGTCTTTTTTTCACCAGGATCAATCTATTTCTGTCTGTACCGGGCCAGTGTTAGTGTGTGCATGCAATGTACTGATTAAACTGTTGTATGTTTCTGTTTTGCTGGCAATGTCCTCCAATGCAGACCACATAGCATTGATCATTGAACTGCTGGGAAAAATCCCTCGAAAATACGCTATGTTGGGGAAATATTCCAAGGAGTTTTTCACCAAAAAAGGTAACGGTATTTATGCAACACTAATTTAAAGCATAATACTATCCAAAAGGAGAATATGTTCATTTATGGGTACTGAAGAAATATATCAGTTTTAAATGGAGAGCTCTTACTAAAGAAGAATTTTGGTGTAAACTTGGCTTTCTGAGAAAAGCCACAGTTTGCAGTATTCATTTCAGTATTTCATTTAAAATTCATTTTGGGATTTACTCAACAAAGTGTGGATGTTAACAAATGTCTGTGTGAGTCTGTTGTCCAGTGTTGATGTAAATGTAAGGAATCAAGTGATGCATAGCTTGTGATGTGGAAAATCATCTGTCAGCTACTTCCGATCCTACGTAGTGGTCCCGCGGATGCTGCTGATCGGGAATAACCGAGGTGGGAAGGGAATACCTGGGCAATAGACACGCAGCTGCGTGCAGTTAGCCCTCACGTTCTCGTAACCTCCCCGAAGAGAAAACACGCAGAAAAGACCGCTCTGTGACAGAGTGATGGAGAAAGCCGCTCTCTGTGCACTGTGCTGTCTCACTTCAGGTGCTCTGAATTACTGTAGTGCCGGAGTGCCACAGCTGTAGGCAATGGTTTAGCTGTGTTTGGCGTTGTACAAAAGTGCAACTCCTCTAAAATTAAAACCCTTGTCAACTGCTACAAGAAAGTAATTAATCTGAGCAAACACACTGGGCCTTACCGTTCTTTTGTCTTTTTGCACTTTGTCTTTGCTCAGGCTGCTCTTCAAGACAGGTTTTTGGCATGTGAGGGAATGTGGTGATGCTTCAAGTGTCTTTCGTCCCCTTCGTATTATGAGAGACCACTGTGTTGTATCAAGGGACAGGGTGCGTCAGGAGCAGCCCGTTACGTGGAGGGGGAACATCTGGGCCGTCAACCACAGCTGGCGAGCGCACCTTGCTGCCGAACAGTGCTGCGGCTTCCCTCTTGCCTGTGACTCCACACGTCTGAGCGCACAGCTCGCCGGCCGCCCGAGCAGCTGCATCGGGCACGTGGGGTGCCGGGGGGCCGAGGCGGCGGTGCTGTGCTCTAAGAGGTTGGGGTCATGAGGCAGGAGACGATCCAGTGATTCATCCCCCCCTTGCATGAGAGCCGCCTGTTCTCTGCGTGGTTCTTTCTGGTAGGGCAGGGTAAAGCACGCCTTTCTTACTCTTTCTGGTAAAGCACGCCTGCGCTGCTTTAAGGAGGATGTAAGGGTGTTAAACAGAGTGCGAAGAAGGGCAACAGTGACGATCAAGGAGATAGAGCAACTGCCATATGGGGGAGTCTAAAATGCCTGGGGCTTCCTAGCGTGGAGGGGAGAAGGTTGCTGGAGGAATAATAAAGGTTTACAAAACCGGGAAGTCAGTGGATAAACTGAAACCAGAACTGTTGTTTGCCAGCACCCACCACATGAGGGGGACCGGGGCACTGGGGGACACCCAGTGAAACGTGCAGAGGGTGGCTTTAAAACGAGCGCTTCCCTGCGCAGCGGGCAGTGAGCTGCGGGAGCCTGCTGCCGTGGAGGTTGTAGAGAGAGACCGTATCAGCAGACTCAAAACCAATCTCACGTTAACTGAGATGAACAAACGCGGGGCCAACGGGCCTGTAAATGAATAAAGCAGTGCAAGGGCTGGGCAGGAGGTACCCTCCGGCACCCCCCAACGGGGATCGCAGCTGCTGCCCGCCCTCCCCACCCTTCCTGCGGCCGCTGCCGGAGGCAGGCACTGAACGAGAGAGACCCCCCCAGCCTCACCCCCCTTACAGCATATCTCATGTTCCTAATTTTGACTTTATGCCAGATGGGCTGGCATGTTCTAATGACATCACGGAACCTTAAAAGGACCGAGCAGTTACACAATAACCACAGCGTTTGTGGCGCACAGAAGAGGGCAGTTTGTAAAATTCCCGTGAGGTGGAGAGCTTCACATGCTTCCATGAGCATCTTCCACTGCAAAGTGTCACTGTTGTCCTCTGGGTCCTGAACTTCAGTGGCACTCCTCAGAGGTACCATCTGCCCTGGCTCTGGGTAGAAATCCTTTAAAACACTTTAAAAGACTTAGTTCACCTACCACACAAAATGTAAGTGCAGGTTTGCTGTGGAAGCTTAAATAGACTGGATTGCACGTTTCTACTCGAAACAGAAAATCTCAAATGCAAGATGAAGGAGTAATAGTTGTCACATCATTCCAGTTATTCTACTGTTGCAACTCAGGAAAATGGAAATGATTTGTGATGGAAAAATTGAGGTGGTGAGTTTCCTGCTCGCTTATTTGAGATTTCTTTTCACTGAATTGGGCATCAGATTCTCTAAACTGAGTGGGTTTAACTGATTAGCTGTAGCCCCTGTTCAGCATATCCTCAAATCCACATCGGTGCCCATTTTTTCAGGTGCAATGCAAGGTATTAGGGTTCAACTATATCATTAGCTGTGTTTTTGCCTTTTCTGTTCCTCCAGTGACACAATTCAGATATCTGGTTTAAATTTGCAGGAGGTGATGAGAGTGTGTGTCTCAGAATTATTTGCTTTAGGAGCTCTGTTTCTTTGCTTAAAGAATCCCTTTTGGGCACCACACTATGCCTGTTTTCCCAGAAGCTGAGAAAGTGAAGGGTTAGGTGGTGATATATTTATTCAGGATACCGGTGGTTACAATATTTTCCAAGAGGCTACATAAAATGAGGAAGAGCCTGAGGAACGCACAGGCACCTTTTCCTGTTTCCTGGGCACCCCAGTACTGCCCGCCTCTCTGGTGCCCCCAGCAGGGATCTGCGTTTGATGTGCTGGCAGGGAGGGATTGGGCGTCATAGTTGGCCAGGAAGCTGCTGCATTGTGTGCTCATCTGCTTGTGGCCTCAGCACTTGAGATGAGAGGCCATGTAGTGCAGGCCTGGAGGCTCTGAAAATTTCCTGCTGTGGTGTAAAGGTGGGGTTGAAATCTGACTGTAGGCTCCTGTTTTGAAAACATCAGCCTTGGGTGAAAATCAAGAAATCACGATTTGGGTGTTGCTCCTGTCCAGAAGCAAGTTCTGCCTCAGAGAGAAGCTTTAAACATCTGAACTGTTCCCCCGTAGTCACAGGCACGAAAGGAAAGGGGTTACCAAGTAGGGATTTTACAGGATCGAGTCCCTTCTCAGTGATTGCCTGAAGCAGTTTGTGACATTCAAATAGAAGGGTGCGTTTAAAAAAGGAAAAGCATTTCTAAGTTACTTCTTAGTCACCAGAACACAAATGCACACATACTTTTTATAGGGTCTCATCTTGATTGAGCCCAGTAATAACTCTGACAAGTCCTTTTCTCCAGCACCTCCACGAAAACTATTTTGTCTGCAAAAATGATTAATGCATTTTGGCACAAAAACTTAAAACCTTTTTGTTTTTTCTAGACCGTGCACGGTCCCTTTTATTTTTCTGCTGGTATTTGCTAGCCCTGTTTCCTTGTGAGCTACTCCTGCGCAAGATGCTGGCTAGGTACTGGCTTTGCCCGTTGGAAGTTGTAACAAGGAAGAGCACTGCTGCTTATTTAACGGCCTGGAAGGGAAGGAGGGGGCTCTCCTCCACCTCCCTCGCTTCTGTCTACTGTACCGTGGGGCCTCTCCAGCAGTTCTTGCGTTCGTTCTGGGGAGCGTGTCCTCAAAATACGTAGTAGCAGATTATATCCCACTGCCACTTCCCCAGTCCCTTGCATCATCCGTTTCTTACTGTTCAATAATCCATCCTCTTCTTGCCTGGTGACACATCTTAAATTTGTCTTGGACAAATGTCATAGACTAGCACTGGTTTTTTGTATTACGGCCAGCAGAGAAAGTTTTAAATAGCATCTTCCCCCACACACAAAGGTCCTTCAGAAATTTCTGTAATAATTTCCTTCTGACGTTACATTCCATTTTTCAGAAGGTCTCTTGCTGCCTCCGCTTTGGCCACAGGGGTTTTACACTTCTCCGCTTACTTCCTGTGTGCTTCACTATCAAAAATCTAAATAAAGACCTTCTGTTAGGAAGTTTTCGCTCACTATTACATTTTTAGCATTTGTTTGAAAATTCATGTTAATGCCCTGAATGCTGATGGTGTCAGACCGGTGGGCTGTGCGTTTCGTTTCTCCCTTAAATACAGGCACTGTCTTGCTGTCCTCCAACCACAGGGTACAAACCTCAGGAACTAGATGAAAATACACGTTGCCAGACACCTCCGTTTCCCGTGCTGCTCTCCAGTGCTTTAGGATGGAAATGAGATGGACCCACCACATTGGAATTAATTCTTGGAGCTTTTCATCCACCTCCGTTGTCTTAATTGCCTTTTACTTACTCTGTTTTGATTCCATGGTCAGCATCATGCTCTTTACTGAAAACTGAACCACAAGTTTAATTCTTGGCCCCCACACAGATAATTTTTACTGTATCCCATCTTTTTAAAGGCTTTTACAATCTTCACGGAATTTAGCTTCAACCCGTACTGTTAAAATAGTTTGTTCCTCAGCAGAAACGCACTACAGAGCGTCGTGCTGCCCAGGGTGTGCTCGTCTTAAATCGGGTATCTCAAATTCAGCCTCCACTTCACAAGCTCAGGAGAGTTTTCCAACAGTATGAACTCGCCTTCCACAGTGACACCAGGAGCCTCATCTTGCAATCTTCCTTTATACAACCCAAGGGAGGAAAGATGCCTAAAACCACAGGATGTGAATACAGAGGTGAAGAGAGTGCTGCATGGAAACACACACGCGCGCCCCCCGAGTTAGTCTGGGCTGGTAAATGCTTATGGCCGCCCTTGCAGTGAATGCTGTAAGCTGCAGAAGCTATGGACACAGCCTGATTATTATTTTTTTTAGCCATTTTTTGCTTGCAGTCAATAACAAGTCACTATTTTCTGTCACTTTTTGGCTATATTTGAGTTTATGCGTTCTTACTAGAAAGTTTTGCTACCTGTTCTCGTTAGTCATCACCAATACACCAGTTTTGGAAACCTTCAAAAAGGTAAAAGATCTTCAGCGCTTAAATTTCAGAGTTGCACAAAGATTTTAAAGGGCTGCGAGTGAGCCTGGAAATGAAACGCTGCTCCGAGGTGTGCTGTCCTTTCTGTACATTCATACCGGGGGACAGTATGGGCCCAAAGCAGAGCTTTTTTTTGTTTGAAATGCGGGTACTGCTGGGACACACTCGTACGGACACAAACTGGCAGGGTACACCCTCTGTTTTCATCGCTCCTTATCTCGGCCCCCTCCTACCCCGCGAGGTGGGAAGGAAGGAGGACAGTGGGCCAGCTGAGGGCAGCACATTTCGACTTTCTCTTAGCAGCAGGTCTCTTCTCTTTCTCTTGCGTGTTATTGACCGTTTGCACGCTTGCTCTTTCGGGGTCTTTATGGTAGAACCTGGAGAGCTGCTTTTTCAAGCGTTGCGCCCTGCCTAGATCCTTCTGCTGTGGCCTGAGGCAGCAGAAGGGTGTCCTGCTGGGCACGTGGCGGGTTTAATGTGTTGCATTCAGATGCTCGGACTCTGAGGGGCGGTCTGAAGACGTGGGTTTCTTCTCCTGCCCTGGAACTTCTGTAGCCACAGAATGTACAGGAACTCAGACCTGTGAGCTGATGTCTGATGGCATTTTGTGGGCAGTAGGTTGCAGTCAGGGACCACAAGTCGCCAAACTACTTTGCTTAAAAGCAGCATGGCCTGCGCGCCCCCATGGCAGACGGCGGAGTGTGCCTGTCAAGCTATGGGTGAGCTGTGTTCAGCTCCAGTATGGGCTGAGAACCCATCACCCTCCTCAGCGGTTCTGGGGACGTGGCAGAAGCACCACAGGGGTCTCCAGAAGTGCTTCCTGTAGCATCACATGGAGACTGACTGGCTCGCATGTGTGCCTGGGGGAAGGGAGATGGCAATGACGGGGCAAAGAGCAACCAGAAGAGTCTTTCTTCCCCGTCGTGTTCGGTAACCTGTGGATAGAGCTGAATAATATTGCGGGTTTGAATGGCAGAAGGGTTCTCTCCTCCTTTGTTTTGGTCTGAAAGACGTTGCCAAGTTGACTGTGTGCCCCCGCTTTGATGGAACTCAAATGCTGCAGGGAGCTGCTGCGGCTGCTTGTGTTGGTGGTGGGTTGAAGGTGACGTAGGCAGCAGCAGGTGCCTCCTCCTCAGGAGGGACCCGGACCAAGGCTCTTGTGTCAAAGTGTGTCTGCCTGGGAGGTGGAGCAGAATCTCCGAGTGCCAACCTCTGTGCTTGGTTTGGTTTGCGGCGAATCGCTGCTCTGCTGCATTGTCGGCAAATGCCACGTAGCGAGGCAGCGACCTGTGCTGCTGAGACCTCCGTCTTAGGATCGGTGCGGTTTTGGAAGATTTGGGTTTGTTGGCTGAGTAAGAACGAAAGGCCTGCGGTGTTCTTTGCCCGCGGCGTGAGCATGTGTGTGAATGAGTGCCTTTGCGTGCGGGAGACAGAAGGGAGACAGCAGGAAAAATCAGAAATGACGCGTACAGCAGAGTCCGGGTGTGACATAGAGTTTGCTGTAGGAACGATCTCTCGGTTTTGACATCGGACATACTCGTCTCCTTTGAGGACCTCGAGCAAGCTTGCCACGTGCTGCCCTTCCTAAATAATGATTCTCAGCCTGGTCAAGGTGCTGTGAATGCGGAGTGGGAGAAAAACGAAACGGGGGTTAGTCGCTAAGAGGGCTAACGAGTTGTTTTTTCTAATGCCAGTCATATTTCTGCTTGCAGGAGAACTGCGACACATCACCAAGCTGAAACCTTGGAGTCTTTTTGATGTGCTTGTGGAGAAGTACGGTTGGCCTCATGAAGATGCTGCACAGTTTACAGATTTCCTGATCCCCATGCTAGAAATGGTCCCAGAGAAACGCGCTTCAGCTGGAGAATGCCTTAGGCACCCGTGGCTGAATTCTTAGCAGAGTCACCCAGCTGTTACAAAAAAAAAAAAAAAAATTAAAAAAAAAAAATAAAAAGCCAGCAACCACTTTCCAATGCATCGGACCTAAATGGTGACTGTCACAAATTCTTTAGCAGGATCACACGTGAGCTGGCTTCAATCCTCAGACCTTTGTTTTGCTTGAGGTACTGTTTGACATTTTGCTTTTCGTGCACTGTGTTCTTGGGGAAGGGTAGTCTTTTTGTCTTCGGCTAGTAGTTTACTCACCCACTTTCTTCAGAAAACACTTAACGTGTGTTTAAGCATTGTTTCTTGTGTTGTGTGGCATTCAGATGTCAGATTTTTGAACAAAGGAAACTTCCCCCCATGTGTTTTGGCAAGTTTTGTAACTATTTATGAAAAAAAAAAATATTTTAGCTGATGCATATTATATAATTTACGAGCGTAAGAAATTTATCAAGTCAGAACTGAGTTACGGCGAGGAATTGTACAATTTTATCTTCTGGCAAAGAGACGTCATTCTTGTATTATAGTGTATGTAAATGCACCCTGTAAATGTTTATTTCCATTTAAATATGGGACCGGGGACTCAATTTCAGAGTAAAGCGACTAAGTTTTAGAGAGCTTTATAGCAAACCAATTGCATGTAGTGGACTTTAAACTGCTTTAAGGAATTGTGTAAACTTTCTATTCTGTAGCAGTTCCCGTTCATTGGATTTTAAACAAAGTGGCTCTGGTTTACAGGATTTCATTCCCCAAACGGCACTTTAAAGGAAGGCTAGACTTCTTTCTAATAAAGTATGCATTATCATTTAGCACTCCCTTTTAGAACTTTTGCCTATTTTAAGTGCTTTTAAGAAAAGAAAAATAGCAATTTCCCTTACAATGTGATAGTGAAGACATGGTACCATATGGTGTTGCCTTTTTATAAGCACTGTAAGTTGTACTATACCTTAAGAAAAAAAAAAAAAAATTAAAAGTCGAGCATGAGAACCACTCTCCGTGTAGAATTCCTGATCTTTTATAATAAAAGCGTGTGCTTGGAATCAGTTAAGGAAGGCTGTAGCTGCAGACAGTGGCAGTGCGGTGGGTAAAGTAACGCAAGCAGCGAGATGATGCTCATTCCATTCATAGCTTTACACCTTTCTCAAATTGCACTACCTTTGTTTTTTCCCATGACATACAGCTACCCCGTGTCAGCTGCACGCGACAATTACGTGTTTCCTAGGAAAAAAAATAAAAAAAAAGCTGCATAGGCTGAAGCTTATAGGCAATACAGATTTTAGAATGTACAGTACGGAGGTGCGTTTTGGCCTCTTTTAGAAGTCAGTGGGATGAATGTAAGCTTACTTCTGATCTTCATGTAACTACGGTGCCACTTTCTTGACTTTGTCCATATGAAATCTCTTCACATGCCTTTGCAATAACTAGATTGTGAGAAGGTAGCCCCATGCTGTAACAATAACCAGTTGTTTGAGGTGCTTGCAGTTGTCTAATTAAAGTGTTTTGTTTTTTCAGACAGTGTGCTGGTCATTGGAATCTTTGCTAGCCGTGACTCCGGCCCTTTGCTTGCTGGAGGTCCGTGTCGCGGTGGTGCTGGGGGGGTGGGGTGTTCAGCCTGGCCAAAAGCAGCTTCCTGTGTTAATCTATAAAATTATAAAATACGTCACCTGGTGCATCAGAGCATCCTGAGGGGTAACGTGGCACGAGGGGCTGCGCGTAAGTGGTGAAACATGACAAAGCCAAAACAGAGCAGCCGGGTTTCAGCACCTTCAGCCTCCACGCCCTGAGCGCTTCACACTGGAACTGCGTTTAACGGCCGCATGGACGACACTGGTGAGAAGGACGAGGCTACAACGGACTCCGGAGTTAGAGATAAAGGTATGTTCAGCCTCACACGCGGCCCAGCCACAGCAACCCATCAGCACTTTGTTCTGGAACACACGGGAAATAGCAGCACTCCAAGGAGGTGCCGGTTCAAACGCAAGCCAAGCAAGGTGAGTAACGGCACGGCGCCGGCGTGGCTCTGCCCCTGGCCACGGCGGCACAACAGAGCTCGGGGGACCGTTGTAGTCCCAGGCCCATTCCGCAACCCAGCGCGGCAGCGCCTCGCGCTGCTCTACGGCCTCACCGCGTACAGGGGATGCCACACTCCCTGACAGCGCAGATGATGCGATCGCTTCATGCAGGGCCGGAGGGGTCACTCGAGCGCGGGGCTGCAGAGGGCGATGCAGATGTTTTCAGAATCAGCGCCTGAGCGCTCGCCTGGGTGGGTCGGGGCGGGTCCTCTGCTGGCTGGTGGCTGATCCTGTTCTACTGCGAAACAGCCTGTTCCATACAACGCGTTTGCAGAGCCAGCAGCAGTTGTTCGGGAAGTATTGCTGGTGTCCTATTTCTGCTGATACAGTTTTTCAATCATTACAGGCAAATTAGAATTTAGGGTAGCCCCAATTTTTGTTTCTACGCGTTAAAAAGAACGATCACCTTTTTTCAGCGAGTAGGACCAGCCACTTCCCATCCTGTCCCAGTTGAGGTTTTCCTCTCTGGTTCCGAGGCGGAGCCGCGGAGCGGAGTGCTGTCACGTGAGCGGGATTTAGAGCAGTCACTGCAGCGATGTGCGCGCACCGTCACGCACCAATTACGGCACAGCTGCACCTGGCAAGGGCAACAGCACCATCTCAGCCGCTGCTGTTCAGCAGCAGGAATAAATTGCAGCCTTTAAAAAAAAATATAATACCGCTCTATAGCTGTTCGCATTGCACAGCCCCTGCCAGCACCACGCACGCCGCTCTGCGCGGAGGCGGGCGGGCAGCGAGGAGGAAGGCTGCGCTACAAACGCAGTTTTGCTTATTTTAACCTTTCCGGAAAGTGACGAGGTCTCAGTCCCCCTCCTCTGCGCGCGCAGGAGGGGCTGAAGATCCACTGCAGGAGAACAGACCCTCTGTAACCAAGGAACTGTAACCACGGTGAGCGTAACGCAGGTACAGCAATACAAACACTCTGTGTAACGCATCACTACCCTCGAATTGCACCATCAGCGGCCCGGCCTGGGCAGGACTTCTCCTCACCTCTGGACTCAGCGGGGGAAACACCCCCGCTCCTACGGCCGTCCCGCAGCCGGCTGCCGCAGGAAGCGAGCGGCCGCGCAGTGACCGCAGGGGCCGCACACATTTTACATCCTTAAGGCCACTCCCCTGAAGACACACCACCCTCTCAGGACAAGCAGGTAAAACTGACATAGTTGTGATTTATTAACATGAATTAAAATGCCCAACCAGTGCTGCAATGTGACAGTATATTAAAAAAAAAAAATTAAAGATCATATACTGTACTACTTTCACAAAGATCACACTTTTTTTTTGCAAAAGAGACTTATTATGTACAATACTATATCAAATGAAAGAGGCTTTAAGCAATTTTACAAGCAAAAGAAATACAGTATTTACAGCACTCGTCAGAGACATTAGAAACAGTCTATACATTAAATTACATTTTCTGCAAATAACTGATGAAACAAAAAGCCATGTCCACACCAAAACTATAAAAATTTGTATTGCATTGTTTTCTATCTCTATGCACACAAAGAACTGTTGACAGAAGAAAATGAAAAAAAAAATTGTTAGTGCCATCACTTAGCCTGTGTACTTATTTAATTACATATGTATAAAAGTAATATAGAAAACATTCACTAAATGAATTTAACTGCAACAATAAAATTTTAAAGATTATGCAGCATCAAACCTACTGCCAGAAAAAACAGCTGGAATGTTCACTTACAAAATAAAAAGAAATACCTAATACTGGCTTAACAGCACATTTTCAGGAATTTTAAAAAGCAAAAAATGGAAAGAATACAATGAAAGAGCACTGGTGTTTGCTTTTATACAAAGTATCATGTACAAGCTTTAAAAAGTACCTGGAATAGGTACATATGAAATATACACAGTTTATATTACAGAACATTTTAAAAATGTTTAGAATTAAAGGGATCCGTTTTAATGCCACCCTGAACCATGGTAATTGTTCTGAAAAGTGGGCGGCACCTGTGCTCTGTGGATGGGGATCTGTCCCGGCACCGGCGAGGCCTGCTGCGGCCCCTGCACCGCGTGGGGAAGGCTGACGGAGCCGGGGTGGGGGCAGAACCCCGAAGCAGCGGGTGTCGCAATACTGTTTGGTCCTTGAGGTTGGATGTGAGGACCCTGACCGGGGAGCGGGCAATGAGGTCCTGTTCCAGCAGGCTGATGTTGAGGTCCAGGTCCTAACGTCGTGTGATGCGGGGCTTGTGAGGAATAGGAGGACACGCTTGTGTGAGCGCTTGAAGGGAAATGGGGGGGTCCTTGATGAGATGGGTGGTGTAACCCTTGTGCTGATGCTGGGTGATGCCCCGAGCCTAGAACGGTGGAGGGGGGCGGCGGAGGGGGCGGCGGTGCGGAGTTTACAACATGCTGGTGTTGTGCTTGCAAACCTTGGTGTCCCGTCGAAGGATGGGGAGGTTGGTGGTGGGGGAGAGGACCCGGCGGCGGAGGCGGCGGTGGCAAGTGATGACCAGCAGCTTGAGAATGGATGTGCGATCCAGGGGCCACTGCCACAGCGTGAACCGGACCGACAACGTGTGCTACAGAGTGCTGCTGATGAGTACTTTGCTGCTGTACGAGGTGAGGTCCTGGAGCAGGTGGTGGCGGAGGAGGGGGTGGAGCAGCAGATGCCGACGCCTGGTGATGAATACCGGGATTCTGAGACGGCAAAAAATGCCCTGCAGTTACGTGGTGTCCCGGCACCGTTTGCTGACCCGCAGTGCCGGGAAGTGCTTGATTTGGTCCAGATGAAAACACAGTCTGTTGGGGTATGCCGCCCTTCAGCTGACTGTAACTCTGAAAGTTTCCGGAGGACTGCTGGTTTTGATAGTAAGTAGAAGAAGGGGGTGGGGGAGGCGGGGGAGGCGGGGCACTGCTGTTCAAATTTTGTTGGTTAAACTGGCTGTAAGAAGCTGAAGATTGTCCTGAAGTTGTCTGAGTAAAGAGGGGTCCGCTAGCCTGCTGCTGGCTACCAGGCTGAAGGGTTGGTGCTGCCGGATAGAAGTTCCGGTGCGTTTCCCTCTGGGGCGTTCCAACTTGAGGCGACTGTGGGTGATGAGGTCTGTACGGAGATCCCAACTGCTGCGAGTGAGGCTTTGGTGACAGATAACCATGCTGCACGGGCGCGTGAGGGGTAGAGGGCTTGGGGGGATTTTCTACGTGAGGCGAAGGGGGGCAATGCAGCTTCAAAGGTGCAGAAGGCAGCTTCTGTGAATGTGAAAGTTGCTCGGCAGAACTGCGCAGGTGTGACTGAGATGGATGATTTTTTGAAAGTGCTTGGACATTGTTTGTCAGCTGTTTTTGTTGCAGCTCAGGTTTTGGATGATTCGCACATTCGGCCTCGGGTGCGTTAGCTGCGGTTTCCCAATGCGAATCTGGCTTCGTGGGTGTTTTCCCAAGTGACTGCGTTGAAACTACAGGACTCGGTGAAGAGGGCTAGAATGAAACAAAGTCAGTCAGTGCAAGACATTCAAAATATTCAACTACGCATATGCATGAGAACAAAAAGAACTTCTCAGAATACTGCACTCTCCCCCAATGGTGAAAAATAAAGTGTTGAGGCACAGGTGTAAGAAAAACAGCAACAGTAGAAAACTTAAACTTGGCAAAATGCTGTTTTTAGCAAGTATGTATCAATCCTTCTTGAGAGTCAAAGACTAGCAAGTGGGTTTTAAACTAGTAACAGAAATACCACCCGTCGGGTCAAAGTCAGAATCTGTTATTTGTTAAAGTTTTAGATTTCTGAGCCTGAAAGAAGTAATTCCAGACAAGACCATTTACAAAAACAAAGCCACTTTTAGAGTGATTTAATATTTTAGAAGTGGCACAGCGCAAGCAAACAGACTAAACATTACAGCCTGAATCACTTCATTCAGTACTGCACAGGCGGCTGCTCAACATCCCTCTCTGCACGAGTCCCTCTGCTGACACACCGTGCCAAACCCCAACACCGCACGAGCAAACTCCGGTTACGGTGAGAAGCACGTAAATCGCAGAACTGCAGTGGTACTGAATCCACCGATAGGATCTCTCCTGTGTCTACAGAAGCAAGATCATATACGAACAGGTATAGCTACTGAGAGAACAGAACACAAACCAACTTTTTAGCAGGTACGGACTACCACAAATATTCTTACAAATGTTCACCTATGTTCAATTCCTGCGCAGAGAGGTTACATACAGACGTGGTCATCTAAGTAGTAATGAGATTAACACTTTTTTTAAGATAAATCAGGTATGTATATATGTATTCATACGCATATTATACAGCGCGCACACAAACACATATGCACCTGCATACGCTGTGCATTACCTTGCTTGCTTTTGACGGGCTCTTGCAAGTCTTTTGTGAAGTATCTGGGGACGGACATTCAGAAGTGGGCTCTGGATTTTCAGGATCGGGTTCTACAGACATAAAGCAGAGAGAAATTTAATAAAAGTGGGAAAATCAAGTCTTTTGCAAAAATCGCTAAGCACTTTATATTTGACTTTAAAAGAGCTATTAAAGTTGTTGAACGAGACTATTCAATATGTCAAGTGTCATACAAGGTCATCTGCTTACTGACCTTCCATAAATTCAGTGAAAGAAGGGACCTTAAGCTGCAACTGGGAAATGAGATTTGAATGAGATGAAGGTGGAGACTGAACATGAGACGGTGAGCATGGGCTACAGGGTGATTCTCCCCCTACAGATGAAGCAGACCCAAACATAATATTAGAATGATTACGGACTACCACGGGGGAACTGGTTAGATTTAGCTACCTTCGACGAGATAAATCAACTCACCGCTGTCCTTGTCTTTCCTATGATCACTGAGAAGTAAAGCTCGCTGATAACTTCGTTCTCTCACTTGTTCCACAGAGGTTGATGCAGTCCTGGAAGAACGAAGCACGTTTTAAATTTAAGAAGATGTACTCCCACAGCCCTGATTTAGGCCAATGTATATGCAAATACCAGATCAGAGAACGTTTACAGTCTGATTGCATGTAAAAGCCAAATAACTAGTTGTACATAAGGAATGTGATTCGTTATGTATTTGGTATCTGTGTTATCCCACTTTAAATATACCAATTTCCTGCAACTTTGTTACATTACAAGAACTGACAATTCCTCTTAATACAGAAACAACATCTGTAGACCCGTGGGTTTGGTTTTCTTTTTCTAAACAGTTTGAAAGTCAAAAACTATACTTCAAAAAAAAAAAAAAGGTTGCAGGTACTGCTTCATATTCTCCATTTGTAAAAAAACTGTCTTCTTCCAAAGCTGGAAATAGTCTTTTTTTTTTTCTTCTCCAGAATTTGCTCTTTAATAGCGGATCCATAGTTGTAAACACTGCACAACTACAAATGCATCTCCGTTTAAGCTTCTGCACTGAACTTGCTGGCAGTGGGTATGAAATGCCAGTCGCATCTTCTCTTTTATAATCAATTACAATCTGATCGAGAAGAACAGTAATGACAGCGCTCTACAAAACTCCATTTTTCTTTCAGGCAAGAACATAACAGCATTGCTCTACAATACTGTTGTACTAAAATTTTGGTGCTTTCTGCAGGCTTACTGCAAAAACTTACTATTAAATTCTTCCCCGCTTGTTTTCCAAATTCTTTGCTTACAGTATAGTACGCTAGTTTTCGCATCGTGAACTTACAGCTCCTTTTCAGTGAAACTTTGAAGACTGCACTTACGTTCTCCCTTCAATTGGCTCTACAAAATCCTTCTATTCTGGAATAGCTGGAGCATCTGAGCAGAAGGATGTTCAACTCCTCAGCCCATGTTCATCCCCAACACTGTTAGGTCTTCACTACAGCATAAAGAACATCTGCAGGGTTTATTTTGTGCTAGTAACATTTTGGTTACAGCTACCAAAATTGTAGTGGAAAATGCTGTGCAACATTTATACAGACTGAAGTCATTGTATCTCATCCCCCTTCGCGCTGTATCTCTTCCCAGAATTTTTGGTTGTTGGAGTATATGGTACGGCATCCAACAGAGCATATGGTCTGCACACAGGGGAACCATTTAATGATCATAAACAACGACGCAAGTATTGCCACACGCTCGCTACCTAAGCAGAAGGAACCATTCAGACTGCACACAGCCCTGCACGCCCGCCACCACCACAAACGCACTCCAGCCAGATCACTCAACACCAGACTTCCTAGAGTCTCCGGGTCCACCCTTCTTCCCTACAGTAATTTTGGAAAAGTTTTGAGATTTAAGATGAAAAACACTCTCCTCAGCCCACAAACGGAGCAGTGGAGATAGAAGGACATGAGTGCAGAGCCAAGGCCGTGCTGAGACTCGGACTCAAATCTCTCAAGAGCCGAGAGCACCCTCTGCGTCCTGCTGCTGCTCCCGCCTCCACACGCCCCAGCAAGCGCGCACAGCCCGAGCTGTGCAGTCGTGGAAGGAGCGCACCTACTCACCGATGCCATTTTCTACAGACTTCTAACTGTACTTTACCTACGCAATTTTATAATCTACACAACTAGGCAACTTGTCTTGCTCAAACCAATACCTACTTTGTTCTTAGAAAAATAAAAGAAAAATGAAGTAGAATGAGAATAAGTTAACCGGTATCTTATGGGTTATTTTTTGTACATTCTAATCTTTGTAAGGTATCTGCTGCATTTCTGAGGAAAGAGGTAAAATAACTCTTAACTAATCTAAAAGAAGGGCTTCCAATCAGTACTCTGCAACTGCACCCTTTATCAACGAAGACTAGATTTCAGATAGAAAAGACTTAGAATTAAACAAGCAATTCTTCGGCAGTTTAGTCCTATAGTTTTTGGCTTACCACTGAACTTCGGGTTCATTCTTCTCACTGGAAGAAGATTCCTTAATTGCACAGTTGTTGCCAACGTCTTCTGGAGCTGCATTATAAACAGTAGTTGGCAGTGGTAAAGGTAGGCCTGCAGCGTTATCAGTTTGCTCCCCATTTTCACCACTGTTGTTATACCCATCATTAGCACCATTGTTACTATTTGTATTTCCTCCACCAGCGGCATGAGGAGATACAGTAACCAGGGGGAAATTTTCTGTCTTTGAGCCACTTTTTCTAGCTTCTCGTTGTCTCTTACGGTATTCTAATAAGGATACCTAGGGAAAAAGAAAAAACACAACCCAAATGTTAGAAGGAAAGTTTACTTGTTTCCTTTCTGATACTTCTGATTATATGTATTCTTGCAGCAAGACATACCATTTACTGGGTTCTAAAAGAAAAATGGGGCTAGATTAACATATTCCATTGCATCTGCAGTGAACTTGCAAAGTACCGAGCAACTAATAAGAAGGAAGTAAAGAAAAGCTACTGCCAGGAGAAGGAAGCAGGCATTCTGCCTCAGGGAAGAAGCAGAAGATTACAGAGGTCAACAGAAGGGTCACTGCTGAAGTCGCACTGTTGGCTGAAGTTACAAGGGATTTACAGTTGCTCCTGGAACTGCAGCATTAGGAAGACTATGCTGATAGGGTAAAATTAATTTTAAGAGATACCACATCCTGTACTCAGTCCGACTCCCTCACTGGCAAACCCACCATGCTTCTGCCTCACTCTACTGCACATATCAAAGGATTCTCCAAGCTCTTCATACATTTTTCTTAACATAAAGAATTTGCAACTTAAACTTTCATTCTTTTCCCAGTCTATTTTGAACCTGTGTCTTTACTGCACTCTAAAACAGACTGATTAAGAACACATTTTAATGCTAAACTCCAAGTAAAGTTTAGTACCAAAAATGATGACACAGCAAGGGAAAAGTGGTTTCTACTTTGTATGTGTATGCATGTAAAAATCACTACACACAAGTGTAAAAGTTACCTTCAGTGAGGAACATAAAGATACATAGTGAAAACATTTGAAAATTTAAGATTTGAAGCAGAAAGCTGAAATATTGACCTTCAGACCTACTTTATTCAGTAAGGAAACTAGTTCAATGGAAATTACATTTTATGTATTTATATTTTTTCTTCTGTTATCAGCAACCTATTCTGAACCATATAGCATCCAAAACAAGAAACTAAAGTCCAATAGTGCAAAAATTCATGTTTAACTGGCTTAGTCCTCAATAAAAACAGACATCCATTTCTGCACAGAGAGAGAAACTTGCTTGCTTGCTTTTAAACACATCTATCCGTTAAAGGCTCATCTATATGTTAGGGTGAAAACACCTAAAAATGTTTGATTTTTTGTAAAAGAAAGTTTAGGTTAAGAACTGATCTTGCTTTTGACAATTTGTACTATTTCCACATCACATGATGAATACTGCTTTAAAGAAAGCTTAAGTGTTAAGAATGGATGAAATTCCAGAGTGTGGCCACTATGTACAGCATCATATTGAAATGGGATGAACTTACATGATTATAGGAGAAAATAGGGGAGCAAATACCCATAGAAATATTGCAATATGAAAAACCTCCTTTAACAGCTGTGTAAGAACATTCGTGTCTTACGCGATCCCAGGGAAAGGCTTCTGCTCTCCTCCCACAGAATTCCTGAATTCTCTCACCTTCTCTTTAGGCGAGATTCCCCCATCCACCTTTTACACTGTAAAAGGTTACATTTTTTGTGTGTCCTTGGAAAGCCCAAAACCCATTCTTTCAGGAGTACAGATAGAATTTTCTCCATTTTTTTTCTTCAAACAGAGCCTTTTAGACAGGAATCCTGGGTGGGGTGTCAAGGGGAAGCCGTGCCTTTTTTCATTTGGGGATTAGCATAGTGTAAGCCCTCAGCAGTAACAACCAGAAAGAATCCTTGTCAGCAAGAGAAAGGGGGGAGGGTTACTGCGGCACCAAGTGTTGCTGGGATTTGAAAATAAATTAATTTAACTTTCAGACAAAGAAGAATGTGAAGCTACATAAATTTTGGCTTCCATGGTTTTTTTTTTGGCTTTGCCAAACCAGCAGGGCTACAGTAACACACATGGGATCTATGCAATTCTCAGGGTCAGTACTAAGCAAGAACAGAGCTCCTACTATCTTGCTTCAATTATGTCTTAGTTTGAAGCAAAGTAAAGAAAAATCCAGTTCTGATGGAGAACTTTGGAAGGAAGAATCGTGAATCCTCCCTAGCAGGATGCTCCAGAGCAGAAGGCGCATACAGAGGTTGCAGATGGGACCAAAAAACCCAAAACCCCACTGTGCATGCATGTACACACACAGAATGCGACCCCGCCCCCCTGATCATTACTTCCATAAATAAAATAAATCACGTCTTTCAAACATTTACTGCCATCTGTTGAGATAGAACTGGCAAGCTGCTGCGCGGGAGACTACTGCCTTCCGTGTTTGTCACGCTTTCTGCAAGGAGCAAAGGGAGTCCAACCCGACAGTGAAGTGCAGGCAAAGACAGTTCCGCAGGGTAACTGCCAGCTCTGGTTCGAGCTGCTCATGACCACGCAACTTACCTATGAGAAGTGTTTCATGAGACTAGCAAATTTAGATTGTGCTTATTTTTCAAACACAGTATTTTATAAAGAAAGAAATTAAGCCAAGAAACAAGATTTCTTGCAACTAAGGATTTCTGTGTAGTTCCAACAGTGAAAGCAAGATACCTTAAGTATATAAAGTCTTAGTATCATAAATCTGTTACTGCAATTTCTTGCAGTAATGCGTAACAAACGTTCACAGTGTATGATCTCTATGATGCTAGGACATATTCTGTATAATAGAATACTGCAATACTTGGTGGCATAAGCAACCATTTTCAAACCTGAAAAGCGATTATTTATTGAGCAATTCATGTATGACTCATATGAAATAAAAGTGAATGCGTATCTATTACTTCGAAAAAGTAGATTTACTAATGGGTGTATGCAGCTTTACTCTTTGCTCTTCATTATTTCCCCTGAATAACATCTGCTACATAGCAGCATCTAAAGATGAGCCATCAGTTGGTTTTATTATATTATGGTTCTTTCTGTAATATCATTAGCAGACCATGTTAAGAGAAACCAAACGATTCTTAAAATTATAACCTTTTTCTTTTGTGGAGGATTCTGGGGTGTGCAATTTCCATCCATCATATTGTCGTTATTGACAGTCCTTCCAAAACCAGATGCAATTCCATCTTCTGAAGTACAAAAAACAGATGCTTCCATGAACATGCCTCTAGCATCGTCTTGAATCAGGCACTTTGACTCGCTTATTCTGAATCCACCTCCTACCTCCAACTGATGTGAAGGGGTCAAGTCCCTCAAATTAGAATTCATTGAGAAATTTACACCTGTCCTGTCGGGACTTTTCACCCAGGAAGAATAAATTGTGCCCCGTCCACAATGAGCAGTTTCTAATTGGCTGTTTGAATCAGTCCTATCATGTGTGGGGGCTTCCAGGTTTTTATGCAGTGCACTTTGCTCAATTACTTCGAGTCCCAGCTGGAGGTCTGACACAGATTCCATTTCTCCAGTGCACTGCCGTGTGACATCAGTCCTATTCCTTGGACTGGAATATCCAATAGTCTTTATTTCTTGCAGGCCCATTTCTGTCAGGTTGGAATTTCTGAAAGAATTCAGTGCTAGAATCGATGCTCTGTCATATCCCTGCATGAAAAAAAAAAAAAGCATGTCAACTATTTTTCCATACTGCAACAAAATTGCAACTATTCTGACACTGTTGTGCCTGTAAGTGGAATTAAAGGCCTTCCAGCACCATGAATTTATCTATTTTTAAGAAACAATTCTACAGCCAGACACTTATTTCTAAAATGCTTTTTACATAATACATGACAACAGTAATAAAATGCACATAAACCAAAGTCAAAATAACCTTTAAATACCAGGTTTTATTTATGACTGGCAGAGGAACGGGAGAAGCTTCAACAGCAGCAAGTCCCTGGCCAAGAAGTTACAAAGCACTTGCTTCAATTCAACAAAAAACGGACCTTCAGCATTAAAACATTTATTTCAAGAAGAAAATAAAATAAAATTTTTTTTTAAAAAGGAAAAGCTTTTCTGAGACACTTCTGAATTTTGAAACAATATTAAAACTAGTATTGTGCAGAAGGAAAAAAATACTTAAGAAGTACAAAAGACATTTCTGTAACCTAAAACTGTATTAACCATCAAAAACCCAGCACATATCCACAGCTGGAAGTAGCTTTTCTAAACCAACATGTTTTAAGGTTTTCATGAATCCTTTTAAATTATTCCTATTACAAAACAGATGTTCCTAAGTAAAACCCCTCTCTTCAAGTCAGATAAACATTAAAACATTCAAGTACCATAGCTTAGAAGTAATTGTTAAATTCCGTCAACAGCTACGATTCTATGAAAAATTTTGTGTTTCAACATTTAAGATTTTGACCTAAAAAAATACCCGTGTCTGTGCTTAACTCCCAGGGGAGAGTATATGGATCATTCATTTACATGACTCACCCAGAAGTGAAAGTCTCCATTAGTGTAACACGCTAAGTCTTTTTATTGTTACTTATTTTTACCTATTTGTTTTAGGTGCTGTTAAGTTTACAGTTCGACACCTTGATGCAACTTGTGTAGCTGTTACAGTGAGTTTGAGCTCCTCCGCCGTGCTGGGCAGAAGGCTCCCCTCGGGTGTTCTCGAGCTTCAGAGCCACCGCGCGCTGCAGCGGCCTCAGCCCGGCAGCGGGACACATCCGCCTCCAGGCTGCGAGTGCCCGGGCCCACTCTAACAGCACTTGCTGCTCCTGAACTAATCCACCTAAACCCATTTATTACGTTTCTGCTCTGCTCTCTTACTCTGAGCATAATTAGGCTCAACAAAAACATTTAAGAGATCCCAGTAACAAGGAGAAATGTTAATTTAAATCTAATTACAGCCCAAAAAGCACAAGTGTTGGTATTCTGCTTTTATATCTATAAATTGCAGTAGTTACTCCTTTCCATGACAGCCATCAGAATTTTTACACGATACAGAAAAAGAAGAGAGAGAAACCAGTTTAAAATAGAAAATGAAATAGGTAAAGTGGAAATACACAATAATAAGGAAATGAAGCCTGTATGGAAGCCACCCTTCACATTCCAGGAAACTTTCAAATGCTTTTCATCAGCCGTTACTAAGAACAGCGCAGCCATACAGGTGCAATCGAGATACCATTTGCAGTTTTTGGCAAATACCCTTACCTCTTGACTGTAAGCTCGCCTTTTTATTTCTGGGGAACTGTCAGGTGAGGAAATATTCTAAATAAATAAGAAGAAATTGCAAGTCAATTTCTTTTTTAGCCTGGAGAAACATAAAACACCCCCTTGTAGGAGTACAAATACTGGTTTACACCAGAAGATGTAAACGCATCCTCCGAACACACTGAAATCCATTATAAATCTCACCTCAAAGTGCATGGTATTGCCATGTATACATGGAGTAACAGGAGTAACGGGCGAATAGATGGGTTTGTAACCATTTCTACAAGCTTCATCTTCTGTTTTTACCCTAGGAGGAGTTGCAAACAATGATGGCTCGGAGGCAGTGATGTCAGCATGAGTTGGTGTGGCATACGGAGAAGGAGTAGGTGTGGAGGTTTCTGAGAATGCAGACTCCAACAGCTGATACAGTCTTCGTTTTTTTAGTGGTGTGGTTAGATCTGTTAAAATTAGGAAAAAAAAGCTAGAAGAGATCTAGATATAGTAATCACTTAAACATCTGTAAGTACTTAATGTAATAAAATTATTAACTCCACATTAAAACATTAGCAAGATTGCAAAAAATCTCGTAAGGGCAGGCTTCCTGAAAGATGAACTCTGTAACAGCCTACAGATATATCAGTAACCAGAATTTGTGTGCTAGGATGATGGGAAGAACGGTCTTTTTCCAGAAAAGGGAAAGTCAACTTCTATGCATTTTTAAGACTGTTCAGCTGAAAAGTGGAAATTCCAAGTTCAGGACTGCACAAAAGAATTATCTGTGTGTTTAATTTTTAGCATGTTCCCACGTTGTACTACGCCTAAAAGATTATATAGCTTTTCCCGTGTGCAACACAGGCCCAGCAAATTTAAAAGGAATTCTGAATATACAGGAACTTATAATCTAACCTTTTAATATTCATATTAGTCATAATTCATTAGTCTTTTGTTGACTGTAAACACTATGAGATATGGTGGTCACTTATCTACTATCAATTATACATTAAATGGGGAAAATATCCCAACTATTACGTAACTAAGCACTTCTTTCAAAGAAAGTATGAGAAAACAGTGCAAATACCCCTGGAATTTTCATTAGCTCATCACTTTAAAAAACACGGTCTTACATATTTAACTAGTTTGATATAGCTCTATGTACTGTATTACTAAAAGCTTCACCTGTGAGGGAACAGCTGTCATTCAGTAATAAAGGACTTTTATTTTCACCGTTGATGGCTGGACTTCTAGATCTCTCTTGCGATGGTGAATTAAATCTATCAATTGTTGAATTTTCTTCTTCCAAAGCCTGCTTCAACCACCGCTGTAATAGAACAATTTCAAATCAGTGACTTAACAGTTTAATGATAAATGTCACAAAACGTGTTACACATGACAACTGGCTTGCCAACCAGCTTTTTTCTGCCTGAATTTGTGCTAGCAAATAAAGACTTATTTTTAATTAATATGGGATGGGGAACCATAACGGAAGGAAGCATTACCTTCTTACAAGAGCCAGTAATGTTTTCCACAGGTTCTTTTTTCCTCCTCTTTTCTGAAAGGAATGGTGAAGTAAAACGAATATAGTGCTTTGGAGTTGAATATACATGTGGACTGTAAGTGAGACCTGGTAAAGAATTCAGTTGAGTAGCCAGAACTTCAGGGTCGGTAGTTATGCGTAGAGGCCTTTCTGACACACTGTCTGTAGGCTTCCCTGTTTTATCGCTCTTTTCACTTAACCATTCACTGACCAAGTGCTAAACAGAGAGAAAAAAAAAAATTAGTGTTTTATGAGTGCTTTTATCAGTGGCCTTTAGAGATTTCTTTAGTCTTAATTACTCATCTAGTCAACTGTTACACAAACCAGGAAACAGCTAGTTTCCAGGCTGCAAATTTAAGAACACATAGGGCAAGAATGAGGAGTTTTAGCAAAATAATGGGGACAGCAGAGAGAATCGGTATAGATTTGCTCTACATACCAAAGTTTTGGGAGTTTTGCTTTTTGGGTTTTGGTTTTTTTCAGCATTTTGGGTGTTTGTTTTTTTTGTAAAGTAACATTTAGTTGTTTTGTATTTAATTCTCACTGAACGTACTATACAAGTGCCCAGCTCAACTGTACTTGTGATGTGAATTTAGTAATAGAATTCCAAGACAAATTTTAAACTCGTGTCCGAGCATCTAAGCTGAGGGGAAATAGTGTAACATTAACAGAACAAAGTTAAATAAACTCCTCATCAGATTTCCGAACTGTCAGGACTGTGCTTCAGTCGACGTGTCAGGCAGACACCTGGAACGTTCTTCACTATTGTAGTTGTAATAAATTACAACACGTTTACTAAGCCACATTTGTCAAAACAGGGTATTCTTTCCTAGCTATTTCGGTGTTTTTTAAAAACATGCTGGTGGATTTTAGTTCCTATTAACAGAGAAACTAATCTCCTCAATTCTACAATGGATCAACAAAAGTTAAGGACATGCAAAAATAGCACATTAAATATTATTAATATGATATTAAGGCTTTAATTAAATATATTATGATAATCTGCATTAAGTTGCTCATCTTTTACAAACTTACGTATATTTATTAATTCATTTTTAAAGCAGGACTTTGTCCTCACTTAAGGTATGGTACAATGCAATAAAACATTTCAGACATCCTTAATGAAACAGCAAAAGTAAAGTTGACTTCTCTGATAATTTCATTCTTTTTTGCTATGCAACGTGCAAAAAAGAGTCTAGTCTCCCCTCTGACAAGAATTTAATAGTGATGCAATAAGCAGTGTCACAGAATGACTCAGGTGCCTTTTGACAAAAAAATACGTAAGTATGCTTGGAGGTTTAGGATAAAACCATCTTGAAATCGTTATTGTTCATCTAACAAGAAGTTTCAACCTATGACCTCCTCCCTCTTCCTCTCTACTCAATAAAGTTTTCAAAACAACTTGTAAAGCGTCCTGAAAAAGAGCCACTTTTTAATGCAGTCTGTAGAATTTTAAAGTTTTACTGCTTTATTCACACTTGCAGATTTAAGATTTTTTTCTAGTGTCTTTAAGTATTGTGGCATTTATTCAAGCTGTTTGCAATGCAGTCCAATAAAAAATTTAAAAACAAAGCTCTAAAGAGAGTAAAGAATCTTCCCTCCAAACAAGCACATAAATTTTGAAGGTTTAAATCCATTCACTTCAGAACAGATATCTCAAAAGTACTAGAAATTAATGACTTCCTTTGAGAGATTCTGTTTGCTACCATTAAAATACCTTCTAAAGCATAGGATGATCAGAGGAAGGAAAAGCAACTTTTATTTCCCTTTTTTCCCTTTTAAATTAACAGCTTTAATTATGTTTTTGGTTATGTCTATTATTTCAGCCCATTTAGAAAGTACTTCCCATAGAAAGTATTTGTTCCAAAGTTTTTCTGAAAGACGTACTATGGAAGGCTCTTAAAATCCAAAATGTCTTCTACCAGCGGATCCACACATAATTTATTACCAGTGAGTGGCTACATAGTGTTGATTTTTAAAGAAATGAGGCAACTTTTTTTTTTAAAAAAAATCCGTATATAGTTCATACTGATGCAGCAGTCTATAGTTTTATTTTTAAACTCTAAAGTCCATCCTCTTCTCCCCATCCCTTAAGAGACATACCTTCTTTGTTTTAGGATACTTAGTAGGGCATTTATTAAGTGCTGGAGCTTCTGTTTCAGTAACCATTTCTGTAACAACAGTTTCTGTTTCAGGCTCAGCTACCAGTGCAGCATTCTCATTTTCATTATGTTGTGAAGTTACTTCCACGTCAGGAGAAGATGGCTGGATATCCGAACACATGCTGACAGTTCTGTGTCGTCTACGTTGTTGTCCAATGTGAGTTCTACTCCGCGAGAAGCTTTTTCTCTGTTTAGCTCTATTAACTTTGGCTGGGGTAGGCTTGGTGGCAGTTTCTTCTTTTGCTGGTTCCTGGTACAAAATAGAAGTCTAGTAAACAGATCCCACACACATGTAAAGCTACATATCTTTCTTAAAACAAAATGCCAGTTCCCCTTCCTTTACAGGTCCAAAATGCCTCTATTTCATTTTTGTTGTTAGAACTAACATACTTCAGAGATAATACTTCTATTCTTCTTCAAGGCAAACTGAAAGATTTCCTGTATTTTCCTCCCAAGCACCTGCTATATCATTGGCAGAATATCCACACACACCAGTCACTCACTGCTCAGATCAACACAGATTTGTGTAAGAATCGCCATACCACATTCATTCATCTATAAGCTAGAAATCAGCTGCTTACATCGTGATGTCTTTCAGTCCAATATCCTTTTTGTAATTTATAGTTTACTAAGTGTCTAGCATTGTCACAAAAGGTACTTAACACCATGCTGACAGAAATTATCCAGGGAAATAACCTGAACTGAGAATCTGTAGGACTATGTGCAAGGTAGGAAGCATATTAGCATCCAGCAACAACAGAGTACAAGTATGTTTATGAAACATTAAGTATCACCTGCAAGAACTCAGAACAAACTATGCCTTAATAATTCCTTTCCTTTAAAAGTAAGGAAAGGATTATAATCTGTTCCTGAATAACCCGCTAAAGAAGCAAGCTGCTCTCCACTGGTTATTGAGGGTACCTAAGGAAAGCCATCTCCTGTGGCTGAAGTCAGCATCAGTAAACACCTCCTATCCTGAACTTCAAAGAGACTGAATTATACAGCTGGGGTGTGTGTGCACATTTGTACAAACTACTGTAACTGAAATTCCTCATAAATGGATTCTATACATATTTTCTTGAGAAAAAAAATCAGGAGCTAACGCAATATAATGTCAAAGAACTATACAGATTTTGGTCAAATATATTTTAGTTCAGAGGGAAAAAAAATAATGTTCATACATCTTCAAGTGCAGCACAACATCTAAACCGATAAAATATGCCATGTTAAAAGCTAACTTTAAAATAAAGTTCCAGATAACTACCTGAATAAATTCAGCATCATTGAGAATCTGTGCTTCCTTGCATTCTGATTTAACCTCAGTTTTTGCTGTGCTGATTCTTTCCAAAGCCTGTTCTCTTCTTTTTTCTCTTTTTTCTAGTCTGGCAAAAGCTTGCAGGATAGCTTCCATTTTCCGTTCTTCTCTTGTCTGATGGATTTAATAATAATCATGATCAAGTTTCAGTCATAATCTTTTGCATATGTAAATACGTAAAATACTTTTTTTTTTAGTTACGTCAGAACATATTCAGCACATGTTGACATGCAGATCAATTTCAGTGAAAACTCAGAGGAAAAGGAGATGTTACAATGATTGCAATTATTGCAGACTTCTGAAGAAAGGCTTGCATTCATACCAACCCTGACAAACAAGAAGAGAGTCCTGCTTTGGATTTAAGAACTGGATAAAAATAGTGATTTACTAGTAAATCCCTGGCCCATAAGCATAAAAAGTACACATAGCTTTGAGCCACTTACTTGCACATATAGTATTTAAAAACAATGAAACACTAACAACCAGAAAGATATGAAATACTAATACATGTATGAAACAACAGAAAGCTCCATTACCCTCTGACTCAATTTTCCAAGTGTCACAACTACATCAAAACATAAAAAACTACACATCAAAAAATCAAAACTACATCATCAACATCCAGGAATCACTATTTCAAAATAAGATAATATTAGGTTACACAGAGAAGCTCAATTTTCTGTCTATCCATAATTCGGGTCCCAGTGCTGTAGAGGCAGATCTCTTCTTCTGCCCAGAGCTCTGCTTAAGGCAATACAAAGGCGGCAGAACTGGGGGCTTCTATGCCACACTTCATTTTTTCATTTTTTCATAAATGCCTGCAGCTCAACGCTCCATTAATAGCAACAATGCATTTATATCGAAGAAAGAAGAATACCTGCAAATACACTGCTCATATGAGCCAATGAGGAACCCAATTTTGTTTTGCCACTGAACCTACCTCTGTCTGCTTGGTAAAATGCAGGAATGCAGGCAAACTTGCAGTTATTTGCAATCCTCATAATGGAGATAGAGTAATAACGACATCTTTTAACCACTACAGCAACTCTGCTTAACTAAGTTTCACAGAGAGCTTTGCTTTAGTAAGAATACAAATGCAGAGTGATGAAAAAAAAAAAAGCCACCACATTCTCTGCAGCAAAACCAATACATCCAGAGTTTGAGAATCATTCCTTAAAAGCATGACAAGACACTGTTATATGTTAATATTAGAGCTCATGCTGTCGTTCTTCTGATTGCGTATTAAAATACACAGTTTACTTGAGCAGATATTGCTTTCTATTAGCTAATAAACACAAGTCTCATCAATTTTGCTACTGACAGAGTTGTGGGTAGTAGTGACCAAAAGGAACGTATACCCAAACCCCCTTTACTTTTTTAAGGTCCGGGCAGATGCAGACAGTTTTGGTGCCACCTTGAACTCCACTTATCAGAAGTTCTGTGAGCACGAACAGCAAAATAAAAGTTCCAAATATCAGTATTTCATTATACAACTTGGCCAAGATTTTGATTTAACTAGTAATTTGAAGTATCTCCCCATTTTGAATGCCCAAAGACAGCAGGTTTTAAAATGCGAGTTTTCACAACTGTTCTACCAACCTCTGAAAATTAAGATTTCTGAGGCTTTTTAAGTTGGGAACTCAAAAAAATAAGCAGTCAGGCAAAAATCCTGACTCCCAATACTATCTATAAAGTGTCCATTACAAATAACATGCAATAATAAAGAGTGAAGAAAATAAAACCTAGATGACTTCTACAACATCTTTTTTAAAGGCAATAGAAAGTTATATACATCTGAAGATAAAAGCAGGTTTTTTTCAGGAAGCAATGATCAAGCCAGATGAAATGCTCTCAAGTAGCAAGCCTTGCATTTTAAGTTGAAGTTCATTTAAGGATCTGACTTAATATATACTCAAATTCTACAAGCCTACAAAAAGGCAGCAATTAGCATGGGAAGAGCAGGTGTCACTAAGCCTTAGTGACAACTTTAGGCAGCTACTTGCTTCCCAACTTACCATCTTCCTTTTCCTTTCTGCAATCTGCTCCTCTGATTCCATTTCTACTTCATTGCTAATGGGAGTTTTTTCTTCTATATCATCAATAAAATCTGGCTCCTGAAAGATGGAAATGACTGCTTTACAGAAGCTCCACTACTCTTGCAAACTAGGGAAAACTAAAAGCTACACAGAACTAAGAATCCTCAGATCACTACAGCAGAAGTAACCAAGCCAATAAATCAAGACCAAAATGTGAAAAAAAACTAATATCCACTTGTACCTTTATATAAACCTGTAAATACAATCACCTGACTAGATCTCTTCCATTCTGAACTTAGACACATCTTGTACTTTTGGGCACTAACACTGGCCACTGATTTAGCCACTTTATAATCAGTTAAAGAATCAAGAGTTTTACATTACACCCACATTAAAAAACCCCAAACATTAGTTTTAGTGAAATAGAATGAATGTCAAAGGAGATGTTAACAGACAATTATATAGAAGTTCTTCTCAGCTTAAAAGTGTATTCTATTAAAGAACAGTGCCATACCATAAGGAAACACAAGAGTTAGCTAACTAATAACAGGTTTCTGTTTTGGAAAAATAAAATAAATAAAAAATTAATCACAAAACAGTAGCTTTGAAAAGATTCACTAGTTCTATGTGCAATTTCACTTTAACTTAAAGGACTAAAATTTTTAACATTTGTCTTAAAAGCACATTTACATTTTCCCATACGCTTTCTTTACCTTAGCATTATATACTTCACCCCAGGAAAAAAGCTATTACTTGACTGGCTTCTATGTTTAGATACACGTTTTAACAGCTTTATTCTTCTCAGCATTCCTACTGTTTTAAGTTCTGTTTTGAAAAACAATACTAGTTCTCCTGACTGTTCTATATAAGCACGGTGTATTATGTTAAAAGCTCACGAGAAGGTTCCAAATACCAGTTATCACTCGTTAAAAACACAAACAAAAAAACAAAAAAAATCACTTAAGATGAGAAAGTTTAAATGTTGCCTCTGGAAACCCTAAGTCAGTCACATGCCATGCCTTCTGGACTTCCAAGCACTTTTAAGCTATTTAGCTACTAAAACCTCAGAACAATTTGATCATCTTAAGAAAACTGGGTGTCAATATGCTCATTTTCACCTTATTTCCTTCACTCTTAAGTGAAGAACTTGGAAATGGCTCCCTCCCAGAATAACTCCTTTCTCTCTGCTCCTTAATTATCTAAAACCATTATATAAGAAAAATAAAAAAAACCAAAGAAAAAGCCAAAACATCACCACCATCCACCCACCAAAACCAGACAGATAGTTACTAGGGCAACCATCTTCTCATGTTAAATATTTATCTTTAATAGCTGCTCTGCAAAATTAAGTTAATAATTCATCTTATGGATCTCTCCCACTACTTCTTTCAAGCTAACATATTAAACGACAGACTAATTTAAAAATTACTACCACGCTATATTACCAGGTAGCTTGACTATACTATCCACCTGTTACCCAGCGTTCAGCTTCAAACCACACATTACTTCTGCCGACCCCCCAAACTCTATTTAATCTCCTACACAGAGCTGCAGCCAACACTTCATATTCTGGCTTGGAGTTTTATTTGTTACAGCAGCAGGGCTGCTTATTGCTATGTTTAAAATACTATGCTCCTGAATAACACACACAACTAACCAAAATACACTGCAGGATGGACTGGGAGCTCCTGAAAGCATGACATGAGGCTTTCACATTAGAGATCCACAAAGAAACTCAGAGGAAAAATGTATAGTTAAAACTGGTATGGGAACCAACATATCTTCAAATACAATCAAATATTAAGGAAAACTGGGAATAGTATAAAAAATTCTAAACAGCTTATCCATCATTACCCCTTTTCAGTGACTTTTAAAAATGCCTTTAGTAACTACAAAAGGAGAGTATCTGTGTTTAAAAGCTTTTCTTTGTCATCTTTGTGTCAATACCTGATTATTAGAAATGGACAGCCTGAGGGGAGAGAGCTTCCTCTGTTTACTATCTGCAATTTTCATTTTGGTGGCTGCTCCTTCACAGTCCAATGTGATGTTCTGATTTTGAGTCTCCTTTTCTCTTGAAACATCTTTCTCTTTCTTTCCCTTTTTCCTTCTGGTTTCATATCCAGTATTGATGTTTTCTGTAGGTTCAGAACGTCTGAGAACTGGACATTCAGGATTTTCTTTGAGGCAAGCACAATCCACTTTGTATTTACTAAAAGTAAATGCAAGAAGGCGTATTTTGATTAGGCTGTACAGCAGTGAGACTTTTCAACATGAAATCACATGAGCTAATACATTTTACATTAAACATCTGCTATGATGCAAACCAACCATATTAAAAGCAGTTGAATCATGTTTTCACCAAGATATACATTATTGCTATAATTCAAAATCTTATCTACTGGTTAATAAAATTTGTGGCTGTTTGCCACATGGAATTCTTTTAAATTCAAGGTTAGTATTTGCTTAAAGGATGGAAGACATCTAAAACCTGATTATATCCCGGGTGGAAATATAACCACCACATTAAAGAAATTAACAGACACATGGAAGGCAGAGTTCTTGCTTTATACAAAGACAGCAGACAATTTACAGAACAAGCACACTGGAAAGAACTCAACAGTCACTCCGTACGATTTTAAATTCCACTTAAATATGTAGGAACTGTTATTCAAACACATTCAACTTACTCAGGCTGTTAGCTGCAGGTACTAAACACAACTACTACATTCTTTTAAAAGGATAAATAACAAAGCCCCCCACCACCACCCCCCCCCAAAATATCAACCAGGCAATTTCTCAGTATGTCTTCATGGCAGGGATGTAGGGGTATATCTACAACACTTAACAGTGCAAGGTATCTTGAGCTAGTCTGAACCCAAGTTGATTAATACAGGTAGTACTCTATGCACATAACTAGTTCAGGTCCAGAAGTAGTGAAGTCGTGTCTGCACAGCACTGCACCCAAGCTGAGTCACGAGCAGACTACAGGAAAGTATTACCTTGGTGCAGCAAAACGCGAAACAGTTGAGGACTGCTTCTGGACCCGACCAAGTGCACGCACAGAAATGGGCTCTTCAATGCCTCCGTTTCCAAGGTTAGTATTAGCCCAGGTGTTCCTGCACAATGTACCTATACCCTAGAACACTTCCGACCAGCCAAGAGAAATCATTACTAGATTATATCATTCAAAGGCCTTATTTTGCCATCAGATTTTGAAGAGGTGTTTGAATAAGAATGCCTACATATGTCAGTGGAACAATTATTTCCTTCCATCCTCAAAACGACGCTTACAGATAACGGTGACAGTTTATGAGAGTGTTCCCCAATTCATCAATAGAGCAGCAGTTGTATTCAGGAAAACGTGTAACAGGTTATACAATCTAAGGCATTACGCATTCAGTGTATTTGAACATTCTTAATTATGCATTAAACAAACATGATTTGTAACTAAATTCCACAGACACTGTCTTCCTGAACTTACACTACAGAGGCACTCTGAAATAAACAGGGTATTATCAAATAGTTCCAGATTTTCTTCTCTCTACTGTCCTCACATTACGGGACAGGTATATACAATCAATTTTCATATTCATATTCATCTAAGTTTGTATCTTTTCCACATCATTTATAAGTAACTGCAAAATTGCCGAAATTAGCAACAGATATGTAGTAATAAAAGTACAGAAGAAACCCTGCCCCCACACACACTGTTCATTGCAAATATAGAGCTTAAGGAGCCCTTTAATTAAAGCATGTAAGAAAGTAAAAGATGATAAAACCAAAACCACTCTGAATGACAACGTAACTTAATAAGCATTAGATGTATTTTAGAACAGCATGCTCAAATACTTACCAATTTCCATAATCAAAATCAAATGCTATAGTAATCTCTGCTCCCTTTGGAATGTTATGGATGGAGTAAATGTAAAGATGAATGGTTCCATCTTCAATCACATGCCTCACCTATATTCAAGAGAAATTATTATATTATCATGAATGAATTTAGGGTCTTGGTTTTGGTTCCCACCCACCCCCCACCCCCCCCCCCCAAATTACCTGTATAGAAATTGTAGGGATTGCTCAAATTATCACATGGGAAACTCAAGGAGAAGGGAACTTCTAACTAAACAAAACCTAGTTTATGTATATGCTTACCTCTGCATTTGGCGTACACGAACGCCTGATGAATCGAGCTTCATTTCCAAAAGTCCTTGCATCAACACACATTTCTAGCCCATGGAATTTGGAATAAAACAAAACAAATGGGTATGGCCTGAGAAGGATACAAGAAAAAGTTTTATCACTTATAAAGATGCCAAACCACTTTTTTTTTTTCACATTAGCTAGCTTTGTAACATGATGTTTGACACGACAAACCAAATTTGTAGGTTAATCTGAGAATGACACGTTTGTACATTCTCCAAATGTATTCTCAGAATACCCTAAATTTGAATTACAGCCCTGAATGTAATTCTTCTTCATAGGATATAAAGGAAGGGACAGTAGCAGGGCAACCACTAGACATGGAAGACACAAGGTTCTTCATCTTTCTTAAACTTTTCATACGACAGGTCTTAAAACAAAACTCAGGTAGAAATTTGGGTGCCTCACAGAATCATCTAAAAAAAAAAAACCAGAAAAAAAATAACACCTCCATATCCCTGCCTAACAGCCGCAGTTATCACTAGCGCCCAACCCTCCTGAAGAAAGGGGGCATCTAAATACTTAGCAGAACTTAAGGCACGTCTTGGAAATTACAAGTGCCAGGGAACCCTTCCATCTTTACTGAGCAAAAGCTCAGTGTTCTCTATTCAAACAGGCCTCCTGCCATCTCCCAAGCAGGTGTGTCTGTGCAGTTAATGGTGGCACCGAAAATGATTCACAGGAAGGAAGCAGTCACACATTGCTCAGTAACTTAACCAACATGAGAACTCTGGCAGTAAAATGGCCCCAAGTTGATCAGTGTCCAATTCCGTTCTTGGCCTGATGGACTTAAAAATCCATTTTCTCTCACAAAATAGAGTATCTTTGCTGTGACCTTCTGAGTTATTTTAGGATGGCAGAACCTGCCAATCTCTGGTTTAAGGTGCACAACTACCCAACTGAGAGTGCAGAATCCTGTAACCAGGGAAGAACAAAGGAAGAGGAAACCAAACTCCTGAACAGATGTGTAAGGGCATACAGAAGAGAAGGGGGAGACCAGATTCCAGTTGCAATTATTCTTCATCAGACAACAGTAAAATGCAAGACACTGCTGGTAACTAAGAGCCACTTGTACTTGAGGCAAGAGTTCGGCAAAACAATGTTTCAACAGTCACCTTATTAAAACATTTGGAATAAACAAACCTTTTAAAGAAATATCCATTAGCTTCAAATTGTTCTCTCAGCATGAACTTTCCTCGGTATTCAATAATAAGTGCATCAGGAGGCAAGTCTTTGGCAGCTTTTAAAATTTTCTTGTTTTTTTGCACGTAACTCTATAAAGACAGAAGTTAATTTATGAAGTCCCATTTTCTACCATTTTTTTATTATTACTAACAGCAGATTATACTTTCACAGCTACTAAATTCCGTATGAACTAAAACGCCCTCCTTTTTGTAATTAAAACTCCACACTGATTTGATCAAACTGTCCTGTTCCCCTACCGATGCAACTAGATATGAATTTAGATTCAATGAATGCTTTAGCCCTAGTTCTCCAGCACACGGCTGAAAACAAAGATATTCACGTTCTCACAATTCAAGTACGATATCCCTCAGTGCTCTTAACTCTCACCACTACCAGGAAAAACTGCTGCATTGTTTTGCATAACACTTTCAAAAGGCTTCAATTTCTTCAAACACATGCAAACATAAGAGGACATTCATGATTTATTCAAGGAAACAGAACAGGAAAGTAACAAAATAATAATAAAAAAAGAATCCTGAGAGAGTTTCCCAATTTCTTATTTCCATATTTTTAGATGCAAGGATGGCTTTTAATTAAAAAACAATACATACCCTGACCATTAGTGAACTCACACCTCTCATAACTGTCATCGCCAATCAAAAAGGAAGTAGCCTCTATGTAGGCAAAAGGCTCTGTAAGCAGGGATATTCCTCTAAGGAGGGTGTCCCATATGCCATGATGGTCTTTGAGGAAAAGAAGCAAAGATGCTTCCATTAATCTGCTACAGTAACTACTCCTCAAGATTTCTGCTACAAAATGCTAAGGTCTGTTATTATGGCTCTCATTTTAAGCTGATAAATAACTGATGTTAAGGATAGAAAAAGACATTGCGCAATTTCTTCATAATCTAGAAATTACAGGATCACCAAAAAAAATCCATATCAGAGTATCACCTACCACAAGAACACCCTTCATGAACTACAAATGAAATTCTGTTCCATCTGAACACCTAAACATGCAAAACGCACTTACCACATCTTAAGAAAATGTGGACAACTAACATGCCGATACACATAGCAGAAACAGAAGATTCCAACTTCAATGTTTATGGTTGGACTCAATGATCTTAAAGGTCTTTTCCAATCTACATAATTCTATGATCTACTCTAACCACTCCTGATACTCCTCACAGAGCAGAGAAACAGCAGCAGCAAAGCTTACTGCATTATGCCCACCACAAAAGGCAGCCTAAGGACAATCCAACATTCAGGCTCAGGTTAGCACCTTAGTTATTTATATGACAACTAATATGCAAGTGTAAACATAATGAGGGGCGATACAGGATGTATGAAGATCAATTACAAATTCTGAAAAAGCTGTTAAAACTCTGATGCTTAGATGTGGTGAAACAAGATACAGAAAATGAACGCAAAGTCTTTTTTTTTTTTCTTTTTTAAAAAAAGGCATCTAAATGGGTATCTTTGTCACAGCACAAAACCAGCAAGCACGCAATAACACAACATGACACAGCTCGTTACCTCTACTGGCGGTTTGAAAATCAGATTGCTGGTGCTGACTTCTTTTTTGTCATTTCCATTGCCTAATCTCAGAGCTATTTTTTGTGCCTCTCTCTGGACACCCTCGCTGTACTGGTTATTATTTGCTTCTTCATAACGATCCATCCATGCCTTGATTTTAGTTTCCCATCCAAAGTTCGAACTGTCAGTAGGATCAATCTCTGGAGCTGAGCCCTAAAAATTAGAGTAAGTGACCAGATATTACATGGTAAGAAAAATATATTAAAACAATAAATTAAGTCTACACAACAAGACACAAAATGAAGGGCAAAAGTATGCCACTGATTTAAGGGATGGATTTTTTTTTTTTTAGGGAGTCCAATATAAAATTCCACATTACTTAAAAGCAATGAGTTGAATACAGTAGCATTACATTTCTCCTTGTATGAATTTTATTATTTCATAAACATCACCAGAGCTCGAGAATACATTGCCCCTTCAATAGGGATTCTAGCTTTTAGTAGAATGAGAATGGACACTACATTGCTTCCTCCCACAATTGCTCTGCATCATGAATCTGATTGCAGGAGTCAGAGGGTCACATCTCCCTCCCTGTTGTGGACATGTGCAAATATAAAGAATTCGACCTTCCATCCTATAATATACACATTTGATTTTCCCCTTTCAACTTCAAGGGTCATGCTGTGTCTTTTTTCTGCTTCAAATCTTACTAAACTTTACTAATCCTACACCTAATACCTTAAGGTTGGGACCCTACTGTAACAGGCTTTGCACACATCATTTCTCTCCCCTTATCTGTTCCTCACTAAACAATTTTCTTCTGCAGTGCTTCAGATCCTTTCACTTTTAAAGAAAGTGCCATTGCACATCCAGACCTCACAAGCTGCAGCTAACCAATGCTCCTTACGGAGAGCAGCACCCAACTAACGCTCCCTTTTCCATCCACCTGAGCAGAGACACTATTAAACATTAATAAAATGGCAAGTAGTTCAGCAATTCAATTTACCCATTAGGGATTATATTTCTTTTGTGCATCAAGAGAATACACACAAACAGTATTAAAAAAAGGTGTGATGCTAAGAAAATCATAGAAAAACACAACGGAACCTTACAAACACCATATTCAAAAAGCACAAAATAGACATTTTCTTCCCCAGTTCTGTCTTCACTATTGGCAAGTCGTATCTTACGCATTTGAAGTGTAAACTGTGTTCCATTTGTTTTTATATATTCCAAGGATGAATAAACTATTGGAAATACCTAGTTTTCACACCATGTGTATTTTTATCTCACAGAAAATTTAAAGACTGCTCTAACACTTAGATCTTACAAAGCAGACATCCAAACACGATTCCTTAAACTACGTCAGCACCAGTGAGCAGAGTCCCACCAGATGAATACCTGGAGGCCTGACGGAGCAGAACCGCGCTTAGCATCTATGAAAAGCTGGAGCTACTAAGTTCAAATGAGGTCTGCATTCAACTTTACTCCCTTGTATAGCACAAGTGAGCCCTAATTCCTCCACTGGCTTTTGAAAACCAAGTGTTCTCAGAATAAAAGTTTACAGTATACTATTTCAGTTAGCTTTGCAGGACATGAACTAGTGCTCATACCTTAATTCAAAATTACTATGCTACATATGTACTATATTAGTTATCAAGAATTTTATTGCTTAATGTATAGCCCCAATTGCACTCGACGCTTCATATCATATCTTGATGCTTCATATCAATTACGCATTGTAATGTACAATTAAGGTTTAAAACAAAAGGCAAAAAGTATCTCATTACCTTTACTCGTGAAGATTTCCTGGATCCTTCTCGAAATGCCTGAAACAATATTACATATTTATATTCTTTGGAGGAAATAAAAAATCTCTTAAGGAATTAAACATTTATTAATAAATTAACAGCTTTTCAATGCAGGTAATTCTCAATAAAATATGCAAGACAACGACAACAGAACAAACTACGCTGAAATCTCAAGAAGGCAATAGGTTAAATTGCACAAAATATATTTAAAAAACCAATTCAGCATTCCAAGCTAAGTGCATACTGTTTGTCAGAGCAAGCAGTCCAAGTACCCTTACCTTTCTCCCATATGACAACTTCCAGTACCTAAAGGGGGCCTACAGGAGAGCTGGGGAAGGACTTTTTACAAGGGCACGTAGTGATAGGACGAGGGGGAATGGCTTCAAACTGGAAGAGGGCAGGTTTAGATTAAATATGAAGACGTTTTTCACTCTGAGGGTGGTGAGGCACTGGAACAGATTGCCCAGAGAGGTTGTGGATGCCCCATCCCCAGAGGCGTTCAAGGCCAGGCTGGATGGGGCTTTGAGCAACCTGGGCTGGTGGGAGGTGTCCCTGCCCATGGCAGGGGGGTTGGAACTTGATCTTCAAGGTACCTTCCAACTTAAACCATTCTATGATTCTCTAGAATTTCAGAATTCAAGGCAAAGTAACCGAAAAGTTACTTATGGAATACCATATACTTATCAAGTAAATCTGTAAATTGCCCACATCCTTCACTACACTACTTGTGGAAAGAGGGGAGGGGGAAGCAGGTGTGACATATGTCCTACAATGTTAACTTTAAAAAGTAGTTTGTCATTTTACAACATCTCATTCTTTGCATCATGTCACACAATATTGGGAGATAACAGAAGAATATGTGGTAGTAAGTTTATATTCATAACTGTTCATCCAAAAGGAAACATTTTACTCAAGATTTCCAAAAAGATACTGGTAACTAATTCTGAATTCTAGTTTTAAAGGACAAAATTCTCATCCAAGCCAGTGAAAACAGAATTGCAGAAAAGGAACTCGTTAGTTTAGGAAATTCCATGTACTTTACTTCTTCACATATATTGTATTGTGTATACCTTTACCTAAACAGTGTAATGTCAGTATCCCATTTATCAAAGTAGCTTAGTAACTAACTTTTTGACAGCACACTTCCACACAATTTCAACTTAAATAAATGCACATGAAGTCACATTAGGACAAGTGACAGCAAACATTTCTGAACTTATAACAATCCACAACTGATTTCAGACACAGAATTCTTCTTTGGGTATCTAAAGCCTGTTCTGCCCCACCTCCAACTACATCAAGCGGTCTAGTAAATGCAATTCCTCCTTACAAATTCTGCCTCAACTATGAAATTGAACTTTTATGGCTAGTACATATTAACTTGAATTAAGGGGGGAAGGGGAAGCAGGGCACGCAGCAGGACAGGAAGAGGCAGGGAAGATTGTATTATTTACTGCAGAGTATTATATTTCAATCTAAACCCAGGTAGTAAAATATTACTACTAACAACAGTCTCATTTTTAAAACCAGTGTCTCTTGGTAAGAGATGTCACATAGCTACAATTTATAACAGAGTTATAAAAAAAGAAATTATATTCACTTACTTTTTTACATTTTGCTATGTTCTGTTCTTTCTCTCCACTTTTTTTCCTTTTCTTATCATTGACTTTCGTAACTCTTGTAGCAGTTAAAGTAATTGTAGTTGGTGTGTGTTGAAAAGCAGTATACAGTTCCACAGGAACCTCATCACCACTCTCTGTTGCGCTGGTATCCCCATCTTTAAAACAAAGAACATTCTGTAAATGGTCAAATACTGTAGAAAGAACATTCACTAGTTACTCTACACCTGCTTTCAAAAAAACAAAAAAAGAGTACTGACAAATGCTTCAAGCACTCAAACGCAAAATTCACCGACAGTTGCAACAGCATGAAAATGAATGACGAATGAGAAGCTACTAATTAACAGGATGTTTGTAATGCCAGGTAAGAAAGAGATGCCAGATTAATTCTCTTTTTTGAATGGAATTATATCATTATATTCCATTGTAAGCAGAATTAGAATCAGAACAAAAATGGTAAAAAATTATTTGTTAACTCGTTCACTTATACATAGCTTTTACTTGTAATATAGCTTTAGGATTCTCTCAGATGACTATATTCTAGAGGGGATTAAAATTAATGAGTGCCCAGCATTTCTTGCTAAGCCCTATTAATCAGTCATGTGTAAGTTGTAATCAACTATTTCAGCTGTGATTTGCAGTGTCAAGTGCCTTTTCCAGGGTAAACGTGTCAATTTAGCCAAAAGTCCTCTCTCCTCAAAATCCCCTAACAGTAACATTCTGCTACTTGGGGAAGAGGGGAGTCTATTCTACTCGTTAAAACAAGATCATACACAAACTGACAGATATTTTTTCTTTGTACTGTGCACTCGTAGACCTAAAAGCCAAAGCCTGAAATTTAGCATACATCAGCATTTATGTCAGAAAAATACATTTCCTGACCTGAAACAGGATTACCCTAGTTCTGTCAAGATGAAAGGCTGTGAAGTATGGGAAGGATTGGAAGAGAGATGGTGCGCAGAGAGAGGAGATTGCTGTTCACATGTGCTCTGTACAGACTTCTTGGATTTTAGCAGCTTTTACAACTATTCTGCCTCCTACTTCACACTACGCAAGACTTTTTCTGAAACTGTAGAGAAGCAAGCTTTACAAATACTTAATATGAGAGCAGAGAAAACATTCCTTCTGAGCTCGGAAGGATGTTGCCTTAATCAGTGCACTCAACAGTCCTAATTCTTGAAACCTCCTTTACTAAATAAAGAACTCCAGCTACTGGTTAGTCTGGATTTTTCTTGCTCGCAACATTCCTTAACAGGATTCTTCTGTGCATAGTAAGCAATTTTACCATCTTGGTTGTTCTTTTGAACAATTTATTAGGCACATAATTACACTTTACATACTAGGAGCTGATGAAGTTTTCTGAATTTGTTTACATCTCTGCTGGGACTACTTTCTGAACTAGCATTAAAAAAAACCACATAGAAGAAATGTCTAATCAAAGAAGAATGAATAGCAGAATAACCAATGATTGAGAAATGAAAACCCAAGGGCCTTTTGAAATTGTCAATGTTTGCTGTCCATACGGTAGTGCCTACAGAATCATTGTCACAGGCAAACACCTCCAAACCCCACAAAACACCATCTTCCTTAGGGAAGCAACATTTCAGTATTGTTGTCTACACCATGCCCTAACTTACTGTAAAGAATAATTACCCCAACCGAACATATAATTAACACAGAGTTGTTTTGAGACACTCCTTCCTAACCTACATAACCTGCTTTCACTTTGAAGAGCCTTACTAAAGCACACTAAGGGAAGATTGTATCTTGCCTTCCAAGATGCAAAAACTCTCCAAATTTAACAAGAAGTTATGGGCCCAGAGTCATTTCCCCATAAGCAGCAAGTGGTTTCATCAGCACTACCTTCAAGACCAGCCGGCTTGAAGGAACATCCTTGAACAAGTTACAGATATAGATACTGTATCTTAAAACACAAACATAAAAAAACCAACCCCTGACCCAAAAAATCCAACAAAAAAAAACAAACCCAAAGCATCCAGGATAGAATTGACTAGGGGCTTAAAAGCGCTGACTCTACTAAACCACAGTAAGCAATCCAATGCATAGTAAGCCACATCAGAATTACTCTTTTATACCAGAACAACAAAACCAACACCACCATGTACAACCACCAGCCCTGGGACAATGGACCTGAAACGCTCCCAGGAAAAAGGCTGATGCAGTTATGCATAAAAGTTTAAGTCTCTCACCAGATTTCATATCATGCGAGACATTCACTTAAAAGCTCATTTCTTAAGGCAAACCAACTGATCTACTACTTGCTCCCCACTGTTCAGTTTTCGATGCAACATGGCTAAAGCACCAACTCTTTAGAAATCTTTACAGTAAAAATCATTATACTTTATTCTCATACGAAAAGCCCTATTATACGTAATCCTAAACAAACCCAGAGAGATCCATATATATACTTACTCATTAAAGAACATGCAAATAATGCAATCTTACCTTTAATCAAACACCTATAACTTAGTAATAAATAAGTTACAAGTAACATTCTACTGCTGCTGAATACTTAAAAACATTTAATAGATACATTCAAATTGATGCCACTTTTGCTTTTGCTACTTGGAATAATCTATGAAAATTAGCCATTTTTACTAATCTCTCACAGTAGAGAGTTCTTACCTAGAATTACTTTAAGTCTGATTGAACTATTTAATATCAGTCAACATGCAAAAATTGCATTTAGCCAAGCAAATGTACTGGCGAAATGAAAATTAACTAGAGATGCAAGCATACATTCATTTCAAGGTATGTATTATAAATCACAGTAACTAATACTGCAATTCAACTGAGTCTTAGACTAAACAGGATTAGAATTTATCTTTGTTTTTACTCTGTTTTGATACTTAAGATTTACCATTTATTATTTCTTTTCCTATTGAATGCATAGAGCAGATTTAAAAGAGTGATCACCACGATTAAGGAGGGCTTCAAAGGTAAAATCTCTTCAGCTCCTGCTAAGATTTTGATTCTCTTCCCTGAAGTTTATAATAAATGATCAGATACTGTGTCTACAAATTCTGAGAGACGACTTGAATAGCTGACCATCAGCTTCCCCGGTCCTTTATATAAACTCAAGTTCATCCCCACAATATGATCATACCACTTAGTGAGGTCATTAACTCCCAATGACTTATAAATGTACTTTTCTATTATTTTAATAGATGGCAAAAATTTATTTTAAATTCTAAAAAAATTCGTGCTAACAGGTCAATCACAACTTTTCAAAGCAAGTTCGGTTTTGTTAAAATGAAAACAGACAAAACAAAAAATTATGGTAGTTTTCTAAATAGGTCATTAATGCCTTTAAAGGACTTAAGGCAGCTTAACACTGGACAGCAGAAAGCGTAACTATACCAAGAAGCACTATTAAACCACACACACTTCTAGGTCACATCACACACTTCATAGTTTTCTGAAGGCATATGAAGCAAGCAGAAGGACCTTACCTACATGGTATTTTTAAAAGAAATCCCAACACACACACACACACACTTGCACAGACCCCAGTACTTCAGAGACATGATTTGAAAGTAAAACATCTTAAGTTTAGGAGGATGACTTCCTCCCAAATTATGACTTTAGTAATACTTTAAAGTATCACTCGTCAATCAAGAAACCCACAACACATTTGGTAACAGCTGGACAGAACTCCTGACCAGTCAGGCTGGCTGAATTGTGAAATTCCGTAAACGGTAGGAGAGCTAATTTCATAAAATACAGAGACTGAAATAGGTACTTGCACTACAAGCCTCATCTAGCTATCAAAGACCCAAAAAACCTGTGAAAATACCACATAATTGTATTACTTAAGCCTAGCAATTTTTCTTGTTCTCAAAACAACCCCAAAAACATATCAACACACCCCCCCAGATCTACAGCCAACAAATCAGAATTAGGATTCCCTCTCAGAACTATGCTAGATTATTTTTAATCTCAATTATGTAATTCAGAGACAGGAATATAACCTGCAATGGAATAGTTTTAGAAGATTAGTATGAGGATATGAGTAGCCTATACTACGAACAAAAAAGTGACAGGGCTTAGTAACCCTCATCGCAGAAGATGAAAACTAAACCTTTTCTGTCTTATCTTCAGTAACTTACTCAAAGTAGTTATTATAAAAGGTACATTCATTATTATGAAACTTTAACAACGTTCAGACTGAATTATTTCACAATGATACAAAAAGAGGCAGTGGTGACAATCTTTAATAAAACATATGGAACTGCAACAACTATGATATAATGTTATCTTAGTAACGATGAAGTCAAGTAAAAGGCATTAATTTACTGAACTTTATATGCTGAAGGCTATCAAAATTGCAGGAACCATGTCGACACTCTTAAGTCTATACAGTTGATATATACTTATTTTATAACCTTTATTAAGGAAAGATCTTTAAGCTTTACTCACCTGACATATTTTCCCTTTTCCTTCGTTGCAACAGCACTGCCCTTTCTTTATCTAAATTCCTGAAATGAAAACACAAATTTTATTCTGCTCTTCACACCTATGCATCAATACGTCTAAGTATTAAAACAGACCTTTTCATAGTTATCATTTTCCATTGACTACTACAGAATAAACAGTAGACCAGCTCAATGTTTAGATACTTAGAAAAACATCAGTTGTGCACTGTTCCATTCCATTTTAATGCAAAGCACATGCAAGTATCAATCACTTGAAAACATATTGAAACTTGATAGCTCAAAAGAAAAGACTGACAGTTGGTCCATGGATTACAGATAAGGCGGCATTAAATCATTTTCCTGCAGATTCTTCACAATAATAGTCACAATACAACACAAACACGATATTCTATGACATCAAGGCCGAAACTATTTCTCAGAAATAAAAGAATTGGTGTGCTGAACATGCATGTTTTTTATTCACTGTTTATCAATCTGCAATGTAAGTAACAGGTAGCATTTTATTCTCTGTCCTATGATGACAGCGAGATATAATCTACTACCACACAGTCAGAACAAAATGCCCTCCCTGTCATGTCATATGTCTTCAAGTTTGAGGGGGGCATACAAATACTCATTCCAGAGCAAGAAATCCTCCAAGTGAGCACTGGAGCATATCAGAGTGGGACCATAAAACCAAAAGACACTGAGAAATACTGGCAGGGCAGCTGACCTGAAAACACTGCTGTTAAGGGTTCTCAATGTATGACAGCCATGAAATAAACATTGAGTGGATTGTCTATGTATCAGTCAGCTTGAGAAAGGATCCAGGAATCACTGCTATTTCAATAAGCATTTCAAGGTTTTATCCCTGCTGCCTAAATAAGGTAAAATGACTATTATGAAGAAGGGAACTGAGACTGGTAAGATCATCTGCATCAGAAATGCAGCTCCTTTAACTAGGATTGCTACGATTATGTTACATGGTTTGTGTTATATCTGCTGGTTGTTCCAGTACCTTCTCTTTTTTATTCTCCACTCGTTCTAGTTACTCAGAGTTCAAAATCAACCAAACTACTCACCTTGGTTGACAACGTTCACACAGATAAATGTCAGGAATATGCTGCCTGTCAATCCCCATGCAGTCAATGTGCTGCCAGACACTTAAGAAAAAAAAAACAAAAAACCACATTTTTATTTTAAGTACCATTTTTTAAATTGCATGCATAATATACATACACACACACACACAGAGAAACAGAGAGCGAGCCATTCTTTTTTTCATCATCGTCTTTACTCAGATTGAATACTGCCTAAAACTACATCTCAATCACTGTCTTCGCCACCACTCTGCTAGCTGATTTTCTATTCCACTGATCAGTGTAATTCCAATCTTGTGGCTGTCTCCTGGTGTCTTTCTGCTTCTTTAGACTCATTTTCCCTCTTGGAAATTTGTCTCTAACACTGGAAATAAAAAATGGTAAATTATCACAATAGAGAACAAGACAGAGGCAAATACGCTCAGCAACAAGACATGCTTTACGTAGTAACAGGAATTTTGTTTTTAAATAAGTGATTCCACTTCGTTTTATAAATATAAATATTATTACTATTTTTCCTATATAAAAATATATATACAAATACATGGTTTAACTAATTTATGTATTTTAATAGAACATATATGTTTTTATACACACACAACCCACATGACTGGTAGCATTGTTGTGCAGCATAGGAAGAGCTTCAACCGCTTCCCACACTCAGGGATCAGAGGCTGCTTGCTAGACTGAAGGCTAACCTAGGACAGCAGTTTATGCTCATCCCCACATTGCTAGAAAGAACTGGGACACAGAAATCATTGTTATCGTCCCACTTAATGAATTTCTCACAACTCTCTCCGACTTCTTACGTAGAATCTCTTCTTCAAAAGAAGCAGACTCTACCTAACTGGTGGCTGCCTACAACTCCACTGCTGAAAGAACATCTAAATAAATTTCAAAATAAGGGAAAAGGTTATCAGAATCAAAGACCACACAAAATTAGTAACAAGCTTGCTACATAAGCAGACAGAAGAATGGAGCTCAAATTACTGTTTTAATTAGCCATAACAATCGTTTCAGAAATACACAACGATCTAATAAATTCAACAACGTTCGTTAAGCGTTCTGAATGTAAAAATACAGGCTAATACTGAGTAAGTCCAGAAACATGAGATTTGTTTTCTCCTGTTAAGTATATCAGCTCTAAAAATTTCTAAGCTCATTTGTCTAAGACCAAGTATTTAATAGCACCTGCTTATTTTACTATGATCAAGTAGGGACTTAAGCACGAAAACAGAAGTTCAAACATTTAACTTCAGCTTCTCCAGTAAGAATCTAGGTTAGTCTTTTCATAGATAATAAAAGTCTTAAAACTGTCCTTTGAAAATTAAGAGTTCTTATCAGAAAGATCATGCACAGAGAAACCAATATTTGAGAAATTCCTTTCAGATTATTTTGCATCCTGCAAGTTACTTGATTTACACATACATAATTTACAAGATGCTTTATTACTCAGTACATGCAGACTACAAACCAAACCCTAGGTCTTTATTCCACCATACTAACAAGTAACTTGGACAAAATACCAAAGAGATATCCCTTTTAGAAGGGGAAAAGATATACCCTTATTAAGTAACAATGCACAAGTGATGGCATGAACAAATTAATATGAGTAGTCAAGACAGACTGGAATAAAGCACAAAATACTCACTGGTCTTAACCAACTACCTTGCCTGTTAGAAAGTCATAAAACCTTCAAACACTGTTTTGATGGAAGAAAATTTCCTATGACTCAACACAATTAAAACATCATTTAGTTACACTTATTTTCAGTGCAGCATGAAGTTTTAAGTAATTTTTAGATTTCAAATTAATTTAATATTCATTACCTGCATTTGTCACAACAGATCATATATCCATCATCATGTGTAAAGCCACAAATGCATCTGGTAATATCAGTTCCATAGCTTCCATCCTCTGACGTACTGATGGTAGTAGCACTGGATGTTTCATCAAAGTTGGGAGTGGTAAATATGCCTACTTCATTCTTGCTTATAAGCACTGATGGAGGAGGAGAAGCTGGAGGCGTTGGAGGAGGCCGAGCACCATAGTTATGGTCCTAGATTTTTATACAAAGATAAAGTTATAGCTCTTAAATGTTCATACACTGGTGGTTATTTAAGCCAAAGTGTAAGAATTCACTTTGTAAAGAACTTTTTAAACAATAGTTTAAAATTTTGTTTGTCATTGCTCATTCTTGGTTTTTACCTTCTCAACTATATTTTACATTTAAGTGCACTATGTTCCGTATTCTGTTTCCAATCAACCATCTTCAGTCAACTTACCCAACTCTCAATAAGATATAAAAAACGAACGTATGAATCAAAGAACACCAGATTTTACACAGTCTATTTTATACAGAAAAATTTGTCATGAAACTTACTGCATAGGGCAAACCAATGTAACTGTGTGAATGCGAGCTGCTGGTATACAACTGGTGCGGATAACTGTTCGATTTTTCAACTACCACAGGGCTAGCTTCTACAGATTCTGGTCTGCAAGGCAAAAGACAGAAGAATAATAAACACAATTAATATGTAATTCATATTATTACAGATATTTGTTGCACAACTTCTAATTAATTGCCTGCTAATCCTGTCCAAAGAAGCATACGGGGGGGGGGGGGAATAAGCTCACCCCCACACACACAATGGCCCCCTCACCCCAAAAAAAGAAAAAAAGGGAAACCCAAGCCTCTTTTTTCGCCTCTAATTTTAAACGAAGCTTCCAGAGTGGCAGAGAACTCGCGCCTCTGTAGTTACAAAATTTTTCTCGGAAAAAAGTGCATGCTGAATCACATGACATAACCTGCGAACGCGGGACAGAAAAGCATGCCACACACTTTGTCAGGGAGTCATCAGTCTGTATGCGCAAGTCTATAGAGATTGTAACAGAAGCTGCAGAAAGGACTTCAGCTTAGTTATGATCGAAGACAGAAGCAGCAATGGAGAGAGCTGCAACCCGATAGAGCCCTGCACGACCCCCAATGCTGCTCGATTCCGCAGTGACACCTAGCGGCACCACCGGGGCACCACCCGCAACCACCCGTACTCGAGGCAGCAGGGTACTGTTTCTCCAAAGAAAAATCCTTAGTAGGGCAAATCTATCTAAAAAAGGCAATTTATCGATTTATCTTTAAATATAAAGAAAAAAATAATAAAAATTTGCAAAAGAAGGTTTTCGAGCACAAGAAATTATACCTTCATTACCTTTCCTCAGCCATACATTAACGTGTGCATGCAAGCATATACATACTTTCATGACTGAGACTTACTCAGTAACTTGTAAATTTTTCATTGGACTACATGATTCAATCACACTAGGACAAACTTCAAATGAACCCAGTTATTTTTGGTTGGGTGTGGGTTTTTTTGGGTTTTTTTTGTTTGGTTGGTTTTTTTTTTTTTTTACATTGAAAAGCAGGGCAAAATATCAGTATCTAAAACTGACGTGGCTTTTGACACGCATCACTAATCAAGCCTGGTTCACTTTCCTAAATTTAGTTTTATTATGTGTGAAGTCTACTTTCCATCACAAATATCTTAATTCCTTCAATTTATTTTTTTAAAATACAGTTGGCATTTCTAAACTTTTAAGTTAAAATAGGTATCAGTGTTTTTTCTTAGACATCAAGATATTAAATAGAGGCTTTTCTGTTATGCCATGAGGTGATACCAGTTCGATTTAAAAGGACACCAGCAACTTCCGTTTGTTGGTAACATTTTTTCTAAGAATATAATTAATCATTAGCTTTCTGAAGGCAGCATACTGTATTCTCACATCTACTTGAAAGTATCCTACTAGCATTTCTTGAAAGTATCCTACTAACATTTCTGGTGGCCCATTTTTTCCTTAGCTTTTCCCCATGTGAGGTTACTATGTGATAAAATTGTTTAAAAAGAAACACCAGTTAAACACACTACTGGGTGAAGACTTTAGTTTCTAGAGTCCAAAGAAAAAACATCTTTTTAAAAACATTAATGTCTCTAACAGTCACCAGTTGTATTTTTTTAGAGAGTGCACAAACAGGTGAGGGCACAAATCATGTGACGTACTAACATCAGAAATACAACTTCTGACTAGCCTGAGACAAAAACCAACTCTGACAACACTTGTCCTTCATTACCTCATAAACGCAGAAAAATGCTCATTTACTCTCTTACACCACTTCACGACTTGAAAATAAGTTCATTCAGAGTTTGTTGGAATTATCTTCTAGAAGCAACTCAGAACTGTCCAGGTTCAAACCCACGATTAAAAAAACCAAGCAGACCAAAGTTGGAGAAGCCGTGCCTTTCCAACACATTTACCTTTACCTCTTTACTGACACAATGCATTTGTGCAGTAATTGTACACCATTAATGCCATCCAGTTAATCCTTCTGATGATACAGCCAATCAAAACGGCAATAAGCGAGGCACTGACAATCCATCCATCATGGCTAGGACAGAGCTTAACTTATCTTTCTCCAAATTCAAGAGGGTCCTGATGACTGTATTGCTTCTACTGCTATTCTTCAACAACACTTACTGAATGGGAAAAGCAGCAGCACCCTTACTCTTATCCACTACGTGTTCAATGCTCAAGCTAGTCCTTGTTTGCTTCAGTATAATGAAAATACTCAGTTTTCAGAGCAGAAAGGCTTACTGACACAGGACAGGGAGGGGGACTGAGGTACAATCCACCTTTCAGCAATGCCACAATTTAAAAGAGTTTCCTTCATTAAAAGTAAGTATTATCATGACTGAAACAACGGCTACTTCAAACAGGAGCATACAATGACAGATACCAGAATGGAAGTGTCCTAAAAAGAGAGGGTAATGCCTATTTCATCAACTGACTACAAAAATTCTAAATCTCTTGCAAAATACGAGGCAAGACAATACACCCTACTCCCAAAATCCATTTCTACCTACTCTAGCAGTTAGGAAAAAGCTCAACTTTACTTGAGCAAGGAAAGCCAGAAAAGGGGTGGAAGAAAATTAGGTGAGATACAAAGACAATTAAATCGTGGTATCCACAGGAGCCACAGGTACTTCTTTAAATTTTAACAGATTCTCACCAGAGCTTTGAATGCAACTGTTACTGTTCTATTTATCCACTCAAATGCTAGATTGGGGTGGGGAACAGTGTGGAGAAGGCTAAGAAACACGGGGAGGAAGCGGTGGAGTGTTCACTGAAGGTAGAACTCATCATTGTAAGTTTGCTTTACAGTCAACGGGAAAGTGATATTCATCTCACAAGCAATACAAAATGATACTCATTTCTCCACAAAACTACAGACAACTTTCTAACTTTGGCAGTGTCTGCCAACACTTTAATATGCCCTTCACTGAATTCCTTGTTACCCCTCCTCTGCCCACTATGTGCATAACCCTGACCTTAAACAGAAAACACACCCTTTATACTATTATTTGTCCAAAGATCAAGGCCGTCTTCTCAAATGGGCATCTCTGAATCGGAGAGTTTTGTGAAGGAATACCTCTTGGTAAAATATTTAACTGTACAGCCAATTAAAGCATGAGATACCACTTCATTTAAAAATCAATTTAAATTTTTTTTTAAACTCAAGTAGCAGGGCTCAAGTAGCAAGGCACTAACTACTGTATTATAGACATGCACACCCCCAATCCCACCACTGGCATTCTCATGCGCATCCCAAAAAGCAAGCTTTCAGGAAGAAAAAGTGTAAGCATTCAGATCTGAAAGAACACTATGAGGTGTTCCTTGCTTGTATTTTTGAACATAAGCCAGTTCTGTAACACAGTGAGGTACTAAGCTTGTCAGTCATCTGAACATATCACATTTTTGAGCTTCACCTAAAACAACTGCACCCTTAGTGTCTAACTAAGGGAGATATTTATCATATTTAGTTTTCATCAAAACGGAAATGTTTGTATTACAATATAGTATATCTGAAGTTACACCAAAATCCTAACATTATGCCCTAAAATAAACAAACGTTACCATGATAAACTGACTGTGACATTTTGCTAAGATATCCTATGTATTCGTTAGGTGTTGTGGTTAGCAATTCAAAACCATGCAAAATATTCACAAAAAACAAAATAAAGAGCACCAGAAAGAGAGCTTCCCCCATGCTCTTGGGCTGCAATGATTTAAGACATTCCTATAACTTCAAAACAGGAACATAGTATTTTCTCAAATGAATAAAAAAAGCAAAGGTAGGCGTATTTTTAAAAACCCCTCAAATAATTTTCATTCTGCAAGTGAAACAACTCATGTTCTGGGTAATGTCTGACTGTTCATATTTAAAAGTAAAATGCAAACTGAAAATATTGTGCATGTTGCCAGCAGATGGCATTGGTGAGAAATTAAATAAGCAACACATGAGATCAGATCGTTCACAACAACTCAGTCCTTACAAACTTATAGTTAATCTATATTAAGGAAATAATCTATCAACCATTCTAAGCAGTAGTCAGTTCTTCTTTAAAAAGTAATCTCCTGCACCCCATTCCTTTTAAATAGTGTTTTGTTTCTGACCACATAATAAGTCGGGGGGGGGCAGTTTTTGACTAACACCCAAAATACAATCGGTCCTCAGAATGCAGGGCCATCAACCATGTCTGCATAAATTTAGGTATTCGAATGGAAAAGAAAATCTCACTAAAACTAAAATTTTGAAAGGCAGGTGCGCATCCAAGATTTAGGCTATGAAAACTTAACTTGCAAACTTGACACCCACAAATCCATAGGCCCTGATGGGATGCACCCATGAGTGCTGAGGGACCTGGCAATGTTATTGTGAAGCCGCTCTCCATCATCTTTGAAAGGTCATGGAAAACAAGAGAGGTGCCCGACGACTGGAGGAAAGCCAATGTCACGCCCTTGCCCTTCAAAAAGGGCAAGAAAGAAGACCTGGAAAACTACAGGCCAGTCAGCCTTACCTCCATACCTGGAAAGGTGATGGAACAGCTCATCCTGGATGTCATCTCTAAGCATGTAGAGGAAAACAAGATTATTGGGAGTGATCAACATGGATTTACCAAGGGGAAATCATGTTTGACAAATACCATAGCCTTCTATGATGGCGTGACTGGCTGAGTAGGTGAGGGGAGAGCAGTGCATGTCGTCCACCTTAATTTCAGCAAGGCTTTTGACACTGTCTCTCCCAACATCCTCACAGGTAAGCTTAGGAAGTGTGGGTTAGATGAGTGGACGGTGAGGTGGATTGAGAACTGGCTGAATGGCAGAGCTCAGAGGGCTGTGATCAGTGGTGCAGAGTCCAGTTGGAGGCCTGTAACTAGTGGTGTTTCCCAGGAGTCAGTACTGGGTCCGGTCCTGTTCAACATGTTCATCAACAACCTGGATGAGCAGACAGAGCGTACCCTCAGCGAGTTTGCTGGTGATACAAACCTGGGAAGAGTGGCTGACACACCAGAAGGCTGTGCTGCCATTCAGCGAGACCTGGGCAGGCTGGAGTGCTGGGCAGAGAGGAACCTAATGAAGTTCAACAAGGGCACGTGTAAGGTCCTGCACCTAGGGAGGAATAACCCCAGGCACCAGTACAAGTCAGGGGGTTGACCTGCTGCAAAGCAGCTCTGCAGAGAGGGACCTGGCAGTCCTGGCACACAAGTTGACCATGAGCCAGCAATGTGCCCTTGTGGCCAAGAAGGCCAACGGTATCCCGGGGCGCATTAAAAAGAGCATGGCCACGAAGTCACGGGAGGTCATTCTCTCCCTCTACTCTGCCCTGCTGAGGCCAGATCTGGAGTACTGTGTCAAGTTCTGGCCTCCCCAGTTCAAGAAACAGAGGGAACTAACTACTGGAGAGAGTCCAGCAGAGGGCTACACAGATGATCAAAGGAATGAAGCACCTCTGTTATGAGGAAAGGCTGAGAAACCTGGGTCTGTTTACCCTGGAGAAGAGAAGACTGATAGGGGATCTCATCAATGCTTATAAAAATCTGAAGGGTAGGTGTCAAGAGGACGGGGACAGACTCTTTTCAGGGGTGCCCAGAGACAGGACAAAGGGCAACGTGCACAAACTGGAACACAGGAAATTCCATCTCAACATGAAGAAAACTTCTTTTTATATATATATATATATATATATATATATATATATATATATATATATATATATATATATATATATATATTTATATATATATAAAGCACTATAACAGACTGCCCAGAGAAGTTGTGGAGTCTCCTTCTCTGGAGATATTCAAAACCTGCCTGGATGCGTTCCTGTCCAACCTGCTCTAGGTAAACCTGCTTTGGCAGGGGGGTTGGACTAGATGATCGCCGAAGGTCCCTTCCAACCCCCTACCATTCTGTGATTCCGTAATACTACTTCCTGAAAACATCTGTCAAAACCTCTTCCTTCCAAGCACGCTTCAGCGGCATCAATCTGCCATATGCCAGTTTGACAGATCTCATTTTCAAGGAGTTCAGGTTTGTTTTCCCTTTGCACCACCACATCTCAGTAGTATCTGGCTGAAGGTCAGCTCAGATAAAGGAACATAATATATTTTGTACCAAAACCAGTATTTTTTATTTCAAGACACTCCATCTAACCAAACATATCTGATGGGCTTCACTACCTAGACAACAAAGAACTGACCACTACTGCTCTACCACAGAGTGGGTTCTGCTACATAAGCATCTTGTAGCAGGCCCTACATGTATAGGCTGCACCGGTATTGTCTGTAGGAACTGGCAAGCTTCCTATCACCCTAAAATATGTTAAAAAAAATAAAAACCCCTGTTTCAAAAACAGTAAGGGGAGGGTAGGTTTTCATTTATTTAAGACTACAAGTGTTCATAATCTCTCCTCCTGGGTATCGAGCTCAATACAAGGATCCATATACTGTGGTTGATAGGTTCATTATACAGGCCTTCTCTCTAAAAAACATACAGATATTAAAACCAGTAAAGCAGTACCATCAATGGTATTTCCCAATGTGTAGCTTATACTCATTCTCTAAGCTAGACTAACACTCTCTCAAGTCAGGAAGCTCATTTTGAACCCTCCAAAATGGCTGGCTCTGCTTACTATTACAAGGTCTTCAACACTAAGAAGTCACACGCACTCATCCCTAGTAAGCCTTTTACAAATAAAGGCAAAATATTTATGCTTTCTGACTACTACAGCACTACAAAGATCAATCCACCACTGGAGAGCTCACTTAGATGCAAGTAACATAAGAGAGATTATTTCACCCAATTTTTAAGACATTGATTTATCCTCTACATCGCTATTTGCTACAGTTATTGAAATAATATGTGAAACTATGTAATCGCATAAGCTATCCACCTTTTTGATAGGCTTATCTTTTAGTTTGAAGCACAAGAAAAAATCTCTCGGCACTAAGAGACAGCACTAGGAGTTTTTTCCAGGGCTCTTTCTCATACATAATCAGGTTTGCCATTGCCTCATTCTTGTGTTTGCTCATGCTTTGGCAACTGATGAAGCAATATCAGACCTGTCAGTTACAGTGAAGAAATTCCAACTCCTCCCTCTTGGGAAAACCCCAGAACTTGCTCAAAGACAATCTATGATCACTGTCAATACAATCTATATCCAACATGCTACTCTCTGGAAGAAAACATACAAAAACCACATAAATCACATAGACAGTGACAGAAAAGGCTTCCAACTGTCTAAGCTGGTAGGTTACGGACACACCTTTGTCATACTTCTTTAGACAGTGACATGGCTTTTAAATCAGCATAAGCCAAATCATGCAACTACACATTTTTCAGCGTAAGTATGGCAGAGATGACACAAGTCAATCTAATTGGTAACCATCACTTAACATCTGACGAAAAGCAGTTTCTAAGTGGGTCACCATGCCACAGTTATCAAGCAAATCACACACTGTGAACTCTATCTTGGTTATACTAACAACTATATTTATTTTAATTTCAGCATGGCATGCTGTGTCTGCAATGAACGTCAGCAACCTCGAAAATCATGACCTTCTCTAAACATAAAAGAAAACTAGACAAAAAGATAATGAAAAGAGTTGTGAACAGGTCACTCATTTTCTGCACCAAGGAGACTACCACTCATGATACCAGACACTAACAAAACAACTTTAAAAATTTAATGTGACAAAACCCTTCAAACTGCAAATTCCTAGTTTTCTTCAGATAAATGACGCAAAGTTAGAATAGCCTCATATATAACTGAAAGCACAGGGAGAAACATCCCCTTAAAAAGCTATTCAAGAGTTCCACTCACAGCCTATAACATTTCTTTCAAAGTTTGGAAGGAAAGTATTTGCTTCTTAAATGGAGTGATATTACTTCACACACGCTCTCAAGCAAAGGTTATATGTAACTTATTTAAATTCATGTTAGTTATTCAATGCACCTGTTAAATGAAGGACCACTTTATGAAGTTTATTTTTGATATATGAAAGATTTCAAGCATGTATGTAAAGTAAGTCTAATCCATTGTTTCAGTATCTAAAACACAAGTGTATTTTTGTGGTAACCAAAGACAGTGGAAGTCTTCAACATTACTACAGAAAGACTCAGAGGAAGGCAAAGAGCAACAGCATCTCAAGTGATTAAAAAAAGCCAAACCAAAACCCAATTTAATATAAATGATGAACTTAACATCTTTTGTTAGATCCAAGAAATGAAATGGTTTTTTTTCCCTATGTATATGCAAAGAAGTATACAAAATTAACTGTGGCCTACACAAACTCTCCTGAACACCCCTGTTAGTATCTTTTGACACCCATCTCTTCCCAAAAAACTGACCTGCTATATATTCTACTGATGTAAAAGCACCAGAGAAAACAGGGGAAAAAAATCCAGATACTATTCTGAAATATACAGAGCTCAATGGGATGATGTACCTATGTGCACTGGTAACAGCTGTAACACCACCTTGGCATTTTACCTCTCAAAGAACCAAGCTGTCCAAAATGCTATTTCTCTTCTCATAACATTAGACAGCCAGGTCAATACTACACACATGGAAAGATGTTTGACAGGAAAAATCCCTAGTTGGACATCAACTACACCTAAACTCCAGCCCACTGAAGCTCTGCAGATTTAGATGCCCCTAAAGAAAAAAAAAACCTAAAAACCACACCACCACAAAACCAAAACCCAACCCCCAAAACCCACCAAAAATCCCAAACCAATCCCCCACCCCCCAAACAAACAAAAAACCCCAAAACACCCTACCACCCCAAAAAACCCAAAACCACATAAACCCCAGGAATTCACTATGCTTATTTCATGGAAAGTAAGAGTTTCTTGAATTCAGGATTTCATTGGCTCTTTGTGATAGTTTCTACAGTTACCCACAGCTAGTAACTGAAATGAATGATTAACAAGTGAATTTCTATTAGCTTTTCAATATAAAATAACTTTGCAAAGACATCATATGACACAATAAAGCTAGGCCTTCAGCTTTCAAAAATAAAGGCACCCTTGCCTAATTACAACCACTTTCTTGCAATTTACCACGCCAAATGAATTTACCTTTGGTAACGTGCGAAATCAAAACTTTTTTTTTTTTTTTTACATACAGTTAAAAGGAAACCAGAAAGGTAAAATACTTGAAGTATGAAAAGCAAATCAGGCAGCACCTGTATTTCTTAGACTGATACGCAAGAAAAACATGCATCTGTAGAACAGTTTAGCGTCCTTCCTTTGCCCTCCCTGCAGAGGAAGAAACTGACTTAAGAATTAAGTGACAGTTATTAATTTAAGTAATTAAAGATTCAGTAAGACTAAGGAGACTCCTGAGTCCTCTCCAACTGTATTCAAAAATACTGACTAGGGAAAAAATAAAAATAATGAAAAGATAAGAAAACTTACAAATTACATTCATATACTTACTCTGAGCCTGCAGCCATTTCCAAATAAGAAGTATCTGCTGTGTCAACCCCCAATGGGATCACTATGCTCATGACGTTCGTTTCTGATAAATTCGATTACTACGGAGTCCTATGCATTGGTATCCAAAACACTGGGGCATGCCAGCCACAGTGCTCATTGCAAACATCTAAGTGCATCCACAAACCCTGTTATAAAAAAAAAAACAACAAAAAGCAGAAGACTGAGTCAGTTCATTTTAAAGCCAGGCAATTTTATATCATGTATTAAGAAAGAAAAAAAACCACAAAAAAAGCAACACACTTATCTGTCACAATGAATTCTTTAGTTTTATTTTACACAAGCAAAGCAAAAAGAAAACATTGAATCTTCTTTAAGAGTTGTTAACTTCAAGTACACTTATTTTAAGACTGTGATGATCTTACAACCTGAACTTAGAAATATTACAAACTGACAAAAGTATTATCATTTAAATTGGTGATTAAAGAAAAATAAAATCATTTAGCACATTTAGTTAGGTGACAAAGATTTATGGCAGACTTACTCAATGTCAAGTATGTTTGCTTACTGCTCTATATTGTCAGAGCCCAGTTGGTGTAACTTTCAATCAAAACCTGGTTACAGAATTTTTCAAGTATTTCTCAGACAGCACTGTTCACTTTTGTTTTGCACTTTAAAAAAACCCCAAGTTTCAATGTCCACAATATAAACTAAGGCTGTCAAAAGAAACAACACCGTAACTTCCATTCTGTATATTTTAAACCAACATCCTTCTAATGATTCACAATAATAACAGGAAACCATTTCCATCTCATTTTAACAGATCACCATCAGAAGATATTATACCCACCGGTGCCACTTGTAGAAGATTTTGTGGTGGTTGGTTTGTTTTTTTTTTTTAGTAGCAAACTAAAAAGCAACAGTAGTAGTTTTTAATTGTAGAGCAAAGCTACAATCTGCTTGACTTGCACAAGTCAATACAACAATCCCACCTGTATGCCAGTTATTATCAGTCTCCCACTCCTCTTACCGAGCAGGGAAGAACACCCAACCAAGTATAGGAGAGGAAGTACACCTCAGCTGTCTCCATTCACAGATTAATAAACTAACATTTTTATAGCCTAATATAGGCAAGGTTTTCCACAAGTGAACTGAAGCAAGGTAATTGAAGCAAAATGCCCGTTTTCAATACCTGCACAACAAGTAATTGCAAACTCCTTCCAAAGTGTCAGAACTGCAAATACCCAGACCCCTTTTCAATGAAGCATATACAGTGCCCGATACATACATTCCTCCCATCTGACACGGTGTAGTATCTTAGTTGAAGTCTACAAAAGCCCAACAATTTTGAGATCAACATATTTTAACACACTCATCTTTGCCAAGAAAAAACTAACAAGCCTCCAGTGAAAAATGGAGTACTTATTAAAAGGACTTCAGAAAAGCACTGTGGACTTAAATCTGAATTTTCTCCTTTTATTGATAACATTGGAATCTTCAGGATAAGTGGAATCTACGGGGCATCTCCAAGGTATGAACCAGCACCAAGGTTTCATCTAACTTCTTAAATTTTATCTTACTGCTGAAGTCTGGCAATTAACATCAAACGTCTCTGCACGCTCTTAAGTGCCTAAACCTTCTACAGTTCATTCCCCCTCTAGAGAGCAGGAAGTCGTGTTTTGGTCCCATTGCGTGAGTCACCAAACACAATGAACTGGAAAGCAATCATGCCAACTAGCCATTGGGATAGCTTGCTTTCCTCATTTAAACACTGATCATTTTCTTAGCAAATACTACAAATGTCAAAGTATATCCCTAGCTATGCATAAAATTCAGGAAACAACATACTATTTTCAAGCATAAGCATCAAGAAAAAACTGTTAAGCCAAAATTAGGTATAGAATATTTTTAGTAGCAGGCATAAAAGAAATCCCAAGCCTCTCTTACAGTTTAAGTGGGCACTCATTCTGCCACCATATAGTTTACTCTATTCATTGGGTAGAACCTTGAATGGATTCATCTACAACTTATAGGAAACATCAGCTTACCATTTAGTTCTCTTCTTCTGAAGAAGTAGTAAAAAAAATATATTAATTCCTACCCAACAACTGAAAGAAAACCATCAACTTTCTAGTCCAGGTAAATCAGCTATCACAGGTTAAGGGTTGTTCCACTACCACCCAGTTTCACTTATGCTAACAGATCATTAGCATAACAGAAATTTCATTTTATGCTTGTAATTGTAGAATTCTAAAAAAAGTTTTAGTGTGTTTCAAAGTAGGTCTAAAAGACATACTGGACACCACTGCCTGGGATCAAGATCCTCACTTAGACAGATGTTTCTCACACTTAAAATTACTTTGGGTGGTGGATGGTTTTTCTTAATTGAATTTTCTTTAAACACTTCTGACCAGGTAGAATAACAAGTGGAAATTAATGTAGGCAAAAATGCCCAGGAGACTGATGGAAGTGAAGAACCTGCCTTAGACAGCTGCCTCATGGGCTATGACACCTGCAAACGTACATAAAACAACAGAGGTTACCCAGTCATCATATATTCAAGTGGCCTTTACTGTCAAAACAGAAAAAAAAATGCAAAAAATCTGAGAATCAAGTGAAATTTGGGGCTTGCTCTTTTTTTTTTTTTGAAAGTAATGCTGAAAAAGGAGAGCTCTGTATTTGTTTTTAGAGCTATGTATAGATAGAAAATTAATTAATTGCTAATGTGTGGCCCAATGAATGCCATCATCTCTGACCAAGCAAATAAATCACAACTCTTGTAAGGAAAAAGAAAAAAAAAGGGGGGGGGGGGGCAGGCCTGGGAGAGGGGGAAACAGAGCCAAGATAAACTTCTTACCCTACTGCAAGCTACTGGAATACATCTTTAAGCCTTAGTCAGAGTACACTCAAAAATTCCAAGAGACTCATCTACACTGAATAAAAACCAGAGTCTTGAGGAACTTAAATTGGTTTTGCCAAACAGCATTAAACAGAAGTTGTTTCATCTAAAGCACATAGTTGTAATACTACCTCATTATTTTTTACCACCTTAAGATTTCAGGTCTTCACCACAAGCACAAAACCCTCCAATGCTTTTCCTCTGCATATAGTTAAGTATGGAAGAATGGAGGCCATCACTGGCTTGCAATACTTATAAAGACAATTTAACTCAAACAAACATACCTCGCTATTTACGAGTAGTCATCCTCAACTAATTCCTGTAACAGGGGGAAGGAGGGAAGTGAGAGACACCGAACGACCCAAGGTAAGTTTATTATACTATGCCCACTTATTAACACAAATTTGACCTTATAGACCATCCAATGATGAGGACCATAATGCTGCCAGATTTGCGACAAAGAAAAATTACTATTTTCTGTCATGTCAGAACCAGAAGTATTGTCATGACACACTAAAATATTCATGGTATTTTTATTGGATTATACTACAAAAATTGGAAAGTTCTGAACAGAAAATAATGTAACCACTGGGAAACTTTCTTCCTTATCCATCTTAATTTGCTTATCCTTTGAAGCTAGATATTTTAGATGAGTCATAAAATACTATCTGCTATCATAATATGGTACTTTCCAATTTCTGCAAGTACCCATCTATTTCAAGTCATCATTCTTTCAGAACTCTGACAAATCTGTCACCCACAGCCTTCTAAGAAACTCTTTTCACGGGTGCATTTAATTTAAATAATGGGCCAGAAAGGGGGGAAAGGACACTAGAGAAGAAGTCTTCCTACAATCCAAGCAGATTATACACAACTTGCTGTTTAAGAAAGTCTTCCTTCAAGCAGTACATGAATTTGAAAGTTAGAAAGACCATGCTGGTTTGCCCAGTTAATTTCAGGCTCATATAGTTAAAGGCACTATATAAAAACTGCTGGTCCAAAGTTCAATCATCAGCTCTTCATTTGGCGAAGTAGCTCATCTACCATACCTTAATCTCAACAGTAGAGGACCTCCAATTGTTAGATCCCAGTCTATTCTTTCAGTGATAATGCACTGTAAGCTCCTAAAGAATTTTAGCAATTTCTTAGATTCATCAGATTTTCTTCATTATCACCCTACCAGCACAGCTTTGTTATATGAAAACACATTCCTTATTTGAAGAAATTTTGCTTTTATTCAATTGCAGTTAAAAAGTTTATCTGGCCCTAATAAAAAAAAAAAAGTTTATCTGGCCCCATCTTAAAAAACAAAAAACTGTTTAGTCTGGTTAAAGCATTTATCTTGCACAAAATCAACCTCCTGTAAGAAACTTATCACACTTTACCATTCAGTAATACAGGTTTACATTTTCTGTGGCAGTTCTTTTTCTCTCTAGAGAATACACAGGCACTTTTTGACTTAATAGCCATATCAACTCTAAAACATTTGAAGCTTCACCATACTTCTCATGATCCACTTTGCTTATGATACCAGAACCAATTTTTTTTTAAATAAATTGTGCTCTAACAACAGAATTATAAGAGTACAATACATTTGAAATTATTCATCTGAGTGGCTTTATACAGAGAACATCCTTTATGCATTAAACAACAGAAAATAAGTTACATATTATCCCTGAGGTATTCCACTTACACAACATTATTCTGTGGTCTAACGAAGACCACATGTTTCCTTTCTGCCATGTCCTTCTAAGATCAATTGTGTGACAGCAGGAGAAAAAAATTAACTTTTTCACTGGTACACGGAGGAGGAAAAAAACCCCAACAAATACAGAGGGCTCGACTCTTGAATCAGAAGGTAAATGGATAATCTCCTGAAATTACATCGGTATTTGAATCTAACCCTACAGGGTCCAAACATTCAAAACGAAATCCATGATCAGATGTTGGCAGAAAGGAACTCCAGGCCTACTTTATCAGCATGTCTTTTTTCCTTCCTTTCACTCGCTTCTTGTAGGACCATCAAAAGCTATATAGAACAGTTTCAGGAAACAAGCAGATGATAGATCACCTAGAAAGAAAGTACACTTGAAAAATAAGAACTTGAAGTCTAGCCAAACTGCCCAGATGACTCCAACAAGGTTTCATAATCCCAGCTATCAATCATCCTCTCTAAGTGTCAAGAGCCCAGACAAATTCTTCCATGGCATTTTCCATGTAAGTTTTTTCGTTTATTTTTTTTTTTCTAAGAAGGTAGGAAAAATATTTTTTTAAGTATTTAACTACTTTTACTTGCATTTTCATGTATAGATTCAGAAACTGAGTTCCCAGTACTTACATTCAAACGGAAAGTAACAATATAAATCTGATCAGAGAACTCTGACTTACCTTTTTTTTTTTTAAAATAATGAAGCATGTTTTTCAAGCTAGAAGAAACCAAACAGTACTTGCTGTACTGGGAAAGGTACAACTCATACGGTTACATTGGTAGCTCACCTCTGCAAGGCATTTAACCTTTTTTAAAAAGGGAGAGGAAAGAGGAAATAGGACTAAGATGCCTGCTAGAACCTGTGCTGTATGTCTAAGAACACTAAAGCTCTCATCTGGGTGCACAGATGCATAATTTTTCCTAAAAATCAAAGAGAAGAGGTGGTGGCAGCACCAGTAACAGCTTTTTACCTTAATGATAAAAAAATCCTAAAGAGAAATTAATATATCAAGATGATAACATATACTTATTGCAACAAGGTGAGGGGGGTTGTTTGGTTTGGGTTTTTTTTAAACCATGTTTAACCCTAACGCTAAAAAAACCAAAAAAGGGGGAAAAAAATAATGAAATCTGATTTACTATTCTGACATCTGTCAGCTTTTTACACAGACAACGTCATTGTTCCATGTCTTTCCTTCCCCATAAATCAATTTCCAGATTCTGTTGTCATATCATAGCTACTAAAGACAAAAAGCATTTAAAAGTTAGGGGAAAAAATCCTCTATAAAAGTTCAGGAATAGAATTCAAAGTAAGGTGCAATACAACATTCGTTTTCTAATTTATATAGGGTCAGTGAAACCATGAATTAAGATTATGACTAAATTATTTCTTAGCTCAAATCTAAGAATTTTCCACATATAAAATTAGTGTAGTGTTTTGTGTAAGTTGATCACTAAATCAGTTCAAGCTTCTCACATCAATAGGCATCACAAAAATATCAAGTCTTTGTTCCTGTTTTTGCAACTTCAATATACACCTGAAGTTCTTCAATAATTTTTTTCTAGCAATTGCCTCTATCAGTCACCACCCATTGACAATTACAAAATGAAAAAAAAAAACCAAAAACCTAGTTACACAGTTTAGACGTTTCAAGACTTGGAGATTTCATCACAGAATGCCTTTGCAAAGAGAATTACCAGGGCCTCCCTAAATGCAGAGCAGAAGTTTAAGGCAGAAAAATCTAATTATAATTAGATTAGCCTATAATTAGGCTGAGTATTTCATAAGAGGAACCAGCGCTGGTCTAAGATAAATCATTATTTAGATTTTATACTGATGCATGTAACTTCACCTCAAAGTCCTTAACTAGTGTCACTGCAGAAAGAGTAATATACTAACCAAATTACCATCTCTATACTGTGTCTGTTCTGCATCTTCACAAGGTTTATATACAAAATATATATAACTAGAGGGGAAGAAATTAATCAAACCCCTCTAGCCTATCTACATATGCCAACTGTCTTTCCTTAAAAGCAAAACCATATAACTTTAAATACATATTATAAAATGTGTAAAGTTAAGTGCTGATTTACCCATATTGAGTAAACTGATTAACTGAAACATCTGAGAATAATTATCACTCCTGAAAAGTTATCACGTATCATCACATCTGAAAATTTAGAGCCTCCGTTTCCCAACTTATGGAAAAACAGACAGTTCACCCTATGTTTAAGTAGAGCCCATTTCCCCTGCGCACGAGTATGCAAGAGGCCCTCTTTTGCTAAACTAAGACTACTGGTAAATCCACTGCCTCATATCCTTTAACTGCAAGCAAAAAAATTAGTAACAATTTCCTGGAGCAGTATGTAAGTACCAGAATACACACAGTATAAAGGAAGATTCATTTTTAAGGGATGTGTACAAATCTAAGGGAATTAACTTGAAGTTTATGGAACAAACAGATGAAATTGCTGAAACCAACTGATCTGTACAGTCAATCTTCCACTTGTGCATGGACCGAGAAAGAAGAAGAAGGGTAGAGAAGTGATCAGATTTACTGATAAAAATGATTCAGATGTAAAATACACAAACTAGCTGCATGACAGTCTTGAGGCAAGCAAGACCCTTCAGTTCAACCAGCCCAAGATGCTAATCTGGTTCTAATTTCAAGTCAGTTTAAATGTAAAAGCCTCATACAGCACTAAGCCCAAATCAGAACTCCAACTTCATCTGCTCACAGCAGAAAATTCATGCTCCTATGGGTCCAGGCTGGCTCCAGAGAGTCACACAGGATCACTCTGAAACTAACTACAGTTTCCCATCTCAACAGGGTCTTTCAAGCAAGATGCAAAGATTTGCAAGATTGTACTACTGCTTTCAGACCTCTGCTGACTCCTGCTGATCTTGGTGTTAGTTGTTTGTAACAGTCATTACCAGGTAATTACCAAAATTACCAAAAGGTAGCATTGTCTTTGATTTTCTTACCAAACAGGAAAAATAGTCTACAAGGTGCGTTGGTGCCTTCCTTCACCTTAAAAATGCTGTCTTTATAAGGGAGGCGGATTAAAACATTTGAACTGCTGGTACTCAATATACCACACAGGAACATAGTTAAGTACCTTATAATTGAGAGACACCAAATCAAGCCTACTACATACACAGGAAAAAGGCAAAACCAGAATTCAGAGGACAAACACTTAAAAACATCTTCTATGCATAATCTGCCTTTTATTGAGCATGCAATCTAACCATTTTCCTCTTCCCTCCCCCTGATTACATCATATGTGTATACACGTTTTGCAATCATTAGCAAAAGCAATTCTTGTCATGCCTTCCTTCAGATTTACAGGCCAACAATTTTAACCTGTGCTCATGGGAACCACCCTTCCCACAAAGAAATCTAGAAGAACGGACCTGAAAAAAGTTGGTACACCAATGCCCTAGCACAATCTATACAGGAGAAATTTCTAAGGAAAATGCACTTATCAATACAGTGTGTCATAGTCCACAAAACCAGTGCGAAAACTACTGTCCTGAACTGTCAGAGCCAACAAACTGAGCTTTCCTACCTGGCTTCCCTGCCTACAATCTTTCCCTTTTTCAAACTTTTAAATTATTTTTTTAATTAGGGGAGTGGGTTTACAGGGAGAACAGAGAAGAAAACATTAAGATTTTACTAAAAAAAATAAATTGTAAGTTTTGCTAAACTTCTGCTTTCTATTACTGCTCTGAGCACTCGTGTCTTCTCTATACAATAGTTATTTGGAAAACCAGTGATAGAAATTGACATTTTAATGGTATACTCCAGATATCCTTCAAATAGTGAACTACTTTGTGTGTGAGTGTGTATATATACATATATGTATGTATCTACACACAAAGCAATCTGGAAAAAAATATATGCAGCATATATATATACATAGCATAAATACATATATCAAAGTAATCTGAATATTTATTTATTGCTGGCTGTTTCTAAGGAGATAATACATCTTTAATCAGACCTAGAAGCAGAATACATGAATAAATGACTAATCTTACCCACAAATAAATTCTTACTGTTTCCCCCCACATGCTCCACCACGGTAAAGATTGTGCTAAGAGATTAGGAGGGCTATCCAACTTCCAAATGTTACACCACTGCAGTTACAGTATGACGTATGCAGGCTTAGAAACAACTGTGAGTCCAAATTCAGACCTTTGCTATTGTTTGCTGCTCTCTATGGTAACCTAACAGGTAAGTTAGTCTACTTCAAATTTAGCTGGGACAAGAAAGGGTACTAGGTAAAAGTAAGACACAGTAGGCACACTCAAACACAATGTACAAATTAGGACCAATTAATGACCAACTCCTACAAATCACATAGAAAAAACAATTTGTTCTAAAATAAATCTCGTTTCCTACGTATTTGTAGTTTGTGCCCAAACATTCCTCCTGACCTGATGTTCTCTATATCCCTCTCATAGCAGTATCTCCCTGATCACAGTATTAACTGGTTCTGGCCTCACTCAAAGGCCCCTCAATAACCTCCTATGCCATCCACACTGACCTGGTGCACCTCTCCTCCTCCTCCTGTCAGTCAGCCAGAAAGGAGAAAAAAAAAAAAGTACTTGCCATGGCTGATTTGGAGTTACACACACCACAGGTAATGGCTAAATCATTATGTTTCCTCCCACTGTTTCTTCCAGGACACTGCTCATAGCTGCTCCTTTCCATCCCCTTCTGGATTCTCACTAAGTTTCAGAGATCTCAAAGGTACTAAGTTCCTAACTCTATCAGATTTTTGTTTTTTAAGTTATTGGCTGTACTGGCAGAGACCTAGTGATCTTTAGACAAACTTATTTAAGAAACACAGCTATTACAGCCAAACTACTACACAGTAAGGCTCCTCCTCCTACTTTGCTTTTAATTCAGTGCCAATATAGAGTATGAACAAGCATGGCGAAGTAAAGAGTTCATCAGCATACTTATGAACATCCTGATACAATAAAAAATACAGGATTTTACATTCAAAGACCTCAGTCATGTTTGGAATGACAGCCAAACTTCATGAATTAGCCTTGAGTTTGGGATCTAGACCAAAGAAGAAAAAAAAAACCCTGCCTCCTCCACAGTATTCTAGATTCATGCATAAAAAAACTTGAATTTCCATCACGTAAGTATCAATTCTTCAGTATCCAGGTCATTACATGCATTACACCAACTCTAGTCAGTGGAAAGAAAGCTGCCCTTTTGAGTATAAACATAGAATCAGTCTGTCAGTTAGCAAAGTTTCTGCCATACAGAAGAGCTAGCTTCCACTGGTTGTAGGCTATCTTCCCTTTACTATCTGGTCCAAGAGTGCTGCTCTTGTGTATTCCTGAAGAAGTGATGGAAAGCGATATCTCTTCCTCAAATATTTGTATCAGTCCATTAAAACATGGAAGGCTTCCCCTTACCTCTTCTCTCTCTTCACTCCTTTTCTTCTCTCAGTGGAAGTTAGACAAAATATGGGACTAGGAAGAGAAAAAGAATGAGTGGTAGAAGGGAAATAAAGGTAAATGCAGTTACAGAAAGAATAAGAATTAGTTTATTGAGCAGAAATCTATCAAAGAAGCAGTAAGCAGAGGTATACAGAAAAATACCATGCTTACAGATTTTAGTTTTTATATTTACAGAAACCAACCACCAAAATTTAAAATTAACTGCCAATCACTTGATGTCTCCGAGTTTACTAAAACACCTGCCATACTTCTTAAAATAAACCACACACAAAAAGGCCTATCCATTAAAAAAAATAGCAATTATTTGAGCCAGAAAGTCAGGGAATTGTAAAATACAAGACAAGTACAGCATATGAAAAAGTGTAAGAGAAAAAATTACTTTTTGATAGCAATATTGCTTGCTGCTTGGAGAATTATATACTAGCTAACTAACATCAGTATCTTGTACTATATCACTGTGAGATGTAAAATTCATTTAAATAGAAATTCAAAGCTTAAGAAAATAAAGTCATTTCCCGGTAAAAAGATCTTGGCTTTAAGTCATTCTTTGTATCAGCTGTTTTACTGCAAACATTTTTCTCCATCTACCACAAAGTGGTAAATAACCATTGATTAAACATAACACAAAATGCCTGTGACTTACCAGTTAGTCTCCAAGAAAACATTATTTACATGTTACCTTAAGTTATTATTCTTGACAAACATTTCAAAACACGAAGTGTTTCTGCAAGTACGTGCAGTCCACATTCTGTAAGAATACTCTGAAAGTCTTGTCTGCAACTGTAAGGGCTAAGCATATTTATTTTTTACTAAATGTAACACTGTGCCTCATGGTGATTCAGTCACCGGTAGATCAAAATTCTAAGGCCCAATGTTCCTCCCAAGAAGTAAGCCTTTCACCCGCTGCCTCAGGTTGAGGGGGGGTCAGGTGGGGTGGGTGTCAGGGGTGCTGGGCTGGAAAATGTGGCTACAAATACCTATTGGTATTGCTTTCAACAATCTAAAGATTTTGCTGACTTCATGGCATCAAGTAAAATAATTTCTTTTTTATGCTGCTTAATAAGACTTGGGAGCCTACTGTAATTATTAGATACCTACTATACAAGCAAGAAATTCTTTTGACTTATTTGAAGTCTGCTATTTCAGCTAAGCAAAGTTCTATTTTGACATTTTTTCACTTAGGTAGGCTCCAAAAACTAGTTCTCCTGTCTTGTCAGTGGCATTTGCCTTATATGAATAGCACAACAGCGCTTCTACTTGTACTTTCAGAAGAAGTTTATGGACATTCACCTTGTTGTTACACTTATGCCTAGGAATCTAAACACAAGTCAGAAAGTTGTGCTCTTTCAGACAGAAACTTTAATTCTTTCTAGCAGTTAGAAGAACTCTTATGTAATTTTAACCACAGTTCAACCTGGACTATATTTCTTGGTAACAACTTGGCAACATTTCAATGCTCTTTACTAAGACTTTGGAAGGAAGAGGGAAAGAGAGAGTGAGGGAACAAATGGAGGGGACATTCAAGGACAGCCAAAAAAACCCAAATGTGTAAGATCAAAAGATCCTTCCTACGTTCAAGAAAACAAAAAACATCTCATTTTCAACTACAATTATCTTGCAAAATTGACTGATTTGTGTTGAGCAATTTAGATTCCGTGCATTTATAACTTTATACCTTTGTGTTTTCAAAGGAGATCTCAGTATGTATTTTTAATTGTAGCAACAAAGATATGAAATACCTCATCTTAGAATAAACACAAAGAAATTCTGCCCAGCAATGGAAGCACAAAACATAGCTTTTAACTTTCAATACCACTGCCACACAGAAGGGGGAAAAAAGATGCCGAGTTTGTCTTTAATTTCTTCCAGTACAGAAGATGTGATTGGCAAGTAAGAGACAGTAGAGAATGAACATTATAAAAAAACACTACGGTCATACATAAAAATCCTGCATAATGTTAATAAAGAGTACGAGTTCCATCAAGTGTTTCTACCCTAAGCGGAAAAAAGAGCAATTAGCTGTACTACTTGATAAAGCATCCGAGGAAGGAATCTTATCCTTAACAACTAGTAAAATAACCGTTGTATTTTTTTTAATCAGTTTTAAATAAAATTATTCATGTTTCTTTCACAGTTCTAGAATGATAGCTTTGGAAAACAAATGACAGATGTAATCTCTCGATACCTCCCCCAAAAGCTTTAAATAAGTTGCTGTGATTCTCAAGTCTTCACCTTCAGTTTAGGTAGAACCTACTAAAAACATTCCCCATTGGAAAAGCTTCTTCAAACCAACAATTAAAACAGGATTCACTGTTTAGACCTGGAGTATCATCTGTCTTGTGATATGGTTTTAAGGACAGCCCCATTACAACCACACTAATGAAGAGTTACCTCCTTTTGTCTACTCAAGGCAAGTTACCAACATCATCCACTGTTAAAGAAAAAAGTATCTTTAGACCTAGTCAAGTTAGAAGAGTTAAAGAGTAATGAACACCAAACCAATTTAAATATTCAGAGCTCCTCAGGGTAAAAGATCCAAACCTACCATCCTGTATACCTTTTAAATTCTCACTTTGTAAAGAGAGGATATTAATTTCATCACTTTCTGTGACTGATGAAATAACCAACAACGGACAATAGATTATAGGTCCTCCTTCTTAAGTTGTAATATAAAGTACCATAATGTCATTAAAATCTAGTCTTATCATCTCGTCTTTGAACTTGACAGTAATTTAGTTTTGAGATAGAGATATAAAAGTGAATTATTACCTAGACTATTGCGGCATAAAACAATACATAAAACAACTACAGATGAGAATAAAATTTAAAAAAAAAGCTTCTCCAAACCTGAGCCTGCACTGCGATGGTTTAACATCTACACCTAACAAAAATGTTAACTTAAAACTAAATTCTAAAACTAGGATTACTACTATTTTGGCATTCCTATAGTTAGCCTGATTTGCAAAACTGCAGGGCCCTTGCAAGTCTCACCTAAGTTTTATAACTGCATCTCCATCTGAGCAGTGTATGAACTATCACAGGAAAGGAGAGATAGTGCTCTTTCAATAAAATATGCAAAACACATTTTACTTGCACAGGATACAGTATGTGTGCTACTTCAATATATTCTTCATTTGTACTTTTGAAACATGTAACTTGAGTGGACACTGATTTACCATAGTTCTTAGCAAATATTTTAATTAAAAAGACAGATAAAAAAGCATTTAAGTCAAGCCTGTTAAAAAAAATACATCTACTTTGTACAACAAAATTATCTTCAAAGGTTTACAGATAGCCTTAATTATTAAAATTTTCTAACAACCAGTAGAGCTTAAATCTTGCCTGTTTCATTAACACATTAATATATTAAGATTTGTAAGAGGAAATAAAAATAATCTCAGTATCTCCTAGCAAGTATATGAAACCTTAACAAGGTTTCTTTTAAATAACTTGTTTGCTATGCCTTAAAGGTAACAACAGTTTTGTCTTTGAACACGACAATAGCAGGTTTTTTGTAGTATGAAGGTCATGAGCAAGATTTTGGATCCTAAATGAAATTAGGTTAACTTTTGTTAGTACGATTCTTTGCTTAGTAAGAAAATGTGAACACTGACGTAGTTAGACATATCCATCTTGCACCATTCAAAAGCCCACTGCAATTAGTACTTTAAATAATCCAAAACTTGGAAGAATAAAAAGTATTTTTTTCTTAATCCACATTCTACACATGCTGAAATCTTCCCCCCGCCCCCTGAGATACCTTAAGTTTCATTCTTAGCAATAAATCAAACCTACTATTTGCACAGTGGAAACATTTAAACACTGTACCTGTTCCAAAAACACTGTCCAATCAAATTTTTTTTTTGAGAGAGAGATTCACAAATGCTTGTTTGTATGGAAGTCACAAGGCCAGTAACATAGATGGACTTCCTTAGGATCTCTCCAGAAGTCGGTACTGGGTTTTATTTTATGTCTTCACCAATCTACCACCCCCTGATCGATTTTGTTAGAACGTTACATGAAAATAGCAAAATGCTTTCATTAGATCTTCATTTACATTAATCTATTTAGAACAATGCCACAATTCTACAATTACATACACCACTCCTTAACTAAGTCCCACAAATAGTCCTTACTAAAATTAGTATTAGCATGCACGCAAAATTAAGACTGTGCTTGTATCAAACTGAGATCAGGACTAGAGAGACACTACAGCCTTCAGCGTGACACCAATTTCTGTACTTCTGTGCTTTCCAACAGAATATTAACAGTTGTGTGTGCTGAAACTGTACCAAAGATATGAGGTAATACAACTCCTAAAAGTAATCTGAATTTTGGTGCTATGAAAAACTTTCCCTAGATGCAGTCTAAAGCCAGTAGCATTTCCCATCTGAAATTTCCCAGATGGCAAAAAAGCTCATCCAAAAGTCTAAGTGACAGTTAAGCAGATTTCTCCTTTAGATATGAAGAGCTTGAAGATACATAAATGGTTTTAGAAATACAGTCCGTATCATTGCATTTGTAACAGAATATTTGTTCAGAAATGTCTGTTGAAAAAAAAAAGTTTAGATTTCAAACCTTCCCTCTTTCAAGAAGTTTTTATTAGCTTGGGGGGAGGGGGGCAGAGGATACTCATTTTTTTTTTTTTATGAAAATACTTTAACATACCAACTTCAACAGAGTTTAAACCAAAAAGGTAGAATTTCCCTCGTAACATTGTCTCCTTAAAACAGATCTGTTTTTACAAATGGAGAAACTGAGTCACATAGGCAAACTGACTCACTAAAACTCATACAGGAAAACTCTGGAAGATTTCAAAATTCCCAAGAGGTTCTTAGTGCATAAAATTTGTAATCTACAAATAAGCTGTAAAATTCGAGTACTTCAATCTTTGGGTTTATTTCATTTTTCACCCTAAACCCACTTTTTGTAAAGTATACAAAATAATTTTCTTTTTATTTTAATCTTGAATCAGATGTCTGCTTGAGAACATGACTGAGGCCATGAAGTTAGACTGTAGAGCTGTGCAGCCCTCTAAGTCATGGTGTTAAAAAATTATTCACAAGAACAGAAGCTTTAAACCTAGGGAAAGGAAAGAAAAAGGCAAAAGGTTTCCAAAAAGGCCCATACTTACACTCCTTAGAATCTTATTCGTATAGTTTTTAATAAACAGAGTAAGACATGGTTTATTAAAAGAATAAAATCTATATAAATAAGAAAGGTATGATGGGAGCATGCATTACTGGACTATTAACGCATCATTTGGTGGTTGAAATCACTCAGCCTTTGGCCTCAAAACACAGGAAAGGCATGCATTAATAACACTCAAAGTCCTACTATCTTATTGTTCAACTTCAGGTATACCTTAAACCACACATCAGCGCTTCTAAATGGTATCTAATTTAAAATTCTTTAGAGATTAAAGACTGTTTTGCCATTTCAATACCTCACTTTTGAGTGTTTAAATCCAGAAGGTTCCAAAGCTATACTAGAGTAGGAATTCATACCTCATTAAACCTGGGACAAGATTAAAGACAAGCATACAAAAAAAAAGTGACAAATTAATTAATTTGTTATTGTTGTTTAAAACGTACAGTTTGCAGCCTCCACAGTTCGTATCTGAGTATACTACACCAACCACCAAAGAATAAATCCTTGTGACCTCCCTTCCCCCCACCCAACATATTTATAGTGGTGATACCAAAAGGTTCATATTTCATCTAGGAAAAAAATTACAGGTTAGGAACTGCACTTTCCCTCAGTATTTGCATGTGTATTACTACATATACAGTTTATACAGCAATATACAAAAAAAATTGAAGGGAAAAAAGTGCAATACCAAGATTACATGGTGGCAGGAGAAATCCCGCGCCTTAATAAAGTAACAGGTTATAATCTCACATGCATTATTTCCACAAGTATTAAGTTCTTTTAGTACTCTCAAACTACAAACCCATGGAACTACTACCCCCGACGTCCAGCAAAGGTGTTTCCTGAAAGGTGAACAGACGTGATTCCACAAAGAATTGAGCTGACCGTTTCAGCGATCTTAATCCACTACTTATTTTGATAACTACTACTGCTTTTATGTCGTTAACAGGATGGAGAGGCGTCTACAGTTTCCACCACAAACGCAGGAGCTTCTCCAAATCGTTGAACTGGCACACATATTACCTTACAGCAGCCTATACACACCCCTCAGAGAAGCTGCCTGAGTCTGTTGCCTCTTTCCACCCCCCTTTTCCCCGACAAGAGTGGTCTCGTTCGCTTGCCTTTCACACACATAACCAATAAAATTAATCAGCTGGAACACAGCATTTTTAAATCGCAGTAAAGTCAAGAGACGTTTTGTACGTTATTCGAAGGGAACAGCCTTTTCATTTAAACATAATAAGACTCTAATATGCTGCAGACAAACGCACTGCATGGGGTGTGGAGGACCCGAGCTGATTAGATTACCACAACATCAGCCTGAGGCCGCCATTTTTAGAATCTCTAAAGGACAAAAGAGGGAAATTAAAAAATTTGCTCCACATTTTTTGAAAAGTAACTTTAAAAGTATAGCGATGATAATCAATTAATCGTGCATTATAAGTACTGCCATGGATCCCTCCCTCTTTTCTCTGATCCGAGCCCTGCATAACAAAAACGTTTCGTTATTATTCCTCCAAGGTACTGTAAATAAACAGACTAAAGCATTCCTAAATCTAGATGCAGCACTAAACTTCTGCTTTTAACGACGCGTAGTATGTACCATTTTAGGGACCTCGGGGCTTTTAGCCACCGCACATTCCCTAATGGCTGAGTACGGGGGAATACAGGACCTTTATAATCAGGCTATATTATGTTTCTCTACCCTATTTAGTACTACACAGTGAACCGTTTGTTTCTCCTCCCCTGTGTCTGCAGCAATAGGGTCTACCCCACCGGCGTTCTTATTTCTCGAAGACGACGACCGAACTGTGCCACCCGAGGAACACGAACGCCGGCTGCAGAAACTAAGGCAAGAAAGGGATGCGCCAATATAACTCCTTACACCCTGGAGAAAGGGGGTGGAGAGACTGATCCCCTTTTTAAATTGGCACAGAAACTCCTGAGGGCTGCCTCCCCTTCATCCAGGTTACACCGCGAAGCGAAGCTACTAGCGGGGAGGGAGGAAAGGAGGCGGGGGTGTGGAAGGCAGAGAGATTAGGCCTATAACGAGCCATTTTAGCACCACAAAGCAAAAATATACAGGATGGAGGAAGAGAATAGGTTTCCCCGAGCTTCATAAAACTCAATACGCAGTCCCAATAACGCACAAACCCGTTCTTAAAAACCACCAGTCTTGAGGAAGCGTGCGTTGTCACGTAATAGCCCCTTTTGGCTCTTTTTCTGAGCATAATGCATAAATCTGGCATAACTGCCAAAAAATTCTCCTCAGCTCCTCCAGTTACAGTAACCCGCCATATTCACAAGATATAGCGACAGCCTGCCATTTTTTTAACCAAACCCCACAAAAGGAAAAACAAATTCGAGGCAACTCGAACAGAATTTAAACGCGTTTCAGGGTGGGAGGGAGTTATACTCGCACCGGGGGCAACGAGACGTTCCCGTCGCATTTCACTCCCTTTTTGCCACCCCCACTCCCCCCCCCCCCCTCCCCGAAGCACCCACGGCAGAATAGGCTGGTAATAACCGAAGACTCACCTGTAATGGTCACAGGCCAGGCAGCAGGACCCCTCAGCTGAGCCCCTTCTCTATCCCAACCAAAACAATGCAACAGCCCCACTGCGGATATCCCTACCCTAGGCAGGACTCAACCCTCAGCAGGCTCTGGTAAAAAGAAAGAACAGGGGAAAGAAAGGAAAGAGGAGACCCCCCCTCCCCCCAAACCTAGCTCAGTGCGCAGAACCCTACGGGGACCAGCTCGGAAGCGCCTTTGCCTTGGGACCTGTGTACAAACCCCGCTGCCGCCGCTGCTCCCGTGTCTCCCTCCTTTCAGCCTCCTACGCTCCCTTCTATGTCACTGCCTCTCTCTGGGAAAATGGCGTCCGCTCTCCCCTCCCTCCCCCTGCACGGGGCTCACCCGCCCCGCCTGGCAGGGGCAGGGTTACCAAGGCGAAGCCAAACAGCCGCCATTTTGCTTACGGGCTGAGAGCGCAGCCTGCGCCCGCCGAGCCCTCAGTGTCCATTTTGCAACAGCGCTCGGCGCGTTACGCCGAACGGCTTCGGGGTCTGGGCGCGGCCGAGACGACCAGACTGCGGCAGGGGCTGAGCGGGGGGCGGGGGGGGGGGGGGGCTGCGAGGAGGTGTGGAGGGAAGTAGGGCAGCGGAGGAGGGGCGGCCGCAGCTGGGGCTGGTGCCGGGGGCGATCCGCAGCCCCGGAGGCGCAGACGGCGGGGGAGAGGCAGGGGCTCCGTCCCAGGCTGTTGTGGGACGGGAGGGAGGGAGGATGTCTGACTCAGAACTGCATCCTCTGAGGCAGAAACGCCAAAACTCCCTCCTCAGCTGCTCCCCCCGCCCCGGCTTCCTGCTCACGGCCGCCGTGACTCTCAGCATGCCTGTTCTTTGTGAATCTCAACCTGAGGGGTAAATTTTCGCCACAACAGTACGCGAAAAGCCCGGCAGACGCGCCGGATCTCACACACGCCGAGGAACTTACTTGAGGGGCGGGGGGGGAAGAAGGGGGGCGAGAAAGGGGAGGGAGCGGGGAGCCTCGACGGGGACCCGTTCGGGGCGGCGTGGAGGCTTTGTCTGACTCTCGCCCGTCAGTAAGGCACTCGAGGCTGAGAATCTTCCCCGAAGCGTTTAAGGCTCATACATAAGGCAAGTGGGAGAGAGCTTCTTTTCTTAAAGCGAGTGGGGCAGCGCTAGCTGAAGGGCGTTTCTTTTCTGCAGGGAACGAGCCGAGCCGTGAACGAGCCCCGTCTCCCCCGTGGGGAACGGCGCTGGGGGAGCGGGTACGCTCCGCTTCCAGCCGCGCCAGACGGCAGCTGGCAAAGCCAGAGGCTCCCTCAGCGTGGCGGGGCAGGCGCGGCCTCTTGCCGTTCGTCCCGAGCTCCTCTTCCTCTCGCCGTCTCCCCTCCCAGCTCCCGTTCTGCCCGCACACCGCCCTGCCTCCCCTGCCCGGCTTCAGCCCCTCCGGCGATACGGCTGATGGAGGGAGGGGAGGCGGCGGCTGGGGTTTCATTCGACGCCCACCAGGGGCTGAGCGAGCCTCCTTCAGTGCGCAAACTCGGGGCACCAGATAAAAGCTGGGCTGGCAGCTCCTACCCTGCCTCGATGGAGCCACCACAATCGGGTGACTGGAGAAGCAGTTAGCAGCAGCGCCATAGACTAGCGTCCCCCCACACCTTGGGCAGAGAGAGTTTGGGGCTCTAAACAGCTGCTGCTGCGGCAAGAGGGAGCCGAGGTGAAGGGATCTGCTAGCTGGTTGGACGCAGAGGAGGCGGCTGTAATGGGGCATTGAGTCTGAGGGAGGAGGAGGAGGAGGGGGGGGCGATTAAACGTCTTGTGATCATGGCGGAGTCTATGGGTATTTTTTCCTGTCTAACTCTTCTGTGCGTGTGTCTCTTGTTTCTCTCTTTCTCTCTCTCCTTAGGGCGCTCGGCTGGGGCTGCTCGCTCGGGTTCTGCCTGTTGTTGCGCGAAATGGCGGCTGGCGTCTTGGTGGGTTTGGTTGTCGGTTTTTTGTGTAGGGTGGTGTTTTTTTTTTTTTTTTCCTCCCTTCCCCTCCTATTCCCCTCCCCCACTCGTGCCTTGGCTGCGGCTCCGCAGCGAACCGCGGCGGAGACCGAGTCAGGAGGGGGGCGGGAGCTGCGCGGCAGCCAATAGGCAGGCCGGCCGGGCTGGCCCGGCGCGCTCTGATTGGCTGGCGCTGACATCATCCTGCAGCAGGGGCAGCCGCAGCCGGGCAGGGTTGGGGAGCTGCCGGGGGAGGCTGGTGCAAAGGGAGAAAACGGGCGCCATGATCCCCGCGCGAGGGAGGACTTGACGGGCGGGGGATCCCCGAAGAGCCGGTGAAAAGGAAAGCAGGACCAGGCCTTGGCTTCTCTTTTCCCGAACAGTGGCCGGGGCTGTGAGGAGAGGAGCGGGGGAAGAGCGAGAGAAGGAGCAGCTTGGCGCCCGCTTTTGTAACTGCGTCAGTACAAGATGGCGCAGGGTCTCCCTGGAGAGGGAAGGGAGTTGCACGTCCGCCGGAGGTCATGTGACCGCGTTGCATTCTTGTGGGGTTTGGCTGCAGACCAAGCTGGCTGAGGCGGCGGCGGCTGCCCGGGAGAGTCCGCGCTTCCCTCCCCCGCCCCGCACTGTGCCGTCGGTGCCGCGTGGGTTCCCACTTCCCTTCCCCCATTAACCTTACGCAGGAGGGTGTAGCTGCCGCCGAGGAAGGTTCTCGCTTCTCTCCTTATTTCCCCACCCATCTCCAGGGTGTAGCTGCTCTCGGGGGAAAGCTTTCCATTCCCCCCCCCCCCCCCCCCCCTCCTCCGCCTTTCTCTGCGTAAAGGCTTCACCCACCGCAAGGGAAAGTTCCCCCTCGGCGCCTCCTCGCTCCGCCCGAGCGTGGGAGCAGGCGGTGCGCGGCTCCGGGGGTACTAACGTAAATGCCGCCCGTTCTCGCTCGGCTTCCCCTCCTCCTGTACGAGAGCACTGTTACCTGTAAGTTAGGTTCCCCGGAATAACTTAACCGAACGAGTCCGTTTAGGCGATGTTTAAATGACCTCATTAAAAGAGCTGAGGGACGTGTACAGGCTGTGCGGAGTTGCTCTTCTGACGAGGAGGTCGTCGCGTTTCCAGTGTTGCTTTGCTGGGGGTATGGGGTGGGGTGGGGGGGCTAAGGAAGAATCTGCAAGCTATTAATGACTTTATTCTATTTGAATAGAACTTCGTTATGGGGGAAAAAAGGGATCGATGTTCGTTTATTTTGTATGTTGTTGGATCCTGTTGTAGGAGTTGAGCAGCTCTTGCGTGGGGTAACGTGGCGTGTGTTACAGAGTTAGGCCGTGGATGGCCTGCGTCTTTTAACACAGGGGTTTAAGTATATACTTGGTGAAAATGAAAACTATGGTATGCAAATATCGTGAAGATGCCCCATGTCTTACTTTCTGAGATTCATAGGAAAATGAACTTGTCACACAGGTCTGGGTAGGCTTGGAAGCTTGGCAAATTTATTTTCTTGGTCTTTTTTTTTTATTTCAGAGTTCTGGTGGGACGGGGAAGTGAAAAATGTATGTTTTCCAATCCTAACGCTTTTCTCTTTTTCTTTAAGGAATGCAACTCGTGTTACTGTTTGGGTGGGGTTCTCGTCTTTTCAAAGCAATTCAGTGCTAGTTCCCATGTCGTCTTCTCGCGTGGCATGGTGTGAATTTAGCTTCTGCATCTAACCCAACAAACAAATTAATAGTTAAAATTACTGATGCTTTAAGGGTGGTGGTTTGTTCTTTTTAGAAATGTTTCATAGCACTTCTTCTGTTCTTAATCTGTCTCTGGATAGCTATGATTTTATTTTTTTTTCTTCTTTTTTTCCTCCACAGTAGTAACCTGGTGGGGCATGAAGCTTGAATATTTGGTGAATGTGTTGTGTGAGAACTACTGGAATGAAAGTTACTGGGTATATGACTAATATAGAAGACTCTGTCTAATAGATGCTACTTAGTACGTGTTACATAAGTAATATGATGAGGTGGAGTCTAGTTGCATAAGAACCGACTGGGGACTTGGGAGCTCCTTTAAGTAGTCCATAGGAGTTGCAGATATAGCCTGCAGGGCATCTGTGCATTGCGGCGGGAGGGGTTGGAGAACAGGATTGGAAGCATCTAATAGTGCTACATTTTTCCTTTGTAGGCAATATAAAGAATACCAGGAGAGAAATGGAGGAGACAGTAATTAATGATGACACAGTGTGAGGCTCTTGAAAGTTTGGAGTCTCATGTGAGCTTAGCTTTTAGGATACAAGCTCTGCTTCCTAAAAGAACACACACCACCACCCCCCTTTATTTGAATGTCAGGTGGTGCCTGTCAGCTGAGCATTGCACCAACCAATTTTGTTTTGTGCAGACTACTGTAAAGAGCAGGATTCTTGAGTCCTAAAGGTTGTGAAACTTTTTTTTTTTTTTTAAAAAAAAAAGCTTACTGGAAATAGTGCTATGAGGAGGCAGTTGGTTTGTTGACCAAACATTCTAAGTGACAGGATTACTGATTCTTCTTGTGTAGACTGTGACACAAGGTAAATACTCCCTTTGTAATGGAAGCTTCCAGAGAGGCTTGCAACGTACAATGATTCTTTTGATACAGAACAGATTTATTTGGGACCTGACATTGTGAATATTTCCTTGCAGATGTGTTAAATGAAGAACATTAATTTGAACTGAAGGTGAGGAAAAAACACATTTCGACTTTATTAGTACTTCCATGTAGGCATGTATTCCATAATTACGAAACAGGGAGTAGTTGCCTACCTCACTGTAAGGGAGCAGTTTGAATGCTTATGTTATACAGTAGTTTATGTGTAATACCTGGAAATCAAAAGCTTGACTATGGCAACTAGTGTGTTAATTTTTAAAGCACCCTTTTAGGTAGCTCACATTAATACCAGATCTTGCTTTGAGAGCCAAGAAGTGAACTACTTTAAAAGTTCTCTGTGTAACTGGTAGCTTATTGCAGCAGTACGTGAATTGAGGTGTCTCTATGCTTTTTATGAAGCTATAGAAATGAAGGCAAGTTTTAATAACCTCATAATACTGCTTTGTTTGTTTCAAGGTTATTCTATTAGCTGTTCTCAGGGAAGCAGTATTAGTTACCTTCAAAGAAGCAGTAACTCCAGCAGTGTTGCAGTGCAGTCTCAAAACAATGTCTGATGCATTCTGAATTACTTCTGCAGCAGGAGATGAGAAAGAAAACAAATGCGCATACTACTTTGAGGCTGAAACCTCAGGGGAGGGGATTTGCCCAAAGGCCAGTCCAATGCAAGCTGTGTCTCATCTGGAAGCTGGGGGGAAGGAAAGGAGCTGTAGGAGAGGAAGACTGGGTTGAAACAGGCATGTAGCACGCATTTATGGTAGCCTATCAGAGAAAGAGTTTCTACTGAACTACAATTCTTTGCTTTTAATAAGGATATTTTAATTGGCTGGGTGTTCTCCAGCAGTTAGACTTGTGGTTCTAACTTGCCACGATAGCCAGTCTGTGCTTGTATATGTGGTCTGTGCTTTTGCTAAGACCTGTTATTTAAACACTGTAGTTTACCTTCAGCCTTACAAAGGGACTGACAAGAGTTCAAGGGTATGTAGGGGAGAAAGGAGAGAGATACTAACAGTGTAATAGATCTGAGTATGCATTAATGCCATAGTTGAAACAGTTTAAGTGGTGCTCATGCTGAAAGATGATCCTGCACCTTTTCCCAGCTGTTCATTCTTGCTTCTGCACCACCCCTTTTTTGATGGTGCAAGTGATCATATGGCAAGTAGAAGAGAAGAATGGATCTAGCATAAACCTAATTGTAATGGGTGGTTTTCTAATGTGCATGTTCACTGTGTGGCTTCACAAACACTCCTGCTTGAACAGGAGTAGGAAGAAGCAGCTGCAGGGAGAATGGAGATGTGCAGGTTTTAACTGTTAGTGAAATTAGATGTGTTTTTTTCTTAGGAAAGATGCAGTTCTTGGGGAATTTTGAGAGACAACTCTTAGAGGCACTTGGCTAGTGCAGCTAGAATCACTGCTTAAGGAGTCAAGCATGCTAAAAAAAACCAAACCAAAACATTCAAAACTTAATAAGAGTATATAATGTATTGCTGTATTGACCTGCAGTTGTAGGTGGCAAGATCAGTTTGGATTCACTGAAATGATATCGTACAAAAATAAGTGAAATGCTGTTTCTTCTCAAGTGTAGCCTAATTAAGTGTTCACAGGATTTTGGACTTGAAGGAGCTTGTTTTTGTTGGAATAGGGTAAAACTTGGAATAGGCTTGCTTCATCCAGAAGTGACTGATAATCTGATAGCTGGGGTATTCAGTGAAGAATTATTTTTACTGCGCGAGTTCTGAGCTAGTCTTAAAAAGCAATACTGGTGGGTCACAGTGGTCACTAGTCAAATGAATATGCTTTATTTGCATGTAATAGAGCAGGTCTAGTGACTGTCAATTGATCAGTTTGTCCACCTGGATGTGGAAGGACTGTGTTCCAGGCTTGAACAGTGGCAGGGTGGGAACTTCCTTCACACACCACTTGAGGCTTTGTGCTATGATGAACTCTTCTGAAAAAGTTGAGACTGGTAAGGTTTTTCTCTAGAAGGAAAACAAGTTATTGGCTGGTTCTACAATTCTTAACAGTTGAGTTCCTCACTTAAAGGAGCAAGTTTAACGCTGTTGTGTGGCCTGCTAATCCCAGGATTAGTGGGAATTTGCACCAAGTCCAGCTCACTGGTGTGACCTTTGGGTAGTTACGTGAGGCAGTGGTTTTTCTCCTAGCATGACCTTGTTATTTGAAGTAGAGCCTTTCTGATGAACTTCTGGTTGCTTTGGAGAGCAGTATTAAGCTCTGTCCTCAGTTGATGTTAAGATGCAGGCAGTGTAAGCACAATGGTGGTTCTTGAGGATCTCTAGGAAGAAAATGGGGGAAAATAGTGCCGCTTTGAGAATTGTGCTGTGCTAGAGTCAGGAAATTACTGAACTGTGGGCTCCAGCATCCAAGAACTGCAGCTGAAGATGGTTCTATCACCGAGAAAGCAAGTGTGTTGCTTGTAAGCTTGGAAACCAAACAAAACTTAGCTGTCGTATTTATGTGGTTATTAAATGTTGGACAAAACGGGTTCCTTCTCTGCTGAAACTTCTTACTGTGACTTGTCTGGAGGGAGCTTTTTAATAGGGGTCTAGAATAACCACAGGCTCAACAAATGAATTTGTTGCACTCCTGGGATCAAGTATGGAAGCACTGTCTGCTAGCATGTTAATGATGCACAGTCACACGGTTGTTCTTATTCAAAAGTAGAAATGCAGCTTGAGTGCAGTGGTATTTCATATCCCTTCAAAGGTTTATCTTTTGAGGACTGCTGTAGTCGTACTCAGCATGGCCTATTAGGACTCAAACAGTTTCAGAAGTATAGAAGTCTGATGGCAGAATGGTATACTCAGAATGGACAGCTTTCTGACGTTGAGTACTGCTGGCTATAATAATGGGTTTGTTTCCTGTAAACTTCAGTAGATTGGCAACTAATGAAACTTTGTATTGGTGGAGTTCAGTTCTTAGTAACTGATCTACAGGAATTAGTGCATGTCTTTCTGTCCAGTTGGTTGTCACGTGTGCAGATCTTTGACAGCTGCTCGATCCAGTGTTGATACAATTGCTATACACCATCGAAGTAGAAGTCCAGAAATACCTTGTGTGTTAGATCTGAGGTGTCTCAAAACTAGTGGGGAGGGCACAAGGAGAACTTAAGCCAAAGAGCTGTTTGGAAAACAGGCAGTAGCATCTAATTCTTGTGCTAAACTCCCTGTTTTTCTTGCCTCCCATGTTCCTGCCTTTCCTTATCAGGTTAGGTGATTGTCATGTGATTCCCCAAATTTAAGTGAAGTGGGGAAAAAAAGGGAATGGGAGGTGCAAAGCTGGGCTGCTTTATTAGTTCAGGCAAAGCAATCCTTTGAAGAGACTGTGAGTGAGACTAGAGCTGGTCATGAGACTGAGAGTAATTTAACCTCTAGCTGAAGAGGTCTTTTACCAGCTTTATTCCCCAGTAAGTGCTAAACTGTGCAATGGTTTTGCTGCTTCATTTTGGGCCATGATGTTTGTGGCCCAGTGTTGTTGGGCTGATGATAAATTGCTTGATGTAGTCTTACCTGCTGAGACAGGGTAAGTTGCATCCAGAAGAACTATGAGCCTTCTAGTTAAAAACAAAAAATAATGTATAAGAGCACGTTACCTAAAATGTCATTGTCACAGCTATCCTGATTTAGAAGACTACTCTTTGCAAAATGAAACTATTGCTTTTATCAGGGTGGTGCTACACTGAATCCATCTCCAAAGCTGTGCTCTGTTACCCTAGCATCCGTATGCTGGAGCAAGCTCATAAGCTTATAAAGGCATGCTGGGCAGTTGTCAGATCCTATTTTTAAACTGTTTCCGAGAAACACTTCTGTCTGCTATCTCTGCACAAGCGTAGGAAAGGGTATACTTCATGTAGGAGCCACAGTGTCTGGCCTCAGCTAACAGCAATTTTTGAACTTGAGTGTCTCTTCAGAGATAGTAAAGTTGAATCTGCACTGGCTTCTGTTGGGGAGGGGAAATGACGATAACTAGGAAATACTGGCAGTGGGCGATTGAGTCCTCAGCTATACCTATAATAAAAGATAGAGGTCTATGGTGCTTGACAGACTAACCAAACTTTAACGGGAGCCCTTGATAGCTAGTGTCAAAGCAACTGCTTTGCTATATTGAATGGAGTACAAGAGTTGAGAGCTGCAACACTTTAAAAGCTATCTCTCCTTGTGAAGCTTAAACGTAGTGGCTTTGCTTAATAATCTGCTACTGATTCGTAGTAATACATTTACTACAATTGTGTGATACTACTGAACACCACCTTTAAATTTCCACTGACATTGGAAAATTACATAAAAATGCAACTGGGTTTTTTATGCAAGTCAGGCTAGTATTTTAAGGTTTTTCCTCTATGTGTTCAAGATCATCTACTTCAGACTAGGCCTGAAATACAAACACAGAATATGGGTGCTAACATACTCTTGCTGTACTAGGGAGGGAATTCCAAAATTGAAGGATCGCTTCAGAGAATATATATTATGTATTTTGGGGCAAAAATAAAGAATACTGATGAAGCATTTAGACTCGGTTTTGTTTGTCTTTTAGAACTGGCAGGCAGGGATATTTCAAACTGCACTAAGTACTATGAACAGGAAGAACAAACATCATACTGTTGTAAGAGGAATTATACAGTGCAACATCAACATACTGAATTCTACATGTCTTAGAGCTCTTTCAAGAGACTCCTTAGACACTGCAGTGGCTAGTGTAGACCTAATTGATGGGAGGCAATCATCGTTTTAAAGCATTACTAGGACTGTACCCTGAAGGCTGTAGCTAAGCCTGCACTACTGCTAAGAGTTGGCAGTGCAAGGTCTGCTGGTTTGGTGGGTTTTTTAGGTGGTTGGTTTGTTTGGGTTTTTGTTGGTGTTTTTTTTTTTTTCTAGAACAGGCAAGCTGCTCCTCCACACTTCACTGCAGATTGTGTGCTACAAATATTATTGGCCTTGGAATTGCAGCTGTGAGCTAAATTAGTTTGTCTTGTCTTCTGTTTCAGGGGTATGACTACTTAATAATCCTGTTTCCAGTTAAGTAAATTGGAGTAGTTAACAGACACCAAGGAGAACAGCAGCTATCTAAATTTTGCCTTGTAGGCCAAGTGTTAGTGCTTACGTGAAGGAGGAAGACTTATCATTGGACCCGTTGTAACCTCATCCTACAGTTAGCAAAGCGAGGTAATCTGTTTGAGGGGTATGATACCTTCTGAATTTGATCTTCTGTTTAAGTCTGTTTGCTTAAACATGCCTTTTAATTTCTGTAATGCAATGATAACTGCAATGTATTCTAGAACTGTTTGCCCATTTAAAAACAAGACCAAACACCCCCACCCCCCCCACCCCACAAAACCCTCAACTACACATGCTTTTGTAACCTGGCAAGAATATTCATATACTTGTGTCCTTGTATGTTCAGTTTGATGGCTCTGCCTTATCTAGTCTGATCAGAACTATAGGCTTATGTCTCAAATTTCTCATATGATTAATCCTCACATCATTTCAATATATTTTGTAAATAGCATATCACAAGAAAGCAGGGATTGAGCTGTCTACAAATGTTCTTTCTATATAGAAGCGACTTGCTGGAAGGTACTTGCACATGTCTGTAGATGCTGCATAAAGCTTAGATTTTATTTTTTTTTCCTGTAGACAGCCTGTGTATTTAACAGGAAGTGTCTTGCCGTGGGTGCCTCTTCTTTTTGCTTGAATGGTGTTGAGCAACAATTATGTACTGATTGTGCTCATTACAAGTAAACTCTACATCCTGTTTAGAATAGGATGTACATATTAACAAGTGTAAAACATCTGTTGCATCCTCCCAGAAATAGCGTGTTGCAGTCTCAGATATTTCAGCTTCACAGCTGTTCAGAAGCCCTTCCATATTTAAAATCCAAAGCCTTTAAGGGATGTCTGAAATAACAGTTTAAGTAGGGTGTTTTTATTACATGATGCAAGAATGAGTATTGTTTTGGAGTTGGTACTCCTTACCCTTCTGCATCACCAGTCCTTTCAGTGACACTCCGCACTGTAGTAACAGACCATCAAAGAGTAAACTGAACCGGCTGTCCAACAAGGTAAGTCCAGTAGACCTTGTTTTTGTGTATGTGCCTTTCTGAGATTCTTGGTTGAATCTGAATTTTGGATGTGCCCAGTTGGCAGTGTAGAAGAGATTTCTTTACTGCTTAGAAACAACTTTTGCTGTAGCTCATAAGCTGGAATCTTGCTCTACTTGTCATATGATAAAAATGAGATGCTTCGTTAAACTCATTTGCTTTTCCCTTACACAAGTCTAACGTGAACATGGGTTATTTTTTTAATATGTTTTTTGAGTCCCATTTAGCAAGAGCATGTCTGACTTGTGACACCTTTTTGAGGTTCCCTTAGTATCAAATATTCTGCTCAACTGGAAACGGGGATTCCTGGCCTTCTTGACTGTTGCAGGAAAAAATAAGAATGAAATACATTGTTGTGTAAGCGAGCTTCAGAGATCCATTTAGTCTATTTAAAGTAACTCTTCTTCAGTACGTGTCAGATAAAACTGTCAAAACACAAAATACCAATATATGTGAATGACCATGCTCACAATTACAAGTGACCAAGGGGAGGATGATGGGGGCCTCTAGAGGTAACTGCAGCTCTTTAGAGGGAGGGATGGAAGAATAGATGGGTTGAAGCAAAGGGCGTATTCCTGATGTCAACTGGAGAATAGTTACTGGAAAGGTGTTCTCATTGGCATTTGTGGGTTTTCTAAGCTGTTCTTCACTTAAAAAAAAAAAACAAAAAAAAAAACCCCAAAAGTCTGAATGAAGTACATCATTGTTAGAGGTTCTGCCCTTAACTGCAGCAAAAGGGTGGACTGTAAGAAGGAAACCTGACTGAGATCCAGCTGTCTTGGTTGGAAAATAAGCAGGCCTAACCTGTAGTTCTTGAACAGCGTACAACTTTTAAGTAGCTCAAGGCTATATCTAGAGTAGATCATAGAAATAATGAAAATGGAGGCATTGTATGCAACTGCAGAAATCTGAAAGACCAGTTTAGAGAAGGATCTTCTGCATGTGAATGACATCCCTGTTTCAAGCAGTTGTGCTGCATCCTGCATAGCATGATTGCTAGCTGTTGTGTAACAGGAAAGCATGGGTTTTTTCCATTCATCTTATGGAGCTCATGGAGGGAAACACAGATTGGACTTCTATTTAACTATAACTTCCTTCCTGTTGGGACCTCATGTCTGAACTGTTATGAATTTCTGGCACTTAATCTGCCATGTGGAATACTTTGGTTTCCTGCCCATATGTGAAATTTGAGTAAGCTTTGGAGCATCAGGGTGGAGAGGGTGACTGGGAGCCATCTTTCTGTGGGACTAGAAAGTCATTCCATGATTGTCTCCTTTCTCAGCTTTCTGGGTGGGTACAGCCAGGTGTGCTATGGCGTATCATGGTTAACTGGTAGTATGTATAAGCTAACAATATAGCATGTAAGACCTATTTAAGCTTTTTTTTTAATTCTCAAACTTAAGGACTCTCACTTTAAAAACTTAAGATAGTTTTGCTATATCTGAATGACACCCTGCTTTATTTCTAAACATCAAAAGAAAATGACTGGGCTGGAGACTAGCTCAAAGAATGGCAATTTTATGCCTAAATTTGCGCCTGCCTACCAGACTTCTCCAAAATCAGCTTGTAGGTTTCCTATGCAACAAATGGATAGTGTGAAGTACATAAAGAAGCCATGGAAACCAGCTGAAAAATGAGGAAGATTGCTCAAGAATGAGCAGCACAGAAAAATGAAGGTGCTTATCTTTAATTAGGTCTGCCATTTACTTTGGATCCTGTTTCGGAACTAGATGTTTGTGCCCAATCTCCTTTTGGAGCTTTCTGAAAGAGAAGAAGCCCTAACTGCCAAATCAGTAGCTGTTAAATGCAGGAGAAGTGGAATGATGAAGCCTGTAAGCACGCCTCTGAAGTCCTGCAAATTATCTGTATGACTTATTTGTCTGCATAGCATAATCAATCTCTTGGTTTTTTACAACTCTCAATTACTAGGAATTTAACTTTCATGTTTATAGATGGAAGTAGGAAGAACATGATTTATTGCAGTCTGATTTTATACTGTCATGGAAAAAATCTGTTAGTGGCAGTTGGCTGTATGTAATTTTTTTCTAGTTTCTATGTAACATATGTGACTTTCTTTTTTTCTAGCTATTTACTCATGCTGTTTGTATTAACTTCAGGTTTTCTTCAGAACATTGTACCCACTTAAATATAAAGGTGTTCATTTCCTTTGTTTTCTAATGTGACAGAGAAACTCTGCTAAACCTTCTGATTTTTCCCGACAGCAAGAGCTGCTCAAAAGGGGGAAGCTGGTGCTTGAGTTCACAAGCCAGAATAGTGTTGGAGCTTGTAGTTTTCACTTAACTGACTTCTAAGATACTGGCAGAAAAAAAAGCTATAGTTCAAAAACACAGCTGGTAACAGGCTCCTCTCTACCCTCAAAAAAGTTAACTTTCCTGCCACAATCTCCTGATCTGTTTGGATAATGATAAAAAGATATTGGGCAAAAACCAAGAGCTCTGTGACTGTTTGCCCAGAGTATAAATATTGCAGGCTTTATTGAGTGCTTGTGTGGCTTACATGTTGCAGCAGTACCATCTCAGGTATTTTTAGGTTTGGGGAGCAGGAAGAGTGCTTGTTTCCTGTCGTTCCCCTCCCCCAGAAACCTTGGGTACCTTAGACAAGGGGAAGAAAAATAGCAACCCTGAGTTGGTTTATGAGCTCCAATTGAACGGTCGGTACACTTCCTGACCCCTTTTGTGGAAGGGGTAGTACAGCCACTGCAGTTACATTGCCGCACTTTTTTCTTTCTTTTCAAACAACACAAAGGCATCGAGCCTCTTGACTGAAACGAGAATGCAGCTTACTTATTACTTATGTATGGATAGTCCCCAAAACATGGCTATTAAAGTTCATAACTAGAATTACTCCTTCTGCAGTTGCTGTCATGGGAACTTTGATGCTATGCACAGGCATGACTAACATGAGAAAGCAGTGAAACTGAATACTGTAGTGCCTCTTAGTCATTATAACATGAATATATTTGAGTAATAACCATTAATGTCTTCACATCAGCTGCTACTTCTCTCCTTATCCATAGCTACAAATTACTCCCACTTGTAGGTTTTGGTACATATCCATGCTGGAAAGCAAAAGAATATGATAACTTGGTAACAGTACCTGTCTGGATTGAGCTATGCCAAACTGCTTCCACTTAACAAAATAATAAAAAAACCCCAAACTAACACACCCCCACACCCCCCAAATTGCCCTCTTGATCCATGGACGCATAAAGAAATCTGTAGCAGTCCCTTGGATTTTCTCCTGAGGGAGAAATGAGAAGAGGGCACATGGTCCTCGTTGCTGGTACTGTAAGAATTGTATGAAGACCACAGTTTTCTTGTTGGATGAGTTTATTGGCAGCAGTATACAGGTGTTAAATTTGTAAGGAAAAGTGTCTGGGGCTGTTGTGTGGATCTCATTATAGTTGCAGTCAATGTGCACGTACCCTTAGTATAAATAATCTCTCTTCTGACAAATCAGTCTGCAGCAATCCACCTAAAAGTATGAAGCATTTTGGCAGTGCAAAGTGTGTGTGGAAGAGGCCTGGAATCACTCAGGCAAGAAGCAGATAAATACTAGCCTTGGCATGCAGAAGTGTCCCCGTGTGTGGAGCAAAGATAGAAACAGCAGGCTTGTCCTAGCATGCTCCTCCAGCAGCTACGCAGAAATGTCACTACTGGGTAGAACTGTGCTTTCACTCCAGTTTTCTGTGTATTTACCACTTATTTATCAGTGGTGGTCATGTTCCATTTGGGGATGTTGGTTTGCAGTTTGGTGTGGGGTTTTGTTTCATTTAAAGTTAGTATTGTAGAAAACTGAACAGATCTCAGCTGCTTACTGTGATTCTTCCTGCTGAAGCAAAAATTTCATGCCGGTATTGGCTGCCTTGGAAAACGAGCTATGTATGAAGGGATACTAATTGAGAATACAGCTTTCAAAATCTTGAACTCTGGAAAAAAAGTGAGTGTCTGCTTACAGAAAGACTTGCAACCTCTTGCATCACTACTTAGGCACAGACAGTAAAGCCTTAATCCCCTGATGTCTGAATCATACTAATTCGGTTAAAAAGACATAGCAGTATGGTCACTGGACTAGTGAGAAAGTTGAGCAATTCCATTTGCTCTCAAATATATTTTTAATTTGCAGATGAAAATCAAGAATTTTGCTGCTAGTTAAACTTTTTAATTGGTAATTCTACGGGCTTGTTGTGCAGTTTGCTTTGCAGCTGCAACCAAGGAATTCTCATTTTCTTACAGTAATTTAATATGAAATTAGTAATAAGCTAACAACTGTGTGAACACTTAGATAGTTGGGCATTGGTAGAAATGCCCCTATCCAAAGAGAAAAAGGAACCATTTGTTATTAAACATAAGCTACAGCAGTGAATCCCATGAAGGACAGGGACTTAAGTCAACGTATGTTCCCTTCAAACAGCAGGGTCTGCTAACTGCACACGAGTCCTTTGTGGGTCTGAATGTAAGCAGAGCTGGTAGTACCGCCCGTTGTTCTTCATATGTTTTTAGTTTCCTGAAGTCCCGAGGCTAAAGTTGTAGGTAGTAGAACTGAGGGTGCGGGAGGAATCCTGCTCCAGTTCTTGGGTTTATGCTTTAGAGTAAAGCCTCTTGCTGCCTGTGTGAGAACTCATCAAAATCTTGTCCAAGCTGTGATCTGTGGGAAAGAGTGTACCTAAGTAGTGGGTGGGGGTTTTGGGTGGGTGTGGTTTAAGAAGCTTCTGTTTCAAAATGAGCCTTTCACAATTCCCGATGCTGGTAAGATTATACATGCCTTAGATGTGTGAAAGAGATGTGACTTAGCCATGTATAATGTAGCCTGTTCACAAGTACCTCTTAGAGGCTGAGAGTAACATTAACTAGATCTGGAAAACTTGGGTAAATTTTTTATGCAATGGTCACTCTGGACTGTTCTAAGCTGAGTGTATAAGCATGTATTACACTGTTAATTGGTTCTAATTGCACTAACACCTGAGCAGAAAGGAAGAAGAAACCACTTGGTTAAAGCATTTTTTTTTGTTGAAAGATCAATAACAACAGGAAGCAAGTGGTAAACTGACATATATGCATAACAGGGCTAAAGGGAGTGCATTAAGATGAAATTAAGAATTTCCAAGAATGAAGGCAGCACTGAGAGCTAGAGAAAGGAGGGAGGGGTGGGAATTGGTGAGATGAGAGGATGTCAGGCAGAAAAGTGTGGTGAGCACATTCAAGAGTAAGAGAGGGTGACCCGCTGAAACTTAGTGGCTGTTATCTAATGACACCTGCCATCAAGAAGTCAATGCAGAAGTCTGCTGGATCTGGAAGCATGGGATCGACAAAAGCAGCACTGAGGCAGCTGGTGGGGTTCTTAGCTTGGCCTAGGGGCTGGAGGAGTCATGGAGGTGTTGGTGGCTAGGTGGAAGAAAAACTAATTGAGTAGTAACCCAACTAAGTAAAAAGTGATAGCAGTAGGACCATGTTCATAGTGACTGAATGAGTTCAACTCAGTGTTGGAACGCTTCTTAATGAGCCCTAACTGGGCCTAACTGGGAAGTGGTATGTCAGGGCCTGTTGGGTGCGAGGGGCAGCGGTGGCTTGAGGTGTTCTCTCTGGTTGCTCTTCACCACTCCTATGGGTTATTGTTCTGACACCAAAGCATAGTGCTCCATCACCTCTGTGGTGTTATCGTTTGTGAGAGTATGCTGTGAACAAGGGGTTGATTTGTTTAATAATCCCACCCCTGAATTTAATTTTTGAGCTGTGGCTTGGTGTGGATCTAGGATTTGTCAAAATGAAGGGAGAGCTATTGTGTGATGTGAAACAGAATCCCTCCAGGCCCATATTGCTGCAGAAACACCTCTTCCTCCTTTTATTCACTTCTATTTAAACTGTGTAAGTGGATTTTCAAAGCGCATCAGCACCTCATGTCACAGGCATAGATGACTGGAAGCTAATAGCTGGTGGTCAATGAAAAATTTGGTTTGAGGAATTTTGTTACATAGGAAGTCTAAGGCAGAGGTAGGGGGCAAAGTCTCATCAAAGGCATATTGTTAAATATTACCATGAGATGCTCTTGGCTGTACTGTCATTAGTTTGTCACAACTTAACAAGACTATTTCTGCAGGAAATGAAGGAGGGATCTCTTACTGATAATAACATGTCAAGAAATAAATTAGGCAACAGTATGTGGCCTGTAATTACAAGCTTTATAAAACAAGGGGGTCTGGTGGCCCAGGCAGTCTGTTCTGACATTCCTCAACTTGCCCCTGTTAGATTTCATAATGTTACAAAACATAATAGAGATGGGTAGAACTGGATTTTCTGCAAATGTGTTTCTTCTGAGCATCAAACACTTTTTGCTTTCATTTCGTGGATTAAACCAATGCAATTAAAACAGTGAGCTTAATGACAGAGCAAGTCTTACTTTCATAGATTTCTCCCACCATCCCCCTTGCCTTTCCATGGTAACTCCAGTACCTCATGAGTTACTAGCAATGCTGGCAGAGACTGATGTTTACAACTCAGTCTGTTTTTTGAATACAGGCTTCAGTCTTCTCTAGCAAATTAAAACCAGATGGGAACTGTAGGGAGCAGAATGGAATTTAATTCTCTTTTGTGGCTGGTGATGTTAACAAAACTCTTTGGGTATTTTCATTGTTATTTTGCCTAGAAAATGGCTTGTACTTTCTTCCTGTCCAGTCATTGTAACATGCAGTCGTCTTCCAGCGTGCTCGTGTAACTGCTGTAAGCCTTCACTGAGATACAATGCTTTGCTTCTGCTACGGGGATAGGCTGCTATGGTATGTTATGTTGATATATTTTTTTCATTTTTTAATTTTTTTTCAAGTAAAAGGATCAAAAGCTAGTAAATCCAGCAAAAAAAGTTTGGTTTTTTTTTTTTTCTCTGCTCTTCTGGCAAAGCTGATGGAAGTGAAATGCAGTTGTTTTGCAATGTGTAACAAATCTTTCTCTTTTCTCCCTTGAACTACCCTAGCTGAAAGTACACGGAGCACTAAAGGAATAGTCAGTGGAATTTGACAAGGGATGTAGGCTCAGTCACCCAAAACTTAAGTGGTCCTAGGATCTGTAATGCAGACAGGATAAGCATTTGTTCACGCAGCTAATGCTGTGCTTTTTACACTGGTTGGTGCCATCTCAGAGGAAAAGACTCAACATGTTGAATCACAGAAACGTTGCTTCCTGCTGGGGTTTGGGATTTCCTTGCAGCTCCCCCCTCCATAGCTGCAGGAGCTGGTTTTGCGTAGTGCGTGTGCTCAGGCAGGAACTTGCTGCAGATGAAGACAGAAGCCAAACAGTTCTGCGTGGAATGTAATAGTTTCTGAGTCAAATCGTGTGGTAATTGTCAAAATATCATAGGGTGTGGTAGGAGCTGCTATGTCTAATGTTGTTGAGGATTTATCCCTTCATAGTTTGCTTAGAAGAATATCATCTGCTAATCTCAACTGACATATGAAAGTGGAAGAAAGATTTCTTCATTTGAAACCTGATAGCGTGCAAAAATAAATTTCAGTATGCTGGAGTGTTGGAGGTTTTTTTTTTCCCCAGCTATTTAATCTATTCTTTCTGATTTCTCACAGAAAGAAAGAAAAGCTGCTTGCAGAAGAAAAAGCTGTAGCTTCAAAAAGATAAACTCAGAAAACTGTGAGCACCGGAAATATGACAAAGCTTCAAAGTACTATTTAGTTTCACGAGGAATTAAAAATATGTAACCCTGGAAGTTACAGTAGTAAATTGATAGAGTATTTTGAAACACAAACCTGCTTCATATGGCTGTTTGCTTCCTAGAAGAGAAGTATTCATAACAGTTTGTTATGGTACTGAATTTTAGTGTCAAATACAAGATTTGTGTTTTTACTATGAAAACAAACTTTAAGAGAATTCATATGATCCCTACTTCTTCAGTAATTGTTCTCGATAAACCAGGTTTTACAGCTTCAAGAGGCAAACAGGAAGGGAGGGCTAGTCAAGTTTTCAGGCAGATAACTCCAATAAACTAAATTTTTAAAAGGAAGAACATAACCAGTACTTGTTCCTTTTCTTGGTGATCACTTCAATTAAGTCTTGCACTTCTGTAATGCAGTGATGTGCCTTCCAGTGCTTAGAAATATCAGCCTGCTGTTTACTGGGAACCATATTCCTCCACAACCTAGGTTCAAGGACCAGTCTAAAGACTCTAGTGCCTTTATTGTGCCGTCTCTATGATAACAGCAGAGGCATTTGTGATGGAAGTATTTCTGTGGTAAAAGTTTTTCCTTTTTTAAGGCAATCTATTAGATAAATGGGAATGCCTTTGAAATAAATACAAAACCCCTTGCTTAAGCTTTCTGAATGTGGAATAGTGTGGGAAATAGTGTATTACTCCTGTATGCGCTTTTTTCATATGCTTCTTCAGGTCTGCTGTCTTTTTACCCTGCAGTGCCAGAGGAGAGCTCTGGAGGAAGCTGTTTCTCTCCTGTGTTTTAACCTCTGCTATACTTACTCCAGTCCTTGTACAGCGAACAGTTTCTTGTGGTGGACTGTCTTCTGGTGCTGCTTGGAGGAGGGGGGAAGAGTTGATCCTAGTGCAGTGTCTGGAATAAGGGACTTCAAAGGGCTGCCTGAATTTTTTAAATCTAGTGTCTTACAATCAGAGCATCTAGAAAAGCCTACTTCATACGATAATCTGTATTTGTTTCACTTTTTAAGTCCCAGCGCATTCCATGAAAATGTTTCCAGTGCCTTTGAGTTTTCGTCTCTGGGCTCTAGTGATCCTAGGACACGAACTAGCACCTAAAGCACTACCAGAGATGAAACTCCTCACTCCATTTTAAGTAAGTGAAGCTTCCATCCCTAAATACAGTTCTCTGCTGGGGTGAAAAAGGCTATATATTTTAATTAGATAAGGTCTATGTACCTTATGTGAAATAAAAAGATTTTTTTCAAACATTTTTTAATGAAAATTTTCCTTAATGGTGAATGACAGCCATGTAAACTAACGTTAGACTCTGTGTGTGTGACTATTTGTTAAAGGAAAAGCATGTTTTCAGAGTGTGGTTTTTGGACTTCCAGACAGATTACACAAGATCAAGAAGGCCCACCCCACATCCTGTGTAGAAAACCAGCTCACAGAAATGCCCATTGTTCTTCAGGATTATAAGCTACTGTATTTTCTGCCTGCCTTCTAAGTACTATATGGAACATACTAATGCAAAGGAACCGCAGCAGCTTAACAAGTGCTTGGTCCTGCCAGGTACCGAGTGCTCTGCTCTTAACTGAAATATGGGGGGTGGGGGTAGAGGGGATTAAAATGTTAGGCTCCCTGGCTAGAGAACAAAGGTATTGTGTTGGTAAAAATAGCTGAGATTGTTTTATTAGTTCTGTGAATCAATTGATAATTGACGTACTTTAAGCCTGAAAGTTGTTTCTGGAGCCATACTGCGGCGTGCCAGTATTTACTGTCTTTAGGGGTGAAAAAAAGTTACAGGGTATGCGGTTTGCTTTCAGCATGGTGGATTTTCCTTGACATTGCATCAGCCACGCTCAGTTACTGCAAAAAGAGGGAATGGGGTATCTGGATCTAATACCCCACCAAAGAGACAGGGTGGGTACTGTTTCTGAATCTTCTGTCCATGCTTAATGCTGAGTTGTGTGCTATTCCATCTGCAAGTTAATAGACATATCCATAAAGAAGGGAGCTATCAAGCCAAAGATGGTAAAACTTGTTCTCTCTTCCTTTTTTTTTTTTTAAATTGTTTCACCTGTATTATCATCTTGGAGCTTATTTTTTAAAAAGCTGAGGTGGTATTTTTCATGTTCCATTTTCAAACAGGAAAAATGTGTTTCAATGTGAATTTTAAACCCCTCGTATTATAGTTTTCTTACTTTAAAAAAGCAACAACTTACATTTCTTACTAGAGTTCAGTATCTATGCAAGACCAAAACATTTGTTGTGATAATATAGATGTAGCTAAGCACAAGGCTGCCATGAGAGTGTTTGAGGCTATATCCTGCTTTTCTGCAGTCCTCTGAAAGGAATCACCTCCCTTTAGTTGCTGCCAGTCTCCTGACTGTGCAGCATTCCCAAAACATGTGGCCCATAAAATGGGATTATAGGGAAGGCATTCAAGTAAACAGAAGTTCCCTCAGGATGAGATTTGCTTTTTCATGCAGAGCTGCTGTGTGCTTTAGCCTGGCACTGCAGCCTCATTCCCTAGCCAGGGACGACTTCTCTTCTTGGTGACCCCAAGGGTGTGAGAGCACGTAGGCCATCCGCAAGTTTTGGGCATAGTCTCCTCCTGGGTTGTCTGGCACAACAGAGTCCCCTTTGCGGTGTTTTCGGAAGGACACACCCAATTAGAAGTTAAAGGAAAATAATCCTTTCTGTGTCTCTTCAGTGTCTCTATGTAGCAGTAAATGACCAGTCCCATGATGTGGCTATAGCTGCCAAAAATCTTCAGTGAATGTACAGCTGTATCTGTCGTTAACTGTACAGTATTGCTGAAGTGGCCCAGTGCTTTCCTGAATTGCGTTCAAGGGTAAGTAGCTGCTGAAAGCTAAAAACCTTTGTGCTTCTACAAGCACAGTTATATTGGTGGATAATAGCATATTTCTATGATTTCATGGTCCCATCCAGTGTGTTGTGTTGAAAGTACACAACAGACCTGCTCCCTGCATCCAGTCCTGGCCTCTAATTCAGGCTGTTGCTGCTGCTCCGCAGGGTTACACTGCTTGGGATATCAGGGCACAAAGCCTTCAGACTTGGGTTCCTTTCTCTGTGTCTTTTTCATGTTTTTAGAAAACTCGTTTCAGGTGGCTTTTGTCCTTCTACTCCCCCAGTGGATGCTAGTCACCAGGGGAATGGCTCAGTCAGCAATGGTCCCCTTATGCGGGTCGCAGGGCTTCAGGTGCTGATGGCCTTGTCTTGGCTTCCTAGATGTGCTGCTGTGCACCACAGCATGGAGGTTTTCATCCACAGGGAAAGCTACAATTGTAAATATTCATAAATTCACATGACTGCATTCCAGGCTGGCCCGTGTTGGTCCCATCATTGATGTGCTACTGGGTGTTAGTGAGGAGTGCGATAGAGATCCCTATGGGATGCAAGACTGCCCGGTGCCTTTGAGAGAGCACAGCCTTAGACTTGCTGCCATTAACCTTTCTTTAGAGGTGACTCTGAACGGAAACTGTTAAACTTCTCATAATTGGTCTCGGTGTGAAGCTTTGAACAAATAACTGAAAATTCTCAGTGCTGCTATCTAAAGAAATATAGGCCAGAAACTTTTTTGTTTCTGCACCTGGTACAAAGAAGTAGAGAGAACAGCCCTGGGAACAGGGACGCCAACCCGGTTCCTGCCGCCCTCAAAAGCGGCACATTCATGCATTTGTGTACCCCCCGTCGTAGCTGAAGCAAAGAATTGTCTGCTATGGATTCTAAATCAGCAGTCACTGTTCTCTTTCTCTTGTTGATTGGGTTCTTTTCAAAGCATTTACAATGAGGAGCGCATTTACAAAATTAAGGGAGGTAAATTCAGGGCCTGTAGCTCAAACCACAAGTGACTGCGCCTTAGGAGTAATGTCATTGTCGCAGCTGTACGCAGCTTTCATTTCTAGAGGGTCTGATTCTCTGCCCTAGTCTATAGGGGGGTATAAATGAGAGAAAGCAGGCCACTGTAATTTGATGGCAGTCCGCTGATAAGACTAGTGGTTATTCTGAAACTCCTTAATCCTATTTAAGGCTGGGATTTTTTTGGAAGTTCTCTGATTTCTGGGCATATGTTGTACAGAAGCCCATTTGAAAGCTGGACATGAATTCATCTGTCATATTTGCTACATAAAACATATTTTCATCATATTTCAACTGTATGACAGTTAAAAATGGGATTATTAAATCAAATTTTCCAAAGTTTAAGGAGATGAATTAATCTTTATTACCTCCAGGTTTACAGGATCTGATGCTGAATTAAGAGGGGCAGTAATGATGTGTCTAATTACTGTATATTCCAAACATCAGGTAGATTATATAGATACAACAGCAGGGAGCTGAAATGTCTTGTGAATAACAGCAACACCTCCTTGTATTTCATTTAATAATTTCTGTGTGGGGTCATTTATGTTGTAGAAAACGGTGTTTTGTGAACAAGCTTTTGAGGGGAATGATATGTTGCTAAGCCTGCAATATTTTGTATTATGTTGTACACATTCCATATCATAAATCAAAGAAGCAGAGCCACATATCCACAACCTCAGCTCCAAAAATCATGCAATTAGTAGTGATTTAAATTAACGTGATTTGTATGGGAAACAGCTTTTAGAAATCTTGGAAAATTGGAGTTCTGCTCAGTGAAGGACCTCTCAGATGACCTCTTAGACACTGCACAGCACTGAAACACCAGTTCTGGCTGCTGTGAGCTGCCCCATCTGCCTTACCAGGTCATCAGTCCTGCGGTATCAAAACTGAAACTTGCAAAGTCGGGCACAGCAAAGTAGAATCAATATAATTGCTCAGTCATAGAGACTTGTAAACTCCAAACAGATGTCCATACAGGGGTCTTTGGCAATTCGCTTCAACCTGTTCAGTAGTGCATCATTCAGAGATTCACCTGAGCAGGTCGCATACCCTGGTCCGTGTAAGCCTCCCTTCCTTCCTTCCTCAGTCCACCCATGTACCAGCAGTGGCAGGCAGGTGAACTTGCAGTGAGTTGGATCAGCAGAAAAAAAAAATCGATGCCAGTGTCGCTCTGTGAATGGCTTGTTGTGGGGTCAACCGAGTGCCTGTGCGAGGGAAGCAGGAGGGGGAACCTCCCGATTTGGCAACAGTCAGCGATCAGATCGGCTTTATGGTTTCATGAAATCATATCTGTAAGTTATGTGCACATCTATAACTTTCTGGAAATCTGTGGTGATTGAAGGCATTGCTTCTCCGCAGCTAAGTGCCACCCCTCTCTCCCAGGCGCTGCCGCTCTGTTTGTCAGCAGCTTCACGCAAAGGCAGGTAGGGGAGACAAGCTTGGCTGACTGTGAGCCTCCAAGGTCTTTATAGAAATTTCTAGGGTTGAAGGAGAGAAGTCTTGTGGATAAAGTGTGGTTCAGATGACCCTATTTGTATGCTTACATTGATATGAGATGAAATAGGTGACTCTTGGGTGACTATAAAAAAGCCTAGGCTCAGACTTGGGCAGCTGCAATTAGGCAGATGAGCCATGCTGAAGGAGACTGAAGACCTCAGTGCAATTTTCTGGAAAACAAAGGAATCCACATGGTAAAAAGACAAATGCAAAAATGGCCACGATCATTGGTAATGAATTAGTATAATTCAAAAAAAAAAAAAAAGTTTGAGGGGGAGGTAGGGACGTTTACAAATCCCAGCCAGTTTATCTGGATCATCAGGCTGGTGTCAAAGTACTGAATTCAGTTTGTGAACTGGGGTAAGACATTAGAAGGTCACTATCCAGTTTGTGCTTTTAAAGTTTAAAGGCCCTGAGCAGTGTCTATGTGAGGACCTGTTTTAACTACCTACTGTTACAAGTGACACTAGCGATTACTAAAACTGGAAGAAATTAGATGAACCAAACTTCTTTTTGCATTTTCTGTTTAGTGCTGTCGTTAGCGTTCTTGGCAGCGCTTCATAGATACTCACTTTCAGTGTTTTTTGTGCTTGGTTGCACTTCCTGTCTCATATGTTAGCGTAATGATGTCATTCTCGCGCACCGCTGTAGGGGAGCGTGGTGGTGTGCTCTGCCCGAACCTCTGCAAGAACGGCTTTCTCGCTCTCCTACGAGAAGACTTTGCTTCTGCTCTGACGGCTGAAATCCAAATGGAGGGTCCCTTTTTTGAGCCTCCCCTGTATGGAAGTGGGGAGCAGAGTGGGAGGAAAAGGCAGCAGGAGAAGCACCTTCCTCAGGTCATCTTCTGGAGGAAGCTACTTACAGGACCGTCCGTCTTCACCTACCGTGGGTGAGCAGCTGGAGCCTGCGTAACTCCGTCTGTGCCTCCAGAGCCCCGTACGGAGCTGTAGAAAGGAAGGAAAGGGTAGGGGAAACTGCTTATCCCTAAAGCAAACAAAGCACTGAGAAGTGGGAACGGGAGCTTCAAACATGTCCCCGCTGCCCTGGCCAGGCAGCGCTGCTCACCGGAGGAAAGCCCTGAGAAAGTGCCATCTGCCCAGTGCTCTTTTCATGGACTGGCAGGATTTGTTCCTCTGGTTCTCCTGCGTGTCCCAAGAAGGCATCAAGGAGAGAGCCGTTCCTCCTTGGGGCTGTGGCTGCCGGAGAGGGAGGAGGATGGCTGCCAGGAGGGAGCAGGCGGCCCTGCCGCCGCCTGGGCCTGCTCCTCTTCGGCTGCGTCAGGTGGCTCGCTCGGTCTGCAGCAGGCCAGGCGCTGCTGTGCAAGCAGCGATTATGCAGAAAGCTTTAAAGTGATAGAAATCGGTGTCTTAAAATGAACTTGGAAAAACTTCTGGAAGACTTTGTCTCCTTAAATCTGGCTGGAAGGGGCTGTTCCAGCATGAGTCACCCGCAGCCTTCCAAGAGCCTTCCTCCCCTTGGCTGAATGGAGCTGTCAGAGTGCCCGGAGCCAGGGCAGGGAGAAAAATACCCCGATTCATTTCCTAACGAGATATGCATGGGAGAATTCCCCACGGGGCCAGCGGTGGGGGTTTGCGGCTTTGTGTTTTTCAGTCACTGGGCTCCACATAAGCAACATTGTCCAGCTTTGAGCTCCCACCCGCAGGACTGCAGCACCCCAAGCCCATCCCCAGGAAGCAGACAATAGTGTTGATGTGCCTGTTGCTGCAGAGGAAGTGGCTTCTGTTAGAACCAACAAGCAATCTGCCAAAGTCCACAGTTTGGGTGGTTGCCAGGCTAAATTTGACTTAAAATATTTAACCCTTTTGGCTTTTGTCATACTGTTCTCTTGAGATGTTTCTCCTTCCTACCATTTAAATTTCACATATGGCAAGGGTTTCTTTTCCCTCCGCAAAAATTAATACAGGCTTTTATTTGGAAAACAGTTGTTAACAGAGAATCCAGTCTACTTAATAGATGAAAATATTCTCAAATGCTTTCAGTAGGTTAGCAAAACTGGAGCTAAACCATATGCAGCTAAGGTGTTGCTCAAGGCTTCATCGTGCCCTCTCCCATCTACCCTTGCTGCAGCCAGTTTTTGATCTGAATTTGACATTGGGGATATGGCATATTATTGGAGAAAAGACAGTATGTGAAAGTCAGACTTCAGATGATTTGAGGCATCAGGCGCCCTCTTGTGCTGTTTCTCTGAGAGCATTGCAAGGTGAGCAGCCTCCCAGGAGCAGAGGGTGCGTGGAGCCTCAGCCTTGGTTTTAGTCTGCGGGGAGCCTGGTGTGTGTTTGGGCACCTACATCGTAATCCAGTGTGGTTCTGATGTGTAGGAATTACTTGTTGACAGGTCTACTAACTTCACTCTAGATATACAGTGAGACCATTCAAAATGAAGCTTTGAACAGAAGAAAGTGACTTGCATCTTCCATAAGACAAAAATAAGATTTATTTTTTTTTTTTAGTTTCACTCAAAAGTAGCAATGTTCAGTAAGTATTAGGTTTCTCTGATGGGCCAGATTTTAAGTTGAATTTCAAACTTCACTTACTGTTAATAATATGGTGCAAGTTTAGATTTTTTTGGTTTAGTCTATGCTGTATGTTTATAATCATTCACCTCCTTGCACTGCATAGTATCAGGAAAAGTGCTGCATCTGCCTGGAAGTCAAACTTTAGGTTTAGTTTTATGAAGGCTAGTTAATAAATGCTTTTTCAGATTACTTACTGCAAATGCTTGAAAATACCTCATTTCCCCAGATACTATAAGTAAAAGTGCAAACTCCAGAGTAAAAGAGGTAGATTGGTTTACAAAGTTAACTAAATAGCTATGACACCTCTGAAAACATGGACTTTCAGTGGCTTGCTGCCTAAAGAAATAAATTTCCCTGTTTTTTATATTTGGAACTCAAAGTTGTTCAAAGGACACAAATATCGTATTATTTTTCAGCCTGATTCAAAGTCCAAAACTTACTGATACTTCTAAGATGCAAACACAACTAAGCATAACTTGCACAGTGAACTCTTCCTCTTGCCAGTGTTTTTCTGCCTTTCTGGCTCTTCAGGGGTTAAAGGTGTTGCTTATTTCAGGCTTATTGACCCAGAGCGGCTTTAGACTGGGCTACCTGCCATTCTGTGATGACATTTCTAGCAAAATAGCAGTTCCTATCAATGTACCTCTCAGCCTGAAAGCTCCTGAGGATTACGATAGTTTCATAGAATATAAAAGAAGAATGGTTGTGCTTGGCCTGGCCGAGATCCATCTCGCAGATACTGATCCTGTCTCCAGCAGACACCATAAGTAGGTGCCTTGATAAAAGCTGAAGAACAGAGCAGGTATAAATGCTGCTTCCTTTACTGCTCTCCCAGCCTCCAGCCATTTTCGCATCCTGAGCTGAATGTGGGGTTGGTGCGTTTAGCAAACCTTGACATATTTCGTTTCCAAGATTGTCTGGTCTTCCACTGAGCTACTGTTAAACTGTAGCCATTCACAGCATCCTTTTTGTGATCTCTGTAGACCACTGAGCTGAAACCATGTGGGAATTCAGTCATAACCCCAGTATCTCACTTCTGAGTGCTAATGGTCAGCTGTGACCGCATATATGTGAAGTTAGAATTGCTTTTCTGACTGTGTGTAATTTTACATTTATCTATATGGAATTCTATCTGCCATTTTATTGCCCACTGACTGATTCTTTTGTGCAGTCTGTCAGCCCTCATTCTTGCCATCCGCAGTAATTTATATCATCAGTAAACTCTTCCCATATTCTTGTTACCCGCCTTTTCCAGGTACACTGAACCAGACAGCTCCATGTCAGATCTTTGGAGAACTGCACTGATGAACTGGGTCCACTATGAGCACTCACCATCTTGTCTTCTGTTTCCCATCTTTTAACAATTACTTACCCCAGAAGGACTTGCCCTCTGAAGCCATGGCTGCTTGGTTTCCTTAAAAGCCTTGTTGAGGAACATGGTTGAAAGCTTTCTGGAAACTCAAATACACTTACCAACCAGACCTTCCTCATCCTTGTCGCTGCTGAGCCCTTCCAAGAAGGCTGATAGGTGCTTGATGCAGATTACCATTTACAAAAAAAAAACCCCATCTGCTGGCCACTTCCAAAGTGTATCATGTTTATCTGTTTAATAATTCTGTTCCTTATTATAGTTTCTACTGCTTGCTCATCAGTGAAGCTTTGTACAGAGTTGTGCTTCAGCTGATAATGGTATGATTTTGGCAATATGACTACATTTTGTAGTACTTCTTGAAGTTCTCTGTAGAATGTCACAAAAATGCCAGTGTGTTGTGTCTGTAGAGGGCAAGTAATGTCTGTGAAGTATTTTCAAACAAGAAGGAAATGTGGAACTGCACATAATTAATGTTGCTATGGAAGTTTAATGGGAGTTACCACTTGTCACAGCAACAGAGTGGGTACAACAAAGTGGATGAAATCAGGTTTTTGTACATATTTTGCAGTTACTAAGAGTTCTTTGCCTATACCTGATGGCATACTTGAATTTGACCCAGTAAAGACTAGAAATTCCTTTAGCACACAGGCAGAATTTTTCAGGGTCTGGGCTGAAAACTTCCCACGCTTGAGCAGGAGCAGTTTCGGGGGATCGGATGTAAGGATTGTTTCCAGCAGAGCAGGTCCAACCCTTGGAAGTTTTCGGTCTGCTCTGGGGGCCATCTGTCATGAGGGGTTAGCTGCTTTGTTCAGTATGAGGGACCATCTCATGACCATACCTGATGCTATGTGAAAAATAATCCAGACAGGCATTTGGGAATCGGCGGAGTGCTAGACAGGGGTGTGAAAAGTGTCTTTTCTTTGTATGAAGAGGATGGGGAAAGGCTCCAGGCAGAGATGAAGAAAGAAACAGTTTTTCTGAGTAGTTGGGTCTTCGGCAAAGTACTGGGTTAAGCTCTTTGAAAGGCGGCACAACTTCACTTGTGTGGTTTGCATAGCTGAAATAGCTAATGTAAATGAATTCAGAGACAAATCTCCTTAGCAAAATCAGCCATTCCTGAGCACAGAATGTTGTCATTAATAATTTGAGCAAAGTGTGTGGTCGTTGTTGTTCTTTCGTTAAACCTACCTACTTTAAAATATCAACACAAGGCTCCTTGTGGCTGCACAGTTTAACCTCAGTGTTTGAAAACCTGACAGTGCCAGTTCTGATGCAGCTGCTGGTAAAAGATCATTTGCAGATTTACGCCTAAATTATCCAATGAAAGAATGCAAAATATGAGAAGGGGGAAAAAACCCACCTCAAACAAATCCAGCAACTTGGGAGTAAATTATCCTCTTCATTTTACTAAGCATCTGAATTACTGCTCAATGAATAATGCAGTAACACTTTCCAGAAGACTGGCAGTTATATTGTAATGTTGTGATAAAACAAAGAAATGCACATATTAGCATAGGCCTGTTAGGACTGTGGATTGAAATGTGTGCACTGAGCACATATGAGAGCTGACATATCTGAGGTACAGGGGCAATGCGTACTTTGCAAAAGGCTGAATCCGAATTGATGCTTTGCATGCCATTCATCTGCTGTTTCACAGTAAGTATGTGCATGTGCTTTTCCCTAAAATACACAATAATAAGCAGGACATGCTTAAAAAGTAAGGTATCTTGCATTTACAGGAAGAATGGAGGGGGCAGGTAAGAGTGTGTACATAGATACTCCCTTCAGAGCTGCTGGCTTGTGGTTACTAGCTTGTGCATCTGTCCTTACTCGGCATCGCAGCAGTTAAATCTTGCCTTTTAAAAAAATGAATTGTTTAAATCCATATAAAATACTTTCCTAGACGTGTCTAGGGGCCAACTCTGAGCTCTTGACTATTGCCACATTCTGCTCTTGGCATGCAAGATTATCTTTCCAGATAAGCGTGAATAGAGTTCAAATGAATCTATCAATAATCGGTGGAAAGGATGTCATAATGCAAAGTCTGATACTGTAAAAAAATATACAAGTCCTTGAAAACGTGTTTGGAAAGGAACTGCTTTATTCTTAACATAGCTGCAGGTCTGCCAGCAACAGCTCATGAAGAGGTGTGGGAATTAGCCGAGTAGACTCCCTGCTGGCAAGGAGAGCTAGAAGGCTGTATGCTACCCATAGAAGACTGGCTCCTCTTTTTTAAATCCCTTTGGGTAAAGGACGGTAAATTACTTTCCTTTGCTGATGAAACACATTGTAAGGCAAAGTCACATTTGAGAAGGAAAAAAAATAACTGTCCACTGGAAATAAAATCTTTAAAGTCAAATGGAATACTGTGTCATGTGAGATTTGTTATTTATTTTCGTTTGTCATAATCTCTAGATTCATCACAATAAATACAGCTAAGAGAAGATCTATGAACTGGAAGGTGGGGAAAGGAAGATACGGCTGAAGATGAAACGCACGTTTTTAATTAATTGTGGATTCTCTGATTTGAATCTACTTATAATTAAGTTAAACTGTTTTCAATGGAATTTTTCTTTGTAGCATTTGCTGCAATGCAGAATACGTGTCATACCGTGCTGAGTCTAAGGAAAGAGCACACATAAATACTCCCCTGTCCTGTGAACGCCACAGTCCCTATCAGCACTCCCATGACTTAACAGGCACTTTTCCCAAAATCTTTTTTCTTACAGCATCAGTTACATGAAACTTACAGAGCTATCTATAGTGGTGCCCTCTGGTGACTCCAAAAATCTTTACACTAGAATGAAATAAGATGAAATTTAGCCTGCTACTGTGAAAGTACCCTGGCAAGTTGGACTATTCATTAAAGAGTCATGAACAAATTAGAGCTCCTAGAGCTCAAGCAGGCCATATACACAAGCCATACGCATACAGAAGTCCAGGAGTTAGTGCAAGTGTGGGAGCAGAGCTCTCATGAGTAAGACAGTCTCTCATCCTACCATGCAAGTAATCTCTTGTACATTCACGACAGAAAGGAACCTAACTTTTGACGCTGCAAAAATATTTTCTAGTGGCTAGAGAAATGAAAATTAAAAGCTGGAACAACAGAATCTTATTGAGTTTGTGTTGATGCAGGGAATATGGAGGGTGTTAATTGATTATATAAAATCTTAGAAATAAACCAGCTGTGTAAAAGAATGTATTTTGTATATTCCACAGTTAGTGTGCCTGCTACACAGTCTCTGGAAAGTTTATCTCCTCAGTGCACTGTTTCCTCTCCTGGATATTGCTTTTTATATGCACAGTATGTCTGCAGCATCTAACGTCTCCACATTTACTGCCCATCATTTCCCACCGTACTGACATACGTGACCTTTTTGATTGCACTGACTCTAGTGCTCACGTGGGTCTTGCTCTGTTCTGGTTGAAAAGGAATCTTTTATTTGCAGGGCCGTGCTATTTTACAGCCAGATCCATGACCTTACAAACACCAGAGCTGACAGAAAGAAGCAAGTAAGTATGTGTGGCTGGTGATGGATGGAGTAGGTGCAGGTGCCCCTTTCAGTATCACTTCTGTTTTAAGTCGTGGCTACAAAGCTATGTCCTAATCAGTCTGGGTGCAACACTGGTGAGGTAATGAGTGTCCCACTCCAAGGCAATTAGCCCAACAGAAAGCCATCCACAAGCAGATAAAAGCAAGATAATGGATGGGTGTAAAAGAAAAAAAAGAATAAAACCTGTGTTAATAACTTTGTATGAAGTGTGAACTGTTATCTAATGATTTAATCATTATTTATTGAATTTTCAAATTAGGCACATACTTCCAATAACTGTATCAGGCTGAGTAGCTCCTCTGCTTTTAAGCACTATTCCCCCACACCATGCTTGAGAGAGGCTGTGTCTTTTCTCATTCGTGTCCTTTGCAAAACAGCCCGTTAGGCACACTGTAGATCAACTGGCTTTTATGCATATATTCTCTAAGAAAAGCTAAAGGAGTAAACAAAATACTTGTTTTGACAAGATGCTTACTTAGATCATGAATGTTAAGATCAGGAGGTACGAGCATGATTTTATTCTCACTTCCTGAATAATACGATTTGTAGAACCTTCTCCACTAACAACTTCTTTAAGTCAGTAATTTCCCTTTCAACTGCAGTCTGTATTTTAGGAAAATACCTAGTCTTGATTTTACAGGCCATTTAGTGTCTGTAGAAGAGTTTGTGCTATCATTTTGAGGTTTAATACTACCTCAGGGAAGGATGATTTTTCTATACTAGCGTTTGCAGCATTTCAGTGTACGTGTTTTGTGGTCACACAGTGCTTTCTCCTGGCCTGAACAGTTCGCTGAGTTCTTCTAGGAGGAGAATGAGCCCATTGATAAATTCATACATCTTTAGTGCAGCATCGCATCTCTGAACGTTGCAGGAACTCAGAAAAATGAGTAATTTTCTCCGTGACCATGCTTACTTTCCATTTCTAGTTAAGCTGATGTTTCAAAGAGCCTCTGCTTCCTTCCTAGTTGAGATTGGAGCTGCTTACTCTCTGTGTGCTGGCCTGCTGATTTTTTTTGCGAAGGCTCACGTAGCTCAACCAGTTGTCTCCAAGCTCCTGCTACCATTGCAGATCCGTGTCCCACCTGGTGTACTTGGACAGTGACTTCTGCTGTGCCCAACCGTTGTCCTCTGTAAAGGAACTTAATTGCTCCTCTGTTTAGCCTGAATGAAGGGTAGCTGTCAGGCTTGCTGCCCTGTGCTTCATCAGCCTGTGACTGATCAAAGATGCGTGTGATGTCTTGTGCTTCCCACGGTCTGACAGCCTTTGGGTTTATCAAAACAGCAGTGGAAGGAGACATGGGTTTTGGTACGGTTGCATGACTGGTTGTAGAATACTGTCCGTTCATACACGTCTTCTCAGCTGTACAGGACATCTGCTATGCAGTCTACTACCACAACACGAGGAATGCGTAAAACAGAGCTGATTTAATTATCATGCCCATTAAATGGTCTTTGCTTTCGTTTTTCCAGCTTTCTCCATCCATGATAAGTTATTGTGGCTTACTACCTGGAGTAAGACCTAGGAAAGAAACATGTATTCTGTAAGGATTTGGGGGACAGCTCTGAAGCTCATAAGCATATGGATATAAATGTGTTTCTTGCATACTACTTCTTTCCGTATCCTATGCAAAGAGAACTGGAATGCAGCATTTTCAGGATTAGGCCTTTGGGGAAGCTAGTATAGGTATTGCTGGTATATAGATAGTTCCTTGGGGGAGGCTGCTGAAGGGAGATTTTTGCTTCTGTTACAAATCAGATAATTTGCCCTCTTACCTGTTATGAAAATTGTTCAAGTTTGTCTTTATTTTGTCAGTCTCCCCTCTACTGTTACTTGCCTGCTCTGCCTGTGGCTCGTATTTCTATGCTTGCTCACAGCAGAGTTGGGTCATTTTTCACAGCGGCTTCCACCATGCTGGAGGAGTTTCTTACACCGGTGAAAGAGCTGCTACTACAGATCATCATCCTGGGCAAGCGCGGCACTAACTTACCCTAGGACAGGTCACAAAAACACCTCAGCTGAAATTGCTGTGAAAATCAGGTCAACACAATGCACTTCTCTCTGTGCCTTGTTATGGTAGATCTAGGAAGTTTGAACATAAAGGTGTTGACGACAATAGAAGGGTTTTAGAAATACAGAGAACCGTGCAGAGCTACAGAGAAATTTCACACCCCAGGTAGGCGGCGAATTGCCTTACATCTCATCAATGAGAGGGAGTCTCCAGTCCGACAGCTCCGCCACTGACATGCTGGGACAAATGACTCAGCTCTGCAGTGGAGAAGACTGTCCCCACTGCTGCTTTCCTGGAAGCACCTTCACCTGGAGGTTTCTCATTCAGGAATTAATTTGCTTATGAAAACTCATGGGTACACAGAGCCCGGGGTGGCACAGCTGCGGGCAGATTGCACTCACGGGGATGAGGATCCACAGCTGTAAGCAAGCCTAATTAAGACCTCTGACGAATTTTCCAGTAATCGCCAAGATCTATGAAGTAAATAAAGGTTAGTTGTTCTCAGTCCTGAGAGTTGCACAAGTTTGTAATCATCCTGTCTTATCAGGAATGAAACACATGAGGCATAGTAAAGGAGGCTGCAGTTGCTATTCACCGGTGATTTGTTACAAATAAAAGCTTTCAGAAAGAGCACAAGATGGGTCTGGCAGCAGTCAACTGACCTGTAATTTTAAGATTGGGGGAATCATTAGAAAAAGGAAGCAGAGCGTAGCAGAACTCGCAGCCTGGTAATTCCCATGAGCTTAGCTGGAACTTGAGCTACTATCACGAGTGAGACCCTGAGTATCTGCATCTCCTGAACCGTACGGGTTTGTACTGAAAGTCACCCTTCTGGGAAAAGAGAAGACGTGCATATTTCTGACAGAACGGTTTTGTGAGTTGCTTTTTTCCTTCTAAGACATGAGCCCTATCAGTAGCACTGATACGAAGGTCTACTTTCTATCTATAGATACTATCTCTTAGCTTCTTACTTTATTTAAGGCTAATTTGGCAGGAGAAATCAATCATTGCAGGGAGTGGCTCAGTTATGTAGATAGTGGGGCTAAATCCTTAACTCCTGTAGGCAAGTTTTGCCCAATTCTGGCAGCACAAACCAGTTTTAAGCCTGGTTTGAAGTGGCTAGTGTTCCTGGAAGTCCTGATTGTGTATGGCAGTGGACTGAAAAAAAAAGGCACCATTGCAACAGGCACCTGCTAGCAGGAGCTCAGCTGGCAAGCATTATGTAGGAGAAGCAGTCTGGAGTCGGCACCTGGAAGCTGACTTTCCGTGTGGAATGGGAAACTGTTGAGCATCTGGAGTATCTGCTTTATTTGTTGTCAGCTTTTCAATCTCCGGAACAAGATAAAACAAACATGGTGACACATGGAGTTTGTGAGTCCCTGCGCTGGCGTTGTGAACGCTGTTCTGCATAGGAGAGGGTGGAGAATCAGAGTAATTAAAGCATCCCACTGTGCAGCCATATGTGTAAGTTGATGTCTTAATTTGTTAGCCCCTCACCAACCCAGGTGAAAGAGGTCTTTTGGAATTAGTTAAGTCCAAAGTTTAAGTCCAAGGAAGCCAGGTGATATATTAACCTCTTCCCTTCAGGATGGGGCTAACTGCAGAAATGGAAGTTCTTAGCCACGTTCACCTGATGAACTACTCCAGTCCAACAAACCTTTGAACTCTTGTGCCTGGACTTGTTCAAGATCCTATGTTGGTATAGAAAAATAGGTCTGATCTGGGATCTGATTTGTATCCTTAGGGTGCTGCTTTACTTTTTTCCCAGGATTGGCTCTCTCAGTAATACTTTCAACATGTCAACAGTTTCAGAGTGAAGCACAAACCCAATGTGATTTGCTAGTTGTGTGGCTGCAAAGGCACGTTCTTCCTTCCTGGCTCTGACACATATACCTTGGGGAGTTTATGCATATGGTAAGATATCAGCATGCATTGATTAAGTATATTCAAAAAAGGGGTTTCAATTGCTATTGCATAAGGCAAAATTTCAGCTTGTCCTCTTGAAATATCCCAGCACTGTTTGGAATGCAAGGATTATTTATCAGGGAGACTTTAAAGTAGGATGATTGGCAATAAAAAGAGGACTAAGGATAATCTCTGTCCTCTAGTAGACCAGGCTGGTAACGTATTGACTAAGGACGAGGATAAGGCTGAGGTACTTAATGCCGTCTTTGCCTCAGTCTTCAGCAGTAGGACCAGTTGTTCCTTGAGTTCCCTAACCCCTGAGCTAGAATACAGGGATGGGGAGCAGAATGAAGCCCCTGTAATCCAAAGGGAAATGGTGAGGGACCTGCTTCAGCACCTGGAGGTGCACAAATCTATGGGGCCGGATGGGATCCATCCAAGGGTACTGAAGGAGCTGGCGGAAGTGCTCACCAGGCCACTCTGCATCATTTATGAACAGTCCTGGATAACCGGGGAGGTCCCAGCTGACTGGAGGTTGGCAAATGTGACACCCATCCATAAGAAGGGCCGGAAGGAGGATCCGGGGAACTATAGGCCAGTCAGTCTGACATCGGTGCCTGGGAAGGTCATGGAACAGATCATCCTCAGTGCCATCACACGGCACATGCAGGAGAACAAGGTGATCAGGCCCAGTCAGCATGGGTTTGTGAAAGGCAGGTCATGCCTGTCAAACCTGATCTCCTTCTATGATGAGGTGACCCGCTTAGTGGATGAAGGAAAAGCTGTGGATGTTGTCTACCTGGACTTTTGCAAGGCTTTTGACACCGTTTCCCATAGCATTCTACTGGAGAAACTGGCTGCTCGTGGCCTGGACAGGTGTACCCTTCGCTGGGTAAAAAACTGGTTGGATGGCCGTACCCAGAGAGTGGTGATAAATGGAGTTAAATCCAGTTGGTGTCCAGTGACAAGTGGTGTCCCCCAGGGATCGGTGCTGGGACCGGTTCTCTTTAATATCTTTATTAATGATCTGGATGAGGGGATCGAGTGCACCCTCAGTAAGTTCGCAGACGACACTAAACTGGGGGGGCGTGTTGATCTGCTTGAGGGTAGATTGGCTCTGCAGAGAGATCTGGACAGGCTGGACAGATGGGCTGAGGCCAATGGTATGAGGTTCAACAAGGCCAAGTGTCGGGTCCTGCACTTGGGTCACAACAACCCCATGCAGTGCTACAGACTGGGGGCGGAGTGGCTCGAAAGCTGCCTGGCAGAGAAGGATCTGGGGGTGTTGGTGGACAGCCGGCTGAGTATGAGCCAGCAGTGTGCCCAGGCAGCCAAGAGGGCCAACAACATCCTGGCCTGCATCAGGAATAGTGTAGTGAGCCGGAGTAGGGAAGTAATCATCCCCCTGTACTCGGCACTGGTGAGGCCTCACCTCGAGTACTGTGTTCAGTTTTGGGCCCCTCACTACAAGAAGGACATTGAGGTGCTGGAGCGTGTCCAGAGAAGGGCTACCAGGCTGGTGAGGGGTCTGGAGGACAAGCCTTATGAGGAACGACTGAGGGAGCTGGGGTTGTTTAGCCTGGAGAAGAGGAGGCTGAGGGGTGACCTTATCACCCTCTACAACTACCTGAAGGGAGGTTTTAGAGAGATGGGGGCTGACCTCTTCTCCTACGTGGCAAGTGATAGGACAAGAGGAAACGGGTTCAAGTTATGTCAGGGCAGGTTTAGATTGGATATTAGGAAGCATTTTTTCACTCAAAGGGTTATTAAACATTGGAATGGGCTGCCCAGAGAGGTGGTGGATTCACCATCCCTGGAGGTGTTTAAGAAAAGGGTAGATGAGGTGCTTAGGGACATGGTTTAGAAGTGGGTGTTTTTAAATCAGGGTAGGTTAACGGTTGGACTTGATGATCTTAATGGTCCCTTCCAACCTCACTTATTCTATGATTCTATGATTCTATGATTCTATGAAAGTAAGAAATCCTATGAGAAAAAGTTCTGTTTGTTTCTTACGTTTTCTCCACCCTTCCCTCACCCTCAACTGTTCCATATTGTTAGAAGGAAAATCATTTCCAAACCCTTTCAATCTAAAATACCATCAGATGGAGCAGAAGGAAAGCTGAACTTGCCCCTGAAGCATTCCCACGCTGGAATGTTTCAGATGCTCCAGCGCCAGAGCTTTGGGTACAGGAAAAGTACGAGTAGCAAGATGTCCATGCTGTTTGTGGAAGGGTGGATCACAGTGTGTCTCATGCCTTGGGCGCTGTAGGGAACTATGTGGCAGAGCAGAAGTCATCCTGCAATGTGATGATGTGGGGACTTTGATGGCAATACAAGCTCACAGGCTTCTTTCTTGTTCTCTGTCCCTCCTTGCCCGTTTCCATGCCATGGGGCACCGTACTTGTTGCTGGATGAACGCAACTCCCTACAAATGGCACTGAAGACCAGAACACTTGGGGGGCAGGGTGGGGTTGTCTTTTAAAGCCAGGGAAGCCCAACACTGATCTGATTTACAGCACGGCCCCACAAGTGCTTGCATGCAGGTGACTGACCTCACCAGCTAGTGGTGTGGTAAATGGTGCGCTTGCCCGGTGCACTGAATGAGGTCCTCAATCTGAGCCTCTCGATGTGCTGTGGAAGGCTCTGCTCCAGATTCAGCTCCGTCAAATCACGACCTGCGAGACTGAATGAAGATGACCTCTGGCACATTGTTTGCTCTGAGTGATTGCGGAGAGCTGCAGGGCCCACGGGCAAGACTGGGAGAGGAGTGCCTAGCTGTGAGCTGCGCTGGGCCTTACCTGCACTCAGTGCTATCAAGACCAAGGCGCTTGCATTAGGATTCCTGGGGAGATATAAGATCATAAAATTTAGTGCTGCTGTGCTTCAGAGCAACTGAGGGTGCTTAGGGGAATTTTAGATGTAGGTAATAATTTGTTGTCCGAGCTCCACCCAAGCTGCTCAATGGATGTACTATGTCACCTCTTCTATTGGAATAACACTGTCACAGGGCTGCATTCAGTAATGGGACTTTGAGGAGAGTTTAAATTCAACAAAGGTGGAAATATAGTCTACTAAACAGCTCTAAATTTCTCTTGTCATCCTGGACAAGAGAGGACACAGAAACCATTTCAGGGACTGTAAGACTAGGTGAGGTAAAACTACCTCAAGTTTTGTAACAAATCTGTATTTCTAACAGTTTGCTAAAAACAAAAGTTAAGCTTTTTCTCTTACTCTAACAAGTCAACTGTGAGTAAAAGCAATTACCTAAAAGCTTATATTTCTGTGACATCTATCATTAAAAAGAAAATGAGATAAACTGCATGCCAACATTCGTTATAATTTCATTAGGATCCAGGTAGATCTAATTTATGTGGGGGTTCTGTTTCCAAGATGAGGAGCAAATGAATCTCATCTGACAGACAATTGAGTTATAAAGGCTTCACATGAGAACTGTGCTCCAACAGAATGTAAACAAGGCACATTGTTTAATAAGGTCAGACATACGATAAGGAGCTAAATTATGGCAGGGTTCATCAGCCAGCAACACATACAGCTAGACCTTCTCAAATAGTGTAAGTTAGCATGCAGTAAAGCTGAAGGTTTATATTAACCCTAGTGTTTTGCTCTCTGGGCAATCGAAACCAGCAGTTAGAGGAAATAAGTTGATAAACCACAGAAGTAATACAACTCTGTGCAGCAAGTTACATAGACTTGAATTTCTCCCAAAGACTTGTGGATTTTTACAGTGTTAAATATCACCGTAATTATGAAATCTTCCATGAAAACCCCAGGGAAACAAACTATAGCATAAATGCAACATTTGAGACTTAAAATTTATGCTCTGGGAACTGACAGAAACCACACAAGCAGAAGATTCATGTAGCAAAATGGTGAAAGGGCATCCCTGCTAAATGCCTGGTGGAAAGTGCTAAGCAAACTGGAATAGTTCCAAAATATGTAGGTGGGATTGCTCTTCACAATGCTGGGATTTACTCCATTATTGTCCAAGTGACTCAGCTGAAATTGTCCACAATATACTAGACATATTTTGTTGTCAATATATTTTGCCCTGGCCTTTCCTCTCCATGGCTACATGACCTTAATTCACCTAAATTTCTAAAATGGTTGGGTCAGGTGGTTCTGATAACAGCAAAGCACTTTTCATATCCAAACATGATGTAGACTCATCTGCATATTCAGGAGGGCAGTGTGTCATCGCCTTGTATCAACATTTTCTTCATTAATCTACTGCCAAGAGAAAGATACTGCCTTCCCTGCTATTGGATTGAGCTCTTTATCTCCTGTACGTGACACTTCCAGTTGCTAAATGACCTTGAAACTGATTCCCAAACACAGAAAAGCACCTATTTGAAGCCATGATGCTTAATTAAATCAATCGATCAATGAATCCTGTTTGCCCCATCTGTGGCAGAGCAAATGGGCCTTTTTTCATTCAAAAATGGATTAGGGCTAAATGCGTTTTGTGCAGAAAAAAACACAAGGTTTCCACATCTGTATCTAGCATCTGTATCTAGCAGGATGATGTCCCCTGATGCTGTAGTCTACCACTCTTTTTGACAGAAAACAGGCTGGTCTTCCACCTTTTTGTCTAGAAAATTGTTTGCCTCAAATATCGGATCAGGATTTGTTCAATCAATTCACAGGAGTTCCTGTAATCTCAAATGGAGATTAAAATCCAACCCAATACATGGGATTGCAGTATCTTGTTTTTAGAGAAGACAGTACCAGCTGTTTCAGAAGAAGATTTAAGAAGCTGCTTAGAGGACAAATATGAAATAATCTTGAATTCTGCCTCAAAGCATTTAGTGAGGGCCTGGTCTCTGAAGCACAGTGGTTTCTATCTCTAGCAAGTCTTAATCCTGTCTAAAAAATGTCAAATGTCCTCATTAGCCATTTACCTATCTAGTAATGTTTTAGATCCTAAATCTCAAGAATACCTATTGTCGAGTTTGTAGGTTAGCTAAAGGTGTCATCCTTCTACGCTTTTCCAAACCTGCCGTTTACAATTGGCTTGCCTTCAATTTCACTGTTTTTTCCCTTATTCTTCTGTCATACCATCCTGGTTTCAGCTGGGATAGAGTTAATTTCCTTCCTAGTAGCTGCTCTGTTTTGGATTTAGTATGAGAATAATGTTGATAACACATATTGTTTTAGTTGTTGCTAGGTAATGCTTATATTAAGTCAAGGACTTCAGCTTCCCATAGAAGCTGAGAGGGAGCATAGACAGGACAAGCTGGCCAAAGGAATATTCCACACCATAGATGTCATGCTCAGTATATAAATGGGGGTTGACCGGGGGTCAGGAATCCATGATCACTGCTCAGGACAGGCTGCGCACTCAATCATCTGGTGGTGAGCGATTGTATTGCATCACTCATTTTGTATATTCTTTTATAGTTATTGTTATTATTATCTTCTGTTCCATTACTGTTCTATTAAACTGTCTTTACTTCAACCCACAAGGTTTCCTTTTTTTCCGATTCTTCTCCCCTGTCCCACTGCGGGGTGGTGTGAGTGAACGACCGTGTGGTCCTGGCTGCCGCTTGGGGTTAAACCACAGCACACCAAGATATGTGCTGCAACTCCTAAGCACTTTCCAGCTTCCAGTTCTAGCTTTTTACTCCCCACAGTAAATGAGATGTGTGTGTGCTAAATGTGTCCCCCCTGCCCCTCCCCTGGCTCCCCAGGGAAGGAAGCCCAGGCACCTTGGCCAAAAGGGAGATGCTTTGGCCAGGTACCATGCAGGCCAGAGCATGTATTTCCCCTAAGTCTGGGCACAGCTCTGGTGCCCTTTCTCTGTGTTTTGTTTAGATAAAATTCTCTGTATAGTATTGTGCTTTAATATATAATTCCCTTTTTTTGTCTCCATTTTAACCAACTAATTCATTCTCATATAAATACCTTACCATGCTCTTTAAGATGAAGCAAAACATACCATTGCTCTTTACCAAGTCTCCTTATGCACACTGGATGTCCTATAATGCCAAAACAGCTGCTCTTTTTTGTTGGATGAGGGCCATAGATCCTAAAAAACTATATAAGCACCTAATTCGTTTAAAAAAATCAGTGGGATTTAGGCATAAAAATAGCTCCTAAAGTACTTGACCACTTTTATAAATGCAAGCCAAAGCATCTCTTTTCCAAACAAAGTGTCCTGAAACTTGGTTGTGGATTTGCAAGACAAAACAGGACAAGCTCTGTGCTTCACAAGGGTTCCAGTTCCTGGCAGGGATAAGGAAGAGGCCCTCCTTGGGGCAGGCAGCCAGGAAGAGACAGGACATGACAGCTAATACGGAAAGAAACCTATAAATTGAACTCCACTAGTGCTAGCAAGGCAAATTATAGGGACTAAGGGGATTACATGGGGCTGCAGAAGGAAAACAAGTGGCTTAATTTTGAGTTATGGGAGGGAATAAAAAAAAAAAAAATCTCTATTTTATAGGACACTGAATGGCACAAAATAACTATTGGACCCCAGGCTAACACATTTCAAACTACTCATCAACTGACAGCATGTCATAACCAGACCAGAACACAACTATAAATAACAGTAGGAAGCCTACCTACATCACGCCAAGACAGTGAATCAGCATTAGTCATTGGGTGCTTTTTTTTTAAACTGGGGGTTTTGCCCAAATCCTACTGAAAATCACTTCTCCCCCCTCTCTGTATTACCAGGGGATATTTGGTTTATATATATGTTTTCTCAGATTTCATGCCATCATTTTGCCTGCCCACAGCATTTAACAAACTTCTTAGCATCCTTATTAAACCTGTTTATTAAAATAACTTCCCTCAGAAGTTTTTGAGAAATATGTCTCAGCCCTATGCAAAGTGCAATTAGCACACGGGATGGAAAGCTGCATGGAGGCAAGGGAGAAATTCTGCTGTTTCAGTGACCTTAATTCCCTTCTTCTTTATATCTGTGTAATGACTAGTATACAGAAAGGATGTTTAATACTGATATGGCAGCATCTTTTAGTATTAAAAGTAGGCTGTATAAAAGACAGTGAAGACTCAGCCCTTCTTACATTCTTTGACTTTTTTTAATTTCAGTCTTTTAAAGCACTTCTTTTAAAATTTATAATAACTAATTAAATAACTGTCAATGAATTTAATAATTTAACCCATTGTTAAGTTTAAGCATTTCAGTTTCTCAGCATTTAGTGCTTTGAATGTATGTGCTACCATTTGGAGTAAAATAGAAATAGCTTGTGTAGAAGATTTTGCTAGAAGACCCATCAACCAACACTTGTGCCTTATTTCAAAGGATTAATCATGCCTCAATTAAAACCAGACTTTCCTAACGGGTAACTGCTTTCTGCAGGTTTGATACTCCCTCTTCTGAAAGCAAAGTTACACGTGTGTGAAGCCACCTGAGGGATGGAGCAGTGCCCAGAGGGAACACAGGGCATTGTGGGCCACTCTCTGATCTGCTGTGGCAGGTCTGTGTTCCCAAGGACTTGTTTCTGGAGAAACAAAACAAGGTGTAGGTTAATAACGTACTTTATAGGTCAGCTGCAGACCTCTTTTGTCCCAAATATGGAGAAAGCCAGGTGAGCTGTTCTGTATGTAAAGAATTATCTTACGTGAAGGCAAGGTTGGTCATACTGATTGATAAAACCGGATTTTTTAAGACCCAGGTTGATCTGAGAAATCCACAAATAACATACCTCTGTGGGAATGTTTTCTCCATGTTAAGGACAGTGAACTAACAGGGTCACCTTCCACTGAACTTTGGGGTCAAACCTCATCTCTATAGGCTGCACAGTCCAGTAGGGAGGTAAATTTGGGTGGACAATTGTCCTGCATCAATATTAGTAAACTAAACAGCATCAGGGAGCTTTCCTGGGGAGTAGAGCTGAGCCATCTATACCAGTACAGTGGGTCCTGGACTGGTTTTGGCCCGAGGCAAACGTGGTCTCTCAAACATGCCTGGCTAAGATTTGGGAATCAGCAGTGGAAGTGTGGGTGAAGCCACGCTGCTTTGGAGGCTGAGACTTCAACAGTAAGGTTGCCAGAGAATAGTCTCAGACAAGTTTAATTTAATAAGTTAATTTTAATTTGTATACATGGAGCTGTGGAGCGTGGGTGAATTCTCGGAGGGACAGGGCATGCAGGTGCCTCGGCTCTCCTCCTGCCCATGGGGATTCAGATCTCCTCGGCGTTCATGGATGTTCTGCTGCTGCATGGGAGCAGTGTCTCCCACCCCCAAACACCTCTCCAGGTCCTAGTTATTTCAGTGTAGTGTGGTAGCAAAGGAGGAGATGTGAGGAAGTGGGGTGACCATTGCAGGAGTCATATTGATATCGGAACACATCAGCCTTGCCCTGCAGTGCTGGGTTGCTGCAGGAGGCCCCTGCTACAGATCAGTTTCTGGGAGGGAAGGGGAGCCTTTCCGAAAGGAGCAGGGCCTCATGTAGAGACTTGCTGCCCTGTGTCAATATGCTGGTGGGGACAAGCTGTAAGGCAGACATCGATGGCTGATAAAAGCCACTCATTAGGCATATTTCTGTGTTACTGGCAGGCAATGGCGTAGCTACATTTCAGCTTTTATTGATAAACCCATCACTACGGACCCGCACAGGCTGACAGGACAGGAAAGATGGCGGTACCTATGGCTGCATGGCCTACGTAAGCACATGAACTGTTTGCCAGGCGCAAAACCCCATCTACCTCCCTCAGCTGCACCTTTGCAGCGGCTGTTTTGAGGCAGGACTAAGAAGTCTGCTGAGGACCAGCATCTTTTGTGTAAACAAACACACTTGCAGGCAGGCATTGGGGCCCCATCAGAAAACAAGATGATTGGAAAGATAAGGTACCAGCATGGTCTTGAAAGAGCTGGGGTTGCTAAGAATGCGCAGCTTCATTAAGGAAGTTTTGTGGGTTAAAACATGTTTGAGCTGGTAAAAATAAACTAAGGGTGGGCCCTGATGCCCAGGCAAACACCTGAAATGGCTGCACTCCTAAGGCAAGATCTTGGAGCTGACGGAGCTCCTACGGTGCGAAGCTGCCAAGCAGAAAGCAGAAATTGCTAAAATGCTTTAATTAAACCACAGAGGGGAGCGGGAAAAGGCAGATGTTTCTTGGGAAGGAGAGCATATCTCGTGCTGGTTCCTCGCAGGACACAACCGCAGCACATCAGAGAGTGGTGGTTCCTTCAGACGGGAGCTCTCACCCAAGTGCCAGCCCTTGGCACCTTCCTGCAAAGAAGAATAAAAATGTAAAGGTGTTAAAAAAACATTCCCCAGAGGAATGGAGTTGGAGGACTGGTTGGTGCCCACTTGCCATGGCAGCCCCTGTTTCTGCTGGGGCAGGAGCCTGGCCCGGCTGGGGGTTGTCCCTGCTGCCTCCAGCCCCGACTCTCTGCCGAGCATTTTTTATGAGCTTAATTTTTTCATAAGTGCTAAATTGATTTAAAGCGAGCATCAAGGAGGCACAAAGAGCAAACAAGTTCTCGGCAGAAATCCTGTGAGTTCCCGCTTAACTGCGCATTTTAAGCCATTCCCCACTGTGGGCAAAACGGGCGCCAGGAGATGCAAGAATGAGATTTTCAAAGCTCATTATTTACTGGTTTATAGACTTTCAGTTATTTCAGCCTGGCAGGTTTGAGAAGGAAACCCGGAGCTTTGGTGAAAGCAATTAGCACGACTTCTACGAGGTATTACTGAGTAATTGTGCCATTATTTATTTCCCGTAAAGCAACAAACTACTAGAGAGGGGTTTATGTTTTCTGTTTGTAGATTATTTGTGTCAGGGTGGATGTCATCACCAGGAGGCTGACAAGTAGGAGTGGGAACACTACAAAGACTTTCCCTGTGACAGTACAAGAACATGCACTTCTCCCCATCTTGTCCACTGTCTGGTACATCTTCCCTTGCTTTTATTCTGTGGTATTAATAACGGTGATGATCCTCAGAGCCAGGTTTGTATTGGTATTAGCCCTGGCCTGGGAGGACCCCAGGAGGGGGACAAGAGTGCCCTGGGTTAGTGCCATGCTGAGTAGGCAAGGGGACAAACCACGGGGCGGCTTTGTGCATCATCCCTAGCAGGCTGACAGTGGGTGGAGGTGTCCACGTTGATCAGTATTCAAGAAGACAGTGGACGAAGTAGCAAAGGTTGCGTTTCCCTCTGCTTGCAAGTAGGTTTTCTTTTCCAGTTTATATCGCTTCCTGCCAGGCATGAAATCGATCCCCTTTGTATGCAGGAATAATTCAGTCCACCTCGAACCAATTCCCGTCCGCTCTGAAAATGAAACATGAGAAGTACTAAAAATAATCAGTAACAGGGCAAGAAATAAATAATCCACTGCTTTGTCCATGGAGAAATGCTTTCTGACTTGGTCATCAGCAAGTAATTATCCTTGCTGGAACTAGCAAAGAGGTTAATATATCTGGAGTGCATAGCTGACCCTGTCTTGGGGAAAATGGTGGGCTGGGGTACTTTTTGAGGTCCTTGGCAGGTATGATATTAAGAATAATGCTATAGAAACTGTTTAGGACGCCTCTTCTTTCAGCGTGGAATGATTGATAATTTGGCTTTTTTTCTGGAACTCCTGAACGTTTGGACACTTCAGAAGTTTTCAAGGCCAGTGTTGAATTGTTACAACTTTTGGAAGCATTGTGAATGACAAAGACCAACAACATGAGGATGAATGGGAAACGTACTTTTTAAAATGCTTTAGTCTAAACAAATACTTAAAATCTGTGAGTACCAGTACAGCCAAAAAATGAAATAGAAAGGAAAATTTTACACACAAAATACTGTTCAGCTTGATATTGGGAAAAACTGGTGCACTTGAGAATGAGCAAAACCATCTGAAACAAACAGGTTATTCCTTTGAAAGAATACCTAGATTCTTTTGTAACGGAATAAAGACACTATAGGTCTTGGGGAAATTATTTAAACTAATATTAAACACCAAAGACATCCCAAGGATCAGATGCAAGGGAAAAAAAAACCAATCTAGGACCTCTCAGGACACTTTTAAAGTGAAAGCACCAGTGAAACCAAGATTGCCGATTGCCACAGGCAGTACTAACCCTAGAGGCAGTTTCAACACTTATATTTAGGACTTTAATTCCAGAGTTTCTTGAAGCTTGAGTGGACTCAATGGCAAAAAAAAAAGAAAGAGAAGTATTCTCTGCACTCCTCCCCTGTGTGACTGAACTTCAGCTGGGCTAATTCTTTGCAGCTGCCCAGGCAGAAAGCCAGACCCTTCAGGTGGTGGGTTATGGGCAGAACAGAAGGAGTTCTGGCATCCTCACAAACAGGACACCCTTGGGCAGGGGAAAGCCCAGAAAATATCAAAGTGCCCAATACATGTTCTCCCACATGGGCTTTGTAAGAGCCAAGGAAAGGAGCATCCAGCGAGGCAGTAGAACATAGTGGTAGGACTGCAAGAGCCAGGCCATGGGGAGGGAGAAGGGATGCGGCTCAAGTCTGCTCTCTTCACCCAGGACACATGGTTTTACATGTCTTACATAGGAGCGGAAAGTAGGGACCTTTGATGCATGTGCACAGTAAAATTAGTGCAGAGGTTAAAAGCGTCTTTTGCTCCATAGTCCTGCCATTCTACGTCATCCCTCCATCCTCCCTCCCTCATGCTGACTAATCCTCTAATCCTCTGCAGTTTGAGTTCTCCTCTCCATAATTTTATTTTTTCTGTTCAAAAATAGTTGCAATCCTTCTGACTTTTTTGCTTTATTATTATATTTCTCTTCAAACAAATCCTTTCTGATAGAGTCAGTCTTTGGCACAGCACCTTCCCTTTCCCTAACAGATTCTACCTCCCTATGGAGAAGTGAAAGTGACCTTCTACTTCTGCACAACTGCTTGGGTGTCAGAGCTCACGTGAAATCTAACAGAGGTGAAAACTTCTCGTCCACCTCACTCATGTCTGCACATCATGAAATTATCTTTATTCATCAGCACAATACATATATCTAACCAAATCACTTAACAATCAGTTTTGTTTCCCAAATGTGTAGAGGGCACCATCAATCAGATAGGATAAATTCAGAATATTTGATGTCTGGGCCTTTCAAGTGAAAATAACAAGCTAATAGTAACGTTATCCTTAAAAGCTAGGGTTCTTCCCCAAAATATTGTGTCAAAAAATAACCCAAACTGAGATCATTATTTTTACTCAGTGCTGTTGTGAGTCACAGAAAACGTCCAGGAAATCTGAACAGGTATGTGAAATGTAGAGGATTTAGAAAAGATTGAGCAAAAAAGTATTATCCATCTCAGCTGCCCTAGAGCTGCTGGTCTGCTTCAGTTTACTGGAATTTGGCTGAGATAACCCGTCTCCCAGTGTTTTACGTAACCGTAATGGCAGCAGATGAGTGACAGTAGCTCAGATGGGGGTGCTGGTCAGTGCTGGCCGATACCCAAACCCAGCCCCGGCGCAGGCAGGCGCCCCGCGCAGGGGGCCGGGGCTGTGCAGCAGGAAGGAGGTGTTGCTTCCTGCTCACTTTGTAAGCCGTTGTTCAGTTTAAAATGTGAAGCCGAAAAGGGAGAGATTGGGAGAGCAAAGGTCTGGTTGGAAAGTTTCAAGTGCCTTCATGTTCTCCTTGCTTATGAAGGAATAAGCTTGCCCTTGTCAAAAAAGTGACCTGGAGATTTATGTTTGCACCATCAGGACTGCCCGTCAGCAGTCAAGGTCTAAGCGTTATTTCTTAAATGAAAGCAAAAGCCCGTCCTCCTCCTGCATGGAGGGTCAGCAGTCCCTTCTGCCTCCCGCAGTGGGGCATCCGCCGGTCGGGCAGGGCTGTGCTGGGTTTTGGGGACGTGAGGTCTGCGGGCTCTGGCTGAGGGCTGCAGGCTGAGAGGGACCTCACTGAAATCTGGGCTGCCAAAATCTGGCTCTGATAAAACGGCCCAACCCATCCTGTAAAGACTTCTACTGAAAAATCTTGAAATAATCACAGAGGAAATGACGGGAACTCAGGCCTCCCTTCCCGCCCGAGCCAGGCACTCCCTGGCCCTTTTTCCCTCCAGCCCGCTGGACATGCCGGTGTCCCCGGGGAAGGGACAGGGCTCCAGCAGCGGGACAGATGGCAAGGGCAGGCTGAAGTGGCAGGGAGGAGGGATTGCAGCAACACACTCCACGCTGCGCTCGGCTCCTCGTAGGAGTATGGAAATGTAGGGTCAAGTTCAGAGATTGCAGCGGCAGGAGAGGGAGGAGCAGAGCAATTCCTCTGGCCGGAATGACATTTCACTTATTTATACCAGCTGCAAATCTTATCTGGAGTCTTGAGAGACTTTAGTGGGGTTCTCCTTGTTTGCATTTAAGAAGGCGTTCAATTAACAGAAGCGCTGCATGCTGAAGTGCCTGCTTTATGAGGGGGCAGGGCTGAATAGGTTAAAAATATATAGGACTTTGGATTATATTACTTCCTATGAAAGAGTTTCCAGCTCTGCTGTCTCAGTCCATGTATCTCCTCCCTTATCAGTGGATTAGATATAAAGAAACCACTCTCACTGTTTTTATCAAGAAGGTGAGGCTGTTGTGTTTGATTTTTTACCTTGTGGTTTATAACGTGTCAGTTCCTGGTGAGACATAGTCTGAACCTGGCATTGGTTTGGTACCTTTGTAAATTGCTGAGCATCACAAGAGGGTAATAAGGAATATGCTGTGCATGCCCTACCTGCCCTCCATCCTGTCCGTCTTCCTTGGGTGACCCCAAACATTATTTTGTGTGCCATATTCTTCTATTACACACATTTTCTTCAATGCTGTTTTTTTCTGGGTGTGCACTAATGTACTCCTGTCCTACGGCAGCTATAGAGGAGCAATGTGTCAGCAGGCTGCAATGTGCCTCCGTGCGCACGCAGTGGTCATCGGTCTGCAGGTACAGTCCTGGGCTGGGGAAGGGATGCTCTTGGGACCTGTGTTCCTAACTCCCTTAGATTCCCCTGAAAAAAAAAACCCAAACCAACCTTTAATTTGTGGAATTGTACAGACTGGTGACAGCAGAACACAAGCAGCAAACCTGAGAAAACAAGCTGTCCTCAGCAGAGATGTTGCAAGATTTGGTGGCCGGTAGGTTCCCTGCTCCTCCAGGCTTCCTTCTGGATGTTGCTGCCACCACCTCCCTCTTGGTCAGCTTCATAGGTGGTCACCCCTCATCCTAGGCGGTGGCAGCAGCCAGCAGGACGTTTCCTGTACCTTTGCACAGCTCTGAGATTTGTAAAGCTGCTCCAGGCTCCAGAGAAAGCGTGTGAAGCCTGTTCAGCCTGTACAGAGAAGCTGACATTGCCCCAAGGCAGGGAAGGGACGTGGAAACCACCAAGTGATCTGGCCATCCATGGGAAGATTCACAGAAAGAAAGCAGCGAGCAGGCTGTGCCCTGGTCTTTGGGCATCTGCAGTCGCTCTGAGGCTGTAAACCACTCGTGGCAGGAACTGTCATCTCCTATGAGGCACAGTGGGTGGTGTAGGCCACATAAAATACATAGAAATCCCAGTCCAGCCCAGACTGTAAAACTGCATTAAAGTGAAAACAGATTCGGGCACTTCTCAGGCTGTGGGCAGATGTCAGCTCCGGGATGTCGCAGCTCCCTCTGGGCCTCTGTCAGCGGGTTGTCCTCGTTGCCTCGACAGAGCGTGCCGCTTCCTCCCGTCCCGCGGCGCGGCTCCCCGTTTTTGTTCATTTGGTGGCCGGCTGGGGAAGAGTGAGCGGCAGCAGCCGGGTCGGAGCGCAGTGACCTCCGGCAGGGCAGTGACAGCTGGGCCGGGAATGGAAACCTCCGGCTGGCACCGCTCCCCGCGGAGCGCCGCCCCGTCTGCTGCATTCTCGGTCGGTGCCCAACGAAGATGTGAGTGACCCCTTCTCAGCTGTTCGTCGCGGCTGCGATGCCAGGGATGCCCTCAGATCTGCTGTCAGGTCAGGGCAGACGCTGCAGGGACTCGCTAATCCCCTCCAGGAAAGTTCCTGCGGCTTATTTCAAATACCCAGTTTAAACTGGTTAATCCGAGCGGGTCGGTCTGTCTGGCGGGGCCGGCAGCGCGCTGACACATGCGCTGCTGTGGGTGAAGGTCGGCTGCCGCTCCAGGGCAGTGACGAAGAGCGGCTGGTTCTGCCACTTCCCAGCCAGACCTCCGCCTGCAGCCCTGAAAGCCTCTCGTCCAAATCCTGTGCAGTTCTGGGCTGTTTCCCATGCAGGTTTTAGTGCTTTCTGTCCTTCCTTAGTTTGAAACAGGACTTCTGTTTTTTCCCTGGTGAGACTAGTAAAAGCTAGGAGGATATTAATCTTAAACTTCCCCTTTATATCTAATTACACACCTGGGTAACAAAGTAATTTTTCCTAGAGAAGCAGATGGGGTGAAAATGTGGCTGTTTCCAAATTGCACAGCACAACTAACAGATGCCATTTTAACCGTGACCCGTGTTTCTCTGCAGCCTGGTTTATCGTGCTCGGGAGAAATTTCAGGAAGTTGTGCAGAGCAAAAGGGTGTAGTGTGGCTTTTCATTGTTTTCACTGCTCCTACGCTTCTATGATGCAGGAAAACAAGGGGAAAATATCCTTTCGCTGGGACTCACTCCCATGTTTCTTGTGAACCTGGAGTTCAATCGAGCATCGATAAAATGGAAGCTGAGGGAGCACAGACTGCAACGAGGGAAAGACGGTGCTCGGTGCACTGCGCGTGTTTCACACTCAGCCAAAGTTTGTTTGCTTCTCCTGACTTAGTAGCATTTAAGTAATCTCACTAGCATCTATACATAAATAACTTGCCATGGCAAACAGCATCAACTTTGAATCTGCAACTTTTGCTCAGGAAGATTCAGCTAAAACTGGCTTTATTTTCATATAAACCTGATGACTTTTTTTCAGTCATATAATGTTAATTACCCGACATTCACGTAACGTGTTTTATGTTGGCTGAAAGCCAGACCACTTTGTGAGCTTTTTGGAGGGCGCTGGTAAACGAACTCTGAATAGTCCCCTTCCTTCAGTTTAAGTTGCTTTTCCCCAGCTGTGGCTCCTCTCCTCCTTCCTAACTCTTCTGCTGATGTTAATGCTCTAAGAGGAGTCATTAGACCAACCCCCCAGGGTCAGGTCCTGGGTGTATACTCATCTTAATTGCCAATTTCTGACGATGACCTGACTTTTTATACGTAAGTAGCAAGCTCCCTCCTGTGAGCCCTGTGATGGGCTCGGCAACCGCTGGCAGTGAGGTGGAGGGAAGAGCTAGGGGCAAGCCTTCCTTGAACAACAGCAGCCAGGTTTGCTCAAGCCTGTCTGTCAGGGCTGTCGGGGTTTTACGTGCGGCAATAACACAGTCTCCGCACACATACCATTTTACTCAGAAATGCCTCGATCAAGGCCAAACGTTGCTTTGCTGAAGAAGACAGGCAGATCTTGATTCGAAACTTGAAATGGAGGCAGCTCGCCATGTACTAACAATGGATGACCCTCCTACTTACACATTTTTGTCATATTTCTCTGTCTGAATAGCTTCAACTTCCAAGTGTATGGAAGGCTTTGTTGTCAGATTAAAAACCTCTGTAGTCAAAGTCATCTCTTTTCCCTTTCATGGGAAGTGTTTACAGCTGACTCATCTGCGTCTGACTCACCTGATGCAACAGTCCATTGCTTTCAGGACAGTCCTGAGTGTAGAGTCAGGTAAAGGTAGGAAATTTGGGAAGCTGCAGGCAGAAGTATGGATGCAGGTGGTGTTGTCCTAAGTGAAACTGCCCTTCGCATAGGTAAATGAGTGATCCTGCTGTGTCTAGAGAGCATTAGGCACATCCAGCATGTCCCACAGAGGTGGCCAGAGTCGTCTGTGTGTATTAGGTAGTCTTAGTGGTCACACAGAGATGGAATTCACAGCATGTGTCCTTCAAGTCTGATACACCTGGGGTGTTTTGGACCTCCTGTGCAAGTGCTGGATCGGTTGTTGTAAGTAAGTGTCATCATGGGGTCAGGGTGCTCCAGATTTACCCTGCACACACAGTCATGGTGTGGGTTTCTGGAGCATAATATGTCAATCTACTGCAGCCTTCCCTTTGAGTCCCCCCATGTTGGTGCTCCCCAATGCATTTTGGCACTGGCAATCATACGGTCATGGAGTGGGTTGAACCAGCTCAGTGGTGCAGCTGACTGTGCAGATACACAATCACTAGCACTGACACAGGAGAAGTGATGGGAGCAGGCAGGAGAGGGCAGGACTGCTCCTCTTGACAGCAGCACATGCTTAGATTGACATAAACCAACCGTGACACCACACTGTCAGTGATTTGTCTGGGATTTTAACGTGTTGGACAGCCCAGGCAAAATTATAGCTGGGGCTCATGCTTTGATGAAGCTGCTGAAGACATGACACCAGTGGACAAATTCCTCTGCTTCTGTCTGGTAAAGAGGGAATAACTGAGGTGCTGGGACAACTGGTAGTTCTGATGGAGCTACCCTGGCCACAGGATGGACTAATCCCTGCATACCGCAAGAAAGAACCAGGACCACCAAGACCACATGGCTGGGCACACACGGAGACAGAAATTACACCTGGTTTGAGTAATGCATCTGCTTATCTTCTCCTAGTTAAAACGACTGACCAGTCTCAAAAAAAGGATCATATTGATTTTTCACAGCTGTAGCATATTAAGTAAATATTTTTTTTCTAGTAGCATGTCTGCCACAGTCCTCCTTAACTCAGGTGGTGAAGTCCTGGGTCTTGGTGCTCTAGCCCTATTGATTCTCTGTCCCTTCCTTCTGTGATGACCCCCAAATCTTCACAAAACAGCGGCGTATCAGTGCCTTTGACTGGGCCTTCACTTGACATTGGCTGGCTTTGGGGGTTGGAGGTATCATTGGGCTTCTCATCTAGCTACCACAATCTGCAAACAATTAATCTTGGTCTGGACTGTACAAGGACTCTGTTCTACTCTGTCTTCACAAACACTTCTCCTCCCTTGACCTTTTGGAATGATCATTCAGTCTGTAAAGTTTCCCTTTGCTTCCTGTTGTATTCAATAAATTCTTTTGCTTAAAAAGTCTCTTGTTGATATGAACCATCTGGCATCTGGGGGAAAGGAGAAGACAAAGGAAAGACAACAAGCTGAGTGCTGGATTGCGGGTCAAATGCCTCATCTGTAAAATCCTAACATAGAAACATGCTGAAAAAGGAGGGAACAGGAGTGAGAACTGGGGAAACTTCTGCTTCAGGCTGTTGTTTGCTGGCGCAGTGCCCAGCAGGCACTGCATCAGGCAGCTCAGACTGGGAGCTTGTTTTCACTGCTGCGTGCTACTTCATTTTCTGGCCTGGGACGACATCTGGCTGGAATGTTCTTTTCCACACCCCGGGAAGAGTGCTCTTTTTAGCTGGTTACTGCAGTCCTCGGCATTAAAATATAGTGAATCAGACTACGAAGTAGCATGAGATTGGCTTAAAAATAATGAGGTTTAAGTACAGTTGATCTTTGAGTTCATTTTGTTTGCCTTCTGGCTTAGAAACCTTTAGAATATGTGATGTGAGTATCTTCCTGCTTTTCATCATGACTGTGAGTGCTCAGAAGTCCCTTTAAAAATTACACCTCCCCCCTCCCCCCAACAAAAACAACAAAAGCAACAAAACAAACAGAATACATCCTTACCTTTTTATTGAGAAGTCCAGAATAAATTATTTGGGCTTTTGGAATAACACCAGTTATCAGAAACTCTCAATAAAAGGTAGGATAATTGGCAATATTCTTGCTAAGAAATTAGAAGGGGGTTAGTGGGACAGGAAAATCAGAGAAACAGGAAAGAAGACTTATTATCTTCAAGAGATTACTTAAGTCCAGGAAGAAACAGGCTGTGGTGGTGTAATACCCACACAGTTATCTCCAGATTTTGAGTTCTTTCCCTGTGGCTGGAAAGAGTTTCTCCACCAGCAGAGAAGAGGTTCTAGATGAACAGAATTCATGGTCTGGAAACAGACACCAGAGGCGGTTACACTGATCAAACCAGTGTATGTGCTCCCACATCCACCAAGTTGCATCAAAGCACAAGGAACTTGCGCTTGGCTTCTTTTGCAGCATTCTGGATTTCAACGTGCTGTGGTTAACCCCAGCTGGCAACTAGGACCACACAGCCATTCACTCGCTGTCCCCCCTGCCCTCCCTGCAGTGGGCTAGGGAGAAGAGGGAGAAAAAGAAAAAAAACAACTCGTGGGTTGAGGTAAAGACAGTTTAATAGAACAATAATGGAAGATAAAATAGCAATAATAATAATGGTAAAGGAATATACAAAATCAGTGATGCAATGCAATTGCTCACCACCCAGTGAATGATTGTCCATCCCGTCCCGAGTAGAGATTGCGGATTCCTGCCCCCTGGCCAATGCCCATTTATATACTGAGCATGACATCTATGGTATGGAATATTCCTTTGGCCAGTTTGGATGAGTTTTTCTGTCTATGCTCCTTCTCAGCTTTTATGGGAAGCTGAAAAAGTCGTTGACTGCTCAGCAACAACTAAAAACATTAGTGTGTTATCAACATTATTCTCATCCTAAATCCAAAACACAGCCCTATACCAGCTGCTAGGAAGAAAATTAACTATCCCAGCTGAAACCAGGACACAACAGCAGCTTTGCATAACAACATGTGTCATTTTTCACTGATAACCTGTTGCAAATCTTTCAATCTACCCCTGCAAAACAGAACAGTTTTCGCAACACCTGGTATTTTTACACAACATGAAAATGAGGTACTATATGCTGGCAGAGTTGTTTAATTTACTGCCCGAGCTGCAGGCACGGGGCTGGTAGCCACAGGTTAGTTCAATCTGACTCTTCTTGGCTGGGGAATTCTGCAGAGAGCACAGCCACAAGTGTGAGGACTACAGACCAATAATTTCTCTTTTGGTCTGTCTACATTTACTACTTCTCAACACAGTAAGATAACTTTCTGGTATTAGCTCTTGCAGGTAGGTTAGGCAAACTTAGGTGAAATATGTCCCTTCCAACTACAGCAAGAATATAATTCAGTACCAATGACAAGTTAGAACTATAAATATATTAAAACTTGAGCTCTGTGCCATGCCTAAGAGTTAAAAACATACTGCAGGAACATTGGAATGGTTTCCCTTGAGAGTGGAGCCACACACATAGGAGCTGCTCTGAAATCACATATCAGCATCTCCTGGTTGATATTTACTTCATTATTGACTCATTTATGAGGCTAATTAAGCAATGGAACAGGTTGGCCAGAAACACTGTGTACTCTTTGCCACTGCTGTTTTTAAGACCAGACTAGATAGAACCCTGACCTCAAGGAGCAGAAGGTTGGACTAGAGGCTTTACAAGGTCCCTCCAACATGAGGGTTCCTGCGATGCTGTGACTCCAGGCCTCTCAGGCAAGAATCTCAGCTTTTGAGATTTTTCCCTGCATTTTCCAGTCTGTAAAATATAGCCCGGCCTCTTCACCCCTTCATAATTCTTGTAAAAAATCAAAAAGAAACATGCCACTGAAAAGCAGTAAAATGTGCTGTGTTTGTGTTTTTTATGGGTGCTGACTGCAGACATTATTAATATTTTGCTCTTCAACTTTGGAGGAGCCTGTAAGGGTAGAGAAGCAGCACAAAGGTGAAGAAATATAAGCGCGTATCTTATTTGGTAAGGTGACAGCTGGAGGTGTGGGCTCCCTGTTGGAACAAAAGCACAGTCCAGTGATGATTGACTGGCGAACCAGAATATTGCCTGGCATGGTGGTTCCTCAGAGCCCAACACGAAGCAGTGACTCCCATGCTGCAAAAGCAGCAGGCAGAGTCATGCTGTTGGCTTGAATACATGCAATCTAATTTTGTTTTACATCTTATTTTGGAGGCCCGTTGTCTTAGGCCTCTAAGAAGACTATCATGTGCCTCTGCATGAAATGCATGGGACATATGTGTGTGGTGGTGATACTCTCCTTATAGTTTTGGGAGCCTCTCTACTAGAAACCCTGTCCAAGCTCCAATGTTGGCTTTTTTTTTTTCCAGTTCCCTTCTCTGGGCTTTTCCACATCCCCAGCCTTTTCCTTCTTCAGGCAGTGCCCAAGCAGGATGGATCTGCCACCCATTCCTGTTCTCCAGACACTCCCTTGGAGTTACCAGGGAGTAGTAGGGGCCTGGGGACATCACTTTGGGATTGCGTGAGGCCACACAGCCTGACAAGGGAGGAAGGGCTTGTTGCTACAGGTTGCTTGCCACAGCATGGTGATCTCGCTGCGCCTTCACAGCATGCTTTTGCTCATGGTTAATCTATAAATGGCTTCTAGAGTCCCTGCTTTCTGCCTCTGGGATTTGGGGCTTTAGCCGCTCCCAGCCTTCAACCTGGGAATTCACAATCAGATTTTAGTATGCTCAGAGCAAATCTTGGATGGCCTGAGTATGATGTCCTGTTCTTTTAGGGACCATCAATTTTCCATGTTCTGTCACCTTTGAAGATGCTCATGAGTCTCCTTTTGCATGACCATAGCTCATCAGTGCTATGTTTAATATCGTCTCAGAGTCATTATTTCAGCAGCCTCATTAATCTCTGGTCTTTCAACAAGAGCTATTTGGAAGAATGCTGACCAGTTATGGCTGTCTATGGGTACAGCAGTTTGACTTAAGCTCCCTAACTTTTCCATTCTTTCTAATGCCTGGTGCTTCTGCTCTTCCATCCCTCCATCTCATGCTCCAAAACACCTCTCAGAGCCTCAATAACAGGCCTCCTGCCCACCTTATGCTGGAGCTGAGGGCAGGTCTGTAAGGCTATGGGATTTAGGAAGGACTCTCTAATACGGCAATATGGGACTCTTCAGGGCTCCCATTCAGTTCTGTCAGTCCCAATTCCTCTCTTCTGTTATGTCTCTCTATAATTTACATTGCCCTGTGGGTGCGTTCAACCCCTGGGCTATTTCTGTAGCTTTGTTTCTCAGAGGTGGTCTTCACCCTGCTGAGCCTTCAGGTTCCTTGAGGAGTGGGGCCCCGTGGCCAAATTATTGTGCTTTGCAAAATTTAGATTTTCAGATATGATCAACAGATTATTTGTTTCTTCTTACCAAGCCATCGTTAAAGGCAGCACCTTTTCAGGTGACGGAGAGTCCTCCTGCCAGTTTCTTTATGTTGAGCTGTATGATCAGTGTAGACCATCCCTTTCCCCCGTACCAGCTTTAAGCATCGTGTTTTCTGGGTAAGGGATCCAGTGCATTGTAGGGAAATATTGAGAGAAAGGAAGGGATAAGGATTAAAACAGTGGGAATTAACAACTCTTGGGAACGGGGGTGTGGGAATGCACTGAGTCCCAAAAGACATGTTACTGTAACGGTGATTTCAGTCTGAGCATGCACAGATGGCTTTTAGGAGATCTACAAAGGATCACGTGTTGAAAACAAGTCCTTATATTCTACAGGGTCATGTGTGTATATGAAATTTAGAAAGGGGGTTGGAAGATTTTTAGGGATCTACAAACTGGAAAAAGTAGAAAGCGACTAAAAATTCTTTAGTAAAGGGATTTGATTACAGTGAACTGAGAGAGAAGCCATATATACTACCACTGAAAACCTGAACTGAAGTCATGTGCCAGGAGGGAAGACAATGTCACCATCACTCACTTGTTCCTTGAGAGGGTAAGTAGAGTGCTTGCTCTAACTGGGAAATGCAGAAACCTGCCCCTGGGAAGTGCTGGGCTGCATAACTCTGCAAAATAGTTCTTAAATATTAGACAAAGTTTTCATTCACATTTACGGAGATGAAGCTTGTTCTAAGTATTCAGAAATTCAAATAAAAATGTCGAAGTTCTCAAACTTGACAGCTGTCCAGTGTGAGTTAATACACTGATAGTTTCACCTCTTGATTTTTGCCCTGTTTCTGGGAGGTACGGGGGGTTACATGTGCACTGTTTTTGTTACCTTGATCTCTATGAATGCAAAGACACAGTGCGTTTAGGTAACTCCCGAGTAATAAACCCCCGAAGAGGCTGGCCATTAGGTGGCAGCACAGATACACTCAATCTCCATTGCTGCCAGGTGCTGCTCTAGGAAGGTCCTTCAATATCTTTCAGCATCCCCTAGGTATCTTGTGGCTGAGGAATATTCACAATACGTAACACAAAATTAATTACAACCTGTAAATGAAGAAGTTTTTATTATATTACAGCAGATAAAAATAAAAAAAACCCAAACAGTAGTAGCCCGTATTAAGCTGGCAGCTCTTTCAGAATTTCTGAATTATTTTATTCCTTATCCTTCCAAAGCATACAGGGAATTCAGCTGTACTGAATAAACCAGCTCATTTCTTGATGACATGTATAGCAGCTGATAGCCTAAAAGCTCTTCCAGAAAGCTCATTTTGATGCCACCAAACATCTCAGCTCATTGCCTGAGGAGCGTAATATTTTACTTCATCTTCAATTGCCATTTGAGAAACTCAACAAATACAGGAGGCACTTCTTAATTGAGCCTCAGAATATTCCAGTGACACTCCAACTGAGTTCATTTTATTAATGGAAAAAAATTGACGCAAACGGAGAGGAGAGCTAGCTTTCTTTTTCAAACTGAAATGTCTCCCACCTAGCTCATTAGTAATTTTGCATTGTGTTGGCATAACTTCAGATAAAGGAGAATCAAGGTGCTAATTGCATACCCCTAAGCCTGACATTTGTGCTGACACCCTGGTGCTTTCCCTGGTATCTTTTGAGAAGGCCATGTTTGAGAATCATCAAAGTAATGAGGTGCCTTGTCTTCTCTGTGGCACAGCAAAACTACATTTCTGTCCTGAGACCTGATGGGGAAATCCTGAGTCTGTGTCAACTGGTAATGTAACTGATATTCTAGAGCATCTTCTGCTGTTAAACTGTGCAAATATGTTTTTAAATATGTGTTAATCATATCCAAGAGACATCAGTCTAGTATATAGGATTTTTACAATCTTTATTTCATTTGTTTCCCTAAGAATAGCAAGGTAATAGATTAATAAAAATTATTAGCAATTAAGAATACATAAAACATATTCCTTATTAATAATTCTTACAACTATGCTAGGCTAATGTAACGCTAACTTGTACTTGACCAAACCAGGAGTAATAATCCATATTGTTATGCTTATTTAAAACCAATTTGTGGAGGTAAAGCCAGCCCCAGCTCCTAGCTTTTTGGAGCGTCTTTCCTTCCAGGCTGTTTTCCCAGGGGACTGAGCTGATGTTCAAACTTGGAGGCCAGTCTCGCACCAGTGGTCTCGGGAAGTGTTTGGCAGCAGCTATTGAAACTGCTCCAAAACGAGAGGAGCTTTTTAGTGTCTCATAGGCAATTAGGGGCCATAACTCCTCTTGGGAGTTGAGCACTGTGTGCCTACTTATACTTTCTTCTCCAGAAATCTGTCTCTTGCACAGGCAATACTTCCCTCGTCACCTTGTGAAGTGGAAAAGCTATGTAACTGCCCACAGCAGTGTAACAAGACTGTCTGGAAGAAGGGAAGGATGTATCAGTTTACTTTTTAAAATGCAAAAGGCATTTCAGAAGGCAGTATGAAGTAATGCTAAGCAAAAATTTAAGAGAGACAGATGGGTAATAGAAAGCGTCACGGCAGTATTTGATCACTGCAGGCCTTGGCATTGTGTATTCGGCAGCATGGGACTAACGTTGCTTGATATAAAGGGAAGAGCATGAAATTTTTAAACCACATGTTCTCCTTTCTGCAGAATTTTGTGTCTTCCGTGAAAGTCTCTTCTCAAAATATTAATGTAAGCCAATCAGGATCACAGATGAAGGTGGAATGGCTGCAAGTATGGCTAACGCGTGCAGGCACTGCCAGCTACTCCAACAGCAGGCAAAGCCCTTCCCTGCTGCGCAGAGCTCCTTGGAAAGGAGAAATGTGTAAACCTCTAGACTTTAGCACATGGAAAAAAACTATGGTGCTTTCTGGCACTTCCTCGGAAGCTACTCAGCACTCAGCATATGGCTGACTTTTCAATGTATAAACTAGTCAGACAAATATGTTGGGTTTTTTTTTAATTTATTTTTAAAATTTTTTTTTAAAAAATTTAATTTATTTTTTGATTATTTTAATTTTTCTAGTTCTTATTCCATTTCAAATCATCCGAGAATCAGCTGAAGCTACTAAAACTTTTAAGTGTTTGAAGCACATCAGACTAGCAGGGTGAAAATGGACAGAAAGCTGCTGGGCCCAGCATTACGTTTTCCTACCTAGAACAAGGGAAGCTGGGCAGTGTAAGGGAAGCTGACCCTTTACTCCAATCGATATATAACAGAGCCTGGAAGTTTGGGAATAATTAGAGGCCGGTCACAATAATTTCTAGACCATCTCCAAACACAGATACTATTGCATCAGCATCACGGAGGCACATCCAGCATCTATTTGACAAGAAAGTACCTACCTCTTGTTGCTGCGAGCTTTGGGATGATGTACATCTGTGACAGCCCCTGATGGTTGCAGGAATTTTGCCCTCAGTGTAACTTCGTGTTAGTGAAATTAGGGGGAATACATCTCTGAGCTTTACTGTGTCCTTCAAATCACTTGTTCGAGATTTCCAATCTATTTAGGAATAACTGAAATGCATTGCCTATAAAAATGAACAGGACTTCAGCATCCTACACACCTGGAAGTTCTCTATTTAACTTTAATTAACTCCTAAATAATTTACACTCTCCTTTCCCTTACTATAAACTAAGTTTTACACTAAACAAAATAATCAGGAACTTCATACTGTTGCCCATGTGTATATAGTCAGGTACCAAAGGGTGGAGATGACTTACCAACAAGGTTCTTATACTGTGAATTTGACCCATGCATACAAATCCCTGCACTCATTGAGGAACTAGATTTTGCTTGGACTTTGTATACCTTAGGGATCTGTGTAGGTACAGGTGTGTAGGAGGTGGCCAAGCTTGTGTTTAGGAGGAGGACAGGAATCCCAGCAACAGCACCCATTACCACAGATGAGCTGGAGAAAAGCACTATCACACTTTATTTTAGTATGCTACAAAATTCATTGTTGAACTTTATTAGGTACTTTAATACCAAGCATACTTTAAAGTAACAAAAATTATTGTTGTTATTACTTTTTACAGAAAATCAGGTATTTCAACAGTTTTCTTTACAGTTTGTCGACTTAAAAAAAAATTACAATTGACAAGTTACAGTGGAGTGGGATGGGAAAGTGGTAACATTTAAAAAGATAAAACATACTATTCATACCGAGTCAACATTTAGTGATGTACGTCCTGGTACGTCTCCCCTTCTGACTGTGTACAAGTGGTACGTTTTCATTGAGCTACCCTGGCGAGCGATGACACTTTTTTTTGCAACATTTGTGTGTATTTTGAAAGGGCTTTTACATTACACTGTCACCATGATGCAAAACGTAGTAGTCCATAACAAAATAATATAATACAGAGAAACCCTGTTTCGGTGATTTCTGTTGCAGCAAAAGTGCCATGACTGCAATAGTTTGGGATAGAGGCAAACCTAAGGCGCAAATGAAGACGGTGATACAACGGCACATCCAGATAGCAAACCCTTTCACAGGCTTTTGAGGTCACAGTGTGGCTGTGAGCCAACAGGAGCAGTGAGTGAGGACGGGCTTCGCCGAGAGACCGTTTAACAGGGACTCCTGAATGAATGCACCCGGCCCTTAAGGATGTGCATTTTCCAGCTGACACTGGTTGGACTAATCATAGATTAAAAAACCTGCCTGAAGTGGGGCCTTCATGAGTTTATGCAGCCTCATGTGTAAACTACTTGACTTTTACCTTCCATCCCCTTCAGGTCAGTAGCAAGTACTGGAAATATGTTTATGGTAGTTGATTGATTTGGGTGGGATTTTTGACCAGCTCTAATACTAGTCCAGTAGAAGTTGGGGAGTTACAAGAGCAGATCTGGATTAAAACAAACTTTTCAAAAAATGCTGCCCAGACTCACACATAAATTTACTTGGCAGACATCCACATCAGCGTCCAGGCTCTAAAACAAGCAGTGCTACACTGTACCTTGGTAGTTAGATAAAAGAGTTATCTAATTCCTTGCATTTATTTATTGACAGTTTGCTTAAAGATAATTTTTCATTAAAAAATAAAATTAATTGTCTGGTTTTCATGCACTAAATTCTGGGATAACTTGTGTTGTGCAGCCAATAGTTAAAACCCAGTTTAACTCATGTTTTGCTCATGTCTTCAGTGCATTGTGTTATTTGGGATCAATATCAGCAATGACTTACTATTTTTGCCATTTTCCCCCACAGCCAAAGAATGAAGCAACAGGCTTAAAAAAAATCTGAAGAAATTAGTGTTGCAGTGCTCATTTTTGGCTGGATTCGGTTGCGATATGCAGGAGAGGGTGGAAGAAATGCAGGGAGCAGCGTGCTCCTGACTGGTCCTGTGCCAGGAGGAGACACGTCCCATGCTGGTAGGTATCGGAGAGCAGCAGAGGAGAGAGGATCCTTGCTTCCCTCCCTTGCTCTGTGCCCGGTGCTTGGCATCCAGGCCCTTCACTATGAAGTCTTTCTTCATACCCTGTGCCTCTCCCTGTTTGACTGCTCAGCGGCTTCTGGAAATGAGGGTGCCCTTTGGGGAGCGACCCGCTGAGCCCCTGTGGAGGGAAGCACCAGCCCCACCAGTGCCCCGGGGCTCCGTGCACCCAGCCCCTCCCCTCACATAGCTATTTGCAATGTGTATTTGCTTACTAGTCTCTTAATTTATGTGTTGAGTTTAAGGCCAGAAGGGACTGTTAGGTCACCTCGCCTGATTGGCATTAGCACGGGCCAGAGAGCGTCACTCAGTGGTTGTATGGCAGAACAAGGAAAAGCATAGAAATGCCCTTGCAGAGAGCAGCTGTATGTTACGTTTAAGGGGTAAATTACTTTCTCCTATTAAAAAAGAAATCAAGTGATTTTATTTTGTCACTTCAAATACAAACAATTCTATGTGTCTTGGGAAATCATAGTATTATGATATTCAGTCAGACGTATCTTAGAGTATATATGCTTCATAGAACTAGAATATAGGTCAGAAATAATTTTTCAGTCTTAAGTTTGTTACAGACATAGATTAATTGGAACACATATGCAGTAAAAATTGAGAAGCTTTACAGTTTTAGTCAACTTATTATACAGTGAAGTAAATGAAGTGCAGCAATGTAGCAGTAAAAGTTATGCTTTTTCCACTAGGTGATGGAAACATTCAGAGAGTCTATTTATAAATGCTAATTTAAGAGAGATGTCCTATCAACTTCTTGGCTACTGGGATAGGAATAGTCTGGAGTTAACTGCCTCTCTACTGTGAAAGGTTTTAAAGCTTTTTGCTTTCCGTCCGAATAAAAAAAATGACATTTACAAACCTCTTCAATGCATATATATTACATATGTTTATCTAGCAACAACTACACCCCTTTTAATTTATTCCCCAGATGTGACTTTTCATGCATGTCTTCTGGATGCTGTATTCAGCAACAGTTTCTAATGAGCTGGTGTGTAATCCATGATTGCATTTCTGTTCTGAAAATCACTTCCACGTCTGGCTGATCTATGTTTAGAAGGTGGCGCTTACCCATCAGGCATTTTTGCACTCGGCAGTGTTCTTCTCTGTCGGAGGCCCTTTCCCAAGCTTCTTCCCATTTTAATGTTGATGTACAAAAGCTGTTATTCGTTTTGTTTTGTGCTCATTCTAGTGAGGATTGGCTTAGTAGGACTGTGCAAAACAGAGAGAAGAGAGAAGCTGGTTTACTGCCAACAAACATACAGACGTTCACGCTGTGCTTGGCTCAGGCTGAGCCTCTGATCGATATTCTAATACACTTCATTATTTGCATTTCCATTTATCATGAAAAACGACAAGTTTAATCTTCAGATATGACAAGGATTTGTAATCTGGAATTCTTAAAAATCAGTTTTCATCAGCTAATCGACACGGGAAGTCAAAATAATGAGATAGTATCATCTAAAGTTTGAACAATATGAAAATAAAGTTACAATGTGTGTGGGGCAAGGATGACATTTGCTAGATGAACATCATGAATTGAGTTAAAATCCTGACATTTCTGTTCTGTATCAATAACTTCTTTCACTCCCCTGAGCCCACAATCCACATTTGTAAGCAGGGTAAAAAAAACCCCTTGTGTTAAATTTCAAAGGAGCAGACCCCCATTAGGACAGAGGTGTTTTCAACCCAAACGCTCTCTTAAAAACTGATTCTCACCCACCCAATTTCCATATACTGCAAACAGAGCTGCTTATGCAGGACAGCGGACACCGGTGAGGAAGGCTTCCCCCTCCTTGCTGGGGGCGACTGCCCGAGAATCAGCGCTGGAGGGGGAGCGCATGGGAACAAAGCCGTAATGAGAAAGTCCATTTACAGGTACCCACATACATGCAAATATAAAAACATGACTGCATTTGGCCTTGAACAGAAGGTTCTTGCACCAAATGGGCTCTGCAAATTCACCATTAGTTAAATTCCCCCTGGTCAGTTGGGCAGGCAGCCACCCCTCGGCCTCTTGTGAAAGGGTCACTGGTCATGGGTCCTATGAGCCTGCAGCCTGGGGGAGAGGACAGCCACCTTCATCGCAACCCCACTCCCCTCATCGTAACGCAGTGGCCTCCGCAGGAGACTGCTGGAATGCAGAACTCGGGGGGGAAATCACAATTTTTGTGAACATAAAAAGAACTGATTTCACTGGGAAATGCCAGTGAACTAAGAGTTTCAGAACGAGAAACTCTTAAAAATGTTCCTGTAAGAAGACTGAAATATTTATTATCCCCACACACATTATGTGACGCAGCCACCTCCCATTCCCACTGAATCCTCACATGCCTTGACTCGCATGGTTTCCTTGGCCTGCTGATAATTCACCCAGGGATGCCAAGGAGAGTGACGCCTCGGAGAAGTATGCCCAGACCTGAGAGCTTGGGATGGTGATACCGTTGAACCAGGGAGCCCAGCGGTGACTAACCCTTCTGCTGCGGACCCTGGGTTCCTGCTTCCCCCATCAACTTCCCACAAAGCCATATTTTTCAAGCAAAGTTTGGTTGGGAGGAAAATTTCTGACTCGTTATAGCCCACATGTGTAGCCCAGATATATTTTACAAAGAAAGCCCTTCTAATTGATGTTGCTGGGACTAGAAAGTAGCAAGTAAGCTAAGCAAGAAGCATAAGGTGAGCTAAGGAGGGCCCTGCAGAAGACAAAAGTATCTGATTCGCTTTTGTCAGGCAATGAATAGGCAATATAGTGTTGGCTGTGCTATAAATATTTTTATGATGTGAGTATGTAATGGGACCGGTACTTTCCAGCTGCAAAAGAAAAATCACCATTGATAGCTCCATGAGCTTCCTTCCCCCCTTTAAAACATACTTGTGATAAATAAAATATATTATAAATGGTCTGAGTTGGGAATTTTGGTGTATTTTACTAATATGGTTATTAATGTAATTAATGTGGTAATTATTAATATAGGTAAGTAGAACTCCTAAATAGAAGAATAGAAAGGAAAAGTGCTTGAGCCTCCAATGTGTTTATTTGCTAAGTGAGGTATTGGGGTTTTTGATCCTCTTAAACAATCCATAGTTGGTGAAACTGAAAGCCAAAGTTGCGTGGTGAGGAGCACGTGCCCTGATACTCCTATGAACAATCTATACTGAATAGAACTGAATAAACCATTTCTTTCAATTATTTTTAATCATACTTTCATGTGCCTGTGTTATTCAAGTCCTTAACAGTGCTTATTGCATTTCCAGCAGTACTCAGTGTTGGGGTTGTAACATACTATAAAACCTTTATTAGTTCTTTTGACAAATTTTGCACGCAGGTGTTATACACGTGGAAGTGAAATTTAATAAATGCCAGAGGTGCCTAGTTGATAAGGCAGAAATAAGTCGTTCACATTCAATATCCCCCAGTCCACTTTGTATCACATCATAGGCTTTTGACTCCTTGAAGTTTCTTTTCTTAGGGCTACTTACCCTTTTCTAGTGCTGTAGCCTAGAAATCAGTTAATGAAAGCAGTCTTCATGAAAGCCACATTACCCAAACCACCCAGGTGCTCTGCTGTTAAATGCTCTATTTAAAGTCTTGAAAGGCTGCCTGTTAGGCTGACGTCCTGACAACACGGTTATTATTCATATTTGAGCCATTCAATTAGGGCAGTTACTTCTGTTGACTGCAGAGCTGGGGTACAGTCACCCTGGGAGCGATTTGCAGCATGTCAGTGTTTATGTGCATTTTCAGAGAGAGGCCACCAGTCTTTCTTTGTTTTGAAGATGAATCACAGGGAGATTTCCAGGTTGCTCCCTGCCGAGGTATAAAGCATGTGCCAAATGTCAGATAGTCCCTTACATACTGTTACTGTAAAGGCAGTCAGATGGATAGTAAATATACAGAGAAAGGCAGACCTGCTAGGTCTGAATATATATTCTCTCCAACAATCTTAACACTTCGCACCATTAATTGTCACCAGCCATATTTATACCATTTTCTTTACCATTTATTTGACTGGTGTCTAGAAAATAACAGCTTCCCAAGAGTTAATCTTTTATTGCTGTCTCCAAACACAATTACTAAGCTAAAGAGCAACTGGAATTCATGGTCACACCAACATTGGTGCTATTCCAAAACCACTTCAGCTGGCAGAAGCCCATGGGCTAATGAAGCACCAGAGATTTCCTCCTGGTGCCTCCACAGTATTCCTTTAGCCTAGAGAGTGACATTCTCGCTCTTAAATGTTGGCGCTGTGTGTGGTGTATGGGTGGAGATGATGAAGGAGGAGAGAAACATTGCTGCTGAAGGTCTGCAATTGAAAGTAGACATGCTGAGGCACCTTGGATAACACTGCTGCCCGGGCAGTAGGCCAAAAAATTTGAACAAGTTCAGTTTTAATGAGATGCTTGGAGTTCTCGCCTTTCTGCTTATAATCTGGGTCAGCTCCTCATAACCACAGGTAGATGGTTTTGTTGTTTACATCAGGATTGGTGCAATGCTAAGTGTGTTAAAACTCCACTTGTAGCTACTGCACCCCAAAATTCAAATAGGAACACGCATTCAGGGCCTGGGCAATATCCAGATGTGTGTAATTAAAAGGCATGAGAGGCAGGTAGATGCTCAGCTGCACAGGGCAGCCAGTGTCCCATCTTCTCTCATTTCTTTGGAGATACTCCCTTTAAAGTACACAACAAAACCTATTTCAGTGGCCTGAGAGAAAGATTTTGTTCTCCATGTGATGAGAGAGGAATAATGTGTATTCCCATTTGCTTCAGATGTGTATTCCCATTTGCCTGCCTGCTGTGGGTGCCTTTTCCCTCTTGACGCACTGAGCATCCTTTGCCCTGGTCTCACTGCGGGGTGCTTATGCCTTACCAGGAGAGCCACCCCGGGGCAAAACAGCCAGGTGCCGACTCAGGGCCTCTCCAAACTTGTAAGAGTCATAGAATCATAGAACCATAGAATCATTTAGATTGGAAAAGACCTTTAAGATCATCGAGTCCAACCGTTAACCTAGCACTGCCAAGTCCAGAGCTAAATCATGTCCCCCAGCACCACAAGCTGAAACTCTAGCATGTGTTTTGGAGATGCTGTCCACAGATGGTCCTGGAAATAGCTGCATGACCAGGAGATGAATGAGTTGTGCTCTCTGGGGCCTACCCCTGCACTGCAGTTTAGACACAGTAACGATGGAACAAGGCTGCCCTGTGGAGATGGAAGGAAGAACGGACAGAAATTCCCCAGCCGTTTTGCTAGCAGCCCTCTTTCAGTGTTTCACTGTTCAGCATCTTCTCAACAAAACATGATAAATGGACCTGTCCACACCAGAGCTGTCTAAGCGTGGTTCCTCATCCTCCTGGCAAACCAGCAGGCAGCATCTGGCAAGTGCCTGCTCTGCCGTCACTCACAGCTACTGAAGCCTACCTGAGAGGGTCGGGGTTAAAGAGAGTACACAGCAAACCTTGAGGGAATTACTAAAACTTTTAAAAAATTTTGGGGTTGAAATTGTGTGATGGTTTTGTCCGTACAGCATTAGAGGAGAAGTTCATCTCAGCAGAAGGGCGTGTGAGATGGCTCTTTTGCTGTAGCACTTCCTTGCAACAAAATAGAATTGAATCACATAAATTTACCGATTCAGTATGCAATCCCTGTGAAACCAGAGCTGAGTGGAATGGTAGGACTTATTTGACCTGCTGGGCAGCATTTTGTGCTCCCTGTTAGTGGCAGCAGCTGAACTCCAGGGCACGGGGCTGTAGGAAATGTTCCAACGCTGTAGCAAGTGTTTCCAAGGCTGTAGGAAACGGTTTCAGGAGCATTCAATAATTTTCTAAATGTCCATCGAAAGGAGGCCCAGGCTGGTTTGCAGGCAGAAGGCTCAGTTCATGGCTGCACCACAAGGGCATTTGTAGCATCTGAGAGGATGGCTTCAGGGCCACAGGGGTGACGATGGTCAGAGTTAACCACTGGACAGACAGAATGCATCTTATTAGACATCCTTTTTGAAGAAGAAACAGAAAAATGGCTGAAGAATCCAGTCAGGTCGATTTTGCCGTGTTGCTGTGTATGGAGTATCTGTGTATGACATGTAGCTGAACAGACCTTTGCCATCAACAACTCATATACTGTCATTCGCAAGAAAAAACCCAGTGCGGTGGCGGACTTAAATCTACACCCCTTGCCCACTTAATGCTCCCAGTAGCTGCCCTGGTGGCCAGGTCCTGCCCTTCCCTGCCAGACTCTGGCCAATTCTTGTCATTTTAAAACCCAATTTATTCTTACATGGCTTTTCCCCCCCTTTTTCTGTTGTTATGTGTGGAGCCTGACACAAGGCAGGAGGCTGTCAGTTCAGAGGCTGTTTGGTTGCAGGCAGTGTGCTGTGGGGGGAGAAGAGCGACACGGCAGGGAAACATTATTTTCTGCGTTCTTTTCTTTTATTTCTCCAGACAGAATGTTTTTTCAAGTTGTTATGACAGTAAGCGAAAGTCTCCAGAGAAAATTGATGTTGTCGAGACAAATTAATTAAAAAAAAGAAAGGATTGAGCAATTAAGTCTGACCACCTTATGCCAAAGTATGAAGGGAGAGATATATTGGGAAATTAAATCTGGAGCATCAGGACAGTCTCCCTGTTTGTGGTCTTGATTTCTTCAGGTTCATATTCTTTTCCAGATGGAAATTTTGTGAAAGATGAGGAGCTTTTTTGGGAAGAGGGAGAAGATGGAGAGTGGACTTGGAGGTGCATCTCCCCTAACATCAGCTCTCTCAGGGTCAGGCATTGGGTGTGCGGCTCTGGCAGCCCCTGGAGAGGAACAGGGCCCTCCTGAGGTGATTCATTTCATCCCAGGACAGGTCCCAGAGTGGGTGAGCACCCGTTGGCTCCTGCGGCACTGCAGACCATTGGGTGAGACTGAGACCTAGGTCTGAGATGGACAAATTGAGATGTGTGAGTCCTGGACTTAAAATTATCCTGCACAGAGTGATTAACAGCATGCATGGAGACACCAACAGAGAAGCTACTGCCCACGCAGAGAAGATAATCTTCAGCCTGAAATATCAAATTATTAGGCAGTTGGGGATTAGTTGTTTGTAACAGGCTGTCAAAGATCTCGTCTGAGCACAGCCTGAGGACAGGTATTTTTAGTCCTGTCGGGGCATGCAGTTGCGTACCAGGACAGCCTTCATGGGGGAGCACATGACTTCGCAGAAGGTGGGTCTAAGATTTCACCCCCAGCCCAGGAGGGCTCAGTAAGATAAGCTCCACAGTTTAAAGGCTGAGCGGCCTGGCCGTAGAGGTGCAAGGAGCAGGCCAGACCGGTGGGAAGGCATGAACCAAGCTACGTATGGCTTAGCTGCTCTTGTCAGCGAGACCGTGCCTTGCTGGGCAGGTGAATTTTGACTGGGAGTCCTAAGAAACAGGGTTAGAGCAGCTTAAAGAAGGCACCTTGTCAGCACCTGACAATTTTCTTATTTCCAAAGGATTCTCCTTCAACTACACCTAAATATAACCCGGTGGCAGTGAAAGGCTCCAAAACCCTGAATACGGGCAGGCTTCAAGCTTCCCTGCCACCCTGCCTAATCCCTGGCTTGGGTGGCTTTCCTCTGGTTTGAATGCAGCTCCAAGAATACAACATATGCTTATGTGTCGGTGAGAAAGACAGGAGGAGAGTGACAGGCAGAGGGAAGAGAGACCTATCCAAGGATGGAGAAAGTCATAGCTGTCATCCCTGTCATTTGCTGGCACCAGTCTGGGCTGATGGGAACAGGGCTCTCTCGAGTGATGGCTCTGCTACCCGCACCGCGCTACCAACAGCTTTCGGGTCCCTCAGCTGGACAGCTTGATGCTGCACGGCCGTACCTCCCGAGCAGGCATGACCACTCCTCTGCTACCATCACACACAGTGCAGCGTACCCTGAACAAGAGAGGCGGTTGCGTGTCCGCTCGAGATGGGTACCGAAACACTGAGATGTAGTGATCAGATCCCACTGAACAGTGGGATGCATTTTCCTCCATTTCAATATTTGCTCTGTGCCTGTCAAGAAAAGGAAGATTTTTATCATAATGAACAAAAGCTGCAAAAAGCCTTCTATTCTTTCTCCTAAAGAGTTTTCTTTTACTGGGGAGCATCACAGAGACGCTCCTTCCTCTGGTGGTCCCTTTCCAGAAGGCTCATCAATTTGTCTTTTGTACTTGGTGATACTTCTGGCAAGTTTAGGATGGGAGTCACGTCTCAAGACAGGTTTGCTGGCATGGGAGATCTAGTATGTTGTTGGAAGGACTGGAGAGAGGCTGAAATGCTTTCATCAATAACGTCTTTCACGTGAAGTAGCTTCCTGCTCCACAGAGCTGTAGTCTTGAGTCAAGCAAAATCAGTTACTTGTTGTTTATCTATTTTTATTTCCTCTGTGTGGTTTGCTGCAGTCTTTCTTTACCCAGATGGTCAAATAAATTGCTGTCACTAAACAGGAGTCCCTGAACAGTGATTCCTAAACTCTTCCTGTTCTTTAACTGCTTAATGAGAAAATATTTTACTTTCTTTATATTCTGCACATTTGCTGGAGTTGTTTTTCAGTTTCTCCCCTGGAACCCAGAGGATCTGTAGGTAGTTTTGTTTGTTTCGCCAGCCCTCAAGCTGCGTGATCAGACTGCTCAGAAAGCTCTGCATCGTCTTTATTTAAAAACTGTTATGAACTTTCATCTATAGTTGTTTACTGAGAGGCCCTTTGAGGATCCAGCCATGTCAGTGGAGGTACCTCCATAAGGTCCTGGGCAGATCGGCCAGAAAATATTTGCGTTGTCATTGTATACTCTTAACGTTTTTTCATTTTGTTAATAACAGTTTATATCTAGCTTTATATCTTCCAGGAGTTTTCTTGTGCTGTGCTGGGTCATGTTAGGAGTTGACATTGGCGTGTCTTCAGTGTGGGAAAACAAATCTTATTGGCACTGATACAAAACTCTAGTTGTCCAGGCTGGGCCGTCAGGGAGGGCAGAAGGCAGTGCCCAGGGCCAGCGTGGGCTGTGAGGGGCTGTGAGCAAGCCCGAGCTCGGGAAGAGCCAGTCGCCGATGTAAGTGTCGTGCTCAGGCTTCACGTTGGTTTGAGCCTGCAGTTCTGTGCAGCAGAGGGAGAGTAGGAGTTTGGCCCTGGGAGAAAGCCAAGATATTGAAGTAGATTCTTGAAGGTGCCAGCCAGGATCTCTGCATAAGGAAACTGCTACGATGGGGCTTATTTTAGTGGTGTGAAAGAACCGGAGCTCTGCTCTTTTTTCAACAGACTGGATTTCTCCAAATGATTTCCCAATTCATATAATGAGTTTTTCCTCCTAACAGAAAGAAGCAGGGCCACGTCAGTTCTCTGGCCATTCTGGTATGTTAAAATGACTTTTCTGTGAATGAAATTTCCTGAAATAATTTGCTGGTTTTTTAATTATAACATAATAATTAAAACATCTGCAAGAAGTTCAGTTTAAGCATTTCAGAAAATGTAGTAAAAAATATCAATGCTGGTGAATCTTAAATGCTGCAGAATAATAAAAACTTTTAAACTTTCTTTTCTTTGTGTGAAATGAATTTCCCTGTTCTTTGGCCAGTGCCAAAACTGTGTGACCTGGGAGCATGGCACAAATCCCACCTGCTTCCCTGCTGTGCCAAGGCATATCCATGGGTTTCCAAAAGTTTTCCAAACTTTCTCTTTGTGCTGGTGAGAAGAGAAAATTCGATGGGTGGGGTGGGCTGGGGCTGGTAGCGGGGCTCTGGCTGCTGGGGCTCACCATGGAGGAGATGGATCCCACAGCTGGAGGGCTTCTCAGAGCACCTCTGGGTCAGGGGCTTGCCAAGGCAAGGCTGTGGGTCCTTCACCCTGAGCACACGCTCCTCTCAGAGTGGATGGCTGCTATAACGTTGGGTCTCAATCAAAACCTGCTAATGAGCTGTGAACATTGATCCCATTCCTGCCTCTGAGAAAGACACAGGTGCCAAGTTACATGTTTATGGGAAACAGAAGGATAATGATCTGGAGAGTCTGAGGTTTCAAAACCCTGGCTTAATGATCAGCTTACCTGAGCACAGGAATATTAATTAACTGGCTATATGTTCTCCAGGCAAATAGGAAATATATGGGGCCATGGCTAAGGCCCGTAATAATTTCCAAAGCTACGAGATTACATGTCAAACTAATGAAAAAATCTCTATGGGGTTAGGTGATATTCAGCTAGAGCAGAGGCTAGATTTGGGAGATGGCAAAGCCAGGTTCTAAGGACAGGGCGAGGTTTTTGGTGAACACCATCCGTCATGGAAACCTGTCTGCCGTGCAGCAAAGAGCATGTTGGATGCTCATGGTCCTGAAGGAATTGTTTCAGTCATCTTCCCTTTCCAGCTGTCCTGCAGGATTGCTGCAAAACCGATTTATACAGGCTTTGGACAATATATAAGGATTTATTATTGCTATTAATTTATATTATTCCCTTAAAATTGTTCTGAGTTGCTGTAGGAGTGTTAAGTGCACTCTTGCAAAAGAAAAAGAGGAGATTCCTTCCCTGAAGAGCTTTAAGCACAGAAGGCAGACTGTGATTAACAGTGTGGAGAAAAAAACCTTCACAGAGAAGGAAGGGGAGGGCTGTGTTAGGAAACTGCCAGCTGAAAAGCACGCAGGAAGGTGGGCTGGTTTGCAGTAGCCCTGAATGACAGGTGTGGTACACTGTCCCGCTTGTGCTCCTCCTCTGGGTCTGGGTCAGAAAAGGAAGGTGGCAACCCGGCACATCCAGCAAGCCCTGCAGTTTTAGGCATATGAGGCTCAGCAACTGCTGCACGTATGAAATGGCGATGGCAAGGAAAAGAGCATCACTCCTAGCATTGCCTTCCTCCTGTCTGTGGGAGGCGATTGTTGGAGGAAAGCTGTTGACCCCCACCTCTTCCCGCAGTGGCCTCACAGACACAGATGTTTCCCGCACGCCGTCCTCTGCATCCAGCATCGCTTCATCTCCCTAGTGCAAACTCACAGCTGCTTTCTGCTCCAGTACGCGATACCCTCATGACGGAGACTAAATAAATAAGTCTCCAGGTAATCAGTCTGTAAGCATCTCAATACACTCAGTGTTTTCTAGCCCTATCCTTGAGGCCTGTCTATATGAAGGCATGAATACAGAAGCCTTAATCATATGAAATTCATTTGTACCCTGTGGTGTCTCTTGCAGGAGCGAGATCATCAGTGGTTTGAAGGGCAACTCTTTCTACAAGCTTCTGCTCTCCAATGGAGCCTTCTTTACCACTCCGATGTGGCATCCCTGTGGTGCTGTAAACAGTATGCCTTATCCCCTCCTCTGGAAGGATCACACTTCATACAGTGTAAGATTGGCTCCAGGGTTTGGGAAGCCTTGGTGGCTTCTTTCCTGCACCTGGTTCACATACACATGGACAATTTTCCATTAGTTTGGCCATTCTCACCAATGACCGTAAGACAATTCTTGTGTAAATGCCACCTTCCTATGTAAGGATGTGATTGCCATTGTAACAGCAAAAGACAGCAAAGTGGTCTCAAGAAGCAACCAGCCTGGTGGAAAACACTAACAGGGAGGGGGAAGAACCCCACCATCTTGAACCAAAACCCAGGATTTCTCAAAGCCTAGTCATCCCTTCCTCAGAGACAGCAACAGTTCAGAACAACCCATGAGATAAATAGGACACTGATATAGATTTGCTCAGAAATGAAGCTCATCCGTGAAAAAGGGGGGAGCTTAGGCAGACAGGAAGACAGCTTAGGAAGACGGATCTGGTCTGTACAGTTACACCTGCAGCGGCACTCCCCGAGGAGCTGTGCAGTAACACCTTTCACTCCACCTACAGCCTTTAGTACGGGGGTTAATGCACTATTCTGCTGTGAGCTCTAGCAAAGCTCTGATGAAGGCTTCCACCCTCCCACCCCCTAAATAAGTGATTTTTGTCCACCCTTCCCCCTCATTTTCCTCCATCAGGGTATGGCCAGGTCAGTGGTGGGAGCACACGGGACCCTGCGCCAGGGACCGGTGCCACTGCTGCTGGCCATGCTGGGCTACCAGGGCTCAGGGTTGTGCCGAGAGCCCCTCGCCTCGGACAGACCCCAGCAGTGTCCACTTTTCAGTGCAGGTGCCGCCTGCGTTTGGTATCCAGCATTAACTGAGACACCTCCTCGGTGCTTAAATAATAATGATGGATTTCTGCTCTGGAGTGATAGCTTGTGTTGTGGAGCTGGGTTAATGTATGTCAGCTGTCATCGTCCTTGTCAGCCGCTGCTGTCAGTGAGCGGCAGATAAGTAAATCTGTGATGATGCATATCCCGGAGAGCACAGGGATTAAATATTTCATCGCTTCAGACACTGAAACATCTCCTCACTTGGAGTCCTTTTCTAGCGGTCACATCCCCTCAGATCACCCTAGCCCTGGGGAAGAGCAAAAGCTGCCTGGGTTTCTGAGACCACAGGGCAGGGGATCGCTGGCGGCAAAGCCCCTGCAGCCAGGGCGAGCCAAGCTGCTGCTTCAGTCCCGCAAATTTAAAAATAAGCAGAAACTCAAGGAAAAAGAAAAATCTCCTTTTTTTCTGACATGCTTGACAAGGCAGTTGTGCAGAGCTGCAGTGCTTGGTGTTTGCCTTGCTGCCCCTCCACCACTGGCCAGGGCCAGGTGGCCTAGCACCCACCTTGGGCTGCTGCTGGGACACCCTGCTGAGCACCCGGTGCCATGGACCAAGCACCTGTGGCGGTGCGGTGGTTCACTCCATGTGGGCAACACTATGGAAAGCATCAGCCGTGGTTGTAGTTAGATAAATGCAGTTGTTTCACAGTGTTCCCAAAGTGATGGGTCACCGAACCCTGGAGATGAGCTTGGTGGTCATTCCTACAGCACCTGTGTCCCTTCTCTTTCTTCTCCGAGGTGTTTCTCAAAATCCATTGCTAGCAAAGTCTCAGATTATTGATTACTTGGAGACAGGAAAACATGCTGTCATTCAGATTTCTTCACTCTCCTGGGTTTTCTTGGTATTGCCCCTAGGAACTTTATATCGAAGAGATTTTCAGTGCAAAATACCAATTTGTTGAGACTGAAGTTTTCTCGGGTTCTTCTTGTTTTTATCACATCAAAGGAGCTATTCTAGGGGGATGTGGAAAATGAAAGAAAATGCTCTGATAAACAAGGCCTTGGCTACTTTGGAAACCGGCTCTTTTCTACTAGCTACCTACAGAACCAAATAAAAATGAAAATGTCTCCTTTTTCATTTCACACCAGAAGAGAGAGAAGACCCATCCTGTCAACACTGCTCATGAAAAGAAGTCCTTGTTTTCCAGAAAGCCTTAATGAGCCACTAACTTTTGCAAACCAGGGAGACGTACAAACATGAGCTTCTGAGAAGTCTGATTTCTTTCTTATTTACCTCACATTTCCTGAGGGGTTTTCTTTGCAATTATGAGGAACAGAAGAGGTTTGGTTTTTTATTTGAAAGCTGAGATTCAAGTGCAACATGTCATTCAGAGTTGGAACTTGGAAAAAAAAATAGCATGAGCAGTCGTGACATTTCCAAACCTGTAGGTAACTGCATTTTCATCCTTTCCTCCTCTTTATATAATCTAATCTCCTTCCTTTGTCGTGCTTTTATATCTGGACAACAGATAGACAGTATCTTCTGTATGGGTATGTTCCTATATAGGTCTGTGGTTCCACTGACTCTGGTATCTGAGGGCTCAGTAGCTGAACCCCAGCAGAAGACAAGCGTTGAGGCTTTGCAGGTGGATTGTTCTGCCTCCCTATTATGTAAGGTGCCAAAATCAGTATTCATCTGCGCATTGCTAAGTAGCAGCATTTCTGCTTTTTTTTCTTTTTTCGTGCAGGGAAAGTATAGTTTGTGCTGTCGTCTTATATAAAAATAGCAAATTTTATGAGATGCATTTCCCTCAGGCCCTTATGGAATAGAATTTGTTCTGTAATAAGAGACCAATGTATTTTAATTGCTTGTTGTAGACTATTACCTGTTAAATTTGTCTGAAAGTGTGACATCAGCAAAAAAACTTCTTTTCTGTTTTGCTTCCTTCTACTTTAGAGCTGTCAAATAGTTTCAACATCTAAGGATAAAACATGACAGGTGACTCAAATATGTGACAGGTCATAAAATATTGATTCTTCATGTTACCTGCCAACTAAACATGCCACAGTGGGTAAATCTTCTTTAACTGTCATTCCTGACTTCTGATTGTTATAACCCCATTTTAGGTTGCAGTCTAGAATTATGAGGTAATGGGTTTGGTCTCAGGAAATGCTAAGCCCTGTAAATAAGAAATCAGTTTTACTTTTCTTAAACTAGTTCTTTTTATCTAGACTCCCAGCCATGTTTTCTGTTACAATCTACATCTGCTGGAAACCCTTTTGGACCTTTCTCTTTCCTTTTTGGCTCAGTAGATCCAACTCAACTCCTAAGATCATATGATAATGAGAAGCACCGTGAATCTATCAAGGACGTCCTATTGGGATGGTTTTTTTCCAAGATAAGACCCTTTTTTTGATTATATATGAAATAAATAAATCATATTTACTAGATTATTTTTCAGGATTTTGGCATTTCCCTAGTTAAGCTTATAATTTGCAGCCTTTTTAGGTAATTTTCAACTAGCAAAGACTCAGACAGGGCTTTCTTGCCTGGTCCTCCATGAAAACTGGGTCCTTTTTCCAAATGAAGGCAACATTTGTTGGCTAGAGCTCAGTGTGTAGGATATTTTGGCAGCAAGAAGGAGATGCTGCCCTACTTGAACCTACCTTTCAAGCAAAATGCTGGAAAATAATGTTCAAAATTAGATTTGCAATCTCTGTTGAGCAGGGGTTGTGTCTCATACAAGTTTAGGGGTCAGAAAAAACCGCAGTGCTTCTGCAGCTGCCAGTCTCCTGACTTGAGTCTGTACCAGCAGACTTGTGTCGCATCTTCCCTTCTAAAGCACCTCTCTGTCTGTGACTGAAAACTTCTCACAGGAAAGTTAACATCGCCCCTCCTAAAAGAAGCCCTTTCTAGTGTGGTGAGCCCTCTATCTAACCGTGTCACTGTGCTTTCAATGCAAAATTATCCAGGATCAGAAGAGCCCCGGTGCAATGACACATTCGGGACTGGCAGACATCAGCCCTGAGAGTTTTGGACTCTGCCATGGTCTCTGCTGCTTTAAAGGGGGAGATCCCCGCTCTCCATAACCCCCATGCCTGGGAAACTCACTGGCCCACAGGTGCCAAACTGGGTCCTTGGTCCAGGTGGGATGAATGGTACAGAGGAGATGTGCTTTAGGCTATTTTATTGGAAGCTGAAGGACATACCCTCTGTGTGGCTTGGGAAGGATGAGCAAGCTCTTCCATGATGCACCATGAAACTATTCCAAGGGCAGATCCAGCCCCAGGAGTGCTGAGAATTTTAGGACAACACCTGCAAGCCAAAGTACTGCCCTTTGTCTGAGGGAGTGGAATGACAACACAGACAGCGATAACAGCGGGAACCAAGCACAGCTTTGCAGCGGGGTTGCTCCCAGGCATCATTTGCCACACCTCGGAGATTTTGACAGTGCAGCTAGATCTTGTGAGTATATGTCTCTGGTTTTAGGGTATCCTTGTGTAAATAAATTACCACGAGAACTGTCACTTTCACAATACTTCACTCAGGAGTTAAAACGAGGTGAGAAGACCATCCCTTGTATCACAGCAGCCCTATCAGTGCTGAAGGAAATGAAAAAAAGTCTATTGAAGTATAGAACAAGTATTTGATGAACACTGGCTGATGTAGCACCTGTGTGCTTGGAAGGTTATCTGTTTTCCACTTATATAAGTCAGTCTACTAAAAGACTTGAACCATCCCTGCGTGCCTCGTTTCTGGTATTCACCATTGGGGCTACAATCTGAAAAGCATTCTCACAGCATTTAGGAAACATTATTTAGATAAACTGCTATGAAAATAAATGTAAAACTTGTTGGAAAGACATACTTCTAGTGGTGACCAGTGGTTCACTGTCCAGCTGAGGGACTGCATTTATTAGACTTTCATGGGAATCTGTCTTAGGTCTGATATTGTTAAAATATTTTAATTAACCACTTGGATAACAGAATAGAGGATCTCCTCTTCCATTTGCAGGAGAGTTATCCAGGAGAGGCTTCAAGTATGTTGTGGGACAGAAATAGTATTCAACATTTATAATGAACTAGAGAAGTGGCCTGAAAAAATAGGACACAATTTATTAGCAATATGTGCATGGACAGAAGAAGGGGTTGTAGAAAATATAAGTTAGGGACCAATTGACCACAAGAGTCCATGGGTTCATTCTGTTGTGCAAAAAGATGAATGCCTTACCAGGATGCGCAAACAGGAAAATTTATTTGCAAGATGTGCAAAGTGACTGTACCAGGCTACTCAGCAAGGCCTCGGCTGCATGGTTGGCTTTTTGGCACTAGGCTATAAGAGGGAAGTGGACCTACTGGCTAAAGACAAGAGCAGAGCCACAAGAGTGGTTAGAAGCCTTGGAAATCTTAATGTAAGAGAAAACATGGGCAATTGAGCTGTTTAGTCTAGAGGAAAGGAGAACTTACCGGACATAACACTCTTAACTATGAAAAAAGCTGCTGCAAAAGGGAAGAGAATAAATCATTCTCTCTGGGGATGTGACAAGTAATAGACTTAAAGTGCAGCCAGGAAAATTTCACTTAGACTTTAGGAAAAGCAGGTCTAGGGTAAAGCCTGCTGTTCAGCAGAGCAGCTGCTGAGAGAGGAGGAGTGGGAACCGGCGATGCTGGGGATCTCACGGTGGTCTCCTCACCTAAGTGTCCTTGCTCCCTGCAGCTTCGCATGGCTGGAGGCACATAAAACCCCCGTGTTGCACCCACAGACACCCGACAGGGAGAGAGGAAAAGAAAATGGTGCCATCTCCATCTTACACCCCTTGCCCTGTTGGAGGTATGACAGCCCCTTGGGGACGCTGGACCGCAGAGGCTATTTGTAAGTCAGGGCTCAGGTGACAAGCGATGAATTGCTCTTCACAATTTCCCCGGTTGGAGGGACCAAATTCCATAGGGACATCATGCTGTTTCCCCAGATGACTTACACAGAGGGCATTTCCACTGATCAGGGAAAGAAAGATTCCCCAGCCCTTGTTTCTGTGCCAACTGTACTGTCTATTTTTAACAGCAAGCTGCCATTAGCATTTGTTTGCTAAAAATAAACATATTTCAAATGCAATTCATTACATAGTGCATTAGGGTAAAGGCAATTTATGCTTCAGTCAAGAAGAAATATTTCTAAGAGATAAATTGGTTCATGCAAATATCCATGGCTTGCACTCAGTGCATGTGGTACCAGCAGAGATGACGCTCTGATTTCAGTCGATTGACGATGATCATAAAATCATAGAATGGTTAGGTTGGAAGCGAACTTAAAGATCATCTAGTTCCAACCCCCCACCATGGGCAGGGACACCTCCCACTAGACCAGGTTGCTCAAAGCCCCATCCAGCCTGGCCTTGAACACCTCCAGGGATGGGGCATCCACAGCTTCCCTGGGCAACCTGTTCCAGTGCCTCACCACCCTCATAGTAAAGAATTTCTTCCTAATATGTAATCTAAATCTACACTCTTTCAGTTTAAAACCATTACCCCTCGTCCTGTCACTACACTCCCTGATAGAGTCCCTCCTCAGCTCTCCTGTAGGCCCCCATTAAGTGCTGGAAGGCCACTATAAGGTGTCCCTGGAGCCTTCTCTTCTCCAGGCTGAACAGCCCCAACTCTCTCAGCCTGTCTTCCTAGGAGAGGTGCTCCAGCCCTCTGATCATCTTTGTGGCCCTCCTTTGGACCAGCTCCAACAGGTCCATGTCCTTCTTATGCTGGGGACTTGAGAGCTGGCTGCAGTACTCCAGGTGGGGTCTCATGAGATCACAAAATTCAGGAAGCTGTTGAGGAGCTCGGTGCGGCATCCTATTTTAACTTAATTAAAAACATGACCACAATTATGTAAGAGAAAAATAGAAAAGAGATGGGGGATGTTAGAAACAGTTCTCCCTTACAGCTGCAGCATAGCAGAAATGTAATAAATAGGCAGACGTGGTTTTTGGAGAGGGGGTATTTTTTATTATATTGACCATAATGGCTTCCTAAAACCTAAACATCACTGCTTCTTGCTCACAGAACAGGGGAAAATTACAAGGGCATAATTTTGAATCAGAAAATGCCAGTGCATAAGGATTTTGAAGTGGATTTAGATGAGCTGCTGAGTCAGGAGCTGGACGGTGATCTCTAGTGAACCTGTCCTTCATTAATTGCCTAGTCTCCTTTTGATTTTTTAAAATGTAATTTTAGCTTGCAAACTGTTTTGTGGAAATAAAGCACTTCAAATAAAACGCTAGTTTTGATGGCACTTTTAGCAGGAGGATTTCTAGGGCATGTAGGGAATTACTGGTCTGAACCAAAGTTCACAATGAACCTGAGCCTCGTGTACCTCTCGTGAGCGCCCCTCTCTCCTTCCCGTTACATTTCAGAACAAAAATAACGTACCATAAATAAATAACAAACGGTAAAAAGATAAAATCGACACAGAGTCTTCGGCATATTTGGGGGAAAGGCACAGCTTTCATTTCCAGCCAGTGCTAATGAGCAGGATGCATCAGGTCCTGCAAAATCGGGATGGTCTGATTTTACCCACTAGAGGGGAGTGCTGTACTTACAGTTACCAGCTCACTCGCAGCAATACTGGTAATTTCAAAATAAGTGGCATTATTAGGAAAATTAATTAATGTTGCTTGTAATTTAATTCAAACCAATGTAAAATTGGAAGACCCCAGGAACCGTTATTAAATGTTCAAAACCCAAAAATAATAACTTACTGGGTTTGGGATCCTTCAGCAAACAATATTTTGAATTTACCAGGCTTTATTTAAAAAAAGATTAAAATCTACTAGTTTGTCTGAAAAATGTGGGGTTTTTCTATATTGTTTTGCAATGCACAGATGAAATACTTTAAATGAAAACAGTTTGTGTAACCTCAGAAATCGTACCTATAAAATGCTACTGATGAGTCACAGTCATTTGTGTTAAATCTGCAAAAGCCAACACCTTGCTGTCCCCAGACAGTTTGGTGGCAGGATCCTTAGCTAACCGCAAACACCTGAAACAAAATGCGAAGAGGGAGTTAAGAGCCCAGGTGTGCTTCCCACCTGGGATGTACTGCTGGGGGAATGCTGCAGCTGGTGGACAAAGAAGGTTCTGAACATGGGAGGAAAGAAATCTCTGACTTCTCACAGCCTCTTAGCTGTACAGTTTTGGCACTTTAGCAGTTCCTAGGTGCCTGTTTCACCAGAAACATCCACCAAAGTAGCACGAGTTAAAGCACGTCTGCAGTTATTGAGGTTTTAGATTCCAGGGATGGGGAATGTGTTAGCACTGGTGCCCACCAGCAAGGGAGCTGGTTTTGGAACTGGTGGTCCAAGACTTGGGTTTGAAGCTGCCTGCTCCTGCCACTAGGCTTTATTTTACAGAGCTTTATTTGCATCAGCTCTTACTGACCGACTAAGACAACATCAGTGGGAGATGCCTCCCTCCCGCTGCGATGCAGCTGTAGGTGGAGTGTGCTGCAAAACCTCCCTGCTGCAGTGGTGATCCCGTGGGGGGACCTGTTTGCGCTCTGCTCACCACTGCATCTCTCTGGCGACTCCAACCCATTATTTCTCACTGGCCTTTTACTGCAAATCCTTAAACCAAAATTAATATTTTCCATCTGCCAGTTCCCTGCTGTTTCCTTGTCTCAGTGTCATAGACTCAGAAACTGTGGAGGTCGGCAGGGACTTCCAGGGTACCTAGTCCTACCCCACTGCTCTGAGGAGGGTCAGCTACAGCAGGCTGCTCAGGGCCATGTCCAGTCAGGTATTCAGTGTCTCCAAGGATGGAGACTCCATCACCTCTCTGGGCAGCCTGCTCCACTGCTTGACCATGCTCACTGTAAAAAAGTGTTTTCTTATGTTTAAATGGATTTTCCTGCATGTCAATTTGTGCCTGTTGTGTCTTATAGACACCACCAAGAAAAGTTTGGTTCTGTCTTCTTTACTCCTTTACATCCCATCCTTATACACATTGATAAGGTCCTCCTTGAGCCTTCTCTGTTTGAGGTTGCACCACCCCAGTTCTCTCAGTCTTTCCTCATAGGAGAGATGCTCCAGCCCCTTCATCATCATCTTAGTGGCCCATCATCGGACTCTCTCCAGTATGTCCACATCTCTCTTGCACTGAGGAGCCCAACACAGGGCACAGCACTCCAGGTGTGGCCTCACCAGTGCTGAGCAGAGGATCCTGTGAACCTGCTTTGCCACAAGGACACATTGCTGGCTCATGGTCAGCTTGGTGTCCTTTCCTACCAAGCTGCTTTCCAGCTGGTGGCCCCCAGCATATACTGGTGCATGGGATTGTTCCTCCCCAGGTGCAGGACTTGGTGTTTCCTTTTGTTGAACTTCACGAGGTTCCTGTTCACCCATTTGTCCAGCCTGTTGAGGTCCCTCTGGATAGCAGCACAACCTTCTGGTGCATCAACCACTTTTCCCATTTTTTAATCTGCCCCATCATCCAGCTCGATTTCATGCCACTGATCACAGCCCTTTAAGCCTGGCAGTTCAGCCAGTTGTCAGTCCACCTCACTGTCTGCTTATCTAGCCCACACTTCATCATCTTGTCTGTGAGGTTGTTATGGCAAACACTGTCAAAAGCCTTGCTAAAGTCAAGGTAAATAATGTCCACCACTTTCCCGTTGACCACTCGGGCAGTCACGTCGCCGTACAAGGTTTTCGGGTTTGTCAGGCATGATTTCCCCTTTGTAAATCCATGCTGCTACTTCCAATCACCTTCTTGTCCTTTGTATTTGGAAATGGTTTCCAGTGTTATTTGCTCCATCGCTTCCCCAGGAACTGAGGTAACACTGCCATGTCTATTGCTCCTCACATCCTCCCTCTTGGAGATAGGTGTGACACTAAATATCTTGTCCATGGCATGCCCAAACTGATTGAAAATTTTTAATGACTTTTTTATTCAGTCACTGAATAGAAAAATAATTTCCATGGTCATCTTCTTATTATGGGAATGGCAATCTTTTCAGGTGCCTTCCCAAGCAAGGGTTTTCCTTGACCACTCCCTCCATCCCAACTCTTCTTTTCCTGCTGTCCTCTCTTCAGGGAGTGTGACCAGGACACCAGCCCAGAGCAGGTGAATCACTGGGGTCTCTCCTCACACGCTGGGCTGACTCCAGGGAACAGAACCTCTGCCGCAAACATGTTCAGCTGCCACAAGGAGGGAATGCAGCGGGAGCTGAGAGCAGCTCAGAGGACAGAGTGGGAAGTATGAAGATCTTTTAAAGTGCCTTTTCTTCACACCCCCCTGTCCTAATTGATTCTTGATCCCGAAGAAACTCCTACGGGCCTAACCGAACGGCAGGATGCTGCTTTCAGAAGTCTCTCCTTCCTCCCTGTCCCCCCTTATTTTCTTTGCTCCCTCTGCAGGTGACAGGCACTTTTCTCCCATTAATAAGGTTTTCTTTTCCTATACCCATCACAAGTTTCAATATCTCCTCTGTCCTTTTCTGCTTTTCAATCTCTTCTTTTTCATTCCAAGAAGAGAAAAGGAGGGAGCACTGGCATCCCAATTATTTATATGTAAATATTTTCTCTACTTTTGTCCTGATTTAGCAAAATTTGGAGTCCTGCAGGAGCAGGCAACAGAGTCCCTTCTATTCCCATCAGGCATCCTCGCAGCTTCATTCCTGGCTAGCAAAGCAGTTTAGAAGACCGATGGAAAACTGACATTCTTTTATCCCTGCTGCAAAACTTGTTTCATAACTATGTGACCTATTCTAAAATGTATATGCGGCCTTAATCCTCCTAATATGTAGGGTTTAATATGTATAAAAAGCCTGCTATGTACATCATCTCAGCACAGAATTTCAATTGCTAGAAAGGCTGAGGCTGAATTAAAAAGGAAGCACTGTGCATGGCAATGAGCTCATTTTGACAGGCTGAATTAATTTTAAATAATAAGGAAGTAATTTCCATCTCACTAAATGCCTGCATTTTTCTGCAAAAATAAAACACTATAGTCAGAAAGATACTCTTGAGAAATGTCTCTCATAGCAATAAGTAAACCAGATAGCAATTAAAAAAGTAAATAAGTCATAATTACAATAGTAAAAGGTAGTATTAAGTATTAATGCACTTCAAGCCCTGCTGCTTTGATTGAGTTCTGCTTTATCTCATTAGCTTTATAATCAGAAAAATATCATCATCTGAACATACATAGATTTAAGCACAGACAAATACCTCCAGCAGTTAGATATGGCTGTTGTAAGGATGCAGTCACAAATTCCTGATGCAAAAGAAAAGATCATGAGAAAAAAAGGCATAGGTAGATGTAGAGAAAGAGGTCCTACACCACCACCACCACTATCCCCCACCGTCCCAAGACTTAGACGATTGAAAATGAAAAGTTCTCTGGATGCTCATGTGGGGGACATGGCTTTCTTTTGTTGACGCATGACCGGAAGCAGCAATGGTGCTTCCTGTGAGAATCAAGACATTATAATGCTCATCAGGAACAGAAAGCATGTTCAGCGCTCTGCTCTAGAAGGGAGGATTCACTCTTGTACCCCAGACCAGCCGGGAGAGTTTTCCCACCACCAGTCTGGGAATGCAACAGGGCATATGGTACTGCACGGGTGAAGGTTTGCACCAGAGCCTCTGGTAGACCCTGCTAGATCCATGACCAGCACTCCCATGCCCTGGGGAGGGCTGTAACAACTAGACACCCTCCACATCTCTGCTTGAATACCAAACTACTTTCCGCACAGCATCAGTGGGGGGATCTATGTCACGGGTGTCTGTGTTTGTGTGCATTCCCCTCTCCTCTAGCGTAGCCTCTGGGCTGGGGTGTAGGGCCCCCTCCTGGGATCTGGATAGAAAACCCCCTTTTTTATTCAACAGCATGGTCGTTTGAACATCCACCTGGGAGCTGGGAGATCCTGGTTCAGCTCTAATCCCTGCAATAGCTGCTTGACTGCAAAGTCTTCTCTAAAATGCAGCTTTCTTTGTCCTGTAAGTGAAACTGGGAGAAAGGAAATAAAAAAGCAAGATCATGGATGACATTGTAGCCTGGTGATGGGGGCACTAAGCTGTTGAAAAGGTGATCTGACTTCCACTCTCTGCTCCCATTAATATTTAATAGTCATTAAATTAAAAGTCAGGGATGTGTAGGATTAACTGCAGGTCAGCATCCTCATACTTATATCTGAATGAATGAGATAGTGTTAGTATGGATGGAAATAAGCTATTAGCGATGAGCATGGCCAGCATGTCAGTAACAGGCATAAATTTAAACGATTTAAACACTGTCCCTGAGAAACCAAAACAATGACATGGCTGCTCCAGTACAGAGACCCGCACAAATCCTGCACCAGTGCAGAAACCTCCTCCAGCACAGACACTCACTGAGATCTGAAACCGTTTGGCAAAAATCAGCCCTTTCTCTCTGTGGATTTGCTCAAGGGACTTGCGAGAGGCTGACACTGCTGATCACTGAGAAAACAGCCATAAACAGCTTTTCATGTGCTCAAAAGCAGTGATCACAAAACCGCAACCTTTGAAGGATGCTGTAACCGAGCCACCTGCATTGCCAGGAGAGGAGGCGAGTGCCTCATGCAGGAGGACACCGGGCTCCCACCGCACCAAGCCATCAGGCTCACTCAGTTTTAGTTTGCAGTATGAGTGGCTGATGGCCAGAGCCGCAGGAGCGTCCTCCTGCTCCCCTCCAGCCTGGCCCTGCTGCCGAGGCACCGAAGAGCCACAGCCCAACTTCTCCACTGTGATTCCTATTTCGGGTGCAACTTGGGAATGTCACTGATTGCAGCAATTAGTGCAAGATTTCCTTGTCCTTTCCATGCTCATTAAAATGAGAAGCAGTCTAATCCCAAGCAACCTTTCCATGTCTGTCGGAACCACATGTGAAGACTCTGATGGGCAGCTTGTCCCCTCATCCCTCAGCAGAGAGAGGTGGGCTTGTTTGCCATCCTCCCTTGCACAGGGAGGGCTTCCCACCAGCCGTGCGGTTTCCCTGTGCTGATGAGAGAGGAGGAGGGTGGTCCTCTGTGGAGAGATGCCTGCTGGATTTGACCAGACAGCTCAGATCTCAAGCAGCTTCTTTTCCCACAGTTGCTAAGAAACCAAAACAGTCATCTCAGCTGCTGAAACAACTGTTTAGTATATTTTTTCCTCCATTTGTCTCATTCCGAGTAACAACAGCTCTAAGCCTCTCAGGGCTTTCCCTGTGTTCCTCGTGGTGAAGAGCTGGGCAAGCACAATGCTGGGGATGAGAGTTTGTCCTCGGTAGCTTTTTCAGGAGGGCTCCGATTGCACAGGTTGTTTCCATATGTGGCCATCAGGAAGTTCCCTACATTAAACTGTCTGCAGGAGTCTCAGAGATGCTTATTCACAGGTGTTATTCAAGAGCTCTTTCAGCTGCCCCTTCCAGCCACAGTCAGCACATCCACCTGAGTTGCCAGCAGCTCCAGAAGTGACTCTGATGAAACCTGTTGTCCAGCTCCTGCCTTACATCACTGTTTCAAATGACAGTCCACCAGGCTGCCCAGAGACGTGGAGTCTCCCACACTGGAGACATTCAAAACCCGCCTGGATGCCGTCCTCTGCAACGTGCTGTAGGTGTCCCTGCTGTGGCAGGGGGGTTGGACCAAATGATCTCCAGAGGTCCTTTCCAACCCTGACCATTCTCTAATTCTGTGATTTACTCCTTTGCAGGCCTGGCTCTGGCTAATGTCTCACCCACAGCCATCCGCAGGGTGCCTGGGCGTAGGGACAGTGCTGATTGCTGATGCGCCATCAGGGAAGAGACCGTATGGACATCCCTATGGCTAAGAGCCATGCAGCCAGGGAGCTAGCGAGGAACAAAACCCCACATGAGGTTACACCTGATGGGAACGTCACCTGGGAGAAAACTCCCACCCACATTTAGCTGCAATAAGAGAAATGAATGAGAAAATGGACATGGGCAAAGCAGAGGTAGGTTTCCAGATCCATTTTTGTAGCAGCAGCACAAGGCATTTGCCTCTGGTTGAATGGGACTCAAAGGCTGACAAAAAGCCCTGGGGAATAACCTTCCTTGCATAAATGACTCTGGGAACTTTGCTTCTTTATTTCTCTGTCATGTAAGGATTTTTCAAAGTTCAGCTGCATGTACACAATTAATAATAAGTCCAACTCAGCAGAGACTTGTAGTGTCTTGGAAATGTCATCTATCAAGATACACAAATGAAGCTAAAACCTCAAAATATTAACTACTCCGTGTGTTTGCTAACAGTGCTGTGCTGACCGCAAGGGCTGGATTGCCATTCCCAGCACAACACCTGTAAATTCTGGGGGGTCCCCTGGCAGGCTCAGGTTGTTTTTATTAAGTGGTTACGTGTTGTGCTTCCCTCATGTGAAACCTGCTGTTTTCTGATGGAGCTGTGGCTCTGATAGAAAGTTACAACCTTTTTTCCTGTAGCTTTGGTGGAAACTAGTTGTTGTATCAGCTCATATATTTTGTAACTCTGGCAAATAAATCTGGATGTTGAGTATGTTTAGTAAAACTGAGATGTCTACTGGAAGAGTGACCTGAGCTGAGCTTTTGAACTAAGGATGTTCTGCTGAGCCAGTGCTCCTGGGAGCTCCTGCTCTGCTATGGGGTGGCCTGACCATGTGTTACTGTAACGGTATAAATACTGTAATGAGATAAATACAGGGTCAGTGGGAGCATGAGGGCATGTGAAGGGCCAGGTCCCTGGTAGCTAGAGGAGCCAGGGTGGCAGTGCTCCCCAGCGAACAGACATTCCCTAGGCAGGTGGGAAAACACAGTTCTCCCCTTTTATGTGTAAGGTCAGCCCAGAGGTCCGCTCAGTCTGTAGCTTTTTTTCTGGCAATGGCCAGCAGTGGATGCTTAGGGCAGCACAGAAGGACAGGGAAAGCCATAGGGATGTTCCCCCAGAGCATTACTCCATCATTCAACAATTTGCAGTGCGGGGACTTTGGGAGTCCAACAGGCATTGTTGCATGTAAGGACCCTGCAAGTCTTTCTTCCATGAACATATTCAGCTGTTTTGTGAACCCTTTTAGCACATACAGTCTCAGAGGGGGAACTGTGGGCAAGTGAAGTCCAGGTCACGCAGGACATTGCTGCCTTCCTGGCCTGAACCCGCAGCCCAAGGTACCGTGTCAACCACTAAACCACCTCCCTCTCCTGGGGGTGAATCAGCATTGACCTCACTTCAAACTCCCCAGCAGGCACCGTTCACCCAGTCAGTCATTAATTTTTCAAGTGGTGTGTGTGGTTTCAGATTTAAAAGGAGAAAAAGGCTGGTCCCTGAATCCCAACAGCGTGGCTTACAGCGATCTTGTGTGTGCCCCACGCTAGAGCAGAGAGGGAGACTTTCTGCAGATCATGGAAACAGTGTGCTGCACCTTCTGGTAGTATCATTGGTGGTGAGGAAAAATAGGAACATGAGGATTTCTGATTAGCTGGGTAAATGTCCAAGTTACCTAATTGGGTTCCTCCAGACAGCTGCTATCCTTAGCAAGAAACGTGACTGTATTATTCTATAATGGCACAGTGTTTAGCAAATCCTGCCAAAGGAATATATGTTCCCTGTTTTTTTATTCCTCTGAGCAAAATATTCATGGTTTTTCCAAGGTGTTTCTATCAGACAATGTTTAAAAACATATTTGACTGACTGAGTTTACTGCTTCTGAAAAGAGGCTGGAGGTCTTTTGTATGTCTTTAGGATGCTCTAATTAGAAACGCAGCTCCTATCCCAACCGCTAGTAAGAAGAGATTGTAATACCCTGCACATCACTAGGATGAAGTGTATTCAGCCAACTTGGATCTTTTTTTGGTGCTAAATTTTCTACCTGGGGAGTGACATTGGCTATTTACTGCACTGATATGAATCCCCAGGCCAGCACTGGCAAGTTACTATATGGTTCAAAGGCTTTTCAAGGGAGTGTGAGTGCAACTGGTGGTTTTGTTCACAGAGGTAGTCTATAAATGCTGCCTGTTGCCTTTCATACAACATGCTCATCAAAGGTTATGTGAAAGAGGCAGTTTTTGTAGGACTCAGTAAACTTTACCGCTGTCAGTGACAGAGTTGCCTCTAAAGCTGATGAAAAGCTCTGCACTTTTATAAGTCTCTGGACCAAGATCACAGGGAGAGATTTATTACTAGGGGCATGTAAACTACAAATTAATTAAATTCTAAGCATGTGAATGGAGCATCATAATATTTTATGCAAGCTATAATTAACTAGACAGAAAATTTACAAGCAATGCAGTTAAATTACGACTTGCACATATTTTGCAACATTATTGAAAAACTATTACGAATGACTTGACAATCTTTGCTGCAGGACATGATGTCCATCATGGCTGCCATTGAAAATGGGATTAGCCCTTTCAAACCCTCTAATTTTGGATGCAATTTTTGTAGCATCTTCATCTTTAAAAAAAAAAAAAGCCCAAATATCCAGCCTCTAAAAATGTAGCCCTTTAGGTATAGTGCAAGTCACCCAAAATCACTGGCCAACTACAAGTTCTTTGGGTCATAAACTTGAATGAATTACTCTTGCACATGCTTTCTTAAATAGATGTGCTCTTTTTTGTTTATTAACTTTGATATGTAATAGAGAAGTTTATTCTTCACCCTACAGTGATCTATTTAATCACAACTAATTCTTGTTATTTAGAAATCTTTGTGGCATCTCTCATCTTTCTAATCTCCTATGAATGTTGTCTTTAAGGAGCCTGAAAATTCACTTATTAATTACAAACTACTTTGAAGGTGGCTGCTGTCAGGCACATCATTTTTCGTAAATCATGGAGCTGAAATAAGCTGCTCAGGGAGGTTACAGTAAATGTTTTTAAGCCACGTATCCAGCTCAAGCACCATATACAAGGTAGAGGTGAATGAGTGTCCTCTGGATGGTGGGTAGCATGCTAAGCTCTGTTCAATAGAGTCTACTCAGACAGTATGTTGTGGTCACGCTGTCACTTTGCTTTATTTTTTCCCCTTGGAAAGGAAAAATAATTCTGTACATAGACAACCTGACACACTTTCCCTGTCAAAATCTCATTCATAAATGCCTTTGCACTTTCCAGAGGGATTTTTTTCCTCAATACAATTTTAATGTAATGCTAGGTCTTTTACAGGCATTTAAAATACTCCCCATTCCTAGTGATTTAGAATGGAGGCAGGAAACATGCAGCAGCTTTGTTTCTCCCCCCAGAAAAGGGTGTTTTCAACTCAGGATGAGCTGTAGGTCACCTGCTACAAAAACAAATGGCAGATACAGACTGACTCTGGTTTACTTTGAGGTAAACTCAAGCAAGGCTAATTCGGGCAGGAGCATGGCATTGATTTCTCCTCCAGCTGCCCCACACATACTTTGTCTCCATGGAGGACTATAGAGCAAGAGAGCTCTTGCACATGTCTCATTGAAGGCAACACCTCAACACCAGAGGCAGGAGTAGGTGGGAGACCGAAGGATGACTTGAAAACAGCACAGACAAGCCTGATTTCCTGAAAATGGCTCAAACCTATGGAAAGCTTGAAGATTGGTGTGGTTTGAAGGTCTCTGTGGTGGCACTGTGGGAGGAGGTTCTGTGTTGCAGGAGGCCTGAGATGGGAGAAGGCACCATGAAGAGGAAGGGGAAAAAGGTAGTCTGGAGGAAAGGAGGAGATAAGCAGGAAAACCCATAGGGGTGGTTTTATGGAAACTTCTGAAAGGATGGACCACAAACTTGACAAAGAGGATGAAGGTGAAGCAGTGAGAGGATTTAGTGTGGTTTGCTAGGGAATTGAAGCAAGAAATCAATTTTAGCTGTGACATTTTGAGGGAAGACAAGGTGAGCATCAAGAGGGCCAGAACAGAGAAGGTCGCAGAGACTGAGTATGAAGCTATCAGGGCCTTACTGTGGGAACAAATAATAATGGATATTTTTGTAGGATGCTTTTGAGGGAATGTCAGCAGGATTAAATGACAGCATCAGTCTGAAGAGAAGAGGGAAGATGTTGATAATGTTGAAAATAGCACTGAGAGTGTGTGCTGCCTGGATGCAGGAGATAATAAGTTTCACAACTACAGTCAAACTGGGTAGGCACATGAGGTAAGATAAGGGGGTTGATTTTGGCTATAGCTGTATAATTAAATGAAATTATCTGGAATTATTGTCCTGGAGAGTGGAGTCCTTCCTACAGAAGAGGGAGGGAAGTATTTTGAAAAATAAAACAGACAAAGATGGGGACTTCGGGGGAATGAAAGAATTTTCCAGAAGTTGACATTGCTAAGGATGAGGATTTAGGAAGAGTGTGAACAACAGTGGCATCAAAACAAGTGAGGGAAGATGGGCACAAAATAGACTTTGGCAGTATGAATGACAGAGATGAGGGATGCAGGGAGAAAGCAAGGCTGTCTGAAAAGCTATCCAACATTCTGATTTTTGAGCTGGTGCAGCCTTCCATGTACATGTACTTTTGCTCTGTTCAGAAATATTGCCTGGGCAGCGTTTGAGGATTTTGGATGTTTGCCCCAGAAGTTTGGCAGGTTGGAGGCGCACATGCGCAGGTCCACCCACTGTGTGACGCATGCTCACTTGGTCCAATGTGTGTCACACACCAGTCCCATGAGTACGTGCCTGGGATGTGTCAGACTCAGAGGTCGCAGTGCTCAGGAACATGCCTGTATCCAGAAGAAACACCTCCTTTCTCTGCTGTCTTAACAAATGCCTCTTTCCCACGTATCTGGGCAGAAGCATATTTTAGAGACCGACAGGATTATGTGCTGGATATTGCACATACCATTGAGTGTACATATCTATGCATGTGTGATCTCAACCAGGGACTGTTTGACCCACTGATTTTTGGGTGGTTGAGTTTGTCATGTCCTTGAGTCAGGCATCCAAAGTTTGTCCTACAGGGATTATATGACATTCAGCCAGAGGTGAGCACGCTCCCCACAGAGATACGCTATTGATAGGGAGATGTAATGACTTAGATGAAATCATTACTTATCCTTCCAGTAAGTCATGTCCTGATTTAGTAACATATTCCGTTTGTAGATCCTATTGTCTCCGGTGCGTCTGCTTTACAACAGCAGTGCAAACAAATTAAACAAAGTTTTGATATGCTTTTATCAAAGATTTGTCCCTAGTGTCCTTTGATTTACTTCTTGAGATCTCCTCTGGCACGAACTGGATGGAAGCAATATTTTCTCCCCCTCAAAGTTGATCTGAGCTCAAGCACCTCTGAGAATATATGAGCTCTGCCTTCAGAGCTGGCTTCAGGCATTCTGGAGAGTGACTGCCCTCCCTCAATATATAACAGGCTGAAGATAGCTGCATGTCTTCATTTCACTGAAATTGCTTTTTTCTGCATTTCCTTGGCATCCAGATGGTGGTGCTCCATGTGTCCTGAGCCAACACCGAAGTGAAAAAGAACTGCTGCCTTTTCTTACTGGTTGACAAAGGGAATTACAGAGGTGCATGCTCTCCTTGCCTTTAACCACCCTTCCCTCTCTAGTGAGGACCAAAATTAATGACAGATCTCATTTGCCAGCAGGGAAAGATTCCTGCATTTTGCAATTTTTGTAATTGCGTCACAGAGGTTAGAGATGGGAAGAACCTGTTAATTACCATTTACACCACTCCAAGTCTGCTGAAGATGGTTCTCTACAGAAGGAGGTATGATTTCCAGTACACAGTTTGATATGAAACAGAAATCTGGAATGGGTAAAGAACTTGTTCCACGGGCACCAGGATAGAGTCCTTTTTGTCTCTAGTCTTTCAGAGGATCATTTTTTGCTGAAAATGCCGTGATTAAGAATATGAGCACTTGAGGTCTCATGGTGCTAGCAGGCTTGTCAATAGGACTATGAAAGGGAAATATATCTTAAGAAATTAGAAAATGCTCTTAAAGATGAGCATGTTGAACAACTGGAAAATCCAAAATAGCCATTCATCAGGAAGACAGGTAAAGCAGTGTGTGCAACAGCATCAGCCAGTTCTAGCTCAACTCATGTAGAATAACGTGCCAGGTTAATACATTGCCAGGTTGATAAGATGCTACTGGTCTGTCTAGGTTTTTGCCCCTCTTGCCTGTTAAATTCTTTAGGTAGTCTGAATGCAGAGAAGTGATATCACTTTCTGCCATTATAAAGGAAGGGTTTTCAAGCCAACAATACATAGCAAATGCGACCCTTATGACAGCGGATAACTTCTGATCCTTTGGCCTTGTGTGGTGAGTGGTTCAGCCCTTGGTTCCCAAGCACTGTGGTTCTCATGGGACTGACAGCATCCACCCAACACAGGAGTCCTGTGGTAGAGCAGGCTTTGGGGTTGCAGACATAGGCACAGCAAGACAACATGGCGTTCAGACGCAAGCCCAGCCAAGCTGTCTTCCACAGAGAGCATGGGAGAGGACCCTGTTCTAATCCATGAACAACCCCAAGATCTTTGCCCTGTGTCAGATCTTCATGATCTGTCTGGTGGCTGTTGGCCATAGGAAAAGGTTGGCATTTTGGGGACTCATGATGCAGAAAGTTTGGTCAGCCTTATTGAAGTCTTATAACTATGCTCTGGTGAAGGAAGGAAGGCCTGAGGTCAGCTGAGCTTTTCACTGCCATTGATAAAGACCCTGCAATTTTCACATGTCAGCAAGTTGGATAATCTTTGGGCAAGGGAGGCATTGGTATTCCACAGGGCAGATTTCGTTTTCCCATATGTCCCATGGGTTTTTGGGAGCAAGCTGATCTGTGGCCCTCAGCCAGCAAACCACTTAGATGGGAGCACACGTCCCAGTCCACGGATCATCCTGCTGAGTTCGTTAGAGCTCCTTACGCACTTCCAGAAAACAATGTGCTTTGCTGGGCTGTGTCCAGCATCTCTCTCATGGCCCCATTTGTGTAAAGCTCTTTCACATCCCTTAAAGCCATATTAATATGCTGGATGGGCTACAGATGCTGCCTGGGAGTGCACTGCTTGCTTGAGTCATAACCATAATTTCAAAAATGAATGAGTAGAGTGTGCTTTTGCTTAAAGTTAAAAAGCACTGTTCTTTTGGGTTATGAACACTATGAGCATCAAAAAAAAGGAGAGCTGTACCTACACACTGTTCCAGTGATAAACACACGTACTCTTGTTTACTCCCTGAATAATAAGACTTTGAGCTTAAAGTTGGCAATGCTGGAGGGGATCAGCACACGGCTGAAAACAGCAGATGGGAACAGAGGAGGATATGGTGTGTTATCCTTTTTGTTATGGATGGATCCCAGAGCCCCAAAGGTGGCACTGCAACAACAACTTGAGCGAGCATGACGGGTTGGGTCAATTGGAAACATTCGGATAGAAGACCTTTTGGAGATGACAGAGGCCAGTATAAGTATGTAGCAGCAAAGGACTGCCAGGGATTAGGGCATGAGACAAGAAATGTCCCGCTCAGGGCTTGCCTAGCTCTGTGCCTCTGTGCATCTAAACACAGGGAATGGGAAATGGAGCAGTAGGCAAGTGAGATGGACAGTGATCATTTCAGAGAGCTTTGGCTTTTGCTTAATGGTGCTGCTGGGCAGATGAAGGGGCACACAGTAGCAGTGTTGACAGATTCATGGCCACCCAGGGTCACTGCGAGGAACTGTGTCCCTGCCTGGGAAGTGCAGAGGGTATTTTAAATCCCAAGGCATACGTTCCTGTTACTGAAAGACTGTGGAGAGAAGCCACCTGGAAGAGATGCTGGAAACCAGTCTCCTAATCTGACACGGTCAGAGATGTGTGTGACTGAAGGTTGAATTAAATTGTAGGAGACCATTCTGATCAATGATGACAGTCTGTGAATAATTTTCTGAGGATTTAACCTTCATGTGAGGGATAAAAACTGCACTGTAGGTCATTAGTAAAACTATTCCCATGATTTGCTCAGAATGACATAACTGGAGACGGAAATAGTGCTGCAGGATTTGGTGAAGGATGAATGCTTTGAGGCTCAAAGAGGAAGTCAGCCAAGACAACAGGGTTTGCAAGAGGAACACATGAGAGCATGATCCAATGGGCCACGATGGCTGGCTCTGTGGACACTGCTGGAGTTGGCTGAGTATGTTCTTACGCTAACAGGCAGAAGCAGTGTGCGGCGGACTTACATCCTTGTGTGTATGTATGCAAGAGGGACATGGTGACATTCAACAGTCTGCAGTGCTTCTTCAGGTCTGTCCTCTCTTACGAAATTGTGTCCTGGTGTCAGCCACTTATATGGGCGTGCAATTTAGAACAGTGATTAAATTTTGTGGCTGAGGCTGTTAAAATCATTTAAAATAACAGAATCATACAAAACATGGCAGGAGAGGACTTCAGGAGGTCATGCAGACCACTCTGTAACCCAAAGCAGGCTAATTGCACCAATGTTTCTTCTGATGTGTTTGAATAATTTGTCCCTAAGGCTCTCCAACACTGGAAGCTTACAGTGCCCTTAGGGAATTGTTTCCTATGTTTCACTCTCCCCACTGCTGAAAAGGCTTTGGAATTTTTGTTCATCATATCCAATTTGAATATTTCTTTCTGGAATTTAAAACATGGTTGCAGGTGCTATTATCCACATACACTCACTGAAAACCGGAAATACTCCCTGTCATTTACAGACTGCTCCCTCACACTTGTCAAACAAGAGAACTGAGTTTTACACATCCCTGCCATGCAAGGGAAATCAGCGGGGAAACCGGGCTTCTTCCAGCGGCACCGGGCTGTCACAGAAACCAGAGATGGCTGAGTAAGGAGACTGGCGTGAAACACCCAGATTATATAAATGAGTGGGCTGAAACGTTGCATGGCTTAGCAGTTCTCTGCCAGATCCGGGTGTCTGAGAGACGGCTGGTTGCAGCAATCCTGTAATGGGGGCCAAAGGGTTGAGAGGAGGGAGGCGGCAGCCAGGAGAATTAGCCCAATTCAGGGAATCTGAACTTTGGACTACGACTAGTTCAGGGAAAGAAAATGGGAGCAAAAATGTTTAATTGGGTGCTTTGGGAGGACGGACTATTTCTTGTCACAGTGGCACAGTGCAACAAGACTCAAAAGGCAAATTCAGGATCCGTAAGTGCTACTAGAGACAGATCTGTGAGTTGGCTCCTATCAAAAATTATCTGTGGGACTTCTGTTTAGCACACATAACAACTGTGGGTAGATGTTGGCTGTGATTTTGTTTTGCTGTGCAGGATGGGGGAAGGTGGGTCTCCTCCCAGCAAGGGGACGAGGTAGGAGGGTGTGGGGTGTTGCAGCTCTGCATGTGTGTCATGGCTCCAGCTTCCCTGAGGAGGCACATTTGTTGGGGAGCAAAGGGGCTGAGCTGAAGAAAGAGCATGGTGACTTTTTGGCAGGTGGGAACAGAGATGTATGATGCTCCTGCCTCGGGGCCTCGGTTGAGTCTCAGGGGCTCTGACTGGTGGCAGGAACTCACCAAGGAGGAGGAGGCAGGGAAATCACAAACCCGTTATTGATTCCCTTTCTTTTCTGCAACCCGTCCCCAGCACTAACTATATTTCAAAATACAGTTTCCAGGCTTCTTTTGCAATGGTTTCAAAAAACAATCCTACCTCCGTGGAGTCTTGGTTTGACAGCCCTATTTTTCCCTAGCTTTGAGTTCACCATTGATGTTAATTAGGACTTCCTTAGCCTCGTTAGCCTGGTGTTTTCCTTTGTTACTGAGAACAGCGAAGGTGACCTTGCTCGCCAGGTAGATTTTCTCAGCTCTGACAGTCTAATCATTAATGTCTTAGGAACAGAGGTAGGGATCTTTCACGGGAAACTTGAGAAGAGCTATAAAAACATCACGTAGACAGCTGTCGGTGTCAGCTGGCATAGCTCCAATAATTCGAAAGTAGATATGTTTCTGATATGTCATCGTGTTCTCACACAACACATGTTGTAACTCCACACATATTACACATATTGGGTGAAATGGAGTGAAGTGATATTTTTGTTGCATGATAAGGAAATACAACAAGTACATGTGTAGCTCAGTTGCAAGTGGCTGAACAGGGTATACTGAGAGTAATAACCAGCATTTGGTAATCTCCATTTTGTTATCCAGAAAAGTGGAACAGTGACCTGTGCACTGACCCCTGGTGATCTGATTTCAAGTGACAGCTTAAGGCATAGCGAAAGTTATTTCGGTGGCTTCACTTAACTCCCCACCCATGCAGTCATGAAATTGTAGAATGATTGACAACTGTAAGTAGGCAGGGACTTCTGGAGGTCACATAGTCCAATCCCCTGCTCAAAGCAGGTCCAACTAGAGCAGGTTGCTCAGGGTCATGTCCAGTCAAGTTCTGAGTATCTCCAGGGATGGAGATGACACTACTTCGCTGGGCAACCATCCTCATGACAAAAAACCACAGTGTATTTAAAATACAAGCGGCAATCCTAGGTGAACAGAAACCCAGGCATGGAATAACTGAGTTCTGCCTCTCAATACCAGGCAGCATCAGAAGACCCGTGTGGGTAAGTATGTTTAAGGATACCGTGATAGGTCTCATCTTCATAAGCATTACATACACAAAGATCAAAAGAAGTATACAAACACAGCAGAACATCATGTTTGCCCATAGTAGCCCCCTTTCTTTTTAACAGAGTACTGTGAAAACATTTTTAATTCCAACATGGCATCTGTCACATAAATGAAGATGTTTGACAACAGAAGAGTCCTCACAAAGCATTCACATTGCAAAGGCACAGAGGTGGATAGCAGAGCCGTACGCAGCAGCCAGCTGCACTAGTACCAGGCTTGACTCCTAGAAAAGGCAAACTGGGAGCTGCTGCTTTCCACCGGCAAGCATAGAAGAAGTGTTGATACTGTTTCTGACCCATTTGAATTGCACATGTCAACATTTCTACAGTGCGTTTCTAAACAGCCATATCCAATGGGGCCCTCATCCTTGTAGGTACTTCAGAACGTTACTCAAGAATGACATACACAGCTTGCACATTTGCCACTAGCAGCTGCCACAAGCTACTGAAAAAGGCGGATTATTAAGACTGTACAAAACCAAAGCTGGGAATATAAATATCAAATGAAATGCTTACATGTTGCTGAACATGCTGCCTAACATCAGTAACACGAGACAACAGCAGAAAGCCATGCAACGTATTTTGGCAGAAGCGCGCAAACATTTCACAGCTTGTCCCCTGGATGCCATGCTCACACTTACATTAGTCTGTGTCATACTACCTTAACTTGTTTTAAGCATTTCCATCATCTGTGAGGTAGGGAGGGAAAAACAGAATAGTTAAGGTATAATCAAATGAGATCTTGCACATTGTAGTATAATTTGTAAACAATCTCATTGTTGGCTGTAGTGTGGAGAGTGTGAATGGTTCCACCTTCTGTCTCAGTTTATCCAGAGAGGGAACTTTCTGAAAACCAGGTGAGTGATTCAATGGGTTACTAGGGAGGTAGATGAAAAAACTGGGATTAACAGAGGAGAAACAGTGACAGAACATAAACAAACACATAAAAAAGTGAAGAATTTTTGTGTCTCTACTGCATTTTTTTGCTGTCATGACAGAATCAAAACTCCCAGTAACATCTTTTGGTCAGTGGGCAATTTTAAACACTATGTTAATCTGGCTACTTCAAAAATATTTGAATGAAGATGCAAAATTAAAATCAACCAACCACAAATCAGAACAATGAATTAGATCAAAGATAAAACTACCTCAGTTATCATCTCAGTATGTACAGATCTCCAGAATTCTTTCATCTAGATGAGAAATTGGTAGTAATAAAATAAAAAAAATACATCTAGATGTTGTTGATACATTGCTTATCATTTTTGATTATACTTCCAAAATCATAGGTACCATTGGAAAGACCCAGCCTACTAAATCCTTATATGCACACACTCACCCAATGGCTTAGATTTTAAGGGCAGCCATACACTATGCTTTTAATTGTGCACCCACAGAAACCTGCTCTGGTGAGATCCTGTGCCAGCGATGCCCTGAGAAAGCCCAGGGGAACATAAAGATATTTTGGACCTCAAAGGACTGTATCTTCAGCCACCTACTCATATGATTTATTGTGAATTTACAGTACGTTGCGTAAGTTCATAAACCTGTTGTGTCTGATGAGGACAGATACTAAAAACCACCTACAGCTGAAGGATTTGTATCAAGAAAAAATGTGTACCTGCACATCTATATATTATACTGCCGAACAGCTAAATGTCTCTAACAAGCATGGAAGAAACAAGAGTCTCTCCTGAGGGAGTGGCAGAGTAATCAATTGGCCTAAACTTCTGCTATTCGAGAGCAGCCTCCAAGGAGATGCTAAAATAGATAGAATTTGAGAGACTATCCTGAAGCAATCATTTCTTAACTGAGAACATAGACCAATGGTTCCACTGTCGCTTGAAAACTGTTTTGAAAAGAATTTAAGAGCTTTAAAGTGGATTTGTCATATAAATCATAAATAGCCAAAATAACATCAGAGTTATATTTTCTAGCTGGGTCTAAAGCAGAATAACTGTAAAATACAGCAGAGAAATTAGAGACAGTAGCTGGAAATAGCTAAATGCATTGATTAAATGACTGGCATGTTCCTGGTGAAAATAATCAATATATTAACTTTTCTAAAAATTCACAGTAGGCAGTAAGAAAAAAAAAGTCTCTGTGTGTGTATGTAAAGAGATATATATATACACATTTTAAGAATTTACTAGATTTCTGTCTGTCTTAGAAGCTGTGACTGTTCGTATACTGGTACTGGAGTGCCTCCATTGGCTTGTGTCCTACCATTATTTCGGCAACGATACATGGAACAGACAGAGGTGTTGAAGGATATGCACACCGGTTGAGTACTGAGATACAAAGCAAAGTGTCTGTCTCACTTATAATGCTGAAAAAAAAAATGAGGTAAAATACATTATCAAACAAGTGATATCGACAGCGTTTTACTTTTTTCCCTATTTTATTTTGTTCCTTCTGCATTGTGAAAGCCAACGATCAGGAATTTGTAGCAACACAATTGTGCTTGGCTGCCTGCCTGCCTCCCTCCGGCACATCCTGGTTAAGTGGAACCAATGCTGTTTCGTGCAGATTAGGTGGCAGTCATTACAATTCAGCAGCATTACACCAATTGGAGACACTTGGGAAATATCTTAGGAAAACTGAGACCCTATCAAAGCTGACTAACGAAGGCTCCCACCCTCCCCATGCTCTGCCTTTCCCCAGACATGTGAGCTTTCCCCAGGATCATCCAAGGATGTCCCTGCCTGCCCTGCCCCCCTTGACATGTCAGACATGCAGGCACCGAGGGACACGGGACATACAGTCCCACCCCTGGAACGCTGTGGAGAAGACCCAGGGGAGCGTGGGTGCTTGTTGCCTGTCCCATGGGCCTTGGTTTAGACTCACCATCCCTGTGGAGATGAAGGCTCAGTTATCACCCGGTTAGCGTAAAACACCTATAAGTAGAGCCAATCTCACAGCTCAAGTCTCTTGGGGGATTTGCACAGGTTTCTTGTCCCAGGCAACGTCTGCTCTCCAGAAGAGACTCTCCTGCCACCCTCTTAGTTAGGTCGAGGACTGTTCCCCCTCCATACATACATAAGTATCATGTAGCCATAGTAGGAATAATTTCTGGCCCTTAACAGGTTAATAAAAAATGTTTTCCTTCGGTCAGAGATAAAACTCTTGTCCTTCCTTGAATTCTTCCTTGGCACCTTTCATTGATGTACCTTTCACTGAGCCTTACTTTCTGCATCAGTCTGTACCCTGAAATACACATACAGTATAGGTTTTTAAGTTGGTTATGTGTATACAGCTGGTGGCTGTCTCCTGAACAAGTCCAGTCATGGGAATGACCCAATACTTGGTGGTGGTGAACTGGGAAGACCAATCCCTGACCTCTTTTCTTTGGTAAACCGTGACAAAGCGCATGAGATAGCGGCAGGCCCAGGGCCATCTGGGGATGTGCCCACATCCATGTTTCAGTTGGGATCAGGAGAACATTTCTGAGGTGAATTTCCCATTTACTATGCTTGTTCCAGCTGGTAATGGGCAACTTTGGGGCCAAGTAGGAGCTCGGCTGGAATACTGTCTTCTCTCTACCACGCTCCTGGCACGGACATCGGCCTCCCAGCACAAGACGTTTCACGCCGCAGCGCTGCTCCTACTGCTAGCATAGAAGTTGCCTCAGTGAATCCCGCTGACTTGATTGACCCTGTTTAAATCAATGTGATTGTTTGTACAAGCAAAGTTGATAGATCTGGCCCTAAGTGGCATTTACTCCACCATATTATTTGGCATATAAATCAGCTGTTTTGGGCAGTGGTAACTGTTTTGTTACCACTGTGAATTTAGGAAAAAATCTGTTAAAGTCACTGAAGAAAGTCAATATTTACAGTGGAATATCTGATGTTAGCACTTGACTGCTTTTATTTAGATGTGTAGAGCAGCCTTGCTCTGGAGGTAGTTTAAAGAGATTCTTCTGTCTTTTGGGATCCTTGAATTTAGGGCTTTAGGAAGAAGTAATCTAGTTCATTATAATCCCTTTCTTCCAAAATACCATATACATAGATGACTTATGCATTTGGTTACATAGTTGTAAATCTGCATATTGCTGTTTCTACCCAGGGACAAAATATTCTTTTCGCTTTCTTAATGGTTACAGTAAAATTCTCCATAATGTATACCACAAGTAGTAATTTTCATCTAGAAATGTTGATGACATCTTGCCTATGGCAATGAACAGGTTTTAATACAACGATAAAGCATGCCCTGTCTTCTTAATTAGTCTCCATTGATTAAACATGCAGATTATTTACAAAAAGACTAACGCAACAGAAAGGAAGAATAACTAATGCAATGGCTATATTCCCAGGATCACATGCGATTCATCTTTACTAAGCTAGCAGAGCCTCTATAATCTTAAGGCATTTATGAAATAATAGGGAGAAAGCTTTAGGTTAAGCATATTTAGTATAAGAAGTATTTGTTTAATTTGTTTCTTAAGATGAAATTCTCCTATTCTTGAGGGAAAAGGAAAGTGCTCGCTGAGTTAAAGCCACAGGCATCTTGCAGTGACATGTAAGAAGCCTTGTCAGATCACTAATGGAAACAATCTTTATGATGCTGAGATTTTGTACCTTATAATTAAACATCACAGTCCAGCCCCTGTAACCTGTATCATCCTCACACGCCCTATTTTACACATCACAGCAATTAGTGAAGCATATAGTATATATTTAGATGAAGGCTTTCTGTCAGGAGCTGGTGATGTGGTGACTCAGCAAGGCATCATCAGAAGGCATTTGCTAGTGCTAAGGCTTTGTACACCTCTGTGGGGGCTAGACCTGTCAGATTAATACAAGGGGCTATTTTTATAACATCCAGAAAGTTTCTGCTGTACATCAAACTGCACTAGCTGCTTATTTTAGATGACAGCAATTCATACATTTTTCTTGAACAATACAGTCTTTAGCACTTTTTGGGTATCTACATCTCCTAAAATGAAACTTTCCTGTGAAGCATTTTGTAGAAGAAGGGCTTCCAAATTGAGATCATCAGAGACATTTTCATCAGGCGCTTCAAACGCACCAGTGAACTAACAGCCCACATACCAAAGGTAAGTAGCAGTCATGGCGACAGGCTGCCTAGCTTTCTGGGAGTACTCTGAGCACATAATTTGGGACAACATGAACATCTTCATTTGTGCCCTGCTCTCTTCTGCTGAGTTGGGGTTTGGCCCCGGGCAGTGCCAGGTGTCTCTTGAAAGAGGCTGTGCTCTTCAGCTGAGCTGGTTTTTTATTTATCGTGTTCATTTTTCCTCCCAGCAGTGGAAGTCTCATCCTCCTTCCCATCCACTCAGTTGTTTTCATTCTTGAAAATAACTTGCCTGAAAACTGCTGTTTTCCCTGCGGGCGTTGATGTTGGATCACATGAATGTGACATGCACAGCCTACTGCTAGCAGAGGGGCTGTATTTTATTTTCTCTTGGCTGCCCTTAAATCTGCCCATCATGTTTGGAGGGTTACTCTGAGCCCGTGAGCTGAGCATTTCGCCGTGACTCATGTCTTCTTCCATGTCCCTGAGCCGGTGGGGCAGATCCCGACTGCGAATGTGTGAAGCGGTGGAAGACACTTGTGAGATCCCAGCTGTGTCTTCAAGGTCAGAATCAAGGACTTCAAGCAACTTCTAGAGAGATAAAGGAAATTACCACCAAAGCCAGGTAATTTCACCAAGGATGTCATCATTAACGCTTGGCTTTCACAATGTGCTCTTCGTGTGTATAAATCTCAGAAGGATATTGTCAAGGAGGTTGCTGTTATTAACTCTAATGGCACAGTGAAGTGACTTGGAAAAGGTGACACTGGAGCCAACAAAGACACTGAAATAGAAATGGGCTTTTCTGAATCATACTCTGACTCTCAGCCCTCCTCGCTCCTGCTGCCCTGATGCCATCGGAGCTGCCCTGCCTCTCTCCTGTTCCCTGTTGCGCTTCTGCAGTCCCATATCAGCTGCCCATCTTCGCTCACCAAAGCACTTACCAAAGCCACTTAATTGGTGTATACTCCCAGGTCTCGCTTGGCAAAATGTAGCTGTGTCTGCACTTTTCTAAATGGGGATGGATTAATCGCATGCTTAAAAGCTTTGCTGGATGGAGACCCACACTCTACAGCCAGACTACCTTCATTGCTGGAGCCTGCAGGGAGGAGAAGGCATTTTTCTCCTTCTCCCACGCGGGCTGAGAAAGGGACAGGCAAAAGAAGCAGAGAGAGCACTGACTTGGTTTCTGCATGACAGCAGGCAGTGCACTACTGTCAAGAAGGTAGGAACTGGAGCATGAGGCTCTGAGCACTTGCCCAGATCCTGGAGCACCCCAATAGCAAGACTGAGCTGAGAAGTGTACCCCGTCTTAGTACTTCTGCCATATTTTTTAATAAAAACATTTGGAGAAAAGGTTTCCCTATTGACTTTGGAAAAAAGAAACACCTAAAACAACATTCTTTATGCAGGCAGCTATTAATAGTAGTGGTAATATTAGTTGTATACTAGGATAACTAGCAGTAATAATAATAATTGCCTGCATAAAAAGCATTGTTGGGCTTTTAGTAGGAATTGGGTATTAGTAATAATAATACTTTCATTTAAGTAGCTCTTTTGTGTGCAAAACATGTTAGGGATGGTATCTAAGTTGTGCAACACAGGGGTGCTGGAACCTCCATTACCTAAGCTATTAAACATCCTTTAAACCATGGAATAAACCACCACATTGTGCCTGTTATTATAAGAACACAGCATTTAACACCCTATTGAAAAGAAAAATTACACTTCTTACATCTTTCGCTGACTGAAGCTTAGTTCCATTGTCTTCTCAGAGAAGCAACAAAGTTTGGACTTAATATGTTTAATCACACCTTCAGTTTTCATCCTGTTACATTATTATGGTCAATGCAAGATTTTGAAAAGATCTGTTCCCGAAGTTATTTCCCCCATCAAAAGGTTTGGTTTTTCTTCTGAGGTGTATGTCTTATATAGTAAACTTACCTGTGCTATTAAGGACAAAGATCTCTGCTGAATCACTACAGTGAACAGGAATTTCAATATTTACATCTATGGCAGTTGGGTGGGGTCCCTTTTAGTTTCTTTGCCTTTTAGTTTCTTTGCCTTTTAGTTTCTTTGCCTTTTAAGTTGCTGCTTTTGTTTTGGGTTTCCCTAGACTCCCAGCATCACTCACGGCAATGTGAGTGGAGGGTTCTTATCATGGCAGCTGTAGCAATCATTGATTTTTTTTTTGTTCAGCAGCAGAACCAGAAAAAAAAGGTTTCTATCAACCTTCTGAAACGCAAACCTGAAAAATTTAATTTCAGATCAGCAAAATATACCATTTGAGGGACATGGTATAAAAGTAAATGGAAAAAAGCCTGGTGTAATGAATTGTTATGACCCCAGACTGCATTTTTAATTAATAAAAGAACTAAAAATGTTGTTGCTAAATGCTGCTCACCACCTAAGACCATGACACACATTGAAACTACCACTTTCTGTGACATCCCATGCCTGTGAGCTCTACCCGCACATGCAGGAGGGCTTCTGGTGAGTCCGTCTGCTCCACCAGCTCGGTGGTGAAGACAATATCACCATCTCAACTGTCTCCCTGCAATCTCCTCACCACGGTGAGCCAGCCCCAACCTGAAGGATTTGCGCATTGATGCTGCTTCACTAATCTCACCGTTTTAGGTTAGAAAGTCCCAAGGCTGCAAGTCAGCTCTCTTGCACACATTATTATTTTTATATCTAAATCTCCTTTAAATATTGGGCAGACTCTTTTCATAGCTGAGTAGTCATTTCAGCAAGTGTGGCGGTTGATTTACAGTTTGTACTTTGTACACTTTCTGTAGTGAAGCATAAAATTGAAAGGCTTATGTCAAATTCATTCATACATGGACACGTTCAAGAACAAATTAATTTTAAAGCACTTACAGCGTATATAATGTTTCTATGCCATGCTTTACAAATCTATAAAGTAATTTATAACATAAAGTCTACTTTAGAAGAGAGCTGCAGTAGAACAGATGGCAGAGCGATTTCAATCTAAAATATCCCAGTGCTACGCTCCCCCAGATATCTGCAATTCAGATCTGATAGGAATTGTGAGTAATCAGCTTCTAAAGCAAAATTATTATACAAGGAAAGGCTCTCAGTGCAATGTCCTTTTGCGAACCCAGGCTATTCTAGGACAAATTAAGTTTTCTAACCATCAGTATGCAGCACACTAGATAAGGGGTCAGATTTGGATCTCAAACTAGTATAAAGCAGGAATCACATTTATGCAGGACCAGAATAAACCTATTTAGATGAATATTGGGTAAATGCCATGTGTAACTGTAATACTAGGGCCATTGTAATTAACTTCAAGAGAGTTTCCACCCTGTGATCCATGAGATCAGATGCCTTCCAGCTGACATTATTGCTATGGTCCTTCTCCTCCCATGGCACGACCAGCGGAGGGCACCTCTGCACAGGGCGAGTGCCTTCCCTGCACCATCCAAGTGTGGGTCCCTTGGAGGCCCATCCAGCACTACTACACATTTTGGAGGGCCACCAGCTTCCTTCTGCTTTCTTCAGCAGGAGCTGGGCACTGCCAGCACTGCTTAGCAGCGGCCTCCTGCTGCACGGAGCCAGGGGACCCAGAAACCGTGTAGACCACCTCTCTTTGGTCGCAGCCAAGCTCCTTCTCCACTTGCAGCAACATTGTGCCTGTAAATTCCCCCACGTTGAGCACGTCTCATTAGCAAATGTGGTGGGCGATCATCAGCAATGTTCAAAGAGAAGTGGTGACCCAAATTCAACCCTGGGCTGAGCAGCTACAGCTCCCCTGAAACTGCAGGCTGGCGCGGGCAGGAACGAGCGCTGAGTCTAACGAGCTGACAGCCAGCTGGCCTGTCACAGCTACTCCTGCTTCCTCCTGGCATCCTCGTGTCTGCATTTTTTCAGGGGCATTCCTGATCTCTCTGCAAGGAGCAATTTAATATACTAACAGTACAAGGAGTAAAACACACAGCAATGGCTGCGGACTGCTGCCGTGCTCCTCTTCCCACTATTCATCCCACTTGGCTTGCGTATGGCACCTGGGTAGCTAACTCTGTAATTTGGACACAGGTAGTGTGTTCCCTCATCCCTTCAGGGGAAACAGAGACATAATCAGAATTTAGAGTGACTTCTAAAAGGTGCGTATTTCAAAGGCAAAATTGCAACATAAAGCATTCAGAGAAACTATAACCCAGGTACCACCTGTGTGCACAAGGGGGAAGGAAAATATCATTCTTCATAACAGTCAGTGGCTGCAGACCAACGGGTCTAACTCAAAGCAGCCGTTCCTGCTCCTCGCATCAGACGGAGGAAGCCCTAGTTTCAGTTCCCCCATGCAGTGAATTTTGAGATATTTACGAAAAGTGGAACAGCTTCCACAGCGCAGGGTGATAAAGGTCAGCCCAGCACAGCTGGGCAGGTAACCAGTCAGCACGGCACAGCCACAGCGACACGCGGAGAAACCCTGGCTGTGGGGCGACGGGATCATCCTTCACACGGACACACAGGCCAGGGGGTCACCCTAGGGGTGGGTGGATGCTCACGCAGAATGGAAGAGCTGCACCTTGCTCCTGTCTTCTGCTGAACACTGGGACCAGGTTTCTCAGAAGTAGCTAATGATACTGGGCGCGTTAAACTTCTCAGTGCAGGAATTGATTTTGTTGGACATCCTCTTTCTGGAAGTCGGTTCAAACTAGGTCCCTCAAAAGTCCTTTTCAAAAAGGTTAACCACCGCCAGCCTCCTGCACCACTTTCTCCCTCGCAGCCCCACAGCAGCCGCGTTGCTGACACACGTGAAGGGAGAAAAGTCCTTATTCCAGCAGGAAAGGCTGAAAAAGGAAGAACTATTAGTCTGAAATTCTGCAATGAAAGAGGAAGATTTCAAAGGAACCCAAAGAAAACTTGCATCCAGCTCAGTGGGAATGCCTTAGGTCTAGACTTCACCTATTTCTTTGCAGAAAGCAAGTTAGTGCTGCAAGCTTAACAACTGCTTTAAACAAAGGGACTCCGAAAATATGCTTTATCATCAGAAGGCGACAGCCAGCAGCCAGGAAGCGCAGGCAGCAGTGGGGTGCTGGAGGAGCCCCCCCCCCGCCATTACCCCCCCCCCCCGGCACATCCCCATTGCAGCCGCTGCCCCGCTGCAGAGCGGAGGCAGCTGTACCGACTGCCGTGCCGCCTGCTGTGCCGCTTGCCGAGTGTTTTGCACACTCCTGTTTGCCGTTGCTAATAAATACCCACAATGTTAATAATTTGGGCTGGAATCTTCTGTGACTTCTTTCTGCCTCAGGTTGCATTTTTTTCTTTAAAGTTTCAGCACACCAGTTCAGCAGTTTTTGAGAACCTGTATCATTGCCTGAGGAGTTCCTGACTCTGAGAGGAGACAAAATTCATCAGCTTTCCTGTGGCTGTCACAGTAGTACTCAAATATTAAATAAATGGTATTTTGTTCGCGTTTTTCTGAATTTTGATTATGAAAATCAGTCATAAAGACCTTGACAGCTATAACGTCAGTGTAGACCTATCCCACCACTGCTGTGCTGGTGCAGAGCACTCTGGGGCTGTTTGAGCCCTATGGGTTATGTTCACAAATTGGTCACAGTGTCATGCCATGATGCTGTAGCACCCACCTTTCAGGGATCTAACCTTCTTCAAGCATTCACAAAGCAGGACGTAATAGGTAGGCAATTTGCAGGGCGAGCGGAGAGATGGGTTCCTAAGCTTGGGATCCAGGAAAGCCAATACAACGCGGAAGGACTGCCTATGCTAGACGACAGAAAACGTAAAGGCCGGGATGCGTTTGAAATGCAAGCCTGCTGAGCTCTGCACAAAATGCAGAGGAAATGCTCAGCTTTTCCCGGCTGGTGGAGAGCTTCTTCTACTCAAGAGCATTTCTATGGACCCCTGCTGCTTCCTACCCTTGTAGTCCAGGAAGGCAGTTATTGTTCATCCTCCCTTCTACTGTATTAAATCTTCCCAGGTGGGAGTCATGATGAAAAGTCTGCCTGGACATCTCCCAGCACCTCTACAGACCTCCACAGGGCCAGGAGGGGACCAAGCCTTGGTCCCTGGCTGTGGTACTCATTCCTAGCTGAGGCTGCCTCCTTTGGCCGTGTGGATCTTCATATTTGTAATGTGCTGCCTGGGATTTTGGGTCAGAGGGAACGCTCCCTGGAGACCACCAAGTCTCCCTTCCACACCTAACTAAAAATCTCCTACAGGTAGGTCCTCCCTCTGTGTGGGTAAGGGAATCATCTTTGAGTAAACGCCTATGTTTGCCCAGAAAAATGCTTATTAACAAATTACATTTGTTTCTCTCCAACACTGTCATAACTTTCTCAGTGAATTGATGTGGAGGAGTTTCTCTCTTGAATAGGCTCTTTAATTGCACTGCTAATGAGGTAGGTAGGGCGCCTGGGTAAATAAGCACAGGCAGCGCACTCTGCTATTATGGCTGGAGATTGCCTCCAGCTGCTGAACTAACACAGCAATAGTGAAGCCCACAGCGTAGACAAACATTTTGTTGCTGCCCCAGATTCCAAGTTAGCTTATAAAAAATGTGGACTTATGCTATAAAAAAGACTTTCTAAGGTGTTTGACTTGATATCACAGGGTGTAACATTAGCACCATGTAGGTTTAATAAAGCACATAGGAAACAAAGATCAAGAACTGCTTTCTCTGAGCACCATTTGCCAATGAGGCACCATCATTAAACAGTGGTGTTCCTAGTAGGGATGTACAGAGATTGTTCCTAGACCTAAAACTGTTCATCAGCAGTGCAGATGCCACATTAGATCATGGCTGATAAAATCTGTAGCTTGCACAAGAATCGATGTTATGTTTAAAAGATGAAGAGAAGGCAGCCATACGAGACCTGTTGCTTGGTCAGCCGGATCTGCTCTTTTAAGTATAGCCAAATACAGAGTTAAACTCCATAGAAGAAGAAATAATGGCTGCTCTGGTCAAGTGCTATTTTTCCTCTAAAGGATTTAGAGGCCAAACAAGAAGAAGATGAAACCTCAAGTTCTCTAATAGCTGAGAAGGCTAATGAGACTTTGGATGGCTAAACAGGGGATGCTGAGGTGGGGGCTGGAGCCGAGGCTGACACGTGTGTGCTATCTGCAGTTTTAATATCCACGCATCACTGAGGATGCTGAAAAACTGGGAAAGATGCAGCGAAGAACTGCAAAAGTGGGCCAAGGACTAGAGAAGGCACCTAATAGGGAGAGAGAGATTTAAAAAGCACTATTTGTCTAGCTTATAAAAAAGAAGATTGAAAGGTCTTGATTACAGTGAATAACTATCTTCACAGGGAGAAAAGAGCTCTTTAATCTGGTGGAAAAGGATGAATGGGTTGAAAGCTGAAACCAGATATATCTGAAGAGGAAATTAGGCAAAACACGTTAATAGTGAGGGTTGGAAACAAGCTGCTGAGGGAAGGGAAGGAGTCTGCAGTGTTTGATGAAGATGTCACGATGCTTTTCTGAGCGAGACAATTTTCTTGTACATGTGCTGTGTTTCAGTCCGTCACCATACAGGCACAACTGGCTGAGATTTTAAGAGATGTGATAAAATCTAGTTGTCTCTTCCAGCTTCAAGCTCTGGGACCCTGTATGAGCCGCCTGGAGGTGCGCAGGGGTGTGCACGCCTGCTGGGGGCCTGTGCAGCAAGAAGAGGCCCTTGTGTTCTTTCTCCTTCCAGCAGGACAGTCATGCTGGGAACCAGTGCTGGGATTTACACCTAAAAGCCTGGCAGGCTGTTCTTCCAAAATGCCTTGCAGCACAATGAACCCCTTGCTTGTCCCCACTGACACTTCCTACAGAGCAGAGGGGACGGTGGGGCATTGAAGGGTGACCACGCCGGCTCACACCCGTCCCCAACAGGACAGGTGACTCGGGGCGCTGAGCCAGGCTGACACGACCCCAGCGGAAGCTGCCTCCCTTGGGGGGATTATTTGGGAACAAAACCTGTCCCCTCATTCTGAGAGAGTTTTCTATCTGAAACTCGATACTTTTTCTTAACTGAAATACATTTCCTCCCTCCCCTCTCTCTCCATGTCCCCGTCTTCCACAGAGATAAACAATTATTTTTTCCCCAGTGGAGCAACAAGATCCTTCAAACACCTATTAGAGAGCTTCACCCTCACTTAGTTGGTGAGCTCAGGCGTGCACGCTCTGTCTGTGAGTCAGTCCTGCAGCCCTGACCAGCCACACTGTGCTGCGGCTGTGCCTTTGTGTCTAGCAAATGGATTCTAATATAATTATAATATTTTCAATCTATGGCAGGATTGAACTCAACAGGGCTAAAAGGCTCAAAATAAGATGGGTATGATGTCACCTGCAGCAAAACAATAATCCCCACCTTCTTTGAAGCTGACTGTAGCTATTTTTTATTCCTTTAAGTTGTCAGTCTCATGGCAAGATGCTGGCAAAAATTAACTCCCACACTTGGCTTTGCAACAGAAAGGTAACTGCAACACGATGAAGTTTCAGGCTTTCATAAATTTATCGTTGACAAAATGCAGCTCTTTAGCAAGAGGAGAGCTAGGTTGAAAATAAGTAGGGAATGCTAACACCCAATCAGACTAGATTTAAGGAAGAAGTTTTTTATGATGAGCGTTGTGAAACACTGGAACCGGTTGCCCAGAGAGGTGGTAGATGCCCCATCCCTGAAAACATTCATGGCCAAGTTGGATGGGGCTCTGAGCAACCCCATCTAGTTGAAGATGTCCCTGCTCATTGCAGGGGGGTTGGACTAGATAACCGTTAAAGGTCCTTTCCAATGCAAACCATTCTATGATTCTATGATCATGGTGCTTCCAGACTTTTTCAGGATGGAGAGTCCTTTACTCAACATTTAACAAAGTTATCAAAATCTCCATACACTTACTATAGAAGAAGAAAAATCTGAACAGCACTAGCAATGGTGGAGCAGCCCTTGGAGAAGAAAGACGTGTGAACTGTGGTTGAATTTGCAGTACCTTCTGTCATCCCAGACTGCATGTCTGGGACCCTTGAGGATTCAACCCTTGGAGGGAGTAACTTTCCTCCAGCTCGTGAATGGTTCCCAAGCAGTAATCTGCACTGGCAAGCTGTAAATCACCCATGGATGCTCAGCAGGCATTGACAGGTCTCATGATGATATGGTAAGAAATTTTAGATCCTGCTCTCTTCCCAGCCCACACTCCTTCCTCCAGGACTTCTCACATATTTTCTTCCCATGACTTTCCAGGGAAAGCAGCTGCTGCAGCTGGTCCTGGGATGCAAGCGTTGCAGGTAGCTGAGCTGCAAGCGAAAAAGCTCTTCCTTGAGCAATATCACTCACCAATGTGTGGTTAAGCACAGAAATATTTCCTGATTGTTATTTTTTTTTTTTTTTTAAGGAGGTAGAGAGGAGTAATGAATGGTAAAACTAATGAGCCAGTTACATGTTTTCAAAAGGATGGAGAATGAGTTATTTGATGGAAAATTGGAAGACTTGATTTCAGTCTCTGTCGTGAGCCTGTACCAGTTTGGCTGTGGTATAATCCATTGACTTTTCTATAATTGTCGTAATTAAACAATCAGAAGTAAGGGGCATATTAGACCCAAAGTCCACATTTGCAGGCAATTAAACGCGTAGCATTCTGGCTGGTAGAGCTGAACATTTAAATCAGCTGATTTAACAACAATTAAAGAAAACTTGCTAACTTGTACAATAAAGAAATCACTACAGAGATCAGGATAAAATACCTGGAATTTCCAAAGAGAAGTGGAGAAGTGGAAAATAATGACAATTACAAAAAACCTCCAAACCCCAAAACCAAAAAACAATGATTTTCACAGAATAAACACTTCTAGGGCAACTACTCCACAGTAAAGCAGAGGAAAGCAAAACTTATGAAGACATTAATCAAGGTACAAGTGAAAAGAAAATTAGATGCTTCAGGGCACAGAGATGACAGGAAGCATATACGTGGCAATAAGGGATGATGGAAATCATACAGGGGGAAATAAAACAAAGAATACATGAGGAAAGGATGCATGAGCTGCAGAACACCTACTCTGACACTATAGTCTTTTGCTCTTGCTGAAAGAGAAAATCAATAAACTCTGTGTAGGAAGAAAAGCTTATTAAATGATTGACTGTCCAACTGGATATTCCTGTTGGCAAACACATTGCTCTGTGTGATAGATGGACACCAGGGTCAAGAGGTTGTCCACTGAAGTGATCAGGCTTCATAAAATCTAGATTTGCAAACAGCTGGGGCGGAGGACCCCTGGTGAAGTTACTGCTGTCGGGTGGTTTCCATTTGCTGCAACACCGTGAGTTCATTTATGGAGCAGTGAGAGGATTTCCATCAAGGGAGAAGTCGGAGGCACTCTTGCAGCTTTGGCCGGGGGGTTCAGTGGATCTGTGCATGCCCGTGACCAGCCATGCTGCAGCACCTGCCCTGGGAGCAGCAGGGGCACCCGGTGGCCACAGTGGTCTGCTCTGGCTCACCAGCACCGGTGGCTCACTTCCTCAGTCTGCTCGCATGACGTGGAGCCTGGCAGCACAAATGGGATGAAACCGTAACACCGTAATTCTTTGTGTGAAGAAATGTCCTAGCCCATCATCAGCAAAGAATTCATGAACCCTAGAGTCATAAGGGTTCGGGTTGGAAGGGTCCTTCAAAGATCATCTAGTCCAACCCTGCTGCCGTGGGCAGGGACATTTTTCACTAGGACAGGTTGCTGAAGGTCGCCCTTCATTTGGCACATACCAAAGCAACAACAAAATGCCTTCTTCAAAGAGACCCCGTGTTTCTCCTGCTGCCAGCCAGCAAGTTGTAGCTTGATTCCCTTGATTCCCTTGATTCCCAGCTTCCTGTTGGCTATGTTACCAGCAGGTCCCTGGTACCATTGCTTCCCTATGCACCCTGCCCCATCACCTCCCCAGGCTTCCCTGTGGGTCAGTGGCCTCTCCTCTCCCCTGCAGTGTTACTGACCCCTTTTTGCAAGATGAAATGCAGAGCTCACTTGCAGACTGTTTCCTGGCCAGGAGCTACCTGGTGAGAGCAAGAGAGGGACAGGAAAGGGGCTTTCCAGGGAGAGCACTGGACTGTAAGACTTCAGGAACGTGCTTTTCATCCATAATGGCGCAGCTGAGCTGACAAGCCTGAGGCACAACGAAACCAATATCCTAAAGGACCAGGTCACAAAACCAACGCTCCAGCCTCCCCACCAATATGGCACCTTCTTCTGAACTGAGGTGACAGCATTGTACCCCAAGGGAGCTCAAACACGTTTCAACATACCTGCAGCCCCCTCAGCCGCCATGCAGTCACTGTCCCATGCACAGCAGGGCGGAATTTGGTGAAGACATGAGATCTGGAGACAGCAGCCGTGGAAATGCCACTTCCCACAGCCAGGGTCTCCCACAGCTTCCCTCCTGCCCTGCGTTTCTTTGCCAGCATAACTTACACCAGCAGCAAGATTTCTGTCTAACCAGTGCGAAGCATTTGCATTTTATTAAGTATTTCTCACATTAAATGAGGTCTCATTCAGATTTTCTTTTTGGAGAAGATATTTCTTTAATTTTTTTAACCATATCCATTATTTTTTTTTTCTTTTGGAGGGGAGATGGGCTTGCACTGCCCCTCAGGGGCAAGGCTAAGATCCTGGATGCTCATTTGAGACTGATGGGGAAGCAGCCTTTGAGGACAGGCCATCAGTGCCTGGAAATCCCCAGCTCCCAAATGTCCTAAGTTTACTGCTGTGGATTGGGATCTACCCAATTTGACCTCCAAGGAAAAAATGTTCTTTTGCTTTTTTTTAGAGAAAGTGTTTTTTTTTTCCCTTTTTCTGGAATATGAAGTGCTGGATCAGGCTTATGAACACTTGGGGCTACCTGTGCTTCACTTCAGTCTCAGGAATGACAGGGGATCAAACTATGCATTGGCCCTTTGGTTATCAAAAATTTATTTAGACATGTTTCCTCCTTCCCAAATTAATGTCAAGAAAATCTTGTTGTTTGTTGGCTGCAAATTGTGGAGAATTTTTATGTTCCTGTGCATTTTCTCCTGAATGTTGGCAGATTAGAAGAAAATCAAAATGATTACGTACATTAATAATAGAATACACACATAAAGATAACCTTGAGGTGTCTACACTTTATGCGTATTCCTCTAGATTGCTGTTAGCTTTTGTAGGTGAATGGATTAAAACCAAGAAAAATATTGTGAAGCAAATTTAAATGTAAATCTTTTTGTCTAAAAAAGAAAAATCATTTGTATCAATAAGTCAATCATGATTTGTAAGCAGTCTTTGTTTTCCACTATAAAAAATAATCTTTGTCTCTGCAAGGAATGCATTTCTAACCTTAAATAGCTGGTACTATTCAAATTAGTTTGAGCTTAGCAAAACTCTCTTTCTTCCTCAAGTCATAAATTATTTGTTTTTCTAACAGAAAGTAGATTTTATTTTGCTGTGCCCACACAGCATCATCCCCTTGATATTATGTTTATTTAGAAAGAGAAATGAAAGTTTTTCTTTTGTTTCTTCTGGAAAAAAATATATTTGGGGAAAAGAGAAAGTCAACAATGCTTACATCAAGGTTGGCAGGAGTCCCAACAGGGAAAAAATATCTCCACTTATCATTTTTTCATTTTTTCTGCATTTTTAGTTTTGTTCAGAAGCAATGCTATCTATGATCTGTGCATACGACACGCTTGTTGAACCATGAAGCCCAGTGAAAGGAGAAGGGTCAGTGGCGGCTGTCTCCAATGTCAGCCAGCCTCGCCGATGCCTGCTGTGTGATTTAATGATCGGCTCCTAGGGAGCGTACAACCATTTGGAGCTTCCTACAAGAGCTGCTTGTAGAATGTGAGGACACACATCACATGCAGTGGAGTGGCTGGGGAACCTTGCTTGAAGTAACCTGTTGAAACCAAAGGGAACCCAAGTGGCAGATATGTGGTTTGAGGAACTTATGACCCAGATGTACAAAATTTATCCACAAGTTATTCAGGTGCCAGTTCTTCTCAAATTATTTGCCTACCGACACAGGTTAAATCAATTAGGACTGTATTAAATCTCCTTAGTTAGTAGGTCAAATATATCATGGGGGCAATTTCTCTGGAATTTGATTAATGTGATGCCAGAGAGGAAGTTTGCCTTGTAAATTTATGGGAGGCTTAACTGTTCAGCTTGCTATCTGGTCTAGTTATAGATACGGAATATTTAGTAAATGGCACAATCTAACCCTTGAAGAAATTGCATTGGGGTGGTCAGGAACTAGAAAGGGCAAGAGTCTGGTTTTAATGAAATCGGTGCAATTGTACAGACAGATCTGGTCCAGTCTCAGCTCGGTGTAGTCACTGCCACCTACGCAGAGCAAAGGATTGCAGTAAGTCAGTGGAAAAAGTAGTTCCTCAGACATTTCCTTTGCAGCAATACTGTATGAAAATAGTTTGAGCTATCACTTCCAGAATGACAGATTAATCTAATTTTGGGGGAAAAGCAGAACTGACACTGATGGATGAACAGGCTGCAGGAGGGGCTGAGAGCAGGGTGTTAATCCTATTGCTGCATCTGAGCCGAGAGAGGACCTCATCCTCCAGCACTGATGATTCAGCAGAGGACAGATATTTAAGGAAAGGTCCTGCTCTGTTTACTTAAAAAATTGGCTCTGGTAATTCAGTTTGCGTGAGAGATGCAGGATCGAGACCTCAGTTATGGCTGCAAGATGTTACAAGCTCCCCTGCTCCCTCTCCCGTCCCCAACAAAAACCCCATGGCAAACAGGGATCCCCAAACGAAGCACTGCATTTCTCATTTCAAGAAGTGCCATTTGAAATCTTTCATTTTTCAATTTCCTTTGTAACAATGTAATATCAGATGTATTTGATGCCTAATTTACCCTGGTTTCTACATGTCATTATGTTTATGAAATGTCTTTGTCTTTCAGTGAGGCAGATGCAACCACAAAATCCTGCTCTTTGGCTTAATTTCCAACTACTTGTCACACTTGTTTTTCTAGATGCAGGCCAGCCTGCTAAACATACTTAATGATTTACAGTTTTCAATGCCTATTGCCTTTGCCCAAAAGGCTAACTCTTTTCTTCGGCTCATTGGGAGCCCCACAGAGGAAAAGACTCTGAAAGCTGCCAAGGTCAAGAGGAATTTCAGATTAAGGTTTATGTTGTGCTGTTATTTAAGTAAACAAAGGTAAATTCCAGCAGGAGGGATGCATTTAGACCACACGCAGCGTGTGTTTACTGTGGTGAGGTAGAGCTGGAATGGAAATCTTCTCTTCCCATTGCCAGGAGGGACTGAGCAGGAGTGATGTGAGAGGATGTGGAGGAAGATTTACCAGAGGGTGCTGGGACAGGTAAAGAAACAGCAGAGACAGCAGGAAAAGCCCCAGTCGCAGTGACTGCTGCAGCACGTGGAGCATTCACACAACCTGCCAGAGCACATCTTCACACTGAGGCCCAGGCTTATGTCTACTTAAGTAGATGAAAATGGGCCCAGTGTTGCTCTCTAGTCCTTAGGGCAAGCAGCACGGCACAGCGTGCATCCGTCCTCACCGCCCCAGCCCTGCCTCCCTCCAATCCCCTCCACGACCTGCTCCCTAACGCCTAGTGGCTCTGGGTCATGTTACCTCCCAAACCACATCCCAGACATTACTATCCAGAGTGAGTCAAAATGTGGCCAGGGAACGCACCGGCAGCACGCTAACACACTGGACAACTGGGGACAGTGCTTCAGCCCTTGTTCATGTACATTTTATTAATACAGTTGTAGCCAGACAGCCCAAACTAGCTGTGGAAGATGTGTTCGCCCCTTTCTGATGGATGAGTTGGATGACATGCTTTTGTATCTCAGTTTTCTTTACAGTGGCAGGAAGGCTGCAGTGTTCATTAACAGGTTAAAAAAGAGTAATCTAATCAAAACCAACCCTCCAGGCCCCTTTAAAAGCCAGTGGATGAAAATAGGTATATACAGATGGTAGTTCATCTCCAGACTGCTGTGGGTATCTCATATCCACTCAGGAATCTCAAATGGCAGTGGGCACTTAAATGTGGGCACCTGATGTGCATCCCGTGAAGGATGAGCTGACTCTGCACTCTGCTCTCTGTTGATGAGTACTGACTAGATCTCCCTTGATACAAGAGCTCAGGTACCTCACACATGCAGACATCTACGTACAGGTTTCTTCTTCTGGATCTGAATCCCACCTGAACTGTGGTAGTGGCTGTGTTGTCATTCATTGGCTGCTATTGCAAAGAGACATACTGAGGATGCAAGGCGAAACCAAATGAAGATACATCTACATTGCAGCTATCTGGTAATGTGATTGCAGCTTGTAATCAAGGATAAACGAGGATAGCTGTGGCCTATCCTCTACCTTGCGAGACTTAAAGCAGTGCAGGTGCAATGATGCAGGTGTCATTCACCAGTATTCTGCAGCATCCAGATGCATTTATTTATGGATACATTTAACCTGTGCTGCTACTTTGCCATTGCTGTGCCTGCACAAGCCAGCCTGATGCTAGCTCTGGCCCTTCTGTGTGGAGTTTGTTTCCATTTCTGGATTGCAGTGGTAATGAAGTCCCCAGACTGGGCTGAAGAACTGGGCTTCAACTATACTGCAGATCTTGTGATTGTGTAACTCAGTATTTCTGCTCGGGTCAAACAGGGAGAGAAGCAGAGTTGGCCCCGCTGGATGTGTGAAGCATTGGCCAAGAGAGATACAGCTGTAATCAGTTCGCTGGTGTGATGTGCTTGAAACCAGCATATGGGCTCCCTATCTATGTCATGTCGGATACCACTGTCTGAGCCTTGCCTGAACTTACGGGGGATGTACCTTAGCGAGAAAAATACAGGAGTGTCTTCTGAAGTTTATTAAAATGCGATTGAACTGTGAGAAATGAAGGGGGAAAAAGAAGAGCTCCTTGAACAGAGCAGCCTGCTGTTCAGGAAAGTAACAGTAAAGCCCAGAATGGAGTAGGAGATATATACAGGGATACACTGATACGGATATTTTAAAATAACCATATGGAATGAATGGTGAATGAAACTGCAAAATGAACTGTAAACAGAACAAATTTACATGAAGCTGAACAAAACCAGGGAAGTTAGACTCACTATCTTTATCTTGTGTGAAGGTTTTATTGTGCCTTCAGGATAAAAAGGAGCTTGAAAGGGTTATATATCTCATCAAACACATCTGCTGCGCTTCTAATGGTTATGCTACAGGTAGAAAACATTGCTTATCAAAGCCTGAATAATGTTCTCGCTTTCACATATAAAGAGGAACCATAAAGTCTGGAAGTGGGATTCCCCAAAGCAGGCTCACGCCAGAAAAACACCTACTCGTTCACTGCTGGCAGGACTGGGAGCCTACAACTGATTCTGCATCAATTAGGCTACTGATGTGCTGTTAATCTATACACAAATCCTACGGGAACATTACTATCCCATAGCGCTTAGACAGAAATATAGCAAGATATAGACAATCCCAATATATTACTGTTTTCCATGCATTGTCTATGCTAGTGATCATAATGAGACCATTCCTTGGCAAAGTTTGGGATAAATGAGCCGGTCACATTCCCTTTCACTCTGGAAATGTCCCAGGGCTTAGAATGTTCTCAGGTGAGTTTAGTGCTTACAGAAAATATTATACTGACAGCCCTGAAAAATTAAGTCTTGGTTTCCGAAGAGCAGAAGCATGCCCAGTAGAAACACATTTCTCTGCAATTTCCCCATCAATAGACTGCCAGATGTTCTCTGGAAAATGGCATTTTCCATGCGAGAGATTCAGCTCCTGTGCCTCTTGTTAACAGCAGAAGGGACATCCTTGTGTCTTCTGCAGACTCTCCTCAATGGAGCAAGGTGGCAGCCGTGCTCCTCAGTGTAGGGCACCCAGATGCTGCACAACAGAGAGGATGTACATGCATACCCGTGCTCGTGCTCTGCTGCCTGGGTGATGGCCCCCAGCATCTTCCCCTGGTAAGTCTGATGGCACCAGAGCTGCTACCGACACCATAGCCCAGCCTTGTCTCTGTTTTCCCCATCTTCCCTGGTGGCACCGAACCCCACAGCCTGTCTATTTTCTGTCCAGATCTCTTGGTATAGCCCTGCCTTATAACTTCCCTGCTCTCTGTACATGTTCACAACCATCCTATTTGGTTCAAGCCCATGACAGACAGGGCTGGATTCAATTCAGTGAATCAGCAACTTGACTCACCATTAATGACGTGTCTTTTCCAGGTTCTCAAGCCACCAGCACCAGATCTTGGCTATAAATCTTTTGCTATAGAGCAACCATGCTAGAAGGTGCTACAAAATTCTGCTCCGGGTACGTGGAGCACAAAATGGTTCTTTTCAACATTTACCTGTGATGTTCCCCATTCCTATTCATCCAAGAGTAAAACAGCACGAAGGAGTTTCTCATAGGACCCAACGGAGTATCATACCATGGATTTGGCAGGTTTGCCTGCTACCCCTCGATGTTTTTTTGTTATTCAGTTGCCTCGGTGGGTTTAAAAATATTTTAATTGATTCAAATGCGTTCACATCATTTCTGTAATGGCTTTTAATTGTGTAATTAGTGTAAAGATATACAATCATGTAATTAGGCTGTGTAATTACAAAGTGTAATAATATTGTAGTGCTGTTATACACATCTTTTTAAAACACGGAGGAAAAAAAAGCATGCATATAACTCCAAAACCATAACTGTGAGTCCCAGAGGGACTGTAAATATTTCCTTACATATATTCCAGTTTTTCGTGTGCAATCATGGAAGTTTGAATACAGGAATATAAGCCATTGTAAGGCTGATGGGGAAACGCTGAATATTTTTGGAAATCAATTCCACTACATTGTGTGGTGCCAACATGAAATGGTGGTGGTCAGGTGGGGCATGTGTAAAGGCAGATGTTGAGGAAAGACGATGGAATTTAGCTGAAGGTGTGATTATAAAGCACACTTAATTCCTGCATGGACGCCCTCACTGTGAAGGATAATGGTGCTTTTATCACATGGCCTAACTCTCCTTTTTTTACAGTGGAAATGGATGCTGGAAATGGAAGCTCCCAGTGGCTTCGGCAGGGTAGGCTCACACTCCCTGCCAGGCTGATCTCACTCCACGAAAGGCTTTAAGGGTCCTTGTACCTGTGGGAAAAGCAGTGCCTTATTCCGCTCCCCTCTTCCCCACACTGGTAAAGTCAGCCTTAATTTCAGGGGTGTAAGGCACTTGGATTCACCTACTTTTCTGAGACAGGACAATGTGTCTCGAAAAGAAAGAGAAAGTTTGTTGCTGTTAAGTTTCATCAGCTCCCAAGTGGATCAGGCAATCTGTTTGATGATGCTGAAAACTGTTTCACAATTCACAGAATTAAACTACAATGGGATTAATAGTTAGTAATTACTGACTCGCTTTGAGGAGTTCAGGTGAATGTCTCCAACGTTCATCAACATTTTACTCATTTTAAGAAAAGGATGGTAAATTCTCAAACCAGACAGATGTTGCAGGTTTGCATATGTGACATCCTTCACCCCCAGCTGTGGAAACAATATCGTACCTGTCACTGCTTTTGTGCAGAATTAATGAACAGTTTGCAAAACGCATCACATCCTTGATAGCTGACGGACATGATAATAATGCCTTATTTAGATTTCGCAGAAGCATGACCCAGTTTCATTCACACTTTGGCATTGTGGTTAACTACAGTGAATGCAGCATTTAATGCAAACAGGTGCCAATGCTGGAAGGCTTCTGTGCAGTTACCTGAGTGGAAAACCCCTCCTAATGGTGCCTCAGATGAGATCGCACACCTGGCTAATACCTCCTTTGCAATATGTACTGATCACTTCAGGATTCACCGGTCTTTCCAAAGGGTCTGAGATACATCTAAGGTCAGCAAGCAGCCGTGTCGATCTCACAGCTTGTTGCCACCAAGAGGAGGTTTGACTGTCCCTCCCCTCTCTCCTCTCCCTCCTGGACCTGCAGATCGAGTGTTGGGCAACAACAGTCCCAGTGCTGCTGGAGCTTGCAGGACATTTCTGTGCTCTGATCTGATCTGATCACTAACACAACAGAAATGTATTCACTTTTTTTTTTGCTCTGTGAGCTCCAACATGCAGCCCAGCAGCCACGAGGGAGGAGGATGGAGCCTGCACCTGGGGGCAGAGGGTCGAGGTGGGGAAGACAACCGGACCTCCTTCATTTGGTGGTGATGAGCTGTTGGATCAGCTCCTGTACAATGCACACCATTAGTATGAGCATCAGGACAGCATCCGAGGCACCCTACTGTGCCACAACACATTCATTGCTAATGGAGACTACATAGTCTAATAGAGACTAAAAGTGCGTATACAAAAGATAAATAGACTTACAATCTAATATCCTTATTTTAGTTCACTTACTAGAATCAAAATCTTACTTTTGTGTTGCTACTGTGTCAGGAAAAAGCTGCTGCTTCTCTCCCCAAAGCAAAAATAATAGTGGTTCAGACAACAAGCCACATTGACACGCATCAAAAATGATTGGTTTCTAACTAATTTATACTTTTTTTTGTTACTTAAGAAGATGTGGATGGAATGATACATATTGTAATGCTCTTTCACGCTTTTAAAGATTGAGTTTTCCACTGCTACTAAAATGCTAGCCATGCAGACAGCCTGCAGCAAAATCTAGGTGAATACGTTCAGAGGCAACTCTATTAGCGAGAGACGTGTGTCTGTCTGCCCATGCAGCATGAGAACCCCCGGGGCTGGAGGTAACTCCTGATGGACGGGGCAGCATTTTGTTTAGGACGTGCCTTAAAATGGCCAATTCATCTCCTTTATCGTGACAGCCTCATAATCACAGAAAGACATATAAGCTGAAGACTGAGCTGGCTTTTCCGGCTCCTGCCCAAAGTGGTCTGGGCAGTACCGGGGCAGATGTTGGTGCACAAAAGCACATTGCAACTCCATCCCTAACTGATCCGGGGACAGAAACAGCTGCTTGTGGAGAAACCCACTCATTTCTTTTCCTGACAAATTGACCTCTTGCTGTCTTGGACCAAACACCTGCTGGAAAGCTGCACAGAAACCACTCTATATTCAATTGTGAGAGTGGGGAAAACTTCTCCGAGCAAATGTTTTATTCGTTAAATTTAGCTACATGATTTCTGCTGGTGATTTCTGTGATAACGAGGTTTGATTTACGCATATTTGCTATTTGCAGCTCAACCTGCTTGTTCTGCTCGTGCTATTCTGAGCTGTTCCATCTTCTGCTCGCTACTCTTATTTGTTCTGGGAGGATGGTTCCTAAATTCGTGTGGCGTGTTTTTCTTCTTCCTGATCAAATATATGAAACTTTTGGAGAAAGGAGAAAAAAAATCAAAGATTTCTAACTCATGAGGTGAAGCCACACAGAGAAAACCCCCGCACGATGTGCAACTTTTTTGGTCAGACTTTCTCTTCCTTGGAGTTTGCTGTGAGTTAGCCCGTTGCTGATATGAATGCTTGTAGCAAACAAAGACTGAGATATCAAAGCAACTCCATGAGTTTTATTTGTATGTATCTTGGTGAACACTTCTTACCGCCGATCTCCAGCAGCTCAGCCAGAGCAGCTGCTACAGCAGCTGAAGTTTCTCATGGCAATCACTCAACGTGCACGGGTCCTGCTGAACCCGCTGATCAATGAGACACGGAGTTTTTTCTCTGTGCAGCACAGATTCAGGGGTTGCTGCTTGCATTACTGAAAAAGAAAAAGCCCTGAGCCGACCGGAGTGCAGAGGAGCCTGGTACGGCATTAATGAGCGTGGCATTAATGAGAGGAGAGCTCAGCCCCGGCTGGATCCTGCCTGGCAGCTAGGAGCGCGGCAGCCGCCTGCCAAGGAGCAGGTGTCACCTTGTCCCCCCCGGCACCTCCATCCTCCCATCGCACCCTGCCCTGCTCATTACATAGAGTCCCCTCACCCCCTGCGTCTGCTGGGGAAACACAGCCGGGTTTGGGACGTACAGCCGTGCTGTGCAGACACGGCGCCTGCAACGCTGCGTGGCCTCGTCCCTCTGCGCAGGATGAGATTTGTGCCGTCCCCTCTTTGGTTCTCCCTTATGCTATTTGAACAAAACAGCACCTCTTCTCAACTTTCTCTGTTTGACAAATGTTTCATGAGAGTTATTTTTAACAAATTGCTTTTTTACAGTAATATGCACTTTTATCATATCTTTCTCATGAGGAACTCCAACCATTTCAGAAGTGTTAATTGAAAAATTTTTACAGAAGATGCTGGAGGCAAGCAAATAGTGCTGGGGCCTCAGGGGAAACTGAGGCATGGAGAAGTTATGTGCTTTGCCCAAAGTCATACAGAATTGGAAATAGTCTTTTCACTGCCCACTCCTCTGCTCTGGCCTCAAGGCGAGGACTAATTCAGCCTCCTCCTGCTCTGCTTTTGGATGCTTTTGAGCAAAAATACAGCGTTCATTTTGAATCCAGGCAATTGTAGTTATTCCGGCACTGAATTACTTCTCCCTTTCCTGCACCTAACTGTAACTCTTTTGATTGCAGAGGGCTAGACAAGCTCTGGATGAGGCAGACTGGGCAGTGATGCCGGGGAACACTTGGTGTTTGTTCATCACACAAACAGCTCGGAGGACCCTGCGCAGCTGCCTGCGTCTGAAAGGGGGGACACAGCTCAAGCCCATAAATCCTGCACGTCAACAGGGTTTCTTAGCTCAGGCAATATTTGAACAAATTTGAACAAAGCTACGAGGCTGTGAAGACCTGAGCCAGGCTCTGCCCAGTATCGGCATGGGCTGCTGTGAGCTTAGGGGATCTGCGCACTGTGCTCCGTTAGGTGATACACACATAGTCAAAGACAAAACCACCCAAAATGCTCCTTTCCAGATGGAAACAGCATCTCAGCAACATCCAGAGGAGGGAAATGACACAGAAATTGAAATGCAGAAACCAAACCAGCAGCTCAAAGCACATTCACTTGGCACGAGGTGCTGTGCAGATATTAGCTGAGTCCTAAACCCAATACGGCTGTGTCAGCTCAACACTGTGCTGAGGCACGTCGCATCTGGGCTTGGTGCTGGTATGGAACCACGCACTGCAGCTGCCTCCAGGCCTGGAGCAAGCAGTGTCCCTCAAGGGCCCAGCATCTCCAAACCCCACCATCTCACCACAGTGCTGCTGCAACCTCCTTCCCTCCCAAGCTCAGGGAGGCACGTGCGTGGAAGAATATGTGGCCACAGGCTCAGTTAAGGTGTACCTAACATTTGCCTAAAACTGCCTCTGCACACAAAGTAATTGAATTACGAACATTTTTCCATTGGGTACCAACAGCTGTGCATTCTGCTTACTTGTTTTTTAGATGCTTTGAACCAGGAGTCATAATCCAAGTCCAGGTCAATCTCTAGGTTTAGTCAGCTGCACAGTGGATAATGAGGTTTTTTGTTTCAGGAGAAGAAAACTGTCTTCAGAGTTTTGTCAGAACAAAAATTACAGGCTCAGTTCAGATCTTGCTCACACTGCTGTGAGGGTTGAAGTAAGTTTTTGCAGCTGCAGCAGAAATCAGGTGATGGAGGTTTATCCTGGATGCCCACTTCACTGTGAAAAAACACCCATGCCCCATGCTGTCTGTTGGAGGTGCTGGGTGTGGGTTCAGCCTAAAAGGTGACTGCAGCCTGGATGGAGCTGCCAGACACATCACACCCTGGTGCAGTGCCGGTGAGACTGCACGCTAACCACTCTTGCTTTTATCCCATGTTTTCCTCAGCCATAACAAGAGAAATGCTGCATCTTCAAAATGCTGAATTTCCTAGACCAGCTTTTCTCTATCTTTTTAGAGGAAATTGCTGCAAAGTGTTGATTGACAGTATTTGTGAATATAGCCTTTTGCTTATCTACAAACCACTTATACTATGGGCACTGCTTGCCTACTGCTCATTAGAAATAGTTAGTGTCTATTTTCTGGAAGCTAAAAGAAGTTCCCCAGGCGTGGCCCATGGCCCATTCAGTTTGTCAGCTGCAGCAAACATCATGTCTTCAATCAGTATTGTGGGCTTCGTCTCACGAACGCAGTAGCGTAAGCCCTGGTAGCATTTGGCACATTTGAAGTGTAATCTGTAGATGAGAATTGATTATTTTGTATGCACCGACCTTCAGAAAAGTTTCTTACAGCAGCTGCTGAAATGATAGTATCTGCTAGGAAGATTATCGTCTGTGGAGGCAGGTCGGTTGGTTCTACCTTGTTTATCTCTGGCTGAACAAGGGAACAAATTCTCTGAAGCACAGCCTGAGATCTTATCGGCCAGAACTTAATAGGCATTGCTGGTTCCCCAGCACGTTTTGTGAGCTGCCCCCACAGCAAAGCTCTGAGTGAAAGGTATTGGCCATGCCTGTGTTGCAAATATTTTTAAGGATAACTGTTAGGTAAATAACCAATTTTTCAGTTCAATGGCTGAAGCAAGCAGTGGAAAAATAATTTGGGGCTGAACCTAAGCAGATTTTTTACAGTTTCTTTTGAAAAATGGGGTTTCCACTACTTCCTATTGTATCGTTTTCCTTAAAGTTAAACCGAAATATTTCATTAAATACTTTGTGAGTTATTTAGATACTTGAGTAACCTTTTTATTGGTCAGTTTTAAATAAGCCTAATGTTGCATGAACGGTACAAGGAACCAGTGAAGCCTGGCTTTCAATGAACAGCATGTGTCCTCCTTTTCCTACATGGCCAGAGTACAATGACCCAGCTCCTTTGGCACGGCCTCATGACACCTCCATAGCAATACCCTCGTTCCTCTTGCACCCATGCACCTTCTGTCTATGATACCCATCCTTCTCATGTCCTCAGATCCTTAACTAGTACTTCCAGCTCCCTTCACACCCCGGACATTTCCAAACTCCCGTGCCCCACATCCCCCAGACATCTCTTACAGCCTCCCTCCTACAGGACTTTTGGCTTCATTCCACTTTCCCTATATTTATACACACACACACACGTACATACAGAAACACATGCAATGTTTCCCATGTATTCTGCCTAACTTTATTTAGCATGACAGATGGATCAAGAAACAGCAGGCAATGCAGCATATCTGAAACGAGATTTGTGCTGACTTGGTCAGCCAAGTGCTGTTAAGCGCTGAATTTCCTGGCTTTCCCTTGGTGGGATCACTAGCTAATGCTCTTTTTTTATCCAGTCATTGATCTTCAGAACACTTCTGGGAGTTTGACATGTTAGCCCTTTGTTAAATTTTGTTGAAATTTGACAATGGGTTTAAAAGTTATTAGGGAGGGGGATTGATAAATAGGTGGGTGGATAAGTAGTGTCATTTCATAAGAAAATTATTTTGATGGGAAAATAAGAAATTTTTGCTTTCAGATATCAAAACGAAATGTACTAGCATAAAAAAAAATCCAACTAAAGCAAAGCATTAAATTCAACAGCCATCCATTAAGAGGCTTTGTTTCTTTTAATACTATTGCTCACTGAAATTGCAGTTTGTCACAAAAGGCTCTATAATTGGGTTTGTTTTGGTTTGAGACCTAGCTGGTATACATCATGCCACAAGAAATCACGGTGACATTGTTGAAACTAAAGTCAAATTTCTGAATATATTGATTGTCGTTGAAAAAGTCCTTCTATTTCTTGGAGGACAGGGAAATATAACAATCAGAAATGTCATCCTTGTTACCAGCTCTGAAAGTATGTGAATTTAACTCCAAAACTTGGACATGTTGCAAATCTAAATAAGGAGCTACAGTTCCTTTACTTGAGTTATCCAAATGTGTAGTGCAGGGTGCAAGCGTATGACCTGCCACTGTGGTGCCAAGGCTGGTTTGCCTGTCATCGTCTTTTTAAAAGCAACAATATTAATGTAGTCCTGAAAGGATGGAAGGGCCAGCCATTCCTTGATATAAGGCACAAATTCTTTCTTTAAATGAGAATGCAAGTTAAAAATCAGGTTATCCAAATGGGAGAGTGGAGCATAGAAGGAGGACTATTTTTATCTTAAATACCTCATTATGTTCATTGGGAATTGGGAGCTAATCTGTCACTAGAAAATGGCAGACAAAGCAAAATTGTAATCCCTGAAGACTAAATTTCTTGGAAACTTAGAGAAGGAAGTGTCAAATACTAGGTTAATTCACTTTACTAATTCAATAAGATTCAAATGCTGAGGTGGAGTGGGAATGAAAAGACACTGCTGTACTTCCCAAGGCAGACACAAGCCAGTGAAAGTTGACCTTTGGCTCTACCACATAGCCCTGCCAAAATGCATCAGCTCTCGCCTAACATATTCACACCACACTGATCTTGATCACATGCCCAATCTGCAAGGACAGTCCTGTCAGAAGCAAGCAATTACCGTTCTTCAGAAGAAACCTCACCTTTTGGGTGCGTGATATTCGATACTGACAATCTGATTTTCAGAAGTTTAAGAGACATGTCTAGGTAAATTTCAATTCTGGAAATAGGTATTAGATAGGTAAAGTTAGGACTCCAATGATGATGGTATCCAAAGTTCGATATGCTCTCCATTAATTTCTGAGTCTTCCTTGTTAGAATGTTTGTTAGTACAGGGTTAAGATATATGTATTTTTTTGTTATTGGCATCTGTCTACTATCAGCTGAGCAGAAACCAACCCTTTTTTTACGTACTTCAGCCATCAGTCATCCTCCAGATTCAATTTTTGGTCAATTTTCATCAAATATGTGCTATACTTGAGTTAATGATCTAGAAATGAAAAGTACCAAGTACCTCAAACTGTCAAAGCAAGCCAGTTCACAAATTCCACTCTTAGAAAAAAGGCACAAAACATTAACTAGACTGGACAAGTGATAAATTGCTGCATTCTCTTCCTGTTAAAAAAATGGAATTGGTCAATGCAGTGGGCTTTGATCTGAATGATAGCTGTAACAGCCCACGTATACTTATTATATGATAACATTCACCTCCTCTTCCTGAGCAGGCTAAGAATGAAAATACCATTTATAATGCTTTTACTATTAGAGTTTAGAAAGTAATACTAGATACACATTAAAAAATAGAAAAATTCCCTTTTGCTTTTGTTTTTGTCTGCTTAAATGGTTATATAATCTTTTTTTCCTATAGTTATGAAAATATAAATTGAGAAAACACCTAGTCCTGGGATTATGAAAGTTGAAGGTCTGAAATAAAAGTGAAATAAAGAGATTTGCTAAGCAAATGGGATACAAAGACATGCTCTATGCAAAGAGAGGCAAAAAAGGCAGGGATAAGAAAGAAGAAAGGAGAACCAAGATGGAATTGAAGTACAGCCCAAGAAACCTGACTGGAAAAGAAAATGGGACAATTAAAATTATTTATTAAAATGTCTAGTTCGAAAGAGATTATACTTTCCCTCTTTGCAACTTTTTCAATGAGGGCCTTAATTTATGCCAGAAGACAATCTAACTATAGGCTTAGACAAACATAGGCTGATAACTATGATTTCAATGCTATGCAGAGCTTTAGAGTATATTCTGAAGAATAATAGGATAAAATGTAATGCAGGTTTAGCGGGTGCTGAACTAACCTGATGGGTTTTAGGTGTAGCTCTAGAGTATTAAGAATGAATTTAAGCAGCATATAGTGCCATGGTGGGGATCAACATCACTGGCCACCAGGACCTCTCACAGTACTTACTCCATTTCTGTGCCACAGTAACTGTCCCTGTGCTCCCAGTGCTCTGAAGGGTCCTGAATGTTCTTGATACTCATACACGTACAATTATATATGTTTCGAGGTTTGTAAGACCACACTAAAGAAGGGTCTCTGTGAACAGAAGCTGGGAGAGTGGCACCATTGAAAGCATGTGCGCTCACATTCACAGGCATAAAGTAAGGATTTGGGCGGAAAGGGAAAGCATACGAAGATGGCTCATCCCTGCAGGTGTTCAAGGCCGGGTTGGATGGGGCTTTGAGTAACCTGGTCTAGTGGAAAGTGTCCCTGCCCAAGGCAGGGAAGTTGGAACAAGATGACCTTAAGGTCCCTTCCAACCCAAACCATTCTATGATATGATGATTCTATGCCACTAACCCTTTCAGGTGAACCAACAGGACCCAGACTGTTGGTTGTTCTGTTTTCCTGCTGGACCTCACAGCACCATGAACTTCCCTTCTTGGACTTGTCTTCATTTTTCTTCCCTAAGTTAGATCTAGTCTTTGCCTCGCAACAGGGAGAACTGGTCCCTTCCAACATGGATACCCTATGAGAGCCAGAGCCCAGACTTCCTCTTTGTACCCAGCTCCGGCTTCTCCAGGAGGTCCCAGGTTGCTCTTTCAAAAACTCTTTCCACAGTACAGAGGGCAAAGGTCAATACTACCCTATCCACAAAAGCTTTTAAGACTGATGTTGGGTGAGTACATACACTGTATCTGCCTGCAAGGACATTAACTGCACTGAAAAGCAGTGGATGGACTTCAGCTGGACTTGAGAAAGAAGGTGACACCTTGGCAAATTGTTTGTGGTCAGGATCTTATATAGAAATTATCCGGAAATATGAAATCTTATCAGTTCATGCCATAATCCTCAATACTTAACATTTCGAGAACATTTTTATACCTATATTGGTGTTTGAGTACAACTTTACTACCTCTAACCCTTGTGAAAAATGCTTGATAGATGAGCAGGCGCAGCCTCGGATGCCAGCTGCTCACTAGTGTATAAATGATTGATCAGTGTATAAACCTGCTGATCTTCTGGCATCATTGTAAACATACAACTTCTAATCATTTCACAGAGCCCTTTTAGGGATTTATTTAAGATAAGCTTGTCAGTCCTCTTCAGGAAAATAGTTGGGCTGATGCTTATATGGGAAGATTTATTGTACTTAATAACATGTCATCTTTGCCCATGTGGAATAAGAATTAACAACTGCAGAGCAGCAGGGAGAATACTTATAAAACTGAGGCAGAACAATGGAGGCCAGTTTTGCTCTTTAGATAGCGACTGCCTCTGCTTGGAAATGCTGAGGCCACATGCCAGTGAATGCTCAGGGGTTTTCAGCTGTCCTTTTAAATCCAACAATTAGATGCTGCAGGCTAGTTCTGAAAGGGCACAAAAATACAGCCTTAACACCGACACAAATTTTTATTTTCCCAGGCAAAGTTGCTTCTTAACCATTTGGCATTACTTCTTTCCATGTTGCCAAATCCAGCATTTCCATTAAGGATGCAAGCGCTGTGTTTTGTGGCTGTTCTCCTACGTATGGCACTTTTATACTTTGCCAGCATGGCTTCTGTACTGAATTTCCAATCAACTCTTTAACAATGTTTTCTTCTCCTTAGCATTTGAAACACACTGAATGATTTCTAGTACATTTCCACTTTCTCTAGTAGACCTATATTTGTCTCTGTAGGATATAGGATATCTGATCTTTATTGTTTTATCAGAGTTTTATTTGCAAGGGGTCAGCCAGTTGTCATTGTCAGAGTGTTATGATAGTTCTTCAAAGGAAATGTGAAGGTATTTGATACACATCAAACATTAAAACACCTGAAAAATACTGTTTGAAACTCTGTGCTCAAGGATTATTCATTACCATCTAAAAAGTGTATGAATTGCTCTAATGGATTAAATTTACTCCCACCCTCTAAAATTCTTACTGATTTCACAGGATGAAAAAAACCCCCACTGCATAATCATGTCCAACATGCCCAGTGGAAAAGCTTTGAAGATTTTGGTTCAATAATCTACTTAAAAATAAAAAGAATACTAGTAAAAATTTTGTATAAAATGAGTCCATTTTAGCTATGCCAATCTAATTTGTTTTTTGAATGTGTTTTTTCTGAAGTAACCATTAAATAACTGAACTATTGTACTCTGCACATAATCCAGATGCATCCATTTTAGCGGGCATTTACATAACACTGCTATTTTTCTCAATTCTTATCCAATGTGCACTTATCATTAACATGTATTATTATGGTAGAAATGTAAAAAGTGCAGCTAAACTATTGCTTCTGTGTTCAGGAAGCAAGAAATTATCTACCTTTGCATTTCATTGCTGATAGCAACACTGGTGGATTTACTCAGTATTTCAAGATTGTTGGCCACCTACTAGACCCTACAGTGGGCTTTCAGGGTCTCCAGCTGTACCAGACAATGGGGACCATTAATATTGTAAAGATCTGTCTTTATTGATTGAAATGTCCACGTGCAGTGAGAGGTTATGAAACCCTTGGAAGAGTGAGGATGGAAAGCAAAGGAAGTCATAGGGAGGCACAAAGTGCCCCAACACTGTTAGTTCAGACAATGGGGCTTATCTTGGGATGATTTTGTGTTTGAATTCAGAAAAGAAAGACGGTGGCTCCTGGTCTTCTTCACATCTTTTAATATCCTTCTAGAGAGGAAGAAGGAGAAGATAGACCTACAACCAGATTTTCTCCAGACTGCTGTGAGTCAGCGGCAATGCCCATTTTCTCCCTCTCAGCTGCTGTGATGAAGATGACTAAAGAAGTCTTCGTGTGCAATCAGCAAACAGCTGATTCTATAAGCATAGCCTGATGCAAAATGGTACATCAAGGAGCAAGAAACACATGCACACACTGACAGAGAGCGTGTGGAAAGTCAGCTGGGCATAAGCTGGAGAGGTGCTGGCAGCCAGAAGGGCCATGAACGTTTCGGCTGCAGACAAGGAAACACTGAGCAGAAGTGGAGGAGTTGTAACACCTCTGGGTACGGCCGAGGCAGAACCATTCCCAGAACAGTGTCCAGCTCCGGTTCCACAGTTTACGCAGTGCTCATAAGCTGGAGAGGATTCAGGCCATCCTACAGCCTGTGTGATACTGGAGAGTAGTTTAAATGATCACACTGATCCTTTCAGCCTCTTATCAGACACGGAGTTATACAAAGAGCAGTGAGTTTTGTTTTCAGCACGCACACACTAGACAGGAACAATACAATCAGTGGTTAGAAGAGAATCAGCTGGGAACATCAGAAGACAGGAACTGAGGGAAAGAGCCTCCATGAACCTGAGCAATGGTCTGTCTTGTGTCAAACTCTGCCATCTAGAAGGGTGCAAGTGCTTTGAGATGAAACAGCATTTTGAGATGAATGACTTGTGCAACAACATCCTCATGCCAGTTCCTTATGATCCTCAAAATTTTTAGATTTACAAAACCAAGGTGAAGGCGCTTTGTAAAATCAAATGTGTTGTGGTGTTGTAAATACATTTAGTCAAATGGGATTGCAACTAAACCTGTATTCGCAGTTTTACCATGTCTGTAGAGTACATTTCATGCTAAATGCACTTGAAGTAGGTGCATAAAAATATTTCTGACAGCTGGAGTGCTTGCATGCCAAACGTCTGAAAGAAAACACAATAACATGGGCCATGTGCTACAAGCAAATTCACTTATTTCATTTAAAAACATAACTTAAGAAAAAAAAAATTCCTCCAGATACAGAGATGTGCAAAACCTTTATAGAACACCTTTGAATTATAATTTCACTTGCCTATTGTGTTCCTTTCTGGCAAATGAAGTTAGTACACACCTACAGCAATCTTGAGTGCAATATTAGTCATGAATATCATGTTTCTGTTTCCTCTTCCACTACTGTTTTCTGGTATTGTATCAAGTAAAACTGTACAAACATATCAAAGACAACAGACAAAGATCTTGGCAGCCAAGAGCAGAAACCTAAGTTTCAGCTGGAGCAAACTTGGCCCTGGTACGGTCATCTCAGAGCCAAGGAACAAAAATATGTGGGTGCCTGAGTCTGGGCCTATCCCAGGGCCAGGCATCCAGGGAGAGGTCAGTGGGAACCAAACTGGAGTCCACCAAGCTTGTCATTCATGAGAAGATGAGGAACTCAAAGAAAGTCCAGATCAACTCTGGAAGTGGTCCAGAAATAATATGAACAGTTTCAAGTTTCTAGAATAAAACGATATAAAAATGACTGGCTAAATAGACAAAATCTACACAGCCAGCACCAAACAGGTCAACTTTCACTTGTTACTGGACTAAGTGGTCTTAGATGTTACCTGTAACAGAAACCAGAAAGAGCCACATATCTCAAATATCTCATTAGGTATGACTTAAAAGTCTCATTGAATATAACTTTGGGAAACAGGGCTGTTTGCCTCGCTTTCATTCGTATTTTTTGATAGCTCCTTTATTCTAAAGCACCTGACAACATCCTTTGTTTCTGTTGACACTGTGCCCAGAAAGGGAAAAGTTACCTGCATTTTTTCAGATGTTTTTTTTTCAGATAAAAAATGATGAACCAGCTGAAGAAGAATCAAAACAAACTCACAGCAGAAATGAGATAATGAAACTAATGACTTTTTTAATCATGAAAAAGATTTCCAAGAAAACTTCTGGAACTTGCTTCAAGAAGGAACAATTACAGCTCAGTTCTACAGGCTTCCTCTGTGTGCGAGGACAAGGCTGGTGTGAACATATAGACAGCCCGAGCATCCATCTGAAATGGTAGGCTGGACTGGGCAGCAGCAAAGTCTTCATAGATCAGCTGTTCTCAGTCACAGTCCAGATTTTTCAGTCTACACTTTGCCCAAAAACATTCATGCAAGAACAGCTGAGTCGTGAGCTCTCCCGTTCTCTTCTGTTCCTCCTAAAGACGTGGTTTCTATCAGTAGGGAAGAACGTGTGGATGGTGGAGTGTGATAATCTTTGTGTGTGACCAGCCCTACTCAGAATGAAATATGTGCCAGCAACTTCCCTTTTATATACCTATGTATTGTGAAATATCTCTGATTTTTTTCTCCGAGCTTCAAAACACCATTTCTAATGCAACTACTAGTGATGGCACAGCCAGATTTGTCACTTTTTTTCTCAGTAAATACAGTATTGCTTGTAACTGGCCATAGGCTTCATTTTAAGTTAACAACACAGATCTCCAGATCTGTCCAGGCTTTGTACGGACTTGTCTTGACCAGCCCAGAGATTTGCTTTAGCTTGTGACAGCACTTTCTAATGACTTCATTCCCCACTCCCATGCATCATGTCACCCCACTTTGTAATCCTCAACACCTCTGTGCCTTGCTGCCCTACAGAATTTTTCAGCTGAGCATAGAGCCCATACAATGCATTGAGTCCCCTATATTGTTTAAGTAGCTTGGTTTTTTTTTTTTTTTTTGAGGCTGCTTGGCTTTTTGCTACCCGCATGCCTGTAAGTCCCCATACTTGGTCCCTCATATCATGAGCTCATTAAATGGAATTATAATTTCTGTAACCGAGCTGTTGTATGAGACTCCTTACAGAGTGTAACAGCAAGTGGGATCCATGTTTCTATGAGACAGAAAGCACTTCACCATGTTGTGTCCCTGCCCATGACGGGGGGGCTGGAACTAGATGATCTTCAAGGTCCCTTCCAACTCTAACCATTCCATGATTCTATGTTTTTCCTTCTTTAATCAGTGGGGAACGAGGACTCTTTATTCATGGTTTCCAGCTTCTTCAGTTAAGTAATTAATGCATATGTTTAGGACTAATTTTACTTTCTCATTATAGAAAGTAGAGCTGGAAAGGAACCGTTGGATCAGCTGATATATCAATCAGCACTACTGCGAGATTGACCTTTATTTAATAAGGTATTTTAATCAGCTTTCAACTTTTAGTTTTGATGTCTCATTTGTCTCCCCTTAAGAATATCATCATTTAGCACACTGGTAAAGTAGTTCCCTGATAAAATATTTTTTTTCAAGGCTTAGTCTCAGAATACATGCTTTAATAATAATTGCACCACTACTTAGGTTTTTTAATTCAACTTCCATTGCTGAACCACAGCATACCTTATCAACAAAGTCAGTCTCATTCTGCCCCATTTAAAAGACAGAGAAATTGAGAAACCAAATGATCAATCTAAGCTCAGTAAAAGAACGAGGAATCAAACTCAGCTATTCTTAACACCGCTCCAGGGCTTTTGCCTTGCTGCCACTCAATACCAGTAGAAAAATCTAAGTAGCTTCTCACATGCAGATGCATGTGCTTCTCACGTGTCCATAAACACAAAAGTAGACATTTTCAAAAGGAAGACCTGGAAGAGTCTTCTAAGTCTGTATTGAAGAACCTTGATTTCTGGTCTCATTCCCAGTTTCTTCCCCCCCAGTTTCTACTAAAACCTAGAAGATACTTTGATTTTCTGCCTGCCTTAGTTTGGGGAGGTTCTCTCCTCAAGTTGGAGTTTCTCAGACTTCCTCTCTGATCTCCAACAACAGTGTCCTACATAAAATACTGTAGACTGCTGTAAAGGAGGGGGCCCAAAAATCCTCAGGAGCTGTTCTGTTTTGTGTGACAGAATTCAATACACACTGGGCAAGAGAGTGCATGACACTAAGGCACTGCAAAGGAAAGTCCTGGATTTGGATCTGATGACTGTTCATACAGTCCTTGGTTGAAAGTTCATACCTGGGGCATAGATCCTACAGCAGTGCTATGAGAATCTTCATCCTGGAGAGAAGTTGTTCCCTCTAATGCCACCACAATGAAATCTCCGTGTTTATCTTTATAGTTTCTCTTTTTAAAATGTTATTTATATAGTTGAAATCACAGGCAAATGGTCACCATTATCTAAAGCAGGAAATTTTAGGGAAAAAATTTATTTAGAAAAATCTGTTAGTTTGGCTTCTAGTTGCAGGTTTCTAGATGAAATATGTCTCGTACTACTTGCCTACCGTTCTTATACTCAGAGCTCCTTGTAGCTCATTGTGGAGGTAATACATGAAGGAAAACATCTTGTAATTAAATAAAGAAATTAACAACTGGAGCTAATTGCAGTGATGCTATGAAAGATGAACCACTTGTCAGCTGAAGCTGAAAGAGAACATGTGAGCTCTTCACAGCTGTGACAAGACTTTGCTCTTGGCTGACATGGCAGAGAATCATATTTTGAAGCTAGAAATGAGGACCAAGAATCCCAACCTGGAACCTATGGCTGTGGGCTTCAAAGAAGAGCCTGATTTTGCCTTTGAAAAGCAGGGAACCTAAATACTTCTCCTTTGAGGCAGGAGCATAAACCTTTTGACATAGCTCCAGCTTCCTCTGGCCAGCTGCAGCCTGACAAGTACATGTGGTGGCCTGTCTATAGCAATACATCACAGATCACTCCCCAGTGAGTTTCTTTCACATTTGTCTTCTCATACGGAAATTCAAGTGGCCAAGTTGGTTCTGAGTTCAAAGTCACCTTAAGTGCTTTGAACATGGAGCCACACACCTAAGCAGCAAGAGGCTGAACTGGATCACTCTTGAACTCTTTAGAAAGGAAGGATGGGAGGAGACTAGCAGACATGAAGAAAAATACCAGTGTGAAAAAGGGAAGAGAGTAACAGACATCCTGAACTTTCTTTTTGAAAGTCTATTGATTTTTGAAAAGCACATGCTAACTGAAATGAAAAGGTGCATACGTTGACTTTTTGTGTATCAGGAGGAGTCCAGGGGTACACAACTTTACAAAAAGGGGACTATATAATTTTATTGGATAGAGAACATGGGTCTACAGGGGTATACATGGTGTTCTGACTGGATCTGTACTCTTTATTATTATTGGAGCTGTTGGTAATTCTTTTATGCATTGTAGCTATATATGAAAACTTAAATCAGGTATCAGTATTTGTATGTTTATTAATCTAATTTTGAACAAGTTAGCCTGAATGTTTGTGAGTGTATGTCATGAGAACTATATGCTGATAAGCAGGGCTTTGAAATTTCGCAGCAGTCTGCACATGCGTTGTGACCTGAGCTATTTTGCTTTTGAAGAATGACAGCTGATGCGCACTCTATCATGTAGTCCCTCGATGGGACAAGCGCACCGCTAGCCTCCTGTCACCCAGCTTCAGATACTAGGGCAGATGGTTTTCTGTTGCAGCAGCAATCATGTGTGTAGACTATTCCTGTTTACAGAGGATGACTCTCTAGCCAAAGGTGTGCAAATATCCGTGCAAGACTATTTTTTTGTCTTTTATAGAAAACTGCTTTGTCACCAAGAAGCAGCTTCCCCTTAGCCTCTGTCTTTAAGCATATTTATTCTGCAGTGACTGCAGCTCAGGCAGATGTGTGGAGCCAGCCTTTGACAACCTGGATCAGGCCCTGACAGCGCTGGCATGGAGAATAATAAGGGTGTACGTGTCAACCGACTGGCAAGTCCTGTGTTGGGCATCCTGCACTGAGCTCTGTGCCGAGCTCTCTGCAACACTGCTGTTGGGAGCGATGTGGTGTAGTTTGGGTCCGTGTGAGTTGCAATCACTGCAAGGTAGAGGAATCCTTCACATCTCCTGTCTAGCTCCCCATCCCTTTTATCTATTTCAGCCCTAGGCTTGTAACTCCAGGAAATCTGCAGTGCAAATTGCTTATCTGTGACCATATGGGCCTCAAAGATGAGTCAAATGTTAAACATAAACACTTTGTGAAGCTGTTCTATCCATCAGAAAACCCACAGCTGTCCACAAAGTGCACCTTCACTGACTCATATTACTTAACAGGATAGTTTCTTCTGAATGCTCTTGTATTTATCACTCATAATGCAGACCAAATTACCACTTTCTACCATAAAAGTAATTGCCTTGCACTCTCAATTTCTTTTGGAAGCTTCTCATTTGGTCTCTTATCCCTTTGGCCAGAACTTTAATTTTATGTCATTAAGACATTACAGTTCAAAATGTTGAATTATGTCATTACACAACACATCAAAGTTTATGCCTGCTGTTGATGGCTCACTCAAAATGGTGTTGATGAAGCTTAAAGCTAAGACGAATTCTGACTATTTTTGTTATCACCCTGCATGCCATTAGTTTAATAACATACAGGCCTTTAAGTCGTTACCATTAGTTCCTATAAATTAAAGAAAACTGTATAATACTGTTCTCTCCCCTCCTTTTGCTAATGGCACAAACATAATGTGAAAGTCTTTTCAGAAATACCTTTTTTTCTTCAAAAGGCAGTTTTTTAAAATGAAAAAGGTATGGACTGTTGTGTAAAATTTGTATGATTAGGAATCTGCGTTAAATAGAGTATAACCTGAAGAGAGTCTGCTAAACTTGAGTTATATTTCTCAGACATGAAACCTGCACAGTAGAAATAAGAAATAAATAAACAGTATTTTTATCATGTAGTGAAAAAGAAAACTTTCTTGTATGGCAAAAATACAGCCGTCTTCTCCCATGAATAATTTTAACAGCCAAATTCCTTACTTATGAGCATTCATTAACCTATGCAAATATACAGAACTGAAGTCATCAAAAGCATAGAAGAGGTGGACAATTCAGCATGGTAAGTCTACAGAGACATACAGTTTGCTCTTTTTCTGTCATCTTCTCAACCTTTTACCATCTTGTTGCATTCCATATACTTTTAACTGTTTCCTTGTCACCAATGCTCAGAAACAGCTGTGGTGCCAGGTACTCACACAACCACCGCAGACTCTCATTAACGAGCTTATGGGACCTAATCTGCAGTGAAGCCTCCAGACAGAACTATTACCTGATTAAGAAAATAGCTGCCCAGATGTCTGATCATTGCCTGATAATTTCTTGTTCTTGAAGGGTTTTCCACATAAATGAACACTGTTGTGACTGTTATACTTAATTTACTGTCTCTTCCCCTCTGCTGAGCTACCACATAATGATATCTACACGCATGGGGCAAAGACCCAGCAGCAGAGAAAAGCTGACAGGGCAAGAGGAGGTTCCTCTCAGTACAGTGTTGGTTGCTCCCCAGGTGCATTCTCTTTAGAAGCCATGATGAAGCCATGACTGTCACTTAAGGGGACACCTTGCTTATCACAAGGCTTTCCTGGCATCCAAAAGGCCACAAGAAGAACTGATCTCTGGTCAGCCAAGTGAAGAGCTGGTGCTCTGCTGGTACTGGTACCTGCCACATCCCCATCTCTGATGGGGGTGGTGGTGTCCACCCATGCCCCTGCCGTGCTCTCCTGGGACTCCCCCAGGGCTGTGGCTGTGCCCAAAGGCAGCACATGCAGGTAGGGAAATGCTGGGGGGCTTTAGGGGGATTTAGACTTGTCCTGTTGCTGCTTAGCAGAAGCTTTCTGTGATGAGGGGGGAGCGGATGTCCTTTTTAGAAGACAAGTCGCCTTTTTTTTCTTTTCATTTGAAAGTTTAAGAAGTGGTTGACCTTACACTTGACTGCGAAGGACAAAGTGGGGTGGGTCCCTTTCTGTTGAGTTCTGGTTTGCTTTGAAGCTCGTGGTGTGGTACATTTCCGTGTCTAATCCAAGGAAAATGAGAGAATGATTTTGTCCAACATGCTGAGGACCAAATGTTCTGGCAGAAGCTTGTGCCAGCAATGTGAGAGGTGATGAACCTCCAGAAGCTGCTTTTTACTCATAAGGTGCCAAAACAGATGAGGTTCTTTCATACAAGTAGTTGTAGGGTTCATGAGCTCTGTATGGTATAGACAAATCAGACACAGTGCTGATGCCAAAAGCACTCGTGGCATCGCTGTGAATGCTATTTTGATGAGTATTTTAATTTTCAAATGCAGATGAATATTATCCTTACAGAAAAGGGCCACAGAGATAGTCCTTGAAACCGATGCCCTCAGTTTACCTGCAGAACAAAAGTACAGATGCAATCGCAAGCAACATACACTTTCCTTAACCTACAACATTAGTAGGCTCTAACCAAGTCTGGAATCACATGTGAAGTTCAGTCTTCAAGTCCATTTATCTTCGGGCTGAGTGTGCTGACTGTCCGTAATTCAGCAAGCTGGGGCCAGTGTGCTGGTGCTTTCACACAGACGGATAATGGTCCTTCTGGAGCAGGACTGAGACCAGCTATTTTTGTACAACACAGGCTGCCAAACAGCTTTTGATTTCCAATCCAGGGGTGAAGGGCTCCTAATATCTTTGCTATTATTAGAAGCAACCTACAAAATTACAAAGGCGGTGGATGAGCTGAATGCAGAATCCTGCACTAGGGGACACTCAAGGAAAATAGTAGGGGATCAACGTGAAACAGATAAAAGAAAGTACTTCTTCAGCAATCAGTAGTGAGCTTCAGGAACTCACTGCCACGCGGTGCTGTAGAAGCCGAGAGTATCAGCAGGTTCAGAAGGGATTAGACAGACCCAGGGACAACAGGCCCATTAAAAAGACAAGGCAGGGTCTGTGGTATCTGTCACATCAGATACACAGCTGTGGATGCTGGGGGAGTATGAGGGGAAGGGGCTGCAGACATCAGCCAGGCTTGCACACACTCGCCGAACAGCATCTCTCCTCTTGCAACTGCATGATAAACTACTGCGCCGAGCCAGTTTCACATTCTTAATCTAGAAATGTGTTTTATACTCAACCCACTGCATGAATATTCAGTTACTACAGCATCCTAGATTCCTGTGAGCTGACTAATGAGCTCAAAGCAACACAATCAAACAAGAACGAGGGTTCTTCTTCATTCCTAGCTCTGATCCTTAGTTCACCGGTGTCTCGCTGTATAGGCAGTCCCATTACACGTTACCAATCTGCCAAGCCAACATCCCCTCTTTACTGTGTACCCTTCTAACATACATAGTGGAATACCGTATTACAGCCATTCATACTTCAATGCAAAATCTTAAAGGAACCAAATGAACAAATCTTCCATGGGGTACAGAAAAAGATGGACACAGTGAAACTTAAATGCTAATGAAATAATGTACAAGCGTGTAACACAAAACCATCCCATCTACAGCTCTAAAACCTGTTAAGTCATGCATAGTGCAGCAATTATGGCAATTTTGAGCTTTCTTAGACTTTGAAGCAAAAAACTTTCTCTGCCCCTTGCATTTCTTACTTCCCAGCAAGTTAGCAAGTAAGCCAGCATGCCAACTTTTAAGTATAAATTAAAATGAAACCGATCATTGTTTTTAAGCAATTGCCCTCGAGGCCACCCAATAATAGTGTTTCTAAAGCAGTCCTACCTTTGTTTTCCAACTTGAGCTCCTCTGCTAGCAAGCTGTCTTGTCTGTTGCCAAGCACAAATGCCAGAAATGAGAGGATCAGGGCATCCAAGATTCCAATAATCGCCAGGATATATGCCCAGCGGACTGAACAAGCCCCCAGCGTGTACTTGTCTGTCTTTTCACCACACATCCGTTTTACCTCATCTGAATCCCAGCCATCAGGAAAAATCATACAACCCAGGACGAGACAGGCAGCTTGGAGAAAAAAGAAAAGGAGAACAATGGGATAATGAGACCAAACTTTCGTTTTGATGAGAACCTACACAGTTATCATTAAAGCAACACACTTTTTCATCCTGAGCTTCAAAGCTAGGTTACTTAAAAACAAGTCACAGAATTTTAGGCTGTGATTAAGTATTTAACATAAAAACTAAAGGTACAACTTCAATTGCGCACCTTGTGTCAAAAAGAAGTTATATCCTGAATCCCTGGCCAGTTTTTGTACCACTACAATCACGTTTTCCTGGTGAGACTGATTTCTTCATTGTAACATGAAAAGCTCACACAAAACAAAAGCGGAAAATGATATATAATAATAACCTGGATATTCAAAGGAAACATCAGATTGCTGTCAAACAGTCAGGCAAACAAAACAGAGAAAAATAGAGGAAAAAAACTACCTATCATTTCTGGTAATCTAAGTGCTTGTAACACACATAGGTAACAGCAAGGGTTGTTTTTTGTGGTGTTTGGTTTTTTTTTGGTCAGTTGGCAGTACCCCTTTAACTGACATGTGTTTTATACGTAAGGTTAGAGTCCTCAAAACCACAAGTAATGACATTGTTCTGCAAGGAAAAAGAAGTTGTCAACATTGCTGTCAACTCCTGATCTGTTTTACCTGAGGAATCACCACATGACATCTCAAACATGAAAAAGCACTGATCTTTTTAACACCAAGAAAAATGAAAAGCCTCTACCCACATGGAAAGTGAACCGACATTGACTACCAGCCACTCCAGGTAGGGGCAGCCGTACCACGCAGGGGGACAGAGGCAAAGGGTGGGTGTTCATCCATCAGCCTGGGTGACTGCTACACGGCTGAACTTAATTTTTAAGTAGGAGAAATTTGCTTTCTCCCTTGCTTCCCAGAGAAACTGCCCTGCTGTGGGACAGCAGGTAGTGTCATGGGGCAAAGTGACTCTTGCAGAGCACGCAAAATGGCGTGACAAGTTTTTTTTTTTTCCAAAGCTATATGTGCTCCATCACCTGAAGCACAGACAATCTTGCCTGCTGGCCAGCAGCCACTGTGATGTCCCCCACCTGGACGGTGCCGGAATGAGGGCTGAGCATGCACGGCTACCTGTGCCTGGCCACCCACACCTTGGGTGGGCTTTGTGTGCTCTTGAGCAAGGAGATCTCAAGCGTGGCCCCCGCTGGGTTCTGGAGTGTGATCACAGCCCTTGCTCCAGTGTCTTACCAGCTTGACTACGAAGTATGTTTGGGTTTGGCCACAGCCTTGGACCGGCACAGGACTTGCTGTTCAGACATGTGTCCTGTGGTCATTGGGGAGCAGCCTCCTTGGAGGTTATTTGCTCCTCTTCTTACTGGACCGTGTGCCTTGTGGTGGTGGGTACCATGACAGGGATGATGCAGCACGGCTTCTGCCCCAAGAGGATACACCGTGCCCTGAGGTGGCAATATGTCATTGCAGAAACGTGCACACAAAAGCAAACCTATACACTGAATCTTCATTAGTGTGGTCTCTCCCCCCTGAGCCACTAGCTGAGAAACTCCACGGGCTGGGAAAACATGCCGATGTGCCAGTCTCATAGGAGTGGACTGAATGTACTTCTAAACATAAAACCTGCGTGGGACCTGGCTTCCCATTGCCCATGGGGACTGTCACAGGGTACAGCTGAAGGAGTGCAGCGAAGGCATGACTTGTACCCTGTAGGTTGCTTTTGTGAATGGCTTTCCCTGGGAAATCCCATGCAGGTTGGCCCTGCGGTGAGTGGGGTGATGGACCAGGTGGTCTCCAGAGGTCCCATCCAAGCCGAATTGATTTTTGGGTCTGTGGCAGGGAGGCAGTACGTTCGTAACAGGGGACAGAGCAGTTGGATACTCTCGTCACATTTCCTATCAGAGCAATGGGAACAGTGCACAGATATGCTTAACTGCAGCCTTGGCCATGCTGATGGACTCGTTGGCTTCACTGAAGCAAACAACGTGAGTACAGCACTAGCCAGGGCAATGGCATAGGGGCATCTTCAGTAGAGGAGGATAGGATATAAAAATTAAGTAAAATAAGAAAAATAAAAAAATAAAGGTTACATTGAATGGGTTAATTCCTCAGTTTTTATTTCATTTAGGAGAATCAGAAAATCCGTATGCTTTCAGTAACTGTCTGTACTGCCTTTTCTAACTTGGAAACAAGTATATTTTCAGCATTAACCCTTCTTTCTTAATACAGCTGATGAGATACAATGGATTCTAAACCATATTTTATAAGTCTTAATATTATATTGTTGCATTGTGCTCTAAATTGCAGGTATATGTGCTAATTGAAAAGAATACATTGTGTGTCTTTTGGGCTTTTAAACGGTTGCTAAACCAGACTTCTGTTTGGAAAACAGTTTATACACAGAGTAGCTTGTGCAACCAACAGCTGCCATCGCTTCGGGAATTGAAACAAGTTCTTGTCTTTTCTGGAGAAACATAGGCACTGTCATTTTACGTACCTCTAAAGCCCGCTAAACAAAAACATACCTGCAGTGAATCAATATGATGAAATATTGGAAGAGAGATGTGAAAACAGAGCTCAGGAATGGTATTTTCCTTTTGACAGCTACACAATTGCTGTAGACAAAGCCTTGAAAGCATGTCTCCAAGAAGCATCTGACACAGAATAAAACCTGCGCCTAAGGCATTTCGCAAATTCTTCCTGAGCAGTTCATTTGTGTGAAAATATACCAGCTTACAATACTTTCAAGGACAATTAGGCTTAGAAACAAGGACAATTAGATAAGGACTGATTTACTCAGAACATGCAGGTTGGACAAATTGTAAGTCGCCTATTGCCTGCCTTGACTCATTTACACCATTTCATAAGATCTTCCGAAGATTTTAGAGACAAAGTGTACAATAATTTGCTTTCTTGAGCTGGTTACACACACTTCCAGAAAGATTATTTCTCACAGTCAGCACATAAGCATTGCCCTCACACTTGCGAGGGACTCCATTGAAATGATGCAGCAAATCTGCATCCTTCTGGTGTTCACAAAAATGTCCACATTTACCCAGGTAACTGTTGGCAAAAGTTTGATCTACTATATAACAGCAACTACCAAAGCCAGTTTACTTTCATTAATCGTCCTCAAAATAAGAGGAAGCTTAATGCTTAGTTAATGATCAATAGACATAGGATTTTTCTGCTAATTGTGCAAGAATAATTAGCAAATACTGACATCTCTGTGGTTTTTTATTACATAGCACATCAGACATATGTTCTTAGTACTTCCTAAAAATAATTTAACTTTGTTCTTTTCCACCTAGGTAATTAAAAATACGGGCCCTTATCTCAGGAACTCAGTGCATAGCTTCCCAGCTGTGTTCCTCAGATTTCCAATTAACTCATCTTTCCTGAATTCTGTTCCTGCACACTTTGATATACTCGCTTAACTTTCTGGAGTCATTCTGTTGATTGCAGTTGTACTTCTCTTGGTAATAAGACACATGACTAAATGGTGGCTGGGCTAGATCCCTTTGCATAAAGGCAGATATCAAAAAGGAGATATTACTATTATTTCCTTTGCCTCTACAGTTTAGATGCTTTCTGCTAGATGACTGCTTGGCCAACATCTTCAGATGCAGGAATCATACCTGTAGAGGTTAACATAAGTAAGATTAGTCAACCTTGAGTCTTCACTTGGTGAGGGAATATTTTGCACCGAATACCTTTAAGAATACAGACTTGCTCAATAATATGAAATAGGTAATGATTCATTCATCAGCTACAAGACTGAAAAGACAGGTATAAAATCCACCTACAGATCTACTTTGTATTGCTAGCAATTTTTACATTTTAATCCTTTTAAAGAGGATTAAAAGATTTTTCTCTAGAAGGAAATTACTTTCATTTTCATACAAATTTGAAAAAGGAAACTCTTTTATGCCATTTCAGTGAAACAGCTAAAAGATGATTTTATAACACAGACATGGGTCCCATATCTTTGTCTAAACTTCCACTGTCTCTAATGGCAATGTGACTGAAATGGAAATGTAACAAAAGCTGCTACTGTTTTACTACTACCCAGTTCTAATAAATTCAGAAACTTTTGGATTTGGAAAGCTCACCTATTGAATTAAAAGACTTAAATCATCAATTCCTACAGGCTTTTTGAATCAAATAAGGAAAAAGATAAATCTGTATTGGCTGAAGGCAGTCTTCTGGGTGTGAGCTGAATACAACGGACTGGCACCATCTTCCTGAGCCTGCAGACAGCCCAGCCTAGGACCTCTGTAGCTAATCAAGAGCCTTCATGAGAAGCAGCAGGGGGAAACTGATAAATGGCTGATTAATGCCTCTGACACCATTCAGAACTATTTGGGCAACTGTAAAACTTACAAGAATCATATACACATCATTTTCCCTTTGGTTGCCTGAGAAAGCTCCTGGCAGGAATAGTGCCTTTGTAATGATGGCCTGGGCTTCCTCCAGTCCTTCTAATTTTCTTACAAGACGTGGGGTAACAAATTGTTTCTCCTGCATACTGGAGTCTGATGAAGCTTTTCAAGCTTTTAAAAAACAATTAATACATAGTAGTTAAACATGCCTGATATACATTTACTTCTCTTCTTAAAAGCTTTTTTCTCATATGAACAGCTGACAGAAGTTGTCACATGGTTTTCCTTTAGGGCTCCGAGTGACAAGACAAATTATTCATACTAAGAGACAGAGTCCAGGATTTTACCTCCTGGGACAAAAGGATGCAGATATGGCACTTTCAGAGACTGGAAACAGACACTGAATTGTTGCTGGCACTGACAGACTTGTGACTCTGACCAAGCTAATATTATCACAGCCTGTGCTCTGTGCATGAGCTCAAATGGTAATCAGCAAGCAAGTAGTTCATGATCCTATAGTTGTGCCAAATATGGTGACAGATTAATATTATATCATTGCATGGAATGAGGTTCTATTTATAAAAAGGCTGACTGTTATACAGGAAACCAGTGCTGAGAAATTCCCGCTGGCAGGACTCCTCTCTCATCGTCATTCTTCTCCTGACAACACACCTAATTTGCTTGCATGTAGAGTGCGATGATGGCAAGTTTCTTGAGTCAAAAAAATGGAATGGGAATGACATTGACCAGCTATTTTCTTTCTATACCCACGCATGCAAGAGCCTCCAGGCCTGCATGATTCCAATAACTGAGAGGTTTTTTGTTTTCAGACTTTTTTCTAAATGTTGGTGGAGTGAACTTCTAGGCCAGAGCAAAATGAAATGTGAGGACTCTGTCAGGGGACATTCATTAGGACTATAGTTTTTCAGGAGCTAGTACCTGGGGAAGTAAAAATTGGTGAGGGGAGGTGGCTGAAGACACAGGGTCAAATACAGTCTTGAGTGAACACAGAGGCTGCACATCCATGCAGCTGAGATTGCCTTGAGTGATATGGACTGTACTAATGAGTGGGATAACAATTCTCTGTTTACATTTGTGTTCTGGCTTGGAGCAAATGTGCAATTTTGAAGCAAATCCCCTGATTCTCGCCATTTACTGATTCCGTTCACGGAAACAGCTCTGGTGCATGCAAACCAGATTACTTTTGGAGGAGTTTAGAAGTTTCTTTCCAAAAGTTTTTCAATGCTGGATGGGGACCTTAAAATTCTGACTTAATGTGTGGGCTTCATCACCACAAAACCTGTGCCTAGGAGAAGGCTCTTGATCCATGCAGAGCTTCCTTAACACCTGAAATGGTTCTTGTGCAATATGAAGAGGCAAACACCATATAAGACTTCTTATTTGCTGCTTTGTTTGAAGACTACCAGATCCAGTCTTCAGCTTTGGAGAGGTTCTTTAGAGAGGTGCCAAGTGGCTCCCCAAGGAGATGACACAGCCTGTTCATTTGTGCCATAGCAGACCAAAAGTTTCTCTGGCAGCAGGATATCTTGGTGGTGCTCATATAGTGTTGTTAACCACACGATTGCTGCTGGGTATGAGACTGCCAGTGAGAAAAATGGCACAAAATTCAAGATTCAAGGGCAGTGTTCTTGGAGAGCTGGAATGATAAAATCATATCTGGACTTCTGTGACCTGCGCTCCCATGTGGGACAAGGGAGGTGCACTCTGGAATTACTTCAGGACACTGATGTGCCACTTTCATCTAAGTGACATGGGCAAAAGCAGACCTTCCTTGAGGGGCCCAAAGATGCTCCTCCCCCTCGCCCCAAGTGAAGGAGCAAAGGTTTGTGGGTTAACCTTCCTTCAGAAAGGTTCAAACAACATGTATAATTGAGGCATTTGGTCCAGAAGACAAGACTATTTCTCATTTGAAGTGAAGCCCTAGAAGCATGTATGATGAGCCTCACAGAGAGGCTTCAGCAGTAATTGCTTCAATCTATGTATTCTCTTACTTGGTAACGTAGACAAGCCTGAACCTCTCTACAGGTTTAAGAACATTTATAGACAGTACTAAAAGGGAGAAAAAGGAGGAGAACCTCCCACTGCATTCTTGTGATAAAATAAAAGACTCGACACAATTATGGCCACTTGACTTATTATGGCACTGACTTTTTGATACCAAGTCTGATAAGAATATATACACACACACATCAAGAGATGTGTCTTTCCCATGCTGATTTTAAGAAAAGGAACAAAGAAGACTAAATATTCAGTGACTGGACAGCAAAGGGAAAAAAATAATATTATGGAAAGTGGTAGTGAGGTGGGTGCTACAGTCAGGGAGAGAAGATTCAACGTAACTTGGCTGAATTGACAGATAACTGAGATACTTTGATGCTGGCTAGTTATGCTTAGATGGCAAAATTGAAGAAGATCAGCTGTCTCAGGATGCGAAGCTGGATAACAAAAATATGGTTGACCAACAGCCATTCACAAAGACAAGCACTAAAGAGCATGAGTTGTTCAGGAAGATGGAAATAACTGGGAACGTGAAGTAACGTTATATGTGAGGAATGTGTTAAGCTGTAAATACGTAGAAAAGAATAGCAAAGATAGTGCAACCTACTTCAGATAAGATCACTTGGAGGAAGAACTGCAGGAGAAATTTTACTGCACGAAGGGAGCCTGTTTTAGACCTCAAGTGTTGGCTTCATGATTGGACAGAGATTACTTTGATGTGATAAAGACAGAAATTCTGTGAGGGTTTGTATCATCATGGGAAGATGTAACTTCCAAGTCTTGATCATTAGCCATAAGAATTAAACTTTGAGATTAATGCAGTTCTGTGAATCACTTAGTACAACAACAATCTTAGCTTGAGCATAAAGACAATGTAAGAGTATTGTAGATTTTTATGAGTGCATGGCAGGTGACTTACAAGGTGCATGCCAATGACTCCTTGTGAAAGATTACAACTTCTGTGGTTCCAACCATGGTTATATCCCATAGATATTTACAGTGCTTTGTCCAGAAAAAATATGAAAACCATGGACTATTAATGGATGTAGGTCTAATCACCATGTGTGCAAAAAATCCCTAGAAATGTCATGACAACTAATTGCTAACAGCTATAGCAGAGGTAGATGACTGACGGAAAATGGGTAAACTAAAATTACATACAACAAGAGATAAAAATACTTCTTTACAACAAAGCAGGTATGGGAGGTGGTATAGCTAGAAATCCACAGGAAGGTACGTGTCAAGAGTTACATTTACACTGTTTCACCTCCTGTGGTGTCCACTGGCCCTGGGATCTATTATTTTTTTTTCTTCTGATTTTTCTGTCTAAAGTGTCTAAAATAGCATGAAAACTGTGTCACAGCCCAACAGAGTTTTTCTAACATGTCTTTGTATTACAGAAGGTGTGTTACGAGCTCTGTGTGTCAGGTGAAGGTCCATGCCCAGCGATCACAGGAGTGACACCGGTGCTTGCAAATGCATGTGCTCAGAGAGCCACGACCTGCGAGTCAGCTGTCATGAAGCCAGGTTGTTTGACGATGTGGGGATAGCCAAAAGCCACTTTTCTCACATGCTAGAGTGTCCTGCAAAAGAACTGTAGAAGTAACAAAGGAACTACTTGTTTTTGTTGCATGTTTGGGGTCTTTTTTTTTTGTCAGATCACAGCCATCTAATGCAATTTTGGCTTGGCTTGCCTTGGCAACAAAATTTACTATTGAAAGTGTTTATTTTGAATGCTGTCACAGTGGAGTGTTACAGCTTTCTAATTTAATATTAACTTCCTTTTGTAGAACCTGGTCTTTAGCCAAACCATATCAAACTATAGCATAGTGAAATGTACTAGATTTTACAAATGAATAAACTCAGTATAAATGTAGTGTACGCTACAGCAGACAGATTGGAGAATAGGTTCTCTTATGAAGGGCCCAGGCTACGCATCGCTTGAGATTTATACAGCTGACGTTTCATCACAAGTTAGTGGTCCAAGTAGTGAAGCTATTTTAAACATGGTTTTGGTAAAGAGAAGGAAGAGCTAGAAATAATTTTACCTTCAGTAACCACAAGTCCATTCAATTAAAATAAAATGAGAATATGAATAAAAAATGATCCTGAAATTGGGTTTAAAAAGTGCATATTTCAGAGGGACAAACTTTGATAAGCTAAAGGAACTAGCTAACAAGTTAACTAGATGGAAGAGGTCCATACTGAATCATAGGGAATGCCTTGAATTTCTTTCAGACAAAGACATAAATTTTCTGAAGTACCTTGAGAAGATGAATAAAATTCCAGGGGTACTTTCGTCTCTATCTAAATGAGTAGCAAACTCTGTTTCCTTCTACCCCCATTACCCATCTCCCAAAAAAGCCTTGGAAAAAGGAAAGAAGAAAAGATGTGAGGACAAACCTTAGAAATGAAAGGTAAAGGGACTAGTTAGCAAAGACAGACACATTTTGGAGGTTAGATAATGCAGGTCTAAAAGACAGCTTGCCAAAAGTCAAGCTGTGCTAAACCTTTCAAGAGAAACTGAAACAAAAACTCAAATAGTCTTCAATTAGGTTAACAATGAAAGAACAAGAAACGCAGAAATGGAGGGAGGCTGCGGCTAGGAACTAATTCTTTGCCTCATTTTTCAATGAGGAGGAAGACAGAACAGGAGGACAGTGTCCTGACAGCTGATGGGCATGAGCATTTGGAAACGAGGACTCCTGCCTCCAAGCTTATAGCAAACCTAAAATGATCACAATGTGCTCAAGCTGGAGGAATCGACCCTCCAATCCTAAATACTGAAATAATCAATACATTGAACTGCAAATTTTGTAGGAAAGTTTTTTCAAAGAAATTTATTGGTGAGATACTGGAGAACAGCATATGTACTACCTAAGTTTTAGAAAAACAAAATAAAATCGGGGATTTTAAAGTAATTGGAGCAAAGAGTCATCAGTTTGATCTCAGGCCTTTGAATAATTATTGAAAGAAAGAATAATGAAAGACATGGAAAGAAATACAAGGTGGGGTGACATTAGCATGGTTTTACCTGACAGCTAGGAAGCTGTAACTTTATAAAAGAAAGTTAAGTAAAAATCAAATGCTCTTCAGAAAGCATTTGATACTGTGTCATATGGAAATATTTATTAACCTGGAGAAGACAGAGTTTATCATGAGAATTTAAGGTGCTTTTGGTACTTGTTCATGGGGAGCTGGCATTTTTTGCTTGAAGGTTGTCTCAAGCTATCATGACCATACATGCTGGGCATGTCAAGGATCAGCCTGGGTGTCAATCATTTAGTGTTTTTATTAGGAACTTTGGCAAGAGTAGAGGTTTGGTAGTAAAAGCCACTGATGGGAAGCACTATCAATGCAGACTATTGGGACAAATGGTAAAGAAAACATACGAGTATGTTGATCAGCCCTTGGACGACCATGAGTCACCAGTAAAATGCACCCAAGAGAAAGGTAAACATGGGTGCTGGCAGTACCAGGGAACTTTTTTAGAGCCATCCAGTGCTGGTGGTTTCTAGTCTACAGAGCTTTTTAACAACCAGTTAATCAGAGCGAGATTATTTTAAGATGTAATGTGATACTTTAGGAAAGGTATTGCATGATGCTGTAACTGCCCATGATAAGGGGACTCAACTTGATGATTTAGTAGGCCTTTTCCAGGCCTATGTTCTTATGAGGAAGCTGAGAGATAAATATCTTTGAAATTAATAACGATGGCTATCTAAGAGGAATAGCAGCCAAAAAATTGGGAGCTAGATGGAACTACAGAAAGCTAAGATCAAAAATAGTGTTGTCTATATCAAACTGAGAAGAAAAGCTAGCAGAATAAATGGGCGTAAGAGGCAAAGAAGCAGCTCGCTATTGGGCTCTCTCACTGTGGTCTTTATAGAAATTTACCCTTTCCTTTCTTTATTAAGAGTTTGAAAATATGATGGAAAAGAAAAAGGAGAGGCATAAAGTGATTTTCTCTTTTTGCCAGTCCTCATCTGAGCTGTCCTGACTTCTCTGCCAAACATCAAGGAACTACAACAGCCTGTTTTTTTACCTGGGAAGTGCATGGCTTCAGCTTGTTTCCGAAGCCACTACAGTTGCAAGCGAATCTAACCATGCTGGTGAGTGGGGAAGTCTGGGAATGCACCAGCCACCGTGCTCAGGATAAACATGGGAAAGTTGTGCAGGCTTCTGATGTGGAAGCAAGATTCAGAAGCAAGAGATATTAATACAAAAAGGGAATTTCTATGACTAAGTCTATAGTAGAGTCCATAATAAATACCACTATTTCAGTCTCTTGCTCCTGAAAACTAACAACTTTGCAGCCAGTAAGTACTCACTTGCAAAAAAGAAGATGAAAACCTCTAAAAAACCATGTAGTGTTGCCTAGAAAACAGATCTGCATGCCTTATGCTGCTGATGCACTGGAGAATTTTATGATTACTCTGTAGAAACACAAGAGAATAGATCTCAGAGAAAGGGAAGAGCTGTTTAACTGGAAGGGCAGTCTTGGCACCTGAACAAATGGATATAAACCATCCAGGAATACATTTAGGCTGTAAAGTAGAAGGCAGTTTTGAATTGTCAGGGGAGAGCTTCTGGCACAAACTCAGTAGCTGTAGCCAGGCTGAAAAGTTTTAAGTTGTCCAAGTTGATGCTGTTAAATAGTTATTAAAGATGGAGTTTGATCAGTGTATTAAAAAATTATTAGGAGGTGTTTCTCTGTGAGGCTAAATTCAGCTACTTGGGGCCTTTAAGATGACTGCAAGAACTTTAAGGTCTTACATGATGTATCTTCAGACATCAGAAACCTGGGATCGTCACCATTCTCAGCACATGAGCTTTGCAGTGGCTGCAGAGCTGGACACAAGGACAACGCAGCACCCGTTTGAGCCTTAGGGCAGGAGCAGCATTGAAGGGAGACTCCAGATTTGAGCACTATGGCCATTTTGCTGAAAAGCTTCAGATTTATTTCCCTTTGACCATAAATTTAGCAAAACTCTCTACCTGGATAAACCCTGCTCTCTATTGTAGTCAGCAAAGCCTCTTGCTGGCATTTTTTTTCCTCCTATGGTTACACCCTGTGAAACCAGTCCAGCTTACACTGCACAACCATTGTGTTCACAACCAGCAAGGCTTCCCTACACTGTTACCGAACTCCATCCACACTACTGCAACCCTCGACAGCAGGGTTTTTTCTGTGTCTCACCTGGTACGTGCCATGGACTACACTACAAGCAATACTATATTAGTAATGCATTAAAGAATCAGCACACACAGACTACTGCTTCAGAGAAACATCTGGTATGATGTTCTGGTCATGTTCAGTTTCATTTACATGACCACTTAAGGCTGGAAATGATTGGAAAATGGGGTAACTCATCCATCCAGTACATGAAATAGCAACCGTCAGTGGTCAACAACAGAGCGAGCAATTTTGAAATAACCACCAAGAACTCAACCCATTGTTATCTGACCTCCGCTTCGCTGGCTGCCATGCCATGAAAGAAAGACGAATGCAAAACACCTGCAAGAGGAAATGAAATAAAAGGAGAGGGGTGGGAGGGGAAGTTTTCTTAAATGTGCTGAGCCTCTCCTCCTCCTTTGCAGTGCCCCCACGGAGCCGGTGCAGAACGCTGGCTCAGCACAGCTGGTGGCAGACAGGGAACGGTGAAACACCTGCAGTACAAACAGCTGCTGGGCAGATGCCTGTGCCTGCTCTTGGTCACTGGCCAACTGGAGAAATCCCTTCTATGGAAGCTGATCAAGAGATTGAAGAAGTTGTTTGGCAGTGGATAAGATAAATAGCCGCTGGTGAGATTCCTCTACTGTAAGCTGAGATGCAGGTTCATGGTCACTCTGTTCTCTGCCAAAACATGGCTACGATTCCTGGAATATAATGCATCATGATAAGGAAACGTGATTTAATGTTGAAATAGGAAGTGTTTTTAAGATCTACAATTTATAGGCATTCAATCCCCTGTTTGTGGACATGACAGTCACATTCCCTTTGCCCTCACTTGGAGCTTTATGTTCCCCGTGTACTTTAGTGGAGAAAGTGAAGCTTCTGAGGAAGCAACTGAAGGCAAGTAGAAAGATGATGTGATGGACAAGGAAACATTTTGTCACAAGCAAAGAAAAAAGATGTAACTGAGTGTACTGGGGGAGAAAGGGGAAAGGTCTTGTCCCTCTTGTCTTTTGTAAAGCATTAAGGTTTTGCTAGAAATTACCTGCAGTTGACTAAATGCCATGCTTTCCTTGACAAGAGGGAACTGTACTCACCCTCTCTGAGACACTGGCTCATCCTCCAAGTATTAAAATCTGCTCAGGATTCACCCATTTCCTCAGGGCTGGGGATCCCTCAATGTACTCTGCCAGAGGGCTCCAGCTTGCTCTGTATGGGAAAATCTAGCTCCAGACTGGTTTCATTCCCTTTCTAAAAGCAGCAGCCTTCCCAAAGCCAGCTTGCAGCCAGCTCCCCATCTCCTCTAAATGAGGGCACCCACGCTTGTATCTCAGGATGGTTTGTGGCATCGGAAAAAAAGTAAGACAGGGTTTGAAGCATCTTTATGCTTCAAGCAAGTGGAAGTGGCTAATGCAAAGCTAAAGGCCTGCAGAGGGGAGGAACTGAATATCTGGAGGAGTCAGGCAGCTGGAAGGCAGCCACATGGGACAGTCTCCCCTGAAAAGAGAGAGGTGGAAGCAGACAGCAGCAGCCTTGTTCTTGAGCTGGAAATGTTAAGGTTTAACTAAAGTCATTACAATCATTTAAATCTGATTTCCAAAGCAGCTCTAGCCGATATTGCAAATGGACTGGCACAGAGGCAAGACAAGTTCTGAATGGATGATAAAGGCATCGACTTTTGTATAGGGCCTTTCAATGCCCCTGAGGTGCACACATACGTCTTTATGCCTGCACAGCTTGTCATGTGCTATTCTTCACTTATCTCTGCTACAGCTCTTCCTGATCTCCTAACAGCTTTGCTCGGAAGAAAAGAGAAATGGACAATAGGCCCTGAGACCGCTTGGCTGCATTGCTTCTTCATTAAAGTTGACATTTGGCAGTGAGGCTTTACTGCTTTTCAGGAGCTGATGCCTCATTGAAGCTAACAGCAGCAGAGGTATCAGGGGCGGCAATGTCTCTCCCACCGAGCATCCGGGCTTTGGATGGTGGGAGAGAGCCCTGGAGAATGAGACCAGTAACACTGGTGATGTTTTTCTCTTTTGACTTTTTCCTGTTAAAGGCAGGACTACCCTTTTACCTAGGGCCAAGACTATGAGATTGCTGAGCCTCCTGAACTCATAGCTTTTGATATGCCAGAGTTGAGAAAATTCAAAATCTTCAAACAAATGTGGAAGGAATATGCATTAATTTTGTGAATATTATATTCCAATATATCTATATTGGCAAGCATATCTCATCTTCCATTTGCCATCAAGTCTGTCTGATCAACGTGTCCTATTTTTTTCAGTATAACTACAACTGTCCTTCCCTTGGTGCTTTGGTAATCCTGATTCTCCTACTGGTTCCTAACTGGAAGGGTTAATTTTGGAATTTCTTTTCACTTCTACAGAAGTACATTTCTGTGCCTTTATTTTTTTTTAGTCTGGCTGGTTAACCCCAAGATCTAAACTATACAGCAAAGTTTACCATTATGTTTGTCAGCAAATCCTTGAGTGCACGCACACACAATTTCAAGTCCTGTCTAGGTTCATGATATCAAGTTGTAATACCATTTTGAACATTTTTTGTGAGTCCTGCATGTGTACTGTTCTAGTGCTGCAACACCTCTGAGGTAAAGAAATCCTTAGTACTTCCAACACAGCAAACAACCATTCTGGTGCTGATTTTCAGCACTGATGCCCAGAAGTCACAGAAAGTAGGTCTCCCTCCATTTAAAATTTCTGGCATGTGCCTATTAATATACCACTCCTGGTGATTTCTGTCTTAGAAATTAAGATGTCTGGTCAAACATTGAAAGGACTGGAATAGTGTAAGGCAAAGTAGCAACGCAAGGCGAAGGGAAAATCTGACAGTCCCAGCAAAACCAATGAGACTGACATGGGCTGCTGGAAAAGCTGGGTACCTGCAAAGTTGGGTATGAAGCTTGAGGGCTTGCTAGGTAACCTCTGAAATCCCAGAAGTGCATGCTGCCCACCAGCTCATTAAGAAGGATGAACCAGGAGATGTGGTGTTTCCAATGGGAGTAAGAGGACTCTAACCCAACTGGATCCAGAGATGGAGGCAGAGAGAAGGGTTTAACTGACATTAGAGTAACTATGTCTTCTTCCAAAAATGTTCATAGGTCCTGGAGCCCCATGTCCTTTTTCCAGTACTCTCTTTATAAACAAATAATGGCTGAAAACATGTATAATAGAATTGTCTTCTGGAGTAGTTGGTTTAGTTTAACTCTGTTGGTGGGCACAAGCAAAAAAGAGAAGAAATTCCACAAGCAACTCAAAATGTTCCTGAATGCATCAAGCATCAAGTGTTTCTATCCCTACATTTCAAGAAGTTGAAATACAGCGTAAGAGATATTTGAGCATTCGAATAAATGTACAGGAAAGAAAATATCCGCCTTGTGAGCAATCCAATATCTTGTCATTCAGACTACTTGATTTTTATAAATAAATGTTTAGAGGAAACATAAACTTCAAGACTTCAGCCCATTAGAATCACCACTGGCTGTAGTAGGTTAGCAATCTTTAATGCATAATTCCTACATCTGTTACCAGTGACACCTGTGAATTCATTTCTCAGTCTCACAGGACTGTTTGTGTTGGAAAGTGGTACTATGAAGTGACAGGGATGAAAGCTTCTGACCTATTCCAAACAAGTGTATTGGAAGTAAATCCAATTTACTTCAGAGTTCATGACAGTTTCTTTGGAAGACTTTAGTTTGGGGAGGCATCTTCTGCAATCTGCTGAGAAACTCCCTGACCATGATGATGAAGACATGGGCATATGGAAAACAGTTCTGTAATCCTCTCCAAAAATCCACGTTCAGGCTGTATGAAGGAAAGAAGAGACTGGAGTGCCTGGTTCAGGGGAAACAGGGACTCCAGAAACGCATGGGAAAGTGCACCAAGATACTACACAACTCCTTAGACATCAAATACAGGGACTGTAAAATCTATAGTTCAAAATTCCTTAAAACTTGTACAGTAGCAGTCTTCATGGAGTCTGTCTTTTGGGGATTGAAGACACAATACCATTTAACAATTGGCCTCTCATTAAGCCCAAGAGAAAAATAAAGATTGCAGAGACAACCTGCAGTTCATGAAGGAATAGCAGCCAACAGTTTGCATTTTTATTTTTGCATGGTTTAAAATGTTGTATAATGTTTGTCCTTGCAAACTGGCATTTGACATCTCAAGGTCCCTGAATATGTCCATCACGTTCATAAAAACGTTCTAACAGTTTGCTTACAATACCCAGGCAAAGTAAATACGGTCTATTCAGGAATAGTACAAATTAAGTCAAAGTGTATGGAGAGGGCTGCTGGTGAGGCACTCAGCTGCTCAGCACCTCAGCTACCTTGATGTTTAGCCCCTCAAAATCAGATGGTAGTTCCTCTTAGCCCTTTTACTATGAGAATAATGTTTCCCATCTTGATTCATGAGTACAACATAAAGATAACCCATACAGCCTTAATAATATAAATATTTGATTCATATTCCTTGAAACATGACCAGCTCAATAAGTTTATTGAGAACCACATTTAGCATTCATCCATCCAACTGCTCTGACAACAGTAAACTATATTCATAGTCAAGTCTGAAAGGCAGACTGAGCCACAGATGCAAAGAGCATCTTAGGCTCCTTGGAGCACAAGTGGTATGGCTACCCTCCTCCCTCTTTGCCCTCCCACCATGCTGCTCTGAAGAAACATTCTTGTTTGCAATGCTGCCTTTTTAAAGATGAATGTCTCCCAACCACTCTGGAGACGCACATTTGTGCCTATGCAACATCCATGATGGTTCATAAATGCATCCACCAGCAGGAAAATTTCCTGTTGACCCATCTGTCCATGGGGAGTGGATTCCCAGTTTGAATGGTATCTGATGACATTCAGGAAATCCACTGCATGGTTTCTTGATTCTGTGCAGGTGGGACTCTTTCCAGCTTTGCAGAAACCCAAGACCAGAGAAATGGAGATCTAACAGTGTCAGATGAAAGTAGTCTCAGCTCTAGGTATACTGATATATAAGAGCTACCTCACTGACCACAGAAGTTATACTGACCTTGCCCAGTGGTTAAACTGGACAATAACAACAAAGTATTTTTATTTGGGTTCATTGCTAGAATTATTTTTGGTTAGCAAGAAAATGCCATGTTGAATTGTACTAATAGTGTAACCATGGGAACAAGATAATAAAATGCTGATATAAATTTGGTGGAAGTAATTTGTGTATCCAAGAATTATGTTGTCATGTGTTAACTTACGTACTTTTGAAAATGAATGCATGAATCAGTTAAAAGGCACAGACCCCCCCCCGGAGTACTGCGTCCAGCTCTCGAGTCCCCAGCATAAGAAGGACATGGACCTGTTGGAGTGAGTCCAAAAGAGGGCCACAAAGATGATCAGAGGGCTGGAGCACCTCTCCTAGGAAGACAGGCTGAGAGAGTTGGGGTTGTTCAGCCTGGAGAAGAGAAGACTCCAGGGACACTTTACAGTGGCCTTCCAGTGCTTGTCGGGGGCCTCCAGGAAAGATGGGGAGGAACTCTTTATCAGGGAGTGTAGTGATAGGACGAGGGGTAACACTTTAAAACTGAAAGAGGGTAGACTTGGATTAGATATTAGGAAGAAATTCTTTACTGTGAGGGTGGTGAGACCGTGGAACAGGTTGCCCAGAGAAGCTGTGGATGCCCCATCCCTGGAGGTGTTCAAGGCTAGGTTGGATGGGGCTTTGAGCAACCTGGTCCCGTGGGAGGTGTCCCTGCCTGTGGCAGGGGGGTTGGAACTCGATGATCTTCAAGGTCCTTCCAACCTAAACCATTCTATGATTCTATGATTCTATGAATTAAGGATTGGTTCTTTGGAGCTTTCGCTTGCGTGACATTGGGACTCCTGTGATGTCCCTGTACCAGCTTGGGGGTACCTTGCTTCTGCCTAGCTGGGCTATAATAAGCAGGGCAAATAATTATCCTTATTTTACCAATTAAAAAAAAAAGCAGTCTTTTCTTTCTGCTTAAGTAAACAATTATTTCTGTAATAATTTCCTTGTGGCTAATCAGAAATAAACCTAAAAAATGTAATAATTTAATTAGATCCTATTGAATTTAACCAACCTGATCTGATAGCTAGCAGATCTTTCCGGTAGATCCTATGCAAAGCCATAATCACAGTCTTGTGCAGAAAGACCCACTAATGGCCTCACTTACTTGGATTTCAGCTTCTCTCGATACGAAGGGCTGCCAGCTAATGCCTTCCCTCTCACCAGTGTCAAAGTACCTCTCATTTTTGGCAGTACTGAGTGAAACATTTTGTCTGAAACTTTTTTTGCCAATAAAGGGTGCAGCAGGTCAGCGGGAACATTTCAAATATTCAGGCTGATCATTATGAACTCTACTGACCAAACACAACCCAAAAACACTTCTGAGAAAAACTCTAAATGCTTTGTTTTTATTGAGAATCCCTTGAAAATAAAGGGCATTTTTATCATAGGTAGAAGGTTTGTCTGCAATTGATTTTTCTTGCCAAGTTTGCCAGCTCTAGAAGCACCACTTTCCACACACACATGCTCTGCAGCCCCTGCTGAGTCTTCCAGATGTGCCCGCTGGCCTGGTCCCACCTGCCGAGGCTTGGTCCACAGACATGTGCTCCACTCCAGCACTTGCCGCTGGGAAGCAAATGCCTGTAGCAAGTTGGCAACGTCCATGCTCTGCACCTTCTGTGTGCACCCCTTCTCAGTGCTGCATAAGCAGAGGCTGTAGCAGCTATAGGAGCTGCATAAACCACATCATCTGTCCCATATAGAAAAGAGAGAGGGGAGCTCAGCTGATGCAACTGCAGAGATTTAAGTTAATCAGCAGTGCTGGTTTCACAGGGTGCTGATGGAGCAGTTTTGCTGAGACAGCTTTCTGTGTAAAAAACCCAGCATGGCAAGGGCAGCTAAATGCACACCGCTCCTAGGGGAAGGGCAAAGCTGGAAATGGTCCTTCTAACAGTTTCTACTGCAGACATGGCTTGGGGCAAAAATTTCATTCAGATATCCCTCAGCCTCTCCTTTCACTTATCTTTCAGTTTCTCATAGACCCAGCAGAAACTTGGTGACCTCTAACTGCATTTGAATGGTAACGCCATTCACTCTTATCAAACACCTATATACTTTCAAAATTATTCTTACCACTTTTGCTTAACTTGCTGACCCTTCCTGGTCACTGTTATCCCTATAATGGTTTACAATCCTGTCACATAGCTGGCTTTTGCTTGTTCTCTACATGCTTGCTGATACAAGGTCTGACTACTTTGTTTTTGTATTGACAAGACATACAGTAATTTTTCCTGTAATTTCCCTCCTCTCCTGCATCTTATCGATCAGCATGTCTTTCATCCTCTTATATTTGTTTTATAGATTACAGGTTTCTTCTTCACCTCCTCTTACACCTTTGGTGTGCCCTTAATCTTGATTAGGAAACTAATTAGATTAAGGTTATCACTGCTCAGCCAGTTATCATGTCACCTACCATCTGTTGCTCAGCGTAGTTTTTCTGTCTGCCAACCCTCTTTCCACACAGCATACAATGGATGGGTTTTATACATTGACTACAACACAACAGACAGATTATATCCAACATTCAACATTTTCCAACATGTTTATCTGAACTGGGGAAGTGGGAAAACATCTCCCTCAGAAATGTGTGCCACTATTAATTATTTTGGGTACCTGTATCTTGTCTGTGAAGGCGAAAACACCCATGCAGCCTCCAGTGTGAATGAATGCCTGCTGAAGACTTAATTTGTGTCTTACGGATGCCACCCAGCTAAAACACTGTGACTTAAACTCAACAAGTCAGGATCCTCTCATGTCCCCTCCCTGTGCAGGCACAGTGGTACCAAAAAAGTCCTATCTGTGAATGACCATCCATTTAATCACAAGATTTGTAGATGAGCATTCACCTGAGTGGTGTCCAGACAGCTGAAGGTGACTGTTCCCATCTCTACAGTGGAAATTTCTCCAGAAACTTCCTGTGAGGAGTGCTGATATCCCACAGAGCATTGCAAGAGTACTGTGGTTTTAATCAAAATTCAAATACAAGACAATGAGTGCAATTCTAATATGCCCCTTATACTGCATTAGCAGGTAGGAGCATTTGCTGGCTGCAGCTTCCCCACGCTGGGCTTGCAGTGTTTCCAACACTGCGCTGCAATTATTGCAGTGAGATCTCCATCCCCCCAAAAGAGCTGAATGGGGACATAAAAATGAACAGTCTGCTGTGGTTTTGGTGTGAACACCTATGCAGTGGTGAGGACCCATGTTGCAAGAGATTTAAGAGGGACTAGAGTGAACAAATTGAGAGTACGGGATGGTGTGATCACAGGTGGCATCTAATGGTTTTGCCAACTTTGGGAAGTGCTCCTGAGCTCTTTTATCTTCCTTCTCAGTCTTCCACTCTGTTCTCTCATTTTTCTGTTTACATGATACCTCTCTAAGCTCTCTGCAATGAATTGCCCCATTTCTCAGTCAAATGTTTCCACGTGCATCCTGCAGGTATTTCTGTCTTTTCCTGCCTGTTGTCTTCCTCTATGAACACCTCAGCAACGTTTGCAGGCCGATTGCTCCCTTGGTCCCATCAGTCACTCAGACACATTCCTGCTTTTCCTTCCCGGTGAGCTGCAGCTATGTATGTTTTGAAAATCTCAAATCTTCCCATTGAGACTTGGGTTTAGTTGGCTTTATTTAACATTTTCACAGTTTTATTCTTATCTGAATGCTTAACATGCCTGTACGTTTGGAGCCTAGACCCTCCTAACTGTCCGTAGTTTGTATTATTAATGCATCAAAATCCTTCCAAACCAGTAACAAATATAAGCGCTAGAGACTTCTCTTACGGTTCTGTTAACAGCACATTTTAATTCTTTTTGTTTCAAAATCTTAGTGCATGAGCCAAGAGGCACCTCACTGGCTCACTCACCTCAATGGCGAGAAGGGGTCCTGCAGGGACATCCCTCTTCCAGCGCCGGTAGGCAGGAGCGCTGCGTTGTCACAACCCTGTCATTTGCAATAAAGCATCTAACCTCTACAAAGCAACAGCCCTTTGCTGATACGTATCTTCTTAGCAATAGACTCTATATCACTTGGAGATAAGGTCTGTAAGCTTCCATTTGAATAAATGCTACTGCTGATGCTATTTTTTAAAGGAAAAGAATTTCTTTTGACAGTAAATGAATATATTTTATTTAGATGCCTACCACCACTTGACTGTTTTAGCTCCTTTGAAAATCAGCTGGAATAGGTAACCCAAATATCTTTACTGATCTGGTCCTCCACATATCTGTGTGTGGATAACTGAGGGAAACAGTGTAATCGAAAAGCTCAGAAGAACATAACAATATCCAGGTGCACTACATCAGCTGTTTCTCCCCATATCGTTGTCCTCGTTGCCTGCTCCCCACACCCTGTCCCCAGCAGCAGGCAGCAGAAGAGAGCAAGCACAGTGCAAACACGCAGCAGCATTTCCCCGGGGTACTCTGCCAGTCTCAAACAATTTGCAGTTCAGTGGAGGTATCTCTATATTTAGTGGGATTTCATGATTTTTTCCTTCCTCAATTTGTCCAGCTGATCCCTGTAAACTTTCAGTGTCCACAGTGTCCTGAGGTAGAGAGTTCCACAGCTTAGTTATTCAATAGATGACAAAAAAAAAAAAAAAAGAAATTGGTTAAAAATTTTCACCTGCTAGCTTCATTTAATGGTTCCTAATTCCTGTATTGGAAATTACAGTGGACAATATTCTTATACTAGACTTACCCAGGTACCTTCTACTTTTACAGAGCTCCTTACCCTATGTCTGCTGCATCATGTCTTTGCAAGGATGGAGAGGCTTGGTCTCTTCAATCTGTCCTGGTACAGGAGAGGTTTTGCCATCTCTGCTCATCTCCGCTGCCCCTGTCCAAGGATTTTCAGCGCTACTCTACTGAATCATAATTTCTATTTCTAAAATCCATGCTGACTGCTCCCAATATTTATGTACTATTTTCCAATGTGGCCACTAATTCAGTTTCTGCCACTTTGCCCAGTACTGTTCTGCAGTTCCTTCTGTCTCCTCTGAAGCCTTTGAAAACTGATATCAAATTAACTATCTCCCAGGCCTCTGGTACCAAGGCAATTTTAAATAAGAGGTTAGACGCTGCTGTTGAAACATTGAATACTTCATCCTCAAATTCCTTTAAAACTCTTCGGCATATCTGTTCCTGTTGATCCTTCTGATATGGTATCATAGAATCATAGAACCATTATGGCTGGAAAAGACCTTTAAGATCATCAAGTCAAACTGTTATCATTAATTTTGTCCATTTATTCCATGAACTTTGCTATCTCCATTTCAGTTTGAAAAAGAGCATCCGATAAGTCTCCTGGAAGGAAGATTTCCAGTGTGGGAACCTCCCCAAACTCCTCAAATTAACTGTGTACACAGAAGATTTATATCAGTTTTTTTCCCCTAGAATATCTGTGTCTTTTCTGAGACTTATCAGAGGCTTCTCAGAGACTTTATACTTTGATCATCTTCCCGGACTTGTGGCAGATTTCCTCCTTCTGATGTTTTTTTTTCCAGAAGGATTAGTAGTTTTTATGCCTTTTACTAGCTGTTACTCAAATCTGTTTTGGTTCTTCTTCTTTTTTTTTTTTTTTTTTCCTGCCTCATTATGTTTGAATTCAAAGTCAAATTGCCAGGATTTAAAGTCTTCTCTTTCCCCCTAGCTCCAGCATTCACAGATTACAGCTGTAGGCCTAATTCTGAAGGAAATATTTGAACTCGGTAAGGGCCCAGTGCTCCATTTGCTCTTATGAACAGTCATAGTAAAGGTTTGCAAACTCAGACACTGTTGAGTATTTGCATCTCCCAAGATACATGGAAAAGAAAAATGAGTAAATTTGCTATCCCAAACCCTGTTACAGGAGATGCAATATTTTAGTCCATGATTGCTGCATTTTATCTCTGCTGACACAGCAGCCATAAATTCTGTGAGACACATTAATAAGTGAAATGTTTATCTTAGAGCATGAGAGAAACTATATATTTGTTCCTGCTGGAGAAAAATCACAGCATCTTCAAATGTCGCCTCTGGATGACCACCCCCAATGCTTGGGAATGTTGTGCGACAGCACTTCAGGGCCTGATAGCAGCCTGCATTTCAAGCATGCCACGTATCAGTGTTGTCAGCTCTCATGATTTCACCATGAATCCCACGATGTTTTTAAATAGTTACCTCAATGTAGAAGACACTGACATATTCCTAAAAAGAAGTATCGAAAGTACACCTGAAGGATGGTATGCAGATAAAATAATTGAAAATAAATTAAAACGAATGCACCACTTCAGCCTTCTGGTGGGATCTGCACTGAGGCCAGTGCACAGAAGAACCTGTGCCCAGCCTGGTCTCCCACAGCTACAGGGACCCGTGAACTAGATGTTCAACCCAGATGCTTGCCCCAAGCAGGAGAGCACTTCTGACACTGTTAGCATCACTCTTTCTTCAGGCAGTAGGACCTGGCAATTACATTGTAGGATCTGCTCTACATACTATTTCTTGTTCCTAAATCCCACCCTTGTGTAGAAAGGGAAGCCTTCACGGCACCATGATTTTGCACCCCAAACCCTGACATCCATGGTAGGAAACTTTTTGGATCCAGCACAGACACATCATCTAAAGACTGCACTTCAGCCCTGCCCTGGAAACATCAGCCCTGGAGCCATAGCCTCTTCTCGAGGTGGGCAGACCCTCCTTGCACTGCCACAGTGACCTGCTGGTGTCAGCACACAAAGGGCTGGTTTGCAGGAGAGGAATCAAGAACAGCGTTACCAGGGCTTCACTTTCAAACACGTGAAATTCACTCATTGTTCATTTAAAACACAGCAGACCTGAGCAGACTAATTTCAGGCCCCATACGTAACACTGTTTCTAAAGCTTTTATGTAAGGAGAAATGTTTGAACACATGCTTTTTTCCTTTCTACAGTGTTAACCAGCCTTCTGCTGTCAGACTTCTAATTTGACATATTTAAACACCTTGATAGGTTAATAATAGTGTCTAGGATCATAACGCTTGTAACAGCTTCAAACTCCAGGCAACACTTTCAGATGTATCGGTACATTTTACTTACTATGTAGATAATATTGTAAAATTTGCTCAGGGAAGATTTATATTATGGCCGACACCGAAGAAATCCATGCAAAATATCTAGGGTTTGTAAATACATATGCACAAGACCTGGAAAGCTGCAAGCATGAATGCAAAGCATTTTTTCCCCTGTGTGCTCCAGATAATATTAACTCCTTGGACTGTGCTTCACAGTGTGACACTCTAGTACTTCAGTACATTTGGCTGGGAAGGAATTTACCAAGTAATGCCATGTATAAACACCTCCTTCAACATCAAAGGTTGCAGCTGAGCTTAGATTTTTCTACATAAATATGTTGTAGAGAAAGGCAACATGTATAAGCCAGCCTGAAGTACTGAGAACTGTCTGCTAAGATAAAGAAATAAGGAATTTCTTTTAAATTTGATGCGCATTTCATTGAAAAGCACCTGGGTGTAATTTCCCCTGGAAGTGCATTCACTGCAGGTCCATCTTTGCTTCTACTGAAGTCAAGCACAAAATTGATTACATGGCACCAGGGTCAGTCCCTCTGCACCCATTATGAAGAAACGGGGAGTTTGTTTCATCAAATGAATATAAAAATTGTTACAAGACACAATTTTTTTAGGTGCCTTCACTCAAAAATATTCAAAGTGAGTAGTTATTCTTGGGGACATGTAGGATGTTATTGGTATTTCAGCATCCGGGTTCAAGCTGCAATACAATCCTTGTCTCAAACACTAGAACTTCAAAAGCCCTGAGGTGAGCATATCCATTTCCCCCTCGCGCTCCCCCCAAACCAGGGCAGAGAGAATGACAACGTTCGAGATGCATTCATTCCCTATGCGGAGGGTTGGCTATGGCCATAGCCTATGGTGGGAGGTCCACGGCCGCACAGCTGCGTGAGTCCTCCTTAGTCTATGACGGGGAGTGGATCCGTATTTAGTATCTTTAAGGGGAGAAACTAGGGACAACGATGCCTTTAAATCTTTGCCCTTGATCCACTGACACAGTAATTACTGGTATTCAGCAGAGACTCAACACAGATGATCGCTATGGTCCTTTGACTCTTTAGAAATGTAGAACTCATGGGAAATTAGGTATGGAAAGACATAAAATTGCAACTGGTGATTTTAAGCATGTCAGTCTTTGGGTACTTCAAACACTCAGGCAGGTCTGGTTAAGCAGCCAAACTCCATAGCTACATAAGAGGTTCTTGCTCATAATATTACCAAATAACATTGGCATAATTCAGGATTTTTTTAGATCCATTCAGTAGTTCATGCTGACATGAGTAGGAACAAGTTGGCAATGTACACAGAAATTAAAGCAGCTAAATTAAACTGTTTACACTCCAATGGTAGTCCACGGAGATGTGGTCAATACAGTCAGAGGAGTCTAGGTGGCAATTCACTCATCAATTGTACGTGCCTGCTTCCAGCTGGGCTGAATAGCTCTGCAGGTTCCACCGACTGTATTGATTACATCTCCAGTAACTATACTGGGAGTTACTGGACACTGAGTGTGCATGCAGCCCTCCACATACAGACATCTAAATTGAAGTATCAATTTGCAAGCTGAATGCTGCCCTGTGCATCTCCCTTGGTTTTATTAACACTGGCATTTGAGCAAATGAGGGAATAACACAGCTCTGACAGTGTCTGGGGCAGAATTACATTTTGGTCAAGAAAAAGATGATAAACTGAAATACATTCCTGCATATTATCTGAAGCAAGTCACAAGTGATTATTTAATTGGAAAGACCTTTTGAAGTACTATGCACATGCCAGTGAATTGGAAGATACTTTCATTTTCTTCTAGGGTATATTACGAATTTTTTTCTGAACTAGTGTTTCTGAAGTCTTTCTTTTGGTCTGTCTCACATAATGTTTCTGCAGTGTAAATCCAAACTGCATGAAATGCCATGAAGAAAGCCATAAAGTGCTAACTGTAGGTGAGGAAGTCCAGCGTACTCATGCACTACCAACAGCTCTGTCTTTAATTAGAAATTTATTCATCACCCTAAGAGGTTTTGTCATGTTTCTTTTCTGTCTCGCACTCCACAGTGTAGGGATTTATTTTCCCTTTCTGTAGAAATAATAAGCCAGGCAGCAAAGGTAGACATTTACTACTGTAAAAGAAAATAAATACTTTGGCTCCAGCTGTGTTAAATATGTTATCTCTGCTCTGTTAAACAAAGTGTGTGCAGATGAGCCAAGGCTTGGATGCTCTTACGCTCTTGATAGATCATGAATATCCTAATGTGTAACTATAATCATATTAGAAGGGATTTTAGCCTTATTTCATCTGTAGTTCTTACCTTATAACATTGGTTTTTTTGGATGGTTTACCATTTCTGAATGAATAATTGTTCAGCATGTGTATTTTTTTAAAAAAAGGATTAAAAGTAAAGCCTACTTAAGCCTTCTTAAGTACAACTCTCTGTCTTTAGAGTTTTCAGTTCCCTCAGAGTATTTATTTCCAAAGTATGTGAGTTTCCATTTATACACCAACCATAGACAAATTCTGATCTCACATGATGCAGTTACACTGGAGTTAGTCTCATATTTTAAATAGAATAATGAATGTGCAATAAATTTAATATAATGTTAACAGAATCCGGGCCACAGAAACATGATCTGGCTGGAAGGAATTACAAGACAGATGATAGCTTTAGAGATAAAGGATGGCAGTTCATCTTATTCAGCCAAGGGATATTTCAGACAATTTTACTCAAAAACTGTTCTTCTCTTTCTGGTTTAAAGTCCTCTCCAGCTACAGGTAGATGCCTCAGAGGGACTTAGGCAACACATGGCTTTGCATCACAAACTGCATGATCATCTGCTGTGTAATAAACTGTGTGCTTATACTTGTGTGTTAGATAGGTTTACATGTTGTGCTCGTGGGAAGCGACATCAATATAACCAAATTTTAATATTTGACCTGGTTAAGCCAATATTTCTAATAGAGAAACACTGTTTTCTTACAGCATGTCTGAAAAGAAAAATTTTACTGCAGGTGTTGGCCACATGTTTTTGTAACCTTTTTGTCCCTGATGGAGTTATATAGGATTTATATTAGTGTGAGATTTATTCTATTCTTCTTCAGCCCTGTTAAAATGCCCAATATCACCCCCAAATTACTATTTGCTTCTGGATAACTCACGTCCAAACATTTAAAATGAAAATGCACTCTGCTTGATAATTCCAAATATCATCAAAATTGCAGTGAAAAAATTTGTGAAGTTTGGATTTTCCTTCTTTTGATCTTTACCACCCCACCCCCCCCCCCCCCCAAGTCATCCATATAACTGTTATCTTTTTAATTAATACCAAGACATTCATGGTATTTCAGACACATCGCTTGCAAACGTTGAAGCAAATTTAAACAATAAAGCATAATGCACTGAAACTGCAAGGGAGGTCACACCAGATGCTGCGGGGACCATGACCAAATTTCCTGTCACTTTTTGAGTTTACATTCTCAAAAAGTATAACTCTCCCCTGATAAACTTTTTCTTTTCTTTGAATGGAAAGCTATGAATAGAATTTTTTTTTGGTCTGCGAGCAATGCAAAGGTAACCCCCAGGAGTGGGATCTAAACAACAAAAAGCATATGAATGCCAATCCGGACAGACGTCCCCCTGCTGAGAGTAGTTTGGGAAATAATTTTAAAAATTGTAATTATACACTCATTACATCAGTGCCACTTTCCCATTAAAAGATACACTTTCTGTACACAATTCTTTCAGATTATGAGTGATGTTCTGTTTTCCAGTTGGAAGAAACTATTTATCTCTGCAACAAATTGTGTCATCCAGTTTGTCACACTGTTGGTAGTTATTAACCGCAACATTATGATTCTGACTGTAATTCAGAACTAGAAAATTAAAGACAGAATTTAAGCAACATCTATAACTCACCAACCACAACACAGAGATGTTGAGCTACTAAAGGCAGGTTGCTACAGGCAGTGTTTTGCCTATAGCACCCCCCCCACACATAGCTCTGCTTGTGATATATGTGTGATATATGTTTACTGAAATGGTAAATTTAACCTGCAGACTTATGGATTTAGTGTTCCTTAACGAAAAAATGTTGTTTAGTGGAATATTACTGGCACTGATGTCCTTACAGCATAATGATGTCATTACAGCTTAACACATAAAAGTACATCCTGGTGTCACCGATATATCCATCTGATGAATTTATTCTTCAAGGCATCCTAGTCTTATAATGTGAGGTTATGAGAAGTCTGAACAAATTAGAGAGTTGTGTATTCCTTACAAATAATCTGAAATATTTTCATATTGATGTTTCAGTTAATGCTATAATGGAAAGAAACAGCTACATGATGTGTTTTCAGGGGGATGGTATATATTTCCAATTTTTGACATCTAATGGGAAGAACTGATGAAACCCAGCTTCGGGAGTCACTCTTAAATTTACTCACATTAGCACTTTTCAAACAGGCTTTTGCCCAAACGTTCTACAACCCATAAAGCCTACTGAGCTAGAGCTGCCTTTTCTAGCGTTCCTTTAACTACTGCCAAGTACTATCTTTTTGTAAAGGAAATACAAACCTGTGCCAAATTTGTTCTTTGACCAAAAAAAAAAGACCAAACCCCAAGCAAATTCACACATCTACTGCACCACATGACTAGCGTTCCTCCTGGCTGCCAAGGAAAATTAAAATCAGCCTCTGACCCATCAAGGGTTGATCCAGAATGAGTTTTGTCCTTGAATTCAAGATCGTTGCCTCAACACTCAGCGTGCTGCTAGGATCGAGCATGATGACTGTTTACTGCGTTTTATTAAGCTGTTGATTAGACTGCGGGAATTGACGATTGAGAATTGTACATAAGTCAGTTCAAATGAGCTAAGCGTCACTTGATTAAACGGTAAAATCTAAACACATTGTGCAGGGAATAGAAAAATAGTGGGTTTCCCTGGTGTTGATTCATCAAATTCAGAGCTTGTGAAATATGTAGTAGTTAGCAGTACGGAATACACTCTCACTTACATTACTTGTCATAGAGCACTGAAATGGAAAGACACTTTTGCCGATTCAAAGAGTTTGCTGCCTAGGGAATGCATGTGGTTTACTACCCAAGACAAGGGAGTTGGACGGTATAAGGGAAAGCTAATAAAAATAAGGGTGGCAACAAGAAGATGATGGGATAGTTCAGTGGGGCATGAAAATATTATCACATTTGTTTGCTTAAATTTCTCTCACTTTACATAGGGAAGATGACAGAAATGAATGCTCAGGAGGGTGCTGAGTGAGGAAGGGAAAAGCTGAACTGTCGACAAACCCTGTGGCCTTTGAGAGTGCAAAGAGTGAGTGGGCTGCTGGAAAAGAGAATGGACTGGGTAGAGTGGGAAGGAGGAGGAATGAGAGGCTGTCTTGATGGAGGAGGCTCTGCTGGAGAGATAGAGAGAAGAGTGTGTACTGACTACAGAAAGTGTAGTCAGGAAGAGGCATATGGGAGGAAAGCAAAGAAAAACAATAAAAAATATTATGCCAACAATAGGGTATTCCTCAAGAACAGCTAAAGATAAGTAAAACAGTAATGGGAATATCCTAGCTCAATTTTTAAGTCAATGGGGAATCCCATTTCAAACTGAACAGCACAATAATGGCCCTTACTACTAGTATTTCTGGAAGGTGGGTCACCATTTGGCACTTTCCACCGTTCTGCTCTCTTGGCCTGTATTTTACCCGTGTATTATCATTTCTGCGCAGGTGATTCTGTCATTTATTTTTCTACCCTGTCTTATTCTTTTCATTTCCATAGTTACAGAACTGAAATGGTAACTGTTTGTTCAAGATAATTAAAATAGACTCTGTAAATTGTGTTGATGTTCAACCATTTCAAAGTTGCAAAATATTAACATTCAGGTTATACTGAGAAATTGGTATATGGGCAGTGCTTTAAGTAATCGTGTCCTGGAAGGATGCTGAATTCAGAGATTTCAACATGAACAATGCGCATACAGATACGTGAGAGGATAATTGGAGAATACTCTGCAAACAGCTGTGTGTGTTCATCATTATTTTCTGTGTCAGTTCTAAGGTAAGCACTGTGAACTGAAAATGTTGATTAGTAGTTAATCTGGTGACATTAAAAACACAGGCTAAAAGGTTTTTGGGGGAGTAGCAGAACTAGGCAATCTTTTTATGGCTTTGTGGTCTATATCACTAGCTCTCAGATGCAGCACCTCACTATCTCCAGGTCTCTTACTCTTCCTCTTCAAATTCCCCAAGCATAAAGATATCTCCTTACTCCCTTATTCCCTAACTGCCGACCAGATAAAAAGCAGCAGATGCTGTAACTGGTTCTCAGCTCCATGCCTGCTTATTGACTTGTCAGTACACAGGCTGTCACCAGCCAGCCACGAGGTCAAACCGATAACCACCGAGCTCTTGTTGCCATTTTTCATCCAGTGAATATACTAATTTGGGACTCTTTTGTCAAACTAGTCAGTGTCAAACCTTTCAGGGAGTTATGACATTTGGGTCTCTTCTCTTCTGTTAAATCCGACTGAAGTATGCCCATGGATAATAAAATTCCTGAGAAGGACATGACAGATAGGAAGACAGCATGATTACATACGTCTCATTTCAAGGGGAAACCAGGCTAAAAATCTTGTTATACAGAAGAGTCCATAGGGTATTTTTGTTAAATATCACACAAAGATAAACTGAAAGCTCTCTGTATCTCTTGTTTTATGTGGCTTGTCTAACTGATTTTCATGTGTTTCTTACAGGGTCGGATGATGTTGAGAAGCTGAGTATGACAGCCTAGCTGGGCACTTATAGGGGAACCCCACTCAGAGATTGTCTGAATGAATCACCCTGCAAGTACCTTTCTCTCTCCCTCCAGTAATTACTGGGCAAGACCCACCTTCTAGACAGCTACAATTCAGTAAAAGGAATCTCATCCAAATTGACTCATGTGACTCAATTTTAAATAATTAGAAAGTGTCTTTAATGCATAGAAGGCTGTGTAACTGTTAAGAATGAAAATACATTGTCCGATTCTACTTGGTGCAAACTTTTGTTGTATTACTTTTAAGGTTATTTTTACCAGTAAGGCTCTGATCCTGCCAACTAGGTGTGTACAACTCACTGGATGCCTCTTGAAGACTATGAGTTACTGACATGAGAGACGACTGCTCCCACAGACTTTTGTTTCTGCTACTGTCTCCTTGGTCTTCCTGTGGTGACGTAGCAAGCTCTGAGATGGGGAGCAAGACAGCTCATCAGTGTGGACCTATGCCCAGGGATATTTGCTCTGCTGAGGAGCAGAGATGATGAGCCTGGGCATAGCACTCTGCTAACGTGGCTACAACTTATGGAGCCAGCCAGTACCTTTGTGCAGCACTGTGCTGTGTTGGACAGCTTGTGTAGCTATCTTAGGTGTCTGCAAGATGGAAGTGCTTGCACAACGTGTCCATACCCTTTGACAAGGACAGTACACCATGACTGCCTTCAGAGCAGGGGCTTCACTTTAACTGCCAGGATGGGCAGTTGACTTTTCACTGTGGCATCTTCTGAGAAATTATCCCTTTGCTTAGGAGAGAGGAGCTATCTATTCATTGAAGATTATCAACTTCTGATCCATCACATAGAAAACCTTCCTTACTATTTCCAGATAGAACACTTTTATTTAAGCCTAAAAATGAACAATCATTAGTCAATAATGTCATGCCAGGTCTGGATTTTGGAAAACCAAGTGTTCCCTAATCCATGAAGCTCACCTTGCACTCTGTCTTTCAGGTAAGAAAAAACCCACAACGTATCCTTTGAAGGCTAATTCATCTTAATTTATACTTTTTCTGCACCCAGCTGTCAAAGACAGGACACTAAGCACAAGGAAATCATGGTTTGATCTAAAATGGCTGTTTCTATGCTTCTATAACAGACATAGGCCAGGACAGAACATGTTAGGTAATGTTGCTATCGGAACAACGTATAGTAATTGACAAAACTGAAGAGACTAATTCCTGTCTTTCGTGGAATTGTGTAACATAATTGGGTAAAACTCATAATAAACTGCCTTTTCCCTTTTACACATCAGCAACGTTTGTAAAATAAGCAAATCCACAAACAATCTCTAAGTAGAAAAGAAGTTGCTTGCCAAAGTAATGCTATCATGGAAGTGTTATGGAAAGAACCACACAGTGCAAACATTTAAGGATGCTCACTTCCAACCATTCCTCTCAAGAGCTGAAGTAGATGTTACAAAACCCTCTGTGTAACCAATTTTCATCGTCCAAGTGTAATGAAAGGCAATGTATGTTAAGCATACATTATGAGAGGGAAGAAGGAATGAGATTTGCAGTATTTTCAGCTGTAACCTTATAAAACGGGATAGTCTAAATGGCAGCCTTGGGGCAAAAGAAATCATTGCATACACACCAGCACTGGAAAAGATGGTGGGATCATAGAATGGTTTAGGTTGGAAAGGACCTTGAACATCATCGAGTTCCAACCCCCTCTGCCCCCCTGCCATAGGCAGGGACACCTCCCACTACACCAGGTTGCCCAAGGCCACGTCCAGCCTGGCCTTGAACACCTCCAGGGATTGGGCTTCAACAACCTCTCTGGGCAACTTGTTCCAGTGCCTCACCACCCTCAGAGTGAAAAACTTCTTCCTAATGTTTAATCTAAACCTGCCCTCTTCCAGCTTAAAGCCGTTCCCCCTCGTCCTATCACTACATGCCCTAGTAAAAAGTCCTTCCCCAGCTCTCCTGTAGGCCCCCTTTAGGTACTGGAAGGCCGCAATAAGATCTCCCCGGAGCCTTCTCTTCTCCAGGCTGAACAGCCCCAACTCTCTCAGCTTCTCCTCATAGGAGAGGTGCTCCAGCCCTCTGATCATCCTCGTGGCTCTCCTCTGGACGCGCTCCAGCAGGTCCATGTCCTTCTTATGTTGGGGACTCCAGAGCTGGATGCAGTACTCCAGGTGGGGTCTCACGAGAGCGGAGTAGAGGGGCAGAATCACCTCCCTTGACCTGCTGGCCACACTTCTTTTGATGCAGCCCAGGATACGGTTGGCCTTCTGGGCTGCGATCGCACATTGCTGGCTCATGTTGAGCTTCTCGTCAATCAGCAATGGGATGGATGTATGAATGTGAGAAAGTGTTTAATCCCACAAGCTGCCCCCATTGCCTTCATGTGGCTGGCAAAGGTTATTCTGAAACTGCTCCCTAACCACCCCAACCACAGTACTACAGGTAAAAAAGCTGCCACCCTTCACTCATTGCTGAAGCAGCAAAACAGAATTTACCTTATGACAACAAAAAGCAAAATTTTACTACGTATTCAGAATATCCATTTGCCTTTGCTTAAGATTACAGAGATGTAAATCAAATACTCATCAAATTTTATACAAAAACTGTATCTTTGGTAACCAGGCACAATAATGTTTTCTCAGTTTACTCCTCTTAAAAAGTACTCCTCTAATTTCTTAAAAAATACGAACATGAACATAGCGTAAATGTTACCATTTTTACATAAGTTAATAAGAATATGTTGTTTTTACTTAGACAAAAGCTCACCCATCCCCTTTAACCTTTACCACAGCACAAAAGCAATAAGACACTGTGTTTAACATCAGAAATTCGCACCTGAATAACAGAAAGTCACTGTAACCAGGGAAACCGAACAGTGGCACGGATAGGTTTTCATTTAAGTATAGATGGGGGGAGAATTAATATGATTATTATAGGATACTGGCTTTTGAACAATAGTAGTTCATTGTAACTTAAACATTATTTTTATTTTGGTGGTGCGAAAGAATTCTGTGTCTAGGGAGAGGTATTCAAAAGTGAGTATTTTGGCAAGGGCTGTACAGAGCTTCTAAACGGATCAGATTTGCTATAGGTGAAAATGTCTTTGTCACAGACCATGATGGGTAAGATATTCGTGTCTGGCAAGCGCGTGTGGATGATGCTCACAGCAGGGTCCCCTGCTAACAGACACAGGAGCTGGGCTGTGGGCAGGATTACCAACCACCACAAGCCATTTTCCTTCCTCTCTGCAACCCTCAACTGCGACTGAATCACGAGAATATATATAAAATGTTTTTGGCAGCCACTTTTACAGCCGGTAATGCAGGGAAGGGTGGGAGACCTGCTCTGACATCAGTTTCAAGAGTGCTCTCCATAGCTAGCCGTGCTCTCCTGGGACAGACCTGCACACAGCCAACACCACCGGCAGCAACTTGACAACCAGAAAAGCAAGATTAGGAAAAAGAGAAAATAGCATCTGGATATTATTTCAACCTTCTCTTGCTGACCAAAGCAGGTTCTCCCCCAGTGATCTGCCAACATCAGGACAGGGAGATGGACTCCTCCCAGCAGTTTCTGCCTCTCTGAGGGCTAACCCAGGGGTCCACATCTGCTCTTCTCCCACCGCAGGCTGCCTGTCACCCATTTCACACTTCCCAGTTATCGGCTGGTGGAGGGCACCTGAATCTGGGCACAATGACCTTGTGTGCTGGTAGGGCACCTTTTTTTTTTACCAGTAACTTTTACCTTTTACCAGTAATTGATGCTGTTTGGCAGAAACCAGAGTTTCTTGTGGGGTTCCTGGCACTATGGAGAACTCTAGCAAGGATTCACCTGCTCAGCAGCATCCATCCTGCCTCACATGAAGCATCCAGGAGCAGAGCTTCTTATCTATGCCTGCTGTCTGCGACTTTGTGAACAGAAGTGCAAATCCGATGACTGACTCATCCCACACAGCTCAGGCACTAATCTCAGCATGACAAGATTCACTCCTTGGAGGTACAGACCTTCACTCTCTCCACTAACTGTTGAGGAAGCCTAGAAAACCAACTTATACTAGATTAACTTTCTTAAAGCAAAGCCTGGTGAGATGGCTCTAGGCCTTAGCTTTCCACTGAGAAAAATATCAGCTGTTTAATTCACACAGAAATATTTTTTGCAGTATTTACAAGACTATACAGAGGGCTCCCCCAGCCTTCGCATTATGTCTGCCCTTATGGGACACTTTCTTGCCAAAAGCTGCTACTTGAGCAAGGCTGGTCAGTGTGGTGGTCTGAGGAAGCCACCAGTCTATAATTCAGTAACCTTTCTAAAGAATAAAATATATACGGTGAAGCTTTTCTGCTTCATATTCCTCTTTATTAGATGGGAGAACAGCAGCTGCATGTCAACCTGTCAGTACATGATCATAATATTTATATCACTTCAGAGGACACCAGAAGAGCAAATGCTTCCTAGAGAAAATAGATTTTCCTCTACTAACACCTGAACATTGAAATCTGCAGAATTAGAATTTTCCAAAGAAGCTGAATGTTTGTGTCAACATTAAAAACAAAGAAAGAGGTATATGGTTAAAACAAATTTTGGACAGGGCATAGGAAGAAAGAAGCTTAGATTTTATTTTTTTATTTTTTATCTGTGACCTTTTTTATATGTAGGACCAGAGAAGGGAGAAAGAATTAGAGAGGAAGGGCAGAGACCCTGGCCTTGAAAAGGAAGCCATGACTTATAGGATGGGGTCTTGGACATTTCCTAATGTAAACTGATTCCCAGGGGCTCCAGTCCCAGTGGGAGCCTCTAATCGCTATGTGAAAGCAAGTAATATTAATCGAATACTTAGGGCATGTATTCACTTTCTGTGAGCATCCATGCCAGTAAAACTTCATCATTCAAATGTTTATGAAAAGCAAACACTGGGTGAAAATCAGCCCAAACTGAATTAGTTATTTGAAAGTATAAATTGATCAGAAAGAATTTTTTCTGTAATGTTTGACTAATTTTTATTAACTGGAATAAGTCTAAATTTTCCTCAGGAAGGCAAATTCTCGGTATGCCCTTCCCTATCCAGCTGAGTTTTTGTAAACGTAACACGCCAATACAAGACCCAAATCTTGAAAAGGCTTTTTAGAAATAAGAAAGGTTTGTTAGTCCCTAATGCAGAAATACACCCAGGTAAATTGCTTATTTTTAGCTTCCCGTGTTGTAAAAGCAGCAAGGAGAGGCAAAAAGTCTTTTTCTCTCCCATGCAGACAGCTAACGGGTGTTCTTTGCTAGCAATACCCATTGAAATAATTTGTAGAGGTAATTAGAGGAAAAGGTCTCTGAAGACTTAGATTCAGTATCCTCCAGATTTTCAACAACTAAAACCTTGAAAGTATCTACATTTTTTACTAAGTTTCTAATTTTTCAATCAAAAGGTCCCAAAAGTAAAGTAACAGCTGTGCAATTTGCCATTGAAAAGGTTTTTTATCTGAATTAGTTAATTTTTTCCTTCATTTCCCTTGTCTGCCAACTACACCTACAAAATCCAGCAACCGACCAGAGCTGCTAAGTCCCTGGAAGTACTTGTGTTACCTTTGCTAGCCTTCCATCACGCTTCGTGATGAAATTTATTCATCCAGAAACTGTTAATTGTAGATTATTGAGCCGAACCTTCTAGACTGTTGTGTCTCTAGAAGAATTTAGTGTATGTATTCATTCACCCAGGACACACATTAGTCCTCAGTTTATTTTCTGTTCAAGCTACAAAATTGCACCTCACGCTTTTAGATGTCTGCATCAGAAAAAGAGAAATTCAGTAAGGATCAAAACTACAGTATCCTCGTAATGAAGTCCTAGGTCAACGCTGCACTGTCCCCATAGTGAAGTCTCTCTGTGCAGCGACTCACATCACACAGATTTTATGATGTCCCCACATTGACTTGAGCAAACCATCATGCATTTAATTTTATCAGAGATTTTTTTTTTTCCAAAATAAAAATTGTATTCAGAGGCTACAAAATTATTACAGGAGCCAGAGGACCAGTAGGTGTGTTGCGGGTAGCAGTCTCTCTCGCATTCAGGAAGCAAAGGAGCCTTCTGAAAGCAAGCTTTCATTCTGGCTGGCACAAGTGCAGCACCCTTCAGTGTCACTTCAATCACCCAGCTAAGTGGAGAGAATTCAGAAAATGATTTAAGAAGGGGGAAAAAAAGAGATCTGAAAAAACAACTCAATGTGGTAGCTTGAAAGGTATGTTGATCTGTTTCCTGACACTGCAAATATAACAAGAGCATAGTTCGGGCTGCAGGTAAACCTAACTGTCTCCTACTCATGCAATGCCACTGCTTTAGCATTGAGAGAAGCCTGGTGACACAGCCCAGTGCAGCACATGGTTTAGAGACAAGCAGCCAGGACCCTGGGGACTCAGAGTCTTCTTCCTACCACATGGAGCCAAAGACACAGCGTAATCTGCAGGATTACCATAGAATCATAGAATGGTTTAGGTTGGAAAGGACCTTGAAGATCATCGAGTTCCAACCCCACCTGCCCCCCTGCCATAGGCAGGGACACCTCCCACTACACCAGGTTGCCCAAGGCCACGTCCAGCCTGGCCTTGAACACCTCCAGGGATGGGGCTTCAACAACCTCTCTGGGCAACCTGTTCCAGTGCCTCACCACCCTCAGAGTGAAAAACTTCTTCCTAATGTTTAATCTAAACCTGCCCTCTTCCAGCTTAAAGCCGTTCCCCCTCGTCCTATCACTACATGCCCTAGTAAAAAGTCCTTCCCCAGCTCTCCTGTAGGCCCCCTTTAGGTACTGGAAGGCTGCAATAAGATCTCCCCGGAGCCTTCTCTTCTCCAGGCTGAACAGCCCCAACTCTCTCAGCCTCTCTTCATAGGAGAGGTGCTCCATCCCTCGGATCATCCTTGTGGCTCTCCTCTGGACACGCTCCAGCAGGTCCATGTCCTTCTTATGTTGGGGACTCCAGAGCTGTATGCAGTACTCCAGGTGGGGTCTCACGAGAGTGCAGTAGAGGGGCAGAATCACCTCCCTTGACCTGCTGGCCACACTTCTTTTGATGCAGCCCAGGATACGGTTGGCCTCTGGGCTGCGATTGCACATTGCTGGCTCATGTCGAGCTTCTCGTCAGTCAGCACCCCCAGGTCCTTCTCCACAGGGCTGCTCTCCAGCCATTCCCCGCCGAGCCTGTATTTGTGCTTGGGATTGCCCCGACCCAGATGTAGGACCTTGCACTTGGCCTTGTTGAACTGCATGAGGTTGGCTTGGGCCCACCTCTCCAGCCTGTCCAGGTCCCTCTGGATGGCATCCCTCCCCTCCAGCGTGTGTGCCTCGCCAAACAGCTTGGTATCATCAGCAAACTTGCTGAGGGTGCACTCTACTCTACTCTGTCCATGTCGCTAACAAAGATGTTGAATAGTACAGGTCCCAGTACCGACCCCTGAGGAACGCCACTCGTCACTGCTCTCCACTTGGACACCGAGCCGTTGACCGCAACTCTTTGAGTGCGACCATCCAGCCAGTTCTTTATCCACCGAGTGGTCCATTTATCGAATCCATGTCTCTTCAATTTAGAGACCAGGATATTGTGTGGGACAGTGTCAAACGCTTTGCACAAGTCCAGGTAGATGACATCAGTAGATCTTCCCTTGTCCACTGCCGCTGTAACCCCTTCGTAGAAGGCCACCAAATTTGTCAGGCATGACTTGCCCTTGGTGAAGCCATGTTGGCTCTTGCCAATCACCTCCTTGTTTTCTATGTGCCTCAGCAGAGTTTCCAGGAGGATCTGCTCCATGATCTTGCCAGGCACAGAGGTGAGACTGACTGGCCTGTAGTTCCCCGGGTCTTCCTTGTTTCCCTTTTTGAAAATAGGGGTTATGTTTCCCCTTTTCCAGTCGGCAGGAACCTCGCCAGACTGCCATGACTTCTCAAATATGATGGCTAGTGGCTTCGCGACTTGATCTGCCAGTTCCCTCAGGACCCGCGGATGTATCTCATCAGGTCCCATGGACTTGTGAACCTTCAGGTTCCTCAGGTGGTCTCTCACTTTATCTTCATTTACAGTGGGTGGTGCTCCATTTTCCCAATCCTCTCCTTTGCAATCTGCGTCTTGGGCAGTGCGGCTGCTGTCCTTGTCCGTGATTATCTCCAGATTCCTATTCCTTCAAGGGATAAATTTAATATAGGGTTTGCTAAACATGCAACGGAGTTCTGAATGCCACTGCTCACCTTGTTTAATCAGGTTGAATACAGTCTAAGTAGGCAATGACTATTTTGCTAGAGATTTCAATGATCACCTTCATAGTCCCCCCATAACTTCTGGAATTATACTAGGAAGTATCGAATAAGTCCATCCATGAGTGATGGACTCTATGGCTGGAATCACCTGAAAAGAGTCACTAAGACCTCAAGCAGAAGCAGGCATATATTAATCAGCAGATTTTCCTAATGAACAGAGTCATATAGGACCACTCAGGTGGCACAGAAGCACAGACTGAATTAAAAAACCAAATCAAACAGACCTGAGATTTCACAGAGTGAATATCTACACTCTTACAACTCCTCCTGTATGGAGGATGCTGAGTCTAGTCTGGGCTTCAATCTGGAAGACAACTGGGGAGATAGCTTAAGGCATTCGGAGATTCCTGCAAGTGATAGGGTTTTCCCTGATAATCATATATACACAAAACAAAATTGTGATGCTTCTAGTCAAAACAAAATGCAGATTTTCATCCCATGATTGTTACTTAGAATTGTGAGCCTACCTTTTTTTCTCACAAACCATCCCATTAACCTGAACAGTGCTATTTATATCTCTGCAAGGCTTACTAGTGTGAGTAAGAGTCACTGGATTAGGCTGTGTGTTTGGAGTGGGATTTTTATTTTAGGTGCGTGGGAGCAGAGTCCTGAGATTGCAGAGACATGCTGGTGTGAAATGCTGAGGAAAGAGCATCCACTGAGCTCCGTGAAAAGCAGATAAAGAAATAAGGGAGAGAGACAGAGAGGAAGAACGGGCTGAACGATAAAGTAGTCTCATATCAAGCCCCAGACATTTGAATATTTATTTTGAATTATTCTGGTTTTGATAGCCCCCAAAGAGCACTTTTAAGTCCTTAATTTGCTTTGCTCCATTGATTTTAATTAATCTTGCCTTAGGCTTTCAAACTTGATGAGCATGGAGAAGTTAGGGGTAAAAAAACCCAACAACCAGCTTGCTTCCTCACCGTATAATATTCCGCAACTGCCTCACAGCATGGGCAACTGCAGTGGGGATGTGCCAGCCCTGGACACGAGTACTCATCATCCCCCTTGTAGGTACTACCTTCACAGGCTGACTTTAAAGCAGAAGACATATATCTAATGCTGAAGGCTTCTGGATGGATGGAGCGGATCCAGTTCCTCCTCCAGACAACAAAACAATGAATACCTGTTTGCAGGCTATGTGTCAGAGGCACGAGGCAATCATAGAATCATAGAATCATAGAATAGTTTGGGTTGGAAGGGACCTTTAAAGGTCATTCAGTCCAACCCCCCTGCCATGAGCAGGGACATCTTCAACTGGATCAGGTTTCTCAGAGCCCCGTCCAACTTGACCTTGAATGTTTCCAGGGATGGGGCATCTACCACCGCTCTGGGCAACCTGTGCCAGTGTTTCACCACCCTCATTGTAAAAAATTTCTTCCTTATGTCTAGTCTGAATCTACCCTCTTTTAATTTAAAACCATTACTCCTTTTCCTATCACAACAGGCCCTACTAAAAAGTCCCTCCCCATCTTTCTTGTAGGCCCCTGTACTGGAAGTACTGGAAGGCTGCTATAAGTTCTCCCTGGAGCCTTCTCTTCTTCAGGCTGAACAACACCAACTCTCTCAGCCTGTCTTCATAGGAGAGGTGTTCCATCCCTCTGATCATTTTTGTGACCCTCCTCTGGACCAGCTCCAACAGGTCCACATTTTTCCTTTGCTGAGGGCTCCAGAGCTGGACTCAGTACTCCAGGTAAACTGAGACACCCAAAGTCATGAGCAGCTTCAACAGCAGTGGCTGTATCTAACAACTCTTGCTGCTTGATCAGCTGGCATGAGGAAGCAGCAAACACCCCTGCACTGGGAAGAATGAGAATTTCTTTCCCTAGCCAAGTCTCCACAGCATCCCAGAGTTACATTGGATATGCAGACATCACACATTTGTATTGTGAAAGGCTCCTGCAAGCACAGAGGCACGCTTAAAAAGCAATGAGAGAAGACCTAAAGGAAGCAGATGAGCTTCTGCACCATATGGGGGCAGAAGCCTTGGCTTTAGGAAGGAAGGATGAGTGATAAATGAAAAATTATAGGATCCTCTGTCTCCCTGGAATGACTGACCCAAGGCAGTCGCTTCAGTGAGAGACCTCCTGGGTTCTTTTAAAGGGACCAATAATGACTGGTGATGACTGCAGCTTAGGGAGAGTGGCGCTGGCATCAAGTCTACCTAATGAAGGTGAATTTAACTATTGCCACATAGTTGAGTGGTGTTTAACCAGACGTTAAGCAGCTGGGTGATTCTTGTTCCAGAGTTACTAAATCTGTTGTTCCACCAGTGATACAGCCAGGAGCAGCCTGAGGAATAGCAAGGATTACAGAGCCCTGGGAGCAGACATTAGGAAGAAATTACTTACTCTGAGGGTGGTGAGATACTGAAACATGTTGCCTGTAGTAGTTGTGGAGGCCCCATCCCTGGAAGTGTTCAAAGTCAGGTTGGATTGGATGGGGCTTTGAGCAACCTGGTCTAGTGGGAGGTGTCCCTGCCCATGGCAGGGGTTTGGAACTAGATGATCTTTAAGGTCCCTTCCAACTCTAACCATTCTATGACTCTATGAAATTTGAGGTTTAAGAGATATTTTCTTCCAGCAACTTCTATTGAAGAGAAGAGACAGAAATTCTGTAGAGACTGGGACCTTCAGTCTGACAGCACAGCGCAGCCACTGGGCACAGGATACGCAATGGGACTAGAGACTGCAGTGAAGACACGCTATTTTCATGCTTTCCTAATTAAGCAAAGCAATATCAATCAGGTGACCAATTTACCATCACCTCTGCCAAACCTCAGGTGTGGACATACCACCCCATCTTGATTCGGCTGAGAGCAGCAACTCCCAAAAGTCCCTGGTCCCTCAGCATCCCCCCACTGAGAAGGGCTGCTGAGTCCTGGGGGGAACGCAGGACCACCACCTCCTGGGCAGCACCATGGGAGGCAGGGGATGCTCCAGCAGGACCAGGCTGTGGCAAGGAGCCCTGGCCCATCGTGCAGGAGCAGGGTAAGGTCAGTCGTCAACTGGGATTTCTACCTTGTGCTCTTCAGGTCCAGACATTGACCAGCATTAACTAATCAGTGATTAAACTGTTACTCAGACGCTGTAATTTGACATTCGTGCCTTCTCTAATTACTACTGTCTCATTCTGCATCTTGCCTTTCTGGGGAAGGTTATTAGAAGGTCGTATGTTTTAGATAATAATTTGTTAAATCTCCACCCTCTAAATAAGCAACGTCAGATTTCTAACATCTGTAGTTCTGAATGTGGGTATCTGGATAAACCGCCCTAAAAAAGAGAGGAAAAATAATTTGCTTTAGCAAAGGAAGGTATTGATAATGTATACCCACAAGAGACTTAAAAAGAAACTCACAAATAGATTAAAGTAATTCATTAAGAATGTTAATCAGTTTCGGAGTATCACACACTGTAGTAATCAATCATTTTAATTAAAAGGAACCGTGCATTCTCTCCCTGTCTTTTACCTCAGCCCATCTTTGCACACGCGCTGATCAAAGACGTCATATTTCAAAGATGCTGAATACAGTCTCTATAATCTTTGTTAAAGAATTTCACAAAGCAACAATATCCTCTGTTTGTATTGAAGCGCCTGCCTTCTTAGGGAAGCTTTTGCTTTTGCTCAGGAGGAAACGATCAGATAATTGTCCAGCAGCTCCACTTCCCGTGCTCCGTGTAAGGGAAGAGAGAAGACCCGACTGCCTTACAACGAGGTGTACTGACCCACCCTTGTCCCTCCGGGACAACCCTGGCTTTCCATGCACACCCAGGCAGGTGCCACCATTCAGTAACTGTCATTCCTCTGTCCCCCGGGAGAGTGGGACCCCGCAGAGGGTCTCCATTCTGCCCAGTACCTTTTCTTGAACAGCTGCCAATAGCGCGATAGCATAGAAAGAAAGGAAAGACTACACAGACAGGGAAAATATACAGGGATATTTCCCCACTCCGCAGCATGTTGCAGATCAGGGATGTCTTGAGCCGGAGGCAACATTCAATGACTACAATGGATTTTTCATGCCATGCATTTCTCCAGTCCCTTTTTGAATCATGTAATGAGAAGAAATGAATTCTTTCTTTTTAATGTCAGCTGCTTTGTTCTGCAATTTGCAGGGCAATCTAATACTAAAATGATGGGAAAGAATAAAACATTGTGGCTCTTATAATAAGCAGGGAAACAGTTTTGTTACACTCACAATGTGTTGCAGTCTTCTAGGATCGAAGAGTGCTGCTACTTTTCTTATAGGAGCACAGGGAAGGAAAAAAATAGAAAATGAATTTGTAAAGTAGCTCTATCTTCCTTTCCTAAAGTTGATCCTGGTATTTTAATACCTGCTGCTTAGCTGATATCTGCCTCTGCCTATTGGCATGAAGTTTCAAAGGATGTCTGGCTTCAATGATATCTAATGTTGATTTAATTTAAGATACAGAGAGACAAGGCTGTAAAAGTGAGAATCAGTGAAAAAGAAAGGCGTAAGTCAAATGTTGTAGCAGGCAAGATTTTTTCAGCTGTCCTTTCCTTGAGTAAGAAGAACAAAAGGCAAATGGATCGGTCACAATCGTGACTCTTGCACTCCTTCTTAAACTGATGCTCAGACAGAGGGACTCAGAGGGATCGCTTCATTTTTCACCACCCTACAAGATAGCGGATGGAAACAGAAGCAGCTGACGTGGTTCAGCAGCCACTTTCAAAAAGCCACTCGCAGAGTTGTGTACAAGAAGATAAGTAAATCATGGTGTGAAAGATAAGCAGTGACACAGCCTGCAAACACGGTAGGACAGATGCATCAATAAAGGGTCGCTTCTCAGTATGACGGAAGGTTACACTCGAGCGTACTGAAATCCCAGACTGAAACTAGCAGGGCTAATTATATTTATATATGACCTGAGAGAACTAGAGAGCAGACAAATAGAAAAAAAAAATTCTTTAGATTAATCAAAACTAGAAAAAAACAGGAGGAACTCCTCAAGACAGTCCTGATGAAGTGATGCGACAGCTAGGACACAGACAAATGCGAAGGAAATGGTCTGAACGGTTCCTCTGCAATATGAGCTTGGAAATGCAATGCAGCCACAAAGCAAAAAGACCGATGTGTGTGATCAGTATGAACTCCTGCTTACAGATACAGTCAAAATGTTGGGATGTGCAAGGAACAGGACAGACAATTCTTAACTGGAAAGGTCCCAAGGTAAGCAAGATGCTCACCCTCTTGTGTCTGTCTGAGCCTCGTATCTCAAAAGAATAGAGTTTAAATAGAAAGAGTTCAGAAAGGGATAGCGCAATAAAGGTAGAAAATAATAACTGCATCAGAGAGAAACTGAAAGGCCTGTGATTGTTTAGCGAGCAAGTGAACAAACCAGGATATATTGAAGAATATTGTATAAAGGTCTTCCTGTTCTCTGTCCCGTCATAAGTCATAAGCAAAGTAACATTTCAAGTGTTTGGAAAGCAGCATTTATATAAAGCTGAGACATGGAAATGTGCTCTTTTTCAGAATGGCTAAATAACCCATGGATATCATTATTTCAAGGTATCAAGTAACCAAGAGCCTTACAGAGTTAACAAGAGGATCAAGCATTTATAGAGCTAGCAGCACACACTGACATTAGGCAGAATAAAACAGTTAGAGGTATAAACTTCTATCTATCTTTCCAAGCTAGCCATTAGCTTGACCACTCTAAGATTTTTACAGTTTCATGGGCCACGAGGCATGCACAACAAAACGGCGTGTGATGGAGGCACGACTGAATGAGCAGAGACTTGTGCTTCTGCAGCACAGTGCAGCACTCCCCGGACCTCACCGTCTTTGATGTAGGTGTGGTCCAGCCACACCAGCGCAGTGCTTTGCCTAAACCAACGAATGCTAACGCCAGCTTCACATGGCCGTGCTCAATCTGGTTGTAAGCACTGAAGACCACCAAGCACTGCTCCACCACCCTCTCCACACCAACTCTCTGCTGTGCTCCACCTCACGGCAGGCACAGGCACTCAGGGATACCTGACGGACCAGGGGGACATCTAGCCTTATTTCATATGATGCTCCCTGTGTTGCCAAATAGAAGTCAACACTATGCCGACAGTAACCCTACCACTGGACACAGAGACAGCAGTTAGATTGTATTAAGGCCACAGTTAGAACAAGTCCAACTCCCTAGTGCCATTATTCTATTTTGCCATTTTACTATTTATTTCCCTAATCAAAAATAAACAGCACTCCTCATTGCTGCAGTCTTCACTGTAATGCAGCCAAAATATTTTGAAATTTAATTCCGTGTTCTAAAAATTCACTGACTTCAAATGATCACACTTGGGGCTTCCTCTAGTGAACCACGCAGCATTTGCAGACTGCAGAAACCAGCTTGTCTCTCGACAACCTAAAAGAATCGTAAGATGGGAATTCAAATGAAAAGAAGAATTACTGTAAGAAAACAGATGGTGAAAACTGACAGCTGTTTCATTGTTTTGACAGAAATACCTTGTGGATGACCTGAACATTTGTTTTGGACTGTAGTATTGGCCTGAGAATGGGTGACTTATATTGGAAATGAGCTCTTACAGAAACTTTTAATCCATCTTTTATTTTAAAAGAAACATGATTGCCAATGTTCAATTAAACAGACGTGAGACAAAGTTGCCCTATGGAAATGGGCAGGCTCACTTAAAGGGACTTCGCAAGAAGTGTACCGCTCTTTAATATTTATGAGACTGTTCCCAGGTTTGCTAAAGTGCAAGTATACATCTCTTTTTATTGCCTGAGTCACAATATTTAGAGTTAGTTAAAAATAATTTATTTGCACTAACTCTAATGTGAACAAACTATTCTAAAACAATCCAGCCAGGGAAATCTCAGTGCAAAATACCCCACCTTCTCCTGCTCAAATAACTGGTCCACCCCTACGCCCAGCCCTGTAGCACACGTAGGTGTAAGCCCCCTCAGCGCTGCTCCACGTCAGAACATTTAAGCTGCCTATTGAAGGTAGCTCTGTTGGAACCTAGGAAATCTCTGTCAGTCTCGCTCCCCAAGTCTGTTTCTTTGTTTGTAAATACAATAATTACTAGGATTGGTAATAGGAAAATAGCAAGGTCCTGCTTGGGAAATCCCAAGCACAAATTCAGGCTGGGTGGAGGATTGAGAGCAACCCTGAGGAGAAGGACTTGGGGGTGTTGGTTGATGAGAAACTCAACTTGAGCCAGTAGTGTGCGCTTACAGCCCAGAAGGCCAACCATATCCTGGGTTGCATCAAAAGAAGCATGGCCAGTAGATCAAGGGAGGTGATTCTGCCCCTTTACTCCACTCTTGTGAGACCCCACCTGGAATATTGCGTCCAGCCATGGAGCCCCAAACATAAGAAGGACATGAACCTGTTCGAGCTAGTCCAGAGGAGGGGCCATGAAGATGATCAGAGGGCTGGAGCACCTCTCCTATGGAGACAGGCTGAGAGAGCTGGGGTTGTTCAGCCTGGAGAAGAGAAGACTCCAGGGAGACCTTATTGCGGCCTACCAGTATCTGAAGGGCACCTACAAGAAGGTTGGAGAGGGACTTTTTACAAGAGCATGTAGTGATAGAATGAGGGGGAATGGCTTTAAACTGGAAGAGGGTAGATTTAGCATAAATATTAGGAAAAAAAAAATCACAATGAGGGTGGTGAGGCATTGGAACAGGTTGCCCAGGGAAGTTGTGGATGCCCCATCCCTGCAGGTGTTCAAGGCCAGGCTGGATGGGGCTTTGAGCAACCTGGTCTAGTGGGAGGTGTTCCTGCCCCTGGCAGGGGCATTGGAACTAGGTGATCTTCAAGGTCCCTTTCAACCTAAACCATTCTATGATTCTATGAAAATAGGTGGCAGACCTTGAAAAATGATGCACTTTATGGGTCAAGCCTGCCCATGGACAATTCATAGGCAGAATTTTACTGGAGTTGTGCAACAAAAATAATAGCATAGGTACAGTTCCTACTATTAAAATCACCCTTTTCCCAGTGTACTTTATTTTTCTATAATGTCTTCTCTTCTCCCTCTCCCCGCAAACCCTTTCTGTGTTGGCAGATAGCCAAAGGCATGCAAGAATGAATTGCACTGTTGCGGCATTTAAATTATATCAATACTGAAATGCAGAATAGAGTCCTTTTCTATTTTATCTCTAAATTGAATGCTTTCACAGAGAGGCACTGTTATCTGCATTACAATTTGAGAGCTACATTAGTAAATCTTGAATGCTCTGAATTAGAGTATTCAACTTTTGAGATGGACGGTTGAGCTCACCACAAAAAATGTATTAAGCTGGAGATATGGCTTCATTTGGAGTGAGCATGAATTTTGAAGAACATCTGTGATTCAGAAACCAAGGCTAAATTTGTGGGGGAACCCTCATTCTGATGAATGTTACCCCCTTACTTTTCAAAGTAAATCTTTTTAGATTTTCCTGTCTAAAGCTATGCCTGCAAAATGAGTCTCCAGGTACTGTTTCCCTGTCAGATGGGGAAATTATGTAAATTCCCACTTTTACACAATCATTGGAACAGTCTGAAAATGCTGGGTGGGAGTGGAGAAGGTTCCTGTCTTTTTTACGGCACACTGTAAGTGCACCAGTAACACTGAAATCATATTGATGGGGCGTGCAGCTGCTAAACAGCTATACGGATCCGCAGAAACGAGTTAAATCTTCTGAGAGGTACCTCAAAGGCTTTATCCTTAGGATTTCAGTGACACTGCAACCCCTCAGTGTCCCACAGTCCCCCACAGGCCCTTTTGGCCTTTAACCAATCCAGAAGTTTTTAGGTTTCCGAGCTGCCGCAGTTGCCGCGTGCTGAGCCACGTGTATCTGATCTGGGATATGCCTGGAAGTGTCGTGCTTTCTGCTCCCGAGGGGGACAGCAGAAAGGAAAAAAGACCCTGCTTTCAGAATACACACAGAGCAAACAAGTGCATTTAAAAGCTGTGTTTGTGGAAAATTTAAAGATCATGACTATGAAAGGGTGTGATTACTCTGTGATAACCAAGCCTGGTTTGGGGAAATGTGTTATGAAGCATGGTCTGCATTTTCTTTTTTCATATGTAGGCAATATTTGCTGGCAAATATCCAAAGGTCAGCCCTCTCCCATAAAAAAAACATCATGGAAAGACAATTTACCTCACTTGGGCTCAAAAGATTATTTCTATGACCCAACTGGTAGTACGAAAGAAAAGTACTCCCACAATTAACAAAATAAGGTCAGAAATAGTTTTACTAAAAAAGTCCTTTGCCACTAAAACTTATTTCATCTGGGAAACTGATACAAGTTATCTTACTGGTATAAAATGTGCCTCCAGTACCAGGACTGTTTGATAAAGCTGACCCAGAAACCCCTCTGTGCATAGCAAACTCCTTGGTTCAAAGAAGCTTGAAAAAGACTGAAGGACTTTGGGGAGAAAAACCAAGCAGGGCTATGTTAGTAACCTTGTAACAAGGTGGAATTGAGAAAAAGGCAAGAGAGATCTGGCCGCGGCTGGAGATGGATCAAAAAGCACTTGCAGAACAAGGAGCCTGCTTCCACGTGGCCAAAGGAAGGTCAGGGCTGGGGCTGGAGTCCCACCTATGCCAGGGCAGGGGAGATCTGGTGCCCAACTGGGGGCCACCAGCTTTGCCACCTGAACCCTGGCAGGAACAGCAAGGGACTCTGTCAGAATTTTTAGTCCTTTTCCTCAGTTATCATGTGCCTGTAGCTGATTTTCCTCTCTTGGTAGCTCCTTGCGCTGGAGGAGCCATGCTGACCCTGGTGCCATGGCTGCCCTCTGGCATCATGCCTGGGGAGAGCAGGATGTGGTGCTCCCACTGTCCTGTGTGCTCAAAACCAGGCTACAGCTCATCCTGGCCTCTCCCTCCTGAAATTAGATACTTTTTTTTTTGCCAGTGCACAAAACAGTGTCAAATGTTGAAGTTCAAAACATCCTTTTTTTGGACCTGTGGAGAACACAGGAATACAGAACCTTTCCCCTTTAGCTTGAAAAATATGTATCTATCTCCTGGAAGGGTTCACGTATGTTTTTCAGTTTAATGAAGAACCTTTTTTATTGAATTCTGTCTGCTGGTGATGCCCATTAAGGAACCTGTTAGAGGTTTGAGGTGAAGGCTTGATCCGTTTGATCCCAGCTCCGTGGGGATGAGGAGCAGGTTATATTACTTTGATCTGAAGGAGACAGTATGGGATCATGTTCATATGCTGCCTGATCTTCCTGTGACCAGATATCTTGCCTGCAATTTTTGTACAACATCAGATATGGATTTCTTTCTCCAGGCAAATCTATGGAGACATCTCCTAGCAGAAAGAGATAGCTCCTGCCAGGGCAGGGTTGCAAGTTGTACAGTTTCTCTAAGACCTCCAGCCTCACCTCTCCTCCACCTGTTAGAGCCAGCAGTTACAAACCAGTATTTCCAGTTGCTTATATCAAAGTCATGCAGGAGCTGGAACGCAAGGCTGCTCGTCTCATAGGCTTGCACAATCATTTTCTATACGTTTACTGTATACAAAAAGTGCAGCTTTTTGTAACACATCCATGATATAACTGAGCACGTGATGCCACCCACGAAGCATCTGCCAGAAACTCTTGCATTTCTCTCTCTTTGTCCCTGGCAGATGCCCCTCAGCTGTGGCATTTCTAGCCTGAGTGGGACCTGATAGTGTTGTCTGTGAAAGCAGTGGAGGATGTGACACATCGTTATTTAGTCTCATTATTTATTTGATTTGATTCATTGCATATTACAGGGCTGATGCTGCCTGAGTCCATTCCTGTCTGTAGCAGAGAGCTGAAGTAAGTTTATCTACTTGCGCAGCAGGCAAATTGCATCCAGGGAGAAGTGCTGACCCTCTCAGCACCTGGATGCTTACCTGCAAGAGTCTGCGCTTGTGCACCTGTATGACCGATGGGATAACCTTTAGCCGGCTACTGGAGACCGGAGGCAGACGCTAAGCCTGCAGCAGAGCTCAGCTACCGAATTGGAGTGACGGTGTGAGCTGGTTTGTTATCCTGTGCTCCCCTTGCAGTCCCTGGAGATAGACAGACGTCCAGGCAAGTCACTCTGAAACTCTCTGTTCACAAAGAACACACAGAGACGTGGCCAGAGGCTTCTAGGGCAGCTACACCAGCTGGAAGTGTGTGTCTTCACTGAAGGTACCAGGTCGTGGTGTGAAATACAGGTGGCCTGAGGGTCCCTGGCCACTCTGCCTGGTGGCTGTGATGTTCCCAAAGCCCTTGATGGGTGAAGAGTGGCAGATTACAGAATCACATCATCTTCCAGCTGATGGATGGGTCCAAGGCATGGGTGGACTTATTTCCATCGTACCGTGGACACCGGAGGGGAGCTGTTTGCCAGGAAGGATGAGCTGACCACAAAATGTTCCTGTGAGCTCTCCAGAAAGGCACATCATATTGAGGTGAAGCAAGAGCCCTCCTTTTGGCTTTGTCTGGTTCCTTGTGTTGCATGCACATCAGGGGAGAAAAACTGATGGGAAAATTGCCTCCTACAGCGAATGCGATGCTCAGATATAGGCAGACACAAGACTGAAGCAAATCTTTGTTCTGGGACTGTTAATGCAAGGAGTAATTCATTTTCTTTTGGTACAATACCATACGTAAGAATTAGCTCCAGTGAAGCTAGAGCTTAGATTAGTGTGGGGCTAAGAATTGGTTATGAATCTCTAATTGAAGTTTCCAGAATATCAGTATTTTTTAGAGGTTCCAGCAGCTACATTGCAGTAAGAAAGACCTGAAATTTTACTTAAAAGCCTGAAAATGGACAGGTACAACAGAGCAGAGCAATGCAGCAATAAGAGAACCCAATGCGTGACTAATAAGGAAATACCATGGTCCAGAGAGGTAAAATACCTCCAGAGAGTAATGACAGGTCTGAAAGATGAAGGTGATGGCACCATAGGTAACAAATCAATCTCCAGGAACTTTTTTTTATAGTTCTTGGGAACCATCTCACCAAAAATCACAATTGCTGTTACAATTCGTTTGACCAAAACCTCTTTGCTTCCTCCTCTTAACAGCCTTATTGAAGCCAAAAAATTTTCTTGGATCGCTACAGAGAGCACGACTTCTTTTGAAACTGATAAATTATATAGCATAGAATCCTGCTTTCTAAACAGTACTAATGAAATGCTTTCAACTCTACAAAACATGTGTAACCTCTGTTTGAATGGATTCTGTCAAATATGAATCTGTTTTAGTTGATTATTGCTTGAGAAATTAATGTATATGAAATTAAGAAGCTGGTCTCTACCTCAGTCATTTCCCTGCCATGGTTCCTGATGCTCCGATTTGCTCAAGCCGCAGGTGCCTGCTGTGCATATACTTACCTGTACCAAACTGAACCTCAGCCCTGCAGCTGTGTGGTGCGGTCCGTCTGCCCTAATGTAGGCATACCCAAGGTAGCTTTATTGGCTGATGTGAATATTCAATTCAAATTTGAGCAAAACTTGCTCAAAATACTCAAGCTTGCTCTACCCTTTTTGCTTCTGTGTCTACCCTGCCATCAATACCCCTGATAGGTTGGACCGAGCTCAGGTGGGTCCCAATGGGCCTCATCTGCCACTGGGACAATGGCATCAGTCTACCTGAAGAAAAAGGATGGTGCAGAAGAACCTCCAAGCTACTAGGAATGAAATGCATTGCACAACTCTGGCAATTTGGGGGAATATCTTCTATCCTTTATTTATTTTTGTCTCTTTTCTCCTTAAAATAAAAACATACCCCTTTGCTTAGCAGCTTTATGAAAACACACATCCATATTCACATATAGTACACAACCATTTTCTTACAAAAATGGCTGTTTTCTTCATGGGTTACTTTGATTTCACAAGAAATGTCTTCTCTTTGTGTAGAGAATCAGAAAGACACAACTTTTTTCCAATGTAGCTGACACTTATTTTAGAGTTTGGGGCTGAGAAACCAAGAAGAGAGTAAAATGTATTCATACGGAAGTACCAAGAGGTATTCCTCTTTGATCTTCTTTTGGCTAGGATCAAGAACACCCAACAGCTTAATGACACCTGTGGCATTTATGAAGCTGGAGTACTAGGGAGACTTTTGCCTTGAGCGCTTCTCCCTGTTGCTATAAAATTTATAAGATCTGTGTGTTCCCTGGACCAGAAGGTCTCTGCTCTTGCAGTGTTTACAAGCTTTGCAGGAGTGCCAGCCAGGGAGTGAGGACCTCTGAAATCATCCAGAAACTATTGAAATTCCAGGCACATAGAGCAACAAATTTGCAATTCTTACAACCTCCTTTGCACAGGAAATAGATTTTCATCAATCGGGATGTATAGGGGACTTCCTATGGGAGTACCTAAGCGAAATCAGCCCAACAATCTCACTCTAAAATAGTGAAAGACTCCAGTCTGAGCTAACTTAACAAACCATAGTTATTAGATGTAGTTAGCTTTGAGATAAGATTTCTGTTGCCTTTCCTCCAGCTCTTAGTAGCAACATAGAAAGATGAAGATTTATGATGCTTCTTCCAAAGGTGGAAAACTCAGGTATGTGTTAGGGATTGTAAATGATGAAAACTGATGTTGAGTAGTCCTGATACTCCTCCACAGCTTGCCTGACTGGCAGAAAAATTTACAATGAATTAATTTAATTCTGATGTATGTTCAGGTAGATCTGTCATAACTGCCACGACAATAAAAAAAGTCCTATAATCTTAACTGGGGAAGACTTTAGCCTCTTTGCAGCAAGACTGTTGAAGCATACTCATAAAGAGAACCTTAAAAAGCAACACACAATTCAGTTACAATCCCACATACACTGTATGATTCAGTGTCAGAGACAACACTGAAATAATGGCAGACATAATTCTGAAACCCATCCTGGCTGTGAAACCTGTGAAGTGATGGATGTCCAGGAGACAGAAATAAATTAAAATCTGAACTGCTTCCTGGTTTACTGCAAGCAGACTCTTCAAGAAAATCCAAAGCTTACACTGATTATTCTCTTAAATAATGTTTTAAAATATCAAGATTCATTTTTTAAATTGACTTGAATATTACATTGGGCCTCCCATGTGATTCAGAGGAAGAAAGACTACATTAGAGGAGAGAAACCTTCAGATGAATAAAGTTGTGCTTCCTCAATTAGGAGATGTGGGACTGCTGGGGCAGCCAGGCTTAGACTAAGAAAAGAAATGACACCATCCAGCAAGGACGATTAATCTTAAAGTGAAGCTTATCAGCTGCAGTCTCATCTTCCCTGACATCGAGGAATGAAAGCAGGACTGAGAATACGTCTGGCAGGTGAGCTGAGGTGTTAATTGTATAAGACATCAGCAGATTACAGGAGGGAGAGACACCTTCAAAGTCCTCAACCTGGAAAAGGGTGATGGGGGTAGAACACATTTAGACATATGAGGGAAGGGCAAGCTTGAGTGAAGCGCTGCCTCCTGTCACTCATCTCCTCTGTGCTAAAAAGATATCTAGCGGTACAGCTTCCAAAGAATCTGGCTGCAAATCACTTAGAAAAGCCAGATGGGTCTCCACCAGTCACAGAGCATCATCCTCCAGGTGAGCAGCAGCAGCCTTTGGAGGAGGAAGCGTGGTTGGGCTCAGCTGGAGCTACACAGCTGTGCCCCTCCCAGGGGCCCTCGTAAAACATGCCATGGTTTTCCACATCTTGAATGATCCTGAGTATCTTATTTATACATTTCCACCTCCAAGCACGCCTAGGAAATACTCCTTCTGGAGACTAGCTCCTGGTTATTCTCACATCACTCCGGACTGCACTGAAAAGCCTACTTACACGGCACCGCATCTTCCCCCTGCTACCAATAACTTCCCAATCCATTGGCCAGTTTCAACCCTGTTGGACAAAAGAGCGAAGGTCTCAAAGAGAACTGAGATCCTACAGACTCCATAGAAAGCTGCAGGCTACACAGAGGAGACACTATGGCTCCGATACCCACAAGCTTACCCCAGTCACTTTTGAGTCTCAGCTGAGATGCGCAGGCAGTCAAATGGCCACCTGCACATTGCTGTCAAATTACTCCGCAGGAGGAGACTGTACATATATGCAGGGACAACAGAAAATCTCACTATAATTCAGTCATAAAGCCAATCAAGCAAGAGACATAAATCTGTAGGAAACTTGGCTTTGTTAGAACAGGTGCTTGCAAAACTGCTTGTTAGCAAATTAAGTTTTCTAGTCATTCTCTGTGTGTTGTTAATAATCTCCCTGTGAATGTTTATTTTCTGCCTGAATCTACAGAGCAAAACAGTGACTGAAAATACACAGGATAAAGTGATAATGTCAGCATTGCACATTCCTCCTGGTGGTGTGCCGAAGAGTAAACTCTTTAGTCAGGGTATCCCAGCTGGCTTTTCTTCCCATACTGGCTCAAATGAAGTTTCATCTATGAGTAGTTAATTCTATTCATCAGTGAAAGCACTAGTAGCTCTGCAACTGCATAGGGCACTTTAGTCTTGAGTTTAAGTTATCAAAATCCATGAGCATGTTCTTTAATGTGTGCTTAAGAGTTTTGCTAAACTAGGCTACAATCTTGAATTATAACCTAAAACAGTTGCTACTCAAATAGTTTTAAAAAAACAGATTTACTCAGGTTATGGGGAGTTTTTCTGAATTAACAATTAAGGTTTAGACCTTACTTTACAAAGAAATACACAACTTGTATTACTTGTCATTGGGCTTGGATTTATCTGAAAGGACATTCCTTCCCTGTGACCACATGTAACTTATTTGGGGACAAATCCTAAAATAGTAATGAAGACAAAATTCCTACTGAATTCAGAAAGTCAACATTTTTAACTGCTTCATGTCAATAAACAACGTTTTTGCTGTTGATCACTGGCTGACTACTGATGCCTTCTGAAAGGACAGAAAATGAAGATTTCATGTTCACAAATAAACAGTTCGTGGAGAGAAAGGAAGAATTTCAGGGAAATTAGGAGAGGTTCATTGCAAAGTCAGAAGGAAAAATCATGAGGGTATGATTTTGAAGGTCAAGTGAAAGCAGAAAAACTAAAATGTCAGGTAACTCCTTTTTCAGACTGGGGAGAATAATTCCTTGTGTAGCCTCATTCAGCTCAGTAGGAGTAATCCTGGTACAAAGTAGAGTTTCCCCAGTTATGAGTATCATAATCACAATTGTTAGTCATAGATGAAATTATGTAAAAAGAAGGGGTATTTTCCCTTCCCCATGAATTTTGAAAAGCCATCAAACAGTATTTTATCTGTCCATTAGCTCCCATCACAACCCAATTACATCAAATTACAGTTACAGAGTTTTTTTACAATTGCATTGAAAGAGAAGTCCAGTGTGATAACATGAAAACAAACTGTGAAAATGTAGGATGAGTACACAATGTACAGTTTCACATACAAAGTAAAATTTAAATTATGCACGTACACAACTAAAGTTTCTTAGGACACAGCTTAGGATCTTGCTAGCTCCTATTTTCTTCCTAAGTCAAAGAATTTAAACTCCTTACATTCTCTGTCATTTAAATGGGAATTTTAAACAGCCTGAAACTAAAATATTTCATCATTAGACTATCAGCTGCAGACAGTGGAATAAAAGGATTTGCCTCTGCATCACAAGACTTGCTCTGGGTTCTAGTGCAAAGCTTTATGTTTTGGATAACTGGGTCTCTCAAGACCTGAAGGTCAGATGTTGTACAGTACTTCTCCGTATTTCAGAGAACTATGTTTTGCCCTCTTGGAATCATGAGAAGGTAGAAGCCAAAACGTCTGCAACTCTAAACGAAAAAGACTCATAAAACTCATTAGTAGATGTCCCAAAATATATTCATTGTGCAGCTAATTTATTTTGAATGCAAGCCACAAAAAAATGTTTAAAATAGAAATGCAAGTTTTTGTAAGACACTCCTAATTATACAAGTATATTTCATAAATTACTTCTCTAACATAAGCCTTCGCTGTTTTCTTGACCAAAATAAAGATTACATATCTGTACATGAAAAAAATATATTGATAAACAAGGTGAATAAATTTCACTGAATATCCATGTCTTCTGAAAATGCTCAAAACCAACCATCAACTTCTTTCTGAAAGAATAGCTTGCCATTAATTATGTGCTAGATGTGCAAAGGGACACCATAGCTAAAAAAAAGATGCTGCTGCAGAAATGAATTTTTGTGTGCTATTCCTCTGTTAGAGATTCCAGCTGTGCCTTTTGCAAATAATGGACCTGAAAGATGACAGAAATGCGTTAGACACAACAGCAACGCGTCATTATAGAAAAGCCTGGGAAAAGGAGATACGACAATTTACACGGGCTAATTCCGAGCAGCCTGGAGTCCCAGCGGATCCCGTGAAAAATGAGGCGTGTGGATTGACAATATGGGCAGCAGAATGTGTCTCCCCAGAAATGAAGACTCGATCTAGCTCTCACCCATCTTTATGTAACAGAGGAGCATCTTACTGAGGCCAACAGTTGTACAGAAAAGTAGCGGGAATGAGATCAGAATAAAGGGGCAAATGTCCTTTTGTTAATTACTGCACTTTGTAGGATATATGGACAACTCTGTGTTGGTGGGGTTGCTCCAGTATAATGATGCTGTGGTGAATTGAGGCCTGGGGCTTCAGCTGGGCGCTGGGCAGCAAAGACGGGCAAAGGGAAAGCAGGCACCAGCCACTGTTGGGAGTGGGGAACCCAACTTGTTTCCCACACAGGACGGGGCTGATGTGCTTACCCTGCCAGGAGAAGTTCTGCAATCACACATGTGAAGGAGCGAAGCTCATTTTTTCTCTGGCACAGAAAAAAACAGGCAAGGAATGATGGAACAGCTCACTGGGGATGACACAGAAAGGGTATGGCAGTGGTAGATTTTATGGGAAGGACAGTTTTCTCTTTAATCCCTCATTTTACTGCCTGCTTTTGGAATAAGGTGGCACAAGTTTATTCTCTGGCAGTTTATGTTGTGAGGTCTCCTAGGTTGAAAAGGAACCAGAGGAAGGAGCAAGGGGAAACACATGCTCATACGCCAGAGCAGCCCAGGCAGAAATGCAAACTAATAAAAATGATGATGATGTTAATAATAATATGATACGTGAAATAACTACAGCTGACATATGATCTATTGATTAAAGTCTTTCATATGACAGGATGTCAGCCAGCAGAAATAGGAAATCAATACCTCATTTAACAGCAAAGAACGACTCAACCTCCTCCAGGCCAAAGAGAGACTGGGATGTTTGAACAGAGACAGTATGAATTTATTTGATCTATTTTTGTGAAAGAGAAAGGATTAGTTATACTAAATAATGTGCTTCCCTGAATTCAGCAGGGAAGGGAGTTTGTCAGGTAGCTTATGAGCAATTAGTCAGTCTAGACAAATAACAGCTGTGTTCATGCATTTCAGTGCATGTTTCTGGGATGTCAAGATTTTTGGATAAACCAATGTATTTCAACGACTGCAGATTCCAATAAGCATGCATATAAGTACATGTAACAAAGGCAGGAAAGGTGATGTTTTCAGGGCTTGGATATTATTTACATATTTGTTGCAAAATGCAGCTCCTACCCCAAAAGTTGGATGTCTGCCACTAGGAGTTGACAAGCCACAGAAAACGTGCCTGTGAGGAGGCCCTGATGGAGCAATGCTCTCCACACCGTACGTAAGCACATTCCTCTGGGGAGGAGGAGATGGGTGCATCGATTGTCCCTGTTGGTCTCCTGGGTCACAAGAGATTTTGGATCCCCACTACCAGACAGCACACAATGGGGAGTTGTTTGTACCATCGTTTTTTTCTTTTTTTTTTTTTTTTTTTTTTTGAGGCAAGTACTTTAGTTCTAGGGGTTTTCTTCTAAAAAATAATCTCCCTTCCTAAAAATGAATCTTTGGTGAAAACAGAACTAGAAATAACTCACGCATTTGTAACGGGGAGAGTAGCATAGCACAGGAACACAAGATCAATGGATGTGGTAGACTATTGCATGGCATTTTTATAACCAGGCTGCATACAAAAGATATACTGCTTCATGAGTCCAAAGTTACTGAAATTCATGAAGGACCCAAAGGGAGATAATTCTGTGGATTGTGGGTTGTGATCTGCGGGCAGCTTATAAGAAGCCATACTTGCCTTATTTCTCTTTCTAAGAAGAGAATAAAGCGATAAAAAAGGCATGAATACAACAAAGCAATTTGTAAAACTACATGGGAAAGCTCTTCACTGCAGCAGAAATATTGCATTTTCATGCATACAAACCACAAGTGATCTGCAAAGAAAACTGATTCTCTACAGTTTCACAGAAAAAAGGGGTTATATGTGTAGCCTCACAAGGGAACGTTTACCGTGAGCACTCTTTCCACCCAGTATCTCCCCTGCTTTTTTTCTGCTCCCCCACAGCTGGCTCCTTCTTGTCAATCCTGAAGAAAGAGATCCTTCAAAGGCACACTGGTTACCTAGGGTGCAGGGTGCACAGGTGAAAATGCAGCACACAGGGACATGAAAAATGAGCACCTCAACAGCACTGAGGCCTGGGTGCTCATCCCTGGAGGGGAACTGTGGTTACCCTGGTTAAATTCATTATTTTACCTTTGCCCTTACCACTTAACCTCACCACAGTGTAGCTATTGCTATTTCAGTTGCCAGGATGGTGGCACTTCAGCCTCCAGTCAATAAGAAGAGGTTCAGGGAGGGACTGAAGCATTTCCACCACATTCCTCTTCTGTGTACATCTCCACCCTGAACACAGAGCTCCTCTCCCCAAAAAAGCCAAATTCCAATTGTTTCTTTTAAAGAACTGGAATGAATGTTTTTCTTTACTCTGTTATATAGTCTATACCTTGTTTTAGCAAACGTACCAAGTATTTGAGAATTTACATTCAGGTGGGTTTTATTTAAGAAATGATTTACTGCCAATACAACGGTCCCCTGACAACACACTGCTGTAAGTGATGTTTTCCTGCAGCCATGTTGACAGTCTCAGCAAAGAGCCAAAGATCAAAAGAGCATGAATGCTAAATAACACGTTAATCAAAAATACAGCTAAAATTCACTGACAATGTATTTTGGGGAAATCCACAGTCATTGCTAAACCCTGACTGTTCTCTGCTTTAAAAAGGTGTCCATCTCCAGAGCAATAAATTGTTCACAAAAAAAATAATATTAAAAAACAGACTATGGAGAATGAATTAATCCATAATTTCAACATGCAGAGACGAGGATAAAAGTTCAGTATTATGAAAACATACATTTTTATTCTGCTCATTTTTGCAGCATGCCCAACAAAGAGCTAAGTTATTCTTGATTTAAGAAAAAATATATAAATTTGAGCTCACACTTTTGACTTGATTTAAAGTTTTCTTATTAATATAACTGTTTGCTATAACCATCAGTACCAAGTATCACGTCCAGAGTATCGTACATTCTCAGTTTTTGGTGCAGCTAACTAATTAAACCCTACCCTGCACCCTTAGGAAATGCAATAGCCCAACCATGTAATAGGCTCACCAGTTATAAGGAAAACACCAGGTCTCTGGGGACATTGGAAAAGGCTCCAATATCTAACTTGCCTTTTCTTAGCAAGCAATTAGCTAGCAAAAATGGTGACCTCAGGGTCCATGTTCCCTGGTTTCAGGCAAGGCATGGTTCAGAGAGCCCTCTTGTAGCCTCATGTCCAGCCCAGTGACATACGTGCACATGATCTGCTGGCACAAATGTGGAGTGCCACGACCTCCTCCTCTAGGGACAGCCTCTGGGGGGTGGAAGGGCTCAAGCCCAAAGGGAGCTTTGGAGCGTCATCACCTGTAAAACCACAGCTTCTCTTGGGATTTGCAGTCCAGTAGCTGCAACATTGCAAAGAGCAACTTTCTTTTTAGCCTAATACAGGCAAGGTGACTGCTTCCAAAAACCCCCATTAATACTGATATTTTTATATAGAGATAGAGAGATCTGGGAATGCACATGTTGAGGAGTGCAGTGATGTTGCCTCATTTTAGAGACAAAGCACATGATGCTTTTAGCTTTACCTGCACAGCTCAGGCAAACCAGTGCTGAAGTGGAGGCGTAGCAGCCCGTGTAGATGAGGTTGGGATGTCCCAAGCACAGACCTGCTGTAATTTCCCTAAGAGCAGCACTGGATATTCATGGAGGATGAAAGAGGTGACGCTTATTTGGAATAGGAATGAACATTTTAAAAACGAGCTATTTCTGAAGGCCTGAGGACTGCGAATTGCCTGCTGAAGCTGGGAGCAGATGCTGGCTGGAAAACGGAAAGGCGACGCAAAACTATAAATACAAAGGACTTCCCTACCACAAACTCTGCCTGCATTAATGTCAAGAAAGGCACAACTCAAGGACATAAAGACACGGAAAGCTACAGTTTGCACACTTCCATAGTACTGTCTATTCAAGGATTTTCTATAATAGGTTACAGATTTATTCTTTTTAAACTGCCCACGTGAGGGAGATACTCTCCTCCTTTTACAGCTGAGGAACCTGAGACACACAGATGTTAACCCTGTACTGCGTTTCTCTCCAGGCTATCCAAGCTGCCTCCCAAAAAATCTGCCTGAAGCTCTGCTGGGCTCTTTGGAAATGCAAAAACATTTGGGCAAGTGCTGTAGCACCTGAAAGCCCACCACACTGCCCCAAAGATGTCCCTAGTGGTACAAGGGCAGCAGTGGAAGACCCAGCACCTCATCAGAGCTCAGATCAATGCAGAAACATTTGTGCTCCTGGCCACCATCAAACATTCTCCATGCTGAGGTCTCCAAGCCTGGTCTGGCAGGTCTCTGTGGCTGGGGGAGTCCAGCCACACCTTCACCACAGAAGCACGATCTTCTTCCCACTGCAGAAAATGGGACATGAAGTGAAATACAGCACTGCCCAGTGAGCAGCTATCTTACCCTTAGGACTCTTTGTGACTTTCTAGGATTGTTCTTGAAACTATATGGTTTAAATATTTCATGCTGTAATGCAGCATACCAGCTGACATCTCAGGAGGAATTTTTGAACTGGTATAAATTAATTATCCCTCATACCCACAGATCATTTCTTCAGCAGGCTTGGACAATTCGTTTGTTAACTACTGGCTAAAAACAACTTAATTTTTCCCTTCAAAAGCTATTTTTCCATTCCTATTGTGTGTGAATAAGTGTTTTTTAGTATTGTTTTCCATAGATCAAGTATTTTATTTAAGATTCCTTGGCACTTAAGTCTCAAAAAACAAAGCCAGATATGAATACTTGACTGTAGTTTTGGATTTCAACCTCAGGTGGCAGAGAAACTGAGGAGCACGGGAAAGCCGATTTTTTTATTAGGTTTATTTTTTTAAGAAAGAAGGGACAGGTGAGGAAGGAGGGGCAGAGGGGTTGCCCTCCGCTTCAAGAAATGGATAGATTGTGAAGAGCTCTCTCTGAAGAACAGCCACAAGCAGGTTGAAAGCTTGTGGGTAAGAATTAGAGACCGAAGCAACAAAGGGAACCTTGTGGTTGGTATCTAGTACAGGCAGCCTGATCAAGGGGAGCCTATTGACAAAACCTTCTTACTCCAGCTACAGAAGTCATCGCACTTGCAGGCTCCCATCCTGCTGGGGGACTTCAACCACCCTGACATCAGCTGGAAAAGTAGCACAGCGAGCTGTAGGCAAACCAGGAGACTCTTGGAATGCATTGAGGATAACTTCTTAAGCCAAGTAACAGACAGCCGTACCAGATGGGATGCGACACTGGATCTCCAGTCACCAATGCAAGTGAGCTAATCAGTGATGTCAAGATTGGAGGCAGTTTGGGCTGCAGTGATCATGCACTGGTGGAGTTGACAGTCCTGAGGGATATGGGTCAGGCAAAGAATACAGACAGGACCCTGAATTTTAGGAAAGCAAAATTCCAGCTCTTCAAGGAGTTAGTCAATAGGATCCCCGGGAAACTGCCCTCAGGGACATGGGAACAGAACAGAGCTGGCAGATCTGTAAGGATGCTTTCCACAGAGCACAAGAGCTCTTAAACCCCAGGTGTAAGAAATCAGGAAAGGAAGGCAAGAGACCAGCATGGCTGAGTCGAGACCTGCTGGTAAAACTAAAGGGCAAGAGGGAAATGCACAGGCAGTGGAAGCACGGGCAGGTATCCTGGGAAGAGTATAGGGACGCTGCCCAGTTGTGTAGGAATGCGGTTAGGAAGGCCAAGGCGCAGCTGGAGCTGAACTTGGCAAGAGACACAACGAATAATAAGAAGGGTTTCTACAGGTATGTCAGCCAGAAAAGGAAGGTCAAAGAAAGCATACACCCCTCCACCCCCCCCCGCTGCCCCGATGAGCAAGACTGGCAAACTGCTAACAACGGACAAGGAGAAGGTTGAGGTACTCAACAACTTTTTTGCTTCAGTCTTTACTGGCAGCCTCTCTCCCCACACCTCTCTAGTGGATGGACCTCAAGGCAGGGACTGGGGGAGCAAACTGTAAGAGAAGATAAGGTTCGTGACCACCTGAGGAACCTGAACATACAGAATTCTATGGGACCTGACGAGATGCATCCCAGAATCCTGAGGGAATTGGCTGATGTAGTTGCCAAGCCACTCTCAATGATATTTGAAAATTCATGGCAGACAGGTGAAGTCCCTGGTGACTAGAAAAAGGAAAACATTGCAACCATTTTTAAAAAGGTTAGAAAGGAGGACCCTAGGAACTACTGACCTGTCAGCCTCACCTCTGTGGCTGGGAAGATCATGGAACAGATCCTCCTAGAAGCTATGCTAAGGCACATGGAGGACAGGGAGGTGACTCGAGACAGCCAGCATGGCTTCACCAAAGGCAAGTCTTGCCTGGCCAACCTAGTGGCCTTCTATGATGGAGTGACTACATCAGTGGACAAGGGAAGAGCTACAGAAGTCATCTATATGGAGTTCTGTAAGGCCTTTGATGTGGTCCCCCACAACGTCCTTCTCTCTAAATTGGATTTGATAAATGGACTGTTTGGTGGGTGTGGAATTGGTTGGATGGTTGCATCCAGAGGGCAGCTCAATGTCCAGATGGAGATCAGTGACGAATGGTGTCCCTCAGGGGTCCACATCCTCCTGGTCTAGTGGAAGGCGTCCCTGCCCATGGCAGGAGGGTTGGAACTAGATGATCTTTAAGGTCCCTTCCAACCTAAATCATTCTATAATTCTATGATTTTACTGGGACGCGTACAGTTTAATATCTTCATCAATTACATGGACAGTGGGATTGAGTGCACCCTCAGAAAGTTTGCTGATGACACGCCTGAGGGATGGGATTTCATCCAGGGGCAGCTTGACAATCCTGAGAATTGGGCCCATGTGAACCTCTTGAGGTTCAAAAAGGCCATGTGCAGAGTCCTGCACATGGGTCGGGGCAACTCCTGATATCAATACAGGCTGGGGCACAGAGGGATTGAGAGCAGCTCTGCCAAGAAGGACTTGGTGGTACTGGTGGATGAAAAGCTGGACATGAGCTGGCAATGTGCGCTCGCAGCCCTGAAGGCCAACTGTATCCTGGGCTGCATCAAAAGAAGCATGGCGTGAAGGTCGAGGAAGGTGATTCTGCCCCTCTACTCCGGTTTGCTGAGTACCTGGAGTACTGACTCCAGCTCTGGAGCCTTCAGCACAGGAAGGATATGGACCTGTTGGAGCAGATCCAGAGGAGGGCCACAAAGATGATCAGAGGGGTAGAACACCTCTCCTATAAGGCAAGGTTGAGATAGTTGGGTTTATTCAGCCTGGAGAAGAGAAGGCTCTGGGGAGACCTTATAGCGGCCTTTCAGTGCTTAAAAAGGGCTTATAAGAAAGATGGGGACAGAATTTTTAGTAGGGCCTGTTGTGATAGGAAAAGGTAATGGCTTTAAACTAAAAGAGAGTAGATTCAGACTAGATATAAGGAAGAAATTTTTCTATGATGAGGGTGGTGAAACACTGGCACAGGTTGCCCAGAGCGGTGGTAGATGCCCCATCCCTGGACACATTCAAGGTCAGGTTGGAGGGGTCTCTGAGCAACCTGATCCAGTTGAAGATGTCCCTGCTCATGGCAGGGGGGTTAGACTAGATGACCTTTAAAGGTCCCTTCCAACGCAAACAATTCTATGAGTCTATGATTCTATGACTGATACCAGAAGGTACACGTATCATATGCTGTGAAAACTGACTTTCTGGGTTCAGCAAAGAGAAAGGCAGCAGAAGCAGCTGCTCATGGACTGCAGATGGCACTGGGAAGCACAGGGCTAGGATCAAACACCCACTGAAAATGAGAATTGGGAAGGTACAAATTTTATGGGTTTTGCTTTAATTTTGGTTTCATTTTCACCCTGGGCAAGGCTGACATGCACTGGTAAATGTTAAAAGAACTTGCATCGTGTTGTACAAAGTGTACATGCTGTCGTGGCCATGCAGAAGTCAGAAGTGAAACTGGGAAACTAATAAATCCAAGTGTACCTGCTCCGTGTCTGCACAGACAAACTCCCCTTTGGGCCCCTACCAGCACACCTGAATTTTAATAACCCTGTGATGTTCTGCTGAGCACAGGCTTCCAGCTGCGGCAGTGACTTTCTACCACACTAGAAAACTCCTAGCTAACCATTGAACTCTGTTAACGCTTGAGTTGGACGGGCTTTCTCAGGACCGATGTTAACTGTCCTCTTCCAGTCCCAGCTCAAGGGGGGAATTAGCTGAGTACCCCAGGGACTAGTGAGCCCTGGGGTGTGCTGCCTGCACGGACCTGCCTGCACTTCTAGGACTGGTATTTGTCACCCTGTAACATGCCGGGGATGCAGAGGGACTCTCCCCTGAGAGATGGAGATAACATGAGTGAGAAATGCATGGCTGAAGGCATCATTACCTTTGGCATTTTCTAAAAAACTCATGCGGTGTCAGCAGTTAAAGCCATAAAGTGATCTCAGAAAGCTTTGTTCATTTATTACCCAAATCTGTAACATCTTTTTCTAAGGAGGAAGTAAATTACTGTTAGTTTTCATCTTTCCCATGAATAGAACAAAGAGCTGTTGAGAATTTGTGTGTGGGCTGGTGAACTTTCTTGACAAAGATATAAGGCTGACTTTAATGTATTGCTATCACAAGCAGTGAGGAATGAAAGGTGTTATGTTGAGCACGTTTATTAAAGAACACTGAAACCTACTTTAAAGCTGGTAAATCTGATCTTTGGTTCTACGACACTCATATGAAATGGGGGAAGTCTATCGGCTGCATGGCAGCTGCTGTGACTTCTCTGTGTGAGTTACTTCACTGCCACCACCGAAGCGATTTGCTCCAGGAAAAGCACCAACTGGGCAGCAGTAAATAAAAGATGGGCGCGCTCTGCCCACACCTAATTTCTTGTAGGTCAATTCTTTATTGCCAATGACACAACAGGAGATGCTCATATGTGGTCACCTCACACCCTGCGACAACATCTAGACCAGAACACCAAACTGGCCTGCACCTCCGCTGCAGCACAGCCTTCTCCACGGCTTAACTGCTGCAAAATACTGCGGGGAAGGAGGTGATGGGAGTGGGGAAAGGGGAAGAGGCACTTCTAACTTGTTTGAAGCATGTCTAGGGATGAAGCATCGCAAATCTGGATTTGTTTTCATTTTTGGCTAAATCTATTTCCATGCTCAGTTTTTTAAAGAAAACTTTATGTTGGCTACAGCCACTTTTCACCAGTCTCAGCTTAGGTAAAAAGCTACCGGAAAATGGTTTGAAGGAAGATCTTGACCAGTCTTACAGCGGATCCTTCAAAGCAAGTCCTTAGATTTGATAGCTGCAACAACAAAAGTCTTATTTGGAAAATCTTATTGTATCTTCCGGATGAAATCAGTACAGAAGAGGGAGTTAACCTCTACCCATATAACCTACGTGTCACACAAGACACTGATACTTATTTCTGAAACCACTATCTGCCTATGCTGAACATGCTCTCTAATCACAGGACTTCCAAGAGTATTTGCACACTTTTTCCTTTTGCAAATGTCAAGATCACTAAGGGATTAACGATAACATTTTATAATTACATCATTTTTGCTTCTCAGCAGTTCATAAAGAACCCCTTACACCACAGGAATTTTACTTTTTTTTTTTTTTTTTTGCCAGATTGTGAGATCAAACACAGCCAAACCAATTATCTACAATTCTCAAATGACTAACATGCAAACAAAAATATTTGCAGCAATGCAAGGAAAGTGCCAAATTTCTTTGTAATGCAACAGAAAAACAAGGGTTGCAGTATTTTTAAGTGCTTTGATAAAAAGTTATAACTCTCAGTGGGACAATACGTCAGGTGTTAGTGCAAAGTCAGCTCTACTGAATGAAGCTGAACCATATTCAACCTCTGATTTTGCAGCAATGTATGTCCTTATCACTACTTGGGACTAGTGCAGCACAAAGCCAGAGGACAATGTGCTCAATTCGTCCTTCGGCTGCTTCTTAAAGCAGCAAGAAGAGCCCCAGGAAGGCACAGCCGCACTGAGAGATTCTCAGAAGAGCTGGGAAAAGCTCCCGAGCTTTCCCTTGGGAATATGCTTGGAGGACAAAACCAGCAGCAGAAGAGTGGTCCCCTAAGGAGGCAGGTGGACAACAAAGTACCCTCAAGCAACGAATCTGAGCTGCAACGATGGCGCATCATCATAAGTTGATATGGCTTCATGATTGCGATGAAGGATCCATCCATGATCGACTTCGGTCTCTGGAAATCTCCAATGTCAAAGCAATTCTCTGGCTGCTGCAAGTTGAGTACTGCTGATCCGAAGAGTGCAGTACATAGTTACACAGAAACACCATTTATAAGCTCACAGTGCAATTACATAATGGCATTGCTACGTAAAGAGGCTCTCCGCAGGGCGCTCGGCAGGCACACTTGATAATCCCTTCATACATGCAATATAAGGATCTGAACTGCCGATATGCAGTGAAGCTTGAAACGTGAAAACAGCACGCAGAAGTTCAATATGCAATTAAGCATAAAAGCAACACTGCCTCAGTTTTCAGGACCATTTACAATATGATGCCTGAGCTGATTTAATAGTATGGAAAAGACAGCAACTGACAATGTCTCTCAGAGGAACAGAACAATCATAAGTATATTTAAGTCACAGACACATGACAGAAATGGTAAGTGGGAAATAAATGATCAAGATGGTCAAGGTTTTCAGAAATTGACTATAATTTAGAAGGTGTTTGGGGTAGTCAAGTTGCGATAGAGGCCTGTTTTTCAGAATACACTGAGTAGCCTTCCTCTGACAGCAATGTCACTGCATGGTATCTCAAATCCGGCACCCAGGAACCATGATATCATCAATGACAGTAGTTTTGGATGCCAGTCACCAGAAGGATGAGATACTCAGAGGCAATGGTCTCTGCTAACGCTCTCAGCTCCAGGTTCGCTGGACACAGACTGCTCTTCTGCCCATTTCTGTGAGACCTGAGTGCAGACTGAGATCACTCAGGTTCAGCTTAAGTGGGGGCATATTGTATTAATTTTTAAGTAAATCTTTTCAGGATTGTTCCATTTGTTTGTTAGCGAAAGAACGATGAACTGCATGGGAAAGGACGGTTAATACCCTGCCCTCCCCGAGTGTTTGATCATTTCTAAAGCTGTGGAAAAAATATGCGTGCAGAATAGAGAAAATCAAAAAGCTGAGAGAGCCTCAGGGTGAGAGAATTTTGTGGAAAAGCTTCTGTCTTTGAGTCATGATAGAAAGACTGACAGCTTGAAACTTTGTGAGATAATCCAGATTAATCCCTGTTCATCTTCTCTCTTCCTTTTCTTCTCTTCCTTCATGTCTCTCAACCCGCCACCTCCTCTCTAGCATAGCTCAAGTCTCAAATTCATCCTTTACTTCAAATTCTCACACATGTGAGTTCATTTCACTCTTCTGAATGGAAGCAAACAAATTTTATTTTCATGGCTCACTCTCCCAATGCCTTCTGCATGGTCTGATACATTAATTCAGATTATCATTCTGTGCACTTTTTGCATTAATTCTCAACTGACTGACCCTCTTCATCTGTAATTATTACCATGAAGGTTTTGAATATCATTAAACTCTTCTCACCGACTGCATTAACTTTAAAAGGTAATTTGATTAATTCTGCAAGCCACTGGTAGATGGAGATTTAACGCCTCACGGAATTTCTGCATTATCAGTATTTTGCAGCAGCTAGATCTGAAAGATAAACAAAATCCTTGGAGACCAGATGAAAAAGGTTGGTTGTTTTTGTGAAAGATTTTAAGTAATTTCGTTAAGCTTTAAAAACAGTGTTCTAAATTGTTTTTCCCAGAATTACAAACAGATCATTCCTCTGCATTCCCCTGCAGTACTGATTTAATAACTTTTCATTTCTGTGAAACGCATATATTTCCAGAGCTCAGCCAAAGGTTCTTCACTTGGGAAAACACAATGACTGTGAGGCAGCAAAAGTTATCAACTGATAAATTGTAGAACAATATAGCCTGCCAAAATAGTCAACATGTAAAGACTTCACCTAACTTCAAAACTTCTTGGGGACCAAAGAGGCATGCTAATGTAGTTTTCAGTGACTGGTGTCATCTACAGCTGATGCTACCACGTTTAAAGAAAAGTGCTGAAGGATGGTAGCGGTGTAAAAGACGGTGCACAGTCTTACTGAGCAGCAGTGTGTTGCACTAATGACCCAGTGTAAGGAATTACAGATAAAAATTCTCTAGCAGCGATTTCCAACGTCTCATCCGCAGGCATGTCTGATGGCTCTACTGGCAACCAGCTCTTTTTACTTCAAGGGTAGCGGAGAGCAATATTCATTAAAATTTCATAGATGTTAATAAAGGCTCAAATTACAGATTAAAGTAGGGAATTAGGGCTACATGCTTCTTTGCATGGCTTATATTGAAGGGCAGTGCAAATGGAAATGCCCCAAGGAAATGGCGTTAAAGGAGAGGCAGCATCTGTAGAAATTGTCCTTCTGACCCATGCCAGAGCACATCAGCTCCAAAGACAAACTGCTAACCCAGTGAGGCAGAGCTGCTGGAGAAAGGACAATTTGAAGGGATGTCTGCTCCACAGGGAAGTGTAAATTTATCCTAATTTCCATTCTATAGGAGAGAAAAGCCCATTCACTACTGTGACAGATGCTAATGAGGAGACTTACAAACAGGGTGAGCTGGTGCTGGGCAGTGGCCACCGCAGAAGCAGAAGTGTCTGGTCAGCCCCCACAAAAATAGGAGGGCTTCTGCAAGGGCTGGCATGTGCTCCCTTGCCGTGCTCACATCCCTCTGCCATCACCCTTTCTCCCAGCAGACTGGCACAGAGCAGACTGTTGAATGGCTGTAGACCTTTCTCAGCATGCAGCTGCTTACAGAGGCAATGTTTTTTTGACTCTAGACAATCTTTCAAAATTTGAGTTTGCTTTTTAAGGCTGCAGATCTTGCAGGCAGCTGTAACAAGCACATGGCCAGCAGCCTGGAAGACAACTCTCTGAGGAGCTTGCTGTTGTTGTATTTATGTCATATGAAGTCTGGCTACTAACTGCAATGACCTCCAATGACGTTTTAAACTGAAACATCTAATTAATGCGAATCAAGGAAACAATACTTTAAGCTACGTCAATACAAGTAAACCAAACTGCTGGGGCACGGGCACACGCACTGGCCCGTTATTGTCCATCATTCTTCACTGTTAGTTCAATTTCTGGCATGGTTGTGGCATGACCATCTGTTTTTCTCCCATACGATGCTTAGGAATGACTCAGGGCGTAGCATGCCAACGCCAGTTCAAGTAGGCTGCTGGATGTGGTCTGGTAGATTACCTATATGTTTGTAAGCCATGCCCAGCCAGTGGGCCACATGGCCACAGAATGGTCCTTGGCTCATTTTAGTTACCAAGAACAGATCCAATGATTGAAGGATGCAATAAAGGGAAAAGCTGATCACATTTGAAGGGACAAAATCAGAAAGATCTTCCCAGTCCATGCTTCATGATTTTGCAGTTTGGTATCCCATATGCATTAAATTTTTTTTCATTGGGCTGTCTCCAGAAAAACATCACTGCTTTCCTTCTTCCCAGAATTTGCTCCTTTGGCCTAGCAGAATTTGTGGGTTTGCCAGTAAATTGCAGTATCCTTAAAGGAATTCAAATCCTAGGAAAGAACTATTGGGCAGCCCTAAATACCACATCTGTAGTTGCATTTGAACTACATGCTGAAGACCTCAACTAGGACTGCAGAGAAAACATGAGAAAAACAAAAGACCCGGAGAAATGAAGTGGTTTGTTTGAGGTCTAGTAATAAGGACACAATTGAGTCTTTCACGGCACAGGTAACAGAAAAGGATCACGATACTGTCAAGCGCAGTGGTACTATTAAACACACAAGACACTGAGTTTTCAGAGCGTTGTAGCTGGGGGTTGATCTCCCTCTTTCCCTGTATCAGGGCCCTGAGGACCCTTTTTCCCTGGGGTTTGGTTGCTTGGGCTCAGAGCCAGCTTAGAGAGGCTGTAGGTGTCCAGCCTCGAAGAGAGCTGCGAGAAGCCATAGCACGAGTCCCTCCGCTTTGCTCAGGAGCCACATTTAAGCTGAGGCTCCCACCCTTGGTCTCTATGCGAGCTACGCTGCAGGAGAGCCTGCACCCCATCTCACAGCTAGGCTGTATGGCACTGGGAATGCTCCTGTGCTGCTGAGACTGATGACAACGTTGTTCTGAAGGGCATGAAAAATGTGCACAGGGAATGCATTTTTGCTGTTTCTAGTAACCCCAAAACTATGAAGAATTAAGTGAAATCATCGAGCAGGAGGTTTATAGCAAATAAAACGAATGATTTTTTTTTTCCCCTACAAAATGAGTAATTGAACTGTGAATGCAACACTGCAGAATGCTGTAAAAATAAGTATATGAATTAGAAAAGGGGCTAGACAAATCAATTTATACTCAAATTCATACCTGTATTCCAGGCAGGTGGATTATATGATCATTGTAGGTCCCTTCCAACTCTATTCTATGCTATTCTATTCTATTCTATTCTATTCTATTCTATTCTATTCTATTCTATTCTATTCTATTCTATTCTACTCTACTCTACTCTATTCTATTCCTCTACTCTACTCTACTCTACTCTACTCTACTCTACTCTACTCTAGCCTAAGGTTTTTTTACTATTGTTTTTGGAGGGGGAAGTCAGGCCAGAATCTGGTTGTCATATTTATGTTGAACAATTATTCAGTAATAACAGGGATTCATGGACACAACTTATCATTTTAGCTTTTGGGGATAATGAGTATAATCTGTTCCTCTAAAACTAACACGTTTGCATACGATACTGTCTGCTGCTGAGGTTTGTCTAGGAAAAAATGCTGTTGGAGCAAGTGCTGATGACCTGCCAGAGAACAAGGTAATGGGGCTGATTAAATGCCGGGATGCTTTCCCTGTGGGTCTGCAACGTGAAGATGCTGCTCCAGCAAATGGGACCCACACAAAAAGCTTGGGCAGTGGAAGTTCAATAGCGTTCAGAGCTTTCTGTGCGCTCGCTAGCTGGCCACCAGAAACAGCTTCAACTGCACCCTTAGTTATGCACTGTGTATGTTCAAACTACTCTCGTAGTTGCTATCTCTACAAGCTGTATAGCTAAATAAATATCTGCTAATGAGCCCTGTTGTTACATCAATGCAGAGAAACTGATCTACAGAAATAAGTTAGGATTTCTCACCGGTCAGCCTGGCTTTGTTCTCAGCTCAGGAGAAGACAGCGTGCATTCATTCTGCCCTATCCCAAAAAAGAGCCTGCCTGCTTCAAAATGTCCTCAATAGTCACTTAAATGTACAAACATATCAGTTGCCATAAAGCAGTGTATTAAAATGTATAATCATACTTCATTTATTGTGTGTACCTCACTATCTAAGCTGCATGGTGTTATTTCTGCTTCCTGGCTGGACCAGTTTAAAGAATGAAATAATAGATAATGGAAAAAAATTTCAGAGACAAAATTTTGGATAAATAATACTGCTTTGTTTGATAAAATATGTTTTTAATTAGTATGTTTTAAGTCATTAATTTTCTGTGTCAGTGCAGTGAAATGGACCTAGGTCTTTCCCAGGCCTGCATTTCTATTATTCTGTAACATATTCTTGTAATCAATCAAGTCTTGGAAATAGCAACATGTAGACATTTACAGACAAAAATATCTACAGCAAATTTGCACAAACAGAACATAGTTATCTTAATTAAACTTCAATGTTGTTTAAAATTCCTAATTTTTTAAAATGTACACTGTGAGCTATGTAGCATTCCTGCTGGATATACAGTTTATAGAGAAACATGGTGCTCTTGAGTTCTTCTGAAAAATTCTGGATGATATTCATAAGATCTGATTTATCAATAAATATATTCATGAGAGGAAACAATAAGCTCTTATTTCCAGTGCAAATCAGTCTCCTTTTTTTTTTGCCAATTCAACTGTATATACGCATCTATACTTTTTTTGCAAGCTTCAGCTGCAATGGCACTCAAATTACAGTGAAACAATGATTTCCCTTAAACATGGAGGGAAAGAAAATATAAGAGGTTCAAAATGCTGGTTCCAATATACATTTCATAAGGGTGTGTATTACGAGTGGGCTGGAGCGTGACAGTGGGAGGACAGAGAAGAAAGGCAGCCTGCAGAAGATGCCGCAGCGGTGGCCATCCTGCCATCACAGGGGTGGTGGGACCCACGGGGACATCGCAGAGCCCACCCTGTGGCTACTCCCCTCCCACAGCATATGCCCCCTCTTACATTCACCTCTTCATCTCTTTCCTTTCCAGCAAATGAGAACAGAGACTTTCCAACTCACCTGTTATGACTTTCTGCATTTCTACTCACTGGGTTACCTCAACACACATCACGTAAATTAACCATGCATGAGTCTCCCCCCAGTCACCATACGGCACACGTTAGAAAAGATGGTTTATATTTCTCTCCACAGCCTTGGCATCAGCTGGCTAGCAATGAATCCTTCCCTTAAAACTTTTTTCAGTATTATTATTATTTTTTTTAATGTTGTACTGTGAGTTATGGGTCTTGCAATACTGTATTTATACAACTTCAAAACATTTGAATGTGGAATTCACAACAGATGGCTTTTGTAATGGAAGATAAATGAGCGAGACCTGATTTTAATATTATGCGTTGAATATACGTAGGGGAAGGACTGGGCAATGGTAACATCACACAACCCATAATGTTTTTAATGTATTTTGCAACTACTTTGCAGACAACACCAAAATCCGAGCTAACATATACTTAAGGGATGTAAAACTGACACTAAAAATTCCTTTCAAAAATTTGTGTCCAGATGGGAGAGGAAAATAAACCGGGTTCCTGAGGTACAATACTCTCCCTAATCTCCCCTAAAGTGGAAGCAATCTCATCTAAAGTATCTAGGAGTTTTTAAGCAGGTTTGGATACAAAGGAGATGCATGTAACTGCTCAGAGAGCCAGAATCAGGAAAACGAGCAAAATGTTGGTAACGAAGTATTTATGCAGCAACTGCGTTGTGCTGTGAAACAAACACAGGTCTTAATTAGCAAAACGTCTTCATCCATGACCAACACTTTAAAATCTGTGAGTTTACAAATAACTGAAATATTCAGAATATGCTGTTTGTTGAGATTTATTTTTCATCCTGTTGGTTTGGAAAGCTCTTCTACTGTAAGAGGCAAGGAGATATTTGTTGCACTCCACGACCAGAGTCGGTGAAAGTACGGTATGGGTACAAATACCTCCAGCATTAGGCATTCAGAAAACAAGAGCTTCAAGTCATCTTTGTAAGAGAGATCTTATCAAGGGAGTCACTGGGACTGACTAGACGCCAAAATATCTTTATCCCTGACCCAAGTCATACACAAACCCTGTGGAAATACATGCAGCAAGTTCCCTCAGGTAAGGATCTGGGTGCATTAAGGGATGCCTGGATTTAGACATCATCTAATGTAAAACCTAAGTGGCTTCATTTACCTCTGCCAGGATGGCTGATTCTCTCTGTTCTACTTGAATGCTCATAAGCTTTTTCATCTTAACTACAGAGGGAGATTTTGATGGGCCACAAACTGCTCCAGCAACCACTAAAAGCTCTTAATCTCTACCGTAGTAAAGAATGCTATTAAGCTTAACCTGTCTTTTCTGAACATTAGATGTATACACAAACTGGCAAAAAGACAAGGAAAATGAAGAAAATGTGAAGACCAGGGAGCGAGTTTGTTCCAAACATAACCCAGATAGTGGAAAAAGAGGGAGTGAAGGTGATGGAGAAGACACTTGATGATAGACAAGTGGGTGGCACATGCTGTCACACCTCTCTCTTCATATTTTTGTTGCTTTGAATGATATCACGCTTTACCAAATAGGGCACTTTCTTGCTCGAGAGTAAGATTTTTTTCCCCAGAAACTTAAGAAAAGGATTGCCTTTGGTTTTGTTCTGCATCTTGTCATCTTCTGTTGTGGTGGCAAGTTGTGTATTGCTATTTCTTGATCTAGTGGCTAAATCTAATTACTATTGTCCCTTCATGCTTACTTAGAAGGAGGGTAGCAAAGGTATAGTTCCCTGATTCTAGATCTTTGGGCCTCAGAGGATAATGGCATTATCTAAAAATCTGTAGCTTTTCAAAGATAAATGCATTCCACTTTGTCAGCATTTTGCCAGCTTTTTCAATGCACTGACACCAAACGTATTTTCCTTAACAAAGTCTTTGCCAGGATGGAAATCAGTATTCAGAAGTAAGAAAAGCACAATGGCTTGCTGAGTCTCCTGACAATAAAGGAAAGCACAAAAGTCGTATTTTTATTAGTCGTATCTTTATGACAGCATTTAAATACATGGGTGAATTCCCAGTATATAAGTAAGTATTTATTACTAACACAATAAAATATTTATAGCATTGACAAGTCATTCAAGAACCTAGAAAATATCTTAAGCTTCCATATGAGGGAGCTTGTAAATGAATGCATAAATAAAAAAATCATGCCTTAATTTAAATGCATTCCTAATTTATATGTTCTGCAGCTTTTAAATCATTTTAAGAAGTTAATTGCAAGCACAGAATATTTTAATAATTTAAAAAGGCTTCCTGATTAATTTATAGGATTTATCTCCTTTCATTTTTGCTGTAAACCTTGCACAGGTGAGCTGCTCCACAAATGAGCTTACAGGCCAGGAAACAACACAGCAAACAGCTCTTTCCTCCAGTCAGTAGATTATTTCAGATTGCTCACAAATGTTTTCTTGGCTGGCAAAGTTTGGCAAAGCTAAGGATCGAATGGATACTGTGGATCAGATACGGAACATGAGCAGCTTGCGTTAAAAGTCATGTCATCTTTGTTATCCTGGTGTCTTTGCAAGAGGAGCAGAATTTTAAATTTTCTTTGAAGACAACTCAATGGGAAAATAGCTAAAACTTCCTACAGGTGTCTAGTCAGTGGTGGTTGCCACTGAATATGCTTGCTGCGGGATCAACCTTTTGTAAAAATAAAGAGGCTGACATAGGCAGCAGTTTCAGGTATCTTAGATATTTAAGCACAAAGTTAGCTAAAGGAATTTATCCCAACACCTTCTGAAAGTGGGACCAAACTGGGAATCCCTTGGAGAGGCCTCCCACTGAGGGTGTTCTCAGCTGCCATCAAGGCAGCTGCAGAAACGAGGTAGGTGTTGGTGATGTCCAGGACAATCTGTCTGGGGAAGGACTGAGGGAGAAAAGGATAGAAGGTGTTGGGGTATGTTCTTATGCCCAGGCTGGTGGCACAGCAGTGGGATGGTGGCACGGAAGGTGAAAGCAGGGCTGGCCTTTAGTGAAGCCCACCACAGCAGGAGATGTTCAGTACGGCCAGTGGGAGGCAAGAGCAAGCACTCTTCATGCAGTTTTGAAAGGGATTAGGCAGGGCCATTAGCAGTTGGGGAAGGGGAGTAGGCAGGGGATGCTGGAGGAGTGCAAGGCAGTGGCTGGAGAAGGTGGACAGACTCGTGCTCTCTCCAAGTCCTTTTGCAGCCACAGAGTTAGGAGGATGGGGTGACACGGACCCTTTTTCTGCCCAGGACGGCATTTCTTACATTTATCTTTTCACACTTGAGATGCCAAAGTGAAATGCTACTGAGCAGAAAAAAATAAAATCACAGCCTCCCAAGAACTAATCAGTGTTAGAAACCACAGAAAACAGCCTGGATATTCAGCAATTCTATGTGGGAGAGCCATTCACTGAAGCTGACACATTGTGTGTGCAGAAAAACTGCATAGCTGGCCTTGGTGGGAAACTGCTCCCGCAGCAATCTCGTCCCATGTGCATGGGGTTACTGATACAGATGTCTCGTTCAGTCATAAGGGACTATAAGCATCTCAGTTACCAGAGAGAACACAGAAAAAACACTTTTCAGTGCAAGAGAAGCCACACTGCAAAATGGCGTTCCACAGCCCTGAAAATCTAGCTCGGGTTACCGCCAGGGTAAAGGACACCTCTGTCCCATCTGTGTCTCTTCTGCTGTCTGTTCACACCCAAGCCCGGTGCAGAGGGACTAAACACATCTTCAGGGATGCTCAGTGCAGCTGGAGGGGAGCACAGCCTGCGTGACCTGCACATGGTTTCCTCACTGAACTAGGGAGAGGGCACAGGAGCTGTGCTGAAACCATCCTGCTCCAGCCACTCAGCCTGCACCAGCTCCACAGAGCAGGCCAGGGATGCCGCTTTGGCCCTGGGACATGCCGTCCCCTCAACCCTGCCTGGGCTCTGCCTGGAGATCTTCCTTGCCAGTGGCTGGAAAGCTGGCAGGGAATTTCATGGTGGTACCCAGCTCACCTTCGCCAGGCATGGGCTAGTGGCAGTGCCCGCCTGGCTCACTAGTGGGTTTCCCCCTTGCTTATTAAATCTCCTCTTGCTCTGTGCAAGCTGTCCTCAAAAAACAGTGGAAAACCTCCTGGAAGAGGGTGTCAATATCACTCCTGAAGGGCAATGCCTTTCCTGTTGTCCACCACGGCTTCAGCTGCCTTCTCAGCATAGCAGAGACCAGCTCTGCCCACAGTGCAGTAAGGGTAGACTTTCTCTTTTAATGTAAAAATATTCTTAGCAGTATATATCCACTGAGGAGAGAGCGCTGTCAACACTATAAATCATGCATGGGATCTTCACCCGGAATGGCATTTTGATGGGGTTTAAATATTTCTTTATACTCTGAATATTACCTATTCAGAAAGACTGACCGTAATCTGAATTTTCTTCCTGACCGATCTCCTAAACAGCTTCCACTAATATGCTAAAGCAGCCCAGATGGCATTTGAGCGTTTTGAAGTCTTTTAAAAGCGACTTGCCCTGTTCCCAGGGGAAAGCACCACCAGAGAATGGTGCAGGGCTGTGGAAAGCCTCACGCCGGTTCAGGAGAGGTCAACTCACTGATTTCCTGATGGTAAAGGAACAGGTTTGTACATTCAGCTGCTAACAGAAAAAGCTGGATGGATCCCTCCAGCAACCTCGAAGCCCACCCGCTTCAGCAAGCACTGGGACTGGAGGTCAGTGAACTGCAGAGAGCAAAAATGTCCAGCTTAAGGGAGAAATTAATAGATGCCCGCTTGGATTGGTTTCTTGCTGCTTTAGATGCAGGACAGCTGGAGACAGGTTGGTGGAGCTCATTGCGGCGTGAGGCTGTTGCACCCAGGACCACGCTGTCTCTTTGCACAGGGAGGGGAGCTCAGGTCTACCCCCTGTGCCAGGAGCAGCCGGCCAGCTAACGCCGACAGGCAGTCTGTGGGGACATGCAATTACACTCCCCAAGACAAAGCTGGAGAAGTGATAACGAAAGAAGCTTGTGGCTTTTCAACCGTCTTTGAGGGATAAAAGCCAAGAACCATCAATTTTTCTGCATAGAGTGCCTGTGTTCAGGAGAATAATGCTGCAATCTTTCTTTGCTTTCAGCTCAGAGCTAATTATCCCCTCTCCTCTCTTCTTTGCAAGGGTGCCTTTGCCATGTATTTCATTAAAAAATGAATTGGGAGTAGTTTCTGCTGCGTCACCTGGAAGTTTATCACCATATCTCAGGGAATCCCAGTGAAAGGGAAACTTCAGGGGAATTGAAATTGTACTGAGATTTCTGCACCTGAGACTGATAGCAAAATGCCACTGCTGAGTGACGACCCTCCTGTCCTGCAGACATGAAGGGTGGCGGACCAAAGCGCTTGTAACCAGAAGACACAACTAAAGTTAGTAAACGCAGTTAGGAAATTGATTTGGCGCACACCTCATCAGTCTGTTATCCACAGCCTGGAAGCGCAGAGTGTGCAGTCCTTCAGGCAGGAGATTTGCTTCAGCCAGGAGGTGTGAAGGCAGGATGGCTGCAAAATCTTCTCTGGGCAGCTCCAAGAGGGTATTGCAGATGGACAGGACTGAACAGGACTGCAGAGCATGACAGTCAACACATTTTGGGGGTGTTGATACCAGCAGTGCCCAGGGCTACACTGATGTTCTGCATTTTTCCCACTGGTACGAGATCATCTTTTAACTTCTGCTGAGAATTAAACCTGATGAATTCTATCTCCTATCCCAAGACAGATTCCTTGCAAGGATTCATCCTGGCCAAGACACGTCCTGAGCAGCTCAGCACCAGCCAGCCAGAGACAATTACTATTATGTGGCCCACTTCTCTTCATGGATTACAGGGAGTAGGTGATTTAGACAACTACATCCAGTTCAGCCCAAGCCAGGCAAGACAAATCGTTGCTTTTATTGGGATGCCTTAAAAAAAATCTAACTTGACAGCAGTAAGGCATGTGATGAACTATATTATCTCACTGCTTTTTGTACCCCTCTGAATACATTCATCTGCTGTCTTGTATTATACCTGGCTGCCTTTATGCTCCGTGTTTGTGCAGTACCCAGTCCTGCCGTGTGATTAGGGCTCCTCTGAACAACAGAAAAGCCAATAAATAATAACAGGCTATGGCAGAAACACAACGTTTTACCAGGGTAGAAATTACTGATCACTGGGAGCATCTTTTTAGGTATGTTACAAAGCTGAGCTCTCTGCAGGCTGTGGGTGAACCTACATTAAATATAGACCTCCCTGTTGCTGACTTTTGCCCTCCCCAGAAGTACAGCATGATTAATTCTCTGCAGACAGCTCAAAGGCCTTAAAACCACCTTTCAAAATCTCCAAGGGACAGGACAGCAAGAGGCATGTTCACCCTTGCTAGGGGACAGATTTTGCTGTTGAAGCACATCCGTGGGGCTCTCTTTGAGGCTCCCACAACTGGGAACCCTCCCGCCTGGGCTAGACGGCAGTGCGAGAGCAAAGCTGACCTCTGCAGAGTGCAGGAGGATTTTGATGCTTGTCTTTACAGCTTTAATTTCTGTCTGAGCACTTAGGAGTCCCAGGTCAGCCCAGAGCTTTTCTCATGATTTAAGACGCTGTAATATACTTGTCATCCTTTCGGCTTAAATGCATCTCTGAAGTTATGCAACTGATCTTTACATTTCTAAAGTCAACTGGGAGCCAATATCTTACGAAGTATGCCATATCCATTTGTATTAAAGAGAAATTATGTATGCTTTCAAGTCCACTTTTTGTTAGTGCAGAATTTGTCAGCTGGCCATATCTGTATTATTCTTTTTTTTTTTTTTACACTGATAAACTTCATTTTTTACTTCTCAGAATATATCACTCTTTTTTCTGTACTAACTCAGTGGAAGTTAGGAAGCTGGATGTTACCAGAAAGCTGAACATTATTTGAGGCTTGGAACAGCCCTGTGAAGTGTTTTATTCTTGGAAAAATGCTTTGATATTGAAGTCTGTGATCAGAGGTAAAGTCTGACCACAGGAAAATATAAAGTATAGAGCAAAATGAAACCCAAGGAAAAGTGAAAAACAGGGTTCTGGGAAGGGAAAATATCTTAAACTACAAGTGTAAGTCACAGGAATGAGTGAACAGATGGAAAAAAATCTCTACCAAAAGCCTTGAAAAGGACAATGTTTTCCTTCCATTTCCACCCTGCACAAATCAATTTATTGCAGCTGGGTTGTTCAAGTGTTAGATTTTCCCTGGAACATTTCTGACCCCGCTGGGCTGCCAATTTCACCGTCTTTTTGTCACACTCCTGCAGCAAACACATACACGGAGATTCAAAAGGACTTTTCATATTGCAGAAATATCAGACAAACCTTAAAAAACAAGATTAAAGAATAATTGTAAAGCAAGGGCTTCCTTCACCTAGCCCTTAACATCAACCACATAGTCCAACAATAAATACCATCACTATTTGAGGAGCACCACCTTGCCTGTTTTTTCTTTCCTGTGCTCTGCCAGCTCACTCTTTCCCAGCTCTTGCCTTTAGCGTTAAATCTCAATTTTTTGCTTCCCCATGGCAGCCAGCACCCAGCAGGTTTGTGCAGTGGGGTATGACCCAGCTGGGTGGCTTAAACACTGCTGCAGTGTGGTGCCATAGTCATTGCTGGAGATAAAAAGCTACCTGTCTCTCAAGTTTGGTTTCAGCTGTTGGGATGCTTTGCCTACATAGAAAAGTTACCTGCAAAATTACATGGTTTTCGTATTTTTTCTGGGAAAGGCAGCCCAGGCTGTTTCCAGGCAGTAATGCTACGGCCGATGGAGTGGCTATAAGAAACAGCCAGAAAGTCTCTGCAAGGATCAAATGGTCCCCACAGCCTGAATACCATTTCATTACGGGCACTCAGCAAGATGGAAATCACGAGGAAAGTTTCATCTGAGTCTCGTAATTCAGTGATGTGGAACTTAAGTGTGCCTACAAAATTGACTTTGTATCTCTGCCTTTGCAAGGTCCTTCTTCAATTTACCCGGTTCCCCTTATTTTCTTAACATTTTCCATTTGCTGCTATGCCCTTTTTTCACCCTTTCATTTTATTCCTGACTCCTGTGTACCTCTCCTCACAGTCCCACAGGAACTTAGGTTTCTGTTCACTTTGAAGAAATATACATTTCAGACTGGTTTTGATGGGATAAATTCTAGATTGATTGAGACCTGTGGAAAACCTCATAAAAGCAAAAAGGTTTCTGAAAAAACAGAGGGAGTAGGTACCAGCTATGATCCTCTGCCCAGTGAGCACAGATTATACCTGCCAGGAGGAGACTAAACCTCTTGCACAGAGTTGCCTTCGCTTGTTAAATTGGATTTGAATTCAGAGCGACTCTTTGTATAGAAACTTAATATAGCAAAGTCCCCAAAAAGAAGTTGGCAAAGGACAAGGCCATTACATGGAAATTTGACAGCAGTATCTGATACAATGGATCAAAAATTGGTTTCTCCATAAATGGGGTGCTGAACTTGAGGGAAAGTAACATTGTCTTTCCTGATTTACACCTCTTACAGAGAAATTGTTCTCCGTTGCACATTACGATCCTCTCAACCTCTTTTCTTTAGAGCAAAGGCAGTTGCCACATAGAGAAGTGGCTCTTCGGGACAGATGAAATATGTTTTGAGTCTGTACAGTGTTAAGCATGTATGTCCTTGTGTCTCCTGTCTTTTGCAAGGCATTGTAGAGGAACTGGAGATACATGACTCTGGGTTTTGGACCCAGTTGTCAGGATCAGTTACCCTAAATGGTAGGCACTGCAGCACTTTACTGGTAGATGCCTCCGTCTTTTCTGGATCTGGTCCAAATCCTTCATTACAGTTGCTTCTTTCAGTATTGGAAAAGTTTCCTCAAATACTAAAATTTATCACTTGCAAAAGTTCAGCCTTTAAAGAGTGGTGATGTGCATTACTCTAATGCCGTGTGTTTTTTTCATGTTGCAAGAGTAATTAATGAGTGGCAGGCCTCCGAGTTTTGGCAACCAATCTAGACAATTTCAAAAATTAATTATGGTCATGTGCAAAAGGTGAAGAGACTGAATTTTCTGTTATCAGTCCTGTAAAGAATACGCCTTTACTGTGCCAGAAATACCCAAGTAAAAGCTTAAAATAAAAACAGATTTTAAAATAAGTATTAGGCCTGCCCACGAGTCAGTGCGGATGCTATTTCAAAGGCCTAGAAGACTTACCTCGCGCTGAGGAGCATGGAGGTGGAGGCTTTAAACATGCCTTGAAAAGGGACAACCACGAGCAGCTCTTGGCCAGCGATATGACCTGGCTGGTAGAGAACACCAGAAATCTGCCTTTTGTCCAGGGACTGCTTCACGGCAGCAGCCTGCCGAGAGCACTGTGGGCATGCCCTCCTTTGGGCTGCGGTGAGGCTCCCTTGGCTCAAATCAACTCTCATTTCACTGCTGCAAAGCAACATGGCCTCAGCAGTAACTGTGGTTGGTGGCTCACTCCTGCCCTCCTGATGATAAGAAATCTGGGACTAAGTCATCTACGCTACAAATTCTGGCAAATTCTTGAGTGTTTGGGTGTTTGTGTTCACTGATGGCAGCATTACCTCTTATCGCAGGAGAAAAATGGCCATGACAAATGGGTCTGTGGGAAACCATAGAAGCAGATGTATGCATGAAGGTTTGACACAACTCTGCAGTCACTTCAGTCACATAGATTTTGTGTATCTCCCGTTTTGTATGTAAGATGTGCACCAAACTGCTCAACGCTGCCAAGGCTGGAGCCATTCTGGACACATTCCTGGCTCCAGGGAACCTGTGCATTAAAAACTCAGGTGTCAACAGACAGGCCCATACAAAAAGATGAGACAGGACAAGGAGATTCACACTCTTGGATCAAGGTACTGATATTCTGCCTGAACTCCCTAAACTGTCTCTGAGTTTTATGTGACTGTGGATCTACATGTAGCAAAGCTTATTACTTTAAGACATTCCCAAAGCGAGAGAAAGGCAGCTTCTGCCAGACAGAGAAAGGGCAGTGGCCACAGAGAGCAAAGAGAGAGGACAAGGAACCAGCGTGAAGAGATGGTGTGTGTATGAGAGAGACTCCAGTGATCTGAAAAAGCCATACAAGTGGGACCTGGTAATTGTAGAGGACACCAGCCTAAGCTAAAAGGATGCATTAAGGAAATGGTGGGAAGAGGTATTTATAAACTGTATTACATCCAGATCTCTTATGTTATCTCAGGTAGAGGGTAAAGGCAAAGGTAGAGAGTAGGTCAGGTAAAATTGGTTTTCCTCACAAAGAAAGCTTTGCCCGAACATACCTCAACGGGAAAATAGAAGGTACATGGTTATTTGGAATAGAAACTAAAAACTGCTTTGCTGAGTGGCAAGGACTGAGGCCTTTCCAGAAACCAGCACTCCAAATATTCCACACTGCTACATTTGCCAAAGATGCAAAATATTATAATGCAAAGATCAAAATAGTTTTCCCAATAAATGCTTGCTTTTCCTCTCCCATAGTTCTGAATTTGTCTGCAAGCCATCATTTCTATTACAGTTTCCTTCTGCTATATGTGAACTCAATTTGGCTTGTAAAGTTGGTATGGCTAGACTGCTGGAAAGCATTTTTAAAGACTAAAGTTAGACTGACTAAAATCTCTGCTTATCTCTATTGAGGGTTTGTTGTTTGTTTGTTTGTTTGTTTTGCCTATCACTCTGGCCAGCCAAACTCAGTCACATGGGGAATTTGAAACTGAAAATGAAATCACGTGCCTAAGACCAAATACTTTTTGGACCTTCTTCCCCTCATACGAATTCCTAGATTACATCACGCTATCACCCACTTCATCTAAATCTTGTTGCTAGTAATGCTAAATACCAGATGTTTAGGGTTGACCTACAAGAACGTCTGATGTTAAATACTGATGAGGTGATCTTTCTCCTGGGAAACTTTCATCCTGGCACTGCAAAGAAGTCCTGAATCTTGAGGATTTACAGTTTCCCAAAAGCTTGTTGTTAGCCTTAACTTGTATAGCACTTCCATTCCAAGTTTCATCTATATAAACATACAATTTTTTGGATCCTACTAAACTCTTGGCTTCAACAATTTTTAATGGCATGGGAATGTCAATTCTCCCTACTTACGATGCAATAACATATTTCCTAGATTCTCTTTTGAATCCCCTTCTTTCAGGTTCATTGACTATGCCCTTGTACTTGCCATTTCAACTCATTGATATTATTCCTATTTTATGCCTTTTTATTGTGACTCCTATTGTCAAATAAATAACCCTTATAATTTTTAGTAGCTTCACGTGAGGTTTTCCTCCAATTGTCTTTGACAAGCAGATCTCCCAAAGGTTGTCAAGGACAACCTCTACAGAAGCCACTCACACTTGCGCCATGCAGTGACCACCCGATGGTCTGGCAAGGTGTACCACCATCTCTTTCAGATGGTTTGTCCCCCAGAACCACAAACCATCTGCCAAACCTGCATCATACTAGAGTTCACTAGGAACGGGGGTAGATCCACAGTTTTGGGATGAATTATCAGAGCACTAGCATGCCACTTCATATATTCTCTCGAAAAATAATGTGATTCTTTGTAGGAAAGCAAACCTCAGTAGTAGGTAGCTGGCTGCTTTTCTGTATGTTATACACTGTCAGTGACGCCTGGCGTTGTGTTATCAAATACTATCAATAGGCAGTAATGAAAAAAGGAAGAAAAGATCTTTCCTCAAACGAAAGCCAGTGGGAGCTATTGGTAGCTTTTAAGTGTTATCTGTTGTTTTCAGTTTGTTTGTTGGGCTTTTTAAAATTTTAAATGAGAGAAAGACATTTCTGGAAATATTTTTACCATTTTCATCATTTTTATCCCCAACACCAATAATAACGCGCTACACTGATTCTTTCAAGAATAGGGAAGGGCAGGAAAAGAGGAATGAGGATAGTGTGTCCAGATACCAGATAAGATTTCAGCTTAACAAGCAATACCCCGGTTTAAATTTTTGTAAGGCTGGTAATTATACTCTAAACAATCTATTGCTGAATCCAGCATCAAATCTTTTCACTTGGCAATAACCACTACAAAACGTGTCAAGAACGGTTGAATACCATAACCACAACTTGGGGATAAAGAGCTTCAAATACATGTTTTCCAGTGGCAAATTTCTACATAAACACAAAGTAACTTTCTTAGAATGACTTTGCTGGTACCTGTTTCTTCATCCAGCCTTTATACAACATGCATTTTGTAAAGAATAAACTGCAGTTTCTTCTTTAATAGCTAAATAGCACATGCAATTTTAGTGCTGGGGTGAAGGAGGATTAGTTGCTTTAATAAAAAGTTCAGGATTTCTGAATTCTTTCAGAATAAATAATTTGAAATGTCTGCCTCAAATGTTATTTCTTCAAGCCTTGTACTATTCTTTGCATTTTCTGCTACCTCTCATGGTCCAGTTGCTTCTGAACTTTACAAATTCATCTGTATCTTTCTTTTTGAGGACGCTCTGTTTTCCTGCAACATCTTAATTACTCTGCTGGTCTAAACCAGGATTACTGAGAAGCCTGGGAAGGAACAGGCTTTGGAGGAATCTAAGCGCTTACGACTTGTCAAAATACTCTGTAATCCCTGGTAGGATTACTCTCTGCAGTGTTTCCTTGCTGCTAAATGACAAACAAATAAAATTTTCTACTTCAATACACCCTGGAATGTTCATTCACTTTTAATAGATCTGAGAGAATAGTTGATGAAGATACTGGAAGGTTAAACCCAGTGAGGAAGTAGCTTTTTGAAGAAAAAAGCTAAGGGTAAGTATGGTTTGCGGTGAGCTTAATCCTGGACCCATAAGAGTTTCTAGCGGGATGACTGCAACAGGTCTGACTGTGACACATCTCTTTCACACAGATTTTTTTCAGACTTGAAGCAGAAATATGTCTTTGAGGTGGTCAGAATAAACTCTCCAACTTCTGCATGCCGGGAATCACACCAACTCAAAGCCAGAAGAAATGTCAGGAAAGGCAGAGAACATTTATAATAGCTTACGAAATCTAAAAAAGGCAGCCTGGGATGGATGTTTTGGGGGAAATTTTCAGTGTGGCAAACAGTCACTCAGTTTGGGCAGACTGGAGGGTGAAATTATGGATTCATAGTTATCAGTGGGGGTTTTGCCATTTGACTACAGTCAAGCCAGGGTTTCAGAAAAAAAAGCTGAGTCCTGACAGACAAAGAGGTACCAGTGTGGAGGTGCCTTACCAAGCTCTGGGGTTATGTCCCCCGCATCAACACCTGCACGACACTCATGACCAGGTACACTGACTTTCTGGCAACCAAACTCTGGATGAAAAGGGGCACACCAAGATTTGATTTACGCCTCAAAATGCTTCATAAGAATCAGAAGGGTTTATAAAAGCACCACTAGAATTTTATTTCAAACAAATGCTGTCATGAAGCCCGGATGACTTCCCTGTTTTTCTTAGCTTATAACAGTGATGGATATAACACATAGATCCAATACCCACACTTTTGCAATGACATTCAGAATACCTTCCTGGCTACTTTTGTCTCCCAGAATGTTAGAAATGCATTTTCAAAGGCATCTTTTAGCTGGTTTCATTTAGGGACTTTCTACTATTAGTAATTTCGTAAGATTTTGGGCTGAGTTTGTATATGTTCCTGGATCATTTTACTGTTGGTCAATGCAAAGAACACTGTCAGAAGGCATGCTGTACCTATTCTCCTGGTTCAGGTATTTTTCTGGTGGGGTCTCAGTGCTCACACAGACCTCTTCCCAGAGCACTTTGTTATCCACACCTGTATGTGTAACTTGTCTTTCCTGTGTTAACACCTTCACCATGTTTTCCTTTGTAAATTCTTTTAACAAAAGAATTAGGTAATTTCTTCCCACATTTTTTTTCCCAGGAATGCTCTTCTCAGTCTTCAAGTGCTTGATGTCCTGCTCATGCTTCATGGCAGTCACTTCCAGGCCCTTTGATCATTTTCCAGGACCTGCTCCACACCACTGTGCTACTCAATTTGTTTCATGACAGCACATGCCAGACAATATTGGCACAGTACATTCTGGGATAACACCTAGTTCTTCCAATTTTTCCTGCCTCCATTTTTTTACCCATGCATAAACAAAAACGGTGCAACTTCTGGCTCTGTTTAAGAGCTCAGATAAAGGAGTATGGACTACACAGCATACTGAATACAGACTCCAAGTGCACACTTGTGACATGCTCAGTTCATATGCTTTATATGGTTGCACTAATACAAGCCACAGATTTTTTCCTTGCTGAGTCTGGATTATCCCCATTTCCCTCTTACTAAGCTTGAGCCCACCTCTCCTACTACAGAGGAGTGAAGCAAAATGCATGAACTGTAGCCTCATTATATCATTTTGCATTGAAAAAAACAACCAACCAAACATTCCTCCTTCCCATCAGCCTCTAAATCATAAAAATCCACAGCACTAGTGAAGGATAAACTTCAGAAATTCTTTGGATAATTCACATCAGGCCTCTTAAATTTGGATCCAAAGCATCCAGATCTTTAGAACACTCAGCAGTGCCTATGAACTTCTCTGACTACTCCTTGTCTGGGTCAGGCTTCGTCCTAATCCCTCTAATAGCCATAATCTGCTGACAGAAAATAATTCATTCCAGCAACCTACCCATACTCAGAAGCATCTTCAGTTCCTAAACCAAGAGACTGATGGAGGGACACTATTTCTGCTACAAATTCTGATGATAGCCTGACAGTGAACAGAGATAAGGCTGAGGCAATCAGTGCCTTCTGTGCCTCAGCCTTCAACAATAAATTCTCCCAGGTCTCTGTCTAGTGGAAGGGTTCAAGAAGGAGAGCTGCTACCAGCAGTGGGTGAGGGTTGAAACCAGGATTACTTCAGAAAACCTGACCCACACAAGTGCATTGGGACCTTACAGGCTGCCCCCAAGGAAGCTCACAGCTGGCTAATGCCCTTGCAAGGCTGCTATCTATAATCTTTGGAGGATGCAGAGATCAGCAGAGGTTCCCAACAACTGGGGAAAAGCAGATTGCACACATTTTCAAAGAAGGAAAGGTCATTGTGGGGAACTACAGGCCAGTCAGCTCCCCTTTGGAAAGTCATGAAGTGAGTCCTCTGGGAACACATTTGTGTGCACATGAAGAAAATGGTGGTAACTGGCAACAACCAGCATGGATTTATCCAGGGTAAATCATGCCTGACCAGTCTGATGGCCACCTGTGATAAAATAACTGGGATTGTGGACAAGGGGAGAGAAAGGAATGCCGTCTACCTTGACTTCAGCAAAGCTTTCAACACCATCTCCCACAATATTGTTGCATACAAGTAGATACAAGATGGATGGTCAACTATATAGGAAACTAAATGGTTGGGTGGTGGGGCTCAGAGCGTAGTAGCTAACAGGTTGCACTCTACCTGGACACCTGTGACAAGTGGGGTAACACAGGGGTCTGTCCTGGAACATAACCTGTTTAACATTTTTGCCAATGACCTGAAGGAAGCAACTTTGGGAGTGCCCTTTGGTCAGGCCTGCACCAGACACCAAACTAGGGGACCAGTTGATATGGTCAAACGGAGGACTGCCATTCAGATGGATTCAAACAGGGTGGCGAAATAGGTGAAGACGAATGCTATCAAATTCAACATGGACAAATGCAAAGTCCTGTACCTAGGAAGAAAACCTTGCAGTGATACAAGTTGAGGACTGACTGGCTGGGGAGCAGCTCTGTGGGAAAGGCCCTGGGCTCCTGGCACAGAGCAAGCCGCACCTGAGCCAGTGGCAGCAGAGAAGGCCAACAGCATCCTGGTCTGAATTAAGAGAAGCACAGCCAATAAAATAAGTGATTATCTCCCTCTGCTCAGCACTTATCAGACCACATCTGGAATACCGTGTCCACTTTGAGGATTCCCAAAACCAGAACGGGCATAGACAAACTGGAGTTCAGCAAGGGTCGCTGCTGGACCAAGTGCTCTGTGAGGAGAAGCTGAGGATCTGGGGCTTGTTCAGCCTGGAGAAGGGACAGCATTGCGGGACTTGACAGTAGCCCCCCTCAGAACCCGTGAGGTCATAGAGGAGACAGAGCCACTCTGCACAGTGGTCCATGGTAGGAGGACAAGACACAACAGGCATAAGCTGAAACATGAGAGGTTCAGACTGCATATAAAGAGAAACTTTTTCCCCATGAGGTTGTCAAGCAGCGGGGCAGGCTGCTCAGGGAGATCGCACTGTCTGCAGGAGGCTTTCAAGACCTGAGTCGATAAAGCTCTGAGCAACCTCATCTGATCCCATTGCTGATCCTGCTTGGAGCGGAATGTTGGACAAAACACCTCCTGAGGTCCTCTCCAGACTGAATGATCCTATCACCCATCCTCTTGGATGAATTGCTACTGAATGTAGTATCTCCATGTCTGAACATATGAATTATGGGATTGGAAAGATTCAAACATGGGTAGTTTGCATGGAAGGTGGCAGCAAGGGGAAGCATGTTAGGTCCCCTTTGTCAGGACTGCTGAGTGCTTCACACATGGAAACAGGACACTTTGCATCAGAGCTACATCCAGAAAAGTGAATGAAAAGTTTACACCAGCTACGGTTTGTTTGTCCCCAGCCTTTCCTTCTCAGTGTAGGAATAAGCCCTGACAAGGTTACCCAGCATTCATTGAATCAGTGAATTGGCTTAGATGGTTGCCAGTGTGGATCTAAGAATATCTGCTCTAAGTTTTTTTTAGCACTCCAAATACTACAAACACTCAGCCCAATTGCTTTCCAAAGGGATTATTATTCTCCATTGAAAAGCAGCCAGCTCCACAAAGCTGCTTGAACTCAGTTATGGCCTGAGCCAAGTTGATTTTTAACATTAAATAATGTTTCTAAATTGCTTTGGGGGCCACGGATGACAGTTCTTATGAATTTGCAAAGAAGAGTTTAACTCTGCAAAGACCCAAGACACACAAGCAGTTCTTACTCAGTGATATCTCCCCGACCAGGGATTTTTTGTGTGAATGTGAACTATCAGATTGCCAGCCTGCCAACACCAAACATTTCAAAACATGTGTAAGCCCCATCAAAAATAATAACACCAACTTGAAAATGGTAAGATTTTAATATGTTAACTTTCTACTGATAATTGCACTTTTTAGGTCCACTTTTTAAGCATCACCTTGAAAATAAAAATGACAAAATCTTCATTTTTTAAAAATTGGAAGTTGGTTTTGTGATGGCCCAGTCCTCCAAGAAAAGGAGCCTAAGGACAAATATGACAACAACTTAAGCGTTGGTAACACAGCCAGTGTTTTGCTCGGGATAAAGGCCCATTTTTCTGTGGAGAGTAAGAAAAGGCCTTTGAGAGACGGGCTGATCTCTGCCAGATCCAAGTTAGGCTCCACAATACTTAAAACCATTCCTGAGACGCAGACACCCTTGACTTGTTCTCAGGATTGTTCAGTGATGTAGATGCTACATCTTCCTCAGCAGACTCTGCCAGAGCTTCAGGATTTTAAAATGACAACTACTTTTCCATGCCTTTCCATTTAAGCATAGTGCTTCTTATCTGGCTTACAGGGGACGCAGAGTCTCATACCCAGGAGAGGCAGCAGAAAAGGGGACAGGAGAGTTCTGGTGTGAAGTGACACATGGCTTCCATCAGCCATCTCTTCTCTGGACTAAACGCTAGTTTTCTCTCAAGCTTTCCTATGACGCCACATTTTCTAAATCTCTGATTATTGTTATTGTTTGCCTTTGTTATTCTCCAGCATAATCTGCTTGTTTCTGGAAGTGCTGTGCCCAAATCTGGACTGATTACTCCTGCTAAGTTTTCACTAGTTCTCAATGCAACATTCCTTTCATTATTTATTTAATGTCTAATTTATAAAATGGCTCTGCATCCCACAATGGTGGTTGGTTTTTTTTGGACAACGATGACACTGCTGACTCGTGTTCTGTTTGACAACCACTGTATCTCTTACATCATCGTCTGCCGCCCAGAGGACACTGCTGCTGCATTTTTGGAGTATTTGTGCAACAAAGTCACAGTTAAGGCAGGATCCTACCTATGTTCAGTGCTTTGCAAGAGCTACTGCCACTGCGTACAGCAATGCTACGGAGCTTGAATGATATGCAGGCTCATTCATTACCGTAGTTGTGCAAGTGGAGTAGTGAGGAACACGCAAGTGCAGCTGATGAGCAGGTAGATCATGTACTGACAAGCTGGATGTGTGCAGCTTATGAAAAGGCTGGCAGAGGTTTACACAGACACATATAGCACAGTATGGAGGGACATGCATGTTGGGGAATGTTCGAACATGAAAATATACTGGACGAGCCAAACAGATATTGTGACTACTGATAGGAGGCTGTATGCATTGCATATGGATAACACAGTTACCCAGTTAAAAAATCCATGAGAGAAATGCACAGTACAACATACACGGAACTCATTAGATGTACAGGAAGGGAAGCTGTGGCTGGGGTTGGTTTTGTTTCAGACTGCTGAACATTTGGGCTCAGCGTGTTCTGGTCAGTCTCCTGTAGAGTAAAGCTCAACATTTGCCATGCTGTCTGGATACCGAATGCCAAGTCAGTTCAGTGCCAAGTCAGTTTTTGTCTGAGCAGACAGGCCCCATACCTGGAAGAACTGGATTAGAAAGAGGACCTGGAGGAGACACCTGTGTCTGGAGGGTGAGCAATGTGGTGCCCAGCAGTTGCTGCGCAGGCAATGGCGAGTGCTAGAGCCAGTGGCCAATGGGAGAAGGAGGGTGGGAAAAAAGTAACCAAAACTTGCTGAGTTGCATGCTACTTATTTCAGGTTTTTTTTTCCCCAATCTGGAAGACAATTTTGAATTTTAAATCTGTCCTCCAGCTCCTTTTAGTCTTTGTCACATGTAGATTTAATAAGCACCCTCCTTAGTTTCCCATTCATATCACTGATGTAAGCTCTGGGCAGTTTCGGGCTCAGGACAGAGCCTTGTGGAGCTCCTTGTTGGAAATCAAACCTTGGATTTCATTCTGTGAACAAGGTTGTGGAAGCCAGTGCCCAGCTGCCCCACCACTGTTTCACACAGAGAAGACCTCCTTCTCCAGCTTGCTTCTGAGATCTCCATGTGAGATGGCACCGAAAGCCTTACATGACATCCCTTGCTCTCCCTCTGTCCACAGTCTCCTGCCTTTGTCCTAGGAGGGAATTATTTTGTTTTGACATGATTTGTTCTAGACAAATTGATGTTGGCTTTTTCCTGACACTGTATTACCCCTCTGTAATCCATTCCAAACACATGAAAGAACTTTATAAATATGTAAATGAATTAACCAAATATTTCCTACCTAATCTTTAATGCAGTCTACTCATAGTTCATAAAAATATTTACGCAGAGACACATTATTGTGTTTTTCTGATCCTTTCCACGTAAATGCTTAACACAGCTGCTCCCCGCACAAATTAAATACGATAATTCCCTGCAAATGAAGTAAAAAGCTGAGACTTAATTTGTGAGGCCAGTCACTCACAGAAAATCCCGGAGCAGTCTTTTCCAAAGGCTGAGGAGACTTTGGCTCCAAAAACTACAACTCTGATTTTGCCCCCGAACTCCTTTGAACATTTATTCAAGCGTTGAAAAAAAATTTAAATAATAACATCAAGTACTGCATTACGCAGCAGGGTCTGTAAATCTTTTTGGTGAACTTTGAGTTTCATGAGTCTATTTGGAAAGTACATAGGAAGTATTTAATTAATCCATTAATTTATTTATAAAGCATTAAAAAGGGTCATAGGTAGTTTATAGGCATGTAATAAAGACATAAATAAGTGTTAAAGTGTATTTTTCAAATCAATCTAATCTCCAAAAAGAGGGCTTAATTAGCATTTCAACAAAGTCTCCTGCCCTCTTTGCCATCACATTGTAAATGTCACACTTTTCAGCACGGCTACAATAAGATGTGGTACTCTTTCTTGAGCATTTGTACTACAGCAGTAATTCATAGTTTGGATGCCAGGATGCTGGGACTTTGATTAATATAACAACATATTTTATGGTATCCCTGGCAGAAGCTAGGAGAGATCACAATTTACACTGAAAAGTGAAGTCAGAATTCTTATTCAGAGCAGAAGTTTTCAAGATAAATGATACACTACCCTACAGGCTTCTCGCAATGGTTATTGATTGTATTTTATTAGGGAGTGGCGTAACTTGACCTTAAGAAATACTGCAAACATTCAAGATGCAATTTATTAGGTGGTTTACGTATCAAAGGAAAAAATCTCATGCTAGTGCTCAGACATTAAAATAGCGCTCAGAAACCACATCCAGACATAGACTGTCCCCTGGATGCTCCTTGTGTGGGACTGGGAGAAGACTTACTCCAAGAGCTGAGGAGATTTAACCTGATCTCCCTAGGGATGCTGCAGGAGCAGGAGGATCTGTCCTCCAGCCCTCCACATAACCACCATGAGCCCGGAGGAAGGGGAAAGTCTCCCAATAGACTTCGGGCAAAAACAGGGTCTTTCAAACCAAAATAAATCCCAGGCCCCTCTCCAATCTTCAAACCATTATTTTCTTAAACACAGGAAGTATTTTTGTCTCACATAATAACACAAATGATAATGATGTAGTCTTTTTAGCAAAAGCAACTAAACAGCATTATGTCACTGCCAAAGAGCCGGGGAGTCAACGAAAACCAACACAGAGTATTATGAATTATTGTTTATTGCTAGACAAATAAATGACTGTCTTTGAAAATGGACCTACTTGTATGGTTAAAGTTTAAAACAGTGTTTATGGTAGCAATTTAAGCTCTTAAAATATACACTTTAAAAATAAAAAGACCCACTGTAATGTCCCTCAGCTGCATTTCTGCACAATAGTCTTAAATCATTTCCAATTACTTAATGCAGCCTGTAATTCATCAGCCCAAATAAGTCAGGCTTGTCAACCACAGACCCAGATATATGTAATTGTTAAATTATGTAAACTTCATGTATATTATGAACTCTTCATATATCAAATGGCTGCCTTTAAAATTAATAAGTGGTTTCCTATATGCAAAGAGCATACTGATTCCACGTAGCTCATTTTTTTTCTTAAAAGTCTAATGTATTTTTGCACAGTCTGGGAAAATCAGTGATCAAAACAGGGCTTGGAGTAAACGTTGTAAATTAGGAGCGAAGAAAGAAAAAAACAGATGAACCTGTTGTGACACATCAAGCCGCACATGAAAAGCTCAGCCATGTATGCAGTGAACATCCAGAGCTCCCAGTAAAGTCAGAAGTGGTGATAAATCTGAGTCATCCCTTTGACCAGTGCAGGTAGCCTCTGCCCACACAGACCCACTGCAACGTTATACTCCTCCTAGGATTTTGGTAACATAAATATTACTATTTACAACTTGAACAGTATTTTCATGTTTGCATTTCTTAATTATAATCTTGCATTACTTAATCCACCCACCAGACCAGATGAGCACTATTAACTCTGTTAATCCGGACATAATTATCAGCAATAGTCCATTAACATTATACAAGAGGTGAGAGGCAGAACTGGAAGATCTCATTGGGATCCAGATGATCCAGAGTGCTCTCAAGAACATGTGAGGGTGTCAGACTGCCGGAGGGCAACTCTGGAGACTCATGTCGCAGGGGTGAGGGTGACTCTGCTGTCAATGAGACATAGTCATGATGGTGCCAAAGCCCTTGACATCACTCATTTGATGCTTGCCTTCAGATTGTGCGTGAGGTGGGCATGAGAGTGGGAGCCAGGTGGGTTTGTCCTGTAAGAAATGCGATAATCTCTGTGTGGATGACCCCTTTGCCCACAGGGCAGTGTCACTGTACCTTGCCTGTATTACAGAAAGGATTTCTAAATGTGCCATAAGAAGTCACTATGAAATTCTGCCTACATGAGAACCAGTTTGCCCTTTTTAATGTTGATCAGTGGTTTAAAAAGACACCATTTGCTAATATCTTGGGAACAGAAAGGGTATATTCTTGGTGGAAAACCTTAAGGAGCATAAAGGTCGATAACACTGTTACTCACTTATTTACAGATATATGCTACCAACAGGGACCTCTGCCTTTGTTCCACAGCTCTACATATTAAAAGGAAAATTCCGCCCTTTTCTTTGTGGATATACAAAATAATTTTTGGGAGGGCAGAAAAAATAGCAATCCCCTCTGTGAAGGAAGACAGAAGTTGGTCTATGCCTCTGTTCAGCAGAGTTCTCCATCTAGCCTAGCAGAAGGGTTGATGAGGAACAGGAATATACAATCACAGGATAATTTAGGTTGGGATGGACCTCTGGAGGTCATCTGGTTCAATCATCTACTCAAAGTAAGAACACTTGGAAGCTTAATTAAACTGTTCAGGGCCTTGAACAGCAAAATCTTATACATCTCCATGGACAGAGACTCCATAACTTTTCTGGGCTCCTGCTCCAATGTCTGACCACTCTGACTGTCAAGAATTATTTCCTTACATCTTCTTGGATTCCCCCTTGCTCTACATTGTGTCCACTGCCGTCCATCCTTTTTCTGTATGCCTCACAAAAACCTAGCCCTCTCTACAGCCTCCTGAAGGTAGCTGAAGACAGGAATTACAACTCCCCTTAGTATTTTCTTCTCCAGCCTGAACAAACACAGCTCTCCCTAAGTCTCTCCTCATATGTCACATGCTCCAGCCCCTCAACCACCTTGCCGGCCCTTCACTGGACTTACTCCAGTTTGCCAACTCTCTTGCACTGGGGAGCTCCACCTTGGACACAGCATAACAAACGAGGCCTCATGAATACTGAATATAGGGTAATAATCGGGACCTTTTGCTTATATTAATGCAGCCCAGGACCAATGTCACCTTCATCACCACAAGGGCAACCCAGTGATTCATGAGCAGGAGATGGCAGACCACTAGTACGGCTGGGCTACAGCTGAACCTGTGGTCCATGGACAAGCTCTCCTGTGGTTATTGCCAGCATGGAAGCATGGAACTGACTCTCCCAAATTTGACAAACATGGTTCACCAGACTAGCTGCCATTGCTTGATATGACCTGTACAATTCGGGAATGTGTAGGCTACCACATGGACTGAAGCCTTTGCAGAACAGCTGTGTCGTAATGTGGTTCCATCCCTCTCCACATGCCTGCCCAGCTCAGGTGCTCGGCTGGAGCAGCAGCAAGGGCTTTGTACGCAGCAGCGAGCTGCTGGTTCAGCCCTCTTGTCGCTACTCATGTGGACCAGAGTCCACTCTCTTAGACCAAGAACCTGCTTGCCTTGCATTAAGCAACCATCAAAGTTGTTCAAAGTGCTGGGAAACTGGTCAAAGACAGCTTGATACAATCTGTAAGGACACAGGCCCATGAATTTCTCCCCATGACATACGAGTGACTAAACAAGATAAACAAACCACCATTTTCTCCATGTTTTCTCCTTTCTTCCTGCTGCAAATCATTATTCATACAGGCTTTTTATTCCAGGTTTCATGCTATAATGTTTGAATACCAGATTTCATTGAAGAAGAGAACAAATTTCCATTTGGTATTATGAAATACAATAGAATAAATAATTTCTGTTGTAATAACGAGTTCTTACCAAAGTTTCCTTTGTGCATAAAATGTATTACAGAATTTTAGGAAACACTTAATTTGATTAACAGTCTTCTACATTAATCCTTTGCTCAGTCACTCTTGAGAGCTGCATTAATTTAACAGAAGCTTTGCCAGGCTGCCTGCATGGACGTGGATCAATATCCCAAATGGCAACTATGCATAAGCTTTGATTTGCGACTTTATGATCAAGTAAGAAAGTCCATCCAATCTGAATACTAATTGAAATACCCAAACCATTATGCCTACTTTTCTAGATTACAATATTTAAAACCGAGCTATCAACAGAGGCTGCAACCTCATATTACACTTTTGACATTGCTTCTGACTACAAATATGTTCAAAAGTATTTTAAGATTTGGATACTTTCCCAAGTTTTAGGCAACACAGATCCACTCAGTTCTGGAGGCCATTCTGGATTTTCTAGCATACACAACAACATTACACAGCCATACTCCTTTGCAAAAAAAATGCATCTCCGTAAAGGCAGCACTACTCTTCACATGGATGGGGAAGGAAATGGGGATATGATCCTGCCTCCTCCAAGACCCCTGCCGAACACTTCCCCAAGAAGTAGGGGCAGAGCTGCAACCACATAAGGACAAATCAAATGACCTTTTGTGTTTCTCAGTGAATCAATGAGCTGCTGGGCAGTCAAACAGTGATTTCCTTCCTCAAAACCCAACCTTTTCAGCATAAACAAACACAAATATACATTCACATAGCCAAACTGACATTACTGGCACTGCAGGGCCTGTAATTGCTAAATTTAACCCTGCAAGCCCATCATAAGGAGTTCAAATCAACACCACTAGGTTAAGCACATAGTTAGGAAAGAAAAAATAGATGGTGGCTATAAAAACAGAAAGGAAAATGAAGGAAGAAATTAAAGAAGACCTGATGTTTGCAGAAGAGCATTTAGCTCCTTTACTGAAAAAGGCCTTGGGGAATATTTGCGAAACAAAGATTAGCGTTACTGCCACTGTGCTTGGGATTTCATTATTCAAGGTGACCTCTCTATAACTAACACCTATTTAATATTAAACTGTATTTCTTTGATGTGGTTAATGGCTGATATCGGGGCAGTTATTACTATTGAAATTTTCTGCTAGGGGTTGGAAAACCTGGAAGGGGCGAGAATAGGCTGCAGGAGCATGGAAATGTGTTTGAATTCAAGTCTTGGAGACTTCTGCTGAAGAGTTTTCCCATTTTCCGCTACTCTATCGCACAGATGGGAATTTAAGATGAAGCATAGTGGAGATTTTAACATACTACCTTAAATAGAAATATTAAAATTAACTAGTTTGTTGAAAGATTGCTTTCACACTACAAACTGTCAGTCCCACTGCACTTCTGGACAGCACGAGTGGATTCAGTATCATGTCCAGAATCAGGAGGAAGGTTTAAGGACAACTTCATCTGTTCCTTTCTTGTCTTTTGGGACTCTCTGATGCTCAAACTGTTCAGACAATCTAAATGGAGGCATGTTGAAATCAGTTTACTGAAATTGATGTAAATCCCCATGCAAGGATATGTTACCCTGATTCCCATCAGTTTATTTTACATGTGAGGGAATTCAGGACATGAATTAGGTGTATCTTAGGCTTTCAACCAGGCTACAATTTTCTTCTGTACAACCAGAACCGCGTTTTTCTATTTCTCTGCTCCATCCTTCTTTCATGTTTTTGACTACCTGGCAGTGGTTCTGCCATTTTTTTTTTTTCTTCTCCCTGTCATCGTTGGATTCAAAACTTAAATTCCAATTGTCATCATTTTTTCAGTTGCCTATGCCCGTTTTTATTTTACCTTGTGACTGTTTTTCTCTAAGCTGAGTGCTTTCTCTCTAACTGGCCAACCTCAATCTTCTTCAGTTCTGTTTCATTGCTTCCTCAAGGTGAATTTCGTCTTCATATTAAATCTCTTTGTTCTGTCTCCTCCATACATTCTCCACCTTGGCTTACTGAGTAATAGACAATTGGTAGTTAATCAGTGCCATGTGTCTCAGTCAGCTGTCTCATTTCCTTCAAAGTGACCACCAGATCAGCAGATCAGCTGCTGTACTCGAGCCGACACCACAGGATGGATAGCTAGGGAAGAAAGTGGTCAATAAGCTGAGCTTCATGGGCCAAGATCCTACTTACAGCAGATGAAAAAGATACTTGTAATAGAAAAGAGGAGAGGGAGAACAGGGGATGTGGCAGGATTTGCAGGCCAGAGGACTTGTATGACGAGCTTTCTCATGATGTGTTCCAGGAAAATGAAACTTCAGTGTTTGTAAAGCTCTTTAATCACGTGACTCCACATCTCAGTTGACTGTCTTTTTTAACTGCTCTATTTCTAGCTTTCTGAGCACGTAAAACTTTTTAATGTGGAATAGATAATTTGATCCATTAGGTTTTATTAGTAGATTTGGCTAAATGCTGCTAAGCCCAGGAATAAAACTAGCGTAAAGATGGGCCGTACTGTGTAGCTCTGGTGGATAGCACAGAAATTTCATACAGTTTGCTTCCTGAATCTTATCACCAAACCCTACAACTTTCTGGCAGTGATCTCTAAAACAACTTGACCCTCCATTGAGAAGAGTCAGATTCTCCTCTACACTTGCCAGGGAAGAAGTCCTGGGATCTACTGGAAAACAGCACTATTATGTCATGTTGTTTCTTATCCCTGGACGTGATAGCTCTGCACAGCATCGTCTGGCAACCTACAGTGAAGACCACACAAACAGCTGGTGGAGGTGAATACTACCTCTCCTGTTTTGTCCTGGTTTGAGGTAGAACAGAACCGGTCTTCTTTTCCAGTATTTCAAAAGAGAGCATCTGTCGTTTGTTTAGTGGCCACCCCAGCCTAAACCATGACATGTTTGCAACTTAGGTCAACAGGAATGAAACACAGATGCCTGCATGCAAGACTGTGGTGTGCTTGTACATGACTATCCTTCATTTTAACACTACTGCATTGTGGTTTCACAGTTCCTTTCATTTAAATCCAGCTTGTACTGAGACTGCAAAGGTGCTCCTCTTTGGATGGAGGTGCCCTATAACCTATATAGGTGGCACCTATAACTGACCGAGTACCTGGTCATGCTGATAGGGAGTGGAAAGCACTGTAGGAAGTCTCCTGTTTCTAGATACCTGGAACATAAATGAGACAATCTGGCAAAGACCCAAAAGCAACCATGGCTCTCTTCTAATCTACACAACATACTGTTAACATGGACAAGAGTAGCTGTGGGAGTGAAAACTACTTGCAGTGAGTAGAGAAAGCCCACTGGTGTTGGTGGTCGCTCATGCTTGACTCCCCAGTTCTCTCAGTTCTGTCATTACTGCATCCTTTTTTTTTGTTTTTTTTTTAACATCATAGAAGAAAACTCCAAACAACTGATTGTTGGAGGAACTAAAACCAACATGTAGAAGAAACTTTCCTCCAGGGACAGCCAGACTAAGTATTGGGCTAGGTTAGCCCTTCTGGAGAGCCTTCATTAAGCCTGAAGGCAACACTGCGCAGAGGCAGAGAAACAGATCCTGTATAACCGATCCATGCCACCTAATATTCAGAATGGAAAATACCATGGCATGAATCACATCTTCGGAGTGGTAATAAAACACAAAAGCCTGTTGTCATGCTGGACTCAGTATTTAAACTCTGCAAAAACTCCATTCCTTATCATCTAATACACAGTTGGGACATAAGAGGAAGGATACCAGGATTATTTTCCCAGTATAAATGTGTTGAAACATACCAAAGTATTGTAAGTTTTTAAATGTAAATGAAACATAACATGGAAATTTTTTTGAGCTTTCCATCTGTTGGGATGAGAGCTTGGGCTGTGGGCAAGCACCCAAATGAGAGAGCAATGCTGAAGGAACAACACAGGACCCCAGCAGGTAAGCAGGACTCTTCTTAGATCTTCAGGGTGATCAAGCACTAACTACAGAATAAAGACATTTAAACAGGAAATTTTCCATGAGGTAGCCTGGATTGACAGTAATGGGTATTTTCAGAAAACAGCTTATTGAAACCACTTACACATGTTTAGGTTTGGAAATCAACTACGGAGCCTGCACATTGTGAAATACAATGGATGTTTGTACCAACTGCAATTGTCTGTTTATTTGCATGCCACTGAGTATCATCAGACACTCATACAGCCAGCAGTGCAAGGCTGGGAAGACAATAATACGGTGTCAAAACCAAGTCAAACCATGTCAGCACAAATGATACACTGCAAACCAAAACAAATTGAACATGAAGTCTTAAACCAGCAGGGAGGGAGAGCTTGGAGAACTCACAAAATCAAGGAGCTTTTGGGATATTCCTAATTAGTATGAGAAATTGCACATTAAGAACATGTTTGGTCATCCATGCTTCAGCTAATTCTCAGCAGGTGTGTATGGTGGGCAGTCAAGGCAATCAACACAAACACAAACCAGCTGCCAGCTCCCATTTTGGTGACCTCAGGCCAATGCCATCTAGGAAGAGGCAAATGCCATTGAAACTAATGCCTCCATCAGATGGATTAGCAGGTTATTTAGTAGATTCCTCAGAGATTTCAAATTTAGGGTTGGTCCTGCTCACTGACTGCCAGGCTCAGAGAAAGAGGAGCAAATAACCCAGCAGTAGATCTGACATCCAACCTGCTATGCTCCTGCTCATCCATCTGTGGTGGATGACTATGATGTTACTCCCGTGATCTTACTCCTTACGCAATAACAGCTTTAACTGACAAGTCTCCTTCTGCACAGCTACTGAACTTGGAGTTATCAGTGTTTTCTTCCAAGGTGTGTTGCAGACAGGCTAGGGCACCTTCCTTTTAAAATAAATACACCTGTCACTGCCTCTATCTTGTAGGGAGAATAAATGCTTTCAGCAGGAAATTTCTTGTATTTGGTTTCAGACCTTGGGGCAATATTTTTCTACACATTTGAACTTTAGATGTTTTTGTTATTTTTTTTTTGCTGGGAGGAAGGGACATGGAAAGGCATCCTTTGAATGCCAGGAAAAATATTTTCACAACCTTTTGAAAGCGAACAGCTCTGAAGCTTGAGGTAAGAAATCACATTCTTCCAGAGAACAAAGTATATTCTTCAATTCAGTTGAAAATACCAATTAATTATCTTTCCTTTTTGTAGACTAGCCAGCCTCATTTACTGATTTCACTTACACAACATTTAATTGACAATACATTTTTCACACAGACATGGTTTGCTAATTGTGATGGTGAGTGATTCAGTTAACTGCATTTATTCATGAATCTTTAAAGTATATTTTTTCTTGTAATCAATTTATTCATCAACTATTGCTATACTCAAATATTTTTGTTGCATTTTTCACTCTCAGTTGTACGTTGGAAGTCTTCTAAGGGATGTTTTTTCTTCTTTTTCATTAAGACAAAAAGCTTATTTTAGCACTTTCATTGTCATTGCTTTACGAAGTGAATAACCATATTATTGTTGTTAGTTTTATTATTATTATTGATTTGCAGCAGCTGTTGCAGTATCCTCCCACTTTTTCTGTTGGATAACAGAGAATTATCTCAAAACCTGGGGAAATACCAACATTTTCATAAGGAATGAAAGATGAGATCAAAGTAGGGAAGAAACGCAGCATGCAAAACCCTGAAACATTCACTGGGGAGTTGTAGGTGTTCTTGCTTATCCACGTGGATGTGTAAAAACTGTGGCCGTGAAACGTGCCTGTTCTTACACATCTGTTGCTTTGCTGCTTCTTCTCCACTGTTGCAAAAATGCTTATTTGTCCCCAAGTAACATTTTTGGTGGCATAATGGAGAGAAACAAGTCTTTCCACATGATGAAAATACTAATGCTAAAGTCAAGTCTGTGGAAAGTCATACTGCAAGGAGGCTCCTAAATAGAAATAAGTAAATCCAATTTCAGCGTTAGACCAGCTAAGGAGTACTAAGCTGCCTCATTTTTCTTTTATTATTAAGTCAACAGTTCTTGCCATTATTGTTTTTCATTAATATCTGACTCGTGGAGTCTCATTATTCTGTAAAATTCAGCTTCTCTCATTTTAAAGTTTGTTTCCCTCTGAGAGGAAGGAAAAGTAAATATCAATTCAAAAGCAAAGGGTAATTTATTTTTTAAGTTATTACAAATTTGGTATTATAAATATAATCTCATTACTCTAAGCAGTGTAGTAATTTTTTAAGTTCCTCAGGGTTGGGCTTAGCAGTCCCCTGAATAAAGGTATTTCTAGGAAAAGAAACTATTTATTGGTGTGATTCATCAAGGCATTAATTTTTCAAATGCACATAAAAATAAATGCCTAGAACTATTTAGTACTGAAGTGCTTTTATAATAAGTGATTTTATTCAACAATAAATGCAGCTGTCTAAGTGCTATCAAGGGGAAGAGAGACGATAACAATTCACATTACTACATACTGTCACGATTTTGGTTTGGTCCCTAAAATACGCAAGTGTAGCTGGGAACAGTCCCCTGCAGTCACAGGGCCCGTATTGCCTCTTCTGGGACACTCATGCACAGGGGAAATAGGATTGTTTATATGGAGAAAGGGCGTGGGAGAGAAAGCACTAGATTTCTTGCAAAAAAAGCATTCTGCAGCAATATCTTATCACATCCTGGGTCAAACTGGGACCTCTGTCAAGTAAGTAAAAAGGTTTTGGTCATGCGCCGAACATTGTATCTGACCTGTGACACAACAGGCCAATTTTACCAGACTGGAGATGTCATCACAGCAGAATCACTTCTTGATTTTTTTCCAGTATTATTTCATACTCTCGGGTCCTCCCAAGCAGTTTTAAATCACATGAAACAAACTCCAGCTCTAACTCCCCAACTTCACCTTCCCCTTCCTGGGGCCTCGGTGCTCAGAACGACTCCCTGAGGAGCTGAGCTCCATCACCTGGGGGCAACCCCCAGGAGAGCCCTGCTCCCCTGCTGTAGGTGAACATTCAAAGCTGGACACTGAAGACAAGGGGCTGAGCCACACACTGCATTATTGCTGTATTTGGTGCATTTGCTTTGGAGTAAGGGGCAAGCTGCACATTACCTGTAACACAGAACCACGGCTTTGGCATCGTATCAGTGAAGGCCCCTGCACCCGACCCGTGAGAGCACCTGACAACATTCACAAAGATGAAAAAATGCCCAGTATGGATAAGAAAGCCTCAGACTACATTATTTCATTGTTATTAAATATTTTATGTAAATAACACCTAGACTTCTGTTTGATCCTATCTGTCTATACTGGCTTCTTGGACATACCAGAACAGGACCTAATGCATATTTCTCCCACTGCATGCTGAGTTTCTCCTTTAATCACTGTGAAATAAATAAGTTCTTTTCACTTCTTCCTATTGTTCAGGGAATGAGACGATTCATTTCCAGCAAACACAAACCTAGTAACATGCATTTTGGGGGTGAAATTACGTCTTCCATGCTCTGCAGTTACTATGGTTACCATCCCACAGCATCCCTGCATGTACCGCTAAAAGAAACAGCGCAAAAATAGATGTCCACATTAAAACAAAAGGAGAATCCTGGCCTACTGAAAAATACAAAGTACAGGTTGAGGAACCTAAAAGACTTATTTTCCACAATGGCAAAGGGAAGGGATGTACTTATGGTCTTGTTCATAAGCTTGCTTATTTAGGCTTTAAATGCTGGAGTAGAATTTTGCCCCATTTAGAACTGGGAAGCTGGATGAAACACGGTCCACCCTCATGCCCCAGAAACCAGCCAGTGTCAACGCGTGCCTGGGAAGGGGAGGACAACTGTTGCTGTTTTACCAGTAGGAAGCTAACTCCCCAGGGCCATGAACTGCAACAGTATTCAGTTTCCTGATGCCAGCCTTGCCAGCCTGCCTTCCTCACAATGGTTAGTGGGATGTCAGGGGTTACAGTGAGAGCTGGAAGCTCAAGCCCTGTTATGGTTTGGGTCCACAGCAACAAAAGGACTTAGTGGCTACCGTTGATTTTGTTTGAAGTTACGCGTCTCAGCCCATGGATGCAATACTCAGTGTCAGGCCAAACCTTGGGAGGTGCCTGAATTTGGAGTTTTTCCCCACAATGAGTGTTCTTCTGGCAAATTTGCACAGCTTGGTGCCTCTTTTGGATGTAAGTGTAACCAGGAGCCTCAGCCAGACCCTTCCATGCCAGCCCTGGGAGATCGGTGCAGACAACTTCCCTGGATGCATCTGACCCACACTGCCTGGAGATATCCGTGTACAGCTTAGGCAGCCAGACACTTCCCCATGAATGTGGCTGATGTTGGTGGGGCCAGGAACATCCCTGACCTATTACCCATCATGGAGGTCACAACAGTACTCCAGACCGTGGAGGATTTGAAAGACCCACCTGTGCGGGTGCTGGCAATCAAGTCCTCAGCTCTTCCCCTCCTGAGCAGGCTGCTCTGTACTTGGCAGGAGGTAACTGGAGACTAATTGGAGCAAAGAGAGGGACCAAAATGAAACCTGTTTCTCTGATTAAGCTGCCTGACCAGGAGGAGGAGACCTGAGTTGTCACCATCCCATAAGGGCTAAGGCTTTATATCACTGTAACCATAGTGAAGGAGGTGGGAAGCTTTCCCGGGAGGTGAGAAGTGGCAGTTTGATCACCCCCCAGGCTGACTGGACCTCCAAGCAGACTAGATATCTACAATACTCTCCAGCACTCACCCATAAACCACTGCATGCTTAGATGAACATTTACTTATCGGTTCCAGGCAAAGACATCACTAACAGAAAGCCACAACAGCTGTGATGTGAAGAAAGACCTCAGGATTGAATACTACCATTTCAAGAACTCAGCAGCTAAAAAAAAGAGAAAAACAGTGCTACAAGTAGAGGTAAGCTTTAAAAAAATCCACAGTATTAAAAAAGTCATGTTTTGAACTTTGACGAACCACGTGCCCTAAGAAATACATTGAGTTAATGGTTGACAGTTCATTCCCTATGTACCTGAATATCAACTCCTATACATAACTGGCCAGAGAAGCAACTCCATTGCTATGCCAGTGGCATCACTGGGCAATTGAATAAACGGCCTTCTTATGCTACAAAGGTACAGTCATTTGGCATGGAAGAATTCAGAATAAGTATAAATTTGTGAATTGCTGCAGTCAGCAAAATTAAATGCATGCAACTGAGTGGAGGGAGAGACAAGGGTACTCCTGGCTACCCAGATGCAGCTGGAAGCAGAACCTGTGCTGTCCTGAGTTACAGCCTGTCTGCAGTGACCAGCGCTGGGTTTCACTGCATGCTGCCATGACAGAGCCTTCTACTTCTGGTATAGGGTAATAGTCTACCTAGAGTGACAATGCTGTGGAATAATCAAATTTATGTGAAACTTAGATGCCATCCTAGTCATAGAAGGCAATGGGGTTATTGTTCTACACCTTTTTACTCTTGCTTTTTCTATGTGAGCATCACTGTATCATAATTTTCAATGTTTTCACTGCAAAAAAAATGCAAACTGAATACTATAGTCTTATGGTATTGAAAAAGAGTTCCTAATTATTTTCTTCTGTTTGTTGGTTTGAGATTGCAGCACCAAGGTCATTGCATTTCAGGGTCACCTTCTTTTTGTATCTAATCTGCTAAGGCTGATTGAAAGCAGAGCAACATCTGAATGGTGAGTTCTTCCTTCAGTGTATATCTCAGAGGTAAGGTACAATTTCAAGAACAAATGACAAGAAGGAAAGTTCTGGATGTTTCAGATTCATTGTCCCTATTCTTCATTAACAAATGTTTGGCATGGAGTGGTGTGAAATGTGAGGGAATAAAATAGAATAAAAGTGTGAAAATGCATCCTGAATTCCCCAATGCTTCCCTGCTGTGTCCTTAGGGCATTTCAAGACCTACCTTGGAAAAAGGCTTTGCATAATAATCACTGCTATGATTAGAACGGTGTTTCACATTATATAATATGTACAACTCACCTGATACGCATTGCAAGAAGAATTACTTGCAATTAAAGTTTCAAAATGTTCCAGGTTTTAGGACTTCTCCCTCTCAGCCTAACAAAGCAGCCTCATCAGTTTTCTCAGCAGCCCCTCAGTAAAACTCACTTAAAAATAAGAACATTCTGTAAAAATCCCTCTAAATGATCACAAATTCATAACAGCAATGATACCAGTGGCTCCAGGGCTAGAAGCAGCTCACCAGTGGAGCATTACTGGTCATCAAAGGACTGCAACCTGGGAGCTGAGTAAAACCAGTTTGAGGAGTAACAAGAAGAACAAAGACCAAATATCTGCCGTATTTAAGACACACAGTCAATTTGGATGTAACGTGAACTTGCAAGCCAGTGAAGAAATGGCAAGTTGCAGTACATGTTAATAAAGACAAAAACGATCTCAAGAGGATCCTAGGAGGAAATCATCAACATCGTGCAACTTGGGATGCTGAGGATCCTCCATACCCCAAGACTGAAGCCATCGACAGCAGGACCCAGCAGAGCAATGGAAGGATGAGCACACCACCAGAGAAATGGATGGGTATTAGAAAATTTTGTGTATATATAATTTTAACAATTTGAACTTGTGTTCATTGCAGTCATTCTAACTGGAGTAATAATAACTGTCATCAGCCTCTTAAGACTTTAAGTCGACTAAATTCTTGGCTTTACATCTAATGATGTAAAGCATTAGCAAGATTTTGAGTGTAACAGGCTGGTAGGGCTTCAAGCAACCTATTCTGTAACCTGGATGAAGCAAATTGGTAACAGTCGTCCCGAGGATACACTGCTAGCAGAGTGAAACACGTACCTCTAACACTACAGCTATGGTCTCTCGGGGAAAGGCAGGCATTGCCTCCTATGAATTCAGGCTCCCAAGCTGCAAATGGACACGGACAACCCTAATATCAGGGTACTAAGACAGCACATATGCCTGAAATAGTTAAAGATAGAATTTGAGGCATCTTTTTGTATAGAGGCTATAGCAAAAAGCAATGAAATATAATTTAGGGCTGTCCTCTTCTCCCTCTTCCTGATTTATATTTGGCTGAACTGTATTTAGAATTATTTATGTTCCATATTTAGTTCTCCATGAAAAACAAGTATGTCCTTTGAGTCCTAAATCAATTTCAAATACTATGGCAGTTTTAATCATAAAGTATAGTTTTGCAAAACCTCCACCATATACATAGCTTGAATTATTTTTTTTTCTTTTTAGCTGCATTTATTCTACTAATTTAAAAGCTAGTAAGCAGGATTAAGTATTCATGGGCAGTAAACTGTAATTCTTAAGTCATTAGAGAATATTTAGTGCTCAATACAAATACTAATGTAGTTTAAACTTGATATAACCTTTCCAGATTTTAAGTCATCAGCAAATAAAATATTAATAAAAAACTTCTGGACTGTATCTAGATTTCTTTTTGCATTAGTAACCTTGCTATTACAGAATGAACAATAACCAAAATCTATTTTTCTTAAAGAACAGAGTTTCCAATATAACAAATAACAGTAAAGAAAAAATGTTTAAGTGAGAAATCCTCATTCACATGAATTATGAATGCAAAAAAACCACTGTGTTCCCGAACAAAAAAAAAAATCATTAGGGAAATAATAATAAATACTGCACATATGTTGAGAAATCCTTAATTATGAAATCAAAGCAAAATTAGCCTTAAGTAATATCACTCCATCAGTGATACTTCCATATCAGATTTGTAACGCAACCATTTGTAGCAGCCTCTAATCTCGAGCAAAGTCCCAACCATCCCATTGCATATGCAGGCTTCACAGTTAACATGTTTACTGTCCTTGTTTTGTTTTATTTTGTTTTTTGAGGTAGAGTGACAAAAAGTGCCTGTATGGAGAGCAAATCCCACAGCAGCAACTATCATACACAGTTTGGCAAGCAAACTTCTTTTCTGATGAGTGGAAACTTTAGGGGCGGCTGTAGTGCAGTACTGCCAATGCCCCGCGGTTAGGGAAATCCACCCATTTCTATGTCTACTCATCCTATGAAAAAAGCAGCCCACATTTCAGTTACACCAAAATGTGAGATGTTTTACGATAGAAAACATCCATGAATCTATTAGCCAACCAAACCACAGACACTTACTGATGCGTTTTACTGCTGGATGCGCTGCATGCAGTAGTCCCAGCCTGTAGCCCACCTTGTCCCCGGAGTAGCGATGGGTTTGGTGGGTCCTCCAGCATGCTGTCAGCCAGAGACATGCTTGCCAACCCAGTCCAGGAGCAAGAGCCGTGCTCAGCCTTTGGAACTGTAACTTCAGCCTGCCAGATCGGGCACAGAGAGGTGGAGGGGAGATAGACCAAAGTAAACCTGAGGAACACCTTCTCCAGGGACCATTTCTTTCTCTTTTTCAGGTGTAAGTAGCTCCCCTGCCTGGAGGACCTTGTGCTCGTTTTGGTGCCAACAGCTGCAAAGACCGTTTCTGGTGACAGCAGGGCCATCTCTCCCAGTGGAGTCCAGGCCAGCCAATGGTGATGCCAAGCAAAAGCTAGCCAAGAGCTGAGCAGTAAGCTTTCGCCTGAAAATGGTGGTCGCACCCCTTCCTCCAGTGCCAGCTGCAGAGGGAAAGGGTGTTGTCTACTTAGGGAAGGAGAGTGTTCAGAGAAGGACCTCGTTATGACAACAGTGATGCTGGACACTCGCTTTCTAGGTACAACATTAGGTAGGGCATTTTGATACTTCTGAGTGGAAAAGGTTGGGCATTTTAAACCCAAGGCATCCCATACCCCATCTCCTCATTTGCAGCAGCAACCTCCATGCAGTGGGAGGGGAGGTCTGGAGCGCGTCTCTGAATTACTCCAGACTGTCCCTCCCCAGTTCCCCGGTGGAGCTCAGACACAAGCGCTCCACTCACCATGGCCCCGATCTATGGAAACACGACCGTGCTGTGAGCTTCAATTACATCACTGCAGAAACAATTTTGCCTTGTTAATTGAAAATCACTATAGCTTTCTCTAGAATGAAAAAGCCTAAACTATAGAAGCAGGGGCTTCAACGTATAGAGACTGATTTATATTCACACAGTCTGCCTCCTCCTTGTCATATTATGAATATAATCCCAGGCATTCAGGATATTTTGTTTGCTTTGGTGAACAGATACAGACTTACATGTCTGATAGTTTTTTTTGATAAACTATACAGGTGTAATTCCTCCTGCAGGCCCAGCAAAAATCATCTTGGATACTTGGAATGAGTATGACTGTATGCACACAAAAAAAACCCAAAACCTCAAGAGTTTTTGAGTAAAGTAGGGTCAGTAAAGTGAAGCGGTGGGGGTGATCAGCATCTTTCTTTGCGAGGCTGGTGCTACACCAGACAGAGGAGTGTGGCTCTGCAACATGTGGATGATCGCAGCGGAGAAGGAATGGTCAGTTCAGGGGGAGGATAGCAGTATGGGGAATGACATTACAGGATCAATAAAATCTTCCTCCACCTCCCACACAGTGAATCACCTGCAGTGCTACTCAAAACCGCCAAGATCAATTTCTTGAGTTTTGCATCGGCTGCTGAAATCTGGGAGACATGCTGAGTTTTCGCTCACCAAATCCAGTAATGTAATTAACAGAGCGATGGAGAAAATAAGGATAAATCCTAAAAAATCAAATTGCATCCTATCTATATAGAATTTTGAATGAACATATTATTACTAAATTGACAAACAGTTATTATTGCAGCAGCACTCCTAGGGCTCTGGTCTGCCAAGGAAGCGTTGGCTGGGGTACAACGGAAGAGAGAGACGAAGGGTTGTCTTCATTATCAATTAGCTGAATACGGAGTTTACACAGCCATGGCAAATCCTTTGAGCAAAATCATTCTGCCAGTCAATACTCTACTCGCTAGTATGAACAATCATGTATGGACATATTTTGTTAATTCTACAGATGATGACAGTTTTTATTGTCATAAAGGGAAACTTTACTGCAGAATGCACCGAGCAGCAACACTGTCAGGAAGAAGTCAGGATTCCCCCATGAGGAAGCGTTTTACCCTAAAATGCGCCATTTAATTGCACTTACAACTGTGAAAAATAGATTAGTGTGGTTTCCATTTGTGGCATCTGTTAGTATAATTCTGAGCTGTTTGTCTCCATTTCACTGCTTCTTGTTCAACAAAGATATTTGATTAGCAAGAACTATGTTGCTCTTGTGAAACTTAAAGCTGTATTTGGAATTAGGACCTTTTTTATTAGTATGCATTAAAATCTGTTATTGATCTCCTAGAGGTGCTAATATAAGTGTCTCTTGTAATACAAAAACAAATTAGATTCTGATCAGGTTCAAAGTGTTCAATCAAGGACTACCTAGCAGCATTTTTAAATGAAATGCAGTTTGTGTTTGGCATTTCAGATCAGCTATTTGATTGAAAGTCAGGAAGAATTCCCAGCGATGTAGCAGCTCTCTTCCTTCACTGGGCATCTAAAATGCATCTAGCATTCAGCTGCTGCATAATGTTGACATATTGTTTTGTTCAGTCCAGAGCACTTTGACTTTTAATGTATACTACGGTGGCTAACTTTAAAGGGACCACTGCAGTACATTAGCTTAAAAAGCATTTGCTAAACATTTTAAACCTAACTAATTTATGACTAAAGACTACCATGTTCATTAACAGAATGCAAATGTGTAATGTATCACTTCTTTTACTGATCATAGAGTTTACTCTGACTAGTCTTCGTAGAGAAGTGATAAAATAGGTGAAGCTGTAGTACAGTGACCTTTTGAGACCTCAGATAGATAAGCTCAGGGACCCACTGTGCGAGGTGCTGTACACAGGGCCCTGAGAGATGGACTCGGTCCGGAAAAGCTTATAATTTATACTTGAAAAGAGAGACATAAGGCAGATATGGTATTTCTATCATAGCTACAACACCATTACCAAACAGTGATATTTTCACCTCACCTAACTCCATACCTGAGTAAATCACCATAGGGCTCCATACAGTCAATGGAGAGAAATATTCACTTTGAGGCTGCAGTTCATCTGATCTCTGCTTTGCAGAAAGCCGTCGTCTTTACTAGAACATACAAAGTGACCTACTTTCACCAACTCTAAGAGCCAGACCCCCTGTCTTCCCAGAGGGACACAACCCACTGTGCATGAGCATGCAAGGTGAGGGGAGCGCCGTCCTCTGTCAGCACAAGCTCCACTCACATGGGTGGTCGCTCACCTCGGATGTAGACACAAGTCTCGTCTGTGCTGGTGGAAATCAATGGGTTCACTCTGGGGTGAAAACCAGAGCCCAGAGACATGGGACTGTTGAACAGTGAGCAATCACGAAACCTCAGTGAGGCAGCAGAGGCCAGAATCCAGCGCTCTGGGATGATTTTTGCTTCACCTAAACCGATGAGATTTTAAACACTTCAACTTTGCAATACAGAATCACAGAATCACAGAATGGTCAGGGTTGGAAGGGACCTCTGGAGATCATCTAGTCCAACCCTCCTGCCACAGCAGGGTCACCTACAGCAGGTTGCACAGGATGGTGTCCAGGCGGGTTTTGAATGTCTCCAGTGTGGGAGACTCCACAACCTCTCTGGGCAGCCTGTGCCAGTGCTCTGCCACCCTCAAAGTAAAGAAGTTCCTCCTCATGTTAAGATGGAACTTCCTGTGCTCAAGTTTGTGCCCGTTACCTCTTGTCCTATCACTGGGCACAACTGAAAAAAGACTCTTCTCATCTACCTGGCACCCTCCCCTTAAGTATTTATAAGTATTGATACATCTACTTGTGGAAGAGCACAGCGCCTCCAGGTTCAGCACTGCAACTCTGATGGGCGGCTGCTGCACGCAGAGATTACTGCAGCCAAATAATGGTCTCAGTGGTTTCATCTGTTTATTCAGGTTTAAATTAACTCAACCCAAAAAAATGCCTATGCGGTATTACAGCTAAAATATAAAATTAGACAATATGTCACATGAAAATACCTCCTGGTCAAGGAAAAACTCAAGCCCCAGAGCGTGCCAGGTCCTCTCCTCCTCCAGAGCCAGCTGATACCTGCAGGGAAATCTCCTGCAGGGGGTGCAGCCCCTGTGTCAGCGACAAGGCTCAGGACACTGTTTCTAAACAATTTCTGATTCCTCTAGATACCTTGTGGTGCCAGACTTTGCTCAGATTTTGCCACCCTTTTATGTTAAGTGGCAATTAAAGGTGTGGGTTTGTAAGTGACACTAAACTCAGCATACCTCTAATCAGACTCCTCTCCCCAACGTGGATTTTGCCCATTTTCTAAGGTCTTCCAGAGTATTTCTGCTACCTCTTGCCATTACTAACTTCCCAGCTACACAGAAAAGCTCCTAAGAAAATGACATGAGCTCTCTGGCTCATTTGCTAGTGTTCACTCAAATGACGATTACTGGCAAATAATAGGTGTGGTGTCTATGAACTTCATTTCTTGCTGCCTGCTGGCCTTAACAGCTATCTAACGCCTGCCTTCCTCCAGTTCCCAAGCAGGTAACAGCTGGGCTGGGGAAAAGGAGGACATTTATTTGTCATATGGCCCAGAGCACCTTTCTCCCCTCCAGCCTGGCGGAGATGCAGCTGCGAGAGCGCTCAGCCTGCACAGAGCAAGCCCATGCAAAGACAGACCAGGTGCTCCGGGTGCCGCTGCACACGGAGAACTATGAATCAGAAGCTGAAAGGGAAAAAAAGGTGTCTCCTGTGCTGGCTATTAACGTGGCCACGTCAGTACACCCCAGGCTGCTGAAGTGCAAAGGAGGGAAAAAACAGGTCCATAACTGGTGCATAACATTTCTGCCCTGTTGCCCTCTGATTTAACATGGGCAAAAGTGAAAAAAAGGATCACCACAACTGCCCCATCAACACCATCAATGCATTACCTATCTTAATCCTCTCTCATCATTACCTTTTTTTAGTGCTCCAGGATGATGAGAAAACTAAAGGACAGTGATTGCTGCAAGCCCCACAGAAAAGTCTAAGCATTAAAAGCTTTTCTTTACAAGTGAAATCCTTTGCCTGTGCTGCACCGAAAGCAGGTTGTGGTGGGGTAGCACTCTGCCAGCAGCCCCTGCGTCCAGGGGGTGAGAGAGAAACAAGCCTTTTCTCCAAGGTCACATCGCCCTGCCTGAGCAGCGTGTGAGACGGCACCGAGCCTTGCCGGGGAGGGACGCCGCAGCACGCCGGGGCACCAGCCTTGCTGCCGATGAGATTGCCTGGAAAACACAACACGGCAGGATCTCTCCAGTAGCTGAAGGTCACCAGTCGCTAAATGCAAGATGACGCAGCCAGATGCCTCGTCCGTGCCCTCGCTTCCCTGCTGGAACAGCACCGTGAGCCCGGAATGCCGGGGCTGGAGCTTGAAGTACGGGAGTGAACCAGGAAAAGGAAAGCCCCGGAGTTCCCAGCAGAACACTGAACGGGGCTTGTTCCAAGCCTAATCAAACCATTATTTTCAAATAATGAAATTAAGATGTATCAATCTAATTTTTATTTTTCATTAACTAAAAGTCAATCATTCACCACCTGGTAATAGCATTCATTATTGCACAAAAGCACACGGGTTACCATATCATGCTGAAATCACTCTATGTATGTAAGAAAAAGGCTAAACTCACCCTTAAGCTAATTTCATCGAAGCCAGTTACTCCAGGATCGAGCTTTACCCAGTTACAGACTTAGGTCCCAACTTCTGAGGATGGCATCAATCCTAGGTAATAAATGGTGCTCACACAAAAACTATGGGAAAAACTACCTGTTTTAATTTACTGCAGCACCACTCTAACCTGCCCCCGAATGGAAACTGCAGGCTGCTGAAGTTTTGACATTTGAACACTTTCAATTAGTTGACACACTAGTAATTTGCTTGGTATCATCCTAAATAATAATACATATTGTGACTGAATTAATTTGGCAAGCAGCCAACTAGGAATTTCCAATTAGGAAAAAGTTAATTATGTACTTGTCACAAAATGCACTCTATTTATGGCAAAATGTGTTGACTTTAAGTCAATCTTGATATTTACAGTGAATTAAAAGTTACCACAGAGTACAATATTTATGCTAAGGACAAATTGTCTGGTGGGGAAAACAGAAAAGGGAAGGAGGCGCCGGCAAACCCCAGCTGGGGGTGGATGGGTTGGGGTGGAGCACCCCATTGCCTCCTCCCAAATCACTGCCAACACGGTGGAGAGGGGAGCCGAGCAGGGGCAGCCGGGATTCACCAGGCACTACCACAAACCAGCCGGCAACACCTGAAAAGATGCACATAAATTGCAGCAGACACCGGTTATGTCTTCGCAATGAAACTCGAGAGCAAACCACTGAGTTAGGAGGAGGTTTCCTCAAAGATTCATTTTGGGTATCAATCTCATTAAAGACTGTAACCAAAAGCAAGACAGCGGTCATAATTTGCTGATGATACCTAGCCAGGAGGAGTTCTGTCAATTCAGAAAAGAACGGGGATTGCACGCAGTAATAACCAGATGACCTTGAGGTCTGAACTAATAGAAATGGATGGAAATCAATTGTGCAAAGTGCAAGGCCATACACCTAGGGACTAGTAATGAGCATTTCTGGTATAAGCAGAGAGCTCATAATCTGGAAATGGTAGAGGACAGACACCTCGATGTCTAGACAGACGCTTCTAGACATTCAGAAGCACTGGCTGGTCACAGAGTCACTGCAAACCACCAATGTGAGGCAGAAATGGCCCAAAAGATCCTAGAACGTATCAGAAGCATTTCCACAGAGATGGGGAAGCAGTAACAGCATTGCACAAAGAAATGGTGGGATGTCCCCCACAGGGCTGTGTATGAAAATATGGCATGCTTACATGTTTAAGAAAGGTGATCTCAAAGTGGAGCAAGAACAGAGATGTGGCATTCATGATGCTATGGAAGATTACGTGTTTAACTTACAAGAAGTGACTAAAACAACAGTTTGTTTGGACAGCAAAGGGCAGTAGAGAGCAGATTACCATTATTCAGTATAAATACAGTAGTGGGGTAAAATGTGCATATTTACTACCAGGGAGGAAAAGGAGCTGGTTAAGCTAGAGGACATCAAGAAAATAAACAGGTATACGTGTATTGCTAACATATTTATACCAAAAGTAGGAAGGGTGCTTCTAATCAGCATTAGAACTGAGCAGTGAGGCCACTAAGCTAACTACTTTTAAGACAGGCAGTGATACAGATATGGAAGAAGTTGCATGAGGTGACTGCCTGCAGCCACGGGGGCTGGAGGCCCCTTTGGAGCATCGTTCAGTGCCTGAGCTCCACGGTAAGCTCAAACAGAGAGCCCTGGTGTCCGCTGGGACTTTTCCCATGTGACCTCCTGCAGACGTCACTTGCACCTAAAAAAATCATGTAAAGAAGTTGTTTCATAGGGTTTTTTTCCCTGTAGGAGCAGAAACCTTGGCTTTCTGATGAAAGAATGTAATCAAATGTAGTCATTTTAGCCAATTTAGTCATTTCTTCCCTATGCCAAATGCAGCAAATTAGCTGGTTCCACCTCACACCCAGACCTAAGTGGACTGAAATGTCACTAATTTATCTATAGAAAGGATTATTTAGAATTCCTTTTTGGAACTGTTTGCAACAATGGAATGCCAAAACTGAGGATATCCAAACATCACAGGGATGGCAAAACTTTAGCTTAGGTCATAAACTTTTATCCTGACTTCATAACCCTGAAAATTCTCTGCTGTCTATAACTACGCAATACCCTCAGTGACAGAGACAAGTAGCTTTATTTGAAATTTTCCAAACTTGGTACCAGAAAAGTGTAACTCATAGACCATATTATTATATTATTATTATTACTAATATAAAGCATGGTTCTTTTTCACACAGCTATATGAAACATACTTTTCAACTTTAACTTCAATATATATCAGAAGACATGTCTTCCTGTCCATATTGCCTCCAGAATGAGAACTAAAATAACATAACAGGCACTAAATCATCAAATCAAAAAAATGCATCAGCATCTTGTGTTGTTATGAGAGGTACTATACAGTACAATTTACAAGGTAATAGGCCTATTCATCATCGGCACATCATTCATTCCAGTTTCTCTGCTCAGATGATGCAGGGCAGGAATTCTGATGGACTATTTGTCCTTGCTTTGATTAAGAATAAAACATGGCTTGAAAATAACAAACTTTGCCTGCCATTCTGCATCTCTGAAATACCATTCTTGTGTGACCAGAATGGATCAGAAGTACTAAATATACCGATCACAACGTTATGAAATCAAAGGTTCCACCCAAACCCCACCTTTTCAAAATTCACTGTATCAAGCTGGGATAAGGATCGTGCAGACATCCATTTATCTTTGCATTTCTAAACTGCCTTGCTTTGGCAGCATGATAATCCAGGGGTTAACTGAGGACTTGGTGCACCTGGATTCAACTCCCTGTTATGGCCTGATCATCCTGTATGACCTTAGAGAGGTCTCAGGCTAAAGAAGATGATGTGCTTGAATACCTTCAACAATCTGCCTTTAGTTTACAGCAGTGTTCTAGTCTACTACATCTTTCTGACTATGTCTACACAGAACCTGCTCTGTTCTGTTCTTTACTAACTGGGGATAAAGATGAGTAAGGATTTTGAGACAACTGGATATTATGGAAATGAAGCTACAAAAAATCTTTTAGCAGTAGTTTTTAGTGTAGAGGCAAATGTGTACCCTGCTCCGTGACGTCAAGGGTTGGCCTTTGCATGACTCTCACCGGGAGGAAACGCTCTTGCCTTCGATGTGCTCTGGTAGAGATTTTGCCCCCACCTCTTTCTAATTTTTCCAGAGGGCTCTTTTCATCACAATGCACAAGATAGCTGAGGCTGAAGGGATCGCACGAGAAGAGAACAACCTTCAGACAACAGTCTTTTTCTATTGAGACATTGTTTAGTTGCTTTCATTCCAACAGTACCTAAGTTAAAGGCAGCTGAACTGCAGGGGTGTAAGATGCTCTCTCTGCCCCAGCTAGCTAACTGAATGCAAAAACATGCTGTACCCACAGCTAGAGACAGCTGTCAGCAGGTATGAGGACCAAAATCCTGCTGGGCCCCACACCGCTCGCCTCTCCATGTCAGCCAATGCACGGGACAGCCCCACGTTAACCTGCTGACTCCAGACACCGCTCTTCTGTGCCCACTGTTGCCGTATTTCCAGCCTTCTCAGCGTTTCCTAAATAATCACAACTCCAAAGCATTGTAATGCTCCCCTGATTTCATGGTGATACACTCATAGGTTTCTTTAGCTTGCTCACTAAACCAGTGGCACAAGCAGAAATGTCTTTGCTAGCTGGAGAAGCCCAGAGGCGCCTGTGGCCACTGTAGGTGTCCGGCTGCGGGACCTAGGACTGCAGCACGATCCCCAGACTGCACAGCATCCAACGTGTAATTCTGTCCTGAAATATCATTCGAAATTTTCATTTCATGGTCTGTGGCATTTCAAGGTTTCTCTTCCATTTTAAATATGCTTATTTCACAAAGCACAAAAACAAACTTCCTTTCATAATCCTGCACCTCCCACTGCAACCTGAGAACGGAGCTCAACCCTCTCACCCATGAACCGCCATTTACAACATTTTAAGGGGCAATAAGAGCTTTCTGACCCTCTGCCTCTCTTGAATTAGCCTGGTTTCAGGTCCCTGTGGGCTCCCTTCATAGCTACAGCACAGTCTGAACTGGTGCTGAATATGCTTGAGAAGGCACGTCTGAAACATCGAACCGCCGGTTACTCTGAGAACACCCCCATGGCTCTGACTTCTCTCTTCCTCCAGGTAAACTGACCCACTCCTTTCTCTTGAAACAATAAATGACTTGTCTCTTGTAAAAGAAATGTCGCTGTCACAGTCCAAGCTGGAAAAAGTCACGGACATCCTGACTGCATTATGGTGCATCTGCACCCCTGCTGATGCTGCTTTAAGGGTGCCCGTGTCGCACACATCTCCTTCCAAATCCTTTCCTGCTCACTCGCAAACATTTGTTAAAACTGGCATATGCGATTGTCAGTGAGCTATTTTTTAAGAACAATTTGTACTCTTCCAGTACTGTGACTACAAGACGAGAGACGCCTCATGCGTTGTAGCTCCTGTTATGGCATGATCTTCCTACAGCTGCGAGACAGAGCAGTTGCTGTAAATCATCGGTACTTCCAGCACATGTTGTGGTAGAGGCAGCTGATGTTAGTGCCGTCGCGCGGACGCGAACAAGGGCAGAATGAGATGCCATGGCTCCTTCCATGATCCCAGACAGGCAAATAGGTGCCTGGAGGAGGGAGAGGCACCTGCACCTCTCGGCTTTGCTTCAGGCTGGGATTGGAATATGCTGACAAGAAGCAAGAGGACTGAAGGACGGAAGGACTGTAGTACAGACGGGCATGCCTGATAGTCTCTGGGATAGACAGGAGCACTGCACTGTGCAAACGAGGTGTCCTAATGAGGATGTGGTACTTGTAGGTGCACCCTCCAACGACCTGCTGTCCCTCAGGCACCCCGTTTTCCCCCCACCGCCAGCAGTGGTTCGGAGGCACAAGCTAGCCAGACAACAGCGAATTAGCTCCGTGCTGCGGTCTGACGAGAAATCCCAGACCACTAGATAAATAACCCACATTTTTCAAAAGATATGCCCAAAGAAGTGTTTATTTGATGAACGCTGCTGAAGAGCATTTTGCACTATCAGCTAAATAGTGGTACTTGTTTACAAACCAGGCTAATTATGGAGACATCATATTTTCTGTTTTATGAGCTCACCAGTGGGCGACACAGACCTGCTGCAAGACTAAAAAGCAGAATTTGGCCATAAACCACCGCTAATCTTTGACTCCATCTATAGGTATTCAGAACCATTTCAGTGGAACACAGAAAGAAGAACTGTGAGAGGACGGGCTGATAATTATTTCTCCTTAATTAGGATTTGATCTTTTGTACATTAGGGGGATGAAAACAAGCCTAGATACTCACACTCCTATTCATTTGGTAATTCTAAATGACATGGAATTAAAAGCAAAGCGGTGAATCCCTCACTCAATATGCACACACAATTCCCATTAAGGATAATGGTTATTTTGCTGTGACCAGCATGTGTTTTGAATGTTTAATTTCCATCACAGGTTTCTATTCAATTAGATCTATTGGCAACAAGACTTAAATGCTAAGAAGGAGGAAGGTGAACCGGAGGTTAAAGAAAAAATACTAATTGCCTATGCGGTGTTTTCCAGAACTGCAACATCTATGTCCGTCTCCCATAAAACAATGTTAAATAAAGCAGACTTTAGTCCTTCATTACTTTTACACATAGCTTAGGTGCTACTGTGGCTGATACCACGAGCAGTAGCAAGGGGAGGAACCAGTCCCATGTGCCATGCTCTCATCAACACAAAATCATAGAATCATAGAATCACAGAAAGGTTTAGATTGGAAGAGATCTAGTTCCACACCCCTGCCATGGGCAGGGACACCTCCCACTAGACCAGGTTGCTCAAAGCCCCATCCAGCCTGGCCTTGGACACCTCCAGGGATGGGGCATCCACAAGTTCCCTGGGCAACCTGTGCCAGTCCCTCAGCACCCTCACAGTGAAAAATTTCTTCCTAATATATAATCTAAATCTTCCCTCTTCCAGTTTGAACCCATTACCTCTCGTTCCATCACTACATGCCCTTGCAAAAAGTCCCTCTCCAGCTTTCTTGTAGGCTCCTTTCAGATACTGGAAAGCTGCTATAAGGTCTCCCCCGAGTGTTCTCCAGGCTGAACAACACCAACTCTCTCAGCCTGTCGTCACAGGAGAGCTGCTCCAGCCCTCTGATCATCTTCGTGGCCCTCCTCTGGACCCGCTCCAACAGGTCCATGTCCCTCTTATGTTGAGGGCTCCAGAGCTGGACGCAATAAAATGCCACGATGAGGTGCACTGCCCTGTGTCTGTCGTGAAGTGAAGCTGATGTGCAGTGCCACCAGCTTGCCTGAAGATGTCTGAGGACTCTGGTCACTAAGCCGTACCTCTCCATTGCTTTCTCTTCTGACACACAACCCCTTCCAGTGAAGCCCATGGAGAACATGTGCAGCCTCTGACTTGTAATGGGAGCCACAAATTGAAGAGAGTTTCTTAACAAATTAAAGCAAACTTTTTTTTCTTTGATTGCTGAGGAGCTGAAGTTTGGTAGCCATCACTGGAGGACAAGGGTTTTTCTTTGCTGGAAATACATTTGCCACAGAAATGCCTTCTCTGCACAATGGATTGACAATAGTTTTCCAAATGATAGATTCAGTTCTTCTTAACACTACCATGACTAATCATACTGGGCTCCTTGCTGCCAGAAATCAAACCAAATGTAGACAGACGCTGGGGGAAGCAGCTGCAATTGTGTGTCCCACCCAGCCGAGCCAGGAGGCACGGGGGATGCCAGGACCCTGTGGCAGAGCAGGGCACCTCCAGAGAGTGGGAGATACCCTCTGCCCCACTGCTGTCACCAAAAAAAGCAAAAACCACCCTGGTTTCATTTGCTTTGCCAGACAGTTCTGGAGGGTGATGCTGCAGTTGAAATAGCAAATTTGTGATTTTCTGAGCCTAGCCATCAGACAAAGCTGGAGACTATCAAAAGGGAAAAAAAATTCTCTGTCATAAAAGCTCTGAAGTCAACAAAAGTACACCAAAGAGGAGTGATCCTGCTGGGAGGTATCTGTAATTCACTTTGACCATAGGACACAATTTGGGCAAGGGTGCCCCTGAATTTTAAATGGTATTTGCTGGAACACAAGTAAGGTCTTAACATTCACAAGACTGATTTCCCTGATGGGCTTTTGTTATTTTTGATACAATATGCAAGCTCACAGTGAAATCCTGCTCCTCACCCTTGTGCAGTCCATCCACCTGAACTTCACCAGCTGAGAAAAACTAACAGGATTTTACCCTTTGGCCAAACACCTCCAAATATACAAATGCAGACACCCCCCATTCTATAACAAAAGCAGGTAAAAAACTCAGGTTGGATAGAAATTCATCAATAAAACTGAAGAAAGCTCTAAACAGAGCCTGAGCAGGTAAAATAAACCTTTTCAAGCCAAGGTGATCACTGACTAAATAAACACTTTTACTGGACCTGACAAACAAGGCCAGTACATTTGCTCCCTGGGCATCATGGAAGGTATGTCCAAGGAGAGAGAGAAGAAAGGGCAAAGCAACACAGGAAAAACAAGACAAAAAAGGATGTCATTAGAGCCAATGATGGGTATACACAACTGCACTGGTTTGCGTCACAAGGTTTTGGTAGCTGGGGGGCTACAGGAGTTGCTTCTGTGAAAAGCTGCTAGAAGCTTCCCAGTGCCTGATAGAGCCAACACCAGCCAGCTCCAAGATGTACCTGCCACTGGCCAAAGCCGAGCCCATCAGCGATGGTGGTAGCGCCTCTGCGATAACATAGTTAAGAAGGCGGGAAGAAAAACCCGCACAAGAGCAGCCAAAGAGAGGAGTAAGAAAACGTGAGAGAAAGAACTCTGCAGATACCAAGGTCAGTGAAGAAGGAGGGGAAGGAGGTGCTCCAGGCGCCAGAGCAAACATTCCCATGCAGCCCCTGATGAAGACCATGGTGAGGCAGGCTGTCCCCCTGCAGACCACGGAGGTCCATGGTGGAGCAGATATCCACCTGCAGCCCATGGAGGACCCCATGCCAGAGCAGGTAGATGCCTGAAGGAAGGTGTGACCCTGTGGAGAGGAGCCCATGCTGCTGGAACAGTCTGTTCCTGAAGGACTGCACCCCATGGAAAGGGCCCACGCTGGAGCAGTTCATGAAGAACTGCGGCCCATGGGAAGGACCTACGTTGGAAAAGTTTGTGGAGGACAGTCTCCCATGGGAGGGACTCCATGCTGGAGCAAAAGAAGAGTGTGAGGAGTCCTCCCTCTGAGGAGGAAGGAGCAGCAGAGACAATGTGTGATGAACTGACCACAACCCCCATTCCCCATCCCCCCTGTGCCACTTGGGGGGAGGAAGGAGAGAAATCGGGAGTGAAGTTGAGCCCAGGAAGAAGGGAGGCGTGGGATAACATTTTTAAATTTGTTTTTATTTCTCATTATCCAACTCTGATATGGTTGGTAAGGACTTAAATTAATTTTCCCCAAGTCGAGTCTGTTTTTCCCATGATGGTATTTCCTGAGTGATCTCCCTGCCCTCATCTTGACCCATGAGCCTTTCGTTATATTTTCTCTCCTGTCCAGCTGAGGAGCTGAGTGACAGAGCCGCTTTGGTGGGCACCCACCGTCCAGCCAGGGTCAACCCACCACAACTATCAGTCATCAAGTGGAAAAAAAAGCGCAGAATCCTGGCTGCAATTGGCTTTATCATCTCTTGAAGTCAAGCTGGGCACCTCTGCCCTGCCTGCCAGCCCCCCCGAGAGCAGACCTTAAAGGACTCACAGACAAACCAAGCTGTGGAGGAAGATGTCCACCCAGATGAGTGCCCCTCCTGTGCAGAGCCCTGCAGCCCCTCACCCCGCAGCAGAAAGAGCCCCCAGCTGGGATCCCTTTGAGCCACCTATTCACGTGTGTCAGCAGCACTCGGGGTCGTCGTTCAAGTGACAGTCTGAACCGTGCCTGAGAAGTGCCACCCTGCACTGGGTGAAGGGACGGTAGCAGCAATAGGAGGTGACAAATTTTGCCATAATTTCTCATACATATAGTCCATGGCAAGTACACATCACAGTATTTGCTCCATGAGCCATAATGTGGCACATCCCACCTGCGCACTGACAAATACAACTGGGAACAGCACCTGCCACGTGCCTCTGCTTGCAAAGCCGTCCCTCGTGTGTTGGGGTGCAGCCCTGAGCAGGTCAGCACCAGCCGGGCTGCAGGGGTGTCTGCCTGCTCTGTAGTGGTGCTGGGAAGAAAGAGAGAAGTCTGCACCTGCAGACACTTGCCACAGTAATTTGGGTCCATGAAAGCCCCTTTTCCCAAAATAATTAAGTGGCATGAATGAAAACCTGGTGTGGTGCTACATTGCATTATGGCAATAGACCGGTGTTCATTTTCTCACTTAATTTTTTAATATTTTCTGAAGAAGCCTTAGAAATCAAATATATTTTCCCAACCATGCCATTCTTCCTTATTTGAAGAGTATTGTTCATGGTCCTGAGAGACCTAACACCACCCTGCTTCCTTTTGTAGCCCTTTTCTAGATACCGAAATCAGGTACAACATCATCAGAAAAATGCCCATTGGGGGAGTTTAAACTCAACATCCTTTCCTTTCCTCATAAAGTCAAAGACAGCTTGTCAAAATCTGGCCTGCAGGTAAGCATTTTATTGGCTCCCACAGAAGTTGCTAAGAAAGCAAATATTAATCATTTATTGATCATCTGACCTCACAATATGTTAACATTATTGCGTACCTCGATAAAAAAAGTGTGGGCTTTTCAACAAAAGTTGGAGAACACCATGAGCCCAATTTCCACACCAGTGAACGTGAGGACACCAGAGTCATTGCTCTGACTTCATTTATGGGAGCAGGTACTTATGTGTATGAACGCAAGAAATCATTGCAGACCTGGAGGCTGCTGTCAGACCCCACTCGCTGCCGGGGGAATTCTGCTCTCCACGACAAGCCACCCACTCCCCAAACACAGCAAACGCTGCCAAAGAAGGGATCTCTTGTGCATTGATCAGCATGAAACGAGCATACAGGTGTTTGCTCTGGAGCACAAGAAACAAAAAAGAAGGGGCAGATGGAAATTAGCCAGTGCTATTGAATTATGGTGGGTCTTCCTGGTATCTAGGGCCAAGTTGTTCGTGTCCTATCATTTACACATGTAACCTCATTGGAGGCATTTGCAATAAGCACTCTAAAATGGACTGGATTTGGTTCCAGAGGGTATTTGATCAAGTCAAATAAACTATTTTCATAGGCAATTAAGACAAATCACTCAACATTTGATTTCCTTTTATTAGAACAGCGATCAGCCCCTATATTAAATATAATATACTTTGTAAATTTCTCTGCAACAAAATGAAACTGTGGTTTTCATAAACATTTCACAGGATTACACGATCACCACAGCCTGAGTCAGTGGAAAGATGTGGCAAGACTGATCTGATAAGAAATTAGATGGGTAAATTATGCAGAAGACAATTTCTGTAAAAAATCCTCCATACACTCTGTAAATTTTGATAGCTTGACAAATAATTTCAAAGATAAGGAGTTTCCCTCTGCTTTTGAATATTTATGGCGTGTAAGAAATTCTTGCTTGACACCCAACGGGGAATCAGGATATGAACACAGCAGCATCCTTCCCCTCCTCCTTTCACCCTGGACAAACTCTAGATGAGCAGGACTGACTCCTCCAGCTGTCCCAGCCTGTGAGACAGAGGAGAACAGGGGATATGGGGAATGGCACTAGAAATCCCAAACAAAACCAGATTTCCAACGCTGTTCGATTGGGATCTTAACATAGTATTTTGCGTGAGCACTGACTTCACTTCAAATACAAAGAAAAATGCTGTGTTCAGATACAGCTATACAGAATCTGTCACATTCTCAGCACATTTTACTTTATAAATACAAAAATTAGCACATTTTGTGCTATACACAAAGAAATGTCAAGTAGGTAACCTAAAACCCCAAAAGACATAAATAATAAATCTGATTTAAAGAGCAGTGAATATAGTAATAAACTTTACAGGATTCCAATGTCACTGTATGCGATCAGCCATCATAAAATGCTACTACCTCTGAATTTCAAAACTGAAAGTTAACTACTATGGGCAACAGTATCTAATACCAGGCTTGGTACAAAGCCCATTAAGATATACCATCTGTGCAAACGTCTGTCCCTGAGCACATTTCATTTATAAGATAAAAATAACGGGCACGATATGAGAAAACCTAAGAAATAATTAGAGATTAAAACTCGATTATATATATGAACGAACATTTTAAAATAAAAGTATCTAAAAATATATATATGTCCATGTTTAGCACAAGGAAAAGCACAACAATCTTGCACTGTAAATCAGCATCCTTATGGTAAAACCTCTTCCTAAGCAAGAAGGATTCTCCAATGTCATGGTTAAGTCAGAGCTGCTGCAGGTTAATGGCACTGATACAGGCCAGGAAGCGGCAATAAGACCCCCCACCACAAAGATAACACCACATCCTGATGCAAAGATAAGACTTTTAATACATGATTTTGAGAGGGTTTCTTCCCCTCTGACTTTGACCAACTGTTTGTTCACACAACAGCCAACGCAGGGCAAGGTGACGTTTGAGGGGAGCACAGCAATCTGCTTACATAAACTGTAAGGCCAAGACCAAGGACTGAAGTTTTAAAATTACGTCTTTTTAGTAAGGATACTACAAAACTAAGGTTTTAGTAACTTGAGACTAAAAAATTCCACTCCTTTTTTTGTTTTTTAAAGCTCAATATCTCTGTTGCTGGTATGGATCAAATAATATTTTCATGTATGTAAGTGCAAGAGCATTGAGACAGTTATCGCATAGATTATAATCGATCCACTAATTAACACTAGTCTTCTCCCATGCTTTGGCTGAGTACTTTTTTTTTCCTGCTGGGAGACCTGCAGACCTCGGTGCAACCACAGAGGAGAGTGGCACGATGAATCCCTAAGTACAACATGGTTTGGCAGATTGTTGCACAAGAAAAAACCTGCTATCAGCTAAGGGAAGCAACAGGCAAACGTGCATCATGAGGGCAGCCACCTCATCAGCAGCACCTTCCTCCGGCTCAAACATCCTAAAACTGCATGAGAGTTTGGGTATTAGGAAAACACTGCATTAATTGCAGAAACCAATTTCCTTTCCACCACCTGTTTTCCGACTGCTCAGCACCCCCAGCGAAGCGTCGGGTCGCACAGTCCCGCCGTGCAGATGTCCTCTGGCAGCAGTGGGGCTTCCAGATGCAGTGGCAATAGTGGTGTCCCCCTGGGCATTCAAAATGGAACCAGGTGACTTATTTTATTGATATTCAGTTTCCTTTGGAAATGAATCAAGACCAAGACAAACCCCTCTATCAGCAAAGGAGAGCGTACAGAGATAACAAAAGGACAGAAGATGCCCTCACAGGGCTTTGCTTCCTTGTCTCCTCCCCATCAATAGAGCAGGGTTTACTTTCCTGTTGCATGGGTTCAGGCCCCCGCTCACACGTGGACATGTTTCACCAAAGACTCTGAAAGAAAACCCAATTTGCTGTTTTGGCTCTGCTCCAGCCTTCCCTTCATGCTGTGTCTGCAGGTTGAAGGTGGCCACAGTCCTGCCCCTGCCCGGGGCACTGGGTGGCCAGGCCAGGCCATCCCCAGCAGGGGCTCTTCCATGGAGAAGGTCCTCAGTAAATGGCTACACAGTTAGGGGGGAAGAATAGCAGAGCTTTTTCATCTTCTTAACCTCATTTCTGTGGGTCTGCAAGAAGATCAGCACACATCCCCCTAGGTCCTGCCCTCATTCATCTATTTTTCCTCTAAGCTCACAGTCTCCAGCAAAGCGGGCGAGCTCCTAGCTTTAAGGTGGCATTTGCATCTGCTCAGATGAAGCAACTGCCACCCTGCGCTGGTCTGGGACCTGACTACTGCCTGGCACCCCTGCCAGAGAAAACCAGCATGAACACAGGCTGACCTGTGGGATGTTGACTTTTGAAGCCCTACGCCATCCTGGTGGGTGCCCCACTCCAAGAGCCACGCTAACAACATCCAGCTGAGGAGGACACTGCAGCCAGGACAGCAGGAAGAGAGGAAGTGGGATGTCTCCTTGAGGATATTGGGTTTGGAAATCTGTGTCTATTAATTATGTATAAATGTAACTAAAGCTGCATTTTTTACTTCTATTGGAGAGCAAAAAGAGCTTCTAATTTGGAGCGAGACGTTGACATTTGAAAAATTGAATATATAAGCAAAGACTCCTAGTAAAGTTTCTCTGCCAGAAAACTTCAGCAATTTTCTATTTTTTTTATATTTTTGATAACTGCCTGAGAAAAAAATATTGATTGACAGGCCCAGAGATAAGTGGAGGAATGCTCAGAAAGTAATATCTTATAAATGCTACTTTCATGTAACATTTCCCCACTTATCGTCTCTCATATTTCCAAATGAATGAGGTAATGTTAAAACCCTCCGCAATCAGAAAATTATTTTCTATATAAAACACATGCTATCCTTCTGCCTGCCTGTAATGTGCCGATTGCTAACGTCTACTAATTATTTTCACTTGCTCATCCAATGTGAACTCCGCTATGTATTTCTGTTATTCTCTAAGGATATATCCTGTAAGCAACAAAGCTATATGTTCTCCTTAGTTTTTTCAACATTTTAAATAATCTGCTCCACATGTGACCAAGAATTTTAAAAGAGGTGCTTGTGTCGTTAATATTGTTCTTCATACGTGAGGACATAAACTTTCAGAGAACTACAAGAACAATCCTGTTGTGCCAGTATTTTCACTAGGTAGCATACAGGCAGCTCAGGTAATTAATGGCTTGTCAGTCTGACAGTGATCCCAGAGAAAATAATGAAATGGCTGAGAGGGACTTGATTAATAAGGAAATAAAGATGGCTAATATAATTACCGCCAATCAACATGGGCTTATAGCAAGCAGATTTTGTCAAACTAATTTGATTTTTTATGGAGTTTCAAGTTGCTAAAAGTAACCATGATGGTATAATAGACTTCTAAAAGCTACTTTAGATGGTGCTTACTACATGATGTTTTGATTAACCTGAATGATATAAAAATCAACATGACATATATTAAAAGGATTAAAGCCTGAGTAATTGATCATTCATTAGCGAACTGTTCTTGAACATGTGTTTCCAGTGAGATCCTAAAGCCATTCATTCTTAGCCCTACTCTTCTTCATGTTTTAACACTGATCTGCAAAAAACCCATAAAATCATTACTAATAAAGTTGGCAGATGGGACAAAGATTGGAGGAGTGGCTGAATAATGAGGAGACAGAGCCAGCAGTACAGAGGGGATTGGATTGCTTTGAGAACCAGCACGAATAACCAACATCAACTACAGCAGAGCCAGACGGAGACCTTGCTGTTAACAGAAGGGGCTCTATTCTTGGAAAAAACAAATCTGAAAAGAGCTGAGGGGTATTGCGGGGTTTTCAGCTGGACAGGCATTTCAGTAAGATGTTCTGCTAAAGGAATAAATGGGATCCCTGAATAAGGAAATGTTGAATGGGGTAACAGGCTTTTACCATAGCATTCAATCCTACAATACCGCATCCAGCTTTGATCCCCACAGTTCAAGGCAGATGTTGAGTAGTCAGAGGGAGTTCAGAAAAGAGCCACAAGAATGACAAAAGAGTTGGAAAACATGGTTCATGTGAAAAGGTTCAAGGTGTTCAAGATATTTAAGTACAAAAAGTATCTGCTCACAACCCAAGACGCACCATGTCGAACAAGAATTGTATTTAGAGGATTCCCCAGTCTGGCAAACAGGTGCAAGAACTGGAAACTGAGTCATGGAATCACAGAATGGTTTGGGTTGGAAGGGAACTTAGAGACCATCTAGTTCCAACACCCTTGCCGTAGGCAGGGACACCTCCCACTAGACCAGGTTGCTCAAAGCCCCATCCAGCCTGGCCTTGAACACCTCCAGGGATGGAGCATCAATAACTTCTCCAGGCAACTTGTTCCAGTGTCTCACCACTTTCACAGTAAAGAATTTCTTCCTAATATGTAATCTAAATCTGCCCTCTTCCAGTTTAAAACCATTACCCCTCGTCCTATTGCTACACTCCCTGACAAAGAGTCCCTCTCCATCTTTCCTGTAGGCCCCCTTTAGGTACTGGAAGGGGCTACAAGGTCTCCCCAGAGCCTTCTCTTCTCCAGGCTGAACAACCCCAACTCTCTCAGCCTGTCTTCACAGGAGAGATGCTCCACCCCTCTGACCATCTTCGTGGCCTCCTCTGGGCTCACTCCAACAGGACCACCCGTTCAGATATACGGTGTATGCTTTGTATAGGGAGGATGATTTACCACTGGCACACCTTTTCAGTTCTGTGATAAACGTCACATCACTAGAAACTAAACACTTCACAGGATTTTTCTCTGAAAGGTATATCCTATTTCAACCTAAACTAATTTCAGAAAAACACATGGCCTCTGTTATCCAGGGGTTCAGATTAGCTGTTCATGGAGCCTGAAAACCTGCCACTCTATGGATCTATTTATCAGACAAAAATATTAACAGTCATAAAAATTTCCTTTAAAAAAAAGTTAATTTTTTTTCTGTTTTCTTTCTCCCAGGAAAGTTTCTTTTTCTTTTTTGAAAAGGATTTTCAACCAACATCCTTCTTTTTCACCCACTCCCAAAGTTTTACAACGTCCGTTGTAGACACATGATTCTGAATCCCAATATCCACAGGGCTGCAAAGTCCTGATGAAAATGGGCTACCAAGAACAAAACCTGCAAGATTCACAAGGAGAGAAAGGATAGAAAGGGATGCTGACCCTGGCTCCCAGGCTGTTTGAAAAAAAGACTGCTCTCCTAAACAAGGCTGGATAGGCTGATAAATGCCCATCTTAAAGCTTTAAGTTATTACAGCGCTTGGCCGGATTTATATTGATAACGTAGGCATGAAATGCTTTTTATTGATACGCTTTCTACTTGCCCTCTAAGCAAGCTATGCTTTGTGTATATTTATAGCAAACATATACTTTGAATGATCTTCAGCAGCTGAAATAATTACCCCCCAAAATTGTATCACTACAGAAATCAGTGAACCGGAAACAAAAAAAATCACTAAAATTTGCTACATAACCTGCAGAAATTGAGCAGAATAACAGATGGCTCACTGTATTCTTTCTCCAATTAATGGCTAAAGAGAAATAGCTTACTTGGGGGAAAATGACACTTTCCATTTAAACTTGGAGTATTTTAAGGCAATAATTTAGGGGAAATTCCAGCAGGCAATCAGCAACTGTTATGACCCCAATATTTCAGGCCTTGATCGTCACAGGGGCCAAACCCTGGCATGCCTCTCAGGATCACATCTTTATTTTATGCTAAGTCTTGTTCCTTGCTCCCATTAAAGTCACTCCAAACCCAAAATCATGAGATAAAAAGGTGGTGAGAAAAGATATAAATAATACGTGCAGTGCAGAATAAATTCACATCTAAATTACAGGCCAGGAGAAAAAAACAGCTTCTGCAGAAGGCTCATCACATCCACTGCCTTCCCTTTCATATCTATTTTTCTACCTTCATTCCCAGACTATTTACTGTTTAATAACTCATTCAAGGTCTTGCTTGAACGCTTTGATGCTTCTCGCTTGAATAGATTTTCTTTGGAACATACTCCCTGAGCTGTACGCATTACATTTGCTATGAAACATTTTTTGCCCAATATCTCTCTTAAAAAAAAAACAACCAACAAACTCCCACAATTTTCATCTAAGCTTTTCAAGACCAGCTCTGACTTCAGCATACCAAAATTTATCAAAATGGTCATTGTGGGGGTGAAGGTAAATTCCTGTTAAGGTATCTATCTCCAATATATTTTCATTTATGCCACTGCGTTTTATTTTACCTCCAGGCTTCTAGATGGTCCTTACTTTGCATGAGTAAAAACATTCTAAAAACATCCAGCAGAATTGTGCAGTCCCCATGCAAACAGGTTTCCCAGTTAAAAAAATTAAGAATTTGATCTGTGGTGTGACAGTAAGATCACAGCCCGGTAACGATTTACTTATGACACAGTTAGTGATGTCTTTGTCTTATCAAGCTTCACTCCTCCTGTGATTAAGGGTTTTTTTCTACTGTTTGCAATGCAAGGAGATTTTATCCACCTTAATTATTCCTAAAGATTTTCACTTTCACCACACTGAATTTCTGAACATTCAATGGCTGTTTACTTTGTGTCTTATTCATTTCTCAAAGACACTTGAAAGTCCATTTTTCTAAAGATTTTTTTTTTTCCTTTCATCTTTCAATCCCTTCTGGATGGTGTAAATATTTTTCTTCCATATTGATTTTTGTCCCTTTTTCCTTCAACAATGCTAATTATTTTACTAGAGTTAACGGAAACTGACTCATCTATTTTTGTTTAGCAATTCCAATGCATATATTGCTATTATGTTCCAATAACCTTGCCCACCAGCATTATTAATGCAAGCAAAGCTCCAGGAAAAGTATTCATTAGTTAAATTGTTATTTTAATTAAAGATAATAGTTTCTGTTGAATCCTTTATTCTTGTGTATTCCCTTTTGAAGTACAATGCTAACTATCCTAAGGTATAAGGAAGACTTTTAGGCTTGCAAAGTTGGGCATACCACCAACAGGAAATGCCAAAACTAAGATAGGAATAGATGCTCAATTTGAGCCTCTCGGCACCAGTTTAACATAAATAATGGCAGTCATTAAACATAATGATATATTAAAAGTCCAGCAACAGTAGAATATATTCAGCAATAGTCCTGCATCTAGCTGTACAGATTAGGATGCTATCAAGCATTGCTTATAAAAAGGGTCATTAATCTCACCTAAATTTGCTGTTTGCAATGTTGCCTCCGAAGTCCACAGGGACTCACTCCACCTGCTCAAGGCCGGTGGGTGAATGTGGGCTGGTGAGCTCAACCCTGCCCCCAGGACGCAAGGAGCAGAGAAACCCAGCACCCTCCATTCCTGCGGAGGTCAACAGGGACTGACATAGCTCAACCCATGACAAATGTCAGTCTTTAAAGAGTGAAAGCAAGAGTTTGCGTTTCCTCTGTCAGAACTTCAGAGAGACATGATCAACAGACATACATAGCAAGTTTCCAAAGTACAGGCCTAAAAGTTGCCACCAAGTTAATCAGAATAGGAGAACAAGCTGCACAACTGTAGAAAGAGCTTGTTTGAGAAGTTTGATGCTTTTTTTTTGGCTGTGGCTGATCTCGGGTGTAGAAAAACCTACCAAAAGAAAGTGCTCACACCATACTTCATGGGTGAATGTTTCTCATCAGTAACTGAGCTGACGTTCTTAGCAGAGTGCTTAATCAACTGTAATAGCTGTAACAAACACATTTAGAAACCTGGAAGGACTGAGCTGGGAATAAACCAAAATGTCGTGTGAAACCCCACTGCAGCGTGAGCAGATGCCACCAGCAGTTCATTTTGGACGACGCCAACAGTTCGTTTCGCTCCACAGCATGCACAGGTGCCAACGCAGGAAAACTCCACCAGAAGCAAACTCAATGAAGAAGCTTTGTGAGGTTGATCCTCTTAAATTTTCAGGATAAAATTTCAAGCCTAATTCCAAATAAACCCTACTTATTCTGGATTTTGACCAAAATCATCCAAAGGAAAGCTGTAAGAGCAGAGCAGAACTGGAAACCTCACATACCATTAGGTGTCTTGATTTATTCTTTAACTGAGGGCACCGCAGCCTCTCCAGCAGCCGCCGTGCCCGAGCACCTCACGCCTCAGCGTAAGCACATCTATTTTGGTTCTTAACATAGAAAAAGCTTTGCTTGGGTTCCTACCTACTCAAAAGCAATGTCTAAGCAGATTGTCACAACATATGCCTATATATATGCCTATATTAAAGCAACACAGCAAATATAACGAACTCAACAAACAACAGTATTATCTCCTTTAACCGGAGAGGACTACAGATGCCATAATTTATATGGCCATTTGCGTCAAACAAAGGCTGTGGCATGTAAATCACACCTGTCATCCTGCAATCTATCCAGTCATTTTGCAACCTGACCCCTGTGAGTCATTTACGGTGAAAACTCAAAGACTCAAAAAGATGATTTATAAAAACTGAGGTGCCAGAATGGGGAGGCTGGAGAAGTTTTAGCACCAAACAGCTGCCTACTCTCTCCTCCCCAGGTGGTGTATTTTCTCTATCCTTAAAGGATTATCTGCCTTAAATGAATACTGCTTAAATGCTTTCCAAAGGATAATTTTTTTTCCTGGAAACAGACAAACATTCTTCAAGCTCTATTTCAGAAACCACGACTCTTAAAATAGAAGATATTAATCCTAAATTCAGTTTGCAGTCTCCTTCTCACAACCTCCTTTTCTACTTTCCAGGTAGAAATTGTTGAGGTGTCAAAACCACGTGGAAAAGCATAAGACATGAGGCAAATAATTCATATGTAGGATCTGCTATCTGCCTAGCCAATGCATTTATATATTATTCTAGATAGTAGGTTTCCCTCCCGTGATCACTTCAGAAAAGGAGGAATACTCAGTAAGCAGTCTGTTAAATGAGGCACATACATACTTTATAAAATAATTTTTGTAGTGGCTTACGTAGTATGAGATGAAACTTTTGAACTTTGACTTTCTCCTTCATCAGTATAAGCAATACCATTTCTAAGAAATATCTACTTTATAGCTCAATACTTGCCTAAAATTGTCCCAGAAAGCAGATGATACAAAAATATACAGCTTACGTAAAATAAAGTAAAATGTCATCGAAGTGTAAGCTCATTTTGTGTTACACTTCAGTTTCAGATCATTTAGCAGACACATAAGATCTCTTTTCTTTTTTCCCACTCATTGCTCTATTAACTAGGCAAGTAAAAGTTTTTAAAAGATCGCCTTTACTCTCTCTCCCTTTAAAGTAGTCCTTTGCTAGAAAATTAGATCTCAGACTGAGTATACAATGTTTAGCTACTGTTATGCCAGGGGCCACACAGAGAAATATTTAAAGTTTAAAATCAGCCTATCAACTAAGTCAAAGGCTCCCCCTGCATCAAGAGAATAAAGCGAAGGCTGATCTGTGTTTTTTCTGATCTGGTTATAAGGTCAATATGTATTCTTTATTATCTGAAAAGTGGCTCCAAGAAATAGCTATGTTTGCAGTTCAAAGCATTTGGAGGGGGATTCACCTGCTCAAATGTAAACTTCAGTGTGGTGAATAGGCACATCTGAGTTTGCTGTCTAGACTTTGTTTAAAGACAATAACAAAAGGAGGTAACGGAAAAAAACAGACACTTCTGAGGTGTCTGAGTAGATATTTATCTCATCCGAAAATAGGACAAAGCAACTTCTCTCTCTTACTTAGCTATAAAGGAAGCTTCAGATGTAGATGTCTACCTTGAAGATGTCTTCAGACCAAAGTTGCCTCATTGCAGTCATAAGGCCAGTGGCCATTTTCTCCAGCATATAGTGTAATTCCTTTTTTTTAAAAATTATTTTTGAGACACTGCTAATAAAAAAAAGGATTCCCATCTGTGACATTATTTTCCTGTGAGTCATCTGATATTAAGTCAGTGCATGTTTCTAGGTGAGCATCTTTGTCACAATGTTAACAAAGACCTGGTGTAATTAGGTCTGTACTTTACAGACTGTTATTGTATAGAAGAAGTCCTGGGCTTTTCCCAAATTTTAAGCTGTTTACAGCCCTTTCAGTCTCTGTTTAAGCTACTGACTTCCCTAATGCAGTTGCAACTTTCTTGAGACTGATAGAACTCAAAACTTTTACTTTTTAAATTCTCCAGTAGATTTTCTGTTTCATGACACATACGTATTTTTAAGAAAGCCTGAAAGGCAGATTTAAATAGATCTAAAATGTCTTATCACATTCCTTTCAGTTATTATTTAACAAATTTTTTCCTCATGATTTCTCCTTCCCGGTAGATAAGCTAGAATTTTATCAGCTTTGATACTCTCTTCACAACATGTGGTTCAGCTAGTTTTATTTGCTGCATTTTTCAGTCAATATAAAGTATGTTTTTCCTTGAATTTATGTGACTTGAACTGCTTTTGATTCCTGTATTCTTGTGAAGGATCTTCTATCTTTATGTGTCTTTTTAAAGGCAAATAATTATTTCAATATTATTTTTCCCCCTTCCTACATCATCAAAGGTATCATGAGGTAGTTTCCTTCAATTACCACTTTGGATCCTTCTCTTCAGACTTTCTATCTTCAGCAGCATAGCACCATTAAAAATCTGGTATTTTCTTTATTTTCCTTCCCTTGTCACGTCCCCCCCCAAAAAAGTCAACAAATGGATATAACACAATGAAATGCTATTATTACTTCCCTTATAGATGTTTGTGCTCTACAAACATAAAAGGTATCCTGGGATATGACTATTACCAATTCAAACAACATGCAACCTTTTGTCCAGGATGGATCTGAATGCTTTGTAAATATTTCTGGTTTCTATTGTGCTGTAGAATTAAGGAGAAATAAGAACCATCAAAATAAAATTTGCCTTATTTTCTGTAATTTTTTGAAGGAAAGTGAGAGGGAGAGTGTAAATTCATCCAACCAAGCTTTTATTGATCTCCATTGATGAAAAGAAAGCAAAATGCAGGGTTATTTTCTTTATTTCTTCTTTTTTTTTTCTCCTTGCTTTGACTAAAAATTCTATCCTGCTTCTGAGAAAGCTTCAACAATGAAAGGTCCACTAGAAATGCCAGCAAGCCCCATTAGGTGACATTTTTAGTTCTCTAGGCTTTTTTTTTTTTTTGGCTGTAAGCACAATATTCTTGACTATCTGTGGATACAGTATTTGCCATATTATGGGGGAAAATAGCACATATTCAAGATATTTAATGATCTTATGGCTCTTTGCTACACTAGCTGTTACTTTATAAGAAGCATGCACAATAATAAATACCACTGAATGTATGAAACACCCAACATATTATAACAAGTGAGGTGCCTGAGGACTGGAGGAAAGCCAATGTCACTCCAGTCTTCAAAAAGCACAAGAATGAAGACCTGGGAAACTACAGGCCCATCAGCCACACCTTGATCCCTGGAAAGATCATGGAACAGCTTGTTCTGGGCATCATCTCCAAGCACCTGGAGGAAAAGAAGGTTATCAGAAGTAGTCAACATGGATTCACCAGGGGGAAGTCATGTCTGACTAATCTGATAGCCTTCTACGATGGCGTGACTGGATGGGTGGATGAGGGGAGGGCAGTGGATGTTGTCTACCTTGACTTCAGCAAGGCTTTTGACACTGTCGCCCACATCATCCTCACAGGCAAGCTTAGGAAGTGTGGGTTAGATGAATGGACAGTGGGGTGGATTGAAAAGTGGCTGACAGATAGAGCTCAGAGGGTTGTGGTTAGTGGTGCAGAGTCCAGTTGGAGGCCAGTAACAAGTGGGGTCCCTCAGGGGTCAGTACTGGGTCCAGTCCTGTTCAATATATTCATCAATGACCTGGATGAAGGGATAGAATGTACCATCAGCAAGTTTGCTGATGATACAAAACTGGGAGGGGTGGCTGACATGCCAGAAGGCTGTGCCGCCATACAGCGTGACGTGGACAGGCTGGAGAATCGGGCCAAGAGAAACCTTATGAAGTTCAACAAGGGCAAGTGTAGGGTACTGCATCTGGGGAGGGATAACCCCATGCATCAGTACAGGCTGGGGGCTGACCTGCTGGAAAGCAGCTCTGTGGAAAGGGACCTGGGAGTCCTGGTGGACAACAGGATGACCATGAGGCAGCAATGTGCCCTGGTGGCCAAGAAGGCCAATGGCATCCTGGGGTGCATCAAGAAGAGTGTGGCCAGCAGGTCGAGGGAGGTCATCCTCCCCCTCTACTGTGCCCTGGTGAGGCTGCATCTGGAGTACTGTGTCCAGTTCTGGGCTCCCCGGTTCAGGAGGGATGAGGAACTGCTGGAGAGAGTCCACCAGAGGGCTACAAAGATGATTAGGGAGATGATTAGGGGATTGGAGTACCTTTCTTATGAGGAAAGGCTCAGGGACTTGGGGCTCTTCAGTCTGGAGAAAAGAAAACTGAGGGGGGATGTTATAAATGCTTATAAATACTTAAAGGGAGGGCGCCAGCTAGATGGGAACAGTCTTTTTTCAGTGGTGCCCAGTGACAGGACAAGAGGTAACGGGCACAAACTTGAGCACAGGAAGTTACATCTAAACATGAGGAGGGACTTCTTTACTCTGAGGGAGGCAGAGCACTGGCACAGGCTGCCCAGAGAGGTGGTGGAGTCTCTCACTCCAGAGACATTCCAAACCCGCCTGGACGCCGTCCTGTGCAACTGCTGTAGGTGTCCCTGCTGTGGCAGGGGGTTGGACTAGATGATCTCCAGAGGTCCCTTCCAACCCTGACCATTCTGTGATTCTGTGATTCTTTGATTTTGCTGAATTTCAAAATCTATTCCATGTAAATTTTCTGCTTGGTAAACATACAATGGCTAAATAATTCCTTCTTTTCTCACATGCCTGAGGTGCAACCATTTGTGTTCTGTATTTCACTACATTTCCAGTGTAGTTGATGTATTTTAAAAACTAGACTTTATCTTCTACATATTAGTAGTTTACCTCTCTATGGCATGACAATTCCGATTTAACATCTTCAAGATGTTTATCAGCAGCCTGCCACCTGCACCTGGCTATTTTGTACTCTTATCTATAATCTTCTTTTAAAAAATAATACTAATAAGTAGATAATAACTTCTGCTGAGACCAATATCAAGATTTATTGACCTCAGGGTAAATATTTACCAAAGCAACCTGCAGTCAGTAATTTCCTTGTGGAACAGTAACTCTTGATGTTCATGGAAACATAAAGACAACCTTGTGCATATGCATTAAAGTCTCACTAATCCACACTGCAGTAGACTGTAAACCTATACAAAAAGTAGATTTCCAGGTTGCTCTATCACATCTTCTGTACGCAACAGTACTATACTCATTTCTCCTTTAACTGAAAAGGAACCTCGCTGAAGAGGAAAGGATTAAGGATAACAGAACCTTTTCAGGAACAAAGTAAAATTAATATTCTTTTTTTTGGAGAGAATAACTTTTACCTCCACTCATCCTGTCTGTAGCCACACTTCCAACACAAACACAAAAATAAGGACCATGCATGCTTTACTCTGTTTTTTTTCTTCTATCCAGAATTTCTCTGGTAATCAAATTATAAAATCTTCTAAGAATTAGAATTCTCCCTTCAAAAATCTAAACATTTTCAGCACAATCTTTGAAATAACAGACTTCCTGAATATAGATTATTTGTGTAACAGAATTTTGCATGAGTCACATTGTTGTATTATGCCTGATGCCATCTTCTTTCCACCACCAGTCTTTCCACATGAACTACATCTGAAAGAAAAAAGATGGCAAAGAATTTCAAAGAATAGTGGTTTTTAAATAGAATATCCTACAAGGTAAATCACACTTGAGAGGAAAAAATAAATCACTTTTCCCAGCCTGTGATTCAGACAAACACTTCTATGGAGCTCAGTAGGACCAACGGCGGGGTGCTAATTTGCCTGTGCAAACAGATGTTCCAGATCTCTGTATAATGAACTTGGCCATGGCAGTCACTTACTGACTCACTACTGGAATGTTTACAGCCATTAGTGTAAGCCAGAAAATGTATGACAATGTTTAGATAAATTACCTCCTCATCTAAAACAGCCTCTTCTGAACTGCTTCCATTGCCACCTGAAATATTCCTGTCTAGTATGAACCCTTCAGCTGTCAGGATGAACCCAGATTGTCACGATGAACTCCAGATTGTTCATACAGAGCCTGATTATCACTTTTGTCAGCTTTGTATTAATGCAGCTTTTCTAATTTCAGTTCAGTACGTCTGGTTTTACACCAGCCTCAGCAAGACTCCAGCCTGTGGTTTGTACCCATCACTAAACCCCAAGTGCTCATTTACATTTTTGTTCTTTCAGTCTCTCAAGTCTCCAGACTAAAAGAACAAAACACGTTACCTTCGTTGGCAAAAAGCTTCCTCTTCTTAAATCCTGTCATTTACTGTGCCATCTCATTTGTATTCAAACCTTCTCATTTATATCCTGATGTACAACTGACTTTGCCTCTGCATTTTTAAACAAATCTATCCACCCACTTCTTCATATTCATCATCTTTGAACCACTAGACAAGTCACTGCCTTATTCTGCTTCCAGAAAAATTTATCTACAGGGCCTACTACAGTGTCTTTAGACACCTTTACCACCTCCTTGGTTCTCTACCACTTCCACTGCAACTCTCAGTGTAAAATGCTTCTTCCCTTTGACTTCAGGAGAGGATGTCTTGACCACCTGTCAGCTCACACTCAGGTTTCAAACGCAGCTGTCCCAACAGGATGTGGTTGGACACTCTCAAGTTGATTAAAGAAAAGAGTATTTTCAAATCCAGTGAAACTTCACTGAAATCAGTAGGATTAGCTACCACCACTCACATAATTAAAGATGACAGAGAAACACGCATTTCTAGTTAAAAACTAGGCACAGTGCATACATAGCAAGTATTCAAACGTTCTGAAAGAAACAACAATGCTGAGTATTTTGGGGTGCAGGGATATGTGGGGGTATGCGTGTATGTGTAGATGGGACCACATGGCCATGCATGTTTAAGGGAAAACATATAGGTGAGAAAACAGGAGAACATCCCACAGAAACAACCCCAGGGTATGGTCGCATTGGAAAATGCAAGTGAGAGCAGAGCTCTAATAAAAATACTGGACTAGATCAGTAAGCAAAGCTAAAGCATCTGTGTATTTACTGCAGACTAAGAGTTCCTCCTGTATACAGAAAAAGACTTCGGTTGATCTGGAATTTGCTAACAGAGATGAGCTATAGCAAGGATACTAGAAAATACATCACAAACATCAGCTCTGAGAAGAAATCAAAGGATACACAAGAGAGAAGAATGGGAAAGAGCCACTGGATGCCCATTTGGGCCACTCAAAGGATTTATGCTTTATGAAGAGACTGAATGATGCAGATTGGGACCCTGCCCTTTCTGTCACTTATGGAGCTACTTCCCATATGTGAGAGGAACAGGGTCCAGCCAGTTTTAAGTACAGGGAAAAATGCTCTAAACCAGAACTGCCTGGGGAGAACTAAGAAGGCTAAAGGATGCAGAAAACTTGCCCAGTACCATTGAGAATTTACAGGACGAAGTGTCAGTGAATCAGCATGTACTTTGTCAGCTGGACTTAGTGTTACTGGTGAGTACCAGGAAATGGAGGCCTCTGAGAGGACATTCAATATTTCCTTGTAATAGCATCCCACAATAGGAAGGCAGCACTGGTGAGAAAGGCCACTGCCACAAGCCCTGTAAGCACAGCTCTGTGTTTAATATGTATGAGGTTAAAGAAAGATTCATGGTATTTACTAGACAAAAAATGAAGCCAGAAGTGTTTCTAAGACAAAGGGAATAGGGACCTAGTAGAAGAATTATAGGAACTCATTTAGCTAATGTCTGCACAGTGGAAAAATAGCTAGAAAAAGAATAGTTTCAGCATAAGAAAAGAGATGTGTTTGTGGCTAAAGTCCCTATTCTGTTCAGGAAGCTGATGGTTAAATGTAGGAAGACAGGGCACCAAAGTTGAGCTATATGAGAATCAGCTAGGTGGCTGTTATTTTGTATTGTAAGAGATAAAAAAGAAAGGAGAGATGTGGGTCAGATGAAAAAAATGACAAACAATTGGATGTCAGCAAACAAATTGTTCTTTATTAAAGGAAAAACCCCACATAATCATTATCCACTACTGGGATGGTTTCCAGATGAAAAAAGATGGGATAGAGCAGCTTTGGGACCTAGGCTGTTGGGGAGTTTGGGGGTGCTACTGCCTTTTAGGTGAATTTAATAGGGAAACATTTTTGCTGTGAAGAAGATGATGCAAGATCATGAAAGATGGAAGAAAAGCTGAAAAAAACCCAAACCAGTCGTCCTGATTGGTGTAAAGGAATACTATGGGAAATAAAGAGAAAAAGCTTAAGCTTCAAGAGATTTTACGACTAAATATTGACCATAAAGAGTACACGTGATGTCCAAAGGTCCTGGTCCACCAGCTTTCCAGATAAGGGGCCTGACTAGACCATAGGACTTATGTGCCACCATTTCCTTCCCTTGGAAAGCAAGGCAGTTGAGTCCCACCCCAGTGCGGGTTTAAGATGCAGCCAGGATATGCCCCAAGAGCTAAGAGCTCCTTCTCTATGTCATTTAAGACATAACCTGCAGAACTTCTTCCATCACAGAGGTCTAAGCTGCTTCTGATTAATAACCAGGAATCACTCTCCCAACCCCTCAGTTTCCCTGTGGAGGGGCAGCAAGGGAATGACACCAGACGATATCACCCCACTCCCCTTCCACCTTGCCATACAGCAATACCCAAGAGGGAAAAGCATTGCTAGTCACTGAGGAAATGCGTAACTGAGTTTAGCCAGTCTCTGGGCTCATCTAGAGTTTTTATTAAGAAAAAATATGGTAAAATTAGATCAGAAGTGAAGAAAAGATACCTTACAAAAGGTTGGACAGATGATCTTTTGAGGTCCCTTCCAGCCTGGGTTATTCTATGAGTCTATGAAAATTAAAGTAATTTGAAATTATTCTTATCCATTATTATAGATAGATGATAATCTAACTCTGCAGCAGGTTCAACCCAGTGAGATACAGAAATGGGTCTTGGCAAGGTAAAGTGGACAGAAAGGATAGAGGAAACAGTGTTTTCACAGCTGAACACAGACTGCAGCAATGTACAGTGACACTCTTGGCTTGGGCAGTGTACCTGCTGCATCTGACAGCCTTAGAGAAGCAGTGTTACACAGTCCACTGCTCTCACCTCCTATGTTACCTGCAAATAATATCCTAAGGTCAGCTATAAAAGGTTTTTGCAAGAGTTGAAATATTTAAAATTGGTCTATGTTATCAGCACAACAAAAATTCCATCAGCATAAAGGAGGCTGTGCACTGAACTGTGCAGCTCTCCAAACGTTCACAGACATGTAGAGTTTTGTAGGACTATTCCTATTACAGATTTTTTTTTTTAAATAAATTATCATTATTGCAAAACTCTCTGTGGTTTCGGTGAGAAACAGATTCTGCATCAGCAGACTGCTATTTGCCACTTAAGAGTTACAACGGCTCCTATGATTGTCCTTGTTGTGGCGTACTCATATTTCCTATGCTTCTCAGACTGGATGAAATAAACCAGTACTAGTTTGGGAACCAGCAACGATTTGGAGAAGTATTGACACAGAAATGTGCTGAGTAGAAGTGGATGGCAACTGATTACAGCAAATGAATAATTCTGTGGAGGAAAATCATTGTACAGCCTGCAACGAACCGCTGACAGTGGTGACAGTCATAGACTGTTTGCAGCTTGACCTGTAGAGGAGCCATTTTTTGACCAAGACAGAGCATCCACCCCAACAACACCTCCAAGAGATTCTGCAAACCTGAGGAGTGATTTGCTGCATAGTTGGACTGTACCACTGTGATTGTGCAGCCTCACACAGGCAGCAGAAAGCCGTGCCGATGCCTTGTCAAGATAGCCTCGTGGAAGTGACAGATTGCAAACGCTGCCCTAAGTAGGAAACCAAAACCTGATTTCTCAAAGGAGCAAACATACTTAGGAAAACAATTGCTGCCTTCTCTCATCCTGAAATCTGCAGAAAGGGAAATGTTGGTGATTTATCCACCGGTGATGAACTGGGACTGGAAGAACGGATGCCAGAGCAGCTAGATGCTTCCTATGCATAGTGGCTTCAATTTCAGGATGGCATATGAAATAGAAAAAATATAAGTGCAACCCTTCCTCTCTTCTCTCAACATTATGAATGTATTTCATAATTTTAAAACCACTGAAAATCTGGGGATTTCTAGAGGGAATTTTATGAGAGGACAGCCTCTGATAAAATAAACCAAGCGACAGACACTTAGATGGTGACTCAAGAGGGTTTTGCAAAGGACAGTGGCCCTAAGCTGAAAGCAAGGCTTTGTCTCCATGACCACCGTTAGCTGTACTAGCTAGGTTCAGTTTTTACAGTGAAGTACCACTTCTATGTGAAATGGTCTATGTGAAAACCACACTGTGCCCTGGCCCTGCAGTCAGACCCAGAAAAGGAATCTTTCACTTTTCTGGAGGCTCGAAGAGAAATAAGCAGGGAGTGAAAGTACCTACAGAGGTTTCAGTGGTTTGGGCTGGTTTGGGTTCACTACAAGAAATCACCTGCAGACAGAACCTGTCAGCATATTAATTCCATCTCTCATGTTTTGTACTATTTCTCTGCTTTCTGTTCAGCAAATTGCTCATGGTATCACCCTTCCAGGCCCAATGGGCGATGACAGAAAGTAAAGGAAGAGCCTTAACTATGACGTGTGGATTAAACTTTGCAGAAAGTGGCAAAATTAGCCACTGTTTTGCCTCTCAGAGGGCAGAGATTGGTTAGAAGTAGCCCAGTTGAGCTTATCTGCAAGGGTGTACGCAGGGATTTGGACGACCTGGGCAGAAGAACTCTGCTGAGCACTGCTCTGGACTGGGATGTATGCGATAAGGAATATGAAAGTGAGAGCTCAGGTGGAGAAATAGTGAGACATCCCAAAACATACTGCAGAAAATAACCTACTCGATCCTGGATTTTGCCGGTGTACTCAGATCTGAAGGGCTAGCATTTTTATATTAGTAATTTCCTGGGCATCCTTTCTTTCCCAGTCCAGAAGAACGGCTTCAGGACATGCAATTTTTGTTCTGTTATTTTCACAATGTCCAAATCTCACTACATCTTGCCCTTGTTAACCCAAGACTCGTTAGAAGTCAAAGCAATTTAGTTTTACTTCTTTTTAAAATTTGCATTCTTAAACAAAATATCTTATGTCCACCTGTTTGGGGGAGGAAAAAAGGTTTAACTTTACAAAAATGCAAGGATCCAGTCTTCCCCTAGCGTATCTGTGTCCAGTGCCCATCAACAGGCCCTGTTCCTGGATTCCTTTCAAATTAATAAAGAAAAGCATCTTAGAAAAGCAGTGGGAAGGAATAACGCCTGGTTATTCACTTGGCTCTTTGCTGAACCCTGACTTGGTCTGTTCATTTTTTGAGAAACCTCACCTTTTACCATGGCAATGCCCTGGAACAAAACGAACAAAATCCCTGTTCTGCATATATGCTTTTTAAAGAAGTCCTAATCAATTGAATTCATCAGCTCCCTAAAGGCAAGGTTTCAGCCACAACAGTCAAGGTTATTTTCTAAGGATATAATTTCTGGTTTAGCATTTCTAGTTTCTGCCTACTCAGACAGCTAGATCTTTTCACTAAAAGGTTGGAAACTGTATTCACAATCATGATCAAATCCACTGTGAAAACTGAGCAGTTTTATCTTCCTGACCAGCATGTACCTTGAGATAGGCATCAGCTCAGATGAATTTCAGCAAACGTGCTCCAGAGAGGATGCAACTAAAACCTCTCTGAACGGTGATCTGGTGTGAATAACAACCAGCACACATAGCACTTTGGAAACGATTACAGTTTCCCAAAAAACACCAGCAAGAATTTGAAGGTTACGCAAGTCTTCTCAATGGAAATCAGTAGCGGTCATAAATATCAATTGCCTTTTTTTTCCAATAGCAATCCAGGTGGTGCAGCTGACAAGAGCCTCCCCTGGGGATGGGAAGCACCAGCAAACGCCCCTCCAGCTGCAGCTTCCAGGGCCAGGCAAGTGGAGAGCTGCTGCTGTGCTGTAATGGGGGCGAAGGGGAGGCACTGGTGCTGGTTTGGAGAGAGGAAAGCAGGGTAACCTAATCCCAGAACCCCACTGCTACCCTCGAGGCTCCCAAGACTTGATGTAATCTGACAGGAGAGCTATGTGAGGAGCCCGGCCTGCAAGCCACAGTTGTGTTTGGTTGATTAAGGAACAGGGACGTGCAGACCGGCACGATCTGCTATGTGTGTTGGTGCCCTGCCTGCACCAACGGACTCTGTAGCCCGCTCTCCTCCTCCCAGGGGTTTAGCTGCTCTGTTCAGCAATGTGACCCTGGGTACGACTGCTGTGAAAACAACTCAGCTGTTGGAAAGGGTTGCGTCAAGAAGCTGAGGCTTGCCCCAGGACCTGTGGTTGGGCTTAGACCTCTCCTCTTGGCCCTCGGCTGGGCTATGCTAAAGGGATGGGAGCACCTATCCATGTGCCATGTCAATGCTCACTCCTGACCCCGCCTGACCTTGAAGCTGCCTCCTCACCACGAATGTGTCTGGTGGTTGCTGATGGTTGGCTGACCCTGGTTATCTTCACTTCACTCACTGTATGGATTCTGCTGTGCCCGGTTTCAGATCTACTGTGTCAGCAAGAGAACGTTCAGTTTGCAGGGTATTTCAAAATCTTTAGAAATAAACTGTGTTTGGCAACTGTATAAATGGAATTAGCAATGTGGCAAACTGCACAATGTCTTTGTGGACCACACTGATGAGCAAAAGAGGGTTTAAGATGGAGAGGCATCAATTCTGCATCTAAACATTTTACTCAAACATCGGAGTGCTTGTGCATCCGGAGATGGTAAATTCTGAAGGCCTTTTGTGTGCTTTCAGAAAATTGTACCTAATAAAAACTCTCAAAATCTCTACGAGTTACCCAAAAATAGTTACACGGCACCTGAAAATGAAACCAAAGATACTTACCTTTACCTGAACGCTGAAAAGGTCATGACAAAGATTATGATTTATACAAGTATGTATCTGTTCCATGTGTCTAATACTTACTTGGTCCAGGACTTTTAGAATTATGTTCAGATTTAAAATAACAGGAGCTCATTATCTAAAACACTCATTTATTTTGTTTGTTGTCTTCCAGATCACAGAATCACAGAATGGTCAGGGTTGGAAGGGACCTCTGGAGATCATCTAGTCCAACCCCCTGCCACAGCAGGGACACCTACAGCAGTTGCACAGGACGGCGTCCAGGCGGGTTTGGAATGGCTCCAGTGTGGGAGACTCCAGAACCTCTCTGGGCAGCCTGTGCCAGTGCTCTGCTTCCCTCAGAGTAAAGAAGTCCCTCCTCATGTTTAGGTGGAACTTCCTATGCTCAAGTTTGTGCCCGTTACCTCTTGTTCTGTCACTGGGCACCACTGAAAAAAAGACTGTTCTCTTCTACCTGGCACCCTCCCTTGAAGTATTGATAAGATCCCCCCTCAGTCTTTTCTCTAGACTGAAAAGCCCCAAGTCCCTCAGCCTTTTCTCATAAGAAAGATGCTCCAATCCCCTAATCATCTTTGTAGCCCTAATTATTCTAATTATTAGAATAATTAGATTATTCTAATTATTTTCTAACATTCAGGCATATCTGTGTATATAGCTTTTATATAAAATTACCTAAGTCATGAATTGTGTGTAATTAAGTTATCTCACCCCAGCAGCAGTTATTCAGCCCTAGCAGCAGAAATTACAGTTGCAATTTTAAAGGTTGTAATGAAGTATTAGAATGGTATTTTCCTTTCTAATATTAGATAACATCATATACCTCAAAAGCAGCAAGTAATTAAACTGTGGCTTCCTTTATTAGATAACTTATTTTAAGGCAGTCAACAAATCACTAGCTCTGTGGCAAAAAAAGAAAAAACCAACAAAACCCTGCCTTGTAGCTTCTTAGCTGTGGGCCTGGCTAGAAAAACAAATCCTCTTCAAAAACCTTTCTGGGAAAGATAACCACCATTGAATCACTTGTCTGTAGCTGAAAAGCTAATCTCCTTTACTCCTTTACACACAGATCTGGCGTACATTAAAGCCAATCTGGGACACACCCAAAAGCATGTTTATCAGTGCACTTCTCCCTCCGTGGCCCTTCGCGTCGCGTGGCTGTCCCCAGGCGGGCTCCCTTCTGACCAGCAGGCTCCTTGTTTCACTGCCTTGATCTCTGTAGTCTTCAGCATCTTTGAACAGCAGCTCGGCGATGCTATGGCTGATGTCATTCACTCCACTTCCATCATTCCTTGCTCTGTATATGCACTAGGCATGAAATCAAACACACTTGTTTGCACAAGCAACTTCATCACCTCACCTAGATTTCTCAGAAATAGAGATTTTCCTGTGCATTTTCCTGTCCAATTCTCTTCCAGCTTCCTTGTTCCCAAAGAGTCTGTTCCAAGTTTTCTTCACTGAATTTTTCTGCTTCTGTGTCTTATTTTTTAATCCAGAATGCTGCTGTCATGTCAAATTTATCTTGCTAAATACTTTAGTTTTCATTTCTAAGACTCCCACCCACCACCTTTTACAGGTAGAAAGGATGAATTCAGATGAGTAATAAACACACACATGTACCTTCTGAGCTCTTTAGTGTTTGCAGAAATGTTTATTTGCCACAAAGACTGACACAATATACAGAAAACTCATCACTTACATTTGAATTGTTAATAAAATCAACTGTTAAATGCAGATCTTTCACACAAAGAAAGCTAGATAGATTAAAACGTCCCCTTTAATCACTATTCAACTTTAAAATGTCTCTGCATGGAAGTGACAGAAATTAGCTGTATTCAGTAAAAACAGTAGGGAAGGGTTAAACAAAGAAACCTCTTGTTCACTTTGTCCCCTCCTTGCCTGACTAGAGCTTATGCTACCTACCACTACTCAGGTTCTCAGGTCAAGGGATAAAGTAGGCAATCATGTAAATGACTGCAAGTACAGACCTTTTCTCCCATCTGCCTGCAAACAGAGAAAAAGAGAAATCAAGTTAAAAGCAATCACTGTTATTTCAGCCATCTAATTTATATGGAGCTTCTCAGATCTCACCATGGTTTCAGTGATCTTACCTACTTCAAATATAGTCTCCGGAAAAAAGCAGGGAGTGAAATAAGCTCCAAGGACTGTCAATGAGCACAGGAAGTTGCATTGTCCTTTCATAAGTGAGCCTTGATGAAGATGTTAGTTTGTAAGTAGCATGACATTCCAAGAGAAAAATAAAGCTACAAGGCTTTTAAAACACTTTCTGCAGCTCAACAAAGAAACCCATAAATGCCTATCATTACCCTCCACCATCTTGCAACAGAAATAGATTCAAATTGTTTTGATATAAAAAGATACAAATAATTAAAAGGAGAAAAGAGCAGTTAGAAGCAAAGAAGCACAAAGTTGCAGCATTTACAACAGAAATGTACGCATTAATAAATCGGCGCATTTGGGCTTTTTATGGTCACATATGTGACATTCAAAAGTCCCTGTTCACACTTTCGTGTCATAGACGTAGATGTCGCTTAGCCAAAGAGCAAAGGGACCCACAGTCTGGAGAAGACAGAAAGGGGCAAGAGGGCTTGGGGAGGCAATGCTCCTTATCAACAGTCAGCAGCAGCTCATGAGCCAAGCCGGGACAAGCATCCCTTGCCTGCACGCTCTCAACAACCCCCTGCAGCAGATGCGGTGCAGGCTAATGGCAGAGATAGTCTGTAAGACAGCCAGATCCAAAACTGGTCAAAAATGTCGACCCAACAGTAGAAGTTTTGCAATAGACTGTGGCCACGAATGAATGCAGGACACTGGAAAGCCAAGCTCAGTTAAGCACTAGCAGTTTTGCAGTCGGTGAGGTCTTCTCTTCAATGTGATACTTCCCTCACAAAGCAAAGACTCACAGTGGTTGTGTTCACCAGAAGGGCTGGATTTAGGGTTCTCTATAAACTGACGAAGTCGTATGGCATCGCTTTTCACTGCAGCCAATATTTCCTTTGATAAACATTGAATAAGAGTGAGACAAAGAGGAAATCAACGGTTTGCCCAGGCATCCCTGAGGACAGACATTATAAACTTGCCTAACCTGCAAAGAGAATCCCACCCTGCACATGGAAGCCCACAGACATTGTCGGATCTGGACCAGCAACAGCAAAGCTTTGTGATTCATTTCCGCAACACGGTTATTGCTGTTATACCTAGCCCTTTTTTAGTCCATACAAATGGCTTAGAGGTCTGCTGTCACAAGTTTTTATGGAAAGTTAAAAATAATCCTATGCATAATGTTTGTGATTAAGGCACCAGCCTTTGGCTATATAGCAGATTAACTGCCTGCTCTGTAAGGGTACAATCTCCTCTTTGAAACCTCCTTAGACTCATTTCTACACTGACATATACAAGAAACATAGTTAAGCAGTGACGGTGAAATAAAGAAACCATTAAAATATTTTTAAAAGAGACACTCTTGAAAACATATTCTATCCCTCTGCCTTATCTGTCACCTGCTGACTTAAGAAAGCAAACTACTTGGGGTTAGTACTGCCCGTAGAGTACCTAGCACGCTGTCGGCATGACTGAAACAGAAGAAATGAATCAGCCAGGCTGGGTTTTATAACGCTGCCTCGTGTCAAACCTCGCAAGGTCTGCAGGGTGCAACCCAACAAGGTGGTCACTAGTCAGCTGAATCTATGGACTGCATTAAGAACTTCAGGACTTGCCTTCACAGGACAGATGATGATGTGCTACACTTATCAGTTCAGAGCATCAAAGTGAGCTTAATATGTGGCCTACATAATCAGGCCAGCATTCATGGGAACACCAAATTCACCACATTTTCAAATGGCCTGGGAAATGGGAGAGTACTCCAATTAAATTTCCTATATCAGTATTCAGCCAAACAGAATGATCTGAACTGCTAAGGATTGTTAGGCTCCTGTACATCTTTTAAAGCCTTCCATCTGATCTATTTATCAAGCATACGCAGTAATAACAAATTAACAAAATAGAAGAGTTCCTAAAACCAAACATAGTCACTCATGCACCAATGAGTAGCTGTCACTTTGGAGCTCCTTAGAGCCACCTTTAGTGCTCTATTATGTCAGCAAACTCATGATAGTAGTTTTATCTGGAATAAACCAGATATTAAAGTAAATGGGAAAGCACTGACTGAAACCAAAAATACTATCTATACAAATTAGAGTAATAAGGACTGAATTAATTACTGAAAAAAGCAGGCCAAACATACTAATAAGAAGGATGTGACCTTATGACACATCCACAGCTGCAGAAGGATAAAGGATAAAACATTCCTCTTTACAGTTAATCTGACTACATTGCCATCTATGTTATGATACGGAAAAGCTTCCAAAAACGGCTCAAGGCTATAGCTCTTAGTCATATAATTACAGGTAACATTACTCTCTCTCCGTGATCAAGGAAATTAATTTTCAGTGAGGAAAGTACTCACGTTACAATTTTTTTTTCCTTCAGAAGGCAACTGTAATGAGATTTTAGACAGACAAAATATGGGTTACAGCAAGCTTTCATTATTGGCCTCATACACAAAAAGGCAATGCAATACACCACAATAACACCCCAAGACAGACTTTGAATTCTTAGACAGGCCAGGAAAGACAGATACTAAATTTGGGAAAAGTGTATGGGAATGCATGGTCTTTAATAAGGACTTGTTCATTTATTAACGAGAACTGGTACTAAAGGGCTTCCTGTAAGTTACAAGGCAGGAGGGAAAAGGATCCAAACACAATTAAAGAACAACCATTGACAAAAAGCCTTTGGCCTTTTTCATTTATTTATTTGGCCTATTTATTCCCTCCATAAGGGGCAAACACAACAATAGCCTTAAGACCTGGTTCTGTCGAGCTGCACAGCGGGAAAGTGCATGCAAGAAAATGTCTCCTCCTTTCCCAACTTACCGGCGAGTGACAGGCAGGATTGCTCCCTGCCTGCAATGTAGGGGCAGCAGCACAGCCGGAGGTAGCCCGGCCACGGGGCAGAGATCTGCCCGGGACCCTGTCCCACCGCGCTGGGCTCAGTCGCCCCAGCAGCGCAGCGCACGCCGCGGCTCCGTGAAGGACAACTCGGAGACTCCTGTGCACTGCCACCAGTGACTCTGTTCTGCAGGTGGAGGCAGAAGCAATGGTTTGCGCTGACTTCCAGCACTGCAGGATGGTCTTGTGTGGTTGCTGGTTCCCTGGAGAGGGAACGGCTTTTCTGCAAAACCTGAAAAACACCCACTCCTCATCGTGATGCAACCAAAATCTTTCTGAAGTTTTCCATAGAAGGGAGAGACATCCTGGGACAGCCAAGAAGGTGACTGTCAGGGCATCTCCCGGGCACGGAGGAATTTCTAAGATTCAGGTATCCAGGCTTTCTGATTCAAGGGAAAGATTTGATAGCGGGTGTTCGGCATGTCAGACAATGGGCTACTCTGGAGTGTTCCCCTCGGTAATTCCTGCCTTAGATGAGAGACACCTTTCCCATTACCTTCAGTGTTGCTCTAAGTGGCACAGCGCTACACGTGGCTTTGATCATTGCCAATCTGCATTTTCGAATGAAAAATCTTTTTGTTAGAATTTCCAATCAGCTATATGGATTATCTCGATATTACACCATGAGGTTACCTCAGAAAACATCCAATTTTTCCCAGGATGTTTCCTCTGATGGGATTGGAAATGCCTTTGCATACATTACTTCTGAACCAATCTTGACACTAAATCCTATAAGCAGACACTGGAAATGTCTTCTTATTGCTGTTCATCATTGGATAAAGCAATCGCAAACCTTTTACAATGTGAACTGATAGTGGCCAAAGCCAGGATGTGAGTGATTCATGTATATCAACAGCACCCAGACATATCATTATGGACTAGGGATGTCACACACAGCATTACTAGCAAGCATCTAGGAAATGCAGAAAAGCTGAAAAGCGTCACCTCTTACTGAGTCTCTCACCAAATAGCGGGACGGATGCCCTAACAACTTGTCTACTCAAGCAGATAGGACACTACAGAGCACCATTAATGGGAAGGTCTGTATGACTGCATAACACTCGCGTATTTATAAGTTCAGAGGAATGCAGCATGCATTATTTATTTAGTTGTGCTACATGGTAATTAACAGGGCTGGAGAATGGAGAGCACAGTTAGTTAAGAGGTTAGATGTGCTCTGTCACAACACTGCTAACCCCCAGCAATCTGACCCGAGGTTGTCAGCGTCATTTGCAAGTGCTCCGTTATCTACTGCAGTGAAGTTGGGTAACCATGAGCCTTTGGGTTTTTTTTTAATAAATTAATCTTTTTCTCTAAACAGACTTCTAAAATTTAACAGGAAGAAATAATATGCATGTCCTAACATAAATATTCTGTGGCATGACCTTTCATCACTTTAAGGATTTGCAGCAAACAAATATATTGGAAATGCAGTCAGGAAAAACAATCAATTTTTGTTTTAGAAATCAGATCTTCCTTAGAAGCCAGCATTTCATGCACCACTTTTAAATGCTGCTAACTGCAGAAAAACTCTTACTCACTGATATATTTATAAAACACCAGCAATTAATGCTGGGCTTATTTTTTGGCATCTCAGCTGGACAGACCTGACAGCCAGGTAGCTCACCGTCCACGCCGGACAGAGGAATGAGGACACTGATCATCGTCACTGAAAGCAGGGTGAATCAGATACGTGGGCAGGATGAGTGAGTGGCTTGGCACCAGGGTGACGACTGGAGAATTTTGGCAGCTGAACAGGGTGCAGAAAAAGGCTGCGTTTTCAGGCTATGTTGAACTATAAGAGGAAAAAAGTTTCTTACAGTTGATATGGCAGAGCAGGAGCTCCCAGCACCCTTCCATCTATGAAAACTTTGGTTTGCATTCCCCTTTCCTGCTGGGAAGGACACATCAGTGGAAAAAATCTGTCCCACATAAGTTAAAGTATGTTCACATAAGTAAAGTTAAAGTATGTTCACACCGAAAACAACAGTGAGATGTTGAGATACTTACCCTAGACAGTTATTTCACATAGTGACCAGACCACACTGACTCTTGTGCAGTCTGATCCTTGCTCCTTCTTGTCAAGAGGAATGTACTGCTTTCAGCAGCCAAGCCAAGCCAGGCATCCTGACCTCATGCTTCAGGCTTGAGTGCAGCCCTGCCCCCGAAGGGCTGCTAAGTCACGCTCCCCCAAGGAGGGATGGAGAAGAGCAGAAATGGGAAACGGACCACTGACTTTGCAGACGGTTCAGCTGCTGCTGGCTTATTCCTCCTACAAAGCGAGCAGACAGAAGCCATAGGTAGGTTCTGGGGTCCACTGGCTTTGGCTTTTCTGGTCAGAAGCCCGGCAGGTGCTGCACCACAGAGTGTCTTTTTCCTAACCCACCTCATCTGTTGACCAGCTTCAAAGCTTATCAAAATAACCTTAAGCTGACAAGCTACTTATACAGCTGCCTTCTTCACCTCCAGGTCGTAGGGATGGGAATTCCAGCTGTAAGCACATCCACCCTCTGTCTTCTCGCAGCCCTTTACTCCCAGGCTGTTGTGCAGGGTCTCTTTGCTCCCTTACAGCCTTTCAGCTACATGGCAGCAAAGTGAACTAGATTCATCCTGCCCCTACTCAATCCTCCAACATTTCCGCAACGAGTCCTTCCTTACAGCCCCCTTCCTACGCAAAGCCTTTGGTAGGAATGGAAAACCCATACACTCACAGTGTTCTCCAATCTAGATCTGAACTAGAAAGAAACTGGAAAAGAAACGGTAACTGCAGTAGAAGTAGTACGATTAAACACCTTGAAATATGAGTTTGTTAGGAATCTGATAGACTGGCAGAATAATCCAGTTTCCTTTTTTTCCTTTATTTTTCTTCTTTTTTTTTTCTTTCATTCAAACCTGAATTAATTCAGGGAAGCCCTGTGGGCCACATTAACCAGAAGGTCAGACTAGGTGTTCAAAGCGGTCCTCTTTGTCCTTATAGTCTGTGAAAATCAATGAAGATGGAATTTCCAGATGAAAGAAAAGGCACTTCACTCTCTGGACCAGATTCTAGCACACAGACCAGCCTGAAGACCAGTGACCAATGTCTAAGCCACAAAAAAGGTACTTCTCCCTTTTTACTGCAATCTCGCGCTATTCTCCAGGCTCTTACACTGAGCTAAAGTAAGGTACTTCTCGCATTGCAGAGAGAGAGTTGCTGCTTTTTTAGCCCCTGTGCATCAGACTCCTACAGACCCCACCACACAGCGGTCCCTGACTCTCTGCATGCACATCAGAGGACTGTCATTTGAGAAATTTCACAGAAAGAGGCTTTTCATTATGTAGTTTTACTGTAAGATTATCATCAGCCGCACCACAGTACTGTGACCTGAGACAAACCTGGATTCATCTCCATTTACAAGTCATGGAAAGAAAGTCATGGAAAAGGTCAACCAATACTAAATAATATCTCATTGAAAATATAGCACTGAATTTTTGGTTAATCTAGGCCATATTTTCATGTCAGCATCACTGGCTGCGTTCTAGCTAATACAGTGTCAGTCTTCCCAGGTTCAAGCAGTTATAACTTTTCCATTTAGAGGAATATTTGGCAGTCATAGCAGGGGCAATCTGGTTATTAAGAGACTAGAGCTATAAGCTACGGACCTGGACACGTCACATCTTTCCCAAGCAACCTTGACCCAGTCTCAGAAAACCGGCATCTTCGGACTTGGACTTTTGATCTAAACTGTTGGTGTAAGTTTCTCTGAACCTCAATTTTCTCCTCATTAAGTAGCAGCAGAGCTGCCCTTCTCCTGCTGAGGTTAAGAGGCTCAGCTCATAGATGTTTGCAAAGTGCTCCAACACTCTCTGTTCAGAGAGCAAAACAGGGGTGAGAAACGGTTTTCTTCCTGAGGCCCAATCAGGCTTTTAGCAGGTTACACATTAACCTCTTGTTCTCCAACAATAATTCCCAAGGACACTCAACCAACGTAGCACGATCTACATGAAATGAAGCTACGGCTTATATCCAAATGCATCCCAACTACAAAGTAGCACAACATGATTTACTAAACACTTTTAGAAATGTTAACTACCATGTTTCTACAGCAGACCTAGGCAGTAAGTAATCTGCACAGCCAACCTAAAGAAGGAGAAACTGTATGATGTGCTCAAAGCCATGAGTACTTTTGTGAAAGTGTGATTCTAAACTAGGAAATCCTGACTTTTACCTCACTGTTTGATCTGAGAGTAGGTTGCCTTCCACTTAGTGCTGAAACTCCACATGCAAGCGATTTTTCACTCCTACTCAAATTGCTTTAGCTATTTTTAGGTCAGATGAGTAGAATAAATATCATTAAGGATTTTTCAGGCATTTTCAGAATTGCTTCCTAACTAAAAAAGAGATCCTTTTCACAAAAATATATTCTCTAGTCATCCATCCATAAAGGCACTCAGACTTTTTGCTATTGTAATCACCAAATAATGAAAACAATACTGAGTTAACCAGGTTAGGAAAGCTGATGCCGTACATTTATGGCAGCCATTCCGTATAAAAGCTTTTAGCGGGCATGAGTACAGCGGAGCAGAGATAGACTGTATGCAGGGCCAGGCTGTGCTAGAGTGATGTAGAGAAAGAGACAAAGCAATTAGAAATTAGGGCGACGGAGCAAGATGATATATCTCTCAGCGAAGTTTGGTAGAACATTCTTTAAAAAACACCTCAGCTCAATCCATGGACGTTAGCCCAAAGAGCTCTCCCAAGACTGCTTTCGGATAGCAGAGCTTAGTGGCTGGCACTGGACCATGAGTGAAGAGATGGAGACTGTGCTCCCAGCTCACCAGGACACCATGCTTAAAAGCTCAGGGGGCTGGAACTAGGTGATCTTTAAGGTCCCTTCCAACCTAAACCATACTATGATTCTATGATCTCTCTTCTCTCTGCCACTGCTTCCCTTCCTGCCTTGCCCATTCCAAACATGGAACTTTTTGGGACAGTGGTGTCTTTGTACCTCCTTCTGGACAGGGCTCAGCACAACAGGCCTCAGATCCCAGCCAGACACCTTCTGTGCTTCACACCATGGGTACCCCACAAAGGGAAGAACAGTACAGCTGCGTTCACACAGCACCACACTCTACGGACTTACCCCGAGATCACCTGGGGACTGCTCCACCATGCAGCCAACAACTTTTCCTCCATGCGCATGTTCATACTGCCTTTTCTGCATGTTTGATACCATCCATGTTTTTCCTTCATCCAGGTTATCTCAACAACCTCCCCACTGCCTGGCACAACTGAGAGTTTGCCAGAATAACATCCTCTTCTGCTCAGCTAACCATAAGAAATGAAATTCAGAACATTACTTGCCTACAGTCCTAGGAGAAGTACACAGCAGACATTAGCTTATGAATGAAAGCTTCCCTGACCTCAACCATCACCAAAGCAGTACCCTTCCCAACAGGAAACTTTCTTTATCCTGACAGGCAGTAAGTTCCTGTAATTGGTGCTGAATTCAGTAAGACCTGCCCTCTCAGGCGTTTGCCACAAATCCTTTTGGCCAATTGGCAAAAAAGAGTCAAAAGAGAGAAGAGACGTTTTGGAAGGAATTGTACAGAGAAATAAAAATGGCATGAGAGATCTAGGGAACACAAGAGAAGTTCAGGGAGGAAGCAGGACATGAGACGTTGTCCTCCCTCCCTGCCCTTCTGACACAGCTGCTTAGGCTGGAAGGGATAACGCCATTGTCTCCAGCTCCCAAAATGCCAGCGCTTGAGCCAGGTGACCATTGCAACACATCCAACACACAGAAGAGAGCAGCCAAGGGGCTCGCTCACACTGCAGGTTGCACCCGCTCTGCTGTCAGCCATCGTTAGCTGTTCATAATGAGCAAAAGGCGACAAAATTATAATGGAGACAGGCTACAGAGGCAGGAGAAGTTATTAAGTAATTAAGTGTTCTGATTGCAGTTTCCCTTGCAGTATGACTCTGAGTACCCAAAAAGAAGCATGTGCTTCTCAGAAACCAGGAGAAGTCACTGCTCTGATGAGCTCCCAAGTCTGAGTTCTAGCAAAATTGGCCAATTATCAAGAGCTAATTGGTGCCTCTGCAAGACATATATATTTCTATATGCACTTAACTTGATAGTTCAAATAACTGACACTTAAGCTCAAGAATGCCCTTCACAGCAGCAACGCAGCGAAGTCAGTATCGTCAAGTATGACGCATCACCAAATACTTGGGATTACTTCAGGAAATGGGAAGCCCCAGTCGACCCCAAAAATACTCTTCCTAGGAATCAAAAAGAAGCAAAGAGGCAGCACTGTCTTCACCTCTCTCATTAACCTGAAGCTCAAATGTTCACGCTTCAAAGAACTGTTCAACATCTTCTGTATTTTTACCACTTTCACAAAAATAGAACCCAGCTTTCTGTCTTTGGGCAGGGTGTTTGGCTGGATCACACTCACTAGTCTTGAAACCATACAGGCGTTTCATCACTTCGTCCAGTGAATCTCCTTCAACATATACCAGTGTGAAGAGTAACCCTCAGCAAATGCTGGCTGTAGCAAGGGATTTTCTGCTCCACTACTTCTGAACATCTCCAAGCAAACATTGGACAAATTGCACAAGAAAGGGGTCAGTGCCATCGTGAATATTTCATCTAGACAGCACAACAAAATCCAGCTTAGAGAATAGAAAGAGAGAAAAATCACTTATCAATTATTCTTTTACTCAATACCACTTGTTCTTCAATAAAACACTGCAGAGTGATTTCTCTTGCAATCAGGAGGAGAAAAAAAACCTCCGCTCTTGGCAAACTATATTTGGAAACTGAAAATCTCATTCTGCCTTTTTTTTAATTCCTGCTTAAAGGGATTTTATGATAAGGGTGTAAGCCTTGCAGCTTATTAGAAATTAATACAATTAAGATTTATTTTAAAAACCTAAAAGAGTTGATTTTTTATACTAAACTTTGCTTTTACAGACAATTATTGCATAGCCAAATTTATCTCTCTTAGGCAGGTATTTTTCCAATTTCTAACACTCCCCTACATGCTAGCACTTAACTGTCATAAATTTTCTTGTAGACACATTTACCTTTTCTGCCATTTTTCTGTCCTCCATATAAACCCTTTTTTAAAAATAGGATCATCATCCAGCCCTGTCATTTTACCTAGATTTCCAAATTTTTCTCCCACTAACTGGTTTTCCTACTTAGGTTAAAAACAACTCTTCCCCCCTAAAAAAGTACATTTGGAATTGTTTACCAGTGAAGCTCAGGCTGAAGTTTCTAGGCTAATTGTGATTTTGTCCCCAATGTTCCTCACCCTCAAAATTTCACCGAGTATCTGAGATATTTTGCTATTTATCAAAGAGCTAGTTGTTGGATATCTATGAGTACACAAGGATGTCATGTTAACCTTCGAAGCTGTAGACCAAACTCTGGAAATGAGAATCTGAAAGGGTATGACTCTACATGGCAATTAGTCGTTACCAAACGTATTTGGGTTTTGTGATGTTGTATTTTTATGCAGACTTTTGATTCTAGAGGGTCTTGACTCATGAGTACTCACGGTTAGTTGACTCATGGTTAGTTTACAATCAGATTTAAGAATTCAAGTGTCATCAACAGCTGCATCTGAGTTCACATTGTTGCCAATTGTGCTTCCCACTATGTAACACATCTTCAGCTTTCATGACTGCAGCATGCTCCACTCCCACCTCTGACCTCTCATCCTCACCATGTCATCCCCACCACTTCCCGGAGACTGTGAGGACAACAGTTGCATTTCAGAAGTTGAGTTGCTGAGGCCACGGTCCTCCACTCCTTTCAAGCTCAACCACTTGCAGAACCACTGGCCCTATAAAAGGCTGTGCCTGAATTGTACCAGTTTGATTAGGCCCAGATGACAACAGAGCAGAGGAAGAGGCTGGATTCTATTCTGGGTTCTGCTACGGATGCACAACACAAGAATGGGCAGACAGCAAAGCATTTTGTCCTCAGTTGCCAAAATGGAAAAAACTGGGAGAGTGATAACCATGCCTATCCTTATGTACAAAATATTTTGAAACAGGTGGTTGAAAGCCACTATATAAATGCTACCTACATATTATTAGATACTGCTCCTACTTTAGGGCACTTTTTCATTCACAGATGTCATGCACAAACCATTTACTAAAGCAGCCACAACTGTATTTTTTAAATTGTAGGATATCTGAAGAAGATAAACTCAGTAGCCATCTCCAGAGAATGATCTTGACTCTGGCAGCAAACACTCACTGCATCTCATTACAGTTTCTAGTAGAGTAAAGGAACAAATATTAGCATACTTGGGCTCTGTACAGCAATAGCTTGGTAAAACTCTATGGTGTGTGCTATCCAGTAAAGCTGACTAATGGACCTGTCCAGCCTTAAAGTCTGTAGATCTGAGAATTCATTTTATGAAGAGAAAAAGTATCCCAAAGCACTTTCAAGATTCAAACCAGGTTGCTAATGGTCCGGCAATCCTGACTGGCACTTCATGCTGGAATGTGCCATGGCTCACAGAAAGAACAAATAATCCCTGTTAAACCTACCGCAAAGGAGCAATTAATACACAACAGTGGATATACTTGGTGAGCTAAAGGTTCATCTAGCTTGGAATGACGTTCCCGACATCAGACAACATCAGACACTTAGAAGCAAGATGAATATGAAGTGTTCTTCCCTCATCATACTCCCCTTATTCCCACCAATCTGCTCCCCAGAGGATGAATTAGTGACTAACATGCAGACCAGTAAGTTAAACAGCCATTACTGGATCTCTTATCTCTTAATTGACTAATCTTTTTCTGAAGCAACCTGTGCTTCTGCTTTCCACGTCCTTTGGCAACAAACTGGAGCTATCACCCTGCAGCCCCATACCAGCATCACAGCACCATGCTCTGCACCCTGCAGGGATGGGGAAAAGGACCAGCTTGGTTCCTGATGGTGGTACTCCCGAACCAGCTTTCTGTGTCCTATAGTAAAAGCAGGAGGAGGCTGAATGCGCTATGCAGCATGGCCAAACCACAATGCAGGGTGATTTTCTGCTGTTCTGTTCTCTGACCTAAAACACAAATAGCCAACAGAAACAGAATATTGCACTGAAGAGCTGAGGAGCTTTCCAAGAGGCAACATAAGAACATGCTCTCCCTCCATTTCGAGTAAGCTCTCCTGTCTGTGGGACATCCATACCTTCACTTCCCCACCTCATGAGAAAACTCACAGAAAACAAGATCAAGTCACCTGGAGGTGAGACGAAGGCTGACAGAAAACTGTAACAGTCACAATAAACTTCAGGGGATGGGTACAAGCTGGGTTAATGTGCAGCCCTCCACCAGGAAGAGCGCTTCTTCATGTACCTCTTTGTGGACACTCCTGCAGAGTTCTGGTCCCCCTGCCATTTGTCAGCAACCACGTTTGCATAACCTGAGCTAGATGCTACAGTCATCCCAGTTACTCCTTGCACAAGTGTGCTTACCTGTACAGTCACCATAGCTAAATGAATCAGGGGAGCACCCTGTAACAAGCCCTCGTGAGCTCCTCTGGGCATGAACAGTTTATTCTCCTGCATTTTAGGCCATAAATTGGAGATGACAGCAAAGTAATCAGGACAGTATCATGCTGTGCCTCCTAATTCTCCTGGGCCTCCACTGATTACATAGGAGAAATCCAAGCAGACACGGAATTAAATCACTTCCCTTACATTGGACTAGCCAAAGCTGTTCCTTAAATGACAGATTGCTAACAGCTCCCTTAATGACATCACCCAATATGTCATAAAATTTGCAGCCAACAATACGGATTTTTTTTCCCCCAGCCAGAAGCATTCCCTGGCTGTGGAGCAGAAGTTTCATCGACAAAATGTGGCTCGAGAAATAACCTATAAAGGGTTCTCAGTGCATAAGGTAAGTCCCACCCAAAAACTCATTGAGGAATGAAATTATTCTTCTTGGCACTGCTTTCCTGGAACACTGCCCCACGTCAGATTTCTCTAAGTGTTTGTGATTGAAATTATCCATCCACCATCTCTGCAGGTAGCACTAAAACTCACAGCTCAGGAATAGTATCCAGATCTTTGCCAGATTACTAGCCTTGGGTGAAAACTGTTATCTTCTTATTGCTTTCGTGTTTTTTAGAAGGAAACTCTTCCAAGATGGCTATTAGCATTAGAGAAGAAACAGATATACTTGTAGTACAACAGCAAGGATTATTTACCTGGAGTTTCGCTATTATCCCTTTACTTCCCGGCTCACATCAGTTTTTCTGTCAGAACTGCAAGTGAAGTGACAACCTGAGCATACATAGCACGAACAGCCTTTGAGAATTTCTAAGAGAAAATTTGCAGGTTTTTCTCTATTCTTCAGACACGAGGAATCTAGCTTGCAGCAATGCACCACAAACGACTACCCATTTGCTTTTAAAATGTTGCAGCCGAACCCACTTAGGCAGCGATCAACCATGACTGCACAAAGGGTGCATAATTACCCATTCCTGTAATTCCGTTCTACCTGCATTTTCTCATGAGCATGTCTTATGCAAGAATTAGCTCAGTTGCATACACTTTTCAAAAAGGGAAAATATATTTCTAAGAAAAATACTTCAGTAAGTGGAGCCAATAGTGAAGAAGGAGAAAGTCATTTATCTAGACTTAAACTAAATTCTGATTCATAGTGGAGAGCACTGAAAGTCTCCAAGATTTGGTCCTCCTGATCCAGGTGAGGTTGCCCCTCTCCATCCAGTTGCACAAAATCAGTGTTGGCTGCTGTTCCTCTAAGTCACTCTGCAAACAGATCCTCTCCTCTCTGTATGCTGTCTTTCCTGCGTGCCACCATCTATCCACTCAAAGCAGTCATAGTTGAACAACCAGAAAATAGGAAGAAGGAAAAAGTGAAATGATAAATCTTCTGGGAACTTAAAGGTAGTGCACCCATCTGCACGGTCCCAGGATGTGGCTTGAATACCTTTTGTAACTCCTTGGGTATCAACTGTACTTCTGTTCCCTGCAGCAATTCTTGTCGACAGAAAACCCTGCTGCACGCCAGTATGCTGGGGATGCTGAAAACCAGTGGTCTGAACAATCTGTCACTCATGTAAGTTCAAAAGAGAATCACTGTGGTGGCACTCGCTGGCACTGTGAGTAAGTGAGCCATGAGCTGTATATCTGGATATGCTGCAGTTCTTTTCTGAAAGAAAAAGCAAGTCAAAATGGAAGTGTAACACTCTGCTGAATGCTGAAGTGACCAAATAAATAGGATCAGCTAAACCTTGCTTAGCTGTCAGTCATTCCTCCCTGTATGAAAGCAGTCCTCTCAAACCTGCCCATGATGATCACGGCCTCGGTACTTGCCTGGGTTCCTGAACTGATGCATTTCAAGCTATGTCATCTGCTTATGTTATCCAGTCATTTCGGTCTTGTCAACCAAGGGAGAAACCTGTTTTGGCCAAATGTGTTGCAGCACACGTACTTCCGGTGCACAGAATGAAAGGCTAAAACAATCCCCACGAATTTTGTTCTCAAATTCAGAACTGCACCGCCATGACTGCAGAGTGACAGATGTCAAAACTGAGCCGAGTACCTCATTAATGCAGAGATAAACACACAGAATATGTTGTTTGGAATGACAACCCAGTGTGTTTATATATGTATGCCACTATTTATCGTCCTACAGATGGTTGCTCGCAGTGATGTACATCCACAAATATGTTTAATTTTGCTTTTTCCTATTCTAGGTAATTACCATTTTTCCTTGTTTACACTGACTACTACTAAGACGGCCCAGAGATCTCCGAGTTTTTCTAAGGGCGAGGGGTCACGTTGCACAAAGCAGAACCAGAATCCGCATGCAATCAGTTCTTTGCAGTAATAACAGCCCATGCCCGTAGAGCATTTTTTAAGGAATTATCTCACTCTCATTTTACAGCCGGGAAAACTCTGAAAGGTGAAATGACTTACCCAAGGTCGCACAGCGGGCTCTGTTCAGTACATAGTAACTACTGTTGCCAATTGGGCAGCTCATCAAGCTCATGCTACTCACACCACTCAAATAAAATTCAAACAATAATTATTATTTTTACTGCAATTTGCACGGCAGTCAAAGCTGGAGGCCACAATCAGGATTCAGCTTATGTTGGACTCTGTTAAAACATCAAATCAAATCCAGTCCCTGCTCCAGGGGGTTTGCAGTCTCAGTAGGGGCATAATTCTGTGGGAACACAAAACGCGATGGAAAGGGAGGAAGGAGGGAGGGAGGGACAGAAGGCAAGAACATGAACGTAAGGTTTCGCATTGTTTTGGATAACTGTGAAGTCTGGAAGCTTGTTATTACTTAAATTATTTAGGTGGGTAAGAAATATAAGCACATTACCGACGGCCACCTGTCTGTTACTTAGGTGGCAGTTTATCTTCATAATCTTAATTGTGCTAACTACACTTTACTTTCACTCCGATTACACCGACAGACAGCAACTGGATCCTGCTATTCGCTCTTCGAGGGACTGACTCACATGGCATTAGCCCCATACCTACATTACACTGTACTTTCTAAAGAGGCATATTATACTTAATTTTACAACTCCCTCTCTAGGGCAATTCTTGCTGTGGACCTTTTTACATGATACGTGCTTATACATTTTACAGCACGTGACAATTTGATGTACTAGCTATAAGCGAATGAATACATTTCACTCATGCTAAATTTTACTAAGCTCTGCAGTAGAATAGTATGTATTAACTCCCACCTTACTGCCTGTCACTGCTCCTAACGTGACTCCGTGTTAGCAGTATGTTATGTACCAAATGACCATATAGCCATTCCTCTTTAAAAGACTTAACTGGGTATAAAATTGATTGTGTGAGGCTCGCTTTATGTTTACATCCTAACGACAAATTTTCTCTTCCTGTGGAGCCACACTGTGTTTCATCTGATGGTACAGCAGGACACTGAACATTACGCACATGCAGTGAGATTTCAATATAATGTCATACAATATAAGAATTAATAGCTCCTCTAATACTGAATGGCATAGACACAATGGGATTATATGCAAGAGTAAGATTGCTCAGTACCAAGTCAGGATTGCTGAACAGTCCTTAGAAGTTAACCCGTTAGTTTTCTGGTATGGATCCGTTACCCCATTATTTATTATAATGCATGTATTTGTATAAATAATGAAAAAAGGTATATGGGAAATATTTGATTGACATCCGTAACCTCAGATGGGTGGGTATTTTCTCTGGATTTCAATTAAGCCAAGCATTTAAAACATGTTTCCAATCCATCAAAGCATGTGCTTAAATCTTTTGCTCAGCTGATGAAGTCTACTGAAACAAACCGGCAGCTTTTCACTGACACTAAAAGATTCTAGATCAGCACAATAATACCACAATGTACTCTAGAAAAACTTGAGAAATTACACTTTAAATACATTATTCAACACAATGAAAGAATGAGCATTCATTTACAATGACTTTCCTTGCTCCTATTCTCAATTGGCTAAATCCACATACAAATTAATGACCTATCACAATGTCCGTTGAGCATACAGCATCAAAAACTAAGGCACTGCAGAACTTACTTACATAAAAAAATACTTATGAAATTTCATTTTAGACTATTAAAACTTTTCAGAAAATGACGTTAGGTACATGTTACTGCCTTCATTTATTCCTCTCTGACAGGTATCACTGAAGCTCAGCAGAGCTGAGGTATTTACTTAAATGATTAGAACCCGACTTTTAGTACTATGATAAATGGAAGCAATAAATAACAACAGCTTTGTTTAGCAATTGCCAATACCTATTTTGCAGCTCTTCATACAGTATCCACTGATCTCCTTCAGCATCAGGTAATTCAAATTCCTTTATCATATTTCCGATACCTGCACTGTGGCTTTATTTTAATCCCAGGCAAAAGCACATTAAGAAGAAACTATGACTGACAGTATATTACTAATTAGAACAAAATACTTGTTTAATCATCTGAGCTCCACTTTATAAATCCAAGACACAGGCAAGCCTAATTCAATAAAATCCAATGTATGAAAGCATAGCTTATGTCTACAGTAGCAAGCTGTGTATTGCAACAGAGTGGACCTAAAAAGTGAAACAATGTTTAGAACCTAAAAAGGGAAACAACGTTTAGGACCTAATACCCACAGCGCGTGTGTTTCAGCGGTTTCACTTTGGACCAGTCCTAGTCTGGTCCAGTGGAAGGCACACACATTAGTAGCAGAAGTGCATCAGGTCTACTCCTGGTAGACATCTGGTTCAGTTTATTTAGGAAGAAACCCAGTTTGCATATCCCAAAACTGCTCCACAATGTGAATCACATTGTAGTAAGTTGGGACAACCGGAAGATGAACTTTGAAGGTGCACCACTGACCAAAACTAAAACACTCTTACAGTTAGCCCCACAGATGGTCTCCTTGCAGACCACTGGCCAAAGCAAGCAGTTTTAGCTGTCTGCATAGGTACTCGGTCAACTCCAGGATCTCTGAAAGCTTATCCAGATGACAGAACAGCCATGCTGCCCATACATGGTGGCTCCATTCAGAACAGCTCATATCTGGGGCTAATGAGGTGCCTGAGGCCAGGCTGGCTTCATAACCATGAAGACGGTGGGACTCAGCTCCAGGCTGAGACACCTAAATGAAAGTGTTTTACAGGCAAGTTAAGAGTAGAAGCTAGGGTTTGATTCACTTGCCAGCATGTCGGTGCCTAATGCCACTTGAGCTGTTCTACTGCTTGTGAGGCATCCATGTGTAGACGACAGAGAACCTATACAAGACCTGTGTCCTTCTGGAAAAGCAGGCAGAGGTCAGACAGGATCCTTGAGGCATTTTAAGCACAGACACCTGGATGTGAGCAACTGCTTGATGGCTTGGCCTCCACAGATTGACATCATACCCTAAGACCCTGAACGCTCCTGGATTCACTGCAGAAACACTTGACTGGCCTTGCCAGAGCCAGGCTAGGTCTGCCAAGGCCGATGGTGATACCACTCTACTGCAGAGTGAGAGGCTAAGCCATATGTGTAGTCAGGTATCTCACTGCATGTTCTCTGGCACATCCCTGCTGTTGTATCTATGCTTACCCATCACCTGATGAAGTGTAAAGTAAAATGGAGCTGTCTGTAGAAGTGTGCTTTGCATTTGGCTCAGACTTGATTTGGAAAAAAATTACGCCTCTTGGGAAGAGACAAAAATGCAGTTACAATTTCCCAGACAACCTCACTTTTGCTCGGCGTAATTCCTCCAACATACCATATAATTAAAACTAAATGAAATGTTGTGTTGTACGTTTAGCACTCAGCTATTAAATATACCATCTTAGGTTCACACAGAAACTCACTGAATTCAGTGAGGCTAAATTTAAACCCAGATACTTGTATCTGCAGATCTGTCCCTAAGGGTGTAAAATCCCGAACAGACATTTTTAAGTATGCATACTGCATGCGATAGTTTTCACAGACATGTACAAGATGAAAAGCGTTTCATTTGAAGCTCAGGGTGTGCCTTTATATACAGATGTTTGATGCACTGAACACTTGTTTATCCCATTGACAAAGTGCTCCCTCCTCCCTCTCCCTCTCAAATGCCCACAGGAGGCAGGAAAGGAGGCACCAAGGACGGAGCAGGGAACTCAGCGTTGCTCCGCTTCCCAACCTGCAGGAGCAAACACCACTTGATGAGCCCATTCTTTCTACAACATCCAATGCATTTGACACAAACCTATTCAGACAAAAAATGAAGCATTCAGTAGCATATCAACAACATGAAGAGACTTTATATGTTTCTTAGCTATTTAGGAGGATTGTTTACATAGCAGCATGGCATCACAAAATAATTAGGTGCATGGAGAGATAACAAGGGACAGCTTCTCAAGGAAACGTCCTTAGCAAAACTAGATCTCAGGTTAGTCATAGAACTGATAATCTATAAACCGTTTTTCCTGAAACCTTGCGATTTTAGAACATTTTAAAGATTTATTTTTCAAATACTTTCACTTTCAAACATCAGTATTTAGCTGACATAAATTAAATTTTCTTAAAGGAAATTAAATATCCAAGTCACATGAAAATGTTGACTGCAAATGGAAAATGTGAAGCACATTACTGCAGCAGCTGTTGTTGACACTGTTTTACAGTTTTGCTGGAAAACCCTTGCGTGTTTGGTCAGAATGCCAGGCAGGAATGGAGCCCTGCTTGTCAGATCTACAGATCTTGGTCACTGTCTATTTTTAATCCTAGAAGGCACCGAGATAGGAGTGATACTGTTTAAAAAACAGAACAAATGGGAGTAGAATAGAAATGAGCATTCACTTAGTTCTGAAAAATGAGAAAGAGAGGAACAAGACACGCTGTTACAAACACCGCATTCTCTAATCTCTTTCAGACACTCATCTGTTTCCCGTGTACAGCTCAGTATTTTACCAAATCTCCTCCCTTTAGAAAGTTGTTGCAGAACCTTGCTGCTCTAATAGTTAGAAACCTTCTTTTAATTTCCAGGCTGAAGTGATTTATAACCAGATAATATCCATTTGTTCTTGTCCCACTGTTAGCCACAAGTTTAAAATCATTAGTTTTCACTCTACGGTTCATGGACTCAGGAGGGGTTCATAAACTACTTCCAAGATTTTTAAAGTGTCATGAAGCAAAGTAGGCCTAACAGGCTGTAATTTGCTCTAACAATGCTACAGGGCATGTAGCATCATCTTCGGCAAAAGTTTAGGAAATAAAATAAAATAAAACTGAAAAACACTGGCTTAAACAGTTCTTTTCCCTTCCTCTTGTTTTTTAGCCCTTTCATGTGTTTTTAGACAGCAGGCATGGGCATCTTATCAACCTTTCTCGTCGTACATTAAACTAACCAAGCTTTCCTAGTTTCCTCCTTGCAAAAAATGTCACCGGTCATTGGTTTTCCATTTTGCAGCTATTGCGGTCTCAGTCAGAACTGGACATCAGTGTCCAGAATCCAACATGAAATATTATGGTGTGTCACGTAATGATGTCAACATTGTCCTAAATCAGCTGGAAATAATTCATGAAATACATACCAGGATCACATACGTCCTCTTCACAGTCGCATTACACTGACAACCCATTGCCATGCTTTGGTGAACAGGTGCCCTCAGGTCCTCCCTTCACTCACTCTTACCCGTCCCCAGCCACACGGCCTTTCATTCTGCACCAGTGAGTCCACGCCACCACTATCACCTCGCTCCTCAAGGTTGACACACAGTGAAGTGTCAGCTTGGAAACGACTGCTGGTGAGCCAGCTGATGATGCCATACTAACTGAGGAATCCGATCAAATACAAATGCCTGACATGAGCTAAACGCAAGCGATTATGGCTGGCAAGCCATCAGCATGTTTGGACTATTTTGGACTATATTTTCTAATATAATGACCGTGAATTGCAATTTCAAGCTTTTTATTTTACTGATGTTCTAATACAACTTCACCATTAATAGGAAGGCTAAATACTAAGACACAGCAACCAAGTAATAATTAACTTTCTTCAGAGGAACATAAAGCTACAAGGATGAATAATTTTATTTTCATGGAAAGTCGAATACTTCTCTCATAGAATTAAGCTTAAAACTTTGAATTAACTCTTTGCAAAGCTACACTGAATGTCTCTCAAGTAAAAACTCAATGCATAACAGTTCTACAGTGTTCAAAGATGTATGAGCCAAGCTGAAGATACCTGGGGAAAATCTGATTTTGAAACATGCAGTCTACATCACAGAGAAGATTCATCGATGATTTTTAGGCTCATGGATAACATTCTCCCACTTCCTCTAGGTGAAAAACTTTTTTCTGGCTTGTTCTACATTTTTGATAGCTTCCTCCTCTTGCCAAAGGTTACAAACATCTTTCTGTTTCAAGGTAACTACTAAGTCTAGTTTCAAAGCTAACTACACTTCATGCAAATTTTCCATCCACAGATTTTTTTATTGTTACTTTAAACAAAGAAAATCAGAAATTAATACTATGGCACTGAGTTGCAGTTATAGATTGGTTTAAATTAAAAGATTAAATCCCATGTCACCTCAACTTTCCTGTACAGATAATTCTTCAGCTCCTTATTTTGGGACTCTGCTACATATTGGCTATGTCTACACGGATAAATTAAGCAGTGCCAGGGAGCATTTCCAGGCATTGAAACTCAACTGTCTACACTATTAAATTGTTAGAATTGTCCCACAGCATGTGTCACAGGAGTGTTACTAGTCTGTTCCAACTAACAATCTTCCAAAATATTGCCAGGACACAGTTTGCAAGTTAGGACATGCCAGGAATGGTTCCCAACAGGCAGTATGAGTCCGGTGACCCAGTTTTAGAAGGCAAAAAAACGTAATAGTATGGACACTGGCCAGTGTGCCAGCTGACTCGGCACCAGAGGGTGGTTCTGGACATGCTTGTTTTGCAGGTACAGGCATAGCCACTGCATCTGTCTGTTGGGCCATAGCAAGCTGAGGAGATGACTTGATACGGAAATGTCTGAGCCTAACTCTGAAGACTGTTCATCTCCAAGAAGCACGGGATCATTTATGTAGGTGTTTCACGCTTACATGCTGTCACCTGGGCTGTTGCAAAATAACCCTCTCCAACACTCCCCTTGCCCACACCAAGAGACTCCATGTTACAAGAACTTTCCTGCAACCACTCCAGAAGCCTGTTATTGCAGGAGAAGAGGCAGGAGGTCAGACAGGAGGAAAATATGCTGCTGCTAGTCTGCCCTCCTCCCCTCCCTGCTAAAATCTTCCCTGATCTTAAGAGACCTTGTCCTGTTATATGCACACTTCTGCTGCACACAAAATTCACCACAACAAATAAAGTATTGTAAGGCAGAGATTGCAGAGGTACAGTCGAGCATGGCAGTACAAGACACATTCTGGCCATGTCAATCACATGAGATCACTCACCTTATTTGATGAACTTCTACAAGTAAGATGCATGACTTCTGACTTCTAGCAGTAAACAAAAGAACCTCCCAAGGTTTCACAAGTAGGGTTTTCTAAACCTCTCAACTCAGAATATGTCTTTGACCTTCCAAGTACAGCATGTCTAGCTTTCTTCTCCATAAACTATTTCTTGCTGAAAGTTAACCAGAAAAATAAGGAAAGTGGAATGTGTGACAACTCATCAACTGTTTGTAATAATTTATTTCAAACCGTTTATTCGGTAGCTCTCTCCTTCTGATGCAGTCTCAATTACTTGATTGAATAATATTCTCTGAAATAGCACATGATGTGCTTGTGTCAAAGAGGCTCTCCACAGAGGCCATCAGCTACCTTTTAAAATCAATGAAATTCATAAATTTGCATTTGGCTTCTCAAGGAGAAAATAGAGAAACCTTTTCCCCCGGTACATATGACCTTCTCATTTTAAGGCCAGCTTGTTTCAAGTCTTCTGCGTCTCTGAATGCCAACGTAAAGATGGATAATATCTTTCTTAGAACAGATAGATCTTGAAGTCTATTATATTCTCCCTCTTAAGGATTCTAGCCATAATTCTCTCTTAGTAATTGGGATTTGCACACTGTTCCACACAGTAATGCATATTCCAGCTATTCACTCTGTCATGCTGCCACTGCATTTTTAACAATGCTGATAGCAACCGATGTTATCGAATTCTGCAGACTTCTCAGGCTCTGGGCTTGTTCATGTTTTTTTTTTTTCATTTCACCATTTCTGAGCAAAAATGTTTTTATTTTTTCCTTTGTAATGCCTCACTACTGTGACCCTGCCATTCCTCACAGCTGGATCTTGTTAGTTTTCAAATATTGAGTCCACACTGTCTGATCGCACCACAGATTTTCTGTTCTGATATGTTTGCTGTCTTTATGTTTGCAAGATCAAAGCTAATGCTGTTTATACCACAGTGCTAAAAAGGTTCACTTCTCAAAAGGTAAAATAACCTTAGTGTTTGAAATCTAGCCTTCTTTCATTCCATGCTTTTTACTGCTGATAATATCCGTATGTTTCTCCTCTTCCTGGCTTCATTTTCCCATATAGCAATTTTCTTGATTAAACTTTTAGAAGGAATTTTTGAAAGAACTCAGCAGCAGCCATATCCTATGCCAGTAGAGCCCCTTCAGGTGCAAGAAAGTAGAGCTGCGCCAACACCAGCTGCCTTCCAAAACCCCACTCCCATTTCTCTTTCCCAACGGTATTCAAGTTCTGACCTCCTCACATTTCAATACATGATACTCTTCTCTTTTAAATTCTCTCCCAGTTTCTTTCTCCCCTACTTTCTTCCCTCCCATACATCTTTTTTTTCAGTGAAATGGAATTCGTCCTCAAATTGCCTGGATAACTTCATGCATTTCCTTTTATATCTTACTATTCTGTTATCGTAGTGTTTTTCAAACAGTGGACCACAGCCCCCAGGATGTTCATAAAAGGCAATTGGGAGAGTTATAAGATGCTGAAATTTTTATTAGACTCTAAAACAAAAGAAAATATCTCTTCTCCATTCCCAAAACACCTTTATCCTTCAAAAACAAGTTTTGCTATCAAAATCTCAAATCACTCATACAAATAAATAATATACACTTTTTACGTGATACATTTTAGCCAGGTTCCCTCTGGAATCAAGACTGATGTGGCTGTGTGATTTCGAGCCTGATGACCAATTTCAACCAAATTAGACTGACGCTACAAGCATTCAAGATACTAAACTTCTGCAAGTTTTGGGAAAAAGCTGGTCCCTGGGCAGAGCAGAAATGGTCCCAAATTCCCACCCCTGGAAAGACAGGGATAGTTTATCCTTTAACAAATCTAGGTGGCAACTTGAGGACATCAAATCAACACACAAATAGTTTTCTGCCAGCTGTAACACATGCTGTGTCCTTGTCAACTACACAGATGAAGAGCTTGTGAGGTGTCAGGAGAGCTCAGCTACCGAAGGCAAGGGATGATAGGATGCAGGAGAGAACTTGTGATATTGTGGGCACAGGGTATTTGGGGAAAGAAGTGATGTGGAGAGTGGACACTGGGGCACAGCATTCCTCCCTCATTTCAACTGTTCACAGGATACACTTTTTACCTTCATTTTTATAGCCAAAGCATGAAATACATGAAAACATTTACTTCAAACAAAGTAATGAAACCAAAAAGGCTGCACAGCCCCTTCACTCATTTCACCCACAACTTCCCAATAAAACCTTCAGTGCTTCATCTTTCCAACCTACCCAGCTAACCTTCCAACTCACACTGGGACACGAGCACTTCCCAAGCCAGTATGGCAATACTCATCACAGCCAGTGTGACAGCAGCGGAGCAGAGGCTACCATGGGGCACTCCCAGCCCAAGGATATGGGAAGCACTACAGATCTCTATTGCGCCCGACGGGAAACTTTCCTCTGGAGCTCAATGGACAGAAAATCATATTGGCAGCATGATTTCTCCTCTAGGAAAAAGAAGCACAAAGCCCGCTTGAATTAGGAGATGTCCTCATAGGCTTGATGAGACAGTCTCTTTTGTTGAAAGCAGAGTACTCAGCTCTTTCCCTGCTCCCAGCCCACCCGCTCAGCTCCAGCACCCCATTTCCCCAAGATGCAGAGGTAATCCTCACATTACCATGGACAGAACCCTCAGTATCCCTGATTTTTCAGACTTTTCTCCCCAACGGTCTGACATCCACTACTACTCACAGATCACTAAATAACCTCAGTTGCTTCACCGTGCGGGTGGGGTGGGGGGTGTTAATGTTCTTATTAAAGCCAGCATCAATGTTGAAGTGCAGTTGAAAAACCTGCTCGATGTTCCTGGACTTGCCTTCCTCTCCCTTTGGCCTCTCACGTGCCTCTCTCTTTACAGCTGGGGTACATGGTGGGAACAAAAGCTGGCAGCGGTGTTGGTTAAGGTCCTTTGCTTCTGGTGAGTTAGGCCATGCCTCTTAGAAAGTGGCAGCCAATCTTATGTAAACACTTTAACTGAAGAAGAAACCACTGTAAAGATAATTAACAAATGCAACTTAATGGGTTAGAAATGTATATACCTCGTGGCTAATGCAAATTTGCGTAACTTCAGCTTCCAAACACAGCATTTGTCAAGTTAAGAAGCACTGCACCAATTGAAATCTCCCCCTGTAGGTCCTCATACACCATAATCTGTCAATTTTTAATCTTCTTTTGAGTAGCAAGAAAATTCATCCTTTCAGCTCTTCTTCTTTCATTTATTTACATCAGTCCTGAAACCCTTTCTACTTTATACTTGAAAGGGATTCTTGACAGATGTTTGACCTGGACAGAGCAGACACAGGCAATGACAGTCCCATATTTTGCACACACATTTAGGAACCACATTGGACTTAAGTGCAGCACTGCAGTGAGACCTCACATGCAGATGCCCATCTCACATGCTGTGCCCATCCACAGCCTCTGATTTCTCTTCTAAATAACTGTTTTCTGTAACACATAATTTCCATAATTCTTCCATCAGTAGGATGCCTCTTATATTTTGATCCCCAGAAGTCTTACACTGCATTTGGTGTATTAAAATAAAAGCTGTTGAAGCAAACCCAGGTTATTATGACATCCAAATCAGCCTACGGAATTATCTATCCTTACTATAATTTATTAAACAAACAATTTTCATGCCGCCTGCAAAGTTCAGCAGCCATAAATGTGTATTATTCTTCCAACTAATTGTTAAGGGTGCTGAGGCTACAAACAAGATCCATGTCTGACTCCACTAGACACCCTGCTCAAACACTGGCGCAAGACTGCGTTTTTTTCTAGCCTTCTGGAATTTACCCCTATATGAAGATCTGACTAACGGCACTAACAAAGGCTCTGAGAGCATCAAGGTCAAGCCTTTTAAGACTCTTATATAAAAGTCACCTGGTCCTGCAGACCGATTTCAAGTATAAAGGCAAACAACAACACAGCTGCAATGAAGAATTTCACCTTTTCATTCTGAAACAATTCCCTGTTTTACATGAACTTTTAACTGGGGCATGTAATAACATCTCTCTTATTGCTGCTTTGGCTCCAAGGAACTGGCAATTGAGTAATACGAAATCAGTTTTAAAAACTTGCTTAAAACAGGCCGAGGGAAAAGCTTGGGAACTGATGTCTGCACCACATAAATTGGCAAGAACTATGAAAGACAACAGAGTATGTCAGCATGTCCACAAACATGGCATATTTGTGTGATGAAAGGAAGGGAGTAAGGTAGGACCAACACACCTATTTTACGTCATTTTTCACAAAAGAGTTCTCCAAAGAAAGAAGTGAAAAATAATGCGTACAGTGGAATTTGGATTTCCAAAAGACATTTGATAAATCTGTCATTCATAAGTCTTAAAAAACCTAAACTCCCCAAGGATAAAAATAAATGTCCTTGCAAGGATAAATAATTAGAAACAGATGGTAGGAGAATACTGTCAGTCCAAGCGGAGAGAGGTCAATGGTGGAGTCCTGCAGGGATCTGTGCTGGAACTTGGGAGCTGCTCGCTTATTTATAAATGAGCTGGAAAACAGGGTAAATGGTGAGGTGACAAAGTTTGCTGCTGATATTCATTCAGGGTAGCTAAGATAAGGGCCGACTATGAAGAAAGACTTTACAATACCGAGGGACTAGGCAATAAAAAAGCAAATTAAAGTCAATGTAGATAAACAAATATCAAGTTGTTTCTTTGAGGGGAAAAAACCTAACTACACAAAGTGATGTGCTCCAAGGTGACTATTACCGCTTCAGGACTGAGATCTTGGGGTTATAATAGGTAGTTCTGTGAAAACATCAGCGCACTGCTCACTAACGCTGAGAAAGTGAGCATTAGGAATTACTAGGAAAGGAACAAAGAATGAAAGAGAGACTATTATTATGCCACTGTATAGATGGCTGGTTTGTCTGTCTTGAATATTACGTGTAGTTGTGATCCCACCACCTCTGAAAGGATACAGCAGACTGGAAACGGCTGAGGGCAGGGCAGTAAGGATGATCACCGGCATGGTGCAACCTAACAACTAAGGAATGAGTAAGAAGCCAAAGATTAATCAGCTCTCAGAAACATGTAACTGAGGGGATACAGCAAAGGTGTAATCTGGACCAGCGCAGGGAAGGTGTCCGGGAGGCCCCTGTTTCACAGCCTCTTCCAATACATGAGCTGGGGGATCAAATGAATTGGCAGGCAAAAGGTTTTAAACGTAAATATAAAAAAAACCCTACTGAATCTTCACACAACATGTATTAAGCAGTGGAACTCCTTGCTCTGGGGCACTGTATTCACGCAGTGGTTTATGTTGGTTTGTTCAGCTGTCCTCTTATTGTGGGCATGGACTTAGGCAGCTGCTGAAAAACATACATATGGGTTTCATCCTACTCATCCATGGGACATCTCTATGCCCTTGTTTTGCTTTGTTTACTTTTCTCTTTCCTGTAACTTGCAATGTCCTAGTAGAGAAAAGAAGTAATGACGAATGTCTAGTAATGAAACAATCACAATGACAGACATGAAGACTTTAATTTACTTAACTTATAAAGGAATACATGTCAAGAAATGTCTTTATTTGTGATGTTCCTCACCAACTCTAGATGCAGATAGTAAAGAGCAATAATACCTCATTTCTAACAATTTCACTAAGTGAGCAGCTGCTCAAATTAGGTAAGTGTACATGCAAGTGTTTGTACATACAATTTTGAAATTGCAGAAGGGAAGGCTAGGGGCTGGAGAATGTGGTTGCCAACACGGGCTCTCAAGATACCCTGACAGCATTACGTACATGGAACAAAAGAAGCAGTATAAGCCATGGCAAAATCGTAAGGGAGTATGATGTCCTCACATACACAAAGGAAATAGCTTTTCCTAGGATTTTTCTGCTTAATCATGTCATAGACATGATTACACAGCAGCAAGGATTGAAAATGCATGTGGCCAAGATACTGTTTATCTTTTCCTTATTTAAAAAACACCTCTTCAAAACAAGAGCTATATCATGCTGACAATTTGTAATGACTCATGCAGGGCAGAATGTGACCAAAATCTTTCTTTTAAAGAAATTAGTTCCTAGGCTTTTATTTGCAACCCTAAATCAAGCGTGATCCCATGTTGAAAAAACTGCTTCTGAGATTTCAATTACATCAATTTTTAGTATATGATCTAACTGAATGCTAACACTGCTAAGGTACATAATAGCAAACAAAATCAAAGCTATACTCACGTACTTTTTTATTTTACTACTCCAGGTTCAATTTTGTTCCTGTACCATATGTATATGTAGATGATGTTACTATATTGACATCTGTGAGATAAGCATCTTAAGCTTATTATTGCTTATTACTTATACTCTCAAAACAGTAAAATAATAGCAGAAGCAGGTCATATAGCTCATAGAAAACCTATCAGAACTCATAACTCTCTTGTCCTGCGCATTTTATTCTAAGTTATGCCTCTGCCCCACCACCATTGCTTCCTTCTTTGAAGGATGCAGCCCCAACCAGTATGGGTTTTCTGGTAGCTTTCTCTCCCTTTGAGGAAACTTTTTTGAGGTAATACAGAAATGAACAGTCAGGTAAATGCTGAATCAAGCTATAATATTCAGTGAACAACAAAGTCAGGCTCAACACCCAACATTGTTCCAGTTCTTCCAGGTCATTCACATACGCTCCAGGAAAGATGGCAAATAACCAGTTGGCTACACACGTATTCCCCTACTATTTTAATTTTGGAGGTAAGCAGTCTGAAAAGTGATTCTTCTGCTGACGTAAAACTCCTTTTGTTGACTTTTAATGCCAACAGTGCATCTATCAGCTTTGGAGATGACAAAATTTCTGTGTTATTTTGCCTGAAAAAGTATCTTCAGTGTCACACCTGCACACATGCAGCATGGTATAGACTGGTTGGGCTCCTGTAAATCAGATGCATGAAGTGGTTTCTAAACATTTATTCACCTGTGCAGAAATGCAGTAAAGGAATCAGATTCATTTTTACCTACCTTGCACTAGCTTCTGTCGGCATAAAGCAGCGGAACCATATAAATAAAACACTTATCTCTGATGTTGGAAAGTGTAAAGGATTTGGAAATTGTGCTGTCCTGCTGCATACCGGACATGAACACAACAGGCTGAGGATGCACCAAACCGGTGAATATGCACAACACCTTTTACCGGCAGAGCCATAAGGAGAGGACACAGCTGAAAGCAAAAGTCCTTAATGGAGCAGAGGAGACGTCAGTGGTGCAAAGATGAAACAGTTTGCTCTGCCTGGAGCCAAGTGACATGACTGTGTACAATTAATAACACCATATCGGAATGCGTGTTACTGAAGAGACAAAGTAGCCACCAGCATCAAGGAGGATTCCCAATGCAGAGATAACGAACCCAAACCTCGTCTCGCTGGAATTGGGGAAAAATCTACCAACCTCAAGTGACTGCAGATCAATCCCCAAGTGATAAAGAAAGAAACCATATGGAAACTTAAGCGACAGAAAGAGCATAAAAATATATGTAACACACATAAAAACAGCATTGCAGAGACAAATGGATAAAGCTGTTTCATGCAAACCAGAAATTGCCACTAAGCCTCATGGACTAGGTAGGAAATTGAATAATGCTGAAGCTGCTCAGCAAACAACTCAGAAGAATTATTGCTCAGAAACTGAAATGAATGTAGGTCAATTAAGGGGACTGAAAAAGTGATTGTGAGCCCATTTTGGAGACATTCTGCTCTGTTTCTCCAACAGCTTATTCCCGCAAAACCAAAACTTCGCAATTTCAGGGTTTTATCAGGAGGACAAGTAGAAGGTATGCTTTGATTTTAGACTGTTTTTTTCCAAATTATTGAAGAATCGATCTTTTCTGTCTTGATAAAACTGATTTTATTACTATCTCACCTCTAGCGACCATTCTTTTCTCCTCCTCTGCCTCCCAGCTGCATGCAAATCACCAGTTCCCTACTAACTGTTAGGGAAAGCTGCGTTGGAAACGCAAAAAGGGATGTCCTGGTGTTCTCCCTCTTTCTCACCATGCACTTTTCCCCAGGGAGACACTGGATGTGATAGGGAAAGTCAAATGAAGTCAGGAGACCTTCTGATCAAAACCAGCAACTGAAATGAAATCCTTTTCTTCACGCTCGTAACATACAGAGGAAAATAAACCTTGTGAACAGAGGGGAACAGACCCCAATCAAAACTCGTGCACCTAACATCCAACGACCTCAGCTGCCCTTCCAGTTGGCCCAGCAGAAGACCTCGCCATCCCCCTCCCGCCGAACCGAAGTGGGCTCTGCCTTGACCAGGTGGAAACCTGGGCTCAGGACTAACCCTCAACAGGCTGGCAGTCGCCTTCACCCACCGTCACCTGCTCGAGGCGTCCCCACGGTCCCCACTGCCATTTTCTCCTGACCTTTAGCTACAGCCCAAGCGCTGGAGGACAGCCTGGAGCTGCTGCCGCCCGTAGCCCTCCCTAGGGCGGTTTGATGCTCGCGGGTCGGTTCACAGGCCGAAACCGGACAATTTCTCCGGCCACCCCCGCTCCTCGGGGAGGGGGGGCGAGGGGCTGAGGGCCGGTACCCAGGCGGGCGGGGGAGGGCGACCCGGGGGCAGGTACCGGCACCGCTCTGCAGCGCTGCCGACGCCCCCCCCCCCCGCGCCGCTCCCCGTACCCCCTCCCGGCCCGGGCGGCCGCCGGCGCCGCAAGTTTCTCCAGAGCCGCCTGTGCCCCCCCACACCCCCCCCTCCCCCCGACCCTCCACCCCACCGCGGGGCCGGGGGGGGCCGGGGCGGGCAGGGAGGCGCGGAGCCCCCCCCCCTCCCCCAGGGCCGGGGCTGCTGCCCCCACTCACCCGAGGTCAGCTGCATCCAGGCACAGATCTTGTAGACGGTGGCTGTGTTGCAGAAGAAGAAGAGGATGAAGCAGACGATGCAGGCGATGATGAGCATCATCGAGAGCCCGATGAAGAAGGAGGCAGCTTTGAAGGCTCCCGAGGGCAGGCTGGAGAAGTCCGTGAAGCTGCCCCGGCAGGTGAGTTCCCGGCTGAAGCCGTTGCCGATGCAGTAGTGGAAGAGCCCGAAGTAGCCCGCCTGCGGGGTGTCCACGCCGTCCCCGATCCAGTAGGGCTGGATGAAGCACACCACGTTGACGATGGCAAAGCAGATGGTGAAGATGGCCCAGAGCACGCCGATGGCCCGCGAGTTCCGCACGTAGTTGGTGTGGTAGATCTTGGCCGCCTCCTGAGCCGGGAGCATCCCCGCTGCTGCCGCTCCTGACGAGCCTGCTCCTGTCGCCGCCGTCCCTGCAGCCGCTCCGGGCATCCTCGCCGAGAAGATCCCCCCTCCCCCTCCCCTTCCTCCTCCTCCTCCTCCTCCTCCTCCTCCTCCTCCCCTCGCTCCGCTCGACGCGACGCGCTCCGCCGCCGCCGCTGCGTGCGAGAGCCGGCGAGCCCCTCCGCCGGGCTTCAGCGGCTCCGCGCCAGCAGCAGCAGCAGCAGCAGCAGCACCACCACCGGCGGCGGCGGCGGCGGCGGCAGCGGCGGCGGCAGCACCAACATGGCCCGCCGCCGCCTATCGGGGGCTCAGCGCTGCCGGCCGCCGCGCACCGCCCGCCCCGCAGCCCGCCCTCCCGCCGCCGCCGCCGCCGCCGCCGCCGCCGCCCGTGGCTCCTCGCCGCGCCGGGCGCCAACCGCCACAGCGCCCGCCGCGGGCGCCCCGCCGCCCTGCGCAACCGCCGCCCGCCGGCGGGGATGAGGGGCGCGGGGCTGAGGCGCCGTTCCTGAGGAGGGGGAGCGGGCGAGGGGCCGTTGGCGCCCTTTGGCCGGGGAGGGCGGGTTCCCGCGCTGCCGCCGCGGCCTCCCCTCAGCCCCTCCGCCCGCGGGGCGCCTCTCCCGGCCGGGGCAACGGCGGCCTGGCTGAGCTGCTGCCGGCGCTGCTCCTGCTGCGGGGCCTGGGAGACGTGTACAGGCATTTTAAAGTTTAAAGCGGGTTTCTTTTAAAAGCCTGTGTGATCCGCGCCCTCACAAAACACGGGTCTGTCCTGGGCGGGGGCTGTAACTGCGAGGTGCCCTGTGGTGGGGCGGGCAATGGCCTCCTGCCCCGGCACACATGGAGCCCGGAGACACTCGTCCCCGGCCTGAGTCAGACCCGCGCCAGGGCGAGGCCTTGGGGCTGGGGACCGGGCAATGAGGGGCTGCCCCTCACCGCGGCAGGCGGGATGGCGGCGGTGGAGGACATCGCCGCCGTGAACGCGGAGCAGCCGCGGGGCCATGGCGGCAGCTCCCGGTGTGGGTGGGTGAGGTGGCACCGGTGGAGAAGAGCAGCACCGCTCCAGCCAAGTGACTTTGGCCTGGCACTCACTGCGTTGAGCATGTTGGCATGCAGCAGTGATTAGCATATATTAATGAGCAATTAGCATCTGGTAATAATCATTCCTGTGCCAGTGACACTTGGATTTGCAGTCCCCGACCTATGCGTTGAGCCTGACTAAATAACAGTAATTGATGGCGCATATATACAGCGCTGTGATGGTTGTCCTCTCCTGGGACGAGCTCGCAGCCGGAGCGGAGGGAGGCTCGGGAGAGCAGGCGGCCGCGGCAGGCTGCCGCTCGGTGCCGGCAGAGGGCCGCACTCAATTAAATATTAGCGCTTATCAGCACCCGGGAGGAGGGGGACTCGTGTGGAAATTACTCCTGGCATTCGTTAGGAATTTTTCATCCGCTTTCAGACAAAGTTTGATTTCTGCCCTGCGACTGCCAAAAAACAGGCGCAGGGCGACGAGGTGAGCATGCCAGCCCCTTCCCAAGTTTGCCGCAGAGGGGCTAGGAAGGGGCAGCACCGGCTAACAGGTTTTTAGGCCCCCGTGCTCACGTCGGGGACAGAGAGCTTTGAGAGCTGTTGCCAAAGGGTGGGAGCACAAGGCGAGCCGCCTCAGTGCGGTCACGCTGTTACTGCCCTGCACGCAGGAACGCTCCCCTCTTGGGAGGGCAAGGGGTGGCACGAGTGGCACGGGCTTGCTCAGAGTTGGGCAGCGTGGACCCCAAATACTCATGCTTGCCTCACTTTCTTAGGGAGGTGGGTCCAAGCGTGCAAACTGCATCTGAAATTCCTGGAGATTCAGTTCCCACCGAGGTTGCTTTGTCCAGTGCTGCCAGAGGTGCCTACGTATGCTCCGCTGCCTCACCTTGCTCCTACTGCAGTTGCTGCATCTGACCAGGCTGCTCATATGGCACCTTCAGAGAGTAACCGAACTTGTTCCAGCCTCGAGCGGCGAAAGGAGTGGTGGTCTTTACCTTCTGTGCTTGGTCCTGCTTTCTCCAGGCTGAGGCTCGCTGTGCCCCAGGGCTCAGTGTAGAACACCTGCCTTTCCTGTCCTCTAAGGGGCAATCGAGTATGGAGGTGAAGACAATACGAGCCAGAACTAGAAGGCAGGAAGAGACCTGAAGTGGCCTGAGACAAACAATTTTAGAGGTGGAGGCTGGAGTGAGGGTTGGGCAAGAAGTTCTGAGAGCTCAAAAAGAAAGGAGACAGTGGGGAAGGGGTCTGGGCCAAGTGGGAGGTTTAGGGATAAAGGGCCTGTGAATGTGGACAGAAGGAACGTGAAAGCTGGAATTCATATGGCAGGAGGAAGAGATTTGGACCTGAGAGGGAGCCAGCAGAGGAGAGATGAGGTGTTCTGCAGAAGAGATGGGCCAAGGGCGCTAGGAAGGCAGAAATACTGAGATTGGAGGAGAAGCTGCAGGAGGACAGTCAGACTGGGGTAGGGAGGGAAATGTAGGAGCAATGTAGGGGGAGGCCAGAAACAGGGGAAGAAAGTAGGACTCTCCTGACAAGCAGAGTAAAAGAGTGTGGGAAAGGAGACCCAATTGCCTGTGTCCAGGCAGTGGCTGGTTTGGTTGTCCTGGGATGTCCTGTCTGGCCTGTGGCGCCAAAAGGGCACAGATTTCACATGGACTCTAAGTGATACCCACTAGCCCTTCAGTTCAGTGCATCGAAACTGGGAAAGTGGTACTAGATGTCTACTTTTTGGGGCACCTGAATCACTCCAGTTGTGTCCCTGTCTAGAGCTTTGAATCCTCTAGTCTCACCCTTTGATATCAGAAATTTCTTCAGAATACCCAAAGACAGGCTCAGGAGGCTTTTTTTTTATGGTTCTTACCACAATTAATCTGTGTGCTTCATCGTCTTAGCAAATATCATGTCTTTACGAGATAGAAGGTTGGTATATTCTGGACAGAACAGTTAAAAGGCAGCTGCGACCTCATTTCTCAAAGCAGAGCTCCCATGGATTTCGGTTGCGGGAGTTCTGCAAACGAAGCCTCAGAAGGAGCCATACTGAGCTGCTGCTCATCTATAAAAAAGTTTTAAGCATCTTGCCTGGCATCACAGAAGAATTCTGTGGCAGAAGCAGGGATAGTCTCCAGCTCTTCAGGACAGCTTTCATCATCTGAATCCTCAGAAGATTATCCTTTCTCACCAACAACCTGTTGTACCTCCGCTATTTTTCTCCCTGGGAATTAACTGGGTCCCGGTCCTGTGGCTGCCATCTAGTCTCATCTGAAAAGTCAGAGTCTTAAGCCAGGATTTTCAGCAAAAGCTTCTTCAACAGGTGAAACAGGATTCTCATCATCCTGATCTTTTTGGACAGCAGATGCTGTCTCACGCACCTGATGAGGCAGGATCCTGTTTACCAATTAGCATGTCAGCATGCAACGCTGAAGAAAGGGGATGTAAATCAAGTGGCACAGACAGCTCTTTTTTTGGCACATCCTGTTCAGCACGGGATTGTACAACCATAATATTGTTTTTAAAAACGTTTTCATGTGCGTGTGTGGTTAAAAATAGGCAACTTTAAAGAGAATTTATATAATCTTTAAAAGTATACTTTGTGCCCCAAATTTGCCTGGATCATACTATTGATCGTTTTATTTAGCCATAAACGTGCTCATTTTTCGTATAGATAGATCATTACACAAAACACAAAATAAAAGCTTATTATTTGGTCAATGTTTCTAATCACAGCATTTCTTTTTGGAACCAGTCAATTATTTGCAGCGGTGGAGAACTGTTTACACGTTTTGTTTGGAGCGCCGTGGGGAAGGGCTGTATGTTGTGCCGGGGAAACCCTTGGATACGGTGGGTAAGAACAACAGATGAATGCAGTTGCTGGGCCGTGGGCGATGTCTGGCAAGAAATGCACATCTGGGAATTCATTGATATTCATGTGGTGTGAAACTAAGAGAGAGATAGCGGGGAGGAGGAGAGAATGCATGGCTGGAAAAGAGTTAGCAAGAGAGAGGACTTAGGCAGAAAAGAAAGAAGCCTGTGAGGAAGGAATGAGGTGGCAGGAAGTTACGTGTTGATGAGTAAATAGCAATAAAGGTGTCTAACAATAAATGATCGGTTTTGTGGGGCTGGACCCTGCTAGGGTGACAGTTGAGGGAACTGGGAGGAACTGTTGAGTGCATGAGCATGTGCCCACCCAGATACCTGCAAACTTCCACGGGAGGGAGATGCCCCATTCAGGCACACGACTGTTCCCTCCACCCAGCCCTCTTAAAATGCAGCTCTGCCTTAGAAGCTTTTTCCCCCCCCCCCCTCCCTTCACAGCTGGATCTAGCTGTCAGATGGCTTTTCATATCTGTAGCTGCATGTCAGAGTACATGTACCGCTCCACTTCTCTGGGAATTTCCTCCCAGGTTTCTGTGGTATCACTCGTTGACTATCATGTTCACCCAATGCCTATCAACAACTGGTAATTTCACTCTGAGCCCACTTAAATAGCTACTTATAACTATTAAAACCTTTTAACACAACTGATATGGATATGTCCAAAGAAGAAACTCATCTAATTTGGATTGGTCTAAATCCTAAGGCTGGAAGAGGAGGAACACAAGTCATAGTAGTCTTGAGGCTCTTCAGCTTGTGTCCAGCCCTGCGCAAGGATGTGTGGGGCACCCAAAGCAGAAGCTGAAACAGCGGAAGGTTTCTGCTCTGCTCCCCCGTTTCCTGCACTCCATGTGAGCTGAAGCTGGTACGACACTAAAGGACAAGCAGGAATTTTTGAGCCATTTCATTGGTGACCGAGATAACCTACGTATGTTTTGGGTTTGATTGCAGCGTTACTGGGTACCAGCACTGGTACACCTTAAAACATGTGTCAGTCCAGATCAGTTTTTCCCTTGTTCCACGGTGTCTGGACCTGGCTGCAAAGAGTCGCTGGTGTGTTTACCCAGAGCAGCAGAGTGATTCCCTTTCAACCCGAGACGGAGACCGGTGGTGGAGGGAGCGCTGGGAGCCCAGGCAGCCCCGGTGTGCAGCCCCGTCGCCATGGCAACCCACAGCCTCGCCACTGATGGGCTCTTGCTGTCTATCAAAAAGCATTAACTTTTACATTATGTCTTTTTTATTATAGTTTCTGCGCATTTTGGCTTCCTTTCCCCCAGGGGCCTGGCTGCACTGGTGAAATGTTCCTTCTCAGGGAGTGGGAAATGGCATTTCTGTCTATTTCTGCAGTGTTTACAGCTGTGGGGGAGGCCCAGCAAAGGGCTGGCTAGAATTACCCTTATCAGTGTCAGTGAAACTGCCGTTGCCATCGCTCTTTCAGTCAGAAATGGTCCAATTTAGGCCTACGTCAAAAATTAGAAAGCGGGTAACTTAGAAGATTCACCCCACTTCTCTTGAACTTAGTCCTGCTCTCGTTGGTGACAGCAGAGGGGGAGTCCTGTAGGGCACCCGTAAAGCAGGGCAGAGCTGGGAAGCACAGCGTGGCTCTGCTGGACCCACATCCCAAGCAGGCTACAGGACTAGATATCCCAAAGAACAGGGGAATAGGGTGCAATCATCAGGAAAAAGTCACATATTCCAAAATCTACCCTCAACCAAGGTAGCGGGCTGCAAATGACGAAGTCCGTTTCAGTAGACAGAGATGGGGCTGGTGAGAGATTGCCGGTCAGGCAAGGAGCAGTGGCTGTAGCAAAGGGGAAAGGATGTGAGGAAGGTGCGAAATACCTGGGTTGCATGTGGAAGCAAAGATTGAAAGGAAGAAAAGATCTCACCAGTTTTTAAAAGAAAGAAAAACGTGGGAAAGGGGCAAAGTAGCAGGGTTCCTAGTGACAGCAGAAGATTGGGCTTCATAACCCAGGATAGGCTCACCTGTGGAAAAGCAGGATGAACAGTGGCTGTTGAAGGGGAAAGCAGGTGGGAGCACAGGTGAACATGGTGAAGTAAGTACAGGGAAAGTGGGAACATAGTTATTGAGATCCATAGCAAACAAGAAGAGATTTTGGTGCACTCTGACACACAAACTCAGCTAAGACCTGCTTCAGCTTCCTTCCCTCAGCCTATATAACTTGGAGGAGTTGCAAAACTACTCTGAAATACACTGGCTAAAATAAAACACTTTATGGGCCACTTGGGAGCTTGGGATCTAAACTTTGCCTGCCCACCAAGAAAAGCTTGCTGTCAGGGCCTGCTAAGATATCTTAGCATGCCAAGGGCGTTCTGTATGGCCCAGAGCAGTGTCTTGCTACCTAGGGCTTCTCTGAGCAAGTCATCTCGCTCCCAACCGCAACCGCACAGTGCAGCTCTCTGCCTCACTGGCAGAGCCTGCTTGTCAGTGCTGCTAATTAAGCCAGACAGAGCTTTCAGGTGGCTTGCTGTGTTGTGCCGTTCAGACACACCATCAGAGACTCCTCCTGAAATGATGGAAATTTCACCTCTCTTGCTGTGGCAGCTGTTTGCCAGAGGGTCGGTAGATTCCATACAAAAGGCGCTGTGAAATACCGTGCTGCAGGCTATATACTGTAGCTCTTCAAAGATAGCTGTACAGTTAAGGCTGGTGTATAGACATGTTTCTCATATAATAAAAGTTTACTTAAGATACGTCTCCTCGACTGGAGTTCACATGGAGAAGGACTTAGATTTCTCTAGACCAACCTAGTTTAAAATAAGTACATAAACTCTTCTGCCAACAAGATGCACTTTAGCTTTTCTTTCCAGACCCCCAAGCATCGCGTAGGTGGCTGCAACTTTACGACCATCAACAGTCAGCCATTTGAATAAGAACTATATGATGCTAAACATAACATTAATGAGGCTTTCAAAAATTGTACCTGCCAGTGCCGAAGTCCCTTCTCTGCCCTTAACAAGGTAATATCACTGCAGTCAGGATGTGACTTATGATGTCTTCAGGTAGTTTTTTTCACAGTAGAGAATGACTAAAAATATTTTACCTCACACTGGATAAAAAGTGATGCTTTAATTAGTTTAACATTATAATTCAATTAAATATCTGTTACATTTATTTCCAAATATTTCTTCCTGAGAGGTTAAACAACAGACCAGTGAGGATGCAGCAAGAGAAGGACCTTCTGATCTCCGGTAAGTCAGAAGCTGGCCAGTTTCTTTACCCTAGTGACAAGCCAATTAGGATGCTGCATAGTGTTTCTGCTTGTTTCTAATTTTAGAACTATACTACAGGAAGGCAAAAGTAGGTGATATTAACTCCTCTGGCCTTGATCTGCTAGAATCATAGTCCTCCTGCAATCCAATATATTTTCAGGAAAAGCAGGAAAATTACCACTCTTCTAGTGTAGGTATTAGGGACTATGCAGACCTTTCTAACACGCAGGGGCTGATCAATACTTGGCTAGAGGAATCTGCAAGGGAAGCTTGGGGGCTGCAGAGAGTGATTTTGATGCTGCACAAGATGATATTCTAGCATAAAGTGAGCATTCACCCTGGCATTACACAACACAGCACAACTAAGTCTGCTGTGTTTCCAGGAGTTCCAGGAGGATTTATGGTAAAATGTTTAAACATACCTAAGTGACCTGCCAGTAAATCAGCATTTTGACCTGGAGCAGACTGAGGAAGGAGATTAAATGGAGAAAGTATGGAATTTCTCTCTTTCAGTGTATCTCTGTGGCATAATGCAGTGCCATTCAGGGTTATCAGCTACTGCAAGCAGTGTGGTCACATTAGCAAGATGCTAATGTGATTAATTAGCTCTGATGACAAGCAGGTTATACTAACCCGGGCACAGCATCATGCTTATGTACTTAACTGCTTAAGTCTCCAGAGTGCTTGCAGCTCACTTAGGTTAACATAATCTAGTGATTTAATAAGCATATAACCTATTTCATTGTTCAACCCATTAATAACAGTATTGACTAACACCAAACACAAGGCAGACCCTTGTGGAACTGCTAAAGATACACACATCCAATATATCAGTGAGCTACGAGTAGCTACTCTTTTAAAGTGTTCCTTGCCACCTACCTATGCATTCACCTCCCAGGAGCTTCACCTGAACAATCTTTCCTCATCTAGCTATGAAAATATTACATAAGAGGGCATTAAAAGCCATAAAAGTCAAGATATAGGGCACCTATATCTTTGGTTTTTATCTACAAGGTGAGTTATCCTGTAATAGAACAGAATAAATTGAATTTGACAAGATTGTTCCTTGATAAATCCATGTTAGGTGTTACTCATCCCTCTTTTATCTTCCATGTGTTCATAAAAAATACTGTTTATTTCCATATTATTCTAGGAATTAAAGCTGGCAGGCCAATCTGCAACTCCTTCAGTTCTGTTCTCCATGTTCATACTCCTCCCTCATACTTTTCTAAACACAGGCACTATATTTGTCTTTTTATAATCTTTCTAATGTTCTAAAACTCATCCCCCATGCATACCATGATATTGGCTCAGCCTCTTGCCTGTAAGATTTACAATTCCCTCAGTAATTTCCATGGGATCCCCTAATCAGCAAACCCACATAAGTGGTCTTTAACCTATACCTATACCTAGTCGTAGTCCTAGTCCACACCTGGAGTTTTATCTCTTTATAATGATTCTAACGGCGTTAACCATATGATCAAATTTGGCATCCATGATGAAGCAAAGAAGAACCCCACTAAATTTCAGTTCTTGTGTCATCTGTTATAAATTTCCCCTTTTCACTGAGAAATAAAACACCACTTTCTGTAGTCTCTTGGTCTTTCTTCTGATGCTAACAGACTTTTGGAACGTCTCCTTGTTTTTAGCCCCAGGCTGTCATTTGAATAAATGTTTACTTCACGTGTACTGCCGAAATGATCTTTGGCCCAAAAATGTCTCTAAACTAATTTTTCATCTTAATGGTGGTACCGAGGTAAACAGCTGTTGAGTGGAGCCAACACTTTAATAGCTCTGAAGTTTCACAGTGGGAAATTGGCAATATTACACACTCTTTGCATAAAATAAGTGTGCTTACAATGATGGGGAAAATAGATGCAGACGGCCACTAAAACGAAGAGGCTAATGAAACCAATGAGCAGTAAACAATAGGAGTTTACACAGTATATGTTTTACCGAACATACTTCTTGCTAGTTAAATGGCAATAGGAGGAAAGAGCAATAGTGTTCTGGTTTCGTTGAAGAACGTGATGCTGCATTTTGTAGTGTCTTGTCCAAAATATTCTAAGTGACTTGGATGGGCTCATTACAATGTGTACTGAAAACCTTTTGAAAGACAATGAAAATAATCAAAACCAACATTTAACCACATTGGAGCAATATTTAGTCACATACCCAGTGGATCCTTGTTAGATACAATTTAATTAATAGCTTCATTATCTGAAGGAGGCAATAAACATAATGCTAATGAAACTTACAGTAGAGGCTAACTAGTTATAATCACCACTAACAGTAGAAAAAATTAATGGGAACTTATGTGAATGAAAATGTCAGAAGATATCAACTGGGGAAAAACACAAGTCCAAGTAAGAGTCTCCATAAAAGAGGAGAAAACTGTGGAGAGCAGTGTGTTGGAAGAGAGGCACTTATTTATAGTGAATAGAGTTGTGAGAATAATTGATTTTTCTGTTTGGTGGCCAAACTGAAAATAAATTAGGGAAAACTAATATCCAGTCAGATACATTACTCGCTTTTCACATATATTTTAGCATTTATTAACACTAAACATAGATCAATTTTAGAATGAAGCAGTATTAGATAACAAAACCAAGACCCTTTCATTTTGAAAATATTGAAACAGAGCACTTCTGATTTGTTTTTTTTTTCCCTGGTACTATTACTCAAAATGAATTTCTCAACATGTGAATTGATTTTTGATTCATTATGTGTCTTTCTGAGAAATGAATATAATAGACTCATTTGCAAAACACAGGTTGTAACAATTCACCCAGAACACCCTGCGTCCACACCAAAAACCTTGTGGTTGGTCTTCGGGGTATTGTCCTGGTTTGAGGTAAAACAGAGCCAATTTTATTTTCCGTAATTTTACTTTTCAGCTAAGCCTCTTCTAACTATCTGAACTCACTGAAATTAATGGCATATTTTTCAGACAGTGTCAGCTTATAGCAGAGATAAGGCCTGATGTTTATAGTGAATGCTGAGGAATGGTATTCAGAGATGCTCCTGCTTATACTTTGCTAAGACACCCAAGGCCAGCCAACTTCGTTATTTGCCCTGTTGGAGGGTCGGAAGCAGTAGAGGGGTCCCACCTGTTGGGAGGAGCAGACAGGACAGGTGACCCAAAACTGACCAACAGGGTATTCCATCCCATCTGCCTCATGCTCAGCATAAAAGCTGAGGGATCAGAGGGGTCAGCCTCTTCCTTCAATGGCTGGTATCTGAGAAGGGCTCTGTTCATCTGCCTTTGATCCTGATCCATAGGTTCCTGAATCCAGATCCGGAATCCAGTTCACGTCTGTCACTGAGTCCAGTCTGGGACTTTCCCAGTGCCTGCTGGTGATGTGATTGTCATCCTGAGACCTTGATACCATTTTGTATATATTGTATATATTTCATTAGTTTCTTATTAATATTATTCTTTTAATTTTTATTATTTTATTATTAATATTTCATTAAAGTAGTTTAGTTTCTTTTCAACTCATAAGTCTCTTTCTCTCTCATCCTCCTCTCCCTGAAGGGAAAGGTTGGGGACAGCATCTGTCATTCATTTTAGTGGCCAGCCCTGCCCAAACCATGACAGGCATGTATTTAGGAAAACATCTCTCAGTTTGGGAGCTCTCCTTGTCAGACTACAAATCCCATTTGGTCTTGCAAAAGTCCTGTAGAAGTCACCATGGGCTGGAGCCCCCACCTGACAGTGTTGGCTTGGTTCTTGCCAGCCACTGGAGATGGAGAAGATGGGATGAAGTGGTCAAGAGCCATCAGCATCATGCAGCTCTTCCCTGCTGTAGCAGCTCTTCCCTGCTGTAACTTGGAGGTTTTTAGCACAGGGCCATGCAGGATGTCTCTCTGCAGAAGCCCGCGGTGGGCAGAGGCCAAAGCTGGCCCTTGCTCTCAGCCCACAGCATCTCTGTCCCTGCCACCGCCACGGGAAATGCCCTGGCCAAGGAGATGTAAAGGGCTGGCATGCCTGGGCTGGGGAGACCCGGCAGAGGGACGCTGCCTTCAGGCTCTGGCTGTTACAAATGTTGCAGCTCCTAAATGAAAACAATTCTGAGTAAAAAATCGTGTGATTGTTTCCTTTGTAGTGTTCCTTGCTGTGCGTGGCCTGGGGGCCCCAGAGCTAAGGACAGTAACTTGTCAGAAGCTAAATGTGGGTCTTGAAATCTAGGTGCTACACTGGAGTATTAGGTGTGTTTTGCAGATTTACTGGTCCAGAGAAGTGTCTGGGGACAGCCTGTGACAAGACCCCAAACAAGATTTAGGATATCATGTAATGGTAATTATTTGTCTAGATTCAGCTCTGAGGTATTAGATTTTGTTGTACCTTTGTCTAATAGATGACAGAACTGTAACTTATCAGATGCTATCTATCTTCTTCACACATGTATAACTAAAGACCTTGATCAAGTTCCTTCTTACTCTTTCAAAAAGCCAAGCTGCCAGAGATGCTGCATCACTGTAATATGCACTTCCCAAATTTTGGATTACTCACCCATCACATTTCTGAACCTTTGCCAATTTATCAAAAATCGTTTGACTTTTGAGATGGAAGAAACATTTAGGCTGGCCCACAGCGTCATTAACTAGGAAATACAGAATGAACAACAGTAAAAGTGAAACGTCTGGTCCGGGACCACTCAGCTGTTTGGTAACACAGTCGATGCTCCTGGACCTGCTCAGGCCAAGGACTCCATTTCAGCGCGGCTAAAATGTTCTTGCTTCCCAGCCCAGCCCTGCAAGCAGCAGTGTTACCACCAGTGCTTTCATTCAGCTGGTTGATCTGTCGTGACCCATGAATATTTTCAGTCCTGTTTATCCTAACGCAATGCCCCAGTCTGCGCAGGCAGAACTGCAATCTGTGTCTACAGATACATTAACCTCTGTCTGACTCTGTTAAAACAAGTCGTGTAAACCCCATCTCTGTCAAAGGCAGCGAGCATCTTGTCATTGGCTGCAGCAGGGTTTTTTTTGTTTGGGGTTTTTTATTTGTTTGTTGGGGTTTTATTGTTGTTGTTGTTTTTTTTCCCCCCTCAATATGTGTTCAGTTTATAGAGTGGTCCAGACTCACTTTGTGTAAGTTCTCGTCATGATTTACCATTCTGCTAGTGTGTGAATCTTTGCAAACTTTATTAGCCAGTTCCTATTTTATTTCCAAAAAAGAAGAGAACAGTACTGGGCCAGGCACTCCTCACTGCAGAGCTTTTCAGAGACACCTTCTTCCATTAAGCATTCTCTTTAAGAAATACCCCATAAAACATATCAGTTACTTTTTAATCCACTTAGTACTTGCAATATTGATATTGGATAGTGTTAATTTTTAAATCAAAATGTCACACAATAGGAGGTTAAATGCTGTATGGAATTCTCACTCTGACACACTAATCTAACAAAAACCCATTTCCCATTCTTTTGCGAGGAATCACTGTAACACTGACTGACCCACAATTTGCTGGCCATCCATTTAGCATGATTAAAAAATGCCACATCAGTTTCAAATAGCATTTCCATTTTTCCAGGATCTATAAAGAAAAATTAACATTAGTGGTTTGCAGAGTTTACTGCTTCAAGTATGTGCTCAGTAATCTCAAGAATGTCGGGAAAGCTTTGCAACAAGTATAATTAAATCCCAACTCTTCTATAAAGCAGACAGACTTGGAATTAAAGACCTCACTACAAATCACTTCCCATTATTTGTAGACAGCTTCTTTTGTACAGAGCTCGCTTGGGTTTTTGTCTCTGTCTCCTTCAGTCTGTTCCCAGGGATGCTGGATGCATGACAAGGAATAAGGAACTGTGAAGTCCCACAGTATGATCTTCTCCTGACCTTACCGCGTTCTCCATCTATGCTTTGGGTTGCGCTCTGCATCCACAGTTTGCTCCACCACCAAGGTCAATATTGGCAATGGCATTGATTTTTGTGCCCAGGGGTAACAAAAGTGAAAATTTTGAAATCACAGAATAATTCAGTTCACAAATGCTGATATGACCTTACTGAACTGCCTCGTTTGCACAAAATGAAGTAAGAAAAATAGTAAACATGTAATATAAACATCTAAAGATATGAATAGCAAAGATAATTGTAAGGGATTAAACATAAGGATGATTCCATCTCAGCCTTGAATTTTTTAGGATTTTTTCTTTCAAATGTGATTGAAATTGATGTAATCTTTTAACACGTTTCTGCATAATTGCATTTCTAGAAAAAACAGCTCCTAACTTTTTATTCTTTTCCTGTACATTCTGCAAAATTGTAAACATACAATGTTATTGTTAAAAGGAGGAGAGGTGACAGTTTCTGGGGTCCCAATGTTCTCTGCAGGAGTTTGAATGCAACCGTTTGCCCACTTCTGCAGGAGTTTGAAAAAGGTTGCTCACTAACCCATCAGTTACAAATCCTTTGCAAACCCCATCAGCTACATAAAATATTGAACAAGGTGTGCCTTCCTTTCTCATGAGACATTTATGAATAAATGATTTTGATTAAATTGGATGAAGATGTTTATCTAATGCACCCTGGCATCTCTGAGTTGGTCCAAAGGGCAGCAGTGCTGAGCGCTGCCGTGCTCTCAGCCCCGTCCCTGCTTTGGGGCCGAAGAACCACACTGGCAGCAGTGGTTTGTCCTCCGGAGCTGCCAACCAGAGATGGCCATTGCTGCAGGCAGACTGTCAGACCTGCTGCAAAGATGCAGCCACCTTCACAAGCAGCTGCGACTGTTTTGTTGCCGTAGGTAACTCCTCATCCCTTCTGTTTGGCAAACCTGACCCAGCTGACAGCTGCACTGCAGCTTCTGGCCCCTCTTCTGTATTCCGTGGTGCGCACTGCAGGGGAGCCAGAGCCTGCTCTTCTGGGTTTGGGTTTTTTTTTTAGGTTGGTATCCTTATCTACATGTTTGCTTTTCCTTTTTCTAGGATATTTTTACTCTTTTACAGGGCTGCACTTTCTGCTCTGTATCCTTTTCCTGCTACCAAACTTCCTCCCAACCATCTGGATGCTCAGCAAAATTGTTTCCTGAAGAGTGGGTGTCCTCGCCTCGGGCCACAGTTGGTCTCAACAGCCACCTTGGTGACTTCCCAGCCTGAGTCATAGCAGCACATCCTGCGCTGCCTCTGTGGCAGCCGGTAAGTGTCAGTAGCACCATCCTGGGAAAGAGCAGTTGGCAAGCTGGGGGAGGACAGGGAGGCTGCAGGCTTCTCATAGTAAGCAGAACCTGAGCTATCCCTTCGGGACGCAGGAGAAGGAGCAAGCTGTGCCTCTAAACCTGCCTGACTGTTCAGTAGTTACGTGTCAGGGGTTTTTTTGCCACCTGGAGAGCCAGCTGATTCCCTTCTTGCTCTCACATGTTTCTCCTCCAGCTCTCGAATTGTGGCATGCTGGGGAACCCGTCCTCGTGGCTGCCTGCGTGGGCTGCATGGGGCACACTCCTGAGGTGGTTTTCTCAGCAGAGCTGCGGCAGAACAGTCACCCTGCTCTGAGCAGAGCCCCGTGCAGAGCCCCAGCCTCTTCCAGTTTGCAGACCCATAAACATTTCCCAGGGAAAGTACAGAGCTGGGATAGCAAGCTTTGATAGACCAACGATAGACTCGCTTTTCTCCGCCACTTTTTGCAGACACCTCAGAAACAGTCCATGGTCTGGTGGTTACCAGCAGGCCACAGTCCAGCCTCATTGCGTTGTGATTTATCTAGCAGTTGCCTTCCAGGAGAAAGCAGAAATCCCAAACCTCCACTGCTGTATCCCAATCTTCACCATGCTCAGCATCCTAGGACACAGCTGCTGCCACATCAGATGTGGGTCGTTTGTCTTGCCTAAAAGCCCAAATGTGGGTGGCTTTGGCTTGCAGAGCTCTGGTGGCTCCAGTACTCAGCAGCTCATGCGCTGTCAGCTTCAAGACCATGACATAGGTACACAGGACAGAAAAAGGACTGGAAAAAGATTTCATGCTGCCCACAGAAGTTGTGTTCCAGAGTACCTAGACCTGCTGAGCTGGCTTTCTGTATAGATGAATCCCCAAATCCAAGAAAAATGTAGCTGAGCAAAATGTTTTCTCCCCGCCCTTGTTGTTTTTGCTGTTGTCCAGAGAAGCAGAGCAGGGAAGTTCACATAGACATCTGCCTGCAGAGAGATTTCCTTAAAGTCTTTTTGTCAAATGCCCCTTCCTTGCTCTTTTACACGGAGAGTGTATGATATTATTTGGCCCTCAAGCAGAGGTTTAAATGCTTCCTACAGGAATGCAGCGGATAGATCCTCTTTTCTCAGGGTGAAGTTTGTCCTTGTTCCCTGAATGATATGATGTTCAAATATTTCATCTTGCATGAGAAGGTTACTGAACCTCCTCTTGTTACTCCTTGCGTTTTGTGCAGTGTGACTGCTGAAACAAAGTTGTTGCAGGCTTTTTATTTTATTTTTAATACATTACTATATCAAAGCAAAGTAAAACCTAAAAAAATCCCTCCTTTGTAAGAGTCCAAAAGAAGAGAAAATACCTGCTGCAACCGTTTAAAGATACACTTGGACAAGTGGCCAAAAAAAAAAGAGACTGTTCTTAGTTCCTACATATCACATGAAAGCAAAAATTATCATGTTTGCTAGTCAGAAATATGTTCAAGACTATAGCAAATACAGACTGAAAGAGCCTTTTTTTTTAGTTGATGCATTTCTTTCTGATTGGAAAGAAGAGCAATGCCCAAATGACTGTGGACATTAGATTAGGTTATGAGTGCCACTCAGGTACAACTCCAGCACATTCACAGCGACTGCCTTGAAACGTTTGATCAAACTCAACTGTAAGTTTTAAAAGATTCATCGATACAAAAGCAGGGAGCAGCTCCCAGGCAGGAGACCAGTCCATTCTCTGCAGCCGCCTTAAATGTGCATCACTGGCTGGATTTTCCCTGCTTCTCCAGAGCCCTCAGGCATGGGAAGTTGGTGTAACTCTGATTCTGGGTGAGGGCTGTCTGGGTGCCTCCCTTGACTGTCTGCAAGCACCATTTGCCTGTGAGGGTGCAGGTAAGCCCTGAGATGAGCGTGGGGTAGTTAGCACCTCACCAGGGGTTGGTACCCCCCCAGGAGAGTGGGGAGAGGTGCCACTAGCAGAACTACCTCTCCTTGCACATTCAATCCTTCCACCTGCTTTTCACAATCTCAGCATGATACTGTATCACTCAACAGGCTAGCAGTTGTTTAGTATAATAATTACAAGTCTCTTAAATGCCACTGAAAGTGTCCAACAGATGCATTTTTACAGGCTGGATCAGTCTCTAAACATTTCATCTTTCTGCACAGCAAATCTACACACAAGGGTTAGTATTTTAATTTTGCATTTTGAATGGGATCAATTGTTTGAGTGGTTTCAATCATTATAGCTCTAAACCATCTGAACATTTGACTCCTTACCTATTCTTGTCATATGCCTTAACACCAGAGACAACTATGAAACGAATGGCATCTCCCTCCCATAGATGCCATAAAATTTCATATCTGTCTTGACAAATAAGAAATAGGAGCTCTTTTTTCTTTTTTTTTTTTTTTTTACATATGCAAAATATCATCCCAAGGTAAAACTGAATAAAAACCTTGAGGGCAGTAAAATATGAAAGATGAAGAGTAATGTCTCTACATTAGATTTGTAGGACTAGCAGCATTAACTGCACTATGCCAACAAAAGAAACAGTAATTCTCCATAAAGCCATTTTCCTAGGATCACTTCCAGAGATCAATTTTGCAGAGACCATGGTCTTTGAAAGTCCCACTCAGAGAATTATACATTATAATAATGTAGTGGTTAGATGTTCCTGAGACAGACAAAGCATTAAGTCCATATAACAATTTCTCATGGGAGCTAGACCAACCTTCAACACACGTCTGAAAAAAGGATAAAGATTTTACAGTTGCATCATTGCTGTTAAAGAAGTATTATTAATACTAACTACACAATATTACTTAATTTCTATATGTTGTTTAGTACCACACAACATTTCATTTTACAAATTGAAGTTATAAATAATCTACATCACACATGAGTAATGGAAAATATCTCTATAGAGGTGATTCTGGGATGCACATGCGGAAGAAAGTCAGGTGAGAGTATGTGGCAGTGGTGCAACTGGTATGTGTAATGCTGGTACCCCGTTAATGAAGGATATTAATTACAAATGGTTTACAGAAAGGTTGGAACAGCAGTGAAAGGAGAAGACATGCTTTTACCTGAAAGACCCTGGATCCTAAATATGTCTGATTAGCAAAGATGAGGCTACAAGAACAACCCACACAGACATTCAGAACAGAAACGTGGTAATAGATGTCTTCTAACCATTAGACAAAAGCAGATGATGATTCATTGGCTGGAAACCGAATTCAGATAAATTCCAGCTAGATACAGGCTCTTAAAAGCAGTGGCAGAATTTGAGAGTTGTTGTTGTGATTCCCGCATGCCAGGAACCCTGCTGGGTATGAACAGAGGTCTCTCTAGACAGATGTTCTCTCAAATGCAATTTATTTAAGGAGGTCGTCTGGCCTGGACTATGCAGGTCAGGTAACTCCCACCCTGTTTTATAACGCAGAAAAGGCTGGTTTGGGGTTCACATACTCTCGCCCAAAGAACGCAGCCACCTTCAAGCACATTTTAATTTTTAATGCACGCTTATATGGAGCTGAGAATTTGCAATGGTATTGTTATATTTATTTGTATTAAATAGTCTTCAGCACCACGGTGCCATGGCTCTCACTCGCATGTGCTTCCGATTTGCTGGATTCACCTCAACTTCAGAAGATCAGCAAGTTGTTATGAAATGAGCTATGTGAAAAAGCGAAGGTTAAATTGCTGATTACAAACCAAGTTCTGGAAAGGAAACAACAAACAACAAAAGCAACTTCCAGTGTACTTGTCATTGTGAGATTTCTCTGGGGCACAGAAGCCGAGGAAACAAATCAGCAGAGCTCTGCTCCTTCAGCGTTCTCTTAAAGAATCAGCATCTCTCTTGCGTTTCTGTCCCCCCTGTGACAGTGACAGTTGTCGGGTTGCCTCTTGAGCGCAAATGAAGTATCAAATAATTTCCTGGGGACTTCAGTTCCCCTTCCTCCTTATCTTCTAATTTAGGGGAACTTAACCGTGTCACAGCTTTGATTAGCTCTTCTTCTCGGTGAGAATGCAAACGTCGCCAGGCTTGTCTGGGACCAGGATGTGCTCTCTCCGCAGAGCCTCTATGCAACATTGATTTCTTATCTGCGCTTTGCCCTCCCAGGCAGTTGGATGCGCAATGGATATATTTTTCTTCATTTTAAAAGGTCTTATAAATCACAGCTGATAAAAAAGTATTAATTGTGTAATACCCTGGATAGGCTGGCAGTATGTGAAGCTTCACTGCCTTATTGCGAAAATAACACCTGACGTATTCATTGTAGAGATAGCCAATTTGCCATTCAGAGTGCCTCTTCCCCATCGCTTTGCCCTTCTTAGTCACTGCTCACCATTTTTAGGGGATTTTTTTTTTTTAGGTCTCCCATAATAGGTTTTGATTAATGTTTGCCCCCATGTTTTCAGTACTCTAGGGTATTTCACAACCTATTTGTAGGAAACTGAATATAGACCCCTTAATATTCGTAGCTGCAGAAGAAACTAAAGCAGGTGCCCCTTTTCTAACATACATGGAAATCCAGGTACTTTTCTAAAGCAACTCATTCCAATGACGTAACACCAAGCCCCCAGAAACTTTATTGCTGTAGACTTTTATTCTGAAGACAGGTTATGAATACCTTTGGTGACTTCTGTACCTGAGCAGAGAAGCCTTCAGCTTGTAAGGAAAAGTACTTTTCCTGTTCAATAGGTTTGCTTATTCAGTCAGGAGCCTGATGGCCAACACGTTCACCGGAACTGCCTCTGCAGAAGCGGTAGTGAGGATGAGTAGCTATGTTAGACCCCAGATCGAAGCTTAAACACCAGTCATTGCTGAAACTCCAACTTATTTCTGTTTAATGTAGAGCTGTACGCTTTTAAAACAGGAAAAAAAAAGTGACATTCTGATCCTCAGCAGTTATTTAGTGCTTCATTGGCGTCACTGTTGGAGTAGCTCTGAGTCAGTTTAAGGGCCCTGATTCATACACTCAACAATTTTACATCAAAACAATCAAAAGAAGTATTTAAAAACAAGGGCTTGATCTTGACAGCACTTCAGCTGCTTTACACCTTGAAGATAGTATAAAATTGCCATTAAGTCAGTCTTGGTAGGAGAAATCTTTCCTAACATATAGGCACTAAGTGGGCTTTTGTGTTATCCCCCCTCCTCTGGCACTATTTAGAGCACAGCTAAGGAACACCAACCCCCAGGATATTGCTGAATCCATTGATTTAAGTCATTGTAGCTGTGGGGATCAATGGTGCCCGCTGTCATTTCAGGCAGTTTTTAGGCTACTGTGAGTTGTGCTAGGAGATGATGCTAAAACCTCTGGAGGTAACCTTATCTAACATCTGCTTAGAGTTGTTCTGTCACTGCCCTCATCAGTAGCCAAGAACTGGAGCCAAGTCCTCAGTCTACAGAGCGAGTGATGGTACAGTCAGAAGCAGAGCAAATAATGAGGAATAATGCAATCTGCTTCCAGAGGACATGGATCATTAGGTTGATTAGACCAGCAGATGGTAAAGGAAATTCAGTGTAGAATTCTGTAAAATAATTAGTCCAAGATCGAGGAAACAGCCCAAGAAATAGGTGCTAAACGGAACAATCTAATAAGACTGGGAGCTTGTATGAAAACAATAATTGGAATTTTCATGCCAACTAATGCCTCAGAAAGAAAAATACACCTAATGTTGTATTGATAAAAGACAAACTGCAAAAAGGCGATGCTTTTTCTGTACAAGACACTTGTCAAGCACTATTTCAAACACTGAGCACTACATCAGCCCCTGCACACATCGATAGGTTATTATTACCTTGGAGCGGGTACAGGCTGGGTCAACAAAGATGCACTGGCTCTGCAAAACAGGCTATAAAGAAAAGTTAAAGGAGCCGTGTTTGTTTTTATTAAAGAGTCTTCAAGGGGACAGAGTGGAAGTTTTTTCAAGTTAAGAACCAGATCAATAAAGTCAATGTGTATAGTGTTTTTAAACCAGTGTGGGGTTAAGACTATTTTTTCAGTAGGAGTGAAAGAGGGAATGCATTATTATAAAAGGGTAATGTACAAAATGATTTATAGGAGAGGCTTGTTGGTGTCTGAATTGTAACATCACCATATCCAAACAAAGTAGAATTAGTTTCCTGATCTGGTGAATAATAAATAGTTTATGCAAAAGCAACCAGGACTGGCCTTTTTCTCTTCTCGGAATATGCAAAAGGCCACCGGATATTTAATGATTTTGTTAACTGATATTGCACCACTTTCCCTGATGAATCTGAACTCCGTAGGTTCGGAGGAGACCCCAGGGATCAGAGTTACTGGAAGCCTGTTCCTGATTTGCCCAGACTGACTGACCTTGTAACACTGAACTTGGAGCAGCTCAACTTCTCTGGCTCTTGACTCAGCCTTGCAAAGTGCTCTGAGCTAACTAAATAAAAAGCACTAAAAGAATGTAATTGTTAATTATTTTTCATGCTGGGTCTCTTACTAGTGAAAGAGAGAGCTACCTAATTTCTCTGTTAAATCCTTGAACACTCCCACGTACTTTTTATAGGCGCTTATTTCAGCCTATAATAAAAGGAAACCATTCATATGTTTTATTCCCACTACTGTCACCATCTTTACTGAATATCATCTCAGAGTGCATCACACAAAAAGTGCGTAGTGATGACATTTTCCCAATCCACAGAGTAACACCTGTGACCTACTTTTTAATAAGGAAACACAACAGTTTTCTCTTTTACAGTATTTTCTTCTTTTACCACCGGTGGAAATGGGACTGACACATAACGCGCTTACACCGCATCGGCGCTCCAAGCGGGCACGCCAGCACCTCCCCAGGTACTGCCGCAGCACACGTGCCTTTTGTATCAGGCTTTTTAAATTTGCTTTTTGGAGCTTCAGACCTCCTGCCTCCTCTGTACCTCTGGAGACTGGATGCATTAATGAGCCACGGCCTATAGATCATTTCACTGTCAAGTTCCCAGTCCGAATCCTAGCCAGGGCTGAATATGGCGTGTGCAAGTATAGTCAGGAGTACAAGGGCTGTATGAGACCAACAGCCGCTGAAGCTTTGGGACCAAAGTTAACAGAGCTAGAAGCAGTGCTTGGTAGGATCTGGGCTAGAGCTGGTCCCGGTTTGAACACTGTCAGTAGGAGAATCAGATGGCTAGAACAAATATATGGGGTGTAGCTTGCACTCGTCTGATGCTCAGTAAGCATAAGAAAAAGCATGTCTTGTATGCTGGAAGGATAGAATAATGCTGCGTCAATGGAAATCTAGGAGGAGGATGTGCTTAATAAAGCAGGCCCTTTGCAGCGTCACGGCAATGACCCAAAGCATCGTGGAGCATGAATTCATGCCTGGCAGAGGTAGAGAAAAGGACTGCAACTGAAGGCAGTTGTGAGCAAGGGATGGTGAAAAGGGAAAGTTTCTTGCAAATTACTCTTCACAGATCATGATCTTGCCCTCATTTTGCAAATCTGGAATCCTGTTAAGGTGGTTGGATGCTTTGCAGTGCCACTTAGGCAAGATACTTTTCAAAATATTCTTAGCTGAGACAAGAGCTGGGCAATGTTGTACATGGCACAGCTGGGTTTCTGATCCCATGGGCTGATCTGCTCTGGCTGTGCCTTGATTAAAAATATCATGATGTAATTTATTCAAGAGGAGACAGATTGACAGGCACGGGATTTAATTAAACTAACTTTAAGCCAGTCTTGAATTCCTAGTTCACACCTACATGGCACAAAGGCACCAATTCAGGAAGAGACTCTGCCCCACAAATGGTGGACATATTCCCTCCCTTCTCCTCTTCTTTGTGCTTATTTCTCATCATATTTGTTCTTGGAAGCCAGGTTATTCAACAGGGAGCATGGAGCCAAAGTGAAGGCTATGTGTATGTATAATGCATGCGCATAAGTGAATCTTCAAGGTCGTTTCTTCTGTGGTCTGTCTCAATTTGCAGGTTAATGCAACGTAGGCTTTCCCACTTTGTTCTTTAAGTAGTTTTCGCCATCCTCAATTCCTTTTGGAATTAACTTTGAAGTTAGGGAAAATAATTTAATAAAAGCGGTATTACCAAAAATTAAATGGAGAATTTGAGATCTGTTCAGAGGAAAATCCTTTCCATTTGTAGAGCATTTTTAATATTATCTGCACGCCCTCACTTGTGTAACTTGCAGCAGGCTTATCGCTGAAGACTGGGGAGGTTTAGGTAAAGAAACAACCCGCATAAAGAAATAAATCATTTTACACACACTTAAAAAAAACAACGGTGAAATCTTGTGGTAGCAGAGCTTGAATTTCTTTCTGTTCACTTTTTGCTTCTGTTGTGGGTTCCAGGACTCTTAGATTTCATCCTTTAAGACTTTTATGTGATTTTGTTTTGCATAAGCATATTTAATTTTATATTATGTGGACCAAATTCAGGCTTGGTGAGCTATGTGCCGTTCCTTTTGAAGTCACTGGGCTATTAACTCTCACAGAAGTGAGTAGTAAAACTAGATTTTTGTCTTTATCTCCTCAGAATGGGATCTCTGCATTGAAGAAAATAAATAATGAAGTCCAGACACAAATCATAATGAAATCATGTTAGCAGTTCAAATTCTTTAATTTATTACTTGGACATTAAAAGAGTCTATACTCTGATTTTGGTGTTTCAGGTTTTCACAGTGTTTTGCATCAGTCTCATTACTGAAGCTTTGCGCATTTCCAGGAGAATTTGCATCTTAAAGGTTCTCAACAGAAACGCAGATAGCAATTTTTCCAGCTACTTGCGAGAACGGTCTTGTGATCCCCAGAAGTCAATTATTTGTTTACCTTTATACAGAGGATTTAATAGGAAAAATATCCTCTAGTAGTAAACCATCTCCTGTACCTCATGTGAATTTAGCAAAACTAATAATTAGAAGAAAAATGCCTTTAGTAATGTTACAGGCAATAACCTTCAGAATTGTCCCTTCTGAAGGATTCCCATCACTGCCGCAGTCACGCTCCAGGTTAGGAAGGCTCCTTAAAAAAGGTTGTAGTTCCCAGAATTGCGCAGCCGCCCAGCACAGCCACAGCGTGCTCTTCTGTGGCCTCCAGCAGCCACCTGAGTGGCTCCCAGCAGGGCGCAGATGAAGATGAGCCCACGGATCCTTACTGGTATGTTCCCCCAGCAGCCCAAGGACATCTACTTACGTGTCCTCTCCTCTGTTCCTCGGTTTGAAGTACTCGGTGCCCCACAAAGAAAAGGGAATGAGGTGGGGGGAGGAAGAGAGGACTTCACCTCCCGAGTACCCAGATCCTCAGAGGAACATGGATGATCCCACACCTTTTGGGTATGGTGGGATGATCCCCTCCATACCTTTTCCATGTAGAACAAAGTCTCCAGTGCCTATGGATCAATCTCCCCTTCATTATTTCCAAAACTCTGCAGCCCTCCTGAGGTGTTTCACTGGAGAAAGCTGAAGGACATATAGAACTAAAAGAAATAGTATTTCTAATAATATTTAGCATAATTAAATAATACAAGGAATCATTCCTATTCATATTGAATACAACCTAACCCTTTTAATTCACCTGTAGTTATTGAAATTTCTCTTTGTCCCAGAGCTCATCATTTTTCTGCCTCGAAGCCCAGTTTGGCTTTGGTGTGCTACAGCCTCTGTAAAGCCAGACCGAGAAGGGAATAAAAGATGAAGCAGTCTTCCAATCAGCCATGCATCATAATTACTTTTAGTACTGCCATCTTCTGTAATTAATACAAACTGCAAATGAAGTTGCACACAATTCCTTCTGTGAGAAAGGAGAGCAACACCGATGTAATGCCTCCTAGAAGGATTACATTACGAGGAACTGATGTGGAAAGATGTCATAAATAATTTATTTTTCAAGAAATAAAATGCGGCAGGATTCGGAGTAAAAATTTGTGTAGCTTTTGCTATTAACTATCTTCGTACCCTCCTGCATTCTTATACAACTGCTCTTTCAAATGCTTTTTTCACATGTTTTGAGATCATCACTGTAAATGCAGAGTTTCTTTGGCTTGAGACATACAGAGCAGAGGGGTTAGAGGTGCGGCGCGATGAAGATGCGTGTGCCATTGCTGTTGTTCTGGTTCCTGGGGAAAAGGAAAGAGCAGTGCCCTTAGGCACTTTTTCTCTAACAATACCAAGCTGTCTGTTGTGATTCACTGAGGAATAATTGCTTTGGGATGTTTCAAAACTAGTTTTTAAGTGAAAGATGCAAAATTGCTTCTTACTGGAGATGCAATGAATCTAGCTGACACTTTAATATGTTTATTAAAAGGCACGTGAGGCAGGTGAAGCAGTAATAAATAACCATGCAGAGAAAGATCATGCGTATCTGTGGGATGCTATCCAGTTAAAAGCATCTTTGAAAAATAAGTGAAGATTCATTGGTTTTATTTCTGATTTATTACTGAGACATTTTTGAAAATTACTATCTTTGATAAAGTGACACAGGCTGAAGGGAAATATATACAAACCAATTTTATTTCTTACTTTAATCTCCATATGTCCGGAAAAGTGCTTGAAGAAACATTTTGATCTCTCTGCCTTTCAGCGAAGTGTAATCTGTTTTAGGTTTGAGGAGTTTTGACCTAGTGCCGGTGCCTTCTCCACACCCCTTTCCTCAAACAAATGAATTACTTTCCCCTGTGGGTAGAAAACAGTAAAAAGAGCAGAGGTTCAATTTATTTTTATAAGGCATCGTGCATACAAAACCTTAGGAAGCACAATAATTGCAGCAAGGCAAAATGTTGTAAAATGTAGCAGTATAAAATCAGAGGAGATATGGGGTCCATAAACCGGGGAACGCTTTGGTAGGAGTAAGGCATGGCGTGGGGCATAGCCTGCAAGGCTGGAAGCAAAATAGTCTGGAGCACTTTGGAGCTGTAATTTTGAAAGAGATGATGTGTCAATAAGGGAGGTGTATAATAGCCCGCAAAACGATCATGTTCGTAGCTGGTGTGACAGCAGCAATGTACTCTGTTATGGGAAAGAAGGTCCAAGGTTATGGCTCAGGCTGCTCTGAGGTCTAAGGAGAGACACAACACGGAGGACAGTGGGAATAAGTGTAGCAATATGCACAGATACCACCCGTTAGCCCCATTAAGGGACTTTTGGATGATTAGGGTGTTTTTGAGGCTGATAGAAAGCCAAGAGCTTTCAAGAGAGGAATACAGACCTGAAACTATACCAATATGGCTTGCTATAGTCCAGGCAGAAAGCAAGTGCACGTGCAGATGCGCAACCAGGAACCAGCAGAAATGGTTTATTAGGAGGCAGATTAATGGGGAATTGTGCAAAATGCAGAAACTGGGAGGGTAAAGGCCAGTTTCTGGACGAGGATGACTCCAGAATGGTAGACTTTTCTTAAGATGTGGGAAGAGATGATTTAGAAAGGTGATGGATGAGAGACGGGTGTGACTGTGGGGTTTTTTCTTGCCAAATGTAATGTTCCCTTCTGGGTGCTGAACTCAGGGAAATGAACCCATCCCAGCTCGCAGTGAGGTTATTGCGGAAGAAGGAACAGACTTATCTGAAGATTTCAAATTGCCTACAGTCAGAAAGTGGTAATGAGAAGTGGAGGTGATAATAGATACTATGATAAGCAATCTGTCCAGGTGGAAGGAGATGAGAAAAAGACTTTAAGACACAGACTAAATTTTCTCATCTACCACAGCCACTTTGTACCATGCTAATGCAAATGAAATGGAGAATTAAACCTCCACTGGATGAAGCAGCCACTTTCAGAGAAGACCAAAATTTCCTGAGGGACAAAAGCAGATTTGAATATGGCACTAGACTCATCACTATGGACTTCAGAGTAATAGGAAAACCAACCATATTTCTGTATAAATGATGAAAAACAGTGTGCTTCTGTCTGGAGCATTACATAGTGCCAGGAATGCCTGTTTGCTGGTGGAAATGCCCTTTGACCAGCCTGAGAAAAGTCTCACATTGAAGTTCTTGTACCCAGAACAGGATGCATCGGGATGCAGTGCTACATCAGGAAGCTGGAAGGATGTAAGACTTCCCCTGCTGTCCTGCAGGTGCAGGACAATTTAGGTAGGATGCAGTGGTGACTTGAACCCACTAGTATGGTGGCTTGCTTGGAGACTGTGTTTTCACAGATCATCTGTTGGTGCTCTTCTGTGTTTAGCACGTGAGCTGGTCCCTCATCCTTGATACAGCAGAGACAGGGTACACAGACAAAGTGCAGTGTGATCCATGAAGCATCAACATGCTTCTGCAGATAAAGCCCAAGTTCCAGCTGCAATCCCTCTATCAGCCGATAGCACCTGCTCCCGCAGCAGAAGACCTCCCAGTGCCAAAAATCTTTGGTAGCGTTCATTGAGCTTAACCACACGGTTAAGCTTTTCCATCCACCGTTAGCTGAAGCATTTTGCTCATCTTTGGCGATTCCATTTCATCTTCTGCTTTGGAGAAGACTGCGAGTGGCCAAACCAAAAACCTATTCCAACACTGAAGCAAGTGACTATAAGCTCTATTTGAGCCGCAGGTGGCAGCCGTATGTACTGCTCACTGCAGCTATAACTGCAGCAAGGAGCTCCCTCTGAGCTGCCCGTACTTTGTGAAGCTGTTGCCCACTGCAAAATGGGGAGACCTGGTGTTGCGTTCTGCTGCTGTGCACCCTAATTTTTATTCTGCATGCACACGCCACTTCTTCATACGCAACGTGCACATATGCTCGAGAGGCGGGTGCCACGGCAATTTCAAAATCGGATTTTCTTCTGAATTAAGGAGACATATGTGCTCTACCTTATGTGAGCGAAAGCTGGCGGGAATTCAAAGATACAGTCATTCTTCCCGGGGGATTCCCTGTAAACACTTGTCTCGGTGAGCCGGGCTGCTACAGCCGTTATCCAGGGAAGCGGCACTCTGGATGGATTACCTCTGCGGACGTCAGCGGTACAATAGGATTAGGTAAGCTGTCTGCACACCTGCTCATTTCACTAACCGGCTCCCGGCATTAAATGACCCAGACGTGTCCTAAAATGTTTTTCCTCACCATCGGCCTCCGGTGCCGACTGGCGTTTCCATGTGGAGAGGGCAGCGTGACCTGCAGCCCGCAGTGCGGAGGGCAGCGGGAGCACAGAGCAGAGGGGACGTGGGCACAGGCGGCCGGGGCCGTGTGATCTGGCACAACCCCCGGCATTCAAAACCAACACATGTAGACTCGAGGTCAAGAATGGCATCCGAAATATTTAACACCGCTTTTCTCAAGAAGGATGAATAACCTTCCTGTAAACAATTGAAGGATGTTTTACCGAAGACAAACAGGCCAATACTTCTCCTTTGCTCCTCTTCGGTAGCTTTTCCCCTTTCTTCCATAGTGTTTCTAAAAATGTTTAGGTTACAGAAAATCTACAGCTCTCCTTTAATAGGAACTACATCTCTGACACAGGTGGCACCCCGGTTTATGGATTGCTTTTTTTCCCCACAAACGCTTCTGCCCCCCCCGCCCCTTCCCTTTTTGGTGTCAGACTTTCTGCAGGCTTTATTGCTGTCTCTCTTTCTTGGGGACATATCTTTCTTCCTCCAGAAGGAAGATGTAGCAGGGTCTCTAGTTTATCTTTTGTTCCACCAAACACTCTCTTTACCCATTTTTACTACTCTCTTTTTCTCTCCCTGATCTCCATTTCTCTGTTAATTCTTCCTTTAACACCTGACTTCAACCCTCTTCCAAACTAGCAAACAGTCTCTCTGTTTTTAATTCCTTATTGTCTTATTTAGTTCTCTTTCCTCCTTTCCCATCTCCCTTCATTAACCATTAAGAGTAGTTCAGTAAACACAGGGAAGAGCATTAAGTCCTTTTTAAAATGCAAAATAGTGCCCATATATTCATGTCGAGGAGAGCCACTGCAGTGTGTGAGATAACCATGGTGCTGGGAGCAAAGAGATACTAAAAAAGTTGTTAACAACATTGATAATTCTGTAATATTAGTAATAAAATTGGATGTTAAAAGTTGGAAGACGATGTGCAGATTTACTCTGAGTGTACACAGATTAATCGACTTACATCCAGACAGAGTGTATCTGGCAGCTGTAGAAAGACACGGGCATTGACTGTGTTCAGCGGGAATTTTTGGATCAAACAGGCAGACAGGGGAGGTGTCGGCACCTTCTCAGAACTACTTCCCTGACCAGTAAGAAGCCCGTACAGGTCCAGGAGAGGACTTTCTCCAGAGTGATGTTAGCAGAGTGATCAAGCCAGAATGGTGAGAGGTCACAAATGAGAGATGTTTGCACATGGACAAAGTTAGGCAGAAAGTTAGCGGAAAAGGGCAAAGGTGGAATCTGCAAGGAAGCTTGAGTGATGCTTGAGCTGGCATGGTGTTTCAGGAATTGTGGGGAGGAGATGGAAGGTGAGTCCACAGCCTATCACAGGTCCTACTAAAATTGCCACATATGTTTATGATATTTCTTCTGTACCATAAATATGAAATTAATCAGACTGGGCTGCCACTGACACTATGGTAAATGCATACAGTTTTGAAACCAAGTATAAATTTAGAAGGAATTTTACACTGAAAGGAATTCTAATTGCCATAGGAGACAGCAAGTTGTGGCTACAATAGGGTTACCTGACTGTTTCGTGTCTGTGAGTTAGCAAAACAGCTCGGCTAATGCAGCTGATGTTCTGGGAGAGACTGAGAGTCTTCTGGCATCAGACACCTGAAGTCTGGTCTCAGCAAACTTGGAAGCAAATTCAAATGCTCTGAAACCAAGGACCTGCTAGAGCTTCCCTGTGGGACGTCATCACACTGCAGATAAGAAGGTAGATGGCACTGTTTGTGATGCTATACTGGAAATACGAACAGTGCTAGAAGAGGACTTGCTTTTCTTCAGTTTCATAAGCTGAGCCCAAATCAGCGTGACCGCCACCACTGGGTCTCCTGCCAAGGCAGCTCGCTGTGGCCAAGGCTATGTCTCAGAGCCTGGGCTCGCAGTGACGCTGCTTGCTCAGGCAGATCTGAAGTCACCGGCCCCACTCGGGAAAGAGGGGGGGCACAGCCGCCCCATGCCCACAAGGGCTGTGGTGGCTTTGGGTGTGTGCAAGCACTGACAGCACAGCAGCCTGCACCCGCCTCGCTGGCCCCGGTCAAGAACCATCTAAAAATGCCTGGATCTTACCCGTGGGAAGTAACACCATCAGAACCAGCTCTCTCACTGTCTTCCTACGGCTAATTGTGTGAAAAATCACTTCAGCATAAGCAAAACCGATCAACTGCCCAAGTACTACACTTCAAGATTAGACATGGATGTGGGTTATCGTGAGACAGCGCTCTGAGGTTTGTATGAATACATCCCGTAGTGGATGTCAAAACATTTTACCAACCAAACTTGATTAGTGCATCCAGAGCCACAGTGTCCCAAAACACCCTCATCTTCCAATTCAGACTCTTGCAATTCTTTCCAGCCTCCCGGCTGCATTAGGCAGAGCATCGCCAGCAGGTCGAGGAGGTGATCCTTCTCCTCTGCTCAGCTCTGGTGAGACAAAACTGGAGTGCTGGGTCCAGTTCTGGGCTCCCCGGTACAAAAGTGACATCGACATACCGGGGCAAGTCCAGCAAAGGGACATGAAGATGATGAAGGAATTCAGATTTTCACTCATGATCTGAAGTCACCAGCCAAAACTCCAAAATCGAGAAACAGGCCTTGAAAGCCATGAGATTATACAAGAAGTTTGTTTGTTTGATATTTTAATTATTCTTTGGCCACACATACTCTATGTGAAGCAACCAGCTTTTCCCACTCTCCTGAAATTATTCAGAAAGGTAAACTGACCTTTTGCTGCTGCAGAAATTCCTGTTACACACACTGGCCACATCTTCCATTTTGCTGTCAAACTCCTGTTTCACCAGAAATCTGCCATTTTACCAGCAGCCTGCCAGTTATCAGGTACCTGATGTTCCAGGCAACCCACCACCTGGAAATCCCGGATGAATCAACACTGCGTGTGGAAGCCATCCTCAAGCTATCCTCCCGCTGTGAGCGCCGAACAGCTTCTTTAATTGCCAGCTCCTCTCACATAAAAAGTGGACATTTCAGGCAAGAAGAGGAGCTCTCCCCAGATCCACAGCCGATGCTTGTGAGAGGGCTGGTAATTATTGTTTTACAGCTAAACTGGCTCCAGCTCCCACTGAAATCCACGGCATGCAAAAGGCATTGCAAGAATTGTTTTGTTGTTCTTACAATGCAGTAAGTCCTTGACTGTTGTTCTTCTGGAAGTCATGCTCTATCTGCACCATTCAACAAGCTCTGTGCAGCAATTTAATATGTGCATAATATATTTCTATATGTGCATAATGTGTTTTTATTTCTTTATGTATATGTAAAGAATCAAAAAACAAAGTCTCACTTAAGCCATCTCTATATTAGCCTCTACCAAGCAATTCCGTATTTCTCACAATTCACATTTTGTTTGTGCAACAGCCTGTGCCATCTAGTTGCCTCTATTTTTCGTGGGCTATGGATGCCACGGGTGCTGTCACTGCTGTGATGGATGTGAGCTATCTGTAGGCAAAGTGCGAGCATTGATTTGTGTGCAGATGAATGAGCTGTGTGTGGGGCGGTTGTTGGCAGTGTGTCTGTACACAGACCTTCCCGTGACAGGTTTCTGTGTGCGTGGCATATACAGTAGTGTAGATGCCACCCAGAGAAAGCTGCTAGGCAGACCTGGTTGCGGCTTTCCACCCCATGGTTAGCGGGGCAGGACCTCTTCCTCTTTTTCCCTCCTTGTCTCTTCATGTGTCCCACATTTGGGCTGAAACCAGCTAACCCATCTGCTACATTACATCAAGGTCCCACATCCCCAACGTACAAAATTCTAAATACAGTGTCAAGTCTACATGCGCACACAACAACCAAGCTCTCCTCCCCTTTCTGGACACAACTTACTCAGGCTTCCCATCTCTCCTAGGTTTTATGTAGGTTTTGCTCACCAAGCCCTTCCACACCAGCTTCAGGCTGACCTAGCTCTAATTAATCTCTGGCAGCCAAAGATGCAACTGTGCCCTGCAAGGGCAACCTCTCCACAGTGAGGCTGTCGTGGAAGTGTATTTGCATTGTTGGTGTTTGTTAAGGTCCATCAGATCCAGTGCATTCCAACATCACATAGTAAGTCCTTTTAGCAGCAGTCCCCCTTGCTTTGCACAGCACTGCAGAGCAACGTTCTTCTGTTGAAAGCCTTAGTGGGTTCTGCAACAGGGGCAACTGCTCAGTCGTTCACCTGTGATGGGCTTAGGAGGGGCTGATCTCATGGGCTGAGCTGTCTGGGCTCCTCTGATCGCTGTCTCGCTTTGGTGTGTGTTTGGGTTATCAGTTATCCCTACAGTGTTACCTGGGACTCATCACCTAACAAAAGTCCAAGCTTCCTGACCGTCCGTAATACACTAAACTGTTTGTTCCCATTCTAGCCCAGGGCTGAAGAAAGCCAGCTGGCTTTGCTGGCAGAAAAATTCTGATGTGAGGAAAGAAGTGGCCTCAGCTCAGATCTTGACCCTCTCAGTAGCATGCATGTTACCAACACTTGAATGCCTGAAGCTGTTTTCCCCTCTGTGCTTTGAAGGTCTCTTAGCAGGTCTTACGGTCTTGCATCTCTCTCTATTCCCTAATGCCAAGCTGCTCCGCCGTAAGAAAACCTCTCATTTCTGAGAAACCTTTTAGTGAACTAATCAATGTTGCACGTTCAAGAGATCCCTCAAGCTGTAGGACCAGAGTTTGGGTCAATATCAAGAAGTGTGCAAAATTGTACAATTATGGAGTTAGCTAAGGAGAGGTCACCATACCCAGGCAGAACAGCCAGCCAATGCATCAACGCAGCAAGAAAGGTCTATGCTGGCCAGCCCAGAACACAGCATCAGTTAGTGTTGAGTTCCTGCCGGTAGGCAGAACATCTCAAGACCAACTTAACATACTTAACCCCATCAGAGGCCTCCAAGAGCATCAGAAAACCCTGCCTGTCCATACACGCTGTTGACATAAGCAAGCATAGTGGGTTGGAAATTGAAACTGTCAGCTGCTCATGGAGAGACTCTCTCAAAAGATCTTTTCACCACTAAAATTGACTGAGGCTGTTGCCTTCAGAAAGACCCCAGAAAACATTTCCTGGAAACCTGAAGGAGTGAATTTGACTTTTACTCATCCAGGAAATCACATTTATTTCCTGGAATGCTCTTATATGTAATTTGCTGTTGTCACTGACTTTTCCTTGTTCTTTTGATTTAGGGATAGCCAGCTGGATTCATGTACATGTCCAGGCTGCAGGCGTCTACATCTCAGTAAATGCTCCTAGAGTCCCTTTATAGTCAATAGAAACCCAGTCAATAAAATCGATATGATGATTCATCTCATCCTAAAGTAGAAGCTTATTTCTTGTAAGATTAATTACCCCCCTACACTGATTGCCACTGACTACACTGACTGGACTGCCATTGGCTCTAGTGGGACCGTAGCCCTATGTGAACACATATAATCCCACTGAGATTTCCCTACTTTCATCACAGGCGTTTACTGGTTGCACTGTCAAGGTTGGCAGGAGATAACCTCTATTTCACCTGTTTGCAATGCAGAGTCTTTTGTCTTTCCTTGACTTTCAGACCCTTCACAGCAGTTTGGCCTTCTGCCTGCAGGACTGGGCAGTCTTACATGTGGCGAAGGTAGACCCCACTGTCTTGCCTGTTGTGGTAGGACAAGACAAGGTCTCTTGCAGTTTGTGAACCACATCCTCTTTCTGCTGTTTTCCTCAGCTCCAGTTGAGCTTCGTGCTTCCTTTTCATGCTTCACCCTCCGGCCTGACCTGACTCCTGCCTCAGGCCTACTGCAGCTCCTGAAGACATTTCTGACCCAGCTGCATCTCAGTGCGCACGGGTGTCCATGCCCATATGCACATCTGGTTTCCTTAATGTAAATTCTGTACCCTTGCATATATTTTGCCAGGTTGATGTAAGTGTGGGGTTCGACACTCCAGCTTCAGTGGGGCCACAGCTGCAGCTGAGAAACGTGCATGCAGTGCAGCAGCCGTTCCTCCTCACGTACCTCGTGTGCCTCTCTCCTGAGGCTGAGATTTCAGCCCATACCACTGGTTCCCAGTCAGTGATCTGTGGGCAGCAAGGCCATCCAAAGCAATCTGTAGCTCCCCTGGAGTCATGTCTCATTTGCGGTGTTTACAACCAAGAATTATGTAAGGATTCGGGCTATCTGGATTTCTGAGAGTTAACACAGCAGCCTCTGTTACGCTGTTTGGGTACTATTACTTTACATTTATGCTGTTGGCAAATATAGACCCATATATTCGGCTATAATGTAGAAGAGTAAGGAATCAGGCAGAGAGCTTGTTTTTCTCTCCTGGCCCTTTCATACCCATTTCTACTGACCCATCTTCTTCCGCTTTCCAGCAGTCTTTCTTTGTCTTCTGACCATATTTGATCACTCTTTTTTCAATGCAGTTTCCTGTTTGATTTCCTTTTACAGAAACATGTGTACCCTGACATCGCAGACAACTACGGCAATCCCAGCTGTCTGAGCACTGATTTTTCTGTCTCTGAACTTGTGAACCACATTAAAAATTCAGGATTTATTGCAGTTGTTTCAAGAATTCCTGACAGACAGATGAGCATGATTTCAGAGGAAATAGCTCCTCTGTAGTCAGCCTGTCCTGTATTCCCCTTGGCACTCCCTGGGCTTGAGAATATTAAAAGTGAAAGAAAAATGGCCCACAGTTAAAGGGGATTAATGAGACTGCACATCTTTTTAGCATGCGTGGAAACCACATGCAATTGAATACCAGTACCTTCTCATCAGCGCTAAGCAAATCTATTTTGAGATTATTCCTCTTGGAGGAACTATGTGAATTCCTCCCGTAACACCACAGCCAGCCTCCTAAATCCATAAAGGTCTTTCACTGCTTATTACTGGCGTTCACAGTACCGGTAGACAGCTTTGCAATGACTTCGGATTGCCTCCAAAGAGCGTTGCAGAGGGGTGTATGCCCGTATCAAATGGCAAACTCTGTGACTGTTGGATTGGGTTGCAGACAGCTTCTCAGCTGGGGAAGACAACTCGCACTTCACTAAACGACTGTCACTTAAGTGTCCTTCAGCAGGTAAGGGAGAACCGTTCTCTCTCCTTTATTGGCCTGCTCCTATGGGACACTGCTTCCCCCTGGTCTTGTAGGGAGGATCAGGAGTGCATCTCAGGGTGGAAACAGCAGCATCCCATTCCCAAGCTTGTGTTCCCTTCTTGCCAGGTGATCAGTGGGAAGGTGGGAGAGCTCAAGTACAACCAGAGCACTGAAGAAGTCCGCCCAAGTGCCCAGGGTATATGCTCAGGAAATCTCGGATGCCGACTTGAGGTCTTGGGCTGGTTCTTTGACAGAATCACCTGCAAGAGCTCCAAACACATGAGCACCATATCTAGAGCCAGCCAACAACAGACCGAACATGCCGGCCGCATGTGCTTGTACTGCCTCATGGTAATTTGCTTAGCTTAGGGTTTTCTCAGGGAAAGAACACCCATTTTTAGGGCAATTCCAAATGAATAGTTCTGTGCCTGCTCTCTCCCGGTGATGACTGAGGAATGAGGAGCTCTTTTCCTCAAGTATTTTCTACTGATGAGACTAAACCAGCCCTCTCTGACCCCTCTGCGGCTGCCACAGGACTTCTGTCAGTCGAGCTCCAGGACTGGATCAAGCTTGATTTGACTGAGTTGAGGGGAGAGGGAAGGAGGAGCCCAGCTGCGTGGCTATGCTGCGCTGCGTGACACCTTACCTGACTGTGCTGTATTAATGGGTGTCCCATCAAATGCACAATCCCCTCTATCCCTGCTAGCGCAGAGTTAACGTGAATATTTCTGTGCCATATAATCACCTCAGTGACTGCAGCAGAGGCATTCCCTAGGTCTGCCTGTGCCGAGGAGACGATATTCAAACACAAGGTTAGGTGGGATCTCTGGGGTGCTTGGCACAGATATTGCCAAGGGAATGCTCTTCAGTTTTGTCAACAAAAAAATTGGAGTTTACCGAAATGAATTTATTTCATCAAATTTGAAATTGTCATAAATAACCATTTTGATCAGAAAAATTATCATCAATCAAAGCTATGTCTAATTTCTACGTGTGGTTTGTATCAAGTGCTTGAAAAATGATTGCTTTTTAGCTGGAAATTAATTTGAGGCACATGATAGATTTGAAATGTTGATTAGCGCAAAGGTAGCAGGTGCCTCTTTGCCCTTGCAGTACACTGCTCTGTTAACGGCAGTGGTTCAGCCTTTCTGCTGTTTCTACAGACAGAATTAATGCTGCCTTGCCCCACAGCGGCAGGATTTTCTGAGGAAGGGAGTGTGGAGAGAAGAAGCCATCCTGTGTTGCTCACAGTGGGGGTGGACACAGGCGCTTGTGGGAGGTGGGAGTGCAGACAGTGCTGGGCAGAACTGGGGCTCCAGTTTTTCATGCAAAGAGAAGAGGGTGTTTTAACCTCTCCTTTGCTGTTCCCTGTCCCACTCCATGTTCACTATTGTAACTCTGCTGACAGGCAAATAAAGGAAAACTGTGGTGAGTTCCAATCTTCACTTTTTTGACTATATTGGCACCATTCAGTACTATCGGTTAAATCTGTTTGGTTTGATGATTACAGCTGTGGATGCCTTACCAGTTTCTGTTTAGATTTACTTTTAATCATAATGGATATCTTGTATGCCAGGGTCCCAGTGGCTGCGGATGGCACGTTGGAGCTTTCTGTGTTAAAAGTAACAAAGACAGAAAAGAAACAAACATTGGGGAGGCAAACCCAGGACAGGGCAAGAGAGACACCAGCAACTGTATCAGGCGAAGCTGTAAGGAGACATAAGAGAAGAAAGTCAGTCCTTGGATGCAGCAATCGCTGCTGAGTTGAATAAGACTCGTGTAGGAGACATTCGCTGAATGCAACTGCCATCCTGGTATTCACCTCATCTTGCACTTTTAAATCCATCTCCCAGAGTTAAGCTTTCGTATTGTTGTCAGACTGATCAAGAGATATGTGTGCATTGTACTACCGGGCCATCTTTGTGCTGCCTATGAAATATCAGCAGGCTGCGTCCCTTCCTAAGAGGGGAGGATTTTGAATCGGTTTGAGTTCTCAGGGCTGGCTTATTGCAATTCTTTTGTTTGCAGGAGTTACCAACCGTGTTATCTCCCGAATGCAGCTGATACAGGATGCAGCAGCTCACAGTCTTTTGGGCACTCGGTTGTTTCAACATAATGTTCCCATTTTAAAGTCTCTGTGCTGGCTTCTGGTGAAATTTCGTGTCAAGTTCAAAGTCCTGCTACTAGTGTAGAATATGTTGGATGTTCCACTGGTTCCCTTTGCTGTCTGGTAGCATGCTCCTCTCTGCTCAGCAAGATCCTAATTATTATTGTAAGGGTATGTGGAAGAAGAGAGCATCTGCTCCCTGAAGGGTGTCTGGTCAAGGACCTTCTCAGTGCAAAAGGGGATGATAAGAAAAGGAGGAAGCCACAAGCAAGAGGGCACAGAGACCCAAACCTAACCAATAACCAGTACAGGAAACAGGGATGGGAATCAGTCGCACTGATTGATAAGGATATGTGGATATAATAATATTTATTTTGGTAAGATTATCTGATCCAGGACCTTGTCAAATGGGATGATAAGGAAAAGGGGGAAGGTGTAAACCAAACAGACAGAGACTCAAACCTGGCAGACAAATGCAATGGAGAAAAAGACAAGAAACCAACCCTGACGTGAACAGCCAGGAAGGCAGCCTGGTTAGAAGCAGAAAATTACTGAACAGAAGAAATTGTCTGCTGAAAAAATACTGACAGAGAAAGGCTTGCCAGCCTGGGGCCACCAGCCCGGGAACCAGAAACAGCCTTGAAAAGTGCCGCTGGCCTCTTGGAAGTGCAGCCAGGGTACCTACAAACTGGAGACCTGGGAAGGGGCAGAGAAAATCATGGTCCCTCCTTCCGTCTGTGTGATGTACTTATGCTCCCTGCACATCACATCCATTTCTTGTGTTTGGTACTGACCTGGCATCTAAAATTGAAACAGCTGAGGTACTATGGAGGTACTCATCCATCGCTATCCCAAAATACCTCAGGATGTCTCAACTTGCTCTAACTTTCTGTCTTTCCTCTGCTTTTTTTGGTTTGTTGTTCTTTTGCCACTTTAATGATATCAAAAGTTATCAAAAGGTAACTCTGAAAGACACATTTAGAAGGCAAAGGTCAAAATTACTCTCCCATCTTCCCCACCTCTATCAGCAATTCAGCTTCTACAGTGTGCTCCTGGTTTTGCCATAGCTCCTTCATTTGTGCCCCCAGTACCCAATGTTTACAAGCAATGACACAAGCCTGTGACATTTAGCTGCTGAAATCAGCCCAAATTGAATGCGTTCAGCCAAGTGCAGCAGAGGCTGAGACCCTATGGAAAGCTCAGAATGACGTGCTCAGAGCAGTCGGTCGGACTTTGCCATGCGTGAAATACCCTTTTACCAAGGAGACCTCCATCCCCCTCCCCAAACCTGACCAAAATACCTGCAAATATTGAAGCAAAACGATCCTCCCTCGCCTTCAGTACCACATAACTGATGAAATGGAAGCTGAGCCTTTTCTTTCTAAACGTCTTTTTTTTTTTTTTTTCCTAAATTACTTCCTTTTCTTTGTGGGGGGGAACTATCAAAGTCCTTTTGCATATTTGCCAATATTTCTAAGCAAGCTGGGCCTAATGCTCCTCAAAGTGCGGAGGCCTGAAAGCTTGAACTGTTGTTACTGAAGAAATCGCAAGAAACTTTGAGAATAGCTGAGGATATGCTAGGACTGTGTCTTAAAACATGGCATAGTGTCTTGCTGATGAAAAAGCTATTTAATACTTCAGAAAGTTGCTCCCTTTTTGAGTTACTCAGTTCTTCAGATTGCTGTAGAAACACAACTAATCTTTTCAGAGCCCTGAAAGAGGAGAGAGAGAAGGGGAAAGACACTGATGTATGGGAAGAAAGAAAGAGCTGAATGCCATATATTGCCTTAAAAACTGGACTATAGTTTTGTTATGTTTCAAAGTTATCTTAAGATGATTGTTAATACCTAGCAAATGACTATCTCCCGCTACTAGAGAGATAGTTACTGACTTCTTTGCTGTGGTTGTCTGAAATAGATTGATTACAGATGTTTGTTTATTATAATTAAAAGTTATTTGGCTCTATGTGCTAGCCAGAACAGAAACCAGTGTTCTATGCTTGAATGTGCATTGCTTGTATAACAGGTAATAAGACTAGAAGCAAAAAGGTGCAAAATGATGTCAATAGCTGAGACAGAAGAGTAGCTTATACCCTTGAATGCACTAAAACCAAAACAAACCAGTGGTGCCACTGGGTTGGGGTTTTTTGTTGTTGTTGTTTATTTTCTTTTTTTCAAACTGCCTGCTAAAAACTAGGAATTTGGGGTTGGATTCCTAAACCCAATGGAAATTAAAATCCAGCCCCATGCTGTAGAGGCGGCGCAGCTGAGCAAGACAGGTACTCTTCCCTCCATCCCTGCATCCATCTCACAAAACCAATCAGCCTCTCCAGTCCAGTTGTCAATCTCAGTCTGTTCTTTCCAGAGTCCCTCTCCTAATTTGTGGTACCAGACAAGTGAACTTATTTCCCTCTGACTTGTAAACCATGAACCAGGGCTGGATGCCTTGCTAGAAGAGAGGTTTTTGTGGAACACAGCTAAGTCCAATGCCAGTAAACTTCTATGGGTCAGTTCTAGAGGAGGCAAGACTAGACCATTCCGCAGTCTCCTCCCCATGCTCTGGATTTTCTCTCTTACCCCTTGCATCCTCAACTCTTTTAAATTCATTTGGGTTATTTGTTTAAAAAATATCTTTCTCTAAGACCCACTTGCCAGATATCCTCTTTCTGTTCTCTGCTGTTGCTTTACCATCTCCTGCTCTATCCCCTGAGCATATAAGGAGGAATTAAAAAGAAAGACTTTGAATTGTTTTAGTTTGGCTTTTAGTTGCATATATATGCTTTTCCTAGATACAATGATTTAGCGCATAAATTAGTGTTCCCCTTTATATTGAGAGGAATTGCACTGTACCGTGTGATCATGTATGCCTAGGAGACAATTCACCAAATAAACTCAGATGACATAATTACAAACACACACTGTTACCCAATTCAGCCACTGCTATAACCAAAGGAGAAACTATTTCTCACTTTATGGATGCATATTCCATAACCTCTGAATATAAGGGCTGGAATCAATGCAGAATTGTTGCCCTTGGAGCAGTAACAGCCCTCTCTCAGGTACAGAAATCAGAACCAAGAGTGGAGAGCAATGGGGAGCCGTGGTGCCCTCTAAACTAAACTTGTATCTATTTCTTAGGTCTTGCCAAAACTAGAATTCCCAATACGTTATCCATACTAACTTAGGTAAAGCAATACCATCCTCTTCATGCGAAGATGGTTTTCAATATAATCCAGGAAAATAACGATTTTGGCAGAATAGGCACCCACATATCCAGAATATGCATCAATAGTAGGTTTCAAGTGATAAAACTGCATCAGTTTAAGAGAAAATCACACTGGTCCAGTTCTAAGTCTTTCTGATGTAATTGCTTTGGGAACTGAAAGCAGTGGAAGACAAACTATACTCTAAATATTTTCTGACAGGAAAGGTTTCTAATCATTCAGGAGAAGAGACAGGCATCACCATCTCAGATTATGCAGTTTCCGAGTAATCACAGCAACCCACCAGGGAAGAGAAGTCATTTCCCTGAGAAAGGCACCTGAACATCTTTTCATCGTTTAGCGTGTACCGCTACATTTCCAGGTTTATCTGGTGAAGAATGCTAATGAACTTCCTGGACTACTTGTATCCTACAACAGTGACAACGGTGTTTTTTAAATATTAAGTAATGTGGTACATTAATTAATAACTTCCATAGGATCACCCCAAAGAAGATCACAGTTACAATAAGATGCTGGATGCAAAAATTCCTGTTCCAATCTCCCTAATACCTAAAATGACCACGCAGAGAAGCGAGAGGAGATCTGGAGGCACGGGCACCTCTTTGTGTGCTCTTGTGCAGGCAGATGCAAACTGAGTTCTGCTCCGAGCCCAGAGTCAGCCCTGTGCCGGGCTGGCATGGCATGGGACCAGAGAAGGTGCAACCCTCTCTTAGCAGGGTGTGTGTGTGTGTGGGGGGTGTGAGCCTTGTCTTAACTCCGGCTGTGCAGCTTCTGCTTGGACACAGATCAGCACAGCCTGCGAAATTCACACTTTCCTCATGTGGCAAAACTGCTGAGTGGCGCAGGAGGAACACAGCCCAGTTTCCTGAGCTGGGTCCATAGTCCAGCTGATAAACCACACTGCCTCTTCTAGGAGGACTTCAGTCACACTGAGAAAAATATTAAAATACCTGTTTTTTATTGTATGGGTTGTAGAAGAAGGACAGTTTGCTTTATACTGGGGTACATTATCCTTTAAGTAGTAAATATCTATAGGGAGGAAACCTGAGCATGGAGAAATGTCTTACTACTTAAAGTTTTCCAAGACAATCAGATTCAGATGGTGAGAAGAGTTCTGAGAAGAAAATCAACTTACAAACTATAGCAATTCCACATCAGAACAGGCAGGGAGAGATGATATTCTTACCAATAGAGACAAGGCTTGTGTGGAGAGGTTACCGCTCTGTTTGACTGCCTGATGCGGCTGGAAACGGAGAGAAGAGCTTTCAGGCACAAAACCCCTTCAGGTAAGATGAAAAGCACATCCCTTTTACCCAGCTTTCTGCTGGTCTAATAAGATGTTACCACCTTCTCGAGGGCCCACCTCGCTTACATTCTTAAATCATCACAGGTATGACTCCTATTTAAACAATCCTTTTCTTGAACATTTTACATCAAAGTCTATTGAACCCAAGAGAGGCTTTCTTAAGCCTCAGACAATGGAGCCTCAACTTCTCAGCAGTCTCAGAAACAAGTATATTCATTGAGTAGCACGTCTTTGCACTGAGGAAAGACTGAACAGCATTTTTTTTCTTCTTCAGACAGAGCAAACAGCAGCTGTTACTTCTGAATATTCCAGCCTGAGTTACAGGGAAACTTTCATATTTCACATTCTGGCCTACTATCAAAGCCAGAAAAAAAAAGGTCCAAAAGGTCCTATTTCTTTGACATCAGGAAGACATGGATGTTTTTCCCTTCCCGGCTGCCAGCTGTGCTCTGTGAGTGTGAACCAGAGCTCTATATGAATCAGAGCCACTGAGAGCCACGCAAAAATGGGTGAGATGACATTGACTAGACTGAAAGTTCAGTAAAGTGAACTAAAATAGGGGGATTACTGAGTTTCTTGTACGTCCTTCAGCAGAAAATTAAGGTGAGGCTCAAAACATCTAATTGCATAGTTTCTGGATCAACAACTGTAGGTTAAAATGCGGTTGCATCAGGTGCACAAATGAACCAGAGTGCCACAGCCCAAGTCCAGCCAGCTGCCTCTACAGCTCTAAGGCTCCTAAAATGAACTTTGCTGAAGTCTTCATGTATCTCTTGAAGATTTTACCAGTCAACATGCCTTTCCATATAGCTGCAGTTAGTGAATCATATTAGGCATTTTGCATACTGTTATTGCTCTCTTCAGATTACAGTGAAACAAAAGTCAGCCTTTCCCTCAAATTAGTATCCTTCTTCAGAGGCATTTCAGCTGCCTTTGGTCCTAACCCAAGATGCAAAAAGAAGGATTTGCGTAACTGAAGCATACTTGTAACTTACATTAAAAATATGGATAGCTTATGACTTGAGTATTATTTTGTATTCCTCTGAAGATGAAATACAAAACATCTGCATAAACGTGCATACAAAACTAAGTTTTTTGGCTCACATATACAAAATTCACTCGGAGGTAGGATTGCAGTTACTTCCCTGGCAAAAAAATCTGCAATACACTAATAGAAAATATAAGTGCAAGACAATGACCAAGTCCTTTAGAAATGTTCAAAATCCTTCATGGTTAAATAGTAAATGATGAATATTTCCTTGTAGCTGCAATATGTGTTGCAGCTTTAAATTCTTAAGTGTGTGGCAGGGGTAATCAAAAGCTTCCTCAATTAATAACGTCTAACGGGCTACTCTTGTACAGGTTTAGGAACAAGGGGCTACTGTGCATCTGGCCACGCAGGCGGGATGTACTCGGTGGGTCTGCTGCATCCCTGAGGTGTCAGAAATACGGTGCACAGAAATACGCAAGACCTAACTGCACTCTGCCACCTCACCTCTTGTAGTTGCGCCCCCCACCCTTCCTCTGGATCACAGCTCCATTGCTGGTGACCAGTGCTGTCTGTGCTCCACTGAGAGTCTAGCCTGCACAGAGATGGCCAATACACGATACAAAATGTTTGGAGCGTGTATAAAATACCCCAAAACTTGTTGGGCTTCCTACCATGTCTTCTCCCCAAAACTCTTTCTCGACATCAAGCTTTAGTGAACCTCTCTAAATATAGGACACTACTGCCCTTTTGGAGATTAGGGACCACCACCCTTCATGCTGATCTAGTGCCCTGTCAGTGGCCAGTCCACCTAAAAACACGGCCTTTCTGACCTCATAGTGCAGCAGAGCAACAAGAACCCCTATACTTAATGAGGTCTTGAGTGATCAGTTACTCCAAAATCCCGATAAAGGACAGACACTTCCCGTGCTCATTGTAAACACGTAGAAAAGTTGGTTTGACTCCCCTGAACTATAAGTATTTTAGCTGGAGCTCCCGAGCTGCAGTGTATTTGACTGCAGTGGGCACTGATATGGGCAAATCTGGAAATTCTTGAGCTTTTTGTTTCAACATCTGTACATCATCCAATACTGCTGGAGGGGCGCTGACGCACTTAGATTTTAAAAAGTCTAAAAAATCTGAAGAAACCTTCACAAAACATCAAACAACTCTTTAGCAATTCAAGGTCCCCACTGGTAGCAGGGAAGATACCAGAATGCTTTCTGCCCATAAGCTTTTTGTATTTCGTCTTAGTTCTGCACAGCCTGTGAGTAAAGTTTGTCTGAGCACAAGGATTTCACATTTACTTGAGTTTGCCCTGCCCATTCTCGTAACTCCTGATATTTCAGTTTCTGTAATGATAAACAGCATCTCACTTTTATTTCAGTCTGTTTTCATCTAAACATGAAAACCCTAATAAAGTTTCTCCAAATTTCATTTTGGAATCAAAGGAATTTCCAGATTTGCCCATATCAGTGCCCACTGCAGTCAAATACACTGCAGCTCCTTAATCCATGGACTCTTTGTAAATGCAAGCATAGAGGCTGGATTAAGGAGGAGTTAAAATGACCACTAAAATGTCCTCATTATACTCACTTGTTTCAATCTCTCTTCATGTTCTCTGTGCTCTTTGCTCCGTGGTGCTAACAGTATATTCAAAAGATCAGATCTGTGGCTGTTGCAGACCGGTGAATTATATGCTGCTGAGCGTTGCGGGGTTTTTTTTGTGAGGATTTTTTTTTTGCTAGGAGTAGAGTGGAAAGTGGTCACAGTTTTAGTTGCAGAGTTGATCTGGATAAGACGGTCCCTGTAAAAAAAAAAAATGTTGAAGACATATATCTTATCCCTGTGGTGACAAGAAAGCATATCTGCTGTCAGGTTCATTTGCTTTTTTGGACACTCAGAGAGAGCTTCCCGCAATTGCAGAGACACGTGGGTGAAGAGAGTTTCATTTTGGCTAAGTTGCCATAGGGATTCTGCAGCTGGAGCTGCAGGAGAGCAGGTTGTCACTTGCCATTAGCGTTGTTTTGATCCTTCAGGCCAGTATGCCTCTCAGATACCGCCGGGTTAACTCCTTTGCTGCTGACGTGGGCAAGGACGGCTGCCGAGCAAGACAGCCTGCGAGCTGGAATACCTGCACGCAGTTCCTGCCTCTGCTGGAGCTCACCCGGACATTTGTGCCTTATCGAAGACTCAAAAGTAAGAAATGATAAAGCTGTAATAAGGATTAGTCAGTCAGTGTACTTCTGGCTAGAAAGCCTATCTAGAAAGTACAGAATACTTCAATTATTTTCCTTCCATTTCCATCTGATAGCGTGCCTTAGTGAGGCACCCTTACACTGCTGTTGACTCCACGAGCTCTGTTCCATAGGAGAAATCCTCCCTCCTTCCGCTGTCTTAGCACAGGTACCCTTCAAGGGAACTTCCTCCATTTGAGTGTACCAAACAAAATTTGGGAAGTTATTTAGCAGACAAGCCATGCTGTTGTACGCAGAAGCTCAGCTGAATGGCCGCGTGTTGGCTTTGACAGCACGGCTTGCCCATTGGCCGTAGGAATGGAGGAAGCTGCAGGAAATTCGGAATCTGCTGCAGCTGGGCTGCAGCGTCCCATGGCCAGGAGCCGCTCCCGTTTAAGGCCATGCAGTGCACTGGAATAGCATGCTCTGAGCAGAGACACGGGGATGATTAAAGAACTGTACTTGGCATCCACAGGTTGTAAGGGATGCTAGTATCTCTTTATATTATTTTAATAACTGCCCATTCTTAAGGTAGGCTTGCAAAATTTTGCTTCCAGGTACGCTCCAAGATATGTTTCCCTCTCCCATGGCTGGTGAGCAATATGCCCGCATAATCCAGGAGACAGGCAAACGAGCTGCAGAAAGAAACATGGCATGTAATTAAATGAAAATGGTTGGGCTTGCCTTTTACCTTACTCCTTTCAGTTCATTTTAATTGTGTCTGACACTCAGTGCTTTGTGTGTTTCTCCAGAGACTGGAATGGATGTGCTGGACATACCACAGACAACAAAACCTGGAACTAAAGGAATGCCTGCGTGGCAGAGAAATCCCAAAGATGATGGACAAACCTGCAAGTATTTTGTCATCAAACTAATGCTTTGTTAATTACTCTGCTTGGACTGTGCCCAGTCCAAGTCCATGTGGATACATGAGTAAACCCAGAAAATGGCGTGGAATTTTGACATATAGTGCACTGTTCTGAGTAATAAAACCAACATATTTTTCAATTATATATTATATATAATATATATATATATTTCAAATTTATATTAATGCTAAACTGATCTCTTGTAAAATAGCCCCCTCTTCTTCTAAGCCATTGTGAAAGGAGGCAAAACGGGCAGAAGGCAGGAGCCCAAACAGGCAGAAGGCAGGAGCCCTGAGCAGCGGCCAGCCTGAACGCAGAAGGCGATGAGGAATCCAGCGCGGGTCCTTGGCTGAATGGAAGGAGAGGAGATAGCACTGATGCTGATCAATGTTTTTAGTCTCTTGCAGAGTACCTGCTACAAAACCCAAAGAGCATAGCTAATTCTTCTTAAAGACACTTTTAACACTTAATGGAAACAGTAAAACATGCTCTGGTGAATTCAATGGTTCAGAAAGGCAGTGTGAAACAGCCCATTCGTCTGTCTGTCCCAGAACAGGCTGCTCCCCCCCTCACCGCACTCTCATTTCAACTCTAATGAAGACCTGCATTTGTAAGGAAGATAGACTGGAGTCCAAATTTAAGGCTCCTATTTTTGCCATCATTAAGGAGCTGTATGATCTTCTTTCAGAGCCCTTACCTTTGCAGGAACGGCTGGTATTAGTTACCGCCTAAGTGATACGGTAGAAGCATGAACATTAGTCTTTCTCATACTGCTCATACTTCATGCTGGCTTCCTTCACACAAGGTTTAGCAACTGATACAGTACATCAAAAAATTAGATGTTATTCCCTGAGGCTATCACATGCAGTAATTAAATCAAACACACATAAGAGTTACACAGCGGGTTTGACAATGCATTTGAAACCACTGCACTTCAAATACAGGGTGATGCACAGCAGTTCAGGCTGATCATTTTTTTTCCAATAGAGGTTTGTTCCCATGCAGGTTGCTCAATTCTGCAAAGATTTAGGCACCCCGGTGGCATTTAAGCATATGCTTTAAGTATGTGAACAGATTTAGTTTGTTTCAGTGTAATATCCATTTTCTTAAAATGAAGCATATACTGGCTCGTTTGCTAGTCTGTAGCCACCTTTCCTAGGAAAAGCCCTAGGAAAAGGAGAAAGGAACAAGAAAGAGCTTTTATGCCCCCTGAGGAGGCTGAGCAGCGTTCAAAGCAGAGGCAGACTTTTACCCTCAGCACTCAGCCGGAGCTCCGGTCAGCAGAACGGGGCCAGCGACAGGCGGTGTAGCCGCAGTTTGAAGAAAGAGGAGGCAGAGCATCCCAGAGCCTGGAGCGATCCGGGCTGAATCTGTTTCCTTCCCTCCAGTTAGTGTGAGCTCACTTTGGATGGGCCACAGAATCACAGAATGGTCAGGGTTGGAAGGCACCTCTGGAGCTCCCCCAGTCCAACCCCCCTGCCACAGCAGGGTCACCTACAGCAGTTGCACAGGACGGCGTCCAGGCGGGTTTGGAATGGCTCCAGTGTGGGAGACTCCAGAACCTCTCTGGGCAGCCTGTGCCACTGCTCTGCCACCCTCAGAGTAAGGAAGTCCCTCCTCATGTTTAGGTGGAACTTCCTATGCTCAAGTTTGTGCCCATTACCTCTTGTAACAGGCCAGCTGAGCTAAATGCTTGGGAGCTGGGAGCAAGTGGGGCTTTGCTCATCACTGAATGGTGTGGCATGTGGTCTCCCGTCCTGTCTGGGTTTGTTCACAGGGACTACAGTGCAGGCCTGGGAATGCCAAATAGTTGCTAGGTGGACTATTGAGAACCTGACGGCAAGGTAAATGATACCAGAAAAACGTTGGAGAAATTATTTCCTCTCCCTGCATAAATGCAACTCAAGTGAAATATTACCGTTCTAAAAACTGACTTGCAAATCACCTTTCTGCTTCTGTATAATGCTTTGGAGGTGAATCATAGCTTCGGGGTAACAGTGGGAGCACCCAAACTAATTTAATGCCAAAGCAATGCATCTGAATTTTTTTAGAGATGCACTAGAAAGGAAAAGTGCTTTCTTGAATGAAAGCCTAGTTATGTGATAAAATTCATCTTTATTTAGGAGAACACTCTAACAAAGGCTGAGCAAAGTTCCTTCACTTTTTCTGAGCCGGAGCTGAAGACAGAGGTTCCTTGCGTGAGCAGTTAGGCTTGATGGAATCACTGTCCCACACAGCCTGGAAGTTGTGCATTGTTCTTAAGGAAATAGTATGCGCTGGTTTCCAAAAGGCTTTTAAGCCTCTGAGGTTAGTAAGGAAGGCACAAACCAACAGTCTCCACCACAGGAGAATGGGAAAACAGGTTACAAAGATGAGGAAATTTTATTTTCCTGTTCTGTGGTGTTTCCTGGCGGCTATGTGTGATGTGTGTCCATGTGCCCTGAAAGGAAGCTGAGCTGGGGGTGCTGCACAGGAACATCAGGATGCTCTTTAAACCTGTTTTGAATAACCCTGCTTTCGTTCTCTACTGAATCATTTTCGGCAGCTTGTAGGCACTGCCAAGCCCTGCGAAGCACCGAAGTAGGGGTCAGTGGCAGGGGCCTTACCTTTACCCTAGCCAGACAGACTCAGTTATTTCTGCTTGCTCCCCCTTGGCTTCCTCAATGCTTGTGGAGTTTCAGAGTAGAACTACTACTAAGAACTGGATTCCACTGGGCCAGCCACTGGCTAACAATTTCCCTCCTACCTCCTCACCTACACTAATGTGTATTTTGGCTAGCAGCAGCAGGCACAAAGCAGAGCCTCTTTTTCTTTTTAACCTTCTCCTGTCTTCTGGGGTTATGCAGCTATAATCGTGCCAGATGGTCCAAGGAGCCTTTCTTGCAGCACGTGTTCATCCCCTATCAATAACTTTGCATGCGGAGTGTGGGATCATCCCTGCAATTTGTAACAAGTTTTCTTATTTCCTGATTTATCTCTTACTGTCGTGGAGTCAAGTGTGTTCTTTTAAGCCAGCGCTGTTCATGCAGTGAGTGTGAAGGACAGGAGAAGGCTCAGGCTCCCCCCTGCAGTAGCCCATGGAGCCAAACGTCTAAGCAGCTTCATTTTCACTGCTGCAGCACCAGTCCTGCTCCACTTGATGCTGCAACACAAGCAGGAACTTCCCTTTCCCTTAACAGCATCATGTTCTCAGGCAGGAAAGGCAAAAAAGAAGCAGTTTCTGGACTCACCAGCTGCTTTTAATACATTTGTTGCATTGCAGATGATGAAGCCAGGTAGCATTACGCGGCTGCACGCATCTGATCTGTGCAGGCTTGTGAAATCTCTGTATTTACAGTCTGCGCGCTCTTTGTGTTTAACACAGACTGCTCAGTGCTGTGAGATAAATCTTTGTTTTATAATCAGCTTTTGAAGAAAAAGGCCAGTAAGAAATGGACTGATTGGTGTGTTACAAAAGGCATCTGCATCTTTGTGCTTCCCAGAAGGTCTCCCCAGTTATCCATTGCTCGGTGGAATGCATGCAGTTTTGTAATTCAAGTAATGCATAAGGCAGTCCTTTTCAAAACACAAGAAACAGAGAAGTGGCTCTACTGGTAGGCAAAACCATTTTTAAATGCTGGGTTAAGATCAGAAAGGCCACAAAAGATCAAATCATAAATCACATTTTGCATATATGGCCCAGCGATATGAAATGATCTGGGATGCTCACATTTCAGGGTGCCCAACGTGAAACATTTAAGGGACCTAGTGAGTATTAAGACATTTCTGAGAAATCAGTTCTTATAGGATGTCACAGGAAAGTGCCACAAATCCATTTCAATCTTTTTTTTTTTTTTTAATTCAGTGCTGATTATTTAGTGATATCAAAGCACACAATAATTTAGCACAACTGAGTTTGTTTCTCCTCTCAATCAACATAATACAGCAACATCACTGACGTACAAGATTAGCAAATTGCCACAGCATTCTTCTGAATTGTATTTTCACAAAATAATTTTAAATCTTGTATAATAAGATCAAGATTTCAGCTCACTCCTACGTAGACAGACCACGTTCTCTGGCAGGATTATCACCATGACTGTAAGGCCACAGCAGTAGCCATGAAGGAGCAAAGATTTTTGAAGGACCATCAACAGAGACAGGTGAGAAAACCTGAAAATACATTGCATGACAGAAACTTTTAAAACTCCATTAATCAAGTTAATTTATCTGTAGCAAATATATACTTAATGGAAGTTATTTGTTGCTGATTTGCACGACACCTAAAGGACGTGGTTATGAAAATCCAAGGTTTCTTCCATATTTTGCTTTATTGCTTTTGTGAGCAGCCAGTGCTTAAAATCAAAGGTTCTGTATAAATGAGTGTAATGAGATGAAGAAAAAGGAATCTTGTAAATTCTAATACAACCAAAATCATATAATTGACCATGTCATTAAGCCTCACTGGAGGCTAGAAAAAGCAATCGTATATGATTTGGTTATCATTAAATTTGTAAATCTATTCTTATAAATGCTACCATGTGCTAGTTAGCATATGTTAGTTATATCAAACTGTTAACACAATTCACTAAATGTCTGAAGACAGCTCTCAAACTCTAAAAGAATTAATAAAAAATATAATGTAACATTTTATTAAGTTACAGCTTTTTATTCTACTCCTTAGATGGATGAGCTGGACTTATTAATAAACAGAATTGATACTTATTGTGATGTTGATACCAAGCTGAAGCACATACGGTTCCCTCCCTAGAGCAACACAGCCAAATTTCGGGATGTTTTACGAGCAGATAGTTCAAACAGGTGCTATGCTTGGGTGGATAAAAGGAAGTTTTGAGACACAGTAGCCTTGAATAGAGTAGATAAGGAGTATATGCTAGAATGAGCTAGTTTTGTGTAATTAAGTGTCATCTAATTAGGCGAAAGGGCAAACTGAGCATGTGCGAAGACCGAGTTCAATCAGCGGACACGATGAGGAAGACTATCGACGACCACCAGAGCGCCCTGGAAGACCACCAATAGACATAAATGTGCATGTGTCAAGGACATTTACATATATTAATGAGTAACAGAAATAGTATAAATATGTTAATCATTCCTCAGAAATCTAATGAATATGTATATTTTGATTGCATATAATCTTTGTAGTTGAGCAAGTGGGCGTGCACACTAGGTGGAGCGATCCCCTATGCGCCCAGCGCTGCGATAAAGAATGCTTGCTTTCTAAAACTCCAAACCGAGTCTTAGAGAGTTATTTTTTTGCGGACTTACAGTAACAATGTAAATTTAAAAAATTAAAGCTTTGGCAAAATAGTTACCATGTATTTCATGTCCTGTTGGCCTGAAGGTGTAACAGCATGAAAATCTGCTTTAGGAAGCCCAGAAAGTGAGCTTTCTCCTGGTAGATGATGTACAAAGGCTTTGGTAGCTCAATTCTGCAGTGCGGGTTTAATCCTTGCTGATTCTCCGACACAGCAGCGGTCACCAAGTCAGGGACACAGGCACTGGGCATAGATAAGAACCTGGGACAATTCTCTCTGCTACCCTTGGGCTGGTGACACCAAGTCACTGGCCACATCTGACACTGCAGGGCGTAAAGGCGAGAGAGAGCCCCTGCCCCACTGTTATCCCCTTTCAGAAAGACGTTACAGCTTTCTTCTGTGAAAATGGCTGAGACGTTTCTCATCGAATCTGTCTGAATCACACTTGCACCTCTTGTTTGATTATTCCAGATTTAATATTTTCTAGGTCAAGGCTATTTCACTGCCACTATCTGAGCTGTCACCAAAATGAGTTATATCTTCAATTACAGAAACACATGGGATATCACACCTTTTGTTCATACTTGTCGTGGAAATGTTGTCAAGATTTAGTCCATTCTTACATGTTTCATTTCACCCTGAACTCCAGAAGAAAACTAGCATTCTTCATCATATAATAACAGCATTTTGCTGATGTTTTGCCACTCCTTTGCTCTAGAACCAGCATCCCTGTTTCCGGGAGATATTTTTGTTAAAGAGTGTTACAAACTGTTTTACAAGATGTCCAGGATATATCCATACCTATCACAGCAACTCCTGCACACCCTTATTTCTCATTCGATGCTCGCACCTCCAGCACTCTCCATCACAGCCCTGTTTCACTGCGCCCTGCCCAGCATTGGCACTCAGAGAGCTCCCACTTTTTGCCTCGGAATATTCCTGTCTGCTACTCCCAGAGTCCCTCTGGTCTCCGCCTTCATGGCCCATTGCTGCCATACGTGCTGTTCATCTCCGGGCCGTTGTGCTATTCCTAATTCAGCCAGGCATTTGTATATTAGAATATATGTAGCAGGCTTAGCAGACCGTAGGATGTCTGCCACTGCTCTACACCAGGAGGATGAGGATGGGAAGAGCAGCAAAGATATCTCCAATTACTAACTGCCACTGGAAGTAACAGAAGCATACTAAGCAAGTGTGCGAAATACATAAGGCTTTTGGAGTATTTTGCGAATATGTGAGAACCCACCAGGACATACATGAGGCCTGCAGTGCTGGGCATGGCATTTCTTCCATGCCTGGATTCAAGAATCACTGATGCAGCTGGGTTTTATTTTCCATGGCAGTCTCAGTAACAATGACAACTTAAAAATGAACAGCTTTGACATATCAGTTTCTGAATTATACTGGGTTGGAGTAGAGGTCAGCATTCCCTTTTGAGCCATAGCCGTATTTTGATCAAGACACATTCAATATCGTAACTTGATTCATAAATAATTGATGCAGCTGTTACACCATTTTGCCTTTGATCTTTTCAGAATGAAACAGAATTCAACACATGCAGTGTCTTGAGACATGTAAGCAAATAAAACTGAGGTATCAGCAGAATCCACCTTGACACAAAGGCAGGGTTTGGCAGCTTCATTAGTTTCACAGAGAAAATGGTTACTGTACTCTGGAAGTTTGAAATCATCAGTTGAAATTTCCTCAAATTACAACTGTTTTTACTCATAGTTGAGAGAATTCTTTGTGATAGAGTATCAGTAGACATTTTTTTTTTCTTTTAAATCTTCTCATCTTCTTTTCCGAATACAAATTTGGGTCCTTCCTCTATTCTAGCTCAGCAACACTAACTCTCTCCCTCTCTGCAAGTCAGTTCTCTTTTGTGCGAAAGTAAAAATCACAGCCTCTCTCTCATCAGTCCTCGGAGGCTGAAAGTCATGCTGAGCTAAAAGGGTGCAAACCAGAGTTCTTAACCTGCCTGGACAGTCTCTTTCTTGACTTTCTGTGGGCAACATCTCCATCCCGCTGGTCACTTGTAACCGAAGCATCATTGTGGATCTCTTATTTTGAAATGATGTCTCTATTCAGCACAGGACTTTTGCACATACAGCCCATCACCACACACACATCTCCTCACTCTTTAGCAGGAAATGTTGCCTGCATCTCTGATCAGCTCATGGTGTCAACCAACATCGTCCTTCCAATCAACACCACCTACACTTAAAAAGGTTTTTAAATATCATCTTAAGCACCCGTAGAGCTATCTCTTCCCAATTCCTTAACACTGCCTTTTGTTATGATATATGCTAAGGAAAAGGAAAAAAAAAAATTACAATAATTAGGCTTCTGCTATGCTATGATTATGGCTTATTCTGGTGATCAACCTGATCTGTCTCCAGTCTGTGTTCAGTCTTTTGAACTGCAACCTCATACATACACATAGGAACAGAATATATAGGTCATAATAATGAAGTATGCGATCATACCTTGGAAAGAAATAATACTATACAAAGATCCTGGGGGATGGTGGGGGGAGGTCATCAAAACTAGCCTTTGGATTGTGAACTTCTCGCACAAAGCTGTAGGAGCAAATAACTGCTGGACCAACAGATGAGGAATACCAAACAGAAGCTTGACGGTGGAATATGATGCTCAGTACATGAGATCAGTGAAATACTGCATGTAGTTTCAGAACTGATTTAAATACTCAGTTTTAACTATTAAACCAATAACAAGCAAAGAAACCTGTTTGCATTTCACAAGCACAGGGTATAGCTGACTAGGAGACCATACTAGTAAGTAAAGAGAAGAAAAAAAATTTCTAAGCGCAGAAATTCTCAAAGGCAGCACAGATTTTTCTTTAGATAAAAGCTGAGTATAGGTTGTGTAGGTTAAGTGCTAAAATGCTTTGAGAAAAACTAAAGTTGTTATAAATATACTGACAAAGTAGCTGAAAGGCACGAAGAAGAAAGAGGTCAGTCCTACATGGTCAGTTATTGCTACCCAAAGGGTACTGTAAAGAAAAAACTCTGTATCTACCAAGGTTTGTACAGCTTTTCTCCCCAAATCATGTATTATTTATTGCAGTTGAAAGAAACCACAACATTCTAGTGATAAATGCAATGAAAGATCTACTACTTAAAACTATCTTGCATTCCTTTGCTTATCACTCCCCAAACAGACACCTTTTTATTAATATAGTGAATTAGAAATGGGAGATTATTACATTATCACCGTTAGTGTCAGTAAATTATTTCAGCTCAGTACAAACAGCAAATCAATTTTTTGCTTACTGTCATTAGCACTAATCAATAATTAATTAGGATTATTAAATATTGTTAGTGTGGAATTTTTCTCCTCTGCACTTATTTAAATGCCAAATTTATTTTGCTGAGAGGTTGGCATAAGACTGAAACAGCTGCAGGGCCATGGAAAATAAGCTGAAGAAAAAGTTCAAGCTGAGAAGTAGATAGGATTTCTTATTAGTCTCAGTAAGCAGTCTATCTGCCCAGGGTGAAATTTAGCTGCTTTTTTACTTTTATAGATTAAAATTGTGATATTAAAGTTTACTCCACAAATGTGATGACTCAGTTGCTGCTTCCTCCTGCAGCCTCAATATTTAGTTGATTTTCTATTTAAAGATTAAATTCATTTTCAATTCTACATTGACAAAAATGCATTGGGATCTGTCTCTCATAATTTACTGGAAGCTAGCAAAAAAACCCCACAGGAATGAAGTTGAGCATAATATTGCTGGGACTATGAAACAGCAACTGACTCAACCGCTTTTAAAATAATACCGAGCCCAGATGAAAGAAAACCGGCTCACAATGAATGTTTCAGCAGTTATATGCCCAATTCAAGGAAAGGAAAACTCTCCCAACAGATTATGCTTCCTGGGAATGTGAATCCTGCATCACAGATGATGTCATGGGAGAAAAAAAACACTTTAAACTTTCCAGGATGTCACGCCCCAGCACAGAAGACTGGGTCCCCAGGGTGAAGCTGTAAGGCGAGGCTGTCAGCAGACCCTGGTTAGCATACCTCAGGGTACGGGCAAAGACAAATGCAGTGTGAGTTACTTCTTGGCACTATGGGGAGTTTAATATAAGTGAAAACAACTTCAGGTTTGCTGTAACTTACACTGGCATCTAAAAAGCTCCTGTATAAGCCTACAATTGAGGAAATGTAGTTGAAGTAGAATTAATGCCCGAATTAATTAAGGTGTTAAGGGGTTTCTAACAAAGTGTCTCTGTAAACTGCCCATGGTGGCACCCTGCTTAAACCACAAGATTCAGTCGATGTGGCTGCGCAGCCCTTGCCTCACCCCAGTGCAGCTACAGGTATCTGGATCGGAGCACTAACAACCAGATGCCATGGTTTTGGTTCAGATGACCCATGAAAAATTGGGATTACAGATTTTTGCATATCAGAAATGCAGATAGAGTAACATTAGTCATTAGCTACTCTCCCAACCTGGTTCTGCATGTTTCATTTTGGTTAATTTCTTGTTAATCGAGGTGCCTTACCCTGCTGTCAGTGCACTGAACAGCCACATCTTTTTCCATGTGACCTGTATAGACCAGAAAGGCTTGAAGATGATGGTTACTGCCTTAACTTCTGCCACAGAGCAAAAAGTACTGCAGTATCATGAGAGGGGAGCTATCTCCAAACACAGCAATCAGTTCAGATACAGTTTTGTTTCGAGGCTTCTCCGGTGCAGGATGGGGTACAAACTCAAAGTGGAATGTTTCCTTCGACTGGGGCATTCCTGCTTATTTTCAATAAACTTCTACATAGCTAGTACTGTAGATACAGAAATTCTCCCATAGATATATTTGAAATTGGCAAGTGGATACAAAAATGAAGTTGGTGGGAACGTCTGAAGTGACGGAGACGCTCATGCACCAGAAAACAGGATCATAGGGTGAGCTGTATTAGGAAATTGTGTCACCAGTCTGTGGCACCAAACTGCTTCACAATGTGTCTTCACCTCTCATTCACTGATGGGCACACTGCTGAGTGCTCTACCACAGACTTTGGAGCAGTGATTTTTCCTGGGCAGTTGCATACTATCATATTTTAGGAGGTAAGAAAAGTGAGGCATTATAAATAATGCAATGAAACTTTGCAATGAAAATTATAACCAAATAGAATTGGGGAAACAAGAAAACAAGAAGACTCATTTGTTACCCGAGACAAATATTTCTTTTTTTGAACTACAGATACTATATTTAGGTAGCCACATCACTGCTCAGTGGCAGACACAGAATAGCAAAGGTCTTTTCAGCTAAAGGTGACTGTATTTTTTCCAGTGCTTTCCCTCTGAGTCTGTCACTATCCTGTGAAAAAACAAATAGCATTATTTGAAAATTCCACCCAGTCCTGACCCTATCCAGGCTCCTGCAGGGACAGGAAACAAAGGTACACAAGCAATTTCATTTTCAGTTTGATTCCAGCAGAAAATAGTTTTGCATATTGAAACGGAAATAAGAACTTGATTCGTCTGAGAATAAATACTAAGAATATGAGATTTCTCTAACACATAACTAGAGAAACCTCTAGATGCTTGCTGGTGATTTGCTTAAATTTTGCATGCCATAGAACCTATGCCTTTTACTAAATTCAGAAAGAGGATTCATAAGTCACTAACATGTCAGATGCAGTCCCACAAACAAAAGTTCATTTTTCTGCAGCGCACACACGAATCCCAGTTATGGAAAGTCATATAAGTCCAAACTCAGATACCTAATTAATTCAGTCTATGTTCAGGCATCTAGGCAAGTAAACCAAGGATTTCCAGGTAGAACTAACTTTGGCTAGAAGTGGCATCACTTTGGTATGACTTTACAATCTGAATACACGATGATAAAGAAAAGGTTTTGGTTACATACACATAGTGACATCCGTCTCCCTTGGTCCTCCTGATTTATAGAGTATAATGTAACTTATAAAAACTCAGCAGTTTTGTATGCAAAAATGATAAGTTCTTGGTAAAGTGTTCTCTATGAGGAGTATGTACATTACTGCAATCTGCTACATACCTTCTTAGAGAAATACACATACTAATTACAGTGATTTAACTGAGGATGTTGGTGCTAGGACATCATTTCCCCAGAAAAATAAATGGGAAAATAAACAGTGCATAGAATTAATGGAAATGTAACTAAAAATTAAACTATCCCCAGTATTAATTTACTTTGTTTATTGGCAGTTTGAGGAAAGATATTTTCTTTCCTTCACCTTTAGGAGCCTAAATTCTAGAAGTAAACTGTTATGATACTATGCAACAGATTTGTCTGAGCAACCAGCTGAAATTTTAGCAGTATTTGGCTATGGTGATATATTTATCAAATCTCATTTGGAGATCTCAAACTCTAGATGGTTCATCGTATATTTCGGTCTGCAAAATCCTCCGCATTAGATACTATGGGAGTATTTCATCCATAGAATTACTGTTTTTCATATTAATGAGTTATAAATGAGAGCTTAATTACTACTAATTGCTTGAAAATCCACTGTCGGTGATTATAATCACTAACGATTAGATTGTTAAACATTCATCTTTGTCTATCTTTAGCAAACTTAATGAGAAATTATGGATCAGATCCTCAGTTTCTGATTCTACTGCTAAGTGCCCGTGGAAGAGAATCTCTGCTCACCACTGGTGTTACCCCCTGGCACTGACACAGGGGCTGAGGAGGAGACAGCAAAAGATGTGAAGGGAATATATTGCACTCCTGCAATCCGCAGCCCACAGAATTGTCTCCAGGGACTATGTCTCCTGATGTAACTCAGAGTCCTTTAGTCCAAATCTTCTACTACAAAGTCTAACTACCCCTGATCTTCCTTGTTTTGAAATCGGGAGAATGAGGAGGTGAGCTGATACCCTGAAGACACCTAATAACTTCTTGTGCTTACAAGTGCAATGTGGGCTTCCAGAGGGATTTATCTATCTCTGTATGACTTCAATTGACATTAAGTAATAACCGTGAGGCTTCTGGTGGGCATTTAAAATTTGTTCAAACTGCTTCATTATGCACTTGAGCATATTTCTACAGCTGGTGCACAGACCTACTGCCCCCAGAATGGCCTGCAGCAGAGTCGGTGTACTTCAGACAGACCAAAGTTATCTGGTCTAACATACTTTTGCCCTTCCAATATTCTTTTAGTATGTACTTAATTATGCAATTTTTAAAGTAACACACTTGCAAAATGATACCAATTGGAATGGCAGGTTTCCATCTGGATAAACATTGAGAAGTTTGCTTTTATTAGTGTATTTTGCTGAAGTTTGTCTTCCTCCTTATTGCAGTATTGTACTTAAAATACTTATTTGCTTTGTAACAATACTGTCCTTTAACTTCAGCAGCTCTTCACCCCTTTGGTGTCTATTCTTCAACAAGGCTCAAATCCCACCCTTATTTAGGGTGTGCCAGGTAGCCATTAGCAGATAAAGCTGAAACCAGTTTAGAAGTTATTGCAGGTATCTTTTCTCTTTCATTATTTAAGGTTAGTTCCTCTACCACAGTGCGCACAATGAACCACTTGAGATCTCTTCATTCACTTGGAAGAAAAATCACCCAGTTTATATTTTAAATAATGTGTACCTGGGAATTTGAGTTAAATGGATGACTTGTGTAGAGGTAGATGATGACACCATCCTTTCCACTGGCTCGGCCGAGAGAATAAGGCAGGAAACGTGGCTGCAGTAATTTCTTAAACCTCCTCAATGATGCTTTCAAGAGAACATCTTTCCAGAGCAATAATTTCTTATCTTCCTGCTCTTTGTCAGAGCCCTTTTCTGCACCTCTGTCAGCTTGAATTGACTTTTTTGAATAGGTACGTAATAATCCAGAAGCAGTCTCAATAGCATCCTGCACAATGTCGTCTCTGGTAAAATGTATCTTAGAAAGACTGAAAGAAATAAAAAATTAAATACTGCACATATTCTATATACATAATTCTCTCTATATAGTTCTACATACACACAGAACCTACAAAGAATATGTGTGTTCTATACAAAGTTCTACATATACATTTATGTATACATATATGGATGTATATGTATACATAGAACTATATTTATAATTAAAGACTCTAATCCTGTAATTCACTTAGACACGTTTGTAAGTTTAATGAATGAGAAATCCCAGTGATTTGAATGAAATTAGTGTATATTTGACACTTAAAAGATTGTTGCTGAACTGGACCTATGGATAAGAAAACTTAAGTGAAAGTTAATCACTGCTTGTACTGAAAATCAGTTTGACAATCAAAAAAGTATTAATATAAAATATCTGACCACAAACACAATGGGAAAAGATTCTCTCCTGCTCTTATACGCGTTTCAAACCTCAGTTTACTGTTTGCTTTCTCATTTTGAATATATTTGATATGTAAGCAACTCATAATCAGAATAAGATAAAAAGATGTGACAGCTTAGTATAAATGAAGAAATCATTTAAAGCTGTGCAGAAATGCATATTCAAGTAACAACACCAATGAAAATTGTGGTCGATGAAAGATGTAAACCAAGACAAAATTATTATGCTACACATAACCAGCTAGATAGTTAGGCATGAATCCTGTCTCTAGCAACTGCTACTTAAGAGATTTCACCTCTTGAATGAAAAATCAAAAATCACACTTATGAAATTTAAGCAGTTTTACTGGGAAGTAAAGACTTCCTGTAGGAATATATGGCCACTGATAGGCCTGAAAAACTGGACAGAACTGTTCAACAGTCTTCTGTAACAGTTTTTCATCCACAGGTTTAAGAGTCCAGGATTCTGTATTACTTACTTCAGGTCAGTCCTGCAAAGACATAGCATTATAGTCCCACCATTTCAATCAATACAGATATTCTTAATAATTTTAAATTATTAAAGCTCTATAGATACACTTTTTCAGTTTTTACCTCATGATAATAACGGTGCCACTTTGGATTAATAAACAGAATTATTACCAGGTATTTTGTTTGAATTCCAGAGTAGAAGGTAAATGAGACAGTAGTGGTGGCCCCACTCAATTAATAAGCAGGCTTTTGGACGCAAGGATGCACTTACTGAAGTAGCTATTTTTTGGTTTGATTTAATTTCAGCTGGACTGGTTCCCTGAGCTAGCTCTCTTCATAACCACCCAACCCCTAGGACCGGAAAATGAGTGGAAGTTGGGGTGGAACAGGGAGAGTGAGACTCTTCTCTTTGAGGCAATACAGATTTATGTTGTGTTGTAGTGACTGCTGGAGGGACTGCAGCCTGAACCATCAATGCTCCTACAGAATTACCAAAGTGAAAACTACTTGTTTAAAGACTGAGCTCTCATTTTAGCATTCTTGCTCAACTCAAAAGCCAAATTTCAGATTTGCTGAATATCACTAAGAACTGCTTCCAAAGTATTTCAACTCCCACATAGGCTATACAAATGTGGACTGAGACTCCTTGCAGTTATTATATATTTTTTTTTCTGAAACATGGCAGAGGAATCTGCCCCAACAGATTCCATGGTTTCAAGAGCTAGAAAAAAGTATTACAGTCTGTTGGAAGCACAGGCCTTGACACGATGCTTTAAAACATACCTATTACTCCAAATTAAGATTTTTTAACAAGAAAATAAGTGGACTGAATTAGTAATACTCCAGCTTTTGCCCACATATATGCAAATCCAGTAACATTAAAAATAATTTCATATTATTATTATACTTTGGCAAAACCATAATAATAAATATAACCATAAATAACAGATCATTTCAAAACCATGACTCTACACAAATTGGTATATATAACCATAGATCAGAATCAGTTGCATCTTTTTCTGCTTTGCTTTTCCCAATTCCATTCAGGGTGGTTTTGGTCCATTAATTTACAATATGTAACTATAGATCTGAAATTCTGTTCAGGCCAAGATATGATGATTGCGAACGCACACACAGATATACAAAAAACTGACTGTTAAAAAGAAATCATGCTTGAGTCACACAAGTTTTATTTACTTATTTAACATTTCACCTAGCTCAGACTACGGAGGGAGAGTATCACTTTAGATTTCATAACCCAGTATGCAGTTGTCATATTTATCTCTCTAATATGATGTGCAATGTTTATGCATAACTTTAACTGTAATTTGAACATACTGTTGTGCATTTTAGAGTGCCATCTGCAAAGCTTGACCAGAGCAGAGACTCCACAGCCATGCCTTTAAGCTGCGTTCTGTATTAACACACGTAAGTTATGTGCACAATTTCATGTTGATTTTCTTTTAGTCTCCACTCTATTTGTAACATTTATTTTCCAGGTGTGAAGAGAGGACACACACAATGCCTCCAGACCCCTCCCGTGACCAATGCTGCTGTGTTCTCACAGGATGCACCTTGAAATTGACCCTTACATCTGCAAATCAAGCTACCAGAGATGACACATTCATCTGTGTGCCTGTAAGGGAAGCTGCTGGAGTTAAACTAGCAAATCATAGAATCATAGAATGGTTTAGGTTGGAAGCGACCTTGAAGATCATCTAGTTCCAATCCCCTGCCATGGGCAGGGACACCTCCCACCAGACCAGGTTGCTCAAAGCCCCATCCAGCCTGGCCTTGGACACCTCCAGGGATGGGGCAGCCACAGCTTCCGTGCGCAACCTGGGCCAGTGCCTCACCACCCTCACCGTGAAAAATTTCTTCCTAATGTCTAATCTAAATCTACCCTCTTCCAGTTTAAAACTGTTACCTCTTGTCCTATCACTACATGCTCTTGCAGAAAGTCCTTCCCCAGCTCTCCTGTAGGTCCCCTTTAGGTACTGGAAGGGGCTATAAGGTCTCCCCGGAGCCTTCTCTTCTGCAGGATGAACAACCCCATCTCTCTCAGCCTGTCCTCATAGGAGAGGTGCTCCAGCCCTCTGATCTTCGTGGCCCTCCTCTGGACCCGCTCCAACAGGTCCATGTCTTTCCTATGCTGGGGGCTCCAGAGCTGGATTCAGTACTCCAGGTGGAGTCTCAAATACCACAACAGCGCCCACAACTTCCTTGTGACTCTACGCCCCAGGTCTAGGCCTGACCCCTCAACACCAGCACTGCTCTCCTGGACCCCCGTGACACAAGGTTCCCTATGCTAACCCCAACCCTCTCCTGTCCCTGAGGGAACTGCTGCCAAACGGCTTCTAAGACATGGCTCCAAAGACACCTATGTCCAGAGACATGCACTATACACAGCTCTCCCTGTGGGATAAGACACCGCCTACATCCTCGGATCCCCCCGGCCGCTCGGCACAGAGCAGCCCGCCCCCTCTCCTCACAACCCGCCCGCCCTTTCCCGCGCCGCCGGGCGCAGACCAGGTGCAGCGAGCCTCGCGTCCCCACGGCGCATGCGTGCGGGCTCCGCGCCTGCGCAGTGTCGGGGGACGGCGCGGCTGGGAGTTGGTCTGCGCGTGTGCAGAGCGCGGCCGCGGGAGTCGGTACGCGGGCGGCGTGGGCGTGGGAAGCCGGGGTGAGGCGGCCGGGCGGAGCGGCGGTGGCCGGTTTCTGGTGCTTAGTAGGGGGAGAGGAGAGGAGGGGAGTGAGCTGAAGGGGCGGACCTGCTCCTGCTTCGTTCCGGTTAGGAATGGGTGCGGGGGTGCGGGGTCCCGGCCGCCTCCCGCTCGGCCTGCCGGGGTCAGAGCCGCCCCGGGGCCGAGGCCCGCCCTCAGCCTCACAGGCGCGTTGCTGAAGGAGCCCTTAGCCCGGGCTTCGCGGGGCCGGTCCGCGCCGCCGAGGCCGGGGGTCGCCAGTCCCCTCAGGCAGGGCGCACCTGTGCCGACCGTGTCCTTGGGGGGCGAGGGGGCTCGTAGGGCCTGAGGGGGAGCAGAGGGGTGCGAGTCTCTTCAGTTCTGTCAACTTGTGTGCTTTTAAATTGTGGAAAGACATGCCAAGTGTAGGTGTTCTAGGACCAGTGGACTGAGAGAAGTCCGCCTAAATCATCAAATCCAGCCATGAAATCTAACGTTGTGCTTTTGGTGTCCTTACATGGTCTTGACTGGAAAGTAAGTGCTTTTTGTCCCTCCTGATCTGTCTGGAGTCACATGTACAACCTCCGTACAACCTTTCCCAGTCAGGAACATCCTAAATTCAAGCTTTGGCTGATGGTAGACCTTGTGCCAGCATTGCCGTTTAATCTAAATTAGTTGTTTTGGGAACGTGTTGCTCTAAACATCCTTTTTCTTGTCAACTCTGGGATGGGATCCCATTGAAGATTAAGACGTGTATGTATAGTCAGTAGGGATGTAGATTTTCATCCAGCGGTGTAAATGTGTTTAGTGTAAGTTGACATGTGCTAGGGTGTTAAGAAGCAAACTGGGCTGGCAGATACAGTGTGTTCAAGGGGCGATTCACGCTTCTCTGGAGTGCAGTTGGGCAGCAGGGTGGAGAAGCTGAAGTACCTTATGGCTTTAGATATGTGTAGGACACTTACTCAAGCCCTGTCCTCATATGGTCAGTGGAGCAAAAGAGCTGTCCTTTTTCTTAAATCCATGCAAACTTTTCAGCCTTTTCTAAATCTCTTTCCTTCCTTGTTTGTCATCTGTTTTGGGGGCTACTGTCTAAATTTTTTTCTTTTCTTTCTCGATATTTATTCCTAGCTCACTTTTAGAGAGCAGCTTTAATCAAGCTATTCAATTTTTTTCCATCTGCACTCCATTTTGAATAGATACCTGAGTAGGTAGAGTGGTGGGCAAACCTGTTCAAAGCTGACCTTGCTGACCTGATAAAATGGGCCAAGGATATTTGTATGGTTGTCTGTATGGGAAGTAATTTGCGTGATACATACGATTGGGCATTTGTTTTTTCAATAGCTTCATTGCTTTGATTTCTCATACTTACTATGTGGTTGACTTGTTTATGTTTCAGGTTGCTTTAGACTTACGTTTTTTTGATATCTAACAGTAGTCCTTGTTAGGTGTCATATGATTACTTACAAATACATGTAATTTGAAGTGTTGAATTTCATCATACTGGCATTACTTCTGTTACTTGGGTTATCCTTTTTTTCCTTATTTAATTCCACTTGTTTTTCTATTGATGATTCTACAATCCCAATTTTTACTTCAGAAAACACTGAAGGTGAAGTGTAAAAATAAAAGAAAAACATCTTTCCTCAAGTGTGTTTATGGAAATACTTAATAAAGATTGGTCCCAAAACAAACCCGATTAAGTATTTCCATAAATACATTTGTATTTATGAACCTCCTTGTAGCCCAATAGCTCCCTTGTCAGTGCAACCCAATACTGCTTTTTTGCTTCAGAACAGTTTGTTTTCCATTTCCCATGCTATTTCTGATCTTCTGCTAACCTAATCTTTTCTCATGTGGCATTGTACTTAGGCCCAGCATAACATATTTGGCTGTAAATATTTATATTTAAATGTGTTTGGAGTGCTTTGTTTTTATCGTTGTCTGGACAACTTACAGATATTCCTGTCAGTGGATGAGATATCTTTATTGCGCTACCTAAATTTCAAAAGTTTCATTTTGGGTGTCAAGTTACATTACATTTCATAAAGTCAGAATCCAGCTCATCAGGTTACTTCAGTTCTTTCTCTGCATGCTGTCCATATCATTACAGACAAATGTACCATCTTTCCACCAGTTTTAGAAGCTGCAGACAAAGTAGTATCTTTGACTATTTTTCCATGTTCTATCACTAAAATCCAGCCTTCCCAGTGTTTGGACAATCAAGACCTTCAGTCTTTTTTGACTAGTCCTTGTCTAAAAGGTAGACTGTAATTATTAATACAGCTTTGCGTAACTGGTTTGGGCTCCACTATTTTTAAGGAGTATTTCCAGTCTTTACCATCAGCTGGATTTTCTTCATGTTCCTCTGCTGCTTTTAAGCTGGGGTAAGCGTTCCTGTTAATATGTGAAGACCTATTATTTAGTCATCCTCATCTTTCCTTATGCCCTACCTCTTCTCTTTTACTTGTAAATCTTAGTTTATTGGCTGTCCAGGGAGGTGATGATCTGTGACTAATCTACTTTCCTCATTTTATTCCCTTGCTACTTTTAAATGTATATAAAACCAGAACTAAATATGTATTTTTCCAGTTAACTAAACTATGACAATTCTTTGCTATATTGATTTGCTCATACCCTGTATGCCTTTCCCTTTTTATTTGATTTTTTGGATTCTGTCTGGTGTGAAAATGTCTGTATAACGCCTTACATAGTAATGTTTGATTTTGATGAAGTCTCTTAAGTCTGTCATTATTATACCATTACCCTGAGCTAGAATGTCTGTTTAGATTTATGTCAATTCCTGTTCATTTTCTTCCTTTATGTATATGATAACAAATGATCATTAAAACTTTATTTTTTTTCCCCAGATCACTTTATTTCTTGTCTCTGCGACTCACATGGGATATGTACGTTTAGGTGACTAACTACAGAACATCAAAATGCCTAATCTTGAACATCCAGCGTACCCAGCAGCTACACTGCTTCACTTGGAAAGTTTGGTGCCTTGTCGAGAATCCCAAGTGTCCATGTTGCTGTCAATATTTGGAGAGGTAGTGCTTTTATATCCTACGTTTGAGTAGAACAAAGAAGTTCTCCTGTCTCAGAGGGGAGAGTAGAAATTTAAGGGCATTTTTGTGGTGTCATTATGAACATACTTTGGTTGTCTCTTTTTTGTTTTTTGGGTCTTTTGTTACCCATCTTAAACATTAGTGTTTGGCAGGTAGATTCTAGTAAGTTTGAAGGTTGAAAGCTGTTTTGCAGCTGGAAGGACCCAGTCAAACTTACAGCTATTTGTGCCTTGCTGTCTCTAAAGCCGGGCTTCTCCATGACTCTGTTTCATCTTTGCCAGTTAGTACGAGGAAGTAAGTCTGTCTTCTTCGCTGGTCTAAAGTTCTGGGTCTGGGGTACTCTTTTTTTTTTGGTGTCAGTGTAGAAATTCTGTTTGGTTTTGACCTCTTAATCTAATGTCTGCATGCCTGAATTCTAAGTACATGAAATTGGTCGTACTTTTATTGAAATTGGTCTGCTTCTTTGTTCTGTTGCTGGCCATAAGATTTGGAAATCACTGTCTTGTTAATTGATTCTGTTACTGCTTCACAAAGCTGCAGTAAAAAGTAATGGAGGTTTTTATCTGCAAACTTAAAAGCAGTTGATATATTGATTTACATTCAGTTAACAAAATGGAAATTAGTATCTGTTTCTGGTTCTGCCTTTAATTATAGATAATTATTACATCAAATTACAGCATTTAAGTTTTATGTATTTATTGCAATCATAGTGACACAAGTCGTCTTAAAAAAAATAGATACTTAAATTCTTGTTAAGTATGCAGGGTAGAGTATCTGCGTATCTTGCACAAGACTCCCTTCATCTTGAGTTGAATATCATAATTTTTCATAAAAAGTGTTTGTCAGGTTTATTTTTGTGTTCATATTTCAAGTCAAGGTTCTTAGAAATGAGAAAACCACAAAAATAAATACCTGTTCAGAATGAAATAAAAAGAATGAGTTAATTATTTTCATTGCATCTTAAAAAAAAATAAAATTCCATGAAATACACAGCATCAGTAACGTTAAATAAATAGAGGTATTGTATCAAATAGTGCCTTGTGAGGGAAGAGCGAGCTTCTTTACCATCTCCTCCACCAAACTATTTGATTGTTTTCTGCTTGGTACTAATGGAAAGAAAAGCAGTTTGTAGCATTTGTAGAAATTGGGACAATGTAAAGCTTGTAATTTGTGCTTGCCAAGCTGTTGTTTCAGTTAGTTAACTAATTTGAATTAAGAGCCCACTACTTTGCTCTCTTGGTGTGTGTGGGTTTTTTTGTTTGGTTTGAGTTTTTCTGTTTGTTTTGTTTTTCCCATGAAAAATGTATCCTCATGTTATAGCAGTTTCACTGGTAGCTTTATGTGATACTTGATTCTTGGGACTTACTCTCCCAGCATTTCAGTGAGGACGAAACATAAAACTTGATCACATTGATTCGATAATAAATGGCATATTTTGTATTTAATGCCTCAATTTAAAAGGTAACTTTTTTTTTGGAGGGAAACTTCATTGGTAAGTTGAATGAAAAAGGAGAATAATTGAAACAGCAACAACTTTTTTTTTTTCCCCTAGCGTCAGCAGTTTAGTTTTCCATCCATCTTTATCTACGGACATACATCTAGTGGAAAGACCTATGTGGTGCAAACTCTTCTAAACACCTTACAGGTAAGAATGTTCACAATGGGTATTGCATTTAGAATTTATTTGTAATAGATGGTCCCTCCAACTAGCTTTTGCTTTCTCAAAACGGTTTGTTTCCTCAGCTGTTTCTGCCTTCTTGATTCTTCTCCTCCACTTAGTGTGTGGTGAACGCATCATTCTTCTCACTAGTGTGCTTTGGATAAAATGAAGTTGTACATACTGAGATATAATATAAATCATATAACCTTTATAAGAAAGTTTAAAAGGAAAAAAAGGAGCCAATTTTTGTTCAGCTCTCTAAAAGGGACTTAACCTGAAATACCTCCAGTGCCAAATAAGTACTCTAACGATGATTCCAGTTCAGTCTGAGAGTCACTTATAGTATAGCTTTTTTGAATCATCTTGCAATTCTTCTTTAAACTAATTTTACTTGTATATGAAGAGAGTGAGAGTGTATATGAAGAACAGTGAGAAGAATTTATGGTAGTGGAATTTTGTTTTATTTGTCTGTGTTAACAAACTCATTTTAATTACACTGCTGGGTGTGTATTATCTATTTAAATGTCAGCGTAAAAGCTTAAACTTAGTAAATTTGTTGAAAGAATTCAAAGCAAACATAGAAGCTACACATGTTTGCTGGAAAAAAAAAAAAAGTGAGTCTGAAACGGTGAAAATCACTGGCTGAGTACTGGGCAACTGCCATTCTTCCTGAAACCGATAGTTGTTTTTGCAGACTTGAGGAGAATGTTGTATTCATTGTAGCAAATTTGGTTAGTTCCAATCAGCCCTTTTGTAGAAGCAGGAAAATCTGTCTTCCACTTGGAAAAAGAAACAGTGCAGGAGTTCTAAAATGTTGGAGCAGTTTTGCATAGAAATAATTGATTTAATTCCTGAACAATAAACAATTATTCTTTTGCTTAATGAATCAGCTCTAAATGGGAAAAAGGGTATTGATAGCCCTTTTTACTATTACATTTTCAGAACCTGTTTGAAAATATGAATTTTGTGCACTTCAATTTATTGTAGGCCCTCCAAACACAGCTTGATGTGCATCATGAATTAAAAACCCCAAGAAACTGGATGTCATTCACAGTTTCTAATATAATAGAATTAGTTCCCCAGGTATGTTTGTGTTTACTAAGCAGGCCTTTTGCTGGTGGGATGGCTCTTATCTCCCATGCCAGTACTGTTGCTGTTTCCTCCTGTATGAGCATCACTTTCATAAATGTTAGGACCATATGTTTTTTCAGCTTCACCATCCAAGATAAACTTCCTTCGGATTCCTGCTCTTAAAAAAAGTGTAGGAGTAAGTAAGAAGTAGGTCAAGGAGGACTGATAAGACAGATGTTGTTGGAATACGTGAAATGGAAACTACTGAGAATTCATTGTACGGTTTTGAATTTGGAGCCTTACATTCCTAGGAAGCTGGGACTACAAACTTTCTTCCCTTCACCTATTAAGGAAAAAAACTACTTTAATGTTGTCTGCTGGGAGATGACTTAAATCCTCAATGATTAATACTGGAGTTGCCATATGTTACTAACCTTAAGTAAGAACTTTGTCAGGAATGGACTTATTTCAGTTGCAATAACTCCAGGCAGAGAAACCTCCTCTTTACACATCGCGTGAGAATCTGAACTACATAAAATTAGTGGATCATTGTGGCTGAACGCATGTTTCTTACAAAAATAGTTGTCTTGAAGGATGATGTAGGGATGTATGGCTTTAAGTCCATTGCAGTACCTCTCTGGTCAGTGCTGGCAGAAGACTCTTAAGTACTAGGTTCTTGCCACTTTTATGGCCCTTCTTTTTCTGCTAGCAAATGTGTTTATTCATGATAGTTTTATTCCTTGTTCTAATTTTTCCCCAAACAGGTTTTAAGGTCCTGCTATGTTGAAGGGTGTCGTCGCAGAAATTTTCATCTAAGCCTGTTACTGCCTGGTTTTGTCAGTCACATACTTCAGGGATTTAAATCCAATGACAAGTGCCTACTTCATGCCTAAACCATAAATTTCCACGTGTGTGTTCTCATAGCCCTGATACTTTAGGCATGCCCAGAGTGCATTTATCGCGTACCTGCAGGACTGAGTTTTATGCAAAACACAGGGATCTTGGCCCTTTCATTACAAATCATAGAGGGAGAATGGTGGAAGGCAGTCATCATGATCCTCTTTCATGCAGTAGCCTTTTATGCAATGCTCCTAACATTGTGCTACCCACTTGCAGCATATCCAGAGATGTGGCCAGACCCTGGAAAGGAATAGGATTTACGCAGCAGCTCTTTCTACAGAACTTCCTGTTGCCAAGTATAGGTATCTCCTATGTAATGTTGCAAATCGCGTCTGAGGCACCCAGCTTACCCAGCTTTCCTTCTGCCATGGAGGTGCAGCATTTTGAATAGGTCCTTTTGGAGGTGTAGCCCCTTTCTTTTAATAGTGTTCAAAATCATAAGAAAACTTTTTATTACACATTGTTCGAGTGGATTGCTAGCATATCCTCTACTTTCCCACATCTGTTGAATCATATGCCATATATTGTATTTTAAGTAGAGAGATTGGAATGTTCTTCAGATTTTTTTTTTTTGTTCTTATACACACATATTCCTGTATCAGAAGTTTAACTTTACAAGTAATGCTTATGTATCCCAATGACTAATGTTTTCCAGAGGTTTTAATGTTCAGTGTAAAAAACAAACAAACAAAAAAGGTGTATGCCTTACCAGAGAGTATGGAGTGATGCAAGTGATCTATTTCTTAAAAATAGAGTTGCTAGAAAATTACCTTTTTTGCCTTATACAGGTTTGCATACTGGTTCTATTTGGTAGTCTATAGTGTCTTTTGTTTATAGACAAATGACTTGAACTTTTCAATGTTACTAAAATGGTATTTACAAGTACATTTTATGGATTGCCATGAAATGTAACTCATGCTCTGCTTTTTTCACATTCTCTTTACTCTGAAAAGATCTGGTTTTCTAAAAATGTTCTGCACAGGCAGGCTGATTACATGTGTCTGATACAGAAGCTTACACTTTATCATTTGTATGCAGTGAATGCCAGAAACATTCAGAATAATTTGGGGGAGTGTGCTCCTAGATTACTTTCTTTGTAATGTAAGTTTGAGAAGCTCATGTTACCCAGGCACTGTAATTTGTAATGGACTATTTTATGATACTGTAATGTGTTACAGTTGTGTAGCATTTTCTTTGATCTAAATACTGTGTAGTTTTCTTTTTGTGTATTACTCACGATTTTTAAACATAGTTAGAAGATACACTGTATGTTTCATATGAGAATTCATCAGATCTCTCTTCACTTTGTGGTATATAATATTTTGACTAGGTACATAAGTAATCGTTCTTTTTTGGCAAGGTTTTTTTGGTTTATGCTCTGTATTCTGTTGGCAGGGTGTGATTTCTTTCATTGTCTCATCTGGAAGGGAAAACTGATTTTGCAGTATTTACACTCAAAATGCCAAATGGAGTTGTATCTTTTTTTTTTTTTATCCCCGTCAGCTTCCTCATGTGTTTGTGAACTGCATGGAATACTTCACTTCACGACTTCTTTTAGAAGAAATTCTTACCCAATTGCAAAGCTGTTCTTCTGAGACAGAACAGACTTCTCATGTGCCTTGTGATAATTTCAATGACTTTGTACGTCTGTTTAAACAAGCTGTTGTGAGTCGAGAGCTTCAAGATCAAACATTATACATTGTAAGTAATTTAATTTTAGATTTCCAGTTTTATTTTGGTTAAGAGGGTGTGAGTAATTGTTATCAATAATTTGTATATGAAATGTGTGCATTATAGATCAGTTTTCACAAAGTTTCCCTCTGGACCTAATTCAAAATCTGTTGATACTGTTTAGATATTTTCCGTTGGTTTACTAGCTTTAGATGAGGTTCTATATTTTTCCTAGTTTTAGAACTTTTTATACACAAAAACTGTATAGCATAACTAATAAAGAACATAAATTATACTGCATAGCTGAATTAGGTATGTAATAATATTACAAAATCTTTAAATATAGAAAGCCTGTATTTGTTTTATAATTAGTAAGTCATGCTTATCTGTTTCTTTGTGAAGATAGATTCACAAATGAGAAAGCAAAGGTAGGAAGCAGGGCAGAAAATTATGAAGCATGCAAATAACAAGAGTTTGTTGGCTAGAATAGGTTCAAATTAGAAGTTGTAGTAAGGAACTAAAATGCATAATTTGCTCTGTAAAAATGCTGTTGAGATATTACATCTTCAACTACGCTCATGGCCCTCAGAGACAAGAAATTTAGTTTTAAAATTAAGATGGTTTTGTAGTTTTCTGTTTTGTTTTTTTTCTGTGATAATCTTAAGAACATAAAGGACTCAAAATTCAAAGATGTGTAACAGCATTTATCATGCCGAGAGATGAATATAGAAACAAATTTCAGGCATACAAGAGGTGTGAGGAAAGGACACAGACTTCTCAAAACGACTTTTTTTTTTTTTTCTAGCTTTCACTTTATTGAAGAAAACCTATTATCTTAAAAACATGGATGCCAAAGTATAAGTGATGTGTAACTGTATATATACATTGTGGACCTGCAAAAGACATGTACTGAAATTTTAGCCCAGCAGTAGCAATTAAGGTTTTTAAAAATAGGTCAAAGTCATTACTTAAAAAAAACCCCATGAAAGTGGTTCAAGATTGAAAGCTCAATGACCCTGGGTAATCACTCTGCATGTTTCTCACAGCAATCAACAGGCATGCTGCTTTGTTTTTTTGCAGTCAAACAAGAAGTTCATAATTACACTGAGCGTTCTTCATTCCGTTTCACAGGTTATAGTTAAGTTTTATCTCCATTTAAAAATACTTAGCCACTGAGTTAATTAACTTCATATTATGTTTAGAGGAAACAGTACTATCTCATAGTTTCCTACAGCTCATCAGGTTAATAAATTTGACATACTTTTTAAAAATTGAATGAAGAAAAAAAATGTACCAGTGCTTACAATAGATAAGAAGTTATACATAGATAATTCATTTTAATTTACTGTCGCAAAAGTGGTATTGGCATCCTTCAACAATTCCATAAGAACAAAATTTAGCACTAAGATAACCTTTAGGGAATTTAATGAAATACTTTATATAGCAAAATTTTACTTTCAGATTAATATTTGAATTAAAAAACTGTTCTACATCAATAAAGAATGCTCCATGTGTTAAAGTATTAAATTAGTATTTCAGTTCCATTCTACACGGGAACAAACAGGAATGGGGGAAATCAATTCATGTACATTAACCTGCGTCATCTGGATTTATTGTAGAGTGGCTTAAATTGAGACTGATGGAAGACCAGCCTGCTGGTAACATAAACTGTCAATGCTAATTTATTCTATTTCATTTTAGTAGTAAATAATGTAATATTTCAGCCCAATTAACTCAGCAAATTAAGATAAATGTTTACTTTCAAGCAAAGGATTCTAAATATTTCTCTTAGCCCAAGCATTGGTGCTGAATGCTTGTGATTACTTGTGAAAAATGAATTTATTCATTCTAACTACATGAAAAATTGGAACTGATATAAATTGTAGTTGTTCATACATTTACAATATTTAGCACTTTAGAAGTAACAAGTTGCTGTTTTTAATGTAAGTCAGCAGACAGTTCTAAAATGTATATTTTTTTAAAAAAAGTTGAAGGTGACGAATCTATATTAAAACTAAAGAATAAGGCGTGGATTTATAGGCCTGTGTATAGGCTGTTTCTGTGAACCACTTGACGTTTCACAAGCCAGGGTCACAGTATGTTTTCTCTGCTGCAAGTAGAAACTGGTTTGTTTCTCATTTAACTAAAACTAAGATATGCTTAGGTCAAGACCTTAAAGCTTTGTGTTCGGTATCTGCATGTCACTGGGTCCAATAAGCAGTATTTTATTAGTAAAAATATGTAGCCTATATTTGGTCAGTAATGTGAGGCAGTATTCATCCCTGAAGTCATTTATTATATGAACCAAATGCAAATGTCAATGTAAAAATCATATGTCGTATTGTAGTTTTAAATAAATTCCCAAGAAGCGTGAGCTATTATTGCAGAGACACTGCTCTTTCAGGTTTTTTTTCCTGTGTGGTGTGATTTTTGAAATATGATTTTCATAAAATGTTTCTTGGTTGTCCACATAAAATTCTTTTTCTTACTGCGGGCAACAGAAATGATAGATGTCTTAATGTTTTGGTGTGGGGAGGAAATGTAAAAGGATAGAAAAATACAATTTTCTAGGGACATGTAGTTTCTCTTTCAACAGCAGTAATTGAAAAGAAGTAATGAAATTCAGAATTTAGATTTATATTGCGAGTAGTGAATAAAACACAAAAGAAATGTGTTTCTATTCTCTTTTTTTTTCCTGTCAAGATTTTAAGTGTACTGGGAATATGACTTTTTTTTTTTTTTGCCAAATGATAGCCATGCATGTTTTCATGCTCATATTTTTTTTCTCTAGGCTCCAAAATACGTTAGTTGTTAGATAAAGTGTTTCCTGTTTAATATGCTACATGTTTGTTAGTGCTATGCCAGGTTTGCATACCATATGATAAATCCTGTAAATTTCTAGGCTGCGAACTATGGCAAGAAATACTTTGCTCAAAATTCGGTTGTGTGAATTCCAGACGATAGCTGACTTTTTTAAAATATCAGCTCTTATGGCTGAAAAGTAGTTTCATAGTGGGAAAAGATAGGTCTCCTACAGTAAGCATGTTGATATAGTGCTGCAGTACTACACATAATTTTTTAATAGAAGAAGAATTTTTGACAAAAAGTGAGCTTTCAATGGTTGTTAATGATATTGTGGCATGTCAGTGGTATTCTTGACTGGTATACTTGTGTTTTAATTCTTACTGCCATAAGGATGAGAATGTTGCTTGTCTGGGGATTGTATCTTTTTTCAGATGCCAGAGCTGCTTGGGCTTCCTGGAGCACACCTGAAGCAATTATCTCTCTGATGTTGCTTGTTTGAAGGGTCTTGATATTTAAGTGGTTTCTGCTGTCTAAGAGCCATTGCTGAAATGAGTTTCCAGCAGCTAAGAATTAATTTTAAGTCCATGTGAGAATGGAAGGTGACATTGTCTATATAAGATGATCACTGTTTTGTTGAAAGGTACTGGATAGAGCAGAGCAGCTGCGGGAGATGGAAGCAAACATCCTGCCAGCATTTCTTAGGCTTCAAGAGTTGGTAAGTGTCTGGAAAAAATTTAACATGTTTCCTGCATAGTGAGAGTAACTGAATGTGGTACCTGTCCATCTAAGCTCACAGATCAAGATAAGTGATTTTTTAGATGGGAAAAGCTGTACAATTAATCCCTCCCCCAAATAATCAACTGGCAGTGGTCAAAACTAGAAACCAAACTAGAATTTAAACATTGACAGTTTTTTTTTTTACACTCTTAATTTTTTTTTTAATTCTGTTTAATAGTATCTTGTTTTGCAATATCTGATCTGTTGTAGATTCTTTTGAGGCTTCTGTCAGATACATAGCTGTCTTTTCTAGAGTATTTTTGTTTTTAAGAAAATGTGAAATTTTTCTACTCTTCATTTAAAGTTTTGTAATAATTGCAGAAAAAAATACCTCTGAGATGGAAAAAAGTCTGTCTGACTATAATCCATAACGAGAAGCTTCAACATAGCTCCTGTTGGCTTGGTACGAACCAATAAATAAAACCCCTTTTTACAGTTTGTCAGGTGTTTGTGTGGGAATCCTGTGGAATAATTACTAAAATAACCAAAATACAGCATTGTTCACACATTAAGGAAAAAGCTTAAAATCAAAAAGGCTCCTAGGGTAGAATACAGCCGCAGCTGGTATGCGAAGAATCCACTGCATCTGTGATTCCCTGCGCAATATTGCTCGCCGAGCAACACGGGGATGGAGTGCAGTGGAGATTCCACGGCTGAGCCCTGTGATAATCAGCAGAGATGGGAACGAGATGGTCCTATGGAACTGATAAGCTGCACACTTGCTACCCTGAGCCAACAGTTTGTCAAATTTTGACAAAATGCTGTCCTTTGTGTGAACTTTGCTCATTATAATGTCATTATAATACCTAAACACACCTCCATCCCAAAGGCTACCCGCCTCCAAGGTGCGACCACTCCTCCTTGAGTCTGCGCCCTGAATTTTTGATAAACTGTACCTTTAAATGTGAAGCGAGAGAATTTTACACCAATCATAATAAAAGTATTTATGACTAAAGTCACTCAAACTCCACCTTGAAGGTAAAAAATAGTATAAAAATAGCCCAAAAAAGGGGGAGTATTAGGGAAGACACCATCGTGAACAAGTCGAGGAGGACTCCATCAAAACTGCCTTCGACTTCCGGGACCAGCCGACGGGCTGAGCCTTTCTTCCCCCCCGATAGGGACGCCTTTGGGTAAGACTTAAACTATACCAAGTGTTTCCTCAAAAAAACTTAGAAATCTCTCTAGAGAGTCTTTTTGCTATGTTTATAGCCAGGCTGTACTGTATATAACTTTGTCGCGCGTTTTGTATAACTAACAACACATATTTGCACGTGCTTTGCAGACAGTGTATTTATCACCGGCAATCCATAAGAACTTATGTACTGTTGCTAAAATAAACTGCGCTGCTTAAGTAGCTGGTCGTTTTGGTTTCTTATTGAACGCGACCATAAAAGTGGCTGTGGTAGTTCATGAGCACAACTGGACTGAGGGTGCAGTCCACTATTAGTGTGTCCAGAATCGTGATAGTTTAATATATATATTAAACGCGACTGGACTGATAGTGGTGGATTGGGCATCACTCAGAATTTAAACCTAGCCGCACCTAGCCTCCCACCTTGGTGAGGAGTGTTAGAACGCAAGGGGGTTTGTTTTCTGCCAAACTGTTCTGCCCTTTAATGCAACAAATCCAAAGTCTGCTTCTGAGTCAGCTGCTGATTCAGAGAGCTCAACCATGTTGAGTGAATTCAGCATCGGAAGCGTGAATTTGCGGCTCAGGAAACACTTGTTTTCCTCAAGTTTCTCTGATGTGAAACCTCACAACATTGCGTGGTGGCTGGCTTGAGAATGGTCAGTAGACCACCAGCTATTTGTTTGTGGCTGGAGCTGCACAGCTCAGTAGCTGCGAATGTGCTTTATGATGGCAGAGAGTTTTTACTCTTCTAAAGGAACTGTGCCACAGTATGTTTCTGATTGGAGTAAACCACTGTATCTTTCCCTCTCTCACTTCTAAAGTATCAAAGCTTACGCCTTGGAATAAAGAAAAATAGTGCATTCTCTGAAAAGAAACTGAAGAAAAAAACAGAAGATGGTGGTACTTTGAAATGTCTGAACATCTAAATAGCTGAAATTATGCTTGTTATCGCAAGACTTTTGTGTGGTACACTTAATCTTCCAGTGACATTGATTTCTCTATTTACTGAATGAAGACTGATTCACAGCTGTGTTCTTAATCCTGGCAGCTCATGCATTTTCTGGCTCTTTTTGTCTGTTCTGCCCATGTTGTGGATTTTGCTGCCCCTGAAGCAGAAACAACCTGTCTGACAAGAGAGAAGGGAGGAAAATTTGGGCCTATGATTGTTGTTCAGGAACCAAAACATAGGAGCAAATCTACTGCATCGCTTCCTTTCCTGGAGTGAAAGGAGACAAGAAACTTCATTAGTGGTGAAAGATTTCATGGGACTGGGGGATCGCTGGCAAAGGGTTGTAGGATGCTTTATTTCTGTGAGGATTATGGTGGGAAGTACTTAAGTTTTTCATATTGGAAGGTCTGTCGGGAACTGAACTGAAAATACCTTAGTACTTTTCTCAGCTAAAATACTAGGAAATCTGGGAGAGGAACACAATTGAAAGAAATCTATGGAAAGATGCTCTCTCTCACTAAAAGAAAAAAAAAAATCCATAAAAATAGAGAAGGAAGAAACAGTAAAGAGTATAAAGAATATAGATGGGTGCCACTTTGGCAATAAGTGGGAAGAGTAAATAAGATTCTCACTGATTTTCAGGGAAGGGGAGTAGCATTTAAACTTTTCTTTCAAGTTATTCACAGCTCATATTAAGCATGGTCAGTTCAATCAGGCTGGTTTTTTTTCTTTTTTTGAGGTGCCTCAATGGTTTTGAAATGTCGGTCTTGAAGAACTATATTTAAAAGCATCTTTTATTATGCAGAATTTTTAGGATTGTGGCAAAAGCCTTGCAAAAAGGAAGAGTGACACATCATCTTCGTGGATAGTTAGCTTCATATTAAAAAGCTGATATATTGAAGGGTCACCAAAATAAGGAATATTTTTTTTAATATGAAGTGTTGTATTATTTATTGACTGAAACATCAAACTCAAGGCAAGTATATTGTTAATAAAAATGTGGTTAGAAAGAGTATGTTACTACAGACAGCCATTATTGGTAACTAGTTCAACAGTTGGTAAAGTACACAGTTAATGCTATGTTTTTGTTTGGGATGTTTTTTGTTTTTAAAGACCAGCTTACCTTTAAAATAAAGTACTTTCAGAAAGCACTGAGCTTTCTGTCGTTTTTTAACTCTTCCTGTTTGTTCTGAAAGTCTGAGTTTAATTTACAACATAAAATGCTGTCTTAATTTTGGGAGTAAGGTATGGGATCTACTTGATATTGTCTAGTACCAGAGCCCTATCACCCCACAAAGCATGTCAGTGAAATGGCAAGGGATGCAGAGAAACCTCATGTAGTTACGAAAAATCTGCAAATGTATGAGCTTCTTCATTAGGCCAGCTGAAGCTTTATGACTATGCTAGTAATTTGTGTTAAACTGTAAATTTGATTTTTGTGGAACAGAAAAGTCACAATAATAATTTTTTGAATTGATATTGTAACATACAGTGTTATTTTGTTATTTCTCTATCTGTCACTCTTTTTTTTCTTTTTTTCCCTTCCCTGTGTAGACTGACGGAAATGTGACAGTTGTCCTGCTCAGTGAAATAGTATGGGAACTGTTCCGTCCAAATACTGGATGCTTTGAGCCGTTCACCTTGTATTTTCCTGATTACAGCATTGGTAAACTAATTCTTTAATCTGTTTTTTAGGGGTTGAATAATCATTTGTGAAACAACATCCAGATGTTTTTTCCATGCTTATTTGTATGCTTTTGCAGAATCTGAAATGTGTAATAGTTACTGGAATGTAAAAGTATATACTTGTACAACCTCTAGAAGACGTATTTTTCCACTTGCCAAACTCAAAGTAACATTTTGGTTCCGTTCTATTTGCTGGTTTTTCTAATCAGTGTAGTTTTTGGTGGATTTTGTTTTGTTTTAGTGATGATTATAGTTTGTTTTTCAACTTAACTTGTAAAATGTGGTCAATTTATTAAGTCGGCTATAGATAAGCAAAACTTGCTTTTATTTAAACAGGACACCTGCAGAAGATCTTGTCTCAGAATCATCCCCCAGAATATTCTGCGGATTTCTATTCTGCATATATCAATATTCTACTTGGTGTCTTCTACATGGTCTGTAGGGACCTGAAAGAACTTCAGCATCTGGTGAGATGAGCTCCTTTAGGGTTGTTGTTTTGTTTTAGGGTGTTTTTTGCCAAATAAGCTCTGAAAGTCTAGATTTATTGTTGAATATGGTGTTAAACCACAACATATGAACAAAGAGAAAATCATGGAGTAGTTTGGGTTGGAAGGGACTTTGAAAGGTGATTTAATCTAACCCTTCCTGCAATGAGCAGGGACATCTTCAGCTAGATTGTGTTGCTCAGAGCCCCCTCCAACCTCACGTTGAATGTTTCCAGGGATGGGGCATCTACCACCTCTGGGAAAGCTGTGCCGGTGATTCACCATGGTTATCATAAAAATTTTTCTTCCTTATACCTAGTCTAAATCTACCATCTTAAGGATGTGTTAGCTCAAAATGCAGTTTCCCTAAAAATCCATAACAAAGGTTGCAATTGTTTTGGTGGCTGTAAAGGGTTTCCATTGCTATGTAGTGTTCCGGTCAGAGGCAACAAAAGCTGCACTAATGAGATGCCGAACTGCGTGTGGTTCACCCAGCCTAGAACTTCTGTTGGGGTTTTTGAGCTCAAGCTGTTCCTTGATATCAGAGAGTGACTGAGAAGACCAGGCTACCTCTTTTTACCTGTTGAGATAAGGAGATAAGTGTGATGAAGCCTTTTATGCCTACTGATAAGTATAGTAGAAGCAATTGCTGCAAGTGCAGCAGTTTTTGAGGGACAACTCCATTACAGATTTGGTTAATAATTTTTTTGTTTGTTTGCAATTCAGTCTGAGGAAGTAATAGTTATGATCTTACTCTTTCAGGCAATGGTAGGCCTCACTGTGCTTCTTTTCTCTTCAAATTCTTTTTATGTGTGACTTTTTATGTGACTTTGCTCTTATTGCTACCTTCTTGCTGTTGTGGACTTCTGTAACCCCTAAGTAGCCTTCGGTTTTATTCGTTTCCTGGACTATGCAGCAGAGTGCCAGACAGTTGGTCTCAACATTTGGAGGAATTAACTTCAATTATATGGTCTCAGCACATCCAACCTCAAGTTCTTGCTTCGTGTGTTTATTAAATGTAACTTGCCACCCAGCATTCTTTATACTTCAACTTTATGAGAAATGTAACTTAAAATTTGAAACATTTTCCTATATTATTTGAGTGTAAAATTTTCACTTGATTTGCCTCCTATGGAGGATTTTAAGGTAACCAAGCAGGTACAAGCCAGATCTGTTGCACAGTTTTAGAGAAACATAGCATATTAATTTGACTCATAGGCCTAGAGAAGTAAGGACTGACGTAAATGTTTTCATTGTCATTCTTTTGGAATTAAGAATAAAATAGGTAAGTCAAAGTTCCTGCAATATAATCATGCCTGAGGGAACAAAAATGCATTGAAGATATTTGGAAAAATGCATTTTAACCATATATCAATTGAAGAATGTAATAGCAAACAAACTAACAGAAGAAAAATAAAAATTACTTGATGGTGATCTTTGCATAAGAAAACCTGAATAACAGTAACAAGGAAATTTTACATGTTTGAAGTGATCAGCAGTTATGGCCAGTAAACAAATCAGTGCCAGTGAGATGATCTGAATGTCCTGCCTGCATTTCCATCAGGAAAATGTAGCTAAAGTTCAGCTGAACTTAACTATACAGCTTTTACATATTTAAATGAGATTGCTGAAATCTGATGGAGACACAAATAGAAACTAGGGCCACAGTTCTTCTAGACATGTGCTTGAGGTGCTCTGCTTACCAGAATAATTTCATTAGCTTTAGATGCACTGTTTGTGCGTGTGTGTGAATTACCAACATTACGAAAAGATTTATGTAATTGGACCCTTAATTCTTTTTGTGTTTGACAAGTCCCTCCTGTAGAAGGTAATGACAGACCCATCCAACTGTCTGTAGGCTTCTGAACAACTCCACAGTGTCTAATATAGACTCTTAATGTGTATGTTATTATGCATGATTATTAATAAGACATTCTGGTATTATATTAGTTTTATATGTGGAAGTTATTGCATTGAGTTCTGTATACTAGCACAGAGATTTAGTAAGGTACAGCAGGACAAAAGGAGAATGAAATGTGAGGTTTGTTATTTTACAAATTTCTGTGTGATATTGATTTAACCATTTTAGAAAAAAATCTAGATTACAACCTTGTCAAAAATCTCTCAGTCTTACCTTAGGCGAAAGGAGTTCATTTGAGTATGGAATGTGTTAGCAGGTTTGGTTTGTGTTTTTTAAATAATTTCCGCTTGTATGTGCGTAAGTATGTGTGGCATACTTTTGAACATACTGGACTGCTCCTGGAGTGGAAAGTTTCATCTGTAAAAAAAGTTGATGAAAACATTTTTATTACATTTATAATGTTTAATTACTGTGTTATTTTTTTAAAAATGCAACCTGTGAGTACAGTAAACAGATTTTGCTGAGATCAAACCCAAGTAACCTATGATAGATTATTTCTGTTTGTATTTTAATCTACAGAAATGTTGTGACATTTTACAGTACAATGTTTGGAAGCAAGTGGCATAATCATTGACTGAAAAGTAATTCATTGGTTTTGCAAAGTAATGAATTATGCTGCTTGTTATATTCTGTAGCTAGATCAAATATATAGTACCTCTTTAATATGTTGTACTTTTTACTTTCTGCAGGCAGCGCTCAATTTTTCTAAATACTGTGAACCAGTGGTCAGCGGAGAAGGTAAGCTTCTGTCTGTAATTTGAGCAGGTGTATGAGAGTGCAGATAGGTTTTGTGGAGGAATTTACTTTGATACTTGTTGTGTTGTGACCATTTCTGTGGTCACAACAGCGTTGCTTATTCCAGTTGCACCCAGTAGGCAGCATTTGCAGCAGAAGCAGTAGATGACATTTGGTGGTGGTGTTTTATGGAAATGAGATGGAAATACTGTGAAAACTTGCTTCCCCTCTATAAAACTTTCTCCTCACTCAACCACCAGGACTTTTGCAAAGTAATGGAATAAGTCATTTCTCTGTCAAGGCAAAGAAGAGAAAATGAGAGCAGAAGTTCTGCTAAGCTGTCCCAGAGTATTCAGAATAACTGCAGAGAAACAGCCTTGCGTGGTAGCATGTGCTTGCAAATGGATGATGACGGTGCAGGAGTCAGGGTGTTAGGCTTATTATGTCATGCCTCTGACTGTTCAGGTGTCAGAGTTTGTGTTGTGCGAGTTAAATGTTTAACAGATTTGATTCTGGCTTGGTGCAGCAAATGAACGTGACACCCGCAAACTCTGGAAAAATATTGAACCTCATTTGAAGAAGGCAATGCAGACTGTTTATCTTCGGGAAATATCCAGGTAATCTGGGGGGCGAGGGCTTGTTTGGTTTGTTGATGTTGCTTTTTTTAACAAGCTTCCCCTCTAAATATTTACTCTTTCAATTATGTTTCATGGCTAGTGTTTCTTTTTTGCTAAATAGAATCTTTTTTCTTTAACGTGCATTTCTTTCTTGCCATATAATGTTAGAAATGGGGTATCTCAGGAGTGAATTTTTAAACAAAATGGTATTTGTACCATATAAATTATTTAATAAGTAAAGCAGGGGCTGCACATTGTGTTCTCTTTTTCATTGATGGTCATGCAGATAGATCCATTTTCTGTCATGTATGTAACTGCCAAGCATGGGAATCCATCACCAGAATATACAGGCACAGTTTAAAACACACTTGTAAAGTTGGCTTGGCAGTTCCTCACTGTACCAAGGATGCATGCAACCCTCAAAATTCTGATGAGACGTTACAGATTTTAAACATCCGTGTTCCTTAACTTTGTTTAGTTGATCTATGTTTGTATGTTTTACTGTGCTTTCTGACCCCTTGTTCTGTTGTCCAAGGGCAAAATTTTCATTATATGGAATTGCCATTTTTGACAGCATTAAAAGCTGGTGTCTTGCTAAAGGGCTGAGTTTCTCTTGGTATGGTTTTAGATTCCTTGTTTATTTCTTAAGTTGCCAGGCTGCTTGAAGAAGATGGTGGTGTTCATTTTTAATGGTAATAATTGACTCAGATTTAAAGTCTTCTCCATCTTTAAGATGAGTCATTCTGATGTTACACTGTGTAAAGACAGATAATTCAGTAGTGTTTGATCTCTTTATCTTGATATAATGATTTTTTTTTTTTCCTTTGAATGTCATTGAGGCTATAGGGTATTCTGGTAACTGAACCTGGGTGTATAGTAGAAGTCTTTGCTAAATGTTTTGGAAAAGTGATTGTTCCTTCAAAAAGAGAATTGATTTTGTTCCATATGAGCTAGACTTTGCTGTACAATGAGACATTATTCTATTTGCCTCAAATATGTATTTATATTCAATATTGATCTTTACTGCGCAGTCTACTCAGGATCTTCCTGACTTTTTATATTGTGTAATTGCCTGCTCTAATTAGGGTGTAATATAAGACTATGATATAAAATAGCTTATGAATTATTTCCAGATAACTAGTTTTCCCTCTTTACAGTTTTCTTTGATTATAAATAAGAGCTTTACTGGTTTTTGGGTTTTTTTTTGTTATAAATTTCAGCTTCCTGCATAATAGTTCTAGGATTTACCTCCGTGTACCAGTAAATGCTTGAGGAATTAAAATGACCGTATCATTTTTTCTGGCCACAGAACTGTAATTACTCTGGGGTTTTCTTCAAGTTGTAAGTTACAGCAATAGGACTTTGTTATCGGCTGTTGTGCTGCCTAAACTGAGATGAAGATGAAACTTTTTTTTTTCTACCTGTAAAATAGACATTGTATAAAAACTTTGGTGATTGATAATTTGGTTAATCACTCATTAAAATTTGAGTAGTACATCAGCTCTCATTAAATTATAAGTTTTATGGCTTATGGCTGATAAACCCTAATACATGGTAAGTAAATCATGGGATTTTAGTTGAGGGACTGTTCATAAAGAACTTTAACAAAAAACAAAACCCAAAATCACTGGTGCTTTAACAAAGCTGTGTTTTTTATCCCTTTGTGGTATACAAAATGATGATCTAAAACCATGACATCTCTAACAATGTTGTTCCTTAAGGGACGTTTTAAAGTGAAATTTTTTGGTATTGTTTAGGAAAACACTGAACTACTTGCAGACATTTTTCACTCACAAAATGATCCATCTTGATGTCTTCAAAGTTTTTCAGTGAAGAATGAATATTGCTTTGTTTTTTACATAGACTTCAAAATTACATTATGGAGTAATTATAGTATTGTTCTCACTAGCATAAATAGTTATTAAGCAGATAAAATCAAAACTGTCAGTGTTTTACTTTTGATCCAATTCTGCATTGTTCTTGAGACTTAGAACACTATTGACATTTGCTTACTGGTGGTAGTTGGATGGAAATAAATTGGTATTTTACAATGAGCTTGTACTCGCTTTTATACCTCACTATAACTACTTAATGCAGTTTTTTCAAATATGCATAGTCTGCATATTGTTGAAACTTACGTGCAAGGTAGCAAGACTTGGTATTTATAATTATTCTCTTACTTACTGTATCTTATCCAGTGTCATGAAATTAAAATACACATATACCAATCAGGTAGTTTTCTCTAGAAGACTAACAAATACTTCATCTTTATATATTTGCATTATCTGTCTTTTAGCTCACAGTGGGAGCGCTTACAGCGTGATAATGAAGAACCTGGTCAATTGAAAGGTATTGGATATAGTAACTCTGTAGAGGCTTGTAACATGAAATGTGTATTTTGCAGATTGACTTGGTCACTGTTACCTGATAATGCGTGAATGGAATTATACAGATGAGGCTACCAATTAGCATTCAGTTATGGTTCAGGCCAATCGTGGGTTTTGAGGTGCTCTACAACCGCCTTACTATTTTTTCCCCTAGCACATATCCTAGGAGTAATCTTTCCAAAGATCCTTTGTGGGTAAAACCAGGTTTCTTTAAATCAGTATTTCTTATGTAAGAATAGATGGGGAACGGGCTGAGCGCTGATGGTCAAACCTCTGTGTGCCAACTGGCAGAATTGTCTGAGTGGTGAGAAGGGAATATTGTACCTGGTGCATTACACTGGATTAGCACGTTCCTAAACAAAACAGGTATCCTATGTCCTTAGTTTCTTGGGGAAGAGAAATGTCAGAATCACAAGAATTCTTTCTGTTCACCTTGGAGGAGTACAGCTTTGTCGATTTTTGACTTTCAGTCCCATCTAAAGTATAATCTCAATATTATCTTTCAGCATGCTTTTACAATTTAGGAAGGATTACTAAAACGTTTTCCTGGTGATGTCAGTCAGTCACGGTCTTTTGACCAGTTCTTAGTTTGGGGATACTTTCTCCATATTATCCATCATGACAAAAAAATTCTTCTTTAGGTAGTAGGTAAAATAGCCGTGTTTTAAAGCTGTCTTAAGATAATTGGAGTCATCATACTGTTTCTGGTATTTGCTTTATAATCAGCAATTTTTTTTGACATTGTTTACCAAAAGAGTTTGATTCAGAGTGTTCTTATTAAACTCCCTACTTCCGTGCCCAGATGACCATGAAATACTTTTGCACCTGACAACCCCAAAAAGGGAGACTTTATTTAAAACGCATTTTCTAGGATTTTCAGGTGTCCGTGTTAGGAAAAATAGTTATTGCTAAACAGCAGTTGATAATAACATGCTTAAAAAGCAATTATAAAAAAATTTAGAGGGGATATAATCAAGCAAATAGTTCAATGCATGATGCAATATTGGCAGACCAGAAGAATTGGATAGGAACAGATATTTCTGTATTAAACTAAATTGTCTATATATATAAGAGTTTATTTGGTGTTGCATTTTGTAATTAACATACAAGACAAAACAGTCGCTTGACTGTAAATGAAAGCTAAAACTGCTGTCCTTTTGTCCCTATGTGAGGGGAAATTATTACTAGCTATCAACTGGGATGTTTCTCATCACTGGGAGCTCTGAATCTTAACTTTTAAGCATGTTTAATTCCTTGATCTTTATTTGCTGATATTTGTGGATTAAAGCATAAGGGTACAGATACTTTACAGAACAAGAAACCGTTGAAATGAAAACCTGTCAGCAAAGAAGGCGCAAGGGGAGACCCTTAGTGGTCTTTGTAGTTAGACAACTGCTGAAGTCATGTGGTTTGATCATCCTATTCATATGCATAAGCTGTATAAAAGAAGCAACTACGGTGACAAGAGCGGGAGAATGTAAAAGGAAAAAATACAAAGTAAAAGTAAAAAGAGAGAAGGAAAATGCTCAGTAGTCTGTAGTTCTTGTGTGTTCTAATGTGTGAGACTTTAATCTTAATGAAGTACACATGTAGCAGGCTAGGTCAATTGGGTCAAGTTTAAAATTTTGAAAACATTTTCTGTAGGAATAAAACAGTGGCTAAAAATTGTGAGATGCTGAACTGTTTCTCAGAAGTGCAGTACTGCTTCTTCCTCCACCATGGCAGCCCCATTCCTGGCTGGGCTGTCTGGGGCAGCCTGGAGGTTGGGTCTTGGAGAAAAGCTTTGCCGCGATATTTAACTAAATCTCTTCATCTGCTCTGTTTGCCAGAAAAAATACCTTCAATTAAATAAGCCTGGAATTTAGTTTTTCTAAGGAGATCACACCATAGTGATTCATAAAATTTTTGATGCTTCAGGTAAATTTCTGAGATGAGTCCATAAAGAGTTCAGAATGTTAGTTTTCTTTAGCTTCGTGCCATTCCTTGGCCTTTCACCAATTTTTGTATCTATGATAAAGGGGTTTGAGAAAGGAGCCATACTCATTTAGTTAAGGAGTAGAACAGGAGAGAAGGAAAAGAAGAATGCGAGCAAGTCTAATTTGAAGTTTGTGGATGTTCAGAGTGGGTTTCGGTGACTCAGACTGTTTGTTTATTTTGTAGGACTTTCTGCACATACACATGTGGAACTTCCTTATTACTCCAAATTTCTTCTGATAGCTGCTTACCTTGCCTCCTACAATCCTGTCCGGACAGATAAGAGGTTCTTTCTTAAGGTAATGAGCTTGTTCTTAGTGCTGCTTACTGTATTTCTGCATACTGAATTTCCTAGTTTAAAACTTTTCAACTATTCATTTTGAGCTCTGTTTCTATGTATGGTTCATTTGATTTGATCAGCAGTTTCTCTGTAGATCACGTGTTGTGATTGGTAGTGATCACCTAGTTACTGTTAATGTCTAGTAAATCCAACTTCCTTGTCATGTCAAAACATGCCTAACACTGTTACAGCACAAGAATTGTCCTTTGCTTTTGTAAGTTGATACAACTCCGTTTTGTGAAGATTTAAGTGGAGTGCCTGCAGTGTCCTTAGGTATAAGCCACACACTTAAATTTCTAGAGCAAGATACAAAGCACAACAGTATATGTCACTGAGTAGCCTTTAATGAGGTAAAATGACATAGTGCATTAACATATTTATACAATTTTAACCTTCTGAAACAGAAACTTGCTAACAGTTGCTTTTGCAGAAGATGTGGTTCCTTTAGCTGGTACATGTTGTGTTGACATGATGGTAATACATGTTTTAGCATGAGTGGGCCAAATCTCATTTTCTGTAAGTTCTTGCTGTGAACAGGTTGCGTTGGCGTTTTTTTTGTTTTGTTTTTCTGGTTTTTTGGTGTCTTCGGGCTATGTTGTGGTCATGCTGCAAATAAATGCTGTGGTGCCATAGTTTGTAATCTGTCTCTTTCTTAGCCAGGATCTTCATACTCCTTAAGCCTGTCTAATTGCATTATTTTTGAGGACTTAATTTGACAGAATGTAGGCAGATTTATCAGAAAAGTGATTGGGCAATTATGTTTTCTATGCATTTTACCAACTTCAAGGTTTTCTACATTATTACAGTATGTATTAATATATGTGTGTGTGTATAAATGTATGGTACTCATGATAGATAGGTGTGAACAACTGAAGAAAATGAGAACAAGGCAAATTTGTAAAAATTGTTTCCTTCCCTCTTGAAGAAAAACTGTAGATACGTGTTTTGAGAAGTTACTGCAATTCCTAGTGATGATATACTAGTATGTTATTTGTTTAAATATGGGTTTCGTGTTTCTGGTGTAAACTTTGAAAGCTGTAGGTGTTTCACCCTTCTGTCTAGTGCTTTCCTGAGAAGAGTGGAGGATTACTTGTATTAAGTGCAGATTGACAAGTTTCCTTCATGGGCAACGTTTGTTCTTTTCACTTGGCCAAAACAATTTCTTTGTAAGAGATTTATTTGCTGAAGAAGTGTTTTTTCCCAGGTTTTTCCATATCAGTCTTGGAACTCAGAGAAACAGGAAAACTTACAAGAGTCAAGTCAGTAAAGCATGTTATCAAAAAGTGCCACATCTTTCTTGTTTGTGTTCACTGAGCAACTGTGTCAATTTATTTTTTTTCCTTTCTCCTTTTTAAGTATCTCTGATGGTAGTTTCCACTCTTGCACGTGAACCCTGCTAGACCTTTGTACAATAAACATGAGCTTCTAAGGTTTTTGAAGCAGGGACCGTGAAGGTATTTCAGTCACTGATATGGAGTACTTTTCCCAGGAGTTGGTGAAGCAGAAGTTACCATTCTCGCTACGCATATCTGATAGCAGTTAGCCCTTCATCAGGTGCTAAGGCGCATTTCAGAAATAGCTGCATGCCAAAGCCCGACAAAACCAACGCTTCTGGGAGAGTGTTCAAGTTGAGTGATGTGGACTGTGAAAATAGAATATGATTTTGTTGGGTTTGAGATTCAGAGTAGATGACAGAAAAGTATCTTCTGGAGTGATTTAACTAAGGACAGCTAGACAGCAAAAGGGATGCAAACAAAAAGATGGCTGTTGAGCTGCTGATCTGTACTACTGGTATAGGTGCTAGGCTACATACTACAGCTAAAGATAAAGTCACGGTTTGTGGCAACCTGAAATGCCAACAGCCTGTTAAAGCAATGAAGTAATAATTAATGAAGTAGTAATTGGCAGTGCTGCTATTAGTTATGTGAAAATTGAAGAGCTTTGTGGTAGATTAAGTGAAAAATATGAAGTTGATTTTGAAAGGTAGTCTTTGAAACAAAAAGGAATGGCAATCTGTATGAAGTCTTCATTTTATCATTTTAACAAAAAACAGGATTAAAAAATAATTGAAAATTAGCTCTGTATTTCATTTATTTCTTTGTGCTTGCACAGAAATAGAGCACCTGCTCACTTGCTTTGAAGCACTTCTGACATAACTTAAATATGCCATATGGAGATCCCAACATAACCTTTATGTTTGAATGCAGTTTGTTGTGATCCGTCACTAGCATGCCATGTAACCTCAGGCTTGATCCCTTTCCCTTCCAGCAGGTCTCTGTTATCACAGGAGTCCTTCTTTCAGAGGCATGATAAAAAGATTACTTTGCTGTCTCTAAGTGTGATATGTATTAATTGAATGAACTAATTTTTTTTAGTCTGGCAAATTATTTAAAGGAAACTTAAAGCGCTGTCTAATATTAAGCTCTTCAGAAGTCAGTCAAGAAATGCCACAGTTACTGACTGTGTGATCTTGATGTGGCTGAGTATTGAGGTCCACAAATACTAAGTACAAGATTTTAAACATTAAAATGAAAAAAGAATTCCTTCATTGGAGATGCCTTTTCCCTGATTGATTGAGCATGCTTATAAGGTATACTTATTAATAAAGTATACCTCTCAAGGCTGTGGAAAAACTTATCAGGTGATATTTTGAGAAACAGCAGTTAAGTCTGTTTAAAGAATATTATACTTGTTACCTCTCCATGAATTTTACATCATTTACACTTCATCCTTCATGTCTCTCTTTGTCTTTAACTGCTTTTGCGCATTCATTTGTCACATCTTGTTTACTGTATTTGTGCCCTTGTCTTGCCCTCGCATTTTCAGTTGAGATCCAAGAAGACCTGATAGTTTCTTATGTATCCTTACGGCTGCTTTAAAGCTGTGCCTTTTTAAATGATGTTGGTTTTGTGGTTTGTTTTTTTTTTTCCTTCCTCCTTTCTGTTTGTCCTTTAGCTCCTGCACCTTGAACTATCTTTGTATTGTATTGATTTACTTCCCAGTTGTCATTCTGCCAGCTTGCATACAGTCAGAATTCTAAAATGGAGCAGATAAATGATGAAAATTCAGATGGATTTTATGCGTGGATACATTTTCTAAATGAAGTGGCCATCGTTTAAGCTTCTCTGGGAAGAGAAAGAAATGAAACATCTGTCTTTTTTCATTAGATGATTGAGGGTAGAAGGAGGATGGTGGCATGAAGTAATATTAAAAAAAAAATTTTACTGCCTCTTCTCATTAGTCCCTGATCAGATCAGAAAAAAATAATTATGCATGTCACCCAAAAATATTAGTGTGTTGTTTTTTGTGTTTGTACCACTTGGGACACAACAAAGCAAGCAGTAAGGCAAATGTAATTTTAGGGCTTCCAGTAAGAAGGATTGCTAGTAACATCAGAAGCAAATACTGGAGGTGTAGTGAGGAAGCAGACCCAGACTAGCATACTACCACATGTAGCATACGATGCTTTGTTGACTGTTTTGATTCTGTCTTCACTATAGAAGGAGCATAAAATAATTTAAATATAATATTTGCTCTTATCTGTTGTTTACAGCATCATGGGAAAATTAGAAAGACCAGCTTTATGAAGAAACATGAAAAAGTATGTATTTTATCCTTCTAAGCTGAGCTTGGCAACAAATATTTTTTCTCCTGTACTGCTGGTTTTGCCTCACTGTTTACCATAGAAACAACAGAATTGCATAAATAACGATTATTGCATTTGTTTCGTATGATACAAATTTCTGTGGTACACACATTTTTATTTCATTGAAATTTAACTGTAGCGTGGATTTGTCTCTTTGTTATATACAAAAATATGCCTTTAAATATGCATAATAAAGCTAGTTAAAGGACATAGAAGAGCCAGATATTAGAATTTCTCTCAAAGATGTTGAGTACTAGCTGATTAGTAGTTTTAAAAGTCAAGTCACTTTAATTCTCAGTGATGCAGGGAGGAATAACAGCTTACGTTTGTGTGTCGAGGCTTGGAAAATTTGCACTCCTGTCTGTTGTTTAGGATTCCATCAGACTATTAACTAACCTTTTCATGGATATAAATAGCTAAATATAATTTATTTCAGTGGAGGTGTACCAGTTTTTACTGACAGAGGCTTGATATATTGGGAAAAGCAAATACCTGGATGTTTGTTTATAATTGTAATGTAAAAAGTGAAAATTTTAATATTTGTAACTTGTTGACTTATTTTTAAACAAATCTGTAAATGCAGAACGGCGTAGACAGCACTAAGTCCATGCCGAAACAATCATCATATCCTTTTATTCTGTATGCTACAGGCAGTGTAAATAATATGAGAAAAATGTTAATATGATACTTAGCCTAATAATCCTTTGCTTCTGATCCTGCCTACAGCCTTTTCTGTAATTTTTCTCCTGCCCCTTCAGGAAGACAGTCATTGTCTATCCAAAGACTTTTTTTCCAAGTTTTCTTATTTCTGTAGGGATACAGTTTTTGCATGTGAAATTCCAAGCAAGTGTAGTTTTACTTAAACATCACAATGTGTTGCACCACTACATAGATATTTAATTTTAAGAATTCTGAAGTCTCTGAATGCATGCATCCTGTACGTGCATGTACAGGACCTCATGTGTGTCTTGTTCCTGGGACATGAATTCTTGAGAAGTTCTTCTAAAGCATTTAATTATTTTCAGGACTGCTGTATTCTTGAAATATCTCCACATCTTAAATAGTTGATAAATAATTTTCAGGAGAAGGAATAATTATTGTATCTTAGACCAAAATGTGCTTCTTTTCTTGTGTCCTCTGCAGGGAAGTTGTTTTGTTTTATTCTTTCTTGGCAGTAGATTTCCAACTTGGCTGATGAGATGGGAAAAGCTGGGAATGTAAAAGAAATGGGAAAATAGAGATTTGATGAAGAAATACGCAGGTTGTGATCACCTTAACTGTACCATAGAGCTTGTTCTCGTGTGTCATTTTTTTATGTTAAATGCACTTGTATCTGAGTTCACTACTTAGTGTTCAGAAGTGCTTGCATTAAGGATAAATTGTATTTCATTTTATTATTGTTTCTGCAGCAAACTAAATGCTACTGACTAGGTACAAAAACAGAACAGAAGGAGGTACTAAAGAACGAACTGTAAATGAGAGCAACTCAAGCAAATGTAAACAAATGTAAACAAAATTAATGGTCCAAAACATGAGTAAGAGTTCAGTTACTTTTTTTATTTTGATGAGATTAATTCTAACTTGTAGACTTTACATTTACCCTAGAACCTAAGCATTGAACTGATATTCTGAAAGCATGATTAGACATGTGCAGTTAAAGAAGCTTGGTTTGTTCTCCAACCGTAACAAGTAACTTGCATAATCAGGAAAGACTTCTAAGACTGCAAATGATGTAACTCTTGCACCTCCCGGTTGTATTAAAAATTAGTGTTACTTTGAAGAGAATTAGAACTTCGTAATCCTAGTAAATCAAATATGGTTAACAGTAAATATCTTGAGTTGACTGTGTTACACTAAACTCTGATTGCATGCGAGGAACAGGAGTGTGTCTCGGGGATTAATGAATAGGACAGGAACTTTGTGGCATTTGAAGAGTACCTTTGCTTTGAGTTACAGAGCAGTGGTTCTCTGCTTATGTGTTGCTTTATAGTTTACAGGTAAGGACCATTTTGCTCTAAGTATTGGTGCCACAAACTGAAACTGCTTGTAGGTCAGAGCACTGTCTGGTTTTGAAAGTTTTTGAGGGATAGTAACTGTGATGGTGGGGGACATGACTGCAAGTCCTAAGGTTCCAGACCTATCTTCCTTTTACTGTACTGTTACCTTTATAAGTACTTACACAGAGATGTAATATTTGATGTACAGAGAGATCCAAATATTTACACAGAGATGTTTACATCACCAAGATGTAAACTTGCATATTTTCGTATTATGATTTTATAGTGAGAGAAAGTTAAATATAGGGATAAAGGATTACATATGTAGTGTTACAAGTAAAGGCTTATTTCTTCAGTTGGTGTGCTGGCTTATATCAGTATACCTTTGCTCTGAGGAGCTTGTCTAAAGACTGGTTTACGGATCAGGTTCACCTAATTCCAAGTGGGTGCCTGCATCTAAGCTCATGTCTTTTTATAGACAGTGCAGAGCTAGCCGATGCAGTCATTGAAGTGTAGGGTGTGATTCGTCTCATACTAAAGTAGTTTCTACGTTCAGGCAGATGAATTGCACCATAAACGGTATTGATTAGACTTCTACTGACCATAATGGGAACTTAGGAAACTAGTTTGGCTGTACATACCTACTTGGCAGGAAGCTAATGTTAGATGAAATAAATCCTTCCTTAAAAGTTTAGGTACAGCCAGGCTAAAAAAATCTATTTCTTGATTCTTAACGGTGTTCAGTCCAGGGGCAGTGGCTTTTTATTAGAAAAAGCAAATCTTGTGAAAGAGGGGAAAAAATTGACTTTACCGTTCTATTAATTGCCTTGTTGCTGATAACACCAGAATTTGTTGGGTTTCTTTGCATGATTGCCCTGGAACAATGTTTTTCCAGTTTAGTGACAAGTGAGGTATTTTCCTGGTGAAGCTGCCTTTGCAGGAGTATGCTTTTTCAGATGTCAGTCCGTCAGAAAATCAGATGTGTTGGTGTCTTTTTTTTTTTTTTTTATTGGAAAAGAGTTTGTCTAGTATATCTGCTTCAGCTTCAGTCTAGAGTTTGTTTTGTATCAAAATTTCTAGTTTACGGCTGAAGATGCTGCATTTGTGTAGCAAACAGGGAAGTTCAGAAGTGCTTTCTGCTAAAAAAAATGAGAAGTATATTTCTGTCTTTAAGTATATGCTGAAAAGGTTGAAAATTCAGCAAACTGAAGTTAAGAACTTTCTCCCTTTTGTGTAAGTAATTTAGTTTGCGTTAAGGTTTTACTCTTTAAAAAGCACTTTTGAGTCTCACATTATTGTTCATGAAATTTTGGAGTACTTACTTGGCTTGCAGTTACAGTTAGGCCAGTTAAACAGTGGGAACGTGAAATTCAGAGTGTAGATGAAAAGCACAAGCACAGATAGTGTCAACTGGGGAAAATCTTTTTTGAACTATTAGATGAGAGTGTTGCTAAAGGTGGAAAGAAGACAGAGGACACACACAGTTTATTTGATAGTTATAAAACTTACCAAAGAGGTTTTCTGAAGGTGGAAGGTATCTTTGTTTTGAAGGGAGACGAGGGGTCCCTTGGATTTTTATAAGTACTATCCTATGTAGTATTTTGCCTTAATCTTTGCAAAAGATTTTTACAAATCTTATTCTTTACTATGTTCTGTTTGGAAGAATTTCTAAACCGTTCCCCTTTTTCCAGGAATTTATTTCTCCTAAAGAAATAAAAATGACATGCTGCTTCTAGGAGTTGAACTCTATTAGAATTAACTCTTTTGGCTTTTCCAGAAGAAAGCATTTCTCTCAAATAATTTGTAAATTCAAAACAGTATTCTAAGAAGAGAGCTGCTAATATTAGGAACAAGAAACTTGTGAAGTAACTGTATACTAAACAAAACTTCAGAGATTATTACATGCTAATTTTGCTTGCTAGCTGTTTGGAGTGTACATATTTTAATTACCCTATGTTTGTTGACATTTTTCTGTTGATAATGAAGAAGATGCTTCTAAACATGCCAGTTCTGTGAAGCAGGAGGGCAGAGGACTGTACAGTTCATACCTTATACAATACCTGCATTCTGACCAAGGGTGCTGTGCTAAAGTTTTGACTACGTTTCAAATACTTTTCACACTGCTTGCTTTGTTAGCCAAGGGATAGCTTTGGAGACACCTCCTGGATTTGAAAAGCTAAAACATGTATTGGAAATACCTTTTTGCTTTGCTGAAGAAATGAGTGGTTGTTCTACTGATGACTAATGCTGCAGAGGTGCTGGTAGTATATTTGAGAGGTGTCCTTTCCCAGAAGCATTTTGAAGCAAACTTTCTTTTGAAATTCCTCCTTAATCTTGGCTTCTCTGCCAGTAAGACTAAATCAATGTAAGCTACAAAAAAGGAAACTGGATGTCAAAGTAGAGAGAATAAAATACAAATCTAAAAGGAAACAGAAAGGCCCTCACGCACAGCAGTCTTTGGGCTGCATCTTGAATACTCTGTCCAGTTTTGCCCCCCTCGGGTACAGGACACACATCAGTAAACCAGAGCAAGTTCAGCAGAGACACCAAAATGATCAGGGGCTGGAGCACTTGCCCTGCAAGGAGAGGCTGAGGGAACTGCACTTGTTCAGGCTGGAGAAGGGAGGCCTAAAAGCAGCCTGTCCTGTACATGCAAGGAGATCATCAAGACTATGTGATACAATGATGGATGGTGAGAGAGTGAGAAACAATGAGTGTAAGCTGAAACGAGATGTTTATACTGGGTGTAAGGAAAACCTTTTTCCTCATGAGGACAGCCAGACAGTGACACCTGTTTCTCAGAGAGGTGGTGCAGTCTCTGTCCTTGGAGGTTTCCAAGACTGGACTGGTAAAGTCCTGAGCAGCCTGGTCTTGCCTCCTAAGCTGACCCTGCTCTGAGCAGGAGAGGTTTGACTAAAGATTGAGTGTATTGTAAGAAAATAGAAATATAATAGTAAAGGTGTTTCCTATATAAAGCAGTAAGTTCAATGAAGTGATCTCATTTCTAATTTCCTGATCAAAAATGTTTTCTTTGGGTTTGGTGTCAAAATGGTAACATTTTCATTGTGGTATAAAGGAAGCAAAAGAGAAAATGAAAACTAAAAAGTTAAAATCGGCCAAAAACATGAAAAACTCAACAATTTTGTTGGAAAAAATTAACAGTTAATACATTTTCACAGAATCACAGAATGGTAGGGGTTGGAAGGGACCTTCATAGACCATCTAGTCCAACCCCTTGCCAAAGTAGGTTCACCCAGAGCAGGTTGGACAGGCGTGCATCCAGGCGGGTTTTTAATATCTGCAGAGGAGACTCCACAACCTCTCTGGGCAGCCTGTTCCAGTGCTCTGTCACCCTTAAAGTAAAGAAGTTTTTCCTCATGTTGAGACAGAATTTCCTGTGTTCCAGTTTGTGCCTGTTGCCCCTTGTTCTGTTGCTGGATACCACTGAAAAGAGTCAGGCCCCATCCTCTTGACACCCGCCCTTCAGTTATTTATAAGCATTGATGAGATCCCCTATCAGTCTTCTCTTCGCCAGGCTAAACAGACTCAGGTCTCTCAGCCTCTCCTCATAAGAGAGATACTCGAGTCCCCTGATCATCTTTGTAGCCCTCTGTTGGACTCTCCCCAGCAGTTCCTTGTCTTTCTTGAACTGGGGGGTCCAGAGCTGGGCAAAGTACTCCGATACAGCCTCACCAGGGCAGAGTACAGTTGGAGGATGACCTCCCTCAACCTGCTGGCCGTGCTCTTTTTAATGCACCCTGGGTTACCATTGGCCTTGTTGGCCAGAAGGACACAGTGCTGGCTCATGGTCAACTTGTTGTCCACCAGGACTCCCAGGTCCCCTCTTCTGTTTCTCCAGAGATAGTTGATAGATTTTATTTTTTTTTTAAATTAGGTTTTAGAAAGAGACATTCACAGAAGAGCTGAGGAGAATGAGGACCTCTGGTCTAGTCGAACCCCCCTGCTCAAGCAGGATCACCTAGAGCAGGTTGCTCAGGACCATGCCCAGTTGAGTTTTGAATATCTCTGAGGTTGGAGACTCCCCAACCTGCCTAGGCAATAAGTTGCAGTGTTTAACCACCCTTAGGGTAAAAAAGGTTCTTTTTTCTTATGTTTAAGTATAGTTTCCTGAATTCTAATTTGTCCCCGTTGCCTCTTGTCCTTTCGCTGGATACTGCTGAAAAGAGTCTGCCTCAATCATATTTACATTCCCTATCAGGTGTTTTGATGAAATCCCCCCGAGCCGTCTTTTCTCAAGGTTAAACAATCCCAGTGCTCTCAGCCTCTCCTTGGATGATAGGTGCTCCGAGCCCTTCACCATCTTCATGGCCCTGTTCAGTTTGCAGGTTAAGGCAAGTAAATGTCGGTGTCCGAGTACAGCAGCCAGCGTCCTGCACTGTTCAGAGGGGACTTTTTCAGGCCGCTTTGAAGAGCGATTTGCCAGCTGGCCTCTGGGCATCTACCAGCGGGTTCTTCTGGCTCCCTTAACTAGATCTCTGCAGAGTGCGATGGGAGCGCATTACTGTACTGACACTGTTTCTGAATCCATTGGTTTAGTTTAGTATGGCATTTAAGATGAGAAACTCTTGTTGTGACTTTGCACCCCTCACCTCTGTGAGTGAGGCAGACAAGGCTTTGGCTAAAATAATTCAAAGTGGATACAGAGTACTTTAGCAGAATCTTCTCTTCTTATGCCTTTTTAAAAAGTGAATGCTAGTAAAGTATTTCCCTTCAGTAAGCAAAACACACAAAAATGTACTTGAAAGTTATTTAATGGTTTTATAGATTTGTAAAAACTATTGTTCTGTTATGTGCAGTAAGTGGTTGTGGATTATAGACTGTCTGTAGACAATAAAATAAATCTAAACCTTTAAAAATTCTTTTTTCATTAGCTAGAAATTCTGTGTGCGTTTAAGAAGCCTAAAATGTTTTACTGTTGATAAAATGTAGTCTTCCCTCTTTAATCCTTAGATTGGGCAAGGTAATTTAATAGGTCAAGTAAATCTATAAATCCAGTGACGGGAAATTTGGCATCAGATCCTCTGTTATAGCTCAAAAATATTCCTATTCATTGTGCAGTTTGAACTGTCGCCATGTTAAATAGAGCTCTAGGTCTTTATCGTTATCTTGATCAATGGGCATATATTCAGTGTTTTCCATAATATATAAGTAGGCTGCATGAAAGTCTACTATGAGTTACAGGGCTTTCCCAGAGACTCAAAAAATGTGAGAATAACATCTTGTGGTACTCCAGGAAATACCTATTGGATTGAAAAATCTTGTTTCTCTTGCAGACCAGCAATCACCTCCTTGGGCCAAAGCCGTTTCCCCTGGACAGATTGTTAGCAATATTATATAGTATTGTGGATAACAGAGTTGCTCCAACTGCAAATATATTTTCCCAGGTGAGTGTGTACTTACTTCTTCGTTTCCTTTTTACTGCCTGGAATTTTTGAAAAGGTTTTACATTATTTTTTGTAAGTCACCATTCTAATGAAATGTAATGAGAAAACCACCACAATGGTAACTGAAGTTGAAGTCTCAGAGTAATATTTATCTGTATTACTAGCTATGAATTCAAGATTTTATCTTGTTATGGTGTGAAACCTTCTAATAGCGAACTCCTGATCCCAGACTGTGATCTGCGTTGATAGTTCCTTGGCTTCTCATTGAAGTCTGTTAGCCTGTTCACATTTCAAGTTAAATGTATAAATGTTCACTGTCTAGTGGCCAAAATTAGTCACCTTGTAATGCATGTTACAAAAATGGAGTGGTGAAGAAGGAGCAAACGGAAGAATAAGGTATTTACCAGTGAAAGGTGGTTGCTGTGATACATGTATCTTAGGGATAACGGTTTTCATTTGGACCAACTTTGAGTCTTGCAGAGGAGAGTCAGTATCCCTTTTCACTAGATGGCAGTATAACTATAGAGTTGAGTGGAATTAAGTAAATCTAGCGTTTTCTCTAGAGCTCTGGTTTTGTCAAGTGTGAATACCTATTCTGTATAAGTAAAGATATATATTTTCTATATATATTCTAAATACACCTATATAAAGGCAGAAAAATATTTTGTACCTTTCCTTGCTAGGTCTCAAATTTAACCAAGGATTATTTAAATTTGATGTCTGCATTCATGTAAAGTTGTAGGAAACTTGTGCTCAAGAGACTTAAACAATTTTGTTACTGCTTTAATCATCGCTGTTTAGTGTTCACGCAAATGTTTGGCAAAATTAATCTCCCAAATTTGTAGAGTAACCAACCATAAATATACATATTGTAAAATGAGGCAGTAGAGGAGCCAGAGAATTGTAGTGCTCTATTTAATCAGTGGTATGTGAATGTCTTTGGTAATACTGCTGGGGACCCAGGTGCTTCACAGATGCGGTAAGCAACTTACACCTTCACATATGGTTTTCTCTCAAGCTTCTTTAGCTAAAGGTTACTATATGATCGGAGGCATGAGAAATTATTAGACAACCACCTCGAAAATCTGGTAATACAAGCATTTACTTTTTTGTAATCAAATGAGTAACTTTTCAGCTTACAGTCTGCACCCCTGTGAGTGCTCAGTGGATTAGCTTTCAGAGGTCTTCAGGAAGTGGCGGAAAAAAAATCAAGTTTAGACATGTTTATGCGTCCTGTACTTGTTTCTTACCTTTCTTCTGTCATCTCATGGCACCTCAGGAATTCAGTATGCTTTCAGAAGGAACCCTAACTCTGTGCATATTTTAAAGCTTCATGAAGTTTCCTATGGGTAAATGCCATATGAATGGACACCAAAGGTTGTTGAAGCAGGCGGTTTCTGATCAGACCTTGTAGCTACTTACAGCAACTTTGGAGTACGAAGAACACAGGGACTTCAGTGTTCATAAAAATGCATAAATTTGACCAACTATTCACTTTTTTTTTTCTGGCTAGTGTCAGATGTAGCCTGAGATAGTGGCTTTTTTATGAATGTTGTGTTGATTCTTTTAAGTCACTGTACTGTGAAGTCTGTCGATCAAGTCTGTCAGTCAAGGTATTGGTCACACCCCTTTCCTTACAGGATGCTGGTTTTGTGGTTTGCCCTAGGAAGTGCATTTTTTGATTTCAGACACGAAGTGTTGAAGCTGAAACTCAGAATACTGAGGCAAAAGGTGGTTGTCTTGTTTAATGATGTTAGTTTATCAACAACGATTGATCTAGGTTTAGTTCAATAAGAAATGGTCTTATGAGACTGCTATAAAAACTCAGAAGAAAATAAGATACAATCCAAGTAGTGATCAAATTCGTTTCATTTGTGCTCTAAATCTGCTCCTGATCCACCACGTAGGTACTTCTTGTTTTAAGCCTTTCTTTCTTTCTCTCTCTCTGTCTTTCTTTCTTCAAGCTTTTGAAGATGCTGTCACTGTGATCTTTCAACAAAAATTCATTTTAAGATGGGAAAAGTGCAACCTTTAAGGCATAAGGTGAAAGAACAGGCGAGGAGCAAAGCAATTGACTGTTCAAATGCAACTATGAAATTTAGAGCTTTGCTGAACTTTAGCCAGTCTCAAGGACCAAATTTCAGTTTAATTTATTCAAGTAATGTGAAAGGGAATGATGACAAGACTGGGAGCACTATGTAGGAAAATTTGAGTCTAGGATGTTAGCTGTATATTTATTTATTTTTTTTTGGCTATTGAAAACATCTTGGTATACTTGAGATATGCATGTATTATATAACAGAGTTTTTCAGCGTATTTTCAAAATTAGTGTGTCTGCATATTTAACATGCATTCCAGATAAGAGAACAAATGTCATTATTCCAATGCATAAAGTAGTACTGAAAACATAGTTTGTACATGGAGTGTAATTCCCCCTTAGACTAAATTGCAGAATGAAAAAATTCAAATAAATGCTTCATCCTAATTTAGAGTGTACACTAGATGGCAGTGTTACCAAAGAATAGCTGTAATTCTTTATTTTTCTGAATATATGCAGATTAAGCTATAAAGATATAAAAATATTGTATTTAACCTTAACTGGGTTACAGCAAAGAAGTTGAAATTAAATCTGTTTACACAAAATAAAATTTCATAATTTAAAAAAATATTCTAATTGTGAAAATAATTTTTATGCTACATTTTAATGAAAAATTCTGGAAATGTCTAACAAAATACAACAGAAGTTAAAATAGATTTTGGAAGTAGTTTAATCTATGCATAATATTGAATTGCATTTTTTTTATTGAATAGTTTAAAACAATTTATATTCCACTGATTTTTTCCATTAATTATTCTGTAAATATATTTTTTAAATAAAGTAAATATTTAGGAGCTGGGTTATCCATAGCAGGATCAGTACATTTTGCTGTTAGATATCGCAAGCTTTTATTTTTTTGTTTGTGTGTACAGCATGGAAATCATTCTTGAATTGTGCAGAAGTTTAAAATGTTTTAAATCAAATATTTGGCTTCTTAACTGATTCAACATTATTTCATGTGCTCTTTAATTTGTAAACTGAAAAGCTGTACATGAACCAAATACTTATTAATTCTTCCCATGTACTGTCAGAAAATAGCATGCCTTGGCTTTAAAGTTGATCAACAATCTCAGTCAAGATTCAAGAAGGATGAGCAGCTGCTTTAAGATCTGTCATGTTGCTGATTTCATGATATTTATTATTGCTTCTTGTTTCTGTGCATAATTTCTATTCACGTGAAAATTCTGGTTATTAGCTCTCCTAAAAAGGAAACTTCTGTGCTAACAAGCAGCACAATTTCAATTTTCTGTTTAATATTAGGGTTTGTTGAAAATGTTTCATTTTTACTAAATACAATTTCAACTCAAAATTTGGATCTTAATCTAACTTTTGCCTTTTAATGTTAATTAGTCCTTAAAATGGTCTCATACTTTGTTCAAACGTTAATGTATTCCTTTCAGAAGTGTAATCTTTGCAGTTGATATGAGACTAAGGTTTTCCTGCTGTAACTTCTTACTGTAATTGGGTTACATGAGAAAGGCTTGGGGTCATTCATTTTGTTTTTCCTCACTAACTTGTACAGGGGAGTAGCACCAGGGAAAAAACCCAAACTTGCAAATTTCCGTTTCTGCAAATGAAAATCGTTTCAGTTACCCCCTTAAAAGCTGAAATTTCTCTTGGGTTTGTGCTGTTTTTAAATAACATTTTCACACACCTAGTGAGGATTGTTTGAGAGGAAGGTAAAGTAAGATTTTAATTCTTTTTTTTTTTTTTAATTTTAGGCTATTGATGTCACTACATATGTAAAATATAGGTCTATATTCACTTGAAAAGTTTTCAGTGCTGCTTTTCCTCCAGAATATTTACTGTTTTTCTTAGTAGTTCTAATTTGACATGATACTGTTTTTTAACACGTTGTGTGTTACTGTGACATGTCACTGAATTTGTTTGTTTGAATTTATTTGCTTTTTTTGAACCAAGAGATAACAGAGATTAAAGCACTATTGATTTTTGCAACCATTTCAGAGGACAAGGTCTTTAAATGTTTTTCTTCAGATGCACTTTTGTGTAATAATTTAACAGATTGAAGATGATACTGCCACCACCACTGGGCAGTTTTGTTCTGTGCCTGGGACAGAACTCGCACAGTTGATGTGGATATATGGCTAGGTCGAACATGTGGCTGAAGTATTTTAAAAGATAAAACATCATTTTTAATGGTGCAAAAATGCAAATGTACTTTCAGACAATACTAAAAACAGTGCAACTGTGGGGTGTGCAGTCTGCATCCTGCAACAACAGATAACTCACGGGATTTCCTTACCTAGGTACAGCAGTTGATGTTTTCTCAGGCTTAGGGAACAACCAGGAGTACGATTTGTGTGTCCACGTGGACCCACCGTGCAGAATATAAAATGTGCATCGTGTCCAAGTGTAATCATTGCAGAACAGAGGGATACAAAGAAACTTTACAATGCTTGCTGCAAGTGCGTTTTGCAAAGGTTCTGAGAGTCAACTCAGTTCTGGTTTGTAGAAGAGTAGTATTTCATTTTAGGTTTCCCACATTTAGACAGAAAGACATTATTGTCTTTATTAAAATGTGCCTTAGTATAGGACACGAGGGAATTTATGCACGAAATGTCATGCAAGAATTATCAACACTGGTTTAAATTAAATCAGCTTATTTTATGTTGAAGGGGACAAGGGCTGTTAATTTCATATCACAACCAGTAATCAAGTAAATAATTTTTTTGTTATGGTTTAGAAGCCAAATTTTGCTTTTTGCTCTACCAAAATGATTTTTCAATTGGTTCTTCAAATCAGTTCAGTTCTCCTAACCATTTTTCATTTTCTACATGTTTTGTCTTGCTTCTGCTTTCTTGTGAAATATGCTTTTCGTGTAGAGGATTGACTAGATCTACTTGTGGTTTTGAGCTATGATGTTATCTTTATTAGGTAAAATGGGATTAAACCCTTTGTCTTGCATACTTTTGCATATTTTATTTCTCTTAATACATCCCTGAACCTTTGGAAAGACATCTATGCAGAGAGGTGTGATAACTGCTTAGAATATACTAATAGCTGAAAATTAATGAATACATAACTTACCAGTAACTTCAGTTCTCTTTGCATTTTCACTCTTATGCTTTAAAGTTAGACTGTTGGGTCATGTTAAAAAAAACTTGATCTCTATTTACATTCAGAATCAGGTTTGGTTTTACTGTTACTCATTATACGCAGCAAATATTTTCAGGTAGTTGTATAGTTAGAATTCACTTCTGATTATAGTACATTTGGAAACAGAGATTTCTACAAATTCTATTTATCTCTGGGTATATGGTCACACATCCCGTATTTTACACATTATAGTCTACATTTCATTTATTAGCCATTTATTATGTCTTTGATATTGGATCTAAGACAAGCATCTTAATTTCCTTAAGAGTGCCACAAATTCCTAAAACTAATGTAGTTATAAATGTGTAAGAATTTGCAATGAAGGCTAACAAACGTAATGTTTTCCCATGTGGCAAAACGGTAAACAGCATTGCAAATTGTTGGCCACAGAGCGAGGGCTTTTTGTCTGAAGTTAGAGTAAGTCTGCAGATACAAGATTTAGAATAGCGGGTCGATTAGAAATACACAAAACCACTGATGTACATAGCATACTTCCAGCTGGAGGGAGCCAGAGGAGTGTAATTTCCTTTAATTAAAGAAAAAAAAATTGCCCATTCCTTGAGCATAGAAATCGGAGAGATTTGTTTTCTTTTTGTCTCGCTTTCTTGTCTGCCTTATGTGGATGGATTAAGGAATAGCTAGTATTATGTATGTAAACTGGAACAGTATGCGACAATTCACCTGCAAGATTTCTTTGTCCCTGTTCTGTTAGAAGCATACTCTATATCTTGCTTTTTTCAGGTGAGAATTTGATATTTAAACGGCCCTTTTTTTTGTATATTGCCAACTATGGCAAAATTTTGTTCGCAAGATTGGCAAGATGCCTGGTTTCGTTATCCTAGTTATTTGATGAAGGGTTTGCTTTTATTATGGCATAGCCTTTCTGGACACCAGATACCCACATCATGATTGTAGTACTAACTCTGCTCGTGCGTTATGTTAGATCCCCTTGATGTAGCAACTTTGATAAAGAGGAATACTGTCAACTTAACAGTTTTTTCAAGTAGAAAACACTGTAATTGCTTCTACAAGCCCAGATTGTGTTAACGTTTGAAAATACTAAGTTTTCCATTCTGCACTTGACAACTCTTGGCAGAATGAGAATTATTCATTTTTGCTAGATCAGCTGTTCTGTATCGTGTTCCAGCTTTCCTTGCTGTTGTGGGGGCTGCTCATAGGAACATTTTACATCTGGCCTGACTAGAGTATTTAACACTAGTATAGAATACTCGCCATTGAAAAGTGAGCAGGTAGGTGAGTTTCCAGAGAAAAAGGTCTGGTTAAAAATGGGTGTTGTGCTACGCTATTCCCTAAGAGGCCTTATTACGAAGCAAAAAGATGATGAGTGGGAGCCATTTTTATTTTAGAGTATGTGAAAAACGCAGAACATGCTCTTGTACTGGTTATATGTCCATAAGTAGATTATTTTTTGTCATTTGTTTTGGAAAACAAGCTAACTGCTGGAAAAATGAAAGTTCCTGCTGATTTTGCTTTATTCTTCTGTGAAACCACTTTTCTTTCCTTCCCCTTTACTGTGAAACTTTCAAAGTGTTATGCTTGTCTTTTTTCTGGATAACCAAGTATAGTCAGTGCTAAAATTTTACCTGAAATAATTGAAAAGTTTGTAGCAAACTTTAGCTATGTCAGTGTGTGGGACAACTTCTTGGTAGAGTGTATATATAGAGTTCTGTTCTGTTCTCAGATGAGCTTAGCATTCAAAACTTCGTGACTGATGTTTATATTGCAGTGAGATTTCTTGTTTTCTTGTTGAATGTTTAGGGAAAAAAAAAAAGGTTTTTAATCTAATAGATAATATTGCCAGCTGATTCAAGACATAATTACAATATATCATGCATCTGAATTTGGAGAGTGTCTGTCTTTGCTTTATACACCCACTAGGCAGTAGTGAGCAGCAGTACCTCAAAATTAGGTAGAGATTTGAATAGTTATATACAAAAATGTTGATATATTTGAATAATTATTTTATATGTTGTTAAGATGTTGAACTATTGACTGTTAAGTAGCGAACATTCAGCAGTGAGATGACTGTAAAAGGTAGTGTCTCTTGGAGTTGATTGTGTATGTAGATTTTCTTAAATTTTGTTTCTGGGATATAAACAAACATACTCTCATGTATTTCCATTTTTTTATAACTTCTTGAGTTCTAGACTTAATTATGAGAGGATGTCCTCAGCCTCTGCTTCTGGTCTATTGATCTAATCTGCAAATGATTGTTTGCATTTCACTGCCCTCCTCTTGCTTCAGAGGGAAGTACATAAAATTACACAGTTTAATCCAGTCTGGCCACGGGAGTTGTCATCCCCAGAATGGTCCTGCTATAACTTCTTACACGGGGGGAGTGTTTACTTTTACAAAAAAATTGAACTAGGTGGAAAAGGTCTTAAAAGCTTCTTTTTTCTTTTTTTTCTTTTCTTTTTTCTTCATGAGAACTATTAAGATTTATACCTCTCTGTCTAGCCTGTCAGCAGACCTTTGCTTCATAGCCTCCTAATGACAGGAATGATTGAATATAAACCGTAGACTCTGGGCTTATCTCATTCTCATTACTGTTCCAAATAAACTTCCCCTCCTCGTTCAGTGTGAGTGAAGATACATAGGCACATCTTGCCAGCACAGAATGTTTGTTAGTCTTATATAATGTCATATACAACATTCATGTATCATTTGTATATCCCCCTGCAGGTTTATTGTCCAAACAGGTTTGTAATGCAACTTTTTGATCCTGTGACTTCATGGTTGCCCGTACCTAAAAGATTTTTTAAATTGTTAGAACGGCTTTCTTAGCAGTTAGCAAATTTGCAGCTGCATTTTTTTAATAAGTTTATATTATTACTGTTGTATTTGATCCTAATGCCTATATTCTTTTATAGGTGTATTATGCATCAGATGCACTTTATTTTGCTGCATCTGTCTATTGATTAAAAGCACAGTAATCTATTGATTAGTACTCTGTTGATTTTCAGTATGTTTGGGAAGATGGTGATAAGACGTAATAGATAACTCTTATTTCTCATTTTCTGTTATTGGTCACTGGACTAATCCGGCAGAAATTCATGAGCTGAAATGGGAACTTAATGTGATGCACAGCATGGTGACATAGGTTAGCACTTTAGCACTGACTATGGCAGCTTGAGAGAGCCTGCTGTTAAGCCAAAGGAAAGGACAAAATATTACTTACTTTTAACCAAATAGCTGACTGTAGTTTTGGTTTTTTTTTTAAGTCTCAGTATGGCTGTGAATAAAAATAAAAGTATTCTTAGGTTCAAGTAGTACTTTCTAATTAAAATTGTGAAGAAACGAATATGCTTGATTGCTTCTAGTTTTAATTGATACAGAAAAGATGTTTTAGAAAAACTAATTATGTTTGAGCTATGTTATGTTGTTTGACCTAGTTTGATCTTGTTTTCATTTTTTGGGGTATACTGTTAATACAGCTTTACAATTTCTTGGGAGGCTTTCTTAATCAAATTCTATTCTATTCTATTTGAATTCTTTCTTTTCAGTAATTTAAGGTAGAAAACTTATCTTATTTCTGTGAAGAGCTTCTGGTAATAGTACCCAGCTTAGCACTTAATCTATGTCTTAAAAACACTTAAAGTATTTAGGAAGATAAATTGTTGTGAATTATTGAAAACCAGTTTTATAGAAGAAATTTTGGTTATGACAAGGGAAAGGCTATTGAGAGGGAGGGAGCGAGGACTTCAGATGAGATTATCCGGAAGATAAAGGGAATTCCTAAATTTCTTATCTTTTATCTAGAAAAATTGACTCATTTCAAAACTTTCTTGCTATCTAATCTTAGCTTTTTATTTCAGTAGCATCTCCCTAAGAATTTGCAGGCTCATATAAACCAGTAAGTAGCTGTATTTTAAGGCTTTCTAAAATTGATTTACAATAAATTTGTACTTTTCAAATATAATAAAAAATGTGATTTTGAGGTAGGTATGCAAGTTTGCTCCAGTACTGATGAAGAGTCTTATATACTCTGGATTCATTAATAACTTTCACAAACAATTCTTGTGGCCTTGTGAACTTAATGTTATATATTTCTTTGTGCTCTTCACATCTTAGATTGCAAGCTATGTAATATAGGGAATGTGTTGTGTCAACCAACAGTTTCTTTAACTTCTGTTCTCTCGGTGCATTATTTGTAAACAGTATTTGAAGCTTCAAATTTTAACTTATCTATGAAAATGTGTTAGTCTATAAAAGAAGTAAACATGAATACATGAAAGATGAAACAGAGTTTCCCTCCTTCTAAACTCCGTCCTTTCCGTCTCTTTCTTTAAATGCTTATTTAGAAATCGGTTTCATGTACTTAATGGAAGGAACATCATTTAATACTCCAGGAACATATTCACACTGTGTTTATATCAAGCAGTTGCAGCTGAAGCTTGTTAGTGATTGCCTCACAGATTAAAAAAAATTTTCTTCACTGTGGTACATGAACTGCTATTGTTTGGAGATAAATAATCGGCTCATCCCTTCTTTAGGGAAGAACAAAGAACATAATAGTACATCTGGTTCATCTGTTAAGACAGCAAAGATTAATTAAGCAACTACTGCACAACCTCTCTTGATAATATATATATCTAAAAACAGCCTGTATATGATAAGTTTCTTAATCACTTTGCTTTAACTGTTTCGTGTACACACATAATCTATTTCAGAATTGCCAGCTATTCACAGAAATAAGTTAGGACACAATCCTAAAATGAGGTAAATTGAAGAATTATGGTAGAGTGCAGTAGTTCCCTTGAAAATCTCTTGATTTAAGATGATATGACTCGGAAGATGTAATATAAGATTAAACCTGTTGAGCCCGCAGGTGACATCATTAACACTCTTCATAAATTTTATCTGTCTCTTTCTTAAAAGTAACTTGGCTGATTTCTCTGACAATTTGGATCACAACCTGTTTGGGGGGAATAACTCTGTCTTTATTGAGCATTTGTATAGAACCTGATTCAGTGAAATACAATTTCAAAACTCGAACTAGCCCTTGTGGTCAGATAGTTTCATTGAGTGCCCCCGTTTGTTCACTTCCCTGGTGACTAAAACTAAATGTCTAATTCCAGATTTAAGACTACTCAAGGCCAATTTTACCTGCTTTACTTTTTGCTGACATCATCTTTTAGCCTAAATAGCTTTACTTGCTCCGTGGTGTTTACTTCAGCAGAGTTGTAAGGACACAGTTATCCTGTGAAGGTCTTAATTTTGCAAGCCTTGACTTATTTAATGTCTGTTACTTCCCCACACTTACACTAATGAATATAATTGCAACTTCAGTAATAGCATGAAAGGTGGTTCAGAATCACTGGTTGAAGACTTGGCTATAATTTTATGTTCTTTTTACTGATACTCTCCTTGGACTAGTTCTGATGATGTCCCTGTCCTCCTCTCCCTGCCTAATGTGCTCTTGCATCTCCCTATCTAGATTATGTTCTCTTTAGGTACTTACACCCCACCTGTCACTTCAATACAGATGATTTTGCTTTATCACATGTGAAATAAATTTGTAGCATTGTATCTGTACGAGGGACCCCTTCCAGTTTTTGATGAGGTTGGAAAGTACTGAGGCTGTGTACAGGTACTATGGTAGAGCACAAGGTAGCAAAATGGTACATTAAAGAGTACGTTGGATGACTTTGGTGAATACTTGTACTGTTTCTAGCTACTGACTTTCTACTTGATATCCCTCCTCTCCCAAAGACCCTCTGCTGCTTTCTGCGTTCATCTGATAGGGGATAGTGGGGCTTCTCACAGTATCGTGGACAAAACAAGCAGCTGCATTACAGTTAATTTGAAAGAGAGGATTTCAAAATGTGAAGCTTGTTGACAAAATAATGGCCCTTGATAGATGAGGAATAGTTAAGAATTGACATAATTTATCTTCTCCATCTATGGAAATGAAGACTGGAAAATATTTGGGGGGAGCAGTGCAGAAGATTGGTAGCAGGGTATGGGTAAATCTCACTTATGAAAACGTTATATTCTTAGTAAACATTGCAAATATTGCTTATTTAAAATATGAAGAGCGACAGAATATGCTGAAACAAATCCTACAGTAGCTCAGACTTGGAAAAACTTGGTTCAGAAGAGTATGTTTTTAGGAAAAAATCCCTGTGATTTGGCTAATCAACAGGTGAATCTGCCATGAAATTGATTATTGTTATTTTAAAGGCTGAAAATGGTGCTGAATATCTGAAGGTGGATTAGGTGCTGCACAAGGTCTCTGTCCTTATTACCTTACGATTTAATTTTTCGCATGAGTTGAAGGAGGGCGGATGACAGACGAAATAATGTGATTATTTTGGATGAGATTGATTCTAGCTATATGTAAGTGTCTGCACAGTAAAAGTATATCTGAGCTAGTCACTTAGTGTGCTTTTCTAGTTAATGGAGAGCAATAGGCATGCAGAGAACGTCATCCCGTGCACCCTGATGTAGACATGAGCATCTAAAACCACTGTTTATGAAAAGTTTTAAAATTTGTATTAGGTTACAGTGAACCATGTCCTGACGTACTGATTTTGCTCCATCAACTAGAAATGGAGTCAAGACAGCCTCAGATGCAAATATTTACATTGTAGCTATCTCAAGCTATTCTATACTAGTGGACCAAAAGGTATTTTCTCAGTAATTATTCTGAATTGCTTGTAAAACAAACAGAAAACCCCATCATCAGATATCCTCTGTTGGATGTCATATTCCTTGTCAAAGTGTTTGCAGAATAAGGGAAATAATTGGTTTGTACACCTTCCCACTCATTCCTCCTGCGGATTTAGTTGGCTGGTTATGCTGCATTGTATACTTGAGGAGAGCGTGCCCAGGGGTGCGCTGCATGGCCAGCAAGCTGGTGTTGGCCACCCCATCCCTTTTTGCTAGACTGCTTTTGACTTATTCCTCAGAAGTGCTGAAGCCCTGTCTTTTCAATGACAGGGTTTTCCTGGTAGAAACTTATTTTGGAGAATTGTGTGGTAATGATCTGTCATTTTACATCCTTGAAATTACATCGTGAACCATGTGTCTCTGAACGGTATTTCAATATCAGCAACTACAGAACAGCTCAGTGTCTTGTGGAAAACACTCCGAGAGTGAGCTTTTTCCCCATGAGAAAGCCAAGTATGTCAAGAAAGGTAGGATCTTCTACCTTTGTTATTTTGAAATATGAAGAGGCAAGGTATAACCTGCAAGTGGAATTTATGGAAGAATTGCCAAAAATATGAAAGGCCACTCAGTTATTTAAATTTCAGGAAGTGTTTTAGAGGTAAAATTTAAAAATATTACTTAGTTTGTTCAGGGTGGATTTTTAGGCACAGTTTAACAACTGAAATTAAAATTGAAATATTTGAAGACAGATCTAGCTCAGATGAGCAGATGCTGATCTGTAAGTGTCTTTCATTAACATGTGATGGGGCAACTTTCACTTCAGATGAACATCCATTACCCTGCTGTTATCCATGTAGAGAAAGGTCTTAAAAAAATTATATCCCAGTACCAAAAATTCTATATTTTAATCTTCAAATTATTGTCTTGTTTTCTAACTAATATTAATTTCTGAGTATGATTATAAATTTATATATGTTGCCATTTCTAACAGGACATAATGCTAGGTCTCTGTAGCATTTCACGTAGAATGTTGAAAGATAACTTACAGTGTGCATGTTTTTACATACGTTTTTATTTTCCCTGCCTGCTCACCTTCCATAAATGTTTCTTGAAGTATAATACAAATGAAGAATGGGAAGTTCATCATCCTTTTATGAACATATTAAAACATTCCAGTATGAGGAATAGAATATACAAACAGAACATCTGTGTCTTCTGAAAGGTTCTGAATTCAGACTCAAGTTAGTTGTGAGTTTAAAAAAAGTAGGAGCGATGGTAGCTAGAGTATTTATTAAAAGGCATAGATAGAGAAGATGAAGACCCATGTTGATCTAGTTTAGTAATTGAAGAGTGCTGGATATGTTGTAAACCATCTGTGACCTACATAAAATGAACAAGAGGGTGCTCCATGTTCTAGATATCTAGGCAAGAAATGTGAAAGAGGACGTCTAAAGATGAACTAACAAATCATATACGTAATAAAAATTTGCTAAAGTTGATACAGAGAGTAAACAGATTGACTTAAGAGATTACCACTCAGACATGAGAAGAAAACTGAAGATTGTTGTTACAAAATGATCTTTTCCAGCCTTTTTTATTTATTACTAGCATATGGCCTAGGAAGACTTTTTGCAACAGATATTTTCTAGCCTGGAGTGGCCTCTAATGGATGTATAACACTGATGGTGTAGAGAAAAGCTTTTTAATAATTTGTGTGACTGTAGTGCTTGTGAAAGACGCTAGACTGACAGTCTAGGAGACTGAAGTAATCCGTTCTGATTCACTGAACAGGTATAGCAGGGGCATCAATGGCATAATCTCTCTGTATTGCTTTTTAATTGTATCCTGAAAATTCTATCTTTTGTTTTTAGCTGACTGCCTATTAGTTAACAGTGACAGAGGCTTGCCACTTAACTTTATCCTGGATACTTAGCACTTACAAATGAGCTTTTGATACAGCTAGGCATTTTACTTAAATTATCAACTTGTGTCGTAAAATGTGGTGGGCTACCAGTAGAAGTAGTGAAGGGGGAAGGATGGCTAACTGGGAGCACGTGGTGACTGACTGGCTGGAGCTGTTGCATGGTAGGCTGGTCTGCCGGCCAACGCATGCTTGGCCTGCCTTTTTCCTTCCCTTCGAGACGAAACAAAAAGCATTGAGACCTTGCTGGTTTTAACCTTGTGGTAGGCATTTTGTGACACTAGGCTGTGGAGTGCTATTTGACCTCTTAATTTAGCATGTTTTCTTTGCAGCCATGACCAGAACACTTCTTAATGTCCTGGAGAAATAAAGAGGTACAGGTGGAGAGTTAGCATGGCAATATCTCCTTCACAAAAAGAAATCTCCTTTTATCACTTCTGTGATTAGATTAACACCTACTCAAACCAGTATCTTATTCTCATCTCCCATACCAAAAATAGCCCAAATTTTAATTCTACTTGGCATCTGGAATTCACTTCAGTGAGCCAGACTGCCATCTGATGAGAGCGAAGCCGTCTCGGTCTGGCTCAGGTGAGGCTTTTGTAACTTTACATTGTGCTCAGGCACTGGCGGTAGCTCGGTGTGTTGGAGTGGTCAGGAAGAAAGGTAGCAAACATGATAGGAATCATCAATATGATAGGAGATAAAAAATAATGCTTGAAGCCTTGATTTAATTTTCTTGTTAGTGAAAGTGTTGCTAAAAAAGACAGAGGAAAAAGGTTAATTATCTGTATTCTGAAAGCCAAAAGTGTTTCAGACTGATTGCCTAAAGTTGATGGTGCCTAAAACCTGGAAAAGCAGAGCCAAACATAAAAAAGAAGAATGTAAACAATTTGAATTTATTAGGCACTTATGCTTATCGTATTTTTAATAAGCTAAAATGCTAGTCTCTAGTGCAGGTAATTATTTTCTTTTTTTTGTGGTGGTTTGTCATGAACAGAGAAGAGATTTGAGCCTGGTACTTTATTTTAAAAAACCCAAACAAAATAAACAAGAAACAACCGAACAACAAAAACCTACCTACATCAGTGAAAAGTCAGGATGAGGCATTAAATTCAAGCTAGCGTGCATAAGTGGAAATGACCCAAAATAAAGCTGTTCAGAGAAAGGAAAATAATTGGGAAGTAGCAACACTTAAAAGAAGATGTAGGCATGAAGAGTGGCAAAAATTAAAGGCTAGAATGGAATGACTTGTGAAGAAAGATTAAAGGAAACGAACACGTGTAATTATTACTTATAGCTATCTGTGTGCTTGGTGATGTTCAGATGAAGAGAGATGATCCCTACACTAATTTGGCTAAATAGCTACCAAGGGATGATGAAAATGTCTGAAAGTATTTATAGCCTTCAAGTGCCAAGAAAGGATTCATTTAGAGAAGTCCAAAGAGGTCTAAGTAGGAGTAATGAAATGAGATGAGGGGAATCTTAGCTTTGAATACCATAAAAACCCCTTTCTGCTGGAGATATTAAAGTGTGTAATAGTCTCCCCTGAAGTTTTAGTGGAATGCCCCACTGTTTAAGCTATTGAAAATGACAGTGGACAAAGCATTCAAAAGTAAACTGGAGGAAAGAATTCCGCATAGGAGCGAAGAGAGAGAAGATGACTTAATAAATGTTTTCCATCTTTAATTTCTGTGATCTCACATGGTATAAATTGACAAAATAAGACTTATGGTACACTAGTGAAACATAATTTATGTTAATTTGCTTTAGAATAGGCATTAACCTTGATCCTTGCTTCAATTCTGCATTAAGCCTTGCCTTTGATACAGTAATCTTAATTAAAACTGAATATTTCATGAGTTAACTCCCTCTGCCTCATGAGCGGAACAATACTCTTATCTGTATTACCTTTAAAAGTGCTATCCATATAAAGTATTTATTGCATCAGATGATAGGCTTGCTTAGGGTCATATTCATATGAATAAAAATAATGAAACTCAGGGGTTTAATTTGTTTAAAATTAATTAACTTTTATTTTACAACCAAATTTTAAAAAGCTAGTTAAACAACTTTTCCTGCATGTTGAATTAGGAAATGTTGTACTAATAAATACTATACTCTTCTGGAAAAAGAATAAACCTGCATGAATGAGGGAAAAAGGAAGTATTGGCAGATGTGATGTGTGTCAAGTTTGTCATCATGTAACTGTCAATCACTGTCATCTTCATAATACTTTTAACTGGGCTTACTTAGGTAGTAAGAGAAAAGCTGCTCATTTTCATGTTAAATCCTAAAATGTTTTAAATTGGAAGATGCAGGAATTGGAAATGGGGTGTAAAAGTTTGCCCATGTATTCTTCATCTCCTGGGGTTTTCTTGCATTGTTTTTTTTATGTTTATTTGTTTTGTAGCAATGTTATCACAAACAAGTCCTGTTCTGGAGTAATAGTGGAGCCCTACGCTCCAGACACATGGTGTCATGCGTACGTGCAAGACTCAGCCTTAATATAGGCGTACTCTGTGGTTGAAGTCACTGAGACAGTGTAGGCATCTTCAGATTGCCAGTTGCCCATACGTGGAGATATTGGGAAAATTACATTTTGTGGCTTCTGAAAACATGTGCAATTATTTGTCTTCGTGTTTTTTTTAATTGTATTTTTAGATTGAACTATGATTATGTAGTAAACAGTACATTATATAAAATGACACACAAGCATCAACCTGATCGACTTTATAAATGGCTGATAAGTCAGGACACATTTACTGTACATTCCTACAGTGATCAAGGTTCAAGGAAAGAGGCTGTGATATTAAGTGACAATACTTAAAAATAAATAAATGAAAATATACAACTTAGTCTTAAACTGTTGAAAGCAAGGAAACATTTGATGAGCTATTATCCATTTGGAAAGCCATTTAGTTTTGTGTTAAAATAGGCCATCTTTTTCTGAAGTTATTTAATTCTGTCCAGAAATTAAGATGACAGATTTAATGTTTTGGCTAAAAATACAGCTGTGATAAATGCTAATGTCTGGACTGCATCTTTATTGAGTAGCTGACTTTAGATTAGTGATAATATTATTTGCGTCACCGGAATCTTTGCCTGTGTCAGGTATTTGGAGGCCCAATGTATGTCCCCAGTGTTATTCTTCCAAATATAAGTCTAACCTCTTGGTTAAATAAGATTTGTCAGTCACTTTCATCAGTACATGAGCTACTTCTTTTTCTTTGTCTCAGCTTTTTGTTTGTCAGATATAAATACCAAGTTGCAGCTGTGATAAACTGGACATCCACAAACACAACGTGTATACTGCTATGTTTACTTCCCATTCTGAGTACAAGGAATGTAGCAGTGTGTATTTATTGTGAATAATGGTCATATGATTGAAAGGGTAAGCAGTGTATTTTTGGGCACAGCTGCCTTCCTGTCAGTCCATTACATTATTGGATTCTCCTCTTATAGAGAACCTGGGGAACAAATTTGGGAAGTTGAATACATTTCTTTGGAGGGAAAACCGAGAAAGTGAATAGTTATTAATACCATATTACATCTGTAGTCCTGCCATTAGATCTTTATAGGAGAATTGTAAGACCTGATTGCAGTGGAGAAAATGAAACTCCCCTGTTTGGTAGCACCACTGCCATGCTGTGTCCCTGTATCCTCTGTGGCATTCTCAGAAGAACGTGGGAATTAGCAGTGCTGTGTGTGTCCCTGGCACCAGAGGATGTGGCTGGTTCCAGGGAGCCCTAAGGGTTAAATGCAGTTAAGCCTTTCCCCAGCTTTCTGGGAACCTGGCAGTGGCTTTCTTTCAGTTGCTTTGTAATGGGAGAAACAATACCTGAATTCAGCCTTGGGTTGTGTTGGAGAGGGGGAAGGATTCAGGTTATAGTGTCAGAGGCAGCAGTTGCACTCCGGCAGTAACAGCAAGTGCTTCACCCTATGGCTGAAAAAAAGTGGAATGTTAACAAGGCAAGTCTCAGATAAGACCATATGTATGTAGGGTTTTGTCGGTTTTTAATCCATTTCTCTCTGCTTGTGGTTTTCTTTTTAGCTAAATTAATCATGCTGTTTTGAATAGGCTGCATTCTGCCACTGGGGACTGTAACTCAGGCTCTGGCTGGTGATGAGCCAGCCTAAAAGCAGGGAGACACGGTTTTTTTGTGGATTGCACTCGGGCAGAAGAGCAGAGGCTTCTCACTTGAAGTAAATAAGCATTTAGAGACTAAAAGCTAAGCCCTGAACCTAGATAATGATGACTATCCTCTGAAAAATCTTACAGTGATGTATCATTTCATTAGTCAACTGAATGGAAATTATGTTTCTGAATTAATAACTAACAGTTTACTTGCGAAGCAGACAATCCTGCATACATTAATAGCTACTGACTGTGTTTCATCCTTGATGTCTTTAACAAGCTCCTACTATTAAAGACCACCAGGAAGGTTTGATCAGAGGCGGTGGCATGGGAATCTCATGCTTGTTTCAGTTTTCTAGATTTTCTTCTTTCTTTTAAAGGATTTGGTTTATACCTTAAAAAAAAAAAAAAAAAAAAAAAGCCAAAACCCAAACCAACCAACCAAACAAAACCCAAAAAAAAAGCCACCACAAAACAAACTTGAAATAAAGGATAAGCATGTCAGTGATTAGTTACTGAGTTGTACATTCCTCCACATCCAAACATTGTTTTGTCTGGAGCACAGAAGTGCTAGGTACCTTGTTGAGGATGACTGATAAGGCTGCCCTGCCCAAGTGCTTGGTATGTTTCAATGGGTGATCTCCAGCGTGTACCTTATATTCACAGTATCTGCTTTTCAGATTGCTACTTCATTTCTTGAGTATCTTGCAGCTTGGTTTCCTCAGTAAACAGACTCAATGGTCTGTCTGTCAGTTCCTTCACCCTGTTTATATCCTTTACACCTTTTTTCAGTTTATCTAATTCTGGCTGAAATTGACAGGCACAAGTTTCAAAGATGTTTAGTCTTACAGTCTAATGACAATTGGTGTCCATGTTCATACCCTCTGTTCGAGAGACTCTTTAGCACGTGCACAGGTTGTTTTTCTGTTTGGCCTGGTGCTGGCCGTTTAGCAAGGACCTCACCAAGACCCAGGCACAGGGTGTGGAGCACCTTCTGCTGAGAGCTGGGGGGAGCAGGAGGAGCAGAAGGTCTATGGACTGTGAAGGGATGTAGCGAGCAACTGGAAGGAGTTGCTGCTCTACTCAGTACTGGTGCGTACCACAGCTGGAGTATTGTGTCCAGTTCTGGGCTCCCTAGTGCGAGAGAGACACAGACATACTGGAGAGAGTCCAGTGAAGGGCCATGACGATGATAAAGGGACTCTCCTATGAGGAAGGGCTGAGAGAGCTGAGACCCTTCAACTTGGAGAGGAGAAGGCTTGGGGATTTTATCAATGTATAAAAATACCTGAAGGGGGGGTGCAATAAGCACAGAGCCAGGCTCCTTCCAGTGGTGCTCAGGGACAGGACCAGAGGCAATGGGCACAAACTGAAACTTTACAGGAGGTACCATCTGAACATCAGGAAACAGTTTCTTATTGTGAGTGGGACTGAGTGCTGGCACAGGTTGCCCAGGGCAGTGGTGGAGTCTCCATCCTTGGAGATACTCAAAAGCCATCTGGATGTGGTCCTGGGCAGCCTGGTCTAGGTGGCCCTGCTTGAGCAGGGAGGTTGGACCAGGTGACCTGCAGAGGTCCCTGCCAACCTCAACTGTTCTGTGATTCTGAATGGTGAGGGGGATAGAAGTAGCGGAGGTTGTAAGAGACATGGGCAAGTGTAAGAGGGGTGTGTTTGATTTTTGTCTTGGAAAAGGTTTATGGATAAAAGTCTTCCTCACAAAACAATTGTTTATTTAAGTCTATTTAAATATTAAATGTTTTATCGCTTATGTTTAATCTTTACACAAAGAAGGCTTTGTGGAGAGCTGCTGGCTAGAGAGGCTGCTATTTCAGATACCATCCCAGTCGATGACGTGTATTTTTTGTCACATGCTGATGCTTTTATAAACTTGTTTTAAGTCAGATTATAAGGCTTTCAGAACATACCACTGCAGAAAAATGTTGCTTTATAGTTACATAGCTATGTTTTTACTTCTAGTGGCATTAGTTTATTATGATGTAACAGCTTTATCATCCATTTCAGGTGAAAAGTGCCATTATTATTGCTCTCTTTGAGGATACAATACTTGAATCGTCATTATTAATTTGAAATATAACAAGCTTTCAACTAGCACATGGGCTAAACCTTCCTGTGAGCAATCAGCCAAGCCATGCATACACAGGAAAAATAAACTGCAGTATGATGGCTTTTGTTGGGTGAATTTGTCCTTATTGTTTAGTTGCTTGTTAAATACTTTATATGCTCAGCTAAATCCCAAGTCGTCACTTACTTTCTCTTCTTTACGAAAAAAAAAAAAATCTCCACTGTCTCTGTGTGAATTATGCTTGAACTGGGAAAAAAAAAAAGGGTCCATACGAAAAGCATTGTCAGATGCAAAACCTACATTATTGTAAGACAAGACATTATTTATCTCTCTTCTACAGTTACAACACTCTGGGGATTTAAATGTTCGACTGCTGTATGGGAAACATACATTGCTGGTGGTTTTGTTTTAATGTTTCTTAGGATGGAAAGCAGCTAGTTGCCGTATTTATGAAGTGAAATCCTGGTATTGGTTATTGAGGGCTTTGTGGGAAGAGAGAAGGCATTCACCTGCAGCTAAGAGTAGCCTTTTTTATATGGAATTGTAAGTTTTACCAGTTCAACTACTGGAATTATATTTTCATTGTCTGTAAGAGCTTCACAGGGAGGTATTAAATATATTTAGTAGTGTGTGTGTGTGTAATTATGAAGGACTTACCACTACAGTATACATTTCAGAACAAAGTCTGTATCAAGCTAAGTTGTATTTGAATGGTTTGTAGAGTTCCAGCTCCACAAAGACAGCTTGCTGAATTAAGATTATGCACAGCTGGTATTGTACGTGAGTGTGAATGTGTGTTATACGTAAATTGATCTTAGTAACTGAAGAAATCTACCAAGAAAAAGGCAAAACTAGCTACATTCTTTGTTACTGAAGTTGGGTGAGAGTAGTCTTGTTTCTTTGAGTTGTTTAGGATTGTAAATACACCCAAAAAAGTGAATGAAGCTTATGGCAAATGAGATCATCTTTTTAAATAGTACTTCCAAGTCAGTTCTTGAAAGTGACCTTTTAAAAACGTTAATTTTATGTATCCCAAACACATTGTTTAGCCTATCCTCTTAACTGTGAACGCAAGATTAAATTCATTCTTTAACATTTTATATCAGACAGGCAGGTACACTGCAAATGAAGAAAAAAGATCAAAACTGGAGGTAAACTAGGAATAATTTATCCAACTAATATGTACATGTGATTAGTTTTATCTCTCAGACTGCAGGATAATACTGTTATTTTTGGTAAAATAGAGTTTTCTGGAAATCATTGCCTGCTTTGCTAGGAATGTGATTTTCTTGACAGAGTCACATAAATATGTTTGTTGATATCTGTAAGTATCTACATGCAATTTTATTTCTCTTTGAGAAAACTGAGTTTTGTATAATACATATTCACTACTTGAAAAACCTCCCCCTCTGCTTCCAAAATGTCAAAGCCGAGCACAGGGATTTAGCCATACAACTTCTATTGAGATTAATTGGATTTGTATGGCTAAATCCATGCAGTTCTTCTGAAAATATTATGGTCCCTTGTCTATAAAATATAACAATATGTTCACAAACATAATATCACAAACAATATTTGGACAGAAGAGTAAAATCAGGTTTAATTTATGTTTGGAGATGAATAACTTCTGGTTTACTATAAACGTAAGGGTTCCTGTTTAAGTATACTGAGTGAATACTAAGCATGTGCTGTGCTTGCCTTAGGGCTTCATTTTTTTTAAATGCGTGAAGCATTTACATAGGAGTCTTCTGTACTTAACTCAGGAGGGGGAAGAGCATTTCTGATTCATTAATCCCTTTTTCTTTTTGTGAGTAACTGGGTCCTTCACATCTTGCACTCAAGAGGTGTAAAATATACAAAGAAGTGGGAGGGACAAGCAAAATGATGCCTGGCTTGCTATAATGTATAAATTCAAAATCTATTTCTCTTTGCAAGAGGAAAAATAGCAAGGGGAAGAAGGGCAGCACTAAATTTACTGAATGTGCTTGCATGATATGCAGGTTTGGGATAATTACTTTCTCTCTTGTTCAATAAAGTGAGTTGTTACCATGGTAGCATTCATATTGCACAATTTCTCTGTTATAAAATAAATTGAGAACAGTTTTAGAGACAGAAAACTCTTTGTATGCATGTTTGTTCTGTTCAGGTGGGTTTTTTTTAGTACAAAATTGTGTCTTAGAAATGCAGTTCCTGAGGTTGGGGTCTTAAAATTATTCTTGAGACGAGGAAGCCTCAGTACGCCTCCCAGCTAAAATCAGTCGGGTTTCAATGATACGTAGTGCTGCTGCAGGACAAGATGTGCAAGGACAGAGTTTGGGGGATTTAGTTTTGAATGCTGTTAAGCTGAAGGAGATCTGCACTGCGACTTACAAGAATGTTACTTCTGGTAGTAAAATTGAATGTAACAATTAAGAGGGTACAGGCTGCCAGGCATCTGAAAGACATAGCCTCATCGTCTTAATCCAGTGAGTAACTCGTGGCAGTAACCACCTAGCCTGTGTTCTGTTTTTAATGTGTCTCCTTGGACAATATGTGTTGAGAACCTCTTGCAAAGCAGGTCTGAGTCTTCAGTGGCAGAGAGGGAAAGGCCTCCAGCATAAACGTTTTCAAGCAGAGCCTACCCTAGGCAAATGTTTTGGTCTGTGCTGCTGGAGTTTCTCTTACTGAGAAACAGCAGATACCAACACTTCCTGGTCGCTTGGTTCTGGGTGGTTTTTTTTGGACTTTTATTGACCACAGTGCAGATTCTGGTATGGAGAGGTTAAAATGTATTTGAGGAATACTTCAGTTTCTTTTTACTGAAAAAATTCCAGAAGATAGCCTTGGGAACTACATATCTATTACATAAAGCTTATGTGGAAGGCCTCCAAGGAGGTGGAAGAGTGTTCAGGATGTAGCACTGTTGATTGGAATGACAAGTACCTTTTCATCAGATCATAGTAGTGTACTTGCCAAATCATAACTGCTTCCCCTCTGTTTCTTCAGTTTTGTTTTTCTCCTGCATTTTCTCACTGCGGTAGGCAAATAGCTGTATTAGTAGGAAGGTGACTGTCTTTCATCCATGAGATCAAAAGGCTTCGTTGATTGCTTGATTCTTTCCTGCTTTTTTTGCACCTTTCCATTGATCTTTTGTATGGATTTTTCAGAGTTTAGTGATCAACATAGTACTTTTGAGGGGATTAAGCCTTTTTCTGGTGATTTAATATTAACATTAAAAAAATCAGATTTATAATCAATGAATATTACAGAAGAGTCTTTACACAATGATTATTCAAAACATACAGTGGCTATCACAACCATCAACTGCAAAAATAAATATGTTAATTCTTCATAGAAACCTGAGAAATTATGTTTCTTGATTGCATTGTATTCCACCAAAACTAAAATAGGACACCTTGTGTTGGTTCTTTTATGCTTTTGATCCATTCCTGAATTACATGGAAATTATACATTACTATTTTAGACTCTTTTGCTCCATAAATGTATTTGTGATGATATAGGAGCCATATAGTCAATGTTTACTAACTACACAAAGTTTAACTCCATCCAGATAGCAAGATGTTTTTAAGAATCTAAAGGGGTGTTGAGTCTTTGAATGTTTCTGTCCATCTAAATGGTATCATCCTTGAATGCCGTAAAGGCAGGAGAAATTCTAATTGGCTGTGTATTGTTCCTAAGCAATGCTTCCCATTTGCGGGTATTTGTGTCACACATACATAGTCTCTGCTCCGAAGAGCGAAACAGTCCCAGTAGATTGCTTGAAGAGTAATAACATTTAACACAAAATTTCTCTCTTCCCCCATTCCACCCTGACCATTCCCTTCCTGCATATCACTCGTCTACAGATACAGTGCAGTTAAGTTCGTTGACCAGCGCGGTTGGTGGGTGTGCCAGCACACGTGTTCACTACCTCATTGTTGCCTTGGTTGGCTGATGACTTTTTTACCCAACACGTGTGCTTGCCAAATATGTGAGTGTCAAAATCTGTTTTTTTCCAGGTTAGAAAAATGAATAGCAGTACAACCGTAGAATTTGAGTTGCGTTAAAGGGTGATGGAAACGGCATTAAAAAAAAGTGTTGTGTTTGAAGAACAGGGTTTTTTCCTTTCCAGTTAATTGCTGACAGATGATGTTTCATGCTCTTTATCTGATAAAACCGAGTATGACTGAATAAAAGACAGAAAACTGGTAGTTAGGACCACTTTGCAGGATCATCTACGCAAGAGGTATAAAGCTATTTATAGATATCTTTTGCAATTGCATCTAAGATGTATTTAATGGGTCATTGAACTTAAATTTTTAATATTTTATGACTTATCAATTCATGGATGACTGAAAGCTTTACTTTCTGTAGAATGACTAATACAAATGGATGTTATAAATTTATAGCCTCTATTGTAGTGCACCTAAACTTAAATTATACATTTTTTTTTTTAAATAAAACCAAAATTTCTCACTGTAGGTTACAACCATCAGCTTTGAGCCATTACATTAGGGTTTCATTGGTTTTCAAGCAACTGGAGGGGTGAATTGACTTCCTCAGTGACAGTCTTCATCCTCATCTTTCTCTTGCTCCTGGCAGGACCAAACTGCCAGATTTACTGAGTCAGAGCAGAATATTCTCCTTGAGGGCAAGTATTTGGTTTGCTGGGACACTCGGAGAGAGGAGATTCCAGGTCTGCCCATTTCTCATCGCTGAGAAGAGCAACTTTGCAGAGTCTTCTCTTCCCTTGTGCTGCGTGGTGCCAGTTGGCCAACCTGGAACTGGAAGTCGTGTTCAGCCTTGATGTTTTGTCTGTTCTGTTAAGGGTACCTGTGAACAAAGATAAACCAGTATAAACTTAAATGTTCTCATTTTGTTAGGGAAAATTTTGAACAGAAGAGTGACTGTTCCTCTCAATTGCTGTTGTATGAGCTTTTTTTGTAACTGTTGGTTTGTCCAGGATCCACCATCACATATGAGATCAAGTTCTAATTATTGTTTTACATGTAAGTACATGCCTTAAATCAGATATGTTTTTTTAATCTCTGCTGTTTGCTGGTGTAAAACCTAGTGTGACTCAGTGCTATATATGCAGCTCTGGCTGAGAGCTAAGCATTGTTCTTTCTAATTTCTTGGTGTTCATGTGCAGCCTGGTAATACATTTCTCCTCCCACGTGTTGATTAGGTGCATTAATGTCACGATTGGACAATCTTTTTAGCTCCAGTTTGACAATACAGGAACAACATGAAATGTCATATTTCAACAGGTCAGATCCATATGTGTGAACAATTTTATACCTAATTTCTGAAGTCCCTGAAATGAAGATTACTGGGAGCCAGTTCTGTATGTCAGGAATTTCTTTTGCTTACAATTTTACTATACTCATTCCTAAGCATCCTTTGCCGGTCCTTTCAAGACAGCATATTGGGCCAGGAGGAATCTTTGTTTTGTACCAGGATGATGTACTTGTATCCTTTAGTGATTGATAGAAATTGTTTCTATTTTTATTTCTGCTACTATTTACTCCAATTGTGGAACCACTAAAATGTGCAGAGTTTTATGTAGTCACAATGAATATAGTGTTGATTGCAGTCTTCTGCGATGCTTCTCATGAGTGGTTGGGATGCAGCGTGGTACTGTGGAGAGTGTGTAAAGATTTGGTTTAGTAATCTCAAGATACAAAATAAATGTATCTTTAAATTGTCATTTTTCAGAGCAGGCATACACTTTAGCCTACAGTGTATTTTACCATTTGCCTAGCCTTGTGGTTAAAATGTGTGATTTTTGCATTTCAGAAGTATTTGGGTCAAATCTTCCTGGAGTGGTTGTTTTAATTAAAAATTCTTAATATCTTTTTTCTTTATACAAGATTTGGATCAATATCCTTTGAACTCTTAATTATCATAATAATCCAGAAATAGACTGCAGTTAAGACACATTGAATATCTTTTTCTTTTTTGGAGAAAGCAAGGTAGTTTAGTCCCAGAAGATACTCCCAAACATCTGATTATGAGAAGTCTCCTTTAATTTCACGATGTCTGGCCATGCCATATACAGAGTACTGATTTTTGTCCTCAGGACAGGTTAGAGATCCTAATTGCTTTAATTATTTTTTAATGGAAATTGTATTTGCAAACAAAAGTCCTTCACGTAGCAGTAGAAGGCTAGTAACACTGTGTACATGCTTCTATATTTTACTGAGATAGCATTAAAAATTTAGGGGCCTTCTGTAAATGTGTCGAGTCCTGTCAGTATCACAGATACTTGGTAGTATTTTAAGGTTATTTTTTTTCTGTTCTTGATAGAACATCTCTCGCAATATCTAGAAATGCTGCCATTGTGGGACAGAAATGTTATAAATGAATGAGCAAAAAAAGCAGGTGAAAATTTTCTAGATTTGGGGATTTAAGGTTATATGCTTGGCCAGTTGCATAGAGGTTTGCTTCTGGAAAAGTCTTCATGTTGCCTTCCTTGTCTTCTAAAAAATGCTTGGAACCTGAGACCTCTGATGCAGAAATGAATCAGGGGATGGCAGGAGGATACTTCTTTGGCTGCCTATTGCCTCTGCCTTGAAAAATAGCCAGCCTTTGTCTGGTGTCCACTTTGTGAAGCTACCTGACTTAAGTAATCAAATTAACTGTAAACATCATTCCCCAAGTGTTTCTTTGACCATCTGTTACCATCTTCCCTTGCTCTGATTTTAAAGTATGAAATAGGGGAGTACTTCTGAATTATCTGTCTACGATTCATATCTATAGTCCTTCTGTTTAGAAGTGCCTTTCCCAGGTTGTTATGGAGTAAATTAGATGCATGCACCTCCATCAGATTACAAGTACATTGAAGCCTCGTTTTTTACCTGCTTTGGAGGATCAAAACAAAATCTCCTGTGATCAGTTCGAGGAGTCTTAAGAAATTTCTGAAAAGATTTCCAAATATATCCTCAGGTACAGAAGATAATTTGATCCTCAGAAAATACTACATTAAGCAGATTTCTAGCATCCATTTCAGGGCGTTATGAAGTACTTTAATTGATCCTCAAAGTAAGGGAACTGACTCAGAAATACTGATTTATCCATGCATCACTCTGTAGAGTTTTTTATACTTTTTGTTTTAAAATTGATGAGCAGAGTGAGGCAAAGATTGTTGTGAATTGCCTTTTATTTTCCTTTTTCTCCCTAGACAAATTGATTAATGCTAAAGTAAATGTGGTAAGAGAAAAAAAGGGGCTTCTTCCTAATTTATATATTGAATAAAAATAATGAAGAAAAAGCAAATTCATTAATACTTTGAAAGATTTCTTTAATAATAGTTCCAAAATGAATAAATTATTGAACTGCTTTTTAAAAGTGATGTTACTGTAACAGTGAGTGGGCAGGGCTAATCTATGCAAATGCTATTGAAAAAGTGAGAAGTTTTCCAGAAGGTGGTGGGGGAAGCTGGATTTTAATCATCCTTCTATTTTTTTTTATTTTTTTTTATTTTAAGACTGCAGAATATGGAGAGAATACAATAATTAATAATGACAGAGCCTTTGCAGACAGCCAAGAGAAGGGTAAAGGTAAAGGGAAAACACAAAGTGGTAGAATGTAGAAGATGCAGATGATATACTTTACCTTTGGTGAATGCATTTTAACAGCCACATTAAGTCAGACCAAAAGCGGGTTTACCCACTGTATTGCTTCTTGTAAGACAGTAAAACTGTCTGGCTACTTCCGATTAATATCAGACATGCAAGAAAAATGTAAGACCGTGAAGCAGAGGATGAGTGTAGTCTGGTATATGTTACAGCTTCTTATTACCTGTGGCTTAAATGCTTGCCACACAGTTGATGTTCTTTACATTTAGCAGCCTGTGGTTGTATTTCCTTCCATGAATGTGTCCAGTTACTTTCTTAACTCCATCAAACCCTCTACCACCTCACTGAATTTTGAGTGGCAAAATGTGTCACGTTAGCTACAAATTTGGATGGAGAAATACCTCCTCCTAGGTTTCTTGTTTGCTTTTTTAAATTGCCTTTCTATTTTCCTGTGGTGTTTCCTGGATCTTGTTTCAGTGTCCCCATTTAAAAAAAAACTATGGGTTTTTTTTGGAAAATAGTGGTTTTGGGAAGAGAAGATGTGAGGAGTAGAGATAATGAGAAAGTGGAGAGATGAAAGGATGCTGTGCCGATGAGTCAAGATTTGCAGCTAGTTAGAGCCCCTGAACAAAAAAACCCTAGAAGAAAGACTTCTAATTGAAGAGAGCGGATTCTAAAATATGAATGTGAATTGTGGAGCAAGGTGAGGAAGTGTCTCCTCGAAGAAAGAAAATACATTTGCTTCACTTGAAATTGAAGAGAAAAGCCACAAGGAAGGCAATTGCAGAACATGCTAGAAATAAGGCAACATCTAGTGTGCAGAAAGGTGTTGCGTGGTCTCAAAGATGGGAGAGGGTGGGGTGGTGCAGAGAGGGAGGAGGGGAAAAGGCAGAAAGCAAAAGATGCACATTTATCCCTTGAGCAAGTCTATGAAATTGGCAACACTGTGTCAAATATTATTTAGTGTAAGTGGGACACAAAAAGTACGACTGAGTGGAATAAGACAGAAGTGGTGAACACTGATTATTCACTGGGGAAGATACCATATGTGAATGACTCTAATGATCTGTATAGTAGAAACAGAAAGAATTTTGTAGTGTAAAATTCAAGGTTGTATGCCTTGGGCTGAGTAAACTTTTCTGCTATCCAGATACGCAAGAAATGTCTTGAAGGTGGTATGATACAAACTGAGTGGGTTTAACAGCATGAAATTCAAGGTCATATACTTGAGGGTAAATAAACATTTCTTCTAAAAACAGAAGGATCATCTTTTAGAAACTGAAGGAAGAGGAGGAAGTTTTGGCTGTCTTAATAAATGACTGAGCAATATGATGAAGCCTTGAAAAAGCCAAAAGAGTCACTTGTTTAAATCTGTAAATCACATAGATTTGCCTTAAGTGAAGTCAGAGAAGACAGTGAAGATGGAGATGCAGAGTAACAAATACAAAAAGATTTCATTAAAATATGAGTGTATTCAAATAAATAGGTCTTGAATAAAATTACTTAGGAAACTGAAGCAAGTTTTCCTATCTGTGTATCAGTAAGATTCTGGAAAAGTCTTCTATGGGAGTCGTTGTGTTGGAGGGAAAAAACTTCTTGGTTTTATGATAAAATTTAGTGCATTCATGAAAAAGATGGTATGACACGATGACTTCAGTGACACAGACTGATCTCAATCCAGTAAATTCTTTATTGTACTCAAGGCTGAAAGTAAGGACATTGCATGTTAATCCTTAGGGGAAAATGTGATACAAATCTCCTTCCCTACCAGGCTGTCATGAGTGCTTCCTAGAAACAGCTAAACATCCCTAGCATCATGATAGAAAAACATGTTTAAATCCTTAAATGGGTGTAAAAATAAAATAAAAAAAAATCTGTTAGCCTAAGCAACATCAGTTTTAAAGGATAAATGGTAGCAGCAGTAGTCAGTTGATTTCCTGCACCACACACCCTCCGCCCCACAGTAATTAAACATTTAGTGAATATAACACTGTCACATCTGGAATTTGTCAACACATTTATGTCTTGAAAGTTTGTTCAAGTTAGTAATTAGCGTTAAATTCTGTTTGACCCAATCTGATGAAGTCTTCTGGTAAAGTGTTGTCAACCCGTTGATGAGAGATGCAGAAATTACTTAAAAATTGTATGTGATGTATACTACTACAGATAAAGAAATAACACGCTCCTGGAGAGTCAACACAAAACAATGAAGTAATATTTATGTGAGAGAAATGCAAAAAATAGCCAATACAGGACAAAGAAAGACACCAAACACAAACAGTCATAGAAGAAAAAAGCTTGCAAAGCAGACTGGGTCACTGTATTTGCTGTGCAGTGTAGCATCCTATACGGCCACCAAAATGAGGGACATAGTGCTGTCTGTGGAGCATCACTGAGGCTGTGGCTGGGATGCCCCTGTCTGCTGGTGGCTCTGTTAATGTCAAAAACATTTTGACTGCATTCAGAACATAGTTTAAGAAAGAGTTGAATCAATTTAATCTGAGAAAAAGATAAAATGTGTAGCTGAAGCATACAGTAATTAATGTTTTAACTGCACACTGGAAGGCCATAAGCAATTTGGAGGGGTGTAGGATAAGACAGGAATGGTATGATATAACTAGTAGTATTGGGGTGCTACTAGCAGATGGAAAATTTCACCAAATACTGAGAAAAAAAAAAAAGTCAGAAAGGGAGGTGGTGACGTGATTTCCCAGCATAAGCATTTAAGATCTGATAAAATGGTAGGTCATATCACCCAGTGCAGTCTCTTCTGTTATATTTTTTTCATTAAAAGCCTTGCATAAAACATAATTCAGAATCAAAACCTGTTTGTTGAAATCTAAGCATTCAGAAAAGTGTTGATTTATTTAAAATAATTTTTATGAAAACAGTTTTGATCAATTACTGGCTTAAATATGTGTAATTGTAGTGTTCTATTGTTACCTTTCTGTATGAGCTTTTCTAACAAGGCTGACATACTGAGCGTACTCTAGCTGTAATTTTGATTGAAATTGTTTTGAGCAGGTTTTTTTTTTTTTTACACTTACATAATTTGTACTAGGGTCATTGAATTTAACTCCAGGAGACTATTTCGGCAGTCATTTTGACTGAAATGTGTTTTCTAAATGGCATCTGGTTTTCAAACTGTCTTGTTGCATAGCAGTGGTTTTAGCATGTGCATGAATGTAACTCTTGGCAGTGGTGGGTTTCGAACGAGTGCAGTGAGCTGCATGTTTGCTTCAAGAGCCGCGTGATGGTGATCCTGTAAAGCGCTACAGTGCGTATAAATTTTAATATGACTGTCAGAGAATATGGTACTGTTGCCTGATGGTACTGAAATAATGGAAGTTCTTAATTTCTTGATAGGTTTGAGGTTCAGAATCATAAAACAGATTCAGGCTGTGGTTGAAAGCAAGCCAGCCTGAAGAGTTACAATTAACATTGCAGCTTGGGCAAGATAATTGAGGATTGTAGACTGTGGAGGTGAAAAATACCTCACAGATCATCTAGTACATCTCCGCCAGTTTGAGATGGTTCCTGCTAGTGTTTTTCATTAGTATTTTGTCCAGTTCAGTTTAAAATGTGCCACTCAGTGAGATTTCAGTCATACCCCTAAGGAAACAGTGGTTTTTTTCCTAATAATCAGCATCACTTTCTCTGTTTAGTTTTATCCTATGGATTTGAAATGTGCCACACACTTTGTCTCGACTCTTTCCTGTGATAATCAATTACTGCTTGGCCAAACAAACTATGGTTTTCCCTGTATCTTGGGTCCTAATTCTGCTCATGTTTTGCGCCTCCGTGAATGTTTTCTGGCTTCTTGTGGTGTCCTCGGGAAGAGCCTGGCCTTTCTCAGCAGACAGCCCTCACTTCTGGAATCTTTCTTGCTTCCACGCAGCCGTGTGCTGACAAAGCCGGTCTTTGTGTCTGCTTGAGGAATGATGCAAGGCCCATCTGTTAACTGAGGCTGATAGGAAAAAAGCAGCCTTTAAGGATGGCTTGTGGGTTGCTTTGTTTATTCCAGAGGTTTCAATGTCCATATTTGAGCAGTGAATCTCCAGAAGCAATCTGAGCGGTCATTTCCTACTGGCAGCAATTCTCTGCTGTGCTTTTGTGGTTATTCTCACCTTGCATCCAAGCTTTCAGCAGCAGGTTTCTCACACAACTATATTTCAAAGCAAGTTATGGCTTATTTTTAAACATACCAGTGACACCTGTTCCTTCACATTTTTCAGATCGGTAACTTTTCTTGAGATTTTCTTGTTACTCCTGTAGAAAATTTCATTTACTTATTAACTTTTGCTGGTATTAAATAATTACCAGATCTAACTTCAATTTTATGAATAGCTTTAGAATATTTCTTCCAACTGTAATTTCTTTTGTTCAAAAGATTCTCAATAAATATTCTTTCTTATGTCACCCACACAGTTTTTCTGGCTTGTTTCTAGTCTGTTCTTGCCAGATGTTTTTTCCCAAGCTTTTGTGATAATGAAACAGAGCCACTGTACCAATGGTATTACAAAAAAAAAAAAAGCTTTGAAAAGTTTTTTTTGTTAAGAAGCGCAATTAGTTTGACATTGCATTCATACTTTTCCCAACTGTGTTTCAAACTTTTGACTTATGTTCATTTAAGAACAGATTGCCTCCAAAGTTTTACAACACCTGAACTTTTGAAGTAGTAACATTTTTTCAATACTTAAGTTATAGGTGGCACTTGGACCTTAAGAATTAACAGATTTCTGGTGATTTCTAAAATTTCGCTACAAATACTGTCTTAAACTCGGTTCATTCCACTGTATCCTGCTTTACCAGGTGAATGCCCTAAGTAGGCACAGTGAGAGAGACTGTTTATATGAATGCAATTTTTTGAAAAATAGCTCAGCTCCATAAGCAGTTAGAATGAAAGTTAGATTTCATGATGATACCGTATATATAACTTTTTTCTTCCTTCCTCCACTGCCCCCACCCCAGTTAGCTGTTGGACGTTCAGCGAAGAGGCGCTCAAACCTCTTGAGTCAGGAGGGAATTGAACCTTCTGTGTCCTAGAAGACTTCTTAACCATCTAGTGAAGATAATAATCTTATTTTTATTAAGCAGGTCTAGAAAACCAGGTTCAGTGCAAAATATTCAAGGAACTTAATAACTTCATATCTACCACAACTGAATCTTTTCTTCTAACAAAGCAGTTTATTGCAAAAAAAATACGTGCGTTGCCCAATTCTGTGGCTGATTCATCTGCAGGAGAATCCTGCTATGTTGTATAATGCAGATAAAATGAAGAAGTCATTGCTTCGGGGTGACAGAAATCCCTTGCTGTTTTCGATTCTCTCTGAACCCGTTGAAAAAGCTGTGCAAACAGAGCTCCAGGCTGCTGCCCCCTCAGCTTGCAGGCTTTTGGATTTGTCCTTGGGAGATCTCTGCCTTTCTCCATGTACAGACTAGGCATCTGTAACTAGGTTTTGAATTCTGCTTCAAACACTCACAAGTTAGGTGTTTTAGCTTCTAACATTTGGCTTTCTGTAGGGGAGCTGGTCCCTATTCACTCCCCTTAGATACATGTTCTTTCTCTTTGACTCTACTGAGCCTCTTTGAAGATAAAACTGTTTCTTACCTGCATGAATTGAAAATGGCAGTTTTCTCTACTACTGTCTTTTTCAGCAATCTCAGGAGCAGGACTCATTGTTTCAGCACTCGCTTCCCTGTGATGACATTTTTATTAAGCTAAATAAATGGAGGATTTGTGAAAGAAATTAGTAAAGGGTTGCAGTTTGTGTTACTATGATGATCAATAGTTTCATTTGTCTTATAATATTGTATATTGAGACTTTAGAGTTAATGTCTTGAATCAAAAACGTTAATGAAACTTACTGTCTAGTCTGATGCTATTTCAGATTTATTGAGTCAGCCTTTAGTAAGGAGTTTTACGTTGCTGACCTTATGTTACACACGTAGCATTTGGTGCTAATTGGAAAAGAAAATGGTTGCATTTTGTTGTTTAAGTATTGATAGGGCATTTGTAGTACAGCAGCAAGGTCACTTTTACATCCCACATAAAACTGAGATGAGTCCAGCTCCAAACTGTCTAGGCTTTTGCTGCAGTCGTTGGGAGGTTTTAGGAGCCTCCTGCCATTCCTTCATTGGTGATTTCTGAACGTGAGGCCAGCTGCAAGTCTGTATTGCAGAAGGGATTTGCCAGTAATGGTGCACTGCAGTGTAAAATAGCAATTGTTACAGCAGATTACTCCATAATGCTTCTTCACTGACTGAATAAGGACTTTGTTGAATGAAGAATGTAGGAAAATATGCTCTCAAACTCGTATTTTAAGAAGATAAACACCTAACAAGTTTGAGGTTGATCCCAATTCAGTGATATGTTCAAAGTGATTAATGAACTGGATTTTGAACCATTTACCATATACTTAGTTCAGTTTTCTTAAATGCTGTCACTGCTAACAATTTGTAAATCCTGTGCTGCTCTTTAGTGTAATTTATAGACCTGAATTGAGTAAATGGAGTTTGGCTTTGTGGATATGGGTAGGCCAGTATTCCTTAACCAAACTCCAAAGACTTTGCAGAGTGATGGCATCCAAACTATTGCTATCTAATTCCATATAAAAGAAAGTTAAGCACAGGCTGTTACAAAGATTGCCTTATTCTTGGTGACCGTAATTTTTTCTATTCTCCACAGGTAGGTGTCATTTTTTTATATTATGTCCACTTAAGGGAAAACTTTAATAATTCTTCCTACCTCCTGCAAGCACTGTCACAAATTTGAAGACCCAAGTTCACTTCCAGCAAAAGAGCGGGGTTATTACTGAGTTAGAAATTTTTTTTTTTGATTGATACTGGTAAGAACTTGCTTCTGCTCTTTATAGCATTGTGTTTCCTTGAAGGTTTCAACTGACACTCTTTCCTGATATATATATTCTTCAGAAATTCCTTACCATGCTATTATCATTACACAGAGGTAGGTCATGGTCAGCTGTTTTTTTTGAAAAGTAGAGCTGTGGTCAGGTACTAGTCCTTCATAGGGTGTAACCTTGTTGCCTTGAATTGTCAGTGGCATCTATAGCAATGGTCAGGGAAATTTTTCCTTGTTTTCTGGTTTTACCTCTTTCTTTCCCCTGAGAGCGGAGAAGAGGTAGGGAGACAGTGGAATCGCCACAGCGTTTTTTCCTAACTGAGGCAGAACAGACTGATTGTACTCACTGGTGACATCCCGTGACTGCACGGTAGTGATACCGCAGTCGTCATTTGGAGGAATGAAGATAATGAAAAATATGCTGGTACATTGCTATTTTTGTAAAATAATCAATGGCTCTGTCAAGACACTGTATGCCTGTTTGTAGGCAAATTTTTCTCCTTTCAGGCCGTGTTCTTTCTAAGCACACAATCTTCCAGGCTTTCCTTTCTAACCTTCAGATTCTTTTTTATCTGAAGTAGAGTGATACATCCATCTGTTCAAAATGTGATATGAGCTGGCACAGGAATATCCAACTTTGAGTGTGAAAGTTCAAGAGGAGGTCTTTGGGTATAAAGGAAAGAGAATCAAAGTCTCTCCTGATTGTCAGGCAGAGATTTGGAGAATGTTCAGCTCATGCCTATTATTGCTGTTCCCCACATTGCCTTTCTGTCTTTGATCAGAACCCCAGGATAATTCTTGATACGAAGGATGAAGAGTTTAGCCTGTGTCTCTCACTGCCTGTGCTGGAAATGTAACGGGTTTGCTCGCTGCAGAACTATGTGAAGATCAGTGAGCAAGTGTGAGTGACTTGCCAGAGAAATATGGGAATGATGACAAATGAAAAAAAAAATGGCCGCTGCTATTCATGTTAACAAAAATGACTAACGTTACTAATGTCTCTTGTTTGTAGATCACCTCTCTTGTGACTCTCCAGCTGTTATCCATGGTTGGCCATAACGACCAGCTTGATGGACCACGATATAAATGTACCGTATCTCTGGACTTCATCAGAGCTGTTGCCCGGTGAGCTTATTAGAGATCGTTTACAGTTGTATTTGATGTCTTGAAAGAGACTTCCAAATCCATATTTGCTCAGTCATTAGCTCTCTGCAGACCAGAACAGAAATCTGTAGATGTTTTCTAAGAATGAGTGAATGAGTTTTATTTGTGAGAAGTGTTGCACTTGAGGTAAGTTTAGTCTAATTCTGTGTTAAAAAAAATTTATCTTACAGTGACAGCATGTGTTACAGTAACATACAGTCTTTGTGCTTAATAAATAAAGGTCAGGGACTTCATGTGAAAATACTGCTCTAAAATGTCAGTCCGTTTCATTACCAAAAGGCACATTATGGTATTTGAATCTGAAATGATATTTAGTTCTTAACAATGTTTGTTGTACATACGATATAAAAACTACATAGGTTATAAGAATTCTTCCCTATAGTCTGTCTTGTGTGGTCCGTAGTTGATACAAACTAACTCGTGAATGTAGGTACCTCAATGGCTCTGTTCATTTAGAGCCTTCAGTTTTGGAATCTGAGAACAGTTCCAGGTCCATCAGGAGAAATCATGACAAATTATAGATAGAAATGCATGCAATACATAGGCAACAATCAAGCCTATGTCTCATTTTTATGAAACGGTAACAGCATTACCTCACACCTGTTGCTGCAGCCAGCTTATTAGCAGGTCTTGGATAAAGAGTCTATAGCCAGAACAGAGCCCAGAAATGACATGTGGTGAAAAGGAGGAGAAACATTCTCAAGGCCAACTCTTCTCTCTAATGTGGGACTTCAGAGGAACATGTGCAGACTGTATCCCATAACCCAGTTGCACGTGTTGCTCTCCTGAGCTATTAAACGTCCAATAGCCTTGTCAGCAAACCCCACAGACACACTCATTTCATTTGCAGTTGGACAGGCTGTAGAATGAAACTTCATCTGGTTCAGGCCTGGCTGGACCACACTGCCAGGATCTCCATGACTTCGCTATGTCAATTTGCTATTCCCAGCAATAAAGTCACTTGTGAATGATGCCCTGAAACAGCTCCCACTGGTACCAAGTGCAGCAGACCATCTGCTCAGCAACATGGATGATTGTGTGTACAGACATCCCCAAGTTCTTGCCTCTGCTCTTAACTCCTGTGGTGAATACAGAGACCAGTACATAAATTCTGTGCCGACTATGAGGGTCCTTGAATTAAAATACTTGAAATGACGTCCCTCTCCTTGCAAATTTAACATCCTAAGAAGTTTTGTTGACTCCATTAAAGTTGCCGGAAGGTAGAGATGGCCAGAAAACAGGACCAAAACTTGTGCTATGCAGCTCATGCTTACTGGAGAAAGTAGTTGTTGGAGATGCTACTGCTTCAAACCTCAGTGTGTGGTATAGTGCTTTGGATTGATTTCCTTTGGGTCTGATGTGTTTGTGTATATATATCCTCACTGACTTGTTATGAGGAAGAAATCAATTCTCTTTTTCTCCCCAAAGTAGTTTGGAAGTGTTTATATGCTGCATAGATAGGGCCATTTAAATGAGCTGACAGATTTTAAAGTTGGCCTGTTCTACTCTTCTCCAGTTCCTCCCCCCCTTTTTTTCTTGCTTTGTTCCTTTGTTACACTTTTTTTAATTAAGTATCTTTTCAAACCCACAGTCTTTGTTAAATCTTTAAGGAGGATGATCCATAAAGATACAAGGTTTCATGAACTCCTGATCAATGGACTTCCCCCTTGTCTTGATGGAGCTAGCTAGAGGGTGCAGACATGATCTTCTGTGCTTTTAGAAATTTCATTTTCTAGCTGTGCTATAGTCTTGCAGCTGCCTGTAGTTTTTAACTACTCATGGGAGAGGTTATATTTATTGCAGAGAGGGAGCTACTTTGCCATTTCAACCAAAACGCACATCAAGTAAGCAGCCCATCTCCTGATTCTTTTATTGTTTGTTGTTGTAATAGTACTAAAATAAGTTTGTTAGGCACTAAAATCTTCAGACACCTCAGCCTGGTTACCGTCTCAGCCTTGCTGCTCTAGTGTATTTCCTAATGGAAGGCTGAAGAGTGCAGAGAGCAGGACAGAAAAGGATCCTCTCTCCCTCCCCTCCCCACCCCCATTCAAGCTGTTCAGATTGTCATTTCATTTTCCTGTATTTTTTTAAGCAAAACTGAAATTTGCATTTAAAACAAAACAAAAGCTACCTGTTCTTTTTTAAAGAGTAGAAAGCTTAAGTCTCTTCCTGGTGGCTTTTAGTGTGATAACCACTGGCCGTGCACAGTCTTGTTAGTATCACAGAACCTCGTGTCTGGCTCTCTTCTGTTGCATATATTCAGTCTTTGCAGAGATATTCCCGTGCTTTTTACCACGTAGTATTTACACCTTTGGCTGAAGGTAAGGTTAGAGAAGTTTTTAACTTCTGTTTTAGGAATTTCAGACCTAAGTTCTTAAATTTTCTGTATCTGAAGTAGGGATCTCTTAATGTTTGTTGAATGTAATGGATCTTTTCATATAGTCTCTAATGAACCCAGTTGTTATGACAGGACAATTGTGTTTCATTTAGCTGATAAGGTCAGCATTTGTTAGAGTGTGTGATTTTTGTTTCTGTGGAAAGCATTGTAACTAAAGCACTTGAGTGACACAATGTCATGTGAGTCTAGCAGTGGCAGTTAATTTCTTTAATTTTGTCACTGGATTATCAAGTAGACTCAAGCACAGTATTTCTTGTTATGCATCATGGGGATTTCTGAACTTTTCCTCTCTCCCATATGAAGTTTTATAGAAACTTTTTGAAAAGTGGGTTACAGGATGATGTGTGAACAGAGAATATTAAATGATTGTAGTCTAACAAATAAGACATTCAGGCAGTTAATCTCACTTAGCATTGTGAGTGGTTATTTTTGCATCATTGAATACTTTTTAAAAAAAACTTTTAATTTTATACTTGTCATTATATGCAGTAATTTGCATTATTTATTCAAACAGTAAACCCCAAAGTCTGAGTGTTAGATTGTATAGCAGAATGAGTTTAGAGACAAAAAAATAATTATATGTTTTATTCTACTGCTGTTTCATTCTGCCTGCCATTAAAGTACAAAAGTATACATTAAAATCTTCTATCCCATTGAGTGGCATTCTTCGATTTTTCAAATTTAGCTATGAACATGGGTCAACTAGTGTCAAGACTGAAAGAACGCAGACTGCAAATGAGTACAGATGAAGGACTTACGTTGTACATGCTAAAACAGGTGGTTTGGGAGATGAACAAAACATTCAATAGCATAAAAGATTGCTGCTTTGCATCACCAACTAGAGTATCATGTTTACCATATGAAAATATAATCTTATTAACTTTGATACATTTTTGCTGCTTAAGATCGAAATAAGAATCTTCCAGTTTTTACTAGAAAGTTGCTATTATTTCTTTTTTAGAATCTTACAAAATTTAAATAGTCAGAAGATAGGTACGGTAAATAACACTAGAAGTTCAAAAATTCATTCATCCTTGATTGCATTTGTTTTGGAGATATTGCTTGATTTTGACTGTGCAGAATGTCCCGCGCGCACTGTCTCCACGCAGGTCTTAGCACTGTTAAGATGATTGCTCTAATATACTGTGTTTTTGTTTATAGGACCGTGAACTTCGACATAATAAAGTACTTGTACGATTTCTTGTGAAAACAAGCTTCACAGCCATATGGACACTGTGACAATGACTAAGGCAAGCTGTGTTCATCTCTCTACTTAGCTGGCCAGAAAGAAGAGTATTTTGGCTCTTTTGGATTTGTCCAAACAGGTGCTGGCCCAGCATGGAACCTGATGAAAATACTCTGATTGGTCTGGGTGGATCTGAGCAGAGGACTATTTACCAGGGACCCTGGAGTATTTGGAAGCAATGTGTTAATTATAAACAGCAGGGTTTGAGCACAATCTGTTCTACTCTTAATGATGTTATCTTAACACTGAAATTGCCTGAAACCCATTTACTTAGGACTGCATTTTGCTCTATGAACTCTCCCCAGTGCTTTGAACGTGGCAGCAGCCCTTGTTTGTATGCCCAGTCTTTTCACTTCCTCTCCACAGGAATCTTCGCAATTGCCTGCCAAAGCAGCTTTTCCTGAGGCCACCATTTTAGGAGAGCGGAGTAGCAAAATATAATAAACATAAGAACATATTTAAAATCAAGCTGGTGTAAATCCTTCTTTCTCTTCAGTCATATGTAGGCAGACTGTTACACTGCTATATGGAGATCACGATGATAGGAAACTCCCCATTAATCACCATACTGTCTTTTTTCAGACCATTCATAAATGTTGACTATGAATTTGTTTTTGCAAAGCTTTATTTTAAAAAAATATTGATTCTGAAAGTTCTATCCCAATGTCAAACTTGAAATGTTTTATTTTTGTTTAAACATTTTACAGTCCTTTTACACTCATCCAGTATATATAATGCTGTTTGCAATGACTTTAAGACACTGTGTAGTGTTTTTTGTAACAGTATCTGTCCTGTAGAGGAGGATGTCACAGCTGCCTTTCCATCAGAAGGGGAGAAATTCAACAGGTGACAGAGTATTCCTGCAGCAGATCCCCAAAAGAGGTGGAATAGTGAATAATGAATGTGGTGTTATAACGTAAAACTTTAGTTTCAGAAATACATGATGGAATACACTACAGTTACATTTGTCTCCAGTTTACAGGTAGAGGATTCCCAAGTGCCGCTGCTTTTACAGGGTATTAAAATCCCCTAGTCCAGTTTGGGATTATTGTCTTCGTGGATCTGAAGATTTCTGTCACCCTCTTGAAAACTCCAGGTCCCACGGCCTGTTGCTCAGATGTTTTACTCCTGAATTCTGGCCTTTGGCTGTTTGGCAGTACAAGACCATGTCCTCTGTTGACCATTTTCCAAGGAAAAAATCACCATTCTTTCCCCCCCTTGCTCTGATGTTGGAGATGGTCAAATACCCTGAACGTGTGTAGCTTTTTCTTTTCTTTTTCTTTCTGCCCCCCCTTCCCCCCCAGATTGTGGGTGTGTAGCCAGGCTTCTGGATTCAGACCCAAATGAATGAGTTCCAGGTGAATCTAAGCAACAAAAGCATCTTTCTGGCCAAGCTGTCGCTTCTCCCCTCAGGAGAGTGTGAAAAGGGCAGCAATGAGTCATCTCCGTGATCCCTTTTCCTTCCTACCGCTGAGCTGAATCAAACCCTGCACCTGTCCATGAGGTGGCAACGTTTGTCACACTTGCTGAAGTGCTTGGATGCAAATACATGACCTGTTTCAAAATGTTTACTCTCTGCTTTTGTTTTCACTAATAAAAACGTACATAAGATGAACTTGGTGCTAAACTTTACAGCGTCTTCCCCTTTTGGAGTTAGTGCTGGGCTGAGCTCAGCTCTTGTGAGTCTCCTGTATGACTACCCAGGGCTGAAAGTTGTAGAAGAAAGAAGGTTTGAGGTGTTCCTCAAAACTAGTCCACGTAAAGCAACAGCAACGCGTTACAGGTTTTTGTGACATCTGATTTGGGTTAGAATTTGATATATGAAACTTGATAGGACTGATACTAATTTATTAAGTGCTACAACCCATGAGTCACAAAATTTCAAAAACTGTGTAGTCAACCTTGTTTACAGCTTTCAGCAAAGTGGGGCAGGGTGGGACTGCTGGGAAGGGGACAGTGCCAGCTTTTGAAGCTCCTGCTTGGTGGTAGTCAGCATGGCTGGAAACCTTAGCGCCTGCCAAGCAGAAGTAAGCAGCTCTTCTTTCGGAAGCTTTACTACCAACAGCAAGTTGTGAATAATACCACACTTCCGCTCAACCTTCATGAAAATATCACAAATCCTAAAAAAATAGTTCTGGATATGCACATTAAGAGAATACAAGGAGAGCATAGAAGACAGCTTTACTGGTAGCCCTGCATGAGTATATGGATGCACAATAAATTTGGTCATGTTAGAAACATTTTCCTATGGGAAAGAAATTAATAGGCTTTTACATGTTGCTTTAGTACACGGCCATTTCAGGAATCTTTCTAATGCTGCCTGTGATGGGTGTTGATGAGAGATGAGACGCAGATTCAAAGGTTTCAAATAGAAAAAGAAGAACCAAGCATAATGGTCTTTTGCTCTAGTATAATAGCAAATTGGCCCAAGCTCAGGATTGTATGGTTAAATTAGTTTCAGAACCTTAGTTTTTCAACAGTAAGGATCCATAAACACACGTCGTTACTTGTAACAGTACTTAATGAAATACACTGTGTTGCTTGTTTTAATGTTAAAATTCCATTGGTTGTCAGAAACGAGCTCAAAAATACGGATAAATGATTTTTCTTTTCACTGTTGCCATAGCTTTTCTAGAAAGAGATCAAGACCAGAACCAGTTCAAGACTTAGCTGCCTGTAGCTGCTAGACAGGCAATATAGATGGAAAGGGCTAAATATGCCGTATTTCAGAACTGGTATTTAGTATATGTCTTGGCAATATTTGGATGAGGCACAAAATCAGTCGTGTAAGTTCTGGATTAGGTTGCAGCTGGAAAAGCATCCCTTTTGCATTGTATCAAATGTACTCGCTTGGTTGTCCCACCTTTTCGGTAACCCCATCACTCCCACACAGCGCATAAGGCCCTCAAAACTACCCACCCCCAAATTTGGAGCACGAAGTGTAGAAGACATGAAAGAAGGGTCGTAGAAAATAAGCACTGACAAAACTTGGTGCTGCTGATATTTTTTTCAATGTAATTTCTTCCACACTAGCCTGATGATCATTTCCAGTGTAAATCGAGAGGATGAGGATACAAATTTTTGCAGAATGTAGTTAATTTGACTGAAATGATGTTAACTGGAGAAGGAGTGGTTACTGAGGATCTATTAGACAGAAACACTGTCTGTACATCGAATGCACTTTGGCGACCTTTTTGAAAGACTCCTATCAGTGATATAAAATTTAAAGCTGAATCAGCAGAGTATGCGAATGAACAAGGTGACTGAAGTGCGGATGATTGATGTAGGCTATAACTATGCTGATGATGAATAGTAGGATTTATTCTGACAAACTAGAAATATTTCTATATATCCATGTCAACGCGTTTATAAATTATTGCCAAATTTCTTACTAGCTCCCCTAGCAATACTCATCCTGGTCATGGATGAGGTCTGGCCTCCTTCAGCCTCCCTGGGGCCAGGATTTCACCCCTTCTACAGGTGGTTTTAAGAACTGTGAAAAAGACGCAGAGCAAGACAGTTGTTCGACTCATCAGAAATCCCTCCGTACTTTAGTGCAGCAGTCTGTATTTAAAAAATAACAGGAGATTTTTTCCGTCATTCCTGAGTCACAAAGCATTATAATACTGTAAAAATTACAAACTTAGTGCGCCTCTCTCCAATGGCTGATCCAGACATCAACCGAGCTGGCGCTTGTTCCTGCAAGAGGAAAGTAATGGAGAAAGGAATGCAGCTGACATACAGTTGCAAAGAAATTAGTGTCCTTGAACAGCTTTGACTTCATCAACAGCTGCATTTTCATACATATAGCATGGAGATTTTCTTTTACAAAAAGGCTTGCAAGGGCGCGTCCGCATGTGATACAGGAGGAGATTTGTTCTTGTTTGACAGTGAGTTACCTTACTCTGGTTCTCCCAGAACCTGCTGCTTCTGCCATAATAATTCCTCTGGCTGTTGTATCTGGTTTTGTGTGAGTTAAAGAAGTGTATTGGTTATTATTTGAGCACTTTCTAAATTTTGGTGCTTCTATGTACCGCTATTTACGCATGTGAGAATACATCCATCTTTACCATTGGTTAAATTTTTCCAGTATCCACCCAGTAGTTTTGCCAAGACCATTCAGGCACTATCTGCTCCCTTCGTAACTGGAGCAGCCAGCCACGCCAGAGCGAAAGACAGGGTTCCCAGCAGGAATGGAGGAGATATTGCATGTCTGTGACCTGTGAGCAAAACGTACACAGCTGAGTATCCCAGGATTAGATATTCCCTCTGCACTCGTGTTGGCAGAGATGACAGGGAAGAGTGAGAAACAGCGGGTTTGTGAGGGTTGCCTGGAGGTCGGCATACTGTGTGTTTCAGTCAGCCCAGACAATTTTGAGACAAGGTTTACTCCATCCAGGAGTAAATGCTGCCTGAAGTGACAGTAACTTGTCTGGTTTTCTCAAAGACAGAATGGCATAACTTACAAAAGAGCCGTATCATTGCTAGTAAATATGCATTGGGATAAAGATGCAACTTGATTAGCAAGTCTAATCATACACAATGCTAAATTTTTATGTGTTTGTAGATACCGGAATGGCTCCACTAGAATATTGGATGGGAGATTAATAGCAAAAACTGCATGTTTTTTATCTCAACTTCCACGTGAAATGTCTTTTACTCTGAACGGGCAGATTCATATAAGCTGTACAATACTCAGATAAACACGGAGTAAGTTCAGTTTTACTTTTCGATTCTTTATTTTTGTGTGTTTATTAAACCCATTAAAAAATAAAGCTGAAAACGATACCAAAGTAGTTTGTGTATGCCAGAAGAATTGAAATCACAGAAGTACAACTGTGATCGTGAAGATTGCCTGAAAACTATGCATGGGGATGTCGTTAAAAAGCAACAGCTTAATGGCAGCGTCTGGGCTAGAACAGAAAGTTGAAAAACATCATACCGCTTGTTCTTTGACATCAGCCATAGATTTGTATATGGCTGATATAGTGACTATATTAGGTAACAATGTATTTGTATATACAATATTGTATATATTGAATAATCGTGTATTTATAAGTTTCTAGGCTTCTGGTATCAAGAAGCTTAGAAGAATGGAATTAAAGTAAGACGAAGACTGTGGAGCAGCCTGTGACCATCAATGTGTCCATGTTGTTTTAAGTTGAACAAGTGTTCAACCTGTAAGGTGGTTCTGGAGTGAGAACGTGGTGCACAAAGTACCGTAGGTGGATTGTTTGAAGTGTTGTAGTGTGTTGTACTTACAGTGGCTCCTCTATCAGTGACCAATACCCCTCTTCTCCCTGGAACTGAGCAAGGGAAGAGCTTTATGAGAGCTGAACAGAGGCACCAAGGGGAGAGTAGAACAAAGAAATGGACATTCCTCAGCAGCAGAAGTATCCCTAACTCTTTCTTTCATTTGGTTTTGAACAGACCGGTACCGCATTTGGTTAGAAATCATTGCCGCTGGTGTTGCAGTTGCAAAAAAGCATTTGTCATACAGCTCTTCCAAGGGAGTTACCAATACCAGACAGCAAAGTGCTGCAGGAAAATGTATGTTCACTGCCTACCATCTGGGTACAGCTGTGCGACTCCCGTGTGGAAAGGGACTGGACTTTCCTTTGAGATGAAGTGGGGATGAACTTTACTCTTTTGATGTCTCTCATGTTTTGAGGTACCCAGAACTCTACCAGACTTGTGTGTTCCCTTTTTTTTTCTTCTTGTACCCTCCTGCTACTATTCTGCGAATTTTTTGAAGTGGCTCTTGCTCTTGCAGAGAGCTGCTCTACGCGCACCGCCGGCTCCTGGGGTTTACGTCTCGGAAGGGACCTCCCAGGAGCTAGCAGAGCAGGAAGGCTGCTGTGGGCTGCCTCTCTCCCCCTTGGCGCCGGTGGGTGTTGTTCAAGTAACCTGTTGTCACATACTGTGCTCTGTCCTTGTTTGGATATTCGGAGGGGGTTTGTTAGGTACACAGGGGCAGATGTTCAGCTTCAGCAGGGTTCTTTTCCAAATCCTGGTTAAATATGTTGGACCATGAATGCTGTATAGCCAGTCGTCTTGTTCGTGGTGTTTGTTTTTCACATTTGTTTGATTTTGACGAAATTCTGATGCCAGTGTCAGTGACAGACCCGCTGCAGTAGATGTGATTTTTCATACGCAGAACAGCAAAGGTGCAGTTTTGCCTGAATTCGTTCAGCACATTTGTTCTGTTTTCCTGGCACATACAGATTTGCTACAGAACAGGATTTCTAATATGCAAATACTTTCCTTTCTGCATTCGATTCTTGCTCAGGGAAATATATGCTGCTGGTTATTTCCTCTACTTTGTTCACATATTTGAGTTCAGAAGAATAAAATAGGACTGGTAGGGCTGGGAAGCAGAGCTTCGCTAGCAGGCTTTTCTGAAGCCCATGCGTTGGTAGTTCAGCAGCTGAGCACTTTCCCTGTCCTCACGTCGGTAATGAGGACTTCCACACAGGTACCTCCTAAATCCTGGGAGTCAGAGAATAGTTGCAAAGAGAGAATAGCAAAGAGTAAGGTACATAACCTCTCATTAAGACATCCTTGCCAGATGAGGGAGCGTGTTTCTACAAAATTCAGTAAAAGAAGAAAGTACCCAAGAGACAGTGATGGGGAGGAAAGTTGTTTACCACCCTGGCCTTGCAAAAGCCTTAATTATATCCTTGCTGTTTTCACGCTTTCTCTTTGGTTAAAGAGTTTTTACGGTACGTATGATGGTGCTGTCTCTCCCTCTCCCCCTTTTCCATCAGTACAATCCCAGCTCTTTTTCTTCCTCCCCCATTGCACTCAGAGCACTGAAGATGCCCACCGGCGCCAGTGATGTGTGTGGGGAAGGAAGCGCCCTGAGCTGCCTGTGGCACATCCCAGAACAACCGCTGGCGAATTTCAACAGCAGAGCGCGGCTCTTTCACCTTGCCGCCTATAGGGTCCTCAGCAGCAACCCTGAAAGAGAAAGATGTGATGTGAATATGTGAAATATCTACAAGGGGGCATGCAATCACAGAAGTTCCTGAGTTCCGACTGCGTGGATGAATACCCATCCCCTCTTCTCACAGCCACGTTTTCTATGCCATTTTTGATTATTCCTTAAAGGTGCAAATCATTAGAAACAACGGATAGCTGGGAGTTCTGCTTGAACTTCGGAGAGCAGCGTCGTGTTGAGATTTGGGAATTTCAGGGCAAATGAGAAGAACAACCAAAGACAAGTGCATGGTTTCTCTGCCGAAGTAAACAAACCCGTGGCTTCTGCTCCCGGGGAGAGGAGCTTCCTCTCCTATCGACACACGCTCTTTCGCTTGACTTAGCCCGCGTTTGGGGCATGTGCAGTAACCTTAAATAGCTTCTTCAATGCCACTCTTCACTTGAAGCAAGATAGAACATATCTGGAGCTATCGCTGGAGAGACATGTCTGCGTAGCCTGAGCATGTTTTCTAATGGCTTAGAAGCCTTTAAACAAAATCTCGTCTAATTTCAAGGGTGGGGGGTTTTTTTGGTGAATTATAGGGAAAGTGAATATGATGCTTGTGCAAATAGTCGCCGTTACTTTCTGCAAAGTTTTGTCCTCAGCAGTACCTCTGTCGATCACCATCCACACTCAAAATTAAAGCAGACTGGGTTTGGGGTTTTTTTTGTTTTTAATTAGATTGACTGTGTATATAACCTGGCTCTAAACTTGGTTACACTTTTCCTGTTACTCTTTCTGATCTAATGTTAAATAAGTCCTCTGAAGCATAGAAGTAACAGAAGTCTTCATTGAAACAATCACATTTTTAATGTCAATGCCACAAGAGAAACCTTGGCTTTAGTTTTCAGTCAAACCACATTTTGCTAAAATTCCTTTGCCCTCAAAAAGGAAACTAGTAACATGGACATACCCACTATAACGAGTAACGCTGACATACCCGCTGTAGAAAAACTGAGCTGAAAACGTTAATCTTTTGCAAAACACTGAGTAGCTAAGTAGAGTTTTCATCATGAAAAAAATCAGTCTTCATGATAGTCACTGATCCTCATGCTGGCTATAACTGAGTAGCAAGTATTTTAAACTAGCTGTTATCTGCATATCTGGGAACTCTTCTGTACAGTTACTTCTCATCTAGAATAAGTATTTTTGGTTGTAGCCTCTTACTTTCTCCTGTGCACCTTCTTTGAAAACCAAACCCCTGAAGAGACTGAAGCCAATTCCTCTGATTCATTTGGGATGTATTTGCAGAAATTAATTAATCTTCTCTAAAATAAAAAGTAGGGATGCAGGGGATTAGACTGGAAATTCAGACTGTCTGTAGTGAGTAGTCTGTGACAACTATAAGCTTTCCCGTGAAAGCGTGAAGCCTTCACACTGACAGAGCTGAAGATCCTGATTTCAGAAAGATATATAAATATGCGGCTGCTTTATATTTTCGCAGGATGGCACAACTTCATGAATCCTTGGTGCGGAAGGCAATTAAGTGTGTGAGTATGGACAGCTGTTTTCCATCAGTAGCTAAAGAATAGCTCATCCATCAGAAAAGACAGCGCTGTCTCTGCATGTTCACAGCCAAAAAGATGTGGAGGTACTGGAGGAAGTCAGGTGATGCCAAGTTTGGTCTGCTGTTTCCTTCTCAATAGCCTTTCCTGGGAAGGAGAGGGTGGTGACAGAGCACAGTAAGATCATGCAAATCAAACGGCACTCTCAGTAAGGTGTGGATCACCATGGGTTTCTGATGATCCAAGGTCTGTGCCTGCAGGCTGCCCTTGGAGTGGCTGCAGTCTCCACTGGGGGTGTCATCTTTGGCAGTCTCCACTGAGGGTGTCATCTTTGGCAGTCTCCACTGAGGGTGTCATCTTTGATGCTGTCCAAAATAGTGAACCAGTCAGAGGAGAGAGAGAGGACGCCTCGTCCTGCCCTCATGCCAAGACGCTGCTGTTGTGCTTTCAGCTAAGAAGGACGAGAGATCTGTGGAGCAGAAGACTTGGGCTTAGGGGTTCAGTCACGGGGATCCAGAATGCTTACGTGGATCACTGTGTGGAACGGATCTGCTCCTCGTTCAGCTTGTTTCAATCACAGAAGAGAACCAGTCTCAACGGGGATCGGGCTAATCCTTTTTACTCTTTGTGTCAAACGGTCCTCGATCATTAAAAACTGGAATTTCTTTTTGCATGAAACGAGTAAGTCAGCGTAGGCTGCTTACCCAGTTCCAACTCCGGCTGCTGAGAAAGTAATTTTTTTCTTTTATTTTTAGTAGGTTAAGGAACATCATTTTTATGCTAACCTTTTTTCTTTTGAATTCTTTTCTACAGATGCCTTCCAGAAATCTTTGGATGTTCGATATGTTACTATAGATATATAGTAAAATTTTGACAGCTTTCTTATTGCTCAAAACCTGCGGTTCCCTGCAGAGACCTTTTCTTCACTGTAGCCTTATTGCCAAGTTGTCAGAGCATTAATTAAACTAGAAGAATAAGGCATTGCATGTCATTTCCTATACTGGATGCCTTCATGTCAGGGACATATCTCCATGGCAAGAACCTGTATATAAACAAAAAATAAGCCTGGCAACAGTACAAAAGCTAATGCAGCCTTTTAAGTGAAAAATGTGGCAAAAGAAAATACGGAATTTAAAGCAAATTATTTCAGAGAAAATGAAGAGTTTGCTGAATACTTCATTCCTTAAGCACAAATGTGATGATTTCATTTGGCGACTGTGTGTATTCCAGCGTTATTTTTAATCTCCATATTTTAGTTATTTATTGACTCAGACCTTAAAAGGTTTCTGATTCTAAAAACCCTCATTCATTATAGGTAGGCTGAATGTTCCTTAGTGGGATTACAGATTCTCTGTGCGAGCACATGAAAACGTGTGTAGTGAAACTTTATTCCATACAAACTGCTAATAATTTGCATATGTTTCATTTTGCTGCATGGATCAAAATGTCTTCTTTTCATATGTGATACATCACCTCTCAATTTTATGTACATTTACTCTGCTGTTTAGAAGTCAAAAAATACAGCACACGTGTTGATGCTTTTCCTGCAATAAAATGAATAGACGCCTAAACTATAATTGCAATCCGCCTCTTGCTAACCCTGCAGGCAAAGCCGCAGCGTTAGAGAAACACGAGTATTTTTCATTCTTTCTCGCATTTTCAGGGCTGTGGTTCTTTGTGACTCTTCAAAAAACAAATTTGATCATTCACTGCCAAGTTAAAAGGAAAACAAGAAATATTTTCAGGAGCCGAAAAGAAAAAAAACTGTGTTGTGGGGACTATAAGATGAAGAGGCGGTACCTGGAGAATAAAACTGTCATGGGCACACAGGGGTCTTCCCTTTCTTCTTGCCACGTGCAGAACAGTTCCGGATGGGTTACATACAGAGACTCTCCATGAAGTAAGAACACTTCAACTGGTTGTACCTGGTTGTGCCACCGAGGCTTGGGACAAGCAGAGGGACGGAGGGACATCCATCACTTACTGGCTTGGTCACAGCCCCGGCCAGAGCACATGTTTGTAAGCTTCTGTGCTACCAAAAAGAAGAGGGACCTGGAGAGCGCTGGTTGTAGCTTCCTCTTCAGCTGAACACGGGAGCACCAGCAGCATCTCAACACGTCACTTGAAACATTTTCCAGCTTAAAAGATCCTTGCTGCTGTGAGGAAACTAGATTAGATTAACTCGATGTGTGTGTTTCTGGGCTGGAGCTGCATGGCTGCTCTCCACGAGCAACCTTCTGTCCTCCTCCAGGAGCTCCGTGCCCAAGGTGGGCGACATGGCCAGAGGTTTTGCCCTCTCCAGTGCGACTGTGGTGCTGTAGATGGACAGATGCAATGGCTGCGCTGCCAGGAGCTGCCTGTGGCAGCATATGCAGCACGTTCCCCTTCTCTCGGTGTCTTGACTGACTGTCGCCGGTATTTCGGATGCATGTGCAGAAGCACGGCGTGGGTGCCAGTCTCGGAGTTACACTTCAGCAGAGCAGTTTCACACTTGCGCTACTTCCGATCCTGCACAAACCCTTCCCCGACAAACCCTGTAAGACGGTTCTCGTGCCGCCCGGCTGGCTGTTTGCTGGGGAGTCGGTGCTCAGGCATTTTGCATCTCAGGCAGCTGCTGAGGCTGTACCTGGGAGCCCAGCAGTGACTGGAGCATGTCCCCAGGACTTGGGGTTGTCCCTGAAGGTGTGGATGGCAGATCTCCTCCTTCGGCTCGAAGGGTCACCCCTTCAGATAGTCCAGCATAGTCAGGAGCTCGAGCGAGCGCTGGGCGCTCCGGGTGAGGGAGGGAAAGTTAAAGTGCTGCCGTGTTGGGCCGTGCTCACACCTCCTTTCAAGTGCCAGAGCGACGCCGTGAGCCTCCTGCTTGGAAGAGGCCACATTTTCAGCACAATTTCTGCCACGGGGCGAGTTTCCCTGTGCCTCTCTGCAGCGCTGCGTCTGACAGCAAGGAGCACCGGGGGCTCGGGGCGTTTCGCCACAGAGAGCTCACCTCTGCCTGGGGCAAGGGACAGTGCTGAGATGTCTCCCACAGCCACGGTGAGGCTCAATGTCCTCCCTGGTTCCTTCCCCACCATCCCCTCCCCTAAAGCATCCCCACCATTACTCAAGCAATTGGATTCCTCCTCTTTTTTTCTTTTTTTTTTTAAAAAAAGTCTCTAGAAATTATTCTTTAAAAATTTCTGATGAATAGCATTAATCCCCTAAGAGAGGAACACTCTAGATTGCTTAGCTGCAAACATCTTTTATTCATGAGCAGCATACGCCATACATTCACTCCCTCACTCAAGTCTCAGGCATTATTTCAGGCAGAAGAAAGCACATCTTTAGCATCGTAGGCTTTTGAACAATCAGACAATGTATAATGAAGTGGCAACACCTCTCAGAGGCAATAACCTACTGAAATATTACAAGCCTTTATAGTCAGTGGGCATTTTAAAGCCTTAACTTGTAACCAACAGAACTTTGTTATTAAACGGTTACTTTTATGTACACACTCAGATCTCTCTGTACTTTTCCAAAGGATGATGAAGTGCCATCCTTAACGTTTTAGATGCCGTAGAACTTTTTTTTCTTCTCCCTACATGTATGGAGTGAATCCTAAATGATAGACTCTGCCAGTCTGAGGGTTGTTTTTTCTCTCAAGTTGCTTGGTTTTTAACTTACAAGGCCCTTAGCATAATTTTCCCCAGCACATCCAGTAGCTCCCTTCCCCTTTGTTTGCTGGGAGTCCTAAGGAGAGGCACACACGAGTTTTTAAGTCTGCTGCAAGCTTATAACCTGCCATTGCCCCTCTTGGGTCTATTTTTAAAAACACAGGTGAAACAGAAAGCCTGGGGCTGTGCAAAAGTTGGTCTCCTCAATTAATTTAACACATTTCTTTCTTTGTGAAGAAATGAAGCAACAGCACAGGTGAAAAGTGTGTAGGAAAACCTGCTGCTTCAGCCTAACTTCCCGGGGTCAGCTACTAAGCGTATTTGGCCATCAGGAAAATTGGTTCATTGTTGCTGGAATTTTAGCTTTGATTTCTCATTATAAGTTTTTAAAATGCTGAGGATTAACAGCATCTGAGGGGCAAATCCAAAGACTTTGGCTCCAGCGGGTTTTGGAGGGGGCTCTAGGTACGCCTGAGGTTAATGACAGGAGAGCCCACCTCTGCAGCTTGATCCCTGGAAATGGAATTGACCTTCTCACAGCTCAATTAGGGATAAGTTTATATAAATATATCTTCATGTTCAACCCCAACCTCCTTTACATGCCGTGGTTCATTTGGCCTGTGAATAATACGCCCTCCTGTCAGCAAAAGGAGCCAAGATCCTTGTTCAAATGTTCAGAGTCAGCAGCCCAGCAGGGATGGCTCCAGCTCAGGCTCTAACTGGGGCAGACTGGAAAGCTCGGAGCAGCTGCGCAGAGCTGAGCAAAGCTTTCTGCTTTTCACCTTTGGTACTCAGCTGCCTTTACTCCAACTTTTACAGTCAGCAGTGCTTTTACAGCCCTATGCTTTTTGAAGGTTGTGTTTCTCTTCCAGGTGTAATTTCTCCGTCAAGGGTAAGCCAATCATCTTGTGCCCAATAAATGCAGTTTTCGCTCTTCCTGGTGAAGGAACACAAGAGAAAGGCTCAGATGAGCACTGTGCTGATAAATATGCAGTGCTGGCGGCAATACCAGCTCTTTTGGATCAGCACTCCTGATCCTCACGGGCCGGCAAGGCTGGAGAGCAAAGCCCCAGCTGAGCATCTCCAAGCCTCCACCATTCCCCACCATAACAGAGCTCAGTTCCACAAGACTCGGTGAGTGGTCCCCCCTTGCCGATGGGTGTCCTCTCCCCCCGGCTGTCCCGTGTCGTGTGCTTCCACAGTTTGCTTCGTGCCAGTTCTGGAGCTCATCACACCCCAGTGTGAGCCAAAAACTAACTCAGCCAAAAAACAGGAGGGCTTTTTGCCATGCCTCTGGGATGGTCGGGGAGGGGGGACAGGGAAGGGTGTGCTTTGGTAGCCACGAGCTATCAGGATTAGCTCAGCTGCTCCCAAAACTGTACCCTACGTATGTGCAGCCTCTATTGTTTCCCTGTAGGCGGATGCTCCTTGCATTTGGCCAGTGCCACAGCTTGCGCTCTTCTTGCCAGTGTCTATAGATGGAAACGCTGGCTAAGAAATGCTATTTTAAATGGATTATCCTCTCAGTCTTGCAGAAGAGGGACTCTGTAGTCAGGCTTGGGGTGTCTTCTTAAGGAGCTGTGGAGAAGCTGATGCTGTAGCTATACGTATGACATTGCTAAACAGAGAACACCAAAGTTATTAAACCTGCCGTTTTCGTGAGCTTTAAATTCATTGGCAACATTTTTTTTTAAAAAAGCACACTCTAATCTTTTAGAGAACAGAGCCTCTGCTTAGAGATGCTGTTCCAAGGAGAACCAGCCACCATACGAGGTCTCCTCTTGATTTATAGGTGCAGCAGCATGAATTTCATATAACATGGTAACATCCTATAAAGTCTCAGAGCTCTACACTGAGTCCTGCATAGATAACAGGTTGAGCAGTACGCAAAGTCGGGATGTGATAATAACGTCTTTCCTTCAGCATGAAACGATGCTATTTGGGATGCCATGCTTCTTGGATGTGGGAGCAGTAATCCTATTATCAGTCATCAACAATAAACGGCAGCGCTGTAGATACCCGTTTGCGAGAGGTGATACAGAGAAGCTATTAGGAAGCAGCCCGGCTGGCGTGCTGAGGTTTCACCTGCTAGTTCTTTGCAGATTTGCTCTGCAGATATCTGCCCATTTGCAGATATTTTTTTAATCATCATAAATAAGAGGACATTTACTTCACAGTGACTTGGTTATTATTTCAAGCCACAGTTGTACTTCAGCACTGATTCGGGGAATCCCCTTCCAGGTCTCAGGGCTGTCTCCCAGAGGGTCCTGGGCTGTGGGGTTCTCCTCCCAGAGACCCTCCAGGCGCAAAAGAGCGGGACACTTTGCGTGTACGTTAATGACTGCACCTATGGGGATGGGCAGCAAAGAATAGCGGCAAACTCTGCCATAAATTACCTGCGAGATCTCAGGAAAGGCGGACAAGTAACACCCGACTGACAGTGCCAAGCAAACAGATGACTTTTCATCATCTTCACACCTAGCCCATCCTTTCCAGCTACAGCATACTTTTTGATTACACTATGTTATTTTACAGCTAGTATGAAATATTTAGGGCTTTAAATTTACATAGTCATAAGACACGCCACTGTGTGGTACATCTTACAATTCAAATACAGGAGCTGTATAATTACATACTTCTACAAAATTTTATTGGTGGGGGAAATGTAATTCTATTCTGGCACATTGTTGGAAATTATTTCTGTAATGGAATCATAGGAAGAATTTCTTTAGTTAAGTAGAACTGCAAACGAATGAATTGGGTTATCCCTCTTTCAACTTCATGTGCCGGGATTGCGGCTGTGCTTAGACTGTCCATTTGCCTTCCCGGGCTCTGAGCGGGGGTTAATCCAGTACAGCAAAGCAGACTGAGGGCACAAATGTTAGTGCTGCTGCTCACTACTCTGCACATCCATACGACAGATGTATTCATACCCACTCGCTTCGGTCCTTAATCAGCAACCTAAAGGAATTGCCGCTGACTGCTGAGATACAGCTGTACATCACCCTCACGGCGTTTCTTGACCAGCTACAGGACTATTAACTGTCCACAGTCCAAGGCACAGGTGGGCGCTTCATAGGCACAGAGTTGCCCTGGTAAGTAAGATGGTTACCAAAGCGTCCCATCAATTTTTTTCTTGGTGATGAGTCACTACACTGCAAGCGTGAGCTTTCCCCACGACAGACAGGTTGGTGCACCTCTGCAGCGGTGTCCCTTCCCATCAGCTGATCTGCACCTCTGATGCTGGGTGCTTTTTACCCCTGTTTGCAGTCAGAGGTTCACCTGAGTTCATCCAGATTCACTTCTCCTCCTGTGTTTCCTTTCTTCCCTAACTGTGCTTGTTTTCGCCAAATTTCCCTACCTTCACACATGTATAAACACCAACCTCCAGCAACTAACTCCAGTCATGGACGATGATTTGGGGATCAGCGCCTGAGGGAGGTGCTAGCACCCATCCTGTGGGTACCCACCTCTTTCACTGAGCGCTTCAGCACCTTTCTCATGCCAGAAGGGATGTGGCAAAAGAAGGTGGAGAGTGTTTGGCCAATATGAAGCTGATCTTGGAGAAGACCACAAGGGAAAAATCCTTAAGGGAGAGATGGAAATAATCTTTTTAAAAGAGGGAGAGGTCCTCCTGCTTTCTTAGCAATGCACAGTTTCATCCTTTCCCGCATCCACTTTTTCCCTGGCCACAGTCACCTTTTCTGGCTAGTCAGTAGCAATGATGTGAGTGAATTGCTTTCTCCTTCGGGAGATGAACGTTTCACACCCCTCTTGGCTGGGGATCAGAGGAGGCCCCGCAGCTCCTCGCACAGCACCCCGTGCCCGCACCTTTTCTACGGGCTAGTTTACTTTGCTAAACCTTGCACTGGACACCTTGTGTGTTGACACAATGAATTCCTACGGAGAATGGCTTTTCAAAATGACATTTCTGTAAAATCGGCCGTTGCCAATCGTTTAAAAATACACATGGGATCAAAGTTCTGTTTACCCTGGGTTTAATAATTACCTTAGCGATGTGAAGCTGAGCCCAGTGACACACTAAACCTTCCTGTCCAGTTTGACATCCTGTATGTTGAGATGATGTTGACTCATGACTTCAGTCACTGTTTACAAATATTGGCCTGGGAGGCCGTTATAGATCAAAATAAATGATGTTATCGGGAAAGTGAAGATGGAGGAATCCTACAAAACTGACCCTAATCTAATGGAAATATCCTCTAAATTAAAAGGTGGTGGAGCTAAGCATCTCCTTCAGGCTTTTGCTCCTCCATGATCTATCGAGGGAAGGATTTACATTTATCTGCGCCTAAGGTTTCATTGTGGTACAGTTTTTAAACGCAACCTGCAGAGTACTAACAAGAGGTAAAACCAGGGTCACTGTGTAACTCACAGATCAATAAATCTTTTCCATCCTTGAACTGTAATGTCAAATGCCATTACCTAAAAATTCCTCACCCAATACACCAATGTATATCCATTACAGTTAGATTCTTCTCTCAGGGCACAAATAACATGCACACAGCCTCAACTGCACAGCTCTATGTGCAAGTTCTTTTACATGCAGGTAAAAGCAACTCTAATTTCAACATCTATAAATAAGTAAATACATTCTGATTCATTTTAAACATCCATAAGTTTCCCATTGCCAATGCAGTAATTATTCTCCAACTCTTCCATTTCTTAATCAAAATAAAATCTTTGCCTAAACTCCTTATTCACAGTGACAACACAACGTTAACATCTTTGTAGTTCAGATAAGCGAGATCTTCTCTAAGAAATTCAGGGGGAAAATACGCAACCTGACAGAACAGCATGAAACTCCCATATGAGGATCCTAGGAGGAAGTGTCTACATATTTCAGAGTAAAATCAAAGGAACCCATTAAAAAGGAGCAAGTTGTCTAAAATGTGTTGAAATGAGACACGTATTTATTCTCTCCCTGAGGTAAAAACCTGTACAACTTTGGGTTTACAACCCATAAATTATCAAGTCATTTCTCACTTGTGGAATAAATAGCATCCGAGAGTGTCTGCATCCACACATCAGCTGAAGCTGGAGAGAGCTAAATTTACAAAACATTGAATCAGGAGGTACGTGAGACTTAGTAAACAACACGAAATCCAGTGCCTCCAACAAGGAATATTGTAGCTAATCAGCAGGTTTTCAACTTTTCAAGAAGTTTCTGCCAGAGTTTGTGGGATGCTCAGGGTTCCTGTGTGGAGCTCGGTGGAAGAGTGAGCGCACCCCGTGGAGGTAGGTGCATGTAAAGGATGGAGAAGCCAAGGAGGCTGCTGACACCCAGCCTGGGCAGCAGCTCTCGTTTTGGCCAAAATTAAAGGCGGTGTTTTGGGGCCACCAAGCAAAGATGGGAGGGTGACGGGCTGTGGAGGTTATCTGAATTCCCAGCTGAGCTGTGCCTTTCCTCCCCACTCCCCTCCCAAAGCCCACCCGTCTTGGCAGCTTCTCCACATGGATGTAGGTCAATATTCAGAAAAGATCAGCCGAGATGGAGTTCTCCCACCCACTCTGGAGTTCTCCCACCCACTCCACAGCTTGGTGCCGATGTGGGTGCCTGGGTCCTGCACAGTCCCAGGCTTAAAAGCCTTGATGGGAAAAGCACAAACCAAAGGGTTTTGGCACAGGGTGTCTGGGAGCCTCAACCCATGTCCCTTCTAGTTATTGCCCCCTCATAAGACCTTTCAGATATATTGTTTTTTGAGCAAAGATTTCTGCAGTGGAATGAGCGCCCCTGTCACCCAGCCTGCAGAGCGTGAAGGGCTTGCAACTCACCACGGTGCTGGGGTCCATATTCAAACGGCAGGTTGGGTCCGACAGCCAGAGTCTGTGAAACCACCACACGGAGGGCTTCTCTCTCGCAGAAACCTGGCCCAGCTTGGTGGTGGTCCACGGTGATGCTTTGCCCCAGAGCAGGACTGGGATGAGGCCAGGATAGCCCACAGGTCTGGGAGCTCTCTAACCCTGCAGCGAGGCACGGCTGGAGCATCAGGTGTGGATCTGCCCTGAACTTCAGAGCTGATTGGCAATTACCTGTTGACTTCTTGATTAATGAACTCCTGGTCTCGTTGCATATTTTTAAGGGCAAGCGCCCAGAGGCTGGAGCACACGGTGTGTCTTCTTGGTGCTGAAGATGTGCCAGTACTGGCAGGCTCTGGAGGAACCAGGAGTGCTCTGGCCCATGGAGGATTAAGCCGGACCTCATCCCACGGCGTTCACACGGACAGTGCTGGGCCTCCAGGGAGGCACGAAACGGGCCAAGAGCATCAGCCCTAAAGGGAAAGATGAGCAAACTTGGGCAAACAAATTGCAGGGGGAAAAAAGAAACCGACAAAGATGAATGCGGCAGATGAAATGTAACCAAGTGTGTTAACACAGGGTCAGACAAAGATTTAAAAAATCTTGTACTCAGGATATTAAAATTGCACTCCCTGGTGTGTACCTACCTGCACCTCTTTTCTAAACATTATTTCTGCTACATTTGCCTTGAATTAAGAAAGAGGCTTTTCATCTTCGAAGCAGTCAGACCTGCAATTACACCGACCCAAGTTTTGCATGAAGTAATATTTTTTCCTGCCTTAAACACATTTTGTGCTCAAAATGAACTTGTTAAATAGTCTGTCATCTCTCATTTCCTTCTCTAAAGATGCGGACAACACCTGAATAGTTAATGAGCTGCAGTGCAGTTTAATCAGAGTGAGAAAAAACACTATTGCAAACAAAGAACAAAGTCGTCCCCTCCCGTTTCTCCCGCAGCCTCCAGCTTCCCACACCAGTCACTGGGTCACCAGGTCACCCTGCACATGGTCTTCTTTGAGCACGCCCTGAGCCAACCTGCCCGAGCCCCAAAGGCTGCACACATATTTTGGGGGGCTGATGCTCCCCATCACCTTGCTTCACAACCAGATATTTCGGCCAACGCGAAACGGGAAGGCAAAGGCAGTGTGCTGCCCCACGTCATGGCCCAACAGCCCGCCTCCTGTTTCAGCATTTCAGCCTGTGTAGGGGCTTGCAAGATGCTTTACTCACCCAGTCAGTAATTTTACCAGGACATGGTCGTAACGGCGTACCAGAGCATTGGTGTGTCTCCAGTCGTAGTCCTGAGCCCAGAAACTTTGCTCACAGCAGTGGTCGCCCACATGTCCTCCCTGCCCGCGGCAGCCACCGGCGTGGGAGCTGCGCGTGGGAGGGCATGGTGCAGGCCTGTGCCAAATGTAATATTATTAAAATAGTCTTTGTTCCCATACATCGAACACACAGAAGAAAAATATTATCTGTTGGCTGGGTTGTAAGTTTCCCGTTGTATAAAATATGAATAACATTTCTTACCTGCATTTGCGAAATGCTTTGTCCCCGGGTACAGAGTCTATGCACAGCCACAGCAACGCCGTTATTTATTACTTTCCTTAAGCACCTGGAGTTATGAAAACGTACTTTTACTTTGATCCTTCACAGACCCAGCAGCCTGCAGGAAGAATAGCATTCATCAACGGTTTCGTTATGTGTGTCACTGTAACGGAGGGCAGGAATGAGATACAGCGCTCCTCTGCCACCTGGGAGCACGCTCTACCCGGCAGCGTGAAGGCGGCCGGGTAACGTCCTCTCAGTGGGTGAAGTGTGTGAAAATGTGCAGAAATAAAGTGGTGATTGTGGCTGGGAAGCAGCCGTTAAGGGAATTTAACTCGTCTGACTGTGGTGAGTAAAGATGCCATCAATAGTTCCCGGTACTGGCCAGTGAGTTATTGTGTATGTGATTTCCAAAATCCAGCTCCCTTAGCACATCGCTATGTTAAATCTGTTCTTGCTTTCATTGTTTTATCCCCAAAGAATATGAGAAAGGTGAATTGCTGACTTTCCACAGCTTGCTCTGGCTGCAAATGGAGCTTCAGCTCCTCAGGGCTTCGGCTCATGGGCAGTGAAGCAAACAGCGACAGCGGTTGAAGATGGAGCTGTCTCCCACCTGTCTGCCAGAGGTTACCGCTGCCCTAACGGTGTCCGCAACAGAAAATACCCACCGAGTCAGCTCGAGCTGAGGCACAAGGCTGGAGCAGCAAGGATGTAGGTGCTGAATCAGCTCTGTTTTGGAGCTCGGAGGGACGTTAGCAGTGGTGCAGGGACGGGGCATGGCAGGAGCCACTTGAGCTGCTCCTGTAGGATTTGCCTAACCTGCTCTGCCAGCGCCTGCAGGCACTTTTTGTGCTTCTTGCCCCAAGATTATGTTTTGCTGGCCAATAATCTTCAACCAAGTATTGTAACCTTGCTATTACCCACATGAAAGGTCAAATCTTTCTGAGCCTGATGTTAATTTCATTAGTGATGGGGCTGGGCTGTAGTAAATGCAAACTAATAGTAAATCAAACAGAGGCATCTTGCTTAAAAGCTGCTATGATACTCAAAAGAATTAAAATCGCAAAAACTGAGTGAAAATAGCACAAGGAGCACAAGGAGCGAACTTGGGGTTCAGTCCTTGCTGCATGTGTCAGGAATTGTAAACTTGAAAGTCTGCATTTTTGGTGTGGGGGGAAAAAAAATATAATAGACAATAGGGTGCCATGGGATAGAACAACGCAGCCGGGCAGGGTGCCCATGACTCATGCCCAGAAGATCTTTCCTCAGGAGTGGGAGTCATAATGATCCACAACAAACTATTGTAACCCGCTGAATGTCACAAGTGTCTGTGAAGCCGCCTTAACTTCCCTCAGCAATGGTTTTTCTAAATACGTGACATCACATGTTATTTTTCTCCATGCCAAACACATTTAAAGGCACTACCTTGACATCCCTTTCAGAGGCTCGTTTGAACCGCTGGTTTCTCTTTCTCTCTCCTCTGACCCCTCCCCAGGACTGGGTGACACTCTCTTCACTTCCAGGAGAAATGACAGCAACATTCTGCTGCTTGGAACAATGTTCTGGTTTATCTCCAGGAGACAACAGTAGGTGGTTTACTTTTTGGCATTTCTGTCTCTTTTTGTTACTTTTCTAGGCCATTTGCCAAAGGAAAGGAAAAAAAAAAAAAAAAGAAAAAGAATACCACACTTTGCATTTCTATATCTTCTTCCATTCAAGGCTCCTAGAAAATCTGACAAACATCTTCTGATTTTGAGCCAGGTTACTGGCGGGTGGGCACAGCCCTCTGGCCCCGCCGAGCAAATACTCCCCAGCCTGCTCCCTGGCTCGCCGGGAGGTGGGACATGGGTGTTCAGCTGCAGGAGAGCAGCAGATGCACCACGACAGGGCAAAGGCAGAGGTGGCCTCAGGCTGAGCTGAGTTTCCACCTCATCCTGCAAACCAGAGCTGTGGTGACCGCACCACACTTGATCGTCACAGCGGTGGTACCTCCGCGGGACCTTCTCTTTCAACAGAAATCCAGCCGGGAGTCACCGGGTTGGATGGCCGTTGCTCTCTCACCCAGCCCCGGGTGCCATGGCTGTCCGTTCGGCGAGGAGGACAGCAAGGTGGACAGGCAGAGCTGGTCCCGGAGCGCAGCCCACCGGCAGCCCCGGGGCAGGACTGCCCACACAGCCGCACCTGCAGCAGCGTGGGAGCGGCGCCCGTGCCTGGAAACGCAGGATTTCCAGCTCTGTGGTGAGGAATTAAGTCTGTGTGTACGGCTAACGAAGATAACTCCTTTCCTCTTATCTTATTGGAAGGAGGAGCAAGGGAAAGGCCAAGAAATTAGTCAGATAGTGTTGCCAGGAGCGGTGCCCTGAGCCCCCTGCGATGGCTGATAAAGCCCTGTTGTGACCACAGAGCAGCAGAGACAACGCCGTGATCCCAACCCCGCCTGAGAGCAGGAGGCGGAGGATATTTAAGTTACTAAACTGTGAACTCCGGTCTCCTCAGGTCACTCTGGAGACATCACCCACCTCCTCCTTAGGGACAGGAGCTGGTGGCATGTGCTCTTGGGGCACACACCCTTCCAGAAAGGATTTTGGAGAGGAAAAAAGTCCAAACCCCTGAGAATTTCTTCCAAACAGCTGAAGTGTCCCAGGGAGAAGGTCATGGTATGGCGATCACCGTGACAGTATGATCACACGGGACAGGGGCAGGACAGGGGCTTTGCCTCCTGCTCCCTTTTCTTAAGGGACAGGAGGGATGGGGTTTGGAGCACTGACATTTAGTGGGCAAACCAAATTTGGGAGCAACTCCTCCACTCGCCTCACTCAGTGGGAGACCTGGGGTCCCCCTCCCGTGGCCCTGCAGACCCCCGAGGGCAGTGGGAGACCTCCCAGAGCAGGAGGCACCCAGCAGCACTGTGGCTGCGTAAGGGAGCAGGGGAGAGGAGCTGCCCCTCACTGCCAGTGGTGGTGGGCGTACGCAGGGGTCCTCCAGCCAACTGGGTGTCTTCTGCCACGTCTTTCAGGGAAAAGCAGTGGGTATGGATGTTCTCAAGCACCACTTTGCTAGACACCCCTTGCCAGTGGACCAGGTGCTGCAGGGACATGCAGGCACCCAGGCCAGCCATGTATTTTTACTGCAGGAGTGACCATGGAAAAGGTGATCCAGGGCCGGCACATTGACTGGCAGAAGTTCCTACATGGGTACGTGAAGCTGAGCAATGGGGTTGCACTGGAGCTACTGAGGTCCCCCGCGTGGGGCTGGAGCATCCTGGGGGGCTTCAGCGGAACTTTGGGAGAACAGAGGAAATGCAAAGATGAGCAGGGATTTACAGGTACACCCTGGGATTCGTTCCAACTCTATAAACACCCATCAGAAATTTTTAAACCTGTTACGAGTCAACACATGATGACCCAGCAGCGTATTTTATGGTGCCAGTTTCACAGGTCCATGCCCTCCCCTCTGTGGCAGCTCTCCAAGAGCCTGTTCAGTTTTGTGAGCCATGGTGTCTTTTCACACCGTTGTGCATCATGTCATATGAGGAACAGAAGGACCCATGTCTGCCGGGGATGACGCTCTCTGGGGAGTGCTTCTTGAGGGGTTACCATCCCATGGAGGGCTGAGCAGGGAGCTCACTGGGACTTACAGAGGTCAATCTGCTCAGCTTATTGAAGAGACGGATAAGAGGAGACTTCATAGCTGATGTGCTTTCACAGGGAGATACCTCTGCCATGACTTGGCTCTTTGCACTGGTGGAGCAAACTCCAACACAGGGAGGGGAAGACAATTGTATTAAAAATTAAAATATTTGATAATGGGTCAAATAGTTAAAAAAGCACCCTTACTTCATCCTGAAGAGAGAGCAATAGAGTTTCTGGCACTGGAAAACTTTAAGACCTCATAAAATAATGTTGTAGCTTAGCCAGAAAGCCCTGAACTGGAGCAAAGCTTCCCTGGTGGAGCCCTATGATCCACCTTACTGGGCACTGAGAAGATGTCAGGAGCACCTTTCCACTTAAAAGCTGGTGAAGCAGACTCCTCGTTTTACTAAGAGCACTTAATATTGTTAGTGTGACGGCAGCTTGGTAGCACTTTGATCAGTATCTGACCTAGTACAGTCGCATCCTGAGCCCACTGCCCACCCTGGGCTGGTCGATATGGTCTCGTGTTAAAATTGATAACACCGAGATGCGGAGGGACAGATTTCCTTAAGAGACGCCAGGGGCAGAGATGGGAGCCTGCCAGTGTTCTCCCAATGACTGGATTGCTCCTTAGCGGTGTAACCATGATTCCTCTAGAGGATAAAAATGCTGTGGTCTCATTTATACTTTATATTATACAAGAGATTCTCAATGACAACCACCCTGAGCAATTTCTCAGTGACCTTCTTCAAGGGAGCTGGGAGGAATATTTGACTTATAAGTGATGAATTTTAGACTTCCGGTAGAGGATTTGGAATAATGAAAAATATCTGCTTATTCTATAATATTCTAGTTTATCCTAATCCTTTGCTTTGCTGCTAATACGAATTAAGATTTTTTAAAAATTAACCTATGAGTCTGATTTTCCAAGCAGTCTTTTTTGGTTGAAAAACGTCATTTTCTGGGTCAGAACTGGAGTGGAGGTACCATTCCTAACTTCCTTACTGCATTCACATGGTCACTGTATGCTGGCCCCGTGTTTTATGGTCCTGACGTATTTCTTGGATAGGGCTTGCTCTGAAAAACCACCAATTTGACAACTTCCAAGCAGATGAAATTAAATAAAAGTAGTATGACTGTGCAGCTCTGGGGACGCACGGCTCTGATGAGGTATTTTCAATAAATGAAGAGTTTTGGGAAGGAGAAATAAGTTGCCACCAGTTTGTTTGTCCCGTCATGCTCTGCAACCATCCCGCAAGGCTGTGCAAAACACCCTTGCCTTCATCCCCTGCATCACTCTCGCTTGGTGCCCAGCCAGCCTCTGCCGCTGGGCTGCTGTGGGGAGCCCGCTCGTGTCAAAAGCCGGAGCCAGGTTCCCACTCCCGCTGCAAAACATGGGTTTTAATCACAAAAAAAAAAAAAAAAAAGAGATTTAGTTTAGTGCATAAATTCAGTGACTTAATCAGTGAGAGCGGCCAACACATTAACCCCTATGTCGATGGGCTGAAAAACGAATCTGAGCATTTGGTGGCCTCGGTGACCGGGTCTCACATAAGTCACGAGCTTCGACACCCCCGTGTAGGTCCCGCGCTGGGTGGTGGGCGGGGGAGCGTGGGGGTGGCGGGAGGGATGCTGCGGTCTGGTCGCTGCCTGGGGACGCCCTCCTCCTGCACGCCCCAGCCCACCAGTGGGGCTTATCCACAGGGTCTGCAGTAGCCTGCGGGTATTTTAAAGAGCTTTGCTGTAACTACCGGTCAGTTTTTGCTCAGATCATATTTGCACCTGCAGCCTCGAAAGTTTTTGCGGCAGACAGTAGGCAAACAAAATACATCCTTGCAAAACGCTTGCAGCCCTGCGGGCTGCAGTTGTGTGCCTTAGATAAGGGTGTTGAATCTTGGATCTCCACGCACAGGTCCACTGACATTCAGTCCCACAAATTGTATATTTTAGATATGTTTTAAATGCAGACATGAGAAGAGAAAGCCCTCAAAACCCACTGTAAAATGTATTTCCAGATCTCTGCACGTTTAGTGATCATTAAATGAAAGAGAAATAATATCTTTTCCAGGCCTCTGAAAGTTTAGGGATCATTAAATAAAACAGAAGGAATATCTTTTATAGACTTCCTCGGGATTTGCATCCCATTTTCCTTCACAAAGTAAACTATTAAAACTATCCTGGCCTGTTAGCCCTGTGTACCTTGGGTCCTTGGGGTTATTCAAGCTAGAATAGCAAAGTGGAGAGATAAATTAGGCTGTAAAATGGACTAAGCGTTTCTTTTGTGGCCACTGACATTTAAAAAATTCTTCAGATAAAGGCTACCCACAATAAATATTTGCAAGTTAATGAAAGCCTTGGAAACTTCAGTATGCAGATGTAACACGGGTAAATACCCAGCATTTCTTCATGGAAATCCCAAGCAGTGGATGGGTAGTAGGAAACAATAGTCACGGGCATTAATATTTGTTGTGGAAAATGCCTCTTTATATAAGACATGTTTATTTAAAGGATGCTGAAAATCAGATTTGCAAAAGAAGATTGAACATTGGAATTGTAAATAAGCATAATCAAGTGGAATTTCCTTAAATATACTTAGGTACACTCCTCACATGGTGCTAATAACGCACAGCAGCACAGTGGATCAGAAACAGAGAAAAGTATATACTTACGCCTCTGTTGCACCCAAAATTGTACATTAAAGGAAAGACCATCCAAATTAGGAATATATAAAAGCAAGAGCCATAATGATTGCTGTGTATTAGTCTTCAGAAATTTAATGCATAATAAACATTCAGAATAATTTTAAGCTCAAAGTTCCTCCCAGTACCTTCTTTTCTAAGCCTGAGCATAATTTATTTGCTGTAGGAGATTTAAATCTTTAAAGCAATTGCATAAAAATAAAATATATGAGGTACCGAAGGGTAAAAACTTTCCACCCTTTGAAAGTATTCACCCTTAAGTTATGTTATTAAGCCAGACAATAGAAAGCTGTTAATACTTGTTCCCTGATTTGAAGTTTTTTTAAATCTTATATTCTTTTTCAGTAGCAACAAGATCAATAATAAATTTAGGGGTTTAGGCTCACCTATTTGATAGCATCCACAGAGTTTGTAAAGAAATGCTTTTCTGAAAAAAAACAAAAAAAAAGCTGTTTAATGTTCTATTTTATATTCATACCTCATTAACGTTAATAAGCAAGAAAGAAACAGAAGTTTGAACCCACTTGAATGAAATGCAATACAAGAGAGGGAAAAATGTGTACAGTTAAATACTCTATTTTCAGATGAAATCATGAGATGTCAGTTTACAGAAGACGCATAATGTGCCAGCCCACTGTAAAACGGAGCAGCCAAACAGCTGCTATTGTTCCTACCCTAGGAAAATTAAAATCTCGTAATAACATAGGCATGGAAGTTGCCTATAATTTCACATTTAGGCCTTTGTTTAGAAATGACTTGGGCTCTACTTAAGAGCAAAGTTCATGTAACTGGCAAGGCAAGACTGCATTATTATCTGACTGTAACAAGTCCTGTGCACAAAAAAGGGATTCATCCCAAAGGGTTATTTGGCGTGGCCAAGACAGCTCTGGAGCGCCAGGCCTCTCTGGTAAGTCCCTGCATAAATAGGAGAAGAAAATAAGTAGGCTTCATGAACAGAAGACTTTGTTTTGGAAGAAGAGGCGAGATCGATTAGCTACTAATTAGTTCTTTCGTGTCCAGCATTCGCAGGGCAGATGCTTCAACTTTGCCGAAGCCAATCTTTACTGATACTTCAGCTTCACTGATAGCCCCAAGAGACACGGGGTTCACCTCACTTTAGCGTGGTCAGACCCGTCCTCCCCATTTATTTCCCTGCTTGGGATTATGAAGAGACCCCATGGGATGGGACGACTGAGGAAGGGCGTTCCAGCCTGCAGTTAAAGTGCATCTATGGTGTTGATGGCCCATCTATTGAGGTGGGCAAAAGAGCTCCACCTCAACAATTTGTATTTTTTCTAGTCCATGTCTGGGACAAGAACGGGTGGGATGGGACGGGACAGGACTGGACACTGGCACCAAGTAGCTCAGTCTGGTTGTGTGCTGCAGTCTCAGTGCAAGTTATTCGCTGAATATGTTGCGTTCCCCATCTCCAGAAGACCAGCTGCTGCGCAGTAAAACTGATTCCTTATATCTCAGGACAACAAGAACATGCCTGAGCTGCAGTGCCTGCTGGGCCCAGGGGTACCACCACTGCTGGTAACACAGCAGTGCTTCTTCAAGGGTGAAGTGTTTATGGGCAATTCATCCCTTGTATCAGTTGCAAAGGTTGTTTCTTCTGCACATGCGTCACATCATTCTCCTCTAGCCATCGGTATGTCTTTCTTCAACAAAACCTTCCAGACTTGCTATCTGTGTCTGCCTGAGGGTCATGGGGAAACACATACAGAGAAAACACTGCGTGCTTGCATGGATGAGTAGAAAATAAACACACTTGGTGGAAAGATCTTGCTTTGGAAAGTCCATCTTATAGTCTTTTTAAGCATAAGAAAGTTACAAGTGCTTCAACTTGCTGTCCTGTTTTCAGATGTTACGTGCTGTACCACAATGAACAAATGGTACTTGCAACCCGGTCCTCCATAGCTCTCTTATTTGCAGCTGATTATGTAAAAAGTCTAGGCAGTTTCCTAAATTTTTGTCATAGAAAGTTGTTAAAAGCTGGGGACAAGATGTGCATCAGGACTCTCCACGTGGTGACAGTGACAAGACATTTTTCCATGAAAGCTTTTACCCAGACCCAAGGAGTTGGAACAAAGTTCCTCATTGCTCGGTGTTATTTAATAATTCCTCAGCCTACCCTGACCCTTGCAAAATGATCTGCCGTGGCCACATTAATAAAGCAGTTACTTGCCTGCTAATGCGCTTTTCAATTCTGCTTTTGGGGTGCAAGCTCTCTCTCTGAATGAAGTGAGCAGCTCCACTGTCTGAATAATCACTTCCATAAATTAATATGGACTGCAGCCACGTCCATCTGTGCTGTGATTTCCCCCCACCGCCCATGCTTGGAAGGGGCCTGTACCTCCTAAGTAATTATTTACATTCCACCTATTGCATTCTCCATTGCAGACAACAGTCTTTTCTCATTTCTCATCTCGATTTACTCTCTGTTGTTTTCTGTGTTAAAAAAATACTGCATGAGGGCTGAAAGCCCGTTGGAACCTCTGTCCTGCAGCACTAGGTGCCTTCTGCCTGTAACAGGGAATAGTTATAACTTATATGAAGAATCTTGGATCAGAGGAGTCTGAAAATAGAGATTATTATGATCTTTACAAGCTTTTATTTTGATACAGGCGGGTTGGTCTTAGTCACTTTTCTTAAATAAGCTGTTTTATTGTTATTAATAATAACATCTTAACCTTGCTGTCAACGGGAGAAGGATGAATGAGAAATAGCGGCCAAAAACGTTGCATAAACCCCTCATCTTCAGAAACCAGGCACCGCATTTACCCAGAGCAGCGAGGGCATAGGAAGCCAATGCAAAAACCCACCTGGGGACCGGCATGTGCCTGTGCGCGGCTGGTGGCCCCTTGAGGGCCGGTGGGGATGACCTGGTGGGGCCAGCGGGAGGCTCCCTCCTTGCCCGGCCGTGCTGGAGGCTGCTGGGACGCAGGGGCAGGGGATGAGCGGGGAGCACTGGTGCTCCTGGTCGTCACAAAATCTTTCAAACCAGGTGAGGTTTGGGGTGATCTATGGGTAAATTGTGCTCGTACGAGTGAGATCACGCTGGAGCTGGGACCGGGAAGAGATTTTCCTTTAGGCAAAGACTGTCAGGGACTGGAAGCTGCTTTTTTTCCTTCCCTCTGATGCATAGGGGTTGGCCACAGCCTCGGCTCCCTGAAAACATACTCGGCAAACGTCTCCCTGCCACCACAGGGACATGCAAAACTGTGGGGTTTGTGGTTTTCCCAGTACCCTGCGTCCCCTTGTTTTGCTGATGGGCACCATTAGGACTGCTCTTCTATGCAAAGGTGAGCCTGAAATATGCAGGACAGTTTTGGGAAGCACTTTTTGGCCTAGACAGGGTAGGGGCCAGGAAGGCAAGTATCTTGCCTGGACTAAATGCCTGTTACACTATTGCTGGTGGGTGAAGGAAATGGGGTTTGAGGTCCCAGATGGTCCCTTGAAGTCCTGTGTCCCCGCACAGCAGTGGTCTGGGGTCTCTGCTGGATTCCCCCACCGACAGAGCCTGGGAGAGATGGCGGGCTGTGACCGTGGGACTTCCCCGTCTTGCGCTATGAAGAAGAGGTTAGAGGTCTTGTGAAAGAGTGAGAAACAAAGGAGAAAGGTGAGCGAGAGAGAGAGGCATGAGATAAAGAAATGGAGGAAGGAGGTGACTAAGGGGAGGCACAAGGCCTCCAAGTGGAGACGTTACCTTTTTCGCTTTCCTTTACTGAATGTCCCCTCGTTGTTAAGTGACACACAGAGCTTGTAGAGGAAAGGGGGGGTCTGGCTGCAGTGACAGTCCTGGCTGCTCTGGATACTAAGCAGCTGGAAACAAAGAAAATTGCCTAAAATTCATCAGCCTGAATTCACTGCTAAATTCATCACCCTATCCAAATCCCAGTGACTTCAGGGAGCACTAGCCCGAGCCCCCAGGTCTGCTGGCAGATTAGCTACCCTCCGACTCCCAAGCTTATTTAGGGAATTATCTCTTGGAGAAAAAACAAATGAAAAGGCATTGCTGGCAACTGGTACGGCGGCACCCCAGCAGAGGCAGCCGGCATGCCCTCCTCCCGCAGCAGTGGGACCCCATTCCCCCTTCCCCTTCCACCTTCTTTTTTATAAAATAAGAGAGTTGGCTATGTCTGGCAGGGCACGAGCCGAGGTGCGTTTGCGCAGCCGAAGCCCCTCTGGCATGGCCTGGCCTCGCTGGCAAGCTCTGGGTGGAGGGAAGCGGGAGCGCAAGAGGGAGAACACGTCCCGTTGGCAGCGGTTTCACCAGCAAGCCTGCACAGCTTTTGCCCGCACGAGATTTTGGCACAAGGAAATTATAGTGTTAGTTTGTAACTTTTACAAGCATTGAAATTTATGGAGGAAGAACAGATGTTAAAAAAAAAAACCACCAAAACAAACAAATACCCAAAGCTGAAAAATAAATAACCCAGCTAAAAAGGAAGCCTCAGAGCCAGACTGACTCCTCAGTGGCTGCTGTGGAGGTGTCTCCGCAGCGGTGGCCCGGGACACCCGGCAGCCAGAGCGGTGGTGGGAGCTGCCCCATCCCCTGCGCCGTGCACCACTGGTCTCTTTTGTCCTTACAGCAGGATCATGTCACAGTGCGTTTCTCCATCCAAGCCAATGAGGGACACGGCCTCGCTCCATCCCTAGTGAGGTGCAGACCGGTGTGATGGGAAACTGCAGCAAAGTTTTACCGGTGGCGGTGAACTCGGGCTCGGTGCAGAGCCAGCGGAAAAGGGAGGTTGGGCAGATGGCGAGGATGTCCCCCGGGCCACTGCACGCGCGGGCTCTCCGTCAGCTGGGAGGTGGGCCAGGGAAGCAGCCTGCACGGACGTAGGGCAGCTGCATGGTGCCATCCATGTGGCTCGCGCCTCCGTGGAGGGAACCTTTCCCTCTGGCACTGAAACCAATCCAGGAGGGAGCCCCTGGACCGTGCCAGTTTTGCACTTCAAAAATGCTGGCAGGTAGGCTCTCCTTTCCGATTACATCATGTCACTACCGCTCACCCGGGCTGTCTCTGGGCATTGGTCAGGATCCAGCAGCAGCGTGGTGGATGCTTTAAACCCTGGTAGATTTGCTTCCCTCTCCTGATGCTGTGGTCCCTCTGCCAGTCCTGCTTTGTTAAAAATGTATGTTTTTATGAATTATTCTACTTGCCAGTGTTTCGTGTACAGCTGTTCATTCCCCTTGTGGCCCCTGCTGGGTTTGCTCCTCTTCCTGGAATGAGGGGCCTGGGCACACACGCTCTCGGGGGGCTGAACGCCCCTCCTGGGGACCCGCTCTCCCTGGGGACTCCCACACTGGCCTCCCTGAGCTGCAGGACCCACCTCTGTGTGTGTGTATCATTTTGAAGATGGCAGTGGAGAAGGTTTAAGTAAAAGCCTGTTTTTTCTCGAGCAGCGGGTGCAGGTAGAGCAGAGGCAGGGCTGTGGCTGGGGCAGGGGCAGAGGGAGAGCGTCTGGGGCAGAAGGGTAGGGGTGAAAGGACAGGGGCTGGGGCAGGTGCACAGGGGCTGGGACAGAGGGACAAGGACGGACGGACAGGGCAAAAGGACAGGGGCTGGAGCAGAGGGGTAGAAGGATGGGGCAGAAGGATGGATGGAGGGATAGAAGCAGAGAGACAAGGGTTGGGACCGGGGGACAGGGACACGGGAGCAAGGAGGGAGCAGGGGCAGGGACTCAGGTGTCGGGGCGGGGACCGGGGGCAGGGACAGGGGCCGGGGCAGCGATAGGGGCTGGGACCCAGGAGCAGAGACGAGGGCAGAAGCTGGGGCGGGGACGCAGGGACAGGGGCAGGGACAAGGCAGCGGCAAGGCAGGGGCAGGGAGCCGGAGGCAGACAAAGGGCGGGCAGCAGAGCCCGGCTCGCAGCCCGCGTCCCCGCAGCGGCAGCACCGCACACCGGCGCGCAGAGCCAGGAGCGGGAGGAGCGGGCGGCGGCGGCGGAGGAGGCGGAGGAGGAGGAGGGGAGGGACCTTCCCCTCCCTCCCACCCCGACACCGGGGGAAATAAATTATTCCCAGCCCTCGCACTCCCAGCTCCGTGCCCCGCACCCCGGCAGCGGCAGGCGGGGACGGCCGCAGCCTTCGGCGGGCGCGGAGGGGCCGCCCCTGCCCGCACCGCGCTCCGCTCCCCGCTGCCCCCACCAACTCCCGCGGGCCGCGGCGGGGGGCAGCGCCCGCCCCGTCCCCGTCCCGTCCCGAGCGGAGCGGCGCGGCGGCCCCGCCGTGCCCTGGATGCCCCAGCGGCGCCGGCGGCAGCAGCATGGAGCGGCGGCGGGGCGTCCCCGGGGGCTGGCCCTGCCTGCTGGCCGCCCTGGGTGCCCTGCTGGCGGCGGGCCGGGCGGCCGCCCCCCGCGCCCGCTTCTCGCCCTTCTTCTTCCTCTGCACCCACCACGGCGAGCTGGAGGGCGACGGCGAGCAGGGCGAGGTGCTCATCGCCCTCCACATCGCGGGCAGCCCCGCCGCGTACGTGCCCGGCCAGGAGTACCACGGTAGGTGGAGGTGCCCGCCGTGCTCGGCGCTGCGCGTCCCCCGGCGGCGGCCCCGGGGGAAGGAAGGGGGGGGGGGGGGGGGGGGGTCCCGCACCGGCACAGGGGAGGAGGGGGCTGGGGGGGGCGGTTTGGGGTGGGCAGGGAAACGGGCAGCCGTGTGCCGTGCCTCGGGTCAGCCCCGGCCAGGGGCTCCTGGGGGTTCCCCCGCCCTGCGGGACCGTCTTCACCTGCCCCGGCCGCCTCTCCCCCCGGGCGCAGGCACCGCCGCCCCCGGCCCCCGGAGCGGCCCCTGCGAGGCGCAGCCCGGAGGCAGCGGGAGTTCCCAGTCCCCTCTCCCTAACAGACCCAGGGCCGCATCCAGAACCTCCGAAGTTGCTGGAAGTCCGTCCCTTTCCCACTTTCCAGTGGCGTTCGGACCCGGTTCGCCCCCAGCGCATCACCCTTTCCTCGGCGGCTGTGCGGCGCCGCAGCTGGCGGCTGCCACTCGCGGGTCGCCAAAATGTGTCCTGGCAAGGACCAGGGGACCCCCCCGCAGCGCAGCCCGGCCCGGGGCAGCCGCCCTGTTGCTCCCCGCGGAGGGAGCCACGGGCGAGAGCGGTGGGTCAGGCGCCCACAGGTGGCTTCAAAGATGGAAGGTCGTGCCCAGAAATAATAAAACCTCTGCTTTTTGTGAACGCCCAGGGCGAGGAGGATTAAACAGAGCAGGCAAAGTTGGTCAGGCAGGTAGGGTCCTGACTTTCCTGAGGTGCCGGGTGAGGGGCACAGCCCAGGGCTGGCCGCGGCCTCGCAGGCAGGTACGCCGCTGCCTGCTGGGGAAAACCGCTTCCCGCTGCGGAGTGCCCCCGTAAACCCCAGCTGGGTCCTTCGGCAGCCTTCTCGCCGTTTCTCTCTATAGAAAACTTTCACGTGTGAAACATTTTTTTAATTCATAACCACGGAAGACCGCTTAAAAGTATATTCGCTCGTCCGTCTTCTCTCTTTGTGTCTGCGTGAGGTTTTGCAACGCTGCATACTAACAGCTAATTCTGCAGTAAGCGTTAAAAAGTCGGGAAAATGGAAAAGAAATATTTATTTAAAACACCTTGCTCAGAAACAGATACTGTGTAATGGTCCCTGGCTAAAGATGGAGTTAAACTTTTTACTTTGATATACTCCAGCTCAGAATTTAAGTTTTAGGCAAATCACAGAATCATTGAGTCGTGTGTATTCTAATTGAATTTTTAATTGTAAGAACAGAAAAAAACAAACACATCAAATACTCATTTTCACAAGATCTAAGGGGTCCTGAAGCTTTTGTCTGTAACAGTATAGCTTTACCAAATTCAGGTGAAAGTTTTGTTTTTAAAATATTGGTGTCCTTTTTAACAAACCACATATGTAAATTATATGACTTCACCAGGTGCAGTTTTTCCTTCGAGCCCCGTACCTTCTGGCCCGTAATACACGCTCAGGCCAGTTAGACTGCGTTCAACCTGCTGAGCCGCAAATGTGCAGAGGGAAAAAAAGAAGCTGGAATTTCCATCTTGCCCAATTTTAAATGCTGCGTTTTTCAAAAATAGGGTGCAGACACGTAAATAACGTAAATAAATCCCTTACTGCTGCCGCGTTTTCCAGCCTCCAGCCGGTGTTTAAGCCCCGTTACTGGTGCGGGGAGAGGGGTCTGCGGCGGGTGCGGGAGCGCTGCGGGCAGGTTTGCGGGCAGGGCTCCCCGGCTGCCCCGGCCCCGCAGGGTGAGGAGCAGGGATGGCTGTGCTTCTCCAGGGGTGTTCTTCTGCCTTTCGCCCTGTTAAAAGGGTTTTGGGATTTTTTAAAATATCAGCTTGCAGAGAAACGCCCCAGCTGCGCTCCAGACCTTTCAGGTGGCCCAGAGTGGATTTCCCGTCGCTGTTTTGCATCTGACAGAGCAAAACGCGGCGGTTTTGCATATACCTCTGTGCCCCCCCTTTTTTTTTCTCTCTCTTTTTTTTTTTTTTAGCACCCCACCCGCTCTCACGGGGCGCCCGGAGGTTTCGCGGAGCCGCTCCCCCGGCCCTACGCGCCCCCGCGCAGCCGCTGCGCACTTTGCGCGGCCGACCGCCGCTGGGGTGCCCGGGAGGGTCGGTACGCTGCTGGCGGGGGGCATCTTCCCCGGTGGGTCCGTCAGTCCCGCCGCCCGGCCGAAATTGGCGCGGTGGCTGCGCTTCGCCGCCTGGAGCAGTCGGTGCCGGCGCTGCGCCGCCCTCGGGGCCGTCACTGCCAACATCTGCCCCGGGGGCTGCACCCGCAGCACGTCGGGGTGTCTTTTGGAGCCACCGCATTAAGAAAGAGTAAACTGGAGGCATTCAAAGGGTCACACTCATTCTTACGAACACAGAAGAAAGTCCGCAGGCTGAACTTGAAAACTGATTTGTTTGCACGGCGCAAGATGTAGGTACGCCCCGGCGCGAGGCAGCCTCCTATCTCATTTCTAACTTGCAGTAGTAGGGTTTTTTTTTAAAATTTTGTGCACTGATTAAATACTTAACCTGTGCCAAAACAAGGCAAGAAGCACTGCCTCTTTGCTATGCACAGCGCAGCAGACGTGTCTTTGAGCTAAGCACACTTACTCAGTTTTTCTGAAATATCTCATTTGAATATTTTTAAATGTAACAATTATCAATGTTAAATATAGCACAAGCAAAAAACCCCAAAGTATACAATCTGAAGAAATAATTTGAAGCAATCTGGGCTTTTATATAGTGCAGTTTAATGTTACTGGAAAATGCCAGTCTGCGCTGGTTGCGCTTTTGTCATTTAAAAATCAAACTTTAAAGGCGGTCTTGTGGGGACACAGAGGTGGAGTTTTGAGATGCAGTACAGAAGCACAAGACAAGGGGAGATTTGCATATGTCCAATGCAAATTTAATATTCTCAGAGAGAATATTAAAATACAGTGCTCCGACTCTTCACAAGTTCCAGTGAGGCCCCGCTTTACACTTACTGCCCCTTCATTCAGCAGGGACAAGTGACAACAGCGTCCAAGAGCATTGAGTTCAAAGAGGAGAGAATTGGATGAAACCATACACCCAGGGCTGGATGAGAAAAAATTCTCATTAAAAAAAATCAGCCAACAACTTTATGTCAATTTGCTTAGATACTCTGCATCCAGTGGAGCTGTGACACTGGCTCTCGTCCGTTTGCCCAACTGTCCCTTGCGCTGCCCCGCACCCCTGGAGAGGAACAGTGTCTGGGGCAGCAGCCACTTGTCTGGGAACCAGGCGAGCACAGGAGCTTCTGCACGTGGCTTCACTGACACACTGAGTTTGGCACTTCATTTCCCTGTGTGTCTGAATTTCATAAGTAAAATGAAGGCAATAATACTCCCTACTTTGCATAGTTAAATTAGATACTTTGGGATTTAGCACTTCTCCTCTAACCCTTAAAAATACTCCAGATTTGGCCCTATTCCTGCAATCAGTAAATATTTAAAAAAAACATTCACTGATTGAATAGGACCAGACCTACCCTGCATATAAATATGCTCTTTTATATACAGCACTGACTTGATAAATTGATAAACAATTTTATTACCTTTGGCAGACTTTTATTCCTCGAATTAGCTTATTTTGAATTTAATTAAGTCCTTGAGCTGGCAAAGCACTTAAGCGCTTTCTCAAATGCAAACTGACAAAGTGTGCGCCGGTTTAATGTAGGCACCTGCTCAGCTTCCTTCCAGCCAAGTGGTGGTCGTGTGTTTGGAGAGCTGCATGGGGGCCCGCTTGGCTTGCTCGGAGCTTCACTGTTAGATAGCAGTGACCCTGGTTTGTTTTTCTCCTGGGCTTTCCACTGCAGTCTGCAGAGCAGAACATAATTTCTTCAGGAAAAAAAAACCAAACAAACCAGCAGCAGTATTTATTGAATTTTTTTATACAAGTTCTTTTGGGTTGATTTCCAATCTGGGGTCAATTTTGATTATCCATGTCAACTCGCCTTCGGTGCTGAGAGCATGTGCCATCATTTATGGGCAGATAAGTATATTGGAAATGAACGAAGAGAAAAGGATAAACTTGACTGAATGTTGAGTTTTTGCTGCCCTTAATCGCAGAAACCTAAAAATGAACCGTCAGATTTGTTGCATTTAAAAAGTACAAATGGTTTACCTTTACACCGTATTTTTTCTTATCCCTTAAAATTTTTTCTTTCTGTCACTGTGAACAGTGCCTTTTTCCCAAGGTTTCAAATTTAGATCTTTTAGGAACAACTTTGAACTGTTTTCCCATGATTGATGTTAAAACTCATAATTCTGCCCTTAAAATAGTTTTCTTTAATGAGACTTGAGTTTCTATTTCACTCTCCATTGTTCCCTTTTTTTTTTTTTCCAGAACGGATTAACCTTCAGTCCCCAAATGTTATCAGTTTCCATCAATGACTGTTACTATTCTTAGATATACAGTATATTGTCTGGAACTGTTGCTTTGATAGGTTGTAAAAAAAAGTTTTCAACTATTTTAAGTGGCAGTTGTGCACTCTTTCAGCACTGATAAAAAGTTGTTTAAAGTCTCGCCAATTCCACCTTTGTTACTAACCACTGTATTTAAGAAATACAGATTGTGACGTAGTATCTGTTTTCATTAGGGTTACTTACACTTCTGATACCCACTTGATCTGCAGGGTATTTTCATTGTAAATTCTTATTGTTCAGATTATTAAAATATAAAAAGGTGTTGGAGTTCAAAGTGAGAGAGGGGAAGAGAGAAAATAACCGGAGAATAAGTGGTGATTCTGCATGAGGTGTAAATAGGATTATTACTGAGTTGCAGAAACTCAGTTTCTTTATCAAATACTTTGTCTACCAGTTATGCCAAAGTGTAGAAAGCTTTTTGTGAGCTGGTAGAAGTAAAGAGTGAGCAGGAGGTGATTGGTAACAGAAGAGCAGATTTCGGTCCATGCTTTCCAGCATCAGCCTGAGAAACAGGTCAGCTTCTTGAGTCTTTGTTAGGATATGCCCTCAAAACCTTTCTCTCATCTACTTACACCCTCCTCCGATCTTTGGGAGAAGGAAACTTCCCTCGCTTTTTCTTTTAAATTAAAGAGGTGTGTAGAAATTTTTGTTCCTGGGAATCCAGTTAGCTCCAGGAATTAGTCTGCAAATCTTAAGGGACACTTAAATTAAACACACGAAGCTGGCAATGGGGAGTATTGGAGAGGGAGTTACTGAGAAGGGGGAAAACCCACGGTCTTCAAGTCTCTTCTTTCCTCTATGGTCCTTAGCAATATCCTGCAGCTGCATAAAGGTTTTGTAGCACGTAACAATTTCATCTGGGGTCAGCATTTACTAAAAATGTCCTCATCCACCAAAGCCCCCAGGGTGCACCTTGGCTGTGTCTGTTGTATTCAGGATTTTCTTGCATAAATGGAACTTTGCAAAAGCAAGGCTCGTTTCTCAATACCGTGGCCTGTTCTTTAGACGGTCTGTAGTTTGAATTTGTCAGATCTGAGCCGTGCTTTAGTACGTTTTTGAGTGAATATGGGTTTCTAAATCTTGATGTTGACCAATGGATTGTCTATATTTCTGAAGCTCTTATCTGGTCCCAGAGTCCATGTAGTAAATCTCTGCAAATTTTTAAAAGTTGTGCTTTTAAAATCTCTTGACCAGAAACCGACGAAAGATGCCAACCTCAAAAGAAAAAGGTAGGCAAGGTCACAGCTGGCAGCCTCTTATAAAGCATGTTTCACTAGGGAAGATGTTAAATTTTAATGGGTTCGGCTGTCATCGCTCTAATTCGTGGGCCAGATCAGCAGTCAGCAGATGGCTCAGCCATACATGTGGTCAGGCATGGGATTGATGAAAGGAGGTAGAAGGTCCACAAAGGCCTAAATGAGCCTTTCTTGCAAATTTGCAGAAGAGATGTAATCTCCGGTTAAATCCTTTCTCCCCCCATCAGGGGGCTGCTTCCCCCCCGCAAAGGAGACTTGATTGCCCCAAATAACAGAAATCAAAGTCAGCACGGCGTGCCGGCGTGACCCACATTTGTCAGGTGACATCTGACTGTAGGACAGAAACGGCATTGTTGGTGTTACTGGTCTGCGTAGGGCAGACTGCGCTGGCCATGTCTGTATACATTAAACACATGGTCTCTGCCTCAGTGAGTTCACCGTCCGAGGCCGGAGCTCCGTGTGGGGGCTGGCATGTGTGCATGGACCTTTCCCACAGCGTGTCGCCCAGCGTTGAAGTCAAGGAAGAAAAGAAGCCAATAAATGGTGGAAGGGTGCAAAAATACTGTTTCAGTGGGGATATTGCGCACGTTTTCTGCTTTCCGCGTTTAAAGGAGATATTTTTTAATGTGTATAATTTATCTGCGGAATTTGTTGCTAAAATCTGCCCATACTAACAGCTTTTAAGCAGAAATAAAAAAAAACATTGTAAATAATTAGCAGTTGTAATTAGATATCAATAGATACATATAAAACAAGGTATAAACCTTGTGCTTCAAGACCTAAGGTGACCAATAAACGATTTATAAGTAGGTTACTGTGCCGTGGTGGCATGTAGTACATTTCTCTAATGTTTCCCGCATTGATTATTGCACCAAACCTGTGTTGGTTCATTAGGTAGAACAGGGTGAGACTGTCAAACCGGCAGCATTTCTCCTTTTCCTTATTGTTCCCCTGATCTGGATTTTTGAAGGCCACTGCTTTTGAAATACCATAGCACTTTATTATGGTACAGTATCGCAGTATTTGCATATTGACGGGTTGTAGCATGATTCTCAATCTGATAATAGCCATGGTGATACAACCGAGATGGATTCAGATGCAACCTTTATTTGCTTTGTGTGTCTCATGTCCTACAGCTGTGGGTTAGATTTGTCATGAGTGTTTGCTGCGTGGAGAGGGAAGGAAACGGCACTGTCTTACCTCTGAGAATAAGCAGCCTTTCATACCGGCCCTTGTTATGAGAATTTCAATAGTCTCCGATGAAAGGTTCAGTCTTTTTAACATGCTTCCTTTCTTTGTGTTAACATTTCCTGCCTTTTCATCGGCCCTGAAAGGTGCACAGAGTGCAAATGTGTGTCTGGAATATTTGTGTAATTCCCACTTTTCCCTCCCCAGTTGTGACTAGCCTCTGGGAAGAGCATAGGACAAACTCTGACAGTGCAACTTTTAACATCTGTCAGAGCCCAAGAACAGATTGCTCGGGGAAAAGACCTTCCCAGTTTGTCAGACGATGCCTTCTTGTTAGGCGGACGGTCTTCCTCTGCTCTCCCTCCCCTCAGGTCAGTCCTGGAAAATGAAAGTTGTGCAGCGTGTCATGCAGTTCGCGTGGATCAGGCTGGGCCGTGCCGACGGACAGTGGTGTCACGGAGGCAGAGGCCCCCTGGTCCATGCCTGTGGCACCTTCTCCCAGGTTCCCCGGCCCCGTGTGCAGATGCCTCCCATGGGCGAAACACTTTTTGCTCTTTTCCTTAAGGGAAGAGCAGGGTCATGGAGATGTTTGGGGGTTTTTTAAGACTTTGTAGTGTTTTAAAATATCTCTCACTAAGCATTTACCTTAAATAAGGCAATGTCAGAGAGATGTACGTCCTGCGCATAGAGAGAGAACCAGGGTTTGTGAGGGGCATTAGGGTTTGTGCCCGTTTATTCTACCGTCCAGGAGGAGCCATTACTCTGTCCTTCTGCAGCTGGAGAGGTTCTGGCTGGGGCTGGAGGTGGCACCCAACGGCCGGGCACGGGGCCACGGGCTCCCTGCCATCGTCTCCGGCAACCGTCTGGAGCAGCTGATGCCTTCTGGGCAGCACAGCGTTTCCTGGGCAGCTGGGTTCAGCTTAGCTTCAGGCAGAGGTGCCTGTGGGCTTGTTCTTCATCTCAGTGGCCACAGCATCACCTGTGTCACTCCAGACTCCCTTCAGTGTGGTTGGTTGTTCACGCTGAGCCCGCTGCTTCCAGCATGGCTTTATATTTGGGGAGACTGGTTGGTGTGTGTGGTTTTTGCATGATGGTAGTGGTCTCTGCAAGGCTCCCAGAACCCGCTGCTCCTCTCCCTCTGCCCTGGTGGGATCCTTGGTCTTCCTGGGGAACCAGGACAACCCTGGCTGCTACCCTGTAGTGTTTCCTCGCCAGCTGTTGTAGGCAATGTCTATTCTGTGAACATTCCAGTCTAGAAACTGGGAGGTGTCTGGAGGGACTGGACAGGAGTGGGGAAACTCGACACGAGTGGTCTGTGAAAGTTGGAGGGGAGCACGTGAAGAGTTCAGACACTTTCACAGAGGCTTTTATTGCACAGCGGGGGCTGTTTTTCGCAGTCTTTGTAAGGTCCTTGCCATATTTCTTCATCCTGGGAACAAAACAGAGGCGGCTGTCCCCTGCTCCTCTCTAGGCACTTTGATATTAATATTGGTTGTGAGAGTTTCAGAAGTGTCTCCTCGGGGGGTGAAATCAATGACTCTTTTCCAGCCTGTGTCTGTTGAAGTTCAACCTGCAAGAGCCCTGAGTGACAGCAGGCGACAAATCCATCTCCCTTCAGGTGCAAGCTTTATCCTACACTACCCTAAGGTTTTTAAAAAAACCCTGCTTTCAGACTTCTACATTGACCTTCCTCCTAAAATTGTGTGTGCTGCAGGTTTCTCTCCGAACTGTGGAAGTGCTTCAGTGCTGTGTCCAAGTGCTGCCCCAGTTTTCCATGCCCTGGGGTGACAAATCCCATGGGGTGTATCCAGCCCGGTGCTCCCCACAGATCCTCTCTGGGGGGACGCCCTGCCCTGCTCCCGGAGAGGGAGGTGGTGGGACAACCTCTGGGACAGCCTGTCCCCACCTCCCCACCTGAGGGGCCGGTTGCCAGCAGGGGAAGACGTGAGAGGGATGGTGGCCCTGCATGCCTCCAGTGCCTTCCCTCCTCCCCTTCTCCTATCTGCCTACTCAGAGGAGGGAGCCGCTTCAGGGGACAGTTCAGAGTATTCGATTGAGATGCCTGGAGTAAAATTTGATTCGGGTTTGGTGGATGAGAAACCTTATTAATAAGCCCAGTCTTCTGGGTGTAGGGGTTCACTAGGTGTTGGAAATATTTGTGAAGCCATGTGTGAAACTACCGCTGTGTCTCTTCCTGAGGCAGCAGCCTTATGCCATGCAGACATGCAGGGTGGGCACTGGTTTCTCCCTTTGGTTTTGCAAGATACAGCATAGTGGGAACTGGCAGTGCCCTGCTCTTCGTCATCAGGGTGAGCAGATTAACCATCAGAGATGGGGCTGAAGGTCTGTGTGTGTTTCCCTGAATGGCATCTGCTCACACATACACACAATTGTAGCCGCTCATTTCCCACAGGAGGCAGGGCTGCACACATCAGGCCGAGGGGATCGAGTTATAAACCAGACCGAGACAAAATGCTATGAGCTCTTACACCACACTTAGCAAAATAATGATTGCCTCGGTTTAGCCAGAGTTGTTTATTCCTCCCCATGTCTGCTTGAAGGGTAGTTTTGTAAATAAATGGGTATGACCCGACAGAGCTGAAAGACAAGAAGAGGGTCTGCCTACCAACTCTAGCTTTGGCTGTGGCTGTGTCTCCTACTGTCCGGCTCATCGTTCCTTGCTGCCATGGGTGGTCAGACACTAACACCCCATCCTTTGTCCCCCTCCAGTGCCTGGCCATCATGTGGCTGTACACAGAGCAGTCCAGCAGGTGAAAAACACACAGCGTAAGGGGCCTCTTTCCATCCCCCAAATGTAATTTTTGAGAGTGCAGTTAGATGACCAAAAGTTGGCAAAGAAGCAAAACCCCAGTTTGTACAGGGAAATCTATCAAGCAAGCTCCCTTTCATGCACAGGAGTGCATCTGGGAGCAAGTACCGTTTTCCTCTCCTCATCCTGCCACTTCACATGGCTGGCGGCGGTTCCTGCCCTGCCCCAGCTTGGGTTTGAAGGGGTCTGCGTGTTGGTTGTCCACGGGTAGTGCATGTAGGGTGCTCCCTGGGAATGTATGGGGAGACTGTGAAAGGGGATGGTCTGTCCATGTGCTGTGCACATCATAGTGGAGAGGAGGGAAGGAAAAGGGAAAAGAGAGAGCATGCAACACTCGCTGCCAGAAGACTTAGAGAAATCTGGGAATATTTTTCCCTCTGTGGCTGACAGGTACTTTGTGGTCACAGCATTCAACATGTCTGGTAGAATATTCATAAATGAGTTAGCAAGGACACAGAAAATTTGCTTTCCTGTGTAGGTTGCCCATGCTGTTGCAGAGGAATACTTCATGGCAGAGCTGGGTCTGTCCATGTGAATCCTGCACGGGGAAGCTCTTCCCATGCTAGAAATGAAAGTGATGAGTAGGTGATCGGCCTTTTTAACATCTGAAAACAGCAGCATGACCCTCTGTGGCCTCTCTTCATGTCAGGCCCTGGGATGTGAGAAGCCATCCATCACGTCATGGGGCTTGGCAAGGTCTCTGCCGTTTGCCTTCCACTTTTCCCACTGCTCCCCAGGACAATACAATAGATAGGAAAGAACAAGAAATATAGATAATATTTATCTTTCTGGCTGAACAAGGCCACAATAACCTTCCAGTGTTCCTATCTCACAGGGGAAATGCACTGCTAGAAAAAAACAACCCTTCTTCCAGAATTAGACACATTCATCTGGACATGGGATGAAATGATTATCGATACCAAGAACTGCAGAGAGAAACAAAACAGCACAACTGGCCAGGCAAAGATCCTGGTTTAACAAAGAGCAGTTTGTGGGAATGCCAGGCATCAAAATTAAAGAGTCAGTACTGTAAAGTGCTGTAAAGAAAAAAAAAAATCCTACTATGTTTGAAAAAAAGGTTGTCTGGCTAAACTCCAGCATTAAACATTTTTGTAGAGCAATACTTCTCACTTGGCCCAAAAAGATCATAGCCTTCAGAACCTCATTCTGGTTAGTATGAAGACCAACAACCTCTGGCAAATATTTTTGTGCTTTCCAGTTATTATAGTTGATTTGCTGAGGACCGATACCCTGTCAGATAGGTTTTCAAGTCGATAGTATTCTTGCATGAGACACAGACTGTAGAATTGATTCAGCTGGATTTGCCATGTTTGAATTGAATTCATTTAAAATCTGGTTTTGCAACGATAAAAACTGATAAAGTATTTGAGTAGAATTTGGTACATGTTTTAAGGAAAATGGGGGAAGTGAAGCATTTGAAATATATTACTGATATTTTCAAAACATAGTTTTGATTTTTGTTTTGGAAAAGTATCATCATTGTGAAACTGACTGTGAAAAAGAAAAAAAAAAGAAGTTAGCTGCATAATCAGAAAACGAAATGAGACTTTTCTGCTTGAACAAAATTCTTTATCTAATTTTTTTGGGTTCATTGAAGATTTTCATATTGACCTAACTGATATTTTAATTTATTTTTTTGTGCTAAACCCCTCAGTACTTCTCCTTTTATGTTAACCCAAGCTGATCTCTTTTTCTTTCTTTTTCTTTTCATTTTGGTCACTGAACCAAAAATCGAACAGTTCTACTTCTGACAAGTTGACCATTTAATTTCCGGCCACTGAACAGATCTGATTCAAACAAGTAACCAGCACCACTCTCCTCACGTTTGTTCCCAAAATAAATTACAGAATAATCATCCGCTCTTTAAGGTACCCAAGTGCAGTCGGTAGCAATACTTACATTTCCAAGGTAACAAACCGATGTTTTCTATGATACCTGTGGTTGCTATGTGGCTTCTGATGTATACATTGACCACATTTTCCTTTACATCTAGTCATTGTTCAGTTTTCTTTTTCAGCAGAAATCTTTTTCCTGATTCGGTATTCAGTAAAAAAGGCTGAGAGGAGATCTGTCACTTGGCTCCTTCTGGATGTCTACAGTTAAAGGATATTTCCGCTTCCAAACTTGAAAACTTGTTGTAGTGCATCTATAGAATTGGCATTCGTTTAACTTGACAAATAGGCCTTCGTGTCTCTAAAATTATCTTTTTTTCCAAGGAATAATATTTACAGGGCTGTCCACCTCAAACAGAAATTAACTACTCGGAGCAGACGTGGAAATTGGCTTTGAGAGATGCAAGTTTATTTTGTTCAGGGAAATAATCCCCTAAGTTCTCCCTGGCCCTGCTTTTCTGTCAACCTATAGTTAATGCAGTTATGGAGTATAACGGAGTTACAGTGGAGCTGTGATGTTTGCAGACTTTGCCTTGACCAGCAGAGATGAAAAGGTGAGGGTTTGGCTGGGGCTGGCAGCACCGGTCCCTCCCCAGCCTCAGGCAGCCCGGATTACTCCAGTGAGCATCTGTGGACCTTTTCGCTCAAAGAAATGTAAGTTTTGTTTCATCAAGTGGTAGCAGATGTTAGGGAGCTTTCATGCCATTCATCACCGAGGGAAAGCCAATGCGATGGCATCTGGCTGTTTTCTTAGTACAATTTTTTTTTTTTAAAACTCTAAACTGTCTTTGAGCAGCAGTGGTGGTGTATTACGCACTGGATACTCTTCTTCTGGGACCTTGCCCAAAACCCCAATGTCCAACTCCTCCCAAGCGCCTTTTTCCCAATTAGTGAGATTACAGTAGAGAGCAAATTCTCCTGCTATTTGCAACATTTTCCGTTTGAGAAAACACATTGTAAAATTAATTGCAGTACAATATTTCTTCTGATTGCACATCACTAATTGCTCAGAAACACTACTGAGTGACTCGCACCGTAACTATTAAGCTTTCATTCCTGATTTACAAAGCCTGCACTTGTTGCAGTTACCAGGTATTCACTACATGCAAACAGTCAGAAACAGGGAATCTTTTTTTTCTCATTGTTGTACTTTCTCTCGAGGGTAGATTTTTTACAAGGTGCAGAACTTATACTGGAGCTAGTAAGCATCGTACCTCAAATCTTTAGACTGGCTAAATTGTTGACAAACAAAAATTGCGTGTTCTGTCTGACGCCTTGGAGCGCTCCAGCTTTTAACGCTCCAGGGCGGAGAAGGACTGTGGTCCCCATGAAAGAGGATCTGTGCCAGCGAAGCCCACAGCTCCTTGGTGCATCGTGTAATACAAGTGACGAGACAAGAGCTTTGGGCAGCGGGACAAGTTTTAACTCTACTCTCTGCTTGAAAATTTTACTAAAGCACTCCTCGAGCCAAACATCTGGATGGCAGTTTCCATCCCTCCTGGGGCAGTGCTGCATCGGGGCAAGCCTGACCACGGTGTCCAGGTGCAGAAAGGTGAGGCAGAAGGGATGACCATGTGTGAGGAAGAAGACAGATTTTCAGTTTACCAGGTTATTCCTCTCTTCTCTCCTTTTTCAAAGAGCTGGGCTCATTGCTCAGAGAATGTAGCCCGATCAACAGCTTCCATCTAGTAACTTCCCCTCGAAACTGCTACGCAGATGCATTGGTAGGAAAAAAATGCCCCAGTCAAACGATCTGGATGATGTTCCAGCTGCGTGCCAGTTCAGTTCTCTTCTCTTCTGCTGAATTTAACATGTGTTTATTATGTTTAGCATGCAGAGTGGCTGTAATGAATTTGAATTAGAGGGGAATCATCTTCTTTGTGCTTTTTTTTACGTCAAGAACACTGTACTCTGATATAAAGAGAGACTTATGCCTTTGTAATTAGCTAGACCAGAATTTGATGGCCTTTTCAGTTTTGTGTTTTACTTGCTGGTACCTTGTGTAGGTGTTTACCATTGAGGCAAACCAGGAATGAATGGTAATAACACATCACATTTTCTCTATTCCTCTTGAACTAATGGAAATGTTAAGATATAATGAAGGTATAATAATAAATTTCTTTTAGTTACACACTTAAGAGCATATTCCATGGTATCCTTTGTTACATACCTGGCCGTTTTATTGCTTTTTGAGCTTTTCTGTTGCAGGCAATCAGATTGCTGCTGAGATAAATAGTCGTACGTGTTGGGTAGCTAATCATTTAATGTGCTCTTCAGAACAGAAGAGGTGCCATGGGGAAATATATGTGAGTGGGGTGGCAGAGATCTTAATGTATATATCAGGATCCTGGGTATTTAGCAGCTATTTATTATGCTTACTGTCTGTGTCATGGCAGGCCTAACGTAATTCCTGTCATATGCCAAAAGACAGCCCAACTGGTGTCTTGAAAATCCCCCTTTAATATCTCCCAGGAAGACCACGTTTCTGTGGCTTAGATCTGGCTTAGGCTTTGTATTGGTGGGGGCACCTTTTATGTGGTACAAAGCTGTTAATATATTGGGCAGGAATTAGGAATTACTGGGAGATCTCCCAGTTCTGCTTAAAGAGGAAAAAAAAAAAAAAAAGAGTCCTGTGGTATGCTTAAATATAAACTTACCTAAATGTACCCAAAGACTTAGGTTCATTTTTACTTTCCAAGAACATGAAGCTGTGGAAGGTTGCAAACATAATTTAAGTTTTTGTGACTTGTTCACTGTAGGAATACCTTTTGTTGAATTTGTGGGCTGCAAAAGCCTGTGTTATTTAAAAAGCTACAAACTGGAACATTTCACTGTGAGAAATGGAGGAAGAAAGAAACGTTTCTCAAACTTAAAGCAGGATTTTTACATATTAACTATAAATATCTTGCAACTGTATGATTTGCTTTTAAATAAAATAAAGCGGCTTGCTGTCTCTGCAGAAATGAATTGGGGAAAGGGATTTATCCAGGGTAATTCAGTCAGATGAATGGAGAGATATGTCCATCACCACTGACGTGACGGTTATTCCTTCTAAATATAAACTGATAATATTATATATTACAGGCTTGATTATACCGTTAAGAAGATTAGTACATTTAAACAGAAAATAAAGGCTTATGTGCCCTAAATGTGAAACTAAAAGGAGAGGGGTTTATATATGGCAGTATCACAACATTCAGTACTTTTGAACAAGGTATTTTCCCCATGAAAATACCTGTAAGGAATAATCACTGCATGCTGCCTCTGGGAATAGGTGGGATGCCTTAAATCTAATCTCTTTCAAAGTGGTAATTTAAACATATGCAGGTATTAATCTTGGCATACTTGGGTGTGTTTATTGGAGTAGGCATAATGATTGCATGCAATCATGTCCACAAGGGCAGTTTTCTGGCTCATCTGTTTTCTGTAAATGTTTGGGCCATCCTTTAATTGCAGAAAAAACTATTAAAAAATGTGATAGAAGGGAAAAAAAGGTTGATGATGCCTCTGTAATATTTCTGTGAATCAGATCTATGAATTTAAAATATTTAACAAGTATTAAAGATTTCAGTGTCTTTCAATATTGTGCTTGACTTACACAGTACCATCTCTAAGGACATAGTAGCTGAATCTTTTGATGGTATTGAATTTATGACATTGAATTTAAGACTTTTGTGCTCATGTCATGAAGCTTGTTAGGTAGTGTTTAACATGTCTCCTTTTTCACTTTTATTTTTTTTTAAATTCTTGTTCTTTATAACCTAGTAGTTCTTCTCAGTGAAAGATTTATAGTGAGGATGGGGGAAGACTTGATCCTTTCACAGTTATCTTCCTGATAGATAGCACTCCTTGATTTCCTTTTATGCACCTCTTAAATTAGATATTCTGCACCTTAATCACAACACTATCTTACTTACTTTATCTTTTAAGAGTAAAAGCATTGCGATTATAAATTAACTTAGAAATATTATAAGATCTTCTGCCTGGGGGGCTTGTCTTTGTTTCCGGCTCAAGCATTGCTCCCTGGTCAAGTCCTGTCCAGAGAAAAAAGCTCCTTAATTGAATCACATAGTCTTTTTTCAGTGGTGCCCAGTGATAGGACAAGAGGTAACGGGCACAAACTTGAGCACAGGAAGTTCCATCTTAACACAAGGAGGAACTTATTTCCTTTGAGGGTGGCAGAGCACTGGCACAGGCTGCCCAGAGAGGTTGTGGAGTCTCCCACACTGGAGACATTCCAAACCTGCCTGGACGCCGTCCTGTGCAACGTGCTGTAGGTGACCCTGCTGTGGCAGGGGGTTGGACTAGATGGTCTCCAGAGGTCCCTTCCAACCCTGACCATTCTGTGATTCTGTGATTCTGTGAAAAGTGCTGTGCAGGTCAAAATTAAATGTTGGCACGTTGGAGGGCAAACCAAGGAGACAGGAACACACGGATATGTTCAGTGCTGACTTTTCCACCGACTGGTTTCTCAGATCCCCTTGCAGAGGGGTTCCAGCCCCCCCGAGCCCTGCTGGGTGCCGGTAGCATGTCTGCCTGCCGGGTGCTGACAGTGCTCGCTCTGGAAGGGGAGGTCAGGTCTGGCCTGGGCTGAGATGCTCTGAATTTGCTGCCCTGCTTCCCCAGCGAGCTGGCCGGTGCCATGGGGAAGGGCTGCCGGGCCACTCCTGTCCCGGGGGACAGGTTGGGGACACAGCCTCGCCTGTCCCTCCTTTGGGGCTGGAAGCTCAATGTGCAACCTGGCCCTTCCTGGGGCTGTATGTGCTTTTTGCACTGCCCATTTAAACTCCTCAAAGCTGCGTTCTCTAAATTATTTTTTAAAAATGAACTTTCCTAGCTTTTACATATCTACAAGAGCTGCCATCGTCTAGACACCTAAAATTCCCTTTACTCGTGCTATTAGGACCAGTGCATCGCAATGTCCATAATATTGAAATGTCCCAGTATGTATTTATTACTTCTGTTGCTTTGGTGCTATTTTCATTGACATAGCAAGATGTTGTAGACCAATACACTAAATAAATGTTTTTCACATTGCTGTGGTGTGGTTGCCTTTTCTGCATGCTTATGCTTGCAAATAAAAGTATATGTCCCTGAAGCAAATTTATGTGAACGGGCTCTTTTCTAAGGCGCTCTCAGTACGCTGCTTGTCCACCTCCCTTTTGAACATCTTGGTTAACTTCAATCAAACGTAACATAGGGATGTAGGTCTCAAAGATGCTAGATACCTGAAAGCTTGATGGAAATCAGTAGCCAGCAGATGGAAAAGACCCAGGGTAATGCCTTCACCAAAATTGAAGACAGTCGGATGAGTTCAAGTATTTATTAATCCCATGAGAACTCATGCAGAGAGCGACCCTGCACATGCCGCAGGCATAGAAACAGTGTGGTAATACCCTGCTATACCCTGCAGGCACTGGGGGATTTAGCAATGAGGCACTGATCCCCACCAAAAACAGTTTTTATTTCCCCATTGAAAATAAAAACTACTCTACTGCAGTGTCTTCTGTGGATCCCAGCTGCAGGGCGTTGGGCATCAGGGCCTGGCTGTCCTTGGGGTGGTTCATGTTCAGGATGGCCTGGAGGCTGCTGAGGCTTGTGGCCCTGTCCCAGCTGAGCGAGGGTTGGCAGTGGTGGGGTGAGGCCCCCTTCATTGGGATGGGCATGGATGAGGGACAGCGGGGGTCCCCAGGGGATGGGGGTGCCCCAGCGCTGGGATGCCTCTGCTCCCACACTTGCAGCAAAGCCCTTAGGAGCAGCAGTGGGTTTTAGGTTTCTAGTCATGTCTGGGAGATAATTTGTTGTCCTGGACACATAACCAGTTCTTCTGGTGACCATCAGAAGTCAGTGGCTTTTAAGCTCTAGTCCCTGAAGTTTTTCGTTGTCTCCCGATTAAAGAGGAGCTTTCTGTAAAGGGCAGCCTCTGTGCCTGTGAAGAAGGGACGTAGTCATCCCCGTGGGAATAAAGTTGTAGAAGAAATAGGATGAAGGCAATAACAGAAACCCTCTGGAGACCTGTAGAGCCAACCTGCAGTGGCGTAAGATGGGTGGAACGTGGCTGAGGGCAATTGTTTGTACCCTTGCCTGAAGCGAGCCCTGCGGCAAAGCCCTTCCTGGGTAGTGACCCTGGCGGAGACGAGTCTGAGGCCAGGTACAGTGAGATACAGGAGAATCTCAGCCATAAACAGGTTATTTCTTTGCATTTGATGAGATTTTTATTGTCATTAGGAAAATTCTTCCTGTTAGGTCTTAACTTTCGTGCTGTGCTCTACCCAAGTGCATTTAAATATTAGGTGATTTATTTCTATATTTTCATTTGTCCTCCATGGGAATGACAAGGATTTTAGTGTAGTACAGAAGATCCTTTGAGATCTTCAAATTAAAAAAGCTCTACTGAAGTAGGGAGTCCTTTTTTTAAAACATAAAATGATTTGTTTGTGACTGTAATTGATGATATGCTTATGAATCCCTTGAGTTAAATAAAGTGAATCAGGTAAACAAAGTACTTTGTCTTGCTCATATGCATTCTTGCAAAAACAAGAATAAAACACATCTGTAAAGTAATTAATTTGAATTAGTTTTACCAAAAAGCAACACCTTTACTGGAATGGCAATATTAACATTTTGTCCATCATCCTGGGATCACTTTAAATTTAATTTAATTTTTGTATGAAATTTGCATTTGGGTCATATTCTGTGCTGGTGGAAATGGCATCATGACTCCAACGAGTGAAATGTTATCAAAATGGTCCTGATGAGTGGAGAATTTGGCCTTGAATCGAGTTGTTATGATATCAAGCAGTGTCTAATGCAACCGTAACAGAGTATTTTTAGGCAGAAGCAGTGACACCACAGAAGCATTCTGGCTTAGGTAATATTTAACACTGGAAGTCCAACGCTGATCAAGACACCACTTTCCAGTTTCTCTTCCTGCAATCTGCCTGCCCCGTGCCAACCACTGGTGTGTGATTAATTGACTGACACGAAGTCTGTTATTTACATTGCAGATATATTGTAAGTAGACTCCAGGTGAAGCTCACAGCATGCTGCATATTTACCACCATATGTTCAGGAGGTTGTGAACAGAAAAAAGTAAGTCTAAAGCCGGAGGAGGTATTAGAGGACACAATAGAAAAGCTAATTATAAAAGCCTTCAAAAGCAGTCCCTGCTTCACCGTTTGATGTCCCAATATGTAATTACAGAGAACTAGGAAATAAGGCAAGATAATAAAAGGAAGATAATAAAGGGAAGATATAAAAACCAGGGCATGCTAGTTTGTGAGGGAAGAGGAAAACAGAGCTCCCAACCCATTTCTCTTTTAGCTGTTGGAAACGAGGGAGGGCTGTGAAAGGGGGATGGAGGGGGCAGGTGTCCTGGACAGTATAGACAGGGGAGGTGTGAGCTCAGGGGGAATGGGCAAACTTTGTCAGTGCCTTTTTTCTTCTGGTGCAAACTGGCGTTTCACCCTCCTGAGGGGGCTTTGCAGCAGGTGGGATGGCCAGAAAGGGAGTGCTGAAGGTGGCAGCTGTATCATCCCTATTGGCAAGGAATAGTTTCTTCCCTTTAAGCAAGAACAGCATGGGATGAAATCACCCCACAGAATGCCACCTGTATTTTAAATCCCGTTGTGGGCTGCCTGTGCAAGTAGAAACTCTCTCTATCCTTCCGTTACTATAGCCCACGCTAATGTATATAGTTTTCCTCGCTATGCATATTGTTTGTGAGCTGGGCTTCCTCTATGAGGATTGCAGTGTGTCACCTGTTTTGTAGAGTGGCTGGTAACATTAATTTAGTGAGGGTTATAATTTTTGAGAAAATGGAAGAAAAATGCGTATCTAAATCCTAGCTTCAAATCTACATGTATACTAAATCAATGTTTCTTAGAGAAAGAAAGGTTCTGTTAGCTACACATGCAGTAGGGAGTTAAGGGTCAGGATAGTCTTGGGCAAATGAAGCAGCTTCTGGCTGGCTGTCGCAGGAAGGTGCAGGCAATGCGGGGGGCTGGAAATGACAGCTCTAATTTTGCCCCAGGGCTGGAGGGAGAATGTCTTCACTTGCGCCTCAAAGGGCCTTCCATAACACACAGCTCAATTATTTGGACAGTAAGCTGATTAGAGGATTTGAAACCAATCATCCAAAAATGGTCGATGCCAGCCCCCAACTGACACATCAACTTATTCTCAATGAGTGCAAAGACGAGATACATTTCAAATTATGATTTTGTAGAAGTGTTTAAAAGCGCCTGCAGAAGGTGTTTTGTAGTGAACAGGGTGAGCAGTCAGCAAATGGCTCTTTAATAAACCTTTGTGTCCGTTCTAGCTGATGCTGGAGGCTCGCGTGGTGCCAAGCAATGCTCACGTGCTGTGCCTGCTCGCGTGCCGTCCTGGTGTGCAGCTGGGCCCGAGGGACTTGGGGCTCCCCCGCGATCCCTCTTCTTGGGAGGCAAGAAAGGTGTTCACTCTGGACGAGAAAGTAGGAAAAGTGGATTTTGTTGGTTCAATGAGAGGACAAGTTGGAAAAGGTACCAAGAAGATTGGACACTTGTCTACTCCTCGCTTTATTTGAAAGAAACCCCCAAAATTCCCAAGCACAAAAAAAATGCCAAATTCACTCTTCAAAACTTAATGCTTTGCAAAATCTCAGTTTCTTAGTAGATTTCCAGCCTGATTTTGCAACAATGATTTGCACAAGTAGCCCTGTGGATTTTACTAGAGCAACCAGCGTCAACAAGGTTTACACGTGGGTGGAAATTCACAGAACCTAAAACATAAAAATTCCAGATTTTTTTTTTTATAGTGTTTTGCTATGAATCATTACTGGATGATTACATATCTATTTGTCCACGGTACATGAACAGTTTCATGTTTAAGGCATGAATGTACATTTCTTGACATTTATAATTACATTCTGAATGGCAAATTTGCATTGATAAAGTCTTGCTTTAAATCTACCTGCTATTGCTGAAATGAATATACACATTATTATATTTATTGCCCATTGAACTTCAAAGGCATTTTGAAGGCATTCAAAGGCAGTTGAAGTTAATGGGAATCATAGAATGGTTTAGATCGGAAGGGACCTTAAAGATCGTCTAGTTCCAAACCCCTTGCCATGGGCCATGGGGAATCCTGGTGCTCAAAATCTTTGCAAAGTTCGGATTTTAGATATTTCTAGATGGAGATTCAAAAACTTACAGCCCTGAAGTTAGCAAACAGTTTACAAAATGTAGTCCCTGATTTCTCCTGCCTTTGCATACAGTGTGCACTGAAAAGGTGTTTGTAACAGACCTTTTCACTTCTTGTATAACCCCACTTTCAACTGCAATTGTGTTTTGGTCTGACAATGGTTATTGAGCGCACCCTGAGCTCAGCTTCCATAAGACATAGTGTCTTCTGTAAAGACAATAATTCTCCATTCACCTCAGTGAGATTTTCTGATTCAGAACCGCGTTATTCCAAGGCTGTGGAGTCTATTTTACAGTGTCAAGTTTAGCACAGAAAAAGGTGAAGTATGTTTACATTCAGGTGTCTTAGAAACATTACAAAGTCGAATGGAAGAAAACTACAACAGCTTAAGTCTGTGCAGACTTTGTTAACAAATACAAAATGAAGACGCTGCACGATATACCACCATTTAAAGGCCGAAGAAATTAAGCCAAAACCCGTGGACACTGAGAGAAACTCAGCGTAGCAAGACATGCTACATTGCTCGTTCCTGCACCCAGGAATTGTACCTTCTGCAGCAGAACCTGAATATAAAGAGTAATTAGAATATGTTCATAATAACTTTATCTCATGATGTAGGTCTCTGTGCTTTTCTTCCAACTGCATTACAATCTGTGAGGCACCTCCTAATCTACCTGGTAGGATGGAGGTTTTATATGGATTTGATGTGACCTAGAACTTAGCAAACAAGGAAACAACAAAGAATCTGAGGAGTGAAAAAGGGCACAAATCTTCTGCTATTGTGCTGGGGGCTTTCCTCTTCTTCCTTGGGTTTTGGGTTGAGGGAAAGGGATTTAATTAACACAGAGGAATTCTAGGGGATCTTGGCATCCTGCTGGTGGATGAAGTACCAACAACGTCTGATACAGCAGGAGCTGTAATTTTGGGAGTCCCCAGGGAATTTTGTTTTCTTTATATCCACATATGGGCAGGAACCTTCTGTCCACAGGAAAAAAAGCGCTTTTTTTTTGGAGTTTTCTTCTCAGAAAGTTCCACTGCTCCTTGCAGTTCTTCTTCCCATCTGAGGGAGGAGAAAAGCAGATTAATAGTATGTGAATTTCTCCTAGAGTTTCCTTAAATGCTACTGTCATACGATGGGATGAAAGTCAGAAGATGACTGACTTCTGTATCAGAATAAAACCTGTGGTCTAGAGAAGTCTGAATGTACAGCTGAGACCTGCATGGACCTAACCTGCTCCGGGTGCCCTCCTGCAACACAGGGTGCATTCCCACACCGTTTCTTTCTTTTATTCCCATCCCAGTCTTCTTGATGATGTAGTGGATTTTTTTACGTACAGTACCTTCATAATTTGATATTTTATCCTTTTTGGGAGGGGAAATTATTTGTAAGGCACAGCATAAATTTGTGATTTTTCCCCAGAAATTAGAATACAATTTTATTTGTGAACAACAACAACAACAAGTTTTATCTGCTTCTAATCACACAGTATTATTATTACTTTTAAAGGATAGTCCCTGTTTGCCTGGATAGTTCCATGTACGATAGTCATAACTGCATAAGATAGTAGGTTTTTAAGTGGTTATGTCAAGAAGCTACTGAATAAAGCAAAGCATTGTCCATTACCAACAGAAAGGAAAATTGGAAACAACCCCACAACCAGCACTCTTCTCCCACTGGTTCACTGTGGGGAATTTATGAGTGCGGTTGCCTGTGGCTTTGTGTCTCGAGCTGGGATTAGTCCTCATCTGATGAGGTGCAAGCTGTGAATGGGGCTTTTCCTGCCGCTGGAACACACATACTATCTTGTGCTGTGCGGGTTCTCCAGCGTCTACTAACAGGGCTGTGACAACCTTCCCTGGGGACTGAAGGGGACCACACACCTTTCTCATGTCACTGACTTTCCAGGGGATTTACAGAAGCACAGTACTTTTCAGATGTTTACCTTTTTGTCATATTTAGTGAAAATCATCTAGTAGGATCAACAGTTAGTGAGAGACGTGTTGGGGAAACACACTTGTGGTTCTGTTATGATGTTTTCCGTATGGAAATGAGACTTACCCAATATAAAATGTTCCTTGCTTGACTGCCTTCTCTTAAATGAAATGAAGAAGAGTAGGTGTGGAAAAAACTCATGTTCAGATTTAAAAGGAAGCTATGAGGGTAGGTAAATAAAATAGAAGATTTCAAATGTGAATATGTTCTGATGGAACATACAGAAAGTTAAGGTGGGGCAAGGAATGAGGAAGAAAAACACGTGATCTACAAATTACCTTGAAGCCAATAAATACATAAAAAGAGGCATTAAAGACCTTAATGAAAAATCTGTGTCTCAAAGTGTAACTTTTACACTTTTACTTGTGTATCTCACAGGAGGACACTGTTGTGGTTTGCATATATTGCTAAATATTTAGTTGCCTGGTGACACTAAATGGAAGAGCAGGGTCTTTCTATCAGAAAAATTGCCATGAAAATTTGCCAGCTCAGATAGAAAATCTACCCTCCCTGTCCTTTACCATGATGACTTATGTTAATGAAAAAACTAATAATATTTTACTCAGCTGTCAAATGGCCCTGGGCAAGTGGCTGAGTAGAGTTTTACGGGCCTGGGTGAAGAATACTGAAGAGGAACGCTTTTTCATATAAGAAGCAAGACTATCATCACTGGGGGAAAAAAGAGAGAGAGAGACTGGGGGAGAAAGAGGAGATGAGAACTTGGCCATAGAAAATGGCTGTATAAATTTAAATGTGTTCTCTGAGGTGCCTGGGTGCCTGTAGTGTGATGGATATATTTAGTAATAAAAATGTGGTTATAATAATTGTCCTTCATAGAATACTGACTGAGCTACCTCATATTTTAAAATTTATTGAGGCCATTTTTAGGACACTTCTTGACACTTTGAAAAAACATTTTCTGAGCATTTATACCAGAGTGCAAATAATTCCACAGCCATTGGAAATATTATTTCAGGATGAAACTTTTAGAGTGCGTTTTAGTTTTAGCATTAACTTGTCTGATTTTTAGAGGCATTTCATCCTTAGAAGTAGCTAAACTGGTAAACCAGTTAACTGCAGGTGGTTACATTTGCTAATCAGATGGGTAATTATTATACATTGGTAAAAGAAAGACAGCTGCAATTGCTATAGAAGATTGTTAGGAGTTTTTTAGCATAACAATGAACTGCAGCACCTGCCTTTCCAACATGCTTTACAATTAAGCTACTGGCACTATTTTCTTGACCCCCTATAGCACAGAAGAATCCATGCTTCTAGCTTTAGCTAGAACACAGTTTCATTTCAAATGCCTCTTTGAGTTTGCTTATAACTTTCCTGTAACCTTACCTTTTTCATCAATGTTTTTTAAAGGTTTGCTTTCATTAAATGGCACACAGATGTTTGGCAGACTTATGTATGGCTATTTTATAATTACTGGTTGATTTGAAAAAGATTTTCACTTGCTGAAAGAAAAACAGGTTTCAAATCAGTATTTTAAACTTGTGCGGTTTTCAACTCAGTTCTGCATGTGTGCAACTCATAGACTGCCTGTTGGGACCTGCAGGTTTCCTCCCTTTTATGATGAGATCTGCGATAAGTTTGAAGGAATTTGGTTTGCAAGCAACATGCTTAGTTATGTATTAATCACTAGAATGGCATAGGTATGTCTTTGTTGTGTTATGTATGTGGTATTTACTTCCATATTTGACTTATATATGTGCATATCAGTCACTTCCCATTCTCCCTTAATTTAATTTCTGCCAATCCCTGCCTTCAGATATTGTCAAGATACAGCAGTCTGGCCAAGAAAGGCTGCTTGTGTCACCCCTCACATATGGCAGGTGTAAAGCAACATCCGTCAATGCAAATTAGTGAGGATTAGTATATTTGTGAAAGCTGTGCTTTCCTTGCCATTTGGATCTACTTCTACTGGCTATTTAATGTTCTTCAGGTCAATTTGGGGAAAGCACACTGAACCTGCTGTAATATCCAGGGTGTTTACCCATGCTAAAAGGTAAGAAGCCTTTAAAATACCTTCGTTTAGTGCTCTGTGCTTCACAGAAAGCTGATTCTCCGTACTTCTCCTTCTCTATAGCTTACCAGTGTGGTGTGTCCATTGCAATATAATTTCTTATGTACGATCGTTGGTTTGGAGAGTGAATCCTAATGCTCACAAGGAACTATCTGCTGCTTCTTGCTTAAATGTAAAGCCACTGGTCTGGGACAAGTGCACGAGAGGATCTGAGACCCCCCTTTGTCCTTACAGCTTGCCCACACTAGCATTTCCTGCATCTGCTGTTTTACCTTTACAGTCACATTTCCCATCTTTATTGTCTGTAGCTTTTCAGTAACCGTTTGCAAGTGGATGGACTGCTGTCTCAAACACACTGAAACTTTAACAGCTAAAATTCCCCTGGGATCCTGGACCTCTGAAGAGGGTTTAACCACTCCTTGCCCTTCTCTTGCTGCCTTTGTTTCTGCCTGGGGAGGCACAAGACCACTGCTCACGACGGCCAGTTGCTTAGGGATCTTAAGGAGCTACCTCTCAACATGCTTTATCTTTAATATATTTGTCTTTTATTGTCTTATAATGGTTTGGTGGTTTTTTTGCCATCTTTAAATCTGAACAGGGTATTAGATTGTGTACTTTTTTAAACTGTCTGAATCTTTTCCTGAAATTCCTATCAGTTCCCATCAAATCCTGTTTTCCCACATTTCAAGGGGACAAGTTGGTCAGCAGCTGGCTGAATATGAACCAGCAGTGTGCCCAGGTGGCCAAGAAGGCCAACAGCATCCTGGCCTGTATCAGGAATAGTGTAGCCAGCAGGACTGGGGAATTGATTCTCCTGCTGTACTCGGCACTGGTGAGGCCCCACCTCGAATATAGTTTTGGGCCCCTCATTACAAGAAAGACATGGAGGTGCTGGAGTGAGTCCAGAGAAGGGCAACAAAGCTGGTGAGGGATCTAGAGCACAAGTCTTTATGAGGAGCAGCTGAGGGAACTGGGGTTGTTTAGCCTGGAGAAAAGGCAGCTGAGGGGAGACCTTATCACTCTCTACAACTACCTGAAAGGAGGCTGTAGCCAGGTGGGGGTTGGTCTCTTCTCCCAAGCAACAAATGACAGCACAAGAGGAAATGGTCTCAAGTTGCACCAGGGGAGGTTTAGGATGGATATTAGGAAAAACTTCTTCACAAAGGGTTTATCAAACATTGGAACAGGCTGCTCAGGGAAGTGGTGGAATCGTCATCCCTGGAGGTATTTAGAAGACAGGTAGATGTAGTGCTTGGGGACATGGTTTATTGGTGGGTTTTGGCAGTGTTAGGTTGATGGTTGGACTTGATGATCTTAAAGGGTCCCTTCCAACCTAGATGATTCTGTGATTGTAAGCTATCTTCCCAGCACTGTCAGCAACATACACAGCCAATTACGGGTTCACTTCCCAGTTTTTTTCCTGTGTCTTTTAAAACAATAGTCATGTCTGAGACAGTATCCACCATTCTTTCATTTGTGGTCTGTATTACGTACTGGAAAACTTCTTTTCTCTGTTATTGGTCTGCAAGTCCAAATTCACCTGTGTATATACAAATGTTATTCGTTAATAATTTGGGTTTTGGCTCCATATTTATGCTCTGATATACCAAGAACAGAAGTTTCTTCAGGCCCTCTGTAAGAATTGCTGTTTCTTTTCCTTTCCTCCTACTGCTGGACTGTATCTGGTCAGCTCAGACTGGTGGCCTTCTTCAGGACTTGCATGTGGGCATTGCACCACATGTGGATGTGAACATCATTGTCCAGAGGAAGATGTACCTAGGAAAAAATAACCTTGGATATGAATTTCATTGTGTTTCTTAACACAACCACTTCTAGGTGTTCCGGAGATTTTGTTTATTTTCTAACGTTAGACATGATTTTGAACTGATCCAAGCTGGTCTGAGCTCACAGGCTTCCCTTTAAACCCAGAGCTTTCCATTCTGGGACAGCTATGTGTGAAGTCAGGGAAGAGAAACGTGGTGGATGTTTGGTGTTAGAGAAATCTTTTGGTCAATCCAACTCACCATCCAGGTGGCTTGTGTCCTTGTGGTTTGTAATTCTTCGATCTCTTTCTCAAAGTGATTGCTTATCTCTTCAGATCTGTGTTAGGGTTTGTCTTTCTTAGCACGTTCCAGGTTAGTCCGAATTTCCCTACCCTCCTGTTTTTGGGAGAAACTTAGTCTGTGCAGTCAGGTCAGGCTGCTAATCGGTTAATTAGTTCGCTATTCTGACCTGAAAGTGGGTTTCCCCCGGTCTGCTGTGGCTGTTTCAATAAGAATCCCATCTATCTGCAAGGCAGTCCCTGACTTCTCTGGAAAAAAAGTCAAAAGTTTCTAGAAATTCTTTTATGACAGTTTTGGTTCATCATTTTGGTCTGGTTTTAAACTTGTTCTGAACTCTTGGTCGAGGGTCACTCTGATGTCATGTATCCCTCTGTGAGCATTGTGACTCGTCTATTACTTGCACCTTTTTGATGCAGTGGTCATAACGCAGCTCCGTTGATAGCAGATCCCACTGAGATTAGCTCTTTTCAGGATCATGTGAGTCACTTGCAGGAGAAAAAGAAATTGGTAACTCATTTTTTCTTCGATAAACTCCTCATTCTAATGAAGTCTTGTTTCCTTGAGTACAGGGGGACATGAGATGGTCTTTGAATGATTTCTTTGAGCAACATGAGGGAGTGACGTTTTGGCCCTCATGGGGCCTTTCCATCAGCCAGTGTGTTATGCTGAGCACAGCCATGAGACCAGTTGTTCAGATTGCGTCCTTGAATTTTCTTTCATGCCTTTTCTCTTAACTTCCCCATACTATGCTCTCTGTTTTTCATAGAAACACAACCCTTCACAAAGCAATTGCCAGCAATACTGTTTCACATGTGTATGTCTGCTCTTGGACAATGATGTTCAGCTTTGGGAATGAAGGACCAGCTTTTGTTTTAACTGGTTCTGTCAAGGACCCTGGTTGCTGCTTACAAGCAACTCATTAGAGGGCAGAATTATTGCTATTTTTTCAGTTCGCTTACCAGCAATATTGTGAAATCAGCAAAGGGTAATCTCTGAGGCAGGGGTGTTTGTGTGTGGAAGCTTTGGTTGTTTGAGGTCTCTGGGTATGAGTGTGGGTTAGCAGGAGCACAGAGTGGTGCAAGGACTGAAGTGGAGCTTCTCTGTTTTGTCTGCCACATGTGAGCGTTTGTAGCAGATTTGGTTGCTAGACAGAATGATGTTAAAAGATGATGCTTATTTTTCCTCAGAAATAAATGGAGAATAAAGGTTTGAGATCTCTTCCTGATTTTGTGTTTTCGGTTGTTCTGGGGGGAGGTTTTACTGAGTTTGAAATTTTTGAGAATAGCTGATAAGGGGGGCAGGCTGTGCTTTTGTTAATGACCTACATATACTGATTTTTATGTGTTACAATTTCAATGATAGGGTATTCCTGATAGCTATGGTTCTCTTTGAACTTAGGTTTACAGAATGGTAATTATAGTATTAGGTTTATACTGTGGTAATTTGTTTTGTTGTCTATAAGGAAAATCAGGCAAAACCATGTAGAATGATAGCTATATATTGAATTTACGCTGATTGACACAGGGCAAAGAGATGGGCAGGAGTTCAGGTATTGCAGAATCTGAACTCCAAACTGTCAGTCTAAGTGATTTGAAAATGATCATGTCTTCACAGCATAGGCTTTACAACATTTGTTGTCCTCTTACAATTTCCACCAAAGTTCAACAGTTTCATATTGTTGTGTTTTTGTAGTGTTTTATCTAGGAATTCTCCAAGAATTTTTTACTTTATTCAGAAATAATAAAGCAGAGAATCTCAGCAATATGTTTATAATTGAAGCAAGCATTGTAATAATGGAATCAGCATCATATATAACTCAGTCTCTTCTAAAGAAAGTCTTAATGTCTTCATTTTCAACTTGAATGTTTTTAAACATATTTTAAAATTACTCATAAATAACTTTAACAGTTCTTATATGTTGCATTTAAAATTAGCATTGTTGGCAGCAGTGAAGACAAATTTCAGAGTGTTCGCTTTTTACAGTGAGGGAATTTGTGGACAGATAAATATCTATATAACTATATATATTTCTGCTTACAGCAGCTGGTATTTTGGAGAAGATTTACTATACTAACACACTAACACTAATACGCTACAATATCTAAAATGCCTTTAGCGTGCCATTTACACTCATCTGAGAGATTTCATGAGAGTATGATATTAGTAAGCCTTCATGAGTAATCCATTATGCCTAGGAGACTTAATCAGATTGCATATGTACTTACCCCTGGCTTAATAATTGTTATTTTCGTTATTACTGTCCTTATTCCTGTTTCATCTGTGGGGAAAATGTTGAGAATTTCAGTTGCAGTTCAATACATTATAATCATGGTTCTCCACAAAACACAGCCCAGCACAAAACCTACAGCCACAATTCAGATGCTACGTGTAGTAAACTCTCTTGCTATTCCTCTTAAAGGACTGTACAAAAGTTAAATATTTCTGCAGGACTATTGAGGTGGCAGCATTAAATATTAAAACTTTTAAATGTGCAGAACTGATTAATTCAGAATATATCAGAGCGGCTCGTTAATGTTTAATATCTGTATTTTGCCTGATTGGATATAATTTAAGCTATGTACTTCTTCCAGCACTGTAGGACCAGGTACTCATCTTTTATTTCTAGGAATGGCTTAAACATCATTCCTTTTATTACAGGTTAATATTAATGCCTGGACCTTCCGCTGTTATTGTTCATTCTTTCATAAAACCTTCTTCAGAACTGATCACCTAAAGTCTAACTGAGAGCAGCTGTTAAAGTTCTTCTTAAGTGTACCTTTCACAAAAATATGGTTCAGTTAAAATTTTCACAAACTCAGTAGGTTGAAAGCTGAAATTTTATCTTTGCAACACTTATGCTTTCCTTAGAAATGCAGAAATATTTTGGGGGACTATTGGTACTGAGCAAGTCCTGGACTTAGCTCTAAGCTGATCCAAGTTGAACCTTAGCCTGTGTTATTTCACAATGAACAAATTACACTGAAAAGCTGAAGAATGAGCCTTAGTATCTCTGAGGGGGGTGGGATAGACCTGTCAGGCATGTTGGCATGTGGCTGCTAAACCCCAGATGGATTAAAAAAAATTGCTGTGGTGGTGAGCAAACTGAATGAATGATGGTGGAGAAAGAGTTTCCCTTTTAACTTTCTAAAAAGATGCTCTTTGTTAACTCTGGTTGTGCCTATGGATTTTGGTAGCTTAGAAAAGCTCCCCTCCTGTGTTCCATAGAGTTCACATGAGATCCCAAACAAAACAGCTTTACTGCATTCGGAGACCTGGGAAATGCACCCTAAGGGCAATGCTGCCAGCTGGCAGGACTGAAAGTGGCATCAGTCAGGTTGGGTTTAGCTTTATAAAGCTGTAAATTGTTTACTGTTGAAGTTTCCGTTGAACTGTCTGCCTTGCTCGTTTGTTCTTTGGCAGAACAAACCGCAGCGGGAGCCAGTGGGGGGGGATGTGGAGAAGATGCTCCCCCTTGCTGGTCCTGGGCTTGTGGGTCCTTGTCCTTCCTGGCCTGCAAAGGCCCAGAGTTGTTAACTGCTTCCCAACGCTTCATCCCATGTTGGCAGTGCTCTATGTTGCCCATCTACATGTGCCTCTCCCAAGACCTCTCTTCTGTAGTGCAGCAGCTCAGACTGCCTCATGTGTTTACCTGTGGTGTATGGAAGGCTATAGACCTATTAGAGACTTAGCTGTAAGCCTGGTCTGACCCCCAAACACCCGTATCATTCCTCTTCCAATTTACTACATCAGTGCTGTTAAAACTCACAGCAAACAAATCAGCAAATCCTATGCAGGGAAACTCTTGTCCACACTTATTTCTTCCCCCAAAAGCTACTTTCTGCAACAGTGCTTGGCCTGGAAATATTTCCTCCACTGGGACCGGTACAATGAGGAAGGAGGGACAGACCTCATCTTTTAGCTGTTCGTTCTGCTGTAGCGTGGCAAGGCCCCCACCAGGGCAGTGCCCCACAGGTCTGGGAGAAAAACAAAAACCCTCTAGGAGCATCTGTCCCAAGGCATATCTGGTCTTCCAGCACTCAACAGGAAGCACGCTCAGCATACAGCATTAGCAATGCTCTATACCATTTCATTTTCTTGCTTAACATGCTTTAAATTATCCTCGTTGCATGTAGTGCTTTATCCTGATCTCTCTGAAGTTAATGGCTAAAGCTCCATTGCCTGTAATGAGGCCCAGCTGCCTGAGAACGCCTTGAGTATAATAACAGGCTCACCAAGCAATTTGCTGTGGTCCAAGGTAGAAATCTTGCTTTGATGCGGTGTTTTTCCCTCTTGAAGAATGCGTCTCTGCAGCACGGTGCATAATTCTGATTACTGCAAAAAACAAACGTGAAGCTTAACAGAGAAGAGAACGAGCACAGAAATGCTAGAGGTTGGTACGCTGGTGTGCATCCATAAATACCAGTTCCAAGAGTGCTTGCTTGAACTAAATCTGCGGGATTTTTGCGGTCTAACTTTCTGAGGTAGTTAGCTGTAATCTGTCTCTGTAGCATGCGTTTCTCCTTGCCCTTGAAGAACTGTGGGAATGTGAAGGAGAGGAGGTTGCATGTCCTCCATCTCATTACAAGGATGAAGGATGTGATTCCAGCCCTTGGAAGTTGTCCTTGGGTGAGAAAGCGGAAGTCTAAAACCAGTGTAAATCACATAATATGACCTTTTGCTAGGGATTTTGGAGGGAGATTGCATCTTGAACTCTGAGGCAAATCCTTCAGCTCTACAGTAGTCTGCTCGGAGACATTGCCTAATGACAGCTCAGTTTCTTTTTGACTTTATTCTGTGGGACTTGAGAAAGTGCCAAGTTCTCCCTGTTTTCAACAGGATAATATAAACAGCAAAATGAATACATTGCCCAAGCTACTTTCGTATGTGAGCTCACAGGAAAACTGTGTTTAGTCATGTTTATTTCGGTGTTGGCAATAAGGAAAAATATGTCAGATCTAAAAGAGGAAAAAAGAAAATTTATAAGGAGGCATTACAATACAGTCAGTAGAGGCAAAGTGTACCTTTGCTGTCTAGGAAATGGAATAAAAACAGTTCTACCAGGAATGACTTATAATAGAAAATGCAGTTCTTTCAGAATGAAAACTTTTCTTGGAAAAAACCCTCCATTTTTCTTGCCACTTTTTTAAATTTTGAAAACAAAATTTTTGAAAGGGGGAGTTTGACTCAAATAAAATACTTTTTCCATTTTTTTTCCCCCAAATTAAATTAATACATTTTGGGTTTTGCCACCTCAAGATTAAATTGCATTTTCTTGTTTTGACACGTAGTATCACAAAGTCTGTGGTTAGGATCTTACTGCCTTTACTCTGTCAGCAGGTTGGATATATTAACTTGACTGTAAAACTTGAAACATAGTGAAGTGCCCCTCCTGGGTGAAGGCAGCACCCAGCACAAAGTATTTGGAAAGGGCATTTAAATGTTGATGTAAATAAAAAATAAACTTCTCTTGTTTCAATTCAACAAAATTAACTGAAATCTTCAATTCTAAGCTGAAATGATACTTGGGAACATCAAAGTATTTAATTTTCATTGAAAAAAGACATAGTAAGAAGGCTTTATCACTTATGAATTTTTAAGCATTTCAGTCTTCTAAAATCCCTTCATTATTTCACCTTTTCGCATTTGAGATGACAATGATCAAATAATATTGGCAGTGCATTAATTATTACTAATATTTATGGAAGGATCTTGTTTAGCAAAAGTGCGAAGTCCAAGTTTCTTAGGATTTTGGGTAGGAGAATGTGCATTTACGTCTGAGCTAATGTGGTGGAAGATGTGCAGAAGTGGATTCCTAGAACACTTTTGTTTGGGTTTTGTTTTTTTGTTTTTTTTTTTTGTTTTTTTTTAAATGTATTTCAGTGCACTCTTGTTGACTTCTATCTAATACATATTTTGCAAGTATAGTGTACAGTGCATCCCAACGGATGCGTAGACCACACTTATATCCACATATAACTTTCTGTGTCAACCTCTGCTTATCTGATTCTTCTTACTCATTCTTCCTTGTGCAACACTGAGAAGATGAGAGAGATGTCAGAGTCATTCTTTGACTCACCCACAGAATTTCAAAGACAGAAGTAAAAGAAAGTATTGAATATATGACTTCCCAGATGCATGCTACTTATATTTATCTATACCTAATTCCTTTATAAATAGATCTTCATGATGTATGAAGTGGCATGACTACTTTTAATGGTGTCTGGCCATTCCTCTGTGCTTTAATTATAGAATTAGAAGGAGACATTGAAGATCACAGAATGATCAGGGTTGGAAGGGACCTCTGGAGATCATCTAGTCCAACCCCCCTGCCACAGCAGGGTCACCTACAGCAGTTGCACAGGACGGCGTCCAGGAGGGTTTTGAATGTCTCCAGTGTGGGAGACTCCACCACCTCTCTGGGCAGCCTGTGCCAGCACTCTGCCTCCCTCAAAGTAAAGAAGTTCCTCCTCAAGATGAACCAGAGACTTCTGCCATTTTTTTTTTTTTTTTTTCAAAGCTTGTGACTTCTCAGAGTCCAACTTGAAACATCTGCTGTAAAACCAAAGTAAAGTCTTCACCTAAATTGAAAGTTTCTCTGATTTTACTCAAGGTAGTACAGGTTCACAGTGGCCTTGCTTGGTGAGTCAGGACTGGGAAAAATGGTAGATGTTCCTCTTCCATGATCAGATGTGTTTCTTCTCACCAGTTGCTCAGAATTTGCTTCCAAGTATGGGTATCTGCTAGTGATAACACAGTGGAGTATTTTCTCCTCCTAGTTGTTCTGTGGGAAGGGATATTGGGCTTTAGACCTGTCACAACACATTGGTGACGTTTCTACCTTGACGTTGGTAATCCCTGAGGGGAAGTTGATTGAAGTGCCTTTATTTTTCCACTGGAACAGGGGGTTGGAAGAAGAACTTCAACATTTAGGTAAGATGTGGACCAGCTAGTATGTTTGCATTAATGGCCTATCTCATTATGGTGTCCCTGGGAGCTAATTTGATAACCCAGTTTATTCAATGGTATAAAGAGATGCCACAGATCAGGAGAGAGAATTACCAAATAGGGTCTATGGATTTAACTGCTGTCCCAAAGTGTTGTGGTTTAGGCCAAATCAGCCACTGGGGACATAGGGGACCCCAGACAGGACCAACAGATGCTTCTCTCTACCACTCTTCATAGAGAGAGACAGAGGAGGGAAAAAAGACTTATGAGTTTAGAAGGAGCTCAACTACTTCAATGAAATATTAATAATAAAATAAAAGGAAATAATGAGAAAGATACAAAACTGTATCAAGCTCCCAGGATGATAATCACAACACCGGCTGGCACTGGGGAAGTCCCAGGCTGGACTCAGTGACAGATGGGAACTGGATTCCGAATCTGGATTCACGATCAGGACCAAAGGCAGACGAACAGACAGACGTCGGCCATTGAAGGAAGGGAGCTGACCCTTTGATCCCTCAGCTTTTATCCTAAGCATGAGGCAGATGGGATGGAATACCCCGTTGGTCAGTTTTGGGTCACCTGTCCTGTCCACTCCTCCCTGCAGGTGGGACCTCACTGTGCTTTTCTGCTTCCGACCCTCTAACGGGGCAACTAACAAAGTTGGTTGGCCTTGGGTGTTATAGCAATAAGGATAAGCAAGAGCCTCTCTGCATACCATGCCTGGGCATCAGCTATAAACATAGGTCTGATCACTCTGAGAGGGCAAACAGTGTCTCCACAACTGTTAATTTCAGTAGTTAGAAGAGGCCTAGCTAAGAAGCAAAGTTACTGAACAAAATTGGTCCTGTTTTACCTCAAACCAGGACACAAAGTTATGTTGCATTTGTCCAATCAGTGACGTTTACATCACACCCTTGACTAACTTTGCCACTTTTTTTTGGGGGGGGGGGGGGGGACGGGGGGAGAGGTGGGGTGGGGTGCTTTCTTGGTTTTATTCTTAAAATTTTCATTGACAAGGGGAGAAGGGGTAGAGTGTACCATCAACAACTTTGCTGATGACACAAAACTGGGAGGGGTGGCTGACACGCTGGAAGGCTGTGCCTCCATTCAGTGTGACCTGGACAGGCTGGAGAATTGGGCCAAGAGAAACCTTATGAAGTTCAACAAGGGCAAGTGTAGGGTACTGCATCTGGGGAAGAATAACCCCATGCATCAGTACAGGTTGGGGGCTGACCTCCTGGAGAGCAGCTCTGTGGAAAGGGACCTGGGAGTCCTGGTGGGCAACAGGATGACCATGAGCCAGCAATGTGCCCTGGTGGCCAAGAAGGCCAATGGCATCCTGGGGTGCATCAAGAAGAGTGTGGCCAGCAGGTCGAGGGAGGTCATCCTCCCCCTGTACTCTGCCCTGGTGAGGCCGCATCTGGAGTACCGTGTCCAGTTCTGGGCTCCCCGGTTCAATAAGGACAGGGAACTGCTGGAGAGGGTCCAGCAAAGGGCTGCAAAGATGGTAAGGGGACTGGAGTATCTTTCTTATGAGGAAAGGCTGAAGCACTTGGGTTTTTTCAGTCTGGAGAACAGAAGACTGAGGGGGATCTTATCAATGCTTATAAATACTTAAGGGGAGAGTGCCAGGTGAATGGGAAGAGTCTTTTTTTCACTGGTGCCCAGTGACAGGACAAGAGGTAACGGGCACAAACTTGAACATAGGAAGTTCCATCTTAACATGAGGAGGAACTTCTTTACTTTGAGGGCGGCAGAGCACTGGAACAGGCTGCGCAGAGAGGTTGTGGAGTCTCCCACACTGGAGACATTCAAAACCCTCCTGGATGCCGTCCTGTACAACTGCTGTAGGTGACCCTGCTGTGGCAGGATGGTTGAACTAGATGATCTCCAGAGGTCCCTTCCAACCCTAACCATTCTGTGATTCTGTGAAGAAGAAAAGCTAACAAGATAAAAACCTCTTTGTGTTTTTTTCTGGCACAGGTTTGCTAGTTATGGCTCTTGGCTAGCTTGGCTTCTTGTTGAGGATACCAGTACAAGTTATTTCGGCATTAATTTAGTTCTTCCTGTTACTAACCACCTCTTCTCTAGAAGAGTGGCTGTGGTAGTCGTATGTCTTAGTTTGCCATGTAGCTGAGTTTCCCATGGTGTAGCTGTGCTTTCTGAGCCTTTTCAAAATGGCATGAAAGAATGGAAATTTTTAGTCTCAAATAAGCATTTGTCAGCATAGTAACAGAAGACACCACTTGACATCCCACCCATTTGCCACATTTGTTGCAGTCCTCTTCAAACCCTCTACTGCCAAAGAGCACAAGTTTCATGCTCCCAACAGCAAAGTCCTTAACCATGTGGTGTGCCATAGCTCCTTTCCACCTAACCGACTCATGTTTCTGCCTAAGACATATCTGCTCTGAGCACTATTGCTATGACATGAAGTTGCTCTACTGATTCCTTGCATGAAAACTGTCAAGGCTACACTGAAACATTAGGGTTGGTGTATTTACCATTTTAACACTTGCCACCCTCCTATAATAATATGCAGAACATCACTTATTCTGGAGACACTTCTTAGTAATTGTCTCCTGTGGGATGTGAAGACCTCTGTGACACAACAGTGTGCAACCCAGGGAACCATAGCCTTGCAGCAAACCAAGGCAGGTGGCTGTGGGATTGTATTTTGTTTTCCAGAGAGCCAAGTGCCCATTTCTGTTCTAACAAGATATGAGTCATAGCAGGGACATGGCTGTGAATACTTATCTCTTTCACTGGGATGTGCGTAGCAGAAAGAATTTCAGCATGGAAAGAGGACATGAACCAATTCGTTAAAAGTCTGTTAGTTGCTTGGGGAATTTGTACTGGTATTATCTGGGATAGTTGTGCACACCAGGGATAAGAACCATCATGTTCCTTTCTTTTTTTTTTTTTTAAGAGCAGAAAATGACCATTTGGGAACTAGCTGTGTATGTAAAGTATTTAACAAGCAACTAAACAATAATGACAAGTTCATCTAACAAAAGTCATCGTGCTGCAGCTATTTTCTCTGTGTGTGCATGGCTTGTTGCTTTATCAGAATGTTGGGCTCAGATTTTTTGTGAGCATTTAAAGGTGGTAAAGCATCTGTTCAGAAGTGTCTAGAAACTGGAGTCTGGAAGGGACCCCTTTTATCTTCAGATCCAACCCTTTGCCCAAGCAAAATAGAGGGAAGGCACTTTGTGGATTTTCCCCCAGAGCCCTGCCAAATCACAACCTGCCACAGTCCCACTGTTCCAGGCTTCGGTCTGTCTTGCTCAGTAGCTGACCATTATAACAAACTTAACACAAAGAACAAACCATTCGCTGTAAAATGATATACCTACAGTCATACCCTTAGGGAGGTAGCCATCAATTACTTGGCATGCCCAGCCTTTACAAACCACACCATAAAGAATCACACTGTAAAGGATAAGTATATGTATTGTACTACTGTGACCATCTCTGCCTCTGACCTATTTAGCCATGTATCCATAAAGACAAGACAAACAGATGCCCCTGAGCTTTAATATTGTTTGTATTTTAGGAATTTTATTTCTTAAGCATGTTATTTTCATTACTTTGACTCAGTTTTCATTATGTGTGTTTTTAAATATCAAGGGACTGGTGAATGTTTGTTCTTATTTTTTTTGGATTCTTTTCCATGTTGTTCTGATGTGAACATTCAGAAATTAAGTATTCATTGATTACACCTTACAATAATTATATACCGTGTGTGGTCAAAGGATTGTATAAACACTTGTTACAGTCCAGTCATCAATCATAGGCCAGAATTTGGTATAAATACTGCCTTATATTTAGTATAAACGCTGTGACATTTATCCCATATGACTCCTCATTTGCTCCATCCTGTCTACTTCAACTTAAAACGCCAGCCAATCTCTAGGCTACTCTGTAGATTTGTTCCAGTTTATAGATGGGGGTTGTCCAGCTTTTATTTTTTTATAGCATTCTGCACCAACTAAATGAGGGACTGTGCTTAAGCAGAATTATTTTGTTGTATGAATCATACATACAAATTTAAATCACATTTTTAAACTCTTATGCTGTGTTCCCGTAATAATCAGCATCGTTTATTTTGGTCCTCCTCCCTCTGCTCATGGTTCTCGGCAACTCTCAGTGTATTTCAGTCTTTACCTTTCCCTACTTATTTTCCCTACTTATTTTTTTTATTTTATTTTTTTACTTTTGCCGTTCTAATTGTGACTCTTGTGCACTCTCAGCCCCTTTCTCCCCAGGGAGCTGTAGCCAACACTCCCACAGCCTGACTTAGTATCTACTTTGGAGCTGGACAGGCTGTGACACAGACACTGCTGACTCTGCTGGGTAGATCCGTTGTATAGAAAGGACTCGGAGATGAGCAGTTTGGGTGAGGAGGACGATGCTCTGCACACTCGTGTCCAGGCAGATGAATCCCTTAGTCTGGTATTAAAAAAAAAAATATCTGTGCATCCAATGCACAGCTGCTATATTGGATGCCCAGTGTATTTAGACTGCCAAGCACTGGGTTATTTAAGGTCTCTTATTACTGCAGCCCATTAAGCAATCCTGTTAAGCTCTAGTTTAAGGAAGATAAGCACAAATATATTAAAGATAAATGGAGTCACAAACTTTATTACTCACTCTTGTTCATGATCTAAACTATATGAGTATGCCAGCCTTAACCTAAACTGTATCACACAAGGAATCCCCTGCGCGGAGGGAGGACTGAGGCAATGAGGAAGAAGTGCCATTTTCATGGCTTGATGGCCTGAAGTTGAGTGGTCAAAGTGATCATGGGGGCTTAATAGCAAGGTAACAGCATCGTATACCATGCTGCTCAAGGCAGTCAAATTTAAGCCTAAAACTGTTACTGTTAAAAGGAATGGGGGGAGCGGTAGTAGGACAGGACAGGGAAAAATAATGCAGAATATGTGGGACAGGATATTGGGAGTGAATCTCAAAATATATCACCTCAGTGCTAAGTATGAGTTAAAAAGTCAAATTGAACCTTAGAAATTACAAGGAAAGGAGTGAAGAGTAAAATAGCCAGCATCATTTTGCCACTGGGTGTGCAATACAATGATATGCCCAGATTTTGGTGTTATGGGCAGATCTGGTTGCCTCTGCTTGGAAAACTCACAGTAAAACTAGATGGTGAGAGAGAAGGAACATATTCTCATTTAATGGGAAAGTAAAGGAAGTTTCCTCAATTATCCCCAAGAGATGGTTGACAGAGATGTGAAAGATGTCTATAAATGTTGAATACTGTTGATAAAGTATGTTTTGCTGTTACTGAAATGCAAGAGTTCACAGAAAAGGGAGCTTAAAAAAAATAAAGGGAAAACATCTTCACACATTATATAATTAAATCATGGAGCTCCTTGCCACCTGAAGCTGTAAAAGTACAAATACAGTTATTTAAATGGACACCTTAATGGTTCGTTGGCGACTAGAGATGACCTAGAGATGGGAGCGTACGCAAAGTGATGTGGGGCTCATTCTCTGCATGCCCTATTTCTTGTGCTCCTCTCAAAACATCTGCAGCCGGCTGGGCTCAAGACAACTAGCCTGGAAGAGACTTTTGGCCAGCTCAGTAGGACAATTCTGTTGCCTAAATACATGTGTAGTGCCATTTGCAGTAATGTACAGCATCCCTGACCCCTGCCTGCCAGTCCGCCAGGGCAGGAGCTTGCCGCTTGGCCTGAGCTGTACTTGCTGCTTTCCTGTGTTCTCCTCGGGGTGCCTCAGAAGGCACCTGTCTTTAAGCAGCTGAAGTGAATTTTAGCATCCCAAATCTTGTACTTCATGCCAGCTAAGGATGCTCTGCGATTCAGAACAACTGCTCTCTAGAAGATTTTAAATCCAGTGCTGAAAGCTTTTGAAACTAATCAACGCAGGTTGTGTGCATCACCGTGCCATCGCTGTCACACTTGCACTGGTACTAGAAAATAGGTATTAAATTTTATAATGCACCAATATAATTTTGCGGTACATTAGCACTTGGATAAACATTATTTACGTACTGAGAGTAACAAGCTGTGTTTAAGGTTTCAGTGTGTTTCTAGGGCAAATTAAAGAAGTTCTAAAGTGAAGAAGAAGCTGACCTGTTGTATTTTTATTATTATTTTTTTAATTTATAAAAAATGTAATTGGAGGATACAAGCTGTAGGGAATTTCTTTCAGGATGTTTATAAAAAGATAGACCTATTGTCTTATATTTGTCTAGCGCTATATTTTATATTTCAGATGAATAGTTACAAAAGAACACTGCATGTGTGTATTTTGATTTGAAGATGCTTCCTTGCTCTCCAGTATCCCTTGAACTCGTGCGCTTCACGATATTTTCTTATCATAATTCATGTGTCTATAAGACGATTTGTATTCTTTTAGCCTGAGGTAAACATGTTCAACAGCCTGATTTTAGTTGGCGTGCTTCCTTAGCTAAAATTAAGGCAAAAGTTCTTGCAAATGCTAAGATATTACTGAGTTATAATAAATTCCCAGTAGATAATTATACTTGCTCTCTCTCGAGCCAGCCTTCATTTTATTTTTTAATGCTATTGTTAGTTGTGTATTGAGTAGTTGTTTGTCTTTTGAGGACAGAATAAGGGGATTTGCCAAACTCTTCTGAAAATCTGAACACTGCAGTAATATTCAGACCTTTAAATAATTTATTGAGAGCACAGCCAACAATATGAAATTTTCATGTATGGGTATCAAACAGGCAACCTCACATAAACTTGAAAGGCATGAAAAATAAGGTTAGGCTTCAAAACAGAGGTCAATATTCTCTGGCTTAAAGTAATAAAAAGGTAATCACAATAATGTTTAATCTGTTTTTAAGAAAAAACCTTACGTTGGTGTATTTCATAGAAGCATGACAAAATTTGAATTTGAAACTTAAGGAGAGTGGTGGCTGCTGAATAAGGATGCAAGACTGTTCCAACATAGACCAGTGATCAGGCTTGCTTTGCACCCCTTGTAGCTGGTGAGGTCTAGGAATGACCCTGGTACTCTTCCCATCTGCTCCTGGGGCTTGGGATAAGAGAAATAATACAATAGGAACTGGCAAAATATGTTTCACAATTACTTAAGTCTAACCATCATGTACATAACTGCTAAAGCGTATGTTGCCGGCTGTTATGTTATGCTACTAACTCTCATATTAACCATATTTTGTTGCCCAGAGGTGCATTTTAACAAATAATATGATTGGACTTATGTTTCACAAACTAAAACTAGGAATGAGTGTCCTCATTAATCATTATAGGAAATAGTATTTAGATGATCATTCTTGTTTTGGCTATAGTATGCAATATAATTCAGTGGTTAAATTTTGACTGTTGGTGGCTTCTGCTAGACACCATTTTCAGAGACACAGCTGATGTAAGTTTTTGTGAAACGTATTTTGTTTCATTTCCAGATTGTTTTTACTGCTTAAACTTCATTAAGGCTGTTCAGGGCTCTGTGAGTTATCAGATAGAGTAACAGACATTTGCTGATATCCTTTGGAGCTTCTTGGTACTACAACAGTGCTTGCTAAGTTGCTAAGCCTTAATGATATATTTGGCGTAGCAAAAGAAAGAAGATAAAGATAGTCATTGTCTCGAATGTCCTTGGGTGAGCTCTGGGTGCTGGGATGCTAAATTCCTACTCTTCTCCCTCTCATGTGGGTAATAGTCGGACATCTAAATAGAGGCTGGATAATTAAGTTAGTCTGTGTGTGTGGCTTTTGGTGGGATTCATCTCAGTTTGGCCATCTTCAGTGTTGACATCTACAGCTGGGTTTTACAGTCTAGGCTCCCTTTATAGTCAGTGGGGAGAATCAGGCATTTCTTGAGTGTGATTCATCTGGCTTGTTTTAGACATCGATGTTAGGGTGAGATTTACAGGCTAAATGGGGTGACATAAATAGATACGATGTTCTCAGGAGCTTTATATAGAAGTAACGCACATTCACTGGGCCACGGACTGAAACCTCCATCTCCTCCTACCAAGACGGCTGCCCCAACTGTGGGAATAGAGAACAAGCCTCTCTCTGTGCCAGCTGGTGTTCACTTTTCCCATACAAAATACAACGTCTGCAGCTGAGGGACAGTGGCTGGGCCACACAGTCGCTGGGGTTTAAAACATTTTAGGATATTTTCTTGGGAAATGTGGGGTTGAATCCTCTTACCTAATTGAGAGCGTTAATTACCCATCTGTTGGTTAGGAAGCAGGCTGCTATGGCAGCGGCTGGTGTTATCCCTCCTCTGTCAGGTCTCTGGGCTGTGCCAGTGTGTTTGGTGATGCCAGCTGGAACAAAGCACCTTGCTGCTCAGCACAGCCAAGTTTCAGGGGCTTTGGGTCTGGTCAGAAACATATTTAAGTTGGGGATTTTGATGCATGAGAAGTCAAGCTCTTGGGTCTAATATTGGAATCGTGAATCTGGTTTAGGTATGTTCACGGGTCTAACCATTGGACTCTTCACTTCTAGAGAGATGCAGGCTCTGAAGCATCTCAGACCTCATAAAAAAACGCGACCAGTCCTCTGTAGTTTAGGAATATAAGAATAAACACTGGTTATGTTGCTGCTGATGTCATTATCACTGTCTTGTTATGAACTTTCAAAAAGATGTTATAAGTAGTGTCTCTGCAAATAGTTCTTTCACAAGGCTGATAGGCTACTCTGCATCAATGACAAATGATGTCTCTGTATATCATGTTACTGACATCTTGCCACACATCTGCAATCTATTTTCAGATCTCTGTTGCTCATTACCAATTTAGGAAAGGAATTGAAAAGCTATGGCGACAAAGAGATTTGATGGAGCATGGGGCAGAACCACTGAAACTAGTACCGTAATGCAAAGCATTGCAAACCAGATCTGATTTTAAGCTGTCTAGCGCGAGGTTCAAAACTTGTGCATTTTTGCTCCCTTCCTCCCAAGAGCTGTTGGTAACTGGAGTTATTGGTGAAGGCATCACAGATTAGGGATTGCCATCAGTCCGCCTTCATGAGAAGATCACTGATGTGCTTTTGTGAGTTTAGCGCTTTGGTGCGGGTTTAGAAAACCATTACTTAAGTAAAAATGCTTTCAGTTGTAAGAGTGCTGTCCCTCGCCCATGTCTGTTTGTTTAACTATGCTGAAATGTCTTTCTTTTTTGTTTTCTCCCACCTACCTGGGGAAAATCAAAACCAGTATAAGTAAGAATCCTGTGGGTTTTCTGCTTTTGTTTTTGCCAGATGAGGTGTAGACCTGTGACTCACGCTGTTCTTGGGTATCTGTCTGGCATTTGTATTTGAAATTGCTGCATAATTATGAATTCCTGGATTTTTGTTTCTTTTGAAAGCAAAGTATTTCTGTGTGCAGTAAAAGTTAATTTGATGTCAGCATATACGTCACTAGTTTTCGGGTTTTTTTAAATTCCTTCCTTTTTACTAATAAGATTCTGAATGCAATTAAGTGTGTAAAGTTTCTGGATTCTTGTAACAATGCATACTCCACCATTAATTTACAAATACATTTATTTATCAGGAAGCCTCCAATTTGTTCAGGAATCGGCTCTTCTTCCTGATCTTCAGAGCTGTATAAGGGCAGTCAGGGTTTGCATGCAAACGTGTGAGCTCGGGTGGTCCCAAGTACACTGCCTTCGGATGGCATTCCCACTGCTGGCTGTTTTAGGGAGTGTTAAGCTCTGCTTGGCTCCGAATGTAGTGTGACGTTGACAGTCTTTGCTGTTAGTCTCCATTTCTTTTTGCAGTCTCCTCTGAAAGCCACAGCACTGTGAAGGGACCAGAGCCTCTCTGAACAGTGCCATTGCACACCTGACTTGTATTACTTAGAGGCTGATATACCTTTTGAGGAGTCAAGTAAAAAAAAGAATTACTTCAGAACAAGTAATTTATTTCCTAAAAGGAAGATTTCCAGCCATAGCTCAGGTGTGCAATGATGCAATATTACAGTATTATAGCGAACTGGCTTTGAGCTTGGGAAGAGCCTTAAAAAAAAAAAAAGCCTGTCCCTGCTTTGATGTAAGGAAGTCTTATTTTGGGAAGTCCACTGTCTGCGGCGATCCCATTTCACGTACCAAAATTATTTCCTGTTTTCTTCATGGTACACAAAAGCGGTTTTACACTGCAGCTATGTGTCTTGACTCACACAAACAGTATATGGGGCTTCAAAGATTTTTGCCTTTATTAATTCTTTCTTGAACACTGTTAAATCTCCACTCATGCTGTTTCATGTGTCATACCTGTAGGTCTACATCTAGTCCTTTTCCTTGCCTTAAAGTTTTTTAACTCTGTGACTGTAATCAACAGCAACCTCAAATTCTGTGGAATTTCTGTATATATCAGCCCTCTTAGTGACATTTAGCTGATGCTAAAGAGCAGCCAAATTTGGTAAGACCTATCAGTGGCAGGTGTCTCTTGAGATGATCCCCTTCCTCCACCTAACAGTTTTTCTGCCTTTACAGTTTAGATGCATTGACTGTACTTCGAGTATTTTTGAGTATCAGTTGAAACACAGCTGCCTTTCAGAGAGTAGATAAGTCCCTCAAGAGAATGTAAAGCAAACTTTATGCAATTGCTTACACAGATTAATAGATTTCTATAATACTGTACAGCAAGTATGTGTAGCATTTAACACTGGAAACAGTGAAAATGGTGTTCATAAGGATAGTATGAGTTTCTTAGAAATATCTGAATATAACTACAGTGCAAAACCCAGCTTTCCTGTTATGCTGCTACCTCCACCTGTGGTATAATTTCAACAGCATCTTTGCCAGGTTCCTTCTCCCTGATCTGCTTCCTCCTTGAGGCGTGTCAGCTCCTGGCATTGCTGGAGGCACCGCTGTTCCTTGTCCCGCGGGAGGCACCAACTCCAGGGCTCTCGCAAAGAGAAGTGGAGAATGCTGTGTGAAGTGTGAGGTGTCTCTGGAGAGAGGCTGCCACAGCCCCTCTGTTCCCAAGGAAATAACAGCCGAAAGCTCCCTGAGATGCTTGGCGTTGGCAGGATGAGGCCAGCCTGTGCGCTCACTTAGCCCGTCTCTGTAGCGATCCCAGGAGCACACAGCAGCGTGCATGTGCTGAGTGTGCCGGGAGTTGCGGTCAGCAACTCGCCACCTTTTTTTGGTGAAAAATTGAACTGGAGGCTACTTCTGTGGTATTTCCCAGCCCTGATATGATTTTTTTTTTTTTTTTTTTAAATGGAGCCATTTCCTAGGCTTTTACAAAACAAACTGACGTTATCCACCTAGCCATGTATTTTTCTCCATGTGAGTCATAGACAGGAAGGTTTCATATCCATCACGCAAACACTGTTCACTTGATTCAGAAGGTGCAGTAAGAGCTGTGTAGCAGGTTGCCATTATGGCTGTCGACCAGCATGTGATGTTGACTCACACTTCACTCTTGGGCTTTTACAGGTGGTTTTGCATCTGGTCTCTCCTGATGGTCATTGTGTGAGTCCCTCATGCTGAATGTCTCCAGGATTTTCAGGACACAGCTACAGATCCCATCTCCTTTTCATCCCCTTCTCTCTGCTGCTTTGCCCAGCCATTGTCTCTTCTTCCCCATCTCTTCCCATTTTCTCTCCAAAAACTCTCTCTTCCCCTGTTCCCTGTACTGGTTCCAGTGTCATGACCACCTCCATCCTACTACACTTACTGTCCTCCTGCCCTCAGGTCTGCTTTTGTGTCTCCTAAGTTTGTTATTTGGGATGGTGTTGGTCAAACTTCAGGAGCAGCTTCATTTTTGTGACATTTTGCACGTTTTTCAGCTTTTTGAGAAGCAAGATTCTGCTAAATTGATATTTTCGCATTAGTAGGCTTAGACTTTTGATAAAGATCCCTCTCTTTCCCTTCTTTCCAACCAGCAGGCATGACTTTCTGATTTAAAGCACTGAGAAACTTCCCAGATCAAAACATCATTAGAAATTAAATCTCCACAAAGCACTTCTGCTCCAATAAAGTGGTATAGCTGCACTGAAATATATTGCATGGGACTTTTTTTCAGCAAGTGCTCCGAGTGCTAAATGAGTACAGAATCTCCAGAAATATTTAGATGCTAAAAATGAAAACGTCTCTGTTGAGCATGTGTGAACTCTGATTTTTTTTTTTATTTTTGTGTATGTATGTGTGTATATATATATGTATATGTAAAATATAATTTGTCCAAACTTGGAGCAGAGCTCTCACACTTCAGAGTGGAAGAGCTGCTGAAAGAAAAGGACACTGGAATTTTTCAGCCAGGGCAACACAACATTTTCCTCTAACCTCATCTCAGAAATGAATGAAGTGTTTTGACTGAAATTCTTTCTCCCTTAAATAATTAAATCAGTCTGAGGCAGACACTTACCATGGAAAAAAAAAAAAACAACAACATCCCCGAACCAAAAAGCCCAAGAGGGTAAAAATTGGCAAAGATCTCAGGAACTGAAAATAGAAGGAAATGTTGAGCAACTTTTAAAGTAGCTTTTATCAGCTTTGCCTCTAATATTTGCAATGAACTCTTGCCTGATCAGTAGCTTGTTCTCAGCGCAGCCCTCCTGCGTTTCTTGGGAAGATGTTCTCAGTCCCTCTCACTGGGCTATTTCAAGGCAACCAAGGGCTTCCTACCTACATCTGCACCATAGACTACCTGTTGCGATGGGCTCTCTCACAAGCTGCCTTCCCATCCCTGGTGTGAGGGGTGAGACAAGTCAAGACGGGGCTCCCCACTTGCCCTGGTGCAGCAGCCAAGAGGTCTGGTCATGGAGTGCTGCTCTCTGGGGGATGGCAGGGTCCCATGTCCCTTCTGCCCGGCTGAGCGGTCCCCAGTGATAGGAAGGGCTCCTCTCTTCTTCACTCACCCAAATTCTCCCAAGGAAGGGTGTTGTGGAGGATGGAGCAGAGCCTGGTTGGACTTGTAGACAAGACTCACTGCTGTGTCGCCCACTGCATGCTGAGGGGTGGGCAGTGGGACAGTGCCAGGACTCCCCTTGCCTCCCCAGCCCTGGGTGCCCTGCACAGCTGTGCCCCTCCAGATGTTTTACAAGGTCCAAGTGTGCCTTGGCTTCAGCCCTAGCTCCTGAAGCGCTGGATATTTGGCATCAACAGCATATGGCATGAGCCAGTGTAAAGGCAGAAACAAAGCCTCGCAGAGGGTATCTCGAAGGAATCTTCTTGTTGCTGTTGGAAGGGGAAGCTGAGAGTCCTCAGTAACAAGCTCTAGTCCGTACATAAAATCATGGTCCTGTTGCTGGGCTGTGCATTAGCACAGCTTTCCCGATCTTGGTTGTTAACACTTGGCACGGTGTGTGTTTTCTTTCATTTTGTGGGAATTTGATGTATTTCACCACCGGGTAGAGAAAAAAAATCATCACTGAGAATGTCATGATTAATTTTTTTCCTCTTGAAGAACTATGAAATTATTCTGAAATGTATGACACGTGTATAATAACAGCCTAGTGCTCTGTTTTTAAAAAATGTGCTAGAGGCATTGTGCAGTTTCCCAGAGGCTTAATGAGGGAGCCATACTGTGTTGGAAATTTTTCAACAATAAAAATTGACCTATTACATGCTCATGGAAAATGAGGGTTGACAATCACACAAATATGTCCAAAATCAAATACGGGCATTGTAAAATATCATTTCTTTCCCAGAGAGAGACTGGTCACCTGTTCACAGTAGGATTTTGTATTATATCCTATTCAGTAAAGACTAAGATGCTTCCCCACAGGGAAACAAAATGGCAGCAAAGTACTGGCCTGGTGCCCTTCTATCAATGCTTTTCACTGACTGTTTTGCCAAGTCTTCAAAAATAACGCATAGGCATATTTTTTCAACATATGTTTTCCCTCTTTGTTACTTTAAAAGCACAAAGGGAAGAAAAGGTTCTGCATTATTCGCCACTTCATCATCAACTGTAGGAAGAATTCATTGTTTGCCTGTTTGATTCTCTTTTTCTCTCCATAATACTTATTTCATTTTAAAAAAATCTAGTCTCTTTTGCTGTTCTTTTAACATATATCTTAGAAGTGGCCTCTTCTTAAAAATTGAGCATATGGCTCTGAACCTGCAGCTGCATTCAGGGAAGTGTCTATTGCAAAACATTGAAATTTGGAGTCATGGGAGTAGAAAAGTTGGATTTAGGAATTATTCAGTATACTACCGAAAAATCAAAGAAAGGAAGATAATTAAATATAAAGAGTCAAAGAATAAATTAAATATGGTAAATACTGCTCCTCTGCTCAGAACAAATTAAGCCACTGTCAATGTTTGCATGTTCTCTTGATATTTAATAGTAAGTTTAAGCCAGATCAAACATGAAATGACTGTTGGGATTAAAAAACCCCAACTGTTTCACTGCTGAATTTGTATCACTAGTGAATGTACTGGCAGTCGTGTTGCAGTACCTTGCTTCAGTTCTCTGGCCAGTTACTGGCTCATGATGTTTCCAGCAAGGGAGAGCAATATGGGAAGGTGGAACGTGATGTAGGGAGAGGTCAGAGTTTATCAGCGAACCCTGTCAAGCACTGATCTCTGTGTGTTAAGAGGGGAGGAAAAAGGATTAAAGTATGAAAGCAGAACCAGTGTGGTAACTAAGGTCTTGAGGCATCTTCAGTGTACGAGGCTACAAGTAATGAGATTCTTCTTCAGCAGGGAGATCTTTTTGTGTGGATCTCCTTGCAGGTTCTTTGCCCTTCGTAATGCAGTTTAAAAAAAGGAAGAAGAAAGTCCTATATGGCAGGCCACAGATTTGCAATGCAGTTTATCCAGATTTAAATAAATGTGGGTAAAGATTGTATAAAAGGATGATATTAGACAGACATTAGATGTAGAAAAGGATGTCATTAGACAGACAAAGGTAAGGAGAGAAAGAGAAGAAAATTTTTCCTCATTGTAAAGCTATCTAATTAATTCATTTTTTTGTAGAATTTCCTAGTTCTGATTTTCAATTCAGAGGTACGCAACCTAATGTTAGAATATTAAATAAATAAAAAAAATGGGCAGGAGATCATTACGAAGCAAAGAAGGTTGCATGCTGCTGTAGGATTAGAGAAGTCATTTTGGCCGTAGAGGTTACTGCATTTATATAACGGGAAAAACCTAAACCTTTCACTTAATAATTTAGATCTTTCCAAGATAGAACCACTGAAGCTGATGATAAGTATACAGTGATACAATCTGAAAGATAACAAAGTAAAAATGTGAGAATTAGTGTTTGCAACAAGTAAATAAATATTGCAAGATTTGTCAATTCTAATAAATAATATGTAGATTCTAGTGTGACTTGTAGATGCTATTTGGATGATTACTTTACTGTTAATTTCTAAGAATGTCTTAGAAATACATTGATGAATTATTTAAATACACATAATATGTAATGACCCAGACACCCACATAACTTAAGTGTATAATGCAATAATATGTATGATAAACATAACTTAGCACTCTGTTCAAGTCCAGAAAGAACAATACCATAATCCTGTTTATTTCACTTCTTTTACTGTATTCTAATGTCTTGAGAATTTCATACAAGTAATATATTTCAATGCCCCATTTTACTAACCCGTGCATTTAGTGTATAGCATAGTTTTGTGCTTCTAGAACAGGCAACTTCCCAAGCAGCGATGGCCATGACCACCCTTTTGATGTTCGTTTCGGATCCTGTCGTAATGCTTAATTTGTGTCTGGTTCCTGCTGCAGATGATTACTGGTACATGACTTATGATTCATGTAGGAATAGAAGCTGAGTCAAACACCAATAAATGCCAGTTGTTTACCTCTAAAACAGTCAATTTTCTTTAAGTAAACCCTGAGGAAGTTGTACAGTAGCAGACTGAAACTTGGCACACACAGCTTGAACACTGAACAAGTTGTTTGGGCAAATTACACAGGAAAGCCAATTTAAAGTCACTGAAGCGTCATAAGTATTGGGGGAATTCAGTTGAATTCTCTGTAGTGAATGATGGGATCTCATTCAAGTACAAGAGTCTGCTCACAGGTCATGTATAGGATCTTAAGTAATGCTTATAAATAATTACGTGTATCTTGTTTCTCTCATTTCAGTGACTATTTCAACAAGTACCTTCTTTGATGGCTTACTGGTAACTGGGCTCTACACCTCTACCAGTGTTCAGGCTTCCCAGAGCGTTGGTGGTTCCAGTGCTTTTGGATTTGGTAAGTCCAGTGCAATTTACATTCTGCAACTCAGGGCAATGAATACTTGGTTGTACAGAGGACATAAATAACAACACAATTACTGAAACAGGTTAATTTAGACTGAGTAATCAACAATATGTGGAAGTCAGTGGGAGTCAATGAGATAAGGCAGTGGTAGCTTTTAGACAGCTTTTACTCCTGCGCTTTCTTCATCTTTCGTCAGCCTGGTACTGATGTACTGAAATATATAAATTTTAACAGACAAAAGCCTCAGCAGCTAAACTGGTTAAAATAGTCATTTCTAAATGGTGTGACATTTGGTATAAACTAAAGCATTTAGCCTAAGGTTTCTAACTGCTCTCGGGCTGAAAAACTGATTCCTTTGAGCTTATGTCAACCTACTTTTTCCATTCACTTAACAATAGCGTCTTCTCTAAAACTAGAATGCTGGTTAAGGTATTTTATATAAGCCATATATATTCATATAAGCTTCTGCAGTTTGTTATTTGGTAGTATCTTTTATATTATTACAAATAATTGTAAGAATTGTGTTCCTCCAATTGGAGGAACTCTGTGACCCCTAACAAGCGATCTGAGGTGAAGGTATAAAAATAGGTACCAGTCATATGGGACACCAACTGTGCTGCACTTGCAGTAGCATGTTTGGATGTTCATTTGTCTTTTAGGGTCAGTACTTTCTTCATAATAATCTTTCATGGTAACTGTCTCTGTTATAATGTATGTGAAACATGAGTGGCCTGGGCCTGAGTGTCATACAGCAAACATACGTTGGCTTGTAAATGAAATAATGCAACGTAAATAGCACATTATTTAAAACTGTACTGAGGAATAATTTGAGAAGCGCTTTGCCTCTGTGAATAGCACCACCGTTGAGGTTGACCTCAAACCTATTGCTTGTCCTTTCAAAGGGAGGAGCACAGCTGCCACAGGTATTTCATGTCTTATGCAAAATCCACTGAATGATCCACTTTTCTGGAAGAAGTAGTACTGCTGTTTCTCCTTTCCTACTGTGCTCTTTACAAGATGAACGGGATCTGATGGAGTAAGCAAGATGGAAAGCACTTATCAATGTCAAATTTTTGGGATGGTCAAGTTACTGGCAAGCTATTATCTGGCCGTGAAATAGCTCTTTGTATCATGTCATTGGGGAGATCACGGCCCTGTATGGCAAACTCACTGGGCAAGGTATACAGGTCATGTTTAATTGCATCTAAATATTTAAGAACGCGAAATGAAGCAAATTTTTACCAACCTAAATAGCTGTGTGCATTTACAAAGTATGTCTGTGTTTTTTCCTAAATTTGTATCTTCATCTGTAGAACAGGGCTGTTATAGTGGGTGTCTCACTGAGACAGATGTTAAAATAACATGTGACGTGTGACAGGAAAAAAGACGTGGCCTTTTTTACTTGCCAAAGGTAACTTTCTAACTCTTGATGTGTTACTTTGACCATTCAGTCACTGGTAAGATAAACAGCAACTAAACTAATAACACGCGCGTTCTGTGGAGCAAAAGAAGATCCAAGCCTACAGGCTGGGAAAATACAAAAGCCAAAGAGATACGAAAGCAGTCACGGGTGGTTTGAGCTACTTCATTTCGCTCGTCAATAGAAATTATCAAACATCATGCCCGGGGAGGTCGTCTGCTCCCTCTCGAGCATACCTCCATCCATGTCAGAGGAAAACTGCTGCCATCCATGACCTTTCTTTTTGAACTTTCTGCAGGCAAACTGTAGGGTCAGTTGTGTTACGGTTTTTAGTTATGCAACATTTTAAATAAAAATCTCATTTTTCTGGTTTTCTTTCCTAGCTCCTAAGCTTGCATATATATTGAAAAAACCCAATCTGAATGTTTCAAAAGAGCTGATGCTCTTGTGCAGTGTCTTTCAGTCACAGTAAAAAGTAAACAGTGAAGGAAAAATGGCAATGGCGTTTAAACTTAATTTTTTATTAATGTTCAATCCATGATGTACTGATGGCTCCCAGGACTGAGAACTACATAAACTTTTCCTTTATCTACTCTGCAGTGAGAGATGAGAAGGCTGGGCTCTTCCAAAAAGCATTTAGCATGCGAATTATGTGCTTTTTAAAACAATGTGGTAGTTTTAAAAATGAACTGTTTTAAAATCTACCATCTGCAGTTGTAAAAGAGAGTAGCATCCACAGTATTTGATATATTGTTTAATAAAATAGTGGAGGAGAATGGCATTGTTTTGTTTTCTGAAGAAAACATAAAGCACTTTCTCCAGAAACCTTGGATCCCTCTGCTATGTCATCATTTCCAATTAGCAAAGAAGGCGCTCCTTCTTTCCAGAAAGTGATGGTGATGCTCAGGTTAGATTTAGCTTGCTGGAAAATTTTATTTTTTTTTAAATGTCGAGGACCATGTCAGGTTCAGAGACCTCAGTTCAAAGACTTATGTAGTTTATCACGGATTAGACGGGGGGGCTGAAGCTGGGCCTTTAAAATCTGAAGATAGCCATGTTCTGAAATTGGGTTGATAGTGGTTGCTTACAGAGAAGGGGAGAATATTTTTTCTCTCTTGCAATATTACCATTGAAATGCTCTTGTCTGTGTTACACAGGAGGTCACGCTAGATTATCATAATCTTCCAGTCTGCCCCAACAATACAAAGTCTTCCCAATATGCACATATCTGTCTTTAGTACCATAAGTTACTGTATTGTGGTTACAATTATCTTTTAATTACCCAGTTTAGGAAGTCACTTGATGGACACACAACCGTTGTCAGTTATCATAGTTAACCATGTCAAGAAGCTTTGAAGAAAAAAAGATAAAATACATTAGTGCTAACAGAGTTAATTCAAAGCGTTATGTTTTCATTGTTTTTCAGTATATATTGTGTAGCCAAAGAAATAGTTCCTGGTTTCCTCTGTGGGATTATACTGACATGAAACTTGCTGATTTTTTTTCTTTGGGAAACCTCCTTTTAACAACTCTTTTAGGGAGAAATGGATGAGCTCTTGGGGATAAAACTTAATAGAGGTCGTGAAAATTCATCCTTTGTCCCAAGCTGAACCCTTGTCTGGGTTCAGATAAAGGTAAAACTAAAACTGTAAAGCTAAAATTAGAACTGGAATAAAACATAAATGTACTTGAAATCTCACTAACCAAGCTGCAAGGGTCCTTTAGCAAAGAAGTGATCCTTAAATCTAGCTTTTAAGAGTAACATTTCTTTCTTTGCTAGATCCATTGATACAACAGATACCCTGAGTTGCATCTCTCCAGTATCATTTCCACTCTCCTTTCCTGATCAGTGTGGTGTGCACCTGGGAATCATTTCCATGTCCTTCAGCATCGCCTGCTGAAGGCTGAAGAACAATCCCACTCTTCATCTCACCCCTTCTCAAGCCACGTGGTCACTGGTACCCCTCGGTGTCATTCACACCCCATCTCTCTCTGGAGATGCATTTTGGACTCCTGTGGGATCTCTCCATTCCTCTGTGTCCTTCCCTTATTCTGCTTTTGACTCTGAGGGTCCTTGTTGGCGTTTGGCCTCTTTCGACAGGTTGGGGCATCTGCTGGCCATGCTCTGGGGTTTATCAGCCCACCAAGGCTACCCTCCCATACAGCCAGGATGTCCATACAGTCACTTAGGGGCTCTCACTGCTTGACTCCTTCCAAATATATAAGAGGAAAGTGGGAGACATGAGTATTAAAAAACATGTTAGAAAGCTACAAATGCAGTGGTGGGTTTGATGGGAATGATGGCTTGCAAATGAGATTAAGGCTAAACGGGTTTGGTGGCTTGTATGGGCACCGCTCTGTAACTTGGGATAAGTACGAAAATACAGCTCAGCTCCTCCAAAGCCATGTGCACTGGAAAGCAAGGAACACAGTATCATTTCTGCAATTAAAGGAGAAGATTACAGCGTAATCCCTCAGCAGTGATAAGGAGCGCTGTGTGCTGAGGACCTGAATCTGTCTCGTTACACGGGATCGTCCCGGCTGACAGGCTGGTTGAGCAGACAGACGTGCTGGGCTGTGCACATCAAAGCTTGCCTTTGACCTGCCAGTCACACTGCCTCTCCACGCGTTCGGGTTCTTCCCCAGGCTTTCTGGCGCCCTGGTAGATTTTCACATCATGCACACATGACAAATTATTTAAAATTTAAGTTTGGTGTAATTAGTTTCTTACAAACTACAGTGGAAAATATAAGCCTTTATAGTTAAGCCCCCAAAAACCTAATTTTATGCAAAATCATAATTACTACACTGACGTTTACCTTTAAATAAATGTAGAATAAACAAGTAATTTCATGGTAGTATTTGTATACGCATTAACCTTTTAACCTAAATTGAAAAGGTCCTTTTGAAAGTCCATAGGCTTGATTATGGTAAAGACAGTGGATTCAAAGCTGTCATTACAATGGAAAATGTTGCCACAGGCTTAATTGGCTAACAGAAATTTTTTTTGGTTTATTTTCTGTGTAGGTTTATACAACTTGTAATTTCCTATCTTTTAAAACAGATGTCTCCTTTCTACAGAGAGGTCATAAACTGCTGGTGAATTTTGGGTTTTGTTTAACTCTGTGGGCTACTTCATAAGAGGCTATGAGAGTGATGGTACCTGGAAACACTTTAGTGCCTGAACAGTGGAATTGCATCTGCTAGAAAGCTGAAAAATAGAATATGAAAAATCATCTTGCAATCTTTTATCTTTTGCAAAGCTTTATACTATGAAGGTCATCACACATTGAGTCTCTGGCATTAAAAAAAAAATGGAATAGTTACAAATATTCCTTAAAATATGGTGAATAATAGATTTCCTAGAGGAAATCGTGGAAAGAGCAATCACCGGAAATAATTTACTTGGCATTACATTTTATCCTATACTCTTTTACTTTTAAATTATTCTATTGCCTTTTCACAGGATTAAGGCAGCCTTCACATAATCTTCTGCTTGGTATTTTGGTTACATATATGCTTGCATAGCAGACCAAAACCAAAAACCCTTGTCAATTTATAGATGAAGGATTGTTTTGATCTGGCTCTGTGTAAGCTGGGAAGTGGGGAAAAGGATAAAAGTAGTTTCCTGGTCCCGTATCCCCCTTTGGCTCACAGGTCACGAGCAGCCTTAGGGCATAGTGACTGTAGGTGGGTGTCATTGGTGATGCTGCTGGTTTCATCCCCAGAGGAAGAATGGCAAAGGGGGTGCCTGGGTGGCTGAAGGGCACACAAAGTTTTGTCTCTAAAAGGGTACTGCAAAAAATGCTCTGGTCATGCTCCCCAGCTCTGCAGGTGTATCAGTCTGGACTGTGCGTTGGAGGCACCTGAGGCTCCCGCTGCTCCTGGATGGGGTGTGTGATACTGAGCTTTCAGAGCTTGGTTTTGGCATCAGTTCATGCCAAACTGATGGTGCTGGGGTAATGTTTTGCTTTCAGATTTTGACACATAAAGGCAAATATCCCCCACTAACATTGTGCGATGGAAAAAGGCCAACTGTTGGATTTTTCTTGTTAGGTGAGCCTGTAAAATTAGTTCCTCCTCAGTCTTTTCCTCTCCGTGCTTGTTCACAGCTTTAAAAAGTAAGGAATAATCGGTAAATGCCAGCTCTTAAAAAAAAGTTTTCAGCTATGTGCATGCTACTGCTCTTGAAGTGCAGTTTTGTAACTTACTGAAATTGCTGTACATCCCTGGTTTACTTTGTGACAAGCCAAATGGGCTCCAGGACCCTCCCTTCACACTGGAGATATTTGCCAGAAACCAAACAGATGGTAAACTAGGAAGAAATGACCCTCGGCATTCTCATTAGAACAGTTGGGGAAATTTTAATAGGCCCCCATTTGCCTTGTGCTGTATCTAATACCCTTTGAACTGCCACTTTTTTTTTTTTGTTTGTTACAAGTCAACTACTGCCATGTATATTTTAATAGGAATTATCAAATACAATTTGCCCAGAAGATGTACCAGCCCTCCGCTGCTAATTAGCAAAGTTTAAATAATCACTGAGTTCTGGAATAATTGGAAAGAAACACTGTTTTTCCTGCCAATGCATAATTACCAATTAACAGGAAGATAAAATATCTGTGTAGCAGTCATATCTTGGAGAATTTGTTAACAGTCAATTAAAGAGTGAGTTGGTGCCAAACTGACATTGGTCAAGAAAGTTTACATTTGAGTTTAGTTTTAAGATACTCCCTCCTGCAAATGGTATGTAATGAAACCATAATGATGATAAAACTTTCAAAGTTTGTGTGTCATGATGTTTAATTACTACTTAAATGTATTTATGGCCAAAAGTTGACCATTTCTACAAATGATTGACTACCGTATGTGCCTTATGCAAAGGGTTTCAGCTCTATTAACACTGTATTTTCATTGTCATGGCATAGGCAGTAATTGCCCATGCTTACACGACAAGGAACTGTGTCCCCAAGTACTTCACCTGCTGAGGAGAAAAATTTCCCACATGTAACTGGGTAAGGCAGACAGCAGTGCCCCAAGGCTGGAGGAACAAGCTAGCCAGAGAGGGAGCCTATGCAGAAAATACTTAAACTGGCCTAGTTTGAGTCCAGTTTGACCCAGTCCCATCACCCTGAACATTTTCACCCATTTCTGCAAGTGCTCTTGTACTTGTCAGGTTTACCCTAACCCCCTGCCGTGGCAGCAGCAGCTCTTGGACATCAAAATCCAATTTTGCCTGGTCTGCTGAGAAGCCCTGAGTTACTCCACAATTTAACACTTGTAAAAGTGAGTGATGGTGTCTGCTCCATAATTTATTTCAAATGTCTTTGGCGCATTATGAAGATGACAGTAAAATAACTCAAGCTTTTGACCTTTCAAATATTCCTGTAGCCTCTGCTAGTATCGGTGTGGTCAAGGTTGAAAAGGAGAATGAACCTCTATAGAAGTGTGGCACATGTAACACTGCTTCTGTTTGTTAGCTTTGAATAGCGGGTGTTTAATGCTATAGGCAACACTTAATGCTTTCCATATGAGATGAGAGGTGGTCACTGCACTGGAGACAGAGGAACACTTTCCAGTGCGGCAGTGCTTGTAAAGGGGTCCCTGGAGTTTTTAAACAAGAAAATGCCTTTAGAGACAGTTTTACATAGCCAAAACCAAAGTGCTAATTGGTGTGTTGGGGCCAATTTTGGTCCAATTTAGCAAGTACATTTATTCAGTAGTGATATTTTTTTCAGGTCTTATATACATCTGTTTTTCTCCCCTGGGTGGCCAGAAAATGATATGGGGAAAAGTTAGAGCATCATTGAATTTTAATGTGATTTTTTTTTAATTGCATTTTAATTTTTAATAAAACGCATGTAGTAAAAAACCGATGTAAAACTTTGTGAAGTGATCAGATCAGGTTTTTTGCTACCTCATACCTCTGAGGGGATTCTGATCCCAATAAGGTATGGATTTCATTAAAAGTATATTAAGAGATGAAAATATTCATTGTGACAGGCTGGTGATTTATGCCTATACCAATACTTATTGAAAGTAGTAAGGAATGCTTTTTGAATTGTGCGAATTGTAGATCATTCTAATAATGGTAAATAATGTTTATATAAATATATATATACGTAACCCCATATATATACACATATGTATTTGTTTCTCACTCTCCTCTTTTTTTTTTTCATCGTAATCTCAAATACCATGTTCAATTGGTACACTTTGAATGCTGTTAACCAGCATATTCCAAATTTTTATTTTTAAAAAATGTATACAGTGGGGCTTGTGGCATTATCTCCTGTTTTAAAAACAATGATTAGGACCAAAAGTATCCCACAAGTCTGGTATCCACTTTAAGATGGCTGTGAGCTGACTTTCAGAGATGCTGAGCACTGCATAGCAATATGTATGTTGAAAAGCTCCTGTTAATGCCGGTGTGGGTTGAGTGTGCTCAGCACTTCCATATATCAGCTCCTATGCGTCAAGCTTGGGACCCAGAAAATGCGGTAGACCTCAATGGTGACCACGTGGAAAAATTTGGTGCAAGTGAACAGTTTTTAGAGATTTTGGGCATGGGACAAGGCTAGAGCTCAGCTGCCGTGTGCACCTCTTGGTAGCCTGGGCTTCCTGAGGCATCACATCGATCAGCCTCTTCCCCGGGACTCCTCCATCCCTGCACTGAGGCACAGCCCCACGCAGAGTACAGTACCTAACTAGTTCATTAAGGACTCTGCACTGGTTTCGCAACACTTAAAGCACACCTGAACCCCATTGTAGGTACTCTTCAAGCCTCTGGATCTTGGAGACCAAATCGGCTTGCCTACTCAAGAGTAACCCCAGAAATACAAAGTTTCCTGTGCTACTTTATAAGCTCGTAGGTGACCTGGTGTGGAAACTTTGACATCATCTACCTGAATTCTGCTGTGACCAAGAGACAGGCAAGCAGCCCCAACTTAACCACTAGAACCTGATAATATCAGATTCACTTGAGTTCTCTTATACGGCACTGAATTCCTTAAAAACAAGACAAATGACATTTGGAAGAGAAGGATATGGGGGGCAACCAGATACATGGAGTTGGTCTGGCCTGCTTCAAGCATAATAGATTAGCAATTAAAATACTTGTAAAGTCTGAGGCCTTGAACTGCCCACTCTTCTACCCTGGGAGGCACTGAAGGGAGTAGCCAGGAAGCGAGCCAGGTACCTCTGATTCTCCCTGGTGCCCTCTGTGAGTGGGGAGATGTGTGGAAGTTTGCTGAGTTGCTTGCTCTCACTGAAAGGTTGCCTTAAAATCCATCTTCTCTTATTTTTATGCGTAAATCATTCCTGTTTGGCATCGATTAGAGACATGTCAGTGCATGACTTGATTCTTTTTTATTATTTTATTTTCTTATCTGTCTTATTTGTTCACCAGTTAGAGCGTGATCTCTAAAGCAAGGACTTTCTTCTTTATTATTCTGTATGGAGATGCTGGCACAATAAAACCTGATCTGTAACTGTTCATGACTGTTATTATAATATGGATAATAGTGCATGAAAGTCAAGGAAAAATGAATTAAGCCTTCATTGATTGTAGCAACAAAACCAAAATACTTTCCCCCCTAAAAGATGTTGTCATTATGCTTTGAGAGCTACGTTCAGCTGGATTGACAGGCTGAAGTTGCATGGTAATTCGTAGTAACAGAGAGGTATCTTCAATAAAGTGGGGAAAAAAGGCCATCATCTAGAAATTTAGGGCCATCTTAAAATTGCATTCTGTGTGTGTATGCCTCAAGAATATATTAAGCAAATGTTCCCATGGCTGCATGAACTTCACACCGCCAATGTGCCTGCCTGCGTCACGTCTTGTCCTGAGCCTGTTTCTGTGATGGCTGATTGTCATGTGTTGTGCTGCGACAGTCAGTCGGAGCCCCCTCTCCCCAACTTTCCTGTTGTGCCAGGCCTATTATTTTCCCTGCATTTTGTGTTCATCAGGATGCGATCACATATTCAAGCTGAAATTACTGGGCTCTTGGACTTCATCAATTAAGATGCATTGAAGCCTCTTGCAAATGTGAAAGGATATTGGGAAACGGTTATTATTGTAATTTCGAAGACAAGTTTGTAAACTAATTTCTGGCATATTATGACAAACAAATGTTGTGATCAGACTGCTTCCCCCATATCTGCCAATTTGTTATATTTCAAAGTGGTGTTGATTATATGTGGTGAAAATTCGGGCTTACAGGACAACGGAGATCAAGAGCCCCCTGATCATCACCTGTCCTACCAGTTGATTTCACTGTTTGCTTGTCTGTTATCAGTGTTGTGACTGATAGTCGTTTGTGTGTTTTCAGAGATGGTTCACAAGAAAAATCTGCTCCAGGACTTGAAAAATGAATAATCTGTTTTCAAGGATATACCAGTGAAAGTGAATTGCTGTTTGCAGGGAATGATTGGTACAGTTATATCTTTATCAGATGCTAAAATATGTGAACGAGAGAAGGCGGCTACCAAGCCCGTGTTGCTGTGTGGCATGGTGGGAGCAGGATGGGCTCCCTGCTGTCTTGGTGCACAGAGGGAAGGGCAGAGACCCTCCGCCCTACTCCTGCTCATCTGTCACCAGCAGTGGTGGTAGGTGGAGAGAAGGAGGGATTATGCCTTTACATGGGCACAAGGTTATGCTCGCAGTTTATGCCACAGCAAAAAAGAGGTGTTTGCTGATTATAATGCATTACTTAAGTTAGACAACTTGAGGTTACATTGAGGTGAAAATTGTGGAATTACTGAAAGGCACTTGTTCATATGTGAGCATCACCTCCCAAGAGCCTGAGTCAGTCTTAAAGTGATTTCAGTCCAGTCATCCTTGTTACAAAATCCTGAGGAAGAAAAAGTGCAGTCCTTCACGTGAGTTACTTACTCCTTGGAGTGGGGTTATTCCACAGTTCTGCTCAGCTGCGCTTTATTACTGAAAGAAATCCATTATTCCAGGGTGATCATGTCAATCCAGGTGTGACTTGGCACCTTATTTTATCAAGTTCTTAAAAGAGAAGGAAAAGGAATGATTATTTTTAATTTCTTTAACAAAATATACATGTTCATATTTTATTAGTTTATCTACTGCTTGAATGTAGTTGTTTTTGGTGACCCACTGGACCTACTGTCATATGAACACTGGCTTTTTCTTCTGAAAAGAAAGAAAATACACGTTTTATTTCAAAACTATGAACTCAATATATTGAAACCCTTAACCCAGGATTTTTTTACAGTTATCAAATCAATCCATATACTGCAAATCTTGCCTCATTTCAACCCTTAGGAAAAATAATGCAAGTATTAAAATCAGTGCAGTTTGTAACAAAAGCAATTGTCTTTTCATAAGCCTAAGCTTGAGCTGGTTGAATGCTTGAAGCAAACAAACCTTCAGGAGAAATCCAGGTGATACACAAGTAAAATATCCAACCTCATTGCAGGAAATTAAAGATGCTTTGCAGCTGTGTGAGAATGGATGGGTTTTTTTCAGATAACATCAAATTAAATAGCTGAATGTTGAAAGACCTCGTGGTGTTTTGGGAAGACATGACGTTGGTCAAAGTGCCCTAGTTGAGTTCTAGTTTATTTAAATAAAACTATTTAAATAATTACTTAGCAAAGCTATTTTGGCAGCATTACAGGAAGCGATGAAATATTTTTACATAGCAGATTATTAACAAAGTCAGTATTTTGCTCCTTTAACACTCTGAGATTTGCTATATGTCTGTTTCTGGATAAACAACTGATACAAATATTTTGTGACACTAAAGTCATACTCCAGTCATATGGCATCACAGTCACCTTGACTTCTATGACATGCTGGAAAGATGATGTAATTATTAGAAGGCTGAATCAATAAATGCTGACAGCACTAGCTGTTAAGATGAAGAATATGAGCATTAATGAAGTCTATATTAAAAAATCTTTAAGAGCTGTTTTATCCTGCAAGTCTTAATTTTTAGAAAGATTAGGTTTAAATTTTTAATTTTGATGTGAATAGTGAATTTGTTGAAATATTCCATCTGCTTGCTTAGCACATATATACATTGAGCTCATTATTTTCTCTCTGTAAATGAAACTTTACTATTTTTAGATTCTATAATAAAGGCCTTCTTAAATTTATCACTGAACATGTCATAACAGAGGCACTAGTTACCACCCAGTAGTCATTATTCACTCAAACAGGCAACTTTGTGATAACCTTTGCTTAAGGAGGGCAAAGATGTAATGAACTCTTTAAAAAATCTTCAGTCATAATCTGTCAGGAGTTCAACCAAAATAAACTGGGATGGGCTTTAGGTGCAGTTTTCCCTGAGACTATCAAAGAGGTGTATGCTAGCTTCTAATTGAAGTTTGGCTAAAGATTTAGCACGAATATGAAATTCATATTTGCTCTGAAGAATTTATCAAATATGTGTGATAATCTGAAGGAATTTTTGCTTAGCATAGGACAAATAAATTTTTATTTTTTCTCCACTGGAATATGCTGAGCAAGATATGCAAAATTCAAAAACATTTTCTATCCTGAGAAATATTTCTGGGGAATTTAGTTACTGAATTTTTCAGTTTTAAAAACAGGAAGATTTAGGGTTTTCTTCTGTGTTTTACTCCTAGCTGGATCTCCTCAGCCTATTTCTGAGGATCCTTTCATTAGATACTTCATTTTTTCTGTGTATAACATGGGGAACTTGGCTGGCTGGCTGAGGCATTCACACACAGATGTGCCTTCAGGTACCCCCTTTTCCAAGGACCAACGCTGAAATACAAAGTACTTCCGAAGATGTAATTTTCTGACATTAGCTGCTGTTCATCCAGAGGAATTTTGAAAGACGTCTGTCATGTTCAGTTATGGCAGACAGTTGTGGTGAGCAGCTGAGCTGGTCCCCCTGGGCTTCCTTCCTGGTCTGGAGAGAGAGACCAGCACATTGGGGACATAGGTTGTCTTACCCTGCAGTAGCCATCTGAACTAGTCAGATGACTTGTCTCCAAAACTACTGATTTCTTCACACTGATTTTAGTAGGAACAAAAATGAATAGCTCAGCTCTGGACCTCAACACAAAACGCTATGGACCACATTTGCTTCTTTATTTGGCGGAACAATGTAAGACTATAAAACATATAAAGTAGAGAAAATGCAAATGCTGCAAGAACAACTATACGCTATTACAATATGGTATCAGTCATTGTTAGACTAGCTGGGGGGGCAATTTTGTGGGAAAAAGCAAATGTGAAGGGAGCCATAGTTGCACTTCGTAGGGAGGATGGAAGATGTGCAAGATACATACTGCTCTTCAGGGCAAATTAAGCAGTGTGTTGGTGAGCTGATTAACCGCTGAAGAAGTAGGGTTAAACCGGACAGTTCCTGAAACTTTAAGTTTGTGATTACATAGATACACTCAAGGAAGAAGTTGTAGTCACTTCACATGGAAACAAGCTAGATTCAGTGAACTTGTAGGGGTGGGACAGATTGGCTTGTAGAGACTGAAGGACATTGTAAAATAGAACACTTTGTTACATAGGATTTCGATTTAATACCATATGAAGCATTTTAAATCTAATTGATTAGGGTTGTTGCTTAGAAAACTAGCTTTTAAGATCACAGGAGATGGATAAGTCCTGCTAGAAGTGCACAATAGTCCACAGGAAAAAAAAGCTGTCTACTTCAAGAAGGTTACGAGAATATTAAAAGTTTAATATAGAGAAATCGGTAGCGTAGTGTCTCTGGCCCATAGCAGACGACTTCCATTTGGTAAATTTACTTTAATTCATATCCAAACCATAACTATACAAACCAGCCGGAAGAAATGGACTATGGTGTTTCTCCTTTAAGTTAAATGCTAACAAAACTCTGACTCTCTGGTAAGAGCCCTTCCTTTTCCTTCCCCAAAGACGAGATAAGGCCAGCTTACAACTGGTTAATTTTGTTTGGCTTTTCTGTGACTGAACTTTACAACATTAGCATTTGTCAGTAAAACATGGAGATTGAAATTGTATATTTATGAAAAGTTACTTCAGGAATTTTGGTATAGTTCCAACTTAGATCTATTTGAGTGTAAAGCAATCATTGAAATACAGATTTTTACACTTAAGAAGGACATAGAGAATTTTGTCTTCTGAGAGGAACTATTTGCAAAAGAAAATGTTGAGGCTTGTATGAATTCCCGATCTCTTCCATCCTTGTCTTTAAGAAGGTGGATACTGCCTAATTACAGTCCCAAGCAAAAATGTCACCCTAGAGATTTAAAAATGCCAGCTGGGCTGAGATGTACATTCACACATCTCGGAGTAGGAATATCTGCTGCAGCCCCCTTATGCTCAGTTTAGGGCTGGATTCAGCTGCCCATACCTGGACACCTGGAGCAAGTTGAGGTTCCTTCAGCCGTCACTCAGCTTCCAGCACCTGCCAGAGGAGGACGTGGCTCCCCATTAAGTCCTGTATCTTCTGGACACCTCAGGCATCTCGTTATCACTGTGCAGTTGATACAGCCAGTGACATGTAGGGAATTAGTGTCCTAAGGTAGGGGGTTGTCCCACATTCTATGCTGATCAGACCTCCACTGGCTGCAAGGAGCTGAGACCCCTCGCTCACGTGCAGGCATGTCTACATTGTCTGTGTCTAGAGCTGGGTCCCTCCCTGGCTTTTCTCCTTTGGAGACTCAGGGTATTGTCTGGCTTTGGTAAAAAAACCCACTTCATATTTCAGCCTTGGGAACAGCTGAAGTGCAGCTATGGTTTTCTTTAAACATAGCTTAAAAATTACAGTAAGCAACTTTTTTTATTTAATAAGTAAACTAATTTGAGTGAAATTCTATTTAATGTCACCTTGCTGGCACAGAGTAAGAAAGAGGAGGAAAGGTTACTGTTAACACAATCTGGTTTTATGCTGGCTGTGGAATTTGTGCTATTGCAAACCCTCTGAAGTGCTTTCTCAAAAGCTGGTGTAGAAGAGTCTCGCCAGGACAAGTGGCTTTTCATGTGTTGTTTTATTGACTCAGATTTGATGGTTTCCCATGTGTATTTAAAGGCTGAATTCCAGTCCCTGGTGAATGACTCGGAAAGCATTTAGTTTTGAACAGAATTCATTTGCAATTTCCAACAGAGGCATCTGCTGACCAGTTACGAGAGGGTCCAGGTTCTTGAGTCCTACCCATTGTAATCTTGTGACATGCTTTATTTTGAGCCTTCTGTGCTTGTCCTACATATTTCTTTATAAATGAATGAAATAAATATAAATAGCTTCAAAAAACAATACCAGTTATTAAAAAAATCTCACCCATATATCAAAATGTTAAAAACTCCTTCAACTAGTGCTCGCTTTCATGAATCACAGTCTAACACAAGTAACAAACAATCCAGCTTTGTCTTTATTTTCAATGTCTTTTTTCAATTGACAATTTTTTTCCTCTGTGTGTTACTAGTAAAAGCAAATGTATGGTATTCCCTCTACTTAAGATGTTTCGTTTTGTGACAAATAGAAGGCAAGTAGTTGCATCAGAGGAAAAAACATGGACTTTGAAACTGATAAAAATGGGATACAGGCAAGTGGGTATTTTCAGGGGAAACAATTGTAGGCATGGTTTAATGACTTCCACAAGCCACATGAAAAAAATACCTTGTTTCACAAAAATTTAGTAATAATTCTAAACACAGAGGAACTTGCACTTTATCATTAATTCCTCACCTATTTTATTTACAGTTTGTTTCTTGCGGTGGTTTTTTTTTTTTTAATATAGTTCTACAGTTTTCAGAATAAAAAAGTTAGAAACTATCAATCTAATTAAAGCAGCCATGGCATTCAAGAAAGCAAAAACTGACAGCATGGTAGGAAGCTGTAAGTAGTTTAAAAATTGTTCTAATCAAGGAAAAATAGCTTAGAGTCTTCATAAGCAGATTTTGTATTTTTTGTGCCCTGAGGACAAATAATAAATCTGAAGCGTTTCAGGAAGTCAATGTAATGAAATGACCTTTTTTTAAAGAACTGGAGTTTTGGGGAGGAAAATATATGATCATACTGCAGCTAGATTGCTATTAAAGTAAACCACTGCTTCACCACTTCATATGGAACAACAAAGGTACCTGCAGCAATATTTATTTAGTCGAGTCAGACAACATTGAGTTGAACTACTGTTAATAAATGCTAACCTGTCTTTTTGTGGCTGAAGTAGTGCTTCCTTCTCCTGTGAAGTACAAGAGAATGTGAATATTCATTCGGTATCCAGGTAATTCTTATTTTTGGCAGCCTGATCTAAATAATACCTGTTTGTATATGAACCTTGGTATGAATCCATGTAACTAAGGCATTTTCAGTGTAATTTGAGCTTTGCTTTGGAAAAAATAAAAATAATTAATTATTAGTGCAAGTTTCTAAAAGTGAATTTCTGACACTGACAGAGAGCCTGGAAACTATGCTGCTTCTAAGAAGATATAATTTTCTTTTCTTTGAAAGAAGATAAGTTAGTAAGATATTAACTTCAGGGCTTGATCAGAATTTAAGTTCGATGCTTGTTTCAGCAGTCCCTGCAGTTTGGGGGTGGTTGGCCCGACCCCCATGGTGGCAGTGAACCATCTCCAGGAGAGGACCTTTCCGTTTGGCTCCAGTCCCCGGTGCTGTAGAAGCCACGACAATGATGCTGTAGCTTGAATGTCTGGGGATTTAAGCTCTGTCTTAAAGCTGGTTAGAGTCGTTTATCTCCCAAATTCCTATTGCAAAATTGTTTCAATGCTTCATTTGCCTAGTGATTAAAAAGGATCTAAATTACAGTAAATTTATTCAAGTCCAGTTTCCACCCTTTGTTCTTACTATGATTGTCCTTTGGCTTAAACAGCTCCTTTACAACCCCGTTATATTTAGCGATAGCAGTCATCCTCCCTCTAAACAAGACAAGCTTTTTCTGTCTGCTTTTATGACATATTTTACATTCTTCTCATCATCCTAGTAGTCCTTCTCTGCAGCTGCTCCAGCCTAAGTTAATCTTTTTTGAACACAAGCATTCATAATTACACACAATAATTGAAGTGATGTCTTAGCAATGCTTTACCAGGACCATATTAATACTCCCCCCATCGTTACTAGAAATAATTGAGCTGATACATTTTAGGGCAGTGTTTGCCTTTTTTCACATCGGTAGCCCATTGTCAGAATGTGATTGACTAATGTGGATTGAGCTTTCTCCTCCTCACTCATTTCTAGCTTATAGCTGAAAGTATTCTTGTTATTATCTAAAGTGCATGACCTTACACTTTCTACAAGAGGCAAAGAATCCACTTTGTATACTTTTTTCCAGTTGTTAATCATACTCTGTTTAAAAAGGTGCCTAATTTCTGATTTTAATGTGTCTTGTTTGAGCTTCCAGGAGCTGGTTCTTGCTATGTCCTTCACGGTGTGTCTGAAAATCTTTTATTAGGGGATATTTTCTTTATGTTAGGATACTTATCTACTGAAATCAAATCACTTCTCAATTTCAAGAAATAAATTATAACCTATATCGATTGAACACTAAGTTTTTAGTGTAAGGAATCCTTTTTATATCTAAGCAGAATGTATATGGCATATTATCTTTTCTCCAGACTTTAGCAATTTTCAACTTCTAAAAATGTGAACGCCAGCAATAGGTATTCTTGTAGCCTCAATTCCTTGTCCCTACAGGTCTGTGGAGGTTCTGTTTTGTTTTGTTCTATTTTTAAGGTAGACTCAGTTTACCAAAGACTCTGTTTAATGTGTTCCATATGACTAACCTGACTCAGGATTTGTTCCTCACTTGGCCAATGTTTGTATCATTCAGATTGTGTCGCAGTTTGTGATTTCAGACCTGCTTCCAGATTACTGATGAAAATGCTGACTAACGGCAATACTCACAAAAGTGCTATTTAATGATGATTTATAAAGGACAGCTGGCCTAAGTGATTCAAGCGCTTCATGCCATAAATGTATGGTTTGATATTGTTTGGGACTATTTTTGAATATAGGGATATTACCTTTTTAAATAAAGTGCTTCAGGAAAGGCGAAAAACGGTATTCTGAAACTAAGTGAATTGGAGTTGACAATTAAGATAAAAAGTTTCAGAATATTCTGGATACAAAAGTATCATTTCAGTCAAAACAGATTCTATCATTTTCCTGGTGTGCTAATTAACAATGGAGAAGAGTAGTTATTATGTGAAATTCAGGCAGTTCAACAAGAATTCACTTGATTAATACATGCAGAATAATACATGTTAGTCAAATACTGTTTTCCTCTGAGATCCCATTAAAAAATTGATCAAAGTTTAATTACAACATAGGACAGTTCTGTTTAGATGACACGGAAAACATCAAGGCCCTTCAAATAATGGCAATGAAACAAAGGGAATCGACAGTTGTCATGAACCAAACTGGAAGTCTGCAGATTTCATTTTCAGCCAAGTGGCTGCACAATATGGACGAGTGCTCTTTTGGTGATGGCACATTGCAATGAAAGGATGCTTTTCATTATTTGTGGGTCATTTTAGTTCAAGAAGTCACTTGAGGTCTTGACAAGTATGTACAGGACAGTTGGATTTTGTGAGCACATTGTTCTGAGGAGATCGGTGACAGAGAAACCCCTGTCCAATGTACGCTGGATTTCATAAGTCTGGGTGTTTTGCTTTGGAATTAGATGTTAGATATTTTCTTAGGTCTACTTCTTCTCAAGGAGGAAGGTTAAGATAGCTCTGCACTTCTCTAGTGAGGATTGTCGTTTGAGAGCTGCTTGAGGAAACCGGTTAAGGGATGGGTTGTATAGTAAATCTGAACAGGGATATTTGAGGTCTACAGAAAGCGTGGAAGCAGGTAGAGTAGGAAGAACGGGACGGTGGAGAGGTTGAGGGGAAGGAGGCTTGATGATGCAATGGGAGTAAGGGAGAAGTAAGCATGAGAACAGAGGAACTAACTGAGATGAAGCTGTTCAAATCAAAGAGTATCTGCTTCTTCCTTGCAAAAAATTAGTCCAAGAAGTCCGATGTTGGGTTTGGGGGAGTTAGAATGAATGGTTTGTACAAGATGCATGAAAGTTTGTAAGTCGGCCTTCAATTCACGGTCAACATTCCCGGAATGTGCTGCAATATGTGGCATAACTGAATTTTTTAATTTAATGTAACGGAGTCCATTGGTGGTCCTTCAGGAAGGAGTGAAAAATGGGATATTCTTTCTTTGAGTAGTTACAGGGAAAAACTGCATGACCACATCATAGCTCAGTAAAGCTCCATGGGAAAAACATAAGCCTCAAAGCAGAAGTACTGATATTCCTGCTTAGATCATTGAACCAAAGAAAGGCTTTCCTTCAGGAAATCTCATCTGGACAGAAGTCTCAGAAACTGTAAAATAAGGATTATTATGATATACTGGGTTTTAAGACGTATTTTATGCCCCCAAAATTTGTACTGGTGTAAAAATAGGAGCTCTAGGAAGGAAACTATGATCAAACTGGTATATTCCCTAGTAGAGATCCAATTCTAACAGGATAAAGATCTCTTATACTGTACTAGCTTGTTCATTTTCCCTGTAAGAAGACCTATACTGATATGAAGTACACTTACATGTACAACTATACTTGTAGAGATGTAGTTATTTAACTATTACTTTCTTGTCCAGATGCTCTGAGGTATTTCAGGCTCAGCTTTGAATTTAGCCATGCATTCATTTTTATGAATAATGCATCACATTAAAATGATCCACTTCAGCAGCAAAGATTTGTTTGTTTCATAGGGTATTTTTCTTGAATATTATTTTCAACTTTCCTATACTAATATAGCATCTTTTTTTACCTTCATGATTTCAAAGCACCCCAGAGAGAACACCAAAAAAACCCTGCCTCACCCACCACTACTTAGAGATTTATCATGACCTCTCTTCACTTTGGCCTTTTTTTTTGCTGTCCTTAATGCTCTTCTTTAAACAATCTTTCGATAACTCTTCTTTCCTACTTCAAAAAGTAAATCAAATTTACTGAGGTAGCTATCCCTAATGATATGATTCTCCTAAAACAATCCACCCATGTTACCCATCTCTGAAAACCGCCATTTGCACAGTGAGTAGAATTAGTTATAAAAAATTTAAAATCTCTGAATGCCTCATCTGCAGTGAATACTGGGAATTTGTTTTGGCTCATAGACTGTGATCCCTAACAAGAGTCTTTTTTTTGATAGTCAGTGCAAAAAAAAGATGCCTGCTAGCAAGAAAAAGATTTCTTTCCTTCGTTTTCTTTGAAATAGCTGTATTTGTAGGGCTAGCTAAGCGGAATCACATCTCTTTTCATTGCATATATTCATTTTTTGTGCTCCATAATACTTATTATCAAGCAGTGCTTGAAATTTTTGTGCAACTGAATGCAAGTTATAGGTAACCTTCTGTGGAGTCCATCGCAGGCGCCTATCCCTCCATGTTTTTTATAAAAGAAGCGTAATCATTTACTGCATGAGGACTGCCTCGTTAAGCATCTTAAGTGTAGGTTCAGGTGGTCTGGATCATACCCGTGGGAGTTGCCAGGGGCTAACCACTCAAGTGTTTGCTCAGTTTTTGTAAAAATTTTACAACTTTATATATTCTTATTAGTAGCTGACTTAAGCAGCTGAAAGCTAATTTGGAGATACCCACGTAAGCCTAATTATTCACAGGACTGATTTCAGCATAGCCAAACTTCGTGGTAAGATAGTTCAAGCGGTAGAAATTGCTGATATGGGTTGGACAGATCTGGGCTTACCTTATACAGTGTGGAGGGTCTGTGTATTTGCATGTGATAAAATGCTTTATTTCCTTTATTTGCTATTTAAAAAATCTCTTATAATGTATCACTTAAGAAGGAACAGGGAAAAAAGAAACATTCAAAAGCTGGAAGATAATATTGCTTAGTTTTGATCTTTCCATTATTATTATTTCTCTATGGCTGCCAAAATATGGCTATCTATTTTAAGCTTAGACATAAATTCCAAAGAGCTATCTGTACTCTTTACTACACTGCATAGAGCTGTGTAAGTAATAATAACCTGCACGTATCTCCAAAAAAAATCCCGTGCGCACCTATATGCAGAGTATCAGCAGCCCTTGGGCTTTTGACATATTGCCAGGACAATCTGCAGCTCTAGTTGTGCACTGCTGGCATTTCAAAATATTTACAAGAAAAATAGATGGGAAACTAATTATGAAAATTATTTCAAAGTGAAATACGGTACTTCATTGAGATAAACTGCGAAATAAAGACCAGGTAGTGTTATAAGCATGGAGTATATCAAATTCATTACAGCCACAATTAGTGATCACAAATGTTCTACCATAAATATTTCTGAGGAAGCGAGGCACAGGGATGTTCCCTACTCCTCCATGTCTTTGCTCGCTTGTAGGCATGGAGCAGCTTCCCCAGGAGGCCACCGTGGTGCTTTTTTAGCCTCACTCCAGAACAGCTCTGTCGCCGTTTGGATTCACTCATATGAAAGTAGGCTTCAATCTACCCAGGAAGCAGTTTATTCAATAAGATCTCCTTCCTCAGTGATGATTTGGCCACTGCGCTAAATAATACTCTGCTAGTCAACGTTAGGCTCCCCCATTTTTCCAGATCAAACCATCTGGCATGTTTGGCCATATTAGTAAATCAGTTGGAAACTCCCTAATGTGCTCAGATTTGGGAAGCATATTATTTACCAAAAATATCCTCTCACTTATATACTAGTTTCACTATTAATGGGGTGCAAGATCCAGAAGCACTAACTCCATTCATAAATTCGTAGATGCCTTCCAAGAAAAGCATCAGTATCAGAATAGAGAACATGGACATGTGGAGAAGGGCTGATATTTGTGACAGCCGAGGTTATAGTGTGAGACATTAAAGTTGCAACTGCAAAGTATCTGGAAGTCCTAGCAAGAAAACATCTCAATTAGCATACATGGCAGGGCTGAGATTAATGTAAATTAGGAAACCTGCTCATTTTCTGAACTGCTAATCTGCCTTGAACAAGAAAAGATGTGGTTGAAACCTAGAGATGGAAGGTCAAATTTCCCTCTTTGTGACAGCCACACTTTCCTATTGATTTAATCATATTGCAAAACAATAATGAAGGGGGAACTTCACTGTAGGGCTGCAGGTCTTTGAGATGTTTTTCTTGTTAAGGGCAAATTAGCAGGTCAAAAAGCATAACCATGTTTTGATCTTCGTATTTTTTAGCCTTCTCTTTATATGTTAATGGGACTGCTTCTCCCTAGTGTAATTCCCTTGGCTGTTACTTTGACTTACTGTATTTTTTAACCCCCTTTTAAAACTGCAGTAAAATCTTGGAACATTTATCCTACTACAGTCACAGTGGGGGTTGTTTTCTCAGAGAGGGAGGCTTTCAGCTAAGTGTTCATTCATGGAACTGAATCAAGCAAGTTTTAAGATTAAATTCAAGCATCTAGTGTGAAGACCGGCAGAAGCAGCAGGAGCACCTGGGATGCTCTGCTCCCACTCACTCCCTGCGTGCCACAGCCTGGACCCCAAATATTTTTTCCCACTTCTGTCCCAGATCCTGAAATGAAACTCGGACCTCTTACAGGTGATTATGATTCTATGATTCTATGATTATTTGCTTTGTTTTGTCCTCATATTGCCATAGCTGTGGATAAAGCTTTCTTCTTTCCAGCAAAGCCATGGGTCAATTTGGACGTCACGTAGTGGAGGTCCCCTGCCCCCTATTTCTGTAGCACACTTAATTTTTGCACACATTATGGTATTAGCTGCTATCACATGAACATTGACTAGGCTTCAGATCTGAATATTATTTTCTTTTTTAATTTTTTTCCCACAAGTGCATAGGACACCAACCACAGAGGGGGCTGCAGCTCGCCCAGGTCCATGGAGCAGTGTGTGCTGGTCGGGGGGATACGGCTCAGCCCTGCACTCCACCAACCCAAGAGCAGTTTCATTGCCAGGACAATATTTTAAGATCCTATATTGAACATGAGATGACTGCAGAAGACTGGCCTTTAAGATTTAGTCATAAAGTGCTCTTTCAAGGACAAAGACTTCAATAACAGCAGTCTTTTTCCCACAAATTATGTTGACTGATAGTTTACAAGCGAGTTCCTGTTCTTGGTTGCTTGCTTTATTTGCGTGTCATATCTGATCTGGAAGTGCTGTTGCATATTTGGTATGGATGATGTTTTGTCTAGAAGTAAGTTAGTTTCAGGCAAAGGAATGAAATGCAGAATTACTTTCTTCTCTGCTTTCTTGTGACTCTTAACTGACAGTATGTGTTGTCAGATAGAAATAAAAGTGCGGTGTTATAATTTTCTGTCTGTGGTATGTGTGTCTTAATATATACCATATGGCTGGGGGGCATTGCACCAGATTTTTTCTCATGAGTGTTTTTTTCTCACTAGAGTTAAAAGTAGTAATATGGAAATGAATGAGTAAAATAATTTGCTCTCCCTCTGGGCTTGTTGGCTGTGATTGTTCTTGCTTATTTTGGTATGTTAAGTTTTGTATTTAGGTTTTGTTTCCTGAAAGTTTTGCTGGTGTTCATGCTTGTTAGCTTGTACTATGTTTTCTGAGGAGTTTTCTTCTTCTTGGGTACCATTCCGCTTCCAGTGGGCAGAAATCCAGACTACTGGGCATGCTGCTCTTCTCTTTAGTAACTGTGTAGTGGAATACTCTGAACATTATAGCCCATTGATGATTATTGGGGAAACACAACACAAAGTTGCAGTATTTAAGACAGAACAAGAGGCAAAGTAAAGTATTGCCCGTTTCACAAGGGAAAGGGAACAACTGCCAGACTTTGCAATGATCAGGTTCCAGTTTTCTGTTTTGTCCTGTAATACTCATAAAAAAAAAGATGTTAAAGATGCATAAAGAATTAAAGCCACCGTTTGGGTGTTCATAGAAAAGGAATTTTTCTTTTTTTGCCAAAAATACCACAGAAGTCTGCAAATCACAGCTGATATTTCTGCTTTGGTGATGAAAGAAAGTATGAGAAGCTTGTGAAAGGGAAACACTTTGATTTTCAAACTCCAGCTTTACAGAGTACCTGAATATCAAAACTTCTACATCTGTTCCCCCCGTGCACCTCCCTGGTGACAGTGAGGTGACACTGCACGGCCAGGGTATCACCCCGGCGGGGGCCAGTCAGGCACTGGTGGTCGATGCTGGTCCCAGCAGCCTTCTGTCACAGCCACGCTGGTTGTCACCTCAGGGCTCCCCCCGTCCCCCATCTTGCTGTTGGTACACAGCACCTTTCCGAGCACACACTCACCCTCATGGGGATGCTTTAACCCAGGGTCAAAGCCTTGTCACCACTGCCAGCCCGCCAGCCAGAGCATTCCCAGTTTGGTTCTCCCACTCTATAAACACTGTAAATGTAATAGATTTGTGGTTATGGAGGAGGCAAGTCCAGCAGTTTTTATCTTGATACATCAGAACTGTGGAGTGTGCAGGACTGTGCTGCTTCCTTCCTTCTATCAGCTAATATGATCTGGGCAGAGATACTGGTGGGTTTTAGCCAGCAGTGTTGAATCTCAGCACAGTTGCAAAAGAAAAACCAAAACAACCTCCTGGAGATTGGCAGTTTTAATTGAAATTCCTCCATTCAATCTACAAAACCGTTTTTCCTCCCCCAGTTCTCCCTTACCCCTCCCACCAACTTGTTTGGTGGTTTCTCAGCTCCCTCCATCCCTTTGCAAAGGCTGAGAATGACCATGGTGCCCATTAAGCAGTTTTACTTACCCTTCTAGTTTTTATATTTATGAATTCTGAGGAATTTGTAACTCTTTCCCCGACTCTCAAAAAGGCAAACCAGTGCTCCTGTGTCACTCGTGGGAACTGCTGAAAAAATGCAAACATCTTCATTCCTGAACACAGCCTTACAGAAACTGTAACTAGTGTTTACAAATTGTACATATTGTAGTGGTTGGCCATGTTTAAATGTATGAAGATAAAACCATATTCTGTCATTGCCACATCTGGCTTTTCCCTTGCAGACGGGTAGCTCCTGCACACAATCTTTCCTGAGCAGATTAGCAAAGGCTCTTATGAGACACACCTGCCCCAAAAATCTCTGGCTTTGGGACTGGGCATGCTGCGGGTCACTTTGGTGTCCCAGCAAGGTGACACGGGGATGTAGGAGACCTTGCACAGCTCACCCAAACGTGGAAATCGCTGAGGCTGCTGTAAGCCAAGCCATCGAGAGGGAGGGGATCGGGATACCTGGAGCACCTCCAGGACTGCTCCTCTGGATAGAAACTGTCTCCTCTCTCCAGTTCTGTGGAGATGTTGCAGTTGTCACTGGTGAGGGAGACACCGTGGTTTCTGTACGCAATATGTGTTTTCAAGTTGACTTTCAGGTCATCTGAGAGAAGGAGTTGGGGAACAGGGCAGAATAACTTGCATAACAACATCACTCCAAAACAAGAAGAGATGTCTGTAAATGATAAATATTCCATCTGGAAAAGGATTTCCACGGGAGTCCCTGCGGTTTCATTATATAGTTATCCTTATTGATTGGTTTGACTGACTTAATTTGCTTTGGAGGAAACTATCAAGTTTAAAACATATGAGTTCACGGATAATGTCAATAACAGAGATATAAAGTGTAATTAGGGACAGTGCAAGTGCAAAGAAGATACCAGGCGCTGAGTGCGTCCTTCAGTGACTGAGACAGTGACGGCAATGTGGGCAAATGCAAAATATGTCTGCAGGCGAAGGATCAAAATAGAGGAAATGCGTTACAAGGCAGACTGCTGCCAGAAACCATTAAGTTCATTTAAAATAAATTAAAGAGAGATTTAGGGTTTTGTAGGTGAAGCCTTGAAGCCATTATCCCAATTAGTCATACTAGGCTATAGAAGAGCAAAGAGGCTATCGGGACGTGTCACCAGCGCCAGTCTAGCCAAAGACGGGGTGTTGTCAGTATGCAAACCACCCAGCCCAGCACAGCTAGAGTCTGGGGTGAAGATTAGTTAAAAAAAAAATTGTTTTGGAAGCTACTGCCTTGGAAAGGATGCATTATAGATCTAATCAGGATGTATGTGTGCTATAGATGAGTGCTGGGCAGTTAGGTTTTTATTGGGCTGCGTGGTTGTCTTCCAGTTGCTGCGCAGCAATGTTTCATTTGATGTTACTTGGGCCGATAAGCAGAGAGCTTTGGTTGGTTCATGGCTCTGTTTAAGTGAGCAGGTCAGCATGGTTTTGTCAATTAAGACTGCTGGTTTGCAGTTTCACCTCCATCAAAGCAAATTCAGGGCGATTCCAGGGGTTCCAGTGCTGCCTTGGTGAATTGTCACTGCCGTAAGGAGAAGGATGTGGTTACTGCTGGCCCTGAGGATGAGCCCGGTGGGAGCAGATGTCTGGTGTGATAACAGGGTGGTCCTTTGTCACGTTTGTCACTGGTACAAAACCTACCAAGCGATGTGTCTGATGTTTGGCTCCTGGGACGTATATTAAGGTTTGTGAAGTGGAAAGATTCAGAACAATGTGATATTTTTGAGAAGTTGTACAAGAGTTGCTCATACAGATGACAGACTCACAAGCCAAATACAATAACAGTTAAAAAAAAAAAAAAGTAAGTGAATGCAAACTAGGGACAGCTGCTTTTCTGCAAGAGAGTAAACTGGAATACATTGCTAAAACAGACCCATGAAAAGCTAGTACAGAATTAAGGTATCAGCTTAACAGGTTTCAATAAAGAAAAATATAAAAGTTGCTATTATAAAACATGCTGGGACTGTTAGGAAAACATTTAAAATAGATTTTGGCTCAAGCCCTTGAAAAGAGATTTTTTTTCTTCTATATTTCAGCAACGCAGTAGCTTATTAGCATTTTCTATTTATGTTACTGCTGGTCCCTGTTTACTGTTACTAAATCTACTTGCCTTGGAGCACTTAGTACTGGGTTGCTCTCTATGGAGCTCTTAGACTTCAGCTGTAAATTGTCCTCTTATCCTTCCTGACAATGGCCACCCTAAAACCACCAACACGCTGCAGACCAGGGTCTCACCTCCCCACCCCCCTGACTCACACAGCCATATCGCACATTACACAAGGGGCTCATTCAGTGTCTTGGGGAATTATGCAAATGAAAGGGGATATTCTCCTCCCTGTGCACCACAATTTCCATATGTGTAACTCCCGTTAGGTTTAATGAGACCGGCCCTCATAAATCCCTGAGATGAAATTATACCCCTAAGTGGGTTCTAACAAAAGGCTGCTCAAAAGTTTTGATTAACAATCCCTTAAAAGTAGAACATTAAAAGAGAGATTAAGCAAAAAAAAATATCCTCTCTTTCAGAGCGAATTTTCGTAAATCTGTACATTAGGGGATCAAACCCTGAAAACCTGTGTTTCTAGTGAAGTGCTCGCTCCAGTGAGTATTCAAAAAATCTGAACACTGCTCTTGTTAGCACCTCAGCGCTCTAACCTGATCTGCTTCATACCTGGATCCCAAATTGCGAACGTGATTCAAATGTGAACTTGCAATAAATTGTTGTTTTCAGAACTATAAAGAAAACACATTTAAATTTTATATATGTAGCAAAAGGTTATAAACCCCACTCTTCTTGTCCCAAGTCTGAGTCACTTCAGCACAGCGGTACCCCCACAGAATCAGATTGCTGTATTCAGGCTCTGGTTGACTCCTGAACACAAAAGGAGTTACGGATTTTAGTGACAGACTTTATGAAGTTGTTATATGCTTATCTTTTTCTACTGTTCTATTAGCCTGTGGATGGTATTTTCCCCAGCATTGAATATGCTGAAAGGATCTATTATTTAATAACGAAGCAGTAATAATAATAGTGAAATAAACACATGACTTCAAGAAAGATAACGGTAATATATTGCTGGGTGGAAGAATGTATGTCACAGTTGCTGGTCTTTTCTTTCTTCATACTGTTTAATAATTTATCAAACCATCCTGACCCTTAATTGATCACAGGGGCCACCAAGTGCTTTAGCAGTCTGTTACATTCTATCAAACGAGATGTGTTTTTCCTGTGAAGCAGAATGAAATCATCCACCAAAAATCAATCAGCAACAGCATATTTTAGCTAGGTGGGTGCAGTTCACTTAGGGCCAGATTCTGCACATTTACTCACTTTGAAAGGGACTTGCATGGGCAATTCACTTGCCTTTAACTGGCTACTTTCTTGAGTACAGACTGCTTGAGCTCATACTTGTACATTTGTATTCATATTTTAGAAACAATAGTTGCCAGCTCCAGATATTTCTTTACTCCCAATAGTTCTTTTTGATGCAGACTACTAATGTTTTTTCTTAAACATAAGAAACCTGATTTTCTTCGTACCGCTAGTTCCCCACAGAATTTTAAGACATTTAGAGTCATGAAAGGGGCTCATAACACTTTAAGGATGTTGCTCAAATATTCTTCCAGGAACTAAAAATAAACCATTACTTCACTTGCTATAGCATTCAAGCAAAACATGTATTTCATTTTTACATGTGTTTACAGGTAAGGATCAAAAAGGTCCTTTAAACATCCAAGCAGACCCAGGACGGAAGGAGGTACCTATCTCTGAAAACGTGGTTTAAAAGCTGCAGCTCCAGCAGCTGTAAAATGCACTTGGTGTCTGCGTACATTTAGTGAATAGATTTTACCCTAAAAATTTCCTTAGGGCCTGCACTTGGATTTCTGTGAATTCAGGTCTGGCCAGCTACCTGCCCAACTGCGGCACAATCTCTGTTGCTCCCCAGATGATGTGGAGAGGCACATGGCTGTCCCTTCCAGGAGGACTCTGGTTCTATGGTGGTCCTGGAGACCTGTCCTACAGGGCTGGGTCCTTCCTTCCTGAGGACTTTACTAAAAAGCCAGGCTCCTTGTCTGTAGCCACCAAGCTTGTCCCAGCACTCTTGCATCTGAGTGGTGTGGTCTTACATGTAACAGGAGAGTGGGGTGACCTCTATACACAATTAATCTTCAACTTCATAGAGAGGATGTACTTTTGGGAAGAAGAGGCTATGAGCATAAGCTCTTTGCCAAAGTGATTGCTTTAAATGATAGATTATTATAAGAAATTTGGCTACCAGCATCCCTCCATTTAAAAAAAAAAAAAAGCAATTGTCCTATACCCCTTCTCAGAACAGGTCTCTGGTGCTGCATGGGAGAAGCAAGCTGCAGGCTCTGGTTTGGCTGCTTTAGCATGGGATTCAGCACGGGAGGTATATTCTGGCACGGTCCAGTTTGCATCAGTCCCTGCTTTGTGACACTAGGCAGAACCCTGCTCAGATTGTGGGTTTGTGGATCACTCTTCAAGATGCAAGAGCCTGGGTGGAGAACGTAGGTCCCCGGCTCTGTTTCCTACAGGAAAAGGCTGCTCCTAGGACTGGGTACTTCATTTTTACATAATGCAAAATCTAATTTGAAGGTGTCTGTTTCTGACTTAAATTCATTATCTACTAATCAGGAATGATTACTTTCCCAAAGATCCCAGAGTGATTTGGCACTTACAGCTTTATTTTCTTGGTATTTCATCAATATTTTATGTTTGGCATTTTGCTGTCGCTGTTATGCATAACTTCGAAAATGGAAGCATGGAGCAGGTAATCAGTTTAGAGGCAGCAAAATCAAAATGTAGTCATTCATTTCACACCTGTATTTAATATTAACCCTCTCCTTTACTGTCATACTCAATTCATATAATAAATAGGAAATGGTAGATTACCTATGGTCTGGTTCAGTACCGGGAAGTCTATTGAGACTTAGCCTTGACGAAGGATTTGCCAAGGACCTTAACATGCAGATGAGTTACTTGTATAAAATTCTGGTTTAGGAAACTGTTTTCTAAGAAGGATGTGTAAGGAGGACACGTAGTATTCTAATAAGGAACATAGTTATCACGTGTAAGTCAGGACTATTACATTTCTCAGGCTTAGAAGGTAGGAAAGAATGTGAATCTTATTGCCCTTTTGGGAAAGCTACATCCTCCCCTTTTGGGAAAGCTACACAGCACGGTGAAAGTACTAAGGGGTTCAGGAACTGCACTTGGGTGTGGCTATTTACGGACCACCTAAAACAGCATCTTCACATCTCGTTCACCTTCCTGTATGCCACCTTATAAAGGAGGGAAACTATTTCCCTCCATTAGCTGCTACATCCTTACTGGTGTATCCGATTATCAATAAAATAATTTTCCACATGTAAAGATTGAAGCTGTGTATTTGTCATCTGACTTTACCTAGGATTTTCCATTCAATAATTTTTCTCTATCCCCGGTTTTCTTGTATTTAATCTATCTCTTGAAATTTCTTCACATAGAAATCCTTTCATTCAGTGACCATAGATAGAGCATTGAAGAGGGCTAAGCACATTTTAAAAAGTTTACACAATAAAAGCAGCTGCTGAGTTATATCTTGGGAGGGACTGAGCCTGTCTAGTTCCCCTTCTAGCAATACTGTTGGCAGGTACAAAGCATGTCTGGGGTTTGAATGATTATACTGAGACTCCTAAAGCCTCAAAAATTTTAGGGGATGAAGAATCTAGAAAGTGCAGATGTCTGAAACACATCAGTATTATGAGAGCACACTGTAAAAAACAAGGGGAAAAGAGTTCAGAGAGATGCTAACAGCATCTTTGTGTGTAGTGTGATTTATAGCTGTGGATGTGCAGCTGTCACAAACCTTTGAGCATTTCAGTATTAAACAAGTGACAAAGCATTTACAGAGTTTTATATAAACAGACCTTAAAATTTTACCTTAGGATTGATACTTTTTTTAAATACTAGGCTTGAATGTATATAGTTGCACTGATCAGCAGGACATGCCAGGGGATACCTGTGGAACAATGCTGACGTGAGCCAAACACCTTAAAAGAAGGCGTGCTCTGTCTTTGAAGCTGTCTGAGGTACATACAGGATACAATTTTGTTCTGAAAGCTGCTATATAATCAGTGTTGTCTTGTATTAATTTTATTTTCTGCAGCAGAATGCTGTTTCCCATTTGTCCTTGGATTTGTTATGGGGAGAGCAGCAGGTCAGAGAGGGGATGGAGGAGAAGGGAGGAGTTGCCTTCCACAGCAGGGGACTGCAAAAAGACTGGAAGCAAGAGGGGGCAATGCCATTCTTTGTCCTTAATTTAGTGAGTTCTTAGTATCAATTGCATTGCTCCATTTTTTGGCATTTTTATGATTTTCATGTTCATCTTTTCAGTATGAAACTTTGGGGTTTAAGCATCAAAAAGGTGCTTTAATATCACTCTGTCACTCACTGAAATTTCAGTACTTAAGTTTTGTGAAATGTTTTGAAGACTCTGAACTCCAAACTGGACTTTATGTATTCAGTAAAGGTCCAGCAGATGAGGAGAGGTTGTTATTATTGTGCAAATTACCACAATGAATTATTAGTAAACTATAAAGATAAAATGGTGATAAAATGATGAAATTGGAATTTTGAATATTCTCTGTGCAATTCATTGACTTTTTTCTTTAAGAAATTGAATGAGCTGGTTTTTTATTGTTTAGAATTTATTCTAGTCACTGCAAAGTTGTTCTTTTTTTAAACTGTAAATCAAAGGAAAAAGAAATTCTCCACAGATGTTGTATGTGTTTGATGTGTTAGACACATTTTTGCAGTCTACTGCCTGAAACCTAGGGAATTCATTAACTCACAAGTTGCTGCCAAGGAGGGAAGTGGTCACATTTCCCAAGCTGGTGTGCCTGTCCCCCGGCTGGGGGATGTGGTTAGGGCAGTCTTTGTCCTCCCTTGTATTTGGCTGGCTCTGGAGAAAGGGGGATTTCTTCAAACTGAAGGGCTGTTCCCGTTTCTCCCCTGACAGCGACTGTTATTTAATTAACCTGCTAAAGTCTGTAGCTGGCTCTGTTTCCCATTGTGCTGCCAGAGATAATGATAGATGAGAGCTGGTGCTCTGCATCCATCCCAGAGACCCCATCCCACATCACTGAAGTCACTGGCATTAGCACAAATCTCAAAGAGGGAAGGACAAGTCCCACAACTTTGGGAAAGGAGCAGAGTTACCACCTTTCACCCTCAGCAAATCAAAACAGTTGCCTAAATACCACTTGCCCTGCAAGGGACCTCTGTGGGCATATTTTTGGACACATCTGTCTTGGTAGAGCATCTCTGGATAGATTTCAGCAGTGAGACCAGGGCAGCGAGCCTGGGCACCTGTTAAGTGGGCTTCTTTGAGGATGTTAATACCGCTCCTCCCAATTAATCAAGGAAGGCAAATAAAGACTTAAAATAACAGTACAACATGGCATGAGATGGCCAAACCTCATCTGCAGCTACTGTCTTGCCACAAACAAGTCAGTAAAATACCATCTCCCTCAATTTCCCTACTGCTGCTCTCCAGAAAAGAGGCTCCAGGGAAGCCTGAACCTTCTCCGTGGCCATCCTCACCCAACGGGCTGTAGCATCGCTTAGGGGTTTCAGATGAAGGGTGTAACTGCGTGAATGATGGAAGACCTTGTGTATGCTTCAGTGGGGAACTAATTGAAAAACCCTGAATGAGAAGGTTGTGGTCATTTGTAAAAGGTACAGGCATCACTGCATCACCCACTGCCTCCTGTCATTCCTGGGGCAGATTACTTAGACTCACTGTGGCTTCATTTCTCCCCCGAAAAAAATTGAAGCTGGTTTAAAATTTAATAGCCCTCGGGATAAATTATATACATAACCCTGAGCTATAGTCTGTGGTTCTCACCAGTACCTGAATAGGATTTCAGATGTTGCTTTTGATGTATAAAACTCTAAATGGAGGCAGCCCCTGTCCCTGCTCCGTGCTGCTGGAATGGCAGTCCCTGGAGAGGCACCAGGTGGAGCAGCATGTTTGCATTAGAAAGGGTTCATCCCCCTCCTTGGTGGAAATCTATCCCTTGCAAACTCTTTCCACCTCTGGATCTGTGCGGGCTTAAGAGAAATTGCTGGGTTTGCATTACAGAAGAATTGCTGTCAGAAACAGTTGTACAGGATTCTGAGAGGCAGAGGTGGGTTTTATTTCTCTGTTGTTGTTTGAATTGCAACAAGTAAATAAGTAAATACCAGCCACTATAAACTTTCCGAGATACAGTCACCTAACAATGACCTTGGTGAGCACGGAGGTACCTGCTACTACTCGCTTTTCCTTTGGATCCTTTATCAGTGTTTCATCCCATGTCACTGTCTTCTGAAATGAAGGTTCAATATTTGAAGTAACCTGGAACAAGGCATTTCCTTCTGATGAGTGCGTTCAAAAGAGTAGTTTCAACAGTTACTGTTTAATGTACTAGGATTAAAGGTGTAGTAATCCACTCAAGTAAGATTGCCTCACTTTAAACCAAAGGGTGTTAAACAAACAACAAAGTTTGCACTAATTTATAGGAAACTACAGAAGGGCTCTGAGGGGAAGAAGGTAGCTGTCTGATATTGTTTTTTGTTAAAAAATACAGTTCTTTTGTCTAATGATGAACTGCAGTGAATTCCAGAGGGAGAGATTAATAGATGACATTTACATTCATCCATGTATTAGAGGCTGATTAAAAAAAAATAAAATATCAAAGGAATGTATACTAGTAAAACTGCTGAAGGTTGCTGCTTTTATTTCAGATCAGAAGAGTTCATGAATCCAAAGCTCATCTCCATTTTTCCAAATAGATGTGCCTGTCTACTAAAAGATAACTCCTCTGTCTAAAAGCTTCATTTTGCTTATTAAATCATTGTATTTTTTCCTTCAGGTTTTATTTTCTTTTAGACCTGTAATGGGTGTAAATCAGGTATTGAAATAACACTGATTCAGAGCAGCTGCGATGCAGCTCCTCCTTTAAAAATGCAAATAATTCCTCTGATATTGGTCTCATGAAAAACAACAGTAGTAAATACGTGGAACCTTGTAGTAAATACAAAGTCAGCCTTGGCTCAAGCAAAGTCTGGCTCCAATGTTTTCATTGGCATTAATTCTAATTACTCAGTGGCATACTCTTGATTTTTTTTTCACTCTGTGTTACCATGATGACACACATGGCAGATGTATTTCTCGGTCTGTTAGCACCTTGCAATGAGCCATTACCATGTGTTACTGTTTATCTCCCCTGTGTCTTTCTCGTAGGAATTATGTCTGACCACCAGTTTGGAAACCAGTTTATGTGCAGCGTGGTTGCATCACACGTGAGCCATCTCCCAACTACAAACCTCAGTTTTGTTTGGATCGCTCCACCTGCAGGGACGGGCTGCGTCAACTTCATGTATGTATTCATGCAATGCCAATAAGAAGATAATCACTTTGGAGATAACGAAATGATCTAACCTGCTTGCTCTAGGACATTATGTCTGGATCAAGCAGTCAGTCCTGCAAAGTGTAGACCAGAAGAAAGAATATTGAGTTCTTCCTGGCTGAAGAGTTTCTGTGCATATTAGGACTTTATATTTGAAAGCATGTAGGAAGGAGATAGGGTTTTGTAATGGAGCATGCCATCAGAGAAATAATGTACAAGTGCATCGAGCCTAGCATTTCCATAGAAATTGATTCTTTCTAGTTATTAATCATGTCATTGATCTTTTAAGTACATAACATGTTTACATGGAGCTAGTTTTTTATCTGTTGCATTTAATAAGAATTAAAATATCACACAGATATATTATTCAGATTGTAAGCATCAATATAAAATACAAGTATTCAAGAGTAGTCATACTTAAGTATTTACTGTTCCTGATAATAAACACTTTTAACTTCTGCTTAATTCAACTAGTTTACAACCTGGAAAAAACCAGGAGATTATTCTTAGAGGATTTTTTTGGTAATTTGTTTTAAAGACCTAAGTCATCATTTGATGATTTAGTACCATAAAAAGTGCCAACAAAATACATAGCTTAACATGAATTATTAGAATATATATTACTATATTTTACCTTAAAGTAATTCCTAATTATTTGTGCCAAAATTTTGGTAGATCAGATTTGAGAGAGAAAATAGACCTACAGTGGAGTTGAAAGTAGAAAATATTTCACGTTTGACCCATTCATAGAAAAAAAGTCAGACTGTTCCCTAATTAGTTAGGTGAACAGCTGCAGCATTTCGGTGTGTGAGACCTTTTCTGCGTTCCTGTGACTGTCCTGTTTGTCAAAACAAATCATGCTCTGAGTATTTTTCCCTTTCTGTCTATACTGGGATGCTGCAGGTAAGTGCCTCACATAATTAAGTTGGTTTACTGTTTAACATGTCGTAAAAAGTGAGTGACTTACTTCTCTGAGAACATAAGTTGCTGATGGTGAACACAGTACCTGTTGATTGATTGGTTTGTGGCTTTGATGTTTTCCTTTTCCTACATAATGCACATTTTTTTGCCTATACTGTTGCAGTGTGTTATTTATTAGCTGCAGTGACAAAGTCCAGACATTTTTATTTCTAGCTCTCCTTTTTCGTTGAAACATCTAACAGTAAATTGGGGAAAAAACTAGTTTTGATGAGTGATAACCAACTTCTGAGAATGTATTTGTTTCTCATTAACTCCTACAATATACCAGAGAAGCTGTTTACAATATTTAAGATTCCCATTCACTATTTGACAAAAGTCAAATTTGATTAAGTATTTGAGGAAATACTGTCACTGTTTTACTTAAATGCTGTGCAAGAAAAGTTAGCCTCATGAAATAGATTTCCTCAAGGTATATACAACTATCACCTATGTTTTTTCTGTGGAAAATTTGTGAATTTTAACCTTCCTTTAATTCCTCTCTAAAAATAGTTTCCTTTGCTGATCAAGTTGTAGCAGCAAAATTTTGTTCTTTGAGATGCCTGAGAAAAATGAGGTATGAGATGTGCATCTTCTCTGCATACTTTTGCTTACTCCCTTTCTTTCTCAGATTTTTGTTTTTCCTGGTGTTCAAAAATAATTGTTGGTCCTAGATTGCACAGTGACTGTGAATGTATTTATGTATATGAGATGTGACCCTCCATTGCGAGTTTTGAGGTCAATTTATAAACAGTTATGCATTTTCCTGTGACTGATTTTTTTGTCCGTTGTTTTGTGTTGGGCTTTTTGTTCATGTTTGTCATTGTTGAAGTAGAGCTGACAAATAGCTCTATAGAAATACAAATACTACTATGACTGCTGATTCCTTTTTAAGAGAAATCAACTGCCCACACTTTCTTGCCTCAGTTGTTGTTTCCTCTGCCTACTAAATCACAAGCTGCAGTAAACAAAGCTATTTTTTTGATGTGGTGTTGGTCTGCCTGCCTTACCCCGTTCTCTGACTTCAGGATCTCGAGAGAGCTGGCTCTACTTTGTTCATATCCATTTGCTCCTCTACAGCAACTAATTAACTTAAACAAGATTTTTTAACACTTGAGACTAACTAACAGTCTAGTTTAAATTTAATATAAATTAAATTAATTTTAATTTAAGTTTAATTTAATATAAATGAAAAATATTTACAAAAGGTACATGAATTTATGGACTCTGACAACAGTGCAATATAGGTACTTCCTACACTGTTTGTTGCCAATACGTCTGTGATTCAGATCACCTCATTAGTCTTTGACCTCTCTGGGGATGGATAATAAGGTTATTAATTAGCACTAGCTTTGGTGTGGGATTTTTGCAGTGTTGATACCTCTCCCTGGACGATTCTTGGGAGGAACTGGACAAAGGTCACCAGGCAAATCTCCCACAGGCCAGGGGACATTTAGTATTTTTTCACCGTAGATACCTCCAGATGAGTTGAGGAAATAAAAGCTAAAATGCATCATTAACTGCAGAATAGTTTTCTTAGCAGTAACTTAGGACTGTTTTAAACAGGTGTCGAGGCCTCCTGAGCAAATTGCCAGGATCTGTAAATGCTCTTTACCACCAAAAAATAGTAGGTCCTCCTTTACGCTAACAAGTCGTTTGTTTGACTGTGTGCAAATTTGTAAAATGTTGTCTTCATAACCCTTCAGTAAGGTTTCCCTGTTCATAATTTCTGCTCTAAGCTCATGCTAACCTAGTTAAAGCTCAGCCTGTCAGGGGGGATAATAATGGCTGGTAAGCAGGGTGGCACACTGGGTTACATCGCAGGTTGTTAAGCCTGTTGTTTTGTAGATGGCTTAACTTATTAGTTTGTAAAAGTGATAAAGCTGACCTAAATTGCAAAAGCATATTGTGTTTTGACCATCAGCAGGGTTTATTGTAGAAGTTCCAGCTACTCTACTAAACAGAATAGGTTGCTATAGAAATTACTGTAGAAAATAAGTATTTGCCTTATATAGCCATTTTTGCTAGTCATTGAACAGGTGTTGTATAATTATGATTGTCTCTATACATGTATTCACTATAACCTCTATCAATAGTGGACTACGCTTCTGTAGTGCTGTCTGCCTGAGTCTGTAGGCAGTGTCTCATAACCCATGTAAGAGATGTGACCCATCACAACTGATCTTAAAATTCTGTACATTGGGAAGTGTTTGAAAGTACTAAAAGGCCCAATTATGTATTATTTGACACCTAATTAGCACAGCTTATGGTGCACACAGCTAAAAGGGAATGGGAATAGCTGTGGTGGTGCCCCCCTATGAAGACAGAGGTAAGAGAGCTGTGATTGCTGAGGCAGGGCACTGGCACATCAGTTCCCCTGAAGCAGGAGTAACTGGTTCTCAGCACAGCTCCTGGAAAAAGTTTGGGACTGAATGCTGAGGCAGACAGCTGAACTATTGAAAGAAACCTGGAAGAAACTTTCAAAAAAGGAGATGTGTTTTTCTCTGAGAGTATGCCTTTTCCCATAATCACCTAGTGATACAACTCCTTTCTGGGAAATTTGAAGTACCCTGTTCCAGAACTGGTCTTTTCATTCCTATGTGTTTAAACCTGTTTCTAGGTACTGGCAACTGTGTTAACGTATGAACTTGAAATATCATGCTGTACAAACACTGCAGAACATAAAGACTGTGATTGAGAGGCTTGGTTACCTATTTAAAGCCTTTCTAGAAAATCTATGATAATTACGGAAATATTGAATAAACATCCAAGAAGATTACATGGTTTGCTATATTAGTCCTCTAGCCAGGGTAGGAAAAGGCTATATTGTCTGAAGAAACCACATTCCCCTGGTAAACCACTTAGCTAAGCTGTTATTTAAGATAGTTTACTTTTTTTTTTAATTTGTTTGAAAGAAATAGAGAGGATTATCTTCAAGATTAAGTACACAATTATGTTTCCTCCATACACAATGATAGTACACACAAATATTAAAACTGGAAAGTAAACAGAAAATAGCAAATATCAGAACTAAGGTCCCTTAGGTCCCTTGTATTTATATATAATCACTCAACTCCTAATTATATGGTCATTTAAGTTTTTTTACCTCATGTTCTTATGATGAAACAGACTTGTACAATGAAATATATCATTGTTCGTAGCGTCCTAGTTGGAGTTATGATTTGCAATCTGTGCAGTTGGGTGAAAAGTGTGTCATAATGCATGCGGAAACCTTAATGTATAGACAGCCTTGTCTTTGGTGTTCTGTGAAGCACCAGCTCCCTGCTTCAGTTAAGTGCTGCCCTTCTCTCCCTACTCCTTATTGCCAGGTAAGGGTGAAATAGAATATTTCCTACCACTCTTTTTGATATTGGTGTGGACTCGGTTTGAGACAAGGGTTGTACAGGCACCAAGTAAGATAGAGTCCTTGTTTACACTCAGGGTAGTTCTGACATTAGCCTAGTATTGCAGTCATTTTATTTTTCCATATTGCTTATAACTTACGCCTTGTGAAAAAAGATAAATCATCAGTAATTGTTCCTTGCTGGTGCGCCAATTTAGTGCAACTATGAAGAAAAATTACTCCTTTGCTTAGTTTTCCACTTCCCTGGGTAGAGGCATTGTTGTACCGTCAATCAGCATTATGTGTAACATTCTGAAAATCATGAGCCAATATTTGATTCAGATCTTGGCTCTGGTCTCATGTCCCATTTTGATGTTGTGCCCAGATTACCTCCTTCATCTTCTGTGTTTGTTAATTTTCCAGTGAAATGCAAACACCGTGCATGGAATCATTGTGGCTCCTCTAAGTATGACCCCGAGCAGCATATCCTCAACTGACTGTGCAGAATTAGATTTAGCTTGTCTGTTAGTTTTGTCTTAGTTCTGCCTATTTTGTGTGGTGGTAAAGCAAACAGAGATGACCAGTGAGGAATTCTGGGTGTTTTCAGAATCTTTGTTAGCAGAATATGATAGCACAAAGTGTACTGTGATGGGGGAATTTTCATAAGTGTTCAGGGCAAAGAAAGAAAACCATGAGGAAGGATGGAAGCTGGTTGCATCTGATTTTCCACTCCTCAAAGGGATTTTAAGTTGGTTTCAACTGGAGGCAGGATATGCAGATATCTCCAGGTAGGTATTTATTGTGTGAGCTATTTGGTTGTAACTTCCTTGAGAATTAATGGGGGTGCAGTCTGGTTCCATAGACATCTAGGGCCTGACATTTAGTTCTACATCTAGAGAGAGGTACTTGCAGGTCTAGAAGGTCTCTGTAGCTCTACCGGTTTCCTTAGGACATTCCAAATTATTTTAGATATATTTACGCAGCTGAATAAAGCCCTAGGTCTCCACTGACCAAATTGGATCGCTAGCTACCTAGCTCCCATGTAGACCTTTATATAGGCACCTCTTTTAAGCTTTTTTGAATCTGAATCTGAATCCCACCCAGACGGACTCAGCTGCCTAAATATAAGCACTTTGTGCCAAATCATCAAAATTAATTTTTCATCCCCACCACCCTCAACAGTCAGTAGCTTTGTCTGTGTCAAGAATTTCCAATGAGCAGGCTGCTCAACAGTTGCAGGGTATGAATAAAACAGGCAGCTTTGTAAAGTTCATAAAATCTTGCCATTTTTTTCCTTTTTCCTTGGACGTAAAACCTGTTGTCTAATATTCTCTTAGATATCTGATACTCCTACTAAAAGCCCACTTTAATGAGAGGAATGTTCAGTTTTTAACATGTTCTCCAAGTTTGCAGACAACTGGCCATTTGCTATTTTAGGCTCCTCGTGCTGTGTAGGCACAAAAAAAGCAGAACCAACAAAGCCAGGAAGAATGGATATGTGAACATTTATTAAAAATAAAAGCACATGAAAATTCTATTGATAAGTTAGTTGGACTTAATTCAAAAGATGAGCAAAAAGCATAAAATGCTACTTTCATCAACATTGTGTAATGCCAGGATAGCAACTGCAAGATGATACAATATTAGGACGGTTTCTTTTCTTTGTATGATACAAATTTGATATATCACGTACTTGTAATGTCTGATAGCAGAAGGCAGCTCAATATAGCCTTTGGCTATTCCGTTAAGATTTTGGCGTGTTTCCATATAGGACTCTGGCACCTCCTCCATGAAATAAAATGTAATTCAGTCATTTTCTACTGGTATTATCTAAATAATAAAACAATCACGCTGAGAATTACTTCCTTTCTTACAAATGTTCATGTGGCAATTCTAGAAGCAGAGATTAGGTTTTACTTTCTTCCCTTTCTGAACAATGTACCATTATTTTTGTGCATGAGACTATCAATTTACAATCTGCAGTACAGTTATCAGTGGTTGTGTTTAAAATTCTCTCTTGAACTTTGTTTTTCTCTCTCTGAAATTTAACCTCAGGGTTATTTTTCAGAGCATATTTTAGTTCGTCAACAACATAAATCTTTGTTGCAGTTAAAGAGGTGCTTTGTCTTCCCCTTTTCCCAAGATGACTTAATTTTGAAAACATGACTAGACTATAAAATATATTACACACACTCCAACAGTTTGGTTACACTAGGAGGATTTCCTGTGTAACAGAGGAATTGAATGAAATATCTTTTGGCTGCTAATAATTGATCGATAACTAACCTTTCAGAATGACAACCTAGAAGAAGTATGCTTAATGAAATAGGCACAAAACAGGTTTTGTGAATCCTTTTGGAAATGTTGGTTATATTAAGAGTAAGCAACAAAATACATGGAACCATTCTGTAGGGGTAAACATACACTGCATAAGCACACGAGTACAGGCAAAGGCAGAGGACAATTGTAAGAGATGTTTTAGGAAGTTAAATTTCAGTACTGCAGACAAGCCCATCCAACTGGACACTGTGTCGGCATGGAAGCCCTTTGTAGCTCTGGAATGTTCCCTTGGTTGACTGAGAGAATCTGATCATTTAAATGCCATCTTTCAAGTGGATAATACAACAAGTGTCCAGTGCATGAATGAGTTTGAGATAAGTGTATTGTCTGTATACGTCTTTGGAAAGCACTTGTCTGCTTGCGAGGGACTATTACTAAATAACTTTGTGAAGAGCTCAATACTGCAGGATGCTGAGCGCTGGCCTTGGTCCAGCAGAGCAATCATGCATGTCCATGCTGTCATCACGGGCACAGACAGCACTTTTTGTATTTTTTAAAATTCATGCCTTCAGATTACTTGTTTGAAATTTTGCTTTGTTTGTGTACACAGCCGAGGACATACAAGGATGCTCTGTCCACATTCTCAGTTCACACAAGTTAACTTACTTTTCTCGCCTTGTTTGTTTGGATGAACTTTAGTAGAGTGATCTAAAAAGTATTATGTAGACATGCAGTAATATTTAGCAAGACTTCATGTATGTGTGTGAAATGTGAAAATCCAATACAACAACAAAAAAATCTCCCTTTTTCTATACTACGATGGTCTCCTCACATTTAGCTCTAGCAAAAGTTTAAAAACAAAAAAGAAACAAACCTTATACTTGGAGATATAAACATTAGATCAGCTTTTGATGCCCACATGCTGGCAAAATTTGGCTTTGAGTATTCAGAATGAGCACGACCTCAAACTAGCTGACAGTGAACTATAAAACATCTCTTATTGTTTAAACTGTACTTAACAATAGGGTGTACCCCTCCCTTCTCAGTTTGAGAAACTCAAATGTATTATTAATATTTAGACCATTCTTATCTGTGGATATAGAATGTAATTCAATCTGCTTATAATTATAAAATATTATAATAGTATTATATTTAAAACATGACAGAATAAATAATAAAATATAATAATCCTTCTATAACCTCATACAAATGTCATCAGAATGGAATTGCACTGGGAAAATATTTCATAGTATCTGTCTTTATCTGGTTGTTTTACAATATTCACAAATGACTGTTAATTCTTTTGATGTCATTCAGAATACAAACATTGCTTACGTGCAGTGGTCTGTGTACGTTTATGAACTCTGTCCTCCATAGCCAAAGACCCCTGAGGTCAAGAGAGCTCCACAGCTTGCAGACGTTTCTAACACAATCATTATTTGGCAGGTAAAAGAGAAAATATATAGAGGTAAACAAAATAGTTAATAACTTTGCTTAGTTTTTCTTCCATTCTTGACATTAGAAAGGTTTAAACCAGAATTTTTTTAATAGCGCTCTCCCTTTTTCTCAACTATCTTGCACTACTTGTCTTCTGGAAAAATGGGAGTTGTTTCTGAATGTGAGACTCATTCCTGAACCCAGCGTGTCACATCTGTCTTGTCTCCTTTTCTCTTATGGCCTTGAATATACCCTTTTTGAAAAACCCCTTGATAAGTGGCACCATCACCAGCATCATCAGATGCACACAGCCACCCCCAGGTAGGCACCCTCCCTCCTCTACCATGGCAGTGTGGTCCTTTCAGGCAGTAGTCCGTATGGGGTCCATCCATGCAATGAGAGAGCCATCAAATTTTAACAGGTGTCTATTGATAGCCTGTACAACAGTGCGTTGGAAACTTCTGTCGAGTGTGGAGGTAAAAAAGGTAATCTGAAAGAGAAATGAACCTCGTTAACTTTCAGAATTTTTAAATGGTGCATGCATTTCCTAAGTCATCATATCTGCCTTAATAGCCCCGTTAAAAGGCCAGGATGGCTGTACTGAAGTGTTACATTACTTGCATCTTACTAGGTGTGATTACGCAGACTGTGGCTATGACATATTGGTGGCCCTGTGAGCCGTTCAGGGCAGGGACAGCACCACAACAGGTAATTTTGGTCCAGGCAACTTTCCCGTATCGGCTGCCCAGCAGTTCCCAGTGGGCAGCACCCCAGTCATGGGCGCAGAAGTCTCAGACAGGTATCAGGATGGCACCCTGCTCTCATAATGATTACATAGTGCTGTAATGGTGGATGCCATAATGACATCATAATGATGTGGTCATCATCATAGCATCTCTGAGAGAATTCTGTTCCATTCTGTTGTGATATATAAGATATCGCTTAGGAGAAGGCTTGGAGATCCTACACTAATTCAAATAATAATAGATTTTATTTTAAGAATAGATTATTGAAGTAGTTCACATGCCATTTGCTGGCTCTTGTTGCGATTAATGGTTGTTCTCATAACTTATTTTACAGATACAATACCACTGTAACATTATGAAATAGGGTTTTCGTAACATGGCATTGTTTTCCTTATCGCTCTTGCGTGGCTTTGATCTTTTAGTTCTTATTAGAAAAGTAACAAATATAACATTTTCTCTTACAGCCTTCTAAATATCCCTCTTAGCTCAATGTAAGCTGTTTAGCCCAAGTAGTAATGTACATTTACTTGAGACATTTTCTGTGAAAAATGCATTTTTGAAGTCTTAGTAAGCAGCTTTCCAGAAATCTCTATGATTTCCCAACCAAGTAGGGAAGGGTTTAAAATAACAGGTTTGAATAAATGAATAATGGAAGAAAGTCAATCTCTGTCTTCTTTTTTTCAGTACTTCACTAATTTGAGGTGAAATTTTGCCCACATATGACACACCAGTTGCAGTCACAAACCAAAAACATGCTCCATAAATTCACCCAGCTCCTATCAGCATTAGTGTTTATGCAAAGGATTATAACCGATATGAACAAATTACTTTGCAGAACCTACTTACACATTCAAAGAGCGATGTCCTAAACGTCCTAAAATACAAAAGATAAACAGTAGAAACACTTCCAATCAATATCACAGACTGTTTTGCAAAGCAGTGAAGATGTTAGGGCCATAATTTGAACGATGGTTTTAACAAGCAAATAGAGAGAGAATATGTATGGTGAGTTAAGCTGCATAAAGCCTTTCTTCTAAATCCAGATGTAGGCATTAACTCGCATATTTGAGATGGCACGCTTATTTGCTAAGTGCAAAGATGGTTAGAAAAAGGCTTTCCTGACTGAGGATAAAAGCTGGAGCACTCTTTAATTTTGGTTACTGCCAAGCTTATTTCAACAACCACAATAGTTATTTGGCTCCATACCAAAAAGTGGCAATACAGTACTTACATGTCTATGGATCAAAATTAGATGAAAAATTGCTGTTTCTCATCTCCAAAGCCATTTGCCACACATTTTATAGGCCTCAAGATGCCTTTTGTAATATGTGATAACAGAGCCAACTGAAGCATCTGCCTGGGAAGAGATTACTTTAATTATGGACTCAATGTCCTATTTTCTGCAAGTGTTCCCCAGAGAATTTCTTACTGCTGGATGAGAGGTGTTATGATGCACATTAAAACCTACAAGTCAAACAAAAGAGGTTGTAAAAGTGAGACAAGGACACCCATAAAGTCTCCAGTCTTAAAAAAATAACCCTGAGTTCTGTGATTATAACTTTTTAATTAATCTAACACCTGTTAAGATAAATTTACAATAATGTAGAGAAAAAATGAATGTTAAAAAACCTTATCCTTTTTTACTAATCCTATTATGTTGTAAATTGATTGATCTATAAATCTTTAAAATATTCATGTTTTCCTTTTAATTTTTTCAACATAGTAGTAGTTACTAGTGATGTAATCTGAAAAATGCAGCAAAGAGGTTTCTTGTTAGCTTCTATTTTTGTAACATGCAAAGTTTGTCATTAAGAATTCATTTGCCTTCCGCTGTAGTATCATTAATCACAATTAACTCACTTGATATTAAAGTGGATGTGCTGTATGATCCTATAGAAATTCTGTGTAAATCATCATTCATTTAGCATAGTTTAATGGCTACTTAAAATATTTGTCATTCTCTCTTTATCAATTAGAAGAAAGCCTGGAGATCTTCATTAGCAGCTGTTGCAATGATGAGCTAAAAGTTTTTCTTTACACAAAATATGATGGAAGAGCTGTAAAGATGGCTTGAAGATGCTGTGACAGCATGTGAGGCACTGGGAAACTTCCCTAAAATTTGTAAGATTGCCAAAATTTAAAGAGAAAATGACATCTCCAGAAGATACTGAAGTTTAAAAATTATAAAACTATTTGAAGTGCATTTAAATCAGATGGCTATATCTGATAGCATTTGGGAGTACTGCCTTTTTGGTCCTGTACGATTATTAGAAAGGTTTATTCTCTTAAAATGGTAGAATGAAAGCAATGCTCATCCTTTATAAATAACATCAACTAACATGAAGGATTTTTCAGTTTGCTAATTTTACAGTAACTGTCTTTACTGAAGCAAAACCAAATCTGAAAAAGATGCTACATTGCCAGTACTTCCCTGTCTGAGTGAAGTAGTGTGGGGATTTCACAGCTTAGCAAATGGAAGAATTTAGTTAGCCACGCAGCTTCCAGCCCCAGGAGGAGCTTCTCTCCTGGGCGGACTGACCTTGTCGGGTAGGGGTCACACATATTTCTTCCTGATGGTTTCCAGCACCATTTCAGGTGTCTGGGGAATACCTGCTCCAAGCTTGGTCTCTGCTGTCATGTAGCTTAAGCTTGTAACCTCAGTGACAGCATGACTTGCTGGTGAGTGTGCCTCAGGGATACCTGATCTGCACCTGTGGAACTGAATTTGGGTTGGGAGGTGGTAGCACCTCCTTTGTCTGGGCTGTGGGTATGCTCATTAACTCTGTAAGCTTGAGGTAGTGGATGGAGAAAGCTGAAATACTGAAAGTGGATTTTCATGGAGCCATCCTGGGCTAGGAGGAGCTGGAGCTCAGCTCTGCTGGGTACCACATGATGTGGCATCCTGAAGTCTGTGGGCTGGAACCAGGTGCCTATGCAGAGACACATGGACTTCCCCTTGGAAGAATTAAGGATTAAAACTCAGATCCCTTGTCTATCTGCTAGGCTTTTCTTTGTTGATTTTTTTCTGACTCCTTCCTCTGGCTGTGAGAAGCTGCGCAGTGCCAGGGTTTAGTGGGAGGTTTTAGCTTAAAAGTGAGTAGGAAAAGCCTTACTCTGTGAAAGGAGATCCTTGGTGGGAACTGAGCAAATATCGACTGTTTCTGAGGTCACTGCTTTGCCTTTTGGTCTGTTACTGAAAAGATGGAGGAAAGGGTCACTAACATCCATGGTTTACTGAAGTGACTGGGGCCACTTTGCTTTCAGCTGGATTCAGGATGTTGTTGAGAGGCAGATGTGCAGGAACATGGCTAGTCAGACACTGGTGTCCCTTCTGGGAGTTTGAGAGAGACCCTCTGCCTTCATCAGGCTGTGGAAACTGCATGTGCCTGAGTCCACAAGCCTAGGAAACTTTTGGTGAGGCACCCTGGTGCATCTGGAGCTGGGCTCCCTGGGCTGCTCTCCAAGGCTCGTGTGCCCTACATACCATCAGATCCCCTTATGGCACTCAAGTCATGCTGAAAGTCATGTGAAATTTCAACCGTGATGTCTGCAAGGGCAAATATTTCAGCTGTGAGACTTTTCCTTGCCAGCAGCCATGAAATCTGTTTGGGTATTTTCCTGCTTGCCAAGGAGACCTGACCTTTCCTTTGGGTGAAGTGCCCTGCTTTGGAACTACTGTCCCTGCGCTCCAGGAGCTGGCACTGCTTTGTGAGTCACCGATGGTTTTAGCCAGAGCTTTGTGTTTTAAATAGTATGGACAATTAGGTCATTGTTCCAATTATCTATGCTCAAATTATTGTCTTTTTTGTTTTAAGGAGTCTATTTTGGAATGACCTCCACACAAAAAAGGTTTCAAGAGGCTGGACCTCTATTGTTACTTAACATGATGAAAACATCATTGCTTCAGAGAATGGTGTTGTGTCTCCCAGTGGCTTTGAGCAATGGCTTTCCTACTCTGTGGAGCCTTTAACTTTTTAGGGGACTATTTTTTTTTCTGGTTGTTCTCAGCAATCAAGAGTCCTAGAGTCGAGTGAGTACAGGGATGGAAAAGACAGCTCTGCTTCTGACTTGCTCTTTGCACTGTCAGCTAATGTTGCTGGCTGTAGCTCACGTCCCTGTCCTGCTAGCTTAGCCTGGCTGTGACGGTCACCACTGGGAGGTCTCCGCCCATCTGGACAGCAGGCAACAACTGCGCTGTGGTGGCTTCTGTCTCCTCCATTGGTAGAGGTCTGCAGCTTGAATTGCCATGGGAAGGGAGGAAGCAGTGTCCCAATCCCCTCTCCTCCCTCGCAAAGCCATGTGAAGTGTCTCGACTGGGAACCACTAGTTTAGCACTGTAAGCAGTTGTCTGTGATGGCAGATGAGGAACATCGGCTTGATTTCTTATCGGGGGAGAGCAAACCGACCTGCAGTCAACGATGACAGTATCTTTGTTCTGAAGTACATTGAGGATACATTTCATTTTTTCTAGCCCATGCAAGGATTTCGGTACCTTTTGCTAGGGAATACAAAATGTGTTCTCGCAAATATTTCTTTCTATGTGGCATTTTCCTTAACGTATCATTTTCTTTTCTTTCCCCACCCCCTCACCCCCCAAATAATGCACAGAACATCCTTGTCATCCTTTTTTCCTTCTTATGAGGTTCATTTGTAGATCTCCTGTGACAGCAAAATACCTGGCAATAGTGAAAAATTTCACAATCCTGACAGGGCGCTGTGGTTGCTGTAAGTCATGCTTCAGAAAAGTGCAAATTTTTTAATGTCAGCTTTCAAAAAATTAATACATTCCTCATGTGTCTATTAGTACATTGATTTGTGCCTTTAAAGAGATTATCATTGTGGTATTGATACCAAACTTAAATATAAGTCTGCAGTGCCATATGGCACAACCTGTAGACACTAAGACTCTGGGAGTTCATGCATTAGATTGCCAGACTGATGTGGTGGATAAGTAGATTCTCATAAAAGTCATTAGTTTCAGTGCATATAGATTGCACTTGGCCTTTTTTGTTGTTAAGCTTTTAAGGGTTGATCTTTTAATGCTTTGCTGTGATGAAAAAACAAAGCATCTCAGGAGGACACTTTATGGTTACAAATTGTTAGTATGTGTTAGCTGAACGAAATAAAAATAACAAAAAGATCTTACTCTTGCTAGTATTTAGGATGCCAGGAATGTTTCCTTATATTTGTAAGGATATTTTCATGGTTGAGTTATAACCCACCAGGGATCTAACTAGTAGCTAGGATTACTGATTGTGAGTATGTTCATAGCACTGGAATACTTTTGGCTACAAGTCCCTGTGGACTAGGAAAAGAAATAAAAAATAATAAAAAAGCCCTCAGAAACAATTATTTCTGGAACTGACAGATGTTGTGCAACAGGATATAGATGACTATTGGATGACTATTACGATTGTCAGTACAGGTGGTTTGGTTGCGGTAGTTTAGTTGCAGTAGCTTAGTTTGGTAAAGGTAGTTTATTTGCATTGGCAACTCATGGCTCTCGATCTACATCTGTCTCGTAGGTAGTTAAGCTATATTTCAGAGCTGGGGTTTTGTCCCATTTTTGGCAGCAGTGCTTTTGTGGTCCAGATTGTGATTTGTAATGGGGATTCCCAGCTGGAGCTATCAGGGAGTGCCAAAGCCTGGTTAACCCTCGCCAGGGATGATCCCTTTTACCTGGGAGCCAGTCCTGGAGCTGTGCATGCCTCGGACCTCTAAGGGTTGTGGCACATGCCTTGGAGCTCTCAGACACATGGAGGTTTTGGGGTGTAGCTGGTTGGTTCAGGAGCACTGAAGACCCAGTGACTGAAGAAAGGGAAGAGGTACAAACCTAAGCGGAATGTTAAGCCAAGTGTATGACATCTTCATGAGCTTTATTAGGTTTTCAGACAGTAACAAAATCATAGGGCAAGCGAAGCTCGGCGTTTGCCTGTGCTGGAAGCTTTGTATTACTCTGTTTAGCAGTGCTTTAATAATACCTGTAAACTTTCAGATTATATTTGAAAAATGAATACATAGACTTTTAATAAACCTTGTTTCTTATTTTGTTTAAATTGGCAAAATAATAGTGTTATTAGGACTTACTCTTTGTGTGAAAGTTTGAGCACAGAATACATTTCATGGCTGATTGATGAGCCCCTTGGAAATATGGTTTATAATTAAATTCTGACAGACCCTTAACAAAATTAGCATAACAAATAGCAATGTAATAATACCTTTCATGCCTATGCATTCCTGCAGATTTACTCTCACTAAGCACTTGCCAAAAAGACAAGAGCACTTCCAGCCAGGGCTGGGCAGCACACCGCAGAGAATGCGCCCACGGAAAGTTGACAGCCCGCTGCCCGTATGTGAAGTTATACATTCAGAGGATCTGTATGGGTGAAGTTAAATCAGCAGGCGTGTTACCAAAATAGCATCAAACTAAGAATAGCTGTCTTCGGCTACAGAGTGATCGCTGGTCTAGTAAGGCAAAACATGAAAAGTGTAACTTTTGCTGCTGGCAGTACTTAATTTCAGGGTTTTGTTAGAATTAGGAAATATAGCTGAGGTAGTATCTAGAAAACCAGTAATGACTTGGGCTGTCATTGTTCGTATAAGAAGTCTATATATATCTTTATATTTTAGAGCTTTATTTTGATGAATTCTACAGTTGGTCTCTACAGACTGAACTCCTGATACTTTGCCTGTATCTAATGCTCACAATCTGAGATTAGTTTCTGCTGCTATGTTTCTTTGTGAACATTTCCTTTTTGTATAGAATAACCTGTGCCAAAGCTGGATAACTGGGTCAGACTCAGGATTTTTTATGTGGAAAAGTCTGGGCTACAGCCATTTCAGATTTAGTATATGTAACACCAGCGGTTTGCCATTAGGAATTTTGAGGGCATTATACTGACCTCAATCTGCTCACGCGACCACTGAAACAAATTAAAGAGCAAAAGCACTATACAGCTGTTAGTATGTAAAGGGCTGTTGGAGGTTGTTGAAAAAAAAAAAAAGGCAAGGGGAAGACCTACAGTGAGTAGCATAATCTTTGGTCTCCCAGTGACTGATACACAGTTATGGATAGATGAAGCTAAATTTTAGCATTGAAGTTCACATATGCAGAGTATAATTACATTTTTATTCTAAAAACATAGTTAAAACAATGTTAGACTAAGTGGTTTCTTTTCAAAGGAGAAGTTAAAATGGGAGATATAATTCCAGATGGGGTAGTTAGAAAGAACTGTTTACTGTGTTTCCCATTGGCAAATTGTTAGGATTATTTTGGGAAATACAAAAATGGATGGGAACAGAAAAACAACCTGGGAAAGAAAAAAGAGGAATGAGCTTGTGGTGAGATAACAAAGCTCATGGGGGTGCAGGTTAAGCCAGGCCTGGGAAGAGTTTCTGCAGAAAGTGAGCACGCTGCATACAGAAATTTTGGAAGAAGTAAAAACCATTGGGTGACAACTTTGTTGTTCTTCCAGAGCTGTTTTGTTTAGTTTTACTGGCATGTCTATGCCTGTGGCAATCCTCAAATCTCCACTATCAAAATGTCAGATTAGAAGGTAGCTCAGTACTGGAGATCACTGGTTTACTGGGGAGAGGAGCAGAGGTGGAGGAGCCAGAAGAGTTTGGGAAAGCCCAAACCAAGGCTCAACACAGTTTCTGTTGTAATAATTCAAGCATTTTTATTTCCTTTTTTAAAACATTGTTTGGTAACTAAGATAAAAAGTGACCATGAAAAGGTTTTATCATAATGTGTATGAAATGGGGACAGTGGCCACCTCCTGCACTCAGCCTCAGCTTTCTCACTGAGATTTTTAACAGCAGAATTTGTCCTTTGTGTTAATAGACTTATGCCACCCTGAGTGCAATAGCATACAAATTGTCAGACTGCTATTTTTCCCTTGTTTTTGACCAGCCAGGCTAAGTATCCTGAAAGAGCTATATTTGGGCTTCAGCCAGCATGGTCGGGTGCATGGTCCATTAACCAGATTTCTTAGGCTTACAATCTTGCCCTTTTTAGCACAATTAATTTTCTCTGATTGTGGCTTCTGTAGCCATTAAAAGATCCAACAAGGAGGGAGAGATGTTTATGCACAACTTTATGTGAGGGGCTTCCCTGTTGCAGTCATATGTCAGGACTCTGCTGCAGTTTCTGGGGAAGCAAACTTCTTTTGTGGTTGTTACATCCATGAGACCACTCACAACCCACGCAACAGGGTAATAATCCGTCTTTACAGTTGCTGCCTCACAAACTGTACAGCATATGAACTTGGATTCTTAAAGAATTCAAAAACTTATAATCAAGGAAGAGGCTGACCCCTCTGATCCCTCAGCTTTTATACGGAGCATGATGCAGATGGGATGGAATACCCTGTTGGTCAGTTTTGGGTCACCTGTCCTGTCTGCTCCTCCCCACAGGTGGGGCCCCTCTACGCTTTTCTGCTTCCGACCCTCCAACAGGGCACACAACAGAGTTAGCTGCCCTTGGCTGTGATAGCGATAAGTATAAGCAAGAGCCTCTCTGCATACCATCCCTTGGTGTTCAGTACAAACATCAGGCCTATCACTCTGGTAGCAGACACTGTCTGAAGAGTATGCTGTTAATTTCAAAGAGTTAGAAAAGGCTTAACTGAAAAGTAAAATTACTGAAAAGAAAATTGGTTCTGTTTTACCTCAAACCAAGACAGGTGTACACACATGACACGAGATCTTCTCATGAGATAAGGTGCTGATAACTCAAAGTGAGTGAGCTCTCAGGACCTGGGTCTTCATATTTAGTTGAAGGGCTGCAGGAGTACTTCTAGTTGTGGGATAGTTGCCTATAGGGTCAAGTCAGTAACTCGTAGAAGCAGATGGATAATTCAGAAATGCAGGTACTGGGGACGGTTTGGCACTCTGGATTGTTGGACTGTGTGTAAAGTCAAGGACGACATAGCTGCAATATTTTCTTTGCAATTTGCTCCTTGTTTTAAAGAAATAAGGTCTAATCCAAACCCCGTTAATCTGAAGTCTAGCATATAAGATGTTATTTGATAAAATGTCTTGGTCAGAAGTTTCACATTTTTACCAGAAATGGCAGGTATTTATAATTTGCTGCACAAGTAGTTTAAGTATTTTAGCATAATTTAGAGTGAATTAATGGCTTGTTATTTATTTCCTAATGCTCTATAGGAGTGATTTATAAAGCCATGCTCTGCACTGCTTGTTACTTTGTATTCTCTGTGTTAGGTGTATCATCAATATCATTAAATGAATTCACAGTGACATTGCTCTGGAACTATGGTTTTTGATACGAGGGTAACGGAACATAAATCAAGAATTATGTTTAATTCATAAGAGGCACCAATCTCTCATTTAGGTCTAGGCTGGGCTAGAAGGTGTCAAAAATATGCTTTACAATACCTCTTCTGATGGCATTTCAGACCCTCTCTATATGCTCTTATGTTCTCTGTGAGAATAATATATAGCAATACAGTGCAGTTTGTCAAGTGAATAACGTTTGTGTTTTTATTTATTTGGGTGCAAATAGTATCATTATTTTTACCAAAAGCCATAAAGGAATATATTTACATGAATATACTTAAAATGATTCCTAAGGGAATCTATAAATTTAAAGACAAGTCTTGCCTATTCTGTGCCATAAATACTATTGTTTATTATGTAAATTACACTTTAAAAATATAATACTTTCTAGTATTTCTTATTGTTATTTTCACTTCTCTCCCTACAGCAATAGAAATAAACCCTCTCTTCATTTTAGTCTTTCTTTACTTACCTCTTTAAATTCCTCTTGAATTAGTTCATTGAAGTCCAGAGCATCCACAAGCCTATAAGAATATTTGTCTAGTATCTGTATACTTTTATTAATTTTATGTAAATATTTCTGTCCCCTTTAGCTTTTGTAAAAAAAATTTTCTTACAAAGCTTAGATTTAGGATCAGTGCTGACTTTAAAAAAGTGCTTTTACCTGAATATTATTCCAAGTGTATATGAACTCTTCACAGTATCATTCACATATAATGGTAATTTTTAAGCAAGAAGATTCAACTCTTCATGCTGCTGATGCCATTTATTAGAAGTGTTAATTATGCAAAATCTATGGATGACTCCAGGCCTGTCATTTGCTAGAAGCTTGTTCATTGCCTAGCTACAAGAAGTGGGACATGTTTTCTTTGGCATTTCTTGGAGTTATCAAAATAGCCATCAAGTATTTTAAATGACTGAAAGGAGTTACATTCATGGCAGAATACTAACATTCACATCTAAATAAAAACTAGAAAAAAATGTGTTTTGTGAAAATAAATCTTTTTTTCTCAGTGGAAACAAAAGTACTATAAAGCAAATAACATATCACTGGACAGGGAGTAAAATCAGACTTCAGGATCCTTATGTCACAGCTTTCATGCCCTGTCCTGTGTAAATATAAATTTGGAATTGCCCTGTAGCAAACAGCAAGCAGAAGCATGGTGGCAGTAGGAAGTCTGAGAAGATGATTATATTTGTTATATTTTTCCTTCCTAAATAATTTTTCTTTTAAAAATTATTGCAAAGTATATCCTATATTGTAATGAAAGATTTGAAAATTTGAAGAAAAAATTTATCTTCTTTAAGTCATGCTTTTATTGTTTCATTTGATGAAAATCTCAGTGTCTGAATTTCTTTCTGAGATGCAAAGGAAGCACATTTCAGCATCCTGATGTGCCTCCCGAAGTGGGATTTTTGTTCATTTTACAGGTCCAGCCGAAAGGTTATGGCCACAAACAATCCAAAGCTAAACACTTCATTGAACAGACATTATTTGACCTATCGCTAAGATTAGAAGAACATGTGTTAGAATGAGGGAAGAATCAATTTAAATACGTGATAAAATCTTGTACATAAAGCTGGAAGAGATTTTTTTTTTCTTTTTTGCTTAAGAATATGTCGGAAGAGAACTTTTTGGCTTAATATTGTCTTTTTACCTTGGTTTTGCAAGTCAGACTATTCTATCAAATTTGTAAACAAGACTTTGACACTCTTCTAGAAAGAAAAAAAATCATCTTTATGTGAAAATCAGAAATTCCCATTAGTATTTTACTGGTCCCAAATCTTCCACAAATTCTCTGTCCTGAACACCTCATTCGTTCCTCCTCCTCCCTGCGATGATGGCTTGTTGGCCACCTAGATGTTGACATCCAGCAACCTTTCCTCCCAGTGTTCTGCTGGGTGATGTTAAAGTTGTGACCAGTGAGTTTTGGGAAGGTCTGTGGACCCTGAGCGATTCCTCATTCTCACAGGAACTAGTGGCCCATAGGAAAGGGAGAGCACTGCACGAGCAGCTGCATGGTCCTAGCTGCTGGCTGGGGTTAAACCACAGCAAGCACATCTCTGGGCATCCCTCCCACCTCTGCTGGCAGCCAGCACCCAAACTTCAGCAGAATAGTTTGGGACACCTTCTCAGTTTTGCAAAGAAAACTGATGTCTTTTGAGTTGTGGCATCCTTTGGCAGGGCATAAGGGTGTTCAGTAAAGAGCTATTATGTACCTACTTAATGACATTAATGTATTCAAGACCACAAAGGTTAACAGTGCAGTAACTAACTGCAAGCTCATTTCATCTTCTAGTACTTCTGAAATAACAGTGACTAAGGTAATTTTTCTTCATTATGTTGTGTGTCCTTTCATTAGGAAGGTTATGTTTTAAAATGGGTAACTGCTGTGCGTAGTGACAAAGTACAGATCCATTTCCTGGGCAACTGTCCAGTTTTCAGGCAGTCACTAAGTAATATTAAAATTTTCTGTCAGCAGCATTAAAAGGTCCCTGTGCCAGTTAAAAACAGGAAGAGAATGCGTGCAGGGAAATCCAGTTTAATTTAGCCTAAGATATACTCCTGGAGTGATAATGCTGTCTGTCCATCCCTCCTTCTCCCTACACTAATTATTTTTGAACTTGTAGGTCCATTCCAATGCAGCAGCTTAAGTGTCTTTAATATACTATCTTGGGTGTTTGAATATAGAAGGCCATGCTGAAGGAAACACTCTGAAGGATTATCATATACAAGAGGACCACAGGGAGGAAAATTTGGGGCAGCTCAGGCTTGGCAAGGAGCTTCGGCTAGGCATGTGCTTTATCAAACTCCTCCTCAACCTGGAGGAGTTTGAGTTAAGTTGAGACATCAAGAGAAAGATGATATCCAAGTGGCTGCAAGTGATGAGCTTTCTGTGGCTTAGAAATCACCGCTGCTTACTTGAGGTGGGGAATGACTGTGTGCACAGGAAAATGCATTAAGTTAAACCACTACCCAATAAACTCATCGCAAAATCACAAAGCAGCGTGGTTCAGCACACCTGGTATCAGGAATGCAGCCGTGGGTTTCTGACTTCAGGCTTTAAAGGCAAGGCTTTAAACATGAAAATTTTTGTTAAAGTGCATTCCCAAAATTTAAAATGGAATTTTCTTATTTATTTTTATTCTAGTTTCAGTAGTGTTAATTCATACAAACATTATTTCAAACAAGGAATAGTGTTTAAAATAGACTATTAAGGATTATAGGTGCAGTCCTCTAACATACAATTCAACAGGACATAACCCGCATTTTTAAAAAGGGAAAAAACGGAAGATCCAGGGAACTACAGGCCAGTCAGTCTCATCCCTGTGCCTGGTAAGATCATGGAGCAGGTCCTCCTGGAAACTATGCTAAGGCATGTGGAAAATAAGGAAGTGATTGGTGACAACCAACATGGCTTTACTAAGGGCAAATCATGTCTGACAAATTTGGTGGCTTTCTACAACAGATTACAGCATTGGTGAATAAGGGAAGAGCAACTAACATCATCTGCCTGGACTTGTGCAAAGCATTTGTCAATCCGGCATGACATCCTTGTGTCTAAATTTAAGAGACATGGATCTGATGGATGGACCACTCGGTGGATAAGGAACTGGCTGGGTGGCTGCACTCAAAGAGTTGTGGTCAATAGCTTGATGTCCAAGTGGCGAGCAGTGACGAGTGGCGTTCCTCAGGGGTCGGTACTGGGACTGGTACTATTTATCATCTTTGTTGGTGACATGGACAGTCGGATTGAGTGCACCCTCAGCAAGGTTGCTGACAACACCAAGCTGTGTGGTGCAGTCGACACGCTGGATGGAAGGGATGCCATCCAGAGGGACCTGGGCAGGCTTGAGGGGTGGGCCCATGCAAACCTCGTGAAGTTCAACAAGGCCAAGTGCAAGGTCCTGCATCTTGGTCGTGGCAATCCCAAACACAAATACAGGCTGGGCAGAGAATGGATTGAGAGCAGCCCTGAGGAGAAGGACTTGGGGGATGAGAAGCTCCACATGAGCTGGCAATGCACACTTGCAGCCCAGAAAGCCAATCACATCCTGGGCTGCATCAGAAGAAGCGTTGCCTGCAGGTCAAGGGAGGTGATTCTGCCCCTCTGCTCTGGTGAGACCCCACCTGGAGTATTGCGTACAGCTCTGGGGCCGCCAACATAAGAAGGACATGGACCTGTTGGAGTGGGTCCAGACGAGCACCACGAAGATGATCAGAGGGCTGGAGCACCTCTCCTGTGAGGACAGGCTGAGAGAGTTGGTGTTGTTCAGCGTGGAGAAGAGAAGGCTCCAGGGAGACCTCATAACAGCTGTCCAGAACCTAAATGGGGACTACAGAAAAGACGTGGAGGGAGTCTTTATCAGAGAGTGTAGCAATAGGATGAGGGGTAACGGTTTTAAACTGAAAGAGAGGAGATTTAGATTAGATATTAGGAAGAAATTCTTTACTCTGAGGGTTGTGAGCCTCTGGAACAGGTTGCCCAGGGAAGCTGTGAATTCCCCATCCCTGGAAGTGTTCAAGGTCAGGTTAGATGGGGCTTTGAGCAACCTGGTCTAGTGGAAGGTGGGCCTGCCCATGGCAGGGGGGTTGGAACCAGATAATCTCTGAAGGTCTCTTCCAACCCAAACCATTCTATGATTCAATATTTATGCTCTCGAGAGTAAACCTTAGCATTTGAAAAACAAATATTTTCTGAAAGTTAATGTATTTTATTTTGCATATTGAAGCACATGAAGTAGTCTGGAAAAAAAAAGAGCAGTTTCAATTACACTTCCTAAACCCAACAGCTCAAAATTCTTTACAATGTTCTTCTTAGTAAACTCTTCTAAAGACCAAATGTCAGTGTGGAAAATATTGAAGAAGAATTTTCCACAATACTGGTAAAAGCTGCATAAAAGTAAGGTATTTCCCCACAGCAAGACAACATGAAAATTTTTGCAGAAAGTATAAATTAAAAGATTTGTGAATGGAAACTTGGATAAGATTCATGCTCTGGTTGACTAAATGTATCTAAAAATATTTATGATGTTTTCTATTTCTCTTAGTTTAGGAATTCTCATAATTTTTCATGTCATTTTATACAGAGTCATATATATTCTGGTCTATACAGCCAGAACAATGTTTAGGTGCAATATATATTGAGAAATAGAAATAAATACATCATTTGAAATTCTGAAGCTAAAAGGTACATGTGAACATGTGCCAACTGAGTATTATTAATATATGAACCTAGGTCTTCAGTTTAAATGCAAGGGATTGTCCTCAGGTCAATAAAATAAAAAAAGGAAATGGGCAGCAATGTCATGCAAGGAATCCAAACATTATGAGGTCTTTTATTTAGGGATTCTCAAAAATGGATGCAGATGCACCTGGAAGCTAAAATGCATAGATCACCAGCTGTGTTTTAAAACATTTTACTTGTTGTTTGCAATATATTGTTTTTTACGGTCTTCCTACAAGAATAACATAGCCGAGTTAATCTTTGCCAGTGAATGTCTGCCTGTTTCCTTAGCATGTGCCAACCAAGTGGTACTGCATAGTTAGTGCTGCTATTTTTACAGTATTGTTTTTAAATGCTGTTCTCAGACATGTCTTATATTCTTCTAAAATGATACTTTTATCTCTGTCATCCATACGCCTTTACTAGTTAACAGTTTACTGTTATTCCTTCCATCTGTCTTGATGGGTCTCACTTCAAGCCTTTTGACTCACAGCCACATCCATCCCATCCATAGGGACAAGGTACCTTCTAGCTTATGGTATATTGTTTTTTCATTGTAGTTTTCCAAGATTTCAGCCATTCTCTGTGCACATGTGGAATTTTTTTTCCAGAGGTCAGTGGATGTTTGGTGACCACTCAAAATAGGAAATTGCCATTTAAAATAGCAAATACTTGTGGTACCTTTATGTGACTTTCCATTAAATCTAGTATCTGTTATGAATCCACCCATACCAGTGATGCTCGGGTGTCTGGTCAGTTTTACCTAGACTGCATGAGAAGATTTATCTCCGGGATGGGATGTCACTGCTTCCCATTGCCAGGGGACTCTGCCTGGAGCCAATACTTTGGATGTTTTTGCCGAATGGAGTGCTCAGAATGACCAAGGTTTTAGAAAACCTGTCTGATTTACCCTGACACACTCCTGAATTTAACCTGAGCAGCTTATGGGAAGTGTCTCTTCCCTAATGGTACAGGGGCTTGTACCAAATGCAGTGGTGGACCCACTACCCAAAGTTCCTTAGTGAAAGAGGAGAGATTTGCAAGAACAAACCCACATTTTTTGTTGTTATTTGATGCAGTCTCTTAAAAAAAATCTTAAAAACTGTAACACTGAAAACTCCATTAGAATATCAGTTTTGAGAAGAAGTCCTCTTTTATTGCTGTGTTAGCTCAAGTTTGCTGTTTTATTAATCAACCATAAACTTCTCAGCTATACAAATTATAGATGAATTTCCCTAATTTCCAGCACCACTGTGTTGTGTACAGCACCAGATGTGCAAGTCTCCGATGAATACCTTCATCTGGAATACTTGGTATTTGGGATTCCAGACATGGGAATTTGAGCTCCCAAGCAATATTTCATGTAATAGAGCAATAATTATTTGTGTGTATTTGAAAAGTTCACCTTCCTTGTAACATTACCGAACTGAATTCCCAATGTATTCCTTTTGATTGGAAACTGTCATTAGCAAATAAATGAAGAGTCAAAGTCTGGTTGCATTTCACCCAATACCACCATTTTTGTTCATCTGGGACATAGGGATCCACTGTTGGGACTGTGCTGAGGAGTCTCAAAACATCAACAGGATATTTTCCTACAACAATTCATTCTAGTGTTGCGCTCTTTCTGCCAAAGATTTCTGTGCTCAGAGGAAAAATGAGTCAGTAACAAAGAACTGAGACCAACCATCTATCCTGGAAGTATTTACATTATTGCCTAGATTCTCTCTTACCTTGGTTTCTTTCAAGGCTGAGGTTATAAATCTCTTCATTAATGCAAGAGAAGGGTTTTTAGAGTTTGATGCCTATATGTTTAAAGAATTATTATCAATACAGTATCAAAAGGAGATATTATGGTAGTGTTGCTTAGTGAGTAATTTATTTAAGAGTGAGATAAATCATGGATTGTTTCCTGGTGAGAAACATGGGTTCAAGCTCATTATTGCTGGAACAGTATATTATATGGGAGGTTGCTGTCCAAGTGAGTTGTAAATTAAGAGTATTTATTCCTGTGTCAAGTGACTGACTGATTCAAGCTAAAGTTCACAAAGCAGTTTTTGTTTAACATAATATTGATAATCATAGCAGTATTTTATTATGCAAATACATTTAAAAATACCAGAACTGTGAGCCTGGACATGCTGTTGGGCAACGTGGCAAAAAGTATAGCAGGGCTGTATGTGATTGATTAGCGTAGCTGACCCTGCTTTGAGCAGGAGGTTGGTCTGGAGACCTCCCAAGGTCCCTTCCAATCTGGAGTTTCTTATGATCCTATGATCCTCTCTGGGGTGTGAAGATAAGTCTCTGTGGGCCGGCCATGGTCTCCTGGATGGAGGAAGAAAAAATTGTGCCCATGGCTCAAAAGCAACTGAATTCACCCATTTTGGAGCTGGCAGCCGGGGAAGAAGCCAGGTCCTGACTACAGCTGCCAGTTCACAGGGGCAGAGCTCCCACCCACAGCAGAAGTGGAGACCAGCACCAAGGGAAGCTGGACCACTGCTAACACCCTGCAAGGGGAGTACAAGGGCTTTGCTCAGCCCTAACAGCTGCTGAAAGTTGCTGGTTTGGAAAGCAGGGCTGGAGGAGAGGACCTATTGTGGAAGGATGCAGAGAACAGATTGTTCTCTTTTAAATCTGTTTTTATTTTATCTCTCTGGCTGAGGTGGGAAAGGGCAGTAAGTCCCCATGGTACCCACACCGCAGTACTCCCAGATGCACTCACACCATATCTCAGTCTCGCCTCCAATACATCCAGGCTCCCCAAATAACCTCCTACCCTTCCCCTGTACATCCATCTCCTGATATTGATGCCAGACCTCTTCACCGTAGTCTTTCCAGTTTATGTTGTGTACCTGATGCCATTCCACCTGCTTCTTTTGGCTGGAGTTCTGTGATACTTAACAAATTTGTCATTTTTTCAGTGGCTGATAGAATTAATTATTCTCCTAAGGCAATATTTCACCTGTCTATTTCTATTTGTAAGCTGCTATGGTCTTAAGGGATATATGTTTTCTTCCAACACATAAATCTGGCTGAAATTAAAAGCCATGCAGGAGAAATAACTGTCCTTTGTATGATTGGTGACCCTGCATTTTTTTCAAGAGGTTCACCATATTCCCAGCACGCAGGAGGCAAGCGAGAATGGGGAGAGAATAACAGTTCTTCAATAACAACTGTAGCAGGTTCTTCCTTAGTTTGATTTTTATGAGTCTGTGAAAGGTTTGCATACTTCATTTGTTTTTGAGTCCTCTGAAAACATTTAGGACAGTGGGAAAAGCACGAAGAAACATTAAACAAGGAGTGTAATGTTTCAGTGTTCAGTGAAGCCTTAGGAAGCAGAAACCTGCCCATGTGCTCTGTGTGCAGCCTGTGGACGTTCTGATTTTTGATGGAACATTTTCTAGCTTTAGACTAAAGAGACAGATTTTACCCTTCCTTTGTAAGCTGCTTTGCGCATTGTGGATGTACCAGTTGCATGTCTGTAATTAATATTGAAATGAGTGTTTGTTGGGAAATGGGGTTAATTTGGCTATCTGAGGATTTCTCTGTGTGAGTTGTAAAGCAAATACAGGAGATGAGGTTCCAGATTCTTGTATGGTCCAGCTCATCCACAGCTGCTGGTAACATCCTTTGGGAACAGTGGGCAGCTAAAGCAGGTTAGAGGAGGCTGCTCGAACCTTAACTGGGAAACGGGTAGTGATACAGATGGCATGAGAGCAATGAAGTGAAAAGGTGGCCTTAAAATCATTTTCCTCTATTTAGGATCCCTTAAAACCAATGTTGTTTTCATCATAGGATCTCATATGCTGCTTCAGATTTTACTCTTCTAGATTTTAGTGTTTTTAAGTTTTCGCTGTGCTAATAAAATAGCTGAATTTTATGTAAAAATGTATCACGTCAGAAAACCCCAGAGCATCAACTACCTGCAAACTCTCAATTTTCTGGAATCATGCAATCCCCTTGGCACTTCTGGTGGATATTCTGAAATACACGGCCATAAACTCACGGATAGGGAGAATCAATGTCACAGTGTGTGTGCAGCGTTGGACATAATGAACTGGTTAAGTCTTTTGTGCTATGAAAAACACTTTTTAAAATGTTGATTAATCTGATTAGATGCAAACCTTGCTTTCATTTCTTTGCTTTTACCTGACATGCAAAACCTTAGAATTGTGGGACTGCAGGATAATGCAGACTGGAAGGGTCCTCGGGAGGTCTCTCATCCAACATACTGCTCAAAGCAGGGCCAGACCAGGTTGCTCAGGGCTTTAATTCAGTTGTGTCTTAAAAATCGGCACCAATGGAGAGGAAATGCACAACCTCCCTTGGCTGACTGCTGTCAGGTCTCCCTAAAGTCATCTCTTCTCCAAGCTGAATGAGACCTGGTCCTTCAGTCTCTCCTTGCAGGGCAGGTGCTCCAGCCCCAATCATCTCAGTGGTCTCTGCTGAACTCACCCCAGTTAATCAGCACTGTCAAACTTAATTAGTATGTGTTGTTAAGAAAAGGATTGTACTCATTGTAGAAGCGTGTAGGACTTAACTATGTGCTGCAAGTCCATTTACTTAATACCTGTATATTCCTTTAGAGATGTCAAGGACTTGAAAAATACACTGTAAACTGTAATATTTCTTCCTGTGAAACAGGCAAAAACAAAGACTGTTTTGTTCTTGTTTGAAGGATAATTTAGGTGATTGAATATCTTGATTGAATATAGACTTTAGAAGACTGCACAAGCAAAATTTGGGAAAAAAACCCAGTATTTTTTAATACAAAAAAGATATAATAAATTCATTAGTGTAGGGCTAAATATAGATTTTAAATACTTATAAATACTCAATGCATTAAAAACGTAAAATCCGTACAATTGATGTTTCACTAGATAATAAAGTACAATAGATTGCAAAACCTAAGACAAGATCAGCACCCTCTCCCAAACACTGTAAAAGGTGGAAAACAGAGATCTGGGGTTTGGCACTGTGTCAGTAGAGAGAGAATGGATGCTTGTTCTATTATTTATATGAATTGGCTGCTTGGCAGATGCCGCTGCAATAACCCTTTATTTAAATTGTAGAAAAAAATAGATTTTGCTTTCCTTTATAATCACTCAATGAAAAATACTAATGAAAATGTTGGATTTCCTGTAGCTGAGAAGAAAGTATTGTCCTAATCTGCTTTCAGTCAACAGCAAGCTCTAATCATTCCAGTCACATAAAAGTAGATTGAATTAAAAAACCATCTTTTTATTTCTCTGAGATACAAGGGAAAGGAGGATGAAAATGTTTATATACAGTTTAAAATGGTAATTCTTGCTTTTTTCCTCTTTCATAATGCATATTTACTGTTCTGTTGTGTTCCTCTTTTGTACTCACACCTTGCAACCAAACAAAAATTTGGTGCTTTTTAGAACTGTAAAAGAAAGTTCTCAAAAATTGTAAAGTGTAGGGGCTGGAGCTGCCCGTGTACCCTTCTGCTTCCAACGCAGAAAATCCATTCTCTGTAATACAGGTTGTAATTATATGTTCATCTCATTTATTTTTCAACTTGAGGACGTTTGTTTTATTCAAATCTTGGTTACAGAAAGCACTTAAATGGGTGCTTAAATAAATCCCTACTCAAACCAGCACTTCCTAAAGGTACACAACCTGGTGTAGGTTTCTATGTTAAACCATAAGAACTTAAATCAGCTTCATCTTGGGCTGATGTTACCATTTAACTGCCATATTCCTACCTTTACATTTACCCCAGTTTGTGGAAAATCATCATATTCTCTCTCAAGCATACAACTTTTTTTTTTTAAAATGCCAAAGAGCAAGAACAAAACCCACCTCACCTTAATGAATTAAATTGAAAATGTTTTGAAGTTGACTCAAAACTCATTTCTCAAGGTGGAGGGTGGTGCTCTCAGCCTATTGATGAACCAGCTCTTCTGACAGCACAAAAGAGACTAAATATGAAAAATTATGACTTAATTTTTCCTAATTAAGGAAGTAAAAAGCTAGCAAAAATGAACTGCTCATTCTTATCAATATTTCAACTAATATTTTTGACTGAAGGAAGGCAGGGGGGGGCTTGTACATGGTTTTGTGGTAGTATAGCCACATTACAAAAGAGGGTACAGAAGATGTTTAGAGAAAGAGCTCAGAGACCCATTCTCTATATGTCTTATAAGTGTGCGCTGGACCATGTGTATGGGCAAAAATGTACACATCAGGCCAACACACAGGACTGTGCACAGATCCCTGCACAATTTGAAAGAGGCTGAAGGGTGGTTGAAGTTGTAGGTTTTAAAAATGTATGTGTTGCACGGGATGCAAAAGAGATAAAAGTTCTACAAGACCAGCTGGATGCAGGTTGGGTTGACCAACACTGAAAGAGTTACAATTAGCTTTTTTTTTTTTAGCACACTGATAGTGTGTGGGAGGGAGAAATAGGCTGTTTCTGCACACACATAGTGTGTTTTATCCCAATCCAGTGATGGTTTCTGCCAGCCATATCAATGTCTTGATGCGTGCTTCATTGATAGCAATGCAGTCTCAGGTAAAGGTAGTCAATATGCTCTCACTTCCATACGCAGAAATGCACACATGTGGCTTTAAATGTTGGTGGGAATCACCCTCCCTGGAGATATTTAGAAGATGGGTAGATGTGGTGCTTAGGGACCTGGTTTAGTGGTGGTTTTGGCAGTGTTAGGTTAATGGTTGGAGTCAATGATCTTAAAGGTCCCTTCCAACCTAGATGATTCTGTGATTCTAATACCAAAAACATTTGTAAACGGAGACTTTGATTTCTTTCCATGGTGTTTTTTTGGCTCTTTCAGAGAAGGTTTTTTGACATTTGTTCTGCATTTTCTGTCTCTTAGACTTTATTATTATTTTCAAAATTTTAACAGATATTCCCAATGCACTCAGGTTAACTTTCCAGTTCCTTTCCCCATATGGGCAGTCCCCAGAGATAAATTGAGAGACAAGAGAGAAATTGAGGTGGCTCTTGTTCCTCTTGCATTAACTCTATATGAATCATAGAATTATAAAATCATTTAGGTTGGAAAAGACCCTTAAGATCATCCAGTACAACCATGAACCTTAATGCTGCCAAGGCCACCCCTAAGCCATGTCCCTAAGCACCACATCTACACATCTTTCAAATATCTCTACTTGGTGGTGACTCAACCACTTCCCTGGGCAGCCTGTTCTAATGCTTGATAACCCTTTCAGTGAAGAAATTTTTCCTAATAACCAATCTAAACATCCCCTGGTGCAACTTGAGGCCGTTTCTTCTCATCTTATCACTTGCTACTTTGGAGAAGAGACCAACCCCCACCTGGCTACAACCTCCTTTCAGGCAGTTGTAGGCAGCGATAAGGTCTCCCCTCAGCCTCCTTTCCTCCAGGCTAAACAACCCCAGTTCCCTCAGCCGCTCCTCATAAGACTTGTGCTCCTGACCCCTCACCAGCTTTGTTGCTCTTCTCTGGACACACTCCAGCACCTCAATGTCTTTCTTGTAGTGAGGGGCCCAAAACTGAACACAGCGTTTGAGGTGGGGCCTCACCAGTGCTGAGTACAGGGGGACGATCACGTCCCTAGTCCTGCTGACCCCACTATTCCTAGTACAAATGCAAAGGAGTCTTGTCAGCTTAGGAACATGAACCACAAACTTCAGCGCAGGACAGCTGCCACAAATGAAGTGACTGCTCTTTGCCCTCTAACACATATCCTATCTTTTCCTGCCCATTTTAATCCTTTTGCTCTGAAGCCTGTTCACCTCTGCTCCAGGCTTTTAGAGCGAGCATGCTAATTCCAGTCTCCTGAACAAACATCAACATAAATAATTACATCTTACTTGCCAAATTTCCCTGGCAGTTTCAGCTGAATATGGTCAAAACAGATGACTTTTTTTATAGTATCTCAGGGAAGAAACCACTGGGGGATGGGCAGAGAAAGGCAGAGTCAAAAACGTGCCTTTCAGAACACACAAATCTTGTTCCTGCTACTTTAATTAGGCTGTGCTTGCATGTCAGGTGGAACAACTTAGAAGCGTTTAACCAGTCACTGAAAACCTCCCACCCAAGCACCTTCTGTATCTGCAGCCATGGGTACTCTGTGCATTTTCCCTGCTGGCCCTGATGCCAGCACCATCTCCCAATCAGGTTTAACATGTTGGTCTTGGCTGTTGTTGGAAGAAATTGTCACTGGAGGTTTCACCCATGGTAAGAGACATGGGCTAAAATGCACACCAGCTCGGGCTCACCTCCTGCTGCGTGTGGTAAATGGTCATTAAACCACCTTTGCAGGGCTCTGTGAGAAAATGTTTCACACTCCCACCAAGAAAGATGGGACACACCTTCCCAGTGCACTTCATCTCCAGAAGACCTATTCCTCATCTTGCTTTTGAGTTTGTTTTATTTGGAGACCTCTTAATGAGTCAGTACTTTGGGGAGGTTGTTGGTTTTTTTTAAAGACAACAGCTGAAACAGGACAACCCTTCAAGCAGGGATGGGAAGGTCATGGAAATTTACTAACACATTAAAAATCAGCCAGTTTATTTGCATAAAGAGGGCAAATAGCTGGGCAGTGCTTTCTGCATGTGAAGCAGGCAGAGCCAGGCAGCACAGGAGAGCCTGGGCAAGGCTCAGTCCCATGTGCCCTCCTGCCCTGCTGTCCTCTCCCCAGCTGAAACACTTGCTTTAATACGCGGCCTGCTAATGCAAGCGTGTTAGCAAGGCATGTGAATCCAATGTGAAATACGAGCTACTTCAATATAAAATCACAACAGCTATTATTGGGCGCGCATTGCTTTGTGTTCCATTCCAGCCCAGGCTCGTCAGACACCCAGCACCGACCATCTTCCCCGCAGCGGCAGGGAGGGAGCACAGCCTGTGCCATCAGGGCATCAGACCTGATTTGGGGGCACAGCACTGCAGGGTTTGGGAAGACCAAACTCAGCTTCGAATAGTCAGTCACTGATTTCCCTGGAGCTGGCATTGCAGGTGTCACCCTGAGTTTCCTCCAGTGGAAGCAGTCACGAACCGTTGCGTACAGATATGCAGTGCAGCTGCTAGCAGCAGGCACACGGTTAAGGTCTGCTAGTGCAGGTTAAAAAAATAACCTCATTTTCCTTGGTCCTGTTGAAAGCCTTTTTAGGGGTGCCATGAGATGGGCTATTTTACTGTAGGAAACCTGAGTCTCTTCCTAGCCCCCTCCCAAATGGATTTGTCCCTGTGGCTTCCCTCGCCAGGGCAAGGCGCAGATGCCAAGCCCCCCTGTAAGGGCAGAGTGAACACCAGGCGTGCGAACCCCAGAGCACGACCAAATGGTGACAGCTTCAGGGAAAGGCCTGAGACAGGTACTCTGCTCCTTGGCCGAGGTCAGCATGCTGCATCTAATCAACAGGAGGCTGGAGGGACCTCCCTCTGTCTACAGGTTCGTGAAAGTATGTAAGTGTCTCTGGATTTCTTTCTTCCAAATCACCTGGAACGATTTGTGTCATTGCACAGGGGACAAATTGATATTTCTTAGTCTATGATCAGAGGAGCTGGCAATACTGCTCTCCAATAAAGTGTTTTTAAGCTTGTTGGCCCTTGAGCAGGGTGGCACTTCAAGTCCTCTTTCACAGGTGACATGGATTATATATGGTTCAAGTAGAGAATCAGCAAGTCATATTTCTTTTTTGTTTTTCAGTGACAGACAATATAAAAGTCTTTAACGGCACCTGATTTCAACTTGAATAGTTGTGGTTTAGGAAGCAAAATTCTTTACAGGATTGCTGCAATTGAAGTGTGGGGTTAGTACTGCCTTGAACTGACAGTGAGCCTTGGCACCTGATACAGTCGTCTTGTGTTCAGACCTCCTTCTTCCTCTGTCAGCAGTTTATCTCCTCTTGCTACTTTTAAAAACACATTTTCCTCTCTCTCTTGCATAGCCCCAAGCAGACTAATACATCTAGTCTAATGGAAGTGTGAATCATACATTAATATAAAGAGGAACCTTATTACCTCTAAGTTGTTTTTCTTTCAAGGCTCTCACTTACCTTGTCGGGATGTTCCTGTTGCATCCCATTTTTCTTTTATTTCTCACCCTTTTGGAAAGATTCATTCCTAGTGAGGAATTACCTCTGGGGACACATGGAGCATACATCTTGCCTGTTGGCTGACTGACAGGTTAGATTTGATTAGTCGCTTGCCCTTTAGCTGAAAATAAATAGCATACAATGACAGAGTGGGACTATAGACTGGTGTGGAGTAACACCAATTAATAGCAAGTACCCTTCATCTAAGTAATATTTAACTATATTAAAGGCTGTACAGAAACTTTTGAAAAACAGCACAGGTATCAGTTAATGAATATACACGTCAAGAAAACAGAACCCCATAATTAACAGCTGAATAATATTCTTTCTCTAGTAGAGTCTTCTTCAGGCATTGCCAATATTATTTTTATTAGAATTACTATAAATATTATGTATTTTTTAAACTTGAGTGTCCACATAGGGATGGATATGTTTTACGTATCTTTGAAAGAACAAAAGTTAAATTCGTGACCCTGTTCCATTAATCTCACCTGTCAGGTAGGAACATCACCAACAAAGAAAGTTCAATACAGAAAAGGTATATTTTGCAGTTCTTTCTAAAGGTAGGTTAGTTCATGCATAATTGCACTGCATTATTGTCATTTGCTCCACGAATAAAGCATAAATACAGAGAAAAACAAGCAGATAATACTGGAAAACTGACAGATGCAATACCCTTAGTAATTCTCGGAAGCTGCACCAGCCGGTGCAGAACTCGTTCATATGCCCATTGCAAAAGTAATGCTAATGTGAGGATGTGCTGTAGGAAGCGGTGCCCTTACTGCACCGCACTGTTGTCCCCAGGGTGCAGATCGCTCCTGCTATGGAGTAGCAATAATTGGCTCCTAGTCTGCATTATCAAGCAATGGATGATAGACACAGAAAGATGCAGATCATTCAACTGGCTGCTGGTTCTCTCCCCAAATCCCCTTTTTCTCACACACATCCAGAGATCCAGTAAACAGTACACAGTTTGGTATTATCTGTATTATTTGGTATTTGTTTGCAGTCAGACACGTACTCGATCTCCCCCTTGCATGTGGTCCCTGTTTTGAGAGTTTGCTCCTATCTGCGTCATAAAGGAATTTTGTGGTTGCTGTCATTGTTGCGTACGTCCTGAATTGTATCCTGAGCTGTTGCATAAACAGCATCTCTGAAGTCTCAGTCCACTGCTAATGTAACTGTTCTTTCTCACTGTCCGCAAAGAGCCCTCTCTTTCACCCTGCCGGCCTGGGGGAGGGATAGGAAATTTCTACAAAATACCTTCTGTGCCTCAGGTCTGGCATTTTCTTATGTGCCCAGGAGCATGGTCAGCCAGGCTTTTTTTCTCAAAACATGGAATTCCCACAATGAAACATATTTGCAAAACATGTCTGTTTGTGGTGGGTTGGACCCAACTGTGGTGGCTGTGGGATGCCCTGCCATTTCATCTGCTAGAGGAAATCACCATATCCAGTCCTTTTAAGGAAGTCTGGGCACATGTTTGATGTTGGAGATTGTCTGGTCCCCTTCTGACTTGCGTGTCCGCATAGGCCTGCATGGAAATTTGCAGAAACATATGTAGCGATCGTGGTTTCTTGCATATTCATCATAACAGAGCTTTAACAAATACTTTAGTTCATATTTTTAAATGAGACATAGTTTCAGCTCTCTTGCCTTTCTTTATGCGCTGGGGCAAGGTACTTGTTTTTATTTTGTTCTGTACTCGGTATGGTCACTGGTCATGACAGCAGATGAAGAAATGCTAACGAAGAACTATGGTGTGATGTTTTGCTGTACCTTACAGAAGTGTTGGAAATCTTAAAGTAGTTTCCATGATGCCCATGGTAAGGAACTACAACCAAAATCTCACACCGGTAATGTGATCCTGGGACTGCGGCCAAAATACTATTGCTACCAGATGAGGCAAGGCTCACGCTTTACGTATGCCTCTGAAAGTCCAAGCAGATAGAAAAACCAACATAATTCTCCTTCCATAAGGAGAGGAAGAAACTGCCCTAAAAGCCCTAGGAGCATCAGGTGGCCATAGTTTTGCATTTCTGGACACACACATTGGTGTAAATAGAGCTTTTCTAAATGAGCAGGAAGTAAATTAGATCCCAGAGAAGTTTTTGTTTACTCCTGTTTGTACTCTGATGGTTTGCAGATGGGTTTTACCTTCAGGATCCACTGTGTATGAAAATTTTAATATTATATGTGTTACTTTTGTTGTTCTTCCTTGTCAGTGTAACTGGCTTAGTAGCCAAGAAAAAAAATGATACAGTTTGACTTTCCTTCTGGACCATTCCTTTATGGTCCTTCCTGACGTTCTCATAAGCAAGTGAGGCATGATCCATCAGAGAAGGCACACAGCTGGATGAAAAACAACACTCATAAAGTAGCTTTCAATGTCTTAGTGTTGAACTGAGAGGCAATTTCAAGGAGTTCATATGGATCTATCTTGAGCCCATTAATGCTAATTATTTTCATTACTGACTTGGAGAAAGGATAAAGAACACATATGAAGAGGGTATATGAGTCTAGACAGATATTGGAAGAACTTTGGCTGCAAGAAATCAGACTTCAAAGGCAACACTGGCAAATACTGAAAGGTTTTGAAATCTCTGAGACAAAACTGAAGTTGTTAAGTACTATGCTTAGAAAAGGGAAGAAATGAACAGTTGGAAATAAAGAATAACTAGCACTGTTAGCATGACAACTCTATAACAGAAAAACAAATCAAGTTGCATTGTATTTCTAGCTGATTATGAGAAAACAAAATGGCAAATCTTTCTCCATGGTACATTAGCTGGTCTGTTAGCTGTGGGTCATTAATGGGAAATAATTATTCTTTAGACAAAACTGGTGAGACCTCAAGTATGGAAACTATAGGCATGTCACTTCCTCAAAGATGGAGACAGACTGAGACCAGAGAAGACAAAGAAAACAGTACATTATTCAGAAAGTGAATGGTTAGAGGACAGGCAGTGTGACAGCACCTGTCTTCTTACTTTGAGGAAAAAAAAAGAACGATGATGATTTAAAAGAAAAAAACAAAACAAAAAAAAAAGGAGAAAGTAATCCACGTTAGCTTGTCTGGACGATGAGGGAAATAAAAAGAAAGAACCAATCAATTGGCAGCAAAACCCAATGCAGCAAACCAAGTAATGTCATAGGGACTCCTTCTCTTGGAGATGTTTGACAGAGGCCTGGAGCAGAGAGCTCACTTGTCTCTCCCTTTGTTTCCAGAGCGGATTTCTGGACACCCATTCAAGCTCTACGTTTCTATCAGTAGTATATAACAGTACTGTCATTGATATTGCCTATTGGATTGTGTGACTATTAATTTCACAGGGCAGCAGCTCTGCAACCATTTCTTCTGTTCTCCACTGAGACAGGTACGATTTCTCAGGCAGAGTGATGCGCTTAGCTTTGCGATATGCTTACTTTTGCTCATGGCCTTCATTCAATCCCTGTGCCAGTGCTTTTTATTACCAACTGAGCCATTTTGTTTTAAGAACTTTTCTTTTGCTATGCACAGAAACAATCCCTACAAATTATCCTATGAATTTAAGAGTGCAGAAAGAAGAACACAGGAAAAAAGCAGAATGGGACTTCTGATTTGATTAGACATGCATATAGATATACATATGCATATATAAATAAATATACTACATTATTTGTTGTTGTCTTTTTTATGTTCACAGGGCTACAGCTACTCATAGGGGCCAAGTTATATTCAAGGATGCCTTAGCACAACAGCTGTGTGAACAGGGAGGTAAGAGCCACCATCATATTAAAAATATCTGGCAAATGTGGTTTTCCACTGTACTTGCATGTCAGTGTTACTCATCGTGAAAGCTATTTCATAGAAAACTTAGTTTCAGGATCTTATTTATATTCTTAAAACTGATACTTTCTTTATCTTCATGATTCCCATTAGTTATCCGGGAAACCCCTCTGTCCTCTCTGCTAAACACTGGGGAATGTACAAAATTCAAGTAAATCCTATTGCCTTGTACACTTCCCTGAAATCAGCCTGTAACAACCAACATTTGTTTCTTTGTCAAAGAAACAAAAAAAAGGTTTCTTTGTTTGAGTCAAAACCACAAACTGAGTTTTAACTCTCACTGTATTAACTATAAGCAGAAAATGCAATATGCCTGCAGCAAAAGCATTGTTTACCATCCAGCTCACACCTATCTTTGTGAAGAACATGCCTTCCCATTTTGCAAAAGTAGGCCATCAAATTTTTGCCCGTCACCTACAACATTTGATCATTTTTATAGCTAAACAAAATGTTTGACTTGCACAAACTTTAAAAATCTAATTGTTTGCACAGCTTATCATATATACCTTTTTGATGAATAACCTAAAAATAAATGTCCTCATCAGCTGTTGTCTACAAACAGTACACTGCTTTGAACCTGCTTCATTAAAACAGTAGGAAGTAGAGAAGGTATCCATCATTTTTGGTACAGGAGAGAAAGGAATTTCTGTGCTGATCCAGTTTTCTCCACAAAATTCCAGTGATATTTCCATGTGAAAAGAGACGGTGAAACATGGGCCAACCAGTCTAAAATAAATATTTCAAAATTAGAAATGTGGTGTCATATTAACAAACAAGAGAAAATCCCCAAAAATACATCTTTGGGGGGCATTAGATCTATAGTGGTTTTTTCCTATAATTTGAGAATATCTATGCAATGGTTTTTGCAACAAGAAGCTGTTGAACATTATGGCAGGAGCATATACTGAGTTATTCGTGTAAGATATGAACACTACCTCCATGAAAATGAGGGAAAAGTATTTCCGTTTTCAATTTCAGTGTTTGAGCTTTCAGTATTTTAATGTTTCAATGGAAAGTAAGAAGGAGGATTCAGAGAGGGGACTGAAGGTGTTAGCTAACAAGCTAGGAAGTTAGTTATATTTTGAATGAATTAGAAAAATGTATCACAGGTGCCAGCAATCACAAGGGAGTGTTATCATGATCTGGGTGGAAGGTGATTGGGCCAGGGTTGTATCAGTATTTTTACCCTGGGGAAGGAAAAAACATCTGGAGAAATTACCAAAACACATTTGATATTCAGAACAGGAGATAAATTGTGCCCCCATAATGTGGGTGTGGAAGAGTAGTGTTTCGGTGACTACTATAAGGGGATTTGGGAACAGAAGTGTTGGCAGGATCACCATTTGGGATGTGCTGAGAAGGATGGTGAGGATATCTCGCATGGGCTACTTGCTGGATGGACACAAGTCAAGAGAGGAAAAATCAATATGCAGGGTCATCAGCATAAAATGTGGAAAAGCCTCGTAAGTAGATGAAGCTCTCCAAAGCACAGCTGCATAGTGAGCCCACCATGGCCAAAGGCAGTCTGTGGTTGCCAGAACAGGTAAGGAAAGAAGAAGGAAGTAAAAGACGTACTGATGGCAGAGTGACAGAGAGCTGGCAGTGACCAGCATGATGAAAGCTACGTGCAAGCAAGCTGAAAGTAAATACATGACTATCTGTGTCAGAACTGGCAGTGTGGTCACAAGAATATGGGCAAAGCAACAAGATTTCTCCCTGCTAGAAGAAAATACCTTCATAAGCAGAGACTAGTAAGTAGAAATCCATTCATACAGGCTTTGACAGTCCTTTCTTCAGACGTGGTGTACCAGGAGATTTTAGTAGGAGAGATGACAGCAGAAATTGTAATTCTTTCACCCTTGTCTGCTTTACATTTCTCCGATTTTGGAGCATAACCTAAACTCAAATCAACATTTTAGCAATACTTATGTGGGTTAGAACAAGAAGTCATTATGGTGCTGCATGCTGTGAACCTGAGTTCAAAGGGACTCTGCAAGACAAGGAGAAAATGGAATTTGTGTATCGCTTGTGTATAGAGAATAAAAGGTGCTGAGATGTGCCATCCCTGGGCCTTCACTGGCTGCTCAGCTGTCACAGTCCCTTTGCCTCCTGCTCCCACCTGGCCACTGATAACCATGTCTTGCACAGCTTCTCTGAAAGGTCCTACTGCTTTCCCACCTTGTTACAGTCTCTCACATCCTCATGACTTTTGCGTTTCCCGTGATTTTCCCAGCAATTCTCTTCACTTGATACACAGTCACTTCAGAGACTTTCTGGATTTGTCTTCTCCAAAATATTTGATGTCATTGTGATAACTCTGCAAGCATCAGACTTCAAATAGTCAAGGATCACCCAGAAGTACTGTTCCATGAGCAGTCCACGGTGCATGACAGCCATGTAATCAGTCATCAAATTTCTCTGCAATACCAATGTGCAAGCTTCTTACAGGTTCTCTTTTTCCTTCTCTGAGATTTTTATCCTCACCAAGGCCTCTCTCCCATTAGTTTCCCTGCTTGGGCACAGTTCTCCTGACCCAGTCAAACACCCCATTACCCATTGCTCTTCCTCCCATCCATTCCAGCACCAGGATCTCCTCTTCCCTTTTGTTCTTATTTCTTAAGCAGGCAATGCTCATTGCATTAGTCCCCAAACCAGTGTATACAATTATAACTCTTATACTATTAGGATTAATTTTTCTATTCAAATAAAAGATACTTCCTTTGAAGCAAACTTTGCTTCTTTTATTCCATGAAGACAGTTAGAGTTTCTTCAACACTGTTAATATAAACAAATTATTCTTTCAGAAAGAATTAGTGAATTTATTCAGAAGCAGATATATTATTAAGATGTATATGCAAAACAGCAAGGTAGATTGACATAAATGAGATGTTATGGTCGTTTCTGGCCCTAAACATTACTATACTGAAATGCTGTAGTGAATGATGTGACATATTAAGTAAATAAAATAAAACCACATGGCAACTTCATTGTTTTATTCTGGGACATTTTTAATAAGTATTTTCACTGGAGGTGATATCACACGTCATAATAACTAGTACAAAGAATATAAATGAAGACATGAAAGTAGCAAGGAATCTCAGAAATTGTGTTCACTGTGACTGTCCACCCTCAGATGTGCATTAGTAAATCCTAATAGAGTTAATGGGATTTGTGCAGTGAAAGAAAAGCGTAGTTCTTATTTTGAAGAGAATTAGAGGATGATAAAGGGGAGTGTTAAGGAATGGCAACGCCAAACAAGCAGCCCTATGTGTAGTGTAAATGGCATAAGGAATGATACCATAGGGAAATACACCAAGGAAAGTAAAATAATCGCTTGACAAGCTGTGTATTCAGCATATAATAAATATTTTTGGAAGCTAGAGAGATCTTTGAGAACTGATGTAAGCTTTTAAAGTTTATAAGAATTTTATTGGATATTGAAGAAAGGAGAGATAAAAATTATCAGACAAAAGAGTTAATCCAGCACAAATAGCCAAGAAAACAAAAACTGAATAAGCCAAGAAAAGATAGATGTCCTAGAAATACTTTTAAGGACAAATAATGTTAATGACTGATGATATTCTTGCCAATAATATTTTTAATTAACAATCTCTTTAACTTGTTGATCTAATAACAAGATCAATGGAAAACAAGGTAGACATTATCGTGCAGATTGACTCATATTTATTCCTGGCTTGAGTAGAACAAAAATCATAATTAAAATGGAGCTGGCAAAACATCAGACCTGGCTGCATTGCACTGTAGACCTCAAAAGATTTTAGGTCTGTACAAATACAGCGATGCTGCTGGGAGGAGCAGCTCGGGGTGTAGGGATGGATGCAGCCCGCTTTTGTGTCACACAACCCCGCCTGCCTTTACTGCACCAAGCAGGGTGCTAAAGGGCTAAGGAGACCATTTCCCCAGTACACTATATAACTTTGGAGCAGTAGTACAATTCTTTGGAATAAGGACCACACTGGGAGATTTGTGAGTGTGTAATTTAGTTCTGACTCACTGGAGGAGGATCTCAGAACAGTAAAACCTAAGAGATGGAAAAGATGAAGGATGTCATTCCCTCCTAGTGCAAAATCATTCCTTGCAGCATAGTTCCCAGAATTTTATACAATCTCATACTCAATGCCACAAATTATAGGATTGGGATTCCTTTCTTAAGAAACCACTCTGCTCTCTGACAGATGTCTGCATACAAAGCTAAATTCTGAGAATTAGTCCAAACTCTCTTTTATTTGATAGCTTGTGCCTGAAGCTATCTTTGTGGAAGACCTTTTAGGCATGTTTTGTACCTTGTAAATATGAATTTAAGAACACACTGAAAAACAGAGGCAAAACAGATTGCAGGCTCTCAGGCTTGACCAGAGCAGTATTTTAAAAAACAGAAGACTGGAGTTCAGAGCTGACATATTGTTCCTTGGCTTATGCATCAGGGAGAATAATGCAGCCCTCGGGCAACACACTGACTCTCTCTAGGGGGATGTTCAGCCTCTATCATTCAATAGCAACTTTGTTTGCCAGTAAAGAGAAAGTATTGGCAGGAGTCTAAATAAAAGCATTAATTTTCTTTTTCATCTTCATCTGGCTGCTAATGACAAGGAGATTAGACTTTTTCATAATCTGCAAAACAGAATATACCTCTCTCCCCATCTCGTTGCTGGTGAATTGATGAGCAACAGCTAATGGCTACAGGCTGCTGAACTCTGAGCACCGTGTTTGTCCGGGATCATTTGAGCATTTGTTTTTCTGTAATTCACTTTTCTTTTATACTTTTAAAAAAGTCCAGGGTTCCAGAAAAATGAAAAAAAAAAAAAGTCTGTTATTTTCCAGTGAGTTTTAGGAATGTTTTCTTATGTTCTATTCCCTACCTATCCCTGAACACAGGTTTGACCCCACAGATCTATAGAATATGGGTGTCAATAGTACAAACTGATGTTGCTGAAACATGTGTCTAATTTGCATTATGTTAGCTCTCTTTTTTTCTGAATGGAGACTGGTTTTGCTTAACAGTTAGCCGTTACCATGTTTAATGATTTTTGGTTCTTATTTTTCCACTGACATCAGGATGATAACCAAATCTTGTTTCCCTCCTCATATTCCAACTCCTTTATCTGAAGATGACACTCCCTTCCCACTTCTTTCCTATTTCCCTCCCTTCCGGTTTTACCAAAACAGGGCATATTTTTCTATTGGTTTAACCTTTCAGTAGCCTTACTTCATCCACAGAAAATTTTAACCTTTTACTCCAAAAGATGCCTTCATTCTCCCCCATCCCATTGACACAGAGCCCCACAATGACCCTATTGACTTCTGAATTCCCCATTACTTTCCTCAAGTTTCTCACGCTTCCAGTTTGACTGTGGCCTTTCTCTCCCTGAATCACTTTGTATTGTGTACTTTCTTCTGTGCTTTTCCTTACCAAAGCGATTGCCTTGTCTTACAAGGCAAGGATCCTGCATTTCCTTACATTTTCTCATATTGTATTTGCTCACGCCTCTTAGATTGTGAACTCTGCTGAGCTCCATTTCCATTCTTTGCTTAGTACAATTCATCTCTTAGAAAGCTCTGCATATACCCAGGATGATAGTTAAAAATCAAATAATGAATTAATTTACTTTTTTAAAAAGGTAGAACATTTTCATTCAAGCTAAGGTGCATTTTGGAGCCACATAAATACTGATTCTAAATTTAAAGCCACCCAAACAAGTGCCTAAGGAACATTTAAGAAAGTGAGTCATGGTTTAAAATATGAACTAAGATGGCCTTTTCTTCCCCCTCTCAGTCCGAAGTATTGTATACTTTTTAATTTGTAAATGTTTTACATTTTTGCACTGTGTATCTACTCTGCCCTGTGTAATATTTTTCAGCTTTGTCATGTTATGCAAGGAAACTCCATTTGACTTCAACCACACTGTATAGCCTACTGTACAATCCATATTGTTTTAAAATAAGTAGTTCTATAAATTTCTGCACCTGGATCGGGACAACAACCGGTATCAATACAGGCTGGGGGATGAAGGGATTGAGAGCAGCCCTGCAGAGACGGACTTGGGGCTACATGTGGACAAAAAGCTGGACGTGAGCTGGCAATGTGCACTCGCAGCCCAGGCAGCCAACCATATCCTGGGCTACATGAGAAGCATGGCCAGCGGGTCAAGGGAGGTGATTCTGCCCCTCTACTCCTTGCTGGTGAGACCCCACCTGGAGTACTGCATCCAGCTCTGGAGTCCCCAGCACAAGGAGGATGTGGACCTGTTGGACTGAGTCCAGAGGAGGGCTACGAAGATGATCGGAGGGCTGGAGCAGCCTGTGAAGACAGGCTGAGAGGGTTGAGGTTGTTCAGGTCCCTTCCAACCCAAACTATTCTATGAAACTGGTAAAAAAGGCAGAGCTGAAAATATTTTAAAACTACTGCAATTGATTTTGTATGATGTTCTAAATTTCTAGTATTTTGGGGACCTTAACTAAAACGTTTGAAGATCAACACAGTGCTGTTTTGCAATGAAATATAAAATGTAATACAGAAATTATTCATAGGGAGATTAAAGTCTAGGTTTATCACTCATTAAATGGTACCTTCACAGTCTTTTGTCATATTCAGCTCTGAAATTTGAATTACAAATTAGATGAAGGAATACCTGAGGCAAAAATGCTTGGGCTCCTCAGATCCTGTAAAGATTTGAGAAACATGACCCCTCTTCTACATTAAGTCTTTATTTGTAAGAACAACCTTTTGTCCAACATTAAGTGTTTGCTTAACTCTACCTTTATTTTAAGTGAGTGATCAGTAGCACTAGTATGTATCTGCACATATTCCTTCATTTCTGTCTGTTGATAAGCAGTTTTGTTTTGCAATATACTATGCATATAATTGAAGAGCTGTTTTAGGAAAAATTATCAGATCCCAATTTTGTATCCTTTAATCACCCTAACAGCTAGTTATATTTATAAAAATGCTGAAGTCAAAGGAGTTTGCAAACGCAAAGATTCCAAGTTTGTGCCATACCTGTGCCTTTTGGCTTAATGCTGAAATTTTGCACAATAACTTCAGAAAGTATCATTAGTGATTGCGTGTATCCTGGTGTCATGGCGTCCTCAAACCAGGACACCAGGGCTGGACCGCCTTCCATAGAAAGCCTCTTCCAAAAAGCGATGCCAAGTGACCTGGGATGAATAAGAACCCAGTCTTCCATTTTCATTTTGAGTTCTGTCCTGTTCTTGTTGGAGGGGAAGGTCTCTTTCAGTTGAGTTACTCTCAAAGGCTGATGAAATTTGCTTGGCCAGCTGAGTCTGCCCATGATGTGGCCTGACACAACCATCCTCCTCATAGATGAGCAGTAGCAGAGCAGTGTTCACAATGGATCATCACTTAGTGATAATCTGGAACTAATGAAAAGGGGTAATACACAACATCAGAGACAGAGGTCTTAATTTAAGCTCAGCCTCTTACAACATCAGGAGTATTTCAAATCCCATGCCATAATGTACTTATTTTCCTACAGGCAAAATCCAGAACAGCTTGTATTGCTCGATCTGGGAAATAATTCAGTTAATCCAGTTTAATCCATTTCCTCTGTGGAAGGAGGTTTTAAAAGTTTTCTAGAGAAATTTATACATGCCTCCATGGAGAAAAACAATGCCTGGGACTGTAATGACAAATGCAGTCTTTTCCTGTGTAGTACCCACCCGTGCAGCCCAGCGTTATCCTAGAGAGAGTGCCAAGCTCAATGTGCAATCAGAGTTATATTGCTCCAGATTTTGTGCCATCATGATGAGAGGTCTTGGCCGTTACTTGAGTCATTATTGGTATTTCTGCTGCTGAAGACAAGATGCCATGAGTAAGTTTCTTGTATAAAAAATGGAGCAAGTTAGCTGCATAAAGAAAAAAATTCCGTATTTCTGCACGTCTGCAATTTGTATTCCGCATCAGACTATTAAGAGTGCCTTTGCTCTTCACTGCAGTAAAGCTTTCAGTGGTTCTGTGGCTGTTTTCAGCCTTGTATGTGTGTGTGTGTGTGTGTATATATATATATATATACGGTTACTGGATGGAGTAAAACCAGTCAGTCTTCCAAGTTGTAAGTCAGTTAAATCAAAGGTTTCCGTCTAAGCTAAATCCAGGCTGCTTGCCATCCTTTTCTGGTCTGCGGATACCTCAGTTGTTTCTTGTTCAGTCTTAATCACCAACTTCCCCATGAAATGTTGCGATTTCATTACAGAATGTCACGCCTCCATGCAAACCCAGTGTTTAAGGAGAAAGCAGGAAGAGAAAAACAAAATTCTTGAGATTTGTGTTGGACTTTCTATTCAAATTACTATGTGTGAGGGCCCTACACAGATTGCTGCATTCATTTTTATGTTTATTTTTAATCTATTTTTAATTTGTCAGATGTTATGACAGAAATTGCAGTACTTCAGTAATTTTTTGCAAATATGCTGAAGAAATCAGGAGTACTGATACAATTTAGGTCAGTGCCAACAAGAAACACAGAATCATCAAAAGAGTCGGGGCTTCAAAAATTCCCTTTTTTTGGTGTTCTGTTTACCAAAGTACAAAATATAGCTAGAACTATAGCTGCATGGACAAGGTTCTGAGACACAGACAAGGTACCTGCTCCCTAAGACCTTGCTTATATGCACCTTCTTTGCCTCCATGAAAGAGGTGTAACTCACCTTGGATTTAAGATTGGGGAAGCCTATGGATGTAGTAGCTACCATGGAGTATCTAACAGGCTGTGTAGCCACCTTCTAGACTCCCCCATATTTTTTATGTAGCTGTGCCCTTACAGATACATTCTATTTTAATTTGTGTAATTTTACACCAAGACTCCTGTTGCAAAGTGTTAGGAGAAGACTACTTAATCAAGTTCTGTTGTTTCACACCTCGTACACACAGTGTGTCTTCACAATATTCTACTGTTTCTCAGAAGACAAAGCCCTACTGGGGAATTGATTCAGCAATGCATGTAAAAAATGCTTTAAAATAAGTGTTTGATTCAGTGATTTGCTGAGTCAATCTCTTACTTGTTGCTCTAGAAATCTCTTTTTTGTTGGGATTTTTTCTCCCAAAAATATACCTAGTAAAATGTCATCCAGTGCAGTATAAAGGGTCAAAGTGTGGCATTTTTGCCTCCCCAAGACCATTTATTTTGTTCAGCCTAATTTTTCCACTCTCTTAATCAATCACTGAATTACTAAATCTTATTCCAAATTATTTCTAATAATATCTCATAATTCTAGACCAGAAGTGATCTTTCTTACCTTGCCGGACAACCATTTCTGTCTTTCATTTATTATTGATGCTTATTTTAATTAAAGAATATTTATTTTTTCTTTCCTATTAGATTTTTATAACTTTCAGTGTGTATCACATTTTTCATAACTGTCAGGATAGTTGACTTAAGAGAACATGTACTGTATAATTTGTTTTATGCTGTATCGATTTTTAATGCCGCAGTTAAGCCCTGATCATAGAAGATATTCATGCATTGTGTGTCTTTGTTCTTTGCAGCCCCGACAGAAGCTCCCTTACATCCTCACCTAGGTAAGTGATTTGTCATTCTTATTACTAAAACCCAGAATCACTAACTTTATTATAATAAACAATCCATAAGGTCATATGAAACCAGCTCTGGGGAATTCAAATAAAAATGAGACTCATATAAAATGAATTGAATTATGTCTAATTCTGATTAGTTGTTTTTTCATTGTGATTTTTATTGCTGTTTGTTTATTGCCTTTGAGCCCTTGCAGTGCGAGCATATCATGCTGCAGAGCTTTTCTTCCCAGCCATGTAATAGAGCATCTGTTTGTATGAGGACCCGCAACCCCTGGTGTGGGACAGCCCCGTCGCACCAGTGCTGGGTCACTGGGAAGAAGGCTTTGTCCCAGTGCACCTCCGAGGTGCACCCAGGAGCAGGGCAGTGCTGCTCCTGCTCTCCAAGCAGAGCACAGAGCACGCAGCAGAGCTCCAGCCCTGCACCTATTAACCTGTGCATTGCAAGCTGATTAATCCGGGACAGATTTTGGCATCCCTGCTCTGTTTGAATAACGGGTGACAGTCACTTCATGGGTTTAATGGAAGTGTTTGTAGAGAAAGGTCTGTGTAATACAAATACAGCTGCCAAAGTTTTGGGATTTTTTTTTTTTTGTCATCATACATAAATGACAGGGAAAAAGATGGAGTCCAACACTTGCAGACTTGCAAGGTTAGAAATTTGTGTAACATAACTCACAGTTTATATTCCTTACATGACCTGACCTTTACTGCCAGCTCCACTGATGGGAGCAGAGAAATTCCAATAAGCTCATGGATTTTTGCTTATGAGTTATCAGAATGAACCCCCTCACTAGTACACTTACTAGGACATCTCATCCCTCCTTCTGCCAGTGTTTCCAAAATCTGGATTTGGACAGATTTTTTTTGCACAGTTAGAGCAACAAACTATTTGTAACAAAATGTCTTAAAACATTTAGTATGTATTTGATGACTGCATTTTTTCATAGCCATCACACTTTGGTGATAGAATGGGAGTCGTCTTAATTTGATGTGGTACTATGATCCAGAGTAAGCGAAAAAACCTGTAGCTGAGAAACCCCTGCTTTTGTAACCAGCATAATTAAAAAAGCTGATTTCCTTGTTTCACAGTGCGTTGCTTTAGCTCTAGTAAGGCAGCACTTAGAAAGCACTGGATGATTACGCTGGGTTTTTTTTCATATAGTGCTTTCTTTTCTTTGTAGCTGAAATGCACAGTGACAGCATTATCTTACGAGATGACTTCGACTCTTACCATCAGCAAGAATTGAATCCTACCATGTGGTGAGTTTCAGACTTCTGCTTCCCTTCATATGCATTTGTGCAAATTAAAACATTTTGGTTATTATAGTGAAGTATTTGTATTTAATTCCCACATACCCCAGCTCACATTGGTGTAAGTTTATGTGTGTCTCTGCTCCATAGGGACCTAAATATATTACTTTATTAATTAATTGGTTCACGAGTGACTGAGAAATTCTAAGACCATTGAAGTGAGTGACAAATTTTCATTGACTTCAAATTTTGAATTAATCTTAAAATAGAAAGAAGGACTAGAGCTCAGCTCAGTGAATGTTTTTGTATAAAAATTTTGGTTTCTTGAAATCATCATCATTTCATGGAAAAGGTGATGAATATCAATAATTAAACTTTGTTTTTTCAATTTTTTTTTTCATTTCACGTTCATGTAGCACATATGTCTGGTGAAGCTAACTATAGTAAAAACTCATTCTAAATTGAAATAAAATGTTTCCAAATCATCCAAAAGAAAAATTTAACTGGAATTAAATACCTTCACCTAATTTTCAGCTGCTGAAAATGTTTTAGGTTGATTTCTTTTTTTTTTTTGTGGAAGGCAATCTTTCTCAAAACTTTTGTATTGTATAGGAAGGAAAACCTTTCCCTTCCCAGCTCTGTACAGCAACTCCCAATTCCTAGCTCTTTTTTGTTCAATGGGATTCCTGAGTAGGGTCCTTCGTATTATCACAGTCTGCATCTGAAACATCAAGCACTGGTTGTTATAATTTTTTAACCAGTAGATGTTGTTGGAGAATCTTGGGACTCCATGTGCATAATAAGGCAAGTACAATTTGGGACAGGTCAGGCAGAAGCTTTATTAACTCTGATCACAGAGAGAGAGCACTCATATGGCATCTCCCCCTCTACTCCCCCTCTCTCTGCCAAGCGATTGCAGAGACCCAACACACACACTGTTTCAGGAAACAAGGACAGAGGTGAGGAAAAGCAATCATTTCAACCTTAATAAAGACAGGTATCCATCCCTGCCAGGGATGGACTCCTTGAGTCGCTGCCACAGTTCTAAGGACTCCAACAATACATAATACGACAATATGGAGGGATGGCTGCCGGCGGAGCCTATAGGAGTGCCACACTCAGTGGTATCTTAGCTCAGAAGTGGTGAGTTGGAAACAATCGCAGACTGTTGGCTTTTAGTCAAACGGAACATTCTTTTAGCAAAGATGATTCTTAGCCAGACCTCTCAATCTTAAATATTAATAATTTTTCCACCACAATGATCACAGTGATAGAGTACCAGTTCATATGATACATGTATGTACATCATAAAAGAGGAAGTTATAGGTCTCTTATAGTATAAAACTGATTCTATTCTGTCTAGTGAATATTTCTACTGGTCATACTATAAAAATATATATATATAAAAATATAAATATACTAGAGAAACCCATCTATTGGTCTTAACATGAAGTTTTGAAGGTTGGAGTCCCCTTATTTTAATACGAGGTTGTTACTGAGTTTTCTATTCCTTCCAATCATATTTCATAAATATTTTTATTGATTTAATTCATACAAGACAGAAATATTTTACTGGGTTAGTTTGTCTTGTTCAGATAGATTCTTGACGGGCATTTTAGCAGTTACCTGCATTTGTTAGTTAGGAATACATATGTTCTGTGAAATCTGACTTCATTTTCCTTTTTATTAAGGCCTGTCACAGTTTTCCATCTGTGCAGGTCTTTCACAGTTTCACCATCTTATGTAAAAAGATTGTGGTTTAGGAATTTTATGGATTGTTTGGTTTTTTTTGCACATACTTATTGTAATACTTTTTAGTGTGTGCCTATTTTTCCTTCTTTTGTTCCTTTTGTATCATCTCTTTAAATGTTTTTCTGGAAAGATGCATTAAGGACCTGGAATAGTATAATAAAAAACCTCTCTTTCTTTATGGGAATGAATAGATCAAGGACTCTTAATGGGTTACAGAATAGCTGCCAAGGTAGATAGCTTTAGCAGCAGAGTGTTAAATGGACTTGAGTGGAAAGAAATGAGAGGAGGCATTATTTCCCTGCAGATGTCTCATAACTCACAGAGGGCCTGTCTGTTGGGAGCCTCTGTAATTTATTTATCCATTTCTCTCTTATCTTTAAATTCATCCTTGCTTTATAGCAGTCTCAACAGAGAAATTTCAGACTAAAAGAGCCCCCAGTCTCCTGCTCTTTTTGTCCCCAATATTTGGGTTTGGTCCCCCTGGAATAACCTTGACCCACCTTGGTTGGTGGGTCAGTGCAGAGGTGTGTGCTGGGAGAGAGAGTCCCAGAACTCACCACAATCCTCAGACAAATTTTCCTATAATAACACCAGAAAACCAACATGTTCAGCAATGCTAAACAGAAGTGGAGCATAAGTAAAAGAGAACTGTAATGAGGTGTCATGAGCTTCTCTGCATAAAGGATTTCTACAGTGGCTCTGCCTCCAGTGAAGACCCGCTTAGTGGCAGAAAGCTCATTCTCATTTGATAGTCTAGTGGGAGTTAAATCAGAGATTATTAACAGTCTACGCCATCCGCCCTAAAATTGCATTTTTTCCCCTGGCAGCTGCTAAAATCCCATCTTTACCACAAACAATTGCGGTAACTGCTGGAGCAGGATTTCCAGCCCTGCTCAGCCCCTGGTCTGCTGTGCTCAGAAGCGTGCGGTAGCAGCTGCCTTCGCTGTACCGCTACTCCAGCGATGCCTTCTCACCAGGGGCCAGTTAGACTAAGCCACTCTAATAATTGCTGAAACTATTATTTGTATAAAGATGAAAAGAGAAGTATTTGTATTTTCCTATGGTCTTTTCTTCCCAAATCCTACATAACACTGGCTTGGATGTGATTAATACTGTCCCGCTCCTCCTGATCCCCTTTCTGGCATGTGCAGCTCTGGCAGACACATACAGTCCAAGTGCACAAGCAAAGCATTTTATAGCTTCTGTGTGTGTCTAATTTTATGAGTCCCAGCAGAGCTGGTGTGTCACTCCATCGCTGGGAGAGGCCTCACATCAAATAACTATTTTGCGCAAGGGCACTGTATGATTTCGAGAGCAACTGCCTGTTTTTTATGGATTTCTGCTCTTTAAAATGTATTAAAAGACACATCCCACCCAGTGGCCATCTGTTTCTTCAGAGGCTCAGGAGCGGGGAAGGAGCGGCCACAAGTGTTTCTGTAGCTGCAAGGGGAGGAGAAAGGGAAGGTTGGGATGTGGCTCCTTGTAAACAGAAAAATCACAGCATCTGGGAATGGGTTTCTGACCTAAATCACAGATTGGTGATTGAGAGAGAACAGGAGAAACTGCTAAAGTGGCACAGGACAAGGAGAGGAGGAGGCAGCAGGAGCAGACACATGAGGAGAAGGAAGGAGGGAGGATTTCTGTGCTGGAAATGCAGGAATGGGAGCATGCCTCATTTCTCTTATTTTCTTGAGTCTCAACCACCACAAGGATTTTCTTGTGTGGTGTGTCCAACTAATTTTTATACTCTTTTTTTCCAGCATGCAATCATGTCAGAATTTGATTCTTTCCAAAGTCCCCAACCTGTAGGCGTGAGCCTGCTTACTTAAGCAAAGATTTTCTAATTTCTTGGGTCTCATTTGCCACCAACTTTACAAAGATCTCTTTGGCTTGTGAAACAAATATGCTTCACACATTTATAAATGTCCGATACATTTTACTTCTAACGTGTATTAGCTGTGGAAGTTAAGGTAGTACAGGTGATTGGTGGTCCATGAGACTTGCTGAGAACTGATAGGAGTGTGTTAGTTCAGCAAGCGCAGGAACCATGGAAGGAATTGATTTCCTCCGTAGGGTAAGGAAATCTGCGCTGTGTACTACTTGCCAGGGAAAGGCCAGGGAGTGGCTGGATGAGAAGAGGTCCAATATGGGTGGTGTCTGGAGACTGTCTAGGTCATTGAGCATCTGTTTCTGTGATCATCTTGCCTCCATGTAACCTCATAAAATTGCAGAGGAGAATGTAAAAAAGGTGCTACATCATAGCAACTAATACAGGGCACGGAAGAACAAATCTAGGAAAAATATTTTCTTTAATCCTATAATAAATGAATTCATGTTGAGACAAAAAGAGGGGAAAAAGAAGATGCATAAAGTATTAAAGAAGAGGTGCTGGCTTTAATGTATGTTTCTGTATAAAACAGTTTTAACAATAGGGCTGTAGGCAACAGGGGATTCAGTACATTTTAAAAAGAAAGATGCTGTAGAGAAGCTAGTTGCTTGCTAACCTGTCCTTCCCAACTTGATGCAATGTTTCATCTCAAAGCTTATCAACATTCCAAACAGCAATCACTTACAGAAGACGTACTCTTCAAAGATGACATGAAGAAAAGCTGAGCATGTAAAATCAATCAATAAAAAACAGGTTCCATCACTTCTTCATGGCATATGAGAAATGCAGAGGTACAGTGATATTTCCAGTGGCAAAGAGGTGGAGGAAAGCTTTGTGACAGGAGAGAGAAGTCCTAAAGTGTTTTCCAAATTGCACTAAAACTGCGGGATTAAACTTCAGAAAGATTTATGTTTAAAAATCTCTTGGCAGCTTGAGATGTTTATCTTCTTTATAGTCCAGACATCACAAAGGACATCAGTCAATATAACGTCCACAAGCTCAGATATTGTAGAGGGAAACGAGATGACAAATAGGGATGAGGAAACAGCAGATGTTTCCCCTTCAGCAAAGTGAAGAACAATAGCAGAGAGAGGTGGGACTCTGTAAGGCAAAGATGAGAGCGATGGCAGGTCTGCAGAGAAGACATCTAGATGAATATGACACACGTCAACAGTGGCAGGCGAGTACCAGCTGTGAAGAGAAAGCTGAAGTGATTTTAACGTGCTAAGATTTTAGACCAGGCAGGTGAGAAAGATAATGTGAAAAGCTGCACCCAGCCAGGGCAATTAATACTGTCTCCTGTTTGTATAAATGGAAAAGAAATTAACCTTCCTGTCTGCACCAGGAGAGGAGCAAATTGGATCATTTCTAAACACGTAATACGATGACAATGATCTAAGGAACATCAGATCAATTATCTCACTCTTCATGCATTTCTGTCAAGCTACTGAGCAATTTATTGTCAGAGGTAATACATTTCAAAGAGAGCACTAAGGTTTGAATCGGGATTACCAATGGCCATCCAGTTTCTTATGAGAAGAGTCATCCTAGAAAAGATGAGTGATGATGAAAGAGCCGTATTAGAAGGATGATGTTTCTGGATTTCCAGACCACATTACAGAAATAGAATAGATAAACAGTTGAATCACTTTGTATTCATTGAAATGTGAGAATTACAAAATTAAAATATCCTTGGATTATGTAGCCTGACCTTTTACAAGGGACTAATTGTTCCCTATATACTATTCATAGGCAAAGTTTTCCTGCCATATCTGCCTCTCCCTGCACATATCAGGAGTTCGGGCAGATACTCCACCATAAAACTCCCAAATGTAGGGTCAGATAATGCAAATAATGCTCATAAACAGCCAATATCCTACAGAATTCCAGGTATTCTTCTCATTCCTGTTCTTGTGTTCTTCAGCTACCAGTGTTTAGGGATCAAGTGAAATTTAGATAGTGACAAAACACATTCTCCGTGAACTCTGTTTCTGTACTTTCTCTTAAAGTACACTTTGGTGAATATTAACTCATTGAAGTCAATAGGAACTACATTAATTTATGAGAGGATTTAATTTTGCTACTTAAATCCAAAATACTAAATGCTATCAGTGTGAATTGCTGAATGACTTTATTGACATTTTCATACAGGAAAAAACTTCAAGGATTTTTTACATCTGACTTTGTTTTGAGAAGTAGAGCTGAAACTGACCTTTAATAAAATCTCAGAATAAGGGAGAGATTTGGAAAGTGGGAAAGAGGCATTCATCTTTACCTTCTTTAATGGACTTGGGCATAAGAAAGCCAGTCCTGTGCTGAATTCACCCAGGACCAACTAAAGAGACCTAAAATAACAAATGCAATCAATTATTCACCACATCTATGCATCTGAAAACCTAACATCTATCACTCAGCACAGCTTAGCACTCACAGACCTGCAGGGTATTGTGCAAGGTATTGTATGCTGCACAGAGTTAACCCATTCTGCCCAAAGTTCCCCACACTTTGCTGCCCTGGGAAGGTCTCCCAGGAGCTGGGGAGTGTTGAGGACCCCCAGTCTGCTGCGGGAGCAGAGCAGGAGGTAGCTCCACTTAGTTAAACACATACTTTAAAAATTCATTTAAATGTTATTTCTTATCACTACCTGTGTTTGCAGCTGCCCATCCTCCCCTGCTCAGACCTTTTCTGCAGGGAAAATCTGCCCCAGCCCCAGCGGGTAGCTGATGATGCTACCAGCCTCTTCCTAGCAACACAGCTGGAGATTTCATTTGCCCCATCCAGGACCATGGCGGGCTGAGGGTTTTCACATATTCGGGAATAGAAAAATCCTGCTCCGAGTAGTTTACAGAAAGGCTTGCAGAGGTTTAACACAACACTTATTAATGAAAAAAACCCCAAGCAATATAAATTAGGAAAAGAGGTGAAAAAAAAAGGAGGGAATTTGTACTGGAATCGGCTATGATCAATGAAAAGTCTGTCACATATGTGGACAGTAAGTCCCTATCTCCTTGGGATTTCTTCCTTTCCATCCAATTTCCTGTAAGATCTGCCATCCAGAAATCAGCTGGAGAATGAACAGACGGAAGAAAACCAAACATTTGCGCACTACTAAACTACATCTGGGCTGTGTATATGGGAAAGTGTATTTTGGTGGCATTATACGTTAGAAAGAGTGGCCGAGTCTGAGGCACTCTGTGTGAGAGAAGCCAAGGAAAAAAATGCCTAAATACTCCTTACATAAGTCCATTGCACTTAAAACTCTAAAAATACCAGTTATCAAAGTACAGGCAAACATCAGCAAGAATAAGAAGTCTCAGAGTGAGTTCACCCTTGCTTACAATGGAGTTGCTCCAGGAGCAAATGTTTGCCTGCAGGTTCGATGTCAAAGCTGAGCGTTGGATGCCTGAAGGCAATGTTGGTCAGCCCCACTGGAGGCAGTTTGTCAGGGGCTGGGAGTACCTCCGAGATTTTTTTAAAATCTGCTGCTCATGCCAAAAGCCGATACCCTGATCCTCAAAGGTGAGGGAGAAGGCCCTTTCCTTCTGCTCTGCAGCCGGTCTGCCTGCAAGGTCCTTCATTTTCAATTAAGAAATATCAGAGGAGTGTAGCAGCACTCATCAGCCTCTCTTGGATTTTCTTCACACTTTTTCCCCTAAAAGTTGAACAGAGTGGCAACTCTCTGATACCAGGAATATGGGATGTGACAAATATGAATAGAAAGCAGCAGCAAGAGCTGTGTTACAGCAGCTGGGCTGTAGGAGCTTCTTGGTGTCCCATTTTGGGTAAGGTCTGCAGTCTTGAATCTGCTCTTTGGGGTAAATAACCCTGGGGGCTGGGGGGGGCCTGACCCTACCTCCTTCTCCTGAGCTGTTCTGTATGGTAACTCTGTGGTGGTGGGCTTACATATGGTGTATCAAATGTGCACAAGGATTGTGAAAGAAGAGTGACTTCAGGGTAAATTATATATGTAAGAGTTCAACATGGTTTCCCATGGTGTGATGCTTTTGCAGTTGATGAGCAGGGACGTTCCTTTTTGGAGTGGGGACAGTTTGCAGAGAGCAAGAACCTCTTCGCAAGGGCCTTGCGTGAGAGGCAGCTCCAACACATCATGCATACAGTTGCTCAACCTTTACATTCAGCACCACCACAACAAAACAGTCCAATTTATCTGAGCGCCAAGCTAAAAAGGTCTTATTTTACAGTTTACAAGCCTGATGTAGTCTCAAACGTATGATTCCTGATTTCCATTTTGAACATGGTGTGTTCTTCCTGCAGGTCTGAATGCAGTGGCTGCGAGGTTGGAGAGCAGTGCGGTGTGATAATGCACGGCAACGCCGTCACTTTCTGCGAGCCATACGGTCCCAGAGAACTGGTAAGTGAAGGCTGGCTCACCTGCCAGGGCTGGGACTGCAGGCTATGAATCGAGGCTGTGGCAGCTGCAGAGATGTTGGTGTGCTTTCAAAGTCTGGTGTTCAGCAGACAAGCTCTGAAGTAAGGCAACAGGGCCATAAAAGAGCACCTCAGGAACATCCCAGTGTTTTAAACTATAGATGCTAACCAAAGGTTATTGCAATAATTTGCAAGGGAAAGTCTCTTGATCCAGTGTGCATCAAAGTTATTTAAAGTTATCTATAAAATACTGGAAAGGCAAGGAGATAGAACTCTGTTGTCAAACTGGCATCATTCTCTTTTTATTTCTGACAATGAAACAGAGACAAGGTTCATTTTTCTTCTCTTATTTTATTAGCTGTGTCCCATTTTTTCTTGTCACTGTTCACAAATGTTAATTTGGTTGTAAAACATCACTTGTGAACAATGCATCCTACAGACTTAGATGCAGCCTGGAGCAAGCACCTGCCAGTCTCAGGAAAATGTATGTAACAAATTGAGTCATGATGAAGGGGACAGAATTAATTTCATTGGGGGGTAGTTCGGTCATAAAATTGCTGTAAGAAACAACATGGTGCAATTTGCATTGACTTGGGATCATCTGGGTGTGGAAAATGAAATGAAAGATGTATAACCAATGCCCACATGTTGACACTGGGGAGCTAGCTGCAACGATATAGATAAAATGGGAGTTTTGGAAAGAATTGAAAAATTAAAAGACCAGCTCAAAGCCTGTGTAATTCAAAATTAATTTTCATGTTTTCAACAGTCTTCTGAGTGGAGGGAGAGGCATATTAGAGCTATTTGAAGAGCACACATGGAAGAGGGCCATAAAAGAGAAGTGGTTTTGGCCAGGCATTTTCCCTTCATTTCAGACACTGACAATTCTTTTAACAGGGTTAATTTTACATCCTTAACTGAGACCAGAATTCCACAAATGCAGTGTAGATATTGCTGGTGTGGTGACTGAAAGTCATAAACACCTATAAAACTAATTTAGAAGTTTTACGGATAAAGGAGAATTTCAGTCATTTCCCTCACAGGCAGCTCCAGCCCAGGAATCCTGACAGGGATGCTAAATTGTCTCTCTGATACTTTGAGTCCTATTTGAATGTACTATGCTTCATTAACTGCCTTGAGAAGAGATCCATTGTTTTATGTCCTGTGCAAAAATGAAGTCACACCACTGGGGTATTTTTTCCAAATTTTTAACTCATTTTTAGTTGAAGTATTGAGCATAGGTAACACTCCTTGAAAAAAACAATCTATTTATGATATTTAGCAAACCCAGGGTCCCAGCTCGGAGGGTTTGGAAATTTCATTAATTAGCTGTCTTCTCCCTGCTGATATGAAGTTTAGACTATCCTTAGTAATCATGAGTTGGCTTCAAAATCCAGTGTTGGACTGTATTTGTTGTTTTACCGTGTGGTGAAATAGCACTACCATGGCATCAGGAACTTGGAAAAATGTATTATGGTGCCAAAGTGGTGTGATTAAATAATCAGCTGAAAAAATCATCATGCTTATAAACACTTAGCAGCCTAATAATAAAAGTGTTTATAAATATTAGGGCAGTGTTGCAGAAAAATCAAATCTTTCTGAAGGAATGTGCTAATGGCTTAACATTTTGGACAAGCACAGGATGGTGCTCATGCCAGAGCTCTGACCTAGTTTTATTTTTTTAATTATTTTTGTTTTATTTTTTTCTTAGAATCAACTTGTTTCTGATTTGTAGCCATGGTTCAGCAATTTCACAGCATATCTCTTCCTGTCACAAATTTTAAAACTTATTTCATTTCTCCAGTCTTTATTCTACCACCTTTGCTATTTGAATCCTATTCTTTCCCTGCTTGAAATGGCTCTTGAAATCTCTGTTTCTGTTCATGGCTCCTAAAGCCACATTATTGCTTTAATATACTTAGTCAAAAATGTATTATATCAACAGCTGCGACAGCTGCTGGCTTGCTTTCTTGACCTCCCTCTCTTCTCCCGACTTTCCGCAGCCACATGTTACTGCAGGAAGAGGGTTTTTTAATGTCATCTGTCTATGTCTGTTGGTGAAAATTTACCACTGGCAAAATCCTGGAAAGATGTATAGCGTCAGAGATGTTGCAAGCAAAGGAAAATAGCTACTAAAGGCTCCCTATCAGCCTCTCTGCAGCATCCGAACTTAGTAGTCCTTTGCAAAACTTTGCAAAAAGTTTTTAGTAAGTCTAATGTTTTTTTCTAAAGCATTACTGAAATGATTCACAACATAGTCTCTTCTAAGCCTACGTGAATACCTCTTCTGTGATAACTGATACATTTAATTTCTCGGTGATATGAGCCACTGAACGTAGATAAAGGGTTTCATTTTCAAACTAGAACCTGCAAAACATAATTAATTGAATGTAAACTAGTACTCATAACTCAAGTCAGAAAGCATTTTATTTTTTGGCAGAATAAGTGTGAAACCTAATGCTAAATCTACCCTGAGAGAATGGACTTAAATGGGGATGTGACTGTATCTTCAAAGGAGTTACGTAAATGCAGCTTCCCTATTTTTGTTTAAAAGACTAAAATTACCCATTAGGAACATTCCAAAGAGAGGAAAACTGTATTTTAAGTAAACGTTATGTACAGATAGTGCCAAATATTCAGGTATTGTTAAAAGTTGCTGTTTGAGGTGATTGTGAAGCTGTGAACTAAGACAGATTCAGTGGGACAGATTCCCAAGGCTATGGGAAAAACACACCAAAACCCCATGCCAACTCACGCGGGTCTCCAGCCATTATTTTCAAAGGCATCATTTCATGAATACCTCAACTAGGTACATGCCACCACTGGAAGAAGTCCAGTCCCTTTTGCTCTTCTGCATCACCACCTGTCCCCTCCTGCTGGGGGCAGAGATGGTATCCGTACGAGCATTGGTGGGCTGCATGGCGAATCACACCAGAAGATGAATCCAGGTTAAAACTGACTTGCAAAGGAGAAAGACTATTAGTTTAACAGAAGACAACTATTCGAGCTGATTTAGCATGTAGCTATCCAAAAGCTGATGTTAGTATATGGAAAGGAATGGAGGGAGCTACTGCCTAGAATTTGTTAAGCATATACATTTGAATATACATTCTGCAAATACATTGCAAAGATATGGAAATTCTTTTGAAAGTTTCCAAAGACAGAAAACCAATACAGGTGACTGAGAGATAACATTTGTTCTGTGTCAATAGAGCCCTAAATAACAGTCAGAAAACATCTGTATTTAGGACTAGCTTTTGTTCAGTGTCATGCACAAAGTAATAAAGGACTTCAGACACGAGAGACATCTCTCTCAGTAGTTTTCATGTTTATCTGCATAGTAGATAATTAAAGAGCGCAGGAATACCTGATAATGGAAGAATCTCTGCTTTCACTGTGTGACTCAGGGAAATTATGCAGAAATTGTACTGTTCATCATTACAAAATGCTGATAAAGTTGCCTTTGTAATACTGCCATAATTAATGAGCGCTTGAAAGAATGTAGCAACTTCCAGGTCATTGAGTCTAATCTTTACTTGGGTACTGACCTTTTTTAGAAAATGACAGTTTAGTGTCCATGAGCTCAAGTGTTTATCTATATTTTGCAGATTACCGCTTTTTTTCATGCTTATCTACTATTCAGTTTCCTCTACATCACTCATACAAGTAAAGCCAGAGGATCATTCAAGTATTACAGGTGCCCCACTTGGTTTGGCCTCCATGTAGATTCCTAGCTGAGCTCTGGTAGGCAAAGCCTGCTAGCCCCAGGACCTTGTTTCTGGGGCTGAATTTGCTCAGAAGTTTGACTTCTCTGTGGCATATCCACGATATGCTGTGGTGCATGGATGCAGATCACAAGGAGCACATCCGATGGAAGAGTCTGTCACTGCTGTCATGGGAAATGACATGAATTACCAATGTATAGGGTCTGACGTGGGAGAACAACTCCAAGGTCTTGAAATCTAGGATTCAGGCATCACTGGCAACAATATAAGATTAATTTGTTTAAGGTGTTTGCTGTCCCTGCTCTTCCAATTAGATGACTTTTTTTATGATTGTGTAAACTATCTGGCCAGATCATGCCATTTTTCCTTTTCTCTTTTGATCTAATGTTGCCATTGCCTTTCAGATTGTACATTTTCCTTCTTCAATGTAGCCTCTAAAATCTGCTTAAAATGATAAATTATATCTTTGCTGGGTCTTTTGCTAAAGTGAATGAACCAAACTTTGAGTCTCCTCTTTTTGGGGTGATCCTCCAGTTGGTCTTTCTGCTTGCTAAACAGTTGCAATGATTTTTTGGCTCTTTGACAAAATAACTAGATCAGGCAGTGTTTTTAGGCAGTGCTTCTGCCTTGCTTGCTAAGTAGCTGTATTGTTAAGTCTAACTTTAAAAATTAATTTAAAATAAATAGGTGTCCTTCACAACACTCTAGTGCTTTTTGCCTTATAGTATTTTCAGGAAAACAGACCTAATTTGAACTACTGAAATATGGGGTTTCGAAATAAGGGAGAAAGGCCTCAAAGAAGGGTGGTGTGCTGAATACAGAGTGAGCCACTTGGTGTTTTCTACCTATTTCTAGGTCTTGGTTGGATGTCAACAGTATGTAGGTGCTAGTACAAAATTTCATTGCATATCCTATTCAATATCACCAAGGTTTTGTTTGCTTTGTTATTGAAGACAGGTTCTGTTATTCCCTCTTAATATTTCATTTTGTTATTTTAGATTTGCTTAATGCTATTTTTATTATTTATTTATGGTCACTTTTGGTTCTTGTTCTGTGCTGGGAGAAGTGAAAACCGTTCTGTATATACAGATTTATACAAAGCTGAGCATAAACCATGGTGTTCGTTTTTTCTATCTTCTAAACACTGGTCAAGCACCAGTGTTTCACATAAATGTGCTTGCTTTGTAGACATTAATACCATGAAAGAAAAACATTTTCAGCTTTGACATATGATGAGATACCAATAATCAAAATGACATAACAGAAATGTCTGTGATCACTCAACCTGAAAGGGCTGGCAATTAATAGTTTTATGCACTGGAGATCCAGGTATCCAGAGAGTTTCCATGCTTTCAAAGAAAAGCAAGTGATGAATGTATTGTTTTTGTTGATCTAACACAACCTCTCTGCTGTTTGCTTTTCTTCCTCTAGACCACCACTGGCCTTAACACAACTACTGCATCCGTCCTTCAATTTTCCCTTGGTAAGTCTAGCTTACTCTTTAACCTTGGAAAGTGTAAAAAGTCATTTCTGCAAATGAAAATGGCCCTCAAGTTCAGGTTTACCTTTCTGGTCGATGTCCCACTCGGCATGAGGGATTAAAAAATATTTTTGAAACTGCAGCACATTTATTCATCTCCTAATCTAGAGCTCCTAATCTAACCTTTGGTAAGGAGAAACTCCAGTGCATACTCTGATGATGGGAGGCATAGTCATGTTTGGGTTTTGGTTTTTTTCACATTTTTATAACGTGATGGATAACATAATCTCTTGTTATTTCTCTGAAGTGTGATTTCTGTTTCTAAAAAATGAACTTTTTAACATTTTAAACCCTTGAGATATTCCAAGTTATGGCTGTGTAGTGCTGTACAAACAGAATAGGTAGGGCAGACCAAAACTAAATGCTGTTTTGTTCATATTATCAACAGTGTGGTTGTATGTTGTATTACTTAGAACACCTGCTGTAAGTTATTGTGCATTTTCACTGTGTAGTTGTGGCTATAAATTGTGGCAGAAGTTGTGGCTTAGGCTGAGGGCAAATTGGGAACACATTTAATTTGTTAACTCATACCTCAGTGTTCAAAATATGAAGGAAAAATGTTTTTATGGTATAAATGGTTCAATAAAAAAGCAAGCAGGAAATGTAGCCTGCTTCCTCTGTGGACCCCTGCATACGTGTTTCCAAATCATATTCCTATTTTTTAAAAAGCAATTCTCCAAAAGTGTCTCAGCAGATCTGTGATTAAACTCTGGAAGTCTCAGCTGGAAATTAGAGCTATCAGGTAGCTTGGCAAGCATCTTGTTTTTTTTAATGGATTGGAAGTCAAAATCCTAGAAGGCTCAGAAATATGTAATTTAAATTTGTTTTTACCTGAAGTTGTTTATTTGACTATTTGAGGTCCTCATTACTTGTCACCCTGCAATTGACTGCAATGTTAGTAGTTCTAAGGATTGGTATCTGTCCTTTTATTTTGAATTACTGTTTTCAAAAAGCGAGAAAAATTTATCCATTCCCAAACTGAATTATTGCATAAATATCAGGTACCTCGAATGAAAACCAGCCTGGAGCTACCCTGCAGTTTCATTCAGCCAAAGGGGAGTAGTTCACTTGATCTGCCAGGACATGTCTCTTGCCCGCAGAAACCTTCCCTCCCTTGGCTGTGCCTGAGGATGGGTGACTTTTATAATGCTGCAAGTTTGCAGTGATGGAGGAATTTTGCTTTTCAGGAAAATTTACAAAACTCTTCTATGGATTATTCTTACAGTGACCCAGAGCGGTTAACAGCAGTGCAAGCTGAATGGGTTGGTAGGTAAACGTTTGCTGTCACAGCTTGGTGGCCGGTGTCTGCCGTAGGTGAACTGCTGAAGGGTGCAGGATCCCAGAAATTTCAAAATTGGACTTAAGATTTCACTAGCAGCCTTTGTTGCTATCATCAGCTGGGGAAGGTCAAATAAAAAAGGGTAAAAACAGGCTGAGTAGGAAATACCCTATACGACAGGATTGTGATGAATATATGGTAAGATTACCTTAACTTGTACCAGTAGGAACCAGTAAAATCCCAGGTATGATGGAGCAGGAGAGGGGTGGATGCACGTCAGAGTAAATCAAATTTCAGCCTGAAGTTCAAAATGTATCACATTTCCCCATGTGCCTCTGTTAGGCTTGAAATACAGTGCAGATTGGTTTTGTAACTTATAAAAACCGGCGTGAGCCGGGGGACTGCTGCTGAGCTCAGCAGTACTTGGCTTCTGAATCATAAATCTAAACTAGGCATTTGCCAGTTTCCAGCTTATTCCCAAATGTCCGATTTAATCATAACCCTATTTAGGGATTCATCCAAGGGAATTGCCTTTTTTTTTAAAGAATGTTTAACACTTTCTATCGACCGCGGAATAGCTTAAGCTGTAATCTTTTGGGAGTATCTTTATATTAAATTTGTCACCTAGCTTTTACCACATTAAAGTGCATATCCTTTGATTTCTCTCACCAGTAATTATCAGATGGAATTTTGTATTTGCAGGTATATAAGCAGATGAGGACTGAGAAATGAAGCAAAAAAAAATGGTCCCGATTTCACCATAAATCCCAGATCCTTTTAAACTGTATGTTCAGGAAGGGTAATACCCTAGTGAATTTTTCATTAATTGACATTCTGTGTAGTGTCCTTCGTGTACCGCCTATTTGGTAGTCTTGCCCTTTAAAGGGCAGCAGGGTTGAAAAGGCACACTTAAGATGAAGGCTTAATTAGGATGAAAAGGTAATTAGCAAGGCCTATTCAGCACACAGGACAACATTAATGCGCAGTATCCTTTCTAAGCGAGAGCAACTTGTCTACCATGCAGCATTAACTGGGAGCCACCTCGAGCTGGTGGCATTGCCTTTTGGTCCAGGGCTGGGGTGATGTTTACATTCGTGCACTCTGCCCAAGTGTGCAGAAAATTTCAATTACTTCGGATGTCTTAATCATCCATGGCTACATTTCTCCAAGACCAAACCTTGACATGTGAAAGACAAAGTCTAGCAGCTTCCTTAATGTTCAGTGGGATTGTTAATTGAGGTATTTAGAGCAATGTCTTTGGGGTATCTCAGGACAGAACATCTAATTGAACAGTTTGGGACTGTAGGATGTTGCACAAAAGCCTCCGGACTCAGCTGCCACAGAGTGTTAGTCTGATTCATTAGCTGAACTGTTCTCTATTTCTCACTCCAAAGCTCAGTCTTTTCCCCTTAGTTACATCCCTGAACTTGTCCGGGGGTGAACATAGTCTGTCATTCCTGTAGGCCACTGTGATGGAAGGTGACTCATAGTACTGAGAGATTAGCGACTGAGCTCAACACAGTAAAAAAGAGACCCATGAAATCCTATAAGGAGAAGAGGAAAGGTTTTAAGGGAGCGATGCCAAGGCGTGCGGTGTGCAAGTGATTCTGCTCATGCTTTGTTCCTCGGGTGTCCTCTTCGAGCATATGCTCCCGTGGCTGTGGTGTATGTGGGCTGTGCATGCTCTGCGTGGGCAGGTCAGTATTGGCAGGATCTTCCCACCCCTCCTTCCTCCACTGTGCCTCTGAGTCAAACACCAAGCTGGAGATGAAGGTGCTGTGATGAGTACCAATGCTCAGCCTGTGCCCCTGGGCAGGTGCTCCTCAGAGCGGTGCGTTTCACAATGTGAAAATTGCTAATGGAAAATATTACGTTACCTTGAAAAACTTTGTTCCATAGCTCTCTCCTCATGTCTTAGTATTGCTAGATGACTTTTGGCCGTTAAACAATATTTGAAAATGGGAATAACAACAAGGAAAGCTCCCACTCTTCAGCTCTGTTGTATAAAACTTTTGGACACTCCTCTGAGAACAGGGTGACTTTGACAGTATCATGTACTGGATAAATACAAGATGTTTGTAAAGCAGGATCCTACTTTAAAGTTGTTTTCCCTTCAATTTTTATGCCATTGTCATAAAGATCCTCAGACATTACTAGAGCAAATTAACAATTCTCCCTCCCTCCCCCTAATTTTCTAAAAAAATCTAAACTCCCTACTATTATATATTAAATCAAATTTGATTTGGGTGGGATTTAAGTTAAAAAATATCTTCTGAGAGGGAATACATCTTCAACCATTTCAAACATTTGGCACTTCAGCTCCATTTTTAAATATCAAGCCATCAGTCTTGCAAACAAAAAACTAGCCAAAGGTCCAAAAGAGGTTTTTTTCTTTATTTGGAGAAAAATCATGGGCTGGGACTGCTCTTTCCACAAAGTCATGATAAAGAACTTTTGGGGAAGTTGAGTTCCCAAATCTAAGAGATTTTACTTTGGGTCAATCATTAATCCCTACTTTCAGTCAAACCCAAAACTACCTTTCTAGGCAAATATGTGATTTGCATTTTTTTCAATTTGATTCTAATCATAAACCAGCTTTCCCTAATTGATTTTAGCTGATTCTGGTCATTTCATATATGTGGAATTGGCTTTGGTTTCATGCAAAAGAGAATTTGAAATGAAATGGAGAAGGTGCCACTTAATATAGAAATAAAGCAAAAAAAATAATTTGCATGAACCCGTAAGAATGAAACCTCTCTGCATCTCACTTATCAGTTCTGCACGCTGCTGTCTGATACACAGGAACAGCACATTTTGACAAGGATTATTTCCTTTCTTATTCGTTGGGATCTTGTGATGGAAATACTACTTTCACATAAGCATCATTTAACTATCCTGCAAAGGACTACAATGAACTTAAGAGACAGCTAATGTGAAAAGGGAATTGTAAAAATATGTAAAAACTTATTTAGAAATCAAGAAATGTGAGGTTAAGCTTGAAATCCATCAGTGCCCATGCCATATCAAGACAAGTTAACTGTAATCTTTCTTTTGTTTTATGCTTAATGCAATCTTCTGAAATGCATTTCTGTTAGCTTAGTGGTGATCATGCCAGAATTCCTGGCGTGAATAAATGGATGTACAGAAAGTCTGACAGCTACATGTTGTCCAGGACTTGCCACAGTTTTTATACTTCAGATTTAAAGTGACGAGACCACAGCACACTTGAAAAAGTTGCAGTGTATGCTCACCATGATAAATGAAGCATTTATAAGAAACTCAGTATGATGCAGAATAACTCTACGTGCAATAAATAAAATAATAAAACCCTGTCCCTGAAGTTCTGGTGGGCTCTGAGAGTAGTAATGAGCTGGCAAAGAAGGTGCCGCTCTCTTAGAGCATCATTCGCTGTTAACATGAAAAACTTGAAGATGCAGGATGCATGACCAAAGGTGATCTTCAGTGCCTGGACAACCAACAGTCTTGACACTGGAAATTCCTTAGCTATTTTTGCTTCATGGGTCATATTGTTAGTCCCTGCTATTGCTAGAAAACAGACTTGACAGGAAGCAAAACATGTATCTAGCACAGCAATCTTCATTAAAAACAGTTTTCAGTGTGGGGTTTCAGTAGTAGGTATTAATCTGGGAGAGTGCTTTGTGATTTTGCCAGATGGACTCTGTCCTCTCAGGAAAATCCCAGTAGGTATTAACCTAAAGATGGGTCACTCATGCTATGATTGGCACATTGGTCTGGAACCAGAAGTATTTGGACCTTAACCATGGAGTAAGAATGGCCCCTTTCTCCTGCTGCCTCTGGAGTAGCTTCTTTGACACCATCCAGTCACTCCTCTGCCATGTGTTGCTATTGCCCCTTCCATTGCTCCAACTTATTCTGTCTAAAAATCCATCAGACAAACAAGTTTATTGATGATTACAATATTTGACGAGGATAAAACCTACAGGGTTCCATATGGATAAAATGAATTTATTACAACTGCAAGCAATATACCTGCACCTTGTCAATCTCCCTTAATACTTTTCTAATGGAACCCCATAGCAGGATAAATGTGTGTACCTATTGTTTCTAATACGGTTAAAATATTATTGAAGAAATATTGTTATTGGTATTCAACTATTCAGGCCTTTTTTGGTCAGCACGGAACACCACTAGTTCAGGGTGCAGAAACATCGCTCAGGTGATCTTCTTTCAATGGTATCCCCTTTGTCCCCATTTTTTTTCTTCCCCAATAGGAAATAAAATGCTAAAGTTTCTGCTTTTACATGCAGAAATACTTCATTGCCAATCTTATCGTATAATCACTAAAACCAGTAACAAAACTAATAATTTCTCCAATCTTATTCTACACGCTTTCCACTCTTGCAACTTTATTTTATGGCTGACTAATTACCCCTGTCTTCACTTCAAATTTCTTGAGCTTTTAAAATCCATCAGACCACCAGCTGTACTTAACTGAAGAGTAATTGTGTTACCTGTGATGACTTTATATTTATACTGTCATTTTTTAAAGAGGTGAGGTGCATGTGTAATGCACATACCAAGAACTTCCATGTGGCTTAGTTTATTTACAGCCTATTTTTAATCCTGGCTGATTTCACAGTCCTCTGTAAGTGTAATGGAGGAAACTATTTAAAACGTGCTATTGATTGCTTTTGATTAGCATATGAGTAAGGGTCACTGATTTGGATGCAGATATTTGACATAACGGTTCCAAAAGGGTTTTCATGTCATGCCCTGCCTCACCCTAAGACATCAGGTTAGTGAATCATTAACCCAGCAGCCTCTATTACTCTTCCTGAACTACCAAGGTCACCAAGGTCTACACTAGAGCTGTTTTACTCAACAAATCCATAGGCTAAATGTCTCTGTGATGTTTGTTGAAGACAAAGCACAGATAGTGTTTATCACCTTTAGTAAAAAAAAAAAAAGTAATTATTTTCAGGTTCAGGTTTTTCCCTTCATTTTTGTAATGGCAATTTGACTTTGTTACCAGTGTGAGACTTGCAAAATTAAATTATAAAATGTCATTGATTTTGTAGATAATTGAAATACTCTTTTTTGCCCTGATGGATATTCAAAATTATTATTATTGCTGTTGTTGTTGTTATTATTATTATTATTATTCAAAATTGTTGAATGTGCCCTTTGGATTAGTCCTTACCTGCCTAGCTTCTATGCTTCAGAAAACACTTTTACTTCCCTACTGACCTCAGCAAATAAAAGACTGTGATGGACAAAAAATAATCTTACAAAAATTATCTAATTACATAAATAGTGCAGCTGATTCACTGTATTTCTGTGGAGTTAATAGCACTCCCTCCAGGCTGTCCTGTATGGCAGCATCTGGAGGACTGTGCAGAGCATCTGCATGGGACGGCGATTCCTTCTCCTTCCTGCCAGAAGCGTCTCTACTCCACTTTGGCTCAGCCACATGAACAACGATGACTGCATTTGGCCCCATGTAACAGTTTGAAGACACTTATCATTTGGGTTTTTATCATGCTTTAGTTCAGTTCTGGTGGCAGCTGTTATATTAATGGCACTGCTTTCATGTCATCTATTTATCCTCTGCTTGGATTCAGACCACTCCATAGAAACACACACATCCAAACATGTTTTGTCAAGTAGGCCTTAGCTTTGGCTGAGAGGAACCATCGCTGATCGTTTTCTCTTAATTTCCAGTTTTGTTTAGTCAGTTTTACAATTAGCAGAAGCTATCAGATGACTGATAAGTATTTCATGAGGTAGCACTGGGCTTGCCCTCAGCAGAACAAGACAGAGATGAGCAATTTCCTTCAGAATTGCTATGAAAATTCACTCACGTGTCTCTAGAGAAATAAGAAAGTGAAAAATAAGGCCCTTCTGAATTCAGCATGGGAGAATATTTGATCTTTTTAATCCCTCACTTTCTTGTTAGCTAAATACAGAAAAAAATCATGAAAGAAACTGTGGTGTCAAATGTTTTGGGCATATTGAGCCACCCTCTTCTCTTTAGTCACCTGCATGGATGATTTCCTTCAGTCACCCAAATTTCTCCAGCTCCAGTGCCCTCCAGGAAGCACCAGGTTTGCTGTGCGGGCATGGCGCATCCATTCGGTTGTGTTGATAGTGGAACCAACAGAGAAGAGGCTGGCCAGTTCTGCTGGCCTGGTGGCCACAGGACAGATATATGATCTTGCATTAGACAAACGTGCAGCACTTTTGGGCTGGCATGAGGTTCTAAAGGACTTCATTGCCAGGAAGTTAGTCAATAAAATTATGTTAGAACCCTGTCTGAACTGAGCTTAAATAGTGCATAAAAACAATTTTTAAAATAGGTAATTTAAAGCACTAATGTCCACAAGAAATGGAGATTATGAAGTGAAGCTTGATTGTTGCTATATTCAGGTCCAGTTCCCTCTAAGCAATGAGAACAGAGCACAGAGTGTGTCTGAACCCCCAGCTTATTTTGTCCTCATTTCTTTCCTTTACATTTGGAAAAAGCTTGAGAATTTGAAATAATTCAATGCCAAAATTAGTGTAATTCACCATTCTGCACTTCCTCTTCTTGCTTCATTTCCCATTTTCCCCCTGATAAAACAGTACTAAGGTTTTTGACTCGCCACCCAAATTGTCATTTGCTATTGCCTGACGTGAAACCTACTAGTTTCACCTTCCTGGTGAAGTCCTTTGTGTAGATGCATAGGTTATAAATTACATCTAATGTGAAAGAATAAGACATATAAGAATAACATCATCCAGCACACTTCACATGCCATGTGGAAATGTTAGGTGGTGTTTATTGATTTTTCTGAGTTACACAGGAGGGGCTGCCTACATAATGCCTAGATTGAAACCAGGGTTTAAAGTTTATACCGTATTTGAAAGACATTTTAATGGCCTTGGGGCGAAATGATTTGTGTTGTTCTGGCTAGCCCAAGGTTACAATGAAATACTGTCTTTATTACTTCCGTACCAGGGCTTCTCTGCCACTGTTAGGAATTAAAACGTGAGCGTTACAGATTTACTCTACAGAGAAAAGCTGAGAAGATAAAGAGAGCCTCAGGATTCAGAGCCAGGGCAGGTGGCTGAGTGACCGCCTTGCAGTCGAACGTGGGCCATTACAGAATTGGTTGCTGCAAATAATAAATGCTGGATTACAGACTGACTTTCATCTTAATCCTGCTCATGTCGTTGTATGGGGATAACACTTCTGTATGATTAAAATTGTCCATTTTTGAATTAACTCAAACAGCAAAGCATCTGTAGTTCCTGGGGGGAGCAGAGAAGCCCCCAGCTCAGCAAAATGCTCCTGGGTCTCTCTCCAGTGGGGGAGGGAGGAGGTTTCCATGAAAGCAAAAGCAGATAAAAATAGAAAAGCTCATCAGGAATTGCAGAAAACAGCTTTCACCAAGCCAATTATTATTTACCCACATATAAAGTTAGAGGCAAGTATTCAATTTTATAGGGTTTCAGAAGAGAGATACACCTTCGCTCAGGAATTGGCTTGAGAAAAAAATATTTTCCAGATTTTCTTGATTCCAGGGAATTTCGCTAAAGCAGGCAGGGAAAGTACTTTCAAATCTTTGTATTCAGGATACCTCTTTTTGCACAGCAGTTCTTGGGACCAGGGTGTGCTTCCTATTGCTTCTCTAGAGTGGACTGGCTGTAGGGATCTAAACAAAACATCGTTTACTTTCCTGCAGCGTTTTAATGCCCTTATGAGCACCTTCTGGTGCTCATTTTCTTGATTATTGACATTCACAGCTGTCCCAGGCTGCTAAACAGAATTAAACAAAACATCTCTGTCTACTTATCGATACGTATTACCGTGTTGCTGAACTGCTTTAAGTTTAAGATGGTATAATTTAAATTTTGCCCAGCTTCATTGAAAGAGCACCCTCTCACTTAGAGGATCCCCAAGTAATCTGACATTAAGCATTTAATGGCAATAACATTGTAGCATGCGATGTGGATATACAAGTAGAAAATGCTCATTGAGTACAGGGCTTACTGCTTGGTCAGACATTCAAGCACTTCTGTAAGAGTATTTCTGGGGAGTTAATGATATTATTGTTTCAGTAGGTGTAATTAGTGGGTGTCCATTACATCCAGGTCTTAACAAGTTCACTTACTTTGCCTTCAGCAAGGTACTCTATACAACGTCTGTGGACTTAAGAATGTGGTTAAATTTAGAAGCATCATTTAATTATTTATTTGGCAACAGACACATTACCCAAGCACATAACCTGCTGGCTGTATGTCAGAAAGAGATGCTATAAATAGCTGAGCATCTTTACATCAGAATAAATTGGAAACGGGCATAAGGGAAATACAGCTTTCTGCCTGGCTTGTTTTTCTCTCCTTAGTGTTCTCAGCACAAAAAACAGTATGAATTGTGATCTGATCTTGTTCGTTAGAAGAGAACAAATCTGTGTGAGCGCAGGAAGCACATCATATCTCTGAATATAAATAGACAAAGAGGAAGTTGGTCCAGATAAATATTTCCTCAGACTTTACTTTTCATCTAAAGGAAATTAGCTGCATTAATTCGTAAAAAGTACGTTTGTGTTTATTGGGAATCCTGGAAGGGGGTGGGTGGGACGGGACTGCGGGAGGTCACTGCTCCAGTGCTCCCCGCCACGCTCCAACCAGGACCACCCTCTGGGTGAGGACAGCTCACTCAGGGCCCCATCCACTCAGGATTTGACCTCCAATTAATTTTTAGGACTTCATTTCTGAAAGCCTTCTGATTGACTGTTATCAAATTTATTTACTAATTATTCTTCTCATCTTTTACAGTTTTACAATGGAGGCTTTTAGCATGCTTGTCAACCCTTTATTTGTATTTAGATGTAACTACCCTACATTTCCAAAATAGAGTACCAGCCTAAAGCTGCCAGTGGAACAAAAGTTAGCTGCTCTCTGAAACCTACAGAAAAAAAAATAGTTGAGACTTTGCATTTAAAAATTCATAATTCTCCCTAATGCTAGAGTAGATCTGATTTTTACCAAAGGCAAACACCATTGATATTTTTGTTTTCTAGTGTCAGGTATTTATTTCAGATTGTTTCTCAGAACACATACGAGGGTGCGGATAATCAAAATCCTCTTCTCACAAGGGAGAAAAAAGCAGCCAGCAGTAAAAATATTTAATTCTTTCCATAAAAAGATAGACTACAATTACAAAATAGAATACAGTTCTTACAGATTTTAGTTTGAACCTTTTTTACACTGAAAGTATTTATTTGTACTCTGAACTTGTTCTATAAACAAAGACAAACTTTTTTAAAAATAGTCCAAAGATCTAAAATGTGCCATAATTAAAAATCACACTTGTAACTAAATGAAAAGTTGTGGCTTCAAAGAAAAATTAAAATACTCTTGCATTCTCTTCCTTCTCTTGAGGAAGTTTTCAGAGGCAGAGTGGGATGAACAGTGAGTTGCACATTTTTGTACCAGTGCTTCTGGTATATCCAGGACAAAACATTCCACCTTTTAACATGGGTAAAATCATCTGGTTCTTGATCAGAAGCCAATATAAACATACACCTAAAAAAAATTGGGATCCGTGGAGCATTCATTATACTAAACTCCATGATTCATTAATTTGGAAAAAAACTATTAGCAAGCCAGACAAATTTGACCAGTAGTAATTTATACTATCCAGTTTGGCTTAATTCAAGTGATATCAGCAGATCATAATCCTTAGCAAACACTAATCTTTATTCATTACATTAACAAAATGAATAAAAGCAATCTTCTAGCATTAGAGAAACGGGATTCTGTTCAGCTCCCTTTTGTTTTCTAGGCTGCGGTCAGGACATAATTCAAACCCTTCTACAATTTTTTGTGTGAATTTTTCTTGTACAGTTCCACATTAGCCTTATTCTCCTTAAAGCCGGCATTAGATATCTGGATATTTGCTTATCCACGGAAGCACTTGCAGGAACTATCAAGAGGCTGTCAAGAGGCGGAGGACGTCACAGTCTATAAGGAGCAAAATATTGCTTCCCTTGCAGATGGCACCCAGTTTTATCTCTGCAAAACACCAGCGTCGAATCAACATTGTTAAGAAATCTTAGAGACCAACAGCCATATGACTCGGGTTTCTGTAAATCTGACACAGTTGGAGGCAAAGCCGTAGTGAGAATTAGTTTTGCCTGCCATTGTCAGCCTGGATACAAATAACTGAAAGACTGGATACCAATGCCTGATATGAAGTGCCTTCATAACATCTCTCCCGAAATGTTGTGCTCTTAGTACTTCTACCTACATGATATTTTAAAAAATAAGGTGTGCAAAATATTCACTAGTACTTGAGATGGCATTGAAGGAATCAGCCAAATCAACCAAAATCAGCTTAATGAGACTTACAAAAAAAAAGCAAAAAAGTCATGACCATCTCAGCTGGACGTTGCAGGCAGTCAGTGCTGGTCACGTCCTGGGTATGGGTTATCAATCCTCCAAAACAAGCAGCAAAGCAATCAAGAAGCATACTTCTGTTTCCCTTTTCTATTCTTTCGTGTTTAGCTTAGGTAGAATTAACAAAGCACGGTCAGGAGCTGTTTAGCATTCCCAAGCTCTGCCAGTCAAAACCCTCCCCTACTAGCATCGGTGTCTGGATTCAACTTTGAGCAAATTTTATTTTATTGAAATTTGGCTTGGGGCAAAATCCAAGCACGTAAAGCACAAGCCAAATAAATTAGTGTTTCAGAATATTCAGTGTATGAAAATAGCTGGGTTTTATAACAGAAGCTGCTCATTGTTTTTGATAACAGACAAAATTGCTGTCTGAACTTCAAATGTGTTATTTAAAATTAAACCCATGAAGGTTGTCTCTACTTCAGCTTTTTTCCAAAAGTTTTAGAAGTCTGTGAACTTCAGCTAGAAGCCTATCAAAAGGAGTGAAATAGCTCCAAAGGAGAAAAAGACTTGGTTCCTCAAACCCAAGGACAAGCTTGACTATACATATGTAGAGAAAAAAATGAGGCTATTCTTGGTTGGGGGGTGGCTTCTTCCCCCCCTTCCCTTCCCTTCCCCCCCCCTCCCCCCCCCCGGGTATATTGAAAGTATAATCCTAACACTTAGTCCGATTTAGCTCGCAATAACCTCACCAAGGCATCAGGTTTGCTGCAACATAGTCAGCTTAAGAGAAAAACGACATTTTTCTCTAATGCAGTAACTTACTAATTGTAGACTTCCTTATGGTAATCATTGTGCATGTTTTATTACCCATTTTCATGGCTAATTCAAAACCTGGGCATTCTTGATTTAGAACAAGCCTATTCTAATCTCATTCAAAAGGTTTTATATCATCTTCTACCACTTTTTCTTTGGAGGACAGGAGGGTATGAAGATTTACAACGTGACATCTTGCCCCTGCTGCTCTGCTTAGAGCTGACAAACTGTTTATTACCGTATCTGGAAGCAGTGTGAAGGACACCTCCCTTCCCCGACTGAATTTGCCCTCAGTTCCTGTTATGTTACTACTTGAATTTTGATCATCTGTATGTTTGTAAAGTCAGTGTATAGCTTTGCTGGTGAAGGTAGAGGCAAACATCCAAACTGCAGATTTCTATTTTAAATAACCCTTGTTCAGGATTACTGAAATAAGAGTAATAAGGAGTAATAGTAATCGGTAATAGTAAAATTGAAAGCAATATTGAAAATTATATTGAAAGCCAGTGGCTTTCAATACCATCTCAGTAAACCCTGTCCTGGAGTGCAGCTGTATGTTCGCCTTCCTCCCTTTTCTTGGGAATAAACTCTTAATGTAAGCCAGGATGAATATTAGTTTTGTAAAAAAGGCAACCACCAGATCCATGTGCTTCGTGTATATTTAAAAGAGGTGGTTCAAATGGCGAAGAATAATGCCCAAACCTTGTTGATGATTTTTTTCAAGTGGATGAATTTAATTTTGGTTTTTTTCATTGTCAGTTCAAGATTTACAGAATTAGATACTAAAATGATAAATAATCTTGCTATCTCATGATTCTGAGTCAAGAACATAAAAACACATTTGTCGTCACAGCCAGTAACTGCCACATACATTGACCTTGAGGACTTTCCCAGACTAATTTTGGTCTTAATACAACCTGTCCTGCTTATTAAAATAATAATAAAAGCCAGCACTTGTCTCTCCCCTTTTCATTCTGTCTCCATCACTCTCTTTCCGATAACATGACTGAAATACCACGTCTACCTTGCAAAGCCCTTTTTTGCTGGCTCCATTTCTTTTAAGCAATAACTTTGATCTTCGTTGCATAGTTTGTGGGTGTTCAGATTTAACAGACAGCATTTTTCATATTGATTGCACTGACAGGGAACACTCATTTCCTACCGTCTTTACAGTATAGGCAGCAAGTATCACCTTCTCCAATGTTTTAGCAACGTATTTGGACTTGGCTTTGTTTAAGAACGCTGTACTGAAAGTTGATTCTAACACTAACTGAACTGGCATGTGTTATAAAGTCTACAATGCTGGTTATTTTTACTGTTTATGTTCCTCTAATTTCTGTCTAACAGAAAACTCAGTATGTTGCTGTTTTGCCTCACAGCCTCTGGCTAGCCAAAGTGGTAAAACTGGCTGAAGTTCACTGATTTTTGAACTGAATTCCCCTGAAATAAAATGACTGAGTGTGATTAAGGGTTGGAACTCCCAAACGCCAGAGAAGTAGGAACCAACAGCAGATGTCACTCAGTAAAGTAGACCATCTCAGCAGATGGACAAATTTGAAAAGTAAAGGCTTTTCCTGACATCATTTCGTTTTAATACGACAGAAATAAAATGCCTTGTCAGTAAAATATAACCAGACAGTTGCTTTGTAGTCATTTTGGGTACATGGCTGGTAATTCAAAGTCCTGCTGCCTTTGCAATATTAATTATTCTGTGGCTCATTACAGCAAGAATACGTGTCAGACCAGCTGAAGGTACCACATGCAGCTGGAGTGGCTCAGAAGTATCTGTTCCTCTATTTACAATTTAACATCAGTAAAATATGTAAGAAAGCAACTTTGTGGGTCATTTCCAGGAAGCTAGTTGATCAGGCAAAATTATAGAGATGGGATTTCATCCCATGTTTTGGGGTGTTTTTTCCCCCTGCAGTGATATGTGATGCGTATCTCAGGGTAGAAAAGCAGCTCTGTAGAGCTGAGAGCTGCGAACGTGAACGTGAATGGCCTCAGGGGAGCTGGGGCTGCAAGCAGTGTACTTAATGACATATGTTCCCATTAAAATGTGTAAGCTGTTCTCTTGTACAAGTGGTTAACACCTTTTTAATCAGGCCATTTATTTCATTACAAAAATAATTACCCCGAGTTGGAAAATTATAGTATTTTATGATCCGCAGTTTCCACATCTGGGTATATAGATACATTTACACATAAATAAAAATATGTATACACACAATTTTCAGTGTGACCCGACGTATCTGAAACACACATAAACATAACATACTACTGGTAGCACACATAATACATACTCCTACTGTGAGCAAAGCTGTGGTACTCACTCAGTAGTACCCTGATGCCATCAGAGGTGCTGTTTAATTGAGAGCTGCTTCTCTGAAATATGGAAGGTAGCCAATGTCTGCTGCTTTGAATCTCACGTGGCAACCTGCTTATGAAGTAGAAATTTTGATCATTAGAGCACAGGTTAGGATTTGTCTGTGTCACAAGGTGTTGAATTTTCAAAGATGGATGAATTATCTGGTGTCCGAGGAAAAATAGTATTTTTAGTGTATTTAGTTACCACTCAGGTTGTTTATCATGTTTTCTAGGTTGAATTTTTCCATCTCAGTTTTTGTTATTTTGACTGTCCCCTTTATTAATTGTTAAGCTCATCTTTTGTGACAACACCCAGAAGGCACCCTTTTATAAATCAAAAGTAAATATATTACCCTACCTTGCAGGGGTGCCATAAGGCTTAATTAGTTCATTTTTGTAAAGTGTTCTGAGATTCCCAGATCAGCATCAAATGTTTATTATTAATTATAGGCTCTAGTGAGTATATGGGATGATTTCTTAATTTAATTCTCTTCAGGCATCCTAAAAATAACTGATTTTGTAACATCTTTATTCTTTTAAATTCCTAAAGCACATTTGCTCTTGGCTCAAGTAATTCTGTATATATTTTCCAATCACTTACTGTATTTTCAGTTCTGGAATTTATTTTTTTTTTCTATATAGTAATATGAAAAACAATCTTTTACTGGTTTCCCTATGATTTTTGCTATGTGGATTATTCTCTAATAAGAAGGTTTTGTTTAAACATTATATGGTGGGATTTTTTCCTGCAGTGGGGGTTGTTAAGTAATTTACTTGGATTCCCTTGGGAAATTTGCAGAGATTACACGGCACTGCTGTGATTTATCATTTCTACTTTATTTCTGACTCATAAAGCATGCATTACTTTGTGTTTACCTTCAGCAACAGATCACAGGAAATTTCATCATCAATCAAAGCGCTTTAAAATCAGGAGAAGTGATGATGTGACAAAGGCTCAGTCAGCAACTGTGGTTATTGGAGGATCATTTATTGCTTCATTGTGTCGTAACACTTTTCATTTTATTGCTTTTCCCAGGATCAGGTTCATGTCGCTTTAGTTACTCAGATCCCAGCATCACCGTGTCCTACAGTAAGAACAGTTCTGCAGATTGGACTCAGCTGGAAAAAATTAGGTTTGTTACAGCTTTTTAATCATTTTCATGCTTTCTGGCTGAGCAGGTGGTGTTTAAACCTGGCTCTTTTAAAACTTGTTTTAATTGTTAACTTTTGAGTTCCTACTTGTTTATACATGTTAAAAGATGGGGGTGAAATTATGGTCACTAAAGCCAATTGCAGAACTGACACTGGGTTTGGTAAATCACAATTTCATCCATCGATTACGTGGGAGGTAAGGAAGCGAATGACTTTAGAGTTAAAATGCAACCCCAATAACCAGCATGTTCAGGTGCTTGAAAAAAACAAAATTTTGATGACTTTTGCATTTTAGCACCGCTTTTAATGTCAGTAAGTGCCATAATTTGTAGTGTTACAAGTTTCTATTTTGGTAGCATAAAAGGTTCAATAAAAATAGTTTATAGTTTGATATGAACACTTGGCTCCTAACACTCTTATAATAACAAGATTATGGTGAATTATGCCTTGTTTTTTAAACAAACTGGTTTACATGAAACCGCAAAGGATTACGAATGGGAATTTTATAATCTTTTCTTGTGATATGCACACCTTTAAAAAGAGAATCAATGTTGGATATGTTTTTTTCTAAGATAGCCAAACCAATATATTATTAAATAATATTGGAAAAGGTGTTTTGTACATTGGTATATATACACAGTTATAGAAGTACAACTGGGGAAGAAAAAAGGCTGTTTATATGGTTTATATATAGTGTCCTCATAGTGTCTCGCTCTGCCTTCCTGCATTACCTTAGTGCCTGTGCCATGCAGGCAACTTGCTTGAGCCTGTTTTCAGTCCATTGAGACAAGTTGCAGTGCAAAAGCTTACTTCATTTATGATGAGTAAGCAAAACTCTAGCTGCAAGGCTGGTGATTTCGGTATCTTATCCTCCCACTCCTTGTGGGAGTGGGCTTATGATTTCATTGACAAAGGCACAAATTATGAACAATTTTAGTAAAAACAAATGGTGCTAATTCTCATCTCAGAAAAATATAAAGCAAGAGTAACTTCACTGCAGCCACTGGAGTTGCCTTAGAGTAACCACACAATACCTTTTTTCTTCCTCACATTGATGGAAAATTATATGCCTCGTCTGTACCATCAGTTCAGTTGCCCTCATAGCTCTGCAAGCCAGGAAACTCAAGAGTTGTGATGGTGCAAACATAACCCTTTGAAACCCAAATTTTTTGAAGTTAATGCATATACAGTTTGGTCTTGTTTGCTTTAACTTTGCCTGCTGGAGGCAGCAGTAGAAAATAGGTCAATAGACCAAAGTGGTGTAAAGTGGAGGGGATGAATTATGAAAGGATGCTCGATTCTCCTGTGGTCCGTATGAATTACAGTGTTTATTTGAATATGCTTCAGTGGCTTTCACTGTGAGAATGGGGAGAGGTGGGACAGGAGGGCAGCTGTGAAGGGAAGCTGTTGCATCAGTGTGTCAGTGCATGTTGTGTCAGTGGGATTTCAGCTCTGAACTCCTGGGAGGGATGGGAAGGATCTCCCGGGGAAGGTGGGTGCTGTGTGGGGGCTCAGGGAGAAGCGGGGACAACATCTCAGAGCAGCGTTACAGTGGAGGGTGAGAGACAAAACATTCAGCAAGTGCAGGGTGATATACGGGGGCAGATTCTGGGTGTGAATATGGGACAAGTACAGTTGCTTTTCGACATTTCACTACACTCTAATGTTTTGCTTTACAAAGAGAAGTTCCTCTGTTTTCTGCTATATATGCAAGCTATTGGTCCCTTTTTTCCCTAAAAGCTCTGGATTGTCTCTGACAAACTATTTACCCACCAAAGCATTGCTACCAAGGCAGAGGCAAGGTTGAGTAGCTGACATCTTGCAAACCCCAATTTTGTAACTCCTTGCAGCCTGAGGTTTGAATGTAGCTAATTCCCTTGCTGGGTAATTAGTAAAATAAAAATAATAGTTCTCAGCATCCCTTCCCCACACACAGACCTCAGTCCTTTCATTGCCACTAGCAATGTAAAGACATTGACCCAGAGCCCAGGGTGAACCTCAGTCCTTTCAGAGCTCTGAGGACAGCTCTGGGAAGCAGAGCTCAAGGCCCTGATCATTGTGTAATACTAATACTCCAGGTCTGCCTCTCCTCCCTGGGTTTTCCATTTTCAGCAGCAAGAGAGAGGACAAATGGGTTCTTTCTTCTGTATTGTTCTTGAAGCAGAACACAGAAAGTCAGGCAACCTGACCCTCCCTATCCACAGAATTGTCACACAGGGGTGTGGTGTTGGAAGGACACATTTGTCAGAGACAATTACCAGCTTTTCCCTCCAGCCATTCTTCTCCCTCCAGATCTAGGAGGGATTGAGGCACCAGAAGTGAGGAGTTTCTTCTGGTGTAAGCTCATGCAAAAATCACATTTTTGGAGACTTGTTTTCATAAAGTGCTCCCTTAACATTTCCTTCTGGCCATACCTGCAAAATACCTGACAATGCCCAGTCACTTAGGAGCGGTGACCAGCATCGAGTATGAATGTTGCCCTGCTCTTTCTTCTTGCTCTCCAAACATCTGCACTGAGCTGTTATTCGTTGCCTTACCTTGCACTTTCTTTGAAGCAAGGCTGGCTGTTTGGGCTGTCAGTGCACTGCCTGGCACAGTGGGACTTTGCCTCAGGGCAGGTATTTTCTGATCTCCACAGAAGATTTATCAGCTTACAAGGGATGTCAGCACAACTGTGTCACACCTAGTAAATGTGTTAAATGAGGGAAAAGTGTTCCTGGCTATGGTTTAAACTTGTTCTAATTCTATATCTTTTTTTTTTTCAGTGCCCCTTCCAATGTCAGCACAATCATCCACATCTTGTACCTTCCCGAAGATGCTAAAGGGGAGAACATCCATTTTCAGTGGAAACAGGATTATGTTCCTGCTGGTGATGTGTATGAAGCTTGTTGGGCATTGGACAATATCCTGATCATAAATGCTGCTCACAGAAAAGTTGTGTTGGAAGATAATCTTGATCCTGTGGATACTGGCAACTGGCTTTTCTTTCCTGGGGCCACAGTTAAGGTTAGTCTGATTTTCTATGGCTTAATGTTATTACTCTTGTATGTAGAAGACAGTGACATCTAACCAAACTCTGAACACACAAGGGTGTTTAGGCCACTCCATCTGCTTCTAGAATAGGGCTCTTTTTTACTTTGTTTTTACCTTTTCTCTGTCCTGTCAGGGCATTCTAGAACAATGCAACTTCTCTGCTGTGACCAACACCAAATGACAGTTTACACTGTCATGTCAAAGATCACGTAACAGAAAATGGGAAACAGCTTCCTTTTAGCAAAACAGTACAATATTTTTGAAACAAATTCAAGTCTCTCTGTTGGAAATTTTGCAATGTTTGTTTATCTTGGTGTTGTTCGGCTACCACTACTTGCTTCATTGCAACCCATCACAAAAACCTGTGGTTTCCCACTTTTTCTGACTGACTATCACATCTCTGTTGCGGCATGCATTCAGGTAGCGGCTGATCCTTAGAAGTCTCTTTCTCATTAAGATCTTGTTTTGATATATGAGATCCAGCAAGATCATACAACCTTGGGAAAAACTCTAAAGAGCCCTACAAGATCTCTGTGCACAAAGTTCCTTCAAATGCAGAGTTGTTCAGCATCTGGGAATTAGTTGGATTCTTGCTTTCTATGTTTCCAAGCAGCCAGAAGTTGAACAGCAAATGACTTTCTGTTTTCATCCTATTTTTCATTCACAAAAAAGGCAGTTTCGATGTCGGGTTTCATTTATGATGCTGGTAATGGTTTTGGCAACTGCACAGGAAACAGATGTTGAATACTGAGGGCAGTAAGAGGTTGGTTATGGCCTCATCCTTTTCCCACAGAACCTGATATGAATGGCCTCAGAGTAATCTTTTTAGAAATAAATAATCCCACTAATCTACTCATAGTACCTGCATATTGGGGTTTTTTTACTTCAGTAAAACCATTTAAACTGCTATGATAATTTTTTTTTGTGAGATTTTAGAATCAAATTATGTCCCGCGTATTTAATGAAGTAATTTCTGTGATCAGTTCACATTTGTTGTGTGCCCAAAATCTCTGGATTTTAAAATCCAGCTCACACATGTGAAAGTGTGAAAGCAAAGCAAGGATTTATGTGCCACAGGTGTAGTCACTTCTCAGCTGGCCAAGCCTAAACACTCCTTGCTCCTTCTGAAATATGCACAAACAGTATCTAAACTTTAGCAAGTAAACCTCTTTTTTTGTTGTTATTGCTTTTTGTGTTGTTATTGGGTTTTTTGGTTTTTGTTTAGTTAAACTCAGCCAGTTTGTGTCAATAAACAGCTATGGTTATGTGAAAGACAAGGGGGACCTAAACTCAGAGATCACTTAGCACTTCTAAACAGAAATCCCTTACAAGCCCAAACCTTATATGAGATGCCAGTGAGGATCAACAAACCTGCCATTCCTCCAAGGTCATCTTCTGTCTTAGGGACAAGTGAAATGTGCATCTGTCTGTTCCCAGCTGACATTTGGCTCTGTGTAGCCACTTACACCAGGTTAAGGCAATGTGTAAGGCTGTGGTGTAGCCACACTGGATTAAGGCTGTGTGTGATGGAGGGCTTTTATTCTCCATGGGACCCTGTAGTTATTTCAAACATTTTTAGTGTATCTAGATTGCCATCAGAGCACTGCCATACTCAAATTTCATTTTTAGGTTTTTGCTCCAGGTTTCCTCAAATTTTCAGGAACAATCTTGCCAAATATGATTTGAACAGATTTTGCAATGTGAATTTCATGTTATGTCAAAATTAAAACTGTAAAATGGGTCAAGATTTACATCAGATTCAGCACACACCCTGTTGTAGAATTATAACACCAAGGACAATTTTTTTGACAAAGTATTTTTGCTTTTCAGGATTGAAACGCTACATAAAATTTACAAAGACTTATATTTTCATTAAAACATTTAGCATAGCTCTAATGTCAGTTCATCACAAAAACATGCTTTTGTATAAATAGAAAGATGAGAATCTTTGTACATTGTGCATTACACCATATGTTAAATGTAACCACATCAGTCACCTCTGTTTCCAGCAGCATTTCGCAGCAGTCAGGTAACTTGACCGGTATAATGGCAGAATGATGGCAGCAATGGGTGGTACATCTTCACAGGAGTCCCAATATCGTTAATGCTCTCAGGCTGCAAGATTTCACAGAGACTGGGGGAAGCTTTTAGGAAATTTCTCTCTCATAGCCAAAGGCATTGGCCTGCCAAATAACGTTGGAGAAGCCCTGACAGTGCTACAGGGATGGCTTGCATCAAAGCTAATTCTAGTTCTTTTTTTCCTACAAGTCCTTTTGCTTCCCAGACATCTCAAATTTGTTAAATAGTCCTCATGTTTGTATAGCAATTTTAAATTTTTACTAAGGGATCAGCAAATTTCATTGCTATACTGTCCTACCTTTTGTAGCTCCCACCTATGTGCTTTTTAAAGAAGTTTCCATACCCATAGTCTATCACCATGTCAAACTCCATTTCAAGCTGATGAGACCTTTTCTCTGCCGTCCAAACCTGTTTGTGCCATACAAGTTTCAATTCATATACTCCTGTCCTTTTTCAACTAGCATTTTAGATAAAATGGCCTTTAAAATCTTTCCTGAAGTTTTTGATAACTTCTTTGCTGGCTTCCTTCAGTGCTTTTCCTTATGAGTTTCCTTGACAATGTCAGCGAACAGTCACATTTCTGGATATTATTTGTTATCTAACTCAGTTTTGATTAGTACATACAAAACTGTGGGTCAATTCTTTTCCTAAATTGGGCCATAAAGATAAGTAACTTCATTGGACCAAAGGAATGAAACATTAAGAAAAACAAAAATAAGAAAAATGATCTTTCTAAATTTCTAATTTACTGACGTTCTTTTCTGTATTCATCCTTTCTTGCTCACCACTTTTCATCACCCAGAATGACTGATTTTGCATATTTCTCAGGTGGAAGGGCAGTGCCAATCTGAGATAGCTCATCCAGCTGGCAGTCAGAACTGAAAGAGGAAAAAATACATACTTATTTCTGGTAGAAAAAGGAGTAGAAACAACCTTTCTCTAAGTGTTGACTTTTTCTCTAAGTGTTTACTTCTGGGCCGCCCCAGCAGATGTTGCTCAGATGGTAGAACCTTCTCCTTGGAGGCTGTGTGGCACATCCAGGGTAGTGAATAAAGCAAACAAGGGAATGAACATGAGCCCATGATCTTGCACATCTTGATTGTTACAACACCCCATTGCTTGGCTTGGGCTTGTGCAACCTCCCAGGCTTGATCTTCAAGGGATGTACCCTCATGGACGGGCCAGGGATTGTTGCCAGTAGGCAGGAGGGATGACACAACTCTTCTGGGAGGAGACAGTTTGCCCAGGTGGATGCAAACTCTGCTGTGGCTTTTGCTGTCAAGGCCAGAGAATATCTCCTGGCCTAATCTGGTTACCATTATGGTTCTGGCACGTTAGAACTGCCTAGCCCACCCACCCCTTCAGCCATCCCAAACCTTTTAAGGGAATTCTCATTAAACACCATTTTGTTGCCTTAGTGGTTTACTCCGTTAGTAGGGCATTAAGATGTGGTTTGTTGGGAGTTTAGAATAAATGTTGTTGTTGCTCCCATAGTTAGATGTGGTTCAGCACGTTCTTTCCCAATAGTTGCTCAGGAGGTTGCTCTTATAATTGCTGGTTATACCTGGTACACGCTCTTTTTGGATGCTTATCAAGTTGCAAAGAAAGTATATTTTTTTCTGTAGAAAGTTTACTTTGGTAGTACTTGAGGTCTACTAAAATAACAAACATTACAATTTCAGGAGTTTTGCTGGTAAAACTGCTCTGTTTAATGGCTGCTTGGATTAATAAGGTAGAAAGACAGCTGAAGCAAAGAAAAGTGCTATCATGAAGGCTGTTGTCTGGGTCCTGGATTAGGTTCTGTGATGGATTCAGTCACTGGAGTGAACAGTGCAAGCAATAATGATAGTTATGCACTGATGTGTTCATTTCAGTTTGGTGGAGTTGAACAGTGTGTTCTCGATAGGCACTTGTGGGAATTTGCCTGTGCCCAGCTTGGGAAGCGGTTTTTCCTCCTCTCCCAGCCTGCTTGAGCTTGGCCCAGGAATTTCATTACGTTTCTTGCTGCGCTCAGGAGCGGTTGCCACTTGTTTGAAAGCACATGGCTGGTTGCAGACGCAGCTGGAACTGGCTACTGAAATAGGAAGCAAGCTGAGAGATAAGCCACTGAATTTGTGTGTTTCGGTTCCAAAGAAGACAGCAAAAGACAAGAAAGATGCTGTTAGCAAGGCCAAGCAACCCTTAGGAGATTAATTGGATCCACTGGAACGTATTTATCTGTGTTGGACTGTGTGGAAGGGTGTTGAACAGGGTAAATTCCTGACTGCACTTCAATATTTCCACTGACAGCTCTGAGTGTGAGCACGGCCTTACAACTGAGCTTGGTTTGGATGTTGCACTGGTGGCTGAGATTGCTGAAAGGCATGAAGCAGTGCTGTGCTCTGAGCGCTGTTAAAGGTCTGTGGACCTCAAGGCTTCATAGCTAATTGGGGGAATAGATGAAATCTTTTTCCTTTGGTGATGCTTCTTGGATCTCTACTCCTATAGAATAGAGAAGTGATCTCGTCTTTCAGTGGATACTTCATATATCTTGTATATTTGACCAGAAATTGTTGTTTTGAGGTACTCAGCAGTGTTATAGTTCATATCTCTGTAGTGCTTTGATAACATAAAAATAGTATTGAGACCAAGCCACCTGTCTCTGGAATTTTTCCACATCTAGGAAAAAGCAGTACAGATCATTACAGACACTAGAGCGGCGATGTGCTTGGTCATGATATGTTAACCAGGGACTTGTCTCACCTTTGAGAAGAGTCAAGTTACAGAATTGCTGTCTCATAGTAGTTGCGGCCACTCTTCACTTGGTGGCTGAAGGTCACAGTCCAGCTGTTCAGCTTGCTTTGTTTGGTCTGCAGGACCTGGGGACTACACCCGAGGTTGTCTGTGCTGCTGAGCTGCGAGCATGCAGCCTGGCATAACATGGGATGGGGGCAAGGGGGAGAAGGTCTGTGCCAGCCTCACTGAGCAGGTTGGGTTTAGGACCAGGGAATGGTACCTGATGCATGTTAGTCACTACCATAGACATGACCAATAAATCCTGAAAATGTTCCGATCCCAAGATCCTGATACAGTAAGCCCCTTAAGTAACAGATCATCACCATTCAGCTCATCTTAATTTCCCAGAAGTGCATGTCAGCTTAGCAGAAGAGAAAGCTGTATAAAAAGAGAGTGGGAAAAATGAACGCACACACTCAGAAAAATATGCTGAAAATGAGTCCATAAAACTCCATGACCTTCCACCACACGCGGAGCACATCAGGGCTGTGCACATCCTAGATCTGCGAGTCCTTCCTGAACCTGTGTTGTTGTGTGTCACTGAGCAGGGAAGACGTGCACGCAGGCCTAGGAGTTTGGCAAAAAAAAAGGCTGATTAAGCTTTTCCACACCCCCAGCTCCAGAGCAGATTTCCAAATGTCTGAATGCTCTGTTAATTAATAGGAATGGCATTGGATAGTCTTCTTTCAAAACAAACATCCTGATAGTCCATATATATCTTTGACGAGTTTAATTGTTTTTGATGAAATGACCAAGATTTTTTTCCTTTTTTTGGTTTTAAACTCTTGTTTAAAAAAGGGTTGAGGTACCCATTGTCTTAATTAGATCAAATATATTTGTTTGCAGGAGTAAAGGTGATGCTCTAGGTATGCCAGTGTGAAAATGACAGATTGAAATTGCCATGACCTTATGTTGGACAAAATTATACAGATATAGACGCTTCTGACGAGACTCTCTTGTTCTTGAATAAGATCTAGCAAGGCAGTGTTTGTTATGTGGGCCAAACCCAGCCTTCTAGCCAGCTGCTTTGCCTCGCAGGAGCCCTTATCCACCACATCTTCCTGGGAAGAGGTGAGCAGGCTTCCTGCTGCACCTCATCTGAAAGCCATTCCTGCTTCTCTGTGGGTGGAAGGGGGAAGTGTAAGAGGGGAGGAGAGGTGAAGAAAGTGGAGCAGGGTGCACAAAACCTGTCGACCGGCTCCCTTTAGTGAGAGTGTGGGCACGCTGAGCTGTGCCCATGAGGAGGCATCTGTATATCCATAGGGCTGGATCTAGCCCATGCATGGAATTGCTCGTGCTTTTTTGTTGTTTGTTTGTTAATAATCACACTTCAAATTAAAATAATAATACTTAGATAGAATGCTTAGGGGGTCATTGGAACTGGTAGGTGGTTTACTGCGGTGCTGTGAGTTGTTTGGGCAGCTGAGAATCGCTGTTGGGCAGAGATGCTGAAGCTGCACCTTTCTCCATGCCAGTTCCCCGTGGCTCGGAAGTGTGGTGGGGGGTGGCAGGGAGCCAGCGTCAGCTCTGAGCTGGCGTCAAAGCACCAGGGGTCTTTCCTGCCTCCTAGAAGGAAAGAATTTGGTCTTTGCAGGTCACTGCGAGATGCACATTAATAAAAACAACATGAATTGACCCATTAGATGCCAAAGAGGAGAAATGACTTTGGTTGACTCTTTCTCACTCTAATTTTACAGTGGTGTAAATAGACATCATTACTTTCAGGAGAACAGATGAGGTTTAATCATACTCACTGCAGAGTGCTAGAAACATCAATAGTTCCCAATAACAGAGAGGAATAGTATAGTTCATGCCAGTTAAATGACTCATTAAGGAAATCGGTCATCACTAGAATGACTGGTGTTATACAAACATCATGAAATGTCCTGGAAAATTAAGAACCTTACAAATCGTACGAATCACTCATAAACATGGAAAGTGTTTTGAATTCTAGCCTTTGAATAACAGTCTATAATCAGAAATGATGAGTGAAAACACACTTTATAAACTGTTTGTTACTACATCACAAGACAAGTTTCATCCCGTTGTTTTGGAAAGGGAAGGTGCACTGTAACCCTCTGTGCACCTGGCCTGCTTGCGCAGCCAAGGTTTTTGTTTTGTAACCTATATTGAATGATGTAAAAATGTAGCATGTGGGAAAGATTAAAGCCCTGTTTATCTCATGGGAAAGTATTCTAATCTCATTGGGGTTTTTCCTTTGGTTAAAGAAGAGACTTCAGGCCAGAAGTGTTAATAACCAAATCCACAGAATTTAGAATTTGTAATCTGTCCTCAGTTCTGTCGCCGTACCTTTGCTGGCTAAGACGTTGTATACAGAGTATGATTTTACCAAGATGGAATCTATCCTTCTACCTGTTATCATGTCAACATCTAAAAGTTTTTAAAACCTGCGTGACTCATTCCCAGAAAGACACAATATCTAATTTATGGCTCCATTGATAATGCTGCTTTAATTAATTTTGTTCATCTTTTTTCTTGTTCCTCTGCTTCTCATATCTCATCTGTTTGCATTGCCTAGATTTTAATTAAAAAAACCTCTCCTCTCTAAGGAGCGATCTGAAGTGGCAAAAATAATCACTTAAAATATTACAGTCATTAAAAAATTGGCTGCGGTCAAAGCCATGCATTTTCAATTTGCCGACAAACGATATTTTCGTTTCCTTTTAAAGTGCGTTTTGTATTTGAATAGCATTCACCAGCCAGCCTGGCTATGAGAGATGCTCCTCCAGCTGGGTGGGCTGCGTGACAACTCCTTAATGGGGGAAATTGATGGCCCTCTGCTTGTGTAGAGGTGAAGGCATACTGGGCAGATTTCTTTCCATCTGCTGTCAGCCCTTTGCAAGCTGGCACTGCCCAAATGCCCAACACATTCATTCCAATGCAAGAAATGTCGCCAAAAAATAAATTGTGAGGCTACAGCTGTCTGAAAGAATCATCGGGGCCATTAGGCCCAGGAGAGATAATATGAAGAGGTGCATCAGTGTTCGTCTCTGATAAAAATCTAATTAAATGATGGTAAAGATGACTGTGGATACTTTAAAGGTGCAGAGGTGAACAACATTTTCATGGGAGTGTGGGGATGAGCCTCGGGAAGATGATATGCAGCACCTCAGCCAAAAATCTGTTACACTGAGGAATTTCACACTAGTGTTTCCTGTTGATGCTTCTCCGAATGGCACAGTTGTATCATTTAGTTGCCCTCTGTTCTGCTCTCCAAGTAAAGAAATCCCATACTGTAAAGCCAAGAGGTATTTATTGATTCACAAGTTTGACTTGAACAACTGGGACAGAAACTGGTTTGGATGAACTTCAGTGCTTCTGTTTACATTCCCAATCTTTGTCTTTTGAGCTTCTCAAAATCTTCAGGGCTGTGTCCTTAGCTGCAACTGTGGCATAAGGCTGATCTGGTTGACGCTTGCACTTCTTCACATGGCAGGGTGAACGAGAGACCTCCAGAGGTCCCTCCCGGCCAGCAGGCCATGCTGAGGGTAGCAGATGTCTCCTTACGTGGTGCTCTCCTGCAAGTTTTTAAAAATACACTGATTGTTCAGGCATGCTACATGGTATAGGATCCCAGATCTTACTTGGGGCCCTTAAGCCATTTAGCTGCTACATAAAGTTGGTCAGTGTTTATTTATGAAAACATAACTAGGTCCAGTTGGAAAGGACTTGCTTCACCAAATCTGGTTTTCCTGCTTTTACTGACCAACGGTTGTGAGCAATCCTAATTGGAACCCTTCTGCATTTCAGATGATCGAGAGGCTTTCCTAAAAGCACCTACTGAAAAAAAAGGTGAAAGCTGTAAGTAGAAGATGTAAAATGTAAGGAGTACAGAGTAGGATAAAGAGGGTGACAGACTCTTGACAAAAGTTGGATTTGGAAACCCTCTCATAATCTGTGTCTTCAAATTGTTAGCTAATGCCCTTATAATGTTCAACAGAAAGCTCACCTGAATTAGTAAGACTTGCTAGCTTTCATAGACAACTTGGCTAAGAGCTGAGCTATTCATAGACTAGAAATACTCATAGACTAGAAATATTCATAGATAACACCAATTTTAGCATGAAAATGTTGGGTTTTTTTTTGTAGTAGTGGTACCATTGTAGCATCAGAGCCCTGAGCAAGGAATGTACCACTGCTGCCTTTTCAGGTGCAAACCAAAAAGCTTGTGTCCCAGGAAACTGCAATCCATTTATAAAACTGGAGATAAGCTGGGCTGGGGAGATGTGAGAGTAAAAGGAAATATTGCAAGAGGGGAGAGCGCTCATTCTGGTAAGCAGAGCATTCTTCAGTGTAATTGATGACAAATCTTGTTGAAAAAAAGGCTAAGGAAGTGTCTGAAGAACATGATCTTGTGGGAAATTTGCCAAGCAGGGTGGGCAGAATGGGCAAGGATGTGCAAGTTTGGTCGTCTCACCAGCAGGCGTAGTGGCAAGCATTGGCAGTCAAGCAAAAGTGGGCCACGAGATGGTGCATGTGGGAGATGGTGGAGGCAGATGAGGACGAGCGATGTAGAACCTTGAAAGTAGGGAAAAAGCAGTGATACCATAACTATCTGGTAGACAAACTTTAGAAACACAGAAAATTCAGAGTGAAGATTAGATTGAAAGCAAATCCGAGCATGCTGAGATACGGGAATGCATCCAGCCAATTTTCATTTTGCTCTATTCATGCAAAGCAATAGCTTAACAATTGCAGCTAGTGAATAATAGTATTGGTACTGCCAGATTAAATTAAACTGTTTTATTTTCCCTTGGGATGACCACAGTCCTTGAACAGAACTTGGCTTCTTTCCGTTTGGCAACAGGCGGGGGTTGTTTATTTAGGAATACAACAGTTTACTTATGGCAGGCTGATAGTCCCACTCCAGTTGCAAACAATGGGAAATAGCTGCTGTTGTGAAGTAGTTCCATTCAAGTGCCTGCAAGTGTCTCATGTTCTATTATGTAGGTGATTTGGGAGAAAACTTTGTTTAATGAAGGTTATCAGATTTGTCAAAGGATTTATTCCCCAAATTATTTTTTTTCTCTCAAATCAGTTAACTTTTCAGTGTTGTAATTTATGCAAGGACACATTAAATGTTCCACATGCTTTTAATCCCCTTTAAATAAAATTAAACTCTGCTTTAGTTCTGGACCTACAGCTGATGCTTCCATGGTAACAAGGAGAAATATCCTACAAGTTGCTGTCATTTGGCCTTTCTAGTTACAAAATTTGCTCAGCAAGCTAATTTGTTCTTATCTTATAAATCATTTAAGTGTAAATAAAAATGAAACAGAGAACAAATTGAATCTTAATCTGGTAAAACAAAACTCTACATCGACGTCTGCAGTATCTCCAGTTTAGGGAGAACGTAATCCAGTCAGTTTCAAAAGGCAGTACATGTTCATTCCAGATTTTATATCACTTTGAAATGACAAAAAAAAAAGACCTGTAAAATTCAGTCCTTAAGTGCTGGAAGTATATAGACTACTACTGCAAGTGTAAAGCCTTTCATTTGGGAAAGAGGCAGCACAGGATGTAAATTGTACTTCAGTTCTTCATTTCTAAAGTCTTGGATTCAAATCCTGGGTTGAACCCAAGGGAAAAGGAGTCTGATGGTTTCAATTCAGTCTCTAATCCGTTCAGGCCTTATTACAAGACTGCAAAATAATCCAACACAGTCAGCAGCCTCCTGGATGTTGAACAAGACTGAGCTAGGGGCGATGTCCATTAGGGACCATCTCCTGTGGAGCTTCCTTTGCTCCTAGAAAATTTGGCTGAGTGCTCTTTCAGGTTGCTCATCCCTCAGCAGCCCATCAGATGAAAAAAAAAAAGAGCAGTAAAAGCAGTGACAGATAGCAACTGCTTGGAAAATGGAAAGAAAAACATGGAAGCTAAATGTGAACTGGCTGGTGATGATTATACAGGGGAAGGAAATGTGGCAGGTGGGAGAGGACAAGATCATGAGCAGAGGAGCCCTGGCCCTTGCTGGGGCAGCACAGCTCAGGCAGGTGGGGCTGGTCCTCACTTGCTTCTCCTATGGGCATGTATCCAGGGTCCCAAATGGTGGCACTGGGGCAAAAATGTACCAGAAAATGATGGCGCTCCCTCAGAGCTTCTTTAAAAGCCATAGATGTGTTTTGAGCATCTTCCTTACTCTCTTTAAAGGTAATGAGCTTCTATTACTAGTTTCATAGCTATGTAGAATAATAGAGGGAGTTAAAGCCCAGTTGGAACTTTTCTTCTGTGTAGCTGTTTCATGGGAGTTTCCAAGCTAACATGAGCAGAGGATGATTTGAGCCATGCATTTTTGGGTCATTAACACATAAAATATGCATGAAATACATATTTGTAGATACTGTGTAGCTGTCTATAAAAGCATAAAGATAGTTTTATAGAACTAATGAAATAAATGAGGCATCTGTATCCTTTTGAGCTTTCATAAAGGGTTGATCATACACCACTGTATAAATAATTACATATTCACCCTTTTGCCAAACTGCCCCTTTATTTATCTTGACAACCTAAATGGAAACTCCATCAGAAGTACTTCAGTAAATATTCTGTTAGGCAGCAGAAGGACATACAAACGTTAAATGATAATGGGGTTGTATCTGTTTTATATTTATTTTAATAGGTGGCTTTCATCAGGCAAGAGATTACTAATTACATGCCCCACTATCAAGTATCTACTTACATATAACTTAGCACCTGAGAAATAAGTAAGGCTTATAAAGGATTTTCCAAAGCTTTTATGCAATTGTAATAACTAGCTCAGTAGGATCTATTTGTTTCCTAAGGGATGAAGGTTTACATATAAATTTGAATTAAGTTTCAGCCTGTGTATTTATTTTTAGTGTATTTACTTGACTGCCTGCTGATAATAGGAGTTTTGTGGCAGATTGATTGACAGATAAAGGATACTTCATTTCTGTTCAACAAATGAAGAAAATTCTGAAAAGCAAGGAGCAAAATAAACAAATTATTCTTAAAATTCTGATGTTAGCAATACCTGTGAGCATGAAGGATGGAATCAGCGAACAAAAGCCATTTATCAGTCAACTATAAAGAATAACCTAGTACAAACAGTGTTTTTCAAAGAGAAGTAAAATACAAAACTGTTTTGTTAATTTTTGCTAGTTATAAAATATTTTATGTGTAAATTATTCTGCCTTTTCAGTGGCAGCAGCTGCACATATAGTGCATTAACAGAGTAAGGAGACTTGTGACAAAATCTGTTTAATTTCTGTGATAAATTATCAACACTTCAGAATCTTTCTATTGCTTTGACCTTTCTTTGGAAGAAAAACACTTTAACAGCAATTTGCTTATTTTAGCAGTTGAAACAGTCCTTACATTTTTATAGTGTGTTTATTTTTTAAATTATATTTAGTCAGTGTTCATAAACACAGAGCTGTTGTCATTCCACTGTAGACCAGAAAATCTCTATACTAAAATCAGACTTTCAGTTCTCAGATTTTTTTCTAACAATGTATAGACATCTCTGAAAACGTAGTCCCATATTGCATTCCTAAACATAAATTAATTGCTAAGTTATAGGCAACCATACTTGAAAATAATCAACAAAAGAATTTCAGCCATGTCTTTTTTTGCATTGGTAAATGAAAGAAGAGTTATAGAATATGACAAAATGTGTTATTTTGCACTTTGCTTATAAAATCCCATAGACAAAGACATGCTGGGCAGTTTTCATTTCTTGCCACATCTTTCTATTTTTTAAAAATTTAATTATTCACTTACATGACACTACTGTGACCTTTTTGAAGGCAGAAGAGGTGATCGTCATACTTTCCCTGGGCACGTTATGAAGGGGCTCAGAGACAAGAGGGCATTGCATAGATGATACTGAAAAGGTCAATGCAATTTGGCATTATTGTATCTCTTTTTCAGATGTTGAACAGTGGTAAGAATGCAGAATTTACTCTAATTAATCATTTCTTACTTCAGCTTTCACTTTTAGTGTGACCAAGATTTCACCCCAAAAAAAGTGTTTGAGCTAATTATTACTTTTATTAGTATTTGTTGTAATATGAACAATTCAATAAAACGCCAAGTTCTCGGTTTGCATTAAGGCCAGGTAAATCTTCTTTAGAAGGTTCCAGTATCTGTTTCAGCCACACAGATTTTGCAGACTTTTACCATTTTATCAGACACATAAGAAGGTGAAAGCAGGATGGGGGAAAGAAAATCTGTACTCTAACCCCCATGTGCTCCTCAGAGACAGCTTCTTCCAGGCCGATACTCCTGGCAACTCTTGGTAGTCAGGGCTTCTTGGGGCAGACCCGTGGCTTCATTTGATGGTGCTGTGGTGGTACATACAGAAATACTACAGAAAAGCAGATGCATTTGGTTTAGGGGCAGCCTCAGAGACTCCCTGGGACTGGCTGTATCACAAGATCTAGTTGTCTATAAAGCTATTTTTTATGTTATTTGAATTAAGTCTGTCAAATATAGCCTTTTCACTCATATACTGAGACCCAAAGTTTACTGTATGGCAACGCATAGCAATTTTACACGCAAACATCTCTGCTGGACAAAATTCAGGCATGGAGATCTCACATGTGTTTCACGGCATGAAACTCTTATGCTGACAAAGTATCCATAGCAATATTTGTTACACTACTGAAGTTATTTGTACACACAGTTGTGTGAGTGCCAGACATACTGGCAATGCTTTAAAATAGAAATAAAAAACACCCAGAGGTATGGCACATTTCTATGCAAACACAGCTTTACAATGGTCTGAAGTGCATTTGTAGGGAAGCAGGCGTGAGACCAGGACGCCCTCATCATTGGGAGTGGGCCAAGAAAGATAAAAGATAACCATCCATTTTTGATTTCTATTTTGTTTCAGGTGTTGGTGAGTCATTAGATAACGTACAGCTCGCTCAGAGCTCTGGCGGGACATGAGCAGGACAGATGCCCTTGCAAACCCCATGTAACATCACCTCCTTTTGTCCACAGCATAGCTGCCAGTCGGATGGAAACTCCATCTACTTTCACGGGACAGAAGGCAGCGAGTTCAATTTCGCCACAACCCGGGACGTGGACCTTTCCACGCAGGATGCCCAGGAGCAGTGGGCAGAAGAGTTTGAAAGCCAGCCTAAAGGGTGAGTGCCCCTCACGTCTGCAGGCCCCTAAGATGAGAATAAATAGTCATACAGTAAATAACAGGTGACTGTGGATTTTAGGAAGGAACAAGTCCGGAAAGCCCAGGAGGAGCAGTTTGTCTCCAGACAGACTGTCACCAAAGACTTTAATGAAAACAGCTGTGCTTGTGAATTATACAGTCATTCTGAAGAAACACACAATGTTGATCTGTTTTTTCATTCTGTCACACCTGAGCGTTTTTAACAAACTCATATCCATATGAAATCAAATTCCTTGAGAAATTCATCCCCCTCTGGATCCCTGCTGTGAGCCACGCTTCACCACGAGAGAGCTTCTGCTTGTGCAGAAGCCTGCAGGTGCCGGAGGAGGAGGAGGTGGAGGTAGGACAGCTGAACCGGCAGCCTGCTCTCGCCTTCCAGCACCAAGAGCATGGCCATGCCTACCGTGCCAGAGCTGAGGATCCGGCTGATAATTTATTATTTTTACTTTAAATAAATATAGGGATTCAAAGAGTACCTGTAAAGCCAGATCCAGCACGGACTGCTGCAAAGGCACAGAAAGTAAAGAAACCATCTCAGACAGCAAAATTACCGCTCTTACCAAAACATAGGTGAACTTCAAAAAAAATGTCCTGGTAAAGAAGTATTTTATATACCTCAGTGTGTAAATTCTGACAAAAAGAAAATAACCAGCAATGTGGTCTTGATTCTTTTTTATTTTAAAAAAGAATTTCTTTAGGTGCTGTAACCTCAGGGCAATGAGAAACACACTGTTAATTTATGGGTCTCTACTGAATGTTGATTTTAACCTACAAAGTGCTTCAGGTCATTAGCAGCTGATTCAAATGCTGCCTATGCTGCGCTGAAGGTAAAGAGCACCTTTTAAGAAATACATGCTAATGTGTCCTGTGGACACGTGGTTTATTTGGGGCTTACAGAAAAAATATTCACTGTGAACTCTGTCTCAGTTCAAATAATCAACCCATGGCATAGCGCATGCTGTTTCAGACAAAGGAAAGAAAATGAGCATGTGTGTTGTGTGTTAGGTGACCATGTGGGACACATTTGAGATGTTCTCTCAGTCCCTTTTCCATCTTGAAAAAACAGGACAGGAGTGTTACCTGGGGACATCTGCCCTGTCTGTAGATCCTGTCTTTGCTGGACCAGGTGTTTAGTTGAGCTAAGTTGAGCCAGATCCCTCACCGTCAGCTGTTCTAATCAGGACACCTCCTTCTTAGATAATGAGTAAACTTTTAAAAATTAATTACAGTAGTAAATGCTGCAGTGAGTAGAAATATGAAAATAAGATGCTTATACCGTAGCCTGGTTAGCAAATGCACAATTTCTTCCAAATTAGGAATATTACATTTTCAGTGTTGCACAGTGTCTAGCTCTGGTCCGCAGGTGCCACCGCCGCCAGCCCGGCATGAGGCAGGGTGCAGCCGGCAGATGCATTCTGCACTCTCGTCCTGTGCCCAGTCCCAGGAGCCAGGTCCTGATCTGCCCCCCTGCATGTAAAATCTTGGTGGTGTGGCAGCCTGCCCTAGCAGGGCGAACTTTGTTTTCTGAGGCACTAAGCAGCCAGCCCAAGGCCTCGCAACATTTTCCTTTTTTTAATAATTTTTATGTATTTTGTTCTATATTAGAAACTTCCTTCTTTCAGTTGTTGCTATTAGAATGGAGGTTTAAATTGCACGCAGCCATGAATGCACACTGAACTCGGGTGATGTTATGGACTACATCCCATCGTATAAAATTGTCCCCACCGCTGTCCCTCTTTGCAACATTTCTGTGGGCCTTCGCTTTGGGAATTGTACACAACTGCAGATAGATGAGCTTCCTTAAGACCTTCTTAGAGAAATATTTTTGAATGCTATTTAATCTATGTTTGAAAAACTTTTGCTGTGTTTAAATAGTCACGGAAACACTTTATACCTGACGCAGACCTTGCGGGAAGTTCTCCCGCTCCCCTTTGTAACGTCAGCTGGACCTGTCAGCTCTCAAAGCAAGGCAAAAGCATCCCTCATAAAGGAGAGGATTGAATCAAGAATGTCTACATCTCTGTCGTGCCATCACCCCAGTTCTTTCTCCATTTATCCTTACAGACAGTGTTTTGATGTATTTTTATGAAAGTGCCAGTTTTTTTAATGTTGTAGAACTTTCTGGTTTTCATTTCTAATGCTGCCTAAAAGGAGAGGATCGCTGGAAACATCCAAGATCTGCATCATTCATGACCCCAAGTTATTTTGTGGGTCACTACAGAGAGTGTTTTAATTGAGCTAAATAGAGCATACAAAAGGTCAATGGAGCATTGTGAGATTTTGTTGTGCAAGTTAAAGTAGGCACAACTGTTTAATTCGGTACTTGCCTTCAGCCCGAGAGACCCATTTTCAAAATTGTTTTTTGATTATATTGCACATTACCTTTAAAAACTCTGCACGACTGAAATACTTCCCTCAGATTTAGGCTTAGGTTAAATTGTGCTTCCATTAACATATTTATATTTATATCAGAAAAGCTTTTCAGTGATGTTAAGGTCGCTAATTCCTGTGTAAATGACTGACAGTTTTAAAGCAGGATTTCCAAACAGGCACATTGCTGGTCTGTCGCATCTTAGGTCAATAGGGAAACTGGCAGCTTTTAAGACGATCCTATAAATATATTTTGAAATAGTTGGAATGGTTAAACCGATAAATAGACTGTTAAGTTCTTGAAATGACAGTTTATGAAATTGCCGTATGGCACATCACTGCTAGAGATTGTTTCTGCTGGAAGTGGACAGGAAAAGGCTCTGCCTTCCCACAAAGGCTTCCGAACTTCAATGTTTTCTCATTCATCCTGACTCATGCTGGCTAGTTCAACGATCATATTATCAGGATTCTAAATAAATCCATTGCTTTATCAGCCTTATATTTTTAAAATACTTTTTTATGAATTAATTAAGACTTCAACATGAATAACAATGTATCAGACCAAAGTAATGTATGAGTTTTCAAGAGTTTCTAATCTTTCAAAATATTTTAATCAAGTTTTGAAGAAACCAACACTTTCATGATGAAAACATATTTTCAATAAAAAATATTTAATTGAAAATTCTGCAACAGCTCTTTTAATTATCACTGAATAAAAATAAGAGACAATGTTGCACAGAAAAACTGAGAAAGATTGTATCATCACATATTAAAAACACAGCAGTCTTTTTTTGTATTCTGTTCACGTGTTAGTTAAAAACTTGTACCCTAAATGCTCAAAAAGATGAAAACAGAGCATTTTCAGCTATTATCTACATATTTAATAACTGTATAACAGATATGGTGGACATGTGGCTTTTCAAGTTTCGTTAATCTATAAACCTTAGATTATACAGAAATTAAACAGAATGTAATTATATTGTAAATATTTTTATGCCAGAAAAATAATGAAGATGATAGAACAACACAACACTATTTGGTAATAGCATTCATTACAAGCCTCATTTTTTTAGTAATTCATGCTTTTCTGGATGTTATTTAAAATATTTACATTTACTTGGCTTTATTTGAGTCAACTGCGTTTAAAAACTCGGATTGAATATATAAGTAATGTTGTAGGAATCATATTTGAAACACTGCAATTTATTCCCCTCTGTAAGAGAAGCAGCAGCTACTTTTGTATGTATAAATGAACTCCTGGAACACATTTTGTATGACTTTATCAGTAATGCGCGTCTGCATACTCTCTGCCCACTGTTGACCTCTCCAGGTGGGACATATTTGGAGCCGTCATTGGTACTGAATGTGGGACACTGGAATCTGGCTCAGCTATGGTATTTCTCAGAGACGGAGAAAGGAAAATATGCACTCCATACTTGGACACTACGGGTTATGGGAACTTAAGATTTTATTTCAGTATGGGTGAGTATATATTCCTTATGTAATACAACACGTGGAGCATGTGAGATTTAAATTGCGCAATGCGCATAGAACTATTTTAAGTGGTCCTCAGAAGAGGGTAGCTCTGTTTCATGACTGTGATACCCATGAGGATTTAAGACTGACCACTCTTGATCAGACCAAGAGTCTACCCTTCTCGATGCCCACACAGGTGTACAAACACAGAGGGCACATAAATAGGCCTCCCAAAAATACTCTCCCAGATGGCACTGACTTGCAGATGAAAATCTTTCTGAACCAGACCAGGCACTCTGGGTTTAGTAGCCATTGGTGGGCATTTCTTCCATGGATTTATACCACCTCTATTTATTTATTTAATTTTTTTTTTTTTTGCTGATAGAAACATTTAGCTCCAGGTTAAAACAGCTTAATATAGAAGTTACATGAAGGTGTGTCCATGTAAGGTCAGTGTCTCAACTTCCTTTACAGTTAGAGGAGATGCGGTTGGTACCATTGCTGGAAAAACCCATTCAGCTCACTGTGAGATACCTGTGCTGGAGCAGCTGAGCAGCTCCCTGGACTCCTGGGACTGCATGGGTTGGATGTTCCTTGATATAAAGGACGCTTAAGCACCTGGTACACACATAAGTGTGGGTTCACTCTTGTTCAGTCCTCAGGCAAGATTCATTACACAAGGACAGGTTGTTGTTGCCACCTGAGGTATCCAAGCATATCTGAGATACCAACACAAGACTATTAGATATAACCCAAGATTTGCTGGAGTAGCAGGTAGGTCAGGCATGCCCCCCTACGGTGTCTAAAGTGATCCTTGGTACTAGTTTTTATCAACCGAACCTGCCTGTTGTGCCCACAAGACCCTGTAGCCACTCCATACTTAAACAATTCTTCATGTGAAGAAGTATCTTGTCTTGTACCTTCTAATTTCATTTGATGCCCCTGACTTCTTATGTTACATGGTCATGTCTTTGTCATCCTCACCACACCACAGAGGATTTTACAGGTGCCTGTCACATTGTCCCACAGTCATATCCATGTGGATCCGTGTGTTAATCCACCAGCATGAACAGAGTTGCACCTGAGGATGAGATAGGAGTAGTACAGAGGTGGAACAGCCTTACCTGGCTGAACCCACAGAATAGTTTCTGTGCAAGAGCTCTTATTATACTCATAAACATTTTCCTCTGCTAATGTATTGGCCCAGGGTGAGATTCACACAGAGTGTGCTATAGCGTGCTACAGTCTTGGAGGAGGTATAGCCTATGTGTGGCATCCTTAGTGAAAAGCACTGATGTGGCATTAGCATCATCTGTGGACCTTCCCTGCTGGGACACAGTGTAACTTTAGTGATTTACCAGGGCTAAGAAAGCAGCCAAGAACAAACCTCTCCTGCCACTTCCCCTCCCTGCTGTTGTTGCCGGTGCAACTGCATTAGTTCACTGTTGCAACAGACCAAAATCCCTGTGAACATGGTGGTTATCATTCAGTACCTCACAGTGTTTTTCCAGAACTTTTATTTTGCACATAAAGGAAATTACATGAGGTTATTCTCTCAACACCAGGTTTAGAGGAGGTAAGGGGTTTTGCTTAAAAGTAGAGAATAATAGAATAATAAAGGAGGAAGCAGAGACTAAACTTGTGACCTCCATAAGCAGCCTTCTGAATCAACGAGAAAAAACACCCTTTATTTGATGAGTGGAAGACCTCATGTTGTTGTCCTAAATTGTCGCACATCTCCTCTGTGATACATGAATTACCAATAAAGCACAGGAAAAAGAGGATGCTTTTTCCCAGTTCTTTCAAGCATTACAACACCTGCAAGAGAAACAGGAAAGAAATTTGCTCAACCTTCTGAACTTAGGGGAGAAGTTGTCAGCACATGCAGGCACAGAGGATAGTGGTGTATCACTTGAAAAATGTATTCTGTACGTACTTGTAAAATAAATAAATAATAGCTTAAACACATGGATGTTCCTTATTGCTGTATAATACATATCAAAGATGCACATCTTACCTAGCTTTCTGGACTGCTTTGCCTATTCCATTCCAAGAACCGGCCATCTGTAGTGAAAGTAGCAGAGAAAGTGTTTCATATATGCAACCTTTCTACTTTACAGGCTTTTCAAAGAAGATTCCTCATCCTGTTTTTTTCTGTTTTGTTTTGTGAGGTTTTTTTAAATACCAGCACTACCCACAGTGTACAGGGAAATGATGTTTCCTGTTTCAGTTACAGATACTTTGTTTTAAAAACTTTTTTCCAGAACACTAAACTAGTGTGATGGTGTCCATCTCATAATTGTAACACGGAGCAGAATGCTCAGATTTGTCAATACGTCTGCTCTCTTGGAAACGGTTAATAAGTCTTTTGGGTTCTATCAATACAAAGATATTTCAAATGTTGCCCCATTCCAATAAGGCAACAGTGACACACGTTTGGTGTGATACAATAGACTCCATCCATCCCTTTCAGGATATGGTGTCAATAGTAGAAGAAGCAACAGCACAACAAAAAAGGTACACAGCAATCTTCCTCATTTGCTACTAAGAGCAAATTCTCAGCTGCCAAACTATCAGCTGAGAAGTATTTAAGATGTCTTCACATACGACGTGTGTGGCTGGATGGAGTGTGAGTAGTAAATAACAGTTTACTGACGAGAACTCAAAAAGCAGAGCATTTCTATGTAAATAGGATTTAAATCATATGGATAGAAGTACTGCTTTGGGCACAGCATTTTCTATTAAAATTGTTTTGATAAGCTGATTAAGAGAGTTACTTGAGGTTTTCATAATTGTTAATGCCCTTGATCTCTGGCATGGTGTATCTGATCAAATAGTTCTTATACACTGTGTCCTTAGGGCTGGTGTTCTTTTGTTTCATATCCTAAGTTAAACAGCATCTGGTTGTAATTATTTTTGTAATTATGGCTGCGTAATATGATTCCACTTTCCAATAACAAGGGCTCCAATTAATTTTTTTCTCCCTCAAATGTGTATTGTACAGGGGGAACTTGTGATTCTGGAGAATCCCATGAAAATGATGTCATACTTTATGCCAAGATTGAAGGCAGGAGGGAACACATACCTCTTGACACCCTGACCTATGCTGCTTACAAGGTAAATCGTTTTAAACAAAGTAGGTGGGTGGGATTGATAGATCAATCTATTTTTAAGCCATCACAACAATGTTGTATGTTGCATTCCATACGGGCAGTCAAACATGATCTCCCCAAGCACATCAATCATGTGCAGGTCTCAAAATAATAGGGTGCCTTTGCGACACAGCTCTGCGGTTATTGCTGGTTACTCCACCCCAGAGCAGGACAGCCGCGTTGGCTAGTGCTAGGATAACAGGCAAATGGACAATGGGAAAAATCTTCAGCCATCAGCTGAAAACTTTGGTGATAACGCCTCCTCAGTTTGACAGTCAGGAGCTACGTCCTGAGAGGGTCAGTCATGGTGAGATCGGTGGCTGGGAGGACAGTGACTGGGAAATGCCTGGATGGCTTTCCTGTGCCTGGTGCAGGAAATGTCACATTTTACACTTTTTATTTCCGTTTTAAATACAGTTGTGTGCCCTCTAAGAGGGTCTGCAGTGATGCAGGCATGAAGTCAGCCATAGGAGGCAGTTGCTGGCAGTGTGCGCAGGCAGCTTCTCCTCTGCCATTACTGCATCCTCCTTGCAACTACGTCCACCACCCTCAGGCGCGACAGTAAGCACCTCGAGCTTGCTGTCAGGATCATTCCTGTGCAGGGCAAGGAAGCACGTAGACATGTCTACCCTGAGTAACCCAGCCCTGAGGTTTCCTTCTGCTGCTGCTGTAAAAAAGATGGCAAAAATTGACAATACGTATACGCGTGGATGCACTAGAGATTGAAATGCAGTGTGCTTGTACAGTGTGGGGGAAATTTGGTGGTAAAGACACAGCTGATCTCAAGCACAGGTCTGGGTGCATTTTCACTGTAACTGTAGCATTCATAGAGCAAATGTTTACAGTAGGGTTTGGCCTGGGTTTGGTTAAGTCACTTGCATTGTTTCATTGTGCATGGCTTCCCTCCTTGCCTGCTCTTGTGTGAAAGATGGGGTAGAACTTTTTTAAAACTAAGGAAACTGTAATTGTAAAATAATAAAAAATTAATTGGGGAACTCAGGGAGAGATAGGATCTGAAATTACACTGACTTCATTGTGCAGCTTTTTTTAAAACAAGCAGTTTTAAAGCTGACATCCTCTTTTGACATAATAAAGGTCTAATTACGTTGCTTTAGGACAAAGGCTAAGTTTTATAAAGCAGTGCTTTCATTTATTTCCACAACATAACATCCTCCCTGCATACGCCTGTGAACTCATGCTGTTATTCCATTCTCACGTATTCAGACTAGACATGCCATCACCCTGCGTTTGCTTCTGTGAGCTGAGAGGCTGCAGGACAAGTAGCATCTTCCATTACCAATGAAACACTGACAAAACAAACTAGTATTTTTCAGAACACAGAAGGTACAGTCTTTTTCACAGTGTCTTGACAGCCAAGCAAACTGATCCCACTAAGGCGGTAAGCAGCACTGGTATCCAAAGTGTTAACAGCTATGCACATAATATAAAAAGCTTTTATTTGGGCTCTTCTGTGGAAAAAGGTGGCAAAACCAGAAATGAAGCAAGGAGAGAGAGAAGTACATGTTTGATTCAGCACATTGGAAGTTGCTTTTCTATTTTAAATAGTACTTTGTGACCTTTTTTAATATTATTTATTTTATTTAAGCCTAATTTAATTTCTTTTAAAGGTTCCATCTTTGGTTTCTGTTGTCATTAGTCCGGACCTGCAGACTCCGGCAACCAAGTTTTGCCTGAAGCAAAAGAGTCACCAAGGCCACAACAGGAATGTCTGGGCTGTGGATTACTTCCACGTCCTCCCAGTGCTCCCTTCCACGGTGACTCACATGATCCAATTTTCCATCAATTTGGGTTGTGGAACTTATCAACCTGGTAACAGGTACAACAGCCAAGATTTCTCTTTTGATTATCATCTTTCTAGCACATTTTGGTCTATAGCATCTGTATGAGTACTTGGGATTTTTTTTCGCAGAAAGAACGAAGCCAATTAATAATGACAAATATAAGCTGCTCAAAAACTAATGCTTCTCCTAATCTCCACAGGCCCAGGTTTATATACCCCATGTGTGATAAGGAGTCTATTAAATAACTTTCTAGGTCAAAACTTGCTTTTCTTAGTCCGTTATTCTGAAATATGCTCATGATTTCAGAGCGACTTTTGTTCCAGTTTCTAATGGATATGAGATTTACCTGTTAATACTGCGTAGGGCTGAAAGTGTTAAAGACAGCAGCAGAAACCTGCCCTGCTGACCTGCCAGAGATTGCTGATGTCACAAGCATATCTAATTCTTGTAAGGCTGATCACAAATGGCCCCTCCTGGCCCAGTGCTCAAGGCCACAGACATCTTGGTCATCCTCTGTTCCACCTCTCCAGTTTCTTAACATCCCTGTTCAAATAGGGGACCCAAAACCAAACTGTCGGCTGTCCCTTTTTCCTTGTGTACATGTGAGACTGTTTATCCTGATATTTTATGAGGATTAAGTTAACTTATATTTTTTCCAGAGCCAAAAGTTTAAAGGAGGAGACTGTAAATGCTTTCACATCCATGTCCTGTGGCATCTGCTCCCAACTGGAAAGAGCTGCGTTAGCACTGACAGTCCTAACAGCCATGCAGGGCAGCAGAATTCAAAGGGCAGCAAAAATCACGTCATTGCACTAATATTTGATAGGAAGAGAAGGCAGCAACATTTTTCTACATGGAAAGTGAAAACTTTACCTGTAAACACTCCTGGCCTGTAAACATGTGTTATATAAAGTCTGTCTCAGTCTGTTATCTCATGGGGATTAGTATATATTTTGAAAGATTAATATTCTTCCTTCACGTAAACTATTTCTGAAGCAGAAGTGAGCTTCTTCATAACAAAGGAAGCACTATGTCCCCATTATCCCTGTTTGTATTTCCCAAATACAGCAGCATTTCCCATCTCCTGGTCTACAGCATTATTCATAATGCTTTCACTACTGCAAATGTGAGAAGCTCGCAGTGAATATAAGCGGTAAATATGACCCTCCAAGGTATCGGTGCAGTTAAATCTAAAATAAATTAGTCAAAACCTCCATAAACTGTTTTAATGCACACTTACAATATCACAGTGATGGTACATTTAAATAAAGTAATATTGTCAGCAAATTATAATGAAAAGGAAAAGTTATAATCCAATAATTTAGTATTGAGGTGATGAATTATGACTTTTATAATGTTCCACTGACATTACTTAAAATAAAACAGAATATTACAAGCTAATTATATAGAGGAAATTACAATAGTATTTTAGTAAAATACTAAATCTGTAATAAATCAAGCACTTTCTATATTACTTTTTCAAGGTCCTCAGAATGTAAAAGATCTAAGGATTTCCCTACAGTCCTAGATTGTAAAGTGTTTTTAAAAACATGCAGTGAAACAGGGAAAGAAAAAGTTTTAGTAATAGCTTTTTGAAAACTGAACTTGTCAATGAACTTTTGGGAGAACGGGTTTAATAACTCGTTGTCAGAGACTCAGTGGGTGGTCTCATGGAGTTTCCAGTTCTCTAATGTCACTACCTGCGCATGGATGGTTTGGTTTACTGATCATCAATGACACCAGAGAACAGCAGCCTTTTTCCTGGTAAATCTGGAAGTTTTGCATATGGTTATGTCCCTATGACACAAAATTCACCGCTGAGCACTCCAGGTTCTGTGAGGTGGGAGGAAGCCTCCAAAGACCGCTATGGCTGGGCAGCACAGACGCTCCCACGGCTCCCGGGGGCTCTGCCTGCTAGGCGGGCTCCCTGAAGGGTGCCCTTCCAGGTCCCCTCCACTCTCTGTGGTCCTCGGTGGGGGCTGGCTGTTTTCACTGTTCCATAGTGCTTTTCTGGTCTCCATTTTGGCACGATGGGTGGAGGAGGCAGGTGACTGAGGAGTCCAGTGAAAGTTAATATTTGTCTGCAACAGAAGGCAAGAGCGAGCCAGTGCATGAATAACTAGCGGTCTTTTGACCACCTTTTGAAGATATAATGTTTAGCAGCTGGCAGCCATAAGTGTCCTGTGCTCACATGGTGCTGTCTAGCTCTGATGAACCCCAGTTTTCTCATCATTATTTTTGAAGACATTTCTAGCTGGAATATAAGAGTAACATCAGCTCATTTAACAGCAGCAGCATAAAAACACTAGGTAGATGGTGGCCAAAAAAGGACTAGGTGTTTAGACAATCCTCAGTCTATAGGCTATCCTTTTGTTTTTTAAACACTCAGATTTTTTTTCATGTATGTATTGTCAGGATTTTTTTGTGTTTAAAGTCTGCTTAAACTTTTTTCATGTTTCAGCATCAGTTATTAGGAATAGCAGATTTGGTGGTTTCTCAGTGTTGGTACTTCTGCATTCATATCTATGCCAGATAGGCTCACGGTGTCTTTCTCCTTTCTTTCCTTCACTGTGCTATCAGCGTCAGCTTGGAGTTTTCAACCAACCATGGTCGCTCTTGGTCCCTGCTCCACACTGAGTGTTTGCCTGAGATATGTGCTGGGCCTCACCTCCCCCACAGCACCGTCTACGCCTCTGAAAATTACAGCGGGTGAGAGTATTCTCTGCAGAGCTAACTGAGATGCAAGATTAGAGAAGTGAATTATAGGTGACAGAAGAAAGCAGCAAAGCAAGCAACCCTGTGTCATCTTTCATTTTTTACCAGCTGAGGACAGGAAGAAGGAGTGTTCTGGTCTCCCTGGCTGCCCAGTGATGAAATTTTAAATATATGGGGCTCCTTCTGTGATATAATGTTATTTTTCTGATGCTAAAGATAAATTACAAAAAAAAAAAAAAAAACAACCCGTGGACAGCATGCTGGTAATTAAAAGAAAAGTTATATCTTGTCAAAGGCACAAAAGTTTTCTTCTTAGTCAGAGGAACCATCAGTCAAAGCCATATTTACATTCTCAGACACATTTACTCACTTGGAATCCCATTATTAGGTTACAATGAAGCACATCCTCTGTACTTTTGCAGATGGAGAAGTTTGCTAGTGTCGCTTTCTTATATCAAACCTTCTCTTTATTAAGTCTCTTCAGTCCTGTTCTGACCATAAAATGAACTGTGAGATCTTGTTACATAGCGCAAATCCCATGACTCTGTATCCCTCTGTATCCCAGCTTCCACAGCCACTTCAGAGCAGCGGGTATGACCATGAGAAGAGAGTGTAGTTGAAGCATTGCTATCGTCTGGTGACCCCCATTTCTGTACCATTTTCATAGGGATCATTACCCCCGGTGTGTGTAGGAAGTATAGCCACTGTGGATGACATGAGAATGATGTCCCAGACCACAGCAGGCCAAATCCTCTGTGCCCCTCTTCTTACCCCCAAGGGATTCCACCAAAAAGAGCTCAGTCATACGGAAAGGTTTAACACAATATGCAGTTTAGGGATATTCACTGTGATGGGGGAGTTGCTGTAGAGAAGCAGGTTAAGATCTTTGCTGACTTCATGCCTTCATACAGGGAAAATAATGGCTGGGGTTTATAACAGAATAATTAACATTCTTCTTATATTGTAGGAAAAAATGGGCCATGGGTTTTTTTTTAATTTCTATTTTCAAAAGCTGCAGTAACTTCATGGTTTCGTTTGAGCAGATTTTAGAGTTAAAAATTCTCACAAAGCTTCCAGTATAAGTAAACACTTCTGCAAAACATACAAATGCTTAACAACTATCAATGTGAAATGTTAGTATTTCTGTTACATGTATTTCAGGTGGAACCGAATAACTATTCCCCTTCCCAATGCGGCATTAACAAGTGACACCAGGATTCGATGGAGGCAAACAGGACCAATCCTTGGAAATATGTGGGCAATCGATAATAGTTAGTATTCTTATCCATGATCATGATATATCAGAAGAGTAAATTTTTATATGCTGCTCCAAGTAAACACATTTTCCAGAATCACAGGTCAAAGGATTTTCAGTTTGTTAAATTCCTCCGCTTGGTAGCAAGTGCATTTTGAAGCTAGAGGGGAATTCTGCCATTTGAAAAGACAATAGCCCAGCAGATTACCCTTTCTTTTTTTTTTTATTTTAATTGAATGCTTTCCAGGAAAATATATTGGTGGCAAGGGCTTAATATAACATTTCCTCTGACTGCTTAGTCTTAATTACATAAATAGGTACTACACTAAGGACATTTACTGTGCCAGCCTAAGGAACAGTTACAGCATCTGGGACATAATTTTCCTTCTGGAGATAGAAAACATTTAGAAAGCAATGCTGCTACCAAACACTGACAAAACTTTTACATTTTTTACAGCATCTTCAGGGGCAAAGTACCATCTGTTTCAGGGAACTATTTTTCTTTTTAGAAATTATTTTTCACCTACCTATTCTTTAAATGGATGTGAAGAACTGGGAGGTGCTTATATTGACTCATATAATTAGAAAACTTAGTGCAGAGGATAACTAAGGCCAGTCTTGAAAGGAAATATTTTAAAGCACAGGAAAAGTATTTAGGAACACAGGATAAAATAGATACATGGTATGAAATGCAGAAATAAGCATGATTGGAAGGGCTAACTATGAGAAAGTGCAAATTTGCTTATTAGCCTTAAATGTTTTGGGACTAAGTAAACTACATCCAGAATTTGTTTTGTTAGATTTGTGAAGTACGTAATTCAAAGATTTATGGTGGTATACAATAGCCTATGAAATTTTGTAGTGATTCCTAATAAGGTTTGATATAGAGCCTGGGAATGGTAAATAGTTACATTTTGCAAAATTCTTAAAATAGATTACTGTCTAGTTTTGAAAATAAAATCCTTGAAGCTGCCTTGATAACATAATGCTACAAATGAAAGTTTTTCACAAAAAGTAATGAAAATAGTTCTCTTAAGCACATTAATGGGAATTAGCATAATTTTGATGTTTTAGAGTATTCGTACTTGTCTTTAGAGATGATGATTTATATCAAAAAGAAAGTAAAATGAAGGGAAAAATTTAGGTATATATACATAAGATGTGTGTGAATATCTGCAAAGATGAGTTTCTACCTAACAAAATGCAGACTATAAGTGTTGGAAATGCTCACAGAAGTTCACAGAAATAAGAACAAGACAAAATCAATGCAAGGATACAAATTCTTTACAACAGAACAAAACAACAAGATTTTGGAAATTAATGGACAACTCATATATATCTACCCTACCTTTGCTTGTACAACTAAATACAACTTCATTAAAGGATGCCACGTGCTCCACTCAGTACCATCTCAAAAGCAATTTTACCAACCAAACTGCCTGCTCTGAAATTTGTTTGAGGTGTAGAACCATGAAATGGGAGTCAAATCTTAAAGATGAACGTATCTATGAGTTTTTGCCTGCCTCCTTTGTCAGATACTAGTGGAACTCAAGCTTTGCACTTTGGCATAGTAGGGAAAGCCTTAGAAATATTGGCAAGCTACTCAAATTCTTGGAGAGAGGAAGATTTTCAAGGATTCAGCACTCTGACTTTTAGCTTCACAACTGTTTCTTATGTGAATTAAGCTTTAAATGAAATCTGGAAGCTGGCCATCTTTTAGAAACACTGGAAAACCGCCAATTTCTATAAAGCTTTTTTCATTTTGAACGGCATCATTACATCTTTAACCCTTCTACTTTTACCACCCCCTCAAAAAGACCTCAAAAGAGACAAATAAATCAAACAGACAGAATAGAATTTTTGCACCTTGAAAAGTGAGAAAATCTAGAAATCACATGAAATCTGATGGGGAGTTAGTTACAGGGAGCAGCTAACAGGGATTTGGAGTGCATCTGTCAGGGAGTACTGACACACTGCTATTATGATAGGCAGCATCATAAAACTAAGAAGAAGTATTGGTTGTTACAGATGATTTTAAATTGGTGGCTATTTGGATGACATTCCAAAAGTCACAGTGCAAGTGAATGACTCCAACTAACAGGCATTCTTCAACAGAAAAGATGACACTACTCATGGTTAAGGCCTATTTATCATACTGTATTGAAAGAACACTGCCCATAGGTTAGCACTTTGGGCTAGACCCAGATTAATGCTTTTCTTTATAGTAGCGCAATGAGATGTAGATTATACTGAGATTTGCTCATCTTTTCATCCTTCATATTTTTCACAAAATATCAACGATGTTGATAAGAAGTCATTGGAGGAAGATGAAGTAAAAGAGTAAAACAAGTCTAAAGTGTTTCTGAGTGCATACGATTTGGAGTTTTATTCCATTGGAAAGAATCAGTTAAAGTGTATATTTAATAGTTACTTAAGACATATCAGGGCAGGTTCCAATTCCAGTAAGTCCGGTGAAGTTAAAAGTATGAGGATTTCAGTGAGATAAGCAGCAATACATTTTAAAAATCTATAGGGCCACTATTGGAATGTACAAATATTGGATTACATCTCTGAAATAAGATGAAGAAAATGGAAGGCAAGAAAAGGGCCAATGCATAGCAGATCACCTAACCTCCTTCACAATCTTAGAAGATGAGGTACATCAGTTAAAACATCACTAGTGTCTCAAGCCACAGATAGACATTAAATAACAAATTATTGCTGGCTATCCTTGACACCGAGCATAATTCCATTGTGTTCTACAGAAGGATACAATCAAATGCATTTTATGCTTTTGTAGCCCTCTTCCAGCTAGTGGGATTAAGACAAATACAATAATTGTATGATCAGATCTGTATACTTTCTTGTATTCATTATATTCTGTTTATCACATAACATAATCCTTAATTTAACTGATTTCTTTTCCCTGCAGTTTATATTGGTCCATCTTGCCTCAAATTCTGCTCAGGGCGAGGACAGTGTACTAGAAATGGCTGCAAGTAAGAGTTATAATTCAATACTTGTATTCAATTTCTGTCACATAGTTCACTTGATGATCTGAAAGTTGAACTGATTTTCATTTCTGCCCTTGCTTTTTGAGATGACTAAATGTAAAACTAGCATAGCTCCCAGAATGCATAAAGTTCACTGGAGAGCTAAAGATCAATCTTTCTAAACAGCAGCATATTTAATTTTTTTTTTTCTGTAATTGTCTTTTGGGGGAGAGTCTAACTTCCAAATCATCTTAAAATGTGCTACAGAGCACACTGAAATGTCAGTGATGCATGCTTCATACTGGTTTTAGAGGTGATTTGGAACTGTATCTCTTTTATATTAAATTTTGGGAAAGAATCACAATTTTCATAGTTCTAATATCCCATAGCCTAACAGACCTCAAGGAGAGAAGGTCAGCACTCCACTTTTTTCTGAAAGTCTGGCTTGTTAAATGGGTTCCAGCCTAAAAAGTAAAGGTATTTATTCAAACCCAGTAGGCACATTCAAAATATTGGCGTAACTATTTTCAGGTATTAACAAGAGCATGACACAGGGTGCATTCTGTTCTGTTACTCAATTTCTTGTACTCACATCTGATATGCTATGGATAAAAGCAAATTAATCATTTTACATATGAACAACTGTAATTTATTTTGGCAGTATTTTTGTTCCAAAAATTGATAAAAATATTTCTGTATTTTGTGTTATGTGTAGGTTGGTAGGTTGTTCATAACTGTAATTTTTTTTAATCAGAAAAGTAAGTACAAGCTAAAAGAAAGTCATTGGCTATGCAATACCTAAATGAAGTTTAAAGAGGTTCTTGGTCCTTAGATTTGAGAGGGACTTTGTAGGCATCTTCAGTTCAAGAACAACTGCAGCCACTGTGTTGGTTTGCCAACCAACCACAGGAGAAGATGGGTCATTAATTGCACTGTTCAATCTTCTTCACCTGCAGGTGTGACCCCGGCTTCTCAGGGCCGGCATGCGAGATGGCGTCACAGACCTTCCCCGTGTTTATCTCAGAGAGCTTCACCAGCTCCCGCCTCTCTTCCTACCACAATTTTTACTCCATCCGGGGGGCTGAGGTCAGCTTCGGCTGCGGGGTCCTGGCCAGTGGCAAGGCCCTGGTCTTCAACAAGGATGGGAGGCGCCAGCTTATCACCTCCTTCCTTGACAGCTCCCAGTCCAGGTGAGAGGGGAAGAGCAGTAACGTGAGGCAAAGAAGCTGGGGAACCCCTCCCCTCCCAGCTACAACCTTGTGTATTGTTTAGCTGATTGTTTTAGCAGGAAGAAAAGTTTTTTAAAAACTCCTAGTTCCATATTTTGACGGTGATTTCATAGCCTTGTCTTTTTTCCTCATGCTTTGTAAACAACAGAGCCCAAAACAGACTGGAGGGAAGTTATTGTACAGCTTGGATGGAAAATATGAAATGTTAATATCAAACCTGAGTGTCAAAGCCAAGTGCTAATTAATTATTTATAAGGTTGTGTTTATTTGACAGCTTGTGGCAGCTGATTAGATCCATTCACTACCTCTCCCTCCCCTTCAGTGCCTAATAAATAATTAAATGCTGTAATGATTGGCGTTTTTTAACTGTATATGCCACATTGCATTACTTGACAGTGAAAACAAATTGCACGTACAAAACCCCATAACTGATATTTATCCAAATTTGTCTAGATTGAGAAGATCTGAAAACAACCTGGTTAGGGAAAAAAAAAAACCAAACAAACCAACCATCACACTATGCAAATGATACCCTATAAATATTTGTGTAATTCTGATCCAGGTTCCTGCAGTTCACGCTACGCCTGGGCAGCAAGTCAGTGCTGAGTACCTGCAAAGCACCCGACCAGCCCGGGGAAGGAGTGCTGCTGCACTACTCCTACGACAACGGGATTACCTGGAAACTACTGGAGCACTATTCTTATCTCAACTACCATGAGCCAAGGTATATGCATAAATATTACCAGGAGTGTTATCTACATGCAGTTAATGCTGGTAGTGGTAGTCACTGCAACGCGGAGAGTAAGCGTATCTGCCCACATGGTGCAGGAGTGAGTGGAGTGAAGATCTTTTATTGCACACTGAAAGTTACCACTTTTCCTTAAGATTTTGCAGCTCTTGTGGTCACTTCCCATTTTTGCCTGCTTCTATAAAAATGAACGCATGGATTTAATGGCATCCGAGTCTCAGGTGATGTGACTGAACAAGCTGAGGCAGTGCAGGATGAGGGGTAGAAACGTACTTGTGGGAAATAGGGGCATGTCTCTTCCCATGGAAGCAGCCACTTGCAAAGACAAACTCACATGAATTATTTGTAGCTCTGAAGCTATAGATACCTTCACTACACCATCCTGTGGGATTAGGAGTTTGCGGGCAGCGTAGGACAACTGAGACAAGGTCTGACCATAAGGATCTCCCCAGGCCAGCAGGAAGATTGTGCCTGCTCCTGTTATGACGGGAACTGCACAACTTTGTGCCTGTGGGAGGGACTCAGTGGCCCGGGAGGTCCTGCCGGTGACTGTGCCGGGGAATTGTGCAAATCGAGAAGAAGCCGAACAAAGAACTCATCTGGCCTAGCAGCACCTATGTTTGGTGTCAGATTAGAGAGGAATGTATCTGATGTACTTAGAGAAGAAGGTATTCTTTACTGTTTCATTTGTAATACCATCCACCAATTGCAATAAAGCAATGCAAGATCAGGAGTCTCCATGAGCACAACTGTACTGCAAGCCCAGAACAATCTGGGCTGGCTCTGTGCAAACCCCCTCAAACCTGGAAGCATCCACCTTCACGGGGTGCTACAGCAGATCCCATAAATCCCGACGAAAGGAGATGCTCTGCGAGGGGGCACACAGGAGGCAGACCCGACGGTGGCATGGCGGGTCCCACTCCAGCTGGTCCATTCCTGCCCAAGGGTGGCTTTGCACTGGGTATCGCCCTGCATCCTCTTCTCTGCCCCTCCACCCAGTTCCAGGATAAGGCCTGTGTCAACCCCAGGGCTGGGACTGTACATAGTCTGCAAGTCACTTTAACCACTTACAACTTTCATTATTTATATTTATTGAGCTCAGATCAGCGCATTTAAAAAAAAAAAAATTGGATTTCCTCATCTTGTTAATAATTCACTACAAAATTACAATATACAGAATGTGATTAAGAATATTCTAATGAAAAAAACCCCAAGCTTGTAACATTAAATATATTTCCTGGGAGAAATCCTCTCAGAAATCTGAGAGGAAGGACTGTGTTTGGTAGAAGTATACTGCATGTGGACTTTAATTTCTGAAGTTTTAAATGTTTTCAAAGGAAAGATGCTATGAACTGGAACACTTATAGGCCTTCTTCAGAATTTCCTTTCCTGTCCTTTATTATAGTCACATATATATTTTATATGGCCCCGTTTCTAATTCTTAGATTCAAGATTACAGCTGTAGGAATTATATTTCCCTAAAGGTTTTTAATATATAGCACTATGAAATTTTTATAACAAAAAGGAAAATACACATTCAAGTGACGGATTTTAATGAAGTTTAAGATATAAATGTAGTAAGTTATACTGATACCAAAGACTTTTTTTGCTTTTTGAGGTTAAGTATGAAACACTATTTCTGATGTTCTGACAGGGCAAAGAGCTAAGCACAACATACACAGGTTAGAAAGGTTTTGCCATGGGATATGCATAGTCCACTCTAGGTAGACAGAAAAATGACAGACATACAAACCTGAAGATAATGGTGGCAATAATTATGATGAAGAAGATGAAGAAAGCTTCACCTTTTCATATTATGTTGTCTGAAAATATCAGCATTTTTGGTAACATAGATGGACTGCTGTGAAGTTTGGCAATCAATCTGTATCCAGAAATTTAATTAATCTTCAGTCATACAAAAAATAATTACACATTTAATGTTCTACTGAAAAGGTGCATTTAATCTGCTAACATTTGACAGCTGCATTTTTCTTCTGAGCAGAACAACGGTGGCTTTTCAATATTACGTATGCGCATAGCTTGAAAGAATGAGATCAGAGCAAAGGTCTCCCAGCTGGTTTTTAAGAAATCTAATGGTAGCTGGTAATGTTAGTAGGAACACTTTTCTTCTCTGCAGCAGAAAAGTCATTAGCAAGAATCACCCTCCCTCTCCATCTATCTCCAACAAATCAAAGCCAGACGGAGAAGCTGTTATAACTGGAGATGTAGTCAGGTTCTGCATACTAACATACGTGCCCTATATGGTGGTTTACATCAACATTTTTAAATTGTGTTTGCTTAATCCCCTGCGATGAGAAATTTATTTTAACATGTGTTAAATATTTTAACATCCGATAGGTGTATCAGTGGTGTATGTCATGATTTAGGATTTTCTGTAAATTACTGTCAGTGAGAATTAGTGTCCACATGGGTGAGCTTATGAGAGTTTAGAGTGAAAGGGAAGACGCAGGCATCAGAGACAGTCACCCGCAGATAAATATACCCAGGATTATAACAGTGCATTAGCTCACACAAGTGCCAAGTGCTTCACGGCATACGCTGGTTACAGTGCTCCTCCCAGCCAGGGTACCGGCTTTCCTCAGCTTCACCCTACTGAACCATGGGAGACAAAATCTTTGGTTCCTTTTAGCATCAGTAGCGATTTAGTGTCATTTGTGCCTTTAAAAATTGACCCCAAAAGTGGTAGAGTTGCTGCTTATTAGGAACCCTTCGTAGAAGGGAAGTCCTTGTAGTTTGTTCACTAAGTGCCAGAGAGTAATGCGGGTTGGTCTTTCTCTTAGAAGGGTATGAAGTCATTCAAGCATGTAAAGCCTTATGTCTAGAAAAAACTTGGTGCTAAAGTATAAAATGATGTTTCCAGTTTACTTGATTTGTCATTTTATCCACATTTCCTCAAAAAGAGAAAGCAAAATATCAGCTACATGATGAGCTTGCCAAAAAGCCTTTTGCCAGCAGGTAATTGTACACCGATGGAGACAAATGTCCCTGTTGCCAGTCTGTTTCACAGCTCACATGCGTTGCGTGGGGCACCATGGTCCTCGTGATTTATGGAGCTTTCAAGAAGGTGTCATTGCTGTGGCAATTAATGCATGCTCCCTGCTGCTGTGTAAGATAATTGTTCCTGGAAATTAGATATTACTCTTAATTTTCTTTGCAGTTTGTCAATTATAGGTTTGTTGACATAGCTGCCATGACAAATCAGGTGACCTTGCATACCAGAAGTGCCTGGGACTCACCTCCAGTTGCATCTCTATGCAACTACAGAAGAAAAGTGTGTGCCATAAGAGACTACACATAATCACACTGTCTGACAAGATGAACCTTTTCTGCTTGAACATGGCGATTTACAGGGATGGGTTCTTCTAGGACAAGAGCAACACAGGCGTGATGTCAGTGCTGTGCAGAAACAAGTACAGATGTTAAGAAGAGGCATCTCTTCAGTTCGGGATAAAATCCACTGAGTCTGAGAAAGTGGAGCTGGAATTTGTAAATCTTTGTCAGCCAATCATCTTTTTGGCAGTCTAAGCCTCTGGCCTACAGCTGGGCTTCAGGTGGAGGGCATTCAGAGGAACTGTAAAATTTACAGAGAGTTACAAAGTAGCAAAATTTACAAAATTGGTGGGTTTTGCACATGGCTATCTTTCAATAAACACATCGACTACCAAGAGAACTAACGATTCCCCTGTCCCTGTCACTGGTATAAGCTATACCAGTAGATGCTAAGGTATTTGTGGGCTGAATTTAATCCATGGTTTCTAGGGTCAGTAAGAAAAAAATAACCATAAAATGCATTCCCATGAAATTAATACAAACAGCAAAACTTTCAATAACAATTTTGTTTTGTTTTCCAGGATAATTTCAGTGGAGTTGCCTGAAGATGCAAGACAGATTGGCATTCAGTTCAGATGGTGGCAACCGTATCACTCTTCTCAAGGCGAAGACGTGTGGGCAATCGATGAAATCATCATGACCTCTGTGCTTTTCAATAGCATCAGTCTGGACTTCACCAACCTAGTTGAAGTCACACAGTCTCTGGGATTCTACCTGGGAAACGTTCAGCCCTACTGTGGTCATGACTGGACTCTTTGGTGAGAAACGCATATTCATTTCTGTTCTGCTTTTGTTTCCTTTGTCTATTCATCCTCCTAGGAACCAAGCGATTTCTGCAAATGAGTCTTTCTGGCAGCTATTCAGAGTAATTGTGTCTCATCCTCACATTACGGACAGAAATACAGTGGCTAATCTAATTGCAATTAGCAGTAAGTTTTTACACCTCATTGTACAGAGATTTATTTTGATGGTAACTTTGAATGTAGCATTATTTCCCCACAAAATATTTAAAGAGTATCCTAATAGAAACAATTTTAAATATTTTCATAATCTTCACTTAAAATCCAGTCTGGTTAATATGGATATACAGGTTATGAAATAATCTGTTAAGTACAGACTCCGAATATTTTGTAAGTGATGTTCAGATCTGTGTACATAGCTGTTAGATTACACTCCCAAAAAGGAAAGGCAGCAGAATGTTGGTAGAATTTGTAGTTATTTTGTCTGGTATTATATACATGGTCATTTACACTGTGATCAGTATTATGACATATTGCAATTATGCCTAAAATGTGTATTTAGAAACAAAAGCAAGAAAACATCATCTGCACAAAAGCAAAAAAAGGCAAGAAAAGAACAAGAAGTGAAAAACAAAGGAAAAGAAATTTCTGTTATTATTATGTAAAAATAAGCTTCTTTTTTAGTAAAACATTAACCTGCTTCACAAAAATTAACTTCTAGAGTAATGAGTGTAACATTTGTAATTAATACAAGGGAAGCTCAATTTAATCTCTATGTTTTGATTAAAACTAAATAAGTTTCGTGCTAGCCTGATCAACATATAAACCCAGTATGGCTTTAATTGGCATAGATATATTTATTTGGAGAAAGTACAATTACAGCAATTATAGAAAACCTCAAGAAAATATAAATAATTTTAGCATCCCCATGGGCACTCAGAGAAACACTGTTGGAATTTTATTAACAAGTATCTCTGAGCAATCTGATTTGACTTTCTGATCATCCGTCAAATGAAAAGGAGTTGGCTTAGCAGTAGGAACAACACCGAATGTGTTCTAGCGGTAATAATGAGGCAGTAGAAGCACCATTAACCACTTTAATAAGGACAAGGAAGGTACTCGCTGCTCATTAAAATGAAACAACATGTTAGGGCTCAAACTGTTTGCATCTTCTTCATCAAAGAGTTGGAATGAAAGCCCTTTAATGGCATTGTTTTCCTTCTGTTCTTGGAAGACCAGTTTATCATGGGGAGGGGGGTAGGTTATTTAAGATAGCAGAGGCTCGTCTGTTTTCCTCCTGTGACTCTAAATAAGAACCAAAATAATAAAAGCTAAGCTAAATTCTCCATCCTATATATTGGCTAGGATTTGTAGTGCTCAGTCATAGTGGAAGTGTTGTACTTTCCATGCATCAAATAAAGAATCAAAGCCTTTGCAATATTTCCTTACTATTTATGTATAAGTATTTTTCATTATCACTGGAAGACATGAACTCTATCCTTCACTGACCTTGCTTCTCTCAAGGGAAATTTTTAAACTTATACGAAGTCTGTACAAATGGCTGCTAGTTAAATTAATTATTGTTGGCTTTTCCCAGCTGTGAGTCCATTTGGTTCTCATTTTCTAACTCATGATTTTCTATGAGCAGAGTTTGCAGTAGCACTGACACCATCCTCTTGAGAAAAGTCTGACAACTGCTTTTTCATTAGTAGAACTATGGTAAATATGCTATAAATCATTTTACAGCGTGTCATCCCCTGGCCCATTTTCACTGAATTGCCTTTAATTGTCTATTAGGCCTCTGTTTCTGCCTCAGAATCTGTAAATCTGAAATATTTATCCTTAAAATTGGGGAAAAATGAGGAAGGGGATTTTTATTGTTGTTGAAGAGGGAGGTTGTTTTTTTCTGGCTTCATTTAGAAAAGAGAGGGTTTGATATACATATGTTTTGAGCAAAGGTGATTTTTGAGTGTTTTATAATGGTCTGTATCTGGAACAGTCACTTTATTTGATTGCAATCGTCAACATTTGGTTTCACATTGCTTCTTAGACTTTATTACAGCAAGTGTATTGAGTATACTGAAAGGACGCCAGAACACTTAATATAAATTCTTTGGTGATGTACATTAGTTCATCACTTCTCCAAAATGCTTGTACGTAGGCAAGGTTTTGACCCAAATGCCTCTGGAGCATTACAGACTATTTACAGCCACTTGCTGAAATGCATTCAAGTATTAATAAGGATGCTAACACTTTTTTTTTTTCTTTTTTCTTCAAATGTTCATCAGAACACAAATGAAATAGCATTATACAAATAAACTGTCTTCAGTCAGATTACGACATTATGATTTAACTCAATGTAACAGACAATAGAGTGTCCCACTGTCCCTGAAGCAGCCTGGGGGAAGACTGTAAATCTGGCTCGCAATGAACTATCCTCATGGTGCAATATAATGCGGTTGTCTTACATCAGCTTGGTAGTTTACCTGCATTTATAAAATGTTTTGTCTTTTAGATTAATTGTTACTCTGCCACATGCAGAAAGTTTCTTTCAGGTAATCGACTTAATTAAAATATATTAATATGTTTAGGAATTATTTAGCAAAGTAGGTACGATGCAATGTAAAGACATAAACCTCTCCTGCCTCTGATGGAAGCAGAACTGAGGCTGGCATGAGCGTTTGGCCATCATGTCAATATTCTCGGTCAACACAGTTTTACAAATCCAGCTGCATCCATGCAGCTTTTCAATATTCCTGAAAGTACCGGCCTTGAAAATGTGGTAACTCTGGGGATCCCAGAGCAGTTTGGAGCAGTGCAGATTGGCTGACATTGGCTGTGATATCATTCCCAGAAGTACCAATTAGTTGGCAGTGCTTTGAGGGAGAGTGATTGTTCTGAGGGCACCTATGGGTATTATGTTCCTGCGCCTCTGCAGGTCTAATTATATACGCACTAGAAACCAACTAACAGCTACATATTTATACAAAAATGTGGCCTCTGCATTCTCATTTCTGAAGATTTTTTAGTTAATTATTGTTATGCCAGGGATATTACTCCGTCTTTTACAAAATCCAGAAACGTATTCCAGCTGCGTGACTCCCAGAACAAAGAAAACATTTGGTATTCCAGCAGAAGAGCATACCCCTAACCATGTACAGGGGAGAGCTGGAGAGCGAAGAAGTAGAAAGTGAGGTGGAGCCCCCACCTTTAATGCTACCCTTGTTCAGCTGGAGGCAATTTGTGGATGACAAAGGACATAGTGAACCCATAATGTGATTTTTCTCTCCTTAAAAGAGCTTCTTATGGAGCATCACAGATTGTCTTCATCTCATCACTTTTCACGTGTCTTTAATACCCATTTTAAAGAGCTGTTTTTCCTTTAAAACTATGCTTACTTAATGTACTGTGTACAATATCCTGTGGCTAAATTATTAAATGAAAATGAATACTAAACTTAAAGTGTTTTAATCATGACCTGAATGACACCAGTAGAAAAGACTAGAGTTTAAGATTTTTTTTCTAGTTTTTCACCAGTGATATTGAATACAGAGAATTTTTGTGGAGACAAAGACAAAATGCAACATTTAATTCTTTGCACCTATGCTGAGTACCACTCCTTCGCTTTTCTTCCATCACTTTGGGGAAGACAGCTTCTGGGCAGATGCTTCATCAAACTGTTTAATTTCAACTCCTTTATTCTGTTCAGATGAGCTTTAGGTAACTGTGATGCGTTGTGCCCAGGTTTATGTGTACAATGCCAAATCATTTTCCAAATCTTTGCTACATAAAACTTTCAGCTGATTACACTGCACATGGCTGACTGATACCTGAAGAGCCTGGTTGTACTGGCACAGATTTCCCAGGAGGGCTTCAGTTAAAACTTTGATTTCCCACATCAGCAGTGAAATTTTGAGCTACACTGTAGAAATTAAAACCATGTCAGACCAAGTCAGCTTTAACTTTTAAATCTGCAGTATGTGTCATTTTGAAAAGTACAAGATAAAGTTTGGAAGAAAAATAAATTCAGGCATTATCCAAACAAATTCTTCTGAGCCGCATTCAGTCCTAACAATGAAGCCACAAACCATAGGTTGCCAGCTGGACCGCTGACGAGTGTACATGACATCCTCTGCTCAATTTAAAATTATCCTTCCCATTGAGAAGAAAAACACTGACAACACTGGCTGAAAAAGCAAACAGTTGAGATACAGTTTTCCAAGGCAATTTGCTGCCGTCTGGTCCAGTTGTCCATGACAGTGCCCTAGCAGTGAAGGGAGTGTCCATCCATAGTCAGTTCATGGTGCTGATTGATGTAGACTGGGTAGTTTCACATGGTGCCATGAGCTGGATCATCCTTTAGGGAAGTGAAGCCACAGAGAGCAAGGTCAGAGAGTAAAAAGGAGCCTGGATCTTAACTGGTGCTAACACCGATTTGATAATGAAAAAATAATGTCAACTTTCAGTAATTTATTCTAAAGAGTTAAGGTAGGATGCTGGCACTACTGCTCTCTCTGGAAAGGAAGCTGTAGGAAACAGTGTGGGTCAGTGAATTAATTTAAAAGAGTCCTAAGTAATGCTGACTTGTATTCCTAGTCCTTACACTAAGTCTGTTGTGACCTTGAATTTTACAGAGTTAGAAGATAATATGTTTTATTGTACAAAAATTAGGGTTTCTCATTTAAGATGATAAACTGTAACTTACTCAACCATAAGGGCAATGCTGAACCAGATTATTCTCTTCAGCACCATTGTCCTGAATGTAGTTCCTTACTGCTGCACGATGATTTGCAGGAATTTTCTTCAAAGAGATGCAATCCCTATCCTAAATTGTTCACATTTAAGAACAGTCTTGGAAAATGTTGAAGCTGAAAGGACGACAGTACTTCTGAAGACACTAACTAAACATCTCAAGCTACAGAGAGGGAGATGATTTTCATTCTACATGGACTTCCTTGAAAACATTCTGTTTTGAAGGCCAGTGTGCAGGATTCAAATTTTAAATTGTTATTACCTCCTCCTCTCTTGCACTTGCTTCTTTTTTTTTCCTTTTGAATAGCGCATGGAAAGAACCCCTGCATTTAGATTGACTAACCTTGTAATCCAAACTATATATTATGTTACCAAGTATGTGATAACTGGGTACCTTGTATCATAGATGAGGTTTGGTGCATTCCAAGCATTACTAATGCCAAAATTATCTTCCTCAATCCACTAGATAATGTGTTATAATTCTGTAGTTATGTAGTTATATATATTAGTACATCCTGCAGAAAACAAGCCAAGGATAAGCAATATTAATTCTGAAACACAGTCATAAGTCAGTGAATGCATTGCATATTGAATCACTTGAAAATCAATGGAATGAAAAGTCTGTGTAATAAGAACACTTTAAACTAAATGCCGTGTATCTTTACTGTCCAGTGCTTGAATGAAATTACAGCTTTTACTGCGACATGACCTTAGGCAGTGGACTCTCCTGGGAAAATGAAGTTTCTTTTTGTTGTTTTTTTCTGTATGTTATTCTTCGCTTGATCCTAACTTGATCCTTAACACAAAGAGCATATAGTATGAACTAAGAGAATAATTCAGTGTTTCACACACTGGGATACATTAAGGCCTTCCTGGTAATTTCCAGAAGTACCAATGGAAAGATGCTTCTGTGCATGGTCTCATCCCATGTGCCAATCTGCAGAACAAAGAAAGAAGTAGCACTGTATTTAACACAGAACCATTCATAATGTTCCCTTCTGAAATATTTTGGAGATGGATCTTGATTTTTTCCTTACATTTCTCAGTTTTACAGGAGATTCGAAGTTAGCTTCTAGCATGCGCTACGTGGAGACCCAGTCTATGCAGATCGGAGCTTCGTATATGATACAGTTCAACTTAGTGATGGGCTGTGGTCAGGATTTTACTCCTCATATGGACAACCAGGTGAAACTGGACTACTCCACCAACCATGGCCTCACATGGCATCTTGTTCAGGAGGTGAGACTGGCAGCGAGGACCCTTGTCTTCCATAAACTCTGCCTGTACAAAGATCAGCTGAAATGTACTGGTGGCACTGAGCAAAGGAGGATGTTTTTCTCATTCCCCATTCTACAAAGAAATTCTTGGTTGGATCAGTCAAAATAACTAATAGAAGTATTTAAACTGTTCTTCATGATATTTGGAAGAAAGGTATTTGAGAACCAGAAACACGAAATTGTGACAGGAATGGACCAAGGCTGCGAAAAGAAATGGGGCACAGTTAGAGCTACAGAGTAATGGCCGAGATCTTTCCTGTGCTATTGCTTTGTTTTTCAAAGCAAAATGCGTCTGCTGTTTCCTGGAATTTAAATGGATAGAAATTCTTTCTGCCCTTGTGCGCAGCCATTTCATAAATGGAAAGCGCATTCCTTCAGGGGATTGTAATGTAGAGCCTTTCATCTCCCATCCCTGGTTCAAACACAGTCCAGGGCCATAATGACTGGCTGTTTCCCCGTCTCTGCTATAAGTGCAAATAGCTGTGTTGGCTGCTATTTCCCCGTGTGGCTCAGCCCTATCTCAGCACAAATGCAATAGCACATTTGGCCATATTTTGTGCTTTTGTTTTCCCTCTTAGACAGCAAGCTGGACTTTCCCTGGCCTCGGGGTGAACTAATGAAGGTCCTTCGGCTGCCTCTGAGAAGGTTCAGAGGGTGTCAGGGAACTGGTCCTGGTGCCTTTTCACTGCCTGCTCTGTAGGTTCACAGAGGGATTTGAACACCCAGTCCCACATCTCCTATGAGCAATGAAAGCACCATGCTGTTACCTTTTGCCACGTTGTGTTTTGCCACATTTACTTTGGGGGGTCAGAGTAGAGAAATAGCAATAACTGAATTTTTAAACTTTGCAAATCCAAGTAATGCTTGCTTACCTTAAACAGAATTCAGGGGAAAGCTATAAATACTGTATTTCAAACGATGGTCATGTCTTTTATACCTAGCAGGCATCACCACGGTGTCCAAGAATAGTTCCTAGTGGTGGATGTTTGGGGTTTGTCCTTGCCATCAATGGAAGATCAGTTGCCTTCAGATTTTAGTGCTCCTTTCCTCTCTCAGTGGAGCTGAGTTCAGAGAGAAAAATTTGCAGCCAAATAATTTTTCTCACACCGCCCATGTTGCTGTGATAAAAGAGTAATAGAGGAGGCTATTTGTAGTATATTTCAAGGATGTAATTTGGCAAATACACAAAACACTAATTAATTAAAATGTTTGAAAGTTTTGTTTGCTTCGCACGCACTGATCAGATCCTGTTTTATAAGATCTTGTAAGGGAGATGAATCAATGAAAAATGTTTGAAAATTGCTGGAAAGGAAACTAAGCCTTTAGAAAACCTACTGAAAAAAAAACAAAGCACAATAAGCTATCAGATCTTCATTTAATAATCTAAGATATTTGAGCAATAAATTTCTCTGTAAAATAATACATTCTGCCCTTCCTCATATTTAATATATACCTATTACTATATATTTTAACCATATAAATAGTCTTAAGTACTTTAACTACTGTAGAGAATCACTGCTTTATTTTTAGTTTCATAGCAGTCAAAGTAGGCTACTTGCATAGCAAGCATCTGTCCCAAAGGTCCCCCTTTTGCCTGACATCCCAGATAGGGTTGAGCACAGTGGTGAACAGCAAAAGGTTCTCGGAGATGTGGGGACGGTCAGGAGGAGCTGTACTGTGGGAGTAATGGCAGAATGGGCTCTCTGAATGGGTACCTAGAAAAGGAACACACAGGTTGGTAATAACATTCAAGCGCTTTATTAGTACCTCATCAAAACCATAGCACAAAAGTTTTGGGTGCTGTTCTGGCTGTCTATAAATAAATAAATGGAATATTGCAGAAAAATGGAGTAACATGGGAAGGGCAGGTCTAGAAAACTCTAAGAGGCTGGGATAATGGACTGCCTTTATGTTTAGTATAAACAACGTGATAATGATTGATTTTCTGAAAAGAAAAAAGAAAATTTGGGGAACAGACCTCTCTAGGAATCTGAGTTAAACATAAGAAGAATTGTAGAAGCAGGAAGGGGGAACGGCTGCAGAGCATGGTAAGGGCCCCTGGAGGCAACTTCAGTACACCGCAGTTGGGTGCTCTTACATGGCTCTGGTGATCCCTACCACTGCTCCCCACTGCAGACAAAGGGAGTGGAGGGAACCAGCATCCCCAGGCAGGGCCTCGCAAGTAGGCGTCTGAAACGACTGGTATAATGGTCTAGCGGTCACTTTCGTAGACTTATTCCATAGTTGACTTGTAGACTTACTTCATAGTCAGCGCTAGATGCTGGGGTGAGAATAGTAAGGCATCCTCATGGAGGACAATACAAAATTACTAGTCACTAATGCTAAATACACCTCTCTAAATGAGTGATATGGCTTTCTCCTATCCTAAATTGTACTACTATTAGTTTTCTGGTAAATTTTTTGGATCTTGCTGGGATTTTTCTGCTTTTGAGTCTTTTCTGCAACTTCTGGACCCAGGCATGCTCCTGGTTCTGTGTATGTTTAACCATCACTTCTGTTCCCGATTCTGCCTCAACATTAAATCTGATTTTGAAATATTTTACTTCAAGGAATGTCTTCCAAGTATGCCGAGCTGTCAGGAGTTTACATCAGCAAGTATCTACCACTCCAGCGAATTTACTCAGTGGAGGAGAATCACTGTCCTTTTACCACAGAAGACTTGGTGAGCATTTCTTTCTTTTTTTTTTTTTTTTTTTTTTTGGTTGAGTGGAGACAGTTCGTCTACTTTTGTATTGCTGTGACAAAGATCAAGTCGTCTGTAGATCATACTCAAGCCGGTGGGTGGGGTGCCAGAGTACCAGGGCTGACCCAGTTGCAGGTATTTAACATAAAATGCCTTCCTTACATAATCAGAGTGAAATGTTGGTGAAGTCACCAGAAACTATTGTTTAGGATTGTTTTTAATACATACTGTGACTCTTCTAGTAAAGTTCAGACCTTTTCAAAAATAGTGGTGCTTGTCTGTAAATGGCCCACTGGAGGAAGGCTTTATTTGGATTGTTAATTTTTATTTTGCACATTCCTTATTGTTTACATCTTCAGACTAAAGCCTTGTATAAACAATAACTAATGATTCATTTCTGGGAATTTTTTACCTCTTGTTTCTTTTTATAACATGTCTTCAAAAATAACATTCTCTTCTACATAAAACAGCAACAAAAATTATCAAATGCCCTACCCTATTCATCTTATTGTAATTAAACTTGTTTTGCCTGCCCTAACATTTTTATTTATTTAACTAGATGATATCTTCCTTTATTTATTTTAAAAGCTTTATTATAATATGCAAATAAAAATTTGACATAAATCTCAATAATCTTCAGGGCTTCCTTCATTTGAGAATTAAATTATTCCAAGTGGAGTTACGCCTTGGTTGTGTTTGACGTGAATGCATCACAGCAATTGCAATGAGAGCTTGCGCAGATTAAGTTATCATTGCATTTCCCTGTCCTTCATCATTTTTCTGCACTCTCCACGGCCTCAACACAACCCATTTCTACCAACTACCCAGCAATGAAACCTTCTTCCAAAACATTTGCCATTTTTACTGTACAGCCAATATTCAGAACTTCCTATTTCCAGGCAAAACATCAGGGACAAATATTGAATCTTTAAAGCTTATCAAGTCACATGATACCAAATGGCACAAGTAAGTCTATGAATAACTGCTTTGTAGTTAGATTATAACGTACTAAATCTTACATGCCATTGTGTGCCACCAGCTGTAAAAGCTGTGGCTTATATAGGCACTTAGGAGTTTAAAAAAGTGTCTGCATTTTTGCAGGATATAGTCCAAAGTACGCCATTATTTTTATATTTATTCATAAGATATATACTGTACTCAAAGTTGTTGTTATACACTGTATAGTTGATGTTAATGCCAATGTAGTGGGCCTTTTTTTCTTTAGAATCTAATAATTTTCCTCAGCATATGAGGTGACAGAAGCAAATAATTCCATTTTAATTTAGGAGACTGTGGGGAGAAATTATGATGAAATAATAGCCGGGTTCCTGTTTTATGTTGTGCATAAATCATAAATATTTCACACTTTATCTTGTATCTGAAGGGATTCCCGTCTGTTAGCAGAGTTTTGTTTGTAATTAAGGTACAAATTACCACTGAACATTACTTTGCTCTTCATAAAACACTCTTCCAGTGTGACTGTGTTGTGCTGCAGAGTAGTCAGGGTGAAGAGGAAGGATGGCTGCATGTTCCCCACCAAAACTGAGCCAACACACCAGGCACGTCCCAGCCACTTTCCCTCTTTTTTCCCTCCTTTCCACCAGCAAGGAGCAGACCAAGGGCTCAGTCGCTCCTTTGGGTTGAGATCAGGAGGGACTTTTTTGGGCATTTTTAAAGCACACTTACTAACAGAGGGCAAGTTTCTGCCTTTACAAACCTGGGGGTTTCTGGTGAACGTTTGATGTGCAGAGCTCCTCTACCACCCCAGCCACGCGGAGGGCATTGCCCCGGGAGCCTGGTAGTAAATATGCTCTGTCGGTCTCTTCTTCAGGGTGCTCTCCCTCCCCTTCCCCACCCATGCTCTGCTGCAAAAAGCATCCATGGGCGAAAAGTTGGCAATGGCCAGGAAGAGCAGTGCAGAGGGCGAGAAGGCGGGTCTCCTGCCTTCCCAAAATGGGGGTGAGGGCAAGGGGGCTCCAGGCACCTTCCTTCTGGCTCAGCCCCACAAGACAAGGGCTGCCAAATCCACACCCTGCCCTGTGCTTACTGCTCAGGGAAACAAACCACCTAAACAGAACTCGGGACCGGGGCTTGAGGCCTCGTTAGCCTTGCTGTGGCCCTCGGTAGCCTCGACGTGCCCTCACACCCCTGCACGGCCCCACGAGGATTGCTGGGGCTTTCAGCCCCGCACACACGGCTCTTGGCTGAGGGTTTGCACCTTGGGTGCGTAGGTAGTGTCCGGCTGCGGTACTGCACTCATGCAGCTGGAAAATTGTTCATAACTGCACCTATTTCTCTTGTAAAACTTTCTGGGCGTGCTGGTATTTCTGCACATCTGTAGGTGTTCTGCATGTGGCAAGCGTGAGTACGCAATGTCCCTGTGTTTACCTCAGATTTGGGGTGTGAGGAAATCCACTGCAACAGTGAGACTTGTATTGGAGAAATGAAACGTACGCACCTGCTTGCTGAAATTGTATTGTACTTGAACTGAACATTTCCAACACTGATGGAAATTAATTTCAGTTTTATGGGAGGCATTTACATATGAACAGGCCTTAATGAGATACAAGCAGCTGTCAGTTGCTGACTTCATAAACAAATCAACACCTAATGACTGAATGAGAGTTTCAGGATAATTGGGTAAATGTAATTATGGTAACTCAGAAGGTAGCAAATATAATTTTATCAGCTACAAATTTGCATTAGATCGCTAGGTTTTTTAATATCAGGAGAGAAGACATTTTATTTTAAATCACATATCTGAAAAATTTTATAACAGAAAGAACACCATTTCACTTGCAATACATCTGGGACTCACCATGATTTCCTTGTGCTTATGTAAAATGTCACGCAATAACAGTGACTTTTATTTGACATCAACCTGACTCAGACACAATTTCATCAGAAATCCAGATAGTCTTCCCGTAGCACCAAAAAAAAACTTGGAAGAAATAAGAGGAACCATGGAGGTTTATTTTGCTTATAAAAAAATGCTTTCATAACTCCTCAATACGATGCCTCCCATTTGAAAAGGTGTCCAAATGGTGGCTGTCCAGAAAGGCAGTATTTTATCACTGAGACTGCAGCTGACACTCAGCTTCCTATTCTCTTTTCTTAATCAACATGGCTTTTCTAAATTGTTGATTACCATCTTTAACAGCATAATCCTCTTAAGCTGTTGTTACCTTGAGGTGCAGAGCAGCCCTGGAAAGCTTTCAGAAACAGTGCGCAGGGCCGGCTTTCCAGCGGCGTTGCTTTCCCAATTGCAAGTTCAGCCTAACATGCGTTTGCCCTCACCCGGAGAGGAGCCTGAATCCATGCGAGCTTCTGCTGCCTACGGCCGTGGGGTGGTGGCCTCACTTTCCACCGGCCGCTGGTGGCCTCCCCGCTGGGTGGGAAGGCGAGGGCAGCCCCTCGTGGGATTCCCATGGTGGGGAAGCTGTTCCCAGGGCAGAGCGCTCTTTGTCTGCAGCTTAAAATAACCCTGCGCGCTAGGATGTGGCTCCCTGGGGATGGTCTCCAGCCGTCCAGCTGATACACACACCTCTGTCTCAGCCACACGTTCATCTCCAGGCAGTGACGCGACTCCTCCCTTCCTCCCTTCCCCTTAAATGAGGGAAACAAACCTCCTGCCGTCGCTGCATCCGTCACAGGGGGCTTTTAAGTAATAAGCGGTGCCAAGCTCACCCTTAGCTTGACATGCAGCCAACATGTGAGACTCAAGGTGGAAGACGGAGCTGCCCCGGCAGCATGTGGCTCTGTGATCTGCGCCTTGCAGGGCGGCAGTCTCCTGCAGCAGGAGGGAGGAGACGATGAGCTTGTCCAGGGAAATGTTTTGCTCAGGTGAAACCCACGCAAGCCCCAGCACAGGCTGTTGGCTTTGGTGTCAGCTCTGTGCCTTGTGATATGAGTCCAGCCCCAGGAACAGCCCCACAGCGGTGCTGCCCGGGTGTCTTCTTGGTGGGGTTTCAGCTGTGGTGGTCCCCTGGACACAGAGGTGTACTTTGTTATTACCCATGGGTGAGCTGTCCCCACTGTTTTTGTAGGGCGGGTGTAAGCCTGGTGCCCCAAAACCAGCCATGATGTGTCCACACAGCTGCCCTGCAGGGATGTTTGCACCCAGCAGCGGCTGGCAAGCGGCTGACGAAATGCCATCAGCACCACACCAAGCAGCACCGGGAACTGTGGTCAGGGGGCACCACCACTTGATGGGCACCACAAGATCTCCACGGGATGCCCCCGTATCACTGTAAATCCCCCCAAGTTTGCTGTAAATACCCCCGGGCTGCAGTCACACACCCCACCTCTACCCACATGCTTTCACTAATGAACACCAGAGGAGCCTGGCCATGATGCTCTCCCTCCTGTCGCCTGGACAAACAACATAACACCATTTTATTGTGCTGGGGGCTTATGGAGATTTTTTTTGCATGCTCTGAAACCTTTCTTTGGTTTCAGTATTGTTATTTTCCTCAGTGCATGTGAGAGTTAACACCAGTCATTACCGCTCTTTCCGGAGCACACAGCCTCTGTCAGGGCTCTCTGTGGAGCCGTTGATGCTCTGTAGTGAACGTGAGTAACACCACCAGGGTGATGTGCTGGCTTCAGATCACTCCAAAATTAAACAGTAAATAATTGTGGTGAATATTGACTGTCCATTGTGCCTATGCAAGCTTAGGAAGTCCTTCATGTGCAGATTACTGGCATTGTGCACTTTTAATGGATAATTCATAGCTCTTGAAATGTAACCCATCAATACATTATATCCTGAGGGAGTATTTAATCGGCAGATCTGCCCCTGCAGATTAGCTCTGCATGCTGTAAAAATGCTTACAGTATTTGCAATATGAAGCAGATATTTAAAACAGACAACAAGGGTCATTTCAATTAAAAATTAAGCCCTTGGGCAGCTTCACTTGTTTTTTAAAGAAATTCAAAATTGGTATTTTGAAAATTTCTCCAAGCACGTACTAAACTAATCTTTGTGTTGCTTCCAGTATGTCAGTGGATGGCTCTGTGACTGCTCTGCCATACTGTCCCTTTTCGCTGCACAGGCCTCCTTGGTCAATTTTTTCAGTTCCATACATGCGAGCAGGTGGCCAGCCACCTTTACAATATTCATTTTAATAGGTCTTATTCACATTAATTTTGGGGGTAGGACGAAAGGCTTTTTATCTTAAATTAGAGTAACAGCACTGTATCCCGTGCCATCATAATGTAGCCATATGGCTCAGAAACAAGCTAGGAAAGAAACTCCTGCTTCTTTCAGGAACCCCCTGCTTCTTGTCCTCAGCACACCCAGCCGGACCTTGGCCAGGCACAGGCCTGTCCCAATTCAAAGTCTTATTTTTAATTCTCCCCACTCAGCCTTGCTTTCCCTGTCCATCCCCTCCACAGTTCTGCGACCCAACCTCAGCACCCGCATTGCCCCCACCGCCCTTTTTTTTCCCCAGATCCATTCCACAGCTGGCCTAGCCCCTTTTGTTCCATCACGATGAATGATTTCCCATCTTTGTTTCACTTCACATGCAATATATTTTTGTAAATTTCATTCTGGTCCAAGCCCACCAGCTGGGAGCTGTTACTGGCCAATGCCTGTAACCTGTTGGATGTGCAGAGGTTGACAGGGCAGCTTGGAGAGGCTCGATAGTGACAAAAACTTCTCATTAGTCAGTTTCTTCTCCAGCCTTGGTTTTTGAGGGTGGTGGATGTCAGGCTGGGTTTGGCTAGCAGGAGTCACTCAGCATGGAAAATGTCAATGTTGCATTGGACAACCTCCTAGAGCAAGCACTTTTTAATAGATAATGTTAACTGATTCTACTATAATAAAGAAAAATAAAGCTGTTGAATAGAAACTATTTAACTAGAAAGGAGAAACTACAGCAAGGTTTTCTGCTTGAAGAATATTACAAATATCCAGAATTTAACTGCATATAGACAAGTAATCTAATCCAATGATTCCCCACCACAAACCTTGGGCGTTACAGCTTTTGTTGGAGTAGCTGGCCAAGAGCAAGCTATTTGCAATGTGGAAAAAAACAGGTACTATGAAACAGGATCTTTATCAAAAACTTGTGATTGCAATATCAACAGTGATATGTGAGCAAAATCTAGTTTCGAATCATACGGACAAAAATTTCTATATCAAATGAAAAACAGCTATTGTTGAATGGAAATAGCTGCTATTCAAAGGGGAGAAATGCTTACACTCAAGAACTTTAATTTAATAGATTTTTTTTTTATATAATAAATATCAGCAGAAACCTTTTTACACAACTTACAACCTGTTAAGTGTGACCAAAAAATATAAAAATCAAAGTCATGCCCAGATCCACCTTTCTAGTTTTGCAACCTGTGACTCTTGCAGAATGGCACTTAATAAAAATCCGATAATATTCATTGATAAATTTATCTTAAAATAATGCACAAAGTCCCTGTAACGCCTCTGCAGCCTGCCTCAGAAATGTCATTAACGACTGGAAAGTGCATTGTATAGCCCCGTCTAGCAAGTGGCATTATCTAGAAAGTTCTTTTACAGAAATCTGTCTTTGGTTGTGTGAGTTGTTGCAGGCTGGGCTGTGATTGTGATGTCAACTTACTTTATTTTTCATAGTTGCATTTTTTTTCCCTACAGCTCTGTAAAGAATTGCAAATTAAAGTATTGTTATTGGTTTTAAGGTCCAGCGCCACACGTTTCCGCTGGAGTCAGTGCTACTACACAGCCCAAGACGAATGGGCCTTAGACAACATCTACATCGGACAGCAGTGTCCCAACATGTGCAGTGGACATGGCTGGTGTGACCACGGCGTTTGCAGGTATAAAGCATTTGCCAGTTCCTCTTAACAATGGTCTCCTGATGCTTCAGGTATCCTCTTGTTTTGTATAGGGGTTGTTTTTTTGGCTGTTGTTTTTAATTTTAGATTAAAGGTTAAAGAATAAAAGCACTGGGGAGGAGGGTTAGACCATTCAAGCAACATTAACAGCTGGTTGCTGCGCACCTCTCTGTCCAAGAACTCATACCCTTGGCAGATCCAGGCACTGGAAAAGCTTTCAGCGGCACAGGGCTGCCCTGCTGCAGGTGTCCTGGTGGCCCCTCCAGCCCTTTGCATAAGGACCCCAGGGACCAGCTGGGTGCCAGAGCTGTTTCGCTGGGACAGAAGCATGCCAGGGACCAGCTCAGCACTGTTGGCAGCTGCTGTCAGATGGGGTGCAATATCAAGGGCACTACTGCCTGCCAGCTTCAAGCTTTCCAGACACCACAGGACACTATAAGATATAGCTTTTTTCCAGTATCCAGTTATTCTAGTTTGTTTTCAGGATCCAAAATTCCAATCCCAGCATGATTTGTTATTCCACATCTAATTTTAAAAGGTCAGTGGACCACCTTAAGTAATTGTCAGTGTCAAATAAAGTTTTTAAAAGCTTGTTACATTTGTGCTTCCTTTCAGGTGTGACTCAGGGTTTCGGGGTACTGAATGTCAGCCTGAAAATACCCTTCCTTCCACTGTCATGTCTGATTTTGAGAACGCAGACAGCCTGAAGACAGAGTGGCAGGAAATTATTGGGGGAGAGATCGTCAAGCCTGAAGAAGGCTGTGGGGTCATCTCCTCTGGCTCCTCTCTCTACTTCAACAAGGTACTAACGAGGGATGGGAGACTGAGAAAGGCACGTAATGCGGGTTTGAATGGAGCATGATGCAGTTACATGGCAAAGAAAAGGAAGGTGGCAGAAAGCTGCCCGCGGCATGAGAAGTGCATTAAGCAGCGCAGCGCAGCTGTGCTCCGCAGGTAAAGAACAAAGCAATCAGAAGAGATAGGGAGGCACACGTGCATTATGTATTCAAGAAATACCAGCTGTAATGGAAGGAAGTAAATCGCCAGTGTGCTGGGAAGCGTGTACATTCATACTGTCTTAATTGTGCGCTTTCTGTTTGAAGACGCAGTTCTTCCTCAGCATCCAGCAGCTCCCATTTGTTTGTTCTGTACTGTTCTGGGTGAGAGATAGAGAAAGGTCGGGTTTCCAGGGGACAAGCAGCCTAATTTGAGGTCACGGGACCAAAATTAGTGAAAAAACAACCCCTCCAGACTTTTAGAAAGTGGTTAGCCTGTAGGAGGATACTCTTTTGTATAGCTTGGATGCTTCACAGACAGAAATAATAGATCAGGAAAGAGATATAGGGAATTCTGCTAATTAATAGCAATTATAACTAAAATAAAAAGAGATCTTTATGACCAGATGCAAGATTATGGGTTGTAATCACAGATTTATTTTTTATTGCTGCTCCTCGGGTCTAGTACTGGGTTTTGGTTTGTTCTTAATTGAAAGGAAGACTATAAATGCAGCTATGTGCTTCTCTTTTAAAGGTTTGATCAAACTGCCACTGCTGTCACGAGAGCCAGATTAGTCCCAGAAGAATAACCCAATATGCAACGCTGTGTAATTGTGTGTTGTTTACCTCATTACAAAAATCTAACCCATCAAATAATTTTCAGCACTCCTACATAGTCACACATTCAGCTCCCCTGGAAATGCAGCTCTGTGCTGAAAAATTCATAATAGACCAATCAGTACAACTAGCTAATTGTGATAATTGGATTTTTTTATATAATTGTCTTCTCTGTTAGATGTTTTTCCTTCTGGCTCAGTTCCTTATGCCAAGTTTCTCAAAAGTAGTTTGCTAAATTAGAATTAACCTGCTATGATCTTTCTTCTGGTTTCTGCTAAGGAGGAGTGAAAAACTCATTTAGAAATTCTGGGCTTCTTTCTATTGATCTCTAAGGGTTAGGTTATCATTCATTTCTTGAGTAGTAGCAGTCTGTGTGCCATCAACAGAAGGTGGTTTATTTAATTTCTGTTTAGATCTATTTCAAGGCATCTAGTGGCCATGCTGGTAGATAATAAAAAATTGTTTTTATAGTTGCCCAACAGCTCTGTATTGTTTTGGGAGCTCATATTTACAGGCTCCATTTCTTTTCATTTGCTCAAATAGCCACTTTTTATTTGAATGTCTAATGTTTACTGCCATAATCAATTACTGATACCAGAATTAATGTTTGCTTTGTTCTGCTGACTCTCTATCTTTTGTTTTACAACTCATTTTAATCAATTGTAGGTGTGTTCGCAATGCAGAGATCTTGCAATTAGCCCCTGCAATTCCTCTGAGGTTTTATGTCACTGGTGCCCTTTCTCAATTAACCTGGTTCTGTGGTTAACCCTTTGGCAGGCAGAAATGCTGTGCAGGGTAGATATGGAAATCCCACCTGGAATAGTTTTACAGCCAGAGCTTAATCCACTGTGGGTCAGTACATTGGGTATCCTCAGCCAGCCAGGACACACCTGCCCATGGGGCAGCAAGGGTGTTTGCATCTTTAGTATCCATTACTAGTTTGATTTGATGATGATAATTTCAAAATCCCATGGGTCTCCAAATAAAGCTGTGAGAGCAAACTACCAAGAGATTATCAGTGCCATGTTGGCTGGGATTAGCCATGTAGGGCTGCACTGGGAAGGTGGGGGCTGCACCCGAGACTGACCTCATCTCACTCTCATGACACCATCCAGGAGGGCTTTGCTCAGCTGGCAGTAAACCAACATATAAACCAAAATAGCAGGCATAATTCAAGACCACATCAACATGACTGTATCCTAAATGAGCTTTTTGAGGATCAAAGGATTCTTCACAGGTTTTAGTTGTCATTAGTGGTGCAAGCTAACAAAGTTTCAAAAACACAAGCACTTAGCTTCCAGAAATTAGTCTGGCAGTGTGATGTGGCCTATTTGGTAGAGTCTACAAATGAGCTATGGACCCAGGCTGTAACACCAGCAAAGCAAAATGTTCTGAGAAAGAAAGCAACAGACATTTATCTGTGCTGAGTTTACCCTGAACTGGGTAGAAAGAGGAAAGAGGTGATGAGTGGAACAGGATTTAAATTAATGCATCATCTTACTAAAAAACACAGATGATATTTTAAATCTTAGCTCATAAATCTTGTTACTTGTGTCCAGCTAGATCATGCCACTTGCTTATCTCAAATTTGTCTGGAAATTTGTCAGGAGGATCATGGATGTACAAGTAAGAAAAATAGGGATGTACAGGAAAACCCACAAATTTTACTTAAAACATAAGTATAATTTTGTAACTTAGCCCAGGTTTTCCTTTTTGATACCTTTTTGTGCTTGGAGATGGACAGGAACCCATGGTTTTTTAGGGAATTAGAAACATTAGGCGTGTTGCCAGTTCTGCTCCATTTTGGGGGGCAGTGCCAGGTTGCAGCTACTTTTAATGAATGCAGAAATATGACCCCTGCGTCCCCTCTCCAGCTGCATGTATTTGGCTTTGCCATACCTATAACAGCTTGTGGCAGCATGATGCTGTGCCGGGACAGGGCTGTACCAGGCCTGGGGCACGCGGGTCACCTCTTCAGGGACGCTGCTCTCGCCCCGTGTCCTGCCTCGCCGCAGGCAGCTTCATATCACATATCAGCATCTTGTAGGCTTGCTGCTGAGCAAGCCCACAAGCTCAGCCTCAAGCAGCAAGGCACAAGGGGAAGAGGGGAATGGGATAAATCCAGTTACAATAAAAGGCTTTTAAACCTTAAAGCTCCTTTTTAGCTGAATATGTTCTCTCTTTGTTTGCTAACATGCACAGAGTGACCATGTTGACCACATGTCAATGTCCAAGATCTGCCTCCTGCTAGAACTCAAAAACATCCTTGGAAAAGCTGTTCACTAAACTTTATGAGGCTATTTTTTCTCTCACTTATTCTTCGGTAAACCTGAAACCTAATCCACAGGTTTTAGTTGAGAGACTCGTCTGATTTACAACACTTACTAGGAAAAGAGCATAGTTTTGTGTAGGAACAAATCCTACTCAGGTGAGGCATGAAGAGAAAATGCCCCTCCCTTCTTGTGTAGGAGATGGGCTTCAAGCAACAGGTGTTATGGGGGCTGTAACTTCAGATGATCGGGTAACCCTGTACAGTGCTAGGTTTGACTGGGAAAATGAAACTTCAGAAATGTCTTTTTACTGCTTTATGCTTTATCATTAAAAGGCTGAGTACTTAAACGCTTAGCCCCGGTTGGTTAAGGGTACCCAGAGTCTGCTCTTTGCCTTCCGAAGGTACCTGGCCCCTTGAAGGAATGAGATGAAATGGTTGTCTTGAAATTGAGTTATGAAGTTGCATTGTGTGTTGAAATGTAACAACAGAAATGCCTGTGGGATCACACCAGAGTGATTAAGACATAAAGGATGGCCAAGAACAATCATTGTCTGAAAGACAAAAAAATGGCATATAAACACAAAATTCAACATCCTCCATGTTGTGCAATTATCTGTGTGTTCGACTTTAAATATGTCTATTCATAGTGAAGGTATCATATTTAATATTATTATCGCCCCTCTGTTCTTTGTACTGTAGGCTGGAAAAAGACAGTTGGTAAGCTGGGATTTGGACACAACCTGGGTGGATTTTGTCCAGTTTTACATCCAGATAGGAGGAGAGAGTTCTTCCTGCAATAAACCAGACAGCAGAGAAGAAGGTGTGCTGCTGCAGTACAGCAATAACGGCGGGATCAACTGGCAGCTACTAGCAGAAATGTATTTCTCTGACTTCAGCAAACCCAGGTATAATTTTGGTCTAAATTAAATCCATACTGCATCAGCTCTTTTAAAAAAAAACTATTTCTCATTTTATGAAAACATGAATAATAATTTTGCGGTATAATGCTTAAAAGCCATCATTATATGGAAACTTTTCCAGGCTGCCACAGTAAACTTCTGTCACTAGGAAGGAAAAACCTAATGCAAGTGAACCTTAAAAAAACTGAAGTGAAATATAAAGTTTCCAATCATGCACTTCCCATATGAAACACGATTAAAATGCTAATATCTGCAAAACATTAGCAAACAAATACGGAACTTGCCCAAAAGAGGTGTAGAAATCTGCCATTTCCTCTAACTCTGGTTTGAGATCCAATGAACATGTATTAATGTCACATACAACAAAAACTCCTTTAAAGAAATATTTAAGGAGGAGAAAAAATCATGTTCAGGATTTCAGATTTGCTGTAAGATAGCTTGTCTGTGAAAATTTAAATTGCATTTGTCTGCATAGGTATTAACATGACTTCTATTGCCTGTTCATGTCTTTCAATACGTAAGTAATTACATCTTCCCATGTTATCATTTTGCATTGCAATGAACAACGTTTTCAGAAGGACTTCTGTAACTCAGCAAACTGTCCTTTTCTAAAGGTCATCTAGGCACTTGGAAGTGTAAAACCATTGAACTATAGAATAGAATAGAATAGAATAGAATAGAATAGAATAGAATAGAATAGAATAGAATAGAATAGAATAGAATATTTCAGTTGGAGGGGACCTGCAATGATCATCTAGTCCAACTGCCTGACCAATTCAGGGCTGACCAAAAGTTAAAGCATGTTATTAAGGACATTGTGCAAATGCCTCTTAAACACTGACAGGCTTGGGGCATTGACCACCCCTCTAGGAAGCCTGTTCAGTGTTTGACCGCCCTCTCAGTAAAGAAATGCTTCCTAATGTTGAGTCTAAACCTCCCCTGATGCAGTTTTGAGCCATTCCCACATGTCCTATCACTGGACACCAAGGGAGAAGAGATCAGCACCTCCTTCTGTGCTTCCCCTCCTCAGGAAGCTGTAGAAAGCAATGAGGTCACCACCCCTCAGCCTCCTTTCTCCAAACTAGCCAAGCCCAAAGTCCTTAGTTGCTCCTCACAGGACATCCCTTCCAGCCCTTTCACCAGCTTTGTTGCCCTCTTCTGGACACATGCAAGGACCTTCACATCCTTCTCAAATTGTGGGGCCCAGAACTGCACACAGTATTCAAGGTGAGGCTGCACCAACACTGAATGCAGCGGGATAATCACCTCTTTTGACCAGCTATGTTATGTTATGCTGTGTTTGATGCACCCCAGGATGTGGTTTGCCCTCTTGGCTGCCAGGGCACACTGCTGACTCCTGTTGAGCCTGCTGTCGACCAGCACCCCCAGATCCCTTTCTGCAGGGCTGCTCTCCAGCCACTCCTCTCCCAATATATACTTGTGCCTGGTGTTACTTCATCCTAGGTGCAGAATCTGGTGTTTGAACCTGTTAAATTTCATCCCATTAATCATAGCCCAATGCTCCAATCTATCTAGATCCCTCTGCAAGGCCTCTTCTCCCTCAGGAAAGTCAACAGCACCTCCCAGTTTGTTATCATCAGCAGACTTGCTAATGATGCATTCAACTCCTGCATCCAGATCGTTGGTAAATATATTGAACAGAACTGGCCCTGGAATTGAACCCTGAGTAACACTGCTGGTGACCGGTCACCAGCCAGATGTAGCCTCATTCACTAGAACCCTTTGAGCTCTGCCCTTCAGCCAGTTCACCCAACACACCATGAACCCACTCATCCCACAGCTGGACAACTTGTCCTGAAGGATGCTGTGAGGGACATTATCAAAAGCCTTACTAAAATCCAGAAAAAATACATCCACTGCCTTCCCTTCATCCACTAGGTGGGTGGTTTAGCCTCTATTTTGTCAAAATTACAGGATACATCCAACAAAGAAGTCGCATACTGAAACCTTCATCACTGGACTATCCAATACATTATTTTTAGACAAAACATTTGCCCCTCTAAGTAACCAAGAGTGATCGTCCTTACTCAATATAGCTATGCATAATTATTTTCCTGCTGCTTCAAATGTGGTCTAGATCTTATTTTCCAATTCCTTATTTTCCAACACATAAATCTAGGAAAGCTCTGGAAAAGAAGGTTCCCTGTACCCCTAAGCAATTCCTCCACCTCTCTCTGTCTAACCAGCAAGTGAAGCAGGGTCCGTGGTACAAAATAACATGTAGTATAAAGAAAGAGTACCGAAAGGAATATATGTATAAATGCATATATGTAAGGTGTCTGAAATAGGACCAAACAAGTAACTAATTATCGTACTTTTTAACATAAGTATGATTAGGTTTGAAGCTTTAACTTTTATTTAGCATCATTTTTGTAAGGTGTTTCCTAAGATGAACATAAAGCAAACTATCTGAGAAGACCTAAAGTTCTTTTATGAAGACCCATATAGGAGGGCTGAAATATTTTTATCCACAGCAGAAAACTCTGCTACATAATCTATTGCATTGTAGTAGAAGGATGCTTTTGTCTACAAATAGGTCCAACCATATGTCACTATTACTTGCTGGCACCAGAAGAATATTAAGACTTGCTGAACATGGATCAGCTGAACAGTTTAATTCAAAGCTGAAGAATTCAAATCAGTTCCTTATTGTGAGAGGCAATATAGTAATAAAGAGTAAAAAATAGCCATTGTCTTAAGAAGTTTGAGTTCTCCACAGACAAGAAGGACAAAGAAGGCTTCTTGATATGCAGTGTATAAATAGGTATCCAGATATGTAGGAGATTTCTGAGGATTTCTACGTGTAAGGTAGACACTGGCTTTCCAGCCTCTTTTCCCTGTTCAGTGGTATTTCTCCCATTTGTCTACAAGCTGAGCTCCCTAAAGTTCTGCTGAATTTCTGTTCTTCAGGTTTGTCTATCTGGAGCTGCCGGCTGCAGCCAAGACGCCTTGCACGCGGTTTCGCTGGTGGCAGCCCGTGTTCTCAGGGGAAGGGTATGATCAGTGGGCCATCGATGACATCATAATTTTGTCAGAGAAGCAGAAGCACATCATTCCCGTTGTTAATCCCACTTTGCCACAGGTAATAAGGAAGAGCAGGCTGTGGGCATCCCTGTGAAACAGGAACCATCCTCTTTGTTAGTAGACTTTTCTTTGAGTTTAATATTCTTCGAAAATATTGGGTGCATTTAAAGAAACATCTGCAGTGTTTGCAGCTGTGTCTTTCTGTGTGGGAACAACCTTGGTCTTACAACAAAGCCATCAGGCTCCTGATCTTTGTGATAGAGGATGTAATTATGTATCTCCTCAAAAAGTCAAGGCAGAAATTTTGGAAATTATGATTTTTGTTTTTAAATGAGAGAAAATACAATTTGCAAAATTAGAAAGTTGCTCATTTTGGAAATTATTCTGAAGTCACACTGCAAGGTGATAGTGCTTGTTGCTTTCCTTTTCATTTCTAACAGAACTTCTATGAAAAGCCAGCATTTGATTACCCTATGAACCAGCTGAGTGTATGGTTAATGCTGGCCAACGAAGGGATGACCAAAAATGAAAGTTTCTGCTCTGCCACGCCCTCTGCTATGCTCTTTGGTAAATCAGATGGAGATCGGTTTGCAGTGACTAGAGATTTAAATCTGAAGCCTGGATACGTCCTGCAGTTCAAGGTATTCCTTAAACATAAATCCCCACAGACTATCAGTAAAACTGCCCTTAGTCAATACTTGCAAGGTGTCCCTGGGGCAACAGTTCAAAACAGGGTGCTAAATCATACCACTGCGTAAAAAGATGTGAAGAGCACTAGTATGAATTCATACAGCACAAAATATCATGCTGCTTTCGTAAAGGATAGCTAAAACCTCGGTGCAGGAGAGCTTTTTTACCCCTCTGGAGAAGTCTTAAAGCTCGTTGTTCTTCAACACGTTTCAGAAGTGGTTTGAAGTGACTGTCATTATATTGAAGTCAGTACTAGGAAATGCTACTGCACTATCAAGGGAAAAAGGGTTTATCCCATCTGGGGCTCCGTGACTACAAAAGCTCCAATGTGGTTTGCGTACATTTTTTGTATTTTAAACTATTTAAGGACTTACAAGCTGCTCTGTACTCCAGTGTGGGTTTTTCATATAATTTACTTTTATTGTGTCAATGAATATAGGCTCCAATTAACATTCTTTTCTTTAAAGGGCTTACAAAAATTTCAGTGGTCTGACAATACATCAGAATATGGGCTCCAAACAAAGTGTATTTGCTTTGACAAGCTCTTGTTTCTGAACCCTAATCAAAATTTTATTGAGTTTATAATGAAATCCCATTGGTGAATTCTGGAGGTTGGTTGCAATGCAATTTTAATGAGCTCACCACAAATACATGGTCCTTACATAATTGGTGGATACAGACACTGAATAATTTACAAGTGGAATTATTAAAGAGATCAGATGTTTACAGGCAGCTTTTCAAATATAATTCCCACAGTTCTATAAATAGGAAAGTTAGTTAGAAATAATGGGATTTGTAAAATAATCTCATTTCATCTAAAAGTTATGCTAATTAAATGCTATACAGACTGAGGGGTTGCAGTACAATTTCTGAGTGAGTATTGCATGTAGTTTTATCCTTTAAACTGTCTAAACCCCCCAAAATATTTCAATATATAAATACTATTTATCCTGGAAAAGATGCTATTTGCCTCTTCACCACTTTCCTTTACTTCGGTGACTAATTCTCCATTCTGTAGGTTTGATGATCAACAGCATTTCAAAAGTTGTTTAGTCTAAAAAAACAATACTTAAAAATACTTCATACAACTTCCATCGCCGAAACACTTGGCAATGTAACATATATATATAAACCAGAAACATGTATCAGAGAACAGTGAGTTCTTTTCTATAAAGTCTATTATTTAAGGCCTGAATTTATACGCCTCTCTCTTTTGGAAAGCTTTTAAACTGGCCTGCACATAAATGTGTTAGTCCTATTTGCATGCTTTAATTTTAAACATATGGTTAAATGCTTTCCTGAGTTTGTGAAATTTCCATTTTAAATAGCTGCCTGGGATAATTTTGCATTGATAAACTGAAAGACAGTAATTTGTCAAAATTATTTCATTTTACATGAATGATTTTGTTTTACATTTTACATTCTACAGCTCAAGTAGAATTTCTGCAATAAAATAATGGAAACTAATATTTTTCTGATAGCTTGAAAAATGAAATGGAAAACTTCAAATCAGCAGTTGATTTTTGTCTTGGTTACATTTCACATTTTAATATGCGTTTTTCTACTTCATCCAATTTTGCTCTATTCTGGGGGTCCAAACTACAGCGCCAACTCCCAGACATGATTCCTCTGGGGCCAGTGACTCGGCTGTGGTCAGGGCTCGCTTGGGGCAAGGGGAACCTGGGAGTCCTCTGGGCACATTGGGTGGTCTGCAGATGGGACGGGTCTCAGGGGATACAACTCTTCCCACTCCTCCTAGGCATGAAGTTGCCTGCGCAGAGTTTGCTGTTCATGATGTACTGTGCACCAGGACCTTTGAAAAGTTCTTTGCGCATTTCGGTGTGCTGAACTCAGCAACCTTAATGCAGGGATAGTGGGAATTTTTACTGAGAAATGTCATATACGTGTAGGAAGCAGACTCCAAGCGTCGGTCACTGTTTGCCAGCAGGGTTCAAAGTTCAGAGTGCTAAGCCTCCCAAACCAAAAAGTCAAAGGTGGTTTGCAGCCAATAAATCACAATAACAGCACAGCCTTCTTCAGCTCATATCTGATGCTTTGCTTTTTTGCAGCTGAACATTGGTTGCACCAACCAGTACAGCAGCTCTGCTCCCGTCCTGCTCCAGTACTCGCACGATGCTGGGCTTTTCTGGTCACTGGTGAAGGAGGGCTGCTACCCTGCATCTCCAGGCACGAAAGGATGTGAGGGAAGCTCCCGGGAGCTGAGCGAGCCGACCGTGTATCACACGGGAGACTTTGAGGACTGGACAAGAATTACTATTGTTATCCCCAGGTCGCTTGCAGCCAGGTACTGTACATTTTAAACCAGTGATGCCAGCGGTACACGTGAATTAGCTACCTCTTCTTTGATGCTACATTAGGAAAAAGTTACACGCTGTGAATAAAAGCAGTGTTAAAAATTGGCAGATCTGGGAAAAATATACTGTGCGCTCCAAAATGGGAGAAGCTTTCCATTTTAAAGGTGCCAGAATGGTCTATAAAATTAAATTACAAAGCAACAAAGAACCTAAAACATTTTAATTTGATATCGGTCTCTTCCTCATGGTGTTGTCTGTCTTTACGCATATCAGTTAGGTGAGAGGCACCAGCAAGAGAGTGATAAGTCACTTGAATCAAATAAGCCATTTGAACAGGATTAATTTTACAGTTACCACCAGGCAAAGAAACCCTAGAAAGGTATTTGAGCTGCTGCGTAACGTGCTGTGTCATTGAAGGCAGGCGGGACAGCCGAAGTCAAAGGAAGGAGGAATGATAAGTGTGCTCATCAGCAAGCATGACCTCAGCATCAGGTTAATACAGATGAGAAAACATCAGACAGTGGAGGACACAAACAGGCCTTGAAATCAGGAGGCTTTTCTCATCCTTACTTGGATGTGGCTGCAGTTTCTCGCTCGCTTTGCTCGCTGTGTTATGGGGGCCCTCGGCCGTGCCCCCGCCGCCTCCTGCCTCTCTCCCCCAGCAGCCGCTCTCGGCTGCCCCTGGGGTTCAGCCCCATCCTCCTGCCGCCGGCTCCTCATCCCCCAGCCCCAGCACAGATTTTGAGTATCTGGCATATTGTGTAGCAGGGGAGCCGGTGCCTTTGCCGCAAGGAGTTGTAATAGCAGTGTGTACCGTAACAAGTTTGTCTTTTCTTCAGTAATTAGCCAATAAAAGCAGGTGCCAAATTGCACAGAGCTGACACCAGCTGATTTGATTTACCCAAAACAAGCAGAGCAGAATCAATAGGAGCAATCTGTTTGGCATTATGTTCAGTAATGTGATCAGGAATAAGAAGCTCATGCTAATACATTAAAAATACAAGTATTGTGAGTACGATGAGGGTCTCAGCATGTTGAAAACTGAATTCGTTGTGGGTCACTTTGGAAATCATGGATCATGGATCATTCAGAGAGCATCACATTTCATCAGCTGGTACAAAGCACTAGCATGATGATCACCTACCTACCAAATCCCCATGCAGAACAGAAAAAAAGTAATATATTTATTATATTTTAGCCAGAGTAGCAAGAAGGATCTTAGTTAATCCACTGGATTGTCAATGAGATGTTAAATCTGTTCCCCTCTCTGGAGCTCCTATAAAATGATTCAGCTAAAAGTTAAAGACTGAAAATTAATAACCAAAATATTTTTTCTTCAACTAATTTCCTATGCAGGGGGTCAGCTGGAGTAACTTAGTGTAGGATCACTGAAGTCCCTGGAGCAGTTTCAGTTATACAAGTTAAGAATTAGATCACTGTTTTCCAGGAATTTCATTTTGTCATCCAAGAATAAAAACTTAGTATTTCTGTCCACATGTCCTGTAGCACATGTTATTTGCCGTTATTTTTAGAAAGTAGATGATTTTTCGTCTATCCAAATTACTTGAAGGTTTTTTACCCAAAATTATAAAATCCCATAATAAACTCTGCATCATTGTCATTACTGAGTTCCTTTCATAAGCACTGTAACAAATGAAGTTCTGGGATTTTTATATGTAATTAGCAGTTCAGGATGACCTGAGTAGTGAAAGGCAGCTTCAGAGTCACATCTAATCATTCCCTCTTGTTGAGAAAACCATGTTTCTGTTCTTTGCCTCACACTGGTGGATATGGGCCAGAGAAATAGAAGTAGTTAAAATACATTAAAAAAATATGGAAAAAATATCCTTAAGCGAAGCTGCAGAAAATGTAGGATGTCAGAAATACTTTCCAGGCATCCATTTGCATCTTATTTGCAAATGGCTAATTTAGGAAAAGCTCCTTTTAATCTTAAACAAGGAGCAGTAGACATTGAAGCTGGGAATAGTAATACTGTGCCCTTCATCGTTGTTTCTCTACAGTAAGACTCGATTCCGCTGGATCCAGGAGAGCAGCTCCCACAAGAGCGTGCCTCCTTTCGGCTTAGATGGTGTTTACATTTCCGAGCCTTGCCCCAACTACTGCAACGGTCACGGGGACTGCGTCTCGGGGGTCTGCTTCTGTGACCTGGGCTACACAGGTAAGAAAACCCTTCCTAAGTGGGATTACAGTAAGCATTGGCTGAGTTCAGGCTGTAAACCCAGCATCTTGTTTTTCCTCTCTGATATTCCGGAAAAATATATGATGACATAAATTTCATAGGCTGCCAGCAAGAATCTCTTCATTTTGTTAAATAAAATTCAGCACAGGCAAAACAGAGCAGCTGAAGGCAGAGGACACCGGTGATGTTTCTGGCAACTACGATCTTTTGAACATCACCATCTGTATGAATGGGAAGGGACTAGCGATAAAAGAGAAAACAAAATAAAATATTATAAACTAAAAAGTCTGCTTAAAAGCCTTTGGATCATCTTCAAAAGAATTGCTGCTGTTTTTGAGTCCCCTGGCCATCAGATGGCATGGGACCAGGAGGGAACATATGTTCTGACAGGCCCTTCTGTGGAAAATTCTGCTCACTTGTGGTTTGAGGGGCTTTTATGCTGAAATACAAAAAAAAAAAAACATCCAAACCCAAAAGAAAAAAAAACAGTGATTGACACAACCAGTTGCACGCTGCACTCTTTTCAATCCTCTATACCAACAAAGCAATAAGCTAACATCTTTTGTTCAATTTTTTTAAAAGGAAATAAAAGGATAATATTTTTGTTTAGATAAAATGCCTTATCAACATAAAGCATGGCTGTTTTTCACCTTGTGAAATAAGCCATCTTAGAGTTTAGAGGAAGAGGTTCTTATTCTGCCTACCAAAATTTGTAAAGCTGTTTTATAAAGGCACAATCCTCTCGTTGGGGCATTTTCTTAGAAAAGCCCGGTACTTTCTCATATGTGGATGCAACAAAATCATCTGCCAATGTACTTTGTCTGACCTTTACTCTGTTCAGCACAGTTTCACCAAAGCATCTCCCATATATTCTTTTTTTTCTTGAAGCATCGCATGGAACCTGTGTGTCTAATGTGCCTAATCACAGTGAGATGTTCGACAGGTTTGAGAGGAAGCTAAGCCCTCTCTGGTACAAGATAACAGGAGGTCAGGTTGGGACAGGCTGTGGTGTGCTCAGCGACGGAAGATCTCTGTACTTCAATGGACCTGGCAAAAGGGAGGCGAGGACTGTTCCCCTGGACACCACAAATATCAGGTCAATCCTCCGTGCTGCTTCTCACAGTTGTGTGTGTATCCATGTTGTCTCCTTTCAGCTATTGCAAGTGTAGATGTGAGAAGGTGAAAAATGTTTTTCGGGTAATCACAACCTGTACAAGAAATCTTAAAGGCAGAGAAACTACTTTTTTGTTCATTCTGGTTTACTATTTCCTTTTCTTGAGAGAGAGCATATAGGTTAGAAACGGTGGAATATCAGCATAAAAAAAAAAATGAACTCCTTATCCTTCTGAGAAAATGGTTTGCCTTGTATTCTAGACAGACCGGCAGAAGACGTGCTCTTGAGACTGCATGAAACCTAAGACTCTGCCCATAACTGGACAGAAAAACTGCCTTTCCCCAGACTGCGTGGAATTGCAGGCACGCTGATGGCGTAGCAATGAGCTGTTGTTTACTTGCCAGATGTTGTGAATTAGTCCACTTGTCAGAAGTGTAAAAAAATGGAATGTGGATTGTTTCTGTGTAGCCAAGAGGCTAACAAGCTTTCACCTCTCTCCCTGCTACCACTGAATCCTGCTCTGCTGGTAGTAATTATCCTTTTTCTCTCAAATTGTCTAACTGATTAATGTAATTAGGATAAAGAAAGGGCTGTTAATTCAAACCATTATTAAGCTTGGAGTTTGCTGCTGCATTGTCCAGTCTCATCCCGGATGATGCACCTGAAACCTTGCCCATACTACAATTATATCAGTTAGCTTAATAAAACATATTTCTCCTGACAAATGCCGCTTGAAGAGTGAGTAATGCCATGATTTGCTGCATTATTTAATTTGTGGGACCATTCAGCAAAGACTGGCCACAAGTCACAGCTACCGCTCTCTGGCTCAGACGAGTGGAGCTGCTCGGGGCAGCACAGGTGCTGTGGCTCTGGGGACATCCTTAGCTGCTCCCCAGCACCGAGCAGCACAGCACCACCTGTCTTTCCTCCATCCCCTGTGTGTCTTTCAAATTCTCCTCTGACAAAGATGTGAATTATTTATATAATTATGTGAATTACTTAATAATTAAATTAATTAATTTTTTGACAAATATGCTTTGGACAAGTACATGTTTGCACTAGAACTCTGGAAGATCTGAGCACTTCTTTTCTCTTCCACCGTCTTTTTAATTCTCATGTTATTAATTCTGTAAAGCATAATATTTGAAGTAATAACATCATCAAGAAGTCTGTATTCAAATGGTATTTTTGAGTTATTCCTTCTTTCCTGGAGAAATCTTTTTATAAAAGAAAAGGATTTTCTTTAGCTTTAAGATTACTTTGAAACCACTTTTCATGCCAGATATTCGTATTTATAGCTTTCCATTTTTATAGAGTTTGAACCCTTTAAAAAGCCAAAAACAGTTTTAAAATACGGAGCAATGCTCTTTCTTGACTTTTTTAATCTATCACTATTTCCATTTTGCATGAAAACATGGTCATCTGATGTCTCAAAACTGCCCCAAGAACGTAAATGGCTAGAGGGACACCTGATAAGAGCATTTAAGATCCCTCTTCTGAGCACGTGCTCACCGTGTGAGCTTCTCTCCTGCTGCAACTGATCATTTTGTCAAAATAAACCAGCACTGAACTTTTTTATAAGCATCACAGTGAGCAGCTTAACTTCCTTGAGCAAGTCAGGTTTGATGCCACGTCCCTGGGCTGCTTGCTAGACAGAACAAAACCACTGGTCATCTCAAACACAAATGGCAATAACATTAGTTTTTCAGGTTCTTCAGCCACGCTTGTGCTCAAGGGTAGGATCTGTCTCATGCAGCTTGACCAGAACAGGGACTCCTTAGACTACAGCAATTACCCCAGGCTGCTTTTATGCTCAAAGGAAAGAAACGGCTACTTCAAAAGGGCAATGCAACTCATTGTAAAATAGGGTTAGCTAAGGCCAGTGCTTTGTCTTCTGGAAGCACGTATTTTTGTCATTAATTATAAGGGAGTCTGGGTTGATCACGTAAGACTTAGACATCCAGCCTTCAGACACCTTGCTTAGAAAGGTGTAATATTTGAGACCATCTGTAACATTAACTGGGTCTTTTTTCCTAGAACCAAAAGCAGACAAAGTTTGTGAGAGTGTGAAGGGTTAACTGAAGGACCCATACCCTAAAAAGAAAATAATTCCTCAGCCTAGAAATTTTTTCTGTTACTGGAGTTAAAATTAATGTCACTTGAAAGAGGAGATTAGAGGGAAGCTCTTTTTCCCATTTTGGCATTACTTTTTGCATTCAGTAATTCTTTGCATAGAATTTGATTATCTTATTAGGGGTCATCTTAGCCCCTGCACAGTTATCTTTTATTTGTGCGTGGGTTTTTTGGTTGGGGGGGTTTTGGTGACTGAGTAAACAGCGGGAAAATATGCCTTGGAAGACATACTGTTAGATATGTGGATTGAGGGTTGTGAATAGGAAGGCTGAAACTCCTGCAGTAGCTTTTTAAGCTTCTTATTTTTCAGGGTAATAGTGTTTTCCCAGACCTTTTAAGATCTTGTTTAATTAAATCACGCATGAAAGAGCAAAAAATTGAAAAATATTGCAAGACATAAAGTTTTATTTTCATTCTGAATTCCCGCAGATCTACATATGCACATTCCCTATCATCTTCCTTCAGTTACGGCTTTTTGAGTGTAAAGTGTAAATTTAATGTAAGGAATGTAAAGATTTTTTTGTAAGAAGTACAAAGACCCTTTTCGCCCTCGCCCTTCTCATGCCAGAGGAGTGGGGTCCCGGGGGGCTTGGTGCTCCCAATTTTGCTCTGCTCCAAAGGGGCTGAGATTTGCCGGCCTGAGGTGCCTGGTGCTGCTCAGGGAAGCAGCCCAACAGGGCACCATCAAACTCAGAAGTCATGCTAAGAGCATTTAAAACTAAAGCTTGCTCCCCGAAGCCAGTGATCATAAGCAAGCACTCAATGTTTAGCATATACGTTAAGTGCTGTCATAATCTTAACCTTGTTTGTCCTATTGTCTTCTTAATCCTGTATATGATTGACTACACTTTTTTCACAGGCATTAGGAGAATGTCCCATATCACTAAGAAAGCTGCAAATGTCAAAACTCATTTCACCCAGACCATTTTTTGCCCTACACTTCAGAAACCCCCTGGAGTCTCTCCATCCCCTCCCTTTTGCATGGCCCAGTGCACCAAAGGCACAATTTCATCAGCAATATTTCCATCCTCCCAACTGACAATATGATACCTGGACACATTTTGGTTACTGATGAGCTACTGCCTCCCAGTTTGATGGCCGGTCCCTTATGACACTCTTCACTATCTATTCAGTGAGAGCATTTACACACAGTGCCTACCTGGCAGCTAGATAAAAACCACGGAATATATATATTTTTTTCCAAGCGGTGACATCTGGCTTGTTAGCTGACTTGGCTCCCGTCCGCGTTCCAGGCTCTGTTGCTAATGACTGTGCAACCATCCCAGAGAGCTGCTCTGGGTCAAACGCTTACAGATCAGATGGGCTGATTCACCCTTCTGCAGAAAGGTGGTTTTTTTGGTCTTTTGTTTCTGCTTTTTACCGATCTTTATATTAGACAAACATAAAAGAGAATTTCATCATAGAACTGTAAATCTTTTCACCTCTGAGACTGCTGTCTAGCATTTTATTGCCTGAACACTGTCTCAGACAACAGAGCTGCAACAAACAATAGGACCTACCTGGCTAAGTAGTGTAATACTGTCAGCCTGTCTGTTCTTGAGCTGTATGTGGGGTTATATTATGAATGAGGCAGATTAGTATATTCTGGCTTGTCCTATTCCCTATGGGTGTACAAAATATCTCACATAGGAGATACTGATTTCTGTAACAGAACTGGAGTGGGGTTGGTTTTAGAATCGGAAAAGGATCATGACAGTGTATATGTAGCAGTGGGTGAGGGAAATTGGAGTCCTAGCTGCATTGAACTGGCTCTGGCTGTAGTCCTATGGCTTGTCTGATTTTACTGATGTCACTACAAATTAGGACCCAATCCTCTGAAGTGAAAAGAGTTATCCTTGTGGGGAGTTATTTGCGTGACAAATCAAGCCTTTTTTCTTCACATAGAGACATAAATTCACCTTAAAAATTAGTATTTAAAATAAAGAAGTTATCTACAAGCAGTATAATTAACGAAAATATATACATACTCCATGGGTTTTATCTAGCTGCCAGGTAGGCACTGTGTGTAAATGCTCTCACTGAACAGATAGTGAAGAGTGTCATAAGGGACAGGCCATCAAAGCAGTGGAATTAACAAAGCCTGGTTTCCTTTAGATTTGTATTCTTTTTTCCTCCAAAACCTCTGCTTGGCAACGACTCCATCTCTCCTTATGCGCTCCATGAAAACATACCCAGCACAAGGGACAAGCAGTTGCTTCCCAAAAACATCCCCTCAGCAAGTACTCCAATAGTCATCATACAACAGGCAGGCATCATCCTAAGTCAAAAACCAGCAAGGAAACAAGGAGAATGGCATTGCAAACTTTTGGCATGCAAAAGCTCAGCGTGAGGACAAGGCAGGAGCTGTTTCAGGTGTGCAATGCAAACAACCTGTGAAGAAGGCATAGATGAGGAGGCAATGGCATTCTCAGCTGTCTCAATGCTCTTTACATAAGTTATGACCAGGTAAAATGGAGAAAACTGTTGGAAACATGCAATGAAATTCAGTAAACGAGCAGCAACACATTAATTAAAACAAATTGCTGTTCTATAGCACAATAGTACATACCTAAGACGAAATGTAAACTATTCTCACACCACAAAGTTGCAATTAAAAATATTAGTTCAGCAAGGGTACCAGGGCACCACTGTAGATTGGGGAAAAAAAATTGACAATGTTTTGGAGCACAAGGATGGGATAATTACTAATTAAAATATAGCTAGATAGGGATGTTCAAGGCTTAGCCAAAGTTCTGTCAATAAAACCAGCGACACTCTCTCAAAGGCATGTTGCGGCTTTAGAAGGGTTGCAGAAAATGGTTATAGGAAAAATAAAGGACATAAAAAACTTTCATGCAGAGAGACAGATGAAAATGTTGCCATGGTTTACTGTGGAAAGGAGGAGGAGAAGGTAGGGAAGTGATAAAAGCACCAACTACAGGGAAGGTTGCAAGAAAAGCAGATCAGGAACATTTTTTTCCCCCTGTCTCATGACATGAGAACAAGAGGATTTTTAATGAAATTAAAGTGTGTAAGTTCAAAATCAAAGGGTCTACTTCACAAAATATCCCATGAACTCTTTTCACTGAAAATTGTTTACATCAAGAATTTAAGGACCAAAAACGGATTGTGGTTCAGTGAGGATATAATAATTTTATTAAAACTCTAATACTGCATTTTAAAGCTTAAACCAATTTCCAGTTGCAAGAGGTCAAGGTAAGACCTGATGTAAGGAGCACATTTGCTTGCTTTGGAGTTTTTGGATCTTTGTGTGAAAGAAGGAACTGCTAAAATCTGCTACTCAGTTCAACAATACATTTATTAGGCACAGGATCAATAAAATACATCACCTTCTTCTGTCTTGGGTCCGCCATTGTTTACTATGGCAATGCTCGATTTCACTGGGAACATTACCTGATCAATAAGCCTGGAATAATGATCTAACTGAAAATGCCACATTAGTTAAGAGAGGAGAGTTATCCTGACTGATCTTGTGCTATCAGAAGATAATTACACTTCTCTTCTACCCTGACTTTTTTAACAGGCTAGTTCAATTTTATGTACAAATTGGAAGCAAGGCTATTGGTAACTCCTGCAACAGACCAAGAGCCAGGAATGAAGGTAAAGTCTCTTTTCCTTATAATACGCTTTTTGTGTTTTGGGTCTTCTAAAGTGTTTTTGCCTTTTACTGCCTTTGCAAAATCAAAAAGATTGTTTTATTTTTAACATAAATCAATTACCTTTTCAATTTTCATAAACGGTGAAGAAAACTATTTACTTTTATTCCACATTTGTATTTATACTTATTTGCACCAAACCTAGCAGTAATCTGTCAATAGGTGTAAATTTGTTGAAGCTGTGATGGTTTAAGACAACATTTACAAGATGAAGTGTAATAACTTCTATTAGAGAACTTGATAGTGCTGGAAAACAGGTAAACTTACAAGTACAGAGGACTCTCTTCAGGTCTGAAATAAAAGGAATAAAATTCAAGTTCAGGATAAAGTGGGCAACCTCCATTTCTGACCTGAGGTAGAGTTGTGTGCCTGAAAACTTTTGCAGCCTCTCAACCACACCAGTGGGTGTAACAAAAGATTGCCTTCCAACCCAAGCTCATGCGTGATTTACCTGAAATGCAAAATTATTAAGCTGCAGCTAAAAATATATTTAGTCTAAAGAAACTAATCTCTCCCAGCTGTCTTCTCTCTTATTTTCCCCACATTCTTGGAGTTATTGAGGTGGGGGTCTGATATTTCTGTTTGGGAAAGATCAGCAGAGGTTTGGGAGCAGATTCCCCATGTAAAGTGCGTGAAGACAGATCACTGGCATCTAGCAGATGAGAAAACTTCATTTTCCTCTCACTATAAATCATTTAACATCAGTGGACTGTTTCCTGATATATGGCATTTACATTTACATACTCAGAACTGCCATCTTTCAGCACATATTACACTGAGGGTTTGATTTTCCTCTCATTTGCACCAGTATAAGACACAAGAAAATCCATTATCTTTGAACATAATCCAGTATAAAAGGGAGAAGTGCTTCTTTCTTGTATTAACCCCTGTGATGAGCTCATAAGTGACTTCACAAATCTGCTATGTCCTAGTATTTGCCCTACTGTGTGTAAGAAATGAAGACTATTTTAAATTATCTAAATATTACAGTAATTAACTTTTAAGAATGCTGTGAGCTTGCATAGGTAGCGTGAGCATTGTGAACTACCCATATTGGGAACCCAGCTATCAGAATTACAACTCAGTGTCACACACAAAGTGCAAGGATACCCAACATGAAATAAATACCGACTATATTAAGAAAGTCACATTATTCCTATGGCTTCTGTGGTACAATCATCAGTTTCCCTGAGGTTGCACAAGATTTGATCCTTTGAGTTTGGTGAACACGAGCAAGATAACATGTGGCAGCTGGTGAGCCCACATCACCTCTGCAGTAGGACTTTGTCCAGAAAATGCTCCTGGACCAGGAGATGCTAAAAGGGTAGGGGAGATGCCAAACGTGGCATGCACTGGATGGGGGGTGGCAGCTCCTCAGCACAGACTGAAGAGTTGCCCCGCTTTGCTCTGTATAGTCAGACTAACTGCTTTTCTTAATTTTAAATACAGGGCTTGTCGTTCAATATACAAATGATAACGGCATCACCTGGCATTTGCTGCGAGAGCTGGACTTCATGTCGTACCTGGAACCCCAGGTTGTTTCCATAGACTTACCTCGGGAGGCCAAAACCCCTGCCACCGCTTTCCGCTGGTGGCAGCCACAACACGGTAAGCAACGCCATCCTAAAAATTCATTAAGCAGCTTTACACAACCCACGTGTCAACGCTTCTCACGTTCTGCAGAAACCTCAGCTTACCGAAAATACAGTGTGGTGAGCAGTTTGGGTGCTGTAAGAGAACATTTAGGCTTTCCTCAGTCACACTGCAGACATTATTTTCTTTTGTAGCACCATGCAGAATACTGGGCTTAAGAGTAAAATTGTTTAAGAGCTAAGTTTAAACCAAAATGCTGAAAGATAACAGAGAAGAGAGGAGAGGAAAAGAATATTACACAGAAAAGCCTGAATAAGCTTAGAGAATTTACCCGAGTATAGAGTGACCTGGGATGCAAAATGGCCTACACAATTTAATTAATTTTTTGTCTGTTTTGGAAAGGGAAGCACAACTTGGCCTTGAATCTGCCTACCTGGTGGCTCCCATCTCCCTGTTTTAATATCTCCACACTCCAAAACAGGACTCCTGTCCCCTGCCATTTCTCGTGTCCCAGCACCCTGCTCCCCTGCCTTCTGCTGCACCTCCAAAGCCCACTCAGCCTCTTCCCACATCCTCAGCTGAAAGTAAAACCCTGGCTCTGACTCATACCTGCAGCCGCTGTGAGAGCTCCCGCCTTGTGCAGGCGCATGTTACCACAACTGAAAGTGTCCTCATTCAGTGTCTCACCTCAGTGCAAGGCAGCAGCTCCTGGATCCCTGCAGGAAATATAAGGTGATATTCAGAAATATAGCAAAGTCCATTTTAACAGCAATTCCCTGGGGAGAAAAGGACACAGCTTACGTTCGGGTCATTACGGTATGCAGCTTCTTGGTTATCATTTATCATTTTGATGGGTCTTTTTTATTTGTACATTATCCTACAATAAATATGCTGGAGTTAATTGTCCTTACTAGGCAAGCGAGTAGGCAAGGCATGAGGGATGTGATTTAGTTAAGAAGCCAGTTCATTTGGGAAAAATACCTGGCAGGAACCGGTGCACCACAGACCATCATTCTGCCACGATCATTTGCACTGGTGAGTGGTATGGTGTCAGACCTGTTGCTCCCTACCTGTGTCATGCTGGTGGCCACTTGCTCTGGGGGCACCTGGATGCCATCTGTCCCTCCTGAGACCAGACACTCTAAGAGTACCTGATGGCAGTCCTGTGGCTCCCAGTGAGAGGGAGATTTTATGACTAGAGGTTGAAATACCACCTTCCATGCCAGCACCCATAGGTGACAACCACTCCTTATAACAGATCTTCGCTCCTTCGTAAACTGTCCTTTGTCTGCCATAACTCAGTTCAGAGTGGTCCTATCAGCCATGACCCATGTTCCTCATAGTGGCAAGACAAAAGTCCTGGCACATCACTGCGAGCTGACCATTTATTGTCAAGGCTTTCCCTCTTCTCCTGCGAGGGCAATGATTGTACAGTGAGATGGTGTTTTCAGCATGCTGGTAGGAAGGTGAATTGAAATGAAGGGCTGGAGAAATGAGCTGGAGAGGATGGTAAACTGACATGCCTGTAGGCTGGAGAGCAAGAGAAGAGAGGTTTCCCGGAAGGAGAAGCTGAAGAGCACTTCTATGAATATCATCTATACCAAGAGCCTTCAGAATTTTCATTTGTGTACTATCCTCTTCCATACAAAAGGTACTTTGGGAACTAGACAGAGGCCTTTCTGATTTAGTGTGGGGAATGGCAGGAAGGTTGTGACCCATAAAATGAAAATCCCTGATCTGGGGGCTCAGGGAGTGTCTCATTCAAACACAGGGAGAGCATAAGATGATGAAGGCACTGAAGCTTGAGAAATGAAGAGGGAAATACCTGTGTTTATCTGAAACAGAAATATACTCTGGAGTCTTGTTTAACAGTGCTTAGTCTATGTGACTGAGCACTGCTCACTGGTTGAACGCAGGATGTGGGCATAAAAAATAACTAACAGGGACTCCACTAACCTGCCTGTTCTGCTTTTTATAGGGAAGCATTCAGCTCAGTGGGCTTTGGACGATGTCCTTGTAGGGATGAATGACAGCTCTCAGACTGGCTTCCAGGATAAATTTGATGGAACTGTGGATTTACAAGCAAGCTGGTACAGAATACAAGGAGGTCAAGTAGACATCGACTGCCTGTCTATGGATACAGCTCTGATGTTCAGTGAAAACATTGGTATGTGTCAGCAAACATTGATACATTTGTATGCACCTACTTTATAAATTATGTATGGGTCAAGTTTTTACAAGATGGGAGGTATATGCGATTCAAGTCTATAGTAATCTTCAGGGAAGAGAAGGCTGAAAAAAAATAAGGTAAAAATACAGAAAACAAATTTGAATGACAGTACTGAAAGCATATGCATAAGGTACGCTTTCTTTTGTTTGTTCTCTTTTCCTAGGAAAACCTCGTTATGCTGAGACTTGGGACTTCCATGTATCAGCCTCCACTTTCTTGCAGTTTGAGCTGAGCATGGGTTGCAGCAAGCCATACAGCAATTCCCATAGCATTCACCTCCAGTATTCTTTAAACAACGGGAGAGACTGGCACCTGGTGACAGAGGAGTGCGTCCCTCCAACCATTGGCTGTCAGCACTACACTGAGAGCTCCATCTACACTTCAGAAAGATTCCAAAACTGGAAGAGAATTACGGTCTACCTTCCACCCGCAACCAAGTGAGCGCTGTTCTTCTGGCTGTTTGATATAGATTTTGCTGATTTAATTTGAGCAAACATCCGCCAGCTTGGGAATTTTCTGCATGTCTTTTAAATTATTAAATGTGTGTTGTCACGCCATTGGAATTTTAAATTTCACTTCACAATATTTCGTCAGATATAATGTGAACTGCAGGAACTTAAGGAAGCAACAACTTTGGATGAATGAATTCTTAAGTCTTGCCTATAATCTATGAGAGCAAGAACAGGAATGTTAAACCAAGCTTTTCTAACATTTACCCATCTTTTCATACAGAAGTATTTTCTGTCATTGCATATAAGTTGTCGTCCAACTTTTAGGCATGTTAGTCTTGGCATTCAGCAAGTCAAAACACATGTCACTGAACATGCCACCTCCACCCTTTTGACTGGGAGGAAAGTTCTGCCTGCCTCCTAGTGATATCACATTGTCGTAAATGGACACGGCAGATACGCTGCCATCCGTCTCTCTGAATAAAACCATGCTCTAGTTTAGAAATAACAGACAATGATAATATTGCTTACCATTATTCTCAATAGTTCTGTAATTCTTCAAAGCACCCTACACATCACCTCTGTAAATTTCATCACCCAGAAAATACGGTAGTAAAAATGGACACAGTAAATGAACTCAGACTGGGTTTCACATCTTGGTTTCTAGTTCCATAGTTCGCTCCAGAGGACCATGCATCTTCTTCCAAAGAATATTCTTCACAAATATAATGATATCCTGATCCTGTCAGTCTGAGGGCAATTCTCCGTGCCTTCTTCCAGGATCAGCTCCACAGCACATTTCCCACCTGAACAAATCCAAGATGATCTAACCCATAGCATCTTGACAGATTTTTTTTCCAAAATACTTTCCTCATCTGAGGATAACAATGCAATCAGCAATTACAGCAGTGTGTATGCATGTGCATGTGTGTACATATATAACCATACACTGGTATACATATATATACAAACATATGTAATCATTGTTTTTTCTTTACACAACATTTAGTGTAAATTAACCTTCATTACTTCTTAGTTTACTGAAGTAATTATATTGTCTCAACTCTGCTAGCAACACATGGACCTGTTGAATGCTAATGTAGCTAATAGTTTCTGCTCAACCACTTTGGTGACCAGCAAGTGTCACAGCAATGTTGACTTTCTCGGTTTTCACTTTGAGCACTTTCCTTTAGAGTCTGCTGGAATTTTGCCTAAAAACTAACTTGAGAAATTGAAACTTCCAGTTTCAGCTGGAATATGAATCTTTTCTAAATACAGAGTGTCATGCTTATTAATATGCTTTTCTTCTCCTGAAGTCTATAGGATTTTCTTTAATTATTATTTAGCACTTTGTGGAGCAGATATTTTGACACCTGAAATACATTCACTCTGTTTTTTCTAGCTCTCCCAGAACGCGGTTCAGATGGATTCAGTACAACTATGCTTCTGGTGTTGATTCTTGGGCTATTGATAACGTGGTCCTGGCTACAGGCTGCCCCTGGATGTGCTCAGGCCACGGCATCTGTGACGCAGGTCGTTGTGTGTAAGTAACAACCTGCTTAATGTGCTTCATAGAAAGGATGTTGTGCTTTATCTAGGCCAGATGGATAACACCTTTTCCTCCCAATTTGTTGCTAGGTGTGACAGAGGCTTTGGTGGTCCGTACTGTGTCCCTGTCATTCCTCTGCCGTCTGTCCTGAAGGATGATTTCAATGGTAACTTGCATCCAGACCTTTGGCCTGAGGTCTACGGTGCTGAGAGGGGAAACCTGAATGGTGACACCATCAAGTCTGGAACAGCTCTCATTTTTAAAGGGGTCAGAGATTACTTACATTGAAAAAAATAATAAAGAACAGCAAAGTTAAAAACAGAAAATATTTTTTTTGTTGTTTCCCCCCATATGTTTATGTCAAAGTCTTGTGTCTAGAATTTGACATTTTTATTTTCATTGTATTTTTCTGCCCTAAATATGCACCATGTTTGTCACAGTTGTTTTTTCTGAACAAATGGGTTTCATCTGTTTGTTGACTATTACTTTCATTTGCGGTATAAATTCCTCCTTAACTGTTGAAGGGAAAGAATGACACTCTGTGGCTGAGATTCTTGAGGCCAAGTGAGTGGTTTGGAAATATGGAACATATTACAATCAATGGTGTTTGTGTCTTGAAATCCCCTGATTGGCTTTTGAGCATTTTGAATAATACAAATTAGTCAGCACTGTAGTATATGTAATCAATGTTTATGTAGTTGGTCTGTGTTTTATTTAATTCCATTGTTTTTAAGTTTTCTAGCTCTTTAAGGATTTTTTTGTTGTTGTTAATTGCAGGTTAAAAAAGGCCAGGAAATATCATATTTTCTGAACTTCTCAGTTCTTCAACAAAACACATGAATACACTTTTGTTCACATAAGCACACAAATTTTAAGCTCGCACCTAAGTATTTATTTGACACTGTGAATTCAGGTGCCCTCAAAAAAGCGAAGTTTAATAACTTTGGGTGTAGGAATGACTTCTTTAGAAATAGTTCTTTGCAAAACCTTGACTCCAGTTCAGCCTCTTTAGATCTTCTAAATTACAAATCGCAGGATGTGGATTGTCTAAAACTTGGATTGGTTGTTCCTGCAGGTTGTTCCCCTGGGGGAAGGGGTCTGAGAAAGAGGGAATCTCTGAGAGGTGGTTTGCCAGATCTCTGCAGAATGGTGACCAGCTCTGTCCCCAGGATCCACACAACATTGAGCTCATCTGTAGAGATGGACAGGACCTTAGGAGTCTCTATGAAGTTTCCTGTCTTCTCCCTTTCCATACAGCTCTAAGTCAAGAGATTACCCCAGAAGAGGTTATTTGTACAAAATATTTTTCGAGGCAGAGAAAAAAGGTTCCTAGAGAGGGTTCTTCCTGCCTGGAAATTAGGGTGCTTGGCTACGCTACAATTTGCAAAAAAATTGAGTATACTAACTTGGACTCAATGTCTGAGTAAGTCTGCGCTTGCAGATCAGATCATATCCCAGTGGTTCAGAGCATGAACTGAATGAGCTGTACTTGTGTCTGTACCTGATCACGTAGCTGTGCCTCTGGTGGTGACACACACCCATATCTAGCGCTTTCCATTACTATGGCTTACTTTGCCGAGGCTATCACCTTTCCCATTTTCTGTCTGGGAGAAGGTGTGGGACAGAGAACTACCTCTCTCACTGCCACCGGCAATCAGTAACAGACAGCATCCAGACAATAGTGAGCTGCAGAGTATCTTCAACAATGGGAACTGAGATTCACACTATATGTTCTGTATTTCCAGGAAGGACTGAGAATGCTTGTTTCAAGAGATCTAGATTGCACTAATACCGTGTACATCCAGTTTTCATTTAAATTTCTTGCCAAAGGTAAGATCACTGTTGATTTCTTATCGCTTCTCTAGCTGTATTCATATATTGTAGCATCACAGAAAAGAATATGGATTTACATTTTCAGCTTCAGCGTACATGATCATCAGTTTATGGTAGATAATATGGGAACTTGTTTGAGATTCTGCATCATCCCTACCTTGCTACCAGCCTACGTGGCCTTCTGTGCAGTAAAAGAGTAATCTGTGTTTTACTCAAAACCAGCACAGCTAGTACGGTCTTTGAGTAGAAAACAAACACAACAGCTCAAGATTTTTAGAGATTTTGTAGTATGTTGGAGGGAAATGAATTTTTCAGGTTTTAAAGTCCTAAAATGGTGCCTATAGTGGATTGCTTAAAGAACAGATAAGGAACTATGGAGTTTTTCATTTTCAAGGTTCAGTCCATTGCATTAAAAGCTCTTATCATTTAGCTTCCTACTAGGTATCATAGAGAGGACTAAAACCCCATGATTCTATTCAATTGTGTATGAAGAATAGTCAGACTTTGCAAGCCAAGTTTACAAGTTGGTGTAACAAGCTTGAGACAGCGTCTCCAGTACAAGCACGTTCAAGCCAATGATTCAGTCTTACCCTGCTCCAAGCCCTGCCATCTCTGCCTTGCAAAATAATTTTATCCCAGTCAGGAGTGACACGGTGGAGAAGCATTAACCTGGCTGCGCGTTTGAGTCGCTCCCACGCAGTCGCAGAAGTTTTTCCCAGCCTTGCTTGTAGAACCAATGCTTCAAAGCTGAACTCTCAACACCCAAAACCCCCTCTCCCTTTGGTGGAAGATGTTCGTAGCGTCTGCAGGAAGTTCAGCACTCTGGGACTGCACCCTAACTGACTCGCCATTTGCCACCAGGCAGCATGAAAATAATTTTGAACCACCTCTGTCTTCCTAAATAAATATTTAGCCAAATCTCTGTATGGGCAAGTAAAAAATGTAGCTCTTTCTGAATTATGGTTGATTCATTTTAATCATATTATTTGTCATACATGTTTGGCTATTTATTACTATTGTTTAAGTACTTTATGGAAAAGAGAGAAAACAATTGCAGCCAAAAACATAACATGCCCCAAAACAAAAACATGCCTAATACTTCATGTTTAAAAGCCAAATCTTTGTGAAGACTTCTTTTACAAAGCTATGCCTTGGAAATATTTCTACATATGAGTAAAAATATCATTCTGAAAGGCAGGAAGAGCCAAAGGCTCAAGGCTGGGTTTTGATACTTGACCCACAAAGGCAAAGCAGTGAAACTCCAGGAGAAAACGTTTCTCATTAGATCTATATGGCTTGCTAGGCCTAGGCCTGGATCCCAGACTTAGTCCCAACAAGCTCTCTAATGTTGAATGCAAAGCAATATAGCACACCTCAGCTGTAAGCATTAAGAGCAGTGTGTTTTTCACTGTTAATTGCCACAGATAATCTGAAATCAGACAGTGTCTCCTCCCTGCTCTGTTCCACATGTGGTGGTTGAAGAGAGACTTTGTGCTGGAGCAGAGTGGAGCAGGAGCATGCACATCAGGCACTTTGGCTTCAGCAAATTTGGTTAATTTAAGGACAGAACATGAGATTAACTTGCACAGTAACACACAGTGAGGCAGGGATGAAGAAACTGTCCCTTAGTCCTTTCCTGCTGCTAGTTCCTGCCCTCAGACTGAGTTTTGGGGGACGTGCCATCACTGTGCCACACTATGAAGGGAATGGAGAGTGTAAATTTGTCTGAGTGAGAACTCAGCTCAGAGATACCATCACTCAGACGCTGATGTTCCTGGTCAGCAAGGCATGGGCCAAACACACACTAGGGACTGAGCTTGTGCAGGGTAACCAGCATCAAGTGCTCGTGCTGGGCTCTCATCAGCGTATGTTAATACACAGGGCTGTATAGAGCCTTTGTTGACTCTTTAAAGCATTAACTAAAAAAAGGAGAAACTGGTAGTCAGAAAATGTAAATTTTACTCTCAGTTCCACCACTGATTTTTTTGTCCTAACTTAAAGCACAGAATATTGCTTTGTTGTTGTTAAAACATGCTAACAAATATCCTCAGCACTTTACATCCTTTATATGATTTTTGGCCATGAATATGCTTATATCAGTGTCTGCAGTCAGAGCCATGGACTATAAATTTGTGAGGATAAGGACTGTGTCTTTATCTGTGGGTGCTACAGATGGTGATGATAATGTCTGGTACCTGGGAACAACAAGCAAATAAATACTGAATTACTGAAAAATGTCTGTGCTAGAAGGAGCTGGTTTGTTCTAATCTAAAAAATTGTAACACTGAGATAGCTTCTCATTTAAGTAAATCAGCTGTGACTATACATATAATGAACAGCAATGTAAATGTAGCCCCTAATTCATTAGCATTCATTAGACAGACAAGCAAGGGAAAGCACAGGAAGATGTATCTGTGTAATACACATATAACCTCTCAACAGCTTAAGTTGTTGTTAAAGCAAGCCCGTACTCTGTGATAGATGTCAAAGTAACCTAATTGTATTTACACTTGAAGAAGTGTTTTTGAGCTAGTGCTTTTTAAAACCAGATTATAATGAACGTAAATGCATGTCCTCTCTGCTTCAGGCACCCCCGAGAGGTCTCATTCCATCCTGCTGCAATATTCTGTCAACGGTGGCATCACTTGGCACCTGATAGATGAGTTTTACTTCACTCAGACTACGGATGTTCTCTTTATTAACGTTCCTCTGCCCTATGCAGCCCAAAGCAATGCGACACGGTTCAGGCTCTGGCAACCTTACAACAACGGTAAGGAAGAGACACCCATGGGACTCCAAGTCCATACTTGCACAGTTCAGCGTGTGTAAAAGGCTAGAGTTTTGAACTCAACAAGCATAGAGACTCATAAATCTTGTTTCATTATACTTCAAGTTCTTCAATTAAAATTATCACAGGATTATGTTTACTGTTCTTATAAAGCTGCTGTATGCTTTAAAGTGAAAGGATCTTAACCTAATACCCCTTGACTGTGTGCAGAAGACTATCAGTTTTGGTCCAGGTGGGACTGGGAGATCAAGCAACACCCATAAAGTTAACTTCAAACAGGTTCTCCTCATTATTTTTAATGGACCTGATTCTAGTTTACACTGAGGCCCCATTACAATGCTTCAATTATACAAAAAAGTCCCAAGTGTAAACGGGAACTAAGCCTACCTTGCTCAGAATTAACTAGGCATTAAAACCCCATTTAGGAAGAGTATGTAGTAAGCAGTTAATCTTTTGATTTAATTGTAAAGGACTGTAGAAAACCACAAGAGGAACACAGCTCATTCTTCCTGATTACAGGAGATGTGCCAGCTGAAGAAAGTTCTCTGCTCTCAGTTGCTCTGAGCACATCTCTTAGCAGGAGCTGACATTAAGGGCTCTAAAGAATTCCAGCGATCATTTAGAAACAGTGATACAGCAAAGATTTATTCCATGCAGGCAAATGCCTAGTGCACCTCTAATAAAAAAAGCAAATTCAAATGTGGTCCTAAGCATCCAGTTCCAGTTCATTCTTCTGATGGGTCCTGCCTAAAACATTTAACTAAACTTTTCTTGCAGGCATTATCCTTAAGTAGGAATTTCATTTAAAAGAAGCCTTTTCTCTGATTAACACAAAGGCTTTTAGACAGATGGAAAAAACAGTTACACAAAAGATCTGACAATATGATCCTTCATCTCCAGTTTGAGAGCACCAATTCTGCAACACATTTGAATTAATAATCCATTGGAGAGAAGGTCACTCAGAATTTCCTTCTATCTCAAAAAGCTCTTGCCGAGCAAACACAGGCTGCTACGTGTCATCCTTTCAGGCTGCTTGGGCTCTACAACAACTGCTCATTTAGATGATTCTTTTTTTTTGATGCTAGACTTTCAAAGTAAATGTGATTTAAACAGAAGATACTTGTTCAACACAGGTTTTTCACTCTTCGGTATGCTGTGACTTCTATAAATTTTAGAGAAATAAAAGTTAATTCTGTAGGGTCAGGCTACAGAGCAGTATGGAGACTATTTTCATGGAAAATTAAAATAGTGAAGCCATGCTTTTAGCACACTTTTCTCAATGTAATCCATAAATACTGGCTACTGTTCTGCTCTCTAATAATAGTAGTATTAGGTCTTGATAGGAATGTTCCCCTTTTCTTTGTAGGCAAAAAAGAAGAAATCTGGATTATCGATGATTTCATTATTGATGGAAATAACCTAAAGAATCCCGTGATCCTTTTGGATACGTTTGACTTCGGTCCCAAAGAGGACAACTGGTTTTTCTATCCTGGTGGAAACATTGGACTTTATTGCCCATATTCATCTAAAGGAGCTCCGTAAGCATCTCTCCGCAATAAATTGGAAAGAAATGACTGTAATAAACTGAGTCTAAAGTATTCCTTTCCTTTTTTTACAGGGAAGAAGATTCGGCTATGGTATTTGTTTCAAATGAGGTTGGAGAACACTCCATTACAACACGGGACCTGAGTGTAAATGAAAACACTATAATCCAATTTGAGGTACTTGTCCTCAGAAAGTTATTTTGTCTTTTGCTGAGAGAGTTGCGTTCTTTCAGGTTCTGCTCTTTGGTGTATTTGCCCAGCTGTTCTGATCGCCAAGTAGAGAAGCCTGTGTAATTTCCCCTGTAATTGCTTTGATATTACTTTCGCTCATGTGGGTGTAGCATAAAGCTTTTAATACACAGATAAGGGAAATTTCTGCCTCAAAGTCTTCTACTTTCTTGCCTAAATTACTACTTTGTCCACACCTATATGCTTGGACTGATAGCATTAAAGTCCATGTCCTACAAGTTGGAGAGCCACCGCTGGCAGACAAGATGATGAGCAAAATATAATGACAGTCCAGATTGCCACTTTACAACCTGCTCAGAATGAGCGTGCAGGTGGAGCAGTGTGCAGCATTTCCATGAGCTGACGCAGTGGAGAGCAACAACTTCATCCGTGACACTAGAAATTAATTTTTCTTACCTGCTGGCTAGACTGCCCTGGTTGTACTTTCTCAGCGAGCCAAGGCTCTGCTTTCCTTTCGCTTCTACCCATAGTTTCATAGAGGCTCTGGTGGAAGTTGTTTTTTGCCCATGATGGCCTGAATTCTTCCCATCTCAGGCTGTTATCTAAAGCTCATGAATAAGGAGCATATTTTTTGTGCTTCTCTTATAGTCAGTGGAAACAGGCACCCAGATGACAACACGTAGTCTAAACTAAACTGTTTCTAGTTTATCCCAAAATCTAAACTGTGCATTGGCTAGGGCAGCTACTGATGGGAGTAACCATTTAGTCTAGTATGTATAAGTTTGGAGGGGTCATTATATTGTCATTAAGAAATTGTAAAAGAATCTTTCATGTAAATTGCTATGCCACAATTACGAGGCTGCTTTTAACAAAGATGTAGCATGCTGTAGCATTAAATAGCAAATGATACTGATTTATAAACCATTACTAAAATGATACTAAGGGTTTTCCAAGAAAACTAGGTTTAGCTGTGTACTCATGCACGCTTCAGTTTGTCATGCAACTAATTCATAAATTATTGAATGCAAACCATTTTCTGTTTTAAAATATAGATTACAGCCTGTAGAACAAAAATGCTTGAGGTCACTTTAAGATATTTATAAGTCTTCAGAGCATTAACCTCATAAAATCTACATGCTTACTTCCATATGTGGTAAGAACATCGTTTTCAGCTCACGTTTTTGAGGACATTAGTATAAATGAAGAAGTTATGCATAATGCAACAGAGTTTCTCTCTGTGTCTCAAGAGTCAAAACCTATATTGGGTCAAGCATCTCTCCAAGCTTCCAGATGAGTAGACAACCCTTCTAGTCAAATGTAGGTTGATAAGACTCATGTGCGCTGAAGAGTGATGAAGGAAATTCGATGTAAGATACATTTTCAGCATTCATGCACAGTTCTAAGTATTACTGGGTTTCAGAAAGAAATAGGTTTTCATTACAGAGCAGTATGTTAGACTCATGTGTGCTGAAGAGTGATGAAGGAAATTTAATGTAGGATATATTTTCAATATTCGTAGAATACATTTTCAACATTCATAGAATCATAGAATAGTTTGGGTTGGAAGGAACCTTTAAAGGTCATATAGTCCAACCCCCCTGCAATGAACAGGGACATCTTCCGCTAGATCAGGTTTCTCAGAGCCCCGTCCAACCTGGCCTTGAATGTTTCCAGGGATGGGACATCTACAACCTCTCTGGGCAACCTGTGCCAATGTTTTACCACCCTCGTATAAAATGTCTTCCTTATATCTAGTCTCAATCTACCCTCTTTCAGTTTAAAACCATTACCCCTTGTCCTGTCACAACAGGCTCTGCTAGAAAGTTTTCCGTCTTTCTTATAAGCCTCCTTTAAGTACTGACAGGCCGCAATAAGGTCTCCCCAGAGCCTTCTCTTCTGCAGGTTGAACAACCCCAACTCTCTCAGCCTTTCCTCATCAGAGAGGTGTTCCAGCCCTCTGATCATCTTTGTGGTCCTCCTCTGGACCCACTCCAACAGGTTCATGTCTTTCCTGTGCTGAGGGCTCCAGAGCTGGACACAGTACTCCAGGTGGGGTCTCACCAGAGTGGAGTAGAGGGACAGAACCGCCTCCCTTGACCTGCTGGCCATGCTTTTTTTGATGCAGCCGAGGATACAGATGGCTTTCTGGGCTGTGAACACACATTGTCAGCTCATGTCCAGCTTTTCACCCACCAGTACCCCCAAGTTCTTGTCGGCAGGGCTGCTCTCAATCTCTTCATCCCCCAGACTGTACTGATACTGGCGGGTTGCCCTGACCCAGGTGCAGGACACTGCACTTGGCCTTGTTGAACCTCATGAAGTTCACACAGGCCCACTTCTTGAGCTTGTGCAGATCCCTCTGGATGGCATCCCATCCCTCAGGTATGTCAACCACACCGCTTAGCTTGGTGTTGTCCACAAACTTGCTGACGGTGCACTCAATATCACTGTCTGTGTCATTGATGAAGATATTAAACATGTACAGTTTTGAAAATTACTGGGTTTCAGAAATAAATAGATTTTCATTACAGAGCAGCGTGTTAGAAAGACACTTATTTCCTCTTACAAGTATATGTAAAAACCCCAAAATATTTCATAGTTTTAGTACCGGCTTTGTGTTTCATCGGCAATGAGTTTTCATTTACTGCATGATAAGTATAGTACATCTTATTTTGTATGACAGAGTGGTCCTGTAAGGGAACTAATTCTTCTTCTTTTATATAAGCAATTTGAAACTAAAAGAACATCTTAATATCAGTGTGAAAGAAAAGCAGATTAATCTACATTAGGGGCATGCAGAAAATATGTCTTAAAAGGTCTCAGATTCTGTACAAAACACCATTTTATACTTTTTTTTCAGTAGTAGAACTGTTGTTCATGTAGGTTTTCTGTGTTTTCTACTGTTCTCTAGGTTAGGAATCTTGTAAGAACACCCTGAGAAGTCTGACGCTGCCAAACAATGTTTTGGTGTAACATTGAATTTAAATCCAATCCAGCTATGATACTCTCTTAATGCTGTCTCCTAGGGCTTTGCCGCTATGCATGAGCGAAAGGATAGGGAGTATGAAAGCTGAAGAATATATTGAAGTGATACAGCACATACCCTGAAGGGTCCTGTGGCATAAGCTTTTTTTTTTTTGGAAATGTAACATAGAAGAGGACCATTGTACAGCCCAGCAATTAAAAAAAAAAAAAGTTTGCACATTTTGTTTTAATATTTCTGTGTTTTTAAAATGCTTTTTGTGCTGTGATTACTTCAGTACCTGCCAGAGGACTGCAAGAACTGATACTTTTGCTCCAGCAATATTAGCAGCTCTCCTTTGGGATTTTGTCTAATTAACTTCATGGTTCTCTTTCAGTAGAGGTAGTTGGGGATTTCATATTACATTCATTATATGGTAAGCCAGAGTGCGATATGCCCATGGAGAGGGAGGGCAAGAGTTCACGTTCATGTGCATGTCCCGAGTGCATCATCCCAGTTGTTAAATGATTTCCCAAATCACCATTTTCCTGGGCTAAATAAATACTGTACCAAATGGGGGAGGCTCACTACGATGAAGAGTGATTAGGTGTCCCACAACCTGCCCTAAGTCATCTTCTGCATTTCATTTCTTGGCCCTCAGATCAATATCGGCTGCACCACCGATAGCTCCTCTGCCGACCCGGTGAAGCTGGAGTTCTCACGAGATCTGGGGGCGACCTGGCACCTGCTGCTCCCCTTGTGCTACAGCAGCAGCACCCGCCTCAGCTCCCTGTGCTCCACCGAGCATCACCCGAGTAGCACTTACTACGCGGGCACCACCCAGGGCTGGAGAAGGGAGGTCATTCACTTCGGAAAACTGCACCTCTGTGGGTAAGTGTCCATCTCCTATTCCTGCCTAGCTGCTTGTCGGTTTGGTTTTGTTTCTGTTTTCCATACAAAATGTTCCCCCAGCACAATAGCGGTCCATAAGAACTGCAGCACTAGAGCATACCAGACGACTGGTTTTTCTGCAATTTTTGTCCTGAATGGCAATTAGTGTTCAGGTGATTCCCAAATATATGTTGTGCCTAATGCTAATGTAGAGTAACCACAGATAATTTCCTATTTATCCATATATCTAATTGGTGACATTTTTATGGAAGTGGGTTGCATAGTAAAATGAATGCAAAAGTGACTATCTTTAAAGCTCCTTCAATGCTCTTTACTGCAGTGCATTAGCCATTTGCATTCGTCAGGGATATTTTTGCATGAAATTTGAGATTCATTAGAAAATGCAGTAAAATGTGAGCTAGTATAAACTTGATTCTACTTCAGTGCAAGGAAATGGACTTACCTAAATACTTGACGTATCTTGTAGCTGCAAAGTGCTCTTATTCTAAGAAATTATCTGCTGCAGTCATGCAGGAACTTAAAATTTGAGGGACAAGCCAGGTTGGATGATGACAGATGCGTAGAACAGAAAAATATGTGCTAGCAGGCATAATAACTAACTTTTCAAAGTAAAAAACAGTATTGGTTACTTTTTCAGAGAAAACTGCCTTCTAGGATCAACTCAGTTTATGTAAAAGATCACATCATTAAGGATTAAACTGTAGCCATATAAATGAAAATGAGCTATGCAACTAGAGCCTTTATGAGTCTATGCAACTATGAGACTGAGTATTTATGAAACTACTACGTGCAATGGGCCCTTCACTAAATAAGTGGCCCCACATGGTCCTCTGAAAGTATGAAAAGACCTATATAAGTGATGAGAAACAAGTTTGGAAAGCATGGATGTTTAATAATTTAAGAAAATGTTTAAATTTTAAACTTGAATTTTCTGGTTTATGACAGTTAACATTTCAAGCATGGAATAGGTAACCATCTCTTGCAGCAGCTCATTTGTCCTTCTGTTTTTGCACAAAAGAATTATTTGACGCTTTACCCAAGTACCAGTGCACCCCTCCAAATGAAAATTTTGACTATGCAGACTCCTAACTCATTTAAATCTTCCAGGTATTTTGATTTCATCCTCTGTTCCTGAGTGTTTCTGTCCCGTTTGCCTGCCATGCCTCCTTTTTCTTCCCCAACACATCAGGCTGGAAGCCAGTTGCTGATGGCCAGCCAAACCCAGTAGTGCACAGCATCTTCCATGGAGCATTCGGTGCCATGGAATTCTTAGTCCAGAGGGCTGAAGGGGGATTTCTTCCACCAGAATCCACTGGAATGACAAGAAAAAAACCTCCAAACCTGACTCCTTGTGTAATGCTAAAAAAACCCAGCCCTTTCATCCCCAAAGTGTCAAGTGATTATATTTAAATTAAGAGGAAGACATTTTCAATTATTTCCACTACATATGTTATTTTGGAAATTAATACGTATTCTCAGCAGACAGCTGTAACTAAGAATTAGTGTTCCAATTATGTCCTGAAGGAAAAGCCCAGGGCCTGTTGAGTCAGTGAAGAAACCCGTGTTTCACTCTCTGCTTCAGACAAGAGTCACACTTCACCCCCACCTGAGAGAAGGAGCTGATGTGCCTCACGGGTGGAACGAATCCCACCCACGGGGTGGACATCTCCTCTGAAGAGGTGCTTACGACACCTCCAGCTTCACACTTGTGTGCTTCACCTCAAGGCACACTAACATCAATGGTTTTGACTTCCAGCAGGACTCTGGTTCTTGGGTATCTTTCTTAAAACTCCTAGTAGTGTCCCCACCGATCAGCTATGCCCTCATAAAAATTCCTTTTTAGCAAATCAAGACGAAAAAACTTGCCAACTGTCTGTGCTATCGATTCACCTGCTGCATTTAGATATCTCTAACAAGACACATTAAACATGCAAGGCAATTAAGTGCTTTTCCCTTCTCACTCTTCTGGTTTCCTTCCTCCTTTAAAACATTTTCTCAATTGGGAATAAAATTAGTCTCTCAAGTATTTTTCCCCATCTCAACTTGTTTTCCCTCCTTCCCCAGTTGGTTCCTCTTTACATGCAGCATTGATGTAAGCAGCATTTAGGAGGCAAATTAAAAATGACAGGACAGCACCCAAAGGAGAATATAGTTTAAATTAACAACTTGCAGTATCAGTCTGGTTTAAGATTAAGCTGCCTAAAAGCAAGTCGAATACCTGGTAACATGGCAGATCATATTTTCTTTCCGTGTAACTGAGGGTGAGATCCTACCACCCCAGCTCCACAGGTGCTCTCCCTGGGGGCAGGGTGGCAGTATGAAGTAGGATTTTGCTCTCCAGAAGACGGTGAAAATAGCCTGCTCTGACCCAGATGCTGTACACCAAAGTGGAAGGAAATTCATCAGGCCACAGGCATTCATCCTCCCCACGAACGATGGAGAAAAGAGTGGTTAAATTTCAAATCCCATTTTCAAGTCCATCGTTCAGTTTTGGTATTACAGCTAATGAATAATGTTATTTTTATTTCTGGCAGTACTTGGGTTGAACGTCAATATAAAGATGCATGAGGTACTGAAGAAGTTAGATATAGCAGTCAGTTTCTAGAATTAAGCTATTTATCAAGCCAGTTCCAACAGAAAGAATACTATATATATGCATAATATGATATACATGGAATACAAAAAAGATCAAACTATTACTTAAAGTAAGCACACTTTATGACTTTTTCAGGTTGGCAAGGTTCAGGTGGTACCAAGGATTTTACCCTGCTGGATCCCAGCCAGTGACTTGGGCCATTGACAATGTGTACATTGGCCCGCAGTGCGAGGAGATGTGCAACGGCCACGGCAGCTGTATCAACGGCACAAAGTGCATCTGTGACCCCGGGTACTCCGGGCCAACCTGCAAAATAAGTACCAAGAACTCTGACTTCCTTAAGGATGATTTTGAAGGTATCTATCTCATCTCTTTTTTTGTTCTGCCTGTCTGTCTTAGTGGAACCCAGGGCTCCAGGGATGAAACAGAAAAGTCTTCCTCACCTCTCCACGCTTCTGAATTTAATTTATGCTGTGGAACTATTCCCATGAACTAAGTAGTTTAGATGTCATTCTCAAGCACGGTTTGTGAATGTCTGATGGCTATCAGTTGTCTGGTTTAGAGTGTCTGATTTTTTGTGAAGTTGTTAATGCTGGAATACAAAATCTTCACCAAAATAGAATTTCTTGAAACTGCACATAGAAAATAATTTTAGAAAGGAATGACGGTTTGACGGTACTTTGACTTTCGCACAGACAGAATGTGCGCAAGTGAGGCAAACAACAGAGGGCTTTAAGGTTGTGTCATTTCTCACTGCAAGGGAAACCTAAATGGCCTTAATACAGGAAACATGGTTTCAGAGCAGACAGTGTGTGTCAGTGGTGAAGGCCACTGCTCGGCAGGCACAGCCAACCCCAAGCAACCAATGCCAGGAGGGAACTCAACGCCTCACACGTGCCTGGGCACATACAGCATCCACACACACAACTCTAAAACCACCTGTAGGTTTCCCTGCTGGAAAGCATGGCAAGAAGAGCATGTTTTGAATAAAGCAGCACCTGTGAACCAAACTCATCCCTTCACAGGTGCTGCTGTTCATTTTCAATTTTGCCAGCCCTTGCTTGCATGCTACTACATGGCACTCAAAGTTTCTTTATAGGCCTGGGTACTTTGTTGTTATCTTTAAAAAAATGAAGAAAGGCAGAAAATCCTGTGAGTAACTGGAGACCAATATTCCAAACTTCATATTTCTGGGTTTATTTTGTTTATTTTGTTTTGATTCCTGGCAGTTTTCTAGAAAACATTGCATCAGAAACACTGAATATTTCTTCACTCTGCATGTGATGTTTAATTTAACTCTCTTCCTCTGGAAATAGTAGTCTTGCAGTAGAAGTATTTTGGAGTAAACGATAAATATGTATTTACTGTGTATTCAGGTCAGCTGGAGTCGGATAGATTCCTGCTCGTGAGTGGTGGAAAGCCATCAAGGAAATGCGGTATAATGTCTGGAGGAAACAACCTTTTCTTCAATGAAGAAGGTTTACGTATGCTGATGACTCGAGACCTAGATTTGTCACAAGCCAGGTAACACAGTTTCAGAGTTCTTTCAGGATTTCGCTGAAGAAATAATATACTGAAGAATAATACATATGTGATACTTCTGTGGTAAAGGCAAGCTGATATATCCTGTGGTCCTTACACTAACAGATATTCCATTTTAACCACTGTTATCATTTTAAATTTAGCTTGAACTTTAATGGGATTAACCATTTAAATGTTACTTTTTTCCTTAAATAAGAGCTCCAGGATCTGATAGCACACCTTCAGTAGTTTATGCAAGTTTTTATTTCTTAAATGCATAACCTGAGAAATCAATTGCATGCCACGCGCTCTGCTTGTCTTACAGTTGGTTGTATTATGAACCATTGCTGAAACAGGAGTATCTGCTGCCAGTGTAATTCTTACATTCATCACCTCATTATTCTTTCATTTCTGAAGCTTACTTTCTTCTTATTGTACACATTTGTTTCCAATAATTCACTGAGAAATTCCCAGCAAGCTGTCACCAGCTACACTGAGCACAGCAATTGAAGAACAAATATTTTTAGTGTATTTGGAGATTCTGTTGTATTATTGCGGCCTGCAGAGGAGATATTTGATGAGTGAGGCATGCTAAGAAAGCCACATTAAAAAAATTTACATTAATACAAGTTAAACCACATCCTAATTGCATGCATTCTAACAAATAGGCATTGTTTTCCAATTTGTTCAGTATCTTAGCTTATATCCTTACATTATTACTTTGGAGAGATTGCATTTTCTCCGAGACTTTTCTCCACTGATCTCTTGTAAACAGCCTACTCCTCTCTAATGTTCTTTGGGAAACACTTTAATAGGCACTTCATCTCTTTTTGACTTGTCTTCATTAGCATCAAAGCTTTAAATAATGGTTTAATTGTAGACCCTCATGGTCAATAAAGATGCCTAATTTCTAACCATTATATTTTTTAGATCAGCAATTAGCTAACCCTCAGTGAGGTTTAATATTAAAGATCCCTGTACTGAATGTGTAAGATTCCTCACAGCAAACTTTTTCAGAACTTGGTAAACACAAACATCAATTCTCTGCGCTAATTTGATTTCCTAGACTGTTCTGAAATTAAAAGATTGTTTAACAAAAGATACAAGAGATCTTGTAGGTTGCTCCATTAGACTAAATGACATGTTTTCCTTATTGCTTGTGTTCAAAGAACCGTCATTTATCTCTTCTCCATGATAGTCTGTAGCTGGATTTGCATATATTGACCTCAAGGTGTTATATGGAGATAAATGACTTCTGTCTTATTAAACAGAAAACAAAGCAGTACATTTAATTTCTTGTATATGCTGATGAGAAATAACAGTTATCAACAAATAACTGTATGCTCCCTTCTGAACAGCAAGGCAGGCTACAGCGGCGTTGCTGGGGGCTGCTCTTTAGCAACCTAAAGTAATTGAAGTGGGATTTTCTTAATTTCCAGGCTGACTCTATTGGCTACCTGCAAAGCACAACAGATCTGGCAAGAGGTTTCAATTTATGCCACGAATGATGAGAACCAGCATTTCTAATAGATCTTTTAAAGGGTACTAGACTCAGTAGCCACATTAAAATCCCCCCCTTTTCTTCCGAGGAGATCCTCTGAAGTACACCGCGAGCAGTGGTGTGGGTGCTGCAAGCCACGCTCAGCACCTGGGGACTGCGAGTGGACTCTGCAAGCTACTATCCACTCCCATCACATGTGTATTTTAAAGATTTTAGCACAGGGGACAGTATGTCACCATCATGGTGACACCAGTAGCTGAAACTGCGCAGCACAAAGTATCAATGGGCACAGCGTATTTTAGGTATCACACCTGATCAAATCCTTTTCAATTCTGATTTACTAGAAGAATATCCACACATTTTAGTCATACTAGATCTACAAAAAACCTTTGCTTTTCTATTTCAAAATAGGCAGAACCTTTGTAAAAATATCTGTGGGATGAGAAGAGAGATATTTAAAATTACTAACTTTTTAATCTGCTAGACGAGATGTTACCTATATTTGAGTGGGTTGTTACTATAGTACTAAAAATTCAGATAAAAGAATAGCAATCCACAGAGAGCAGATTCAACAGAGACAAGGTCACCTGGGTTTATTCCTTTTGAATTATGTGGCGAGTGTTGGAGTAAATCTGAGGAGGCACAAAGGCTTGCCAGCAGTGAATCCAATCCATTACATTTGATATGTTGATCCATGAGGGTCCCCGGCACTCCTTTACAGCTCAAGCAATATGTTATGTCTGGGACGTGGAGGTGGATATAATCTATAGCGAAAGAAGTTATATATAGTAGCAAGAGGAACCATGAGTCGCAGCAAGGACTGGAATTAATTGACTTGCAGGTCTGGTGTTTTATTGAAGCTTTGTCTGCCCAGCACCTCCGCAGCCTCCACTCCCAGCGGATCTTCCTGCAGATCAAACCAGAGCAAGACTTTTGATATAAAACTTCTTTTTTGCACTGTTTGATTTAACCATGAGCCAGGCAGCACTAATGCAATAATAATTAGAACAGATACAACACTCTAAAGCTCTGCAAAAGCTCTGCATACGTGAATTAATACTTGTAATATCCCTGCGAGTCCGATAGGTAAATATCATTACAGCAGCAGTTCCTTCCCCTCCAAGTGCATAGTAGAGCTATTTATGAGCATCGGCTAACAGGAAGAATTTCGCAGTTTGACACAAGTCTATTGTGCTGCTTTGGAGAAGCCAATTAAATAGGGGATGAAAGCGCTGGTGTCCATGGGTGGCTTGGGCTGACTTCAGGGAAGCCGGCACATTTAAGCGGTGTGATTTAGACAAATTTCCCAAGCTGACTAAATGGACAAAATGATCCCTGAAAGTGAAATGTGCTTTGTTCTTCTGTCCAGATTTTCTCTAGTTTATGCCAATGGAAAACAGGGATGCTTATTTTGAATTTAAACATTGCAGCAAATTCATAGCAAATTATGATCTACTTAGGGCACTGTTGCTTTTGTGCCACTAAAATCTGTACTCGTAGACTACAGGGATGAAAATTTCACCCAGGATTATGTTTCTGATATTTGCAACACCATCTGCTATGCAGAGAAAAGCTCAAAACATAAATGACCAGCTTTGTTCAGCCTCTTCTGCCTGGCAAAATACCACACAGGCAAAATGAATTTTTTTCAGCCCATTTGTCTGCCTACTTATTTTCTGAAGGCTTTGAAAAGGAAATCATAAGATCTCCTAAAGCTGACTCTTATAGCAAGAAATCACAGGGCTAGTCAATAGTTGTCCTGGTCTGAGCAACACAGGACTAATTTCTCTTCTAATGCTTGGGAAAACTGCACTTTTAGAAGAATCCAGTGTCTGAATTTGTGAAAATATTTACTTTATAGCCAGCTATGGTATGTGAGTTTCCAGGTCTCAGTGTTTTTGCGTTAGCCATATGCAGGGATGAGGGTGAATGAGACCTGGGCACTTGACTCAAGCTGGCCTACAGGATTATTTCATACCATGAAGGTCACATTCAATATAAATTAGAAAGTTTGCTGAGGAGTTTCTCTATCTTCCTTGATGGCTGCCATTCTGAGAACTTCTTGCCCCAGTGCCAGGCCCCTGAGGCCTTCCCTTCCTCCTGAAGCTGTAGCGCTCGCAGTGTCCAACATTTGCTGTCCACTGCTGGGAGTGCACAGCTTCCTACTGATTGAATGGGCTGAGTATAATCTTTGTATATTCTATACTGGTATCGGGATCAATATTGATTCTTTAGTGTTATTAATGTTAATTTGTGAGTCTTATTCTGGGAAATCTGTTTAGATTTCACCCCTCAGGTTTCCTTGTTTTCTCCTGATTCCCCTTCCCAGGTGGGGAGGGGTCATCAGGTGGGAGAATAATTGCCTAAGTGGCAATAAATTGTTGTGAGTTCCTCAAACCATAACAATAGTCAAACTCCAAGTCTCTCTAGTTGGTTATCTAGGATGTTACAGAGAAGAAATCTTTGCAGTAATTGCTCCCCTTGTTAGATTTGTGCAGTTCTTCATGAGACTGGGATGCGGCAAGGGGGTGCCAGACCCCAGGAGCCAGCCTGTGCTGCTGCAGTATTCGCTCAATGGGGGCCTCACATGGAGCCTTCTCCAGGAGTTCCTCTTCAGTAACTCCAGCAATGTGGGACGATACATCGCCCTGGAAATTCCCTTGAAGGCCCGTTCCAGCTCCACTCGGCTTCGTTGGTGGCAACCATCCGAGAACGGGCATTTCTACAGTCCCTGGGTAATCGACCAGGTAAGGAATCCTCTGGGTTGTTTTTTTTTTTTAATACCACTCTAAACTGTTTTCAGTCTTAATGTTCCCCTGTTGTTGGCATATGTCATTTCACGGGGTGAAACAAAAATGCTTTGTATAAAGATATTCCAGAATTATAATAATCTAGCAAAATAATAGAGCACAATTACTGTTTGCTAACCTTGTGAGTTTAATGCAGCGTTTCCATGTGAAGTACTGAACACACATTTTAGAGCTGGGAAAGTCTTTTCTACATGGGTAGAGCCACAGGTTCACATGGCAGAAGGCCTTACCATGAAACGTGCATGTCTGAGTTCAAACTTCAAAAACCTTCATTTAAAATCTATCCAAATATATGATTGGCTTGGTAGAATGGAATGGGAAAAACTATAGAAAAATTTCAATCTATATCTATCTTCTAATTTTGAAAACAAAGTTTTGTTTCAGATTTCTGATTTGCTTCTATAAAAATTATTATATTGCTTTGTATGACATGGTATAAATCTCAAGAAGCCCCACTGAAGTGATTGTGCTCTAAGTAGCGTTATTAGGCTGTCCAAGTTCAATTTGCTTCAATATTTATGAATGTTTTTTTAAAGCAGTTAGTTCAGGTCCTTAAGAAAAACCCAGTAACCGAATTCCCAGCCATGTCTAATGATGTGGTTACAAAATTCTACTTCAGGTCCCTCCATTTAAAAATGAAAAAAATCCTGATTCTTTCACTCCTATACCATCACTGAATGTAGTTATATTAGTTCAGAACAATTAGAAATTGAATTCAGAACAACAAACGAAAACTAATTCTACCTCGCTTGCTGATGAATAGTAAAACGCTGACATCTTACAGCCAATGCAAAAACAGAGTATTTCCCCAGTTCTATCATCAGATGCAATCTGACAGTAGTGCACCAGATTATAGTAGAGCTGAGGAGTCAGCAGGAAAAATTACAGTGTAATAACTTTACTCCTACCAACATTTATTTTTGTGAGCAGCTTTACCTCATACAGGATGGATTTCACCTCCCTGAATTTTAGATTCGTATAGCTGAGCCAATCTCTTCAGGATCCCTTTATAGGAAAAAGATATTCCCCTTCCTCATAACCTAAACTCTTTACAAAGTCAACTTGTCCATTTTGGACCAGCAGAATATATATGCATAGATGGTAAATCTCTTCCTCCATGATGCTATGACATGTGTATGTTGGTGAAGACTTCTAGACATTTTTTCTTTCCAATAATAATCCCTTTCCTAATGTTTCAGATTCTTATTGGAGGAAACATCTCTGGCAATACAGTATTAGAAGATGATTTCACAACACTGGATAGTAGAAAGTGGCTGCTCCATCCTGGTGGAACAAAGATGCCAGTCTGTGGCTCTACTGGGGATGCTCTAGTGTTCATTGAGAAAGCTAGCACCCGCTATGTTGTCACCACTGACATAGTTGTCAACGAAGACTCTTTCTTGCAAATAGATTTTGCAGCATCCTGCTCTGTCACGGACTCCTGTTACGGTAATGACTTCTTGGTAAATCCTGCCCTTCCTCTTCCTCTCCTGTGCAGGAAACTTGACTTGTATCCATCGTAATGAGAACTGAGAAACAAAAGCAAGCTCCATGTTTCTGTTACGAATTGTAATATCAGCATTTTTATTCTAGATGTCTGAAGCCTAAGATACACAAAAGTGTATTATTCCCTCCAGGCACTTAAGTTGCAATTCAATTCATTTAAGAGAAAGACTAATGGCTGTCTTACTCAAATCCATTTACCAGTATGTGGTATCCACTGCTTGGGGTGACATTGTGGTTCTAATAATAAGCAGCTGGGTGTTTCCAGCACATGCTTCTTGCTTTGTGTTTTGTTTCAGATCTCACTTGCACCTCTGTAACTAAGAAATCATTTATATCAGCATACATCTGCCAAGCTAAGTCAGCACCAACTGCAAAAATTTGTATCATCCATATGAAACAACATGTATGTGTGTATGTATATATGTGTGCATGAATCTGTGCATAGATATATCCATACATACATATACAGTGATGCAATTTTTAATTACCTAGCTTCCTTTTTTTCCGTATGATGAGTACTCAGCGCAGCACATGCTTTTATATGTGTATATGTATATATACACACATATACATACAAATATGCATATAAATAAAAACATGCTATGCACTGAATACACATCACATGGAAATTAAAACTTGGTTCATTATGTGAATTTTGAGATGCACAAGAAATAGGTCTTCCTAGCTTTTGAATGCTTGTTTGTACATCTTAAATTACATTATTTTAGCGTAGGGTTTTGGGGTATAGATTTTTTTTTTACAAGGAGAAGAACACAGTATGTTGCAGCATGTAGCATGTGTTAATTAACTGGGTTGCTGATTATTCCTCTAGAATTCTGCATAAAAATGGATAAAGGTTTTACCTGGAGTCCCAAAAGTGGCTTATCTGATTTTGCTATTCTGGACGCAATGGAAGTAACCAAGATATTTTACTTATATGCTTAATAATAATATTTTCTTTTGGTATTAAAGCCACTGTGGCATCCTAAGGTCATCTCTGCTGAGTTTAAAGGTGTTTTGGCAGCTTAGCTATACACTGGCGAAGAAACAGTTCCTTCGTTTTTTTGTTTCTCTGTCTAGTACACTTACCATTATCTCAACTTTGTATTAAATTGGGCAGGACACTACCTAATCATGCTTCCAGTCATGATGAGCAAAGCGTTTCATTTTGGTGATGGAGATTTAACACTAAAAACTCACTTACCCTTGTTTGTATCCACTTGTCCTTGTATTTCTATAGCACTGTGTTCTGTGCTTAGACATCAAGTAGGACTGATTGGGTGATTAGGGGTCATTCTCTGTGCATGATGGTAGAAGAAATGGGTCTGTGGTAATCAAAAAAGATCACAGATTTACCACCCCTGTCACTGCAACCACCTTCCAGAATGCCTGGCAGCTGGAACATTTACTTCAAGTTACAGTTCTGTGCCTATTATTATTTACTTTTTAATGGCTGCATAAAAGTTTAACTTGAAGTATTTACTGAGCTTAACTAATCTTTATTTTTCATAATAAAAGTTTATAAGCCATAAACATCAAAACAATGAAATTGCTGGTTTTTGCTGAGAAATGAATACATTAGTTTAATGTGGCTAGACTGTGTTTGAATGAAAACAAGCTCACTGACTAACAAACTCAATTTAAAATTGTTTATGCTGGATAATGAAATGAGCTGTCTGGAGGGGGTGGAAGTGTGACTAAACCATCTTGTGACAGAGCCAGAAGTTTGAATTTGTGTGTTGCTCTGCCTTACACAACGATTACATCCAGCTGAATCTCATCCTTCAGCCTGAAAAACAGAAAAAGTTGCTGGTCATGATGCTGTCACATCGCTTTCTTGCGTGCTGCAGCTACGGAAATTGGCTTGACTTAACGCTGGTGACTTGACAGATGACTTTGTCTTTGTGCCTGTGGTCCCTTGAGTGAGGTGGCGGGTGCAGAGTTGTACTGCACCCTTGAGCTATATACAACATGTAATGTATCCTCCAGCACTGCTACTGAAGGGGATTTCTTTGTGCTTCTGATGCAAGGGTTTGAAAAGTTTTGAGTGGTTATTTTTCCAGTGTAGACTTGTGACTAACGCTCTCTGGGGTTACCAGTTTACTGTTGACCTGTGGATGTGAGTCTCTAAGTTAAGTAATTAACTGCCTTTCCACCCTTAGCTATTGAACTGGAATATTCAGTGGACCTTGGACTAACCTGGCACCCAATTTTGAGAGACTGTCTTCCCACTAATGTGGAATGCAACAAGTACCATCTCCAGAGGATTCTCATTTCAGACACTTTCAACAAGTGGACCCGGGTTACTTTGCCTCTGCCTCCCTATACTAGGTAAAAAAAACTCTGGTTTTCTGCAGAATAAATATAAATGCATAACTGTGTATTGAGGCATGATACATTATCGCATTAAAATAATTGTACCTTACCATTTTTGTTTTGTCCGTGAATATAGCAACAAATAAGTAAGCCCCATCCTGCTCTGCATAAAAATCGCAAAGCTACTATGTGCATTTACTTTTTTTTCTAAAGTTAGTTATTTAAAGATAGGAAATTCTTGTCCGTCTTGTCCTGGGGAGGGACAGGAGCAGGGGGCACTGTTTAAAGGATCTCATTTTATTGCCAACCTAACTAAATTCTGGTTGTTTTGATGACTGACTGGACTGGCTGAATCCCCACCTGCAGCCTGTGTTTGCTGTTGTTGGCTATAAGCTGGTGCTTTAAAAGTAACAGTTTTCAGGCTCCTTGTTTTTCTGTGCATTCCTTGTATCCTTTGCCTCTCGCTAAGCTTTGATGGTCTCATCATTATTTTTTCACATGCTCCATTTTCACCTCCTCTTCCTTTTCCTACATTCTTTTGTATTTGAGGGAAGAAAAATGGTGGGATTTGCTGGGAGGCTGCAGTGAAAGGAGCTGTTTGGGGCTGGCAGTGCTGTTTGGGAGTGTTGCCATACATTTCGCCAAAAACTGCTGGATTTTTGTTTGGTTTGTCATGCAGATCTATCTGCGGACAGCTGGGTAGTTCAGTCTTCCAGTTTGTGTCCTACCTGATGCGCCGTTTTGCAGTGATAGCTGTGACTGTCCCCCACGCAGTCATACCCAATAAAGCCAGCGCAGAGCTATATATCCCCCATGCAGTCATACCCGATAAAGCTGGCGCAGAGCTAGCCCACAGTAAAGCCCTGCAAACACAGGTAGTGTGGGCATCAGGCATTCAGCACAACCTGACTCTACAGCCTATAGCTCCTCTTGCTGAGCCCAATCTCCTCACGCAGGCAAAGCCTGCACTAACAGCAAGCACAGAAGTAGCCACAGTGCAGGCAGAGCCTCTGCTGGAGGCTTCTCTGAGGAGAAGGTTGCTATGAAAGATGCCAACTAATGCACAGATGGGTTTGGAAACAGAGACCTTTATTTTTTAGCAATTGTGCTGAGAGCGCCTCTACAGTTGCTACAAGTTTTGAATCTAGCAGTGGAAAAGTCCATGTTCTATTACTAATCATTTTGGGCATCTAGACTCTCTTCCCTGTCTTCACTGCAGTGCTTTGCATCAAGTAATAGTACTTTTTTAGGACTTGTTCCCAGCATTGATCTCCTCTGCTTACCCTTTTGTACTGCCTCACTACATATTGTCTGCAAAATCCATTACCCCAACAGTTCTTCTATAAAGTCTGTAAATTTGTGTTCAGGAGGGGCTTTCTGGGGCTGAATGGGATAAATCAGGACTGGGGTTGATGTTCCAAACCAATTGGATTTGGACCTGAAAGGAACCTACCACCTGAGATAACCTCAGGTTTATAAATAGCTGTGATTTTAAGACTGAAAAGTTTTTTGAGCTGTATATGTCAAAAGAAGTCTGATGCCCTACTGAGGCAAAGATTGCTCTTCTGTCCAATCCAATAACTCTATTTGTTGGCTCAAGTAATGCCATTGCCCAAAGATACTAAGATCAGCATTGCCTGAGACAGGTTATTACAGCCTTTTCTCACAAGCAAGGGGGAAGTTTAGCTTCAGAATAAGTGCAGCTAATAGGCCCTTTAGTCTAGATGCAACATAATTTTTATTCTGCTTTATTATTTTAAGCTGTGTAATAGCAGGTGTGTGTCTTTGATTGTTTGTGCCTGTATGTTTTAGAGACATGCAGGCTAAATAGTCAATAGCTTCTCCTGGTGCACAGCACCCATACTTACATAGCGTTTTAGTGCTCATGTACCCCACAGTGCTGTCTAACCTCTGGCCTGCAGAAAGCAATGAACACTTAGTTGTATCTTAGACTCGGAGCTGATTTTAAAATGCAAAGCAAATACAAAACTTCCTCCAGGAGCAGCAGCTCCATAAATTGTTAGTGAGGCACCAAAGCTAAAGCGGGCAGTGTAACATATAGGTGCTTGTCTTTACTCCTAAAGTACTTCCTCACAGTTTATGCATTTCTTTTAAAAGTGCTATTTGGTGAGCAGCTAGACAGCATGCCAGTAGGTTTCTCCTTGGATAAACTTGTTATTCATTCACCTCATGTAACATGTTTATAAAGAAATAATTCATCGGATAACATTGACCTTACTATAAAAGGTCTATTCTTACACTGAATCAATTTTGAGGATTTTGCTGCTTATTTGTTTTGGGGTTTACAATAATTGTGATTTCTCTTTGAGCTTCAAAAGAGAACAAACTACACAAAGTTCAATGCTGCCATCTAGTGCTGTAGAGCAAAACATGGACTGGCTTACATTTAAAATTATATTCTTGAAAAGTTACAAAAATTCGGCTACTTGCAGCTATAGGTACCTAAAGCTGCATAAGCTGAATAGCTATTTGGTGTCCCATGTTTTCATCATCTATCTTGGGAGCTGAGACAGTTAATTCGCATATAGCTACATCAAAGCAAGGTGTTTGAATAGGGAGGTAAACCCCCTTTAATCAACAAAATGAAAATGAGTTACTGAAAGGACCCAGGATCACACGATAGATCATTTCTTAACATTTCCACCCAAGTCCTGGATGGACGGGAGGGAGGAAACTGCAAAACTGGGGTCATGCTGCAAGCCCTGCATGGGCACTCTCCCCTGTCCCCTGTAGATGAATACATGGCAGTATCTTGCCTCGGAGCCAACCCACTCCCTGGAGCTGCTCTTACCTAAGTGTAATTGGGAGAATTCATACAGAAAAAGTTGGGTGAGTTTGTTGACTTGGACTGAAGCAATAAAACTCAGGCTCAGGGGAAACTTGATCTGGTTCCCAGCTGTCCCTCAAGTTTGGATGTGTGCTGGGATGTGATTATGACTGGTCTGAGCTTCCCCTTGGCCATACCACCTTCCTCCTACCCTCTTCGCCACTGCACCAGCCACAGCCCACTTGCTTTGCTCTCACCAGTGATCCCTTTCCCAACCTCCTGCACTCTCAGCATGCCACCGAGAACCCATGCTTTGTTCTGGTCTCAAAATACGGCCACCCTGTTCTTAGCTTTTCAGGGACCTTCTTGTTGTCAGGAATCAGCCCTGGGTTGCGCCGGTATCAAACAAATCTTCCAGGAACAGTCTGGACTGACATTTCCTTTCAGTCAAAATAAAGATTATCTCAGCTAGAAATAACTACCTTTCTGTTTTTCTTTCTCTCACAAAGGTCTCAAGCAACTCGTTTCCGCTGGCACCAGCCGGCTCCTTTCGATAAGCAGCAAACGTGGGCAATCGATAACGTCTACATTGGGGATGGCTGCATAGACATGTGCAGCGGCCATGGGAAGTGCACACAAGACAACTGTGTGTAAGTGCAGTTTGTTCCCTGTCCCGCCCAGCGCTGTAGCATTTCATTCCTCCGCTGTGATTTTAATGAACTTACGGGAAAGACTCTGATACAGACTTTGCCTGCGCAACAGCCCACATAGAGCCCTGCAAAGCTAACAAACAACAACCAGATCTCCCCAGATTTGTCTGTCTGGCAACAGCGAAATACCTTCCAGATGGATGTATTGCTTTTTTCCAGCCACAAATGGCAACAGAAATGGGAGAATGGTTGTATAATTGCACTGTGACTGTGTTTGTTAGAAATATATTCTGCTGCAGAATAGACATATTATTGTGTTGTCCTCTATCCTGACAGCGCTGAAGTACCGAGGCACGATCTCCCTGGTGAACTCTGCATAGTAGCAGAAGACATTTCCATACCGTTACCCAGTTCTTGACACATTATAAGTTTTTTCTGAGGAGAAAAAAAAAAAAAAATGGGGACTGTATAAAGGAACAACCAGAAAGTACCTGTCCACTAAAATTTTACAGAAATTTACTTAAAATTTAACATTACCGGGACTTTCTTAGGCTTGGCACATTCTCTTAGGTTTATCTATCCAAGCACAATGTATTTTACTGATTTTACTCAGTGCTGGAGTGTGCTCTGTATTAGCAGCTTGAATGATACATAATACCAGCCTTCCTAAAGTCATTTAGTTTCATATTGACAACTACAAAAAGTGGCAGATGTTTGAAACCCCCATATACCAGTTGTGCGCTAGTAAATGATGCAGACAGCCTCTACGCGGAATAAGATGGCACCTTAATGTGGAATAACATGGCACTGATTAAACCTCCGTGCAGAGCCTTTGCCAGCTGAATTTTGCATTTGTTTTCCTCCGCAGCTGCGATGAGCACTGGGGTGGGCTCTACTGCGACGAGCCAGAGACCCCCCTTCCGACACAACTGAAAGATAACTTCAATCGCTCGCCGTCGAACCAGAACTGGCTGACAGTGAACGGGGGCAAACTGAGCACGGTCTGCGGGGCGGTCGCCTCTGGGATGGCTCTTCACTTCAGCGGGGTGCGTGTTCAGCACGGGGGCTGACTCACTCCGTCCCACAGTATGAACGGGGCTGGTTAGAAAAGTTAAATAAATAGCAGTGTGTTAAAAAGTACCGGCATAACATACTAAACATAAAACATATCAAAAATACTTATATCCTTTGCCTAGCTGAAGGACAAAGGCAGGCAGATCCTACAGACTCGGGCCAGCCAGAAACGCTCCAGGAAAGCAGATTCCATGTTCCTGGCTATGCTGCAGTCAGGAAAATGAGATGTAGTGTGTGTGGCTCCTGAACGGAGCCATGGAGGGGCCTTTGGAGGTGGAGCTGATAGATAAAAGCACAGTGCAAGTATGTAGACATCCAATTTCACTCACTCATAATAGCCTCCTCATAGCACTTATAAATTCCAGAGACCGGAGTTTGGCACAGCTTCTAATCAGACCACAGAGGTAAATTAATAACTAGGTATTTGCATGTGTATAACTTGCACTTGGTCCTTGAAAATACATCCCTGTGTAGCCTTGTCCTTCAGATATTTCATTGCTGGGTTTCTTTCAGAGTAAGCTCAGAGTAAAATTTCCTGTGTGTTAGCTACATACATAGATAACTAACCCAGGCTGCTGCTGAATTACAGTTTGCTTACAGATAGCCTTGCAATTATGAAAATGACAAAATAGTATTTTAGAAGCAAGTAAAACTTAAGTTTGTAGATCTCTTCCATGCAAATTTACAAGGTTCAAACTGATGCAAGTTTTCTAAAATAAACTAACAGAAGTGTTACATTTCCAATTCCCTCCAGTAGCACTAAGTAGGCACCACTAACTAATAGACTAAGCAAGGTGTGTGAAGTATACAAGGAATTATGGGAAAACACACAAAATTGCTGTGCCATTTGTTGGTTTGCGTAAATTGAACCATTAGTACATAATCTACCCTGGAGGCATGGATTTTCCTCACTCTTGTGTTCAGAAGAAATCATACAGTCCTTGATACTGAATGTTGTAAAGCTGTAGGTACAAGCAGCGACGTGTATGAACACCCAACAGGAATTTTTAAGATGGAACATAACTGAAATTATGTCCTTAGGGAAGATTATATATTCTTCTGTTGTAGCTTTACCTTTGTTATAATTAGTATAATTTTGTACAATTTTGAAGGTTTTATACCATGAAGTTATATTAATAGTGACCACATAGTTTAGCACTTTTGACATTCATAACTTTTGCCAGCCAACATATTTTTTCATTGCTTTTAAGGGCTGCAGCCGTATGTTAGTTACAGTGGACTTGAACCTCACCAGTGCAGAATTCATCCAGTTTTATTTCATGTATGGATGTCTGATAACTCCTAATAACCGCAACCAAGGAGTCCTGCTGGAGTATTCTGTGAATGGTGGAATCACCTGGAGCCTCTTAATGGAAATTTTCTATGATCAATTCAGCAAGCCCGGGTTTGTAGATACCTTCTTCTGCCTATATAATTTCCTATACTGAAGTCAGGTGGTCTTGAATGTTTCATAAGAACCTGTGGGATATATTACTGCTGTGGTTTGAGTATCAGATCTGTAGGAGTTCAGCCTGTCCAGTCCTGCAAGCATTCATGAATGGCTTTAGCACATGTGCTTGAGCATCAGCATTTGTGCAGCTGCTAGGCCAGAAATACAACACAAGTAAGGAGTCTGCAGCAGACTAATAGATTTGTAAATGGTTGCAGGAAGATAAATTAATAGCTACTGTAACGATGTCCATCCTGTTCTTTAAGATAGTTTCATTTGCAATCTATTTCTTACTGACAAGAGCAGAAAGTCACTGCTTAAACTCAATAGAAAATGGTGTGGAAAGGAGAAACCGAATTTCTGCAGATCCATCAAAAGGATGGATATGCTCAAGCCCTTTTTTCAGACATTTGTGAGCTTCAAACCATGCATAGATATGGGTGGACCTTTTCCTCACTGATTAATTTAGGACTTACAGAAAATGGGGCTGGGATGGACCCATTATTTGTTATTTCATTTGAGTACACCAAGAAATCATTAGCACTTTAATTGGACAAGAGATTTAAATCATCTACTGTAATGGAAATCAGATAATTGTACTGGAACTTTGCTATCTTCTGAATGGCTCCAGCTTGAAAATAGCAATCATAATTTCACTTCAGCATTACCCTTCTTAACATTTCCCTTAATTAGGACCTTGTGGTCATACTCTGCTAGTCTAAACCATTGCATCTGGTCCCATAAGCACAGGTTGCTCAAACCATGCCACAGTCTGGCTGATGGCCCTCCTGATGTCACTCTTAGCCCCTGTCCCAGGGATGACATTGGGAGTGATCAGGAAGGTTTTTGTTTCGGTAGTGTCTTGTGGGGGAATATAGGCTAGATCACCCAGTCTTTCCCTGCTTTCCCAACTTCCATGTACTCCAGGAAACGACAGGAGTGGACCTGGTGAAAAAAGCATTGAGAAGTGTCCTCTTCCTGGGGCTTTCTTATAACTAATTTTCACTTTGTATTTCAGCTTTGTGAACATCCTTCTTCCTTACGATGCCAAAACCATTGGGACGCGCTTCCGCTGGTGGCAGCCTAAACACGATGGCCTGGATCAGAACGACTGGGCTATCGACAACGTGTTGATCTCTGGCTCAGCTGACCAGAGGACGGTGATGCTCGACACCTTCAGCAGCGCTCCCCTGCCGCAGCATGAGCGCTCCCCTGCTGATGCAGGGCCCACCGGGAGGATCGCCTTTGACATGTTCATGGAAGACAAAACTACAGGTAAAGGTTTTAGGTGGATCTGAATTAAAGAGCAAGAAGTTGGTGCAGTGATTTCCAAATCTTGTTGAGCCTCCGAATCTTGTCTCACTGTAACAGATGTCACAGACAATCCCATCACTATAGGGGTCTTTTCTTTTGTTTTTAGTTCACAAAATGCAAAAATGAAAAGGTGTAATGTAACTTTTCTTTTTTTACTGCATGAATTTACTTAGAAGATTAATTTTTCTTCAAAGAAAGAAAAAGGATGACAAAATGCCTGGTTATTCTTAGCAGCTTTCTTCACCTGACTGTTTTTTTCCTATTTCTTAACTTTTTTAAACATTCTTCAGTGAAGTGAAGTTACATTTTGCAACTGATTTTGTAGAGGAAGTATTTCTGGATGTTTACAAGGCTTAACAGCTAACAGCACTGGGGTGCAGACATGTAGGCAACACCCATTAAAAAGTTCTCCCATAACGTCCAGTGCAACAGAAGTTTATATTTTGAGTAAGTCTCAGATACTTAGTTCTTGAACGTTAAATAATAATGCTATAATGCTTATATAAGAAAGTAGTAAGAGATGCTTTGAGCACTGAATGTAATAAATGTCATAAATATGTATATGGGAAAGATGGGGTACTGACATTCTCAGGAGCAATACTAAATAATTCCCATATAGGTGGAAAAATAAAGCCATGAATCACCTTTAGTGGTTAACACTACTCCCTCTTTTCTTTCATTTATGTTGTCATTGTATATTACTGACATTCCCATTTATTTTCAAGTGAATGAACACTGGTTATTCCATGATGATTGCTCAATTGAGAGGTTTTGTGATTCTCCTGATGGTGTCATGATCTGTGGGAGCCATGACGGCAGAGAGGTCTACGCAGTCACCCACGACCTGACTCCTACAGAAGGCTGGATTATGCAGTTCAAGGTAAAATCTCTGTCTGCAACATAATTATTCAAAACCACATTTTGCTTCAAGTCTAAGTAGTTTTTTTCAGAAGGTAGGATGATGTATATGCCTACGCGTGAGCCATTCCCTAAGGGAAAAGTGTTATTAGTACGCCATGCTCATTTTTCTCACCTACCCCAAGTTGGTCAGCTTTAATACTGTGAGCTGTTCTCAGAGGTGATGCACTCTTCTCTTCTAGCATAGCAGTTGTACAGACATCATGTGATAAGGATATTACACATATACAAGGTGTCTATTTTGTTACGGCTGCTTGGTGAGGGAAAAGCAGCTCAAAAGTGTCCAGACCGCTCCTATGTTGGCATGTGTTCACATCGAACCTGCACCCAAACCACCCTTCACACATTCCTTTACCTAAACTGAAGAAATAACCTGACAATATATGGAACTTGTAAGAGCCCTTTGCGCATCTCTTCCATACAGAAGGTCTGCCTGACATAACCAAGCCGGGTGGCCTCCTCTGAAATATTCAAATCTTAGGTTTTGTGGAAGGGGAGATTAACTTTACCAGTTATGGGGTACTGGGATATAAGGCACAAGTGTCAAAACCTGGAAATCCAGAAATGTGAACTAAGTAGAAGAAAATGAAACTGTGCATGTGGTGCCTGTTCTCAAACTTGGGAATATTGATGAGATCTGCAGATAACTGTACCATAAAAGCACTGTTACTGCCATCACTCAAAGTACAATTCTGCAGTCAGTTTGCAGGTTCGAACATTTTTTAAACTCTAACCACCACCACAACTAATTCTAATTTACTTATGCTCTCTTCTTGATCAGGTTTCTGTTGGATGTAAAACTTCAGAAAAACTTGCACAAAATCAGGTCCATGTGCAGTATTCCACTGACTTTGGCGTTAGCTGGAGTTACTTAGTACCTCAGTGTTTACCAGCTGATCCAAAATGTTCTGGGAGTGTTTCACAGCCATCTGTCTTCTTTCCTACAAAAGGATGGAAAAGAGTAACTTACTCACTGCCTGAAAACCTTGTGGGCAAGTAAGTATGAATTTGTCTTGGATTCAGTCCTTCCAAAAAACACAACAGGGGATACATCTGCCTATTTGTTTTCTTTCAAGGAAAGCACAGACTAGGAGCATTCACGTTCATTACATATGCTGCATAATTTTATTTTCTATCAATCAAGATTTACCATGACTCTTGCCCTGAACAACCAGCAAAGTTACCCTTCTCTGCAGTCTGCTCTGGTACAGCATGTTCTGCTCTGTTCAGACAGCCGCGGTCAATTAGAGAGTAGATTTATAACCTTGCTGAGTGGAAAAGTTATCCTTATTGTCTACAGTCGTCCGCACATATGCAAACCATTTGTCTTTTTCTGCAAAATTAAAACCTTTCCTATTCTTTGAGTAATCCACTCAGGAAGTATTACCAAAATTGAAATTCTCTTGCAAGAAGCCACAATAGCTTTTTCTGGCTTCAGCAGCATCTGGAATCTGTCAATATCGTAGGTAGTACATGTGTGAAAAATAGGGTATGGATATGTATAAAATCTATTTCAACAAACACAGCCAGATATTACTTGTTGAAGCTTGCAGGATACTACAGTCATGAGTATATTGTGTTTCACCCACCTTTTTTCAGTTGAGCAAAGTTGTTTTATACATATGTCTGTTTTTCTTCATTCCTTTATATCTAGTCCTGTGAGGTTTCGGTTCTACCAGAAATACTCAGATATGCAGTGGGCCATCGATAATTTCTATCTGGGCCCTGGCTGTCTGGAAAACTGTAGAGGTCATGGAGACTGCCTGAATGAGCAATGCATCTGTGATCCTGGGTATTCGGGACCAAACTGCTATCTGACCCAAACACTGAAGGTAATTTTACTGCATGTTAAAAAGAGTGAATTTTGCCATGTGTTTGGCTGAGAAAGAGAGAGAGGGAGAAGGAGATCGATCCCACTGGAAATTTAGCTTTGATTCCTGTCAGCCTGAAGATACTCAAATCCTTTTTCAGTCCTTTTATCATTTTTTTAACAAAACTATTACTGCAGTGTCCAAGAACTGGTTTGCTCATTTGCAAATAACACTGCTCGATAAAGCTGTGTTCATCCTTAGATCATCATTAGACAATAATCACCCTTGCACATGTGATTATATTTGATTACGACCTGTAGAAAGACTCTCTTTATCATGAAAGAGCTTACTGAAGTAGGGAATACAAGAAAATGACATAAAATTACATAAAATTAATTCACCTAGCTGTTGTTACTCTTATTGTATAACAAACAAGTTCAATCTAGATATTGCCAATTTAAAAATTAAAATATTTTAAAAACTTAACATATGTACAAAAGAATATTTAAGGAACCCCAAATTAGTTTAAAATGCAGTGTTTACCATCTCATTTTTATTATATCAGATAAGAACAGAATAGGCACATGCTCCACAAAAACAACAGGTTAAGCAGCATTCTGTCTAAAGAGAATAGAATATAACTATTTACCTTTTCAGTTATCATGTCATTTGAATTATTATAACCTTCTGTTTTTCATCTGAGATACTAATTACATGAACAAATATCGTTATCTGTTTGCAATTTTTAATTAGTAATGTATTCTTCACATTAAGGACATTTGGGATAAAATCCTAGCAATTTTAGGGGAGTTTTACTACTGTCTCCTTAGAGCCAGGATTTCACTCATGGCATTGCTTTTACTGCACACCTGGAGGTAAGTGGAAATCAGAGATATATTCTAGATGGTTTTCACTGCAAATATTTGTGCAGACAGTTGCATAAACGCGTACTCACTGCAATAACCCTGAAATTTCATCGCAGTACTGGTTTTGCTGGGGAAAAAATACAGAATAGCGATTTCTCCCATACATACTAGATATGTACTGGGCTGGTGTTACATAGTCTTAAATAACCACAGTTAATGAATAAGACCCATTCATTTGCATGTGCAAATTTCAGTGTGCTGGATTACCTCTCAAGTATGTTAAAATCTAGCCCTAACATATTTTCACATTTAGCCAAATCAGTTCAAGTGGCTAAATGTTCAGCCAAAAGTGATTATGTTCAGTCACCCTGAAAAAAATTTTTAGTGTTCATGAGCCCTTCAAACATGTTTAGGTCAGTTCCAGCTGCGGTGACCAGAAAGGCTTGAGAACATAATTACCTGTGCTTTATGTTAAACACCTTACTTACAGACTTTCTTGAAAGAGCGCTTTGACAATGAAGAAATTAAACCAGATTTATGGATGTCCTTAGAAGGTGGAAATACCTGTACCGAGTGTGGGATTCTTGCAGAAGACACAACTCTGTATTTTGGAGGTGCAACTGTGAGGCAGGCTGTCACTCAAGATCTGGACCTGCGGGGGGCAAAGTAGGTCATGTTTCCATGTCATTTTATTGTGGAACTCTGTTAAATGCTGACAAAGCAGTAGGTGACATAGCTTGTAGCTCAGGGAGCCACCTTAGGCCACCACAAGCATAGTGTTATCTTAGATAGACACTAATTAGGTTATGATTCTCAAGGCACTGATGCTTTCAGGTGAGTTGCAGAGAGCAAGGCTCACCCTAGGACAGTGGAAGGGGTCTGCCATGCCCCAGTGAAGCAGCAGGTCCCCTTCCCCACAAATGTCCTGCAGTCAGCAATGCCTGTCCTGCAAAGAGGTGAGATACCACAGTCTCCTGGGCACCGCTGTCTCCAACCTGGAGGCACCAGAAGTGTCACCCGCTGAGTTCAGAATATAACCTCTACTGGTTGTCCTCTCGTGGGTGGCCATACGAGACCCACTCCACTCACATGCTGTAGAAAAGGATGACTTCACTGGAGAGCAATGGAATTATGTAGTTTAGACAAGTTAAGAACATGATGTAGAAAACAACTTCAGCATCATTTCCCTTGGCGGTATGGCTTTAATGAAGCCACACACTCTCACTCCTGTAATTCAGCAAGAATTCACTGAATCACACAACCTTTCAGAAAGGAAGGGGCCTCAGGGAGTCTCTAGTCCAACCTCATGCTCAAAGCCAAGTCAACACTGAATTCAGATTGGGTTGCTCAGGGCTTTGACCCATTGGGTCTTGAAAACCTCCAAAGACAGAGATCCCACAATCTCTCTGGACAGCTTATTTCAGTGTTGAGTTACCCTCACAGTGATTTTTTTTTTTTCCCCTTTATATCCAGTGTCAGAACCTCCCTTGTTTTGACATATGACCACTGTCTCCCAGTCCCAGCCATCTTCTCCAGGCAGAACCAGCCCTGGTCTCTCAGCCTCTCTTCACAGGGCATGTGCTCCAGCCCCAACCATTTCAGTGGCCTCCACTGACCTTGCTTCATTTTACCAACTTCTTTTACGTCCTTCAGTGCTGTGAGGGCACATTGTTAACTCATGTTTAGCCTCCTTTCCACCAGGACTCCTGGGGAACTGTTAGCAAAGTGGCTCCCAGCCAGCCAGTCCCCAGCTTGTACCGTTGCGAGGGGTTAGTCCCTCCCAGGGGCTGGACTTTGCTGAATTTCATGACATTCCCACGGGAATTACTAGGCAAAGTTTTTAAAAACCTTTGTTCTACTTGTACATTGATTTTACTTGCTTTAAAATGCTGGCATTTTGAACATTTTAGCACATCTAACAGAAAGCAAATGTCTCAATTTGTGCAGATCTATAACAGATGTAAACTTACACATTTACTCTTAGATTTCTACAGTACTGGGGGAGAATTGGGAGTGAAAACAACATGACAACATGCCACAGACCAACTTGCAGAAAGGAGGGAGTGCTGCTAGACTATTCCATTGATGGAGGCAAGTACATCTTGTAGTTTCAGCTAAGCTACAGCCTTGTTATGTATTCAGGCACCACGGATATCTGAGAAGTTGTCAGAGAGATCCAAAATAAGAAGATAATTTTTAATTATAAAGTTATTTTTGTCCTTGTAAATATTTTCCCCCCATCTAAAATTTCCATCTATTGCTCAGTTTTCTATAATCCTCCTGCCTGATTTCAGTAATCAGTGGCTTCCAGCCAGTTTGATTCTTTTATACGATTACAAGATTACTCTTGCAATGAGTAACAGTTGCCAACTACCCTTAGAAGTTAAGATTTGTCTATCAGAAGACCATAGCTATTACTTTTTTTCCTATTATATTCCTTTAGTCTTTTAGAAGATTCTAGCATAGGCTTGTTTTTATTACTAAACCTGCATATTTTCATTGTAGGGATATCCTGGACTTTGCTTCATGAGATGGATTACCAAAAATACATCTCAGTCAGGCATGACTACATCCTCCTCCCCGAACATGCTCTGACCAACACAACCCGCTTGCGCTGGTGGCAGCCTTTCACCATCAGCAACGGGATCGTGGTTCCAGGCCCCGACCGGGCGCAGTGGGCGCTGGATAACATCCTGATCGGAGGAGCAGAGATCAACCCCAGCCAGCTGGTAGATACGTTTGATGACGGTAAGGCAGGCTGTGACAGCTAATCCGTTGTCTGCCATTATCTTATCTAAGATAAGCCCTGTGAGCTTGCAAGCACACTTTTTCTTTTCTTTAACTCTGCAAATTTTTCATTTGGTAGACTAATGCTGTTCATATACTATTCTTTATGCTACTAATATGGGTATGTAAATATATATACACATGTATATTCAGATATGCATGTATGTGTATATATATACATATATACCTATAAAAAAGACAAAAATTTTTATTTCACTCCAACTCATTTCATTTAAATTCCTGCATAGGAAAGTTTTACTTAATCATATTTTTTAAAAATATCATTATTTAAACATTTTAATTACCTCTCTGGAGCTGATGTTTCTATTATGTGTGTTAGTAGCTTACTTATTGTATATCATGACAGATATATTTAGTGTTTATATCGTGAAAATACTGTATCTAGTGTTTCTGTTGATTCATTACTAAAGCCTTGATGTTTACTGGGACAATGCAGTAATTGTCTTTTACTCATGTTAATAGAAGGCACCTCTCATGAAGAAAACTGGAGTTTTTACCCTAATGCAGTCAGGACTGCAGGGTTCTGTGGAAATCCATCATTCCATCTCTACTGGCCAAATAAGAAAAAGGACAAAACACACAACATCCTGTCCTCCAGGGAGCTCATTATACAGCCAGGATACATGATGCAGTTTAAAGTAAGAAATGTTCTCTCTCTCCAAAGTACAGTATGCAGTTAAAAATCATCATCTAGTGTGTCTCCAGAAATTATTCTTCTTCCAACTAGGGTGCCCAGCTGGATGGATAATTAATAATGACTTTTTACTAGAATTTAAAGGAAATTCTGAAGTGTAGGTAATGGGAACCAGAAAGGTTGCATGAATGTTAAATGTCAAATTATTCTGACTGTCTGTATGCTTTGGGGGTTACTGAGAGGTATTGGAAGTCTAATCCCTTTCTCCTGAAATTACTGGATCATCAGATACAGTAGGAATTCTTTTCTAAGGTGAGAATACACAGCATGCAGAATATGCCATTTTCCCCTAACTCATGAATAAGCAGAAAAAGCAAGGCAGAGGCAGGCTGGAGAGGATTGGCACATGGAAAACACAAAAGAGCTCAAGTAGAAGTACCCCTGCTACTTACTTGTGTCATGGCAAATGACCTAAATAATCAGAGAAACATTTCTGAATATTTTACTTTCTTTTACGGTAGAATTCTGCACAGGGCCAAAGGCAACATGTAGTTGTTGTCCAGAAATGTTCTAGGCCTTTCCCCAAGCACCATGTCTTAAATAAGCCAGGAACTAATATGAAAGCAGATATGACTATCAAAATAGTCATCCATTTTCTTGTTATGATTTTTTTCCTCACTCTTCTGGTTGACAAGACAGGTCCAGAATCTTCCATCTTCCAGTAACCAATATTTTCACCTTTTCTCAACATCATTGCCTATTTTATATTGACTGTCTAATATAATCCCTAAAGCACTGCTTCCCCCACTCACACAGCATGCCACCTTCAAACAAATTATATAAAAGAGGAGTCTGACATGCTTTTTACTACTGAATGACAAGACTCCCCAAGCTGCTTATTTTACCCAGCCTGTCATCTTTTTCCTCGATTTTAAGGCCAAAATTATGATAACCCATCATCATTTAATAGTTCATATTACTAAACTCTCATTGCAAAGTTTTTCTCTCCTGACTCTCTCCTCCTTTTTCTTCACCTGTCACAGCAAAGATTTTATTTCTGAACTAAGAACACAGCTCTAGTGCATGGCTGCCATTTGGTTTTGAAGCTCTTAAAATTTAGCTTTTCATTATATACTCAGTACTGTACATTGGGTACTGTAATCTTTCCACTCTAATATGTCACAAATATGTTTACTGTTTTAAATATTCAGAATAATTCTGTTCTTAAATTGCATTGACTTGAAGCTTATATCCACATTTATCATGATGAATTATAAATTTCATAGGTAATTAATACATAGTTAGGTACTTCACTTTCTGAAATGCCAAGGAGCTACCACATCTTTGTGTTTCAGAAACAATGTTTGTTTAGATATTTAATTTGAACTTTAGGAATGTAGTGTTAGGATTCTGTTCGAAAATAACAGCAGCAATGAAGTAAAATTCATTAGGTAATAGCAGCATCTGCAGTACTGTCTTTTGTTTTCCATACACTTTTGATGTATTTTGCTTAAGATCTAAGTTGGCAATCATCTCTTTTATACACCCCATAAAGAAAAAGAAGGAGAGCAAGACTTCATTAGATATCACATTAAATGTCTACCTGACTTGTTATAGCAGCCAATTTTATTTGTGCTATAGATTGTGGTTGGCTGTGAGGCAACTTCTTGTGGGGACCTCCACTCTGTGATGCTGGAGTATACGAAGGATGCCAGGTAAATGAGAGCAGAATACATAGACCTGAAAAAAAAACTGTACGATATTAAAAACCTAGAGATCTTTTATTTATTAAAGCAATTACTTTGCTATTCATCTTGTAACAGGATCTGAACAAAACCCATGTGCAAGCACTGGGATTTGTCTACATGACTCCCTAAATTCCCTTTATAATTTATCCCAGATGTTGACAGATTCATGGCATTGAGGCTTGTAGTTACAGTCATGAACATGCTCCTGTTAAAAATGTGCTCGCAGAAAACCACATTCACAGGAAACTATTGTCTTAGTATGATACAGGACTATATATTTAGGATGAAGCTGTAATGAAGCGGAGGTTACTTAATTCTGATTTGGTCTTTAACTAGCAAACAATTAATAACACTGTCTCCTGTGCTGCAGTATAGCAGTGCATTATAATTTGTAAAAGTGACGGTATATTCTGTGCTCAAATGACTGTGGGTGAACATGGAGCAAATTCTGTCAGACTTTTTTCTGAACACAGTAAGAGAGAGACTAAGGAGGAGGCTCCTAAATAAATCCTTCTGTCATGCCAGCCCAGAGGAGCTCTGGGTTGGACTCTGCTGTGTGTACCACCACCAGGGGTTTCACAGCACTCAGACCTGGGTTGGTCAGTCCTCCCTGGCTTCACCGGGGTTTCAGCCTCTCACCTCTTCTCTATTTGCGGCTACAGAGCATGGAAACTATTGCTGACAATCTCCTGGGTTTGTTTCGTAAGACAGGCAATGCCATGACCCTTAGGAATTACCTTTTTCCCTTTTATTATTCTTTCAGTTGTTCTAAAACATTTTTTTTTTTTGTTCCCTACAGGACAGACTCATGGCAGCTCGTCCAGACACACTGTCTTCCTTCCTCATCTAATAGCATTGGCTGCTCCCCATTTCAATTCCACGAAGCTACCATCTATAACTCTGTCAACAGCTCCATGTGGAGAAGAATAACTATCCAGCTGCCTGATCATGTCTCATCCAGGTAGGTTACTGAAAGGTCACCTCACTGTGGACCTATAAAATGCCAGCTGCCTTGCTGGCACTGTTCATGTGGAACAACTGGTGAATTAAAAATGCTTTTTTATTGCTGGATTTAGATCTGATTGACACGTAGTGTTTTTTCAGAAAGCTTTTTGTTAACAGAGGTGGTTACTGCCAATGACATAGCAGCCACCCATTCAGGGTGGGTCTTTCCAGTTACTGAAGTCACAACCCTTTCATACCACATTTGTCATTACATCTGCTGCTGGCATATTTGGACATCACTGTCCAGATGTGTTTAATTGCTAGATGTCATAATATGGTGTTTGGATTTTGATATTTGCAGTGCAACTCAGTTCAGGTGGATTCAGAAGGGAGAAGAACTAGAGAAGCAAAGCTGGGCAATCGACCATGTGTACATCGGGGAAGCGTGCCCCAAGCTCTGCAGTGGCCACGGGTATTGCACGACTGGAGCCATTTGCATTTGTGACGAAGGATACCAAGGTTTCATTTCTTCAGTTTCCTTCTTATGCACCTGCTGCAGTCTAATGTAGCTCAAAATTAAACAAAAAGATACAGACAGAGTGATGTAACATGTCTAAATTCATCCTTGGAATGCTTACAAATTAATAACCGGACAGAGCTGCAAATGACAGCTCTTCCCTCCCTTTTCTCTTTCTGGATTGAGTCAGTAGTCTCTTCTGTCTGGTACTGTATGCAAAGCCCATTTAGCCTTCAACGAAGGCAGAATGGGGCTACCTGCTGACCCAGAGATGGCTTCCACTCCTGTACTCCTTCCAAGGGCGCGCTCACTCCCAGGGGATGTGTACATGGGATCCAGATGTTGGTGACTGGCCCCTGTAAGGGACTCACTTCTGTGCCCCGTCAGGACAGCGTGCTCTGCTCTAATCCCGGAATGCAGCTAAACACATGCCTAATGGTACCTGGGTGCCCTCGTTAAATTATAAGTGTTTTGTGGGAGTGGAGCCAGTGTTTACTGTCTTCCAGGACAGAGTCTCATAACATTATAAGATTGGATCCCTTCCCTGTTTTAGACGCATTAGCCTTCAACTGGCAATTTGAGGTTTCTTTTATTGGCATCAATGCAAAATAGGAGAAACCCTATTGCAGTTCTTGAAGTTATACTGCTGTAAGAAATAAGACTCAGAGCCTCAGTTTTCTAAAAATGAAGTGGTACAGCAATGTGCACATTATTAATGGATCTGCTGCAATATATTCAGCCTGTAGTCACACTGTATATTGGGCCATAACCTTCAATGGAATTACAATGAACCGTAACTCAGTTTTCTCAATTCGCTTGATTTTTGTGTGTTTTATAACTTCACTGTGTCATTTTTAGGTGATGACTGCTCTGTTTTTAGCCATGACCTCCCCAGTTATATTAAAGATAATTTTGAATCTGAAAGAGTCACTGAAATAAACTGGGAAACCATTCAGGGGGGCGTGATAGGGAATGGATGTGGACAGCTGGCACCCTATGCCCACGGAGATTCACTCTATTTTAATGGATGTCAAATACGACAAGCTGTGACTAAGCCTCTGGATCTCACCCGAGCAAGGTAATACTTTGAGCCTAAAATGCTCTTTTAGCAGCTCATGAGAAAGGAAACTCTTTATATGTGCATACAGTCATGTGGGCCAGTATTGATGAGGATGGACTGACCTGGCTCTACCACGCAGTCAGATGTGGGGGGCAGATAAACATTAGGCTTGGCAAAACGCTTTGTGACTTCCATTTGGGAGATGGAGAGTGAGGAGAAAGCCATGTCAGATGAAAAGGTCAGATGTTTTAGTCATGCCCAACAGAGCACTGCCTAGTAAGCCAGCACTGACAATGAAGCCGTTGGCAAAGACGGGACACCAGACTGTCTGGACCAGCGCCTGATCTGATAAGACAAATCCCATGTTCGTATCTGCCTCCATGATGGTCACGACTAAAGATGCTATTAGTAATTACGGACTCATTTTCCCATTTCAGTTGTCAAACAGAATTATATTCACCTGGCAATGAACAGGAGTAGCTTTTTCATCTATTGAGACTCTTTGGCCATGGAAAAACAAATGCAACCAGCCTGTGCTGGCTCTTAAAAGAGTGACAGCTTTCTGGACTGGTTTGTATTTAGTTGTCTAGAGCAAGATTAGAAACAGGATGGATTGGCAAATGGGACAGATATAAATCAGGCTCTTTCTTCTTATTTGAACACCCAGGTAGAATATGCGAAATCTTTTAGGAACTTAATTATTTTCAACCTTTATTTGCCCCTTTTTAGCTTTTCATACACTCATTTGCATGTCTATAAGTTTATATATCTCAGTTTTATGCAGATACATTGTAAAATTGGATCTATTGTCTCCAACTATATGGCAATATGTTATACACAGTAATTATTACTTTGAAAGGGGAGCTGTGTTTTAGAGATGTAAGAACAGTTTATTTTGCATGTTAAAAGTAATGATTCTTGAGGATGCTCAAGGTTTTAATAAGGTAACCGCAATAGACCTGGAAATGCTATTGTTCCTGTTTGAATACTTTTTCATATTGAAAATACCTTTTCTCTCTGTGTTTTACAGCAAAATTATGTTTGTTTTGCAAATTGGAAGTATTTCACAAACAGACAGTTGCAATACCAATCTGAGTGATCCTAACACTGTAGACAAGGCAGTGCTCCTCCAATACAGTGTAAATAATGGAATTACATGGCAAGTAATTGCACAGCATCAGCCAAAGGACTTTATACAAGCCCAAAGAGTGTCTTATAATGTTCCCCTGTGAGTACCCAGTCACATTTCATTACCTCTAAGTGCACAAGATATATTTCTGCTAAGAAAGAATCTATCTTTGCATCACTGTGCAAGAAAAAAGGTTGATGAGAGGATAAACAAAGAAGAAAATTTAAGGGGAAGGCTGATTAAGAAATTCCAGCCTAGCGTTTATCGATATATTTGCAAGAAAAACAGAATACTTGTTTTAAAGATGTGAGGGGGGGAAAAAATTCCTCATCTGTGTGCATTTTTCACCATGAAATGTTTTGTATGTATGGTGTGTTGATGTTCAGGGATGTAGAAATAACGCTTTGACTTTGCTCTCAGTTCCTGTTGGGGGGTAGATAGGGATGTGCAAACCACCGATAGTCTGGAGCTCTCACAGGCTCTTGTGTTTGTGACGACAGGGAGGCACGAATGAAAGGAGTCTTACTGCGCTGGTGGCAGCCCCGTCACAATGGAACAGGTCATGATCAGTGGGCTTTGGACCACGTAGAAGTCGTCCTGTGAGTATCAGCTTCACCTCATTCCACCCCATCTCAGAAAGCACTGAAATTCCTCCAGCATGGCACAAGTGTTAAGCTCAGTAAGAACCATCGTGGCCCAGGGAAACCCTTGAGAACCAGTCTTGGCTAATGCTCTGCCCTGACTGCAACCGTCAGCGGTTAAGACACCCACGAAATAAGTGGCACAGCAGGGGTATGTGTTGTGCATCGTGGACAAATGCAGGAGGGAAAGTGGGACTTTATCACCACCAAGTATTGGTGTGGTCCTGTAATGCAGCAAGGACTGTGAAAAAAAATATTGTGCTGGGACATTCTTATGGATATTCCTGAAAGGATATTCCTATGCAACACTGTGCTGCCATGTAAGGCTAATTTATATGCTTTTGAAGATACAAAAGTCTGCTGTATTGCTCTTTGCACAAAGTAATGTTGTTGTGCCTCTGAAAAATTTGTGTTAGCAACTAATGCCTTATTCATTTCCTTTTTTTAGTAAGAAGGATACTGTTCAGAAACAGGGTTCACTATATCAGGTTCCTATGGTCCGAGCTCTATATTCATCCCCTTGTCAAGATTTTACCAAGTAAAGTGTCTGCACCCTCCTGATTCTCCCATTCTTGAGATGGGTTTCGCTGGCAGCTAACCCGTTTTTCCTGTGTTACGTCACGAAGAGATGACCTGCTTTTTCTCTAACAATTTAGTTCCAGTAGGAGTGAAATGCTAGTGGCTTCACGGGCGGGAAGTCATCGCTGACAGTGGTTGGCAGAGAAAGGCGTGCCTGCTCCATAGATAGGTTCAAACATTCCTTTTATCGTAAAATTTAAAAATCAGCAATGAAGGAATTAGGCTTGAATACCCTCCAGACTGTGTAATTATAACCATGAGGTTTCTGAATTAGCAGAGACACTGCAATTAATGTTTTGTAAGAGTAGCAAAGTGAATTATCTGATTGCTAGTTAGCCCTGTTCTTTCCACCAAGAAGCACCAGCTTGCATGGCACTCATCAACCCCAAACCAAATTGGTCCCAACACTGAGTAACTGTACACGCTCTGCTGCTTTTACACACCTTGCTGGGCTCTGCTTCCATAACATTAAGCTTGAAGGTTGAAGGAACAGAGGGATGGATGCGATTCCTGGCTTAGTTAATCAATGGCTGTACAATGCTGCATCAGGAAAGATATGAAAGAGTATGAACCTGCAGGAGGTTTATGGTGTTTAGGAAACCATGGAAAAGGGAACTGGTAGTTCTGAAGTATTCTCATGTCTTTTTGCCTTGCAACGAAAAATAAATAAATAAAAAGAAAAAATCAGGTGGGGAAAAAAAATAGAGCATAATATTATCCATCAATCCGAGCATTGAATAGGGAGTATAAGTAGGAATAGAGAGATCTCTAAAAAGTGATTCTTAGGCTGAATTCTGGAGAACTTCCTTGACAATGAGATCTGCCAGGTTGTAGATGAGACACAGAAGTTGAGTGGTGACAAGTCTGTTATATGAGATAGACTAGAATACAGACAGCAATAGAAATGCTATACCAAGTAATTCCACCTTACCTAGAGGAGGAACCAGATGGGTAGACAGTGCCTTTTCCCTTTTCTTCTTTTTCACCTGTTAAGAGCTTTGAAGGTTCTTCTGAATATTGGCCAAAATATCAGGCTAGAGACAGAGAGTTTCCATCATCTTCAAGGGACACCTGGTACAACTCACAGAGGAAGACAGACCAAACCAGACAGATTTCTCCCTTGCCAAGTACTGTGAAATGCAGTGCCATGGCAGCATATTTCCCAAAGGCCAGATGTGGAGTTCCAGCCCCTGCTAACTACAACACGTGAGATGTGCTGCTCTCAGGAAAGGCAGAATTACATGCTGTGGCACATCTGGTTCATATGCCGGCCTGTGCTCAGACCCAATGAGTAGCTTTGACCTCTCTGTTTTGCTTAAGTTCTATCTGCACCTTCTAATTCAGCAAAATATTCTGTGGGCCTCTTAGATTTCATTTGCAAGTAACCCACAAATGGTTCAATAAAACCTTTGAAAGGTTTTCTGAAGGGAAGCACACTTTTCCTTGTCCATAGATGCTTCCACCTGGGTTTTGCTTTAGCTCTGCTGTTTCACTCGGCCACCTTGCACTGGTCCCTGTGCCCCCCAGCACTTCAGTTTCTTCACCCGTAAAATGATGAAGACCCTCAGTGAAGACACCTCCACGGAGTGCTTCCAGGCATACAGAAGGGAGCCTGCTTCACTGTCTGTTAGCACTAACCCTGGACGATCCTGCACGCACCAGGGCTACCAGAATTCATCCCATGAATACCAGGGATAGGATTTAGCTTTAATTCTTAATATTCCTTCATTTTCCAATGAAGGGCACAGAAACCCTGCCTCCCCCTGGGGAGAGCAAACCACCTCGCCCAGGCAGCCTTCCAGCAGGAGGTGAGCAGGCAGTGTCCCTCCGCTGCTCGGTCCCTCCATCGAGATTGCCAGAGGAGAGCTTTGTGAGCAACAGCCACCCCAAGGCTCTCTGGCAGGGCTGCGGGGAGGCATGGCCTGAACCAAAACCATTCACCAGGGTGCTGTCATTACCTCTTCCCATTAATTCTATAGGGAGTCATTGGAGTGTCAGTGGGCTTCTGCTCATTATTCCCAAAGCTGAGATATCGTAGGAAAGATTTGTGCCTCCTGAATTGGAAGCTGTTCCTGCTGGCACTCTGACCTTCTCTCAGAAAGCCATGGACACCCCTGGATGCAGGACCTGTTGATGGTCCATGACTAATGCAGTCTGTGCTTGGTCCTCTTATAAGCCTGCACTCCATCACCCGCCTGAATGAGACTCCACACACCTCTCTGGGCACCATCAAAATTATCCTCACTGGCCCTGGTTTAAGCCCTAGATTTTCATGCTTGTTTGTGCTCTGTGTAGCCACATTGCCGCAGCTGGCGAGCCTCTAGCCCATGTGGAGTTACAGCAAGAAGCCAAACTATATTAGGAGGTATGATTTGGGATGTAGAGAAATTCCTGGCTTTCTACACATCTCGCCTTGCTTCCTCCACTACCCAGTGGGCTGACAAAGAGGTCTCATTTTTCCAAATGCCCTAGGTGCTAATTGGGGGTTTGGCTGCCTGCACACCTAGGTGCTATGCCAGCTTTTCCTCAGCCCACGGGCAAGTGAGCCATGCTCTCCTTGAGCAGGCTAAGGGCTGGAGTATGAGGGCAAGCAGGGAAAGCACCTGGCAGCAAGGAGAGCTGGTCTGTAGGGAGGTAGCACAACCAAGGACTTTCTTGATTTTAATTCCCATCCAACATGGGGGATGTGCCTGTTCCTCCTTACAGTGCTCACCCCAGGGACAAATCTGTGAATACCTGCTCTTATGGCTCAACTTTTCTCAGCAATCCAAAGATTTGAAATTAATTCTGTCACAGGCCCAGCTGCCAAGCTGTAGTGCAGATACCACTTACAGCTGATGCACAGCCAGGGTCCCAACACTCTGTTCAGTCTAATTGATTTCTGAGTCAAGGGCCATCATCTTCTTACCAGCAAACATATTTTCAGGGTAAAATTTCTCTGTTTCCTTTTTGCTCCCAAGATAGTTTGCTGGGGGAAAAAATTAACCTGCAGATTATATGTGCATGCAAAATACCTGACAGTGATAAGAAAGGCCAAAGGCAGGTGCTTTTGTATGTTACTTAGGATCATTCCACTTCTGAATGAATTATTTGAATCACTCATTAAAAAACACTATTGTTAAGGCTGCAATGCAGCTGCAAATGGTGCTCAAATTGAGCACCTCTTTTGAACAGGTGAAATGCAATACCTGCTTTGAATATGTTACACATTAAATTGGTCTTGCCAACTAACTACATGCCAACTTATTTTAACAACGGTTGACATCTATCCTGTGGTGGGGAGAGAATATCAGTAATCAAGTTGTCCAGTTCCTTTTAAATCTAGTACCTATTATTCCTCATTAGTGCAGCATTTTTTCTCTCCATTCGTAAAGAAAGCTTTGTGCACAACTCTCACATGTTCCATGTGGCTCTTCTTAGGATGAAAAAGTATTTTATCCCAGACTTAACAAAGACTGCTTTTCAGTGCCCCTCTACCTCTGCCCTAAGAAGAGCCCATGTTCCAACCCAGCATTTCATTTGCACATTGTTTTTTCTCGAAGCACAGTGCTCAGCCTGTCTGCTGCACAGACACCACGCACTTTTTTGCATGTGCATTTGGAACTGCCATTTCTCTGAGTACAGGGCAGGCCCTTATTGACCTCTTATAAACTCAATTCTGGTCAAAGGTATTGAGAACTAAAGGGCAATAATAACCTGAACGCTAAGGGTCTGATGTTGCTTTCTTTGCACCCCCAAAACTCGTGATGAGATTCAGGGGAATTTCAGTTGTGCAAGGAATGCAAGAAATATTACCCCCACCTACTACGTTATGGTTAACTGTTGGATAACAGAACGAATTCCTCCATAGCCATCACTCCATGCTCTTCATTGTCAAGATATTCTCACGTCTTTGGCACAAATGATTTAGTGAGAACTTACGTTGTGTTTGGTGCAAAGAATATTTATCCTTATTTTGCAAGATTAAATTACAAATCATATATTGTAGCTCTAACAAAGACTGCTCATGTGGAAAAGCATTTTAATCTGCTTTATGTTTTTAGTAAAAAGCAATTATTTGAAAAATGAACTTATATTCAAGTATTAACATATTTATAATAAAGAACAGCAATAGTTCAAACAAGTAATTATCTGAATATTCACAACATTTATGCCAAATTTAATATGATGCAGTCTGTGCTTTTATGACATTTTTATTATGTTTCTAAAAAAGTGCATGCTGAATTTTATAGAAAATAAAAATATAAACATTGATTTGAAATATCAGGAAATAATTTGTTCAATTTTTATTTTCAAAAGAGATGAAAAGTCCTATATTGCCTCTAAACCTCATCAGGGTTTTATGACTAATGACAGTGCTGCATGCATTGAAAGGCATTTTCTAACTTGTGTTGTATTTCATTGTTTGCTGTCATTGGTTTTACACTAGAATAAGGTAAGTACTTTCCCTGAATCATATCAAATGTATGTTGCTCTTACAGCTACAGTTCTTTCCCAAAGTTTTGTCAATAATGAGTTGGTGGAAAATCATTTGTACTCTCTGAGATGTGCCATGTAGCTCTTGAGGGCCCTGATCCTGCAGAGAGCATCAGGGGAAGTTAAACTTAGCAGAAAGTGTTCAGCAGCTCACCCTGTATCGCAGTGGGAATTTCACTGAGGCTGTAGCGAGAAGCGCTTCTCCTCCTCCTGCAGTGAAACGAGACCTGCCAGTGGAGGGCACACAGCTCATTGCATGGGCAACCTCTCAGCTCCAATGGCAAATTCCCACTTTTTTCCATAATCATAAAATCATAGAATTGTCTAGGTTGGAAGGGACCCTTAAGATCATCGAGTCCAACCATCAACCTAACACTGCCAAAACCACCACTAAACCATGTCCCTACATACGTCTACCCATCTTTTAAATACCTCCAGGGATGGTGACTCAACCACTTCCCTGGGCAGCCTGTTCCAATGTTTGATAACCCTTTTGGTGAAGAAATTTGTCCTAATATCCAATCTAAACCTCCCCTGGCGCAACTTGAGGCCATTTCCTTCTGTCCTATCACTTGTTAGTTGGGAGAAGAAACTGACCCCCACCTCTCCACAACCTCCTTTCAGGTAGTGACTACAGAGCTGAAGGCACAGTCAGGTAGTGTATGTCAGTAAATCTGTATGGTGGCACAATCACATGTGTCTCTTAGACATACAGCAAGTGTCTGCCAGGTAGTTCTTTTGTTTCTTGTAACTATGCCGCTTTGTGCTGTCTCAGTTAATAGATACCACAAACCAACATAGTTACTGGGCTCTGGATTCAAATCTTGACCTCACCAGAGCCAAAGAACATTTGTCATTAATATGAGCTGTCAGGACTTCAGCCAGAGCACACCACTTTTCTCATTATAGTACCCTCCTAACAAAGCATTTGTAATTCAGCCACAAAATTTATCCCAAACCTAGTCCTGAGAGGCATGCCTTTGCTGTTTTCTAAAACCTTGTTCATTTTTTGGTTTTGTTTCTATTTGGTTCCTATTAAGCTCTGTCAATTAAAAATAAAAGCACAAAAATAATGAATGATGTTATTATATATTGGGGGGTTTTACCACATATTTTTCATTCCATTTGGCTATGTTCTGTTTGCATAAATTTTAAATTGCAGACTTGAAGTTCAAACTGTGCTTTAGGAAATATGCAATAGCCAGAACGTTCAATTAAATACTAAAGATGCAGAGCAACTCCTCATAAATTGCTTTATTGTAGGTATTTACTTAACATACCCTAGACAAAATTTTGTTCTACTATATTGGCTGCGCATTGTTTCATCCAACTAATATAACTCCAGTGACTTCACTGGAAAGTTACTTACAGTTTCCTATGTAAATTGGAGAAGTATTATCTTCTATTGATTTTTTTTAATATTAATGCACTCAAAACTGTTGAACAGATTATACAGTAGTTGCTCCTACTAATTGTTTTTTTTGTTGTTTGCTCCATCAGCAATACATAGATAACTATTTTGGATCTGTACTTTTCATCTGATGGTTCAGTTAATGCACAGAAAATGTAGAAGGCTCAGTATATGCTGACCAGTCCATTAGCCACTTGCAAAGCAGCCTCCAAGTTGCCGCCAATATTCAAACAAAAGTTCCCTCTATACCCTCTGTTATGAAAGGAGGGCGCCTATTCCTAACACAGCTTGATGCTCCCTGGCACATTTTGGCTCCTTCAAACAAAAAAAAACACAACAGCAAAAGTATTGTAAAGCCTTTTTTCAGTCTGTAAAAATATACATTAGATTTGTTATTAATAGTATTGAAAGCATTCTTAAATCCACCAAATGCAAGAAATGTGCAAATACTCCTGCAAACTTTATTATATAATTCTTATTATGATCTTATAAAGCACTATTGATCTCTCGTAAACCGTGCTTGCCTCCTAACAATATTACAAAATTAATTCAGAAAAATAAATATAGACCTATTCTCATCTTGTGGATACCAGACTATGTATACTATACAATATGATACAATACTATAATATATAAGGTACACCTATTGACTTATAGCAAGAGTTAAAATCATGCTATTTTCTATAGCAGGCATGAAGATTTTGTGTGGCATCCAACCATGAGTTGGAAAGCCCATCTCAGACTTTGGTGAAGAATAAGTCTGAACCACATCAGTACAAGTAAAAAAAAATAAGCATTTAGTTCTTAGGAATTTAGATTTCTCTTTTTTTTTTTTTCCCCCACAAACTGCACTGCCGTGGTGTTTGGTGTCCGATAGGGAATATATATCTTTTCTTTGTTTGCACCATCTCAATCATCTTATAAAATAACTAAACAGAGTGAATATACATTAAAAAATAAGTAAATATCTTTTAAGTTATTAGGTAACCCCTTCTTTGTCCCTTTTTTCAATTCTTTCTTTTCCTTATTTTTGTTGGGTTTTTTTTCTTTGCTATTTGTTTTAAACATCATCATGACTTTAAGGCCAGATACAAAATGGTTAGGCATTTGAAGTGAAATAGAGGCCAGGTGCACCCAGCAGTGTCCAAAACAGGTCCTGAAAATCTCTGCTGAGCTGTTACCGAATGTAAGCAGACCAAAGGCAGGAGGGAGACAGAGGAACGTGAAGGCCCCTGGGCCAAGAACTGCAGCTCAGCACGTGCCATGGCTGGCCAAGTCATGCCCAAGCTGAGGATCTCACAGCCAAGCTCAGTCCTAAATTTAATCAGGTCCAGAAACAGCAAATTTTTCAGCCAAACACATTGACGGGCTTCATTTGGTCCTATGTACCCAGAGTGAAGCCGCTTGGAGTTGGGCTGTGCTTTCTCCCAGGGCCCAGTCTCCTGTATTTGGGCTGCAGAGCAGCCCTCTCCCAGCAGAGAGGTGCTCTATCCTCACTTCATGGTTAGGATGCTCTCCTGAGAGGTGGGATGTTACCTGGAAAGCCCTGTGTATAAGCAACAACCCACTTCTCAGACAATGGGAATTAAAGGGAAGGCAAGATTAAGACCTCCTTCAAGCCTCATGACGAACAGCAGCCACTTTCAGGAGAGGGTTCAGGGTCACGATTCCCCTCCTGCCTTCCTCAGGGAGGCACTCAGCATTGCCGTGAAGGTGATGTTCCACAGAGATGAGTACAAGACCAGAATAAAGACTGATCTTCAATGTTTCTTTGCACTAGAACTACCAAGTGGCATTAAAACTATATAGACTCCCCGCCATCACTCTTTCACACAAAACTCTTACAAATTAGCACAGACCTTTTCACTTGAAGAAATCAGGACAAGTCAACCTCAAATATTAACTCCTCCCCTATTGCCAAATGCTCTAGAGCACTGCTTTACTGTGGGAGGACCAAAAGTTGTGCCAAGTCTAGATCTGTTTGCATTTATTGTCACCAGGAGCTGCATTTTGTTTCATTCTTGTATGTACATTCCAGTGGGGACAAAAAAAAAAGTGTCATTTTTCTGTAAAATTGGGTGAAGAAATTTGCAAAGCCTTGGAAAACTAGCTGGGAAGCAATTTGGAATTGCTTAGGGGTTTATATCCTAGATGTTGACACAACTGCTTTTATTCAATATAGTCAATCACATTCTAGATCAGCTGTTGAAAAGGGTGTAATTTTGTTATACAGATTTTTCTAGATGAGGTTATCATACTACAGGAAAAGCTATCTTTGCCTCCAGAGGACCATACTTATTTTGCAAAGCATGCAATTATTTCTTTTGCCTAAGGGTCACATTCACTAAAAATAAGCTTATGCACTAGAGAGGAAAGTATGACTTTACAGTACGAGTATTTACATTTTACTTACAGAGAAGACTCACAAGTGAAAACCTGCCTTGCACCCACAAATGGGAGCTTTGTTTACTGTAGTATCTACTGCAGGCCTTTACTTCACAGATCACCTTTAAAACCCAATGGACTTCTTGGTTTGGAGGCTCCTGGTAGCATTCAGTCCCTTGGAATGGAGACGTTTAGGCCAGGCATCCTTCCCCAACTTCAAGACAAAGCTAGAAAGCACAAGGTCCTAAGTGGGCAGGGAGAATTAGGAGAGGGAGTCAGAAATTAATCTGAGACTGCACAGATTCACTGTGACTTTGCAGCTCCTTTCCCCTGGAAACCAAAAGAAAATTTGGCCATGCAGTCACCAGCAGTTCCTCCTGGGTGAAGCTCTTTATGCCTGTTGGCGTTGTCCTTGGGGTTTGCACAGTTAACACTGTGCTCCCATCTCTGAAAGAAACTGCATCCTGTGACTGCATCTATGGGAATATCTTGTATGCCACTTTTCCATGAAGAGAAAGAGGCTCTCAGGTGACTCTAAAAACGAGTCTGGCTGCAGTATGTGATACTATTTTTAAAAGTAGTTCTCTGATCAAAAGGGTCTCTCCCATACCCTGGGACTCTATAGTGCAGTGCACAAGAGAGACTGTCTCTCTTATAGCCACATCTCAGCTGCTCTGTACAGCTGGCCGAGTGCTCTGCCAAGTTGGAAGTCTGAGAGGAGACATCCTGTACCAGAACATCAGAGCAGACAAACCTTTTCATTCTCTTGTAATTCTGAATGCAGTTTGGCTGTAGGCGTATGTAGATCTGTATTTGTATGTATGCACCAGGGGTATGCATGTAAAGGGACCAAGAAAAGGCACAGGCAGACGAAGCTCTCTGGCTGCTCTGCAGAGGCTCTGTGGTGCTGCACAGGCAGTTCTATGCCATGAGTAGACTCACAAGGATGCACCACAGATCTTACAGCTCCATTTCCAAAGCTGCTGAAATTTGGAAAGTGAAGGTGGGATCTGGCCCTTAGGAGTTAGATGGGCTTCAGGTACCAAAATCCAAGACAGCTGTCTTGTCCACCGCTGCCCTCTCATGGTTCTTTCTTCCCGCAGTGGGAGAAGTAGAAACCTATGTTAGCTGGGATGGGTCTTGTCCTCCAGGTAGGTCTTCCGAACAAGTGTCCCTCCTTGAATTAGGCTGCAGTCAGGCTGTCTCTTGCCTGGTCTCTTCCCAGATGTGATGATGCTTATTTCCTAGATTTTTCTTTAATTTTGGATGAGGCATATAAGGGAGGGAAACGTAAAGTCTGCATAAGAGTGTTGTACTTTCCTTCCTATTTAATGAAAGTGGAACATAATGAAGTGGAGTAAAGCTTTTCTTCTGCTTTCAAGATAAAGCAGTTAATGATCTAAGACAGAAGGATAACTGGAGTATAAAGCCACCATGGAGAAATGCCCTATATTGAGAGGGTATGACGTGCATGTAGCTTTAGTGAATCTGGCCCTAGGCAGCACAAGTTTTTATTAGCTGAAAGCTCTTAACCTTTCCCTAAGATAATGAATTGTAAATAAAAGCAAAGTGGGACAGATTCTCAATTGCCTTTTACCTTGCTGTTGTACAAAGGGTGCAATATACACCACTTTGCACAGGGTTGAAGGGTTGAAATGTCACACAAGAAAAAAGAATCTGTCCCACTAGCTCACTGCTCCAAAAGAGTTCAAACTGCATATAAAAAACTGACACTCTTCTCTTCCTCCCCCCCACCCTTTGATTTTAACAGCACTCGCAAACAAAATTACATGATGAATTTTTCACGGCAACATGGGCTCAGGCATTTCTACAACAGAAGACGAAGGTCACTTAGACGATATCCATGAAGAAACGAGAAATTTATCTTTTTTCCTCCCAACATGTGATGTGTTGCTTTCCATTCTTTAAATCTAGCACTGCGTCTGGTATCAGGACTTTTCTGCAATTGGCTTGATGAATAACTGAAAGCCTTTCTCAAGACAGAGTGTACACCACTTTTTCGCACTGTGAACTAATGAGAAGTGACTTATTTTCTCATAGGTAAATGTTTTAATGTTGATGTGTCTGTGAAAATTGTGATCTGTTGTAATATCAGTTACAGTGGCAGTATTGGAAGTAAGCAACTAATTCTGTTTAACAGGAAAAAAGTTTAAGCACAAAGACTTTTCAGATTTTATGTTTAAAAAATCTACATACTAAGTACAGAATTTAACATTCTTTGTCACATAGGTATTTAAGTGCACTGTATTTCAGCTCTGTGTCATTTTATATGATTAAGTTATCATTGTTTGTCTTCTTTGTATTCTCTTCTACAACATGACACATTGGCACTGTATTTACTTGTTTTGTTGTTGTAATATTTTTGCTGCTGATTTTTGGGCTATTTACCTTCTGACAAGATGTATTAAAAAAAAATCAAAGTACCTAATCAAGAAGATAATTGCAAAAGTAGTTGTAAAGGCGTTGATATCCTTCGGTCTTATTCTTTGAGATGTCTGTTGGTTAGCATTGTTTTGTGGATAAAAAAAGAATGCTTGACATTAAACTTTTTTCTACTAAGGAGTTGTGGATGAAGCCCCAAACAGAAGTTCCCAATTCCCTGTCTAAATGTAGTCGGTTCTCTGCAACTGATTTACTTACAGTAACTGCCATTTGGTGTCTGTAGTAATGAAGTGATTTGTAAACAGTGAACGTTTCATGGTGTTCTCTTTGGTGTTTGTTTCTATTGCGGGTCATGTTTGTATCTTCTGATAAAGTTGTATCTACACCAGCAACGTTAAATGCCCCTATAGCCCTAAACTGTCTATTATCATAAATAAAATGCTTCACTTTATGGTGAACCAAGCTAAAGATCCATGCTTCAATAAAAATAATGTCAACAAACATTCTGACGTTAGACTGTTCAAGCCATACAGGCTTTACATGGAATCATAAAACAAATTCTTTTACTAAATACCCAGATTCTAATGCAAACATCACTGGTATTTTTTAACATTTAGTACATCACACTTAACAGCACTTTGCAAATAATACAAACCAAGAGATCTTCCCAGTCCCACCTGTGGGCATAACATGGTTGTTGGAACAGGTCCAGGTGCAAGGAATGAAACAGGACCACAGACCAATGCACACTCTCACTTGTCTTTAGCTGCAAACCTAATATGCAACGTGTGAATGAGCATTTCCACACTCTGAGGACTACAGTGCAGCACATAAGGAACCTGGTTCAAAACAGACAAAGTTACTAATTCTTAGAATCATAGAATCATTTAGGTTGGAAAAGACCCTTAAGATCATTGAGTCCAACCATAAATCTAACACTGCCAAGTCCACCACTAAACCATGTCCCTAAGTGCCACATCTACGTGTCCTTAAATACCTCCAGGGACAGTGACTCAACCACTTCCCTGGGCAGCCTGTTCCAATGTTTGATAACCCTCGCGGTGAAGAAATTTTTCCTAATATCCAATCTAAACCTCCTGTGTGCGACTTGTGGCCATTTCCTCTTGTCCTATTACCTGTTACTTGGGAAAAGAGACCGGCCCCCACCTTGCTACAACCTCCTTTCAGGTAGCTGTAGAGAGCGATAAGGTCTCCCCTCAGCCTCCTTTTCTCCAGACTAAGCAACCCCAGTTCCCTCAGCTGCTCCTCATCAGAGAGAAGTATCATATATACACTTGCTATGCATGCACATCTGCTTCTGGCACCATACCGGTCTGAAGCAGAATGGTGGTGTTACACATCCATGCTCAGGCACCTAAAATATGTTTAATTTTTAAGAGGTTTTTGATCAAAGGTACCCGAGCAGTGCAGGAGAAAAGGAGGTCATTCAGGGACCAACGAGATAAAACCTTTGCTTGGTCAAAATTATGCAACATACCTTTGGCAGACCTGGAAACTTACTGCAACAGCCCAGCCTCCTGCAGCTGCAAACTCGTTGTACTGTGCTGGAGAACGGTGTGCGTGCTTTCAATTCTTGAAACAAGATAAAGAATCTATTCAGAGAAAGAGCAGGAAGAAAGAAATGAGGTTATTAAAGAATATAATAGCTTAATGTTTGGGCAAGAGATTTCAAATTATTATTATAAAAGTTTCACCCATTGAACAAACAAAAATGCAAGATATAAACACTCCTCTTTTTAAAGATAATTTTGTTTGCCCTAATATGTCAATAGATGGGTGATATTTCAATCTAAAAATGTGTGTGCAGCTCACATGTTGCTAGGGAATTAATTTATTTTAAAAACTTTAGATACAATGAAGCACTTAATCTAACTTCTCTTTCCAGGTAAGAGGCCAGCATAATCAGAGAAGCTGCTTTTCACAATTGTATTTATTTCCTTTCAATAACGTATGTAATCGTGACTACTGAGGAATCTCTTGAGGCATTACACCAGAACTCACTACAAACTGTGCATAGGCTTTTCTCAAGAAAATCATCCTGCTGGCAGAGTCCCAAGTGATGTTGTCATTTGCCCTTTCTAGATTCCAGGAAGTTCTTCCTTACATTTTTTCCATTCCTACAGCACACAAGGTAGCGTGCACATACGGCATACGCAGCGTATGTACTGTTTTATTTTTCCTCCCATATGACTGAAAACAATGAGTCACTTAACATTAAATAGTTGTTAAAATATGAAGGGTGACACTGCACATAATCAATGGCAATAAAACAGTGACGGTGCTATAAAATGTACTAATAATCTTATCTGCTGGTATAAAACTTTGGCAGGCATAACTATGAAAACTGATGCTTTTAGTATGCCTTATAGTCTTCCTCATTTCTCCCATCAGCTCACTAACCCATGTCCCAGTAGAATAGGGAGAACATGAGAGAAATGAAATAAAAATAGAGGAAGATGAAGCTCTGACCTGCTGGAGTTCCTGGAACAACCAAAACCTGAAGTTCTCATAATTTTGCCTGAATGTTCTTCTCTTGAATTTGCTTCATCCACAGGTGGTAACATTACCTTAGTGAGTGGTGTAGCACAAGTATTTTGAAGGACCGAATCAGGCTTTGCATGAATTTAACAATTTAGAGAAACAGGTAGAAATGAAATAACACAGCAAATACACTCAAGGACAAGACACTGTCAAAGAACAAGGTACCAGCACACAAACTGGGTAAATATCTGGCTAGGCAGCAGGACTACAGGAAGACAATCAACAACATAAAGCAGTTTAAAAAAATGCCATTTTGCATTGTATCAATAGAAGTGTTTATGGTAAAACACAGTAAATATATATACGGCTGTCAGTGCTGCTAAAGTAGACAGCAGTTGTCAGCTGTTGAGCCCTTCACTTAAATACAGATGTAAAAAACTGGAGAGATTGCAGAGTACAAGACCCTTGAAACCATAAGCTTCCAAGTAGAGAGAGTTGGTTTGTTTAGGCTAGAAAGCAAAACATTTGGAGAGAGACATGACAACAGCCATAAACACGGACCTATGCTTTATTTACTTGCTAACCCTTCAGGGCAAATGTCACTGGGTAGAAATGCTGCCACAGCATCACCTCATCAATTATCCGTCAGTGGGGAATGGGGTTTGGTTATTATCCAGACAGGAAGCCGGTGCGAGGCTCTGTAAGTCATGCTGATGGACACACAAAGGGACACGCACAAGCAGCAAGGTACAGCAGACAAACCCCACTCGGCTCAGCTCAGCTCTGCAGTGAGGCTTAACTAAATGTGACTCAGCATTGGAGTAACAGGAACAAGCTAGCTGTAGAGGGGAGCTACCTTAACCCAGAGCTGGTGAGGGAGCCTCAAAACCAAATGCGATCAGCAAAAGGGCTTGCCTACTTTAAGCATGGCCTTCAGGAGCTCTTCAAGTTCTGTCAGCAATCTGGAGCAGCTGAGACACACATCTCCTGTGAAGGAGCACCTACCATCTGCAGGTAGTGGATCTGCTCCTGGAAAAAAAACAACAGGGAGATATGAGGCTGCAACCGTCATACAGGTGACACCTGGATGAACTGCCTGGTGTTCTCCTGTGTTCCTGATGTTTTATGACTGTTGCTTTTTCTTCTCTGTGTCCTTCTTGGTTCAGCTGAAGGGACTGACCTGGCAGCAAGCCTAACGACTTATGCCTGTGCATGGCTAATTACCACAGAGCCTGACGGGGAGGGTTTGAGCCAGCATGCAACAAGGAGGGGCCTTGTAAAAATGGTATTCCAAGCATGGTGGAGTACTGTACTGGAAGATGCTGATAAAGGGGGGTTTATAGTTTGGGCTTCCTGTACTGAAGGATGCTGATAAATGCTGGGTTTATAGTTCGAATCTGTATTTCTTTTGAAAGAAAACAAGTTTGTTAAGCTTCTTTGGGGAAAAAAAAAAAAAAGAGGATGTGATTGTGCTTTTGAGCTGTGCTGCTCAAGAGAGAACTGCAAAAGAGTTAGTGGCAAAGAAGCTATTTCAGTGGGCTCAGCTGCTTCCCTGATTGCCTCTGGGCCAAAGGCAGGACTCCAGGAGGTACTGGACAGCCACGGGTTTCAGGGCCGCCTCTGCATTAGGATGCTATTGCTGATACCACAAGAGTTGGCTGATAAGCCCAGGTCCCTCTTTCCCTGCACCCTGACTGTGCGCATACATGCCAGCCTTCTGCTGGTACCATATTGTTCCAGGTGTGCTGGAGACAGAACATGCAAAGCCATTCAACTCATTTATACTCACAAATTTATATAATCCAGTGGACACCCAACTTGGCTCATTTAAAATCACACCCTTCTCAAGGGACATTTTAAAGGATTTGAGTTCTGTCACTTTTAAGGAACTTCTCATGGTAAAAAGGGAGATGTCCTAATGTTTGAGACTGATGGAATAAATTGTGCTATTATGGACAATAATAAAGCCTGACATGACTAATGTATCTGTGTAGGCTGTGGGTAGTAACTAATTAACAGAAGCAATTTGAGAACGAAGCCAACTGCCACTGAAATCAGTGGGAAAATCCCTGTAAATCTAAATGCATTTCACTTCAGTCTGGAAATGTTCACCTCAACTTTACTAACTTGGCTGGTTTGACCCGTCCTAGCACTTGCATAAGACTCTGTGGTCAAATATAGACAGGTGTTTCTCTGCCTTAGAAAGTTGTCTTAAGAACTCTGCATGTAGTTAGGGAGCGGCTGGGAATGACCCAGTCGATGGAGCCCATCTGACCCAGTTTGCTAATCTGAGGTGTGCCATATGGGATGTTCACCCCAATAAGACAATCAGAGGCATTAGAAGTCTCTACACTCCCCAGCCCCTCAGCTAGTTCCTGTGCCCATACTCACTATCAGCAGTTGTTTGAGGAAGCTGAGAACTAAACAGCCCGACGACTGGAGCTCTAACCAGCTAGTGAGCGCTGGATATGGCCTTTGGTGGTGCCTCACAGCTTTCCTTATGCTGCTGGAGAGTAATGGCTCCCGCTGCTCCACCCCCTGTAAGCCAGACGGGCCCTCAAAGCTCACATTGGACCCTCTGTCATCACACAGCTCCAGTGGTGTGTGTGCTCCATTAACTAATTTCACCCAACTATCCTCCACAGGAGTTTTTTAGTGTCTCCAATTGTCCATATTGTTTATTCTGTATTAACTTCCCCTCCCTTTTTTTGTTTTGACCAAATGCACTCTTTTCATCTTGTTCCTACTGACTTCAGCGCTATATTAATCCCTGTCCTTCTCTCAGAGCTGAAGAACTGAAGCATCTTTTACCATTTTAGACAATGCTGGAAAGAAGCAATAAAAAGAGCTATTAACCTTCCCAGTGGGTCACGCTAAAATGCACACAAGAAATTAAAACCAGCTTCAGTTCATGTATTTAAATGCAACTGTTGACACAATTAGTGTAACATAATCTGTAGTGTGGATTACTGTAACACTCAAAATGATTTATACCTTTGTGGATTTTTCTAGCAGGAAATCTGCTATTCCCATGTTTGTTTCGGGCTTTGTCCTCTCCCTCCTCTTTGTGCAGGGTGTGTAAGTCTGTCTGTAGTATGTTACTGCATTATGTGCTTTACTGGCAATAAAGCATTTCAGAATTTCAGTACATCAGTTGTGACACACCACCTTCATAAGGTAATTTCACCTGCATTCTAACACAAGCTACAGATGCTCGAGTTCCGAAAAAAATAGCTTTTTAGATAAATACATAGGAATCAAAAAAGATGTCTTTCCCAAAGTATCTCCATTTACCCAGTCCCATGTAACAATGGCACCCATCACCATTCCATATGAAGTCTGATGTATGTGGTGTATCTAATATATCACCCTGAAATTGCTCATCAAAATGCTTCTTTGTTACAGCCTATTTTGGATAAAACTGGTTATAACAAACCTCTTGTTTAAAATCCAACTTTTGAAATGTTCTGACCTTGAAATTTCTCAGTTTGAATACTGAAATTTAAAGTACTTTATTTCAGCTTTAATTAATTTAGATTTTATTTAAGCCACTCTTAAACCCTTAACAAGGGCTAACATGTCTAGGAATCATTTTAAGGTTTTCAAAATAATACATTCCTGTAGACACCAGTTTTAGAATTTTTTTTGTGGTCTCAGTGTGTAAGAATCTCAAAATGTTTTTCTTCCTACCAGTTCTACATACAAACTCAAATCTCTAAGAATCTGAGAAGTGGCAAAACATTTTCTCCTGGGCAAGAGAGAATGAGCTATAGTTATGTTGGAAAACACTTATAAATCAAGTACTGAAAGATGAGATCTGTGAAGGTATTTCATTACTAATTCCTGCCTATCCACAAGGAAATTGATACTTATGTATCCTTTGCATCCCTAAATAAAAAAACCCAAAACACTATATCTGGTCACTTACGAGACTGACCACTCTAAGGCCCAGGCTGACAAGTGTGTTTCTCAGACAGCAGAGGTGGCAAAAACATGCTCCTCGTTAAAAAAAGAGAAGAAAATAAATTGTAAGGAAGCCTCCTGAACTGTTCAGTCAACACTAAGTCCTTCAGAAATTTGTATTTCTGCATTAATTTACATGACTGGCACATGTCCCTGCCTGACACCTGCCATATATACTACACCTCTTAAAATGACAGAGCACTGACGTCCGCTTTTTCGAATCAATTTTAGGCAATAAATCCTGAGGCTTCTTCGCTGGAATCTGGGGACAACCCAACTGGGGTTTATTTAAAAGAACGACAGGCCAGACCCCAGCACCGCGCACACCAGCGCAACACATACAACCACCAGGCCACTGTGTCACCGCCAGCCCGTGCCTACCCACGCCCCCCCCCCCCCCCCCAGCATATTTTTGCATTTAAATTCTAAATCAATCATATTTATATTATAATTATACATTTCGTGTGGGCGCCTCTCTACCCGAAAGGGACAGCTGGGGGGGTGACGCCTCGGCTACACCCCGGGCAGCGCCCACTCAGGTCAGAACTAACGGCCGCAACGGCCCCAAACGGCGCCGTCGAGGCGGGGGCGCGCACCGGCCCCGCGCACACGCGCGCCGCACGGGCGGCTCCCGCGGCATTCTGGGACTTGTAGGCCGCGGCGGGTGCGCGCCCGGCGGGGGCTGCGGGGGGGGGGACTACGAGTCCCAGCCGCGCCCGCGCTCGCCCGCGGCCGGCAGGGGAGGAGGCGGGGGCTGGCGGCCCGCCGCCCGCCCCGCACCCCTTGCGCTCACCTTGGGCGCGGAGGGGAGGCGGTGCGCGGCCGCCGTCGTGGGTGACTCGCCGTCGGGCTTGCGAGGAGGCAGCGCTCGGAGGCGAACGGAGCGCGGCCGGGCTGCCGTAGGTGAGCGCGGCGTGCGGGGCCGGCCGCTGAGGGGGGCTCTTTCCTGAGGGGGAGGCTCCCTCCTGAGGGGGCGAGCCTCGCCGTGAGGAGCGCCAGCTCGGAGCCGCGCTCTCCCGGTGCCTGCGGCTCCCGCTCGGTCGTCCCGGGCCAGGGGCTGACCTCGGCGGGGAGGGTGTGTGTGTGTGGGGGGGGGTCGTACGGTGCTCCCGCCTCTCACCGTGCCTTCCCTGCTTCTGTCGCCCCATCTCCCCGCCGGCCCCTACCTCCTCACCCCGCGCCCTCCCTGCCGGCCCCCGGCGGAGCTGCCGGAGCTTCGTGGGCGACAGGAGAGAGGTTTAAAAGGCACTTGTGAACGCGGTGCTCGCCTCGGCGCCTTGCCGAGGCAGCCGGGCTGGTCTGCGCCTTCCCCTTAACGCGCTGCTTACAGCTCAGGGGCTGCTCGGGCGGCAGCGGCACCCACGCTGCGGGTAACCGTAAGGTACAGGCGAAACACCCGGGCTAGCTTGCAAAGGAAAAATGAAAGGGGAAACCATAGGAAGGTTGAGAGAGCAGTCATTTCCTCGTCTAGTGACTGCAGCCCCCTGGGTTTAAGCTACGGGCTGTCAGTTTGGGTCAGAGCGAGACTGTCCGAGAAGTCTTGTAATCACAAGAAATAAGTGCCTCGTGCTTTGTTGCTAGCTTCAACCCAAAGATCTTCAAAACCTTGATTGAAACCCCCCCCACACACACAGAGTAATTTTCTGGCAAATGATAAGATTGTGGCTTTCCCTACGTCAGTATTTTTCAACTTCTGGTTTGCAAACTGTGAGAACGTTTTGAACTCCTTAGAAGCGATCAGTGAAAGCAACCAGGAAAACCCAGCCAGAAGAGTAAGTAGGCTTAAATTTGCTGTGCTGGTGCCCATACTGCTGTTGCAAAACTTTGAATTGTCTGAACATTGAGATACGGTTGATAGCCGTTTTCAGGATGCTTCAAAATTTCAGGTAACCCAAACTGTTGCAACAGGCTTTTAGAGATAGTCCAGTAGTAAGAAAAAGAAAAAAAAAATTAAATTGCTGCTATTATTTCTGCTGATGACTCAGCAGAATGTACACTCATAATTCTTCGTATCTCTCACAGTAACACAGTTGCACAGCATTGCTTTGAGCGGTAATGACTGACAGTCTTAACAAGGGTCTGGCCACTGGAATTTTTTTGGCTGAAGTTTTCATGAAGACTAACATTTTCAGACAGACTTTTAAAGTATCTTCTACTAAATGTGCAATAGAATGTGTTCTGGGTTAACAGGTGTCTTGATTTATATTACAGAATTTTCATAAATAATATGCTACTTTACTAGCTGCTGTAGAAATGGAAAAACTTAGGTAATTAACTGTACAGATTTAGAAGCAAGCACGTGTAGGTGACTTGCACGGAATTAACTCTTTGGGGATCAACTCTCATATTGGCCTTCCTCAAGTGGTGGTAATCACACTTTGAAGTAGTTGTTTTACGGCAATTCCAAGCCTTCTCAGGTCATGTGATATGTGTTCCAGTTCTGCATTTAGCAGTATTGCTGAACTGAAGTGTTTTATTAATTGTCTTGCAATGTGATGTGAAACATCTCTGAAATGGAACGGGGAAAGAATATAGGGAGAGAATGGAGTTTCACCCATGCAAAGCCACTGTTGGTAGCTGATAAAACATATTCATTTGAGATAGCATTTACCTCCTTGTATAGACTTGAGGGCCTTAACTCAGCAGTCTTCGTGCTAACAGCTTCACTACACTTAAAGGTATATTTGTGGGAGGAGCTGGGGCAATACTGGGTTATAGTCAGAATCACATTTCAGCAAAGGAAACGTCCAACCAGAAGAAAACCTGCTGCCACTTCCAGGCTTGGGTTCTGATTGCTAAACAATATTTCCTCTGCCTAAGTAATCTGTCCAGAGCTGGTGTGGGTTTTGGTTGTACTGTACAGACTCTCTATCGGGTAACAATTTGCTTAAAGGCTGACATACTTACAATTTAAAAAAGTGAAGATGGCTGAGCATGATCCTGGGGGAAGTGGTGTAGGAAATAGCAAAGTCTTTAGCCTCTGCCACAAACTGAGCTGAGTGCTTACTGAAGTGTTCTGTTGGGTTCAGCCATCAGACCTTAAGACTTGGAGCACTAAACGGCTGTCAAGTATTGCCTTTTGTTTGGAGTTTCTAGTCCATCCCTGTGGTGCAAGTCATATCTAGCACACAGCTCTTCATAGCTATAGCAGTGTGTCCCCAGGGATGCAATGTTTTCAGAACTTAAATATTCCAAAACCATGTGGGAAGTTGGTTATTTAACATGACACTAAAATCATGCAATACTGAGGCACAGGTCTAGCACATGGCTGCAATACCGTTGTTCTTTTGCTAATAACTTGAGAAAGAAGAAATGAACATGTGTTTATCTGCATTGACTATTTTTATAGTACAGATAGATCACTATTGTCTTAAATTACTGTTTATTTGGACTATAACTGTAACCTCTGTAAATGTGACCAGGACTTCCATGCAGCCTTGATAGCTTTCGTGAGTTCCCTCATTTCTTCATGCTAGTTACTTTTTTCTGATTAGCTTTATACAGGGGTCTTTTGATGTCTCACAAGCATTTCCCCATATTTTTCTGTCTGATCATTTGGTAGATCTGTAACTTTTAGCACAAGATGACTATGCTGAAGCTAGAATTCTCAAGCTCAAATTGGCCTATTGATTTCCCAGTTAAGTTCAATGACTTAAGCACCTTACTTATCCTGATGTGTTTCCTTCCCTAGATCTGTTAGCCCGCATAATGTTGTCTTGCTAGATAGTATTTCTTGATATCCGTTTTTGGTAGTTTTTCTTAATATGGCTTCAAGACCTGCCATTACTACTGTTTTATAATTAGTTACCTATAGGTTTTTGTTCTTCAGAAGTATATCGGCAGCAAAGTCCAGGTCTTGTAGTTGTTTTCCATGTGTCCAGATAATGAGAATGTCTGTTTGTCTATAGCTGTGTTAAGTACTCCCTTGGGATATTTGATATGAAGATATGGCTGTAAGTTTGTGTACGCAGTTGAATGGGTTTTGCAAGCCCGTTGCACTGATAAGATTTAGATTTTACTAATGATCATAAGAATACATATGCGAATAACTGGCCCATGTGGGAGTTTGGACTACTATTCTCAAAGATTTGCCTTAACTGTATCTTTTGTTTTGTGCAGTAGCAAGCTGGGAAGACCTTCAAGGTCACAAACAATAGTGTGATTGCCTTCTTGGGAGTTCTTTGACAATGAATCTGTATTTTCACTGCCTGGGTGGAGTGTCTCTTTCTCCAGTCTTCACTGAAGAATTTTTACCTGTTTTCCACATATGGCATTTGCTACTCTAATACGACTGTTGCATACCATTTTGTATGTCCAATTCTGTTTGGGTTCTTGGGTTGTTAGGGGTTTGGGTTTTTTAGCAATTTAATAGATTTTAATCTATTAATTTAAAACCTGACATTCTGACTGTGCTACAGCTAAGGTCAAATTGTTAATTTTCATTTATTTTAAGGAAATCGAGTTCTGAGGCAGGTCTGGGACTTTGAGAACTCCTCAGAAAACCTCTCTTAATAAAGCATGGACAGAACTTTCCAATCCAAATCAAAGATTGCAGTGTCTGTCGTTTGAAACATCCTTGTTGGAGTTCAGTTTAATGGGGCCAGATCAAATTAAGGATTGAGCTGGGTAGGCATTACAAAATTTAATTTTTGGGCACTTGGTTTTCATGGAGCAGATTTCAAAACTGCCTATATCATCCAGGAGAAAACTTGGATTGCTACTCTGAGGTGCCCACAGGGAGCACTACCTGTTTCTGTTCTCCTGGAGCTCTGCTAAGCTCAGGCGTGTCTGAAGAGGCATGTCAGGAACAAAACCACAGATCTTTCATAGATACAGGCATCTATAATGTGTTCTCTAAATACTGAAGTTTTGCTGCTGCTATCACAACTTTATGGCACAATGTGGTTAAAGTCCTTTCCCAGAAAGAGCTAGACTTCAGTTCAGTTACCACTTCAGCATGTTGTGATTTAACCCTGCATCTCCCACTTTATTAGGGTAGTGTCAGAGCTACACAACTTTGACATAACATTGTTTCTAAGCCCTCCTTGTTTCTTTCAAGTTTACTGTTTCTTTATCTTCTGTCTCTGGTCCATTTCATTGTTCGGTTTGGAATTTTGCACTATACTTCTTGTTTACTTGTTTTCAGTTCTGTCATGTGTGTTTCTGGTTTTATTTCTTTGCCAGTTTCATGTTTAAAATAGATGCTTATGATCTTTTTTCACTACGGCATTGCAGTGCTATAGATGGTGCTGTATTTTAGTCCATATAGCTGAACAGGTGACCTGCGCCTTTAACTTACTACAGATGTAGTGAGTTTGATTTTCTTTTTCCCTACTTTCTGGTGACATCTGTTTCTCTTGCATATGTGTTTCTGAGAAAGGAAGGTTCTTGCAAGAAGCAGCCCCCAGAAAATTACTCAATGAACCTTTCTTCATTTCATTTGATGAGCCTCAGCCCAGGCACCCTTGTTGCTCTTCCAGTTCCTTTGTTAGGCACACTGTTTTAGTGTTAGCTGTTGCACGAATCCATTCATGCTGGGTTGTTCTGCCAAACACACTTGAAGAATCTTTGCCCCTACAGACCTGTTTGAACTAAAATCTGTGACTGAAGTCTTTACAAATCTGATACAGATGATGTTTTTGTAGGTGTATTCTTAGCTTTACTGCATGCTTGGATGATGAACACCACTACTCTCTTAGAGCTTTGAACAGAATGTGCATATCCAGTTCTACCTAATAAATGCCACTGATTTATGAAAACCTGACCACCTGAAGCACCTGACCTGTGCTTCAATAGCCTGGTAAAATTAAAAGTATAACTGCAAGGACATGAGACTGGTAGGTTGCTTTATTGTTCCTGTATTCTGTAGCGTAGAATCTTCAATATATGAACATGTTCAGCGCCAACCAGTAACTAGCGTTGGTCCAAAGCAATTTCTGTATATTGCCAATCTTATTTGATTGCTCTCTTTGGGATTGTGGAGTAATTTCTTTAGCTGTGTGAAGGTTGGTCTTTTTACTTGTGTAGTTAAGAACAGACACCGGGCTTTCTCGCATTAAAACAGGAGCTCTGTCATCAGCCACAGAAGAAATGCAAAGCTGTAAGTGAGTCTGCAAATAAAGCAGGGGGTTGCTGTGAAATACTTACCAGGCAAACTTCGGTGTGTGTTCATTTTGCTTGCTGTGAATTTTGAATATTTCAAGGAAAAACGCTATTGGCCTGTGCACTCATGGCCTTTATGTGTAACCTTGGCATAAAGATGTTGAGGAAGGTCATTCCCACTGGCTGGCAATCACCTTCAGAACATGAAACACCACCCTTAAATACATAGGAGACAGGAAAACGCTATCGCGTGGATAATAGAATCTTAACCAAGCAGCAGTTGCATAAATGTGTACAGGATCTGTCACAAGTCACATCCTACTCACTGCTTGTGTAGGATTTGGTGTGGTACCTAGCGCACAAAAGATATACACAGAAAACTTGTGTTAAAAAGTAGATGCCAAGAATGAAATGTTTCTTCTAAATGCAGATCCTAACATGGATAGCGAAGTTGAACTCTCTCAAAACTAGCAAGAAGAGAGTTGCAGCTTGGATAAATAGTTACTGCTTTCCCAGATAGTGTCTGCCCCTTGCTGAAGTTCTTTGTTGGCTTTGTCAGAAGCAACAGTTCTTCAGGAATTTCTCCAGGCACCGCAATGGCTGTAGCCTGTTCTGAAGAGGGGCAAATCGTTTCAGAAAGTGTTAGGAACAGAGCCTCATGGAGGATGCTTGGGGACATTTCAAAACCTCGTATTAGTTATTATACACATATTTTATTCATATTAGTTAGGTAAGGAAGTGACTTTATGCCTTGTTTTCAGCGGTGAAGCTGGAATATAAATTTATAATCCCATCCTAAAAGCCCTCTTCCCTTCCTCCACCCCAGTCGTTTCTTCCTGTGACCACACTGTGGTTTACTGTCCTTCAGCTTCCCCTGTGGGTTGAGGGGTTTGCACTGTAAACATGATGACTGAATCTGCTTTTTTTGTTTTGTTTGTTTTTAGCTTGATGCAGCACTTGAGAGGCTAGTGATGTGTGTAAACAGGGTTGATGAAGCAGATACAGAGGGGGAGGATGATTCTTTAGGTGGTTTCTTTGGTAAAGGAAGTGTGTCATGTAACGTCTCCCTTCTGCACAGACACTCATTTGATGTCTGATTGTTCCACTTTGCTAAAAAAGATGAACGAGCTGCTGGAGGTCATTGGTGCGCTGAGGTCACATGAAGTATAGAAATTATTCTGAGTTAGCTTGGTGTGTATGCATGATCTTGATTTATGTCTTCTCCTCTGATCATCAACTGGAGCTTTACGACAAAGACTGCTCCAACAGTTTTTGGCAGTGGATTGCCCCTGGAAAAATGAAGCTAGCTAATGATTACCTGTCCCTGAGGAGTTGTACATCCTTATCAGTTAGCTTAAGCATGATAAAGGGGTCATCAGCCATGGTACCATTCTGATTAACTTATCTAATTCCACTGTCACTAGCTACTGCTTTTGGATTTCAAAAGGGGTGAGGATGGCAGATTCAGACCCAAGGTCACTAAAGCCACAAAAACGAGGAATAAGAATGATCATATTTCCATGGGTTCTCATGGTCATCAATGTGTTTGCACTGGAAACAGAAGCCATCTCTTATCTATATCTGACAGGGAAGGACACCAGTCTTCTGCTCAAAGTGCTCCAGGTGTTTGTCTTACGTGGAATTGATTAAACAGCTCAATCATCATAACAGGTTCCCAAAACATTCTCTTGTTGAAAACAAACATAAGATTTCTGGTTGATAAGAGATACCAGTAAGATATTAATGAATTCATTAGTCCATGGAGTAAATCTTTAGAGGCTAAAGTATTTTTTGGCAAGGAACATGAAATATAAAATACCCTCTATCAGTTACATAATCTTTTTTTGTATATTTTTCTAATTTGTTACCATTTTCTGAGATGAGGATCTCTGTGCCTCACATGTTGCTACTATGCTCTTTTTGGTGGAAAACATCAGGTTATTAGAGGGAAAAAATTATACCCCCAGGTCCAACCAGTATCAAGGCTGAAGAGGTGTTCCAAGCAGGCACAGGCACACAGAGCACACATTTGTGTATATACATGGCAAGCCGCACAGATTACAGACAGGCAGCACTGACAGCCTCATCCTTCTCCCATCCCTGGCTGAGCAGGATGGAAGTCCACTAGTGAGAATGTATACACATATATCTACAAAGATAGAGATACACGCATACGTATGTATGTACAAGGTAGATCCCTCTAGGAACTGGGCTCAGTCAGCCAGTCTGCCCAGTAGCTAACGCCTGCATCCATGTCCCCAGCTGCTGGCAGCTGGGTATATGAGCCCTCAAGGCTGTAACCCCATTCCAGTTGCTGGTACAGGGCATTACATATGCACTCATGTGGCTAGCCAGGGCTTCCCAGGTACCATAGCTGACTGTCCTGTGCTGCTCTGGACTTGTGGAGATGAGTCTTTGACGGGTTGATGGCTCCTATGATGAACCTGGAAGTAGCTCAGCAGGGTATTATCCAGGTTCTCCATCCTGCCATTGTCTCTCAGAGCAACTCTGTGGGTGCACAGAGAAGCTTTTGTCACACAGTCCAATACAGTTTATATAGCCATCTTGCCTTTCTGCGTGGAATAGAGTGGAAATTTTGCCTGTGTAAAAGCTGTATAGCAATTCAAGGTCCTGATTTTTTTTTTTTTTTTTTCCCAAAGGTTCATCAGAAAGCCTTCTGGAGTGCATTTCTTAGTTTAGGACCTACAGAAGGAAAATTCTGTTTACTCTACAAGTTATTTCTAAATTTGTGAAGCTTTACGTGAAGGCTATAGTTCTAAACCACCTATTCATTGGTGGATTTAGTGGGAGTAGTGTAGAAGGAATGAGGATAAGCACAGTCCAAGAAAACTAGGAGAACTCATTCCTTGCGACCCCACCCAGTCACTTACACCTTTGTGCTTGTTTGAAAAAAAACTTTTATTCCGGCTTGGTATAATTTTATAATCACTCAAAGTGATAAGTGGAAGGGCATAGGGCACTGGGGAATGAGGCCAGAGAGGAAGGAAATAAATGAGACAAGATGTAGTTCTTAAAAATGCCTCAGTTTTTGTGTCTAGCCTCTTTAGACAGTAAGAACAGACCTTGCAATAACTCTGCTGTAACTTGATGTGCATTTGGGAGAGCATATTTTACATAGAGTGGCAGTATTGCCAGCAGCCCATTGGCTGATGGTAGTCACCTGTATTTCTAAGCTTAAAGATACAACATAGTTCATAGACTTTGCAGTTTGTGATCAAACTTGGGATTCCCCAGCACAGATGTGGTTTTCTACTATAACGCTACACTAGTACTGTCCACCCATGCTTTTCCACTATTTAGAATCATAGAATCATCTAGGTTGGAAGGGACCCTTTAAGATCATTGAGTCCAACCATCAACCTAACACTGCCAAAACCACCACTAAACCGTGTCCCCAAGCCCCATGTCTACCCATCTTTTAAATACCTCCAGGGGTAGCAATTCCATCACTTCCCTGCACAGCCTGTTCCAGTCTTTGACAACCCTTTTGGTGAAGAAATTTTCTGTAATATCCAATCAAAACCTTCTGTGGTGCAACTTGAGGCCATTTCTCCTCATCATATCACCTGTTACTTGGGAGAAGAGACCAACCTCTCTACAACCTCCTTTCAGGTAGTTGTAAAGAGCGATAAGGTCTCCCCTCAGCCTCCTTTTCTCCAGGCTAAACACAACCCCAGTTCCCTCAGTTGTTCCTCATAAGACTTGTGCTCCAGACCCTTCACCAGCTTCATTGCCCTTCTCTGGACTCACTCCTGCACCTCTATGTCTTTCTTGCAGTGAGGGGCCCAAAACTGAACACAGTGTTTGAGGTGGGGCCTCACCAGTGCTGAGTACAGGGGGGTGATCACCTCACTAGTCCTGCTTACCACGCTATTCCTGATACAGGCCAGGATGCTTTTGGCCTTCTTGGCCACCTGGGCACACTGCTGGCTCGTATTCAGGTGGCGGTCAATCAACATTCCCAGGTCCTTTTCCACCAGGCAGCTTTTCAGCCACTGCTCCCCAAGCCTGTAGCGCTGCATGGGGTTGTTTTGGCCCAAGTGCAGGACTTGGCACTTGGCCTCATTGAACCTCATACCATTGGCCTCGGCCCATCGATCCAGTCTGTCCAGATCCCTCTTAGGGCCCTCCTACCCTCAAGCAGGTCAACACTCCTGCCTGACGTGGTGTCATCTGCTTTAAAGCAACTCTGTACTTAGCCACCAGAAGAAAGGTTTTGTGCTCTTAAAACAGATAAGTCAACGGGTCTGCCACTGATTCCCCCCATTGCTTTAGGTAGTTCAGATACAGTCAGGTTAGACACACAAGCTTAGGAGCAGAAGTGCCCCATTTTGTAATTGTAAGTCTATTAAATATGCAGTAGTCACACAGACACTATTCTTCATGTCTCCAGCTTCTTTTTTTCTTGTCCCCATAATCATATTTTGAATCTAAGGAACAGCAGCCAAATCATAGTCCTTATAAATTTTGTGGCTGCATTCTAATTCATGTGGACTGGATAAAAAATTGTCCTCTACAAGAATGGCTTGACAGCCATGCTTTATAGTCTAAGACGGGGAAGAGAAAGTACTTAATTATTAGTGATAGTGTTATAAATTGATGTTTACTTCACTTTTTTTTAACACCTTCAATTTGATAATAGCAGTAATGACACAAGAACAGGCCTTTATCAGTCAGATAAAGAATTGCCAACTCTTAAGTCTTTCGCATACAGCTTTTAACTACTTCAGCTCAACCCTTATCTGGCTGATAAGATTAATGGCAGTGTTTCTTACAGCTTTTTCACTTTATTCTTGCTGTGAAGTTCAAAGGCTGTCCGAGAGAAGTGCTTCACTATTAATTAATACTCAGGTGCTCAGAGATTGCCTTTCTCTTCCTTTGGATAAAGGTCTGGGAGTTTTCAGAAATCATAGCGGTAAGCTTTCGCTTCGTGAAAATGACAGTACCTGCTTTTGCTCTTCCTCGAGCATGCTGGGAGTGAAGGGCAAGGCTTAATTTCCAAGCCTTGTATGTCTCTATTGGCAATGTGTCATACTGCTATTCAGCAAACACTTGGAGAGACACTTCAAACAGTCACAAAATGCTGCTATTTTGCTACTTTTTGGACAATGCATATCATCTGTTGGAAACACAGGCATCTCAATCCCTGCTCTGTGTGTGCTTTTGCAAAAGAGGTGGATGATATTAAAGACTTTCATCTTTATTGTATTATCTACAAGTTAGTATTCAAAATGGTCATCAGAGAACACGTTTATGTAGGGCTTTTAAGATTAAGTTGGTGACGTGACATGGAATACAGAAAGTGATGCATCCAGCTATAGTTTGGGATTGATTTAGGACCTCTTGTAACAGCGCGTGATTTGTTCTCTGCGTTCTGATATCCGCTGTGAACCATAGCTAAACACAAGATCCTATCATATCCTCCATCAGGTTTACTTTTGTATTAGATGGTTCTCCTCGTTCAAACAGAATCAGAATTGCTGCATCTAGAGTTTAAAAACCTTCAGACTGAGTGATGGTGAAACTTGGGTTGTGACGTCTGGTAGTATTCCAGACTAACGCTTGCCATCATCTGGATAACTGATTTACAGTTGAGCCCTGTTCAGTTAGTCATACACATCTGTATCATTTACTTCACCATGACAAACAGAGGCAGGACTGAACTTTTGTTCTGTACATGCTCATAGTACCTGGAAGAGTCTGGGCTTGTGTACAGAAATGAGAAAGGAACTGGAGATCTTACGACCTCTCCACGTCTAGATTTATGTTACAAACTTGCGTTGCTCTTCCAAATATTAACCTATATATTAATCTACTTGAAGCTTAACAAACTTGAACATGGAAGGTATGTATCCCAATCAGGACCTGAATTATTTGGGGTTAGCAGGAGGCTATGTCTTTCTGGAACAGGAAGAAGGGGTGCATGTTTTTAAAACCTTGATTAGAGATGTTTTGATATTATATTCTCATTTTATTGGCACAGTTTGGCCAAAACCAAGCCTCTAAACTGATTTGGTTTGTGTCTTTTGCATGCAGCTATAGTTTTTGTTTGTTCTGATTTGTTTGAGTGGGTTTTCTGTTTAAGACTGATTAAAATTGCTTCTTAATTTGTAAATGAGGCTGATGTTGCCAGAACACACCAATTAATTACTAGAAAAGATACATTCTATGTGAATAATGACATAAGGGACCATTATGGATTCGCAGAATGGTTGAGGCTGGAAGAGACATCTGGAGATCATAGAGTACAACCAGCTTGCTCAAGCAGGGTCGCCTAGACCCAGTTTCCCCAAAACATGTCCAGTCAGGTTATGAATATCTCCAAGGATGGAAACTCCACAGCCTCTGTGGGCAACCTGTTCAAGTGTTTCATTATGCTTGCAGTAATGGGTTTTTTTCTTTATGTTTAAACAGAATTTCTTGTATTTCAGTTTGTTCCCAGTGCCTATTTATTCCCTGCTGCATCAGGTATTTATATTCATTGATATAATTTCCTGCCACACCTCCCTTCCAGGCTGAACAACCCCAGCTTTCTCAGCCACTCCTCATATAGCAGATGCTCCAATTTCTTAATCATCTTTGTGGCCCTTTGCTAGATCCTTTCCAGGATGCCCATGTCTTTCTTGCACTGGGGAGCCCACAACTGGACCCAGCACTCCACAGATGCCTCACCAGTGCTGAGGAGGGGGGAAGAATCACCTCCCCCAACCTGCTGGCTACAATCGGTGTGACACAGCCTGGGATGCTGCTGGTCTTCTTTGAACGTAACCCAGCAATGTGTCCTTCTGGCAAATGTTTTGTCCACCAAGACCCACAGGTGTTTTTCTGCACAGCTGCTTTCCAGATGATTGAATCCCCAGTGTTTACTGTTGCATGGGGCTATTTCTCCCAGGTGCAGGACTTTGTGCTTCCCTATGATGAACTTCATGAAGTTCCTGTCTGCTTATATCTCCAGCCTGTCAAGGTACTTCTGAGTGACAGCATAACCATCTGATGTATCAACCACTTTCTTCAGCTTTGTATCATCTGCAGGCTTGCTGAAGGTGCAGTCTGTCCTATCATCAGGATCATTAATGAATATATTAAATGATATTGGCCCAAGGTGTCAACATCTGGGGTACTCCGGTAGTCACTGACTTCCAGCTGGTCTTCATGCTGCTAATCACAGCCTTTTGAGCCTGGCAGTTCAGCCACTTTTCTGTCGATCTCACTGTCTGTTTAGCTAACACATACTTCATCAGCTTGTCTTTGAGGATGCTATGGGAGACAAAGCCTTACAAAGCCTTGAAAAATACAAGATAAAGAATATCACTGATGTTCCCTTTTGAACCGAACCAGCTATCTTATCATCAAAGGTTATCAAGTCGATGATTTTTTTTTTCCTTCATAAATCCATGCTGACTACTCTCCATCACCTTCTTGTCCTTAACATGTTTGAAAATTATTTCCAGTATGACTTGTTCCATCACCCTCCCAAAGATCAAGGTGAGGCTGACCAGCCTGCAGTTCCATAGGTCTTTCTTCTTACCCGTCTTGAAAGTGGGAGTGACATTGGCTTTCTTCCAGTCCTTAGGAAACTCCCCAGTTGTCATGACCCTTCTGAGATAATTGAGAGTATCCTGATTTAAGTTTTCCTTGCTCCAGACTTTCCCACTGGTCTCAGGGGCTGGGATTGCTGAAGGCCAGTCTTACCAGTAAAGGCTGAGGCAAAGCTCATCTTTCACCGTGTTCTTCATCACCTTTTTGGTAATGGGCCCACATTTTCTATAGTCTTCCTCTTGATGCTGATTTACCTGTAGATGCCCTTCTCATTGCCATTCATGTTCTTCTCCAGATTCAGCTTCAGGCAGACTTTGACTTTCCTAACCCTGCTCTTGCATGCTCAAAGTGCCTTTATATTCTTCCTGCATCATCTGTCCTTGCTGCCACCTCTCATATGCTTCTTTTTAATGTATGAGTTTTGTCAAGAGCTCCTTGTTCATCTACACAGGCCTCCTACCACTCTTGCTTGAATTCCTGTTACTTGGGATGGACCAATAGTATGAGCTTCAACAAGGCCAAGTGCCAAGTCCTGCACTTGGGCCACAGCCACCCCATGCAGTGCTACAGGCTTGGGGAACAGTGGCTGAAAAGCTGCCTGGTGGAAAAGGACCTGGGGGTGTTGATTGACAGCTGGCTGAACATGAGCCAGCAGGGCACCCAGGTAGCCAAGAAGGCCAAAAGCATCCTGGCCTGTGTCAGGAATAGTGTAGCCAGCAGGCCTGGAGAAGTGATTGTCCCATTGTACTAGGCACTGGTGAGGCTGCACCTTGAGTACTGTGTTCAGTTTTGGTTGCCCCAGTATAAGGAGGACATTGAGGTGCTGGAGAGGGTCCAGAGAAGGGCAACGAAGCTGGTGAGGGGTCTTGAGAATAAGTCTTATGAGGGCAGCTGAGGGACTTGGGGTTGTTTAGTCTGGAGAAAAGGAGGCTGAGGGGAGACCTTATTACTCTCTACAACTACCTGAAAGGAGGTTGTAGAGAGGAAGGCGTTGATCTCTTCTCACAAGTTACAACTGACAGGACAAAAGGAAATAGCATCAAGTTGTGCCAGGGGAGGTTTAGGTTAGACATTAGGAGAAACTTCTACACTGAAAGGGTTATTAAAGACTGGAACAGGCTGCCCAGGGGAGTGGTGGAATCACCATCCTCTGATGTATTTAAAAGCTGTTACGATGCTCAGGGACATAGTTTAGAAGTGGGCCCAGTAGAGTTAGATAATGGTTGCACTTGATGATATTAAAGGTCTCTTTCAGCCATAATGATTCTATGATTCTTGAGTCTGGAGGGGGTAATCCTTGAAAATCAGCTAGCTCTTCTAGACTCTTTTTCTCTTCAGGACCATATCCAATGGGATTCTTCTAAGCGGGTGCCTGAACGGGCCAAAGTCTGCTCTCCTGAAGTCTGGGGTTGTAAGCCTGCTATATGTCTTGTTTCTCTCTGGATCCTGAACTCCACCATCTCATGGTCACTGCAGCCAAGGCTGCCCCCAGGCATCATATTCCTGACCAGTTCTTCCTTGCTTTTAAGTATCAGGTCCAGCAGAGCATGTCTTGTCAGCTCCTCTATCGCTTGTGGCAGGAAGCTATCATCACTGTACCTCTGAAGGCTCCTGGATTACTTGTGCCCTGCTGTGTTACCCTTCCAGCAGACACTAGGGTGGTTAAAGTTTCACTTTCGCTGGCCAGAAGTTAATATGCTAGGATTCATAGGTAGGTCACTGTCTGTAACAGGGCAAGATGTGAAGTAGGAAGTGGTATTTGTGGATAGGTACACATCGATGTGGAAAAAAACATGCTACAAATGTTAGTGGCCAAACATACAACTTATTATGGACAGTATTGCTGTAAATATGAAATAAGACATGATAATATGGAGGTGAGGAAAAAAAAAAAGAGGGCTGCTCAGATGAGAATTGCTGGTAGAACGATCCTATTCTAATGTTGACTGGCTCAAAATCTGCAGGCAGGGGAAATCATAATGTTGAGGGTTATGATATGCTAAACAATAACATGAGAAAATGTTGTTCAGGCTTCTTGGTGAATTGAAACTATGGAAAGATGTAAAAGAATCTTAAAACATGTTTCAGGAGTACAAAGGTAACAAGCTTGATAGTACCCTTGTTTTTAAGAACAGTATCATATTAAGTTTTAGATGCCTTATTTCACATGATAAAGCTGAAGTAAATCTTGAATGTGCTGTAAAGAAAAACTTATAATTTTGGTAAAAATATCCTTTTGTAACTGACTATGTAGGGGAAATCTTGCTTATGAAATAACGAAAACTGTAGAGATGCTAGGTCATGTCTGTCCTGGAAGGCAGAGGACAGCAAGCCCTGGGTGGAAAATTCCAGCACCTTTGTCAGACTGAAGGCTTAGGAAGCAATATTGGTATTTTGCTGCCAGGCAGACTGTATTTGCTGAATCAGAACGTTGGACCAGTCGCGATTAGCTTTGTCTGAGTGTTTAGGTAGCAATTTGTTTAATTTCTGCGTGGTAACCCTTTTCTAGGAAACTATTGATGTACAACTAAAAACTAAACACCTCAGGGTTAGGTCCCTTGGTTGAAGGCAAACACATGCTTAAGTGACTTGCTGGACCTGAGCCCAAGGGTCTTGTTCACAATTATGGCTCTGTTTCCCATTGCACTCACATTCTGTCATCAAATGTAGCGCTAGCCAGCATCTCTGCTTAACGATATAGCAGTCCTGTCATTTTGCTCATAATTTGGAGTTATGTTTCTTGCCCCATATTTCTAGAAGCAGCCAACACGGGGCAAAGGAGTTAACAGAGTATCTCCTAAACATGTTAAGATGTTTATGGCACTGAATCAGACAGGCAAATAGATGTTTACAGACCTTCTGGCTAGTTTTAAATTTGTGTACATCTCCTGACTCCTGTTTTAGTGGGTGCAGGACTGAAAATAGCAGTGGCATATCCATTGAAAGAGTAACTTTTTGAAAGTAGTGATTTGTGCATCCTTGAGATGCTGTCTGGAAAAACAAGCCTCTGAAACGGAGGAGAAGGCTCGTGGATAGATGCAGGAAGCAACTGGCTATCTGGTAGAAAGAAGTGACTTTCTCGTCACTTGGAAATTGGAGTTCTGTCCTTTGGAGATGAATGTGACAGTTTGTGACTAAGCAGGAAGTAACTCAGCAATAAAGTAATCTCCCTTCAACACTGACATTTCCTTTAAAAACCAAGGAGGGAAAACCCAGATAAGCATGAATATAACCTTCCAATTTTGTTTCTGCAATTATTTACAAAGTAATTAATGCAAAAGCTTTCGTTACCTAAGAGAAGCATAAATTAATGGCTTCCATATAGTAAAGATTGTGAGTGTGGTTTATTTACTTACTCCTGTTACAGACTAATTACTGCTTTTAAATTGCATTCACAGGTCTTGCCTCTAGCTTGTCAAAACACATTCTTTGAAAGGAAAAGCCAAATCTGAGATTAAAAAAGTAACGAAACTTATTTTGTCTGCAACCAGATTTTTCAGTGGAGACTGTGGAACTGTCTTTTCCTCGGCTTCTGCTCCATGAGATCAACTATGGAACATGCTCAAGAACATGGAGCATCTCTTGAGCAAACCCAGAGGTATTGTGTGGAGAGACCAATATATAACGAGGAGCTCTTGCAAGGCCAGCTGCACAGACGAGAAAGAACACCTCAGACTTTAAGGCAGAAGATTGCACATTCTTGTCGGTAGGGATTTTTTTCTTATCTTTCTTTTATTGGTTAGAAATATTCTAATTCTTAATTGATTCATGCACATAGCTGGTAGTCTCTTCAAAGAAACCTAAAAGATAAAAGCACTAGTTCTACTTTGGTTATTTAGTGAGGCTGATGAAGTTGTATAGGTGTTTTTATATGTTAATATGTAACTATATTACAAAATGATGGATAAATTAGTTGAATGCCTTCATCAATATGCAAAGGAAAAATATGCAGCATAGGAATGTGAAGTATTAGTCAAATCATGTGACATGAATTCATGAGACACAGAAAAATATCTGTCCTTTTTACGTGGAAATACTTACGGCCAAATTTATGCTTCACATGATCTTTTCAGGGAAGAAGAATGGAAATGTATGGCAGCTGTGTAGAAATCTAAATTATTATTCTAATAAGGATTTAATAGAGGCATTCTGCAGCTTTGAACTAAGTGCCTTGGAATCTGAGTATCATCTGGTTTGAAAGGAAATATTTTTAACTGTGCAACTCTTGCTCTGTGGTACCAGAGGATAGTGAAGAGAAACTTATTCTAGTTAAGTTCTCAATAGCTTTACGTTTATCCATGCTTCATTTGCAGAATTGATTCAATTTCTTGGTAGAACCTCGTTCTGCAATACAACAAATGACTTCTGCCTGACTACTTGTCTGCAAAATATTCCTGTTCACATAATTTGACATTTGGAGATTTGTTTTGGTTAATGAAATGACCATTCTAGTGGTAATGGCACCTAATTCCACCTCAAAAAACTGATCTATCCTAAATAAAAAATATGTGGATCAAAATCCTTCTGAGCTATGACTTCTTGTGATTCAATCTGCTCAAACATGGAGAATTGTGGATCACTCTAGTTCCTCTCTGACTTGTAGCAATAAGCTTCTTCACTATACAATGTAGTCCCATGAGAATTCAGAAATGTTAACAAATCTCTGGAGTTCTTTTGGAGTTCCTTGACACAGAAAAGCATTTATATGATCCCTGTGTTACATTTTTACCCAAGATTAAACTTTCTTACCACAGTACAGTCAAAGTATGATGCATGGCAGTAGTGGATAGAGATATATATTTCCTGGCTCTATTCATTTGTCATGAGCCAGGGTTTCAAAAGGTTAATAGCTCTGCTAAGAGACACAAGGATCAGTGTTAACTGGCTTCAGTGCCTTTCTTTTCAGGGTAAAGAAGGGTTATGTTCTCAAATAGCGTTAAAGTTAGCCCATTAGTACCAGTGATAGTAACGAGCGTTAGTAAAATAATAGTTTAAAAAAACCCATAATAATATAAAATGTTATAATCAAAAAAGTATAAAGCACCCAAGTAGTAAATAAAAACAGGGAAAAGCATTGCAAAGTACTTTGAATGAAAACTGCTATCAGAAACCAAGTTGTCCTCAGGGGATTGTTACTAGGAATTATCTCAGCAAAAAGTGCTGTGTGACAGCTCAGTCATGTGTGGACTTGAACAGTTTCACTTCCCACTGACTTCCAGCCTCACAAGACCACGATTCTCTTCTCCAGTTCCATAAGGTTTGTGAACAGCAACCAATGTGTAATAAAGGGCTAAATTCACTGGAGTCATAGTTGTTTGTGCTTAAGCTTTGTCCAGAACTTACTGTCATCAGGGGTCTGAGCCTGCCGTTAGTGGAGCTGTTGCCCTGCATAGGCATGAACGACAATTTTTTCGACCCATTTGTCCCCTGCTAGTGTCTAACTTTTTCTTTCTGGTTTGTATTTTCAGTTGTTCTTCTAAGAAAGCCAAGTCTCATCTTTACAGTTGCTTACCAATTTTAAAATGGCTTCCCCGTTACCCAGTGAAGGAATACTTATTAGGAGACATTATCTCAGGTATAAGCACTGGGGTTATGCAGCTTCCTCAAGGTGAGTGTCTCTCTGGATTTATTTATCCTCTTCTTTGCTTTTTCTGTGTGTGCTTTTATGGTAGTGCTTGGCTTCCTGAACAGCAGGTGCTCACGAGAATAGGATGTGTATTTCAGATGTGGAGATCAGTACAGCATTCTGCAGACCAGCCCAAAATGATGATTCTCTTAAAACTGCAAGTCAGTGACATGCAGGAAACTCTGAAAGAAACTTACCTCTCTGATCAATACTAGCAGCTCTTGATGACAGAACAACTTTTCATAGTTTAAGTGCGCGTCTAAACCTTTGCTGAATGTGCCTCTTTGTTTTCTGATCTCCTCATCCTGAAAGTTGTAGCAAATTTCCTACAGAGAGTATCAGTATCTCATAGTGTTTCAGGAGAGCAACTGTTGCAAAGTAACCAAACTAAATTCGACCAGAGAGGAACTTCCAAGAAGTTGGAGATCGATCCCTCTTTTTCTCTTAACGCCAGAAGTCACCAGTTTAAGCTGGTACCATAGTAGCGGGCAATGATTTACATGGTGGAAATAAATCAAAAGTATCTTCTATAACAAGAGTGCAAATCTGTGGAATTTCTATTAAATTACTTGGAAGTTTCACCCCAAGTGGAGGCTGGCCCTGAAGCAAGAGCAGGCTCTGTGGAAGACAAAGCGGAAAGCCAGTGTTCACTCTTCTGTTCAGCTCTTGGGGACTGGACCAATGGAATTTTTTGTCCGGCGTGGCACCTTACTATCAGCAGTTTCAGAACTGCTATGAGATTAGAAAGTGACAGCATTTTTGCAGCAATATGGGGTGCCATCACTGCTCTGAGAACGGTAGCTTCATGACAGCTACCACAGTCCCAGTAGATTTCCCCAGGAGGTCTCGGAGTAGAGAGAATTCTTAAATTTGTGCAGAGCCCAGTCTAGTGGAGTCCTCATGATAAGGGTAATGTAATTAAGCATATATAAGTTTACTTGCATTTTGGCTTATTTTGTATTTCCACCTCACTTGTCCCACTTGAGGCTGAGGCAAGTCTGAAGAATGAATCTGTAAATCTGAGAAGCCTAGATTTTGATAGGCGGTAACCATTAAAGCAATGAAATATCCTAACTTACTCTGTGCAATTGACTTCTTTATTTCTGCAGCTTCCTGGTTTTATGCAATTTTTTATAATTAAGGATATTTTTTCTGATACAAATATAGATATCAACTTATCTTAAACTGATAAGTAATGTGTTTAACTGTTAGGCAAATCTGTCATATACTAGACACAAACATTACTGGTTGTATACTGAAACACAGTTTATGTGATGACCAGATAAGGACATTTGAATTTAAGTGGTCAGCATTGAACTTTATACTTAGTTTAAAACAAAGTCACAAAACTAAACATTATTCTTTCCTTTGGTGACTGCAGACATGCCCTTGAACTGCTCCTAATCTTTCCCTTTCTAAAAAGACAAAAGTTGAACTTTTATTTTTCTGGAGTGGATGTAATTATAGCAAGCATGAGTTCAAAGAAGTCTGGGAATCATTCCAGGCAGAACTATAATGACCAGGGCATTTGAGCTGTGAACTCATGTCATGTCAATATCTCTTTATTTCCTTGGCACTGACAGCCTTTAAAAATGCCAGTCCAAATGAAAAGGAAAAGGAATAAAAGGGTGTTCAAGTCAGGAACTTCACATAGATCCACCCTCCTGTTTTTGAAACCACTGATTTTCAGTTCTGGTCACTTGTACTGTTAAGTTCAACACCATATTACAGGCCAGGCTGTTATAGTACAAAGCGTTCCGTTGATACTCTTGGCATGAGAGGTGCCCCCTGGGCCAGAGGACATGTATAGGATGAGTTTCAGGAGTACTTAGTGAAGAGCTCATTGCTGCAAGAGAATAAACGATATCATCAGTCCAGTTCTGATAGGAATATGAATTCTTGCTTAAGGACTCAGACATTGCTTAGGGCATGAGCAAGGCTGTGTGAGCTATTACACTACACAAGAGTACTTGGATGACACAGAAGATCCCTTCCTGGTTTTGTTCTTTCATAGTAACCTGGTGCTTTGTATCTCAATTTAAAAATAAATTAATAGGGAGAGGTGTTTTCAAGTATCACTAACTCTCCTTGGTGGGTGAACCATTGATTCCTTTTGTAATTTGCACTGGACCATTGAGCCTTTCGGTCCTAACTTGAATCAGTCTGCCCAAGTGTGATAAGAACACACAGCTTCCTCAGGTGTCATGAGTCTGCACTTGCGAAGGTGAATTGGAGTACCAAGCCAAGCCAGGATACAGCGTTTTCTTCTCGAGGCTCATTTGTTCAGTTCTGGTGTCTAATTCTCATTAACGCAAGCCATGTAGAACTATTGATTTTGCTGGAACTGTTTGGGACAGTTATACGCCATTATCATGTGGTGCACATGGTTTGCTTGTGAACCTGATCCTATGATAAGCACACGCTCGGTCACGCAGTGGGGGAGCACCATGGGAGATGTCCCTCCCTGGCGTCCCTTAGAGCTGTTCCCCACAGCTCCGTCGCTGTGCTTGCCAGCCCCACCTACAAATAGGAATGGCGTGGATTGCACTTCCTCTGCGTGGAACTGTACAGGGCTGAATAACAAAAAGGACTTCATTTGGGGGAAGAATACCAGACTGTGTAAGCTGTATGACCTTACAGTTTGTAAGCAATGCTTCTCTGCTTATTTTACATTTTGGAGCATGTTTTGCAGAAACATAAACTGTTATGTCATCCCACTTGTTCTGGGGTGAGGGAGGAGGGAAGTGTTTAGTCAGTCATAGATTACCATAAAGATCATGTCTGATTAGAAAAGGAGGAGAAAAATCAAATGTGTCCCACTGCTTATGGGGTTTTGGGTGTTTTTAATTACATTCTTTGACAGCTGAAAACAAAAGCAACAAAAAGTGTTTGGCTATTAAGAAGTACTTCCAGCCACAAAGGCAGAACAATGACTGCACGGGTGCACAGATGTACACGCAAACACTCACACACACACCCGCAGTGCCTGTAATTGGAGACTTCTGGTTTCCTGACTCAAACCATCAGGTTTCTAAGGCACTGCCCTACAGTATTATATGTATTAAAGAGTATTCCCTGCAAGACTTCTTGCTTTTAAAACCTGTGATATGTCACTAGATTTCCTATTAGGTGAGTTCAATTTTAGTAGGCTTAAATCCTTTTGCTTCAGATGGTTTCTTTCTATTGTTTGCCTAACATACTTATTTGTATCTGTTTTCTAGGTTTAGCGTATGCTTTGCTGGCAGCTGTTCCACCAGTATTTGGCTTATATTCTTCGTTTTATCCTGTCTTTTTATATACATTTTTTGGAACCTCCAAGCACATATCAATAGGTATATCTGTATGATAACTAAAAGGCGGTGTGTGTGTGTTTATTAAAGTTGTAAAAAAAAAATGAAATTGGAGAAATAGAAAGTGTAGTTTTTTCTATAAAATCAAATACAAGTGGATAGGAGAAACACAAATGTGTCAAACATTAGCAGTATTTTTTATAGTTAATTTATCCATCCTACTCAGGAAGGAATAGAAGAGCATCTTTTATCGGACTAGATCTAGAAATGTGTGCTGTGAACTCCTGAACTATAATTTCATAGCTGTAGTCAGCTGTCTCTGTGGCCAGGATGAGTCTCTAATTTGCATAATAGAACTGAAAAAAAAAATTATGGTGTTTACTTACCATAGAGGCATGCTTTCACCATCTAACTAGCTTTAATGGTGCTGAGTATTGGAGCAGATTTTGGGCCTAAAAAAATACAGTATTTAGGTAGAAAACTCTATTATAGTTTAATTCTACAGATCTCTCAATAAGAACCACTCCTAAAAAAAACTCCGCCAGGATTTTAACCAATTATTTTCCTCTTCCTCTTATTTCAGGCACCTTTGCTGTGATTAGTATGATGGTTGGTGGCGTTGCTGTGAGACAAGTGCCTGATGAAATGATATCTGTAGGCTATAATTCTACTAATGTTACAGATTCCCCTGAATATTTCGATGCTGGGAATACCAAGAGGGTACAGGTAGCTGTGACTCTCGCCTTTCTTTCAGGAATTATCCAGGTATGTGCTTGCAGTTTGCTGTAAGGGCAAGTTCAGATGCTGCTGCCAGACTTGCAGTTGCAGGGAGTGCTGGGTCATGGCAGATCCCCTGTCAATAGACTTGTGCTTCAGCTCCACACTGTGTAGAATACAGGCTGCTTTGTGGCAGCCACTTAACAGAAGTGGGGAGGGATACATTGGAGGCGAGTCTTTGTCTGGCATCCTGGCTTAACTGGGAAAAATGGGATCTCCCCCCTTTCATTTTTTCCTATCCCATCAGAAAAACTCAACCTGATGTTCTCTAATCCATCCATAAATGCATACAAACACCTACGTTTACCCATATCCCACATTGCACCTGCCAGTGGCACAGAAGATTTGGTGCATTGATGGCTGCTTACTGAACTGTGGCTTTAGAAAGGCCAAGTTCAAGTTTGCCTGATCTGGCTTGGGCATTGAGGTAAGAGTGTCCTGTGGCCTGTCTGCTATATAGTGCTGATGTTCAGGCTACAGTGGGAATCATGTGGTTAATATTTCTCTTCTTCATTAGTTGTGTTTAGGTCTCCTTCGATTTGGATTTGTAGCCATCTATCTAACGGAGCCTCTGGTGCGAGGATTTACTACTGCTGCTGCGGTTCATGTCTTTACTTCTCAGTTAAAGTATCTCCTAGGCGTTAAGACTAACCGATACAGTGGACCCCTCTCAGTTGTATATGTGAGTAGCTACATTTACTAGACATGCAAATTCTGCATTGTCTGGATCTAGTAATTAAGCTTTTTCCTATTTTTTTTAAAAAATTTTGGCACTAAGTAGAATAATGTTTCAGTATTCAAAACTGGGTATGAGGTCTTTAAGTGCCTTAAGAATATATGAGAATCTTAAAGTGCAGCTTGGGTGCAACCTGATAGATCGGCACCGTCTGAGATGGGCAGATTTTAGGATTCTGCTAAATATAGTTTTGTAATATGAATAGATAATGTTCATTGAAGCTAGGCTCTTGTATGTCGTGGGAAAATGTGCTACTAAAATGCTCCATTGTAGACCAGACATGTTTTGCAAAGCTAGGAAATGTTGCTCTCAGAACCTTGCCCAGTCTCTATTTCTTGAATTTCTCGCACAATACCTGATGGAAGTATTCTTCATTTCTTGTTTATAAGCTCTTTTGTAGTGTGGTTGGATGCAAAGTGCTATGTCATCATAAATATACCTGTTCTTTAGAGTAGTGGGAAAAACTATTTTGAAATAAGGACACTCAGTATAAAATATTACTATTTGTCAAAGACCCTAAGCATTACAGAGCGGGTAGAGATCCAGTATTTGATGTAGCTCATAGCCTAATCTTCCACTTCAGCCTTCTGTCTTGACACATGGTGATGCAAGAGGGCAGAAGAAAAACCATGCAATGTAAAGCTATGATTTGGTTAGTATGACTTCAGTAAAATCAAAAGCTCTTGTTCACTTGAATTTAAAATTTCCAGTTGTGCTCTGAAAAAAATGTAAGTGATCCCATGCAGCAAATTACTTGTTTATAGGGACATTTCTAATTGAAATTACAACCAAAGCTTTTAACTTTATATGAGCATTATTTTTTCTTGCTGTTATGAACAGGCAGAGTTGAAATGCATCTGAATCTGATTTGCCTGCCAGTCTAGGAAGCCCCAAGCTGTTATCACAGAATCGATGCTCTGATTTTTTTCACACAAGAAATCCTGAGTGAAATAATAGAGAAGATCTCAGATACCTGTTAAAACCCAAGCTTTTGAGCAGATTAAGGGCTCAGCAATAAGGAAGCTTCAGGATTTCAACTACTTGGAGGCTATAGAAAATACTTTGTGGGAATCTTTTTTTGTATATTTCTGCAGATATAACAAACCTTTTGGAAACAGGGCTGTGCTAATGATTAATTCCTAAATTTGCTGTTTATTTTGCTAATCCAGAAACCAGAAATACTAACTGCCAAACAAATAGGAGGGAAGGTATACATTCAAGATGTACTGCCAGGACATCTTGAATGTATAATATCCTGATAGTTGCTGTAATTTTCCTTCTGTCTAAAGAAGGGTACGTACATTTTCTTTCAAAGACCTCTTCAGAGGTCATTTATTGTTTTTTTTTTTTATTTATTTTTTTAAGTGCAGTAGAAGGAGGAGGAGTAAGTGGTAGGGGAATCATTTACCCTCTACCAACTTGTGTGCTCTGGCAAGCTTTCACTCCTAACACCCTTTTAATAGTATTTTCAGCTAAAAGATATTTGGAATAATGGCTGGTTCAGCAGTGTTGCAAGTTCACTGTTATTTAATCATATTGCTATGGTAACCTCAATGGTTCTATCAGCAGCTTTATCGTTTTAGAATGGTTTATGCAGCTCTAAGTAGATGTGGCTTGCCAAAGAATATTTGAAGGTATTAGAAGGGGTTTACACCTACTGCTTTCAGGTAGCTGCCAGTATGAAAAATGTGTGAAAATGTTGAGGATAAAAGATGTTTAGTTTAGACTTTTTCCCCCGTGATAGTTTTTTCTCTAAGTCTTTGCCCCATTTAAGGAAGACTGGTATTGTAAATGATTGCAAGTGCATCTCCCTAACTGAGATACTCTAAACTTCTGTGTTTTGTGGGAACAATGGGGTTTTTTGGTGAGGCACTCATTCACTGTGGTTATAAATGCAGAATAAAAACTCAGCTGAACAGTAGTGTATAATTTGCTCTTTTGTGGCAAATTTCCTAAGAAAATAAATTCAGTTGAACAAATATGATCTTCACGGTGTAATTATGATACTTCTGTTGTGTTACAGAGCATAGCTGCTGTGCTTTCAAAAATAACAACGACCAATATTGCTGCATTGATTGTCGGATTAACATGCATTGTCCTGTTGTTGGTTGGCAAGGAAATCAATCTCCGGTTTAAGAAGCAGCTCCCCGTTCCTATTCCTATGGAGATCATTGTGGTAAGCCAGTTGTGAAATTCTATAGCTAAATTATATAACTATTCTAAAGCTGTAGAAACGATCTCATCTTCTATCAAGTCTTACTGAGCTTTAGAGTAACTTCTCTTGAACATATTTCATTTGAAGCTTGATCCACTTGAAGGTTTGGATACTCAAAAGGTTAGGGACTGACATGCCCAGGTTTTAGGCATAAAGTCCCAAAGAAGAATTGAAAACCCAGTTAAACACCCACAGTCCCCTACGGCAATGGATAGGTAGAGATTTGGTGTAAAACCCACTCTATCCTGGAGTTTTGGCACCTGAATGATTCTCTGCAAGACAAGCCTCTGACTGGCGTTTCCCACTTGGAGTCCAAGAGCTCAGAACCCCCTCCTGAAGGAAGGTGCTTACAGATGCCTGTTTCAGAGGTTCTGCAGGGCTGGCTTGCGTTTTAAAATGCACGGGTAGAAAGAAGAGCAGGAACCAGTGAGACTTACTACTTAACCTTCCTTTCTCTGTTTCTGAGACTGATAACTGACTGCAGCAGGGGTTCTGTTTCTAATGACTACTCTAAAATACATGGATAAAGCAGACTATCTTAATACGCATAAAACCCCACATCTCAGATAACCTTTCACCTTTAAAAGTGATTGGATTTAAAAATTAGTTCTTGGATAACTAGAGCTCTCAAACCACCTGTACAAAATCAGAGCGGAGAAAGGGAATAACTGGAAGGTATGAGTGCAGCCTAGATAGAAGGAACAAATAAAAGGGATGTTCTTGAGAGATGATGGAGGTGGTGTAATAGGGTATTGTTTGACAGTAAGGCAATAGTAAAGTGATCTTATACCTGTTCGTTTCACTGCTGCAGCACCAGTTCTGTTTACAGATAGCATGCAGGTTATGCACATGAAAATATGGCAGTGCAGACATCCTTGGCTTGTCCTTGCATTTAATTTCCCAATACGCTGTTCTGCCTGAGCTTGGCTCAGGCAAAGGGAAGTCAAGTGATTCAGATCATAGCATAGCATGTTCCATTTAACTGTTTCCAAGAAAACTTTATAAAATCAGTGGGGGTTGAACATGATGGTGGGAAAATCATGATACTTCCTCCTTTTTATCTGCTTCTTTACCCCCTAAGTCTTAGAAAACTGGTTGACAAATAAATGTAATCCCTTGTGTTTATTATTCATAATCAGCTAACTGCTATTAGTTCTTCAGGTGGCTTTATCTCTTTCTAGCTGATTTTTACAAATGTGTTTGTGGATTTTTAGGTAATTATTGGCACAGGAGTTTCAGCTGGAATGAATCTGAATGGGTCATACGGAGTGGATGTTGTTGGGAACATTCCTCAAGGGTAGGGATGATATATTCTTATTCAAACTATACCTTTTTGTTATGGCATGTAGTTTTTATCATAGTAATTTTTAAATATTCACTTTATCTCCAAGGTTACGCGCACCAGCGGTTCCTGATATTCAGCTCATCCCAGCAATATTTGTGGATGCAATAGCAATAGCAATAGTTGGATTTTCAATGGCTGTATCAATGGCCAAGATCTTTGCCCTTAAACATGGTTACACCATCGATGGGAATCAGGTAAAAATATTGGGGTTGCTTTGTTGAAAATTCTCAGTAGCACCTTTGTTACATAGTTAAAGTAGAATGGGATACTGGACAAAAATGAGTTTCTCTTTCATAGTGGAATCAGGTCAGGTTTTTGACAGCCTACACATTTAAATGCCAGGAATTATTTTAAGTTCTGGCTATGTTTTAATAACCAATTTCAGTTTTAGCTTAATTTTAGAAAAATTGCTTCTGTTAGACTTGGACATATGCATGAATATTAATTGTTGGGACCTGAGTCTACTGTCCTAATGGGCAGCTACTTTATCTCTGCCTTCTGTAACAGAGCAAAGCAGAGAGTTCCCATGTGATGAATACAATGCCTTATGCGTCAAAGAGCTATTATCTAGGGTTTAGAAATTCCAGTGGTGTTTTATAGTTTCTTTTTATTCCCACCTATTGCAAATAGGCAGCTTGTCATTTTCTGGGGCAGCCACTGGCCCTGTCAGTAGTTAGCATTCTGACCATGATTTGAGTGATAAAGGCTGTGTTTAAGGGACTCTCTAAAACTAAAATGATATGTCATCCTCGCCTACTCTGTCCTTCCTGTGCAATTTAGAATCAATATTGCAATTGGATTATTGGTTGATATCATTGTGGTCTCAAGGGAGACAGACTTCATAAGCTGTAACTCATTTCCTAGCGCAAGCATCTGAGGCAGCACAGATCAGCTGTTCCCCCTTCTCAAAAAGGCTGTCTTCCTCTGAGAGTAAATGGTGTTTAAATGACTTTTATCTACAGAATTTTACATCTGGTCAGATGAATCTCATCCTTCATGTCATTGTTCTTTGTTACCCAAAGAGAGAAGAGGACAAATCCATAGCCGCATGAATGGACCAGCTCTATTTATGTTAGCTAAAGTAATCATCACTGACCTGAGCCGGTATCTAGATCTTTTCCTCAGGAGGTGCCAGATGCTACTTCACCTGGATGTTGAACTGTAGAACAGGATGCAGTGCATGCTGAGTGTTTAAATGAATCAAAAAAAGGATTGTACGTTTGCAAAGAGAAAAATTCATTGAGAACTATTGAATAGGTATAACTCAAATTGCCTCAGCTACAAATAGCAGGATGCAGAGTAATCTGGGGAGACCTCATTACAAGCAAATACTTTCTTAGGCATCAGAAACACAGTACTAAGGTAGACGGATCTCTGATCTCACTCACGGTAACGGTTCTCATGTGGGATCTTCCTGATAAAGCAGTGGAGACGCATTGTTTTTTTTCATGTACAGCAATGAGTTACCACCCATGGAAACACAGCCAAGGCTGCTCTTGGTTCTAATAGTACTAAACAGATAGTTTAGGGTGGGAAGCAAAGAACAGTGTTTGTATGACAAACCATTCTCCGTGTACATTCAGGGTTAAAACTCAAGTTATCCCCAAGCTGAAGAAATCCTTAAAACAAGCAATGCTGTCATTCGTTTTTGTTTTCAGTCTGACTCATTACTGTAACATTTAAGGATGGGAAATGTCTGCAGCACTTCATCAGATACTTTATTTAACAGATGATTTAACATGCATCAACTTGCACATGTGTGAGAACCACAAGTGTGAGCTACAATAAGGTTGCTTATTCTCTACAATAAGGTTGCTAGAAAGCACTTTAAATAAGATGTGGTTATGAATATGGACGGATAGCTCCAGCTTTTTACAGTTGCTAGGTATAATTGCCTTTTGTTTTGCTCTATTGTTTAACACAGGAACTTATCGCCTTGGGAATATGCAATTCTGTGGGGTCATTTTTTCAAAGCTTTTCAATCACTTGCTCAATGTCTCGGAGTCTTGTTCAGGAAAGCACCGGTGGGAAAACTCAGGTATGTAAATCCAAGTTTTCAGCCAAAAAAAGTTTGCTCTTTGGAGCTCCAAAGCTAAAGTCTGAAGCTTCACTAGATTGCCAGGTTTTCCTGCCTGGGCCAGGAGGAATAACTGGAGTTTACCATCTTTCAAATCCGGATTGGGCCAGGATAGAAAGCTGCATGACAGCCAAAATGGGTGAGCTGAGTGGGAGGGATCAAGAGAACAACCATCCTTGTGGAAAGCACAAGAGGGGTTAGCTCATCAGTAATACTGCCCTTTAGGGGCTCTTATAAATTCATTTCTGGCTTCTTTTGTTCAGATTGCAGGTACTCTCTCTTCCATTATGGTTCTGTTGGTAATTGTGGCTATTGGATACCTCTTTGAACCGCTTCCACAGGTAAGGGAGTTGTGCCTGTTAGGCATTGCATTGTCAGTGAACAGAGGCCAGTGCGTATTGCTTACAATAGAGATTGTGGGATGATAAGTAAGCAACACAGTTAGGCCTTGATCCAGAAACCTTTACGTTTTGTATGCATTTTTGCTGTAAGTTAGACTAGAAATGAATAGTATTTTGAAGGATCCAGCATGCTTTTTGTTGTTGTTTTTAATATTAGACATTCTCAACTCTGTCTTTAGGACATAAAAACTATACAGTCAAACAATTCCCCTTTAGGATCATGTAGATTGGAAAAGACCTTTAAGATCATCGAGTCCAACTGTAAATGTAACACTGTCAAGTCTACCACTAACCCATGTCCCTGAGTGCCACACATACACGTCTTTGAACACCTCCAGGGATGGCGCCTCAACCACTTCCCTGGGCAGCCTGCTCTGATACTTTACAACCCTTTTGGTGAAGAAATTTTTCCTAATATCCAGTCTGAACTCCCCCGGTGCAACTTGAGGCCATTTCCTCTCGTCATATCACTTGTTACTTGGGAGGAGAAACTGACCTCCATCTCTCTACAACCTCCTTTCAGGTAGTGTAGAGAGCGATAAGGTCTCCCCTCAGCCTCCTTTTCTCCAGGTTAAACAACCCCAGTTCCCTCAGCCACTCCTCATAAGACATGTGCTCCAGACCCTGCACCAGCTTTGTTGCTCATCTTTGGACACGTTCCAGCACCTCAATGTCTGTCTTGTAGTGAGGGGCCCAAAACTGAACACAGTATTCGAGGTGGGGCCTCACCAGTGCCCCAAGTACAGGGGGACAATCACTTCCCTCATCCTGCTGGCCCCATTTGATTGCAGCGTAAGAGTTCTGGGAAGAGGTTAGAAAGGTAAAAGAAAGTAATCGCTCTGGTGGGAAGGGGTTGGGGCCCAGTGACGACTCAGCATAATGAGTCGGTTTTGATGCAGTTCTACTTATTTGTATAAAAATATATTTACATGAATAAATATATTCTGACTTTAAAAAAAAAAAAACAACTTTGTTTCTGGTGACATGCATAGGAAGATACGCAATTCCTGTTTCTTTTTATAGGAGATGTACCTTGGGTTACACCTATATGACTGTTGCAGGAATTGTTACGGTATATTGTAGTGAAACTTGAATTTGAGATTATAGCCTAGCTGCTTCAGGCACTACAGGCACTGTGATTGCAGCAACATGGAGCTCAGGAATATGTGATTTCTCTTGCCAGGAAAGAGTAAATCCAACTGTACTGACTCTGGCTTGCCATTTCTGCAGCTGCAGTAAAAGAGTATCTCCACTGAACTACTTGAAAAGTTGTTTTTTTTTAAATGGAACACCTGTTCAGTAGACTTGTATCAGTTGTACAAAGCACAGAAATACAGTTATTTGTGATGCTTTGAAGTTCTTATTTGGCTTTGGGTTTATTTTGCTTCTGAAAATTGCATTTGTGTAATATTCTTAGACAGTGTTAGCTGCAATCGTCATGGTGAACCTGAAAGGAATGTTTAAACAGTTCGGAGATGTCGCGCACTTCTGGAGAACCAGTAAGATTGAGCTGGTGAGTAATGCACAACTCAGTGCATATATATATTTTAGTGTATTAAATTTGTTGCTTTTCTTCTTCTTAACCCCCAAAATGGGGGGTGGGGTGGGGTTAAAAAAAAACTTGATAAGTTTAAACAAAACTTATCAAGGAGTTACAAATTGGTGTTGCATTGCAGATGAACATAAGACATGGCGCTGTAAGTACCCTAGGAGAGTGATAAGTTGCAGACAAGAATGTTTTTGTTGTTGTTCAGCAACCTTTAGCTCAGGTCAGAAGTAGTTTGGTTGCAGTAAAAGCAAAGCTTTTGCAGTGTTGCTATAGGAACTGCACGGAAGGCTGTGGAAATGTCTGAGAAGAATTTGGAAAACGGAGTAACAAAGAAAACTATTTGAAGGTATTTGCCATCTTTTAAGACAAACCAAAAGCCTGGCTGGAGTGGGCCAGAACTAAGAGTGTGTCAGAGAGAACATTTTGATGGCATTTTTCTCCTGGATTAACTGGCTGATGGAAGTAAGTGAGAGGTACTTGCAGGCCTTGAATATTTTTTTATCCTGAGGTATTTGGGTTCTGATGACAACAGAGAATTCCTTGGAGAACAGGACTTAAGGCATTAATTAATATGTGACAGTTTGTCAGATGTTTTGTTAGTGCGCCTTGAGCTTTTATGCCCTTCTGAAAGGTTAAGGCAATTATGGTCTGCTGTCATGATGGATTACATTATAGCCTATTCCTGAACAGAAGTGATACATACGTTTTGAGGTTGAAATATGCAATTGTTTGTGCTGTTAACAGAAAAGGATGCATAATAATTCAGAGCTTTTCTTTGTTTTAGGCCATCTGGGTGGTAGCTTTTGTGGCTTCTCTTTTCCTGGGACTAGACTATGGTTTGCTTACTGCGGTAGCATTTGCAATGATAACCGTTATTTACAGAACACAAAGGTCAGATTTTTTTCTTTATCAAAATTAGCGTTTGCTGATCTACTATGTGGTTTTGTTTGTTTAAGGGGTGCAAATAAGTAGAAGACCTTTCCACCCACTTCAACTGCATACAGTATAGAATCTGCTTCATAATGTAGGTCATGCCCTGTGGCTCTGATCCAGGGTTCCCGTTTTATTTTTCTGAGAACAAAATTTCTAGAGGGCATGAACTTGCAGTTTCAATAATAAACAGAAGATTTTCGATTTTTGCATTGGTTAATCTTCTTGTTTACTTTTATAACACCTAGAGTTTAGAACTTCAAATCTGCTTGATGCTAGTTTAAGTAAATGATTACATTTTATATGTACCAATTGTCACAATCAAGCAGGAGTCATGTCAGGTTATCACTAGATGAATGTTTAGCTGTTTTATAAGAAAGTTCTGATTCATCAAAAAATTGTGCCCGCCCTTCTAGTTTTTCAAATCACTTCTCTCTCCCCATTCAAATTGACAAAGCCTTTACTGTGGAGCTTTCCAGGTCTTACAGCAAAATGATTTCTTGTATGTGTGGATAGGACTGTCGTGTGAGGCTTCTAGGCTCAAGGTCTGGGTTAACTAGGTGAAAAACGTATAGAAGTCTTGGTTTCAGTCTGTATTGGAATGGAAACAAATTCTGAGATTTCTGCTCTGCATAAATAAGTATTTTTCTGCCATCTCTATATGATTTTGTTCTTGCAAACAGAACAGTAATGTGCTTTGCTGTCACACTGCTTGTGTGAGTTGGGAATATTCATCTTCTCAGGCATTGTCGTGGAAGCAGAGTGGCTCTTTGAAATTGCAGCACATTTTCTGCCAGTATGAGTTTCCATATTTGGAAGATAGTCAATGGAGTTGCACCAGTTCATGCCAAAGAGAATTTGCCCTGTAACTTTGCATGCTTTGGCCCATGCTTTTCAGAAAATGACAACGTTACAGTGCTAAGTTTTTTAAATTGTTTTTGCACTGACAGAAGCAAACTTGTCTTGTCACCAAATGGCCCCTTTATTATGTTCCTGCCATAAACTGTCCACTGCATTTGACCACGTTTAGATAAGTCGGTACCAGGCAGGCACTGCAGAATGACCATTTAAAATAAATTTCAATCTGTGTCAAACACTCGCTTTTCGGCTTTATAAGTGATGATACTGAAACATTTGTTTCCTTTTCTCTCTAGCCCTCAATACAGAATCCTTGGTCAGATTCCTGACACTGACATCTACTGTGATGTGGAAGAGTACGAAGAGGTAGGAGTGTATTCTTCTGCACTGAAGAGTTTTATGTAGTGGAGCAAAGAGGACTGCGGCAATTTGCTGCTTAGCCCTACCATACTGCACATATAGTGCTGTCTGCCTGACATTCACCTGTGTTGAAAGGAAAGAAAATAAATTTGATTTTAGCAGTAAAAGTTATTTTGTTCAAAATGCTAACTTTTTGTTCTGCATGTGCATTTGACCAGGAGGTGATCAAAAATAACCTTTATACTAGTTCCATTGTACTAGCTTGTACAAAATGATAAGGTTTATAGGAATACCACTGCTAAACCTGCTATGTACACGAGTGCATATGAGGCCACCTTCTTTACTTTTCTGGCAGTATTGCATGAAATCCATGGAACCCAGAATCCAAACTGATCTGTTCTTCAGAATTGCACAAACTGTTCAAAACAGCATCTTCCTGCCTCCACCCATCCCTGCTCATTAAATATACATGGCTAATAGCACAATTGCTTGCCGTGCACTTAGCTTCTTATAAATGCCATTTTGTTCAACCAAAAGTTGGTGAAAGCAGTACGTTTTGTTAATATAATGGATAGAAACATGCTGTATTTATTCACAAACAGCAACGACGATTGCGCTCTCTGCCGTGTGCTCAGAGTTGCTGCTGTGAAGGCTCCATCCCCCTTTACTAAGGCACCAGTCTGGAAAAACCGATGGGAAAAGATGAGGCTATAATCTGAAAACATTCTCTCACCAGCAGTTCTGCTTTGAATATGATACAAAGCAGAAGTATATGTGGGCATGTTTATAGCTGTATGCAAAGAAGAGGAGACTCCGCTTTTGTCATACTGAATGTAGTTAGCATTTCCTCATCCTGTATAAAGACGGGGTTGGCAGCATATGGCAGGCTGCATCTCTGCTGCTGGCCAGGTCATTTGAGTGTAAAATGTCAGATCACAGCCTGTTTAGAGACTACTTCATTTAAAATAGAGGAAAGAAGTGATATTGAGCCCTATTTGGAGGCCTTTTTAAAACCAAAGGTTTGAAAGGCTCTTTTTTGGTACCTGAGGTGACAAGAAACAAAAAAGGAGAGAGAAAGAGAGAAATAAGACATTATGCCTGTAGGAGGCTAAAAGGGAAGCGTTCCTGGATCTGCATGATTTCCTCATGGTATTGCCAGCTGCAGATAGCAACACCAGAGAACTGCAAATATTTAATTCCTTTTTATGGCTGTACATTTCGTTGTTATGAAGAAGGAGAAACATTATATGGCATCGGTTGTGTGCAGTATTACACTGGGAAAGGTGGAGGTCCTGATCTTCTGATTGGCTTTTCTCCCCACAGTGCCGACCCTCTTTGTTTGAGTGATGGCTGACAGCCATTCAGGGTTGGCTGTTGGGCTCCATGTTCATGTGCCGTGTGATCACACGGGTGCTTTTCTTTTAGTCCAGGCAGTACTTAACTGTGCATGTCCAATATTCTTTTCCTTAGGTTAAAGAATATCCTGGAATAAAAATATTTCAAGCTAATGCATCGCTTTATTTTGCCAATAGCGAGTCATACACAAGTGCACTGAAGAAAAAGGTGAGTACAGCAAATTCTTTAATGTCTATGCCTTGAAAATCCAAACTGGCTTCTGAAACACGTTCATCTTTGCCCAGAGAAGTTGTGGCCGCCCCATCCCTGGAGGTGTTCAAGGCCAGGCTGGATGGGGCTTTGAGCAACCTGGTCTGGTGGGAGGTGTCCCTGCCCATGGCTGGGGGGTGGAACTAGGTGTTCTTTAAGGTCCCTTCCAACCTAAACCATTCTATGATGATTTTTTAGCCCCTTTAAGCCCCTGGCACAGTGTTTTTTAGCCTGTGGCACCTGGTGAGCACTAAAATATGAGAAGGTGACCCTCCAACCAACTGCAAATCATCTTAGGAAGCAACAACATGGTGGGAGGGAGTAAACGGACAGTGTAGTTTAATACTAACCAGTTGTGAATGGAAGGTCTGGTGACTGGAGAGCCACAAACTGGCCAAGCTCATACCTTTTTTTCAGAAGGAAATAAGTAGTTGCTGAACTGAAAACAAAATGTGTGTAAAAGCTTCCTTCTTGGGTGACAGACTTTACTGGAGTGTAAGACCATGTAAGACATGGAATACTGTGGGCATTCAGTGCCTTTCATGAGCAGCAAATTACCTGCGTACGGAGCATGCCTCACCTCCTGTCTAACCCGTGTTTGACTGGGTGGGAGTGGCAATAACAGGACTAGCTAAGGGCAGAACTGCCTGACCCGGTAGCGATTGCAGCCTTACTAACTTCTGAAAAATTTTTCTGTAGCTCCCATGATGAGTCTTATACCAAACAGGTGGGTGGTACTTCTCCTCACAAAGCAAGAGGTATTAGCGATTTATGTCCAAATGCACTTCTCTCCCCTTTGCTGTCTGCACTCGAATCAGCATTCGGTTGGAACACGGCACTGTTTGATTTCAAGAAAAGAATGTGATGCATCTCTTCTTCATCTTATTAACACAGTGCTTGCCAAGATTATTCCTTCTTACTTTATACTGTTCTCACCCCCACCAAGGGAAGCTGAATTATGTAGGCTTCGTGTTTTAAATTTATGACAGTGATGAATTAAGTGCTAATTGATACTGCAATGTCATCCTAACAAGCTGAATCTCCTCTTAACTTAATTTCTTTTCATGACAGACTGGAGTGGACCCTTGTGTCATATTAGCAGCAAGGAGAAAAGCCCAGAAGAGGCACGCCAGGGAAATAAAGAAGGCAAATGCACTCAGAAAGAAAGCTGTATTGAAACTGGTGAATTCTTCGGTAAATATTTACCTCTGCTTTATCAGCTAACATGTTGCTTTCCAGTGTTACCATTCTCGTTTATACAAGGTACAGCGTCCTGCTCGGGTAGGAAGGTTGGGGAGCGAGCGCTGTGCAGTGCGGGCAGGCTGCTGAGGGAACACCGCTAAGGATCAGAGGCTGGTGGCTGGATTGGATAACTGTGTTGAACCTCGATTACATTCAGGTGGCGCAGAGCAGAGCAGAGCCTTTCCAGACTGGCACACTGTCTCAGCAGCGGTGTCAGCAGAAAGTGGAGGGACCCCACCTCTGCCCCTCCCCACACACTTGGAATAGTCGTGCAGAAATAGGATATAGTAAAATCAATCCAGATTAGCAGCCCCTGTAATAAAAAGGTGCCATCTGCACTGCCAATCCTGGCGTGGTTAAGTGAGGCGGGTACATTGAGAAGGGCTGTGTGAAACAGCCTGGTGCTTTTGTGCATGCTTAAATTCACCCCAATGGTGGGAACTGGTGCGGGCTTTTTACCATGGGAAACCAACCAAATGTCTGCCTTAAGAGCCCGATCGCTGTTGCTTCTTGTGAATATATAGGCCTTGGCAGGATCCGCGGGGATAAGGCAAGGAAATGGAGTGAAAACATGAACAGGTGTCAGTGTTTGAAGGAAATAGGCAATGCACTCCTAAAAGAACAGCTTTAAGCTGCTTGCAAGTGACTGTAGAAAGGCTGGGCATAAGAGAATAAACCTTGATATGTGTACGGTATGGAATTCCGTGTGCATGTAAAGCCAGCTTCTGTAACGGTTAGGAGCTGTACACCTTTTCAAGGCTGAAAGAACACATGAGTATGGGGAGGAAGGGCATCTACACTGAAAAAGCGTTGGCTGTCATTAAGCTTAATTTATCTTCTCTCCCAGACTAATGACGTGGAAGCAAGTGTAAAACATGAGATAGCAAACGATGAGTTGCCTGTAAATGGAAGATCTGCATCTCCAGATGTTAGCATACAAGACGTGTCTCCTGATGAGCGTGAACATTTTGTGGAGCCAAAACCAAGCATCCACTCTTTAATTCTGGATTTCACCCCAGTGAACTTCGTGGATTCGGTTGGAGCAAAAACATTGAAATCAGTAAGTAGCGCTTTTTTTCCCCAGAAAAAAAAAACCATAGAAAACTTGTGAGATACCTAATAGGGAACCTGTCAGCATGAGACATAAATGCCAGCTCAAATACAATCCGGTATCTCACCTAATCACGGTTTTAGTTCTGTAGCTCTGCGAGTTTTAGCTGCACGCTGGGGAATGTGGACTGTGCAGCTTGCACAGTAATTGGCTTGCGTCTTCCAGAACTGCGACGTTTACATGATATATCTGCGTTTAACTTCAGTTTAACTCTGTTGCAGATTATAAAAGAATACAAAGAAGTTGGTGTCTGTGTCTGCATTGCCAGCTGTAGCGGTGAGTTGAGATCTTTTTCTTTTCTTGTGAGCTTTATGGGAGAGACTGTTTTATCTCTTTCCCTCTGGCCCTGAATTTCCTGCTGCCAGGTGCCTCAGTAGTACCAGCACTTACTTCACATAAAATTGGATTCAGATTGGATTTGAGGAAAAGCAAGCCCATGTGCATCAGAGCCTTCACTGTCGTGAAAGCAGAGCGCTGACGTAATGAGTTCTGTGAGGACAGATCCTGCTCCCATTTATTCCAGCTGGCAAATTGTAAACGCCACAGCAAACTTTGTACGTTGAAATTGTTGTAATAATGTAATAAGGAGAAAAGCCTGCAACGTTCCAAGTTTCTGATATTTGGAGTTGTAGCATCTTCTGCCAAGAATGGGCCCCTGTGTATGTCTGGATAAGAGAATTACCCGTTCGCAGAAGTAGCACGTGATCCACGTGACTATTTTAAATGTTTTAAGTAATAACAAGAGAACAAGTTGTGGACTTCCTCCTGAGATACCGTTGTGTTCCATCTTTGTACTCCAGTTTATGCACTGATGCCATGTTTGGTTTTTATTTTGTAGGCCCTGTTATGAGTGAGCTGACAAGACTGAATTTTTTTGATGACACCGTAACAAGAGAGTTGCTGTTTCACAGTATTCACGATGCTGTCCTTGCTTGCCAAGGGAAAGACCGGTCTGCTTCACAGACTGACTTTGACCTCTGAAGAGTGGCATCGAGCGGAATGGAAGCCAGATTTATGCTGATGGAGACTCTTTCTGAATATTTAATTTGCACAGTTTAAAGAGAGCCTAAGGCTGTTTGTATCTACGGGTATAGGGTGGTGCTTATTTTCTGTGGATAAGGAATCGGAAGCCTTCATGCTCTTGAATTTTTTTCCTTCGATCAGGGTATAGCCTTCCAACGACAGACAAGCACAAAATTACGCAAGACCAGAAAATTCAGTGTGTTCTGCTACAATCGCAATCTGACAGACAAGGTGACATTCCTATTCCTGTTGAAAAAACGGGCACTTTAACTCACTGCGAGGTGGGATCCTGCAGGAAATAACTGTTCTGCAATTGTGATGCACTGTACCAGTGTCTTTAAAGAACTTTCTTAGATGACTTTTAAAGCCTGATGTCAACATCTGCGTACAACAGATTCATATAAATGATAATAATCTGCCAGCTGGATTAATGAATTCACACTGGTGGCATTTAGCTGCTACTCTTTTTAAACCTGGATGGTACAGTTATTTTTTTAAAATGTCTAACCTGTCTCAGCTATACTCAACTCTTCATTGCCTGAACGTTTTCACTCTGAGTGAAATTCAAATGAGAAACCCGTTATTTAATTATTACATTATCAATATGGTACTTTCACTGCCAAAACCTAGTTACGCTTTCCAGAAAAGAATATGGTTGATTTTAAGCTAAAATTAGTTTAGCTTCAAAGTTTGAAGACAAAACTGGTTTAAGGCAGGAGTAAAGCCCATTAAAATGAAATTAAGAACCGACACCCTATATGCAGTCTTTTAAGCTGGAATAAAAATGTAGACAAGGTCTAAAGTCTCAGTGGTAAAAAAAAAAAAAAGAGAGAGAGAAGTACTTTTCTGTTGCCTGAAATATCTTCCTACCAGCAGTGCTGCTCTTGCCACGGCTTTTAAGTGCTTTGAGAAACAGATTTCAATAGACTCAAACATTACGTCTTTGAGTTTTCAAAAGAAACAGGAGTGTGGGTTTTTTTCTGTTGTCTTCACAACCTGGCTGTTGTGCTGCTGCTTAACTTCACGTGTGAGACAAAACCACGGGAAGGTAATTCAAGCAAAAGAAAGAAATGTCCAATGCCTGTATTTCCCCAACAGTCACTACGAACCCGAGCAGCGCTCGGAACCCAGAAGTGTTTCTGGGTGGGTTATTTCAACAGCCCAGGGGAAGCGGAGCGTTGGTGACGTTTCATTTAGCACCCGCAAATCACAGGTCCTGTGCGTACGGGAATTCAAAGGACACCCTCTCTTCTGAATGCAGAACTCAATGCTTTTATTTTGCTTCAAGCTCTGTTGCGGTTAGGGCTGGCTTCAGGTAAACCAAACTTCCCAAGAACCGGGGGCAGTGGGGGAAGATGTTTTATTTCCTCAGACTCCCCTGCCAGTAGGGATAGGAGGCTTTCTGCATCAGAAATTACTGCTTAGCTGGAGTTCAAAGGATGAATTGAATGCCTGTTAACACATTGTGCGTGTTTATTTAAACAACTTTTGGTACAGTTTATACGTTAACTAGTTTAACAAGCCTTTCTATCTACATACAGTATATTTTTCTACTTTCAGCTTGTTGCAGCTTCAGTTTTTAACTATATAGTCTCTTCAGTTCACACCGAAATCCTGTCAGCTTCTCAAATAAAGTGATGATCACGACTTCTCAGAATTTTCCACTTTGTCTTGGTGAGACTGTGTGGGACACGCCAAAGTTCCCGGACGCAAGTGTCTTGCGAAGGGGTGGGCTGGGAGGGGTTACCACCACCTCCGCACAGGTCCTCCCTCGCGCTCCTCACCCTCCCGGGCTCCCCCACCCGCACAAAGCCCTCTCCGTGCCAGTGCCAGGCCTCACAATGATGCAATTAACGCTGAAGATGCAATTTGTGCTGCATTTCCCAGCCTGGTAGCAACAGCTGCACTTCCTGGGGAGCTGCTGAAACGCTGGACTGAAAACCTTTGCCCAGGAAGGCCCAAGCTGGCAGCCTGCACGGCAGCGTTCTGCGCAGCCCGCTCCTGGGCAGCGCCTGCCTTGCCGGTAACTCTCCCGCTCAAACACAGCCTGGCAGCTCTGGGCTCGCCTCTTCCCGGGCTTTGCTGCCACCAGCTGAAGCACAGCTTCCTCCTCGCCAGCAGAAGTTATCTACAGACAATTAAACCAACTTCCTCTTCCCTATACTGATTAACTGAAACTGTAAATCCTACCTTAGGCTTGTCAGTGCTGGATTAAACAATCCCATGTCCTTTAAATCCGTATCAGGGCTCCTCTCTTTCCCCTCTCCCGTTTGTCTGCGTTGACAGTGTAGTGCCCCACCACAGCAGATGCCATGGACAGACCACATCTTAATAATCGGAATAACATTCCTCTCCCCCCTCCTTTTATGCAAGAGTACTGATGGCAATGCAGGGTGCCCGGTAAGATCCACTCTTTTTACATCCTTCACTTATCCTTCTTAAGGAAAAGGTACACTTAATTTCAAGCGCTGCTCTTGGTAAACAGAGCGATACTCTCAGTGCTGCTTTCTGAACCACTTCCCTCTCAGGCTCGAAATGAAAAAAATTCTGTCCCACCAATAAACTTGCATTCCTCCCCAAAATGTTCTTGCCAAAATAACACATAACTGTTGAGATCAGTTTCTCAGACAGGTACAGGCAAAACCACAGGATTGCATAAGGTGCTGACACTGGCCCAAATCTTAACGCAGTCCAGGTACCGCATACACTCTTTCCCTATTGTGCACGCTTCCTCCTTCACAAAATTATAAATAAAGTGGCTTCACAATCTAAGCTTGATAAATTGATGCCGGTTTTATTGAAATGAGATCTGATAAAACGTCTCTCGCTTTGAAGACAAAGCAGTTCCCAAAAACATTTTTCCCCCAGGTGTTTCTGCACGCTTTTCCCTCTGCCCTTTCCCCACCCCCCTTTAATGCAACACTCGACCAAAAGCAGAGGAAAGGCTGCTGCTTTTTACTGAGCAAACCATCCTGCTCTGTAGGAACGCGCTAGATGAACGACGATCAACCTTTTAATGTCGCCTGCTGCCAACAACCATCAGCTATTGCGCAGGGTCAGGGCCCTACCAGGGTCACCTCTGTGCACAGCAGCAATGTGACGTATCAAAGTACTCACTGGTACAGACGCCAAACTATAATCTCAGGAAAAAGGAATCTTCCTTCCCTTAGCACCAGGAAGTTATGCTCACTTCTTCCTCCTTTTTTACCCACTTACTATTTTGGAAAAAACAAAGGATCTCAGCAAAAGGGATGAAGAAAACCACTGAAGGGAAAAAAAGAAGAGTGATGATGCCACCAGAGCGTTAACACAAGGAGAGAAAAAATATCCCGTCACATCTTCCCCAGGCTGGGCAATGACTCGGACCGCCAAGCACCCGGGCTGAGCTATGTACGCCTTCTCCTCAGCTCTTTCCTGTTCAGTTCCTGAGTTTTCCCGGGACACACCTACACCTGGGTGCTGAGCATCACGCAAGCACTTCCGAGCGCACCCGGAAACGCTGCAGTCACTTTGGGGATCTTTCGGCACCGCCACAGCTGAGCCGACAGGTTTTGGGGTGTACAGGGTGACCAGGGACCTGAACTCGGGACTCCCACCATTGCCCAGGTATCTGATGAACAAACCCCCCGCTGGTTCAGGCTGTTATTAGAAGCTCACGGAGATTTTTTTTCTACAGCAGCAACATGCCACACGAGTGGAGAACACGCTCATAACGAACTCACACCTATTGTCCGGAATGCTGCGTTTATTTCTAGCTTCCGAGAACAAGACATGAATTACCACGCTTGGATTTTTGTTTTACAGGAAGTTTTAACAACAGGAACAGGAAAAACATTCCAAGATATTAGTTGTAGGTCATGTAGCGGGGGGGTAGCACTGAATTTCGCATAGGATTTAATGACTTTGTTCACTGCTTCTAAGAAGTCTTTCTCAGTTGCGATTTTTCGACGTGCTCGGATAGCAAACATGCCTGCCTCCGTGCAGACACTGCGAATCTCAGCGCCTTTGAAAGAAAGGGATAAAGGAATTCAACACTCACCACCAGTGCAGATGAAGTGTACACAAAATTGTTTGAAAAAAAATAAATAAAATCAGCTTACCTGTGCTATTAGGACACAGTCGAGCCAACAGCTCAAATCTTATGTCTCTTTCAACGCTCATCGAACGAGCGTGTATCTTGAATATGTGAGTTCGCCCCTGAAAAACAGAGTGGAGAATAGAAGTGTTCATGCCATGAAAGCGGCGGTGACTCTCGGCGTGCAGCTGCCCACACCCAGAGCAAGGGCAGGTGGAAAATAACCTTTTATTTGCTGCCCAGCTAGTTTGCTCTGTCTGGACTAGCATGTTTAAGTCTCCATGACACTAAATCTAGAAAATATTTAAAAAGAACTTTAATGGTTGAAGTACCTCAAGAAATCTCTCTCCAAAGAGCCAAACAAAACACACTCCAACTTTAGAACTAAATCACGGAACCGGTTAAAGGATTCTTTATCTGTTGAGTGAGGAATATACAGTGAATACAGCTATTCACCACGGCTTCTCGGCCAGGGATGGAACCTGTGCAGCGTGGGAAAACCTTTTTGGCACATCTTTAACACCCCAAATTTCCATGTAGTTTCACGTAAATTAAGAGTGCTGCTTTCGTTAATTCTCGTAAACTGCTTCCGGCCAATAATGCCCCAAGAGAAGAAACGCTCTGGTATCAGAATATACGTAGCTGTGAAAGAAAGCATGCTCACCTCCAGATCAGGCAAGCTGAACTCTATCTTCCTATCCAGCCTGCCGGGCCTCATCAGGGCTGGATCCAGAGTATCGGGTCTGTTTGTAGCCATCAGCACTTTGATGTTGCCTCGCGGGTCAAACCCATCCAGCTGGTTGATGAGCTCCAGCATAGTACGTTGCACTTCATTGTCACCCCCAGCCCCATCATCAAAACGAGCACCTGCACAGGGGAGACACACGCGTTTCACAAAATGAGAGGGACCTTCAGAACACGGAGGCGGTGTCACAGCTGCTACACAGAAAACACCTGGAAAAATCATTTTAAATTGCATACCAATATTTGTGATGAGTTTAAAAAAGGCGTGAGGGGGTAATTTGAAAATGACACATTTCAGCAGAAGAGTGAGTGGCGTTACCCGTCAGCTGTAATCAGCACCGCACCTTCACCCCGTGTACGCGAGGGCCCGTCTCCCTGCCTAGCAACTGGCCCAGCTGATGAAACCCATAAACGCCGTTTGTTTGTTTGGCCTCCCCTCAACCAAAATCCTCCCCCCAGTCTGTGTAAAAATTGTTCTACTTTCAAAGGACTCAAGTAATTCCTTTCGGGGAAACAAAAAAATATTTAATTTTCAGGCAGTAATAAAGATTTAGTATGCAGTCCAGAAGCTGAAGGGGGTTGAAGTTAAGGGCAGTTTTTGCAAAGACAAAACAGAGATTCTTCACTGAAGTTTAAGTAATCTGAGTGTTCCAAATGTGCAAAAATGAATTCTCACCTGGGCTAAATATGTTCAAACTATATAAACCACTTCTTGATAGCTTCCCAGGCATGGGACGTGCTGGTAGTAATTGTACTAAACCGGCATTTAAAAGCACACTTCTTGAGAAGCAGCAACACCGATAAAGAATTACAACATGAAAAGAAAACCTGAAAGTTCTCCTATGAGATTAGAGCTACACATACTACAAACGTACCTCCAATGGCATCAATTTCATCAAAGAATATAAGGCAAGCTTTTTTAGTTCTGGCCATTTCAAAGAGTTCACGAACCATTCGAGCTCCCTGAAAGCAAAAATCAGGACTTTCTTACAGATTCGAGGAACGTTAAAAGGAAAACTGAAAATTCAACTTTTCATGCTTCCAAACACTTCTAAGTTTCCAATGATAAAACTCTTTTGTTTGCACACATATGTGTAACAGAATGCTCATAAATCTTAAAGCAATTTATAGAGGAGAGAAAAATTACTGCTCTCAAATTCACAAGTACAGATGTCATTTACCTCAGGGCCAAGTTAAAAATAAGTGGCAGAGTCGGGAACAGACTCCTGATGCTAGAGTCCTCCCGACCTGCAGAGTAAACTCTGCGCTGCAAAATCCATCTCATCGATGACAGCAAACTTCAGGTCTTATAACTGACGGCCTGATCTGCAGTGACTTGTCTGACAGTTCCTCCCCGCTCCTGTCTCTCCAGCATGCAAGTACATTCATCCGTCACACCCACCACGGCGGCTGGTCCCCCCGACTGGAAAGCTGCAAATCACTCCACACTCCACCAAATATTTGCTCTTACCTCTCCCACGTACTTCTGCACCAACTCAGATCCAATTACTCTGATGAAGCAGGCATCAGTCCTGTTAGCAACAGCACGGGCGCAAAGTGTTTTGCCTGTACCAGGGGGCCCAAACAAAAGCACTCCTTTGGGAGGCTCGATGCCAAGGTTAACAAATCTTTCAGGCTGTAATGGTGGGAAACAGAAGGCAAGGTAATGTGCAAGTTGAAGATTATGGGCATCAAAGAGTACACGCAAATTAAGAAAATCATCAATGAAGAGCAATATAAACCAGGCTAGGCTGGATTTCACCTGTTAAAATTAGACCTCTTTTCACTTCAGTGTTCCCATTCAGCTACATCATCCTTTCTTGCCTTTTCAAATGCTCGCAGATGACCAGAACACTTTCAAAACAATAAAAGTTTCAATGTGGAGGTTACTTACATGAAGCAGAGGGGTTTCAACCACCTCTCTCAGCTTCTCAATCTGCTCTTTACAACCACCGACATCACTGTAAGTGACGTCTGGTTTTTCTTCTACCTGCAGAACAAAGAGGCGAGCAAGCAGTTAACAGCCTGATGCTGCGTATCTCGCTAGGCCTTCCAGAGCCCACAACAAAATCCAGCCAAAGTAATCCAAATTACAAGAGAAAGCAATGTCATAATAAGTAAAGGCAGTTCTCACTTGCATCATGGTGACTGTGGGATCAATCTTTGGAGGCAAGGGGATATGGATTTGATACTTGTTTCTGTCAACCCTGGTGAGAAAGCATAAAGACTATTATTTTAACACCGGTTAATTAAACTGTCATGTAGAAACAACTCCATAAATTAGAAGCTGAATTCTTAAACTGTTCTTTTCTCTGGCATCAAGACAGCCCAGCCCTTAAAGCTGATAGTCAGATGGGCTAGAAACTGGAACTCCTTCGGCAGAGAAGTTTAAGGTTTCCAAAAATATTAATTCCAAAGTATTTTGAAAACTAAACTTCAAAATATCCCACAGAGCAAACTGGCAAAATATTGATTCTAAAAGTAACAGGCTTCACCTCCTCAGCGAACATTTCCTGTAGCCGCCCTGTGTGTAACCGTGCAGACTGCCAAAGTGGAAGCAGGCTACGCGGGCTCCCCGGAAGCTGGGACTATTGAGGCCAAAACTGAGAGGTTTCAGTCCATGATGTACGGTTCTCGTCAGAACGACATCGAAATCAAAAGATCCCAGCACAGCACGTGGGTGAGTTATGTTCTGTCTTCCAACAGAAAGACGTTATTTTTATAACCTCAACCACTGCAAAAATATGAAATGGTAGTCGTTGACCTGTCAGATGATCAATGGATCAGATGGGAAAGCTTCAGTCTCCGGTAAAACTCGTAAGAACACAAAGATTTTGCTTACCCAACTCTCATGCCTTCTTCTATGTCAGTAGGTGCCACCTGGTCACTGAGATCCACCACAAATTTGGCAAACTGCTTGACATTGATAATGTACTTGGGATCCTCGGAGTCTGCATTGATTATCTTTGTACACCTAATACAGAACATACAATTAGCACCAGCAGGCAGGCAAACTAACTGGCTTGCTATTTGTATAAGCATCAAGATGAGAGAGTCGTATTTTCCAAATACACCAAAATCGCTATTGTAGTTGCAATTCCAGTGTTATAGCATCAGGCAATGATTACAGGAATAGGTACAGGTATGAGGTACATAATACATCATCAAGCAAGCACAACACTGTTCCTTTTTGACACAAAGGAAAAAAGCGCTTTCAATATGCCCAACATGTGAACCTTATTTTTTAAAGAAGTCTAACATAAGCTATTGTTGTGGTTCGGGACAGACCGGCCACTGAGACAAAGAACAGATGCTCTACCCCACCTCTTTTTACAGCAAAACCTGCTTCTTAACACTATGCAGCTCCGCTGAAGAGAGGAAGAGTGCACCCACCTTGCAACTTGTAATGGTTGCTCACTTTGGAGGGTTTGCTTATCTGCAGCCAGATCCCAGAGAGCAGGAGGAGCCAGCCCAGTGTCAGATTCCTTGATTCCTGCGTACAACACAGACAGGCTGAGGAGGAAGCAGCTGACTTCACAGCAACCCTTCACATGTCAAGGACCTGAGACATAAGCCTGCAGGAAGCTCTTTGAGATCTCCAAAACACATGCACACACATCTTTGATGGACTTCCTAAAAAATCAGTTTCCTAAAGAAATGAGGCTTATGTGACTTTGCCAGCTAAACACGCAGATACCAGTCTAGCCATCCTCTAACACAATTTTGCAATGTGGGGAGGATTACAACCAAGCTGGAGAGAGAGATAAGCATACTTCTAGAAGTTTCAGAAAAGAAGGGAAACTCTACAAGTGCCTTCATTGAGGGAAAGCTTTAGTGCAAGATACCAAAAGCTAGGGGATTCACACAGATGAAAAACCTACTAGTATTCTATTCTAAGACAGGTAATAATACTACTCTATTCTATTCTAAGATAAAAAAATCTAATGAATCTTCCAAAACACGGATATAGAAAGTACCATCTCCATGACGTATTTGAAAGAATCAAGGATTTTACTGGAAAACAGAAATTGCGGTCTGGCAGAACTGAGGGCCACTAGGGATTAGCAACAGGGCAACGAACATACATCAGTGAAACAAAGAAAAATTAGGAAATGAACTCATTTTTCTTGTAACTGCCATAACCGATCAGCTGATTTTAAACACTAACTGCTCTGATACACATTTCTTTGCTATCCAAGGACTGGTACCACGGCTTAATAATAATACGTTGGGTTTTTGCAGTCTGTGGAAGTTCACTTGCTATTCAAATGCAGCTTGACACAAATCACAACAAATTATCTAGTGACAGAAAAGGGCATTTGTTTCATGCTACTGTAATACATAAAAATCGCAATTTTGAAGAAAAATGTGTTAAACTACAAAATTACATAACCATATGTACAGGTTAGCCCTGTCTAGACAAAAAGACCATGACCTACAAAGCAAAAATCTCATGTTACCAGATAAAGAAATGTATCCTTTTGAGAAAAATAACAATAATAAGCCAATGTAGGAGTTGTTTAAAATCAGCTTCTTAAAACACTCATTTTGCTATATGTGTCTCATCTATTGAAAGCTATCGTAAGAAAGAAAGATACCAGTGAGTTCATTGATTTTCTTAAGTAGTTGTTGAATATCATCTTCCACTTGCTTGATCTGCCTTGAGTACGTGCTCTGGCCCTGGAAAAGAAATATCATGTAGATTTTGTAACTCAAATTATTTTTAGGAATTAATTATTATGTTTAGGAAAAAATGCCAATAGCTGCTGAGCGTCAAGATGTTCAATAGACTGTCTTGGTATAACAGCCAACTATTGATCACAGCCAAAAAAGACAGTGTTACGTTCCAGTAACAATATTTTTTGTTCGCAAAAATAGAGTGCAGATACACACAACTGACCAATTGCGCAAGTGGAAATTTTTCACATTTGTAAACTTCAAGGATTTGTTTTTCCTTTTAAACCAGTTGAGCCTTATGTTTTTAAACTATTTTTTGTAATGTTTAAAAAAGACTTAGTAAAAATTATATATAGACAGAATTCTGTATACATTACCTGAAAATCATCTCTACGAGTGCTTTAATTACTTTACCCAACCTTTCTATCACCCACAGAAGATAGCAGAAAGATCATGGGACAAACCAGAAGCTAGATTTTTGCTTGTGATAAAATGCTTTACTATCTTGCCCTGCCTAACACGGGCAGATCTGGATCAGGTTTCCCTTCAGAAGACCTCCTTTGTATGAACTTGGCTACCAAAAAGAAGGTGCAGTGGGTACAAGCCATATTTCAGAGCTTCGTAAAGGAGTCTCAGTGTCAACACAATTCAGACTTCCGGCAAACATACCCAAATCCAGATATACGCTAAGCTGCGAGTTTCATTTTTCAAGAGTTCTTTCACAGCCCCATGGTACTCTCTGGTGGAGGGGGGAGATCTGCATTTTAAGCCTTATTATTCATGGAACTTTAAGCCTTATTATTCATGACACCTGAGATTACATTCTCTTTGATAAGGTCCGTGTATCCTTCACCAATAGTTTTTTAACATCATGGCTAAAAGCAAGTAAATTTGACGGGAGAAGCAATCTTAAACATATTGTTCTTTATGAAGCAAGAAAATTGGTTGTGAAACAGCCCCAGTAAAGCTCTAGATGTTAGACCCCTATGACAGACACAAAGCAAAAATAGAAAGACTTCATTAGTTCTAAGCTAACAAAATTACCGGATTATTTTTAGGGTTGTGGGTTGCGTTTGGGGCTTTCTCATTGGAAATGGAAAGGGAGAAAAGATTCTGGCAGGAGAGACAAGCAGATTTACTAACTACTGACTAAACACACAACCTTCCACTCTTTCTTCAATTCCTAACAGAACTTTCTTTTTTCCTTCAACAATCTTGGGTATGTATGTTACTTACGTAGGTTTTCAGCAAGGCAATGTCTCCTTCATCCAGAGCTGAAACAAGACAGGAAAGACTTAGCTTCCAATTTTAAAAACAAAACCTGCAGTATCAATTCTGCTTCTAAAAGATGAAAACATACATTTTAAAGCGATTCTTTTGAGCTTCTACTTTTCACTAAAGTGGAACAAAAAAGTATCAGACATTTGAGAAAAACAAAATAGGCTCTCCAGCTACTCTCTTCAGTCCAAAAATCTGTACCACCCAGAACTCACACCAAGCAAACTACTTAAACGTTGCCTCGCTCAGAGTAGCTTACCAACCTATGACTGTACAGAGAAGGAATTGAAGCTATCAAAACCTGATCTTTCAAAATTTTGTTCATTGTTTAAGAAAACATCAATGAAAAACTGCCACCACTTTCCCTCAGTGATGTGTCTCTTCTAAATTGCCCAGCGTGAGCAAGGAACAGCAACCAAATCTACGCTGGTCTCAGTGACAAAAAACTGCTGTAAACTACTAAAGCAGCTTGGAATCTATAACTAATACAATGCCGAGTTTTAATATTGTAACACATAAAACAGGCGAATGGTCATACTAGACAAGAAAAACAGTCTGGTCCAATATCTCTTCTCCATCAGGAAGGTCTACGACCATAACAAATATATAGTGAACTCCCACTGCTGGCTCACAGGTTGTTATTAACAGGCCCTTAAAAACTTTTCCTTGCGTGAATATTTTTGACAATTGTTTGAATCCCTGTAAACTTTCAGCAAAGTACGCAGGAAGGAATCCCCCAGTTTAAATCAGCGTTTACCTGACTTAAACCTGGAATCTAAAAATTGTACCACCTCACTGGGCCTCAGAATTCCCACATCAGAACAGGCACCATCAGCTGTTAAACGAACAAGCTGTCGCACAGAGACCTGCAGGATTGCTCCAGTGAACTCTCTCCATTAAGTATTCCTGTCATTCCTTATTTACTTCCCTATCGCTTGTCATTTCACGTTCCCTCTCCCTTCCCCCAAAAGCTCTCTCTTTTCCTGACCCAATGCCTGTCTTCACCTCAAGCATCCCTGTCCCTCTGTTCTTCTCTCTTCTCCAATTTCACTGTATCTTTTTATGGCGGACGAAGCCCAAACCACACAGTGTTGAAGATCTGGGTGCAGCGCGTATTACACAGTATTTTCAGAGGATTTTTTTGTGTTGATCCTTATCTCTTTCCTGATTCTTTGTACTAACCTATTGATACTCGATACGCACCGCTGTTACAATTTAGAAATCTTTCTTGAGTGAGAGATAAAAAGGCAACTGAAATTCAAACATGAAAAGCAATGGGTGATTTTCATACTGTCACCAGAAAAATGTGCCACCTCACTCTCTCCTGCTTCCACTGAATTACTTATGAAAGCGGCAACACGCCGGGTTTGACAGCTACCTCCGCGGGACTCCAACAATGAAGAAAAAGAACTTATCGTGTTTTATTTATGCGATGGGGATCTCGGCTGCAGACGGCCGGCGGCTGCCCCGCAGCCCCGGGCGGGTGATGGCAAACACCGCCCCTCACCATAGGGTATCGGTCACATCCACCCCCCCACACCCCCCGATCCGCCGCTTCCCAGCATCTCCCCCGAACGGGCGGCAGGCTTCGCGGACCTGATTTTCCTCATTTTTTTTCTCAGAATCTTTTAAAAACAACCCGGTGTTTAGGTTTAACACCCCCACCCCACAGACCGCCCCCCCCGGTCAGGGAGTCAAGGCCGAGCCCGGGCTCCGGACCGGGAGGGAGTCGCTCGGGGGCCGCCAGAAACGGCATTTCAGCGATTTTTTTAAGTCTTTTTTTTTTTTCTTTTTTTTTTTCTCCTCCAGCCGCGCTCCTTCAACCCCGCCGCTGTCGGGAGTGAAATGGCGGCCGGCAGCGCCGCCCCCACCCTGGAGCCTGGTGCCCGGTACCCGGCCGCGGCCGAGGCGCCGCTCGCGGAGCTTCCCCGCCACGAACACGGGGATGCCGACCCGGGGCCGGGGGAGGTGGGGGGTCTGCCGGTTCCACCGCCCGTTGCCGTGGTAACGGCTACCAGGCCCGGGGCAAGCGGCAGGGCCGGGCCCCCGCCCGCACCGCCTCTCACCGCGGATGGGTTTATCCTCCTTCTCCTCCTCCTTGGTCTTCCTCTGGTCGGCGCCCAGGTAGTCCGGCATCCTGGCGACCCCGTCCCGCCGCCCAGCCCTGCCCCGGATGCGTTACGCAGCACGGCCGGGGCTTCCGGCCGGGCCGGGCCGCGCCGGGGGGACACCAAAGGAGGGTGCACCGGCCCCTGGGCGCCGCCGGCCCCGCGCCACCGGCATCTCCTTCCCCCCCGGCACCGCCGCCGCCGCAGGAGAGTTCCGCCCGCCACAGGCGGCGGCGGGGCGGCGTGCGCCGCGCCGGGTAAACTCCGCACCGCCCCGAGCCCGGGCTCCGTTGCAGAGAGGCGGCGTGGAGCGGGCAGGGAGCCGAGGCCGTCGACGGGAGAGGGGTGTCCGGGCCCCGCCGGGCCGCTTATCCCGCCGCACGCCGCCGCCGCCCCGGAAGCGCTCGGCGGGCGCCTCCATGCGCCGGCTCCTGGCAACCGGCGAGGCTGAGGCGAGCGGGGCCCGGCGCCCAGGCCCGAGGCGCGCTCCGGCCCGCCGCCCGCCGCCATGCTGCGGGGGGCGCAGGAGGGGCAGGTGACGGCCGTCACCAGGGCGCTGTCGGCCGGTAGGTACCGCCGGGCCCTCGGGAGCGGGGCGGGAGCGGCCCGGCCGCGGGGCTGCAGCCGGTGCCCAGGCGGCACGTCGGAGGGGGGAAGGGGACCGGGGCGTCGGTGCCGGGGTCTGCCGCCGCGGGGTGGAGGGGGGGGGGGAGCGGGACTGGTGCGAGTGCGTGGTCCGTGGGAACACACACACACACGCAGCACCTGCTGAGGCGATAGAGTGGCAAAAATCGTCTGTTTCTGGAGAACTTTTACTTTATCGCTGCGCTCTTCACGTGTTGCCTCCGCCTGGGCGCTCGCTGCCGGTCGGTGTGAGAGCAACAGCTCTGGCGGGGCGGCCCGGGGCAGCGGGGAGCGGTCCGCGTTTAACGTCTCTGCGCCGGTTTCCCCCCCCCCCCCCTCCCGGTTGCCCCAGGGAGGAGGAGATTGAGCATCATTTAACGTGTGCGTTCCCGTGGCTTTGGAAGCGGCTCTCAGGGTGTGAGAGCGCAGCGCAGTGTTGGGAAGGTACCGCCCGGTCGGCGCGTTGTTCTGGTGCCTGCGAGCTTTAAAGCAGCCCGGCGCTTTTAGAGCCAGCTCGAAGATTTGCCAATCTGCAGCCTCCTGCGGTGCAGTGCTTTTATGGGCTTTGATGGGGTTTAATTTAGGGGGGGAAAAAAAAAAAAAAGTAAACCACAGAAGATGAAGTTGCTTTTATGTTTTTGCTTATAGCATCAGTACTCTGTCAAGTGGAACCCGTGGGAAGATGGTTTGAAGCGTTTATTAAGAGGAGAAACATAAATGTTTCTGCCTCTTTCCAGGAGCTAGAAGATGAGAAGGAACTTTCTGAAGAATCAGGAGATGAAGAATTGCAGCTTGAAGAATTTCCTATGTTAAAAACCCTTGATCCAAAGGACTGGAAGGTATTCAGTTGATACAGATTAGTGTTAATTATTTTTGCTGGAAATCTCCTGACAAAGTTATCTGCCATTCCCAGCTGCTAAAGATCCCCTTCCTCCTCCCTTCCCACCCCAAATGGAATTGGCTTGCGTCCCTTAGCGTGACAGCTGGGTTTGTGTTTTCCACACATAACCGGTTGATGAGGGCAAACTCACCCACACATCAGCATACGATCTTAGTCTTGAACTGTTGCGTTTCATTTTACAGCATGTAAGCAGTAAAAGTGTCTCTTCTCGCTGTTACCACCGCCCTTATTCTGGAATTGTGTTAGTACTCTTAATATTAAAGACAGCAATTCAATTTTCCAATAATTTAACTTTCTAGGATCCAGTGCTTTAATCCAATTTAGATTAAGCTGCTTGAATTTCTGCAACAGTGGCTTGCTTTATTGATATTTGGTTATTCAATAATAATGACCTTTACGACAATTGTTCTTATAACCTTTTCCTAATATTTCTTGAGAGAGGGAAGAATTCTGCCTCTTGCTTTTAAAAGACTGGGAGAACTGTTTTTTTGCATGTGTTGTGGCTTTTTAGGTCGCATTTATCAGTGTTTATTACGGTTCTTTTTTTTTCCCCTCAGAATCAAGACCATTATGCAGTTCTTGGGCTAGGAAATATACGATACAGGGCTACTCAGAAACAAATCAAAGCAGCTCGTAAGTACCTTTCCTTCATAAACATACCTTTTTTTTTCAGATGTACACAACTGTTTTCCACGTGAAAATACATAAATGTCGTGAACAAGCTTTTTACTGTTTCACAGACCTAAAAATGCCCACTCTTTGATTTGTGTTGCTTACCAGCCTTCTGAATTCGCATCACAGCTCCGAAATCCACAGGCCTAAAGCTAGGGGATTCAAAAATTTCACCAAGTTCACATCTCAGCTTTCTTGCCTGTGGTTTTTTTTGTCAGCAACCTTGAGACTATAGCTGTACATTTCTGCATTTTTGAGTCTGCAGCCATGCTCAGTGAAAGGCAGAGAAATACACCCTGTCCTGTGTGTTTCAGTAAGTTGGTACCGTGAAGCCCCCTTGCAATGGTTAGCTGCCACGTTAATGCTAGTGAACGTTTAAGAAGTACGCTGCTGTTATCATTCTGATTAGACTGAGCATTGCACAGGAATGGAGCAGTAGCTCTTGAATTTTCAGGTATTCAAGTAACTAAAAATTACTTAGGCCACTGAGAAGCTTGGTTTTGTTCTTCTTTACTCATTTAACCCTGTGAAAACTGTAGAGTTCCTGTGGCTGGATCTCTGGGATATTACCAAGCCATTAAAAATGTAGTCTTGAGAGGTTAAGTTTCCGTGACATTTTGGGTAAGTAAACAATAGAACTTGGAAGTGCCAATGTGCTTCTTAATGATGTCGTGGGCCTGTGACTTAAATCATGACATGATTCAGAAGTGCATGCAGGTGACTGGGGGTATTTCATGGTACTTGCGTATGAAGGAACAACATGTTGGGCTTCAGAACTTTTTTTGCTAGAAAGCAATGTGATCAAGAGTTGACTTTGCAAGAAGGATGCAGTTTTATGAAATGAGCTGATGGTTTTGTGAGTTGATCTTGTGAACAACTGCCTGTATAACTGTGCTGGTGTGAGAATTACTGTCCCCAGTGAAACCACAGATACTCCCAAATGAACATGGCTGGAAATCAGTGAGTTACCAATTTGCACAGGAAATTATATTGCCTCAGATACGTCTTGCTTAGCAGTGCCACCATGGAGCATGTGCTAATATAGAATAGAGCAATACCTATTCTGGTGATGACTAGTGAGTGGTCTTGCTAACCTTGTCAAGCAAGAACTGAGGCATCTCTTTCTTTAGGATCCTAAAAGCACTGACCTATTACATGGTAGTATAGAGATGTGAGTCTTTCGCCAGTATATGCTGTGCTTTCCTATTTTTAACAAGGATTCTGATTTGTTTCTCAGAAGACAGGTTGCTGTAACTACTTGTGTGGTATCTTCTCTCTGGTATTTTATAGTAAGCCAAGAAGGTACAATTTGTGTTGTATGGTAATATGGCTGGACCTTTTGGCAAAGAAGTCAGTTTAAAATCTGTTTTTAATGTTTAAACACTAGCACAATTTTGGTAGCAACTTTAGTAGATACTCTGTGTTAGTTATATCTTAGGATTTAAGGCCTAAGTAGAGAGAGAACTTAAACACACACACAAGACTTTGTGGTCAATGTTATCCATGAGTAAGTGCAGCAGTTTTCACAGGCTCATGGCTGTAGTTTCCTTGCTAAATTTCATCTTGGATTGTGTTCAGAACTTGAGTAAAGAAATACAAAACAATTTTTGTTTTATCTGAACTATTTTGCTTTTCATTAGAAATAACAACTAAAATTACATTCATTATTTTTCTTTATTTTTTCAGTATAATTACACAGGGAATTGTACAAACTTGCACAATTAACGGCCTGAAACTGCACTATGCTTTTTGAAGCTAACTGTACGCTTACAGTTAGTGAAGCACCTTGCTATGCATAATATTAGAATAAGTCCCAGAAAATCAGTACTACTTCAGCTGATGAAGGTGGAATAGAGTTTCTGAGTTGTGGTTATTTTGTGTCCCAGCAAAGATGAAATAATTTTAATTCTGACAACAGTGTTAAATCAAAGAAAATTCATTAACTCATATCTGTTTTATTCCTGATGTTTTTTGGGGGGTTGGTTTTTTATTTTTTTCATTTCTTTTTTTAAGTATCTAATTAGATGAATATTCATTTGATTTATCGTATTACTTTTTAGTTTATGAGAAATAAAATTATGATGATGAAGCATTTCTAAACGTAATGCATCTATTTGCTAGATAAATCCATGGTTTTGAAACATCATCCAGACAAGCGAAAAGCTGCAGGGGAACAGATAGGAGAAGGTGATAATGATTATTTCACATGCATAACTAAAGGTAAGTGATTGATCTCTTTTATTAGTATTCTTTCAATCTACTGAGTAATCTGAAATGTAAATACAGTAAATATGTAAATGTAGTGCTTTATTAGGCTTTTAAATAATTGTCAATTACCGAAAAAACAGAGAAATTCTTTTTCCCTTTTAGAAAACTGCCTCAACAAATAGAGATCACATTAATGTAACTTCCCTTTGGGTAGAAGCAGTATGGGAATGCAGCTGATAGACGTTTGTCTGCCAGGCTACTTGGTGACAAAATGTGAACACTTGTAGCAGCGTGTGCAAAGATGAACCACTAGAGGTAGCCACACACCTGGGATAAACTCCTGTGCTAGAAAGTAGTTCCCCTAAGACACCAACAGCAACTGGAAAATCTGAATTCTTTTGGCAGGGTAAGCGCATTAGAGCATCTGTTGATTTGATGTAGCATATCAGTTCCTTCAGCTGCTCTTTTTTGCCCACAGTTGACTGAGTGAACTCAACTGAGTAACATTTCCTTTCTTGCCTGTAGTGATCTAGAAGACCACTGCTGGCCAATTCCGGAACTATATGGAGTGTTCTAGGAGTATGACTTATGCCTCTAGAAATGCTTTGGAGTTTGGCTTTTTTGTTTATTTTAAACAAATATTTTTTTTCCTCAATAAGGTCGGGGGGAAATCTTGGAATTGGTGTGTTCTAAACGGTCTTCTGGGTGTCTTTTTACAATACTAGTTAAAATGTTAGATGATACATCAGACAAGCTAATGATGTTTTCAGCCTCCCTTACCAGTTGTCAAAAGGAAAAAAAGTTGCCAAAGAATTATTTTTTTTTCCTGTAGTTGCAGTCATGTCAGAAACTGGCAGGTATTTACAATAAGAACCACCTTCCCTGAATTCAGGAATGTGCTCTGTGTTCTACATGCAAGGAGCAAAATGTATTTCTGCTTAACTGCTTACAATCTAAGTGTAAGGATAAACAGAAAGGAAAGCCCAAAGTGGCATGGAAGAGGAGTAATCCTTCCAGGCAGCACCCTGGAGGAAGGAAATGCAGTGGTAGGAAAGGGGAATGTGGAGAAGCAGCAAGCGGTAATGGAACAGAGATAAGAAACGCGGAAAGGCAGGAGTACGTAGGTGGGTCTGACAAAGGAATGAGCGGGAGATACAGTGCTGGGGGAGCCGAGTCTGTGGGAGTAGAACTGGGGATCTGTACAGAAGGGAAATCTCTTAAGTGGAAGAGGAACCAATGGATACGCACAGATTTTTTGCATCAGGAAAATGGTATGAGGGTTATTGAAGCTCTTAGCTTGCAATGCAGAGGATAATTGCGGTAATTTAGAGTACTGGCAGAGGGAAGTCCCTTCCCGGAGGGGAAGGGAAGACTGGCAGAGAGCAGCTCATTGGTGGTCCCTTCCTCTCCACGTTAACATGCGCAGTGAGATCAGTTTACAGAACCACAGAGCACCAAGGTCTCCTCCAGCTTATCACCTTCACAGTATCACAGTATCGTCAGGGTTGGAAGGGACCTCTGGAGATCATCTAAGTCCAACCCCCTGCCACAGCAGGGACCTTCTGGATCTCACCTTCACGGTGCAATGTTCTCTGCCCAGGGATGCAGTCAGAGAAGCCCACAAATGATCACAACACAAATTTGATTCCTTTGATGACTTTTCACTCTTATTGAAAAATAGCAGGTATTGTAGAACTGACAAAGTAATTCCACACTTCCTTGAGAGAAAAGAAGAGTTTACTGAAGCTACAGTGTGTGTGATTTCCAGGTTAAAATATTCAGTAATGTGGTGCTCCCCAACCGCAGGACTGTAAGAACAGGAAAACTGGGAGCGCGTGCGGGTTTGGCTAGTAGCTGTGTGGTGTTTTATACTCTTTCTGTGTCTCAGTACAACTTCATCACGAGCTGCAAAAAGTCTAATGAACAGCTGCCGTTCTTGCCAGTTCTGACATCGTATCAACTCAGGGACTGCTTTTACTCTGTGCCTGTCTTAGTAGACTGTTTTGTCAATTTATCTTCAAGGATCTGGTGTAGGATAAAAGCCTGAAGACGTCGTGCCCAAATTCCCAGTGCCTGAACTGAATTTACTGCTATAACATTATTTTAAATATAATCTGTTTTATTACACCGTAATGGTTAAATATGTTGTTTTTCATAAACGTTTTCCTCCTACTTGATTTAAAAGGAATTGACAGCAATGCTACTTGATGTCACTAAAATAATTAAATATCAAGCTGTACAGAATGATAGATCAAACACAGATTTGACAGCATCTTTTTAAACATTTAGCACCTTTTCTGTAACATTCCAACTTTGCGGGGAAGACTCACTTTAGTCTCATGTTTTATGTCTGGTAACTTTTTCTTCAGCTTATGAAATATTATCTGATCCTGTGAAACGACGAGCATTTAACAGCATAGATCCTACTTTTGATAACTCTGTACCTTCCAAAAGTGAAGCAAAAGAAAACTTCTTTGAAGTTTTTTCACCAGTTTTTGAAAGAAATGCCAGGTAAGCTATGTCAGACTGCCTTTGCTGTTGATGGAGAATCAGCATTTGCAAACTATTCGGGCATTGTGTTTGTAACAGGTGTGATTTTAAGGGATGCTGGGAGATGCATTAATTTGCTAGAAATGTAATACAAGTAAAATAGCGCAATCTCTATTATTCCATTTTAAAATAATCTGAACTGTCACACTGGTGGCATTGAGTTTGACCCATGAGATTAAAAAAAAAAAAAAGTCTGTTCCCGGCTCCAGAGTACTTACTGTCCTTTTTGTACAACACATTCTTTCATCTTAAAAGCTATTTACTATACCAACTGTAGATATGCCACTGACTAAAAATTCCTTTTTTTATGATTTTCTTATGAGTGTGAGACATTAACAGAAGACAATAGTTATGTTCACAATTTAGCTGGTTAAAAGAGAAGATAAGTGTAACTATCAATATTTGGTGGTTCTCTTTTAAGGTGTGTGACTCTTCTGCATTTGATTCATGCTTGCCAATTGACTTTGTATTAAGGCTATCACAATAGAAGTCTATTTCACCTTTTACCTGTATGAAAAAGTGTTTTATTGTATGAGACACTTTATAACACATTCTGAACAGTCCGTTGATTATTTAAAGTAGATTTATTGACTCTTGTTGTCAGGTGTTCCACAGATTCAGACTGTGGTGGTTAGATGGGTTGCTCCCTTCTTTGCTTGGAAATAGATGCTATAGCATGGAATAACAAATTCTAGAGCCTATGGAAGATTTCCCCTCTTTGTAGGGGAAAAAATGTAATGGAGGCAGAGCGTGCATTATTCCCTCATACTCCATTAGAGTATGTGGGAAACTTCCCGTGGCCTACCACAGAGCTGCGTTATTCACAGAGCACCTTCTGTCCACTTTCTGTAAGCTTCTCTACCAGGAGAATGCGTGTGGAGAATTTAATATCTACAAAGACAGCTTGTGCTCCATCACGTCTCCTTGTAGACACACCAGCTTTGGGCAGGAGGAGCTCCCCCAAAAAGGCCCAATGTGGAGGATGTTTAGAAGGAACTCTCCTGTTTTCTTCCTCTTTCCTGGTGCCCTTCTGTGTTGGTGGGAAGGAGCCTCTGATTTGGTATTTTGATCTGTACTTAACATGTGCCATGTTTTGAAGTAAGATTATACATATTATTTCTTGAATATATCCATTTATTTTCAGGTGGTCGAATAAGAAAAATGTTCCTAAACTCGGGGATATGAACTCATCATTTGAAGAGGTAGATGCATTCTATTCATTTTGGTAAGTTAGCCGATACCTCAGTTTCTATTCACACTATTCAAGACACACGATATAAAGGGCTTGCAGACCCTTTTGTATGTAGGTTGTTGGCCGTGGTCTGTTCTGACCTAGTAACGTCACGAAATTACCCCGTAGCTGCTTGGTCCCTTCCACAAACTGAGCTGTCTTTCTCTGAGCTAATACATCCGCGTTGTAAATTCACAATTACAGCATGAGCTTCTGACAGTTCTCTGACCACAATGGCTGTGAACCGAGTTGACCCGCAGACTAGAAGCGGGGTTCATCTCACTTAACTCGTTTTCAGGCAAGGTGTCTACTAGGTATTTAAGCTACCCTAGTTACGGGAGATCTGTCTAGTCCAATGAAGTCAGTGGCTTGACTCATTTGCTAAACACAGATGCTTATATAAAGACTAAAGTGATTTTTCTCTGAACTCTACAGACTGCAGGATATCTCCACTGCCTATAATGGAAGCTTACACAACTGCACTGTAGACATTTAGAGTTGGTGAGACTGATCCCATCCTAAAATACATTCTGTCCTACAGTACAGATAGATGTAAATCATTACTTTCAATAGCATCTTGCATTTTGACTTAACACAGTGGAATCATTGTAAGTGCAGTATAATTGTAAATTATGTACTATAAATTGTAAATAACAGCATAATTGCCTACAACAAACTAATAGTAAAAAGGGTCGATTATTTGTAATAGTTTTGCTGTTTTGTTTTTTTTTTTTACTTTTTTCAATTTGCTTTAGGTATAATTTTGATTCCTGGAGAGAGTTTTCCTATTTAGATGAAGAGGAAAAAGAAAAAGCAGAATGGTATGTAAGTAAAAAGAAATTTGACAGGAGACTGAGAGATTGATACAGCAAGATTTTCCAACTTTCTATTAAGACTATAAGTTGTAGGAAGAAAAGTAGCTGAACTAAGACTGAATTCCACGCTCCCAGCTTAGCAGTCAGTCATGGACTTGAACTGGACTGACTGTGGGCTTTTCTGTGTCTTACTTGTGTAATTGAAGCAGCTCTTGCCTGCAGCGCAGAGGTCTTTCTGAGGTGCTTTGAAATGTGTGTTAAGTTCAGACTTGCAGTTCCAGCGAGTCCCAAACACAGGTGGAACCTGGAGCCAGAACAGTGGATGAGTAAGCAAGCGTCATGTCTCGCTCCAACTCTTTATTAAACTGTGCTGAGACAAGTGATACTTTCTGGAATTTAGAGAGATCAGTTCTGATGGCTTGATGTTAATAAAAATTGTGTATTTGTTGATGTAGTGGTAGTCACTGAATTACTCAGACCATGTTGCCTTTGGAAAATACATTCTATTTTTATCCTTCCTGCAATTATAAACACAGAATGTTCAAGTTAGACTACCAAATCATTTAGTCTAACATGTATTTCACAGGACACAACCTTTCACTTAGTCATTCTTGTATAACCATAGCTTGCATTGTGTGTACTCTTCTTCCAGGTTTGAAGAGAAATCAATTTTGTAGTTGGATTCAGTGATCAGTTTGCTTTATGGCTAAAAACTGTGCCATATTTAGGCTGTAGCTAGGCATTCATTCTGCTTCTCTTATGCCTTTTCCTACCATTAAATTTTTTGAGTCTCTCTGGACCCCATGTTCTCTCTCCTGTGCAGGTGCTGTGAAGGCACTGGAGTCAATTCCATACCACTTGTATTTTTGATGAATTATACAGATTAATCTCTGGGCTTCTCATTGGAGGAAGGCTCTTGAATTATTTGCGTAGCTCTTTTTTGTAGTTATTCCTGTCATTAGTGTCCTTCTATAAAAACGTTTAGACAAATGGTACATTGCATGCTGTACTTCAGAGAGCGAGCTATGTTTTAATTTGTGTTCAGATGGTCATGATTCTTGTTATCCCTTCTTGCCAAAGGTGACGTTGCTCCTGTTCTAAACCTTCAGTCTACTTGTAGTAGTCTCCTACTCTGTTATGGAAATTATTTTCTGTGTTCTGAGGTGTATTGTTCTGTATTTGGTTGTGTGGATGAGGATATAGACCCCCACTAAAAATTTATCTCTTTCTTGACAGCACTGACAAATATTTTCAGATCACTTAGCCGATTATCAATCTGTCTAACCTAAGCTATATTTTACTGGAGTAAATCTGGCGTGATTTTACTGGAGTGTAATGGTACTTCATAGAAACTGTTCTTTCTGTGCAGATAGGTTTACTTGACATGACCTATATTCTGTAAAATTGAGATAATTGACATTGATTATATCGCTGCCCTTTAATTAAAGTGTATACCAACATTCCAGTTGTTTTGCCTGGGCTTAATGTTAGGTCAACAAGTGGATTGCATTTAAAAAAAAAAAAAGTCCATGATCTCATTCCCTGCAATGATAGATAAGCAGCTTGTTTTGTCAGGTTTATGTAATTGTGTAAATGCTTAGCATTTTTGACATGAGCTTGGGGCCTGGAACTTCATTTTTTTTGAAGTCTATTTTTGAAGTATTCAGAGAAGAGCATCTGTGTGTGGGGAAACTTTTTTTGAAAAGTTTGTTGTTGCTTTCTAAAAGACTGACAGCATAGGGTATTAGCAGTGAACTAACTATGCTTTCCCTTTTTAGTCGAGATGAAAGGAGGTGGATTGAAAAGCAGAACAGAGCTGCCAGAGCATTGAGAAAAAAAGAAGAAATGAACAGAATTAGGACACTTGTTGGTAAGCATACAAACTGCTGGTTTTTTAAAGAGAGGTTTGTTAACTAACAGTGGAAGTCTCCCGTTTTTCTTTTGTACATGATGCATCCTTTCTTCTGCCAGACAATGCATACAGCTGTGATCCCAGGATAAAGAAATTTAAGGAGGAAGAAAAGGCAAAGAAAGAAGCAGAGAAGAAAGCAAAGGTAGAAGCAAAACGGAAAGAACAGGAGGCAAAAGAAAAAGTAAGTTAACTGCTTTATTTGGATTGAAAAACCCTGGTTCATTCACACCTGGTCCCCACTGCTTCAGCTTCTAGATGTGTCAGAAAGCTACTGTTGGAATTATATTGGTGTTGTCTTTGATCCCTGTGCAACAGGCAGTGCAAGACTGGCAGCCTTTTGAGAATGAGATGAAAACAAGGAGCACAGATCTGAAACAAAAAAACTTCTAAAACTAAGTTTTGTTGTTGCATACACTTCCTCTGGTTTAGAGGCAGCCATCAGGTTCTGTGCTCTACTTTTGTTTTTCATAAAATGGCTACAGCTGCTTGCCTCGTGCCCATGGTCTGTGAATGGTTGGTTGGTATGAAACACTTTGATGTAACATAACATATTTGATTAATATTAACAGTTTGGAAAAGATGGCTCTTTCTGAAAACAGTACCAGGAATCAAAGGGAACTGTAAGGTGCTAAAAAGTTACTTAAAATACAACACTGGAGCATGTTAATTTATGTTAATTATGATAATTAATTTATGTTAATCGTGCAGAAGAAATGTTGGACCACTGTGGTTTTGCAAGCTTACACTCTTGGGGCAGGCACAGGAAATATAATAAAGTTCTGTATCTTCATTGTGAAGGAAGTCAGGATTTATAAACTAGGGGTCCTAGTAGTAAGTATTTGAGTTAATGCCAACTGGTATGTGTTTCATCACCTCCCTCTACGTTCTTGGAAAATCAAACCTGAAAGTATTGATGTATTAAAAAACAGAAGCAGCACATTTTAATACTGAATGACCGTATAACAGTGTGATTTTGTTGAGCTTTTTTGTTTGTTTTTTACTTTTGATTGCAGCAAAGACAAGCAGAATTAGAAGCAGCACGGTTAGCAAAAGAAAAGGAGGAAGAAGAAGTTAGGCAACAAGCATTAGTAGCAAAAAAGGAAAAAGAGATACAGAAAAAAGCAATCAAGAAAGAAAGGCAAAAACTGAGAACAACATGCAAGGTATTTAAATGTTATTATAGTGAAATACAGGTTACATCAGTGAAATTACTATGTTTGCTTAGATCTGACCCAATCACATGCTTGCTTGTTCTTATGGACGGAGATGGGTACGGAAAGTGGGTTTATCATACAGTTTTGAATTATGAGTAAAGCTGACCAAATAGGTCCAAACACAGCAGTGCCCGAAGAATGCTGTGTGTTAAGCCTTTGTCTGAAGGAACAAGACGATAAAGTTCAAGAACTTTGTAGAACATGTATTTCTGCTTCCAGAACTGGAATTACTTTTCTGATAATGAGGCAGATTGTGTTAAAATGATGGAGGAGGTGGAAAAGCTTTGTGATCGTCTTGAGCTAGCAAGGTGAGTTTTCCTGCTGCTGATTTCTGCTTGTTTTGATACCCATCTTTCTACTAGCTATCCGTTGTAACTTAATAATTTATTTTTAGTCTGCAATGCTTGAATGAAGCACTTACATCCACAACAAGGGAAGGAGGAAAGGCGGCTGTAGTAAAACAGGTAATTATGCTGAGTGTCAAACCAAAATAACAGAATAATTTGATTTGTGAAATCTACATGACTGAATTGAAGTAAGATACAACATAGCTGCTGTGGAGTCCTGCCTGTTAAACACACAGACCTGAGTTTCAGAGTCCCCAGGCAGACTTGATCTCTGCTCTATTTTATACAGTGCAGTTCATGGCTGGTGAAGTAACCAGGGCCAGCTGAGAAAAAAATACGCATTTTTAATTAGTAAAGGACACAAAACCTACCGCTTGTACAGTGTACAGAAACAGTAGAAGAATTTAACTTTGCCCAAGGATAGGTAGCAATTAGCTAGAGGGGAAGGAGGGCAGTCTTTACCTATTCTGTCACGCAAGAAAAATCCTAGTCTAGTATCCATGACCTGGGGCTAGATCCACAAAAGGACTTAAGTGCTGCAGGCTGTAGGCACTGGAAGGACCAGTGGGTTGGATACCAAAGGATGGAAAAAGCAAGACACTTGTGATCAAGATTTACAAACCTCAGCAAGGATATACCTAAACTTGCCAGGAGGGAAAAGCCATTTGGACTAATAAGGCTGAACCCACATCCTGCCGAAAGAGTAAGATGCTTTCTCCCATCCGCTTTGGATTCACAGCTGTGAACTTTCTTTCCTGGTGGGGAAGATGATCTGTCCCCATCCCAGGGTCAGGTTTACTCATCAGACAATTTAAGACTTAAATCCCTCTTGTCCTACAGGGGACTGAATCCAATCTCCCCATCTCCAGGAGAGCATTCCAAACATGGGACAGTCACCTTTCTGTCTCTCTGTTAAAACTGTTTCACTTTGCATTAATAAAAATTATCTATCAGATAATTTTCCTTTTGCCAGGAAGATTTTATTATGAGGTAGACAGAGAAAAACCTATTTTGGGCATCCTGCCAATGGGTATAAGTGCATAGCTTTTTTAATATTGCCAAGACTGGACTGGGCATACTCAGAAGCATTACATTAAAGATATGTCACACCACAGTCTCAAGATGTGGTTACAGTTCACAAAGATATGTGGTGGGTAACTGAAGTTCTGCTGAATTGCTTGCCAACAAACTACACATGGTAAGCACTTAGTAACTAAAATCTGGGTTGTTGCAGTTAATGCTAACTTAGTACAACCATAGTAACTGAGAATTTCTGGCATAACCAGGCTTAAGTAGCAGTTAGGTTGGAAGATTTGGCAATCGGTGTGTTCAAATACCCTCATTAGTCACTTCAGGTCCTTAATACTTTTGTGGATCTGTCCCTGTAAGTCAGCGCTAGCCTGGGCATTCACACTATATACAGGAGTTTTGCCTAATCCTGGGAGTGTTCATTTAATTTCCTAGTGAAGTTGTGATGGATTTCTGCTGTAGCTCCTAATTTGGGATGGCCAAATTTATGCATGTGATCAAGGGAAATAATACTGGAGCATATAAGCTCCTCCCTTTCCTTATATATAATGTACAGAACAGAAACTAAGCAAAATTCAAGGCTCAAAGCAATTCGAGAGAGAGGGTGTTATGTCACTGTAAAATATAAAAATAAATAAATAAATGCTTGTTTACAATCCTTCAGATAGAAGAAGTAAATGAACAAATAAGGCGAGAAAAAGAAGAGGCAGAAGCTCGTATGCGCCAAGCAACAAAGAGTTCAGAAAAGTCAACCACTGGTGGTGGAGGGGGAAGCAAAAATTGGCCAGAAGATGATTTACAGTTGTTAATTAAAGCTGTGAACCTCTTCCCAGCAGGGACTAACTCAAGGTACTTCTCAGGTTTGGTGTTAAAAGCCCTACTAACAATTTTTAATTGCATGGAAACAGTTTAAAAATTAGTTTAAAACAACCATAATACAACTTATTTTCAGACCATCCTAAATATGATGTCAGTTTAAGGACTCCCTGAACTCCCTCCTTTTCCTTGACCGTTGAGCAGCCTGTGGTTGGTTCGTCTTCTCTTAGTACCATGCTCCACGTGTCACTGGAGTTAGCTCTGGCTCTGTGTCTTGTTTCCCCCGTGCAAACTTGGGCCTCAGTCCCTCAGTAAGATTGTGCTGAGGTGCATGTTCGCACAGGGCTTACTACAGGATAGGCTCTAGTCATTAAAGCAGAGAACAAAACTGGAATAATGACTATGATGCAGCTGGGTAGGAATACAAGTGAGTAAGCTACTTCCAGTAGCTCCACAATGAATGTGAGGCTGATTTCTCCTCTACACGGTAGAAGGAAAGCAGCCGGAGATATGAGTTCAGTGCCCCAGCTCTCTTCAGGGGAGAGCCAAGGGAAAAGGGAAAGGCTGGAATTCACAGAAAGCAGCACTGACAATTAGCTTACTAATAAGAACAGGAGCATGCCTTAAATCCTGTTCTTTCCCAGAAGTGAAACACCTTTTTCCACTTAGGATTCACAGATCTGAAGCCTCCATTACAAGATTTGGATGCTTACTTTTAAAAAAAAAAAAAAAAAACAAAACACCAAGCTGTCATACTCTTTATGGAGATGATACCAGTACCTCTTTCTGCACTGCAGCTCAGCAGTCAAGAGTACTCATTGAGAGCACAGGCCTAGATACGATACCCCTGTCTGATCAGGTGCAAATATTCCCTTCTGTTTTCTAAGAATGCACTAGGAATAATTTTGGCGCTAGGGCTGTTCCAGCTGTCTCCTGTTGGAGCCACTTTATGTGATACTTAGATATTCTTCTAAGGGGCAGTGGACAAAGGGTTAGTAACTTGTCAGCCCTTTCACTGCAGCCTGCAGTATTTAATCTCTGAGGTGTTTAGGGAATTCAGGAAAGCAACAGCTTTGGAGGATTAGAGGTTTGCGCTTACACACCTATATTCTACCCCATCCTTTTTCTGTATCTGAAGCCAAGAAGTTCACCCAAGCTGACTGAATTCTTAAGGGAAACATCTGCATTTAGTGACTAAAATCTTTCCAGAATAGTTACCATGAGAGTTTATACGTATTTAAGTATGATTAAACTTACTTAGGAGTTGATATAAAAGTGTACAGGAGCTTGACTGTAGCTTGTATGAAGATGAGCTATTACGTAATGTGCTGGTTTACCCTTTCTACCCTTGCTTTAGGTGGGAAGTTATTGCCAATTACATGAACTTGCACTCTACTACTGGAATAAAACGAACAGCAAAAGATGTCATCAATAAAGCAAAGAGCCTCCAAAAACTTGGTATCTATATTACCTTATTTCTGCAGTAAGATGGTCTGCATGCTTCTATATAGCTTGATTTTCTTTGAACAGTATTGTGTTTCTATTATCACAAAATCTTCTGTATATCCCCAAAAGAAAAGTAGTAGTAGTATTTAGTAGATTTAGAGGAGCACTTCTGTAATTCAGCATTTTCAGCCTTATGGCTGTTGTGTAAGTCACCACCTCATGAGTGAGTCTCAGGAATTCTCTGAATCTAACTTGATGCACAGATGTCTAGGCTCCATGCATTGCCTAGGCTCCTCTACGCTCAGAGAGACAAGCAAGCCTCTGAGAAAGCTCTCTACAAAGGAAAGGATCTAGAATAAATGGAATTGATGAAGCTATAGAGATACTCTGGTGTTGGACCCTATTCATCTTTTTAAAGTAAGACACCTAAATTAATGTGGCTCATCTCTTGTGGTAAATGGAGCCTAGAAAGCTCTGGAATAAGTTCTCAAAGAAAATCAAAACATTCTGCTATAGAACAAAAAAACCCAAAATTTTCAAGAAGTTTCTCCATTCCATAGCACATACCTGCACAAGGAGACCCAGACCTTCCCAGTGTTCCTGCCCCTCTGACACACTTCTACTCTGGGTAATGTGTGAGGTTTGTACCACAGCCCCTGAGAGAATAATCATCTTGATTTCACTGAAGTTGCAGGTTCACACTTAAGCTTATACAGAGAAAGTATTCATCTGGGCAGTATAAAGCAGGACAGGGGTTAGAGAGCCTGACAATTTGAGCAAAGTTTATTGGACCCTGACAGATTGTTTTTTTTTTTTATCTACCAACCTCCTTACTATCATTTTAAAGGAAGTAGTAATTTGGTTTTTTGATTATGTGACTATTAGTTTACAATAATCTGCTATGCCTGGCCTTAACTTTGTTGCAATAATTATTCTATTCGATGTCTGCTGCTCATAGACCCTCATCAAAAAGACGACATAAACAAGAAAGCGTTTGACAAATTTAAAAAAGAACATGGTGTGGTGCCTCAGATGGACAGTGCTGCCCCCTCGGAACGATTTGAAGGTAAAGGTGAAAAGAGAGCCTTTCTTGCAGAGCAGTCTCCTCTGTGCATCTTAGTAAGAAAGTAATCCAGAACTTATTTCAGACTTGCTTAAAAACAAACTAACTTACAAACTTACATAGCAAGTAAGAAAGTGATCCAGGCTCTGTTAGTGGATTTGAGGGTGTCTGATACACACAATACAAGACATAGTTAACAAAACGGTGACAGTCTGAAATGCTTCCTAGTGAGGCAACAGGTTAAGTCGGATGCTGAGATTATCTGTTCCACCAAGGGTGCTACATTTTCAGGTAAGAGTAGGCCTGAGGGGATTGCACTTGAAGTACAGGATCATCCTACAGGTAACCTTTGGTCTCCTGTTAAACCCCAAACACCTCCATCAGATTTTCCAGACACTTGCAGAAGGCTGTTTCCTTACCAAGTGTTACTGAAACACAAAAAGAAAAGCTACATTGCTGCCCTAATGATGTGGCTTCACAGGGCAGCTATAATGATCTAACACCCAGCTGACAACGAAAGATGTTACCTTCTAACTTCTCCGTGCTTTATTTAAAGATTCCAAGGGCCACTTCTCCAGTCAGTTTCAGGGTTGGGGTTTTTCTTCTTTCAGTGTTTAGTACTGGGTAGCCCTTAAGTCAGACTAGTTGTATCACAGAACTGCAAGGATTTTAAATCAACTATAATAGGTTTTACAGTATTTTCTTAGGCTTATATCATAGACTTCTTGTTAAATATTCTTTTTCCTTACTATCATTTTTGCATTTAAAAACAGGATCACCTTTAGATTCATCACCTTGGACTACAGAAGAACAAAAGCTTTTAGAACAAGCATTGAAGACTTATCCAGTAAATACTCCCGAAAGATGGGAGAAAATAGCAGCAGCTGTTCCAGGCCGGTCAAAAAAAGACTGCATGAAGCGATATAAGGTACAGTACCTCACCTCCTTCTAGGATTGTAATTGGCCCAGGTCTTGTTAGAATCCTTTGCTTTTAGTGTTGCTTTCTGTACCAGAGACGGTATCTGACAACAGTAAACTAGTGCAAGTTGAAGCCTTATGGAGAAACTTTTTTTTTGTAACTCAATCCCAAAAAAGCAGTAAGGACTAAGTTTTCCTCAGTGGAAGTAGTGGCTCAGGAAGGGGAGTCTGTCTTGTGAAATCTGTCTTACAGTTTGACAGCAAGCTCTGGTAGATGGTGAAGTCCTATCCCTAGCCTCTTGTAGGTAAAGTTCCTGCTAGAGGGGGAGCAGATGAGCGTTGACCTTCCATGAATTTATTTGTTTCTAAGAGAAATTGTTTTAAGGTATTAAACTGTCTAAACTCCTCACTATGTTGACAGCTAGAGTGTTTCAGGCTGAATATATGTAGTTATAACAGCACTGTGGTTTTGAACAAGTTCCACGCTTAGATAAGTATCTCTCTCTCCCAACTCTCCAGGAACTTGTTGAAATGGTCAAGGCGAAGAAAGCTGCTCAAGAACAAGTGATGAATGCTACTAAAGTCAAGAAATGACTCTTACTGACAATCTTTGTTTTATAATAAAAATGCAAATACTGTACATGTTTTCATTCCTTCCTTAATTATACAAATACACAGCACTGGCTGGTTCTTGAGTTTTAATCTTCTCAAATGCATTTCTCCAACTCAAAAGCTTTAAGTGGGGGTGTAGTTGTTTTTTTGTTTGTGTTTTTTTTAAAGCTCAAACATACTGAAAGTTCTTGTTATTCACTACTCACGAAGCCAATACATGCCACTGCAGATTTTGTTATACTCTGGAAGTTGTTCAATCGGACCTGGAAGTTAAAGAAAGTTGGCCATGACACATGCTAAACTGATACCAGTTGGCGTGGAGGGTTATGGGAGGTTAGGGAAACTTGTACAACGTACCCACGGCAGCAACTGCAGGATGCTTATCGTAGATGTACTTTGTGCAAACTTCTCTAACAGTCTGGGCATCAATAGCCTAGAAGGGGTAAAGAGACATCTTTGTTACCAATCCCATCTAAAAAAATATTAAGAGCCAGTGATCTTAATTTTACATAATCCAGGGGAACAAGCAACAAAACAGTTGAAAATTTTCTCACTTGGGAACAGTTTAACTTCGGTATTGACACTTCCTGTAGCAATTAAATTTCTTAAGGGCCTAACTTAAAAGTTGCAACATAAGCGCCACTTACTTCAATTCTTGCCTCAAGTTCTGGAATTGGGATACGGCGCTTATAACACAGCATTTGTCTTCCAATGTCTTCACAGATTGGCGTGGACCCTGAAATAGGGGAAAACATGCTTCAGTTATCAGCATACACCTCCACTAAGAATAAAAAGCTCTCATAAGTCTCACCATCAAGTTGTAGCAGCATATTTGTCTTCAGAAGATTTTTTGCTCGAGCTACTTCATTTTCTGTAACGCTTGTGCAAAGTCTTATCCTGAAAAATAGTTTAAATCCAAAGGCATTAAATAATGGTGAAGCACAGCACACAAGATCGCCTGTGATAACGAGGTGCATATACATTAGTACACCTGCCAGGCACATATTTTCTATAGACAGAGCTGCTAAGAGAATTTGGTATGGAAACAAGCCATAGGATGCAAGCGTAAGGGTAGGGTTTTTTGGAAGCATACCAATATACCTAAGAGCAAGTTTTCCCCCTTACAAGAGCTATATTTCATTTTATTAAATGAGTATTTTGAGCCAAGTGTAGTCCATATTTGCTATCTTGAGAATAGCTGTTGCTAAGATAGTAGGAGCCAAACAATTACAGGTAATAACCCAGGCAGCAATCCATTACTTCCTGGCTCTTGGTGAGATAATGATTCATCCCACTGCCTATGGAACATTTCACAAAGACAGGGAGTGCATTAGACATCTTAACACATTCGTGTCACAAGAATAGTTCGTATCTTCCCTGGTGCTAAGCTGCAGCGAACAGACAGCTAAAGTGATACCATTTTTCTCCACAAGTTGTTTACAAAGATCTCAGAGTAATGGTACATGAGAAGCAATCTACATGGTTAGACTCCTCATTTTCAAGTTTTCTTTCAACTATTGCTTCAACTTCACCCACTTTAAATCAGTGCTCTTGAATAACCTATGATGTCTGTTTCAAATCACATATCCAGTTCAGGCATTACAGTTGCACCTATGGATATCTTTCCAATTTATATTTAAGCCTTAGAGGAATTAATATTATCGAGAATCCCAGCTTTCAAAATTCCCCATATAACAGCTTGCCTACCTTACATCATTTAATTTGCTCATGTACTCACTAGAGGTCTATGTAACACCACCACCTGGTACATCATGTGGGATAGCAACTGCAGAATGTGTAACTACTAATGGTGTTTGTAGGGAATTGCACATTTATTATTCTCCTTCATGAATATTACTCTTTCAGTTGTCAAACATGCAGTTCATGAGTACTGTATACTGACTTAGTAGTATTCTAAAAAGTTTGATGCATTTTCATCACTCCTGTCACTTGCAAGTCAAAAAAAATCACTGCTGTATTTTCTTGCACAAGGAATGTTATTATATTAACTACAGTTACTATTTATTCTTCCAGGGCAGAAAAACCTAAACCTTAAGCTATTCAGTCCAAGTAAGGGCGCCAGAAACTAGCTGTTGGGACTCTGCATTGAGTGCCAAAGTTTAGAACTTCATGCATTTGTTTTTTCCAGGCAAGCCTAACCAGACAAACAAAAAGATTCTCTTTAAACGCTTGCTATTTTTTAAACTGTATTCCTCCGCTGAAAACAATCTTTTTTAAAGAAACAGTTGTTAGCTTACCATTCTCTCTGAACAAAGTGCACCATGTCCTGTATAGTGGATGGCTCACAGACCATATAGAGGCCCCACAGCCCTGTATCAGTGTAGCAGGTGTTGAAGGACTGGAAACTGTGACACAGGTTACCATGGCAGGCAATCTGAGCGAGTTTACTGGATAAATTCTGCTGAGGCAAAAGAAAAATAGATTATTAAGTTTTTTGAAAATCTGCTAGTCACCTCCGTGGTCTCCTGTATTCATTTCAAGGACGACAGAACATGTAGTAGTATCACACGCTCCAGTGAAAGCTATGAGGTTAATTATCAGCTCTTCAACTTAATAGTTTCTTTCTTTCCATTTAATCTCATGTTTCCAAGTAACAGCCCAGACTTAAGCCAAATTAATAAAGCTACTTAGGTTCAAGAAAGGGATGGCTACTGATACCTGTATGTCATTAGAACCTGTGGGTATGAAACATCCAACTTGCCATGAGGGATGGCAGACCTCAAGTCCCCTCTATTTTGGTGGTTTAGAACCACCTGCTAAGATTTTGCTAGATCTTGGGCAACAAATTCTCTCACTCATGACTGGATCCCCTTCTCCCACTGCAAAAAAGGACCTTCAGAAATAGCCATAAAATAGCAGTAACACCATCAGATAGGTTTGACTGGGTCTGTACTGGCAGTAACCAAGTCGGAGAGATCTCACCAGCCCGCCAGCCTCATTAAGAGCAGGAAGGTGTTTGCAGGTTCACTCACCACGCCTCCTCCAAAGGAACGATCCCAGTTACCTATCAGAGTATTTGCTACCATAAGCGGGATTGTATCTGGGTGCGACCAGCCAGCTGCTTCAACAGCTATAGCAATGTGCGCCAAGGGCATCTTGTCATCTCTTATACGGATCTGTGGGAACATAGGAAAGTAGCCATAGTACAACCTGTACACGGTAACGTACACGGGAAGTTAAATGGCAGGAGACAGACACTTCCATTACATCTGGATTATAAAGCATGCACAGAGAACCAAAAATTAAAGCATATGAAGCTTTATTTAACATCGAGCTTACCTAGTCTTCCCTGTGGCAATTTCAGAGCACTTCCCCAACAGCAAGCCCCATGCCGTGTACAGAGAGGGCATTACAATCATTTTACAACAAACAGCAGCAAGGAAAGCTGAGGACTTCAAAATCCGAATAGAGCTGGGAATAGAACGCAGATGCCTTGGTTCTCTGCCATAACCTTTTTATTAGTGATTCTCAACAAGTGGAAATGCTCCAACACCGTGGGCAAGGGGATAAAAGGAAAGCAGCAGTAGGGTAAGGGAGGTATTCCTCCAGGAACTGATGAAGCAGAAGAAGTGGCGGCAGTGAGGCCTGTCCAAGAAAGGTTGGAAAGTACTGCTTTGGAAAGCAGCTACTCTGTTGCCCTCACTGCAGGCAAGAAACCTTTTAATCTGCTGAGCCTGTGGCCGAGAAGCTGTCTCTCCTCAGCAAAGAGCACATGCCAGTTGTGCTCACAGGGGATATAAGGGCCAGCTCAAAAAGCCATCTAACAAGCTTACCTCACTACCCGTGAAGCTACAAGGTGGCAGGGGTGGCAGTCCTCCTTCTGGAGCAGATGGCAAGTTACCAAAGTGGCACTTTGCTAGGTCAAGTAGCTCATCGTGACAGACCCCTGAACAAAAATATTTCACATACTTTGTACTGTTACACTGTAAACAGTTAATTTAAATTGCTGTGCAGTTTAAAGACTCAACCAAACAGTAACTTAGCAGTCCCCCACCTTTAATGATACTTTCCGATTCCTCACACCTCCCTGTTACACAGAGTAAGATCATAATTATCACCCTCCTTAATCCTCTTCAATAGCCTTCTATTAGTGTTACACCAAATCAAGCGGTTTGCTCTCAATTTGAAGCCTGAATGTTATTTCTCTTTCTCTGCTTTCTTTGCTACTTCCCTGTTCACACTGAACCCCGTCTAGGGCCCTCTTTTCCTGCCCACGTGGAAGAACGACCTTGGCCTCTAATTCACTTCTAGTTACTGGTTTAAGAATGTTTCTGGAATACTACTGAGGGGAAAAGGGAACAAAAGTGCAAAGGGTATGAGGGCACAAAACATGCAGGACTAACAATGAACTTCCAGGACCTACTGAACAATGGGTAATTCATCATGCTGTTCCCAGAAACTTAAAGACCATGGTTTTAAGCAAAGTTTCACATGATCCAGGGTGAATACCTCATACTGACCTCCAGCAGCAGCCAGCACCATTCTGGGTCCTTTGTAATGTGTTGTTATGTACTCGACCAAGTCATTACGGTTTATGGATCTAGAAACAGTCAAGGGAACATCACTACTGCATCAGTAAAGTTCATTAGAGTAAGACAAGCTAAATGTATAAAACAATACAATATCAAAATAATTGTAAGTTCTGCCAAATGCAGAGAGCTGTGCATAGAGGCAGAAAGCTAAAATAAGGGTGACTTCCTAAAAAGGAGATAGGAACTTGAGACATTTTGCCTTTCAAAGCTCTTCTAGCTTCCTAAGAATGAATGAGAATTACAACTCAGTCAGGCAGAGACAGGATCCACTAATGACCTCATGCCAATTTCAAAACAGCACATTTAACAGTCTCCTGGCTGCGCTAGTATAAGCAAATGCTGAAAGAGCAGTGCAAACGCAGTGGTATTTACAATAACGCCCAACACCTGACCAATGGGAAAAAGAAGCATTTCCAATTTTGCATCAGATGCATTTTTAACAAAGAGGAGAAAAATATGGCAAATAATTAAGACATGCAGTAGACACCTGAAGTTCACATACCCTTTGATGCCTGCATACAGAAGAATTAACGCCATAGGGGAATTTTTCTTACAGTTATATCCAGTGCAATTTCAGCTACCTTCCAGGTAAAAATGAAAACTGACAGTTCCCTACGTTTTCAGATGAGTCTTCTCAATATATAGAAGTTACCACACAATCAAAGACAAATTTGGACATACTTAATGTTTTCTGTGGGTCCCAAAATCGTCCGTCCTAGGGCTGTCTTCTGATAGGCCGTAGCATGAAGGTAATCAAAAACAACTTCTTGTAAATTGGTTTCAACCTCTTGCATCTCTCGAAGTATAACTCCTCGCTCACGCTCAATCTCTGCTTCTCCCAGGGTACTGTTCTGAATTATGTCAGCAAGAATTTCCACAGCTAATTGAAAATAGAGATGGGAATGGAAAATGTATTTTCAGACTGCCATAAAAATCTAGTTCCAAAAGTAAAACTGATCCCAAAGACACAGCGGCCCAGGATTTGCAAGGGGACATAAGACTTGATCTGCAGGAAGGGAGAAGTCCAAAAGGTATTTTCTTTTGGGAATCTAAAGACAAAAGTGTTTCAAATATCAACTTCCTGGCACTCTCCTTTCCAAACCTGCATTCTCACATTCCTGTGATGTTCAAGAAAGGACTTTTCATGCAGGAAGGAAGGCACTGTTACACTGCAAAAGCATCATTCTGTGTTGTCACATCAGGAGCTGGATAAGCGCTTCATTCTTTGCTGCTTTTCTGATGAATGAAAGCAGTTACCTCTTGGTAAGTCTTTCGAAAAAGCCTTTGCATAATACACGGTTTGTTCCCTGGACGTATATGCATTCAGATGAGCTCCCATGTTCTCAATCTCAAGTTCAAGGTCTAACTGAGATCTCTTTTTTGTTCCCTGAAATAAAACAGTAAGAAAATCAAAGCAGACCCTTTAATTCACCTACTCATCATTACTACTTGTCTGGAAAAGTCAAGGCCAAGAGAAAGAATAAGTCTTCTGGAAAGAAAACTGGCATGCTAATCTGTCCAAGTTTGAAAGTCAGATATAAATCCTACTATGCTCTGCTCCCAAATGAAAACAAAAAGCTGGTAAAAGGTGGACTGTGTGTCTTCTAAGAGTATTAGAAGTTAAAAGTGAGTTAAAATTAGACCTGTGTTACTAATCTATAGTTGCATATCAGCTACACAGAACTAGGACTTTAGCTTCATTTTCTAATGGAAACCAAAGTCTAAGTTGTCCACTTTCTTCTATCCTCGATTTGGAAAATTTATTTATACAATTCTGACAAAGTTTTATCATTTATCTTTAAAGATAAATAGCTCAGAAATCCATTGTAGACTTCTACATCAATACTCATACTCACCTTGAAAGCCATATGCTCAAGGAAGTGAGCAGTTCCATTGTTCTTCTCATTTTCATACCTGCTTCCAGCATCAATCCAAAGTCCAACCTCAATAAAGAAAAAAAAGTCATAATTTTACCAGTTAGCAACGCAGCTTTGCTGTTTTTCTGTATGAACTACACTTAGATTTTCAAAACCTATTTTTAAATGGCTCTTTCCTTAAACGAAGCAGGTTTTCAAGAAAACATCGATCTTCACAAAAAATCTAATCACAAATCATTTACAAAAGCCTTAAGACTTCTATTTCCTAGCTTAAGTTTTAAGAACAATTGTTAGTAAACATTCCAAGAATGTAATTTAGTTCCTCAAGGAAATGAACACACGTGAACAGTTACAAAAAAACCTTTCCTTTACAAGTTACCTACTGTGCATGTTGAGAGTCCAGAGTCTTCAGAAGCTACTTGCAAGCCGTTTTCCAGAGGACTAACCCTAGTTTCAGGAACATTTAAGATTACTTCTGTTGCTGCTTTGGAAGCTCTGAGCTTGCCTGTTCCAACGTGCACACACTGTAAGGAAAAAGCATCGGTCACACTCAGATTGTTAAATTGCATCCTAGGATGCTCTTCTGAAAAATGTATTCCTGAACTTAAACATTAAGTTTGTGGATCTTTTTTAAAGAATTGATTTAAAAAGAAAAAAAAAAAAAATCAGCACTACTTCACATCAGGGATGCATTATCCTGACTCAGAAGAAAAACATGAAGATAACTAAAATGGAGTAGACTGCATCTGCTTCCCTCCAATCAAATGATCTGACAGAAAAGCATGTTACTGTCATCAACCAGGCACCCTGACAGCCCACTTGTTTCTCAGTTCTGCCGGCAAGAGCCTGCAGGACCTTGAATATATCCTCTAACATCTGGAATTCTTCTGGGTACCTGCTTTCTAAAACAAAGTGAGATATAGTCCGAGGGCCTATGTCCAGGACTGCAAATCACAATCACCTGCTGTTCAGAACAGGGACAGATATTGAAATTGCCACCTTTTATACAATCATCTAGCAGTTAAAGCACATTAAGTCAGAATGGGGTAGAAAAGAAGGGAAGATAGAGTTAAAAGAGAAAAAACTTACTGCACTTTTTCAACACCAAGAAATTTAAATATGTATCCCAAATGCGTACTTCAAGCAATAAGGTATTCCAAAAATTATTTTAAATGTATCAAATAAACAAAGATTTCCCTCACCATGTGACTGCCCTATTTAGGGGTATAAAAGCACGAAGTACAAAATCCAGCTCTCACCCGCTCTCTTCCTGGAATACCAGCAGGCTAGATCTCTCAAAACTCATGTGTTTTAGGATCATAGGACAATTCAGGTTTGAAGGGACCTCAGAAGGTCTCTAGTCCAGCCTCCTGCTCCAAGCAGCATCAGCTATAGGGTCAGACCAGTTTGCTCGGGCCTTTCTGCAGCTGGATACTGAAAGTCTCCCAGGATGATGAGAAGCTGCACAGCCTGCTCCACAGATTGACTGGCTCACGGGAAAAAGAGGTTTTCATATATCCATTTTTTTCTCCCTTGTTTCAGTTTATGCCCATTGCCTCTCATTCTGCAACCATGCCTCACTGTGAGGAGCCTGGCTCTGTCTTCCTGACAACCTTCTTATAGCTACTGGCAGGCTGCTGTTACATCCAACCAAAGCTGTGTCTTCTCGGGGCTGAAGAAGTCCCAAACCCTCAGCCTCTCCTCACAGGGCGCACGCTCCAGCTCTCTGCTGAGCACACTCCAGTTCACTAACATCCTCTTTATGCTGAGGAGCCCAAAACCAGCTGCCATATTCCAACTGCCTGACAAATGCAAACTAATCACTTCCTTTGATGTACTGGCTGCGTTCCTGTTTGTTCAGCCCAGGCTGCTGCCAGCCTGCTCCGCTGCCAGGCACACTGCTTGCCCGCACGCAGGTTGCTGTCCTTCTGTACCGCGGGCTTCTTCCACCCAGCTGCTCCCCAGCCAGTCACCTCCCAGCCTGGGCTGCTGCAAGGGATCATTTTCACTGCCAGGCTGCACTACAGGGAAGAAAAAAACCCTGTGTTTGAAAACAAACTCTCCCTCTCCTGTTTTTAGAAGGAAAAGCTTAGGTTTCATACTGGGAGGATGGAGAAAATGACAGAAGGGGAAAGCTCTGAGATCAGGGCCTCGGGCAGCCTCCATCTAACCCGCGGGAGAAGCAGGGTTTAAGCTTTCTCCGAGCTCCGCTGGGGTGAGCGGGGCAGGCCCGGCGCCGGGGCGGAGGCCGCTGCTCCCGCCCCTCTCCGAGGCACGGCGCCCCCGGCACCGTTCCGGTTCGCAGAGGCCGCGCCAGCCCCGACGCCTCAGCACGACCGCGGGCAGCTCGGGGTAAGAGCGGCCGCGGGGAGCACCCCCGCCATCACCGCGTCCTTCACCTCAGCCGGGCGGCGACTACCGCTCCCGCCATGCCCCGCGGCAGGGCGCTCACCCAGCACCGCCCCGACTACAAATCCCAGCGTGCACCGCGCCGCCCGGCCGCCAATCCCCCGCCCCCCTTGCGGCAGCCTGGGCACCAGCGCTGGGAGCCACTGCGGCGCTCGGACCCTCCGCGGTTCCCTCCCCTTCCCCGCTCCGCCGCCGGCCTACCCGGTCCCCCGAACCGGACGCTCGCACAAGGCGAGCAGACCACGGCAGGAGAAGCCGCCGAGCCGCTAAGCCTGCTGTAGACGCAGCCATCTTGGCGAGCGGGTGGGCGGGGCGGTGGCGGACTTCCGGCGGGTGGTGCGCAGGCGCAGAGGCGGCCCCGCCCCGCCCCGCCGCAGAGCGCTCCCCTCAGGCGGTGCCTGGGGACAGCGGGAGCTGTCCCAGCCCAGGCGTCACCACACAGCTCCCGGTTAAAACGGCCTCCTCGCCTTTACCAGCCTCCGTGGCACTGCGGGAACTTCCCCTCCCCTCTTCTCAAAGGCCCTTACTGCCGCCACTGCCCGCGGCCCCGGGAGGGGTTGAGCCCTTCGTGAGGAAACCAACACTGGGGCCTCGACCAAGGCTCAGCGGCGTGGGCCCGGCGATGGGAGTGAGGCCCGGTACCTGATCTGAGCTATGGAAAGTTTGTATTCCTCACAAAAGTGCTGCTTCCCCTGTAATTCATATTTTTGGTGGGGTGCTCCAACAAACCACAGTCAAACCAAACTAGTCTACAGATGGCTAATTACAAACTGTGCAAAACAGGCCTCGGTTTTAATTGCCCTGCTCTCCTAACTGCTCCGCAGAACACTGCAATTCAGGAAAGCCATTTTTCCTCTCAATAAACCATTATTGCCAGTTTCAGTAACCACAAAGGCCTGCGTTTCTTCAGTTAGTTTGTGAGCTGCTGTGGGCAGAGCTTATCGCCTGCTGAGGTTCCTTCGGCCATGTTTCCAGGCAGCGTTGAAACAGGCTGTTTCGGCACTGCAAGTTGTGGGCGCTGCGTTTCCTGTGAGACAGATCCACCCTAACTGGGGAAATCCCCAGACTGAAACAAGGTAATAATCTAAAATCTTGTTTTAAGAAGTGTATGCAACGTATCTAAGAGACTGGACTGTTAGGGGTAGGACGGCTTCATCAACACCAGTAAATTCAGCGCTCCACCAAGGGCAGCTGGCAGGGAGCTGCCTGTGCCAATGCTGGTGAACTCCCTCAGCTCCCAACACAGGATGGCCCTGTGCAAACTGTCTGCCAGGAACAGTCCCTCCCAGCTGCCAGGGGCTGGGAAAGGCTTGTGGGAATGGTACTTGATGAAAACCAAATTTGGGCTGGGAAAAGTTCTGGCAATATACCAGTAAAGGCAACTTCATTTCAGTGCCAAAGATCGTTCCTGAGCATGCTTGGAGTGTATGGCTTTAGATAAATAAGTATATACACATGCAGAAAGCAGTGCTGTCAGTTTTTACTTCCTGTTTAAAATTTTTACTTATTTCCTAGAGTTAGGGGCTTTTCACTTGGCTAGTCAAGTATTATCTCAAAAATAAGGAAAAATCAGAAGTGAAATTCTGTTATCTGTCCAAGTCCCACAGTGTGTTAAGTGTGACACAATACAAAGAAACAAAATACTATTTTTAAAAAATCTGTACTACATATGCTGGAGGGAAGACACTCGGTTTTGGTACTATTTTCCTAACCCAGTAAATCCCTTCTGCCTCAGACAGTACTTCTGACATCCTCTGCCTCACTACAGATACTACAAACCTTTCCTGCTGCTGTATTGCTCTGCTCCAAAAAGAGAGAGAAAGCTGGGCTCTCAGCAGATGATCAGAATGAAGAGGATCTTAAGCCTCAGATGTAGTATCAGCCTTTCCCCAGGTCCTTCAGCGCCTGCCTTCTGTGCCCCATGTGTGTTCCTTTTTCAAAGGTACAGGCAGTTTCTGAAGGAGCTCAGGGCTGAGTTGATGAGAGCCCTCAGTCGCTCTGTCTCTTGCTCTGGGCTCTCCTTCTGTGCTGGGTCTCAAAAATGGTGGGAACTGAGGGAACTGCTCAGTGTGAGCTGTCTCCTACAACTGCCAACATCCTGTTACTCCGAGTTGATTCACAAGAGCTGTCAGAAGTGGTGCTCCCTTCCCCCTGAAGTGTTCTCAGTCACATGCAGATTTTAGGTGACAAAACTACTGTGACTCACAAATGACAGTGACAGTTGTTAGAAGGTCCTAAGCTGCCTCAGAGGCTAAAGCTTGACAAGGCTATTCGCTGTGGTTTACCTTCTCAGACTCCAAAACATGGAGCAATTTCAGAAAAAAGCCATCGTATTTTAAATATATAGCTTTTATGGAATATTTTGTGTGTGTAGGCAAGTTGTTATTCCCTTTGGAGTTCAGAATAATAAGGTACTGACTGCCCTAAAACGTTTGCACTGTCACTTCATATGCTGTGTGCTTAAACAGCAGCTTTAATCCTGCAGCGGCGCCTGTCCAGTTTCTGTCACAAGGACTGCAATTGCATGAAAATAGTAAAACACAAAAGCATGATATACTGCATACATTTAAAAATATAAGTGGAAACTGTTGTTAACACATTAGTTAAAATACAAACCTAAATGCCAAGAAACCAGATGCTACCTAATTTGACAAGGACCCCTTGATCGCATATGTAACTGTAAATCTTTGTGACTGAAATTGTTACTGTTATTTTGCTGCCTGTACTATTTTAGTACCCATATAACCTGTGTAAGAAGCGTCTTGTAGCTGCAAACTAGGTACATCCTTTCACCAGATAATTTACATTGGAGGCAAATTAGTTTCCGTGGAATAAAAAATATAACCTTGCATGAAGCTAGCTACTTCTTTTTTTTTTCAGTTTAGTTTCTCTCTTTTAGTTTATGTATATTCAAAAGATCCATCCAGTTCCAGTATTTTTTTTAATTTCAGACATACCTCTGTCAAGTTGTAAAATAAAAAAGCAAAGCACCAAACTGTGCATTTGAAAATTAAAATTAAGCTTCTCTTCCATTTTACAGTTAGATCTAACTGATCTCATTATGCTGGGATTTATCTCAAAGATGTTTTACCAGACTTCACTAAGCCATTAGCCATCCTCCATCCTTAGAAATTTGAATCCTTGCTAGACATAGAATTACAGCTTAAGATAAACTGATTATCCTCATAATATGTCTCCTACTTAACAAAATAGCACTGTCTCATATGTAAATGCAATCTAAAATTTAGCATCCAGCAAAGGTCATTAGAAAGATGCAACTTTCAATCAAGGACTGTTATTATTCAGCTAAAATGCAATAAAATAAAACAAATACTGGTGTTCTAACAGTACAAGCTGAATATATAAACATTTGCCACTAAACTCTTACAAAACACTACTTTTTAAATGGTTTTAACAATCTCTTTTTACCATGAGATTATTTAGAAATGGACTATTATAGCAATGAATGCTCACAGTATCCCTCTGGTTTAGGTAAACAGTATTATCTGCAGCTTCCAGATGGAGAAAATCAGACCTTTCTTCATAGTTTTTATGCGTCCAGTCTCAAGCAACAATGCAGTAGAAGGGCCAGGATTAGCAGAGCAGAGTTCTATAATAAATTATGTCCTTGTCATTTAACCTGCAGTCATTAGCACGATACAAAAATAGTTGCCTACCAGATTCAGGATGCCACGGAGCGTTATGAAATGGGTAGGTAGGATGACAATTTGGTTCCTCCAAATCCAGACTCCAGATTTCACCCTAAGTATGAAGAGCTTTATATTTTACACTAAGTAGCTATTTTAGATTAGCATCCCTTGTAAACTGGTTTCTGGAAAAGGACCAAATGGTACTTTCAGTTTTTAAGCAGGCTTTACCCTTCAACCTCATCAGGAACTCCACCAAAACCAGTAGTAATACACAGTCTGAATTATACAATTCCAACTGGTTTTCTGAGGAAATTAGGTTTCAATGCTGATTAGTGTACAATATCAACAAAACCTGAAACAAAGATAAGGCCATTCCTATGTCTCATGAAAAGGAGCAGCCAGGAATCCCCAGCTGAGGAGAAGGCTGCAATATCAGCTCACACACATCTACAAATATCCAATACGAAAAAAGATTTAGCTGGTTCTAGCACTCACAGATCTAGGTGGTTGCTTCTAGAGTAATACTTCTACTTTATAAAATAATTCTATGTAGTAGCAGTGAAAGTGATATAAATCAGAAACCTGCTGACTGGAAAAGGGGAAACATAACCCCTATTTTCAAAAAGGGAAACAAGGAAGACTCGGGGAACTACAGGCCAGTCAGTCTCACTTCTGTGCCTGGCAAGATCATGGAGCAGATCCTCCTGGAAACTCTGCTGAGGCACATAGAAAACAAGGAGGTGATTGGCGAGAGCCAACATGGCTTCACCAAGGGCAAGTCATGCCTGACAAATTTGGTGGCCTTCTACGAAGGGGTTACAGCAGCAGTGGACAAGGGAAGATCTGCTGATGTCATCTACCTGGACTTGTGCAAAGCGTTTGACACTGTCCCACACAATATCCTGGTCTCTAAATTGAAGAGACATGGATTCAATAAATGGACCACTCGGTGGATAAAGAACTGGCTGGATGGTCGCACTCAAAGGGTTGCGGTCAACAGCTCGGTGTCCAAGTGGAGAGCAGTGACGAGTGGCGTTCCTCAGGGGTCGGTACTGGGACCCGTACTATTCAGCATCTTTGTCAGCGACATGGACAGTGAAATAGAGTGCACCCTCAGCAAGTGTGCTGATGATACCAAGCTGTTTGGCGAGGCAGACATGCTGGAGGGGAGGGATGCCATCCAGAGGGACCTGGACAGGCTGGAGAGGTGGGCCCAAGCCAACCTCATGCAGTTCAACAAGGCCAAGTGCAAGGTCCTACATCTGGGTCGGGGCAATCCCAAGCACAAATACAGGCTCGGCGGGGAATGGCTGGAGAACAGCCCTGTGGAGAAGGACCTGGGGGTGATGATTGATGAGAGGCTCAACATGAGCAAGCAATGTGCGATCGCAGCCCAGAAGGCCAACCGTATCCTGGGCTGCATCAAAAGAAGTGTGGCCAGCAGGTCAAGGGAGGTGATTCTGCCCCTCTACTCCGCTCTCGTGAGACCCCACCTGGAGTACTGCATCCAGCTCTGGAGTCCCCAACATAAGAAGGACATGGACCTGCTGGAGCGCGTCCAGAGGAGAGACACGAGGATGATCCGAGGGCTGGAACACCTCTCCTATGAGGAAAGGCTGAAAGAGTTGGGGCTGTTCAGCCTGGAGAAGAGAAGGCTCCGGGGAGATCTTATTGCGGCCTTCCAGTACCTAAAGGGGGCCTACAGGAGAGCTGGGGAAGGACTTTTTACTCGGGCGTGTAGTGATAGGATGAGGGGGAATGGCTTTAAGCTGGAAGAAGGCAGGTTTAGATTAATCATTAGGAAGAAGTTTTTCACTTTAAGGGTAGTAAGGCACTGGAACAGGTTGCCCAGAGAGGTTGTTGAAGCCCCATCCCTGGAGGTGTTCAAGGCCAGGCTGGACGTGGCCTTGGGCAACCTGGTCTAGTGGGAGGTGTCCCCGCCTGTGGCAGGGGGGTTGGAACTCGATGATCTTCAAAGTCCCTTCCAACCTAAACCATTCTATGATTCTATGATTCTATGATATACATACCTGACGCGTACATAACCATGTGTCAACACAGAGGCTGAGCACAATACTTTGAAATCAGCACTGCTGTTAACTCTGAATGAGAATGGCAATCTTGGTATGAGCAAAGAAAAGCATGATCACACTGAAAGGTTTTCCTTTCAATTGTATTGATAAGATATTTCTTCTGAAATAAAGAAAAAGTTCATATCAGAAAAACACACACTATCATGATCGGTTTTCTATAGAAGTAGTCTGGAAGAGCTACCCTGAATTACACGTTGATTCAACCCCAGACAAGAGGCCACAGCAACTGAGCGTCAGAACAGCACTACTCAGGAAAAAGACCTTCAAAACTGCTGAAACCAGCACACAGTATAAAAGCATTAGCAATTGAAATTGCCTTCAGCGAAACTGCTGTTTAGTGCTGTGTTGGCTTTCTGTAGAGTCATCGTGATCACTGTTTATTTACAATCCACTATGTTTTTAAAGCAATGATACAGTATTGCACTTAATGAATATGCCCAAACCAAGCTGCCAGGAATTGCCTTTAGCTTAGCCAAGCAAGCAGAATTCAAATGAGCCTAAAAACATTGGCTCAAGAAATTATACTTTTTTGCAGAGGAGTGGTTTTTTTTTGTGAATGAAGCTGTTTTGAGAACACAAATCAAACTTTATAGAACCGTTGCCTGATTTTCTTGCCAGCTGCTCACTGGCCTCTAGCTGATTATTTTTATCAGTATTACCTATAGGTTATCCTCCGGCTAATTAAATTGCAAATAGCTTTTCTTTCCCATGGTTAATCACTGGGCAGCAACAGCAAAGGCCTACAGGCCACTGACACTGGTCTTTTGTACTCTTGAGCTGCAAGGAAAACTGTCGAAATTAAACATAAGGGCTGTTGGCTGAATTTATAACATTTCAGTTGCTCATTAACAGAGCACTCTTTTGAAGCTGCTGACTAAAAACTTTCTTCAGGGAATATTATAGTATTCTGTCTGCATGCCGTTTTTTGAATACGTGTTTATGCACTGAAATAAGAAAGAGGGACCTGCTGCTGAGTTCCAAACAACTTCCTAACTGACTTCTGAAGGGTTTTATCAGAAATATAAATGGAAGGAGCTGGGATGGTTCATAACAACACATTTTCAAGCGGAACATGTCAAACAAAAGATGCAGCCCTATGCAGGAACTCAATAGGAAATTCCTGTGGGTAAGTTAATCTGATTTAGCAAAACAGATAGGTTTCTCCTTGCCTTTTAGCATGCTCACTACAGAACCAGGATCTCAGAAATTAATCCTTTTTTATTGCTTTTGTTGGCATTCTATACAAGTGTCGTTCCCATACCTTCCTTTGACTATAACCACACACAGGTGCATTGTTTTATATCATTATTCTGGTTTGATGGTGAAGGAGTTCCCAAAACTCCAACATTTATTTCAGCCTTTTGCTTGTTTTAAGTAAAGGTCACTTTAGCAAAGTTTTCTCTGGAAAATAATTAAAAGGTCACTCAAGTCTCCAGTACAATTCTATAGAAATTAACGCAGTGAAAAATGAAATTAATGCAATTCCTGAAAATACCAGAATTCAGCGCCCGATCAGGCAGTCAAGACAGTCATCATTCTTTGATTCTGTGATTTATTCTTCCTCTGTTCAGACATCGTTCAGGTAGCAATGCCGTAAGCAGCTTTTCTTAACAACCTGTGGAAGGAGAGTAGATTTTCTGTTACACAAAAAGGCTGTTAATGCTACTCGTCACAGCTTATAATATAGTAAATGTACAGTTACATGCTATTCTAATATGCGTATAACTGTTTTCTCTTTTATCCTCTCTTAAACCCTGTTTTCTCAATCTCTAATCCCTATAATCTCAGTAATGCTTAAGTAAGCATTAGCAAACACAAACTACAGACCATGTAGTTTTACGTAGATATTAATACAGTGTGAGTATACACTTCCCCAAAATAGTCATTGATCCAGGGCAGTTTTTGTTTAGCTGCCGTGGTTGCCTGTTGCAGTTTAACAGTGGAAGCAATGTGTTTAAGCGTTCGGCTTTACAGCTGGATACAGCTTCTTAGGGGGTTGCCTGGACTGATTGCCATGATGTTGTAGACTCTCTGGGGTCCATGATGCTATTGCAGACTGGCCAAATTAGAGTCCTGGCTCATCTCTGCGTGCTGTAGGCCTGCCTTGTGCTCAGGTACTAAGGTGGTATCACTCATCACACTTAACTTCGGCTGTATAAAACTCATTCTCTATGCTCTCTCAATAGTCAGTGGAGGGAAACAAGCACCACCAAAATGTGGGTTATCCCTTGTACTCGGGACACCTCTTAAGATAATTACTGAGAAATGTCTCCTTGTAGTACTTATCTCTCCTGGTGAGTGTAGAGGAATGAATAACTAGTTCAGCAGACTAAACTTCCAGGCAGCTACCTTCAGGCAAAACAAATCTTATCCTGAGCTTCAGGCTAGTAGCTTATCTCAGGCTTCCCTTATCTAAAGATCAGATTCATACATTTTATTAAATTATTAGAGGATATTACACAGATGATAAATGTATTTACTCAAGGGCACAGCAAGTTGAACTTACATTCTGTAAGGGCCTCCAGCCTTTTAATGCAACAACCTGGAAATTCTGCAGCATCTTTACTTAAATTTAAATAGGGAGTTCTTGACATTAATTAAATACAAATAAAGCAATCACTTGAGTATTCCTTGTGTTATTTATCTTTATATTACAATAAATTTATTTTTTGATGCTTGCACAAATTCAGGATTCAAGACTCTGTAGTAACTGCATTTTGTGCTGATTTTTGTGAAACGAATACCCACACTACAGAAGTTATCAAGGGAAAAGCTAGGGTTGTTGACAGATGGCTGGCAAAGAGAAAGCTGGGGATTTTATAACCTGGGAAGCCAGCAGTTTTAGAATGTGAGATAACATTGGTTGGATTTCTGCTCACATAAACAGCTAACTTGCTAAAGTTGATATTTAAACTTCTACATTTCAATTTAACAATCTGATTGCACTGACATTAGTGGTGCATATCACTGAAGATCTTTTTTCAGACTGATTTCAGTTTTCCTTGCCTTTTCTTATAGTTCTGTGAAGAAAACAGTTTCTGGAGCTTCTCAAACCCAATGTGCTCTGTGTCCCAGATTGATGCCTTTTTCAAATCCTATTATAGCTCAGAGTGCCAGACCTACCATTTTTTGAGGGAGACAGCTGCTTTTGCTGGTCATTTTCTTCCCTACCACTTTTCTACATTTTTCTACTAACTTCCAGATGTTTGGCAGCTCGTGCAGAGCAGTAACTCTAAGCAGGATGCCAAACATCTACTAAACCCGGACATTGTGCATGCACAGGTTTTCTCTGTATTTGATGCGCACTGTGGTTTTTCTCCTTCACAAAAGCCATGCAACTCAAGCCACATACCCTCAGAAAATCATCAGGTTTGCAATGCAAGACTTTCAGCGCATACACATTAATGAGTTGGTCTGTAGACAAGCAGTAAATCCAGAACACATTCAAACTGACACACATGCATAAAGATCTAGTATGCCTTAAACACATTTGCTTCCATATTCGCCTTTAGAAATTCAGATGCTGAGTGGGAGGCATGAGAGTACCTGTGTACCTCTGGAATATGTATTTCTTTCTTTGAAAATCCCATTTAACTAAGTGTGTAAGGAAGAACTGGGTTAATATGAGAGGCTTAAGAGATCTACCTAAGAGGCATTTTCAAACATGACATGGTCTTTATAGCAGATGAGCTGTAGTATGTCAAACGAAAGAAGGTTTTTAATAGGAACCCAAGTCACAACCACTAAGTAGGTTCAACAGAATTAGGGGCAGTTACTCCCTAGCTGGTTGCAGTTATTGCATTGATGATATCGCATAGTGGTTGCACTACTTTAAGCATTAGCCATAATCTCATGTGTTTCTGACTATGGCTGTCAGTCATCCTGCTAGTCTATCAATGCTGGCAGATCTTTTTGTACTATGATGTAATGTATTTATTTTATCCTGAAACATTTTTCCCAAATCAGGTCTAAAAAATAAAACCAGAAAGCTTCAGAACTTACTGCCAGCTGCAGAGTGCACAAATCTCACAGCTATTCCTTTTGACTTTCCCACTTCCCCCACCCATTGTTAACCCATATTTTCCAGTCTTGTCTTTCTACCAGTGCAATTATTTACATCTCATCTTTTCTTTTTGAATTACACGTTAAGCACTTGGAGTAATTTTTAGTATAATTATACATAAAGGTTGATCACAAGGGATTTATTGAGAAACTCTAAAGTCCCCAAAGCTTCTTGAAACTATTGGTTTTTACTCTTTCTCAAAGTTTTCAGAAGCCTCTGGATAAAAAAAAAAAGAAGAATACGTGGCATTTACATACAATTTTTATTTCATCCATTTAAAGTCCTTATGCGTTTCTCAGAAATGTATGGATTGACTCTCTCTGCCTACATAAAATCTACCCCAAATCATGTATATTTGAATAAAGAAAACCCATCTACACAGTTTGCAATAAAGCACCAGGAACTATGTGCATAGTTAAGATTTGCTATCTGATCTTTACAGGCAAAAACTCTAAAGGCTTGAATCAAAGTTCAGCGCAGTCAATGAGACACTCCGATTTAATTCAAAGTACCTGCCTTTAATTTCATGAAATGGTGGCTGACACTCACATGCAGAACATGGAATGGAATAGTTCAGTTGGAAGGGACCTACAATGATAATCCAGTCCACCTACCTGACCAATTCAGGGCTGACCAAAAGTTAAAGCATGTTGTTAAGGGCATTGTCCAACTGCCTCTTAAACGCTGACAGACTTGGGGCATTGACCAGCTCTCAGTGGAGCCTGTTCCAGTGTTTGACCACCCTCTTGGTAAAAAACGTTTCTTACAGTCTCTTTTTTTACTTCCTTGCTTTGACTCCTACAAATGCTTGTGTCTGATGCCTTGCTTTGATTTGTAAGTTAGAGAAGGGAATAAGACTTCCAGACAGAAAAGGGAAAGAACAGATAAAGACAACTTAGATAACTTAAATGTTCTAAACTCTGTTGGCCTGATATACCTCCCTTGACCATTTTCTACTAGTTCTCAGAAGTAACTGCTTCATTCCCTCTCTAAATAAGGAATGTGTAAGTTAAATAAGAAAATGGTCAAGCATACAAATGGAAAAAAGGCAGAATCCAAAAGTTAGGAATTCAGGAAAGGCAGTTCTTTGCCTTTTAGTTCCTTTTGCAAAATAATAGAAAAAATAAAGTATTCCTAAGCATCTATACAATAGCAAAGAGGGGATTATCAAGAAGATGGAGCCAGGCTCTTCAAAGTGCTATATGGTGGGAGGATGACAGACAATGGGCATAAGTTGAAATAAGAGAGGTTCAAACTGGATTTAAGAGAAAACATTTTCACCATAAGGCAGTCAAGCCATGGTCTACACTCTTGCAGGTTTTCAAAATCCAAGAGGATAACATCTGATCTGAACTCATAGCTGATCCTGCTTTGAGCAGGGGGTTGGACTAGAGACCTCCTGAGGCCCTTTCAAACTAAATTATCCTGTAATCCTATGGTGGTAAGTAGCAGGTAATGTGGTTTTATGAGAAAACAACCTATTAAAAGCAACATTCCAGAACTGTGACCTAGGCCATGCAGATTAAGGAGAAGCAATAGATGCTTCATATGTTGACTATAATAAGGCTCTTAACCTAGTCTTGCAGGAAGCAGACACAGCTAGCTAAGGAAATACTCTGGATCTTTCTAGGGACAACATGTAATTTTCCTTGAAAATTCCCCCATCTCTTGCCCCATTCCCTTTTGTCTTCTGCTGAGGGCCACACGGAAGTGCGCAGGGAGTGGTCATGGCATGCATAAATTGTGCCAGTTCTGCCCCATGACATTTTCCTTCATGAGGGGTGCATGGCCTTTCTTCAGGAGACAGGAAAGTGAATCTGTCACATGGTCTTAATGCAGTGGCCTAAGTGGTATGAGTGCATATGTACATCGTGTCATAAGATAAACATCAGAACAAAAAATGGTAACACGCCAGAGAAATGGTCTGAAAAAATAGGACGTTATTCAAGATGGATGGATGTAAGGGATTATTTTTAAGAATCATCACCTGCACAGGAAGGTGATGGAGTGTTATCGGTAAGTAGTACGCCCCTCAGAAAAGCATCTAGGGGTAGTATTGCATCATGAACTGAACAAGCCAGTGCTGTCATACTGTTGTAAAATAGGCAGACTTCACACTGGGGTGTACAAACAGCTCTATAAAAGACACACAAAGCAAGGTTCTGTTCAAATCAGCACTGATAAGACCTCAGCTGGAGTACAACATCCATTTTTGGGCACTTCACTTGAAGAAAGACCAATAAAGAAACCACAGTAGAGCCATGTAATTTTCAGAGGTGTAGAAAATGTGACCCATGAGGTAAGATTGAAAGAATTCATTTGTTTAGTCTAGCAATGAGAGGATTGAGGGAAGATATGATATCAGTTCTCAAACACATAAAAAGTATTGCAGAGGTACAAACTGTTCTTCACGTCTACTGGCATGACAAGAAGTAATAACCTTAAATTGCAACTTGAAGATTTAAGTTACATGCTACAAAAAGCTTTTAAACTGTAAAGAATGTTATGCAGTAGCTCATTGTGGAGAGGTCTGAAGAATCAGCATGACTGCAAATTTTCAAGGTTAGGTTGTCAGGAGCTGATTAGATAGAGTGGATTCTATTCTGAAGCAAGAGGATGAACTGGAAACCCCTTTCAGATCTTTTTTTTTAATCATGTCTAGAGAAGCAACTCCATTGTCCTCATTACTAAATTGGCATGAAAAAGGAGGAAAAAATGTACCAGTGTCACCTCTCTAAGTTTTCTTAAATTATGACAAGTATTTTTTTTCCTACTGGTTAAATCTTGGTCTTGTTTTATCTAGAATTAGGGTATCTCTGGTAGAAAAACAGTACAGCATACACGAAACTGGAAAATTATTTTTATTGAGGTTGTTATATTTGGGTTTTGAAAATACTTTTTTAACTTAAATCATGTGACCATTTGGGATAAAACCACCCTTTGATTTGTAGCTGCTCGGTTTTTTTTAAATGACAGAAATGGCAGGGTTAAGAGAAGAACCCTTTGTTTAGCTTTATCTGGAGGACATCTCTTGCAATTGCTCTGTAAATCACTGTTTTGTCTAGGTCTTCTTACACTGTCTTTCTAAACCCCCCAAGGTTCTCCTACTGACACAGGTACACAGACACTAGGATTTGGAGTCCTTTCATCTAGGCTTGAAAACACACTCACGACCAAACTTCATTTCAACTCTAAAGAAACTTACTCCTGCGTTTGTAGAGGTCCTGGTGAAATGAGGGGAAATCCCATTTGAAATTTCCAGTACTTCTATGATTAAACATGAATAATGGAGTTAAACATCAGTAAGAGAACACCAGTCCCTCACTTCATTTGCTACAAAGGAGAAAGTCAATTGTTCTTTATCTACCCCAAAATCTATGAAAGTTTGGCTTCTAAAAGCTTCTGTCCCAGGAAGCAGGAAGCTTAGAAGCAATCTTTTTTTTTTTCCTTTTCCATTTTAGAGGTAGTTTTATCTTCTGGTTATGTTGTTTATGTACTTTTAATAACAATTATCTTTTATTAACACCCTTATTTTGTTATCTGACTCCAAAAGCATTTTCTGTCGAAGAAGCTTACTGTTGCGCAGCATCGTGCTGTATGCTTGAGTCACTTAGAAGTTTTTTTGAAGAAAAAGCTATCTATACCGGAATATTTAAAAACTCATCAGTCATCTTCCAAGTTATAACATACATAATTACATCCCCTTTGAAAAAGACAATTATGCTAATACTTACCTTAAAAAAAATCCTTGTTACCTTCATAAAGTTTACATTGTCAATAAAGCACCATCAACAATTATTTATGCATTTTAAGTAACAATTGTGCAGTTCTACTCTAGTTTTGCCAAAAATAAAAGACTCCGTTCAGATGGATCTGTTTTCCAGTGACATCTGTGCTTACTTTCTTTCATTTATTCAGTGAACCAGCTGTGTTGACTGATGCCTGAGAAATCAAGTTCACTCCCAGAATAATTCCATTGTAGTCAATTTAGTTTCAGCAAGGGCCAATTTGACCCATGGAGCTCAGTATATTCTAGAAGGTCATGCAGCCTGTCAGTAGCTCAGACAGGATTTAAATAGAGGATCCTCCTGAATCTCAATTCAAATGAGCCTCTTTTGACATCATCGTGTCTACACATGCAGAGTGACATTTTGTCAAATGCCACCCCGAGCATTGCTCATCTGTTGGCATACCAAAAAGTGACCTTCATGGTTTTAGTCACATGCCCTCATTCTCTACTTCCATTTATTTATAACTCTCTCCTCTATTCAGTGCCAGCTGTTAAAGCCAAAAAGGGATTTCCTTTCCCTCTCCCTCATGGGGGCTGTGGGTGAAGAGGTTTCAGACTTATTTCAGGAGGGCGGTAGCAGGGTTCTGAGGTCAGCCTGGCAACCCAGCAGTTTCCATTAGTGCCAGAGCAGCAGCTTAGCAGCTGAAAGCAGCTTCATGTAGCACATAGCATGCCTGCGTGGCATGCCGACAGTTACAGTAATACTCCAGTTATGAAAGATCTTCACTGGATGTAGTGATTTGGACTATGGGATTTCTTGAATCCCCTTCTAGCCCTGTATTTCTATGATGCTTGTATGATAAAGCTACAAAAACAGTTTGTGCAGGCAAGGAAAAGGATGGTCCATGATTCTGAATATTTACAAGCAATCTCAAGGAAGCTCTGACTTACCTCATTGATATACACCTTCTTTCTTATTCATGACTATTTCCCTATAGTAACTTTACATGACTTAAAAAGTCATTATTTTTTCTTGGTTTCCATTTCACAATGCGTCTTTCACTGTAACCTAAAAACTAACTTACTTGAAATTATGCAGAAGTTCTCGGTTACAGTACCGCCAGCATTATCTGATTTTAACCAGGTTTCTTGTGAAACCATGCCCTGTGCCTTTCTGTCAAACTAATTGGCCAATTTCAATGATATTTGAAAGAAGGAAAGAAATTTCAAGGGCTTTCTGTGGGTTAGGAAATCTTAGAGCATTCCCCGGTTTCTTAGTAAAGGTGGACAACTCAGCTACATCCCAGTCCATACTGTGAAGAAACCTGGGTATGCATCTGTCCTTTTCCCTGCAGCCTGTTTTCATTGAAAGTAAACATTAAAAATTTGTATTTGATGGGATCTAAATGATGCTTCAAAGACATCTGTTCTGGCCAGTCAAGGCACCAAGGCCTCAGAGCATGTAATAGTACACCCCTGAAGTAAGTGTAACACAGCCCAAAGTAATTAAGTTCCTGTAATTTTCTTTTAAAACCAGTATCTGGATATAGGAAGGAGACTCAAATTAGTTCCCTGAGTATGGGAAAAGTAGGTAAAACATGGCAGCATGTGTTATCTTAGCATAAGCCGGCTGGCAGTGGGCACATGCACTTGCTGGCCAGTCTGCATGCACACACGACTAACTGGATTAACCACAGCACACGCCGTCTCTTCCCCAAACAGATGTCATGGAAGGCATGGAGAGAAGTGGGCTCAGATTGTTATGCTGGGAGGGTGAAGCAACAGAGCAGTGAATAGAAATTATCAGGTAACCAAGCTTGCTTATTTTCATTCTTTTTGAAAGAGCCTATTTACATATGATTGCATGTGGTATTGTCTTTGCATAGGTGCTCTGAAAGTACAGGAGTAAACAGTGGCCCCAGTTCTTCCATGACCATCACTGGTGTTATTCTGCATTGTTGTCAGAAGTATTACATCGACTATAAACTAAAAATGAGACAGACAGTGAATTCAAATAAGTTGTTCCAATCCTAGCATCTCTGAATGGATATGTCACTGTTTCGCAGGAAATAAACATCTGTGAGCCTCCAATATTGTCTGTCTGTAAGACTTCAAAGGTGTTATGTTCAAACATGAGAAGGAAGAGACAGTTTTAACACTTTGCAGCTTTGTAGACAGCTCCTATAAAGTGTGTAGAATAGTCGAAGTGACCTTTCACACTCCCAAAATAAGCTCATCACCATATTGGTGCACCCCCAAAATCATCCTGAGAGCAATCTATTTGGGGCACTGCTGGTGACAACTCAGGCCTGTGCACCCTTTCAGCGTTCTCTTCAGGCAGTCTAGATACTCCTTCTGCAGATGTACACAGCCTGGAACACCCCCAGCTAGCATCCCAGCTAGCATATTTCCATAATGAAGTACTTCAGAGTATATTCTTCCGTACTCTCATACCATGCCTCCTTCCCTTCCTACACACTTGCATCTTGTCCGTCTCCGAGCGCTTTGTAGCACTGCCAGTGCAGTAGCCCTCTCATTTTGCAGGCTGACCTTATGCCAACCAAGCAAGAGGTGCCTTGGCAGGATGAATTTTTCTCCCACATTACAGAGGACTCACAACAGGCACTCCCTGCCGAAGGGCTACATTCACAGCCACAAAGGCAGACAGACCATCCTACAGACCCACTGAGACCCAGCACTGGGGTTGTCAGATGATGCATATCTGCCCCACAGTAACCCACTCGCTCTGTGGTGAAGAAAAGCACTGAGATAGGGCCAAATACTTCTTACAGCCACAAAATATGAAACCATAAAGATATAAATGGCATGAGAAGGCGGCTCATTACGTATACAGACAGTAATCTGGTCATATCAGAGGTGAAACTAGAAGGTATAGTTAAAATCTTAGCAATTGCCAACATACACATTCAAACCATGGTACTACGTGGAAGAAATACTCCCTGAAACAAAGGATACTTGCAAGCTCAACCCATTTTAATATGTCTAAAATGATTTTTAGAGGGACACCTTCCAGTGATGCATTTAGACACAAAGAAACTATTAATCATTGTCTTTGCCTGCAGTGAAAGCAGCACAATGTTCTACAATTTCTAATTTGCAATTAGAAGCCAAGACACTTATAACAACCCAATCGTGTTAGGAGTTACCCTACGTATTCTTACTGGTTTTTCATCCTTCGTGCATCCAGAATGTCTTTTTCCTGTTTATTAAATCTGTTACTGTATCTTGTACCCAATTACAAATTCAATTGCAAAAGGGCGAGGATTGTTCTTTCCGCACAAAGGAATCTGGATCTGATCAGGCCTTTTAGGCACTGTAATTGAATTTCCTAAAAAAAAATTTAATGACAGTAATTTTGCAAAATGTTATGCAATATTACAATACATTATCAGGTACTGACTGTAACAGCATCACCTCATGGTAGCACTTGTTCAGAATGACATTGCCAAGCTTCACCGATTTTGGAAACAAATGTAACAACTTTAATTTCCCCTGAGACACATGGTTAAATTCCAAAATCAGGTGTTGTCTAAGGCTAGATTTGTTCCAGTAAACTAGGGCATGGGCCCGGATGCTGCCACACTATCACTAATAACCATTAAATTGCTAGCGAGGTTGCTACTTGAGTTTTGGCTCATGCCAAACAGCATTTTCCCAGATAGTGCCCAAGCACGCGTCAGGGATTAGTGTGGACCAGGGAACACTTTCAGCAGCAATTCTGATGCAGCCACCTGCTCTTCAAGGCTAGGAAGGTTTATCTGTATGAAAATACATGTATTGTAGAACTTGGTGTCGGGGCTGGAGAACGGTCCTGGCCTGTTACTAATGTAACACAGCCCAAATGTCTCTGTCATGGTGCCAGTTATTGCCTGCCCCCAGTTATGTCCCCTAGGTAGAAGTTAAAGAGATACCAGCAAGGTATTAGAGATGCTATAAGGGTGGTTTCCTCTCCACACTGTAATTAGAAGGGCTAGGTTAGGCTTTTTGATTATGTCCTGATATGGGCCAGTTTTACCAGAGAGACTTTTACTAGCCTAGCAGAATTTCTTTTGGTCCAACATTTCTATGCTAGTAAAAATTTCAGTACAGATAATATTAGAGTGGTGAAAAAATTCTTTGCTAGGACAGTTTATTTCACCCAGAGACCCAGCACAGGCTGTTCCAGCAAATGTGCTGTTTTGCTGCCATTAGCTGCATCTGCACTATAACAGTAAACATTGCCTACTATATAGCAAGCCTAAGTCTAAAGGGATTTTGAACTATGGCTTGGTATTTTAAGATGGAGCAAGAGATGGTACAGCATTTTTTATTTTGTTATCTAGGAGGGTTTGCAATCAAGAGAGCTCAGTTATATATCTATAAAAATTTTAACTATAAGAATTTTTAATTTTTCCTACTTTAGATTGTGCTTCAGTTACTGCCCAAGACAATGAGTATCTTGCTCTGACTCATCTTATGTCAACCGACTAAATTAAACTTTGTGAAAAAGATATTAATTCTATACTTCAGAGATCTAAACAAAATACTGATAAACTTTGGTTGCATAGAAGGTTAAACCCTTCATCAAGAGAAGTTTTATAATCAGGTTAGTTGAGCTGTCCTTCCCATGATTAATGCATACACTATCTCCAAGGGAAAGACACCACTGTGGATACAATACATGAAATACTAACTGCGCGATTCTAATTAAGATATAGGTTGTTGCAGTAAGCAGATTAAGCTACATTAAGGAACTTATCCTTCCAAATGGTTAAGGAAATGGTATGCCTCAAAAACTTCTTCAATAAAAAAGGATTCTGTTTCAGCTGTTAAATTTCACTGTGAGAAAATAAAATGCACTGACCCCAATATAACCCCACTTTGCTGTTCCTCAATATCTGTGCCTCTCTGCAGTACAAAGAAGCTCCCAAATCTTTTTAATTTCCATATATAGCGGACAATATATAGGGCCAGTCTGAGTAGTAAAAATGCCAGGAACGCATGCCACTGAAGAAAACAAAATTATTAAAACTCCCTTTCTTAGGACTAGGTGCCAAGCAAAAAACTCTTACCTCATGCACAGATGGCTGGAACCTTCCCATCTGTTAGTAACTTCTGGCCTCCAACTCCTGCAGGATCCTAACGTCAGTCCTCTAAGCATATTAGCACGTCTGGGGTGTATTAAGAGTCAGAGAGATCTCTGTTCTGGGTTTACACAACTATTTGAGCACAGATGTCCCACTGGGACTTCTCCTCAGTTTAAATGTGTTTGTGTGCATAAGACATTGAAAGATCAAAACCTATCAAAGCAGCAGGACTAGACTGAGGTCTTAGTTGGCTCATGGGAATACTGAAACAGGAAACCCGTTTAAAATTCCGGTTCTGTTGAAGAGCACCTCTGAAGTTGAATTTTCTCATGTTGTGCATGCTAGCGTGGCAAAGTAGGTGATAGGTGCTGATATGCACTTCAGTCGGTGTCAGAAATGACTTGAACGACCATATGATTCTTCACCAGTTGTTACAGCAGAAAAGAGATGTATCCCTTTCAAATTGAAAACTGCGTGCTGCGCAGACATCGGTTGTCTTTACTTACAGCCTCCAAATGTTGACATCTATATTTGTAGTACAGACAAAATGCATTTACGAAAGCAGTCTCCTGAACTGTGGCTTTTGTGGCACTGGTGACATACAAACTACTTCCAAATGACACGTGGAGGCAGGTCTGCCTACCAGGAGATACTCAGCTGAAGCGTAGGGTGAGCATCCCAAATCTGCTACCGTTGGCAATCAGTTACTACCAGCCCGGAGGCACTTACCTGGTTGCTTACACAAATTTCTACACATAGGCGCTAATTATTACTGTTAATGGGCACTGATCAGAGCTATGGAGAACAGCTGATGATAGAACTCATTTAGTAGGTCTTAGATTCCTTGAAGTAACAGTAGGAATAACTTCAATCAATATAGATTTTTGTTTAATAAAGTAGGAGTAAAAGTCATTGCTGCTACAAGGCCATCTTAGCATTAGACATACTGACAGGAGATGAAATGATCAGGAAATGGCAGGTGAGAAGAGCCAGAAGTAAGAAATAAATTAGGATTTTCCACTGGCAAAGGTCAGCAAATCTGCCTGACCATAAACAACCAAAACATACCTGTCTTCTTCATTACAGAACAAGATAACTCGGTAGTACTGTCTTTCCTCTACCTTATAGAGATGAGGAGAATGACAGCTTAATGACAAGAGTAATGCTCATGTTTCTAGCCTCCCAAGACCTACCTTGAGAACTTGGCCCCTGAACATAGGTAAGATTTCTTCACTAATAAACTGGACATCCATTTCTGAGTGTCGATAAAACGTACGTAAATGTGTTATCGGAGCTCCAGATAGTCTTAGATTTCATATTGCTGCTATATACAAATTTTTTTTTCCATATCACAGCTGCATAGCTTGGCCCTTTACCTTCCGTTGTATTACGCACTTACAGAAGTAAGGAAAGATTAAAAAAATACGTATTTATTTCTGAGAACCTAATTTCTCTGGATTGGGTACCTCAAAATCCCTCACGCCCCAGCCCGTTGGCTGGCGTTGCGTGTGAGCTACTCACAGGCGTGAACAGGGGGTGAGGTGATGGTCGTAATCCACCACGTGAAGAAACTTGGGCATGAGTTTTAACTTCCTGATGGAGGGAAACGGCCGTGGCAACACGGGGCCCCGCGAGGTGGGCTGCTCTGCCGGAGGGCGGCTGGCCGCCACGCATGGTGGCCTCACTTGGGCATCACACCTCCTGTGAGCGCCAGTACCCAACGGTGATGGCGGCACCGCTTCAGGTTCCTGAGAAAACTCAAGTCTGGCAAAACTTTTCACCGCAGCACCAGGTGGTGAGAGCTCCCTCCTATTCTCGGATGGGACTGTGGGCAGCGACTGCAAACCACCGGAGCCGGACAGGTGCAGAACCACGTCCTTCCCTTTCCCCGCGGCCAACGAGCGGTCCGGCCTCCAGCACCAGCCGTGGCTCCGGGCCCGGGGACGTCCGACCGCCACCGCTCCCTCAGCGCCGGCCCCCCGCCGCCATCTTGCCAAGGCGCCGCCAGGCGGCCCGCCGCCGGGAGCCCGCTCCCTCAGCCCCGCCGCCGGCGGGGGGGGGGGGGGGCCGCTGAAGCGCGGGAACGCCGCCGCGCCATGATGAGGAGCAGGGCGCTGTGGAGCTGCTGCCTGCAGCTCGCCGCGCTGCCCTCGGCCGCCGGCTGGGCGGGTGGGAGGCCGCAGCCGTTCAACGGCTCCTGCTGGAGAGCCGCGGAGCCGCCGCGGAGGGGGTGGGGCGGCACCATGGAGGAGGAGGAGGAGGACGAGACCCCTCAGGCGCAGCAGCCCGGGAGGTGAGCGGCTCTCCGGGGGCGGGGGTCGCTGCCCCCGCGCCTTCCTGTGGGCAGGGAGGGACCGAGCCGAGCGGTGCCTCCCGCCCGGTGGAGAGGCGCCTGCCCGACCTGCCGCCTTCAGAGCCCGGCTGGCGGCCGGGGGAAGGGGAGCCGGGGCAGGGCGGCGCTGCGCACCTGCTCGGAGCGCGGCAGCGGGGGCTCACCAGACCCACGGCACCGGCGTCGCGCCGGGTGAGTGCGGCGGGGGAGCGGGGCAGAGCCGGGGCCGGCGGGCGTCCGCTCGGAAAAGTTAGGGGGTGGGCGCGGTGGCTGGGGCCGGCCGGCCAGCCCGGGCTGCGGGCCGGAGAGGGGCTGCGCAAGGCGGCTGTCCCCCGCGCTGCCGCGGCCCCTGAGGGGGGTGCCGGCTGCCCGCGGGGCTCGGGCTGCCCCTGCCCGGGGTGGAGGGGGCGGAGGGTGCCGGCGGGGTCGGTGACAAATCGCGGCTGGTGCCGGCTCCAGAGGGACTCGGGGCGGGGAGATGCCTTCGCACCGGGGAAAGGAATCCTGGAGGAAAAAAGTGCTGCGTTCCCCCGCCGCCCCCCCAGCGGCGGTGCCGCCGCCCCCCGGGAATTGACGGGAAAAGGCGCTGCGGTGGCGCTGGGAGAGGAACGGGTTGTATAATCGCCTATGAAAAATACCCTTCGTGGCACTGACGGTGTAGTGAGTGTCCCCCTCTGACGAGGGGGCAGGCACAGGTGTTTCTGGCGAGCAGTTCTCTTGCGTTGCATAGCGCGAAGTGGAAGATGTTAACAAAGTCGTTTAACGTAATTAGTTCGGTCAAATAATCTCAATGATGGGCAATTATCTCTAGTAAGGATTTAGGGAAAGTATCTGCCGGATGTCTTGACGGCGTGCAGTTAAGTTCATGTCAAACTTCAGCAGAAATGGTTTTTTTTTTTCCAGTGTTATTATGATTTGTTACTCTTCTATTTGCTAAATGGCGATTATGAAGCAAGTTTTCCGTTTTAAAGGAAAGTACTGTTTGTACTTATGCATTTTGTCTTTCTTCAAACTAGGTCGACTAAAGCGACAAAAAATTAAATGTAGTGATAGGACAATTACTTCTGTCTTCTGGCAAAAGACCTTTGAAAATAGTCCTGTATTATTATTTTTAATTCATAGTGGCTGCTTTATCACTTAATAAAATAGGAAACCTGATTCATTTATGGGTAAAACTTTCAGGAATACAACAAGAAGTAAGATTTTAATCTTATTAATGCAAGAATTATTGCAACAGTTGCTTTAGAAATGCCCAGAATGATCTGAAATTGAAATGCCTATTATAAAAAGATAATGGGAATTTTGAACACCTGGAGACTGGAAAGCCCTGCCTGATTCACTCGCTGTGACGGAGAGGACACATTGAGGAGAGGAGGAAGTAAAGATTGATAGTGAAACGGTCAAAATAGAAGTAACAGTTAATTGGACTTCAGCTTGGACCAAATCAGAAGAGATCTGCAGCCTTTTTAAAAGGGAGCAGGCTATTATTATTATCATTATTATTTTCTTCACTTGTATTAACTAAGTAGATTTGAGGAATTACCTCAGCAGAAATCTCCTATTTCCTCAGCATTTATAAGCTCAAGATTGAACCAAAACTGCTAATTCTCCATTCAGAAATAGCTTTTAAATTCTCTTCTGCAAATGGGAAGGCAGTTGTTTTGTCTGTGATGAGAAAAATGGAAATGCTGCCATATTAATTAGTGCCTTTATATGTAATACCTGCTGTGAAATTAATTTTTGTTCTTTGGTCACATCTATAAATCCCTTGCTTATCTCACTCTTTTTTTTTTTTTTTTTTTTTTTCTTCAGTCAATTGCAAGTACGTAGCTTGCAGTATGCTGGCTAGCACTGTAATCAGGGTCCTACTTCTAATACGCTCAGAGCCAAGACCATGGTAAATCACTTGGTCATCTTGTGTCTAAATGCAGCTTTAAGTAAAAAGGATTTTTCTGTAAACCAGATGTTGCATTTGGTTTGAATATTCTTAAAAAATCTAGGAAATGTTACATGTTGTTATTTGCAGTTTGCGTGTTATAACTTAGTATTTAGCAGCGGTGTGAAGAAGGGATGATTTGGGTTTGAATAGCATACAACTGCGCCCTGAGCAGGGGAACTGGGTATTACCAAGTGACACCATGAAAGCACTTTGCTGCCATTGTGTCCCTACTGTGAAAAACAAGGTTTGATAAGATGTTGCGTGAGTGAAACGTCAAGTGGTAAGAATGTATACCAAGATGTATATCAAGAGGTTTTTCTTGTGTAAGACCTGTTACCGTGGTTGGAGCTGGTAGTGCTACTGTCTGCTGAGTAAAGCTTGTGATGAGATTTCTGGTTTTATTGCTTATAATGTTTGGAAATAGTTTCAGTTGTTTAGGCTGAAATCTCCCATGCTGTGGACTGGTTTTTGAGGGAGGGTTTCACTGAGGTTCAGCTGTTTCTAATAATGAGATTGTGGCAATAACAAGTTGTTTATGTGTGTTTGTTTAGGTGTGTTTAAATGAAACACTTTGTCTCCTTAAAACACCTACATATTTCGGATGGTGCCTTGAAAATTAGTAGATGGCTCACAGTTGTGTTGGAAATGTGCCTTGACTCTTCCATAAGGAAAAAAAACCAACAACAAACCAAACAATTTTTAATATTAGCACTTTTGTTGTTGACTAACAACAAAAGCACTTTGCATTTCATTTAGAGTACATGAAGGGACATCATAATCTAGAGTCATGGGGATAGAGAAGAAGGCCGGTTATATATAGGACAAAGTGTTGTCATGAAAAATGTTAACATGTTGTGATTTTTCCAGTTTCCTTGGGTATTTGTGTTTTGCTGTGCCTGGTGTTCTACCGCTTGAAATTTCTTTTAATGGCTGTGTTTCAGTTAAAGAACCATAAGGGTGCTGTATTGCGTATGCTTTCTGGCTTTCCAGTGTGAAGTTTTGGAGATTCAGAAATTTTATATTAGGGAAGGCTGATGATCTTCTAGCTTAACTCATGTGAAAGATGGTCTTTGAACAGTTGCATTCAAGAAAAACGTATTTTTCAAGAAAGAAAAATTTCTAGTTTCCTTATCTTAACTGACCTGGAAATGATTTGTTTGGATCTTCATAAATTTGTAATCGAATGTTATAAATAGTTCTATAAAATCCACATATCTATGGGGGGGGTGTTCATACCTACAGAAACAGAGGGAGAGAATGTTGTTGGGACAAGCAAAAGTTGAGCTTATGTTGAAATGTAGGTAGATTTAGAAAGAATTTAGGGAAATATTTTTATATTGCAGAGAAATGAGGTTGAGTCTTACGTGCTTGGACTTCGAACTGAAGAGACAAGCTTGTCAAATAGACAAGCATTTAAATATGTATATAAACAAAATTGTATGACTGTGTATTAACGTTAAAAATTAGTTTCATGCTTGGGTGTGGCTGCACTTCCTGGACAACTGAGGTTTTATAGGGTTTTAAAGGATTATTCTCGGTGTGAGTCTAGAGAAAGTTTGCATAAGAGTTTCTTCCTTTCTGGCATGGAGAGAAAAGGCAAAAGAAAATTAAAAGCCACAGTAAATGAGGTGGAGATAGCAATTGCGCAGTTGTAGACATAAAAGTGCCAGAGTTGATTATAAATGAACTGCTTCAGACCCTGCTTTGCTACGTGGATCCCATGGATCAAGGTTGTAACATGTTTTCTACTCACTTCTATGGAAACAATTCTTACTTTGGCTTTGTGGCCATGTGCTATAAAGGAAATCAGATTTCTACCATAGCATGTTTGAGTGGAGCCTTGGTTTCATGATGTGCAATAGTGTTTATTTTGAGTCATATCTAAAATAAGATGTTAGATGGGAAACCTTTACCCTCAGAACAGAGTGTGAGCTTGTAATATTTTCAAACTTCATTTTAGTTAAGAAAAACCTGTGCTAAGAACTTCAACATCGCATGATAAGTTAAAATACTAACCCCAAGATGCATGGGCTGTTAACACATGGGAGTGGCTAAAGTGTGTTTATAAATGCTAAACTTTAAAGTTTGGTTGTTTTTTCTAACAGTAAGCCCCATCCTGGAAAGGTTTGCCTCAGTAATTAACTGTAGTCACATCAGTAGACCAACTGAAATTAATGAACTACTTATTTGCATAAATACTTACAGGAGTGGAGCTGGTGCCCGAACACTAAAGTTGGGGTTCAGATCCTGTAGCTGGGTTGGTGCAAGTTTCATCTTTGCTCTTTTGGAAAAGCTTTATTGAAATTCTGTGTAAGCATGAAGGGCCATCCATGGAGATTATTGTTGCTGTTGGAATGCACAGTTTATCTGCCCAGCTGTGTGCATGTGCTATCTTCTCTTGTTTTTCTGTTGATTTTAAAAATTGTCTGCATTTGATTTGTGATCCAGTTATTGCCTTGTGTACCATAACACAGCTGTAATGCGCGAACCTTACTTTTGTATGTTGTTAACCTGAGTCCTGCAGAGCAGGTAGAAAACTTTCATTACAGCTCTTGTATTTTCAACATTCTTTCCTACACACTAAGTAGTCTCACAAAACTAGTTGTTTAGGGAGAGCAAAGTAAAGCGCTTTCGGTTCTGATGTAGGGAAAACTGACTCCTCCTTTCCTTTGGTGATTGCTTCAGCAGTAACACAGAATTACACTGCTCTTGTGCTTAGTCATAATGATAGTCTCGGTTGCTCTTTTAACTGTGATGGCCACATGCCAAAATTTGGATACTTTGATTTACTTTGGCAGTAAAAAATGAGGGTAGAGAGGGAAATAACTTATTTTAGTAGGCCTATATAGCTGAAGAAATTGGTTACTGGGTCTGTCATGTCTGTTCGTACATGTGGCCCCTATGGACAGCTACTGTCATAACAGGGATCATAACCTAAACAGAATGTGAATGTAACAGAAAACTTCTATAACATTTAATACTGTTCATAAACTTGTTTGGGGACTACAAAGTGTTCATATTGGACAGGGACAGTAAGCTGAGGCACCTGAAAACAAAGGGAAAATAGTTATGTATTGTCCCAGTTCCAGGAAGAGGCATCTTTATGCAGTTGATACAATGCTGATCAGATTTAAGCCAGGGTTGAGAAATAGCTGGCTCCAGGTACTCCTGATGGACTTGACTCTAAAACCGATTTACATTTGTATCCAGAGGCATATAAGGGTGTAGCCGATAGGCACTCATAATGGCTATGAATAACTTTATGTTGTTTTAGTTCCCCTAATGAATGCCAAGGAAGTAGAGGTCGGAATGTGCAGTAACGGGAGTGGGCTGCCTTTTGGGTGGTAGGTAGCTGTTGAATTTGCTTGGTTATAATATGAAACATCACTGTGGTAGGAGGCAGCCAGAGAGTTTAAGCAGCGTCAATACTAAATGTGAATGACACCTTGGATAGGGAATAAATTGGAAATGAAATATATTAAGGGTAGGGGGAATTGTTGAACCTAACTTGGTGGTGTATGTAACTGAGCTACACTGAGTGAATTCTAAATGGAGGGTATTTAATTAATTCGTTTTTTTCATAACAGCACTGGCATAAGCAGTTTTTGTTTACAACAGTATGTTCCTGTTCTCACCCTTCCCTGTCCTGGCCAGTTTGTTGGTATAAACACTTACATGGTTACGCAGTGATGCAGGTGAAAATGAAGTGCTTCTCTAGGGGATGGGAAGGTAAGAAGTGACTATCAGCTAGATCAGTTTCTTGAACTAATTCACCATGTGGACACAAATGTTTGTTTTGGCAAGCCTGGGGGAGTAATGAGAGCAGAAATGAATTGGCTCATGGTGGTGGCTGCTTAAGTAATACTGCTGTTGTAAGAATATGCCTAACAACAGATGACCATGGATAGATGCTTCACATTTGTTTTATTTGTAACCATTTTTTTTCTCTGTTATGGCTAAATAAAACTTTGCTTTGTTTTACTGTTGATCCTGAAAACTAGATAAAAACAGTAAAGGATTCACCCTAATTCTATGAGGTTGTTTATGGAGAGACCTGTTTCTGTTATCAACTCAGTTATTCATCTTTTTTCAACAGTACACAAGATCACTATAGAGTCAGCATACTTACAGATCTGTTGAGAACAGAGGAGAACTGGCGTGGCAACCTATAGCTGTGCTTTGAAATGCGTACATCCAAGAATGGAAGAAGGCTGTACTAGCATGGATTTTTTGCTTTGTGGATGTTTGGAAAATATGGAAATAGGACATCACACAGAATCTCAAGCTGGCTGTTAAAATATCAAATAATTTGAATTAATTTCTGCTTGTTTGCAGAAAGCTCATCAGGTTCTTGCTTTGGTAAGTCTACAGTGGTATAATGAACAGCCTGAAGTAGTGCACAATAAAAGTTTAACTGCATTCAGAATTTGCCAGTCTCAAACTGTTCATTAATTAAAGCAGACAATTTCAGAACTGAAGGAAAAACAAAAGCACAGCCAACGCTTAGCTGGCAGGCGTTTGATAGTTGAGTGTGTGGGAGCCTTTTTTCAAAAAATTACTTATCTGCTCCTTAGTATTTGCAAATACCTTACCTTTCAGCTGAAATCTTATTTGGGGGGGTGGGTGGGGTGTTTGTTTGTTTGTTGTTGTTGTTGTTGTTTTGGTTTTCCTTTTTTTTTCTTAGTTTCAAGCCAACAAGTATGCTTTTTGCAGTCATAAAAAACATGTATGTTGAAAGAAAACTTCCTAGTTGTGTAGTGGTATATGGCTTGCAAGAAGCTCAGATTCTTGCTCTGGTAAGGCTACACTGGCCTGATGAAGCACAAACCAAACGAATTTGCTAGGAATTGTGTGCTGTCCCTTTTAGGTGATGTGTAGTGCAGCCCAGTTTTGGATGTAGTCCATACAGAGAGATAGTGATTAGAAATGAACCAAACTTGTTGCTTCAAAAATAGAGAAAATTAAGGCTATTTGGAAAGCTATGGAATGTTTGCAAGGTAAGATTTGTGGATGTTGTTGGGTTCCAGTAAACCATTGCTTCATAGTAACTCTTTCACAACTCTTTGTGGTGCAGAGTCTAGTTGGAGGCCAGTAACAAGTGGTGTCCCTCAGGGGTCAGTACTGGGTCCAGTCCTGTTCAATATATTCATCAATGACCTGGATGAAGGGATAGAGTGTGCCATGAGCAAGTTTGCTGATGACACAAAACTGGGAGGGGTGGCTGACACGCTGGAAGGCTGTGCTGTCATACACCGTGACCTGGACAGGCTGGAGAGTTGGGCAGAAAAAAACCTGATGATATTCAACAAGGGCAAGTGTAGGGTACTGCATCTGGGGAGGAATAACCCCATACATCAGTACAGGTTGGGGGCTGACCTCCTGGAGAGCAGCTCTGTGGAAAGGGACCTGGGAGTCCTGGTGGACAACAGGATGACCATGAGCCAGCAATGTGCCCTGGTGGCCAAGAAGGCCAATGGCATCCTGGGGTGCATCAAGAAGAGTGTGGCCAGCAGGTCGAGGGAGGTCATCCTCCCCCTCTACTCTGCCCTGGTGAGGCCGCATCTGGAGTGCTGTGTCCAGTTCTGGGCTCCCCGGTTCAAGAAGGACGGGGAACTGCTGGAGAGGGTCCAGCAAAGGGCTACAAAGATGATTAGGGGATTGGAGCATCTTTCTTATGAGGAAAGGCTGAGGGACTTGGGGCTTTTTAGTCTAGAAAAAAGAAGACTCAGGGGGGATCTTATCAATGCTTATAAATACTTAAGGGGAGGGTGCCAGGTAGATGGGAACAGTCTTTTTTCAGTGGTGCCCAGTGATAGGACAAGAGGTAACGGGCACAAACTTGAGCACAGGAAGTTCCGTCTTAACATGAGGAGGAACTTCTTTACTCTGAGGGAGGCAGAGCACTGGCACAGGCTGCCCAGAGAGGCTGTGGAGTCTCCTGCACTGGAGATATTCAAAACCCGCCTGGACGCCGTCCTGTGCAACTGCTGTAGGTGTCCCTACTGTGGCAGGGGGTTGGACTAGGTGATCTCCAGAGGTCCCTTCCAACCCTGACCATTCTGTGATTTCTTAAATTTCCTTGCTTAGGGATTTGTTAAATAAGGACCACATTTCTGTGTAGAAAAGAAGGATAAATCTGTTCTGGCAGACTTCATGGTTAGTAGCATGTCTGTGCCTGGCTGTATGCTTGGTAGGGGGAACTACATTATGGAGCAGTGGATGTTAGAGGAGACTGAGTGGAAAACAAGAAGGCTCGCAGAATAGATTTTATGTCTGTGCATTTCTTCAAATAAAGTTACAATTATTTGGCTTCAAGCTCTGCTGTGTTTAAAAGACCATTTAAAAAGAAAAATTTTAATGTCAGAGTGCTGCTTGTAACGTTAATGTATCCCGTTTCCAATGTTCCTTTGGAACAGAAAGAGCAAGTATTAAAATATTTCATTAAACTTTTAATTATTTTCCTAAACAAACAGAAGACTTAAAGCCAAAATATTTGTATCCAAGTTTTCAGTTATATAAGCAACGCTAAAATAAACAATTGACCCCAAACCAGTTGTCCTAAGGGCTATATCCTGTTTGCAGGTGTAAGCCTGTTTACTGGGACATAAGACATGGGTTTTCCATGCCATGTCCTGCCTGATCTACAACTTCTCTCTTGCTTTGCGGATTAATAGGGGCCCCTTAGTGTTTGGTGCTGGAAAACCAGTTATGTGAGCTCTGCATTTTGATTCATGTTAGGCTTCATCCTATTCATCAGACAGTGGCGTTCTTCCCCTCTGTCTAGAGTACCTTCTGGCCTCGTGGATTTGGGATGACTAATGGTCTCCTTCAGTAGTTTGTATGTCTCGGTCCATTTCCTTTTCTGAATTCCTTTGAAACAGTAAAGCATCTCTGAGCACAGAGAGGGTGGTTGCGTTGCATCTTGCCTGAGCCCCTCTTACAAATGGTGGCAATCCACTTGCCCTTGTTTGGTGGTAAGTCATCTCATCCTGAAAGATGAGTTTCGTCTGTTAAGAAAGCGGTTTATTGCTTTTAAGTAGAATAGTACTTTTCCTCTCTGTTCAAAAGTGTGGAAAACAGAAGATTTCTTGTGGAACCTTACAGTAACAAATATCCACCAAGGATATGACCCCTTTCCCCCGCCCCTCCCAAGCGAACGCTACTCCAGTTTTATTTTGGTGTCTGTTGCTCATAATTTGGCTGGCAATCCAGTGCTTAAATTTATTTCTCAAATGCCAAACTATTTTTTTTTTTTTTTTAGGAGAAGAATTTAGGAAAGCTGGGTGAAAAATCAGCTCATTTCTGATTGGGTATTTTCTAATATTTAAAATATACCTGGCAAATCTCCTTGTCTGTAGAGGCTTTATTTTGCGAAAGGGTAAGAATCTCTGTGGACTAATAACTGGTTGAGTTTTATTTTAAGCTAATGATTCCTGGCTTTCAAGAAATTATCATCTACCCCCTTTTTTGTTTTAATTAGAAAAATTAGATTTCTTTTACTGTACTCTATGAATATTCTAGGATATATTTTACCAGTTTAAATGAAACGGAAATGAACTGGCAAGATTGATACTTCAAAGGAATCTACAGTTAATCAGGAATACTTTGTCAGTTAGTTGTTTGTAAATGTGTCCCTTTCTTATGCATGTAAAAGGGTTTAAAGTATTCTGTGAGCACTGAGGTCTTTTATCCCTTCAGTTGCTTATGGAATACTAATGAAAGTAATGTATGTGCATCATGTGGAAAATATGTTGGCAGACAGATACCTGCAGTGCCTTAAATGTTTTGGCATTGTCTTTGTTTAATCAGCATGGTTGATCCCTACTTCCCCCAGAGGTTTATACTTTCAGAATAAGATCAAAGGTTTATATGAAAATTTAAGCAAAAGTAGAATTCGCCTATTTTGGAGATGAATGAATAGATAAACAGAAGCTTAAAAATAAAACCTTAGGCACTCTGGTCTCTAATATAAAATGTCTTGTAGGAACAATAATTACGGTAGTTATATGTATTTAAAAATCAGACATCTGAGATGTTAACAGAAGAATTTCCTGAAATTAAGTACCTATCTGATTAAACTTTTGTGATTTGTTTTCATAATGCTTTCTAGAAGAGTAGATGTTTTGTGCTGTGTTTGTGTGCTTTGCTAAATTAATAAGCTGACTTGGCATTGAAAATGCTCTTTGAGGAATGCCAAAAAAAAACCCCAAACGCTCTTAAGTTAATGTAACAGTTAAAATATCCATTACCATTTTTGGGGTATTCTGTCTGCCTTTTTGTGGCACTGATTCTGTTACCATTTATGTTTGCTCAAAATGGTGTAGAATAAGTTGGGTGGCTGTTCCGTTCAGGGCTCATTCCAGTAAATGTTTAGTGGAATACAGAAAAAAAAGCATAGGAGTATCAATGGTTAAATTAAAATTATGGTGCAGATGTGGTATCTTTTTGCTAAATAGACAATACATAAATGGAGTGGTTTCAGTAAAATTAGGGGAAGCTAGAGTACAAAGCAATTGCATTAAAATGAGATTATGACCAAGGGTATTATTTATAAAAAAAAATTCTATCCGCAATGTTTTCTGAACGTTGTTCATGCTTCTTTATCAAAGTGAATTTTGATGTGTTAATATTTTATCTCTACTGTGTGGCAAAATAATGGTTATTTTGTTAAGAAAATTTCACAATATTTACCAATTGTAGTATGTTTGCAACTGACACCATGCTTTCTGTTTAGTAATTGGTTGCTGCTGAAATAGCAGGGATGGGCTCTGCATTTGCAGTTGGAGCATCACTGGTAAATGGACTTGGTTACAGTTTGATAACACTTCTTATATGTGTGTAAAATCTTAGCTGTAATATTGCAGTGACAATATATTTCTTTTTCCCTGTAATTGCAAATTTATGGGGGGCACAGTGAATTACGCAATTTCTAAGAAAACTGTGGGTTTTAATACTGTTCTCTGAAAATGTTGTTTGAGTGGACTGGCATTGGTACCTCAGCCCAGTGCTTCTCATAGGAGGTTTGAGTATCTGAGTTGTAGATAGACTAAAACATGTGGTGGAGAGCTTTCCAGAGGCCAAACTTCACAATTTCTTATTAAAAATTATTCCTGCACCTAAGCAGTATAGCATGCTGTCTGTTCATTACTGGTCATCTTCTAGTTTCTCTCAGGTAGAGTTTGTAAGTACCAGAAAGTTGTGCACTCTTTAAAGTAGCAACCTATTTTTTTTAAAAAAAACTGTCAGAACAGTATATTTACTTTCAACTGAAATGTTGAAAGTAAATATAGAAACTGAGGCATTTAGCTTCAACTGAATTGCTTCAGCAACTTTTAAAGTAAAATAGGGGTATTTGTCTTTTCTACTTTGGATATAACGAGATCAATAGGAATAGGATAGGAACTGCACTTGAGCATTGCATAAGAGACTCTGACTTCTAAGTTTGCAGTTTTCTGTGAAATATGCCAGAATTGTGACTTTATAGAAATAAGCTTTTTTCAGTTATTTTCTCACTTTTTTTATATTTCACAATGGAATTAAGACCAGACATTGCAGCCATGATTTTTTTGAGATGTTCCAATTTTCTGTGGCCTTTCACTAGTCATTTCAGTTAAATGTGTATCAAAATTGTATTTGAAATAGTCACTTTTATTGTTATTACAATAATCTTTTCCTTCACTTTGAACAAAATAGGAAATGAGTACAAATGTCTTTTGTGTTCTGACTTTTCTGCATGTATCTGTATCTTGTTGGTAGAAGTAATGTGTGTGTTATTGCTACATGAGGCCGTTGCTCTTGCTACAAAACAAAGTCACTATGTAGGCAAATCCTAAGGTACTGTATAGTTCCAGCGTCTCTTGGACAGGTTAGCAGGATTGTTTTACAGCAGGCACTATATGTCATAAGTTTTAGGAGAAACTTGCTATTCTTCCAAAATGGAAGTTAAGGAACCCTTCCCCCTCGCTCTTGCAGTTGGTAGATAATAGTGTTAGTATCTGAAGCCATGCATTCCGGGGAGTAAAATTCTGCCTGAACTACAAAGAGATCTCATGTCTACTTGCCACAGCATGTTTTTGAAGTCTTTTGTGTCATAGCAACTGTTTTAAAAGCATATTTTGTTGAGGAAAAAATACAGTAGATCATAAAATGAGCAGGGCAGGCTTGTTTCTAATGTGTGTAAGAACATTCAATCTTATGAATGTTGATGTTAGTCCAAGAAAAGATTGATTAATTTAAAATGTATTTTAGTTCTCCTCAAAAGGATATGGATAAGAAAATGGATGAAGAGCAGCCTTTGACTGCATGTAACCAGTACCCTAAAGAAGCGGTGAGGAAACGTCAGAATTCGGGTCGAGGTTCCAGGGGCAGCGATTCTTCCAGGACCTCCAGGAAAAGCTTCCGGCTGGACTACAGATTAGAAGAGGATGTAACTAAATCCAAGAGAGGCAAAGATGGGAAATTTGTCAACCCGTGGCCGACATGGAAGTCCCCAACCTTGCCAAATATTTTGAAATGGTCCCTCATGGAAAAAAATAACAGCAATGTGCCATGCTCAAAGCAGGTAAATACTTGCATGTTTTCTGTTCTTAATTTCGACTGCTTTTACCTCTGCTCTAATCAATAAAATAGGACAGTTTCTAACTAATACTTACTAGGCATCTTTTGGAGACTTTTCTAAGTGTTGTTTTTCTGATTTTCATTATCACTTTATTCTTTTCAAAAGGTAGGCTAATACTTTACCCTTTGATTTGTCCAGTTCGGTTTATATTTACAAAAACAACAAAGATGGCCCCCTAGTTCAATCATAAATTACAGTTATGCTCTTTCCTTTTTAATAGGTGTTGCCTTATGAAGCGTACTACTCACATCATTCGTATAGGATGAAATAGCTGTGGCATACCTCACTTTAAAAATTTTGCCTTTTTTTTTTCCCCAGACTGCCACTTTACTACATATATCTTTTTCATAAAAATGTACTAAATAGTTGCAGTCATTTACTTATGGAAGTGTATGCAAATCTATGTTTCTCTATTTCAATATACCAGGAGGAAAAAAAAAAAGCAGATGTTAAAACTAACGTGAGCAAGTATTTATACTGAAATATTAAAGGTACAGTGCCAGTTTACTAGGAGACACCACTATTTGTTCTTGGTGTATTGCTCCTTCCAGATATTGTATATAAAGTAGGAGGTGGGGGAAGCAACCTCTGAGAGAGGCTTCTTTTCCATGAAGAGTAATGGATACTGGAAAGCCACAGGTTATCTTTGTGGCCACGAGGAGTGTTACGATGGCTACAGTTCTTACAGTTAGGATTACTTCTCAGTGTATTTTCTAGTGTGTTGACTGCACTTTGGAAAAGCTGTGCTGAAGGGTGCACAACCAGGAAAAGCGTTTTTGAACAAATAGGTGTTAATAAAGCTTTTAAGCGTCCAAGAGGCATATGTAAGCCATAAATCTCACAGTCAGTATTTAGCAGAGCTTGCGCTTTTCATTTTTATCTTATGTGAATTACCTGTGAACGAGGGAATTTGATCAGCTTTATGGACAGGAAAGGTGTGTTACTTATTAACGCATGATGGTCAGAGGTTTGGGGATTTCTTTAAGGATATGTGGCATAGAACATGTTTAAGGGAGAAATAATCTTGGCTGTAATTTTTCTATAATAATAACAATTTGACTTCAGAAAGAAGCACAGCAAACCTATTTCAGTCTTGGGATCCCTTTTGACAGTTTACTGTTTTAAATTTGGTGTCCTGCTTCTAGGCATTATCTTCTGCACCTTGTAGTCGTAACAGAGGTGGTGCCTCAGCGTGTGCAGCTTCCTAGGCAGTGTGCTGTGTTATGATACTTTGGCCACGTTTGTGTAAAATTCATGCCTTAGTGTTTTCAATTGCTTTTGACTTCTGCCCTATTCCGTATGTATACAGTAGGCTTTGTACCTTGCCAGCAGCAGTCAGAAACCTGGTTAGTGACTGAAGTACCTAGAAGGCAGTGCTAAGGTGTACTACAGAGTGCAGAACATACGGCTCTCTGATGGCAGAGGAGAACTGCAGCACTCCCCTTTAATTTACAGATTATCCCTGCAATAAAGGATGATTACAAAGAAATCTACACTGTACCAGTTGTAAAGCTGTCTCTCTGACCCAGTTGGAATTCATTTTGACTTATTGCTTTGCATATGAAATTTTTTAATTAAGTGCCTGCAATTATTGAGGAGCTCAGTGAAGTAAATCAGAAATAGACAAACCTAGATAGGGATCAATGAAATGTACTTCTTGAGTCCTCAGCCATTTCCATGCTTGTTCCAGCTACGTTTGCTCCACACCTAAATCAACCTGTAAAGCACTTCTGAGCTTGTTTAAAATTCAAACTAAGGGCACCATACTTTATTTAGCACTGCTAGATAGCATGTCCTTCGAGCAGACTCCTACTTCAGTTTCCACATTTGAGTGTGCCTACTGATACCCTGCTATGCTGGGCAGGTTCAGTTTATCTGTACCAAGTGCTTTGCGTATGTTAAAAGAAAAGGGCAGCATATTATCCAGGATATGTACGTCACTGTGTAAAAGCTATATATATTATAATCATGCCTTTGCAACAGGCCTATATCATTTTCCAGAATGCATAGTCGTCTTGTATTTTCATTACAGGCTTTATTAATAACTTTTTTTCAGTGCTGTTGGAGTATCTTTAATTATTATTTGTTGGATCAACAATTTAAATTGTTCTTATTTCTGTAAAATCCAGTGGTATTCCAGTATGCACTAAGCGCCAAAAATCCTAAGCTAATTAGGTAGTCTTACCAAAGCCCGTCATGTGTTTCTTCTTGCTTTGCATTAGGAAGGAAAGAACAACATGGGAGGGGGGGAAGGGGCACAGCAGGACGAATTTTTGTATTACTCTAGTGATGAAGATAAGACAGTATTAGGCACATTTTGCTTCCGTTGGTAGCTGATTTGACATTAATGCCACATTTCAAAGATCTGTCATAATTCTTGTAGTATTAATATGTTTCTGGTTAGTCTGACAGAGAACAAAATGTACTGTAGCTGGATAAAGGTTCCATAAGATTATGTATTTTGTTCATTATGTTGTTTTATCCTGTTGTATGAGTTTTAAGAATTTCATATGACATATACTGCCAACAGAACTTGTGTTTTAGTTTGAAATCTTATGAATTGAGTAATGAATCCTTACTGCTTTAAAAGGTCATTTGGGGGATTTTAGTGTACTCTTGTAAAATATTTAATTAAAAAAAAAAAAACCCACAAAAAAACAAACCAAAAAAAACCAAATCCCATGCACTGAGAAATAACCTTTTTAGCTATTTACCTGTGTGATTTACTGTGATAGCTCAAAATAATGCCTGATTTCTGATCTCATCTGCCAAGGAATCACTGATTTGGATCAGATGTCTGTGTATCACAAACCTGTAGATCTCACACAGAGTCTGTGCTTTCCAAGTTACACTGCGTTTTTGCTCTTGATTTGCCTTGATTTTTTTTTTTTGTTCGCAGAATTTTGTTTAAATAGGTGAGGGTATTAGTTGTTCAAACCGTGCTACCCTTTATTTATCAATCTTCCTGTCTGTGTGTCCTTTACAAATGCCTCTTATAGTCATTAGTTTTAGCTTTAAATCAACTGTTCAATAGATTTAATAGTGTCAGTCCTAGTGACATCTCTGAAAAGCCTTTAATAGTGCAAATGTGTTATGGTTTCACCCCAGCAGGCAGCTCAGCCCCACACAGTTGCTCACTTACTCTCTCCGCAGCAGGATGGGGAAGAGAATTGGAAGGGCAAAAGTGTGAAAACTCGTGGGTTGAGACAAAGACAGTTTAATAGATAAAGCAAAAGTTGCATGCACGAGCAAAGCAAAGTAAGGAATTCATTCCCTACTTCCCACCAGCAGGCAGGTGTTCAGCTGTCTCTAGGAAAGCAGGGCTCCATCATGCGTAACGGTTACTTGGGAAGACAAACGCCATCACTCTGATTGTCCCCCTCTTCCTTCGTCTTCCCCAGCTTTATATACCGAGTATGATGTCATATGGCGTGGCATATCCCTCTGGTGAGTTGGGGTCAGCTCTCCCGGCTGTGTCCCCTCCCAGCTTCCCGTGCACCCCCAGCCCACTGCCTTTGATGCTGTATAAGCACTGCTCAGCAATAGCTAAAACATCCTCTGTTATCAACACTGGTTTGGTCACAAATCCAAAACATGGCACCATGTTGAGCTACTAGGAAGAAAATTAACTCTGTCCCAGCCCAAACCAGTGCAATATGTTTAAGTCCCAGTTAAGAATTCATTGTTCACATCTGCCAATTAGCTGGTTCTTAATCCGTTTAGTATTGTTTGTTAATATTGCATGATACTAATTTTAAAAACTAGTTTGTGTCAAATGTCAGCAAAAATAAAGTGGATTCATTTAGAGTTCTCAGAATATTTTTATTCTACCTTTAAAAACAACCACTTAAAAGAACCATTTTCCATAAAAAATGTACGTACTGACCTCAATTGCATTGTGACCATTAATTATTAAATTCCATGTCTTTGTTTAATTTCATGGATATAATCTGATTTGTTGACTTAAGCCACATGTAATTTGGTGGGTTGTCCTAATTTCCATTTTCGAGTATTATGTTAGTGTTGTGGATCTTCCACTCTTTTAATTGAAGTGTCACAATATAACACTCTCTGTGGTTCAGATTTCTCCTGTCAGTCATCCCCGTGTACTTAGAATGAAATAGAGATAAGAAAGTGATGTTTCTTTCTTGGAGAAGCAGCAATGTGTCTCAGTCTAATACTCATACTTTGTTTATTCTTGTATGAATTAAGTGATTGTATTGTACTAACCTTATATTCAACTTTATAGAAGGTTATCTATTTCTCGTTCCTGGAGACAGTAATGAAACTTCTTCAGTAGATATGTCTTATCCATTACCTCTCAGAAAAAGCAGTTTCATTAATATTTTATTACTTGTAGTAGGATTGCAGGGGGATGGGGGATGTGTGCTTGGTTTTTCCCAACATATGCCATCCGAATCAATAAAATATTGTGAGAAAGTAACTTTCCTGAAGCTGTCAGGACTGATTTAGCAAGGGAAATCCTCGACTCCTAAACTGTCACAGCATCAGCTGGGCTTTTAAGGGAGCGGGAGGTTAGCTCTGTATAAGCTCACCAATAGCACTAATCTGCTCACCTAGACCTAGAGAATGAGAGCAGCAACCATGACAGGGAGACTCTGACTAGGAACCAGAAGCGCTGGGACAGCTGGGATTACCAGAGAGAAGTGTCAGGAGTCTGTAGAAGGTGCCTAACACAAGAAAATTCTTCTCAAGCTATGTGAGGAGTTGAGAACTGTTTGTGAGGAGAGCCTTAGCCACACTGGCCAGGAGCCCTGAGAAGACTTGTTGTTTGAGCTTTTTTTTTTTAATAGGAAAACTCTTTATTTATTACAAATAAAGCTTCTGCATAAGCATCTCAACCAAACCGCAGCGAGGAACGTAACTCCTGTTCAAAATGAGAGAATGAACAGTGGTTTGGTGATGAGGTTTGGTAGGTAATGTACAGCCATGGCTTCCTTTGTGCCAACTGTCCTCTTGAGGCTGCACATAGAGTCAAATTTGGAAGCCAATAGAGCTGAAAGCTGTCTATTTTCCTCCTCTGGATTAACGTCCAGCTGGATCAGTTCTCTGACCTGTCAGGCTTGAGTGGGGACTGCGTAAGCATCGAGGCTGGATGAAGAGCGCAGGTGGGGGAAGGCTTCCATAACTTTGTACACAGGAGTATGCTTTTAAGTTGATTTAAGTCATTCGCAGTTATTCCTGAATGTACAGGGAGATCATATAGTGATTTATTCAGTAATAATTAAACTTTAATTACCTAGAAGGCTTCAATTAAACATAGCAACAGTCATAGCTAAGTGCCTAAAGGACTGTCTTAAAAACGAGATCTGAGTTTTCGTTTGTGTTTTATGAATGTTCCTTGAATTATTGGCAGGATGGAAAGAGAGAATGGTAGAAGCTAACATTAGCCAAGTGAGGTTAACCTCCATGTGCTGCTTCTATACATAATGGAGGGAGAGGGTCGGCTCAACGCTAATAGAACAGAGCTTTTGCAGAATGCTGTTGGAAATGTTACATTCTCTGTCATCCCTGGGCTTGTGACTAATTTGTGCTAGGACTTAGGGGATGCATCATTTAGTTGCACAAGCTAAACTTGAGCATTTGCTACAGCAACAGCGTGTGTGTGTGTGTATATATATATATATATAATATATATACACACTTTTCCAGGTCGGGAAGGCTAGCCAATTGCAAAGCCTTTCCCAGGATGCTGTTAGTGCCTTGCAGTGCTTGCACTGCAGTGCTTTCAGACTCGCTTTCTCTATTAGTAGGTCTCCTGGCCTGGTGGGATACTCTTGAGCTTTCCCTTCTTTCTTTTAACAGAGAAGTGAAAATGTTACAGAAACCCAAGATGAAATTAGGAGGGAAATTAGCTAGGAAAATGGTCATTAAAAAGGCATCTGTTTTGTGTTGCAGTTCTCTGGTTGCCTAAAAATATAAACAAAATGCACGTCTTGACTGTAATGATTTGCGCCTTGTATGCAGTTTTTGTTCCGTGGCCAAGTACGTTCTGAAATCTCTCATGCATATTGTGTTCTTTTTTGCTAGGAACTCGATAAAGAGCTTCCAGTATTAAAACCTTACTTTGTTCAAAAGCCGGAACTTGCTGGGAAGACAGGAACTGGTATGCGAGTCACGTGGCTGGGACATGCCTCAGTTATGGTGGAAATGGATGAACTTATATTTCTTACTGACCCAATCTTCAGCCAGCGAGCTTCCCCTACTCAGCTGATGGGTCCCAAGCGCTTCCGAGGACCTCCGTGCACAGTAGAGCAGCTCCCCAAAATAGATGCAGTCGTGATCAGCCACACCCATTATGATCATTTGGACTACAACACCGTAACGAGTTTAAATGAACGCTTTGGGAGTGAGCTGCGCTGGTTTGTGCCTCTGGGGCTCTTGGACTGGATGCAGAGATGTGGTTGTGAGAATGTGATTGAACTGGATTGGTGGGAAGAGAACTGCGTCCCTGGTCACGACGCGGTAACTTTTGTCTTCACCCCTTCTCAACATTGGTGCAAAAGGACTGCGACAGATGATAACAAGGTTCTTTGGGGCAGCTGGTCTGTCCTGGGACCTTGGAATAGGTTTTTCTTTTCAGGAGATACTGGCTATTGCGTTGCTTTTGAACAGATAGGTAAAAGGTTTGGACCTTTTGATCTTGCAGCCATCCCCATTGGAGCTTATGAGCCAAGGTACGAAAATCAGAGTTTGATGAAAATACATAAATGAAATGATATACTGATGACAAAAAAAATACACCCAGAAGTGAAAGCTGTGGGTATGCTCATACTAAGATTTTACAATAGAATACAGAGGCAAAAGAAGGAAATTGCAGAACCACAAAAAAAAAGCAGGCAATCAGATGGTGGAGCAGAAATGTCTACGAAACTTGCCTGTGTATGCATGGTGTTCTTGGAGGGGTTTTTTCCTTCAATCTTAAGCACAGCAAGGATGATTCAGCTGACTTTCTTCCATGAAAAACGTTGAGTAAAAATCTGGAATTACTTTGTGGCTTTTTCTTTTAAGTAGCATCACTTAATCCAGCCCGTTTAGATGCATGCAATTTGCAGCATTTTTCTCTTGCTGCAGTCCTTACGCTGGTTTTGCAACTTCTTTGGAGATAAAGATGAAACCTTTATAGAGTGTGAAAGAAAGATCTGTTAGCTTAAGCATCTGTATCCTACTTATGACAGGGTATCTAAACTTTTACATGATAACACCCATATAGTGCTGGAAGCAGAGCATGTATAGGCTGGGAAAAGAAGATAGGAATCAGAATTATGTGGTAAAAATCCAGTATCTTTCAAGAATTGCCAGGTTCTCTCTTCTGCATTACCACCCGTTCCTTTAGGCTGTCTTCTGAAGCACGCACTTTTTGGTGTGCGCTGCTAGCACGACATTTTTTCAGGGATGGATTTAAATCTACGGCCTTAATGCCTCAAGGCACCAGGAATATGCCCTTATGCTATTAAAAATATAGGTAAGAAAAAAAAAATTTGAAAAGAGGACTGAAATACATTAAACAACACTGTTTGTGGGTACGTTGGTATATTCCAGCTTGTTGATTTTGAGTGTTCTGTATGTTGTTCAGACATACGTGCTCCATATTTTTTTTTTATTAGGTGTTTTGTTGGGTTTTTTTTTTTGTTTTTTCTTTTCTTTTTAGATGCTTTGCAACTTACACAATGAAAGTAAAGAAGAAATCTTGCACTGAATTATGTGACACAAAAACATTTACTTTGTGTTTTGGTAGGTGGTTTATGAAATACCAGCATGTGGATCCTGAAGAAGCAGTAAGAATCCATATTGATGTTCAAGCAAAGAAGTCTGTAGCGATTCACTGGGGGACCTTTGCTTTAGCAAATGAGGTAAATTTCAACACTATGTATGAGTTCAGATTTCCTGAGTAAACAGACATTTAATGAAGCTTTGCTCTTGCAGTTTAACCTGCAGGTTAATATATATATAAATCATATATAATATATATTTTTATATATTATATATATTAAAAAAATAGTTATCTGTAAATGTATACTTAAAATGTAAACTTTGTAGGAGTGAAAAGTTGTTATTATATGTACTGCGGTTAAAAATACCACTTAGGTTTTCATAACCAATTACATAGAATATTTCCGTGGTTAAGATTGATTTGGAAGTACGGAGTTATTGAAACAAATGTGGAGGATTTCTGATCTCCAAAAGCTGAGGAACGTGGAAGGTGGGGACACACATGCAACAATAAAAGTAAACTCGGGACTGCATCACTTGGAGAGAGAAAGAATTGTGTGCTTGTAGTTCAACACAGTATTTATTAATAAGTCTAGGAAATAAATTGAATAGTAACTTTGATAGTTGATTCGTAGTTAAATACCAGCAAGAATAAGAAAAACTGAGTTGTTCTGAGTTGCTGTTTTTTGTTTATTTTTTTATTCTTCCTCCCCCTCCACCAAGTCCCCAGTTGTAAGAAGGAGGTTACCCAGGTACCTTAACAGGGACTAAAAATGCAGTGAAAGGGAAGTAGCTACCATCTACTTTGGTACTCCTTGTCTGGTAGCTGGTTTTCAGCTTTATCTTTGCATCAGTTGCATCGCTTTATCTTATAACTCAGTTCTGATGCTGTTAGCTACGTTCACCTGATATGTCACGCTTTCTTTAAATTGGGTATAACATTTTCTGTCCACGTTGCTTCTAATAAGCTGTGTCACTAGTGCCTATGGTACAAATGGTACTGTGATTTTTAGACACACAAAAAAATGGATGATTTCTCCCTGATGAAATGTAATAAATACAATTTTTTTTTTCCTGAAATGTAATAAATATAATGATGTAACTTCAGGGAGACCTTATTGAAACGGCACTAGTTTTCAAACAGTAAAACTGAGAACTTTGTTTTACTACACGAGAGAAAGCGCCATCTGCTGACCTGCTCACCCGACGACTGAATTTTGGATAGGCGCCTAGTTACTCTACAACTGTAAATCAGCGTTCTTAATAAGAGTTTGAAAACTGAAGATGAAACTAAACATTTTAATTTGACAAATACGTACCCCTCCTTTTTAGATAATGTCTAAAATGTAAACCATTTCTTGTTTAGAGCAGTGAAATTTTTACTTTCCCCCAAATGCTGCAAATGCTGCAATGGTATATTTTTCCCTCATATTATTTTTATTTTTCCAGTATTACTTGGATCCTCCAGTTAAACTGAATGAAGCTCTTGAAAGATACGGCTTGAAAAAAGATGACTTCTTTGTCTTAAACCATGGAGAATCACGGGACTTGAGCACAAACGATGGGTTTGAATAATGAAACAGTAACAGTTCCTTGTGAGCCTCCTTTGATTTGAACTAGCAATTAATGTTACAAATATTGATATGATGTAGTTACAAAGTAGATTTTTTTTTTTTTTGAGTGAATTGGATTTTTAGATGCCAGGTTTGTCAGTTTCACAACTAAAACTTGCATACCAATTTCATGATAAATTTTACTAGTTATATTGTTTATAAATTTTGAGAGGTGATCTAAAAACTGGTTAATATATAAAGTATTGTCTGGGAATAACTTGCAGTTTCAACTCTTATGTACACCACTGATAAATTACTGGGTTTTTTTAAAACTCATCATCTTACCTACACCAGCAATAACAACCTCAGCACAGGACATATTCTTAGAGTTAATGGCTGACTTGAATTAGTCATTGTTGGAATGTCATCTCCCACTTGTTAGTCATTACTCTTCAGGTTATGCCCTGTACCTTGATAGCTTCACTGTATGTTTTGTGGGGTGGAGTCTTCCAATACAGCTGTCTTGTTAAAGCACAAGCGCAGTAAAATAATTATGCTTCTACGCTTTCAGATATTGACGAACCACAAAAGCTGAATTTTATGATGATCTAAAGAAACGTGCCTTTTAAAGAGAGAGATAATTTAATATTGCATCATTGATGTGTAAAACTTACTGCTGGCCAGAGTATCTGCACACTTTCATTGTTTTGTCAATATTTTTAAGTTAGGCCTGAATGCGTCTGCAATAACTTTCTTGTCAAATGCAGTACATGAAGTGGAAGAATCCATTAATGGCGCTTGCCTTTGCATTGACTCAGCCTATTATTAAGTGGTTTTGGTTTTTGGTTGGGTTTTTTTTTTTTTTTTTTTTTAAGTGAAAAGTCTTAAGCAAGGGCTGTGGTATTTTTTTCTTGTAGCTTCCCTATAATTTTAAAGTTAAATGAGAGATTACAACATTGTTCAGTATTGTAAAACTTGGCTAAACGTATCTGTATCAAATTGCCATGCTAATTTACAGAATTAAAGCCTATTGTTGCCAATAAAAAGGGTTGTTATTCTCCTTCGTAATTCATTGGCAAATCATTTTTTTTGTTCATGATTTGTTTTCGTCTATGGGATATGTGTATTTTTTTGCTCTTGCTGTGCATTATGTTTTATGTTCATACTCCACGAGGATAAATAAAAAAAAGGACCCATTATTTCCCTGCACTATAAAGACATGAACTTCTGGCAACCAATTAAAACCAGTTAATGAGATTTCATGCTATGAGCAAACTGAAGTAATCTTTTAACTGTTGACAGTTATCTTTTAAAAATTTGTATCGGAAAGTCCTAGAAATCTTACAGATCTTAATACCACCGAGGAACAGCACAAGGAGGCAAAGAATCAGTTAGTCCAACTTCATCCTGAGGAAGGGCTCTAGAACAGAGGATTACACGATTGTACAAAAAAGTACCTTATACTCCTTTTGATGGGATTCATTTTTGACAAATATCAAGATTTCCTTATTTGAAAAGGTAATTCTAGTATGGTCTAGAGGAATTCACCAGCATTTGTTCAAAACCGGTTTAAAACTACTGTCAGTCTTTCAGTGTTGATTTTGGGAGGGTATTTCAGATGAAGTCTCTATTGGGCCTTGTATTTACACAATAGCTTCAACAACGATTTGGATAACATAAAGCATATTGCATGTTCATAATATTGTGGAGGACAGCAGGCTGCAGGATGCTTTGAGTACTTTGAAGGACATGGTTAAAATTGAAGGGCTTGGTTGGTTGGTTGGTTGTTTTTTTTTTTTTTGGAGTTTGCAAAACCATCGATAGACTATTCTGTAAAATTCAGTACTTAGAAAGAAAGAATGAAACTAAAATACAGAATACCTAGATAAGCAGCCACATAGCAGAGAAGTACGGATTTACAAGGATCAGAGCCTAAAGGTCAGTAATAGCATACATTTTGGTTTGAATCTATTAATTCACAGCATTTGTATGTAGAACAGTGACTGTTACGCTTTGCTTGGTGCTGATAAGATCCTATCTGAGATGAAGGATAAAAAAAATTAAACACACTTGTGTGGAGACACTTCGGAGAGTCTTGCATGATTTCAGAACATCTCAACAGCATTGTTTATGAAGAAAGCATTTAAAAATAGGTGTTTCTAGGCCAGAAAAAGAAGACTGAGACAACATGGTAACAAGTTTTCATGTATTTTTAGAAAAGGGGACAATGGTCACTGGTTTCTGTCAGCTATCAAAGGAAAGGATAAGGGATCAACTTTAATTATCAAAAAGATGCTATTTAAAAAACTTATTTTGAGGTTGAAGAAGATGGAGAGGAACATTGAGACATCTCTGCTGCTCAGCTTAAGAAAACACATATATATCGGATATACATAGAACAGACCAGTCTAAGTTCTCATTAGAAGAGGAAAGTAGGATTGGTGAATTCTTAGTGTCTGATCCAGCCCTTCTTTTTCTTTGTTACATACAGAAGAAGGAAAAAAATCTACAAAAAGTAGCAAAACATTAAGTGATTGTAATGTAACTAGCTTATTACATAACGAACTGTGTTTCTGGAGCAGTGGGAAGGAGAAAGGGAAGTTCTCTGTCAATGCAGCCATTGTCAGGGTTCTGACTGGGAATTGTGCCAACTTCTATTTCTGCCTTAATTGTATTCCTGGTAAGTTAAAACTACCTATGTAGGTAAATTAGATACATGTAGCTTTACCCCTGTATTGATCAGGACATAGATATGTTGTATTTTCAAGGTCACATTTTTCTTGCAGTTTTAGCTATTTGCAAAGTCACCTACCAAAAATAAATAAAATACTTATAGAATTACAGAAAGAGAAGAGAGTAGTATTTTATTAAGAGCAGAGTGGGTACATTAACTTAGCAAGATGAAGCATCTGGTAACAGTTTAGGTAATAAAGGTCTATTAAAATGGTACAAGGTGGAAAACTTGTTTCTAGCCTTTAAACCTGACACTTTTTTTACTTTCTCTATGATGCAGTCTTCTGGAAGATTTAGCAGTCGCATTCTAGTATGAAGTGTTTTCTGGTATGCTGTATGTTCATCGGTGAAACTGCCTTCAGGTTCTTTTACAATGATGTTTATATGTATTCCACTTCATTTTAAATTAATGCTGGATTGATGACTAAAGCTTCATGGGGGCTAACTCAATGGAAGCATTTATTTTGATGATGTTCCAGTTGGAGAGAAAAAGAAGTAAAGCTCTCCAAGGAAAACAGGCTTGAGGGCTGCTACAGAACAGGAAGCTTTTGTAAAAATGTGTATGATACTGTTCTTGTAGACTTTTTTTATAAAGATGAGAATGTTGAATTGCAGTTGCAGATAATCATAGAACCATAGAATGGTTTAGGTTGGAAGGGACCTCAAAGATCACCTAGTTCCAACCCCCCTGCCATGGGCAGGGACACCTCCCACCAGACCAGGTTGCTCAAAGCCCCATCCAGCCTGGCCTTGAACACCTCCAGGGATGGGGCAGCCACAGCTCCTCTGGGCAATCTTCTCCAGTGTCTCACCAGCCTCATAGTGAAAAATTTCTTCATGATATCTAATCTAAATCTCCCCTCTTCCAGTTTGAAGCCATTCCGTCTCATCCTATCATGACATGCCCTTGTAAAAAGTCCCTCTCCAGCTTTATTGTAGGTGCCCTTCAGATACTGGATGACTGGTATAAGATCTCCCTGGAGCCTTCTCTTCTCCAGGCTGAACAGCCCCAGTTCTCTCAGCCTGTCTTTATAAAGGTGCTCCAGCCCTCTGATCATTTTTGTGGCCCTCCTCTGGACCCACTCCAGCAGGTCCATGTCCTTCTTATGTTGGGGGCTGCAGAGCTGGATGCAGTACTCCAGGTGGGGTCTCACAAGAGTGGAGTAGAGGGGCAGCATCCCCTCCCTTGCCCTGCTGGCCACACTTCTTGTAATGTGGCCCAGGATGCGGCTGGCCTTCTGGGCTATGAGTGCACGCTACCGGCTCATGTTGAGCTTCTCATCCACCAACACCCCCCCGTCCTTCTCCTCAAGGCTGTCCTCAATCCATTCTCCACCCAGCCTGTATTTGCATATGGGATTGTCACAAACCACATGCAGGACCTTGCACTTGGCCTTGCTGAACTTCATGAGGTTGGCACGGGCCCACCCCTTAAGCCTGTCCAGCTCCCTCTAAATGCCACCCCTTCCCTGCAGCGTGTCAACTGCTCCACACAACTTTGTGTCGTCGGCAAACTTGCTGAGGGTGCACTCAATCCCACTGTCCATGTCACCGACAAAGATGTTAAACAGCACCTCAGTTCCCCCAGAGGAACGCCACTCGTCACTGGTTGCCACTTGGACATCAAGCTGTCGACCGCAGCTCTGTGAGTGCGACCATACAGACAATTTCTTGTCCACCCAGTGGTAACCTCTGACTCATAATAAACCATTTTAAAAAATATGTATGCTTTCCTTAAAGTTACAATTTTAAAGCAAGATAAAATCCTTTTGATTTTTTTCCAATTGTAGAAACCTTGCGTGGTTGTGGTTAACTGCACTGCAGTCTGACTGAATGGAATGGATATATTAAGCACACGAGAACGTAGTTTTAGAATATATTCTGTGCAGGTAAGGTGAAAAGACAGGCTGGGTAACTTTAATAAGCAGTTTTCACTGAAAATACTAATTTTGTAGGAAGCCAACAATAGCTTGGTATTGTTTTTATCTAGTATTTTCTAAGATGTGCCTGCACCCATTTAGTAGATATCAGATTAATAAAATGTAAATGCCTAATCTCGGATTGCTAAATCTGTAATGCACCATTCTATAGAGATATTTATTCAACAGCTGTAAATATTTAAGGCAACAAAAATTCTTCATGACATTGAGAAAAATATTTTGATTCACTTTACTCATCCATTTAAAATGTTTACTGCACATATAAAAATTTTCACGTTTTAAACTATTCCCCCCCGCTTTGAGTCCATGTACCAGCTGTACAGTGGTTTCCCAGTACTAATTAAGCTATTGCTTTTATTTTGCTTGTAAAAAAGAAAAAAAATTGTCAAGCTCTCTATATTAAACACATTGCATTCTCTTTTGTAGTAACTGATTTGTGCCTAATAATATGGTATTATTCAGTATTCTTTGGTTGTTTTATTGTTTGCTTGTTGGGGTTTTTTTTAGCATAGCATTCCCAAGATTATTTTCATCAAGTCAGTCTTTTTTTTAAAAAAAAAAAAATCACTATTGTGTTAATATTCTCACAACTTGCTCTTTCACTTCTGTATCAGGGTGATGTAACAAAGATGCCAGTTTCTGAGCAAACGGGGTAGAGTCCCTGCAGAGCGTAAAGAAAATTGAACCTTCATGGTATTGGTCCTGAATTGTGGTGCCATCTTCATTGTTCACATTCTTTTTCAAGTTTGCTGCAAAAGTCAGGGCTCTAAGCAGAATATCTCTGTTTATACAGTTGTCAAAAAGTAACAGCAATGACGGCATCTAAGATATTCAAGAAAAAAAAACATAATTAACAGCAGTAAGTACATGTAACTAAATCTAACTGAAAAAAAATGGAAAAAAAAAAATATCTGCAGCTGAGCCATCTAAAACAGAAACCCTATGAAATACCAGAACTCTACATGCTGTGAAAGCTTGCCAGAAACTTGCACAGCACGCACATTTCCTCTTCAGAAAAGACTGGCTTGTGCATCACAGACTAATAAATGCTTTGCACTTTCAGTCTCCAGAACGCGGCTGTCTGGAAAAACCCCATTTGGAAGAGAGGGTCTGCTTTCCTTCTCAATAACGTTGCTTTTGCCCTCTGCAGTGATCTGAATGTTTTTATGTTAGCACACCTGATAAATGAGAAAAGGTTACACTTTTAACAGAGAACTGACTGTTCAGCTACCCTACCCTTGTTTGAATAATGAAAAGCCGGTGGTATCTAGACTAGCTTTGCTCATGGCAGGTGGCTCAAAAATAAAAGCCACTGCATGTTTTAAGAAACTTACTGTGGGGAGGAGGATGCAGCACCATTCCAGTCCTCTTTGTTTTGGTGTGAGGAAAGGATATAACCAAAATAAATCTGTATGCCAAGGCCAGCAATAGCAAATGTCAGAGAAGGTTCTTTACAAAGACAGAAGTAAATGCACAGGGAAAGTTCACTTATAGGGCTCAGAGACAACAGTTTTATGGCTGCATTTGAGTAAAGGGGGGGGATTTCAGTGGAATTTTGTCGTCTTAGGTACAGTACGTTAGCTACAGAAACAGCTGTTGAGAAGGATCATTTACAGTACTGGTTGTATGTGATGTTTGTACCTGGTCTTCAACCTATATACTGACTGCATGCCTGGAAATGAGGTTTTGGGTTTGTTTTTGAAACTTATCAAGGTGCCTAATATATATATTACATACAAAAGTTCGTAGTACTACTCCTTTGGTGGAAAGGGAAGGTGAGAACAGGCTTCTGCGAGTTGTCACCGATTATAGGGAACGGTACACAGGAAGTATGACCAACTGTCTTCAAGTGCAGGGGCCCTATGACTCCCCCTCTGCAAGTACAGTATCTGTATTACACTACACTCTGAAGAAAGCTAGCCTGTCAAAACACGTACACTTCTAGATACTGATTTTAACCAGGTACTGCCTAGAACTTTACTCTGGAGTTGCATATATACTTCTTATATGTTATTCTAATGCATGCACATATCTACACACATAGACACATATAAATGCTAAAAATATAATGAAACAGCAAGAACCTTACTTGAGCTCTCAGAAGATGTCTTGTCATGGCTGCGTTTGCAGATAAGTTCACAAGTACTTTCAAAACTTGAATCTGAAATAAGGAACATAAAAATTCATTGCAAGCTCCAAAAACAGTAAGTACAGCGGTAACAGGCATCAATAATGTCAGTGTTGACTTGGAGAAGAAAAGGTAGAATGGGTCAACTAACATCTTGAGTTGTGCACTTCAGGAAAAAACGGAGCTTATGGAGTCACTAGCACGTATGTGCATTTTAGAAGCAATATAGACATTTTAGAATCAAATTCAGTTTGACTTAAACATCAAAATAAGGCAAGATCTATAAACAACTCATAGTAGGGAAAATACAGAATATTTTTTAAATATGCAGACGATAGTTAAGTACCGTATTTAAAATGTGATCAGAAGCATATAGAATACACCTCTGTACTTGCCTGGACCTCATGACACTCATCTTTTAACTAAACACTAGGAAAAGGCCAAATGCCGCTTATTGTACTTAGGTAAAATAGGTCTGCTAAGTTTAGTGGAAATTTGTGTTTTGGAAAACTGGTTTTGGTCTGATAGAACAACTGAATACGTTGATATTGATGGTACTCTGACATCTTGAATAAATGCTGAATTTAGTCCCCATGTGAAGCTTTTCTCTTTCAATGTTACAATAATTCACAAATAAGCACAATGTCCCATTGCAGTCACTAGGGTTGCAAGAGATGTAATAAGCGTAAGTGAACAGAAATCCATAACTCAGGTTATCACTGCTTGGCATGTTTCCCTAGAGAGATTCATGCATCAGTGAAGCCTTTCACACCCAGATTCTCCTTTCTCTGTGATGCAGTAGCAATGTTTAGTGAGCAGAAAAGAATTCTGGAATTGCGACAGCAAAGGCATAGACAATAGCAGTGCGTACGGCACTGCTTCAGTAAAGCTCTAGCCCAATGGCTCCGCTACCAAGATTCCATTCCTCCCTTCTTTCTGAATTTACGGATTTTACACACTACCTGCTATCATTAATGAATATTTGATTTTCTAAGCACAGTCTAAACCATTTTACAAAAACAGTAAAAATGAGGCAAGTAAAGCAGCTTCATAAATGGTTTGTAACAATACACTGCCCAGTACCTGTGTCCTTTCAGTTCCTTCTGAAAGCAAACGAAGAAAGCACGGAATTGAGTTTATCATCTTATGGTGGTAGTCACTGGTAACAGACATATTTGTCAACAATCGGAGTCCAGCTAGCTGCAGATCAGAATTCAGGGGAGCTGACTCAACGTTCCTACAAACTTGTGTAATATACACCTGGGGAAAAAGGGAAGGAGATAAAAAGAGAATACACTTTTTGATACAAGCAGGTTTTCTATTTACAAATAGTATCAGTGGTCTACACACAGCAGCGTAAGTACCTCTCGAACACTGCTGGCTGAATAAATAACCTGATGAAGGTTCTTGGAAACAATCATAGAATTGTCTAGGTTGGAAGGGACCTTGAAGATCATCAAGTCCAACCATCAACCTAACACTGCCAAAACCACCACTAAACCATGTCCCTAAGCACCACATCACCTATCTTTTAAATACCTCCAGGGATGGCAGCTCCACCACTCCCTGGGCAGCCTGTTCCAATGCTTGACAACCCTTTCAGTGAAGAACTTCTTCCTAATATCCAAGTTAAACCTCCCCTGGCATAACATTAGGCCGTTTCTTCTTGTCCTATCGCCTGTTACTTGGGAGAAGAGACCAACCCCCACCTCTCTACACCCTCCTTTCAGGCAGCTGTAGAGAGCGAGAAGGTCTCCCCTCAGCCTCCTTTTCTCCAGGCTAAACAACCCCAGTTCCCTCAGCTGCCCCTCATAAGACTTATTCTCCAGACCCCTCACCAGCTTCGCTGCCCTTCTGATTTTTTTGTCAGTACTTTTTTTGTTTTTAATATATGCAAATGTTCTATTGGCATGATAGAAGCAGACATTACAGAGTTATGCTCACTAACCTTTCCGAAGCACAAATTGCTCTGAAAACCCAAATTGCTTTGACTCCATGTCAGAAGTGAAACATTTGCTTTAAGGAGTTACTTAAAAAAATCAGTTACAGCAACCAACATCATCTTAAGTGTTGAGAACAAGCTAGGGACAAGTCTTGGAATGAAATCCTTTCTTCTGACCATGTGGCCTATTCACAGCAGGAACAGTGATGACAACTGACATTACCAACTACCTTTTACCAAATTTGCTTCTGGGTGAAAGCATACAATGGATCTTGGAGTCCTAACTAAGAAAAAAAATTACTTTGCCTTTACTACCTATATGTTTTCTACCTATATGCCTATATAAATATTTGCTGTTGGCAAGCACTACTTTAAAAGAAGTTGCTCAGCACTAAAGATGATGCAAACTACTACGTACAGTCAAACTGGTCCTTTACCAGACTGATGAAAAACCGAGTAAAAATCTTCAAATCTGCATCAGCTAACTGCTTGGACATGTCTTGATCTATTTATTAACTTCATCTCAAAAGTGGATGCTTTTTTGATGGCTGGTCCTTTCACATCCATAGCATCTACTAATATTTACCAGCAGAACTTTTCGTTTTTACACACTATTCTTTTAAGATGAAAGTATCACCCTGAAAAACTGGTCCCAGGGGATCAATTACTGTTTTCTCCTCCCTTGGCTAAGGAGTCATGGTAAGTTCAGTCTGAATTCCATCCTATTAAATAACCACTAGTGATGTTCTAGACATGTTTGGAAATCATCTTGCCTCACATACTTTTACTATAAACTTAGCAGTACAATCTCTGTTTAATAGCATTTGGTAAAAGCTGAACACAAACTGCCTAGTTTCCAAACTGTCTTTTAAAAAAAGTAAGTGCCGGTGATGCAGTACATTTTTAAGTCATCCTTTTGACCTTGGGATGCACAGATCATCCAGATCTGCTGACTCGTATGTCTAACATCAAAACATTTTGGCATCCCGGCTTGTATTTGACAAACATGCTGAAAGCCCTGTACTATCTCCTGTGTCTCAATTACTTTGATTTTTCCCTTTAAGAAACTTACCTGTATCTCTCCCTGATTTTTAGTATTCATACTCAAATTATTAAGTGCATTTAGTGCTTTTTCTTTAACTTTGGGAACACAATCTGAGAGCATTCCTCCAATAACAGAAAGGCCATCCAAATTTCGGATTATATCCTGAAATACAAAACAGATATTTAATAAGACTATTAAAAAATTAAATTAAATGCTGAAGGCTTTCCTGGATGTTTCCATTTTAACACAAATGGAATGTGTAAATGAAGACTTCCAGAACAGACTGCACTGTTTAAAAAGACAGTGTTAGCAGATACTGCTTTATTGCTTCCATTGAAATTAAGAATAGTCCTGCTTAGGGCCAAAGTATTATTTGACATTATTTGACAATGGCACAGCACCTTTAGTTTTAAAATCTGGCCTGCAAAGCATGCTCAAAGCATTTTAGATTTTCAAGAATCAAAGGTAATTACTGCATAATGAGCTTACAGAATATCTGAGCCGGGTCACAGTCCCTGAGAGTCCTGACTGAACAGAACAGAATTTCAAGATGCAGCTTTATATTATTACGAGTAGAAGTTCTAGAACTTTATCTTTCTTTTCCATTTCTAATCTTTCTCACTTAGACTCTAACCATCACCAAAAAAAGCATGTACTGTTTTCAAGAAAATAAGAAATGGGCCAATGGGCCTTGAGATTCAGCTACATTCTGTTCTGAGAGATTTATATTAAGAAAAGAGTTTTGAGAAGCCAGACTAGACAGCTGTCATAAATACCATACAATAAGGGGAAAAAAAACAAAACAAAAAAAGGGTGGGACCCTGGAAGTTAAACCTTTACAAAGGCATGAAAATCTGCATCCAGCTCAAAGTTTTTCTGCATCATATTTCTGATTGATTTGAAGAGACACAGATAGTTGGAGGGTTGCTAAGATGTAAATGGCATCCAACTTCGTAAAGATAAAAAATTAGTTTAAACTAACTCAGTAAATTTCAGATCTGATTCTGAAAGTATTTAACCCTTCTCCAATTCAACCCTTTCATTAACATTACAAAACTGTAAGCAACAAAAGATAAGTTTACAGTGCTTTTAAAGTCTGTACAGAGTTCTATATTTTAAGTTGCACAAACATTAAGCTTACATAAATTCTGTGAAGCTGGTAAATAATATTATTTGGGCTAGCAGAAATTAAGGCATAGATATAAAAGGGATTTTAGAACACAAGTTATCCTAGCTCTCAGTCCTGTGTCACTCTTCAGCAAAACAGCACCTCTCATCTTCCATACTGACTCGTATTGAAACACTGTTGTTTTCTGCAGAACAATACTTACTTGATTTACAGAGAAGGCAGCGCTGTTGCTGAGAGTGATTAAAGCTTGCTCTTGAATTAATGGATCATCTGTGGCCTGGAGCAAATGAATAAGCTTCTGTAGGGCGTCCGCATCCATGGTATGGGTTGACACTGGAGGACTGTTTTCTGTCAGCGTTTAAAAATGAAATACTTGATACCAAGTTTGAGACATTTCACTTAGTTACCACTTAACCTTTTTTACAAAGCTGAGGTTTAGTTCTCAGTTGTAGGACACTTTGTTCTCAGTTTGATTGTACCCGGCCGTCATATCGTGGCAAAACGACTGTGTTTTACAACAGCCAGACTCCTGTCCTTTTTCCCCCCAAGTCCTCCGACTACCTCTTTTCAAAGTAGAAAAAAAAAGGAATACGTAACAAAAGCTTGAGGTATGCTACTCTTTGGTTAACCAATAGCAAACCTCCCCTTCAAATCATTAAGAATATTCACCAAACATGTTAATTTTTTTCCTTGTGTTCCCTGAAATACGGAAATCTGTCTGGACACTATAAGAAAACAGAACTTCCAACTTACAGACTACTACTTCCAGAAATTATGACAATAACATTTTGCTAGTACCCTGAGGTCCTTTGACCAAGTAACAGCCACAATGTTAAGAGCACTGCCGATCATGGCATCACTCGACCAACTGAGGAAGGCTGTTTCTGAGTCAGGATGATGTTATGGAGTACCTTGGCGTTCATAAAAGGGTGACACAAATGCCATCACAGACCATTTTCAGCCAGGTTGGAGGCAGAGTTATTTAGCTAGATGAATAGCCTGGAGATCAGATTTATGACTACTGGACTAGTTATAGATGACTCAAGATGACTTTTGAGAAGGTAACCAGTCCTTTATAATTCCACATATTTGCTGTCACCATCTCACAAGGCAAACACCACAGCATTCTTTGGGGGGGGAAAAAGAGAGGTCAAAGTTAATTATGATAATCCAAGAGTTGGCTTGAAAAACAAAATCGCTTTTTATCCTCATCTCGTCCTCGTCTAAACACTTTGTTTAGCTTTGAATTACAGGGGGCACACGAATAACTTCAATAACAGAACAACAAATCAGCCCATTAAGTAAACACACCGACTGCACGTTCGCTTCAGGCGACTTTAAAAAAAAAAATAAATGAGGTTTTTCTAAAAGTCAAACACGGTCTAGAGTCCTCTACAGCCGTCGCACGGCTAAGGTAAGGCCCGGTACGCCGTACCGCGGCACCCCTCCCGCAGGGCGCAGACCGGCCCCGGGGCCACGGGCGGGCACAGCCCGGAGCCGCGCTCCAGGGCCGCGGGCAGCGGGACCCCCCCGGGCCCCGGGACAGTCCCCCGGGCCCCGGGACCCCCCTCCTCCGCCTTCACCGGCCCCTCGGCCTGCAGCCCCGCGCCTCACCTGCCGGCGGGCCCCGGGCAGCCCCGGCCGCAGCCCGCCTCCCGCCCGCCGCCAGCCGCCACAGGCAGTAGCAGGCGCCCGCCCCCAGCACGATGGCCGCCGCCGCCCTCGCCGCCGCCGCCCCCCCGCGGCTCCCCCATCTCCCCCGGCCGCCGCCGCGCCGACGGCCCGCGGAAGCCACCGCCCCATCCGGCGCCGCTCCGCTCCGGGCCCCCCCGGCCCTCCTGTGCCGCGGCTCTGCCCGGCCGAGGGACCCCCGGGCTGCCGCGCCGGCGGCTCTGGGTGGTGTACGGGGGGGTGGGGGGGGTGTGCGTCCCTCAGCCTGCTGAGGTGCAGCGAGGCGCAAACCCACGGCGCGACGCGGCTTTTGCTTTAAAGGCGACAATAACCCGCGCTCCCCCCCAATGTGTGACCCCCGCACCACGCACCCAAACCGGCTCCCCCTTCGGGAGAGCGGCTGCAGGGCAGCACCGGCCGCACCGGCACCGGCACCGCTTAGCTCGGCGGTGCGCGGGGCTGGGGCGGAGAGCCGCAGCGCGGGCACGGGGAGGGCCGGCAGGGCTCCCTGGGAGCAGGAGAGGTAGGCACTCCTCTCTCCGCCCCTCAGGACGTGGAAGCCTCGCCAGCTCTCCTTGCCCCAGCCGGTGGGGAGCAGGCCGGGGCGCGCAGGGACAGGGACAGGCTGCAGAGGGACCGCAGGGCGCCTCGGCCCGGGCACCTCCAGGCCGCCGTGCCCGTTGCTACGCGACCACCGCCGCCATGGCGTCCCTCAGCACCCCCACCCCGAGTTTACTTCAGTCGCCACAACCTCCTCGACGCCTACGAGGTCACGGCGCCAGACCCCACCGTGACCACCTCCCTTCCCCGCCCGGGACCCCCCTCACCGAGACCACCTCCCTTCCCCGCCCGGGACCCCCATCCACCCCCGGCCCCGCTTTCTGCGCAGGCGCCGCCGCGGGCGGGCGGGAAGGGCCGTCCCGAGTGTGGCGGGCTGGGCCTGTGCCATGGCGGCCCCTGCGGGCAGCGCGTCGCCCGGTGGGGTGACGGAAGAAGTCCTCTCAGCAGCCCCTGGCGCTCCGCCGCCCGGCCGGTGGGGCCACGGACTGCCCCGGTAGCATCCGTGGGAGGGAGGCGACCCCCCCCCCCCCCCCCCCCGTTTCCCCTCAGCAGTGCCCCGGTAGCGGCTGGTCGGGTCCCTCAGCGTCGGCCGGGGGGTTTGAGGCCCTTAGCGCTGCTCTCTGCTGGGGTCGGGGTGCGTTTGTGCTCCGCTCCTTTTTAATAGCTTGGCTCAAGCACTTGTAAAAGCTTTAAAAATAGGAACAAGATGGAACAAGGTAATTCTGCTTCTTAAGCCATGTTTAAATTCAAACGATGACTGAAATGAAGGCAAACGCAGTGAACGGCACTGATAGCTTCCCTGGATTTGCTTAAGTTTCTAGTTTTAATTACAGAAGTACCAGATTTCATCTAGAAACTTTTGACACGTGCAGTGGCTGGGTGCTTCCCTCCCTTCTGAGGGCTGAAGCCACAATGAGTGGTTTTTTTTATGGCCTGTCAGAGGTAAAGGTGGTGGTGGACCACATTTTAGATGTTGGTGAATTATTTATTGGCCAAGGGGTGAACAAACTTAGATGACACGTTAGAAAGTAGTACTGCTCATCACATCATAAAGGACTGGGGGGGGGGAACAGAGTTGGTGGGTTTGCCTTTAGGATTCTTACTTGATTCTCTGTATTTCTTTATTTTCCTCCCTGTTTATCTCTGTCACATTCACCCCTGCCTGTTCCAAAATCTGCAGCAGCTGTTTTTCAGTTTCCTTAAAACAAAGAGAGGCAAAATGCACAAATACAAGTTTAAAAGACATCCTGATACTTTTAAGCTACCAAAAATAGACCCCGTTTGCAAGCAGCTATTACAGCCAGGATTTCCATGGAAACATTAATAAAGAAATCTTGAGCCAATTAGAATAATTATAGAGCAGCACTGCCACGCAGACTGAGTACCTCTCCTGAGAGCGTGTTTCGTGATCAGCCTCTGTTTTTTTTAAGCACAGGAAAACAAAGGATAAGATGTATCTGTGAGGTGTATTTCTTGATTCAGCACTTCAAAAATAGCTCATATTTATATTTCCAAGCACAAGTTATAAATACCTTTATAGCAACAGTGGCATTAAGTTAATAAACTAAAAATGAAAAAACTAAGGTTAAGATTAAAGGGAGTTTCTTAAAAGAAAGAACCAGTTGAAAATTAGCCTGTGTAAGATCTTTTTCTCATTTTTTTTTTCTTGTTTCTTAGAGGTTGGTTCTTGCTGATATCTAGCCACATTTCTTATTTCATTTTATTGTATTTTAATTTCTTTATGAAGTTACAGTATGCTTGGTGTGAAGATAAATGAGATGATACTGGTCCCTGTAATAAGGAACATCAAAGCTAAGCGGAGACCTATGAGCATTTATACACACACTCTCAAAATTAAGGATATAGAGTTCTAAAATGACCATTTGCTTAAGTCCTTTTGTGATTAGGTTGTAGTTTGGACATGGTCCAAACACAGCTGGAGTCCAAATAATCATGTCCAAATATTTTGGGATTCCCTGCTGTGTCTGAGTCTTTCATTCCTGTCTGATTTCTCTCTTTCAATTCTCATCCAGATTTACTTTGAAACTGTACCCATAAAAAGTCAGGCAAACTGCAATCCTGCAAACGCTATGCGTATGACAACTTCCACTGTTAGTAGCTGTAATCTTACAATGTTAAAATTAAATATGGCCGCAGAGCTGGCCTAAGATTTTTTCTGCCATATGACGCAAATGAATTTTGCCATGAGGGGTAAATGGCTAAAGTGGTAGGAAGAGGAATGTGGTGATGTCTGGAAGAGAGAAGCCTTTGAGGGAAGCCAGGCTTTCTACTCTGGGTTAGTGGAAGGCTGAAGTTCATGGCCCGTCCTCACCTCATTGTATGTTTCACACACCCTCCTCTTTTCTTCCTCTTCCCCTCACAGGAACGGCAGCAGCAGACCAGACTTTCTGGATCTCCAGAAGAGACAAAGTTGACAACCGTTTTGTCACAGTTTTGCATTAGTTTCATTATCACTGTTAATTTGCTGCTTTGGGCTGCTGCCACCTTGCTAGAACTCCTCCTGGCGATGGCAGGCTTTTGCTGTCTTTGCAAAATGCGTCTGAATTTAGAGTGTAGTCTCTTATTGCAGGTAAATATGCAATAATATTTATTACTTATAACACTGCATTTACATTTAAGCAAGGTGTTATGGAATAGTTAAAATGTATAAATGGTAATGTAATTTGAATATACAGTGAACAGCACATCTTCAGTACTAGAAGTGTGAGGCGGGGAAATAACACACATTTGTAGCAATGAATCAAAATAACAAAATTCATATCTTTCTTGGTAAATTTTTTTTTGTATATTGATCTCACATACTACTTGTAGTAGTCATCATCATCATAATGCTTAGAAACCTCGGTAATGACTCAGGATATTATGTTGTGCTGGGTGCTGTACTTTTATCAAAAGATGTTGCCTGCCCAAGTGCCTTACGAGCTGATGGTGAGTCAGCAATAGGATGTGAGAAACACAAATGGGCACGAAAAACGCTAAGACACAGTAAGATCAGTATTGGTGAGTGGGGAAAGGCAGTAGTCACAATATGTCAAAACCAATCATGGTCAAGGCCTTTTATCCAAGCTTCAAAGAAAAGAGTTTTTGTGGAACCTATTTAGTTTGGTTTTTGATATTCAACAGGAAAACATACAGTCTCTCAATTGTAATAGGTGCTTTTGAAAAAGCGTTGCGCGTTATGAGGGTTTGCAGGAAACCAACAGTTAACAAAACTACACCCAAAGGCATCTACTAATTCTGGATAGCCCATGGGGTTTTTCAGAATCATTATGTTTAAAGCTTGTTATGTCTCTTATAAATTACTATTGGGCAGATGCTGTGTGGATTTGTCCAGGAGTAAGAGAAAATGATGAAAATATGCCACTTGAGAATTTTTTTTGGTGAAAATGAATATGTTATGTTCGGATTACCTGATTTTTGAGGCATAGATCTTAGATCTTGAAACTTTTTGCTCTGAAAAACTTTATAGACATGAACATTTCTTTGTCCTCTTAGGGAATATTTTCTAAGGCACAGTTGATAGTCATCATGCATGCCACCCAGTCATGCTATTTGGTGTGGGAAATAACTGGAAGTCACTGTTTAGAAAATGTTTGTTAACATCAACAAAACTAGTGCTCTGTGTACTGAGGTCATTTCAATGACAAAAAAATATTACAGCTGGAGAGTTTGTAAAACTTGTTGGATATCAGTATCAAATACTTTATTCAGATGATGAGTATGCTGATTCTTAATAGCTCTCTTTCACACATGAATAAGGAATAAGAGTATACATATGTAGATATGAATGTATTTTTAACAGTTGCTAAATGTATACAGGAAGGGAAGCTAAAAATGATTCTTCTGTTACTGAGCTTTAAACTGAATGCTGCATGATTTTAGGCCTTCTACTTTGTGAACTTTTAAACAATGGATGAGCTTTTCAGATTGATGAACGGAAGCAATTCATATAAAAACCTGACCTAAATATTTAATTCTAGCCTGACAATTTAGTTGCATTGTATCAGTTTTGTTGTTTTGGGTTTTTTTAATACTTATTTGATAATTGGTTAGCTGGAGATTGTGATGATATGCGACTCATGATCATTTGATGTATGAGTATACTTCTAGTTGTTTAATGGTATGAATAAGCAAAATTTATAAGTTGAGAAAAATCGTCCATGGACTCTTTCAGATTGTTGAAAGTCTTGTAGAAGTCTAACAGAAATAGCCAGACTTGTACACATTCGGCTTGATTGTTTTCGGTTTTACACCTGGCCCAAGCATCACCGAAGAGTACTTGAATGAGGCTTGCAAGACCAGGTGTTACAATTCCTTCCTTATTTAAGCTTTATAAAGGAATTCTCAAATGTTAAACAGAGGCCTTGCACTCCAGTGTGTGGTTGGATAGTTTGAATTTCCTGTGTTGGAGGCCTTTCAGAACATCCAAAGGAAAAAAAGTTGTCTGTGTCTGTTTGTAAACAGGAAAAAAAAAGTAAACAAAACTTGAAATAGTAAAAAATGGCATTCGTATGGCAGACACGTTCTGGCTTAATCCAGCAGAGGGAGTAGCCGACCAATGTTGGGCTTGGCTTTGGGAAATCTGTCCATAGGAAAATTTGTGGTGAAAGCCATTTAACTGCCTGTATATTATTTGAAATGATATTATTTGTCATGAATTAAAATGAAAAATGATGGATTTATAATATTTTCTTTGTATAGTCAACCATCAAGATATACCTTGCAAATTACATTTTTGTTAAGAAGATTGAAGAGATGCCAAGGTTGGAATCAGTGTGTTGATTAGTGGTTATAAGTATTCAGGGTATCTAAACTGAAGACAGTTGCCTTTCATTGTGTCTGTGCATAAAAATAATTTTCTTTGCCTTTTCGTGTTGTTTTAAACTTAGAATCATAGAATCATGGAATCACAGAATGGTTTGTGTTGGAAGGAACCTTCAGAGATCATCTAGTCCAACCACCCTGCCGTGGGCAGGGGTATCTTTCACTAGATCAGGTTGCTCAGAGTCCTGGCCAGCCTGCCTTTGAACACTTCCAGTGATGGGGCATCCACAACTTGTAGTCAACAACCTTCAGAGATCCCTTCCAATTTACATTACTGTCTGATTCTGTTTCCACATAGTATTCTGATTAGCATGCGGAAGTTCCCAGGCTGCTGCCTCTGCCTGCCTGCCCGGCTCTCTGCCTCTCCAGAAGAAGGGCCCATTTGATCGGGTGCCTTTTTTTTGCCTCTATGTTGTGCATGGCTTTTGCTCTACATCCATAGCATGGTTTTGATTTCGGGCCACCTTCTTTTCCCTTGTCCCCCCACTGTGTTTCCTGAAAAGGATTCAAGCCCATGCTCCACATTAATAGTAGCGGGAGTCCATGTCTTGAAAGGAAAGTAGTATTGCATCATTTGAGTTTGTAAATCATTATATTCTTGTATTGTCTTGATCCATCAAACATGTAGCGGTTGCTTCAGATATTTCCTGGTTTTAAAATTTAGTTTTATATTTCTATAGATCAGTGCTATTACAGTAATAACAAATCAGAATCAATATGGATGTTACAAAATGAAGAAAGTATTTTTACCCACAGAGTGCATAGGTGAAAGGCCGTGGTTTGGGAAAATTAAAGATAAGTGGATGGTGAGATTACATTGTTAGAATTTTGGTGGTGAGTTTATAGAGGCCAGAGCAGACACCGCATGGCAAAATTTAGTTATGTGCCATCCAACTCTCATAGATTTTATTAGGAGTAAGAACAATAAATGAGATAAACCCCAGTATTTTCTGAGGTCCAATTGCTATTTGCACATTCAAAGGACCACATTTTCTTTTACAGGGATATTCTTAGCCCCTAGTCTTACACAATTTTGGTTTTATAGAAGTTTATTAAAATACATATGGGTTACATATGTGGTAAATGGTTTACATAGCAATGGGACATGAAAAGATTTTTGCAAAGAGTAACTGAAGTATTTGTTTAATATGCTAAATTTCTGGATACGGCTGATCAATAAAGAATGGATATGAGGGTTGAAAGACTGAATTTCAGTTATTGAGCTTTCCCTCAAGCACACATATTAGTTCTGTTTCGTACGCTACTTTAGCTTTTTCTTTAACTTCTCTGTGTAAAAACAGAAGTGTAATTTGGGAGCAAAGTACTTCAAACTGTACATAGAAAATTGTACTTGAACATTCGTCTATTTAAAATAGATACTTTAATTTGCACCAGTTACCATGGAAAATACAAGATTTCATATTTTTGTCTGATTTTTAAATATTCATAATACAGCACTGTTTTGTGTACTAATGTCATAAATGATTTGTTTAGATGACTGAAGAATTATATGCCAAAGCAAGGGACTTTTACAGCAGAAACTTAATGAACCTGTATTTTGGGTAAATAAATGCATTTTACAAATACCTCAGGAACATCTTAGGGAAATCTTTTACCAAAGCAATATTTGTTTAGTTCTTTTGGGGGAGGACAAAGTTTTCATTTTAATAGAAGAATGTGAAGAGGGATTAGAAACTTAGATTTGGCTTTATTTTTCTTCAGCAATGTTATTATATGTTAAAACTAGTGAATTCTGAGTTTCTGCCTATTCCAGACCTGAACAAAGTCCTTTGACATTTCTGTACTTGAATCAGCTCTATTTACCAGTAATACGGTAGTATACCCAGAAATAAATAGGATAATTTGTGTTTGGGTCAGAAAGTAAAAGATCTGCACTCTCTTCTGCTCTTTCTTCGTTTTCTTTTATGCTTGGGATTAGGTAATTTATACTTTATGTAATCCAACTTTTCCTTTTAAAAATGGAGATAATATATAGATATGTTTTAAAATATGATAATCACAATAAAGAAACATATTCACTTATTTCTTTGTTATAAGCTTATGTACGAAAATTTAATGATCCTCCATTTAGAATAGATAAGTTTGGGCTATTTTGTTTTGAAAAGCATATAATGCTAATTATGTAGGAGGTACAACTCTTTTAGGAACACTGGTGTAAATCCTTACTAAGAATCACAGAATTGGTAGGGAGGTGAGGATTTTCAACCTGTACAGTGGTTAGCCTTGGTGAGCATTTGTCTGGGCTGTTTTTAGTAATCTTAAAAATCACAGGTGTTGGAGACATGACAGTGTCTGCAGGCAGTTTATTCCAGTACTTCATAATCCTTTCTACTAGAAATATTTTCCTAATACCTGAGCCTTCCTTTCTACAAGAGAAACCTTTTTTTCCTTTTTGTCCTATACATCAGGGACATGGAAGATTATTCCTATTTCCTTTGCAGCAGCATTTTGAAGATTGTCTGAGCTAACAGTTTTGTTTAATTATCACTGAAGTTAGACTGGAACAGTAGAATGTTCCGTTTATAATTGCTCCAGACTATATGAAATGAATTTTTTTATTTTTTTATTTTAAATGGGAGAGATTTTGGCAAATGAAAGTAGTCATGTAAAGTCTAATTTATTCAGTAGTCTTTCCAGCAAATCAGATATGGAGAGATAGTGTATTTTAATATATCAGTGACATACGATTCATTTGAAATACATTTTTTTTGTTCTGAATCTAATTATTTCTTATTACTTAGCTCAGAAGAGAAATGGGATTTTTACCAAAGGTTAAAATTGTCAAGATATAAGCTGAATTTGTGTTCTATCATATCAATTTTTATTTGTATTGCCACGAAAATGTAAATAGCATTTAAGTAAATGCATGCATCTAGCACTTTTGAATTCTTTTCTAGGAACACTTAAGTGTCCTCCCATAAATACAGATCTATACATTAAAGTATAGGTGACAGCAGCAGGAGTATATGATGGTGGAAACAAGCAAGTTTTTATTGGTTGGTACTATAGAATATTAAGAACAAGCAGAAATTTTATTAAAATGTGTGAATGAATTACTACTGAAAAATATTATCAATGTGTATTTTATTTACATTATAAATAACAAACATCAGTTGTATCCAGAAGTTTTTATTGTTGAGCTTGACTGCTTTGTATTTTACAGCAAATTGCAGAGTTCTTATAGATTTTACTTCATTCAGGTTGGGAGCCATATTAAATTACTCATTCTGTTTTACAATTCATAGAATCATAGAATTGCTGAGGTTGGAAGGGACCTTTAAGATCATCAAGTCCAACCATTAACGTACCCTGACAAAACCCACTTCTAAACCATGTCCCTAAGTACCATATCTACCCTTTTTTTAAACACCTCCAGAGATGGTGAATCCACCCCCTCCTTGAGCAGCCTATTCCAATGTTTAATAACCCTTTCAGTGAAAAAATTTTCCTAATATCCAGTCTAAACCTCCCCTGGCATAACTTAACCCATTTCCTCTTGTCCTATCACTTGTCACCCGGGAGAAGAGGTCAGCCCCCACAATTCGGAGGATGGATAAAATATAATCTGCTGAAAAAGAACAAAAGAAAAAAGGCAAAGCAGAAGATGGCTCTAGCAGTAGTCCATTATAACATCCAAATATTAAGAGTTGGTATACTGGAGCATGTGGGTGCAGATTCACAAGGGAAAAAAATGACATGTAAGTCTATATAGGTGCTTTGCATAAGACAAAAAATACGTTATATAAAAGAGAATTATGCTGTATAAATTAAATGTGCTTGGTCCAACAATTTATCTAGCTATTATTTTGCAGGATGCCATTCATTGGTTGACCCGTGGCAACTTGTTGCCATGAATGCCATGAAAGGCAGTTCCCTGTATTCTTTGCTGGGACAGATGGTGCTGGTACCCTTCTCTAAAGACCAAGCAGCGATGCTGATGCACCGCAGGCTTGGGAGGTGTTAGGGAAATGGAGTGTGTGTCAGAAGTACAGTGTGGAATGAGTCGGGATGCTTTTCTGGGAGGTGAAAGTACAGTGCTAAGGATAAAACAGGAGGCATGCCAGAGTTGGAGTCTTGGCTTCAGTTAGAGAGAATGCACGATGAGAACTGGGAAGAAGTGAAGATCAAAATAAAATAAAAAAAGTCAGAAGACAGAAAAAATAAATACTTTGTTCATTCTGCCTGAGACTTGCGTTCCATGGATGCTGCAGGTATGGGGTTCTTTCAAATGTCCCCACACAGCAGCAGCTGTGAACATAGACTGTTAACCTGAGTCCACTCAGGCAGAAGTTCCAGAGAAGTAAAGAATGGCCCAAAAGCACTACCTGTAGCTTTGAGTTTGAGCTCAGACAGTTATATACGACTCAAACATTGCTTTTACAGAGCCAGAGGCCCAAGCTGTTGTCTCTCCCCTTGGCAGTTTTCAGAGACTTCCTGTTCTTTTTTATGACTTCTTTTTATATTCTTTTCTAAATATTACTTTCAGCCAAGGCAACTTTTGTTAATCTTAAATTCACAGAAGCAGAGGAGAAGACATCTGGAGGGCATGGTTACACAATATATTTCCTTCCATGACAAAGCTGACATACAGAGAAACGCCATTGAGTCATTCTTGGCTGTGTGACTCTGTTCGTTGACTCTTGACTAGTCTTCACCGGTATAACTGTGGGATTGCACTGTAAACAAGGTTGCTGGAATAACAGAGAATTAAAACAAAAAGAAAAAGGTGGATCTTTTTGTCTTAAATAAAATTTGATCACTTTGGGGATCCGCTTGTAGCAGAACTCTACTATACTATTAACACAACCAATGAAGCAGTGATCTGTGGAAAAAGTTAAGGAGCGAACAGTGTGTTGTGAGAAAGAATTGAAGGGGCAGGTCAGTGCGCTGTTAGATCCTGATTGATGAAAGTCAGAGCAAATTAACATAGACGTAGTTTGGACTTCCCTTCCCTGAGAGTCTTTGCCTTCCTTCCTTGGGTGTTTTGGACAATGAAAATTTGATACTATTTTGTAGGTGTTTGCTTTGCAAATATTTCCAGTTTCTGTACCTTCCTGGTTGTATAGCCCCAAAAGTTATTAAAGTTTGTATTTAAAGTGTAAAGTGTACACTTATTAAAGTGTATAATTAAGTAATATCATACAATATGTTCCCTAGAACACACAGTGTTTGAGCATGAATCAGGTAACAGAAAAAAACCCTGAAGTGTGTACTGTCAACATTGCATCTCTTGCCAGATTTGAGACACACTGATTTTTTTTCCCAAACAAGAATGGATCTTGAATGTACCTTTGTAATAATTTATTTCAGTTGAATTTCAATACACCTTTTTGTTAAAAAAAAATAGATGATTCTATAGTGTGTAATTTAGTATTTAAAAATTTACATTTTAATCCTTCTTTTGATAGAGAAGACTGCATATCACACTGATCAAGTATAGTCCTTGTCCATGAGTTAGGATTATATAGGGCTAAGCTACTTAAACACCTGTATGTTCTTGAAAGTCTCAATTAAGAAGAGTCTCTCAGCTGCCTTTGTAGCTTATTGCAGTTTTTTAGCAAAGTTAACTGACACAAAAAAATTAGAACAATGACAACTTTTTGCACTTATTTCTTCTTGTTTTTATTTCAGTGGCTGTGAAGAGCGGTTTTTTTTTATTGCATTTCTAACACCTGTTAACATGTAGAACAGCTATAGTATTGCCTGTGCTTTTGTGTGTGTGTGTGCACTAAATAAAATTCAATTCCTTCAAAGTTTTCTTAAAATAATTTTTAAAAATGTTTATGTTAATTCATGATGAACATGATCTTTCATAAGCTGCTTTACTGTTCTTTGTATGTTTAACACTGGTGTAACACTTAGCACTTGACTTTACTGAATTTATTCTAATGACTTTTGACTTCTATGCCATGTGAAACATTACTGAAGGTTTGTTATTATATTTTATTTCACTGAGATCTGTATACATCTTGCAGTTCCAAGCTCTGTAAAGTTATCGGGTAATTTGGTAGATCAAACTATAGATCAGTAATGTCTTACACACAACTCTGATAAATTGGAAATATGTCATGTTTATGCCTTGCCTGCTCACTTGAAATCATATTGCAATGGTCTTAATAATGCATGTAAAAAGTTATTTATTTCCTTACAGAAGCTGAATTGAATAGCTTTTTTTATTGAAATGTAATTTGGTAGACAGTCATTCATCTAAAGCATTTAAATGACATACTTGTTCTTAGTTGTAGTCCTCAAATTGGTTATAATTATGTGTATTTTCAGTGGCAGTGAAGAGACTGCAACAGATATTTAACAAAATACATTTAAATGCTGTTGTGAAAGCTTGGCATGCAGATGTCCACAGTTCTTTGAAAACAAAAGCGTATTTTGAGGTATGCAGTATAATACTCTAAATAAAGTAAGCTCAATGATTAAAGACTAACTCCACTAATTCCAAGTGTTATGGAAAAACAGCTCTGTCAATATTAAATGAAGCATTTTAGTGTACTACTGCTAATACTACTATTTAGTACTTACAGTGTTATCGGAAGCAGATCATTACCTCTATATTATCATAGAATGGTTTAGGTTGGAAGGGACCTCAAAGATCATCGAGTTCCAACCCCCCTGCCATGGGCAGGGACACCTCCCACCAGCCCAGGTTGCTCAAAGCCCCATCCAGCCTGGCCTTCAACACCTCCAGGGATGGGGCCTCCACAACTTCCCTGGGCAACCTGGGCCAGTGCCTCAGCACCCTCATAGTGAAAAATTTCTTCATGATATCTAATCTAAATCTCCTCTCTTCCAATTTGAAGCCATTCCCCCTCATCCTATCGCTACATGCCCTTGTAAAAAGTCCTTCTTCTGCCTTCTTCTAGTCCCCCTTCAGATACTGGAAGGCTGCTATAAGGTCTCCCTGGAGCCCTCTCTTCTCCGGGCTGAACAACCCCAATTCTCTCAGCCTTTCTTCATAGGAGAGGTGCTCCATCCCTCTGATCATCTTTATGGCCCTTCTCTGGACCCTCTCCAACAGGACCACGTTCTAGAAGTAAAAGTTTGATCATATCTTAAGCAGCAAAAGGAGTTGAGTGTTATTGTATAGTGTCAGTGATCTAGCTGGCTTGAGTCGAGTGGCTCATGTCTTAGGGCTAGTGTTACCAGTTGAGATGATAATCAGTAAAGAAGATGCCTCTGGATCCCTGCCACCACAATCCAAGACGTGTGAATTCCTGCAGAGCGAGGAGAAGCCTCAGTAACCTTATCTCCCCAGAAGTGTAGGGTAACCAAAATTGTGATCACCTGAGAGTAGGCAACACATGGACAGCCCCATATGCCCCGCTGCCAGCAGCACTGTCTGGTCTCACTGTGAAAAACAGGGCTCTTCTCATTTCTGGGAAAGTTTCTCCTGTTGAGGAAGAGAATGCCATAGCTCGGTGGGATGCTCAGCAGATGCCATGGGGGGAAGGGGAGAGATGGGAGCTGTAAGACCCAGCTGCTGCTAATAGCACAGGGGTTACAAAAATCATGCTCACACAGATAAAGCACTCTCAGTGTTTGGCTACTTTTCCTTCCCCTACTGTAGGATGGTCAGAATGGAAACCAGCTGTGGACAATTTATCAATTGCTGCCTGCTGGACACCAGTTGAGTAAACCTGCCATTAGTCCTGCATCTTCCCTGTTCTCTCAAATTAGTCGGTAGACTCTCACTTTTATTTTGTTTCTCCTCCCTCCCTCCCATACGTTTTCTTTCTCCTCTTTTCTTGCTGGTATCTTAAAATACTCAAAGTGTTTGACTAGATTGAGTGCACAAAAGGTATCCTGTTTCTGGAGCATATCAGGGCGTTCTTAGGGAATAATAGTCTTAAATTCTTTCCATTCATAATAGCAGTGGCAAGGATTTGTTTGACTTCCATGATTAGTTTAGAGTGCATGTAACAGAAAGCATATAACTGAATCATTTTTTATTTGTGTACTTTTGTATTGTGTATACTTTTGGAGGCATTTTGAGTGCAACTAAGTCACCTAAACATAGGTTTCTGGTGTAATTCAGCATGCCCTGGGATATCTCAGGCAAGGCTGGACCAGACAGGCCTCCAGCTTAAAGCTCAAGATGTGCAAGAATCCTCTGCCCGTTCTGTGACATATCTGCCAGTCTTTTGTGGACATCTTGGATAATCCAGGGCATCTGAGACTACATTGACTGATTTAAAAATGCAGAATTAAACGATCAGTGATTATAATATGTAAGAAACGTAATAAGCGAGAACTCACATGGCTACTAAAGGACAAATAAATTTTCAGAATGGGAAGTTACAATTTAAAGCTTATTATTTCCATTTACTCTGTTCTTTCTGGCTTTCACAACTCACTGTTTTCTTCCTTGTCAATTTCTTTATTCCTAATTTCTCCTTTTCTGTGTATTTCCTCTTTCTTTTCCCTTCTTCTGTCTTCCCGGTAGCAATATTCAAATGAAAACCAATTTTATAACCCCTGAAACTCTTCTGTTTGTAGAGCTAGAATAAAAGAATAGGAGATTCAATGTTACTCCCATGTTGAGATTATATATGAAAAATACTTTAGTATCTTTCATGCAGTATACATTGTTGGATACAATATAACATCAGAGAGATTTTAGTAGTCATAACTTTTGAAGACTTGGCTGAAAAATTTGCATGTGCTAATAGTATGTTTATGTCGTATTGTGTGTACCCAGTGTTTTAGTTTGGAAATGCAGATGGTCTCCTATGCTTCTGTATTGTATTGCTACGATGCAAAATCATGAGATGCACCCTAAAACTGTGATTATCCTCAGTAATAGCAATTACAAATGTTCATAGATGTGTAACTGTATGGGGACTTGAAAATACCTAGTTAAGTTTAGCAAATTTAATTTAATTTTTTGAATATTTAAATGTATTTGAAACTTTCAACCTGCAAGTAATATAAAACTGTACTTCTCTTGTACCATCTTTTTTCAGAGTTTGGCAAAGGAAAGTCGGAAAGGCTGGTTTGAATCAGATGATCTTACTTTCAGATATAAAACATCCCATTTACCAGAAACAGCCTTGTTACAGGTTTGTGATATTTGGTGTTCTTTTTCATTTTTAGTATGTTTGTTTCATAAATGGTATATATCATGTTTTGTTGAAAAGGATGTGTTTATATGATGGAAAGGATGGTTCCTGTTTACATCATTCACTTTGAATCAGGTGGAATCCTTTAAGGATGGTAATGCTATTCTTTCCTTCAGTGGCAGCTGATCATATTCCTTAAGGTGGCATTTCAGAAAAACATTATATGCTTTCCTTTTAAATAGTGTGGAGGATAGCGAACTCAAAATTCATTTTTTATCCAATGAAGTCCAAAACCCAAATGCAGATACTTAATTTTAAGCATGTGCATAATGCCACTGTCATCACAGGGAATTTGAATCTGTAAGCTAAATCATGTACATAGTTTACAGACCTTACTCACCAAAAATACAGCATGCTTTAATTCTTCTTGATGTTACCTATACGGATTCCACTGGTGGTGCATACGGTCTTCCTGGATGTGAGACTGGTTTATTTTGACATAGGTCCTTGAGTGGGGTTTAGACTCTGCTGTTTTCTTAGTACTGGCTCATTCAGTAACCAGAGAACTGCTATCAAATGATTCAGATACGGGCCCCTTGCAGCAGCAGTAGCATCTCTCCTAAAGAATTTGGGAGTCGTAGTACCGGTATCTCTGATTACTAAGGCATTGATACAAGTTAAGGAAGAATTTGTAGTATGAACCTCTACTTCTAAAGCAGTGCCCTCAAAAGGGAATGTTCTTCCCATATAAGTGTCAACACCACTAAAACAGAGAGATCCATTTACTCTATGAGTAGCAGAATGAACAAAATTTCATCTATGCTGCCACCTCCTAATGTTCTCTTTCTTAAAAAGGTAATATTATGCACTACAATAGTACTATATATAAAAGGTCATGCTATATAAGAGTGTGTGTGTATATTTCTCGGTGTGTATGTATATATTGAAGATAGTATTATAGCTTACATGTGTCCATACCTATCAAAGTTGTCATACCTATAACTAAATAATTTGAATTTTCAGGAATTCTGAGGTCTATACTAGCATCCTTTCTTCATTAAAACCCCTGAAAGAGTGTAATCTTTCTGGTAGTTTATAACAAACAATATTGATGGTATCATTCCTTATTTTTGTAGCTTGGGAAAAATCTGTTTATTTTATCTTAATCCATGAGCATTGTTTTTTTTGACATCCAAACCATGAGCTCAAAATATAGTGACATTTTAAGCTATCCTTGTAGGCTGCCCTTTTCTGAGGTCAGATCATGCTCACAGTTACTTGTGCTGCTGTCACAAAGAATCAGATCTCACGGACATAAAGGCTGTGCACATGAAAACCAGAATCGGGATATTAACACATGGAAAAGAACGATGGCTGTTCTGAGGTGTGTAGCCATACCTTTTGATTAAGGCTACAGAGCAGCTGTAAAAATGCATCATGTAATTTTCTCTTCTATTTATATATAAACTTAATTTTAGAGCATATATAAATCAAATTTACTGACATGTGCTACTTTAGTGGCGTAGCAGAAAACATTGATGTCTTCAATTTCTAGAGCAATTCCAACTCTGAGGTTTGGAGCTGAAAAGCAAGGTAGTTTGCCAGCTTAGACTTTGATTCCATCATAGTGTGTACTTTAAGGTGCTGCGTTTATGAGGAGAATGAAGTAGGCAGTGAGAATTCTACTGATTTGAATACAAAATAATAACCTAAAGAATAAGAAAAAAAGAAAATTGCATAATCCACACAAATTTCAAGCCATATTTCTGTGATCCGTATATAAATATGTCATTGTAGGAAGAGGAATTATTTTTACCCGTTCTTGCCCCAGCCCTGTTCTCCCATTTGAGTTCATTACAGTGATTTATATGAACCACATCAGGGAACAGATCACTCTGAAAAATTGTCTTCCATTTTCTTCTTTTCCTGAAAAGTTGGATCGCTTTCTTAAACCAGCTCATTGTGTGGCTGCATGAACAGTTATTTGGGGGGAGATGGGGAACAAGTGGTGGGCAAAGGGGTGAAGCACAAGTGGATCTGCCTGACTTTACAGGTATAGGGTGTTCACTGAACTGCAGTGCCTCAAGGTGAAGCTTATTGGGATCTGTCAATGAAACAGGTCTCTGCCTTTGTAGCCTGAGAGTCCACAGGCAGTTTTAGGGCATACAGGATGTAGCAGCTGCTGTCGTTTTTCTTCAAAGTGTAATCGGAGAAGGAAATTTTGGTGCCTTTCTTTTAGGCATATTTAAAGAGTTGGTCCCTTCACCATCTGTGGGGAGATGTGAGTTAAATTCTCACCTTTACCAAAGAGGTTGAAATCCCTGTCATTGCTCTGAAGGCTGCACTAAACACAGCTGTAAGCTGGCAGTTTCCACACAAGGAGTACGGAGGAGATAGGAGCAGGTTTTTCTGGGGAGCCTCCTTATACACCCTAGGAGGAGAATGAAGCCTCCCAAAATTTCATCTAATCCATCCTCTGCTCTTTTTTCTTGCCTGTTCCCCTCTGCCCCCCCTAAAAAAACGCCACAAAACAAACCAAAACCAAACCCTGCCAACTCCTGTCTTTAACAGAATGAACAGAATCATGTTACTTTGAGACAGTGCGGACAGAGGTCTGGGATATAGATGAAGACAGTAGCCAAGGCAAGAACGGGTTTTTTTTTTTTGTGTTAACTGGCTGGTGTGCTGGACAGGGTTTGCCACCTCACTCCTCCTTTTTTTTGTGTGCAGTGGTGAGACAAACTGAGCTGTGGTGGGGTCCGCTGTGGTTGCTGTGATGCATGGGGACGCAGCAGTTTCCTATTTTTCCTAGGGAGCTATCCCAAGAGAATTTGGGCCACAGGGAATGGGAGCTGATTGGGTTTTGTTGGGGTAGGGAGAGTTAAGAACTGGGATCAACAAAAAGACAACAGCAGCAGTGCAGGGATTTGGAGAGGGGTGCATGGAAATATCCGGGGCTGGGGAGCTCCTTCTGGAGGGTCTCCTTCAGGGCACGCGAGAGAGAACAGGCTCAGCCAGCTGTGCTGAAAGTATTTTTGCAAGTATTTTTTGTGTATGTGGGATAAGTTGTGCAACTTATTACATGTGTGGCCTGGAAGCTAGAGCTGTGGATTTTTGGGGCAAGCCAGAAAATAATGGCTTTATTTATGTGTAAAGTGCAGAGGGAACAAAAATTATTACAGAAAAGCGGGATGCCTACTAAAATGCTTCCATTTTGTATTTTAAAAGGATGCAGCTCCCTTGATCCAGAGAGAAATGCAAATCTGTGTGGCTGTCACCTGGTTTCTTTTTCTTGAGCTGTCACTATTTTATTCAGTATGGGAAGTGCAGAAAGAGCTCTTCTGTTTACTGGCACAGACCAGAGCTTCCCACTAGCTGAGTGCCTAACCATTGCTGCATAAAGGCAGAGCTCCCTCCTTTCCTTCCCTCCTCCTTCCCTGCTTTTTTCCCTCTCCCTCTCCCTCTCTTCCTTTCTCCCTTCTTTTCTCCCTCTTCTTCTTTCCTTCCTTTCTCCCTTTCTCTCTTTCCCTCTGTGAATCCTCATGCTCTCTTTTTGGTGGATCCAGTATGTGGATACAATCTCCTTCAACAGGAGATTGTTACTGGGTGCTGTCTCCTCTAGGCCAGATCTGTGTTTGCTCTGAGCGTTCACAGGCTGTGGAAAATAAAGCGTGCCTGGACTTCTCAAAGTTTTGGAACTTATGATAATGAGACTTTATTGTCTCTGGCACTGTAGATGATATCTGGTGGTGGATCATTTCAAAATCACACGTTATTTAGCAAATATCATTATCAGTATGCTATCATTTATTGCAGCTTTCTGTTCTGCTCCTGTGCAAAAAAATACCCGTCGGTTTGTATTTACTGCTGGGACAAGATGTGTCCTCAGGGCCAGCTGGAAACCATTTGCTTCGTAAATTACAGTTTCCTAAAAAAGTCAGTGGTACCACAGTACCCTAATGTTGAGATATCGACACAAAATGATTGCTGTGCTTTAAAGCTGGCTAATGTGGTCTTGACATAACATGAAATAAATGTTTCAACAGACTTTTTCCGAACTGAAAATTCAAAAGGTTACTAGCAAAAGAGTGTCAAATTAAAAGCCTTGCTTTTGTTCTTCTGATACAAAACTAAACCCTATTAATGAATAATAATAAAGTCAATATTTTCTTTCTCATTCTAACAAGTCATATAGTTCCATTTATTTTTGTAAGCTGTGTCAAAATTCCTTAGAGTTTTAAATTAGATTGAGTTTTGAAGTTAAGGAATTAATCCACATGTCCAAATTAAACAGACTTTTGGTTAGAGAAGCCTGTGAGGAGTCTAACTGCAATTATCATGGGATGCAAGTCTTTGAAGGGATGGGATGTACAGAATAAATTTGCTATTGAAAAGGGCCTACACATTTCTGTACTTTAAAAAGTCTTTGTAAGTCCCCAGTTGCATTCTGAACCACCTACATATCTTTAAAATGAGTATGACTAGAGCAAGGTCCCAAGATTCCAGAATAAAGACATAAAGCCAGAAAACCTGATTTTTTACATTAAGTAGTTTATATGAAGTGAATATAGACAGGTCGTGGGACAGCAGCATATTTTGAGGAGCAGGCAAATTGCTTGAATGTATCATAGAATCACAGAATACCAGGTTGGAAGGGACCTCAAGGGTCATCTGGTCCAACCTTTCTTGGCAAAAGCACGGTCCTGACAAGATGGCACAGCATCCTGTCCAGCTGAATTGTAGAAGTGTCCAATGTTGGGGAATCCACCACTTCCCTGGGGAGGTTATTCCAGTGGCTGATTGTTCTTATTGTGAAAAATTTTCCTCTTGTGTCCAATCAGAATCTCCCCAGGACTAACTTGTACCCATTACCCCATGTCTTTTCCATGTGACTCCTTGTAAAAAGGGAGTTTCCATCTTCTTTGTAGCCACCGTTTAAATACTGGAACGTGGTATGATCGTAGAACCGCAGGATAGTTTGGGTTGGAAGGGACCTTTAAAGGCCATCTAGCCCAACCCTCCTGCCATAAGCAGGGACATCTTCAACAAGATCAGGTTGCTCAGAGCCCTGTCCAGCCTGTCCTTGAATATTTCCAGGGATGGGGCATCTATCGCCTCTCTGGGCAACCTGGGCCAGTGTCTCACCACCCTCACGGTGAAAAATTTCTTCCTAATATCTAATCCAAGTCTACCCTCTTCCAGTTTAAAAGTGTTACCCCTTGTCCTATCACTACACTGTCTGACCAAGAGTCCCTCCCCAGCTCTCCTGTAGGCCCCCTTTAGGTACTGGAAGGGGCTATAAGGTCATAAGGTCTCCCCAGAGCCTTCTCTTCTCCAGGCTGAACAATCCCAACTCTCTCAGCCTGTGCTCCAGCCCCCTCATCATCTTTGTGTCCTCCTCTGGGCTCACTCCAACAGGTCCATGTCTTACCTGTGCTGGGGGCCCATGCCTAATGAGGGAGGTGTTTTGTCATCTGAAGGGTCAGTTAACATACTGGGGTAGTGCATATACTGATATTTTATCAAGCTTTAAAAACAGAGCATGTACCAGAATAGAAATATAAACCACAACTGAAGGCTAAAAAAACCCTCAAACCGGCAAATCAGAGTAATAAACTGCAGAGTAATGAAAGATATTTCCATTGGCAGTGGGTTTGATTTAATAAACTCAGAGGAAAGAGCAGATTGCTGTGATTGCAGCTGGGGAGATGGGGCCCGCTTTCAGAGTCTCACAGAACACCTGTAACAACTTTCTCAGCTCCATCTTTAAGCGTCGCACGCATTCATCCTCACGTCTGCCCCCCCTGCTGCTCCCATGGCTGAAAAACTCCCACTGGGATCGGCTGACTCCACCTCTGTGATAAGTCGCAGGAGGCTCAGCACTGACACAGTGTCCCCTCGCACCATCCCCTCCCACCCGGCATCTCTGCCTGCAGAGGGTCCATGGCCAACACAGGGGGCTTCGGGCTGTGGAGTCTCTGGGGTTTGTCTGGCAGGGCCCAGGCAGGGGAAGGGGAGGGAGATGGCGAGAGTTCCTTGCGTTTGCCATGGGCAGAGAGCCGGAGAAATGACCATGCGAGCTATCGTTTCATGGTGATAAGGTCTCCCCTAAGCCTTCTTTTCTCAAGGCTTAACAAACCCAATTCTCTCACCCTTTCCTCATCTGGCAGGCTTCCCAGTCCTTTGATCATCTTTGTGGCCCTTCTCTGGACCCTCTCCAGCCTGTCCACATCTTTTTTTGTATGGTGGGGACCAAAACTGAACACAGTATTCCAGGTGCGGCCTGACAAGTGCTGAGTTGAGTGGGATAATGACTTCATCTCTGCTGGTGGTGCCCTTGTTGATGCAGCCCGGCATCCCGTTGGCCTTCTTTGCGCAGCAGCACACTGTTCATTCGTGTTGAGCTTGTTGTCCACCAGGACCCCCAGGTCCCTTTCCACAGAGCTGCACCTCAGGCAGGTAGATCCCAGCCTGTCCTGCACTCCTGGATTATGTTTTCCGAGGTGCAAGACCTTACACTTGTCCTTGTTAAATTTCATAAGGTTCTTGTCAGCCCAATCTGCCAGTCTGTCCAGGTCTTCCTGCAGGGTGGCTCTTCCTTCCGAAGTGTCCACTTCCCCACTCAGGTCGGTGTCGTTATTTAAGTGTACCATGGTACAGTACGCCACAGAATGTGGCAATGAGGACATGTCTAATTCTCCCGTAACTGACAATTATAATGTGAAAGTTGACTCAAACGGAGTTCAATCATTTTAATTTAAAATTTAGTTAAAAAGTTTTATTATCTTCCATTTGGATGAAGACCACAAAAATTCATAAAAGGAACTCCTTTTCCTCCTGATTTGTTAATAAAAAAAAGTGTATTTTTTCATAGCTGTCTGCTTCTTCTGGTGTCAGTTTAAGGGGGGAATTATCTACACATGAGATCTTGAAACTATATTTTTCAGTTCTAAAATACTGTAAAAGAGAGCAGCCAAATGGTAACAAAAGCTAAAATTAAGGCATCAGTTTCCTCCATAAGTAAGTAAAAAGACACTGGTCCCTATTGAGAGTGCAGCAAGCCTTAGGATCCCTCAAATAAAAAAAAAATCTAAGCAGAACTTTGAGGAGAAGCTTTTAAGCATCTGGTACAATTGTTAGCCTGGCTGCCTCTTGTGCTTAGAGCTCCAGCTGAGCTGCGTCAATACATCAGCTCTGCAAACACAGGTAGAAAAAGGAGCTGGAAAATATTTAGTATATTTTCCTCTGTTCTTCAGAGAGGCTTTTGGTCTTTTTTCTCCCCCCCCCCCGAGATGACACGCAGGGTAAAATCCATCCTTTTGTTATGGCAGTGAAGTAAGCAGAACTGAACCAGAGATTATTTTTGCCAAAACATATAAATGTTTAATATTTATTCCAAAAACTTCTTTGTAGACTATACCATGGTCAGTCAAACTAATGAGGATATTTCATGTATATAAGAACTACTGAAATCTTGATTCTCATTTTTTCATCTAGAAATCTTCACGTTTAGGCTGTGCAAAGGGCTGCACATTAATTTTGAGACTCCAAACTCCATTTGAAACCCTGTAATATTCAAAGTGCTTGTCTGACATCAGTGGCGTAATTGCAAAAGGAGTAACAGCTGGCAAAGTAGAGGGGTGCATGGAATGGTTACGCATTCTCATATACCCACAATATCAATTTATTTTTTTTTATTTGGGCAACATCAAAAAACCAAAATTGAATACATTATTAGAATACTGTAATGGAAATTATAAGTAACAATCACTGTCGTTATCAAAATGCTGTTTTTTCTAAAAAATGAAACAAGCAGAAATCTAGTATGATTTTTTTATTATTCATAGCAATAAATAGAAAAATCTGGCTAGTCACTCCAGCTTACTGTCTAGTGACCTTTTCCATATAAATCAGGACTGAAATCCATGTTTCTAAACATCCCTCATCTCTCAAATACTCATAGGACTTGAAGTGATAGTGTCCCGATCAACAGTCACTTCCTATTTTATCATAGCATATATTTTGCAGGGGAGGGATAAGCAACTGAATGGGGGTAATTGCTTCCGTATCTGAGCAATGTCCGCTTTAATAACTAAGGTCATGAATATCAGTTTTACCAATCAGGCTTTTAATGAAAAATATAGAAGGCTTCTACGAGAGCATATTTTAATACTATTTTTTTCTCATTTTGCCATTCAATTAGGCGATTGCTCCACATATATCCACAAAAGTACTGACTTTTTCAATTTAGTGGAAAGAGAAGCTGAAGAGTTCCATATCTAGAGATAGCATAAATTAATCACTGAGCTGTGTTCAGTAAAAATCATGAATAAAGACAACAGAAGACTGAGCATATTTGCTGTAAATCCTGACAGTTTTTTCTGTGAATGTCTACTGGAAATACAGTTATTTAACCTATTACCATTGTAAGAAAAATGTAAAGGAGGAAGAGAATTCTTTGACTCCTAAATGGGTAATTATAACAATACCAGCATGAAAAAAAGTAAGCCTAGGCTAGTAAGATCTGTCCTAGGCAACTCATGGTCGAGAGTCAGTATTTGAAAGAAAAATTCTGGGGTCATAAGGGCAATTAATTTTGTTGAGTGATAAATATGGTTCCTGCAAAGAAAATGTGACTCTTCTGCAGTGGTGTTCAGGCAAATAACTACAGCATGTTGGTACAGAAAGAATCCCATGTATGGCAGATATTCCAATGAAGCCCTTGCAACAGTAATAGCATTAATGTTGCCAAGTAACAATAATAAAAAAAGGAACTTTGAACAGTGGTTGCTTTCTACAACAGATCTCTGAAATAATATAGAAGATCATCTGACATGTACTAAAGCGTGGGTAGTGAGTGAAGCAGGTAGGAGGGAAATTTGTAAAATATAGCTCAAATATTCTTTCAGGTAATTCTTCATCAAGACCTATCCTGTGTATGTTTTCCCCAGTGTAAAATTTACATAGGAACAGTACTTTTTATGCCATTTCTATTGAGATGTGTGAAATGTAAGAACAAATATAAGTGTCTTCAAGATTGAAGACCAAAAAATAGGACAATTCGACTTTTGAAGGAAAGCATTTACACAAAGTGAAAAAGGAAAGCAACATTATTTGGATGGGTATCTGAGACATAATTTTATCTACTCAGTTGTTAAAGACTTGGGTGAGGGTTATGTTTACACTTGTGTTTTAAAACAATTCTTTCCTAGTTTTATCTTTCTGTTCCTTTTCTTAATCATAAAAATAATGGGTCCAAGCAAACAGCTCCTGTCCCTTGCAACTTAATCCAGGATAAAATACACTTTCATTCTAGAGACATACATGTGTGAGCCCAACACAAGCTCAGCACGTCTGGACAGGTGCGGAGGGTTCTGAGTTCCCGTTGGCAGTAGGACTGTGTATGTAACTGGTGTTTAAAGCACCGCAAGTACTCAGACTAGCTAAATCTGACACATGAAGTAAGAGTGCTCGTATTCTTGAAGTTACGCACCCACTTAATTTCTATGAAGTCACATCTTTTCATCCAACATTTTTCATTTAATCTATATTGTATATACCAACAAACATGTTATTTCAGTTGATATGATTTTTTACCAATTTTGTTATTTAGGAGGTATTTTCCATATAATAAGATAGCAAAATACATACAAATCAGTCTCTAAGCTAGAGTTTTCTGTAAGTCTAGTATAAAATTAATTTGTCGATATGCACGAAGTCCACAGTTTGCAGTAATTATGGAAACAAAATGTACATGTCTATGGATGAGATGCTGAAAAGAATGGTAATCAGTCCTCATTTCTGTGCTCAGAAATCTTAACTTTGCATCCTGTGATGAATTAGCAATGCAAACAAACTTCAAAAGGAAATACACATTCCCAAGGCTCAGTCACACATGTGCCTTGGGGTGCTAATGTTTGAAGACAAAACCATGTAGAAGCAAGAGTTGTGTCAGGAACACCTACGCTTTCAAACAGTGTACCACATTCTTGCCTTGAATTAGTATGAACAAAGATGTTGCTTTAATCACAAAGGAAAGTGGTATTAACATGCACAGTGATAGAAGGAAAGCAACATAAAGTGTCTTGGTATAATGAATATACATGAAAAAGAAGACAAAGGTCATAAAGCACAGAATACTAACGAGGCATGAAAAGCCATGGTTATAATTAAGCTAGAGACAGAGTTTTGAAAAGTCTAGAAATCAGAGTGGTGTTGACATACCATGGGATTTGTGGACTATTTGTAATAAAAATAGCCAAGAACAGCAAGGATGCTTCTAGCAAGCTTAACTTTGGGATATTTTTCTTCTGTATAGGAGATCCACACATTGAAATGGATTAATAACTACTGAACTTTTTCACACATATGACCTGAATAGAGTATTCAAGGGAAAAATCAGCAGTATTGTCTCTATGATAATTTATTGAGGTACTTAATTGTATTGTTTGTTGCCAACATGTACATGTGTACATACAAAATGTATGTATAAACAGATAATGTCAGAGTTACCGTTACACTGCTAAAAAGGGCAAGATGCTGTGGTAGCATGAATGTTATTTCTGTAGCCTATTTACAAATTGCATGAAGAAAGGTGTTTTTAAACAATTTAATTTAACAATCAGAATGTGTCCCTTTGGCCCAACTCAAAGTCCCAGCAGAAGAACCTAAATGAGCTATTTATCATTTTGCCGGCGTTGAGAAAAGCTGGTAATAGGCTTAGCAGCAGCTGGACCATTTCCTGAGGCGCAGGGAGAGCTGGCCCTGCGGTTTGTTCAGCAAGAAGCCACAGTTCCGTGGAAGAGAGAGCACAGGGCAGAGGGCACAGCCCCGTGCAATGCGTAAGGGGCCAGAGAGAGAATCGGGCAAGGAAACAGGCAGAATGAACAGCGAGATGGAAAAATCCATACTCCACGCATTTATTAGTTTGGTATCAATGAGGTTTTGGATAAAAAAATGTAAGAATTTGGGGAGTATGGTCCGGATTTCAGATATCTTTCTTTTGGGGCAAGTGTTGTAACTGCTATGACGCTGTACAGAAATAACTTCTTCCTTTCCCTCCCTGGTATCCAACTGGACCCTTCAGGGGGCACAAACACACAGGATGGGTCCTACCCAACCTAATTTTGGACACTTAACATGTTGATAATTAGATCTGAGTTAGCTGTCTGGGCTGTCTTCATAGTGAAGAAACAGGCAGTTATATGGCACTATTCCTCTGAGTTAAAATAAAAACTCATAATAAATAGGTCACATTAATGACTTCCTAGAAATGTTGTTAATCATAAAGGAAGACTAACAGAGACATAGATCGTGAATGCACAGGAAAATTCAGGCTGGAAGGGACCTCTGTAAGTCTCCAGTTCAACCTCCTACTCACTGAGGTCAGACCAGGTTGCTCAGTGTTGTGTCCAGTCAAGTCCTAAACAACCCCAAGGATGGAGGTGGCACAAACTCCCTGGGCAGACTGCTTCCCTGCCAGACTGTCCTCATGCAGAAAAAAATCTTTCTTATATCCAGTCCTTTTCAGTTTGTGCTTGTTGTCTCTTCTCATCCCACCGTGCACTACTGTGAAGAATGAGGCTCTGTCTCCTTTCTCACCTCCCCACAGGCACTGGGCGCTTCTGTTAGGTATCCCTGAAGCCATCACTTCTCCAGGCTGAACAAGCTGTAGTCCTCAGTATCTTCTCACAGGCCAAGTGCTTCAGCACACTTTGTTTCTGTAAAGAAATAGTAATACATTTTAGAAAGAAGGACATATGAAGAAATGCTAAGAATGCTAAAAATGCGTTCCAGCAAAGGCGAGGGGAATAGGCACTTATCAGTCATTCAGTCCTGTTACAAACAAATCACTGTCAGTCCTCAGATTTGAGACAGCTTTGTTTGCAGATGGCTGGGATGCATGCTGTCATTTCCTAATGGAATTTAAATTGTTCTTTATTTATTAAGTGTTTTGGTTACAATATACATTGGGACAGCAGTGATACAGAAAAGAGAAATGGGCATGACTTTGGATTCCATTGTGTTAGCAGAGACTGCTGTGTAAAGCAGTCTGTATAAAGCACTAGCAAATAGCTGTGTGTACAGTAGCACCGACTCCGGTTAGTAACTCCGGACCAAATGCTGACCTGCAGTTCTCAATTAACCACAGAAGCAGGGAAATGAATGACAGGGAAAGACAGAAAGACCACACTAAGGTCTAGAGATCTGGTGTTTCTCCCTTCTGAGTGCATAGGGATTTTTTTTTCCCCAAAAAATGATTTAGTTTGTTTTTTTTTTTCTAAAACTCCTTGGTTTTGCCATAGTGCAGTGCTCCTAGAAGGTGGGAGTGCAATTACTGAGGGCAGCAGTTGCTGAGGGTGTCACGTGAAGCTTTGCATGTGAAGGAAAGATGGTATTACCTCTGAAACATTTCAGGTGCCAGCTAGGAGAGTGGCACCTGAATTTCCATGCTGTGCCGAGTCCTGCATAATCATTGCAAGACTTGCAGATCAGCCGTGCAATTTCTTTCCCCTGTTGTGGCTGGAACTCATATTTGTCCTTCTGAAAGGAGCTCGACCTCATTAGACATCATACAGAGCTCAAGTATCAGAAGAATAGGGGTATTTAAGTATTTGGAGCTTTGGGATAAGCTGGTTTCAAAACTCTGGTTATGACTGACAGAAAGGGGTGTGTTTGCATCAGTCCAGAGAGAGCTGATCTGCTGGAGAAGAAGCAAGAAAGGAAATTTTGGTGTAGCTGATCTGGAGTTATTAACCTAGTGGAGACTGCAAGCTAGCCGTGTTTGAGCGAGAATTGTAAGAGAGGGTGTTCTGCTGTGTGCCGCGTACAAGTATTTGCACTGCCCAAAGAGCAGCAATGGGTACTCCCTTCGTGTGTGGAGCAAGTTGGTTCAGCCTCTCTGCCAAGAATGAGTAGTTGTAAATGAAACCCAGATGGTTTTATATTATGGAACATGCTGTTCAGCATAAATGTTGTCCCTCTTGTACCTCTCAGATGATGGCATCATTTGGGAATTAGGGCTCCCGGGGGCTCAGGTGTCTCGTGCCGCAGAGCGATGGGGACGGACGTGCCCTGCAGGAAGGGCAGCCGCAGCCCCAGTGCAGTGCGAGTGCCCGCCTGCAAGAGGAGGAGAGAAGGGCCATCCTGCCCCATCTTCTCCAAACTCACCAGCCGAGTGGCCAAGTCCACCTTGACTGTCCGAGGGGACGGGAGTTGGCTGCTGGTTGGGACCTGCCTGCAAGAAATGTGCTGCGCTCACTGAGGAACCCTGCAGCAGAAAGGGCCCCTGGGCAGCTGCATCCGCCCCGGCCGTGTGTGAGAGGTGAGGATGGCTGAGGTTGCACTCCGAGCGATCCTCATCTCTGCCTGGCCCTCGACCAGCCCCTCCAGCCTGCTGGAATGTCGTGTTGTTGGGATGCACCTGATGCTGGGCTGGAGCAGCCTCTGGGGGCAGAGCGGAGGCAGGAGGGACACTCGCCATTGCAGCTGCCATTTAGCAGCAGCTTGATGGAGGGCAGCTGGGTCACCCGGGCTCCCTCCACTCCTGGTGGCCCTGTGCACGGACAAGGGGCACAGAAAGAGCTGTGTGAGACCCAAGCCATGTTTTTCCTCTCCTGCCAGCCTGGGGAGCACTTCCAAGATGCCCCAAACCAGCCGGGTACTGCCCGGCAGTGCAGCACAGAGCAGCGACAGTGGTGAGGAGGCGGCTGGGCAGATGTTGGCTGGGCACAGCTGGGAGAAGCAGCTCTGCCAGCTCTGCCCGCTCAAGAGCTGTCCGCAGCCGTGGGGACACCTCTCCCCAGCTCAGGAACGGTGTTTTCGCATCGCATAGCTACTCCTGGAGCGTCCCCCCGTGATGTGAGCACGGGTTCCCCAGGCTGCACTGCCAGGCAGGGTTTACCCATGGAGCACGCTGACGCAGAGCTCCTTCACTGCCGGGGAGCTGCAGAAAGAGAGGAGAAACAGCCTGAGTACCCACTGCTCTGGCTCACTGGGAAGTGACAACACAGGAGCCATAGGGCCAGATGAGGACAAAGGCATTTGTGTGCTGGCCTTCCTCCTCCTCGGCAGCATCCCCAGCCACCCCCTTCGCGCTGCTGAGCACCTGCAGCTGGCCCAGGGACAGGCAGAGCTGTGGGCGCAGGGTGCTGCCACGTCTGCAGGGAGTGACCTGGAGGTTGCCGAGCCTGGTGGCTCCCCCCGAGCATCTGCTTGCCATGGGCATGGCCACGGGTTCTTCCAGCACCAGGGTGCCGGGGTCCTGGGGCTACTCCCTGGGTGTCCCTGCCCTGGTGCCAGGGCTTGGGAGGAAAGGCAGCTGGGGTCTGCGAGTCTTATTTGGCCTTGGCGATGACCAAGGTGTCACTGGAGAGGAGCAGGTCCTTCTTCAGGTGAGCTCACCTGGAGCCACGGCAGTAGGTCACCTGGCCCATCCCACCAAGGCCAGGAGAAACCTCACATGGGACATGCTGGTGGGGCTGAGGACAGTGCCCAGCTGGGCCGATCCAGGCTGCCGAGCAGGTCCCAGTGCCGGGCAGTCCCACTGGGCAAGAGCTCAACTGTCCCCAGTGCTGCTCTGTGCTGGCACAGCGCTGTCCCTGCGGGCACTGGGGCTGTTGGCAGGCTGAGAAAGTTGGGATTGCTCAGCCTGGAGAAGAGAAGGCTCCAGGGAGACCTTACAGCAGCCTTCCAGTATCTGAAGGGGGACTACAAGAAAGCTGGAGAGGGACCTTTTAAAAGGGCATGTAGTGATAGGATGAGGGGGAATGGCTTCAAATTGGAAGAGGGGAGATTTAGATTAGATATCAGGAAGAGATTTTTCACTCTGAGGGTGGTGAGACACTGGAGAAGGTTGCCCAGAGAAGTTGCGAATGCCCCATCCCTGGAAGTGTTGAAGGCCAGGCTGGATGGGGCTTTGAGCAGCCTGGTCTGGTGGGAGGTGTCCCTGCCCATGGCAGGGGGGTTGGAACTCGATGATCTTTGAGGTCCCATCCGACCTAAACCATTCTATGATTTTATGATTGCTGGGCCAGCATTGCCGGCTCAACACAGCATGCCATTCTGACCCCAATGGTCGCACTGGGGGCTCTCCCCAGTATGCCCATGTCTCTCTTATCCTGGGGAGCCCAGCCCTGGGCACAGCACTGTGTGCATCTCCTCACCAGCGCTGAGCAGAGGGGAAGGGTCACCTCCCTCCAGCTGCTGGCAAGGCTTTGCCCAGTGCAGCCCAGGGCACCACTCACCCCCTTTTGCTTAACCTCTTGTAGGTAATCAGATGGATTTGGGTTTTTATGGTGTTACTAAATTAAATTCTTTCTGTATGGTCACCTAATAAGCCTAAAATTAAGACTTTTGTGGCTTTTATGCATGTGTAGCTAAATGGCAAGTATATAAGTGACAGTGTAACTGTCTCTAAGTTGTGCACAGCTATCACATTTGAGTTTTATGAGTCATTCTTCTAACTTTGAAGATACTCAGTAGTTCTTTTTAAGAATGAAACACATTTATGTCAGTGTACTATTCCTATTTAGATTACTAACATATTACTTCTCTTAAAATTCATTGATATTGATCATACAGCCTACTTTTTGTATTCTTTTGGAGCTCTTGTGATTTAAATTGCTTCAAAACTATTTCTCGATCTTTTTTGTAGTGATTGACAATCATACTGAAATTCTCTTCCTTTGACATTTTTCAGCTAACAAACCGCGTTGAACTGTCTGTTCAGTTATAGGCTACAGATGTGATGAGCCTTTCCATTCGAACTTCCTCGAGCTACATTTCTGACCTCATCTTTCCAAATAAATCCAAGATTACACAGATTTTGGCAACATGTTTTTATTGTTAATGGTAAAACAGCAACGATATTAACTGGGGTTTAGGTCTGTTTGGCTGGCTAATGGTGTTAATATTTTTTTGTAAATTTATTAGCTGCAATTTTTAAAAATTGTTTTTGTGTACTGCAACTTTGGTATGTGGTATATGCATGAAATAGTAGTCATTGTTTAATATCAACATATGAGTGTTATATGATTCCAGCTCAGGGTGTCTTTGGCAAAAGAATGTGTTATTGTGCCAAAGAAAAATGAGTATATGAGATGCATGGATTACAGCTCAGCTGTTTGTGGTATTACTCCACCCACACAGTGATTTTAGAGAATCATTTAACTTCCATGTGTGACTGGGAACTGCATTTAACAGCTGCCGTTCATATTCATAGTGCAGGAGCTAAAATTTCCTCCAAAGCTTTTGAAGTGTTTTATTCCCAGTAGAGGTCACAGTATTGACAGACCTATCCATTTCTCCTGCACCCTGTCATGGCAAAACACGGCGCAAAATAACCTTTTCTGTGTTTCATGTGTGTTGTGTAGAGAGGGGGGCACTGCTGCTGTGAGTATAGGGCTTATCCCTTAAGACAGCACTCCTGGTACATATGCTCCATATCAGGGAGACAATGCACTATCATGCAATTATTTCCTGGATATGGACAGAGAAAGGAGGGGAATCAAGAGAGAAATTACTGAAAGAAAGGGCTCAAAAAGCATATAAAGGAAGAGGAAGGTCCATGATTTTCTTTTAGACATGGAATTGCTTCTGGGACTTTTGTGATTAAATAGTACAGAAAGAAAGAAATGTCAGCATTAAATTGTGGTTTGTGGCTGTGGCTTTTCATGAAGGGTGTACTTTAATTTACAGTACATTTTGGAGAAGCTCAGAGAAATAGCAATTAACCGTGTAATGCTGCAGTTTTTATCAACTGTTAGTCATTTCCCCAAATGTATGTTTTTCAAATATATTTTTGTCTTTTTCCTTGGGCTGCCTCCTTCTGTATTATCTTCATAGTTCCTATATGCTTTTCCTGTTCATACAGTCTTATATTATTTGCAATTGCAATTACTGTCTGTTCTGCCACATCCTCACTATGGGTGTCTGAAAATGCCAAAAGGCTGAAAACCCTAATGTGTTCCAGCTAGTTTTCCAAGGAGGGCTTCCCCTCCCTGCCTTTGTTTTTAATTATAGGAAACTAAACCATCACTTGAATACTCCTGTGTCTATTTTATAACAATTCTCTAGTATCCTTGCAAAAACTGAAATATACAATAACTTTAGACAGTAAGGAATAAAATTATAGTGCATTGTAGTTAAAAGAATAGAACTTCTAGCTACTCCTTGAAAGCTCCAGAGGCCATCTAAGGCAAATAGTAGCAAGGACAATTCCTGCATTCAAAACTTCAGTCCGTTCTTCTCTTGACTGCCAGAAGCCTTTTCACTTGTTGGTTCTCAGAGGTCTAGACAGATCTGCTCTTAAGTATTGGATTTCATTTTGGTGTTGTTGCACAAGTGTTTATTTCATGGAGCTTCTGAGATGACACTGATTTCACAAGATCACACTGAAACCTTTACTTGCAGGATAGTTGTTGAACCATGCTCCTCTAGAGTGTCCTTGTTGATATGTCCCTCACAGATTTCACACTTAATAGCTGTCACCAAACATCTTGTGCTGTTAGACATAGGCAGCATGTTCAGCTCATCATCCCCCTTGAACCTTCAGCAGATGCAACGCTTTCTGGTGCTACTGTTTGAGAACCCTGAATGATCCCACCCCACGCCCCTTAACTCTGGCTTGTACTGAACGATGGTCCTGTTTATCACTGTGACCCCAGGTTTTGGCCTTGCTCCTAAGAGGGACATTTTGTGATCTGTTTAGGAATCCCCAGGCCCTTTGAACTGCTTGTGGTCCTTAGTCTTATTCACTGCTTTTCCAACTGGTAACCCTGGTAACCTTTTGCTGACCACAGAGATCAGACGCCTCTCACCCAGATTTTATTCTATATTCCTATTCTGGATTGTCTTTTCTACCCCAACTTTAGCCTACCTCAAGCTATTTTTTTTTTCTTAACACTGACTCTTTGCAGAAATTAACCTAACATTGTTTATAAATTCATTTTTTCCTACTCAGCTTTTCTCCATTGGCTGTGTTGCCAATAACAGATGTTCTGCTGTGGTTCCATTGTCTGTCCCATTCAATCATTCCCAGTAGTTCCATTCTGTGCTGAAATAACCCTCCAGAATTTGAGAGGAGGAGGAGTATTTCACTTAAGGCTGGCTAGTACTTATGACAGATTTTTTTTTCTTTCAGCACTTTTAAGTTTCTAGCAAATGCCCCATTTAGTGAATATTACAGGCCAAATGGGATTTTCATCTGTGTTCCATCTTATCAGGATTAACCTTTAATAATTATGATAATGGTTAAGATATTCCCAGGAGCAGAGATGAATCAGATACTCTTGTATTTGCTGTGAAGTTTTTAAAAGATGTTTCAGAAGAAATGGCTAAACTAGTCAGTTTATCAGTATAGCACCATTAAATATATTCATAATCTGAATAATGAAGGACATGAAGGAATGCAGTATGTGTTTGCTTAAGGATGGCATTCCTACCACCCTTAATAAATTCTGAATTTTTCCTTTATGTTTTCCTTTTATTTCATGTTAGCATAAAAGCACTGAGTGCTTTGTATTGCGCTTCTAAGACAAAATGTGTGACATTTTGGGTTTGTGGCTCAGGCACCAGCAGAATCCACAAACACCATAACTGTGTATAGATCCTTAAAGAAGCAAATGTGTTCCAGAACTTCTTCCATGATAACCAACAGATATTTAAAGTTTTGGCCCTGAACCTCTATCCTGCACTTACATATTTCTTACTGATCTAAGAGCAGGAGATTGGTCTAGGGTTTGAGTTGGGAACACTGAAGTTTTAACCCAGCATCTCCTACTTGTCCACCATGTGATCTTGGGGAGTTACTTGTCCTTTCCATGTGTAAAAAAGGGTTTATAATATATTTCTTTAAGAGGCACTAGTTCTGCTAGTTCAATATTAACTGATGCAGAAATAAAAAAAACCACAACTATTATGTAAAAGCTAAGAATAGTCATTCAGTAAGACCAGGGTTTTTTTGTAAAGGAACTTTTAGCCAGTATATTAGACAGGCAAGGGAAACGAGGAGGTGGTTTTGCCTTATATGTTGATGAGCAGCTGGAATGTATGGAGCTCAGCCTGGGGGAGGATACCGAGCCAACTGAGAGCCTATGGGTCAAGATTACAGGGAAATCGGGAGCAGGGGATGTTACAGTGGGGGTATGCTACAGGCCACCCGACCAGGAAGACCAAGTGGATGAAGCCCTCTACAGACAGATAAGGGCGGCATCACGTTCACAGACCTTGGTTCTCATGGGTGACTTCAACCACCCTGACATCAGTTGGAAGGATAACACAGCCAGGCACAGGCAATCCAGGAGGTTCCTGGATTGCATTGAGGACAACTTCCTTCTCCAAGTGGTTGAGGAGCCGACGAGGAGAGGAGCCATGCTGGACCTTGTTCTTACCAACAAGGAGGGGCTGGTTGACAGGGTCAAACTCAAGGGTAGCCTGGGCTGTAGTGACCATGAAATGGTTGAGTTTGAAATCCTCAAGGCAATGAAGAAGGTGCGCAGCAGGCTGATGACCCTGGACTTCAGGAGAGCCGACTTTGGCCTCTTGAAGAATCTGCTTGGTATGGTGCCGTGGGGTGAAGCGCTGGAAGGAAGAGGGGTCCAAGAAAGTTGGTTAATATTCAAGGACCACCTCCTCCAAGCACAGCAGCAATGCATTCCTACAAAGAGGAAGGCAGGCAGAAAAGCCAGGAGGCCTGCGTGGATGAACAAGGAGCTCCTGGAACTGACCAAAAGAAAAAAGGAGGCCTACAGGGAGTGGAGACAGGGCCGGGTAGCCTGGGAGGATTACAGAGGAATCGTTCAAGCAGCTAGAGAGCGGGTTAGACAAGCTAAAGCCCAGCTAGAACTAAATCTGGCCAGGGACATTAAGACAAACAAAAAATCCTTCTATAGGTATATCAGCGAGAAAAGAAAGACTAGGGAAAATGTAGGCCCTCTCCGGAAGGATACGCAAGAACTGGTCACCCGGGACAGCGACAGAGCTGAGGTACTCAATGACTTTTTTGCCTCAGTCTTCACAGACAAGGACAGCAGCCGCACTGCCCAAGACGCAGACTGCAAAGGAGAGGATTGGGAAAACGGAGCACCGCCCACTGTAGATGAAGATAAAGTGAGAGACCACCTGAGGAACCTGAAGGTGCACAAGTCCATGGGACCTGATGAGATACATCCGCGGGTCCTGAGGGAACTGGCAGATCAAGTCGCGAAGCCACTAGCCATCATATTTGAGAAGTCGTGGCAGTCTGGCGAGGTTCCTGCCGACTGGAAAAGGGGAAACATAACCCCTATTTTCAAAAAGGGAAACAAGGAAGACCCGGGGAACTACAGGCCAGTCAGTCTCACCTCTGTGCCTGGCAAGATCATGGAGCAGATCCTCCTGGAAACTCTGCTAAGGCACACAGAAAACAAGGAGGTGATTGGCGAGAGCCAACATGGTTTCACCAAGGGCAAGTCATGCCTGACAAATTTGGTGGCCTTCTACGAAGGGGTTACAGCGGCAGTGGACAAGGGAAGATCTGCTGATGTCATCTACCTGGACTTGTGCAAAGCGTTTGACACTGTCCCACACGATATCCTGGTCTCTAAATTGAAGAGACATGGATTTGGTAAATGGACCACTCGGTGGATAAAGAACTGGCTGGATGGTCGCACTCAAAGGGTTGTGGTCAACGGCTCGGTGTCCAAGTGGAGAGCAGTGACGAGTGGCATTCCTCAGGGGTCGGTACTGGGACCCGTACTGTTCAACATCTTTGTTAGCGACATGGACAGTGGGGTAGAGTGCACCCTCAGCAAGTTTGCTGATGATACCAAACTGGTGAGGCAGACACGCTGGAGGGGAGGGATACCATCCAGAGGGACCTGGACAGGCTGGAGAGGTGGGCCCAAGCCAACCTCATGCAGTTCAACAAGGCCAAGTGCAAGGTCCTACATCTGGGTCGGGGCAATCCCAAGCACAAATCCAGGCTCGGCGGGGAATGGCTGGAGAGCAGCCCTGTGGAGAAGGACCTGGGGGTGATGATTGATGAGAAGCTTGACATGAGCAAGCAGTGTGCGATCACAGCCCAGAAGGCCAACCGTATCCTGGGCTGCATCAAAAGAAGTGTGGCCAGCAGGTCAAGGGAGGTGATTCTGCCCCTCTACTGCACTCTCGTGAGACCCCACCTGGAGTACTGCATCCAGCTGTGGAGTCCCCAACATAAGAAGGACATGGACCTGCTGGAGCGCGTCCAGAAGAGAGCCACGAGGATGATCCGAGGGCTGGAGCACCTCTCCTATGAGGAGAGGCTGAGAGAGTTGGGGCTGTTCAGCCTGGAGAAGAGAAGGCTCCAGGGAGATCTTATTGCAGCCTTCCAGTACCTAAAGGGGGCCTACAGGAGAGCTGGGGAAGGACTTTTTACTCAGGCATGTAGTGATAGGACGAGGGGGAATGGCTTTAAGCTGGAAGAGGGCAGGTTTAGATTAATCATTAGGAAGAAGTTTTTCACTTTAAGGGTGGTGAGGCACTGGAACAGGTTGCCCAGAGAGGTTGTTGAAGCCCCATCCCTGGAGGTGTTCAAGGCCAGGCTGGACGTGGCCTTGGGCAACCTGGTCTAGTGAGAGGTATCCCTGCCTATGGTAGGGGGGTTGGAACTCGATGATCTTCAAGGTCCCTTCCAACCTAAACCATTCTATGATTCTATGATTCTATGATATTATGTAGCAAGGAATTTTATCATTAGAGATATTTTCTACTTAGCTGGGGTATTTGTATGGCTCTGTTACTATAGTATTAGAATAATCACAGTTTTTAATGAACTTGTATTCACATAGACAGTTGTGTGATAAGGGGGTGCTATAACATGAATTTTACAAATGTGCTGAGGGAAGGGCAGACTTGGAGAACGTCCCACAATTTTAGTGAGCACTCAAAAGCATACTTACCTTCAGTTTGGATGGGCACTGGCGTGTTGGATGCAGACCACAGCAGCCTTCCTGTGGTCCTCTTCACCTAGAGGTGATGTCATGTAATCTCTGTCAAACTGACACGACAGCCTAAAATGCTTCCTAGAAAGCCTTCAGCTCTGCCTACTGCAAAAACCAATCAAGGCAAATACGAGCATGTGGAGCTGGGTCTTGGGAACCAACCGTGTCTTGGCTACTCATGGTTGCTGGCAGCTCGGGTATGGAAGAGGCAGGGGCTGAGTTATTCACTCAAGACCGAGCAGGAACACTGGTAAATCAGCAAGTAGAACCCAACTTCTGGGTTTGAATCCTAATCAGTATAACAATTGCCATTCCTGTTTTTGTAGAACTGTATTTAAGGTTAGTCTTCGGTTTGATTTTTCATATACAATAAAACAACAGGAAACTGATACAAAAATCTTAGAAATGTTTTCTGGGCATATTTCCGGAAACTGATAGATACAAAGAACTGTCAATACATTCAAGAAAAACGTGTCTTGGTCACAATCCTGCAGCAAGTTCTGTGTCAACACATAAGCTGTGTTCATACATAAGGCAGCTCCTCCCCACCACATTATGTACATTTGTGTCTATCAATTTCTACTGTATAGTTTCAAATATTTGCCAAAATATTTCACAAGAATGTCCAGAACAAATTGTCAGAAACAATTACTTGATGAAGGATGCTGCATAACTAATGCCATTCAGTAATTATTAACTGCAATAAACAGAAATCTTTGTAGGCAGATAGTCCTACAAACAATCAGTATAATTAACAAAAAATGTAAACAGCATGTTTTTCTTTGTCAAAGTATCAAATATTTGAATATACTAAAAAAAAAATAAGGGATTCCCTTATTAGCCTATCACAGTGACAATTACACCATGCTTCTTTACTGTTTGAACTGATTGTTCTTTGTGTCGTTCCCATTCCTCATCTTCTTTGTCCAGATCAAAAGTTTCTGGATAAATGGGAAGCTTGTCTTTTGGGCACTCCTCGTAATAACTTCGAACATATTTTCCAACAGACCATCCTTTGTATTCCTCAGGCATTTTGCATTCTAGGCCATTGTAGTGAACATTGTAGTGATGCTTCAACCAGTAGAAAAGATAATGAATGTTGTAATCACATCTCCAAGGATTCTCTCTCAGCCATAGTATTTTCAGAAAGTAAAGATCTTCCAGTACTCCATATTCAAAATTCTGCAGGCTGTTGTTTGATAGATCCAGCTCCTCTAAGTTATTAAGGCCTGAGAAAGCAGCTAGTCAATAGAAAAATAGTTATTGGTATCTTATAAAGATAAGTTAGGAAAAAACATGCATATCTGCAACAGGAAAAACATTTTCATAACTATACATTTATTAATTTTTTTTTGGCTAAAGGCTACAAAAAAGACTTTTCAAACACTGAACTTTAAAATATGGCTTGTGTCTTGAGAAGTGACATATTGGTATACATTGACATTAGGGGAGTTGTACTGCTGGTGAAGTTATAAAACACTTCATGAGCACACACGAGTGTAGAATAGGGACAGTGAGGGTGAATGAATGCTTGGTTTGCCTGTAGAAGTCTACTGTTATTGCCGGGATACAGAAGTAGAAATATGGAAATTGATTATGCATTAGACAGTGTGCGGGGCTAGTAGTTTTTCTATGTATGTATGCATTTGTGTGTGTGTACAACCTTTAAATTAATATTTTAAGATATGGAAGATAATAAACATGGAGCTTCATAATAATGCTTCTGAATCACATTTCAGAGAGCCGTTCATACTTTTTTGCAAGTATACTCTTTCATTTAATGGCAGAAGTCTTAATTTAAATAAATTGACTATGTGTAAGTACCATTTTACTGATATTACCACTTTATACTGCTGTTTAACTTCCAAAATGCTACTAGAGAAGGCTCTTTTTGCTTCATACTTTCTATCTCTCTCTCCTTGTGTCTGCTTTAATAATTAAAAAACGAATACACATAGGCAATAAGCAAATTGCCAAGAAGGCCACTTGATTTCTAGTAACATATAACTTAAGAATGATCGTGTGTAGTGATTTTTAACCCAGAAGAGTTTGTCTATTACTTTATTGTAAAAGCAGCCTTATTATATGACAAGTTTTCTATCATTTGGCAAAGATATTTAAAAAAATAATTCAGCTATTTAGCATTTTGGGAAATCATTAGCCTTCATTCTGCAGAATTACATTTTTGCACTTGGTTGGTTTAGTATTAAGAAAGGGCAGCTGAAATTAGACTCTCCTCATTGACTTCCATGATAAATACATTTCAGTGCAAACCTTCACTCTATGAACTGGTGGTACAAAAGGTAAAATATGCACCAATTCTAGATTTTTAAATCCTTTTCTCACCGCATTTATATTTGATAAAGACATTATCAAAGTTTATAATTAATAAGACACAAATAATTTTTTAATGAATATTTAAAATTATTCTTACCAGGATCAATGTAAGCTATTCCATTACTGTTTAGGTTTAATATCTTCAGTTCACTGGCGTCTTCAAATTCTTTGTTTCGTAGTTGCCTAATTTTGTTGTTGGACAAATCGAGTTTAACTATATCAGGAGGTATGTTACCTGGAACTTTCTTTAAATCTTAAAAAATGAAAAAGACATAACTTGTGTGAGCTTTAGTTTATTCTTACTGCTTGGGTATCACAGTTCCATACCACACAGTGTTTTATCAGTCTAGCATTGTTTCTTGTTTTCTTTCCCTTTTACCCCCACTAAAAGTGTCAACGTGTTTTTTCAACCTCTGAATTTCATTGCTTTGTTCACATGTATCTTTACATTTCATGTGAAAATTGTTCTCTTCATTAGTGCTTATAGTAAAGCCTCTTTCTGTTTTTTATATTTTTATTTTAATGGAACTATACTATTGATTCACATAGGGATAGGGTAGGTAGTGAAGATAGTATACTAATAAAAAGTATGTGTGAAGGGCTTGATCATTTAAAGAAAAGAAACCAGAGTAAAGATATAAAAATGTTCATTGGTATGTGAACATCTTCCATAATTGAATTATAGTGTGCTGTCTTAAATCCTTTGTTTTATGTTGCCAAAAAGTAAAATGTTCTAAATTTTATCAGCAATAAAAATGCTCGTTGTTACAATATTTATAGTAATATATATAATTATAATTATAGTTCTGTAGTTACAGTTATGTCGTGTTTTAGTAATATTTAAGACTATATATTTGTTACAATACTTACAGTTATTCTAAGTCCAGGCACTATAGTGGCATTCCATCTATCTGTCTACTTCTCTGTCCTACCTGTATCATTGGCACTACCAAAGTAGCCAAGCACCTCTCAGTCATCTGTGTACGTATGCGTACAGTGTTCCTTGCAAAAGAGTTACAGAAAGAATAGCTTCTAGTCCAGTAGTAAGGGCGCATCCTTGAGAAATGCAAACTGTGGTTTGAATCCTCTCAGGATAATGTTAATAAAGCTAATCCCCAGGATTATGTTTACTCAATGGGTGTTCTAATTCTGGGCCGTTACTGCAAGAAAATGAGTGGTATTTCTTATTTGACCATCTTTGAATGAAAGCAAGTTGTTTCTGGATCTGTGCTGCAATTTGTGTTGTCAGTGTACTTCTGAAGTTCTGAAGATCTCTAATGCATCAGGTATTCTTGAGACTAAAACAATGCATCAGAGTCTTCCTGCTTTACAGCTGATTTTGAGCAGAGCTTTGCTATTATAAATACATAAATATTATAAGTACTCCAGTCTGCTCTGCTTGGAGTGCTTCCTGCTTGTGCAGATGTCAAAGTTTCAGAGCCTATTTATCACCTAGTGAATGCAAATAATACTTGAATTTACAGACTTGGAGAGTTTGGCAGTACTAGAAAGCAGATTTTTTCAACTGCTCTTGCAAATACAAATTCTTTTGCAGAAAAGCAAACAGAAGTTACTTTTGCATCCAACTTTTGTTTCTTTTTGGTAAAACGGAATCAAGGACATAGGATACTTTCATTCTGAAGTACTGAAAGATCTGGTGTGCCACTGGGCTGATGAGATATAAATAAGTTGTTCTTCAAAAAGGATATGTATACATATAACATGGTTATATCTATTTTTAAGATGTTTCTTTCGTGAGCTTTCTGACATTAACTGAAAGCTGCTGAGCTGTTGTCATATCTCCTTAGAGATACATAGTACTGGTATGCTGCTTCTCACTCTGTCCCCTCCATTGTAAAGGAATAATGGATTGCAGCTTTTCATGTCATCTTACTGGTTTGGCAACTGATGCACCTTTTTTCCTATTCTGAAAAATTGTCCATATGGATTTAGAGACATTCTTGTGTTTTCCCAGGATTTTGGGAGCATTATACTCCCATTTCTGATGAAAATTCCAATGAAATTGTGCATCTGCTGCCCAGTAATCATATGCAAAGGCAGTAAGCACAATGCTTTCATCAAAGATTACCATATGTTCAGAAATCCCAAATGTCCATGGGATATCTGCATCCAGCTGTCACGCATATGCACAATAGATCTGATACTTCCTAAAAATTATTGAACACACTCAGTGTGTCCATGCTAGACATTAGGAAGTCCTGGAGTGATATACTTAGCTTCTGACCTGAAGGAGAGAGTCCCTGTACGCTCTAGTGCAGTCATGTAGAGGTTGAAGTAACTTCATTCCTTCATTATTTGTACTAAAGACAGTAAACCATTTTTTTTTAAATACCATAAAAGCCTGTGAAACTCCCATGAAGAGCAGACCACATTGAGTGTTTCTAGGAACTTAGAGAAAAAAGTAACATTTTTCTTGCCAAAACTTTTGGAGTGTATACGTGTATTCAGCTTATCTCTTTGATACCACTAAATGGGGAGGGCTGGAAAGTCAGTCTTTTCTTATATTAAGATTATAATATATGCCTGTTTTTTGTTCAGTAGCACAGTTTACTGGTAACATAAGGTAATAATGATATAATCAGGATCCTATGAAGGATAATTAAGACTGTAATCCAATTATTAATAGTCTATCTACAAGGAAAGGTGAGGTAGGTGAAAATTAAGAAATTAATAAATGTTAGCCAGTAAAAAAGCATCAATCATTAATAAAAAAGATGTAGTAGCTGCATGGTAAAACAAAGAGAAAAGTGAGCGATAAGAAGAAGAAAAAAATTTAACAAGGGCAGAAAAAAGTAAAAACGTGAACCATTTTTTATGACATACATAGTAAATAAACCATGTAATCAAATACTGAAATCGTTAATTCTTTATATTTAGGTATTGTCTCCTTATAGTGACTTCTGAGCTTGTCTCTGTCATTAAGGTCCAAGAAAAAGGGCACAGAGAGTCGTTACATAAATCTAAATCACTGTTAAAGCAAATAATATATCTATATCTATATAAAAATAGATGTTTAGCAAACACATTGCAAGATACAAGTAGGCAAAATATAGTGCAGTGATCTGGTGTTGCATGCTATGCTTCACAAAAGTTGGGAAAAAAATCCTCCCAATTTTGGCTACTTCTAGTAATGCTTTTTATTTCAGATTTGTAATGTTAAAGGATGACTCTCTTCTGAATTGTTTTGTTGTTTGCTTTGTTTCATCATGGGATAAAATGTGGGAAATATTAAGCACAAATAAATGTGCACTTTTGTGTTGATATATGCTCCAGCTGGTTTACTCTTAAGGCTCAGCTGTGGCTTTTAGGAGCCTGAGAAGGATTTAGGAATGGAATGGATCCAAGTGTCTGAAAAACGTTTCTTGAAGGCCTTTCAACTTTGAAATGTCTGCTGGGTGCTGGGAGGAGGAGCATAGAGGAGGTATTTCTTTATGAACAAAAGCATGCAATTTCTTCCCTTAGTGGAAGAAATCTTGCACAGAAAATGTGAGGATGCAACGGCTCTCCCTTGCAATCAGGTCCCTTTGGGCATTGTAAGCACAGCTGGCTGCTCCAGTCCTGCTTCACAGCTCGCTGCTCTCAAAGTTCTTGCTATCTTTGTCTTTGTACACGGGAAAGAAGAAAAGACACTCTGTGCTTTTCTCTATCAGTACGACAATTTCAGCACAGCTGTAGTTTGATAAGTATGTTTATAGTTGTAAAATCGGACTAGTGAGCTGCTGGTCCTTCAGTAACTTAAGTATGTACTTAATTTTATTCTTGTTGATTTTTGTTGTATACCTTATATATTATCTGCAAATAATATGTGAATAAATGTAGTGAGGGAGCAAGAATATGAAAATCATTAATTCAGTTATAAGGACAGATACAAACCTTTTCTTTTGCAGTTCAGAGTTGGTACAGGAAACACATACATGTGGCACAAAGAGGAATCAAATTCTGGTTTGACAGCTTCAGGCTTATCCCGTTTTATGTTTTGGGGGTCCTGCCTGTCCTCTTCACTACATAGCTGTTCAGCTTTTATCTGCTTTAGCTTTTGATTTTTCAGTTCTATTGGGTGCACGCACTTGGCATAATTTCCCAAATTCCTGTTTGTTGGAACCTGAAGCATTGTAACAAGAGTTTCTAGTTCACAGTTGCAATGCCAGGGATTATCATAAAGACGCAGGTAGTTTAGACTGGGTGTATAAATAAAAATCTCCTCGGATAAACTTTTAATTTGGTTATGCTGAAGTAAGAGCGTGGTAAGTTTATTCAAACCAAAAAAAGCCTCGCTCTCAATTTTTGATATATCATTCTGTTGTAAATCCAGACTTTTCAGTACTTTATACTTGGAAAACATATTATTCTTCAATTTACGAATCCTGTTTCTTGCTAGCAGCATGTGTTTTAAATCCTCTGGCCAATCAGGTGCCACAAAAATCAATTTTCTTTCCTGACAATCTAGGTATTTCTCATGAAGATAAGTGTATATATCACATGGTAGGCTTTGGGCATTGCGCTTAACAGTGCTAGATGCTTTCCTTAAGATGTTTTCCCTTTCATTGTTTCTCAAACTCCTATTCCTTGTCTTCCTACAGTCAGATGCTTTACAAAGAAGGAGTAGTAGTATAATAGTAACTACTTGCATCCTGACATTCAGCTGGCCCCAGTTATTTTCTGTGACAGCTGGAAAAGTTGAAATTTTTGGACAGTCTTAATCAGCGTTGTATAGATCTGAGGAGGAACAGCTGGGGTATGTGGGATCCCTGTGTTGGAAGAAAAGCAAAACATTAGAACAGATGAAGCAGGCATTTTCATGGAGGCTTGTACACAGTATGCAGCATTCACTCAGGTACTCAATCATCACACTATTTGGAGCTTCACAAATACTTTGAAGATTTAATGTCCTACATCTTTTTTTTTTATTGTTTTTACTGCCTCTGGTCTACTGTTGTTCATTTTAATTAAACATGGGAAACTGTATGGAGCAATTTCTAACTGATTTTTGTTAGAAGGTTCTCATGTGTTCAGGAAAACAGCATCAAGCTGAATCGTCTTTGTATTTAAGTTCATCTTGGAAGATGAGCTTGAAAGAGGAGCTTGAAGCTGTTATTTTCCAGCTTCTCTGCGTGTTGATCCACTGGAACACATACAGACCCAAACCAGGGAAAGTCATCCAGTGCCTATCAAACCCTCAGTTTTAGACTGCACTCAACTGTGGACTTGTTTTCAGGTTGAGCCCCAATTTATCATAACTAGCCCTGCTACCACCAAGTGTCTGTCATGGCCCATATCAGGTTGACAAAGATGGCTGGACTGCTCTGAGAAGAACCCCAAAAAAATCTTTTGCAGGAGTCTATGAGGCTATATGCCATCTGACCGTGGGCAGAGTGCAAAGGGACCCTGCAGGTCCTGGCCATGGCCTGCTTCAAACCACTGGCCATCTGAGGCCAGAGAGTACGGAGGGGTATGCCAGGAGCTTTTGCCTTTCCAAGAAAGCCAAATATAATCATTATAGAATCATAGAATGGTTTGAGTTGGAAAAGACCTTGATGATCATCTAGTCCCAACCCCCTGCCACGGGCAGGAACACCTTCCACTAGACCAGGTTGCTCAAAGCCCCATTCAACCTGGCCTTGAAAACTATTAGGAGTTATTATTAGGGGAAGGCAAGGACTGCTCCTTGCAACCATGTCCAAAATTGCCACAGTATTTTTAGTAATTTTTTGTCTTATGTTCCCTCTAGAGTTTCCTGTAGTACTCTTGTACATTGTTCTTTTCCTTCATTTTTAGTGAAGTTTGGCCACAAGGTTGTGTTTCCCTAGAAACGATCAACTAATATCAGGTAAAAAGCAAAGAATTATTTTATTTTTAAAAAATTGGTAGATGAGTTTAAACGACATCTCAGCTGTAAGGCATTCTCAGTATTTGTGCAGTTCTAACTCATTAGACAGATGGTGTCTGTGCATGCTAGTGCATCCCTGTAATCCGTGTGGCCAGTTGTTAATATTACCTTTGAGAACCCATTGATTGGTTTCTCCATTTTGTCCCTGTAGTTGCCAGTTGTCTATCTGCATTCAAATTCTGTTAGTTCATGGTGTGAGTGAGTGTTTGCATTGATTCCTTACTTTTTGGCAGCTATATGCTAGTCAGTGTAAATTGATCACGTTTTAATAACTTGAATTATAACTGGCACCCTCTGTGTTCACTGTTCTGGTAATGTGACAGCTCATTCTATCCAGGAGAGCTCAGAAACAGAAAAAATAAGAACTTGGGGGAGGAATGGTAATAAATAATTATGGAAATATTCTTTCCTCTTCCTTTCCACCTCCTGGGTCTGAACTGGCATTTATTACATTGCATGTATTATAAAGTATTACAGCGAATTACATTCTGTCTGCTAACTAAATTACACTCAGCTATAATACCAAAATGAGCAGCTGCTTTCAGTAGCAGGTACAGGTTCACATGTAAAATTATAACTGCGTCTCATTTAGGGCTAGGGCAAAAAACATGTAAAAGGTATGTCATTTCTGTGGCTTAGCAGCCTTAAGGATGATTTTAATTGGTTAGGTTCTTTTGAGTTGTGCAATCTCTCTCAGTGTTATCCTGCTCTTCAAAAAGGCGCTGATTTAGACAATATAACAGTGAAGTCACAGTCCCCGTAGAAACGAATATATAGATCTATTGTACTAATGCTTCATTGCAATTGAAACCATGTATTTGGCTTACCATGTGAAAATGTGTTTTTAAAGATTTTTTAAATATATTTCTTTTAACTCTATCAACCTTTCATACTGCATTTTCCATACTAGGTATCTGTATCAGGCCTATTTTTTTCATTTCAGTTTAGACAGATCAGTTATTTTTGAAGATTAAATTAAGGCAAAAAGTATTACTATGTTTATAGGAGTTTTTGCATCTTTACCTTGGAGGCTAGACTGAAAATTTGGCAGAAGTGTGGCTGAAAGGATGTGTAAGGTTGTTTCTAGTGTCAAACTTGTGTCTTTCATTATTTTGTTAGAATTGCAACTATCTCTGCAAAATAGGAGTTTCTAAAAATAATACACACACAGAAGAGACTGTCTCAGGCAGCTAAATTCTCTGAAATTCCGTACCTGCAGATGATAAGCAGGGCTTTTCTTACAACTGGTCTGATTGCTGCACCTCTACTTTCAGAGGGAAAAAATTGTTCATGTATATAATTAGATAGGGGTGTCATAATACATGGGTGGGAGGGACAGACAAACTTATGTGGAAAACTTAATTCTGGCCTTTCCTTATATCAAATTGCTTAATTAGGTACCTTTCTGGTACTTTGGTACTACAAGACAGAAGACAGCTTGGTTCCTAAGCCAGCCATTGGGTGATGGAGTGTAAGAAGAGACATTTCCTCAAGACAGCTTACTTCAACTATGTATTCTACTTTTGGGGTTTTGTGTTTTCTTCTAAGCAATCTGCTGTGGCCATGGTTTCAGGAGGATATTGGCCTAGATGGACTGAATCTATAATAGGAATTCTGATGTTTGTGTCGTACACTGATAATTTGAACTGTTCACCTTTAATATGACTTTTAAAATATTTTTTATGTGAAGGTAAGGATTTGCAAGACGTAAATCTCTCTGAATGCCAGGGTTTAAATGTAAGTACTACAGACTTTTTTCCACAAACTCTAATTTATACCAAGAAGGAAGATTTTTTTTAAAGTTCTGTGGTTATTGAGGTGCACAAAAAGTAGAGACTTGTGTTCTTAGGTACTTTGAAAATGGAGTCTAGTAGGATTCAGAGATACTCAGTGAAGTTCTCATTTGTTTTGTACAGTGCCAGGGCAAAATGATATATTCAATCTGAATTAATTTTAATAAACAGGCTTCAAAACTTCACCAGTCTTGGGGGAGGGGTTTTTTGTTATTTTAAGTTTGGAGTTGTCAACAACAATACATTTTAATCCTATATACTTTCCAAGTTCCTTTATTCCTTCATTCAGTAGTACACTTCGGCTCTAAAAATGTCTCACTAGATTTCTAGATATTTGTGTGAGCCTTTATTTGAAAGGTGTCTAAGTATACAATCACCGTTATGTATCTGTCCATTCTTTTTCCTTGAACATTTTGAGTTTTATCTTGCTTCCATTAATTCTCTTTAATGTTTTTTCATTGCTGTTCTCTGATGGAAAAACAATGTTTGACTATGCTTCAATTAATTTCTTAGAAACAACATTGATATGTGCAATTTTTTCTAATAATAAAATCAATTTAAAAAGAAATTTTTTTTAGAAATGATCGTTCTTAATAGATTTTTATAATGTATACATTCATTTATCAGCTATTTATAGTGTTAAGTATGCAAACAAATAATTAGGTGTAGTTTAGTTGTCTTTGGAGTGAAACGTATGTCCATGGGTCTAGCCCAGAAGCACACCAGTATTTACACACAAGGTTTAAAAATTACCATGGATAAACTACAGCTTATGAACTTCATACAAAAATGTCATATGATGGTCAACTTAGAGAGGCAAGAGCTGCAGAAGATGAAGTTCTAATTTATAATACTCTGTTTTGGTTCTGCTCTACATATATCATCGTCTCTGTCCTATGTTGATGTTAGCTTTATAGCCAAATATCTTGTTCTGACCATTTTCACAGATTATATAATTTTCTTTGCTATAACAACTACAAGGAAGGGATAAAGATATATTATATAATTAAGTTCTTTGAGTTCTTACACTGTAGAATCATCTTGCTATATAACATAATTCTTGCTATATGATTTTATAATTACAGTGTAATATTTAAAGGCTTTGTATGCTTCTCAAGGATCATATTGATTGTACGTTCCTGCATGAAGGCAACGAGCTAAAGAGGCCCAGGGCTTGCCAAACTGTAAAGTCTCAAACACCGTTTCATAACTGGCCGTTGCCACAGGCCACCAATGAGACTTAGTTCCATTGGTGACAACCCTTTAGCCTGGCAGTCCAGAAAAAATTTCACTCACCTTGAAGTCCACTTATCCAGCCTTTATTTTACCAATTTGGCTATCAAGGATACTGTGGCCTATTGCTGAAATCAAGACACACAACAGCTGCTTTTCTGCCCTTATCCATAGAGCCGGTAATTTCATCATAGAAAACTATCACCTTAGTGAGGAATGCTTTGCCCTTGGTAAATTCACACTGGCTGTTTGCTACCACTTTTTCATCCTTCATGTGCTTGGACAGGGCTTCAAGGAGGATTTGCTACATAACCTTCCCAGGGACTCAGGTGAGGCTGACTGGCCTGTAATTTCCTGGATCCTCCTTCTTCCATTTCCTGAAGATGGATGTGACATTTCTTGTCTGCCAGTCATCAGGAATCTCCTCTGATTGCCATGACCTTTCAAAAATGACTGAGGTCTCTCAGTGACAGGAGCCAGCTTTCTTAGTACTCTTGGATGCGTCCTGTCTCGTTCCATTTCCTCAGGTGATCCCTGACATTATCCTCTCCTACCACGGGTATTGCTTCACTCCTACAGACTCTGCTCGTAGGCTCCTGGGAGGCACCTGGGAGGCCTTCAGACAAGCCTTAGCAGTAAAAATGGAGGCAAAAAAGTCATTGACTACCTTTGCCTGGAAGATCAACCAGCTCTTCTGGGCCCCTTGTGACCCCCAGAGCTGTCTACCAGATCCCTAAAAAAGCCAAAGTCTGCTCTCAAGTTCAGCCTTTTTTGTCTACAATTTGTCCAATTTTCTTCTCTTAGGATTTTAAACTCCTTGTTTTCATGGTTGCAGTAACCAAAGCCACTCTTGTTCTTCACATCCTCGACCAGTTTTTTTTTGTTTGTGAAACAAGTCCAGAAGAATGTGTTCCCTAGACCACTTGTCAGTCACCTGGATCAAGAAATTGTCTTCAAAACACTCTAGAAGTCTCCTGAATTGGTTGCACCCAGCCATGTTGTTCTACCAGCAGATATCAGAGTGGTTAAATTCTCTCCTGAGTAACCAGGATGGGCAATTTTAAGGCTTCCTTCGGCCACCCAAAGAAGGTTTCATCTACCATCTTTTTTCATTAAGCAGTCTGTAGCAGATACCTAGCACAATGTAATCCTCATAGGTCTCGCCTCTAATCCTTACAAATAAGCTCTCGACTGACTTGCCACCCATTCCAGTGCAAAGCTCCAGGCATTTAGGCATAACTTTGCATAGAGTGCAACCTGTCCTCACCTTCCTAGGCTGTCATTCCTAAATATTGTGTAACCATTCAGTGCAGCCCTCCAGTTGTGTGTACCACCCCTTTGCATCTCTGGAATCCCAATGAAATCGTAGCTGTGCACCTGTGTGTGGACTTTGATCCCTACTGGTTGATTCCCATCCTCCCACCACTCCCTATGCCTTCATAGGTTATGGTTATCTTCCATCAACATACCTACTTTTACTGATATTACCTCTCTCAAATCCTTTGTTGCATGAATATATTTCAAAAGCACAAACTGTCCTCTTTAAAGTTGATTGGTATTGAATTTCCAACTATCTTGATGGTCCTTTTGCCTGATAACTGAAATAGTAAAAAGTCACTTTTACATTTTTCATTTGCCACGACATGGCAAAAGACACTCAACTACTACATTTCCATGTATACATGCCGACTTTTTGCCTTTCTATTATATTGACATTTATTGTGAAACATTCTTCATACTAGGAGATTTGTTCCCATTATATTCTAATAGATGGAATATAGAACAATATAGGTAATACCACTTTTGCAGGTCAATAGAACACGGAAGCCTTATAATTACTGAAATCTAATGTTCCACCTAGAGGGCAGAACTAAATGGGAAGCATTTTGTAATTGACAGTACTGGTTAGAGAAGCGTACGGGAGTTTATGGAGAAAATTCACCAGTGGTTTTAGATACCAGGATTGGCTAACAAGAATCTTGGTTTAGCAAAATACATAAATATGTGCTAACCTTCAATCATGTGAAAAGCCCCCTGTGCTCTGTAGGACTGTGTAGAGTATAATGTTTCCTTGAACTGGAATGTTAAAGTACCATACTTCATGTGAGTAATAGCAGCAGCATGTGTCTCTCAGTATTCTACTTTGAGGCTCACAAAGAAAATGGCTGTGACGTATAAAAATTGTTACTATGATTTAAAGATTCTTATTCATATTTTTCCCTTGTTGCTCTGCATAAAAATATAAGGTAAATTAATATAAATATAATTTTAATGTACTTCTGGATTTTTTTTATATTATTCAAGACGAATCGATGAGACTCATATCAGAAGTTTGCAGAGCCCTTCTCTTTAAATCTGTTGTATACAGATATTACTAATGGAACACTACAGCTGTTGTCAAGGTAAAATGAAACAGAAATACAAAAGAACATCCTAGCCAAAAAATTATTGGGCATGTCCAGTTACTCATGATCATGTAAGAAGTTTTCAAGTTAGGTACGTTCTTAAAAATTTATTTTTGCAAGAGAGGATTGTGGGTAGGTGTGTGGTGTGAGCCAAGGCCTTGTGTGACAACTGCAAAACAACTGCAAAACAACTACTGCCATTCCTGCTTTAGATGTGTCCCTCCATGAGACTTGAAGGCTGCCTTGTAGGTAGAATTGCTGCATTAAAAGCTGCCATAAAGGCAAAGAGGCGTGGTGGTCCACAAAGACTTATGTAGACTTGAAGATAGCTGTACATTGTTTCTCTTTCCTATGAGGAAAACTAATGCCTTCTTTTCAACAGCAGTCCCACAAAGTCCAGAAACATGGTTTTTTTTGGCATTCGCATAATACATTTTGACTTTGGTTTTCCTTAGTCTATAATGCCATATCCTCATAAAACTAACATTTTTTTTGGCAATTTTTTCTATTTAATGTCTCCAATCTTAGCACTCATCTCTTCATCAGTATTATTTTTGTCGTAACCTGTGTTTTCTCCATGTTGGCTGATATTTTGTCTTTTCAAATTTCTGTATATTTATGTTGAAGTTTGGAACAGTTGTTCTGTAGCTAATCTCAGTGCATGTTTTTCTGGCATGCTGTTGCCAGCAAAAGTCAGAACCGTTCATTTCTTTTGATGGGTAAATAGTACATACCCAAGAAAGAATTCTCCAGAGTAGGTGAAGCTTTCAATCCAATAAAATGTTTAAAATAAAAATAAAAATTCTCCACTGACAAAATATATTTTGCAGTTAACTTGTACCTCATTAATAAATTTTCCCAATCACACATGATGCTTCTAATTTAAAACCATGAGATGCCACTGTTTTTATTGGCAATTTTTGGACAAAAAGCAAAGCTCATTGTTTCTGAGATTGTGGGGATGTACAAAAAGTTGCTGTCCTGCGAAGATTTTGATAGCAGACAAATTTCATAAACATTTTACAAGCCATCTCAAAAGCATTAGCTCACCACAGGTCCTGTGTAATAAAGTAACTAATACAAAGTTCTCCGAGATGGCAGTATTGCATTTCATAATGCTGCATGTGAATTTTGCTATTGTATATCAGATATCCGTAATTGGAACAAGGAACACGTGAAGTGTAGGCTGAGTGTGCTCAAAACTGTTTGGTCATTTTTGATTCTCTCCTACTGTTCCATACGAGCATTTTGACCTCCATTTTACACAACATACATAATCAGCTACCATTTCCCTCTCAAAAGGTCTGTTGCATGTGGTGGACATGAATATTGTCTATCAGGAATAAATGTCAGAAGGTTAATTAATTGGAATTAATTGAAAAAATGGCATGACAGAATTCCTGCAGAATTTAGCTGTAACACAAAACAAGGATTTTTAGTAGTCCATGTGCTCGAACTTAAGTTTTAAGAAAGCTGTCCCTTTAAAAATGGCAGATGAAGGCATGTGCTAAAATTCCCGGGTCATAAATATGGGTCATATGACCTGTAAAGACAATCAGCGTCTCTTCAAAAGTATTGGAAGGTTTTGATCACAGTCTTCAAAAAGCAGTGAGAAAGGCTTCCCTGTGTCTTGAGTTGTGCAGCCTTGTAGCAACATATACTTTAAGAAGACTCAGAACTACCAGAGTATAAAAACCAGTCTCTTAATTTATTATCTATCTTGTCAGATAAGTTTGGAAGTGTACTCTCTCTGAGTTTGATTTTCCCCACTCGTTTCTGTGGAATATGTCACTAAAATGCAAAAAGGCTTATGCTTCGACAAAGAAGGATACTTTTATTTCTGTATTTCATATGAATTAAATGTTTCCATTTTAAAAAAATGCACCACAAACACATGCCTTTATATTCTAATTTCTGGTTCTGATGCACGTTGTGTGTCTTGGTTTTGCTTTTTTTTTCCTGAAATGTAATCTTATATTTAATTTCATATTTTTCTAGGATCCTTTTTTATACAATAACATCCTTTTCCAGCTTCCTATCTCTTTTTTTTTAGTGTTCAGTTCAAGTTAGCATGTTTCCCCACTCTATATTGAAAGTATAAAGTCAGTTCCAAAAATGTATGCCACTCCTTATGCAGTCAGCTCCTCAGTGGGTGTTCCCATCTTTCTTCAAAATGCCTACTTTTCCTGACTTGCAGAACTGCATCACTATATCCCTACAACTAAATGTCTACCAGAGCAGTAGGTCCTAATTCTAGGTTTTAATTTTCTGTGTGCTTTCATTTGTGGTGCTTGTGGCAATGGTTATTCGTTCCAGTTAGAAATGTAGATCAGTAAAATGAATAGTTTTCAGTATGTTATAAACCAAAGCTGCAGATGGAAACTTAAGTGTATTCAGAATATAGATTCTTGGTTTTACAGAGTGCTGTTGATTAACATTTTCCACTTACACAGTTTTCTTTCTTTCAACTAATGTTTAGTATAAAGAAATGTATTCCAAAAGAACTGATCGAAACCTAACATTGGATAATTCACTTTTGTGTATCTCTTTCAATTTTTCAGATTCTTTTAATAGTATTCCTGTAAATAATTATATGACTTGAGAAACTCTAACTGTACATTTATGCTTTTAACGTCCTTTGATAGAGTTCTGGTTTTCATTTCCAGCAGGCACTGCTTGTAAAATCAATGGCAAAGACAATCCAGCAAACTTAGACTGAAAAGTCTATTAGCTTTCAAAGTATGCACACAAAAATCCCAGTTATTTAAAAAAGCATGCTCTTGCAGTTATTTGAGATAATTTTAAAATTATACTGTTTTCGTATGGTGAAATATATTGTGTGATAGTGCTATTCCCAGTAATTTGCAATACAAGGAGCAGAGGAAAAAGTACAGCAGAAGAAAGGGACTTTCAAACTTCAGCAAGGAGATAGTACTACTTCATATCAAACATCTTTTCTTTACAGTAAATTTCAGAATACTTTAACTATGGTATTTTATGTTCTTTTGATTCTGTAACATACCCTTGTAATAATTTGTTCTCTTTTGCTTTCTCTTTTTGCTTTTTGGGTTTTTGTTTGGGTTTTTTTTGTTGCAAAGCAGCTTCCCCAATTTACAGTATCTGAGTTTAGCTCACTGCAGAAAATTCAGAGACAAAGGTTTACTGTACCTGGGCTCTGGAAAAGGCTGTCACAAGCTCATCTATTTGGACCTTTCAGGTTGCATTCAGGTTTGTAGTTCACGTCTTTCTTTCATTCTGTGAAGAAGAGAATCCTTCATATGACTGGCTGCATCCTGCATTCATGGTATACTGAAGTAGAACAAGCACTGCAGCAGACTTCCAGGGTTTTGAATTACATGACTACAGCTGTTTAAATTTTACTAAGGAATAATAGCACTATACGTTTGGATCACTTCCAACAAAGTGTCAGATCTATAAACAGCTAGTACTTACTGCATAATGAGAACAAGGCTTGCTTTTTGTAGCCATAAATAGACTAATTCTATGTCATGATTAGTTAGGATTTTAAATCAGGAGCTTTGAAAATGCAGTTTTTACTAAGATATCAAAAAAAACCCCGCCACCCTGCACTGGAAAAATACGACTTTACATTTGATTTCCTGAGAAGGAAATTAATTAAAAAGTGCATTTTTGTTACTACTTTATAAGGGTTTAACATACGAAGTAGTATTTATAACTGCATTCTAAAAATAGTTAATGTTTTGGATTATTTTAGTCTCCTACTAATCTTCTAAAGAAAACCAAGGTTTTAGATTGTGGTACTCTTTTAGAGACTTTCAAATGCATACTGTATCTTGAACACACTTGAAAAGCCATATGAAATGCCAAACTGTAAGGCAATAAAAGTCTGCCAATGTTTTCATAGAGACTCCTACATATATTTCTTTATACACTGAGAAGATTCTCCAAATTACAAAATACATGTGGAATGATAAAGAGATGGAGTCTGAGGAATATAACGGTTTAACTTCCCATCTAACAAAAGCTTTTCAGAACCAAGGATGAAGGCAGATAGGGCAACAGTCTTGTTCTGGCTGCTCTTTACTGTGAGCGTCTGTTTCTTCTTCCTCAGAATCATGCTGAGCCTATTGCGTGGTGAGAGTGTGAAATTTGCAATGAGGGCTGAGGTTAGAGAAAAGTTAAGAACTACCTACCTCTGAGTTACTCTTTCAAAATGCCAGTAATTGGTTATTTTTTCCAAACCCAACATTCCTGCTTGTTCAGAAGTATAATCATGAGCTGCAAGGATCTGCCTCTAGAAAGCATGACTGAATAGTAGTCAGAGAAAAGTCATCATCATCGAACTGGGAAAACCACGATCCTCCCCTTTCCAGAGGAAAGTGGGTTTGCTCACCAGTGTATTTGAGAACTCTGAAAGGGATTCCACAGCTTCCTCCATTTTGGGTTTCCCCACGATTCTGGAACAGTGCTTAATGATTATGACTGAGTACTTAAGTAAACAGTTAAAACCAAAAAGAGCATCAAATTGCATCACTGTTGCAGAAAGCATTTTAATAAGATAGAATTCTTTTTTTTTTCCCCCTCATTGGATGAACTAAACCAAAAGGAACTTCTGTAAGGCTAATGTTTCAGAATTAGTTAGAAAAATGCAGAGAAGCTATAGTATAAACATTTAAATTATGCTAAAAAGTGTTCTATAGAACAGCATATGTATTCTATAGAATAAATATTTTTCCTGTTTTTTCATGTTTCCTGTTTTTCCTTCATTTTAAGATTACAATTCTTTTTATATGAGTTCTTATATTACCATTACTGCTGGAGGATTTGAATGTCTATTTAGAAAGCCCATCTGTGAAATGGATGATTATGCTAATGATTTTGCGACTGGCAGCTTGAGGAGCAGGGCATTTGAATAGCTTGTTAAAACATAGTTAGGCAGAAAAATGTGAATTAAGCACTCTAGTCCATTTTCACAAAACAAGGCAGCCTTTCAATTGACTATTAAGTTTATACATGATAATAATACTGGATGAATTGTAGGTATGGTGTTTTTGCATAAAATCTCAGTAATTAAGGTTGTGTCTTTGTGACATGGGTGGTAAATATTTTCATTAGTGAGTTTCAAGAGGTTTTCATAAAAATATATGCTCAAAAGGTGTCCTATTACAACATTGATATTCTCAGAGAATTACCTAGAAAGCATAAGATTTCTTTGTCCTTCTTTTGAAGCTGAACAGTATAGGTGGAAAATTTTTTCGTATTAGACACAAAACTGAAAAGATGGAAGGTTATAAAGCAATTGCGTGTCATTTACCGACATATTAGATTGAGATTATACAACTAGAACAGTTTGGTGAGAGATATTTTCAGTTAAATTAGAACCATGGAGATCTGCAAAGAAATTGGCCTTTTATTTTTGGTGCCAACACCTATGGCTGATTTTCAGACTGGAACTATTCTGGCCCAAAATGTGGGAGAGTGGTCTATCAATTGCTGTAGCTTACAACAGCTGGATAAGAGATCACAAGCCACTGGGAAAAATAAATTTGACCCCTTAATTTCTTGACATCCTGCAGTGTTCATGGGGATGCCAGAGGAGCTATTGGCAAATGTGTAGGCTTGCTTCACCAGTTTTCACCATCTGAGTTCCTCCTGCTCTGGCTTCATTGGAAGAATTCTTATTTTGGCAGCTACTATCAAATTCTGGCTTTTTCAGACACATGAAGCAGCAAAAAGGGGCCATCACTTGGGGAGGAAATCTGAGTCGTGCTCTTTATTTATTGAAGAGGACTCGTTGTTTACATTTCCTGAGTACAAACTCGTGTAACAGAAGAATACTTTATTATAAATTACACATGCACTTTTCTATATTTTTAGAAATACGCTAATTCAGGATTATGTTAATATAAGATATTTTTGGACAGTGGAAAATTAAAAGAAAAATAACATGTGGAGGCAAGCCACCAATGTAACGTGCCAAACATCTGAAAGGATGTCACAATTCATTTTATCATTCTTGACAAACACAGAATAAAAAAAAGATAGCCCCTTGTGCCCCACAAGAGTACTTCCTCCATCCTGAACACTGATTTTCAAGTTTCTGCACTCACAGTGCATTGATAATACTAGAATCATACAACAGCGTTTCTTCAAAATCCCTCCTGCGCTGCAGACAGTGTTCTGCCTTGCAGGGTGGATTCCACAAATGCAATCGGCTCAGGGGGAGAAAGAAGGAATTTTAAATCAGTACTGTGTGTGTAGCAAATAAGCCAAAACCTGAATAGAAATTCTGTGTATTCCTATTCTTTGGAATTAAGAAACAGTAAAAAAGATGAAATTAAATGAATTTTTACATTCTTACAAGAATTTAATCATTTCACTACATTTATTTTAATTTATTATATTATATTTATTATTCTATATTCATATTTACATTTATTTATTATGGGGAAAAATGTTTAGCTGTGGTTTGCTGCATGTTTGTTGTGATGTACTTTTATTTCAGATCACAGTTTACTAGCATGCAGTTAAGAAAAAACCCAGATCAGTCATTTAAATGTTAGACTGAAGATTCCCAGACAAGCAATTATATTTCATATATGATCATTGCATTGGCCTCTGATCCTGTACATGTAAGAAAAATAATACCTTTATAAAATGACCTTACTGAGTCAGGCAGGAAAACTCAGTTTCGCAGAATTTAAAGGATCTAAGGCTCATAATAACCTTCAAAGCATCCTCCCTCACAATTGGTTTGAAGAAGGAAGTTTAAGTGGGATTTTAGTTATCCAGGGCAAAGAACACAGTATTAAATTCCATATGTATCCTAACATTGATTCATGGGTCAAGCTGTTCACTCCTGAGGTAATCTATTAAATATTGAAATTCCACATGAGTTGAGAAAACAACTGTTTTACTAAAATGTGCACAAAATGTTGTATTTCTACACCTTATCTTTAAGAGTGCCTGAAGTTTCATAGGGGCTTTAGGAAAGAAATTTAAGATTAAGATTTTATTGTTCTAGGCATAAAGAAAAATAAGACAAATGCATATGATAAGGCAGCAGCATCTAAATGTTGACTAATTTAGTTTAATTTTATCTGATGGCATGTTTCACACTGGAACTTTCTCAACCTGATGCCTGAGATCCATTATCCAGTTTTAAGTTAAAAAAGAGTTCAAGTAAAAAAAATTTGAAACAATCTGTGCAGGGGTATTATTAGCCACTTCAGTATAATTGTTTTTGGCTTGCATGGAGGAAAACACTAAATTGCTGCTATTTGTGGTATCAAATGGCTATGTTAAGCAAACAGTGTTTTTCCAGACAAAGAGATTAAAAGTCCTTTAGACTGCAGTTAATGTTATGCAATCATTACTGAGTTCCAGAAACAGCTATGCTACTCCTGTCCCTTGACATGTTGAGTTTGATCTGATTACCTGTTACTTATTATCTATCCTGTTGAGAATGGAAATTTCACTTACTTTTAGCCATCTAACCTAAGGTAGTGCTTAGACAATTACCTTAATTTGTCTGTATAACAATTAAAGAAGGAGAGAGGTCTCCAGAGGTGATTCAGACTTTTTCAGGTCTGACCTGTCTTGGGATCTTTCTTGCTCTTTGCTTGCTATACAGAGTTCCCAGGTTTCATAATTTTCTAACACAGACACCTTAGTTATATTCCTAATTTCAGTGGAGTAAACAAAGGCTTTAGCATTTGCAGTCTATTTTTTAGATCATCATCAATATTAGTGGCTCTTTCTTGATTTAGCATTTTTCCTACCTATTTCCCTGATTCTGAAGTTCTCTCAACTGTGATTCCTCTTCTATAATTATCAGAACAACCTGTAAGCCTCACAAATATTTATCTCACTGCTCAGTTAAATGGCTAACATATGCAAAGTCAAGAGCTTAAAAATAGCCTCCTAAGTCCACATTTAGTTTTTTTCAGTGATATTTTTACAATCTTGGCCAAAGCAACAAGTAATGTAGTGTAACTAAGATCCATCAATAATTTTATTTGCATCTGAATTTTAGTTACCTAGACATGAGGGATCTTGTATTCCAGCTCTCTGTATCTAGCTGTGGTCGCCAACCTCGGTAGATCCTCTTAACAGTTAACAATGTGTTCATGGTAAAAAAGAAATCCCCAAAAGAACTGGCAGCAGGCCCCATTAAGCTCCATACCTTTGATTAGCAGTCATAGGAGTGGTGGTTACAATGGATGCATGCATTTGAACTGACTCTTACAAATCTCCTCAGTTTGAACAGTAAGCATAGCTGAATATGCCATGTTCGCACTATCTCAGCTTCTGAGTGACTGCTCCTTGGGAGCGGAGTTATTCCTTCTCACTATAGCAACTCTGCTCAGCAGTTCAAAGGGGAAATCCTGGTGTCATAACGGCTAAAGTGTACTGGAACTGCTTAACAAACTGTGGCTAATTTTTTAGAAGAGTGATAACCTCAGCCTGCTTTTGACAAGGCATCGCGCTCGATTACAATGGGCAGTGTTTTTGCCACGTATTGCAACAAACTGCATGATGTAACATACCCTCTCTTCTATTGGGAACGGTTTGCTCTTTGTAGTGTCCAGGCCAGGAACAAGACTCAATTACCAGAACTTCACCTCTCGAACTGAAATTTCTAAGGGACGATTTCTTTCACTTTAACATACTAAACTACTTGGTGCGTGTTGTAGAAATGTGCTGTCTTCTGCTGTTGTGCTGCTTGAGAGCCCACAATGAGGAGGTCTGTTGCAGGGTTAGGTAAACTCTTACTTGAATGAATTGGTCATGCCACGTTAAAGCAGTTAGTGCTTCTTGACCAGCAGAGAATGGAGAGTTCCCAATACCTCCCTCAGGCAGCTGCTTGTGTGATGTTCACAATTTAAGCTAATCCCTTTCATATGGACTGGAGGTTTTGTGCTGAGGAAACTGGAGACAGGGTAACATTGTCCTACATCACATATACCAACAGTGAGTAAAAAACCATAGAATTTGGACAACTGAATTTCATATTCTGTCCTGAAAACTAGCACCCATCTTTCCATGCTGACTTTTTACCTTCTGGTGATCACTACCAGTTGAAAAGAGGATTGCCTTTGCCCTAGTAGCTCTACACTAGTACTGGTTGTTTTGCAATCATTTGGGGTAGGCAAATCCAACCCACCCATGCTGATGGGTGAGATCTGCAGTACTATCTGCAGATTCTCACTGATGTGTTACTCACATCAGCCACATTCCCAAAGGCACGGTGTTCTTTTGTGCAGCAGACATGTTTCAGTTGAAGAGGGTGTGAGAACCTGGAGTGCACAAACAGGCTCTACATGCTCTGACCAGCTTGTAGTTACAAGGTGGTTATCTTTCTTTATAATCCTTTTCTGCAGCCTTCCCCCCTGCCCCCCAAGATTTTGCTCTTTTTCCTTCTTCAGCTCTTTCTTACAATACAGCTGTTTTCAGAGGAGCCTGATCCAGGGTTACACAGCTGCACCATATCAGACCTGACCTTGAACACAGGCAGCTGGTAGAGGGTAGTTCATAGAGTCATAGAATGGTTTGGGTTGGAAGGGACCTTAAAGATTATCGAGTTCCAACCCCCCTGCCATGGGCAGGAACACCTCCCACCAGCCCAGGTTGCTCCAAGCCCCATCCAGCCTGGCCTTGAACACCTCCAGGGATGGGGCATCCCCAGCTTCTCTGGGCAACCTGTTCCAGTGCCTCACCACCCCCACAGTAAAGAATTTCTTCCTCATATCTAATCTAAATCTACCCTCTTTGAGTTTAAAATCATAGTTGATGGGATTTATATCACCATTCATTACCTGTAAAATATTTCCTATGGTTATTTTGGTGGTAGGGTTTTCACTCTGTTATTTTGCAGGCTGTTACAGACCCACTGTAGGAAAAGCATTCGTGCTACACTTGCCCTGAGCTTAAAACACATTGGACTATTTGCATCCACAGTGCTAACAGTGCCAGTGTGTGTCATCAGCCGCAGCATATTCTGCCTGTCTGGACATGAGACCTGCGCAAACACTTGAAGCCTAAGAACACATCTGACAGATGCGTAGCCCATTCCCCTCTAGTGATGACACCCCCCCGCGCAAGGGAAAAGGTGCAAAGACTGCCACAATCCCTTACAAAGGAGAGACAAGATATTTAACATTCAAATATTAAAAAAAAAAAAATTATAAAGAATCTGTATAAAAGGCCAGTCCAGCCTGAAACTAAAGCGCAAGCCAACCTGGCCATAAGTTAAAAGATGAGGCATTATGCCAGAAAAGAAAAGACGGTCTGCCTTGATTATAACTTAAAGTCAGATGCTCAGTTCATGAAAAAAAAAACCTCACATGCAAAAAGAACCCAAATGTTAAGTTTGCAAAAAGAAGATCCAAAACCTCAACATGTGAACCCCCTCACTTAGTGCTCGAGTGGAAGGAACGCAGGCTTCACCCTTGATTCCACTCATACGTAGCTGTGGGGAGCGCTCAAATGTGCTACAAAGGCTGGAGGCGGCACGTGCAAGACCGGGAAGCATCTTCTGGTGCACTGATACCATACTGACGTGTGACGGCTGATTAGCTGCTGCCTAGCTCCTGGCTTGCTTTTCTGGGACTATCTCCTGTCTGCTAACAGCGTCCACTGTCAGACAGCACATATACCCTAAGCAAAGCCCGTGTTTTACACTCCCGCTCCCCTTAAGCGCTGTAACTGAGCAAATCGGGCTTCTGCAGCAGCTGGAGAGGTGGGGCACAGCAAGAATCCTTCCCGGTACGCTTTATCTTTGAAGTTTCCTCCTTTGGATTCTTGCCTCCTCAGGCCTTATTTAGTACCCAGAAGAACATGCCAGACTGCTTTTTTTTTTTTTGGTGGATGTTTTGCAAACGAATTCCTGGTGCAGAGCACAGCTGTAGTCTGAGCAGCACATACAACTTCAAAACCCTGGGAAATAGTGAGATCTCTCCATGCGACTATAAGGGGGGACTATTTCATAGGGAGGAATCGTTCACATCCATGTTGTCCGTAGAACATGGCGCTAAAAGGAAATTGTCCTGTACTTTACACAGGATTTATATGTCAAAGGAACTACTTTGTATACCCAAGAGTGAAGTGACATCTATTGAATTTGGGCAAGTGAAGAACTGACTCCCTGGAGTCACTCCCTGGACCGATAAAGGGAATAAACTGAATTGATAGATCCATCTGTCCGTTCACGCTTTCACTGAATATTGCTCTGTTGGCATGTGCAGAGTTGATGATGTGGTCCTACATGAAGGATTCTGTAAACGAGCTCCGTGTTATTGTGATTGCATAGGATCTTTCTTAATACCCTGTCTGAATTTAGCACACATTTTACTATGGATCCAGAAAAAACAATGAAGGTATTTTACCACATTCAAACCTTGCTTCAAAGTAGATGTGAGCATTTGCCTTGTGTGAATACCTAGTACGGTTGGGAAAACAAAGGTAGAAGGATGTGACTATGACATTCACTACTCCTCCTATAAATGGTGTTGACTGTAGAAATTGTTGTACCTTACTCTTGCTTGCTTAGTAGAGACATTTTTGGAGCAGATCCTGGATTTGGATTATGCTGTTAAAATTTCAGAATAATATGATACCTTATGCATCTGTTTTTCTCTTAATGGGATTAATGCATTTCTTGTTTTAGTGAGCGTCTAGGTACCTATGAATTTCAAGTATTGAAAAGATCTCAAGCCTTTCCTGTATTGTTTTTGTTAGGCTTGCTAAGACATAAATATTTTATTTCTTTCTTAGATTTCAGTTAATGGCTTCAGAAATGTTGCCAATGGCTGCAATAGGATTCAGGATTTGTTGATCAACAAAATGCCAGTTCTTATAGACAGATGTATTCAAGTGAGAAATTGAAGATAAATCTGTACCTTGAGAAATTTTCTGATGTTGGAACTGGGTTATCCTCTCAAATGCCTTGAAATAAAGTTATGCTGATACAATTTAAGTGGAGCATTTCTCTCCTAAAACATTTTTTAAAATCTATTAGCTAATTATGTTTATAAATCTTACTCACTTGCAGTGACTTTCAGAAAACTTCAGTTGTCTTGTCTTCTTTTGCTACTTGGGTATGGCTGAATTATGGTCTTCCAGTTTATAAATGAGGGGTTTTCATTTTTTTCAATGTTAAAGCAAATATAATATATGGGAACAGCATTCTGCTACTGATTTTGCCCATCAAAAAAGAATTTTCAGCCTTCTGCAAAAGTGATTGTTAGCTACATCACCGTCTCGGGTGTCTGCCATACTTCGTGTCTCCAATTACTTCTTTTCCTTGTGCTCCCAAACATAACAAATATATGGAGAATTTCAGTTGTTTATATACCACTCACTGCCTAGAAGTTACTGTTAAAATGGATTATAGCTGTTTGAAATTGCAATATTTGGTATTATAAGCAGAATATTTGTTGATCTTTTGTTATGTGACAGCATAGGTATATGAATATATTATTTCACCTTTTTCCGTTTGATGGCTCTGTTTGAAAAATACCAACAGATAGTGTCTGTTGTCTTTCTTGACTCTGATACAACTTTTACAGCCCTTGCTGAATGTAAGCTTGTCAAGGTCAGCATTGACAGTTAGTGTAATAATTCTCAAAGTTATTAGGTTGATATATTATTTAAATTAATCTGGATAATTTGAAATAAATAAGAATCTCTCAACTGATTTCAGTGGGTATTTGGATCAGGCCCTTTATGTATGTTGGATGTGTAAGGTACATCTTTATATATTTCAACAGGAAAAAACCAAATTACTCATTTAAGTTTCAAGTTGATGAGTAAATGGTGCCCATACATCAGGCACATACATGTGGCTGGTTGCCAGAGGATTACAAATGCTGCTCTTCAGATGATTTCACCATTGAAGCATCTTCTTGTACTGAACGTAGCAGACTGCATAAGGTGCTATATCACATCCAGATTTTTGTAAACCATTGTGAAGGAATTTTAGTAAAGTTAATTACATTCGTAATCAGTCCTGTTAGCACATCTTTCAGTTTTAAAAATAAATTCTTAGAATGTTAATACATCTATTCTAATATTTTAAAAAATGTATACAAGTGGTTTTATGTTCCTCTATCATGTGTTCAAAAATCCATTAATTATTACTCCAGTTCAAGCAAAAGAAATCAACTGTAGATGTAATATTACTTAATAGCCATGACATATTTTAGTGCTGGAATGAGGCTATGAAGAAGATGAAAATGATAACCAAAGACAATGCCAGTGCCACAACTCTATTAAAATTTGGATATTGTTTAATGTTGTGAATATTAAAATAATACTTCATAACTATCTAATACTAAGATTTAAACAAAACTGCCATTTTTTTTACAATTACCAAGACAACATTGTAATTTATGTTGTAGAGGAAGGATATATTTATGTTTTCCACTTCAAATGTGTCATGTATCAGTAGAAACAAAGACAGATGAAAGGTCTTCCAGGGCTGGATGCTTGTTCTCTGTTCCGTGACACGGTGATGGGAGTCAAGGGTGGGAGGGAACAGGGACGTGAAAACCTCCAAACATTTCAAAATCAACAGAGCTATAAAACAATGCAAAGAAGCTAGAATTGCTGCTTATCTTAACATTTCTGATGTCACGTGAAGTTTTAGGGATTCTGCTTTGATGTGCACCTAAAGTGCTTTTTGTGCCTGTTGATGCAGTATAAAAATCTGACCACATTGCGTGTAGATGCGCTGGGAAGTGCTGGAGTAATACCATGACATCATGTTGGTAGTTCAGCTGGGCAGGTGGGACAGCTGCCTGCATTTTCTGGTTTAACGTTTAGAAGGCTGGATTTTCCAGTCTGATAGCCAGATCTTGGGCTGTGAGTGTGTTTGCACATGTGTCTACTGTCTCTACTGCTAAAGAATCGCTGAATTACCTTAACAAAATTTTTTAAGCAGTTGTAAAGCTATTGTTAAACTCTGTACTTTTTTTAATTGCTTTTGCAGACACTTGTGAAAATTTGAACATTAACAAAGCTGTAGATTGTAACACATCTAAACTTGGCAAAGAGTGTCTCAAGAGATATGAAACTACAAAAGGGGAATTGGTAGTATTTATGTTTCTCTTATTTGGATAGTGCATTGCTATAAATGTTCACATTCTAAGTTAGAAACATTTAGGAATTTCTCATAGAAATCAAGGGAAGCCCCAAACCGGTGGTAGAATCTTCAGAACAGATTTTGAAATGCTTAGCCATCTTAGTGCTCTTAATAAGTTTCCTCTTTTTTCATTGATGCTTTCTCTTAGTCTGAGAGTCTAAGTTTTTCTAACTTAGTTATTCGGATTTTTTTTGAGAAATTAAAGGAACAGAAAGAGCAAATCTAACAATTCAGAATTCTTAAATTACAGGAAGTATTTGACTACATGTGAAAAATGAAGAAAGAAAATTAACTGATAATGATTATTAGAATTAAGAAATAATAGAGATGTGAGTAAAAATGTGTATAAAAATGGATGCAGGCAATGTGGTGGCTCATACCCTTGGCACATTTTCCCAGTTTGTTATCTTCATGTATGATAAAGCAGTGTGTGGCCTGTGTTCGTATACAGTTAATCAGCTGACTAGAGAAACTTAGCATGTGTATTCACAGCACAATTATTTCAAAAGTGATAATGTCACTATTTCAGCCCTCAAACCCAGTGTGGTTACAGAATATCTTTTTTTTATTATTTTTTAATTCAATTGACTGTCTTGCCAGGCTCTGCATTCCGTCTAGGCTTTATGCAAGTTAATTATTCTGAAGGTATATTTCTTAAATTTATCTATCTTGAATGAAAAACAACTGCACTGTGAAATAACACCAAAACTGCCACAGTGTCTGAATTATTGCAGAGTGATTACTTTAACACTTTATGAATTATATAGCTTGTGGTCACACAATGAGGCCCTATTCAGGTTATCATTCTATTAGTAGTGCTATTCTTACCCATATATTTCTAGGACTTTGAGATTTGCAGAGATTCTTTGTGCTACAACAAACCGTACAAGCCAAAATACAATTCCGTCCTGCAAAATTCTGGGATTAATTTTTTATTCGTCAAGGAACACAGAAGAAATACTGGGGATGCATTGAAAAGCTAAGCGTACAAGGGATGTTAAACATACCAGAGGTATGAACTGAATTGAAACATTTACCCAAATTATCATCAGCTCTCCAATCCTCCCAATTTAGCTGAAAGATTTTCTATCTACTTAATTTTTATAACCTTTGTGTATATTATGAATTAGCGATTCATGTGTGAGACATACAGTTGATTAAGTGAAACACTCCGAGGAAGAGCTCAGGTTAACTCTCCATGCAGCTGTACAGAACAGCTGCTACACACATATACTACCTTTGACTTGCTTCTGTGCTAGATCATTTTTTCCCTTAAATTATTTCAGTTCCTTAAATTAACAGAGATACTAAACCAAATATTACTCTGAAATGTTTAAACGGGTTCTGATACTCTTTAGACATTTTCTGAGCTCTCTTTTGGGGTGCTGTCATATCTGAGTGTTGGAGCTAATCTCCAACAGACTTTTTTCCAGAAAGTTCTGGTTTTCAGCAGTTCCAAAGAGCATCATCTTTCTAATGGAGCCATTAATTATTCTGACTCCTTTTTGGGTTTACAATGCTATTAAAAAATACCATTATTAATTTCTGCTTATCTACAATGTAAGTTGCTGAATGCAAATTGTATATTGACTTGTATGGAGTAGGAAAAATACATATTATAAATATTGCCTACGTTTCTCTTTTAGAATCAGTGATGGAAGTGTAAGGCCATTTGTACAAGGTTCTTCAGGAACTAAGCTAAGAGAGCTGAATTTGACTAATTGTATTGATGTCACTGGTGCTTCTGTCACAGAAATAGCCCAAAGGTACCGTAGTCCAGCACAATATTTTTCCAGTGTGGTTAGACTTTCAGGATATTTCTAATGTTAAAGTTCTTAATATGTTAATAAATGGGTAAAATTATACAGCCAATTATATGCAGAAAATTGTACTGTATAAATGAGAAGTCCCTTTTGGCACTGTGAATGTCTTTAAAAATTATCCATTATATAAAGGGGAATTCATTAATATAAATATGGAAACCTGAGAATTCTTAATTTTAGGGAGAAAAAAGTACTTAAATGATGGTTGTCGGTGGCAAAACTGCGTTAAAGATTAGTATGTATGTCACATTTTTGTAAACTCAACAAATAGTCATGTCTGCAAAGCCAAAAAGCACTTTATTGCTAAACCTCTTCAATTCCAGTTCCTCAGGAGGAGTATTGGTATTGGCAATTAAAAGATGATTTTTACATCTCCAGAGAAGTTTGGAGTCAGTCTTTCCGCTCCTTACTAGATCTCTCAGCAGGCCCCTGTCGTAACAGTCGTTGTGAATAGTTGTAGTGTGGTTGCTGGTAGGCTAGGGAATGCCTTCTCTGTCTTACTGATGGAGCGTTACCCCTAAGGCTCTCAGCACGGATGCACTCGATGATGAGTTAGCAATTCATGTGTGAGACACACAGTTGATGCTCAAGGAGTCAGATTTCTTAGGTCTTCTGGTTTGGTTATGGGAAGATACAGTTTGCGGTCCTTACGCAGTAAAATTCATTTTTCCACGTATGGTCAGTGAGTGTTGATTTGCAGAACCTCCAATGTCTTCATTTGCTGCGTACCATTATTTGCAGAGCTGTAGCTGGGTGCGGGTACAGCCACGGGGTCCTGAATTCTGTCACTGCAGTGAGCTTTTATGTTCCCATGCAAAAGATGAGAGATTTGGAAAAGGGGACAAGTCAAGCATCAAACTAATTTGAAAAAAATAATGTAATAGAGCTACTTGATTTACATATTTTGATTTAATTTGATTGCTGTTCATGGTTTGAAATATTTGTGATGTTTATGCATTCTGAGTGGAATCCTATGGAAGCCTATGGAAGCTAGGTATCGAAAGTCAAGTGCTCACTTTCATAGGTCCCTTGAAAAAAACTTAGCAATGGTTGTTACAAAAATATACTTGCTATGCTAGATTTCTATAACAAAAGTGGAAAGCTGACATTTCTGGTTTTTTATTTAATTTAGATGTCATGAGTTGACTTACCTAAATCTGCGTTACTGTGAAAATATGATTGATGCTGGAACTGAAGCCTTGGGAAATATGTCGCCATTGATATCCATTGATATCTCTGGAACCAGCATCTCAGATATGGTATATATATGGTTAAAGAATGAAGAACGTGTTTACTATTTATCTAGGCTTTCTGGGGAAAAAAAAAAAAAGCAATAAAATTCCATTCATTTAAAAATCTGCATGGATATGAAGCAGTGGAGGTGCAGTATTGTTAAGATGTATTTTAGAAATGTGTATAGTACAGTATTAGCCCATGTATAGGCAGTAACCAATAAAACGTAATTCTTAAGTTGGACAATTGTTACATTTGAAAGAGAGAAACAGAAACCGTTAGAAAGAGGAAGTTTGGCTGCTGTGAAGTTGATCTGAAGAGAATGTTTTTTAAGCAGAATTTTTTTCTCCAGGATGATTAGGCCTGAGGAAAGCTGAAAAATTGGTATTTTGAACTTCTAAATTTGTAAAAATTGTGTTTTTCCTGGACTAGATTTTATGGTGAAAACCCCTGAATGTTAGCTCTAGCAGAGGCACTGCTCTGCGCTGTGGTCTAGAAAATAATTGCTAGTGAAAGAATTACTAACAAGGGATCTTCAATGTGTCAAGTTGCTAAGGCTCTGGAAAGCAAAATAGCAAGTGTGGGAGCCAGGTTAAACATCGCAGGCCTCCACGTTAGGTGTTCTTGGCAGGTCCTGCCTTGTGCGCAGGGTTCAGAGCCACTTCTGCTGTTTCTTTTACTTTTCGGGCAAACGCTTTTCACTGAACACAGAAATCTAGGAGAAACCTGGTGGAGAAAACTTGCCATAGAGGCTATTCACTCAGTGAATTCAAACAGAATTCTGACCAAGCAGCTGATTATTTGGCTCTAACACAGAGTTTGTGCAAAAGTAATTAAAATATGCAAAAGTAATTAAAATACCGGTATCTTTTATGGATGCCTGAAAATAACAAAATAATAATAATAATGATGATGACGATGATGATAATGATGATGCAATTAAACTAAATAAAGAGGGTTGGGAAATCCAAGAAAACATCATTTAATGTGATAATTTAAAATATCATAAAATTATATCTCGATGAAATTTATAATGCCTTGAATTGCAGTCCCACAATGTTTCAACATAAATGTTTGTTTTCTCCTTGCCTGCCACAGCTGGACTTTTAAAATGCTGTGTTGCTTCTTACTCCAGTTTTCACATAGCACAGCCCGTGGCCTCGGCGATAAGCCAAGATCTTTTGCTTACACTGCGTTTCTAAGGCTTTCAGTCGCCTCCCTCCCACAAGACAGAAAAATTAACCCGGAAATTGACCATTTATCATTTTTGTAATTTCTGATCTGATTGCTTTTACTAGCTACAAAACTGTTACGGTTTTTGCTGTTCGCTGTGTTTATGTGTATAACATTCACACTTGTATAATAAATACATTTTCTAATCTTAAGATGTTATTTGATAAAAGTAAGTCTAGCGGTCTGCTTTGTAACAAACTCCTATGCTTTGTATGCTTTGACTTGATATTATGCATTTTATTAGCATGTAGATGAAGTTGTATTCAGATCTCTTTCCATTTAGACTTTGTAAGTATTGCTTTAAAATTGTACCAGAGCCCACAATGTTTTATGTGCAGTAACCAACACCATTACGCTGTGCTGATAAAGAAAAATTGTAAGGCTCATACGCTTTCCTGCAGTCTGTGCAGTAGATCTCTGTTGCTCTTGCTGTCTTGCTGTTTGGTGTGAAACATGAAGAATGTGCAACATAGACTTGCACTACATGAGAATTTTCCTTTCTGGTTTTTCAAATGAGAGCAGAATCATTCTGCCTATCAAAGCAGAGCAGAATTTGCTGCAGTAAGGATGACATACCCTTAAGGGAAGGATAGAGGAGTAAAGATACAGTAGAGTCAGATCAACGTACAGATTTGTGTCTCAGGTATGACTGACAATCAAAACGGAATTTTTTTCACTGTGGGTGCCTTCCTCTACTGTAGTTACTCTGGTGCCCAATAAGTGAATGTTCCTGTTGGGATCTGTCTTTCATTCAGGCAATGGGTTGCATTTGGAAGAACTATATTGACTCTTAGAATTGTCCCTGTCAAGAGATCTTGTTAATAAAAAAAATAAATTACGGTACCCTGTAGACTCACAGTAATTAAAAAAATGCAGTGCTAATAAGAAATACGTTAAAAGTCTCTCTCATGTCTGCAGAAGTTTATTATCCTTGTCCTGAGTCTACTCATCAACAGAAAAACTGGAAATTGAATAAAAATAATCATAGAATCATAGAATAGTTTAGGTTGGAAAGGATCTTTAAAGGTCATCTAGTCCAACCCCCTGCAATGAGCAGGGACATCTTCACTAGGTCAGGTTGCTCAGAGCCCCATTCGGATTTTGGTATTGTGTAGAAAGTTATGCATTTTACATAGAGAGAAAATGCCTAGGCAAACTTCTAAACACAAGCTAGAATGAGGCAAGTAACTCATCGCGTGTTTAAGTTGCATGTGTGCTTACATGTCTTGCTAAATAAGCCCAAGACCATTCATTAACAAAATCAGATATCATCCAATGAAGAGGATGCCAACTTTATGCACATGAGAAACTGGTGGCATACTAAAGAAGTTACTGTACTTTTCTCATTAGGGCTTTGACTATATTGCTCTTGCTCTCACAAAATATATAACATTAAATAACGCCCCCAACTACATTTTAAATATTAATTTATTCACTCAGTTATTTTAGCATTCATCCTTCTACATTTCAGAATATATTTCCTTCTTTATGCAAAAAATGACTTTTACAAATAAATAACACACATTTTTAAGTTTCAATAACTTTTTTTTTAATAGTGGGAAGGACATTTGTTCTGTTTTTGCCATTCCTGGAGTACTAGAAATTGGTTTCTTAGAGTTATAAACAACTTAAAAGAGACTTAGAAATGAAAAGATTTGCAACTTAGTGACAGCATTTCTTTTTAAGAAAAACAAACCACAATGACAGAGCAAAGATGTTGAGTTCTTTGAAGAAACTACCTTTAAATTCTTTTAGAAAACTCTTTTTTTTTTTCCTAGCTAATCTCCCCTCCCTCTTTGTTTCCCTTGTGCTTTGCTCTTCTAAACTCCCCCGAATATGGACCAGAGTGTTTTAAATTGTGAATATGGTGAACACGTTCATGAATGCACAGATAATATCGCAAGTCATTTTAGATATAATTGTGAAGGTATTTATAATATACGCAAGGTGTTTAAGCTTCTATTACAGAGCTGGAAACATTAGCATTTGGGGCCAAAACCTATTTGTCTTTCTTATAAAAGTGTACTCGGTGGAAATGCTTCCATGAGTTAGAGAAGCAGTTTTAGTCATAAGCTTTGTTCTCATACTCTCCATATTTTTGTTAAAAAGTTTTGAACTTTTTCTGATGTCTATATGATACGGCTTTGGCAGCTTTGCTCCAAGTCTGAGAGTCTGAAAGCGTGCAGCTGCCCAGCTTCCCTCATTTCAACACAAGCTGCTGATGCATATGGCCTGGACCACCCATCTTTTTGGGACATAAAAAAAATAATTAAGTATAGAAGTGTCAGGACATTGGAAGAAGGTGTCTTAAATCAAGCAGGATTTAGACAGAAAAAGCATAGCAAAGGATAATAAAAGGAATTGTTAAAGAAACTTAGTTGGATCCTGAGTTATACAGAGCATCCAGCAACAAAAATGGTAGATGCCCTGACATAGGCTCAGGGAAGTTTAATATCAGTGGTGAATTATATGCGGTGTAATAATGAGAGAGAAAAAAAATAGCCTAAAATATAACAGATAGGTAAAATACTTAAAAAATGCAAAGAAGTCAGATACGCTTCTGAAATTGAAGATAAAAAGGAAATACAAAGTATACAGAGAAATATTCTTTGCTTCTGCATTTTCGGCAATGACAGTCATGCACTAAATTTTCTCTCGTAATAATCCAAGGCCCCTTTCTCTCTTCTGGCCAAAATGCCTCATCAAGAATTATCTGTGACGTCAAGTCAGTTAATCAGTCACAGATTTTTTTTTGCATACTATGTGTAGTTACTTTTTAAAGTAGAGGAAATTTGTGATCATTGGGAACTCCGGAGTAGTGGTTTTATTGATATATAAAGTTAGCTCAGCTTTCTTTTCTTATGTGTTTGTACTTGGTGTTCTTCAGATCCTGGCTGGTCCTCAAGGTCAGGCTGCCATATTAACATTTACTAATATTTTAATAACAATTTTCTAAATAGATCACAGAGAAGGGAAAAAAGTGACATTTTGGCTTCCCACAGTTAGTTAATTTCTTTGCACTCTTAGTGGAATTCTGCATCTATATGAGTCCATAGCCCGGCTCCACATTTTGGTCTGTTGGAAAATTAGGCCAGTAGGACTGAGGAAGAGCCTTGTAAAGATTGAGAAAGAAATATTATGAGGTCCAGTAGATATAACCAGCAACAGACTGCAAATGAATTAGTAGTTGCATCTGATTTCCAAAGGAAAGGATGTGACAAATCACACACATTCCCAAGGCAGGAAAAAGGAAATGTTAAAATATATTAAAGTGGGCTCCAAATTCAGATGTTAGGACTCCAATTTGCTTGGGGGAATAGAGAAAGAGAGAATTTGACCTGGAGACTTGACTTAGAAACTTAATTCTGCCTAAAAATAGGAAATGCTAACACAGAGAGTCATTACAATTGATGCCAGATGTGCTAACACCTTGAGTCCCAATGCAAATTAGGAATTAAAGGTACTTAGAAATGTTGAAAATTGGGCTCCATATTTTTACAGGACATTTTGTTACAATTGAAGCCCTGTCATCTGGAATTAGTGTCAGGAAATGCTGGCAACCATATTTCATAAGTTATCATCTGGTCTAACCGCAAATGGTGTTAGGTACAGAAATTAAATTTTATTGCACGGATTATACACAGTCATACAGTGGGATTTCTGCGCTGCGACAGAAAAATGTCTCTCCAGCTCCCGTAAACAGATCTGACCCAACTTTATATTAGCTCAGGTGCTGGAAACACTGCAGCTACATTTGCTTAAGAACTTACCCATTCTCCAGAAGGTTTTTGCTATCTGAAATGGAACTTTGTTCTGCCACATGCGTAGTGTTACTAGCAAAACAATACTGTGTGGTAGGAGTTGAATTCTTCTCTTCTAGTGTTTGATCCATGAAACTGGTGCCTGACTGTGGGTAATCTGCGCAGAAGTCTGAGCGCTTTAGAGGATAAGCTGAGTCATTGAATATTAAATGGCTCAGAAATGGAAGGTGGGAGATACCTCTTAAGAGCCATCTTCCTAAACTGGAGACACTTTGAGGTCAATCTGTTTGGTTTGGGGTTTGAACAGGAAGTAACATCTGTATAACTCTGCAACATAAAGACACATTGCAGATGCTGACCTTTAAGGTTACAAAGAGGTATGTGAACAGAAATCTCAGAAGAAGTTGAAAATAGAGTAGCACATGGTTATTGTTAGCAAGAGACGGTACACTCACTGCAGTCTGCAATTGAAAGGCAGAGACTTACAGTTTGTGAATATAAATAATAAAGAGTTGTTCTTTGGTACACCATAGCCTCAGGTTACTTTTGTCTCTAGCAAGAGAAGACCATCACCAGTTGGCACAGTAGGTACTCATTTTCTCATCTACAAAAAACCTTAGTGAAGTAATAATAAATTACGTTCTGCAAATGTTTGTAGGCCTTATGTGATAACGTAAATGAAAAAAAAACCCAAAAATGTAAAAAACTGCTTGAAAAAAACCAGTTGTTGGAGAAGAATAAGAAGTGTCTTTTGAAGTTGTTTTCTAAATGGAATTGGTAATATACATGCTACACAAGAGATGCAGGACAAAGTCTTCCCTTTTTCCATGGCAACAAGATTGATCCAAGATACACAGGATGATATCTTTATGTTAAAGGAGAAATATATTTTTGGAAACACACAGAGTGGGTGATCCTAGTCTATTATGTGGCATGGTTTGGGCCCTCAAACCAGGACAGTATGCTGCACAGTATCTGTTTTGCGAGCATCTATTTCCAGGAGTTCCAATGATAATGTGATAGCTCTGACCATATCTTTCAAAAATCTCTGGAGGCTTAGTGTCGAAGATAAAAGTCTCTAGAAATAGGTCAGTATTCTCCATGGAGATCCCTGATGTTATTTATCAGGAAATGCTACTGAATAAATCAGGAAGTCTAATAAAACTACTGGTAATTGGCTCCTTTGTATATATGTTAGATATGAAAATAATAGTTAAACATTTCATATAGATTAGACTTCCTGCATAGAGCCTGTTTGAAGCGGTTTACTTTTGGAAACATAAAAGTTTTGTAGTTTTTCTGTGTGATAGATAGTTCCTAATGACATTCCTTGTCTTCCATGTCTTCACTCTTCCCCTTCTCAAATCTGGAATTTTTAATGAAACACCGCAAAGGAGACCTTGATTTTCATTGAAAAAAAAAAAAAATAGTTGTTCTGTGATTCAGTGTCACTCTAATAATATAAAATGATTATAAATTAATTTTGAAGTCATAGGAGAGTTAGTTGTCATGTAGCAAAAAAATCTTCATAATATCCTTTAGTATTTCATTACCAAGTACATTAAAGTGGTGCCATTTTTAAATAAAGAAAAAAGTAAGAAGAAATTATGTCCATGAGGTCACACTTATCCCTATCAGTCTCTGCTGTAAGGAATTCAAGTTCTGACATAACCCCATTTGGGGTTTAAGTACATAATTGGTTTTTTTGTCTTGAATAGGAGTGCTCTGGTCAACAAAAATTTGAAATCTGTAGATTTTTCATGAAGCTGTTGAAAGTAATGGTCACCACATAACTGCGTCTGCTGAGAAATATGCAAATTCCTTTGTTTTCATAAGTAGCCAGGATTGGAAATCTCTTTCGTTGTTCCATTTTTTGTTTTTTATTCAGCCTGTGAGGTTTCAGGAATTTGCAAAATTTGAACTCCAGCCGCACTCTTCCAGCATTATCATTACAGTGTCTACATCTGGATTCCAGACACTATTTACTTGTGCTTATTTTTTCAAGATGATATTTCTCTCTGTGCAGCACTGTTCGCTGCCTAATTGTAGATAATTTAATAACCGTATAGAAAAAAAATGATAACTTTGTTTTTCAGTAAAGTTTACTTTATTGATATGAAGCACGGAAGTATTCTGCTCTGACTATCAATATAGATTTTATAAAATCAACATTTAATTATCCTTCAGATTAGGGAGTTTAGGATCAGAACATGGTCCTGTTTGTAGGGCACAAGCAGTAAAAATCACAAAGCATCTTCAGATCCTTTCGCACTCCTAAAATAGGAATTTACCAAAGTTTTCACCTCCCTTGAATACGGGGCTTGTTCATGCACCTAGGAGTGTGACTGCAGCGTTTCAGATGTTGTCTTGTACCATAGCTGTAGGCATAAAGCCCTTACCAGTAAGCAAATCATAAAGGCAGCAATTTTAAGATATTATTTGGTTGTTAGCAAATAGTATTTTTTTCTTCCAACAATAAAATTTGTGAAAAGGTGTTTCAAACCCAAATTTTGGAGGAAATCGGTACATGTATTTTGCTTTAGGAGAGTCCTGGTCTGTGTCCTGTGGAAGTGTTTCACACCATGCCACTTTTCTTCAGTTTCTTTCTTTCTGAATGGCTAGGAAAATCTAATTTTTTGCTTTCTCAATTGAACTATTTCTGCAAAGAATTCTTAACCCTTGTACAAACTTCAAGCAAAAATCAGAGGATAAACTATATGCATTCTGCTGAAGAGAATGTCTTAAAACGTGCTGTAATTCTTACATAGAAGCTTAAATATACAAGCATTGGGTATTATTGACCATCTTAACATATTAAAAGTAATTACATATAATTGCATGTATTGATTTTTAAGATTAATTTTTCTAGAATATTTTAGGGCTTGAGAGCCCTCAGCTGCCATGGAAAAATAAAGGAACTTTCTATATCAGAACACAAAACCATCAGGGATACTGGGATTCATGTAAAACTTCACCTCTTTTCTTGGTGTTTCCTGGAAGCCTCTGTATTTCTTCAAATTAATGATGTCCAAAACTGATCCTATTTTACTCCATATGCCATCATTCATTCTTCATTACACTGTTCTACACTCTCACAAATGATTCTCCTCTTTCGTTCCTTTCCATTTCTTTTTCATTCCTTCCATGAATTTTAATGAGTCTTGAATTCTGCCCTTTGCTTGACTCTGAAATTCACTCCACAAGAGCCTTAATTTCTACTGAATTGTACTGTGCAAATTACAGTCTAAATTGCTGGTACTATTATTTCTTTCTTGCTCTACAAATCCTTCACCAATTTCTATCTAAAACATACTTTTCCCATCACTGCTGTGGGCTTTCAGGTCTTGCCTTCTGCTTCCTTAGTCAGTCGTTTGTTGAATGCCGAATTTAGATGACTTCGCAAGCCTAGCTCAATGGAATAGTTGAATTTCTTTTAGACTGTTACACTTGGTTCCTCATATGCTGCTGATATATTGCTACACATCATTATCTCTTAGTGACCCAAAAATATATTTCAATATACCTCTAACGGCATATTTCTTACCAGCATAAATGTTATGATCACTATGATTAAAAATAAAAAAATATATTTCAATAAGAAATACATTTGCATCTTCTCCAGATTGAATAGATGTCTTAGCTCTTTCATGGGAAAAGTAGCACAAATTGCTCTGTGTCATTATTTGAAGAAAACCTTGTAAAATGTCTTATGAAAACATCAAATGCATAATTTATTCATATCTAATGATGAAACTAATCTGCTAGAAAACAGGCTAAATGTATTTTAAGCTAGATGTTTGAAATATTGATCTCTTATTCTAAACATCTCATGCTCACAGCAAGACATCTATTGAATCTCACAAAACATCACTTTTCCTATTGTTTTTCTTTCTAAAATTATTATTATATATAGTGGTTTTGAAATGTAAATATTGGATCTGGGCAATATAAAGCTAGATATTGTTCTTAAAAGAAAAAGTTTAGGTTTAAACATGTATTGTTTAGTGTTCTGATCTCAAACTTAGCCTATGAACTTAGAAATTTCCTGGGGTCAATAATCTTTATAAAGTAATCAGACAGGAAATTAATTAATTTGTAGAAAGGCAACTTACAAATTGAAGTTACCACAAAGGCAGTTATTTACATTGATGATGGGTTATGAAGTTACACAGTGAGAAAATAATTTCTTCTTTGAATAATCAGCAAATATCATAGAAATATTAATAGGAGAAATTTGAATTTCATTTTACAATGCTTATAATTTTTTTCATATTTCTGATTTACTGACTCTTGCTTTTTTTTTAATGAATGTCAACAATGAGAGTTGCCATCCAAATATTTATTAGACTTATGCTATCGTCACAGCAGTAACTACATACTAAATTCTGATTTATTAGTACTCATTGTTTTGTTTTGGTAAAATCAGTTATTCGGTGTTACAGTAGTTCTTTTTATGGGTAAAGCATTGCACTGGAAACTGGAAAAGATTCAGAGAGGGTAATAGGGATGATCAGAGGTATGGTACAATCTCCATAAAAGGAACAGTTAAGTAAGCAAGGAACCTGCGGTCTGGAAAGGAGGTGCCTGAGGGAATACGATGGAGATCTGTTCAATCGCAAGTGGCATGAAAAGGGTGGATAGGGATCAACTTCTTGCTGTTTACTTCCATACATAATCTCTTGGGCTTGAAATTAACCTAGTTTGAAAATTCAGAACGAAGAAAAGGAGATGACTGTTTCCAGAATGTATAGTTAAGCTGTGAAATTCCTTAGCACAGATTGTTTGAAATTTACCTAAATCCTTACATAGATTTGACAAATTCAATATGATTACATAGATTTACTGCTTTGTGTTTCAGAGCAATATAAGAAATAAACACGAGTTGGTAACTTTGCAGTAGAAAAAAGAACCATCCATCTTGTTAGGAAGGAAAGAGGATTTACATCCAAATAAGAGCACTTTTGTCTGTAGCTGCGAATTGTTCCTAACCATGTAGAACAGAAACATTAAATCATGTTTTTAATTATATAAATTTCATGCCCATAAACACATGCAGATTGTAAGGCTGCAGGTATAGGCAATGCCATCACGTAATTCCAGTCTTCAGCTCCTACATTTTTTCCATTATAAAGCTCCAACATCCATCATTTTATAGCCATATATTGTAAGAATGAGTCAGTTGTTGCTGCACCACAAGGGATGCATCTGGATTGAATCTTGTTACCCAACATACACGCCAGGCCATTAGGATTTGCTTCTTTAGGGATAATTCTGACTCGCCTTTCATGAATGTTCTGTGTAAAGGTCCATGTTTTTAACCGAAACAATGACCAAGTATGTACATTTTGTGTATATCCTGGAAATTTGTGCAGTGCTGGTGCTGCTGCTTTCAGAGGAGAATATTCACTTCTGTGTTGTGCTATGCTTATGGCTAAGCAGCTATTTCAATTGTCTCACTACACTTACTACTTACTACAGAGTAAGTTCAAAAAAAGACTGTGAAAAAAGAAGTGTTTATGCTTTCTTTGTCTGCCATATGAATTTGAACTTTTTGAGGAAGAAGGCATGAGTGGAGAGTACATGTAGGAGTTACAGAAGCCATGTTTGTCAGGGACCTAGGGAGGGCAGGAGAAAGATGAAGAGGTAAGGAAGTAACTTGAAACAAAACAGCAAGTCCCTGAAGTTGAATCTAAGGATGTGATGGAAAATTTGTACAGAGTAACCCTATTGCATGCTGCACATCTTGGTTATCTTTTGATTATATAAACAATATTTAAATTATGTGAAAAGAAAATGCATATTAACACTGTTAAGGTAAATTGCTGAGAGTTGTAAAATGCCAAAAATAATGTTGACTGTACAGTGTTAATTCATTTACTTGTTCCCATGCATTATAACAGTATGTAAATGCTTATGTGATCACATACTTTATAAATAGCATCTTTGCTCATTCATAACTCAGATGATGCTCCCTTAATGAGCAGCAATTTAGTATTTTATATTTTCATTGATGCTTGTGTGTGTCCTCAGGTCTTATTTACACAGAATTAAAATTGTGCAAATAAGTTAGAAAATGATGTTATTTCCTTCATAGGGTATTCAAGTCTTTGTAGTGTCTAAATGTTTTGCAAACTTTATTTATCTTCACAACCTCTTCTGTTATTTTCTTCATAGGCATAGAACAACGGATACATAGATGGAGAGAGCAAAGCTCTCTGATTTCCTTTGGTTGCAAATACAATTTTAGTGCTATTTGCAAAATAATGTAGGGGCAGGCACAGTTAAGAGCAAATTCAGAACCTAACTTTGAAGGATATTTTAAATATGTATGCAGACAAACTATGCCAGTAAAAACAAGATAATCGTATCTCACAGGCATTGAAATCTTGGCTTCAGCTTGTGCTACATACCCTAGCTGAGAATGTAGTGATTAAGTCATCACATCTGAGGCCTAATTCTGAAAGGCGCGCGGTTTCTCCTACACATAGATAAAAAACATTCAGTTATTGGATTTAGAATGTTTCTGTATTGCAGGTAACAGCCTGTAAAGCTAGGACTGAAATAGGAAAAGTACAAAGTCAATTTTTATAAATTCTGACTTGTCTGCTCTAACTAGTTCAAAGTTAAAGCATTCACATCCTACTATTTGTAAAATAAAACAAGCCCAAGAAGCACTGCCTTACTACAGCTATACTGATAGACAGAAAAGATGAAGCTAGAGTGAGGATACAGACAAAAAGTTCTAAAATTTTGATTTAAGACTTACTGAGTTGTTTCTTTGCATCTGTTTAGGTGAGACATATAAAATCACGCACAATCACATACTTCTGGGTCATCAAAGAGCTAACATCTACCAGTGATCACCATATGTTAGTGCCTGAGTTCCTGTTTTACATGTGGAAAAAATAGCTATGTGTCAAAGGCAATAATCTGATTACTATGGATTTTTTTTCAGAATGATATAGTATTTGTGCATGATAAATATGTGCGGTTTTGTGTCTCTGTGTGCATGCACATGTGTTATTTATCTATGTAGCCCTTAGTCTGTTTTCCTCAGGACTAATTCTTGAAAGTTTTGAAAAGCTTCGTGCAACCAGTGTTTTTTTATTCAATCCACTACATAAGTATTTCCTTCTTTCCCCTATCGAGGTAGAATTTCCATTCCAGTAAATGACAAATTGTGCTGTCTTTAGGCCAAGATCAGCAGGCCTGGAAGATCAGCTCAGTGACAAATCTAAGGCATCTCACCATGGTTTTAGGCTGGACATCACAGAAGAGAAGAGATTCTCACTGAAGCGAAAGTTTTGCTTGAGCAGCAAAATGTTTTGTGATGCCTATGTCACGGCACCATTAGGTGAAGAAATACCATTTTAGGTTTTTTGATTCTTGAGTTAACAAATCTGCAGGGTCTTCAAGAGAAGGTTTCCACGAACACAAATTATGGTCTACCTTCTCCTTCTCTTTGGAGTGAATATTTTCAGGTTTGAAAAAGATTGAGGCCAAAAGGTATGCAGTGTCAGAGTGCAAAGGAGAAAAGTATATTTTATGAATCGATGTGGCCTTTCATAGGAGTTTCATTGCAAAGAAAAAATGTGGATAGTATGTCAAAGTTATAACTATCTGTTTCATGAGAAGCAAAGTTTTATGTGGGATTTTCTTATGCAGAGAATAAAATATGCACTTCAATGTGCATTTTGCCAAACATTTTCATTCATATGATCACCTATCAGAGGTGCAACTATCAAATGTAACATGAAAAATACATGAACACATTAAGTTGGTCAAATTGTAGGCACATGCAGAACTCGTGTAGAAGATGGACTATCTTAGTGGTGGTAGTAGTAGTAGTAATAACAGTAATAATAATACTACCTTACATCTATTTATCACTTGCCATCTGCAGGTCACTAAAATGTTTTGTAAACAGTTCTTGCAATTTCCTGATGTGTGATCTCCACTCCATTTTATACGCTGGGAAAGGTCACTGAACAGTTTGGTCTGTTATTTTCCAAAAGGATCTGTTTTACAGGGCATACGGAAAATCTAATATCTGAGTTACAGAGGTGCTGGAATTGAAGGGAGTAGGATCTGTAGGTGCTTATTTGCTCTTAAAATGAGGATAGAAATTGTAGACAACAGGTATCACAGCAGGAATTGCATGGCACTTCAGCCACAGTTAACTGGCCTGAGCTCCACAGAGCAAATCAGAAGCCAGAACTCCCAAGTGACATTACCCAGATTCTTACCCATTCCTTTCCAAGAACATAATGTAATTTATACAGATATAGTTGTTTGATCATTTTTGAAAAAAAAAAAAAAAAAAAAGAGAGAAAAGTTAATATACACAAAAATGGGCATTTGCAGAGAGTAGAAGAATAAATGTATTTGGGGCTGGTCCTATAAGCACAAACTTTTCTGGGTTGTGCTCAGTTTAAAGAACCCAAATTCAACATATTTTAGTATATCCAGTGGAACTTATATGAATGTTAGTCTAATGAACACATGGTATAATATATAAGCAATGGAAAATAGCCTCTTAATGCATCTCCTTTTTCTATTGACATTTACAGCCAAGGGCTTGAATGACTTCCCTACTAACAAAGGGTACATAGAAAACTGAAGTGCCTGAAGTGGATCAAAGGACTGATGTAAATGTAGTGTAAATTGAGAAAAACAGAGTAGGCGTGTCACCTAAGAATGACTGGTTTGTTTGTCGATCTTTCAGGAGTTCTGCAAGGGCACAAAATACCTGGAACACTGCCATGTCTCTTACTGCCCTCCACTGATGGATGAAGCTGTGAAAGCAGTGCCATTTCATTGCCACACACTAACATCTGTCAACACAGCGGGTTGCCCAGAGGTATGTATAAGAAATGAGGCAATAGTTCTGGGATTGCTATTGCAAAGAAGTACTTAGGACTTCATTCAGAAATTTGACCTGGTGGCATTTGTGTCTTGTCACAACTCTACAATGTACTCAACTAATTTAGATATCGGAGCTTAACTTCAACCGGCTTTCCATGAGTTTTAAGTTCTGGGACTCGGCTCTTAAGAGTGTTTGGCGTTCTTCTAATGGTTGCAGTTAGAACATAAAGGTGTCCATGCTGGATCAGGTAAAAGCTTGTCTCTCCAGGGACTGATGTTGAGGAAAGGGTGAAGAGAAGAAGGGCTTTTAGTGATACTTCCTCCAAACACAGCTTCTGGTGTTTTGGGTGTTTCCAAAGGATGGTGTCTTTGTTTTAATAACTCTTGGTATTTTCATCCATGGAAAAAGTTGTAGTGTTGTTTCCATCACTATCAAGTGGGAATATACTAAGTTTATTACTACTTTTGGAAAAGTTAATGTTGAACTATCCTTTAAAATTTCATCATATTCATTGGACCAGTTTCCCCCTTTTTTTCTACTGAAGTGCCCATGTCCTGTTTTCTTCCAGAGTAAGTCCACACCCATTGCTTATCCCTGCCTTCCTCCTCTCCAACACCCATCTCCATAATCCACAACACTTGACTATCCTTTCAGCCCTCCATACAGTCCTCATGTCCTCTTATTTACTGCAGTGGCTGAACACTTTAGCCTCCTTGCCAACTAGTTTGAGCTGACACAGCTGGCTAGTTAGCCAGCCCTGAATTATATGTATTCTGGTTGGTTTGTTAGTCTTCCAAAAGTTCAAAAGTTTCTCAGCATCTAGGCCAAAACCCAGAGGCTGTCTCTCAGACCTGGCAGGCCAAGGAAGTTGCTCCGTGTCTTACAATAACCCTTGGTTTATATCTTACAGATACCTACTGTACAACATTAATTATTATATACATGGGTCTCAATCTCCTGTGTCCTTTGCTTTTAGGTAGATATTAAGCTATTTGTCCATAATAACAGTGATAATAGAAGTTGGGATGGAGATCTTCCCAAAGTAGTTGAAGTTAGGTAGTTTTGCAAGCAGTCTTCTCTGCCATGCTTTCCACTACACCTTATAGACTAACACAGAAAAAAAACCCAACCCAAACCCTATAAAATGGCAGTAGATGATACATTTAGGCTGGAAAATTGGAGAGTTTCTGATTATCAGAGCAGTGAATTGTAAACCAGCATCCTGGGAAAGGAGACGGGGGCAAAGTATTGAAGAATGTTAGGTGGCTCTTGATAAGGCAATGAACTGGGTAGTTCCTGCAAATGGGAACAAGATGTAGACTCAGTGACCTGATAATCCCCTTCCAACGCTTTGTTCCTAGATGGTATCTTTTCTTTAAATGGTTATAAAGCCAATCTGTTAACTGCTAATACCCTACTATTTTCAGAAAAGAACATCAAGACTCTTTCAAATAAACCTACACACAAGTTTACAAGTCTTTTTTTGACTTGAATCCAGCTTGCAACTCCATAAAATGAGATGGGTACACCTGTGGATGTTAAAACTAATGGGTCTTTCAAATACTTTGGCAATCTCTAGTGTAAATTGAGGGGATCCAGCTGCAAAGTAAGGAAATATTTTCCACTCAGAGACTGTTTAAGAATGGTCAGGAGATTAAAGTAAGAATGAATCTGTTCCAAAGGATATATGTTACTATGTCTGACAGTCATGTCCTACAACATCAGCTATATTATATATAAAAAAGGAATTAAAAATAAATTGTAGCAAAAGAACATAAAAAAAATCAGACTACAAATACCTGTCCATTAAGAGTGTTCTGGCATGTGCTACACACGTTACTAAAATTAGAAGAGCTTATCACTTTAATCATATCTACTGGGGCAAATTAATTGTCTTTGAACAAACTCCACTGCTTCAGTGAAAGTGCAGTGAGCCTTCCTGTCATGGTTTTGTATACCTAGGACAGGTATAAGTCATTTTGCAAATGCTGATACGGCAATATTCAGCAGTGCAGTTCTAAGTCTTAGTCAAGGAATGAGTCTGATTCAAGACTGCTTCTTATTTCACAGGAAAAAAATGAAGTTGCTGTGGGAAACATATCCTACACATGAAAAAATATAGCAAGAACTGAAAATAAATCTCTGGCTAAGGGAATGAATCAGCTATTTAAATAGCAAAGTTCTGAAGACACGGTTCGATAGACAATGAATTCTGTAATTCAGTCCTCTAAAGGGAATAGGATTGAGTGTATGATGAATGCAGATTTCTCCTAAATGCATACGATACCGATCACTGAGTTCAGTCAGCAACCTTGGTTTATTTCAATAGGCATATTAATCTTTTTATTAATATTTTAATCTACTCATTAATCTGTTGCAGCTCTAATATTAAGCATATAGCTAAATCTGGAATAAGCAAAGCACAGAATTACCTCTATATTCCAGGAGGACTGTACCATGAGACAGCGTGCCAATTTTCTGTTCCACAACTTAAGGTCCCAGCTTCATCTTGCCTACTTGTCATCTACCCTACAGGTCAAATTCCCTACTGGTGTAAACGGACCCAGCCTCTTGATTCCCTACGGCATTTAAAAGCCAGTCAGTTCTGGTCAGGTTTAGATACGATTTTTCAGCAGTAAGTCTCCAGGATGCAGATCTAATGTCTGTCACCCTTCCATGGGCGTTAAGAGCATCACCAGATGGGGCTTTGAGCAATCTGGTCTAGTGGAAGGTGTCCCTGCCCGTGGCAGAGGGGTTGGAACTATATGATCTTAAAGGTCCCTTCCAACCTAAACCACTCTGACTCTACAACACAGACCCGGCGCTGTACACCTAGAACTGCACAGTGGCCAGACATGCCGAAGGGATTGAAACTGTTTGGAAAAGAACTAAAGTTTAAGCATGGTTGATACATCTGAGTATACAACTTAATCAAATTTTGTGACTTCAGTAAGAGTAAAAAATGTATACTACTATATTATATGGAAAGTATACATCCTAGGAGAGCTCTAACCCCACTCTAACAGGACCACTGTATATAGTGCACTCTGTGCTAAATCATTCCAGGGTTTAATAGTCACTTTAGAGACCACAAGACCAATGCAGATGCTTAATAACTTAGAAGATATTTCCAGTGTGCTTCATGCTTTCCAAATCTTCCTTGGTTTATTTCCCTCTAACTGTCTCACCACAAACAATTCTGCTGTCATTACTTTTATTTTCTTGACTTCTCTCTGACTTGGTTTTCTTAATGTCATCTCAGAACTTCCATCTCAAAACCTCTACTTCTAATTAAATACTTGTTAGATACAGAAAGTGTTTTTGAAAGGCAGATATGCAAGAGTATGAATTGAAAAAATTATTCTAAATAAACTACACTGTTCATTCTGAAAAAAGATATTTCAAATACAATTAGGTTCCTCATAACTTTCTGATTTGCAGTTTTTCTCATATTAATCCTCGAGGGATTTTCTTTTACCCGCCGATTACTGTTGTTGACTTGCTTTTTCTGTGACTTCATATCTCTGTTCAGAGCTCTAAACAGTGTGTCAGCCCTTTCGGGCTCTGGTTGCTTATACATCTTCCCGTAGAAGTGAGATGTAGTAGGAACAGAAATTTGGGTTCAGTTCCAATTTATGTTGGGTGAGCCATGAGCAAAGAGCTGACCTGACTTCTCAGAAAACCATTCGCATTATTGTAGCCTTTGCAGGATGACCCAGGATTATGCCTCTGCCTCAGAGTCCCATATGCTATGGGTTCTCCAAACGTCTTGATTAAACTCTTCTGACTCAGCCAAGGAATTTCCCAACCAGTTATTTTTACTGTAAAGAAAGCCCTGGAGAGTTATAGATCTTTACAAAACAAAAAGCAATCATGAGACGCACATCTCCACCCAGTGTTATCTTTGCCCTTTTTGTGATTTTTTAGAATTAGGCAAACTTTGCCAATTTTACTTTCTTGAGCCTGGTTTTCTGGTCTGCGATGGTGGACGGTTCATTTCTTTGCCAGCCTCAGTCTCTAATACTTTGCACCATATGTTCAATGATAGGAAATTCCTACCACATGACATTTGAGTCTGGGACAAAAACTATCAGGTGGATCGATCATGTAGAACAATTCAGCACTGAAGATTTTTTGCTTGTTCTTTCCAACGAGTTTGAAGAGCCTCCCTAGACCTAGACAGGCTGCAGAATAGATTGACCATGTCAAGATCAGGGCAGCTTTTCCATGCAGACTCTAAAATTGTCATTAGATAGAATGACATTCAGAACATAAAGGAGTTCACAGCTAGATTCAGATATATTCCAGATCCTGTATGTGTCACAGTTTCAAAAAAACTTTTTTATTGTAATTCAAGGCCAACATTGTGAAGGATTATTTGTTTTCTGCCAATAACTACACCAAAAGCCCAGTAAAATATGGCAGTGACGCTACACCGTCAGTCATCTTGCAGCAGTTTTTCAGTAATGACAGCAAAAGCAATGACAGTACTGTCACTTGTGTGCCACATTATATTTTTATAGAACTATGTATTTCATTCACAACCTGTATGTTTTTAGTAATGAATAATAAGCGACATATTGTCAGCAAAATGAACAACAGGGCCTCATTCTCTGTTTGCAGACTAACTCTTACAACCTCACTTGGGTTCTTAGATTTTCATAGAACGCAGAGGAAAAGGCTGTTTTCAGGTGTAATTTACGTTCTGCAGGTGTGAAACATACAGCTCGGAGACATTTCCTTCCCCGTTTAAGGAGATGGAAGAGGACACCTATGTAAAAATCAGATTAATCTGGAGAACTAAACATGCTAGTGGCTTAGGTTGTAAATAAGCAATAGAAGAAATATGTTTTTACTTTAAAGTTGCCCTACAAAATCTATAAATCATATATATTTCATTTTGCCAAAGGAATTCCCTATTATTTATTATTAAACACTAACCATCCTACCAGACATCTCTTGATAGACCGAGCCTTGCAAATATTGAGGCATATCTCTTGTATTGTGTCACATTCTTTTCCAAAGTTTTATTTTTACTGTTTCGTTAGATTAAAATAGAAAACATATGGAGCCACAAAGTTCTTCAAGTTTCAGTCCAATGCAGCTTCATAGGAAACAGTTACGAGCGTATAAATTGTCCATTCTTTCCAGTATCAGGTAGCATTCAAGATTATATTTGCCAACGTACTAGCCTGGTTCCAGGTTTATTAAATGTTAGAAGAAAAAAAAGTCTATGGCCTGATATCCTGCTGCATATTTCTGTATCCAGAGGCTAATGACCTTTTAATTAATTTGGTTTCTAAATGCCATAAAGAATCATGGATAACCTACCTGCAGGAGTAAATGATATTGGTACAATTGCTTTCTTCTACTAGAGGAAAAGAAAACTACCTAACCGCTTTTAAAAATGTGGCTTCTGTAGGAAAAGGTTGCATTGGTTGTGATTCACTTAGGACTAATCCTAGAAGAAACAACACACTGGCAGCTTTAGAGATACACTTCTCTTCCCTGTAAAACATTCTCCATAAACTTCGAAACACAAATACCATTTAAAGTCAGCTGCAGTGCTGAGAAAGGTGTGGCTCTCTGTGAACATTTCTGGGTTCAAAAGGAGGGAGGAAATCTTTCATTGCCTCGAGAAGCCCTCGCCAGCCAGCCTTGTGCGCTCACCAAATGGCATCTTGTCTGCAACAGTTTGGTTCCACCAAAAGCTGTTCTTTGAGAGCAAAATTAAATGCTTCCTTCTCTTTTCTTCTGTGCATCAATACGAAACCAGTTACATTTCTTCTAAACTCATGACTACTCTGTTAACAAGTGACTCATCAACAAATGCTATTACAATTTTTGCCTTTTAAATGGAAATTACACTGGGTCTTAATAGCTACAATACATTTGACATTTGGAAAACATTCTAACTTTTGTTTCAGCTTTTTTTGTTATTGTGTTTTCTGATGGTTGCTGTTGGTTAGAAAGGAGATTGCAAAAACTCTTGTTTTCTTGAAAAAAGCATAATTTCTTAGGTATTATCCAGATATTCAGGTCTCAAGGCAGGAAGGATTTGGAAGTCCAACACACATATCATCAGAAATGAAGACAGCCTACGCATGATATGGTAAAGGACTAAGAATAATTCCTTTGAAGTTTTCTCTTGAAGAAGCAACAAAAATATCATAGCACTGTCCTCTCACTGACTGTAAACTGCTCTTCAGAAGTGACAAGGAGGCTCCGGCACTGGCAAGTTTCAGCCATCGTGTGCTCTTGAACTGGATGCCATAAAAAGATACAACTACTGCAGCTGACACAGACCTCAGAGCACTTCAGATTCTATGTAGTCTTATCACTTTTTGTAACCTGGAGCATGCTTGCAGGATGCTTTCTGCTTTTCCCATTAGCTGCCTGCCTCCACTTGCCTCTTCGGCTTAATTTCTCCTGCATTTGCACTATAAGCAGTTCTCCCATGTTTAAATTTTTCTTTTCCATTACTTTTTACATGATTTTTTTTTTTTTGTAACCTTACTTTTTGCTCTGATTGTTGTTTGTGACCTCATCTCAAAAAGTCTTTTTCAAAACCTCTGGTTTTTATTATGATGCACCCAGTCAAACATTTCTGAATTTTGGAATGGCTCGGGATTCAGACCGTGATGCAGAACTGTATTTCCTAGCTACCCCCTCTTAGTAAAAGCGTTTGAAACTTCGAGTAAGGATTCAATTATATATTCCAGTGCTGCTCAAGCCATGTGTTTGGGCCAGTGCTTTTGTCTGACTTATACCAAGAGATATTTGCTTTGCCAAAGATGTAATTATTTGCTGAAATGCTTTTATTCATCAATGTGCTTATTTAAGACAGTATATAAATAAATAAGCAGGCTCTATCATAGTACAGTATATCTTAAATAAACAACCTATTTTGCCACGTGTTGATGATTAATGAAGGGCTGTTTCTGGCAAACTAATCAACTGTAGCTCCAGGCATGGGACAGCCTAAGTTTCAAAAAAAAATAGTAACAGCTCCCCTTATACATGCTTCAGACAGCCATACATTGCAGTTTCCATGAAAAACAGGAATTTGGACTTGGATGAGTTGATTTTTATTTTATAGCTTAGAGCTTATAGCTCATATAAATTGTGCACACATTCCTCAATGGCAGAGGCCTCCCTAATATAAAAACAGATACAGCCTTGTGTTCATGTGGTTCATACAGTGTGTCAGTGTTAGATTTAAAAAAAAAAAAAAATCCCGCAGTGGTTGAAAAGGAGCTCTCCTTGCTTCGCTAATTTTGTCCCTTTTGCACGCCTCCCCGCTTCCCCTTCCCTGCTGTGGTGGTGCAAGCGTTACAGCTGTGCACGACTGCCTCTTTTGTAACCAGCTTCAGCGTTTTCACTTTGGAAAAAAAAAAAAAAAGCCCTGTAGGAGCATTACTGGCAGATAAGAGACTGCTTTGTTTTTTTTTTTTTTCCTAGTATTGTCTAGATGCCACATATTATATTGTTACAGAGCTTAGGAAATTGGCCAGCAGGGAGAAAGGCTACCTTGCTGCGGCTGTGACACAGCAGCTCAGGTTGAATCTCCTGAGGAGGACAGGAGATGTAGAGAGCTGGCTCTTCCCCAGCGAGCACATGAGTACGCTCAGCCCGGGGGAGCTATCTGGAGCGCGAGAGCCAGCGGTGGGGGGAGGCCGGGGGAGGCGGGTGCTCTGCGCAGCCGGGAGTGGGCTGACGGCCAAGTTGCAGAAGTGATGGAAAGAAAGAGACGTTCAAAAGACTGAAAGTGGTGGGTTGAGTTTCTTCAGCTCGGGAAGGCAATGAAAGTTGCTGGACTGATACTGCCTGGAAAGGAGGGAGAAGAAAGAGTTGCTCTTCAACTTCTTTTTAGGGTGTCTCACTCAGCAAGCCTGATTTTCTCCTATTTTTGTATCATTCTGCTCTACTTCGTTGTTTTTATGTTTTAATACTGCACAGGAGCAGTGGCCACAAAATGCCAAGGGAGATCAGAGGGGTCATGGGTGGTTTTGGACAGCATAAGCAATTCTCTTCTGGTTCAGCTATCATAGAAGCTGCAAACAACAGCCTTGGGGCAAGCTCGGGGCCAATGCAGGTAACAATAAGGCTCTCTAACACTGCCCGCTGCATATTTAATTCAGTCTCAGAGACAATACACTTTATAAAGAGGTGTGTGACAGAAGATAACTACAAGTGGGTAGGTTAGATCTGTGTTTTAGGCTCCCCAGTCCAGTCAGACACTGACACACAAGTGCCCCTGAGGGCCACCAAGACCATTAAAGGGCTGGAACACGTGAGGTGTAAAGAGACACTGAGAGAATTGCATTGCTCAATCATAAGAGAAGAATCGGGCTGGAAGAGACCTTACTGCTGTCTGTAACTCTGATCAGAGGATACAGAAGAGAAGACACGGCCAGACTGTTCTCGAAGGTGCACTCATAGGACAAGCAGCATATGTAAAGTTCTGATTACATACAAGGAAACTACTTCTTAATCAGGAGGCTAGTCAAACACTTGAACAGGATCCCAAAGAGGGTGTGCAGTTTTCATTCCTAGAGATATTCAGAGCTCAACTGGCAAAGCTATGACACACCCAGTCTACTTGGATCCATTTAAAGCAGGACCGGGACTAAATGATCTCCAGCAGCCCCTTCCAACCTAATGGATTCTATGACTCTGTAACCTAACCAATTATCTTACTTTCTAGTTTCCACAACATCTCTTACAACATTGATAGCTTCAGTTAAAACAAGGAATTCTTGCTCATTAAACTTAGCTTTTAATGTTCTTTGTAGAAACAGTCTTTGCAAAAACCTTTTTTTACTCTTGTAATTTTTTTTCACTCGTTGCAGACAAGCTGTTTTGAAATACACAGCCAAATTGGAGAAACAAGAACATAATGATACTGACCTTCCTTCCTGGTTTGGATATGACCAGGATGGTAACATATTCACCTTCACCAAAAAACACACATCAGAGCCTGAATAAACAAATTCTTCAAAAGGAAAGATGAAGAAATTGCACAACATCTTCTACAGTTCAAGGCTTTTTCACTAGTGCATGAAAGAACACCATATTATTTTCCTTAAAACTAATCATACTTTAATAAAAGGTTGTTTGTTGAATTACTAAGGAAGCATTGCAAATCTTTCTCGCAGGAGCGTGTACGCCTTCAAGCAATACAGCCGCACTGAAATAACATTGCTAACTTTCAGATGTTGATTCAAGCTGTCTTCATCTTTCAATAATGAGGAGTTTTTGCAGTCCCATGCAGAGTAAGCAATAAAAAAATCTGCGTGTGTTTGGGGTTCTTGTTTGCCATGAAGGTCCTCTCCAGGACATAAACACTCTGACTTCCCACAGAACTTCACACTTGGCACGGCTGCTACTCATCAAGTACAGCGTTCTTGAGCAATGAAGAGCAGTGAATAGGTAGTGACTACCGATTCCTTAATAAACAACTCTACATGCGCATTTAACCACAGTTCTCTACTTCTCAACAGTCACTTCTGCATCCAAAGCCCTAACTCTCATAACGGCCTCTCAGGCGGAGTTCAAACCTCTGAGCGAGCTGATGTTTACATTTACAGATCTGAACTGTGGGCTAACTAGCAGCTGACAGAGTCAGCAGAATCAAATGAAAAAGAGCACAGCTGAGAAAAGTGGTAAAGGATAAATTTTCTCCAGTTGCAAGAACATGTCTTCTCATCAAATGGACAAAAAAAAATGAGCACACATGGGATTTGCCATTCAAATCCCAATTACTGATAACCCACTAATCTTTCCTTGTCTAGAGGAAAATATAAAGTTTCACCTTATTATAGCAGAACAAGACATTACTCAAGTGTCTTTGGGGAAACTCCCAAAGATTTGTCTTTCTTCAGCTTATTCTTGACCTTTATGTTAAAGTTCTAGCTGGTCTCAACATTTATTAGCCTGGAAAGAACATAATCAGAGTAGCTTTAGTGGTAGCACAATTTTTCTGATGGCTTATTTGAACTGCTTCAAGCAAATAACTACCAATCCTAATGTTTAATTCCAGCGAGGTTTAAAACATGAATGCCTTAGCTTGCTTACTTTTGAACACGGAAGAAACAACATGTTTTCTTACTATGCTGTCCCTTAAACTGCTGATGCAGCAGTCCCAAAACGCATGACCTTAATCACAGAGGCTGACAGGCTTTGTAGTCCGGGTGAATAATGGAACCATTAAATGGACTCAATTTTGTGAAATATCTACTACACGGTTTTTATTTTCAATGCTGTATGAATTCAGAGGTGCTTCTTTCACTTTGTCTGCAGCAGTGCACAGAAATCATTAATTTCAAAAATGTTTCAGGAAATCTAACTATTACACATTTATTGGTTTTGTATCTTTTAAAAGTAGTGTAATAATAATTACCAATAACTAGTAATATCGTATTTCTTTTAGTAATAATATTAGTAATGTTTTATATATTATTGTTTATATTAAAAATACATATAATTTGCCATACACATCGGTGTCCACCACATCCAAACAAACAGTACACACAATGCCAAATAGAAAGTGGAGTGTTTAACCACCCTGAATTACAGTAAAAATGCTGCCCTTGACTATTGAAGTCCGTTAGCCAGGGGCAATTTATACCTCTTGGAGAATCCTGTGGGAAAGGAGAAGTTCGTTTCATAATGTACCATTATGATCTAAAGTACACACACGCATATACACAACTTAGAACTTGAGCTGACACTCTGAATTCCTCTTTGCTACTCTCCATCCACTCCATTGGCAGGAATTCTTACATTTCAGTTTTAAAACACAAATTTCAGTATTTCTTTTATAAGGTGCCATATATATGCATGGAAAGGCTTTTAAAAGCTCCATTTGCTTTACTGTGTGTTTGTATTATGGTAACACAAAATCCTCCACAAAAATCATATATGTCCTTGTGCAGGGCATACACACTTCCCTCACCTCTCTCCTCTGCCTTTCTGCCTCAAAGAGCTTACAGTCCCATCAGGCAAGGCTGACGGTAAGTCACTGGAAACGTACCAAATAAAAAGATTACGGTTCTCATTTATTAGGCCAATACCTTCCTTCTTTGGCAGCTTTTACTTTAGGGGAATGTTCATGTGGACTCTTATCTGAAGTCCTGTTGGTGGAGAGTTCCTCCTTGAAATCAGTCAGATCCATTGCACTTTTGAGTATTTATTTTAAAAGCTTTTCTTTGCAGACAAACCGGTAGACGTAGCTAGAGTTTTTATTTCTATCCACAAATAAGTGGTTCAGGATGACACGGAGCAAGTTCTGTCATTTCATATAAGTAGTTTAACACATACAGTACCCATTGACAAGGCAGAATCTGTTAGGGCTCAAACACCAAACAAGACGACCAAATAAGAAGTACAGTTCTGAAAGTGGTTTCATCCTATCCATGACGCAAATAATTTGGTTGAAGAAAATTCTCTTCACTTTGCATAAGCCAGTAGAATTCCCACAGTACTGAAACATTTAATTTAAAAATATAAAATAGCTTGCAGAGCATGTCATCTTAGAAGTAAATTTTTATATTTTCAAATACCAGATGTTGAAAATGCTTTTTATTTTTAAATGATGGCTCCAAACTTTTGTTTGAAAGTTACCGGCTTTTAAACTGCCATGGTAAGCGGGTCAAGTTATACAAATCCTGCATATGTAAGATCTTGTCATTCCTGAAAGGCACTAAAAGTAAACCAGACCTGTTAAGCACCAGCCACTGTGACGGGCAAACCTTGGCTTAAACGCCCGCATTTTCAGTATTGTTTCTCTCTTATATTAAGTATATGCATCAACAAAGTTTTGTAATTTTACAGAATGTTCCTTTACAATTTCTTGATGTAATCTCTTTGGCCATTTCACCTTTAAGAACTCTTCAGCTTGACAGACTGGATCCAGCTTTGGCTTTTAAGACATACTTTGCCATTTTCTGTGTCAGCCTTAATCCATTTGTCTGTTTCATTCCTTTGATTCATGTGACCTGGAAAAGAGAGGTCTGTTTAGTTTAATTTGACGCACAGTAAACATATAATCTTCACATTACCCTTTTTTTCAGGCCCCCTGGAAATACTCATAAGACTTTTATTGGGTAGAATTTGTATATTTTTAACAGGGGCTTCTGACATTTCATTCTTGATACAGTTGTTCGCATTAATCTCAGTTCCCATAATATGTTATTACAAAAAATTTATGTTTTTTGTTATATAGTACCGGAGCTTTTATTACTTCCGCCTGAGTGGCCAATCCGGCCCAAACCGTGACAATGGGCTAGGAAATACATGTACATTAGACATTAATCTGGCCAAGTAATTTGAAAAGTTTTCATCTTTATTATAAACATGGAAAAGAGACATGGGTAAGACCTGATTTTCCAGATGACCAAACACATTGCTACTATTACTGCTTTCTTATGATACTGGGTTGAAAAAACACCCACTCCGAGATGTCTGACTTCTTACGTTTCACATAAACTTAGTATGCATGCTCATGCTCTGAAAAGCTCACTGTATATCGGACAAAGGAATTCTTAATTTTACAATTAAGAAACTGAGGCCAAGAGAGAATAAGTGACTTTCCAAATTTATACAGAAGATTTATGACCAAATTGGGAATTAAACTGGATCTTTCATGTTCCAAATCAGTGCCTTTATCACAAGATCAGGCTTCACTTTGGTTTATCTTTACAAAACATCTTTTATTATTACTTTAGCGTTTGTGTGACTGAGCAAGTTCTAAGTTTAGAACTAATTTGAGCCTGGAATAGCATGAGGGATGGCAGGGAAGCAGATTCTGAAGAAACTTTGCAAACATGCTCTGCTCTGACCTGTAACGCAGCTGAAGTTAAATTTTGGCCATGTCAAAACCAGTGGCGAAACTCCAACTGACATCATTGCATCGGTTTCCACAACTCAAGCCTATGTGCCAGAACTTTTCAATAGCGTTTCAACGCTTTGGTACTTCGAAGTGTGATTAATTTAAGGTTATGGGCCAAACCCACATCAACTCACTAGCAGGCTGAGGTACTGTTTAGAAGTATGGGATTTTCAGAAGAGCCCAACACTGACAGAGTTCTCCCACTGAATGAAGAGGTGTTTCAGTGTCCTTTGTTATCAGCCTACAACATGCCTTTAAGGATCTACATGTGAACGTCCTAGTACAATTTCTGCACTCCTGATTGCTCCAGACAGCAACAGTCTCAATCATACTCAGTCTCAATATCATTCCTACTGTAAAGCGGAATCCACAGTTCTGCTCCCCATCTAATTATGGACTTAAATCTATGATGATGATCACGAAGTTGGACAAATGTGTTCTAAGTGAAATCTGTTAAAATCTGAAACTTTGATTCTTCAGAAAGCTTTTCTGAATCATCAATTCGCAACAGTATTGTATCAGAGAATACAGAACAGAAATGAAAATAAAAATCTACCTTTTAAGTAGAGGTAGCCCTTAAAACATTAAATCAGCCTGAATTTTAAACAGAAAATAGCCTCCAGGTGTCAAAAAAATGAACCAACAAAGAAGTGCAGAGGAAAATTTCAGTTGATCCCTTAACAGAGTTGTGGAGCACTGAAAATACAGCTTTTTTTTCCTAAGGAGAGAGGACATAATAAACATAGGGCAGAGATACATTTCCAGAAAGTGCGTATTGGAGTGCCTGGTCCCAGTTCCCCTCTCATGTTTTTGTCACCATGGCTCATACGTCTGTACAAGGAACAAACACCAAAGCACAGAATCATCCCTGTAAATGAACAGTTTCATGCACTGCTTACATCCTGCTACGCTTTTGCTAAAACGTGAAAGAGTTTTGAAGAAACACAGTAACAAATTAACAAGAGCTGTTTTAGAGCTCAGTTGTTATCTGAGCTCTGTTTCTCATTTTGCATTTGCTATGTGAACTTAGAAAAAATGTTTTGTTCCTTATGCTTCTTTTGGAGATTTGCCTGTGAAGGGAATGCAGAAAATATCAAACTGCTCACAGGAAAGTGAGTGTCAAGTTCCACTCCCTGGGGACGAAGCTCTTCAAACTATTTTAAGGTTATTAAACCTATCTCCAGTAGCAGGTTCAAATCAAGCTTAAGATGTTTAAATAGCTTTGTATATGAGGCGCTAATCAAGCAACAAGGTTTAATTGGAGACCTTCTGATGACAGTTTGGTCTTAACTGTACTCACTGCCTGTACTCTGAATACTGTGGGAACCTAAGTGGATTCTGAGGATGACTTTGCTAGCATGTTAAATCACAAAAGCCAACAGCCTGCTGGATTGAGAATAAGGAGGTTTAAAAAAAAAAACAAACAACGAAACCAAAAAGAAGAGAAGATAGATGCACTGGTATGCTCCGTGGCCACCTTTTCAATTTAATGCCCAGAAAAAAGTTGGTTTTTTTTTTACCATGTATGGTGTCTAAAGGCAGAGAACACTTTTGCAGAACTTTATGCAGTCAAGTACTGACTGTTTATTCACTTGCCTTCCTGGAGACCGGAGAAGTTCAACACAGCTCTGTTTTCATATCATAAAACACACAAAGAGGAGCATATTTTAAAAGTTTTCTCTGGTATTGTTAGGACTGTGATGTATCTCAATAAGGCTGTGAACAGCCTGAGTTAAATGCAATCTGAAACCGATAAAAATTTGTAGGATAGAATCTCATCTAATGTGTTCTATAAAAGTTGGATGAACTTTCTATTTGACTTGAGGGAATGTAATCTTTTCCAGATACAACCTGGGTCTTTGTTTGTTTTTTTAAGATACTGCTTAGGGACCAAGGCTTCACAGAGGGACAGTGTTTAGAGGGACACTGTAAAACAAAGCTCTTCCCACTCAATTCTAGTGGCAAAGAGTCAATAAAAATTGCTTCTAGGAAAGAAGAGAAGTTTTGAAGACGTGCCTTGAGAACAGAGAAAACAGGGAGGAACGGAGCAGTGGATAGTGTTACTCCTGGGATCAGAACCGTAACTCTGAATGCAACAGACCCAAGTTAGCTGCACAGTGGGAGAAGGAGTGCTACACTTGGACAGCTGTTAAATTTCAGAAAAAACTTAAGTTTCAGCAAACTGACATAATACAAGCTCTTTCAGTTATTTCCCTTTTAAAGGCAAGTTGCTTGCCTCATGTTATTCACTGCCCCTTCAGCTGTGTTTGTATTTAACCCTGGAACTCCAGGCAGTTAAAAACACAGACATTACCTTAAGTAAACAATATGGAACTTCTGGTAACAAAAGCAGTGAAACACATCCATAAAAACTTGTATGCATTGTACGAGATTCATGCAGTCAGCTCCCTCCTTGCACACTGGCTTTGAAGCAACCCTACAGGGTAAGTCCACAGCACTTTATAGGCCACTCTCCCAGTACTACTGGATGAGGAGCCATTATGTGAGTAGTGACAAGTAACTTATTCCTGAAGGCAGGAAACACATGTCTAAATCCCGTATGTTCCAGAGAAGAATCCAAATCTAGCCTCAGGCAGACGTGAAAGTCATTATTTCAGTGCATGCCTAAGTGAATCAGACTGTTGTAAGGAGAAAGGTGCTTCTCACCACAATCTACCTGGAGAACCAGACAGGGTGAAAAGAATTGAAGTAAGAGAAATCCAAAAAGTCACAGACAGAACAGTGGTATCAATGTTCACCTTTTCAAGGGAATCTTGTAATTAGACACGCTGTATCTCTCCAGAGGCACATGAGGAAGAAGGCCATCTAAGGAGTTCCTAGTGATCAAAAGAAGACTTGGATGCTGAATCAATCCATAAGGTAGAGGCAACATCTACCTTGAAACTTTCACAGGAGAACAGAGGTTAGAGAAAACAACAGGAGATTCCTCTCCATCCCCACGACAGACATCTGAGGGAAGGCATAAGTTAACATGAAAGACAGAGCCCTATTACCTGTGTGCATGGTCACCAGAAGGCATGGCTCTGAGAGCCACTGTTCAGATGTGGCTCAGTAAAGCTCTAGTGCTATAGATGGGGTGGAATTAGTACCAAAAGCTAAAAATCCTGTTAACTGCTGCAACTATTGTCACACTGGATGAAATAGGGAGCAAGAATATCTCAGCCTGGGAGAAGACAATCATTCCCAAAGAGTATGTTCTTTATCAAAGGACAGAAAAATACAATGAGGTTGGTTTGCCAGCTTGAGAAAGTAAAAATAGGAAGACACAATAACCTACAAAGACAAACATCCACAGCCTCTGAAGAGCACCTGTGACACTGTGGGTCTTTTACCAAGGAAAGTCATGCAAGTGCTGAAAACCAGATGGAGTAAGTGACTGCCAAAGTTAAAAGCTCACTTGGCACTAAGCAGATGGATGGCATCAGGTCAAAGGTTGCTGTTGGATGTGAACTTGTCACTAGAACTGGGGCCAGGGATGGAGAAAGATCTGGAATCAGATGAGTCCCTGTCACCACTCAGAGAGTAACATTTCTATGGTATAAAGAAAAGAGTTATACTTCAGACAATTAGATTTGGAAATTGACACCATCAGCTACAGGATCCAAAGAAAGTCTCTGAACGATTGCAAGACTTTTTCCAGCAAGCTTACAGTTCTCAACACACAAGCTGGCAATGCAAGTGGGCAGAAGCGTGCCTGCTGGCTGCATTCATTTAGTCCTCAAATTCATCCACCCACATGCCTCATAACCTTCCTTTGAGTTACTTTGGAGTGGGTGGGAGCAGATGGTCACATCAACTTAGGACAAGAGAAAACAGGGCTGAAAGCAACCTCCTGAGGATATACTGTATTTAACCTGACATGCTTACCCAGCCTGTTCTTCACAACCTGCAGTACTGACAGTCCTATGGCCTCACCAGACAAGGGCTTAATACCAGAAAGTTCATCCTACTGTTTAGCTAAGTCTTTTTTTTTTTTTACAGTAAGGTCAAATCATAATTTCTAGTCCTATCACCAGTGGACAGAGAACAATTTATTTCTTTCATATCTGCAGCAATTTCTTAAGTACTGGAAAAGTGCATTTCATCTTCCCTCAGTCATCTTTAGACAAAAATGACACTTTTTTTTCAGTCTTCCCTCATAAATCATGTTTTTAGGCCTCTGATCACGTGTTCTCCTAAGGAGTCTCTACAGTTGGCCACATCTCTTTTGAAGTACAGTACTCAAAACTGGACACCTTCCAGCAAAGTATTACTAATGCGATGTAAAGCCAAGGGATTAATTTGAGTTTTACAGAACAGTCATGTTAATACACTGCTTTTTTTTTTCAACTGTGTAACATTATTATTTCCTGTTTACTGATGTTTTTATTGAACTGTTCCTCCTTTTGGAACCACACAAATAATTATTCCTACCTTCGTACTTTGAACTAAAAGGACCTATTGGAAAAATGACCTAAAAAGCATATAAATCAAGATTACTTGAATTTTAACCCTGCCCTTCAAAATATTTGTAACCCCTCTGGCATGACAGTATCCTAAACCACTTTTCTGCTTGAATATCTGACACTTTTTAGCCTGCTACCCTTCCTCTTACCATATATAGTTCCAGATACAGTTAATGATCCCTACAGGCTTCTTAAATAAGCTGATTTAAGAATGCAAGCAGACCAGGATGCATGGGGAAGACACAGACATTGAGTAGCATGGGCTAAGCAGGATCCTCTCTTCCTACCCTCTTTGCCAGGAAAGGAAAAGAATGCCTTGACATGATCGCCATGAGAAATTACTGGAGTTACTCAAACACTCTCGAACTAGACAGCTAGACCAGCGCTTAGCACAAAGTCTCTCTTTTTGTAACAGATTTCATTATACCACACATACTATTTCTAAGAGTGCCTACTGATGTCAATGGAAACGGATGCCTCACCCTTGCAAATTACTCTGAAGGGTAAACTCCCTGGAACTGCTCTCTAGTTCTTTCCCTTTCTCAGCAAGTATCCCAATTCTGCAGGGAAGTCCCTTCCTTTTCTAAAAGAGCAAAACACCTTTTCACACTCTCATCACTCTGCCTCTAGAGCATCCACTCCAGGCTTTCATCATCTTGCTTTGACTAAATCCCGCTCTATTCCTTGGCTATCTCGCAAAACCCTGGATGTGACTGCTTGCGGGATTGTACTGTACTGGTTTCCCCACTCAGCGTGGAAATGGGAGCCATGAAGCAAGGTGATGACATACACCATAACTGCTGTAGCAGCCGTAAAGAAGTCTTCCCTAGAGCAGGTGACAGACTAGGTGCATGTTTACCCAACTCACAGAACTCTACCCTGTCTTCCCACTGGAGAGCCTCCTCTCTGACATCTCACAATATTCCCAGAGGCAAGTAAAGCTTCCTGAAAGCAGCCAGTTTCTGTGTTATCCACATGAGAACTGGCCAGTTTCTGAAAATTAATCTATTTTTAAACTAACCTTTGAGCTTAGAAGCATAAAAATCTAAACTGCCATGCTCTTGTGATAGAGAGGGTTTTTTCCACTTGGCAAACCGTCTCTAGTCTCTCCATTTTATATTTCTTTAGTGGCAGCAGCAGGACAGCTATAGACTCTGTACCTAAAACTTCAAGAGTGTATAATGTTTTCATGATATAGAAACAGTATTAAATGATTTTTAATTATTTCATAATCTACTTGTACAAGAAAATTCTCAAATATCAATTTTAAGACAAAGAGATTGTTGAGAACGAGGGGAGACGTGCTTGGCCTGCAGAAAGAATACACTGTCCCCATGGAATAAGGTAAAGAGAAAGAGAAGCAGGACACATCGCCCTTGCCATGCCAAAGGAATGTTACTGACTTGGCAAAGAAAGGGGAGGCACTGTTTCCAGAAAGGTAAGAAAAGGAACAAAGCATGTGTTAAAACCAACTACTTGATCTCTCTTTGGGTTTATTGCTTCTTACTGACCAGTAAAGAAAAAGGAGGAGAGAGCTGCTATAAACCATTGGTTACATTATGTAAGAAAACACTCAGCAAAGCTAAATGCCAGGTACAAAGACAGATGAAGATACGTCATTTCAGGCCAGCACTGGTTTAGCTGAATTGTATCCTGCAGAAAATCCGTTCCAGGGCCTATTTTTCATTCACCTTATTATAGATCTAAATTGATCATAATACATTTTTCTGTGCAATGCTGTAACCTCTTTAAACACAGTGGGTTAATGCTGTTGTCTCTACATAATTCTTGCCTTTGAGATATGTATATTTGAGGGTTAACAAGAGCTGCTTTTGGCCTCAACCGCCAAGATAATTTCCATACAGAAACAGCGGGTTGAAAAATTGCATCCGCTTCAGCGATGACTGTCCCACATAAACACTGACTGGGTCATGAAACCAGAGAAGCCATTCAGCTGCATATATTTGAGACATCACTCTTATCTTTAATGTTGCCAGAGTAACAAGAGGATTGACTGGCTAGTGGTCCTCATTGACTGGGAGATGTGTTGTTTTCCTGCTGAGGTGACTCATTCCATAGAGCCTTGCTGGAATCTGGGGTCCTTCCACAGGTTTCTAGCCTGAGAACTTCTAAACATAGTTTTTAAAAAAAACGTATTTAATAACCACTAGTAAATTTAAATGCTAGTTACTGTTCAAGACGGAAAAAGTACACCTACATTTCAAGACTATTTTATATAAGAAGGCCACATATTAAAATTTTGTACATATACTTCTAACATTTCCTGACTTTGAGGTGATCATCTTACACGGGGGAAGAAAATAAGCCTTGTGCATATTTTCTGAGGTTTAAAACCAAACAAAAATTCAAAGCCTCACCCAATCTGCTATCCTATCAGGTCATACTGACATAACACATTCAAAAACAAAGCTGGAGCCCTCAGACACATTACGTTAGTGTTTCCTCTTGAGTAAACTGAGTAATTGGTAACAGCAACAACTTCTAGATAGACATGTCTGGAGAGGAGGAGAGAAATACACACCCTGACAATGAATTGTAAAACTGTTTTCTAAAGCAGGAAACAGCAAGACTTGGGATTCCCAAGCTCAATTTTAAATGCATTAGAAGAATGCTTCCAGTAATTGCAGGCACCTTTCCATGTACTCTATTCCTCCATGCTCCAGCTTCTTCTGCTTTTCTCCTAGCTATCTCCCACCCGTAATTTCTCAGCCTATCCTGCACTGTTTAACGTTTACACAGTACATTTATAAATATGCCATATACCCCTTTTATGTCCCCTTCCCACCCAACAGACAGAGAAAACTTTTCATTATATTTTTGATAGACATTCCCTAGCAATTTATTTTATGTGACAGTCTGTCCAACAAAGCAATGGGTCAAATTCAGCCCTGGATTACCTCCCACAAATCCCTTGGAATAATGCTGAGGATGAATTTGGCTCTAAGACTTTTGTTAGAGAAGCAGTTGTTTGGATTCACAACTCATTTACCAAACAAAATGAGAAAGTCATCTAGTAACATGGGGAGTACAATGGTACATTTGAACCCGAAACAGATGAAACAAGAAGAAGCCAAGAGCAATAAACTCATAAGGAAACGTAGATGCCTTTGACTAAGGCCAGACAGACATTTATTGGAAGCCAAGATTAGTAAGCCTTACCACTTATAGTTACGTGGTCATCTTTGGAGGCACTCTGTGTTTCTTTTAACTGGATCTCTGAGCTCACATCCACTTTTCTTCCAGATAACTGTAAATAGGCTTTGAGAGAGGCAGGTACCTTGACTGTAATTGAACCTGGTACAAATTTAAATGAAAGCAAGTTAGTTTAACATTGAGATCAAAACATGACAAAGGCAATTATTTAGCTAACTTGAATCAAGTCACCATTTGTTTGGTTTGGGGTTTTGTTTTTTTTTTTTAAGAGCCTTCAGACACAGTAACCTCTTTTTTGTTGTCTCTGAAAGGACAAATAAAGACCTCTTCATTTGTCATAACCAGAATACTCTGTGTCACATGTAGAAAATAGTGTCACGGTATTTCTCTGGCTGATATGAAAATTAACATTGACATATACTGCTAGCAACAGCTCTTGGCAGAGGATCTTATGGTCCAGGAATGGTCAAGGGAAGCAAATCTAATAGATCTCACAAATATTACAACTTTAGTTTCACCTTCTAGTTGCATATTTACACTCCTGAGTAAGGACAGGGGATCAGATTTGATGATTAATCCAGCCATTGCATGCAACCTTATGAAAGAACTGCTCCTCTGGAACTATGAGATGCCGCTGTTACTGTTAACACTAGCAATTGTCTTTGCTTTATTGCACAGGGCCAGTTGTTCATCCTTGAAGAGATGCAGTCTCAAAACTGACTAACCAGTTTAGACTACGTATCACTACAATGTAAACTACTAGCAAAAGTGCAGCTTTGGTGGCCTGAATAATTCTGCCTTTGAGATTAAAACCAGAAATTCTGACTTCTGCTTACCCTAAATATGTGCTTCTATGCATCAGACTGAAGGCAAATGCTGGGCCCCCAACCTGCCCATGTTAGTCAAATTTGGAATTACTCAGTCACAATGTTTGGAAGCTGCACCCTACACGTTAAAACAAAAAACTACCAGAATTCAGAATACACTGTCTGTATACATGCTCGTTCGTTTTTGCCCAATTCCAACATTCACTTTAGAAAAACGTAAAAAAGTTTCTTTAAATACACCCCAAAAGCTGAAGCAGAACACGTTAAGGAAACTGATGTTATAACAACTAAGTTGCAGTCACAAAGCAACCCTAGCTATGCAATTTAAATTCAGCAGAACCACATGCCTGTGACAGTCCTGATAAACAAATAACTGTCAATACAATTTAGCCTAAGCTTTGCTGGATACAAAAAAACCTTAGGATAAGAAAGGGAAAAGGTCTTCATCTTTGGTTCCTCCTTGGAGAGTTGCTCAGTAATGTGACTCATAAAATCCAACACACACGCAGCTAATTTATCACGAATGGGACATTTTCTACGCTGCAGCTGTCAGCAGTTACTCTGAATTTACAGGGTAAATGAAAACAGAACTTCATCAACTTTGCCTTTACTAAACTGTGCTGCCAGAAGAGATGTCAGGCAATGTTTTGAAAATAACATTAATTAGCTTTTATGAAATACATTCCTCTTTGCTGCTAATTCAAAGAGAAGTAACTTAGTATTAAGTGATTCAAAAGGTAACTAGGAAATAATATAAAAATAAATTTATTTGCACCAATGGAACCAGAATAGCTTGTACAGAAGAATGGCACACGTGATTTCAATGCATTTCTTTCATTATTCCCCTTTTGAGTAACCGCTAAGTTTTAATAGGGCACAAGCAATGAGAAGGGTACAATATACCGTGTTCATTTAAACCACCTGAAGTGTCTGACATGATGGTAAAGTCAACTATGTAAATGCTGTAGTGGTGGGGTTTTTTTTCAAAACTAGGACTAAGATGATGCTTTGGGCTTTCTTATTTGCCATTCAGAAGATATAATATTGTAAAACTATGAATCCAACTTTAGGAGTGAGTTTTTAATTAAGAAGTGAAATTCTAGTGAGTAATAAGGAGAAAAAAGTAAGAGTGGTAGGGTAAGGCCCCCTCATCTTTGTTTTTCTGCCATCCAATTTCAATAATGGGACATTTCACCAAAAAAACGCAGGAAAAAGAAATGTAAACGTGATGGTTGTCACTCTGCACATACATGTATCAGCACAATGGAGTAAACTGTGCTCAAGGCAAAGTGAAGATTGTAATCCAAGTCAACTCTGCAGAATTCTGCTGGGTAGATTGCCCGGAAAAAAGAAGGTATTGGGGAAAAAAAAATAAAAATCTGTAATCCATTTTAAGTATCATCGCCCCTTACAGAGTTTACTGTATTATAAGTATTTATACACATTTTCTAATAATGAGGTAAAAAGTATGTAGATAATCAACAATCACAAACTCATTTTTTCCAAACAGATGAACAAAAAAACCCCTTACCTCCTTTTCTTTTACATCATAAGCTGCCACAAAAAATATTTGTTTTAGTTTGCTAACCTTTCTGGGATTTCAGATCCACTTTTCTTAATTGACTGACATAAACATCTATTGCCCCATGATGTGTAGAAGCTTTTAGACTTCCATCTGATGAATCTAAAAAGAAAAGAAAAAGAAAACAAAAGAATTTGTGTATTATTCACTCTTTTTAAATAAAAATTTGCTAGAATTTTTCTTTGTGCTTTGAACTAATTTTGTCAATTCTTCTGTGTTTGAGAAGTATCTTATATTTACTGAATATCAGACTTCTCTTAGAAAAACAAGTTTCTGAACAAAACTTATCTCCCCAGTCCACAACTGCAGCATACGCTGGTCCGAGGGCCACAGCAGTTGTTGCTGGACTTGCAGCATCTAAAAAAGTCTCAACAACACTCTCCTCTTTCTACAAGGATGGATTCATCTTTGTGCGAAGATCAAGCACAAAATCTGAACACTAAGATCTATTTTAGTTTCCAGAAGATTTCATTTGCTCAGACTCTGCATAGGGAGAACTTTACCCAGGAAAGCTACCCCATGCAAATAACAAGCAATTGTGCCTTGTAACATCTGTGTAACAACACAGAACTGCGTTATCAGGATTTGTAAAGTCTGATTCACTACATCTGAATTTTAAACAAATGTTTGAGATTAATATGTATATTAAAGTGCAACAGTTAAGTGCAACATCCGTTCTTTGACCTGGAATAGAGAAACCCACACTTTTTCACAAAACTATCTGAAGAAACCTTTTTACAAATAGCCTTTAAGAAGCCTTAATTGTACACGTGACAGGTAGTCTTTAATTACTTGCAATGTATTCCAGTTTTAAATACACAAATTTCCACAATATTACAGTGAAGCCCTAAAGACTTAACTTTTGAACTACTGAACAGATGTGTAGCTGATGAAAGTTGCAAAGAAATTATGAAGTAACTCTAGAGAAACATAAAAAAATTTACATATGTACATGAGCAAAAGGCCGTCAGTGAAATATCTTTTTAAATCCACTCCTAGAAATGAAAGTATTGGCAAGAAATCTTCAAATATTGCTAGAGACTGTTTTTCCTAGTTTCTGGATGTGCATAGAAAAAGAAACACAGTCAAACTTTCAGAACTAGCTAAAATAACAGAACAAAGCCTGAACGAAACTTCCTATTTTAAAATATAAAAACATTAATGAGAGAATGAAGTCAATTAATCGTAAAACAAGGATGTCTAGCATTAATGCCTCAAGCTTGCCATACAGTTTTAGCTCTAAGTACATTCATCTAGAACTTTTCTGATGCCAGATCTCAAGCACAGATGTGGAAGATCAGTGTATTACATACAAAAGTAAAAACATAGAAAGGGGTTATTATCCCACAACTAGAACTGATTTCTTTGGAGGGTAAAGTAATTAAAAAAAAAAGTAGACAATCCATATTTAGTCAGCTGAGAACCTGAGACTGCCTTTGACTAACAAGAAAACAGTAACAACTAGAATTGGATGGGAATGTTTTTTCCCATCTCAGCAGACTGTGTTGAAGGAGTTCTGTTTCAAACCTAAAGGAAAAAAATCAACTCTTTGTTAACTGAAATTTATGAACTAGGAAAAAAGTGTTGCTTGTGTAAGTCACAATGAAACATTTTACTGATAACTTTTTAAAATGTTTGTAAGTTTGAAAATGAAAGTTGTTGAAATAGAAAAATTTTGTATGAATCAATGTTTTTAATGAAAGTTTTTTGAAGTAATAAATCAGCATTTTCATGTAAAAGCTACTTTTGCAGATATTTCAAATCAAATTTAGTAACAGCCAATCACTGAGACTCCACATAACCTTGACAGAGATTTTGCTGGCAACAGATACAGGAAATATCAAGCCTCTGACTCTTCTGCTTTAAACAAAACATGCAATTAGTTCCTTTACCTGTACTACGAAGAAAGGAGAGTCTCCTGTGATAGGACAGCAACCCTGTCCAGGGAGAACAACTGCTAACAGTCTGTACAACACCACCAGCTGATGGTACTTTACAGGGACAAATGTTTATTCAGTGAATCCTTCCTCTTACAGAATCACAGAATGGTCAGGGTTGGAAGGGACCTCTGGAGATCATCTAAGTCCAGCCCCCTGCCACAGCAGGGACACCTACAGCAGTTGCACAGGACGGCGTCCAGGCGGGTTTTGAATGTCTCCAGTGTGGGAGACTCCACCACCTCTCTGGGCAGCCTGTTCCAGTGCCCTGCCACCCTCAGAGTAAAGAAGTTCCTCCTCATGTTAAGATGGAACTTCCTGTGCTCAAGTTTGTGCCCATTACCTCTTGTCCTATCACCGGGCACCACTGAAAAAAGACTGTTTCCATCTACCTGGCACCCTCCCTTTAAGTATTTATAAGCATTGATTAGATGCCCCCTCAGTCTTCTTTTCTCTAGGCTAAAAAGACCTAAGTGCCTCAGCCTTTCCTCATAAGAAAGATGCTCCAATCCCCTAATCATCTTAGTAGCCCTCTGCTAGACCCTCTCCAGCAGTTCTTCTTGTCCTTCTTGTCCCTCCTGAACCGGGGAGCCCAGAACTGGACACAGTACTCCAGATGCAGTCTTCCCACTCTTCAAATGCAAAAGCAGCTCTTGTGAGATTCTGAGTGAGTGGAAAGATGCCTTTTGCAAATCTATTAGCCCCACTTCAAGACTGAACAGAGTTTCTTTCTAGATTTTCAATTTTACATATATATACCTGTACGTATATGCATTAAAAAAAGAATTCTAATTTCCTGAGAGTGACCAGACTCTGTTTGTAGACGTCACAAACAGAATAAAGGATGCAGAAAGCGGGCAGTAGGCATAGGTTCACCAAGGCACAGATTTACCTTGAAAGTAAAAAAACAAAAACCAAACCAAACCAAACAACAAAACAACTCGAGGGAAGGCAGAACACTGTTTTGGGAGGACGAGTTGCCAGATTTTTACTCCCAGAGTACACCACTGAACATGTAAGTTTCTTATGGCAGAAGAAAATGCAGCAAAGTTTCAAAAACACTGAAAACCTCGGCAGCATTAACCAAACACTAAAGATGATATTACAATACCCGTTCAGCTTTGATCTATGGAAATAACATGAAATATATTGTATGGAAACAACTGAACATGATTTATGGAAAGAATTTTATAGATATGATATTAAATACAAATACCTAGATAAAAATAAGAATGACAAGAGACAAAGTTGTTTTTCATTTCTACAAAGTCTATCAAAGATGCTGTGTAAGTTTTGTGCCTCTGTAACTCTAAACAAGAAGGGGGGAAAAAAGCCTGGAAAATGGATTAAAAACAGCAAAGATGAGATATGTAACAAAAAAGGCCAAATTTAAATAAATTAATAAATGTTTCAACAAGAAAAGTTACCCTACGTTAAGTAACACAATCTGGTAGGGCAAAATACATAACTGAAATAATAACGGAGACAATATATATTTTGCAGTTATGACAGAACAAAACTAAGGCAATTTATTTTTAAATACACACCCAGGGTTAGCAGAGATCGATGTGAGTAATTAAAGGTAAAAACAAGAAAAAAATGCATAGTTTGAATTCAGAGTTTGCTAAGGACTGACAACTCAAGGGGAAGTACAAGGATGAATTGTTCTACTGGAAAGAGAACAGATGGTCACTCTTGAGCAACTCCAGTTATTTAAGAATTTACTAGTAGAGAAAACAAAAAGCAACAAAAAAAAAAAGCTAAGCAGCAAGACGTCCTTGACACAGTTTTTGTTAAGCTTTATGAAAAATAAGTTTTCCACCACAGACACCAGCTATATTAGCCTTTATAATGCAAAAGAGAAATTCTGACTCTGGTCCCGCATATGCAAACCTGTATGTGCTCAGGATCAAATACAAGCAGTGTGTTCTAACAAAGATACTAATACTCATTAGTTAAGAAAATCAAAGTAAGTTACAAAGACTGATACGTGAAGTAGTATGCTGAAACTACACTAAAGGGCACATAAGTAATGCCCAGAATCCAGTTTTTATAGAATAACCTTAAAAATAATCTTACAGAACAAACAAAAGTAATTTTTTTCCAGAACAGTCCGTTATTTGCATCTAGTCTTTTTAGTAGTACATCTTAAAGAATAAGACACAAGTCACATAACTTGAGAAAGACTATACAATTACAGATCACTGAAAGGCCCACAAAAGTGACCAAACTGAAATATCATTCACAACATTTAGTATCTCTTCTTCCTTCATTTTATGAAGGCAAGTACTGAATGAATAAACACAAGTGATCTCTCCTTAATCTAAGCAAAAACACGTTTACTTTTCCTAATACCACATAACAACTGACCTTGCTCATGTAACAAAACTGATTTCAACAGGAAAGCACAAAATATTTATTATGATTTGGTTAAAGAGGGAAGAAAGTATACGATTCCAACGTATATGAAGCATGAAAAAGACTGAATTCCGACTTAACTGGCTATCTAGTATTGTTTCTTGATAAAGACTGGTCAATTTTCTTGTTTTAGTTTATTGTTCTAAAACTGTCACATGAAAAATACTATGAAAAACTGAAATGTGTATATTAAATAGACTAATTAAACATACTGTTAAAAAATCATTAGCAGTCCTTACCATACTCACCATCCAGACCTGGCAAAACAAATGGTGTAGCACTGAAAGCAAAGAAATCTCTCATGGAAACAAGTCCTTTGCCAACTGAATTGTCCAGGCTATCCCTTTACCTTTAAATTATCTATTTCTACCTTGACTTTAAAGTTATATCCGTTGGTTTTAAAGGCCGTAGTCTCTTTTGGGTAACTTGTTCTGTTCAAAAAAAATCATTACGTGCCTCAATCCAGCATCATAATACAACGTGCCAAGTACAACTTCACCTTGATAAGCCTCTGACCTACTGCAGATCGAACAGGATCTTCCCCTTTAAACATCTATCCACACTGTCCATATCTATGCATCTTCTTCCACAGACTATATCTAACTGTTTTAATCCCTGCAAACCAATTAGCTACAGGTCTCTACTACTTTAAACATTTAAGAAACTAACGGGGTGTAAGCAATTTCTGAAGAGATACATGTCTCGTCAGGAACATGACTGTCAAGAACATGAAATTCCCACAAAACTTCCTGTGGAAGTTTCAATAAATTATGTAAAACTGCTCATCTGTGAGCCTCAAGCTCCGGGCCAGTAACTAGCAGTAAACTCCAGGGTCAGTACTGGGTCCAGTCCTGTTTAACATCTTCATTAATGATCTGGATGATGGAACAGAGTGTACCCTCACCAATTTGCTGATGACACAAAACTAGGACAAGCAGCTGATACGCTAAAAAGTCATGCTGTCATCCAGAGGGAATTGGACAGGCTGGAGAAATGGGCTGGCAGGAACCTCGTGAAGTTCAACAAGGAGAAGTGCAAAGTCCTGTACAGGAACAACCCCAGGCACCAGTACATGCTGGGAACGACCCAGCTGGAAAGCAGCGTGGCAGAAAAGGACCTGGGGGTCCTGGTGGACGCCAAGTTGAACATGAGGCAGCAACATGCCTGTGCCATGAAGGCGGCAAACGGTATCTGGGCTGCATTAGACATATCATTGTCACCAGGTAAAGGAAGGTGATCTTTCCCCTCTGTTCAGTAGTGGTGAGGCCACACCTGCAGTACTGTGTCCAGTTCCGGGCTCCCAGTACAAGAGAGACATGGACATGCTAGAGACAGTCCAGCAAAAGGTACAAAGATAATTAAGGGACTGGAGCATCTCTCCTATGAGGAAAGGCTGAGACAGCTGGGAGCGTTCAGCCTGAAGAAAAGGTGGCTCAGGGGGGATTTTATATATAACTCAGTATATTGGTATATCCTCGAAGATATTCAAAAGCTGTCTGACATGGTCCCAGGCAACCTGGTGTAGGTGACCCTCCTTGGAGGCAGGTAGGGTGGACCAGATGACCTCCAGAGGTCATGTTCATTAAACATTGTGCTTTCTTTTCTGTGACAAGTCCTTTAAAACTTACTTTTTATTACAGATCAAAACATAACAGCCTCCTTTTCACAACAGGATTTCATTTTCACAGTTTTAAAATTCATTGCTTACACCACTTATAAAATAGCAGTAAGAAAACTTTAACCCTAATTTTAGTCTGTTTAAGGAGAATGCTGACCTACTGAGGCAAAAACCCTCAAACTAGAGAGCGATTTCTTCAGCATCAATGGTATTTTATCCCAACACGAAAAGCACTTTGGGTTTTGCATTCAAGATCTAATAAATAAATAGTATTCTACAATACTAAACACAGCCCTGTATTTTAATATGCATGAGACATGCAGTTGTTTGTTCTTTATCACAGCTTCTTCCTTCCAAGAAGGACAGATACATTAGCCTAGCTCTGCACAGATTCAGACTTTCAGATTTGTTCTCTTGATTTAAATCCACGGAAATTTTATCTTCATTACGCAATTTTTGTAGATTAAGAGTGGCATAAGTGGGAAATGTATGTTTGAAATACAATGAACAAGCCTAATACTTCTAGGATACTGCATTTCTTAGAATGTCCCTAATGCATATTAAATAATAGCGATAGTACTTAAAGAGACATAAGACAGCATTTCGGAATCAATTATCAAGAGCTTTCGGTGCACCTCAACTAATGAGGGAAGGAAACACTTTTTCAGAAAAATCAATTATTTTTCCATTTGTGGCATCGTATGAAAGACTCTCAGACATCGTATCTGTAAGAAAATACTGCCTGTTAGAAGTTACTGGAATTGGATCATACTTGGATGCGCAGTTATATTTCTGCTGTCTGGAATCTAGACTGGTTAGCTCTATATTGGAACAGAAGTATCCATTGGTGGATGAAATAGGTGGTGTAGTCCTTCATTTCTCTGTTACAAATATATAGGGATCGACACCTGTAGCAAAATATAGATTCTCTAAGTATAAAATATGTATATTGAAAGTCAGAAAAAAATAAAATACTGCTCCAAAAACAATATAAACTTAAGTAGTACTGTAACATCATCCAGAATCTTCAGTGCCATCATGAGATGCTATAAAACATACATGATGTAACATCACCAAAATTGTTTATTGCTAATAGAACTCGTACAGAAGTAAAAATGTTTGTTCTTCTAAGCTGCAAGGAAAACCCTACTGTTCTCGCGCAGCAGCTATTTTGTCTGTATGCTCCAATTTTTGGAATTAGTTTCTGCAGGACATAAGCTCTGTCCAGAATGCTATATAATCTATATTCAAAAGGCCACAGAGAGAGGGAAGGGGAACATGGAAACAAAGACTGATGATAAAACCAAGCAGTAACTCAGTAGATATTAACTCATAGTGGACTTTTTTTAAAAAAAACCTTTAATTTTTCATAATCTGACACCTGAGGGATAAGAACAGGCAGGTTGGAATCAGCTGCTTTGAGAGCAGCACCCTTTGTATAGTATGGTGTGAAAGAAAGCATGGAAACAATGGGAAAAATATTACGGGTCTGTCATGGGGAGAACACAAAAGGTGGTAAAGTTCAGAGATACAAGGTTGGAAGATGAAGGACACTTAAAACGAGAGCCAGAACATTAACATAGTTCAAGCAGATGGTAAAGACTAGATCAATAGAACTAACTGCTATTAAGACAGAAACGTGTGCATGGATATTTTTTTCAGGTACTTAAGAGCCTTACTTTATGAATTACAGTATATGTCTTTAATGGAATTCAAAAATGAGGTTTTTAATTTAAAAATTCCCTGGATCGCTATTAAAAACTGAATTCTGAAGACAACACTCACAGATGCAGCATTACTTACAAATATACTAGAGTTGTTTATTGTTTTATTTTTCAGTTATCCAAAAGTGTCTTAAATACCCTATTTTTTTTCCATGATTGATTCCCTTCGTAAAAAAAACCCCAAACTTTGGTGTTTTGTCTCAGTACTAGGGAATTGCCTTATTACAGCACCCTCTCATCACAAAGGAGGATCTCTGACACCTCAGGTCACTTTCATGTCAGGACTATACTCAAATTTATGTTTTTGAGAAAGTTGAAGTGTTCTTAATTCTTAAAGTTTCTGTTGATTTAAGACAGTAAGCATCACAGCAAGTTGCTGAAGCCTTTAGGTCATCCAGTGTGGGTTACTGAAGAAAGAAATTAGCAGAATAAGGCAAACTGACATTGACATATTTAAAAACACATAAAATAGTTTCTTGGATCTCAATATACAGTTTTCCTTGCTACAAGAAGTCCCTGCTGCCCATAAGCTGGTTAAGGCTCTGAAATGACACAACCCCTGTAAGCTTTATCATTTCTAACTCTACCAATCACAGAAGATTAATTTCTTCAATACATAATTGGGTTAAACATAAGTAATCCAGTAAGGAAAAATAATTTTTTTTGAGCTGGTAGGGGAAGATTTGGCTTGGCAGCAGAGTAGAGAATATATAATTAGGCCATACCAATACCCTTGAGAAATAAGCAAATTCTATCAGGACTGAACATGAGCCAGCAGTATGCCCTGGCAGAAAAGAAATCCGACAGTATCCTTGGCAGTGTTAACTGGAGCATGGGCAGTGTACCAAGGGAAGGGATTATCCACCTCCACTCAGCGCTTACTAGACCACACCTGGAATACAGCACCCAGTGTTGGGGCTCCCAAGAGAAGGGAGACAGCAATAAACCGGAGTGAATTCAGCAGAGAAGCACCAAGATAGTCAGGGCGTGGAGCACCTTTCCCATCAGGAGAGGCTGAGGATGAAGGCTTGCTCAGCCTGGAGAACGGACTGCTTCAGGACCCGACAGTATCTGCGAGGAGGTGATCATGGAGACAAAGCCAGGCTCCTCAGAGTGGTGCATGATGAGAGAAGGATAGACAACAGACATAAGTTGAAACAAGGGAGTTTCAGTCTGGATAAAAGGAAAGTCTTTTTCACCCTGATGACAGTCAAGCAGTAAAACAGTTTGCCCAGGGAGGCTGTGCAGTCTGCATCCTTGGAGGTTTTCAAGACCACAGGATAAAGCCCTAAGCAACCTCAGTTGGCATGGCTTTGAGCAGGAGGTTGGAGACTAGAGGCTGCTTGAGCATGGGGTCTGGACAATCTCCAGAAGTCCCTTCCAATCTCAACCATTCTACGATTCTGCAACTTCCTGGGGTCTCTTCCAACCTGAGTTTTCCTATTAATTTATTGAATAAAAATAAGATAAAAATAAAAGATTAAGCTAGTTCTAAATATAAAGCACTCCATTACTTTTTGCAAGATAATTCAGATTTCTAATGATTATTTTAAATAATAACTTAAACTAGAAGTAAAAATAGGTCTGGTTATTTTAAATTAAGAATTCATTCAAAACTCATAGAACATTTGTTAGAAGTAGTAAGCTTCTAGTGTAGGGTTGGAAAACAATTTGTCAGTGACTAAAAAAGCTCACAGTATAGAAAAAAAGGAATAATTCCTACTTTCGTATTTTAACAATGTCAGTGTGAAACACTGCCATATGCCAGATGCTTAAAAATCAGACTGAATTTTGGATAGAGTCTTCAAAAACTAAAAATAGATTTACACAAACAAGTAACACCAAAATAAATAAAAACCAAACACAAAACTATTCTCAAATAACAAAAAAGCAGAAAATTAAAAGGAGTGAGAGACAACAGCATTGGTTTACTGTTTTAATGTAGACTTATACAAGAATAAGAAACTGTCAATATAATCACTTGTATTTTCCCCAAAATATTTTGAAAAAAAATCCAGCACTCTCAACTCAAGTTTGACTTGTAACTAAATCTCTCGAAAGCAAAAGATACAGCCCCAAAATCTAGAGAGGAGTACATTTTTTCAATTAATTGATAAAATTCTGCCTCCGGTGAAATAAGTAACTACATCCCCTATGAAAACCCAGCCAACAAAGTTGGAAGAGCTGAGTTGTTCTTCCTATTTCTATCAGCAAATTCCCGTCAGGTCTCTGGCAATCCAACAAGTAATCTTGTGGCATAAATTTCTCATACACAAAAACCTTCCACCTAAAACTTTACATTTTCTTTCCCCAAGTTTTTAGAGTTGAACCACTGGATCTTAAAAGTCTTTTGCCTTTGGAAAAATCCATAAAAATCTAAAGGATGTTTAATGCTCTTTAGGAAAAGATTAAATCTAACTAGTGCTTTCAGAATTGAAATCTGAAAAATAAAGTTTATTCAACTGTAAGATGTGTCTTAATGTTTAAGCTGAACCTGGTTAATTAAGGAAAATAATCATCATCTGTTGATGGAAAAACCTACCTCCTGTGTTAAGAAACCTTTATTTAAACACTCTTCATACTCTATGAGTTTATTTAACAGAAGGAAAAACAGACTAGCAAGCTTAATTTAATTTTGTGGTTTAATGACTAACTCATAAGAATGTGTATTGCATTCATTTTCCAGGAATGTTAATATAGATTGCTTAGAAACATAAGAAGAGTTGTAACAGTACAGATTGTCCCTGAACAACACTTAATGAGTGATTATGGTTACTACCATTATCAGAAGTCTTTGACTTTGGGGCTGTAACCAAGCTTATTTACAGAAGGGGAAATCCTTCTACGTACATTCAAGAGACACTGAGCCTTGTCTATGATTCTGTTACTTCAATTTTCTGCAACAGAAAACCAGAATTTGAGTTTCTCACTTTTTGTGTTGATGTACTATAAAATGCAACTGATATAATGTATACCATAATTGATAACTCTGAGCTGTCCTGTTGCATAAAAGCTCAAGTTCCTGAAAGAAAATTTATGAGCCATTTTTATTTCTGAGGGGAAAAGTGTTTAGCGTAATAGTTGGAAATGGTTTGTTTCAATTATCACAAGCCTTTCCCCCCGAATATGTAATACATGAATGATTAATGCTTCATGATATAAAAATTAAACATAGCTAATCACTGATATCAACAAATGTAAGATAGAGAACTAGGTTAAAGGCAAAACGATTTGATGTACGCTTAGTGTTTTCTCATGTCCTTTTATCCCAACTTAATCTAAAAGATGACACCTATACTCAGTCTAATTTGTGCAAAGCCCAGCAGGTATTGTGGTATCAAAAGCAACGTGTCTTGCCCAACTGCAAAAGGCTGACAGTCAAGTTTGGAAAGGATCTCCTTCAGCTACAGAGCTATCAGTGCTACTCCTGAAAAGAAAAGAGGGGAGAAACATCTGTGAAGAATCACTTCCTTTTTACTTTCCCTGGGAATATTTAGCATTTAGAAAGCAGAAGGGAAGAGTTAGGAAACGGGTATCTCAGAGAGAAGGTAGAACCTACCTACTGTGATACTCCCTGTTTTGGTCTGGAGGCTGGTGTTACCTGTTAGGAAAAGGGGAAAAAAAACATTAAAAGCATATTATTAAACTGGTTTCTGAAATCATAACAAAGGCTAAAGTAATGTGATGCTATACAAGGATTATAGTTATATCTGATTTGCATATAAAAGCAAAATAGCACAGACCAGTTATATTGCTTGAATATTACTGCTTTATAAACAAAAATCTCAACACATGTGTGTAACAATGAAGTGATTCCAGACAATAAAAACACTCTGACTAAAGCTGAAAGACGCAGACTGGATGTGAGGGAGAGAAAAGCAGAGAGGCATTGAGAGGCTAAAGCACAATATTTTCATATTGTATTTTGGGCCTTTTTTTTTTTTTTTTAAATTGTTCTGAAGCCTGCAACAGTGCTATGGATGATTTAAGTAGTTCAATAGGATGAGTAACATAAACAGTTTCTATTTTCCTCTTCTATATACATACATACATGCCCCACCCCTGGACTCACTGAACATACCTACTTCCCTCCAAACTTACTCTTCTGTGCATGACAACCCCTTGTCAATGCTTTTCACTGACTTCAGTGAGATCTGAGTGCGTTGGACAAATTGGAGAACATCAAACAAAAGAGGGTGTAAGGCATAAAATGTAGAATGGTCTCCTACTGAACTTGCATTACTTTGAACAGGCACTGGTGTTTTAGCCTTAAAATCTCAAAATACATAGTCTTCCCCTTTACCTATGGCATCAAGACAATCTGGAAGGAGGACAGATGTACCTCATAACAGAAAAGCCATCTATACTACAAAGTCTAACAAAGTTGGTAGAAACTTCCACATATGTTACACATGTATAATCACCTCACAAAAAATGCTTTAATTTAAAACAGTACACCACAGCATGTCATTTCTGCCACTCCCTCACCCTCCCAGGATAACAGATTAAAAAATGAGGTTGATCGCAGTAATTTAGTAATACAACAATTTTCAGATTTTTTGGAAGAGGCCTTTAAAATTTGCAAAAAATCAAGTTCTGCTTCCATCTTCTGTAATTACACAGTAGTAAACAGCCATTAGTGTTTTTCTTAGTGGCCTGTGGGCTGAAAGCTAGAAAAGCAGCCTATCATCAATAGTCTTTAATTCACCCTTTCAAGCACATACTGTACAAAATACTTCAGGGTTCTGAAAATCAGAGTTGAAACAAAACCATATTTCAATATATTTGAACGATGTTTGCCTTTATTGTTTGCTGTTTTTAAATGGCACGCTGCAATTATCCCACCCTTTTCCCCATTTTATCATGACTAGTACTTATTTTTGTACAACCTACAAAAAAGCCTAGGGTTTTGTCAGCTACCAACTCCTATGGGGCTGAAACTAGATTATACTCTGTCTGAATATAGCCCCTGGGACTTGTGGGTTTGCTGTTGTTCTTTGTTTTTCTGGGTTTTTTGTTTTCTGTTTTGATAAGCAGGTCCTTGAAAAATATTAAACATTTGGAAATCAAACTCCTATTAACCACAACCTTATATGGCAGATATGACTAATGTTGCGTAATGTAAACATATTAGTGTGATAGGATCACTTCAAACATTTAGCTAGAACAAAAGTTGCTTTTAAAGCAGCTAGGAATGTCCTGCTGTGTTGGGACCTGCAGTGCCTACAGACAGCGCGCAGAAGTGTGCTTTTGGTCGTGTGATTGTTCCATGAAGGCCAACACTTCACTAACAATTTTTAAGCTAGCCAAGTATTTTTCGGACATGTCAAGGGCAAAGAGAGAAAGACCTGACTAGAAGTAACTGTTAGTTTGATTATTACATCCAACTGATTTTAGCAATGTAGTGCAATACTATAAAGTCCAAAATGTAATAGTTTTAACAGAATATTGATGACTGTATGTTAGCGTTTTTCTTTTTATTGCTTTTGAAGAAATAGTTATCTTGTCTATCATGTACAAGCTTTGCTTCTCCATAAACACTACAAAACTTCAAACTACAGTATTGCAAGTCAGGATCAGTATAGGACCGCGGCAAAAGATGGATTGGGGATATAAATAAAGGCATCACTATACATTGTATTACTTCCATTCCTTCAATTTGTTTTGAAGGCTCTCAAGGTGGCAGGGTTATTTTGATGCACAGAAAAAGCAAATAAACCACCATGCAGCTTTTTAACACTTTGACTTTGCATTTTAAATTTGCATCAGACTAAAGTAGTGACACGCCTAAAAGGGAACAAAACTAAAATTAATTACTACGATCCCTTTATATACAATGAAATCCAGAAACATACCAAAAATTTATGGAACATACTTTGGTATATCAGATTCTTTTCAGAAGGGATTATAGAGTGCCAAGCTCAAGCATTATACTGTACTACCTTCAAAACACTGCAGGTTTTCTACTTTGTCTTATCCTGTCAGTGACCTGAATAAGGCAGCTATATGTTCACCTTTTCCTAGGTATTAATTAGTACGTAAATAAAGTAACTTCGATACCTATGTTCTCCAATGTGATTCTCTCACATAATGAAACAGTTGCTAGACTATGACAAAAGAAAAGGTCAAAAGCAAATATAAAGTCCTGCACATGAGACAAATAACCCTGTAAAGCAGTAAGAGTTGAGTGCTGACCATTTCCAAAGCAGCTTTGCAGGTAAGGACCTGTGCATCTTGATTGACACTATCTTCAGTATGAGTCAGTAAAGAAGGTCAGCTGCATACTGAGCTGTATGATTAAGAGTATAGGCAGCAGGTAAAGCCCTCTTGTGAGACTGCATTTGGAATATTGTGTCCAATTTTGAGCTTCCCAGTCAAGAAAGTCACTGATGTACTGAAGTGAGACCAGAGAAAGGTATTGAGAAGATTAGGGGCCCAGAGCACACTACAGACTCTCAGAGAGCTGGGTTTGTTTTCCTTTAAAAGGACAAGACTGAGGAGGAATCTTGTTGTAGTCTTCAACTACCTAACACCCATAATGGAAATTATTATTTCAAAAAAAAAAAAAAGTTTTTTCCAACCAGAAGCATAATTCAGGACTGGAACAAGCCACTGAGAAAGGTCATGCAATCTCTGTCCTTGGGAATACTCAGCTGAAGCTCAACCAGACAAGGCCACGAGCAAGTTTGCTCTAATTAAGCCCACTTTAAGCATTGGTTTGGACTAGATGTCAAATTCCTCTCCAACCAAAACTATTTTGGAAATACAATAAATTAATAATTAATGCAACTCAATCCAAGACTTTGGCACAGTTGCAAAGAGGGGTTTTCTTTTTCTCCTATGTGCCCCTCTGTGGAGGGGCCTTGGATAAAGTAGCACATTTCTCAGTCTCAGAGCTGTTGTCCTTTTGGTTTTCACGTGTCAGCTAGAAAGCTCTATGGCATCTGTCATCTGTAACGCCTGTTACAGAAACTCATTAAAATGACTCAAAAACAATTTCTTCAAAATAGTGCATTATTCATTTACCATAAAAGTATGAAGCATGCAAAAGAGCAATTAAAAATGCCTACATGCATATTCTCTCACCTTTAGCTTTTTTTTTTTTCTTGGTAAGACTGATTAGATTCAATGGGGACCACTTACCCCCTTCCCTTCAGTTGCGGGTTGGACTACAGAAAAAGCCATGTGTGCTCACTGATATTTCCATAGATATCTTAATCCCCCATTCTAAGGGCATCTTAAATATTTCAGCAACTTCAGATCTGAGACATATGCTGGGAACAGTCCATTTCTGGACACTGCAGTCTAGCTTTCTTATTGGATATATGAATTACTTAGATTTTACCTGAAAAGGTGCCTGCAGAATGCAAGCTACTTTATTATTTTAAGACAGCATTACTCAAATTCCTTGTTGTGTAAAACATACACCTTTTCAGAGGCAGTAAGTTTAATATGAAAATTGCTTAAGATATTTTTAAGTAAAATCTTAAATTCTATTAAGTTTTTTAATTACCAGTACAGCACCAACACAACAATCATGTACTACAAGAAGTGAAATCTAGCAGACATTAAAAAGGGAGCTAAGCTCAATTTAAATTAAAAGTCAAATGTTCAAACTACCATTGGTATTCATCCTAACAGCAAAACAGTCATTTTATAAAAAAACCATTACAGTAATTTTTGTTCTATAACAAAAATACCAGTTTCAACGATGTTAAATACATGTTGCATACAATATACTCTCACTTTCTTTAAAAATAAAAGGCTCAGACAATCTTTTCTCTGTAGTTTGCTACTATCATGCTGGTAGGGTTTTTTTGTCTGTTTGCTTTTTGTGACAGCAAAGAAAATTTAACTTCTGATTGTATGCTCATGCCTCCATAATCTGAGGCACTGCACAGCAAGAATATTGAAGACGGTATCACTTATGGGATTGCTTAAGGACTGCGATACAGAATCATTATAGTGTTTCTACACAGAGTCAGAGTCTTTCAGGTCCTAATTTTAATTCCATCCAGACCCTTCCTGAGCCAAGTTTGCACTCGAGCTGACTGTGTGAATTGTACAGCCCGAGTTTCAACTACAAAATAGGTCTCAGGCAGGTTTGTAAAGTTTGTGTTGCCCTGATTTCGAAGTTCTCAGTTCAAAAGCAATGAAGTCTAGCTCAAGTTTTGTGCACAATATGCTGATTTTATGCCAAGTATAATATCAAGATACTGTCAGCTATAGGGAAATAGTGGGCTTGATTGCCCAAGAAGCAATCTGTCCAAGTGTTTACAAACAAAACTACTCCTAAAATTGAGCTACCTCATGAACAAAGACTAGAAGTGATCGATTTTTTTCTAACAAAAACTTAGGAGTTTATTATTTCCACTAATATGTACGTGTGCATGTCTGTGTATATATATGCAATATAATAATTTAAAATACTTTAAGAGTATTTGCTTTTACTATTAAAACATGATTGAGGACCCTGATGTTTTGCAGAAAATATTTTTCTGAAAGAAATAGAAGTACCAAGCAAATGTTAATGTGCAATTGTTTTTAAAAGAAACAGCTAAAATAATGTTAGGTGTTCCAGATCCATTTAGTAGAGAGCTCATGAAAATAACCCTGAAATAACTCAAGAAATGTCTGTATAATTTGGATACCATTCTATTTGTTTTCACACCGTTGTTCAGCCAAATGACAATGAGGCATTACTAAGGAAGTAAGTAACTAACTACAGCAGTTATAATTTCATTTTTGTCACAAGAAAATAAAATTAAACTTTCGGATGCACACAGAGGCATGAACATGCTCACAACTGATCATTCCACAGTATCATTGTATTGGTTTGAAGTTAGAAAAACCCCCAAAACAGCTTATCAGACAGAAATACCAGTAACAGTACAGTCTACATGTTAGGTAAAAAAAAAAAAAAAAAAAAATCTTATTTCTGGCTATGCATGCTGAAATGAACTTTACCTAACAGGTTTAGAAGCAAGTCTTAAGTTTACTCTAAATGAACAAAGGAGTTGCTCCTTTAAGTAAAAAACAAGAGTAATTTCTGAAGCAAGATGACAACATAAAATTGCTGAGAAATTGCAGCAATTTGTTTATAAGGCATATAGCTGGAAATCTGGAACTCCGACCTGAGTAATTTTCACTCTTTGTACATCCTCCAGTTTGTTTTACTTAATGTTAAATCACCACAAATGCATTACAGGACAGTCAGAATTCAGTGGAAATTTTGTTAAATTGGAAAACCACACCAGATTTCAACCCTGACTGCTGTTTATATAAAAGACACTCAAGTTAATTAGTTTTAGCTCTAGGCAAAGGACAGTAAAGGGTGGATGGATTAGACTTTCTTCCCCGCAGTCGCAGAACAGTCACCACTCTATTAGTATAAGGTGCTAGCGCACACGCACAGACCATTTCTGCTAAAAATGTAGCAATACAACTGAGTTCTACCACAGTTCTTAGTAGATGCTGTAAGAGTTACTTCTCCTATGAAGAAAATAAAGGGAGGAGAAAGGGGAAGAGAAGTCTCTTTACTAATTTTAGCATAATTTTCATTGCTGAGCTTTAAAATATTTTGTCATCCTTAATGTGTGTGATATGTTTCTTTCCTACAATATATACTTTTTGCTATTTCACAAGCGTGTTTATAAATTTTTTTTAAAAATACAGTATGCTACATGGTAAGTTAATTCTCATCAATTCAGTTTCTAACAAATACAGAACTCTTTTGTTCATATATTGCGCACAGTTGATTTAGTGATAGTCTATAGCATTAGTCCATTTCTTACTGTGAACATTATGAATACCTTCAAAGCAAGTAAATTTGCGATGGTATTTCCGTAACCACATGACCGTATTTCCTTCTTACCATGAATACTTCCCAGCAGAATATCACCAGCTACTGAAGACAAAGATGATGATTCTGCATAGAGATACTTAGTTTTCAGCAACCCATCTTCAGTAGATATGTTGATGGATGTCCCCTGCAGCTTCTCTATATTCACACTCTAAGAGAAATAAACATAATGGAAAACTTGTCATCACAGTTTGAAAAAGCAGAGGGAAGTAACACTATTAAGAGGCAAAACAAATGGAAAGCAGTTGTTGGTGCAGAACAAACGGAATCAAGTTCTTCGTTAAAAGCTACACAAGACGAAATAAAAACCCTTTTCATCCATGAAATTTGACCAACAAATTAATGATTCTTCACAACATGCCTATGAGCTATTACATCTATCATAGAGGTGAAGAACCCAAACAGTCAAACAGATGAAAAAAAATTGATTTATTTTTAAAAAACAAAAGTAAAGAAAGAATTAGCTTTAATAATGAAGGCTTAATATTCACACAGCATTATGACACTTAAAGCATTGGTAATCAGTTTTCTCCCACCACATACCGAAACATCCACTGTCTTTGTTACGTTCAGCTATTTATGCAGATTTTTAAGTGGCTCACTTTGTAGAAAGAGTTTTGGTGAAGGTTTGCAAAAAAGCCACAGCTGCTCTTTTTCTCAGTATAATTGTTCATATTACCTTGGTTACTCAGGCCTCTATTCTTGGACTTAAGCCTCAAGCTATACAAAGCCTTGAAAGATGAGGGATAAGATTACCATTTCTACTTTTTTTTTTTCTCAATAGAAATGGAGAGAAAGGATAAGATCTGAAAAGTTGCACTATGGATGAATTTGGGGAATAAAAGGTGATAGACGAGATTATCTATGTACAAGTAACCAGTCGAATGATATAACCCACACCCACCTGAACAAAACAGATCATGTGCTTGTGCAACTACTATATGAATTTAATTCTATTCTTCCTCATTTAAACTTGATTTATGATACAATCATGCAAGGTTCATAGCTAACCCCCACTCAATTTGGTTTTATTTTGTTTATGCAGACTAACTGAATTACACAAAATCCTTATTCATTACATGAAATGATATAAGGCCTGATAGATCAAATTGTGCCTTAGGTCAAGTTATCTTTAAATCCACTTTGTCATTTTAGCATTGTCATCTTGAGGGAAAAAGTTAATACAAAAAAAAGCAGTCTGCTGACCCTTCCAGTGTTTTATTATACAAAGAATAAGCTGTGGATGAAGTTAGAGGTATTCTGACAAACAGCAACCAGTGTTGCACAAACTCCATGCTGTATTGTGTCCCAAGAAGTGAGCTAAAGAAGCTGGTTTAGTATAGACTATATGACAGCCACATTATTCTGTGACCTTACCAATCCATACACACTGAGCTTTGTGCCATCTATACAACTTAAGTCATAAGATTACAGAATGGACTATTCTCTTAATACTTTTGACATGATGCTACAATAGTAGGTCTCCAAGGATGTAACAAGCTACCTTTAAGAAAATCTGGGGATCAAAGTGCTGTGCTAGAATTAGAGATATGTGACAGTCAACAGCTACGATCTCTGCAGGTGATGCTGCTTAGAACTATGATACAGAATCTAAGCATCAACAGTAAACAAAACCAATGATATTAAGGCAGAATTTGTCACTACTGAAAGTGACAGCAATTCAGCTTTTAAATCTTTCAATGCTTCTAACAAAACTCTAACAAGCAGAGACGTTAACAAACAGAAGTTTACACTGCATCTGTCCGGTGAATGTTTTTGACAGAATACTCCACTATTCCCTCACCCAGAATGGCGAAGTGTAAACCTGCTGTGGCACACAGTCAAAGCAACAAGGAAGAGAAAAGGCACTGTCATTTTAGGGTCTATGATCTAGATCTGTTCTGTAGAGAGTTAAATGACTTGCAGAGAACTTTTCCAATTTTAGCAGGGCCATCATTGCTATCAGCACAATGAAAATACAGCACAGCACACTTTAAGGTGGAGGGGAGGGGAATAAAATAAAAATATCTGCATAGTTTGGGTGCACACTGGCTGCCTTTTGGCATTCCTGAATGAGAAAAGGAAAGCCCCAAAAGCTACATCTGTCACTGTGGTATGCAAGTTTTGACTCTATTTAGATATTTTTCTTATTTAAATATTACAAAGTATTTTATTATAAGCAAGTTCACATACCAACTCACTTACCAGCCTCAACTACCTTTCTCAAAAATGCACAGCAATAAAAGATTTGTCTCAGGACATGATAAAAAAAGTACTGCATCGGCTATTTACTACAAAAAAATAAAACAAAAGCTACCAATACAATGAACATTTGTTTCAGAATAACCCAAATTGGAGCAGAGGCGGGGGGAAGAAGTCAGACTGCTCAAGTATAAGACTAAAACAGTATTCTAGATAGGGAAAGCATAAAAAAAAGTTTGCTTTTTACTGAGACTAAGTATGTTTTCAATCCCAAATTCTTTAACTTTTATGAATTTTTGGCAGAACACAGATGTTGCACTCTGCTAAATAAGTGTTATAGAAAAATCCCTGTGGCACAGATTAGCTAATGACTACCCAGTCAAACAAATTTGATTACTTTTGTCCATTGAACCACTAGGTTTTCTGGAAAAATTCCTTCCCTTGAGAGTAGAGCCTTGGGAGTTACAGTCACTGAGACTGACCACATGCTTAAGTTTCATCAGTTTCTTACCCTTTAAAGAAAAAGCGTCAGTCTATCTTCATAAATCAGACTGAGATTGTTTTTGCACCTGAACACATTTTCAAGATGAAAACTAACATCTTGTTATGTTTAAATATGACATAAAGAACTCCTTCCTCACATATTCCTTGCCTTGGCCTTCCTTTTTGTGCTGTCCTTTCTCAAATATTTTACTAGTGTCTTCTCCATTTTCCCCCTTAAAAATATCCTCTGTTTCTCTAGTGCTTAGTGTCCTTTACCACATCCTTTCCCTCCCCACCTCCAGGAGGGGGTTGGAAATGCTGACAGAGCCATAACTACATAATGGTGACTGCAACTGATGGAAGAAACGTCTCATACAAACACACACATGAGACGTAAGGCTGACTGATTATTAACAGGAGTGGCCAACTGAGAAATGAAATCTCATGCTGTCCTTCCTAACTACACAGCAAAGTTTGTTAATGAGAAGCTGTGATGGATGCACTCAACCCCTTAACCAAACTACCGGTGGTTTGGTACAGGCTCCAAAGGAGGTGAAGACCTGAGCTGCAGCCAGACCAAGAAATTATAGAATGGTTTTGGTTGGAAGGGACCTCCAAGATCATCTACTTCCAACCCCCTGCCATAGGCAGGGACACCTCCCACCAGCCCAGGTTACTCAAAGCCCCATCCAGCCTGGCCTTGAACACCTCCAGGGATGGGGCAACCACAACTTCCCTGGGCAACCTGTTCCAGTGCCTCACCACCCTCAGAGTGAAAAAATTCTTCTTGATATCTAATCTAAATCGACCCTCTTCCAGTTTGAAGCCATTACGCCTTGTCCCATCACTACACGCCCTTGTAGGCCATTTCCTCTCATCCTATCATTTTTTACTTGGGAGAAGAGACCGACCCCCACCACGCTACAACTGCCTTTCAGGTAGTTGTACAGAGCGATAAGGTCTCCCCTCGGCCTCCTTTTCTCCAAGCTAAACAACCCCCAACAACAGTACAGCTACAGCACCCTCTGGGCTCTTTTGTACATAAACGGCAGGCTAGCATCCACTACAAAAACCGTGGGCAATTTAATTTTGACAGTTTTTGGAATATCCAATAGCAAGTTGCTCAGTTTACAGCAAGACGTTAACAACAGCTCACAGCTGGCTCTATACAAGTGAACATATGATCTCGAAACCCAATTTACAAGGGGTACAACAGTGCCAAATGGCACTTTACAGAGGTGATTTTGGACTCCTAGAACTCAATAGCTTGGTCTCTATTCTATCCTTGGCTAGGGAATACTACCTGCACTCTTTCTGATTCTTCCCAGTGCTGCTGGTTTTAAGGGTATGTTATTGGTTCTGACAGAGTACTGCATGCATCCAAGCTACTTCAGACTCGGCTTGGCACCACGTGTTCATATAGCAATGCTTCTGATCTAATGAATCCTAATGCAACCAGTTTCGTGGACATTACGATGCCTAAACATTCAAGTTGAGCCTAAAACCCAGACTTGGTGCGAGAACTGTAGTATTATGCAACGGAGACTAGCTCTACATTATTTTAAAACATGGAGAATTGACTACTTATGGCAAGAAACAAAACCAGATTAGAGCAGCATGAGGTTTGTGTCATACTGCCATCTGCTGAAAAAAGCAAGCTACTTCTCTATGAAATTTTTCCTGTTCATGATTCTTTCTCACTGTATGTCATAATAAAGCTACATGTGATTATATTTCCTCAGCTGCAAAGAAATATACAAAACCTACAGTTCTGTTCTTACAACCGTATAATGCTGGCAGTGTACAGCATGTACAAATATCAAGCCACTATTCACGAAACACAAACTCCTAGGCCTATTGCAGAATCCAGGTGCCTAGATACCAGCCAGGTAAAAAGTTTAAGACTGCTGTGAGGGTCTACATAATTAAAGCTGATGAGTTGTATCAGCTAGCACAACTTGTGCACTGATGGCATGATCACATGCTTATTACTGCTCTTTCTGTGGAGCCTGTTTACTAACCCAAACCAAGCATAAGATAAGGTAGTATAATAAAAAAGACAAACATAAGTTAACAGCAAAATGACAATCAACCACTAAGGGTCATTAAATATTCTTCAGCACATTCTTCAAAATTTAGTCATTTTGCAACAAATAAGGTGAATAAGCCATTGAAGAGAATGTTTTACTTCTTACTTACACCCTTCTCTGTTGCACGAATATCTGTATTTCCATAAAGTGTTCCAAGACCAATTACTTTGCCACCATTTGTCCGTATATCAATTTTATGGCTCTGAAAAAAAGTTTAAAAATCATATGGTTAGTATAACCTTAATTAGAAAACAAATCATGTTTTTCAAACTGTACCACAATAAGCAACTTGGATCACAAACTTCCATTTTACTGTGAAGGTTTCTCAAGTGATTGCCAAATGTGCTGTTTGTTTCCAGTGGAGTCAAACTCCAAACAAGTCACTTTTCTTTGTAACCAGAAAAACAAGGGAAGAAACGATGCTGAGGAACCCTTTATTCTCAATACAGGTGGGTTTTTTAGTTTGGATTTGTGGTTTGTTTTTTTTTTACTAGAAAAACATTCACTCAGTATACATTAAAACAAGCAGCAAGGGAAGAAAAAGGGAACTTTGTGTTTCATTTATACTTCATCCAGAAACCAAGGTATGCATATACCCAGTGCTGCAGCAGATAAGAAACTCAGCTGGCAGTGAGAAATGAACTTGAAAACTGAAGCCTTCCAGTGACCTGGAACGGACAGGGTCACAGTAGTCCGTAGGATAATCACATATATACACAAACACACCGCAGAGCTACTTACGCTTGGAGTAGTTCGTATAGCCATAAACTTCTACAGATGCGTACTGGGGCAAACCTTAGGCCTGCAAGTAGAACCAGATCCTACAGTGCTTTGCTCTAACCAGAGTCTAATTCAAATTAGGTATTTTGCATACATCTGCATTACAATCTCAAGTTTTTCCACAAAGAAACCAAGTTTCAAGTAAAAAAATGCTATAGCCCTTGTACCTTTCAGCTGCTACTACACACAACTGACAAGAGAAAAAAATTGTCAAGAAACACAAACTAATCTCAAAGACAAAAAAATCCCAGGTCTCGAGAGTAAAACCCAACCATTTGTAAGAAGCGAGAAGGAAAAAAAAGAAATTAAAAATCGGATTTAAATCATCTAACTGTATTCATAAGATGCAACTTCAAAAAATCGGACTTTAAGAAGTCTGTGTATCTCAACAGCAAAGCTCTTTTGCTTAAGTTCACTAGCGTGAACATTGAAATAACACAGAATTAAAAAAATATTCAGCATTTTTTATACTTCATACCAGGTAAGCTTCCCCACACCCCCTCCCTTCATTTTCCCATAACACCACCTCCATTTTCAGATATATTCATTTCTGTTGAAAAGGTTATTATTCCTGTAGAAGGTATTTCATTTAGGATGCATCCATTAAATTTGATAATCAAGTATATCAGGAATATTATTTAGATTCTTAAACACCTGTCTGGATAAGCCATAATAAATTGCATTAACTAGGTCTAATCAGATAGCAACAAGATTAAGGACTTTTTTATAACAAAAAAATAAATATATGAAATCAAGTTTCTAATATAGAAGACAGACTTAAACTGTTCTGACACATTTCTGATGAAACAACAAAAACCAAAAGTTTCATGGGGTTTCAAAAGACAGGAAGAACTCTAGAACAGTGTTTCTTAATCTTTGTGTTCCCAAGACTTGCTTTCTCATCTTCATTTAAGACGCTACCCCACAGTAAAACATAACGCCACTAACTTGAGACTACAGTAGTGCTTCGGATCTTTTAAAAGATGTAAATAACTCAGCTGTTCAGTTAAGCTTCTATAAAAATACAATAGATGATTCTCTCCATGTACAGTAAACAGAACAAAGTTAAATTAGATGCTTCAGCCAGACATCACAGTTCCTTTGAGGAAGTTACATCAGGCATGTTAGAATAATGGTTAAAAAGCAAATCCTCCAAGCATATAACTTGAAGAAAATATGGGAAGTCATAAGATTAGAAGAACTAATGTATAGCAATGACTTATGCTTAACTATCAGTATGGCCACTGATAGGTAAGTAAAATAAAACCACAACATACACACTTATTTCCTCTTTTTTTTTTCCCCCCTCTCTCTATCATTTTGGAGATAGAAAGAGCTTTAATAAGACACAGGTCCCTCAACTTTTTTCCTCTTAAAAACCCCAGGCTTTCAAAGGTAGTTATGAACAGAGACACCTAACAGACAGCAGGATTTGCTGAGAGAGGAAGCAAGTTATCATTGTCAAGTAGCTTTTTCATTAAGAGGGAATATTCCACTAGCTGAAAGTAAGAAGCACTAATTTGTCATAGGGCTTCTCCTACCAAGGGAGAAAGGCTGGAGTAAGGAAGAGGTAAAAGGCTGTCAAGGCCATGACAGATGTTAGAAGAAAAACAGAAAAATTTGTTCAGTTCAAAGAAAGGAAGGACAGTGGTACAGGACAACAAACTAGACTCAGACATGGTGTGCGGTGAGGAAGCATGGCAGGTCTTCCACTGATTGTGTGCGAGACACCTGGAAACTCTTATCACTGGCACAGCCAAGAGTCAGAAGTAATTGTTGAACATAGAAGGAAAATTAAAGGGTCTCCTTGGTCCCATCGTCACTGCTAAGATGATGGGCTGTAATAAGAAGCAGGAGAAAAAAATAAAAAGGAAAAGCACTGCTTTCTCAATAAAGAATTTGGGAATAATTTACCCTCCGAAGACCTAAAAGTCATAACTGTATTTTGGAATTACTGCCACTATCAGTTGACCCAGAGACTTGGAAGGGATAGGGTGAACAGGGCTTTAGCCAATTACAAAACAACCACGACCACCAACAAAAATCAATCTCCATAAAACAACCCTCAACAAGTCTCATGGGCTGGATAATGCTTACCACACCAAAAGTACCAGTCAGATCCATTAAAAAACACTCATACGGAATACTCATCTTTTCTGTTCAATTACTAGCATGCATGACTAAGAAAAGTATATGTCAAATTTCTAGGTCTTCTGTAAAGACACCATACAGTATGCCAAAAATCAGCAAGTTTTTTGAATTACATACCAGTTATACAAACAACTTCTTGCAGTTTGTGGCAAGTTAAGAGAATTAGCAGTTGCGAAGCTGTTTGCTGGTGCTCTTGAATAATTCCCAGATTAAATACATTAAAAAAACCCACTTAGTAAAGTCCTGGATCAACCATCTTTTGCTCTCTACCGTAAAGAAACGGTCTCCTGCTTTGCTAGTCGATGAGGTTTGTGGAGAGCATGACAGTGAAGGAACGTCAAACAGCTCCTCAATCCGTCCAGAGGAGGGCAGTATCACTTCAGTTTGCTCAGACAAGCACATTAGCTAAAGGGGAAACAGCTCATGTGCTGCGCTACAGAATCTAGTCCATACGATTTTCAGTAGCTTTGAAAAAACCCAAAAGGTTAATAATTTTGCTTCTCTGCTAATCCCTGAGAGTATAATTTCTGAACCTATATTAGAAAAATTGAGTTACAGTTGTAGTTACTAGAACTACAGTACTTCTTAAAAACAACGCTAGACTAAAAACTGATTGTACAGCTAAGAGATACTGTCATTGAACAACTGCTCTTGCAAACACCTACACGGTCAGTAATTTTAAGTCAAAACCTTCATCTGACTACTTCAGAGTCAACAAAACCAAGAGTGGTGACATATTGTCTCTAGTACTGTACGTAGAAGCCATCACAGTAACCAGACCAAAGACAACCAATCACCACTCACAAACCAAAAGAATACTTTAGGTAACTATTTTGGTTAAAAAAAAAAGCCAAAACCTTATCTACCATGGTTTGTTTTCAAAAAGTTTCAGCTGAAATCTCCAGTTTTTCCTTGACACTTTAAATTTCAAACACTGTGTGGGACAAGGCCGCTCCTCTCATCTGAGGCTTAACAGAGCAAAGCAGCTTCCTGTGGCCACCAACATAGTGGACACATTGAGACGCATGCACAGGGGAAGGATCATCTTTTACACTTGTAGTTTTCCAGACATATTTGTGAATCAAGCAAGGCTCAAAGTTGACAGAGGAAAAAAGCAACACTATGCTCCCCAAACCTATAATGAGGCCGTGGAAGAGTTTGTCTCAGAAGTCCCAAACTGGTGACTTTGCAGTCTTCTTTTCAGTTCATTAGACAGTATTGTTTCATTGCTACTTGAAGTCTCAAGGAAAACAGACCTGACTCTTTGATTTTTAAAATTCAACATTTTTCACATCTCAGACTGTATATGAGGAAAGATGCCCATGAAATTAGTTAGTTGTCTTGCCTCAAAATCCTCTTTTTCTATGACATCACATAAAATTCTTGACAATTGTGATGGCATGCTGTGATTACTGTCGCTATTGCTGGCCAAAACTACCTTGTTATCTCATATTATGTAGATTCTAATATACTGCTGTTTGCTGTTCTTATATAACAGAGTGACTTTTAGCCAAAGCCTTACAGAGCAGTAACACATACAGTACTCTTAAAAAGGTAAATAAAATCTAACAAAAAGAGTAATATGGTCAATTACACAGAATCTGGAAGATATGAGTTGACTGTAGTTCACTGAATATAGATTAAACCTAGCTCTATTGTATATTAAATTTCCCCTTGAGTTTCCCATATGTGTGCTATAAAATCATCTCTTACCATGGTAGACAACAACATTGAAAGATTTGTAATTACCCTATTTGAAAAGCCCTTCTTTTGAATTTATATCAATTCCTACAGGCACAGTCCCAATTATTTAAGTGAATTTGATTCCAAACAGCACTTAAGTAAGATAGGCTTTTACAGAAATAATCAAAGTGTATGTCAGCAAACCTGAAGTCTTAAGATTAAAAAAAACAAGGTCACGACCATGATAGATACACTATTTATCAGATACATTTCAGTCAGGTATTTTGGACATGTAATATGTAACTTCTGATTGAAAATTAACCTAAACAGTTTGTCAGTACCACTGATATATCAGAATTGTAGAAAAGAACACAGTGGAAAAAAAAAAAAAAGCAAGCACAACTATTAACCTACTAGACAGGAAATCCCAGTCTGTCTTTCGTTGGGTTGGTTTTTTTTTTTCCTGTGGGGTGGGGAAGGCAGATATCAGGCTTTCTGCCGCCACTGTTTCTACTGGCTTTGGCTATCATCAAAGGTACTTGGACTTCTGACTCCACATTATTTAGTGTTATTGACTTTGTGTCGTAATTGTATGCAATAAATAAAGGTGAGGCGCTACACACGTTGTAACACTTAAAAATATCAGAGCACTTCTCATCCCCAGAACTGGTATTTAAGTTTTTATACAATATTCCAGCACACAATCCCTTTTAAAACACTGATGGAATGGGGAAGGGTTCTTTGTACCTTTATTGACTGCAAGACGCTAGTCCCCTTCTCTGTTTCTATTTTGCAGTTATCACATTCCATTTTCTGAATCTTCACACAGCCAGTCCCTGATGTTTTGATATCCAAATCTAGAATTAAAAGAGTTTTATTAGCAACAGAATGAGAAGAGTCAGATCTATTTAACATAGTACTTTATATAGTAACTACATATAGTAGGGGGAAAAAAAAGCAGCTTCTTTGTTACTAAAGAACCTTCTTGCAAAGTTTGGCCGCATACTTTCAATTGCGTGGCTAGTCCCTATCAACAGTTGACATTGAAAATGTTGCAAGCCTGTGTATAGCCTTCAGGCCTCAAGAGAGAGCATTAAGAGGCAGCAGAGTGACTGTAACCTCTGGCAGGGAATCAGCAGGGTGTGGTCTTTTAGTGGAGGGTTTGTTCATTCTTTTAAATGCACTCCCAAACTCCACCTCCACCTTATAGCTACCCTAGTCACCAATTCCATCAGCAATTCTAGTGAAACGTTTGGGGTGGGAAGGCTGGCAGGTTGTTTGAGGCGACACGTAGAGTAGTAAGATTCAACAGCACAAATGCACAGGTCTTGCTTAGACCTATGCTGCTTCAATGAGCAAGCAGCGCAATGCAAAAACAGGTACAGAAGAGTTTGCATGCGTCATTCTTCCCTAGCCTTCTGGAAGGCCTGACTTGCCCCCCTGGCATGAAGAAGCATGTTTGCCTCTAGTCTGAATCACCTCACCTTATTACCGTTCATAGGGTTCCACAAAGAAAAGTCACCAAGTCCTGTAAATAACTCTGTTATCATGGGAGTAATTTATGGGCTCATAGTGCTTCACGCAGAAGCAGCAAAAGCATTTTTCTGCCACTTGAGCTCACCCTTGAGTTTAAGGAACTGGGAAGAAGTTTGAGAATGTGCAGTCTGGGGATTCTGACTACGTTAATAATAATTTATATTAAAGACCACCATAACGTCTGGCAAAAGGTAAAGGCAGGAGAGGAAAAATTGTTTTTGTTGTTCTAAGGATAAAAGGCAGAAAGAAGAAAAGAAAAATTGGACAGGAGTCAGAAGTGTTTGCTGCAAGACACATAACTTAAGGACTAAGAGAGAGACAGTGAGCCTCTAAGGAAAAGATGATCAGGAAAAGAAGCCTTCATTTAAGCACTTGTGAAAATCTTTCTTTCATCTCCACTATCTGCTAAGGTGATCAGAAATATGTGAAGAAGAATCAGAGTATGTATAACAAGCTCTGCCCCAACGAGATTCCCCAGGTCAGACCCATGACACAGTGGAGACTAAAGATCAAGACCGTCATGCTGCTGCTCTGCACAGATGCTGGAACCATGACAACAGCAGCTTGCAGACCATGAAGAGGAGAGACTGAGAACTCCAATTAACAATGAAGGGAAGTTTTGCCACCTGACAAACCAGAAGAATCCAAGGGGCAGAGCTAAAACACATTACATCTTTGCTGCAAGAGTGCTACCTTATTGCCACAGTAAGCTAAGAGGTTAAATTTAGTGAAGGATGCAGACTGTGTCTGCAGGTAACAATTCCCTAAGAAAGGGGGCTAGAAGATGTCGACTGGGTAAGCAGGTTTTCCAGAAAGTTGTTTTATTTGCAGATATTATTTTCTTAGCCTCTTCACAGAAGACTTCCAAGAAGGAGATACTGTGACCAAGATTATAAACTATATGTTTCTTAAATTTAAGTAAACTCTAACATCAGCTTTAAGGCATGGAAAAGCACAAAACCTGGCAAACTGGACTGCTAACTGTCATAAGAGGCTCAAGGGCCAGCACCACAAGGTTTTATGTTGGTAAAGCCCACGCAGTTTCACCAGACTAAAAATATCTGAGTGAGCTATTTCAATTTGATCAATGCTGATTTACAGGTTCTGAAGTTGAGACAAAACTTTTCCATAGTTTTACTTCTCAGGGAGCAGTTAGATTGTAGAAATGCAGTTCCCAGAGAGACACAAATAGAGGCACTCTCCAAACATCTATGCTTGAAACAGTATGTCCCTGCACAGCACAAACCTGGAGAGTTCAAAAAGAAAGCAGTATTATTTTTGAAATACAAGTTGCCTTGCTCAAAACTGCTCAGTTCACCCACTGGAAAACTGCACAGTCCTTGGAAGGATCTACATCCAAGACTATTTTGTTATTTTGCTTTCTGAGAAGACAAAGGTCCAAATTTGCTTGTGCAAATCTTTGAATTCAATCAGCCTGATACCCTCTTGCCCTTATTGCTTCTGTCAAAAGGGGTGACAAAAAGGGAAAAGGCTGAAAAACAGTCAGTTTAACCATGATACCAACTTAATAAGACTTTTATAAGGATAAGGTTAATAAAACCTTCTGATTCTGTGGGGCATATTATGGCTATCATTTGAAAGGTAGATTAGTAGTATAATCCTAGCTGTATCAAAGATGGGTGCCAAAAGAGGACACAGAAGTCTGGGGATTCATGAGCGTGCTCTTAAACATCAGGGATTCCTGGAAACATACTTAGTGCCTCGATCCTCTGCAGAGTCACAGCGCTTTGCTAGCCTTGATACAGCAAAAATGAGTAGACAAGGAATGGAGCCCCCCCATCTCACAAACTGGATTCCTGAAGCAAGGATAAATGACTCCACAGAGGCAGGCTAAAAGCTGGATAACACTGCTAACGAAATTTCAACAAGCAAGGAGCAACAGGATACAACCTGTTTCAGTGCCAAAGCTCCAAAAATAGCTAGTTTGATTCCTCCTTAGCAAAGATGAGGGCTGAATTCAACTTCAGCCACACAAACCTCGAAGAATGCATGAAGATCTTTGAGGTGCAAAGGACTTGTATTGGAAATAAAGGTACGGGGGGGGGGGGGGGGGGAAGAACTTTGGTGTCAGAATGTAGACAGGGTACCCCTGAAATACTACCTTAAGCTATAATATTTGAAATAGACTGGAAAATTACTTATTTTAAAGTGACTCAGCAGCCCCGGACTACTAGAAGTACTTCATGATCCACTTCTCTGCTCATAGAGAAAGCTTACCATAAGTAAGCATGCACGTAAAATAATTCAGTCCAGGAAAAACTATTTATTGATGGCATCAGACTATAGTATTTGCTAGTCTGAGGCTGTAAGTCTGCCATACTTAGGAGTAGACAATGATGAGCTTTTTTCCAACTCATTAATATGTTAAGACTTCAGAAAAATACACTGTTGTAAACATTCATACTTGCTTTCCGCTAACTTTTATGAAAAGTAAGAAGCAGAAACTTCCCAGTAGCCTAGGTTCTCCCCTCATATAAGCGGGCAGAAAAATTGTCTAAGTGATGCCATAAAATTATGATTTTCAATAATTCACAGAAACATTCAAGACCCATAGATTTGTTCAGTTTGCTTAGTTAGTTCCACAAGGATCTACAGTATGTAGCTAAAATGCTAAGTGGACTTAGACTAATGTGGAAGAGTTAAGTTTTCTCAGAGAGAGAGCTGATAATAAAACATAAACAAATTAAAAATCAACAAATAAAAAAATAGACAAACAAACTAAAAACCCCATACTGGCCCCCATACAAGTGGGCCTAGACCAGGAGTGCTTGATTCTGTGCCGGGGGGGACAGAGCTTTGGTATTCTACTCTGTGAAGCTTGACCACCACTTCAGCATTCATGGTTCTCCTCCTTGACTTTAACATAGAAGCCTCTGTTCTCTTCACCAGGGTGTAACATGGAAAAAGCATTGCAACAGTTTGCCAAAGGAGGTTGTGTAGTCTTCATTCTTGGACATTTTCAAAACTAGACTGGATAAAGCCCTGAGCAGCCTCCTCCAACCTTGGAGTTAACACTGCTTTGAGCAGGATATCCAACTACAAACCTTCTGAGGTCCCCTCTGTGCTGGTTTTGACCTAATATAATACATACCTACTAAAGCGAAATGCAAGATCCACATGGTAAGACAGGATAGATGATTCTCAAATTCTGGTTATGCAAGACCTCAGTTGGGTTTACTTCTGAGTACTCAGTCAATGTACAGTAACCAGAAATCAAAGAGCTGGTTTCAGCTTTAATTAGCACATGCAGTTCAACATGCCAAGACACAGGGTTCTCTTTATGGCCTTAAGCAGACTCCGAACCTACAGCCGTGTGCCTACACTGTCCCTGGAATAAATAGCTAACACATACATGTGACCTGAAGGAAAATAAGCTAGATTAAAGATAAATTCACTGGCATCTATCATCTAAGAGCGTTAAATGTATCAGAGAGGATTATCAGATTGCATATGATACTAAAAGACTAGACGCAGCATAAAACTAGACACTAAGACAGAAATAGAGGATTCTTTAGCACTTGCCCTACTGGGCTCCATACAAGTTGCCTTTGGCTTAAAACGCATATTTAAGCTCATCATCTAGCATCTTCCGCACATGCTCTTCAGGGTCTAAGGAGTTTTAGCTAACCTCCTGGATAAACTCCAACCTAAATTGCGAAAGCTGTTATGAAATGCCGCAACTTCCAAAACCAGGAAAGAAGCTAGAATACTGTAAAGGCATTCACATCAACTTCTTACAGCTAAGTGACAGAAAGAGAGCTCAGATAAAATGGTCTAAACAGAACAGTTAACATCCTCCTCACACATTCAAGGAAGGCCAGAGAAAAGCCAAAGTGCTTGCAGAGCAACAACAGTTTCTTTCTGGTCTGAGATGTGTTTTTACAAGGGATAAGATATCTTGCTTATGCAATGATGTTTAATGGATAATTATTTCCTAAATAAAGAAAAACAACAACCTAAGCACACACTACTACTCAGAGAGCCCAAAACCCAAACCAAAGCTGAAAGGACACTTAAAGTAGAGCCTCACTGGCAAGCAGCGATTCTACTTCACTGAGTACAAAAAGTATTTACGTTTTAGGAAATATATCTCTGGATATACCTGGATAAGGGTATGAACAGATAATACTAACATTATGCTAATTATGGGGTGGCAAACAGCAACTAGTGGAAGGGCATTATAATCCACAGACTGTCCAAGGAACCTGAATTGCAAGAGTTTACCACAAACCCAAGTGGAACAGCTTAGAAACCTGCAAACTAATAAAACCTGTTTCAAGAAGGAAGACTGTAAGACAGTCCGCAGGGTTGGTTGACATTCAGAATATAACAAGAATTTCAAAGACAGGACAAACGCTAAATGATTTTCTTTTCCATCAATCAGGATTCATTATTGAGACCTTCAGGAAGGTTCTTCACATTGAAACTCTTTATGAAGGCCGAGATTCTCCAGATCTTAAAACAATGAATTGTATCACTCGAGAGCAACTATGTCTGGAATAACACACAATCGTCACTCGGCGATCCTGGAGAAACTTAAATATTAAATTACTAACAGCTACAATAACCAGACACACTTGGTACCAAAGAAATGAAGGGTAATAAATGGGATGCTGGGTTCTGATTTGATTGTCTTTAATCCTGAAATGGACTCTGTGAGTGTACTACACACAAGCTAAAGTAATCTTTGCACTTGCCAAGCAGGAGGGAAAAAAAAAAAGCTTTCAGAACATAACTGGCAACTCTTAGGGAAGAGTCAAAACTACAAAAGTCCCTCAGAGAAGACAGCCCTGCTACAGTTCAGTGAAAGAGTCAATGGATATATAAGTAACAGTTGATCTGTTTAAGAGAATGAACTTGGATTTTCAGATGTCTTTGACATCCTTAGTCCTATATTGTCTTTTAGCTATAAACTATGCATCATCTTCAACACTACGTGCATTTGGAAATCAGCACAAATACCAAGGCTGAAAAGTTTCATCAACAACTGAATTATTCAGACTCGTTAAAAACTCACTAAGAAATTGCACAAAGATCTTTGAATACCACATACTCGAATGATAAAATAGCAGGAAATTGAATGGATGGTATACCTTGTGGGACTCTTTGCCAAGAGGCGTGGAGTTTGCCAGGAAGCTCTCACCCTGAAACTGTTTACATGTGTAAGCAGACACTTGGAAGAGAGATCCACTGAGGGGCTGAGCTGTACTAGGCTCAGAAAATCCCCCAAGCTGAAAACAGTTGACAGCTAAGAAAACAATTAAATATCATTTATGTTTGTCCTGTTCTTACTCTTCCCTGAGCATCTGTTTACAACTACGGCTGGAGACAGGACAGTGGACTAGCTGGAGTCATGGTACAAATCAGTATGGCCATTCTAACATAGACAAAGCAAAGCACACTGAGGGCAGGGAGGGGGAGATGACCCTGATTTTATTTACAGAATGTTTGTCTCTATATTAATTGTTAGGAAACAACAGAGACTAAGTTTTGGTAAACGTATCTAAGAAACACCCCTTCAGTTATCAACAGTGCTGAAAAAAAAAAAGTAAAGTAAATTACAGGGATGAGTAAGACTAGAATACAAAAGAGAATGCTGCAATAAAAGGTGGAGAATGTCTTTGCCGTAAGGGTTTGGAAGAGTGGTAACCAAGAGAATATAACACCATGCTCTACAAAAGTCATAGATGACATGTATGAAGCATAAACAGAATGAGATTATTCACAATTTCTCATACCACAACTGCAGCAGAGCATCAAACGAAATAAAGCAGCAGTCTTGAACAAATACTTGAAGCAAACCAAAGGACTGGGTTTTTTGTACACTGAAGTTTTTCCAGCATGGTGAAACTTATTCTGCACTGTATAGGCAATTGTACAAATCCATAGAAAAAAAAACACTTCAATGACTAAACACAAATCTCTCTGGGTCAAGTACTCCCTAAAACCGAGCTCACTGAAGGGAATTATCCTAGCAAGGTTGCACTTTTCCTTCCCTAAACTGAGAGCCACTGTCAGTATTTCAGTCCAGCCACTACAGCTGCTCTCCCAAGTTGTTTGTAGGTTCCATACTGGAAACCCTGCACAGATTTTGGCCTTGTGAACAAAAAGATAATGCAAGACTTGTACTACAGAAGGGAGCCCTTCTTGGCATTTCATCGATATTGTTAAATTCCAGTCTTTTTTGATCCCTGTGGATGGCCACTCAGCACAACAACCACTAATGGAGCTGGCAGGTCCAACAACCCTACTGGGAACAACCCTTGGACTGCAGGTGCGCACAGCGCATACCGAGGGCTGCTGTCTCCCAGCTGAACTGAAGTTATGTTTTTTCTGGAACACCAGCTGTCAGAAAAAAAAAGAAAAAAGTGTGCGTTGTAACTAGCACTTAGTAGTACAAGTTTCAGCATTATCAGCATTAGCTATTGCTGACAGAAACGCCAACAGCAAGTGGTGGATCTAAACACCTAAGAACTCAGGAAGCTCAGGAAAAAAATGGGACCTTTTGAACCTCCTTAATTAGAGGGGGCACGATGCCATTTCCCAGTATCCGCTGCCAGCGGCGCTTCCAGCCGCGGCGGCAGCAGAATCCCCGCTGCGCCCCACCGCAGGGCGCGATGCCGCCTCCCCCCCCCGGGCTCCGGCCGGAGGCAGAGGGCCGACAGCCGGGCGTGCAGCCGCCTCTCCCGCCCCCGCTTCACCCACCGAACTTCACGGGCGTCCTGACGTCCACGGCGGCCTTGCTGTCCACGCCGTCCGCCACGATCGCCATCTGCCCCAGCGCCTCGTCGTACTCCACCCGGACGCGGTCCTGCTGCCGGCCGCGGGGCGGGGGGCTGCCGCCGGCGCCGCTGACGGCCACCAGCACCCGGTCGGCGCCCGGGTAGCGCTGCGGGTCCAGCGGGCGCACGCTCACCTGGCAGGGCAGCCGCACCCGCAGCCGCCCCCGCGGGCTGACCGCCAGCGCCCACTCCTGAAGGGGCTTGCGGCCGCCGGCCTCGGCGGAGCCGCTGCAACCGCGGCGGGGGACGGGCGGCCCCCACCACCCGCCCGCCGCCCGCACCGCCAGAGGCCCCCAGCGCGGCGGCAGCACCCTCATACCGCCCGGCGGGGCCGCCGGCCCCGGTGAGCGGCGGCAGAAGCCCCCTGAGGCGAGGCGGGACGGGACGGGGCGGGGCGGAGAAGGGATCCGCTCCTCACGGCGGACGGCCGTTACCGCCGCCCCGGCCCCGCCACCTCACGTGACGCGGCCGCACGCGGGGAGCGGCACCCGGGGCGGTTGGTAAACAGGCGGCGGCCGCTGGCGCGCGCCCCGGCAGCGACGGGCGGTCAGCCCCGCCCCGTCGGCGAAGGGGCTCCTGGGAGTCGTAGTTCGTCAGTACGTAGAAGGAGCGACAACGGCCCGGAAAGGGGGCGAGCCCCGCCGTACTCATCGGCCTATCAGCGAAAGAGGAGGGCGGAGCACTTCCGTGGTCTGCTTCTATTGGGCAGCGGGGCGGGACGCTAGAGCCAATCAGGAGCGCGGGTGAGGGCCGGGGGCGGAGGGGGTAGGCCAAAGGAGGCGAGCCGGCGTCGCCATAGGAACGGGGACGCCGCTCGGCGAGGCGGGGACGGCCGCGGCCGCACAGGTACGGAGGGCCCTACGGAGGGCCCTGCGGAGGGCGGGCGGGCGACGGGGGCTGCGCAGCCCGGAGGAGCTTTGCCGGGGCCGGGGCCGGGGCCGGGGCCGGTCGCGGCTTCAACGTAGGGGCGGGAAGCGAGTCCAGCGGTGCCGGGCCTCCGGGCCACCTCAGTCCTGTTTGAGGATCCCGGGGTGGGCCGGGGCCTACCTTCCCCGCCGGCGTCCCTGAGTGCCGCGAGTCCTCCCCCAGCTCCGTGGGGCCCAGGGTGGTGCCAGCCCGTGGATGAAAAAACGGGGTACCTCAGGGCGTGAGGGCCCTTTCCGTGGCCCCTTGGGCTGTTCGTGGCACAGCCGAGCGTTCGTTTGCAATGGAAGAGGTGTCCTGGTTGGGTTTCGGCCTGCTCAGCTCCCTGATGCAGCAGCCTCTGCAGCCACAGGATTTGACACCTGCAAGGAGGAGGCAGGGAAAAAGACAGGAATGGGAAGAGGGAGATGGCAGGGCTTTGGGTGGCAGCCTGGTCTTTGTTACGCTTAAGCCTGCAGTGAGACTGCATGTGTTGAAACGTCCTTGGTCAGAGGATGAAGCAGCAGTTTGGCAGATGTGCTGGAAAAACAGTTGTTTCAAAAGTGGTATTGCGGAGCTCCAAAACTGGTCTCTGTCAAGATGGCTTGGTTAACATGTTATTTATTGTGACTGCTTTTTAGCAGTTCTAAAGCCAGCCAAGTAAATATTTTCCTGAGTTCTGTACAAATATGTTATGAGACGATTGTCCTTACAGGGTTTACGAACAAGCGGGGAACTGCTGAATTCAGTTAAAAAGACTTTTATGGACTTCATAGCCCACATTATCATTGTATAATAATTAAAAAAAAGGAGGTGGGGAATGTGGGCATAGCAGATGTAAAGTCAGCAGCTGCATTCTTGTCCCAGATGTAGTTTACTGCCAATAACGAGAGTGAAACATGCATAGAAAGGTGCATTGTCTTATTTACATTGCAACACAACTAATAACGAAATCTGGGGCTGTTACTTTATGGATTTACTGCCTTTTGCACTCCATGTGTTGTTTTTCTTTTTTTTTTCCCAAAAATAACCCTGCAAGTCATGCAACAGGATATTTGGTCATCAAGCTCTTTTCATCTCATTAGCCTCATTTCCATTTTTATCACTGTCTGGCATTGATTGTTTATGAATCTGAAATGACATCTGAGTGTTCAAGAGGAAAAAAGATGCCCCTAGCTTTTTGGTCTGTCTGTAATTTTCACTGTGGAAAGTTTAATAAAGATTCATATTCATCAGTAAAGCCCTTCAAGTTAAATTATTTCATGGGTTTGCATTATTCAATCTCAAAAATCATTAAATGAAGCACAAAAAGGGTGAGCCTGCCATATGATAGTTTAGTATAGAAAAACAGAATTCTAGAAAGACAAAAATGTATCAAGAAATATTTTGGAATGTGACGGGGATAGAAGTTACTCTTTTTCAAGTCTTCAGAAAGTTGATTTTTGAAAAAAAAAAAAAACAAAAAAACCCTACAAAATTCTCACTCTTGAGACCAAATAGCAAATTTAAATGCTAGATAACTTGTCAGGGAAATGGTTACAGGCCTGTAAAAAGTGTGGTGCAATGTACTATAATTCCACTAGATGACAGCCAATTCAACAAATAATTCTATTAACTGACTGTTTAAAGGGAATCCCTGGTCTTTGGTTAGGTGGGGCTTACCACTGCCACCCACTTCTCCTGAACTTGGTGCTGTTGTTTCTTATCCTTGTTTCCTACCTCCTCTTAAACATTAAGAAAGCGCTGCTTTCCCACTACTGCCTTTCTCCAGTATCTTCATATTTGATGCTCCTCATGTAGGCAGAGGTTTATCAGATTGGGCTCCGTACTGTGCTATGCATCATCTTTAATATTGTCAAGTTTTGCATAATTAAGAACTTTGTTAAGAAACCATTCAAAGATGCTTAAGCCTTAGCTATGTATCTATTTCACTGCTTTGTCTTGTTTGGTTTTTTTTCCGTTAGGTACAGTCTAAGCATACTTATATGGTTAAAAATATTGAAGAAAGCTGATTAAAAGTCATTGCTAGGAAGAAGTTCTTCTTTCTCCATACATATGAAACTTCATGTTTTTAATGTTTTACTTATGCCATCTATATTTTGGCTATTCAATTTCATTTGTGTGCTCTTGATTGAATTCCAGCTGATCCCGTATCAGCTGGTATGGCGTGTGGCAGAGTCCAACAGTAAAATGAGATTTATTTTCATCTTTAATTTTCTGACTTGTCACTTGCAGGAACAGAAAACTATATCAATAAATGAAAATTTAATTAGAGCCCAAATTTCAAGATGCCTTTATGATTCCTTAATGAATTACAATGCTTATTAGCCATTTTGCCAGATACTTACAGTGTTGTTCTAAGCTAAAGGATGTTCTGTATTTCATGCAAAAGATAACAAAAACTAGACCTAATAAAGTGTTATGAGATAGATTTTAAAGCCAAAGCAAACAGGCGTTTTTAGGCTAAGGTAAGGGAGAGAGATTTCAAGGGAAGAGGAATTAAATAAAAAAGGACATACAGAATAGGCTGTAGAAGGAATATGTTTTTCTAACCTTTATATTTGGAATTAATCACAGAGTAAGATCAGACAGCTTCAGGTACCCACAGGGTGTTAAACTTAGTCTGCCTGGGCCGACCTATTTGCTCTAATTGTAATGATGAAATAATGTGACTTCACCGCTCAGGAAAATGGGGCCGCCCTGCAGGAATGTTCTTGCCAGTGTTACGCTCCTGCAGAGGCTCCCACCTGCAATGCAAGAACACTTCTTTTCAAATTAACATCCAGCATTTGGGCAAGGTTCACTGCACACAGGGCTAGCTGCTTATCGATGTTCCTCCATATCATAAGGCTTAAGAATTTCGTAGTCAGGATATTTTTTCCAAGCTTATTAAAAATTCTCATGTGTTTCTATTATGAAATATTTGTATTACACTATTTTAGTTTCTTTAGTTGTATTTTGTAATTTGTATTTTTTCAGTGACGTATTTCAGAACTACTTCTTTAAGCGGCCTTAGTTCTCAAGGCGTGTCTAGGTTTCAGTGGGTAGGCAAAGTATGTTTTGTTTGTTTTCCCCTCAGTATTTTAGTGTGTATGTAGTGATGGTAACCATTTCTTCTCAGAGATGGCAGAGAGAGAGGCAGTCTCCAAAGCACAGAGTGGTTTGGATATCAGGGATTTTTTGTTTGTCACGCTACCAGAAATTTTCTGAGGAAATTAAGTTCCTCATGGAAACCACATGAAAAGGGAAGTGGCAAATCTTACCATTCAAATTCTCCCTGTCTTAACCATATCTAATGAGAACTCCAGCTGATAAAGCCTGTGTGTGGCTCAGGGTGATTCCATCCCAAACAGCAGAGACTTGAAAACAAGTGGAAACAACAGAAGTTGTAACAGAAATTGTTAAGCACTTTGGGTCTGCAGTGTGCTCTCATTTCCCTAAAGTAATTATCTATGAGGTTGTACTGTCTAATCAAACAATCCATTCTGAATTACGTGCATATCATAATGCCCTATTGTACATGATGTAATTTTAATTTTGATGATCATTTAGTGTTGGCATAGCTTTGTCTTTTAAAGACGCGTCCCTTCATGCGGAAGCACAGGTTCTGCGCAGTTAAAACGGAAGGTCTGCTGCTTACAAGACTGTAAGCTTCAACTTTAGGATAAAAGCATTAGGAAATAAAATTTTAGGGGATGAAAAGAAGATCGACGTGTCATTGAATAAATCCATGGTACTCCTATGTTATTATTTGTAGCTCTCATCTCTCCCCTTCTCCTTGAAGAGGAAAGGGTAGAACTGGAAAAGTTCTGGAGAAGGATGACAAGGACAGTGGAAGGCAGAGAAGGGCTTTCATGCCAGTGACAGCAGGTAGGTTGGCTTCTTCAGCCTAGAAGAAACCTAGTGGGATAGAAAGGTTGTGATTATTCAGTGACTCATCCAGTAAAAGAATGAAGTGGCATCAAAGAGCCGATTCAAAAGGAACAAAAAGCACTGGTTCCTCACATTGTGCAGAGTTAAGAGAAAAATCTCCTTTCCCCTGGATTTTGCAGATACTGAAAGTTTTGCATGAATTCAAGGCGGGGGGGGACGGGTTCAGGGAAGCATCACCACACTGTGACTGGTGGATTCTTCTGTTCCTCCCCAGGCATCCGGTGTTGGCTGGAAGTATGCAGAGTTAGATCAGCTTTTGGTCTGACTAGATATCACCGTTCTGATGTTCCAACTACATTACATAATTTTTCTAACTAATTCAGTGTGAAACACTAAGTCAGTTGTCTTGTTTTCAAAATATTTTTATTATTTTTTTAAGATTTGCGTGCAGAAGGAGGTAGCATGAAGGTGTGGATAAATATCCTGTATCATGCCCCAGCCTGTTCAGCTGAGGTTGTGTTCATTGCCTCCCTGCTCTGGGTACTGCCTCCGTCTCCTGCCATCCTCGCTGCCTGCAGGCAGATGGGAAGGTGCTCCTTAGCAACTTCCAGAAAAAATTAGCCAACTGAGCTCGTAACATTGATTGAAATTATTCAGGCTTCCTTAGCTGATATTGCCTGAGAATGTAGTCCTAAAGTTGTTCCTCTTGCAGATGAGTGTTGAGGAAGGAGGAAGGTATCTCCTCCTGCAAAAGAAGGGAATAATACGCAACATCTGTATATGCAGCTGGCTGTGGAAGGAGAGCTATGTCTGTGGCCTGAGCTTAACTTAATGCGAATTTACATCCATTGGTTTAAACTTGGCTAAACCTTAGACTTATGTTGTATTAAATGAAACAATTCCATGTGACTTGGAGCATCTACGTGTCAGTCTACACCAGTTTAACTAACCCGGCTTAACTGAAACTGATGAGATTTGTGTGTGGCAGCAAAGAATGAATGAGGGAATATATTAAGAAATTGATGAGGCAATATATTAAGAAATGGATAATTTCTGCCGGGAAGGAGAGTAGCACATATGTCAATGTATATTGTACCTATAATGTATACAATGTATATTGTATCTATAAATCCAGTTGTGAACCTGCATGTAAACTACTAATTAGCTACTTCCATGAGTATTTCCACTGGAGTTAGTCAGACCACTTGCACAAATAACTGCTCATTGTTTTAGTTGATTTAACAGATTTCACAGTGTGGCCTGATGTTCTCAGACAAATTATAAATTACCTTGAATGTACATTCATACAAAAGTTTTATTAAAATAATTAAAAAGACATTATTTTAACATGTACTCTTCAATATACAACAGGTTTTGCCTCCAGAAACAGCACTGTAAATCATTTAATATTATTCTAATGATTAATTCATACCTTTAAGAGGCAGAGAAAAATAACATGCTTTATGATTATTTTTTCCCCTGTTGTGCTTAAAATTAAAAAAGCATGTTCTAGTTGGGCTTGAAGGATAAGACTGGGTGGCTGATACAAAAATCTTCCTGACACTTTTTGAACCTGAATCTTTTCCTAATTAATTGTATAAATATAAGGGATAAAGTTTAAAGGAGTTCATCAGTATATGTTAATTAAGTTGATCAGTTGAAATGTAGTTCCCTCAACAGAGATTTTTATAAATTTTGTGTCTTCTTATTTAGTTTAGTTGATGCATCTTCATACGTGGAGCTGCATGTCTTCCTGTTCAGAGTGAAATTTTACTACTTTTTGCATCTGTCACCTTGGAAAGAATCAATGCAGCTAAGCACCACCTATCTGGATTCTGCACTGACTTGTGCATGAACATTGGACTGTTTGCTGTACTGAAGTAAAGATGCTGGCGTTAGTCTTGGGAATCTGAGTTCAGGCTTTTATTAGTGCTGTCCTGAAGCTGTTTCACAAGGCAGTTCTCAGCCTGATTTGACCCGGGTTCCAGAACAGACTTGTAATTCCCTTTCTTTGCAATTCTGTGTGTTGGATCAAGGCTGTGGTATTATTTGTAGTTCTACAGTTTGAAAACATCCATATTTGTTGAACTATTCTGTAAATTTAGAAATCGTGCCAACTTTCATTTCTATTTGAATTAGACTGTTTAGCAGATACTACAAAAATACATATTTTGCACTTTGCTTTTTGAACTTTATATATCCAATTTTGTATAAGCTGAATTTTAAACTTAATTTTGTAGTAGGTGACTGAAGAACGCTCAACTTATTTTACTGTCCCATAATCATACATATCTTTTGTTACAGTCTGTCCCCTTCCCTCTTAAAAAGGAGTGGAGACTAGTGCTTATCACCCTAACTAAGGCTGTCTAATTTTAGTTTTTCTCTGTCTCAACTGTCTATAGTTGTGTCTTAACATATTATAAACTTTTCAGATTCTGAAGATTGTTTTTGTTCTCTCTCCACCCAGCAAATTGGAGTCTTGGCGAGGACTCTTTTGTACTACTGTACTGCGAGGAAGTGTATTTTTTGACTAGTATTAACTGTATGTTTCACATACAAGATCGGCAAAAATGCCTACACCCATGAAGCTCGCAGTTTTTGGCATTGTTCTGCTTAGAGTTTCTTCCACTGTGCTTTTCCCTCTGTCTAAATTCTTCCAATATGTTTAGAGAAACGAAGAAAGCAACAGCCATAAACGTGAAATGTGTATGCTAAAATATTCACCAGTTCTTTAGAGATGAAAAATTGCTCTAGTTATAAATGTGTGTACATGTTTATGTACAGTATTTCAGAGTCTATTTCTTGGCCTCTATGATGTTTACAGTTGTTTCACAATGTTTTGACTCCTCCAGGAGAGATCATGAAATTGCTTTTTTTTCCATAAGCAAATACAGCCCCTGAAATCTTTCTAAAAGTCAAAATGTTCCTGAAGGAATTCCAAACAGCACTGAAGAAAGTCATAAACTTTCCAGTTTAAATTTCACTACCTTTACAGACAAGTGACTTCTCAAAAGGCAGGTACACACAACAAAATTTTAATATCCGTTTTCCCACCACAGTTATAAAAAGAAATTACATTTTTCTTAACTGTCAGCTTTCCGGTTTTGGAATGCAAACTTGCTCTGGTTGTTTCATTGGAGAACTCTGGTATATACCACTGAAATCTTCTCAAAAGTTCTTGATTTTATTACAGTTTTATAATAAAAAGTTCTCTTTCAAAAGAGAAAGGTCTCCCATATGTTATGTGAAAGGCTGAAAGATGTCAAGACTGACTAATTTGAGGTAGACTCTGCGTCTTTGGTTTTGTAATGATTTTATCCTACAGCAGAATACAATGTTCTCTGCATAACAGTTATGCTGCATAATAGTTAATCTAGAAAGATCTCCTAGTGTCAGGTAAACGCTTGCAGAATTTGGCAATCTTTCTCCCAATATTTTGAACTTAAATACTATGATACTGATTTGTCCACTCACTTTATCTACAGCCAAATTTAGTGACCTTAAGAAGAATTCTTGAGTTCCTCCATGTATGCTCCGTCTCCGTTTCCCACTGTGTTTTGCTGTACAAATATTCTATAGCTCCCTTATCTCACTGTGTCATGGCAAGATTTCTGTGTGCCTCAGAAGTCCTTTTTCCCCTCTCTTCCCTCTGTAAGATGCTTATTGCCTCTCTTTAGTCATCCCATATCTCTTATGTCTTTCTCCTGAAATGTTTGTGTCTTGTTTCATGCTGCCTTCATGCAAAAGTCTCTTTGAATATACAAAACTCTTAAGATACTGTTATGCCAGAAGATGTTTTTGGCAGCTATTAATTGGCGTTTGATATAAGGACAAGTACCGACCTGATGGACGTTGCTGTCTTATCGGGGTACCAGGAGCATTGTATCCCCTTGTATTCTACCTCCCATTTCCCTCTTTCATCTTGGCATTTTCACGCACCACAGACAGTTCTGATGATTGATGCCTGGGAACATAATTCTCAAGTGCTGGACTGAGATAGTAAACACAAACTGAAATTACACGAAGTTATAGTAACTCAATGACGTTAGATCTCATCTTGCTCAGAAGTAATGAATACTGTCCTTGATCTGGCTGTTCCTAATGCAAGAATCTTCGAGATATTGACTCCTAAATAAGAGCTATGAAAATGGGATTTTCTCAAATATGATTGTAGGAAAGTTATCTTTCCCAACAGCCTTACTTGTTCCAACTTTTGTTTCTCTCTCTGTGTATTTATTAAAAAAATGTGTTACCTAATTTGAAGAAGAGCTTTCTTCAGGATAAAGCTTATACCAAAGCTACAATTATAAAATTTGGATTTTAACCTCTTTTAAAGCTCTTTTGGAGAAAAAAAAAGGGATTCCACACTACTAGGGATCAAAATATAGCTTGAAACCTGTGAGTTTTATTATTACTCTTTCTTGTGGTTTAACCCCAACCAGCAACTAGGACCACGCTGCCTCTCACTCACCCTCCATCTCTGCCCAGTAGGACAGGGAGATGAGGGAGAAAAGGAGGGGAAAGGGAAAAAAACCCTCATGATTTGAGATAAAGGCGGTTTAATAGAACAATAATGGAAAAGTAAAATAACAACAACAACAACAATAATAATAATGATAATAATAAATTATTAAAAGAATATACAAGACACAAGTCACTCTCACTGCCTGGTGAATTGGTTAGCCAGCCTGACCCGACCAGAGGTTGCAGATTCCTGCCCCCCGACCAACCCCCACTTATATACCGAGCATGAGGACTGTGGTATGGAATATTCTATTGCCCGTTCTATTGTTCTGTCTATGCTCCTTCTAAGCTTCTACGGGAAACTGAAAAAAGTCCCCTGACAAGTATAAACATCACTTAGCAACAACTTAAACAATATGCATTTTTCCTTTCATACCAAATCTGAAAACACACCAACCACTAGAAAGAAAATTAACTCTATCTTAGCTGAAACCAGGATGCTCTTGAATTAGTTAACCTGGATATTTTTCAGGGTCATATTATTTTAGCAGAGGTCACAGATACTAAAAATGTAACCTGGTACATAACTGAAATGTTAGTACTGCATAAGAGCTCTGACATGAGGACATCTCAGAAAAATACTGGAAAAAATAATTATTCTACCTCGTGTTCTCAGATATTATATTTTCTCATTTTCTATGGTTTCAGGGTTTATTTGTTGGGTTTTGGTGTGGTTGTTTTTTTAAGTATGGTCATGCAATGACTTACAGACATGAATAACTTTAATGATACTACTTGCACAAGTTAGACCAGTTTTTGTCCTCAAGATCTCTATGTTCTGTGAACGGGTTCCTTTTCTATGTAATTACTCCCTGCAGGGTCGAGGGACACCATGAAGGGTGAGCTTATGTTGGATGGAGAAAAGGGGAAGCACATTCTTGGATTAATCTTACGGAAACGACAGAGAAAAGGTCATAGGAGTTATACCTACAGGAGTCCCACCCATGTGGGGATTTCCTTTATAAGGACCTGCCTGAAGGCAATGGCTGGACTCCCTGGTTTAACAGATTTTCAAAACTCAGCTGGTCAGAGCCCTAAGGAATGCAATTGAACTTTGAAGTTAGACTTGCTTTGAGCAGGAGATCAGACTAGAGGACCCCAGAGGCCTTTTACAGCCTAAATCTATTATTCAGTGTCTGTTCTTTAAGAAATACTGTTTTGCATGTTATGTAACATTTATGTGACAGTAACATAGCCAACTGTAGAGGATTTTAAAAATACTAAAACAGTGATAGATAGTGCGGCGTCTTACAAGTCTTTCATGAAGTTATAACTGTAGACCCACCTAGCTTGCTCACATTGTGACTTTTGTTGTTTGAATGTGGTGTGGTGGAACATGTTGATGTTGTGTTCTTTACACTACACATTAACTTGCACAGTCATATAAATCCCTGGATCTAATTAATTGTATTTTGGTATTTTTGTTGCTTCCTAGAACTTCAAACAATGAGTCAGGCTGGTGAAGAAAGTTCCAGTTCCAGTGACACAGAATTGGAAATTGAGAAGGAGCAACCTATCTGTGCTCTAGCTCCAACAGTTTATAGCCGAGATGAGGGATCCACTGATGTAACAGCAAGTCCTGCATTTCAGTGTTTAGATGAGGTACCATGTACCCCAGCTTTCTCTATCCATAACAGTGCATATTGTGTCCAAAACAATCTGAAATGTATTACTTTGTCATTAGTAATTGAAGGTTGTTACCATAGGCTATCTGTAGCTGCCCTATTTCTTCTCTGATTTTTTTTCTAAGTGTAGTTTTGTAATGTAATTTTGTGAAGCAGAAACATACATGAGGCATGTTCTTGCTGGGGATGTTGCACTTAGTAGGTAAACGTGGTGGGGTGGGTTTTTTTTGTAATCATGGCCTTAAGGGGAATGAGAATAGAGAGGTCTTGTTTTTGTGTATTCTAGCTATAGAGAAAATTGCATCATGATTTTTTAGAAAGGCTCGATAGCTGCAGGAAAAATCCAAGGTAAGTGGCTCCTAATAACTGATGATGATAAAAGAAACCTTTTGGAACTGTTTCTTTTGCAGAATTTTCTGTGTTAAGGAAACTGTTAGAATACTAGAAATATTTTAGAATTTAAGATATCAAATACATATCAAATGAAATCCTTAAAAATGTAGTGCCTGAAGAGACATTAAGAGATCATCTAATCCAAAATTTACACTAAACTAGGTTTTCTGCTGATACTTGTCTAATTTGTTGTTTAACATTTTAATTGATGGAGATAGCTATTTGGGTATCCTTTTCCAGCATTTCATCATTGCTAGAGTTTTTTAAAAAAAGAAGTTTTTTGTAAATGCCAGCTTAAATATCCTTTGGAGTGAGTAATGCAGCTGCCTTCTTGCCTTTCCCACAGTGACAATGGACAGCAATCAATTTCTGCCCTCTTTATAATAAATGTGAACATCTTGTATATATCCTAACCAAGCTTTGCTCATAGTTTACGTTTTTCTTAAAGTTCTTCCTTTAAGTTGCTTTACCTTGGGCTCTTTCCAGCTTGGATCTGTCAGATCGGTTTGCTAGTCCAGCTCTCTCTCTCTCTCTGCCTTGGACCTAAAGCCAGTAGAAAGGAAGGGGTGAGAATTTGTAGTGACGAATAAAATAGGACTGCCCCTTTCCTATCCTGCTATTAGATCATACTGAATGTAGCATGAAGCTGCACAGTCAATCTCTCTCTAATCTCTTGTGCATTCGAGTGAAGTACACAGGAGGGAGAGTCCAGTGCCAGTATATAGTGAGCCCACAGCTTCCAGTATTGTTGTAGCACAAAACCCCTTTCTTCTCAATCCAAGGCAGCTGCAAAAGTCCAGGACAGCTCAACTCTCAGAGAGCTGACCTCTCACCTTACAGAAATCCTCCTGTCTACTGGAAATATGGAAACTGCACTTCAGGAGTACTTTATTTTTCAGCTACTTGCATACTTTTTTCTATAGATTTTCAGTTGTGGTGGAATTTTTGACACGTCAACAAGAAGCACATGCCCTGTACAAGATGTCTTCACCCCTCCCACCTCTCCCCAAATAAAATAAAACTAAATGGTATAACATTCTAGAAGATATTCTACATTTATGCTTTTTTCCCCCTTATTTTTAATAATGGGAAAAGCAGATTTTTCTAGCCTTATTCTAGAAAACAGTCAGATCATTTGGCTGATTTTTTTTCTTCCCCCAAAAAAATCTTTCCAAAGTGGTTATTCTGCATCTCAAATTTAAGGCCAACTTGTTTACCTCTAACATTGTAAACCATTAATGGGAAATCTAGGGTAATCTTAATACTAGAAGTTGATCCCAGCTTGGGGAAAAATGTGCAGTGGAAAACTGAAGTAAGCAATTTGCATAAGATTTCATAATGAGGTCTTTTGGTCATTTTTTAGAAATTTTTAAAAGGGAACTATGACTCATTTATTCTTACCATAATTTTTAACAGTTCATACTTGTGCTTTATGGGTTAGTTTGGCTTTTCATCACTTATTCACATTTCTTCTCCTCCACTGATGTGAACTTTATACATAATTCAGAGATAAATATATGACTTCGGTCACCATAGAGGTTGTTGCATTGACACTTGCTTCAGCTTCTTGAAAGAGCTTTCAGAATTTTTCCACAGAAGCAGAATTGTATCATATTATCTCTGGTTTACTGGCTAGTCATTTATGCCTGCATAGCAGCAAATGCTTATCAGAAGGGACTCCTTTTGATAAGATTTATTTGAGAACAGGTATATACCTTCTAGCACTAAACCTTCCAGTCAAGCCAGTCTTGTTTTTCTCATATGAATAGCAGATTGTCAAACAGATAAATACCAAGAAGTTAAACATGTACACTCTCTCTTATTCGTTTTTAATAACACATAATAACATTGTTTAGTCTTGCGGGTTAGGTTAAAAACTGGGCAGAGGTTTGAACAAAAGCCACTCAGTCGATCATGACTTGCTTCTTTTCACCAAGCATTTGTATTTACTACCAAGTTGACATCGGCCTAACTCTGTATTTCCACTGCTGTTGGTTAGAGGATTGTCATACATTCATAAAATGAGCTTTTAACTTCTTTTAGCCTTTGTTGTTTTGTCCTTGGAATAGACTTTTGCTCTAACACTTCCAATTGAATCTCTTGACTTGTGAATCTTTCCTCATATCCTTTTTTCTTCTAGTGTACGCTGGAATGGAAAACTGCATAAGTCTAGTACCTGTGTGATGAAATAAATGTATTACTTGGATAAATGCTACATTAAGATGCAATAAATTAAACTGTTTTCATTTTTAATTTAGTGCATTATAGACCATGTATATGTAATTTGATTCTTAAAAGGCAGCAAAAAATGTATTGAATTTTGTCAGGTACATTGTCTAAATTTCAAGAGCTAGCTTCAGCAAAATGGTCTAAATTTATACTCATCCTTATGCATGCAAAGTTATGATTTTTTTTTGCAACAGGTGGTAACATAATACTTTTTACCTCTCCCTTTATCAGTATATTATTCTTGTTACAAGACTACTATTACTGCTAAAGCAGCACAGGGAATACTGAAATTGCCATTTGAATAGAAAAAGAACAGAACATGACATGAAACTGGATTAAATGCTCAAAATGACAAGATTAAGCAGAATGAAAGGAAAAAAGACTGATAAGCACATTGCCTCCTGCCAATTCTCATAATTTTTGCCCTTCCCTGCGCTGGATAGTAGGGCTCTTCCCCTCTAGACACTCAGGTTTTTCTTTCCTTTCCTTCACCTGATCCAGGCTTTCCCATGTTAATGGAAACATAAATAAATAAAAAATCAGTTATCATAATGATGCTGTTGATCTTTAGTTTGTAATCTATTACAGTCGTCAAATCCTTTTCTGTTGCTTAATTTTTATTTTGTTACTCAAGTCACAATTAATCCCAGCCACAAAAAAAGAGCTCTACTCTATATATCTTTCCAATTTGTTAGTGAATCATTGCCAACTATGTTTCAGGAACAGTTTTACATCCACTTTATCTTTGCAAAATTTCAAAGATTTAATAATCTTGATGAATTTCTCACAAAATCTACTGGTTCATCTTTCTGATTCAAGAGACTGTCCAAAAACTAGTATTCTTCAGGTTCTTTCAGTTAGAAGGAGAAATCAGTTGTGGAGCCTAGTATCTTTGAATTCTGTGTAGTTAAGTCTGTTTATTTATAAATTAGGTAAAATCTCCTCTTTGTGTGGAAACAAAAAGAAAAAGGAAAAATCAAATGGTGGGAGGGTAGGTTGTCCCAGTTTTACCTTTTTTTCAGTTAGCGTTATACTAGCAGTTCTTGTTAGGCTTTACTCAAGTGATGTCTCCGAGCTCTTCTATGCTGTGCTTTTTCTTTCTCTTCCTTTTCGTGCTATGTTCTTGGGTTAGAAAAATAGTTGTTTGTTCATTGAAATGTATACATCTATTTTAAAAATAATACCAGAAAAAGGATTCAGCAACATTTATCTTGCATTTCTTTGTCTTGGACTCTATGGGGGAGCTATTCATAGTGTATTCGTGAATTAAATGTTCTTTACTATTTACCTGATTCAGTGAGCAGGTACCTTGTTTGGAATGTACCGCAATAATCCCTTTCTGCTGATGAACATCGTATATTTACGTGCTAAATTTAAACCTGCAAAAGAATGAACTCCTTTGGGAGACTTCTCTGGTCTAATGCAGACTGTTGCACTCTGTATCCCGTAAAGATAAAATGGACTGTGCCCCCTATCTGATACCAGCACCAAGTCTTTCAATTCCTTTGCTTTTTTTTTGATGGAAATTGTCGCTATCATGCTACATTACTTTTTGCTGGTGTCCAAGCATCCTATTGCCATCATCCATCAGGAAGCAGAAAGAACCTTTCATGAATATTTTTCATGACTATTTTGAAACTTGGAGTCTTTCTGAGATTAATGAACTTCTTACCCCGATAGCAAAAAGTAGTTGAACTGCTAATAAAGATGTTAACCAAAATCCTGGTTTTACTGGAAATACAGAGTAAAATCTCCATGTTTACCAAAACATGAACAGCATAGTGACAGAGGCTTCTCAGGCAAGTTTCACTTCTGCTGATCTGACCCTGATTCATGTGGGTCTGTTAGCTGGAAGAGCTTTAAAGTCACGGAATGATGCATATATTCAGTGTTTGAATGTGGTTTAAGGGGGGAAAGGTATTTTTAATTTTTGTCTTTTTTTCTCATCTGTGCTGCAAGAAAGAAGAGGAAGTGACATAAAGGTTGACTACAGCTTTCAAATAAAAGTACTAAGGATCAGTACTTCGTGTATTTCTTCAATGGCATTCCAACATCTAACAATGCCACTCTAGAAAATAGAACCTTTTCCAATTTTTTTTGCTAACAAGCTGGTTTTTTAATCCTCTCTTATATTCGGTTAAATTGAGGTGTAAACAACTTTACTTTTTAAAAGTCTATTCAACTTTAAATGAAAAATTTCCTAGAAAAGCTAGCTTTGTAGACTAAGATTTATTTTTTTTTTTATATGAGCACTGATTTAATTTCTGTTCACCTACATGTATTGTAGTGTGCTTTCTACTCTTACAAAGTATGATCATCACTATATTTTTGCATGGTAACCATAGCAGTGGATAATTTGTTTCAGTACTCTCCAAACATGTATGTGCTCTATCAAAGATGTAAAAATCTTAACACAGCTGTTGAATGCAAACAACATTTCCAAACTTAAGCTGATCCTGGCACACTCCACATGACATGCTCCAAAGGCTCCTGGCACAACAAAAAAGCTGTATAAATATGTTGGCACAGACAGCAAAGACACATGTTGCCTCCACCTCCACCCACAGGAATCTAACTGCTAATTAAATAAACCTTTTTTAACTTTGTTAGTATGGTCACTTGGGGACTCAGTATGGGATGATAAAGTGTCTGTAAGCTAGAGTCTGGGGTTTTTTTGCAACAGCTTTCAGCAAGCAAGCAATAGTTGGCATAGCAATCGTTAAACCGATCAGTGGTTGCAATAGGTAAGGTGATTGTTCCGATTGGTGGTAACTCCTATAAAAAGCTATAGAGGAGTGAGGTGAATTTACAGATGCCTTTAAATGGCAAGAGTGGGAACAGAGTCAGCATAACATTCTCTTTCTACTGAGAGATTCTTCTTGCTGCTTGCAGGTGACATTGTGTGGAAACAAGGCCAGGAAGCTGTTACATGTGTTCATATTATCACAAATCACGTGGTTTTTCTGTTCGTTTCTGAAAAGCGCGTTTGAAAGCATTTATGATGTGTTGTTTCTCTATGCTGTAATAAAGACAAGTTCAGATTTCATACCACACAGAGGAACCACAGGTCCCTAAAGCTGTGAGGCTAGGAGAAGGAATAGGGAATAACCTTTAAATGCAGCATCTTCTTGCATTTGGGCCTTTTCTCAACCATTTCTGAGACTGTGAAACTTAAGAAGACAACCATATTGCTGTCTTATGTTCCAAAGCTGTCTCTGTCTTCCCCTTTTCTCAGCCAAAAATATGTATTTGAAACCTGGTATTCCAAAACAGGGCGATCTTGTACTAAAATTGTGAGTCTACCCGGCCGTGACTTATGATGTTCATGTCAGCAGGATTGCATGGTGAGGAAGCCAGAGCAACGTTTACTAAACATACGTTCGATAAAAATGTCCAGTGGTGGAGAATCATTTGTTACATCAATCAGGTTACTTTAAATGTTAAAAAGGTGATTTCTGGTTTCCTTATTCAAAAAAAACCCTGTGTCCAAATGCTTCTTAATGAACAGAGCCTTAAAGATTTGCATGAGAAAGAATCCTTAGCTGTGGGTTTAGCATATAGAGGCTGAGCTGCAGAGGTAAGCAGGAGGGCTTTTATGTTCTGTCCGAAGAAAGAAATGAGAAGAGTGGGTCTTACTTCTCCATAAAAATAATTGACTCCATGTAATTGCTTAAAAGTAAGTGTAAAACATACTTATTATTTTCTACTCTGTAATTCCAAATATTGCCATACTATTTCAGTAGAAGTGTAATATTAATTAGGCTTACAGTTTGTCTTGATTATATGAACATAATTAGGTTATCTGGGATATTTTTTCCAGTTATTGATTATTTGCAAATAGATTCTTTTTTTTTACTGAGATCAGAAAAATTGATTAACAAGGACTTAAAAAATAATACTGATTCATACCCTGTTCTCATGGCTTGTGTGAGGGCTGGATTTGACACGTCATCTTAAAACATTGTTTTCTGTTTCTGGTTACTATTGAAGGTGATGGCCAAATTCACTTCTGGCAGAAGTATTATAACTCCATAAAAGTTTCATTAAAGCTATGAATGAAAGAGATCAGTTTAGTAAGTTGAATGTTTGCATTTAGCAGGGCCCGTGGATGGTATTGCTTAGCCATTTTTCTTTGAAACTTATGTCAATGTCTTCAGGCCCATATATACCATATTATTTTTCTTTTATCTCCTGAAAAAAAGAGCACAAAACATATTTATAAAGATCTGTTTCAAATCTCTTTCCTGGTAGGCCAGTATTTAGTTCTCAGGATCTCATCTCAGGGCAGGAAAAATGGTGCGACTCATCTCTTTTCTGTATAAAAACTTAAAGTCACATCCTTCCTTTTTTAATTTTTCTATGACATATAAGTCACAGAAGCTAAGTAAATTTGGCACCTTTTTTTGTTTGATTTTGGTTTAAGTTATAAACACAATATTCTAGGTATGGATTGAGAACCATCATAATTTCCTGTGAAAATAATCACATAAATGCAAGTTTATTTTCCACCAAATTGTCAAACTACCTGTTGTTCGCAACTCAATTTCTGAGTTTGATTGCAGTGTTTCCCAAAAAGCACCATTAAGGAAACAGATATTTGCATTAAAAAAAAAATAAGATCATGACTTTCAAACCTTCTTTTAATTTCTTCTCTGTTTTTTTTCTGGGTTTTTTTGGGGTTTTTTTGGTTTTTTTTGTTTGGTTTAAGCAATGCATAGAAAGCCAAGACATTACAGTCTGCTTGGCTGATGACATTGAACAGATGGGTTTATGCCTTTATTTTTTGGAAACAGTCTATAGGAATTTTGCTAGCAAACCCGCTGTTAGTAATCTCCTTTGCTAAAATTCACAACTTAAATATTTGCAAGGTAAAACCACAAATGTTTTCATATGATAATCAATGTTAGATAGATGTTTTCCATAAATTGAAAGGCATGTTTTGAATTAAGCAGAGATCAAGTGCTTTTGATTGTATAAAAATTGTATGCTTTAATTTGGGGTATTTTTTCTCTTCACATGCTTTGATAACACTTGCATGTGATCTGAAAGGTTGTGTGTTATATAAAAAACAGATGAGTTTGCTTCTCCTCTTTCATGTTAAAGATACAGGTTGTATAAACCCTTAATTGGGCAATTACTTTTTTCTCTTCCAAAATATGAATAGTTTCAAAAAGATGTCTGAGGTTTGAGCCTTTGGTATTATCTGGCAGCTGAAGTGTCATGAAACAGATCTCTTAAGAACTATTGTTACTAGCAATTACTCCCCTGGCACGTCATATAGTCGTCTTTGTTGGTCATCTGAAGTTATCTGTGTTTTCTTATTACTTCAGTTTTTACACAAAACCAATAAAACAATTTATGAGATTTTTTTTTTATAGTCCCCATAAACATTTATGACAGTAGTACAGCTTTAACAGTGTAAATTAATTTTATTACACCAAGGAAAAACAAAAATAATGTTTGCAACAAGTAGATGGGAGTTACACTTTGTGAAACTAGTACACATTGATGGAGATTCAGCTACAACAGTTCCAGGCAGGCAATATTCAGATTTGTTTAACAACATTACACTTTCTTTTTCTTTTTGCCTTTTTTTTTCTTTTTAGGATACCAGACAAGGCTTTTGTGGGTGATATTAGTCACATTTGCTTATTCTGTTAAAATTTCTGTTTTTTACAAAGTTTCCTTTAAACAGGATTAAAAAAGGACAGTTTCTCTTCTAACAACTTAGCAGGAAAAAGACATTTTCAAGTAGAAGCTTGTAGATACTATGAGTCATACTTAGCTAGTTACCATATAATGAATAGGAGCAAATTGTGCATTTCATGCAAGATGATTAAATATAATCATATGCAATTACGTATTTGCTCTTCTAACCAATACTTCATAAGTTTTTTTTTTGTTGTTTTGTTTAGGCAATCCTTTTTTATCCCAAAATAAATATTCTATAGCTTCAAAACACATTCTCAAGCAAAGATTATACATCTTGCAATTAAAATTTTCCATTACTCTTTAAAACTGAAATATAATAAACCAAATTACACTTCACACTGAAATACCCTTCAAAGTATTTACTTCCTTAAAAAATATATATTAATTTTTTACAATTTAGCAATTGCCACTGTTGCTCATTTGCATAACTTGTAGCCATAATAGTTCTTGTTATCATCTTAAAAACCAGTAAGGGTCATACTTGTAAAGTTGTAGGTCAAGTGTATACTTTTTTTTTTTTTTGGTATGTGTCTTTTAACCAAAAAGCCTATGCCAGTAGAGACCACACTTTAACTGGTAAAGAAATACAGTATTAGCATAGTTTATCTGCATCTCATGATTGGCATAAGCAATATAGCAAAATAGCCTCTTGCTAAGATATATTGCGTCTCCGCTCAGAGTGTTAGTCACTGTAATTATAGATACATGTCTTTTCTAGGGTAGGCAATGGATACATGTAGTCAAACTTTGCTCGCTGTCTACAACATGAGCTTTAAAAAGAGTATCTCTGATTTGCACTTCCTGACGTATTTGAAAATTTGATTGTTTCAATTCTAATATTTTAGAAGAAAAAAGTCTTCTAAATATTCTTTTTTCTGTTTATAATTGCCAGTGGGTTGTTCATGTTTCTGTGGCTAGAAAAGGGGTACTCAGAAAATGGGGAGAACACAATCTTTTCATATCTTACAAAATATTTATAATCTTTCTTATAATTTTAATTTACCTAGAGTGAGAAGTATTTAAATGAGAGCTTGAGTCTCTACAACAGTCACGTTGTACCATTTGGCTTACCTAAAAGATTCAGGAGAATGCAAAATGGCACTGGAAGCTCTTTTTGTATGTATTTAGAGGCATTAATGCAAAGACATAGATTCTTCTTGATGTGTCTTCTTCCTACCTGTCTACCTGCCTATATAAATGCGCAATAAGCTACATAACGGCTCCTTTCTCCCACAAACAACAAATAGGACCTTGAGCTTGAATGGAAGAACCAAAATGAGCAAGAAATGTTGTCTTACATTACATACTCTCTGCATTATTTCCACTTGCTATTATTCAATTCTTTCACCAACTTCTTTGAATAATCTTTGATAAAGACAATAAGATTTGAGGAATCATCTTCATTTTCTAAGTTTTCTTAAAGCCTTTTTTTTGTGTCACTGGGCAAACCATGTGACCCTCAGCTTCCTACTCCTTTAAAAAAATAATAATTTGTAGTACTTTTCCTAATTTATATTTATATTGATATGGTGTACCTTTGAAGTGGTGAAGGACAGATGTCACAAAAAGTCAGGCTGTTTCAAAGAGACTAATTTTCATTCTAAGTGTTGACAGATTTATGTTATCAGTTATACCTCTGAGTTATTTTCAGGTTAAAATGTAGGTGTTCATTCAGACACAGTTTGTAGAAGACTATTTAAAAGTTTTAAATCATAAATGGTGGTATATCACAGTCAGTAAAAGCACCAAAAGCAATGTTTAGAATATTTACATAACGATACCAAGACTCAACCTGTGCTAAGTTTTAACAATATCTATTAAAAAACATTCACGCTGTTTTTAATACATTATATGGGTCAAACCATCTCTAAAAATTTATGTGGAAGTATGCTGTTTTGTCTGCAACTATTGTATGCCAAACATAACTGAATACTTGAATTCTGAGTATAATACTGAGTAAGTAAGGTTTTGAGTGCAATCCAATGCAAACTAGTTAAGAGAAAGCTGTAGAATTACCGCACAAAACTTTTGGGTCTGATCATGATTTTTACTGATTTAAAGGCTTGCCTATATCCGCTGGGAATATCATTAGAAATACCATGCCATGTACCCCAGAAAATGCCGTTGCGAACACCTTTGTATTTCTTGTGATAGTACTTGCCATTGAGGTTGGCAGACAAGCATGCATCAAACCACCAGCCAGAGCTGTAGTAAGCTCCACAGTTTCCTGATGGATACCTATCGTTGTCTTTGTCTGGAGTTGTAAAGAACTTCTGATCGTGGTTGTAATGCTTGCTGTAGTGAAGGGCATCTCCTGCTGTGCCACTGTAGCCATGGACACTTAGACGGTACTTTAGGTATTCGTTGGCCACATAGAAGTGTTCGTATTTTGCGTACTCTCTGATACCATTGAAATCTTCAAGTTCAATTCTCAGTTGCATTTCCTGGCTCTTTGTCAGGAGGTGAATTTTGTCATTCCCCAGCCAAAATTCCCTGCTGAGGTTTCCAAAGCCATTTTTGTAGTCATTCCAGGTTCTGTTAAAGTTAGTGCTACCATCCTGACGCCGTTGCAGCACTGTCCAGCCACCTCCATGTGTTTGCATGTCACAGTAAACTTCAAAGCTATCATTTCTGGGGTCAGGACTAATCCTGTAGATTCCATTACTCCTTCGGCCTGCTGTGTAATGATCAGCACAGTCTCTCTGCATTATCTGCATAACTGGTGGAAGAACAGATAGTGTTAGAATAAACATAATTTCAATTTAAAAATAAACAAAATTTTTACCCAGACTGATGTGGCATACAGAACTTGGATTGGAGAGACTTCTACATAGGAAATAGTGTTACAGCAATTTCAGTTCTAGGGAGAAACAGGGTTTTTCCATCAGGTTTACTCTGTAATAGATGCTACCTAGGATCTCTGCATCAGACAGCTGTCAAAAAAAAAACATTTAAATGACTTTCTGTATCAAAACTGCCTAACATAGGGGCATTTTGATTGTCTGCTTTCCCTCTCCTCTTTTTCTCTGCCCTTCTTCTTATCGTTTCATTACCTCCTGTAAATTCAGCCTGATTTCTTCAGTCCATATATCTAGTACTTCATGTTTACATGCTTGCTGCTTTTTGTATTTAAATGTATACCATCACACCCTGTCTATAATTTAAGTCTTCGTCTGGCAGTATGTCAGAGAAAAATCTTTGTCCATATGGGAATGACTTTAACCTGGCTATTGTTCAGTTGACATCATTTGGTATAGAACATAACATAATTAGGGATGTTTCATGTGGTAATGTTGACTTGACTTTAGGAAGTGGGAAAAAAGTAATAAAATTGTCTCATCTATTGTAGTAATACTGTGATTCCTAGAAAGATGAGGCTAGAAAACTGATGATGCTTTCCTGTGTATGTGGCATTGCTGGCTTTGCAGTAAGGAAAAGTTTTAGCATTTATCATTAACACAGCTTTTTCCCACCAATGGGTGATGTACTTTATTCAGAAGAAAAATACCCCCAGGTTTTTCCTGCAGAGTGCAAATCCATTTTTGATCCACAATGTCATCCAGTAATGACATTGTATTCAACAGCATGGTATTATAATTCCGTGTACTTAAGTAAGTGATAGAGAGCCCTCAGAAGTTCCGAGTTAAGAGTCAAAACCATAATGTTCATTCCTATTGCAGATTTGAATTTATGGGGATGTTCATTTGCAGGCTTGAATTGCATGATAATTTTCCTAGAAAAATTCAAACAATTAAACTACTTCTTGAAAGGGAGGAGTGTTCTCAGGCAGAACTCAGGACTTCTTGTTTGCCAGTAGGGAAAAGTGGACGTCTATGAAAGCACAAAGTATGGGAATCGAAGGCTTAAAAGCCAAATCTAAATCCACAATAGATTCTCATTTATTTCACTGAACTTTGTGTAAGATCTTTGGTGGACTAAGGTTCAGAGCAGATATTGACAGAGAATATACATTTCAGCTAAAATGCTTTTACAATCCAATTCAACTCCTATTTCAGCAAATTTTTGTGATTACTTTCACTGGAAGCAGGAATAGCTCCTGTACAGGAAACAGTTGTAGCTGTTATCCTTGCTAGTTTTCGTAATGAATGTATTGCTGCTACAAACACTTTTAGCGTCAGTTACTGTCAAATATAAGGAATATTTACATAATCATATGCTATAAACAGTACCTAGCATTTCAGCAAGTGTGAGAAATATCTAAAATTAATTTAGTCTGTTATGAAGTACTGTACTTGAAATTGATTTATTGCAAATTATCAATATACCAAATATCACTCATACTTTTTGTGACTGTTTTATATCTGAATTAAAGTAATTTATTTATACTGATTTATATCTGATTTAAGCTGATTGTTGATATAGTAAAAACATTACCTTTATTATTATTCATTTGCTCTTTTCACACTTTCAAGAATTTCAGCTGTACATACACTGTACCATCTGCAGATCCTTCAATATTCAATATGGGTGGACAGGAGAACAGTTTTATTTTAAACTTGAATGCTAAGTAACAGAGCCTTGAAAACTGTAAAGCATTCTGATCTTTCTTTGCTTTACCTCTAGAGAGCCCTGTCTCCATAGGTATGACATCTGATCTTCATATGTGTGATATCTGAGTGGTAGAATACACTGACAGTCCTATGACTATTTCTTATTTTCAAAGATTCTTATATGTGGTATAGAAACTTTATGACCTAAAAAAAAAAATCTTCCTTTAATAATTGTCAACATTAGAAAGAAATTATTAGTTCTATTTCTTAATTTTAGTTAGGACAATTAAAAAGTAATAGAAAAAAGTGTGTGTCAGTGATAACACCTGTTTTCTATTTTATATTAGATATTAGAGTCATGCTAAGAGTTTAGTATTAAAATGGTGGTACATACATTACCCTCTTGAGAACTACTGTTAATAAACTTTTTTATCCAAGCCTTTCAGATATTCTCTGTGATGGTAGAAATATTCTTTTATTATCCATCTGTTTAACAGTTTTACTAGATTCACTTGATGTTTAATAATGACTTGCAGACCATTTCAGAATAGTTGCAGTTTCACATTGAGAAAAAAACATACCATTTTCTAAAGCACACCTAGAGAAAATGTACCCCTTGTCATCCAAGGAGTGGAGTTCACTGATGTTTAATATCCTTAATGAAGGATAGCAGAGTGTAAAATAATAAGTTAATTTTTCATGTTTACTAATTGAATTTAAAAAAAAGTGCTTTGAAAATGTTTTAAATCCCATAGTAAAGTCTGATTCTAGGAGGAACTGAACACCTGCAGCTCTCAGTAACCCTCTAGTGGCAGCTGAAATGCTTTACGGGAGTATAAATAAACACTAAAGAAGCAAATACTTAACTTGTGGAGTTAATAGCACAGCTTTTTATTTATTATATATTAGAATTGTTTACCTAATACTTGTAAAATGCACAGAAAGCTTATACAGGCAGTAAGAATTAACAGGTTACATACCAGGTCTTGGCTGCATTGCTGGACATTTAGAACATTTGTTATCAAGGCTGTTCACAACAAACGTCAAATTAGCAACTTTGCTGTCCACATAATGTTCTACGTTGTTCATATTTATGAGGCTCATCTTCTCTAAACGACCCTGCAGTGTCTGAATCTGGTTCTTTGCGTTTTTTTAGGCTGGTTGCCATTCTGTTAACTTTGCTTTGCAGTTCCTTTACTCTGTTATCTTGGATTTTGCTGTTTTCTGCTGGAGTTTCTGTATTAGGTAGCAGGAATTCATTACTACTGTCTCTTTCTTGGTTGTCATCTGCCTGCAGCTTGCAATCTTGGCAGCATTTCTTCAGCTTGTTTACTGCTTCTTTAAGGGTCTGTACTTCTTTGAGAGTCTTTTCAAGCAGTCTGAATTCTTTGGGTAACTGCATGGTCATCGGAGGCAGATTTATCTGATATGGACAATCCTCTCCTTCATCACATTTCCGATTAGTTTTGAGCTTTATAGGACAAGTGTCAGTAACTTTTCCTTCTTTAGCCTCCTCTTCATCTTCTAAAACAACCGCAAAGACATTTGTTAAAGCAAGGAGAGCTGTCTTCAGCAAGACTAAGTAAACGAGCAGCTTCATCTTTGCAGAGAAACTTGCAGTATGAGGAAGTATGCAAAAGTGGAACAACTTTATAAGGGCAGCTTGAAGCCTGTGAGTTATCAGACTGCCTACACTGTTCTCAGAAATGGGTGGGAGTGCTTGCATCACGAGTGATTAATAGCAGAGCAAAGTAGGTAGTGCTTGCAAGAGTAGTACATTTCAGTGAGTATTCCTGACTCAGAACTAGCGTATGTGAGCAAAATGATGAAATGCATGTGTGGACTTATGCAGTTTAATTTCATTCCTTGCTGTACATGGATTTTCTTTTTTGGGGGAAAAAAACCACTTAGCTCTGCATTGTAATAGTCTTCTAACATCTGTTTCTTAACATTAGAGTTTTCTAAAACTGCTTTTCAAAACTAGGCTATAGTTTTACCACAGCAGGTGGAAAAAGTGAAAAACAGTTGCTTTCCCAGTTTGAGGTCTATCACGGCAATATCTTCACTGATACTGAGACCCCTTCTTCCTAAAACTTTTTTAACTGAATAGATGTATTCATTAAAATGACTTAAATCCCAAAGCATGTTGAAACACACATGTAGTTTTGGTTCCAAACATTTTTCAGGGTAAAGTCACAAACGAAGAAGGATAAGCAGCACTTTCTTCTTCCTATTTTACTGGCACTGCTTAGAATGGTTATCTGGAATATTCATGATTTGTATGGGATATCACAGTTAAAATTCAGTTACCTGATTCTGCGTATTTCTTATTGAACCTTTCTAAGTGAAGGGATGGGAACTGACGACATCCCCTGCTTTGATGCCTGGGGTCCTAGCTGTTAGATTGATTGTCCAGAAAACCCAGAGCAAATCCTGGTGTTCTGCATAATGTCCTGAATTCTAAATCTAAAGCAAGACAGGGAGCTAGGGAAGGAGCTCCCATGGGCCCATCAGTTTGGGGTATTCTTTTCCGTGTTCCTGATTTTTGGTTCCTGCTTTTCTTTTCATTGTACCTTCTGTCAGCTTTAAGAGTTAATCCTGTACTTCGCGTGACTCATCAAACCAAATGGAATACTTCAGCCCCAGGTGACAATTGCCGCGTACTTCCTCATTTTTATTCCCCAGCCACCTTTGCCATTCTCACATGGTGCCTATGCAGTTTTAATGATCTGTGTCATTTTCCTTGTGCCCCAAAGCAAGGCTATATGGGCATGTCATCGTGCATTCGTAGCTCAGTCAAGAGCCAAATAACTTGCATGAGTAAAGAATTTTTACACCGGTTCTTGTTTAATTAGTCCAATCCGAACAATTTATTTTCCTAAACCCTATTTGAAATTGCTCATAATACAGATTAAACATTAAACAGACGTTAGTCACACACATACTCCATAAGTTCATGATCTCTGGAATGTTACTAGCTTTTATAGAGACCATAGGCTTACACTGATAGTACAGGAGAGAGGCTTGGTAAAAAACCCCTACTCATCTAACCTGCTACAACAATTCCTTCAGATTCCTGCATAGCACAATGGTCAGGCACTTTCTTGGGAAATGGGTTTTAAATCTACCTTTCCCAAATTATAAATGAACATTCCAGAACCTGCCATGCTGCTTTTAGTTATATGGCAAAACTGGGTATCTCTCCCTGTCAGATCATGAAAGTTCCCCAGCAATGAGGTGAAAGATCCCTCCATGGACTGCGCACTTGGGTGTGAGATGTTGGTATTACTTTGGTTTTGTTAAAAATGCATCAAAACTGAAATGTTTGTAGCATTAGATGAAATGTATGAATTTGTGAGTAAAATTTTAATGTTTTATTTGGTTGATAGGATCCTATTTATTTTTTCTATCAGTCTAAAATCACATATTTACAGAACCTTGTTCTCCTGTATGGCTGCAACTGTCAAAGTGAGGAAAGCTATACCAGCCTCTTTTGAGGGACTTTAGAAATATGATAGAGTTCCTAAATCCTTGTTACTTGTGAAGCCACATTACCCCCACACTGCTTGTTCAGTTTACAATGAACTCTGCTATCTGCTGCTTATCTTATCATTGGTAGATGAAATCTTAGGAATTGCCTTGAAATGTTTAAATGCGTATCAAATATTGTTATAATTTATGACTGTTGTGCTGCATTGAAAGTCTAAAATATTATTAGAACGGATTGACTTCAAGAAGGGCAGAAATTTCTAGTAATGCTGAATGTCAAAGAAAAGAAAGTTCAGACAGTAATGTGAGGTATCTGAGCTTTTCAAACATCTTTGTCCTGAGACGTTCACTCCTTGGTCCCTTATATATCTTCATTTTGGGATATTTACTTCCACCTTTGGATGAGATTTCTGTAATCTTGAGATGCTCTGCTATCCTCCTGAATTTGTTACTGGTCTGATGTTCTGCTGCTAGGCTACTGGCAGTCAGTTTGGAGACCGAAAGACCCATTTCTCTGTATGCTTCTCCTACTTGGAGAAGTCTTGTAATTGAAGACTGGTCTTCCTGTTCTCTCGGGGAATGTCCATTCCCAACAATTTTTCAGGTCTCTGTTTTTTCTTCAGGAACTCAAATTAGTATGCCACAGCCTTTTTTTTTGTGTTTTGTGCCTCTTACCTTCCTTGGGATAAGTGAGGCAAACTTTAAAAACTGAGTTTTCCACAAGCCTTTGCCCTTAGAAGGGACACTGAGCAAATTTATACTGTAAGATGCTGATGCAGCTCAACTAACGGCAGAAATATTGGACTAGATAAAAATTAAATTGAGAACTGCAGTTTGCTTATAAACAAAGTTGCTTCCTAGATGGGGCTTTTCTAGATCCCTAGAGTGGTCTGTATAATACTTAAAACTTTAAGGTAGTTAAACAATCACAAAACCCAAAGCCAATCTTTTTCAACTGTGAAAGGATCTAACTGAATAACAGCTGATGACCGTAAGTGAGAATTTTTTACCAAAGTTTTTTGTTTGGTTAAAGGTCATTTTGTTGTAGCTTTTCATCTCTTTTAGTCTTCTTTTTAGGAATTTATTTTTCCTTCTGTGGACTCAAGAGATATCTTAATCTTACAGACATATCTTCCTAAAACTGAGAGCTCATGATATTCTTAAATTCTACTGAAGATTTGAATTCTGTTCCCAGAACTACCCAGTGGTTGCAAGGTTAAATAAGTAATATATTTTGGTTTAACAGACTTGTCTTAGGACTGTTTATTCAAAGTTTATCAAAAGCAGCATGAACCATTTCCCATGATTTTTTAAAGCAAGGTTTTTTTTCTGGCAGATAATGGAATGTAGGTCAAATAGAAAACAACAAAGTTAAGACTGTAGGCAGATGTTAATTTAACTAGTGACTATTGCAATTTAAAACACGACAGCTTGCCATCTCTTTGATTTCTGGCTTTGTGCTGGGAGTTGACGTCTCCTGTAGCAGAGCTACTGCAAAACATCCAGGTTTGTGTGAGCAGTTCAAATGATTGGTATGAACAAACCTGAAGTGCATTTAGGCTCATTCATATAAGCCACTTTGGTGGCAGAGGTGGGCTGTGTTAAGATTCAGCTGCTCCAGTAATATTTTTGATGTTTTTATAGACTTGAGTTGTGTTTTGGCTGAGAAAGAGGATGAAAAGTAATTAGATTAATCTTCAGTTTTTCCCCACGATGTGGAATATATACCAAAAGCCCATACTAGAAACAAATTCTCATTGGGGATTATTTTTGATTAATTAAATTGTTTTCTTTTTTTAATTCAGTAGTCATTCTTCATGCAAGCAGTCTTTATGTTCAATTTCCTCATGTGTCTATGAGAACATATCAGAGCACAAAAAGGAAGGCAGTCCTAGTTCATTTGATTTTAATTTTCAATATTCTTACTGAGATACAGGTTACATAGAACCATTAGCCATGTGGATTCCCTATCTGTTTAAATTGGTCTTTGCTTTATTTATAAATTCTGGCAACAGACAGAAAGGCAACACTGACGTAGAGTGTATAAGTAGTAGATAACATATTCATATAAGCAATTGTAAATGTAGTATGTATTACAAAATTCACATGGTCAAAGAATATCACTCCTTCTGTTAAGGGAGGACCATATTTGTAAAGAAAGAGATCCGTGAAAGTAAGTTCCTATTCATTCTGTTTCTCCCATGACATCTGAAGATCTGCCTGCCCAAAATCTAGAATTTACTGCTAAATAGTTTCTTTACTTATAGTCACAGAAGATCCTGTAGTTGGCCAAGTTCATGGAGAAAATAAACCAGAATGAACATTAAGAATGATGACATACCAAATACAAAAGCCTCTCCCTGATATGTCTTTTCGGGAAAATTCCTTTTTGATTCCTGCAAACCCGGCTCCAATAAAACCAACAGGTGAAAGACTCTGCTGGATACTCAGTGTCCTCCTTTCAAGATTCATGGCCAAAACACGTGATAGCAGGAAAGCGATCTCCTTTCCTGAAAAACCTATCTTCCTAGTCTCTCATCCCTGCTTTTACCAAGCCATGGGAAACACAATTGCCCACCAGATGCAGTATTTTCTCACCCCTTGTATCATCTAGATGGTGGCTGATTTTTATATTCTCCATGTAGGGGCTGCTTTTTCCCATGAACTGGGGAACAAAACTGCTGTTATGAACGATGCCTTGGGAAAGATTCATGATATTATTTTTCCAAGTTGTTATTTGTTAGTTTTAGAAAGCTTTTCAGCGGTTTATTTTTCATTAAAGGGGGCCTGGCTGATCCAGCTGTAATTAAAAAAATAAAATTGTAGAAATTCTGTGTCAGGCAATACAGTGCTAGATCTACCATAAGCAGGTATATTAATGGTTTTCGTGTATGCGTTTACTTTACCCCAGCTCTCAGTTTTGTCTTATTTATGTAGCATCATCTGCATATAGCTTTTATATGTGACATACTTTGTAGTAGACTATGAGCCTTTCAATGGTATAACGGTATAAAAGACTCCGTATCCAAATAAAGTGAGTAGATATCAATAACTTCTAGGACTTATTTTTTTAGTGTTTGACTTTGGTCTTCTGAGTTACTGGCTTGTTCTATGTGGAACCAATGCAGCAAAGTCATTCTCCTTATGACAATAAAGTTCAAGGAACCATAAACCTTATGCCCTCACTTTGTGAAATAATTATATGTTATATTTTAAAAGTGCATGCTATCTTCTTATTCATTACATTTGTGGTTTTCTTGGAAGAGGAAAGAGGGAAAAATAATTTGTGAAGCCCTTCGTGAAATACAAAAAATCATTTTGTTAAATTATTTAAACTATTTCAGCTTCCAAATAGAAATGGCTTAGAAAGGTGATTTTTTTTTCCTGTAAAAATATCACTTTTAAGGGAAAGCAGATTTACATTTAAATGTGATATTATACAAATGTACTTGTTCTTTTTTATATTTTTTCTCATCACAAACATGAGAAGAGAACAGAAAGGTAGTTTGAAATGTTTGAGTGCATTTGCACAACCGATAGCCTCGTGGATTCAGGTATGGTGGTTTGTCACTTAAAGGAAATGTTGAGAAAACTCAGTGAAAAATCTTTTTCTACTTGAAATGCTAGTAAATAGGCTTTTCCTGGGGACTTCCCATACTTATCCTACAAAATCTGCTGCCTGTCTGTGTTTATGTAGTTACAGGTGTTTATGTAGTTACCTTAATTTTTAACTCTCTTGACAGCATTAATTTAAAAATCATACCACATTTTTCCTTACCTTCTACCATCATAACCTTTCTCTGGAATAATGGCTGATTATTTAAACAAGACATATCCTTCCCTAAATATCTGCAGTGTAGCTATTCCTGTCTGTACTTCAAATGTTTCCCAGTCTACACAAGGGAATGCAGAATTGCATTGAAATACTGATAACTACAATTTATGGTGTAACTAAATATTTACAGTATTACTTCAGTGATTTTTATCTTCTTGACTTAAAATACTTTGAAATATGTGCTAAAGGATGAAATATTGTTGCATAGAGAAATCCTAGGTTGAAATTGAGTATTGAAAAATGAGTGATGTAAATGATTGAATAAAAAGTGTAATGATGATATTTACTGGGCATATATAAATTGTGATGCATCACTTTGCATTAAAACCAGAGTTTAGGTCATTTAAACATTTGGTGCGTAGTCTGAGCTAGTTAGTCATCTTTGCCTCCCTCTATTGTCATAGTCAAGTAAGAGCCTCACTGAGGATGTTTCTTGTTTCTGAATGCTGGAAAGCAGTCTGAAGTAATTTAATGAGTTAAATTTGGTTATTAAAAAGAATAAGAATCTTAAATACACTGGCTTGATTATTATCCTCTATTCTGGCATCTCTTTTTGCCTTCCTTATGCTTCCTAAAGTTTCAAGTCTCAACACATTCCTTTAGTCTTTAAATGCATGGTTTGGAAAAAAAATGCAAGTGAGAGAAAGTAAGATAGTCAATGTTTAGACTCAGTGTACTTCAGGAGAAGTCAGTATCTTCTTTTGGCTAAAAAGTAGAGAGATACGCTGGTACATCAGCAGAACACAGACATTATCTTATAACTGGTGCAATATTTATTCAGCTGCTGCATCTTTCTTCAGTCACTGCACTTTCAAAATCTGACAGAAGAGTGTCCTGAGGTAACCTGGTCTAACTTTGAAGCTAGCCCTGCTTTGAGCAGGAGGTTGGACTAGATGGCATCCAGAGATCCCTTTCAGCCTCAATTTTTCTGATTCTACTCCTCTCTTGTAGTATATGAAGCTTATTTTTTGCTTTACTATATGTTGTAATAAAAATTAAGTAAACAAAACATTCTGGAAAATGCAAATAATTACTTTATTTTTAATATGTAGGGGCTCTTCAAAGTTCAGAAAATACAAACAAAATAAAAAGGTTGAAGTAATTGCTTTCATTCCGTGCCGTTTAAACTTTACAGATGACCTGGAGTTTATGTGGAAAAAACCCTACCCTATATGGCAAAATGGCCTGTTATACTATTTCCTCTGCCCCCAAAAAATGTTTTCTAATGTGATCTGATTTGAAAAAACTTTGATGCTGACCTTGTGTTGCAAAAGAATATTTGAGAGAGAAGTCTCATCTTAGCTGAAAGGGAACAGATTTCATTATAGATGTTCAGGAAAATTATCCCTGTGTTTTCCTAAACTGAAACAAATTTCATTGCTGCAAAAAGTAAGGCCATTTGGTAAGTAGGCCTGGTCTAATTTACATTAGCCTTTAACTGTTTTCCTAAATTGAATTTTAAAAGCTTGGAAAGGTTAATTGCAACTATTCGAGTTGGTTTTTAATCTATTTCTTAATCTAGTAAACCATGAAGTAATTGTATTAATTTATTTGTCAACAGCTTCAGAGTTAAGTGGTTCTGGCTCTGACTGACTTAGGACTCATCCCTATTCCAAAGTCAGTGGGAATTTTCTCACTGGCTCATTCCAATAATGAGTTTTGTGTTCTAAGATATGGTCTCATCTTGTAGTATTGAAGTGCATGCTTCAAACCCTGGGGCAAAAGGGGTGAAGAAGGTAAAAACTGTACTGTGTATTGTTTGGGAAGTCGGGTTAAATTGTCACAGAAGTCCGTACAACCATTAAATTCTCAGACATCAGAGACTGGTAGTTTTTAGAGCAGGTTTTTTTTTTTTTTCTTTTTTTCCCCCGAGATAAATCCATTGCTACACAGGTTAAAAATACCACCTTTAATAGGTTTTAAATTGTTGTTCCTTCATTTCTGGGTGCCCCATCTTGACATAGCTGGGTTGTGATCTTCAGAAGTAATGAGAGTAGAAATTCTCAGAAATTGAGAACAATGTAAACCATTACATTTAGCCATTTAGAAGCCAAGTTAGTATACCGCATTTTTCTTCATTATGTTGTTGGCATATCACTCTCAGTTCTGGTTGATGGCAATGGTGATGCTAAGGACCTGGAGAAAATGCTCCTTGTTTTCCATTTCTGTGTAGACAGTGGTGCGAGTTCAAGCTGAGCTGCCTTCTGCACTGTTCTGGCACAAGTGCGAGCTCAGTTATGAACTTGATCTGAGCAATGGACTGAACTTGAGAAGAAAGCTTCAGTTCCCTTAGTGCATTATCACGGGTCCAAGCTTTTGTCTAGATAATTTGGAGGTATCAGGCACAGGCAAGCCAAGCACCAGCAGATATCCCTAGCTCACCTCTTTTAAAGGATGAAATGGATTATGTGAGACTGATAGCCAGCAATATGAATAGAAATGCAAGAGTCATAGCATGGGTTCAGCATGCTTGCACCTGTTGCACCCCTGCAATGTAGACATAACCCTTGAAAAGTCCACGGGGAAATGTTGCCTTCCCCTCAGGCTAAGAAACACTTGAGCTGTGTGGTAAGTGTCCAGTGTGGACTCAATGAGGGTTTTGACACAGGATACAGTGCTTTCTGTTCAAAGGTTAACATTCACCCTTTTTTTTCCCTGAATGTTTAAACTTTTAAATATTATCCAAAAGAGGTAAGACAAGTTCTTCAAATAAACAACCCAGAGAGAAAGTTCCAAACCTTACATAGCAGACTGGCCAGAAGAGTCATTTGCCAAGTGGCTAATACTGTACTGAAATCCTGAGTGTATATACAAACTATAAACTATATTAATCCCTTGATATTTTTCTGTTGTCTCCTATTATGAGGCAAAAGAGTTGTTTGACAAGACCTTTCAGATGTTTGAAATAAATAAAATTAACATAAAATGTTGGATTATTCTGTGTTAAAATAACAGTAAGTGTAGTCGTAATGTCTCGTTAAAATTACAAAACCTACATCTTAGAATGGAGAGATGGAAAGTGTTATTATTCCATTCAAGCTTAGAATACATTTTAGTTATTTTGGAGTATCTGCAAACATAATTAGAAACACGTGTTAGCTCCATCATTTCCCCGAAATGCAGAGATTCTAGGGACTGTTGAAATGAAGTCTTTCCTAGGAAGCCTTCACATGTTTCACTTTCATAATGATTATGAGTAATTGATGTTAGTCAGTATTTTCTTGGTGGTGGCTATATTTATCTTCATGCTTTTCTTGATGCTTTTTGTCAAAAGAGTGTGAATTGCATCACCTTTTAAAGTTTAAAATTTGGCTTAGTTTTATTCATTTATGGAAAGTCCCAAAACAAGCTTAAGTCAAAGTTCTTAGATTTCTTATTTATATCACATTTGAGTTACAGAAAACTTGTTTTGAAATTCCAGGTGAGTTCCTTGGTGTATCGCTTTGAGCTGACTATCAGAAAGGATTGAGTATGATCTGTTAAAATGGAGAATGTAAAAGCCTACTGCACTTAATGTGGGGATGAGGAGGTGTTGATGTAGTTAGGGCCAGATTTTATTAGCTTTACTCACATGGAAGCGTACCTTATTTATCAGGTGGGTCCTCTCCCTTCCATGGTCTTAATTCCCATTCATATTCTGACATCTCTTTCTTACCCACATCTCATCTACATCCACCTTCCAGCCTCAAAGAAATTACTGTAGTCCCATGTCCAGGGACTAGTGGACCTGAAGTCAAGCTGGAAGGATATACAAGAGCTCCCTCAGATCCTGTAAAGATTGTGTGTAACCTCAGATTGTGCTCACTTTTCCTTGGAGTTTTCTTCAAGACATTTTGACGAGAGCTCTGATGGTTAGCTGTTAGTGGCAAGCAAATTATTATTATTTATATGAATATATATGAACTTATTACTGGTGCGGATATATGGAAAGGTTATGCAGGTGTACAGAACAGCTATCTGAGCATAAGTATTATTCTATTTTTCTCATGGATTCTTATATTTAAAAGCTTCCTTTCCAGAGCCAGAAAATCCACCTTTTTGTTGCTAGAAAAATATGAACAATGTGCCCTTCCCTTTACCCTTTTCAGCAAAATCTTCCTCCACAGTCTTTGTTGTAGGACAGGATTATCCAGTACTGTTATTTCATGGGACTATTCACTGGTTGAAGGAAACAAATTTTTTTGGAATTTGGGTTTGGGTTTGTTTTGTTATATTTTGTTTTTCTGGTAGAATAGCCAAGTTTCAGATAGCGAGGTAACATGAAAAAATGTGGCAAAGTTAGAAAATTACACTTGCATTAATCACTTAAAGATGAGTGTAAAGTAAAAGAAAGGGTAACTTAACAGGATAAGATAAACATAACAGAAAATTTAAATTAAAAGGGAAAGATACAAGTAAATCCAGTAATAAGATACATACTTCCATACTTTTTATGTAATTACATTTATGGGAGTATAGGGAAAAGAAAGCAAAAAATTGCCAAGCAACCATCTGTTAGCAGCCAAATCTTCATCCAACTTTCCAATAATTCTCCATCTAGATAAGGAAAATTTATTTTTAGTTTATTCAGATGATCTATCAATTTTGGGTGTGTGTAAAAATGCATGGGGTCCCAGTTCATTGTATAATGAGAAAGAAAAGCTGAGAAAAGCAAAATACAGTTAAGTAAAACTGATGTGGAAAGGGACTGGAAGACTTGACAGTTTAAGAATATTTCCTATTTACCCAACAATATTCCAAACTCTAGATTTGAGATCGCCAGTATAACAAAATGATCTCCGTTCTTTCCAGGGCACTATGGTTAACACAGGACTGAAAAGAGATGTCCTCAGTTGCCATTCGCAAACTCTTTTTTTTTCCTCACTACTCCATCTTCTCACTCATTCTTTTCCTGTTCGATGTAGCAATATAATTAGTTAAACTAAGGAAAACCACCATTTTACTTACCCCAGCAATGTGAGAGCTTACAAGCAATAAAATGAACTGTGAGTGCGTCCTGGAGGGAAGGGGGAGGAGTGAAATGTAACTTCTTTTTAAACTTGAGATATTACTCTTGTACACAGCTTTTTTTTATAGAAATGTGACTAATACAGGTCCAAAAGACTAGGAGAAAATTATGACATTCTTTTAGCAATGCTATGTTTGTGTGTTGTATGTACATATGTAAATACTGTTGGCTGTTTTGTCATAAGTTGTTTTATTTGTGTGTTCTTGAATGGTGACTTTTTTTGAACTAAATTGCAGGCTTACTTCCCTAAGCTTGAAATCTGGAAGCTCTGATACTCATACAGTCACTGCTGCCAAAGTGTACTGTTTTTTGAATTAACCCAGATCTTAAACTTGAGTGTTTTTACCAATAATCATAGAATCATTTAGGATGGAAAAGACTCTTAAGATCATCGAGTCCAACCATCAACCTAACACTGCCAAGTCCATCACTAAGCAATGTCCCTAAGTGTTACATCTATACATCTTCTAAGTACTTCCAGGGATGGTGACTCAACCGCTTCCCTGGACAGCCTGTTCCAATGCTTGACAACCCTTTCTGTGAAGAAATTTTTCCTAATATCCAATCTAAACACCCCCTGGTGCAACTTGAGGCTATTTCCTCTTGTCCTGTTGCCTGTTGCTTGGGAGGAGAGACCGACCCCCACCTCTCTACAACTTCCCTTCAGGTAGTTGTAGAGAGTGATAAGGTCTCCCCTCAGCTTCCTTTTCTCCAGGCTAAACAACCCCAGTTCCCTCAGCCGCTCCTCATAAGACTTGTTCTCCAGACCCCTCACCAGCTTTGTTGCTCTTCTCTGGACACTCTCCAGCACCTCAATGTCTTTCTTGTAGTGAGGGGCTCAAGACTGAACACACTATTCAAGGTGGGGCCTCACCAGTGCCAAGTACAGGGAGACGATCACTTCCCTAGTCCTGCTGGCCACACTATTTCTGATACAAGCCAATAAGCCGTTGGCCTTCTTGGCCACCCGGGCACAAAGGGGGGTCATATTCAGCCGGCTGTCAACCAACACCCCCAGGTCCTTTTCCAGCAGGCAGCTTTCCAGCCACTCTTCCCCAAGCCTGTAGCATTGTGTGGAGTTGTTGTGACACAAGTGCAGGACTCGGCACTTGGCCTCGTTGAACCTCACACCATTGGCCTCAGCCCATCAGTCCAGCCTGCCCAGATCCCTCTGTAGAGCCTTTCTACCCTCAAGCAGATCAACACTCCTTCCTAGCTTGGTGTCTGCAAAATTACTGAGGGTGCACTCGATCCCCTCGTCCAGATCATTGATGAAGATATTAAAGAGAACCAGCCCCAGTACTGAGCCCTGGGGAACACCACTTGTGACCAGCTGCCAACTGGATTTAACTCCATTCACCACCACTCTTTGGGCCCAGCCATCCAGCCAGTATTTTACCCAGTGAAGAGTACGCTCATCCAAGCCATGAGCAGGCAGTTTCTCCAGGAGAATGCTGCGGGAAAGGGTGTCAATAGCTTTACTAAAGTCTAGGCAGACAACATTCACAGCCTTTTCCTCGTCCTCACCTTGTCATGGAGGGAGATCAGGTTTGTCAAGCAGGACCTGCCTTTCATAAACCCATGCTGACTTGGGCTGATCACCTGTTTGTCCTGTCTGTGCCAAGTGATGGCACTCAAGATGATCTGCTCAATAACCTTCCCTGGCACTGGGGTCAGACTGACAGGCCTGTAGTTCCCCAGATCCTCCTTCTGGCCCTTCTTGTATATGGGTGTCACATTTGCTAACCTCCAAGTCAATGAGGACCTCTCCGGTTAGCCAGGACTGCTGATATGGCAAGTGGCTTGGTGAGCCCTTCTGCCAGCTCCCTCAGTACCCTCGGGTGGATCCCATCCAGCCCCATAGACGTGTGTGTGTCTAAGTGGTGTAGCAGGTCACTAACCATTTCCCCGTGGATTATGGGGGCTTCATTCAGCTCCCCGTCCCTGTCTTCCAGCTCAGGGAGCTGTGTACCCCAAGAACAACTGGTCTTACTATTAAACAGAGGCAAAGAAGGCAGTAAGTACCTCAGCCTCTTCCTCATCCTTTGTCACTATGTTTCCCCCCACATCCAATAAAGGATGGAGATTCTCCTTAGCCTCCTCTTGTTGCTAATGTATTTATAGAAACACTTTTTGTTATCTTTTACAACAGTAGCCAGATTAAGTTCTAGTTGGACTTTGGCCCTTCTAATTTTCTCCCTGCGTAACTACATGACATCCATGTAGTCCTCCTGGGTTGCCTGCTTCTTCTTCCAAGGTCATAAACTCTCTTTTTTCCCCTGAGTTCCAGCCAAAGGTCTCTGTTCAGCCAGGCTGGTCATCTTCCCCACCAGCTCATCCTTTGGCACATAGGGACGGCCTGCTCCTGCATCTTTAGGATTTCCTTCTTGAAGAATGTGCAGCCTTGCTGAACCCCTTTGCCCTTCAGGACGGCCTCCCAAGGGACTCTGTCAGCCAATCTCCTAAACAGGCCAAAGTTTACCGTCCAGAAGTCCAAGGTGGCAGTTCTGCTGACCTCCCTCCTTACCTATCCAAGATTTTAAAGCTATCATTTCGTGATTACTGTGACCAAGACAGACTCCAGCCATCACATCACCCACAACTTCTCTGTTCACAAACAACGGTTCCAGCAGGGCACATTCCTTAGTTGGCTCCCTCAGCAGCTGTGTCAGGAAGTTATCTTCCACCCATTCCAGGAGCCTCCTATACTGTTTCCTCTCTGCTGTATTGTATTTCCTGGAGATATCTGGTAAGTTGAAGGCCCCCATGAGAACAAGGGCTAGTGATTGTGAGACTTTTCCCAGCTGCTTATAGAATATTTCACCTGTCTCTTCATCCTGGTTGGGTGGTCTATAGCAGACTCATAAAACAAGTTAGGAATATTGTCTGTTTCTTACATTGAATTTCCATGCAGCAATTATTAGGAATTAGAGCACTGCAAATTAATCAGTGGAGTCTTGTGTTACATGTGCAAGATGGGCTATTTTGATATTTGATTTTGGTTTGGGGAGGGGGACTAATCTTTGCAAGACTCTTGGCACTAGACTTCACAGGAATCTACGGACCTCTATACAAGACATTAGTGCTCTCTGTATGTTATGAACATAGTATAAATTTTATTTAATCACTGGTAGATATAATAGACACAAACATTTTTACAAAATTAAGATAATCCAACCAATGTCAGATCCAGATTTTAATTATGCAGCTAAGATATTCTACATTTACTTTACTGTTGCAGATCATGTGTCTCAGTTCTTACTGATCAAATGAAATGGAGTAGGACCTTTAGAATCTATCTGTAGGTGCAGGTTAATGAAATAAAGTGTGCATATACTCAGGATTTATGTGTATTTGTTTACTTAACATATAATAGCAGCCTGTAATTTTTACCATGACACGGCTAGGAAAGAGCAATTCTCTTATCTATGCACATAGCCAACATCATCTAGCTATAGAGGAATAAAATTACAAACCTTTGTCTATAGTGCAATTTAAGAATTAATTTGTTACTTATTCTGTGTTGAAACATGTCTTTTGTGATAGTAAAGACAAAGATGAACCTAATTCAAATTAGACAGAATCTCAAAGGAAAATGTGACTCATCTATTGTTAACGTTCAGAAACAGAGGTAAAGAGAAATATTTATGAATTCCAGTTCCAATTTAGGTTGTGATATTTAAAAAAAGAAATCTAATACTGAACTTCAGTAATAAAGCTGTATGAATGTTTTGTATTATGGCATCTGGTTACAAGCATTTTTATATACTTCTCTGTTTAATCTGACAGCCAAATGCAAAACCTGTAGTTTAGAGAGGCATCCAGAAATTCAGTATATGGGTTTAATGTTCCCTGGTTGATGTTTTACTGTTTACAAACAGTGTAAGTCTTCCGACTTAGGAATAATTATTATAATACACTGTAGTGCTTTATAGGTTGTATTAGAAATATTACCCATTTCTCTGTGTTCAGAATAGAGTAAGTCTGTAAGTTTATGGATGGAGGACTATTTACACTTAATTAACAGGCAGGTAAGAGTGTATTAGTACCCAAAGCGTTGCCTACAATGTATTTCCTGTAGCCATATATTGGCTAAGCAGTTCTGAGCCTTAAATTTCAGTTAAATTAGTCTAATTTATTTTTTACTGTTGATGATTGTATTAGCTATACCAGATATTTTTTAAAAAGGGTAAATAGACCCAGAATGCCCGTTAAATCGTATCTACCATTCAAGACAAAATCCATTGTAAGCACAGACATGAAAAATCGGGGGCATGATTTCATTTCTGATTCCAACAGCTTCTTCTAAAGCCAAATGGAGGTAAACAAAAAAAGCAAAAGGTGAATTACTATGTGTTTTGATTTGAAGGTTGTATAGTGAGACTCACTGTTTCAGCCATTAGTTAAGGAAATAAAGCTCACTCTTGCAAGTATCCCTATTTAAGTCAGTTTATATGAGTGAAAAATTATCCTCATGAGTAAAGATTTGTTCTGGATTGTTGCCCTTAGATTACAGTTTTTCAAATGCTATTTTGATGGCTAAAGGGAAACTTAGTAGCTCATATTGTTCTCCACTATAAGATGTTTGTCCTTGTAAACAAAATATATAAAAAGTATGGGAGGAGATGATCTGGAATGGAATGTCAGAGGCAGAAGCATATCTCCACAGATAGGGGATAGGCAAGGTCTGTGATTATAAGCCAAGAAGGCCAAATGTGCTTGTTTCCATGCAATGGAATAAAGTATAAAATATTCTGAGAAGAAACTATATAGGAAAAATTCTTATAATAGTTACTGTAATTTGCCACTGAACTGAAGGATGTCTATGGCCACACGAGGTAGTTTGCTTCAGGACTTTAGAATAGCCTTTTCAGAAGATGGAAGGACAACCAGTCTCTTGGCTCTAATTCCATTCTAGATATTAGTAGGAACCAAAGCCATCCCAGCTGGAAAACTGTTTACCTCTCAGCCCACCTGAGGGCAAACAAGACAGACTCTGTCCTTTATACTGTCCACTGAGTAGTGGCTCTAAAAGAAGGTGATCCTTACCCATTTTCAGTATCTTTTGCAAAAAGCTGTTACTCATCCTCTGCTGACTGTGCACAACCATAGTTCCAGGTCCAAGTGGGTACCTACTGTCATTGCAGTCCTATCCCTAATTTTTGTTATCAATAGGCAGTGTATTCAGGGACCGAAAAATCTGCTATTCCCCAGCGTGATAGAAATGTGTAAGGCAAACAATTGCTAGCCCTGTTCTAGGCATTCAGTGAATTTCTGGGAGCATCCATTGATTCAGCTAACATAGCTTCTGAGGGTCACTTCATTTGCACATCATCAGCTATCACATATGTGAGAAAGACAGCCTTGAAACCATTATATGTTTGTATATCAGGGCCCTCATCCCTTATCTGGTTTTATGACCACAAATAATACATTTTTTACACAGTAGGCTGCTGCTTTTCCTCCCTTCTTCCACAACTGACTATTTCTTCCCCTCAAGCTGTTGCCTCTTTCATTTCTTTCTGCCTTCCCAAGAATCTTGGAGAAAACAGTGTGCTGAGCTTTCATAACAAATCCTGGGATCAGGGTAGCCCAGCACTGACTCTCTGATGGCTCTCCAGATAAAGTTGTGCTAATGGAAACTATCCAGTGATCATGCTTTTCAAAGATACCTCACCTGCTTTGACATGCTGGTTATACTATCCACAGAGTCTGTCTTATGTAGTCCTCAAAGCTACGTGTCTTCACATTGTATAGGACAAGCCTTATTGGAATAGAGCTCTTAGCTCTATACTGAACTGAGAAATTCAGTGTAAAATATGTAAAAAGCTTATGGATATAAAGCAGAAGACATAGCCTTCAAGGACAAGAAAGTTTATTTCAGTGGAAACACTGTCAAACATGACCTAGGAGAAGTGAGAAGCTAAGCAGTAAGTAACTGGAACTCATAGGTGTAGATCAGAGGAGCATGGAGAATGGACAATAGTGAGGACAGCTATACCTACATATGAGGCTAAGAAATAAATGGGTTTGAGATAGGGAAATATTTTCTTTCTCACAGAAGAGCTAGTTAGTATTGTGAACTTAAGAGAACAGTATCTTTGGATCATAAAGGATGCCAAAATAAATATTTGAGAGCTGCTTATCCTCAATCTCATGCAAACAAATGAAAGACAGATCTGCCTTCCTTTTCTCAGGGCTGCAGACAGCAAAGATTATCTTTGCTACCATGAAATATTTTGCAGCAGATCTTAAAAAAATACAGAAATCAAAGAGCTATCAACAAAATGTATACTTCCTTTGGCATATTTGCTTGGGTTCTGCTTCTTGACCAAAGGACTGGTTCTGGACAGTTTCTCCTGGATATTCAGAAAAGGGGCCTCTGCCCACATGTGAATCTCTTAAATGGACCTTAGGTCAGCTTAGAAAAAGGCCTTTCCCTGGAGGCCTTCTCAAACATAAGGGTTGAAGTATGACAGGATTTTCCTGGTGCTGTAGTTTTGTTTCTTATTTCAAGAGATCTGCACAACCACATTTCTTGGCAGGTTCCCACAGAAGTTGTAGATTTGACTTGCTGCCCCAAAAGACTAGCTATGAATTTTTATACAGCCAGATCACCTTATGTGTTTTCCTGGATTTAACCTAGTTCTCCTTACCTATATCCAAAAGAGGGAAAGAAAAGGGTTTCTAAAGAAGTATCCCAGGAAATAGTAGCATATTGCTGCTGTGATATTTCCCAGTGGTGAAATTTGGCTCCTAGTCCTATTTCCTATTTCTGTTAGGAAGGACTGGCTCATTGGCCCAAATTACAGCCCTCAAGACATCTGAGGAATCACCTAAGAGATGGGTATGCTGCATCACACACATACGGGTTTTTTAGTATTGAATACATGGAGTGGTTTGCTCTCGGTGTTTGCTGAAGGCCTGCACAGGCATGTAAAGCAATGTGTTTTGTGGCCTGGGGATGATCTGGCTTGAGCCCAGCTTCTCTTTTTTGCAACCATATTGCTTGTGGATGCAACACTTTAGCACAAACTGGACTTTAAGGCTCAGTTTCACCTGCTCAGGCCAGCTGGTGTATACCAAAACTGAACCAGTTAAGCAATGTGGAAAACACGTAACTTAAGAGTCTGAGTTCAAAGTAAAGACAGAACTATCATGAAATATTAATACAGACAGAAAATCAGAGAAGAAATGGTGGTGTGAGTAGCACTGTAGTTGTATATTCTTCATATTCTTATATTTAGACTTTGAATTATTATGTAAATAAGCATTTTTTCATCTGTGTATTTGATTTGATTATGTGTTTGATTTGGTATGTTACCAAAGACTGTATAAACTAAAAGGCTGCCAATTATAGTTATAAAAAGTTGCAGCAGAATGAAAATATTAGTGCTTTGGAAGTTTCATAACTATCTGTTTCCCTTCCATAGCTATTTTCTGCTGGAAAAATCACAAGCACCAGAGTAGCTGAGCTGAAGGGAAAGTATACCCTGCTGCATAAGACTGTGATAAGGTACGATGTTCCTTTTTTAGACTGTTGTTTAAGTAGCCAAAGCATTACATATTTACAGTAATTTTCTGCTGATGCTGAAGCCTAATTATCATTTAAAGTTTTTTTACAGTGATTCTTCATAAAGAGGAAGCAAGAACACAATGTTGAAAACCAGTATTATTTAATAGTAGTCTGGGATATTTAAATACTTGTTTGAACAACGTCCTTGTTTTTAATATAAACGTAATAATGATGACAATGGAGGGAAGGACAACCTGCAAAGACAATATACAAGTTTAAAATAAAGTTATATTTGTAGATCATGTAGCCAGAATTGTAACATATGAAAAGGCTCTGACCTGCTGAGCTAACATCACAGAGAGAAGCTGAAGGAGATAAAGGCTCATTTCTAAGAAGCAAAATGAGACTCTGTCACATCTGAGGGTGAATTTTACCCTCAGAGAATATTGACAGTCACATTAGACAGGACTGCTGACAAATTTAGAAGGTTAGAACCTCAATCTTCAATGTATAAATGAAACTTGGAAATTAGGTGTAGTAGTTGTGAGTCTGCCCTGCTCCAGTACTTGCTGGAGGAGAAAGAAGAGAAGAGACCATGCACATCGCCCAGTGCCAGCTTTGAGCAGGGCATGTGTGAGTGGAAGGAAAAGAAAATGGAGGGCCAAAGTGGACGAAGTTGTACTAGGTGAACAGTGTGTCACAGAACAGAGCAGTCCTATTGCAAATATTGCAATACTGCATAATAATTTTGACTAATAATTTTATATTACTTATGGTATACCCATAATTATCAGTAAGACCAGTGTCATGATACTCATTATATTTCTGTAATACATATCATAATACCCACTATTAACAATATTTTAGCCCAATTTCCCTGACAGTTCACATCAAAACCTTTATGGTAATTCTGCTTGTAAGAGAACCATAGATGTTCTGTCACTGAAGCTAAGGCTTAATTTAAGGACTGTAAAACTAATTCAAGTCATACTAGTTTACTTGGGTTTTGCTGGGATTTGGTGTGCCTCCTTGCAATCTGAATAGAGGTAAGTGCTAAGTAATGTGAAGTAATTTGAAAAGGCGTTCCCAAAATCCTGAAAACAGTTTTTCTTGGGGTTAGCTGAGTCTTCTAGTTTCATTTTAATAAAATGGTAAGTTAGAATATGGCCCTGACTCTGTAAAAAGTCATCTGATTTTATTCAGATTACTGCATAGCAAATATTTTTGGGAAGCAAAATTAAAACCAGCCCTCCTAAACCAGTTCAACTCCCTAGAAAATGCAAGAAGCATTTTCTTAATGCTCAGAATCCAACACATTATGTGGATGTTGAATTAGTTGATTGAGAAGGCTTCTACCACACTGATGTTCACTGAGCTGAAGTAGAAATCCAGTAGCTGCTGAACTTGATTGACTCTTAGCCAGTGTTAATTTGAAACCAGTCTTTGCTTGGAAAAAATACAAACATATTGCTACAAATATGATTTTATATATTTATATAGCATTCTTCTGTATAGAAAGTTCTTTTATGTAAAGACAAATCCTTTGTATGTATGATAAGTGGAATATGGCCTGAGCAAAACCAAGACTCAGCTGTCTGCCCCACAGAAAACTGCCATAAACACCATGCACCAAAAGCATGAAAAGGTCAGATGGTAGATTACATCTCTCATTCTTTCCATGGTTCTCACAGGAGTATGAAATTGCCGTACCTCTGTAAGAAAGTAGATCAGAGAGAATCATGTCACGTTCTTTACTTAGATGTAATCATGTCAAAGCAAAATGCCAGCGCGTGAACAAGTACTAGCTCCCACAGGTAAATTTCTCTTACTGCTAAAAGAAAGCAAGGGAAATCAATTAACAAAAATTGATTGTGATCTCCAGTATATTTTAAGGACTCTTCAGACATCAAAAGTGGGATTCACTTGCCTATATGTTAACATCAGTAGACATCTGAACTAGGTATCTAGAGTCCCTTAACAGTCAATAGAAAAAAATTGGGACCACACACTTCCTCCTTACACGGACATCTCTATGTGTCTGGTTTTCTCCATTGGCTATAAAGAGTGTCCAGATGATAGGTTCAGTATGTGTGCATACTCTTTTCTTGCAATGAACCGTTCACAGAATCAATGCCACTTTTTAATTTTTAGTTCTTCACCCTTACATGTGCAGTACAGTTCTGTGGATCACTAACTTATTTTTTTCAGTTATTACAGTTGAATCTAATTTCTTTGCTAATTAATCACCATCTGTCCCAGTGCTGTTACAATGCCAAGTGGAAACAAATGACACCGGATGAGGTCTTGAGGCTGTGTGTGTTCTTCTTTCATTTAGTTGCCTACAAAAATCTCAAGGAGAAAATCTTACGCGTCTTATGCAGCATAGATTCCTGTGACAGCTATGCCAAATGATTGCAACTGATCTCTGTAGTATACAATACAAATTTGTCTAATATGTTGAATGCAACTAGTCTGTACGCAGATAATTTCCAAGGCTGTTGTACACAGAGGCTAGAGTACACAGAGTTGTGAGTTTATAGTGTGGTCCTTTATTTAGTGGTAAATAGTCCTTTATTTCCTGGCTTCAGTTTTGCACAATTTGGCATTCTGGAAAGCTGAGAAATGTCACCTGGCAGATAACATCTTTGATGCATTTCTTCAAAGTGTTGTGTGCTTTTAAATTCATGTTTGCTGCACAGCTGAAATTCTGGGAATAGGCTGCCATCCTATTCCGGTGCTGTCTCACCCATCCACTTTGCAATGAGGCTGCATATAAAACTGATGTACCTGAGCTCATGTTTGGCCCCTGAAAACCAATTTGGTCACACAATCATGTGGTTGAATTGTGAATTTTAATTTTTATTATCTCAGTTTAGGAACCTAATATGAATATTCTGATACATCAAGCTGTAAGAACGTCGGGCAATAATGATAGTTCATTGACAGTTTGGGAATCTCATCTTCTTAAGCCTATGTTAAATTATTAATCACTTCACAAATTCAAAATCTGCCACATGAAACTTGGCAAGCCTACTTTTGCACTCGTGATTCTAGATATGTACGTTGTGTAGATGTTCAGTTATTTCTTCATTGTCTTCAATTCAATTTAAATCTTCACATGAAAAAATACTGTTGACTACTATAGTGAGCAAGATCTGGTCTAGATTCAACACTCAGTTCTTGTTTCTGTTTTTATCTTTTTATTATCTTGAAAAGATCAATACTAAGAATTTTGGTTTTATGGAAGAACTTGCATTTTTATGTCATTTCATGTGAAATTTATGTTTTATGTAAGAATTATGTTTGAAATGAATGTGTACTACTGCAACCAATTATATTTTCTCCAAAACAGCATACATTCTGTTGGACTTAAAGAAGATCTAAATATTGTGTATGATCTTGTGTTGATAATTCAATTCAAATTTTTCCCTTAAAATGTTACGATGTAAGTACATCACACATGCAGTTATTTGTTCGTGATAAAGGCACACTTTTGTTTCCTGTTGAAGTCTGTGGTTTTCTTATTTTCTGGTTTAAAAAAGGAAGTGGTTATCTAAGTACAAATGTTAAAGAAAACAAAACTTTTTCTCCTATATTATTTCAGCTATGTTTATCCAGTATAGTCAGTTGTATATTTTGTGTTTTTATAGTTGCCATCTCAATTCTATTCTTCAGTGTGATACGTAATTTTGGTTTTGTTGCTGAGCCATAAGTGTCATCTTTGAGCTAAAATTTATGTATAGGGTTTCTCAATATGGGAGATTCTAAATTCCTTTGTTTTAAAAAATATTAAATTACTTTATATTTTTAATGAATAAAAGGCAAGTGATAGAGTTCTTTATTCTTCCACATCATTTGTGAGTAATTTTAGTACACCGTTATACAAAAGTTATAATGTAGTAATATTGAGAAGGCATACACAATGATTTCTGTAGCATAAAGAGGAAGTTTATATGTTGTGCATTATGTATGAATTTTCATACTGTAGTTCCCTTTAAGACTTTTCCATAATCATCAATGTATTTTACTAGCAGCCTTTCAGATCTGTTATTCAGCTATCACCACATAGGTTCCTAAGTGTGTTATGAATACCAGTCTCCTAACATAGAATACGAAGTTTGTTGTTTCTGTGAAGCTAGACTTCGGTGGCACAAGTCAGATCAGATAATTGATCATGTCTACAAGCCTTATAATAAGCTACCACAGAAGTCCACAAATGTATTTGCAGCTTGTGTATCATTAAGTGAGTCACTTCAGATACTAGTATCACTACAGCAATAGCAACATCCAATTCAGCGCTAGATGGGTCTCCTGGTATTTACTAAGAACTTAAAGGTGTCATACAGCCCAGACTGGGCATTGTCCTGGTGAATCCTTCCCTGTTACTGGTCCGACACTGATTCAGATCTAGCCTTTGGCACTTCTTAGGATAAAATGGATTTCTTGTCTCTTCCTTGGTTCTAGGAGGTGCTAGGCAAATAAATTGACTAACTAATAATTTTTCATGTGTTTAAAATTAGATGAGATGAATCCCACTCCAACTCTAGGTATGCAGAAAAAAACCCTCACATCAGATTCCACTGCTCTTATGGCATGATAGGATAATTCAGGTTTGAACAGACCTCGGGAGGTCTGTGGTCCAACCTCCTGTTCAAGGCAGGGTCCACTAGGAGGTCAGACCAGACTATTCAGGACTTAATCCCATCTCATCTTGAAAACCTTGAATGAAACATTATAGGTAGGTAAAGAAGTATAAACACAAGCTTATGCTTCTCATTGCCTAGTTCTAAATTTTTCTGTTTCATGTAGTTTGCAGGAATCTGAGATCCAGCTGTTGCAGGAAGCCAAATGTCTTAGTGCAGAACTGGAACAACAGCAACATGACCTGGAAAAAGCAGAACAGTTCCCTGAAGAATCCTCCAGTGAAGTTTCCCGAATAAGGCAACAACTTCTTAGTTGCCAAAATGAATACAATGCTATTAAAGAAAGAGAGTATGAAATTCAGTTCAAGATGGAATGGTAGGTGATAGTGGTCAAACACTGCTAATTTTATTGTAGCTTATCTAGAAAGATAACAACATCAAATATAATTCAATCTCCTCTCCATCTTACATGGACACATTCTTTGATGGCTGTTAGACGAATTGCCGCAAACTTTCCCGAGTAACAGCAACTTTTCAGTGCTGAACAAAATTACCATGGTGTGATATTTGTAGATTATTTTAGTTTTAGAACATGCTATGGTGTCCTTTGAAATGCTGTTTAAAATTTACTATGTTTCATGATTAATGTTTAGGTAGGCAAAATTACCAGGAACAATTCTAGTCTAGGACATCCTTAATACAAATTATTAAAGTGTCTGAGAGACCTAGTGACTGGGATTTTATGGAAACAATGTCATAAATAGACCCAATGCTATTTTTAACATCAGAAGCACAGTTTATTCAAGTTCTTCTATTCAGGTATTTGAAGGAGAAGAAGTACTTGTATATTCTCATGTCGGAAAAATGAGAAATTTTATATGAAATAGGTGAACACTTGACATTTCTCTAAAAGTAAAAAAGTCCAGAATAAGCTTGGTATTGTATATATTTTAATTACCTGCATATATGATTGTGTTGTACTTGAAGCTTTTATAGTAAAATTACAAACAGCACTATTGCATTTTTTAAATATGTACCTATGGAAATGAACTCATATTTTTATTGTGTCTTCAATTGAAGACATTCACATATCATCAATCCAGCTGTAGTGCAGTCAGTGTATATATAAATACAAACAAATAATGTCAGCAGCTCAGCAGTTAAAACTATTTTTCTGCAAGGAGAGCAGGGGCACTGTAAAAACTGCATAAAGCAGATTTTTCTGGCAGTTCCTTCTTGATTTTTTTTTAGAGCCAAATGTTTGCTCTAAGAGAGAAAGTAACTTGAGAAAGAAGCAAATTGGGAGTGGGAGAAATAAAGAAACATGGAAAGCATCTGGAAAAAATTATTTGCTATGAGATAACTAAGCAACATGAAGTTTCCTGAAGTAATTATTAAATACAGAATTTATTGCAATTTCCAAGCAGTCCAGAAATGAGGTCTTCAAAATATTGTGCTTTTTACCCATTTGTCCTCATATCTCATGAACGTTATTCACTAATTTTGCATCACCTTTCAAAAAAATGATGAGATTTTATATGTTTATGGGATATTTACTCATACTCTATTTTCTGCCTCTACTCAAAAGGAGATTTCTGTCCTACACAAAATGCAGTTTAGGTATTTCAATTACCCTTTCACATTTACTGCATTAATTCTTATATATGAATTGAATATCCTATTTTGCAGATTTAAAATACACTTTTTAGGTCAATCATACTGTGAAAAATGTCCTTTCCCTATAATAAGAAACTTCCTCTGTTTGTTTTTACGTATTGCATGAGATCAAAACCAGCTGTACAGTCTTGACCAGAAGTCCATATGGCACAGTATCTAACGGCGACCAAACACTCAGCCCCAGCCATTTGTGATACAGGCTTCTCATGAGTCAAATTCCTCTGTATTTAGGAATCCTCAGTTGACCCCTCTTCCTTGAACTTCTCCTGTCTCCTCCTCAACTATATAAACTTCTTGGCGTTGCAACACTCTGGGCAACAAGTTCCACAGATTAACTACACAAGAACTGCCACCTCTTATCTTTTTTGGACTTGGCTCCTACCAGCTCATTTCATGCTCTGTAGTTCTTGTGTTGGATGAGACACTGAACATCTGATCCTCTCTTCATCTTCACTACTACAGGATGGTCTGATAGATCTCAATTGTACCTCCCACCCCCCGAGTTTGTCAACTTTCTAGACTCAAGAGCTATAGATCATAGAATCATAGAATCATGATTCTGTTCATAGAATCTATGATTCTGTGATCCATAGGTCTTGAGTTTAGAAAGTTGACAAATTGGGGGGGTGGGAGGTACAACTGAGATCTATATCAGACCATCCTGCAGTAGTGAAGATGAAGAGAGGATCTTGTTTGGAATCTGTTTCATGCCTGGTTGTACCGTTGGGTCTTGTGTGTGTTGTGGGTGTGGAGTGAGGAGGATGTGCCTTGGTTATGTGTGGATTTGTTTACTGGGACAGAAAATATAATAAACAGGACCAGTAGAATACATATCTATGTGGGGAACAGATGAGTGAATAATAGTGGGGAAATGAGCTATAAAGAAAAACAGACAATGACTGTGAATACATGTTTGTAAAGAAGGGATGGGTTTGGTGCCTGTGGAAGGCAGTGAAAATGAATGTCCAGAACAGAGTTGTGAGTAGCAGGTGATTTAATAGTAATACCTGTGTAAAATGAAGATATGAATGCCTGATGGTTTTATACAAATAATAGTGATGTCTTCTGAAATACCTGTGTGCGTGGGCGGTGTCACAGGCAAAGGCGAAGCTGCATCAAAGATAGCGTAAGCTTGCCGTTAGGTGACTGCTTGGTTTCCTTCATTTCTCAGAAGGATAGAAACTAACGGTCCAACCTTTCTTGGCCCTTGATCTCTCTGGAGCACAGTTTCCCTTGTTGTCCAACTGTGTTAATACAGTCCCAGCTGTGCTTGGCACTTACAAGAAAACTTCTCTTTGGGAATTATGACTAATGGCTGTTTAGTCTGAAAACAAACATATTGCTTATTTACCTTCTTACATATAGCAGGCAGGAAACGTGGAGGGGGAAAGCTTTTGAAGGGAATATCTGTGTCTCTTATCTATCGCTTTATCCTTTTCTTAGAAGTCTTGGATCTTGTCTACTCAGAAATACTGCTGAGCAGGTAGTGAGAGAGAGCCTGTGCAGATCTTCTGCTTCCCTGTTTCTGTAAGCCTTTCTTTCTCTGAAGCATCTCTCTGGTCTCTGCTACCTTTACTTCCTGCCTCTGTTCACTTTCTCTGCTACCTGAGGTCACTTAGCACCCTTTTGGCACTCAGATTTGAATCTGACAACTTTTTGTCTTGAAGAATCATATAGATATGCCATAATATTAGCAAAGTTAATTTTTGTCTCAAGGTCCCTTAGTATTTTGTGTTCTCTTTTCCATACTTCATTTCCTATTTGCTTGCCTCTGAAAACATTTTTTTTTTCCAGCTCAGATGCCTTTTTCAACAGCTGAAGGTGATATTTCATCTTCTGTTTTAATTCTTTATTGTTCCAATGAGTATTCAACATTCCAAGAGTAAATTTAAATTACTTTCAGCACTGTAGTATTAGCAGGTTTTCATAAAATTTGTGACTCTTTTCATAGCTTGAATAGGTACATGAGGTATTCAGAAGCAGCTCTGATGCACTTTAGCTGTCAGGGAAGTCACCCTGAGGGTGACTGCGTGGGTGTGGTGTACCCCCACTGTCAGGCTGTGCCGCCTCTACCAGTTTGTGTTCCTGTTCTGTTGTGCTGGGTTCATTGCTAGTGTGTCTGCCTTGTGTGCTCAGCACAGGAGGGGAACAACAGCTGGAAGAATTTTACTGAGGTTATAAAATTTGGGCCACTATGCCAAAGTCGGAGCTTACTCAAGGAGTATTCTTCCTCTCAAAAACTATTAGGCCAGTGTAATAAAGTAAAAGGAAAAATAGTGATCCTAATTCAGTTCTGGTGCAATTGCATTCAGAGCCATGAAGTTTCTGCATATAACTGTAGTGGTTTAACCCCAGCCAGCAACTAAGCACCACACAGCCACTTGCTCACCCCACCCCCGGTGGGATGAGGGAGAGAATCAGAAGAGTTAAAATGCGAAAACTCGTGGGTTGAGATAAAGACAGTTTAATAAGTAAAGCAAAAGCCGCGCATGCAAGCAAAGCGAAACAAGGAGTTCATTCACCACTTCCTATTGGCAGGCAGGTGCTCAGCCATCTCCAGGAGAGCAGGGCTCCGTCATGCCACGAAGACGATCAGAGGGGTGGAGCACCTCTCTTATGAAGGCAGTCTGAGAGAGTTGGGGCCTACAGGAATGCTGGAGAGGGACTTTTTACGAGGGCATGTAGTGATAGGATGAGGGGTAATGGCTTCACACTGAAAGAGGGGAGATTTAGATTAGCTATCAGGGAGAAATTTTTCACTATGAGGGTGGTGAGACACTGGCCCAGGTTGCCCAGGGAAGTGGTGGATGCCCCATCCCTGGAGGTGTTCAAGGCCAGGCTGGATGGGGCTTTGAGCAACCTGGTCTGGTGGGAGGTGTCCCTACCCATGGCAGTGGGGTTGGAACTCGATGACCTTCAAGGTCCCTTCCAACCTAAACCATTCTATGATTCTATGATTCTATGTATAATGGTTACTCAGGAAGACAAAACGCCATCACTCCAAACATCCCCCCTTCTTTCTGCTTGCCTCAGCTTTATATACTGAGCATGATGTCATGTGGTCTGGAATATCCCTTTGGTCAGTTGGGGTCAGCTGTCCCGGCTGTGTCCCCTCCCAACTTTTTGTGCACCCCCAGCCTGCTCACCAGTGGGGTGGTGTGAGGAGCAGAAAAGGCCTTGACACTGTGTAAGCACTGCTCAGCAATAACTAAAACATCCCTGTGTTATCAACACTGTTTCCAGCACAAATCCAAAACATAGCCCTGTATTAGCTACTACGAAGAAAACTAATTCTACCTCAGCCAAAACCAGCACAAACTGGGACTGAACAAGCCTCAGTAAAAGAGAATATAGGCCGAAAAATCATGTTAGCACAAGAACAAGGAAAGAATCAATATGATCAGCAAGGATTTGTTCTACCTTAAGGAAATTTTTCATTTTAATGTCCATGTGAGGCTGAGAGTCCTGGTTTGTGAGACAAAATAAAGAGCTGCTTTTCTTTACCAGGTGGTAGTATCAACAATAGTTCTTGTTGAGAAGTAATAAATTTATCATCTAAATTATTTTATCATCTAAATTATATATTTAAAAGTAAGCAACTATTTTGTAATGGAATTATCTTTGACAAGAGTTTGTGAGGTTAAAGGTGCCTCATTCTTGAAAACAATTTTATTTTAAAGCCTAGGTCCAGTCTACGGCCCTCACAGTCATTTGTGCAGGTAGCAAAATGTCTATTCACTGAAGTACTACATGCTATTGCATGCAAGTCAGGATTGCAAAACTGAGTTTGTCCTTGCAGAAGCATTGCAAATATGGAAAATTATTTCAATGCCTGTAATTATTTCAGGATTAGTCACTCAATAATTAAAATTGAAAAGTTAAGCTTTTGTCCATAGTTTTTCTAGTAAAGAATTACAAGTCATAAGTAAAATAATCGAGTTACAGTTGAAGTTGTTATCAGCTAGTCTTGTGACTGCATTGTCTGGTACGTACAAACTAATTACAGCTGAGAGCCTTACAGGAATCTCATGCTGGCAGCTTGTCAGCTGTGTTATCTTCTACTTGTGGTCACTAGATTTTATTTGTGAGGTTCTGAACACCTTCTGTGGATTCCTTAGCAATCCCAGCTATGTGTCGGACGAGCCGAAGGAGTTCGCTTTCTTGCATGATGGGTTTCATAATGACAACAACATTATGTCTATTTTGTGGGCTGAGGAACTGAAATGGACCTCTGTTGACAACTACCACTACATTTCTTAATCTCGCTGACTTAATTTTTTTATTTCTGTGTCGGTTTGCAGCTGTAGACATCTCTCAGGGAAAAGTCTGGAATGTATTTTCATTAATGGTCCAATTTTCCAACTGCTTTTTTTTAACTCGTTACATCTGCATCCATGGTAGCTTTTCAAGTACAGTACTGCTCTTAAGCTTCATGAAAATAAATAAAGCAGCATGAGAAACAATTGCAAACATTAATGCTTAAACTTGAGAGTTTCATCTTCTTTTCATTATGTATGTTGTTATAGGTATAATAATGGTAATAAAAACCACATGATGTTGAAAAATACGCTCATCAAAGAAGGGCTATAAAACAATGGGAATTATAAATGCCAGTTGCAACTATTTTATTTGTTGTTGTGATTGATGTCTAAGTATTTTATAGGCACTCGTGAGGCTGATGTCCATATATCACGGATTACAAGGTTCAAATGCTAAACAGACCAGATTTTCTCTGCTTACCGCACATGAAGCTTCTGTGTCCATACATCTATTAAATCAGAGATTAAACTTAAAATCTTTGAAGAATCTTGCTTGACTTCTTAATCTGAGTGAATCATCGTGATCTCCCTGTAGAGTTAACAGAGAGAAATATGTTGTCTTCAACCAGTAATTTACGGCTTTCTAAAACATGTACCTGGGATGTCAGATGACTTTCCTTTTGGCGATTCCTGGTTTTAACTCATTGGTCAAAAGGGAGAGATTTGACTACTTTCTTTTACCCCCTCTTTCTTTTCACACCTTCACTGTTTTTTATGTGGAAGTAGTTGGTCTGCTGGCTCTTAAGGTGACTGAACTTGGTGCTTGCTGTAGAGTGTTGCCTTTGTTTATGTCACAGAAAATGAGGTGTTCAAATCGTTTTACTTTTGCTGGATTGAAAAGTCTTTGTGGTGAAACTGGAATGGCTGCACAGGAATCTGTCCTCATGAGTGAGGAATGTGACAAAAGAAAAACAGTGTCAACTTTGCTCTCCCTCCTGATTTTTGGGATTGCTCTTTTGATCATCTGGCACGATATTAAAGAGGGCACAGCATGGACTGATGACGAGCACTGCAGTACCTCTTTAATCAGTTTGCACAGGACTTATTTAATCAGGTTTTGTGGCAGTCACAGTTATGGGTATTTGTTCAGAGTGGATATTTATTGTAATTAGTGTGATTATGCCAGTCCCAAGGAGTCCAACTAGGAATCCTGCCAAAATTTGTTGGGAATATGAATTGTCCTTATTAACTTAATTATACATTTAGGCAACCTGTTGTTAAGTGAAAACATTGTGTTTGACCCGCCTGACATTCCAACACAATATACTCAGTTGTACCTTATGGGCACAGTACACAGGAACAGACCAAAGATGCTGTCACAGAATCAAAGTAGCTTGGTTTTTAATGCAGTTTTTGATCCCTGTGCTCTCCTTTATTGACTTCAAACAGCAGCACATAAAAGGAATAGTTTCTGTGCCCCATTGCAGCAAAGAAGAAATCACCTTATGGTATTTCCTTCTACTCGCTTGTGCTTGCACTGTACACCTGCAAAATACTCCTGTGTCTTTCTTCACCTTTGTGTGCAATTTCTTAAGTTATAATAGATTTTGTAATAGAACTTTTTTTATAATTAATTTTATCACTTTTTTTGGGAAGACTGATCTAAATTCAACTTTTTTCTTTGAAAGATTTGTTTGGCAAACTCATTCACTCTGTGGATGTTCAAACACTCCGGCATTCAAGTGAGTTTTTAGATTTACCAGTCCCTTTGGAGGCATACTTGTAGTCTGCCCATGCAAATATACATACATGCTGTAAATCAACGACATCTACTCTGTGCCGTTATTTTCTCTTTGCTCTTCATCTGAGCCAGAGCTTGTTCTTTATGTTTTGGTTTGGTTTGGTTTTTTTGATTGCAACACCACCAACCTGTTCTCTTTTTTGACTGTTTTCTTTCCTTGACTGGAAAGATGTTGCCTGAGGCTTCCAGGTATAAGCTTTGCTCCTTTTGTTGGAGGACCAAAATGTAAAAAAACAATTTATTGGGGCGGGGGGAGGAGGAGGGGAGAACCTTAAATCAAGACTGATTGATAAAGAATTGAGCAGAAGATTCCAGAGGGGATCCTCTGTGAAGCTGACAACTAGGAGACTGATCCCTCTCCCCATGACTACCGCTTTCTGAAACATGAAACACCACCCTGCAAAGTCTTAGGCTGCTGCTGAAAGGTTTCCGAGAAAAAAGAAATACTGATCAGCTGCCTCTCTTCTGTGTCAACCACATTCAGAGGCAACTGTAGTCACTGTTTTGGGTAGGTGGGGCTGCCCCAGGACTCCTTTGCCATAGTTTGTAGCTCTAAGCGACACAGCTATTTCACGAAAGCCTGTTCCTTTCTCTTAATACTCTCCTTATCTAAAGAGTTGTTTATTCTAACAGACTGCCCTGAGTCTCAAGGAGGCCCGACCAACACATCCTCCAGCTGGAGTTACAAACACAAATTTAAGTGCTGAGTTGATTCTTCGCTATATCTTGGATAGAAGATTTGGTTGTTTCACCTATTCCCCAGCTTTATAGCCTGAGACTCAGAAATGTCATCATAGGTACTAATTACATTGCAAGAACCTGTCTCCTTGTTCCCGATCAATAGCGCAAGGACTTAATTAAGTTCAGTTTGGTTGTGACAGCATGCAGACTGCTGTAGCCCATTTACCTCCTATAGGTGCAGAACTGTTCCGTGCATGCACTGGGAATATATTGACATATTTTTCACTAGGGCTAATTATTTATATTTGGCATTATTTATCTACCCACCACCAAGAAGCTCCCTATTGTAAGTCTAACAAGCTTGTTGGTTCAGCTTCACTTTTTTAGTCACTGTCATTTTTCTCACGGCAACATTACTAAAAATATACCCAAAAGTTCTAAGAGCTTTTCTATTTTTTCCTTTCCTCCTTCTGTTCTCCTTCAGCATCTGTCTCTATTGTTGCCTGAAATTAAATTGCAACATAGTTTTGGATATAAGTTAAGATCACCATGGCTATTCAATTTAGTTTTCTACTACGCCTTATTGACTTAGTCTACATTCCATGTCACTTTTCAGTGTTTTTTTACACAGGAGTCTGCTCAGATTTGAGGAGTTTCACTTATGGTTGTTTACAGCGTGAATGTGTGCATGAGCAATCACTCAAAGGAAGAAGAAAGTTTCTCACTAGCAACTGCACTTTCTTTGATGTGTGGTGTCTTTGTGGATATTTATAACCCACCTACTCTTTCTTTTTGCCTCAGTTACACACTAAAATTTTGTTTTTTGAGTTTGGGAGGAACTGTTGGTGTAGGATGGCTTCTGACCTATTGTACTGTGCTAGATAAGGGTGAATGAGGCATAAATGCATCCCTGCAGGAGGTAGTAAGACTAAGAAGAATCAAGTTCAAAAGTTTAGATGTGCACTGTAGAAAAAAAATGCATATGTACGACCAGTCTTTCAGGACTTCCAGTTACCAGTCAGCAACCTGCCTTTAAATCTGGACATCTTTCGATTGTCCCTGATGATAATTCACCGTTTGTTTTAGTCCAAAAGAAGATAGGCTTCTATGCTTTTTTATTGTTTGGCATATTACTAATATATTTAGCTCTGTTTTGATTTTCCTGTAGTTTGCAAGAAGAAAAAAGGCTTCTGGAGAATGAATATGAAAGAATTCCAAAACAAAGGGTAAGCATGAAACATGAGGAAAGCCATGGTTCGTGTTCTGCCACCTAACATAATAACATCAGTGAAAATATTTTCACAGTGTGTAGCTTTAGAGCTCTGGAATACATAGAAAAATCAAGAGGTATGTTTTATAGGAGAGGCTATATTATATCATTCAGGTTTGGTAACTCCAGGGCAAGCAGTGAATAATGGATTCAGAAAAGATCTGGCTTTTCTTTACTCAAGAAAATTTTTTACTGTATTCAGCAAATGGATGCTGCATGTAAAGATAGCTGCAAATTTTTGGTTCTAGGATGTGAGTATGGAAAATACATTTGCAGTCATAAATCGTGATGGATATTTGTGGTTTTGTTGGAAATAAAATTCTGCTGGTTATTGTTAAAAGAAACACACAGCTGGTAAAAAAATGGTGTTTTATCCCTGTTGTAAAAAGTGTTATCATCATTCAGTGTTAATGATTCTGTCATATCACAAGCCTGCAAGCACAATGTAAAAGGGAAAATAAAAAATATCTGATCTTTTACTTCATTTTTAAAGGAAACGGATAAGAAAATTAAACAGTTGAAGGAAAATTGTGATGAACTCTGCAAAGAAGTAATCCAGAGGAAAGCAGAAATTATTGGAATAAAGGAAGATGTTTCATCCAAGCAAAATCTGATGTTAATAGACAAAAAAGAAGTGGAAAAGCTTCTAGAGAAGCAGGCTAATTTAAAAGTAACACAAAATTAATATTGTGTATATATATGTCTATGTGTGTGCGTGTATGTGTATATGGGTACAGGCATTTGTCCAAGGAAATGGCGAATATTCTGGATGTTGTTTGTCATTCCAAGTTCATTAGATGGCATTACCTCATATATTACATAATTTTTCAATAAGTATGAAACATGCTGCTGTGCCATATCCATTATTACTCCTTGAGGAAATAATAATAGTCATAGTTTTGATTAAAAAAGGGTTTTCTATAATGACGTTTGCTATGTTGTGTTATTGTATGCTGCTCTAACATTTGCTTAAGTCCAAGTTAATACAGATCTATGCTGAGAATTAAGAAACACACCCAGGTCTTTGCCGCTTTCCTTTCCATGGTATAGATAACATAATCAGATGTAGTAATACTATTCAAGCATAATTTTTATCTTGCAAACATAATGAAAAGTTAAATACAATGTTTAGTTTTAAAACTAGCAGCTACAATTCCCTGGGACAAGCTGAAGTAATTTGAAAATATGTTTCTTGCCCATTTTCACAGCAGTTCTAGGTGAATATTATTTCTATGAAATCTCGTCAGATTTTGAGACTATAAATCTGAACTATCTGTTTTGTCACTAGGATGAGCTAGTTAAGATCCTTGGCATTCCAGCACAACTTGGAAAAGAAACCGAGAAGATGAATCGGAAAAAAAAGTATGCTTTTAATAAATAATTATATATACATAAATATGTATGTATGACTGCTTTTCATCCATTTGTTACAGAGACAGACGAGTATAGTTATTGATTCAAATTAGGATCAACATTTTAAAAAGCATCTATAATCCACTTGAAATCCATGCGCTGTACTGAAAAATACAGTGTATGCAGTGAAACATTTTAAATTTAAGTACAACAAAGAAAAATTTAGAACAAAGCTTGATTAAAAATTGCTTAACCATCTTACTATTACTATATATCAGACCTACTTAGATTTTTAATGGAAAATAATGTTACCATGTAATCTAGCGATGAGGCTTTTTTACAGTTTCTAGTCCTCAGTGACTCTATATTAGCTTATCTCTGTTGGCCTCAGTGAGACCAACAGCTTTCCCAGCTAGCAGTCTGGCCTGAGCTAAATAATCATTCTCCCTGTATACTTCTGTACCAGTTTTTTCAGTCAGAGATGCTTTGCTGTAAGCTCCTGATATGAAATCCAGTCTCTAATATTTCAGTATGGAAAATGTAAGCCAGTAGCCAGTCTTTTCTTTCTCTCTTTTGTGTAGCTGGGTTTTTTTCTCCTCTGAACCATGACATGTGCTGCCTTCTGTATGTGTAAAATCTAATTAGCACTGTACAATTTCAGCCAGGTCACTCACAGATCCAAGTTCCTCCCAAATGAAGAATGTTTCTTGTACCCTATTGGTGCATGAGGTTACAGTGAAGTTTTTGTATCTATCTCCTGCTTGCAGTCCCTATTTGTAATAGAGAAATTGTTTGACTATGTTAAATTTCTCAGTTTTAAAACTTGTATAATGGTTTTCTTCTACATTTCCCTCACTACTCTGCTTAACACAACTCTGCTATCATAAATATAAGAAGTTTTTCCTATAGTGTTACAGAGAAGCAATTTTAAAAACCTAGTACATTGTGTAGATTGTTATTAATAAAGCATTTAAATGAGTCTTTCTACTTGTGTTGCATCACAGAATGAAATAACTAGAGTTTCCAGCCTTGGGAATAATATTTAGAAGTGTCACACCCATGTACCTAGTAATTTGGACAGAAATCAGTTTACTAGAAGTCTTTTTAATACTGTCATGGTGCTAAGCTCCCTGATAGTCCCATGGCCATTGTCAACTTTATTGTTGAACTCTATTGGCATTTGAAGATATTCACTGTATGTAGTCTGCTTTCAAACATATAATGTAGATAGTTGTGGTGTTGAAATTATTTTGTGTGTCCATGAAAATTAGCAACTTACATTTTGTATTTAAATATGCATGTGGAAATGTTAACCCCTCCTGTTTTGTTAAAATCTATCCACAGCGATGCAGAGAAGAAGAAAGAAGCCCTTAATGACCAGATAGAAGAGTTGAATGGTACCCTGAAAGCCATTGAAAAGAGGACTGAAGAGATTTTGCAAGAAAGAGAAGACGTAATGAAGGAATTAGATGGGAAACAAATTTTGCTAGAAAGCAAAGAACGAGAATGCATTGCTTTGACAAAATTACTAGAAATTAGCAGAGAGAAGGAATCAGCGGTCCTATCAGACAGGTTAGAGTAGTAGACATAAGCCATGTAGTATCACGGAATCATGGAATCACGGAATTTTCAGGGTTGGAAGGGACCTCTAGAGATCATCTAGCCCAACTCCCCTGCCAAAGCAGGAATGCCTGGAGCACATTACTCAGGACTGCATCCAGGCGGGTCTTGAAAATCTCCAGAGAAGGGGACTCCACAGCCTCCCTGGGCAGCCTGTGCCAGGGCTCTGTCACCCGAACCGTAAAGAAGTTTTTCCGCGTATTTGAGCGGAACTTCCTATGTTCCAACTTGTGCCCATTGCCCCTTGTCCTGTCACTGGGAACCACTGAAAAGAGTCTGGCTCCATCCTCCTTCAGCCCACCCTTTAGATACTTGTACGCCAAGTACTTGTACACTCGTACACTGGTATGAGTGAACACTTCTCTGTTCTGAGAGATCTATTTCTTTTTTCTGCTGTATTGCTTATGTTTTCAAGTTTTATGCTGCAGCCAGTGCAGACTAGAAATTATTGGGCTTGTTTTTGACTTCAGAAATGTTTATATAAACTACTGGAATCTAGGATCTGGCTTGAAGAAGAATATCAAAAAGCATAAGCATTTGGTAAAATCCTGAGAGAGTGAAACTGGATTTTGCTCTGAAAGGGAAATATTTTAGAAGGTTTCTCTCTCCAGCAAAATTATATTTTTTTCTGTGTAAGCCACAGAAAGTAAATTGAGCAAGAAAAAATATGTCAATATTTTCATTTTCAAATGAGGATCATAGATTTCTGCACCCACATACTCCTGAATTTCAGTGGGGACTCTGGTTGCTCATGTCTTTAATATTCCCTTGAATTATGAGCTTATATATACTTGGTAAAGTAAAATAAACTGTTAGGTTGATTGCGAGCTTCAAATGACTCCTTCTTTGCAGAGGTAAATGTAGAGTTGTAATCGTGGCCATACACCCAGCAACTATGCTTTTGCCTTTAAAGTTTTGTATTAAAGGATAGTGGCACTTTAAATTGAAATGTTTGAGTGAAGCAAAGATATAAATATTCCCTCATACTCAAAAATGTGTTTTCTTCTTCTCATAGCTAATAGTTTCTCTGGAATTTTTAGCGTATTTAGAACATACTGTGAGACCACATTGACATCATTAGGCATATTATCACTGATTAAAGTTATAAAAGTGCTATCTTTTTAGATAACTTGCGTCAGTAGTTTATGAGTTTATCTTGCTGCTCAGGCATAAAGATGCAGTACTCAAACTCCATTAGAATGATCATGTCTGTTTTCATACATGTCTTGGTCAATTTACCTGTTTCTAAAATTCTGTGTCTATCTATATAGAGAAGCTCTGGAAGAGAATTTAAATAAATGTCTCATGGAGAAAAAAAACCAACATGATATTCTCATTCAGAAGCAAACAGAGAAAGAAAGAGAACTGAGAAATTTAAAAAAGATGGAGTTACAACTGAATATGATTTATGATTCCTTGGAACAAGATAAGTCGCAGCATAAAAGACTCAAATTAGAGGTCTGTATGAATGCATTGATCGTAAGTATTCTAAATTTTCTTGTAAAAAATCTATCTGTGAAATCTTTTGACTAGTCCTAAAAGGGGGAAAGGGAGAAGATTGTTTTAAGTCTTATGCATGTAAAAGTGTCAACAGTGTTGCTACAACTACCAAAGAAACCTCTAGGTGCTCTGGCTGTAGTGAAAATATTGCATCAATATGTATTTGGACTATTCTAAAGAAATAGATTTTAGGTGGGAGCATCCTGTCAAGGAGAATTGGGAGATTGTATTGGCACTGTGGTGTCATGTCTTCATTTAAAGCATTGTGGAATTGTGGTAATTTATGAGTGAAATAATACAGTGACTTGCCCATTGGCATAAAAAAAATTTGTATCAGAAAAATAGAGCTGGCTCTAGTACTCCCTGGCTCCCAGATGATGAAAAGATACATCTTTTTAAAATTTGAAGGTTGGTTGTACATTACTGTAAATAATTTATAATGTATTTAACATTATTCCAGGGGACAGGAAACTAGAACTACATGAAGTATACTACTAAATAATACAAAATAATTCCCTAGGTTGTCTTTGTTTCCACTTAATTTTCACCTTTCTCATTTCCTCCCTGCATTAGTATTTCACCCATTCCTCTTCCTGTACTGATTTACTCTTTTCTGTTTTACTTATACCTTCGACTACGCTGATTTTAAAGGGCAGTCTCATTCTGCTTGTCTATTCAAAGCATTTCCTTTCTTTTCTCCTTCTAGTTCTTTCTTAAAAATTTACTTTGTCTGTAACTTTTTCATGTTCTCTTCCTCTTATCACTTCCATTCCCTCTTTCTTAAGCTTTTCTCCTGTACTAGCTCCTTGCTTAATCTAAATTAAAGTTAGTCTTAAAAAATTAATTTTGCTTAGTCAGGTGAATATTTTTTTCACATGACGATGTTTCCTACCTTGACACAGTACCTTGAAATTTTTCTTGGTCCTTCTAAGCAATTCAAGGCAGAAAAATGTCTTATTTATACCACTGTAAAGTTTTTTAAAATACCTGTATGATATCAAAACCCACACATACTTAGCTTTGCTAAACAACTCTAAACATTACTCAATAACATTTAATATTATTAAATAATACAATTTTCCCCCTGTGTCCCCTGAAATTCCTCCTGAATTCACGTGTATTAATTATCTAGTAATATAAGCCCACTTGCAAGGAGGGAGGAAAGCTCTATAACTATATAAAAATTTTTAGATTGAATTACCTGAAATATTGATTAACGGGCTGTCTCATATTCCAAACTTTGATCTTAAAGCTCATACTGATTTTTTGTTCAGTGTCAGCTAAGAGAATCTGGGAAATGGTATTTTTTCCTGTGTCCCTATTGAAGAAATATTCCTGGAGGAAGAATCACAATTGTTCAAAAACATAAAATGCTAAAATCAAATGCTGTAATTCACTGACAGCTGCGGTTAGAGTTTACTGTCTTGGGTGAGATCCAAACCCAACCCAACCCCTTTACACTGTGTGAAAGGGCAGGAGACCTGTAATGAGACCCTTGAAGGTTAAGTTGCACTGCAAAGGATTCCCTCAGTGCTAACGGGAGGCTATACTATAGGCTTGTACGTGTTTTGCGAGTAGCAGCATCGTGGGGATTGGGGGAAGGGAATGCCAGCACAGATAGAAGTGGAATTCTCTGCAGCATTTTACTCCAGAAGTTGCAGGATGCTACCCTAACACAAACAGGCCATGGCAATACAGTTGTTTTAACCCATCTTTCCCGTGCTATTTGTTTTCTCTGGTTCCTTTCTTGCATCTTTTAGAAGAGCAAATGTGAAACCACCTCTCCTCTCCAGTGTGGTCAGTTGAAGTGCAGTACTGGAGTATGGAAGACTAGAGTGGCAAGCTTGATTCTGCTTGGCTTTTGCTGTCTTGAGACTATTTTAATTTGGAAGACTTAGGAGCACACCTAGGAAAAGTTAAAATATTTTAAGTAGTAAAGATTGTTTAACTACTTAAAAAGCCGGATTTATATTTATTCAGTGTGATTCCAAGTGAAAAAAAAATCACAAGAATCAATTGCTGGTATAAAAATGTGGTTGCAGAAGCAGCAGTACATCAGTGTGCTTTCCCGAATTTCTCTTACTTTAAATCACGTGCTAAATGCAGAAGACTGGTTTGTAGAATAAGGAAATTACAGGAACACTTCCTTCAAATGTGTTTTTCTTCTTAGTAAGTTGTGAAAGGTCAGCTATTGCTAAACGCCGACATTCTGTGTGAAAGAGAACTGGCCACTCCGGCTATCACCAACCCAGAGCAGAACTGCTGTTCCTCTCCACGCGCGCCTTCTCTTCGGTCAGGCCAATGCAGAGACAGCCAAAAGTGCCTAAGTTTAGTCATGTTTTATGTGAACAAAAGTCCTTAATGGGTTAAAGATGTTTATATGAGCTTTCTACTTTTAGATTCAAGAATTGATGGCATCTTTAGAATCCTGTCTTGAAAATGTGGAAATGCCTACTTACAGCCACTACAGCCTTTTACACGGCAGAAGTGGTAACTAATATACGCTCCACAGAAAGGCCGTGTTTGCTTCTTCCACAAGAGTGAAAGCAACTTGCTTAGATTAGGTTTTATTGACCTTTTACCAAACCTAAGTTAAACCAAATCTGTCTCAGAGCTGGCAGCTGAAACCAAAGTAACTCCAAAGGCTGACCTTTACTGTGCCTTGGTTCCCTTTCCCTTGATGCAAGTAAACAACATCTAATTTTATAATATTATCACAGAATTGAAAACCATAAGTGCAAAACATCTCATTATCTATATTGAGGTGTAGTGTTTTGAACTCTAACATCTGGCTGAAATCTGAGAAAGATACCACGGGGTTGTGTGTATTACCTTTGAACAGCTTCCAAATGTGTCGTTCAGTGTCATTTTTTTCCCACCTGTATGAATTACAGATTTGCAGTTACAGACAGGCAACATATGCCTGCATAGTTAGTCTGCTGTATTTATTTCTTATTTACTTATAACTGTAAAGAATTTGTAAGTGAAGTTAGTCACTGTGAGGCCGATACAACCTTTGCCTTATGAGTTATATGACACCAGTAGTTGTAGTGGGATTGTTCAGATATATTTTAATCAGAAAGTAGTTTCTAACGCGTCTTCCTTCACACACTTCATTTTAAGATCTGAGAGAATAAACAATTTTCCCATAATGTACAAAAAAAACCCTAATCCTGTTTGCGTTGTTAGTTTTGACTTTCTAGAGCCTAAGGAGGAAGAATCTTACTTTAAAAGCAAGATATTTTACTATGATAGCAAATCTACACAGATGTGAAATACTGACCCTATTAAAATCAGTAGTAAATCATTTTTTTCCTTCAATAATGTGAGTTTCACTCAGAAAATTTTCTGTGAATTTAGAAGGTGACATCTTTGTATAGTCATTCTTTGTGATTATTTAATGATGGTTTAGTTGCTGAATAACATAACCCGTATAAATTCAGTACTTAAACTGGGCTTTGTGAAGTTTAGTGTTTATAGTTAAATTCTTAAAATAAAAATTTGGGAAAACTTGGATATGTTGCTGAGGAGCTCTACTCAGTGAAGAGCTTTTGGACTAGGTATTGTAGCAAGACACAAAAATGATTTCTTAATGGGTGTAACTACTTCAAATAGATTATCAGCAGTTTACATTTTTCAAATCTTTTGTTTGCATCACTCAGTGTGCTTGGTTTATTTTTGTAGGCAGAAGCCATCCCTAAAAGTAATGGAGTATTATTAGAAAGACGACGAGAACTGCAGAAGGAAATAGAAATGGCCAAGAGAAATTTAGCCGAACAGGTGCTGAGTTCTGCTTTCTCATACTTTTTCACTGTAATGGTTGGGCTTCAATCATGAGAATAAAGGGACTGTTTGAACAAAAAATCATGGGAGTTTCTAGCTGCAGCTTTCTGGTGAGAAAACATCCGATAGTATTTATCCAATTTTAAGGACCAGCTGTTTGTCATATTTAAAAAAACATTTTTTGGAGTTACAGGGCACATATTGGAAGGCAGAAAGCAAATCTACTTTCTAGGTTAAGCCTTTCTGACTATCATTAACTACATTACAGCTAGAAATAAGATGGGTATAAATTTCCTTTGGATATGGCACAGTGTCATGTTGAAATAAGGACAATTCAGCATTTGTACATTATAATTTTTCATCTTCATGGTTTTGTCATTTGTGGATGTCTGTGGATACTCAGCACAGCCATATATAGTGTGGAAACGCAGATATATCAATTATGAGAGTATTAGTACTTACCACTGTATAAATGACTTTATAAGAAGCAATGTATTTCAGACATACCTTCTTCTTAAGATCATACCTCCTGATCTTCTTACCCTTACATCCATTTTCTTTTTGTGCCGTCTTTGAATTTGTTAGCATTATCAGGTGGGATCCAGCTTGTGTTTGAATACATATATGTCCAGTTTTTACATGTCACTATTTGTGTATGGGATGTGCATCTAATGTGCTGCAATAGTCAATAACAATCTAGTCCTGTAGTCAGTGGAGCCTCGGAAGCCATCCGTTCACCTCCCCCCAAAGAGTTTAGTCTATGCTGCGTAGAGCAAATAGCTTTTTAGAGTTCACTGACTGTATTGACGGAATCTCCAACATCTCTAGGCATCTAGATACTTTGCTCAGGTTTAAATGTCTAAATTTGGTCTCTTAATGTGAAAGCTGTCTTCCATTGTGTAGTATGGACATGTCAAGACCTGATAGTAAACTTATTTAAAGATTATATGGCTATAAGGAACCATTCTGCCCAGGGGGCAATACCTGAAAGACATGCGAGACTGAGGAACAGAAATGCTTCTGGGTAGTAAAATATTTTGATGTGTTATTATAGGGATCATGCATGGTGTTTCAGCTGGCATTTTAAAGCAATATTTGAGATTTTTTTTTAATCCATGTAGTCTGTATATATGAGTACTTCGCAGATAAACCCAAAGTATTTCCAGCTTTGGGTTTCCCAACACAGATGCATCGACACATAAGGAATTGAATTTAATTTTCTTTAGGAAATGATGTCAGATATGGATGCCCGCATGTTAGAAAAATGTATTGCTGAAGAAGGCCGGCTTTTCAAAGAGCAGGAAAAATGCAGAGATGAGTTATCCAGACTTGCACATCTGACTTGGCTCAAAGTTGAAGAAAGGGAAAAGAAATCTAGGGATGTTCAGAAAGCCCAGGTAAACAATTATCTCATATAATTGGAAGACTCTTCTAAAGTCAAAGCTGGTATATGGAGACAGTAAATTACTAGTGAGGAGAGCCTTATGGACTCTCATTTCCCACTTTACTTTGAAGTTCCATCATAGCACAGGAAGCTCACAATACTGTGTTGTTTTATTGGCAATTTATGGTGCGGGGCAATAGTATTTTAAAGTATCATGCCACAATTGAAACAAGGTATTTGAAAGGATGTTTTCTTTCAAGCCTATGGAATAAAGAGGCAGAAAAGCAGATAGCCTCAACTGAGATTCTTGGAAGTACAGCTATGTGTTTATTTTACAAATATATGGACATTAAAAGATAAACAGAACTGCTACTTATTCTAAGGAGAGGCAGCCATTTTTATTTTCCTGACACATTTCCAGGTGTAAATTGTTATATTGATGTGAAGAAAGATGGAAAGAAAACTTTTCCTACAGTCACAGAAACTAGGACTACTCATTGGGTTTGCTGTCTGCAGTTTGCTGGCATTATAATATCATATATGTGCTGAGATGTTACACAGTTTATACTAACTACCAAGCTTGTACATGGGAATTAACTATTTATGCTTCCACAATGTATGTCTGTATTCAGATGAATTATATAAGCTACCCTTCTAGCACTCTGGGAATCTTTGTCTGTAAAAATAGAGTACACAAGCATGTCAGGCTTTGCACCTTCAATAAAAATCAGTCCATAAACAGTTCAAAAAAATAAACAGTACAAAGTAATGAACACTGAACACACACACACACACACACACACACACACACACACACGCGCCCAGAGTTGCAACCCAACATCCACCAGTTTTTTTAATATCAATCTCCTCCTCCTGGTACCGGTGGGAGGTGAGAAAATGCCTGTCCATTGAAGGCTCATGACGCAGGCTTTTAAGAATTGAACACGACTGAAAGCAAAAGGTCCAGAGCCGTAACAAAATGTAAATGTACCATTCTACTCAAGCATGAGTGATTGATTGCTTAAAAGCCAGAATAGAGTAAAAAAGAAATTTTATTTTAAAAGGTACAATTTCAGTGGTGTGTATGCCAAACAATTATATGGTGATGGAACCGAGAGGCTGATTAGTAGAAACAGTAGAACCAGCTACAAGGGACCAAGCATTTTAAGGTGCAGCATCAAATTATCTACGTTAATAACAGCCGTTGTAAGTTTAATATACATAGAAAGACTGTGTTCTTTAATGTTTTTACAGTAAAAGCATTTCATTATAATTAGAATAAGTTCTTAGAATAGTCTCGCCTCGCCATCTTTTCCTCCTCTAAGAGGAATAGCTGTTCTGAGTAATTTCTTTGAAGAGATTTCTTTGATGTATCTCAAGTGCTCACTGAATTCTATTTAAATTTCAGATACAACTCCAAAATCTTATTAAAGAAATAAAAAGAAAGGATCTTGAAATAAGAGCATATAAAAAGAGGAAAAGAGAAATCCAAAACCAGTAAGAAAGTAACAATAACAATGCATTAGCTAAAAAATGTCTTTTAAAGAAATTTTTATCCAAGCAATGTATGCATAAAATGATAGTAATTATTTCTTTCACACTTGTCATTTCTTCAGACTCCAAGGATTTGCTAAAATGTATGATGTTATCCAAAATGAAAGGAATAAATGTATAAATTTGGTGCACGCTGCTCAGCAGAAAACAAGTGAAATGAAAAAACGGGTAAAATTGCTAGGAAATGAAATAGAAAATTTAAGGAATACTGTTATAATCAAGGAAAGGTGAGTTTTCAGTAAGCTGTAGATCACAATTATAGAAATATAAGAATCTTAAGAGATAATCTAATCCAACTCCAGCTATGCCTATATCACCCTTGATAGTTATTGTCCTGATCTTTAAAACCTGATTCAAGGACATTCAGCAACACCCTTACATAAGCTGTTCCAATTTCTTGTCACCCACACACATCACAATTAGCTTGAGCATCAATGCATGGCGTGAAGCATTTTTAAAGTTTGTCTGGCTACTCTCTCACTTTCCTGTCCTTTGAAGGGATAAATTGCCATTGCATTTCCTTTGTATCACAGTTCTTGAGCCTCTACTATCTGCATTCTCATGCTATTTCGTTCAATGTGAACACTGTTGTACTTACACTCCCGTATCCTTAGACAAAAAGAGGGCCAATACACATGTGATTCCACAATAGGCTGGTGCATGGAACTATTAAATGAGTCACTAGCTAGCAATGTGGCTGTCTAATTATTAAATTGGAACAAACTGGGTTTCTTGGTTCAAACTCAAATTGAAGTTTACTGGATAATGTTTATTTCAGATCACACAAAACATGGTTTCAATTTCCAGGCAATCCTGGTCAAAATGAAAGATTACAGTCAGAACAAAGAGGACGAGCTGGACAGTGGGTGCATGTGACCCTGTTTTTTTCCTAGACTATTATTTAGTGGAGATGTCTTTTTGTCATATTTTGTCATCCTAGTGATGATATTCTGCGATATAGACAGAACAACGATGTCTCTGAGATTGGTAGTTAGGAAAGTAGGAAGCTAGTAAATAGTTAGCTGTGTACGCAAAACAGCACAGCCAAAACTCTGTAGTTTAAAAATAGTTTGATTTTTCCAAAACTTTTTTTTTTGGTGCCAAAAAATTGCACAATCGGGCCACAGGGCGAATTCAGGATACATTCACTCAAAGTATACTGTGAATCTCTGAGTAGCTTTATTTCAACGTCATGCTGGAGGTAGCGGGGAAAGAAGTGGAACTTCAATGATTTAAGCGTTTTTGTCAGGATGCACAAGCTGGCATTTTGTGCTAAAATTTTTGAGGCCTTCCCTATTAATTACTGGTGAAAGCAGGGGGAAAAAAGGCTATATATTATCTAGATAGCAGAAATATCTAATTATTGTAGATGACCCTACTCCAGTAAAGATCCAAAAGGCATTTCGATCTCTGCAAACCTAGATGTAAAACTAGTAAGAGTTTTACTGAATTACCTGTAATTCTCTTGCCTATGGAAAATATTTTTAATCCCAGAAATAAACGTAGTATCACTGACAACTGCAACCTACACAATTTGGAGGGCAGGCAGAGCATCAGTCCAAATAAGAGCAAGGTTTTTCAGAAAATATTTAACAACACATTGCATTTCTGCAATACTGTCACGCTTTTAGGCTGAAACTTGCTTTACAGAAGTTTAATTCAATTCAGTAATACTCTGTGGAACTGGAAAGTGTTACACAGATGGGGGAAATGAACCAGAAAGCAGCTCACTGCTTTGTACAGAGTACTTCAGCAATGCAACGATGGAGCCCACAAGGGGAGGCAGGATATTTCATCTGCAGTTCTGTATTTTAACAGGAGACTCCGCTTCTCCTTTCACTACCTCTTTTGCATGTTGATTTGAATATCTCCCCAGTGCAAATAAAGTAGTGATACTTGATCAAGAAGTGATATTTACCACAATCAAATGCAGTAACTCTAAGTTCCATGTCGTGCGCAAATGAATGATCCGCGTGGCAACAAGAATCTGTATTTTAAGTGCAGGACCATCACCCAGCGGCCAGCAAGGTTGCTGGAAATAATGCATTCTGTTCTTCATTTTTATGGGTCTATAATGTGATCTTGTCACTAACCTTTCGTTGTGATTTTTTTTTTTCCCTCATCTGTCAAACAGGGAAACTGATAATTTGCTTTCTTGTGTGAGTGCTGTGATACATGGTTTTATAAACAGTAAACTAGGAGACCTTTGAATCACAACCACAAAATTATTTAAATATTGCTCCTTAAATAGAAGGGCAGGAATTCTACACATTAAAACTTTGTATCACAGTTTATGCTCCTGCTCTTGAACTTTATTTCTTATGTCCCCTTGAGCAACCCGGTGAAGAAGAAAAGAGCTGTAGTGCAGTGCTCCGTTTATAGCATTTTCTTGGGCCATAATCCAATTCTCTTCAAGCTGGAAAGAGTTTGCAGAGAGAAGCTGTTCTCAGAGAGTCTTTCTACTTCTTGTAATGCTTCTGTGAAGTAGAGTGACATAGAACATCCTTTGTGTATTTGAGGAATTAGTTTAAGCTTTGCTTTTAGTTGCTGAAATTGCTTTCAAATTGGAAGGGCTAAAAACTTTCCTACTTTTCTGTTATGTTAAAGAAAATTGCAGAAACAACATCTGAAGAATAAAAATAATGTAGCAATTACAGACAGTCTCAAAAGTGATTATTGCAAAATTGTACAAATCATGCATGAGATGAAAGAAAAGCAGCAGCAACGGTGTCTGGCTCTTGAGAGGCTTACCACTACCGTCACCCGCATCGAAGAGGAAATTGTGCAGCTACGCAAAAAATACGAAAGGGCTATTCAGCAACAAAATGAGAGGTATACATGTAGATCTGATGCAATGTAGTGTTTAATTTTGACATTCATGAATCGACAATACTTTTCAACTTATGAGCGTTCGAAATTAGGACTACTAAAAGGCTGCCTTACTGCAATGTTTCACTAAACAGTCTGAGTCTGCCTCACTGCAGTTTCAGGGCTGCTTTGCATTACACAGGTGTTTGTTCTCCACTGGTGAAGATGTTCCTTCTTCAGAGCTATTATTAAAAAATATGGTGGATTGCCTACTGAATGCCTTGAGAGCTTGCAGCCTCCTGCTGTTTGTGCTTTGTGCACAGATAAGGTATATACAAGCAGAAGACTTAAAGCTCCCTGATCGTGTTAATCCATTTTTAAATGAATGCTGTGGAAGGCCAGAAGAGCATTTAAAATTATATGAGAGACCAAATCAACCTTTACAATAGTTTGTTCTCTGATTTTCACACTGCAATTATTTTGTTTCCTATTTAAAATATCATGAAACTAAAATAATACTTCTGAAACCTTTGTACAGTTTCCCAGTTTATTACTGTCTCTGGAGGTTGCCAGTTGTGTTCTTGAATGTAATACACTGAATATGAGTCAATTTTTTTAAAAATTTACCTTTTCATTTTGGGCTTATTGCAGTGGTCTTCTGCTCAGAGATCGAGAAGAAGAACTATGCATTTTATATGAAAAAATAAACATGCAAGAGATGTTGTGTAGAAATGGAGATATTGAGATGCAAAATATGGATGAAAAGATCAGATTTCTGAAGCTGAAGGTAGCTGAGAAGAAGAGACTGATTAAACTGTGGTTCAAAGTTCTCCCAGTGAAGAACGCCCTGGATGCACATCTGGTGGTACTTCAGATACAGGTTAGTGGGAAAGCAAGCCCTTTTTTTTATTTGTATTATACTGTATTTTAAAACTTAAGGTCATTTCATAGAAAAAAAAAGTCTTCATGTACAAGGTTTATTAAAACAGAAAGTTCAGTAATACACCTGTCTAGCAAAGCACTGATGCGTGTTTGTAACTTCAGATATGCGAGTTCCTACACTTTTCTGTAACTGGCTAATACATTTTCTTATGCACACGCCAAATGCTTCCTGGGTATGGAATCTCAGCTAACCCTCCCCATAGGCTGAAATGTCAGTATGACTCAGCTGGAGAATGGGAGTCATAGGGAAAAAAATGGGAATGTAGATACAATGTGTTAAAACTGTATTGATGGGGGTAGGTGGAGGGGTGGGAGATATACTTAGCTCTTCAAATTTCTAAAATAATAACTCAATTCACACTTGACCCTGAGCCTACTCTGGAAACTCTGCTGCCTACAATGATATAATCCACATATATTTTCTTCTACACAAAAACAGTGTAAGTTTTAGTTCTGGTTACAACATGACATTAAACAACTAACAAACTGCAGTGTTCATCATTGTTTGGGACATTCTTTCCTTGCTTTCTGAAATGGCTCATTTACTTTTGACCTTATCTCCAGATGGTAATTTCTTCCATACATAATCTGTTAGTGTCTGCACAAAATCATAAATTGGGGTGTACCATTGCCATTTGTAATTGCATCGATGGGAGCTGTGACTCACTAAGTAGTGCTTGCACTTTTCTGCTACTTTTGGTGTTTTAAAGAAACTGCATGCTCTGCTAAAAGAACAGAATGTTGTACTATACCTTATGCAAATTGTACCCCAAAGAACTTTACAGTGCCATTACAGATTTAAACAATGAACAAAAGGAGTATGAAAAAAAGATGATAGACTAAAGAAAAAAAATGTTTACAGGTAAGATTTGGAATGAGACTGCGAGTCACTGAGTCAAATACAAGAATCATCTGCATTTTGTGACTGTGAACTGAGAGAGTCAATCATGAAACTTTGATTTTTCTGTTCTGCATTCCTACAATTGTCTCCTTTGTGATAATGGTTCACACGAAGCCTGAAGTCACCATTAAAGGGAAGCTATTGTTACAGGTGCTTTAAATCATTTTGCAATATCGACATAAAATTTACAAGTAGGAAAATACAGAGTGGTGTGGTATTACACATGGAGTAGTCTTTATAAATGTTCCCAAGTCAGAGATTTTCCAGTGAACAATGGCAAATAACCACTTATCAGCCTTTATAACGTAACTAGATACTATGGTTACCGACTATAACATAGTTCAAACTGGCCATTAACCCGGCCATCCCCTTGTGCTTAACCATTCTAGCATCAATACTCTTCTCCCACTGCCAATAGCCATTACGTCTAGTGAGAAAAGTTTCAAATTGTTTGGCTTTATCTCCATGATTTAAATAAAAGCCATAAGGCTGTGTTTGTTGCCAAATTCAGAATGCTAATTCCTGTACCAACTACAGATTTGGCCCCATGCTGAAACCTGACTCAGGTTATGATTTGCAGAGGATCTTACGATAATGATTATTTGCACAAGACTTTGACTTGATGTGATGAATACAGATCTAAATCACTTGTGCTGTCTGTAAAACCAAGCTCTGACACCAAGCTGAAACCTGAAGAGGTGGTAACAGGAGCTCCCTTTTGACTCCCATTTGTCTATCTTTCAATTTAGATAATTATAAACATTCAGAGAAAGGATCAGTGCACCACAGGACTATGAAACCCTGATTTCTATCAGAGGCCCTCAGACCTGTAATGGAGACTCTTAACTCTCATTTCTGAGTTCTCCCCTTAGTTTTTATTTCTTCATTCTGTTGTGACCTCGTATAGGAGGCAGCGTGCCTAACCTTAACTCTGTGTCAGGAGCCCACAGAACAAATCATGCAGATAAGTGAACAAGGTCTCTTTATTAATGGAAACAGTTGGGTGTCTTTGCCTCCAGAGGGAGGTGCTGATAACACTACTTAGGGAGCACGATATTCCTCGGGGAAGTCTTTATTCTCAAGGCACCTACCTGTCCCCATCGATTGTACAGGAAACTTTGAATCACGTAAGAAGGATGCTTCAAAAGGCTGCTACATGGGAAATACAGTTTACACCACTTGAATTAGGCAGGCTGAATCCCGGACCTGGACCTCTTAAATTTTATTCTTCCCTTTTTCCTACCCTTTCTGCCTCCCTAAGTCTTGGGTATTTTTCAGACTTTTTCATCTTATTGTTATCTGTACTATTTTTCTCCTCTCTTGCATTTCCCAACCTTCCCATTACCCCAGAACTCTTCCTTTTCCTCCCTCCACAGGTGAATTAAACTGTCTAGTACTGAGTGCTGAATGATTTTCCAACAACAGATATCTTTCATTGGCAATACTTGAAATATAGAAAAGAATATAGAAAGAAATCTGAAAGGAAAGCAAGATCCAGTCTCACAAAATAGAAAAAGTTTCAGTATCTGTTGATTGCATTTGACTGAGATCTTTTGACTTTTTAAGAGACACTGTTTGAATCTAAGTCTCACGTATTCTCAACAGATGCTTCAATCATCACTAAATTAGCTGTTCTGAGGTGGGTTATCTATTTCTGTTAGCGATATACCTCTTGGAATAGATGGATGAATGAGTACATTGTATTCAATCGGCTGCGGAAACTGAGCCCCTGTCTCGGTGGCTGTGGTACCCATTGGGAAGGGGAAAAGCTCGGGCCAGGGCTGTGTGCCAATTCAGGAAGAACAAAAATTTCACCTGGGTCTCCTATACTCCTTTCATCTGAGACAAAAAATACCCGGTGAGATTCTAAAGTGGTTTTCCCTGGGCATAGAACTATGTAACTTTTAACTGGGACTGCACATCAAGGGACTGTTCCCGCTGATTGAAATGACCCATGAAAACTAATCTGCCTTCATGCATCAATGAGAAATACTAAGCATTAATCATTAATTAGTCCAACACATAGACCTGCTGAGCTGTCAAGACAGTGCAGATGAGACTTTCGTGCCTCAAAGTTCAACTAACGTAACAGGGATCGACAGTTTCATTGAGGCATTTGGCATCAGCGGTTATCCAGGTTTGAATACGACCCCATGGAAATCTCCAGACTACACCATCGCAGTCACAGACAAATGACCGGCAGAGAAAGCGTTTGTCTAGGCAATCCTGCTCCCACTGCCGCATGGGGTTGCCTGGCATTCCTGAGCGTGCTAAGCTGTGCTTTCAGATTGCCAATGGGAAACTCCAGTTTCTCCAGCAAGTTATCCCAGTCCTTCCTTAACAGTGGAAAGATTTTCTTAACCGTTAGCCTGGATATTTCTTGCTGCAATGTAAGCCTATTGTATTCTGTCCACCTGGGATGTGACAAATAGATCATTCTTTTTCTCCCTGCAACAACATTTCATTTTACTGAAAGAAAGTTAATCACATTCCTCTCCCATCTTTTTCCTAGGCTACACAACCCTGTTTCTTTCCATAAACCCTTACAGATCTTTCTTGGATCATTCTTTTTTTGCCTTTCTTTGATTTTTGGGAACACAGTCTTTATTTTCCTTGAGGTGCAGTGCCTAATATCAGTGGGTGAGAGAGAAAGGATTCATTCAGGCATATTGCAGGTTATATCTCTGCTTATGTGTCCAGGTACGATGGTAGCCTTTCCGGCAACATGACATATTGATTCACGTTCACGGACGTGTATGTAACAGCCAGACCCTTTTTTAAAGAAACAACACCTAATCAGTTGATTCTGTATTTGTACAGGTAATTTTTTCTGCCTACATGTAGCACCTTGCATCTGTTATTTAATATTGTCTCTTTTGTTCAGATCTCTTTTCAGACCAAAGTAATTTGGAATTTGAATCTTCTCCTCCAAAAACCATTTGCAGCCTCTCTGAGCTTAACCTCATTCTACTTATGTAGTACTTACCTCATATTTTCATCAAGACCCCATTTCCTTAGCTTGTTTACGGGAATATTATATGAAACAATATCGAAGCCATGTAAAAATCAAGATGCATGATCCCTACCATTTGTCATCCACACACCTGTTAAATTATCATGGTAAGAATTTGATGTGGTTTGGCATGACTCAGCACACCTGTGTTGGCTGTTATTCACACACTTTTTCTTTTCTAGCTACCTACAAAGAAAGCTTAACGATACGTTCCAGATTTATTCTTCAGAAACTGAAGATAAGTTACCTATAGTTCCCTAGCTCCTTTTCCCCCCCCACTTTTAAAAATAGGTGTGATATTTGTCCTTTTCTAGTGCTCTGTGTACCTCACCTACCTTCTCTGAAATTTCCAATGAGCACCAGATCTCCACTTTTTCAGACCAACCCCTTTATCTAAGTATGTGTTCCCTCTCATCTGTTCATCCTTCAACAATTCCTCCTGACTAATTAGAATCAAAGGTAGAAAAGCCTCTCTTGTAGAGCCCTTTCCTATCCCCTGTATCAAATCCAATCCAAGACAGAAGAGATTTCTTTTGGCTTTAAGACTTAGAATCTCTTAGAACTCAGATAAAGTCCGGTCCAAGGAAAACACAACAAATGAGGAGAAAATAAAGATGCCTATAGTCACATCACTTCAGCAGACACAGAATAACATGGTTATTTCTAAATGTGCTTTGTTTTCCATAGTTTTGGATTAGCCTGCATCTAGTCACTCCCAGGTCATATTGCATTTAAAAGTAAGCCTAGTATTTAAGTTGAAAATTAATTTTTAAAAAATGAAAATTTTTATGGATTTCTTTCTGTTTTGGACAGTTATTTTGCTGCAATAGTCCTTCTTCTCTAAATTAACTATTCAGTCTTGTGAAATTTTGCTTGGTGAGCTGTCCCTAATGTCATTAGGGTACCACTGCCTCCAACAAGGCGTTTTCAGCTGAGTTAGCGGTTGAGAAATTTGGGCCCAGATGTGAACCACCACTGGAAGCATACCTGCATCCTGTTGTTTGCGCTGGTCCTGCTCTTACATTCTTCTGCTCTGTGTATTATTGGTCTTGAGTTTTAGTTGTTTATAACTAAAATAAATCTTTCGGTACCTAGTTGCACACTGGATGACATTAATTTTAAACCGAATCACAATTTCACAAGGAAGTTTTTCATTATAGTTGTTTAAAGTTTTTACTTTGCCTGCTCTCTGACAAAGCGTGAAAAAAAAAAAGAGCTGCATGACACTTCTCTAACGAGAAAAAGAAGTGTTTAAGGCAAGTATTCTGGTAATGTTCCATAATCACCCGAGAAGATCTGTCAGTTTCCCCTTTTCCAGTTAAACCTGACTTGTTAACTTCCAATGAACAAACCCCATCCCGGTAGCAACATCTAAACATTTACTTTGTCTTTTTGCTGACTGCTCATAACCTTAAGAGCCCGTGACCACATTTCCTTAATAATATCATCACCTGCAATTGATGGCTAGCATTTATAGCAACTTACTCGGGTCATATTATGTTAGAGCTAATAGATCAAGGTTGGAGTGACAACGTGCTGACAGATGTCCAGGTGCATATCAAAGCACATAACCCCACCACCATCAACCTTGCAAGTCCAAACATAAAGAAATGGTTCTAGTCACTCCTTCAGTGCGTATTTATGCAAAACGTGGATGTCCATCTAGCGTATTCTGGGAAACGTTATTCCATGGGAGCATCTCACATCAGAAAGGTCAGGGAACACCCGCCTCTCTGGGTCCCGGGAGTACCACATTGCTCAGTGTTACCACTGAGTCACTTCAGGACATGTGCCTGGGAACTTTAACGTAGAAAACGTGGATGCCTGTGGGGATGAGACCTTTAGCGCTGACCAAAGGGAAGCGGGACTTTCAGATTTACCTTGCAACCAAACTGCCAGGCACTTGTATCCTTCCTACATCCCTAAATGTATCCTGTGCGTCAAACAGAAGGTTGTAGGGAATAAAGACCCCCGACCTAAAATGTTTGGTGGATTTCTGAGGATAAAAAGAAGTAGCTTGAGGACAAAGAAGCAGGTGGAACTCAATTTCTGGCAGACAGCAGGGTTTTCCTCTGTCCTGCAACTGTCACACCATAGTTCCCGCTTAAGAAAAAAAATTTAAAATGGCTCATAACCTTCTGTGTTGCCGTCCCTCCTTCCCTGTACAAGGAAACCTTGTCTGTTAAAGTCTGCAGGATCAAGCTCTGGGGGGGAGTTAGGTGGGGACGTGCTCCCGCTGCGAGTCCCAGGGGAGCCCCAGGCACCCACCGCTGCTCCCGTGCAGCCGCCTCCGCCGCTGGAGGCGCCAGCTGGGCCGGGCTGCAGACCTGGGGAGGGCGGAAGGAAGCGGGGACCAGTGGGGGCTCCCACCCTTCCCAGCGCTCCTCTCCCTCCCGGGGTCGGAGCCGTAGCTGTGGTGGGTCCCAGCTCCCTGCCCGGCCCCAGCGGCTGCGCTCCGTCCCCCGCCTGCTAACAGCGGCCGTGGAGGGTGGCCCTGAGCCCACCCCACTACGGCCCAAAGGACGTGGTGTGGTACAAACCACCCGCGGCTGTTCATCCAGGCCACCAGCAGAAGCTGAAGAATGTATCGGTCCCTGTGACAGCCACCTTCTGACTTACCAAACATGTTCACAAGGTGGAAATCATTTTCCAGCCCAGGGCTCTTGTTGTGATGCCTGGTGGCTCAGAGCAGAAGCCTCTGCTGTGTGGCTGAATTATTGATACACAATTTCAGATGGAGAAGGAATTAGGGAAACGAGCATTCAAGACATTTAAACCGTTAATAAGACAAAACTGATTTATATTTGTGTGTTATAGGGATGACCTGTGACACAGTCTACTGTTTTTCAAATTCCCATTCATTAGCAATAGGACAGGAGAACATCGTACGTCCGTCCACCTCTGGTTTCGTAGGAAAACGTTTCCCACTGTGTGACCAGTGTCATTTTGTTTAGTCCTGTGCTGCCCAAGCATCCCAGACATCTCCCAGCAAGGCTGGAGTCTGGCCTCCAAGCCTGGGTGTTGGCAGTGCAGCCAGCCCAGCTGCTTTTCTCCTGGCGTAAATCAGACATGCTGAGACCTCCATCTCTGGGCATGGAGTAATAACGGGGCTTTTGGCTTCTTGTCTGAAAAAATAACCACTGTGGGTTTTTTGTTTGCTAGTATTCCCAGTGCAAGGACAAGATTAAACGAATGGAGGAAATCTTTGCTGACCCCGCGAATAAGAGTAGAAAGCGAGACTTGGGAGGGAAGGACCCATCTCCACCTGAGCTGCTAAAAAAGATTGAGCAGGTAACATCAATTATCACATCACAAGCTCTCCCGCTGTGATTGACCTCTTTTAGAAAAAGCAAATGGTATCTATAAATTTTAAAATAAAAGTCCTGTAAGAGGAATTAAAATAATTATGATTGGCTAACGGGAATTCCAGCCCAGCACGTGCTTTCCAGGATAACTGGACACGGGACATTTTGACTTCTTCCCGCAGAGGCTGGGGAGGGGGGCTCTGCAGTGTACCTGGCTCCGCATCTCCGCTAGCTGGTCCAGTCGCATCATTGGCACTTCAGTGCAGACCCTCCTGCTTCACTACAGGAAGGCACAGAAAAGGCAGCAGAAGAAAATAACTATGGCAGGGGGGTTGGAACTCAATGATCTTCAAGGTCCCTTCCAACCTAAACCATTCTATGATAACTGCAAAATAATAAATCGCTAACGAACGAACTCATCATTCTTCTGCAACTGGCCGTTAGCTGTTCCACCACAACGCTCAGGCTGTGAGCTGGAGGCAGCCCCAGTACCCTCTTAACGAAGTCTGCGTATGTGACGTGGGATCAAACAAACATCCTTCTCGGGCCTTGGTGGTACCACTTTGTTTCTGCGCCGAACAGGGAGCCAGAGGACAGATCTTCGTGGAAGAGGCAGCCAGGCCAGCCAAGCAGCTGCACGCCCGACTGCGGCACCACCGGAGGCTTCAAAACGGAGCCTTAGGTCCAATACGAAAGCCAATTTCAGGGCACCTCCTGTATGTACAGAAGGTAAAGGAATGGAATGAGCAACCATGGTATTTTCTTAGGTATTTTTGTCCATCCCATTTATAGGGGCACAAAACTCCCCCCACTGTATTTAGTGTTCGGGAGAATTCACACGGGGCTGTGAAGGTATTAGGGTAACGGCGAGCTCAGGGCGGCACACGCCTCTGTCCTCCTTTGAAATCCAATTTGTAAGGATTTGCCACGAACACTTTGGCTTGAATTACTTGAGCTTTTTCCTCTACTGTCCCATATTTCTTGACCAGAGGCAGCTCTGCACAGCCAAGCGGGCTACAACACAGCCTGCTGTTACCAACCCGCACATTAAAAAGCCACGTTTCTTGGAGCTGTGACATAAGTTTAAATGTTCTCTTTCAATGTCCTTGTGTTTATAAAGTCCTTTTAGTTGCACAGTACTTTCTTTTTTCAGTCTTTGGAGTCCATACTTTTCTTTTTAGCAGCAGGAGAGAAAAGGTATTATTTAAAGCAAGAGCTGAAACCATCTCATTATGGTGTGACTCAAGGAAGCAGAAGTTTAAAAAACAAAGCAAAGCAAAAAAAAAAATCCCTAGGAAAAAATCATTGCTTTCAAGAAAATCACAGCAAGGCATTAGTAATGCTGGTGTAACCCCCTGCGCTCCGAAAAGGCCTGGTCTGATATGGAAGAACCGTACGACGGACAGTAACAAACTGAACGAACGTTGGCCTGATCCTTGGCAGAGAGGGGGAAAACGTTGCGAAAACTGATGGTGCCGTGATTATTTATAGCCGCTCACCAGTATTATTTCAGCAGCTCTCAGAGCAGTCACTGGAACACCTCGTGTTGCACCTTCCCTTGTCGTTTACTTACACCCTGTACGCTCCTTCTCGCTGCAGCTAGAGGTGGAGCTGGTGCAGAAGGAGGAGAAGTTGCTGGAGACAGATTTTCTCTACGAGCACGTTTCCCGGCTGACGGACAGAGTGCGTGCCACGGCAGAGAACGGGAAGCAGGACACGCTGCTGTTAGCTAAAAGGGTAAGAAGGGCATTGCACACTCTGCTTGCCGGCCCATATGAAATGAAATAATAAGTGGGCAAGAGGTAAGATGACTCACTTGCAAATTACAAAAGTGGCTGGAAATAGTAACAGGCCAATCATACGTTAGCCTTCAGAAATTGTAGACATTCAGTAGTAACGGTAATACAGATACAGCAAAAGCATTAGGTGAGTGTACTTTCTTTTTGAAAGAAAGCTGCACCATAAGTAGTACCTTTCATCAAAACACAGGATTAGTTATTTCTCAGGTGGGTGCTTAGAAACTTGGGAGAATCCTCCTTTTGTGCCTGTACTTAACAGCACTTCCGCAACAAACACGTCAAAGGCTAAAAAGAAATAGGGAGAAGCCAGGTAAGTTCTACTCCAACATAGAAAAAGAGAAACTTGATATCTGGCTCAAAGTTTCTTTGTTATTTTGGTAGGGACAACCACACAGGAAAAAAATATAATTTTCAATACAGTTCCTTTTATATCATTACAGCTATTTCCTTTTAGCTGTCAGTAACGTTGCTTGGGGAAGAGCAAAAATCCTCTCACCTCCACCTCCTTAATGAAAAAGCTCCAAATAGAGGAGAGCTGAATGAAAGACAGAACAGAAATGCAACATAATTATTGTAAAACAAGGCCAGCGTTGATTTTTTTCGTAGGTGTTAGGTTTGGCACTCGGAAAGGCTTAAATCACAGCACATCTTTATAGCAGCGGATCTTTCATTTTCCACAGACAGAGGACTAACATGGCTGTTGTTTGGGTTTGTGAAATTATGGCCACTGGCTAATAAATGACTGTAAAAATGACAGCATGGCAAGAGTTACATTCGCAAGTGCTATGGCTCTCCTCTGTTAGTCACTTTAAAAAGAGTATTTAAGTTTTGTGGGTTTTTTCTTTGTTTAAATCCTCTCCAGTTAGACTCCAGGATTCCTGTCCCATTCCTTTTCTGTTCATCCCCCTGCCAAGGATAACTTCAAAACCCGCAGCCCTGCTGCGTCCGCCTTATCGCTCCTTTATCTTGTAAGGATGGGGCTTATTACACATTGATTACAAAATTAATTGTGCACAAGGTCAGTAAGAATCTGGGTTTAAAACCTGCCTCTGAGGGCAACGGGAGTTTTGCCACTCGGCTGCAAAGGGCAGGAGATAGATGCGTTTCTGTGTCTTGTGTTGGAGTAAGTGTGACTCCTTATGCCGCCCGTCTCTCTGGTTTTGAGCGCGTGCAGAAACATTAAGTCATTTTCAAGTATGGAACCATTTTTAAACCAAGTCGAGTTGGACTTGTCTTCACGTACCCAGCGCTTAGGTAAGTGTCACACCGAGGACGTGTCTAAAGGGAAGCCGGAACTAAGATGTAGTTGTTGCTTATTCCAGACAAACGAACTGCAGAAGAAGATCAAGGACAGAACCCAGAAGATGATGGCCCTCGTTGCAGAGCTATCCATGAAGCAAGCACTCACCATTAAACTCCAGCGGGAAATGAGAGACAAGGAACAATTTTTTATGACTGTTTCGTCAAGGATAGATCAAGGCCTTCCCCCTCCCAAAGAAACAGAAAATGAATGGCTGAAGGTACTACGCAATGAGAAGATGCAAAAAGCAGCAGCTGAAGCCAGAGCTAAAGTAAGTTTTTGCCATAACGTTGCAATTAGATCTTCAGCTCCATCCATCTTCTCACAGCTCTAGCCTGTCTGCCTGAAAGAGCTGTGCTAACTCACTGCGTCGCTGCTCCGTGACAGCATGGAGCTCCATGACAGCTAGTGGAGGTGACGGTATGGACAGAGACAACTCCAAAAGTGGTACATTGTGGGTTTGTGGAGTTATAACTGTAGTCAGGCACACTGCTTAGAACTGGGGATTGAAGGAGAGAATACGCTCGAATGAAGACTTACCTTCAATTATTAAAGTAGTTTGTGTGACCTTGTTTTGAGACGGTGGGTGAGACAGCCATTGAAGTGCTGCTTTCCGTTGGGTTTGAAGGTAAAGCTGCAAAAGGTGGGGCATGGGGTTCAGGAAAGGTGAGTTTACCATCGTCCACATACCACATGCGGCAAACATCAGATCAGAAGAGCAAGAAATCAGCTTGCTGGGCCAGACGCTGCGGGGAGGCAGGGCAGCATATCAAACAGTGCTTCAAATTGTACCCTGCTGGATACTATCCCGCAGCTGAGACCACCAGCGATCCCTGAGCAGAGAGCTCCCAGAGAAGAAAAAGCAGTATAAAAATGAGATGTGCGTACTGGGGCAACTCTTGCTGATGGGAAATTAGCTTCGCTATATGAATCCTTCTAGTGGGAGGTGTCCCTGCCCATGGCAGCGGGGTTGGAACTAGATGATCTTTAAGGTTCCTTCCAACCTAAACCATTCTATGATCCTAGGAATCCTTTAGTTGATCACTCCAAGGGAATCTAAAAGAAGCACAAATCTGGGAGAGGAATACACTGCACATACACTTAAAAAACTTGAAGTCATGCAGAAATGGTGCAGTAAAAGTGGTTTAGAGTAAGAAACTTCTTTGTCATTAACACTTCTCCTCATGCTGCGGCTGTTTCCTCTCCGTGCTGTGGATACAGGCTCGCAGCCGTAACTGTATTCAGGAACAGCTGCTGTCAGCGTAAATACAGCCGTGTTTTGAAGCATCAGAACTACTACCTTCTTCCTGAGATGTTCTGTGCACACTTATTACCACTTTTGTAAGCTCATCTAATCTGTTTTCTTCGCAAATAACAAAAGCATTACAGGCTCAAACTGTATACTATTTAAAAGGACAAACTCGCATCTACCTGGTCAATAACTTATGCTGTCCTTTCAATGAACAACTAATACCCCTCTGGGTTTCCTGGTTCGCTAAGGGCTAGACTAACGGCGTCTCCTTTGTTAGGCATTCTGCACCTCGGCTCAGGAGCGTACTGGAGTTTTAAAGCATACGGTCACTAAGCGATCACCAAGTGTTTCTTTCACAGCGTGCTGCAGAAGAGGAACAAGCTGCAGCGCCCGGCTACGTCCGCACGACAGCTGAACAACGCCCGACCGCCTACATCCCCGATGATGAATACAGTCTCCCGTTGCCGCGGCCCTACGGCGCTCTGGCTCCTTTCAAACCGAGTGAACCTAGCCCAAACATGAGATACTTCAGAAAACCTATGGTAAAGGCAATTGAAATCTGAACAGACAGCACCCCAAACAGGAGAGGCCATTACCAGTTGCTGAATCTTTACAGCCAACAGCATTTACACTGCACTGAAGGAACGTCCGTTAGAGTTAAGCCACCTTCCATACTGAGAATAAAGTAGCAGTTAATGCCAAATAGTGATACAAGTTCCCTTCTCCTGGCTAGGAGGAGCCTGCTATCCCAAATGCAGTGCAGTATTTTAAAACGTTAAGAAAAATAAGTGATCGTCATACTATGCTTTTTGTTTCCCAGGCAAAGTTTTATTGCATCTGATTATATCTTATAATACATTTCATTAAAAAGAAAAGGCAAGAAAATCTTCTCTTGTTATTAATATAATACAAACTAAGTCCCCACGGCTTATACAAATACACCGACACAGCTTTCTGCAGTCTGGGATTTGAGTTTCCGCTTGCCAGACAAATTTTAGTTACATTGAGAAAAATAGTCTTTCCCTCTATGCAATTATTGAGAAAGCTAAAACTCTTGCTCCACTGATGGCAATGACAAGGGAGTGACCATGAGTTTGCTGGATCATTCCTGAGAACTGGATCTCTTTATTTCACTGGTTGGGAACAGGAAGCATCAGTGGAAACTGCTCAGAGAGAGAATATCAGAGGTTGCTGTTGAAAACCTCCAAAATGTATTGCATTTTCAATGAGTTTCACTGGTTTAATAGTCTGACACTTTGATAGAGTTGTTTTAAAATCCAATGAAGACTGCAGAAATCCTATGTGTCAGAATTCAAGATTTTCTCTGCATACCAAACCCCTGTTACTATTTTAAATTAATGTCACAGTTGAGAACTTAAAAAAAAACCAAACAAGAACCCAAACACAATGCTGGTTCAGTTATATATAAATAAAAGTTGAAAATGAAGGAAAAACAGCCTCCATCATTTCTTTTTGAAGCTGAGGTTTGAACTGTAACACTAGAAGTTGTAAGGAAAGAATTAAGTAAAACTCTGTGCAAGTCACCGTTAAGGTAAATTTCTAAAGAACTTTTCTCTTACCTTGTATTGCTTACAATATATTATACACATCTTAAAAAACAAAACAAAACAAAACTCTGTCACATGCACTTTTTGAAGATTATATTTTGCGCTAATTAAGAAAGTGAATCTATTAGAATCCAACTCCAGAGGCAGAAGTACCATAAGACAAGATATGACCACCACAAGGAATGAACACATCCTCACTGATGCTTTATATACACGCTAATTCATCATTTGTTATTCTCACCTCTTACATAAACACACCAAGCAATCCTTTATTAATCTAAATGAGTAAACAGTTACTGGTTTCTTGTTACTGTACAATACCACTGGACTACCTTTTTCAGGACTGTCTACCTTGTTAAAATAATTGACATCAATACCAGTTTTCACAGTGTGTTTTGATACCCACTGCAGCTCTGCTTATTTGACCATTTCAGCATGAAACAATGAAACCACAGATGCTGAAACCACAGGCACCTTTCACTGAAAACCTGGCTGTTAGATGAGTTTCTCTAGGTTTTATCTAGAAGTCAGCAATTTCAGCCTTAATACATTGCACCAAACAGTATTTTGAGTAGCTTATGTCAATAATGGCGGCTACACAAAACTGCAGATTATTTGGAAAACAACATGACATTGAAGTTTAAAACAAACACAGAAAAAAGTTGGTTGCACACTTCTGTGTGAATACTTTTATGTAAGAGTACCGGAGTTAGCTTTCTTCAACAGCATGTTATTTCAGGAATATTTGAGGCCCAAAAGCATCATAGTGTGTTTGAGTGCTGTTTCTTCTACAAATCTTACATTAACATGGTCTTGTTTTTCATATGGATGCACACCTAGAAAAACATTGTGAGAAAGTTAGTATTTACAAAATCGTAAGTGTTCTTGTACGCTTAGTCCTGCAGTCTATTAAACATCTTAATTGACAATACTGAAAGATAAGGTAATAGATGGAGCTGTGTTTCCAGTTACACAAAATACCCACAGCTTTCAGTGGAGGCATTTGGATGCTCACCCATGGCAGAAACTTTCCTGTTAGTGGGATATAAGTAAGCGACTGACTGTGTCTGGAGGCCTCCGGGGATTTCCATACTAATTCTACACTGGAGATCCAAAACAAGATTTAAGCACAGTGGCTAGGTTTGTGCTGGTATGTAAAACCGGCCAGGGCACGTTCTCATAAGCTTCTATATGGTTTAACTCTTCTTTCCTCCTCAAATGGGATGACATCCGTACATGGACAATCCTGTTTCAGCCTTCAGGTCCTTACCCTGACTTTATTTTTTTTATTAGTATAGGCATAGCCAGTAATGCTAAGAAGTATAATGCTTCCCTTAATGCACCTTGCTTTTTCAGTGGAACTCAAAATCTTCAGATGCTTGGGTTCACTGCATGAAGCAAGTGCCCTAAGTCCCCTAACCAATTTGAATTTGATTTCAAAAAAAAGGAACAGCATTGAAATAAGAAAATGCCCGTTGCCTCAGAGCACCTCCTAACCTAGTGATCTGGGTGCTCTTTGCGGAGGTGGAAGATCTGATTTTGGTTGCCTCAGCCACCATACTGCATAAATAGGGAACAAGCTCTTCTCCACATTTGAACAGAGTACCAGCTACCACCATGCTGTACACGAACCACATTTCACTGCATGTGTTGTGAAAAACGCAAGTTTGCTAACTGCATTCAGCACACAGACCATTTGGATGGAAGGATGTGCAGTGAAGAAGCCCTCTGACAATTCCCATCAGCAGAAACACAACCAAGCCTACGTGTTCAGACACCACTGCAGTTTTAGAACTCAGTTATGTCAGTATAGTCAGGATACAGCTGAGCGTGAGCGATGAGTAACAATTACGGTCTTCCAAAGTACAGAATTAACATTACCTTGGTTCTCTATCTCTGCCAGCACATTAGTCAGGTAGTTAAGAGGCAAAAACTCTACAGGGACTGCGGGTCTCTCAGGAACAGGCCTGCTACACTGTAAGGGAGAATACCTCAGGTTAGTTCAAAGTCACACAGTGCCAAGTTTCAGCATTATCTTTACTGTGTTATAGTCTACAGAAAGTTCAGGAATCTCAATGCTGTCAAAGCAAAAGATTTTTAAGAAATGGCCTACGTGCTCTCACCTGCGTGTTCTCCAGCTTCTCAAGCAAAAGTTTCACATATTTCCGTGCAATGAAATTGGCATTTATCGGATGATTCCAAAACTGGCGGACCTTTTGACCAAGAGTCTAGTAAGAAAAAAAAAAAAACAAACCCAAACCAAAAACCTGAGAACATAAACACAAGACAGTGGAAACTTAATGGGGGGAAAGAAAAGGAATCAAGATCCAGGCTGTAACATAACAGACTGCTTTGCTTTTGGACACGGTTGACAGAAGCAAAGACATCATAATACTTATCCATGGAGCCTTCCTTTCATAGCCAGTAACTAAGAGAGTACACTACGCTCCCAAAGTGTGGGAAGCAGTCAAATTCTTGCTGCTCGGTACCCACTGAGCTACTCAGTAAGTTTCTATCAATCTGTCCTACTTTGCATGTTTACTTAAATACGAATTGAGGCTTAAAATGACCATTTATCCTTTACTGTGACTCTTTGGTTTAGATCCAGTCTTCTCCCAAAGAATAACACGGATGCCCCATTCCTCAACGCTCCGTTCAGAACAGGGCTTCTCCCAGGCTCAGTCTAAGGAATCTTACACAAGCAGAATGCCAACACAGAGATATTGGGAACACAAATTTGCATCCCATTGTTTAGGACTTCATCCTGGGAATTGATAACAATGATTCACATTCCTAAAGGCAAGAAAGATTCAGACCCAGATGTCCCAAAGCTTCCAATCCTAACCGATAAGCAAACAAATATGAACACACTATGAAGTTAGCTCCACCTTCTGCTATTTTCCCTATCTAGATCTTTTCCTCCCCCTCACTTTCAGTCGTATTGCAATACAGACGACTGAGAGTTCATTTAGGAAATGCTGGACGGTTTCAATGGCGCTCAAATACTTGCTTCTGATGCAACTGGAGTCATCTAGTGAATGTAACCTGCTCAAAATAGTCCGAATCACCCCAAAGTGTCCTTTTTGGCAAAGAAACTATGCTCTGCATTTTTTCCCAAAGCTGTAAATGGATACAATAAGGCACTGAGTCTACTGTGCATAACGAGCAGTACACGTCCCCTAGAGCACTCACAGCTCAGCCCCTCGCGTCAAAGCGTGGTTGGAATGGTGTTCCCCACCCACCAGGCCTGGGGCTGACAGCTCAGAGAGGCCCCGCGCTGACCCCAGCTCACCAACCCGTGCCCAAAACAAGATACAGAGGACAAAGAACGTCCTGTGGAGTTCTCCTTCCCTACCCCTTCTCAAAACTGCTGCCAAATAAAGAGGCTCTTGTTAGAGGAAAACCAAAGTGGCACTTCTGGGCATTTGGACTATACATAACAGCCCATAATGAGCAAACAATAAGCAACTTATGTTGAGAAAAGCCTGTTGTGCAGCAAGGGCACTCCCCAAGGGGGGATCCCTGGCTTTCCCCTTTCACTGAGATGTTGTGCTTCCTCTGCAGTACTGTGGTGCGCACTAAGAACAAAAGGGGAGAAGCAGAAGCCAATCTCCCATTCTGTTGGAACTTTTAATGGAGCGTCAGTAATTAGGTCCAGCATGTGGCTAAATGAGTCACCTTACAGATGAGCGAGGCTGGGAGATTGCAGAGGGGGAGATCTTGTAATTCAATCCCTGCCAGAGTTGTACGATGAAATTTTACAGCTTTTACTGTACCAGCTTTTGAATATATTTGATAAAACAAAACCAAATGCAGAGGTCACAAGTGAGAAAGGCATTTGTGGATGCTAAAAAAACCACACACACACACAGACAAATTCTTCTTTAAAGCCCATAAAACCATTATTGCTTTATGCAGATGAGTACCCAACAGAACAGCGTCAGTCTCATCGATTTGATTCCTGCAGGGCGCTGGAGACACTGAAATGCTATGGAGAAATCTGTAATTTAAGTTACCAGGGTAGCCTACAGGTCAGGAGCAGCAGACGGAGAAACTGTGGAGGCTGAGGTCGTATCTGTGCCCTATTTGAATCACAGCTGAGTCTTCCATTGGTTTGATCCTATGCACAGGGAGTAATTTCCTATCGAATCCAAAATCCCAGAAATGATATCCAAAGTTATTAGTCACCTCGGGAAGCCTCATGACAATACTGAACTTCAGCTTTTCATTCTCCTCAGTGTCATCCAGATCTACAAGAGAAAGGAAAAAACAAACCATCATCATCAGTGGTAAACACATAACTAAAACTTCTCAACTTCCACTTAAGACATTCTGAATAAATATCATCTTTGTAATTAAATGAAAATCTTAATTTTAGATAAGGGCTATTAGGAGTGTTATTTATGTTTATAGTGTTTATATAATTTTTTTTGTATATTTGTACATAACTTCACCATTTTATGCAACAATTTATACAGTAATTCAAACATGTTTTGAGTAAGCAGAACTCCCCATATTTATAATATTTCTTTTACCAAGACCAGGCACAGACTAACACTGCGTATTGTGCCCCTTTTCTTCAACACCGGAGAAATAGCACATAACAAGGGAACGTGGTTGCAGCTGTGATGAAACACATTACTGTTTGAGAGTGGTATCACGGTGCTGCTGTATCCCAGGAAACTTACGCTACAGTTCTCTTCTTCCCTTCCCTTCTGATCTTGAAACAGCAATTAACACAGGCGTGATGCTAACTGTGCCTGCAACTGCCAATTTGCCTCACTCCCCATTTCGTTCTGAAGCCTTAGGCCCCTCTTGAAGGCTATATGGGTTCATACAGAACCAACTTTAACTCCCACCTTTAGGTAACTTTACAATATATTTAGAATACATTTACAACCTCAATATTTACTAAAAATATAGGGATACTTGCTCAGGTAGGCTTTTGTTTACTTACTTTGAATTTTTACTTCCTAGCACTGAGTTTCTAGCTATTTGCCAACCCTAGCACTAGGACTGTGCTGTTCCAAACAGAATTAAAGCAAAAGCTGAGAACTGGAGCAGCCTAACTTCCTTACACATAGGTGTGCACTCAGAGTCACAGAAACCCCCCAACAAATTCCATGATGATCTTTAGTATTCTCTTTTCTAGAAGTCCCAAGTGGAAAGACTATAAACTAAAATTCTTCCCAAACAGATATTTCTTTGTCTGCTACGGTAAGGCTCAATTGCATAGTCTGAGCCCTAATTTTTCTCCTTTCAGCTGAGCAATGCCATCAGCTACAGCCCTCACTGAAAAAGCACTCTGGAAGAATTGAGTCCCCTGGGCAGTAAATCCTGTCTCTGAGTTTGAACAGCTGGAAGGACATCACTCCCAGTTAGCCGGCTGGTAACAAATGAAACGCGTGAAACTCACTGTACCTTTCAGCAACTTCCTGACACACGTCTCTGTCAAATGCAAGACTCCGGTATCAATATAGTGCAGGAGGGTGTGCAGAGGGAGACATCGAACACCAAGCCCCAAGTGCAGAGTGTGAAAACCTATCAGAGATAAACTTGTTTGGTACAACAACATTTTTTTTTTCCAAGTCTGTATTAGAGATTGGCATTACTCTAGCTAAAGCCAACACTCTCCTGATCTTCTGAGTGTTTCTAGTTGGTAAGGAAATCACTTTATCAAAAGTCATGTAGTCTTATTTAGGCATTCTTTAAGACCTCTCAAGGACAATGCTGTCAGAAAGAGAAAGCCAAGGAGACCCGAAACAGTCAGTATAGTCACACACTTATTAAACATCTCCAAGCTGTTGCCTTATATCTGAACTGTGCTATTAATTTGCCTTTTATCTCCCTCTTTCCTCCCAATTAATCAAAACCTGAGGCCTCACCACCCTCAGTATGTGGCTGCCACCCACACATTCCCACAGGCAGCCTTCAGAATTCAGTTTCTCACTTAACATCAGACAGATGATGGTCTTGTACCACGTGACACCATTACGTGGCAGCATTTGCGCCCACACAGTGTAAGTTTGAGGGACAACCTCATACCAAAAACAGTTTCAAAGACTGAAGACAGACCAGGAAATACAAACTAGAAAGACGCAAATAGAATCAGAAAGCATTAAGAAGTCTTTCCCTGACAAAAACAAGCAAGTGCTTTGAAAAGACTCTAAGCGATTATGAGGAGCTCTAGGAAATGAAAGTCTACTATCAAGAGCAGCTCTTCCATCAAGGCTGAAAGTAATCCTTTCCAGATAAAACTGAAAAATATTAGCAGGGCAACAGCAGGAGAAAAGCCACTCTTTTTTTGCTCCAAGATAGGATTTTCCCTTGTAGTCAACGTCCCTGAAGTCCAGCTGTCTAAGAAAAAATATATAAATGGAAGAAGTCAATCTTAGTTCTGAGCTAAAATTGTGCCCAAACATGCCACTGGAAGGTGAAAACAGAGAACTAAACCTCTGATTTGTTGTCTCTATTTGTAGTAACTATTCAGTTTTGTTTCATTTCAGTTGCACATATTTATGGAGGGTCTTCCCCTCTGTAGCTATCTTGAATAGATTTCAATACTGCCAAAGCTAACTTGATGCATGTGCTGCAACTAGTGCTCTTCTGGGAGGAATTCATAGCATTGGTCTCCTCACTTACGATTAAAACAGCAAAACACGGGACTTACCAGGAGGTAAAGGCATGCACATGCCATTTGCAGCTTCCAGAATCCGACTCATGATGTGGAACACCGCAAACTCTCCCGCGCTTCCTCTCTCATCACTGTATTTAACAAAGTAGCAACATATTAGGAACCTGAGATGCCCACAGTTTCATGGAGATATGGTCAGTTTGTTGAACTACGTGTGCACTAAATGAATGCCTTTCGGGTGAATTGCCATGGCATGCTATCTTGTTTGCTTAGGCATCTGTCACCTAACAGCACTAGCTGTTCATCTAAATGTTAACACACAATGTCTCTGTGGTCTCCCCTTTCTCCTTCCCCCACTCCTGCATATTTACAAGTCCCTCAGCAGTACCTGTTATCAACAGCAACCAGTGAAATATTCTGAGTGCTGGTATAAGCGACCTGGCTTTTACAGGTGCTCACCACTCACTGCCCAGCTCGAGACCACTGTGAACTCAGCAACTTTGAACTCCAGCTGTAAAACTGCCTGTACGATTAATATTCACGTTGGCTTAGAGAGGGCCAGCAGGATCATTAAGAGGAGTACATGACAGTTGTGTTGACACTCACAGCGGAGTAAGCACTGACTGTTCAAGCAAGTAGTATTGTTGAAGCCCAATGTTATTTTGCCCATATTTTAAAAGGCAGGCTGAAAACTTTAACAAATGACTTGCTCACAAGCAGAAGGTGCAAGAATGAAGCTCGTATCTCCTCCAAACTTCTTTCATTATTCGATGTATCAGATTCAGCTAAAAGAAAAAAGAAAAGACTGAATGTTTCCTAGAGCCTGTGTACAGCAGGTCCATGGCCTTCATTCATTTCACACACCAGTTTATCTTAAAAATTTATCACAAGATTCCTACAAACTCTTCAATATTTATCTTTTTTTTTCCTAGGGGCTTAAAATGTAAAATTGATTAAAATTTGAATTGTAATTGAATTGCCCTACTGCAGAAGTTTAAAGTAAGTGCTTCCAGCTCATCAAAGCATTGTGCAAAACATGCAGCATCTTAACACATCGTGCTTCTTGGGGATCAACTGATCTCATGCTCTTGCATCAAGCTCTCAAAGATCTGTTTGCCATGAAAGCAAAAGCTGCGTGTCCAAGTGGCTGAGCATTTGGTAAGGAAAGGTCCCTAAGGCCCAGACAAAACTGGATGGTGCCAAAGACAGCAGAATACTCAGTTTGCTGAAAAAAGTCTGCAGGAGGAGTCACAAATCTAGTCCTGGCAAGGAGGAAAGATGAGACCAGCAAACACCTCTCCTCCTCTGTTGAGTTTCTTTGTTGTCCATAGTGAAGTAGAACAACCCCATGGCCCGTGTTGTTGCTTCTTTGAGCTCCCAGGCTGACCCCCAGCAGAGACTGTCAGCATACAAAAGCCACAAGCCCTGTTCTCACTTGGGCCCTATAAGCTTCTGCAGCTGAAAGAGAGAAACCATGCATGAAAGAGTTGAAATAACTTCCTCTAGCTGGCCCCTCACAGTTGTCACATGTAACCACTTCCATATCTCAGTAACAGAATTGAGACACTTCCTCTACGCTTTTTATCTCTGGGCCTCAAAGTGCACTGATCAATCAATCCCAGGAAACTCTCAGGAAGCAAGTCTGACCCCCGTTTTGCAGAGAGGTGGCATGAGAAAGTTACAAGCCCTTTTCCCCCCCAAGACGGCCAGAATCCAGGAATCCTTTTCCCCCCACTCTCCTTTCTCTTCACAGGCTCTGCCCCCCTCCAACCTCTAACTTGTCACGGGCTCTGAGCAAGACCGAAACAGGTCACACAGGAAACGTTCATACGCAAAGGCCAGAACAGGAATAGTGGTCTTCAGAAATGCTCCTGAGCACTCTTCTCTGTACTTTGGCTAAAGTATCTCTATAAGGTAGCACCTTTTCCCTCCACTACTCCATCCAGCCTTGCACAGCTACCTGACGCAGAATAACCATCTAATACTTTCCATCTTCATATTTTCTGGATGCAGTGGAAAGCTCCAGTTTAATCTCTGGAGTATGGCAAGTTTTCTCCACTCATTTTCCAGGAAATGAGTGATTTCCAGTTTTCAGAGAAGGGTCACAACAACCACACGTGCTGCCAGAATGACTTTTATCTCTGGCCAGCACACAAGGTGCAGCTACAACCTCTGCATCGGGACCTGAAGATCAGTGTTGAGGTGAAGGGAAGCTTCTTACAAACTCCAGAATCACCTCTTATTATTTGTGCAACAAAATTTGTTTTCATGGGTATGATACTCCAGAATCAATATCCTTTGCTTAACAATACAGCAAACTGCATGGCTGTTGCAGGATATAGAAAGACAACTTCTTAAGTCAGTGTCAACCTAGCTATCACAACATACTTAAATGACACGTATTGTGACATGACACCCTCACCAACAGCACTACTCACTTTGGAGATCAGCCACAATGGAAATGGTAGAAAATATGTACAGAAAGAGAAGCCACATCTCGAACTTTGTTTCAGTATATAACACACAGGACAACGTGCATGAGAGAAAAGAAACATTATCTGTTTTATAGAGAGAGTACAGGCAGCCTCCTCTCCAAGGCTAGCAGTGGGTCTCCGGGGGAACCAAGTTAAGAGCTAAATCCATACCTTCACGGCAAAGCCATTTTTCACTTAGTATCAAAGACATACAGTATGAGGTTTTTCTGGGCAAGTATCAGAAGCCATTTCCCTTGGAGTGCTATAAACTAGTGAGAGAAAACATGATCAACAGTGAGACAGCGGATGCAGTAGGGCCTGGCTGACATTTGCAAAGCACCTTGCTGTCTGGACACATCCACATTTCCAGACAGAGGTGCTGAGTAGACTGAAGGTCCACTGAAGTCATTTGGAACCACAAGTGCTCAGCTTCTGTGGCTGTTTCCAGAGGCAAGACACGGAAGCAGCCAAAGGAAAGAATCAGGAGAAAAGGAGAACAGGGAGGAAGACAGGGTCTTGCTGTCTTCCAGATTCCCTCCTGTGCAGGGGATACGAGGCAGTCCTCTTCCTTCTGAGGAAACTCAAATCCAAATGGTGTCCGTCTTCTATTCCTCTGCACTTGAGACCGCACCAGATGACAGCTAGCCACAGACATCAGCCAAAAACGTGCAGCCACTGCAGCGACTTTCAGAGAAAGTCTCTTTCCTGTGCCACAGGCGGTCCGTTCTTCCACTATGCTGCCTCTGCCCTTTGCTGTCAGGGCAGCAAATGTCACACTGCTTCTGTAAGTTATTTCCCCCCTTCCCTGCCCTGCTGAACTGAAAAGAATGAGAGAAACAGATATGGAGTAAAGCTAAGATAAAGAGCTTGCAGGAGGGAATATATACACACAAACAATTACTGCAGTCGAGGTGGCATGTGAATGGGTAACCAGGCACACTCAGGCTCTGCAGACCTCCTCAGCAAAAAGGGAATTCCCACTGAGACATTTTATTCACATTTCCCCATGTTACTTCTCTGTATCCAAATACACACAGCTCTCTGAGAGCAACCACCCCACTGGTCTGTTGTTTTATGAGAAACTGCCAATGCTCCCATGTCTTGGCTACTTTGACTTCAGCTGCAATTGACTTACACAGTGGCTACACACCACAGAGCCCTATTCTCAGCCACTCCTTTGCTCCTGAATGTAATAAAGTATTCTACAAAAGCAGACAAGCAAATCATTTCAAGCCTCTTCCCATTTCCTTAGTTTCAGTAGTTCAGCCACATGCTGCTGATGCTACAGAAAACTGTTGGAAGAATCAAAACAATTCGGTCCCCTGAAGAACTTCCAAACATTTAGGATATAGAAAGGTTTAAGATTTAAGAGTTTCTGAGTAGGATGAGGGGAAACCCAAACCTAACAATGAAATCATTTCTAAAGATTTCCAAACAGTGCCTAAGATGCACCAGCCAGACGGCAGAAGCAATTTTTAGAGACGTATTATCTTTGTTTATAGTAGTTTTTCCAAGAACAAGAAGTCTGTAAATTGAGTTGACAGAATTCTTGCTTTTAGTAAAGTTAAAAAAAGAATCCTAAAGAGCTAAGAGTTTGCTGTTGGGGAGGGCTGAGATTTGGTTTGATTGTAAGACTTAGCCTACAATAATTTAGTCTTGCAGATCAAGGCTGCACAGGTGTTTTCGTATTTTTTATCTTAGTTTATATTAAGAATGAACAAATGATAACTGGAAAATGAATGAAAGGAGAACAAATATTCCACTTCTGCTTCTTTCAGCACTGTTTTCAGGTACAAAGCTTTGGTTCATGCTGCTGTTCTGTTCCTATTTTAATCAGCCATTAGTTTTTCTTTCCTTCCTATAAAGATACAGAAAACTGACTGTCGATTACCAGTAAAACAACTTGTCAAGCTACAGAGCGAGGCTGGAATAGAAAAGTCAGTAATCTCAGCAGAAGCTGCAGTGGTTCAGAGAACATTGTAACGTTGACAGCACAATCGATTTGAACAGGACTTCAGAAAAGATGCAGGTGCCAGTAGCCCCAAAGTTTCCTGAGACTTCCATCCCTAGAAAACAGCACTGTGGGGAGTTTCTGCTGAATTGGGTGACAGGGCTAGCACAAAGACAAGGCACATGATTGACCAGTTGCCATGTGAGCTCTTGTGGACTCTGCATTCTGCACTTAAAGGATTTGATGTTGAGACAGACAAAACCAGGTACAATAATTTCTATGCACAACAGTCGCAGTTATTACAGCTTATTGTTTTAAAGTTTCTCTTAAGAGGATGAAATACAAATTCAAAAATTTGGAAAGCAAGTTTTCACTGTAGTTTATGTGGATTTCTTCAGGCAAAACTCTGCCTCCTGTTACACTCACAAAAAGCCCAACAAAGTCAGTATGTAGGAGTAGTGACGATTTACTCTCATGCCATATTGGAAAGAAGTCTTTTTTTCTTAGTTTGTATTTCCCCTGATGGCACTTTCATTATTCAAAACATGCAGCAATGTATTCTACAGGAAACAAAATGGATCTAAAGACCATTCTTTCCACTGTGAGGATGAATACACATTTTCACTTCTAGGATTAGACCATATTTGTACAAGCTGTAAACTGTTTGGTCTGTATTCTTGAGTGACCAATATAATAATACTTAAATAATATTAAAAAGAGTTATGTCCTTTATCAATATAAACGATATTAAGCAGCAAAATAGGGTTAATCATCTTATAAGCAATCTCCTCCCACCAAACATATGCTATACACACAATACATACACAAGACACCACCCCCCCAAAAAAAAAATACATGCTTGCTCACAATAGTGACTACAAATCAAACTAACCAGGTTTGCAACGTAATCCAAAACTATTTGGTCAATCTTCTTTTTTCCTACATACTGGAGATGTCTCATAAGGTGATCCTTTAGCTGAGCAACCATCTAGAAAAAAAAAAGCCAACAATTTAGTGTCCTTGTGGCATGTTCAAAAAGATTCAAAAGCTCCAGCAGGTGCAGGGTCTGATCAATAGGCATTAGCACAACAAAACGTTTCCCCATTACAAAAGTCCAGTTCAGAGATCCCAAGCTACCATGCACTCTTGCCAAATTCAACAGCAGGTCTGAATAGGCAAAATGGTTACTTGGTGCAAATTCAGCAAAATGAGTGCTAAGTTGAACTTTCAATGACACTGAAGAGAAAAAGTCTACAGTTCTTGCACCCCTCTCGGTCAAGCCAAGCGAACAGGGTAAAAGAAGGATTTGGATATGAACATTGAATCCTGAGAATATAAGTATTTATTACATACAAATAAACCTGAGGGATTTTATGACAGAGAACTAGCACATACAGCTCGTGGTGGTAGCCAAGAAGCTGAGAACCTCAGTGATTAATGGCAACTTCAGGTTAAACATTTGTAAAGTCTTTAAAATCAGATGTTTGTTATCACACAGTCCATGCCACTCCCTACCCTCTCCTTTCTGAAATATTCTCTGACCTCACGTAGCTTCTGATTGCAACTCAAGTCTGTGCTGCTTCTTTGCTCAGAATTACTATGAAGCTTTGTTTGTTTCAAAGTTCAGAGAATCACAGAATGGTCAGGGTTGGAAGGGACCTCTGGAGATCATCCAGTCCAACCCCCCTGCCACAGCAGGGACACCTACAGCAGCTGCACGGGTTTGGAATGTCTCCAGTGTGGGAGACTCCACAACCTCTCTGGGCAGCCTGTGCCAGCGCTCTGCCACCCTCAGAGTAAAGAAGTCCCTCCTCATGTTAAGACGGAACTTCCTATGTTCAAGTTTGTGCCCGTTACCTCTTGTCCTATCACCGGGCACAACTGAAAAAAGACTGTTCCCATCTACCTGGCACCCTCCCCTTAAGTATTTATAAGCATTGATAAGATCCCTCCTCAATCTTCTTTTCTCCATACTAAAAAGCCCCAAGTCCCTGAGCCTTTCCTCATAAGAAAGATGTTCCAAACCCCTAATCATCTTTGTAGCCCTTTGCTGGACTCTCTCCAGCAGTTCCCTGTCCTTCTTGAACCGGGGAGCCCAGAACTGGACACAGTACTGCAGATGCGGCCTCACCAGGGCAGAGTAGAGGGGGAGGATGACCTCCGTCGACCTGCTGGCCACACTCTTCTTGATGCACCCCAGGATGCCATTGGCCTTCTTGGCCACCAGGGCACAGTGCTGGCTCATGGTCATCCTGTTGCCCACCAGGACTCCCAGGTCCCTTTCCACAGAGCTGCTCTCCAGGAGGTCAGCCCCCAACCTGTACCGATGCATGGGGTTATTCCTCCCCAGATACAGTACCCTACACTTGCCCTTGTTGAATATCATCAGGTTCCTCTCCGCCCAACTCTCCAGCCTGTCCAGGTCACGCTATATGGTGGCACAGCCTTTTGGCATGTCAGCCACACCTCCCAGTTTTGTGCCATCAGCAAACTTGCTCATGGCACACTCTATCCCTTCATCCAGGTCATTGATGAATATATTGAACAGGACTGGAATATATTGAATAAACAGGACTGGAAAACTCAGAAAAACTGAGGCAAAATAAACTGCTTGAGACAGATTTTAAAGTAGATTAATCTCAATGTCAGGACAGCAATATAGGTATTAGGAAAGCATAGACAAAGGACAGCAGTGACCTGCTTTTTGGATCTGTCTGAATAAACTACAGGAAAGGAATGTAGAGAAGCTTCAGAGAGTTAGAGGCAGAACTTGGCAACAAGAAAGCAAGACTGAAAAGAATTAAATTTTGCCTTAGATTTGGACAGACAGGACAGTGTTGATATGCTCTTCACAGATGCAGTGCTGAAACCTTCCAGTGCATGCGGAAGAGTTTTATTTGGTTTTAACAGTAAGATAACCAGAGGTAAGTGAAGATGTGTATTTAGACAGGGGGAGCACAGGTAGGGATTTGAGATAGGACTTACTACCCAGAAGTATAAGGATGGTAGATCCTTTGGGGAGATCATCAGTGAAAACAGTGCAAAAGAGAAAGGGATCTCAGAATAGCCATAGCAGTCCCAGATATGAGGTAGAAGGAAAAGGAGACAGTAAAAAGGTGTTAAAGTGACGCGCAAGAAGATCTGTGACCTTCTCTTTGAGGGAAGCAGTGGGTGGGGAATTCATCTATACATGTTTGAACAACGTAAAATAGCCCCAAAATAACTGACAGATTAATTAGAACTCCAAGGAGGGTGGAATAACAGTTTCTATCCAAAGAAAAGTTGTGTTGTGAAAAACCATTTTGACAAATCAACTTTCCATTGTTGGTTTTCCCCTATGCCTTAGGATAACATGACCTGTTAAGATGATATCATGACTATGAACTCTAGAACTTAGGAAAACCATGTTTGATCCATATCTGCACTGGGTGAGCTTCCACTCAGCACTGGAACTTAAAAGCTTACTCTTTACATTTGTTGAGGCTGTGCGTCCTCTAGTGCACACTCTGACAAAAGCACATACCAGTCCCATTAGTAATTGCTGCTGATAATCTTCCTCTTGAAAGAGAGGTACTAGCCTTTCCTCTGAAATAAACAGAGCAAAATCATTCAAGAACATGAGATTTCAACCAGCTTCAAAAGTACTTAGAAACATACACAAACAAACAGAAATTGTGGTTTGATCTACTCACCTACAGAATTAAGATATTGGAGAATCAAGGACTGCGTAAGAGAGAACTGAGGAATGGAAAATAACCCTGTATCTGCCGTCTTCTACCTCAAGTGCTTAACATTGAGTATAAAGGAACACTAGCCTGTCACACCACTTCACACTTCATTTGCATTACTCTTTTCTTTGATATTTAAGTAAGAGTTATCACAGTGTGGTGATCCAGTAGAGCAAAGAGGCAAGGAGAACCTTCTGGTAACATCAGTGCAAATGCATATGCTATTTAGATCTTGTCATTTACAAATATTAAACAAGTTAAAACAGCCACATGGGTTTTCCAAGGAGATGGCTAGACAGAAAGTAAATACTCCACAGAATCACCTCCCACTTCTCCAATTCTCTCCCATGGTCTGGCTGCTTCTGTTATTCAGATTTGCAGACCACTACGTAAAAGAACACAGCTTTTCTAGCTAGATGGAAGGAGGTTACAGTATCTACTGAAATTTAATACCTTGTATTTCCTAATCAGTGCTTCCTGTCTACTAACAGCAAAGGAAGAAAAACAATCTCCTATTTCATCATGTAGCACAAAATCAAGTCAACATTTTACAGACCCGAGTGCTAAATTTTTACAAAATTCTTTCCAGCCATCTTTGCTCACCTTGAAATACATTTACTCCACCACTTAGCAGCAAAGACATGTGTTGCTTGATTTTAAAGGACCTGAAGAAAAATCTACAGGGAAGATTGATGCTTATTACCAGCTGGCAGCTATCTATAAGTTCTTTAGTATCAAACACCTGACTTCTTTATCAATAAGCACCTTTGGAAAACATGAACCTGAGGCTTGTGAAGTTAATACAAGGTCCCTCAAAGTCAGAGCCCATAGCAGTACCCAGCAGTGGTGCGGATGACTGCTGTTAGGGGCTGGAAATGAACACACTGAAAATTCTTCATAGTAAAAGGAGTGAGCAGTACTTAGATCAGCATCATTTCACAGCACACAGTGGCAGGGCACACAGAAAGCACTGAGGTGTGAACAGCAGCAACATAATTTACGTCTAAATTCAGTTTTACTTATTTGTAACAGAGGAACTGAGCATCACAAAATCTCAAGTGCTCCTGGGCTAGGGAAATTCATTACGTCTGCTTTCTCTACACCGTGATTTTTCACCAGCCCTAATCTCCTGCTGTACACAAGTTCTAGAGTCACAAAGGCAGCTATAAGTGGACAAGACTCAACAGTAACATGGCATCATTGATACTCCACTCCAGGAGAAAAATCTTGAAGAAATCCTTAGGCAGACAAAGGTGTACTGCTTATGTTGTTAGATCCAATATGAAGTAGGAACTTTATTTTCAAGGGTTTCCTATTCGGTATATGATCCTACCACTACTATCAGAGAGAAAGTTGTCTTCTAATTTAATAATTGCTCATCTTAATGCCTCAAACTCTTCAGTGCTGAAAACATACAGCAATTTATTTTTAGCCAACAAGAGCTAGATGGAAATATTCTAATAAACATTACATCAAGACAAGTTTTACTTACCTGAGTCCCAAGTGTCCAGATGAGAAAGCACCCTAGGGTTTGAAACAAAAATCAGCTTTTTTCATAGGCATTACTCTAAAGTATTTCATAAGGTAAATATAATAGAAAACAGTACCTACTTTTTGGCATTTTCAAAAATATTCCTCAAATACGCTGTGGTTTTTCTCTCCTCTCTCTGGTTTTTAAACAAACAAAAATCCCCAAATGAACAAAGTAGAAGGCAAATTAAAATATTCCCTGATAAAACATGGATAAGAAATGAAGCTGGTTTTCCCTTTGAATGGAAATAATGCATGGTGGGGCTTCAACCCACCTTCCAACCACCCACACTTATAGGCACTCACACACATCTAACCTACATGACAATACAGGTACGTGCAAGCTCTGCTTTTGTTTGTCTCCTGCATTATTTTAACAGAGTAAGATTTACAGGCAATCACCTTATAAGTAAAATGACTTCAAGTCTCTGCACTTATAATCAGATTCCCATTTCTTTATCCTCAAAATAAAAAGTGCCAACTCTTCAGTGTCTGGCTTTAAAACATCCGCTTCAGAAGCAGCTCTGGAGACTGTTTCAGTGCATGCATATTTACCTCTTCTGAAAGGTTATGCCATTCCCTCCTGAGCACGTTATTGTGGTAATGCAAGTGTGGCTCTGCATACTTCACACTCTCCAAGTTTGAGTTCAGTTTCTCCCAGAAGCCTTTGGAGTTTTGGAACTGCAAAGTATTGCAGGGAAAACATGAATAGAGGCTGCGCTCTTAAAGAAATACCTAATCACCCTCCCACTAAGTGATTGGAAAGAACTGTGATTAATGTAGCTTCATAACAATCTAAGTGAAAAAAAAGTTAAACAAAAGCAGTTACACTATTTTTTTCCAGTACTTTTATTTTCTTAATTTGATGGCAGGGGTAGTACGTACTTAAACTTGAGGTCAAGATTTGGTGCCTGTAATGCAGATACCTTGCCACCTTAGGATCCTTTTAAGTCACTGGGAAGAAATGAGTACTTCTAGGTCATAATTCATCTGACCTATTTCAGATGTTTGGGATGGGAAGAACTGCACCACAGACTACACTGGCTATTTTGTCTAGACTTCTGCTGACTGTAAAAGGAGCCTTAGGCAACTGACTTAAATGTAAATGTTTACATTTGGTCAAATAAATCCCATTCTGGGTTTCTAGTAGTTCCAAACAGAGAAACGCCACCATGAGCCTGGCAGCCGCAGGCTGCCACTATTTTCAAGCTGCATCAATACTTACATTGCAAACATCCAGTTGCCAACCTCAAGTAACAGTGCCTTATCCCAGAAAAGAAACAAAATCCAAGCATTTCCATAGCGATTCTAAAGCCTTTGACTCTAATGCTGAAATTAATTTAAACTCAGCTGTGAACAGACAGGAGGAAAAAAACCCAAACAAACACACACTGGTTTCCTGAGCTAGTTCTTGGACTGGGTATAAAGATTTGAAGCCGCTGTTTATAAAAGGCAAACGATGTGATCATTGCTGAGGAAGAGATGAGATTGAGGCAATTCTTGTTGGCAGTTTTAAAAAAACAAGAGATGGTACTAGCTGTTCTTGCCCCCTTTTATATACATTTACCTTACCATACAGACACTACAGTAGTGACATTTGAAGGAAGAAAAGTTTGAGTTCACAATATTGCTCCATCTTGCATTAACGTGTTGGATTTTGCTCCCTCTCCCCTACTTTTCTACAATGACAATAACTGTAGAAGAAAACATCAGAAGCCTTTAAAACCACTTCCTACTATAAACTACAATTTGCCAAGGAAAATAAATTGCAGAGACTCAATCCTGCCAGCCACTTCCCTCTTGCTGCCAGTGCTGATTGTCCCTTTATTGTTGTAGCTGCAGCATAGAAAAATAAATCTCCTTTTTGCTTCATGTTAGTTATATTTGGCAGCTGGAAACTAGGACTGCATATGGCACCATATGTTCACCCTGCTGGAGCTAACAAACAAGATCTACAACCTATTACTGCAGTATGTTGCCTAAATGTTACCAATATGAAATCAGAGAAATATCAAAAATATAGCGTAAGGGTATCATCTAGTGACCAATTTATGCAACTGCGACAGCACCACCACTGCAAAATTGCATTCGGGCCACATTGGATTTTGTTTGATGTGTGGCAGGGGCGAAGCAAGACAGCAAGTTTCTTTCATATATTGAGTCTGTAACAGGAAGCGGTAGACTTCAGAATTAAAAGCAGACACCACTGAAAACCTGCACTGTATTAGATCTCATTAAAAAGTCAAAAGTTTAAAGTCAAGGATTATTTTAATTAAATGTGTTATTTCTTGAGGATCATCAGGGCAAGGGCTAGAAAGAGAAGGCTTCTTCGTCTTAGGTGGTGTTTATTTTGCAGACATTTCTAGAGAGTCAGGAATTAATACCTAAGCGTGAACACCTAAAAGACATTGTATTACCAGAAGTCAAAGCAAGGCCTTACCGGGGTTGCAATCCATAATAAGCTCCCATGAAGCCTTTCATAAGTAGTGTTATTTTAACTGAAGACAAAATAGACCTCTCTGCTACACCCCTCTGAAAGGATGCAGGGTGCCAAAGACCTTTAAGTGGCGCATGTGCTCTCCCTAGGAACCGTAGTGCTACGTCTCTTAGCAGTGGAGGTATTCAGAGAGTACTACGTAGCAGCACAGGCAGCTACTCCATACAACATCCCTCTCCACCCCAGTGGCTCAGCACAGCAGGAGGGAGAGGCTGCCTTTTCCTGTGCTGATCTAACCGCTTGCACTATACATCTGCACTCTTCTCATCTGACCTCCCATTTTCTTCTCTTCTTCCTCCTGCCCCTTCCTTCTCCCCTTTTGATCAAGCCTATTCGCACCCCTTCAAGTTTGGTTTCTGTGTTTAAAAAGGAAAAAAAAAAAACCAAAACCAGACTTTCATTAATTACAATCCTTATGTAAAGTGTTTTGACAATCAGACTCTGACCATTCCCCATTTCTCACAGACCATCTCAGTATCTCTCGCTGAACAGGAATTTAGTGATAAAAATACACCTGTTGCCAAAATAGCACAATATTTTTTGTGAATATGAACATAGCCCTCCCAAAGCCTCTCAACAATTCGTGGGTCTGAGAACTCCAAAAAGCTTCTCAAAGCAACAATTCACCACTGTTTCTGTGAAGCGCCATAAAATCTTTGCAAAAGAAATACTACTTATAGGACCAGACTTGTCACCAGGGTCTGACTTGTGACGCCAACACCACACACCAACTGAAACCCCAACAAGTGACCAGCCGAACTCAAGCCACGGTGGGTTTGTGTCACCAGAGTGGTACAAAGCAGCCAAAGCACTAAACCTTACCCTATGTATAATCATCTTTGTCCTCACCCAAGAGTCAGAGCAATTTGCAGTCAAAAGTAGCAGGAAATATTTGTCTTTGGTTCAACTCTGACCTTTTCAATCTGTTTAGGTTTCAGACAGAAATAGGAAATGAGTTCCACAATCAGGAAGTATAGCTGCTAAAGGCATTTGCCCCCAGGGGCTTGAGGTTCAATCTCAGACAAATTAAAGGCCTGCTAACTTTGACCTCAGTGAATTACAAGGATTATCTAGCAACAAATTTTCTCAAGATCTGATTTTCCCAGGTGTCCCAGCTCTCAGGGCAGCCTTCCCAAGCAAAGCCTGATTCCCTGACAGCAGCCATGTGAATCTGTAGCAGCACAGCTGTGATGCAGTGTTGCGGTGTGAGCAATCAGTGGGCAATTTCACTGATTTTAAAAAATTTTGGGAACGCTGAAGCTTTATGAGCTAATTGTAAGCACTGGGGAGGAAACAGACCCTCACCTTTTTCGAGTGCTATGTGAAACAAAATTGTCGTGTATCCAGAGTCTACTCCCATCTGTTGCTGGTACTGTTGGGTTCAAGCCCTGACTCTTCACGTTAGCCCTCCACAATCTGCTTATTAAAAGCCTCTTCCAGTTTTTATAGGGCAAGACTTAGAAAAACGTCAAGTATTTCTCTAAATTGGAGCTGACGGAGTACAATAGAGCTGAGGGAGTGGAATGGAAGACAGGAAAAATCATTCATGTTGTTTTTAATGGAAAGTACAATTTCCTACCCAAAGAGCATGGGCTCTCCCCATCCAGCTCACTGCCTTTTCCAGGCTGTGCAGGAATTTGTCTAGATTTAGGCAGCCAAAGCCCTGACATCAGTGCAATCACAGGATGCTCTGGACAAAACAAAGTGAGAGGGTCATGAACCACTGGTACCAATGGCAGCACAATGAAATATGTATACGCAGAGATGTAGAAATCCTACACATCTGTCATGCCAAGTTTACCTCCAGCTAATGAAGAAGTATCAATCAAATCTAATAAGAATTAATTCTTGGAGGACCTTCCCTATTGAACAGAAAAAGTCTCTTCAGAAAAGCAGAAAAATTACATCTTTGAGCTAGCAAACATCAGTCTGAATAGCTGGTATTTTAGTAAATGCATAAGACATTTCAAACAGCACCATTATTTGTTCACCCCTATTTTTGGATAGGGCTGTGGGGACACTGCTTCACTAGTATTTAACACACCCCCACCCCACAACAAAAAAAGCTCCTAACCTGCAAATATGATTGTGGTTTTATACTGGAACTTACCTCTAACACAGGTAGAGAAATAATGTCTGTTGCACATGTTACTCCAGGGATAATCTGTAAGTACAAATTATAAGAATATAAATCATTTACCATAAAACATGGGTCTGTTCAGGTATCTAAATGAATCTCCATTACTCGTTTCCTTTGTGAAACTAGCTAGCTAGCCAAAACTGCACATTCAATTTCACCAAAAAGAAATATGGAAGATGTTTCTCTCATTTAAAAAAAGACAACATATTAGAACAGTGTCAGATCAGAGAAATTAAAATAAGCTATTTGCTCTAACTGTAGGGTCTTGCCTGAAGTTAGTTATTTTACTTCTGCAAACTTACTCATAAATCTTAACTCTACTGATACTGTTTGTCTTGAAAATAACTGCATGGTTTTGCTGATTAAATACATTTTGTATTCTTTAAAAACCTTGTATTATAAGCAATAAATTAATAGCTCATTATGAAAACAGAGATTTAATCATTCATTCCATTATAGTCACTGTTCTTGTTTTATAAATGCTTTTGTTTGTTGACAAAAAATAGGACTCATGGAAAACACCACTTAGGTTAAGACTTGACAAAATAAAATGGGCATAAAGCACAGATATGGATTTAGAGCACGTCTGTGAAAAGGCAAGGCATACACGTTAAAGGCTGTATTAAAGGAGAAAAAAATAGACTCCCTCTAGCTATTAATTAAAGTACCAGCTGTTATCTTACCCCAATCCAGTCAAGCAGTGACGTGTAGGGCAAAAGTTTATCCAGGTTGTGAGTTTCTGGACACATTCTGCAGTACAGTGAGGCTGAATGCAATGTAAAAAGATTTATAAGGGCAAGACTGTATAAACTATCAGTTAACAAGAGTAGGTTTCACAGTCAGTTCCTTATCTAACTCTTTTTTAGGGACAAATCCTGCTGCTGAAACAGCTTCCTCCATGGTGGAACCGGTCCCGTTCTGTGCACAAAAGGAGGAAGAGAAGTCCAGATGGCTGCAGGGCCAGGTCAGCTGCTTGGCTAGAGCTCGGCTCAGCACTGCAGGGGTCCCTTTGTACAAAGGCTCAGGGCACAGGACATGCACTGGCTAGGCTGAGGAATCAGCTATTAGAAGAGAATATCATGATATGCCAAATCCTTATAAAAAAATGGTTTGGGCTGGGCTAAAGGAGATTTGCTCCTTTGCTCCAATCTCAATTATTTACATCCCAGATATCCAAGACAGGAGCCAGATGGAGAATTTGCTCTCCAGTGACCTAAAATAACAATAAATCTATTTGTCCCACTAGACAGAAGAATGCATTTGAAAAGTTTTACTGCCAATCTGATTTTGTATCTATGTATCTTCTAAACTACTGATATTGTCGCTGACACCACAAAATGCAGGTCAGCTAACATAAATCATAACCAAAAAGTCTGGAAAGAAGAGAGTCAGTTTGTGACATTGTGGCTTTTCCTTAAGTCACAATTAGGGTGTGCAGGAAAATTCAGCATGCACGAAAACAAATACCTACCAATGATAAATTCTTGAATGGGGTCAAAAGAATGACATGTTGACAGGTTCTCAGAAATCCACCAAATAATCTGCCAGAATGAGAACAAGGAAGTTTGTCAAATCTCTCTGTTCAAGCATGTGTTGTAACAGACTGTCAAAACTCTGTTTTCAGTAGTAACACTTTGCACGAAGTAGTGATACAGAGATAAACGTTTTCAGGACAGCCTTGATCAATAAAGCAGTTTGGGCAGCCCAGCTGATGAGCCTCTTGGCACTGCCAAAAAGTACATGTGAATCGGGACTTTTCTTCTTTGGCTGACATCATTCATGCCCTGACCCTGCTTTGTATAAGACATCAGTCACTGAAAGACTTAGAGAAGGGTCTTTTCCCACCTGCATTTCCAAGTCTTCTGTGTGTTGGAAGTGCAACAGAGCACAATGCAGAGCTGCCAATCTCTCGCTGTCTTGTTTGCTCTTCTGTAGGAACTGTAGTAAGGCGCTGTCACTGATGCTTACAGCATACATACTTCCTACATGGCAATCTAAGACTGTTGACGTGAGCGGGGATCGGATGGAGCAGTTGTGCAACATGTCAATTCTTGCATCCTCACCTGAAGAACATTGGTTTGAGAATAAAAAGGACTAAGAACATAAAATTTGGCTGCTAACAGTACTTCTCTTAATACTCCTAGGTTCCCAGCAGTAAGAAACAGTCTGCCTCCTGTACTAACTGCCCTGATATTATGCTGAAGAGGAGGAGGAATGGTGCTGGCTGGGTAAAGGAAGTGAATAAGGAGCACAGTCCGTACTCAGTTCTCTCCTTCCCTCTGCCGAAGCATAGGTGTACAGATTTGAGGCTCACAATGCTGTCTTAGGACAAATCAGAGGACATAGGATGGAACAGAGCACAAGGCTAGTAACTGAGATACAACACTAGAATTAGCACCTAATCATGATACAAACTTGTATTGGTAGACCTCTTATCAATCCCAACAGCCAGAACACAAAGGTTCTGCTCTACGATTACTGACTGAAGCATCAGATCAAACCCACTTTATTTATGCCAGTACTAAGGTTCACCACCACAGTACTATACAGCAGGATTCCAGGCGCTTTGCATCAGAGAAATCAGGCCCACCATACAACAGGGAGGCTTTCCACTCATTTCTAGCAGAACAGTATGTCATTACATATATACAACAGGTATTAGCTTCCTGGGATGCTGCCCCTGCACCAGTTCCCACTACTTACCTCTTCTTCACCCAATCAGAAGAACAGATACCTGTTTTCAAACAAAGGATCCGCACTTCCAAAAATAACCCACTTCCCATAAAGACATGTTTGTTGGAAATGAAATAACGTGCCTCTCAGATGAGACTCTAAATCAAATTGCATCAGCCTGATCAGGTGAAGGAAACACAGATTTCCTCTCCCCACACCCTCCAAACACACACATTTAGAGCAACTCAATTGGAGGAAGGAAATGTAAAATCAAATTTACATCTCCATGTGAAATTTGAGAACAGCAGAGGACCGAGAAGCATGTACAAAGATGGGGGAAGGGAAACTATGAAACCTAGGCAAAAAATTTCAAATTCAGTGAAAGGTCTTCTTCCACTTCATAACACGCTAGAAGTACGTAATAGATGAAGTATGAAATGTCACTTCAGATTCTCTTTTTAAAATGGAAAGTGGCAAAAATGCCATTCCTATTTTTTCAATCTCTCTGCTTCTTCAAAACACTATGCAAACGTTGAGAAATACAACTTTCACGTAAAGAGATTTGAACAAGTTTCCACTACAACAATAAAATTACTTCAAGCAACAGTCTTACTATACCTGTCAGAAACAAACTATAGCACAGCAGGTCAGGATGCTGAATATTCAGGAGGTGCAGGAACTGTCCAGGCAAATAAGCAGCCACATAATAGTCTGTTTAAAGAAATAAAAGTGATCAATTTAGCACTTGTTCACTTATATGCTTTAAGAGGCTTTTTCACATGATTCTCATCTTGGCCCACTTCTCTCTAACGGAATTGATTATATCTAGGAAATATAAAAGGAGTTAATTAAAAGCTGCTGTTATATTAACACAGGAAGCACTTGCAATACATTTGGGTTTCCAGGGGAGGATTCAAGAGGCTTGAGACACTCAAGAACTCAGCAGCTGATCTCCAGAGAAGATTCTGAGGCAACTTCAGAGGAAGTTGCTTACTACTAGTCAGGTATTGCAGTAGCAAACGCCAAATATAAAAGTTAAGAAGAAAAAAAAGCAGCAAAATAACACAACTACTTAAAGTCAAGAAAAAAACCTCCTTTCCTTCTAGAAAAGGGTTAGCTGTTTGTCTCCCTACTGGGGACAGAGAATGGCAGTCACACAGGGAAATAACGCAAGTAACCTACCAAGATTCATAAAAGCCACTTCCTTCAATTGATGAGATTCTGTTCTTTCTAGAGAAACCGTGAAAGTTTTGTTGTAACCTGGGGAAAAACAATAATATTATTTAAAAAACCAAACAATAAACACCATCTGTTACAAATCAAGTATGACTTCATAGCAAGAAACTTCAGCAGTGCCAATACACCGTACCAGGGATATTTTCGACTGTTTTACAGGCTTGTCTGCACAGACAGATTTACTTCATCCTAAACAGAGTTGCTACACACTTAGTAGACTTGCACCCACACAATGCAGTTCTTTAGCATGCGGAAACTGGCCATACACTGCACAGCCTATGTTTGTGTTTAAAGAAGCATTCCATCCCAGAGCAAGCTTGTGTAAAAATACCTCCCCCCAAAAAAAACCCAAACACAAATCCTTTACGTAGCTGTGCTTCACATTTTGGTGATCTTTCAACTGCTTTGAAGAATTTCCAGTTTGTTTATCTGCATGCCCTATTACTGTAATTTAGTTCAGCTCTGTTTAAACAGAGGCTAATTTCAGACCTGCTGTGTTTGCATGGGCTTTGCATCAGCACAGCTGTTATTTTATTCTAGACTTGCACCACACTTCTGGCATCCAGTAAGAATGACATAGAGCCCTGAAACTTCCTCAGTCTCTGAGAAAAGCTGAAGATTAAAATAACTAGGAGACAATGACTGGCCTCCAAATATTCGTGCTGCAATAGCCTAAAGGCTGAATGGTGTCATGATCAGGATGCTTCTTAATACTGCATGAAAATTCAAGATAAGAATTTTCTTCAAGATAAGAAGATCCACAGTTTACAAGACCACCAAGGGAAAAAGTAGATCATGAGCCGTGCTTCAGCCACTCATCCAGGACTCTAATTCCTGATGCTAGCAGAGAGATATGCTTTATCTATGCTGCAAAAAAAGAAATATGAGACATCCAAGATAACAGCAATGCTATAGATGAAGGGGTATGTAAAACAAATAGTTTTTCACACAAGATACTGACTGAAGTTTGCTTGCAATGAGTCAGTATACTCATTATCACCACTGTGCTACTTACCAAAGCAAACACACGCAAGCTAATACTAGCACTGCAGAATACACCTGCAACATCGTCACTTTTGTGTTTATGCTACATCAAGTGTCCGCGGGGAGCTGCTTTAACAGGGGGAGGGAAGCTTCCTTCCGAGCATACAGATACCGCAGCACAGACTGAACTCCTTATATGTCTCCAAAATGTGGCTTATGGAGCTGATATACCACTGCTTCTGTGGGTCACCTCAGGATCAGTCTTAAAACTCTCTTGTATGACTGATGAATCTTACATGAATCCACAAACAGCTCTGCACCAAACAACTGCATTCCATGAAGGTCATTTCATATGCAGCTGGTCAATGTCACCATATTTATCCTCAGTTTCTTCCTAGTACAGATAGGGATGTACAAGGGCCACAGTTGGCTCCAAGCAATGCAACCACCCTTCAGCTACACGTCGAGTACATCTGGGGAAATCAGCCCTTCGTAGCAATACAACGCAGAGTGCTGCCACACCCAGAATGGTCTTTTCCAATTTATTAATGCCTTCAAGAACACAAAAATGCAGTTCATTCAATCCCACAACGTTCCAGCAGCAATGCAACATATTAGTGCAGCTCTGACACATGAAAAGAAGTGTTTCTTGACATAAGAAAACATTTAAAGTAAAACAGAGGTATGTTTCTACTTGAACACTGTTACTCCATAATATGCAGCTTCTCAATTGAGAAATGATTCGCCTCGCTCCTCCATGTATCAAAACGAGAAAGATCTTGCTAATGACAAGTTTTGCTCTGATCAGAACAAAACAACGTTCTTCATTCTTTTCAAGGAAAAAAAAAAAGGTCTTAAAATTAAGAGCTAGAGCACCACTTACATAGCAACTATTCTTACAGTCAGTGGGTGTTGCACCTCTTGCTGTGAAAATGACATGTTGAACTGGAACTCTAAACAGACATTCAAGCTAAGAGCTGTTGGCTCCATTTCCCATACAAATGCCTTATGGCATAAGTACAATACACCTGCAAGCTCCCACAGATTTCATTGATGTTTGTGCTCAGCACGCCAGAAAGTCTGGCTAGAAATATGGGACCAAATTAATAGCCACTCATGAGGCCACCGGTTTGCAGCTACTCGTTCAGCATCAGGCAGGAAGTCTACAGCAGGAAAGTCAACTTTGCAGCTAAAGGCAGTTGCTGTCTTTAAACACCAGCCACAGCAGTTTATTGTCCGCAGACTTGGGTAGTTACTCGTTTTGCAAGGCATTCTGTGACTCTTTCAGCAAAGTGACATTCTCCAAAATAAAGCATAACTTAACAGGTTAATCTTACCTTTATGTAAAAAATATACGGAATATCTTATTTCACCAGGGATATCAGAGGCTAGACTACAACACGCACACAAGCCTCCTAAAAAGACAAAAAAGGAAAAGAAGATTAACTTGTCCACCTGAATAGCTAGACATCTTTACACTGCACAAAACTAAAGCAAGACTGTTTCAAATTAGAAACTAATCTCTCAAAAAAGGTAAAGATTACAGACATGTATATTGCGTATCTCTAACCATCATTTACCTAGCAAAACACAAAATAAGAGAGAACGGAGGCAATATGGCACAATGGAAACCTGGGTTCTGACATCGCCAGTTCTCGTTAGAAGTACATTTTTAGCCCTTCCCAGTAGAAATCATGCTTGCAGCCAGAAAACTGATCAAGCCTTTCTCTGCACAGACTGCCTCAATCTGTAGATGTGTTCTGTTCAGGGATTGTCAGATATATACAGAGCAACATAGTAAAACACAGTTTGTTTGCTTTCTAAGTAATTTCATAGTGGCAGCAGCGTGATACGCTACTAGAGCTTTCTCATACTAGAAATGATAGTTACTTCTCCCTCTTTCCATCCCAAACAACCATTAATTCCTTTTTTAGGACAAAAGTCAGCCCTTAGCACAAGTTATTTCAGCCAAGGTACTCTGTGCAGGAATGCTCCCCCCTCCCAGCCTAATTCTAAGTTAGGCTCCTAGACTGTTTTGACTCCACTGGATGGTAGCCCTCCTTCCATCTCTTATAAAAACTTTAATCCACTTACTTTGATGCTTTGGCAAGCTGCTTCGCCATTCTTTTTTGAAAGAGCTTCCAAACTACACTACCCCACTACAGCTGGGAAAGCTGGGCCACAACTATGACCAATCGCCTTTTACCTTTATTGAAAGTTTATCACTTAAAAGAAAAAAAAAAAAGAGGTAATACTAATTTGTAAAAAAATAAAGGTTTCTGTATACCTTGTATACAGACAAAGGCACAGTACAGAAAAAAACACAAGTACAAAAAAAGCACAGCTACCAAGGTACTTCACTTGTTTAAAAGTTTCGTACTTCAGGCCACAAGGCTGTACCATAGCTGTGATACAGATACGGCTGAGGCACTTCACACTTTTGGGGAAGGTAAACAGTTTCTTTTAAGATGCAATTTTTTTTTCTGCCTATTCTTAGCTGATTGAATATTGTTTGATACAGTTTTGCTTGGATATTTGACTCATTTAGACAGACAGGGCATTTTGCCAGAGCACTTGGCAACTTTCAGACCATGCATAATTTTTAAAGTAGCAGCATCAGGACTCATGAGGAATACTGGAAAAGCTCCAGCAACCCACAACGCTGTTTTATTATCAACAGCTCCCTTCCAACGCTGCAAATTTATTTCTTGTATGCTGGAGGCTAGTGTATACGCTGTTCTGTAAATTGCACAACATGCAAGTGAGTTTGTTCAGATTGAAGCGTCGGTGAGTATATAGGCAAGCTGATCACAAAAACAGTGGCTATAGGGCACTATTAATAGGTCGCGCGTCTTTCAACTCTAGCATACTGGTCCAAATGTTAAGAAACTGAACTATGAACAACAGAAAATATCAAATAGTGCTTCATTAATACAGATAGAAACACGATGGTCTCAGATCAGCAAGTGTCTAAGCAATGGTACATCTGATACCGCCTTGGCAAACCCATTAAAGCAGCCAGAGACTACGAATATAAGAGAAATTCCCCTCCTACCCTCACCAGCAGCTCTCTGCAAATTAGAGCTGGGGTGTGCTGATGCAGGGAAAGCTTGTTATCCTATGGCACCTATACGGTAAGTGTTTTACGCAAAGGCAGAACCAAGTCTTCTACACTATTAATTTCAAAATAATTTGCAAACAGTAAGAGCTGTAGCTAAATGCTACAAGGTGAGAAGACTCACATGAAGATATATTTGGATGGACTCTTCAGGAATACAAGGGAAAAAAGATCTCAACCACAAAAAAGCAAAGAAAAGGAAGCATTAAAAAAATTAAGTTCTACTCATACAGGGTAACAGAGAGTTACTACATTCAGCAGAACTAGGGAAACAACAATTACAACCCTGCCACTTGATAAATAAACATCATACCACTGAAATTTTAACTCTGCTATGAAGACACGAAGTTTTCCCTAGAAAACTTTAACTTCAAATTCCTCATTTCTGTTCATGCAGAATTGTAAAACATAAGGCTGCACGAACATCTCAACATGGCATCCAACCATCACAATTCAAACACAACATTGCACCAGGGCATTTTGTGTAGTTGTACTGGCTTAGGAGTGACTTGCCTCACCTACCTTCAGCCAGCCAAACATCTCTCATTTAAACTCTTATACAACAAACGAAGAAGTATGGATAGAAACAATCATCCTCTGGATACGCCTATTCCTCTCTACAAATACAGTCCGGATGCTTAACTGTTAGGCAGGTAAAGTTTGGTGATGGTAATCCTGGGTTTATGTCATCTTGCTACCTGCATTTATTTTTTTTTTTAATACAGAGCAAATTTAACTGAAAAGTACTTCTAAAGTGCTAAAAGAAAACACAACAGCCCAGTGTTGTTTAAATAACCACTGAATTCTGGACATACAAAGTCAATTCTGAGACTAGAACTGCTTGATCTCAGCTAATCTAGAAATACATAGGGGTTTTTATCTGCAGACATTTTGTCTGTGCCGAGTATAAGAAACATGGCTACTTTACCGAGGAAGTTTGAAAAAGGAAGAGTGACTTAATTCAGAATTCAGATTGGTAGTAGCCAATAACAGTTTTATTAAATGGGAAATTGCATTGAATATTCCATTTTGAAATTATGCCACTTATGTCCAAATGGCACAAACAGGGATATCGGCATTAATATTTGAAGCATGCTAGCAGTTCCACAGAAGGCATAGTCTGCACCCCAGAGAGCTTGCAGTCCAGTTTTCTAAATCACCACAAACAAGAGGTACAAAAGGCAACTTTAGTGTGATTACCCACAGTGTTCTTTGACAACTAGATATGGTCTCAGCGCCAAAACCATTTGCTCCAAACTGTCAGTTGCGCAAAATAATCCTCAGTTTCAAACAACATTCAATGAAAAGCCACATACAATAATCTCATTTAGTAAGTGTAATTGTCAAATTATGTGTTCTACATTAAGCGCAATGAAAAGCGCATGTTAAAGGTTCCACACAGAATTTAAATACTGTGTTGCAAGATGGAAAAGAACATTTTCCTTCAGGGTAATCAAACAACAGTCATCTTGGAGTAAGACTAAATTTCATCCTGAACTAAAAGGAGGTGCTTCAATCTGAACAAACCTTAGAGAAGTATAGGTTTAAAAGGAAACACATATATACAAATCAATAACAATTTCCATTATTGGACAGGCTGTTTGTATAAGAAATACTCTGTCTTACTAGCAGGGAAGAAGTAGCCAAATCTACATTTGGTAGATAGAAACTTGGCTTTCTCTTATTTCTAACTCCTCCCCTCTAATCTTCATAAGTGTGCTGTCTGCCTTAGTAAGAAAAAAAAAAATCCATGTAAGGAAACTATATTTCACTTGATTTGCATTAACGGTCATTTCAACACAACTAGCAAATACCTCCACAATTCACCCGTGTGCATACAGCACGCCTTAAGAAGTGAGATGTAAAGCCACTTCTGCAACACGTCATATCCCCATACAACTCTGTAGACTATTCAAAGGTTAATCAGATACCATCTCTGCTTGGCGGTATGGTCTAATTTAGAAGCTGAAAACGCAGGCATCTGTGATGAACAGATGTCTCCTGAGTCCAGTTTTTAAACAAAAAAAGCTCATGGCATGCATCAGGATGCAGGGAGACTCCTAAATCCTAAGGGTGTAAGGAACATTTTAGGTTTAAGTTGAAGGAATCATATATATGCTAAACCCTTAAGTATCACATACTAAGTTTAGTATCACATACTTGGACCTTCTAAGTATCACACACTAACAGCAACATGAAGCTCTTAACGTCTGTAACACAGATGCTCTGTTTACACATGTCCACTCTGTAACACAATTATCTGCTATGCCAAATACCCAGACAACAGATCGAGCCAAAATCTTCCTTTAATTTACTTTCTAACATATTTTTGGTCAGCTTTAACATTAAATTGCTCTAATGTAATACACAACCATGCTTTGGTACCACCTGTGTTCTGAAACTAGAGGAAAATGCTACAGTGTGCTCAGACTGAGATATTTCACCATATGAATGCACGACACCAACTCTTTGAAGTTGGGTGACCAGAAAATTTCTGGGTCACTGTTTTATTGTTGGTGTTGATATATAAAACCCTAGGTACTTTTTAGCTCAACTTGGAACACAGCTTTCAGAGGATAGAAAACTTAATAAGAAAAATAGTTGCCTTCTCCCTCTCCTCATAGTCACCTGTCAAGTATACTTTGAAGGAATAAAAATCGCACACTCGTACAAAAAGAGAGACACAAGAAATACTAATATATATAATGTCTTATGAAAAAATTTAGTAATCAATTATGATTACACTGCATGATAATTACTAGTGGAGGTCATTTTGACAATACTTGTATTTCTTCATTACCTGCTTTACTTGTAAAAACCTGAAGATTCAAAGATTTAGATGCAACATCTTCGTCTTCACAGTAATTGTATCCAAAATTCACAAGTCTATGAGCAAATAAAGATCAGTAAATAAATCACTTCATCCACGGTTATTCATCACAACACAAAGATCACAAGAATGGTCACTATATAATCAAAACATACTAATTAAAGTTATAATCGAGTGTTCTCTAATGCAAGTTAAATTAGGCTTTAACCAATCTGCGCAATGCTGTTAGAAATGAGAATCCCAAGACTGCACACTTAGCAGAAACCAACAATTTTGATTACACCTGCAAACTTCATATTCGCTTACTGCAGCACCATGCAACCATTCTTATACTTCTAGGCAATAGCAAGTTCTGATGAAGTACTAGAAATCCAAACATTCATCAGATCTAAGAACTCAAAGGCTTGGCAGCCTAACTCTACCATTCTTATGTCTGTAAAGCTACATTTTAATCTGCAATTAGGCACACTAATTTCAGCAGAAACACTTGAAAAAGAAAGCACAAAATGACACTCACACGGAACTTGTTATGCCATGACATTCTTTTTCAGTCTCATGCTGCCTGTGCTTTAAAGGTTTTTCATATCCTTAAAATCCACAAGTCCTATTTTTGCCATGCAGAACATGCAACAGAAGATTGCAGTCAGTCTGCTTTGGCTTTTTTTGTTGTTGGGGTTTTGGGTTGGGTTTTTTTTTTTGTTTGTTTGGTTGGGTTTTCTCCCAGAAAGGATTTTGATCCTGTGGGAATTTTCCCCTAGGTCTCCTGTAATAATTTTGAAAAAAAAAAAAAAAAAAACATAAAAAAAATAATTCAAGCATTGAAGCTCTTACAAGAGTTGGATTTTTTCAGTACTAACTGCAAGAGGATACGCTGCCCATTCAGGGCAACCTGCATACGCAGTAGCACCACACTGAGCCTCCTGCACAGCACTGAGACATTTTGACAGTCACAGTTTGGGCACACTGGAACTCAACCACCTTCAGTTATCGATATCTGATCTAGTAGCTTTGGCCTCCCTTTTTATTCACAAAGAGAAACAGGCCCCTTGGGAACATAAGTTCAACAGACTGAAGACAGATGAGGATGAGATGAGTTATGAAGAGTCAGACCGCCCTGGCTAAGTTTTTCCTCAATTAAAAGGGAGCCTTAAGGAGACAAACTCAGATGCAGTCATGTGCACAGTAGACACAGATAGAATCAGATGAATCTTAGCCTTTAAAAGCACAGGTTGCCTAGAAATAGCATGCTGGAGGAGAAAAGGGTACAGGCAGTGTCTCATAAGCTATAAAAAGGAGCTACTGGTCTGGTTAACTGCCCAGTAAAACATGTAACAGCAATTAAAAATGGAGAGCTTCCCTTGACAGGAATTTTGACATCACCATTACAACATGCTTGAGATTAAAACAAATTCATTTAAATAAGTACAGAATACTTATGGGAAGGATGGTTTAACCTCTTCAGACAAATTTTTTTAAAAATGGCACCAAAAAAGCAGTCAAGGATTAAATTATGTTTTACAGTTGACCCTGATGAAAATTAGAAGAACTGGAGGTTTGGACAGAGTGGTCATATTCTTATGTTCCACTACCATACAGGCAACTGCCAACAAAGATACTGTGGTTGGGACACAAACCTCACTTAAGTTTGTAAAACAGTACCCTATACATAAAAAGGAAAGCAAACCAAAACATTAAAACACCTTACTTGAATTGTGTGCCATTTACAGAAATATCCAGGTGCGATTCCAGCTGTTAATGAAAAACAAAACCAAACCTGTTATTTAGTGAGGTCAGTATACTATGATTAATATTTCAGCCCAGTAAAACGTGTCACATTTCACCAGATTCAACATTTTAACAAAGTTTATTTATTCTCCTCTAATTCCTTGCATTCACCCCAAAAAACATAAAATAGATTCTTAAAAATAAACAGAAAAATAAATTGCAAGATATTTGATATTTAACCTCCTGCATTAGAGCTAATTTCAGCAACTGGGACAAAAACCTAGTAACAATTACATGTTTAACAGCTGTAATTTTTATGTTCTTTTGTCTGTATTTTGGCCACAACAGATTTTCCTGTGCCACTTAAAACTGACAAAATTAGTACATGGTTTCTTTGCCTAGTGCATTTGATAACCCTGCTCTTCAATACTTAAGATCAGTACAATGTCATGAATGTCACTTACTTTTAGGTCAGTATCTGTGCAATGCCATTGAAGTTACCTTGCCATGGCGCAATCTGAATCTGACTGAATATATTCTTGAAAAGAATATAATGCAAAAAAAAAAAAGGAAAAACAAAACCCAGTTTTCCTCTGCAAAAGTTCCAATAATAAGAGACACTGAAACGGATCTCTGTATCAGTGCCTGGAACACATAATTACATCCAACTCAAGACAATTGTATAACAAAAAAACAAATGACTTACTATTGAGTTAAAGTTTTCATCAGGATAAAACTGGACACATTTTAACGTACTCCTTGATTCCTGGAATTAAGAGGATGTGTTTTGTAACTGATAAAATAGAAAACATATCACACACACTGAAAAAGTGACTGGATACTCCACAGCATTCTACACGCTCAACCCATTTTGCTAACAGACATGCAGAAGTTAGGGGACAAAAGAAGACTTTAAAAACCACATATAACCCCCCACAATAGCACTATGACATGCTTCCTTCCTGTCCCAGATCATTATCTGCCAATCATCTATAATTGCGTGGGCCCCCACTTGAAGCACAGCATTACATATCTCACACACACACACGCACACATTCTAGAAAGTTAAAAAATGTTTTCCATAACTACCTATATGGCAAAAGGAACTGTATCTTATTTTGGTCATTTCAAAAAGATATCTCAAAAACAAAATAGGAATACGTTTCTCCATCACAGTTCACTTCCTGTTATTTCCAAACACTCATATATTTGTGGTGGCTGAGAAGAGTCAAGAAAAATTGATTTCCATTTACATAGAATATATCAAATGTAAATAGTTCCTCAGTCAAAGCAAACAAACAGAATAAAAAGAAGAGTTTCAGCATTTCTAGCCAAGAACCTGCCCTCATTTGGTCACTCAGTAAGTCTGCGTACAACATACTTTCTGGATGTGAATTCTGTAGAACAGAGGCATTATACTCACAACAGTTTTTGGTATATTTAGATCCTTTTGAATAAAAATACCTTTTTAAAGCAAAACAAAAAAAATCTAACAACCCCACACATTTTTTATAGAAAGCACTGAGACCACCAGTCTTCTTGCAATTTACTACACACAAATAGCAGTTAAGGCAAGTCTGGTTTTTGCTTTGGGTTGAGGCAGGAACAAGACAGACTACTATAGTGAAGACCAAAAATCACGCTATTACTGCCCCACACACTCAAAACTTTACTTTCATGAGACAGGCAGGAACAAAGCTACTAGAATGACTTTCATCTCACCTTTGGAACGATGTAGAAGAGCCTTTGTTCCATCATATCCCATTGTGCCCAAATGAGATCATCTGCAACTCTGGCTCTTGGAAGCTGACCTGGGTTTTGAATCACCTAAAGGGAACAAAAGACCATTAGAAGTCATCAAATAAGGCTCTGTAATGATGATTACACGCAGTCAGTGCTTTAAAGAGAAAAGTAATGACAGAAGAGGTGCAAACACTTCAAGTGCTTGGAGAGAATATGCTACTTGCTAGTTGCACAAGGTCCACCCTTTTTGTGTGCAAGGTGCTCAGTTTAAAGAGATCAGAAGCACAGTTTTCAGGGTATACCTACTACCAAATATTTTCTTTGAGATTTCCTTGCTTGCAAGAAATTCACCACTTAAGCTGCTCAAAGTAAACAAAGAAAAACAGACACCACTCTTCATCACAGAGAAGGGGAGAGGAGTGAAATACCACAGTCGGTTCAGAACCAGCTACGTCAACTATTGAAGGAAGATGCATTAGCTCCAAAAGGGATTTCCATCCAAAGTCTCAGCCACACGATGGAGAGTACTAGCAGTAGGGAAAGGGCCAGGATTGTGGAAAACTGTTGGGACTGTATAAATGCACTCTTGAAAGACTTAAGGAGATTTCGCGTCAATCAAAACAAATCTGTTTGTTAGAAGGACATTAGATTGATCTGGTTTTTTGGTTACACTCTTAGTCTTTACTCCACTACTGTAATCTAGCATATAAAACCCATCTGCTTTAAAAGCAATGATAAACTTTGAGAAAACCATGAAAGACTTCAAAGTGACTGAAAATCAGGACCTTCACTTTTTCCTTCAAAGCCTACATTTGTTTCCATAATGCAAAACATTGGCTTTTGTGACGCAAATCTTTGCTATATTAGATGTACGTTTGTTAATAATAAGTCTTTTAACCAAAACATACGCAATTTGTTGAAGACAAATTCATGTTAAAAACGGGAAAAAAAGATTAGGGGAAAGACATTGGAACATTCACAGTACTTAGATTGTATCTAAGTTTCATGTCTTCTGTTTGTTTTTTAAATGAATCCTTTACTGGGACACACAGACTCCCAGAAGGCAAAGTTAGGAAGGTGACTCTGCAAATATTTTGAACAGTTTAGAAGTAAACGTAGACTATGTTTTCTCCCAATTTCTAACTGACACATTCAGCAGCAATAACAAAAAAGAATAAAATAAGTAACTTTCTTCATAGATTACGTTTTTTTTTCAGTCAGCTTTGTGGTAAGCTGCATAAGTTGCCATACTATGAATACTTTCTTTAATATACTTTATGTTGCCCAAGGATAAAGCTATGAAAGCATTTAGCCAAAATTACAGATGTTTGAATTTTCAATTAAAGCAAAAAAAAAAAAACCTCAAAAACCAAGGTTTCAAGTCTTACCACTTTGTGTTCTTCTTCTGCAACAACAGGAACTTCAAATTGTTCAACATCTTTAAAATATATTTTAAAAAAAATTACAAACATACATTTTTACATGCTTTTATACAGCTAATTAAACCATCTCACTCCTTAGAATGCTATCATAATGCATTAGGGCCAGGGAAGTTCAAATCAGTGTAAGAGGAAATCTGTGATACATGAAGACAGGTGTCTATGCAGAGACCCAGACTCTCCTCCCTCCCCGAGCCAAGGCTGGCCTCAGCCGTACCATACCACCTTGTGGAAACAGTTCTCTGCCAACACCAGCACAGCACCATCAGAAAGAGCGCTAACTAAAATATGCCAAACCAAGCCACGGCGGACACAAAAAAAAAACCCCAAGAGCACGCAGAGCTGCATGCCTGTACCTTAGCCCCCTCTCACTTCCTACCATGAATACCACCTCACAGTCCTTTCCCACACAAAATCCCTAAAAGATATCAGTAGTTTGCTTGTGCAAAGAGTGCAAGATTCACCCAGAAGACGTTATAGATGTTTCTGATACAGTTCACAGCACTATGTAAATGTATTAGGAGGTGAACTCTGCCCACCTAAATCCAGCTACCTAAATGTTGGTGTCCAGCTTAGCAGAGAAGATGGGCCTCTATAAAAATATGGGGAAAAGCTATCTCACTCTATAAGACTGAAAGGCAAGAGGGATAAACAGCCTTTTCCAAGTGACCACCTCTACTCATTCCCCCCCATTAGATTAGGCTGAACATGCAAAGTTAGCTGAATCCAAGGAACTACTGTCCTATTCTTGTCTCACTTGTCACGCATTAAATCACAATCCATCTCCATTAGTCAACTGATCTGCTCGGAATTTATATAGGCATCTATAAAAGTCTATTTTCGTTTTCTAGAAATAAAGATGAATGCATGAACTAAGCAAGTAATTGCAGTAAAATGGCCAGCTTTGACTAACATTGAAAAAAATCCCATTAAATTATACAATTTTTGAAAGCCATTGGGAATACCTAGAATACCTCACACCCTTTTTTTTTTTTTCTATTTTTTTTCCAATGGAAGTCTACCAAAAATATGATCTATAACAATCATCTCAAAGTAAAAGAATGACAATGTACTTTCAAAATATTAACTCACATTTATCTTCTGAAATTAGCAAGAGGCGACTTCCTGTAGTAGTATTTCTGCCTTCAACTGGATAAAGAAACTACACAGAAAGTTTCACAAAAGTAAGTGAATAACCAAAGCAGTTTAGAACGCTTATCTAAAATGTTTTTCTTTAGTGGGGATATTTACACATTTTTAAATTAAGACAGGCACACTAATGATATTTAATTAATAAAAATAGCTATTATTACAGACTAATAGTCAGCAATCACTACAGTTGCAAGCTCCGGGGGATTGCAGAGAAATAAAAAAGTAGCCTTCCTGTCAGAGAAGTATTCTACATCAAACATTTTATGAAGTTTCATTTTTTTCATTCTATGAAGAAAGACGGGCACACTGTCAGTAACAGTTACAAGATAACATAAGATATTTCTGCATTCAACCACTTTTTCTATCTAGCATAGAGAACTAAAAAGGTTGATATTTAGATTAGGTGAATAATTTACCTGTACTCGAACACAGCTATCCACAGCCTTTAGGACTCTCACATTATTAATGGGGTGAATTTCAATTAGCAAGGTTAAATACTTGGACACTGCAAAAAGAACATGTTATAAATAACATCCTTTTTTATACACATATTTTTTTCTAAACAGAATTTACATGGGGGAAAAAAAAGCAAAAGGGTACAATATTTCTAACAGTTAAAACAATCCACTTGTAGTACCTGACTGTAATAGCCGACTTACTCTTTCTTCTTCTGTATATTGACGGAAGCTGACCGCTAAGGGGGGAAAAAAAAAAAAAACACACAACACAACCACAGTGAGCATGCATATTTGATATTAATCTTATTAAACATTCTTGGAGAGCAAGCATCGTAATTTTATTTTTTTTTTTTTTTTACCAAAAGCATATATGTTAAAGGTACAACAGAAGCTCTTCTAGCTATAGCGGGCATGTATAAATGCAGGAGGGGGAAGTGAACAAAGGGTCAGTGTGTCTTAGATTTTTGTTTTAATAAAACAGCATATCATTACAGCTGTGTCTTTATGTTGTCACCTACGTTACTTGGTGATAGATCCATTGAAATGCATAGACTTCTGCGGGTAACATACAGGTCAAAATAGATTTAAGTAATCCTAGATCCAAATGTATCATCCTACTAAACTAAATCATCTCTACCATGACACAAAAAAAAATAATTATAAAACACATATTTACCCAATAACGTCCTTTCATTGTTGACCGAACAACTGATTATGCATAGATCCCTCTCAAACATATAGAGGTGCTGTAGAGAAACACATTAATGCTAATAAATATTTTTTAAACTGTATAAAGAACCCCATCAAATTACTCGTCCTTAGGAAAACACTGCTGACCAGTACACCATTTTTACTTTTAAAGCAAATCATTTCACAGCCAGAAGAACCATATTTCAAGCCTCAATTGTATCGCTTCTCCTTTTTCTCATTTGTTTGTTCCTTACTGTATCTTTTGAGCTCTACATTGCCACTAAAGCAGCACAGCAGATATTTATGTAAATACAAAATTTCACCCATCTTATACTGTTACGGGGACACCTGCAAAGGCCCGTTATCATGATTCCAGCCACTGAACTACAGTACATTCAATTTTAGAATAATTTCTTACAAATGGCAGCACCAAACAGAGGATGCACACATAACACAGAAAAACCAAAACATTTACTTCTTAGCACACATTCAGTGCGAAGAGTAGAAAGGGTTTGAACTGGTTGCTTAGAAATAAAGATTGCAGACATGACACTTTACTACTCCCAAGTCATTCAGATGTTCTGTAATGTTCTGCATCTGAATATTACTAAGCATCATTCAAATACCTACTCTGGTCTCTCTTCTATTTCAAACACGCATATACTCTTTAAGGACAAAACATACTGTGTTGCAAGGCATCAAAGTCTGAAACGCTACAGCACTGTCTTCACCAGGGAGAAGTCTGGTATGGCTCTCACCTCATTTTGTTTAGTTTGAAGATCGTACAATCCAATGTGAGTATTTCTCTGATTTCCCTATGGATGAAAACAAATTAGCACTGGCAATGTAAATATATACAAAGTCAAACATTGTTTTCATTTTTTTCCTACCACCCTCTCCTCTTCCCCCTGCCCCTTGACACACATCCTCACACACTTCCCTGTCCTATAAACAGGCAGTTAATTATCTAATTCCAAGAAAGCGAGGCAAGAAAGAGAACAAAGATGATTTTTTTTCCTTCTAGAACTAACACATGGGACAAAGCTGAAATGTGGCCAGTCCACAGCCCACAAGCCGTTGCATAAGCCAAGTGCCTCTCTCTCACTTTGGTTATAAACCGGTTTGCATTATAGGCAGTAGGGTGAGGAAGCGAGATGTCTGTACAAGACTGAAAGGCGATGCTACGGCCCCTGGAAGATTTAAGGCTGGTATTCCAAACTTCACCAATTTGGTGGGTCATTGCTCCAAAAGGGAGCACAGAAACATCAAACATCACCAGACACAGCTTCCAGTAGTCTGGCTGCAGGCCGAAAAAAGGATTCCAGCTCTGCCTTAGGAAGTGATCGTTTGAAGGCTAAATATATTTCACAAGCCCAGAGGACACCATTAGCTTGCTGCCTTTGAAAAGAAACATAATACACATCCTTTCTAGCTTATTGATAATAACATATGATGATTTTGTTTTGGGCACTTCTAAGACTACACAAATCAAAACTTTTCTTCTTGGTAATTTTTGCCATGCTTTAAATTTTCAAAATATTAAAAAAAAATTCTGCTTGGCAGCTTATATTGTATATCAAATCTAGTTGAAGTCCATTAATGTACTCTAGGTATAGGCACTAAATTGCTAAACTGTTGAAATTAAATCCAGCCGCATAGGCTTGTACTGAAACAGTGAGCATCTTTGTTTTTAACTACAGCTTGGGGGAGAGGGAAGAAATCTGGGGTTATTTACAAAGTTATGGCATCTTGCTTTGTGAAGTTAAAACAAAAGCCTGAGTATTCTCTTCCTAAGGGGTCTATTTCTGAGTGTCTCATTATTGTTGTGGCAATGACAAGTGTCTCTGACTTCTGATTTAAACAAGGAAAACAAAATGTCTTTATATTAAGACACAGGCTTCAGGCCTACTAATTAAAGGTTAAGCAAGTGCTTTCACGAAAAAACATTCTTTCCAAATGTGTCTGAAACGCTAACATCCTCTGTACTTATCTACTGGAAAATATACTTTACAAGATTGGTAACAGGACTACATCAGTGCTTATATCTGTGCATAAGCTAACGTGCTTGTTTTCACGTTTACTCAAAGATTCTTGTATTGCCTTGCAAAATAGAAGTTGACACTAGAATTCACGTCTGTTAAAAATATCTTCCTTTATACCAATTATCAGTGTCACAAAAGACAGACACTTTCAAAACCACAGTGCAACGCAATACTCTAAAATAACTTGAAAATAAAGCTCATTCTCCACCTTCCCCTGATTTCAGGCAGAATCCACTTAATTTTCTTCCATTTAGCAGACAAAGGGTGTTTTCTATTTTTCTGTATTAGGGAACAGGCCAGGGCAGCTCAGTTTAATCTACATCCTTGTTTGTGCACTATCCTCACTGACAACATCACAGCTACAGTTTGTTACTATAAAACCAACAGGAAAGGCTCACGGACATATAGCTGTCTTGCAAAAGTGGTAGCTCATTAGTTATAAATAGGTTATCATGAAGGGGGCAGAGCGTGAGAAAGAGATACTGAACTGCCTTAACAACTCAGTAAGATCTGTAGCTGTTAAAAGCTGTAATCACATTGTGATTTCTCCAACCTAAGCTTAAGGAAACAGAAGGACTAGCTGCAGACTCTAAAAGCAGTCTGTCTTCCCAGGTAAGCTTTCCAGTGTGATGATATTTATTAGCAGAATAGAATAGCAATGCACAAAGAACACTTACATTTTAGAACAAGTTTGTAAAAATTTAAAAGAAGTGTCAAACTGGGGCCTAAAACGACTTGTCATTCACTAAGATGCATACACCAAGACTCTTTTTTGTTCTATGTAAATATGGAGACTCCTCTAAAAAGGTTTGCAGTAAACTCCAAAACCACAGAACTATACCCGTATGTTGTCAATGGACTGTTTTAGAAAAAAATTAAACATTTGGATTGAATCCTTGTTAAGTGAGCAGTAAAGTATCAAAACACAGACACAGAATACTCCCAACACTTGCTGGTTTTTAGCATTCTATTCTTGAGAGAGAAGAAAAAAAAAAAATCAGTCCTGCTGTGAGGCATCACAGTCCCAAGGCGGGACTGCAGCTGACACAGACGTAACCGGTTTAACAAAAGCAGGGACATCAGGAAAGGCACAGTGTTAGCAGCTCAGGACCCAGCCTGTTCAAGACACTGGATAAGTGCTATGCAGCTACAGCTTGGGCACCCACATGTGCCACCCAGACTAACAGGAGCTTTGGGCAGACACACCCACACATTCTTATCATGCACACAGACAAGCGTGGGCGTATTGACTCCCATTGACATCAACAGCACCTAAGTGGGTACCAACACTTCCAGCTGATGAGCAGAATTTTTATTTATCCAAGAAAGAAATGTGTATCACACACTATGAACAACTTCTCTCTGGGAAAACCACCATATATTTAATGCAACACCACCTTAAGATACATTTGTGAGAAAACTCCAGAAAGTATCTTCCAGTTTGCCCATTAGCAAGTGTAAAAAAAAACAGTTATAGTAGAAGCAAACAAAATATGTCGGTATCCTTCCCAACAGAGGAATAAATAGATTCTGGTTCTTCAGCAGGCTGACTTGCTCAGGAGAAAAAGATCATACTACTTTATCTTGTTAAGAGAACAGGAAAAGAAACAGCAGCATATCCTTCAGGCCGGCATTTGAGAGGTGAAAACTGCAGCACAGCTGTGCAGTTTGCTAGTTCCAGTTCTCAGGCTTTGTCATCCAGGCATTCCTACCACACAGGCTGCAGAGGTCACATTATTCCCCAAATTAGGAAAGAGAAACTAAAATGCACATTTTCAGTGACTTCCTATGCAGCCTTTACCTCTAGGTTTGGGGAAACTAAGCCTAGGTGTTTAAATCCACCTCAGAGTCCTTGGCCTCTTCAGTCAATGGAGTTTAGTGGTTATTTGTCCACATCCTCCACCCCACACACCTCCTCCCAAAGTACAGGCTGCAAGTGGCCAGTTCTCTAAACTCCACCAACTGCTTTGACCAGATCCCTACTGACTACAACGGGGGCTTTGATATGTAGCACGCAGGCAGACACCCAGGTTTAGATTTGTGAACCTTGAGCTACAACTCATGCCTTGTGCCAGTTGCAAGAGCCTGAACAGCTTACAAGGCAGCTGGACTCTGCTGTCCAAAGCCCAAAAAAGCTTGGCGAGAGATTCCATAGATGCTAGAAAGCAGTAACATCACATATACACAGTACCAGATCTCCTGGTGGGAGCTAGATGGGTTACTTTCATTAAGTCTTTCTAGAGTTTTGAGCAATGAAAAAAAAAAAATCTTGACACATTCTTTAGTGTTGTTTTTATGGTTACTGTTGTCTTGTACAGACTCCCCTCCCTATACTTGTACTAAAGGAAACATCCACCCACAGTTAAACTGTATTATACCTTGATGAAGGCCTCACCTCTTCCCTTAACCCTAGGGAAGCTGTAGAGTTTTAACATTGTTGAGCTGGAGGAGAACAAAAGGCAGCCCTATTCTACTGGAGTCTGCTATCTCTAGTCTGCACTCTTCAAGCACCAAGATCCTCCAGAATCCAGCTGCGTCTACAGATTGCTCTGAGATGCACAAAAAACAAAAGAACCACAGCTTGTCTCATCATGGGGAAGCCTTCTCAAGCCATTTAAAAATATCTTCCAACTACAAACGTTTCAATCTAAAAGCTACATGTATGCCACGGAGAACAGAATCCCGTGTTAAAAAGGATAGCTCTAGATACTTCACAGTATCAAATAAACAAGGGTTACTTCAGACTACTTGCAATAAAGTACTATAGACGAATCTTGAAGTAACAAAGAACAAAAGCAGAAGCAGAGCGAGTGTTAGATAAATGACATCTTAACATACATATTGGTAGAAGGAAACATATTTAACTAAAGCAGTGCACATGAATTTAATAGTCAGATTTCCCTAAGGAATTCTGAGGGTGAAAGAATTTGCTGCTTATAAAGAGTTTATCTGTTAAAGAAATGGCATTTCATTCAGGGTGAGATTCTGGCCCTCCAAAAAATCAACAGCAAAAACCCTATGGACTGAATCAGGTCAGTATTTCACTCTCCATTTCATCATTCTTAAGCTTTGTCTGAAGCGGAGACAGGTATTTTCCCATTCTCAACCGCCCCCAGGTTGTAATCAGTCGAGTTTTCATGTTCTAACCCTCACTGCAAAAAATTTTAAACTACAAGGACTCAATTAGGCATAGATACACATACAGTGTTATTATTTGCTATATTTTTATTAAGTTCCGACACAGACCTACCTTCCAGGTATAAATAATTTTTCCATTTCTTTCAACATTTACAACATAGAGCGCTGATGAATTCTCGGAAGTATCTGAAATGATAAGTATCAAAAGGCGCAGGATTTTCATTTGAGCTGATTCATCATACCATTTATGCACACTTTAAGCAAATTTACTAAATAAATTGACATATAACTACTTCTTTGTACATGCCAAAATTACTCCCATCTGGAAAGAGAAAGAGAATATTTCTTACACCATGATTTAAACCTGATAAACTTCAACACAAAATAATTAAGGGGTTTCAAAACACACAGGAAAGAATTATTTATGTAAACTCCGAAGTCTTCATTACAATTGCAATTCTAATGGCTGCTACCTTTTGTGATGAAAATGGAATGTGCTTTTGCACTATCCTTCATTCACAGAAAAGAAAAATATTTGCTTTTATTCATTATACACAGGATGGGATTCAAACAGTTAAGTTGCACTCCAGTTATCAGAACACTTCAGGGAGACAGAACTAGCCCCAGGAAAGTGTCACTCGCTCCCACCTGCCCCTTCAGCATCCCAAACTAACGCCTAGAAATAAACTACAAAGAATAAACCAAAATCCCAAGAACCACAAGATTCAACACCATATATATATATATGCAACATACCTACAGGTACAAGGGAATTAAGCAATACAGGACAAGAGATATAATGTGGGGTGTGAACAGGGCTACAGTGTGAGTAGGGCTAAAGGGGAAACAGATGAGCAGAAAGCTAGGACAGACACAGAAAGAGAAGAGCACATCTGGACAAAGCAGCACAAAATAAATAGTAAAGGACACAAGGAAAAAAAAAGATAAAACATTGTACTCAAGGTGACAAAAATGCATGCTTTCCTGATGCTGCTTTTCTATTTTTTAATCACAGCAACCACCAAAAAGGTGTTTCTCTCAGATGGAACTTTCACTAAAATGGGAAATTTTGCCTGTAATTAGGTTGACAGCTGTGTGATTGGTCCTAGTTTTAAGTCAACAAAAAGAATTCTCCACAACTCTTGGCAAGCATTTAGTCAAGTCTAACACTGTTTACTTTGCAGTTATCACAAAGCATTGATAGAAAGAAGACATGTGAAACTTAGTTTCACAAGCCTGGTATTATAAACTGGCTTGCACAGCTTGCAGTGATAAGAAAACAACTTTTTACAAAGTATCATCAGAAGGAAAGAAATTATGTATTTTTTTGTAGGAGGATTTTCATATCCTTAGTGTACATTTAACAACGCATCACTTTCTACTGGTTTCAGATCACTCAAAGTACACCATAACACCACTACATTAGGGCTAGCTGGCAACAACAGAGAAAGTCTCAGATAACCCTATATTCTGCCCTTCTTCTAGTGGAAACTTCCCAGAACTTAAGCACCACCTCAAACTTTCAAGATGAGTACTACGGTCTCCATACTTCTCTCTCATACAATATTTCCTCAGCAGAACAGAATTTAGCTAGAGAAGAAGGTCCACAAGAAATCTCCACGTCAATGAATTTCTCTATCACCTGACACAGAGATCTTAAAGGTGCTGAAAAAGTTCCATGTCAGAAGCAAATTTCACGCCACTGAACATTTTCAGTGGGGATATTTGCCAAAGAAGAAGTGGCAATCATCTCTGCCCTTGGAAAGTCCTGCAGTAAAACTCTGCACACAGAATTACAACTTCTTCCTCATCCCCACAGCTCAGACCAGCAGATGAAGTGCTGCAAAAGAACCAACCTAACCTGCCTGCCCAGCAAACAACTCTTATCAACATATTCAGGAGAACGCAGAGTTTGATTTCCTGAAGGCCATTATATGCAGCTCATACCAAAAAAAGTGGAATAAAGAGAACAAGACTGGTTCTCTTCACTTGCTGCTCCCCTTCCATTATCATAACTACACCCAGCTCTCACGCAATTAGAAATTCTCACAGGCCATCAAGGGCTTTCAAGTCGTCAGGAAAGAAAATAATAAATGTGAATAACTATAACATCTGAAACCACTGACACAAAAGTACCACGACTCCTAAAAATTACTTGCTTTCTGTGAATAGGTATTTCTTTGATGCTTTAGTGAATCTTTTCAAATTCCTACCTCCCATCTTCACATTCCTAATACAACAGCACTAATCAGGGAAAAAAGTCTGCACAGACAAAAGTTGAAATGCAATACAGCAGTGCTGGTATCTGATCAGATGCACCTTCCAACCTAGACTCTCCTGACTCTGTATTACCAGGGGCATTTACTGAACGAAGAGCCTGTATTACATTTTAAAAAGCTGAATACGATTGCCCCTTTCCCAAACACAAGCCAGCATCACTTTGAGATCTTTATGACATAAATGCATAGGTTAACTGTCTCACTGAATTAATCACAGATGAACTGATAAATTCATAGATGAATTGATTATGTGTGGAGAATTTCAGAATTTTACCTCAAACCCCTTCAGTACACCTTTCAACAGTTGTCCAGTGAACTACCTACTATATGTGAAATAATTTTTAACATATTTTGCAACTGATGGCTTGGTAAATAATTTTCTTTTACAAAACTAAAAAAAAACTGATACTTGCTCATTTACCTCCAAACAAGTTCTTATGAAACTATTTGATAACAGCCCCTAAACATGGGAAGCAAGTTAAATATTTTAATTAAAAGCAACCAGAAGAGATGAGGTTTTAAGTTCAACACACAGTGCATCAATGACCATCTATTTCTACTAAAGTAATAATTATTACTGGGTTGTGTTATTTTGGTTGGTTTTGGTTTTTTTTTTTTTAAGACGAAGGTTTCCATCGGTTTCTGAAAAGCAGAACTGAGCCGTCTGCCCTGCAGATGAATGAGAACCAACACAAGCCAAAACCCACAGGGCCAAGAATACAGTGGGGTCATTCTTTTTTTCCAACCACTACATCAAGCGCTCGCTACGCTGGCTATCGCACGCTGCTGTGACAGCTAACGCTTTATCTAATTTTAACTTGCAGTCATTTACCACGTAGACAGAAGTGTTTGGGGTTTGCCCCCCTCACCCCCACCCCCCCCCCCCACCCCCCCCCCCGAAAGGGGAGCAGTGTGGGAGACGGAGGCACGCTAAAAGTCTTTTGGGGGGAGGAAGAAAAAAAAAAAAAAAAAGCACGTGTGAAGAAGAAGAAAGAAACCAGCGGTGCAGTGTAGCAGAAGTGCATAAGTGCTTTCGGCATGGCAGAAGTTCCTTGAAGACGTTAGACTTCCCCGCCTCAAGCACCCCGGCCACAGGCACCCCAGGGACGAGACCCCCCCGCCGACACGGGGCCGGGGGCGGCCGTCGGCCGCTGCACCGCAGCCCGGCCGAGGGGGAGCCAGCGCCGCCGCCCCGGCCCCTGCTGCGGAGGGGGCACTCCGCCGCCATTACCCCCGACCCCCCCCGCGGCCGGAGGCGGCGCGGCCCTGACTGGAAGGCGCAGGCCCCTGGGGAGCCGCAGCCGGTGCGTCTCGCCTCAGGCCCGATTGCTCCGCCTGCGGGAGAGGGCACCGCACGGAGGCGGCTGAAGGGAGGAAGGGAGGGAAGGGGCTCTCCTCAGCCCTCCCCGGGGAGCGCGGCAGCGGACGGCCCCGCCGCAGCGGAGCCCGCCGGCGCAGCGCCACCCGCCGCGGCGTTACCTAGAGCCGCGGCCCAACCCCGCGCCGCCAGCCAGGGGACCACATCCCTCTGCAGGTCAAACTCGGCTACCAGGTGAAGCAGCATAGCGCCCTTCTCTCTCGCCCCAGCCCGGCGCGGGGACGCGGAGCGACCGCCAGCCCGGCGCGGCCCCGCCGCGCTCCGGCCGCCGGAGCTCCCCGCCCCACTGCACCGGCGCCTGCGGGCCGGCCGCCGCCATGGGCCCGCCCACTCGCACTGCCTCGGTCTCTAATTGGGCGCGGCGGGTGTCAGTCAGCTGGCGGCGGCGCGGAGTGGCTGGGCGCGTTCCCGCCTCCCGCCGTCCCCCTCAGCCGGCGGCGGGGCGGGGCGGGCTCGCTGAGGTGTTCCGGCCGTGCCGGTCTCTCTCGGCAGCCCGGCGGCCTTCCGCTTCCTACCGGGGGACGGGGGCAGCAGGGACGGTGTCCTGGATCCCCGCCATGGGGGGCAGCCTGCGTGCAGGTGACCAGGGGGCTTCAGGTGGACGCGAAGGGCGTCGTTTGCCCGTTGGAGCTGGCGCCCCGGCTCCTCCCGAGGCCTGTTGGAAGGAGGGGTGATGCTTTTTGAAGCTTCCCTCACAGAGTGACTCGGTACCTGAAACACTTACCTGTGGGTGAGGTCTGGTGTCCACCGATCGGAAGGCCCCAGTCATCTGTTACCTTCCTCGCGTCCCCCCACGGGGGGTGTTAGGTGTTTTCCAGAATTTCAAGCAGCATCCCTCTTTTCTGAGATTATGCACTCCGAAATTGCTTGTTGAATTGATTGAGTCTCTCGGTGCAAACTGCTTTGGCAGAGCTCAGGGTGTCCTCTCAGAGTAGGCCTGGCCTCATCCTGCTTTTCATCTGTCTACTAGCAATGGAGGTAAAGCTTTGTCTAATCTTAGGGTGGTTTTTTTTTTTGGTTTGTTTGCTTGGGGTTTTTTTTAGCTTTTGAAAATAATTTTTAGGCTGATAAGATGCTCCTCTGTGGCTATCTATAGCCTGCCTGTAATTACCGTTTCCCTTCTGACATGCACTGGCTGATGTCAGGCGGCTAAAAGCAGCATAAAAGTGGATGGGCTGTAATGGCGCACACCAAGCTAGACGTGCACCAAGTACAGAACAGCTTGAGCCTGTTCTAAGATCTAATCCAGTACCAAGTTTTTTCCCATCATTGCTAAGCTTTGGAGCTATATAAAGACCAGATGAGAATCAGGTACGTCTGCAAAGCACAGAAGAAAGGCAAGTTGGTAATTGAAATGCAAAGCAGACATATGCTTTCTCTCAAACTCCGTCCTGTCCACTTTTACAATTTTATCACAAGTTTCATAATCAGTATTCTTAAAGCTCCTTGGATCAAGTGGTTGTGCAAGAATTTCAGCTTATATTTTCACTGTTGTGAAATAAAGCTTGAAAACGTGACTGGAATATTTATTTCAGAGACAAAAGTAGAACAGACAAAAGATCCCAAATGGATGCATTTTTTAAGAGATGAGGTGGGGCGAATTCGTGGTTTTAAGTATTTGGGAATGACACAACTAGAGGGGCAAGCAAAGGAGGGAAATGAAGCCAATGAAATGACTTATTTCCTGTAAAACAAAACAAAAAGAAATGTGGAGATGTGTAACAAAGAGTCTGCCTGTAACAGCGGGCACTCTAAATGTGAAAGAAAAAGAAAATTAAATATAGCGGCCTAGTTTGATGGTTCTGCATTAAAAAAAAACCAAACTGTCAACTGTTCTTTTGTTTCAAAATCAACCATGTCACTTATAGTTCTTGAAAGAGAGCCCACATAACTGATGGGTGAATTATTCTCTAATATTTACCGACCGAGAATCATATGATGCTGTTCCTGTAGAGTATCTTACACAATATGTGAAAGGCCTTTCAGACAGTAGGAGCTGCATGGAGTTAACCGAAGCGACTGCTCGGTCTGCCATAGAACTTAAGCTGGTTAACACGATTAAAGGAAATTGGAAATGTTCTTAGATGATGTGAGCTGGTGAGTAGCTGTGCAGAGAAGTGGGTGTGGAAGAGATCCATTCACTCGTGGTCTGTGCACAGGATCCATTCCACAGTCCTTATTCAGGGAAGGACTGGAAGAGTTTGGGCAAGTTGCTGGAAGAGTTTCTAGAGTTAAAGACTTCATGGTCAGGTGTGCAGTAGGAAAAACCTTTCTTGTTGAGGAAAAAGTTAACAAAATTTCCCCTCAGACTATGTTTTCACCGCAAAGGACTCTTCATTATCTTTGTATGCCAAATATGTTTGCATTATCTCACTGAAGTTTATAAATACGCTTTCTCAAGACTCCTGGCATAGAGTGGGACCTTGCCGCCAGTGCACCATCCCAGGAACTTGGAAGCTTCTCTGATGTTAGTCCCCGAAAGTGAGGGAAGAGAAATTCTCTCAGAAGTTTCCCTGTCTTTTCAGTGAGAAGATAGAAGTGGTAGCTTGACAGATGAAGAGATTTGAGAAACAGGAAGGGATGAGGCGATCCATGATGACTCTCAGGGTTTAGAGATACAGAAACATGAGAAGAGCAACCACATAGAGCTGGGGAAGATGGTACAGCAGGAGCTGGAGGAATTGATAGGAGCAAAGTGCCAGAACAGAAGGGAATGAGGAAGAGGGAATCTGGAAAGCCTTTGTAGAACTGAAGTCAGTCTTCCCAGAATTAAGTCACGATTCCTAAGTTTCTCAGTTGTCCAGCAAATAATTTGAAATCCACTATTTTCCAGTGGTTTATCCATATAAAAAGACAAGATATTCTGCCGGTTTCTTTGATTCTTTGGTAGAGGTTTCCTTGTGACTCTTAAAGGTCCAACACTGCTGATGACACTTGGGAATGTCATTATGACTCCGTGGTGTAATTATCTGTGCTTTCTCAAAAAATCACACACAATTATATATAAAAATGACAATAAAACCACTTTTGGTTTAGATAACAGTCTCATTTGTGGTATCTTCTTTCATTTCTAAAACGTAATCCATGCTATGAACAAAACAAAAGGGGAATCTTAAAGAAAATGGACTGTATACTACAAGATGAATGATACTTCAAAGAGAACAAATTAAGCTTGTATAAACAATGCTTTTTTGGCAATTTCTTATTTTGAAAGCTTAATTTGCAGTCATGATATACATTAGGACTACATATATCTGCATTCAGTTGCCAAAAATATATTTAAGAGAAAGCAGACAGTTTGCCTGCCTGTTTGTGTTTTTATATAGAACAGAGGAAATACTTCCAGTCAAGTAAATCAGGTTCACAGTAAATGGAGAAAGTGATGCGGTTTCCGAATTGATTAACTTTACCAGTCAGACTCTTCAAGTTATGCGAGGAAACATCATAAAATGCTGATAACTGATGTTAAAATGAAACTCAGAGTGCCTACTTACTGACATGTACAAGGTACCCCATCTTTCAAGAAAAAACAGACAGTCACAGATTTGGGCCTGTACAGGCCTACACTTAAGGAACAAGCAAACGGTCTCACTTAAGAATTTGCAACGCCATGAAGAAAACTTAATCCACTGCTGCTCTTTGTCCTCATGGTTACTGCTATCTAAGTGTTTGCTACAGCCGCTGTCACCTGAAGAGCACCCAATGCTTTGAAGTGGGATGGGGTTTCTTCTTTCTCTTCCTGTGTTCCCATTATTATCTGCTGTTTTTATTTTCTTGCTTCTACCTTTAATATCTATTTCCTTCACAACTGTAAAAAATAATTCACAGATTTAGAGCTTGTTATGTAAAACTCATTATTCCCTGAGCTGTCAGTCTGGCTAGGAACGTTAGAGGCCATATCTACAGGCCCAGAGATCCAGGTTGAATTCCTAGAAGCACAACACATTCCTCAGAAACCACAAAGCTGACTCAGTAAGAGTACTTCAAGTAATAGCTCAGTACAGTGTATCATGCCACCTCAACCCTGATACACAGATGCAAAAGCCATAAGCATCTAAAAAAAACCCTTACGCTTTCTTCAGCAGGCTTTGAATTAAGACAGAGGGCCTGATGTATTCTAGATAACATCTGCCAACTTTGCTAGATGGAGAAAGAAGCTCTTGGTTTAAAAAAACCCCAACAATTTCTTATCTCTTCCAAGTGAAATTAATGATATAACCCATTTCTGACTTTTGCTTCCTTTTTGCTTGCACCATGAAACCAAATAGTGAATTTCACTTTCTATTTATATTGTTTCCTTTTCTGATTATCATGCTTAGTTAGTTTGGGTTCCTAGAGCCAGGCTGAAGCTGTGTGCAGGCACAGGAGCTGATCCCAACTCAACAACCTCCGGGATAGGGATGTGAAACTAAAGCTCTTAGAAAAAAAGTCAATTAAATTTTTCTGTCTTTTTTTTTTTATCAGGAATCTGTTCCCACCTTAGTAATGAGAGGACCTCCCTCTAATTTTTAGCTAGAGTTGGTCTTGACCATAGTCAGGCAAATCATCAGAAAGCGGTAGTGGCCCTACTGATCGCAATGTAACCGGCATCAGCATTTTTTACCACTAACAACAAGTGTTGTGCTAGTTGCATATGTGCCTATCATCCCTTTTCAAACAGTTCATGTGGCAGGAATTGCAAAATCATACCACGAAACAAGTGTGGGGCTGATGAGGCTTTGCTCCCCATCCTGGCATTGACGGGTGTAACATATACCTTTTAGCTCTCTCAACAGAACAAAGCTTTGTTCATGGAGAAAAACATAGAGCGCCATAAATCGTCGATGTGTTCCGCATGAGGAAATTATCCTTAAGACTTCTTATGAAGAATGAATATTTGAATATATTTAAACACATGACAGCCTGGCAAACAGCTCATGACTTCTTTGGGAAGTACTGCTTACTGAGGGCAACCTCTTTTCCCACCATTCCAGCAACAGAGGGTTTATTGTCATCGTGTCTAGACAGTTGTTTCCTTGAAGAATGTTTTCAGCCAGTCAAACACAAAATATATAAATAAATTGTTTTCCTCAAGTAGGTGGTCAATATATTTATTAAGCCCTCTAGGAAACACAAATAAGATGCAATTAGAAATCAATATTTTGGTAGTAAAAATAAAGGCTGCGATTCAAGGGTGGTAGAATAAAATACCTTTATGTCAGTGCGTGAGAATAATATTTTTTTCAGTATCTTTAATCACAGAATATCATAAATCAGAGTAGTTTCACTGAAGTCAGTCAGTATCCGTGACAGATGCCAGTGCTTCATGGATGTGTTTTCCTATGCTTTGCTTAATAATTGATCACAGGAAATAGTCTTTTAACTACTAAGGAAAAAATTCCATCTTGCTATTCACGCTTATATTGAACAGCACCTTCTTCTTTTAAACAGCTTCATTGAAGTCAATAACATGCTCAAGCCAATAACATATTTCAAGTCAACGAGGCTTCTGAAACAATTAAGGTATTCCTCAAAGCGAGGGAGGGGAAGAGAACGGGACCTAACGAAGTCCCCGACTGTCGTCCAAGTGGCCTTTCTGTTTCCGCCCGTTCTCCCTCCATGGCCCGGGCTCTGAGGATCCTTTGTTCTTTCCACAGACTCACCCCTGCTAGGGCTGATGAAAGCTCTGTGAGCGCACACTGTCTCAACAGCTGTTAAAGGAGCTCTTTGCTCTGTGTTTATTCTTCCAGCTACAGCCTCATTAGGACTCCTCGGCAGTGTTTAGAAACTTGCCCTTTTTTCCTTTGTGATCTTTCCTCTTTGACTTCATTTTGCATTGCAAGAGGACAGTGTCAATACTCTTGCAACAGGCTTGCAACTCTTTTGGGAACAGATATAATAATGCATGTATCAGCAGATTAGTTCCAATTTCTTTCACTTTTTAGGTGTCTTTTCATTTTCATTGTCATTTTTATTGTAAAATATGAAAGAAATATTTAGCACAAATGCATTCCTTTGAAATGCAAGGCTACAGCATGGTGGAGACTACAGACAGGGACAGCACAGGATGAACGCATCAGTTGAATTTTGTCTCATTGAGCTTCAGGCATTTTGAAATCAGGGTTCTAGTACGAGTTCTTTGTCTAGACTCCTTCTAGTTAATGAAGAAAGATAAGAGCTCCAGAGGGCAATTGATACAATCTGGTTTTGGCACGCACTTAATGCTGCGTTTTGCCCACGTCTGGGTACTGGGTCTCCTGTCCCCTCCCATCTCTCGTCATGCCTACTGGGAATGTGCGGCTGGAAGCCTGGAGGAAAGTGGGACTGTCCCTTTCCGTGTCTGCCTCCAAGTCGATCGCGTACAATGTAATATGGAAGGGGGCCCTGAGGGTGTGGGTTTGACGACCAGCTGATCTCACAACTCATGACTGTTGAAAGGATGGTCCCAGACTTCCTTCCCTTCTTGTTTTTTTCTCCCTACCCTCATCCCCAGGTCACCCAGCCTCATTGTTTGCCAGCTCTGCTGCACATATGACACCTCTGTGATCCAACTCCACTTGCCAACCCACTAAAGTCTATTTACTTTTTTTTTTTTTAATGGTTTAATTTTCTGCCAGGTTATGAAGGTGTCTCCGGTCATGGGCGGCTTTTACAAGTGCCACAGCCGTTGCAAAGGGAAGTGGTGGGAGCCTGAAGCTGGCAGCAGGGAGAGGAACAGAAGAAGACCTCCCTGTGCTGGCAGCAGTGAAATGTTAGATACACATGGCTCATTCAGAGCCTTTGCCAAATGCTTTCCTCTGACTCTCAGATTGAAAGAAACAGTCGCTTTGGCCCAGCATTCCTCCTGTCCGTTCCCCAGACACCACTGGCATAGTTTCCAGACCAGAGAACTAATCCAACTGAAAAATAACCTTGAGGGGAGAGGGGACAAAGTGGGAGGAGCCGTTTTCAGTAGTATCACCCACCAAGTTTACTGAACCCTTACGCCAATGAAAATGAAGATAGGATAGGATGGGATGGGATAGGATAGGATAGGATAGGATAGGATAGGATAGGATAGGATAGGATAGGATAGGATAGGATAGGATGGGATAGGATAGGATAGGACAGGACAGGACAGGACAGTTCAGTTGGAAGGGGCCTACAATGATCATCTAGGTATTCAACAGAACTGGGAACGAACCAGTCACACTGGGCAAAAGGCCTTGAGGAAACTGCTTTTCCTGGTGTTGGTGCTCAGTTTAAGGCCAGTTTAAGTTTGTGCCAAACTACAGCCTTAGAATGGGGTTAACTGTCCTTGGAGGCACCTGCTTCTCTCACCTTGCAGTAAAAGGCATCTAGGTATCAGCTCTTAGCTGATATAAGTCAGGCGAGGAAATCCCGTTCTTAGCATCCTCGGCCTGGTTTCCCGATTCCATCAGAACCAATAGAACCCACTAGTTTTTGCTATCTTATTTGTATGCTGTAACAACCGCTCCTTTGATACAGCGCAACACTTTAAATACATTCAAATTATTCTCTCAACGTGGCACATCCTAAAAATATCTTTTATTTATTATATGTGTTGGTTCCAAAGAAATGTCACATTAATAAGCAGAGAGGGCTGGGTAGGTGTACGTCATTAGTCACGCAGTGGTTTCTTTTTCCAAAATACTTCCAGAAGTCAATCTGACCTCTTTTAACAATGAACTATTTATAGGATTCATAAGGGCCTTATCCTCCAACCCTGACTCAGCCAAAACTCACCACTGACCTTGACCTCCTGTAGTCTATTCTTACAGCCTTACTCATGTGAGGAGCTTTTATTCGCTGACCTGACTTGGGGAGTGTATTCTCATGAGTGTGATTTTGCGGGCTTGGTTCCCAGCTCAGTGGGACTTGGTAAATGTCACAGAATCGAGTCCTAAGGATGCATATATTATCTTTACAATGTTATAAATACAAAAACCAGGGGAAAATATGCAGCTAAGTTCTGCTTCCAGTACCACAACAATAAATTGAGTGTAATTACATTAGGTTTTTAGAGCTACAAATGAAAGCATTCAAATCTCCTTATTTTGGAAGAGAGCACATGTATTTTTAGAAGAAAGCAGTCACTAAATTTCTGAATCATAACAATTATTACTAAATAAAGTAGTTGTTTTTTCTCAACAAAATATAATTGTTTTTAAGTAGAATATTGTTGCAGTGTTAGGTGATTACACTAGCACAGTATGACAATGGCAATTTTTTTCTGTATTTTTTGCATATTCTTCTGTAACATCTAAAATACTCCTGACTATAACTACTGTCAACGTCCCTAATAATTTTCTTTTTCTCACTCTGATACAGGATGATACATTTTTAGAAGCTAATATATTGTCATTAGTGGAGCTGGGTAACGGATGTATTGTCTGTATAAAAAAAATACTCTTAGGAGTCTACTATATTTCAGTTTGTTTGAATGACTCTTCCAATTATAAAGATTATAAATAGGTATACTTGATGTGTCTTCTTTCTAACATATGTTGTGTTACATATCTCTTTCATTTCCTTTCTTGTTTTCTCACTTTAAAGTGGAAGAGTCCAACTTTTCAGGTGCTTTTGTGAGTCCCCAGTGCTTTTTTCATTCACATCTGAACCACTTCTTTTTATTTCCCTACATTTTATTGTATGTGGTGAAAGTGTATTTATTATATACTTGGATCATCAGTGTATTATATGGTGGTCTTTTGTAGCTTCTGTATTTTATTTGTTCTTTTGAATACAAGCATGCAATGAACAGATGTCTTCGGTTAGCTGTCTACTACGATGCCTAGGCCTTTTTCTTGAGTAGTTACAGTACAGGTGGAATCCATCATGTTTATCAGTAATTGAAGGAATTCCTTCCAATCAGCACTGTCATGCATTTATCGGCATCTGAATTTATCTGTCTGTATTGCCGGTTAGCGTACTTTCATCAAGCCCTTGGAGCTTTTTGTATTCTTTTATAGTTCTAAGTGAACTTTGTAAAAAAATTTGTTACTCTGCAAATGTTGCCAAGGTACAACATATGTATCTAAAGTATAGATAGATACCTTACCAAAGCTAAGTGGTAGCATTGCATTCTACAGTAGTTACAGAATCACAGAATGGTCAGGGTTGGAAGGGACCTCTGGAGACCATCCAGTCCAACCCCCCTGCCACAGCAGGGACACCTACAGCAGTTGCACAGGACGGCGTCCAGGCAGGTTTGGAATGTCTCCAGTGTGGGAGACTCCACAACCTCTCTGGGCAGCCTGTGCCAGTGCTCTGCCACCCTCAGAGTAAAGAAGTCCCTCCTCATGTTAAGCTGGAACTTCCTATGCTCAAGTTTGTGCCCGTTACCTCTTGTCCTATCACCGGGCACCACTGAAAAAAGACTGTTCCCATCTACCTGGCACCCTCCCCTTAAGTATTTATAAGTATTGATAAGATCCCCCCTGAGTCTTCTTTTCTCTAGACTAAGACCCAAGTCCCTGAGCCTTTCAAGAGTTGCCTTCCTCTTTATAATTAGTGAGATATACTCGATCACGGTGATAGTAGCGCACTTCTTCAAGGTTTGCTTGGAAGTCATGTAGAAGGTGCTTACAGGACATACAGAGTTTTGCATCCTTCTCCTCTTGTTTCTTTTCCTAGCTTCTTCATACTGTGACTGTAATTGCCACAACTCACTGTTAAAAAAAAAAAGTCTCTGAGGCACATGCATCTTTCCTTGCTTCCGAAAACCCAAAACCAGCAGGGGCACAGGCAGAAAGGAGTTGCCCTTTATCAACCATGTTGGAAGCTGAGGCTCAGCATTTTTTCCCTCCCAAGATCAGGCCAAGGCCATGGTGGAAAGCAGACAATATCTGCCCTAACTATTCCATTACTGGCATCAGAAGAGGCAGTTCTTCTACTGGACCCCAGGACAATGTTTGTCAGCTAGGCTGATACTTAAAACCAGTATCTACAAGGCGACTTGCTTATTAGTTGTATGAAGGCTCCACATGGATAAACACTACTCTTAGACCTGGGTTCAGGTCTTCTATCCATTCCAGCTCCTTCCTGTAGTTCTCGTGTTTAACGGCCATTGATGCTAACGACCTACAAGCAGCGGCCTTCATGCCTTGTCATGTCTTTTTTTCTAAGGTCTCCAGCTTCCCTCCATTGCCTCCAAAACACGGCTGACAGAGGTACCTATGCCAAATTCCCTACAAGCACATACTGGCCAGCCTCCTCTTCCATCTTTTCCTCTGCGCACTCCTCTCCTTTAACCCCAATCAGCAAACACAAGCATTGAAATCATCATATCTGACATGCTTACAGCTGTCCATCTATCCTGGTGTTTAACCAAAAGCCTTCTTTTTTTCTTTCCTCTTTAATTTTGGGCTAATGGTTCTGCATTCCGCTACAAATGCCACCAGTCCCAAACAGAGAAATACTACAACTGGACTTGATTCTACCTCTTCCCACAGCACTACTTAATTGTTCTTGTCATGGCAGGAGTACAGAAATCAAAAACATATTTAACATTGCATATGGATTGCTTTGTTGTACCTTCAGAAGTAGTCAGTTCCAAATGCTTCTGAGAAAGGTGCAAGAAGCTCTGCAGTTGTCAGCTAAACATATTCTGCACCTGTCTTGGATGTTAGGTTTCACTCCGATCTCTAATAGTCAGAGATTCATTTATGCCTCAAAGTCTAACATTTAATATTCCAGAGTATTCAGATTAATTAGAACTCTGCATATTCTTGAAGTCCATAGAAATGTTTAATTCCTTTTTTACTTTTGGGCTAAATGACCTTTTTTATCCACAGTCTAATTACAGGGTACATGAGAAGTAAGAGAGAAGTAAGAAAGAGAATTATTTAAGAAACTGCCATCATTTAATTGCTTTGAATTAAATTCAAACTCCTGCTCTGTCTTTCCTATAGCACTTTTTAGTCTTCTGCGCTCTTTCCTAAGTTAATCACAATTAATCTTTTAAATTTGTCTTCAGAGAAGATGCATTCCATGCTCTGGATTATTCTTACAGCCTTTCCTGAACGTCTTCTGAAGAGGGACTTTGAAAAACTTTATTTAAAAAAACAGAAATAAGGTATAAGCACTTGTTTTTCCGTTTTGTCAGCACACTTAGATGAGAAGCAGCATGGTTTTCCTTTACATGGGCTCATGGTTAGGCCTTTTATAAGTCTGTCATTAGAGACTGTGTCAACCATTTGACCTTGTGATAGAGACTCTCATCTTATAGTTCCCAGAAATATTTTTTTGTCTTAATTTTGTAGATATATACACATGCTACAGACTTATAATACTATCAGATAATCAGATTATTTAAATGAGATCCTTTGTATGTTAGCTCATGAACTTTCTCATTCTTAAAGTGTGGTTGGATGTATCCTGCCTGGTTTTTATTTTAAATTGATCAGTTTATATTAACATCTACGTCATTCACTCTGTGATCCTTCTGCTGCTGTTGTATTTCTATTACGAGAAAAATATTATTTTAACCAATGTTCTCTGCTGGAAAAAAAGCTAAACAGCTGGTAAAAAAGCTAAACAGGGGTGATTATTTGTTTTGCACAAAATTTCAGACTAACTGTGACAGTCAGATCAAAGGTCCATCCAACTAGCATGTTGCTCTGACAGTGGCCGGTAATAGATGCTAAGAAAAAGTATATATAAAAACATAAAAGATTATATTTCCTTCTGTTGTAATTCTTCCAGATTATAAAAATCAGGGATCAAGACAATCTGGAACCTATTAATTATTTTGGCATCCAAACAAATCCTGTGACACTTAGTGCAATGGTTTAGTAAATGTGAAAAAGTACATCTGTGTATTTAATTCTCCTGCCTGATAATTCTGTGATGTACTCTAGTTTTTGTATTAAGAAAAACAGTGCATAATCATTCTCTAATCAGGATTTTATAAAAATTTATCATGTTTTCCTTCCCTATCATCTTTATTTCAAGGTGAGGAGTCTATTTAATATCTCTTCATGTAAAATCTATCCCCTATGTCTTATCATCATTATTACACTTCTTTGTGTTTTTCTATGACTGCAAATTATATTTGAAATGGGACACAGAGGCTTTATTCCTTGTAATTGTTGTTTTTTTTTTCTTGGGAGTCTCATGGATCCATAATTTGTACCTTTAATATTATAATAAAGTTCCCTGTCATTTGTCTTACGTCAATGCCTATTTGCTTCTCAAATTCTCACCTAGGTCTTGTAATTTCCATTTTGTACTTTACTTTCCATAAGTATCTTTTCTGAAGGCATGTAAATGAGTGGCTTGCATTTCACAGGCACCAAAGCCATCTAATGTTAATTATCAATTGTAGTTCACACATTGCTTTTTTGCTGCAGTTCCTGTGTACCTGCCAGGGCTGGCTTTAGCCCTAGGGAAGGTAGCAGCAGTCTAGGGTGGCAGACTGGTGGGGACAGCAAAACCACTGTAGAAACAGTCTGTACTTGGCACCATCCACACTGAAGGCTTCAGAATATCAAGATGAACTGACTTCCTCAGGCCCAGTAGTAAGACACCATAGCATCATGTGAACTCCATGAGGTTCAACAAGGCCAGGTGCAAGGTCCCACGCCTGAGTTAGGGCAATCCCCAGTATCAATACAGGCTGGGGGCTGAAGGGACTGAGAAGGACTTGGGGGTACTGGTGGATGAAAAACTGGACATGAGCTGGCAATGTGTGCTTGCAGCCCAGAAAGCCAACCACATCCTGGGCTACATAAAAGGAAGCATGGCCAGCAGGTCGAGGGAGGTGATTCTGCCCCTCCGCTCTGGTGAGACCCCACCTGAAGTACTGCATCCAGCTCTGGAGCCCCCAAGACAAGAAGGACCTAGACCTGTTGGAGCAGGTCCCGAGGAGGGCCACGAAGATGATCAGAGGGCTGGAGCACCTCTCCTATGAAGACAGGCTGAGAGAGTTGGGGTTGTTCAGCTCAGAGAAGAGGAGGCTCCAGGGAGACCTTATTGCAGCCTTTCATTACTTAATGGGAGCTTATATCGAAGATGGAGAAAGATTTTTTACCGAGGTCTGTGGTGACAGGACAAGGGCCAATGGTTTTAAACGCAAAGGGGGTAGATTTAGATTGGACATAAGGAATAAATGGTTTACAGTGAGGGTGGTGAGACACTGGCACAGGTTGCCCAGAGAAGTTGCGAATGCCCCATCACTGGAAGTGGCGAAGGTTGGATGGGGCATTGAGCAACCTGATCTAGGGAAAGATGTCCCTGCCTACAGCAGGGGGGTTGGACTAGATGATCTTTAAAAGTCCCTTCCAACCCAGACCATGCTGTGATTCTATGATCACTACTTGCCAAACCCATTTTCTTACCTGCTTCTTGCCCAGCAGGAAGAGGGTGGCCACACAAAACAGCAGTGTCGTGCAGTTGCAGTAGGGTTTACATATTCACATGTTCCTGGTGGGGACTGTGGATAAAGAAACGTGCAGGGTGGTGCTGGGTACACAGGCAGTGGGACAGCGATTCCTGGTTATGGGAACAAGAAGCTTGCTTAGTTTTCATGCTCTGAACTCTTTAAGAACCTCAAATTAGATGCTCTGAACTGCTTTCTGGACTGAGAGCCTAAGGAGGTTAGCTAATGAGTTGTATGTCCCATGTTGTGCAGAATGGATGTTTCTACAAAATTTTATTGGAAGAACTCCATGAATAATAGCCTTGAGTGGTATTCTCAGGCTAGAAAACATCATTTACATCAAAAATGTAAATATGGCTTTAAAAAAATGGTTTTAATTATTTAGGAGCTAAATGCACCAAAGAATGCCTTAATTCAAATTGTCTGATTGTTGTGTGACTTCCCTCTGAAGTGAGGTTACGGTTGTTTAGGTACCTTCAGGACACATTGCTATTTTAACTTATTTTATTTCTACTATATCTAAGCCGAACTCTGAATATTCTGGGCTTCAAAAAACATTTCTTTTTGTTAATTACCATAATCTTATTCTTTATTCTGCACTTTAATTACTGGTAAATGCTTTGTATCAATATTAGTCTCCTTTTCTCAAAACCCTGAAATAGTGTTTTTGGCTCTCAATGTAAAGGTCAGCTTCATAGGTCATTTTAAATATCGGTACATCTCAGACTGCCTGAACTAACGCCAGTGAAGTCAGTGGAAAGTAATACAGCCTACTGCTGATCTGCTTTTTGTCATTTCTGGAAAGGTTTGAAGTTGTTTAGTGTATGGAAAGTTTGAAATACAGTAACCTTTCTTAAAATCCAGGTGGACTTAAAAAATTTGCTATTGTGTCCACAAAACAACCGATGAAGTAATCATCAAGGTCGCCGAGGAGGGCAGGCAGCATCCTGCAGAGCTGCAATTCCAACTCGCTGATCAGGCTCTGTCCGTGCCACTGAGAAATGCACTGAAGAGCAGCGTACGAGTGCACGACATGCAAATCTAACCAGTTGTTTGTACTTTTTGTAGTTCTCACATGACTAAGAAGCTAACGATCATGAGTAATGTATTCCAGCCTTTTATCGTGTGTCTTTTTATCTAAAGATGGGATCCCCAAGACATCACCTTCCCCAAACAGTGGAGTGCACAGAGCACTTATTTGCAGAGATCTTCTCGGTGCTTCATCTTCTGATGCGTCAGTCTGTGAAGCCGCCACTTCTCCAGCACAGCAAACGGGCTTACCGGGCGTGCATGCTTTACTTCTCACTTTCAAACCACCGGTGCAAGTACGTATGTTTTGGTGGACTGCAAACACTGCAAGAGTAGCTCTGTCTCTGTCAGCTTTCGTTTTTCTCAGGGCTGCAGCCCTGCTGTCACGACTGCTCTCTGGCCACACTTTCCCCTTTCGATAACAGTTGTCGCAAGCAGGGGAAGCTGAGTGATTTGAAACATGCTGGGGTCCCCGTAAGAGCAGTTTAATCACACCGGTCCTTTCAGGTGAAATGCCATTGATTCACTTCTAAGTCCCGAATGCACAAAATTTGGAGTAACTAAGTGACTACTTGAGAAGGTGAAGTAAGAGCCATCCCTGTGATTGAAGGGGTTGGGTGTGAGGTGGAAGGCTTTGTCTTCTCCAGCGGGGGCTCCAGAGTTTCAACACGTAGCCAAAGGCTAATGAAAACATCCAAGTCGTTGAGAATTACCTAAAAAACTAAACTTGTGGAACTATCTAGCCCGAGGAGGAAGAAGGGGACGAGTTATTCCTGCCCGGGTTCTTTGTAACTATCAATCCTGTAATACAAAGCCACGCAAGCAAAATGTAAGAATAATGAACTTGGCTAGGAAAACGATTGCAATCGTGAGCTGGGCCTGCTGCTGAGCTAAATGGGGCTCAGTAGCCTGCGAGGGGGAATTGTGTTCATAAAGGTAGGGGAAAGCTGTGGGTTTTTCTTACAGGTTTGTTGGGATTGGACGAGACGGGGAATAAATGTTGCAGAAGCAGAAATGCACAGGACTTACTGCTGGGACTGAAAAATAAAGCTGCAAATTTTAGCACAACTGTGCACACAAAAGGTATGTATCATTCTTCCTTAAAATGGGGTATCTTTGAACAGTAAACAGTAAATACGTTAGGGTCTGTAAGTACCACAGTAAGTATCTTGTATTTTTATTTGCCCAACAGAGAAGAGAATGTCATTGTAAATTAACTGACTTATTGGTCTCAGACTGTCCCAGATACTGGATTCATATTTCAGCTGCTGTTACCCTGCGAGTATATAGCTGAAGCTACTAGGAGTTATGTATTACATAATAATAATAATAATAATTATTACTTTCTAAACACTGTAACCCAGTCTTTGGTTGGGTTTCCACCTCTCCCAGCCCATCTAGAATACAGAATAAATGCAAAGAGAATTAGAGGCAGATATTAAAATCTTGGAAACAGAACTAATAAATATAAAAGCTGGGAAAAAATTCTGTGCAGCAAAAATAAATTAACACGATTAGAGTAGCATCTTTAAACTTTCTTTTTTTCATTGAAACAATTCCAGAGTTACAGTCACTTCAGGCTTGTCTTCAGGCCAGACTGACTGGAAAATGTTTCAATTTCAATAAACCACTGTTTGGTTTAGTCTAAAACCGGTAGGACGTGAAAAACTTCAACAAAACCTCATTTAAATATAGTAATGCCCAATTTCGGTAATGTAACATGTATAAACAAGATGTCCATCAGTTTAGTTGGCAATTTTGAAAGATTTCCACTAAATACTCTGCAATCCTCTGAAGCATTTGAGAACCACAAATACTATGCACTTATTTTGTCTGCCATTTAGCGAATAAATGTAGGTTACTTTCTACTGTTACTTTATGCTAGTATTTTTTATTCCTGTTTCAGTGTGGTTGCTGCAGTAAACCTTTTGCTCAGAGTCTTTTATTCTGTTAGCTACTGGTTGTGTCTTTGACCCGCGCTGTGGATTTACTGGTGCAAAACGGGAACATAATTTGGTCTTGGTTTGGACCAGAATTTGATGTAATGTTTGTAACATTTGCATTCCATTTGCATCTTTACAGATTATACTTACAGGCAAAGTATGGGTGCACATTTGAAAATCAACTATTAGCTTTCTAGACACTATCTAGACAAGTAATTTTGCTGGTGGGAATAAAATCGGGTTTTATGGGGAACATTAGTGAAGTTTATCTGCTGCTTTTTTTTTTGTTTTGTTTCCTCTAAAATTAATTAGAATGACTGTATATTTTCAGATGTGTCATTTCAGCTTTCAGTTTCCAATTTTACAGTATTAGATGGCCAAGTCTGTATTCAGGTCAGAGTTTGGATTTTGTACACACAAATGTAATTTGTACAAGAGAAAACTCAAGTCACAAATTTACAAAAACTGAAGAACGCAAAAGTCAGGTTTATACACATCAAAAGAGTTACACCAGCGAAGAATTTGGCTCAGAGGCTGAGCTCTGTCTACTCAAGAGGATTTACCCTCTCTGAAGGGGTGATTCAGACAACATGACTGCGCTAAGGCATCGGTTTTCAGTTTGGTTCACTTAAACTATTTCTTTACCAGAAGTGCAGGCAGTTAGCCATAAAAGTGGCCAAACCAGGAATGTATTGTTCTAATGTTTATGCAGTCAAAAAACCCCAAGCAGAAACCCTTCAGCCATTCTATCCCACTTCGTCAACTCTTCGAAAGTCTTGCAAAGACCGGGTGATACGAAATATGTTCCATTTACAATAAAATGTTCCCAGAGAAAATTCTGAGGGCATAAGCCACATTTCTGAAAATTGCAATGACTCAAGTGACCTCTTGTTCTGACAACTGCAATTTTAAGCCTCTGCTACTCTGATCTGTAATCAAGATAGGGAAAAAGAAACAGTGATGTGGGCAACACAGGCAGGACGGGATTGCGTCAGAATATGGCATTTGTTTTCTTGGCTGACCCAATATAAAACATAACTTTGAGATAAAGAGTAAGAAAACTGTAAGGGCATTTCCTTTCTCTTAAATTTATTCAGTTGTACAGTTGTTTCCAGTTGGTCATTTACTTTCAGGATTGTTTGCACTGCACCAGCCTAAGGGCAGTCCTGTCCCTCTGGAATCGTAGTACTGAAAAGCTGGGTGGGATTTCAAGAGATCAGTGGTCCATTGCCCTACGCTGAGCTGGTCAGCAGTACCCTAGACCATCCTTAATAAAAGCATGCCTAACTGCTCTTAAAACTTCCAGATTTCTAAAGCCTTCCTAGTCTATGGCCTTCCGAGCTAACCTATTTCGGTGTTTAATAGTCCTTTCGATTGGAAAGCATTTTCCTAATGTCTGTGCTAAATCTCCCATGCTATAACTTAAGCCAGTTATTTCTTGGTTTTCCTCTCATGGCCATGACTAAGAATTAGCCATCTGCTCTTCATTTAAGGAGAGATTGTTTCATTTTTAAAAATCTACCATTATTTAAATATATTTTTAATATGATAAAATGCAATAATACTGGCAGGATGAGGATTTGCTGGATAGGACCTAGTTAGCGGTCTGTAGGCTCACTCTCCTTTCCCTGTGCCAGCCTGCAAGCGTTCCTGTGCAATAAGAGAAACCCTCCCTTCTGCTGGATGAATCTCTGCCTGTATCTACATGCACTGGTGTGGCCAGAATTCAGTAACATCTTGCCCTGCTCTGAATTTTTACACTTGTAGGGCAGATGTAGCAAGGACCTAGGGTGTTGGCAAATACCTGTGTTCAGGGAATTTGTCTCAGGCATAAATTTTATACCACAAACATAGTAGCCCCTTAGACAAACTTAACCTCAAAATGAGTAGGTCCAGCCGTTGCTTAAAACTATGGAATCCTGTAAGACCACAGCAACGGCTTTGCAGATGAGGACAAAATTTGATTCAATGTTTTAACCTCTTTAAAATATTTGCAAACATTAAAAGCCATATTATATTATCATGTAAAGCTGGAGAAATTGAGTTCTGCTGAGTTAATCCTGAGTAACACTGCTGGCCATAAAAACAAGTTTGACCTCAATGTGTATGACAGACAGGATTAATCAATTTAAAATGTTTTCAGTATTTCAGAAACATGAAATGCTGTGTAAATGGTAAATATTAATTTCTCTACCTAATGTGGATTTTAGTTGACAACAGAAAAAAGTATTTACCCCAGTGACCAACATTTGGTCTTAGTGTAAGTTAAAAACTGTAGCTCTGCAGAGTGGCGGTGGTCATCCTGCTCTTACTCTGGGCTGTGCAGAGGGAACTTAGTGCAAGCATAGTAAATGGGGATAGTACAAAGCTTGGAATAGTAAAAGGTCATGAGGAGCTCAGCAGAACAAAACTAACTCCAAAAAATAACAAGTACGTTTCAGCGGGTCGCTTTACTTCTGTCCCCCTGCATGCTTTGAAACAGGACAGTCACATACACAGACTGCACAGTGGATCTGTGTCATTTAAAGGGGCATTTATGGGGCCTACCAACAAATTCAGGCTGTCCAGAATTTCAGGAATCATTAACAAAAAAGGATTTTTTTTACCTCATAGTTATGAAAAGATCTCCAACATGAGCCATGGTGTCCAGGCTGCAGAACTGATGCTGCACTGTCTTATTCAATTTGCAGAGATACCAGAGATCTCCAAAGTGTGAGTAATTCTGCCTTTCTTTAGGTCTTGTGACAATAACACTGTTATAATACTCCTGTAGCAGTACCATCTGACTGTTTAAATGCTGGCCAGATTCTACCCTTGATCATTGTACAAATCATCCTCTGGTATTAATTGAGAAGCGACTAGGGCAGGTGTAAAATGCAGACTTGGAAATTCTGTGTTCCCTTAGGCTTTCTGCAGCTCCCAACATCCCTGCTGAGATCCAACATCATATTCCTGACTGTGAACTCATGATGATAGCTTCCCCAAAGGCATCCAGGCATCCAGTCTTACTCATTGGTTTCATACAGTTTCATACAAATCTAAGTATTCTGTATAAAATTCAGTGGGATTTGCTAGAAAATTCAAAGTAAGTGGGTATTTCCATGTGGGTTAGAAGAACAGAAGCAACACAAAAATGGAAATAACTCCACATCTTGCACTTCCATTTTTTAATAGAAAACCCAGGCACTCGGTTTCCCAGTAAAACTTCTCAGTGCTAATTTTCATGCAAACAAACTACTACTTAGAGTGCTAATGTGTCTTTTGCTATGACTTGTGAGACATGTTTCACTGTTTTATGATATTCTTTTGTAGGTGCAATAGCAATCTATTGCCTACATAAGATTACATTTTCAAAATGCAGTCTTTTTTAATGTATGCGCCATTGTTCTGGCAATTTGAATTGCATATAAAAATTAGTATGAAATTTTGCATAGTAAATTGGCTTTTAATGTGCAAATTATAGTGCATGCATGAAAGTTTTGAGTCAAAACATTGGGAAAATAGACATAAAATGCATTTTTTTAAATTAACTGATAAGGAGTTATGTGGAATATGAAAAAATATGTAAGAAGGGGAGGAAGGGTAGATAAAATGTCAACCCTGACATTTTTGTCACTGCTCATTTACATTTTTCACAAATTAAATAAGGTTCAATAAAATGCCAGATCAGCTTTTCTTTTCCTTACTTTGAAGCAGCATTTCTAATAGTTAAGGTTAGACATTTACTATCTGGGGCAGAATTGGTCTTCTGTAGTCCTAGCTTTAAGCTGTTACTTTCAATGCAAGTTTTCCAGAGTAAAGACCAAAACATGACATAGAGTTCACAGAAGAATTCTTTCTGCTTGAAATGAGCTTGGCTTCTCAAAACAAAGCAGCAATGGGATGGGACAGCTTTATTCTGTGCTCACTGCAGTCAGTAGGAAGTCTTCTACAGAAGAGCATCTACCTCGTGGGGAGCATTATAACCAGTAATAAGCATTTTCAGCAGCAGAGCCTCTATTGCAAATTTTTCTTTGCATCAAACACACAGTCACCAAGCCATCTAAATGCATTAGAGCTCTTTGGAGTTGCAAAAAGACTCAAGTGGGCTTTGAATTCATTCCAAAGGGCATTCAAGGCTACCTCTACAGTTAAACTTGTCTTTGGAGATCTGCAAATGCATTGTATCAATTTTTTATTAAAGTTCTCTTGACTCGTGCACACAGTGCAAAAAATGAAAAGATGTTTTAATAATGTAACTACAGACATCTGAACGATAATCAAATATTAATAATCTCCTTATTTAGTTTTGCAATTGATAGAGGCTAGAGAAATGAATCCTTCCAGGTGCTGTTCTAAAACAGAAAGGCCATAGAATCATAGAATGGTTTAGGCTGGAAGGGACCTTGAAGATCATCTAGTTCTACCCCCCTGCCATGGGCAGGGACACCTCCCACCAGCCCAGGTTGCTCAAAGCCCCATCCAGCCTGGCCTTGAACACCTCCAGGGATGGGGCAGCCACAACTTCTCTGGGCAACCTGTTCCAGTGCCTCACCACCCTCTGAGTGAAAAATTTTTTCCTGATATCTAATCTAATCTCTCCTCTTCCAGTTTAAAACTGTTACCCCTCGTCCTATCACTACATGCCCTTGCAAAAAGTCCCTCTCCAGCCTCCTTGTAGGTTCCCTTCAGACACTGGAAGGCCACTATAAGGTCTGCCTAGAGCGTTCTCTTCTCCAGGCTGAGATGAGGAGAAAGTCTGTATGAGTGTATTGGTAGAAACTATACAAATTAATACGAAAAGTAAACACCTTGTTCTGATTGATATGTTGGAGAAAAATCAGCAAAACCTCTGTACATGATGTGGTGTTTCACAAAGCTATTGGAGATGTCAGAGGTCAATGGGCAAGGGTCACCCAATGTTTATAGTATAACGATGTTTTCAAGTTTTTTAAAAGCTTAGGTTCCTTACCAAAGTCCTTGAAAGACATGGAGGTATCATATAATAAAAGAGAAAGTTCTCTTCAGGCTGCTTGTCTTCACAATGAAGGATGTTATGAGCAGTCTCTGAAATTATCTGTACTGACACAGATAGTACTCAATAAACTCGCCATAAACAGTCTTGGATTGACAGAGAAGATCCCAGTGATAAGTTTGAAAATGGTGAAGAATTATTCAAGATAGTCAAGTCTAAAGATGACATCTAAAAATTGGAAACATTGGGCAGCTAGAATAGCTTCTATATGAAGAAAGCCAAAATAGACTTGGACTGACCAGCTTACAAAAGAAAGTTTTAGGAAGTATTTGAAAGAGAACTCTGAACTTGTGACTGCAGTGGAGGCTAATCATAATTTTCTGTGATACCAGGAATTAGGAGGATTCAAATGAAATCCTATCAGGCAACAGATTTAAAATTAACAAAGGGATGTGCTTTTTCACATAACATACAATTACATTGTGGAACTCGATACCACAGAATGTTTTGGACATGAAATACATAGTGTCAAGAAGAGGAACGGATAAATTCGCAGATACTGTTTGGTAACTATAGCACAGGATGGTCAATATATAAACTCTAGTTAAGGACCTCCTTCAGCTGCTAAGTGCCAGTGCCTCTGGAGGACCACTCTATGGATGTGTCACCTCTTGCATTTATTCCCTTAGCATCCACTCTTGGCCACTTTAGAGAGAGGTTACAGGGGAACGTGGACCCAGAGGGACTGTGATCTGACCTACCATGACAAAAAAATGTTGTAATACTTCCTTCCTTGACATCTTGGAAAGAAACATAATTAAATAAGTTTGCTGAAATTCACTCTTTGGCCTCTGGGTACAAGAAGTACCAGTACAAAAAAGTAAGAGGCATAAAAATAGACAAATTGTTAATATTAGGACTTTTAGTACATATTACTGAGTGATGATTAACTGACCATTATGGTGGGAAACCATTACCTATAGACTTCCCACCTGTTGAATTTGAGGGGAGAGGGAAATGGGGAAGGATTTTAATGGATGTTGCAAGTAGTTACATGCGCATTGGTATGTCAGGTGCATTCAACAGACCTATACTTCCTACACTCTGTTCCTCATCCTTAGACTTTTATCCTATTTCAGCTGACATTGATGGAAAAACTCCTTTTATGCTGAACTATTTCTCTTAATAGCAAAATTGACCTGAAAATATTCTCCCCACCTGTCTCACAAACAGTTGTTTAAAAATGCAGAAAGTAAGATGTGCTGGCTTTTTAAAGCTCGGGTTGTGAATCTTTCTTATTCAACTTTAGTAGAAATTAAAGCCTTAGGGAGTAGAAATCTACATTTAGTAACCACCTACCATAATGTATTGTGAATGATAAACTCAAAAGGTGACAAGAAAATAATAACGGAAAACGCATTATCCTAAACATTTCTGAAAGGTAGGTTCTTCTGTGAAAAGCAACCGAGATCACTGGGAGGTCAAAATGAAGACTTTGCATTAGGCATGTATGTGACGAGCAACCTGCACAAAAATGGCAACAAAAGGAGCAAGAGGATTAAGTATTTGGCATTCGTATGTCATAATCTACGTCCAACTAAATTATGAAGTAACAATATTAAAAAATAATTACCTGACCTTCAGAAAGCTATTTTTAAAACCCAGGTTTTTGAGACAGATGCTTCACAGTTTTTCATGCAGAAGCTGAAAGTATTTCACAATGTTAAAGCTTCTATGTGCATTTTCTGCCAAAATGGAATACGATATTTATGAGATTGATTTTGTTTCTGCCTTTGCAAATTATTGCTAATGACAGAATAAAAGTGCATATCAGAATCCCCTAATATTAGCGTGCTTAAGCTTATTCAGTCTTCATTTTCTTATGGCCACACCACAAAGAAGAGATTCAGAATTCAGCAGCTATCGATATACTCTGAATAAACAACTGCCAAAGCTGGTGCCGGCAAGGCTCCAGCAGCGCTACCAGTAATTCCCCGTACCCCTTTTCCTGTGGTTGACCCAAATGAGTGTTCATGCTGGCTACCACCAGTCCTCCTCACAGAGCGGGTGGAACATGAGGTCTAAGCAGGGCTTATCTCCTCTGGCAGAAATTCTGTATAGGACAAAAGGCCACAAACATCTGCTTCCACGCTGTCCCCCGTCCCCTGGTAGGCTGTTGGCTGCATAGGAACCTCCCGCAGAAACTGGATCGTAGTTGCTGCTGGGGGTGTCTGCAATCAACATGTATTGTCATTTGGGACATTTTTCAGTTTAAAATGTCTCTTTGTAAATATGTCTTTGTAAAATATAAACTAGGCTGATCATTACTGATGAAGTACATTTCCTTAAGCCTTTAGGGGATGAAATTAGAAGAGTCTGTAAGAAATCTCTATACCCATGTGTAGAGATTCCATTTAGAAAAGCTGAGCAGTTGAAATCAATGGAGGCTCCAGCTTTTTGGTGATTGACCGCTTCTGCTGAGCTGACTGCTGAAAGCAGAGTCTGAGCTGGAAAGCCTCATAATTCCTGAAGATGTGGAAAACAAAGAAAAATGCTACAGGTTTATAAACTGCTTCATAAGCAGCCCTTGGAGCAGCCTTGTGGTAGGAATGGGGCAAATGGAGAACACTGATGCTGAGGTAGCAGAATTATGCTCAAGCAGAAAAATAATTATTTCGCATTGTCACTAGATGTCAGAAAGTTTAACTGTGGTCATTCAGCAACAGTCAAAAGCAGCAAGCTGCCCCTAATAGAAACTCACATTAGTAACAGTAAGAAAATTTTCCATATTTTGTCATGAGACACATGAAAATCACAATGTGTATACAAGAACTTTGAAGTGAGACATAACGATAGGAACAGCAAGGATAACGGTCTGGACAAGCTCTGGATAGATGAATTGCATAAACAATTTCTAGAAAAAATTCTTGAGGAAGGTTTGGTACCTCTGCTGCCAACTTTTCAGTGAGAAATCTTAAAAGATGGAAAAATATAACTTGTAATTTAATGTAAGCCTGGGGGAGAATTTTGACAAACAGGTCTCACTTACTCCATTTCAGGGTATGAGAAGATGTAAAAGATGTAAAACCAAGGAGAAAAAAAGAGCACAATGCACTTACCATAACCTACAAATGATCTACCAGACATAGACAGAAGCAATGCTATTAAAGAAACCAAAAAATTTTGGGATGGCTGGTAGAAAACTTCATCGATTCTCACAGACATCTAAAATAAAAAAGCGAATTGACTGTGGGAAGTGGACTAGTCCTACAAGAAAAGGAAATAGTTCTTCTGAGGAAAATGCATAGATTTGGGGAAAATCCCAGAGAACTCATGCTCGTATTGTGCCGACCAAAGAATATGCAAAACAGAAGACATTATTTCTTCCTTGTATAGAGAATACTAAGAATAAACTTACAATAAACCTGTAGACAGCTAGCAGAGCCTGGAATCATTTGGTAATGAAATTATTTGAAAACAGAGGTGACCGGGACCTGCTCAGAGTTGACTATTGCACTAGTTTTATTAAAGAAATTCAGCTAAGTAATTCATTAGTCAGCAAGGAAATGAATCACAACAGGGCAGCATTAGCCAACAGCATCTATGATAAAGTTGTTTCAGATAACAGAACGCATTGAATATCTCAGGAATTTCAAATATTTGAAAGGTACGGAGGTTTCATAGACACGCTTCCAGCATGTGTTATTCAGAGGTCGATGGACTTTGAAAACTGTGTTGAAACAGCAAAGCAAACACTAGGGCAAATGAAGATGATTAAGACTCTATCTTGGTTTACTTCACTACAAAGCCACACCTCTGCGTTCAAGAGCCTCATTCACATGTGTAATACGGACCAGGAAGATCAGGTTGGCAAAAGAGCAGACGTTTGAGGGTGTTCTCATGAACTCAACCGCCTCTCATTATGAGAGTGCAACTTGTGACGACAAAAACAACGAGGGTAAAGAAAAGTAACTGTCTAACAAACCTTTAGATCCTACCACTAAGCAGAGAGAGAGAGGCAGCTCATTTGCAGACAATGAAAACAAGAACCACCACCAAATGATATAAAACCTGTCTTTCAAGTCAGAGAAGCCACATTCACTTCAGATAAAAGAGGATATTCCAAGTAGGACTACCATCCTCCTGTTTTCTCATGAACACGTCTTCTTTCTCACTTAGAAATCTTGTCTGGCAAGATATAGAGGAATTCTATGTTTATCTAAGATTTCGAGGTATGCAGCGGCCCTTTTCCTGGTAAGTCTGATGGTTTTGCAATGACAACGAGCATGCAGAGTTGTGAGTGGAGGCTTGACATAGTTTTAGAAACCCTGGTCCTTTACAACACATTGGAGATTGTGGCTCCATGAGTACAGTAGGTTTGATGTTTCCCCAAAAAGTGCGGCTGTGCGTGCACAGTATGATGGCGCTGCCCAGAAATTCCAGGCTCATTCTGTAGGTCCAACAGAGAAGGCTTTTATTGTGCTGACTCTACACTGACAGTGCATAACCCCAATTCAAACCTGAATAATAGCAATACAGGTAAGATCAGAGTTTCATCTAGCTCTGCACCTTGCCTCCAACAGTGACCACCAAGTGAGTGTCCCAAGAAGATTATAAGGACCCTCTCGAGACCCTTCCCAAAATATTTTTTGAGTATCTAGTGATCAGTTATTTTAGGGTTTCCTAAACTAGATACTGTGGGTTTGTATTGAACAGCCCTTGGTGTCCTTTTCTTCCATTAATTTATCAAATACTTTTTTGAATTCAGGTACATTTTCAGCATCCACAATGTCCTGTCACAAGTTCTACTGGTAAATTATGTGATGAGTGAAGACATAGCTCCTTTTGTTCACCTGGAGGCTGGCATCTTCTGGTTTCATCTGATATCTTCCAGATTTTGTATTGAAAGAATAAGTTATTTCCTATTCAACTTGTCCAGGCCACTCCTGATTTTATTGATCTCAAGCATATGTCTTCTTAATGCTTTTCACCACGAAAACCTTCATCTATTTTATTGTTCTTCATCCTGTAGCCGCTCCATATCTTTAACCATACTTGCTGCACTTATCTGTGTCTTTTACAGTACTTCTATATCTGTCTTCAGATGGATACGTAACTATAAACACTGTTGAAGATGTGGATGTGTCATGTATTTATACAACAGCAAGAGGATATTTTATGTTCTTGATTCTTTTTGTAGTGATTTCTAGCACTGTTTGCCTTCATTTTCCATTTCTCTGCAGTGAATTTTTGTTGCCTAGTCATTATGTGGCAGGAGGTGCTTCTGTGAGTCTGCAATCAGCTGTACTCTAGATCACTCTGACTAATTCAGTGTCACCAGCAAACATTTTCATCCCTTTTCAACACTGTTTTCTGATCACTTGTGATCTGTGTTGAGCAATGCAGACTTCAGCACAGAGCCATGAGGGACTCCACGTGTGACCTCTTTCTACTGTGAAAAGCAACTATCCTATCTTCTGAACATTTCTTCATGTCCGATTAGCTTCCTCAAGAGCCTTGAGGGAGGCAACTTTTTAAGTGCCTTCTGGAAATCCAGGCAGATGGTATCAAACAGATCTGTGTTGCCAACATGTTTTATTGACTCCGTCAGAGGACTTCAATAGATTAGTGAAGGACGACTTCCCTTTACAAAAGCCATGTTGACTCTTCTCCATATTTATCCTGATGTCTACTAATTCCACTCTTTATTATCATTTCTTCTGGTTTAACCAGTACAGGTTGTTAGTTCACGGTATTGAAGATCTGCCCTGGAGTCCTGCTTAAAAACTTGTGCCAGGTTAATGAGCAGGAAGTTTAGCAATGACTTCTTCAAGTTGTCTTTTATGGGAGGTGTATTAAATGAATGCAGTTAGGCAGCTGGAGCTCTGACCCTTTAAAGTACGTGCAGGAGACAGCTCCAAAACACTGTGTCCATGCCATGGCACGGGTTGAGCAGCAATGCTGGGATCACCACGTTTGAGAAGCCTCTTAATAAAAATCCTGCTGAGTGTTTGCTCTCCTGTGTGGATCTCCATTTCTGCGAGAAATATAGAAGATGACCACTCGTGTTTCATTTAGAATGAAACAAGGACAAAAAAAAAAGCTCAGGCAGCATCTAGATTTGAGCTTAACCATAGATCAGGCTTTTCAGGATTGGAGAATTTTGTTAAGCATATTAAAAGACTCTTTATTTGGATCTTTCTAGTTTCACAATACTGTGACTGTTGACTTCACTGAATTTGTGTAACGGAAGTAAAGGCTAAAATGAAAAGCAGATTTCAACCATGAGTACAGCTAACTTCGTGAGCATTCTGCCTTAGGAGTTGTGTGTGGACCTGAGAGTAGTTTGGTTTTCTCTATTTTTATAGTTAGTATTCAAAGCATTCAGCCATGATATTACCTACTCATTGACTTCGTCAGATAGATTATGGAAAAAATAAGTGGTTTATTATGTTACAGGCTCTTGGGTTCTTGGCTGCTTGGGAGAAAAATAATGTAATCCAAACAGTTTCTAATATATTCTGCAGGTATTTCCAATAAGACAGCCTGTATAAGTATATAGCAGATTTGATCTATTAAATGCTTGCCAATTATGTATTTTATTCTGGAAGACTTCCTGGCCACTTCTTCAACAGATATATCTGTCCAACACACTGACACCATAGTTATTTGTAAAAGATATCAACAGTCCAGGCAGTATGTCTATCACAGGGCATGTGCTGTAACTTCAAAAAACCATTAATGGAACATATTTGCCTCTTATTTTTTTGTACATTGCTTGTGACTACTGCTATCATAAATTAGAAGTACTCAAGTGTGTTCTCCGTAATGCACACTTTCACTTTGGCTTGACGCTGCCTGTAACTAATGGCACAACTTCAGCTTTGCTGCTCTGCACACATGCTTATGCCATCTCTCTCTTTCTGGATATTAATAATTTCCATTCAGTTACATTCTTTGACACACAGTGCTTTGAAAAAGCATAGTATATGCTATAATACCTAATGATGATGTATATCTTGCTTATTTAGTGTGTGAAATTACATCAATAAAGCAGGGAAAGCCATTCTCAATTTGTAAACACAAAGTCCCTGGACAGTATAACCATCCAGATGGCAGCGAGTGTGAATTTTGCATTTTGATTGAGATGGTTAATATTGAAGTGAAAACAACAGCAAAAAAAAACATGTTGGCAGAAAATTGCCTACTTGACGATGCATCTGGCAATGTAGCAGGTACATCATTTATTCCAAGTGCAGAGAACATTTGCACTTAGAAAACATAACCAAATATAATGTTTTCTGATTCTAATCAAGTAGAGTTTCTTTTGTGATAAATGGAAATCGAGGTGTTCCCTACTTCCAGAAAGTATGAATTGGTACAACAACCAGTGAGGAAAAAGCAGTGAGTTGTTTTAAAGTTAATAATAAACTAGGAAACATATATACAGCCAATACTGCAACCAAGTTATGTTAATGCTGAAGTCTTAGCACTTTCAAGAGTGCATGCTCAAAATTAATAGCCAAATGCATGTGCAAAATAGTTTTATGGCTGATTTAATTCATTTTAAGAGCCTCATGTTACTTTTCTTCAATGAGTGATGCTGAAATGTAACAGCTGCATTGTATTCTCCCCTCATTCTTTGTGCAAATTTCCTTTTATCACAACTGAATCATTTTTTTCTTCCTCTTTCTATTTTAGTTCATAAATTTATAGATTTTACCATCCACTTTAGTTTACTATGAAACTAAGAAGACCAAAGTCTGTACTATAATGAAACAGTTTTAACTACTGAACGCTGCTTGCTCATATTTTTGATTCTCTGGATTCTTTTGTTCCATCAAATTCAATTCAACAAGTGTCAATATAGGTGCCAGCAGGCAGAAATCAGCTTTTTAAAAAGAATATTCCATCATAACAGTCCAGTTAGAGAAGCCAAAACTGTATACCAACATTTTTTTAAATGGTCACGTATGTTAGTATCTAGCTTCAATGCTGGTATTTCTTTCTTTACAAGACAAGAACGGAAAAAAGGAGGCAAACCTAGCCTTAATAAATGTCAGGCAATGCTTATCAATGGCTAGTTACGGTAAGGAGGTGGGGATTAGTTCAGGAATTGTAAGGTAAATATGAAACTGTCTAAAGCAAAGAGCGGGCTGTCCTTGTAAGATGATCTTCCGGGTCACTACTTGCAAGTGGAATTTCTTAGAATTCAGTCTTGGGCACAGTATCATTCAATGGTTCTATTCATCACCTTCATTAATGATCAAAAATAGAATATACTAATGAAATTTTTGATGGCAGAAAGCTGAAGTATGTCAAGAAGGAAGAAAGGCAATCCTTGAAGACATGAGGACTAGCAACAGGGTAGAAGTTAGAGTGAACTCCATTGCACTGGAGGTCAGTTCCTCTACATTGTCACAGAGTCTGCATTTACGTCTTGTAATCATCTTGTCATCTTCTAGATGGTGTAAAAATCCTTCCCCGTCAGAGCTTGGACATGAATGAGAACATGCACCACCTCTGCTGTATCATGATTCCTCTTTCTCATGGCAGCCACCTAAATTCTGCCCGTGCCATCTAGGATGTCCTTTGTGAGTCTCTAGGTCAGAACTGACTCCTGAACCAAGATTTCTTGCTTGTGGCCAAGTCTGCCTGGGCATTTCTTCTTCCACGGCCTCCAGGTTTCTAAGGAAGTTCTATGCTCAGGGGGAGAAAATACCGGGGACCTTATTTATTTACTTATAAAGCATTGGCAGTGGGCCTGAGGTGCCAACACTGAATCATATGGACAGTTTTCTGAAGAAAGAGCCATCCTTGAATGCTGGACCAGTTGACTTGGTTTCTAGGTCCTATGTCAATGTCACAGTGTCTGTGGCAATGCCACTGCCTTGATTAGCCATTAATGGAGTGCACCATGAATGTCTATGGTTTATTGATATCTGTGTTGTATTCCTAGTGCAATATATGGTTTATGGTGGGAATAATGACAGCTACCCAGTAGGGTACCTTTGGCCATTCCTTGCTGCTGACATGCTGGTCTATTCTTGCTTACCATTAAGTGGTGAGACACTAACCAAAAGCTTCCTCCTGTGTTTGCTTCCTTTCCCTCAGAATTGCATCTATTCATTGTGTCTTTTACTTTTCATCCCCAGCAAGCAGACCCAGACATAGGGAACTTTTTCAATAATCTGGAACTTGGCACATATCTAATCTTCCTCATCTAAGAAAGATTGATTCATCTTAAAGAATCAATTTGATTCTCCAGCTATGGAGAAGACCTGTTAGAAATTATTACAGGTTTATGGCATAAGAGAAGAAAAAAAGTGTAGCTTCTCTAATATAGTAAGACAACAATGATTGCAATGAAGAGATATTTTGCACAGGAAAAAATGTCCTTGAGAAACTGAGTTTGGAAATAAGAAAAACATCCCAACGTTATAGCAGTGAGGTTCTGGAACAGTCTTCTCATGTGGCCAGCAGAGGCAAATAATGTGATTTATTTTGAGATGAAGCTTGACAGTGTTATTAATTGGGTTATATCTGGGTTTACATGTGATGGCAGGAGCTCGGACTTTGCGATTTTTGCTACTCCTTTCCAGTTCTTACCTTATGTTCATCTATTCCTAAAGTTTGGGGACAGCTGTGCCCACAGATTTCAGCTATACATGAGGCTATTATGCCTTTTTTGCTCTGTCACTAATAGTTTGTCGTGCTCCGAGCCCGTAGCATAGCATCTGGCATATCTGATGGAGATGGTGAAGTAAGAAGGCTAAACGAATTGCAACACTTTTTTCTGTGTTTTCATTAAGAACACGATATGCATCAAATCACAATATTTAGAACAGTACTGCAAACAGATTTCTGCAGAAGGGAAACTTCACTAATGGTTTGTGTGTAATGTGTATTTCTCATGTTACCTAAATAATTCTGAAGTCCTCCTTTTCTGAAAGAGTTTCCTTCTGAGATAGACATGGTCAGCAGTCAGAGAATTCTTAAGGAACTGAGGACTGCAGGGGATCTCCCAGGTGAACTCCACATTATGGTCTTGAAGGCAATAGCGTTAGATAATTCTCTTATGGAAAAAAAAACCAGCTTCTCCTCCTCACTCTGCAAAAGCTCCTTGAGAACTCCTTATTCTTCTCAGAATAAGATGCTTGATAATTTCTAGATTTCACAGGCTGTAGTTATTTACTCTGATGATGGTGTTTTCTTTTAGCTTAAGTAGAACTTCTTTCCCCTTTATTTTTTTAACCACTTGATATATTTATAAAGCAGTCACGACCCTTTTCAGACTTCATCTCCATGTCCTTATTATTGTCCAGAAGAAGAGACTTTCCATTCTCCTTTCCACACTAGTAGCCCCTCTGGATGTGACTGCAGTCTCATTACAGGCATATTGATAAAGCAACACTGAAACTCATTTTATTTGGAATTTTTCTATCAGGCCTTGAAAAATTAAAGTTGAAAAATGAGCTTACAGAGAGAATTGGCTTCCCTACCTCTATTCAACCTGTTTATTTTTAGCTGAGTATTACTGAATATGGAAGCAGTCCAGTTTACATCCTGGTTTGATTTCCTGTTTACATGAGCCAGTCTGGTGTCACCATCGTATTTCTGGACCACTCTGGAAGCCTGTGTGCAGCCTTCCTTCCACCTCCAAGGCGAGCTGCCCTACACAATAGAACTATTGTTGTGCTCTCCGATAACGAAATATGAATATTGTTGAACACAGTGTATGTTGGGCTTATGTCACTTTGTTAAATATGCACAGATAGAGCAGCAAACCTGTCACTGAAATGTGGGAGAAAACTCACATCAGAGAGTAAAGTCAGAACTGTACCCACGTATGTTTGAAGTTAATATAAAAACAGACCTTGTCCCTTATACGGTGGCTCCCCATAGTACAACTTTCATGGGCTTGAGGGGGAGGGGTATCTTCAAACTATAAAGCTCACTATTTCCCTTAAGAGACTATTAAGAATATTTTTTTAAAATCTACAAAATAGTCGAGAATCTGAACTGGCCATTATGACTACTAATCCTCATAATAGCAGGCATTTTGCTGGAGGAACTCTTAGAGAGCTCAGTTTCACCGGCATATCTAATGTATTAGTAGCAGCAGTCTCAGTCCTTGTTATTATTATTTTAATAGGATTTTCAGAATAAAATGGAATAGTATGTGCATCCAGAGAATGCTAATGCCAGGTAAAGGAGCAGTGTTTAATCATTTTGGCTTAGATTTTGCCTATTCATTTTTAGTTTTATTTTCAGTAAAGACAGGTTTTGGAGAAGTGGAAATATTTTAATTCATATCAATTAATATAAAACTAGAGACAAACATTAGCATGCAGTTTGTTTAATGATAATGCAAATATTGCTACTCGAATGGATACGAACCTTGAAATAGAACAGATAAACAGATTAATTCTTTTGTTCTTGAGAGTGATATACAAAAACTAAACATGATAAATGGTGCAAAGCTCATTCAGTTTTTACACATCTTTCGGATTCATTGATGCGAGATTTTAGTACTAGGTATTTTGGATCTTTCAAAAGGAGCACCGCAAACATAATTTGTGTTTGAACTACTGTTTTCAAAAGCAAATTCTGAGTGGCACCTAACATGCCCTGTGCACAGGCTTACCTTCTGCTGCTGGTATTTCCATTTCAGATGTGCTGCGGCTGTGCCTGGGGAATACCCTCGATGAAAGCTTTGTCACAAGGAGGCAAATGAGGTTCCCCCAGCGCAGCCCAGCGTAGTGCTGCAGCTGGCTGCTGGCCGGCAGCAAACCAGACCCGTGTCACGTTGTGCCACATGTACGTCCTAGTCACAAGACAGAAAAAATCCTGCTTTAGAAATCGTACGTCGAATTTTAATAAAGTCAAAAGACACAGATAGAAAATGGCTCCTGATTTTCCTGATCTTATGTCCAACCGCGCAAAGCAGGTATCCTAGTGAAATCAGCGTTCCTATGTTAAAAGTGACATGTACAAATAACAGCCAGCAGTCCTCTCAGTGATTTACAGTGAAACTATTGAAATGTCGCTATGAAAAGGACACACAGCAATTTATTCGGGGCCCATATGCTATTTATTATAATACCGCTAAAATCTTGCAGGAAGTATTCATTGTATTCTGAAACACCCTTTTTTCACATTCACAAAAATCAAACAAAATACCTCAGTCACCAGAGTATATCTTTAATTACATGAAAATTTTTAAAAGCCAAACAGAAAAAGTTTAAGTCTGGACAGTATTTCCCAGCTGTTTTCTTTTTAGAACTGCTCGTGGTAGGGGATGATGTTGCTGATCATCACGCACGTACTTATTTTTGTTTCAGTTGCACGTTAGCAATACCTAAAAACAACTTTAAACCTGAATGCTGCCACATTGCTGTACAGCAGCAAGAACAAAGTTTCTTCTATGTATGGAAACTGTGTGCGTACGGGGAGGGGGGGGAGTGTGTGTATGTGTGTGTTACAGTTAGAGAGGAATCCAAATTATGCAGTGATTATGAAACTCAGCAATTATGATCTAAAATGTTTATTAGCTGTATAATAAATATCACATTTAAAGTGTTTGAGCAATATTGTGCAATGAATTCCAGAAGATGGTAAGTAAATAAATAATAACTCAGCAAGCCAGGTAAAATTAAATTGCAGTTATTAGTATTTTCAGTGGTAATTATAGAAGAGTCTGTCATTGCCTAACTGAGAGTAATAGAGGCAAATGTCAAGAAATCCAGCAGTCACATGCCACTTAATTAGTATGAATGGAACACATTATACAGACACTGATCAGGTCTTTATGACTCATTTAAAATGAGATTAGTTTCGGGTTTAAATCAGAAATTAAATTTATTTGTTGTATCCAAAGGATACAATGCATCTTCCTCAGATTTATTGTCCACAATGTCCTCTGTGTTCAAATGGAGTATTTTGAGAATCCAGGAGGATTGCCATTTGTTAGTTTGTTACTTATAATTTAAGTGGTCAAACTGTAACTGAGGATCTGCCAGAAAACCCAATATGATTATTTTTACCCGCTTTGGAAACAAACGTGACTAAATACCGCAATGTTTTGAGGGTCAGAGTATACAAAAAGTACTTGATGCTGATATTCCTGTATTTAACTACTTCCAACCAGCATGAAACATTTTGCCATTTGTGGAAAGACACATTGCATTTCGGTTTGTCAGATCAAAGACAAATGTTTCAATTGGACTTAGTTTTTATGTGTACCCTTGAGCTGTTCAATAGCTTCCTGGCATTTATACCCCACGCTCCAGTCCTTTCATGTGCTGGGTCCCTATCCCAAGTTGTACTGTCTTCAATGGTAAAGACATTTCTGCATCTGTAAGTATAACAGTGCATTGTTTTTGTCAGAAAGCAGAAAAAACTTTGGCAAAATCATTTCCTGTGGAAAATTTAACTTTTACAGAAACAGCATTTTCCACTCAAACTCCACATTTTTAGAAAAAAACCAACCAACTGCACTTAAAATATATTTCAGGAGTGTTATTTTAAAATCTATGAATGCTAAGGTCTATTTTTTACTCTAAATTAAAATTATTAAAATGATTAAAATTTAAACAATTAAAAAAACTTTTCAGACGCAGTATAGATAAAATTTATTGAGGTTTCAGGTACAGGACATATTGATCATAATTTAATTATAACTACAGTAATACATTAGTAATTACACACCACCATGATGAATATGTTACTCCAAATAGGTAAAATCTTAGAGTTTGTAGGTAATTTCAAAGGGCAGGAGAAATTGGTGCCAAAGTGAGCTATCATTGTAACGTAGTCACGCCAAACTACAAGGAACGCACAAAGTCTTGTTTTGCTGGACAAAGGAGGAATCAAACCATAGGAGACAATGCTTTAGGGTTCTTTCAGCCTTCCCTCCCACCGCAGTTCTTTGATTTCTTTCTGGAACACAGTTTTTGGGTAGATATGCACTGGGTTTTGAACATAGCTCCAAGCCACGCAGACATTGCGGCCAAACAGCTTTGAGGTGAGCCTGTGCTCCATCCCAGTCTTCAGGGAAACCTCTGAAGCTTGGTAAACTAGGACATTTGGTACTCCCGCCCATCAACTGGGCATAACCATGGTATGCATGCCAGGAAACACATTTACCAGTTAACACATGCTTACCTGTGGGAACATGAGAAGCCACCTTTGAACAGAAAAAGCAGGCTGTCTTCCTTCCCTGCAGCAGCTGGAGCAGTGCACAGCAAGGCAAAATGAGAATAACAGGAGAGAAGCTGCGTGTAATCTATTTGCTTTTATCCAAGGACCATACTTGTATGGATTGTTAAGACACAACCACAATTTTCTTCTACAGATTTTGGTTGCAACTTCCTGTTCTATCTATAGGGTGAGTAATTTGCCCTGTGTCTCTCTCTCTTTTTCCGCCTCTCCTACAGCTACACAAATACCCGCTCATGCACACATGCTAGATTGGTCAGATGTCTGGGTTTAACCCAGACAGCTTCAGTCTCAGATCAAAAGTCTCGGTTAAAGCACTGCTTTTACTGCTGAAAGTGTAGGTTTCTGTGTTCATCGCACAGAGATGAGACAGCCTCGTGCGACATTTGCAGGACTGAGGGAGATAAAACTGGTGCTGTTGGGTTTTGCGCTCAGGACTGCCTGGCAGCTCTCACAGGTACATATGCATATGCAAGCGATGCTAGGCAAAGTTCTCCACCCAGCTATTTCTAATTCCTTTGTTTCGTATATGCCTTTGTTTTGGCTAGCGACACATGCCTGGTCTGGGGGGGGCTTTTTTTTGTCCTTCGGAGATTGTATATCCTTCTTATAGTTAACCCAAGTGAAAGGCCACTGTTACACTTGCAAGTCTACGACGGTTTATTACAAGGCAGTGATAGGCTATGCACCCGGCCAGACTGATAGCTGGGTCCTTGCAATGTCAGGCAATAGAGACACGAGATTCAAATGCAATATAAATCCATCATCTCGCCTTCTCTCCTAATCAAGTCGTCTGTAACTCTGTTTTGTGAATAAATGAGTGGAGTGAAGAAGACCGTACCACATTCAAGACTTCATCCACTGGTTGCTTAGTCCCAAGTATCATTTTTCTAAAGTTATATGCCATCTGGCACTGGGAGCAGATTTGCTGGGGCAATCGCTGAGCAAACTAAGCAACCTTCCTGAAGCAGACGGAAATCAAGCAAGGTAGCATGAAAAGATTATATGACAATCCAAGTCACAGCTATGCTTGGTGATCTCTGTGCCCTATCTATCTATCTGTCTATCTTGTTCCTGTATTTCCCTTTTACGCTGCTTTTTGGTAGGGGAGAAAAAAGAGCCTCGGAGAAGGAAAAGGAGATGGAAGAGAGGGATTAAAGCAAGAAAATCAGGCATCTTTGTGGCTCTTCAGGGCTGATTGATTAGCTTTCTTATGGAGGCTGGTGCAAAGGACATGGAGAGGAGGCTGAGCTCTGACAGCTGACGTGTTTGTGTGGGGTGCTCAGGCTTCAATATTCATGTGCAGTAGGAGTTTTTCAAGCCTCTCTACCCCAGCGCAGAACTGATGGCCTTTCCCAGTTGCTTGATGTGTCTTTATGTCGGCTGTACATTAGGATCTATGAACATCAACCGCTAAAAAAATAACCCTTTGTAAGAGGCTGAAGGCTGCAGCAAATCACGCGAGAATGCTAACCCTCTTGATTTTCTGACTTGCCCCTCTGCCAGAGGTGACTGCTTCTGTAGCAGATGCAGGAGAAGGAAACGTGTGTCCATTCACCAGCAGCTGCCGTTCAGGGTCCTACGTCGTAGCTCAAAACTCGCCTTCACTAGGAGGGTGACGAGTTGATGGGCACTGAGCTGGGCTGAGGGTGGTACGTGCCACTTTGCTAATTCTGGTACCGAGGTGGTAATCTTTGGCAGTCATCTAAAACAGGTCTTACACCACCACAGGAAGACCAAGCTTTTACGTAGGTTGGTTTGGGTCATGAAGCCAGCTTAACTGAATCAACTGAGAAGAAGAAAACCACAGTTTTCCTATGGGCTTATATGGCAGCTGAATCGGTTCCCTGAGCTGGTTGGATGTACCGTCCGTCAGGCGGTTGTGCTGGTGCGACACACCACAGCGGGTGGGAAGGAGGAGCAGAAAACGGGCGGTTTGGTAGGGGTGCATTAACCGGGTTCTGCTGCCCAGCACGGACCTTCATCGTTAGTCTGCGCGACAAAGCTTTATTGGATCAACTCCAATAAAGGCTGTGTAGTTCTTCAGCAATAAAATTATACTTTAAAAGACCTTAGTGTATTTATTATGCTGTAAGGCTACACATACACACATACCTCTAAAACTATTTTGCTTTGCTGAAGCAGAAGTTATACACGTAATCAGGACACCAGACGTGAAGATGTTCTAATGATTAACTTTTTCACATAAAAGAAAGGCAGAAGTAGCGCTCTCTTTATCTCGCTGGCTCGTCGCGTTTTGACATTGCCAAAACACCAGGTAAGAAGGAAATTTTACGGTATTTCCTGGTAGGAAGGCCCGAGGTGCCTGAACCGCGCCGCCGCCGCCGCACTGAGGGGACCCTCTTCCCCTCAGGACACCCCTGGAGCCCCTCCGGCCACCGACACCACAGCCCCTCACAAACACCGACGGGCAGCACTTCCGCGGTTCATCTTCGCCTGCGGACATTTTTATTAAGTATATATACACACACACACACACACACGCGCGCGGGGAGCAGTCCCCGGACAGCAGCTGCCTCCCGGCCTGTCAGCCGCCCAGCCCGCCCGCCGCCCCGGCCCGCCATCTTCCCGCCGCCCGGTGTTTACCACAGCGGCGCCGCCCGCGGCTCGGCCCCGCGGGGAAGCCCTTCGCCCCGCCTCGGTCACCGCCACCGCAGAGACACCCCCCCTCCCCTCGCCGGCACTTTCCACGGCTTCGGGCGTCCCACCCGAGGAGGGAACCCCTTCTCCTCCGGGGGTTGCAGTGGGACGCTTCGTGAGGAGGCGACGATCCCCAGCCCCGCAGCCCTCCCCCGCTGCGGGCCGTCGAGCGCGGGGGACACAGCCCTGTCGCGACTACAAGTCCCGGCATGCCGCAGCGCCGGCCGCTGCCTCTCGGCCCCGCAGCTGTAGGCACCCACCGCCGCCCCATTGTACTCCAGCCAGAGGAAACAGCACTTCGCTCCGCTCCCCTCCCTCCTCCCCCCCCCCCGCCTTCCAAGTGGTCCCGTCCAGGGCTCCATTCGGCGCCCTTCGGAAGGGCCCATCCGTGGGAAACGGGAGGGGCGGACAGAGCGGGGCGAGGCCAAGAGCGCAACGAAGCTCTCCCTCGAGGCTGGGCTAGCCGGTGATTAGCGTGCGCAGCCACCAATAGGAAACGAGGAGGCCGTGAGAGGAGCCAATGGGCGCGAAGCAGAGGCGGGGCAGATCCCGAGGAGGGGCGGGCATAGGAAACGCCGGAGGAGCGGGAGCCGCGTCTGCGCGGGGGGAGGAGGTGGGGACTTCGTCGTGTCCCTGTGTCGGCGGCGGCGTCCAGGGAGGGTCGGGCGGAGGGAGGGGAGGATGGAGCGGGCGGCTGAGCGGCCGTGAGCGGGGTGGGGAGCGGAGCCGCGCCGCGCCAGCAGGCCGCGGGGCAGGCCCGGGGTGCGGGAGAGGAGAGGCGAGGCGGGGAAGGCAGCCGGGTGACGGGCTGGTGCGGCGGAGCGTGCTCGAGGCGGAGAGCGGGCGGGCGGCCGGGGCTGGGGCTCCCGCTCCGCAGGGCGGCCGGCGGGGCAGGATGAGCCAGGAGGAGATCCTGAGGAAATTCATTAAGCGAGTCCAGGCCATGAAGGACACGGACCACAATGGGGGAGGACAACTTCGCCAGCGACTTCATGGTGAGGGGCGGCGGCGGCTCGGCGGGGCGGGCGGGGGGGGGGGGGGGGGCGGGCAGGGCTCCTGCTTCCCCTCAGGGCGGGGGGGGGGGGGGGCGAGGTGCCGGGCTGCCCCCGCAGCCCCTTCCCTATCCCCCTGCGAGCGAGGGGGCGTCGGGGGGAAGCGTCGCTTCCCTGGGAGTGAGCTGCTATTGTGTAGCCCCGAAGCTCGGCCGGCTCCCCCGTGCCCCCCCACCACTTCTTGAGCTCGGCGGGGGGGGGGAGGGTGGCCGCCTTAATTTACCCTTCTTCCTGCCCCCCCCCCCCCGTGGAAGGTTTGTCACCGCAGCCCCCTGCCCCGGCCCTTCTGTCCTCCCGAGGAGACGGTAGGTGATCGGCTGTTACAAAATTAAACGGGAGCCTTCCCTCCCCCCCCCCCCCCCCCCCCCCCCCCCCCTTCCCCGAGCAGATAAAGGGGACAGAGGCGGCTCGGGGAGGGCTGTTCGCGCTTCCTCTGCCTTACAGCCCCTTTGCCATGTATACTGTCACCTAGGGGGAATTGGGCACACCTTCCCCCTCCTTTATCTGCCCCTGTACCCGCCTGCTTGAGATTTCTCTTCTTTCCGAGGAGAGGTGTTAAATGTATTGAATAGTCCTTGGAGGAATATTCATCTTCCCTTCCCTAACATCTCCCTTCGCTCCCCATCCCCCATCGCAGCCCTGCCTGTATCCCTCGTCCTTTCTTCCTTCCAGATCAGTTCACCGTCAGCCTTTGGTGTGTGCTCGGGGGAAGAATTTATTGCAGAATTAGCTCTTTTCCTGGTTTATTTTAGGTGTTTAATCGGGCTGTTAAAGTGTTTGAGGAGATTTATCTTTTGAATAGATGGTTTGAGCTGTGAACAATAATTTTGATTGGGCAGATGTCGCTGGCACTTTTCAATATTGTTTAAATACTTAATATCAAAATACAGTTTGACCCACAGAAGAGCTGAAGATGAGTGGGTTAGTGACCTCCGTATATGTGTATCTGTGTAGCTTGTTTTATTATCCAGTGCTATTTGGGTTTAAAACCGCATCGTTAGCCCTTTAAGCTGTCAGTCTTTGGTGGTCTGGAAACACACACAAAAAAAATAATAATAATCTCAATGTGAATGTCGCATCAGGGATTGTCTGAAATGTGGGGAGGAGGCCGCGGATGTTGCGCAAGGCGGAGGGGCGTTGGGAGCGCTGGCAGGTCCAGGGGTGGAAGAGGAAGTGGAGTGGACTTTGGGAAGTAAGGAGTTCATCCAGGGTGGGGTGGGAGCCCGTGGGAAATCGGCCACGCTCTTTGGGCAGGATTTTGCAAATACTGAAAGTATGCTGCCGAAACGTCTGAGCGTGTGGGAAAGGAAGAGAGAAATATGTAAAATGAAGAATGGTGTTGGAGCGATGGCACTTCTAAATCTGTTTCGCTGGATAGAGCATCTTCGCATGAGAATTTAAAGGTTAAATACTTTGACAGAACCGTTTCATGAAGTGATAGTTGTAGTAATGTAATTGCTATTAAACACATATTGACATCTTGTCTTGTACTGATGAGTCTGTCTTGTTCATGTAAACTGTGTGTACATTACAGAAAGGGTGGCCTAGACTAGTGGAAAATGCAGGCCTTTTTTAATAGCCTTTATGTTAAATGCTTTGTACTAGATCTCTTAATCCACTTCTACCATTTCATATATAATAGCCTAATGTTTTAGCTTTGTTATGGTCAAAAGGTATACGATAGTTTTGTTACCCTTTCTTTTAAGTAGTAGCACCTCTATATGGAAAAATAGTGTTTGTTTCAATTTCTGTATTTGGCAGTGTGTTGTTTCTATAGCTTTCAACTGTATAGTCAGTAAGCTTTCCCATTGCTTTCACGGAGCAGTAAGGAAAGAGAGTGCTGCTAAAAAAAAATGGGAAGACAGGATTGTAGGAACTAATTGGCAAGGCATTTCAGGAGAAAGATGTATTACCTGAAACAGTGTTAAATGCTTTGGAAAGAATTGCATTCAAAATTTCTTTTGTCCTCTTAACACTTTCTATTTCAAACTTTCATATTTGATTTTTGCATAATAAATTATAGGAATACCAGGAAAGTATATTCCTTAATATTATGGCCTTAATATTCATGTTAGTTTCACCTCCGTGTACTAAAGGAGATACAGATTAGTATGGTGACAAAGAGTCATGATTACTAATCTACTTATTTTTTCGCTATGAACATGTTGAGGTTTGGGGTGTGTGTTTTGGTGTGTTTTTTCTTTTCTTACCCATGATTAGATGCTCTTTAAAATGATTGAAAAGGGAGATGGAAAGAGAGGTGAAGAGGGTAAAAGGCTTCAGTATTCTGTTTTCTTTAAGATGTAGCAAAGATTTTTCGGGGGGGGGGGAGGAGGAAGCTGTATGTTCTCATTTAAGTGCAGGATGTACTGCTGCTGCTAAGCAGTGGCAAATTTGTGGAATAGGAATTGCTGTTACTCATCGTTTCATTTCCAAGTCAAAATGGGATCTAAAAATAGGAATGGAATAGTGGGTGAATGCAATTGAAAACAATTCTGTATTTTCACATCTTTATTTCCTTTGAATGTGTTGAGTAGTAGGCTTACAGAATTATATTTAGGCCTGAGTGAATGAACTAAAAGTACTTGATAGACAGGTGCCAGGGAGTGCTGGAAGAGAGGGCAGAGAAGCTAGAGTTACGCGCAGGTAGACAGATTAGTCTGGCTGAATGTTATTGGAAGTCCATAGTGTAGATGACTAAGACTGCTATTTAATAATGCTATCGACATGCCTGAAAACATGTTCCACTTGGAAGGTGGAAAGTTGATTTTTTTTTTTTTTTTTTTATCCCCCAGCCCCCCTGCTTACAAGATAAATTGTATTATCTGGGCATTAATAACAAGTTTGTTACTGGAAATCAAATGTATTTAATTTTAATTAGTTTGCACTAGAAAGTAAGCAGGACTTATGGGCACCAATAGCAGGTTTGTTACTGGAAATCAAATGTATTTAACTTTAATTAGTTTGCACTAGAAAGTAAGCAGGACTTATTAGTAGATCACTTCAGTACTATGAGTGTGCACAATTAGGTTTAAATGGTGCAGATAGTTTAAAAACAGTATAGGCTTGTCTGTGTGTTTTGCCAGTAACCATGTATCTGTGGATGCAGGGGCAAAGTGGATTCTTTCTTAAAATAACATAGGTTAGAATTTTACTAGTATGGTTACAATACATCCAAGAGTATACTTTTTCCTTGATTTCTGCTGACATTGTTATTTGGGCAAAAGCAAGTAAGTATAGATGCTTCCTCTTGGTGTTTCGTGTTGTATGAATACAACCAGCATGGTCTAGATTCTGATTTTCTGTAATGAACACGTGTCTTACATCAAACAAAGGCTGGAAGTCAAGGCTACGTGTGGAGGCAAAGAAAACAGTTTTTCTAGATTCTAGAAAGACCTCAATAAATAAGTTTTGCTGATTTTTCATTTAATTTATTCACGACTAACACATTTTTGTTTTCTTTTGCAATAGTCTTGACAAAAGCATTCTGACACTCTCTATTGTCTGATGTAGATTCCCATTGTTACAGGAGAACTGAAATATGAATGGTGTAGAGCTTTACCTTAAAAAAATTAGCATTGTAATGTTTGAAATGTTTTGTGGTATATGACAATCCTGCTTAATATTTTGGGTTATATGTCTGGCTAATCTGTTGTCATGGAAGACAGAGAACGCCTGAAAGTGTTTTTTGCAATGAGTACTGTGTAGGGGACCCTCAGCTGTTGTCTGGAGGTAGTGGTGTCAAAATGATACGGTCTTAGATAATCAGTCTAAATAAAACTGATTTTTAACAACTTTGCAAGGAGTTAATAAGTACCTACATCTGGTCTCAGATCTTTTTATACTTTTCATTCAAGAGGACACTGCTAACTAACTCAAGCAACTAAATATTGTGTGTGTGTGTTCTATTTAATTCATCTAAGCTGAAACTCTTGGGTTTGGAGATAGTAAAGAACTCCATGTGCTGTTTTCTAAAGTATGAAAGGGGGTTTGAATGGGTCATTGATTTGAAACAGGTAAAAAGGTAGTTTCTATGCTTTTAACCTCTTGATGGTTTTGTTTTCAAAACTTTTATTTTTAAGTACTTTTACCTCATTGTTTTGTGAAAATCCTATTTTAAAAAGGGGAGGTGGAATGTGGTTGACTTGTAAGGACAAAAGCTAAGCTGATCATAAGCAGTGCTATGCCAGACGTTATAAAACTTGCCTTCCCTGTTGTATTTTTTTTTAGGAAAATAAATATTTTCTGAAATGACTACAAAAATTAATTAGCAATCTAGACTCTTCTAAATCTCTGATTAAGACTACTGCAATACGTAGTGAAAGTCCATGTACTAATGGCAATCGTGACATTGATTTTGTTCTAATTCCTGTACGTTCTGAAATAGCATTAAAGATATCACAAATACTGTATTCAACCATAGTCGTAGCACTTGGAAAACACCCTTCTTAAAAACTTGTCTGTGTATTAATGTGCATTTGTGTAATCCTTTCTGATTAAAATACCGTTAATGCACCTCTTGAGTATCTGTGAAGATATTTTTTCAATTTATAAGGCAGGGATATAATCTGGAAACTTAGTGAAGTAAGATAGGAGTATTATAGCTCTCTGTGGGTTTTTTTTGTAAGTTTTAAAAAACCACCTGTATAGACATTTTTTGAAATGATATTTTCAAATATTTACTTAATGAATTTCATGCTTGTAGCACATAGTTTGAAACATGAACTCTCAATTTATGCTTTATTGTATATGTTATAAAATACATGCTGTCTTTTCAAGAGAACTAACTTCTACCTGTTAAGGTTAAACTAGGAAAAATCGCTTTGGTAAGATCAACTAGATGGTAAACTGTTTCTTGAAACTTAAAAAATTTAAAAAAGATTGAATTGGTGTAAATATAGGTTTGCATGAAATTCTTCTAAACTGGGGCTTTTGAATGAACATCAACAGTTGTGAGCACTTCTCTTCCCTTAAGTGTGATAGAGTAATTGCCCTGGAGAGGATGACCCGTAAGTATGTTGTACAGCTGATCTGTTATAAGAAGCTCTGCTCTTAGAGATGTGTTAATAGGTCATAGACAACTGTCAGTTTAGATATGCTGTGAGCCTTTTTATAATTTGAGGGTAGAAATGGGTCTGTTACTACTCATCTTCCATATTATGCTTTAATTTGAGCATTAATGTATTTTCAAACTTTTATTTCCATTAACTGTATTTCAGCTAAATGCTGTTAATTTGATTGGGACACACACACACCAGCAGATTACTTCATTGTGAGCAGTGGTAGTCATCCAGGCCGTTCATAAAGCTTCATTTACATAGACTACATCTGGTTGGAGCAGTATGACTGAATAGTAATTTCAGTAACCCTGAACTTCAGAGGCTTCTGAAATTTTGTGAAATAGTGTTCTTTAAATGTTATAAAAAAAATACAACTTTCTGTGAACAACCATGCAGTTTAAATATTCAGCTTTTTTGTCCCCTTCTGAGGAAATGAGTGCTGTTCCTGTTGTTTCAAAGATGCCATTCTGAATTTTCATAGAGGCGGTTGAATACAACCACAAAGCTGCTGTAGTGACCCTGGGGTATAAGAACTTGCAAACTCTGCCTGAAATTGCAGCAGTTCTTTCGGGCAAATGAAACTAAAGCAAGTCAGTTAGGCAATGCTCTGGGTTGTGTCAAATAGCTTGCGTGGTAATAAGGTCTGTTTGCTCAGTCTCTAAAGACAGCAGTGTGTAAGTCTACTGTTCTTATGGAGTACAGGGTTGTGTGCTGATTTTGCTAAACATTATAGAATTGTTCAGGAGAAGCAAATGGTAATCTTGATGTTGCACCTCATGGCGTATTACATGCACCCCAAATAATTTAAATAGCATGTCAAATACATACTTTGCTTTTATGCTGATCTCCATTCCACAGTGCCTTTTGCTGTATATAGTTATAGATATATATAGATATTTAGGTATCTATATATACACACACACACACACATATGTATATATACATATATAATACCTATATGTCTCATATGACCATAGTTCATCAACCCTAGACCCTAATCTGGAGTTCTGTACATCTATGTACATGCATAGATCCATGCATATACATATATATGTATATGTCTGGATGTATGTCTATATACTACCCTGCATATATGTATAACTGATGGCTATAGTACAAATTTCTTGTTTTGCAGTGTACATAATTTACCTTAAAACTGCCATAGGTTCAGGGTATTTTTCTGTGGTGGTATTATAGCTAAATGGAACTTATCAGCTCTGCAAGCAAGGAAAGGTTAATTGGAATATTTGCCTATCTAATGTGTATACATTTGTTAATAGTAAGTGTAACCAAAATCCAAGGCTTTTAAATTAATCTTGAAGCCATTGATTTGTAATAAACAGAAATTCTGTTTGTATTTCTTCACTGTTACTATTTAAGATGTGTGGATTTTGTGTTGTGTACTGCTGCAGTTGTACCGTAATATGCTTAGTACATAGGACGTTGTGGCATAGAGAAAATAGTAATGCAGTTGCTAGTGTTGGAAAAGGTGAAACTGTAGTAGTACCTTGAGTACACGTTTGTAGAACTGAAATGAAATCAGAAGCTAGATGATGTTTTATTTTTCTTGGTTTTATAAGAAGACCTACATTTAATGGAGAAGCATCAGTGTTAAAGGTCAGATACAGAACTGAGTAAAGCATAAGTTAATTGGGTACAGCAGAAGCTCTTTGTGCTGTTAGGAAGTGTGGTGTTTGCATCCTGGTGCTTTCCTCGGGCTGTTGTACTCCACAATTGCCTCAGTTATGCCAGTGCAGGCTCGGATAACTCAGCTGTGTATATTTGCCCTAAATGAAGCATGGATACGCATTTCTATTTCTGTTAAGTAGCATGTGAATGTTGCAAAGAGATTAAGCTCTTTGTTTTCCTGCTTCATCTGGGGAAAAAAAAAAACCAAACCCAAAACCCAACTTGCCAATATAAACTTAAATAATGAATTATTTGAACAGTTGGAATGTGTTCATGGAAGGAGAGCAATCTGGTTCGGCTGCAGAGTTTTTGATCCAGAGCCGGGAGCCCCAGAGAGCGGCTGTATTGTTAGAGTACTGTCTTGAGTCCCTCTGTGTCCTCAAGAAACAGAATTGTGTTCAGACTCAATACCGCTGAGACAGTACAAGTACAAAGCTAGTAGCTTTACTAGGGAAGCTGAGAGTGCAACAGCAAGGTAAGGAAAGAGTTGTAAGAGAAGAGCAGTGCAGTGAAGTCCATCTGCCTTTAGACCATCGTTCTGTGTTGGGAACCATTGTTTGAAAGTACCTTTGAATTCTGATGTCAGGATGTTTCAGTCACTGCAAGGTTTGCATAGGAAAGTTACAGCTTGGATCGCTGAGGGCCTTGTTCTAGCTACCCTTTTGTCATCAGCTTTAGAATGAAAAAAATCTTGCGCAGCTAAAAAGATGAAGTAGAGAAATAAGTTTCCCAAAAGGTACCGGATAAATAGAGGTATAAATGGATGACCTAGTTTGGTTGACCTAATTTTTCCTCCTATCTATTCTCCTACAGACTGATACTTTTAATTTCTTTAAAAGGTAATTTTATTGGTGGTAATCAATTTGTGGGAAGACTTAAGGGCAATATTGCTCTAATGGAAGTGTCTTTTGAAAGAAAAGCCCAGAAGAATTGACTTTCAGCTGTAAAAAGTAGCAAACTGATGTAGCCCGTTACCTCAATGGGGGAAAATATCTAGCTATTATAAGAGGACTGAAGCTATGAATGATGTTGCCTTGTGGGCTAGATGTGTCATTAGGAACAAAAGCAAACAAAGATACAAGTTTCATTCATTCAGATTTCTAGAAGGAAGTATCAGTAATTTTGAAGGAAATCCTACCATGGTGCTTCTGACAGTTATTTTTTAAAATTTATTTTACTTCTGAACTCCCTTAGTCCAGCAAAAAGAATTGAATTGCCTAGTGGTGTGGATGTGCCAAGGGCAACTACCTTAGTAGACTGAAAGTTGTGAGTGCTGTGTGGATCGGTTGGCTTGTCCAATTTTTAATTTGCTATGATTTACAAAGATTGCAACACAGTTGTTAAGTGTATCTATATAATCTAGGTTCATTTCTCTTTGGAGGAAGGGCTATACTCTTTTTCTTTTATATATATATACACACACACATATATGTTGGAGAACAGGCCTTGATTCTTAAACATTATTGAAATATATTAGTTTTAAGTGCATGATCTTAGCTGTGAGTTTTGGTGTCTAAAGTCATGGGTTGGAAAGCATCAGTCTCTAAGGGGAAGTTAACTTAGTTAAAACCATATTGCTTTAAAGAACATATGCACTACTTTAATCTCTTTTATTTAGTTATAATACTGAACTTGTCAATTTTAAACAAACTTTTTTACATTAACTTCCTTCTTATGCAGTCTTGTAAATTGTAGCTGGTTTTGTTTGTTTTTCTAAGGTCCGAGTACAGTGGTGTCCTCTTGAACAGTTTTGCATCTTGCTGCATTTGTCTGTCTTGCTGTCTTGTCATTCTTACTGCCTCATGTGGATGACATCTGCTTTTTGTTTTTCATCTGAAAACACACAGATGTTTTGTACTCTTTGTGGCCACAGGAAGAACAGCTTCTACGTGGATCAGTGAGATTGAGAGCAGTTCTTTAGTTCTGGAGAGGTAGATGACCATCTTTCAGCTGTGCAGCTGGACTACAGTGGGAACAAGGGGCCAAGACTTTTTCTTCGGGATGGCTAATAAAGCACAGTCAACGGGAGGCTGCAAAGGATGTGGTACATGACTGGCATTGTCTCATCTTCCTGCTTTTATTGAGGCCGGGCAGTTAGCACCTCTGCTGTCGTTGCTATCTTTCATATCTGCTGTAGGGCCAATATCATGCCTGAGAAATCCATTTCTTGTGCTGAGCTGCGTGTCCGCAGCTGTTTAGACAAGGTTCTAGTTTATGCAGGTGTTGGCTGGACTTCAGCAGCCAGTAGGCATGATTCCCAGCTACTCGCCACATTTGAGAGTTTCAAGGGGCTGTTGGTCCCGAATTTTCATATTGTTTTCCATAGTTTGATTATTCTTTTTTTAACAGATGTTGTCTCTCTTTTATGTTAGTATGGCTTTAATTCTCTGATAGTTCTTGGAGGACAGCTATCTTTGAACACCCGGGTTCTTAATTTAAAGGATGCTATATGGGTTTCCTGTCTTTAAGTGTTCAAGGGACTTGCCAGTGTAGATTATGCATCATGTTGAAATGACTGATTGCTGTGGGAACTGCAGAGCTCTTAGGAAGCCTGAGTGGTGTTCCACTGTGTCCTAAATGTTTCACTTCTTATTTGACTGTATTTGACTCTCTAATGCCTAATCCTGTGGTGGAACAGCGTCTTTTTTTTTTTCTCAAGGCACTCAGTGTTCTGGTAGGCTATATGGTGCTTGAGTATAGCTTCCTACTTAAACAGATTTTCTTACTGGATTAGTTGTCCAGTATTTGCACTGTCTTACTGCACAAAACTCAGAAATTAATTAACATAAAAAGCAGAACAAAGGAGAACAAGTGATACGAATGGCACACTGCACTTAAACTGTGGACAGGTTGGGTTTGTAAGTTGAAGACTAGCTGCTCTGTGAGTGAGTAAAATCAATCATGGGGATGTCTCAGTGATAAATGTATTGTGTCCTGCATTTTTGCAGTGCATAACTGCTTTTTTTTTTTTTACTGCTTTCCCACAGGTAGAAAGTAAGTCTTAATTGTTCCTTTATTTTCTATTTGAATCTTTGCCTTCCAGCATAGGAAGCAGGATTACAACTGGAAGCTATGCTTTCATTATTAGTTACTCCCCCATGTATATTCTGATAATTTTAGCAAATAAGTAATTGTTAATTGAAATGAATACAGTTGTCCAGTAGGAGTACTCAAGGGAATCATTTAGCTTGAAATAAAGCTGGAAAATGAAACACTATTCTGGAGGGAAGGGCATATGTAGGTTAGTTTAACTGCTTCAAAAACCTGAGAATTCCTGCAGAAATTATTTAATTATAAATTGCCTGTCGGGCAGCACCCCTGTTGCACAAACTGTTAAAGGAAGGAAATAATCTCCTAGATATTGTGAGTCTCCCCAGATAGCTCTAAATATTCGACAGTTTCTTCTGAGATTTCCATTTTTAGTAGTATAGGTGGTTAAACAAAGCTGCGTTGATTTTTATTATGACCAAACTAAAATGTAAAAGTAATTTTAACTCGTGTCCTGTGAGGTTGCATAAACATTACTGTATGTAAATGTTAATGGACATATAGGGAACTATATGTAAATGTTAATGGAGAGAAATGACTGATTTTAGGCAGGTGCAAAGATCTTGGAAAGTACTTCAGGCACTCGCTGGAATTTATTTTAGTAAAGAAATGTGTTTTTATAGATACTTTATTTTTTCCTGTTACTTCTACTTCATGAAGAGTAGGGCCAGACGGGAGAAATGTAACTTACGTTGTTTCCTTTAACGGCTTATTGCTATAAAACCAGAACACAGGAGCTTTGCACTTAAAGCTTTGAACATAAGTCTGTTTTTCAAACTGAATATTCTGAAGTAAGTTGTCATTAAGCTGGATATTTAACCGTATAGTCACTCACAAATCAATCACAAGCTTTTATATTTTCCTTATAAACAGAAGAACTTTTCCAAAGGCTATTCCATAGAACTTCTGTGGAAATTGCCCTTATATTCTGTAGTAACATTACTCCAGTTGCTTATTCAACTGGTGCCAGATATTTTCTTAATATTTTGATTAAGATGATGAAATTTGAGCTGTCTTTTTTTATTATTATTATTACAGTGAAAATACAGCCTGTAAGTGGTTTAGGATGTCAACTTCCTATTTTTCTTTCTGAAAATAACAGGTAGATACTTGAAAACATGAAACTGTGGCAGAGAGAAGCCTAGTTGTATTTCTTACAAATTACAGAAATCCATAACCTGTTAATAAATGATTTAAGTTGAGGGACTGGAAAAAATGTGTGTATCCTAAAGTCAGCAAGCTGTTGCCATAAATCCATGTATATACTGTGATTTCCAAAAGGGAAATAATATTTACTGCTAAAATGCTAGCTAATCCCATAAGTAATTCCAATGTAGAATAGCCAGAATGAGATTTTACATTTGGTAGTTTATATGTTATTAAACACTAGCATTTTTTTGGTGCAAAGCTGTAGCAACGCATCTTTCTGGCATTGCATTTCAAAAAGCATTAGCACTGTTTAAATTGGTGATTGTGTGAAAATGAACCCAGCATCCTGTTTGTACAGTCTTATAGCATACGCAATAGGCTTCCCTTCCTGTATTCATAGAAAAAATATTCTGTGTCTGGTAAAGTAAGGCAATATGATCATCCAATGAAGAAAGTATGTGCATATAAAAACCTCAGTGATGATATTTTTAGCTCCTATGGATGAAGATAACTTCCAGACATAATAAGTGTACGTGAGGCCAGGATGTGCTTAGAAGTGAGAAAAGTAGCAATGAAGTGAAAAGGGAATTCGGTGCAGGGATATAATTAAGTAGTGAACTGATTTATTTGAGAGAGACGGTACCTTTGAACTAAACATGACCATGATTTTAGTCAGGTAAAGGATCTTGTACGGCTTATCAGGGAGTCACTGGAATTTGCGTTAGTAAATAAATGCAAAATTGAGTTCCTTCTATTCTTGCATTTAAGTGCCATGTCTTCTAGATTTTATGGGCTCATCGTGTTACTTACCACTTTAAAACCTCCAGAACTTGATCCTGAAGTCTGGAGTTTCCCGAATCACGTACTGATGGTGTATATTTTCAGGTGTTGTTCCTTTCAAACTATTCCAAGACAAGTGATAATAACAGAGCAGACAATATTTACTTATAAGATATGTATGATTTTTTTTTTTTTCGCTGTTAAGAGATTCTTGCTAGTGTGGTGTTGGAATTGAGCGTTGACTGGCAACAACCGAAACCATCAGATGTTCTCTTTGTAGGAATGTAGCTTACCAATTTTGTATGCTTGAACTGAAGATTTGATTGGGTAGAGAGCACAACTATTTCTTCTTCCCGTGGTAGGTCAGCTTAATGAGTATATGATTGTCATATTGTGTGGAAAGTTAAGTATATAAACCCTTTTAAGTTAAAAACTGGGCTTGAGCAAAACCTCCAGAATAACCTTGGGGAACTTTGCATATGCAAGGTGTATTGTGAATTTTAAGGGTGTATCAAATGCCATGGAGGAAGGATTTTTGCAGAAGAAAAGACAGAAGAAATGCTTGCTTGTGTGGGCCTCCTTTTGCATTCATACTGCTGTCTTCTGATTTGTCTTTAGCTTGTTGGATCTAGCTTCTGGACACCGTATAAACAAGATACCCTTTAGGAATTCTGCATTGATGTCAGCTAGTAGTTGAATCATCCTGCAAAGTGTGTAGTTTTCCACTGGGCATAATACTTTTGTCAGATGTTATGCAAACTGCAACATGTCTAAAAGCTGGACTCTTTTGATTCTCTTTGGAAATGGTCTTTGTAAGAATCATCATGCAGATGGTTCCTTATGAATTTTCACGTTGTAGTTTGTTCATTTCACCAGGATCAATATCCCAGGGTTTATACTGGACCAGGTAATATTGCTTATGGATCCCTTTCCTCAAAAGAGGAACTGTAGAACTGAACTATTGTCTAGGCTTGGTTATTACAGAGATTCCTGGAGACCAAAGCCTAATTTGAGTGTCTTGAAATAAAGGTCCTGACAGCTACAAGGGATGCAGTCAGTATTCAGAGAGAATAGCAGTGCAGCTTGCATTGGGATCATGATGCAATCTTCTAGTAAGTAGCGTCTGCTTGAGCGTTCTCACATAATGTACTGTTCACCATAATGCATCTATAAGAAGCGCTTGCATCCTGATAAGACGTTGTGATACTTCACTGCTCCTGTGAATTAATTCCGTTTGGCTGTAGAGTATGTATTTCTGTATTTTGCATTTTAAAGGCAGGACTTAGCAATCCTGTATGTCTCATCCTATTGCTTGTCATGCAGCTACTGTCTCTTCAGAACAAACGTGTATTCCTGTCTGGGCTTATTAGCATTAATAGCTGTTCTGGTTACCCAGTGGAATACTGATGCACAATGCTAGCAACTGGGAATGAGAAGAAGGTAGCCTTTAAGGGAAGGCACAATGCAAGGATTAAAGAGGGCATTGCTTTAGAAAAATGCTACTGTTCTTTACAGTCAAATTGCAGCATACATGGTGGTTGAAGTTAAACTTACTGATGTGTTGAAAAAAAATTGAGATCTTTCAAAGCTATTGATTTTATCTGGAATGCTGGCACTTCCATGAAGGGAAAATAAGATTGAGAAACTTGGTTTGTGTCCTGCTTATATAGTGTGCTTAAATAGTTCTCCTTTTAGTAAGTGTGGGGAGTTCTGATATGTGGAAAGGGTCATTGTTTTTCCCTGATCCAAACTGCACACAATATTTAGCCTATTTCCTAGCTAGAAATACTGCAATAGGCAGTCTTCCACATCTTTAGGAATTTAGAAGTTTTGTTTTTTTTCTGACTAAAGGCTTATCAGTTTCCACACTGAAAAGCAAGTCACGTAGTTTTCATGGCTGTAAGCAGCAGTGCAACCTGTTCCTTTTAAGTTGTTCGGTGCTATGTAGCCTCACTTTCCCAGTTGTTCTTTTTTTCCTTGTATAAAAAAGAAATCCACACTTTGGTTCCTTTTAGTATTTCCTATCTTACTTTGTAAAATTTCAGATTCCGTTGTTTTTTCTCTAGCCTTTCCCAAGAGTGGCTTCGACAGATCTGAGGAAGTAACTTTGGTAATGCAACTTTCCTCATTTGCTGTATTTCATCTACTTATTTTGTCATTCTGAAGAGCTGTGACTAGCTGTTTCACAAACTCACATTTCGATTATCTGAAAGTGTAATTAAGTGTTGATTTTCCAATTTTAGATCTGTAAGTTCAATACTCGGTAGAATGCTATAAAGTGTAATTTTTCTTGAGGGAGGTAAAAAACCATCTTGATGGAGAAGGAAGCAGTGAAGAGTAAAAGTTAGGAGGAAGCTATTCAAAGACAGGAGTTTCTTAGTGGAGATTACACTGAGTTTTAGTGAGCTAAAACAGGAAGGCATTTGTAGCTTATTTGCGTGCAGGTTAGCAGCCTGCTGCTCTCTCCGAGTAACGTACGTTGAGCAATATACTGGGTTGAAAGAGACAGTAAAAATGTGGCAGAGGTTCTGCTTGTGCCAGAAGCTGTCACCAGTATTTTACAGTCAAGCAAGGCCCGGCTCCAGGCCTCTGCAGGTCTCCAGGTCTCTGCAGGCAATGGGCTTTGTGATGCTAATCCACCCGCTGCCTTTCTTCCGATGTCTGTCCACAGTCCCAGTGTCTCACCGAGTCACCTTGTTAATTCTGTGGCTTTGCTGAAATGGTTTCCGGTTTTCCAGAATTAGAATGTGAATTTGACCACAACTGTAGTATTTTCTCAGAATTTTTTAAAAAGTATCTGTGAACAGAGAAAAGGGGAATACTTCATTTAGTGTTGAGCAACTTTCCTGTTCCTGGATGGGCAAGTGTGGTGTGCAGCCATTGTCAGTAGCAGGTTGCTGTAACGACAGCAGTTGCTCTGATGTGGGGAAGGAATGGCAATATAGGAGATTAGTGGTTTACAGAATAAAATGAAAAGAAACAAAATTGGAATAAAAGGAACAAGAGGTGGAGAACTGTTAAACTTGGTGCAACGGTTAAGTGATTGATATGTAAAATCTCAATAAATAAATAGCTGTTGTCATTTATGTTAACTGTTGCCTTTAGTATGGTAAAAACAGTCCAGCTAACCTTTGTCGTAGGGGTGAGTCTGAAACTGTCCTGGTGATAGTCCATTGTACCAGAAGTTGCACAGTCTTGCACTGATGAAGCATGGCTCATACCAAACTTAAAAAATCATGAAGCTATAGAAGTAGGAAAGCCCTGTCTTATAATCGAGCAGATCATCAAAAACTGTCCTTTTCTGTATTCCATTTGTTAGCTTCTGTAGCACATGGTGTAAAGAAGCAGGTGAATAAAAGTTTATGCACTCACAGTTATAGCTAGAGGGAAACTTTTAAAATCTGAAGTACACCATAGAGTTGTATCCAAAGTGGTTACTTGCCTTTCCCTAAAAGATGGAAAGGCCTAGAATCTACTTTTGCCATTTATCATATTTTTGCTGATTTCTTAAAATAAGAAACTTGTGATTTCCATTCATCCCACTAATCCATTAGTATTTGTAACTTACAGGGTTTTGATGGTGTCTAAATATTTAAGTACATAATAATTATTAAATCAGAATTCATAAACCACTAAGGAAGTACTGCTTTACAAAGGCTACTGGTATGCTGAGGTGATGGGCTTGTTAGTTGAAAACAATAAATTAGTTGAATATTAATAATTCTAATAGTGGTGTTTGGGACAGAGGAATAATATGAATGAGATTGTCTTATGCTGCCTGGAAAGGATCTCAAAATGTTTTAAACATTTTTAGTTTTATTTTTTTTAGTGGTGTTAAAATTAGAATCTGCTATACATGGTACAGTAGATGTATTTGTAACTGGGCAGAAGGAGGAGTAGATGAGTCTACAGGCCAGTTATGTTGGTGCTGAGTATTTCACCAACCAATAGTGTCAGCATGGTGGACGAAGATACAGCGTGAATAAGACGTATAGGAAATGTTGCCAGAGTTAGAATTTGGCCAAGATGTTCCTCTTATTGCCTTTTTTGCTGTTAAAGGACCACTTTTTCATTAAAATTATCAAAACAATTACCTTGGGAAGAGATGGACCAGCAAGCATGGTATTCTTGTAGTGCATATATGTGCACGGGAAGAAAAACCCAGAGTTATTGGTATATTGAGGGCAGTCTCCTTGAGATTTCTTTGGGCTCACAGCATAAGAGCAAAAGGGCAAAACTGTCTGAGACTTGCTGAGGCAAGTAGGAGCTGGGTAGAAGACAGTCCCTTAAAAATAACTTGGCTATAAAACAATGAACAGTTAAAGTGATCATAACTGCAATTGTGGCATTTGGGACAAAGCAATAACATGAATGAGATTTTTTTTTTTCTATGCTGCCTGGAAAGGATAAAAAAATAATCTGCTGTACGTGGTGCAATACGTATATTCTTAACTGGGGAGGAAGATGAGTAGATATTTTGGTTTCTTCAGAATATAAAAAAATGAGTGTGTCAAATCAAATGTATACCTAGTCTAATACTTTATTCTGACTGGTGGATACTGAGAGGAAGAATGTAAGAAATGGAACAAAGCCATCCTCCCAGTTTCTCTCAGTGGCACATTCTGAGTAGAAGCTCCCGGACTGTGGTACAGGGTAGCAGCAGGGTGATGATCACAGGACACCAGGACCCATCACTGCGGTATTGACAGCCAGGATAGCAGCAGGTACTGCTACCTGGCCTGTTTAAACAGGCCCTGTGCTGCTTGCGTTTTACTTTTTTAGCTCTGTATAACTTCCTTTCATTCAACTTCCTCATTTTTTTTTTTTAAAGTTCCTATTTCTAAAGGAAAAAGTTGTGGTGATTTTTTTTTTTTTAGCCTTTTCCTGTCTGGCAAGGATACCAGATACAACTATGCAGTAACTATAACTGGTTCTTCTAGGGCTGTGTCTTTAGCCAGGTCCTGTGCTTGCTCAAATCTGCTTCAAGGTGTTTTTTTCTTACTGGGGGATCAAGTCAGAGAGTTCTCTGGCAAATTGTTCTGATATCTTTAAAAAGAAAGAAATCTGTACTTTGTACCTCATCCAAAATTCTTGATTTCCTATTTTTCAGCTTCATAACCTTCCGAATCTCCTCCACAAGAACCAACAGGTTTCTTGTGTGTGCTACCACTATTGTGATTACTTCCTTGATAGCATAGGTCTTATACAACCCTGGATGCATTAAAATACGTTATAGAAACTTAAATTGATTTTTCTCACCTTCTTTTTATCTGTCTGCTTTTGGAATGCATGATGCTGCTTCCCCTCTGGCCTTCTCTTGCCCATCAGTCCTCTATAATTTGTAGGGTGGCATTAGTTTCCCAGTATGTGGTCCTGCTGTCAAGTTTAAGATTTCTTTTATATCACTATTCTCCTCTTATACTCAAATTTAGACACCCCTGAAGTGGTCAGGCGGTTGGACTAGATGATCGCGTAAGTCCCTTCCAATTGAAATACTCTATTCTAGATTTATTGTTTATCTTAATATCTAGAGTTCGTGCAGGTGAATAGAAACACCTACCTGTTTCTTCCTGCAGCAAGCACTTAATGTGCCTGAACTTTGGCTTCTGCTCTGTCCTTTATTTAGGGTGTGGTGCTTTCATGCCTATCGCAGAGGGTTCCATGCTGTGCTAATTTATTCTATTGCTTCTGAGTCTAAGCCTCTAGACCTGATTGAATTTTGGTAGAGGTAGAGCCCATTCTGGTGTCTAGTTGTTTTTTTTTTTTCCAAAAGTGTTTTGTGTTTTGGGGTATTTTAGGAAATAGGAAACAAAAATACCTTTATCTTGGAGCCTTTTTATCACTCATTTTTAGTGTGCCTTAATATCTGTTGACCTGCTGTACTTTTAATCAGAAATGTTGCACGAAACATCTCTTGGCCTTTAGCCTGTTGCCTTACTGGCTAAAATTTGTGTTGAGGACTATATTTATGTTCTGTGCCTGGTATCCACAAATGTTATTGTTGCTGGCTGCTTCTCTTGTGGCCCAGCTGATGCCCAGGGATGCTTTATAAGAATTTCCTCCCTTTACAGTTGACCTGATAACCAAGGACTGTCAGCTGCTGCCTTCTCATTGTGAGCCGACAAGGTTTTCCTCTGCCCAAGAGGACACTGACATCTAGTGGATGGGTCCCACAGACACAGGGCAAGCAAGCTGCTGCTTTGAGGCCATCTTTCTTCTGGACTCTTACCTGGTTTTGCTTTCACTTAGATCCTCAGGGTTGTTTGGAAGAAGAAGTAGGTGGGGAAGCCTTGCCAGTTTTGTGTAACTTCTGGAGTTTAAGGATTAAGGGTCGTGCAGTCAAACTGGTTGGGTTTTGGTGGTGGTTTTGGGTTTTTTTTGCTCAGTCAAGTCACCTGCATGTGAGCCTCAGATGTTTGCAATAAAATGATTTAAGATACTGCATTGCCCCATTTGTCCTCCCAGCCTGTGAAGAAGATAAGTTACCAGTGTAGCACAGCAAGAAGAGGCAGAAGTTCCAGCTTCTCATGTCTGAGACAGATAGCGTCTCTAAGTTGCCTTCAGTTCTGGGCCTATCCTTTCGATTAAACTGGAAGCCTAGTAACACATGGTAGTGTTGCTTTGCAGCTTGTCTCAGACATGTTAGTTTAACTGGGAACCGAGTAGCAAGAAATTTTAACAAAAACAATTTTTCCAGGAATGTTCCTTGGCACAGAACAGTGCTTAGAAATCAAACTTTATTAAAATGTTTGTCAAAATATTAGTATTGCTTTAAAGACAAAATTGGACATTTCAGTTGAATTTAAAAAAATCCATATTTCTTTATCAAATAAAATAAGCAATATATAAAACTTGATAGTTCAATAGTTAAACATGGCATCTTCTGCTATTGGAGACAGTTGATGTGGACTGAGTAAATCATTATGCCTGTGAGAAGCTAACACCATTGCTGCAGATTATTTTTTGCTCTCTGAGGGTTTAAGTCATTCTGCACTAGTGTCCATTTGACAATAATGTACTGGTTTTGGGTTTGTTGACCATTTAGTAACTTTCTAAATGAGGTTAAAACAAGAGACAGTTTCAAGGCACAAATTATGGCTTAAAATTAAAAGAAGCCTTTCAGGCCCCACTAGATCAAAGTCAGAGGAAGTGTAGACTGACAGTGCTTAGAATGAGGGCGTTAGACTTGAACGTTTGGTAACAGCCTTTAAAAAGGAAAATATTGCTTCCTTGTCCAGAGAAAACACTGAATTTTTCACTGAAAAATGCTGAGATTATTTACTGTTTGCTGGCATTCTTTGGTTGCAGTGAAAGTTTCCTCACTAAGTTTGTCAGTTTCCTTGTGATAGTTTGCATGTGTGTATCCTTCATTGTCAGCTTCTACTGTACAACTTTATTTGGCATTTTTCAAGATTAGCCTTGTTTCTGTTACCCTGAAAGTCTGTCTGCTTGCCGTATGTAATATTCCCATCTTATTGATTTTTTTCTAGCTTTGTGATCAAATGTCTGTTAGTGTGCCCTGCTTTTCATGAGAAGTTGTGAAGGAGAATGCCTGACTGGCCTGGGAAGTTTTTTGAGAAACTCTGTTGGTGAAATTCCTCCAGTCAGATGATTTTTTTTTTTCCCCAATATTTTTCCTTTTAAAAACAGTCTAAAGAGACTTTCGTCTTGCCTGAACTCTTGCAAAAAATCACATACTCTTCTTCTGAATTGGCACCATATCAAATACTTATTTGAAGCTCAGATTAGAACAGCTTCCTTTCCCAAGAAAGGATGTAGAGTCTTATTACTTTGTCACTTATTCCACATAGATGAGAATTATAGATAAGAACCTTGAGGCTGGATCTGAAGGTATTCCTGCAGTTTCTGAAATACCTGGAAGTAAATCTATCATCCAGAACCCGTGGGTGTTGAATAAAGTTGTTTGTATTTCAGATAGAAAAAACTTAATGAGGGTTCTCTATTGTTTACCAAACAAACTATCGACTTCTACCTTCTGGATTGTAAATATTCAGCTTTTTAAAGCGATGACAGTTGGGGGTTACTTTAAATTTATCAGCAGTTTGATTGACAAGGCACTTGCCTGAACCAGATCCATTTTACCAGTTGACTTTACTACCTTTTTTATTTGTTGAAATTTAGCACTGTAGAAGGACTGTATTTCGCAAATTAGCTGTGTAACAAACATAGCCTGCAGGGTACAAACATCAATGACAGACTACTTTAGAATCCTCTGTGATTGAGTGTATACTTCAATAGGGTAAACATTACTCTACTCTTCAAAATAGAAGAATTTCAGAAGTAATTACATTATAAATGTAATAAAGGCATCCTGCAAGCTGTTTGGAAATTAATTTAAAGTTCAACTTGCAGCTTTGATGTTAAGGCAATAAAATGTATATAAAGGCTTTATTTTAGAAGTATCTGGGATTTACGTTGTCAATGCTGGTTTTAAAAGAGGGCATACACGATACATTTGTTACTTGACCCTTTAGTTGGATGCAAGCTTTTACAAGCCTTCAGAATGTTTGTGATTTAAAAGGTTAACCTTCAAACTGTTTGATTAAAACAGTATTTTAATTTACTTTTTTGTAACTTCACTGTAGTAATCTTGTATCTGGGTGTTCTAATGAAATCATGATACAGGGCTGCAGAAGAGGCAACTATTTCTTTTGCTAGTCACTTTTGGGTTTGCATGGCCTGAGAATACCTGTAAATAAAGTTACTATGGAACTTTAAGTGCTAGTGGAATGTCAAGCAATATATTTGAAATGGTTGTATTTGGGAAAAATCACAGCCTTTTTTCCTTTTTTTGAAGCAGCTCATTGAACCAAATATGAGGAAAGTAAGAAATGTTTTCTGTATGAGTGGTAGTACTATAAGATCACAGGAAATGCTGCATTTATGCCTATGTAGCTTTTGTAGAAGAGAATTGCATACGATATAGTCTGTGTGTACAAGGTTTAAGGACCTTTTTTTTTTTAAATTCAGCAGAAGCAAACTTAATGATAGAGTTTTTTTGTTCAGGCATTTAGCAGTGTTACTTCCAACTCTTGAATGTTCAGCTATTAAAACAAAAACTTTAATGGGGAGAAATAATCTAAAATCATGCTTGTGAATAACTTACTGTCTAGATTTGTTGTTTCTGTACTGGCCATTGCTGCTTTGGTTTCATTTGAGTAGTTGCTTTATAGGTCTTTCTGCTGAGATTATGAGATTTTTGTTGGCCATGGCATTCCCTGTTCTGTCTGTTTGAAACGGGAATGGGCATAATCTGGTTGGAAGGTGTGTGCTTTTGAACTGACCGGGACACATTTGTTAGGCAAATATTGACAGATACTACAAATATAAACAAGTATGACACAAAATTCCTTTGCCTGTCCATAAATACTGTGCTGGTTATTAGCTAGGTTTCTTTCACTTGAAATCTTAGTACAAGTTTGTATCTTTAATGAGGCTACTTCTTTCTGGCTTTTAAAATGCTATTGAACTCCGTCATAAATGGCCTCTTTATAACTAGCGCATTCCTTGGCTTCCAGACACAGCCTCAAAGAAGGGGTGAGAATAGTTGTGAGCATGTTCTCTCCAGTTAGTAGAAATGTATTTTCTATTTGATACCTTCTCTTTCCCTTTACATTCTTTATATTCCCCGTATATATGTTATTGCATGGAAGTACTGATTCCGTGCTTGTCAAAAGTTTTCTTTTTTGTATTTATGTCTGGAAAGGTTTTAGATTGTGGGGTTTTTTTGGAGGGGGAATAGTCGTTAAAGCCTCGTGGGTGTTCTACTTGCCAATTGTGAACTAACATAACTATATTAGCAGTATCCTAATCTTGCCTGCTGAATACTGGGGGGTTCTAAACTACTGAAAGTCTCTACAGATACTGTATTTCTATACAAGGTTCGAGCCTGCTTCTGGGGGAAAAAAAAGTTAGACTTCTGATGAAAGATCAAACTGGCATATTTTCGTTGGAATTGTTTGCATGTCCAACATCAGCATATTTTAACACTGAACTCATGTCATCACATAGCGATTTAACTATGATAAAGGATGTCACATAACTGAAAGGAGCAGTGCCTTTGAGTTCTAGAGATGTTTCAGTAAGGTATTTTGGACACAAAACCACATCTCAGTTGCAGTGTTTCTTGACTGTACAAACAGCTATGCTTTTTACTCAGAGCATTTGTTAGACTCCAGCTTTTCAGCTTCAAGTCATTCTCGGTGAAAGTCTTTTGGCAAGACATAGCTGTTAAAAAGCCCTGATGCCTTTTTGGAAGGCAGGTCATAACAGCTATAGCACACCTTTTTGCAGGGTGTATGTGTGTGTTCAGAACTATTAAAAGACTTTAAAACTATTCTCCTGTGCCTTTACTTATGGCAGCTTTGGTATTGGGGATCAACAGGTAGGAAATCTGGTTTATTTCTGTTGGAGTGAAAGCTCAGTGTTTCCTGTTTCAGTTGTGGTGGGTTTTTTTCACCTAGTGTGAACTGGGCTGAAAGCAAACACTGACCTCAAGGAAATGTGTTCCAAGGTGTGGGAAAAGAGAGAGTTTTGCATCTTGTAAAGGAAGAGGGAGAAGAACTTGGTTTGGGTTTTTTTCTTCTTTTTAGTGCTGAGCAGAAACAAAAGCAAAATATATTCTCCATGGAACTTAATGCCTCATTCCACATACTATGATGTCACAAGCAAGGGAATGGTAAAGAATGTTGGGAGAAGAAAGTTTTGATGGTAATAGATTATGAAATTTCTCAGGGAGAATTGATGTGGTTAAACACACTAAATATTCTTCAAAGACAGAGGTTTTAGCTGATATCTATTTAGGTCCTTATGCTGCTTATTTGTATGAATTGTACCTGATCTGTATTGGCTATCTACCTCTTCCTTTGCATGCTTGTCACAGGGTGCTTTTGACTGTTTACAGATGTTACAGATGTTAAGGCACGAGCACTGAAACCCAAAAGCCGTAGGGTCATAACCAACAGCGACGGGCTCAGCCCCTCTCATGTGACCCTGGAAAAAGCATTGCCGATGCTCCTTTTAGCTGCCTGATTGAGCTGGAGTAAAACCTCTTCCCTTTGGGGTGTTCCTTGTGGAAAAAGACTCGACTTGCTTTTAGACAATTTCTTCCATGGGCTGGTCCTGCGGATGCTGTTACTTTGTTGTCCGTTCTTATTACATCATAGCTGTTGGGTTTTGACTTCCCTGAGAAAGTTTAAATCTGGGATAAGGGCGGTAGGACAAGTATCTACTTTCATCTGTATTTCTGGGGAGGAGCACACTCTGTAAGTCTTCACTCGATACTGTTGCACTGACAGTGTCAGTGTCACATCCACAGTATCAAAATTTAAGTTTGACTTCAGAGCTAGTCTGTCTAGGCCATGGACACCTCTGCTGAATGAGTCAAAGGGTGGCTCTTGAGAGGAAGATTACCTGGACCTATGGCCAGTTTTTGTTTTTAAAACAAACAAACAAAACCTGCCTCCAGCATCAGAGTGGAAAGTTCATCCCACCAGTCTCATACTTCCTCTGAGACTTGCTCCTGACAAGGCTTTTCAACAGAGCTCTGCTGTTGGCAGTGGTGGTGTTGCAGGTTTACTTCTGCTTGCTTTTGCTGACCAAGATGAGAGATGAGGTGGCCGTTTAAACTGTTCTCTACGTCTTTTCATTTAAGGCGAAATCTCTGCTTAGCGTCAGTAATGCCACTTATTGTTACTGTCTTACCAAGCAGATCAAATCACTGGGACCCTAACAAGATTGAACAATCTTCCTCTGGGTTTTGCATGGCTTATAAAAAGACACTCTGGATCCAAGGTTTGTGCACACTCCCAACTGATCTGTTATTGTGGTGTTCCTGAATTCCCCCAGAGATTCTGAAGGTTGTCCTGGTCTACGGTGAGATACGCAGTTTTGTTTTGCTTACACTGTAAATGCCTACATTTTTTGCACATATAAATGACATCCTAGACAACAGCTACAATACATAACCTCTCCTGTTGTCCCCCTACTGTGCGTAAACCCTATACTGTAGGAAGCCACTGAAGGTGGAAGTGTTGTGCATCTTTACCCTTGTTATGTGATGGTACAGCAGTTTCCTGCTAAAAAGGAAATATGGATGCAATGAAAACTGGCCTGAATTTGACAATTCTTTTTGCAGGTTATTTATAGTCATCGTATGAGACCTTGAATTTGTGACTCTGACCTAAATGCAGATTTGACCTAAATGAGAGATAAATATGCATCCATCAGTTTCTTGAACAAGCAGGCAAAAATGGTGAAATGCTGGCAGTAAAACTATACAAGAACTAGTAATATAGTTGATATCTACAGTGTTGTGACAAAAAGGTCTGGAGGTGAGGAAAACTGTCTTTTGCTTCCTCGTTTCAGGAAGTTTAGTATTCAGTAGATCGGCATGCATAGTTATTCTGCAAGTTTTAAGAGTTTAAAAATTTTTAGACATTAGTAATTCTTTTTCGCATAAGGCACAATCATCATTCATTTACCCTAAAATGAATGGTGTTAGTTGTCTTGAAAAATTGCAGAAAATTGTATGAAGGACAACTCAAGCCATTGATTATCATCTTGACTTGAAAGTTCAACTACTTGTGAAAAATAAATCAGCGAGGAGATTGGTATAGAAGGCTTAAATATGTAGATAGAGTATTTTATATGGTACAGTTAACAGAGGTTTTTTTACTGTATTTAGTAGCGGTTTTCTTCAGCAACAAGCTGTTGGATTTTTTGTAGATAAGTTAATTGATTCCATTGAAACATTTCATCAACTAGAGTGTTGTAAAACCATTCTCTTAAAAATTATTTGCCTTAGCTTTCTTTAGGAGCATCTTCTCTTTTAATCACATAGCGAGGTAAGATGAATAAGAGCTGTATATCTTCAAAGAAAGACTTAAAGGGAAAATCAAGATTAAATGCAATGCTTTTAATAGATTTGTGCTGCCAATGTGCACAAAACCACTAAAAACCGAGGATGGAAGGAATAAGAGGAAAATAGTGAATCCAGTAACTTGGAAATTTTGCTTTTAAGCAGTAGGGGTTCCCTGATTATGAGTGTTGTTTCCTTGTTTGTTTCTTTAAATGCTTTGCTTCCTTATGCTGTTTGTTTTTATATTGTTGGGTCTGAAAATCATCTTGTGGTCTGTTGCAAAAAATCTGAGGCTTTTTTCTGTTTTGAATTATCAGTAATTGATCCTGAATTGCTTTAACACTGTTAAGAAGCCCGTTATTTGTAGTGTGTGCTAATTTTAAAGGCCTCTTGTTTTTGAATCAAGACATGCCTTCAACCCAAAGCAGTCAATCTACTTTCTAATCGCGTGGTTTCACAGAATGGTCAGGGTTGGAAGGGATCTTTGGAGATCATCTAGTCCAACCCCTTTGGTTTCAGACTAATAGAAGTTTTTGTGTTCTTCGCTCATAGCCTATAACTGTCTCTGCTGTGTTGTCTTGCATGTTTTCACTTGATGTAACGTGTTCACAGTCGCCTCTGCAATAAATTGAGTGTGCTAAGGAAATGGTATGGTTCAGAGATAGTTATAATCCCAGTTCTTGCATGTGTAATGAGTATGCTGCAGTTGTCTAAAGTATCTTAGAACATACATTAGTAACTTACTAACTAAAACTTGATTATGCTTTGGTAATTTAATGTTTTGTCTGCATATTTACTTGCTCATCAACAGACCACAGGTCTCTCTAGTCTTCTTCACCTTTGTAAAACAAGCTCATTATTGGCAGTGGGTATGTTGCTTAACTATTATGCCGAATATAAATTAACTGCAACTGCAATTGATAGTACTGCTAATCTAGGTTGGGATTAATATGTAGATAGTATAAAAATGGTTTCAGAAATGAGGGAGAGAAAAGGAGACTTTTGAAGTGATCAGCCCACATTTTGGTAATATGTCTGTGTAAAGCTATCTTTAGTTATTAGCAGGGTGGGAGACATGCCTGGTTTTAACATTCTTGTTAGGGGAAAATACAGGTTTGGAAAGATGGAAAACGCTGGTCTTACTGTCACAGTACCTAATTCTTGTGTATTCTGTTGGGTTTTTTTACCTGTTCCCAGTTTTAATGTGGTACTGAAGAAAGTAGGATGTACTCCTTAACTGGCTCCTTTCAGTGCTGTCATTTGGCCTTCTCTGCATGAGGACCTACCAGCGTTGTCTTCACTGATTAATGCTTCTTTATAAATCTCCAGTTAATGCAATAACATGAATTCCCCTCTTCCCTGAGAAAATACCAAACTGAGATAAGATGCTATAAAATACACTACACCATCTAATACTGAAATTATGCTGTTCTCAGTTCCCTGGCTAATTTTGGAGTGATTTTTCTTTTATGTGGTTCACGCAAGCTTCCTCGAACACAGTGGGGTTTTTAGACCCATCATTGTCCTGCTATGAAACATGGAAGAGCTCCCAAGGGACTGTAGTCACCAGGCTTGTCTAGTAGTCACTTCAGCAGGGATTCCCTTGGAGCACCTAGAGCTCAGAAGTTAGTAGGTATTGCTAGAAGAGAGTGCCAAGGTAGTGAGAACTCCTCCTTCTTGTGTCTTGTTGTTTCTATCAGTTCAGCTTGCAATCTCCTTTCAGGGCTTTATTTCAGAGAAATAGGTTAAATCCAGACTGCTAGCCTGTTCCTTGCAGCCAGAACCATCTGTGAATGTTGAGATACAGTGAAGTTTTTCTTTTACAGAACCAGATCGTTGTTCTTTCATTGTTTGTGCTTGGCTAGTATTTGAGAAGGCTTTTTCCTTCTATCATGAGGGCTAGGAATTTTTAAAAATAGTTGTAGTTTGAAAGCTGACAGGAATAACTGGGGAAAGAGCAACGTGTCACGAGGATGTGCTGTTTTTCAAATACTCCTAAGGCAAAGTGGTGGAAGGGATACTGTCAAAAGTTAGTTTTATCTGTAATTACATATGTATACACTAAGTATTGTATGATAACTTTTTAATTGTCAGCTTAGACTCTTGGGACATTATCTTGCATGTAGGTCTCATGTTTTCATGCTGTGTTTATTTGCAACAACAGATGCAAAGCATTTAATGTACGAATGTAAACTGCAGAGATAGTTGGGAGACTTAGATGCATGTATGATACCTGGAATTATATTAAACTCTGCATTATTTGTGCTACTTAACAGCAGAATGAGGTAAACGGTGATATCCCATGTTGGATAGTTCAGTGTTCATTCAGCCCAACTGGATCTGACTTTCCCAGAAACTTCGGGCTAAGCTGCACTGTGCCCCACTTGTCCCATGCAGCTCTTTTTCTGGCAGAGTGACTAAAAGAAACCCAGGTCACTGTGTTCATTTCTTCCTTGCTATTGCAACCCAGAGCTGCAGAGCCGCTCCTGACTCAGAATAGTCCATCCTCTGGCTGAGTTTATTAGCATCAGCTTGTCTTGGTGTTTCCCAGAGCCCTCAGTGGTAAGAAAGCAGTATAGGGAAACTCCAGTTGGATTCGCAGGGACTTTAAACTAAAATACTTCAGGAACCAAAGCGGTTCTAGAAAGTCAGAGCCCTATTTGAGCAGTGATATATCTGAGTCTTCACTTGAGCTGTCTTTTGACAAAGGCATCTCTGTGTTCGTGGTATTGGTAGAGAATCTAAAACCTGTGTAATCTGACCATAGATAACCAGAAGATAGTTATTTTGACATTTTTGTGGTAGTTTGGTTCACATTGGTCCTTACAGGTACGTATTTCTCAATGTATAAAAGTACTAGGAACTTTATTCTGCCCTAGTAATGTTTATCTAAATTATTAGGATGAAAGCACAGTTGAACATAATTCACGTGTTTTTCTTCCCCTGCTGCTAGTCAAGCAATGCCATGTCAAGCTTATGGTAGAAATAGCTGTCTTACAAAATGAGTGCGTGAATACAACATTATTCAGCGTTTCCTTGTATCTTCTTTTATGCTTTGATTTTTATTTTTTTAAGATAATTTTTATGGAACTTTTTTTTTTAGTTTTCAGTTCTTTGAGTATTTCTTAATACACTTAAGCAAATTTTGCAAAACAAAAGATATTCTTGTGTGTTTGGTGTTCTCTCATGACTCTACTGCTATGGCTGTCCATGTAGAGCTTCCAAAGCCTACTGCAGTTGCCTGTTGTCACATAGCAAATGAACCATGGGTGCCATGGAGTATTCTAGCAGCTGACATTTGGCGCTATGATATGTACTGCTCCTCAGGTATGGTCAAAGAGGAGATTCAGGCAAACATCACTGTTTTACTAGCTGATGTTTTGACCATTGGAAATGTCAGATAAGACTTAGACAATTTGAGGACTTCAAATAAGTGAAGCCCTGGTGAAATATTTGTCATGCTTTCTTTGAAAAGAAGCCCAGAAGGGAGTCACAAGAACTTTTGTATCTTAAATAAGGTTCAGGCTTTTAAAATGAGTTCTTCGAATCTCAGTAGGCAGTATAAATGCTTTCTTTAATCCACAAACAACATTTCTATGGTGTTAAGCAATGAGTCTTTACAGGCTTTCTAAAGTGTTAAATAGATAAAATAGATTGACTGTGAAAATCAGAGTTCTGTTTTTCTTGAGCTGATTGGACTAAGTTTTTCTTAATATGGTAGGATTGCACAAGTTGGGTTTGAAAAGCTGGTTTGTCTTTTTGTAAAACACTGAAGTGTTTGTAAAGAACTTCAGTGTTTTACAAAACACTGAAGTAGAGTTGTAGTACAGACTCTAAAACCACTGTGGAAGCTGGAAGTATGTTTCTGAAACTCAAATTGTTTCAAAGGCTCATCCCCCCCACTGTTACATGTGGTAAGCGTTTGTCACCATCCCACAAACCACTTCTGTCATGCAGTGAATAAGCAGAATTAAACTTGATCTTTTCTAATGAGAATGGAACTTAAGACCTTGTGAATGTAGTTCTTTAAGTGTGATGAATCATGAATATACGCTTACTTTTTGACCATTTTGGTCTTAAAAGAATATATAAATGAAGATTTTTGTGGTACCAAAATAGCAGTTCCAGTGAATATGCAAGTGTCACGGAAGCGTCCACTGTTATCTGCAGAGGCACCAGGCTGGATCTCTAATGTCCCTGCTGTTGGCATCCGAGTATTTTCTGGGAAGCGATTTGGCAGTTTTCTGACTTAACCCAAATGAGTGCTGCTTTGTACTGTAGACAGTTGTTTATTATGAATTAGCATGAAACTGGACTGTGACGGATCTTACTGGCTATCTTGTCATCAACTCACCATAGTCTGAACAAAATTCTTTTTTCTTCTGCCCTGTCATTACCCCCGTTCTGCTATTGAGTACATTCTTCTCCTCCTGGTCACTCCAGACTGTAACCTAGGAAGCGCTGAATCTCTTGTATCCTACAGCAGGCTGTGCGTGCACACTACAATAGCTTTCTGCAGAAATTTTCTATTGAGTGTAGGGCGAAATCTTATGCGGAGTCTGACGCTTTTTCATTCTTGTGGTAGTTTGTTCAAAGCTCAGTTTTTAGAAGTCTTTCCTTACCCTTTAGTCAATTCTTTCTCTTCCAAAGCATGAAGTAGATACTATTCTATGTAGCAGATACTACTACAAATCATAAAGAGTACTACTTACTCTTGATTGCTCTCAGGACTGCGCTTACTTATCTTCTATTACCCGTGTGACAGAACAGCTGATAAATATGCATTGAAAGCATGGGTCCTAAAGTATTTTAGGAATAGATGTGTGTTAAAGTCAACCTGTATTTCATTTCCAGTCTTTGCCTCAGAGCTGGGCTATGCTAATCCTACTTTCCAGTCTGTTCAGCAGATTGTACAGCTATTGAATCGTGCCGGGGAGAAGGCAATGCTGAATTCTCATAGCATCACTTTCTAGAAGATAAAAGTTGGTACTGGTTACTCCAGTCTTTTTGGCTTACGATAGGTTCAAGTTGTACCTGTGAAAGTGTGTTATGTTTGTGTTTTGTTTTTTGTTTTTTTTTTCTTGTATGCCTTTAAAATGGGCTAAGGCAAAAAGGATTATCTTCCTAGGGTGCTTTTCGATACCTAACCTTTTTCTTGTATCACTTCCTCAAGTGTATCCTTTCTCGTGCAAAGTAACTTCTGCTTCTACCCGTAGGTTTTAGAGGTTGTTTTTACCTCTAAGCATCTTTGTTACTTTTTCTAAGCAGAGTCATGGCATTTGTCCCAAAAATGGCCCCCAAAAAATCACAACCAGGTTGAGATGTGGAACAATATACAAAATCGTATTAGTGGCTGTGCTTGGAAAGTATCATTATCTTTGCTGTCTGCCCCCCCCTCCCCCCAATTGGAGGCTTATAGCCTATTTCAAAGTATTTGAGTCTTGCAATTCTTAGCTGATATAGCTAAGTTATGCATATTTATTTTGCTATTTCTAGACTCCTGCTTGTGTCCAGTCTTAGGACAAACAGTATTTTTTATTTTGACACACGTAAGCGCAGTGTTACATGGGACAATATATCTCGTATGTGCATCAATATTCTTTGTCTGTGCCACGTTACAAACTAGGTTTCTCTGCCTGCGATGTATACAGGTTATATTGAGAGTTTTAGTGTTCCAGAGATGAGTGTAGTCTGTGTGAAAGCTTCGTGCAGCTGTTTACATGTCTTTTCAGGAATTGAATCTTCCTATTCTTCATTGTAGCAATGTTTTAGCACTTCAATCACTGTGCAGTCAGAGACATACTGTCCTACCTCCAAATATTTACTGTTTTTTTGTCATGGACTAACTGCAAGATTTTCAAGAGCAGTGGACTTTTTAAAAAAAAAAAAACAAAAACCCAAAAAACCCAAACAAAAACCCCTGCGTGCTAGTGCTGTCACTCTTTTTAGTGTTCAGTGATTTAATCTGTGTTTAAGTCCTCAGAGAAGAGAAAAAAATTGACTGAAAACTGATACTACTTGATTTGCCTTTTTTAAATTTTATTTTGCCATTGTTTTTGCTCTGTAAATGATACTTTTATGGATTATTAGATGCATATTATGAAACTAAATTAATGCAAAGTTTTATCCACATTTGCATATAAAACTTGCTGTTTTGTCACTATATTCAGGCAAATTTTATGAAAGCATTTTTCTGTAGGTAGCAGAAATGCTAAATTGTGTGTTTTTTCTTTTCCCTTTTTTGCTGGGAGAATTATTGAAGGACTTGAGCTGCCAATTAATTTTTCCTTCTTTTTTAAAAAATTGATGTGTGCAGTGAGTGTCCCAAGTGTTCTAGTAGTTTTAGAAGAATTCAATAAGAAAACTTCTGCCTATATGTTGTTGCCTAGTCAGTGATAAACAAGACTTATATTTTTAACGAGCAACCATCCTCCCCCATTCTCTGCCTTCCCCCCAAAAAGCAAGCCATGAATGTTTCAGGTCTTCAAGGATGATAATCAAGCATCAAAGATGGAGGGAGGGGAACATGAACAACCTCTGTTCTTCTACCTGCGCAGAGTACCACTCAATGGAAATGCTAAACTTCTTTGAAGCTACATTCTCTGCTTTCCTCTTGATCATCTTATTTACTACCATGGTGTCAGTGTCAATAGAATGGCTGGTTTTGCAACCACCTAGCTTTAGCTGGAAGCCAGAGTTAACTGAGTTCTTCAGGTCTTTTTCAATGTGGATGTCCACACAATCGAAAAGAACAAGCACTGCTGACTCCTTGTTTGGTTTTTTTTTTTTCAAAGAGAATTTATATTCTTTTCTTCTTCCTCAGTTTTAAGGTTGCAAAGGCCTACGTTGGGATGATAAAAGCTGTATTGCTCTTGTTATTTTCTAGGTTGCTGGAAGACATGAACTGGATTCTGTTATTAGAGGTTTTGACTGTTTCAAATTTCTAGGATTTGAAATAGATGGAGAGGGGAAAAAACAGCATACTGTGAATACAGCAGACCTCCTGTCACTCATGTTAATTGTGAATACCTTGTACCTGAGATGCAGGACCCTTCTTTCTCTGGGTGTGCTTGAGCAGGCAGTTGGGAGTTAGGAGTTGATGTCTGTTAAAAGTGAGATTTTGCTTTCTGTTCGGTTGGTGGTGTGTTGGAAGCTGTGTGCTTCAGAGCAAAGTACCTGCTGCTAACAGCTGTTCCTGAGCCAGCCTACTCTGTGCTCTTCCTCCAGGTATTCTCAGCAATAGCAGATTTTTCTGTTTCTCACAGATATTCTTAATGTAGTTCTTAATCTCCAACGGGGCAGTGCATTTCCTAAATAAAATATAGCCATATTCCATACTGCCACTGCAGCGGCTTTTCCAAAGTTCCGTGTCTCATGATGTATAGAGCTGATTTCAACTTGTTTGTAAACTGCTGATGAGCTAAAAGTACTGGACAATTAGATTTTTAAACTTCATAATAGTGAATATTGTAAAAGGAGAAAAGAGGTATTTTTGAGAGAGCTTCTTATACTTCATTGATGAAGCTAATACCTAGTGATGTTTCTGTTATCTTGAGATTTGAAAATATAACATAAATGTTTTATTTCAGAGGTTAAGAAGATTGTCAACAAAATACAGAACAGAGAAGATCTACCCAACAGCCACTGGAGAAAAAGAAGAAAATGTTAAAAAGAATAGATACAAGGATATATTGCCATGTAAGTCTGATTTTCCTGTTAACAGAAGACAAAGGCAAGTGCTTGTTATTCTTAATGTATTTTGAATTTTACTATTTAGCTATTGCTGAAAGGCAAAATTGGAGATAACTTGCTGAAAGATAACTTTCATAAAATTTTTATTTTTAATTTGGAAGGCAAAGTAAGTGAACATTTGCATATTATTAGGAGAGCTGTCACATAAAGATAAAATGTGTGCTAAGTCCCAAGCCCTGTCAAGTTGCCATTTTCATTTTAGCTTGGCATAGTCTAGCATTTGACTAGGTGCATAATTGTATTTTTTCTTTGAAGCATGTTATTCATGGTAGAAACCAAACAAATGTCAGTATAAACTCTCGATCAGATTTTAAGGAGCCTTAAGGAGCTTGGCTTTGTGTTTTGAAGTTTTTTGCTTGTTTGTATCCTGCAAACGGTGTCAGAGAACTCTCATTGCTGGATTATCTTCGGTTTGTATTTTGCTAGAGCCCAAATGAAATTCTGTTTAATGTACAAACACAGAAAACAAGAGTCAGAGCAGTATTTAAATTTTAAAACTACCAATGTGTGGCTGTAACAGATCAGTGATTTATAATGACAAGATTGCCTGTTACAAGCAGCTCTGTGTAGCTCATGAGACCATGTATTTCAGCGGCTCTTACTGTGCTTCTCAATATGGACAGCTGACAGGGAAATTAAAGGACAGTCTTCGGACAAATGCCATTTTTCATATCCCAGATGATGAGCAACAGATACATTTTACTCTGCTTAGCTTTCTCGGAAGTGTTAAAAGGTTTATAACCAATTTGAAGTTGAAAATGGTCTTAAGCATCATTAACTTTCATTTTCAAAATGTGTTTTAGTAATACACTCCAGTGAATTACTGTGTGTTTCAGATTGTTGTATACCTGTGCTCTGTTTTTCTAGTGCTGGAATTTTTACTGTTTATCAGCACTTGAAGCAACACTTCCAGCACTAAACTTTGCCCTAAAGCCACAGGCCCTAGATTGTTTAACAAGGTGGGCATAGTGCTTGCTGCTGCAAGGAAGGAAAGGCACATGTATTCAGATTTTGCTGGAGGATATACATATAACATATATTGCGTGTTGAAGAGTAGTGTGGTACTAAGCTCAGCTGCAGCGAAGTAGTTAAATATCATTGGGTTTGTTGTGTGTGTTTTGGTTTTTTTTAGTTGGGAGGAAACATGTTTAATGGATGAAGTGAAAAAGAGAGGGGAAGTTGTTATGGTTGTCTTATTAAGAGTTATTATACTCTTTCTTCCATGCTGGCATGTTGGTAGATCATGAACAATATAGCAGACTCTTGGTAGCACCTAGGCTGAATCGATGGGACACTTCATAGCTAGTCCTGTAGTGAATGGCTGCGACTAGAGTGGTAGGTGTGCTTTTCTTTCGTCTACATAGAAAAAACCCAACTCAGTCATCGGGATCTGAAAGGGTAGACAGATGACAGTGGGGAAAATGAGCAAACCTCAAAGCTGACATTGAGGAAAATCGAAGATGTATTTTCAGTTAAAGCGAGAATATCTTCAAACATCCAAAGGCTCCAGCAATAAAGTGATGGGAGACCAGCCTGACAGAAATGAACGTGAGGAGATGTTTTGGAGGAGGAAGGAGGATTATACTTTGCCTATCTTTTATAAAACCAGAAGAGAACTTAGAAATGTAACTTAATCAGAGATTAGTGCTGTATTTATCAGAAATTGTTACTGCTACCAGAGAGACCATACCTCAATACCAACTCAATACTGGTTTCAGAGTAAAAGTGTGCATGTTCAAATTACAGTTCACTAAGCCATCCTAGATGATAGTTAAATGAAACAGTGTTCGCTGGTCGCCTGAAGACACCAATTAGTAATTGTGACCTGAGCCTTTAAGCTATATATAAATGTCAAAGCACTTAATCTTCTGAACCTGGAACCTGCATTGGAATTTTTTGTGGAGAATTCTATTTTAGACCTAAAACAGTGAAAGAGCGAAGCTGTGGCAGATACAGGCAGGCTGGAAATTTTGACATTTGGAAACGGGTCTAGAATTTTGGATCTACTGTGCTGGGAAGATAGGAGCCCTCATTAGCCTACTGCTTTAATTAGTCTGATCCACCATTTAAAAGTAGGTTTTTGTATTAAGTCTGTGACACCACTGCATGCTTATAAAGTGCCCTTGCTTTAACATTATATGTGAGTGTAATACAGTGTCATATGTTTTAAGGGTTTCTCAAGACCTTAATGTGAGAGTGCGTTGTCTTTAGGTCTGTGATCTAAATGTCTTGTAATCTACACTTGTACTTTTTTAGGAAGCGTTACATGGTAACACAAACATTTTTTTGCATGTTATCAGGACTCTGGCAGAAAATTTCACCATCTTGGAAGCAAGTGTTGTGGAAGCTTTTTGGAAGAGCTTTCTGTATAGAAATAACTCCTAGCATGTAGTTCATGTGGGCATGGTTCCCTGTTTTATTACCAGTGATGTTTTGACCAAAAAAAACCCTAACCAACCATATTTCCTCTTTTTAGACTTGTTCTTTAGGTTTTTTTCTTGAATTTAGCTCCAGTAAAAGTTTTAGCAGCTGTTCTGTGGTTGAGGAATTGACCCTGGGAGCAGAAATTGCTTGACCAGATGCTGTTTCTGCAGATACTTCTTCTGTTCCCCGGTTCAAAAGATAAAAAAAATTATCTGGATCTCGAACTAAAACAGCCTCTATTGTGGAGATAGTTTGAGTGATTTTTATGTGATAGCTAGGAAGTGTTTGTATCAACAAGAGCTGGAAGGACTGGCGAACCTGCCAACCACCTACCTTCCTTACGAAGAATCATCAAGTTATTTCTGTGTTAAAGATGTACTTAATTATTTTTTTCAATGCCAAAAAGAATTCCAAGATGTTTAGTTTATTCTGTCAACAAGAATAAAGACTATCTTTAAGAATGCTGAGGATTTTGGTCTCCAAAGGTCTGCTATTTTTATAAGAAGCTTTCTCTGAGACAGTCAGTAATGCTTGAGGCAGAAACTTGAAATGTCAGAACCCCCTAAATGAAAGAGTCTCTGCTTATAGTTTAGAAGTGCCCCAGCAAAGTGCCTCGACCAGTGTTTGGGGGTTAGAAGTCAGTCTGTGCCTGAAAAATAAACCCCAGTGCATGTTTCATGTTGCAATATTGGTGGAGTCCTCGTTGGCAGAGACTTTAAGACCTGACGGCTGCTTTAACTGTGCACGGGTATTTTATTCTTTCTGCTTTCTGTAAATGTGCCTTTAATTCTGACCATTATGATCGGTGTTAATACTGTGTAACTACAACTTTGATTGCTTCTAATAAACTGAATTTTGCCTGTTTGTCATGAATCACGCTTGGAATTCCAGTAGCTGGTACTCTGTAAACTTGAGCGTCAGAAGCACAAAGCACTACGAGCTACTCTGCTTATCCCCACCTGAGTTGGTTTACCCGTAAATTAAATTGACTGATTTGCTTCTATGACTTATCTTTGGGAAACATTCTTTAATGCTTAATTTCTTCTATACATACAATATGTACTATATATACTTACTGTTACATATTGATTTACATGTGTTGTAATTCTTATTATAAATTCTTCTTTTAGTTGATCATAGCCGGGTTAAACTGACCTTAAAAACTCCCCCACAAGATTCAGACTACATCAATGCAAACTTTATTAAGGTATGTATTACTATCTTAACAGTTCTTAAATTCTTTTTAAGCTTTTATTTCATATCACTGCATTTTTAATATTATAGTCTGAGATAAGAATTTAAAGCTGCAAGGGGAGATTTTCTTTTATTACGACAAATAAATTTGCAAGCATCATGCCATTTATAAAGCAATTTTTTAAGTTTTAGTATTACTGTATGTGTAAGTATTGTATAAAATAATTTATTTTAAAGTGACAGGCAACCAAATTGAAACTTTATACCATAGGAAAATTCAGATGCAATTGTTTTAACAGTTGATAGTGTTAAAATACCAGATTTTGAGAGGCTGTTTTTAGAGATCATAAATGAGGCGTTTGACAAATTATGTATGTTAATATGCACTTCTTGCTGTTCATGGCAGAAGCATGGCAATGGAATCATATCAAACATTCTTAAAGAGAAGCCAGAATTTGGCTAAAGGCCTGTTATACTTTTGTTTCAAAATGTGAATATCTTGGGCTTTCCTTGTAGTCTTATTCTGTTGCTGCTTCCACACAGTAACGCTTATTCAGAAACAGGTGTTCCTACAAATCTCACTTCTTGAATGTTTAGCTTGAAAAGCTGAATGTAAATGTCTTCAAGGTTTATATAAAACAAATTTTTCAAGTTTTTGATTTTTGAAATATAGTGTTACTGGGAGGGGGGAACTTAAATTTGTTCAAGGGCATGCTTTTTAGCAGAAAGACTTTCTAATTTTCCTCATTAAATGTTTGAGTGACAAAGAAAATGCAGACTTAAAGGGAATCTTCAGAATGTGAACATACAGAAACTTAATATTTTCTGTTACAGTCTCTGGCAGCGCAGTAGTTGTTATAATCTTAGGCTCCCTTGAAATCACCAGCAAAATTCCCACTAATGTAAATGGGACTCATATTTCGTATTTAACCTTCCTATTGTATAGATAAAAAGATACTCTAACTTTATATGATTATAACCTGAAGCCTTTTTTATTCAGTGGTGATAAATTTTCTTTACAAACATTAACGGTTTCTTTGTGCAATCCTAGGGAGTACATGGGCCAAAAGCTTATGTTGCTACCCAGGGACCATTAGCAAATACAGTAATAGACTTCTGGAGGATGATATGGGAATACAATGTTGCAGTAAGTACCTACTTAAATACCAAAATTAGGTATTACCTTATTTCATGGCACAGTGATTGTGTATCTTTTGCCTGAGCTGGCTGTTATCAAAAATGTTGACAGTGATTTAGTCCATTTACTTCTCAAATCTTGTTTTTGTACTTTAAATAACATTCTATATAGCATTAATATTATTTATTCAATTTAATGATATAAATTCACAGTAATAATTTTATTGAATGAATATGAAGTCATGCATATTTATGAATATGTTGGTGCTTGATTAAATCTGTCCTGTAGGAGACCTTACAACTCTGATTTAATGTGGACTGACAAAATTGGACACAGAAGCAGCATATGAAACAAAAAAAAATAAAAGCCTACCTTTCTATTTATGCTAATCTTGGGTTACTTATGGGTTTATATATTCTACATCTGTTTAAACAGCTATTGTCAGGAGTTAACTTTTAAGTACTGTTAAAATTTGATATGTTCAACAAATTTTCTGAAAATATTTTTTGTTTTATCAGACACTTAAATCGTGGTTACTATTGTAACAAATAGCTTACCTGTTGGTGCATTTTTATTGTGCTATTCATGTTAATGTATGTAAAATAGCTTCACCCAAGAAACCTGATTCTTATTTTTTAAATAGGTTTTTGCACTTACTTTAAATAGTCTATGTCATTTTAAGCAAATATAGCGGTATGTTCCTTCTGGTTGGCAAATGCTTCAATATTTTTATGATTAAGTTTAGACTTTACAGTCAGGCTGAATAAATAAGGTATTTGTACAGGATAACAGTGAATTCAAATCAACTAGCCTTAAAGTGTTATGTTAGTGTTGTAGATTATTTTGTGCAGGATAAAACTTGGGTACTATTTTAGAATTAAAAGAGCATGCATCTGCAGGTAGGAAAATAGTATTAATTAGTCTCTTCAGTAGTAACCAATTAAGGAGGATCAGTATGTGCCCAAATAGAAGGAAGCAGTGAAGTGTTGGTGAATTTACTTGATCTAAAACCAGCTAACTTTCAGCATTTTTTTGTCTTGAATTTCAGATAATTGTAATGGCCTGTCGAGAATTTGAAATGGGAAGGGTATGTATGCTAAATACAAAACTAAATGAGCATTGCCCATGCAGAGCAACATGCCAATACCTGTGAAGCTTCATATGCTGAATCCAAAACTGTAAAACTGCCAGATTGAATGAGAATGCCTATCCTTATGTTTGTATGCATAGAAAATCATGAATGCAAATGCTTTTTTTATCTCCATTTATAGTGTTCTGTTATTATTTAGGCATCATCTCGGTGGAATATACATTTTTGTATATGGAGCTGTACCAGTGGTCTATTCCTGGTCTTGGCACTATGTGAAAAAAAATCTTGGTCTTTATGGGATGTAGGCCAAATACCAAAATCCGGAGTCCTTCAGAATTTCCTGTCAATTGATACAGCTGCAAGAACAATGTCTTTTAAATGTCTCTGCTATATTCTTTCCTGAGAAGTTAAAAAAAAAAAAAGTGGTCCAGTATTGTGAACTCCAAACTTTCACAAAAACTAGATTAGCTCTCATCGCTTCCCTCTGTATGATGCGTGCTTGCACATATGTGGGCAGTCATGAATTTCACGTCCTAATTTACAAAGTGTCTTTTGGCTGTATTTATTGGTCACCTGGACTTTTGGTTTTGTTTTTATTTTGGTATCCAAAAAAATAGATATTTTATTATCTTTAAAGTTGTCCAGCAAGGCACCAGTAGGCAGACGTTAACGAAAAGCACTGAATAAGAGAGAGAATAAGGCATTCGAGATGATAATTTTGTCTGCTCTGCTTCTGTTAATCATCATCTTTCAGTACTACACATGAATTAAATTAGGATTCTTTGCTTTAACAGAAAAAATGTGAACGTTACTGGCCTCTGTATGGAGAAGCAGCTGTAACCTTTGGACCATTTCGTGTTTCTTGTGTAAGTATAAAGCTTTAAAATTAATTTTGAAAGATTTAATGCTTTTGTAACTTAAAATAACTGTTCGGCAAACAGTTTGTATTACAAAACAAATGCTTTTTTAATTATTTGGTACTAAATTTTACACAAATACTCTCAAAGGAATGCAATGGAAAACAACGTGTTTATCTAAGCTGTGTAGTTGGGTTTTTTAAAGCAGGGAGCCTGTGTGCCTTGGTCTTGTATCGTTTTATGTATTATTTCTTTAGCTTTATGTGATGTAGTTTTCAATGCTCAAGACATCAAATAATATTCCTGCAGTTGTTTCTCTCTCTGTTATGACTTCTGCGTTCTGGGTGTGCATGAGAAATGAAAGTGACACTGGAATAGGTTATTTTCCTTAAGTTACATAGAGTTAATTAGCATGAATAAAGAAAATGGAAACTGAACTTCTAATTTTTTTTTAGCTTGTTTAATTGGGAACAGATAACAGGTTTATTTGAAAATACTTCATTTGCTTCTATCATTGCTTTTAAAATCAAAACAAAAATGAATAGCAGATCACCATGATGTCTGAATCTTTTCCTGGAGAGTTCCCAGGAGGTAACTGTCAAGTAAGCTGTGATTCCAGAAAGATGGAGGAAACCTGAACATTTCCATTGCAGTGTTATCAGGAGTGTCAGTGTTATCAGGAGTTCCGATCTCTGAACGTAACCGCTAGAGCCTCTTCCAGTTTCAATACTTGCTCATAAATGATAATGTAAGGATTTCTGGCAGATTAATAGGCAGGAAGAGGGACTGTGGATATCTTCTACACCAAGCACAGCAAGGAATTGAAAGTAACAATTCTTTTGGCACCTCCCATCTCAGCATCACACAAGAGTATACCCCAATGGGTTCTTGCAACCATTCTTCCTTGGTAGAGAAAGCTGGGTGGTAAAAGAAGTCATGGTGCAATGACCATTTCACAAAAGGAGACTGCTTACGTAGCAGAAATTCACTTAATGAATTGTGAGGTTTTCAGGGTATGGGTAAGGACACAGTGTGTGTGAGAGCATAGCCACCAAAATCAATATGGTCAGTGTTCCTAACGTGTTGGGATGGTGTCTGGTTGCCTTTGTACACACCTGTTTATGTATCTTTATCCCTTCCTGCTTTAAACACATTTGTGGCCTGTTTGTCCAACTTGGCTCTTGGAGTTGTGATTACATCATCAAGCCTTCACTTCTCGATGATGCCAAGGGCCACCCAGCCTATCACATCGTGTTCAATAACAGCCGAATTACTTAAGGGAACAGAATACAAAATCAGCCGCGATAGGGTAATCCTTCTCCTTGTACTTGTTGTCAGATTCTAGTGATGGACTATCAGGACTTCCTTAATTGGGTGTTGCCCCTGGATTATTGATATTTTTATAATGCAGTGGATGATGAATTTGACAATTTTTTTGGTTTGGGTTTTGGTTTTTGTCACTTATTCTTTCTGACATTCACATTACTGTGTTGTTGGAAGAAAACACTTCCTGTGTCTTTATTTTTAAACTTGCCACCTGGCAGTTCAGTCAGGTTCTATTAGTTACTATTAGGATACGAATGAAACCTGGCATTGCAGTGTTGAGCATAACCGTCATCAGTATAAATGATCTCACTGTGAACTTTTTACACTAGAGTTCATGATCGGCCTTAATTGTTTGCTTGCTCTAAAATGGTAGAATTGGTCCACTACAAGTTGACCTCAAAACTGTTTTTCTTTTCCTTAAATCAAAATTATGTGGGTTTGAACAGGAATTGCTGGTATTTTCTAGCTGAAGTTCTTTAAGGTGTTCAGAAAGAGCTAGCGTGCCAGTTCATCAAGCTATTCGTAATCCTACTTTGAAATAGTCTACCAAGAATTAAGTACGCTTCAAGTTCATCTTCTCAGGAAAGCATATACTTAAAAATTTTAGTCTACAAAGATTCTGAGTAGCCTTTTGCTACCTTAAATTAATTTAAAAATGGGCTTGTAGATTTGGGTTTTTTGGGTTTTTTTTTCCCCTGTATCTAGTGGGTGATGGTCACACACCTGGCAAGTATTTGTGAAAAGGGATTGTGTGTACATCGTAACTGACTTCTTAGCTACAGCTGAGAATGTGTTACCTTTGGGTACAGTGGTGTATATGAGCTCCATTGCTGCTCCTATGCACTATCTCTTTTAAACCTGCAAGGTGTTGCGATTGTTTTCTTGATGGAAAATGGTAAATTCCTAATAGAACACAGGAACACATTAAAGCATATATGCAATCTCCTAAATTCACTGTGGGAAGCTGTAATGCTAAGCTTTTAAAGGCATCTTCAAATTGTGATATTACTGATATTTTAAGTACAGTAATACTGTTTGGTGTCTGCAGCAGAAACTTTCCTTGGTGTTCCAAAGGCAGATTTGAAAATTCTGGGAGGCTAGGAGCTGTGCTTTTCAGGTGCAATCAAGATAATTATAATGTTCCATTCAGATGCACCCTTGATTAAAAATAATTGAAGGGGGGGGAATGAAAGGAGATATCACAGGATAGAGCGATAAGAGGCTGAAGTTTAGACAGCAGAAACATTATACAAGGATTGCTGTGGGAGGCAATCTGTAAATTAAATAAATGTACAGAGAAATAAAGCAAGAGAAGTACTTTGAAATACTCTTAAAAGGTTTATTGATGGTTTTAGAAGCAGGCTAGACAATTACTGGTTTGAAAACTCACATTTTTATTTTAAGTAAAAGTAACATCTTTCATGGCTATCTTGTGTAACAAGCTAAGTGGCTGCTGTTTTAAAATCAATGTTTTGGTTTCCCATCTTTTGGGGAAATTATAGATATAATACCAGTAAATTAAAAAAAGACACCTGAGTTTAAAGTTTGGATTTTTAGTTACACCCCGTGTCCTGCATATTGATCTTTTTTCCAATTCATTACTGTTTTCTCATGTTTAGGAAGCTGAGCAGGCAAGAACAGATTACTTCATTAGAACATTATTACTTGAATTTCAAAATGTAAGTACACAGTCACTTCTGTTGTCAACTTTAATGGTGGTTCAAAGGTCTCAAATGATACAATGGAGGAAACTCATGAAAATATCTTCACTTTTTTTAGGTGCTGACTCTGTATGTATGTAAATCATCAAGTTTAGAAGTGATGTTAAGAGCTTAGTATATAAGAAATGAGTAGTGAAACTCTTTACTTGTCTTTTATGTATGTTCTTGGTTAGCCAAAGGTGTGTGGTGGTCTTCAATAGCATGTGTTAACAACTAGAAAGTTTCTGTCACCCTAGGAGAATTTCACTGTTTAGCCTAACTGAAAATATGATGACAAACAGAGTCAAACTTGTCAAAAGAAACTGTTTCCTCTAGAGAGCTTCTTTTGGGGTAAAGTATGTGTACTTGTTAGAATTTGTCCTATACTTCCATTTATTGTCAAGGGATTTTTACAATGTTAAAAGATACTTCTGATGCCCCTTCGTATACTTGTATTGCCAAATAAAAATAAAGCGAGAAAGACAACAATGTACTGATTTATTTTTTCCCAAAGTTTCTCACTCTAGCTTGTAAAAAGTTTCTCTTTTTGGAATTGAAACAGATATGAAAAATATGGCATGTTCTTGATTAAATTGAGTTGCATTGTCTTTTTGCATGGAGGACTTCTGCATGGGAGAATTGTCCGTAATATATTCAAGGGTCAAGATAGAAATGTACTTTTTAAAAAGTGAGCTTAAGACTTCGGAATTCTTGAAGGTTTGATGTCCTAGTGTTCAAGATGTAGAATTGGCTTACCAGACAAGTATTCTGGTAAACGGATTTGTTTATGCTATTTAATTTGGCAACTATAAATGATTACAATTAGTCTCTCTATGTAAGAAATTGAGTTTGTTCATCTTAGTGAAAACTTATGACACAATCTACTGTGAAATGAGACCTGCTTCATAACTATGTTACGTTAATTGTGAAAACTGTCATATTTTCAATGAAATAAAAGCACTTGCATTCTCATATGAGCTTTAAGAATGAGTGATTTAAGCCTTTCTTGTAAATTTATACTTAAATGTCAGATTTGAGGTGACTACTTATTTTTCTGAAAAGCAACTGTCAGTAAATAAAAATAAGTGTAGAGCTGTCCTACAAAAACGTGAAGGTTGACAGTCTGTTTTACAGAATACCTGTCATTTTAATTGACATCCTGTATTAAAAATTATTTATTACAGGTTAGTCTCACTTACGGTTGTATTTTCTTTAGTAGTGTTTTGTTCCCTTTCAACAACTGATATCACATCACATATGAAAACTGTTCAATCATGACGGGGGTAGTTTTGGGGGATAATTTGTGTCTGCAGTAGGGTTTGCAGTGCGATGCATGAACTTAGCTCATTTCTGCTAGTGTCCCCTGAATACTCATACCCGACTGTGCTACGAAACTTTTTAGATAGCAGAAATTAACTGCATAATAGCTGTGGGTCTTGCAACACTTACAGATATGGTGCACTTAAAAACAGAACAGAAAAGATATCAAAAACCCCAAAGCAGAACCTATATTACTCTTAATACCTGAATTTCATGAGAACCGGTTACTTTAGAAACCGTAGCTAATTTATATTTTGCTTGCGTATGCTATACATGCAAATCATGTTCAACTACTTGACTTCCATTAGTTCTGTTCCAGTTAATTTCTATAGTATGCCTGTGTACTACATAAAAACTAAGCAGTAACAAGGAGCTGCAGTTTGCGCTATGCTTTTGATCTTAGCAAAGAGCTCAAAGTTTATGTTCCTTTAAGGAGTAATGTAATTGTAAGGATTAACAAGGTAATGTTAGTAATGAATTACAAACTTTTCATCTTACTTTGAAGAATTCTAAGTGTAGCCTTGAACTGGGGAGGAAAATATGTATAGGAAAATTTCCTTTTAAGTTCACTTTCTGGTTTTCCAGAATAATGAAAAGCTTTGTCACTTCTAAAATTTTCAATGGAGTATTGTACAAAATACTATGCAAAAGAATTTAAAATTCATATAAATACACAAAGTTATTCTAGTTTCTAGGAGGAAAACCAGTTTTACTAAACTTGAAGATTATTTTAAGCTAAAACACCAGATTCTTTCTTAAGAAGTGGCATTAAAAAAAGGACTATGAAAGTTGCTTTTAATTTTTAATTTCCATATAAAAAGCATAAACTCAGAATATTTTTTTCTGACAGTTCTGATGTGTAAAATCACTGGTTTTGTCTTTTTAAATGTAATTAAGTGAAAGTTCTTTGTGGACCTTAATAGGCAATGGTACCATTTTTCCTCCCTAATGATGACATTGGTTTTACATAATCAGTTGGGGTTTTAAAATTTATTTTCTTAGGCTAAATTTTCTCTTGTTTTTACTAGCTACAGCAATTCCACGGGTCCGCCAAAAGTAAAGCTTCAAAAATAGTTGGTTCAATTGGAAGATTATATAAATTTCCATACTCAAAAGGCCCACTATGTTGCTTCTCAATTAACTAAACAGAAGGTAGTATAGTTCTTGAAACTTGTTACCTTCTAATGTTCATGTGTCATGTAATGTGATCAAAAAACTCATACGCCTCTCTAGTACATTGCTTTGAGGGTATGGTAGAATCCAGAGGTGTGACAACAGTATGGAAAGGTGCAGTAGGACTAGCTGTACTGCGAATGGTTTCACTAATGATGAGAAAGAGGATTTGGTCTTTCAAGAATTCAGGTACCTGAGTAACGAGGCTGTTCTAAAAAGTCTGCTTCTTACCTTGTCTTTAGTACTATTGCAACATGCGCTAACTAGAATAAAAACGTACCTGCTGTTGTTGCAAGTCTGATCCATATTTAGATATGGCCTGAATAATTTCTTTCATTTTCTTAATTTCCCTCTGCATGTGTGCGTACATGCGCACACACACTTTATTTTGTAATGTGACAAAACAACAACAAAACGCCTTCATTTGTTTCCAATGTAAGTTACTGGAGTACGGTTGGAAAAAGAACCTTTCACGGTGGTCTCTCCCTTTATTTCTTCCTTTCAAAGTTTACAACTGTAAGGACAGAGAATCTTCTCACACAGTACAATGTTGTGGGTCCTTTAACTCAGAGAGAGAGGCTTCTGCGAACTATCCCATATAGCTTTCTTCTGTGCATTAGCAGCACTCAAAATACTAAGTCAGAATTTCCCTTTTGTTTTTCTGAGTGGTATAAGCTGTAGGTTTTTTTAATGCAGTAAACAGCTTTGCTTGTCCACGCTTATTCATGCAAACAGTATACTATTTGTTTCATACAAACTCCTGAAATATGTATTATCATTGACACCTTTCTCTCTCCTTTAGGAGACTCGTAGTGTCTATCAATTTCATTATGTTAACTGGCCAGACCATGATGTCCCTTCGTCTTTTGATTCTATTCTGGACATGATCAGCTTGATGAGAGAATACCAGGAACATGAAGATGTACCAATTTGTATACACTGCAGGTATTAAATATATTTATTTTTTAACTTTCTATACATAGTTTGTATACATTTTAATTTTTTGAAGTCTAGACTTTTGGCACTAGTTTGATTCTAAATCACAATTTTATTTATTTTAGTTTTCTAAAAAGGAATGTTTCATTGTGTCAAAACTCTGCTCAAAATCATACCATCTTCATTGTCTTAAAACTCAGGCCGCAGTGAAATTTTGCTTCTCTTTCAGTTCAAGATAGAATATCACTCAGAAAAGAACTAGTCTTTGAAAGAGAAACTGTTTTGTCGTTCTTAAGACATTTAAATCCTCATTATGACAAAACAGACTTTGAAGATCGTTGCAAATCAGATATGGGAGTGAAGGCTCCGTTCTTTGTAGGAGAGACTATGTAGCAGGTGCCATCACTACCTGAGAACTTTTTTGTCTGTCTTCTAATATGACAAAAAAGATCTCTAATCCGCAGGCTGTAGTTTCTGGTTGGTAAGTCTTTGCTTCTGAGCAGCAGTTTCATCTGTGACCTGAAATTTGGCTAACAGAAGGACTGTTGAAACTAACTGCCATAAAAATTCTAATAATTTCTCTGGAAAGTTCTTGCCAATGATATTTGATACATTAACTTCTGTTGCTTTAAAAAGTATCACGTGTCAGAAAAAATGAATTCAGATTCATAAGCCAGGAAATGTTAAGTTATTGGGTGCTTATTAACTTTCTAGAGCTTGGTTATTCTCTGAAAGTGTCTATATAGAAATCTAGTCTTTAGCTGCATCCTTTTTTAACTTATCACTCTTAGGTAATTGAGGTCTAAAACCATAAGAAACTTACTTAGCACTGAAATCCATTTCACTTTGTCCTGTTTCTCTGGAATGTCAATACAGTTGTGAAGGTTGGTTCTTTACAACAGTATAATTATAATGTAGTAAATATGCATGCATTATAACTCTTTATCTGTAAAACAGAAAAACTCATACTATTAGGAGGAATAAATGTGATAGTACACTGTCTTTTTTTATAACTTTCGGATTTGAATTTTTTAGATAAAAAGCAGAAAACAGATATGATACTAGAAAATAGATATGATACTAAATCAGAAAAATGTGGGAAGTCTCTAAACATATTCTATTCTGCCATTTAACATATGTATCATTAAACTTGGACAAAATCCCTACTTTTGAAGCAGTGGTAACTGGGAATAGTGTGACAAAAGAGGCAATAAAAATGTCAGCATTGAAACATCTTTCATGATTACAGTTCCAATTGGCTGTAAAAAAACTTACATTAGAAACTTCACTGCTCTATTTTGCACTGTTTTTTTATTATTATTAAGACACTATAGTGTCAGGTTGAGTGAGCTTAAAATGATAGTTGAGGGATTTCAATACTCTTTTTTCACGTTGACTCTGGAAATATAAAGCTTATAGTGTCTTTTTAACAAATTAAAATAATTTCTAACATACCTAATTGTTTATGTTCATAGTGCAGGGTGTGGAAGAACAGGAGCCATCTGTGCCATAGATTATACATGGAATTTGCTTAAAGCTGGGGTAAGGAATCTTAGAAGAAATTTTGTGGCATTCTGTCATTTCATAACAGTGATTGATTGAACTCCCAAATGTTCTAAAATAGTGAAATGTTTAAGACGTTCAGGATCTCTTGACAGGTTGGATGTTAAGTTTCATTGCATTCGTGCTTCAGTATGAACTTTCCTTTGACAGCAAGTTTTTAACTAAAAAAGTCACTGTAAATTCTAAATATTTTTTAATATATTTCAATATAAAGTGATTTTGAATTCAACTTTTTCAGTGTCTCTGCTTCCTCTTGCAGCTTCTAAAGCCTGATATTTCAAACATACCAGGATAACTTCATTCTGGGGTTTTTAGGTTGTGAAGCATCATTAATGTTGCAGTGTCATATTAATGCTTTCATTGGATGTTTCAAAATACTTGAAATGCTCTCATCTGGTCTAAGTCAAATGTTTAAAACAATTCTGGAGAGGAATTGCTTTTTAAAAGAAAATTTGAATAGCTGCAATGTGGAGAGAACAGATTGGTTTTACCTACAAAACTTAAACATACTTTTGTACTGTTGTTCTGACAAACAGTTATGTCACTGTAATTGACTTCCTTCTATCTTCCAGAAAATACCTGAAGAATTCAATGTATTTAATTTAATACAGGAAATGAGGACACAAAGGCATTCTGCAGTGCAGACAAAGGTATAGGTTGTTTTAAAATGAATCTTTATCATATGATAATATACCGTCATTCTTTGTAAAGATCTCATGCACTAATTTTTATCTGCTAACCTACTATAGGAGCAGTATGAACTTGTCCATCGAGCCATAGCACAACTGTTTGAAAAGCAACTGCAAAAATACGAAAGTTGTGCAGACTGGAAGATTGCAGATGGAGTGGTATGTGTCTTTCCCATATGAGTTTCAATCAGTTGTAGCTGTTAGCTTTTGAGCAAGATTTTCCTGTAAAGTCTAAAGTTCGGTGTTTAATGGTGTTAAGGCGCATACGGAACTTGTTTGGACTACAAGTGGGGTTTGCTGAGTAGGGACAGTTAGCCTGTACTCAACTTACACTGAGGACTTGGTTGTAAAAATTGAGTCAGATAATGAAAGGAAAATTTACCACGTATACCAAATGCAATTGTAGTGGGGGAAGCAATGGAAAGAATTATTGTTTGGATGAAATGCAGGACTCTAACTCAATGTTTAAGTTGTGAAATATGCCCTTACCTTGGTGAGGTGGCAGTAGTTGACAGCTGTCGATTCGCAGTACTTACCCCAATTCTGATATATTGGCAGCAAATGAAATTTTGTCTAAGCCTGACCTTCTGCAAATTACTTGTTAAACAGTATGATAAAAAGCAAGTTAAAAATAAAACTCCAGCCTACATATACATGTATTTAAATAAAAATAAACAAATACATGTATGTGTATATAGACTAATTCTATCTAATCTGTGTTTAGTTTAAACTCTTGAAAGGGAAAAACCTTCATTGAAGCTTTCTTTTCCTTCCCCCCTGCCCCCAATGTGGTGTTGGGCTCAGCTTTAAACCATGAGATAGGCATTGATCTGGCTCTTCAACAGACTTGGATATTACACGCTGTTTTGTCCTGCCTTGGTTTTGGCCAAACACAGCCTTGAGGTGGTTAAGCGGGACTGGCAATGAATGATCTTATTAAGTTCTCATATTGTGTTGAAGTACTGGTTGCACTGCAACAGATTGGTGGAAAGAAAAATAATTTTATGTCTTTGTCAGGAAGCTTCGTTCTCTAGCCTTTTAACAAATGCAAAAAAAAAAAAACAACCTTGGAAAAATAATGCTCTTCATTGGTAATCAAGATATTTGAGGATTTTTCTGTCTGTCCTTCGACTTTAAATTTCACGTTCCCTAGGTTTTTTCCTTTTTTTTTTTATGTTTAGGTATGTTTTCTTGGCTACTACTGGGCACTATGTGAAAAACGGCTTTTTGGATCAACCCAAAAATAATTCCCCACCCCCCCCCCACCCCAAGTCCAGAACTGTGTACCACCCTTTATCTTTGGACTGTGTTTTGTTTATTCGGTAATTTTATCTGTCCCTTCAGTACCTAATTGATGTAGGCTCTAGAGCTCTCTAGAGGGAGTATGAGTCGTATCTTCAGGACCTTTTGAAATATCTGGAAGCAATTTTAAATTTGCCTTTATTAATAGGCATCCTTTTAATTTTAGGGGTTTAGCTCTTCTATACTGTGCTTTCTAGGAAGTCTACGATGTTTTTCATTCTGGGAAAAAAGGCATATACCCTTCTCTTAACTCCAGAGAGTTTGTATCAGTTCATGCAATAGTTCTGATGTCTTTAGTCATGACAAAAAACCTGGTGGACTAAATGCAATATGGATAGGGCAGGCTGTTACAATTTTTCATAGGTTTGATATTCAGCCTTGCTGGTCTGTGAATTTTCATTTTATTTCTGAGGAATGAGCACAATAGGGTTTGAATGTGCAGATTTTATTAGCTTTGTACAGAAGTGACTCCTAATTACTTGAGTTTTGGTCATAAAATAAGCAGATCAGTCTACTGTATCTTATAGTTACTTGACTTTGATCTGACCTGTGTCTGCACTTACATAGAATCAAAAATAGCCTCTTATTATTTACATGTATTCCACAATGTCTGAACAAGGAGATGACATAGTATGCTTATACTATGTCTGTAACAAAGGCAAGCGCTGTCTCTAAAGAATTGCACATCTTATGAGATTTGAATGACTGAGCAACCAGATTATGGATAGTAGTACACATAGGGGTGAGACAGGGAGAAATCCCAACCCTGAATATGCAGTGATGGAGTGTGAGTTTTGAGTTTTGCTTGGAAATGATCTTGGTTGTAATCAATGAGTGGTAAATGAAATTGAATTTTAGCAGTAAATTGGAAACTAGTAAGAGCAGAGAATGTAGTGTCATTATGTGGTTACCTTGCAGCTTGAATACTGTCTGCAGGTCTAGTCCACTTATCTCAAAAGCTTATTACAGAATTACAGTGACAAGTGGTGTTCCTCAGGGGTTGGTACTGGGACTGATGCTGCTTAACATTTTTGTTGGGGGCACGGACAGTGGGATTGAGTGCACACTCAGCAAGTTTCCCAACAACACCAAGCTGTATGGAGCAGTTGACATGCATTCCTTCCGTCCAGCCACCCAGAGGGACCTTGACAGGCTTGAGAGGCGGGCCCATGCAAACCGTATGAAGTTCAACAAGGCCCAGTGCAAGAACCTGCATGTAGGTAGAGGCAATCCCAAGCACAAGTACAGGCTGGGCAGAGAATGGATTGAGGACAGCCTTGAGGAGGAGGACTTGGGGATGTTGGTTGATGAGAAGCTCAACATGAGCCGGCAATGTGTGCTTGCAGCTCAGAAAGCCAACCGCATCCTGGGCTGCATCAAAAGAAGTGTGGCCAGAAGGTCGAGGGAGGTGATTCTTCCCCTCTACTCTGCTCTCATGAGACCCCACCTGGAATACTGCATCCAGCTCTGCAGCCCCCAACATAAGAAGGACATAGACCTATTGGAGCACGTTCACAGGAGGGTCACAAAGACAAGAGAGCTGGAGCATCCCTCCAATGAGGACAGGCTGAGAGAGGTGGGGTTGTTCATCCTGGAGAAGAGAAGGCTCCGGGGAGACCTTATAGCCCCTTCCAGTACCTAAAGGGGGCCCACGGGAAAGATGGAGAGGGACTCTTTGTCAGGGTGTGTAGTGACAGGACAAGGGGTGATGGTTTTAAATTGAAAGAAGGTAGATTTAGACTAGATATTAGCAAGAAATTCTTTACCATGAGGGTGGTGAGGCACTGGAACAGGTTGCCCAGAGAAGCTGTGGATGCCCCATCCCTGGAGGTGTTCAAGGCCAGGTTGGATGGGGCTTTGAGCAACTTGGTCTAGTGGAAGGTGTGCCTGTTCGTGGCAGAGGGGTGGTCTTCAAGGTCCCTTCCAACTATAACCATTCTATGATTCTATGAATTCAAGCATTAAAAATTTGGACAAGGATCAAAGTTGTCAGAAGGCTTCATCTAAAGAACAACCAGATTGAGCTGGAAGAGAAATGGCTGAAGTTAAAATGACAGAGGCTGAGTAACAGTGAAAAGCTGATTTCTATTAACCTTTTCCAAAGGGTATCAATGAGGCTTGGCAGGCAATATAAAAGGAGATAGTTCTTTATGCAACATGAAGCTGCAGAGGTTCTTGCAGCTGAAAGCCTGTAGCTTTGAGGTGAATATCTCATCATCTTGGAATCTTCTTCCGTGAATTTGCCTAAACTCTGACCTGTGAAATTCCAGAGTTGCAAACTGTTGGAGAACGTCCTAGGGAAGGATCCCTGAATGCCTGCTCTGTCCTTATTCTTCCCTGTGAGTTTCCTTTAGGTCAGTGCTGGAAACAGGGCAAAATGAATCTTAGTCTAAGTACAGCCTTTTTTTCATTAGGAAATGATGCTTCTTCGTATTGTAGCTTGAATGTTTCTACAGAAGGGTTGAGGAAAAAAGTCTCATAGGTAAAGAATTCCTGCGTCTAAAAATTTGGTACTTAAACAAATTTGCTACTAATCATTTGTTACTTAGGAAGTTTGCCCTCGGGGAATTAACTGGTGTAGGCTTGGCTTCTGTTTTGGTTGTGTGAGGTGGAAGACTGTTTAATAAATCCAGTTAAGTAGCTACTTGTAGCTTTAACCTAATTCTCAAAACTTTAAGTCTCACTTGAGACAGTGTTTTTGCTATTCTGAAAAAGCTTGCTTTTTTCCTCCGAGGGCATTACATAGCATCTGTTGTATATAACATCTGTTTTTCCCCAGAAATGTTGTGATTTTTTTTAATTAAGATACATCGCAGAATGTTTGTTTGGTTTTTAAAAGGAGACAAACTGATGCAGAATGTTTTCAGACAACTTTATTAAATATAATGTAGTATCTTAAGTTTCCTTCCCAGATCTTACTCTGCCTGCAGATGCTATGGCAACTGTGGAATCGTGTACATGTGAAGGGTTTTAATTATGTTCAGTGGAAACAATTCCAAATAAAATAATGTGCCTGCTTTGGGTATATTACTGTCAGTTTTATAGGAGATACTGCTAAAGAGGAAATTTTCTTTCATCTTTCAGTTATTATATTTTGATAGTACTCTGAAGTGTTGGAGTACTCTTTAGAGTTGGTTTCAACGCTTTTCTTGTCCAATTGCCTTTTACATTTCAAGCAGTGTTTGAAATGAATTGAGTTACCTAAGCTTTGTAAGCAGTGTTTGCCAGTAACATCACAGTAAAAAGTTAATCTGATTGGCAACAAGTAGCAGTATTCATAGGGAAGTAGCTTAGGCACAATCCTGAACGTGTGTTCCTGTCAACTTGCCAGCTTTGCCCTGCTGGAAACAATACTGTAAAAAGTCAACAAAAAAACACATGCAGTGTTTGAAAGGAGACTTACAACGGGGTTAGAATTTCTATTAGAATTAGATAGGATTCAAAACCATGTAGAAAATGTACATATGATATAGTATAATGTAGTAATTGTGTACTTTTAGCATAGTTATACATACTGTGAATGTATAGAACTATAAAGTTTCTTAAAATAGTATGTAAATGAAATTATACGAAGAAAAGCTTTCTTCAGATATCAGAGTACTTTCAACAGTCCTCGCAGTAGCCAGATTTCAGGGCAAAGATCAAATTGCTGCTCGGAAGCAATTTTTTCTGTTAAGAAAAGACTCAGGTGGTAAATGTGATAATTAGATGTTCTGTATATAGAAAAAGGAAAATTGATTAAAAGACAAAATACAAAAAGTTTACTATCTTTTAAAAAATATTTCTTGTTGAATTTTGCCCCTTCACAGTAACAAGCATGTTGCAGTACTGCAAGTCCTTGGTTTACCCTTATCCACTAATAGAAGCTTGTATTAATAAACACTTTCTCCAAAATATGTCACTGCTAGTACTCTCGAGTATCTCTTGCATTTCTTCCTCTAAAAGTGACAGAATTATGTTGCTGTGGTTGATAGCACTTTTATAAGCTGTGGAGGAATCGGCTGCTATAAGAAGAATGTTCATATTCAGAATGTTAGTGGTTTGGAAGCTCTTGAGTGAAAAGACTTTGCTGTTCAAATTCTCTTTGCTGTTTTGCAGCTTGGAAAGAGTTTTTTTGGCCATTATAGCATTCTAAAAAAAAAAATCATATATGTCTTCAGAGACATTTATCTTGTTGCCTATGCTTGGAAACTTTTATTTAATCTGAATCACTTGAGTATATCATTTCAGTCTGAAGTATTTCTCTTTTTATCTCCTGATGCTCTGTGGTTCCCATGCTGCTTTATGATAAGGGCAAAAGGAATGCCTCAATTCCTTTTAAGGAAAACCATGAGATTACTTCTGGAAGAGTCTTTGCAGTAAATTTGCTAGTGCTTTACCAGTACAGAAAGCTTCTGAATGACGATAAATGTTTCCACTGTGAGTTCCAAAAGAAAATTAGGCATTGCAATTCCTGGGCAAAATGTTTTGAATTGTAGGCAATGCCTGTGAACTATCAGTCTCAAACTGTGATCCTCTATTTGCTCAAAGTTAGGGACATCTCTGTTTGGTGATTCAGCCATTGGAGGAAGTAGGTGGGGAAAAGACCCACCCTTGGGAAATGATATCACCGTTTAGGTCACCTTAGCGAGTTGAATTCAGACACGGCATCTGCCATGGGAATTCCTTGTTCCTCTGCATTAGCACAGGAACATGACTTACTCTATTGTTGTAGACTGGATGTAGTCTACACTTCTAAGTATTTGATTTTATGGTGTTTTCATTTGTTAATGTAGTCTTTCATAGATGGATATATACACATTTCATATATATATTTCTGTAATTTAACAGAATACCTAGAAATTCCTAACTAATGAGCATTTTCACTTGATCTTGAGCTCCCTCAAATCAACGAAGACATTGGAACTCTGGAACTGTTCAGCGGTTGATGCATATAGAGGCAAAGGTTGGGGAAAGCTCCTATTCGATTGTTAATGCTCCCGTTTTCTTACAGTGAGAAGCCTGCCACAATAGGATAGCTATCTTCTGTAAGAAAGCATGGTGCTGCACTGAACACTTATTTAATTGACTGACTCGCACATTTGTTAATCCATTTTTAAAAAAAATAATTCTATATGATGACCCTTATGAGCTATGTATGTTGTCCTGGTTTTTCTAAGCTGATACTTTTAAAAATTGTGTTCTGCCTGAGGATGCAACATCTGTCTAGAGGAGCAAGAGAGTGTTGACTGATGCCAGTAAGCTGTGATTAGGAAGGCTGGAAGGCTTTTTCTTAATACTGCCATCTGCTCTTCTCAACGGATGAGGTCATCCCTGTGAGATACCCTACATTGACTTTTACAATTGAGCTTCCTCTGATCTGCTCCATGCTGCTTTTTCTATGTGTTTGCCAATTCACTTATTTTGATATATGACAGAAGGGGAAATCTGTGAGTTGGTGTCACTCGAGGGTGCTCAAAATACTGGTTGTTCACTCTCTTGTGACACAGAATTGAGAACAAATAACAGACTTGCCCCAAGAGTTTAGCAATTTCTTGATTTGTGAGAATTTATTTATTTCTTTCAGTTAAAGACTTATTTCTTCAGTTAAAAACAAGAAGAGATCCAGTAGCAACTGAGCACCATTACATAAAAATGCTGCAGTAGCATAAAGTTGATATGAGCTCTGTTTTCTTTCCTACGTGGGTTAGTGCATTTGGTTACTGCCTTAAACTTTTATCATCTTCAACCTTTGAAGTAAAAACCCTTCACTTACTGGGGAATCAGGTATCTAAAAGTAAATTAAGCCTTCACAGAAACATCAGTCTGAGCTAGTTAAGCAAAGTAGTGAAGTACCTCTTTTTTGGTGACAATAATTCCTGTTACATTCTTGCTCCTGATTTAATGTACTAGAACAGAGTGAACCGATCCTGATTTTAACCTAATGCAGAAGTGAAAGCTTTTGAACATGTCTGCCTGAAGCCTTCCCAGTGTATGAAGCTGGGGTAACTACTGAATTCTGGGGTTGAATTTAAAAGTACCATTTTGTGTGTGTGTCTTTTGTTGTTTGCTTTTTGGGTTGGTGGTTTTTATTTTTTTAAGGAATTATTTTTGTAAACTCTCTGTGGTTGTGTATATGCCTCAGATGTTTGGGTTTATGCACGTTTTTACAAGGAATATCTATACATTTTATTACTAGTAGCAAAAATGGCAGTGCCTTTTCAGCTACTTCTGCCTGTCTCAACTAGAAACAGCTTCTTAGTGTATACATAGAGTTTAAAAAAAACTTTGACATATTTTAGCTTCTTTAATGGGCTTTTTCTTCCCCTGGGAGAAAAACATATCTTAGTAAACATTCGGTTCACAAACACTTCGCTTTACAAACATAGAAGGACAGGGATGCAGCTGCTGGTTTGTTTTCTGGACAAGTTAGTCTACACTGCAGCCAACAGGCACACCCTTTCCCTTGCCAGTACCTTTTAGGAAACTGAGTACATAAATAAGAAATCTGTTCCTCAAAACTCTTGTCCTGGCAGAGCTGAACTAGAATATTTTTCTGATCTGTTGTAGGATGGAGAAGTTGGTGGTAAGGGAGAGGAGCTCCTTCTGTGGAGTCTCTCATTTTCTAGTACCTCTCTGCCTTATGAAACTTGGATGTGCTACGGTGCTGAAACAAGGCGAACAGCCTGTTCTGAGGATGCAGTTGCAATAGTTTCTAACTCTAATTCCTTGTACTTATGATTAAGGGGGGCCTTTTTAGTACAATATCAATGCATTTAGAGCTATCCATAGTAATGACTACATATAGGAGGGGCTCAAAGTTTACTTTGCACAGTTGAGGGAAGCAGGGAGAAACATGACACAAGCATTGAGCAGAAAACTGAATTGGTGCTGTTGCATACTGTGAGCCTCAGCATCTTTGGCACCAATGTGCAGAATAGTACTTTGCCTGATAGAAGGCAATAAAATTCCTTTTAATGTATGTTAAGGGCAAAACAGTCTGTACAGTCACCTATTACCTGATGTCAAAAAGCTGGAAATTGCTTTTTTGCGTATTTGAGAGGAGGCTGGTAGAGGAATTGGATGTCCATGTCCCATGGTAATGTTTCATTCCATCAATGACTAGAAGAAAACCCTGAGGGCTTTATTTAAATTAGCATATTTGCAATATCTGCAGCTAGATTTTAGAAGTTCTTTGAGCCCCAGTTTTTCAGTAAGTCATGTTTTACTGTTTTTCTGTTACTGTTTTCCCGTAAGTCATGGAAAACTGACAAAGGACTTGAGTACCTTTGTTCCTAGGTAAAATAACAAGGTCCTGCATTCAGTTTATGGATCAAGCGTAGCATTCATAATACTCTTTTTTTAATATGTCATTAGCCATTTTTGTCATTCTGCTTTTTTGGACAGTGACTTTTTTGACGCTCTTGATCACAGCACTTCTTGCTGAGAATGATTGTTAAGGTAGCGCTGATGCAATAAGTCTCTGAAGGTGTTTGACTTGCAACCAGTGTTGTTTAATAAGAAGCTAGAATGATACAAAATCTAGTACATTAAATGTATTAAAACCTAGTTCACGGTACACTTCACTCTGAGAGCCCACCAATGGATAATAATTCTAGTTCAGTAAGGTACAACATGATCAGTTGACCTGATACGGCTATTAGTTTTTCATGCATTACCCCAGGAAAGCAAAAAAATCATTGTTAATAGAAGTAACATAGACTTAAGGAAACAACGTATTGTGACATAAATGAAAAAAAAATATCTGGGCTATTTCGCAAGTTGAGCAAGAGTGTGCTTTAATGTTGCAAAATGTAAAGGCCCAGATCTGGAAACAAAAAGAGGCAGAATTTGATTTGGAATGGAAGCTTTGCATGTGGTCTACATGTCTAAGCTCCATATGTAGTCTGTGGGGCCAATTGATCTGTTACCTTTATCCCCAGCTTACTGGCTGGTCGCTTACTGTGGGATGAAAATCTGGACATGAGCCAGCAATGTGCGCTTGCAGCCCAGGTGGCCAACCACATCCTAGGCTGCATCAAAAGAAGCATGGCCAGCAGGTCAAGGGAGGCAATTCTTTCCCTCTACTATGCTCTGGTGAGACTCCACCTGGAGTACTGCATCCAGCTCTGGAGCCCTCAGCACAGGAAAGACACGGACCTGTTGAAGCAGGTCCAGAGAAGGGCCACAAGAATTATCGGAGGGATGGAACAGCTCTTCTATGAACACAGCCTGAGAGAGTTGGGGTTGTTCAGCCTGGAGAAGGCTCTGGGGAGACCTTATTGTGGCCTTTCAGTATTTAAAGGGGGATTATAAGAAAGATTAGGACAAACTTTTTAGTAGGGCCTGTTGCGATAAAATGAGGCGTAATGGCTTTAAACTGGAAGAGGGTAGATTTAGACTAGATATAAGGAAGAAATTTTTTACCATGAGGGTGGTGAAACACTGGAATAGGTTGTGCAGAGAGGTGGTAGACGCACCATCCCTGGAAACATTCAAGGTCAGGTTGGACAGGGCTCTGGGCAACCTGATTTAGCTGAAGATGGCCCTGCTCATTGCAGGGGGGTTGGACTAGATGACCTTTAAAGGTTCCTTCCAACCCAAATGATTCTGTGGTTCCATGAAAACCAACCAGCCTTGGTTGACTGCAATGGGAGCTTCAGTTGTGGTCATCTGAATGTAAGTGGCTTTTATCTGCTAATTGAATCTCACTCCAAAAAAAACTTGATAGTTAGAGCCAGTGTCAGCAGGACAATGAACTTGCAGTGCAGTTTGTCTGAAAGGGCTAACACAAGCCATTGATATTGGAACAATAGGGTATTTCTGCTGGAGTACTTCTGGGGTGTTGTATTGGACAGCTAGTTAATGGGGGAGGTTAGTGAAGAACAATAAGAAAGATTAAAAGATTTTTTTTTTTTTCTTTACAAGAAAAGCTTCACTTAGTACACTGAGGAACAGAATTTGATAATAGACTTCACACTAGCAGACAGTGATATGATAGCTGCTTTAGGACTAGTAATGGAAATTAAAAACATGTAACTAATGAATCTAAATTTAAGTGAGGGTAGTTAGCTGTGTAGATAACTTAGTTATGGTTTCTCTGCCAAAGCTGAAAATGCTTACCAAATTCAAATACAATTATTGCATTTGAAGCAGAAATTAACAGAGAATTCCCTTTTGTTTTGTAAGACCAGCGAAAGGTCAGTTTCTGTCACCCAATCTGAACACGTAGGCTGGCAGATAGTAGGCCCTGTTGCACGAACCTGGTATTGTGCTTCAAAATACACAGATTTGAGACGTTTGTGGTTCTTAAAAATTGCTTTTCAAAAGAAAACTCCTGCAAGAAAAGTTTGTAGGTAAAATACATATTAAATTCAAGATAACACTAAGTTCCTCCTTGGTTTTGTTGGATCTTTGGCTGCAGCATGGGTGTGGAAATGGCATATCAGCTTTAGACTTTTGCATGTTCTGGTTTTATTTGTATACATATACATGTATTTGTACTGAGTCTGGCTGGGCTGTGGAGTTAATATTGGTCATAGCTGCTCTTGGGGTGCTGTGCTTTAGACTTGTGACCAAACTAATGCTGATGACACACTAATGTTCCAGCTATTGCTGGGGAAGAAGCAAATGAGTGAGAGGCTTTGTGGTGCTTAGCTGCCTACCAGGGTTAACCCACAACAATACTTTGCATGTATATGCATATAAATGTGTATGGATACATATATTTATAAATATATACGTATATAAAATATATATATCTCATATTTATGGCCTTCCTGAAACGAAATTAAAATCTTCATGCTTTGCCAAGTAAGGCAAACTTCTTTGGACGCAAATGGGAGATGATTTGAAAGTGTTTTAGAACAATGCGTTAAATCCACTTGTCAATTTACAGTATATGAAATTCTCATTTTCTTACTACACTGTAGATTAGTCTGATCTTCAATGGACTGATTGTACAAGTGAAAACAATTAGACGGATTGGAAAAATAAATGCTTTCAACACTAACCTGAAAGATTAGCTTTTGAGAATTTTCTCTAGTGGATTATACAATTACATGCGAAACAAAATGTTTAGTCAGAAAAATTTGAAGTTGGATACACGTAATGTAATATTGTGAATTTAGAGCAGAATTTAATCTGTATGTACTGTTGAAAGTGATCTCTATATGACAGCCAAAAATATGTAATATTGTCATACATTATTGTCAAGTATCGTTATGGATCTTTGACCTTACAGTTTAAGTATTGTGTGTATCAGCTTTACAGCCATGAATGAAAACTTTTTCTTTTTAATCAGGATGAAAATAATACAGAGAATGCTGTCAGTTCTTCAGACGCTGAGAAACAGGATTCTCCTCCACCAAAGCCTCCACGGACCCGCAGGTAGTTAACTAAGTTAATATACTACTTTAAGCTGACAAATTGACACGCTTCATAAATAAAAAGTGGAATAAAACTACTGATACTATAAAGACTTTTAAGATGCATTTTTTCTATTTATAAATAGAAATATACATAATACAAATAGAAGTCTTGTAATTGACTCCGTAAATATACGCTTTAATATCTTTGTGAAGTCTGTGTTTGAATATATCAGTCTTGCCATGACTACATGAGAGTAGACAAGCATACTCCTTTAGTAGTCAGACATGTTAGATCTGCTTGTGCTCTAATTCTAATAGGTGATAGTAGCAAAACACACTTCAAAATAGACTCCAATAATGACTGAGCCCTCATTTTTGGAGTCAAAACCATAATGAAACATATCCGTTTATTCAAGAGAACGTTACCTTACAGACAAGTACTGCTATTGACTAAAGTACTCCAACAAAATGGTGTTCTTATTGAGAAGAAAAATTGGTCTCACCAGTCCTTTCATTCAACAGAAGAAAAAGAAAATCCTCTCTAGCTCTTAAAATACATAGACTTGACTTTAAGGAAGCTAAAAGTAAATCTGAACTAACAGATTCATTCATCTGCCTAAAATGGGTACCCAACCTGAGCACTAGACAGCTAAAGAAGCGACTCTGCTGAAGTGCCTACGTTCCTTAGCTAGTTTCTGCCAGGCTTATAGGGACCATTAGCAGGTGATCTTGCCTGTGCTACATTGCCTGTAGTTAAATACACATTTAAGGTAAGCACTTGGGTTTCCTAAAGTTGTAGAAAGACATAAGAAACTACCAGCCAGTTCACATTATTGTATGATGTTTAGTCATATAAGGAAAGTAGTTTTACTGCTTTAAAATGTAATCAAACTGGAGTAGCGCAAGGTCAGGTCAGTGGTGGAAATTCCTATTCATTTGATACTTTAATGGTTAAAGATAGAAGATGAGAATTAACCACTTCTTTGCAGTACTGCATTTGGAGGGTACAAAACGATGTGGTAAAATGAGCCCATTTTTGAGGGGGTAGCAAGATGACAGCAGTGATTATACAATAAAATGAATTTTAACTTCTACATTTTCTAGGTTTGGTAAAGGAGAAAGTTTAAATATGTGCATATATATATAAAATATAATTGGACATAGCCATTTCAAAACTGGTGACTCAGAATGGGTAGCAGTGTGCGTGTATGTTCAATATTGCAACATCATCTTCTTGTCACAGGAATAAACATAGTTTAAAACTGGGTATGGCAATGTTCCACTTGGCTATCAACTAGTAATTTGGGCCAGATCTGGAATATTGCATGCAATTCTAATACCCATTCTAATGAGGATATCGGAGAAATACCATAAACTATCATCATAGAACTATTGCTATGCTTTTTTAGTGGCCCCGGGGATGGTATTTGCAATAAGATAGCTTTGGAAATAATGTATGAAAACAACCATTAATGATACAGTAGGATAAGAATATAAGTAGCTGTTGTAGTTAACTTAGTGGTAGTTATGCCAAGCCAGAAGTTAGAGGAGAATACGACATTGAAAGAGAGATGGAAATGAGTTGGGGCTTTTCACAAACAAATGGCAGAGTTTGTGCTATGTTGGTAATATCATTTTTACCTTATTTAGATTGATTGTAATGTGATTGTATTCAATTATGTAGATTAAGATGGTGACAGAGGAGTCTGTTAACCTGTGTTCTTGATGAGTTCCAAGCTCTTGAACCTTAGTCATTGAATTTAGATATGACTTCTGTCCAATAGGTAATTTTCTTATTAGTGTTCCTTGAAATAATCTTAGGTGTACCTAGGTTTTTATCATTGTTATATATTAATGTAAACATCATGTATGCATAATTCATGTTTTAGCACACATCTGTTCTGTCTTATCTGCATTGCATTATTCTTTACTTGCTGCATTAAGTTAAAATCTTTTAATCTCTCTTATAAAACCTGGTCTTTTTTGGGCCTGCTTCCATAAACTCATACTTTCCCATCTGCCAGCACTGGCAGGAAGATTGTTTCCTTAGAGGTGAATAAATGGAAGCTTTTAGCAAAGCTGTTGTCTTTTTCAAATAAAGATTATTTTTGAAAAACAATTAATTACAACCCTCATGGAAGATGCTTCTGAGGAGAGACTTTATTTGCTCATAGTCACATCTGCTCAGAATACCCACTAAGGACCGTGTGTTTTCTTGATGTGGGTGGTAATGTTACAAATCCGCAGCCTGATTCAGTCAGGACTTAGAGCCAGGTTTTGTGTGTTGTGGATGTTCTGGCATAGGGTCACATCTGTTTCCTGGGGAGGATGGGAGAGCAGAATCCTTGAAAGATTCTAATTTAATCCCTATATGGAGAACGAAACTGTTACACCTGATACATCTCCTTATTGCATCTGTAGGTTTTTTCCCCAAACCATTCTCTCACCACTTTTTTTTGTGTCCCTTCTATTATTTTTCTCTACATTGCTGTGACTAAAAATACCTTGGTACAATTATTTTAGATATTTGTCTACATCTTTTGTGTAGTGAATGTTTTCAAGTGGTGTCTAAGTGTCATTGTCTTTACAGATTATTTCAGAGTTCCTATTGAATGTAAATTTATTTAGTTTAACCCACGTTTTTATTTTGATTTAGAATTTTCGCCTGGAACTTGCTTAAAATACTCCGTTCAGTAACATTTTTAGTTTGCCAGCCAAATGTGTATTTGAGTTGTATGTGCATTGTCTCTGAAGAAGTTACAAGCACGTTGCTAAAGTTAATATTTTTTAAAAGGTATAAGGCTTTTAAATTCTCTATATACTGTGTTGTAGTTGGCTTTAGAATGTGTAATTAGTAAAGCAATGTGCTTTTTTTTTTTTTTAAGGGAAGGTTTAACAGTTGTTTTTTTCCCAAAGCAAAAAGGACTACAGTGACAAATACTGAACAGTCCTGTGTCCCAGCTTGGTTTCAGGTGAACTTGCCTGAAATGATCCTGACCAAGTAGGAGGAAAATTGGTTTATGTTTCTTGACCTAAGGATGTTTGTCTTCCATGCTGCTGTCAGGCCAAGCTATGTTTGCTTAGATGGTAATGATTATGTTAGTTTGTTTTCTGACAGCCCTAAGGCTATTTGCTGGATGAGATGGTGACATCTCCTCTACAGCACTTTTCAGTGGCTGACTCCTCGGTACATTGTAGAATTTTTCTATAAAGGTGGCTTTTTCACCTGTCTTCTCTTGTTTTTCACAGGATCGTAGGACAGGTCATCTCTGCATTATATTTGAATTTGTAGATCTCTTCCTCTTAATGTGTATGAAGTTAACTCTCTGTACTAAGTAAGGATGAGAGGCCAGTGAAGACTTTTGCCATATAAGATGGGAAGCTTACTCAGAGGGGAATAGAGGAATAATTTATCCTTTTAGTTCTTGCATCGGCCTAGGGATGTCTTGGGGAAGGAGTGGTACGAAGTATAACTGTTAATTGTTCTTTTCTAGGCTTCTTTTATGTCTGTCTCTTGGAAGTTACAAGTATCTTTAGGCTGTTGATAGTAAATCAATATTAAATTGGAATTTTGTTTACTTTTATTAATTCACCATGAAGCACCTAACTACTTGTTTTGTAGAGGTTCTGGAATTGTATTGCCTTCCAACCTTTTATCACCTTGTAATGCGTTAATGTAATTCATATTTGCTGTACAATATGTTAACGTAGTCATTTAGGTTAACATCTATCTGCATTTGATGTCAACACTAAAAAAAAATTGAAATAATATTACTCCTTGATTATTATGAAGGTAAACAAGAACAACTCATGAGTGTTTACATCAGCACCTTATTCTAAGAATTGCTTGGCATTGCAGTTTATGATCGCTTCTTGTGAAAGTCACCTTGAACTTACAGCTGTGTTACATTTCTTTGGGGGACTTGGTGGGGTAGAAAGCATTGTTTTAGACATGTTTAACAATTTTCAGGTTAAGGCAGGAAGAGGGCATAAGTAAGGTTTTACTTTTGTTAGATGTAAGACTGCAAAGAACCAAAGTTTTAAATTTGCGATTTAGGACTGTACATGATTTTACATGACTCTACAATTGCAGCTTTTTCTTCAAATGTAGAAGCAATGATGATGGCATTTCAGAATTCAGAGGGAGCGTCTTAATACCTTTAAGGAATATTCCTTGAAGTATTTGTGTGTTTAGTAGTTCATTCTAAAGTATTTGGAAAAAGGGGTTGTTTATTTTAATCAGGCTTGATTACAGAAAATTTTTTATTTTTGAGTTCAAATGCAATTTGAAAGAAATGGAGAAACTGAGACAAACTCACAGAAAGAAAAGATGAGGTAACAACTTTTTTGTATGCAGCGTAATGAAGAGCTACGTGCTACTATCTGAAGGAGGAAAGGTAAAATACTGTGGCCGTTTTAACTTTTCTTCACATTATGCTTGGACTTCAATCTAATGATATTGAAATACATTTCAAGAGTCAAGTGTAATTCTGTTCCATTTCAAGCCCTGCAGAACCCTGTCTTTGCATCTTCTGCAAATCTAAGATAAAAACCATTGGTTGGTGTTCCTTCTTAGCTACCACTCTCTGATTTGTATGTCACAATTGAAAAACCAAAAAGTCTCATGTGACTAAATTTTACAAGAAAAATTCACCAGCTGGTTATTCTTATTCATTCCTTATACTTTCATGTAAATTATCTGTAGTATAGTTTGTGACAGCTTCACTGAACTGCAGCTTTTCTTCCACGTGGATGGCAGTGATTTAATGCTTCAGCCTGCTTACATTGAGTTTAATTTTCCTATTTTAATTGTGAGGGAGGATGCAGAGCTCGGTATCTATTTTTGGTTGATCATAGCAGCTGCATTCTGTGACCTTGCCATCACTCTCTTTTTTTATTTGAAAATAAAACCCTACAGTATGCGGCTTAGAATAACCATGGATTACTTAAGGGTTTTTTTCCTTTTGAATGCTGGCCAAGTTTCATTTAAATCTGAGCCTATGGTACCCTGTTTTAATAATATAGCTCTTTTCTATGGAGGCTAGAATGGCTTATATTTTAAAACACTAAAAATTTAGAATATGTTACAGAAAAAGCAAAAATAGTGTTGCCATTGCTTCATTTTGGTTTTGGGGTTTTTTTTCCCATGTGTACATTTTTGGTGGAAAATTGTGGGAGGGTGGTTGTTTGGTTTTTTTTTTTTTGAAAAATGATTGTACTTTTGACAAATTATAATTAATTTTTATTATGACAAATATCTAAAAAATATTATTACCTAATGCATGGCTTATCTTACAGCTGAGAAGCCATTAACTTTGAGGTCTTTGGCACTAAGGCACTGCATCGGCTGCTCGGGTTGTGTGGCAATAAAAGGGTATGAAAAAGCTGCCTCAATCACCTAGGGAAATGCCATATAGTTATGTATGAGGAATTGCCGAGGTAGTGGAATTACAAGATAATTGGTAGCAGTTGTATACAAAGAGACACTGTTAAGGCTGAGTTATGACAAGGCGCTCTATTTTGATCACACAGCGTGATTTTACAAACATACTTGAGAAATGCTTGCTTTTCCACTCTGTAAAAGCAATGTAGGGTTAATTTAAAGGTCTAATCCAGGAAAGCTTACTTCTCTTTCTCAAATGGTTTGGCATTCTTTGGTTCACTGACTCTTTTCTGTCTCAATATCCTCTTTCATGAGCTTTCTATTAATTTCCTGGTAGTTTTAAGTCAAGCTGTTTTTACTATACTGTCTCCTGTTGTTTGGAATAATATTAGTAGTTCATCTTCAGATAATTTTCTGCCTCTGGGGGGAGAAGTGTCTATAGAGCACAGCTGTTGGAGGAAGTGCCCAAAGAAAGCATTATGCAGCAGCCCAAAATGCCCAAGATTTTCTGGCAAGAGTTTTGGAAAAAGCTACTGCCAAACAAAGACCTCTTAAAGGTATACATATCCTAATATTTCTCCTCTGTGAAAAGAAATAAAAACATTATTTGCAATGCAGAACATGTGAAATAATAATACTGTGATGTCAGTAAAATGGAAAAACTTATATATTCAGAGAAAAACATGAAATCCTTGATGGCATTTATTTCCTTTTAAAAAAAAAATGCATCAGAATGCTATTTGGGCATGTAATTTTCTGAGCATGGATCTTCAATATTAATACAATAAAGAATGATTTTGATAGAGAATTTCTCATTTGAACACTGTAAGCTCTCATTTAAGAGTGAAGGAATGAAATTTAATTTCAAGTATAATGGGGACTATTTTTATGGCTCTGTTCAGCTGTGTACGAGGAAGATGATTAATCAACTTTCGGGTTGCTGACTTGTGCAGTATTTCCTGTATCATCAGTTCTACACATACCTCTAAAGGGGGCTGTTTGTATATATGTGGGGTTCTGTTTAGTAGTGAATCAAATGGAAGAGTGATTTCACTAAACAGTAATCAGTGAAAAACTTCATGAATTTTGGCTGGTATTATGGGCCTATAATCTTGTCATCTCTAGTTTAATGCTAACTTGCTTCTTTAGCTAATCGTGATGCTTAATGGTATGGCTATACCAGATAAGAAATTAGTTTTGCTGATTGCATGTATGACTCTGGGTCAGGAAAATGAGGTCAATAAAGAAAAAACCTCATTTTCAGTAGGAGGATTTAGTGGAGATTACTGATGAGCATCACTGCTGGTAATGGGGGCATGTAACCATTTATGCAAGTGAACTGCCTCCGTCCCTCTGTCTCCACCCTGGAATAGAAGAGAGGAATCCAAGGTAAATTCTCCTGTTCTCCTTAGTGTCTATTAAGTTGGAGCAAGACTGAGCTTTTGTTTTGCTTGGTTGGGTTTTTTTTGCTCAGCTTATCTTTACTGATTCAAGCAAACAACATATTCTTGAACTCTTTCATTTTTCAAGAATGTCTAAAGGCAAAAACAGTTCCCAAATTACTTTTAAGTTGTTTGGATGTGCTCTGTATTCCTCCTGTCTTAATGTAAAGGAAAATAGCAGTATGCAAGCACAGGTTGGGGAGAAAGAGAAGGAATTTGATGCCCAGCCCTTCATGACAGGAGTCAGACAGGCAGAGAATGGAAGAAGGCACCTGGGACAACTGCAGGGGGATCTGGGATTTTCCAGCTACAGAGATATAGTACCTTGTAGATCATTTGGAGGCTGGGGAGCTTGCAGTGCTTCAGAGGGTAGGGATGTTCATAAACTGAAAATCCAAATAGTTCTCTTCAGTTTGGAATCCCTTGTATAAGGATTTTGGTTATCCATCCCATGCTGCTAGAGCTTGGTGCTAATACAATCACAAGGATGAAACTCGTGCTGTAGTCTGTCTCAAGACAAGTATGCTTTCTGTATTGTAGAAGATTCAAGTGTGAGGCAGTCTCCTATCTATTCAATTTTTTTTACATAGGTTATGACAGTCTCAAGAACTTGCACTGGCTCAGTCCTTTTTAGGCCTTGCTTGCAAGTAGGGGAGCTAACAGCATTGCTTTGATTTTGTTTGTGATGTGACACGCAGATGAGTAATGAGAGCCTGTCTGATGCCTTTCACTCGTGAATAGGCAGTCAGGAATTTTTGTGCAATTGTGTGGTCTTTAGCCCTATTCCCTGTAAGTCCTAAAAGCAAGCCAGCTGTTGGCTTTATTCCAGTGTAACACAAACAGCATGTTTGATACTTAATGCTTTTTGTGTTTCACTTAATGCCCTTGCGGAAGAGGTAGCAGTTCAGTTTTGTAGCTGTTGCTTTTTTTTTTTATTTGTCCGCTATGCTCTTCAGTAACCTTTTTGAAAATACAATGAAGATTTGAATCATTCTTGCATCCTCTCTTGCTGCCTGACAAAGATAGGTTGGCATATGTGAGCGGTATGAGAAGAAACCTCACCATGGATTGCTGGATAATGCAATACTGAAAGGATGTGGAGTGCAACTTGGTACTCTGCATTATTCTTATAAGCATTTCTACTTGTTTTTTTAAATTAATACTTTCTTATTAATGTTGGCTAAGAAGGTGGAAAATTCTTTGGCCTACGGAGCTATATACTAGCCCATGTCTTCTTCAGTAAAAAGGCTTTTTCAGACTTAATAGGAGCAGCAAGAGGAAGATGGAGACTTGTCCTGGAAAGCCAAATGCCTTAATTAACAAGTGCAGGAGACTGATGCTAGCCTTCGTCAGTCTTCAGAGTGAAGTGATTTATTTGTCAAATTTCAGAATGTTTGTTGTGAAGTATTTATGTTTTATAGTCAGCCAAGATGTGATATTAATAGCAAGCCTTTTCTTTGGTCTTGTCTGTCCGTGGCTCTAAACAGTCTTGTTAATGTTTTGGCAGTAGTGACAGCCTTTCTGTGTCTAGGTAGTTGTCTGATTAAAAAGGGTTTGAAAGACACACCTCTTATTTCTGATCATCTTACATGTGTTGACTGACTCTGGTGATCCAGCTGAGATTTCTTCGAGCTCCCCTGCAGTTGCTGAAATTTATTGGGCCTGTGTTAGACTTTTTATTTCAGACTGGGCTTCCTCTGTGAAAGATTTGCAGGACCAAGACAGATAGTGGTAGAGTTGGATGCTTTCTGACTGTTCCATGTTGAATGGCAACCTGTATTTGGATGCCAGGCTTCACCTACAATCTCTGAAGGTGTAGTTTCAGTATGTAGCTGATGGCTCATTACGAGATTTCTTTTTCCTCCACAGAACCTGTCAAGTCTCTAAAATACTAATACTTTTTCATTCTCATTCTTCACCCGAGTGTGATTAACTACTACCCCTACCCTCTGCAACCTTATCTCCAAGGGAAGGTTCCAAGTCTTCTGCTGCAGGGCTGGATTTGGGTGATTTATGGTGCCTCTGATATATACTATCCCAAAAAACTAAAGGTATATGAGGATTCAGCTGACTCCTGCTTGTTCAAGGTTATTTGGGTGCTGGGACCACCTGAACTTGTCAGTAAAGACTCTGTGACCCTGGGAACTGTCTGTTCCCCTAACACGGGGGGATGGGACCATCTGTCTTCTAAATATTACTGTCTTAGACATTATGCGCTGGCCTGTATAGAGGGTTTATTACTTCCCATGGAGGACGTCTCTGCCAAGAGCAGGAAGTGATCTGAGCTTTGTACATAAAAGGAGTTGGTTTTGCCACTCAAGCATGTGGCCAAATTGCACTCCTTTGCAAACCGTAGTCCATTGTGCTTTGATTTACCTGCGAGGATTGAAAGTATAATTTCTTTAAATTTTTTCATCGTGTTTCTGTTCTTGTCACACATTTATTTTGCACCCCAGTTGTCACTCTGTTACTAGCCTTACATAATGAAAAGAAATATTTTTAAAGGCTCTGAATGAAAATGCCTTATGCCTGTTTGTAGACAAGACCTTAGTCAGTTGTGCAAAATGTTTTTAGTCAAATATTTTACGTCTAATCTGAAAGTAAATTGACCATATGCCTAAAGAGCTTCACCTTTTGAGTCACTTAAGATGAGCTGTAATACTAAGTGCCGTGGTCTCCCTAATATGCACTGTAATTTGGATCATATATTCTACTGTGAGTGGTTTTTATACAGTGCGTACCTTGTCAGGTAAATTTGGTCTGCGTCATTAGCCTTACAACTATGGAGAAACTATTAAATACTCAAATATAAAAATAACATGTCCTCTTGGACATGTGCAGAAAAATAAAAATAAAGGAAGATATTTTGTATTAAGCGGGTTGTAAGGTTTTTTTAAAACAAATTTTTCTTGGGTTTATTGAAAATTTAATTCAGTGTGTCTAGTTCCTCTAAGACCTTCTTAAGAAAGAAGAAAGCAAAAAAAGTACTGAAATCCTGCCACAAGAGGGCCTTTCTTACAGTCTTTGAAAAAATGCTTCTGGGAAAGGATGTGAGCAATCTTTGAACTATCAATGAGGATTGGTTGTGGCCTGAATGCATGTCTTTGTGGTATTCTGAAGATGTTTTGTGTGTGTTGACTTAGTTCTTGCCTACCCTATTAGTCATATTTTATAACCATTGACTGTATGCAGCGGAAGGGCTGCTTGCAGTTCAATATTGGTATGAAAGCATTACTACTGCAGAGATAGATGGATAGTTACCGAAAATATTGTCAAAATACAGAAAACTTACGCAATTGTGGTTTTTTTTTTTTTTGCAGTTGCCTTGTAGAAGGAGACGCTAAAGAAGAAATCTTGCAGCCTCCAGAGCCTCAGCCAGTACCACCAATCTTAACACCGTCTCCCCCATCAGCTTATCCAACAGTCACTACTGTGTGGCAGGACAATGATAGATACCATCCAAAGCCAGTTTTGCACATGGTTTCATCAGAGCATTCGACAGACCTCAACGAGAATTACAATAAGTCAACAGAACATTCAGGGAAGAACGAACCCAGTGAACGGGCAGAGAAAAGGCTGGAGCGCAACTTAAGTTTTGAAATCAAGAAGGTGCCTCTTCAGGAGGGACCACGAAGCTTTGACGGGAGCTCCCTGTTGAACAGGGGACATGCAATTAAAATAAAGCCTGTGTCAACCTGTGTAATTGATAAGAGCTTTAAGCCGCAGGAACAGATTTCAGGGGATTCACTTGTAGATGCTTCTCAAAACTCATGTATGGAATGCAGCGTGCCACAGTCTAGTACAGCCTTAATACCTTCACCGGAACGTCTGCAGAGTCAGCGGGTTTCTGATACTCCACCAAGACCAGATCGTCTGCCTCTGACAGAAAAGGGACATGCCACATGGTCACTGCATGGGCCTGAAAATGCACTGCGTACGTCGGTGTCTGAAGACATGTCTTCAGACATCTTATGTCATGGTGTTAAAACTCTCTCTCTGGTATCAAACACCACAGTTGAACATCCTTCCAGTGATAATGTTGATCATACTACTATTTCTGTTCGAGCACCCCTCTGTTTTACTAATCCTCTTCACTCAGATGATTCTGACACAGATGAGATGAACTTTGATGGAGCCATGAGCAAAAGCGCATCTAATATTTCAACCGCAAGTGCCACAGTTTCTGCTGCCACTAATACTGAAAACATTTCTGCCAGAAAAGTATTGCCAATGTCTATTGCTAGGCAAGACTTAACAGCTGTAACATGTTCTGAAGATGGCAAAGGTAGGTTTCATTGTTGTTCAGGAGTGCTACTCTTTAAGCTGGTTGCATCTGTAGAGTTGGACAATATAAATTGCTTTACAATGCAATTTTCTAAATGTAAATTTAAACAGTGCAGTATGGCAGCTTCAGAAAGGGCGCAACTCTTTTCTCCCAGTTTTCAGTTTGCACGTGAGCTGTATCTGTTACAAGGGTTAGATCGCTTTGCACCAGTTCTCCTAAATCATGTTTTATGGTGGCTTTTTTCACTTTCATACTTGTTGAGGACTCTTCTGTCTGAAGCTGGGGATGTGGGTGGAATCATCAATGAAGCTTGCCTGTGAACTTACCAGCACCCTAGTTGCTTAACCATAACTGTCGGTGTGCATGATCCTGCTGCATAATCACATCCTCTTTTTAATTCAAATGAAGTGAGGAGTACTTGTACCTTGAGGTTTAAAAAAAAGCCCAAAACAACAACCACCCCACAACAACAAAAAAATTAAAACAAAACCTGAAAAGCTCACTTTCAGTTAGTGCATACTCCATCGTGTCCTTATTTGCTGATTTTACCGTGACTATTTCAATAAATGAAGGTTTTCTTATGCTGTATAGTAAACTTGAGATGGAGCAGGTCTCGGAGAAGTCACTTTCAACACAGTGGCTTGTAACACGTGATGGAGCTCCTGTCCCTGCTGCTGGCATGTCGGCAGGGCAAGCTTTATGGCTTCACTAGTTGAAATGTGTTGTCTTCTTTTTATGAATCCTGTGTAGAATACAGTTGTCAGATGAGACTTCTTATGGCAGCAGCTACTTTGAATTGCTTTAAACCTTTAGTTTCTACTCCAAATTCCTGAACAGGCAGGAGTGGGGTGTCTGCTGCCAGAACAGCTTGTGTAGTACACTCCTGAGAGGCGAGAGGGAACAGACTGGGGACAGGCTGTGTTAACTGGCAGCAACGGTAGCCATCTCCTTTGGTTCCTATTTACCCTTCTGGCTAGTAAATATTGCACTAGACTGTTTAACTGATTTATACTGGTGTTGTGGGAGCCAGCCTGGGTGGGCCCTGAGATGGACTTGGGAAGCCAAACTGAGACTTGGGGCTTTGGAGAAGTGGCTGACGTGGAGTTTCCCTAGAACTTACTGTTGCACGGTGCAGGCCTGAAAAGCAGCGTTGCTTAATGTCCTTGCACCATGCAATGTAGCTGTGCTGTATTGACTTTGGAAGTGAGTATGGCTAGAGCCACTTAAGACAAAAATAAAAATTGCTACTCATCAGCAGTGAGTTCTGTTTTCAGCACAGCTGAAGAGCTCATATGTTTTTTTTCAGCGTGCTTCTTACCATGGTTTGGGAGCTTCAGCAGTGGTTCAGTTTGTAGGCACCAACTGTGTGTAGTTACCACTGTCTGGAGAAGAGTTCAAGAAACCAATGTGCTGTAATGAGCTTAACTCTTACTCGCAGTGCCTGCAAATAGACGTGTAATGAACTGCAATTAAATTACAGTAACTACTATGGCTACAGTTATTGGCAAGTTACTTGTTCAAGAAGCAAATGATACTGCTGCAGTGCAGACTGTTTAATTCTGCTTATATTGTGTTGCTGAAAGAGTGAAGTGAAAGTATTTATTGCAGTTGCCGAGGTGTTTTTTTTCCTTCAAATGATTTAGACTGAAAATGTATTCTGCTTTTCTTCCATCACATAAAAACTGGTTCTTAACCCCTTAATGTGAAGATAGAGTTGTTAGCATGGAGTTACTCCCAAGGCGTTAGCATCGTAAACCAAAATGGTTTATAACATTTAGATCAAATTTTCCTTTCCTTTAAATTTCATACCAAGTTTAGGATGATCTCGCATATCAAAAGATCAGCTTCTAAAAATCTAGGAGGAAAATTTAAGCCTTTTATTTTTTTAACTTATTTAAATGTTGTATTTGATTTAGATGCCGATACTAGTGAAGATTCCTCTCCCCCACTCCCAGAAAGAACACCAGAATCATTTGTATTAGCAAGTGAACAGAGTGAGTTTTTAATGTTTTGTGATAATTGAGGATAAAATGTGAAATGCATTTCAGTGTGGTGTTTGAATGCCCCCGATTTTTTTGGTTAACCTTAAAGTGTTGGAGCAAACTGTAAAATGGAATGAAATCTAGCCTGAGTAATGGCTTATTTTGAGGTTTAACTTTCACAAGCCCTTGAACACAGTCAAATTATTTCTCACTTCTGACTAAGCGTGCTGTTACATGATATTTAAGTATATTGGAGACTTCAATATTGATTTTAGTGGAGCTGATTTTCAATCTGAAGGGTATGGAAATGAGATACAGTGGGGAAATGCAATACAGTTAGGGGATTCCCCAGCTATTTTAGGTAGTTTCCTGCTGCTCCCAGGCAGGGAATGGGAAAACACATGAACAGTGCTTATCTGATTCTCCTTTCCTGGGCAAAGGAAAGATGATGACGTTTCATACTGCACTGCATCTAGTGATCAAGCCCAGTTTATTCAAGTTTAACAGTTTGCTCTTTGCCTGTATCAAAAGGGTAACTGAAAAAGAAAACTGACACTTAAAAATTATGTTCTTATATCTTTATATTTAATTCATCAAGCCAGTAATGGCAGAATAAAAAAAATAATTGAAATGATAAATTAGGCTGACGTTTGATATCTTCCAAAAAACTTACTGTGGTGTAGTTATTTACTGAGGCTTTTGTTTAGTGTCAGTTTTTGAAACTTTCAAAAATTTTTGGCCAAAGTAGTTAATACAGATACTTTCAGCATAAAAACATTGAAGTTTTGTAAATTTGTCCCTTGAGCATCATACACATAGGAAGTTCAGAGTCGAAGTGATCCTTTCTTTGGATATTATGGTCTTGCTTCTTTTCTGTGAGAACAAAAGAAACAAAGATAACTTTTTTTTCTTTAAAATAAAAAAAAATTTAAAAATCTTTTTGGGACTGGAATTGCTAAAACCACTTCAATTTTGATTGTGTTTTTGCATGATGTCAGTAAAGGACAGATAAGGCTGTCCTGACTTGTGTGTTTTCTTTACTTAGTATGTCTTTTTCAGATCTACTATTATTGCCCAGCTGGTATAACAAAATTTTTAAAAACATTATTGAAAAAGAAGCTAATTCTCCTATCCTTAGGAACCCCCAAATGAAAGAAGTGAATGTCCACAATTTAAACACTGCAGTCTTGTGTTTTAAATTATGTTGTGGAGTCTTCCCTTATTTTGAAAGCTCTTCACGTAAAGAGAGATTCATGTTTTTGCAAGTATTTAATTTTTAAAAGTTGCTTTATAGCACATTCCTAATGCTGTGTTCTAATGTCACATCATGGAGAGAACTCAAGTATGTTGAGTTTGATTTAATTTTTCCTAGGCACACCCTTGCCGAAGCCAGTTATGATTGCACAGTCCGAGTGGAGCATATTACGTGATCAGCATCTCCCTGAACAGTCAGTCCCTACAGTAAGTATAGGAGACAAGTCTGTACTAATCAGTCATTTCTAGTTCGGTTGGGAGCTATGACAAAAAGCAAAATACATTCTTGTGAAAAGTTACAGCTGTTGATCATCTACCCAGTTTTTCCTCTGCCTGGGCTGCTGAACTGATGCGTTAAGAGTGTATTTTTTTTTTCCCAGGAAAACTATTTGGTTTTCTAAGTTCAGCAATACTTTGGAAAGTCATCCTTAATATGCCTTAAATTATGGCTTTAAAAGTGTAAATATGCTGCTTTTATGGAGCTTGCTGTCTGCCCTTTATCGATCATAGGTTAATCCAAGCTGGAGGAGAATTGCAGTCTAGTCTAACCTCCTGCATGAGGTCTGAGGGACTCGGGCCAGGCTGCTCAGTGCTTTATCCAGTTGGATCTTGAACACGTTCAGAGATGGAGATTTCATATCCTCTGTGGGCAACCTGTTTCACTGCCTGATAAAGTTTTTTCCTTATATCCATATTTAACTTAAACACTTTTCTGTCCATCAAATTTCACTTTTCATATTAGGCTACTAGTTGCTCAAAGTCATCCAGCATAAACAGCTGGCAAATCTTCAAATGCTTAGAAATCCTCTTTATGCTCATGCCTTTTTTTTTTTTCCATGCACCCCCAATACACTTTACAGCCACCTTTATACACTACTAAAAATTTACAAAAAAGATAAACGTGAATTTTCAGGGGCTGTAAATTTAGTATGGGAACTAAACTACCTAATTTTGCAAATAATTTGCAATACAACAAATTTACTTTTTATTAACTAAGGTTCTGATAGTAAATTCTTTATTAACTACTGTAGCATTTTTTTTCAGTGTTATAGCAAGTCAGAATGTAGGAGCAAGTAGATATTTCCACAGATGATGTGTATTTTTTGAAGACATTTTCATAGTCCCAAATTTCTGGTGTTCTTTTAGTATTTTGGAAGCATTTTATAAAATTATTTAAAATATTTCTCATTAACAGGGTTTGAAAACGACTTCACCATTACTACCCGGTAAGTGATGGAAAAGATTTTATATTTTTTTAATATGAAAAGGAATGTTATTTCCACTTAAATCTGTCCAGTAATTCCATAAGAGTGGAAAGTTCTAGTAACCTAACCGTTTGAACTGATAAAGTGTTTTGGGAGTATTTTTATTAGAAGATTAGAAACTACCAGGGAGAAATTTTTCTCCTCAAAATTCACAAATATTTCATGATCTAACCTTGAAATAAATACATGTGATTGCTTCGAAAGCTACTTCCAACCCACAATGCTTTCATTTCATTGGCAAATCTCTAAAAGTTACAGTACTCTTGCAACCAGCCCATCTCTTACATCAGAACAGAAGTAGTTGTTTCCTACTGAACAAAAATCTGTCGGAACTTGGCTTTTGCTCTGAAGATATCTAAGTATATTGTCAAAACACTGGCATTTCCGAAAAGACCTTCTGTTTTTAAAGCTTATGAAGTTTTCCGATGAAGCAAGTTACAAGTCTAATTTAAAAATTGATGTCGAACTTCGGGTATGATGAAGACCAAAAATACTGAATTTAAATGAATATTATAATAACAATATTTTTCAGCTTAATTAGAACCTTCCCATGATATTGCAATAGAAATTGTAAAAGTTAGTGAATTAATTTCTTTAATTTCATTAAGACAGGAGTAAACCTGAAATAAGTTCAGCAGGGGGTGGGGGTGGGGTGTATATACATGTATATGTATGTATGTTGCATATTTACCAAAGTCTTTAATTTTTGATCTTCTGAAAAGGTTTCAGTAAGCAGTGTCATCTATCAGCTGATGTTTAACTTTGCAGCACCCAGCTTGTAGCTTCAGCTGTAAGCTTATGTCTGCCATGTATCGTCTGCGTATGCTTGAACGGGCTTGTACAGTCCGTTTGGAGCTGCATGTTAAATACCTGGTAGACTCCTTTAAAATAAATCAGTTTTCAGAAACATTACACATGTACTAATAGTGTGATTATACAAGTAATGCAACACAGTTACTTATGTCTTCTTAAGCACCTTTAGCTTAGAAAGAACATGAACAGATGCATTTATATTGATGTAATATACGGTACTGCAAGGTCTTGCTATATAAATAGGTGCTACATGGGATTTTAAATATCCATACAAACTTTGAAAAAAAAAATATCCATATTTGGCGAACAGGAATGTGTCTCTGTCATTGAACATCTGCTTCATAAACAATTTTGAAGTATGTTTTTTAAGAAATGAGAAATTGGCTTTTAAATACTTTATTTTTGTAAAGAATATTTGATGCAAGTTGTGTTTTCAACTGAGCTGTACTTAAAAATAGAGTTCACGCAGTGCTGACTGAATGAATGTTACAGTAAGGGAGGTGTGTATCTTTTCCAGATCATCCTGAAAGAAGCAAAAAAACACCAACTGACGTTTTACCTCAGATTTCTTTTCCTGGTTCCACTGATACAAGAGGTCAAATTTCAGAATTTCCTGCAGAAGTAACAGATATTGGTAATTACAATTCTTTCAAAACATAATCACTAGATAATTTAAACAGAAGATTCACTAACATTACTAGTTTGGATAGCTGCTACTGCTATCTCCCTCCAACTCACTGAGGTGCAGAACCCAAACAAGTAAGCCTGCCTGTCTCTTCAGCATTGCCAAAAGAGTTTTTCCCAGAATCAGCAATTCAGTCATTCTTCACTTTGGTTTTTAGAGTGTATAAAATACAGAATTAGTCAAATGGGATATAATTCCGGTAGAGCACTGAAAACTTTCAGAAATAATACCTGAGAAAACTGCTTTGGTACACAGAGAAGAAAAAACAAAATCAATAAACTATAACAAAGGCTGTAATACTGTATTTACTGAGAAGTGCTTTCCAAGTGAGGTTTAGATAGTGAACTATAATTATATCCCAATTCCTCATGTTTGTATTTCCTATGGCCACGGTGCCTTTAGAACTCCTAATACTACAAAGTAATTTTCTAGCCCTGAGAATAAACCTCTTCCGTAAGAGCTGGAGTATGTCTTACAGTGATCCTTCTGACTGCTGCCAACATCTGTGAGACTGTGTTCTCCGAGGGGTCAGAAGTATTAAATACATTTCTTTCCTTAGGTTTTGGTAACCGCTGTGGAAAGCCCAGAGGACCAAGAGAGCCACCTTCAGAATGGACATGATCCAAGAACCAATGGACATACTGTCAATAAATTATACTGGAAAACTCAAGTGCCACTGAGAACTAGAAAAATAGTATTCCACTTTTTTGGGGGGCGACTAACACAGAGCAGTGTAGATTTAACTACCAAATGGTACACTCTTACAGTACATCCCACGCAAAACCTTAAACATTGTTCACAACAGTGGATTCCAGTATTACAACTTAACTTTTTGCTGGGGCCATCTACCTGCCTTATTACACTTAGGAGAAAGTATTACATATGATTTATTTTGTAACTTCAAGTATTATTGCCTTAATGTCTTTTAACCCTGTTACACGCTGCTTGTAGACATATGTTAATATAGTAATACTTTCGACAGATTGTGTTTATGGACTACTTTTTGCTAACGTTTGATTACCATGTATGCATTATTTTGTATATGTACAGGGCAAGTAAGTATATAATTTGATAAAGTTGCAATCATAAAATATTAACAGAAGATGTAAGAAATCTCTGCATGATCTAAATTTTTGTGTACCTTATTTGTAAATTATTTGCCCTGAAGTTTTAGAAAATAGTTTCTGGGGTTTTTTACAAAAATTGCTGGACACACACAGCCAGAATTACAGGTTAGCAGAGATAAAGATTGTAATACATTTTGTAAATTGTAAGCAAAAGGTTATTTTTATATTATATACTGTTTAATTGTCAGACCTAATTTGTTCTGGTTTTCATCTAGTCATGGAGATTCAGTAAGTGCCTTGGAACAGTATTGAATTCTCTTAGCCTGTGTATGTTACTTCAGTGTTTTGAGTTCATCTGGAATTAGATTATCAAAAATATTTGTACGTTTCTAGTATATTTGACCTGCCAGTAAAAGAGAAACCATTCTACATAATCAACACTCCTTAGTTTTCATTTTAATGTTTCATCAGTTGCAATCTTTAGAAAATTCATCTCTATCAACTTTCGGTATAATAGGGGTTTACAGTTTTAATATGGCGTGTTTCTAATTTGGGAAAACCAGAACACTGGTGAAAGGACTGTTTAAATACCACTGTCTTCTCTTACAAATGGTAAATACCATTTTTGTTGTTCAGCGACCGTGTATGTAAGAAAGCAACTTATATGAAGGTTCACATAGAGCCCTTGCAGCTACACTGTATCTTGGCAATATATTATGTCAAGAGTTAATCCTTATAAGGATTCCTTACTTAAACTTTTCTGTAATACAATCTTTAAATTAAAGAAAGTCAAAATCTCACTATGGGTGTTTTTACTCTTAGGAAAAACAACTGTGTTCAGAAGCATCCTTCAGTAAAATAGAGTGAAGGATGGCAGTCTGGCTTAGCTTACAGATCTCGTACTTGGACAAAAATAGTGACCCTCAGGACCTTATTTTTAGTAACAACTTTAAAAGTTCTGGCTAGCAATAATGCCAGAGAAAGGAAGAAGAATGCTTAGAGGAAAAATGTTTATTTTAGATAGTGAAACTATCTATTAATCTGAACTTCAGCCATGGAAACATTGTGTCTAATTTACTACTTGTACCTTGAGGGCCTCTCCGCTAAAAGAGCGCTAATGCCCAGATAGCAGCTCTATTATAACTTCCCAAAGGTACATAACTTGCAATTACTGTCTTTGGCTGTGGATTAATCACCGTGCATTTGGTACTGCCTAGCTGGGAGCTCTTTCAAAGACCTGTATGCACTATAAATACTTATCGTAACTTCCCATGGATATAGTTCTGCAATTATTCATTTAAAAATAAATAATTCAATGATATATGCCATTTGGGATAACCTATATCAACTAGATTCCTGCTTTGTAAACAGTTCAGACAGCTGGAATGTCTTGCAGTTGGCAGAATGAAGTTGGCCTGGACTTTGTTCCCCTTCCCCTGCGCTGAAGATGATTAGTTTAGACTTTCACTCTTACAGAGCTCCTGCGGTGTTGTAGTGCATGACAGGCCGTCGTTACCACTGGACAGTCCAAATTGGTGTAACTTTGAAACAACTGTTAAATAAGAAAATTTCCGAATATGTTTTGGATGTACTTTTTGAGGATCACTTCCGTATTTCTCTACCAAGAAAATACAAACTGTGCAGATTGTAGATTCTCCACTTTCCACATTTGAGTTTCACTTAGAGCAAAGGCTGACAAAAATCTGCATACTCTATACAGGCTATCTGGTAATGTTTAATTAAAGTACATCCAGGTTCATATTTTTTCCCTTAGATTTGTATGGATTTGGATAGTATTCCAGACTGGGGTAATCACAGAAAGTTCTCAGCCTTTCTGTGCTTTAGCAATATGAAACTGCAGTTGCCTGTATGGATTTCTGTATCCTTTTACAGATGTGTTTTACAACTTGCTGTTGCCCCCTTCCATTCATGTGAGCTTTATATTTTCACCTATTTTATTTCAGGTAAACTGACAGTTTTAAGTGCAAGGCAAAGCCTGCCCAATGTCATTACTTTCTGTATTCATGCTTGTGGGCGGTACAGCGATAAGCACAGGGTTGGGTGCTGTCTGCTGGATGGTTTCACATCACAACTTCAAAATGTTATCCAGTTCAACAGCTTCTTTGAAAAACAAGACCTTTCTTTGCTGCGGTTTATTTGAAAATGAATCTAAAGGGGTTTACAATATTACATTAGTTTGCAAATTATCACCGAATACAGATCTAGACCAAGTCATTTTATATATATTTTGAAATCAATCATGCAATAGTTTTTCCTTTCGTTTAGCTCCAGTCTTCCATGTTCCTTCAGTATTTTTCTAATACTCCATTTATTAAATTGTCTAAATGTATTAATATTGAACAAATCATGCAGTACATTATCACATCAAGAGAAAAATGAATTCTCTTGTGTTTTAGAAATGTAAATACTCAAGTCTCAGAAGAAATCTGACCTCTACTAATATCACTGCTCATCTCTGTTATGCAGCATATTTTAGGGTTTGTGTTGATTTGACAGGTAGCTTTCTACTTTTTAGTGATTAGAGCATTACTTTAGCATTTTTATTTTCATGGAATTTCACGGAATTTTCAGAGTTGGAAGGGACCTCTAGAGATAATCTAGCCCAACTCCCCTGCCACAGCAGGATTGCCTGGAGCACATTACTCAGGACTGCATCCAGGCGGGTCTTGAAAATCTCCAGAGAAGGGGACTCCACAGCCTCCCTGGGCAGCCTGTGCCAGGGCTCTGTCACCCGAACCGTAAAGAAGTTTTTCTGCGTATTTGAGCGGAACTTCCTATGTTCCAACTTGTGCCCATTGCCCCTCGTCCTGTCACTGGGAACCACTGAAAAGAGTCTGGCTCCATCCTCCTTCAGCCCACCCTTTAGATACTTGTACGCCAAAATAAGGTCTCCCCTCAGCCTTCTCTTCTCCAGGCTAAAGAGTCCCAGCTCGCTCAGCCTTTCCTTGTAAGGGAGATGCTCCAATCCCTCAGTCATCTTGGTAGCCCTTTGCTGGACTCTCTCCAGCAGTTCCCTGTCTCTCTTGAACCGGGGAGCCCAGAACTGGACACAGTACTCCAGATGCGGCCTCCAGAGGGGGAGAATGACCTCCCTCGACCTGCTGGCCACACTCTTCCCTATGCAGCCCAGGATGCCATTGGCCATCTTGGCGACAAGGGCACAGTCCTGGATCATGGATAATTTACTGTCTACCAGGACCCTCAGATCCTTCTCCTCAGAACTACTTCCCAGCAGGTCTGCCCCTAACCTATACTGTTCCCTAGCATTCTTCCCCTCAGGTGCAACACTGGCTCTTGTTGAACCTCATTAGGTTCTTCTCTGCCCGGCTCTCCAGCCTGTCCAGGTCATGCTGGATGGCAGTGCAGCCCTCTGGAGTGCCAGCCACCCCTCCCAGTTTGGTATCATCAGCGAACTTGCTGAGGATACACTCTGTCCCCTCATCCAGGTCATTGATGAATATATTGAACAAGACTGGACTGAGTATTGACCCCTGGGGGACACCGCTGGTTACAGGCCTCCAGCTAGACTCTGTGCCGCTGATCACAACCCTCTGAGTTCTGTCACACCGCCAGCTCTCAATCCACCTTGCTGTCACCTCATCTAGCCCGCACTTCCTCAGCTTCCTAATGAGGATGTTATGGGAGACAGCGTCAAAAGCCTTGGTGAAGTCAAGGTAGATAACATCTACGGCTCTCCCCTCATCCAGCCAACCAGTTATAACATCATAGAAGGCTATCAGATTGGTCAAGCATGATTTACCCTTGGTAAATCCGTGTTGACCACTTCCAATAACTTCCTGTTCCTTAACGTGTTTGGAGATGACATCCAGAATGAGTCGCTCCATTACCTTCCCAGGGACAGAGGTGAGACTAACCGGTCTGTAGTTCCCCGGGTCCTCCTTCTTGCCTTTTTTGAAGATTGGAGTGATGTCAGCCTTCCTCCAGTCCTGCGGCACCTCTCCTGTTCCCCATGACCTTTCAAGACAAGGGAGAGTGGTTTAGCAATAACATCTGCCAGCTCTCTCAGCACTCACGGATGCATCCCATCAGGGCCCATGGACTCATGGATGTCCAGCTTGGCCAAGTGGTCTCTGACCCAGTCCTTCTCAACTGAGGGAAAATCTTATTCCTTATTTATCTGTTAGGAAAGCCTGCTGCGTTTATGGGTAATTTTCCTTAAAGAAGTTTCTAACTTGGGAACTGTGCAGAACAATGAAAAATCTCAAAGAATTACCTCTGGGTTTTTGTGTATTGAAATCTTGGATTGGGTTTCTTTGGAGACAGATTTCTGGAAGAATGAATGTAGATCAAGTGCGACACAGTGACTGGGCAGCGTGGTAAGCCCATGCTGCTGGAGTCGTTGCTTTCAGCTGTAGATCATACTGTGTTTAAACAGAGCCTTCTGACAATTCAACGTTTAAATATTTGCATTTGAGGATTAAACTGTGCGTTTCAGGTTGTAATTCCCACTGTGCCACATAGCACTTGGTATGAAGTGGAGACATGCTTTAATAAATAGTAAGTACAAATTCCCCGTTTCTAATGGAGTAATGTTAGCACTGCTGGTTTACTCCAAGGTCACTTAACACAATAACGTATCTCATCTATTTCATTGTGCGTTTCACATACTTGATAATAATGTACGGCGGGTGACAAGTGGCTCCTCCTGTGTTATCTGGTGGATGTGGAAGGAGACTTGTACAGCAATTAAAGCCACTTTAATCAAAGTCGAGCAGAGGTTTTGGGTTGCAAAGGAAGAACTGGGCGATGGCTGTCTCTTCGAGCATCTCCCCTTCAGTGTACCCGAGGATTGAGAAGATGGTTGTAAGGAGGGGTTGTGAGGAAGGATGGTTGAGAGGGTGGTTGTGAAGCAGAGCTGAGGTAAGGGAAGCTCCGTGTAGCCTGGACACTTATGAGACTCTGGCCTGGTGCCAGGCAGACCAGCCACAATCCGGCTGTAGCCATTCGTAATTAAATCAGCTCCTGATTCATGTATCTGCTTAATGTAAGACGGTTAAGATGCTCTGATGACAATTGGTCAGAACAATTATGACTGTTGAAGCAAGGATAAAAAGTGAAGATCACGAGTGGCCTCCGGGGAGAAAACAATATAAAAGTTGCTTTTTCGTTATTGTTACTTGCAGTCTGAAAATACTCTTTCCACTGCTAGATCACAGAAGAAACGAGCGCTAAGCCTCAGACTTCCTGGCTGGAAGGAGGGAATGGATTGTCAGCGTTCAGCAGGTGATAAGCCTTGGACCGCACTGAGCACACCGCAAACAAGGCTGTGTTTCTCCCAGTCTGATTTGGCAGTTCAGCTGGGTTAAGAAAAGCTTGCAAACACTGGCAAGAATATCCTAAGGTATAATGACCCAGACATAAAGGCTTTTTTGTTATTTTTGTCTGTGCTGATTTGTACTTGCAGTGGGGGAATAAAAGAATAAAGAACTTTGAAAATGTAATTTGAGTTTAGTAACTGACTCGCTGGCTTTCAGAGCACTGGACTGAAAGCGCTTACGTGTCGCAGAGGCAGCGGGAGCAGTAGTAAGGGTGCAAAAGGAAGGAGAGTATCTCTGAGATCTGGGCAGAGTAGTTGGATGACGCTTCTGAGTGGGAAGGACGGCAAGCCAGGACCGCTGCCTAGGAGGTGTGTTCAGGAGGGAACTCAAGGGCTACTAAAGATCAGTTTTAACCTTTTTTAAAAAAAAAAAAAGTCTGAACAAGTCACACTAAGTAGTTATGAATACAAATTGGCTTTATAATACAGCAATTTACTTGAAATAGATGAACTGAAGTTTTAACACGGAGTATTTCCATGATGAGTATTACCCAGAGGCAAACCAGTGTCTTCTAGGCGATAACAAACGCACAGCCATAACTGGATTTTGTTGCAGACAGACTGAATTTGTCTGATTGGTTGAGTAACTATATATTTATGTTGATATATTTAACTGAAAGTATTTTCTTCCTCCTCTCCCATAATAGGAATATTAGCAGGTCAATAGACTGAATTGGTAACAGTCGTACCTCTTTAAGTATACAGTGCCTGACTGAATGTGAACCTGATTTACCCGGCTAACGGGAGCTTGTGAAGCAAAGTCGCCCTCTCATCTTGTCCAAGAGGTTGGTAATGCGGACAGAGACCCAGTTTGTGCCACTGCTGGCCACGCGCGACTGCGCCGGCAGCTGCCCCTGCCCTGGTGCTGGTTCTGCCGTGGATGCTCCCAGCCCTCTTCCTCCCACCTTCTGTTTTGACTCAGCGTTTTGTTTTAATTCCCTTGTTTTCCAGCTACCATGAGAGCAGTACTTCTTTCCTAATAGTTGTTTGGATGTTAGTTGTTTGGTATTTTGCTGTGCTAGATTTCATTTTGACTGAGTCTCGCATATCCATTTGCGTGTTCTCTTCCTTTCGATTTGATGTTCTTGGTACTGCGTCCTGGTGGCCAGGTTAGCAACACGTAGTTAGGAAGAGGTAATACCTGGGTGCAAACAGAGCAAATTCAAAAGTGAAAGCGCTTGCTTCTGCTCAAATCTTCCTTTGCAGACTTTGCTGTAAGCAGAGTCCCACGTGGGATCCTTCCTTCCACTGCCCTCGTGGTTCACGAGGTTATGGCTGGTAGGGGAGCACGACTCAGACTTTTGGAGGTTTGATGCTTAGGTCTTGGTGAGAATAGAGTGTATTTTGTGCATAATATAACATCAAGTCAACAGGGAAATACTATGAAACAAGGTGAGTAGAAGATTGACACTCTGTATCCTGACAGCATTTATTAATTTTTTTCCCAAGCATTGTTTCTCGCCTATGCAGCTCTAAACTGGAGAGAGCAGAGAGCATCGACTTCTAAGCGAAGTTTGAGTACAAAGTGTAAATACCTAAAATGATTGTGCAGTGCCTTTTTTTCTTATCTTCGTGTTTTTCCAGGGCATCACGTTACCTAAAAATTAATTTCTTTAGCCTTGCAGGAGGTTGCGGGCCAAGAAATTGCATATGAATCCCAGATAGGAAGGCAGCTGATCAATGCATACTTTCATAAAGCAACTGGGTTTTGGCTTGAACACGCTTCTCTTTTGGCTGGGATGTAAATGTGGGCTGATTGAACTTAAGTTAGGTGGTAGTCTGCTGTTTCTTATCTCCCATAGGACATCAAGTATGTCTGGCACAACAGTTTTTCTTATTCAGCTGCACTACAGAGCAGTTTCTCTGCCCTTATGAGGGAATCGGTAACGCAGTAGTGGGCAGGAAGGTCGAGTGCGAGCAGGGGAGTGCAGTGGAGGAGTGTTGGATGCTTAGAAACCAGCAGGCTTGCAGGAGGGGAGAGAACCGTATTTAGCTAAATTTACTTTAGCAATGACAAGATTAATTTTTTGGCATATGGGTGAGGAGTACCCCTTCAGTCCAAACTTGGCACTTCCACACTGGGAGCGTGACTCTTCCTCCCAGGGAAGGCACCTTACCTTGGCCAGCAAAGGGCTTCTGGGCCCATCGCTTCAAGGAAAACAGCTTTATGAGCGCTGCGTTGGTGGCCAGGCTTGCTTTAAATGTCCCTAAACCCCCCGCATAAGTCAGTTATTCATTTCCTCAGGCTGAGGGAGCTTTTGTGCTGATTACTCCTTGGTATATCTTCTCTCTAAAAATATTTGTCCCTCAGTTGCATACCTATTCTTTATACTCGCGCTTTTCATATAGGACCTAGAAAGCGTGCAAGGTTCTTGCAGATGGTGTTGATTACACCTTGGGTTATGGGACTGCACTAAAGCCTCCAGCAGCTTCTAACCAGGACCCTAGAGGCCCCGGTACAGCTGCATGGAGGTCCTGCAAAAAGGACGAGAGTTCCCCCCAACCCTGAGTCACAGACAGGAGTGCAGGAACCTGTGATAGCACTCTGATAGGAAATAAAAACGACACGTGCAATCTAAACAAGATTGTGTTGTATCTCAGTCGAGGACAATTCTTAGAGGAGGAATATTCCTCCTCTAAGATTCTGCCCCTCTACTCTGCTCTCGTGAGACCCCACCTGGAGTACTGCATCCAGCTGTGGAGTCCCCAACATAAGAAGGACATGGACCTGCTGGAGCGCGTCCAGAGGAGAGCCACGAGGATGATCAGAGGGCTGGAGCACCTCTCCTATGAGGAGAGGCTGAGAGAGTTGGGGCTGTTCAGCCTGGAGAAGAGAAGGCTCCGGGGAGATCTTATTGCGGCCTTCCAGTACCTAAAGGGGGCCTACAGGAGAGCTGGGGAAGGACTTTTTACTAGGGCATGTAGTGATAGGACGAGGGGGAACGGCTTTAAGCTGGAAGAGGGCAGGTTTAGATTAAACATTAGGAAGAAGTTTTTCACTTTAAGGGTGGTGAGGCACTGGCACAGGTTGCCCAGAGAGGTTGTTGAAGCCCCATCCCTGGAGGTGTTCAAGGCCAGGCTGGACGTGGCCTTGGGCAACCTGGTCTAGTGAGAGGTATCCCTGCCTATGGTAGGGGGGTTGGAACTCGATGATCTTCAAGGTCCCTTCCAACCTAAACCATTCTATGATTCTATGATTCTATGAATATAAACAGTGAAGTGGCTTTGGAAGGATTGAAGGAACCTTGTGAACTTGAGGGACAGCATGGAAGAAATTACAAGGTTGGCCTTAAAAGTTGGAGAGGGCGGCGAAGGCTGGCATGACGGGTCAGTCCTGCACAAGTTGATCTCTTGGAACAGCATGAAGGGCAAAAGTAAGGCTGTGGGAGGACACTGAAGCTGAAAACAAGCAGTTGTGTTAAGTGTAATAGAAAACAGCAGAGCAAGAGGTAAGATAAGTATAAATATATAAGTAAGTATATAAATATAAGTATAAACGATGCACTTAGCAAAAGTCTGGAGGGCAGCTGCTCTCTCATGGGTATAAGCAAGACATTTTATCTGTGAAGGTGAAATGAGATGTGAGATAGACAAGAATTCTGGGAAGATAAGTTCTTACGTGTTCAGCAGGAAAGACCTGCAAGATGTGACTAGCCTAAATCGGAGCAGCTGGAGAGAAGTGCAGGTGGAAGGGAACCGGCATCAGCGATGGTTGGGGTGGTGGCAGCAAGCACAATGATGAGAAAAGCGGGTAGAAGGAGGAAAACAGAGGAGAAAGGGTCTGATTAAGCCAAAAGAAGCTTCAGCTGATGGGTAGGTGTCTATAAAAAGAGAAAAGAAATTGTGTAACACTTCTGTGCAGGAGGAGGCAAATCTGGATGGTAAGAGCACACCTATGTGATCTTAAGGTTTGTTAGAAACTACTCAGGGTGCCGAGGCTGCTAAAAGGCTTGGGGGAGGAGGCTCCTTGAAAGGGTTAAAAAGATGGGAAAGAAGTCAGAGAAAGCACAAGCCACAGGAAGAAGAATTTTCAGGACAGTGTGAGGAGGAAAAGGATCCTGCATTTCGTGTGTCTGAAATCAAAAAGCCATTGGAAGCTGGTTTGAGAGAGAAGCCGGACTGGACATAGTCCAAAAAGAAATTTCAGGAGATGAATGCGAGAAGTGAGCATGGAGGTGAAAATGAAAACAAATGCTAAATGTTTTGGGAGGCAAAAAGCTCAAGGATTATGTTCACCCACACACATGCTTCCACACGGACACTAGAGAGTGTGCTGTGAGGGGAAAAAAAGAGCTTTAAGGCAAAGAGCAAAAGACAACAGTGAGATGGAGAGTGAGGTTAGGATGGAGTTGAGGGCAAGCAGAAAAACTTGAGGAGAACAGAGAAAATGCATACATTTGGTGGTAGAAAGGTGAGATGTGAAAGAGGTAAATCGGTGGGAGAAAATGGTGCAGTTAGAGGTTCCCTACAGTTAAGGGAGAGCAGAAGTAGAGGAGAATTTGAGGAGCTGAATCAGAGGTATTTCAGGTTCTACACAGGGACCCGTTGCCTGTGGTTATTGTTTCTGTCTAAAGCTCAGTTCTGCATTATCCCTTAAAGCTGTGCACGTGAAGGTTTAAGACACTAATTGAAACAGTTCTCTTCCCTTTGTTTGAGGATGAACTGTGTGGCGTATGTATAGACCCGCAGTCAAAATCTCTCAAACCTCGATAAAGAAAAGTCCTCTGTCTCAAAGGCGCTTCACCCCCACTCCCTGCTGAACTACAGAACACATCTGAGTGTGCCCTCTGAGCCTTGTCTGGCATGTCACCAGCAGGATATGTGCGTGGTGGCTCTGGCTCGCTCTTTCTCAAAGGTTTATCATAATCTTTGCTGTCAACAACATGCAAACAATGTGCAATTTTGTATACCTATTCATTGCAGCCATTAGCTCTCGATGCATACACAGCTGGGGAGCAGCATTAGCCTCGTTGGCTCGGACTGAGACGAAGGGTAGCGTGAGTCAGAGTGGGTAAACATGGCATGACATTGGTGTATACAGGCTCCAAGGCAAGATTTACTGTCGGAGGGCTTTTTGTAGCAACATAAGCGCAAACCACTTTAAAATTATCTAAACTGATAAAGCAGAAGCTGAAACTTTCTAGTAAGCTGTAGAGAAGTAAATTCCCTCCATCGTAGGGTTCTCTGTAGGGTTCCCTACCCTTTGTAGGGTTCTCTGTAGGTCCAGGCTGGAAATGGGGGCACAGCTTTTCTCAAAGTCAGGTGTTGAGCATCGTCAGGGTTCTGCTTTGTTAGCAGAATTGTAATTTAGTCTGAAAGTCTTAAAAGCTGCGCTTGACATTGAATGTGAGATCAGTACGTGTCTACATACCGTGAAATCACTAATGCTCCTGATGCAACTGCAGCTGCCTTTTAATAGACTGCTTCTGCCGTGTCCTTTGTGCCAAACTGCAAAAGCAGCCTCCCTCAGCTGCAGGTTCTAGGGGTGCTGCTTCTTTTCATTCAGAGTCTTTTCTTGCTTTCCGAGTATATTTCTATCTCCAAGCACAAAAAGCGGCGCTAAAGAGGCCGTGCTCAGACTCTACGGCACGGGGTTTTCTTGTTGCTGCTGCCGCAGGTGTGATTTGGTAGCGAGGGCTCCGATGCAGTTGGGTGATGTGAGCGCCTGTGAGCGTGCCGGGGGTGCCGGCGGAGTCCTGGTAGCCAGCCCGGTCCGGACGGCTTCGGGCACTCTGCAGTCCCAGCTGCCGCCTTCCCTCTCAACTGGGATTTGCCCGCAGCGCTGGGGGGCTCTTAACCCTACAGCTCTTGCCTGCAGCACAACCCCGGCACGCTGCAGCCAGAGGGAGCAAACCAAGCAAGAGACGGTTGGACTAGAGAAAAACTAGAAATGAAAATCACCTCGAAAAGGGGCGTTTGAGGAGGAACGAGGAGTTAAGGACTCTGGACAATGCAGGCCTCGTGTAACTGAGCAAATACACAAGCATATACAATTGCACGCAACGCAACAGTGTTCTCAATGCTGGAGGGAGCAGTGACATCTCAGCAGTGTGAACAAGTTGCAGTTACCGCAGACCTTTACCAAAGAAGGGCCTTTCGTGCAATCTCAAAACGCTCTTCAAATGTTGCCTGAGGAGTTGAAACAGCTCCCGTGGAAGGTTCTGCTGTGCGAGCTAGAAAGCAGGGCTAAGGGCAAAGCACGCGTTAAGCTAGGACACAGCGTGGCTGGGGCAAGCCAGCGCAGCACACCGACTGGCCTCCTGGAACCCTCAGCGTATTTTAAGCTTGTTAAAAGAGTTAGAAAGTTTGCAAAGAGGTTAGTAACAGTCTGTAACATCCAATAATAGCCAGGCGCTCTCTGACGTGACTTTTTCTGACCGTTTCAGTGCACGTACTTAACGAAAACACAGGTTTGTTGAGTGTTGGGCCATCAAGCAGCGCTAAAAAATACCATTTTCTCTGTTGCCATAACCATAACCGTGGTATCCCCGATCACCCTCAAGATCTGTACCAAATGCTGAACTTCATCACCTCTAAGACTGAACGTGGCAAAAGCTTAGTATTGGCAGTCTTAAAACAGTGAGTAAATGAAATCTTGTTTCCTTGTGTGCTCAAATCTCACAGTCTGAACTTCTGAGGTAAACGGTCTTTGCTTGAAGAGACTTACCTGAAAACATCTTCTGTTTTAATCTATTAAGTCGTTGTTGCTGTAACAGTTGATTTCTTTAACCACGTGACTCTTGCCTCTCAAAATACAGCATGTCTGTGTGAAGAACTTACTGTGGTGAAGCCAAGGCAAGAAATTAGTTTTGCATTTTGGCTTAAATCCTGCAAACAGTTACGTGAGTAGCTTATGCGTGTAAACAGCCATAGCGAGCTCAATGAGGCTATTCATCCGCAGAGTTAAGCATGCGTGTAAATGTTTGCAGTTCTGGGGCTCTCGTAAGGAGAGTGGTTAGCTCTGTCTTCGGCAGCGCAACCGGGCTCCACGGATTTCAGCTAGCGAAGTGGAAGTTGTCTCTCACATCTACAGTTCCCCCTTGGATCCACAGAGTTACAGTCCTTGGTGTAAAAAAGATCACGGGCACATGAGAAAATTGAGCTTTTGGGTACGTAGGGCCAAAATCCCATGGAGAGCTTGACTGTCAAGTCAAATGAAGAGCTGGACTTGGTCCAGAGAGGATCCCATTGTTAAAACATGGAATATCAAAGAATGTGCTGAGCTTTTCTGCCTCTGCTTCACCAGAAGGTGTCTGGCACGTGGTTCCATCCCAGTATATACTCCACTGCTGCGTTCTGGCCTAATGTCAAAAGGACAAAAAAAAGCCAGGTTTATGAATCTCAGTATTTTTAAATGCTACATTGGTTTACATTTTTATTAGCTCTCTTGCTGTTTTCACGTCTTTTAAGTGGTGTATTCGTTGCTTAAGTAAGCCTAGAGACGTTGGCAGGCAGCAGACACAAATCTGGGGGAACACGCGAGCTCGCTGGTGTCCGTTGGCTGTCGCTGCTCTGCTTTTACCTGCTGCATCTCCAAAACAGCTTCATCATTCACTGCATATACTTTTTATGGTGAATATTTAACTTTGTAATACCACTTACACATTTTATCAGCGCTGCCCAGTGCATGTCTCTTTTTAGGATTTCACTCGTACGTGCACTCAACACAATTTGCTGTCGGTGAAGGAAGGTTGGGTCTGGTGCCGTCTAATTCCACCTGCTGCTCTCAGATCTGAACACAGTGGAGCCCACCAGTGAAAGGCTGGCAATTTTATTAAAAATTAGTAATGTAGCTTCTGATCTGTGTTTCATTAGATACAATTAAAAGCTAAAATAGCCATCACCATGAGCTCCAGTAATGAATCTAAGGTTATGCTTCCCGTTGGGGTGAACAGTCCACACCATCAGGCTGCTTTGAAAAAGCCACTTGTATGTTGTTTTTTATAAAAGTTAATTAAAAATGACTCATAACTCGGGTCACGAGATCTGCGGGGAGTAATTTATGAGCACTTGAAGAGCGAAGCAAGTTGCCTGGGTAGAGAACCTGATCCAAAACATGTTCATAAAATACCGTGGTCTCTGCTCGGTGCGCGGTAAGAAGGGAGTGTGGCAGAGTGGGTCAGGAGGAGAGAGGTGGGGAGAGCTGAACTGTAGCAAGTACAAGGAGGAAACTCTCTGCCTGTGGGTAATAAGAGGCCAGAGTGAACTTGTTAAGCAGGTTCCCAGTTTTGTAAGATCCTCAGATGGGCAGAAAAGGTGTGGTTGGGTAACAGGAATGCAGCACAAGGAAGACGCTTCTATTAAACAAATTGGTGGGGTTTGAGTTTGTACAAAATGTGCAGTTGTGCAGCAGCCTTTTTGGTTTTGCCTGGTTGCGCCCTGGGAAGGATCACTCCCCAGGGTGGAAGAAAAATTGGTGGTGGGACCTAATAAGGATAAACCGATCCTTGAAATGTCCTGGGGTGGGTGGGAGAGGTGGAGAAATGAAGAATGACAAGTTTAGAAAGCAATCTGTTGTCACGTGTATATTTTGAGACCTCAAAGTGACACCTGAGCAGTGGCACTTTACGGTACCATTGCCATGTAGTGAATACGTATTTATCTAAATGTCTGCTGATATGTAATCCAGTGATAAGAAGGAAGCAATACAAGTAATTATTTTGATAGTGTAAATCAACCTTTATTATGCTTTATGACTAGTGGGACAACTAACAGTTCTGAGAAGTGTTGCTGAGCAGCTCTTCCCCCTTTTGTGTCCTCAGACAGCAAATCGGTGCAAGTTTAGTGATGCTGGAAAGAACACTCAAGTGGATTATTTACTTTCTTTTATATCCACCCTTTTGGGGAATAAACTTTCAGACCCTACAAAAATATTTCTACAGATAAATTAGTTCTTCACAGTTTGGATACATTTTTGCCTTTCGTGCTCTCCGTTTAGAAAAACTGAACTCCACTTAAGCAGCTCCTCCACACCAGGGAGGGCGGTCTCAGACTCCTCGATTCATAAGGCAGAGGGTTTCTATTCTTACAACTAAAAAAAAAAATGAAAGCAGTCAGGCCTCTTCTGGACCTCAGGCACCTGCCGGCCTTCTCTGGGTGATGGCTGGGGATGGCTACACCAGCCAAAAAGGTCTGTCTTACAGTTCTTCCCCATTAGCCTACAAGATCCAGCTCGACCCTGCCTCCAGGAGGGGTTTGGCTCCCAGAGAGGCAGTTCCTCTCTTGGGGCTGTCCGCAGCCCCGGGATCACGTGGGAAGTGTTTTGGAGGGGACTGGCGTTTGTCACTAAACTGAATGCTTTGATTTGGCAATTCGGGGCTCCTCTCCATACCACTTCTGGAGCACGGGACGTGCTCTAGGGACTTCCTCATAGCTCATAAAATGTATAGGTGCTCTTACAGACCACGTCATGTGCCTAGCTAAATCTATATTTAAAACAACGAAACAAATCCTCACTTTGCTAGAGACCAAAATATACATAAGGGTAAGATCCAGAGGGAGGACACCATGGCACGTGACTTCTTGCAAACTTGCTGCATGCTTCAGTTCCAGGGTTCAGAAAGCTGACTGGACTCAATTTTTATCTCAATGGTATTTATGTAGATATATCAATCGGGCACTTTTCAATGTCTCTTCTTTTGCAATTAAGATGCAGTTTGTGTGAAGGATTTTTCCATCTGTTTTTCCTTCTCCCTGCCCTCCTCCTCCTCCCTCCCCATTACCTCCAAGCGTCGGGAGCGACCAGCACGAGGGAGCTCACTTGGAGCAGTCTCTGGGCCAGAGCCTGCGGTGAGATGACAAATCTTTTCTACACGTTTACTGGAATTTAGGGCTATCCATCACGTACGCGTAGCATTCCTGCCTCTAAGCCAGGGCAAGACTGTACTAGTAACAACGTACGGTACAACTGCGATTTTACGTAAACAGGCTGGGAGGAGACAGGTTATCTCCCACGTTCAAGACAGTGATCCAAGGCTGATAGTCATGTGTTAGATTTACATTAACATTATTCATTCCATCACGAATGGATCCCAAAGCCCATAACTGCCATCCAGTACATACATTTAAACATTTTTGGGTGACCTTATTTAATGTAAATATGTTCTAATGAGACGTACAGTATCTTCTGCTTAAACCCAGCCTGCAGTCTCTGTGAGACGCTTTCCTAACGCCATGCTCTAGAAACTTCAGGTACAATTATCTTCCAGTTATGTTGATACATCTGATAAAATCCAAGGACATTATGGCAAATGTGTTTTTACTTGCAGCAGTTTGCCTTGAATTAGCTGTTTCCCAGAATCATCGATGCCACTGCGCTGTAAAGCTGCTGCCTCTAATGCAGAATAAAATTTGTGAACAGACAGAAAGCTGTTGGCTGTGGGTTTTTCCATGAAGACGTTTGTTATTTATAGGAGTGAGAAGCTGAGGTGAGCCGTGAAAGATTAGCTGCTACTTATAAGTAGCCATTTATTTATACATATGTGTGTGTGTATATATATATATATACACAAACTGCTACTCTACAAATAAGTGCCAGTCTCTAAGACACAAGACCGGAGTTTCCTAGAAGTAAATGTACCCCAAAGAACTGTCTCTGAAACAGCACAGGTTTTAAGCGCCTAGGAACAGGGGGACAAAAACCACCAGGAAACCCATCTGACTTCAGTGCTTAAAAGAAACTATTGAGAAATACCTCACTGCTTCCATTGCAAAGGTGCTAGAAATAGAGGGAAGAAAGCAGCTGTTTCAGGGGGTTGCCTTTATTCCCTCCCTGACGCGTGTGAATTTGGCCAGCGGTGCCCCCTCGTTCCTGACCTGCACGCCCCTCGCAAAGGCAGAGCAACTCCCAGTGGCCCCGCACGGGTCCTCTGCGTCCCTGCCGTTGAGACAGAAGTCCACGCTCTGCTATTCGGTCCTCCTCTTTTGCCATTGACCTGAACTCTGGCAACAACAAGGGGTATGCATAACTCTCGGGAATTGCTTGTTAAGGAATAAGTATTCTTTTAAAGTTTAGCTCGGGAAAGCCTATAGCTTTTCTTTCTATAACGGGTTTTTCCTTTGTATTGCTGTTAGAGTTGAGTAATTTGAAACAGTTATTTTTAAGTGTTTTCTTTTGCAAGGCAGCATTCCCTGGTGTCTGTTGTTGCTTTGGAGGTGTCGGCTGTTTTAAAACTTTCTTAACAGTGGCAAATCTGCAATTAATATGCCTTTTTTTTTTTTTTCTGAAAGGATGTTAAAAAAGCAGAGTTTTAGTTGTGATGCCTGTTTAGACACAATTCTTGTGTGATTAGTTACTCTCTTTTCTCTAGGGGAAAATACCTTCACACACTCCAGCCCTGGAGGAGTCTTCTGAGCTGGAGAACATCTGGCTCCAAATCAACATCTTCCCTTGGTCCAGCTCGGGCTGCTACTGCATTTCTGTTCCTGTTGGGGATGGGGGAGGAAGGTTAGAGGCTCTCGGAAACTGAAGAGTGAGGGAAATGCTGGGCTTGTAGGAGTCACATACCTACCTGCGCATGGATCATAGAATCATAGAATGGTTTAGGTTGGAAGGGACTTTGAAGATCATCGAGTTCCAACCCCCCTACCATAGGCAGGGATACCTCGCACTAGACCAGGTTGCCCAAGGCCACGTCCAGCCTGGCCTTGAACACCTCCAGGGACGGGGCTTCAACAACCTCTCAGGGCAACCTGTTCCAGTGCCTTACTACCCTTAAAGTGAAAAACTTCTTCCTAATGTTTAATCTAAACCTGCCCTCTTCCAGCTTAAAGCCATTCCCCCTCGTCCTATCACTACACGCCCGAGTAAAAAGTCCTTCCCCAGCTCTCCTGTAGGCCCCCTTTAGGTACTGGAAGGCCGCAATAAGATCTCCCCGGAGCCTTCTCTTCTCCAGGCTGAACAGCCCCAACTCTCTCAGCCTCTCCTCATAGGAGAGGTGCTCCAGCCCTCGGATCATCCTCATGGCTCTCCTCTGGACGCGCTCCAGCAGGTCCATGTCTTTCCATGTGGCATCCTTGGATGCCACCCTCCAGCTCCAGGAGGCAGTACTGTGGGTTTGCCGCTGGTTTCGCTGCCCTTGCTGCATTAGCCCCGTTAACATCAATGCGGTTTATTGCTTCTGATCCAACAGAGGTGAAACTCTCTTATTTGGTCTTCCAACAAATGTTACGCACAGCTCAAAACGTTACGTCAACAGCACTGAGAGCTGCCAATTTTCTTCTCAACCTGTATTTAGAGGGGACTTTGACAGTGCTTCCGCTAGAGCTTTAGCTTTTCTTGTTCCCAAAGCCATAGCGTCATGGACTCGGGATTACAGATACTCACCAAGGGATTCTTCCGCTGGATTGCGTGGGTGAAAAGAATCTGGGATTTAGCTTGGGCAAAGACAGATATCTCAGGATATTTGTACTCTGGTCACTCGCTCTGTGACCTTCAGATTACAGTTGTGAAACTTGCCTTATTGCAGGTGTGTCCCTCAGAGCTACCTGTCCTCGATGGCACCCGTCCTTTCCTGCTCGTTCAGCTGGTTTGCTCCGAGTTGTCTGCATAACCTGAAAATTAATCACCTGTTGTCATCCCCTGAAATAGCACTTTGTTCAAGTGACTTTAACTTTTCTCAAATCTGCAGTGAAGAGCAATGGATTTTCTCAAATTTAGGGATTTAGGATCACTGTACAGATTTGACATTGCAAATGGATTTTTATGCTTTTAGGCTATATAATGCCCTACTTTTGTCACTTTCAAAGATATACGTGAGCTGGTGTGTTCTACAGTCTCTATTAGACAAAATATTCAACATGTCTGTTAGCATATTGTAGCACACATCTGGTGCTGGACCTACTGGGTAGTGCTTCTGCATGTGGGAAAAAATTATCACAACAGTTGGAATGGAAAAAAAGGACACAAAGCGCCTTGATTTATTTAGATAAATGTGCTCTTTTCTCAAGAAGAGCAACAACAGCAAAAGCCTGAGATAAAGCATTAACATTCTGAACTGGGAAAGCCTGAGCGTTTCAACTCAGCCCTAGAAAAGAGCTCAAAGGCTTTAGGAGAGAGGGGAAGCTAACAGCGAGACCTTCTCCCCAGAGAGTTCTGGATGCGGGTGATAAAGATGGCATCTTGATGTCAGGATTCTGGGTTTCTCTGTAAAATCTTTGTAACTAAACAAGATAAAGTTTCTTGTGGTCTAGACATCCTTAGTATGAAATGTCAGTTTCCTTTTACTTGCTGACAGCTGCTGGATTGTGCTTTATTCTGCTTGGGGTATAATGAGCATATGAAAAGATGTTCCCAAGCTCCATGATAAAGCCTTTCAGAAGTCACTTGCTTTTACTTAACACCATCAGACGGCAAATAAGAGGAAGGTGGTTTGCCTTGATCATTGATCACGCTGTCATTTTGACAGGTTTGTTGGGAATTGTTTATAGCCTGACAGCAGTTGGATCCACTCTTACCTCTCTGTTCATGACCCCACGCATGAAAATGCTTCAGGTTGTGTGTACCCCTCTGACCTCAGCTGCTGCAAAGGTTCCAGTTTTGAATTTGCCCTGAATTAGTATCCAAATACTTCCTCAGAACGGACAACGCATTTTGGAAAAATTCAAATCACTGTACCTCTCATCTTTCAGAGAGATCATTATCCTTTTGCCCAACAAGCTCTACCTACGTGTATGTCACAGAATCACAGAGTGGCTGAGGTTGGCAGGGACCTCTGGAGGTCACCTGGTCTCCAACCCCTCTGCTCAAGCAGGGCCACCTAGACCAAGTTGCCCAGGCCCATGTCCAGATGACTCTTGAATATCTCCAAGGACAGAGAATTCCACAGCCTCCCTGGGCAGCCTGTGCCAGCGCCCAGTCACCCTCACAGGAAGAGTTTCCTGATGTTCAGCAGGAACCTTCTGTGCTTCCGTTTGTGCCCGTTGCCTCTGCTCCTGTCCCTGGGCACCACTGGAAAGGGCCTGGCTCCGTCCACCTTGCACCCTCCCTTCAGGTATTTACGTACATTGATAAAATCCCCCCTGAGCCTTCTCTTCTCCGGGCTGAAGAGTCCCAGCTCCCTCAGCCTTCCCTCACAGGAGAGGTGTCCCAGACCTCTGATCACTTTTGTGGCCCCCCTCTGGACGCGCTCCAGCAGGTCCACGTCTTTCCCATGCTGTGGTCCTTTTGTATTGAAAAATCCTAAGGACCTTTCAAATAGCCTGGGGTTTTTTTTTTGATGCTATGAAGAAAGCAGCAAAGTAAATTATCTTTTCAACTGCAAGAAAATATAATTTGAAATTGTGTATATCAATCCTTTCCAAGTTTGCTCCATTGCTGTGATTGTTATTACACTTAAAAAAAGACATATAGGAGCTAAGGCATTTTACATGTTAAACACAACTGAGAGAAAAAAGTTAAAGATTGAAGCGCTGTGAAAACAGTAAGATGTAGCTATTTGAAAAAAGACATTAAAGAAGAAGCAGTTGTTGTAGGTCCTCTCTGAAGTCTAAACTCACTTTTGTGGTTTTTATGGATTCTACAAAGTGTTGGCAGAGGAACAGTGTAATAAAAACCACTGCTGTCCCTAGGTGTCTGCTCTGCCCCTCTGCCAAACATCCAATCCTCTGACCCCTGAGCCATCAGAAAAGAAACATCAGCTGCTTCTGGGGGAAAAAAAAAAAAAAAAAAGGCTTTTTAGCATAAACTGGGCTTTGTCACCTGTTTAATCAAAGATGCTGGGCTGCACATTCCTGTTGCTTAGGGGTGGGGATGCTGTCCCTTGCGAAGGACAACGCGGGGTGGAAACTCTTACCCCCCTGCAGCAAGGCTTGTCACGCTGTCAGCAGCTCCCGGTTACGAACCAAGTTAGTCCCGACTGTCTCATTTGGTTCAATTGTTTGGGTGGTAATTACAGAAGAATTTGGATATGCCACTGGTTGTTCTGAAAATGTTGACCATGGAAAATGAGGCTTTTCTAAAATAAATCACGCTTTTACATTATGAAACTACCTTTGTAAGTACATTCTGTGCACATAAGGCTAGTTTTCATCTCCATTCCCAAAGGTGAATAAATTTACTTTTAATGAATTATAAGAAAAAATTAATAACAGCAAAAATTACATTCAGCTAATTTTGCAGAGAAAAACCAGCACAAAGATGTCTAAGTGTTATCAAATGTTTTCAATTTACTCTTGGCACAATTATTTCCATGCTTGAATTAGGAACTGAACAGATGCCAAACCAAGGAAGTCAGCGCAGGGAAAGCAAACTGTTGAAACTATAAAGAGATTAAATAACATTTCTGAAAATTGTATTTCTATTTGGAGACCTGAGTGGGTTCTGGAGCATCACTTTTGTAGGCAGCTAAGAGCATGAAGCCAAAACAACGTAACTCAGTCTGTGTACAGCACTTACACATAGCTTTTTACGTTATAGGGGACAGCTGAAATGTGACAAAGTTTGGGTGAACATATAGACTTGTTTAGCTTCCTTAGCTACTGAAACAAGACAGGTATTTAAACAAATGTTTTGATCTATAACCAATTATATCAGCATTTCATAATTATTCTAACTAAAATGACAATGTTTATCATAAGCAGGCCAATACTCTGGTAAGATCATCCTTAAAGCATGTTGGATACTGGAACGCTACGTGCCTGGCGTTTTTACTGGTTTTGTCTCCTTCAGGTTTTCATGGTCTAGAAAACCTTCACAGATTTCCCTAAGTGCATATAAAATTACAGAGAAAAGCACGTTGACATCATTTCCATAGTCAGTTTAAAGTCTTCTGCTGAACCAGATAAGCTTTTCTCATGTGTTTATGGATGCCGTACCGGGCTGCTGTCACTCCACCAAGGACCGATCCCCACAAAGGCTGAGTTCATAAATCTCTGTGCAGTCCCTGTGGGGGACTGGAGTAATGACACGACCCACCGCGCTGTTCCTCTGCCATAGTTTGGGTTTGGGGTGCAATGTTTTTGATGGTGTTTCTCTAGATTGCATTTTTTTATTAAAAGCATACATATTCCGGTGTTTCCAGTTAACATCAGAACAAATCTGTGATTCTAACCTGTATTTTATGCAGGGTGTATTGCTTCTATTTACCCCTTTTTTTTCCAAGACACTTTTTATTCTGAAGCATTTTTGCTGTTCCTCATTTTGTCTGTGTTTCGCTCACAAGTGGCTGTCTGTGGTGTATGCGCTGGCATCCAGAGGTTTAATTAAAGTGAAAGGGAGTAGTAAGGAAGACGCTTTGAAATTTGATTTAAGGACTTTGGAATGCCCGCTCACCATAGGTACGGCGTAGCACTTTAATGCATCCGTGTGATCGGTGAAAAAACAAGTGACAGGGACAACACCTATTCCTCTAGCGTGCCCGCCAGGCTGGCCGCCACGCGGCAGCAGGATTGTGGGATCTGGAACACAGAGCCGGCTTCTGAATTTCAAGCGCCCTATAATTTTCCGTGCTGACAAATGGCTATGAGATAGCAGCAAAAAACCTCCAAACATTAGTCACACTGCTTTCCAACAAGCAACAATTACACCTAATAGGTGCTCTGTCATCTTGCTCCACTTGAATTTTCTAAAGAACTCACTAGTAAAAACTTGGCTTATGCTTACAAGCATGATATACTACAAAACGCAAAGGAAATAATAGCTTGACTGAAGTGTAGTAGCATATTGTCAGCTGGCTGTTAAAGTTTGCTACACATTTATTATGTGTCATTTTTGACATAGATGTCATTTTTGCATCTAGTTTTGGGCTATAACTCCCCTTCCCACCAGTTTTATCTTCCGATCTGTTTTCACATTAGTATGTTGCATTATGATTCAATGCATTTTTTAGACATCCAGCACGTCCAGTAAGTTCAGAAATTGAGATTTATCTTAATTATTAACTACATTAATGTAAGTGCACATTTGAAGATACTCAGCTATTTAAATAGCTATCTAGCCTAATTAGCCTAATCAATCCTGCTGCGTTGAGAAAAGTGACATACTCCTAGGCGGCTTCTGCATTTCACAGAGGTTGTAGTGAAGTTTCTTGGACCGAAAGTACACTCTAACATTTATTCTAGTTAAAGACCAAAACCCTTGGGAAACGCTGCTGTTCTGTTTTTCAAAGCCCTCAAAAGTGAGACTGTCATCTATGCAGTTGTAGCTGATCTGAAGTTTATTGAATGAACGTAACGTACTGTGGATTTGGTATCAATACCAGCATAGAAGTAAGATGACCTGGGTTGTAAAGCCTGTGAGGTTGAGACAGTCCCATGATGTGCCTAAAATTTCTTACTGCAAAGGTATTAAAATGCATAGGTTTTTCTCAGCTACTGATGCAAGTAATAAATTTCTGAGGTAGCTGAAGGTGACCTTCATACTCATAGGCCTACTCTAGTTATACCAGCCTACATACGTACAGCTGGATTGCGCCTGGATTCAGCCTGGGATTGGAAGTTAGCTGACTACGGCTCAAATATGTGCTGTGAAACAGTCTTCTTGTGCTTTGATGCAGTTGCCATTTTCCCCTTCATGCCCAGAAATAGTTTGAGGATACACTCTCACGGTCATCTGAGGAAAAATCCTTTAAGTAGAGCTGGATGGATAAAGAAAAATATACTCTTCACTGCTGTTGAGATGAACACTGAGCCAAATTCAGCCTGGTTTACAATTTGCAAAAGATGAAACAAAGGAGGAGAGGGCCAGAATGCAACGAGCAAGCTGATTCTGAGGCTGATCAGTTGCGGCCCAAACAAACATAGATTGTGAAGCGAAAAAATCTAATCTCAAAACCTTGTTTGTCTACTTATACATCATATACAACACTTCACAGAGCAATTTGATTTGGCAGCAGTCTGCCAGATAAAGTTTAACGTGGTAGCTGCTCTGTTCTTTCCACTGCCACAAGGAGACTTGCAGGTATGACTGACAGGCGTGGGAGACGGGCAACGCAAACACTCCAGGAAACAAGGGCTCACCTTCTGCTTATTTCTGTGACATGTTCCTGCTTACTTTAGGTCTTGGGAGGATTTTGGCCTGCACCTCAACAGCGGCTATGGCACCTGTAGATGCCAAAGGCATGGCTAGGGGAGCTTCTAGTTGTGACAATCAACTCCACCTTACAGGCAACGCTGCCTTTTGCTTTGGAGTTCGCAGCAGGGCAATCTCTTTACTGAAGCACAGTGTCCGGGTATCAGCGATCTTGCTGATGAGACCGACATACGACTATTCTGGTGGGATGGCATCCCCCAAGAGCAGCAAGCCTTTGCACCATGTGCCTTCCATGAGGCCCTCAAGAGCTTCCAGGCCTTAGGATGACTTCCTCCGATGATTTGGGAGAGCGTGGAAAACTCAGGTTCAGCCAGAAACGCCGCTGCGACCTCACCCTTGCGCAGAAGGCGTCCGTCCGCGGGCACAAACCCTCCCAGCTCCAGGACTGGGGTCCGGTCCCCAGCGCGGCCTCCGCTCGGCAGACCGGCTGCATCACCTCACGGGCCGCTGCCAGCGTGACCTCCTGGGAAAGGCGCTATTCCAAACCTCCCTTTATTTTGAACAAAAGCCTTTCTCGGGAAACAGCCCACGGAGCCGCAGGGCTCCCCTCAGCCGCCGCCGCAGTGAGCAGCGCCAGGCGGCAGCGGGGAAGCCCAAAACCTGTAGAATTACAAGAAAACCAGCTCCCGGCTCGCTAGCGCCTCCAGGACCCGCCACAGCCCGACCACCCGGATCCCGAAGAAGCGGCTCCCCGGGACGCGGCCCCTCAGGCCCGGGCCTCCCCCTCCGGTTACCGCGGCCCGGCCCGGCTCCGCCCGCCATCGCTCGGGGCGGCTGCCCGCCCTGCCCCCGCCTGGCGGAGCGCGAAGGGCGCTCCCCGCCACACCCGCCCGCGAATGGGGACCGGCGCCGAGCCGAACCGAGCGCCGCCTTCCCGTCCCCGTCCCCGTCCCCGTCCCCGTCCCCGTCCCCGTCCCCGTCCCCGTCCCCCCGCAGCTGCGCCCGCCCTGACAGAAACGCCCCCTCCCCTCGCCCCCGCTCTCCGACTGCGCACTCAGCCGAGCCCGTCGCCCCCAATCCCCTGAGAGCCCGCCCCCTCCTCGCCCTGCGATTGGTCGACCACGCTGCCTCTCCGGCGCCTCCCCTGCCCATTGGGCGAGGCGGGGGCGCCCCCTCCGCCCCTCCCGGTTCTGTCGGTTGAGGCGAGCCGAGAGTAAATAGAAGCAGGAGCCCAAAATGGCGGAGCCGCCGAGCCCTGTTCGTGGCGCGGCGTCGCCCGAGCAGGAGCCGTTCGGCGCCAGGCCGGCCCCGGACGCGAAGGTTTCCCGTGGGTCCCAGCCAGCCGCCAAGAAGATGAAGGGAGCCGACGAGAGGAGCCTGAAGGGCACTAAGCGCGTCAACGGTGAAGGGGGCGGTGGTGGCGGCAACGGCGGGAGCGGCAAGCTGTCGCTGCCAGCGGTGGTGCCGAGCTACAGCAACCCCGCGGCGTGGGGCTTCCCCGCCCTCCCTCCTGGCCCCTCCGGGGGCGCGGGGGGCTTCGCTTTCCCTTCTCAACTGCCCCGGAAGCTGCTGTCGCCCGCCGTTTTGCTGCCGTCGTCCGCCTCCCCCTCCTCTTCCTACCAGCAGCACCAGCACCGCCACCACCGGCACCGCCTGGCCCTGGCCGTCGAGGCGGGAGGCTGCGGTAGCGGCGGGGCGGCCGGCGCTGGCGGCGGCAGCGCCAAGCCGAAGAGGCCCAAGGAAAAGCGGGACAAGGAGAGGAGGAAGCACGGGGCCCTGCCCGTGGTGGCGGCGGTGGGAGATGGCGGCGGGGGCCTGAGCGCGGCGGCCCGGGAGGAGAACGGAGAGGTGAAGCTGCTGCTGCCGAAAGGTGAGGGGCGGGCGCGGTGGCTGCGGGCGGGATCGCAGGCCGAGGGGCTGGGAGGAGGCATGGTGGAGGCTGGGGGGGGAATCTGGAAAGGGCAGCAAGCCCGGGCTGGGCACGGTGCTGTACGTGAAGGTGCCCGGAGCTGCCGTGAGGGAGCAGGAAATGGATGTGATGCTCGGGTCGAGCCGTTAGAATGGCTGCCCGCCCCCGCCCCGCCTCGGCGCGCTGGCCCCGGGGCAGCGCGGCTTCACGGGGGCCCGACCCGTCCGTCCGTCCGTCCGTCCGCCCCCCCCCCTCCGGCCGGCCCGCCGCGCAGCCGCCGGACCCTGCTGGGAGACCGCTGGGGTGGCGCGAGTTTGTGGAGAAGGCAGCGGCGGCTTAGCCTGCCGTCAATCCTGTCAAAAAAGGGGGTGTGGAATTAGCGATGGCGTCAGCCAGAAGCTGCCAGAGGCCTTAGGTTTTCTTACCTATTAGGGAAATAAGGGTGCCTAGTAATTTACTAGAGATCTGCGAACAAAACTGAATTTCTGTGGTTGCCAGGGGGGGAGGATCGGAGAAGACCACATGTTACCAAAAAAAACCCCGGATTTTTAAAACTAAATCGCGAATAATCTCGTTTATTAGGCTGCTAATTTTTACAGGGTAAGTCATCGAGTACTAGAGAGCACGCAATTAAAATATGCATACTTAGACTTTTGAAATCTCATTTAGTTGCTGCTTCAGGTTTGCTTTATTTGCTAAAATCTTCCAAGAAATGCTCGAGGCCTTTGGGGGAAAGGGAGGAGTGCTGGGTTAGTTTGTTAATGTGGCTGGACAAAAATGGACATACCAGGTAAGACAAGATATTAGGCTAGATCCTTGATTGGATTCTTGTTGACTGTGATCGACAGTAGGTGCTTAGGAAGTAAAAGACAATGCATGACTATATGAAGATAATACAAGAATACATGCTTTTATTTCCAGTGTATGCTTTCCCAGTCTCCAGTGACCTTAAACCAGATGTTCATGCTTTTGCATTTACATTGAAATACAAAGAACTTGAAACATGCACTCCATTACCTGGTTTAAGCAAGTTTCCTTTCTTTCAAAGGAAAGATACATTTTAGCTGTTATGTAGGCTTAGGTTACTTTGATTGTGGCCTATACCTGTACTTACAGGATGAGCCAAGCTTGTAAAGAGCAGTTTTTAATAGCAGTATGCCCTTTTGTCTATTGATTACGTTGTCTGGCTGCCTTACTGCACTTTCCACTAATTTCTACTAGTATCTTATTCTACTGTATCTTAATCTCTGATTAACTTACCTTGGAGTATTTTTTTTTAATTACTTGTTCTTTTTGTTCAGCTTGTTGCACGTATCATTTTGTTCTTGGGATCTTGATTGCTGGTGTACAAGTGGAAATAATAACCATATTCACTTAGACTGTCATAGTGTCCTACCAGTGTTACACAATCATGTTAATAAAGCTCTGAGAACAATATTTCAATAGCAGGATGAAAGGTTTTTTTTTGCACGTTGGTAAAAAAAATGATGACGCTGATGGTGTCAACTGAATGTTGATTGTACCCTCCTGGAAGCAGTGATATGTCTTTAAAGAGGAGGTTCTGCATCTTGTATTTGGAAAGGATGTTTTCTCAGAACTAATATACTGACAGGCATAAGTACTTGACTTTTTAGTTGCTGTTTGCTTAGAACAGATCTTTTTACCTTTCATTTATTTCTTGAAAGCCTAAGTACAGGCAGCAAATAACATTTTTCAAGGCAAACGATACCTGTATGGCATCTGGGTCTCTAGATTTCTGCTTAGAGGAGGTGGTTTCTATTGCTAAAATTTTGTGGCATTATTTCCCTGTATAAATGAAAAACTTTATATTCATTAGACTGTACATTTTTACAGAGAAGGCTGTATGAAAGTGAGGGATGCACTAAGTCTTCTAATGAGAGCAGCTAGCCTTTTTAAAGTGGTTCTGTATTTGACTGTAGATTAAAGAACAGGTTTGTGCTGTTAATCCTGTGAATAATTTACTTTTCAGAGAGGAAAGGAGAAATGCAGTTATGATGCACGGAGAAAAGAATGACTGGGGGGGGGGGGCATGCAGGTTCCTAAGTACAGAGGAAAACTAAGAATGGTCTATTAGGGTGGGAGGGTGGAACAGGCAGAACTTGTGTGTTGGGGTTGCTGGGACTATGGCATAGACCAGAAGATACCGTAGGGACTCTGGTTGCAGCAGTGAACGTGGAAGGAGTGAATCTGACGTACTGACATGAACGAGGGAGGAAAATGCTTGCAAAAGCTGTGTAAGAGGGGGGTGATTCTGATGCTTGTTTTGGGGCAAAAGACATAAGGTAGGTGCTGTAGGAAAGACAAGAAAGATTAGAGGAAGGGTAGGATAGAAGGAGAGTGGAAAAATTAGGCATCCTACAGATCTGACATCAGGGTAGATTTAGATGATTTTGTATCATAAAAACTGAGAGGCTTGCACACACAGAACATATAGGGGGGAAAGTAGGAATAAGATGTGCCCCTTTAGGTGTAATGAGATGTGTTCATAGAAGCTGTCATACGTACAGCTGGTAACACTTTCTGAAAATCAACCTAATGCAGGCAAGCGCAGTCTCCTTTTCCTGGAGTCTGCAGTTGGACAACCTTTTTGCTTTTGCTGCTATGTAAAATGAGCAGTAACATGGAATTGACAATATTGATTGTTTTTTCTCTCATAGCATTCAGAACTGATCCACATGTCAGTATTGCACCTGCCAGAAAGAAAATTGTGCAGATGGGGAGGCTAGAGGTGCATAAGTCTCTAAAAGAGGCAAAATTATCAAAAGATAAGCAGATGGAACGGGTGAGATTTCCTTGATTGTTTTGTGAGGCTCCGAAGATGGAAAAACTCCATCCTCCTCTTGGCAGCCAAAGTGGAGATGCATTGCATGTGGGTACACGGGATGGAATGGAATTCCCAGTTGAACCTTGTACTGATAAGGGTGGCAGTGTCTATGAATTGGGAGGAGTCGCATTTCTAATTGTGGAGCTGTGTGCATACTCTGCTACATATAACAGTTATGATACTCGGAGAAAAAGCTTTACCCTGGTGAGAGAGAGGGAGGGTGGGCCTGCACAGACCTTACTACTGGAGAAAATGAGGGATGAAGCTAGGGGGATCGTGAGAAGAATGGCAAGACTTGTCTCATGGGGTTGCTGGGACTGTGGTGTAGACAAGATAATACAGGGAATCAGGGCGCACGGTGATGTGGAGTGAATAAATGTGAGGACTTGAAAAACTGTCATCATAGAACTTTGAGTAGTATCATTTTCCGAATTCTCGTTTAATTACTATGGTGATGATGATAAGGGATATTGACACTGAGGAGGAAATTGGGAGAAGTTTTTTCACCTACCATTGAAAAAAGCTGATTTTTAGGAGCTGGTGTTTGTTGCTTGCAATAGTGTTTACTAGCTAAGAGAGCCTGGATTTGGGGCACCTTTCTTACGTGATAGGAAGACGTTAAGCTTGGTTATAGCCAGGATGGATGATGTGTTTAAAGCTCTTTAAAATTTTTGTATTTTCTTCCTTGAACAAGTCTTCATTTGCCGGTTTGTCTGATCTTTTAATTCATTGGAAATGCCTTTAACTTGCAGAGTCATAACGAGGCCTTAGAGCTTGTGTTTCAGTTAAATGAACGGAGTCGAGTGAACCCTTTTGAGATGATGATCTACCATGCAGAGAACCTGGAAGTCCATTTTGCGATATGCATGATTCATGCTGCAGATACGAGTTTTAAGCTGTTTAAAATAAGCTTCAATTTCACTTGTCAAGTACATTCTGATAGTGGAATTAAAAGTTGTATAACTATTTTTGTTATAAAACATGGTGTGAATCTGACGGAAGTGATTGCTGTTCCAGTTTATGACTAGACTGATTCAGTTAGTCATTTAACCGAGACTCTGCTCTAGCAGTTCATAGTTGAAATTGTTTTCTCAACAGTGCAAAGCTCAGCTCAGCCACTCCCCACTTCATCAGATGACACCTGCCCAGAGTTTTTTGTTTTGGTCCATGGACTTGCTGTAGGGTGTTATCCAGATGCACCAACCGTCTCTTCTGTTTTTCTTGCCATTTCTGTGTACAATTTCCCTTTCCCTCCATTTTTTTCTTCAATGATCCACTTGCTGATAAGATTACCTTAGTGTGCAAGCAGTTACAGAATGCGACAGGTATTTTTAACTTGCAGATGGGGGTTCCCTATATAAGCAAGAAAGCTGAACATCGTACTGTAGTTCTTCTAGTCTTTTTTTTTTTTTTCTTTCTCCTGCTTAGATTAAATTTCAGGTGGGCATTTACCAATGATTCTTCTGATAACTCTGTTGGTTTGGGTTGCATGACACTTAAGCGTTTTAAGCTTTCAAGAAGTTGCACTTTTCAGGCTTGTTAAGTTTGGTTTGCATCTGGTGGGATTTTGTAGTCTGACTTACCGAAGTAGGTTGGAGAAAGTTTTGGATGTTCTTTTCCTCTTCTTTAGAGCTGGGACTGTGCATCTTGCTAGTTTGTCTTTTTTTCTTCTGTTAAACATTTTCTTCGTCTGCTTACTTCTGTTTCCTTTGCTTTTTTGGTACTGTGTGGCTTGACTCACTTTCCCCTCCCCCCTGCCAAACTCCTTAAATTCAGCAGTCGTTTCATGCTTGTGAGGCCTCTTGATCGCTCTCTTCTGAATTCTTTAATATATTTCTGTTTAGATATACCACTGCAATCAGCAATGTCTAGAAAGTGTTCAGGGGGTTAATTGTGATATACAAGAGGAAGAAGGACTTCTCAAATTTTGTTGGATGTTGGAGACTTTTGTGCAGTTCAGTTTTGAGAGCTCATACTGGCATTTACGTAAGAATCCGATGTTGAAATGAATTTGGAGGAGTGTATCTTTCTCCTGAGGGATGCTGTCTCCTCTTTGTTTCTATGAAATAACCATGAAGCTTTGCTAGAGAGAACAAAATCTTTCATTTTCTAAGCTGGAGAACAAAGAAAGCCCCCCCTGTACCCCAGAGTCTAACTCTGAGTGTGATTTACACAGCAGAAACTTGTTCTGGTTGTAGAATAATAAATATTTTTTTGTAGTTGAAACAAGATCAGTAGGCTGAAACATCAGATCTGAAACTTCTTGTAGAGGCCTTGTTTGCAGCTGTCACGTTCTCCACTACTGATTTCTGATGCAACTCCCCAGTGCTTGAGTTTCAGCTTGGCTCGTTCAGTTCTGCATGTAGAAGGTCTCCTTTAGAAGTGCAAAGATTAGAGGAATTGCAAAGATTAGATTTACATTTCTTGAAAGTGTTCTGATTCTGAGAGGGATCTGTCTTCCTTCCCATTCACTGGAGGTCCTGGGGAAATGTCCTCGCCTGGTAAGGGGATTTCTGTAGTCAGATCTTAGATTTTAAACTTTAATTACCGAAAGGGATGTCAGCCAAATATTCCTGGTTATCGGAATGAGAAATCTGTTTCGGGTTTTTTTCATTGGGAGGTGTCAGAAATACTGTATGGGTTTTTTCACGTTCATTAATTCAGGAAGCCTGCTCTCCAGTGTACCTTGTATGACTTAATAAAAGTGCAGGTGTCAAAACCGTTAACATAGTGGTGTTAAACGTACTTCATGTATCTGCATAACAAGATAAATATGGCTTCTTGAGGTTTTGTTTTTATGGGTATTTGTATAAAGGGAAGGAGGGTGCTGGTGGAAGGAATGGTGACTGATGTTCCTGTACTCCCCTCCTCCTCCCCCTTCCCTTTGGTTACAGTACTGTTGGTGTTAACCATATTGATGGTGTCCGTTAGCAGTAGTTTGTAAATATTTTGCCTGATGTGCACTGACAGCCCTTAAATCAAAGAGAGGAGAGAGGGAGGCAAGAATACTTTGAACATAATCTATGACTGACTGCTAATGTGGGTTACCATCTGGAAAACTGATGCAAAGCAGCTGCAGCTTTTGGCATCTGGCAAGGTTGTGAAGCTCGCCTCTTTCAGTGCTGAAATGAACTTGCTTGTGCTCCTGCACAGGCTTCAAGGTGCAAATGTCACAGCGTGGCAGTGACCACGTTGCATGTAATCCACTACAGAGCATTGCCCACTTGACTTGTTGTCTATGCACTTGATTTACCTTTTTGTCTGTAGAAAGCTTGCAGTAGAGGCAAAGAGCTGGTTAAACTTATGGAAACTGAATGGTGTGGTCTATGAATTTGTGTTCTTTTATTTACTACTTCTGAAATCACTTCAATCATTATGAGAAAGTTTCTACCTAATTAGGAAAGAGAAAACTTTTCCTATAGCCTTCAGTTGTAAATGGCTGTTTACCTTATACTTTTTACCTTATAAAAACTTCATTGCTTTTATTGATGTATTTAACCCAACATCCAGAAAAAGTAGAAGCTTTTGGGTTTGAGGAGGAAGTATGCATATCACTCTGAATTAATTCAGGTAATCATGTGGAGTCACTGTAAAGTGAGAACATTCTTCAGATGCAGTTTAGGAAGGTGAGGTGGAACGCTTCTTCACAATGATATTCTTCCTGTCTGTGTGTAGCACTTTTTCTTAATACGCTGCTGTTGCTGCATTTTATTCATGAGTGTCCTGTTTCTATGACAGTAAAACCATAGAATATGGACTTTTTGGTGATGCTCATATTGTGAACTTGAATGAGACATCTAGAAATCTCTTCATTCCTTGGGTGTTATATTCCCTCCAAACAGCGATACTTATTCCTATAGAACTCTGTATTTTAAAAAGTTTATATATGACATTGCCTTATTCAGTAGAGTAAAAGATAAATCTATAAGAATAGAGACTACTTCAGGCAGTAGAGCTTGAGAGCAAGGAGCAAGTCTAACTCTTACTTGGACCTTCCATAGCTGATTCTTAGGGTCCTTGGAATTTTTTTATTTATTTATTTTTTAAACCTAGTAGGGAGTACTTACAAACTCTGTTTAGTCTGCGAGGAGTTATTTGCTGAGCAGTGTATTTCTCTGTCAAATCATATAAAACAAAAGTGCATTTTGTTAGGGGAAGGACTTCGTGAAAAGATACAGGGTCCATCCATCTTTTCCCTGGGATACAAATTACTTCAGACTTTTGGCTTTTAGTTTTAGTGTATTTAGAGGTATGTAAAAGAGTAGGAACTCTGTGTGTATGCAGGAAGAACACGTAGTACAATGAGCATTGATGTGGAAGACTCTAGGGGTTACTATGCTACAATAATGTTTATATGTACGAAAAATTTGGATGTAATAATTACTGTATTTTAGTTACAAGTGTCCCTAATGTGGTTGTTAAAAAAAAACCAAAACAAACCAGTGGAAAATACAGATTAATGTGGAGACACCTGGATGTATCATCTGCTCTTTGGAGCTAGTCCCTAAAATTCATCAAATGAACAGTAAGATAATGTTTTGAGGACCACTGACTTCATTCAGTGCTGAATGTCACAAGGAAGCTATTGCGGCAGCGGTAAGCCTTGGGCTAAGAGGAAATAGCTATTGGCTGTCTCAGCACAATACACTGAGTGGAAACGGAGACATCAGTCATCCAGCTGTGTTCTGGCCAAGTCGAGAGCTAGTGCATTGCTTAGGGTTTTGGATAACTTTAAGATAAAGGATTTTGGTACGAGTGACGTGCTGATAAAACAGCAAGTGTTAATTTAAATCTGTAGTAGAGAAACTGGTATTTTCCCAGAGACTTGTTTCATTCATTTTTTTGTTGGTATCTTATATGGCTATTAAGTATCTTTTCTGTCACTTGAGATGTGATTCATGGCATCATGATTGACTTGTTCTCCCACTGGAAGAATTGGGATATCAACTTTTAAGATTTGGTGTTTTCTCCCTTTTCAAAGTAGAGCAGGCATAACAGGAATTTTTTGTGTCTGTTTTGATCCAATAATAATAATAAAAAAATTGCCATGCCAAAAAAAACCCCACAAAAACAACCCAACAAACAGATGAAATGTTAGACAAATCCTAATTTTCAGTACCTGACTAATCTTTTGATTATCCCTTACCAGATCAACTTTGCTAAAAGACAGCAAATAACTCAGCTTAAATAAAACTGAAGTTTATATTGCTGGAATGGTATTTTTTAATATCTGCTAAAATGGAAAAATAGTTATTGAAATGTAAATATGCTTAGGTGTCTTCCCTTACAAATATTGTGTAACGTTGATGAATTTTGAAAGGGTTATTATAAATGTTTTTGTGATTTTGCAGAACACATGCTGTGTCTATTTCTTTTTTTTATTAACCTTTTGTTTAGACTAGGACTTTTTTAAAAATCCCCCCCCCCCCCCCCCCCCCCCAACCCACTACCAAACAAACATACACCAAAGCAAAATACTGACACCCTTGTGGGAAAAGTTCCAATAATGGACCACAACTGTTTGGTAAGTTGTTCCTGTGACTAACTTGTGCCTTTGTTTACAAAAAAAAGGAACTGTAATATGATCATTTACGGACTAGGGATGTCCGACTTTAGCTTCTAGTTGCTGATACATTTATATATGTTGTTTTTTTAGAGTGAAGACCTTTTTATTAAAACTTGTCTTCCTTGTTTGAGTCAAATTACTCCTTCACCTGACTTTGAACTCAAATTATCTTCTCATTAGCACATGAAACTTAAATTTCTTAATTGATTTTCTGAAGCTTCAGTTTTTCATCATTGTGAAAATTGAAACTATTCCAGTGACAGTTGTAATGCTGTGACATATGGATCTAATAGCTGTTGGTACGTGATGTTCTCTTGTCCTGATCATTTGGGTTACATTATTTCCCTGGGGACTTATTTCATTCTGTTCCCTATTGCAGCTCAAGCCCTTTTTTTTTCCCATTTTTCTTTTAAATTTATTAGTAGTATTGGTGAAAGCTAATTGCAGAATATTCTGTGGGCATGGAAAGATTAGTATAAACATCTCTCTACCTTTTACTCATTTGAGATGCCGTTGCCCTACAAATGAAGTAGAGATCTAACATTTTGGAGCAGTAGTAGCTGTCACTTTTTCAAAAAAGCTATACAAGAGCATTCCAAGTTTTCTTAACTTGTTCAACAGAACAAGTTTTGTCTTGTTTTCCTGTGCCAGCCTCACTTACTGGTTGTTTATTCTGTGATGTGTAGATTACAAGTTGCTTAATGTTAGAGGCATTTGTCTTAAAGTAGGTTTTTTATGAATTTTGATGTTTCTTGGTTGAGAAAGTGAGATTGGGACTGAAATGTATGGCTAGAGGGGATTGATACTTTATATTAGAGAAGGAACTCAGAGATGCTGGTCTGTGGCATTTTGGAAAGTCCCAAAGAGCTCTAGCCTGTATTGAACTGTATCAACTTTATGTGGCAACATCATATGTATAGCGGCAGCAGTTAATATGGAGACTGTATTTGGAGAATTGCATTTTCCCTTCCTTGTTAGCTATGTGCCATAGTTATATTTTGATCACACTTATTGGTTATAATGATTATTGGATGCTTCTTAATTTGCTGACTTTGCAGAACCAGCATAGCTAAGTTGCAATAGATTTTGTGGCAAATTCAATCTTAAAATAATTTGGTTGCTTTTTATCTCTGCATCCCATTGAAAGCTGTGAAATGGAATATCTATCACTTAGGAGAATAATCTGCAGAATTTTGTTTGAAAGTTGTGTTTGAGTTCTGCCAGCCAGACTAGAAAATACTTATTTTTACTCATAAACTGAAGGCATTTGGACTGAGAATTAAAACCAAGTGTTAATACACGGAATGACTCTCACTTTGACATAAGGATTTTTTTATTATATTATGTTTTGTCTTTATTTCAATATTTGTTTATGCTTTTTTAAGGATAACTCTACCTCTATTGCTTATCTACTTTGTGGGCTTTGAGGGAGGAAACTTGAGAACTTTTACATTTAAATTGGGATTCTCGACTGTTTTTTACTTGCCTGAGGCTGTACACTGGTTTTGTCACAGTACTGTGATTTCTAAAAGGGAAATAGCTAAGTTTAATTTATTTCAAACCTTCCCCAGCTGCATTTACATTGCATATGCAGTTGCTTCAGGTATGATTTGCTTGTGGCTGTTGCTGGAGGAGGTGACAGGACGCTTCCATTCTTTCTTTTGTCTGGCACGTCTCACCATTGACTCTGCTAATTGCATTCTCGATGTGAAAATAAACTAGACGCTCTTTAAAAGGTTTCAGCTTGTTCTCTGCCCTTACTTATGTGTTGCTTCTGACAAAACTGGAAGATTCACTGGCCTGTGATGCTATTCATGAGCCTGCAATAAAGGATTCTTTCAGTCTTTCTCTCGTCCTCTTTCAGCAAGGCTCAGCATTTGTATATGCTCTTCAGTCTTTCTTTGATTAGTAAGTGATAGCAGAAGTCGTGTGCCTCTTAACAGTATGCAAATGTTGAGATAAAAATCTAGGTCTTCCCATGGTAATTATAATCCTGGCTAAGTTAAGCATTCAATGCAGGTTACAAATCAAACCTGGTATTACTGCATGCTTGCTGAGTGTCTGCTTTCACTGTTACTTAAAATCCTGTTGTATAATGTATTTCCTACTTCATACACTTAAGTTGCAGGGGACTTACATTTTTTGGGGTCTCTTTTAGGGGAGAAGCAGGCTGGAGAGGAAGATTCGTGTCTGTTTAACCTGTTCCTAGCAAGTACAGGCTTGTGTTGCTTAGGAAAACTTGTTTGGATTCCATGGTCTGCTATACAGATGAATCTGCTTTGTCATCCCTTCTCATTGAACCATGTTCTTGGATGTTCTTGGCTGTGATTGTTTCAGTTGCTTAGAATTAAGACTTCCAGAGAGTTTTAAGCGCAGCTACCTTATTCCTTGTTATTTTTGTGCCAGCATAGTTTCTGTTCTCTCCCCACTGCTTATCTTGATCTGTGCACAGACAACAGACATACCTCTATCACCGTCTCTTTGTTTTTTATTTTCTTTCTTAGGGTCTTCCCAAAAATGTTCGTCATCCTAACAGCTGCTAGGGTTCAAGTTCTGTAGCCTTACTAGAGGACTCTTAAAAGGAAAGATATGAATGCTGTGGAGTCACAGTTACAGCGTTCATTTATGTGGATTACTGTCAACCCTTTGTTTAACTTTAAAATGCTTCATAAATAGTTTGGTTATAGGGCACTTGATATTGCCTTCTAGAATTGAAGGCTTTCTCTGGTTTGGTTCTGAGGAATATTTTGATTTGTTAGTAGTGAAGGTACCTGCTGCTTCTATTTTATGTGAATGCTTGAGCAAAAGTAATTGGATTTCTCTTTGCTTCCACGTGGGGTTTATAATGCAAGTACCATAAATAAAACATCAGGATTGTTTCTCAGCTGTATCATTGAGAAAGCATTCTGAAGCATAACATTATGTAGAAGCTTGAAATCAGATTTCTTCTTTCCCTGTGGAGGTTAAAAAGCCCAGTAAACTCTTGGAGCAGGTATTTGGCTTCAGGCCGAGAAACTAGGCACGAAGTGCTGGCTGCCATGCATCTAAGCCTAGTAAAATCTGACTTCCCTAAATCCTTGGCCTCAAAAGTAAATTTAAACTCTGCTTGAAAAGATTACTTCTTGAAATTATGAATTCCCCTGGGTCTAATATTTTTCATGTAGAAAGCATGCCTAAAGGATCTGCTTTTGTATGACAACTACTTAAAAACCTGGAGTGACTTGACAAGAAAGTAAATGAATAGTGAGACTGCTGAGGTAAGCTGTTGCTGGTTGTAGGTAAGCAAGGGAAGCACTGTGCATTGTATCTGCTGCGCAAATACAGCACGTTTCGTGTTATTTACATCTTACTGCTATTAATGCATTAGTGTAGCCTGTGAACTTAATGTAAAAGATTTTGCAGCTGACAAATTAGGTCTCCATTCCAAGCTACCTGCAAAAGCCTTTGTTTAGACTATGTGAAGATGGTTATGTGAGGTTCGTAGTGTATGTGCGCACCCAGGAGTATACAGACCGTACTCTTTTTCCCCATTTATTATCTAATGTGTGTAATTTGAATTTCAAGAAATAAGAGCCTACTACAGATGCAAAATAAGAGCAGAGGGTAGTAGGAATAAGCAAAAATTGTTAACTGTATACAGTTAACATGCTGAGTTGTTGCATAGGGTTCCAACATAATAGAAACACAACTTGTCTGAGTTGAATAAGCTTATGTTGGATTATGCAACAGATAAACATTAGCTTTTCATATTATAAGTACTGGGATTTCCTTGTAACTCCTCCTTTTATCCTCTTAATAGAGCTTACATAAGAGTAATATGAAACGTGCATGTGACAATTAGTTTTCTGTTCCTATTAATTGTAAAATATTTGCATTTCAGCTCAAGTCAAAGACAAAATTAAAGAAAGGGAAAAGAAGCAAAAAGAGAAGAAGAAGCACAAAATAATGAATGAGATCAAGAAAGAAAACGGAGAGGTCAAATTATTGCAGAAAGGTAGGTTCAAACTATGTAGTGGTATTTTGTTCTAGTACTTTAAAGTTTTTGTAATTGGATTGGACACTTGAGTTTTAATACTGTTTTTCATTTAGCTTAAATGCCATTTTCCCTGATTAGTTGATATAAGGGTTGCAAATTAAAACTTAACTATAAATGTTAATTTTTTTTTTTTACAACTGTTAGGTACTGGAGGCTAAAAATATAACTGACCACAATATTGCTTATACAGTAGTAGTGAAGACTAGTACTTCATGGAATAGTATCTGTGATACCTACATCTTCTCTGCAGTTGCTGAAGATGGTTATCATTTTATATAGTATGGAGAAGAAAAATGAATCCATGTCACATTTTATATCTAACATTAAATGCACAAACCTGAATAACTAAGGAGTTGTAATTCAGGAGCTTTGTCAAATACTAAAAAATTATGTGTAACAGGCAGTCTTAATTTTGGCTAATTTCTTCAACTTCATTTACTGGAATGGAATGTAATGAAGATCATGTTCTAATGCTTGTACATCTAGTGAATCTTAGAGTTGTACAGCAGTTGAGGTTGGAAGGGGCCTAGTCCAATGCTGCTGCTCAAAGTGGGGACAGCTAGAGCATGTTGCCCAGGACTATCAGACTCTGTATCTCTACGGGTAGAGGTCCACAATCTCTCTGAACAACCAGTATCAGTATTTGACTGCTCTTGCGGTAAAAAAAGTGTTGTCTTATGTTTAAAAGGAATTTCTTTTATTTCGATATGTACCCTTTATCTCTTGGTGCTGTCACTGGACACGTCTGAGAATAGTACTGTATCTGGGGAAGAATAACATCAAGCGCTGGTACATACCGAGGGCTGACCAGCTGGAAAGCAGCTTTGCTGGGAAGGACCTCAGGCCCCTGGCAGACAAGCTGCCCGTGAGCTGGCAGTGCACCTTCATGGTAAAAAAATGCCAACAGTATCCTGGGCTGCATTAAGAAGAGCGTTGCCAGCAGGTTGAGGGATGTCATCAATCTCCTCTACTCAGCACTGCTGAGGCTGCATCTGGAGTACTGTGTCCAGTTCTGGGCTCCCCAGTGTAAGAAGGATATGGACTCACTGGAGTGAGTCCATCACATGGCCAAAGATGGTGAAAGGACTACAGCATCTAGTAGGGCCTGTTGCAATAGGACAAGGGGTAATGGTTTTAAACTAAAAGAGGGTAGAGTCAGACTAGATGTAGGAAGAAATTTATTACAATGAGGGTAGTGAAACACTGGCACAGGTTGCGCAGAGAGGTGGTAGGTGCCCCATCCCTGGAAATGTTCAAGGTCAGATTGGACAGGGCTCTGAGTAACCTGATCTAGTTGAAGATGTTACTGCATGTTGCAAGGGGATTGGACTAGATGGCCTTTAAAGGTCCCTTCCAACCCAAAACTACTCTAAGATTCTATTCTGTTATCTTTCCTGTGAGGTAAGACTGAGAGAGCTGGGACTGATCAGCCTGGAGAAGGGGAGGCTTAAGGGTATCTCATCAATGTGTATAAGTACCTGATGGAAGGGAATGAAGAAGATGGAGCCTAACTCTTCTCGGCAGTGATCTATACCCTCTACCTCAGCCTCTACGCTTAGAGATACAGAGTCTGACAAGACAGGAGGCAGTGGACACAAATTAAAACACATAAAACTTGGTCTGAATGTAGGAAAAAAATCTTTCTTACTGGCAGGGTAGTTGAGTACTGGCACAGGTTGCCTACAGAGATTGTAAAACCTGACTGGACACAGTTCTGGGTAACCTGCTCTAGGTGAATGTCCTTCTCTGTCGGCCTGCTGTCCAGCCAGTTGGTCCTCAGCCTGTGCTGGTGCACGGGGTTATTCGTCCCAGGTGCAGGACTTTGCACATCCCAGTGCTAACTTCATGAGACTTCTGCTGGCCCGTTTCTAGTCTCTCAAGGCTCCCCTCACGGGTAGTGCAACCCTGTGATTTGTCAACCACTTCTTCCAGTTTTGTATGACCTGCAAACTTGCTGAGTGTGTGCTCTGTCCCACGATGGTGTCCGTTAATGAAGATGTTGGACAGTATTGGCACAATGTATCAATACCTGAGTTATTCCAGTAGCAACTGTTTTCTAGTTGGACTTTGTGCTGCTGATCACAGTCCTTTGAGCACAAGCAGTTAAGCCAGTTCTTGATCATCTCACTCTTCACTTATCTTGGTCGTGCTGCATCAGTTTTTCTGTGAGGGTGTTGCTTATTTAAGTAGACCAAATATCTTTTTCTAATCTATTATTTTCAGACTCTGGTTCTGAAGTTAGGAACAAATTCCTGATATGTTTTTCTGTTATCTTGTCTGTTGTTGGATTTCATTTACAAACAAAAAACTGAAACCCCCAAAACAAAATGTTATCTTCAACACGTTCATATGAGGTCAGAGGCATGGGACTCTGTAATTGCTACATCATGTATTATGTGCTATGCACAGCTCCAAGTAACTGTATTAGCAACTATGAAAGCTTAAAAACTGTGTTGATAGATCTCAAGGTGTCAGCTTAGACCACGAGGAATGTGCAAGCCAGTGACTGACTTCCTGTGAAAAGAGCAGATGTGGCTTGTCTTTGCTGAGCATGAAAGGAAGTTGGTGGTTGAGATACTAGGTGACGCTTAACTGCCTCAACAGTGAGGTTCTTCAGGTTTTGTTTGCGTACCAGCCTTTTTTTTTTTTTTACCCTGTGTCCTATTTCTGTTGCCATTCAGCAGGTGAAGTGGAAGCTGCAAAGACAGCAAGTCTTGTTACACAGATCTAATAAATGATACCTAATGAGGGTATTTGGCCTCAAATAGTGCTTTATTTTAAAGTTAATGTAAAAAAGCATATGCACAGGAGCTGTGTTAGAACACCTCTGCAGTTCTGAGCTGCTTTAAGAGCAGGATAGGTTATTCTCACAGAGAACAGTGCATTAGGTGCCTTATCCCCATTTCATGGATCTGATACATTATGAGTCAAATATCATGTTTTAGGTTTTCTTTAAGATGTTGATGGAAAGTGTTTTGTAAAGGCTACGTTTGGTTTGCCAGTATACTGCAAAATTGATTCCTATTTCAGGGAAAGAAGGCAGTGTGTCAGGAGAGCAGTTTGAGAACAGATAGATCCTCTCCATTGCATTTGTATCCTGTTCAGAACAGCACCTCTGGATGTCTTCTGTGGGCTTCCAAAATCTGACTGGATGTGCTTGTATGTGCTGTGAAGTTTGCATAATATCTCCTGATTCCTTCTGCTGATCTACCTTTACATGCTGGGAGCTGAGGGCAGGACAGCAAAAGCAAAAGTGCTTTAAGATGCAACTTCTTGTATGTATCAGTGGTCAGTGCCTCTGTGACCTTCTCAAAGGTTATTAACTCTTCATCTAAGGATATCTTGGAGTCATAGAATCATCTAAATTGAAAGGGACCTTTAACATCATAGAGTGCAACCATCAACCTAACACTGCCAAGTCCACCACTAAATCATGTCCCTAAGCATCATGTCTACCCATCTTTTAAATACCTGCAGGGACGGTGATGCTACCACTTAATTGGGCAGCCTGTTCCAATGCTTGACAACCCTTTCTTTGAAGAATTTTTTCCTAATATCCATCCTAAACCTCCCCTGGTGCAACTTGAGGCCATTTCCTCTTGTCCTATGTCTTCTTACTTGAGAGAAGAGACCAACACCCACCTCTCTACAACCTCCCTTCAGGTAGCTGTAGAGAGCGATAAGGTCTCCCCTCAGCCTCCTTTTCTCCAAACTAAACAACCCCAGTTCCCTCAGCTGCTCCTCATAAGACTTGCTCTCTTATCCTGTTTCTGTGGAACAAAAGTTAAGGTCCAAGCCCTTTTATTTTGAGCTCAAAATTCACTTTGTGGGCTTAGGAACAAAGGTTTGGAACTAGTCTACTTTCCTTTTGTTTGAGGTTTGGTTTTGTGGTTTGTTTTTGTGTGTGTGTGAAGAGGCTACAATGCTGGTCTCTAAAGACAGCTTATTTCCTCTTTCTAGGCGTTAGATCTATATCTTGTAAAATGTTACTCTGACCATTGGCTGAATACTTTTCTTCTTACATTGAGAATATTGTTAATGTTTTGGGTTTTGTCTTTTTTGAGTTTTCTTCTGTTTGTGAGTTACTTTCAATGAGAGGGTGGAGGTAATAGCCTACCTGACTAGTTAAACTAGCTGTCCAAGATAAAAGGTGGCTCGTTATAGAAGAGGAGGTCAGTACTGAGGGAGTGATGGCTCTTAGAATCGTATAATCATTTTGGTTGGAAGAGACCTTTGAGATCATCAAAGTCCAACCGTTAACCTAGCACTGCCAAGTCCAGAGCTAAACCCTGTCCCCCAGCACTACATCTACGTCTTTTAAATACTTCCAGAGATGGTGACTCAGCCACTTCCCTGGGCAGCCTGTTCCAATGTTTGATAACCCTTTTGGTTAAGAAATTTTTCCTAATACCCATTCTAAACCTCCCCTGCTGCAACTTGAGGCCATTTCCTCTTGTCCTATTGCCTGTTACTTGGGAAAAGAGACCGACCCCCACCTCACTATAACCTCCTTTCAGGGAGCTGTAGAAAGCAATAAGGTCCCCCCTCAGCCTCCTTTTCTCCAGGCTGAATGCAACCCCGGTTCCCTCAGCTGCTCCTCATAAGATTTTTTTCTCTAGACCCCTCACCACCTTCATTGCCGTTCATTGGAGATGCTCCAGCAGCTCAATGTCCTTCGTGTAGTGAGGGGCCCAAAACTGAAGACAGTATTTGAGGTGTGCCCTCACTAGTGCTGAGTACAGGGGGACAGTCCTGCTGGCCACACTTTTGAGGGACAGTTGGTGCATAAGCATGATTTTTGTTCTTTGAGCTGAATGTGGAAGAGTTTATTTATATTAGGAAGCTTAGGGATGTAAGCTGTTCATCTGCCTAAACTTGGGTTGCCATTCTGTTGAAAGCAGTGATAAAACTTGCCCACGATGGAGAAGGGTAACTCTTAAAAAGGGTATTTTTGCAGTTCCTGAGGCTTCTAAAGGAAATGTATTTGGCTCTTTCAGAAAGCCTGATGACTTTTCTTATGCATCTAGAATAAGAAGCTTTTTTGTCATCCTTTTGCACTTGCAGATGTATTCTCTGTAGAATAAAGCTATATAATTGCCCCTTTTTCCTCAATCTGTTATGTGGAAGGAAGAGCTCAGTTCTTGGAAAAACTTGTTTTTTGGCACATGCATATTGTGAAAAAAATTGGGAAATATAAGTGATTTAAACTTGCTTTTCAAAAAGTCTGCATAATGAAAAAGTTATCTTTTAGAAATTGAAAGTTTCATACAAAAAAAAGAATATCACAGCAATGTGACATGCTGGGTGTTACTGGAGGTCCTGCAAAAACAAAAAGGATTAATAGGCTTATTTGTAAACAGTCCTATTTGTGCTTTCTCTTTTAAAAAGAAAAAAAAGCCAGTCTTATTTTTCTCATTATTTATATCGGAGCACAGCAATTTCTAAAAATGCAGTAGGAGAAATTCTTAGTGTGTGTTTCTGCAAGATTAAATGCCTTGATTTATGGAATGCCAGAATGCAGGGAAGAAGGGAGAATGAACATCTGTAAGTACAAATTGTTTTCTAAAGCTTTTTGTTAATTCTTCTTTGAGAAATGACATTTATTTTAATTGTACATTCTTATGAACCTTTTAATTTTTTATAGATGGGTTTTGCACAGAAATAATTACAAAATTGGTATATTTAAGACGAAGCCTACCTCTGAGTCATACTGCATGCTCTTTCCTATCCACTATATTTTGTCTTTGTATGTCTTTAGGGAAAATGTTGAAGGATTTGTATGCAGTGTGCTTGAGTTGATAGGATGTTGAGGGGATGGGAAAGACTGAGTTAAGAGTGCAGGGCACACAACCCACCGCACCGATTTGCTTGTAATACTGATTTTGCTTCACAGTCCTTATGCACCAAGTTACTAACTTTTACCAATAAAATATATGAGTAGAGGGTGAAACACAGATGTAAAATATAGGTAGGGTATGTGCGATGAGATCATTGAGAGCAGAGCTCTTCTAAGTTCCAGTGGGCCTCAAACATTTTGCAGAAGGAATGCATTAAATCATTTGCTTACCTTTTGTGTAGCTGGTGGATCACTTTCCCAAATTTTCTGGATATGTCTTTGCTGCTGCTTGCTCTCGGTTCCTTGCCATCCCTTTACATGACTGATTCATTTCTACCCCTAAAGTTACTCCTTCTGTTCAGCTAGTGTGTTCAGTTGGCTACACAAGTCTTTGAGAACCTAAAAGGAACCGAGAGCGCTGGACTCAAGCAGTTTCTACTGTTGTCCAGGCAGGGTGAGACACTGTCAGCGCGTGCTGCTTTGGGACGGAGCAGGTGGCAGCTGGAGGGAGAGCTGAGCTGTAATAGCTTTGAAGTGCATCTTGCTGGAGGTGGGGGTCTGGAGCTTGAAGCAGAGACTTCTGGTACATCAATGAAAAGCGAAAGTCAAGTCTTTTTTTACCACTGTCTGCAAGATCTATGCAGGTTAAAAGATTTCCATCTGTTTGTCTTTGGTTGGAAGAGATGTGAAATATTGGTCTGAAGGCTGTGGATTCAAGTTATGATAGGCTGTGTGTTGCACATGTATTATTTGGAACCTCTATGGTGAAGACTGGAAATAATCGTAATTTTTTAATTGCTTTATGTCAGAGACAAGGGATTCAAAGATAAGACTTCAGAGAGAATTGCAATGCTGTCATATTTATAGGAGCTCTTCCTTTGACAACAGTGTTTCTACCTCCAGCTTATCGCTAGTAAGTGTCTTTGCGTAAATTGCTAGGCTGGGTGCCCACAAAATATTTTTCATTTGCCCTGTAATTGTATTGTACATGTGAAGTGGGTTTCAGTTCTAATTTCCATGGTACAGATTAATTAAAATACTGTGATTATCATTTCAGAAAAGAGGTCTGGTTCTGTGTGGGTTACTCTACTGTCTTTCAGGTTCTTCCATAGCAGGGTGAAAAATGCTGGTAGAGGAGTGTGTTTGCTGCCTTTGCTGCTTGAAGTGGAAAGTGGTGTTGAAATAAGATGATTAAATAGCACTTTTTCACCCCATAGTGTATCTTAAGATCCAGAAATGTGGAAGCTTTGTCCTGTATGGTTCCTCTTACAGATTCTTGTTCTCATGTGCAGACCTATAATTCTGAACAGAAATCTTCTGTTAGACCACCTTGCCAAGTTTCTATCCTTGCTTTCAATTTAGGCGGGATTTCTGTTGCAGTTTTTATTTTGGATATTGATTTATTTGGAGAGTAGAGACTTAAAGTAGGTAAGAAGGAATAGGTTGCTGCTTTTTAAGATACTTTTTATAAAATACATAAAACAGTTAATCTATAATTTTATGTATATATATTTAATGTGGTAGCTCAGGTGACCGGACTCCAGAGACTGTTTGCAGACTTTGTATTTTCTGTTTGTTGTAGAAGAATTAACTGAAAACATTTTAGAGCTTTATATTTTTTTATTCATCGCTTTATAAATCTCTGCTTATCTTATAAAAGCTTCAATGGGATGTTGTAAGTGAAGTTGTTGGAAAGGGTATAGGAGGAAGCATGTTAGGATCTTCCTGTGCAGCTCTGGTGGGTAACAGTTAGTTATCTTAATGAGCTAAACATAGTGGAAGTCAAGGTATGTCCTTGTAGCAACCTCTATCGCATCTTGTGTTTGTATGCCTATAAATGTCACTTTCTGAAAATCTCAAATAGCTTTTCTCAGGGTGGTTGTGACTGTTCAACTTCCAGGAGGGCTGAGACAACATAAAATAGGATTATTTGACATATTTGAGGCTTGACTCTTCTGATGTTTAATATTCAAGCTTTCAAGCCTATAAATAGAACAAGATAGCTGTCAGTTCTCAGTTGTACTCCTGCTGTTTGGTTTGTTTCCTGGGCTGTGTACTGAGGCACCTTGAAGTTTTGTTTGTTTTCAGCACACGGTCTATTAGCTTTTCAACCCGTGGGCAGGTGATCTTGTTCATTCTCCTTAGTTGCGAAGTGACTACATTTTGTGTCTGATCAGAGTTCCAAGTGCATGTTTTCACTCTATTAGGAAGTCGGTTCTAATATTTTTGAACTATTTTATAAGATGTTTTTCATTAACTCGTCAATTTATTATATAAAATTATTATATTTATTGAAAAATATATTAAAATAAATTTATAATACATGATATGTTAAAATATAAAATTCTGTCAGTTAAATATCTGGCTGGTGCAAACTTGAGGATTTTTTACGATCTAAAAGGCTTGTGGCTTTTCTTATGCTGGGTGGCTTTTTTTGGTGTTTTTTTTTTTTTTTTTGCTACTGTAAGTGGCAGTGCCTCCAAGAACACTTGCACTATCTATGACTGCATATTTTATTTATTTACTGGTTGGTGAATGGTGTCTTGGCTGCTCCTGTTCTGAGCTATTTTTTTGTTGTTTGTGTTTATGAACTTTAAACTCGTTGGAATATTCAGGGGGACGCTTCTGTGGTTTGAACTGGGATTTCTGTGTTGACTATTTAAAGATTTAGCCTAAAGAGCTGTAGCAGAGCTGAGTTGTCATAAATTTCTAATATGTCAGTAGCTTTAGTCTGAATTGCAGTGATAATGCTAGAAAATGCTTGAGTCGTGTGTCTGGCCATGTGATGGGAAGGAAGAAAGTGAAGATCAGATTGGCCTGCATCAGAAGAAGTGTGGCCAGCAGGTCAAGAGAGGTGATTCTTCCCCTCTACTCTGCTCTCATGAGACCCCACCTGGAGTACTGCGTCCAGCTCTGGAGCCCCCAACATAAGAGAGACATGGACCTGTTGGAGCGGGTCCACTGGAGGGCCACCACAGATGATCCGAGGGCTGGAGCACCTCTCCTATGAGGACAGGCTGAGAGATGAGAGAGTTGGGGTTGTTCATCCTGGAGAAGAGAAGGCTCCAGGGAGACCTTACTGCAGCCTTCCAGTACCTAAAGGGGGCCTACAGGAGAGCTGGGGAAGGAGTTTTTACAAGGGCATGTAGTGACAGGACGAGGGGGAATGGCTTCAAACTGGAGGAGGGTAGGTTTAGATTAGATATTAGGAAGAAATTTTTCACGGTGAGGGTGGTGAGGCACAGGTTTCCCAGAGAAGCTGTGGCTGCCCCATCCCTGGAGGTGTTCAAGGCCAGGCTGGACGGGGCTTTGAGCAATCTGGTCTGGTGGGAGGTGTCCCTGCCCATGGCAGTGGGGTTGGAACTCAATCTTCAAGGTTCCTTCCAACCTAAACCATTCTATGATTAACTGGAGGTTACTTCTTACCTATCCCCTTACTGGAGAGTACTAGGCAGAACATCTTGTAGTACTACAGCAGGAGATAGTTGGTACGGGACCGAGCCAAAGACTTAAATAATGTTTTGTAGCTGACGACAAGAATAGCCAGGCTGATCCCTCACTGCGGAACAAGTAGTATACCTGCAGCAGGTTGATATTGCTGTGACTTTTCATGTGCTGTAGAGCGAGGAGTAAGATTCTGTGTTCCAGTACTTCCGTTCAGTTGAAAAATCTAGGAAACGTGGTTCCTATTTAGGCTCCTCTGCACTGATGTTCTCTCCTCTGTGCTCCTGCCCCCTGCCAAGTGCTGCTCAGCTCTGTTAAATTTTGGTAACTGAGTCCTAAAGTGAGGAAGTGAAACCTGATGTTAATTACTGGCTACAGTTAAAAATTCTTGTCCCTTCCTGCTGTTAGCTGTCAGCTAGAAAACTGGGGGAAAATAATAATTTATTGTTGTTGAAGTTGTTGTTTTTGTGTATTGGGTGGGGTTTTTTTTTTTTTTTGAAACATCTAAAGTTTCCCCCCCTAATAATTTTGGGGGCTGTGTCCTCAAAGTTGAGAAACACTGCTCTAGTTGAAACTGAAATGTCTGCTGTGAGGCGACTTGATTACTGCCCTAGGGGGACATTGATGGCAGCTGTTGTTTTTTGGTGTCTGTTAGCCAGGTGTCACAGCAGCACTATTGGTTTTGGAAGAAGCAGCACACTTTGCTTTAAAGCATTTTGATATGTGCAGCAGCGGAGTTACTGAATGAGTGTGTTTGTGCTCCTCCCTACTGCTAATGCAAAAGAAGAATAAGATGAAAGTACTTTATTGGGCATTGCTGATAGCAATTTCAGTATTTCAGCAAACTAATTCCTTTTGCTATTGAAGTCTCTTCCACTTCTGAGCAGCTTTCAACACCTACTTCAGAGTGAATCCTTGAAATTCAGCAGAGAGGAAGCCTTAGGCTAGAAATGTGCCCCCTCCTCGTTCTGTGAAATTCTATTCAAGCTTTGCTGAGAAATACTATTTCTAGAAATCAGTTTTCCATTTTGTGTCCGTATTCCTTAGGAAAACTTTGGCTGTATACTAAAATAATTGAACACAAATATTCTAAAGTTGGGCATATGTTGATGTCAAAGCCGTGTTGGGAACAGGCACTGTACAGTGAGTGTGTGGGTGGTGCTGTACTAAAGGACAGAGGGAAGAAATTATAGTCTGATCCATATTACAGTTAACTGTACTAGAATGTTATCTTTAAAAAAGTAAGCTGAGAAACTATATTACTTTAATGTTAAATTTAAAAGTTTAAGTTTTTGTGTTAGGAAACTTGCTATTTAGGTTTGCTAGGAACTTGATCCTGTCTCATATATGTTAAGGTAGTACGTGGGGGAATTTTTTTTCCACCCTTAAAAATTCAGCCTTGTTCAGCGCTGAGGGTGCGCAGATGAAGGTGTGGTGGGCAGTGTAGTGAAGCAGATCAAGTGGTTTGCTGCCACTGATGAGGGGTGGGTTCTGCTGCTCCTCATTGCCTGCTGTCGGTGGTCTCCATGCTCTGGTCCCTGTCTGACAGTGCCGTGAACCAATTCTGTTCACTAATCTAGCAGCAAAGTGAATAGCTTTCTGCTGAGCCATTAAGTTAAGTCAATTTGCTGTGCTATCAGATGAGCATCAGTCAGTACCAGGAATGGTGTAGGATTGTGTGCCAGGGGCAATGGCAGAGTGGGGAGTTGGACTATACCTGTCTGTGGCGATGAGGTCTTTGCTCAGCTGTATCATATATCCACATTTGAAGGCCAAGCAAATAATTATGAATCTGATGTTTTTGCAGTCTTCTGGTATTCAATTTAACATTGTAAAATAAATATAATTTTCTCTAGGAAATACAGCATCCGGAGTATGTGAAAATAACTTTTAAGTATGTAATTTACTTCACTTTCACACTGGCAGTAGAATTCTTGACAGAATTTTTCTTGTGTACGCAGTAGCGTAAGCTTGTGTGAATTTGAAAAAGGCTTGAAACAACTAATCGATTTTTTGAAGTTTTTCAATTTCTGCTTAAAGTGCTTTTAGAGAACTGTGTTTTACTCTTGTTGGTATGTAATTTTTTTCTTAAGCCTCTAGTTCTAGTAATGTTTTGAAAAAAATGCTCTTTGGAATCCCCTTTCTCTTCTGACTGCCATGTTTTAAGGCTTTTCTCCTCTCCAGTGGCATCAGTGGCGCAGACCCTTGAAGAGATTCATATTTTGTCTCTCAAGGATAGGTACTCCCTATTTTGATTTTTCTCTCTCTCTTCCCGGTTGCAAGTAGCAGTTCAGGGGTCTCTGCTACCTCCCATAGCAGAAGATCTACAATTTTTCTGTTATTTAACCTTTTGTTCCTTCAGTGATTGTTGCTGTCTTGGTTCCCAGGTGTTTCAGAATTAAAAATGGCCTTAGTTCTATCCTTTTTGGTATCTAGAAATCCAAAAAGTTCTGTGGGAGAGAAGACAGTTGTGTTAAAAGATGAGAGGCTGCCAGCAAATATTTGTTTGGTTCCAAATTGTGCACACCAATTTTTTGCAACTTTTCATGATTTGGGAAAGCGTGTACTGATTACCTTAAATAATTGATATATGTGTATATGACATAACCCTTGTGGTCTGTGATCAAAAGTAAAAACAGCCTGTGTTATTAAAATATCTGTATTTAATGCTGAAAAGAAAATTTCTTTTCAAGCTGGAAGGAGGACTGTGTTGGATACCAGAAAAAGAATTATATTTATCCTGTGGTTAAGAGCTTCAAACCCCCCCCCCCCCCTCTGAAGGTTTCATGGAGATGGTGTGAAAACAAACATAGAGAGTGATAAATGTTCTTCACTTTAAAAAATGTCTTAGCGTAATCCCTTTTAATAAGGTTTTGAGTACTTATGTAGGCATATACCAAGTTAACTCAAACACGTTCTTACAACTGGTTTTGGGTGCAAACCTTTTGGGATATGTTTATGTGGACTTTGCATAATTTTGCAGTGATTTACATTCTGTCTATCTGATTTTGATTGTGTGTTACCTTATGATTTTTTTTGTTGTTGTTTCTGTCTTAAAAGTACCACTGCTTTTCAGACCGTGGCTTTGCTCTTTTGAGTGCTGTTTACTGGTAGTTAGAACAAAATAGACTATTTCAGTTGGAAGAGACCTACAACGATCATCTGGTCCAACGGCCTGACCATTTCGGGGCTGACCAAAAGTTAAAGCATGTTGTTAAGGGCATTGTGCAAATGCCTCTTAAATATTGACAGGCTTGGGGTATCGACCGCCTCTCTGGGATGCCTGTTTTGTAACCTTGAAAGTGTTGGGTTTTGGTATCACAGTATTGTATCACAGTATCGTCAAGGTTGGAAGGGACCTCTGGGGATCATCTAAGTCCAACCCCCCTGCCACAGCAGGGACACCTACAGCAGTTGCACAGGACGGCGTCCAGGCGGGTTTGGAATGTCTCCAGTGCGGGAGACTCCACAACCTCTCTGGGCAGCCTGTGCCAGTGCTCTGCCACCCTCAGAGTAAAGAAGTCCCTCCTCATGTTAAGCTGGAACTTCCTATGCTCAAGTTTGTGCCCGTTACCTCTTGTCCTATCACTGGGCACCACTGAAAAAAGGCTATTCTCACCTACCTGGCACCCTCCCCTTAAGTACTTATAATATACTTATTATGGTGTTTGTTTGTTTCTCTTTTTGCATAGCTGCATCTGTCAAATACATTGTGATGGATTAAAAAAGCCAGCCACCACATATTATAGGAGGAGTCAGATGAAATTGGTTGTTAGTAAAACTTGGAAGATATAATTGAATGTAGGGAATGGGACAAATTGAAAGGAGAAATCAGGTCATCTTTCTTCTCATACTGTAGCAGCAGAATTCAACAATTTTTGAGGTAGTTTTGCACAGATACAGATTCATACCCATCTTTTATGTAAGTACTTCACATTTCAACTAATAATAATGGAATGTGATAGCTGGATGTTCAGCAGGAATGTACAGATGCTGATCTTCAGTCGTCTTAAGGTTTTCTTTGGTGATTATAGACATGCTAAAGTATGAAAGAGCAATCCGGCTCTTGCCATAGCAAATAGCTTCTTGCTTTTAACTTAGAAGTTGTATTTGTTGCCATTTATATTACTGCTGATTGAAACCCAGTGAAGATAAATTTCCATCCTTTCCCTGCTGTGCATGAAGTTCCAGATCTGCATGACTAGTGCTTACAAAAATCTGAGCTCCATTTGAGAACAAGTGAAGTGGGTAACCCCTGCTTCCCCCTGCCTCACCTTGATGCAGCATTCGGTGCTCTAATTCCATATTTTCTATATTCAAACTAATATAATATCTGAAAATGTTTGACTTCTTCATGATATCTGTCATAACAAATTTTCGTGTTTAGAGTGAAACAATTTTAAAATGGCAAGTTAAAGCATTTTTAAGAGTCCGAAATACATGTACACTTTTGGATGCTCTCTAGTTGTGTACTCTTGCAGTCAGGAGGAGGGAAAAAATTCTGTTCTTTGGTTTGTATTTTGAGGTTTGGATTGAGATTTCTAAGTCTATAATATGGAATTTCCCACTGTCATAAACAATTTCTTTGTTTTTATTTCCCCCCTCAATGAAACTGGTGCTGTAATGACATCATTACAGTACCCCAGAGTGTGAGCAGTAAGTGATATTTTTTTTTTTTTTTTTTTTTGTCAAATGATGATGTTTCCCTGAAGTACCCTGGCACTCTCAATGAACTATTTTCAGGACTCCTCTTAAGGTTGAGGTAGTTGGTTGTACATGTGTTGCTGTTCTCTCTGGTCTTTCCATGCCCGCTAAATTTAAAGACTCTTGGCAGAAGGAAGATGTTAACAAAGCGGTGGTGAATATTGCATCTACCAGATGAAGCAGTCCTGTTGCAGAGACCCATGCTGGTTTTACGTTAAATTTAGCCTAATGAAAGGACAGATTTTCATGACAATACTGTGCCTTTTGGCAGTTGAGCTTGGTTAGCTAAAAGTGAAATTGTGCTCATAGAGCATGATATGTTAAATCTGATTTAGAGTGAAGGCGGTTTTTCTAGCTCTTAACTGCAGATGACACCAAGCTGAGTGGTGTGGTTGACAGTCTTGTGGGACGGGATGTCGTCCAGAGGGACCTAGACAGGCTCGAGAAATGGGCCCACAGGACCCTCAAAAGGTTCAACAAGGACGTGTGCAGGGTTGTGTGCCTGGCTCGGGGCAAACCCTGGTGTCAGTACAGACTGAGGGATGAAGGGATTGAGAGCAGCCCTGCTGAGAAGGACTTGGGGGTACTGGTGGATGAAAAGCTGGATGTGAGCCGGCAATGTGTGCTCGCAGCCCAGAAAGCCGACTGTATCCTGGCCTAAAAAGAAGCATGGTCAGCAGGTCAAGGGAGGTGATTCTGCCCCTCTAGTCCCCTCTGGTGATAGCCCACTGGAGTACTTTGTCCAGCTCTGGTGCTCTGAGCACAGGAAAGACATGGACCTGTTGGAGCAGGTCCCGAGGAGGGCCACAAAGATGATCAGAGGGCTGGAGCACCTCTCCTATGAAGACAGGCTGAGAGAGTTGGGGCTGTTCATCCTGGAGAAGAGAAGGCTCTGGGGAGACCTTATAGCAGTCTTCCAGTACTTAAAGGGGGCCTACAGGGAAAAATTTTTTAGCAGGGCCTGTTGTGATAGGTCAAGGGGTAATAATTTTAAACTAAAAAAGGGTAGATTTAGACTAGATATAAAGAATAATTTTTTTACAGTAAGGGTTGTGAAACACTGGAATGGATCACCGCAACAGGTTGTGCAGAGAGGTGGTAGATGCCCCATCCCTGGAAACAGGGTGAGGTTGGATGGGGCTTTCCCTGCTCATGGCAGGGGGCTGGACTAGATGACCTTAAAAGGTCCCTTCTAACCCAAACTATTCTATGATCAGTGTGAGTTAGGTTAGGAAATCCTAGAGTCCACTTCCTTGTTTGGGCTAAATAAAGAATGAGTGGCCTCAGGGCACCTCTTCCCCACTATAAGATGAGAAAATAGAAGCTAGAGAGATAACGTGCTTGCCTGCCTCCACTTCAGAGATCCCAGAGGTACGTAGCTGCTGTCACAAACCTCAAGAGGCTGAGGCATGTGTCTTAATTGCTTGTTCTCCTTTCCGGTATCTGCACCTTCCATATCCAAACCCCTTAATTATCAGCGAGAATGTGTGATTCCATGCACCAACAGTTGTGATCTAGTTGTGTTGGGTTTTGGTTTTTTTTTCAGGACTCTTGAGAATTACTTGGGCTGAGGATTGCGAGCTGAAAATAGTTATGACAGCATAGTAGTAGAGACTGGCTAACTTTTGTGAATTTGAGATTACTTAGAAATTTATTTAATTGCAAAACTAAACTTCTGTGTCTGAACCTGCCGATCTTTAATTGCTTGCTGCGAATATAATTTTGTGCTGTAATGTACCCAGTAATTTGATTTATCAAATCATGAAATAGTTTCGACTGCTAGACTCTAGGACAGTGTAGTGACAGAAGTGTTTTTGGCTACTGTGTTGATGACTTGCAAAAAAACCCCCAAAAACATTTGAAGAAAAACACTTTAAAACAAGAGAGAATGTTTACCTTGGGAATCACTTGAATGCATTATCCTCAAATGAATAGTTTTGGCTTTAGGCCATTACAGTTTGTTTTCAGTTCAGCTTGCACATTATATAAACTTAAACCAGAAACTAGTTTCGTGAGGTTTTGGTTTTTGATGATTGGTTGGTTGTTTGGGGTTCTTTGTTGTTGCTGTTTGGTTTTGTTTGTGGTTTTTGTTTAAATTTTTAATTTTTGTTTCTAAGAAGTATGGGGTCAGTTTTCAGATGTTTTCACATGTATTTCAACAACGTTTGTTTAGTTCTGGAAGAATAACCGTGTAAAGCCATCTGACAAGGTAGGTTCTGGCAGTGGCATCTTGTGAACAGCTTACTGATGATGGTTGATATTCACTGACTGTAAACTGTTTGGCAATGTTTGTTGACAGCTGTCATATAATGTCTCTGAACTTTCTGGTGTGGTAATTGCTGATGACCAGTTAAAGGGTATGATAAAGGAGGATTCCTCATGAAAGCAGCCTTGGGAAACTTGTTTTTTTGTATGATTTTCCCCCCCGCTTATTTGTCAGTCATAATGTGATCACAGCAGGTGTCTCCTACGACTCATTTTCAGTAAGGTACACATTGTGGCCTTTGGTATTGGTCTCTGGTCTTTGTGTGCCACGGTGAGGGTTTTGATAAATTCTAATATTGACCTTTAAATACATATTTTGTGTGTGAAGATACTTAAGAGATCTTTTTTCCTCTCAACAGGTGGGAAGGAGAAACCAAAAACCAATGCAGAAGAGCTGCAGATTAAAAAAGTTAAGAAGAAAAAGAAAAAGAAACATAAAGAGAATGAGAAGAGGAAGCGTCCAAAAATGTACAGCAAATCCATTCAGACCATCTGCTCAGGATTGGTTTCTGATATTGAGGATCAGGAAGCCAAAGGCATCATAGATGATCATCTTAAGGATTTCAATGGGAAAAATATGGATCCCAAGAAGGACTGTGAGTCCAAGATACCAGAGAACAGTGAGTTTCCATTTGTCTCGTTAAAGGAGCCACGGGTTCAAAATAAACTCAAAAGGTTGGACACATTGGAGTTCAAACAGCTGATTCATATTGAGCACCAGCCTAACGGAGGTGCATCAGTTATCCATGCCTACAGTAATGAACTCTCCCACTTATCTCCTGTGGAGATGGAGAGATTTGCAGAAGAGTTTGTGGGTCTGGTTTTTAGTGAAAATGAAAACTGTGCAGCTTACTATGTAATGGGTATTGTTCATGGGGCAGCTACTTATTTACCTGACTTTTTAGACTACTTTTCATTTAATTTTCCCAATTCACCAGTGAAAATGGAGATTTTGGGAAAGAAAGATATAGAGACAACGACTATGTCAAATTTTCATGCTCAGGTAAGAGGTTATACATTTTACTTTCTAAAGTCATATAATGGTTTCAAACAACTATGAATGGGGTTTTTTTTTAGAATGCAGTTGCTATTAGCTGTGCTGGGTGGATGACGCAGAAGACTAGAAACAAGGGAATTCTTTACGTAATAAGTTAGTTCTGCAATATTAAAGATAAGGAGCCTATTAACTGAGACAAAGTTGCATTTTATGGGGGAGGGGAGGTGTTCGCATGCGTGTGTGTATGTAGGTTTCTTTGGATTTGTTTCTGTAGCTGGAGCTTAACCGTGATTTTTGGAGGGTTAAGATGATTTATCTGTGGCTATCTGGGCATCTGAGCTGTAGTTTATCTGTATGAACTTCTTCATAAAACTGAAATGCTTTAATACATTAGAACAATGTTATACATAAAACCTGTGTAGGGTACAGTTAATTTGTTGCATTTGTAGTTTGAGGCTTCTAAACCCATCCCTAAAGGAGAACTTAGTGGTGGTTAATGTAGCTACTAATTTGATCCTTACCCCGTCGTATTCCCCCCAGTTAGTTTTATTCTCTTCAAAGCTGTTAAGTGGCAAAATGGCAGGCAGCTTTTGAATATCTTTTTTTTTCCATTTTTATTTTCCAGAGAGAAATTACTCTTAATAACAGCTACTGATTAAACATCAGCTTTTCTATTTATTAACTTGCTGTAGAAGATACACTACTGTTGCGTATAAATTACTTATATTTCAGGTCTCTTAAGTTCAGGGAAAGAAAATTTCTAACTTTTTTAGATTGCCACCTGGGTGATGGATGTAAAATACAGATACTCTGAAACCATTTGTGAAGAAACTCAATGCTGTTTTTCATTATATCAACTTCAGCTCAAAATTGCCTGTTTAACTCCCTATTTGTGAATGTAGATGTTTTATGGAACACCTTTAAACTATTTTAGTCTTCACTTTTTAGACAATTATGAAGAGTTCAAGTATAAGTTATACTGTCATCTTTTTGATGAAAAACATGCTTTTGTTTTCTTTGGCTATATAAACATTTGGATGGAACACTATTGTATTTATTGACAGATTTCAGGTGTTTGTTATCCACAAGGATATGCAGAACTGAAATGTTGCTGCAAGAGAACATTTGCAGTGCTAGTTAAGAAAACATCCACTGCCAGGGAATATGAATATCCTATGAAATATATTCACTATTTTTTTCCAGTATGTAAATTGAATCATAACTTCAGTAGTAAACCATCACAGAATATATTATGGGCAGCAACCCAGAACTGCTCTGTCTTAAGGCATTTCATATAAAAAAGCTGGATCTGTCCTTGTAAGTATGTTCTTGAAGTCCAACCTGTTGTCTTGGGCAGCATTAACATAAGGATAGCTGTGTACTAGTATATGCCCTAAAGAAATAGTTAAGAAAAGTCTGAAATTTATTTTTGTGAATTATAATGGAATTATTTTACTGAAAGGGTGGATTAGCTTGGTATTATGATGGTATCATCAATATCTGATTAGTCCTGTGGTCATTGGTTTTGAGATGGTAATTTCCCATTTTTCTGTAAGTGATGGAGGAACAGAGAGACAACGTAGTAGATGAAAGAAACCAAACTGTATTATTATAGCATTCAAATGATCAATTTTATACTCTCTTCTAATCCCTATTTACTTGGCTGGAGGTTTATTTCTGGTATCTTCTCTTCTTTTGTTTTCTCTTTGTTTCAGTTAGCATTCGTAGCATTTTATCACTTGTCAGAGTTTGGTTGCTTGACAGAAAACACTTGGCTCCTTGTATTTTTGCTAACATGAAGGGTGTAGTGTGTATAAATAATGTATGCAAGCGTACACCAGGCTTATTCATATCATCTTCGATGCAGCATCTCTGTTGCCTGGAGTATTTAAGTCAGTATCTTGGTTGCCTAGCTATTGATTCTATTTTGTCTTACTACTTCATTATCTTTTGTCTTACTCAGGTGATCTGCTACATTTGAAAGGTTTTTCGTTAGCTTAGTATTCTCCTTTCTGACTGGGGCCAGTATCAAAGATGTCTAGGAAGGGTTATGAGAGTCTAGTAGTCATAGTGATCCTGTGTCAGAGTGCTCATCCTCCAGCGATATGACAGGACCTTTTTGAATTGGTTAAAACCACAAAATTCAGAACTCTCCTTCAGCTGTATCTTTTTTTGGGTGTAAATTTCTGATTCGTTAGTGACAGTTACCTCTCTTTCAATTTTCTGCCTCTACCTACCTTTATAAAAGGTACTAAATGATTGCATGACTTGTTACGTTTTGTGCAGATTGATAATGTTCTCCTGCTTCGTTGAGTTCTTTGTGAATCTCTTACAGGGATTCTAATGTGCTGTTGCAGTATATTTCATGGAAAACTTAAATGTAGTTTTCTGATCCTACATTTGAGAAGCTCTGCTGCTGTGTTCCCTGTTGTCCGGAGCTGCCTGAGCGATGTCTAGCAGTTGCTGTATAGTCTCAGTTGAGAGGCGGGTCACTTTCTGATGTTTAAGTAGGAACTTAGTTTTATCAAGTCTGCTTTGAGCGTCTGTCTCAACCTTTTTTACCCGTGAGAAACTTGGGTATTGCTTTGCTAATTTTAACTAAAACTTGAGATGAGGCTCACTTTAGTACATGAGGTTCTTTGGTTGTTTTTGAGAACTCATTGTAGCACATGTAATCAGTCTGACAAATGTAAGTATTTAAAAAGATGTAAAAAAGTATAAAAAAAAAATAAAAAGAACAGATGAGCTAAGCCTGAAATGGAAAGTATTATAGGGTATTTTATCAGAGGTTTTTATTTCTCAAGTTGACTCTTTCAGTGCTACTCAATAAGCTGCCACCTCCTGTTTTGCGGCAGACAAGGTTTTTTGGTTTTAAGTAATGTATTTTTTTAAAGTCACTGAGTTCTGCAGTAAAAGACAGATTCCACAGTAAATTCTGTTGGTGAGATCAAAACTGTTGGTAGTCCTCCTAAGTCTGCTTGGAAAGTCTGCATCTCTCGAGTAATTTGCTTAGTTTTCACAATTGTAGAGAAAATGAACTCCTCTCAGCTTCCCCAATGTACCTGTGTCAGACAGAAGTAATATAGTTGTTAGGAGATTGGAAGTGGGCAGAAGCTTGTGAGAGTAGTTACAGCAGGCACAGGAGAGAGGAGTTTGTGTTGGAACTGGTCCTGTCATCAGAAGTAGCGTTTAAATTTTGGGGGGAGAGGGATTGGGGAGTTTTTCATCACCTAGCTTGGGCCTATGTTTAAGTACTCCTTAATTTTTTAGGTTAGTGGAACAGCTCTGTCTATAAGGCTTAGTCAGACTGATCCTAAAATTGGGCAAAATGGAATTAGTCTGGGTATCCTTGGAGCCAGTGTGTCACACTCTCAGGTGGCAGAAAACTGTCTGCTGTAGGTATATCCCTGGGCTCCATCATTTGTGTAGGTAGCAGCAGCTGCATCAGTTACCTGCTAGCTATGAATCTTACTTGTCAGGCTCTTATGAAGATTTCAAAGAACGTAAATAATCAGCTTTTGCCACCTACTTGCAGCTTACATCACTTCAGTTAAGCTATTTAGTGCCGTTGAGGTAAACGCCTCTAATATTTTGAACCCATTACTGCGTCCCCATGCTGGGCAAGCCTAAAGTTTTATTGCCTTGCCTGAAACACCAACGTGCACGCTTGATGTTTAACCGTAACAGTGCTTAGTGGATTGACGGTACTGTGCTTCAGTCTTGTCCCAGAGGCAACTTACAGGTGAAGTAAAATGCTGAGCATACCAGCAGTAAATACCCAGCAATTCCCGTGCTTCAAGAAAGACTGACTAATTTTTAAGCTTTATCTGACAAAGGGTTGTCTGATGTGTTTGCTCGCGTTCTCTAAGTAATTCCACACTTCCCAAAGAAATCTGTTGAACAATCTTTTTTATTGTTTGTCCTCTTATGTTAATCCTCCTGCCAGTACTTTCATTTTGATCTTTAGTGGAGAAGGCAGTTTATGCTTTTCTTTCAGTACTCTCTGTATCTGAAGATCGCTCAACAGCTCCTTTTTTTTCCCCTTTCCTACATGAAGTAATTTGAGTTATTTCAGTCTACCATTACATGTTATACCCTTATCGGTCTGACTGCTCACCCCTTATGCTGTCTTCAGTCCTCCTTACTTGTCTTAAAATATGGTACTGAAAATGAATAGTGTCTGCCTGGTTTACTGTTAAGTAGTAGGAGATTGCTTGAAGTGTCTTGCAAATTACTGCTCTTTGTTATCTATTCCTGCCTTTTTCAGAGCAGTTTGTGATCTGCTGTAGCAGCAGCTTCCGCTTCTGAGTTACTCCCCTTTTCATGTTTATGCAGTTAATTATATATAGCTGAGTGTAGTTCTTTGCTTTTATTCAAATTGAATTATATCCTGGGTATTCAGATCCCTTATCCAGTTTATCAAAGACCTTGTTAGTTTTGATCCTTTCCTGTAGTAGGCTTGCAGCTTTGTGTTACCTGCAGGTTTAATAGGCGTACATTGTGTTCAAAGGAAAGATCCTTGCTGCATGCCACAAAATTGGTCCTTTCATATTGATAGTTACGTGAACACAGACAAATTAAAACTGCCTACTGTTTGCTGTTACTGGACTACGTTTCTGTAGCAGTTTTCATAACATAATGCAAATGTCAAGGTGTGTACTGGTCCTCTGAAAAAGCCTATCCTGTCACAGAAAGAATGGTTAATTTGGCTTGGTTGTGTGGGTTTTTTTGGTGTGTGGTGGTTTTTGGAGTTGTTTTTTTTTTTTGACATGCCCATATATATTAGCTTTTAGCCTCTTATTTTCTAGGTGGTTCAGACAGGAGTATCTAGCTAACTTTTTTCTGGAAATCAAAATTAAGCTAAATGGTCTTTAACTCTTCTATGTCTTGCATCTCTTGACACTTCTTTCTTTAAGATGGTATGTTTATCCTCTTCTAGCTTTGAAGAATCTGTTTTGTGTTTTGAGTTCTCACTGATTTATTAAAGCTTTATTTCGTTTTAGCTTGCTGCTTTCGTACTGTAGAGTATGTGAGGATACTCATCATTAAGCCTATTCAGTTTAGGAAGTCACTTGTATTTTACACTGCTCAGTGTGCCATTAGACAAAATGTCAGAGCCAATCTAGCACCTCTTGCTGCTAAGAGAAAGTCATCCTTGCTTCTTTCCTCCCAGTTGCGTGTTCTTGTGCCAGGCTGTAATACTTTTCAAACTGGTGAGCCAGTTTGTTTCGTTAATCCAGCAGAAAACTTAACCTACTCCCAAGTGTTTGGTTTTATTACCAATTTACCAAATTGTATTAGTTTAATCTGCCAGCAGTAGCTCGAGGATGAGTGCGGCACTGCACAGTCATCACAGTAGGCAGTTTGCATCTTCAGAGAAATGCTTTTTTTTCCCCAGTCTGAAGAAACTTGTTCCATGTTGCCTATGTTAACTGTGAGGGACACTGGATATTTAGATAGTACAAAGAATAACATAAATACTTTAGAGGAAGAAATGCAATAGTAATGATGGTTCATGTTTGTGTTGTGACTTTTCAAATGAGTGGTTGTCCTCACTTAAAGTTTTGCACACAGAGCTTTTCATTCCAGTTCTCTCTTAGCCCGTTTTTAATACATCTTTTCTTTGCTGTCCTCCTTGTTTAGCTCTTAAAGGTTATCTTTTACAGAGAGGTTTTTGCTGTCTGCTCCTTTTTTAATTTGTGAAATCCTGCTTGAAAATATTCATTCTACTAGTATTTGACAGGAATTGCTGAAAATATTTTTCTTTAAAGAAAATCTGAAATAATTGGTTGGTGTTTCATTTTCTTATCACTAAAGATTTGTAGTGTCTCTTTCCATATATTGTGTTATTTTCCTGTGTTCTGGAAAGAAGTCTTTTTATTGGAACTATGTCTCTCTTCAGTTGTGTTTCAGTAGCTTTCAGTAGAATTTTGTTTTCAATAGAATTCTCTCCTTGCTTTTAAGCTCTTCGAATGTATGCTTAGTTATTAAAGTTCTTAGCAAAAAACCCACATTATTTTCCTCTGCCTTTCTGCCCCGAATTTTAGCTCTGTTAAAGTGCGTATATTGCCTCGTTCTTCTTTTATCAAATAACCTGTAAGACTATGTGTAAGAGACTTTTTTGATAGATGATGGCAGCCCATTGTCTTCCATGCAAAAAAAAATTTCTTGTTGAAGAGCATTGAACAAAGAATCAGTTCACATGGCATGACATTAGAGATCTGCAACACATGCTCGCTTGTTTTCCACTTAGAAAATAGTTACCTTTCCAAATTGCTTCTTGACAGTTTCAGCCAATAAATACGAAATGACAGTAGTATGTTGTTCTTCTGGGTCACATATTCTGTATTAAGAAAAAACAGACCTAAACAAAGGCCTCAGGGTTTGTACTGGCAGCTTGGACAGGATCTGAGACTGAACCTTGTCATAGATCTGCCTGAGTTACAAGAGCATAATAGCTACTTTGCTTTCACGAGATCACTTTCTGTGAAGGTATCTTAATTGATGCTATTCTTAAAATATTATTTTTTTAATTCTTTATTGACTGCTTCACTGTTTTCGTGGCACCAGAATTCAGAATAATAGGTTATCTTGCTTCTTAAAATGTCTGTCCATCCATCGTATTATTTGAGGATTCCAGCTGCAAGGTGGAACGTGTGAAGTGATACACAAACTGCAGTGGTAAAAGGACACTGGTGGAACTGAACTGCAGTAAAAATCTTGGGATTTCATTTCCAGAAACTTCCAGTTGGGAAATAGTATATTTATTAAAATTAAAGCTTTAATGATAATGGATCACCTTTGAATAATGCTAGAACTGTTGAGCCATCTTATTCTGATACCAAACCCCTGACTTTTAAAAAAAAAAAAAAAACAGCCACAAAACAGACAAAACCCCAACAAAACAAAAGTAGTATGAAGTACATATGTTTTAAAAGTTAAAAGTAACCAAGTAGATTTGCAAGTATTTTTAAACACAGAGCAATTTTAATGAGTATTTGTTCAGTGAAATGTTGATGCGTCAGTATTAGTTCCTATTTGGAGCTGAAAAAATACATAAGCTTTTAAGGATTTGAAAAGAGTTGGCAAGGAACAGAAAGCCTTTTGGGCTTTTTTTCAAAATATACCAAATAAAGAATGCTTCATTGCGTCTTCATGACTATAGCATTTGAGATAACAGATTTAGAGGAATGACAGTGAATGTGAAGCTGAATGTTTTCGGTTCTAGGATTCAAATATATGTCTTGCTTGCGTTGCTTGTGCACTTGCGTAGTGAAATGGAAACCCACTAATTCCCTCTAATCTCCCAGCATATTTTTATGGTGATTTAATGTTTTGGGGTTTTTTTTGGTTGGTCTTTGGTGGGACTTTGTTTGTGGGTTTCTTGAAATTATTATGGGTTCAGTGAGTTTGGATTTTTGTTTGTTTTGTTTTATGAGGACTGCTTTTCCAGAGTTTCTGACTTTAAAGCTGAGAAACTGAAAGAAATTTAAATCTTTAAAATTATTGCAGGAAAATGTTAGAACTTTAACTGAAAAAAAAAACCCTCTCTACTATATTAAAAATAGAAATTTAGTTGTGAATTGCCCCAGTTTACCTTTTTTTTTTTTTAAATTAATCTTTTGAAATGCTTGGTTTCTCTGGACTGTTCCTTCCAGTTTTTGTCTTCAAACAGAAAATTGAAACATCTTTAACATACAGTGTCTAAATTGTTTCCTATTTGTAGGATGAAAATGCTCAAATATGTTGTTGTCAGTACTATATATGTATTCAGATTTAGTCTTCAGATGTTTGTGCCAAAGTATTTGCTTTTTAGAACTCCTTACTTAAAACTGAGCAAGTTAAGTTACACTAAAAAACCTGTTGATGCCATACAAGTCACAGAAGCAGATAATTCTCAAGTTTTACTGATTTGGAATTCAGTTGTGGTTTTAATGTCATAATTTTCCATTAACTTGATGCAAGAGAATGACATTCTCCTTTTGTGTGTTTTTTTAGGTGACATACTTCAAATTTAAGCTACGTGAGAAGAAAAAAGTTAGGCTATGTTGTATTTATTCAGTTATATATTTCTATCCGTTTTACCTGTCCATTGTATCATACTGCATTTAATTAGTGTTTTTGTTCTGTGTGTGTATTGATTCTGATGATGTTGGCCACATGCTGGAAGAACTGTGTATAGCACTGATTCCTTCTTTTATTCTGGAATTAGGTGGTTCCAGCTATTTATTTGAGTAAATTTGTAACATTCTAAAAACATAGTCACACTGTAACCTTAAAATTACATTCAGGAAGATTACTTTATAAAAAGGTTGGTAATACTTGATTTATGGTCAGTGTATAATTTAATGTATAGAATTTGATGAAGAAGTGCTGGTTTTAGTACATCAGCATTGTTTTTGTGAGTTTAGAATTATGTGGAGGAATCTTTTTCTCTTCCTATGAACAAAGCAGGCAAAGGGTACTGACAGTAAAAGGAATGGAAAATATTGCTGTTATCTAACATGCCACAGATTCTATTTATTTTGTTGCTGTCTTTAAGGGAATTAATTTTACTTTTGTCATGCGTCAAACACCAATGGGAGGTTTTTGGTGTTTTCACGCTGTCTAGCAATCTAATTTTGGAGTGAGTGAAAACTTATTTTGTTTGCTAGCTAGTTCTTCCCTCTAAGAATGACCTTACCTTTTAATGTATGTTTTTCTATGATAGTGGCATTTAAATAGCAACCCCTGACCTGAGTCTAGAGTTTAAGATGCTGTAACCTAGTCCATGGAAGAAATGAGATAGGAGTCACTCTTCACTGCCAACAGCTGCCTCCTCTTCCAGATTTCCTCGTGTTCTTTCTAGGCAGGCATTAGCTTTAAATGGCTTATGTCTTTATTTAATTCTTTTTTTTTTTTAAATAAAATTGTATAAATAAAAAAAATTCTTCAGGTAATTTGTGGATTGAAATCAGATCAGTTCCCTGAGCACCTTCAGAAGACCTGATGCTAACAGGAAAGAAGGGAAAAAGAGAGAGTGGATCTTCCCTTTTCATCACCAGCATGGATTTATTTTCTGTTTATGCTGGGTCTGGATGGGTTAGAGTTAATTTTCTTCATGGCAGCCTGTTATGGGGCTGTGTTTTGGATTTGTGACTGAACCTGTTGATAGCACACTGGTGTTCTGTCTAGTGCTGAGTCGCACTTGCACAGTGTCAAGGCTTTCTCTTTTTTTTTTTTTTCTCCCCCTCATTCTGGACCCCCTGGTGAGTAGGTTGGGATGAGCAAGAAGTTGGGATAGGACATGGCTGGCGCAGCTGACCCAAATCGACTGCAGGGATATTCCACACCATGTAACATCATGCTCAGCAATAAAAAAACCGAGGGCTGGGGCAGGTGTTGGTCTGGGAAGTAACTATTGCTCGGCAACTGGCTGGGCACTGATCTGCTTTTGGGAGGCAGCAAGTGGTGAAAAACACCACTTGGTGTTTTTTTCTTTTATTCGGTTTCCTCTTTTCCTCACTTATTAAACTGTCTTTGTCTGGACCCACGTGTTTCCTTGCTTTTCCTGTTCTCTCTCCTGTCTCTCACCATGGGGTGTGTGTGTGTGTGTGTGTTAGCGAGCAAGGGGCTGTAAGGTACTTAGCTGCTGCCCCCGGCTTAGCACACATATCACAGAGTTCTTAAACACTCAAACATTTCATTCTGTGTATTTGCAACGATACAACTCTGAATATGGTCCCAGAAGAAGCCGTTCACCATTTGTAACTTGGACAATATCTTAGCATTATTTTTGGTATTTCACCTCTCGCAAGCTGAAAAGGAGTCTGTTCTACCTGGTGAATGAGGGAAACATAATTGATCAGGAGAGAATTGGGGTGGACAAATAATGCTTTAAAAAGTCGAGTTGATCTTGCAGTTCTAACTTTCAGTGACATGGTCTTTTTGGGAATATACAAGAAGTTTCTTAATTGATCCACCTTAAGCAAGGATTACGTTGCACTTTACTGACTTTATGCTTCACCGCCAACACGTAGTGCTACATAAGCCAGATGGGCGAGTTGATCAACTGAAAGCTTCACAGCCTCTCCGAACTTCACTTCAGTTGGTGTTTTTTGGGGAAGTTGTAGAGTTTTCAGTTAGAGTAGTTCCACAGCTAGTTTATCATATGCTATGTGAATCATAAAATCATTGAGGTTGGAAAATACCCTTCAAGATCGAGTTCAACCATTAACCTGGCACTGTCAAGTCTACCACTAAACCATGTCCCTCAGTGCCGCGTCTATAAGTTTTCTAAATGCCTCCAGGAATGGTGACTCCACCACTTCCCTGGGCAGCCTGTTCCAATGCATACGAACCCTTTTGGTGAAGAAATACTTCCTAATATCCAATCTGAACCTCCCCTGGCACAACTTGAGGCCATTTCTTCTTGTCCTGTCGCTTGTTACCTGGGAGAATGGCAGTGGTAGCAGAAGGAAGCCAGGAAAAAGGCAGACAAATGGTTCCCTTTCATCAGGGGTGTGGATGAAAACAGCAGCTTAGTATCCTGGACTGGAATGGTGGAATACTAAGCTACTTATGCCAGTGGAAGAAACATCCTTTTGCATATTAGGTTTATAAATAAACTGTGAGTAACAGATTTATGACTATCCGTAGCTTCAGAAAGTGGTTTTAGGGTACTTTGGAACTGGTCTATCTGGTAAGCCAGTAATGACAAGTGAGTGTCCCTTCCTTCTTCCAGTGCTTTAGTTGTGTGAGCTCCTGATGCTTTGTGCCAATGCAGATACAGCTGAAATGAATGTTTTCTGAGTTGTTTTTTTAATCACAAAATCACCAGCTGTCCATGCAAAAAAAACTACAGGAATGTATGACTGAGGATTTGGGGAATAGGGGAATACTACTGTCTAACAGTAATGCTGTTTTCAGTATGGCTGTGGTGGCTTGCAGTTACATTAGCTCAGACATTTTGCAAAATCCTACTTTTAGTCAGTCCTCCATTTCCAGGGTGTGTATGATGACTGAGATGATCTGAAGAAGAGTCTTTCGTTCTGCATTTCTGGAATGCATCTGGTTACATCAGCCTAGCTTCTCAGAAGGGCACAGTATTGTTCCATGTTGTATGGTTTAGTCCTACTTTCAGGAACTGCTGCTAATTCTCCTCTGCAATGCCATAATTCCTAGGAATTTTAATGGTCTGTTTGGGTGAGGACCATAGCTAAGGAGTACTTCATCAGCTGTTTTCCTAGCACATTTTTTCTTTTCTTGCTTTGGATGCAGAGTGTCTAGAGATGCGGTGCAAGAGCCTTACTTGATTTGCGCAGTAATCCATCTGCTCTTACCTCTGTTCTGATCTGGTCATCTTTCATCTAATAATACCACTGTGTCTTTCAGCCCGTTTAATAGGAGACCAGAAGCGTAAGGGGAAATGATCCTCATCGATCTCATGCCTAAGTATTTTGTTGATGTAACACGACAGATCAGATTATTTAAAAAAAACCTTATAACGATGTTTGTTTCTGTTCAAGTTAAAAATGAAAGATTTTTCATGAGGCGAATGTTACAGCCCTTAAAGTTTTAAGGGAGCACAAGACATGTTAGCACAGCAAAAATGAAGGAATAACTGTCATTCTCTCTCTTCCTGTACTCACTCTTTATGAATCTTGTCTTTACTGTGATAATTAGCTCTGCTTAATGTGGTCACACAAAGGCCGTACTGGAGGGGATGATTAGCAGAGGAAATGTTCAGAGTTGAATTAGTTGTAACTCAGGGTTTTGCCTGACTGTTACAGGGAAAAGGTAAAAATTCAGTTAGACTTGAGTAATCCAGGTAAGAATCCTTATTTTACTAGTTACTGAGCAGAACGTATGTTAACAGCTTTTCACAGTTACTACTTTGGAATGTTATTTTCTTGAAAGGCAATAAATAGTTAGTCTTACCTTCAGACTTTAAAATAAATAAAATACAAGTTGTGATGTCTCTTTAAGAGCTTCTGTCTTTGAGTTCATAGTAATTGATTTCATAATAATCTTAAGTATACTGAAGACTGTGGGACTAATACAAATCAGAAAACATAAGCATAGAGATTGGAGGTGTTTATTAAATGTAGACTTTGAGCGGTAGTGGACTCGATATAACTTTTGCTGTCATATTCTACTTGTAGGTGAAAAGAACATACTCTCATGGTACGTATAGAGCTGGCCCAATGAGACAGATCAGCCTGGTTGGAGCAGTTGATGAGGAAGTGGGGGATTACTTCCCTGAATTCCTTGATATGTTGGAAGAATCACCCTTCTTAAAAGTAAGGACAGAAGGGAATGGATTGGGAGAAGGGGGACAATATACTGTCTAGTATTGTTACAATAAAGTGAGAGTATGTGATACTTGCTTAGATAATTGAGTAGTCTAATAAATGTTTTCATCTTGACGGATAAAGGCTGCTTTTAAAAAGTTTTTAAAGTAACTTACTTCAAAATTGTGGCTTGTATTTCCCATTAGTGTACACTGCCATGGGGAACACTTTCTAGTTTAAAATTAGAGAGTCGTAAAGACAGTGATGATGGTCCCATTATGTGGGTACGTCCAGGAGAACAGATGATCCCTGTGGCTGACATGCCAAAGTCACCTTTCAAAAGGAAGAGGTATGTTGAATTATTTTGCCTGATAAATGTCTGATTAGTATTCTTTCTCTACAAATTCATTTTATCCCTAAACCTTTTACTGGTTGATATTATATCTTAGTATAAATTTTTGTAAGTCTTCATCTCAATATCTACTTTTATGTTGCTTTGTTTTGTAAGGATGTGGATTTTTTAGAGAATTGTTTACTATCTGATCAAGTAAGGTGCTGGTCCTTTTGGAGCCTTAGTAGGAATTTAAGGTGAAAATTGGAGGGTAATGTGAATAGGCATACAACTACTGAAGTATGCCACGAGATTGGAATTAATACCCCTGTTCTTAAATGTGAGTGTGTGTTTAAAGACCTCAAGAGACAAAGGCTTCTCTCATCTGAAAGGTAACACCTCCAACATTAAATGACGCCTTCAGGCTTTGTGGTGGTCCTGGGTATAAGTACCAGCTTAAGAGTAGGGATGTCCTCTGCAGAACTTGAATATTATGTGTCATAAGAAATTACATCTTTGGAGTTCTCTTGTTCAAAATTCAAACATAAAAAGGGAGCATACAAAAGAAGTAGAAGCAGGGTCAGGTGCCTCAAAAGGAGTGTAGAGGCACTGTCCAACCATGAAGGGGATGCATGCAGTTAAAGCCAAAGACCATCTGGAGCTGGATTTGGCAAGGAATGTGAAGGGCAATGAGGACTTCTGCAGGCATATGGACAGCAAAAGAAAGACTAGGGAAAATGTAAGGCTCTGCTGAATGGGGCAAAGGATCTGAAGGCAGAGGACACAGAAGAGTCCAAGATGCTTAGTGCTTTCTTTGTCCTTGTCTTTACTGGTGGTGATTACCTTCAGGAATGCCAGGTCCTGGAGACAGTAGGAATGTGTGGAGCAAGGACTACTTGCCTTCAGTGGAGGAGAATCAGGTTAAGGAATATATTAGACATTGCAAGCCCACGGGACCTGATGGGATGTACCTGCAAGTGCTATGGGAGGTAGCCAGTGTCATTGCAATGCCACTCTTGGTTGTCTTGGAAAGGTCATGGCAATTGGCAAAGGTTCCTGAGGACTGGAAGAAAGCAAATGTCACTCCAGTCATTTAGAAGGGTAAGAAGCAGGACCTGGGGAACTGCAGGCCAGTCAGCCTTGCCTGCATCCTGGGAAGGATGCCATTTCAAACATGAGGGACAAGATGATCGTTGGGAGTAGCTAGTATTGATTTACAAAGGGGAAATCATGCCTTATCCACCTGATAGCATTCTACAACAGAATGACTGGCTCACAGGATGAGAGGAGTGCCGAGGGTGTTATTTATCTTAAATTTAGCAAGCCTTTCCACGCTGGATACCTGCCTCCCATAACTTCCTAACAGACAAATTAATGAAGCACAAACTAGACTGCTGTACAGTGAAGTGGTTCAAGAACTGGCTTAACTGCTGTACTCAAGGAGTTGTGATCAGCAGCACAAAGTCCAACTGGAGGACAGTTGCTACTGGAGTAATCCAGACATTCATACCTTGTGCCAATACTGTTTAACATCTTCGTTAATGGCCAGCATCATAGGACAGAGCCCACCCTCAGCAAGTTTGCAGGGGATACAAAACTGGAAGGAGTGGTTGACACACCACAGGGTTGCGCTGCTAGTGAGAGGGGCCTTGAGAGACTTAGAAATGAGCTTGCTCAGTGGACTCGTGAAGTTAGCACGGGGATGTGCAAAGCCCTGCACCTGGGAGGAATAATCCCATGGACTAGTACAGGCTGGGGCCCAAGTGGCTGGACAACAGCCTGACAGAGAAGGACTTGGGGGTCCTGGTGGATAACAGGTTGGCTATAAGCCATCAGTGTGCCTTTGTGGCAAAGGAGGCCAGCAGCCTCCTGGACAGGATTAGGAAGAGCACTGCTAGCAGGTTGAGGGAGATGATTCTTCTCCTCTGCTCATCTCTGGTGAGACACATCTGGAGTATCATGTCCAGTTCTGAGTTTGCCAATCCAAGACAGACATGGGCATACTGGAGCAGGTCTGGTGACATGAAAGGCAGGCATGGGGGAACTGGGATTTACCCTTGAGAAAAGAAGGCTCAGTGGGATCATACTAATGTGTATAAGCATCTGATGGGAGGTTGTAAGAAGGATGCTTTTCAGCAGTACCCAGTGATGAGACCAGAGGGAATGGGCATAAACTGAATTACAAGAAATTCTATTTAAAACAAGGAGGGGGAAAAAAAAGACAACTTACTGTATGGATGGTTGAACACCAGGACAGGTTACCCAGAGAGCTTGTGGAGTCTCCATCTCTGGAGTTACTCAAAATTTGACTGGATACAGTCCTGAGCAATCCACTCTAGTTGAGTGGGGGAAGTTGGATTACACAATCTCCAGATGTCCCTTCCAACCTTGGCTATTCTATGATTATAAACAGCTCTTGGAAAAATGTGGCACACAATGTCTGCTCCAGGTGGCCACGAAAATGGTCTTGTGGCTCTCTTCCTGCTCTGCAGCATTTACTTCACTTTCATTAAGCCCCGAATAATTTTTTTTGCCGCTTCTCATTCCCACTTCTGCAACCTGGAACTAAACACACATACACATTTCCTAGTGGTTTGGTAGAAAGATGAATGATGAAGAGTGACTTCAGGGACAATTGAAATGTATCTCTAACAGTCAGAAGGCAGCAAAGGCCAGCAGTTCCCTGCCAGGGGCTGGTCACGGTAGGGCCCGGTCTCACAGTTCCTGAGGGATGCAGGAAGGGCAGACCTGGGGTTTGAGGACCACATTCAGCCCAGACTCCAGCGCATCAGGCGAGTGTGTGGTGATGGGGCAGGTCTGAGGTCAAGCCAAGAAGTCAGTTTGCCAATGAGGATCAGGTCCGGTGACTACCAGGCAGGTCCATGATGACAAAACTGTCCTGCGGTCAAGCTGGGAAGCAAGTCTGTAGCCCAGCACACCTCTGGCTTAAGGTGAACACCAGTGCTCCTGCAGCACGGCTCAGTCTAGGACTGAAGGCCCAGGCCTGAGCTTAAATAGAGCTCCTGGGCTCTTTGTCCGGGTTTATGGGTGGAGACTGCAGGTGAGGCTGCTCAATCATCAGGGCCTTTTAGTGCACTCAGGGCTCTGACACTGTGGTGGTGTTTTTGTTTGGTTTGCTTTTTAATTGCGTGGGTGTTCTCATTTTTTTGCATAGCTCATTATATTTTAAATTTGTCCTAAGTGTTACTGTTTTTCTCATTTGACTATGTGTTCTCACTGAGGAAAACAATGCTATTGGCTATGGTGGAAATCGGGTAATTAAGAGAAATTTGTATGTCACTAATATGGTTTTTCTTATACAGAACTACCAATGAAATAAAAAACTTGCAGTACCTACCTCGAACCAGTGAACCCCGTGAAATGCTATTTGAAGACCGGACACGAGCCCATGCAGATCACATAGGACAAGGTTTTGAACGCCAGACTACAGCTGCTGTGGGAGTATTGAAGGCTGTGCACTGTGGAGAGTGGTATGTGTTGATTGACTTACTCACCTAGGTGTTTGAAAAATATTTGCCTGAATTTCCATGTATAATTGGTAGAAGGAGCACAGAATAGGTTAATCTAGTATTAGAGATTTAATGAAGACTTAGCAGATACAGGACTTTTTTTTTCAGCTCGTCTATCTCTATGCGCTAGATGAGTTTGCCCTCTGCTAGATTGGGTACAGTTGTGCGGTGTGGTTGAAACTAGAAAGGTCCCTTGCAATGACAGTTTAATAGCTATAATTGAGTTGCTGTAACCGAGTTAATGTTAGATGTAAAAACACTTTACGCTTTTTGTATTACTTTAAATAGTGCGGACTGACCTGAGTTTCTGCCTCAGAGGTGCACGTGAAGACCTTTTGGCAATTCTTTGTGTTGTCTGGAAATGAGCAGAATTTTTATTCTGCTGCTTCAAAATCACGGCTGTTATAACCCTGATTTATTTATGGTAGATCACCTCGGAAGAATCCTGTAGGAAGCTGTGATTTTTTTTATTTTTTTTTTTTGTGTTTGTCTTTGGAATTCCCATACGAGATACATTAAATTTCCTGAATTTCATTTGAAACTGTTTATGTTTTATCCAAATTAAAAGCCCATAATCACATGGGCTTCCTGGCCCAGATGCAAGAAGCATTTTTCAGGGTCTTCTGACCTTGCTTTGGGAGAATGACCTTAGTTTTGGAGGTTACCTTTGCATACGTAAACACTAAAAATACCTCTTGCTCTTCATATCTGTCTAGAATTTGGAAGAGTAAATTCCCTTTGGATGCAATGGTGCAAATTTGTGTTACAGTGCATGAGTTCATTAAGATAGAAAATTGAATAATTGCTGGTGGGGAAGAACTAGATTGTTAGATGTTAATGCGTTTTTATTTTGGGCACTGAGGGTTTGGAGTTTACTTCCTCTTCAAGTTGATGATGGCTGGAATGTTAAAATTCATGCTTGCTCTGTGAGAAGCTGGAGTGAATTAAGACTGAGCAGTGGTAGCAGGGCAGGAGCTGAGATACTGTGTAGATCTGATTATTTTAAATTACACTTTGTACGTATGAGAGAGAGAGAGACTCAAACCTTTATCAAAGAAAGTTAAAAAAAAAACCAAACCAACAAACCAACAAACACCAAACAAAAACAAAACCCCACTGCCCAAACTTGTAACGCTGTGGAAATTAATAAGAATTTAAATGATATAGTAATATACATGTCTGTGGGAACTTCCCATTCTCATCCTGTACCTTCATAACAAGATGCTCCTCCCTTGGAAGTCATTATCTGTTCATTTATGTTCTAAAAATAAGTTTTCTTGCTTTTCATGCTTTTCACGTCTAAACCGTCATCTCCTCTCATACATTGGAACTTGTGGGAAAGGGTGTCTATTCAACTTCCATTAAAACTCCTTTTAAATTTGAAAAAATGAATGGAATTAGTTAAAATAAAAACTGTGTAAATTAAAAAGTGATCTAAAAATAGGCAAAACTGCCCAACAAACTTGAAAGTACTTCAGTTTGAAAATAAAAAAAGTAGCAGTATTTCACTTCAGTGTAAGGACTGAAAATGTATCTTTTAATGCAGAATAAAAAATTTGGGACTGACATATGTAGAGGAAGAAAATTCATAACACAACACAATAAAAATTATATATTTCAAGCTTTATTTGACCTCAGTGACATTAATTTCTCCTTTCCCTTTCCACTTTTGTGTATAATTTTGAAAAGCCTCTTCACTGTACTTGCATGAAGAGAACTAATCAGGGCTTATGATAATGAAGCATCGTTAATTAATGTAATACATTAAAATAATTTCAGATACTAGCTTTAGCGTAGTTTGTAAGCTGCAGGAAGATCTATTTTAAAGGAAACAACATGCATGGAAATTTTGAAAAATCTGTTTGGTTGGGTTTTGGTGGGTTTTTTTTGGTAATCTGTTTGAGTAGTTGAACAAAACTGAAAGTCGGAGGTACTTCAGGGTTCATTAGGGCACTGTGGCAGTAAAACCGCACATTTTAATGATGAGATACCATGTATAAAATTCATGTTTTCTTTGAGGACAAAATAAAGTAATTCCTAGACTTGCTGAACTGAGTTGTTAGTTTGTGTTCAGTTAGTATAAAAATGAGTTGGGTGTGCAAAAAAAACTTTGTAATCAAGAAGTTTCTGTAGATTTAAAGAAAGTGGGATTTGTTTAGTAGTTGATAGGCATGAAGGTTACTGTTCAGTAGGATAACTGGTGTCTTTCAGAACAGACAGGAAAGGAACTGTTGATAGGCAAAAAGCAGCTTTTGGGGGATAGAGGACAGAACTGGAAACAAAACATAGAAGAATAAAAAAAAAATATTTTGCTTTCCCAAATACGATAGACTCTAGATTTGTGAAAATTAGTGGATAATAATCTTTTTTTATTTCTGTGAATATTTAAAAATTGGAGAAGAGTTCTGGCTATTGCTAGCAAACATTTTAAAGACTGCGCTGCATTAAAGTCTGAAACGCTGGTGGTGTGACCGTGCTGATAACTTAATGCCATTTTTGTAGGTGATCCCAAGCATGCTTTAGAACTTGAGAAATGTCAGTAAAATTTTAAATTATCGAAATTTCTAAGATTTTTACATGGGAAATTTGGGTGGGTTTTTACAGGGACAGCAAAAGACACTTCATGGCGTTGTTGTTGGCTAAATTACACCACTCTGTCCTGTGCTGCACCAAGCAGCTTTCAAGTTTGTGTTCCAGAGCATGAAGGTGTTAGTGCTTTTCTATATGATTGGAGGAATTTGTTATATATTGCCAGACTGCATGCATTAGGTCAGAAATATTCATGGTAAAACCTGTAATCTTGAATCTGTTTTGAAAAGTTACAGCAGAGTCCAGCCCTTCTGAAGAATGAGGTTAAAGAAAAAAATTAGTGTCAAAAATAGTCCTAGCAGTCCTCTAGTAGGGACTTAAATGAATTTTTCTGAAGTCATCTTATAGTTTTGTTTGGATTTAATGTCTTTTTGGACATCTAACTCAACTATCCTGCTACTGTTTTGCTGAGGGGGCGGACCCTGCCTAAACTTGAGGTTTTGCAAACTATAATCTCAAAGTTGTGCTAAACATCAAATTTGCAAATGCAGAATTAAAAATGATCTGGCAATAATTTTTCTCTGTGTTTGCAAAAAGAGTGTTGTGTTTTGTGATAGAATTGCATTACAGATTTGGTAATGCATATTGTTGCACATATATATATATATATAGGGACTGAGAAAAGGAATGATTTAAAAACATTAACTATACTTTGTCCTGTATAATGTGTAAAACATAGAGTAGACAGTGCTGTGAAAACATTGCTTTGAAGTTCTTTTAGTATGGAAATATTCTTTGTATTTATTCTAATTCTTAACTTCATTTACAAATATTGTTAACTCCAGATGCAGATACCTGTTATTAAAAAAACACCCCCAAACATAACTGCATTATAAAAAGTAGATTAATGTAGCTAATATTTTTTATGCCATTGTCTAGTGATGTTTCTGTAAGCTTTTTGTTTTCATGCTTAAATCCTTTCCGGGGGTGTATAGACCAAAATATAGAGAGACATTTTACTCTTTGTAAAATTGAAAGTAAAATACGTGGTCTGAAAATTCTCCGTAGCATACTTTTAGTAGTAGATCTGGATTTTTTTTTTCCCCCCTAAAAATAGCCCCAGACTGGTTATTTTTTGCTTTATTGAGGTCATGACCTAAATAAAATAAACACGTCCCCAGTGAATCAGCGTGGCCCCGTGGGGCAGGGGCAGGGGCGGCGGGAGCAGGGTGCGGGGCAGGCTGCCCGGGGCACGGGAGGCAGGGCCACGCCTGAACATCCCTCAAAAACAAACACTTGGAGCTTAGCTTTATATGTTTCCGTTGAAGAACAGAGTTTGGCTTTTTGTCTTTTGTTAGTTAATTCTAGATAATGTCTCACAAGGAATTATATAAATAGTGTGCATTTCTTTGGGAGAGATCTTGTGGGACAAGAGGTGAATTCTGACAGTTTTGAATACGGAGACAAACCCTAATTCAGATTCTGCTATTCTGTAGCTCTCTAGCGAGCACGAGTAGGAATGTATTTTTAAGGGGTGTTTTGTGGAGGATGCCAGTACTTGCTGCTTACTAGCATTGTGGCAGCTTAATGTAGATTGAGCTTTACTGCTAACTCTGGATGAGGTTCTCAAGGCTAAGATACTAAGCAGTGTTCACCATAACACTAGACAGATCGCTGCATACTTTGAGGTACCTGATGGGTGTGTCACGTTAGAGTGTTGACAGAGTAAGCCCAATGTATCTGGGGCTTCTGTCTTTCGGCATCAAGGTGGACAGAAGTCAATTAAAAATAAAAATTAAAAATAGTGAGTTTTGTTGACTGTTCATTGCTGCTTTTACTGCCACTTTGTGAAGAAATTGTGGTTAATTAATTTAATCAGCTTAGTGAGGTTGTGTTTGAGAATTATCCATTTTAGTCTACCTTTTTTCTTCAAAATGTAGGTTATGCTAGAATTGTTGCTTTGTTTTTTTTATCATTTGCTTTATCCTTGCCTGCAGATTTTCTTGATTATTCTCTGTAGCATGTTAGTTCCAGCCTCTGACTGTGCAGTTCTTATTCTTCTGTAGGTCTGAGCAGCCTCGTATAACCAAAGACGTAATTTGTTTTCATGCTGAAGACTTCTTAGAGGTAGTTCAGCGAATGCAATTAGATTTGCATGAGCCTCCACTCTCACAGGTAAGCAAGCTATGAACTGTTAATCAGGTGTCCTCTGAGTCCTAAATCAGAGTTTTCACCCCTTTTTTTTTCCCCCCCCTTTCTTCCTCCAGTGTGTCCAGTGGGTTGATGATGCAAAACTCAATCAACTGCGAAGGGAAGGCATTCGATATGCCAGAATTCAGTTATTCGATAATGACATTTATTTTATCCCAAGGAATGTTGTGCACCAGTTCAAAACAGTTTCAGCTGTGTGCAGTTTGGCTTGGCACGTCCGGCTCAAGCTATATCATTCAGAGGACGAGCTTTCTCAAAATACAAGTACTGTTGAAGCAGGGACCTCTGCAGACCCCAAGTCTTCGGTTATTGGACTTCAGACTGACAGCAGAATTTGTACTATAAGCAAAAATACCTCCGAAGACACCAAATTTTCAGATGCTCTGCAGACAAAGTATCTGCAGCAGGAATTTATGCCGATAAAACACGAACCTATTGCATCTCACCGAATAAAAGAAGAACCCATGAATGTTGATCTTGCTGAAAAGACAGTGGCACCTAATGACGTCGGGGGCCAGAATGTTCAGACTAGATTGGATCACGTTGAATTGACGGCATTTAAGTTGGAAATGGATTCAAAATTTGAACCTGGCAACAAGGACTTACAAGGCAAGTTATGCCCTGGGGGTCACATACACCCAGATGATACGAGACAACATAGTTCATCATATCCAAAACTGCATGGACAAAGAGAGGATGACTTTTTGTGCTAAATTTGTATATATGGTTTTAAATTCCTTTTTAAACTTAATGATGTAATAATGTAAAGATTCATAAATTCTGTGAGGCAAGTTTGTGACTTGCCTTCGCATCTGTTACAGAAAATAGTTATGTAGCTTTGTAACATTCCTCAGTGCCTGTCCATAACTGTGAAGTATCAAAGCACTTAGGGCCAGATGCACTGTAAACACTGCAGGTTTAACATAAAGAAGTCTTTAAATAATTTTGAGTTGTAGGTTTTAGAGTAGAGCTGACATTTAACATATATATTTTTTGTAAGATGAGCCAGAATTCTTTTTGACAATTCCAGGCTTTTCCATAGAGCTTATTTATACCAATTTTTTCATTTTAAATGTGTCAGCACTGTAGTGTAAATATCTTTTTTAAAAATCTTTTTAGTGTGATTTATACTGAAATGTGAGCCGCTTAATAAAGGTTCATAATAACAGATTGGTTTTATTTTTGGGTCTGCAAAAAATAATTCAGTTAAACTGCCTCTCTAAATGGTTACGTTTCTACCTGCACTAATGCATAGGATGCCCTTACGCCGTTGTGGGGTGAGGAGCTGTAGCAAACTGAGGTAGAGCTGAGGCATTCTTTGTAAATCGAGATTAGTCAGAATGCAAAATCAGTCCTCCCTTCACAGGATTCCTTACAGTTGCTCATTAAAGGCACTCCCCGAACTCTGCGCTCAGATGTTAATGTGGGAGAGAGAGGCAAACCTCCCCCTGTTGTGGAGGGCGGTTGGACACCCGCTGGGCTCCAGGAGCGCTACCAGTAACTGTGCGCATCTCGAGTGAGCTGGTGCAAGGGAGCGAATGCCCTTCTGTGCTTGCTTCTTCCCCCTGCTCAAGCCACAGTTAAGACAGTTCCGTTTCACGTTTTAAAAAAAACAAAACCAAACCCACAACCAACGACTACCCCTCTCAACTTAAATGAGTTATCTGACTAAAATTAGAACAAAGAATATTTAAATGGTTGCTTAGCAAGCTGTAAAGGCCTCAGCTTTAGCAGTGACCTGTAATTCACGGCGACACATTTGGATTTGAATTGCTCCCTATGCTGATAGCACCAGGCAATAAAGATACTTGCCAGTGTGTGTAGTAGGAAGATTCCTCACGAGTCCCAGTTTGGAAGCGAGAATTGTTTTGTTAAGGAAATACAGTGGCGTCCAAGTTAACTGTTCTCCTCTCTCCCCACCTATGGAACGCTTCAAATCTCTTAAGCTGTGTTCTAGGGGAAGAGGATTTCAACGCTAGCTAGCATCTGATGTGGTAATGGCAAAAACTCTGTCATTTAACTTATTTAATTCTTTGTGTAACATATTACTGTATAGTTCAAACACATCTGAATGATGTTTCTTCTTCAGGTAGCTACAGATTAGCAGTAAACTGCCCTACAGCCTGTCCTTCTACTAAGTATTTAAAAGTTAAGATCCTAGGCCTGTTATTTCCAAAGCCATCTCTATCTCTCTGATTTTTTTTTTGGGGGGGTTGTATTTTTCCCTGTAACTTTCTGAAAGTTGTACATCCTTATGTACCCAGTTTATAACGTTTGATGCACTTAGTGATCACTTTGGCTTCATTTGTAGCATCAGAACAATGTGATTTCCAGGTGATGTCTTATTCAACTACCTGAGGCCCTTTTGTTGCAAACATGTTTTGCTTATAGATTGTTAAAATTCAAAATGCTACTTACGCCTGGCGCTAAAATCAGCCATTTAACGCAAGTGCTGTAATTTGTTTAAATCTAAAATAGGTCTGTCAAGGAATTATTCATTAAATCAATATTTGAATTGCTAAAAGTTACTCTTATATAGCCATAATTACGTATTAGAGAAGCAATAGAAACATGAATCTCTTGTATATGGCTAATATGTCCTTAAGTCTCACTGCTATTTTCTTTAATGCTGGCGAAGAGATTACTACCAATTTTGCAGCCTCAGGGATCTTGCTTTCCCCTCGTGCCATGAGGGAATGATTCATGTGTGACAGGGTAAGTTATTACTCTAGCAGATTCTGATTTGAAAAATTAATTGGTTCATGTAAGGATTTGAGCCTTCCTGATAGTAGAAATGTGGTCTCAGCTCCCTTTGTGTTTTCTGGATTATCTGGAAACTTCCACCCGTAATCTCTTTGGCTTTATGAACATCCGTACACAATTACGCAGCCTTCCATTCCCGTTCTCTGTGCCAGCCATTGGAGAACAGTGAAAGAGAAGAGCTGCAGGTTGTAGTTTGCACCAAGCACGCAGCTTTCCAAGTGGGTTAGCAGAAGGCTCCACCTTTGTCAAAACCAGCCTTGCCACATACTGCCTTTTTTAAATTATTATTTTTTAAAAAAAAACCAACTATTTAGTTTACTCTTAAAAAAGAAATAATAAAAAATTTACTTGTATGCTGATCATCCATTCTGGTTCAGGTATTTTTTTTTTAAATCTGTCAGACTTCAGTAAAGTGTATCCATCCCCCTGACAGCAAACAATTTCCTACATCATAGGCCTTGTCCGGACTGGAAAAAAAAAAAAAAATCTTTGAAAATGGTTTAGCAAACATGACTTTACACTTAAGAGTAGAGCTTTGTTTCCTTTTGGAGACCTGCTCAGTGGTCTTGGCTGATACGGCCTCAGACTTCTGCTCAGGTGTGTCTTGGTTCTGAAATTTAGCTTCTAAACTGCCTACATCTTCAACCCCCCCCTTTTTTTTTTAACCACTTTCAGAATTTTAAGAGATTAACAAAAAGTGGCAGTTTTTGCAAATTTTATGCATTCTTTATTTTTGATTTTTTTGAGACAGACTAGATTCTCATTTTTAGATGGAATTCCTCGCAGACAGAACATGAACAGTACTGGGATTACCAATGGCTGTCAGAACTCCCTTTGTATTCAAAGGTGTAAACAGTCTGGGTTCACTGGCTATATTTGTGTATGCTTTTAACTGAACTTTTTTTTTTTTTTAAAAAGGCATTTGTCCTTTACCTATGGTGTCCTCATTTTGATGCGGTTGCTCTTTAAGAGGGGAGTACCTTTTCTGAGGATTTCAGCTCCCAAGTTGTTCATTAGTCTGACGAAGGTCTTGCTTTGGTTTCCAGTGGTTCTGTGCTATAACCTTTATTCCTGCCGAGTACAACTTCATATTCAGACTTTTGCTTCAGCAATAAATCTTTCATGCCTTCTGATGTACTGAAAGTAGTCTTTGCTTATTGCTTTTCCCCCCTCCCTGGACTTCAGTTATGTATAAATCTTTCTGTTAGTTTGGCTGAAATCTCCAGTGTTTTAGTTGTCTCTCTTGGCCCTTCTTCTTCTGCAGATTGGAAAGATCTGCTTAAGGCCTGCCGCCTGTACTGCAATGGTGTTGACATCTGTGTGTTTGCAGTGGTGTTCCAGTTAATGACATGATGTGCAGAAATTTAGACATGTTTTCTTAGATATTGGTACCATATTTGTGAGTAGCAACGAATTGCATTGTTACTGTCACTACCAATAGCTTTAAAGATGGTAGCTACTCTTTTTTTTTTTTTTTCTAAATTACTGGATCTTACGCATTTCACTGGCAACTGACTTCATGTGTTACATACAAGTGTTACTCAGTGTTGTGTCATCCCCCAGCCCTCCAAATGCCTGCAAATTGACTCTGAAACAGCATTTTCACTACAGGTACTGTTGGCATGCACATTTTACCTTCCTTGTTACTAGAGTGAATATTTCAATACTTCTTTAACTGAAATATTAATTCTATCTAGTATTGGAAATAAAGTATTATTTCAGAGGGTGATCATTTAAGTATTCATCTGTGAAAGAATTCCTTGGTGATAAATAAAATTGATTTTTAAGCAGATATACATGTGCGCAGTAAATAAGTTGGCATGGCAAATGATGTAGGAAATGGAAACAAAGTAGTAGAGTGCTGTGAAACCAATCTGACCATTACAGATTTGGAAAATTGAGTAAGTCTTCCAAGAAACATAGGACTGGTATTCATTGATCAAAATGACTATTTTCTAATATCTGCATGTGAATAAGGATGCTGAATTGATTGAAATAAACCCGTGTTTTCTCCATGCTCACTGGCAAAATAAACTGTTGTGAGATGGCAGACTACCTGACCCTACTGGGATGAAAACTGTACTAATTCTGTCGGAGAACTTTGCAGGCTTCTCGAGTGTGATTTTATTGACTTTTTCTAGTGGTCAGGTATGTAGCGAAGCTTGTCTTTGGGCAGACCGGCGCCTGTTACCTTACTGTGAATGTCTACAAGTTGGAAATGGGAAGCACAAATTTCTGCTCATCTGTGCTGTGCCGGGAATGACACTGTTGAGAATGTTTGTTTTCTTTGATTGTGAGTCACTCTGTTCAACTGATATTTTATTGCTTTCTCAAACAGATGAAATGCACTTTAAAAAACTGTATAATAGGCGATACTGATATTTTGTGCAGATCCCACTGAATTTGCAGCAGACATGGGAAAATTTGGGAAACTGATTCCCATTAGTCACTCATTTCGTTTTTCTTAGAAATGCAAATTATTTTGTGTTCTGTTCAGAAGCTGTGATTTACTTCACAATATCTAGGTTGCTATTTTTATTAGAATCATCAGGGATGATACTGACTTTGCAAATTTAGTGTAATATATTCTAACCACTGTTTTTCTCTGTGCTATGATGCTAATATTTCCTCTGCTTTGGAGCGTGCTGTACTTGAGTGCCAGCTAAACATTGATCTTCTCGTGTTCTGGTCATGCTGATAGATGAGCCTACTGATAAAGGGCATTAGTCCAAAATAATCCTTTAATATTTGGTGTACAGTTATGATAATCTGATACAAGCATTGATTAAAACAGCAGTTTAAACTTCTATTTTTATCAAGTTTGATTTTTCAATAACTATTTTGATATTATGTTTTCTTTTACCAATTAATTTCCAGTCTGCCTGAATGAAAGTGCAATGTTTGGTGGAGCTTAGGCCTGTGTTTTAAGGACTATGCTTTTTATGGCAGTTTTTTTAAAATCTGGTTGTATTGAGACAAAATAGGGCAGTTACCTGAGAAAGCTCTTTCCGAAGTGTCTCAAGAAGAAGAAAACCTTGAGAATTAGACCTCTGTGTGGAAGACTAATGTAAGCCAAGACTGCTGAAGCAGTATCGTACGCATGCAATAACACTCAGGTACTCATCTGTCTGACTGATGCAGTTGAGAGCTTTTGTTAATCTCAGAAACGAAATTTTTAGACTAAAAGACATCTTTTAGCAGTGATTTCTTTATAAACCTCAAAAGGAACACTGGGATAAAAACTAGCGCAGATAAACTAAGCTTGGGTTCTCATTCCTTCCCTGTTTCTTGCTCTGATGCTGCTGTTCTGTGCTGTATGAAGACTTTCCTTACATTTGCCTGCTTATGATGTTGGTTTGTTAGAAAAGGCAGACCAAACGAAATAGCGTTACTGAGTTGCAGATTTCTCTACTCTTTATCCAACTTCCGAGTACAGGCAGAAAATGTTGAATTAATACTGAATAGCATTCTAGTGGTCCAACTGCGGTGATCCTTCAAATTGCTTTAGTCCACAAAGGCTGAAGCTTTTCAGCAGCCACTTGGTACCGAAAGGGCTTGTATGGGAGACTAACTCCTTCCAAACCTTAAAACAATAAAGGTACAATGAAAAGGTACAAACACTCTTTTTCCAATTCAGCGTAGTTATTTTTACCTCAATCTTAATTAAAAAAGTGGGATGTGTTACATGATAGTGCTATGCTTTCTGTGCCAATAAATTCAAAGAACTTATTTCTGAAGATGCAGTTATTCAGGAGCTTTATTACTGAAAAGGAATGTTATTTGTTCCCAAAATGTAGCGGTGTTAAAATAGGTAACACCTAATGTTAGAATTCTGAGTTTCTGGGAGACCGATAAATTACATACATTCAGGTTAAAGTTTGTTGAAGGTGGGGATGTAAATGTCACGTAACTGTATTTTTCAAGTATAAAAGGAACAGAAAACGGGATACTAGTCTAAAATGGTGACAAATCAAGAAAAGCAGTATGAATAGGTAATCTAAAATTTTAATTTCGTGACCTTTCACACATGTGCATTGAGTATTTTCCTTAACTGGAGAAAAGGCCTGTAACGCATGCTGAAGTGTTCAAGCTTGTATAAATGATTTGAAGAGAAATAAATGATGTAGAATATATATCTCCGTATACAACATATCATCAATATATTATGTGTCTAGATAAATACTTTCAGTTTCATTTCAGAACAGCAAGCTTTTGAATTGCATTTCAAAACAAAGCTGCTGAAGGCAGAGTTCCCCGAAGGAGGAACCCGACAGGAGATGCCCTCTCCTGCGCTGGGTGCGTGGGTCATCGTTTCCCGCTGCCCGTTTCTGCCTGTCTTCCCTGCCAACTTAATCAAGTCTGCTTTTCACTCATTTTGTTCTATTTAATGAAGATCAGTCTGTAAATTTAAGAAAAGGTGTGAGGAGAGCTCATTCCCTTTCAACGCCGTGAACGGGGTAATTACAAATAGCGGTAATTCCCGCAACAGCTTCTGGAAAGGTCACAGCGGCTGCAGTGCACTGTGTATCATAAATCTTTTTGAATGACGTTCTGATATCACAAAAAAGCGAGACTGCATGTACAAAGGTGTCAGCACAGTTTAGGTCAGTTAAATCCGATACAAAATACTACATCAAAAGGGATATTCCTGTTATCAGAGTAGCAGGGCTGGGAACTTCCAAAGCTGAGCACTTCCAAAATGCTGTGTCCTAAAAACCTCTTGTGCTAAAGGAAATCAATATGTGTGTGACTTCTGTAGGACACCAGAAAGAAATGTCTGCTTCAGTGTTCAAAATCGCTACCGTTTATTTCAAGGTTTGTAAACTTTTTTTTTTTAAAAAAAAGGGGGATGGGGCAAAAAAAAAGCCAAACCCACAACCAAAACACTGAAATGTTGATCTTTTTCTGTTGAATTAGAGGCAGCAATTAAAAGGAGATTTGGAACAACTGTGCTCAATTCTGGGTTAATTAGAGATGCCAAACTTTCAGCTAATTGTTACATCTGTGGAATAGCAGGGGTTTATTAAGGGGGCAGTCATCATTTGTGGCCCATCTTGCTAATACTATACCAAGTCCTAATGAGGCTAGTTCTTATTCTCCCATCGTTTGCTGTGTTAAGTTGTAACGATCTGTTGGCATCAGCAGCTTGACTGAGGGAAGCCACTCCGCTCTTCTGAGCACTGTGGGGTTTTTGGCATTGCGTGAATAAGGCTTTTTTGCTTTTTATTCTGTGATAATCATCAGATGGGGACTGTAGGTACTCAGTTTTATGCTTGGGGCCTTAACGTACCAAATGGCCATGAGAGTGTGTGTATATATATAGTTGTCTTGTCCAAAGTGCTCAAATGCTTGAGATGTAATTGCATCAATGTTTAAGTGGTTCATAAAAGTTTACCTTAATTAGAGGTAGGTCTTTAGACACTTCTCTATAAATTTTTAAAGCATCGAGTAATAATTGGACATGAGGTCTAGCTTGCCTGCCATGGGACATACCTGGAATATTCCATCCCAGGAAACTCAGTGACCCTCATTTCCCTTTGACAGAACTGGAGAACGGCGTAAGAGACCTAAATTGGATGTACAAATTAAGCATGTTATCTATACTGTATATACACACACACGTACTTAGGTGTAGCATCTGTATGTGCATGCTGACTCTTGCATCGCCTACACTCGGCAGGCCCAAGAGCGTGTACTGAGATGGACACTCTTCCCCTTCCCCACACCTAATCCTAATCATTTTCACTTGAAAAAGCCCGAAGACGGTGAAGGAAGCCCGTTCTTCACGGGAACCCTGCATGAGTGGGCAAAAAGTCTCTCAAACACAGAGCAGAGCAGGGGCCTTCCAGGAGGTATTTTGCACAACCAAGCAGGGCATAGATACACCTCCCAAAAAAAACTCTTCCCAATACGCACCGAGGGAAGAGAGATTTCTAAATGGTAGTTTCAGCTCCCCATAAATTACATGATGCTGAGTGCATGGATTTGCTTGTTAAAAGTTGATGCGTTATTTTTATTATAATAAAGGGGTTATGAATATTTTGCATTTTTTTAACAACAGTTAATGATTAGATTATTTTTGTGTTTCTTTCTTGTCATTTCTTGGTTTCTCCATTAGCAAGGGAGGACAGTCACCCACTCTGAAGCAAACATAACTTAAATTCTTCCTAAAGATCATTTGTTACCTGATGTTCTGAATCGAGGTCCATCGCCTTAGAATGGAATAGGATCTTTTCCTAGATAAAGCCCTTTCAGCAGCCTCCACCAATACAGTTCCCGTGTATTTATGCCCAATCTTCCTGATGTGTTTGGATTTACTCATTATTTTTTTATGGACAAGAACAGTTGAATGTACATAATTAAAAATTTTATTCGTGAGACACTATGGCTAGTCACCTCTTGTTACCTTAAACTCTTTTTTCCTGGGCTCTCTTTATTCAGTAGACATTCTTTTGTACCTGGGAACTGTAAATGGATCAGTATCTTCAGCACGCACGTTAATAATGTCTTAGACAACTTTTACCTTTGAATTTGGTGTTATTGTAGCTCCTGGAAGAGCACTTTCAGTCCACAAAATACACTTACGGTTCCGGCTCTCCCCAGAAGTCCCATTCATTGCATATGTTACTTGAAACAGTTCATTTACTCATGTCTGAGTGTGCCAGTACTCCATAACGCCAAGGCTTCACCCCCAGAGATTTAATACACTGGAGTATTAAAATACATCTTCCTCTGTAAAGTACCGCTCCCTGCAGGTACAAATGCATTACAGAACTTGCCCTGTAGCTTCTACCACACTGGTGATTTCTCACTTGGAAAGTAATCACTATTGTCTGGATCTTGGACTGCTGGCACAGTTCAGCTACTCCCTTTTCCCCCCTGGTTACTGTCTGTTTCAACAGCTTAAAAAAAAAAGTGCTTATTTTTAGTCTGGAGGTGGATTCTCACTGTCAAAAAGAAAATGCTGAGTCACTTTATTCCTTTTTTTTCTTCTTTCTCTTATTTGGCAGCTATCAATTGTTACTGATTCTTAAAGCTAGTTTAGCATGCTATAGAAGTTACTATTAAGTAGTTATTTCTTGAGTGACAGCATAAATAGTAGTCCTCTTTCCAAGGATTACCCCACATGCTGAGTACTCTGGGGTAGAATATTTGTGGTTCCTTTGAGAAGATACTCTACTTGCATGTAAAGAGTTGTACCTTACTCCATGTAACAAATAATAATAATCATATTAGAACAGCTTATGTTGAACAAATACTTTTATTTACAAGAGCATATGTGACAGTTTAAAATAAAAAATGGAACAAGTTTACTTTCAGTCTTCAGACTGCCTTAGATAAAGTCTCCAGCTTGATTGATTTCTTATTTGGCGCTCTAATTTGGAGATCAAGTTTGTGGAAAAGCAGTAACAATCCAGTAACTTGGTACCAATCTCAGTGTTGAAAACCACATTGTATAGCTTAGTCTCTTCGCACATAGAAGATGTTGTATCCAAGTTCGACCATACCGCCAATAAGCAAGGCCCACAAGGGGATAAATACATAGGCTAGTTTCATCGTAGTAAATCGTTGCAGTTTAGCACAGAGGGCAAGGCAGAAAGCCAATTTAAGCAGCATTGCAATGAGATACCAGGCTTTTTTCTTGATGTTTTGGGAGCCATTGCGAGGGTCGAAGCCAGACTTGCAACGTCCAGCCATTTTTACAATTAACATAACTAGAAGAATAGTATCAAATATCCAGACTGGAATAAAAATGAGGAACCAGTTCCATGGTGCTTTCTCATCCAACTTCAGCACCAGCATGATCAGGAAGAGTAACGTAAAAAGCCATGTCAGTAGTACTCTCTGCGCCAGGGACATTCTCATTTAAACAGCTTTGAGAGGAAGTCTGTCACTGTCAGCAACAACCTAACAAAACAAAAGAGGGGGGGAAGCATCAAAAGATGTCACTGCACAACCATCAGGCATATTCCTTGAAAAGGAGACCAGTTCTTGTTCTTGCTTTCCCACCCCTTCTAACCTCACCTACATACTGCTTCCTAGGATTTCTTTTATGACAGCCATTCTCAGCAAAGCACTCTGTCTTGGTCCTGTCCACCATGCAATTTAAGTACCTTAAGTCAGCTGTGTCAAAATTTGTTCTATGAAACAATTTATGCTTTAATCCTAAACTAGCTGTCAAACTCATTTAGGGATTTTTGTATGCTAAGAACACGTTTAGATCCATTTTCCTCCAGTACTGAGGCACTCATAGTTAACACTTGAAAATAAACCTAACAATTCTCACTCTATAACAAAATAATGACAGTAAAATGTAAACCAACTAACAAGCACAAATAAACCATCTGAAAGATGCTGCAGCTGAAATGACCCAGGCTGAAATGGAGCAACTAAGCACCGCTACCACTTTCTGTCAAGTAGCAATCTTAACACTACTAAAAGCTGCAGTAACATTTGCTTTCTGGCAGGTATGTGAAGTACAGACACTGTCTGACAGAAACGCTATTTAGGTTTATTGGCTTGGTAGTATATTCAAATTTCTATGTAGTCACGACGAAAGAAAAACAAGGACGCACACACCTTCCACTACAGTCATAAAAGTTAGTTTTCGTATTCCTAACTGAGAGGCTTTTACCACTGCATCTGCCAGAAGGTTTCACTGCAAGTATAAGAAGCAGTGGTGAGAAGAACTATGATCTTCCTGAAGATGTCATGCTACAAAGATCAACAATTAATACATACCAGTGAAACAGTGCTGAAATAGGTTTCTTAGTTATTTTAAAAATTTGATCTTTCCCTTTAGAACACTGATATTCTTTCACTTGAAATAAGAAAGTGAACTTTGATTTGTTCCAGATTACAAAAACATTTAAATTACTGAAAGTGAGATGATGTGTTCTGAAGCATCTAATCCTCACCACCAGACACTGCGAGGGAAGGACAAGACCTGCGTCCCCTGCCTCCTCAGTGACCCTGGCCACAAGCTGCTGCTGCCGCCTGTGTTATTACTGACACTAACAAGATCACACCATTAAGCCTGTCAAACTCACTGAACAAGCAGAAATCTATTAACACCTTTTTCTCTTTAACTGAGTTGTTAGTTTTTTTGCCAGATTAGCAAGTTGAACCGACTTTGTGCTCAGATAAGCACTGGAACCAGGAGGAGGGAAGTCAAAGCTGCTGCTTAACTAGTTAGGAGGTGACCTCGTACATTATTAGAGCTAGGGGATAACAATTTTGTACACCACTAAAGTTATCCTACAATTTAAATCTGTATGTTCTGATACAGAGTTCAACAGACCTACTTTTTTGTTCAGTCTGGGTTTGAAGTTTCAATGGATGTTATTTAGTGGATAGTAGTGGGATTTCTTTTAAGGCTCCCATTTAGCCTAAAATAATCTAAATTGGAGTTGCTGTCAGTGCATCCACTCCCTTGTGTTAGGGCAGACTGACTCACAGCAGGCCAGTTCCTCGGGCTGTTTAAAATAGGGTATTTTTAGTTTGCTTTTTGCTGTCTGAGTTGTGCTCAGATCACCGAAGGGTCTGGTGAAAGCCAGTCACTGGCAGGGGGGACCCGAGACCCGCTCCTTAGGGAAGGGGTGAAGCTTAGCAGTGACTCTCACTATAAGAGTTAATTGCTAAGTAGACAGAAAAAAATGGAGGAGGTTTAGATGGCATTGCTCTTTTCTTGTTATAGAAACACACCTAAACCAGGTGGCAGGTGCTGAAGATTACAGAACAATTACTATGACCTGCCTGAAGTATTTCCAGTATTTTGAAAACATTTCAAGTATTCTCAAGTGCAAGTCTGTGGCTAAAGTGAAGAGAGTAGTGATCTCAACCAAAGCTTCAATGTTCCTTTCATGAGAATGTTTTTAAATACTAGTTCTAGAAATCAATGCTACAGGTACTACCAGACAAAGAATCTCTTACTAGCAAACTGGAGAAAGTGGAAACCAAAGAAACAGACTGGAAATTTGGGCCTGAAAGGGAAAAAAAGGAATGCAACACTGTTAAAAGTATCAGGTTATCAGATACTCAGAGAAAGTGCTATCAACTGTCTCTGGAAGAAATAGAAAGCTACTGAAGATGTTTTAGATGGGGCTACTCAATTTGAAGGTTGCTCACTTGATGAAAAGATTTTCAGTTTTCCTAAGTGTTCAGAACCACTTTATAACAATTCTAAAAAGCATAGGCAGATAACGCAGCATGGGACCTTACACTGCCTTTCTTTGAGCTCACTAAGACATGTAACGGCAAGATTGTGCAGGACTGCAAAGCTCCATTCAATTTTAGAGGCTTTTTTCGGACGCAAACTCAAGAAAATCCAAGTGTATTTTTGCGATCTTACAGTCCTGTAGTCCAAGTAAAGGAAGCTACCAAATTTTAAAGACTGACAGCTGGGGATACAGCTGACATAATGATGAAGGGTTTGATTACATGGAGCACTTAACCACCTCTCATTAAGAAAGAAAGGAGATTACCAGCAGATTCTCAGCTAGAGGCCAGCTATCACAGCAAGAAGGTTAACACTGGAAAAAGGATGCACATATGGTACAAGTCTGAATTAACTCTTATGTGAAAACAGTGAAGAAACATTAAAGGCAGAGTGTAAAAATAAACACTCTTGACTCCTTAAAGGACTCATCTAATTAGTAGGAAGTGAAAGCTTTCAGTAATGAGAAACACCATCTACAATAGTATTACTGACCTTGGTGGGATGATCTACATAATTAGAATATTATGATAGCTAATTATATCCTGTTTAGAAGGAAAAGAAATACAGTGGAAACTTACACATGACAGTCAGCTCAATATTAATGATAACACAGATCTGTAAATTTAAATTTAAGCCTTGGATATTGCCTAACAGAGTTGAGAAAGTGATATTGTACTGAAACCAAATTAAACAGTACTCCAGCTTGATTAAGAGGCATTTTAAAGCCGATTGGGTAGGTATGCATAATTTAACACCTAGAAAGAAATATTCCAGCAGCTCCGTTTTAAAGCCACATTTAAGCTAGTCCGATAGCAATACAGCTTAGGCATTCACAAACTGTCCTTGCAATTGGTGCGTTCTTAGTTCAGGTGGTCTACGGAGATTTAAAAGTGCAAATAAAGTCAAACTACAGCATCCCCTTAACCGGCGTGCTTGGTTTACCGATTTTCAGCGACACGGTAATTTAAGAGTCTTTGAGACTCCCGAGTGCTGAATTTGGCTGAAAGAAAAATAAATAAATAAATAACGAATTCAGGAACTATTCAGAGGCACGGAAAGAGGAAACCGGGCAACCCCAGCGAGGGCGCCGGGCTCAGCAAAGCCTCCCAGGGCATTTGGCAGCCTCCGGCCGTGCCCTGAGGCGGACCGGACGGCTCCCAGCCCGGGCCCCGGCCCCGCTCACGGCGGGCCCCGGTCGCTGCCCCACCCACCCCCGGCGCTCCGGGGGGTGCCCGGCCCGGCCCGGCGCTCGCTGCTCCGGCCGGCGGCGGCGCCTCGGGGAGCCCGGGCCGGTCCCCGCGGAGCTGCGGCCGGACGAGCAGGGCCGGGCCGGGCCGGGCCCGCAGCCCCGCGGACGGGTCAGGGCCGCCCCGCCTCTCCCCCCGACCCCCGCTTCCTCGGCCCCCGCGGCCGACCCCGGGGCCGCCCGGCCTCCTCCGCGCCCCCGCTCCAGCCTTCCCCGCCGCCTCACTCCGTTCCTCCCGCGGCCGAGCCGGCCCTCTCCCGAGGCTCCCCCCGCCGAGGCGCCGCTTGCCCCAACGGTTAGCGGAGGGCCCCGTCCGCCGGAGGAAGGACGAGCGCGCCGCGGGAACCTGAGGTGGAAACCCCCTTCCCCCGCTCCCTCCCCCGCCACCTACCGCAGGGGCCCGGGCCGCCCTGCGCCGCTGCCGCCTTCGCACGGACCCGCCGCCGCCGCCTCCCCGCGTAGGGTCTCGGCGCATCCCCCTCCCGCCCGGCTACACGGCACCAGGCGCGCAGGTGAGGGGGCGGTGGGCTCTCCCCGCCCGCTCCGCCACAGGAAACCGACCGCCTTCCTCACCCGCCGCCCCGCGCCTGGCTATTGGGCAGCGGGCACGCACGTCCTACCGCCCCCCGCTGTCATTGGGTAGCGGCGATGTCGCTCAAGTTAATCCCCGCCTACCCCCCCCTCAGCTAGTCGGTCGTGGCACCGCCCATCAAGGTCAGCCAGCCCCCTCACGGCCGGCGGCCCTTCAGCCTTAAGCCCACCCCCCGCTCCATCTTCTTTGCCGCCGATTCGTGCAGGAGGCTGTCTGTCACGTCGGCCCCGCCCCCCACCCCGGGCGAGATGTCCGTCAAGCACAGCCCCCACCTCCCTCCCGCTCTCGTTGGACAGCGCCGCCGCCAGTCACCCGTCGGCCCCGCCCCCGCAGGCGGAGGGGGCGCTGTTGGCTACCGACCTGCGCTCGGCCCCGCCCCCGCCGCGGCGGCGCGCGCGCCCGAGCGGCGGCAGCAACAGCGCGCCACCCGAGAGGGCGCGCGCCTCCTCATCCTCCTCCTCTTCCCCCCCGCTTCCTCCCCCCCCCCTCCCTCTCCAAGCTGTTGCCTCGCGCGCGCCCGCCCGCCTCCTCGCCGTCTCGCGCTCCCCTCGCCGCTGTTGTCTGCGGCGCGCGCCGGCCCGCTCCGCCGCCTCACCGCGGCACCGGTAAGGTCGGGACCCGCCTCGGTTAGCGGGGGAGGAGGAGGAGGAGGAGGAGGAGGAGGAGGAGGAGGAGGAGGAGGAGAAGGGGGGCGCCAAGTTCCAGGCGCGGCTTGGGGTAAGGGGCCGAGCGGTTTCGGTGGGGGCGAGGCGGCCGGAGCGGCTCCGGTTGAGGCGGGGGTGCCGGTTCGGTGAGGGGTGACAGGGCTTGGGGGGGGTTGGGGGGTGGGGGCGCTCGGTTGTGCGGGGCGGTACGCGCATCCCCGGCGGGGCCCGCCGCCGCGCCCCCCGCCCCCGCGGTGTGCAGCCTGACCGGGGGAAGGGCGGGAGGCCCGCGGCCTCCGCGGCGCTGAGGTCCCCCTCAGGCGGGAGCCAGCGCGGGTGCCCGCGCCCCCCCCCCCCCCCCCCCCCCCCCCCCCCCCCCGGGCCCTTCCCGCCGTGGCGGTGGGGGGGGTGTGGGGGGAGGGCGGTGCTGAGGGGGGCCCTTCCCGCCGCGCCGTGTCACCGCCTGAGGTGCGGGCTGGCTCCCGCCGTCGGAGGGGGCCGCGCCGTCTTGACCGAGCTTTGGGTAACCGGGCTCGTTGGCCTGCCATGGCTAAGTTTATCGTGGGCGGTAGGCGTTCAGTTATGCGTTCGGGGCTCGAGCTGCTGGCCGTTGCCGGGCGTGTTATTCCCACTTGCTAAGTCCGACTTCTGTAATACACCTTTTCCTGGGTAAGTTGCTCTAGCGCATCTCCAGCTGCTTTAGTGCCTCTGTCAGGTGATAGGACTGTTTTTCGGCATCTTCACCTTCATCTCTGACCTCGTCTCCTTCTCTGTGCTTGTACTTTACACGCCTTCCTCTTCTTTTGGTGCCTTCTTTCTTATTCCTTACCCCATTTTTCTCCCCTTTCTGCCCTGACCCAATGACAGCCTGTCTATACCTTATGTGTTGTCCTTAGTTTTCAATTTGGGAGTCTAAATGTTAGGCTACTTCCCGTGAGTTAAAATCTCTTCTGTCATAGTCATTTCCCTGGTAAGTGTTTTATTTGCTGTCCTTCCTATGAGAAACAAAGGAGAGAGCAGAGGGGGAAGATGATCACGCAGTAGCAGGGCTATCCAGGTGTTTGCTGCTTTTGTTTTTCATACGTACTCCCTGTGTGCATGTGACTCAGGTGTATCAGATTCGGTGACAAAAAGTCCATATTCTCAACCTCTACGCTTCGTATCTTGTCTTTTACTGCTTTTACATGTTATTGGTCACTTGAAAAGTAATGGGGCTGAGTCTTGCATTTTGTTCCAAATTTGCCAGTGTCTTATCCATCTGTCATATAATTACCTGGAAAAAGTAATTAATTGGAAAACCTGACTTGTTGAAAGTATTTTAATTAACATTCTGCAATTCTTTGTGATGAAACATTCCTACAGAAAATGCAGCTGGCTTTACAATTCTGACACACGAGTTCTCTAATAGGAATGAGACTAAATACAGTGTGTCATCGGTAATTTGTCCACTTATATCTTCCTGTTGATGCTGTTAAACAGATGGTGGTATCTGTTTTATCGGGGAGAAGTGCATCACTTGAAATAACCTGTTAATCCGAGTAAGTGAATCCTAGTATCTTTAGCTGCACTCGGAATGGTCACTAAGTGGCAGAAGGATATATTTCTGTTACGTACTTGGCATGAGATGTTTTGGTTTTCTTGGGTTTAGACGCTAAAAGCCTTCTGTGAATAAATCTCTGGGTTATAAATAGCTGTATGTATTTGGCTATTTCTGTAGCTCTGAAGGTTTTGGTGATCTTCTTTGATTTGCCTCTTTATTTCTGACTCCCTGGAAAAGATAATCCTTTTCTCAGAAGTCTTATTTTTGTTCCAGTAAGGTGTTTATGAACTGATGTATGTACACACATTGTACTTCTGTCAGTTTTGACTTTTTTTTTTTCCCCAGACCTCTACAAAATTTTGCAAACAGTTTTCGTTTCTGAAGGCAAAGTTTGAGAGTGATACTTGGAACTGGTGTGTTTAAGATCCTGATCCTCATTTGAAGTGGAATGTTTGTGCAGTTGAATTTTCTGTTGCTATGTTTTGCTGCCAATGTATGTTTTTATTCTGGATATAAATATTATAAAGGATAAAACAGGAGCCTGAGTCATCTGAAAAAGAATTTTGAAACCTAGTTAGTTTGATTCAATGCTTGTAGTAGATTTTTCTCCTCTTGTGTTGTGTGGAATGTGACATACAAATAAATTGTCAGTAATTATTGGGAACTCCATGGAGCGTTTCAAGTATTCTGGTAGTACTGGATTTCTCCCAAAGCAGAGTTAGCTCAGCTTGTCTCAAAAAGTTGGTCCTAGCTGTATCCATATCTGCCTAATATTGGTGTGAATTCTGGGAGAACTCAAAATCCTGTAGGCTTTGAAACAGGAGACAGAGTATCGATGTGGTATTGGAAGGGAGGCATAGGTGCATTAAAAAGACTTCCAGTCAGCGTTGTTTGAGGCGGTTAACCAGGCAGCGAGGGTGGAGCAGCTCTTGGAGTTGAACAATGCTGTTCCTGTCACAGCTGGCAGGGGTCACTGGAAAGCAGTGGACATTATTTCTTTCCCAGTTCTCCAAAGTTACATATATTGTCTTCCCAGGCTTTTTCTAATTATCGTATCTTCTACTTGTTTATAGTAGAAATTTTGTTGAAGAAATAAAAACATCTTTTTTTTTTTTTTTTTCCTTTTCTCAGGACCCCTGTGGGTGAGAGTGATGACAGTCACAGGGCTGGGTTATTTTTTTTGTCTGTGAGGAAGTTCTTTTCCTAATAAACAGTACGCTCTACAGATTCATCACCAAACTTCATGTGAATTTTTAGCTAGACTTACTAAGGACACAAAGCTTGGACAGTTACTTTCTTTGTCTGACTTCTGCTGTTTGAGTAACTTCTTAGTCAGCCAGATGACGAAACCAAATTTAATGGCAACTGAAAAACATTAAGTACCTACACAGTGACAAATTTATAAAAATTTGTCAAAAGTACCTGTCAAAAGTTTTATAACTTTTATAACTTTATGTTTATTTTTGACCCAAATGAATATTCCCACCCAAAGCAAGGCAGTTATAATTGAGTCCCTTCTTCCCTCAGAAAGAGAGCAACTAACTGCTGGCCAGTCTACGTGCGAAGCTCTGAGCTGTCATGGTGTGTACTGCGACTGGCCCAGCCAAATAGTTGGGGCAGATTGTAATATGGGTGGGGGGGGCAGGGAAAAAAGTGTTAGCTGAGGTGGAGAAGGACAATAGAGAGCCGTGGTACACTGGTGAAAACAGACGGACTTAATTATTTTTCCCCGGGGAACAAGGTAGGCCTTTTTTTTTCTGTAATGTTTTTGTTTTTTAAGAAGGAAACAACCAAAACTCTTTTAGGATAGCTCTGACAGAGATACTGTTCCTTCTGACTGTTTAAGGACAGTTGACCACTGCTTACTCTAAGACATGTAGTGGCGTGAAAAATAAAAGACTTTGAAAGCTTTAAATACCTTTTTTTTCTCCCTTGAGTTTACTGTGCTGTTATTCATAAAGCTTGTTCTTGTTGGGTGCAGAGGAAGTGGTTAACTGCTTGAAGAAATGATACTCAGATTTGTAAGGATAATACGAGAGCTTAATACATTACCTGTAGGGGAAAAAAGAGTGAATTAGGGCTATAATGCATTACTGTGTAGTGCTTGGGTATGGTCTACATGTAATCATAGAATAATTTAGGTTGAAAGGGGTTGCTGGAAGTCAGTTATCTGGTCCAACCCCATCTCAAAACAGGGCCAGCTTCAAAGTCAAAGCAAATGTATACATATATAGAATTACCCATTAAGTTGTCAAGAAGTTTGGAAATGTATCTTATGTTTGTGGTTTGGGGTTTTTTTTTTAGTTGAGGGGAGGATATCAGAGAGTTCGTAGAGCTATTCTCTCGTTTCTTAATTTAAATGTGCAAAGGGGATTTTTTCCAAATTCACTTCTGCTGGGAATACTCTTTAAGTGAGACGTGTAGTGTTCAGTATTTAATTCTTTTTTCATGTGAGGTGGTCTTAGTAGACGTACTCCAGAGAGACTAGATGGCTTCCTGGAATGAGTCCAAGCATTGGATTGAACTCCTGTTTGCAAATACATTTGTGGTTCTTGTTCTTAAAAAATAAAATACAATTGCAAAGTGGGAGAAGAAATTAAAGCAATATAGCATCAAACATGAAGTCATGCAAGCCTTGCATTTTGGAAGTTGGCCAGCGCCAGATGCTTCTGGGGGTTAGGTGGTTGGCAGATGCCAGCCTGGCAGCTAAACGCTCTTCGTGTTCAGCTGTCTTAAGGGACAGTTTGTTCTATGCTTGCCATGTTGCTCATATGCTTTCCTTGGTATTTGCTACCGGCCGTTGTGGGGTTGGGTTTAGGTAGAGTTTCTATGGCCAAATACAGCCCAGTGATCTTTTTGGATGTTTTCTTGCATCCTTGGCCATGGAGTTTGTGATCCCCTCAGCTGTGTGCTTATTTTTTTCTTATTATTGTGTGTTTAAATAGCTGCTTTCTTTTTGAGTCCGAGTAAAATCTTGGCTTCAGTGACTTCCTGTGGTACTGAGTTTAAGAGTCTAATTATGTGTTGTAATATAATATTTCTCTGTTAAAAGTTTGGCTTTGCTATCCTCTAAGCTCAGTTAATGAATGAAGTTCCCAGTATTATTGGAAGCTGTTGTTTTCTTGACTATATTTTCTGTGTATTTCTTAAAGTCTCATTTAATTTATAATTCCTGATTTTTCTGTTCATACTTGCCTGTCTCAACAGGAGAGTCTTTCAAGTGGTTGATAATTCATAGCCTATCTCAGGACACCTGCCTGTCCCCCACTATCTTAATATTCTTCTTCAAATAAAGTATCTGCATTTCGGGTCAGATTGCACAACTGATCAACAGAGCTGTACCACAGTGTTTTCCTTCTCATTTCTCTTTTATTCAGGTGTCTCGGTACTCTTCTGACTATAGGATATCAAGTGGAAGAGCTTACAGAGTTGCCAGATTTCCTTTCTGAATTTGAGATACCTGATTTTAAAGCTTTGTGTGGTGTACGTATTTAACTCCCCCCCCCCCCCCCTTTTAGATATAATTTGCATTATTGATACTAAATTCTGTTTATGTTGTTTATTCACTGTTAAAGTTGATCCATCTTCTTAAGCTTCGCTAATGCAAGATTAATTGTAATCTGAAAACGTTACTACTTCAGGTTTTCTTTTCTTCTCAGTTGTATAAAAAATAAATATAGTGAGCATTACTGGACCTATTTACAGAAGCTTGAGGTTTGGAATAATAGGGCAGGGCTCAGTTCACACCATTTAAGGACTTAGGCAGTACTTCATAAAAACTCTAGGCTACTGTTTAAATAGGGGGAGGAGGAGAGGGGAAACAGTCTTAATTAGTCTAGATTAACTCTGTTAATGGTACTTTTGAAGGCTTGCAGGTGGAAATCCAGAGTCTTCAAGTTGGCTTTGGTCAGAGCTGCCTCACTGCCGACAATGGCATTAGTGCTCATCTTACTCTGCGTTCCATAAATCTGTGGAGCTAATTCAGGTGAAAACTGCTCATTTACTTAGTAATGGTAGTCAGATTCTTGAAGCTGTCTCCTGTGTGATGGGTTCATGCTAGTAAAAAGAGGGATGGAAGCTGGTGACTGAGGAGGAGTGTGGACCGTAGTAATACTGGTTTAGAGTGGTTAAAACAGTTGTGAAGCCTTGCTAGCCCACCCTGACCTTCTCCGTTGACTGTGTGGACCTTGTGTCTTTAGTGAGTGGTTTCTTCTGCTGAAAGTTCCCTCGTAAGACCTGCGGGAACAAGCAGGAATGTGGAGCATCTCTGTAAGCTAACATTAGCTGTCAGCGCCTGATGAAGCAGCAGCATGATGGGTGTCTGTGTTCGTCTTTCTCGTAAAAGTCTAATGATTAGCATAGTTAGAAAGCTGGAAGTTGTGATTTCTGGCTGCGCTCATCCCGAATGGCTTTTATGTCAAACCTCTGGAAAGAGCTAGCCACCAAGGGCACGTGTATACTGAATGAGATCCCGAATGTCTACCCCTGTCACTACAGGGTGTTCAGGTATGTGAAGTCTAGAGGAACATAAAGAAAGCAGACTAAGAAGATTTAGTCTGAGTTTAGTTTTGGGATTAGGACGCTTTGATGTGAAGGAGAATGGGGTTTCCCAGATGAGCTTCCCTAGGATTTGTGTGCTCTGTGTCTTGGACTGACACTGAATGGAAGAGGTAGCAGACCAGCCGTGTGTGATCCAGGGAGCTTCTAGGCACCTGAGCAGGCAATAAATAATCTGTTTTGTTCAGATTGGATGCTGCTATTAATCTTTATTATCCAATTAGCCTATTGCAATAAAGAATGTTGACCTCAAAATTTTGTTCAATTTTCTGGCTGGTTTTTGATCCGTGGCAATGTTTGCTTTTCACAAACAGCAGTCTATTTAGAAGTCTTTGACATCCTTCCAAAGGCTCTTTTAAAGTCCACATATGTTTTATCACTTGCTCTTGTTTATCAGTTAGTTTGACATGTTCAGAAATACTGATAGACCAAGACACAATCTTCCTTTGCAGAAACTGCTGATTAGACCCTATCAGATAGTCTTTCAGGTATAATGGTGTTCTATTTTTAATGATTGTTTTGAGGAGCTTGCCAGATACACATGTAAGGCTTGTTATCCTGCAATTCCTTGCTTGGATCACCCCAGAGACTTTTTAAAAAATATAAGCTCAGCATTTGCTATTATGTGCCTACAGAGCAGTGGCTGTTATAAGAGACTGCAGCTTTTTCTGACAGCTCAGCTACTTCATGCCTCAGCTGCTTCAAAAACTTGCTGGATAACTATTTGTAGAACATGATGCAAACTTGGTCATTTAAGAGTGGTTTTCAGCTTCCTGACTGTAGTCATCGAGCAGCCGCAACTCTGCTGTGCATTGCCCTGGTGACAGATAAACACCGTCTTCCTAAACACCAAGTCAGTATTTTCAGTGAGCAAGATTTATTGTTGCAGGAAATGACTGTTGTGTTTAGAATCACAAGGAGGAGAAAAGCAGCGTTGGCCACTATCTTTGGGCTTGTTGTTTTTTTGGTTTTGGGTTTTTTTTTGAGTGTTTGTTAAGAAGAATGTATATATAAATGAAAAACAGTATTTCTAGAACTTCTGTTCCTTTATTTAGTTGTTACAGTTCTAAGAGCAGATGTATACATGCAATATTTCAGGGATTTCTCATTATAAGATTGTAAATATGTTTAATGGGATATGTATGTGTGTTGTATTCAGTACAAAATCCCAGGAATTAAAAAGAGCAGAACTTGAGATTGACCATATATTGTGTTTTATTTAATGTTTTTTTAAGATGCAGCATTTTCAGAAATGTCTTGGCTTGTTGATCTGCATTGCTAGCAGCAATTACTGCATTTGGACTGATGGGAATTTTGAAACTAGCATCTCTTGTGGAAGATAAGAGGCAAAATTAACTTGATTATAGTCCTCTTTAAGGGCTTGAATTTTTTTCACTTCATTAAACAATAGAATATGTTTAAATATTAGGAGCTTTTTGCTAATTAATAAACACTACGGCAGGCTCAGGAGTATGTTGTGAGAGGTGTAGAATCCTGGACTTGTCAGTGCAGAGTCCTCCCCCTCACTATTTTTACAGGTAAGGTAACTATGAAATTGTGTCATGTCCCTTCACATGGAGCCATGCACAGAAACCACTTATGTAACAAAATTAGGAAATTTGCACAGACCTTAAGGCTGAGGGCATAGATTCCAGAAATGGCTACAGCAGTTGCAACAACTGCATGCAATGTTCTTTTCCCAGAACCCGAAATAAATCTCAGAAATCCTGATACTCAACATTTTGCTACTATTTCAGACAGTTGTGTAATTCACTGGCAAAACAAGTATTCTTTGGGAGACAGTTATTTTCTGTGGTACTTCTTTAGTCATTTGTCCTTCAGATACTGGTGTTTTTACTGTGGAAGTGAAGATGGTTAAATCAAGCCTACTTCCCATCAGAATTTGAAAACTGATTGTCGCTGCAGACTGTATGCTGCAGCTGCAGCTGTGAGAGCTTCCTGCTTGGGATGGTAAGGGATAAAGGGCATGAGCTTATAAGGAAGAATATATATGCAGTGGCAGGAATGGGATCAGATACCATGGTTGGTGGGCAAAATACAGAGGCCCGAGAAAGTATCTGTTTTTCAGTAACTGACATCTTACTGGAGGCACAGGCAGGTGTGGACACGCTGCCAAATGTCTGTATGTGTCATGATATATCACGTTTGGTACGTCTGTGTTCATAAAGAACAGGGCTTGATACACAGCAGCCAGCATAGGGTCTGATTCATATTTTATTGTTGCTGTTGTCGGCCTGATAAACTCCCCAAACGGGTATCTATGGATAGTCGATGTTTTTTTTCACCAGTTGTTTGGGTGTGATTGTTTTTTTTGGTATTTTGGGTTTTTTTTTGAGACAGAATGAAGAACAAAGTCTGAAAATTCATTCTCTCTCATGAGCAGCGTCTTAGGAATGCTGGTATCCAAATTTAGCAGAGTTGTTGGGGAAAGCAAGTATGTTAATTCCTTTTTATTTACAAACTATCACGCTGTTCCTTTGGGAAAGGAAGTATGTTAATTCCTTTCTATTTACAAACTATCATGATCTTGGATTGCAAGGCAACAACTTGGGGGGGCCTTTGCTGGCATGGCAGCACGAGTACTTTTCATGCTGGCTGCTGGATAGGATCCTTAGGTTAGCAGTGTCTGATTTTTTGTTTTAGTTTTATTTTTTTCCTTCCCTTTGGCTGCTTCAGATTTTCATAAGGCTAGCTGAAAGGAATGTGATAAAACTTCCACTGAAAGGTGTGAACCGGGGAGTGACAAGTTTCTCATTTGCTTGTATACGATTTGCAATTCCGAAATGCTGTTTTGAGAACAGCGTTGCATAGATAAAGTACTTAAACAGAACACTGAGTGCATTATATAGTATTTGATGTTCCTTTTTTAAAAGGAAATGTAGGTTTAATGGTTGGTTTGTAATGCACATGAAAGGAATATGTCTTTTGAAACACTGCTTCAAGGGTTTAATCCTGTTCTTGGTGGCAGTGGCAGAACTCCCATGGATGTGAGTGTAGGAAGGATGACTCCTGGTAAGTTTTAGTGGTGTATCTGCATTACATTGATACCTGCGCTGGTTTGTTTCGTCATGGCAGAAGCAGCTTTTCAGTCAACCGAGGATGCCTAATATGACTAAGCTGTTTACTGGGCTCACTTAAAATTAACTTAACATATCAAATAATGTCAACAATTTGATGATAATGTTAACTTCTATTTTGATGTTGAACCTGGAAAGCAAGGTTTTTTCCTCATTAAAGTTATTTTCTAGCTGTGCATCAGCAGGTTTAATGTTCACTTTTAAGTGAGTTTGTGTGATACAAACGTTGCTACAAAATAAGTAGTTTAGACCATAGGCTTTACTGTCTGATTCATTGTCTCTTCTTACTTTTCATACAAGGAAATCTTAGTGAAATTATGCCTGTGATTGTGAAACTGTAATGTGGAGGATCTAGCATAATGGTCAAATAGTTGTATTGTGGAAAGCAGTTGAAACCAAGTTCTACTATTCTCATGGCTTTATGCAGTAACTTTTTAAAAACTGCCTTTAATTTGCTGCTAAGAGAAGTTCTTCCGAAAGTAATAAAAATCGATGGCATTTTGAAAAAAAACGTTTGAGACAAATGCCACAGCTCTTCAATTTTACTCTAATAGTGTCTAGTGAACATGCCAACTTCATCATTCCGTGATCACAATGAGTTGAGAAGGACATTCAAGTCTTGACTCAACAGCTGGATTATATCCTGACCATTCAGGTTAGGATTGTTACAAAGGAAACAGGTTCCTTGAAATACTTAGTGATTCACAGTGATTACAGGCAAGGAAAGCAACTATTTGCCTATGCTTCCTTGCTTGCGTTGTATTTTTAATTATGTCCTTTTGCTAGTTGACATGGCTTAGACTTGTTCATTCTTCCAAAAATTGTCATTTTTTGCCTTTGTCACTATGAGGAGCAGTTTTATTCTGAACTTCTGTCAGAGTTCAGAATAGATTTATTTTCTGTAGACTGTCATTTAGAAATGTATGCATTTATGTCTGACTTGGGTTGCCAAAACCCAGTGGAGATGAGTAAATTTTTTAAATATACTTACTTTGAATTTATTTAAGTCTCTGTAGTGTAGTATCTAATCCTGTCTTATGCAGTTACTGCACTGCTTGAATGAGCATTTAACTACCTGAAGACATCTAAGTATAGATTTCTGTGGCTCTTGAAAAACTGCTTATTTAACTGCAAGGTGTAGGGTGTATTTACTTAAAATGGAATATGATTATGCTCTGAAATGGAAAAGAAGTAACTAAGAAACCTCACTGCTGAATGGGGATTATCAAAACCAGGTACTCATCTATTTTTAGTTTTAAGGAAGTAATGAAGTTTTGATCAAAAAATGTTGCTTGCTATTTGTAGTATTAACTTTGATGGAAACATAACGAACAGCTGTGTCAAATGTCACAGAGATGTTTTTGATCAAACTTATATATGTTCTGTCTAATCTCTGAAGTTGAGAGTATTTTTTGTGTTGCTCTCAAGTCTCTAACTTGTTAAGATTAAGTTAATCTTGCTGTAGTTACTCTGCACAGGACAGTGTACAACTGAGTGCAAAAGCTGGTCCCTGTCCCAGCTGCAGGTGTTCAACACAGAACATGAAAAAAATGGCTCGATCTGGAGAGGGCGGGAGGAGAACAAGGCAGGAGCACAGGCAGTGCTCTGTTGTGCTTGTGGACGTGTATCAGCTGTTTTCATTTGTTCACTTTACCCCTTTGGTACTGATATGCCTTAGAGCTCAGCTTGTACAGTCTGACTTCATGATCAATATCAATACAAATTGTCAGCTGAATAACATAATAACTTGTAATGAATATGCAGATTTCTGAACTGTTGCAATACTGGGTCTCCTGTCTAGGTGTTCAGTGAGCTGTGGGCAGATGCAGAGTCAGAGCCAGGGCTGCAGCTTAAGTGCCTTGAATTGTTACCATCCATTTCTCACCCAGATAAGTTAGCTTCAGGCCAAGTGTATCAAACTCATTATACTGTGTTTACCCCCCCCCCCCCCCCCCCCCCCCCAAAAAAAAAAACCCAAACCCCAAATAAAACCAAACCACAGACAAATCCCAGCCGCTGCAAGCAGATACACTGTCCAGAAATACTTAAACAAACCCTTTCACCTTTTGTTTCAGTGCTGTCTCAGAAATTGTTGTATATCACTTGAAGAAAGCATGTGGTGTTTCCTTGTAGAGGTATTTTTACTTATCACACCAAACTCTCTTAAAGTCTTTTGAGACATCCATCCCATGATTTTGTCATATTTACTTTTGTAAGCATCATCGTTGCATTTGTGTATGCAAATGTGTATCAAATATGCTTTAAACACCACCAAAATAGGCTCTATGGAGGATTTAATGTAGAGAGTTTCTTAAAAATATGAAAACCATGGGTAATCTAAATAACAGGTTTGTTGATAGAAATCAAATAAATTAATAATAAAATGACTTCATTATACTTGGTTTATAGTTTTATGATGTAATTGTTTCTCGAGGCAAAGGGATTTTGAGTGAATTGGAGAACTACTGCAAAAAAAAGTTTGCTGCCTTTAAAATGGCTTGTCCAATTTTAGCTGTATTTGACACAGTTGGAAGTCTTAGATTCATAAGTTAGTGCTGATTTCCTGAAAAATCATTGACCTTGGAGAAAGACATATCAAGTCAGTGTAGCTGTGGAGGGAAAGGTTTCTGTGCAGGCTCAACAGTTAGTTCTTTACTGCCAGTAATGAGTTTCTCCAACCTTTTTCTCATCCTGTAATTATGGTGGCAGGAAGTAGGGTATATTGTATGGGAGAGGGGATGTTGGTTTAAGAGAAATGAGAAGGAGTTAAAGATCCTCCAAGATGAGTTCACAGAGGAGGGGAAGGCGAGGGGTGCAGGCATGATCAAAGTCTGTATGGCATCCTTCCTGCATTGACATCTCCGTGAGCAGTGAACTGCTTTCGCTGGGACTGTGCGATGTATGTCACGTTATGTGTGGAGGCTATGTATGGCAAAGGCTTTTATGTCGCTTTGAGTCTATAGTCCAGTGTAGCAAATTATTTTAAATTTAGATATACTTAAACAGGTTTTCAAACAAGAAAGCAAATCCTATTTTAACTTTTATATGGGTGCAAAAGAAGGGTAACCAGTCTATGTAATATGCCAAGTTATATCAAAGTCTCTGTTGGGCTCCATGTGATAGAAATATTTTTATATTTATTGTGCCAATGAATTCTTAATAACTGATAGTTATTCTTAGAAAAACTTCTATTGTTATCGGAAACAACTAGGTCAGAAACAATTACAGATGTTGACACAGTCATGGCTGGCAGCTTTAACTGACTTGATGTGTCTTACACAATGGTATTATCAACAGTGGAAAAATTGCAGTGTGTATTTACTCAGTTGCACGAAAAGTCAGTATCCTGATATTTCTGAACATTGTTAACGACTGTCTAAGCTCTCTGAGACATTTCTTTCTATTGTGTTGTAATTTTAGCTGAAGTTATATAAAGTATATTGGAGTTACACTGTTAGAAATCTTAAATACAGTTCCTTTTGGGTATGTGATTTCTCTTTTTTGAAAAAGCTTTGTGAAACATGAAAGTGTATGGCATTGTGTTTCTTAGAAATCCTCAGGACATGGTATGAAATCAATCTATTTGTTGAATCCATACACGAGTCAGGGAAAACTGAATAAGCAGGTGTCAGTGCAAAACAGAATCTTCTGGAGGGTCATCTTTTCTTTCCGAGAAATGTCTTGGAAGATGGGAGTGTTGATGGGGCCTTTGTAGAGGGAGTATTTGTGATTTTCATACAAACAGCTGTTATGATCAGGTAATCTAATCTCTGCTTTTATTTTTTAAAAGCTGAAATTTTTCGTGGTGAACAATGGATAATAAAGTGTCATGAGTTATTCTAATGCTTAGGCATTTCATAAAGACACTTGTATTTTAATCTGTTGCACAGTTTCAGTTTCCATCCCATCTGTTGAACATTGTATTTGTCTTTGCTTTTCTTATCTGTGCAAATGCTGTAAACAAATGTCTTATCTTTCTGTCTTAAAGACAAAGATCACCTTTAATCTTTCATTATAAAAACAGATTAATAATTCTTGTTTCCTTTTAATGAAGGAAATATAATGTGCAATATTTTTGTTTATATTGACAATGTTATGATATTTTTATCAGAAATATACCCCTTAATCACATTTTTTTTCTGAGAGAGATGGATCTCGGAAGAATGCTTGATGCATAGTTTGATGTTTGGGGGCTAAACTACCGCTCCTCCTCCTCGCCACTGGTGAGGCCATGCCTGGGGTGCTGGGTTCAGTTCTGGGCTCCCCAGTACAAGAGAGACATGGACATACTGGAGAGAGTCCAACAAAGGGCCACAAAGATGATTAAGGGACTGGAGCATCTCTCCTGTGAGGGAAGGCTGAGGGAGCTGGGACTCTTCAGCCTGGAGGAGGGAAGGCTCAGGGGGATTTTATCAATGTACGTAAATACCTGAAGGGAGGGTGCAAGGTGGACGGAGCCAGGCCCTTTCCAGTGGTGCCCAGGGACAGGAGCAGAGGCAACGGGCACAAACTGAAGCACAGAAGGTTCCTGCTGAACATCAGGAAACTCTTCCTGTGAGGGTGACTGGGCGCTGGCACAGGTTGCCCAGGGAGATTGTGTAATTCTCTGTCCTTGGAGATACTCAGAAGCTGTCTGGACATGGGCCTGGGCAACTTGTTCTAGGTGATGCTACTTGAGCAGAGGGGTTGGAGACCAGGTGACCTCCAGAGGTCCCTACCAACCTCATCCATCTGTGGTTCTGTGAAACTGTGTTTGCAAAGTTTTTTCAAGATCTTCTTGTGTTGATTTTTACCAATTATGCTTGATCCTGGAATCATTTGGATAGTACGTTTGAAAAATTTGTTTAATATTTTGAAGTTACTTACACTAACTTTTTCAAAGCCTTTGCATAATTTGTTAGGAATTTATAGCTTTACAGAATAAAGTAGTAATTTCCTTCCATGTTAAATAGTTGGTGCAGTTATACAAAAATAATGTTTTTAAACTTTTTGTAAACATTGGAAGGATGCTGAATATTAGGTGGAGCTGGAAACTTAAGCTTTTACCAACTAGTGTTAAAAGGTCACATGTAGTATAGTGTGTCCCACTGACTTTTTTTTAACTGGGTTTGAGTTTGGCATATTTGTTTACGTACATATATTTTTAAAGGGAATCAGTGAGATGAAAGATTATTAAACACAAAAGTATTCAGAGTTTTGGACTAATATTTTAACAGGTTTTTTTTAATTCCTCCTTCCTACTCTTCTGATGTCCTGTAGCAGCAGATTTGTAGTTTTTTGTTTACTTAAAGGAGAAAACCCAAACTCTTACTAAAATAGTGATGAAGCAAGGTGTAAAGTAAATATAGCTGTTCAGTGCTTTGCAGGTAATGGGAATGTTTCTTCGTTCCCTATGTTGGCCTTCATAGGGAAGGTGGAAGTAAAGCTCTGTCTTTTTCTGTTAACAGCCTAAAATGACTGTGTGAATTCAGTGGAATAAATGGCGTCGAAAGTAACTGATGCTATAGTTTGGTACCAGAAGAAGGTAAGCTTTCTATTTGTTCTTATGATGGCTTTAAAAAAAAAAAAAGTTGGCTTATTGTGTTTTATATGTAAAGTATAATAAATATAAAATACTACTGCATTGTTGGTTAGCATTGTATGAGAATGAGTAGCTTGAAGCTTTTATTCCAAAAGTAAATAAATATTTAGTGACTGTATCTAATGAAATGGAATAGCTTTTGGTCTATGTTGAAAACTCCTCGTTCCCTTGGCTACTTGTGATACAGAAAAAAAGGAAACAAAATATTAGTTCTCAGTAGAATGTTAATTAATGTACAGGTTGATGTTGTTTCTATAGCACATACATGAATCCTTGTATTTAAGTAGAAAGTAAGAATTGAAACTTATTTTCTGTCAGTAACAAGGAACTGTGTAATCCATACTCAAAAGAGGTAGGCTAGGGCTTTTTAGAAGTTAATTAGAAAAAAAAAATTGACGGGAGGGGAGAAGGAAAAGATCTCATTTGGGGATATGTAGTTACAGTATCACCTGATACTATATCTTATGGAAGGGGAAAATGATGCTGATTTTACCTGCTTCCATGTAGTCCCTCATGAATTTCATTCACTCACACTGTTACACTGATAATACAAGTACCAAGCTGTGTGCATATTTGGTCTGGCCAGGACCTCTTCTGTGCAATGCAAGAGATACTGGCTATCAGATCTTCATCACGTCTCTGAGATTTTGTCATCGGTGATGATGAACTAGGCTTTGGACAGATTTTCTATGGTATTCAGCTTTATACATAAATGGTCCTTTGATACAAGAAAGAGTCTGAAATCTCTGTAAATCTTAAGTGAAGTTCATGCTTGTTATCTGTTTTTCTTTTTTCCTTTTTTTTTTTTTTTAATACATGTCTGTTTTCCTGTCAGTCATACAGGAAAAGGAATGCCATATGTGACATGCTCCAACTTTCCATCCTCCTGATGTTAGGAAGGCAGGATCTTCTGCTGATGAGTCACTGTGCTGTGATCTTACAGAGGACAGGCCTTCTGGTCTTCATATAAACAACCCATTCCTCAATTTTACTTTTCCCAGGACACTGCTCCTAACAGGATTACTCATTATCAGTACAGGTCATTCTTTTAACCCTTGTTCTGTCATTTTGTTCAAGTGATTTCACACACATTTCCATTTATTTCATTCACAGCAACAACAATATTTCTGCTACAAGTCTCTGTAGGCCTTTACAGAGGTCTGCTCGGCCAGAAATTGCATGCTGCCTTTATGGCAAGGAGCTGTGATGAGGTGACTCCTGTTGCTTCATGAAAGACTGGGCTGTGTTCGGGAGGGATAAGATCTTGCATAAACCAGATGTCAATGTTTTCCATGCTGTGAACAAAATTTAATTGCAATCCACATGGGGTCTACCAAATGAGCAGGCTCAGCTTCTTTTGGTATGAGGAAATGGAGTCTTATTTTGGGACAAATGGCTGCACTGCAGAAATGTTGCATCTCATGCAAATATTCATGCTAATTAGGTGGTTGTTTTTTTAGGTCCTATTCATTGAAGGTTCTCCTGGATCAGGCTGATAGCTCAAAGGGTTTTTTTTAACTTTGTAGTGTGGTGCGTGATACTTTCCTGGGAGCATCAGGCTCTTTCACCCATGTCCTTGATTTCATTTATTTATATATTTAAGTCTCTTACAGTATTTTGTTCCCCATGGATTTGTTGTTTGTATCAAAGATTTCAAATTGGGGAACAGAAGAGCTATGCTGGTGGTTAGTGGGTACCAGACATTTTTCTTGTCCTTTCTGATGCATTTCTATTATCAGGTTGCTTATGATGGCAAAATACTGAACTCTGAACTGATGGTTGCTTTCAGTTTTAAATTTTTATTTCAGAGTTGTCAAAGTTGTCCCTCTTACCTTGCTTTTTAGATCTGCTGATTCCTCACAACGGTGATTGAAATTGAAAGGGGGGGGGGGGATCAAAATTTAGCACATTCTGGGAGTAAAACATTGTTTCTGGGGCAAGAGAGAACCAGGATTGCAGTCAGTGTTGAATAAATTGATATGACGTGCCAATATGATACATGAGGGAAATAAACTGTTTTTCTGGGGAGGTATTTTCAGATTAATGAATTGGTGTATGAATGCCCTAAAAAAGAACATGAAGAACTTCTGATATTTATAGTCATACATGAAGAAGAAAAATATATTTGAGTAGGTGGAGGCTGCATAAGAAATATTGAACGGCTAACTTGCTCCTTGTTTTTCTTTGTTTTCAATTTCAATGTATTTTTTTATGTATTTTTGGATGTATTTATTTTATGTCTACTGAGTATCAGAGGTCTGTTGGTTTCTCAAAAGTAAGGAATTTTTATATTTCTTTAATGGAAAGAGTTAAGGAACTGAGCTCTTCCAACCTTACTTTAGTTTTCCAAACACCAAGTTTACTCACATGACTCATACTATTGTCTGAAATTGAGCTCCTCACGCGAGGATGATTTGGTAATGTGCTTAATTCTTTAAAAGGTCAGACCTTTTATTATGTAAACTTGTTTTTTGTTGTTGCAGTAGATTTACTCAGCTTTTAGGGCATAGGAGCTCTTGATTACTGTCTTGTAAAAATACAATAATCAATTCTGAGTAATTTCAAGTTGCATTGTAAGATTTTAGATAGCGTATTATACCAGCTTGTTATTTGAGATCTAGGATTGCATGGACATAGCTTTACTGCTTCCAGTGATAGCTTGCGTTTCGCAGCTGATATGAATACTTTTGCAAGGGAAAGCCTCTGCTGTGTTCCTAGGTGCACTGGGGAGGTATTTGTGTGTCACACCGGGTTTGTCTAGCTTGTTTTCAACACTTTCTGCTGCGCTGGTTCTTGCAATAAAAGGGTGTGGTAGGGGTGTCTGCATTGCTCTCGGGAATGGTTCGTTACTTTGGTCCCAAACAGCTACTGAGCTAATATTCACATACATGCACATAATCATTAGGATTATGTGTACTTACCAGAATACTGAACTTGCTTCAGATTTGTAACTGATTAATTTTATGGAGAAAACCATCATAATGTTTCCTCTGAAAAAATCTGACACCCCCACAATTATTTTAAACAATTTCAGTATCTGATGGCGTACCTTTCTGATACTGGTACTCTATGCATACTTGAAGTATTGTGTCAGTAACAGTACCTGATGTTAAAAATAATAAAATTGGTAATAATCTAAAACATTGCTTGTATTGCTTGTAACTTAAGCTTTTTGCATTGATTTAATACTTTCAAATTTCAGATAACAGCAGACATGCAATTTTTGGTCTGCTTTCCAGTTTGGAGACTATATGTAACTTTACCTTAACAACTTCCTGATTTTCAATCCTCACAGAAGCCTTGCTGCTAAAATGGAGAACTTTATACAAATTTGTTGATTATATTGCAGGATAGAATTATGTTGTTCCTTCTCTTGGGGGTGGTTGTAGGGGAAGGCAGAATGGAAGTTAATGAATTGAACCCGAATCCTGCACCTGATTGCATATCAGTTAACTTTGCCAATGCAGCTTTCTGCTGTTTCGGGTGTCCCTTGGGTACGGCTGTTAAAGGGCACAATAAAACAAATGAGATGTTTTCTCTCTCATGGTTTTAAAGGGCAAAATTAGAGTTCTAATTGCGTTGCTTTAAGATCTGTAATATTCAGTGTTTTACAGCTCATTAGTCCAAGATTATACTTGCCAAGTTAATAAAGGAGGGGAAAAATCAAAAATTGTCATTCCCTGAAGCCACCTGATTTTCTTCTTGGTGCTAAATTCACGTAATGTGTTTGTGGTACTTACACCAAAGCCAATTTTGCCAAATGTTTGGGCTGTATGGCTGTATTGCCTAAAGCTTTGGATGCTGAAACTGCATCAGTTCAAAAATTTCCACCTTCAAGTGCCAAAACTTGACCAGTGTTAGAGTGGTGTATTTGTGAAGGCACCAAGGGGGGAAAAAAAAAAAGGTATATTTAGAAGAGTTTCCTTCCACATAGCGCTCGGATTTGGTACTCAAGTTGTCATCTGACCAAATAGTGGGGATTGCCTTTGGCACCTTGTTTTGGTGAGACAAAACTCAAGTTTCTGAACTGGTGCAAAAGATGACTCAAAAATTGGTGCTGTGGCTGAACGAAGCAGGCTTGCATTTTGGCTGGCTGTTGGCTCCCTTGCCTGCTTTGCCTTCCCACAGACTTCCATGCACTTACCTGGCGAATTTGGTCAGGGGACTAATCCAGTTAAAACTAAGACTGCGAATCTATAAAGAACTGAATTTACCTAAGGGGGGGAGGGGTTGGGGAGTGAAGAGATTAAATTCCTCTGTCTGTAATACAGATTCTTCAATTGTTTCATTATATGAAACTATAACCTACTATTTTCTCTTCTTGAGCGATCTTTCAGCCACGCAGGTGAATGTGCTGGCACAAGGAAAGTGTGCCATGGGAAGTGGAAATGGTCAGGGGCGTAAGGGCAGTGCTGTTTTAAAATCCTAGTTGCAATGATGGTAAAACTGCTGGATTTTCAGTGGTCTTCGGGGAATTATGCTGAATACTGAGGCTGTCAGTGGTTTTCTTTTCCCAGTTATGTCTTGAGGCTGATTTGTTTTGTGCAAGTACATAATTGTAAAAAAAAAAAAAAAAAAAAGTGTTGCAGAGGTCTTAAATCTTTAACGATTGGAGAGTAACTGGGCTGTGTTAGCAATAGTGTAGCCAGTGGGTCAAGGGAAGGGATTATTCCCCTCTGTTCAGCTCATGTGAGACAGCATCTAGGGTACTATGTCCAGCTTTGTGCTGTCTGGTACAAGAACAACATCGGCATTCCTTGGCAAGCCCAGTGGAGGGCCACCAATATTGTTATGAGGCTGAAGCATGTGATATACAAAGAGTCTGAGAGACCTTGGTTTGCTCAGTCTGAAGAAGAGAGGGCAAAGTGGAGAGCTCACTGCTATCACCACTACTGCGTTGGAGGCTGTGGAGAGGATGGAGACAGGCTTTTCTCAGCAGGGCGCAGGGATTGTCTGAGAAGCAATAAATACAAGTTGAAATGTGGGAAATTCGGACTAGATATAAGGATAAAAGTGTTTAATGTGGCGTTTGCCAAGCATTGAGACAGGACCCCAGAGAGGCTGTGACATGCCTGCTCTTTGGAGATGTTTGGATCTCTACTGGATAAGCCCTTGAGCAATGTGCTGTAACTGGACCTGTTTTGCACAGGAGATTGGGTTAGATGACCCCCAGAGGTTCAAAGCTGTGTGATTCTGTGATGACTTTAGTTTGAAATTTGAGGATGAGTAAATGGTATCATAGGGGATTGTGCTCAATTGCGATTAGTGACAGAGATGGAATCTCATTCAGTTTGTGCTGCTTCTTCGGTTTTGCTCTATAGTCCACTTAAGCCAAAGAAATGGTACTTAAATTTACCTCTAGCATCCAGTTCATGTCACTAGGAAATGGCTTAGAGTAGGTGTTGGTTATTCATGTATACTCATTTAATTTAACCTGCAAATTATTTCTAACTATTCTTACGTATGTAGTTTTCCTTTATGTTTAATTGTGCAATGAAAAAAGATATTTTATGGTTTTAGTGGATAATGCTAAAATCTGTAAACTGTTACTCAGGGCGATAAGTAGGGCTGACTGATGTTACCAAGAATTAATCTGTAACGAATGATACAGAAAAACTATTAATACATAGTTGATAAATGTTTAATTATGTATTATTGTGCTCTGAAAGGGATGGTATCTTTGAAGTAAACCTTGGTAAAATTAATTGTTCAGTGCAACGGCTGTAAGTTCAGTGCTGTTGCAGTTATTGCCAGAATTTAAGCAGGTCATTAGTTGGCAATTCAAACAGTTAAGAATAAATAACTCCTAAAGTTTTGAATTGCATCATTTTACTCTAAATAGTTGGTTTGAGCTCACCCTCTTGGGACCTAACAGGGAGAAGGGAGGGGAATCCCAGAATCGTTCAGTTATCAGAGGTAACAATTCAACAGTGATAAATGTAAAGTTCTGCACCTTAGGATATACAGCTTTAATCACTCCATTGTCTTTCTCCATTTGACTAAAAGTTACTAAACTCTACGCTATTAGCAGATGGTGTACAACTATTATATAATGATTTCTATTTGTGGTTTATTAGCGAAGTTTGTCTTAACTTAGCTTATCTGGTCCACGTAAGCACCATAAACAAAACGGAAGAAACCCCACCACCTTTGAAAATTAAAAACATCCTGAAAAAAAAATCATCCTGACAGTAGAAATCTACTCCAACAGAGAGAATTATACTGCTGAGTTACTAGATTATTGCCTTTGCTGCAATGGGGATCAGTTCATGTAAGAAATAAAATGGGGTTTAAAATAACTTTTAATAATCCTGTTTTGAGAAAATGAGGAATGATTTGTCTAATATCTGAAACTGTACACTTAAATGTAAACTAAACACGAAGATTTTTAAAGATATTTTTAAAGGAATAATATTACATGTAGAGAAATTATTTATCTATCGATATATTAATATTAAAATTGATACATAAAATCATACAGTTTTTTGAAGAATGTTGGACTGTAAAAGCTAATAAACCATATTAGCTAATATTTTACCACTAAATATTTTAATAAGGTATTAAACTCTTAATTTCCTTGGTAGAGAGTCCAAGGAAGCAACTTTGTTTTTTATTTACCAAGCTCTGTATCTTGTATCTTTTGGATTTGTAATACTATTGTGATGTTGCTTGTAAAAGTGTTTAGAGGTTTTAAAGAGCAAAGCTTAGCATGCCGGTTTCATTATTGATAGACATTAAAGTTTTAAGATCCAGCAGGAAATACTATGTATTCTTAGGATTATAATCTTTGCTAGTCTGCTTGGTCATAAATTATAAATGTCTCCTGAAATATTGATCGATTCCATTAGAATCAGAAGGCCTTGTGAGTATTGGGCTACAGGTTGATACCATCACTACATTAGCTTAAAGTGAATATCAGTGTCATTCACAAAGCTCAAATTCAACCTTGATGCACATATGGCTTGTTATGAGAAAGACGCTGGGAAGAAGTGCAGAAACCCTTCGCACTGGGCTTTATTTGAAGTAAAAATTTGTTGTGCTTTCAATAGCTTAACTTTTTACTTGGGCTAATTGCTGCTAATGTTGTAAAACAAACTGTACAGGTGCCAGACAAATTTTAAATATATAAGGAGATGTGATCAAATGCTCTCTGAGGTATTTGATTGGGAAGGAATAAGTGCAATTTTTTTAGGTAATTTCAGTAGGTGCACATATCTCTTAAAAACAGAAAATGTTATGAGGAGTCTGCACTTAAAAAGAATCTCAGATTTCTTTAAACTTTTGGTAAAGTGCTAGCTTTATCAGGTGAGTTTATTTTAGTTTTGTCAAATGTGTAATTGTATAGCTTAATATCCCATGCCAAGTCACATACAATTAATATTTTTTTTTTTTTTACAATTAATTACTTGTGAGGAAACTTTTTTTTCCTAGAAAACCTCTTTGAAAGTTTATTACGCTTAGTTAATTTAGGATGCTAAGCCCCAGCTTTTCCATTGTGAAAGAAGACTGACAGAGTTTTCAGTCTTTGCACGTAATCCCTTATATGCCAAAAATTTTAACAGCTGCTTGAAGAATAGTTGTTAATTCTGCAAATATATAAAGGAACATGATTCCTTTCATCTTCTTTACTTGGTGTTTATTGAGGCATGCTGTCTTGAGAACTGAAAATTTTAGAGGTAGCTGGTTTGGGTAGGCTGGATAGAATCTTGGCATTGAGGAACCCTGGGATACATGGTTTAAACTAAATGTGTATGAAATAACATCTGCTGGTTTATCTAGTTCTGCTACAAGCAGGTTATGACACAATTGTTTATATCTGTAACATATTACTGACAAGCTTCCTACAACAGGGTTGTGTTGCTGTTGATGCTTGGTGATGAAAGTTACATTTAAAAATTATAAGATAGGCCCATTATCTAACTTGAATTAACAAATAATTTGAAAAAGATCAAGGGAGATTTTTTGTTAATTTATTTTCTGCCAAATCTTAATAAATAAATGCTATGATACAGATTTCAGATCCTCTTTGATTAGATATTTTGTAAATTAAATTAGAATACATTTCTGTGATAAATCAGATTAAAATTGGGATATTGTTTTGTGTAGTTTTCTAAAAAAAAAGTCTATTGCCAATTGTAGACTGGACCGATGGATTGAAAATATCAGTGACAAGCTATTATACAAACAGTCTTGCACTAATCCATGGGCATTTTTAAAAAGCATTACTTGTTGTTGTATACTTACAAATTGGACAATTTTTGGACCCTTGCATTTTATACTTTAAATTTTATTTGAAGGGTACTGCAGAACTTGCAGCTGTCGTGGATGAGACTGCAGGTAGAGTTGGTGGGTCCAGGAATATGTAGGTACTTGGGTTGATTGGGGCCTCCACGTTGGCCTAACAGTTCCAGGCGCAGGAAGCTTGAACACCTGCAGAAGAGCCGTGGGGGCTGTTGCATATTGAGGGGCAGCTTGCTTTGATCAAATTTTGTATATATTTGTGTATATTTAAATTCTTCAGGTTGGAAGCCTGAATGATCTTATCTCTAGAAGGTTATTTCTTCATTTTATTTGCCTTTAGAGATTAATTTCTTTGGCATTACTAAATGCTAGACTTCTTTTCAGTGTCCTGCAGGTATGTACAATTTTAAAGAATTGCATGAATAGCCAAGAGCTAGAGCCTACATGCAAACATTTAACAGCTTAATATTTAGATTTAACATGAAACATAATTTAGATGCAAATACTTGTAAATCAAAACTCTTTGAAGATGGAATTGACTGGTGTTCTCAATAATTTAAGACTGGGAAGGTTTGCTAGTATTAACTTACATTCTTGAATTCATTCAGGAATTACATTCTTGAATTTAATTCATACAGGTGTTTAGCATCTTGTATTCATTATATGTTATTAACTTGTTGTCAATGAAAAACACTTTTCAATGAATTCTGCAAGATATGTTTCACAAACTGTAAATGTGTTTTCCTGACATAAGGTAGAGAAGAAAAAAAATTAATGCTTATGTTTTTCACTTGCCTTGTGTCAGTAACGCTATTTCTACCTATTTTTGTTTAATGTGGGAAATGGAGTGTGCCAGTGTGCTACTTTATAATGATGCCTTTGTTTTCATGTGTTTCCTTCTTGCAACAGAAGTATGGAGGGATGCTTATGGAGATAGAGAGAAGGGAAATTGAGTATCAGGTCCACATGCGATGTGCTGAGCACATGCGCCTGCTCCCTAAAGTGCTTCTAAAATTTTCTTAAAACATAAAGAGGTGAAATTAGTTAGATTAAAAAAAAAAAAAAAAAGTGAGCGATTGTAATGATACTTGCTGTCTGTAATTATCCCTTTAACTCTTTTCGGTTTGCAACAGTATGCCTTTATTTAATAGCCCTGTGCTCAGATTTTAATAATTTAAGTTGATCAGAGGTGATTGGCCAGATCCACTAGTCTAGTAAAACAATTGTAAAGGACCACCTCCGTGAAAGTGGTTTTGGCTCTCTCACTTTACCTCCTGCTGGAAGAATTGCTTTATGGGACAATGTTAAAATAAAACATGAATGGCAAAATCCCTACCTCTTGTCTTTTTGTGGAGACAGACGCTGCTACCTAGCCTTGAGGGAGAAGAAATGTTTGTAGGAAAATACATCTAAGTCAAATTTTAAATCAGTCAACTTCCTTGCCTCAGACGTCTTCTGGGATCTGTGTTTCCCAGAATTCTTTTAACAAATGGCCTGTTATTTGTATAAAAGAAGAACCTTCTTTTAAAGGCTCTTTCAACTCTACAGCAGTTTCAGCTATGAATGGAATTGGGAATACAGAGTTTGCTTGACAGCTTTATTGGCACAAAGGCTTCCTTCCGCATTTGTTTCTTGCATAATCGAGAGGGGGACAGACTTGCATCCCCTTTTCCGTCTTTGTTGAAAGAAATCATTTTTGGAAGTGAAGAGGGGAGGACATAATATTATGCAGCACAAAAACCTCACTTGGGGTTCTTCTCAATAAATTTCATGAAAAACAGGAAGGCCTGAAATTTCATTTAAAATGTATTTAGAGAAAAAGCCAGGACAATTAGATATAAATGTCTGGGTGGAGTGGTTATTCAAGATACTGACTTTTTAATTGCTGGCTGCTATCCATGTGGAGTTAGCTCTTAAACTTCCTTTGGTTTAATTACTTTAATTATAGCAAGTGCTTAATTCTGCCCGGTACAGTGCCTGACTCCCTAATTATTTTCCACAGTCTACATTTTTTTCCAATTGAGAGGTGCAAAGTATTTATTATTATTACCAAAAGGCAGTTTTGGGGTTTCTTTGGTTGAATTTTTTTTTTCCAGAGTTTTAATGTAACAAACTATAGAAATTGTTTAGGTGCTTAGCTCTTGTGAATGGGAATTAGTATTTAAATTTGAGAATGGGTAATTCAGGAATTCAATTCACTGGTCTCACTTTGAATTTTAGATATGCTTTGGATTTTGCTGCTATAAATTAGAGGGGGTTTGTTCTTCCCTCCCCCGATGGGTCAGTTTAGAGGCACAGACGATGCGTTTAGATTTGTTACTTATGGGTGTGTTTGCCTATTGGCCTCCCTGAATGTCTTTTTGCATTTTTTGTTGGATCCATGGTTAAAAGATCTTTTTTAACCACAAATGACTTTTTTTTTTTTTTTTTAATAACCTCTTCTAATTTAGCACTGATGACTGAAATATACTGAAATATATCAGGTGTCTGGACTAGGCCGCTTGTATCAGGTCTCTGCACAGTCAGTAAAGAGACTTAGAATCTGGGGAAGTGTGTCTGTCTCTCCCTCGTGACCTAAAAGTGATCTTGCACTGAACTGCTCAGAGTTTGTGATATGAATCAAACTCCAGATATCTAACAGCGTGTGTGCGCATGCGTGTATATGTCTAGGTAGAACTGCTGGGATGGAAAGGCTTTCAAATTGACATAGTAAAAGACGTCATTACTGAGTATTATCTAGAAATATTATTTGTGCAGAGTTCAAAGCAATCTGATGATCTTTGATAACTTCTTACAAAACTTGGATATGTTGTCTCGTATATTGACTTGTTCTTGTCACTATCTTACGTGTGCATTTCTTGAAGTTTAAGGTTGCCCTGCTTCAAAATATTTGACACTCATAAAGTGGCTTTCTTAGATAAACAAGTGCACAGTAATTTCTTAAATGAATTATAGCCACATGTATTGATGGTTATTTAAAATGACAGAACTCATCAAAACTAATCTTAGTGCTAGGATTTTAATAAGTGCTTGCAGGATCAACCTTTAGTCTTTCTGTGGTTCTGCTCTTACCAATGCACAAAGTTTTCTACAATGCTGTGGTGAGGTTAGAGCCCAGGAGAAAACAATTCCTTTTTATTCCAAATTTTTAACTAAAAACTTGTTCGCATTTAGACAAAGCTAAGATCTTTACAAGAGTTTCATGAATAAATAAACTAGCAGCTTAATGAGAGTGAACAAATCTGGGAGTAGGTCTACTAGGAATATTATTTCATCAGCCCTTCAGTGGGAAAAGTGCCTTTTCCTGATATTCTTTGAGTTTTCCCTGGCCTATAATCTAGTTGATTACCAGCCTGACCACGTGTTTTGTTGCTGTGCAATCTTAAGAGATAAAGTTAAAGACAATGTAGCTGCAAAAGTGTGTGGAATGGAATGGGAAATATAGAGGGAGGTGATTTAAAAAATAATAAGTTAACTGAAGGTATGGGTTCAACTAGATGTGTGTGTTATTTTCTCTGAAGTTAACGGAAAGCCCGTGTCAGCGTTGCTGCCGCAGATCTGCTCTCTGTCAGAGCCTGAAATCCCGACCCGGGGTGGGAGGCAGCGTGGTGTTCCCCGTCCTCTGGCTTACCCAAGTGATGCCGTGAGGCTGAGGCGGTCTGCTCGCCTCTCCCCTCCATCATGACTCGGTCACAGGTTAGCTCGATCCAGCCCAGCCGAGACGGAATGGAGAAGATGAAGATTTCTTTGTAAATAAGTCTCCCCGGGGAAATAATCTGCTGTCTTTGTGGCTGTCTTGTTGAAGATTGATTGATTTTATTTGATCAATGTCTTTTAAAACCTAATGTAGATCTTTTTTGTGTGTGTTCTTTTTAGATTGGGGCATATGATCAACAAATATGGGAAAAATCAGTAGAGCAAAGAGAAATAAAGGTAATAATATTATAGCATTTCAACATTTTAATTTTTTTTTGGCCAGTTATCAGCAGTGCTGTCTGTGGTTGTGTACGCTGATGTAATTTACAATGTGTGTGGTGGTATTTAATACTGGCAAAGTAAAACCAGACTTCTGGAGTGTAACCAAATGTAACCGGCATATTATGCTCTATTTATTTTACATAATTAATAACTCTGCAGCATTTAAAGTGCTGCATCTTTCTGTATGTCAGTACATTATTTTTTCTTCTCCGTTATTTTAAGCCAGGGCTTAGTTGTTTTAATGCCTCTGTCTTTCACTTTTCTTTGTGATGAATTCTAATGTCCGTTATCTGAGCTCTCTTTACTTTCAGTTAGTTACCTTATACCTGCAGTTTACTTTTCCTCCTTTATGATGCTGTCATTGTTTTGTACAGTTTATTAGACTGGTAAGTACTTCAGGCTTTGTTTCCCTGAACAAGCAGTTTAACAGCGTTCTTTGCATTTGGGTTTAACTAACAGTGCCATCAATGTCTGCCACATTGCTAAATTGTTTTGGAGAAAAAGAAATCAATCCTATATGTAAGAGTTTATGGATTGTATATTATGTCATACTCCCTGATGTTAAAGTTAACTTAATTAACATCTTCTTGCAATTAACCTTTTTTTCTTCAAATACTGCACACAAGGGGTATGCTATTATTGCATGAGTTTCAAGGCATTGGTAATTCTTAACATTAGCAAAATGTACATTGCTCCAGTTTTCCTGTGGGTGGTTTTTTTTTTTCCTCTCCACTACTTAAATAGCTGAACAAATTGTTTGCATTACGTGGAAACTGGTACTGACCTGAACCACAGAGTCCCCCGATTTCTGTACAAAAATCTGCAAATTAACTTTGAAGTCGGAGCTGATGGTATTTTCAGAAGTGCTTCTAAACCTGATGCCTGAATCCACGCGGTGCTGCGAATCCCCAGCTCGCCCTTTTCCCCCCCGGGCAGCAGCTCGCCCTTTTCCCCCCCCGGGCAGCAGCTCGCCCTTTTCCCCCCCGGGCAGCAGCTCGCCCTTTCCCCCCCCGGGCAGCAGCTCGCCCTTTCCCCCCCCCGGGCAGCAGGCTCGCCCTTTTCCCCCCCGGGCAGCAGCTCGCCCTTTTCCCCCCCCCGGGCAGCAGCTCGCCCTTTTCCCCCCCCGGGCAGCAGCTCGCCCTTTCCCCCCGGGCAGCAGCTCGCCCTTTTCCCCCCCCGGGCAGCAGCTCGCCCTTTTCCCCCCCCCGGGCAGCAGCTCGCCCTTTTCCCCCCCCCGGGCAGCAGCTCGCCCTTTTCCCCCCCCCCCGGGCAGCAGCTCGCCCTTTTCCCCCCCCCCGGGCAGCAGCTCGCCCTTTTCCCCCCCCGGGCAGCAGCTCGCCCTTTTCCCCCCCCCGGGCAGCAGCTCGCCCTTTTCCCCCCCCCGGGCAGCAGCTCGCCCTTTTCCCCCCCCCGGGCAGCAGCTCGCCCTTTTCCCCCCGGGCAGCTCGCCCTTTCCCCCCGGGCAGCTCGCCCTTTCCCCCCGGCAGCTCGCCCGGCGCTGCCCCCGTCCTGCCCCGCAGCGCCTGCGGCTGCTGGGCGGAGGGCCGGGCGGCTGGGGCTGTGCCGGGCTCCTCGGGTTCCTGGGAGGTGCCCGGTGGATCTTGAAGGGGGCGCGTTTCTGAGTGCAGCTCCAGCTCCAGCTGGGTAAGCGCTGTTAATGCAAGCGGGAGTCTCTTGCGGGAAAACTCTTGCGGTGCCGTTTGTCTGAAGTGTGCAGAGAGAGCGTTCAGAAATGTTCTTGACAATCAGCACAGCTGATTTCGAAGTGAGACCCTAGCGGGTTACTTGTTTTCAGGGTCCTTTCCACGAGCATGGAAACCAATTGCCATTAGGACAGAAGTTCTTGTAATTACCATATAATAGGACATTATTCAAATTGAAAATAATGCCTTGTGCTTATTTGAAATGCATCTTGTTTGGCTCGGAAGTCCAATAACTAACAAATTATTGATGGTGTCTACATGAGTTTGTGTTGACTGAGTTTAGCGTAATAGCGGTAACACTGAAACAGACTACTAAGTTCAAGTATTGCATGTTAGCCCTTTAGTCTCAAAGCTACTACAGTACTGCTTATAAATGAACTCTACTAAAAATCTAAAAAATTATTATTTGTTAGTAGAAAGTCTTTCTGATACTATAAATATGTAGTTTAGTTAGAACTATAAGTACTATAACTATTAAGATTAATTTTAAAGTTTGTGCAAAAGAATTTTTACAACAATAGCAACTATTTTTAAGCATTTTTATTTAAACTTTATTTTTGCTATTAGCTGAAATGTGTTTGGCGCTGAATAGAAATTATATGAACTAATGGGAGTGGTCTGAATAGTATGAAACAGTATGTACATTTTTTTGAAATTAACTTTAGTTTGAAACACTGCTGTTTTCGACATATATTGCAGATATTTGTGATGCCTTAGGAAAGTGGAGAAATTGCATCTTAATAAGTGGAATTCTTTCACTGCATGTGGCAAAAAGTAGAAGAACCGATTCAGTGTAGTCCATGGACACTGACAGTGTTTGAGATTTGACCAATGGAATTTTTAAATAATGTGTCGCCACTTCTTTTCCTATGAAAGATGCATCAAGTTATACTGTTGACTTATTTTTTTGCAGAATTCTTTCTTTAAAATGAAAACATAATTTTAGCCACAGTGGTAAACTTTTCTAGGATTGTGCATGTGTTTCCAGGGGATTATTTCTTTTAAGAGGCATATACATCTTTATTTAGGCTTTCAAGAAAAATTTTGGGGCCCATAAGCAGTAATATGTTTGAATATTATCTCATTTGGCATTTTATTTTTAAGCTTTAGATCTTTTTATGAAATAGAGTGGCTCACTTATGTAAGATTTCACAAGAATCCGAAACTGGTTCTAGAATTATAATAATTTTCAATTCTAATTATGGGCTTGTTTTCTCATTCCACATAAAATTACTGTGGTTTTAAGACTGCTGTTTTGTAAAAATCTTGCACGTTAAGCTCTTTGCAGTGCTTTAGTCTACAATACAACTGATTTTCTGTATTTGTCATCCTCAGAGCACATTTTGTCCTATCAATGTTTCAGTTCTATGTATTAATTTTGTTTTGTTTAATACAAACTCATTTTTCTAATAGGCACATCAGGCGATGACTGTATGTCTAGTTCATTGTGAACAGTTTTGGTTTTTTTTTTTTTTTTTAATTTTTATTTCAGCATGAAAAATAGATCCAGTTGAATTTAGATCTGAGAAATATTTTGAGCTGCATTCTACCTTTTTTAACAGTTTGCTTGATACTTTTCTTATGAAGATTAACATTACTAGATTTCCCTGGTCCTTCTCTCATTGATAACAACTTCATTTTTATGCTTTCATCTAAATTTAGTGTTTACGTTTAAGTAACAAATGTTTTACAGTTCACCAGTGAATTTAACTGCTTTTTGAATGGAAGCAGTTAAACCACTTCCATCATAATTCCATTTTTACCTGAAATATTTTTTTGAAATATTATATTTTACTCTGTATGAGTTGTAATCTGTGGAATCATTATTGGCTAATGTGACCAAGAGCCTAATCTAAAGGCATCAGAAAAAACTCACAGCTGTCTCAGAGGCTTGAGAGTACAGCATCACATTCTAGCATTAAAACAAACTTGAAAGTTTTGCAAGGTAGTTTGGCTCTAGTGAAGGAAGGTGCTGTTTCTAAATGACAAAATAAGCTTGCTTTTTTTTTCGTGTTGCTTTCCTGTTGTGTGGTGGGTTTTTTTCTCTCTTTTTAATAGGCTAATCTATATTCAGTATTAAGAAAAATTCAATACTTTTCTAGAATTTGGATTTCTGACAGTGGAACTTGGTGATTAGTGGCTCTTGCATTAAAACATGATTTGCTATCTAGGTTTGGAATCAAGGAGTTGCAATGTAAGCATTTTGTGAAGTTTAATTAGAGGTCTAAGGACAAAAGAGATTCAGGAAAGTAATTTGTTGCGAAAGTTCTGAAAACCTAATATAAATGTATTACTAATTCTTGCAACTGTGTGCGTATGTTGTCTGTATAACCCCAAGCCATGGGAGATGAATGCTCAATGCTTAACTATGTTTGAAAAATTGCCTAATGGGTCAGTAATTGATTGGGTTTTGTTTAGATTGTAAAGTGTGAAAAAGGCATTTATTGTGCCTTGTTCCTTGGAATGTTTATTTTATAGTACTTTAAATCTATGAAGTTGACATTTGTCTGCATTTTCAGTGGCAGTGTGGGTTAAATACAATTACTGACCACATGGATATTTTTGTCTTTTGTAATGTCTGTCCTCTGCATGAATGTGTTTTGATAGTATTTGCCTATTGCAGGGTTTGAGAAACAAACCAAAGAAAACAGGACATGTGAAACCAGACCTCATAGATGTTGATCTTGTGAGAGGTAGGTCCTGAGCTAGAAAAAGCTGAATTTCTCCGTGTAAAAATAACTGCCATCCTTTGTCTTGTAACAAGAGTGTATTAGAAGGTATTGAAAAAAACCAAAACAACCAACCCACTCTCTTCTAAAGAAGACGGCTAGGAAATATTGTTAACAGATGACCTCTAGATTAAACTGAAGGCTTAAAAATTAGATTTAAATTTTGTTATATAGATTTAGATTTTGAAAAATAAGAAACGTGGATTGTCATGGATCAAAGTTTTGGAGTTATTAGTTCAAAAATCTCCTATTGCTGTGCATGCAGACTTCTTCTAAATATGCTGACATCTAGAGGAAAGGTTATGTTGAAATTTCTGGAGAGCAAAAATTATATAGGCCTTGAATATTTCTTGCCTGTTTTAAATAACAAAAAAGCAACAGAAGGTCAGTTGATATGAGACTTTTCAAAACCCCTTTATTTAGTCTTAATTTATTTTTATATTTTTTTAATTTCCATCATGCAGACTAGGGAAAATACTATTTAGCATTTTTTCCATAAGCCCAGCAGCCAGCATGGTCTCCTGAATCCATCCCAGGTAGTGCTCTTTGCATTCAGTCTCGGATTAACCGAAGCACCTCGCAGTGCTCTCCCCCTTAGAGATGCACAGGCACCCTTGCACCCAGAGCTGGCCTTCAGAGACCCGCTCATCCCCTTGCTCCCAGGCTGCTTCACCCCTTCACCAGCTGGTCTGGCTTGATCTTCGCTGGCACCCACACTCTCACTTGCGCACCCGCACTCCCTCGGGTTGCTGGCATCACGGACACGCAGCCCCTGGCTCATGCTCTGACGTCTGACTCCCAGTGCCGGCACTCAGCCCCCTGTACGCATGCGTGACCACAGCATAGACCGCCCCTTGCCCAGGAGAGAGCTAAAGGAATTTAATAAGGAGATAGCACAGACTGCGCTGATCAGGTGCATGGCATGGCCAGACAAGCAGAGTACTGGGCCACAGCTATTTACACATGGCCGGTCCTTTTTATCCCTTTACCCCTCAATTTCCCCATGCTTGTTCCTCCCCAAATCACCTAAACACCTCCTTTCTCCCACCCTTGGTTTCTTCCCTAAACATCCCATAGTAAGTCCTGTGCAATTTTAACTCCTTTTCCCCTGCATCCCATAATGGGTCCCACACCCCTGAGTAGCAACCCCCTTTAGTCTGAAAGGTGATCCGGAGAGCTGCTCCCAAAGGCTGGTGGTGGTGGTTTCACACCTGGACAAGGGGGCCGGTGGCTCTGCTGGGACGGCGCTGGGAGGGGCCTGGGCCAGGTGTTCCTTCCTTGATTTGGGTTCCTGCCTGCCCCTGTGCCTCTGCCCTGCTCTGGGCTTGTGGAGATGGGCCTTTGACGGGCTGATGGCTCCAGTGATGGGCCTAGAAGAACCCCGGCAGAATATTATTTGGGCTCCCCCTCCTGCCATTGTCTCTTTGAGCTCCTCTGCGGGTGTGCATCACCTAACAAAATAACTTTCTAAAAATGGGAATGTGGGAGAAAGAAACAAAATCAAATAACATTTGAACTTTAAAGAAACAACTGGAAACTAAACGTTTGTAGGAATTAAGGAACAGTGGTAGACCGCTTCAATATGATGATATATGCGAATAGCATGTAAATGACTGCTCTTCATGGATATCTACATTGACATTTAAGTAGTTCCAGTATTGGCAGTGTTTTACCTGTGCCGGCACAGAGCTCACTAATGCCGGTTCTGCATGTAAACAAGGTGGAGGTAGCGTAGCAGCACGCAGTAGTTGCCCTTTCCAAGCAGTAACCTTGGCATAATTGAAGTCACACCCCTATTGAGTAAATGTTACACAGTTTTCTAGCTGCCAGAGAAGTGGGATTTTGAAGGAAGAAAAAGAAATGAGAGGGACATGAGAGCGAAAGCGCATTTGAATGAGTGAGATGAAAAATGGTGTAGAAGGAGAAACAAAGATAAATTATTCTTTGGGTGTCTTCCCTGCTCCTGGGGCTAGTCCTCAGTTGGACAGATACTCCTCTATACTTCTCAACCTCATTCCATTTTCCTGAACGACGTGGCTGGAACAATTTGCAGATGTTGATGTATCAGGAAAGGGCCCTGCTGTGCCTGCATGGGCATGTGGAGTTTTTATATGACTTCCTGTTGCTTCATATCAAGTTTCTCATACCTCGACGAAACAGAATAAATTTTAATAATTTATTTTAAAGTAGTTTTGACATAGTAAGGAATGGCAATGTTTTGTTATTCACGCTTTCCAAAATCTAGGTATTTGTAGAAGTTCCTGATAATGGCAGTCAAGAAGGCACCAACAATTTATACAAATTTTGGATCCAGGAGATAGTGAAATGGTGGAAGTACGAGATTTATTCAAATAATTATGTTTAATAATTGCTCCTTTAAATAACTATCTTAATTACTTTGCTATTGAACAACTAAAGTCGTTATTAGCCATAACATTGAAATATATTGAAATTTCTTTTCTTTTTTTTAAAGGATCTGCTTTTGCTAAAGCAAAACCTGAAAGTCCTTGGACATCTCTGACCCGCAAAGGAATCGTGAGAGTTGTTTTCTTTCCGTTCTTCTACAGGTGGTGGCTACAAGTCACATCGAGGGTGATCTTTTTCTGGCTGCTTGTTCTTTACCTTCTTCAAGGTAGAGTTGGATTACAGGATCAGCTTCAACTAAATACCTTATTTTAAGCATATGGAAGCTGCTGTATGTTACTTGGTTCGCTTTATGCTATTAAGGTTCATTCCAATATTTTCTGAAATTTTGGACTGACACAGTCCCAAGCATGTGTGTTTTGGTTAACATTTCTTTTACATATATGAAGGGGGCATACTGAAAATTTAAGGATTTCCTCACAGACTTTCTTCAGAATTTAGCACACGTGTTAGTTTATAGTCTCTGTAAATAATTTAGGTTTCCAGGACTATCTAATTTTGTTCAGGACTGAGCAATATCAAAGAAACCTGTGGCTTAGGCAGTGTATTTTGTCTTGGGCTTTTGGTCTTTCTGGTACTTGTGCAGATCAAGAGCTCTGATCAAGAGGCAAGCAAGGCCAAACTTGCCAAGATGCATGCAGCTTGTACAGCCTGGTAGGATGATCTGTTTGACCAGTCTCCAGTTGTCCTTCCATGTGTTATTTTGTCACATCAGAGGCAGTGAACTTCTAGCTTATACTTTAGTCAGACTTCAGCCATGCTCCTGAACGACTGGCAAATGGGGGGGCTTGTTGTCCTATGTGCTTCTGCTATTTTTTCCAGTGCAATGGTGAGACTATGCATCTTAATTTTATATTTCCTAGGTTATAGAAGGACTTTTAGGCAACTGTTAACAAACAGAAGGCAATTCACAGGTTTTGGGATACTCAATCTCAAGTTCTAGTTATTTGACATTGTGCTTCCTTTAATTATATGTAATATATAAGAGGAAAATTAGAAAGGGAAGAATGTAATGTAGTGAGTCAGTATCTAACAAACAGTGTGAAAGTCATGGAAAGAATAAGCGTATCAGAAGCGTGTACAACAGAAATGGAACAGAAGGTTGATGAAAGTTGGGAGCAATTTAAGTACCCTGAGAAGCTAAATGACTGATAAGTTTTCCACTGAAATCCAATTAAAATACAGTATTACTTTTTCAATTTTGCCATCTGTCCTAGCGGTTGTGAATCACTGTATCATTTGGAAATTGTATTTAAAACAAGAAATTGAGGTTTTTTTGTGTTTTTTTTTTTTTAAAAAAGACAACGGTGCCTTTTGTGTGATGATGTTAGCAGATATAAAATGAATTTCACAGCGCCAATGCTCCAAAACTTGAAATATTGACAAATATTCATGGGGTCTCCTATCAAAACTTCTTGTTATCCCCATTTCAAAGATAGGTGCTTAAGAAGTATTGTTGCGTACATTAGCATTTGTGTATACTGTGGTAAGCAATCCCATAGTGTTAATAATTCTAATCTCTTTTATAATAATATAGGTAGTAAAATACATAAGTTATAGTTCGTTTGTTGCCACATTCATAGGTGGCTTATTCTGAGAAACACCATTATATTAACTTTTTATGTTCCCATTCTTAAATTTATTTAAAACGTATACCCACGCTTAATTTGTGGAGCTTTCAGAAGACTCTAAAAGCAGCAAAATCGTAAGACAATGCAGATTCTGAGTGCAAGCAAGTTTTTTAGGACATTGATTACAAAGCTATCTTGTAACTTTTTCCCTCCCTCAGATTTCTTGGGATCTATGATTTACTAAAGTTATGGTTGGAATGCATCGTTTCCCTAATCCATATAGACTGTTATGTGATAAAATATTTCTGATATTTTTTAGGTTGTGAATTAACACATACTGGAAAAAAATTAATTGTATTCCATATTACACTATAATCCAACTGTTTGAAACACTTGTCATTTAAGTTATGATGAATTAACTGCAGAGTTTTTGATGGTTTTTGAAATAAACGGAAAGACTTATAATGTACATGTAAGTGAAAATAAATTGACAGAATGTTTTATTGGAAACTATTTAAAACAACCCCGCTCAAGCCTCTCCTAGCACTTCTATATAAGATTTGCTTATATTTTACTCAGAAGGTGTGCTCGGTTATTCATTTTGTATAAAATTGATAAGGCAGCACCAGAACATCAAGAATATATTATGAAACTTAATAACAAAACACTTCAAATTCCAGTGGCCATATTTCTGCCCTGAATCTGAATTTTGTATTGTAGCTCGGACTCGCTGTCATTATGACAGATTCTAACTGACACTGTTGTAAGATGGTCTGACTTTATTTTGTTTATATATGTTTAGTTAAATTATTTTATTTAATTGTGAAGTACTTTCTGTAGATTTATGGACTGCATTACTTGGAATTATTGCTTTGAAATTGATTAGCTTTAGCAGGATATTTGCTAGCATTTATGTAAGTCTACAGAAAATTCTTTCCTTGGCTGTAGATTTAAACTCCAGATTTTATTTGCATTGGTTTCCTTTAGTATAAAGTATGATTAGCAAAATGTGTGATAAGAGAACTACAGAGAAATGTTTATTGCCAAAGGTCATGGAACAGGCCAATGAATTAAGGTAGAACTAAAACCTTTTTCTTCTGACTCATGCATTTAGTTTATAGCATTACCTTACTTTTACTTTAAAAATGTTTCTATATTTTAATAGGAAAATGAAGTGTGTAATTATAGTGTGTATCTATTGTGTATTTCTTAATTATTAAACAAGAAACTAATAGCGATATAATGATTGTTGTGGTGAGATACATATATATGTATGTATGTGTTTTTAAACTTAGTAATACAAACATTTTAAAGGTTTAAATGCTGTAAAAATAAATGCTTGTTGGTCTTTGACATGTACAGTTGCTTTCTTTGATACAGCTTTTTGCTCTACGTGATACAATTCATTTGTGTCTGTTTCACAAAATAAACCATAGTAATTTAGAAAAGTACAAGTATACTTGTATATTTCTTTACTCTAAATAAGTAAAGAAATAATTAAAAATGGTGTGAAAAATTCTAGCTGATGATAGGAGCAATTCTAGAATAATCTGAACTACAGCATATTGACACGCTGTGCAGAAAGAAGTTCTTGGATTTCCCTCCCATCCTACTGAAAAGATCAGGAAATTGGTAACATTTTCTTAAATCTGCGTGAAACTTCATGGTGGGAACCTGCAGTCTATGGATTTGTGTCTTCTGGAAGAAGGTGATTTCTTCTAGATCACTCTGCTAAATGTTTTTTAAGTAGCAGAATAAATCTTGTAATGAAGTTTGAAATTATTTTGTGGACACCTATTCCTGCAAATCATTTCACATGGATCTGTGGAGCTCTGTTCTCAGAAGTATATGTTTATCCCAGTTGTGTGGTAGGAGTCAAGATTGTGTACTTATTTACACTTTGTAGCTTATGAAGCTAATTGTATATGTGAGAAACTCAGATAAGCTCATTTAGAAAGAGGTAATATTACCTGTACCTTTTACTATCTGTACCTTTTTAAATCTATTTTTAATAAGTTGGATTTCTGAGTGATGCATACTCTCTTTCTGGGAGACCTCATATGACAAAAACTTCGTCCACATATGGTAATGAAAGATACCATATGTGTTCTACATAAGACTTCAGTGATTTAATTTAGGAAAAAGACTAATGGGAAATTAGAAGTAGATTACCACAATCAAAAATAATTCCATTGTTTTGTACGTTCATCGTGTTTCTAATGCTCGATACCTCTCTAAAGATTGTTTCGTGAAAAACACATCTAATCTCTTTTTATTGGAAAACATGGCATCCAGGTGTCTGCTGTGTTAGGTGTGGCTTCATGCAATATATTTTAGGTGCTTGAATGTGGCATATAAATTTGCACGTGGCTGTATTTTTTCAGTTGATTTTAGTAGAGAACTGGTGAAAGCTTTTGAACTTGTACCGTGTATTTCTTGTGCTAGGAGTAGGTCTAAGTTATGGGACTTCCACTTCTTAGTGGTACAAGAACAAAACCAAGTTCTCCTGGGATGTGCAGATGCTAGGCACAGAGAATTATTCCCCTGTTCTGCTTCTGAATTGCCTCTTGGAATTTCTGGGTTTTTTTTTCTTGATAGCTTCTCTCAGTTGAGTTACAAAACACAGTTACAGAACACAGCACTTCAAGCCATAGAGGTGGAGTAACAGGAACGTAAAATAAGCAGAGAAAAGAGAGGGATTGCCTCTTCTGTCTGCCCCGTGCCTGGTGAATGTGTTTAGATTGACCTGAAGCCTGTAAAGACATTTCTGAGTTACAGAAGTGGTTGGGCTCTGGGTAAAGGAGCAGGAAGAGCTGCATGGGTGTTGGCTATACATGAAAAGCTGTTTATAGGGTTACAAAATTAACAGTTAACTGTGGAATTGGAAGCTGCCCCTTTTCCAACCACGAGTGCTAGTTGGATTCCGGGTCACTTCAGCTGGACCACCTCATAGTTTGCATGTTTTGTCTTTGATCTTTCCTCATTACTACGAAATATATACACAAGTGTACGTGAAATGTATACAGGGTTGCACTTACGCATGGCTGTCTATCCATATGGGCAATTTTGTCCTTTGACTGGAATATGGAGTTTAAAATGCTTTCTGCTAGAGAATATAAAGAGTTTCTATGTCTCAAGTCTGTTGGTCCTTACAGTGCTGAAATAGACGTATGGTTCCACAGAATCGCAGGCTGGTTGAGGTTGGCAGGGACCTCTGGAGATCATCTGGTCTGAACCCCTGCTCAAAGCAGGGTCGGCTAGAGCAGGTTGCTCAGGGCCGTGTCCAGTCAGGGTTTGAGTATCTCCAAGGATGGAGAGACTTCACACTGGTCCTGGTTTGATGGCTCTAACAGTCACCTAGCTTGTTGGATTGGGCTGCATCATTATAGGTGATACAGAATTAAAGTTATTTGGGCTGCTTTAAGGATGGCATTTGCTTTTTGGTTTTGTCTGCTACTGAAGTTTCACCTTAATTTAAAGTTGTTTCATGACAGATCTAGCTTTCCAAATGCTTTCCCCTCCCTTCATTCTGCTGCCTTTTTTTGAGCAAGAGCTATAATATCACAAGTATAAAAGAAAAGATGGATATTAAGACAGTAGGCAACTGTTAAAATCTCTATTACTGCCTATTTCATTGCAATTATAATTCCTTCTTTTCAGAATTACATGGGTTGGTTTAAAATGCAGGTAAAGGACTACATCTGACTGTTTCTCTTTTAACAAAAGCCATATAACGAGTTGGCCATTTCAGACATTTCAAATATTGAACTCAACTTAATTTCCCTTCTTTTCCAGTTGCTGCTGTAGTGTTATTCTGTACAGCCCAAAGCCCACATAATATACCTCTGACTGAAGTCATTGGGCCAATATGGCTAATGTTGCTACTTGGAACTGTTCATTGTCAGATTGTTTCTACACGAACTCCTAAGCCACCTCCCAGCACAGGGGGTAAAAGAAGAAGGTATAGTCTATGTTAAAGTACTTATCATTTAGGATTGTTAAACTATTCTAAAGAACGTGCATGAAAAAATGGAGGGGTTTACAGCGTCTGCTTTGCAAGAAATAAGAAATTTGTGCTCTGTTTTGATTTGAAACTTTAAAGTGGGTGCTTAATTGGTGCTCCTTAGCTTTTATGCATTGAGTAATTTATGCATTGTTTTAATTGAATCTGATGTTTTGCCTTAAGACAGTTTGTATCTGAATAGTGGTGGAACAGCAGTATTTATATTAATGCAAATTCAGTTTTGGAACTCTGTGCAATACTGACTAATGGTCTCTGTGGGAAACATACATTAAAGGAGATGCTACTGGAAGCGTAGAACTTAAGTCTTCCAGCACTTCACTGAATATGGCTTGCTACAGTGAATTATCCCGTTAAAATGGGAAAACCTGCAGTAGTGAATTTTGCAGGTCTAAGCCTCTGATGATGAGATGAAATGTATTTTGGGTTAAAGTGTTATGATAATGAATAAGTGTTATGCTTAGTTTTAATAAATGGAGTTTCTTAAATTGACTTGATAAAGCTTTAGCAAAATATTTTGGGATCTTGCTTGTTTTTGCATGCTTAAACTGCTGAACACGTTAATAGAACTAGTAAATTGCACTTATAAAGCTACCTTTAATCTCTTCTGATGAAGGAAATTAAGGAAAGCAGCACATTTGGAAGTACATAGGGAAGGAGATGGCTCTAGTACCACAGATAACACACAGGAGGGAACAGTGCAGAGCTACGGTACAAGCACCTCTTGCAGTATTGGCGCTGTCTTCAGAGATATCTGGCATGCTGCTTTCTTTTTATCAGGGTTTGTATTTATTCAAGGCTACATATGTGTTAGAGATGCACTATCCCTTTTCTAAATAAGTAAACATTGATCTAATGATTAAACTTTTGTTGATCCAGTTTTTGTTCTTAGTAGGAAACTCATCTCAGTATTTGAACATGTAATAATGTGTTGTTTCTTGACTTTTGCAAATGCTGATGCAATAATTTTGAAAAGATATGGAATTAATTTTTAATTAAATTATATTTTGATGTAGGTGTGCTCTGTGTGGGCTATCAGGAATGAACCAACTCAGTTTCTCAATTTTAATCCAATGAGAAAATTCAACTCTTTAATTTTACTTTATAACATCAGCTGCTTATTACTCTGAGAGAATGCTTATTGAACTCTCTCACTGTCATCACATCACATGCTTTTTCTGAAGGAAAAGCCTTCAGGATTCAAATAGGCACAGCATTTAGTTTATAAATAAACATCAAAGATACATTTTCTTAATGATTGGAAGAAACATCTAACCCTGTTACATTCAAGAGCTGTTTTGCAGATGATCGACCTGCTAATGCAGTGCTCTAAGCAATTAAGAAGTTTTTTTAAAAAAAATAATTCTGTAGCAGTCTGTGTTCAAGATATGCTATACACACAGCATTGTGAGGGCTATATATCAGCACTTATTAACAAGAAAATTTGCTCATAAAGTAGCATAAAATTGAGAAAAGGGATACTGCAAGTTATTACATTGATGTTTTGTTGTGCATGTTGCTTCTTAAATACGGCAACACTAACATGTCTGTCATACTTGTGAAATGTGCTCTTAACCACTGGTAAAGCTTACCTTATGTTGCATTCTGGGAATATCTAGTTGAAACTCTGGAGAAGTTTTAAAAGTGTTTAAAAATATTGTAAGAGGAGAGTTCATTTGACTTTTTCCTTTGTAGAATAAGCTCCCTGTGACAAACTATGAGTCATAGTAATAGACACAACTGCTGTTCTTTGGGTCTGTATGTATTACTTTTTGGTATGTTTGGAGTGTAATCGTGTAAACCTTTGAATGTTTTCCATTCGTTGAAGATACTGATCTGCAATAAGAAAAGTAGTGTTGGAAAATTCATTTATTTTCCTTGCCTTCCCTCATGTTGGGCTCGGAGTGTTTTCAGTTGGGAGGGGCTGTGTAGGACGTGCTCTGGGGACTTGTTTAAACCATTTAATGAGAGGTGGTGTGTATATATATAGATGTTAAGCCTCAATGATGACTACTTAGTATATATAGTATCTTCAAAGGATAAAGAGCACAGAGTGACTTGAGAATGCTGTAAGTAGCCCTTAGTCATTTGTTACCTCTTCAATTGCAGGGGCACAGTTGTTTGTATGTCTGGAGCCATACAAACCATATCAGTAACTTGTCCAGCTGAAAAATAACTTTTTTTCCTGAGGAGATCGTGCAGATCAGTATTTTTTGTGTGTGGTAATACAAACAGTTTTGTCATCACAGTGGGATGGCAGAGTGGGGCTGGGAATGAGTAAGCAGGAGCGCAGCGCGGAGTTCATTGACTACTTGACTGACTTGGTGATGTTGCTGAAGAAAATCTTATGAAACCTCAGTGCAAGGAAGCTGTACAGTGACATCTGTCCTGTTTCTTAAGACATGTTTTGAAACTCTTTAGAAAAGCGCATTGGAATGTCTCATTAGTGTTTATTTACAGCAGTTTTTCACTTATGTTAAGGTTTGAGATACCATTTCCTGGAATTTTAAATACAGGTTTTAAACACATGGTTTCAAAATTAACCTCAGAAATTATGTTCTTTGCTTTAGGTCAGGACCCTGGGTACCTAGACCATTTGCCTACAGTCAGGTCATCGGTAATCTGGAACTGTGTATTCAATAAATATCCTTTGGAATGACAGAACTCAGTCTGACTAATAAAATATAATTCTAGACTTTAATTCAGCACAGGGGCAATTTAAAAAATACTAATTATTAGTTTCACTGGAAAGGAGGGCAATATCCAAATGGGTAATTTGGACTCCGTGTGCGTCCTTACTCCAGTTGTGGAAATTTTACAATTGTAGCTTCTTTAAAAGTTTCGCAGCATGAACAGGGAAGAGAGTTTTCTGACCAACCCCAATGAAAATGCATGGGAATAGAATATTTGACAGTGAAAATCTACAGTCTTCCAGAAACTTGATTTAAATCTTCCTTAATATTTTCTCTAGCTAATGCACGAATAAGACTGAAAGTCATTCTTGACTTAGCTTTTGCATATATTCAAGCTTTTTAAGACCCTGGATTTATTCATGGTGTTGTCCTGTCTTGCTCTTAAAGACTTTAAAATCTGGCATGAAATTGTAAAAGTTGATTAATGAAGTGTATATATATAGTAATTCTAGGAAACTATGCGTTTATATTAGCTAGAAAATTATTGGTCATGTTTGTTATTGTTGTTTTTTTCTTTTAACACAGTATAGCGCATGAAAGCCTAACTTGAAGCCCAAATTTATGTTTTTGTGGCTTGAGGCTTACACTTAAATTTAGGGATTCTTACAAAAAATAACTTTTGTTCCTTCATTGAAAACAAGTGAAAGTTACCTGTTTTTCAAAATGAGCCTTAGTTGATATCAGACTAGTGTTTGTCTTGCAGTTTTAGCATTTAAACTTTGCTTGAGTAGTGAGATCCTATCTGAACAAATTAAGCATACGTACATTCTTTTTTTTTCTCTTATCTATTCCTACTCAACTGTTTGAGGCTATTTCTTCCTAGTAGCTTTCAAGTTTCATGTGAAAGGTATAAAAACTTCTCAAATCAAACTTGGAAGAGTTGTCCTGTTACTCCATGCATACGGTGTAGTAACTTCTGGAGTAAGTCTCTCTGACTGGATGTGTGTATGTATCTCTCAGACGAGAACTGCATTCCCTTTTGCACTGTTAAAAAGAAATTTTTACAAAGTGGCAAAAGTATATTTAATGCATTAAACATTGGCCTCAGTATGTTTTAGATGATTTTCTTGATGGACCTAGAAATTAAAACTCTGTATGTGAACTAGCACGTTGGTGATCTGCAAACAGGAGGCTTACTAACTGCTTCTCCACCACAAAACACATGCTAAAGCATCTTGCTGTCTCTTTACCTTTGTAAGATTACAATAAAAATTAATCCATGCAAATATATAATAACTACAGAAAGTATTTCTGCTGGTTGTGTACTTATTTAGAAACAAAGTTAACTAAAAATTTTGGGAATAGGTCAGGGTATAGCAGGTGAGTTCCTACAAGAGAAGCGCAGCAGCAGATACTTCGGTTTAAAAGAAATATAAATGCTATTAGCTTTTTTCCAGGAAGGGGTGAGGGAAAGTAAATGAGATTAAGATGGGAAAGGAGGATGAAACACCTTAGTAACATTGTCTCTTCATTATTTTGTCTTCATTCCAATGGATAAATTGTTCTTTTTTGGATTTTTCCATTTTATCCAGCTCTCCCTAGCCATTTTTTTGTGTTCAGGTCTCCCCTGTATAGGTGGAATACCTTGTCTTGGGAGGAACGTGAGGCAACTATCCTAATTCTCCCGATTCGTTCAATGTACATATTGAAGAGGAATTTAATCTTCTGCTGTGTAATCCAAGCTCTCACAGAATGCCTCACTCCTTAAAGAGAAAGGCAATGCATGTTCCCTCATAGGAGGACAACATCAACTGGACAGATTCTTGATAATTTTATGACCTATGTCCAGTGTTCTACTTTTAATAAAAATTAAAAAATCTGGAAACTTGGTTTATAACACTTTTTTTTTTTTCCTCACAAGTGTTCTGGGAACCTAACAAACAAAATCTAATAAATACAAGATATTAATTGCTTTTCTGATTTTTTTTTCCATGTCATTTATTTTGAGAATACAGAGGCTTAAGCAAAGACTTAAAGTAGTCTCTATTGATAGGTAGCAAGCTGCTATTCCTTTTTCATTCCTTCATCGACTGCACTTTCCAATTTGGAAGTGTAATAGTCCAAACATTTGCTTTGAGAAAACCTTTTTCTGGCATTAGATTCTCTTGCTACTACATCTATTGACTAGATAAGGGCCTTGGCATCTAGAGAATATTATGGAAGACTATTCATCAATATTAGTAATCTTAAGAATAATAATACTGATGCATAATTCATAAACTTATTTTGTGATTTGAAAACAGGCTTAATTAGTGTTTTTGTAAGATATATCAAAATATGTTGCCAGGGTTGTTACTGGATAATACAGAAAAGGGTAAATCACCTTCTGTTGAGTAGAGCTGACAATAAGCAGAGTGTATTTGAAACAACAACAAAAAATATATGTGTACAGAGTACCAAAGAGCATGTGTGTTTGCAGCTTCAGGAAATGGCATAGTTGCTTTGAATTATAACACTTAAAGAAACTTTTGATATACGTCTTTTTTGTTAAGATAGAATAGAGAAGTTTCTCATTTACATTTGAGGCTTGTGGTTCTTCTATTGCCAAAGTTGCTGTGAAGTTTTAGTTTTAAAACATAGGTTTCCTTTTCTCTTCTTTCAGTAGCTAATGATATAATTTTCTTACAGACACTGAGGGTTTCTTTTGTTACAACTATAGGAAAGGATAATGGGTAATATTTAGAAGATGAAATAGTTACAAATATTGAATCAAATGTTAATGCTATTAGTTTGGGGTCATCTTAGTAGTAAAACTAAAACATGGGTTAAGAGGGATAAGCAGGATTTAGACTGGGAAAAAAATTGAGAGAATCATTAATTTAATAAATATATTTGTTTCAAATATAGATCTAAGAAAGCAAAAAACTCAATAGATAAATCCACTGAGACTGATAATGGCTACGTGTCCCTTGATGGGAAAAAGACAGGTAAAAGTAGTGAAGAATGTGTGCAGGCCCATGAACGTCGATGTGAAGTGATTAAGCCAGAAGAGTTGGGGTGGAGCACTGCAACAGTGAAAGATGCCTTCAGCAATCACAGTCATCACAAAGTAAGTGTGCTTTGTCACTTTCAAAGTGGGATTACTAATTTGTCAGATGATATGTGAGGTGTACTTTTATGATTCTTTTGATGCAATCTTATCTACTTTATCCTTAAAAATGTTTTTAAGTTATATTAAGCTTAGGGTCCTGGATCCAAAAACTATGTTAAGTCTTCTTATTTCATCCTTATATTCCCTAGCCTTTCCTTTTTCTTGTAGGAGGATCCTTACTGACATCTAAACATTCTTTGCCATTCGGTATTTCAGTGCACAAATTTGTGTGCTGTCTGTTGTCTGTGGGTTTTTCCAGACCAGCTAAACACACACTGTACCTTTTCCTGCCTCTTTGATAGTCTAGGCACAGGTCTGTCTCTATGCTAAAATGGAATAAATTTTGGATCACAGACAGTTGGTAATTTTGAGGTCATTCTGAGCATTCTCCTGTGCATTATCTTCCTTTTCCTTTCTTTTTTTCTTTTTATTTTTTATTTTATTGATCTCTGTAGAAGATGAGGAAAGGACGATTTCCCTCTCAATGAAGTAGGCAGAACTTTAGCAGCATAGGAAGTGGTCATGGAAGAAAGCAGAACTTTTAGTTTGGCTGGGTCTGATTATCTCCTGGATATCCTATTTTCATCTTACTGTTCTACAGAATAGCTTTTCCAAAACATTTTTCCTGGCTGTCTTATCATTTGCATTTAAACATGTATTGACTGCCATTACAGCTCTTATACTTGGCTCTGTCTCATCAGTATTTACCATCAATGATCAACCATAGCAAGGGTTTTTCCATGATAATATCAAAGGGAAAGGTTTTTCTACTGGAAGTCTACAAGCATACATTTTTATAAAGGAAGGGCGTTCTTTGTGGATTTCATAAGCAAATTATTTAACAACCCCTTAAAAATCCATATGGTTAAGTCAGAATGAAGATGATGAAGGTCATCTCAAGGCAAAAAGGTCACTCTGTTGCTCTGCAGGAGGTGCTTTCTCAGTAGTGATAGCAACTGAAGTTCAGTTGTCTTTATCAATTCCAAGCATTTTTCATTCTTGATGAAATTCAACAAATCAAGGATTTTTTAAGAAAAACTAATTTTAAAGAGTTTTAAGTTTCTTTGATAGAATGGATATGTTCTCTCTGTTTAACTTGCTTGCTGAGTATGCATCCACATTAAAGAGGAGTTGGCAGGGGCTAGAACAGGCTCCTTTCTTCTCTCCTTCCCATCTCTTCCTCCAAAGAGAATACACTTTGGTGCCACTGCAAAAGGTAGTAGATAAGATACCCCAGGCTGTTCTGCCTGTCCTTCTTTCTGTATGCAACTCAGCTGTTAAAAAAGTGAAATGACCTGACCTTGAAGCATCTCAGGAAACAGAGTTCATCATGGAAGAGAGAATGATGTCTGAGTTGCTGGGGGGGAAAGGATTTGTTGTATTCATAGAGAATAGCTTCACTGTTTTTGTCCTTTTAGCATTTCATTGATGACAGGAAGACTCCAAATGAAACTTTACAGGGTCCTACCTAAATGACAATGTACAAAAGTTTTGTCAGCTGAATGATCCTTTGCTGCCCTTTTATCTTTCTGTTCTTGTAAGGGCTACTCTAACTTTAGTTTAAAATCAGGGAAATGCAAAGTGGAATAAATTAATGATCAGAGTATTCTGCAATCTGTAGCACTTTATTGTTGGAAGAAGACGTAAATGTTAACTTTGTACTGTATGTGTTGATAGTTCAATGTTACAGTGTTTATCACAATTTTGGTGGGTTTTTTATTTTTTATTTGTTTGTTTATTTTTTTAATCTTCTGGATATTTTGCCTCTAAGCCTTTCTTGGTAGGTTTGGTTTAGACAAAATTGCATTTAAAATGTCAGAATTGTTCTTTAGTATAATATGAACTAGTCCTTCATCATATAAGAAATGTTTATTCTGGTATTATAATTTCTATTTTATAATTCCTGCTGTACCATTTAATTTTGCCAATTGGAAATGCATTAATATCTGATTTAACTGAGCATAGATACTAAGGTTGCAGAAAAAAAATTGATTTCAGTAGTTAAGACCAAAACGTAGTAAGTATGAGTGTATGTCTTACTAATACTATATTCCTTGCACTAGGACACTCACAGAACTGTGACAAATTTATCAGATGAAGTTTCTAGTGAGGAAGGGCCTGAAACTGGATATTCTTTACGTCGCAATGTAGAGCGCACTTCTAGTGATTGTACACTTCGAAACAGGAAATCTCACCATTATAAGAAACACTATCCTCTGGAGGTATGTTCTTTTCCATTGCTTCATTTCTGTAAGTTATTAAAACATCTTGGTTTCTTTTGAAGAGATATATTTTTTCAAACCTTTTTTTCTCCTATATTGGATTTTAGGAATCCGTTAATTGGAAGTCATACTAGTGGGGGACAGCAATTTTAATTTTTTTTAATTTTTTTTTTTAAATTTTAATGAGAGTGTTTTGAAATTAAGATGTTTTTATTTAGTTGGTTTGAGCTTCATCCTATTTTTCAATTTGTTGTGAGGAGCCTAGAATATATTCTATAGATCTTGCATCAGGTTATGGCTAACTCTGTTGCTGTCTTGATACCAGTTATCTCCTCTGGAAACTTGATTTATTATGAAAACAGTAGTAATTGGCAATGTGCAAGTTTTCATCAGTGCTGCTGTTTCTCGCCGCTAAGTTAGTATTTTGGATTCACTAGCCTTCTTGTGGAGAAGTCTGACTACCTCTGAATATTTATTCTCTCATATTTATTGAAACAATATTTTAAATTATTGTCATGAAATCTCAACAAAATTGTTAAAGCATAAAAATACTGAAATTTTAAGAGACTTGATGGCATCATAGCTTAGAAGAGGAGAATTTATAGATTCCATATTAGCAGAGTCCTTAATCGTAAGGACTCAGACATTGAAAGAGAAAGGGATACGTTATCATGTTTTTATTTATTTATAATTTTAAGTAAATTATGCTCTTTTTTACTAATGGTATGCAACTTAGCAGATACATGGAACTTTTTTTTAAAAGGCTGTATTGCCGTTTTTTCACTAGGACTATGAGAAAAGAGTATAAAGAGTAATTTCAGCTCTGACAAAAGTCCAGGAGGCAGAGCCTCATGAGTAAGCTTTCTACTTGATATAAGAAACGTCTCCTTAGAAGGGTTCAGATATTGCTTTCTCTGATAACAACTGCAAAGCCTTGAACTTGATGCTTTGCATAAAAACATTATTAGGTAATCTTTTCTTCTATTCATTCATTTATTTCTCACTGACTTTGGTTAAAAAGATCCGGAAGGCTAATTGATCTGAGTGTCTAATGCCTTATGCAAGTTTGGTTTAGGATAGCTGAACAGGCTGATACATGGAAGTGTTTGTTTCATGTTACAGAAGATGTCTCTTGACTGTATACTTGTGCAGCTGATAGTGCTTGACAAGAGGAAGCAGAAAGACATGATTACAATAAATTCTGGTTATTTTCAATGTAAATCTATTTTCTCTTGCATAGAGTGCTTCAGAGCTAGGGAAGACTGTGTAGATATATCCAGAAGCTCAAGAGACTAAATTTGCTCGGTGTGTAGCTTTGGCAGTAATATTTTCACTTGTTCCCCGTTTACTTATCTGACTGATGCCATGAAAGAGGAAGCCTTTCTTTGTTGTTACCAACTCGCCTCCCCCACATGATTACAAAGGAAATGAAACAATAGTTTTCAAATCTGTGAAAGCTTTCTTTGTATTTAAAAAAAATAAAGTAGTGAAGTCAGTGGATATACTCTCAACTTCTGTCCTACATTTTCTTTTATCTTCATGTTTACTTGTCAACTTAATTGTTGTTTGAGTAAGCTTTTTAAATATTCTTACTTTATTAACTTCACGACTCAATGGTACCCAGTAGTGACTGCCTTCTATAAATAATTTTTGTATTCGTGTATTTTAAGAAAATCGTACTTCAGACTCTCTCTGCATTGATATTACCCCTCACTTTGTAAAAGAAATGGAAAGACTTCAGACCAAATTTTTTCTAAATATTTCTTTACAAAATTGCTTATGTAAAATACATTAAGCAGGATTTTTCAGGAAGAACAAAGAACTTTTTTTCAGATAATAATGCATTACAAATCATTAAATTAGTAGGTCTGCTGAAACGTTGCTTGATTATTTTTTCAGTGTAAAAAAATTGTGTATATTCTCAAGACAAATTAGTAGAAAGAAATAAATTTTGTGTTAAGAGGGAACAGAAATTGCCAGAGGATGGTGATGAGTAGGATGGTACTGCTTTTCAGACTACCTACCTGTCTTGCAGGTCATGGATCCTGCTTACTGTAGAAAATAGTTCTTGTTCTGAAGACAACATTAGATTGTTTTATATGTACGCGTGGGAAGATTTGAATGTCCCAAACTTAATACTTTTCTTTCTTTATCTAAGAGATATAGGTAAAATTTGAACATAATAAGGCATGCTTGTTTCTCAAGTACAGTTTGTTTAAAATAATTAAAATTTTATGTATGACTATGTAGATTACACATAGACCTAGCAGTAGCTGTGTATACTCTTGTTTATTTTTGCTCTCTACACCTGATGCGTAGAACAAGGCCACTCTCTTTGTCTTTGAGAAGATATGTTAGTAGTAATAATGGGGCAATGTGATTTGTAGGGGACTTTGAGTGTCAATTTCTCTTTTATTACAGGCTCGTACATTTATAAATGTGCTTCTGGAACATACCGAGCTTTCTTTCAAAATTAGTTAAATTGTGTCCATGCTGCTTGCTTGAAAGGCTACTTGAGTGCCTCAGGTCTTGGATGACTGGAAATACCCGTCCCTCCTTCCTCCAGGGCCTTGCCCTTTCTAGAGAAAGAATTCCTTACTTTATGGACAAGTTAATAAGTAGCTAAAGTACTTCAGCTCAAACAGCTGAAGACAGAAAATCAAAATGTCAAATTAATTTAAAATACTTTGTGAATGATGCTTTTCTCACTCTCGGTCACATTTCTGTATTGCAATTTTAGTCTGGTGTATATGGCTTTAAGCCTCACACACTCGTGTCTTTCATGTTTTCACTGAAATAATGCAGCTGTAAAGTGTTTTAGAAGAGGCTTAGTTTATGGCTTATAAAATCAGAAGTTTGAGATGTAGCGGGAGTCTGTGGCTTGATAATTGCTGTTAAAGTCTAAATTAATGAGTACTAAAAATCTGTAAAATAGTTATTTCTTTTTCATAGTTAATAGGATTTGATTCTTCATTGTGTGACCCCCCTCCACAAAGTAGAAACCATGGACTGTTACTTGTTTATACAATGTCTAAAGATGTGCAACCTGTTAGACATTCTTTCAATAAACCTTCAGTTCTTTCTGATGGAAGGAGATAATGGATTGGAACGTAAAACCCAGATAAATGTGGATTCACTAATTTAACTTTAGAACTGTTCTATTGGGAAACAACATAGAATGAAAAAGTTGCATTAATTCCAGTGCATCTTTTAATTTCAGGATGCACCTAAATCAGGTACTAGCTGCAGTTCTCGGTGTTCAAGCTCCAGACAGGATTCTGAGAGTGCGAGGCCAGAATCAGAAACGGAAGATGTGCTGTGGGAAGACCTCTTACACTGTGCAGAGTGCCACTCTTCCTGTACCAGCGAGACAGATGTGGAAAGCCCTCAAGTGAATCCGTGTGTGAAGAAAGAATTCAGAGATGACCCATTTCATCAGGTTGGTATCCACCAATTTTGGTTTTTTTATGCTACGCACAAGTTCAGTATTATCAGCTTATCGTATGTTCAAGACGCCTGGGAGAAAGAACTCTGTATTAAATGAAAGTAAGAAAGCCAAGTTGATTTGATAGAATTAAAACAAGGAAAATTTGATTTCTACTACTCAATCATTAATTTGTCAAATGAACAGGATATGACTTACTGAAATAGCCAACAGAATATTTGAGTGTTTGAATTTTAGTTGTAGTTCAGGACAAGTACCGATTGATTTAAGTTTCCTTTGTGGTAGGTGGTTCTGGGTTTGGGGTTTTTCTCTTTTTTTTTTTTTTTTTTTTCTCTAGTGGAACTACTTTTTTGTGAGCACATCAGACATCTTTCTGTTTGCTTATATATATAAAAAAGCAAACAAAGATAACATACATAGTATCTAATGTTATATGTGTGTATATATAATGTATATACGATGTTACATGTGTATTACATGTGTCTAAATTCTATTTAGATACAATATTTTTATTTTTACTTTAAAGCAAATAATTTTATTTCCCTTCTTTAATGCTGTTCTATAGCAACATATTCAGTACTTTCAGTCATTTCTGAAAATTTTGGTGTTTGTTGTGCAACACTTCAGTTGCGGCCTGCCTTGGGCTAATGTTGGACAGAATCCATTGTAATACTTGATCATTAACAATCCAAGTCTTCATTTGAGGAAATCCATCCAGATGTCACAGTGCCAGTTATATTTGTAGTACAAGTCTTATCTTTAAATTGCCTGTTAATTGCATCGCTAATTTGAACTATTTAAGTAAAGAGATGGAGAGAATGTGAAACATTGTTCTGGGTAAACATGTCATACGTAGTGCGTCATCACTACTAAGGAATGCAATGCAAGAGATGGTGTTAATGCTAGCTAAGGAAAAGAATTTCAAAAGACAGGCGTGTCATTCATAACCAGAGTATTTTCTGATTTAAAAAAAACTCTCCCTTTGCACCCCCTTCCCCCTGCCAAAAAAAAACCCCAAAAATAGCACTTTGAATTTCATGCAATTTTTGCTTTTTTATTTATTTTTAGTTCTTGCGTACATTCCATATAAACACTAAAATGGAGGCCTTATAATAGGGAGTTGAATTGCAGTATATGCATTGACTTTTTTTCCTGCAGTTGAATGTTTTTGTGTTTGATTGTATATTGTGAATTTTTGAGTTTCAGCTCCTGGTGTTGATACTCCCTCTAGAGGGAGACCTTGGAAATCTGTGGTTAAGAAAATCTGTGCATTGTTTTAATAATATAATTTTTTTCATCTAATGGAAAAAAAAAGGGAGATAATTGAGTACCTAGCAGAATACAAAGATTTTAGATAAATAGTGATAAAGCAAGTCAAAAAAAAAAAAAGCTTTATTTTTAATCAATGATAAATTAAATCTTAAAAAGAATATTACACCCTTCCCCCTGCCCCCCCAGCACCACCACTTCCAGTAGTTTGATGCACGTAGTTCTAGGTGACGAGGCAGAGTTGAGAGCAGTTTTCATCACCTGAATGGGAGAGGAGTGAGACAGAGCTGAGAGAAGTCAGGAAATGGCCACAGCAGAACTTATCGCCTCAATGTTTTTGCGGATCCTTCAGTTCTCACTTGGCAGTCTGTTTACAGTAAAGATGCCTCAGCCATACGTGCATTCAGTAAATTAGGCTGGGATTGCTCGGCTCTTGGAGCAGTGTGTATTGATTGGACTCCTACTGCTCTCTCTGAGTCTTGTCAGGTACAGTTATCATAGAGGAGCCTTTGTCCATAACAAGGATTGTGAAGTACACATGTATCATTAAAAGCAACTAAAAAAAAATGTTTGCCTTAGGCTCAAGCAGAGCAGAGTACTTTTCAGAATGCTAGGAGGAAAAAATAATAACCAGAAAAATAAAATATCCCATTAAACGTGGCAAAATTAAAGATGGCTTATAAGTAAAACTCATACCTCTCTCTTCTTTGATATATTTGAGCAAAAAAGAAGCCAATTAATCCTCAACCACAATAACTCAACACTATTAGAAAATGAAGTATGGGGAAGGAGGGATCTCTGTACTCACAGCTATTTCTTGGAAATGAAGTGGATGATTTTGTGGAATGTGCTTAACGTATAGTAACATATAGTAGAAGTAAATGCTGTATAGCGATATTTGTGTCAGTCTAAAGCATTTTTTGTCAGCATATTTCTGACAAAGGCATATTGACAGGACAGTAGATTTTTTTTCTCTGATGAAACATATTCCTTGTCTTCACCAGAGTCATTTGCCTTGGGTCCACAGTTTGAATCCAGGACTAGAAAAAATAAGTGCAATTGTATGGGAGGGTAATGACTGCAAGAAAGCCGATATGTCTGTGCTTGAAATCAGTGGCATGATAATGAACAGAGTGAGTATTCTTTTTACTTTATGCAAATATTGTATTTAGGAGTCTAAGCACTACCAACATTAAGCTTGTTTTATGTTGGTGGGTTTTGTTTTTTTGTTTTTTTAAAGTATCTGTTATTGACATTATTGTTCCATGGCATAGGTCACTCTGATTTACTTGTTACTATCAGATAAAAGAGCTACAAAATCTTAAGTGTTGGGACAATAAAATGTGTTTACATTGTTAGATGCTTATGAACATAGCCAACCCCTGTTTTGTTGTTCCGAAGGGATATATGCTGTGAATATTCTTATTTATCTCCTTGATTCCAGTGAACAACTAATATATTGGGTTAGGAATATACACATCTGCGTATTTGTATGCTAAAGTTCAGACTGGAAAAGAAAGCTTTCCTCTTTAGGAAACAAACATCTAAGAGCATGAGCGGGATGTCTCACTAGTCTTCCCTTCTTTTTCCTAGTACTCCTCTTCAGGAAACAGTTGGAAAAGGATTTGATTGGTGTTGTACTCTTTCTCAATACAGACAATGTAGGCATTTTGTAGAGTTGAATGTAAAAATCCTAGCACAGCTTAGGAAAACTATCACTAATTCTGAAAAGTTGATAGTTACAATCTCCAGCTTGTTAAAAGCAATGTATTCACAAACTTAGTTCAGATCTCTGTGCGCGACTCAGTGACGATACAGTTTTGGTGCAATCCACAGTAGAATTAAACTTAACAAAGCCATAGCCAGCACAACAGAACTCCAGTCCTGTCTGCACTGTGAACACTTTTAAAAAACATACAACCTAAAAGCAAGACACAAATAGGAGCAACATACAGGATGTAAGCAACACAGTCTGACTGGCGCACTTTGCTAATTCAGCATTGAATGAATTTTTAATAAAAAAATTTGCACTGGAGTCTTAATGGCAATATTATGATGTTGGGTTTTTAAATGATTTGTCATATTTGGTTCCTATGCATTACATGCTCTTTGAGGACTTCTTTTTTCTTAATAGCAAATTGTGATGATGCTTGGTTGAAGGTTTCATATGACTTATCAGGTTATAAAGTGTTCTTTGTGATAGTAAGACAGTAAAATTAATAATTTATTTATTAATTCCAAATTAATTCCAAAAGTAAAAATATACCTTGTTTTCTTTTGGTTTTAGGTGAACAGCTATATACCAGGAATTGGTTATCAGATTTTTGGAAACGTCATATCTTTAATCTTGGGTTTAATGCCATTTGTCTTTCGACTTTCCCAAGCTAAAGATTTGGAACAACTAGCTACACATTCTGCCACTGAACTTTGTATGACTGCATTTGGATCAAATGGAGACATTCTGGTTCTCTCAATGGTTATTATAAGTTTTGTGGTCCGTGTCTCTCTAGTGTGGATTTTCTTTTTTCTGCTATGTGTAGCAGAGAGGACATATAAACAGGTACGAACAGCAAACCAAGAGCCTTCATCCAAAGCAAAACAAGGTTTAATGTTTGTGTTTTTTTGACTTTGTGGATATTTTAAACTTGTTTTCTTCAGCGAACTATGATTCATAGATCAATGATGACAAATACTTCAGTGGGCTTACAGTTTAGGAGATGACTCAGCTGCAATGGACTGAAGTCGCTGTAGCTAATAAACCTTTTTTTCCCAGAGAGCGTTTCTGAGGGAAAACTTTTTAATCTTTTATTTCAGTTTTCTGGCTCAATGCATTAACCCAGCTCTTAGTCATGTCCCAATTTCTCTCCGTTTTCCCCAAGGAGAAGGAGTTTCAATAAAAAACCCTATATTTTCGGTTTGTTCTACCAGTGTGTTTCATTGAAAACCTTCAGTTTAACTCAAGCCAGTTCAGTCCAAACCCTAGCCAAGAGCCTTCCCTGCTTTGCTGGTAGATCAGTCCCGCAGCTGGAGACTGTGAGAGCTGCTATCTAAAGTAATACACCTGTTAATTTATTGCTTGTTGTTGCAATTTAAATTTTTAAGAGAGCATTGGTATCCCTAAGAGTATAGATACTTACTGGTGTGCAGAAGAACAATTTTTATACTTCCTTTTCTCAAATGATAGCCAAAATATGTGATTTAATATAGTAGAATAGAATTAACCTGCTTCTAATAAGCATTTGTCTTGGAAGGAACTTCTGTGATACAGGCACTCTCTAATTGAAATGATTGGCGGGTTTGATTTTCTCCCAAATTTTAACAGCATAGCACATCTGTTGTCTGAAATTTGAAGAAAAGAATTCAAAGTGTAGCTAAACTTTGTTTATCATTATAATATGAAGACTTTTAAAACTTTTTAGTGTATTTCCTCTTTTTTAGTAACGTGCTACTTTTATTTCTGCCCTATATTAACGTATTTTAATTTATGCTGATACGTTATACATTGCTGACATATTAAGGGAAGCCTTTTCTCCATTGTCTTTTTAGTGCCCTTGAAAATCAACTAACAGTTAAAGTAATTTATTTTTTTTCTTCTCTGCAGAGGCTACTTTTTGCCAAGCTTTTTGGTCATCTAACATCTGCCAGAAGGGCAAGAAAATCGGAGGTTCCTCACTTCCGCTTGAAAAAAGTACAGAATATAAAAATGTGGCTTTCTCTCAGGTCCTATCTAAAGGTAAAATAATGTATATTTTTGCTATCACTTTAATATAAAATATCTCATATGCTGTTGATGGAAGGTTGGTATTGTAGTCTGAATTTTTCCTCCTGTGCACTTACACCTGTTGGTGTACGTGCCCTGTACATTTCATTTTAGTGCCTCTGGGCCAGCGGTGTCTGCAGGCAGCCAGATGCTGGGAAGGTAAATGTCTAGTTTTTACCTTGGAGTAACGTATGAGTGTGTTCAGAGCTGGAGTCTTGTCTTACTGATGCTAGCAGAAAAGTCTCTCAGGTGAATATGTCGGGTAAAAAAGACCACTTGTGGTATAATAGACAATACCTTATTGTAAGAGCCCCTCCAGTTGGTGTCATTAACAGAGAAGGAATTTGTGAAGCAAAACAGATTATGTGCATATTTGTGCTGTGAGTGTGTATGTGCCAGGTGAAGCTAGAAATTATGTCTGCAAGAAATTCTGATCCCTCTATTGTGTGTTCAGCTCGTATTTGAGTAACCTCCTTATGTCCTGAATGATCTTTTCAAGCTAGACAACTTTGATTCTTTGTGAAAGGATCCATATTGTCTAACTCAAGGTTGGGTTTTGTTGGTTTTTTTTTCCGCAAGTTTTTTTCTATTTTTCTCTCTACATTAGGTAATCCAACTCAGATAAAGCTATTCCCTGTTTGGTTTCTGTAGAACCATCTTTTTGGTGAACAGCAACTGACAATCTCTTGTTTAGTGGTAGCGATCCCCTTATTTGCATCTATGCTTTTTCCAGCAGCAATTAAGAAAGGTTAGATGAAATCTATTATCAGTAGTTTTTAGAAATAGGTAAAGGGTTATGAAAACATAAAGAAGTTATGGTGTGGAGACTGGGGAGCATAGAAAACAGGAACTATAAGCAGGCAAAATTTTTGATGTAAAGCACAATCTTAACTTTGAAAGATGCATCATTTTAAGAGGAATTGAGGTGATTAATTTGTAACACCCCTTGTGTTACGTAAGCATCTGTTGGGGAGAGTGTGAAAAAGAGGTACCCTTTAAAATTTACATTTGAGAGACTTGGATCTTTTTCCTCCTAGTCTGTAATATGTTGCTGGGTGGGAGCAAAGGAAGATAACATCATTTGGACAATAGAATGTAGTTTCGATGCTTTAAAGACCATATATGGTAGCATTGTTGTGGAGAGTGTCTTGCCTTCTTTCCTCACAACCACATCTATGGATTCCGCCATTTCTTACGTCACCAGAAACATTTGTATAATTATGTGGCTAAGAAAAAAGCAATCAGTGGTCAGAGGCAGGTCACAGGGAACTGACCCAACTGAAAAATAACTGGTCAAGAACGGTAATTTTCACCTCCATCTGTTGCTTTACTTGGTTCACTGGGTAGCTCTGTAATGCCTGTGCTAGCACAAGGAAAGGAAGGGAGACATGCAGCTAAGGAGCAGGGCTGTCGCCTTGCAGTGGTGCTGCTGGCATATACCAGCATAGCATTTGTCCAAAATACACGTACATATTACCCATCTGTATGTGTGTCCCCCTGTGAAGATGTGAGCTGGGGTATATATACGCATCTCAGGTCTCACACAGGCAGAACACGCTGGCTCAGTACGGAAGTAGTACATGCATACCTGAAGTAGTAATTTGCACTTAATTTTTTTTCAGTAGTTAAGCTTTCTACCTCTCCAAATTCAAGGTTATATCTTGCATATGTACACCTCCCGTTCTTCTCACGTTTATAAAATTAGTAGCATGTCTGGAGAACACAGTAGAGAAAGAAATGTTATAACTTGTACGTGTTTCAATGCAGCACAGGATGTTTAATTCTGTAATTAAAAAAAATTAGGAAAAAGCTCAGTGGGTAAAAACATTTCATTGTACCAGTAAGCAAGAAAAAAATGGTTGAAAACAGTGAGGTTGCACCGTTCAAGACAAGTGTGTTTGTCCCCCGGTTTTCCTTCTTGTTCTGGGGGACAGAATTATGTTATTGAACCTACCACAGTGGGACAGTGATTTACAGCTAAAATTTTTGTGTGTCAACAAGAAGCAAGTAATGGAAAACACCAACCATGTGAAATCATATCTCGATATCCTATTGCGATTTGATGTTCAAGAAATCTTTTGTTAGCGCTGGTTTGATACTTGGGGTTAAAGCCCAATGCCGTATTGATTTTTTTTATGTCAGGGAATGCTGCCTAAATGAAAGTTACTTCACATCATGGAGCTGACTGAACAAGTGGTGAATATTTTCTTTTCTTGTAGTTATCTTTAAATGCTTGCGTCTGAATTAATCTCACGTGCCTTTAGGGGTAGTCCAATGTAGTCATATTATTAGGATCTAATATGGTGTTTGGAACTTAGATTGCCAAATTACGAGCTGTGATGAAACATAGGTTCAAGGTGTGAATCTAACTGTATATGCAGAATATCAATGCTGATTGAATAGGTTTTCTCTCACATTTATGCATAACCTTTATTTTCAGCGTCGAGGTCCTCAACGCTCAGTTGATGTAATAGTTTCATCTGCATTCCTACTGACTATCTCGGTTGTGTTTATCTGTTGTGCACAGGTAAGGAAATCTTACTTGCATGGGAACAGCTATGACTTAAATAGTTTTTAAAATAAGAGTGCCTTTTGCTTGGTGATTCCTATTAAGTTAAAAGACCACAGTGAAAAATCAGTAACACCTATTGTATCTTTTCAGAAGATTAAGCTCCCTTTTGCATTGTTCTTTTTATCTACTTTAGAATATTATTCTGTAAGAGCTAAAGAAACTTATTGATAGCATAATTCCTAACAGGATGTTATTGGTGGTTTTTTTTTTAAAATCTGTGTCCTCTTTCATTTTCCATTGTTGAACACGGGGGGAGTTTTCAACATTTTGCATTAAAACACACTTTTGCAAAGACGGTTGAGATTGATTGATGATTTTGGTGAGAAACAAGATTGTTGGCTATATTAGCCTGCCCTCTAGTGGAATATCTATTAGTAAGCAAGTCTATGTTTAAAGACGATTTTTACTGCTTAAGATTTTTCCTTGAGCTTCTGTTTCAGAATACAGGGAAGCTTCTGAATGGCTTCTGGTTGTATTTTTTTCCCACTTTCTTCCATAGTTAACACTAATGTGTTTTCCTGGTAGCTAATTATGAATATTTTAATAAGAATATAGTTTAGCAGTAATTCTGCTTGGATTCAATTTTCTATATAATTCAGTATATTTGAGAGTATATTTTGGTTTTTATCCCATATGGTGTCTTTGCAAGTTTGAACATGAGTTTAAAATTGTCTTAGAGTGTATATTTTTTTCTGTTGCTTTAGGGATAATGAAAAAAAGATGTGTCTAAATTCTGATTGAGCTTTTCAGAGCATATCTTTTCTCAAACTCCATATCTTTGACACAGTGTTGATTTTAAATTATGACTCAAAAATCTTTTATGCCTAAACCCAATCCATATTACTGGGAAGTTTTTCTTGCAGTTGGGGAGATATGTAATTATTTTCTTATGTTGTAAAGTAGTTGTTACTTTGAATTAAATTTTGATTTTTTTTTTCCTCTTTTATTTTCAGCTGCTTCACATGCATGAGATCTTCCTTGATTGTCACTACAATTGGGAACTCATAATTTGGTGCATTTCACTAACTCTTTTTCTCTTAAGATTTGTTACTCTTGGATCTGAAACCAGTAAAAAGTACAGCAATACCTCAATATTACTTACTGAGCAGGTGAGAATTTGTATAGACCTATGTTTTTATATCTAAACAAGTCATTCATCTGTTAGGTCTCAGGCATGCGTTTTAGATGTATTAAAACAGTCTGGATTAGGGAGTTAATTATGGTGTAGTGAAACAACATTTTACAACCTGAAGTTTAATTTCTGTGAGAAGTGTGTGACTTTGTTTAAAAGTTGTGTGGAACATTGAGATGACCATATCCCAATTTATCTTTAAGTGAACGGGCTTAGAGATATCAGTGTATGTCATTTGATATAATTAAAGATCTACCAAAACAAAAACATAAAAAGTAGCTTTTAAACAGGAAGCAGAAACCTGAACTCTCAATGTCTTGGATGGGAGAGTAAAAGATTTGAAAACAAAATTACCCTCTACAAAATGGGTCGCTGTTTTCCAGTCCAAGGATTTTGACTGCTAGGTTGCATGGATTACATATAGTCTCCTCTAGATTCCTTGGAAACTTTTTCTTTCAGTCATCTGTCAAGCTTGGCTTTGAATCTACATAGTTTTTCTTCTCAGGAATGTTCTAGTTGGCATTTGTACTGCAGACTTCCTTCTCCGCTCTGCCTGGCACTGTTGATATTTTTCCGAGCTAAGCATGTTCAGTTAGTGTTAGGTAAGAAGCAATCTCTTTCTGCTCAGAGAGGTTTCACACTGGTGCAAAACACAGCATTCAGGACAAGGTAAAGAGGCAGTTCAGGAAATGGGAACGGGAAAGGTGTGCAAGTTGGAGAATAAAATCTTCTGAACTGAGTCTCCCAAAGTCAGGATGTGAAGCTTATGACAGATGGTATAAATGACTGCTTCCGTATTTTGCTCCATGAGAATTCATTCTGTCTTCACTAAAGATGATGAGGCTAGACACTGGGAGGACAGACTGCCTATTTACCTCGTCTGAATGCTGTGTTTTGCACCAGTGTGAAACCTCTCTGAGTTCCTGAGCCTGGAGAGCTTTGCATTGTTCCGTTGATCCTCAGAGTACAAATAGCCTAATGTCCCAGTGAGGTCGATGTCCTCTGTTTCTGGAATGAAAATGGAGGGAAAATGTTTGGGATAAGGATTGGAAAAAAAATGCAGAGAGCAAGGCGAGAGAGAGAGAATGTCAAGCCTTTGCTTTGCTTTCATAGATTTCTGTATTATGTTCTTCATGAGAGTCAGTGTTTGAACATTTTAAGCCAGCATGGATAATGGAACAAGCACTCTCTCTACCCCAGAACTTAAATAAATAAATAAAATTCAGAAAGTGCTATGTCATCAGACACTTAGCTTTGTATTGAATCGAGCTTATCCTGTTACAAGTCATTTCCCTCAAAAACGCCTGAGAGCTTTATGAAATGAAAACCAAAACGGAATTCACAATTGTTTCTCAGAAAATAAAAGGATACACATCACCCTGGGTAGAACTGATTTTGGACTGGTTTCATACACTAGCTGGATGCCAAAGCAAGTTTACAGTGTTCTTGAGACAAACTCATGAAATTCTGACGTTTGGGCCTTTCATGAGAGGTCAAGCCCAAACAACTGACTGACACGTCATCTTAAAAACCACATCTGAACCGGTGTCCTTGAAAATCGTACACCAGTGTTATTAGGCTTACTGAGAGGAGAATGAAGCTTTAAAACAAACAAACAAACATAAAACTACCAAAAAAAAAAAAAAAAAGGGACAAACAGGCCTCAACCCCCAGATTAAATTTAAATGCTTCATGGATAAGATAAAATTGTAAATTCTACTTTCTGTCATCAGAGTTCCAGCCACTTCTGCGTGCTTTATATTCAACCTATGAATTTCATGATTAGGAGTCATGATGGGAAACTAAAAGATCAGTCATTTTATGTCAAGGGATTTTTTGAATGTATGCTGTTTGCCTGTAATTTTTCAAGTCCTTCTGAAAGTGTTTTTAATTGGTCTTGTAAATTAAGTGCCTCAGTGGTTCCTTCTTGAGTAAATGACAATGTATGTTCTGATCAAAGTTGTTGTCGTGCCAATTTCAAGTCTCAGAATAGGTGTGGTAGATGGCTATGCATATACACATTCAAACTCCCCTCCCGATTCAAAGTTTGTTATTGAAAGTTGATTTTTTCATAAATTATTGAAATCATAGTAACTGTTAAAAGACATTTGAACCTTCCTAGGGTTTATTACCTACCATTTTTTCAGAGTTGCTAAATAGAGCCTTTATTCTTAGTTTATTCCTGTTTGTAAACACTTGAATTTTTGAAATTGGCAATTTTATGTTTAAAGACTGGAATCTCTTTGCCTCTAAAAGCATAATTTACTTTAAAATTAAATTGATAGTTCAGGACCTTAATATGCCTCGGAATATATTAGGCATAGTTTTTGATTTTTAACTTGTATAAGAAACTTACAGTGACCTTTTTGGGGAGATCTGATAATATTCAGCTACTTTGTTTAGATGTCTGTGGCCTTTACTTCAATAACTACCTTACAAAAAGGTAGTTAAATATGTCATAGCATCATATAGCATCACTTCCTTTCTGCATCTTCACTTTTGTGGCTTGGTAAGAGTCTGTCATCTGAAGGACTACTTCAGCATATTGCTCAAATGTTCATTTTTTCATTTTGTTGAAGGTCGTCATTCTAAAATAAAAAATTCACGGCTTTTCAAGATATTTTTCCTTTTATTTGCCTTTGTTATACAATAAAAAAGTAAAACTAACCTTTGCCTGGTCTAGGATATCAAAGCTAGGTCACCTGAGAATGAAAGCTGATGTTTCAAAATTGCTAGAAGGCCAAAAGAGAGCTAATTTCTACTCTTAACGAAACTTTCAGAAACAATGACCTAAAAAAGTCTGGATCACAGAAGTCTTGAAATGATCAATATGCTGTTCTTCTACAGCAATGAAGAGCTTAATAGTTTTTCAATTATTTCAAGGCACTAGAAAGATTGATTTTCTGCACTCAAGGTGCTTATGAAGTACTCAATTATACTAAAATCTTTTAAAAGAAATTACACTTTAGCAGAATTGTGTTTTAGCATTTCAGTCTATTCAATAACTCTTGGGGATGTTACGCCTTGTAAGGTCTGCATACTAGTATAAAAACCTTCTGAAAATGAATTGACAAACCTCAGGCAATTATTGAAAGAGGAAAAAGAAATTATGCTAACCTTAAAAATGTGGTGGGTTTTCTTGCCTAATTTGTAGATTACACTAAACTTTAAAGTAAAGTTGTTGCTATAGTACTGTCAAATGTATTTTGTTATGTCGTAAAACATTGTATTTTCCTATGATACTGAGCCGGTATTTGTACTTAAAATTTCGAAAAGGAAGAAAAATGCTTGCTTGTAGAAATGTCATTGCTGTTCTATCACATGGCTGCTGAGGCATCACTTCATTTTATTATTAAATATTTCCAAGTTAATTCTTTTAAATTCTGAATAAGTGGTGATATTAATATTTTATTTAAATCAGATAAACTTGTACTTGAAAATGGAGAAAAAGCCTAATAAGAAGGAGGAACTGACACTAGTGAACAATGTTTTAAAACTTGCTACTAAGTTATTGAAGGTAAGAATTAAAATAGTATTACCGTATTATATATAACTAAGAAACAGAATAGATTGCTTAATGAGTCACTTGTGTGACTTCTGCAAGTATGCTTTGGTTTAAGTCTGCTCTGTAACACTTTCACAGCGATGTTACTTGTACATACGCTACAGTCTGTTGTGTTGCTATCATTGTGGATTACAAATCATTATTATATACAATAAGTTTTATTCTTTAACGGTATATGAGCAGCATGAGAGAGGGTGCTTCAGGATGGACAGGATGATGCAATTTTGTTCTCTGTTTTGAATGTCAATATCTGTTTGTAGTAATAAGCTGCTGGAGCATTTGTGTTCTTTGACAAAAATAATTCCTCTTAAAAACTGTCAGTGGTTAGCATTTCAAATTAAAATGAGATTATACTTGATTTCTTCTTTACTTACTGTTGTAGAGGAATCCTTTTGGAAGACAGAAATTGGTACATACGTCCATTTATAAGTGAATTAAAGATATGGATTTCATTTAATGTAATTCAAATATTTAAGTCAGCTGTGCCCTTGAACTATTTGGCTTTTTTTTTTTTTGCATGTAATTTTGCTGATTACGAGAAAAGTTTTTTACCTATGCAATATTATCCTGTTTGCCAGCTAACCATATTTGGTGGGTGGAAGATATTTCTTCATGGTGACAGAACATGATTTTTTTTATTACTTCCCATTTCTAGAATTTTGCAGAAGAAAAATCATCTTTCTTTCACTCATCTGGAGCTAGAGCACGGACATGCTTAGGGTTTTTTTAAACTTGTTATTATTAACAAAGCAGTGGTCGAGGTTCTCGGGAAGACACATTTGATCCTAAATTGCCTCTGCTGAGTTCTTCTGTTCTTTCAAACTCACAGATCTGTCATAATTTGGGAAGCAAGCTGTTTTGTTCTTTCAGTTGTCTGGGAGCTTAATTCTTGCTCCAGAAATGTCTCATTCTCCTTTAGACTAAACGTTAGCCTAATCGAAAACTTACTTAAGGCTTATCTGAATGCCAAATACAAGTGATAAATTTAACTCTTGAAAAACTTTTTTTATTTTAGGTTTGGCTTTTATGAACAAATAAAATCAATTAGATCTAGTATTCCTTAGGTGTTTTTACACTAAAATTAACAGAATATAACTTAAAATTGACTGAAGTAGGCTTTCAAAGAGGGAGCCAGTCCTGATGCTACAAAAGCCAAATTCATGACTTGCCTCCTCTTGGAATGGTGTTAACAGTGCTTAATCGCTTCTGCTGTCATGTAAAATGTTTTTAAATTAAATTTGTCTAGCTTCAGGTTTTAGTGTTCAGATATTGTTATGTATTCTGCTGTTATGGTAAAGTTCTTAAAAAGATGCTGCCCGTTTGTTATTCTTGGGTTCAGACGTAAGGTAACAACAGTATTTTGCTTTCTCCTTCAGGGAATCATCTTCTTCATTTAGTCCAAGATAGGATGGCCATGTAGAACAGTTCCCCAGGAATGACTGGCAAATGTAAAAGTATTTTCCTCCCCGTCAGATAAATTTCCTTCAATGCACACTCCCTCCCCACCATGTTTGAGTATAGCACAACTGATACTGATTCCATGTGCAGAGATCCCCATCAGTAGAGGGAATGGCTGGGTTATCACACAGTAAATCTGGACCACATCCTTCAGTATCTTTATACCTTTCCTCTGCAGCCAGGAAAATTCAAGCCTATTGAGAGAAACAATTGGGTTTTTTTGCATATAATGGTGCTCTAAGACCTTGCTGTCTCGTTCTACCACACAGTGAATTCTGGTCGCTTACCCTGTTGATTCCTGTGCGCCAAGAAGCAGTTCTTAAAATGAAGCTTAAACTCTGTTTAATCTAGCCAGCTAGTAGCTGAGATGACGGAGTATTTCTTCCAGTCAGCTGAGTAATTCTCCCCACCAGCACGCCTTTAAGTGTGTGTGGTCCCCTCATCTCAAAAAAAGTACGCAGCACGTTCGATGAGAGGACTGATGGAGTCAGCAAGGACTCAAAGCTGACAAAGCAACAACTTAAGTTGAGAGTTATGGTACAGCGATATGGAAAGCCTGGTATAAGAATAAGGGGCAGCAAAGCTTTTAGGACTTGATTTTGGAACAAATGAAAGGAAGTATTCTCTGTGCATCGTGTAGCAGACTTGTGCAACTGTTGGTCAAGGGACACTGAGTGCAGAAAGATTATCTGGATTCAAGGAGAGGCTGGACAAGTAGACTAGACAAAGTACAACAGATTCAGGGTACTTCATGAGTTGAAATATCTCTGTACTGTGAGAACGTAGGTAGGGTGAGAAATAGCTGCTGCTGGTGGCAGGATGCTGATCAACCCTTGATCTGATTCACTTCAGTCTTTTCCATGCCTTTCTCAGTGTTTTCAAAAAAAATGTTCATGTTTTACTCTTTCCAGAAGTGTATCAACTGACATGGCCCTTCCAACAGGGGACTTGGCTTTTGTGGCACAAATCCCAGACCCAGGCCATCACTTAGTTACTGTGAGAACGTGCCCAAAGTGAGATGGGATTTCCAAGCCGCCTAATTTGAGCTTTAAATGAGTTCTTGGTAGCTAGTGATCAACACAATTGCATATTTCATGCCCAGTAGCTAAATGGAGTTGTGTTTTTTTTTAAATTTGGTTCTGGGTGTTTCTGATCCTTAAGCTTTTACTGAAGACAATATTCTGTTGAATATTCTTACTATTTTCTTATTGGTAAGATGAATCCAAAAATCTAAAAACTTCTTCCTTAAAGAATTTCTCTGCTGTTCTTCTCAGAATTGTGTCTTTTATATCCTTTGTATTTGTAGCAGAGTTTTATACCACATTACATCTAAATGAAAAGGTGGTTCATTCTTATTTCACCTCTTTGAAAGAAGAGGCAGAGCTCTGAAATTCATCTTTATTAAAAAAGGTTTTATAAGGCCTTATTCAAGGCCCAGATGCAATGCAGGACAGGGATGAAGATGAATTTAAAGCTAGAAAATACAAATGACCAAAGCAGTGATAGTTGTTATACTTTATATAATCCACACTTACGGTTTAAAATTCTTTTTTTTCTTCCTTTATTTGACATAGTTTGGGTGCCTTTATTCACACACCAATAATTGAAAATTGGGTGAAATAGCCTCTTTATTCAAATTTTGTTGCAGATTAATTTTGGCCAATTTTTTGATCATTTCAATAAAAAAAAGTAAAATATTGGCAGTTAAAAGGTTATTAGTATTTTTTTCCCTTTATCTTCTGTTTCTGGCTATGTTAATCAGTAATTAATGGAAAAGGAGGGGAATTGCATTAGGAAAGACATTTTTGTTAATTTTTCCTAGTAGTGAGGTAGCCTTCTGTCACTGTGGAAAATCTGTCTTTTCTTGTTTTTTGTGGTTCCATTGTCTGTCAGCTCTTTTAAAGCTCAAGGTGATTTCTGTGAAATTATAAGGAATTCTAAAGCGATGGCACCCTGGTGCCAGGAAAACTAGCTATTTTCCTGGCTCCATGAGCAAATCGGTAGATGCTCTAGATGGGTAGCCTCCAATTTTTTGAAGGGTTATTTAGACACCATCAGTCAACAATCAATTAATGTGATGGGTGTTTTCTTGCACGTTGTCTTATATATGAAGAAGAATAGGAGAATGTTTTACTGCACTGTGGCTTGAAGACTTCCTAAACTATCTAATACTGCTCAATGCATATGTGAACAAAACTACCTTTGTGTAATTTTTGCTTTTAAATGATGCCATTGTTTTGCATTACTAGGAACTGGACAGTCCCTTTAGATTATATGGGCTTACAATGAATCCACTGCTTTATAATATCACCCAAGTTGTGATCCTGTCGGCTGTTTCTGGTGTCATCAGTGACTTGCTTGGATTTAATCTAAAGGTAACTAGTTGATAAGCATTCTTTTTTTTTTTCCCACCGTGGAGTTCTGAATGTTATGATAGACGCATCATACATTGTAGCCTAATGAATTCTTAACTGTGTTAACTAGAAGATTTATTGTTTGAAAATGGTTACAAAATTTAAGAAGAATAGTAGATGTATTTATCAAAGCAGCCCGTTTAATGTTTTTTTCTTTTTTTTTTTTTTTGCATTTGCGGCTCTCTAACTTCATTTAGAATATACAATTACCAAGAATTTGTAGACATAAATACAGAGACATTCGTACACATAAGTACAAGACCTTATTTAACTTTTCTTCATATCCCAAATCTGATTTCTGTCTTGAATTCCTCATTTTTGACTTTGTAGCTCTTTGAGGGATGCAGGAAGATGCAAGCTATCCTTGTCTTGCACTGCAGTAAAGTATTGCTGTAGATACAGTATTACCGTGACCAACCTTACACAGTGTCATTTCGTCATGGCTGAAGGAGTGTCTTGTTACGTCCTACTCTCTGGCCTACTCTGAAACCTATTTCAAGATTCATGTTATGAGCCACGTTAGTTTCCACAAGCTTGTAGCACAGAGCCTTTAATTGGCCATTGAGTTTGCTTATGTCTAACCATTTTTTTTTTTCCCTATTAGAAGTAAACAAATATAAAATTTATTTTGTGTATCATAGAATATGCAGCAAATGCGATAAGAAAGAAATGTGGTGGTATTGCAGTTTTGGTGAACAGAAAGCTGAGATGGGAAATGATGTTGATTTACTGCTCTAACTTTTCCAGCTCTGGAAGATCAAATCTTGACAATATGTAAAGAAGATGAGATAACACAGTGTTATAGAAAAGCTCATTGATTGACAAAACTGCCTCAAAGCAGCCACTGAATCTGTATTTCAGATGCTACAACCTCTTCAAGGATGTTGTTTGGAAAATTGAAGTGTTTACATCTGACTGTCTTGTGCAATCTTTGTATTTATTTCATCTTCTCACTGTTTTATGTTCATTTTAATTGACATTTATATTTTCTTTTCAAAAGTATTTGTTTAGTTTTGGGAAGGGTCAGATTTGCGAAAGGTCAAAAACTGTGTGTCTGAGAACTTGAAATCCTGGAAATTGATTACACTAAATTACTGTATCAGTTGTTAAAGCTGAAGCCAATGCTGAACATTTTTAGTTACAGTAACGCTATGTGGAAGTCATTTGATTTTTGATAGTGTGGTAAAATTGATCAGAATATTTCATTTGCACCAATCATTTATGAGGACAAAATAACATCAACTGATGTTTGGTTGCAATAGAAAAGTGAGACATGTACAAAAAGTAATGTACTGACAATACAGTATGACAGGTAGCAGAAATATTTTATATTAGTATTAGAAGCAAGTGGGAATTTTTAATATTTTGAGTAATTCCAGGATCTAAACTCATGTAGGCTACAGTTTAAATATCCTGGGTTATTAATAAGGTATTATATAACAAGTCAACAAGTGCTCTTTGATAACACTTTTATTAGAGCAATAATTGTAAATGATTACCATGCTGTATGATATTTTGATAAAATTAAATATTGTATTTATTTGAAATACTGAGCTGTTCGGCGCAGCTCTGACTGTGCATGCTCAATATGTGCACTTTTTATTGTTACTTTTAATGAGAAACTTTATATATACATATAAATGTATATTAATTGGAATATATTATGGTGAACTATGGAGCAGTATATATTATATGTCGAAGTTGAGTATTTAAACAAGCAAAAGATTTACTGATGAAAGGAATGCTATGAATGACTGAGCATTAGACGGACAGATGCTCTCCTCTTGTACACTATAGTATATGCCATTCATACCACATTGAAGTTTAAGAACAGTTAAACACAGAAAACAAGTTCCTCTGATGAGCGGCGGAGCTCATGAAGCCTGGTATTCCGCAGATTTGTGTCATCAAGTAACCCCATTCCTCCCCAGCAGGGGTCATTCCCTAGTGCTTTCCCGGCTGGGATTTTCCAGTCTTGGGTTTCCCGCCTCTGCTTCTGCCTTCTCTCCCAGCTTCCTACAGGGACCAGTCATACTGACTCGTGGTCATTCAGTGTGACAAAAATAGAAGTTTGTCCCTGTAGACTTAAGTTACTTGGAACAACATGTCCATCTACAAATTATATCGGGAGGATTAATATCACCAGGCGCAAGTATTCTTAATTTTATGTTTCTAAAATAGTAGGTTCATATTGAAAAATGACAAGTAAGTAGGTGACAAGAGTCTGGACATTGCACTATGTTTGCTAATCTTCAGAGTCTTGAAAGATTTGAAGTAATGCATCTTAAACTTATGTGGTATAAAAATATTTTTATATATAAAGCAACACAAACAAGCATTTTGTATTTTATTTGCCTCTGTACTAATGTTTAATAATGACCAAAGTGCATTCTGGTTTTTGAAAGAATGTATTACTGGAGCTTTAAGAACATACTGTATTTAGTTTCTCATGTGAAAACTTCAGCTGCATCTGATATGTTTCTTCTTTCTCTGTTGTTTGATGTTGGGATTGTTTTTAAAAATTAAGTACCTTTTATACACAGTTTTTTCCAGATTATGGTACAGACCTACACAGAACTTAATTTTGCACAAAATATATTTTAAGAAAAAAAAGTACAGCAGGAGTTCTATGGGTGATAAAAGATAAGGCTATTGCTTTTTACAGCCTGTCATTATTACAAAACCATTCTTTACTCTAGAATGGAATTATTTTTAAAAATCTAAAGTGGTGAATATACGACCTTCAGTACCTTGGGGAAAAAAAAGGGAGGGAGGGAAAACATTGTGGTTTCGGTTGAAGGTGAAATTAGTTTAACCATGTATACCTCAGCAACTAGCACTGTGCTGGATTGTTGCACTAACAAATGGCGGCTTGGGGAGAGCAAAAGATTTGTGAAATGAAATTAAAAATAATAAAAACCTTTATTTGCTACCATTAGGTATATTCATTATGTTAAAACTGGGAGATGTTTATTCTCCATCCCTCAATATGGAAAATCCAGTATGAGAATAGAGGCAAGTAGAAATATGGCAGATCTTGCGTGTTAACTGTTATTTTTTGCCACTTGTTTTGTAACTGGAAGTGTGATCGGGCTTGGAATAAAGCTGTCTATGGTTGATGGTAAAAAAGAAAAAACAATGGCGGTGAGCTATATCTTTTAGTAATACCCAGCATATTTCTGAGTCTGCCTGTTTTGATTTAAATCCATATATTCTATTTAAATTAAAGCATATTTGGGAGAGAAATCCTGCACGTGGAATGCAAATGGTGGTGGTTAAAAGTGCACTTAATTGCAGAAACAGAAACTTTCAGAGATTTTCAGTTATTCAAAGTAGTTTAATTTTAAGACTCCTGGACATGCAGCTTCCAAATAACTGTTTCTATTTGAAAAACATTGAAACAGAGTTCAGTCCTATTTCACCAGAATTTAAGGGATTAATTTCAGTCACCATTTTGACCGTTTCATTATGTCACAAGATACATTTCCATGTAAAAATAAAAATACAGGCAAACTAAAGCACTTATTGAAATCAAAGTGAAATGTTTCAATAACATGTTATGGAATATTTGGACAGAATTAATGTGTGATAACTTACGTATTTTATCTCTGTTTACTGATTAGTGGAATATTTTCTAACAGAAAGCTGTTATGTTAACAGCCCTCAACCACCCATTTTTATTAGCGTAATTTTGGCTTTTCCAAAGGATAGTCTTTGGACTTTAAGTGTGTTCTGCTCATGGTATCCCCGTGACCACTGGGTGGTGGGCAGTAAGTTACACTCTGCACTTGCACTCATTTGCTCGCGTTCTAAATGTACTCCAAATGTAGGCTATTTACAATTTAAAATTTCTTTGGATGGTCATGAAAGACACTACATTAGCCACAAGTTAACATTTTCTGAGCACCATTCTTCTTTACATCCATCTCTAAGTGACACCTTTGTGTGCCAGAATTCCCACCCAAGTGTGAAGATACGCGTAGCCCACGTTTCCTTAGCGTGGACCCCATCTATGTCTGAGTACCTTCCAAAATAGCTATGGGGCTGAAGGTGATAGGATCTGACTGATGCATTGCTGCTTACTTTTTTTGCTCCAAGTAGTGTCCCATTTTTATCAGTCTTGACCTTCTTAAAACTGCCTGATCCAATAGAAAATCCTACGTGGAATCTTAAGCAGCTGTCAGTGTTCAGGCACAGATTCAGCACGTGCTGAGTGTGTCCTCTGTCTTACACTGGTTGTTATGGTTGCGGAATCCTGGTATCTCCTAAAGAGAGAGTTGTATTTCTACAGCCCCTCCATTAGGGACTCCAAGATCTTCCTCGGAGTGTGCTTCTAGCCCCCTTGGTTAGGATTGAGACAGAACTTGCAGTGGATGGTGATGGAAAGTTCAGTGACGATAACAGAAAACTACAGAAGTCACTGAGGAGGCTGTGGCTGTGAGTCTGATCCCTTGTCACTTGGTCTTGCTGTGGAGGCAAGGATGGTCATCTTGCAGGCTCAAGACTGTTGTTGACCCAGCTGTAGGTACCGTGTCATCAGATAAGTCACATGGAGAGATCGGTTCTAAATGTAGAGGATTGCCTGCAACCAGGCTCAAAGCTGGTAAACTGTTGCCACTACGCATTTTTCCTCTTTGGTCATTTTAATCCTCGTTAACCCTGTGGAGTCCTTGTGGACTTTAATAGGTACGGGCAACTGCAGTAGTCTCGAGGATGCTGCAGACGATTGCATGATATTGGATGTTTTGTGTAGGGGATGTTCTATGTGAAGGACGACATGTCAACCTTCTTCTGACTGTGTCGGTAGTTTACCACTTGGATCTGCTTCTCCAGCCCCTTGCAGAGGTGTCCTCTTGGCATCTCTGAAGTGGAGCACATCACTACCACCACGGCAGCCTGGATGCTTCGCCAGCCCTTCTGCACCCCAGCTGGTATCACACCAGGGTTAAGGCAGATAGGGCGTTCTGGCAATAAGATGTCAGAAGGTCTTGCTTTAGTGCTGTCGTGCCAAAGACGCAACGGAATATTTTGTAAGTAGGTATGTAAGACTGTGGATTTTAGTTGTTGTATATTAATGTGAAAGCGCAGGCCAGAATCTAAGTCCCGTTTTGGTTTCACCTGGGAAAGTTTGCAGTGCGACAGCAGCAAAAAAATAGGAGGGAGCAAAGCGAACCGGTTGGATGATGCCGGCTGGATTAACTGTCAGGTTGCCAGTGTGAGCTCGTCGTTTGAGAACTTCCCACTGTTACCTTCAGTACCTGTCCTTATGGAATGTTTTAATTACGCAAGTGTAAAATATCCCTATAGAGTTAATTTACATTAAGTGTTGGAGAGTCAATATGTAACCTCAACGTGTTAAAAACAACTCCCAAAGTGTTATTATGAAATAATGTAAAATTAATTTTAAAGATTTATATATTTACCTTTTCTTTCCCTATTTTTTTCCACTCTTTAATCATTTTACACTTGAGCTGACCCTTGCCATCTTTAAACAAAATTTCCGAAATCTGAAATTGCTGCAGATTGGGTTTCCTGATAAAAGTCAGTTCTCTGGGCTGTAAGCAATGCCATGTCTTCTGCTGTCAGTAACAGGGTTCTCTGGAGAGGGAAATCAAGAGAGATTTTCTTTTCCTTTCTAGCTCTTGAGAGATGAAGCTACAACCTTCAGTATGGACACAAGCACCTGTGATAAAATAAACAGCACTGATTGCTCATCAGGTTCAATTTTCCCAGTATAAGTTTGTCCAAGTCTTTATTATCTGGAGTAAGAAAGAAGGTCATGCCGCAGAAAGATTTGTCCTTTTCGCTTTCTTTTTTCCCTATGTTTGATTGATAGATTCAAGCAAAAGAAAGCAAATGGAGTTTAGGGACAATCTTCCAAAATTATTTCATTTGTTACTCATTTCATTTATTAATCTAGTCTTTATGTTTAAAGATGACAGTACTTTATGTTTAGCCACACTTGCATCCTTCAACACCCACCCGACCCTCTTTTCGATTCTCGCCCTTACTGACAAACAGCTCCTGCCCCTTCAGCACAATCTTACCGGTAATGAAATGTGTCAGGGATTAGGTGGCTGCCTCCGGACAAAACCGTGATCCAAGCCGGATCCTCTAGGCACGTGGCTGTAAATTAAAGGAAACCTCCTGCTTTTGCTGTGTCTCATGCGTGTGAATGGGTGGGAAGTGAACTACTTGGCTAATTGAAAAATGCGGTTAACCAAACGGAACCTGAGCGGTAGATGGCCCCCAAAACGGTGAGTTTAGGTGAAATAGTTGTTTTACTTTGGCGTATCAAGGAGCGCTCTATTATTTCCTTAAACCATCTCTACAACACTGCTGACCGGGATCAAAGTCAACTAAACCAGTCTAGGGACAAGGGTTTGACCCTGGTGAAAGGGTCTGCACGCGCCGCTCACCGTACCTATGGCCGTGGTCGTACACTTTGCGTGGGGTTCGTTGACCCGAGCTTCAGATGTCTGAAAGTGAGATGCTGCGTTGACCCCAGGCTCCCTTTGCCCTCACTGGGAACACGCAGTCACCCGCAGAGGGGGATTCGTTCAGTTGATCTTTGACACTAATTTTAGTGATCCTCTGGGCTATTTCTCTCTTAAGTGTAAGGATAATTTAGAGTCAGATGTGAAACTTTTTAGCCACCTAAATTAGGGCAGATTAACCCTGCTTTGCTCTTCTGGTCCGCAGTGATGCCTTCAGCGTTCGCAGCTGTGTAATTAGTTCGGCTGTCATTGGAAAGGAAGACATTTTTCTTTCTTTTTTTTTTTTTTTTTTTTTTATAATGGGTTTGCTCCTAGAAAAAAAAGATTTCCAAATGCAAATTCCATAACCCTGCACCAGCGCTGAGAAAGTCCTCCCGCCGCCCACCCGAGCTGCGGCACTCCAGCTGGTGAACTGCCCCCGCCGTCCCGCTCGCCGCGTGGCAACAGCCCCAAAACACAGCCCAGAGCCAGCACCAGGGTGACAGCCGGGTACCTGAATCGCTCTGCTTCTTTATTACTCAAATGAGTAACTTGAAGGCCGGGTAAGATCAGCTCTAAACTCGACCCACTCGTGGGGAAGCGCCGCTCCTGTTTTTTGCAGGGAGCTGCAGGGGTAACGCCGCTTTTGTTCTTCGCCTGTTGCGTTGAAAACCCCTTATGGCACCGCTGCTGGCGGATGTGAAGATGGAGCGCCATAGAGCTCTGAGCCCATCCAGAAGCACAGAGCCCTCCCTGCTTGGCAGAGGTCCTCCGCACAGAGCAGACGCTGCCACCTGTGTCCCCCCGGCAGCTGGAATCCGGGGTACCCTGCGCTCAAGAGGAGCAGAGGTGGCAGAGATGAGGCTCTCCGTGTGTCTCCTACCTTCTCTTCAGGCTGTAGTTTTGCAGCTGAGGCAAAGGCACTCCTCGCAGGCCGTCACTGGCTGGTCAAACGAGGATTGCTGGGCAGATAAAAATCGCACCAAAAACCGCCGACTTGCAGAGGGAGAGCCACTGACATTTTACCCCCGTCCTCCAGCAAGGCATCCTGGTTCCAGTCTTTCCTAAACCCATGCCTTGAAATTAGCCTGCTTCAAAGTGTTGGTAGGTTATTAATTCATCTGGCCTATGTGGATGGCAGAAATAACCCTACGATGCCCACCAGAGGCTGACACTGGAGCCGCGTTCCCGGACCAGGCTGTGGCCCCGGCCCTGCTGTTCCTGTGCGGGCAAACACAGCAGGAAGAGCCAAGTGCAGCGTTTAACCTGCATTTCTCACCTCTCCTTTGCTCATCGCCTTTTTTAAAGTAACAGCCCTTGCAAGCAGATAACCAGCACTGAAGATAATGAGGTGAACCTATCCCTACTCTTATCAATGCAAATGTTGCCATGGGACAAGGTCTCTGGTTGGTCATAGAACCATAAAATGGTTTGGGTTGGAAGGGACCTTAAAGATCACCTAGTTCCAACCCCCCTGCCATGGTCACGGACACCTCCCACCAGACCAGGTTGCTCAAAGCCCCATCCAGCCTGGCCTTGAACACCTCCAGGGATGGGGCCTCCACAACTTCCCTGGGCAACCTGGGCCAGCGCCTCAGCACCCTCAGAGTGAAAAATTTCTTCCTGATATCCAGTCTAAATCTCCTCTCTTCCAGTTTGAAGCCATTCCCCCTCGTCCTATCACTACATGCCCTTGTAAAAAGTCCCTCTCCAGCTTTCTTGAAGGCCACCTTCAGATACTGGATGACTGGTATAAGATCTCCCTGGAGCCTTCTCTTCTCCAGGCTGAACATCCCCAACTCTCTCAGCCTGTCCTCATAGGAGAGGTGCTCCAGCCCTCTGGTCATCTTTGTGGCCCTCCTCTGGCCCTGCTCCAGCAGGTCCATGTCCTTATGTTGGGGGCTGCAGAGCTGGATGCCGTACTTCAGGTGGGGTCTCACGAGAGTGGAGCAGAGAGGCAGAATTCCCTCCCTCGCCCTGCTGGCCACGCATCTTCTGATGCAGCTCAGGATACTGTTGGCCTTCTGGGCTGTGAGTGCACGCTACTGGCTCATGTTGAGCTGCTCATGAACCAACACCCCCAGGTCCTTCTCCTCAGGGCTGTCCTCAGTCCATTCTTTGCCCAGAAGAGAAGTCTTTTGACTTCTGTGCTGACAAGGGGTCTGCCTGTTCGCAGCTTTTGCTAGTTTGTGCTACGACTTGTTTTCACTGCTCATGAAGCCGGCTGAAGCAATTCCTTCTTCTCCTGGACGCAGCTGCACATTTTTGCTGCCATGCGGTTTGCTATTCCATCCCAGCTGTGGTTTCCTTTTAACACGATTTATTTTGGTGGTGTTTATACCATGAGCATTGGTACTGATACGGCCGCCCAAGCAACGCACCGCAGTGAGGGGGTAGAAGGTTGAAGCTGGCTTGTTGGCTGCAGAAAGCGTATTGTGTAGCTACACATAACAGTGATCGCTGGCACCAACCTTGGAATAAATAGGAGCCATTGAAGCTCTTGAAATGGGATTAATTCGCATTGTGTATAGAGTGGAATTAATATGGTGAATGTAAATAATGTAGACGGCCAACAATTTTGGCCTTGAGGTGACAGAACGCTGCAGTTAGAGACCGCCATTATTTCCTATTCTTTTTTCCCCGCACACATGGGCACATTGTGCATTTCAATTGCACCACAAATCCTGGCTTTCCAGATAAAAATAAAAAATTAGAAATTCAAAGTACACAAAAGAATAATTGTGAAATAATTGTTATAACTTGGAGGAAGCAACAGATGTTTCACTTGTTGCTGGAACTCTCTGAAGGAGAACTAATTTTCCAAGCATATCGAGTACATGCTAATCAGAAACATTTTTCTCTGTGCAGCAGCATAATGAATGGTATTCCTCAAAATGTTCTTTGTGTTCGCTTAATAACGCACAGCCAAAGGAGGCACTACTGGGACGTAGCAGGTTTTGCCACTACCTTTATATTTTGTTTCTTTTCAATTCTCTTAACTGGGCCAGTAACCTTTCTTGAAATAAAAGGCAAAATTGATTATTAATGCTTGAAAATAACATTAAAAAAACACAAGACCTGTTTGTAAAAAAAGAAAATATAAAAATATCTAGTTTCACTGAAGAGAAGGTTGATGCCTTGTTGAAGTTACTACTGATGATGCAGATTTAACACCTGGAGCTCGCAGGTGAGGAATATATTGAGAACCCAAATGCTCTGTTCTCCAGATCTGACATTTTGAACCAGCTTCTTCTAACAACAGCTGTGACTTCTACTCATGAAGATACCGGCCTGGCTCTGCGAAACTAACAGCTGTCATTTCAGTGGAAGAAAATGATGTAGATTAGATAGCTTGGATAGTCATGGTATTGAACATTAAACGTTTCTACTGAGCTTAGATGCAGACAGACTGGAGAGGATCCAAAGGAGGGCCACAAAGGTGATCAAACTACTTTCCTATGTGGAAAGACTGAAGGAGTTAGGGCTCTTCTCCCTGGAGAAGAGAAGGCTCAGGAGGATCTCATCACAGTATTCCAGTACTTAAAGGGCGGCTGCAAAGAAGATGGAGGCTCACTGTTCACAAGCAGCCATGTGGAGAAGACAAGGGGCAAAGGGTACAAATTCTCTATTTCAGCCACAGAAGATGTCGTGGCATACACAGATCTATGTTCTAAAACGCCAAGACTTTCATTGTATCAGAATACAAAGTAAACCAAGAGATAAAACCCCAACAAAGATCAACAAGCAAGACAGCAGGACTGTTAATTCCCTGCGATGCTCCTTATCAAATGCAATTATTATTTGAGAAAACATTTCCAGAGCCTTTGGGGTACAGTGGTGAGTGTAAGCCCAGGCAGCACGCTCCTCGACTGGGGCTGCTGCCGGCTGTGCGCAGGGCCTTCCTAGGTTCTGCAGACTCTACAGGATTGTCATCTGGGAGCACCATATCTTCTTATTCTTTAGGATTGTCCTGTGCTGTACTAATGCACTTTGTTTCATACCAGCGGCAGGATGATCTGGTTAACATGCCTGTGATACGACTATTTTCAGTTGACATGACAGAGGGAAAAATCTTAGTATTGCAGTCAGGTTGGAGTGCTTATGGAAAACTTTCACTTGAATATACGTTGAAGTCCTGCTTTTTTGGTTTAAGATGTCAGTTAGATTTAAGCAGCAGTAAATTCCTGAATGTTTGACTACAGGCAAACACTGTTAGTGTCCCAAAACTTTAGTGGCTACAATTTTGCAAGTAGTTTTAACCAGCATCAATATTACCAAACTCAAACTCTGTTCTCAAAGACCAGAGAGACCCTATATGTGAGTGTCCACAGCCTGATTTGAACCAGGATGCCCTCAGGTTTGACAACTGTTCAGGTGAATGGTGTATCAGACAAACATAAGAGTGGTAAGTATACAAGGTTGTACAGGCTATCTAGATGCTCCAGTCAATAATATGAAGATTTTTTCAATATATTTAGAAACTTTGAGATTCCACACCCTCCTTTGGATTAGCCACCCTCAGCTGATAGTTTCAAGATTTGCAGGTGTTTGTTTTATGATGGAGCAATGTGTTGTTCATGTGTGAATGAACTCAGGAGAAAAGAGAGGAATCATGATGTGGTTGGGAGAAACCAACAAATGGGTTGCTGAGACGTGGGGAAGCAGACCGGTGCGTGCTGGGTGCAAAGGGGGAGAAGAAAGACTTGGGATGAGACCAAGAATTACCAGCTAGGATCTTGAGGAGAACGTGTTTTCCCTGCAGAAAAATGGCACTGCCACATTAGTTCAAGGCTGAGTACATGGAAAGTTGATGTTGTTTAGAATAATGATAGAAACTGGGAGTAAGGTTGCACAAAAGCACAGTTTTACCCATACTGCACGTAACCTCTGTGTGGTGTAGGGAGGCAGAGGGGTAGGAGAGGAAAAAAGTCAAACTTAATGGAGCACAGGTGGTTTCTCTCAAGTCCTGGTGCCCAGGATTTCTCCCTGTGTTTCACAGGAGGTGGGAGGAGAGGAGAACATCTGTCCCTCAGTCTTTTCTCCATGCAAGGCTGAGGTGGCTGTGGTGCACTCCTGGACCTGGATGATGGGAAATCACAGAATCATAGAATATCTCAAGTTGGAAGGGACCCATAAGGATCATCGAGTCCAACTCCCTGCTCCTTGCAGGACAACCTAAAACTGAGCCATATGACTAAGAGCATCATCCAGACACTTCTTGAACTCTGACAGACTTGGTGCTGGGACCACTTTCCCTGGGGACCCTGTTCCAGTGACTGATGACCCTTTCAGTGAAGAGCCTTTTCCTGATTTCCAAACTGAACCTCCCCTGACGCAGCTTCCTTCCTTTTCCTCGTGTCCTATCACTGGTCACCAGAGGGAGGAGATCAGCACCTTCACCTCTGCTGTCCCCCTTGAGGAAGTTGCGGACTGCGATGAAGTCCCCTCTCAGCCTTCTCTTCTCCAGGCTGAACAAACCAGGTAACCTTAGTCGCTCCTCCTAAGTCTTGCCTTCGAGGCCTTTTGCTGTCTTGGTAACCCTCTTCTCGACTCTAATAGTTTGATGTCCTTCTTATATTGAGGCACCCAGAACTGCACACAGAACTCGAGGTGGGGCCATACCAGTGCAGCATAGAGTGGGACAACCACCTCCCTCGACTGGCTAGTTATGCTGTCCTGGATGCACCCCAGGACACGGTTGGCCTTTTTCGCTGCCAGGGCACACTGTTGACTCTCACTCAACTTGCCATCCACCCAACCCCACCAGATCTCCTTCCGTGGTCCCAGGGCTCTGGGAGTCGGGGAGAGCTCACATGGCTACGAGCATGGAGGAGGAGAAGATACCATGTAGAGGGCTGGTATTTGTTTTAAAAACAACCCTGGAACACTCCACCCCCTTGTCAGCGTATGAGAGACATGGGTGGCATTTCTTGCTTTTTTCTATCTATCTGCAACGTTAGCAGTAGTACATCTCCGGGTACTCGTGCAATGTACTAAAACATATGGCAAATTACTTGCCCATATGGGTTCGAAGAGTGATGTGTGTTCGGCAGATTAAACCCCAGAACAATCAGAAGACAAGCTTTGCATTCCAAGCTGGAGGGCGTGGCAATCATCTCACATTGTCTAGACTTTCCTCTCTCCGTCATTTTTACATATTTTGCAGCGATTACATTCATTTCCTCTGGCTTCCTTTCTGCCAAGATCCATCTGCAACTTAGAATGGGTTAAGATAGCTTTTCGTATTCGTGGTATTAGTCACCGTGAGCATATTTGGAGCGAGAACTTCTGATGCTCCCATCCATTTTCGTTATAGTAAATTAATCCCATTCTGCGAGGGTGAGGGAAACTGGGGTTTCTTTTTGATTTATCTATGCAGATATCATAAATGAAATGAAAAAAATTGTGAAGCCAATGTTTTAAAATAATGATTAATCTCATTTTTCTTAGAAGATGTATTATCAGACAGATATGATAGAGAAAACTCATTACTTTGGCTGTAAAAATGTATTAATTAAAGGACTGTGTCACAACAAAATATGAAGACAAACTTGTTACAGAGTAATTTTCATTAGAAACTAGTGAAAATGTCGTTCTTGACTAGCTGGAATGAGGGGTTAATATTCTCCTTTTCAGTTTGCTGCTGTTGATGGGATTTTAAATGACTTTTGACAAGTTTGAATAATATTGCATATATTAGCAAGCTGTCCGTCAGCAGGCGAAGGAGAATGCTTAGATAACAGCGAAACCTCCTAACACGAGGAAGGGCTGGAAGGTGGACTTTAATCAAAACCTCCAGATTCCTCGTGTTTCCTCAGCTGAAGGGAATATTCTCTTACCTGAAACCACTGATTGAGTTGTACTTTCCTTTCGCCTTGGGCTGAAGCTAAAACCCTTGCTCGCAATCACTGCTTTCCAAAGTAGGGAGCAAGGAAAATTTGCCTTTAAGATTTTGCTGCCTTAGGGTTTGGGCACCAATATATCAAGCAGACAAAATTTTGGTATAGGCAGGAGCTTGGTGGTTATTCGTGTTCGAGGGAGAAATGAGCCACTGTACAGGTGCTATGGAACTCGCAGGTCAACTGTGCGCACCCTTTTCCCCAAATTCTTCATGTGTGTAGCCCTTTCTTGAGCTGGAAATCTGGGTATTGATCTGGTTTTGCTCATGCAATTGATGCGTACGTTGCTGTCTGAGCAGGTAGTTTGCTTTCTTCTTTCAGCTGTCATGGAATTCCAGTCCGGCGTGAGACTTGGGAAGCTGCTGTGGTTTGGGGGGTGCTTCTGGTCACAGGAGCAAGGCACCAGCCTGAGCACTCGATGTAGTCCCCCATTTCTGCAGGGCTTTGCGCTGCTCTTTGCATCCTCGGTGCTGCCCCAAAGCATTACGCACTGCCACCCACGCGCCCGCTCTGCCCCACGTGCCCAAATGTGATATGTGTCTGTGAATAGCTTTTTCCTCCTTAATTCTAAAATTATTATTTTCTGCCATTTTACCAAAATAGGTGTGTATGCATATTGCAAACCTGTACTTAACCCCCAGCCTGACTCTCTGGCGGAACTGCAGAACAACTGCCCATTTGCAGCCACGTGAGGAGACCAGACCCTTACAGCCTTAGCTGGTAGGTGATTAAGCGATGAGCGGTAGACGAAGTTTTATCTGCAGACCACTGCCATGATTTGCACAGCAGGGCTGCTCCTCATCCTGCCCCGCAGTGCCATGGCTTTACCCCAGCTCAGCCCAGTGCCCCCAGTCCAGCTGGGGTGCTGAGCTGCTCTGCTCCATCCTGCCTGCAGATGGGGACTGAAAACTACATTTTGAAGGCACAGCTACACCGAGCTACACTGCAGCTCTCTTCCAGAAGGCAATTACTCATCCCCTGCAAGCCGGGCTCTACCTCCTCCTGAGACCAGCATTTCTCGAAGAGGGGAGCGCAGTGTTTAAAAGAGCAGCAGTGCTTCCCCTTGAGCTGATTTCCCAGGTCCTCTGCTGAAAACCAGAAGGAACCTGAAGGACCAGCAGTAAATACAATTTATCAGTGCAGACCGCTGTAAGAAATGGGCTTAAATGTGTGTAACTGCATACAAATATACGCACATATACATATATGCATTTAGTATGCTGTTTTATCTATCAAATCGAAAATGCTGGATAAAAAAACACATGGCTGAAGTGTCTTTCCTGTTACCTATGCTGGGACGTGAAGCAGCGGGGAAAGGCGGCATGGCAAGCCTGCTATTGATTCTCCGTGAATGGCTTATTTGGACTGCAGCTGATCCAGCTTGCATTTGTTACGCTGATAATCAGGGATGGCTGCTGTGCATCACGCGTCTCAGCTGAGGTGTAGTGCCGCGTGACTGTGGTTGTGCGTATTCCCGGGCCAGCTCAGCTTTGGGGACCATGTGGAAATGCATGACCCAGCCACCTGGGTGGCTCTGCCTGGAGGTGTCCGGCTTTCACCGTGGCGGGCCGGAGCGGTGCTGCAGCACTCAGCGCCCCTGCAGCGAGCACTTTGCTTTGGATGGAGCAAATCTAGATATTTGCATTCCAGAATGTGCTGAAATCTTCCATGATACGTAAGAATTTGGAGAGAGCCCAAGCAGGGGACTCAGCACCAAGACTCTGGCTTTTATGTTCCTCGTAAAAGGCTTGAAGTGCTCAGGTAGCCCAGTACTCAGCTGGGGGTGCTTCTCCCTGCACTGTAATAGACGGGATGTAACAGCTGATTTCTCTTCCAGGAGCTATATGAAATGCTGTCCACCCTGAAATCAGAGGTTTATGTTTGATTTCAGTGGAGCCAAGGTTTCATTTTTATTTCATAGGAACTTTGCTCTGATTTATATGATTAAGAGTTTTATAAAACTTATTATTCTTGTAAAGATACATTTTTTTGCCCATTTAGAAGCTTCCTAAGTGTGGAGGGACAGGCATACCCACAAATCATGTCTCTAAGATGAGGGTGTTTTTGTGACTGCAAGCAGTAATTGCGATAAACAGGGAGAAAACCATGACAGCCTTATGCTGCCTCACACCCCCCACTAGGGTGCAAATACATGAATGAGAACATGCTCAGGAAAACATGAACAACTCAAATTTAGCAGCCCAGTACAAGTTCCAGGTGGGGAGGGGGGTGTGTGAAGCAGGTAATGCCACTCTGAATTTTCTTCTCTGGCTTGAATTGGCCCTTATGTCTGTCTTCTCCCAGACTTTCAGATCAAAGGCTTATAAACTCTGCTTGTTTACATTTGCAGATCTTTGTTATATTGATAGGGTTTTTTTAAAAAATCAGATGCACACAAATCTCTTCTTTGTGTTGATGTTAAAGAAGATTGCAGAATGAACGACGTTGGACCTTTGCCTCAGCTTCCACAAGGAACTGCCGCAGGATGTTGGGCATCCATTAGGATGCGGGTGCTGCAGCTGCTCTCGGGTTCCTTATCAGGACAGAACCCCCCCGTTTATCATTGTTTCTCTGAGGTTTGTGAGTCTTGGCTTTACGATACACCGTATGTGCTTGCGTTGCAGGATGCAGGTCTCCGAACTCTGGTGGTGGCAACTGTTCTCATCCCAGGGGAATGGCATTACGGAAGAGCCTGGCTGGGACACAAGCTGCCACAACACATCCCACACAGTTGTGCTTGTGAGCGTTGATCTGGTGACTCACCCCAATGTCTCTGCTTTCCCTTCCTATCTCCTCAGTGTCTCTGAGCTCCCACCTGCATTACCCATGCTGGGCCTTACAAGCTTTACAATGTCTTTTGTTAAATATTGAAACCTTTTCCATCACTTTGTTAGGTTTTACAGGCTCCTGAGAGACTGATTTTCCAAAGCGTTTTTTGTTGAACAGCCCAAACTTTAAGTCCCAGCTGTTTCTCCAACGTGTAGTCTCACTTCGCCAGCAGTTACAGCCTTTGATCATCAAAATTTCTATTATGCTACTTGATTAAAAGTATTCAGAACTCAAGGTGAGAGCAGAGAGAGATTTACATTTGAAGTGATTTATTAACCTGCCGTAATTTAAGGTCATGCTAGTTTCAGAATATTGTTAGTCCTTAATTCCTGTCTCTCTTTGTGCTATCCGGTAATAGACAACTAGCGTTACTTTAATTCAAAGAGTTTTTTTTCCTTGGAGGAAATATTAGAAGGAAATAAAAATTCTGTAGTTGGTAAAAGGGATTAGGACAAAAAGTCCTTTTGAATTCCTATTCCGAAAATCCCCAGGCTACAAACACAACTGGTTAAAATATGACCTAGGTAAGAAATAAAAAATTACCTCCGGTGTGGCCCAACTCGTACAGTACTCTTTAGGTCACCTACTCAGTAGCAACAGACTGTCAAACCGAGCTGTGAAAGGTGCAAATATATTGTTACTACAAACATTGCTTGGTGGTGCTACAATCTCCCTTTTCTTATGATATGAAGAATCCTGGATGGGTTAATTCTAGAATAGACAAACAGTTCAGCTGCAGTGCTCGGTGTATCATGACCATAATATCCTACTCTTCTACCAGTGCCATTGTACGGTGCAGCAGGGATAACGGTTCGGATCACTTTGTCTGTTAACCATCCCCTAACTGTCCTTCAGCAAAGTGAGGAAGTTAAAGAGTATCTTGGGATTCAGGCATGGTACAGATGGTGCCCACTAAGCACTCTCACTTCGTTGTCTTCATATGGGACACCTTTTATTTCCTTGAGGATAAAATAATAATTTGATATACATAAATACAAGTATGTGGTTAACCTAAGAAAAATAATGTCAAATGCAAAATTCAGGTTTTATGACAGAAAGCCCAAATAATCCCAGAACGAGAGAGCTTCAGGCCTGAATATACCTACACAGACTTTACTGGCAGAACTCTGACTGAGCAGGGCTGCTTGTGCGACTGTCGGGATGTGTTTTTGTAAGTGTGCGTGTGTGTGCGGCCGTGTATAGGTCCTTTTTGCTGTGCCCTGTTTGGGCAGGAAAGTTTTGCTTCATTTTCTGTTCCTCACCAAGCATACCACGTGTGCAATGAGGTAGAAGAAATTTCTGCTTCTGTGTCCCCAAAGGAAGACGGGCGTACCCGGGTATTGATTTCTTCCATATTCTGGGGTTTATATTCATCCATATTAAGAGGCTGCTCTTATTCCTTTGAGAGACCTGGGCTTAGATTGTTCATGTGTCTGGTATTCTTTTAAAACAGAGAAAGAAAATCATAAGGACAATTTATGGGGGGGAAAAAGAAGACCAAACAAATCAAATCATTCAGGAGGTCTGCAAAAAGGAAAGGTAAACAAGTCTGGGGTAGCTAGAGTTGGGATGGTGGACTATGTGCCAGGGACAGACGCGTTGATGGGTTCTACACAGAAGCACCTGAAAGAAAGGACTTGTGATGCCCTGTGCAGGGATTGCACTCTGAGGAAAACTTTGTGCGTGGTCTGTTAGAAACGTGTTTTTCTCTAACAGCTGTACACCAAGCCCTGAACTGCTGTCTCTAGACACCTGAATGCACATCACGATGAACAGCAGCACCATCTCGTTGGGAAGAGGACCTAAGAGTCTGTGATGCAAATGTGAACTTCAGAAAGAGAGACTTTAAGCTACCAACATCACACCTTCGCAAACACATTAGTAATTACCTGCTAGTTAGATGCACTGCAAAATATTCACTCTTATAAACCTGTGACACCCACAGTTATTCACTTTTGTGTTACTTCCTGAGCATCGCACTTGTGTTCTGGGGCAGTGGCCACGCAGGCAGCGCAGGGAGTAACAGACACTGGGAGTTTTGGTTTCAGCAGGACTCCCTGCTTAGGGAGGTCCTGATTCTCAGAAGAGCCTGGTCACCTTCCTGCCTCGTTAGTGCCGGCGGCAATCCTCTCAGATTGGCAGAGCTGCAGCTCAGCTACCTCCTAACTGCCCATGGGGCTGAGTCCGTGCGTCGGCTATGGGCACCCGAGTGGAGATGTTGCACAGAGATAATATAACTAATAGCTCCGGCTGAACCCCCAGGGTTCCGCTGTTTATCTCCTTCACGCAGCCTGGTCCTACAGATACGCTCAGGACATGCCTGAAATTGAAAGCATCTGGGAACATTTTAGCAGGGATTTATCTATCCTCACTTCAGAAATTGAGATGTTAGCCATGACTCGGAGGTAGTAACCCTGTGCGCTCTTACCAGTCAATGGAAAGATTTAGATGCATCTGCAGGAAAATGAATTTCATTTTAAAGGTGTTGGAAGAATCTCTTTCTAAAAGTGTTTATTGGTCTGCTTTGTGAAAAGACTAAAATGAATAACAGTGATGTGGATATCTAAACTCGGATGAGATGAATCCTGCTCTGCATTTGTACCCCATTAGTCTCTGGAGCAGAGATTGAACTTGGGACACTAACATTCATCTTCCTAACCATTGGGTTACTGAGTATTTTCAGTCTCACATGGTCTATATAACATAAATGTTTACAGGGAATGAGGACTCGCCTTCAATCCATAATAACTAGTTACGCATCTGAGCACTGCAGCATCACCATGTTTCCTGGTTTGAGGTAAAAGAGAACCAGTTTTCTGTTCAGTAACTTCACTTTTTAGCTCAGCCTGTTCTAACTACTGAAACTGGCAGCATATTGTGCAGACACTGTTTGCGCTCAGAGTGATCAGACCTATGTATGTAGCTGATGCCCAGGCATGGTATGTGGAGAGGCTCTTGCTTATACTTATTGCTCTAACACCCAAGGGCAGCCAACTTTGTTATTTGCCCAGTTGGAGGGTCGGAAGCAGAAAAGCGTAGAGGGGTCCCACCTGCAGGGAGGAGCGGACAGGACAGGTGACCCAAAACTGACCAACAGGGTATTCCATCCCATCTGCATCATGCTCAGCATAAAAGCTGACGGATCAAACGGGCAGCCTCTTTCTTCCATGGACGACATCTGAGGAGGACTCTGTCTGTTCGTTTGCCTTTGATCCCGATCCTGAATGCAGATCTGGAGCTTAATATGGTTTTGTATATATTTCATTATTTCCTTTTTATTTTATTATTACTATTTCCGTAAAGTAATTTAGTTCCTTCTGAACTCATAAGTCTCTTTCTTTCTCTCCTGCCTCTCTTCTGAAAAGAGGTAGGGGAAAGCATCTGTTGTTCCACCTGAGTGGTCAGTCTGGCCGAAACCACGACACCGTGTCATGGAGGAAAGCTGGAGCAGAAAGCACATGCGCACACACACACATTGCTCTTAAAATCCTGATTTCCTTTACCCAGTGATGTAGTAAAAGATAACCTTGTAGAGACGACTGCTGAGCTCCAGTGAAGAATGTGGCAAATGGGAAATCCAACAGCAGAGTTCTTTCTCCGAACCACTACAGGTATACAGCAATGTTGATCATGTGTAGAGTCCTTAACCAAGGCACACGGTGCTGGAGCAATTAATTTCTTCTTCCTTTGATCCTGTTCTTGTAAGAACAGTTCCTGTCTTTTGTAGCCTTTTGCTTGTTTGTGCTGTCACTCTATGTGGGCTATTTCATATTATATTTTTTGCCAGGCCTTTAAAACAGGTTCCTCCCAGCTTTTGAGGTTGCATTCCTTTTGGGCCCACTAATTGGTAATCTGTGCTTTGTTTTTGTGACCTTCCAGCCCCAGTGTCATCCTGTTCCTGTGATGCATCCTTTGGGGAGTTCCTCTGCTGCCACCCTACATTCGTGCTTTCAGAGCTCTTTGCTATGCAGTACAGACATAGCCATTGATTACCAATTCCCAGTATTGATTAAGGCCATGCGTCCTTTGAGTTCTTGACCGTGACCCACTACAAAATAGTTAACTGTCACGCTGGAAGAAATAGGAAAACTCAAAAAAGTCTGTTTCAAACTGGAAAACCAATTAAAAAGTCAGTGCATAATGAACACACAGAGAAGAAATTACAGAAAGTCTTGGCTGAAAAGTCTTATTCTTGTGAAGCTGACCCCTGTTGGTGCCAGGTTTATCAGATACCAGACAGATACCAGCCTGGGGGAGGATATTTCTTCTCTGACAAAGGCTCCAAGGTTGAGTGTTTTTTTATAACTGGATTTCCTAATCCTATTTTTATAGATTTATGTAGTTGTAGTTTTCTTTACTGTCTATGGATTGTATCCATTGGGTTACTTAGGCCGTAGGTCAGTCTATGTAACTGTGTTGCTGTGATTTGAGTTCTTATGACTTGGTAATTTCTTCTGTGTCAGTTTTATTCTATGTTTTCATGCCTTGATTCTGTTAGACACCATAAAATATCTGGTAGTTCCCTAAGGTTACATACTTACAAGGTAATTTACAATAATTTCTTAAAATGGTCCAGTATTAGCTAATTATAAGACGTCTATGGCTATGTACATTATTTATGACTTAAAGGACAAAATTGTTTCCTCTTAAAGTGTTATGTTTCTTATTATGCTGGTAAATCACTTTTCTGCTGAAAGACCTTAGTAGAAAAATACTATGTTTGCTACTAATGCTTACTGCCAAAGCTCAGAAGATCAACCCTGGGTTATAGAGTCTATTTTCTCTTGCCTGTAAATACTTCTGTATACAGAGCAGAAAAGCCTTAGCAGGGCCACGCCAGCGTGGCTGCCATACCCTGCGTGCCAGTGGCACGGTCCCAAGCAGCCCAGCAGCAAGCCTGCCGCGGGCTGGAGTGATCATGAAGATCACACGTCCAAGTTGTCCTTTCCCAGCGGTGAGGCGGCGAGGAAGGCTCAGCACCAGCAGCAGAGCTGCCTGCTTCTCTCTGCTTCGGATGCGCGTACGGGCACCTGCGCTGTGTTCAAGGGCACAGCACAACGTCAGCAGCACCCCGCTTCATTCAACTTTTCCCCCCTGCCCCATAGAGCAGCTCCCATCATTCCTGTATCCTGTGAAAGCTGGCCATGGACGGCCTTTCGACGTACAAAGGCTGTCTCTAACTGCAAGAAAAGGGAGTAAGAGATGCCATTATAATGAACAGGTAATTCATACTTCATATTTCACATGCTACAACTGCCTTTTTGCTTTTTTTATCTATTACTTCAATACAGTCTTTTATAAAAAAGATGTAATAGTTCCTTACTGTCCCTCAGGCCATGCTGGCGGAGGTTCCTGCGCTTGGTAACATGTGAGAATAATTGCTACTGTTGTATAGCAACAGCCCAGACCACCCCGCTTTGACTCCTGGGGCCCATTTATTCCATCTGAGCCTGCAATGTTTACATGGCCAGTCCTGGATCAGAGGTCCCCAGCCACTTTTCTATTTTGGCCGGGTCACCAGGAGGCAATCCGGACCTGGATGGTGAAAATCAGCCTCTGATTCTCACATTTTTTACTGGGTCCTGCTGGTGTGAGGAAAATGCCCGAAATCAATGGGGAAATCCGGGGGGATTTGTCGCTAGGCCAGACCATCGTTTATGGCCTTTGGACTTCAGCAGCTGCATAAGCAATGGGGATTGCAGAGCGTGGACACCTAAGTGGGGAGGTCTGACTGAGAGCAGAGAGCTCTGGTGGCAATCCAGGCCCAATGCACATGTTGCCTTGTCACCTCCAGCCCCGCCGCTGGGCTGCTTGCTGGCATTTTGTTGGAGCTAATGAAGCTCAGGGATGCTAGTGCTTATAAGTGAGGCTGAAATATGAATAATTTCTATGTAATTTGCAAAGCACTTTAACAATCAGTCTTGAAAACACTAGCTATCAAACCTTCTGAATTTATTTCAAAGCCATTTAGTCTTGGAAGGAGCTGCTAATCAAAGAACATAATGGACATATAAAACTATGAAGTAGAGACCTGCTTGTTAACCTCAGGGGACCGAAGGTATGGAGGGGATCAACTCAGGCTGCATTTGCATTTGTATGCCAGCATGAAAAATGTTCAATATAGAGAAGAGGATGAGAGAAGAGAGAGGGGGACTGGGCAGAAGCTGCAAGGATTCTGCCCACAGGGAGTGAGGTTGCTGATCCTCCAGAAACGTTTTGTGAGCAGAGCCTGGGGCTGGGCTCTTTCACTTTTGTTAAATGTGAAGCCTGTCTTGTATTTTGGGGTGTGAAATTAGGGCAGAAGCATTGCCAAAGCTGCCCTCTCCCAGGAAGACTGCCTTGCTATAAATCAATAGGACAAGTGAACTATCAGCCAGGTTAAGGGGGCTGTATGCCCCAAAACAGGATCACGGGATAAACTGTGGTGGTTAGGGAAAAAGCTTTTCTCTGTGGCACGAAGCGATTTTGGGGGCTTGTGGTGCCAGGTGCTAGTTTTTGGGAGGTGACACAACATAGGACTTTGTGCTGCGTGCCCGGGGACGCAGAGCTGTTCATGTAGCCCCACGGCCCAGGCTTGTGACCCCCTCTCAGCTGGATGCCACGCAGGATGGCTCTCCGTGCTCCTGGGTGCAGGGGGGATGCTGCGGCGCTGGTGTGCCAGTCGGATGGGAAGGTGCCTCCAAAAAGCTTTGTGACCTGCTGCAGCCACCATGGCACAGTGGCACTCGGGGCATGTCTCTACCAGCAACCACCCTGAGAAGCTGTGCAGTACCAGGGATACGGGGGACAGGAGTCGTTCAGGAGGAGGCACATCCTCGCATTCATCTTTCCTGGGGTGATATAAAAGAGTAATCAATCAGTATTGTTCGTGATGTTGGAGGTTTGAGAGTTACACTGAAATATGCTGTACTAACACATTGCAGTGCTGCATATTGCCTGCTGGGCTTATTTTTTAGAAACTTTTAGAGTGAGTGAAGTGCTAATTAGAATAGGTGTTTTGTACATGGTGAGATTGTGGACTATGCAGGAAAAGGTCTGATTTTCTTCCTGAATTAAATAGGTACCTAAACCTCTTTGTACTTGCTGGTTTAGAGACAAGGTGAACCATTTTCTGGTTTATGGGCTGTAATTCTTTAAATACTTTAGTTAAAGCTCTTGGCATGATTTTTAATCACTTTGGGAAAGTACAAACACCAAAATTCATTAATTTCATACATACATATGAATAGAAACTTCTGAGGCATGGGCAGCCCTGCTGCCTGGTGATGGCAGGGCAGTGTGTTTTGGCCTGGTTGTCTATAGTTTTTCACTACTTTTGAGCAAAGGGCAGTCCAGGAAGCAAAAACCTACATTTTTTTGTAGAGTGTCAGAAAAGCGGTGTAAAAATTCAGGTGGCTTCAGTGACAGCAATGGCCCCAATTTACTGGGAGGGGAGGGACAGAAGGACACCAGTGCCCCGGTCTCACTCCTGCTGGGTGTCCTGCTGGAGCTGTGGCTCTGTGGTTGCTTAGATCCTTTCTTCCAACTTGCAGCTGCACCGGAGCTCTCACCATAGGTCTGGGTTTGGCTTTCATGTTTTACTTACTCCTCCTACTGCTTCCACATCTGCAGCATCTTTGGGTGGGCAACAAGGCTGTCCCTTGGTGGTACAGAGCAGTTCTGGGGCATAGAGATAAAGAGAAGCATCACAGGGGCTGGATTCTTGACCTTCCTACATTGCAGGGGTGTAATTGCTGCTGCTGGGCTGTCACTACCATAACAGCACGCCGCTGAGGCCACTCGACATGGCTGCAACCTCTGGAGAAACTGAGGGATTAGTCTGTGTGGAAGAGCCCATCAGCACCCTGGAGCTGCCCTGGAGGGTAGAGGACAGCATGCTCTCCTCTCCTCTGGCTCTGTCCTTCTTCTTGTGTTTAACCAGGCCTTTTACTTAAATAAATTATTTTTTTTCCCAGAAGTTTAATCACTGAATATCCTTTCTTGCTGTCCCAAAAACTTGCAGTGCTCTGTTGCAGCATTTGTCATGTTTGATAGGTCATCTTTTTTCATTTTTAAGCTTGAAGAAGTTGAAAATAGAGCAGGTCAGCAAGTGGCCATATCACAGAAAGCCCTGTCACTCCTCCTTCTCACCACATCCTTTATTACTTGTTTTTTTCAGTTTAAATATCTCCTACCTTTAAAAAACTTACAGCAGTGGAAGAACAGCAGCTTTCTGTATCAGTCTGCCTCCTTATGTGTTGTTTTTTTTTGTTTGTTTGTTTGTTTTTTTCTTTCTGAGAGGGACAGACACTCATCTCAGAGACAGATATCTGGGAAGTTCCAAGGGGAAAGTGGGAGTCTGGGTGGGAGTGGAAGGTGCTGCTCCAGGCCTCTGTGTGGGTATTTGTGCACTGGTGTTCCCTGAGCTGTTTAAAAGAGATATATTTGTACCTTGTAAGCAAAACTCTCCTTATCGATTAATTGAACTGGCAGAGTGACTTACTGCCATAGAGGCACTAAAGGCAGGAAAGGACGGACCATCATTTTTAGATTGGCTATAATTCAGAGATATTGTTTATGTTCCCGTGTCTTGACGATATATTTAAAAAAAATTGTTCTAAGCTTAGGTGACAGCTATGGAGATAAATGTGCAATCACCTCATTACTGTTAGAAGTACCGAGAAAAGTATTTGGGGACTGGGAAGACTGGACTGCGCATGCCTGCACTGGCTGCGGGAGGGTGATGCTCCACGCAGAGCCTATGGTACCTCTTTGGGCAGCGGGAAGAGGCTCTTACTGCAAGGGACAGGCCAGTCCTGGGTTCTGAGCAGGGCACCTGCAGATTGGGAAGCGAGGGGCTTGGGGCATAGGCGACATTTGAATCCTGGCCCCTCCTGAAGCACAGATGTTTCTGTCCAGATGGTGCACTGGATTTTCCTTTGGGAGTAATGGCTAATTAAAAAGGCTCGCTGTTTCCATGACAGCTGGGAAGGTAAAGGTGGTGTTCGGCTCTGACGTGATAGATGGAGAAACAGCCTTGGGAGTCCTTGAGTCTAATAGACGTGGGGGTTGGACCTCTGCATGACGCAGCTATGGAAATTCTCTCCAAGTCCTCTATTAGTCATGAGAGTAGGCAGCCTGCCTTGCCTGTGTGGCCTTTTTAGCAACAATTACGGAAAATATCCTAGGTGTCAAGGGCACAAAAGAGGGAAAGGACTCTTCAGGAGATGTACAGAAGTGTACTGTGAAGTAAATTCCTAATGAGATCAGTCACCCCTGGGCAAGTCCAAAGCCTTCTCTAACTTTGAGCTCCGCGGCAGTGTACCAAGAAACTTTTTCCCTTCACACCAAAGCTTCCCTCCAAGCAAGAAGAAATGTGGAGGGCGACATCCTCATTAGCTGAGGTGTGCTCTTCTACTTATGCCTCTGCAGTTCTGGCCCCGTGTTTCTGCTGTTGGTGTACAAAAAGAACGTGGTGGTTAAGACAGAAATGTGCCTGCGTCTTCGCCTGTCCTTGCCTTTGTAAAATGAGTGTGGAGACTTCCAGTGGAGATCATAGCATGTTGCAGCCACAAAACCTGGCCTGAATGCTTGGATCATTATCAGTACAGACATTTAGCTATACTGGCATTGAAGAAAAAACATTATTTGTACTTGCAAAGGGTACTGGCTGCATGTAGAGTTAGTACATCTAATCAGTAACCACTGCTGTTTTCTGGAGGCCAAAACAGACGATCTGGGTTGGGCTTCAATATGAGGTGTTGGGTATGTCTATGTTTATATGATACCCAGGAGTATGTTAATGAGTTGGCCAGTGTCAGTAACTGGTCATGACACCTCTCAGCAGAGGTATCTAATGTGGAGCTGCTGAGAGGCTGAGGTAAGGTGGAGGTTGAAAGTGTAGTAAGGTAGAGATTGTGTGGCAAACAATGTCAGCTGGTGAGAGAGGGCCAGAAGGAAAGAGGAAAAAAGAGGAAGACAAAGTCCAGAGTGATAGTAAGGGAAGATGGAGAATGGAAGAATCAATCCATTGACAGACATCAGGACTTTGATTTCAGAGTTTGCAAAAGCAGCGGGGAGCTGTGAAAGAAGAGGAGAGATTCAGGAGAGAGGTGGTAGTGCTGAGGGCACCTGGGATGTAGAGGAGGCTAAGCATGAGATGTTCATATTCAGCAGAGGTCACACAAATCAGGCTGAAGCTGATCTTTGATGGAGCTGAGAAATTCTTGGTAATGGTGGGTGGCTGCACATTCAGACAGGAGACGACAAATATCAGGTAAGAAAATCGGCCATGCTTGAAATTCTGCATCAATTCCTAGCAGACAGCTCTCCACAGTCTTATCACCAAGGCCATGGAGTGGGTAGATATATATGGGCTGCAAATGTCCCTACTGTTTAGGGGAGGGTAGTGCAGTGAAACCAGTGCAGCCTGTGCTCTGTTGTGTGTAAATGAATGAAGAATGCTGTCACTCCAGCAGTTTTCTGGAAGACAATATGGCATCTTCAGCAAGACCTTGTGGGAGTTGTTAAATTTTCTGGCTTTTTTTATTAAACTTGTTTGAAGATCTGCTCTTCCAGGCCCTGCAGTTTGTGCGCACTTCCTAAAGCTACTGAGCAGAGAACTACCTGGAGAGTGAACCCCAGAGCCAACATTTGGCACTGATTAAGAAAAGGGCTGCACCAACCCCTGCCTGTGAGATTTTGCCTAAACTGCTCCCCAAACGTGCATTGCTGATCACATGCAGGCAAGCTTACTTAAGCCAATGCGTTGGAGTTTGGAGCAGAGAATCTGCATAAAAATAAACATCCAATTCTGTGTGTTGTTGCATAGGTATGAAACAGTAAATAAAAAGGGGTTATAAGACTGGCAATGCAATGCAAGTGCTGTATTATTATGTTTAAAAGAGAAAGGACATGTTATTATCAGAAAAAGGTAGACTGGGCAGAGTAATCTACTAGTGTGCTTCAGCACACCTCCCCGTGATGCCTCTGGGTCTGAATCAGGCCCATACTCAGATTTCTGACCATGAAAATGACGGCTATTTAAAGAGCAGTAACTATTTGTGGAGTGTTAAAGATGCTTCAAATTTGTTATGTGTTTATTGTAATGAAAAATGATGTCATTCGGCTGATTGAAATTTTTTATGCAGAACATTAATCTTCTGATAAATGAGGCTCTGCAGAAACTGACTCAGGGTGTATGAAGGCCAATTATTATTTTTTAAAGACAATTTTATTTTCAGGAAAGAGGAAATATTTACTTTAAAAAATGTCATATTTGTGTGAAAAATACTGGTAGTTTTCCAGCCGTGGTGCCTACAGTCTGTAAACTGGTGATTTATTTTGCCTAACTGAAGGTAAGGAGCATTTTTCTGTTCTGTTCAACGAGGGATGGATGAGACCCCAGAAGAGCTTGTCTGGTTACCATTATTTTTACACCCTTATGATGTTTTCTGAGACATTGTTTCTGTAAAGAAAACTGGAAACCAAATTACGCCCCCTTCACTCAGCTTGTAAACAAACCTTTCTAGGGCTAGTTGGAGCTGCTAGATTCCTTCTATACATATGATGTACACTCAGAAGTTGTCTCTCGGTGCTGGGAGTCTGTCCACCCCAGTCCTGTGTCTCCTGGGACTGAAAGGAGTATAAGACTTCAGGCTTCTCCGCCAAGGGAGAGATTTCTCTACATCTGTGTAGCTTCAAACACCTTAACTTGCCTATACAGAATTTGTTTGGTCACCTACATGCATATTCATAAATTGTACCCCTCTTTGGAGTAAGCAATCAAAATGGAGCATTCCCTATTCTATAATACAGTAGTTAATTAATTCTGCTCATATGCATGTAAATGATTGCTTCTCAGCGTAACACTGAAGCCTGTTACTCAAAATTAACACAGAAATTGAAAAAAAAAGATTTTTGGATATATATTTTATTTGACAGTGGTTTAGAATATCATACAGTAAACAAGATTTCTGTAAAAGTTAATTTATCCATAGTGGTGCGTTTCATAAAAATAGTTGCTCACTTACAGCCTTTCTGTGACTATTAATACATGGAATTATATTTATAGAGATAGAGCTGTACAGGGTAAATTCACAGCTAACACTACACAGAAATATTATTTGGAATGGGGTTTAGATGATGTGCTGTCTTCACAGGTTATCGATTACAGCCGCATAAAGCAATTACTGCACAAGGAGTAGCTGTGAACTGTGCAAATTAGAGTTTATGCAAGCATAATCTCAACTGTTTTTCAGATTTCATTGTTTGCTTTCTTTATACATAAAAATAAGATACTGGGACGTGCATCTACACTACAGAAGCATTGTCCAAAATCAGATTCAATAAATTAATGGCAAATTATATTGAATTCTAGTTCAGGGGATAAAGATTTTTTTTTTCCATTAAATAAGAGTTTTATAAACAGCTACATGGACTTGTGCTTTTTTAGAAATTATAAATGGATTTTTCTTTCTAAAAAAAATTGTTTGAAAGCTGCAAAATCCTTGACTTGAGGCTTTTCAAATAATTGGACAGGAAGAAACATGCCTATAAATTTCTCAGTCCAGTGCAATGTATGAGACATACAGTAATGTGCTAATTTCTTGGAACAAAGCCAATTTCAATCTAATTTTTCAGCAGAGCATGTGAGGAACTAAGATTGCTAGAGAACAATAATTTTTAAATACGAATTTTTGACAGTACTTAGCTTTATGGTCTTTTTTTTTTAATTGCCAGTTTATTATTGCCCAGGATTTTGTTTTAATTTTGACAGACAAATAAGCATATGCACACTTACACAGACACACACGCATCTTTTTGAAACAAGATAATGACTGATTGACTGAACTTGGAGTTATTTCCTGTGAAGGCAGACTGGAATGTTTACCTGGCACTTAAGGCTTGAAATTCAAAACAGACAAGCAAGAAAGATAAAACCAAAAAAGACCAAAAAAAAAAAATGGAGGTAGGGAAGAAATGATAAAATGAAAACCATTTTGAAAATGGAAATATATCGAATTTACTGAATGAGGACACCAACAACTGTATTTCAGAAACCGGTCTAATTATTGTTAACGTGTGCCTGAACGGCACCTGCTCTGCCAAACTGAGGGGATGAAGGGTGAGAGTGTCCTAACTAAATGCAGATGGGTATGAAACATAGCACTGTTGATAAGTGAAGCTCTCATTTTCTGCAGGAGGGAAAGGCCTTTCCTTAAGGAAACTGCAGCTTTTTCTCTGTAGCACTCTTCCTTTCATTGCAAGGGCCTCGCAGACGTCTGGGTTTTGAGCCTGACCAATGGGTTTGCGTGCTACCTCGCAGGATTTGGGGAACCTGTAGTAAAATTGCTTTTGAGAATAATTTGCAAATACAACTCCACCCTAACTCCTTTCCAATGTACAGAAACATGGTTTGTTCACAAAAATGGCAGTAGAAATGGTATCACAGAAACGGATCCACTGGATTCCCCACTCCTCCCGTAGCGCCCAGTGAACTATGCTACAGGGCATCACGTGGACTATCCCAAAGCATTAACAGTGGAGACGTGTCATGGGTGTACGGTTCCAAATGATGCTTCAAAGAAACCCTTTAACCCCTGTCTAGATATGTCGAGAACAATTTATTTACAACATTTTAGCTCCATGAAAAGATCCTCTCTCGGTTTCAGCTTGCTCCGTGCAGTTTTATTTAAGGCGATGTTCCAGTTTGTGATTGCTCTAACTTGTTCCAGTTTCTTGATATAAAGTTTGAATGAAATCCAAGTCCTTCATGCAGTGGGAAAAAAATGCTAAAGCTACACTGCACTATCCTCCTCTGATGTACTGTCCTTCATATTGTTTTGGTTTCTTCCATAGCTGCCAAAGTCCCTAAAATGGAACTGGGACTTCAGGGTCGATTTTAAATCTCCGTGTTGACTATATGCTTTTGAACTTATTAGGTACTGTGCACATTGTCATGGAATTACACACTAATGTTTTCATTCCTCAATGCTTTGTGTATATGTGTGATAGTTAAAATAAATTAAAACAAACCAATGTGAGACAAAAACTAAGAAGAATGTTCTGCGTCAGTTTGAGACAGTTAGAGGGCAACAGTCCCTTGCTTATCTGCTCATGGCAGAAGTACCAGACTTCAGGACGCTAGGTAGCTTATCTGAGCCAGGGATTTTCCACGGCCCTGGGGAGACCGTTGCCTTTCGAACTGTGGGGTTGGTGCTGCGAGTGCTAATGGAGTGGAGCTGTCCCTTCCTGGGGAACTCGCTGGGTTTCCCGTCAGGGTCCCTCTGGCTGTGGTCCATATCGCTTCCAGGAGAGCTACAGCGGTTGCTACTGTACGTCTTGGTAGCACCTGTATCAAGCTTGACATGGTCAGGTGCTGCAACTGACTTCTTCTCACTGGTATTTGCGGATTTGTGATCTTCTTTTTTGCTAAGAGATCCTCCTCTCTTGCTTTCCGGCTTCCTCAGCCTCCCAAACTGTTCATCACTGGTTCCTGCACACACGTGCTCTCTTGCGCCAGCCTCGATCATAATGCTGTGTCCCACCACTTTGCTTTCTGAGGTGGGCCTGCCACCATCAGTGGTCTTATTTTTGCCTTCCGAATACCCTTTCCAAGAAGCCTCTTCATGCTTTGACCTGTCTACCTTTTTAGGGCTTGCTGACCTCTCTCTTTGTTCTCCTAATCTTTTCTTTTTGTGACCGTTCACCGAAAGCTCCTTTGGTTTCCTTACATCGTGTTCCCTCTTGATATCCCATGTTGCCTCTGGGCTTATCTGGTGAGAAGGGTCAGAGGGTGGGGCTATGTGTGATGAAGATAATGGTGAGATTATGTCGTCGAGGGAAAGAGCTACTTCCGGCAGACCTGGGGAGGTGGCAGAGGGAGCACTCCAGGAGTTTGGTTCGTCTGTTGTAACAACAAAGAGAAAGGAGTTACGGCCATATTCAGCAGCACAGAGCATGTATTGCATAGGCATATGTCTTCTGAGCAACATCAACACCCAAACCACATACCAGACTTAACCTCCTCTGTCTTGGATGAGGCAAAACTCCCAGGGGAGTCAAGGGGGAGGAAAACAAAAATAATCTCCCTCCCTCCCAAAACAAAAGTGCAGGAGAAGCGGGAACCACAGGGCTGGTAATGGCGAATGCTGAAAACCTCAGCCTTTTTTTTCATACAGATTCTGCTTTCCTCTGCCTACATTAAATTATTCTTAAAATAATAAAGGCACGTGCTCATGAAATCAAATTGCCTCTTTTGTAGCCGAATAATGGATTTCTTAGCTGGGCAATATCAGCGCTGTCTCGGAGGACAAATGAGAAGGACTTTCTGCCATCTATTAAACATGTCCCTACAAGCATATAATAATTGACAAGAATTTGTAGCTCAGATAAGGTCATCATTGAATTCTGTCTCATATATTTTCTAAACAGATATAATATTGCAGTGTTTACGGCCCCACAATTCTTACAGGGTACTTACAAAGCTCTGCCTTTATATCACAGCATCAGCCGCTGACTCTCTTGGCTGTGCATTTTGAATTTCTCCTGGTTGCTTAGCCTCAACACATTATGGTTGGATTGTGCAGATCCTGTTTAATTTAGCTAAATAGACATCTCCTTTGCTGAATCATGACGATTTTCCTAATCCATCGGTACAAAACAGAATATTCTGAGATGCCTTTCTTTTGCATATGCGATCCTCATTTCTTTTGATTAACATTCCGGCAGACAACGAATCCATCATGACTAATGACAGCACGACTCCTATTCTTACCCGTCTACACGGAGGTTAGAGAAATCGCTGAACTTGGCTAATGTCATTCCCTATTTAGCACCATTGCCTGGCTCTGAACGGTATGAGCAATAATCTGTCAGAGATGAAGGACTATCTCAGGGATCCATGGAAACGAGGTGGAACTTGTGGCAAGAGCCGCATATTTCATGGGGGGAGAAAATGTAACCTTCTAGCTGAAAAACAAGCATGGACTTCTGCGGGTCAGGACTCTTATCTCTCAGTGATATCAACTGTCCTCTAAAAGATACATTTATTTTTCTCAGTGCTACGGCTGCCTTCAAATTATCATGAAGATTCACATAATCTCAAAAAATGGAATGGATTTTACTGCCCAGCCTAGGATCTGCAGCTTGCTTGACTGAGACAGCACTTTTAAGCTAATAGCTTGGTTGAGTGATTGCTGTCTTGCAGATAAAAATAGGAGAGACAATAGTGAGGTGGGTGACGTAAAGGGAGGGAGCTGTGCGGTTAGCTGAGGAGCTATTTATTTTCCCAGATGGTGTTTGTCATATGCTTTTGCATAATGAGCATATGTGTGGAGAGGATTAGCATTTGAGAGGGGAGAAAGTACAAGTTCTGTGTAAGACAAATAAACTTTGAGCTGGGAATCTAAATGGGCTGAGGGTCTCAACTGAGGTTTCTTTTTAAAAAATCACACTTTCTTACCCTCCAGTTAAGGCTGAGTAATGTACCATCTGCTCCCTGCTTGGCACTTGAGCAAGAAAAAATAAAAAGAAGGCTCATGCATGTAGAGTGATCAGCTCTTAGGAGCTTGCCTACAAAAAGCATCTGCTTCGATGGGCGTCTTCTGCTCTTCAGCACTGCTCTGGCAGTGCAGGGCCGCAGGCTGTGCCTGACGAGGGAGGCGCAGACCCCACCCTGGCTCTTTCTAGGTCTGAAATCCAGGGAATCCCGTTTTGGGTAACACTTGAATCAGGGAACATGCATAGGGTCCAAGTCACTTTGCCTGATTCTCTAAAACTATGTCTGGGCTCCGCTGAGCAGCATGAAGCTGCCGGTGTGCACCAGCGAGGTGCCTGGGGTAGCACTGAACAAGCCGCCCAGGGCCTAGAAAATTAAGTTTGTGCTTTTTACGGCATTGTCACACCTCCCCAGGACAGAGGCAGTGCCGAGTGTTGGACTGATCAAAATATTTGTCTTAAACACAGTATTCTTTCCCAGTTGTCCCCGAGAAGATATTTTTCACTGAGTGGCAGTGAAGAGCAGTGGGGCATCACTAGGTCTTGTGCAAGGCTCTGAGAGCATCTGAAGTTACAGAAATAGCTTGTTACTTTGGGAACTATCAGGTGCACACCAGTAAAAACATCAAATGGCCCGGAGAAGCAAGATGCTTTCGGGTAACAAGATTGGCTCTCCGTAAGATGTGCCACTGTGCTCAAATCATCTGTTTCTTGTCCAGGAGGACAACCCAGGTGGCCACCATTCAAAACCAGCGTGGCAAACACCTCTCATGGCTCTTCTGAGGCACGAAGGGCAATATTGTACCAGTTATTTGTGGGACTCTCGGGGGAGGAGACGTGGGGGTGAGTGGCCTGCTGTTTTATTCCCGAGTGACAAGAGAACTGATTTATTAATGGACTGTCCCCCTACACAGTTTTAACTTTTTTTTCTATTTTCTTTTTTGGAGGGGAGGGAAAAATCACCAAATGTTGCAGTGAGAAATCGTAGCGGGTTAGAACCTACTTCAACAAAAGCGAATCAACATACTTGTGTGTTACATGTAATGATATATAAATACAGACATTTATAAACTAGGACATGCAATATTATATGCATTACCGGATTTCTGCCTCTCCCCCAGAAAACCCTAAGAAAAAGACAACTTGGCCAGCTAAGCAAGACAACTTGTAGCCACAGCTTAGAGGGAAGTTTGGCGGTGGGAGAACCCCAGATGGGCCACTGGCTGCAGTTTGTTTAAAATACTGTGCCTTCTTGCTGGGAAGGCACCTATGTAGGCTATATTTCCAGGGGCTGGGGGGAAAAGCTGCCATGAAATAAAACTACCAGTCATATTCTGTGGCAATATAGTACTTGCAAGTAAGAACTTGACAAAATGACTTTCTGTAAGGTTTAAGTACCATCATCTGAGACAGCCAAACCCCAACCTAACCTGTTTTTTCTTTCAAATGAAATGAAATTATGTAGAAAGTCATCCTCAGCCCTGGTAGACCTTAATGTCAACAAGCCATTGTTGTAATATGTCACTGGCTAGTGAGAAGAATACTGATGTGAGGGTATTGTAACCAACTTTCGTCTAATGTTTGAACATTATGGGAAAATGTCAAAATTACTAGAGTAGAGCAAAGTGCAGTAATGTAAGTAATTTGTTGCTCAAAAGAAAAACCTTTTAAAGAACTGTGTTCAAGCCATAAGGGTTCATTTGGACTTGTTCAACCAGCAATAAAATGATTGCTTTTCCATAACAAATATAAACAGGAGAGAAATGCAAAATTTTATTCTGTAGAGCAACTAGACTAATGATTTCTCTTTATGCTTATTCTGAGTCTATAGCTGCATTTTGGAGAGAGTTATTAATAATTCTGAATAATTTTTTTTCTGTAGTTTTAAAGCTTAATATAAAACCTATACGTTAATTGTGAACATAACCTACTTTTACTGTCTGTTATTCCAAAGTATCTCAAAACATTTTGCAAACATACTAAACCAGAGACAGAGGAACCATTTTACTTTTTTCTCCCTTCACCTCTGAGAGGAACTGAAGACAGTATTTGTTTAATAGAGTATGAACTACTAATGCCCAAACAACTTAAAAGCAGAAGTGACGGATATTGCATTCAGTTGGAACTGCTAGAGAGATTTAGGGATGATGTAGTTTTAAATTTGTTTCTGACTTTGTCACCATGGATATCATCCTTACTGTGGGAGAAATTGTTTTTCAAAGGTATACATCTTACTGAAGGCTAATAGATGTCTTCCCCCCTTCTTTGAAGGGAGAAAACCTCCCTTGACCTACTAATTTAGACAAGATAAATGAGCTGGGAGCAGCACTATAATCTGTCACCGTGATGGCACTTGATTTGGTGTAATTTAGTAGGTGTTTTCTGGGTGGCTTTTAGTTTCCACAAGCTACTGTCATGCAGGCTGGCAGCACTTCTCCATGGGATGTGTAAGAATGACTCACCTACGACCTGTTTCACATAACTCCCAGGCAAGGAGTAAATTGCTAACTGAGTAAGAGACACCACAGACACAAGATCTTGAGCGTGTAGGAGGACAAGTAGGAGATGAACACAGCCATTTTGGAGGAAGAGTGACAAGGGGAAAACATCAGGAACAGAAGTTTTCTGTCTAAAGGCTTTTTTGTTTGAGGTAGAACTGCCATATACATGAATTGTTTGCTTTGCTACGTCGGCTTACACATGTTCAATGGAGTGGAAATGAGGGTACTACTCTCCTGTGTCTCCTTGCTCCTCTCTTAACTAAAGCCTAGTCTTCTACCTGGATCCAGTGCTTGCTGATGGCTTACGCCTAAATCACTAGCAAAAGAAACCTGGCTTTACTGCTAATGGAGAAGAGAGGTCTGCCTGTCTCACTTTCTGAGCATTGCCAAGGTACTACGTCAGAGGAAAGAGATCAGCCTACTGATAAATTTATTTAATTTCCTGCAATGCTTACGCTTTTTTACAGGTTGGCCTTCTAACATTGTGCCAGGTTTAGTCTCGCTATGCTTATCTGCTCTGCAAAGATCTCAGGTCAACAGAGATTAGACCTCGGATTTGTTACGAGGTTCCCCTTTGGCATCAAAGTGTTTTAAATAATTGCTCGGTGGTTTATCAGGAATGTGGGATTTTTCATCAGATAAAATTAACCATAAGGTACCATTATTTATTTATTTAATAGTAATGTAAAAATGACATCACATTTTATTATTTAAGTACAATAAAATCTCAATGCCTTTTTAATTTCCAAATTATGTGAATAATGAACAATATATTAAAGCTTTGAATGCTTTCAGTAGTCTGAATGACACATTTCCTGAAATGTCTAAGCAGCTGTTTTGATATCTTCCCAGAATTATTTTCCTAGGGAATCAAAGAGTTTTTGAGTAAATAAAAAATATGGTGCTCCCCCCCCACTTTTTGTCTGAAATTATGTATTGCCAGAAGGTGGCAAACAGTTCTTACAGATGCTGCTAATAATGAAAATGGGACAAATTGTCCCCTGGTGAGTATCCACTAATGTTGGCAGTGTTACACCAGGAATGCATTTGGCTCTTTCTCATTATAGCTTGACATGTCTGTGATGTTCCTGATTGCATTGGTCTCCTGCAGCTTGTCTTTAACGCTCTCTAAGGAGGGATATTTCAGAATATTCAAAGAATCTTTAATCTTTCATCCTGAAGCTTCCACAACCCAGACACACAGCACCCTTTGTCTCCTGAAATAAACGATTCTCTGAGGTTTTGATAGTTAGAAAAGCTCTTGATACTGTCTGTCCAGCTGTCAGCCTCCTGCAAACGTGACACAATATGCCACCCTTTCTCCCAGCCTCTCCCGGAATGTGAGTGGCCATGGGCAACGGGTTCTGCCCCCACCTTACAGGCTCCCTATGCTTCTGGCTATAAACTTGCACTTCTTGTTAGTTATTCAATAGTGCTATGCAAATGTTTTCTCACAAATTGTACTTAGCTTGGCTTAAAATTGCACTTTGCTTGGCTCCCCTTCCACTGCTCTTACCCGCATTCATATCCCTCAACACCAATAGCTCTGCAAATAAACATCAATGGACTTAGGTGCCTTCTGCTGTGATATGGTCCTTCGTTTGGTCAGTCACCACGGGCACATCCAGGTGGGATAGCCTTTTCATCATTAGCGCTGCCCTTATGCTTTTTTTTTTAAGCTATGATGGCAGTGTGCTATGGGTGCAAAATGTTGATTCTATGTACAGAAGTTACATACATGCCATATACATTTACGAAATAAATCCAGGCTATACCCAGTTATTTTGGCATATGGACGACTTTTCCTTTCCTACCCATGCAGTTAAGTGATCTGTTTGGTATTGTGAAGTCTTGTATCTGATGCAGTGAAAACCTAATCTAATTTCTTGCTATCTTAATGTCACCACACTTATTATCCTGCTTGCCTGTTCGTACTCAGTAATGTCATGGTGACTCCAAAAGTTTATAGTAGCTTGTAAATGTAACTTTGCTAAAGAGTAGAATTTTTCTGCTTTATAGTAATTTGGTTTTTTGGCTTTGCACATTTGTTTTTGCAAAGGTTGAGGATGGTTAGTCAGGGTAACCAGACTGAGTTAACAAAGCCATGAAAGACTACAGGAAGACAACATGCATCTGAGTTCCTGCATCTTTTACTTCTGAATTTTGTGCTCAGCCTTTTCAGAAAAGTAGAATAATTGGTTAAGAAAGATTGATGTTTGGAGTATGAAACAACATCAGGCCTAGTCTCTCTGTCAGCAAAGTCATTGTGCATTTTTGCTTTTGTCACCGGGCTAATATTTTAACTCGGGGGCACTTCTAGTACTGGGAGCTATTGGCAGCATGGCTTCTGCAGATGTCCGCAAGAACTGACCAGATGTGACTGTAAATGCAGAGTAAATGAGGAATACTTTTATCTCCTCAGTGAACTTCAGATGTTTAATTTTACATCCAGAATATTCAGAAAATTCAGTCATTGACCTATTCTAACACAGGGAAGCACAACTCTGCTTCCTGCTTTATTCAGTTCCCAGTGCCACCGATACTCTGATGCTTTACTTCTTTTCATATTACTAATCATTACTGAAGTGCAGTCCTTTGGGTTCATTATATCCACCTTCCATTGTATACTTTACCTAGATATTACATGGAAGATGCCCCAAATATTTTTGCAGCAGAGATGGTGTTCATAGAGTCCATGCATGGGCCATCTGATCTCTTGGATCGCATCTCAGGTAAAATTCCCTTTCATCACCCTTTCTGTTCTCTGCATGGAGGTTTGTTAGAAAAAGTGCTTTCATGTTCAGAGATCTAATTTGAGAATTATTGAAACCCACTTCAGAAAGAGCAGATTGTTAGTTACGCTTGGAAGACCAAATACGCAGAAGCTCAAGGGATGATATTGCTTGTTTTTGGAGCTAAGGGAACAGAGAGAAAGGGAAAATTTGAACTTGGGGCAGAGAGGGCAAAACTGCATATTGCAAGGAAAAAATTTAAAAAACCCTTTAGGAAAATGCTGAATGTTTTCTTGAAACAAGAAAGTCGCACACATTGATTTGTGTTGGCTTTACTCTGTAGAAAGTGCTATGAATGAAAACACTTTTCAATTTTTTATGTAACGTGTTCTTTAGAGATGGTGAACAAAGAAATTTGGGAAGTGACTGATCTGACTTGGAGAGTTCCTGTTCTTATTCTGCACTGTTTCTGATCCGACACTATACCCAGTGGATCCTCATTAAATCCCTTTTCCCTGAGTCAGTTGTTTAATTATGGCACTGCTTCACCAGTATTTTACTGTCCTAATCACTTGAGATAATAATTTAATTGCCTTACAGAGTCAGAGAGAGAGGTGTCTCAGAAGACCTCTGGAAAGAGATGTCTGTTCCTTTGTTGAATGTGTACACAACGAACGTTGGGAAGCTCCTTCTGGAAAGCCCTTTTGGAGGCTTTTTATCAAAGCTGAGTGGATGGACACGGAGATCTACACCCATTGCCCCACATCAGGCCATTTTTAGCAAGCATGGGGCACTGCAGATAAGTGGCCCGAGACCTTTCAGGCTAATACAGGAGATAACTAATGAATTCAGAAACACTCTGGGTTTCTGCTCTGGAAAGCAGGTGGACTGGATTGTCTCCAGGACTTGGATGATCTTGCGGTGCTGCATCTAAATTTAGCCTTCTCCTGGTTACCCTGCCGTTGTTCACCCCTTAAATATAAATCACATCCATAAACAATTCAGTGTGATTTTGTAATAATGCCTAAACACTGCATCATTTGGCTCTCTCCAACATCAGTCACACCTTACAGCAGGACCAAGATAATTTTAACACTGCTCTTACAACAGCAAGAATAAGAAAGGTAATTTTTCTACACAGGAAATAACTACCTAAAGTGCAGAATGGGAGAGGGAAAAATAATCAAGAGCCACACTTACAAACTGGTTATATTTTAGACCTGAAACAGGTAAATTAATTTAGTAAATCAATTTACTAATTTACTGTAATAGTCTTCTGGCTGTGAATCTTAAGGCCAGATGATTATGAATACAAAGTTTATCACCCATTCCAAGACCCATTTTAGCCTGTTCAATAGATACGGATCTAGCAAACAGTCCTATGCATTAAATATTTAAGCCAATGATCATGTGTTCACTAATCTGACTGAACTTGGTAAATTTGATTTTTCCTTGAATCAAGTTAATGTATCTGCATAAATGTTACAGGATTACTCACTAATACTGCGAACAGCTGAAACAAAAACTTGCAGCCTGCACAGCGCTTTTATCCTCCACAGCAAGCTCCTCACCGCTGCATCAGTATTAAGTGTACGGACAGCCTAAGTGCTAGTCTTGAGTGATGCTGCTCTAACCACGCATTGTCATTCACTAGGTCCTTCAGGCGGTTTGGTACCCTTTTTGAAGTGCTGAGCATCTCACATATCTATCAGATCAGAGCTACTCGGGCAAAAGAACCTCATCCCTTCAGTAAAGAATGTTTTATTTTTTCTGTGTGGTCAGGTGGTAGAGTAGAAGCTGCAGAAACCTCAGCAGTTCTCTTCCAGAGCCATGCTGGAGCTGGAAAATCTACATTGTAAGTTACTGTATAATTAAAAAAGATAATGACTTTAAAATTAGTTTTTATTAATAGAATTAAGCCACATTAAGTTATAAAAGGTGTTCATAAATATGTTAATAGAATGTGTGGTATTAATGAAAAACATTCTGCAGAGACTGAATAATTTAAGAGTTGGATATTACACACTTAATTAAACTTAAATATTAAAATTATTAATTATCACAGCTAAAATGGGTGTTACCAGTAGGTACCACATCCTGTCTGGTCAATAAGTAGCTGTCATTATTAAAGGTATGTAGATAATATGTAAAATTCATTTAATAAGTGAGGAATTAGAAGCATTTTTACTCTATATGAAATCCCCTAGAAGGTTGTTTCTGGCAGGTGCTGAGTGTTGGCAGTTATCACTTAAGATCACAGCAGGATCTTAAGCAAAACACACAACTTAGTTCTAATGCATCCTTATCTACAAGGCTCATGAATAAGCATTCCCATCCTGCTTAGGGTAGAAGCTGCAGGAATAGTTTAATCTCTCTTTATCAAGCTCTTTTCAGACTGGAGGCCACTGGGCACTGAAGGTGCGGAGCTGACCCTGGGACCACACTTGCTGTCAGGCCTGTTGTGGTATCTGATAGCCTTTGGATGCTGAGACAATTTTCTATGAAAACCATCTAATGAGGTGGAAGCGGACGAATAAATGAATGTGTCACATCATTGTAATATTCAGCTCCTAATAAGTAAACACAAACTACATGTTGTTAGAAAACGCAGATGTTTAAAATTCTGGGTTGCATATGTATTGCTGTAGCTCAACAAAATACTCTATGGTCATGCTCGTTAAGCATCAATTGGAGAGTGACAGTTACCTCATATTGTCAAAGTAAAAACAAAAACATTTAATTTTTTCAGGGTTTTTTCCCAAGCTAGGAATAACAAGCTGTAAGAAATCTGACAAGAGGCCACGAGCTCTGCTAACGTCTCCCTGCGGTCAGGCCAAAAACATCAGCCAGGAATTGCACCAGTGGACGGCAGAGTGAGAACGGCAGAGGCAGGACCAACTGCAAGTCCCTCTATGGACAAAGCTTGCTGCCTTCTCTCTAATGGTTGGAATAACAATTTTTTATGTCACTCTCCATATGACCATTTAGACTCATCAAATTTCCCATGCCAATGTTGAGAGTCGTAAGAGACCCTGTTAATGTAATTTAGTCTTGGGTATCATAGCATCAGGCAACTGGCAAAGCTTGTCTGATACAGCTTGATTGCCTCTTGTACTTTTGTATCGCTTTTTGTACTTCCATGGCTGTGCTTTTGTCCCTAAAATAACTGATAACTGTTTATGGATTCTCTTGAGCAAGGTAAAAAGCCAGACTTTTTACACCTGGCTAACCACAGATCAATTAAAAGATTATGTAAATGAGTTCAAAGCCATTGTATCCCAAGTTCAGCTCATGTTCTTAGAGGTGGAATCTTTGTCGGGAGGTACGAAGATAAAATGTTCTTGTTCATGTCAAGTCAGAGGAGGACACACAATAGTTTCTGGGTCCTTCTAAAGAGTATGAAGTTTGTCCTCTCCAAATCACTATTTACTTAAAAATGTAGATGAGTGGCTCTGCTCTCCTATGAGGAAATGCATGCCATTGCAGAAAACTGACTGTGCTGAAGAGATTGTCAAGCATCAGAACGGGCTGCCCAGGGAAGCGGTTGAGTCACCATCCCTGGAGGTATTTAAAAGACGTGTAGACGTGGCACTTAGGGACATGGTTTGGTGGTGGATTTGGCAGTGCTAGGTTAACGGTTGGACTTTTCCAATCTAAATGATTCTGTGTTTCTATGCAGAACTGGTTTTAGATCCCTTGGAGACTAGCCATTGAAGTGGTTACTGCACAACCTTCATGATGAGAATTATTGGACCAGGCCACAGGCATAATGGCTTGTACCTTCACCCTGTTCCCTTCAATACATAGCTCTGTATTGCAAGGATACCATCAGAGATGCATAGGGAAGCTAACTCTGATTAAGAACAAGTTGGAGTGATGCAGTCTTGCTACTAATTTGGGCCTCATTGCAAATTTGCAAATGAGAGACTGTGAAATGAGCAGCAGGAGAGGGATTTTACGGGACATTACGCTGCAAGAGCGAAAGACTGGACTTATTCCTATGGCAAACCACAAAGATTCAGTGTTACTGAATTCCTATTTTTCCTATTTCTCTGGATTACATGAAGAGAGGAAAAACTGGTGCTGTGGAGACAGAGAGATGGTTGTGTTCTTTCAGGCCCTGTATTTTGGACGCTTATCTTTTAATATCGTTAACTGGATGGAAATACAGGAAGCCACAAAAAAGAGTTAGAAAAAGATTTGTGAGTGGGACTTTTCCCTTCTTTGGCTGGTAAGTCTGCTTGGCAGTTTATGTGAACAAAACCAGGGATAATGTTTGTTCATCTGTTTTATTCATTGTAGTTTATATGTAATTATCTACACTTTACACCATATTAGTAAATCTACTCCATTATATTATATTATAATAATTAAGCCTTAGTAATAAGAGAACTTGCTCAGCAGCCTTATTATTAAATCTTTGCTCAGATGTGGGGGGACACTGCCAATTTTGGTATGGATTAGTAAGGTTCTGCCTTAATAATAATACTGAGTGTTTGACTAGGAATTTTAATCTTTAAAGTGCTTTTCAAGCATTAAATAATTAATCCCCATAACACTCCCATGAGATAGGTAAGTAAATATTCCTATCCCCATTATACAGCTGGGGGAAGTGTGGTTTAGAGAATTCAGCTGGACTAGCCAAAGCCACTGGGAGTGTAATTGCCAAAGCAATGTTTAGGACTATGGAAAGGGCTCACTATTTTTGCATTTAAAAAGGGAGGAAAAGATATCACTTCCCTGGAAGCTCAGAAACATTGCCACAAAACTGAAAATGCCTTCCCCTGTGTCCCTCTTTCTTTCAAAACTGTGTTTTCTATTTCTACATCAAGGGATACCTATGTAAGAGGTCTACATATCTTTTAAAATAGAAATTTGCTGGAAGACAAAAATAACTATACACACCCACATACACATAAACTGTTATTTAACAGAACGATGTTCTACTTTCGTGCCAGCTGCTACATATTTATTAAATACTAAAGACATGTTTGTAAAGCAAATTTTAATATTCAATTTTGTCCTTGGATAGTTTTTACCCATAGCAATAAACCAGCTAGAACCTTTGGGAGCCCATATTCAAATTGCCTGATGGTTTTAGACCAATTTTATTAACCAGTATACTGATTCATTCAGTTAGTCCTTTTTTTTTTTTTTTTTACACACCACAGGTTCCTGAAATTAGGTTGGTATTGCTAGAAATAAGAAGGTGGTATTGGAAATGCAGCAGGAATATGAATGAATGTTTGCAGTTCCACCAAGGTGGTCACAGAAGGAAAGGGCACTTTTCGAAAATGACTATTGATTTTTGCACTGACATCAGCTGAATGTTATATGGGGCAGTTCAAGTTTCAAATAACACCCAACTTCAGCTCTAGAGATTTATAAAATGAGCATTAAAAATAGGATGAATTGGATTATCTGATCAGTACTCTGAACAGGTAGGAGTATCTGGCTTGAACAGACCAAGATGCTTTGGCCGTTTATTAGACAAACATAAAAGCTTCAGACACACTAACAGAGTTAAAGAACTAGAAAAATGCAGTTTGCAGCTGACTGGACATTTCTGAAGGATTTAACTGCATTCAAACAGTAAAAACACAATATAAGCTCCCAATTTTTCGTATATTTTTGCAAATATAAATGCAGTGGTACTAGGAAGGGCTGCCAAACCTATGGTGCAAGGAAGCACAGGCACTTACCACTTAATCTGGATGTACTTTCTAAACCACCAGCTAGAACCTGCATCTCTCCTGTGCTGTATCTACCTTCAAGTAAGCCTGCTGATCACCTTCCATAAGTGATTATTTATACAAAACACAACAATTCCTGTGGGAGAAATGTGGACTCATAACAGACTGCATGATGATGTTATGGCAGAGGCCTCTCCTAAGGCATGCTAGAATGGTCAATATATCTGTTCTACATCAGGAAATTTTACTTACATACTTGGTCAGTGCTCTAATGAATGGTAGCACAGACAAAATTTCAGTTGGGAAGAGCACCATTGCAAAATTGGCTCTTTAGGAAAATCTTTCCCCTCAAAACTCTTTCATTAAAAACACCTGAAATGGAAACATTTTATAACATCCATATTTTCATTTGACCTGATATTACTTTTTTATCAATCACGTATTTCAGTTTTGGTGTTGACCCAAACTAAATTGCTTTTGATTTTCTGGATGTATTTTACTGTGAAAAAAATTCTGTCCCAAGACTTCCTGCCGAATAAATAATCAGAGCTATTCAAACTAACTTTAGCTGTATTTATGGAGGATTTATGTTTCTACTTATATCAGGAAAAAAGACTTATCTTCTGTGTTTGTCATGCTATAGGAGGAAAAATAAAGATAATGCATAGAAAGTCATGGTTATAAATATCTAACACTTGGGGTGGAACTGCAATTCACTGAACTTCCTATGCTTGATAACTGGGACCTGCAAAATGGCCCTAATGTCAGCCTGGATTTTTAACGTCGTGATCTCTCTGAACTACTTTTAGTGAAGAACAAAGTAGAAGTAAGGTGAGAATGGCTGCAAGGAATGGTGCTTCAGATTTCTACATGATGCAGGAATGTCTTTGTTGCTAGGAGGTCTTGGATGGTGACATACACACTTGAACAACACAGGTACAATTTTCAAATGACCTCTAGATGTGTCCAGTTCTGCACTAGCAAAATATAGGGATATGTATGTGTTCAGAAAATTCTTATTTATAGGCACAAATTGGAAACAAATTGTAACTGGAAACACATGCAAGAAATTGATTAGATTACCCGAATTTGCATGCACAAGACTGATACCTCAAGCACAGCTTAGTGCCTGGGTGCTGGGGGCAGGAATTCTGTGGGCATCACACTGGAAGAGCCACTCGAAGCTCAGAGGCTAGGAGGATATTTTTGGGTATAACTCCCTTTCTATTTCCAGTCTGTCTCCTTCAATAGAGTGAGACTGGTCTTATAATTTCAGAAAATATACTACATTGTGCAAAGTGAACAGCAGATAGACTGACTGCATCTGCACACTTCTGCATTTTCCGTGATGACAGCAATCAATAAAAAAAATAGGAAAAATAAGTTTTTCTTTTCCTTTGCTTTCCAGGTATCATTTCTGGGCCATGACTCTGTATTACAAATTTGATGTATCTGAACAATCTGTGCAGTTGGATCTGATTTATGAAGTAAATAGCTTGAAATCAAGTGCAAAGTGCCATGTGTAAATTCAGCATAGCCACTGGGTTTAAAAAACAAGTATTGCCTTACAGCATGTTCCAAAAAGTCTTCAATTTTACACTTGTTATTTCTTCAAAAGGCTGCATATAAATATTTTTTGAGATCAGTGTCTAACTTCCACCTTCACATTACTAATATTTTTGGAAGCCAAGTATCATAATGAAGGGGAAAATTATGGCTTTGGCTCTTAAAAGTTTAAAATTTTCTACCTGAAAAGTCATATTCAGAAGATAAATTTTTGTCAGGAGAAAAAGTGGATACATAACAGAGCTATGGCTGTGTTTCTTGGACTAGCGGTAGTGTAACATAAAGAACCAATGATCTAGGATATTAAAAGACATTTGAAAAATGCATAGCTGTTTTGATATTTAAGATAATCAGTTATGAAAGAAAAGTCAAATACTATAGAAAGTACTAAGTGAGCTAGCATGTAAGAAAAAGTTGGAAAAGACTCTATTAATAGTTGTGAGAAACAAAAGCGTATTAGAGAAAGATAATATACATGCAGAGTTTACAAACCGTGTCTTTAGGGTGGCCCAATAAGTAGAAATATGGGGACCCATGCTTGTCACTTTTCATGCACATGGAGAGACTGGAAGGTACCATTCCTAAAGGAAGGGGAGGAACAGCCTAGGACCAATCATTAGAATTAACAGAACCAGTGACATACAGATATTTTACTATTGTTAGAGCAGAGAATTCTTAGTAAGTTTAGAACTGAGTAAAAAGCTTGTATGTAACAGGAAAGAAGTATTTCTGTAAAGCTAAGACAAATAAGCATGCTGTAAGTCTAAATATTAGTGGATGACTCAAACTACTGTGCATATATATTCAGGATGTAGATTCACCTGGACTACGGATGTGGAGTACATCTTGAGGTGCTTTCTGAAGGAGTCATAACAAATCAAAAGCAAAAGGTTTAACGCGTTTCAGAACTGTGCCAATTTATTTGTATGAAAAATCCTTGTATTGGTATCAACTCTGACATTTTTCGGCTTTGTTGGTGGAGTAGTGCTGAAACATGAGCTGAGAGTTTCTTCAAGGCCCTTCAAAAATGGCTTCCTGCTAAATAACTTGTAGCTTTTATCTGTTAACCAGCAATGATTTTGTGTACACTGAAACTTTATTTTTTGCTTACAGAACTCTTCCTCCCTTAAATAGCCAAAACTGAATCTAAACTCTAGTTCTGTAAAATCACCCGAAGGCCATGAACACATGGGGTGAGTTTTGTGCATAATTTAGCATAGTGTGAACCAACAGAGATTCCAAAAATGCACAATGCAACCCCAGGACGTGTCTTTTAACAAAGTCAAAGAAGGGAGTGGAGAGAGGGAAAGAACGACTGTTGTGTAAATCCATAAAGCACCAACCAGCCCCATGACACAGATTCCTTGTTCACCAAACCTTAATGATTCTGGTTCTCATGGCTCTGTGTGTGCTAGCATCACACCGTGACCTAGCACGCTCAGGGTCAGATCCAGATTTCCAAGACAGGGCAATGGAAAAATTTTCCAAAATCTCAGTGTGAATGGGCTGGAGACTCTAAAACTTACAACTTCCCACAGGAGTTCTTAAGCAACTTAAAACTAAGCGAAAAACTACCAGATTTGATAGAAAGTATGATTTTGAAGTCCTGCTGTGAAAGCAGGAAGGGAAATGAATTAACTTTCTTCCAGATGTTCTTCACAGGTGAAATTTAGTGTTTCTGCCCCCTCTGCAGTGCCAGAGAGAAAGCATCTGGGGCAGGAGGCTGTGCCTTGCTGGAGGGATGGAGTCCACCTACAACTGTTAACTGTGCCACAGACTCCTCCGCCTTTATTCCCTTTTTGCAACTTTTAGGAACTTACGTAGCTTAATGTCGCTTTGAGTAATGAAAGCTCCAGTCGGGAAAGGCTAGGAGCAGTAAGCCAGAAGAAGCAAGCTGCTAGGACTGCTGGGATTAAGAACAAAACATTTCAGGCTTTCCTAGGGCCCTTCTTCCACAGATGTTTAGAGAAAATAGTGGTTGTTCTCAGAGAAAACCGTAGCTTCCTGGGTCTGATCCGTCATTAAAATGAACTTGCCTCTTGCAAAGCTCATTGCTGGATAGAGAGGCAGTGATTTGTTAGTTTTACTTAATCTTTAATGTTACTATTTTGGGATTTTGCGAACAGTTTCCCCACGTTTTGTCTTTAGAGATGCTGCTTCACCACAAAGTTTGGCTGCACAATGTACATGTCCTTCTGATGGTGTCTACACAGCTGCGGCTAAGGCCTGAAAAATATGAGCGTCTGTAATTAGGCTCCCACAGTGCGAGCAGACAGATTTTTTAGAAGTGCTGCACACCCAGTAGTTCCTGCTGAAGGCAATAACCTCTCAGGTAGATGCATACACAGGGAATTAGGCAGCCATTGCAAGAAAAATCTCGGTCTGTCACTTTATTCAAATTGCATTTGATGCCAGGATGAGAAGTGCTCAGTGATGACCGTGAGTTTTGTGTCCTGTGACATGTATGAAACCTCACACTCACTCCAGCCACCTTCCCCGGGCATTAAGTGTGTTGCAGGATCAGGATTCCCAGCAGTACTTCTAGCCTTTCTTGCACAGTAATATGATTTCTTACTATGACTTGGTTCTTTGGAGAACATGGCTGGCAGACTATTTCCTATGAAACATGATGCTGATGTTCTTCGGGTTTGGATGAGCTGTGATAATTCACCTTCAGCAGAAGCACAGTTCCTCTGGCTATCCTTATCCTCAGCAAACATGTTCTGAGATGCCGGGTGATAAAACATCTGTTTTCTAAGCTTCTTTTGTTGCACCCTGCTGTGAAATCAGCTATCGTTTTGGAGCATTAATCATATCCATGCTCCTTCCCATATATTCTGATGCTACCACACATGCTACAAGGGTATTTCTCCCCCTGAAGTGCTCTGGGATCTTTGGCATTTGTTTTCAAGCAAAATCAGCAGCTGGAGTTGAGGTAAATGATGCATTTGCAACACACTTTATTTCTTCCCCTAGGTTTGAATAGTGCTTCAGCTCAGACAGAATTTTCTGAGATGTACTTGTAGGGACAGATTTCCAGGCAGCGTAAACTGACATAGCTCATTTACATCCTCCTAGGAGCTTGTTCTTTGTTTCTTCACTGAGTGCTTTCTTCTTCTCAATACACATTCTTTAATTGCACAGACTCCTTCCTTACCATTGATGATTTTTCCTTAACATTGCTTTTACTGATGTCAAACACATCATCATCCAAACACTGATATTTCTTGCACTTAAATATATACTGCCATATTTTGTACTAACAGAAACATGGCTCTGGCATTTAAAAAGCATTGATTATATTTCACAAGGAAAATCAAAAAGTTGAAGTCTGAGAGGCAATAATATGATGATTTTTGGTGGGTTGGTTTAGGTTGTTCTAGGTAAGCTGCTTTCTTTTTAATGCTGTGAGTCTGAATGCCACTGCTGGTGGAAAGGTCTTCAAACACAGTGTTACTAAAACTGACTTGGGAAGACCCTGACCATTTCACTTGTCAGAGACTGAGAGAGAATAGCCAGGAGAGGATCTTGGCACACTTGCCCTGTTTTCATATTTCTCCCTAGGCTTCTGCTTCACACCACTGTTGCAATCCAGACTCCAGCTTGGCCCTCCAGCTTTGCATTTTTATACTCAGCTAAGTCTTATTTCCCACTGATGTTCTCCAGAGCTGGACCCTAATGAGAATAAGAAATATTTCTGACATGTGCTTGCTAAAAAAAAAATAATAAAAAGGCTAATTATTTCAGTAAAAAAATCTCCAATTAGTCTTGTTACATCTCAGCTGTGGAATTCCAGTGGGAAGAAGAGGGAACTACTAAATATTGACTAGTTTATCTGCTGTTCTCAGGACAAGGGCCCTTGAGCTTACTGTCACAATCTTCTCTGCGTTCAGTTTTCCATTATTTGAAAAGGACGTTCTTTCTGGAGGTCTCTGTCATTAATACTCTGACGGACATTCTTTGCAGCATGACTTACTCTTGAGATCCAGTCTTCTCAAGACGTGCCCTCTGGTTTTGTTTCTGTTAGTTAATTTCTGTCTTTAACTTCCTAAGTAGGTTGCTGTTGGTTTTTACGTGCACCTTCTGTTTGTTCTTACAGTATTTCTTATTGCTTTAGGAAATGACCTAGGGAAGACTTTAATATCTCAGTTAGTTTCAACACTCATCTTCTTATTGTGCTTCCATTTTGCCTGCAGACTGGATACAGCGCTAACATTTCTCCGCCTGTGAGATGCACACATTAAGAACTGGAGACATGTGGAGGTTATCCTTTGGTGTGATGCTTTCTGTAGGTTGTGCATACATTACAGAGTAACTCCTGAACAATTTCAGTGCTTTTTCAGTGCAGTGGGACAACACGGCTTTCAAGCACAAATACTTAGTTCTCCTCCCATGTGGAACTGTAAGCTGGGGATATGGCCAGGGAAATTATCTGATTAAACAGCACTTCTTTGTAGCAACTTTTATTTTGCAGTAATCTGCATTTTTACAACTAATGTTAAGAATTCCAAATGCCTTTCCAAATGGCGAGCATGGCTTTAAACAGTCCTGTGAAGGTGTCTTGTTTCTTTCTGTTAGCACTATAAATTGTGCCCGGATTTGTAGTAGTTTATCTGTATTTTCCACTCATGACCTTCTGGGGAAGAGAAGGCTCATGCACATGTACACTTTTTGGGAGATTTCTTTCCCCCTCAAAATGTTATTTACACTGATTTTTTTTTAATATCTATTTACATTTTCTTATGATTCTGGAATAAGGTACAGATCTATAAGATTATATAAATATAGAAATTTATTTTGGATCTACCATAAACCTAGGTTTAAGTGCCATCCAGAACTGAGATCTTAAGAAAGTCAGATTTGGAATGGGTCTGAACTGCAATCGATTCTTTGCTCACAGCAATCTCCTGTGACGCCCCCCTCAGATTGAATTATTTTCTGAGGAATTGGAGAACTGCTGGTATATGGTTCTGCTATTTGAGAAGGATTGCTACCGCTATATCAGTCCTGGACATTTGTTTGTTCTTTCCTTAAAATTGATGCACCTCTCCCTACAAAAGAGTTTTGGAGGTGATATGAATCTAGTGATAGTCTAGATAGATATAGTCTAGTGAGAGGTATCCCTGCCTGTGGCAGGGGGTTGGAACTCGATGATCTTCAAGGTCCCTTCCAACCTAAACCATTCTATGATTCTATGATTCTATGATTCTATGATCTCTGTCAGAGGTCTCTCTGAAAGGATTACATTCTGGTTAAAATTGATATTAAATGTTTTAGCACCTATTTATCATAATCCCTGAATGCCATTTTGGGTTTGTTCCTACTTACCAGAAGTATAACCCACTAACTTTATCACCAGATGAGTGGGCTATGGCCTATCCTTGCTGCCCTTATTCAGAAGCTCTTGAAAGCTGGAAAAAATGCAACACACACAAAGTATTGCCTCAGCTACAGAATTGGCTCTAGTTTAGAGAGGAAAATGGTGTGATTACCATGTATACTGACAACCAGCAAAGTGCTGACTTTCAGTGGAGCTGTCTCCAACAGAGGTAATGAATTTGTGTTGGTAACAAAGACTGACCTGAACCTACAGTTACGCCTAAGTATTACTTTGAATTTTCATATGCTCCTACAATTTCTGTTTCTAATGGGAAATGATGCTGAAACTTCAAAAGTAACATTAAAAATTTTTAATAGAGTTTTGGACCTCCTAGCATAAGCAAGTCAAGGGATTTTCATTAAAAAAAACCCCTTTTTCCTGTGAGATTTCAGGCCCATCTGTACACATCATAAAACTTATGTAAATATACGACATTGTCACATCACACTTTAGAGTAAGCTTTGATTTCAATTTTTAAAAAGAACTTTTTGTCTTTGAATTACCTTTGGATAGTTTATTTTTACTTCTCGTCATTTCAGCAGGGAAATAAGGTTTCTATATTGTCTAAATGACTCACAGTTTTTGAAATACTCAAAAAAGTCCCAGAAGTCCCTCTGAAACAAAACATGAGAAGAATGGAACCTGCTTTCTCACCACAATGAACAAAGTCTCCTTTTTTATTCAGAGTTGGCTTCTACTTGATCATCCGTGTATATTGTCAGAGATAATATAATGTGTGAGGTTGTCAAAGAAAGAAGTACATTCTTGTTAATGCTTTGAGTTTAAACCTGAGCCATTGTATTGCTTGGCAACAAGATCATCTGCAGTGATTCAAAATGTGCAGAGAAGTACCAATAGAGGAAGAAAAGGACAGTTTATGGACAAATCAGCAACTCCCAGCACACTCAGAGATGTCCCCTAAAGAGTTCAAAGTGCTTCCTCCAATGCACATCTTATAAGCCATGGCCTATGTCAGGAGGGCAGCAGACGACAGTACACACATAAATGGTCTTGAGCCAAGGAAACACTTAAACATGTGAATAAGTCCACCTCTACTCAGGTAAGCACTTAAGCCTATGCTTAATGTGCCCCAGGACATTACAATATATAAATATCGGCAATTGCTACTTAGCTCAAAAGCAATATAATTAATTTATATGGGGTCGTGCACATAGAAAAACGTGAAGATGAAAACCCACCGTATTCTGGGACCTGGCCTGTTCCACGTTTCAACAACAGTCGCACTCTCCTGCCACCAGACTTGATTAGCTCTATTGCTCTGGCATGTGTCATGTCCCTTGTGCTTTCTCCATTGATTTCAATTATTTGATCTCCTACCTGTCAGGTAAGAAGAATATTGAGTCAGACAGAATTGCGGTAAAATGAGCGTTTCAGAAAGAGACATATTCAAGGGATCACAGGTTACTTGAATGACAGACAGACACATCAAGGTAAATTTGTTCCTGTCTGTCTGAGGGTTATTACTGGCAGATTAAATAACCTCCAAAGTGGATTCTGAATGTGGTATATCAAATGCTGCTCATCTTCTGCCAAAATCGGTGTAACGAATTTGTAACTTGCCTCATGTCTTCTACACGTAAGAGGATTTTTTTGAGTTGCTTGATATGTTGGAGTCACTGGAAACATTATCTGTGCTACACTTTCACTTGTAATGTTGTGTGGGCCCAAGAAGACCTTTGCTGGATTTGACTTGTGTTCATAGAGAAAAGGGATGTTCGAAGCACAAATACAAGGATCCACCATTTGAATATCCAAATCTTGGTAGTAAAGCTTCACACTGAATTAAGAGTTGTTATGAAGCAAGTTATTAAACAAAGTAAAGTTAGTGGCTACGGCATAGATCACACAGATTTGCTGGAGTTCTTACAAGAGCATGTTTTGAACTCTTTATCCACAGAAGGTTTTTGCTTGGAGTAAGCACAGCCCCTGGCTGAGCCATCTAGTTAGAGCAGCCGACTCTAGGGCTCTGATTGCAGATTTCTACTGCTCGTCCCCTGACTGGCTTTCCACTCAGGGTTAGCTTCATTATTATTTTTCCACCACTGTTTCTACAGCTGTAAAATGGGGCACTGATGCCTACATCTCCCATCCACCCCTACCTCCCCCCCAGCGTTGCCTCCTGCCGGGATGTTTTGGTTCTGATCTTCTCTCCATGAGAAGAGCCAGCTTTCGACGCTGGAAACCTTCTCAATGAATAAGGGAGCGATTGCTTTCCGCTGTGCCTGGTCGGCACGGCAGGCAGCACATGTAGTAAGCAGCAGCTGTACAGCCTGTTTGGTGCTGCAATACCACAGCCACCCCTTTATTTTGTGAGACAGCTAACTGAGCAACACGGTGAGGTGATGTGTGAGCCTTGTGTTAGCAACACCCCAGCCTTTGGAGTTCATGTTTTGCAGCTGCGTTGCAGAAGGCTCCCAGCCCCATCGCAGGGTGACCCAGGTGAAGGAGGGCTGATGTCCCGGCGCGGGAGCGGGTTCAGGTGATGGGCAGCCAAGAGGGGTGGGCGAGGGTCTCAGTGGAGTGGGTTCAGCAAACTTGTTTATCAGTGCCAGAGGAGCACATCTGCTTGGCAGGATCACACCTGCTTCGGTCTGCATCTAAGGCTTCCTCACCGTGTGTATCCACCGCACTAAAATACCAGTGCTGCATGCATCCTAGAGAGGGTTTTAAGGAGACTATACAGATTTCAAGATGATGGGCACTTCCTTTTCCTCTTACGAGCCTGTCTTGACAAAATCAGCTCTTTGCTGGCCTTGGACATTGAAATGTTTTCTGTTTCATACGTTTTCTTTGTTACTATTGTATTTCTGTCAACTAAAAGTGTAATCCTTCAGAGGCTTTCCTTCCTTCCTGAGTTTGAAATATAGTATTTACCAAATAAGTGTGCATAATATGAAATGTCAACAAGACTCTTAGCATCAAAGAAAACTGGAAGGGATGTCAAGAAGTTATCTAGTCCCTACTTTTGTTCAGAGACAGAAAGAATGCTACTAAAAGCACTATGGCAGTGTTTCTCAATAGGAACTCATACTTTGTCAATAGGAGTTGCAGCCTATTTTAAGAACCCTCCCAGGATCCTGTACACAATCTATGCCAGTACTTTACTTAACTAAAAAGCCATTGATCTGAATAAAACCTCTCAGCCTTGCTATCATGCTTTGTAAATGCTGCAGACTGAGCAGTGGGGGAAAAAAATTGGGATTATTTCGTGCAAAAAGGCCTTATTTTTGCAGTGCACATGTCTTCCCTGGCGGATTTTCTCAGTTAGGAGGAATGCATTTTGCTGTACCATGCAGTACACGTTTTTAGACACTTCTGATGACCTCCAGGCCACAGTGACACACAGCGCAGGTGCTCTCTGGATCGTGGAGAGATGTCCCCTGGGTTTGGCCGTGCAGGGCTGTTTGCATCACCCTGACTGTTGGAGCGGTTGGTAGGATGTAGCTGCTGCACACACTCAGACCAAAATGGAAAATCTCTCTTACCACTTCTGTAGCACAGACAGAAGATGGATTTGTAGCATCCCCACAAGGATACCAGTCAGGCCAAATACAGACAAAATTCAACCAGTTTGGGAAAACCTGTTTCTAAATGTCATAAAACAATTAAACCCTGGTAGAAATCCTATACAAGTAAACTCAGATTTTCCAAGGGCTTCAAGACAGCTCTTTTTTGTGTCATGTTGCTTGGATAGACCATGTTTTGCAGAAGGTATTTAAAATGATCTTGTTAGCATGTTTTGAGAGAAGAAGTGCCAGATTAGATCAAATGAAGGAGGTGTTTTTAACACTCCTTGATAAATAGCCTTTAAAATGAGTACTGATGAAAGCTGTTCAGAGCACGCACAGTCCTTCAAATAAAATCCTCTGCACTCCAGAGCAGGAAGACAGAAAGAGATTTTAATACAGTTTAATATGTAAAAAGGTTAAGTTAATGTCACATTTTTCCCTTGCTGTTTGCCTTTCTTCTGTTCTTATTGGTCAATATGCAGGAACTATCTTGTATTAATGTAACCTTTTCTGTATTTCAGTGGATTAAAATATTTTTTTCTCTGTAGGCAGTATGCAGCTGATTTGATAGTTCCCTTTTTTAATATAAAATCTTATGTGAAAATGACCTTAGAAAGCTTAAAAAAGGCCAGCACCTTGGTTATGTGACTGAAGGAGGAGAGAGAAACAAGTTTGCAAAAATTAGGTGTTCTGAAATTTACATCAGAAGGCGTAAGACCAGAGGTAAAATGAATAGTTGCAGGAGCAGTGGGTTAATCGCGTTCCATGCATTTGTGTCTTGTGGCTGACTGACGTATAACTGAATTACACTGCCTTTGCAGCACAAGCCCAGCTCTGATTAGATAAGAAAAACAACACAGAAGAGAAAAGTTGCCAACACTCTTGCCCTAAGAAAAGCTTCAATTAGACTTTACATTCATATCTGTGGAATTCATACAAAAGAGAAAACCTTGACTGAGGAGTGGTTCCCCATACGTCTAATAAGGTACAAAATCCTATTTTTATTTTTTCTCTGATTCTCTGATGTCTGATATGGGAGGAAAAAAACTGTATGCTTTCTCTCTGTCCAGGCATTCAAACGTGCTCATTCTTTCCTCTTATCTCTTGTGGAATAGATTTTTAGATATTGTTGGGGCTATTTATATCTGTTTTAATTCCAGCGATTGTTTAAGGGGAGCTTATATATACCCACATATTGAAGATGCACCAAAGTGAGGCCAGAGGCAAGGGTAACTATAGAAACAGATCCAGAAAGAACCCAGTGTCTATTATGTGGGATCCTCATTTCTCTCTTTTCAGGATCAAAAGTCGATTCCTGCAATTTTATATCACACATGACATTTCTTTATACTTCTCTTCTGGATCCTTCCAAGTCTGTCCACAGTCTCCAAATTGGAGATATTACTAAGGTGGCGGGTAGGCAGAACAAATCAGAATGATAATATTCTTCCCATGGGGCAGAAACACTTATTAACAATGTTCCCAGAATTAGACCTTTGCCTTTTTGTAACACATCAGATTTGCTACTCACGGTTAGCTTGGATTCCAAGATTATCCCCAGCAGTACTGTCTAGACAGTTATTCCCCATTTTACACTGTGCATCTGATTTCTCTGCCCTAAACCGAGCACTGTGCACCTCAGTGAATTTTATCAGATTCACTGCTTTAGTATGAAATTTTCACTTTAAAATCCAAGGCAGTGCCCCAAAATAATAGAATCATAGAGTGGTTTGGGTTGGAAGGGACCTTGAAGACCACCTAGTTCCAACCCTCCTGCTGTGGGCAGGGACACCTACCACTAGACCAGGTTGCTCAAAGCACCATCCAACCTGGCCTTGAACACCTCCAGGGATGGGGCATCCACAACCTCTGGGTAACCTGTTCCAGTGCCTCACCACCCTTACAAAGAATTTCTTCCTAATATCTAATCTAAATCTACCCTCTTTCAGTTTAAAACTGTTATTCCTCATCCTATCACTATACTCCCTGAGAGAGTCCCTCCCCAGCTCTCCTGTAGGCCCCCTTTAGGTACTGGAAGGCTGCTACAAGGTCTCCCTGGAGCCTCCTCTTCTCCAGGCTGAATAAGTCCTTTAAACCCTCTGTGAATAGTGACATCTTGGCGTCAGCAAATTAGTTTATCATTTATCAATAGGTCACCAATTATTAATAAAATTTTTGAATCGAGCTGTTTTCGTCCCATACCCCTCAGAACCACACTTGCAATTTCACACTTGTAATTACTATTCAGTAGCAAACCACTCAGAGCAGCCTTTGGGAGGGGTTATTTTCACTAACCACATTACAGGGATTCCACCTAAAGTTTATTTTCTCATCCTGTTTTTGTGAATTTCATACAAAATCGTGTTAAAAGGTGAAAAGAAGATGCCTTGCACATTCTCCTTCCTCTTTTCTCACAAAGAAATCAGAAATAAATGAAAATTAGATTGATATGACAAGATTTGCTTTCCACAATTTACCTGTTGGTGAAATTTTCCAACTTTTTGATAACTTCTCACAGGTTATTTCTGAGAATGAAAGTTACAAGAACTTTTCTCTATTATTTGACTTTAAAAATAGGGAACATGTTTTCCTTTCTGTATTCTGCTACTAACTTTCTTGTGCTCCATGAATTCTCAGACATAATTACTAATAGTCTCAAAATTACTTTCTCTTTGTCATTGAGCATACACGAACATCAGCAGGTTCAGTTGACTTGAATCTAAGTATGCTTTAAGCAGTTTTCTCCTTATTCTGGTTTATACTAATTTCTCTTTGTTGAAGTTGATGTAGTAAGTTTGTGGTCCTTCTGAACATCTCAGTGAAGACTGATACAAAGAAAGCACTGAATATTTCAGCCTTCTCCATGTTCTCAGCAAGCAGTGGACCTCTTTTTTCCTGTTCTTCATATTTCTTTTAATATATTTACGTTACCTTTTCCTGTTACCTTTTGTACTTTCCTTGCAGACTGCTTAGATATCATTCTGACACATTTAATATTCCCTCTGCATCTAGCAGGACACCAGCCACCTAACAGTTGTTGTAGCATCAAGCTTTGAGTACCTAAATGTTTTATTGGGTATGACCCTGTGGCATTAGCTCCTTTCATGGAAAGTGACACATTTGAATAACAGACCATTATTTTTAAGAGGCATTTCAGCAAGCTGCCTTCTGTGGAGATATAAAGCTTTCAGATGAAACTCCAGAATATTTCAAAAGATAAATTTCAATGTAGTAACATTATATTTTTGCATGGCATTTAGGTTCTCTGTCACTTTACGCTTCATGGATTTAATTTTTGTCAAGAAATTAACAGCAAAAACAATTCCCCGCATCTGGAGGCTTAGCTATCCCTAAAATAATACCTTCAACTCCCATGCCATTCAGGTACAATTTTTGCCTGACAGCCTGAGAGGACACGTGCATCCCCTTCGCAAGGCTGGCGGCTGGTTGGTGGCCAGTCGTGCGAAAACAGCTGATGGACCCTTTCCCACTCCCAACAAGCAGGCCCTGCATGGCAGGACACCCCTGAACTGGCATCAGCTCTGACTTGTAACCTTCCTGGCAGTCTTCAGCAAAGACAACAAAGCCGGAGTGATCAGCCTCCGCACTCTTCAGACATTTGCAGCAGCTTAAGGTTGAAGTGCGTTGGCCAGCCAGCCTGGGAAGCTTGCATGGCTGCTGGCTGAGCTGTATTTATTCTGAAGAAACACGCTTTTTGCGGCTATGAATCTGGCAACTTTACACACGTTGACTTCACATTGTGTTTCTTTCTTCCTACAGAACATGGCCCTGGCTGAATTTCCGTGCTGTTCGCGATAAATGCCTACCCAAACCCACTGGCTGTCCTCCTGACCCGAGGATACAGTGAATGCTCCGCTATTATATTCTTACAATGTTCAAGCACAAAGTAAACATTGAATGCTTCTCCCCTCCTTAATCTTTTTAAAGTTGAATATTAATGATTTAAATGTAATTATGAAAGCAGCTTGTGTGTATGGGAAATGTCTCTTATAAAAATCTGTTTCAGTTCAAGTTAATTCAGATGCTCCATCCATGCGTAAGAACAACTGAGCTATAAAATTGGGCAGTGTGTTTTCTGGCAATAATGAGAAGATAATATTCCTAAGGAGTGTTTAAGTGACATCACTATTGATAGGTTAATTAGAAAGAAAATTGTAAAGCTTCTCGAATCATTAGAATAAACTGCCTCTTGTACATGGGAGTTTAGCTGTGGAGTCTTTTTTCTGGCTATATTTTATAGTAATTATTATGTGTCTTGTTAAAAAAAGCCAACCATACATATAAACAGAATCTCAGAAGTGGGCTAAATCGGAAAGAGCTATGTATAGCTTTAATGTAGCAAGGAGGTTTTTCCTTGCTTACATGTACTTTTAAACTACTGATGGTAGCCTTGTGTACCTTTGCCTCTGTGAGTACATAAGGAGTGGTCTCTAAGCAGGTGTATAGTTCCTGCTATGAACCAAATGAAATTAATTGTGTATGCACATTTTCATTTTATGTTAAATGAGGAAATCTAATGATAAAAGCAGCCCCAAATGATTTGTGCAGAGGGCATTGCTATCCGTCATTTTATTAATGCATTCTATAATTAAACCTCAGGAAAGAGACTAATTACACTTAATTCCTTTTATATGGGCATTCTATTTTTACAACCGAAACATTTTTTGCATATTATTTGTTGCTATTACTGTTAATGAGTCCAAAAGGCTGAGAGATTGTCTGTACTTGGAGACCAAATAGCAACTCCAGAATATCTATTTTGGCGACTTTCCAAGTCCTGTGAAGCCCTAATATCGTTGCCTGGAATTGGGCATGGGCTGGCTATCTGTTGTGCAAATTTCCTCACAGCAGAGAATCTGTACTGCCTGGAAATCCCAGGTGTAATGTGTGGCCTGAGCAAAGCTATGGGATATTTCTAGCCTTGGACTCTTTCCAGTGCATTTCGGGTGTGTGAGCTTGGGTGTCTCAGTAAGAGACATGGCATTTCTCTTTGGAGGAATTACACTAATGTAACTCATGCCACTTTTGAAGCAAGCGCTCATGAAGGCTTAGAGTCACAAACTCTTTTTTTCTGTGGCCCACCAGCTGTTTAAGCAGCTGTGGCCTCTTACCCCTGGAAATGCCCATCTCCTTGTTCCTGCAGAAAGCTGCTCTTGCCTCCTGCCCAGAAGGGGAGAGCACGCTGCAGGGAAGAGAGGGGCCATAGGACAAGGACTGAGCTGGTGCAGAGCATGAAATGGCTTTCACACCACTCCTCAGCAGGTGCTCTAGCTTTTTTTTTTTCCACTTTTTCACCTTTTCCTGAGAGATGGAGAAACATTAGAAGTGCTGTTACAGAGAGCTTGGAAAGTGGAAAATGTGCATGACCAAGTGCATGAGAGAGAAATGGGGTTCGCAGTGGTGGGTGGCTGACAAGACAGCAAAGTGGACTTCTGGTACTACAGTAGACTTGATGCCTTCTGCAACATTGCTGCAAAATAATCCATGTATATGTGAATTAAAGGTGTCCAAGATGAAAGGAAAAGTAATTATGTTACTGTAGTTAATTGATACACCATTACTTTTTTAAAAATAGAGCTAGCATGACCGTGTAGCATAATGTAATATTAATATCATAATTAATCACCTGCTCTAGGTGAACCTGCTTTGGCAGGGGGTTTGGAGTAGGTGATCTCCAGAGGTCCCTTCCAACCCCTAGCATTCTGTGATTCTGTAATGGCAGGTACTAACTGTTTCACCACTACAGTCATCCTACTGATAGGAACCAGTAAAGACTGCTAAAAAGGAAGAAGAAAATTTTCTGGTATCTTCTTGATGGTCTCAGCCAGTTCCCATTACGCAAAAACAAAGCAAATTCAAGACTTGAGAAGTCGATTTTATAGATCCTACAGAGAAGCCTAGGCATAAATGTTCATGGAGACTGCAAAGTTGCCTTCACACAGGAAAACAGAAAAGAACATAAAACCTGACAAATTAAACATAAAACCGCAAAAAGATTTTGAGGAGGAAAACCACTAAAATGTAAGAGCTAAGGATATAGTTTCAAACATACCAGAGGTGTGGAGCATGTCAGAGAACCAAGACCTCAAAAGACAGTTTGGGTGCAAGGTAGAAAAGACCACAGAAAATAGTTAGATGAATTCTTTGCATCGATATTTGCTAAAGAGGAGGGCAGCAAAACTCGTGCAGAGGGTCTGCTCACCACAGGGGTGAGTCTGAGGAACTGACTCCAACAGCAGGGTCAGGGGCAAAGATTTTATTACAAACTGATGAAAAGGATAATAAGAAACCACCAGAAGTAAACTGTTTTCATTCAAAACTCTAAAGGAATTTGGATATGAAGCTGCTGAACTAGTAGCTACAGGATGTAATCTACTGCCTGAATCAGTAAATTGCTGAGTAGCAGAAGAATGGGAAGTGGCAAGTGTGACACCAGCCTTTAAGGATGATCCTGGAAAGTAACCAAGCAAGTCTCATGTTCAGTTGAGCAGATGGAAAGAAGCAATGAGGATGGTGAGGGTTAGCTGGCAGATGGATAATGATGATATAGTGGGGAAGGGTCAGTGTGGCTACTGTAGAGGGAAGCCATTCCTCACAGATCTGTTGCAGGTCCTGGAGCTGTCAATGACTGTATAGATAAATGTGATCTGGTTAGTATACTGACGTTTTCAGAAAGCTTTTAGCAGTAAAGCCTTCAGTAAAGGCTCTGCTGTGGGATGAGAAAGAACAGAGTCTTGTAGGTAAGAGATTAAATTTGAGGAAAAAAATGCTTTATATAAGTGGTCAATTTTCACAATCAAAAGACCTTGCCATAGTGATTATTCTGTTCTGCGTATTTGTAAACGGCACAGTGAAGAGGTTGAAGATTGGGGTGATAAGATTTGCAGGCAACACAATACTGTGCAGGATTATCAAATCTAAATTTAAAGTTAAAAGCTGTAAAATGATAGCACAATACTGTGTGTTAAAGCAGCAGGTGAAATTCAGTGGTGATAAGTGCTAAGTGCTAAGAGCTAAGTACAGTACCTGTGGAAAATTACATACGCAATCACTCTAAATAAACCATTACTCCTGAAGAGACAGATCTCATAGTCTTTGTGGTTGGCTCGCTGAAAATGTCAGCCCGGTCAAAAAAGCAAACAGAATATTAACCATTAGGGAAAGAATAGAGTATAAAGGAAAAACCATGGTTATGTCATTTAGGAGCACCAATATCTTGAAAACTGCAGATTGTTGTGGTGCTTCCACCTCCAAATGAATGTGATAGACTGAAAAATGGTTTGGAGGAGGCTGATGAGGCTCATCATGGGTAAAGAACAGCTCCCTTATGAGGCAAGATGAAATAGACTGGCAAGCTTCAGTGGGAAAAAGGTGGATATGATATAGGTCAATAGAATAAGGAATTATATGGAGAATAAAGAAGCGATCATGAGATTATTATGTTGTAGATACAAACAAAAAAAAAAGGACCTTTTTTCAAACAATGCAAATATTTAGCTTTGGAACCCATTGATGAGGTCTATCAGGAATCTCAAAAGCATGAGCAAATTCAAATAAATGGTTAAAAAATAGTCTGAGATACTAAATATAAAAAATCTAGTGTAAAAAAACAATTGTAAACTGCTGATTGCCAGGGGCGTGGATGTTGTTTTACCCAGTGAAGAATAATTTTGTACTTGTCCTGTGTTCCTTTCCGAAGCATCCTCTACTTGTCCTTGTTGGAGTGAGGATACTGGGCTGGGTGCACCATAGGAATGGGTCTAATGTCTGTATCCTTTTACCTTCATAGGTGATGTCTCCTAATTTCTATTTGTCGCGGTTTGGGAAAACAAAGAACAGACGCTGCCTCTGTCATTCCTATTGCTGGACAAAGTGTTTCAGTTATCAGAGCAGCTTTCTTTGGTGTGTTTATTTTTTTCTAACATTCTTGATTCTTAATTTTTAAGGGCTAATTAAGTTTTTAGACCTGAAAAACTTTATAAATCTTCCATGAAATACAGATTTAAATATTGTACCTGCCTGTCAACTGTTTTATTCTTAAAGTTTCATACCAAAACATTTTTAGCAAGATTATCAACGTTCTTTTGCATAGCTGGCTTGAAGGATTTTGCTATTAGGCACAAAGTTACAAGAATGCTTTGAATGTGTTAAATTGAGTACATTTTTACAAGAATGATGTTAATTACATGTGTGAGAGGAATATTCTTTCTCCTTACTTTTCTGCAAACAAATTCTAAAAAACACACGTAACTTTTTGGAGAAATGCTGAATAACAGTTCACCTACAGTTAATTCCCTCTCAATTTATTAGGTTTTTATATTGTCAAATTGTATTCAGGGTCCCCGAGGACCTCAGTTTGCATTTCTTTGTTGTGCAAACAGAAGAATGTTGATCAGCTTTATGTCTGCATGTCAATATATTCTTCCTTGAGTTCTGCCAATTACACTAACGCAGCATCTTGCCACAGGCTGGCATACATGAGTATCCCAGTTGAATTCCCAGAGTTCAGATCAATCACACCCAGTCTCAGTACAAGTGAGATTGGACAGTGATGTATGTAGTAGGGAATTGGCGTGTGAATGAGATTACCCCAAAGGGACATGCGATTCGGTGGGAAAGCATAGCTAACATCTTCCTGTACTGCTCAGATGGATCACAAATCACAAAATAAATGGATGGGACGAAGAATACCATTGTCTTTGTGCTCCATTGTAATGACAGTGCTGACATTCACTGAGTGCTTACTATGCAGGTAAGATTTATATTGCAGCATAAAGTAAGCCAGGTATTCTGGAGGTTTTAAGGGTAAGTGCTACTTATGTAGCAAAGATCGACTACTTAACTGACATTTATCACTCTGTAGGCACTTGTCTTTCAGATGTGTGCACAAGACCTTAGTCAAACAGAGGCTGGGGGAGCACTATATGCTCCTGGAGCATTTTTCTGTCCCTTATGTGTGGGCATAAGGTCAATATTTTATATCTAAATATTAGTGACTTTTCAGTGGGGTTCCTGATGGCCTTCCCAAGCCCTCATTCATGGTAAGCGCTCAGCAGCTGACTCCTTACTGCTCCCAGCACCCCACCTGGGGAAGATCTTTTTGGCTCTTAGGATCTACCACTGCTCCTTCCACTTTTATGCTTGCTGTGACTACAGTAAAGTTGCAAGAGGCTTTCCAACAGCAATATCTACTTTTTTCCAATATTCTGAACATACAACTTCACTGTCTTTTGTGACATAGAGATTTGCATGGGTCAATATCTCGAAGTCTTCAGCTTTCTTGCTGATCCAAAATAGGATCCAAAGCTTTTGCCATGGCAAAAATTAAGGATTACACTAGCCAATCCTTGGTTTATTTTTGGATACAGTGATTGCCCTGAACGTTTGTAAGAAGGTCATGACTGATCAGGCCGTTCTTGCCTTCTTACCATTTCCTTGCTGCAGCTTTCTTGATTGTGTAAAGAAATGTTTGTATCTGTCATCTGCTATCTCTACTGTGTGACATCTGCTTGCCTCCTATTTTTAATACTTTTTGCTCTAATCACTGTCAAGCTGAGCTACTTCTTGCTTGCCGTACTTACTGACTGCAACCTCAGGTGCATTCCACTGCAGAATGTAAGAAATAACCCTTTGATGTGGGGTTAATCAGTGATGGAGCATCCCAAACAGATGCTCTGTTCTTCATTAGAAGAAATCTAGGAGAGGCTCTATACCAGTGAGGAGCCAGTGCAAGTTGTGGAGTCTGCACGGCAACATGCTCTTAAAGATTTCCATTTACTGTCGAGTAAGAAATCTTTCATTCTTCCTTTTGAGCTTTTATTGGATGGTCTCTGATAGGAAACAATCAGTCCTGTTGACAATCAGTGATTTTTTGTATTTACCCCTTTCCTTTGGCAATAGGACTACAAAAAGCTGAGATAACCCTGCAGAGACTCTGTTCTGGAGGGACTGAAGAAATATAGCAGTGATGCGTGGAGAGCAGAATCACAAAGATTAGGGGAAGGTCCCTGTGTATGAAGCTACAGGAACTGTATGTGATTTCTGGTACAAAATTTGACCTTGGAATGGGAATCTCAGAAAACATTATATGTGGTAGCTCAGCCATTTCTGCTTGGATTTTGTCTTTTCTGAGATGCAAGACAACAGCTACTAAAAATACATTTTAAAAAGAATGATGATACTTTACACATGATGATATGGGCTTAAAAGAAGTGTCTGTGGAAGCCGTATTATGTTCAAGCCTCAGACAGGGAATGATTCCTTAATTGGTGGAAACAGACAACTTTGATCTTTTAAAAACCTAGAAATCAAGGTCTGCTAAAAATGGATACAGTGATAAAATGACTAGATGAACACCAAACTAAATGTGTGTAACAACAAGCAGTCAAAAAAGCTGAAATGGAAAAATCCCATGATGAACACAGAAGAGGAAGACTTCTGCTTTGTGTGGTATAAAAGCCTTTCGATACACTGTAGGGACATAATTAACTAAAGCTGCTCTAAACTTTGCCTGCTTTTCAGCCCTGCCTATCCACCCACTGAACCCAGAGCAGCTCAAGTGATTTCTGGGTGCCTGACTTGAGACATTCAGGAGTGTCCTGCTCCACAGAGAGAGATTTATATTCCCTTGTTAAACTCCACTGTTACACAGTCTACAGAGCCCAGATAGATAACTGCTTACATACTGCCCGTTCCTTTGAGAAGCCTGAAGAGTTAATCTTGATCCTAATTGATTTCTTCCAGGAGACATCGTTAGCAATAGCCAACTCTTACACGACACTCTACTGTTTAGAAGCCTGGCCTCTAGGCTTTTCAAAGGGGGCTTAAAATTATGTCTCCTATAGCTCAAAAGAGGGCTTTAATATGAGGTTATGAGTTTCATAGGCACTCTGTCCCTCTTATTGCAAACAAGGATGCACAAGTTGTGTTGTCAGAAGGAAAAAACAAGGAGAAGTTGCCTGACCTTGTATTTGGAACACTTACAAAGAGGGAAATGTCAGTTTTGAATGCTGTCGAATACTTATACATGGGTTTTGACAGCATTTTCAAATGTAATGCTTATGCATTCCATGATCTGAAACTTCAGTTCTGTTTCCTTCCAAATGAGAGACAGGCTCCCTCTCGTCTGCCTGCTTTTTTTGACCCTTGGCTCTTGAATACTGAATTATCCCTTTTTGCTAGGTATCATATTTGGTTTAGGTGGATGAAGTTTCCTGACTAACCACAAATAAGATTGGTGTGAACTCTGTTATCCTGGGGAAGGACAAAATACACAAATGGTGCTAGTTTGCAGAACCCGGTGAACCTGTCCACAGCACGGGTTGGTTACTGTTGTGAGTCTCACTGCGCAGCTTGCCGGGCAAGCTAGAACAGACCAAGCAAGGCCACACACATCCCCTATGCAGGGACAACACAGAAGCTCATAACCGACACTGTAGGAGCTTCCTGTCCCTTGTGCCTATTTTTATCTCCAGCTGTGTACAGCTGAAACAAAGAGAGGGGCACAGAGAGCAGGAAAAACAGCAAACTGAAAAAAGGATTGAAGAGGGAAAGAAGGACTGCAAGGCATGAAAGATATAAAATTCTGCAGTGCCTGTATTTCAGGTGCCTGTTCTGCAAATACATAAGAAAAATCTACAAAAGAATGAGAAAAATAATTTAGTATTAGGAGATATGAGGAAGCTAGAGATAGGGCTAACTGGTATATGTGGACTAAGAAAAATGAGTTGACAAGACAATAAAACTACAAATGTCAGAGATGAGAAGTATGACTTTTGTGGAAGATGTGAAAAAAAGGATGTAACTCACAAAGTGACAAAATGACACAGATGCACATTATGTATAAAAAAGCACATTTCGCCCTCATTCTTCAGGAATTTCTCATTCACTAAACCCATTTGTGCAAGTTACCCTGTATCTTTGCAGCCCTCAGCCACAGGCTCTTTGTTTGACACCGGTTTCAATAAGCGTGCTGGCTGCAGGAGATATCATTCAAGGCAATAAAAGATCTGTTGGTCATATCTCACACATCTAGCAAACACCATGACCATCCTTAACAATTCTCCTGAGAGCATTCAGTAGTTCCCCGTCTCTAAGGCAGGAAGGGATAGAGATCTGCAAGCAGGGCTCTGCCTATCGTTGTCCTCAACGTGAGACAAGAAGACAAATATGGGCTATCGTGAGCCTTATCTAAATAGACCTGTAAAATTGTTGCCGGTAGCATTTGAATCTTCAAAAGCTGTGGGGACTGTGCTCCACATTGGCTGTGTTACGTCCCTCATCTCTGGTGACTGATTCAACTCAATACTCCTATCACCAGCAGTGTGTGCACTATATTCTTGCCCTACTCTGAGACTAGGCCTTGCAGCTTTATTTTTCAATATTGCCATCACCAATTACTTTCAATTTTTTTCGCTGATGTTAGGATTACTCGAGAAATGGAGTCCTGATGTGCTCAGGCTTCTGCTAGTTCGGGATGAGATATCAAAGGCAGTAATAATTCTCCAAACTTTTCTCGTGGTTCTTTTGATACATCCTTGTCTTATGGAGCACAGACATGGCCCTATTCAGTCCTTTTTTGCCACAGTGTGGACAGAGTCTTATATGTCTGGTACTCCCTTATCCTGAAGAAGAAAGGAGCGTGGAGATAAATTTTTAGAACTTGGAGCTTTCAGTGGGTCTATCTGCCATTTAAAGTTTTGGATAGTCATGTTTTCTTTTGTAGCGTTTTCCTTAGCTCTAATGAAAATTTTCTTCATTACTCCTAATGTGTAAGATATCTTGCTCTTTGTGAAAATTCACAAAATTTACTGGAAGTATTTTGAGTCACATGTTTCACATTCTGTAAACCTTTGCTGTGGTAGGCTTTTCAGAATTCCTCATTGTAGCTTGCTCTCTGTTCAGCTGTCAGAATTAAGAGGGATCTGTATTTATTTCCAGTGTAGCAATGAGGTTCCCCCCTACAGAGGTTGTCTGTGAGGAATCTCCATATGTTTTATCCATGAATTGCAGTAAAATCCTACCGAAGTTAATTGTGGTATATGACCTGACATATGGTTTTATATGAAGTTACACAGTTACAGCTGTGGCTTTCCAATGCTAGTTGAGAATAGTTTACTGACCATGTAGGCAGAGGACACATGTGAAGAAACACTTTTTCCTGTAGACTTCTGGGTCCTTTGATGGACATTCCCTTCCCGTGTCTTAGTGACAGATGAATCCAAGTTAAACTAGGATATATGCTTGGGCTTTCTGCGGAAGCAGACTCTATGAGCCCAAATAGAAGCCTTAGTGCATGTAAAAGTACCTTGGCTAAGAACAGTGTAATAAGCCTCTGGAAGTTTTAAAACTGGTTTTAAGGGAATAATTTGTCGAACCTTAAGACATAGTGCCACATCTATACAGGCTGGCATAAAGTGATCCTTGAGTAGAAAAGCGATATGCTGGTAAGACTGATGAACTCTGTACGACATCAACTCAGTAGTCTTCCACCTTTCTGGTTCCCAGAACAATTTCATGGAAAATCAAAGTAGAAAGCTCCATCAGTCACAAAGGGCAATTAAAGATTATTTTAGATCTCGTGATCCTAAAATTGAGTGTTCCTCAGTGGATTTGTTTCCAGTAAGAACACAAAGTGCCTAGCATGCTATTCCCAGTGAGAAGGAAGACCGGAACTTCTGATTGGAAATGGTGATGTGATAAAAATCTTCATTAAACCTTTTTTCCCCTTCCATCAGTCTTTTCGAATCCAGACAGTTCTGGCAGGGCCAGTGGAAGACCATCACTCCCAGTGCTTTTCCTGCTCAGTCTATAAGTCTGTTCTCTCATCTGCTCCCAAGATTCACTGGAGTTCATAAAAGCCTGAAGATCAAACTGAAAGCGTCATAAGGATGCCCTGATTTTGATGTCACTTTTTTCATGTTGTTTCATCATTGTCCTTTTGTTCAATTTCTCTTTGCTCCTATTATCAGTATATTGTATTCCTTTCTTACTTAATTTCCTCAGTAATAGATCTATATTTTCTTTTACAAGAGAGAGATAGTTCCATACTGATTTTTTATTTACATCTGATTTCCTATAATCTTAGCTTTTACTTCCTTAAATTTATACTCTGCATCTGTAATGCATAACACTTTTACACGTATTTAGACCTCAGAATCTTTTGAATGTGTGCTGATAGACTTTCAGATTTTTTAACAGGTGTTCAAGTGTTAGGCTCATCCCATACTACGGCTTTGCAGTGCCCACTAACAGAGTACAACATGCAGACTTTGACTTGCCTATCCGAAACTGTCTTCAGTTAGAGATTGCAATGCTTCAATTATACAAATTTATAAACCCACCTGTATAGATGTAGCCATATTATTTTAAAGTACTTTATATTCTTTTATTTATTTTGTTAAAGTAGGGAGATATATATCAGTATGAATGTGTCTTTATCAGGGCTTTTCATGTTTCATTATGTGATCTATTTTTTTCAACAGCTTAGCTGGTTTAATTTTTCTTTTCTCGGCTTGGTGAATGGGGATAATGGCGGAGTTATGTGCATTATTTCTTTCTATAAGCATGATCTGCACCTTGTGCTATCTGCTTCACATTTTTCTGTAAGGCTTCAGTTAAATCAAAGAAGGCTGTTCAAGCAGGAGGAAACAGGAAACAAAACAATAATGGAGATATGTAGATCATGAGAAGAACTGTTAGCTGGAAAATGCTCCTGATAAGATCCTACCACATCAGCATGGCTTCCTATCCCCAGTGTTGAAAGCCTAGGATCAGAGAATCTGATCTTTAAAGACGATGGTATGTGAAGCCAGAAGCACTGAACAGATTTTTGCACGTTTTGCTATAGAGATGCATTTGTGAAACAGAGATACAGAACTGCAGTAAGCAGGCTGGTGGTCCCAGCCAAGAAATGGGAATGAACCTCCATTATTAACAGTACATGGAAATTTAGGAAAGGAGATATGTGTACAGAGCTCTGCTTCCTTTGCTCATCTTCCTATATACTCTATTCCTTTCAGCAAATGTTATTTTTTGTTTTGTTTTCCCATTTTTGCTTTGAAGAAGCTTGCTCTCGAGCTTCTGCTGTCCATCAGTTACAGGTCACTGAAGATAAAAGCCTTGCAAGTTCCAAATGCATTTGTGAGTGTCAGGTTAAAATGGCTGTTAAACAGGAGCGTACAACACAAGACTCAGTGACAAGGCTGGAGGCTAAAACTCATTCCAAAGAACAATGCTTTTAAAGGGGAGAAAAAACCCAGTTACAACTATCTGGCCAGAATAACACATGGCTGCGTATTGTGGCCACATCAACAAAAAAGCTTTAAAACAAGTTATTTTAGAAAATATATTAACATTTTTCATTATAAGATACAGGACTTTTCTTAAGTCCTGAAAAAAAAGCAGTGTATTTTTGTTACGCACTTTTTATATTTAGGCTATTCACAGAGCGGATAGTCTAGCTTTATTCTGTGGTACTAGTTTGTTCAAATGCTGCACAGTTTTTAATAGGTTATTCTGCCTAATACAGTTTATTATTTGAAACAAACCCTCTCCAAAGGCATTGTTCTTCTGTTGTTCTGTAGTCTTAGCCATATGTGACTCTGGAGCTTATTAGAAGCACAATTTTTCCCCCATCTTTAATGACATTATGGCTGCTAATGTACATCTTACAGCTTTTCATTAAGAGCAACTGGCTATGACAGTGCTACAGTAAAGGAAAGAAAGAAAAGAAAAGAAAAGATATTCTGAAGTTAAAGTTCTAGCTGCAGCATTAATTCACCTATATTTCACATGACAGATATTGTGGGAGTATTTCTCAGTTGCCTGACTGCTTGCCTGCCTGGCTTCCTCATCACAGGGACTGCTGATGCTATTGCTCTCGTATGCAAGCTCCCAGAGTCAGGGGTTTGCACTCTGCGGTACAAGTGAGGACTGAGTTCTACAATTCTACAAAGTGGGCAAGCTAAGAGTGATTTGAAGCATACTAAAACTCCTGAATGATATACAGAAAGTCTCTGATTGTATATTTAAACCGAGGACAATGCTCTTTCAGTATGAGGTCAAACTTGATGAGATTGTTAGGGTTGTGAAACAGAATCTGTGTTACTACGATGACATTTGCAAAATCTGCTGTTACTGCTGTACAGAACACAATTTCCATTGTCCATCTTTATAATTAAACATTCAACAAGGCTGCACTAATTAGATACATAAACAGTTTTTTTATGTTGACTCTCAGTAGTCTCTTTCACCAACAGTCTCTCCTTCTCCTTTTTGTGTACTCGTTATTCTGCAAGTTATCAGTTACTCTTGACGAGTTTATACCTCCTCTTTAGCACAACTGGACAGATTAAACTTGTCTATTTTTGATTAGGTAATTTTTCCTACACAGAACATGTATTTTTTTTTTAGCATGGAATTTCTTACGTGAATGCCTTTAGATTTCATATTTACATGTAGTGTTATTATGATTTCTACCAAAACAGGACTTAAATGCACCAAGACCTATGCAGGAAAATAGTGAAAACTGATCCCTACAAACCAGATTGAATAATATCAATAAACAAACTTAGCAAATGCTATGAAGGCAATTTGATTAAATTAGTAAAATAACACAGACCACTTCTTAGGTTTCATAGTTACACACCAAGTGTCATATAGCTGTCACTTTGCTTTTGTGATTAGAGACATAACTGTTAATTATGCTGATATTATTATCAAAGAAAAATCAAACTTTGTGTCAGAGATTTTTAAGTTGCTCAGATATGAGTGAAGGAATGAGAAGAAAAATGTATTACACAGTAAAAGCTATTATCAGCAAGAAGTAATACATTTATTTTGCAAAGAAACTACACAGACCTACTATATGTTTCAATTAATTTCTTGAGCTCCTATGGAACAAGTTTATATTATAAGAGGTATTTGACATTGGTTCTTTAAAACCTGATCAGAGATGAAAAAAGTGCTTTATCTTTGACCCCACCACCAAACAGATCTGTAAATGTTGAAAAAAATTGTTACAATGCATTTTACTTACCCTCATCCTTCCATTCCTTATTGCTGGTCCATCTTCTGCTAACCTCAACACATACAAATCCATTTTGTACTCCCTTCCTCCTCGGATACTAAACCCAAAACCTTTGGCTCCTTTCTCCAAATCAACAGTGAAATAATCAAAGTCCTATATAGACAAATAGAAAATGAAAGACAATTAACCATATGAATGTCATGGTATACATTCAGGAAAACATTAAAATGCATCTCTTCAAAAGTGCATCTATCCAACTGATATAAGCGAAGGGTCCTTCAAAGCATACTTCCGCACTGACAGACTGTGGCCATTTCTGAAAATAGACTTTAGCAAAATGTAAATGCCTAAGTCTAAGCCACCCTGAAAAGGCATCTTCCAGACTGGTACCAAAAGCTCTGTAGATGGTTTCCATATTCATCCTCAATATCTTCATGGCACCTGAGTGTAAATGTTTATATCTGTGCAGGAGTGTTGATTTGGCCAGCGAGGTAGCAGGCAGTTCCTGTATAAGCACCATCACAACTAAAAATTAGTAGGAGAGACACCTCCTAGATTCCCAGCAGAACTTAACATAATCAGCTGGCTGGACTGCGTGGAGTCACAAACTACAACAAATCTCATCACTTTGGTCAAAACATGTGCCTTGAGGAGGAGGTGGGAAGCAGGAGATCTGAGTTACGCTCTTTCTGTGTCCTGCAGAGAATGAGATTCATCTTTCCATTTTTTTCCTTGGTGGACCCTAACTACCAGCCCCATAGAGGTGTCCGGGTGGGAACTTGCTCTGTTGCTTCTGATCCATTGGCAGCCAGGATTGCAAGACCCATGGGAGCAGGAAGAAAATAAGAGAAAGCTTGGGTGGTGTAGACCAGTGGTTAGAGAATTAAACTGGAGATGGTGAGAAACAGGCAGTCTAAGCATCTCTCTAGATGGTGAGAATCTTCTCATAGGGTAGGTACATGGAGACAGCGATTTGCTATTTAGATACTGAAATGCATAAAATTTTCAGAGGGTTCTCTGGATGCCATTTAAGAATTTGGATATTCCATTGATATGGTTTGTGTGTCTGGCTTTGAAAATATGTACATGGAAACCACGTATATTGGTTCCAGCATATAGGGTCCAGAAGTTTACGTTCTCTTATTTAATATTTTTCTGACCTCTGATTTTTTCTGTCTTTATGTAAGGAGAAAGGAAGACTTTTTTGAAAGTCTGAACTTTGGGCTAAATCTTTAAACCTTCACAGCTGTCAGTAAATATTTGTCATCAGCAGAGTCTTATTCAAGGTAGCATAACTCTTCATCTGACATTTATTTCTTTGGATTTGTAAGAACATGTCTGATGTCAAAGAAACTAGTTGCACAAGCTAGTTTCCCCTCAACCAGACTGTTACCAACAGAAATGTAACCCTACCAGTCAGGATTCAAGTTCATTTATTTATTTATTTATCTATTCAGATTAGATAAAATCTTCATTTTCAACAATGCTGTAGAAATGCAGTCTGACCTAAGTACATCCACTGTTTGATGAATGTATTATGTTCCTTGGAATAAAAAAATTCCTCTGCTGATGCAAAGGCAGCTTATTTTAGAACTTTTATTTTAACTTCAGTACCTTAAAAATATCATTTATTTAGCATTATAGTCACGCAATTATAAATGTAGTATTATTTGACATATCACATACTTCTTCATTAATATTAACAGTTTTGAAATAATTTCCTCTACAGAGGAATAGTAACTCAGAGTAAAAATAATAAAGGTGCCTTTTTCTTCTATAATGTCATATTTTTTACCAATATACCTAATCTCTTCCTGCACACCTAATGCTTTCAGTATTTTTTTATTGTATTTTATTTCAGTATTTATTTATTTTCAGTGCTGTAAGTATTTTGGTTTGTACCTGGGGCTGCCTGTACTCTGACAGAGGGTACTGCCTGGTGTCGGGCGAATGCTGCCTGTAATCTATCAGGGGCGGCTGCCTGTAGTCGAGAGGTGGTGGCTGCTGGTAGTCCATCACCGGAGGGTGCCTGTAGTCCAGTGGAGGCTGTCGGTAGTCCGTTGAGGACTGCCTGTAGTCTGTAAATGGAGGTTGCCGGATATCAGGTTTCACATCTTGCCTGGCTTTTACTTCTGACCTATAACTGAGAAAGGCAAAATGACTTCGTTTCAGCACGTGGCAAAACATTACGAATGTGCATTACACACAATATTGAGGAGGGAAAGCAAACTGCCTGACTGCAAAATTGCATAAAACAAATTTTCACAGAGCAAACTTTTGAAGGTAAATAGTCGAGGCATCCAAAAAGAGTGAGAGCTTTTGAAACACGGACATAAGCAATTTTCCCTTATGCTCATACTGTGCAATTTTCCAGCTTGTATCAGTGAGATCAGGATTGGGCTCGAGAGGCAGGAACGGGACAAGCATCCGGATTCCCACTTATCTTGCCTACTTGGAAGATGAAACTGCATGTGAAAACACCCACAATACTCACTACAAAAACATGCACTGAATTTATAAAGTGCCTTTTCCCAGAATTAAGATTTCTATAGAGTAAATGAAACATTAGTGCAGACATTTATAGCCCCTCTGTTTCATTGACAGAAACTATTATTACTGTGAGCTTCTTAAGGTTAAAAAAGGATACATTCTTTGTACTAGCTGTTATCTTTTAATGAAAGGTAGTCTTTGAAATAACATCTGTTAATATAGTGTGCCTTATTATTTTTACACGCTCCCCATAATACTATCTGGCTACAAGCCTGTAGCAGGTCATATCAGTAGTTATGCACAGACGTAACACAGGGTGAAGGGAAAACAAATTTGTTTAACGAGGAATTAATAACAAGTAAAATATTTCTTTTAATTGGTAGCTGGTTGCAGGAAGATGAGTCCTAACATTTCAAAGAAAATGTGACTTTCTGTTTTACAGCGACTAGTTAATTTACTCAGCTGGGAATGAGTGGCTCCCTCACTACATGGAAATCAGTGCAGAATGGCATTTCACACTTCAGGGTGAAGCAAAGAATATTTCTTACTGCTGAACTCAGTTCCTTGGTCATGTAACCTGCCGAATGGGCACAAAGGAAGTCCTGAACCTTTCTAGCAAGGTAATTCTGTAATAGTGGTTTGAGTTAGATTTTACAAAAATTTTCACATAGTTGATGTTTTTACACTCTCCCCTCAGTGCAGAAGGAAATATTCTTTTTCCTATGCAGGAAATACACATTTCAAACTCTGCTTTAATATTGGTCCAGGAGTTTCCAGTCAACCAAGTGACCATGTATGTACATGTACACATGCAGATTCAGGGACAAATATAAACTATGAAAGGGATTTTGAAATGTACTTATGGATTAAAAAAAATTGCATTCTGAATAATTGTTTTTGATTATGTTAATTTATCTATGTAAGGATAATCTAAATAATCTAAACATTTCAAAATATGATACTTTTCAAAGCTTCATTACTTTATTAGTACCATCACAGTTATATTATGGCAAATCTTCCTACATACTAGCTTTAATCAGCTAAATGTCTAACCAGACAGGAAAATATCAGAACTATTTCCCTTTGACTTTTCTGAGAAGGTGAAAATAGTCTACTGCCACATGTTCTTTTAAAACCTATACAAGGCATCTGTAATAAGACCTGCATGTATAACATGCAATCCTCCTACTTTCTTTACTCAGTATCATGATCCTGTAAAAAGAAGACGGAGAACAAACAGGCTTACTGTGATACTGAGCCTTGTTAATGTTGGAAGTAAAAAAGCTAGTTAGTATTCCTAAGAGTTTTAAATATCTTATGGCATTTTGATTTTGATACAGAAACAATGTATGTGGCTATACAAACAAGTGGTAACATGACTTATAAAATCTAGTGAAAAATGCTACTGTATGAATGAGCAATAATGGATGTATTTCTGGATAAGAGTCATCCTTAGGCAGGCTCTCAATATACAAATGCAGCTCTATCCCAGAAGATGATGCTTGTATTTACAGTTGGAGGCACTGTAATTTTTGCTGAATATGTAAATGGTGACATGAGCAATTATAGCTTATGTTTTTCAGCAAAATTATTACAGAATTTCTTTTTGGAACTTTAATTAATATAGTTTACTGGTCCCCTCTGAAAATTCCCAATTCATCAGACATTTAATACTGACTTACAAGTATGCAGAGAGACTTTTGTGAAAGTTTTGCATTGGATTTTGTCAGAAACATATGTCTTCTAGGAGGTGATAGCTTTTGGAAAAAGTGCTCAATGAAATATAAGGCAAAGAAATTTGCCAAGTGTGACTAATTGAGAGAAAATCATTTTGGGCAAGTGGAATTGCTACATCTGTTAAGCAAGGAGAATTAGAGGGCACAGTGTCTAAATCACAACTGAACTCAAGTATCTCCAGAAGCAAAAAGTTACAATTCTTTAACCAGCATCTACTATTTGGAGAAGAGGGTCTTGATGAGGTATGTTGGTTACTGAACATTAGCATAAAGACAGTCAGTGTAATCAGCCTCATTTAACATGCCAAAAATTAATCCCAAGACTAAATAGTGTTGATTGGAGATCACAGAATCTCGCATCATCCCGCAGCCTGAGCATGCTTTTTATATATACAGCTTTTAATACAGCTGGTCACAAAATTTCTATCCCCCTACCATTTAATTTTCTTCGCAGACAAATTCATCAATGCATATGCATAAATTACACATGATAAATTGGCTGGAAAATGATACACCATAGATAAAACCTGTTATAAAAATATCTTCCTGATTCCAGAACTCTAACAGACAAAAAAAAAGGACAAAAACAGATAACAAAAAAAAAAGGCCGCCTCACGATCAGATACTGATATACCCATATGTTGTAAGTTGTAGTGATACAAGAAAGTATGTTAGCAATGAAATCATTAGCAAGGAATACTTCAGTGTTTAGCTCCTTGGCAAACATAGGATCCTGATGGACGTCTGAGGAAGTTTGGCTAGACCTTTGTTCCTAATAATGTGTTTCATACCGGAAGAAGACTCACAGATCACCCTGGCTCGCACAATTCGTGCTCTGCGAGCGCAATCATGGGACCGTGGCTCGTCAGAGCCCCACAAGCGATGGCTCACAGCTCACAGCACAAAGACCCGGCACAAAGGTGTCTCGTGGTCCTCACAGGGGACAGAGGCCGGAGCAGCCGCTCTTACCTGTTTTCGTGTCCCTGCAGCTGGAGGGGCTGCGGAGGCGGTGGCTGGGCGACGGGGCTGTGCTGGGCGACGGGGCTCTGCTGCGCCAGGGGACTCTGCTGGGCCATGGGGCTGTGCTGCTGGGCCATGGGGCTCTGCTTCTCCGAGCTGGGCGCCGAGGCCGGGCTGTTCAGCTCTGCGTAATGGGAAGCTGGAGATTAAAGACCTGTCATGGCACGGCATTTAATAAAGGGCAAAGGTAGACAATAATCATTTTGGGTCACACGCTGCCCCTGAAAATTTATGCTTTGTCGCTTTTACTCTCTTGGGTTATAATTAGATTTTAAGACATCTGAAGCTAATGGGCTCCTTTTGATAGTCTGTGGGATCTGAAATCTTGGTCACTTCCATAACTCCAGTTGACACCTCCATTATTTAAAACCCAATTGAACAAGGCAAATGGCTTCCGTGTTTTATGTTTTCTTTTAAAGCCTAGAAATACTGATATTTGAAAATGTTTCATTTTGAGAGAATGAACGATTTTATTGCTTTCACCACTGTTAGGGGATGACAGACTCTTATCACAGAAGCTAAAACACTGGTGTGCTTGTGTTAGCTCCTGCTGTCTTTGAGCTCAACAAGAGTTTCCTATCTTTTTTAAATCTTTGGGGACTGTGAACAGTAAAACCCATTTCAATGAATTCTGATTAACCAGCTAACCCAATGTTTTATTTCACTGTGCTGTGCCAAATGACCAGGATTTCATATAGGAACACTGCAGCAAACAAGAATCCTTCTTTCCAAAAAACATAAAATTCAAACACACCGGGAGGAAATGTGGCCTCATAGCTTTTTTACAAATAAAGGATGCCAATCTTCCTTCAGGTTTCCTGCTGCACTTTGGAAAAGGCACATTTGGCACTGAGCTCCTATCGAGTACATTGCTCCTGACACACTGGCAGTTATGTTGCTCATCATTTACCTATTAAGAAGCGTAAATGAGAGAGACTCCACCCACAAAATGACAGAGCACTGCAGAAGTATTTGCTCATGCATTATCAAAAGCAAAGGTACACATTATGTTTTTTTTTATTCCTGCTTGCAACAGAATGAGTGAGGCCAGTGTGGTGCGGTGCACAGCACCCAGAATGGACATGTGTACGGCTGAGCGTCCCTAACATCTGTAACTAGGCATCATCCAGTTCTTGCCCAGTTTTATATTTGAATCTAGTCTGACTTGTGAATGATTTTATTTTTTATTTTTTAACATGAGAGTTTGTCCCCTATGACTGCACATTTCTAATGACTCTCTACTTATTTAATTTATGCTCATAAGTCTTCAAAAAATTTTGGCTACTTTATTAAAAATCTTTTCAATTTGGGCTTAATTGTCAAAAAAGCTTGTGTATTTGCACTTAAAACACTCCTCATGCAGGCATAAGCAATACTTGTCTGTGTGATTACTATGCTTAAGGCTTTAATTGCCCATTTTGCATCTGTGAGTCTCTTTTGTATTGCAGAGTTTCAGAGGCGAAGATTGGGAATGTTGTCCCTCATTTCTACATTACTCTCATAACTATGGATGAACTAGTCAAATCATAAGCTGCTTCTAAAACTGCTTTGCATTTATATGGTATTTTTCACCTGAAAGTACATTACAGAGGTATTAGATTTTTTCCTAATTTTATAAGCTGGGAAGCTAATATCAGAAGGTAAATGAGGTGTCCAGTGTCACACAGTCACACAGGAAAGCCATGCCTTGGGCACAAATAATTTCTCACCAATAGCACCCAAGAACATCTTGGAGTGCTGCATCTCAGACGCACCTCAGCTTTCTTTCTAATTTAAGGCATCCATCTCTAACACTGAACTATTAGCAATTTGCTAATATGAATTAATCTGGGTACCAGGGAGGCCTAAATAAACTGCATAGCCTGCATATAGCATCACACTTTTTTGTAGATGCTTGCAAAACTGACATCCAGTGATTATACAGCGGTTCTTTGGTGTGAATTCTGAACTTGTGTATGTTTGTGGTTTTCTCTTCACTGAATTTATTTAACAAAGTAGTTAAATTCCCCCAGCAGCAGTCCATGGCCAGTGTCAGACTGTTTCCTTGTCCCATTGCTGGATGCAGCAGCAGAAGGTGAAGGTCGTCTAACTGGAGCATGGATCATTAAGTAATTACATTACTTGCTGTGTGACATTCCTAGCTCTAATGGTATTTTTTACTGAGATATAAAGCCACAGTCTCATTAATACAGTACAATTCATACAACAGTACAGCACATTGCCAAACTAAAAAAAGCCCGGAAATCAACCCCAAACCCCATGAAACCAACATCAAAAGATCTTCACTGATTAGCTGTGGAGCAATGACCAGAATAATGAGTCTGTCCCCTTCTCCTCACATTACAAATGGGATAATTTAGGGTTCTGTCCTTTCCTGCCTTGTGCATTTGCAGTGATATACATGGAGGAAACTACCAAATCTGAACTCTTCCTTCACATCTCTTTGTCACAGGCAGCTGGAAGCTGAACATGCCTGGTGACAGCCATTGCAGTCGTTGTGAGTCCCTTTGCCAAACTTTGGTTTGGTTTATAGCAGGATATAAGGAAATGAACTCAAAGCCTGGCTCTTTTGTAGGGTGCTTTTCCATGTAGAAGACAATTCTTCCAAATGACATTAAAACTGACTCGCTGGTACTCAGCTTGCTCTCAGGTTTCTCCAGGTTTGCTTTAAATACCCTTTTCATAACTAGAAACCTTTTCAAGAATTCAGATATTATTCGAGCTAGTTCTAAGGCTGTAATTTTGGTGTGCTGTACGTTACAGCTGAGAAAGTGAAACAAAAGATGTTCTTTCAAGCGGTGACATAATTCAAGCTAATTGGAGGCTACTTAAAATTTTCTTCCCCTTTTTAAGGGCCATTGACTTACCCTCCTGAGGAATGATGCGAAGAGTTACACTGAGACCTGCATCTTTAATTAGCTTCACAATATCTGCATGAGGCATGTTAATAATAGACTGGCCATTCACAGCTAAGATCCGGTCTCCAACTTTAAGTTTTGCACAGCGATCCGCAGGACTTCCATCAATTATCCGCCCTATTTTATGGGGTACAGCTAGACAAGGAACAATAGTCACAGTTAACATAGTGCTGAAACAAGTGGTGATATTGACACGCAAAAGAAAATTAGTTCATTTGGAAGAAAGTTCTACATGAATTAAAAAGCAGCTTGCGTATAAACATTTAAGTATATACTTTCTTATAAAATGTTGTTTGCATTAACACAGTACAGATTTCACTAAAAATTCAGAATTCAGATATGCATATATACATGCATATACATATGAAGTCCAAAATCAGTTTATGGTTCAGCTAGTTTGCAAACCTGGCATGTAACAAGATAATAAACAGATCAGGAGAACAATAAGGCATTAAAACAGTGAAGGGAATAAATTTGCACAATAAGTAGTAGTCATAAATTGCCTCCCACCTCCTTGTTTACAGAATTTCTTTATTTGTATGTTGCAATAGAGGCACTATAAACATGATTTATTTTATATACAAATAGATGTTATTACTGAAAATACCCAGGCTTCACTAAACTGTTCTCCTCCTCCATTCAAATATGTTAATTGATAAATAGAAATCATACTGAAGATTTATTGAGATGTGCAGCTTTCTAATTAGATACATGCCAGCATGAATTTACAGTTAATTATGAGTGCATAGACACATTTACTACATCAAATAGACACCCCCCCCCCAATTCTCAAAACATTACAGATCAACTTTGCTCCTCCTTTTGCTCTTCTCTGTGGTTCTCGACCTTTCTGTGTACTCCATCCATCATCTTGTTCTGTCTTTTCCCTCCTTTTCCATTGAATTTTCTAAATATTAGTCTTGATCTTTCTCCCATTTTTTCTTTCCTATTCTGCTCTGGCTTTTGACTAAATGCATATACTATAGCTGACTCTTCTTTTCCCTCTATCTAGGCTCCCCAAAGGCATGCTATTTTTCTTTTTACTACTCATAAATATGCTTATCACAATTAATTTTTGCTATATATTCTATTAGTATCCTAATGGTGTCTGCGTATCCCTCACCAATCCCACACTTCAGTCTTGGCAAACAGCACAAAGCTGCTTAGCCTCACTATTGACTTGCAACTGGTGTTTAAAAACAGTTGTGTTTCTTTTTTTTAAAAAAATAATATATTCTTAAAATTCTAATATCTAAAGACAACTTGGAAAAAGGTGAAAGCAAAAACATTTTTAAAATATGTTTTTATTGATGCTCATATAAAACAAAGCTCTAACAGGAGATGTGTTCAGAATACTCCATCACTGATGAACAACTTTCTCAGCCCTCTGATAAACATTCCCTGAAGGTGATGGCCACAAACACAGACTGCACATCTCATGCAAAGTCACAATACACATACCTCAAAATGACTTTTGTTTCTAGTGTGGATGCAAGTGTTGTTTACAGTGCTAAAAAATAATTTTCTGAGAACTAAAAATATAAGTGAGTAGTCTGAATTGCAATCCTTGACCAAACTGCACGTTTCTTTAACCCTATAGTTTAGGCAAGAATATAAATTAAATTATGGCTTTAGTAATATGGACACAACTAGTGTACTTCAGAAATGTCTTGCTGTTTAGGAAATAAGCACCTAATTTATGCCACAATGTCTAAACCTTTCTAAGTTTTAAAATATATTAAATATGAATAGCCACACTTTGTACAAAACTTGCATTTATTTTGCCCTCTATGCAGATGTATAACTGCCACACAGGCATATCAGTAATAAAAGAGTAACTTGGCACTGAAATTGTTTACATTGTTACACACAGAGCCTTTCGCATCAAATCAATTCTTAGGGCATCATGAAGAATCATTTAAGCTAAGACTAAAAAGTGCCTGTTTCTGGTACACGTAATAAAAGATCTGTCTGAAATTAACATGCCTGTACTACACATCAGTGGAGATCTAAAAATGAGACTGCCATGTATGAAAGAGCAAGAAATTTAGTAGGAAGAAAGAAGAGGAAGTATTATGGCCGAGATGCCATAGTTAGAATTCCCATGGTTGCCATTGCTAACCCTAAAGAGGATGCTTTTTCTAGCCTAAACAATTAAGTAGAGACACCATTTCAGTAGTGGGTGGGTGTGGGTGGGAAATCCTATTAATTTGCCAGAACAATTTTTTTGCGACTTCTTGCACCTAACAAGTGAATAGAGCAGATGTCTGCATGTTTGAGACGTCTGCTAAAATCAAAGCTGGAGGTGGAAGAGCCATGAGAGTCCAATACGGCTCCAAACCCTGAGAAAAGGGAAGAGAGGAAGAAAGAGGAGGAACTTTGTATTCCTTTTTTCTTTCTCTTAAGCCTAATGGCCTTTACCTTCCTGATAAAGGTACCCATTCTGAATGTTTTGGTATCACTGCAATCCCTTCGTCCCTGTGCTATGGAAGGATCAACAGTGGGTGACTTTCAGAACACAGCTCATGACTGTCAAGGTACGTTTCCTACTGCACTTTGGTTTTTGAGGATTTAATGCTCCTCTTCTGAGGTGGTGTTGGTGCAATGTGTTGCCATGTGATCTTGCTGCAGAGTGGAGTGTGGAAAGCTTTTGCAGAAGGAACCCGACTCTCTATCAGAGTCTGCAAAGGAGATCAGGGGTATGCTATATTGAGGTTTTATGGGCAAAGCCACTGAATTACTAATGAAACTCACTTCACCAGAAGCAATTCACCAGAAGCTGGTTTCTGTGCATTTCTAGATAATATGAGGAGAAGTTTGTCTCCTGGATCCTTCTCTCCCAGTAATATCCTGAGGAGTTTCCAGTTTCTGCTTGGTCCCCAGTGGACCTCTGCCTAAGTCTTCTCCTAAGCCACAATATCCTGGCCACCACGGTCCCTGCTGCTGCCTTGGGAGGGGAGGATTTATTTAAGGATTTGTTTACAAGCATGAGTGCTTCTAAGGGATGCAGGTTATCCGATATGCAGCTGTTAATGAAAATATAAACATGTTAGAATATGTTAGAAAACTTAATTTTTAAGACCTTTTTGTGGTGAAATACTTACTGTGAAGGGATAAGGAGCTACTCTCATAGGGGATTAACTAGGTAAAAGCTAAGGAGCAAAGGTAGAAATGAACTGTGAATTTCCATAATGGAGAATTTAATGTAATGGAATCATTCACAATGGTCATATCTAAAACAGGCATGGAAGAGCCAGTACCGAGTGGGCTGACTGAAGTGGCAGACAAGATCTCATGAAAAGAAATGCAAGACGATGCACAGGGGGAAGAAATAACCCTGCCTGAGCTTAAGCTGAGATGAGCCCTAAATTAATTATTACCACTCAGGAGATCAAGAAATAAGTATGCCTCCTTCTCTAAAAACATAAACTCAGTAAAACAGTAAACAGAATTTTAATAGTTATAAAAAGAATAGCAAATGAAAAAAGCTATTGCTAGTTACTACTGTGTACCTAAATCATAGAATCATTGAATAGTTATAGTTGGAAGGAACCTTGAAGATCATCGAGTTCCAACCCTCCTGCCATTGGCAGGGACACCTCCCACCAGACCAGGTTGCTCAAAGCCCCATCCAGCCTGGCCTTGAACACCTCCAGGGATGGGGCATCCACAACTTCCCTGAGCAGCCTGTTCTGAGTACTGCTGATAGTTTCAGTATCCTTGCCTCACAAATCACAGCACCGAGCTAGCAAAGATTCAGAGAAAGACAGCATGGCAGTCAGAAGCAGCAAACAGCCTCTTTTCAAAGGAGTAGTCCGTGAGCTCACTATCAGCAGCTTGGAGAAGAGAAGGTGGGGCAACCATCTGGAGGGCCAGAAGAATGAATGCATTCAAAAAGGAATGAGAAAAATTCACAAGTGTGGGTCCACTGCTGATTAAATCATAAAGTCATGGTTGTGAAAACTGAGGAGATGCCTGGGGAAGGTCCCTGTCTGCTGTAGGTGTTGTCCTCTCTGACACTGGTGATGGCCAGGGACAGTATGGAGCTCTGCAGCTTTTCGATCTCTCCCAGTGTCACAGGTCTCTTCTCAAGAAGAAACCTCCCATGTTTGCCTTTGAATTATGGCTTTGTTAACACATCATATTTTTTCTTGAATTGCACCTTCAGTGTTTTATTTTTATCTAAGCAGAGCATTTAATAGTGGATCCTTTTAAGGAAGTCCCAGATCACTTGACCAGTGATAAATGATTCCACTCGCCCTTAAAAATTTTTTAGTAATCTATTCACACCTCTTTTAAGAATTCACCAGAAGCTATTCTCCAAACATATGTACATTTTGAGCATGTGCCTGGATTAGACTCTGCAGAGAATTTGATCCACTTGTTTCAAAACACAGAGTTACCTGAGCAACATTTAATATTAAGCAGGCTATACAGAAACACTTGGATTTGTGTTTTCTTTTTCAGGAATCCCATTATTGATGCTAAGAGGGAGCACAGAAAACAAGCTGCCCCTTTGCAGAACAATTCATTTATTAGTTCTCTCAGACTACTCAATAGATGAGACTGCAAAGGAAAAATATTATGGTAAACAGAGATTTATACAGATTTTTTTAACTGTTGAAAAGATGTGAAATTAGTGAGACACAGTTTATACGTACATGAAACATACAGTTCTTCAAAACAGATATGTAGATTTTTTTTTTGTGTAATACTAGCAAGTTATCCAAAATGTGATATTTGGGTGATATATATGGATATCTACCTTAAGAAAAAAATATCTTTTTGAGGCAGAAGTCATAATCCTAGATCCAAAAAAATCTAGCCGAGAACAGCAGTGCCACAGAAGCATTTCCTAACAACGAATCTTCTGATGGGATCTAATTTTTCTGCAGTGTGTGTTTTAAAAAATTCATGACTTCAGGAAGACTTGAATCCTGAGAGCACCAAAGCTTCTAAGATATTTGAAGCCATCAACCTGTCTCCCTAAATCTCCCTCAGATATTTACAGCATTTGTTTCGGGAACACAAACTGACCCAGCACTGGCACCTAGCAGCTGATGCTTTCCTAGAAGGTAGTTAATTGGGCAGTGATCTAAGCTCATTATGAAAAGAGAACTTGAATTAAAAAATTAAGAGACAAAATGATTTAAAAGAAATCTTTGCATTTAGAAAGTGGGTAAGGTCTGCTTTCAGTAACTTATTGATAACTACAAATTCACATTTTTTCTCTATATCAATATTTTTCTTTGATAAAATCACCCACTTTTGCTCTCTGTGATCTAAATCATCATCCTTCCCACACCCTCGTGTCACAGAAAAGAAAGAGTGAATTCTGTGGTGTTACATCTGAGGGTCCATACACTTGGGGCAGCTGTACACAAAGCCAGAGCAGCTGCTGAATACAGGTACTGCTTCTAACACTGTATCTATCAGCCTCTTGCTTTTTGGAAATAAAAATGATTTCTCCTTACTTGGGAGATCCATATGCTAGAAATAGCTGATTCTAAGAAGATGTAACCAACAAATAATGTTTTTCTGGTTTACATCAATAAATTTTTTAGCATCTATTCAGTACTTTTAGTCATAACTGTTGAGACTGTATTTTGTAGAAAGCAACGTTCCTATTTTTTTCCCCTATATAGTGGCTAAATGTCAAAAAAGATCAGTTAAGGGGAAAAAAAATCAAACCTCTACTTTATCTATTAAACCCTCTGGCAGACAAAGTCTCGCAATCTTTTCTAATGTTAACAAATATAGGTAGTAAAGCACGCAAATGAACCTTCCTGAGCCAGCTGTCCTTTTCAATGTTATACAGCTGATCACATGAATATTTATTATATCCTCAATTCTCAAAAGGTGCAAGAGTTTTCATTCAACCAGCAGGCTCCAGCATATCAGATTTTAATTGGGAGAATATATTAAATGTAAACATCTGTAATTTCATTGCTACTGAATAGTCTAAAATTTGGGAAGCTTGACTATGGTGGACTTTCTATCAGGGCTAATATTAGAAGCAAGATAAAATATTTTCCTGAAATTGATGGGCTATTTTATGTGACATTCATTTGGAAAATAGAAATCTGTGGCGTGCTGCATAGTTGCAGATGACAATAATCCCTTTTGTTTATAAGGTTAATGAACCTATGAATTGAAGCATCCCATTGCGTGCTGATAGGGAGCGCATTGACTTGCATAGCACAGGCATAAGAAGCTACATGGGAAGGAGTGCACATACCTTAGAAATCTGGAGATCTAAGAAAAAAATAATGGAGCTTAGGTGTTTTAACTCAGGCTTCTCATGAAAGCAAATTGAGCCCTGTGGAATCATTAGAAAAAACTCAATTCCCTTCCCAGGTTTATGCTAGGAAAATTCACAGAATTTGTTCTTTAAAAACACAAGAGCAGCACCACTAGGTCCAAATGACCTATTCAGGATCATGCTGGAAGACAGAAGTCATCTAGAGAGGAGAGTGATGTGGTTGAGATCCTCCCTGTTTTATTCTTCCGAAAATATCAAATAGCCAATTGAGTATTTCATGCCTGCAAACTGCAGTAGTGTATTTACAGTGATATTAAAAATCTCTTCTTAAGCTTATTCCACTGTTATTAGTTGCATGTATTGATTTGAAAAACTAAATCATCTAATGATTTCTATTAGCTCCAAAGTAAACTATCAGTTAAATAAGCTTAGAAAGTGTGTTTTTGTAGCTGAAGAAGCAGAAGAACAGCTCAGACCTGAAGATCAAAGCCAAGTAGAAATGAGAAATCAGGTTCTTTGCCCACAAGTCGCAAGTATGTTCCACAGGGATCTCATGCTACAGGTGCCTTTTCACTGCTCCGTCCCAAAGATCTCCAAGGTGAGGTAGACAGACATCCTAATTTCCAAAGCACTGCTCTCTTTAGAATTTGCAGATTGGTCACAGAAAATTGTGGCCCTGGGCACCATCTTACCCAGGAAGAAACATTGGGTGAAATTGCTGCACGAATAACTGTCTCAGATCACACAGTTATCACTGATCGATAAGCTGTTTTTTATCTCTAAACTGCAAGGAGTTCAAAGAAACTCTGGGGCTGAATGGGACTTATTTCAGAACACCGTTCTCTGCAGTCATCAGAGGCTTACCTTGGATTTATATTTTTTAGTTAAGACCATGTTTTGAGAAACGAGAGAAACTTCTTCCATTAGACTCTGTTTCATCATGTTTTGAAAATCCAGCAGTCATTGGCATATGCAGTGTAGGGGCAAATTAAATCTACAAATCCACTTTTACTAAACAGGAGGAAGAGCATAACAAGTATGCAAAGTCTTTTGCCTTTAATTTTATAATAACTGCTTATTGATTACAGCTGTATTTTCAGTTTGTTTACACTTTACAAGTGTGCTAATTGACAGTACCTGCTACAGTAAAATTCACGGAAATATTACCAGTATTCCAATTTCACTGGAAGTTGTCAGTTAATGAGATCTGTTTACAACACATGTTTTTTTCCTACAGAAATTAGGGTGTTAAGAGATTTACAGGGGATCACAAGTTCTTCTCCTAAAGGAAGCTGCATCCCAAACACATGAAGTAGAAGCAACAGGAAGATATGAAGTAGGCAGGGACAAATGTACTCCATAAAGTTCTGGGACAAATTCACCCAGAAATCTCCTTTTGGCCATTTCCAGCTGCCTGCAAATGCTTTTCAATGGGATGCAGATAGTGCACTTATCTTGACACCCTAAAAATCTCCACAAGAATGGAATTTTACCACAGAGGACACACACTATTGAGTATTATTGCAAACATAATGCAAAGGGTAGATTAACTCAGTTTCAGCATTTTAGCTGTAAAGTGACACTCAGTACTGTCCTGTGAGGCAATGTCACCCCAGGCACAGCTGCACCTCCATGGCCTCATGCGCTGCTGCAGGATGCTGGGGACTCGGAGGGGACAGCCCCAGGAGGAGCCCTTCCTCACAGAGCCGCACGCACTGCAGGTATTTTTACTGGGGGAAGCATAAAGAGATTCCTCAGGACAGGACTTCAGAAACAGGCTGTAGGTTTGCTCAGTTTGGCCACTTAACTCTGCCACTCAACCAGGGCATCTAAAAGATGTTCATAATTTGGGGACCAAAGGCTGGAGGTCTGGGAAGTTCTCCACAGAGACACGAGGTTAGAGCAGTCCGGATCCACCCCAAACTACAAGTGAAAAACTGGAGTTTGTAGCTTCCAAGCATTCAGCTGGGAATGTGACACAGTCCTTTAAAGAAATACCCCTGGAGATGACAAAATTTTGATAACCTATATGTAGCCTGTGTAGCAAAAGAAAGCACAGAATAAGGTCAAATTTAGGTGGCCTGTCTGGAGAGGAGATGAGAGCCAAAGCACCTTTTAATGCTAGGATGAGGTCTGGGGTAAAGCATGATAATATGTTTTAGGGGCGGTGGAGGTTGATCCTTTCATTAGGAACAAGTCAGAAGCCTGGCCAGGTGAATTTTCTTTTTTTTAATCTCTTAGCATTCTAAGATCCTCTGGGTCTGCTCTAGCCAAAACAACCTGCTCTTGGATGTACCACAGACACATTTTGTTATTTACACACTTAATCTTCTTTTACTGATATAATTTTGAAGCATGGCTGACCTTGTCTACGCCCCTGCTTTGCCCTGTGAAATCTCTTCATTCAATCCTTGTCACTTTTTTCCCCCCTCCTGATCTGAGTTTGGTGCAAGATAATCCCCTGTGCTGGATTAGAGAACATCCCAGGCAATGCGTTGACAAAGGGCAGACAAAATTTCTACCATTATAGAACACAGGAAAAGAAACGTGCCACAAGAACTGCATGTTTAAGCAAGTACGAGTAAGTCAAAATTATATCCAGAGCTAAAGGCTAGCTCCTAACTACTAAACAGTAATTTATTTAAATGACAGCTACTACAGTGCTGCCTATCAGAAAATGTGAAAAAATAGTCTATTCCCTAAATATGGCTACAGTTTGCCCTCACCTTGTGCTTGTACCAGGCGTAAAAAAAATGCTCTTAGTGTTTTGAAAACTTCTGGAAGGCAAAGGCAGGTCTGTAAATCAGCAGCGATGATGAACCCCTTGCAAAGCATGTTGAGAGAAAAGTTGACCAAGACCTTAAGCCTTGGAACAGGAACAACATCCTCAATTCTGGGAGCTCCTGAGCCTTTTGCGGCCCTTTTCCACGTCAGAAGGAGTATGAAGCACTCCTAATAGGCTGCGTGGGAGCAGAACAGCGCACACCCCATCAGAGGGTGGGAAAGGGATATGAGACTGAGCTGGAGTATTGCTCCTCTGACTTCGTGGGGTGGTTCTACAGCTTCACAGCCAGAGCTGGTTTTAACTCCCCTGGCAAACACCCAGAGGGTGAGCTTTCATGTAGCCCCTTGAGCTTTGGGCCAACTGCAAAGCAGCAAACCCATGAACCTGCAGCTCTGAGACTCGTAGCAACTCTGTTTGAATGACTATCTAAATTTTAACAGTGCTTGAGGCATGAGAGACCAGTGACACAAAGTTCACGCTCCTGTACTGAGCAAGAGCTGTTGTAATTTGTTGGATTGTAAAACATAGTTTATAAGAGTGATTTCAAGAAAAAGGAAAATATTTTCAGTGCACAATTAATCGCCTTCTTGAGTAAAAGCAACGATGATACTTACACTTCCAAGTCCTCAAGTCTTTTTCTTTTACAAGAAAGTAGAGAGGGGAATAGAGTTATCAAAATAAACATTCTTAAATCAAAGGAACTCTTCCTCGCTTTGCCCTGAGGATGCTCCCAGTGAGATGACTTCTTGTCTGGCATTAAAAGATATCCCCTTTTCTGACCTGTTTTGCCGATTTTGATTCTTTCAGGGTTGCCTTGTAATTACAACATTAACATTTAACTGCCTGTGTTTAGGGTATGGCTGCACAGCATCATTCTGTGCCGTGTGGGAATGCATGAGCTGGCAACAAGCTCACTGGCTTTGAAACCAGGAACACTGGACATATAGTACAACATTTCACCAAATTAACATACTACTGCTATGAGAAGTGAGTGACTACAGGGGTGCTTGATATGGTGTCACGCAGATCCATGTTTCGATACTGATGTAAGCTGTATTTTGGACATTCAGTTGACACTTTCCTACTGCTAATACATGTTTTGCCCCTGATTGTGCATTTTAATCAAAGGATTTCAAGTTATTTCAAGCTGGAAGGGACCTCAGGAGGTCTTAGTGGCTGCTGCTGAAGTTTTTCTGTTCTGATTCTACCAAAGGGCCCAAAACGTGGATACTGCATTCTGGACAGGTCCTACTGGGTGCTGAGTAAAAGGGGATAATAATTTCCCCTGAATCTACTGGCTATGCTCCTGTTAATATAGCCCAAAATACTTCAACCAAAAAATATTAAGAAAATTATTCTCCCTTAAACTACAAATAACCAATGATTTTTAGCCTGTTTTTATTACTGATGACAGAGTATGTCATTTTCAGCTTATTTTTTCGTCTACATTTTTGAAACAATTCACATAGAAAGGGTAATTTCTTCTCTGTTCTGTCACCGTCTACAGCAAATGTCGTTTTTTGGTTCATTGCTGTTCTTCTAAACTTAGGATTTGAGTGCTCTTTGGGATCACTGAAATTCATTGCAGTTATTATTTGAATAAATTTGCTTGTCACTTCCACAGCAGACTGTCATTTTCATTTACTATTGGAGGTGTTCAACTGAGGTTCAACGGCGGCTACCTATGTAGTTACTTAGGGAGAAAGAAAAGTACCTCAAGAACATGTTGGAGGGCAGGAGGCAAAACAAGATCTTGAACCTGGGTCTGTTGTCCTCAGCAGAATACTCCAGTCACAGAACTTTTGGTTGCTTGGGCATTTTCTCTTTCTCTCCCACTCCTCTTTCCCCTCTCCATCTCCCCTAACCACAAACCTTATCTGTGAAATAATTTTCTCGAAAAATTAATGACTGACTTAGCTTATTAATAAGTATGTATCTCAATGTCCTCTATGGATTATTTTTTTTCTTGTCTGATCTTCTGCAAAGAACTTCCAATTGGCTATTATATTCAATGAAGTGAAAACTCAGAGTCCCAAGAGACTAATTATCCATGGTTTTGTTACAATATTAATTCTGGCAACCATGGAATTTTAAAATTCAGCTGAGGTAATATAAAAAAGATAATAACTGCATAATCATGAGATACTGCGAAGAAGTTTACTGAGATCATTTGCAATTGGGAGATACGGCTTTCCCACTACTTTCTCAGTTGCTTTTCTGTTATGAATTCAGAAGAGTGAAGTTTGGCCCTAAAATCTGAAATTGCTATTTTATTTCCTCAGGAAGCAGTTTGGGGCAAAAGAACAGTTCCTTCAAAACATATTTTGAATGCAGGGAAAGGACTGCATTAGGCTGTAACTTGCAAAATGACAAATATTCTCACTTGTCTTGTTTTTTCAGCAGTGGTTAGCATCCACAGTTTCAGATGGATTTGGTGGGAGATGTGGATGTGTCTCAACATAAAGCCTTTTATGCTTCCTCCTTCCAAGGGGCTTAGCCCACCGTTGGTTAAAGTCATTTGAAACACCCAAGGGCAACCCTGTGCCTGCAGGTGACTCTATCAAAGGGTCTGAGTCTCCTGTAGGTCCTATGTCACATCTGCCCAACCTCTTCCTAGAGATACCTAGGATATCTCAAATGGCACTAGATGTCTATATCAAAGCAATAAAGTTGAGCCCCAGCAATCATTAGTTTTCTGGACAGAAAGCCAGCTATAATCGTTAAGGGCAGGTGTTGTCACTGTATACACCATATCCCTGTACTCAGTCATAACTTTTATACTATGTATAGTCCAGCTAACTAAAAAAATCTCTGTTTAACCAATTTTCCCGTTTTGCAGCTGCTTCTGCAGTGCCCTAACTGGACAGCTGCTGTCATGGGGTTTGCTGTGATCTCAGCTTTTATTTCAAGTTCCTGAACTTCATCTTGATTAATAAAAAAAAAAAAAGGTATAATTCAATTGTGTCTGGAGGAATAATTTATTCATATAACCCTGGTGGTAACTTGCAGAATCTTTCTTTGGGATGTAGGAACAAAGAAAATCTACTTTGTGGGTGAATCCTGTCGTACTCTGACAGCCAAATGAGTGTGTGAAGCACAGAACCTCCGAGGCCAGAATAACCTTTGGTTTTGTCCAAGACACAAACAAACGGTGCCCCCGGAAGCAACCTTGAGAGTCCCTTCAGCTTTAATCTGCGCAGTGATTAATTAGCAGGTGTCAGGTTTTAATGAGTTCATTTTTATTTATTAGGGGTGAACTTGGAAAAAATCTTAGCTGAAAAATTTGATTACTTACTTATTGTGGACCCAGATTCGGGCCTGTTCAGGGAACTGATGATAACGAAGCCAAAGCCTTCATTCTCCTTGCGGTGGATCACGACGTCACTGGTTTGCAGGCTGTGAGAAGCGAAGCCCTCGGGGGGTGTAGCATTGCTACTAGAGACAGCGTGATTACTATTAGCATAAGTAGTGTAGTCACTTCTTGGAGAACTGTGGTGCGTAGACACCGAGCCTGGGCTTCTGCCATTCTCTGGGCACGGTTCTCCTACAACATAAATCACACCAGTATTACAGTCTGACTTGTTCAGTGGCTTTGTGACTTACACTACATTTGCTAATGCAACATGAGTACAGTTGACTGTCTATAGCCCAGACTACCGCAAGTATTAAACTAGGAGCTGTAATAGATGCAGAGAGACAGGAATCTACACAATTATGCAAAAACATTCAAGGGCAATCAGATAAAGCAAACATGAACACTCACTGCTAAGCTATCTGAAAGAGAGGAAAAGAAAGTAAGAAACAGTGGTTATCTGGATTGCAAAAACGTTAGCAAGCACCGTTGCCTTGTCTGTTGGTTGATCTGTCATCGAGAGGAAAATGTGACCATCTAATCCAATATAAAATTATTTGTGTTTGGATTTGAATAATTTAAGTGGCTGGCTAACATAGGGTGATTAGGATTAGCTGCATAATGTTTTTCTTACAAGTTCGTTAGCATGCTCAAAAGACGTTCATGGAACAGAGCAGTTATACAATGAAAAATAATCACAAATAGTTTTTCTGTGGGTGTTGTGACAGAAGCAGTGCTCATTTAAAGGTTTTGAAGATACTCTTGTATGGCGAGTTGGAAAGGGCAGAAGTGAAAATGCAGTCCATCCACACTTCAGTATTGCTTTACAGTAACAAGAACAGGGAACAAGTTAAATCTTGTGGGATTACGCACATTTTTAGTACAAGCATTCTGGCAATTGAAAACGGTAAAGTTACACTTGCAGATGGGAAAAAAGATTTATATTCCTCGCAGATCTAAGCTGTTTACACAAATCAGTATTTATTGACGGTTTTAATACAGAACTTTCAGATGAATGTAAGTAATATGTTTTCTGTTCGGAGCGATGAGAGTGGCAGAGTCATTCTACTGAACATGTGAAGAGCTTACGCATACACACATACATCCTAGGAAGAGAGCTTGCAAATTAGACCTTCAGTGTGTATATATTAATAAAATAAACATCATCCAAGGACAAGCTGTTGTTTTCTCAGTCAGGTGTGTCCTTTAGCAGTCCTTCTGCAACTATGAAATAAAGTGATTAGAGAGAATAAAGAGGAAGAAAAACAAACAATTATTATATTCCTGCAAGAGAATTGAAAATCTCCAAGAGTTATTGAACCAAATCTGCAACTAAATGCCATAGTCAGTGACAAGAGAGATCTCATTTTCTGGCTGTCATGTTTCAGAAAACTGAATACTGTTTATGTCAGTATGGCTGCAACAGAAAGGAAATTATCTTACTCTGCAGAATGACCAAGAGCTGGCTTGGCCATAATTGAATGCAACTGAATGCCATTAAGTATAGGAAAAGAAAGACAAAGGAAGAAAAGTTCAAATGGCTATTTGATTTTCAGCTGTGCAATAGATATTCATCAGAAAAATTACATTTTACTTCTGTCTGTGAAAAAATGGCACTTTAATCCGCGTTGTTCTAAATATCATATTTTCCTAATCAAATGGTTTTCCAGAGCTTTGAATGGTGATTTTCTGTTCCAGATCTGGGTAAGCATCTGTGCAAAACGGTGATTCCAGGTGAGGGCTAAGATAAGCACATCAGCTATCAGGCAGGTAAGGAAAGCCCCAGATCCCTCTGCTGTATACATTTGCGCTGGTGAAAAATTCACATGAAATCATTTGGCCTGATGTGTTAGTATAGCATTTTTCAGTCATGCCCAACATCAGTCGTTTTACATTTTTTCGACAAAGCTTATGTTGTAACACACCAAATTAAAATCCTGTTCAGCTCCTGAAATGCTTAAACATTAATGAGTTACACGTTATACTCCCCGGTGTGGCACTCTCAAGGCCCAAGAATAACTCCAGGTGTTTTACCAGCTTGCTTCATTTTCTGTGCCAGGAGACCAGAGTGTCTAATAGACCCTTTTATTTAATATTTAACAAGCAGCAGTGAAGGCTGGCATCCACTCTGTGCTAACCTTCTTGCTAATTTTGCCTGCAGTCTGCACAGCCGGCTGACCCGGGAGAGGTGCTAATCGCAAGCGCTCGGCGGATTACCTTGGTTATTGGCCATTTTCCTAGCGTTGGGGGAGCTGCGAGGGGGCGTCGCGCCGGGCGGAGGGGGACCTTTCTGGCTGGAGGACTCTGGAGTCAGTAACAGAAGAAAGTCAGTCCCGCGAGAGCGCGGCTGGCAGGGAGCTGCGGTGCCGCAGTGGGAGGGGGACTGCGAAGACGAAGGTGAGTGGGAGGGCGGCTTTTTGGCAGGGGAGCCAAGGGGAACGGCGCAGGCAACGACAGCGGATCTAGGGCACGGGGAGGCAGACGACAGGACAGGCTGGCAACGTGTTTTTGCTCATTTCTGGTGCCTCAGTGAGGTGTAGTCACCACAAAGGTTTTAAAAGTTCTTAAATAAATGTCTTTCCTCGAATGAGCAAAGGTTGCAATGGAATGGCAGCAAATTCTCCCGTTAAGGCTTTAATAGATGCTGCCACACATTTTGTCCAGGTTCCAGTGTTGTTCAATAATTGAGACTGAGCTAGTCTAAAGGTTTAATTTACTTCAAATTCTTCATATTGTTTTAGGTTTATTTTCTGAATGTGTCTGCTCGAAGGCAGGACCCGGCCCTGTTCCTAGGAACCGCTTGTACGGTACAGAAGGTTTGCAGCCAGCTTGCCTTGCAGCTGGAGTTGAAAATTCCAGATGACATCAGTGAGACCAGAAATGGGCTTTTAACACATACAAGAGCGAAATGAGTTCCTGCCCTAAACAGTTAACAGTCTTCGAGCCTTTCTCTGATTGCTTATTGACACGGTCAGCTTTAACAGCTTTAACTTAGGTGAACGTTTTGTCCCAAAAGCGGACACGTGGAGACAGCGCAGACCAAGACAGCATGGAACAAATCCAGAGCACTCATGATCACCACACCGGGGCTGCGAATACTGTTTCCACTTCTGAAGGAAACAACACTCAGCTGTAGTGTTTTTGCCACAGAAACAAGGGACACATATTTACAATTATTATTTCTTCAAAATGACACAAACATTCACTTTGATTTTAATTTTCTCTCTTTTGTTTTTGTTTTTGTTTTTAAACAGCACCTCTTTATGCTGCCAGCATTGAGATCTATTTTTCCTTTCACCTTCCCCAGGCTTCACTCACCCGTGGGTAGCACCTTTCTCCTCACAGTAAGATTCACTTGCCCGTTTCGGGCAGCATTATGCATAAGATCAATCACGTATCGGTGGGTTTTTCCGGCCACTGGAATCCCATCTACATACACCAGCTCATCACCAGGATGGAGACGACCATCTCTATCTGCTGAGCCCATGGCAATCACTGCTCCGATGAGAATCTAGGCAGCAAAGAAAAAAAATCCCATCATATATACTTAGTGCCATGAACGTTGCAGTGATTTTCTCTTTCTTTCAAAATTAAGCTAGCAATTCAGTGCAGGGGGAGATATCGGTGCGTGTCTGAAAGCTGTGCTCCTCCTCTGTAGGTGTGATTGAAGATGCGTCCTTGCCTTTGGCTAGAAGGTCAGATCTTTCCTACCCATGTAGGTGTGATACACCTGAGAATCCCGATCTAAGGATGATCTACCTGATACCTTCAAATCAAGACAATCTGTCTATAAGGAGTGATAATTTTATATAGACTACATTATGCAGAAGATCTAAACAGAGTAATTCCATGTAAGAGTCCTTTTGAGCTAATGTTAGTTAGTCTGCATATTTCTTATCGAAGGCTCCTCACTGCTGCATGATTTAAGCACCTGGAGTAATACACTTGAGGTCAGTAGTGGAAATGAACCCACTACACAGAATTTGCTTTGGCACTCTTTAGGGAAAAGAAGTGCTATATCAGATGTTGTTACTCATAATGAATAATTGCTCAGGTAGTGGTTGATTAAAAAAATAGAAAAAGAGGAAAAATATCATCTTACTCTGGGCAGATGTTGTTTTCCCAAATCGACATTTAAATATAATTTGTACGGGACATATAAACTAGTAAAAAATCTGTTCAAAACCTTTTAAGGACTTTCTCCACTTTCCATGCACATAAATTCACATAATTTATTAGAAGAAGACATATATATTTTCCCTGTGGAATAACTGGTAGAACAGTTGAGATGATTGATTCAAACAAAACCCGCTTTCTTTGAAAGAACATTAAAGCATTCACAGAGTGTGTTCCAAATTTTCCTTTCTCTTGTTCAGCGTGAGAGTGAGCACAGAATGATGGATATGACATGCCGTGTGACAATCCGCTTTAAATAATAAAGGATAAAAGCTATCAGGTATTGCTTTTCATGATGAACTGCAAAGGCTGGATGTGGTAGTCATGCAGGTGATCTTGTGGCTTTTTGTGGTCTCAGCTGCAGAGTTGCAAGTATCCCAGCAGAGTGTTTAAATGAAACCCCATGTGGAGCCTGGAGAATTTTCCCCAGTTTCTAGCCTCCCTTTGGCTCACTTTTGCTTTCAAAACTTAGCAAAAAGAGAACGCGATGCGGTGTTTTCCTGCTTCCTGGTGTTCCTGGGATCCTGTTAAGCAGTGCCAGGCTGAGTTGCCAGACAGGCTCTTTCAGGTTCTCCATTCTGTTCTTCAAACAGTGAAAGAATATACCTCAAAGCTTTGGAAAATACTTTGTGCAAAATCCAACTATGAAATACGTATTTATGCTCCTTTACTGGACAGGAAAAAAGCTGTCTAAAGCTACGTTTAGCTAGATCACCACAAAGTATTCTCAAAACCGTTACATTTGGGCATCTCATATGAGTAAGAATTTTTCCCTAGTTATCTTGGGAAGAGAGAGGTAATAACCCTCTGCAGCTTGTAAGATTGTAGGGCCTGTCTTCCTCCTTTCGTTTTATTGAGCATTTGCAGTTTCTTTATAATTGGCTGCCAAAGTATTGAACAATTTGTGCATATTTAACCTTTGGAGAAACACAAGTGCAGCTCACAGCATGGTAGGTCTTCAGTATCTACAGCAAAGTGCAAAAACTCTTTCTAGTTTTGACTAATTAAGTAATTATTGCTGATATTTCACATGTCCACAGTGGAATGTGATTGCATTACTCAACTCGGTGGTGGAACTTACTCCTAACATAAGCAGCAGAGTCCTACTTTAAACACCTCAGGTAGGTGTGTTTGTCCAGATGATGGCCACCATATCTGTTATTGGGTATATTTAATAGCAAGAACAACTTAATTTTCCTTCTTTTTCATTTTCTGTGTCTGAACTTGTTTCTTATCCAGTATCTGCTCTCATTTCATGGCTGAGTAGTTTCCATAATAGTTATAAATTCTACAAGCAAAACGCAAATTGGAAAAGTATTTATCAGGATTATATTACCTCTGTAATGCAGTTTCATACTGGTGTGAGATTGCTTTGAATATGTGAGGAAAAGGATGATGACTTGTAAGTGATAAATGAGTGTGTTGTAGAGAAAAGGGAAAGTTTCACCTATTGCTTGAGATTGAACAGGAGAAATATTGGGATAGGGAAGACTGTGACAGAGCATAATCTGAAATTGAAGCCTGGGTCTATTAACTCATACATGTTAATCTGTTTTGATACTGAAATTTTTGTGATTCTCTGTAGTTATTTGACTTTGTGTTTTGGTTTGTCTAAATACAAACCAGCAGCTTCACAGGGACATAGTAAAATGTAAGTAGTACACATTACTAAAATGTAAGTAGTACACATAAAAGGTGTGATTTATCTCACCTAATTTTAAGTGTCTGTGATGTCTAAATCCAAATGAGTCATCTGAACTCTGTCTAATCACTGCTAAAAGTAGGAGCTCTTAAGGTGTGGTCTGTGTTACAGTAACGTTTTGCTCTATGGACATCTGTTTTATCTTAGAAATGTCTGTTTCTTGGCACTGATCATAAAAGAAATATAGACATACATCTTGCGAGCGTTTTTGAGAACAATCCCAGTCAATCTGTGATGAAAAGGTGAAACTCTTAGTGTAATTATGTATATGTTCCTGTGAATTTGAGTTTGAGCTGCACAAATATATCCAAAATACTTCTCCACTTTGGGACAGCAATTTGCAACTTCAATAAAGTTACAATTTATGTATATTTAAAACCTTTCAGTGATGTTATGATTTACCATAATAGAGTCAGACTATCTCTAACTCCTCAAGTTACTGGGAGATGTGATAAATACTTGTGGTGGCACAGTCTCATGAGATTTGAGAGCTGATTGGAACCGGCACAACCCACAATCTTGATATTTGAAATTTCTTGATACATTTAAGTCTTTCATTTGGTAAGCATCTTTATGCTTACAAATATGGAAAGTGGAGTAGTTCAGCAGCACTTTCTCCTTCTAAGGTGCCAGGTAGCTGATATAACTAGAAGGAAACTAAGGTACAGACCGTCTGTAGTGTCAGTATTATCCTTCTAAAAAACTTTGTTTGGATTGTGCTTCTTTGAAAAACTTACTGCCTTATGCTGAAGAATCCATATTCCTTTTTAGAAACTAAACCACAAAGACAAAAGGCAATGAAAGCTTCCTTTTGTTCTGTGTTACCTGACTGCACAGCAGGAGAGCTGAAACAAACATTTCAAAGCGTCTCAGTTTTTGTTTCATAGGAAATGCAGGGGTTTGGAGGACAGCCAGAAACTGCCTCTCCTTTTCTGGAGGTGAAAGCGATGGGAGGCTGCAGGTGGGCTGTCCATGGGGGAGCAGGGAAGCAGTGGAGGAGGGAAAAGGGAGCTAAGAAGTCTTGTGTTCTGAATTCAAAATAGATGGAAACTAAAAAAAGTGGAGTACATCTGTCGTCTTTATTAGTGATGAATTTGAGCTGTGAAAACAAGTAGATGGGCAATAGAGAGGGAGTGAGAATTGAGAAATTCAGCATTGCAACACCTAGCTCTAAGGAGGTGCCTTTTTGCCTTGTAGGATCCTCAGCCTCAAGATAGGATCTTATTCATTCCTGAGGATTATGAGACATGGTTTGTGGGGAGACATAAAGCCTGTTAGATTTATACATCTGGGGGAAAAATGCTTTTGTATTTGCAAGCCCTGAAATAGAGATAGCAACCTTGAGGCTAAGTGCAGGCTGAGAACAATTGTTCAGCAGGACAGTAAAGCGTCTTAGAAGGTGGTTCACAGAAGGCAGCATTTTTGGTCCTGCTCTCCAAAAATAGCAAGGTGCTTACCTCTGCACTTGGTATCCAGCTATGACTCTTTGACTTTGGACAGTAAAGCCAGGTCAGTCCTTTGCTCAAAAGAAACTAGAAAGAGCTGCTTCCTCTGTAACAGTCCAGTGCATAATGCGTGTAGCTGGGAGGCAAAGGACTCATCTCTGAATTCCCACTCTACCGAATTGCTAAGCAGAGATATAAATTCAGGTGTCCCCCAACTCTGGCATGCATTCTTAACCATCAGAATATTAGATATTCTAAACCAGTTTTCTCACAGTCCTTTAGGTTGAAATAGTTCCATTTTATATAAATAATCATCTTTTAGATGAGGCATTTGAGCTGCACTTTTCCCCATGAGAATGTTGTAAACCTCCAAACTGCAGAGCCAGTCAGACACGCAGTCTGTGACTACTTAATTATCCATTTGTAATGAAAAAGGCGCTGAAGGAGATACCAAGACAGACTTTCCCAGAATACCGAGCAGCCTTGTAGCCAGTGACACATTCCTGGGAGGTGGGAAATGCCACTAGACACTACTGTCTGAAGCAGGTAGAGGGAGATTTCCAAATCTTCCACTAGTGCAAATTCTTTGCAGGATAAAATGGGACATTTCCTCTGTCTCCTTACAGATTTCCTTCTTGGCTTCACCCAGTAGGTGAGCTTTGAGAACCCCCACTGGCTGGGCCCTCCAGAAAGGACAGGAAAAATGCTTAGTTGGAAATGTGCAGATGGTGGCTCAGTGGCTTCATTTTATGTGCGTGGGACATGCTTCACGGAAGAAAGTTAGATGCCAGAGGGGCTTCAGGCATACTGCAAATGCAGATGATGAAACAGAGTTGTTTTGGAGTCCTTCTGTGCAGCTACACCTTATTTAGCTTTGAAAATCCATTCCAAAACACTTATTCTGAAATAGGGTCTCTGCATTTCAATCAGCATTTGAAGCACCTTTTTTAGAATACAATGCATTTGTTTCTTTTTACAGAAGGCATCAGTAAACTATTAATATTTATCAGTACTTTGACAGATGTTGACAATTTTAAAATAGAAGAGCTTCTTTGTTTCTCAGAGACGTGTTGGTTAATGTTAATTCTTGAATGACAACTATATTATTGTGTATGAATTTCAATATGGCATATATAACCTATCAACTAGTTATACATTACCTCAGAAATGTGGTAACACAGGACTCAGACTGTGTATAAGGTTGTGACAATAAAATGTTATCTTTGTCGACTTGGGATTATTCGTTACTGACAAACCACTGTTACATCATCAAAGTTATTCTGCTCTCTCAAAATTCTAGTACTTATATATATATCACTAATTTAGCAAAACGTGTACACATTTCTTTTTAAAATAGTGTATATGTTTTATTTTATATTTTTTTTCACCTGCAGTGAATCAATGTTGGTTTTGTCACCTGTTATTTGGTTATGGGGATGTCTCCCTTCTGATGGTACAAAGCTACCATTTTTATGCCTGATACATCACATGATGTTGTCACCTAACCTGGAACACGGACTACCATTCCCTGTTGGGTCCTTCTGTGTTTCTGGAAGTAAACTGCATTGTTAACAGTATCTTTTAACCTTATGTGTATAAACTGTCCACATTGAACACAGTTATGCATAGTCATACATAATCTGATTTTTAAAATCTTCTGCTTAAACTCGGTTTTGGAAAGTCAGGATTAAAAGATGCCAGGTCACACTCTGCAGTAAAGGGCTGAGCGATGCACCATTTTGAACTTAATTCCTTCTGCTTCTAATTTAATTTTCTATGACATCTTTTAGATGCGGACAACCTGAGAGTCCTGTCTTTTTTTATGGATGTATAAAAAAGCCATTTTACTTATAGCCTTAACACGGTGTTCATTTGAGTTCAGCTACGTAGTAATATTTTTCTGACCTTTACACAGATTTTAGAGTTATAAAAAGGAAAGTCAGGAAGAAATAACTCACAGGCTGTCCAGGCTCATCTCCTCCCAGGATCCTGAAGCCAAACCCAGACTCCATTCTCCGAAGGTGAACATCCAGCTCCTTGTAATCGGGACCTGGTTTAAAGGGAAATCCCACTGAGCAAAGCATTTTGGCTTTGTCTTGAGAATTTGCACCATCTTCCCTCCCACCTTGTGTTCATTGCACATGACTAATGGCATCCTGGTTAGAGCTGGTGGAAACAAATGGGACACAATGTGTTGTACACAGACAAGGAGAAGACTTGAAAATGTAGGTATCTTGGCGGATGATTATGTTCAGTCGAATACACTAAACCAAGCTAGAACACATTCACAGCAGAACAGTACTGGAAAAGTCTGTCGAAAATAGAGGTTATAAAGGTGCCTTCTTCCTACAAGTGACTGCGGCCTTTAATTTGTGTTTTCCTTGCAGTTCATTAAAACCTAAAGAGAATAAACTGAAATGGGAGATAAAGATACATAGAAAAAATATCAGTCCAACTTACAAAAGATGAGTAATTGTTACAGGCCATTTTAGTTCCACATACAGGTATAAAGCAGTATGTCTTTTTATGTAATGTAGCTTTTAAGTACTCCACTTTCAGGTAATACCCTCAATAAAGAGTTTTGACGAAAGCTATCATTATAAGCCTCTGAGTCTTAGGGTTTAAATTGAAAGCTAACATCATTAACTTGAACTCCTTAATGCTACTCAATTAAAGTCTCAACAGCTTTATGAATCATTAAAATTGTTCTTCCATATGCCTGCGTAACTTGCCTGTAAACATACATTCTGCCCTGGAATATATCAGTTTAGGAACGTAGTGTTTTTTAAAAGCCAGTTTCTTATAAAAGTGTCTTTAGCGTCATTTGAAAGAGCCCATTGTTTTGAGTCTGGATGCCCTCAAAATACAAAAGAGAAATTGTCAAAATTTCAAATTGTATAAAGCGAAACCCTAAGTAGTTAGAAGACTAAGAAGTTATCTACTTTCACTATTGCTTTGTCTGCCTGTTCAGAGATGTTTTAGGCTCATCACCTGAAGCAGGACCATGATTAACAGGCACAGTTTTTCATACAAATTGCACTCTTTTCTATAAATTGTGACAGCTTTTGGCCAGTGTCAGCTTGTTGCCAACCCCAAAAGACAAAAAGGGAACGATTAGGTTTATTTCAGCGAACTGTTCGTAGTGTCTCCAGTTGTGCCCTGTTTTCTCAGGAGGGGAGGGACTACAGATGGCTGAAATGTGGTACTTCAGAGACTCTCATATACACATCTCCCCCAGAGCCATCAGGGGATTCCTCACAAACTGCAGAGTTGGGCAGATCCCAGCTTCAGTCTGGGATTAAAGCTGATTCAGTTTTAGTCAGGTCTTACAGAGACAGAGACGCAGGACTACATGCAGTGGCTCTATACTATGACCGTGCAATAAAAATCCTATTACTAGTATTAGACAGCAGCATAGTACATTGTTTCAGCAATGTATATTGGTATGAGTGAGACTGAATTGCAAATATTTCAGTTGGTAAAACAAAAGTATTAACTTTCCCTACCAACTTGTTTCTCATGTATTTAGAAGACAAACCCAAACAGATCCTAACAGCTTATTATCCTGATTTTTTCAATTTATTTGATAAGTGTCTCAACAATGAATAAAAGAACAAATGAATACTGTGCATGTATGCTATGTTAACTTAATGCGAAGGTTTTTTTCAGAGTTGCAAGAGGCAAAGGAATTTTAAGATGAAAGTGATACCTTACCTTTACCTGATTTGCTGTGCCTAAGTGTAACAAGGATGGGGCTCAGTGCTAGGGAGAGGGCTTTGTAGGCAGACAGGGTAGGATCATCATTCACAGCCCTGGTCTAACACTCAAAGGCACTGCTTCCAGCAGTTTGTCACAAACCAAGCACTACCTTTATTTGCACGCACATGAATGAATATGCACGGTTGGGAATACGCAAAGAAAGTATAAGAATGTCAGGTGGTGAAGAATACATGCTCTGGCACACTGAGATGAAAACGTCCCTCAAACACATACATTGACAAAACTGATCCAAACCAATGTCGGCACCAGACTCCAAAATAAGAGGTACTATTTTTTTTTTAAAGAAGCTGCTCTTCTACCCATTTGGAATGGAATGGGTAAACCAGGTTGACCATGAAAAGGTTTAGGCTAAAAATACTGTATATGGGCATACTTTTCTATGAGCTCTAACACAGTTTGGAAGCCTCTGGATTAACTGACTATGCCATCATGCTTGCTCCGGAGAGTCTTCCTTTCCAAAGATCTAGAAGTCTACAGACCCCACTCTCTGCCAATGTTTACCAGGTCACTGAAAATTGCTTTAAAAAAATAACGCTCTTTTCTGTCCCACCAAGCAAACAAAACATGGAACTGGAAAGAATCCCAGAATCTAGTCCCTGTTATCACAAGCCTCTGCAAGCAAACAGCACACAGACCTTACCAGTAAAGAAGACACTGGGTGCCTAAGCCTGTTTGTGGCCTTTGTCACTAGGTCACATGCCTCATTCAGGATTTCACTGATGGATTGCACCCCATGAGTTTCCTTATTTTTTCACAGTAATATCATACTATCTCCAGCAACTGACTCATATACTTAAGAGACTCTCCTCCACTGCTGTTTCTGGTTGTTTTGGCTTTGCAGAATCACAGAATCATCAGGGTTGGAAGGGACCTCTGGAGATCATCTAAGTCCAACCCCCCTGCCACAGCAGGGACACCTACAGCAGTTGCACAGGATGGCGTCCAGGAGGGTTTTGAATGTCTCCAGTGTGGGAGACTCCACAACCTCTCTGGGCAGCCTGTGCCAGTGCTCTGCCACCCTCAAAGTAAAGAAGTTCCTCCTCATGTTAAGATGGAACTTCCTATGTTCAAGTTTGTGCCCATTACCTCTGGTCCTATCACTGGGCACAACTGAAGAAAGACTGTTCTCATCTACCTGGCACCCTCCCCTTAAGTATTTATAAGTAGTGATAAGAGTCTTCTTTTTTCTAGACTAAAAAGACCCAAGTCCCTGAGCCTTTCCTCATGATGTTCATGCTCGGTATGATACAAATCCATTGGCTGCACTGCTCAGCTCTCCATTGGTCTGGAGACAACTACACCATAGATACCTGAAGTTACATGTCTGGATGTGACCTAATTTCCACTTTTAGTTTTTGTGTTTAGGTCATTAATGAAAATAACACAGAAGACTCATTGCGAGGCTCTCCGCTAATAGTATCCCTTCAGTCCAGAAACCATTCTTTTACTGCAATCACCTATCCACTTTTTAGCCATTCCCTTTACATTTTGTGCTAAGCACTGTCTTGTCCAGGCTAACATGGAAGCCCTTCAATTATAACTGGCATTTTGTAAAATGCCCAGTTGAGCTCTAGCTTGATTAAACACACATCACTTGTTTGGTGCAAAAAATCAGTTACCAGTTTACTGACACAACCAACATTTCGTAAACTCCTTTTTGTATTAGGTCTCAGTTTATCTCCATATTGTCAGATAGGCTTTAATCAAAAATATGTTCTGAAGTCTTGCTGATGATGATATCCCTTTTTCCCCATTTCTTAAAGACAGGTAAGTTGTTCACTCTATGTGTTTTTATTACAGGAGCTTATGCTTGGTAGATTTACTAAAAGCCCCTACAATTATTTCAAACAAGCTGTTTCAATATTCCTGAATGTACATTGATCAAGTACTCTTACCCATATAAGTGATTACATTTCATCTGTTATTTCTTCAGTGTTTGCTTCTCTATGATTCTGGTAGTTCTTTTTTCTTCACAAAGGATCGTTAGATAAACTAAATTTTACCTTTTCTTGCTGGAGCAGATTTTCAATTGATCATACAAAGAAAATTACCTATACTTACAGAAAAATGACGCTCCTGTGCCTTGCAATGTACTGCAAACCGTTGGTTAATATAACTTCATTATGGAAAATGTGCCTTTTTTTTTTTCTCTTTGTAAGGTAGATTAGCACCTTGTGGTTCATGCCAAATAAGAAGAAATGAATAGGTTTGCAGACACGGGAGTCAAGCCAAGACTGAATTAGTATAGTCTTTTGCACAGTTTGCTTTTCCTTCCAGTTAACTTAATACACCTGAATGTTCCATCTGCTACCAGCTTCACTGAAAGGAGAGTCTCATCTTAAAGTCAGTATTTCTGATCACGTAATATGGGTATCCTGTGCAAGAATTACTATGTTTCTTGTTCTCCCTTGCTTGTCTGCACATTTGTATTAGAAAAAGAACTCTAGATTTGCCTGTTAGTAACTTCATTGTCTTTTTTATAGCATTTTTTTTCTGCTTTTTGTATAAGGGAAAACTATCTTACCTGATTGTTTGGCCTAGAAGAGAAAAAAAACCAACCCAATTCACTTTTCTAGGTTATAAAACCAGCTGGCTTCCCTATGAATTTGAGAATGGCATTGGACAAGCTGTGATCTGATTATTGCTGCACAGTGAGGACAGTAAAGAGCACTGGGAAATTCTGCTGGCTGGTTCCTGGATGACAGGGATTTTGCTTTAAATGTAAAGGTACCAGAATAGATTGTTACTGAACAATAGCGAGATCTCATAGGTGAGGATGTGATTACCCACTCTCAGCTACATTTCTGTACTGTATTCATTTGAACTCCTAGGTGAATTGCACATTGATAAGTGCACATGCAATTGTTTCTTAAAAGTATTAAAGGAAATTTATCCCTGAAGACGATTAATTCATTTTTTGTATGAGTCAAGTTGCACAAGTGCTATGTGATTTTTATAGTGGTAAACCTGGTATTGAATATGATGCTGTAAATGTTGAGATGGATTTTTTTTTATTAAGTCTCTTCTATATTGCAATTAAAACATGGATGAAGAGCTTTTTTGTAATAATTTTACTCTTTCTGAGTGTACTCAACTTTTCTGCTAAAAATAAAAATTAATTTGGACTCCTTTGCTGAAGATGGTGAAGATTTTTGTTCCATATAAATCATTACTATGAATTGTGAATTGTGATTGACACAAATCTACAATAACTTTTTATCTGAGTTTCAGACGCTCTTGAAAGACGTGAAAAGCTTAAAAACAGCCAAGGGTCTCCAACATGAGTAGCCTTTTAAAAACCATACATATTTCCTCTTGATAGTTATAGAGAGGAAAAGCTGTAAATAAAGACTTCAGTGTAGCAATCAGCAAAATGGAAAAAAAAATAAATGGTGTGTTAACCGAGTTATTCAATGTATAAAGCCTACTGGGGAATGCAAAACCAGCCCAGTATCACATTTAATTTGGGATGGCTGTCCAGCCTGTGTAGGACTAGAAAAGACTTTAATGGGACTGTCAAAACAGCCTTTGTATAGGATGCCTGTTGGAACTGTTCACTTAACATGATCACATCGGGAAATCAAGTATTGCTGGTTTTTAAACAAGTCCATTGCCAGTTTAGAAGGCTGATGTTTATTCAAACACTCAAAAAATCTGTTCTTTCTGAAAATTTTTCCATTTAGTTTTTTACAGAACAAGATATATGGGAGCAAGGAATAGATGGGTCTGCATAATACATCAGTTCTGTTCTTTTGCAAATGAAGATAGAATTAATTTCAGTTTTACACAAAATGTACCTTAAGCTTAGGCTTGGGCATGAGCTATAGAGACATATTTTTACATTAAAGAGTGAACACTAATGCATGAAAGCACATGTAAATCATCATAAAACATATACAAAGACTGGCTGAGAAAAAATAAATGCTTTTCCTTGCTGAAAATGCAAATCTATTCTAAAAAGATTTAGAGTTAGCATTCTATAACCCCACAAAGCTCATACGAAAACAAAAGGGTGACTGGGCAGTCATGACTGGCCATTATCTAGAGAAATGATTAAAGAAAGAAGAATAACTAAAACATAAAATGAAGGACAATTAGTTTACAGAACAATGAAGGCTGAAGAATACTTGCCAGAGGAATCCACTCGAAAACCAGTCCTGGGCAGCACTTGTTCTGAATAGGAAAATGGGGAATTAAAGATGAAATACGTTTCTCAAATTATTTAAAGATGCATCATCATTTTCTCTGCTGTGTTCTGAATTACTGAAGTGCAATTTCTACTTTTTATTGCAGTTTTTTTTTTCCTCCTCCCCTCCTTCCTGGCTTCCTAGGTGGTACATGTACGTATTCCTGCTAGATGTAGACCTCCCTGTCCATTTCTATGCAAAGTGAAACAGATGGTAACGTGGCAATGTTCCTTTAACATAACATAGGTTATGATGAAGATAAAATTGTTAATGTGTTTAAAATTTTGAAAGTTAGTGACAATATTTGTGCTTATTCAAGTACAGCAATAAAAGGGAAAGTTTAATGGCTGTGTTTGGATGACCTGACCACCCCTTTTATTCAACTCAATTGCAAAATGTCTTTTATCATCAAGAGCAAGATTTTGCTGGAAGGATGTATGTTGCCAATAACAACAAATGGTTGTACGTGATGGCAAATGCAGGTAAACCCATTTAACCTACTTTTCATGCAGGTAGTTTCAAAGTATTTCCATTTCACTAGATGAAATGCAGTAAATAACTAGTTTGTTTTCATATACAACTACTTTGCTGGCATTAGAGGAATCTGGAACAAGTCCATAGCTGAATACACTGTCACACTTCCTTTGCTGATTTTGAAATGTTCTGACTAAAAATTTTTGTTTTATTATCTCTTCCAGAGTGAATTGCAAAATATCCCAAAACAGAGGTGATTTCCATTGGCCTACCAACAACAAAAAGGTAAATAAAGCAGTAACGCGTTCATGTGACTCTCAATCAGAATATCATACCACGCATATTTCATGGTGTAAATGGGATAAGGTCTGTCTCATCAGCATCTGTAGGACAGTGATGCAACATATGAGTACATATTATCTTCCTGAGACAGAAGGAATACAAGATTGGATTGAGTACTGGAGGCCAGCAATTTTGGCTAAGCCTTCTGGAAGTATGTGGTTGTGGTGAGAGAAACGAGAAGATGGTATTCCCTCTATGGGCAGCTCCTTGCCACTTTGGACGAGTTTGGACTAAAGGTACCTGCTTTCTAGTGGATTGCTTCCTAAAGGCAGCATGGACTGTAACGGTAGCAGCTGAGTAATTCCTAGTTCACTTGAGTCAATACAGAACTAATGCTCGAGGGCAAAGACATTTTCCCAAAAATGGATATGGAGACCACTGAACGTCTTACAACTATTTTGGTAAGGGTATTTACATAACAGCCACGACCTGCTCAAATTCAGATGACTGCTACCCTGCTTACCTAAAATACAGTCTAGAGATTCCACTGGATGGGAAGATCCCTTTGGATTTGGTGTTCTTGTTGCATTTGTGTTCACCTGCAGTGTTAGGAGTTGTGTCATGTGGGCTATGGTGTTGTAGTTTATAGGTGGCTGCACGTCTTTACTTTGGCGGTTAAAGGAGGTAATTCCTTCACACACTTCAGATTTTGTAAAGTGATTTGGGATCCTTCAAGATGAGAGGTGCTATCTAAATGTAAATTATTCCACCAGCACAGCTCTTGAAAACCAAAACCTTTGAAACTGATGCTGCTCCACAGCAAACTTGGAGAAATGATTTTTTCACTCACATCCTTTCAAGATTTTAATGGAATTCTTAAAAGAGACAGAATAATTTTAATGCACAGAAAGCAATTTCATCTTGATAGTCTCAATAAGCTTTTAGGTTTAAAAGGATGTAAGCCTTTTTTCGTTCATCCAGCTAGAATTACTCTTTGGAGCTGCTGTAAGATTGGTTCATTCTGTGTTTCCTTTTCTGCTTGCAGTCACACTAATATCCCCCAGAATTGGCCTCAAGCAGCAAAGTGAAAGAAGCACAACCATGCTCAAACTGTGACAAATCAGAACAACTTGCTATGTTAAGGTAGCCATATATTTAAAGTAAGTTAGCAGTATCTTTTTGGTCAAGCAAAACTGCGTGTCAATGGGGTAGTTTCCTTCAAAGCTAATCTCATTAAGTCTGGTCTGTTTTTTTTCCTGAATAGTTGTCTTTGCCTTGCAGAACTTCACATAGAGTCTCATGGTGTTAATTATCATCTCGTAATCAACCATTCAACATCTAGCATTTGTTTTGACTGTAGTTTAGGAATTCACACACAGAAAACTTGGAACTGTGCTATGCTGAAGGTGTTCAAGCAAGCCTTAAAGTTCTTAAACTTATGATCACCAGAAAGACAAAACTAAGTGCAAGACTTGTATTTTTGGTAACTACAGCAAAGCAATGTTCATTTTAGGAAGAATGTGCTGTCAGCAGTCTGGGTCTGTGTGAAGTACAGGATATTTGTTATTATGTCACTGGCACCATGAAAAATAGATTATAACCTCTAAATAGCTGTGCTTATGTGACAGGCAAACTGTTAGCAACTAGTAAAAAACTTCAAAAGAGGAAAGATCTGTGAAGAACATTTCACATATAAGAAGGGACTTCTGAAGGCACTTAGAGAAGGAACTCAGAGATATCTCCCTGTGTCAAATGCAGAGATACAGGTAGTTCTTTTCAAAACTCACATAGCTCTGGGTTCAAAGACCCTACAGAACAGTGACTTCCAAGTGAAGAGGAAGGACCACCGGGACTGGTCCTCAGCCAAGCAGAACGCACATCATTCGTGCACATCCTGGTGCTTTGTATCTGCCAAGAACAAACTGATTGAATGGATAATTTTACCAAAACACCAAGAGACTCTAGCAAGCTTTGTTTTATAAAACCCTGTCAATTAGCTTTTATAGCAAGCTAAGCCTTACGCAAGGCAGTTTGAAACTTTACATTTATTTGTTATTAAATTTATTTTGACATTTTCTAAACTTTTACTACGTTAAACCTTCTGCCTCTACCTCTTAGGGAATTAGGCAGCAGAAGGTGTGTTTGGAGAGGCCAGGACAAAGAGACCAGACTACCTGACACTTCCCAAAGTGCAGAAAGTTTTAAAATGTTGACGTAAGATTTCTGTATTCTCCATATGAAACCTTTTTGGTTAAACTTCTGTGGCTGCATTGCCATGAGTAGCATGCGAAATAGGAATGAAACAATTACAAAGTAGACTTGAATGAATAACAAAGTACTTCGTAAAATTTCTGCATTGATTTTTTTTAGTTCAGCTAACCTGTCCTAGAAATGAGAATCAGGAAAGTAAAGCTAAGAAGCCTTCTTCTGAACTGCTGCTTATATATAACTGCTCTATGTACTCTGGAGAATGAGTCTTGCTATACATCAAGATTCCTTCCATATCAGATGAATGCAAAGCCAAGGTTAATTTTGCTATTAGAAGATAGAATAGTAAAAACCTTGCACACCTGGCTTCATGTTTAATCAAAAATAAGTTACACTTGTGCTTTTGAAACTGAAAGTTGCAAATTATTTGTGAAAACAGATAAACAATAAACAAGACCTGGGACACAATCCTGACTTAACTGAAACCAATGTTGAAAATACCAGACTTTACTGTTGAGATACAGCCCTAGGAGCACAGCTCACCCACAACATGATACAAGGGTATTCTTATTTGCACCAGTGGAGTCACTAGTATTCTCTGGAGGAAGAATTGTGCTGATGAAAGATAGGGATGATAATGTTTATTGTCCATACCATGTTATTTTCTGGATCATATTTTGTTGAATGCTAAATACATTGAAAAAAATTAGCACTAGGAAACATTTATATTTCAGCATCTCAGTCCTAGCCATGCTTTAGGTAAATAGGAGTTTTACAAATGAGTAGAATGAATACGATCATGCTGCAATGTCCTTTGCAAAGCTGAGCAAGCGGAAGTTTGAAATAGCACATAGTCAATGCAGTTCCCATTGGTCTCATGCATCTGTGACCAATTCCCCAATGCTTACAAGTCAGTTTCTTAAATTATCACTTTGACTTCTTAAGTACACTCTAATGCTTTGCAGATGAAAATCTATTTGTATACCTTTTAGTAAAGTGTAAATTGTTCAAGAGAAAGAAATACTGCATCTTTAATACCACCATCAGTTGTAAAACTGACACTTCATATTAGCATAGGTCATTTGGGACCTACTTTGCAATCCAGCAATCAAAATCACTTTACATCCACAGTACTGTGATGATGATATTCTCATAATTCCATTTGAAAATGCTTTTGATTTCATTGTCAGTTCTTATAACCAACACACCCATTTTGTCATGGCAAATAACTCCTTCTGCAGTGATGAATAGTACAAAATTATTTGATGCTGGTCTGCTAAATTTCCTCTCCTTTTGCTATATATCATCTTTTATTAAAAAAAGGTTACATTCATTTAGCAACATAAGTTCTTAGATCTTCTTTATGCTGTTACTTGGGTAGCAATAGATGCAAGGAAAACAACAACCTGTATTGTTTGGAAATTACTTTGGGAAATTACCTTCTTATAACTCAATTGCTCATACTCTAGGACAAGGAGTAGTTTGATGATAATACATAATAATTAATAATTTCCCAATACTCTTTCATTTACTAAGTGAAGGCAGGCATGTCTTACTGATATAGAGGGCAGTAACCGGTAAACAGAAATATTGAAAGATACGGCAAACTGAGCTCATGGAAGATTTGAAACTAGAACCCAACTTTCTGAATTTATAGAGTCAAACCCTTTACCCATGCAAAAAAATGCTTTATGTTTTTCAAATACTTCAAAATACTATGTATTTAACGTTACCATAGTGCTATGTATATATACATATGCACACATACTCATATATCTTTTTATAGCACCATAACTAAAATTTTTTTTATACCAGAGATGAGCAAAAATGGGAAAAAATGTTAGAGGCAAAATTTTTGTCAGGAAAATAGTGTCTGAAAAAATTGCAGTAACAATTATGGGAAAAATTTCCTTCAGTTGTTAAGACTGTAACTGTGTAGGTCTTCAGCCATCAAGCATTGACAAAAAAATTCTACTTACCTGTAGACTATGCCATAGACCCCCTCAGGTGATAATGCATTCAGTTCCATACACCTAATATTTTTTTTTAATGTTCTGTGAGTATCAAATTTAGGAAACCCTGATGGCCTTAGTAGTTTTGTTCAAAAATGGTAGTTTCAGAGTTATACATTATGAGTCAGTATAATGCTGTCTGACAAATCTTTCCTATTGCTGATACTTTAACACATATCTGTGCTGAATACCTGCAGTGATATTCCAGAGGAAAGGTAGCCTTGGAAATGCTTGTCTGTGACCCTTAGAGAAATGTATTCATAAATCTGCATAAGAAAAACCCCGTATTTTATGAAGGCTAATAATGCATTATGCTAATACATTTGCTATTTACATGTTTCACAGCTGTTGGTGGACTTGGCTTTTTGGTTCTTTTCCAATTTGTCTAACTCTCTGGCAGCAAAAAAATTTACAGTGCCTAAGACCGATGATGGATTTGAAAAGAACTTGATGAATTCATGATACATGGTCAGAGGAGAAAATAACATCAGAGATTTTGAAGTAAGGAACCTTTGTCCTTCCAGTAAAAGGTGGAACTGTAATTGTTCAGATTTCACTTTTAATAAGAGCTTATCACTGGCTTATCTCATCCTTCCTACTGGCATTTCTGTGTCATATCACCAGTCTTGGGCTACCACACTCAATGAAGGACAAATGTAACCTAATTGCTGTTAAAAAAAAAAAGTTTTATTTTACTGCTTTCTTTAGAGAAAGATAAAACCTAATTTCTATCATACATTTTATAACTGGAGAAATATTATAGCATTATGATTCCCAACAGCTTTGTGTCCCCTGTTTGACTAATGTCTGCCTACACAGGTCTCTGGACAGAGTTTGTTGTAAACTGTGTATTTACAAAAACAGTGGTTGATATAAAATATAAGAGACAATCAATAAAATTTATGAAGGCAAAAATATTAAATTTAGGAGAATAAGTTTTGCCAATGAAAACTGCAGAACTCTAGTTACAGCTGTAACAACTGGTGCATATTAAGTCTTATAATTTTTTTCATTAACAGGAGATTCCTGATCTGATGTTCCATATTCTAGTTCCTGGATCTAACTTCCATGATTATCAGCAGTCACACTGTCCCTTACACTTTAAGAGTTTTCATAAGGAGAAAGGAGGTAAAGGATTTGCCTTTAAGACATCTACATTTATAGGTGGATGGAAAAAAAAGAAAAAAACTCTAGTTATTTGAGGAGGTCTTCTCCATATCTGAGTTTTGCAAAACAATGTTTACAGCAGAAAGCTGGGTAGGTTCTCTTTACCAGGAAGAAGAAATCAGTGGGAAAAAAAACACAACTCCACCCCAAAAGAACAGCAGAAAGAAGGATAGATGTAGCTGCAGAAAGGAAAGAGGAAGAAAGAAGAAAACAATTGCCCTTCTTTTACTTTTAGGCAGCTGCTTTGCATGATGTCTTTGGAAACACTTTATGCTCCTTTTTGGCTACTTGGTGCTTTTGAGTGCAGTTGATGGGTGACAGCAGAGGCAGGTGACAGCTAACAGGTAAGAGCTGACAGGTAACAGCTAACGTTTGACAATTTTCCAAGAAGCTATGACTTACAAAATAGAGTTGTACTCTGCATTTCTACTAATGCACCATTTGATTTGTCTCAAAGCTGTATTGGTAGAACTGCTTCTACAGAACTGTTTCCAGTGAGGAAGCAGTAGTCCTTTGTAATTCGCATGTGATCATTAAAAATTGAAATCTCCCTATCGCACAAGGTCATGCAGGCTCTTCACGTGCCTAAGGTGGAAAAACATTCCTATAGAATGAAAATCATCCTTTTTCATGGAGAATTCCTGCTTGAAGCCCCTTTCTCGCTATCATTAGGTAGGGACGAGCACACCTAAAGCTTGTGAATCAGGCTCTTGGGTTCTAGTTCTCGCTTTGCTTCAAGTCACATCACTTGCGCTCCTCACAGAACTACGCTGTGATGCATAACTTGCTGGACTCCCTGATAGGGAAGCAGGAGGCTTTGATGAGGTCGTGGCGAGTGCTGACTGTGGTGAGATCCTCTGATAAAGGGATCTGTAGAAATTCAGAGCTATAGCGGTATGAAAATGAACTGTTTACTAACAGAGTCTCCCTGTGAGAAAAACAAAACCCTAATGCTACCTCTTTCTTTTTGAGTTTTCCAGGTCATGATTGTTCGCTTCTTTGCACTATTATTAGAAGATGAACCTCCTTCTTTTCTGGTCTTGCCAGGAAATAAGGCAAACTTGCTTCGAGATAAGAAGCACTCAAAAAAACCCCAAAGTAGCTGAACTTTTCCTGTGCACTTTAAGTGTATGTCTTTACCAAAGATAACCAACCTGACACAGCCATATGGCAGGAAACTAAGTGTGTAGTATCTTGAAACTCTCCCTCCCAAATACTCAATTTAGATGACGATTTCTTGACTCAGTAATGGATTTCCTGCCTGTTGTTTCTCTCACTTCAGGAAACACTAGCACTATATAGAGAATAAAAGCAATCAAATGCTTGACAAACTGAGTTTGCTAAAATGTGTGCTTACGGCTTTCAAGAAAAAAAATGTCAGGGAGAACAGAGATGTTTGGAGGCAGTTATATATGACCAAGGGATATGAATGAGTGCAGAACAGATCTGGTTGGGAACTGTGGAACCAAGGCTTGGAGAAAACGCTCAACAGTACCAGCATCAGAAGAAAACATATTAGAGCGTTCAGGATTAGCTGGAAGATGAGGAAACTGCTGGAAAAGTGGGAGGAGTGGTTACTGAACTCTTGCTTTTCATCCCACACTTTCTTGTTTTGGGCCTAACAGCTTCATGATTTTTAATTCTTATTTTGTCTAGGTAGCTGGCTGAAAAAGACTTGTGTACAATTTCCAGTTCCTTCTTGGACAGAACTCAAGTGCAATTAAATCATTTAAACACAGGCTTTAGTATAACTCTAATCCATGAGTAATCAGCTCTTCCCCTGGTGTAGCATATGCTCCTGAACACAGTAGGTTACATCAATTGAAGATTGGAGTTCATGTTGGTCAAGCAAGTATGCAGAAAACTCGTAGAAGGCATCCATTAATAACAATGAATCACTTCATTATTTTATTGAGTGGTGTAATACATCTTTTGGTGTAATATATCATCTTTTGGAGTGTAATCCAGTCTTTCTAGTTGACATCAGATCTATATTCCTACAGTTTTATGAAGGGCATACAGTGATTGAGCCTATTTGCTTTCATTAATATTTAGTGCAGTTCTGTAAATATAGAATTCTTCGTATTGGGAGATCACGACCAAAGACAATGACATATAAATATGTATCCCATATATGCCTATGGCATGTATAACTTTTTCTTAATTGTCTTACAAAGATAATACGTTTCAGTGCAGGAAGTCTGTAATCTGCACTTTTCCACTCTTGGCTTGATGGTTTTAACCACAAAAGGTGGTTCTGACTCTGCTGAATGGAGAGTGCAGATTTTTGCTAAAATACTTCACCTCTAGAAAGTACCCATATGGGAAGTAATTATTTGCAAAGGGTTTTCCTGTCCTTAAAGCAGTATATGAAGTCAAGAGTGTTTTCAGTAGAGGTGTTGAACTAGGTAAAACCCTTGTTAACTATGGAATGGTTTCTTTTTCCTTTAATTTCTTTTTACAATCCAAATCCCAGCACTTTGTGGAATAGCATTTCAGCTCTGGCAAATCTTTTTGTTTGTCAGTCTAGCCCTTAATGCACAAGCGGAAGAGAAAGAGAAGGAGGAAGAAAGAGAAAAAGAATGAGAGAAAGAAAGAGAAAGAGAGAGAAAGAGAGAAAGAGGAGAGATGTCTGAAAATTAATTCCAGACTTTGCTCAAATCTAGTCCTACTTCTTTCAAACGTTTTTGGCCTGTTCCACACTGTATCCTGATCCATACTTCAAAGAGTTTTAAAGTTTCAAAAATTATAGCTACTGTTTGTACAGTGCCCTGTGTACCTTGTCCAATCAAGAATTACATCTGCAGGAGCAGAAGATGCTACATTAGTAAATAATAATTATTATATTAAGTAGTAGACAGCATGGGCTACGTAGTGCTTGTAAATTCAGTGGCAAGCTCAGTTCCTACGCCTAACAGTTTATAACTGAAGATCAAATACCTTTTATAGAGGGTCTAACATTAATTCTCAAATCGATATTTAGCGGGGATAAGACACCTGGTATTGCTGAAAAAAGTCAGTAATTTATTTAAGTACTTAGATTTAAACTCAGGATCTTAATTTCAGACACCTATTAAATAAAAAAAATGCCCAACCCCCCAAAAAAGGTCTGGACAATGTAAAGTGAGTTTTATGGTGACAATTTCTACTGATAAATGTTCCACTATATGGCCCAAGGTGGCAGAAGATGGTGGCACTGGCCATAATGGCAAAGAATTGAGGAATCTGAGATGCAATTTAGATACTAGGTTAAATTTAACTTTGAGTTGATGTAAAATGGACCCTGTTGTTCCTCTGGCATATTTTTTCTGCTGACAGGAAATACCAAAGCCAAACAGGAGATGCTGATGCTGTAACTAAAGTATAAGTGCCAAGGCAAGTAAAAGCGGCACCAACTCAGTGTTTGGGACAATAACGTATTTACTTCAGACTATCCCTTTGCATGATGGAGAAATTTGTACATTCCCAATCATGGACTATAATAGTTTAGGTTTATCTCTATGTCTCAGGGCCCAACTAATATTAGTGGGCTAATCTGGATCCACTGCAGTGCAATATTTTATGTGTAATTTATAAAGTAATTTGATCTATATGCTAAACTAATTCATAAAATGAATTGAAAGGTGGCATGTGCAAGTAATAACTGCTATGAAAAAGCTTTCAGTAAAAAATTGAACTATTTTGAATCTTTGATGTTAATAAATGCAAAAGCTCTGGACAATTTAGAATAACATTTTTAACTAAAATGTTCTTTAAGACAAGGAGTAAATAAGTTTAACCCCTTTTACCCTTGTTGTGAAAAACATATGGTATACCCCTCAAAAGCATGAGAAATAAAATCAAGATGGGAATCTTGATGGCTCAGTACTGTTTTGTATAGATCTTCAAATAGTACTTATTAGTGTTATGAGTTTCTTTCTAACTACTGAGGACAATGTGAAAACTTGTAAAATTCATTTTTATAAAAACAAATAAATTTGTAATTTCTTTAATAAACTTCAATTTAAAATGAAAGTAAGTGGAATGATTTTGTATTGATAAATTCACATCCTCCTATTGCTTAACTATGAAGGAAAATAGCACAGCAAAATGTGGCATATGTACTGTTGTTCACTAAGGATTTAACAGTCAAAATGAGGAGAACAAAAATATAAGGAAAAAGCCTATGAAAGTCAAATTTCAGAATGTAGGCAAAATCTAGGAAAATATATAAGTATAGAATTTTTGAATAATTTATAATGGCCTCTATTAACTGGGATTATAGTCGCTTTCTTTAAATTACAAAAGATATTTATGGAAAATTATGTCAGGAGTGACACTTTGATAGGCAAAAGCTTAAAATATTAAATGGTCAGCAGGGTGAACAGGGCTTTCACTTACGCCTACTTTCATAAATAGCTCTTGATTTCTCATACAGCTCGTATGGGTCAGGTTTTCGTGGATCAAAGGCCTCTGTTGAATCGGGAAATGAACTCCTGTGAAGAGTGGGTGGATAGGGAATATTCTGTGGCATAGCTGGAGCAGACAGGCTTGTCTGAGGGCTGCCTTGATTCTCCCATCGTTCCATCATCTGGAATAAAAACATACACAGAATAATCATGAAGTTTTGCAAAAACTGTGACTTTCACAGTGAGACCAAAGACAGTGATTTCAGTTAAAGATGAATATTGTAAAATTAGCAAATCCCTTTGCTGCCTTTTGAGATGAAAGGTGAATGTTGTGTTGTTTATAAAATTGCTTGGTTAAATGTATTTGTTAATTCGTTGCTCATGGAAGATGTGATCTTTCTCAGGCAGTATGATCCCATGTGGATTAGGGCCCAGCATTACCCTTGAGGCATGTTGAGTACCTCTCACAGAATGCACTGAGTTATTGGAAGTTATTCTGCTAAAGGCGGAATCTGTGGATCTGTGAAGATACAATTATCAGATTCATCAAAATACATAACTGAAAGTAGTGCTTAACAAAGAAGTGGCCAGACTGGGTAGCAATGGAATGATCTTAATGCTGTATCTTTTGAGAATGCATGAAAATAGCTAGCTGCCCAGGGAGAAGTAGATTACTGTAACTGTGAGCAGAATTTACAGCTTCAATTGAAGAAAAAGAAAAAAAAAAACAAAGGGAAAATTATTACAGCAGGCATTTGAGTACCTAGTGATAGTCGAATGTTCAATGATAAAATACAGAACATGGTGAGAGAAAAGCGGGCATTAGTCCGATGCAGTCTTTTTCATTTCTCACTATTTCTTTCTTATATAAAAAATTACATTGGTGTCATCCAACCAAACTCCCAAGCACAGGAAAAGTTTTTCAGCTCTTCCAGACCAGTTACAGGAAAGTACACAGCAGTGTATTGTCTAAGCATGAAAGCCGCCTCAATCCATGTTTTCTCCAAGACTGCCCTTAGTGGTTGCGCAAGTACATCAAGCCAGAAGGGAGAAAATAAGATAGACTGTGCAAAAGAAGACTCGGGGATCTGCATTTTTATTTTTGAAGGAGTTGACTGCTAATTAAATTGCATTAGTAAATAGATTTGAAGAGGTTAAGTTAAACAAAACACAAATGTTTATCCCAGGGAACCAATATCTGGCTTTTCCTGTGACCCCTCCTGAACAAAAGGGTGATGAAGCCCCCAGAACAGTGCACTCTCGCACATAAGCCAACAATCAGCTAATTACACAAAAAACAACTCTTGGAAACAAACTGAACTGTAATTAAGTACCACTGACTTCTAGTGTTGTATCAGCAGTGCCTTATCAAAGATGATTGCAAGTTTACAGCAAATTTTCTCTACAAATTCTGTGATTATCATTTGCCTTTAGTTCCTTGGTTTCAGAAGGTGTTTGGCTCAGCAGGTAGGCTTTGCTCTCTATTCTGATGATTAACAGCATCAGGCTTTTCCCACATCGAGTATGTGTGGACTACAGATGTTTTAAAGTCCTCTTGGAGAACATGCTGCGTAACTATCACTCTGTACATCCCATGTGTTCTGAGACTTCACACTTCAAAATAAACAGAATAGGGATATTGCCCATTTTAAGTTGTTGAGGACCTCATTATTTGTTCAGAGTAATGTTATAATCCAAACTACGCTTCTGTCAGAGTTTCAGCAGTAAGTAGGGCTGGTTCATTGGAAACAATGAAGAAAAGGAAGATCTAGGTATCTCAGTCATAGGATAAATCTCATGCATTAGTAAGTGTGGGGTATGATATTTACATTGCGAAAGTGAAGTATTAGTGCTATGCAGTGCTAAAGAAAATACTGAATACTGTATTTAATATTCACCAATGTTGTTCAAGAAATAGACATTTATTTTTGGTCAGATAGATGCACTAAAGGTATGTATATCCTGGGAAATACAGTGACATATGGAGATACCTGAGTTATCATCGAAATAGCTTTGGTACAGGAAAGTACCTAGGGTACCTTCAGGTACCCTTTATACCAGGATAAATTTATCCTCTGTGTTCGGTAAATTAGCCTATGTGGCAAGTCACATGAATGTTACAATAATACTTCTAATAGCTCTTCTGACTCTAAAGGAATTACATCAGGTATATATATACATATATAGAGCATAGCATTGTACCATGAAAGTGTAAATTCAAAGGTTTCCAGAAACAAACCTCACTATGAAACCTATGTCTGAATAGAAAAGGAGAACCAGGCTTAATACGAGTTCCTTATGATCAGGGAAAATAATAGAGAATTATGTTTAAGTTTTGCCTTCAGTGACGAATCTAAAAAAGAATATAAAACAGTGAAACTGAACTATCTATCTTATCGCTATGAAGCAGAAAGACGTGTTGGGCCCTGTCTATCTGTAAGTGAATGTTTTCTAATAGCCTGGACAGTACCAGAGATATAGAACACTTACCTCTTCCAAAATGTGAAACTGAATAAAATTAGAATATTTAAAGAAGGCTTTAAAAAGAGAAAGGAAAATATAATTATCTTTGATGAGTAAACTTGTCCCTGGAGGAAGGACAAGAAACTGGAGATCAACTGGTTAAGCCCTACTGAGTCCCATACGTCTAATTCTAGCTTGCTGGTTAGCTCTAAATCTTTAACCGTGAATTTAAAAACAAAACAAAACATTCTTACTTGTGGATATTACTGCTAACATAAATAGTTACATGAACAGATAAACACAAGGGGAATTTTATCTCCCAAACCCATATCAATTAAATAGTTACACAGTGTTTTGCAATGTGAGTTATCGTAACGCTAGCTCACAGACAAAGGTGCTCTTGGAAATGAGTAAGCATGGTACTGAGCGCAGTGCATCACATGTAAGCTGGGTAGTGGTTTGGTGACAGTGATCAGGTTCATTTTGCACTAATCAAATTGTATTACATATGATATATATAATATATGCACTATATTCATAGAAATATGCCCTACATATATAGGAAATTTCTGTCAGCCCAGGTTACTCTGGGATGTTGGGCACACTGAGATGCAGTGCACACCATCCCTGAGCCTCTGCCTCAGGGAGAGGAGCTTGTCTCTTCTCCTCTTTCAGCCAATGGCCCGTGGTCCCCTTTATGCTTTAAAGAATGGTGGGTGCCTCTCCCCTGTGCAGCCAGAGAGGCAATAGGGCAGCAGTAGTCACCCAAGCAGGAAAGAAGCCTGGTTTTGGGCCATCTACAGTTTTTCTTTCCTGTTGCACACCTACAGGGCTGTGATGTGGTGGTGGAAAGGCTTTCTAAACCTGCCGGTGCTGGCCTTACTCCTCCAGACTGCCTGCAGACACTCAGTGCTTCAGAGGCACTTGGTTTCAATCCTATCTTGATTGTGTCATGGGCACTAGAAATTTATGTCTGATTATTTCTCTAGTTAAGGTGGTGACGGACAGAGGAATGCACAAAATCTTAACCTGGTTAATCATTTGTAAACTCTTTTTCTGAGACTACCCCAAAATAGGCTAGCTGCGTACAGTTAGCCTGCATGCAGGTACAGTACATGCATACAATGGTGTTACAGTTTTCTGTAAGTCCTGGTTTCCTCAGACTATAGCATGAAAAACTGCATCACTCAGGTTGCTTCTCTAGATTCTGATTATTGGGAAGCGCTACTCAAGTATACTACTATACTGTTTATATAACAAAGTGCAGGCAATTGTTAACAATATGCTGATATTTGTATATTTGATACATATGTAAAGAGGGTGAGCGCTGACAGTGGGAGGTCTTTGAATTTGGATCTTTAACAAGTAAGTTCCAGGTTCTCTATTTCATCGCTTTTTACTGGAGATTAAAAGTTGAATGTCCCAGTCAGACAGGAACCTTAAACTTGTGAGAATAAGATAGCCCTTAACAGTCAGATTTATTTTCACAAATGTCCTGCTACTTAGATGAATAAAAAAGCTTATGCAATACTTATTCCAACGTATTGCATCCATCCTCTCATCTTTTACATGAAAAACTCTACAAGCTGAAGCAGCCTGATGGAGTTGCAGCAGTTGATTAATTAATTGCTATTTGTATTTGACAGGCTACAAAAAAATATTTTGGTTATGCATTAAACATGTCATGATCCATTATGAGAAGATGTGAAGTTGTCCATATTCAACATACCGCCCCCCCCCCCCCCCAAAAAGCAAGTTATAAATACTTAAAATTATATTGGTATTGTTATTCCTAGTGCTCTTAGAAGCCTCCAGGCAGAGTCAGGCCTCTTTTTTCCCTACACACCTCTGATGAGAGATAAGTACTATTTTAAGGTCTTTACAATCTACATAAAAAAGCCAAGTATAAAAAAAACAAACCACAACAAACCAGACAATCAAAAGTAGCAGCCTATGATTTCTCTTTACACTGTGAACGTTGTCACAATTTAAAAAAATGATGTAATGTGGTGTCAACAAAATAAATGCAGTCATTGCTTACAGTCTTACAGTAGGAAAGGTCTTCATGCCTTGGGATTTAATGTCAAAATCATAGAAACACAGAAATGTAGGTTAGAAGGCACCTCAGTACGCTATCTCGTCTGAGCTCTCATGTGAAGTGTGTCCATTTCCAGATCTAGATCTACTAATGCAAGAAAGTAACAATCACTTTGAGGATGTTAAGCTCAAGTCACTTGTAAAGCAGAAAAAGTGTGTGTTGTCCATTTCAAAGAGATTGGCAACTAGAAGGCCAACTAGACTGGCCTCACTGCTGGGGCCTGCTGCTGCCTTCTCCTCCAGATCCCTCATTTTTGATCCACTGCATTTCTGGTTCTTGACACTCATCTTAACATTGAGATGTTCCTTTCTCCAGACCGCTGCTCACAGACTCCAAGTCAACAGATCTGCAGAGCTTATTAGTGAGGCCACCCCTGATGCTGTCTCACCTAGAGTTGGGGCACTGCTGAGAGGTGTCTCATGAGCTGGGAAGAGGGGGGTTAGATGAAAGTTTACAGAAATTTGCTCTGAATGATAGTCATCTTATGAACTCACTGTGTATAATTTTGAAAGGGAACTTACAGGCTTTGGAGTTTTCCACGGAGAAAAGAAACCTGAAATAAACAAAAAATAACGTTAGCAGATTTTTCTGATGCATAACGAGTGGCGGCTAAGTGGTGTCTACGCTCCCGTTCTCATTCAAGTCTGCAGATAATATTGATATATATGAAAATTCTCTACACACAAGGGGTGAAAACACAAACCATGGGGGACAACTGCTAAGAAAAAATATATGCAAATATATATATACACACACAGACACATATATATATATATGCAAGTGGAGCTATTGAGATCATTGCCATACTTTACAAACAGCATGGGATTAGGTTGAAATTAAAAGAACTAAACAAAAGGTCTTCCAATTGTCTTGGTGGACATTGGATAAGACACCAAATGACCTGGTATTGATGTGTCAAATGCAGTCGCACCTTTAAGAAGAAGCAATTCAGAACATCCCATCAACAAAACCTAATAATACAAGAGATTTTTTTAGAAGAAAAGCCTGGAGAAAAAGAACTCTTTCATCAGTCTAGATAAGGTAGCAAAATTTTGGGATCGTTTCTTGTTTTGAAACTGGCCTGGTTTTTTGTCATAGTTAGCAAGTGGTCCGACACGACTGCCTCTTCTACACAACTAGTTATCTCCTTTTCCTTGGTTATTGGCTGACTGATAACTTGCTTTAGTGACTTTCATGAATTTCAACTGTTGTAGCTTACAAATGTTTGAAACTCCAGATATGTCCTTTTCATAAAAGAAGATAATTTGAAACACTCATTGTAAACACTGGTTTTATCTTATCCAGCTCAATGTTAAAAAACTTACAAAATATTAAATAAAAAGAAGCATTTAAAAGGATACTGGGTCACATTTTTTAAAAATACCAGTTTTTGGCATAGCTTTCATTAAAAAACTCATTCTCAGTTTAATAGCATGTAAAAAAAAAAGTCTGTAGACCTGCCTAAGTAAGATTAAAAGCTAATAACAAAGAGCTCATTTGTTTTGTCAGAAACACAAATGGGGCTTAAATTGAGACATCTAATAGGAGGCTGCTCTTTCACTCAAAAAATGAATTAAGCTGTAAGGGTAGTACTGACTTCATTATTTCTTTTTCTAAGGTGAGTCTAGAAAAAAAAATAAAATCACAAGAACACTAGGGAAAGTATCTTTCTACAGATAAATCACAACAGAAATTATATTTGTACATAGTGTTTAATGTGTTTAATATTCCCAGAATTCTGTGGTAATGAGGCAATTTTTTTCTGCTGTGATATGATAAATTCATTTATACTGAAAAAATCTTGGAGAGAAAAAGCCTTTTGCAGAGAAACACTGACTGTTTTGTAATGCTGACGTAGGTGCTGATAATGCTTTTAAACAAAAAGTACATTGGGAGAAGTAATCCTGGAAAGGTTTATGTTTACTGACTCTACCATGTTTGGATAAAAACTACTTTATTCACAAGCAGAGAGATTTCTTTCCATCTGCAAACTCAAGCTGATACAACAGGCATCCTGTATAGATCTGGCTTGTACATCACCTTCAGTATTAAAGACTGTAGTAGAAACTTATTAAATAACTTCTTGGAAGGCAGATGGCTACCTTATTACCTGTTACTGTTCTGTACAGCTATTAAGAGTGAAAGTTAAAAGCATTTTACCCCTCGAAGCTAGAGATAAGACTTGAAATCTGCAAGGAAGTTTACTGAAAGATAGCTCAAATCAACTTACACTGATTTGGTGTTTGGGAAAAATGGTAGCGGTAACACCCCCTCCCCACTGGTGTTGGTGCACCTCCCATAAGTCATTGTCAGCAAAAATTGCTCCAAGTAAAACTGAAATGCCATTTTTTCCTGTTTATTTACTGTCTCCACCTAAAGATATATTTTGCTGTACTTATCAGGAATTTTTACTATCAATTACTAATAAATTAAAAAAGCCTCAACTAAAAAAATTCAATTATGAACCCAAACAAGGAGAACATGGACTTATATTTAGCTTGGAGGCTATGGGCACAGACTGCAACATACAAATGACAACATCTACACTCAAAACAAATAAAAGGCAATATTTATTCACACAGCATGAAATTATGTTAAGAAAACTAATGGATCTAGGATGCCATGGAAGTAAAAGATCCGAAGCAGGATTGTAGAAAAAGTATTGGATATTCATATGTGTACAAAAGCATGTTAGAAGCTAAAATCTTTAAAGGTAACAAACCTCAGAACTGACATTAAAATCCAAACTTCAGATTTAAATACAGATATTCAATCAAGACCTCATGTAAACTGAGATGGTCTCTCACCTATGTCAAAGACTAGGTGCTAGACTAAATAGGTGAAGGTCTAGTTCCATAAAGCAAACCCTATCTTTCATTGTTTCATGGCAATTTAAATTTTGCTTCACATAACATCTATATTCTCAGTCAAATTAAACACCCTTTTTCCCAGTCTAAACACAACTGCCCTTTAGACAATGTATGGCTTTATCAGTTATTGACGATAAGACTGATTATGGATAATTGTTGTGAAACAAACATGTCCTGAATTATCACTGGTGTTTAAATACATGTTTAAATACATTGCTGCAAATTCAAGAATTCAAGAGTACAATGCATATGCAGTACATTGCAAGTGTAAGGGAAACTTCACATGAAAAAGCATGAAAGCAAAATGCACTTTCCTGTGTAGTCTGCGTGCTCCCTTCTAGCTTTCACCTTTATTGTTCTGCATAAGTGTGGGACCAAATCCTCTACATATAGAAAAATCCAGGCTTCGAAGCTCACCTGAAGAATGTATCTTAATAATGTGTATTCAGTGCATACTCAACAGCGTTAGCCTTCTGCAGCCACTTCTACAGCCGGCAGTGAGAAGCAGTGGACTCTCACTTAGTCTGACCTCACTTCACAACACCACATTTTCCCTTGATTTTCTGGCACTTGTTCATTACCTGCTGTGAGTTTTTCCACCAAGACAGTGGGACCCTACTGCATAACAGCCGCCAGCAGGCTGGCATCAATTCAGTACTGATTTAGAGGCAAGACTGAAATTTGTTCTCCAAAGAGTGCGACTTTCAACTTCTGCTGAGGATTAATACAGTACTAATACTGATTGACCTCCTAATCACCTCACATCTTACTAGGCACACATACTGGATAAGCTCTTATAACCTCCTTATCCCACTCCCAGATTTCCACTTCTCACTCCCCAAACTCTCAACCCCCTACTGTCCAATGCTGTGATGTCTTCTATAAAAACCTGAATGGCTGAGAATATTTTATATATATACACGTACATTATTATTACTATATATACACACATACATACATGTATATACATATATACACAGATGATCCCCCTATTAACATACAGTTTTAAAATCTGAAATAATAAAAGCCAGCTTAGATCCACCTAAAAATACTTCGTGCAACCTGTTCTTCCCATGAGTGGCTTTCTGCTCACCCATGTGCCTGACAACATCCCCTTCTCCTAATAGCTTCACGACATAAGTTGTGGCTCACTTTCTGAAGACTGCTGTATCTTTGTTTAAATAAGTCTTTATTAACACTCCTTGTAAAGGCAGCAGTACAGGTCTGAATTAATTTTGGAAAGGACAGCGGGGTTACTGGCTTCTGTCAAAGAGCAACCACCACCGCTCAGCTAGATGCTAGCAGGAAAATACTATGGTCACCACCGTGTGTAATGTCATGTAATGTGTAAGCATGTGAGGGTAAAATATGTAACCTCATACACTTCTCCAATGTTAGTTTTGTGAATACAATGATTCATTTTTCAATGTTGACCACTTACACTGTAATAAGGTACAGCAGCTGGTGGCCAACACTGTTATCGAAATTTTAACTGTTTCATTTTAAATAAATAAGCTGAAGTACAGTAACAGCCATATGTTTTTTAAAAATCAGAATTACATTTTCTCATAAAGCAGTATTAGAAAAATTATTTTTGACATCTCTTTTTAAATTATATTTAGCACCTTCCAAAATGAACTTCCGGGGAAATCAGAGTTGTGATGGTTTCTATGTTGTAACTTTACTAAAAAACACAACTAACAGAAAACAAATTTTGGATTCAAATGTATTTGGAGGAAAAAAAAGATTTTTTTTTTTCTTTTTTTTCAGATCAAGGCAAATTCCAGGTTCAGTTTACTGTGCTTCTCCTTTTTGATGAAAATATCCTATAACAAAAGACAAATCACATCACACTCATATCTATTTCTTCTTATATACAAATTTAAGTAAGTTGTTGTCATAATGCATTCTTACAGATTTCACATCTTCCACTTCAGACAGTATTTACTGTTGGAAATTTTGGTTTTCTGAAAGCAGCTTATCAGACAGGACTTAGAACATTTGCAAGATAGAGTCCTGATTTGTTGCTTTTTTTCAGTAAAAATCCTGAATTTGGCATATTCTGTAATGTCAGTAGTACAAACCCAGCCTTTGGTTATTAGTCTGCTGCCATGTGCATGCTTTTTGCTACATTTCTATCTCCATTATTCTTTTCCACTAGATAAACCAATTTCCTCACTATTTTGTATTGATTCCTGGAAAAGTTCTTAAGACCTTGTAAAATCACAAGTAACGAACGTAGGTGTTGCCAAACCACAGGACCTTTAATGATGTTTGCCTCTGTGGCAGACATGCATGTATAATTAAACTGAAGCCCGGGAACAGTTTGATTTCTGCAGTGACGGCATGTGGTAGTGCTGCAGGGAGGCACTCAACAGCGTCAAAGATAAAGCCTTTTCATCCAAAGCAATGTCAACTTCCCTCCACATCATATTTTGCCCATTAGCTTTCACTGGGCTTCTTTTTTTTTTTTTTTTGGTGTGTGTGTGCTATAAAAGCCTTGCTGCATATGGCTTCCTGAGCAAAGCTGTCCCAAGCACTGCACAGACCTTTCTCACGTAGATGCTTGCAAGTCAATGAACAGATGGCTGATGAGCAATCCCAGAGCATTAACTGACTCCATGGGCATCTTATCAATGTCCATGTGACAACACTTCCCTTCAGCAAAAGTTTTCCTTTCTAGAAAAGTTACTGTATATATTTACTGTAGCAGTAGATCTTTTTCCTGTACTTTTTCTTTCTCTTACCGGGATCCCTGAGATGTCTATCAGTTGCCTACACTTGGGCCTCAGTTCCAGAGGTGTCAAATACCCACTAACTTCAAATGGATGTGACAGTGGAGAACTTATCCGAGAGTTCAGACTCACAGTGTACACCATTAGCAGGATGCAGGGAACTGGTTCTTACGATTCACGTTACATCTGGCTTCTCCTTCTGTAGGTTTACCTTTTGTTGAGCTGTGCTAGGTGTGCTAGGTGTGCTAGGTTGGACTGGGTGCACAGAAGTCAAGCTACAATTACAGAATCACAGAATCACAGTATCGTCGGGGTTGGAAGGGACCTCTGGAGATCATCTAAGTCCAACCCCCCTGCCACAGCAGGGACACCTACAGCAGTTGCACAGGATGGCGTCCAGGCGGGTTTTGAATGTCTGCAGTGTGGGAGACTCCACAACCTCTCTGGGCAGCCTGTGCCAGTGCTCTGCCTCCCTCAGAGTAAAGAAGTTCCTCCTCACATTAAGATGGAACTTCCTATGTTCAAGTATGTGCCCGTTACCTCTTGTTCTGTCACTGGGCACAACTGAAAAAAGACTCTGCTCATCTACCTGGCACCCTCCCTTTAAGTATTCATAAGCATTTATAGGATCCCCCCTCAGTCTTCTTTTTTCTGGACTAAAAAGCCCCAAGTCCCTCAGCCTTTCCTTGCAAGAATGATGCTCCAATCCCCTAATCATCTTTGTAGCCCTTTGCTGGACCCTCTCCAGCAGTTCCCTGTCCTTATTGAACCAGGGAGCCCAGAACTGGACACAGCACTCCAGATGCGGCCTCACCAGGGCAGAGTAGAGGGGGAGGATGACCTCCCTCGACCTGCTGGCCACACTCTTCTTGATGCACCCCAGGATGCCATTGGCCTTCTTGGCCACCAGGGCACATTGCTGGCTCATGGTCATCCTGTTGTCCACTAGGACTCCCAGGTCCCTTTCCACAGAGCTGCTCTCCAGCAGGTCAGCCCCCAACCTGTACTGATGTATGGGGTTATTCCTCCCCAGATGCAGTACCCTACACTTGCCCTTGTTGAATATCATCAGGTTTTTTTCTGCCCAACTCTCCAGCCTGTCCAGGTCACGCTGTATGACAGCACAGCCTTCTGGCGTGTCAGCCACCCCTCCCAGTTTTGTATCATCAGCAAACTTGCTGATGGTACACTCTATCCCTTCATCCAGGTCACTGATGAATATATTGAATATATTGAATTGGGCTCACTCATTAAGATGCAAAATATCCTCCAGCTAAAATTCCAAAAATACTGGTGGTAGAGATAACATTGGGGTTTTTTTGGGTTTTTTTTTGCGTACATAAATAAAATGTGTAGCATTAATTAAATTATTCTTCAAATATTTTCCCCCTTTCAGGAAAACAAACCTGATCAAGGACAAAAAGCAAATTCAGATAATTTATATACTGTAGGAAATAAAATCAAAAAGGAAAAAAAGAATTTAAATAGATGGAAATAATACTTATGAAAACAAGCAAGTAAAAAAAGTTTGAATTCGTCATGTCATATTTAAAATATCAGATGATATATAGGGAATGGCAATTAGAAGTTCCATTTCTAATAAAATCAATCATTACCACATAATAGTTTTTCAAAGGTCCATCTCTTTCAAGCAGCCTTAAGTATTGAACTCTTACTCCAGCAATAACAAAAAAAGTTGATTTACCTTGAAATAAAGAGTAGGTGCGAGAAGACTGGGAGCTCTAGCTCTTCAAGCATAATTAGCTAGTCCTGTTGTCAGCTGTCCTTCAGAGTGACCATGCCATGCCGTGGAGGATCCATTTGGTCATTGCTTGCTATGGCACCCGATGCAACGGGTCAAAAATCAACACAGCCCACATCAGAGTGAGATGAATGACCCATCATGTTTGATCAGGCCCACAACATTATATATGGTTAGACCCAGTGTATTCTCCCTTGTGGTAGGCTACACACTGGCAGCAGGGCAAGTACCTGATGGAGCACTGTGCTGCACTGAGATGATAGCTGGCTACAGTCATCAGTTGTAGTATCAAAAGCAGGTTCAGATTAATAAAACTGTGAAAAAAGGTCTGTCTTCTTTAGGGCTATGTATGTATGCATGCCCAGGTGTTATTAATCAGTTTTGCCGGAAAGAGACCAGCAATGGTACAAACTGATCCTCAGCAGTGGCTTGTGGTGGCACTTTGCTTTATGCTCCACTATTCCATTGCTCCTGATCTCAACCCAAATGAGACTGCTACAGAAGTAGCGCTCCAGTCCAAGTCAGCACTATTTTTCACTCTCTTTGGCCTATCATACCTGTGAAAAGTGACTCCATAAAACAAATACATTCCTGCCCACAGATCATCACTTTATGAAGGTGCAAGGCAAAAAGCAGGCACAGTTCACAGGAAGGTCAGCTGGATCTTTAGATCCCATTGGGGTAGCACCTGTGGCTCATCTCTTCTCCAGCTGACTTGAGGGCATCATGAGTCCAAGTCTATATTTCTTCCCTTAAAACTTTCAGATTTCTTGATGAGTAGCATAAAGTGCAATGTGGAGAGGTTTATCAGAAATGAGTGGAGGTAGAGGACTGCCTTGGGAAATTAAACTTGATCTCATCTCACTGAAGTCTATAGAACTGATAAAAAACCCTTAATTGACTGCGATATCAGGTACTAAATCAATATTAATGTTTTTATACATAGGAGCACTTTTTGTGAAGTTCATGAAGTTTCACTGACCTAGCCTTCTTGAGCAAAAATTTTTCAATAATATTCAGGTCTTCACAAATAATTAGAAAAAGGATAGCTATTCAAAGTCATGAATGATAGAAGTACTTGCTGGTGAGCTGGGACCCTCACCGGTCACCTGTGTCTATCAGAATATCCTCTAAAATACACCAGAGAATCTCAAGCTACCATGAAGCTTTCACTTTCATGAATAGCAAAGAGCCTTTGTTAGCAAGAATACAGCCATCAGAAAAGGTCAGAAGCTGGAATAGTAATGAGTTAATTTACATTCTAATGGACATACAACTATTTATTTTGCTTGGCTGCTACAGCTCTGTGAATTTCTTATCAGTCAGAGACTTAAAATAATTTATGAAACTAGAAAAAAACCCAACAAACTAAATGCCATCTCCTTCTGATTAATCTGGATGTGAAGCAGAGAATTTCTGGATCATAGCTAAAACAGTGCAGCGGGAAACGCAACATTGCCAATGACAGTTTTTGATGTTTAACTGTACTATAATTAGGAAAAATAATAAAAATCTACAAAAATTTCTGGAAATCACAGAGTCACAGGATGGCTGGGGTTGGAAGGGACCTTCGGAGACCATCTAGTCCAACGCCCTGCCAGAGCAGGGCCACCTACAGCAGGTTTCACAGGAATGCATCCAGGCAGGTTTTGAGTATCTCCAGAGAAACAGAATTTTGGAACAAGCAGCTTTTTATGTGGTCAACAAGAGCAGATTATTTTCCACAGACGAAGTTTGATACTTAACACTTACGGAATGTTTCATTGGGTGACACTTTTATGTGAACTTTCTTCTCTTTTCTGGCACCTGTTACCAGAACAGTGTTACAATGTTAGAGATTTATTTCCTTGTTGGTAGCAAAACATTTTACCTGAAGGACTGCCATGTCTCGGAACAGAGAAAATGCTGCTACAGAACAGTTCAGAACAGATTTTACTGGGACAACTTGACCTGGAGCAGAAAAAGATATCTTACGGAATGGAAGAAGACCCTTTTCTCTAGCCTTTTATTACAGAAGTTCCTACTAAAAGTTCAAAACCTTAGATCCGTACCCTGGTTTATGATTTGCAACTGCAAGTAGTACTGGATGAACTGTTATTTTCCTCAGTGAGGTGTACGATATACATATTTTATGCAATTACTAACCCAATTAGCAAAAGTCTGCATGCCCAGCTGCTAGCACATGATGAGTGGAGAAAGAGATCTCAGAAGTTTGCTCACAGGTTGTGAACTCTACCAACACCTTGGAAAGGTCAAGAAGAAAAATCTTTTGTTTGGCAGAAGGAAATTTTCCCTGGAGAATCTCCAGTTTTGTTCATGTGTGTTGTCCAACGACTGCTGCTAAAATCAATGTCGCTAGTTCACATGTCCAGGCTAGGGATGATGCTCCCTACTGTACTGCCCTAATACTGCAAGAGCTAGTAATGCAAATAATGCACCACCCTGGGCATGCGCATTGTGGCAAGCAACTCTCTCCGAGCAGAGCAGACACAGCAAGGTGAAAAGATTGGTAGATGTCACACACACTGAACCAGCAGCATAATTTAGAATATAAATTGAGTCTTCAGAGTCTTGACAGCTTGTGACTGTTGCTTCTAGAAGGGACTGCGAGTGTTGCCGTACTCATAAAGACTCGTTATGCTTGCTAAGAACATGTCTGACTATTCAGCCTGGCTTTACTGAAAGCTAATTTAATCTTCAAAACTAACTTTTCAGGAATACTGCATCATATTTTCAGAGCTCTCTGACAGTCAGAAACTCTGCCTAACTATGCCAGTGTCTCTGCTCTTTCATGTGTTTAGAATCTGCTCCCATTTAAGCTTTTACACTTTCTAAGCACATTAGAGAAATCTTAGTCTACATTATGGCATGTCACTTTGATGAATGCCCTTTGATGAAGGCATGTTCCCAATATTTTGTGTTAAAATGTAGATGGAGCATAAGCTGTTTGTATACAGTGTCCTGAAGTCCTTTTCATGAAAATACATTCACAAAAAGTTTTCAGCAAGTGTGGGGGAAAAATATTCAATAATAAATCCATTCCTGTTCTTACATGTAAGCTTCATATTAAGGCATAGATGAAAAGGAGTCACCAGATATTTAGTGTTAAAATCTATGCTGCCAGTTCCTCCTCTTCTAAATTCCTCCATTGCATCCATTTTCTCTCAGCTATGCCCTTCTTCAGATGCCTGTTCCCAAACTCTCACAGACTTCTCCTCCCTGTTCCCAGGATTTTCCTCTCTGTGTCCTGATCTTGATTTGAAAACCAGCTAATCCTATCCCTGAAACAGTGACCAGAAAAATCCCTAATAAAAGAATAAAAATAGATAAAAGTGGGGAACGCCCTCGGTGTCCGTGACTGTTTCTGAATGGGAGACCTTGCAATAAAGTGCCCCACTCTTATGCGAGACAGAAAAACAGCACATCAGAAGCAGTGTTGAACCATGAAGCATGTAGAACAGCTGAGAACCAAGTCTAGAAAGATTTCAGCTATCCAAACAGAGTGGGCAACCTCACAGTGACCTGAAAAACTGTCTGGACTCTGTTGGTTGTACTGAATAGTTTTCCAGATATCAGCTCAGTTGCACCACCATCTAGTGTCTTTTGGGTGGAAATATGTATCCTCATGCCATTGCCAGTTGTGACAAAGGACCTGTAAGTGGGAGGTGAGGTGGGATACCCAAGGGTATCTCAGTTAGCACAGGATGCCTACATTTATGCAGTTTACTGAAGCCCCCATCAATTATAATGGACACATAGACACCTGCACCAAATTTAGATACTGATATGAGGACAAGTAAATTTTGATGTCATAGTCTGTGAATTAGGAACTTAATGCAGATGCACAATCCTAAGTCTAGTATCAAGGTTGCCATACCTTATGTTACTCAGAAATCTGTGCTGGATTGGCAAATATGACACAGGATCTATGGGAGATGACAGAGCTTCGGTTGTCATCCTGGACAATCTTGAGTCTCCCACTGACTCTGCCATTCCAGTGAAGATTTCTTGATACCCCACGCCATCTCAGATGGTCCTGGATGTCTGTTAGTGAGCTCAGAGTCTCACTTCTCTGGATTTCTCTGAGGTTTGGAAGCACTAGACAAAAGTTCATCATACAGCAACAAACAAGTTAATAAGAGACTAAGAGAGCCTGCTGGTTTCACCTGACTGCCTTTCTGTCATTATTAAATTACTTTGTAATAACTTCAGAATTTTGTGTTTAATACACATTAATCTGTCAGCATGGTTCTGAATTTTATTGATTTGCCTTTGAAATCTCTTCTGTGACAATGGGAAGTGTCAGGAGCTCAGGTGCGTTAACTATAATTGGCTCATCTTCATACCACATGGCAGAATAATAAACACTGAATGGCAACATAATGAAAAGGTAATCATGCCACTTGGCCACGGTGATGGAAGCTGGGATAAGCAATAGCATGTTTATTTGATTTTCTGGATCCAGATATTATTCAAGATAAAAATTTCTTTCCAGTTTCCTGCTCCTTCACACCAGCTTGACAGACCAGTTTATTCCTGGTTATAGGGATTCAGGTAGAACAGAAAGGTTGACAAACAGTGGCAGATTGTGAAAGAAAAGACTGACAGTAGAATGAAAACTTATCACAAGATTCAGGTTTCACATGGTTGAGTCTTAGCTGTGAATGTATATCATTTAGTGGAGGAAAACGGAATATTTGGCAAGGGGTGTTAGTGGAAGGCCGATGTCTGAGGAGTAACAAAACTGTGAAAAGAACAGTGAATTTCTAAACTCTCAGTTGCCTGGTTGAATCCTTAGCTAATTCACTCTGCTTTGAGCTGCTGAAGATTTGATACTGTCCACATTGACATGTGCCTAGTAGAGATAAACCTCTTTGGCTTTCACGTTCACCCAGTCAGGAGGTAATTCTCAATGTTCAACTTATCAAGAAGAACAAAGCCGAATTAGTAAAAGCTTTGCAGTGATCTAAATGATAATGGTTAAAATGACATGAAGTTCAGAAGATTTAGCATAAGACCATAGGAGCCTGAAAGAAAAAAAAGGGAGAGAAATAATGATTGATGGGCATGATACTATTGCAGTACAGAGCACTAAAGAGTATAAAGCATGATAAATCGATCAAGATGACCTGACTTGCAAAAGAAGGTTGAGAAATGTCACATTTTTCTGAATTTCTGAAGGCTTGGAGATGAGCAATTAACATAAAGAAAGGCTGTGTCCTTAAGCTTAATGAGAGAGGAACAGTATTGATGTGAATTTTATTATGTTTAGATTGTGTGCTGGTCACATGTAGTCCTGTGCAGTACTTTAAAAAGTTAATGAGCAGACACTAAAAAATGATTCTGATAAAGGATCCTGACAAGATAGTCGGGAAGTGATAAGTATTAAATGAATGTATTACAAGGAAAAGCAAGAAAAACTGTGACTAGGTAATTTTTTTGCCCTGTGACAGTGCTCTGTCTCTCAGAGGAACATAAATTGATTTCAGACTGTTGAGATTTAGACGACATGTCCAACATAATGGAACTAACCCCTCAATACTGAGAAAATTGGAACAGTAAATAAACACGACAAGTTAAACAGAGATGGTGCTGACAACCGTGAAGCACCTTGTGGACCTCACAGCTGGCCTAAGCTTAAAAATTAGCATTTTTAGAAAGACTTGCTACGATACCTAGCATGTATGTCCCTCCTTTTTAAAAATCAGAACTTACTGCATAAAAAAGCAAAATTGGATGTGCCTTTGGATCTGTGAAAGATCTTTTTCTTCCTCAGTATATTCATATACTTCAGTATGTCCATATGATCACAGAACAAAAACTATCAATTTGTGCTTGAAGACCATAGCTGGCTGAAGGAATCTGGATGAACAGTACAATTAATCAGTGATGGTCATCAAACTGGATGTGATAAATAGCTTTTTCCTCAGGGTTCCCCAAAGAATACGTAAATAAAAAGACATTAAAGGTAGATCTGTGTGCTTTTTACCCAGTCACCACGCAGTTTTGGTGGTGTATAATCCCAATCAGCTAGGATAGGAAATAGTTTGTAGGGGAATATGTGCCTAGCTTTTTTTATTTATTTTTGTTTTTAACACTTAAGAGCTAATTTAAAAAGTATAATTCATGTCCCAGAGATCAACAACAAAAGATCTACCTCAGGGGAAGAGGAAGGAACAGGTTGATTTAAATTAGAGCTTGTTAGTGCTCTTTGACAAAGCGAGTTTTCATTGGTGAATGCTGATTCACTAAAGACATTTTTGTGAAAAGCAGTTTCATTTCCAGAATACACTGAACTTTTTTTTTGGGGAAAAAAAAAAATAATTCAAAAAACAGCTCTCAGATGAAATTTTTAGTTAAGTTTTAGATAAAATACCTAGTGACCATCTAATGTTTAGCAAGCACTAAATATTAGATGCTCCTGACAACATGGAGCCTGAATTAACTTATTCTATTAGAAACAGGCCTTCGTTTCTCATAACTTAAGTAAGTTTTTGATCTATCCGGCAACTGGTGGTTGTAGACTAAGTTGCTCTGTTTCTCAGTGCGTGTTCTCTTTGGCGAAATTTTTTAAACGATCTGGGACTCAATCTTGGTAGGACGTGTTTGAAACAACAATATTTCATAGATGAGAGGAAACCAATTACGATACCATTCTAGTTTCAACTAAATTATACATCCAGCTACTCAGAATGTAATAATTCAGCAATTATTGCTGCAATTTGAAAATATTAGCAAATATACAACAGAAAGCAATCAAAAATATCTTCAGATCCTCCATTGAACAGCTTTTCCATGCAGAATGCTCTGAAAGTTGTGTGAGTGTTCTGCTATACAAAGACAGACCCTAAATAGGAGACTTGCGGAACATCTTTAATCTGATGAAGATAATTTACTGTTAATAAGAACTGGAAAAAACAGTGTGCAAGTAGCTATCCCATATTAATGAATAAAAGCAGGTATCTCTGTGCACAAACACAAGTAATGAATTTTTATTCATCCCTTTTCTAGCACGAATGAGTTAGAAATGCAACTGAATTGCAACTTCTACACCAGCACTCTGCAATAGATACATTTTGATTTAATGACGAAAATAAATTATCTTGTTCTTTATCTCTCAGACAACATAGGGGAGCAGAAAAAAAAGCTTGTGAATGCTTCAGAAGTAATGCTCACTCTCTAGAGACTAGGTTTAATCCTCCACATGCAAAATTTCAGAAGCATTTATTTTTCTTTCCTAAATTTGTTGGGTTAAATTTGAAACACTACTTTCAATACAGAATTAAAATAATTAATGCTTTCTTATTTATTATATTGCTTTCTAAATCACTATTATTTATTTTTACTTCCACTATTCTTTGAGATTTGTGTATATTTCCAAATATAACCTTTGTAGTTTTAAATAGCAAAAGGGGAAATTTTCGAAAAGTAGTAACAGTAAACTTTCATTTAGGGCTCTTTTTCTGACTTCATCATTACAACGATGTTTATTATCTTTGTGTTTTATCACCCCAAATTTTAAAATTGGTGTAATAGTACTTTCCCCTTTTTTAAAAAATCTCTGAAATCCCTAGAATTTCTTTGTAATTTTTTTTCTTCATTACTAACTCTTATTTAAAAAGCCACAGAACTGATGTCAGAGTTACTGCTCTGGAGAAGCATCATCACTTCCAGCATTCAAGACTGATCTGCAATGTGAAGAATATGTCAACCTGGGATGCTGGTGAAGAAGATTTTATTTTGTGGCGATGCAGCAGGTTTTGATTTGCTGTTTCCTTCCTGCCCGAGATGGACTCCCACATGAGCCAAAGATTTAAGCTAGATCTGCCTAGAATCCTTCTTACAGACAGCTCCAAAAGCTGTCCAAGCCAAACCAAAACACAAACCACCAGGCTTTATTACAATACAACTAAAAGAAGTAAATTTTTCAAACAGAGAAAATGCAAAATGATTAGCTGGAATACAGAAGCGAGAGGGGTTTCTGAACAGTTTGTCCTGCTCACCATTTCTCTACATTACAGGTTCTTGTTTCCAGTCAATTTCTTGAGTTAAAACAAGCTTTCTATAGTCCTTGCCAGTCCCCAGAAGATTTTCATCCCATTCCCTCTGAGGCCTATGTCTCTGCTCCCTGCTGCTCTCAGTAAGTTCCTGGATTTGGCTGCAGACCTCCAGATCTCTGCCCTGAGTCCTCTCCCACTTGCTTAGATCCCACAGCTATTGGAAATGTTTCTCCATGAGGAGGACCTCAGGGAGGAGTGATCTGTCTTCACTGCAGGAGGACCTGCCTGAACCAGGTACTTTTCAGAGGAAGGGAGGTAGCATACACACTTGGAAGAAACCAAATGGGCGCTTTCCATCAGACTGCTATTATCTACTTGACACGGAGGATGGTTGTAGCTGTTTTAAATAAATAGATTTTCGTGTTAACCATAAATGTCTTTCAAGCAGTTTTATAGCCAGTAGACTCTGGTACCCAGAGTGTTATAGGTCAGGGACTGTGCTTCCTTTCTGCTAAAAAAAGGATCATCCTACAACATGGCTCCTTAGAGAATTGCTTACATGACCCAAAATATCTTTTCTGAATCCCTAATTCTTCACTAACTGGTTTCTATCCTTTCAGCTCTGTTTTAGGCCACTTTTTCCAAGCCAGGTCATTTTCTTCCATTTCTACAAGCTTTTAATGAACCACTGCTTGCAAGATTCCTCACAGGAAATAAATTCTGAAATGATATGCTTAATTGTCTGTACAGGAAATGAGACATATTACAGGAGCTGGGTATTAAGGAAACATCTTTCCATCCACCTTGCACATGGACAATTGAATCAGCCATTACTGTTGACAACAAAGAACTGCATGGAAAATCCTAGAGAAATCCCACATTTCAGGTTGTTACTAACAGTAACAGAAACTAGTTAAACATAAGACTCCTGCAAGAGGATTCATCTTTGCATCGTATATGGAAGTGTCATGTAATAGCTTTGAAGTAAATGTGGGAAATGGAAAAACAAATATGAACTTAAGAAGCAGGAGAAAACTATCTGGAACAGGATCTCATTGATTTTGCCAATATTCATAATAAATGCAATAAAATAGTTTACCAATGACATCTTACTGAGAAAAATATATAAGCAATAAGTTTTATTTTAAGAAATTGTGCTGAATTTGCCTTTTTCATTGTGATGCTATGCTCAGCTGATTATCTATTCAAAAGCACTTTGGCAAGTTTGGGTTGCATTCTTTGCTCTGTGTTTCAGGAAATAATTTACACTAACTGCATAAAAATGTTTCCTGTTTGTTGCTGCTTAATTTATTAAGCATTCCACATTGCTCTTTATCAGAAATGTGTCATCTGTCCAACGACGTGGACTAATCTCTCTGCCATCTGCAAACTTTGTCAGTATTGATTTTATGTTTTCTAAAGGATCTTCATAAAAAATGTAATATAGTCAAAAGCCAAGAATTTATCCTAGAGGAAGCTCATTAAAAATAAAATCCCTTACTGATTTCCTACTTATAATTATGTTAAAAGATCAATCAGTTAACCAATTTTTCAATTCAATGTAAGCCATACTAATTTTACTTCTTTCCATTATTAAATGAGTGGGACTGTTGCATGTAAAGCCTTAAAAAATCCATTCTATAAAAACAATTAATTTTATAATTAAACTTGCAATATTAATAAAATATTATGATATATTTAATCTGAAATAATCTTTTTTTTTTCTGCAAGCCCATATTTAAAACTTCCTTTTTATAAAAAAACCCAGATTACTCTCTATGGAAGCATAAATGGGATTCCACATTTAGCTATAGTGTGTGAGACAGATTCCAACTTTTGTGATAATATGGGGTTTTTTTTTTTGCATACCTTCAATTGTTCTATGCTCGCCTCTGGTGTTTGGGCAGGACTCATCTCACACACCCTTGGCTGCCTGGCTGGTCAGCTAAGCTATGGTCCTCAGCCAGACTTCTCTGTAATCAGTGGAGCATGAAGGGCAAACTCAGAGAACGAGCTGCTTAAGCAATGACTGAATAAAAGGATGTAAGTCACCCTCTTCAGGTGCCTATTTTCCACCACTGACTGCAGAGGTAACTATTTTGACTAGTGTAGGCTAGAAATCTAACTTTTTTTACAGTTAAGTTGGGATTCATCTAACCAAATATGAGCAGAAATTTAAATATGAATCTTTGGCAAGTGAATTTTAAAAAACTTTAATAATCAACAGGGAAGAAGAGTGTCTTTTAGAATACTTCTCATTTTGGCTACTTTAGATGTTTACAGTAGCTGAATGGCACCACAGAGGTGCCTTCTTTCCTCATTGTACAGGGATCCCTGCTTGCTGCCCAGCTCAGATGAGGAAGGATGCCCTGTAGCTGTCTACACAGGATCCCTGATAACAACAGCTGAGGTGAAAGTGGCTGTATGTGTTGCAAGGCAAGCATGGGAAGATAGGCTGAAGTATGTAGCATGTAAACCAGTTTCAGTTTCTTTGCCTTTAAAGACCCGTAAAAATGCACATTCACAATTAATTATCATTAAATGACTGTTTAAAAAGGGCCATTTCGACTGAAACTATATATAGTTGGTTCTTCTTTTAGTACAATGCATCCTAATGTGTTTCTATTAGGATAAAGAGCTGGTTAAAGTTGAAAGTCTGGTATGCAGCGAACAACTTACAAGATAAACCTCTTGCTTAATTAAGATCAACCTTAGCAGAAATAATTGTAGTAGTTGATGTCCACGTAGTGAATGTTAGCTGGGTCAGACTATCTAGCTGTTCCTATTTTAGAGCCAACCCTACCAGCCATTGAGATCTCTCAGGAATGCTATCTAATAAAAAAACCACACACTGCATTATTTTTCAATTATAGTGTGAGAATAATTTGCTGTGTGTGTAATCTCAATGAACGCATCTGGCAAGCTGAAATCAAAAAGCATGTCTTCGTTCTTTCTGTTTGCATCAGTTTCTAAAGAACTTTTATATATAAAGAAATATGTATTTGTTTTATATCAATATATGTATTCAATATTATGTAATAAAGAGACAAGATTAAACAACTTCTCTTTATCTCTGAGAAGTACTGTGGAAGGAGTTTAAAATTATCCAAATGGTGATTTATTACATTCAGACAGAGATCCTCTCTTTTAGCATCTTAGGCCCCCAAACATGAGAAAGATGGGGAACGACAGAATAATATAAATGTTTAGATTGGGAGGGACAGTTGGAATTCATCTAGTCCAACCTCCTGCTCAAAGCAAGGCTAAGTTCAAAGGCTGGGCTGAGGTTCACAAGTGACAGCTTCTTTGAATTGCCTAAATGAAGGAAAATGGAACCAGAATGACAAGCAATAAACATACAAACTGAGGAAGGACCTGGGTAAAACATGGAAAAAGCTAGTGAAGAAGGGCAGAAATTGGATGGAGATGGCTGTCTTTGGCTCTGCCACGTTTGTTGGCTCTCACTGGCCACGGATCAAAGCCCTGTGGACTTTTCTATTCCCCAGACTCCTCTCTGGACTGCTCTAGGACCTCCCATTGATGTAACCATTCGTCATTTTGGTTATACAGTTGAATTACTCTGCCAGAATCTTTCCATCTTCTTTTAGTAATTCCAGATACTTGTTCCTGAGAACATTACATGTTAAATAACATGAGGCTGAAGACATATGCAAAAGAGGAGCTGGATCTTCTGATATACTATCCCACTAGGATCATATTTACAAAATAAAAAGGAATGAGTTTCCCCACTGGTCATCCCTTTTTTCTGTAAGGAACAGATTAAGGTGTCTTCTGCACTACTTCAGAGATATGATAATGTTATACTGCAGTAAGAGGCACTGCTTGGCCCTAGATACCTAAAATAACCACATCTATTGAAAACAAGCAGTTTAAAATATAGAAATTATTTCACATGGATAGATGTTGTCTTCGCATTGGCAAATGTATTTAGTTAAGCTATTAAAATATATGCAGATAATACTGCAGTATTTCCCATAATCAGCAAACCTTTTCTATGATGCTAACTAATCCCTGAAGTATTACTTAATGAATTTTTTTATTCTTTAAGAAAAACTGCTTTGTTATTATTGCTATCATCATCATCACCACTTATCCTTTGAAAATATTAGCAAACTTTCTGCTAGGGAAAAAACCAACTCATTGTGGAAATGGAAATTAATTGACAAAATGAATTTAAAGATGATAAAAATATTTTCTCATTCAAAGGTTTTGGGTCTGTGCTTTAATACATGCATATAGTCTTTTCCTAATTATCACAGGATCTTGAAAGTTCTCTATCTAGAACACAAAAAATGCAATAAAAATGCTTACATTAGAGAAAAAATACTCTAAAACGTCCATTAAATATAATTTGCACCTAACTGAAATATAGACTAAAAAGAAGGTGACCCTAGGAATGTGTGCATAGAAAGCTTGCCTTCTTTTAGCTCATGCTAATAAAAGGTACAAAATAAAAAGTCAAGATTTTTCCCGTTTATCAAACAGGAAAACTGCACAGTATGTTTCTTACACACTGAAATACTATTCCAAGTTATGACAAATCTGGCTTTGGAAAGCAATTTATTTCTTTTAAAAATCTGTTTTGACACACTTGGGAGTCAACTTTCAGAGTTTGGGCCTGACAGCTTTGGCTTCCATGTCCTTTTTTATACTGTAATCTGAAGGTGACACAGCAAAGGTGTATGTATCCTGGTGTTGGTTTTGATTGTGTTTGAATTATGAGTCACCTAAAGGCTTCCTGAGAAGGGCAGTCTTGTATTTAATAAATGTATGCTCTTGGTTTATAAAAAAATAAAGTAAGTAGAGCATTACTCATAGAGGGCAAGTGTAGCCATTATAAAAGCTTTCCTTCCCTTTTTAAGAACGTAAAAGAAAATCGCTTAAAGAATTGTACAGGGATAAATACCTCATCTAGAAGACTAATTTAGTTTCTGCGTTTTTACTGGATAGGCAAACCGTAGGAGCCAAGACAGTTTTGTGACTTTTGTAAGTGGTTTAGGAGGTGCCTGAAAATGACACCTTCCCACCTCCCCAGTGCTGTGTCTCATGTCTGTAGCACAATAGATAATGTACTCACTTGTTTCGTAGTGTATTAGCTTACTTTATTACTATAAAATATTGCACTATATTACAAATCACCACGTCACAGCTTCTACACAATGTACTTTGACAACAGATTTTGAAACCCAACAAATGTTGTTTAATAGGACATTACATTATACTGAACCAACAGAAACATTGTTCAACACATTTAGACTAAACTTTAGACATGCCTCAGTACACAAGCACAGGTTGTATGGTACTTTTTTAGAGTCCAGCTCTGTAGTTCTCCCTCCTTCGGCTGAGATCTCCCAGATCTCCTCTGAGGAAGGCTAGATTCACTCAGAGCCTACACTATGGGCAATTAGGAAAAAAACAAGTTTCTTCACGCCCCAGTATCACAGTAGGTTCTCCCATGTACCATGCTTGGGAGGTAGCTGGCTTCAAAAGATGCCATTTTTCACTGAGATACACAGTCCAAGATAACCTGGTTAGTTTTCTGATAATACTGCTTGCAAGAACAGAGGAGAAACTTCTCTGGCCTGGCCAGATTCAAGGGTAGGCAAGCCAAAAAGTCTGTTTTCTCAAGCAAACTGTTCTTCAATTAGTATTCGTTCATTCACTAATACCAGTAAGACTGAAATCAGTCTGCAGTGCTGTCAGCAGAGCTCTTGGGTTCTCGCAGTGACGTGGGCTGCAGCTACCAGACACAAATGTGCCCTGCACTCCTCAACAGAGACAAGTAGTTGCCTGTCCTAAAGGCAGAGTTCCTGCAGCTCTGCATAAAGCCTAGGTGCATGGCATGTCTCTCTGTAGGCCTAATAATGATAACGTCTGACTGGTTACTGGAGGTAGCCTTATCTTGGGCATAAGAACTTAATGGCAAAATAGCCATTGGAGCAATGGCAGTTACCTCTTTATGACGTACAATGACGAGAATCTATGTCTACACATTTGTATTTCCTTTTGCTAAAAGGTCTTCTAAAGGAACTTGTTTCCCCAGTGTGCAAACTAACTCCTCTTCATGTCAACAAGAGTCAGGCACACACATCCCTAGGAGGTGTCCCCATAAGTTTTAATAGAGCACTGTTTAAATTTAATACAGACCATATAAGTCTACATTAGAAAACAGTTTCACCAATAATAAAAGTACTCTTGAAACAAAATGATTGCTAATAGTCATTAAAAACCTTCTATGCAATATATGTAAAAAAGATTTATCTAATGCTTTGCAAAATTATCCACAAATGTACAACACAGTGCACAAACATTAATAAGAAAGAAGCAGCAAAACCATAACACTACCACTTGGAAATGCAATGCAATTAATACTACTTCCATTAATACAGTGTAATAGCCACTAAGTATTATTGATGTCTATTTTTTCAGGAATCCATATTCATTAAGGAGGTCTGTGGTTTCTTTTTCTTTTATTCAGAAATATGGATGCAATTGCACACTGTTTCACTGCTAATCAGAGCTATACAAGAAAAAATATGAAAGTCTCATTAGCGTGAATTTTAGGATAACTGGTCTCCTGCCATGACTCCCTCTGTTCAAATTTGTCATTCCCTGTGCTACTGAGAGGTTACCATTTCTCTTACTAACAAGATTTAGATTGAATCCTTTCATAAACTAGGCTATATATGTAACTTATTTTTTAGTTTACCTGCTATAACGTGTAAAATATTTATTAAAATAGATTTAATACCATATGATTACAACAAGATGCTTAAAAATATTTCAAGTTAATCCAAAGTATAAAACAATCTCAATGTGTAGGACAAAAAGGATGTAAATAACTTGAAGGTTACTAGCAGAGTACATATCTCACAGCTAAAAAGACGATACTCTGTAAGGTGAGACATGCCTTGTAAAAATGAATCTGGAAATCAGTGCTTCCAGGAATTATGTTAATAGAACAGCAGTACTTCTTGCACAGTAACAGTATTTTCTAAAAATCTTTCAGAGATTTTATTTCTGGAATTAACATAGAAAAGACAACTGCCCCTCTCACAAGGCTGTTATGAAACTCTCTTGCACAAAATATTGATTTCTACGTAGGAAAGGTAGGAAGGGACAAGTGGCGAAGGCTGGGAGTGGGGAAAAGGGCAACATGACATCTAACAGCAAAGTCAATGAAGCGGACAATGTAGCATGACTCACAATATTTTTGATCATTAAATATTTCTGGCATGACTAGGTAAGAACAGCAACAAAAATGAGCAAAAAAATGAAACAACTCAAAAGCCAGCACGAGAAGGATACATTTACAGAAAACTCATGCTGAGGAAACTGTTGAATTTATGATGTCATATAAAAGCTCATAATTTTGAGATGGAAAGGAAAAAGGTCAGCTACAAACCTTTGTTTTCCATTGGTTTTAAAGCAGATAGACCCAGGAACAACAGAGCACTTCACAGAGGGATGGCAAAGCAAAATGGTGTGGTAAATTGGAAAGAGAAAATTGAAAGAGGATGTTTTAGTAGCATGTTGGACAGAAGAAATTTATGTCATTGACTTCTAGGTATCAATGGTTCACTTCAAGTGGGTCAGTGGTTCACTACTAGGTTCACGTGCACACTCCCTTTGTGGGATCCAATGTCCCTTAAACTCACAAACAAGAGATACATGTGCCATTTAAGAACACAGCAGAGTTAAAAATGCAGATGTTGACAAATGGATCTAAGTTCCTCTCAACATTAGAATACTCTCAAGAATCAGGAGAAAAGGGATCAGGAGTAAATGTACAGTTGGGGTAACTGCCTGGAGAGAAGAAAATATGGTAGGAAGCAGGAGAGCTATCAGACCTTGTATCTCCCAATATCTCTTGTCAGAGACAAAAGAAAGAAGCATACCTTGATGAACAAATTAAGCATGAACAGACTGCTATTAATTCAGAGTACCCATAAGAAGCAATTAAACCAAGACTGGGTTCCTTTAGGAAACAACTAGAATGAAAAAAATCACCAGTGAGTCAGGGATGTAAAACAGTAGAGACAGAAGAATGACAGAAAACCTCCATAAGTCCCTAATCAAAAACCTATACCATTCTCCTAACAACTTCTTCAAACCCACAGTACTGTTGACTAAAAGTCCTGAACTGGGGATGAGCAAGCCATGAGACACAGGGTCTCCAGTTTGCACCAGGTACTCTCTAATATTTTGAATGAAGAACTACAGGATTGGAGTCAAAGCTCTAGAGACCTCAGTGATGGGCTGAGGTTGTGGAACCAGGAGATCAGAACTGCCTGGGCCAGACTAATGTTAGCAGGGTGATGGTGCTGCCTGCAGCTTTACCTTGTGCAGCTTTCCCAAGAGGGAGGAAAACTTGGAGAAAAAGAAGCCTGGAGAAGAGAAGGCTCTGGGAAGACCTTACAGCGGCTTTCCAGTACTTAAAGGGGGCCTGCAGGAGAGCTGGGGAAGGACTTTTTACAAGCACATGTAGTGATAGGACGAGGGGGAATGGCTTCAAACTGGAAGAAGGTAGATTTAGATTAGATATTAGGAAGAAATTTTTCACTTTGAGGGTGGTGAGGCACTGGAACAGGTTGCCCAGGGAAGTTGTGGATGCCCCATCCCTGGAGGTGTTCAAGGCCAGGCTGGATGGGGCTTTGAGCAACCTGGTCTGGTGGGAGGTGTCCCTGCCTATGGCAGGGGGGTTGGAACTAGATGATCTTCAAGGTCCCTTCCAACCTAAACCATTCTATGATTCTATGATTCTAAGTATGAGCTTTCCTGACCAGAGGAATTGAAAGACATTTTATAGCAAGTCTGGACAGAAAAAAAATATTCACGTCAGTGGTAGAGTCAAATGTCAGTCAAAAAATATTCATGTCAGTGTCAGAGGCAAATCTGAGATCAGTCCATGGAAAGGGCACCAAGGATGTAGTATTCCTTCCACTGAAGTCTGTTCATTTTGAGGGACTAGGCTTATTCACTACAATATGCAGAAGTGTTTTTTGTGAAATTTCTGGCTGTTTTGGAAATTGCTGATGCTTCATGTAAGGTACTAGTATCTGTTAGCAGTCTTAAGGAATTACAAACTTCTGCCGGGGTTTATACAAAATCTAAAAAAGATACTTGGCCATTCTTTTATTCTCACAGTTTACATCTACGTAGTTTAACTCTCCCTTCTCATCTTGACTGTGCATTGTGTGTGGCCCACGCAATCTCCCGTATTGTGTCAGGGTGAAGCTGGCTGCTGGCTTATTCCAGTCCCATGGCCAGAGTGGGTAACAATTAACCAATATGGACAGTACATCAGTGTTCTGGCTTCATTTCATACTACAGTCTCAGTTTCTCAGAGTCTGTTTGGATTCCACCATCATAAAAGAGCCATCTGATGTAGGAACTTTGTCAGGCTCCCACTTTTGCATTTAGTTTTAATGTTTCACTCAGAGCATTCGTTTAGGACTTGCCATAGCTTCATGAATCAGTCCTGGGTTGTCTTCAGATTTCCTTAACTGCAGTATTTCAGACATAGACTTGATGGATCTACATTTGAATGTGTCAGTTCTTTTTTAGACAGGAACATTTCTGGGGCTGGGCTGCTGTCTATAGGTGTATATATTTCAAAGGTACTTTCCAAAAGAGATGCCATATGTCAGGTACTTGGATATCTCATTTAGTAGAACATGCCAAAACCAATTTTTAATGTCCTTATTAGTGAATATTCTGCTCTACATAAATTTGGTACATACTGCTTCAGCCACGTAGTGCTATTTTTCAGTAGTTCTGGACTAATGCAGAACCTCTGCTCTATCCACATTCAGAAAGACTGATTTTTGAGAGCTCTTCCACGCTATTTCAGCAGCATATACTCAATGCAAACTGCTGCAGAAGCTGAGGATGAAGTGTGAAGGCTGAAGAAAAGCTGGAAAGGGGTAAATCTCTTTGGGTAACAAACACTTTCATATATTTTTCTTACCTTCTTTTTTTCTGTTCATTTTTCCTTTTTTTTTTTTTTTTAGGCAACACGTTACCACCATCTTTTCCTTGCATTTTATTTTTTTTCAGTGTGAACACTTCTGTCGGCTTACAGTAATCAATGGAAACTATATGGCTGGTCAGCAAAAACAGATGCAAAGAAACTGAACTAAACAGGGCATCTGTGTTTAGCAAAGAACCTGACTAATAAACAAAAAGAAGATTGTAAGTTCTCTAGCCAGACTACCATAGTTGTCATCTAAACAAGTGCTGCTTAGCATTTGCTTAGACATACAATGATATTATTCCCATGGGGTTTTTTAACAAGCAGGTAAATTACTACTTCTGCTTTAGAAATTTTAAAATGAGTACACTATAAATTCAGTAGGACTTCCTCCAGCTGGATCGCACCCCATGACAAGTCTCTGGTGTTGGTTCAGACAGTTTTTTTAGTGGCCTATTTAGAGTACTGCTGTTCTCTCCATCTTTTTGAAACATGCAGACCTTTCCTTTCCCTGCATTCTCCGGCTGTTGACCTCCTAAGCTTGGGGGTCAATGGCTTTTTACATGCTGTAGCACGCATAATATATGCATAGGAGAGAGTATTTTTTCCTGTATAAGATGCTTTTTTCCTATAGTGGGAATATACATCAGCCAATGTCGATCTGTTTCTTGTCTACAATGTAGATAAGATTGCTGGATGAGAGACAGAAATTAAGTCACTTACAAAAATGGATTTGCCACAGTGAACTATGCAGTGAGGCCATATTCCTATCAGAGACAGAATACATTACAAGGCAACAAACAACCTTATGCAAAACACAGCCTTCCTCCTCCATGGGCAGGAATAGTACTTTGGTCTTAAGCTTAAAAATGAGATGCTAAAGACAAGATGCATAGGGTAATAATGGAAAATGATGATATTTTTCAAGTGTCATTACACATTAGAGGTAATAAAATAAAAATTGGATCCATGAGTAACGAGAAAGTACGCCTTGCTTCACCGGTGTCACAGACTAAATATTTTAGAATCATAGCAGGTTTCTCTAAGTTTTGTTTTGTATTCAGATTATCTCACATGACCAAATCTTGTAATCTGTTTCTTATTCATAACGTGGGATAGACGCATACATCTGAACCAGTCATCCTCAATTCCCTTTATAGTCACTCAAGCAGAATATATAGTTTTAGGGTACACCTGACTTATTTGAAACACCCACATTGGAATGGTAGGAATTGCACCCTAGAAAGACCTATTTCTGCTCAGGGACTATAAAAGGAAACCCGAGGACTAGCATAGATATGATTACCTGCATTATAGATGTTACATGGATTCCCTTTTCCTATAAATTTATGGAAAAAAGCAAGTTGTTACCTTAAAACAGTTCTCATATCTCTGTTAAGCGATGATTTAGCCATCTCTCAGGTACAGCAGGTTTGTCTCATACACCCATTTTTTCACTTCTTCTGAATCACTCAAACAAACAAGCCTTTTCTTTAATTTCAGAGTCTAACAACCTTGCATTAAGGTATATTCCTTATTTCTGATGTAAAGACATTTCTGATAGTAAACTTTCATTTGTTCTGTATCGTCCCATTAAGCTTAATCACTCTGTAGTACTTCCAAACAGTTGCTTTAATCTTAGTCATTGTTTCACCACGAACAAACATGCTCTCATTCCCTCCCCTGCATTCACTAAAGCAGCAAACCACCCCCTGCCCCAACAACTGAGGGATAAGACTCAGGAACACGTTACTGCATTTGGACCTAATATTTTCTGTCAGCTGAGCTACTGTTACTACCTGTACCTCCATGCCTGGCCTGACAAAAGACAAGATGGTGTAAATTTATACTGTTTTTATTGAAGGTTGAACTTGATGCAGTATCTCCTATATGCCATGGCAATCTGTAGAAAACAGCCACAGCTCAGTTAATGCACCAGAACTTGTTAAAGTATCATGTTGATCAACTTGTTTTGATCATGAATCGATGCTCTAAGAAGAAATTCTCTTGAAAGAGAGGAATTATCCTCAGGGGCTTGGGTATGTTGCTGCTTCAGGGTTTTTTTTGCTGCTGTCCTGCACTGATTGCTGAAATATCTGTTTTCCTGTCTATTATTACTCAGGCTTGTTCAGCATACTGGATTTCACACTCCACTTCTCTCTGAAGATTGGTGTTCCGAATTGTTTTCCTCTAGAGGGGGATTAGCTTGCATTTTTCAAAATAAAATCCCATCTTTGGGCGTTACGTTGACCCTTCTAATCCCCTTTATACTCTTCTTTTGCTATGCAATTCTCCCTAATTTGTCAGCATCTTCAGAAAAAAATGTCACCTACTCCACTGTTCCAGATTCTTAATGGATGTTAAATAAAACCAGATTCAATACCAACTAATATAGCACCTCTGCAACAATTAACTTTCTCCACTGACATCAGTTGGCCTTTACTTATCACTCTTAATTAGGCTTCGTTCCAAAGAAATGTCAGATTCTGTCTCTTACATTCTTTTAAATACAGATATGAAAAATACTTTATTGGCTATGTGATTCTACAGCTATTTAAATCACCTTATGTTTATTATTTCTGCAATTTGATAAAATGTTACTATATTTCTTGTTCTAAGGATTTGGCATAGGCACACAGCAAAGCTTCACCGTCCAACCCCTACTCTTCAGAAGGAAAGTAATTAGTATTTCTGCATAGAATCCTGTTTTCTTTTGAAGCACAGAGTAACATACAGTCAGTGATATAAGAATGCCTTTAGAGGAACAAACACCTTTAATTAAAGAAATTCAATCATTACTCACTTCAGGTAATAATAAATTGTGATGGATACTCATTTCAAACCATCGAAGAAAATCTGGCTAAAATATTAAAAGCTATGAAATTACTTATCACTGTCAAGGTATTAAGACTTCTTCTGCTGTTATTGCTTCCTTACAGATAAGTCTTGACTCTCCCCCTCCCGTGGTGTATATTCAAGCTTACTGTGTCAGGCTGGTCAGAGAAACTAAGTTGCTAGAAGCTATTTTTTTTAAAACAGAGAAAAAATACACTATGGATCTTTGTGGTGAAGAAAGAAACATAAAAACCTATTGTACAATACTTTTACAACAAAGGAAAAGGAGGCAAAATGGCTTATCAAAACCAGTAACCAGCCTTGTAAAGGGCTAATAGATTGCTCTGATTTTGATCTACCTTAATGAGTCAATCTATACAATTATATCTAAAGCTTGCAGCACTGCTTTGGGACTATAAGAGTTTGCTGCAGACACCACACAAACTATTATGAGGTGAAAGGTCTGGAACTGCTCTAGTTTTACCCTTATACAGAGGTGGGACCATTGACACTCAAAACACAAAAAGGAATGTACAACAAACCGTTAGATTTTGCCTAGGATACTTAATTGCAGACACACTTTTCCAGAACCAATGGTGTTACCTCCCGCAACATGGAAATTAATTTCCAATCATCTAGTACACAAGGATGTAGTGAGTATATGTATGTCTTATGGTTTAGAACCTTTTACACACATTTTTGTAATTGTACAGACTTTCCAAACTTACCTCCTCTATGGATAATCAAAGAAGTTTCACTTCCAACAGGACATTCTTTAAGTATATCCACTACTTCTGCATGGCTCAGGTTCTGTACATTCTGCTGGTTGATCTCAACAATGAGGTCACCTTCACACAAACCAGGACATCCCTGAATGTCTAGAATTTGCTTCACCCTCTGTCCTGTAGGACTGTCTGCTATAGTGAAGCCAAAGCCCTGGGCCCCTTTCACAATGGTTAAGGTCATGAGTTCAGCTTGGGTGGCCCCAGAAGAAGCCATTGATACATTATCATCATGGGCAGGTGGTGGGAATGTGCTATCAAGCTGACTATCTGCTGGAATGGAGTGCAAGGAGTGTGGTGGTCGATCTGTTACGTCTGGAACAGACTGAGAAGTCCTAGAAATGTATTCCAAATAAGTTTCATAGTTATGTCTTCCATTTACCACTACCGGAGGCCTCTCCATTACTGCAAGGGGTGGCACCATGCTGTTGGCAGGATCTTCAGGATCAAAGGGCAAAGGGTATCCACGACATAGCACCAAGTTGACACTCTGACCAATAGGAACAGACTGGAAGAGTTTGACTACATCTGCGTGAGTATGTCCAAGGACACAAACTTCATTAATATAGACAATGACATCACCTAGAAAGAGAAGAAAAAATAGTGACAATATGAGGCAACTTCAGTTACTATATATGCAGTGCAAGTTTTTTTTATGAGATAGAACTCTACTAAAAAAATAAATAAATTAGATCAACATCCTGACTCAAATATTAGAGACAAAAATTTAAAGTTCTTCGGCCAGTAAATGTAAGGCAAAATAGGCAACGACACTGCTGTTTCTTTTCTGTGGAAACTCACATCTGGAGAATTAGGCTGGATCCAGACATACACTTTTTCTTAACTACCTTTCAGTGTAGTCCACAGATTACTTTTTTACAAGATACAATGGAAGTTTATTTGGAGGGTTAGTTATCAAGAAATACCATTGTTTGGTGAAGAGTAAAAGGGAAAAGTAAAGGAAATAGTAAATACTCGTGCACTTAAAAATCCATGAATAGGGATGCAAGACTGCATGCATGTGCATAAGGAAATGCTTTTTGTATTGGTCATGATATTGACAGTTTCCTGTTAAATGCCACTACTTGCCATCAGACATCCAGGACTACTATGGTCATTTCCTATTCTAGGCATGAACTAGACTGTATCTTGCATATCATAGAGATGTTTAGTGTAATTTTGATGTAGCCATGATGGTTCAAGGACAATGACAGGACAAATTTTGTAGCTAGGTGTAATAGCTTAGAAATAGCTTAGAATTAGAAAAATCTAGGCAAATGTCTGAAAATCAGTTTAATATTTCCAGCTGAACCAGATGGTCAAATAATAATAAAGATAACACCTTTCCCTCCAAATTTTTTCTGGTGTATAGTACGTTGTTACCAGTCACAGCACATATGAAAGCAGAATACTTTAAGTCAACACGCTATTTATGGGTCTCCATATTGCTCATGCACCAACCAGCTTCTGTTACTGAAAAGTTCAGAAATAAGTTCAGGTTCCTTCTTATTGTTAGACTAGACCTATATATTTATAGCCATAAATAATTTTTTACAGTACTGTTAAGGTGCATATTAAAATAAAACCCCAGTAATCAGTACAAACAATATTCAGAATAGTTTGATGACCCATAGTCAGTTTCCACTTTAATAAAACAGTTTGCATCTTTATAAGAAAGGAGAAGGATGTTTGGTTAGAGAACTCTGCAAGTTAAAGTCTTTTTCTAAGCGAAGATTGCCTTGTTATCCTACCATTACTTAGGAACAAGAAATCATTTATGCAGACAACAATGTGAGGTGTCTACAAGGTATACAGTTCAATAATTGACATCATAACGTAATGTTTTTTAATGGTATTTGAAAATTCGGCAGTAAAATGAAAAGGATTTAGGGAGGATAAGGTGGTTTATGTGGAATTGCTTGAAGTGTATTTATGAAATTATGTTTTTCAAGTACTTCAATCAAAAGATCTAATCAAGCAAACTGAGGAAAAAAGAGCATCATCAAGATGCCAGTGCAAGGGCTGTTTCTATGTGACAATGAAAGGCAAAGGCTGTTTCTATGTGAAAATGAAATGGTCAATTCTCACATGATCAGATGATCAGCCTGTCTAACAGCCTGACAGTAATTAATTGCATACGCACAAATTGTGATTCAGAGAAAGATTTATTCAGAGGGTGTCTAGGGAAAAAGTGCTAAGAGAGTTTGTTTAAATGTTTGTGAATATTATTCACAGAAACCTTAGGAGCTGCAAATACTGTCTTAAATGCGCATCATAAATAGATTTCAAACTATAAGCAAAAGCAGTAAGGTCACTTCACAGGCATTGCTGAAAGAACTCCAATGCTTTTGTCTCAAGCAGCTGAGAGTGAACCAGTTTTCAAAAGTCAAGATTTAAAAAAGAGAAAGAATGTACTGCACTAAATTATCGTGGCAATGGCTGCAATTCATCATGATTTGCTGATGCCCTGGTATAGAAAGATCTTACCTGCATTCTCATCCCTGGCTTCCGCATTAGCAGTGAGGCTGACATTGCTCATAATAGGACTGATACTGTTGAACTGAGACCTCTTCAATGCATGCTCCTGTTTCAGTAGCTTATGCCTAAATAGTACCCTTGCAACTTTCTAATCCATGCAGTCTTTATTTCCCTGAGTTGTTGGCAATGCAGATATGTGGTGGGAGGAGACCAATCTGTTTGTTCATCCTCTCTTGCAGTACTTCAGCAGGGTGCAAAAGGAATAATGCATTTATTGTGTTGGGCAAGTAAATCGTTGTCTGTTTTCACCCTTTCACTTTATGCATTTGTACAGGATTAGCTATATCTAAAACTTAAACCAGTATGTTTTTCATAAATCAGAAAATCAGATAAACTAGTTGACATTACACACATCTTCAGTGAAAATAAATTAGCTTGTGCACAAGGAGTGCAGTCAGGAAATATATAGGCCAAGTAGCCCCCTTGCCCAGTCACTAAACAGGCAAAAATGAATGTTAGGTCTTGGGTAAGAACTCTTTCTTCAAATAATGACCCTGCGTTATCCCTCACAAGACAGCAGAAAATTATTCAGCATTTCCTGAATCAATATTTTTAAAGGTCTTTGTGGTTTCTGAGGTATAACATGAACAGTATGCCCAGGCACATTCTGCAGTTGCAACTCACTCGCAGTTGAGCTGTTTGGGACCCATAGTGCTGTACTGTCATACAGAGAACGTATGGCTGAAGGTTAAGAGGGGTAGGGAAAAAGGCATGAGTTATTAAGTTCAACTCAAAGAAATAGCTACAGTGGTGCCAAACTGGGGAAAAACAGAGTTTCAGATCATGAGACATGAAGGAGGAATAAAATGGGTTAATTTCAGAAATCCTTCAAGTAAATCTCTGGACTGTAGGAGTTTCTCCAAATCTAACTAATTTCCCAGGCTGAGAGTTCCTCATTGCTGACACAGAGAGAAGTACCCAGCACTTGGTAGGAAGAGAGAGATAAGTTAAGAGCATTACCGAGCCAGTGCCATGCTAATGCAAAGTTCAAAACCTCTCTACTTTAGGAAAACTCCCTGAATGATTCCTGTAGCATCCTTTCTGCCTGTTCTCTCCTGCTGCTTCTAATAATAATGGGTGCGTATGGGCAAGCATAATAGCAATCCCTTTTATAATTCCTGCCTGATTTTCTGAGCAAGCCATAGTCTGCCTCCAGAAATCACAGTTTCACAGTGAGTGGGTATCTTTGAAGTTATGCAGAACATTTATATTAAGCATCAAACTTTGCTTGGCTTTTAGAATTAAACCTAAAAAAATGGCTGGAGCTTGCTAACAGAATCACAGAATGATTGAGGTTGGCAGAGACCTCTGGAAGTCATCTTGTCCAACCCCCCTGCTCAAGCAGGGTTGTCTAGAACCAGTTGCCCAGGATCATGTCCAGGTGGCTTTTGCATATCTCCAAGGATGGAGATCCCACAACCTCTCTGGGCAACCTGTTCCAGTGCTCGGTCACTCTCACAGTAACAAAGTGTTTCCTGATATTTAGATGGCACCTCCTGTGTTCTACTTTGTGCCCATTGACTCTTGTCTTGCCAGTGGGCAGCACTGGAAAGATCCTGGCTCCATCTTCTCTGCACCCTCGCTTCAGGTATTTGCATGCATTGTTAAGAGCCCCCTGAGTCTTCTCTTCTTGAGACTCAACATCTGTGTACTTCAACGTCCTTGCTAGTGGGTGCTCTCTCCAGTTTCGTCTTCCTTACTAGCCTGTGCAAACTCTACACATGCCTTGCCAACTCTGTCTTACTTGAGACTGTTCAGGGATGAGGGAGACCAGGAGGGCTGGTCTATGGAGAATACATATGAATGAGACTCTCTAGATGAAGTGGCAGGTTTGATAGATACCCAGTAGAGTAGACAATAAATATCCTGTCCTACATCTCAAACATCTACACCATCACAAGAACATATTCTGCTGTCCAGCAGCCAATACCCAAAATCTGCACTGAGTCAAAGAATGTCAGAGAATACTGACAGTGACCTAATTAGTCAAACTGTCTTAAAATTACATCTGCTTTACTTAAGGGTCTTGCATTTAACTGACAAATTTAGGAACATACGTCTGGAGGGGGCTTCCTTGATGGCTGAACCTAATCCCCCATTGTCAGGTACAACACAGTATGTTACACTTGATGAAAATTGATGTCTTCTTCACAGAAATACTCATGAAGCCCCAAAATATGTCACTTATTTAACTAGCTTGTTTTGCTTATTAAAGTTTGCTGACCATTACTTATTTTGTCATGTAATGTAAATGGACTCAATGCCCGAATGCTTGGTTAAAGGTTATGTTTTGTTATCTACATATTTCAAAGCAAAAAAACAGATCTAAACTATCATTACCTTTTGTTGGTTTAGTAACCAGTGAAGAAATTTGTGAGTTTCAACATCCTCTAATGACAGATTATTACTTACATTCCTCTCTACAGTAATGTTGCAGAGTCAAATCTGACACCCCAGGGATTTTCCGCAAGCATTAATTCTGCAAAAATACCTTTTTCATGCTTGAAGTGCTTGATCCAAACAGAATCTGTTTTATTGACATAACTCATTTCATTACAAATTATCCTAATGTTTCATGTAATGCTACCACCTCTATTTCCCTCCTTTCTGAAGAACCTATATTATTCTGTGACTCCAGATATTGTTTCTGCTATGTTTTTATTACCCCTAGGATGTCTATATACACATCTTGCATTAGTAGGTAAAGTTCCTCCATTTTCTTACCCATGTTCCCACCATTTGTATGCAAACACTTTGCTTATTTCTACTTATTATTGTTTCTTGTGCACTCGGTTTCACAGTATCACAGTATCAGCCAGTTTCCTGGCTGGAATTTTTTATGGCACCTCAGTGAACTCAATTGCCTACTGGACTGCTCTTGTTATTATTTAGAATCCTTTAAACTTCAAAGTCTGAATGGAGAGGAAAAAATGCAGATTAGATCTTTGTTATTAATTTCTGATCACATTCAAAGTTTAGTAGAAATGTCTCTATTGATTCTGATGGGTTTTGGATGAAGCTCTTAGTATCTGTCTTCTTTTGCTTAAAATATGACAAAATGTTGTGATTTGGTGGTGGGCAGGGACAGCTCTGCTACCCCCCTGCAGCCAGTACAAGCCAATAGCAATGGAGTTAAAAACAGCCCATGGTTTGGCAAGTCAGCATAAGAAGCCCCAGCTCTGCAAGGCTCAGGCTGCTTTTTTTTTTTTTTTTTTTTTTTTTTTTTCTGCATTTATAGCCCAGGTAAACTCTACTAACTTCTCCAGCATTACTTACTCCCACTTGCATTTCTCAACCATATACTCTAAATTCCGCATATGCATACTTTGCGTGAGCTTCAGAACTAGCAATACATGATTACTTTATTGTTGAAGCTTTCCCTTCACCTGCCCACCCACACCATCTACTGTCATTACTAGCTATTTCTGTCACTTCTCAGCAGTGACCTTGTCTTCTCTTTCTGCAAAGTGCTGCAACAATGCTGGCACTGTTGCCTATTAATAATAAATTCAGAGGTGTTAGCATGTTTCCAGTACTGAGACATGAAACATGGGAGCAATTTTAATAAAAACAGCACATGACTGATGGTCATGGAAGAGGTGAAGATTCTTTAGGAATGAGATATTTTTATATGTGCACATACAGTTACTAGTAGCAGCACAGAGACCAAGCGTGTGAGGGATCATTTAGTTAAACAGTAGAGACAAATTATATTCTGAAACTTTGAATCTCAACTTCCTTCCACCTGCCGTAGGTGTTAATCCAATGTGTGAATAAATATTTTTTGGTGTGAACAGGTACAGTCATTTTATAGGATGTAAAAGATTTCAATGGGTTCCACATAAAGAGAAATTTTCTGTTTTCTTGTGCTCTGACCTGTTGCAGAACCTTGTAAAACCAATTTGGCTCTCACTGCTAACATCTGCATGGCATAACTTTTATAGAAGAAAGATAAAACATAGGATCCTGCAGTTCATGGTAGCCTGATTTTTTTTTTTTTTTAAATTTGGCCCTACTTTTTGTTACTGCTCATTACATAAATACTCTTATTTTTAAAATAAAAATTACTGAATTATAATAACTTCTTAAAGGAGATTGCAGTGTAAGATGACTACTGCATATTAATAGTGAAATACTTAAAACACCTGCCAAGAAAATTCTAGCTTATTTCTTTTAAAAAGGAACATTAGATTAACTATTAAAATGTATCAAGAACATAACCTGGGGAGAAGCATATGCGTATAATAACCATTGTTACTGACTGGAAGAGCTAAATTTAAAATTGACCACTTAATAACAACTTTATCTGATAGATAGCACTGTGGCAGCCACAGTGAAATGAAAAGAGCTGCTGGGAGACGTAATGCTCAGCTGCCTCTGCACTCAGAAATAAATTCAGGACCACTTGCTGGTGAGAACACTGAACAGCCCATTAAAATATCTCTGTTCAGACTGGCACAGAAGAACTGCTTCCCAGTCTTCCATCTTGCACAGAAAGTTTTACCCAGGTGCTGACAAACTTTGCAAAGCTGACAGGTAACCAGTACCCATAGATCCTCCTTTCACTCACTGGACTGTGGAAACTGAGGTTCACAGGAAAAAAATCAAGGTAACAAAAATGATTATTTATTAAATCTGACAAAAAGTGAAATCAAAATGTATTTCTATGCATTCAGGCGTTCAAGCCTGCATTAGACTAGCCTAACTTGTCCTCTTAATGAAACCTGAGAAACACATGTAAATCAGCTGTTTGTCACATTTGAAAGTCAGTAATTCGACAAAGCATCATTACACAAGTGGTTAGCTCAGGCTAAAACCTGTCTCCATCATTGGAAGGACTGAGCCCCCTGGCTTCTTCTGTAAGACCCAACAGAAGGATGTGACACAGACGTGTGTCTGCAACTTTATGCAAGAATCAGATCTGTTGAGTAAGCAGGTGCCATTTTTATAGAATCAATTTTTTAGAACCCATTTTAATTCTACTGTGACCCAATGCACATGCCTAATTAAAAAGCTCTCTATTCAAAATTTTTGTGCTTAACCAGCATGTATCATGCAATTACACCAAGGCAGATGTGGATTAGTAGAAGAAACTATTTACATTTTATTTGTATTTTGCATATAGTGGTAAAAGCTATTTAAATAGAGGCATTTAACTTTTTTTGGGGAGAGGAATAAAATACATTCCAAAAAAATCTAAAGACCTTGATTATTTGCTGATCCAGTAAACATGAAACATTGCAGAACAAAAATGTAAGTAAAGCGATAGCAAAAGAATACTTAAATGAATGCTGTTTGCAAAGTGCTAAAGAGCAGGCAAATTCTCTTCCTAGCTAGACAGTTTTTCACTTCTTCAAGCATTTGAAAGCATAGCATGGATGTTAAAACCACCACTTTACAAAAAAGTCATTATTTAAAAGATGACAAGTAATTTGGAGGGAAGACCACATAAAAAGAAAAAAGGTCCAATTTTCAAGGCAGCCTTTTATTTACAAATTATGTAAGCCTGCTCTGTCCAGGTTTTGCTTGCAGGAACTACTTTTGCATCCTGAAATGCCTGGTGTGAATGAACTGCGTGACAAAACATCAGTGGATCTGAAGGGCAAGATAAAAAATGTATGCCATGTTTGCATAGTTATTTGGGATCACTTTGAAAGGTGTCACTGTGTGCACAGGCTCACGTAGAAACAAAACCTTTTTTTTTTCTTTAGAAAAAGGAGGTCAAAATTTACAACACATTTGCTTTTGTACACATAACATTTTATTTCTGCACGCAGAGCATCACATTTATCTAGGTAATGGCTCCCAGGAGGAGGAAAGTAGCCCAGCCAGCCTCCCGGCAGCCTAAAGGCATAAGGGTAGGGCAGAGCATGATGTAAATACCAAGCAGCCCCTGTCCCCACATGGGAATCCTGGCAATGTGCCACCTGTCCCCGGTGGAAGACATTTTCAGCAGCATTGTCGACTGCACACCATTGCAACTGCTAATTCTTGACATAAACTGCCGGGAAGGAAAGAGGGAGATGAATGAGGTGAGGAGCTAGATGGAGCATTTACAAAGAGGCTACAGCACTAAGACAAATGTCTTTAGATGTTGAAATATAGATGTAACTGGGAATTTTTAGGAATGGGCAGTTATGTTTCACTTGTGACCTGGAATGATTAATAGAGTTTTTTATCCTTTGAGTAATTCTAGCACCATGAGGACAAGCAATAACAATTCACACACTAAATTAGTATTTAGTGAAAGTAACAGCGGTTAGTTGGACTTAAAAAACATGTGCAAAGACAGATAAGTAGTATTAATCTCCATTTTAAATCTATAGAGGTACAACTTGAAAGTTCATTTTGATTTTAGAGATTTTATGGTTTCTGAGGGCATTCCCTGTAACTGAAGTCAGTATTACTGCCAGAACTAGGGCAGTTTTATAGTTCTGTTATCTATTTACTAAGACCATGATTTTCAACATTGTTTGATCAATACTCTGTTTTTCTTGCTATGCTCACACAGAGTGCTCATCCAGGCGCCTAACTTCAGCAGCTGACTTTCTGAGACCAGTGCAAATCTGATTTCACTATCAGTCAGGTCATTAACTTAATTTAAAGGTAAGACTAAAAGCTTTGATTTGTGCACTTTTGGTCTATTCATTGCTTATGTCCACATTCTGCTGATGGAGCCCAATGGGAGCTGCCAGCACTCAGCACCTCTGAAAATCAGTGTGTTTATTTCAGAGCCAAGCCGTGGATGTGGGGCCAAATGCCAGACACCAAATCTGAAGGTGTTGCTATGACATATTGTTTAGCAAGTCCAATCTATTATAATAATATGCATCCAAATGTTTCGCATGAGAAATAATGTTTACAATTCCTGTTGTCCCAGACACTGCTATTAACACTATTAATTCACTCTCAAACTTTATGCTGAAGAATCTGATTCTGGCTAAACATCTTGTGTCCTTAATCCTGCCAGTTGTAACAAACTGTGTGCTCACTCACTGCTTCATCCTAGTTATTATAGCATCTACTGTCTTGTCAAACCAGAAATTCAGAATATCTCTATGTGCATTCATATTTGTACATATATATAAATCCTTAAACCTTGCTATATCTCGAAAGCAGTCAACTGGATTTACAAGGTCAGCACCTTCCAAAGATAGAGACAGATACTGCCAAAGAAGTCTGGATTACTACACATTAATGCTTTTATGCTAAAGTAAAGACAGGAAGCATTTTATTTGTATCAAGCAGAATTTAAATGTATCAAAACAGTGAAATAATTTCCAGTTAAATAAGTGGATTTTTACTAACAGTCTACCACGTATAAATACCTCAGTGCATTTAAAATGGAGTCATCTTTGATCACCAATTCATTAACAAATATCTCATACAAATGTAATCGCTAGTATATGAGTCATTTTCTACTTAAGAGTTTCATAAAAGCCGTCCAACCTTTAGGTTGATACATGCTTATCTTATTTATTACCTCTATTTTATCTTTTATGATAGTAAAATCAACATAAAAGTTACCTCTACTTCAGAGAGCTTGTCATATCACTTCTATACCAAAAATCAACTCAATAGTTTTTCAGGCATGTATAAATATATTACTTCCTTTAAAATTGTATGGAAAAGAGAAATAATGGAGTTCCTTTTAGTTCTCTCAGGTTTTACTGTATTTTTCCAGGTTAATAGAGGGTAATGTATTATCAAACTGACCTTCCGTCCAAGCAAATGTTATCTTAATATCTCTAGAGCCTCTTTCACTGCCAAGCACTCATTTTCAAGGACAATATATTTTTATTCTTTGGAAAACAATTTAACATCTTCACCACTGAATAATTTATGCTTTCTTTTCCAGCCCATTCCTGAATACTACACTGAGTCTAAACTAAAAAATTCAGCTTGCGTAATAATTTTTTTGGTGAGATGAAGGAGGCAAAATCATTAACAAAAGTCCCACCAAGCCCCTTCTTTAAGACTGCTTCATAACACACAAGAAGCTCCAGCCTTATGATGGTTAGGCACAGGTCACTTGTCACCCTTATAGCTGTACGGCTAAGAATAACGTTCTTTTTTTACGAGGATTATCCAATCTCCCACTAGCTATTCTGCCTCCTTGTACGTCTCATTCACCTTCTCTATTTTCTGTTTTGGTTTATAAGCTTTCTGAGAGAGATATGAGTATTTGCAGTACTCTTGTATGGTTTATAGCACTGAGGATTCACAGTTTCGTTGTGACTTCATTTCCACTGCAGTAAATATTTGAACAATAATAACACCACTGCAGGGTAAATACTTTATCATCTTCCAGCGCAATGTAGGGGTTCAGCTTAATGCTTGGATCCTCACGCTTGCAACAAACTGATCTGCGTTATGGATACATCAATTACTGCCCAACAGTCAAAGCTCAGATTTTCTATATAAAGGGGCATTAATCCTCTGTTGTGTATGAGAACACACCATATCCTCCTCTTTAGAAAAGAATTAATTTTCTGGATGTTTGAATTTATTAGTTTGTTAATTAGCTAATGAACAAAAGTAAATTAAAATGGATTATTATGAATGACTGTGATGCTGACCAGACTATTTGTTCAGACTGAAAAAGCAGTCTCACAGTCTGCCTGCCATCTCCTACTGTTCTCACTGTGAATCGTCCCACGGGTGGCCTGTAGTTAAGAAGTCATTCTGAAAATGATCACTATATCTAATTTTTCCTCAAAGGACTACCACTTACTGTCATTTGCTTCCATACAATATTTCTATCCTGCTCCTGACAAAGAAGGTTGTACCATCTCTCCTGAGACTGTATTGCTTCAATGTCCATCAAAAACTGAGAGCAAGTTGTGGTCTCCCATCTGATTGGAAATAGTAGCCATAATGACAGAAGGCAATTAATGGAAAATTTATCTCAAGCATGTTTTGCACACAAGTTACCCGTACTTGGTAAGCCTGTGAAAATGGTGGGAAATGGCATAGCCATTTTACAAACTTCCTCCTAAGAACTATCATCTGCTGCATGAGAAGTGTGCGAAGAAGGGTAAAGGCACGATGTGTGCAGCGATGCATGCAGCGATGCGGCACATTAGAGACAGGAGATAACGAAGGATGAGCAATGGATGAGCTTGCGTGCTGTGAGATACAGGAAGGGAAGGAGCAGGAGGAATTTGGGATGTGAATGCCAGCAGCAGAGCGCTACAGAAAGTGGAAAGGAAACTGATGTGTGCTGGGTGCTTTGTTCTTCCTTGTCTTTAAAAATATCCTAACTGGCTGCGTGGCAGGCATAAAAAGCCTAGACTCTGTTTGTTAATCCTGCTTCAAAAATTAATGTTTTAAAAATGGATGGCTATTTGTAGTAAAACTGCTTTTGCTCTTTTTGCTTCTTATGACAGTTCCAGTATGAAATTACAAATTTTTCAGGCTTGCATGCACACAATGCTCACAAAGATGTCCCACCAGAAAGCAATTTCCAGACAAAAAGCACAGTACGGTGTCAACTGTATATATGTGTAATTTTCAGGAATACAGTGAAATGACACAGTCATTAATTTCAATGGGGATTACAATCAGAAGGAACTCACCTAAGGTTAAAATAAAATATCCAACCAACCTTAGGTACAAAAATGAAAGCAGGGTTCCTATTTTAATTCTTTCTGCATTTACTGTAATCAAAAAGATACAGGTCCATGAAAAGAAAACCAAAATTGTCTTTAGGAATCACTCAAACCAAATCTGGGGCTGCTGACACTAACAGGGGAGACATCACTATAAATAATATTGTCCTATCAGCAATGTTAAGCACAGCTGGGTGAATGAATTCAGTGTTTTTGACTTAATTTCATGGGTTTTACAATGGATATAGCAGGGAGAATGTGTACCTGTTCACGGGATAATAAACCACTTTGTAATATAGAACAACCTTTTACAATAACTGAAAACAATGTACTAAATGTTATAATTACAAAATATAATTATATTTTTTATTTCTTATTTTATACTCGTGAAAGTTTATATATTATGTTCCCAGTTAGTATTTAGAAGAATGAATCACAGCATTTCCAAACTGGCAGTCCTTTAGCTTTTCTTAACAAGGACTCCCAAAAGTGCTTAGCCTTCACAAATTTTACATACATAGATGAACCGATCAATCAATGTATTTAATGTCTAGTGAACCTGGAATACTGTAAACTACTACTGAAACATTGTCAAGACTGGATCTTCAGGGTTAATAAATAACTGGAATAATAGTTAAACACTGTGAAGAAACAAACTCTGAAAAGTTCTATCATTTTATTCCCATTGAGAATGAAACTACTCAGTCTTTTCACTATCGTTCCAAAAATAAGTATATTATTATCCCACACGAGAGAACTATGGTAAAAGCACTGCTAGCATTCTCATGGCAAGGAGTATTCTGATTAACCGGGGACAGTGGAGGACACTTATGCAGTGAAAAAGTCTGATACCATGCTGTTAATGTCACTATAGCACAATTACTAATGCTACTTCTATGAATTATATAATATGCTAGGGATAACTAATGTGAAATGCTTCTCAGCGTGTTTGTATGTTGTTATATGATAAAGACCATAAAAAAAGAGGACACTAACTTTGGTATTTGCAGTGACCATATCCATTTTCTTTCTCAGACTTCACTGTCCTCCAGGATTTATTGCAAAGACCTGCAGATTAAATGCTGAATACCATAAAGCACTCATAGTAGAATTAATCTAAAAGGTACTTTCGGAAAACAGAGGTATGCATATTTTAACACTTTCTCATATAGTTTCAGCTAGCTTCAAAAAGAGTAGTGATTTAGAAGGAGAATCAGTGGCCCATCTAGTCTAAGACCTGGAGAGTGTGCTTTGGATTCTGAGGCAATCCTGAATTTATATAACTGCAAGCATAGAAGTTTCTCTGGTGCAGTGTTGCTGATAACCATAGGCGGCACATTTTCCTCAAGCTGTGTTCACTTGGGCTTGAGGACACAGGACAGCCTTTACTCTGATAAAGCTGAGACCATCTGCCTCTATGTCCAGCTTTAGGCTGTTGCTATCAGAAAGACCTCCATAGCACCAGACATCCCTCGAAGCCAGCCTAGCACAAGAGGGCTCGGAATAGTGGAACGGGTAATGTAATTTAAGTGACATGGAAATAGAGAAAAGAGCAAATACTAGAAGCAATGGAGGGAGAGCCATTATGGTGTGGAGAAAGTGTGGGATAAATCCCTCTGATATCAGTGGCTTCTGCCCCACATGCTGGCCAAAGAAGCTGAAAGGCACTTCTGTATTTGCACAGTCCTTGCCTTAGGATTTGCATGTTCCCCAAACTTATTAATGACTGTGTCCTAGCATCCTAAAAATGATACCATCTTTAAAATGAGTAATGTCAAAGATGAGGTTTAGGTCCTATTGCAAGCCTTCTGCATGCACAGGGAAGAACTGTTTGCACATAACAGATGTGCTTCTCCTCCACTGGAGTCTAGTCAGGTTCTACTTTTGACTCTAATTAAATGTTTTTCCAACTTGGTTCTTACCCAGTCTTTACATTTTTTTCTACTGAAGGATTCTACCCCTCCCCTCAACTATGAAAAGAAGTAGAACAAGTGTACTTCTCCGTATGGTTATTTTTTTGTGTAGTTAAAGGGAATGTGCAAAAGCAAGGCTGTTTAAGATGACTGATAATATATTCTTTTTCACTTGCACAAATAGAATCCATTTGGGAAGGATGCTCTCGAGGCATAACAAAGATTTTGAATACCTAAGTAAGACCCAGATGTGCTCAGATACCAACAAGACGTGAAATAGATTAAAAGCTGTCGCCATTAAAAGAGAAATTAGTTACGTGAGCATTCTGCAATTTCCTCAAATCCCTCACTCTCCCAAATTAAAAAACAGACGTGCTGCCTGATTCAAACACAAAAATACGAGGTGTGCCTTCATCTAATGGCAAATTAATACCGTTGCATCAAATTGACTGAAATGCAAAGAGGTGAAAGAAAAAGGAATAAAAATTATATGAGCCTAATGTGATTTCTCTCTTTTCCAGCTAAATCAGGATTTAAAGGAACATCTAATTCCATCACTGATAGCAATATAATAGTAAGGCTATAGTGCATGAGAAATCTAAATTACCCTGAATGAGTCGGTTCGATATATAGCCTGTCCCTAAAATTGCTATTGCAAGATGCCAACAGAGGTCACAAAGAAGTCATGGTAGCCCAGGTCATTCCTAAGGTCTGGAAGGAGAACTTGCTGCCACTGCAAGGAGTAAAAATCTTGCTGAAGTCTGCTGAAGCAGATGCAATTATACTGTACAAGGCACCATTCAGCTTGTCAACTGGACAGGGCTGCTTTCATGATATTTATAGGCAGGTTATCAGGCACTGACTAAACACGCTGGCTTTCCCCTTCCAGTCTTGACTCGGAGAGGGATTGTTTGAAGTCTCTTTCATGATATCTAGTATATACCAAAAAAAGAAAACTTTCAAATTTGGAAAATGATGGATTAAATGTTGTCTACATGCATTTGATGTGTTTGCATTGTGCAAACAGATTTTGATACAGCCTTTATTGAGATAACACTTTATATTTTATCCTTTGCTTTAGTGTCTTTGTTCCAGTCCCTCCTTCCTGCACTTGGTCTGGCTCTTCCCCTCAGCTGCATCCCAGTTATGTGTGTGAGAAAGGAAGAAAGAGAGAGTCTTGATGTTGATTTCTGTGGCCAGTGCCACTCCTGCACTAAACTGGTAGAAGACCCAAATCAGGGAAAGCTCAGCTTTTTCTGTCAACCCAAGATAAAGTATCACACAAAAGTCATAGTGAAAGAAAATTAGCTCCTAATTATAACACACACAGCAAAATGAGTTAACATCTACATGTAGATGTATTTCTACATGGGAAAGTCAAAATCCATATCCCTGGGACTGGACTGACCACTGTAAAAGTAACTCCTCCATAGCATGGAGCCCCTCAGTGATAAGTCTGTAAGAATATTTGATATGGTGAAATAATATTATAGCTCCTCTACCCCCCCTAGTTCCTAGAAACAACTGCATTTTTTTTCCTGAAATAGACTCAATTTTATGTTTATTTTATGTATTTATAAATGTATATATATTCACACATGCATGTGCATATTTTTATGGAGATATACCTTCAGCCCACCTACTCCCAGGCATACATACATAAAAGCAATTCATCATACACATTCAACATTTGCTAGTATGATAATCAATTTTCAATTACTCTCTGTTTAACACTTTTAGATTTATCCAGATACCTGTACTACATGTAATATGCAAAACGTTGTTTTATAATGTATTATCTCTAACAGACTGTGATTAGAAAAAGTATATATTTGGAAGCATGACATAGAATTGGATGACTCAGGTGAAACTCTGGCTGAGATTATGCCTTTGAAAATGGTTGTAGCAGATGTTGCTGTAAAAAGACCTGGAGTGTTATGTGGCCTCAGGGAGCACTGATACCAGTGTCACTGCTGGAGCTCCAGTAATGCTGGACCACTAGATCTATGCCTATACATACACTACAAAGATACACACTGTTTACAAACTTTAAGAAAATTCTTATCATTAGGAGCTTTGGTAGACAGAAATTTAAGATATAGCTTGTAAAAAGAGGTTATACAAAGAACTATGTGTTTTCTGAGAATTTTTTTCTAGGTTGGTGTTAGCTAGAAGAATTTGCCAGTTTGTTGCAGTCTTGCCAGGATAGTTAAATTAAAAAAACTCTAAAAATTAGAATCATTATGGTTTTGTTTCTCACTGAATTTTCTTAAGCTCATTATTCTCAATTTGAAGTTTTAAAAAAAAATTATTTGCCGACGTTTTTCGAAAAAATATTACTTGCAGTTGACTTGAGAATACATATATTATGCTGTAGCAAAGCAGGATTCATTATTCTTGTAGCAAATGAAATGTCTGAAATATCACAATACTGCATTCAGAACTGAACAGACTATTGAAAGATAGTATTTACAACATTGTACAGTTTAAAGTAAAAATCCATCAGCTTGGCACCTTAGATAGAGTAGCATTTTTGACATGAACAATTCATAGAATCATAGAATTGTTTAGGTTGGAAAAGACCTTTAAGATCATTGAGTTTAACTGTTAACCTAGCATTGCCAAGTCCACCACTAAACCATGTTCCTAAGTGCCACATCTACACATCTTTTGTATACCTCCAGGGATGGTGACTTAACCACTTCCCTGGGCAGACTGTTCCAATGCTTGATAACCCTTTCAGTGAAGAAATTTTCCCTAATATCCAATCTAAACCTCCCCTGGTGCAGCTTGGGGGCATTTCTTGTCCTATCACCTGTTACCTGGGAGAAGAAACCGACCCCCACCTCGCTACAACCTCCTTTCTGGTAGTTGTAGAGACCTACAAGGTCTCCCCTCAGCCTCCTTTTCTCCAGACTAAACCAGCCCAGTTCCCTCAGCCATTCCTCATAGGACTTGTTCTCCAGACCTCTCACCAGCTTTGTTGTCCTTCTCTGGACACACTCCAGCACCTCAATGTCTTTCTTGTAGTGAGGGGCTCAAAACTGAACACAGTGTTCGAGGTGGGGCCTCACCAGGGCCGAGTACAGCAGGACAATCACTTCCCGAGTCCTGCTGGCCACACTATTTCTGATACAAGCTAGTACGCTGTTGGCCTTCTTGGCCACCCACACACACTACTGGCTCATATTCAGCCTACTGTTAAACAACACCCCCAGGTCCTTTTCCAGCAGGCAGCTTTCCCGCCACTCTTCCTCAAGCCTGTAGCATTGCGTGGGGTTGTTGTGACTTACGTGCAGGACCCGGCACTTGGCCTTGTTGAACTTCATACCATTGGCCTCAGCCCATCAATCCACCCTGTCCAGATCCCTCTGTAGACCCATCCTACCTTCAAGCAGATCAACACTCCTGCCTGACTTGGTGTTGTCTGCAAACTTACTGAGGGTGCACTCGATCCCTTTGTCCAGGCTGTTGATAAAGATATTAAAATGAACTGGCCCCAATACCGAGCCCTGGGGAACACCACGTGTGACCAGCCACCAACTGGATTTAATTCCATTCACCACAACTCTTTGGGCCGGGCCATCTAGCCAGTTTTTTACCCAGCAATGTTTTACACCTGTCCAAGCCATGAGCAGCCAGTTTCTCTAGGAGTATGCTGTGGGAAATGGGGCCAAAGGCCTTACTAAAGTCTAGGTAGAAAACATTCACAGCCTTTCCCTTGTCCACTAAGTGGGTCACCTTATCATAGAAGGAGATCAGGTTAGTCAAGCAGGACCTGCCTTTCATAAAATCATGCTGACTGGGTCTGATCTCCTGGTTGTCCTGTCTGTACCATGTGATGGCTCTCAGGATAATCCGACCCATAACATTCCCTGGCACTGGGGTCAGACTGACAGGCCTGTAGTTCCCCGGATCCTACTTGTGGCCTTTCTTGTAGATGGGTGTCACGTTTGCTATCTTCCAGTCAATGAGAACCTCCCTGGTTAGCCAGGACGGCTGATAAATGATGGAAAGTGGCTTAGTGAGCACTTCTACCAGCAACCTCAGTACCCTCGGGGGGATCCCATCCAGCCCCATAGGCTTGTGTATGTCTAGGTGCTGAAGCAGCTCACGTGCCATTTCCCCATGGATTATGGAGGCTTCATTCTGCTCCCTGTCTCTGTCTTCCAGCTCAGTGGGCTGGGTACCCGGAGAACAACTGGTTTTACTATTAAAGACTGAGGCAAAGAAGGTAGTAAGTGCCTCAGCCTCTTCCTCATCCTTTGTCACTATGTTTCCCCCACATTCAATAGAGGATGGAGATTCTCCTTAGCCCTCCTTTTGTTGTTAATGTATTTATAGAAACGTCTTACAGCAATAGCAAGATTAAGTTCTAGTTGGGCTTTGATCCTTCTAATTTTCTCCCTGCATAAACTCACAACATCCATGTAGTCCTTCTGAGTTGCCTGTCTCTTCTTCCACAGCTCATAAATTCTCTTTTTTCCCCGAGTTCCAGACAAAGTTCTCTGTTCAGCCAGGCTGGTCATCTTCTCCACCAGCTCATTTTTTGGCACACAGGGATGGCTTGCTCCTGCACCTTTAAAATTTACTTCTTGAAGAATGTCCAGCCTTCCTGGACTCCTTTGCCCTTCAGGACTGCCCCCCAGGGGACTCTGTCAATCAGTCTCCTAAACAGGCCAAAGTCTGCCCTCTGGAAGTCCAAGGTGGCAGTTCTACTGACCCTCTCCTTACTTCTCCAGGAATTGAAAACTATCATTTCATGATTGCTGTGCCCAAGACAGACTCCAGCCATCACACCACCCATAAGTCCTTCTCTGTTCACAAAAAACAGGTCCAGCGAGGCACCTTCTCTAGCTGGCTACCTCAAGAGCTGTGTCAGAAAGTTTTCTTCCACAGACTCCAGGAACCTCCTAGATGGTTTCCTGCTGTATTTTATTTCCAGCAGACAACTGGTAAGTGGAATTCCCTCAGGAGAACAAGGGCTAGCAATTGTGAGACTTCTCCCAGCTGCTTGTTCAATTGTTCAAGTGCAATACTTATTATTATCCCTATTTCCAAAAACAATTCAGAACTACTTTTCAAATAAGTAGGAACTGCACTAGCAACACTTGAATCTATTATATAATAGTCAACTGCATTTGCTTTTGATGCAATCAAGTTTGGCCTAAAAAAAATACTCTATCTGATACACAGAAAATAATTGGAATAAGACAGACTAAACAGATTGCCGAAAACAATCTGCAAAAAAACAGAAAGCTTTTTTGAAGTCTGAGTAATGATGCTGTCATTGTAACCTGTCTGGAAAATGACCAGAGGTAAAACAATAGTATTTTTAACTTGCCTTGTCTATGTTAGAACAAACCTCTCCTAAAATAAAAGAACCTTCTAAAATGATATAAAAAGTATGAACACATAAATGTGGTAAATATTTTGGTACCATGTGTAACACTGCAGCATTGCATGAATTTCACGTGGAATTTTACATAGAAATCTACCCCCAAAGCCACCTACTAATTAAACAAGGTTAAATACAAGAGGGATTTCTGGTGCCAGTGATGAGGTCTGACGGGAAGCAGAGTCTGTGCTGTGGCTGGATGCCTTCCTCTCCAGTTGCCCGAGGACAACCTGCATGAGCCCACCAGGCACCTTGTGGTGCATGGACTTTCCTAAAGGTTTCTGTGGAAGAAAGTCAACCGAGCTCAATCGAACAAGATGGGTACTGAGTGCCCTGGCCAATATCAGGGCAATAACCCTAGTAACATGCTTGTGGTGGTGGTACGATTAATGCTGCCCTGAACATCTAGTGTTTCTTTCATTCCCATACAATCGCAATGACGTTTCTATTAAACTATAACCTGCACCTCTCCCTTACAAGATGTGAAAACACTGTCAGGTTCCCATTACTACCTCAATTTCCTCTTTTTCCAGTTTCTCACCTCTTTCTGCTGCCCGCTTTCTCTGAATTGCCCCAGCACAAACCCACCATTTCTTCCTGTGGTTTTTCAGTCCTTCACCATGTTACAGCCCCCCCCAGCTCAGCCCTGTTAGCTTCTGCAGAGCTGACGGGTTTGCAGGATTCAAAGGCGTGATTTCAGGCCACTAATCATCAACTGCTGATAGCCTTTGCTTATTGAGACTTGTTATTTTGTTTAAGTACAGGTGGAATAGAAAAGATCATGAATAACAGAGCAGCAGCATAACCCAGCATGCTTCATGACTCACTATTAGCCTATGAATAAATTCTCAAGGAACAGACCTTGAAGAAAAGAAGAGGTGCCCAATATTATCTGACTTTTCCTAAGCAGTACCACAGGTGATGCTCAGCATGGCAAAGAAAGTCTCAGTAAATACCGCATATGATGATGCTGATTTTAATGCAGAATAAATTAGTTGAATACAAGGAATTTTCATTTACTTTCATTAGGAGCTGAAGAAGAAAGCAATACATCAAAAGGAGTGAAAGTGTCAGTGTTTAAAAGTTCTATACTCACATCACTGCTCTCAGACCTTTTTCGCAGAGCTCCTTTCCTTCTTTTCTTTAGTACCTTGCCCTCCCCTCTCCCTCCTCCTTCTACAGGTGCCCACACATGCATATAAACACCCACTCTCCAGCCATCTCTGAGCATAAAATTACTGCCTTTTCTCCCTGCCTCCCTGCAGAAGAAAAACAAATTGTCACCTCTTCGGCTCCAGCAAATCCTAGTCCAGTCAGTTTTCTCCCAGTCCTGCACCCAGCCTCTGAAGATGGGACCCTCCTCTCCCCCGCCACCTACTCACCCCCTGAGACCGGCAGCTGAGACCTGGCAAAACTCCTGAGCTCCAGTCACCAAGAACATTGTCTAGCTCCTGTACACAGTCCTCGCTTATCTGGTTATGATGGAGGAGCGGTGTTTAGGGGACCTTGGCTCTGCTGCTGCAGCACCGGTCCCCTGTGGTACCTACTGGACGAGGAGATGAGCAGAAGCGAGTGCTGCCTGGGCAACTCCCTGCTGCTGCACGCACAGAGCCTACGGAGCCGCATTGCATCTCCACCTCCACTCACCGACTCAGAATAAATATCGCACTTATGCGACTGCTGAGGGGAGAAGACATTTGTGGGGTGGAGAGAGGAAAGGCTGGATGAAATTTTCCAGGGCATTCTCACTTTTCATCAGGATTAACTTCATGCCTGCCTACTGGTTTGAAAAGTGCTCCTTATGTTATTGAGAAATTTTCATTCCAGGTTTTTAAACAAACAAGCCATTTTTTAAAATGTCAGAATCATCAATTACAAAGAGGCAGTTGCATAAGTGCTGGAATAAACTTTGCTCTTCTTAAAAAGGCTGTGTGAACAGCTAAACAGGGTCAGATGAGAGGTGCATCCATGCTAATATCCTGATTGCAGCCACAGACAGTGAAAGATGCTTTAGAAGTGAACTCATAACAAAATTGCCTGAAATGTCTCTGTAACCTCCATTAGTTAAAGGTTCACAAAACTCCTGGAATATGATTTATATGCCTGGAAATGTTTCTTCATCTCTAATGCAACTCTGGATATTTTTACTTTATGCCATGCATCAAATGAAAACCTCAGAACACTGACAAAAAACTGATCTATGTGTGATTGAGCACACATTACTGTTTTAATGTGTACTTCACAATTGGACATATACAGTAGTTGGCCTAAATATCTTAAGCTGAATCCATTAGGCTTCTCTTCACTAACATTTGTATTAGTTATGATGGGAGTTGCTAACTGCAATAATTATTGGACTTTACAGAGTTCTAAAATGACCATTTCTCCTCTTGGATAGGGAAATTCAGGGATGCTAACTAATTTGTTCAAGTAAAATATTTGCTAACTGTCAAGAAGACATTTCCCATTATAAATATAATTGTATCTTAAAAGTCATTACTTAATTCTTAAATTTTCAAAGGGTTTAAAATTTATGTTCAAAGAATAGTTAAAGGCAAATGAAGAGCTGAATTTCTGAACTCAGCTTTTAACATACATAGAGACTCACAAATATGAAGGCAGAGGTGATTATGCATTTTTAATCTATTTAATTTTTAATACAAAATGAACAAAAGTCTGAAACTCAGCTAAATGTTTACTTTTTGTTTTGATAATTGAATGGTATAATAAAGTCCTATATGACAAAACAACATTAAAAGAAAATCAAAGGTGGCATGGCTGATGATGTTGAAAAGTATAGCTCTAGATTATTAATTTCATTACTGCAATATGAAGTTCTCACTTTCCCTGTCATCTCTTTATATAGAAAGAAGCTTTTTCCCCCCTTCAAGATCATTCTTCTTGTTAAGCAATAAGATGTCATTATTTATTGAATAAAATGGTACATGAGAAGATGATGACTATTATTTTCAATGTATATTTTTGTCTGTTCATACAAATAGCCAAATCATGCGAAATAGATGTTAATTATATTTGATAGGAGAAAAGTTATTTCTGCAACTGCAGCATTTTTGGCAGCCACTGAGTTCATTGCGCACTGCTTACTCAACTGGCAACTTGCAAAACTTACAAAAATTGTCCTAATAAATGTGAGGATTATGACAATATATTTATCATCTCCTGGTCTATGTTAAATATCCTAATAGTGGGAACTGCAGATTTTGTGCGGTGGAGTTCAGATCGAAGAATGAGTTTATGGGCTTCTGAGACTTGCCATACACACTGGTTTGGTGTATGACAGTATGAAGGATAAAATGGGATAAAAGTATCTTAGTATGTGGTAGGAGACAGAAAAAATCATTGAACATCTCTTCTGCCTTTGTATTTTGCATACTGTATGACATAGTTTTAGTATCCTTGTCTATGCTTTTGACCTTTGTGGCCATGTTTTCCATGGAGTCAGACCTTGAATTAATAGGAAAGTGAGGCTGCACATACTTGAACAGTTCGTGTTCCAAATACTCTCTCTCTGCTTTTTCACCTTTACTCTTTTCTATTTTACTTTACCATATTTCTTGATTTCTGTATTATCTCATCCTCTGCTAAAGATACTGCACCTTTGAGCTCCAGAAGATCTCCATTTACTCTTGTTACAGAGACCTAGAATGGTGGCGTAGATTAAACAGGGTGCGTACATGTTGTGTATATGGTTTGTGTTCCATTTGTCCATAAGGGACAGGATTGTTTATATTACCATAGATTCTATCTGCTTTATGCCCTCTCTTCCCACCAAATTGCTTCACCTTTGGTTTCTGGGTTAAATAAAAACACAGCCGCAGAGAAAACCCAGTCAAAGATGAAGCAGGCAGATAAAAAGACAGTAAAAGTGCTGTACATGTGGAATTTGGCATGGCTGAACACCTTTGGAACTCGGCCATCTCTAACCAAACGTGTTCTACTTTCTATAGTTGCTGCTGGAAGAATTGCTCTAATGCCTTAGCCATTAGAATTAACTTACTACCTATAAGCAGATCTGCTTATATATTCTCTCTTGCAGAAGACTATGTGGCACACTTACATAAGTCAGGACTTCAACTGTTTACGTGTCCAATACTTTACTGTTTCAAGTACCAAGCACATATTATCATTCTTAGGACTGATAAACATAGATCAAAATATAGTGTCACCAAATGTGAATTTCTTTCAAAATGAAATATGCCATAAATCATGCATACAATGTGTTTTTGCCTGTGTATAAATATGGATTTTAACAAAGCAAAATGAAAGACTGCTGTTCTTTTCAGATTCCTGCTGCATTTTTGTGTATTATCTGGACTTGAAAAAAATAAGTTTTCTGAAGGAGAGTCACTATAGGAAATAAAACTAGTTACATATATTATTCAATCCTAATATTGGTATATATTTTATGGGCACCAATAATATCTGAACCAAAATATTGTAAGTGCTGGAGATGAAAATGAATTTATAATCACCAGTATACAGCTGAACTCAACTGTCAGACTTATTGTTGTTGTTTGAATAGCGAAGTGAGAGAAGATTAAGCCTATTAATTTTAAAAGGGTTTTTGCCGTTTCTTTTAAGTGTTCATAAAACCACAAGTGTGAGCATTGAATTAGGCTAGGGGAAACAAATACCCTTAAAATTGTCAGAAAAGGGTATTATTACAGGAATGAATCAATCACTGCTTGCTGTAACAGACGATAAGGAAAAACAAAGGAGTCTATTAACACACTCCTCTTAAGACATTGCAGGAGGAATGTGGTTGTTTAAGTAGGCGTCTAATGTCATTTGCAACAGCCTTGGGCATTTGAGATGTTCATATGGGACTTGCAGCCACAACACAGGATTTACAAGAGACTGCTGCCTGGAAGGGCAGGAGGAGGCTAGGTGGGACCTCTGGCACTTTTAATGGCACTGGACAAGTATGTTTATGCAACTGAACTGGACCCCAAAATGTTGGCAGACTCAGTTCTCTACTGGAGGCAACCTTTCCCTCCTTATTGACACCGTACTTGGGGATCTACATTCCTTAATGTGATGCTTTGAACCACCTCGAGCCTAAAGCTTGAGATAGAAGATTCCCAAAATTTCTAAATTAGGGCAAACTTTAGGGCTAAAACCCAAGATATGAGTCAGAGATCACTGAGTCCCATTTGTACTCGTAATGCAGAACCAGAATCATCTCATGAAGCAAGACAGTGTGTGAGGTGAAGACAAGAAATTCCTAAGATTTTTTTTCTAATTATTCCTGTGACTTAAAGAATTTACTGTCCATTTTCAGAAGCATTTTGAAATCCAGGTTAGATGCTCTGCTGTCATTGCTCTTGCAGTTTGTATAAATAATTTTAATTGAAGACTTCAAGGGAATAGCCAAATGACAGGGATAAGAAGAATCAATAGTTCTCTTTGTACCTCGAGGAATATTTATGCAAAGTGGAATGGTTTAAAAATGAAAGATTTGTATGCAGTGCTTAATGAATGCTCAGTAGCTTGATAGATAGGCAACATGAACTCAAGCTCTAAGTCTGTATTGGGCAGAACAGATAGTGACATACGGATTTTCTGCACCTCGGGGAGAACACAAGGCTATTGAATATCACACCAGCCAAACAGAGAAACCTGACAAGATGCACACAAAGACCTTGGACACAGACAGTAACAGTGTGTGGTATACAAAATATGGATACAAATTTTTTAGTCTAGGCTCATCCCTGTTCTGGTTATCATTCAATGAGTACCTAACAATCTAGTGAGTACCAAAAGAATAAAAATGTGATGAAAACACTAAAGTAGGAACCTCATGAAGATTAGAATTCAGTAACTTTTTGACAGAAGTAGACACTTTCCCCAGGCCTTTGGTTAATGTGAAAAGCAATTTACAGATATTACTGCGACCACTATAGCAAGTTTGTTTTATATGAAAGCAATAAAAAACCAACAAAAATATAATGGAAAATTAATATTAGAAAAAAATGGCACAAGTACTAACAATTTCTAGCAACCTAAGTGCTATCTCCTGGTATATCTGTTTACTTGCAGAGTTCAATGAATTGCCTACTGTAAAATAGGAAAGAAAGAAGGATTGAAAAAGAATAATATCTTTCTGCTACCAAGTCCTTCATTGCTATTAATACTCCTAAAATGCAAGTATTATTTTTACTGTCACCAGCAAGCATTCAAACCCACAAGACATATCCCTTCCCCCAGCTAAAGTGACAGCCTCAATACGTGATATCAAATGAACAGTAAAAATGGCGTTTTTTCTTTGCTTTCTGTTTGAAACCTCTCAAGTATAATGTGGTCATACTTCAGAGCTTCCCTCTGCCACTTGGGGAACAGAAGGTTTTATCTGTCAAAATTTAGACTAAGATTCACATTTAGCCCTCTTTAAAAAAGAGTTGCTCTTTAAAGAATTTTGGTTATATAGAGATTCAGGATAAAATTGTGAGGACTAGCAACACTGCATTAGTCTACCTTGGGAAGATTCTCAAAAGTCAGGGTTAATTTTCCCCGTACACTTCTTGAACAGTTTTGGCATTAGTTACATGAGATATGCAAGCTTTTATGGTGTGAAATATAATGTGGATTGAACGAAGTAGGATGCTGTGTATTGCACAACGAAAAAAAAAGTGAAGTGCAGCCCCTAGGTGGCCATTGGTCTCAGCTATGAACTAGCAGGGCATCCATTAGCTCGATCCTCATGTAGGGTGTAAAGACCACACCACTTACATTGCAGTTCCAGTCTCAACGTCCTCTCTATCTCCTCTTCTTGAAAAGCCAAATTAAATTGTGAAATGAAAGAAGACTGGTTTTAGAAATCCATGTTGAGCTTTTACCAAATGGTTACTCCTGGTTTGGCTCACAAAAAGGAAAATGTAACCAGTATCACTGGTGAAAGGAACTGTAGGTGTCGTGGCTGAACACAGAATGCAACGATTTTGGTTGTACATGATGCAAATATACTGTTTCTGCTGTACTTTGCACTTTTTCCTCAGCTGCCTGTGCTGGAGGGAGTAGGAACACAAGCAGTAAACATAACACAGGCCCACACCAACTGGCCTGACACGGGTGGGAGAAATTCTCACTCTTGATGACGCCTGAAATATTTTTTGATATTGCTGTTAGTTACTTTCCAAACAATTCATTTTCCTTCTCTTAACTCCATGAGATTAATAGCAACATCTATGTTGAGAGTGGAGCAGCATACATAAAACCAGCTTGTGTTACCAACCTTCCATAGTACCCTTGCTCTGTTTGGAACCTAGGATGTTCCACCTGAACCAGCAGTGGTCTTTTTTCTCCCCATTTCAGCCTAGCTAAGACCGAAGATATCTCTCTCTACATTTACGACTCTGTAGATCAACTAGCGCGTAGTCTTTCCAACTTGCTTACATATTCAGTAACCTCAGGCTCTTGAAAAATTCATCATGTATAGAAGATTGTTGTTATGGGTCTTGACGGTAGGCCCATGGATAGCAGGAGTGCCACAGGTCACTCCTTCCAGTATTTCTAACAGCTGGCTCATTGCCTTTGCCGATCTGTCAGGTGCAGTAGAAATTCTGAGTGGTAGATGTGGGACTGATCTCTAGACTCTAGCTCTCTAGTCTCTAGGCTGCATCCTAATACACTTATCTTGAAGAGGTAGATGGCTACTCATATGGTAGGTATAGACATCTGTCTTGTAGACATCCATATCTGTTAGCTGAACCTTATCTTACATTCATGAATTTTTATCTCCAGGATAGATTAACTAATATAGTGAAGAGAGATTCTATTCCTGAGAGAATAGAATCTAAAAAAGCCCAAGTTTGCATTGTTTACAGCTGATTTAGCATCTTGGAGCTGGCCAAGTGTATGCTTGGCTGATGAAGTGAAAGAGCATGTTTTCCATTTCTTCATTCACACTGTTGAGCTGTGACAATTCGTCACAGATGTATATACATTTCTGGAAAGTTCAACCTGCAATGACCAGAGCTATTTATCAGTCAGAAGGGTCATCAATGGACTCAATTAGTTACCTGTACACCATGTTTCCTGGAAACTTTCATGAAAGGAACTAGAACTTGCTGAAATGGGCAGAGTGAGAATCTTTCCCAAGCTTGATTATGTGGGAGTGTCTCAGTTTATCTAGTCCATTGAATAACCTTGAGAATTGTAGGAAAGTTTTTGCCTTTGCAGGTTGAGCTTTTATCTGACTCAGCCGCAGGCCTAAATCTTTGTTTGCCTTAGAACAGCAGTCATTCAAAATCACTCACTGTATAAAAATCTTTTCATGTAGATGCAGTCTTTTACCAATGACATTCACTCAGCATTTTAATGGGATGCAGGGGCCTCTTAAATGCAGACAGTTTTCTATTGGCAGCGTGAGGCTTCAGACAAGACAAAGCAATGTAACCTCTCAGGAAAGAATGTGGTATCAGCTCCTGGGCTGTCTTGAGGTAGACAGAGATGCTGTGGAGTGTAATGTTCATATCCAGCAGCTTGATTGAGCTCCAAATGCTCAAACATGTCCTAGAAAGGCATTTGCAGTATTATTAACAGCCATTAGCTCACAGATGCTAGATTTACACGAGGGCATAATAACCCTTAGGAATTCTGAAACATCTGGCAAATGGGATCAGGAATGTAATTTTGGCTGTTCTTGACTCATCCACTGAGAGTGGTTCCTCTGAGTCTGTTTGTGAGGTTTGCTGTGGGTTTGGGACAATTACAGCTACCTCTTACTGCCCAGCACTGGGCACTGAGTGGTGGTGTTAGATCAGCAAGACCTCACATATCTGCTGTTGCATGTCAGTGCGCTCAGTTTGCCTCATTTCTTTAATTGTTTCATAGCACCACAGCAATGACAAGTCACTGCCAGGCAGCTGCTTGCATGTTCCAAGGGACGAAATCCAAAATTGTTTCATTTTGAACCCTGAAGGTGAAATCACTGTGTTGTGATCATGTTAAAGGTGTGACATTAATATCTTACATAGAGTCATTCTTCTTTTTGAATAGTATTTGTATCTGACCCCTAAATTAGATATTGGGTGGAGAAGTAAATCAAAATTACTATATTAGTTTTCTATGAGGTTGTTTCTTTAATGATTAGGATAAAGTACAGCACTGGTATCTTCAGCCTGTGGCCAGGATCAGGTAAGATTGAGATAGTGCCTTTTCTTCTTTTTCCCCCCATATCCGATGCAGGTCTAAACCACTAGGATTTTGTTTACCACTTGGCCAAAAAAAAAGGATCAGACTTGCAAGGGAAACGGTCCAGAGGTGTATTACAGCTGGGAGCACCGGCACCTGTGGTTACCCCTTACACCCAGGCTGCTTCACAGATCATAGTGCCGCTGTCCTCGAGCTTTCTACTATGATGCCCTATTGCCACAACATGGTATTTTGATCAAAGCCTGCTATGACTGCGATCATAGCTGGAGTGCATATAAATTGCACACCACCACACAGTCCATGTCAAAAGAAGAAATAAAATCTATTTTAAAAGCTCTATTCATCATCCAATGATGCCCACCTAACAAACAAAAGGTACATATGTAATTTCAAATAGTTTTAAAACATAAGATTTTAACAGCTTTATGAACAAAATGCTACTGATGGAACCTGGGAGGCTTTCATATCTCCAGTTGTTTAGATCATAAGATGGCTGAATAGGGAGAGAAATCCTACTTCAGGAAGTGTGAAAAGGATTGGATATGAGGAAATAGAAGCATATTGCTGAACAGTACTCCTATAAATATTCTGACCTTAAACATCTTTTTTCATTTTATCATTATCGTATTTAGAAATCACTTCAAATGTTCATAGAAACCATGTTAGACGCCACAATCATTAGCCTGAGATTCTCCAATTACTTTACATCGGAACTCTGTCACTCTTTGCAAAAATGAAGACATTTGAGGCCAGAATTTATTCTGAGATGTAATTTTGTACATATTGGACTCACATAATTATAGAGTGATTATATATTTGAATGTGCATTTCTGTCTTGCATTCTTAATATAGTTGAATTCATTACCTTGGGGAAAAAAAATCAATCTTATTTCTATGTATCTTAAAGCACTTTTTTCCTATATATTCCAATCACAACCTGTGACTACAATAATCACCATCAACAGTATTATGACACCTATATTCAATTTCAAAATCAAAATTCAAGTATGTTGCAAGGATACCCTCTTTTCCAGAGAAAAGAACTCCATATGAAATTCACCAATAGCCAGCCCACACTTCAGGCAGATTAGCATGTAACTATATTTGAATGCTAAACCATGACAAGCAAGGAAAATCTCTCATGCAGTGTATAAGGCAATAAGAAAATATTAGGAAAAATGAAGTTCATGTTACTAAAATCTCCTGAACTTCAGGAAGTCTGTTGTACTCTTTGTTCACTTAATCAGCTAATTTAATTTTGCCTTTGGGAGCCAAATTGCATTAAGTTAAAATGGCAAAAAGAATTGAGAATTAAAAACCTGTTAGACTAATTTTTTTATAAAACCAATAGCAAAATCTATATTCTACTTCTTTCTTACATTTTACTTCTTTATATAAATTATCTGTTTATCTATTTGGCATCAGAAACATCATGCCAGCTGTAATATAAGAGTTGAGGCAAATTGTGGTGTTTTAAAAATAATGCTTTTCACAACCTTCACACTTCCTACTTGCAAAGTCCTGGAGAGTCCTACAGAATAAACTAGAGTTCAGGGTGATTTATTCTAACATACGGTAGTCCAGATAATTTCTCTGCTACAACAAAAGAAGGATGACAGGAAATTTCTAGAAGAATCACTTGGGACTATTCCACCCACATTATTGGTGCCTGTGTATGTGTCTGCCTCCTATACTGTAACACACTAAAAGGATCCTGCTCTGCTGCTGTGGTCCATCCACAGGGACCTTGCTGCAGGCTAGGAAATTCTCTAATCTTCACAGTGACTCTGGCTACCATAAACTTGGTTTACTGCAGAGACAACATAAATCCCAAACTATAATTTCTTCTGTAAAGTCTTGTTGAGAAATGGAAGGAAAAATTATGCAAATGTCCCAGTACCAATGTGCAGCCTGACTATTATCTGAGGAGCAAGGACTGCTGAGGAGAGACTGTGAACAGCGACAGGGCCGCAGGAACACAGGAGCACTGGTAATCAGTTGCACCAGTGGAAATCTCAATTGGATCTAAAGAACAAAAATCTTCACCATGAGACTGGTTAAGTACTGGGACAGGAGCCCACAGAAGCTGTGGGACATTCATCCTATAAAATTTTCTAAAGTCCCATGGATGAAACCCTGAGCAACCTGATCCAACCATGAAGTCAGCCCTGCTTTGAGCAGGAGTTTGGTGACTGGAGGTCCCTGCCAACCGAAATTATTCCATTATTCTCTGATTGACTTCTCCTACAGGAGATGATATCTCCTTTGGAAACTGAGTTCATCTTCCTCCAAAAATATTACATCCATACGTAGACCCGATGTGACCCTCCAAACCTTAAAGACAGTGGTTTGCAATCTTTATCAATCTATGGACATGAAAATATTTCCAGTGGTGGTCCAGATCTTAAGAGCAGCTTTGAATCTCTTCAGAGGAAGTTTCTCTTATTTAGTTAGTTTTCACAGATTCTTTATTAGTAGGCCACAGATGCCTACGTGGCCATATGCCACTCTGAAAACTCTCGTTTTGATGGTTCTAATGAGAACAATGTTAGATCAAACTTGACTTTGATTATTTTGCAAAACCATCCTTCTAAGGAAATAAATTTGCACTTAGTAATCTGTGCTCTCTCTGTGTGTCTCTTTTTTTCCATGCACAGACTCTCCTTGAGTAAACAGCCTATGAACCAAAGAACATCACATCCCATTTTTATGTAAGAGAATGCAGAGATCTTTTCTCCCTTAAAATATTGTGCAATGGGAAAAAATAAGCTACTTGGCATTATTAGAAAGAAAAATTACAAGAAAGTTTTATCTGAGAAGTGTATCTTACAGAGCAGATGTATTACACATTAAAGCAGAAAGTAACATAGAAAAATACATGCATTCACAGTGATACTCAAAATCTATGTCTCATTCTACTTCTCATATAAAAAACCAGAGGAACCATCTTAATTACCTGTTTCCATTTTCCCATCTTGTGCTGCAGGCCCATCAGGAATTACACTCTTCACCTGGAGAAACTCATCTGGCTCATCCCCACCAATGATGGTAAATCCAAAACCCATGTTGCTTTTCTTAAGAGTTGTGCTGAGGAAAGTCCCCTTCAGCTGTGATGCATCACGGGTGAAGAGTGGTTTTTCTACATCAGTCAACACAAACAAGAAATACAAAAGTTCTGATCTAGTCACAACACAGCAGGGACAGCAGATAACAATATTGGCTGACAGCAGCTGACAGTGTATGAAAACCAAGGAAATAAAGAGTGCAGGCATTCCAGGAAAAAAAATATTTGTGACTTCTTGTATTAATACAAAGCTTAAAATCTATTTCTTATCTACGGCATATCAGCCATAAGTGGGGAGTTATAAATATTCTTTCATATTAGAAATACATTTAGAAGTGGGTATTGTGTAGCTAAAATAATTACAACAATAAAAATGATCTGTGAGGTAATTTTAAAACTTCTTTCCTAAGCTATAAATTCAGCTTTGTCTACAAAGTAATACATTCTCCATAATTTCCCTCCCACCTCCAATAAGGAAAATATCCCCTGAATATCTTGTTCCATTTTATAACAAGCAGTGCTAAATATTAGGTGAGCTTTTCTCTTCAAACACGTGGGGTTTTGGCATCCAACAAGTGACACACGAAACCGCTGTGCAACCTCCATGTCCCCTCTCCGCGTGCCTTGGTGAGCAGTGTGGGCGCGGGGGCTCCCCGCGCTTCTCTCCTGTGCTGCACTTGGTGAGGAAGGGTGGGATGAAGGTGCAAAGGTTGTGACTTCAGCTGCTGTTGCTACACCCGCAGTGGTGGGACTGGGCTGGCCGGCAGCGAGGGACGTACCGTGCAGCCTGCGCGTCCCGACGGGGTCGCGCCGGCACTGGGAGAGGTCATTCACGCTGCGGGACCTCTTGGGAGCGGGGCACGGGTGGGCGAGTTTGGGTCTAGGTAAGGTTGATGAGGAGCTTTCTACTGTTACAAAGGAGAACAAGCCTCATTCTCTGGCTATAACCTTACGTTAAAGTTTATTCATCTCTACCAATACTGTTTGCTGCTTATACAGCTCATTTTAAGCACGTTAAATTTTACGTTACCAAGAGGCTGTATTCTTGTAAACTCCTATAACACAGTGCTTGAGGCTTTTAACTTAATTGATGCTTGCTAGATGAGCTAGCTTAGAAACATACCAAACATCAATTAACGGTAATTTAGAGAAAGTACAATTAATTATTTCAGTGTTGCCAACCTCGCGTGCTCAAGAGAGAGTCGTACATTCCCAAGAACAGAATTTATGATTTTATTTAGAAAATTACTTTGGGGCTCTTATTGTGCTTTCTGTTTCTCAGTCTTTAGGAAACACTAGGGTCAACTTTTCTGTCTTTTCTCTAAGCCTCTGATGGCTAGAGTATTTTTGGTGGCTCATGAGTCCCGTAACACTGGGAGCTTGGACATTTAGGGAAGAAAAATGCTAGGAGGTAGCCGATAACATTGTGAGATTTGGCAACACTATTGTTTTAATCAGACTATGACAAAACCATTGTCGCATAAACAGGAGAGCAGGATCTTTCATCTTAACTAAGAGAGCTAACATGGTACTGTACCTCGGAAACCTTGGGCCTGCATAGGCTTTGTTCCAAGTTCTGCGTTGGGCATGTTATGCTGCTGTAGCTTCCTTTTTGCTTCTAGGACAGGGTTTTCAAATTGTGTTCTTCTATTTATGTGGCTGGAAAAAATTTGGTTTTGATTAAAAAATTGGGTTCAGTTGGGGAAAATGATCATTTTCACAGTAGGATGCTGTATGTGACTTAGGGGTGTGTGGTTAGATACTGAAACCGTCACGAAACCCCAATGGGCCTGAGCATATCCCTTATACTCCATACAATTTTGCTGGGGATGAGAAATGCACAATCTCATGCATTGCATAATGAACAGCACTGAGAAGTGTCCTATTATTTCAACACTCTTAACTCTGCTACAGAAAAATGGTTTTGATCTATGGGACTACATATTAAATAGGAGTAGTGCTGAAGCATGCTACAACAACAGTTTTTCATGTCTTTAATACAAGCATTGTTCTGTGCATGATTCAAAGGATCTGAACCAGTTTTGTGCATTATTATTGATCAGCTGTAAGTGAAATTACTTAATCACTTACAGAAAAGGTAAAGCCTAGGACACAGAGTGCTTTTATGATTGCAGCTTAGAAATAAATCTAACATAGGAAATAAACCAAAGATGATTTCTTTTTAATTCTATGGCATATATCTTCTCATCTGTTCAGAAAAATGGGATGTTGCAGAAACTAAGTCAGATGGTAGATTAGAACTACCTAGATAAATATTTGGAATATAAGAAAAGTTAATGTGCACATTTTTTTCTTGATGTTTTACATTTCCTGCAACAGGTCAGTAAGTACATCTCTGTCATTACACCACTAATTTTCTGTATTGTGTTTAGAACTACTGTCTTAACTACATACTCTCATCAACCTTTAATTTAAAGTATACATTTTATCAGTCAATGAGTAATCCTACAATCCTGGTCTGTGATATGTTTCACATTTTTTCTGAAGAAGGCAAAACAAATTAGTAAGCTGCATTGAGCAGCTCCACAAGACAGGATCACGATAGGATCACAACTGAGAAAAGGGGGTTTGTGCTGCAAACATTGTTCTGGGGAAATAAATACAAATGTGGAGAAGGGCAAGTTTTCAATCATGTCACTTCTTATTTGTTCTCACTGAGCTACTATGTATTGAGTTCTTCCGAAAATCCAATGCCAATTGTGAGCTTTAAGCACTTGGAGAGGTGACCTGGGAACTTTTGAAACTCTGAGATCCTAAAAAGGCTTGAATACTTTCAATTTATATTGAAATGGCCTTTTATGCCACATTAAGCACTTCTCAGGTCCCTTGGGATTCAGATCCTACCGATGCTTCAAAGAAAGTAAGTGGAATTGCCATTAAGAAGTGAGATAGAGGGAAGGCCGCAAGTCCTATGGGAGTGCAAAACACTTGGAAAATCAGGATTTAGTGGCCAGAGCTAATGCAATGAGAAGATTTCCAGTCATATAAAAGAATATTTGATTTAATGACAGGAAGTAAATGTGATAAATCCTGGAGTTGCTACTTTGCTAACATGGCTATAACTCATTCAAGTGGCTGATAACTCATTCTTGTACTCTAAAATTTTGATTAATAGTTTTCTTGTAAATTTTAATCTATGCTGCAGACAGATAAAGTCCCTTTCATTTCTTTCCCTCTCCAGACAGGCTGTTTAAGACTGCAGGCTTTCCTTTCCTAGGCTTTTGTTTCCTAGTTAGACCACGCTGTAATTGTCAGAGTCTTCAGCACCTTTGTCTATTGCAAACCTAGAAATGTATGATGGAAGGGAGGGAAACGTCACCATTTAAAAATGGAGACGACTTACATGCATTACGTGTCCATAGGGTAACTATGAACTGCTAACATAAGCATGAAAAAGGTAATTTTCGTGCTACCACCTATCATGTGAGGTATTTCAATACTGTGAAGGAAATACTACTTTTGCCATTACACAAGGCAGTAATGAAACATCACATGAAATACTACATAAATTTCTGATCATCCATGACCAAATAAAATGAATCCATAGAAAAGGTTTTACAGGAAGACCAGTGAAAGAGAGAGTCCTCTGTGATACAAGACCAAAGGAGTTTTAGCTTTTTATTCAAGCAGAATGAATTCTGATGTATAATTTCATTTTATGAGTACATTTAGAAGTAAAATACCAGAATGTATTGAAGATGTCAGGATTTCAGACTTGAAATCTGTAGGCTTCTTACAAGCAGAAGTGTGAAATTACAAAACAGCTTCCAATAGCAGATATGGGGTAAAATATCTAGCTTGTTTTATGTTAGCATTTGATAAGGTTAAAAACAGGGTTGCTACACAGTGAGTTGAGTTAATTGCTTCAACATAGGGATCATGTCCTATTTTAGAGGCTCTAAAGTATCCTGCCCTGATCTTCAGCTGCCCTTCCAGAAAAGCATGGGCTTCTCATAGCTTTTGTGCCATATTACGCAGATTCATGGATATCCAAGATCACACTACAGATCTGCATTTAGGACCTTGCTCTATGCCTCATGTTATACTGTAGTTGCAGAGCACATCTCAGCACTGCAGGAGGCCTCTTGCAGACCTGTTACAACCTATATGTGGTTCTGTGATATAAAAAAAGATGGGATTTTACCTAAAGTAGGATGTGTCCATAGCTCAAGGAATAGCAGTTCCTGTGGTACTGACATCACAGCTAGAATCTGTTATTCACTGTCTCTCTGCAGTTTCTAGGTAGAGTTTAAGTTGTGCTTTAGTCCATTTACACAGAAACATCTTCAGTAATGGCTACCTTGAAAATGACTTTTTTGTCCTAGCAGATCAGACAGGAAGACTAGCAGAGGTACTTGAAGGACCTCAAGGTGTTGGTGCAATCTTAGTAATTCTTAGCTCAAATTTATTCCTATATTTTGACTGGTTTATGGTAGTGTGCCATCTCCAAAGCACAATGGGAGAATTCCAACAAATTCAAACAACTGCATTAAATATTGTGTCCAAGAGGAGTCAAAGAAAAGAAAATTATACTGATAATCAGTTGTTTTTATCAATCAGTAACACTGGATTTGTGCTCCTAGACTGATGAGCCATGAAATACCTCCCTTTCATGCAATTTTAAGTACTGTACAGCTTCACGGCCAAATCAGAAAAATTGCTACTGATGAGTTTACCTGAGAAAGACGTTATTAAGCTAAGTAGTTCCCTTGAAAGGACATTCTAGCCTTTCATCTAGCTACTTCAACTGCATACAAAATAGGTATTACTAACCTAGGCCTTAACAAGACAAGCCAAATGCGAGTTTTAGAGATGGTTACAAATAAGTGCTTTTGTGGTTAAAATAGATTTTGGATGTGATCCAAAAATGTATTGCTCATTGCTCACAGTATCTAATTCAGTGAGCATTTCTATCTTCACTTTTCTTCCTTTATTTTATACAATGCGTATTAAGCACAAAAGCCTAATCCAAAGAAGAGAATCCAACTAATTTCTCCGGGTGCCATTGTGACTGTAAAGAAGAATCACACTGCCTTTTGTTTGCTTTCTGTTCCCAGGAACCCTGAATTTCCCTCTGCAGAGAAGAAGGGGTGGTGGGTGCTACTGTTAGCCTGCAGTGTGCTAACTGGGGACAGCCCCTCAGAGGTAGGATCCGAGTTTGGTTTTGGGCTGCATTTAGCTGTGCAGTTGAAATAGTGTCTCTTGTGTTATGAGTAGGTACTATCACCACCAGCCATCCTATGAGACACAGGCACCATCCTGCTATCTAGTCAGCAAATGTAGCCAGGCGAAGTTGTTTTTGTGGTGGTGTTTCATGTCAGATGTGCCTGAGATAACTGAAACACAGTCTTAGAAGATTTATGGGCAGTAATGCCTAGTATGCAGATTTTAGTTGATGGCCAAGACACAGAGCCCTGCCAAAATGTTAGCACATCTAAGCATGTGCACCAGCAGGAGTTCAACCTACCTCCTTTTCTCAGCTACTTTAACTTGGCTTCTAGCTTTTGAAATTGTTGCCTGTAACCTACCAAAGTAATTCTGAGGATCAGGATGCCTAAAAGATGGACATTCTGATGCATAATTTGTTAGTGCCTAAGTCCTCTTTACATTCACATTTTTCAGTTACGGATATTTTATAAAGACAAAAAGACCTGAAATAAGTTTTTCTACTTGTGTAGTAACAGAGTGTTGTCAGAAATTGTAAGTTAAGGAGGTATACTTTTCCAGAATAAATACCTGTGTGGCCAATTTAGCTGTTCTATTAAGAAGACCATGTCTGGCAACTGAGCTCTGTGTTGTAGTTAATCATCCTTAAAGAGGCAAATAATCTTTTGGCAATTAGAATGCTAAAAGACCCTGTGAACTCTAATAACCACACTCTCTCCATAGCCCTGCACAGCTAAGTGCTGCTAGTTCTTAGTTTATAAATTAAGACAAAATTGCATGAAAGTTAACCCACATATAGCAAACACTTATCATTTATGTCAAACGTCTACACCTTACAAATGAAGCCTGGACCTACTTAACAAGGCAAATGAAAATTTTAATAATGTCTCACACCTACATTCATGCACGATTATGACACAACGTTACACTGGGACCTTATTTTTTAACAGAATTTCCAAATATGTTGTGATTAGTCTTTATAAACTTTGCAAGCAAGACCTTTGACATTTTTCTTTGTTTCTTTTTTAGCTTTCCCTCTGGTCTCAGAATATTGGAGCTGAGCATGGCTAGCCCTTGTAAGGTGAACCTGAGTCTGTCTACCTCATTGCTCATCCTTACAAGCCTCCCATGGGATACAAATATTTCAGTGGGCAAAGTACAAACCCTTCTTTCGCTGACAGTTTTGAAGGCCTGCATGTAAAGTTGGACTGGGCTTGAATGTGTGACATTTCCTAACCTAACTTTTCATGATTTACCCAGTTTTGTGACATAATTAAGAGAGTTTATTGTAATCTGATTTTATCTAGTTAAAAATGAACTCATCTGTTGAATACTGGTAATAAGAAAGGTGTGACTGCCACTTTTTAGCATGAAAAATGGAAAGCAATCTTTGTTTCAAACTTATTGTGCTCAGGCAGCCAATTAAAGTACAGCTACATTTTACCGACTATAAAACTCCTTATGAATTTAGCACTGCTGCAGTTTTAACGCCATCCTGTGAACATCCCTTCCACTTCTAAAAACCTCTGAGCCTGCAGTAGGTTTGATATATCTTTCCACAAATCTTATCTGCGGTAGGATTAATAAATTTGGCGCTAACAGCCTTAAAGTAGGTAATTGCATAACAACATCTGGGCCTGGTGCCTTGTGTCTGTTTACCCGGGGATGGACATGAAATGGAGATTAATACTTGCTCCTTTTCTGACTCCGCAGTGAAGTGTGAGCCTCAACGGTGCCAGAATGCCTTGGGCTGTGCTCGCAACAAAGTGGGGTCTCAGTAAGAGATTAACGCACAGAAATTGCACAACACCTGTTACTCACCAAAATACACTCAAAACCACTGGGGCAGAAGACTTCCACCCTGCAGCTGTGTAATTGCACGTGCAGAAAGCTTCGGGGGGGTTAAGTACAAAGAGCTAGGAGAACTGCAGCTCTGAGTTACTTGGGGACATCATAAAAGAACTCGGGCATAAAGAGACAGGGTAATTTAATGGCATTACATAGGGACTTTGAAAACTTATCTTTTTGCTTGAATCTGGACTGACTAAGCTGATTTGGGCCGAGCAGCAAAGCAGCTGGGGCTGCTGGCTCTCTCACCTGCGGGCAGGGAACAAGCTGGGGACAAAGCAGCTGAGCAGGTGCTCCTGCGTTTGGAGAATGGGACAGAAGGAGGGAGTAGGGCAGTGGCCAAACACTGTTTTCAGTTGTTTGTTTGCTTTGTAGGAGGGCTAGGGAAGGTGCATGAGCATCTACGAGCTGCTGCTGTTACAGCAGTAAAGAAATGGAAATCTTAATCTTCTAACCCTCCAGAAATCAGAGCTTTTTTTTGAGCTCTCTGTCCAGCTCTACCCTGTGCATGTTAATAGTAGCATATCCTAGGGTCTGGAAAAGCTGCTGCCCCAGTATCTGTCCAGAGGGATCCTGCAGTCAAAGTATTGGTATGGGTTTGAGAGACGATGGGAATGATGTGATGCACAAACTAAAATTTTCTGTTTTGTGTGAAACAACTGGAATAAATTTACTGCTTGAGTGCCAGGATTTGAAATTGAGATTTTAGGTCAGAGGCCATGTCCTCTAACGATCTCTCTTCTTTAATAAAAGGAACTAATGGGTAGATCTTTCTCAGCCTTTCAAAGCATTGCCTGCACAGTGACGGGGAGTGGCCCTCTCCCTCCTCCACCGTATGCTTTGTGCAGAGAGCAGAGTGAGAACTGACCACTCGGAACAGGTATCACAATTTTGAATCCAGATTCACTTTGCATAAGTCTCATTCACTGTGTTAAGCTAAAAAGCAGTGAAAACAATCTCTCTGATTTACTTATTTTATGTAGGAGCTGGCCAGAAGAGGTTCTACGTAGTACCTCAAAAAAAGCTTTCTGTTGCCCTTGGCACAGAGGACTAAGAATCTTTTTTTCTTGTTTCATGACTAAAATAAAATCTGAAAAAAAATGAAAGCAAGGATTGTGCTGTGAAAATAGAAAATTATGTTGTCTTATTTTCAGCTGCACTTTTAAGTACAAAATAAAACACAACATCCCTAAAATTTTATATGCAGCGTATAAATAACCTGCCTTCTGGTACAAACGGTGTAAACATCTGATTTGCAGCAAGGAAGGATTACGCAGAAAAGGATTTTAGCTGAGCTAAAGTGATTATGCTTTGCTCTATTCATTAACAAGATCTTTACCTTGCTGGATATCCAAGCCTTACATAGGAAATACAATATTTCTTTAATGAATATGATCTTTGTACAAGTATTACCTGGCATGATACCATGAAATCAGACCCTGGAGAAAGGGAATGACTGAATGCCTGAGTCACTGATTTGAGACACACTGAATATATTTGGACACATTAGCTGTACTGATGACTAAGAACTCGTGGTATACCTTTAGTTTAACATGTCAAGTAATGGTACCCATGCCTTGCCAGGCTAAGCACTGCAGAGGCTACTGGTATTAGATTATGACATAGTAACAGCAACTTAATATTGAACTTGGGAACTTACTCAACATAATAAGTGCCATAAATGGGATCATCAATTTTCTCCCAGCCATATGGAAGCTCTGAAAAACAAAGAGTTATTCCTCTCAGTAAATGCAGTACAGAATGTTAAGATTTCTAGTAACAAAACTGTGGATCTTCTCTGGTCATTGAGGGAAATAACTTGATGGCGAAATTAGATACAGTGACCAAAGCAAATGCCAAATCTTGAACACACACCATGGCAGCCACAAGTAGTAATAACTTGAAAATTGGCATGCAAACACAGATCTCAGTCTCTAGAACAACACATTTTAGTTGAACCACTTTATTTCTCCAAAAGCCGTGCCAGCCATTAAGTGTAGCACATCTTGTATGACATCACCGCCAGACAAAGTGAGGGCATTCTGTTTTCCCAAATAGGTACACACAAAAAAAGTACTTTGCTTTTTGAGCTTTTTTTCTTTGCTAGGAATCCTGGAAAAGTTGGCCTTGATGGAACAAAAAGAGTTTGCCTTCTGCTATGTGAGTACAGTAAGTATACATAAATGTGCCTGAGAAGTTTGTACTATTTGTCTTACTGCGATGGCAATTCCACAGCCTCCAAAGGCATCCTGTTCCAAAGCTTAGTTACATATAAGGGACATCGGAGTATACAGTAGTACACGGAAGTACAATCCAAAATAAGATATTATAGCATCTTCTGACCTTAAAACTAATCACATTTTGCAGAAATAGAGAAGACATTTAATTGTTAATACTCAAAACATTCAGGTATTAACAATTAAAATGTTAAGTAAGTTAATTTCATTATCTTGCAAATCAATCTGTGTTCATGTACAAGCAAACTCTCATATATATATCCATGTACATCCATAAATACATATTTTATTTTCACTCACATTGAATACATAAAAATTGTTATAATGTGAACAGAACATCATCTTGTGTTTAAAAGACACCAGACGGATGTGACAAGTATGTGTCTCAGTTGACACGAACAGAGTAAAACCTCAGTGCCAGATGTGACCACTTTGATGGAGGAGGCTCACAAAAAGATGAGCATTGCCCTCACACACAGGTATTGATTTCTGTGCAGTTAAAGACTATGGTACAATATACAGGGAGTGGTACTGAGATTCTACACGGAAATTTGATTCTGGAATTCCTTAATCTCAGATTTTTTTTCCTTTTCAAACTCAGTTGAGTACTGAACTGGACAGAGCAGAAGTGATGTAGCTCATACTGAATGGAGTCATTAAACTGGCCATAAAGAAGTACTTCTGGATGATTTGAGCTTTTGAGCTTTTTTTTTTTTTTTCAGTGATAATGAGAATATACAATTATTGGTGTGCTGTAAAAGGCAAATAGGAAAGTAAAGCCTGACTGGCAATAGGGAGATTAAAGAGTTAAAAAACAATGTTAAGAAATTGCTTCACCTCTGCTTGTTACTTCTCCTTTAAACACATCTGTAATATCTTATCCTTTCTTGAGCGGACCTGCTTAGACTGCTGCAGTCTTCATGTCACATTGCCCTCAAAGGATTTTCCTGCTCAGCCCTTTCCAATACTGCGATGAAGGATACAACCCTCTGCCAAAGACAGGCAGATAAGGAACTTCACAAATTTGTAACTTAAAGCTCAAGGACTTCCTTAATGCAGATACTAAATTTTTCCTATTGTTCTTAGAATATCAGCAGCTTTGAAATCTTCACAAGTCTGCACTCTGAACTGCTTTTGTTATTGTCACTTCATAGGAATAAATGCAGCATAAGGTATATAAGCAGGTCACAGAACCACAGAATGGTTGACATTGGGAGGGACCTGTGGAGATTGTCTATCCCAGCCCCTCTGCTCAAAGCAGGGTCACCTAGACCAGGTTACTCAGGACCATCTCCAATTGGCTTTTGAATATCTCCAAGGATGGAGACTCCGCAATCTCTCTGGGCAACTTCTTCAAGTGTTTGATCACTCACAGAGTGAAGAAGTTTTTTTCTTCTGTTTAAGCAGAATTTCCTGTATTTCAGTTTGTACCCTTAACTTCCTGTCCTGTCACTGGACACCCCTGAAAAGAGCCGGGTTCTTTCTTCCTCGCACTTTCCTTTGGGTATTTATCTAGGCTGATAAAATCCCTCTAAGCCTTCTCTTCTCCAGGCCAAACAGTCCCAGCTCTCTGAGCCTTTCTTTGCAGGAGAGATGCCCCAGTCCTTTCATCATTCCAGTGGCCTTTCACTGGACTCTTTCCTGTATGTCCATGTCTCTCTTGTACTGGGGAGCCCAGAACTGGACCCAGAACTCCAGATGTGTCTCACCAGTGCTGAATACAGGGGAAGGATCATCTCCCTTGATCTGCTGGCAATGCTCTGCCAGCTACAGTCCAGGAGGCTGTTGGCCTGCTTTTGTTGCAAGGCCGTGTAACTGGTTCATCGACAAGTCACCAAGCATTAGAAAGCCCTGGTGTTGCTCTTTCCAGACCTGCCCAGAACTTCAGTAAAATCTGTAGGAGATTGATCCTACAATGGTTCCCACAAAGTCCTGTATATCCCAAGACAAGGCTGTGGAATGTAATCCCTAAATATTCAAAAAGAAACCAGCTGATGCACAAATCCTGTACTGCCCTTACAGTAAGTTTCATTCCCAATGCATGCATGATAAATAAGGCAATAATTTGTTATAAACCTATGACACAGAATAAATATAAAGTATTAATTTAAATTCTATAGGTACATTTTATTTTCATGTAAATTTGTAAGGTTTTCTTCCCCTAATTAACTTAATATTACTTGCATATCTGGCCATTTAAAATTACACTCCTTTAGAGAAAAGTGAGGCAGGTAAAGGTAAAATCCATACATACTTAAAAATACACATAAACACACATGCACGCGTGCACACACACAGAGAAATGTGTGCATAGGTACCTTTGCCAAAGTGTATTAGTAGATGGAGTTTTTTCCAACTATGCAATTAAAAAAAAAATGTATATGTTTTGCCCAAATTTAAAAGTAGGTATCTTTCCGTAAATATATACACTTTAAAGTGTATAGATGCAGAGGACATATTATTTTACATATTTATGAAAATCTGAAATAATTTGAGGGTTTACTATTAACCTATTGGCCTATTTTTTCCTAAAGTAATGATACATAACTGTATTTATGAACTGGCACAGCTATTGAGAAGGCAAATGGCAAATCCCATTTTCTACTGTAAAAGTCTGTAAAAATTTAATGAATTGGATATATTATGGAGAACCCATTTTTATATGCATGGATTCAACCACTGATTATCTAACATCATAAATTAGTCATGGGTTCAGAAGAAAGGAAATAAAAAATTACCTTTGTGTACCATGATAAACTCCATGTAAGGCTATTCACTAATTTCATTTTTCCATTTGAGATGCAGCCTGTAAGCTATGTTTAATTAAAATTCTGTGTTGACCAGTAAAATGGAATTGCTAGAGTACAAGCCCTAAGCTCGCTGCACCCCCCCCAAAGTATGGCAGGTAAGATTAGTGGAGTGTAGTTTACCACAGAGCTTCTGTTAGAAGACTCTTCTGTTACATTTGCTTTCGGGAGCACCGTGATTATTTTTTATTACATTAAATTGTGGCATCTATTCCATTTTTCACTATTGAAATGAAAGATAACAGGACAGAAATACTTTAGTGCTTCATAAAATAGGAAGATAAACATTTGCCAAATTAGTGGTGAGGGCATTAGGTATTCTCTTTTTCATTTCACTGTGCCCAGTGATGATCGTTAGGGATGTGAGTGAACAGTAAACATTTATAAAAGAGAATTGTTATAAAACACTTGTGAAGGAGATTACTATTGGCCTCCATAATTTGAATTTGAATCATGTTTGACCAATGTGATAGCCTTCTACGATGGCATGACTGGCTGGGTGGATGAGGGGAGAGCAGTGGATGTTGCCTACCTCGACTTCAGCAAGGCTTTTGATACTGTCTCCCACGACATCCTCTTAGGTAAGCTTAGGAAGTGTGGGCTAGATGAGTGGACAGTGAGGTGGATTGAGAACTAGCTGAATGGCAGAGCTCAGAGGGTTGTGACCAGAGTTGCAGACTCCAGTTGGAGGCCTGTAACTAGTGGTGTTTCCCAGGGGTCAGTACGAGGTCCGGTCTTGTTCAAAATATTCATCAATGACCTGGATGAACAGACAGAGTATACCCTCAGCAAGTTTGCTGATGACACAAAACTGGGAGGGACACCAGGAGGCTTGCCACCATACAATGAGATCTGGACAGGCTGGAGAGTTGGGCAGAGAGGAACCTAATGAAGTTCAACAAGGGCAAGTGTAGGATCCTGCACCTAGGGAGGAATAACCCCAGGCACCAGTACAGGTTAGGGATTGACCTGCTGGAAAGCAGCTCTGCAGAGCTGCAGGTCCTGGTGGACAACAAGTTGACCATGAGCCAGCAATATGCCCTTGTGGCCGAGTACCAATAGTATCCTGGGGTGCATTAAAAAGAGCGTGGCCAGCAGGTTGAGGGAGGTTATCTGCCCCCTCTACTTTGCCATGGAGAAGCCACATCTGGAGTACTGTGTCCAGTTCTGGGCGCCCCGGTTCAAGAAAGACAGGGAACTGCTGGAGAGGGTCCAGCAGAGGGCTACAAAGACAATCAAGGGAATGGAGTACCTCTCTGATGAGGAAAGGCTGAGAGACCTGGGTCTGTTTAGCCTGGAGAAGAGAAGAGAAGACTGAGAGGGGATCTCATCAATGCTTATAAATATGCGAAGGGTGGGTGTCAAGAGGATGGGGCCTGACTCTTTTCAGTGGTGCCCAGAGACAGGACAAGGGGCAACAGGCACAAATTGGAACACAGAATATTCCACCTCAACATGAGGAAAAACTTCTTTACTTTGAGGGTGGTGGAACACCGGAACAGGCTGCTCAGAGAGGCGGAATCTCCTTCTCTGGAGATATTCAAAACCTGCCTGGATTCATTCCTGCCCAACCTGCTGTAGGTGAACCTGCTTTGGCAGTAGGGTTGGACTAGATGATCTCCAAAGGTCCCTTCCAACCCTGACCATTCCATGATTCTGTCATTTGGGAAGTGAGCTATAAATTAAAACAATTTCTGATATTCATTTGGTAGCATTAGCATGCTAGTTCATGTATAATTTCTGCAACCAACATTTTCATGGTTACTATGCTATACATGAAGTCTTCATTTTCATGAGCTCAACATATCTGCCATCCATGTCTTTCAGTTCTACTGACTCCAGGAGGATTTCTCAGCAAGGAAGGAAAAAAAAATATTCTATCCTTTATTTTCAGTCTTCAATATCTAACATTGCAGTCCCACAGACCTCCTATCATCCAGTGGAGGGCCTGTTCAGGAACATCTGTAAAGTCACCATTTAAAAATCAGTAATTGCACAGCATTTGACAATGCTGATACCACGAGTGGATGAAAGGGTGCTGGATAATCTGTACAGTACGTATATACGCTCCAGTTTTCACATCTCATGCTTTATTCCTTACCAGAGAAGCAGCATCTAGCTAACGCTGCAGCAGTCATCAAAAAAAAAAAAGATCAAAAAGGTACAGCTGATACTGAGACACTTAGCTCAGTATGCATCTGGGTAAGATTTTAAACGCAGAAGGAGGTGCATTTCTAAAAGTTAAATGCCCAATGGTAACAAAAGCCCTTGTTTTTTCAAAGAAAGAAAGAAGGAAAGGAAGAAGGGGAAAAAGAAAGTAAAGATAAATACGAATTCAAGCAGGTCACTTTAATAATCAATGGAAGTGCCTTCTCATCACAGCCTGCTTATGCTAATGGTCCAGATGCTCTTATTCTGCCTTCTGAAAGCTGTTGTGTTTCAGAATGAGTTTTGATGGTGCCACTTAACCTTCTCTGGGGATGGAGGAAGGAGTACGTTTTGGATCTCAATGTACCAAGATGAAAAGGCACATTACCAAACCCAAATATTAATTTTTCTGAAGTTTATGGAGTACTAACTGTGTTAAAGAGAGTCATAAAAACCTCTCAAGGTTTCAGAACAACAGCCAGCATTATGTCACTACCCTACTGACAGGCTGGAAAGAAAGATGAGAGCATATTTCTTGAATCGGCTGCAATCAAAATATTTGTATAGTACAAAAGAATATGGTATGAGAGAGAAAAAGAAAACATAATGCCTGCTGCTATTGAAAATGCTGTCAGTAAGGATGTGAAAGCTGTGGAAGTCAGCATGAGTTTCGTTCACCTGCCTTGTTGACACCCAGGCGCAGGTCAGGAATCTTTTTCTAACCTATATATGAGACTTTTCAGAAAAATATTGTATCTTTCCACTCAACAGCCTCTGTTTGTTTTTATCTTTTGCTTTCTCTTTTCTCTCTCCCTGTTTCAAATTCAGTTTTGCCTTTTCAAGTCAGTTACCTACTACAGAGGGTATCAAAAGAACTGGGTTAAAAGTTACAAAATACCATGCAGCCCCACAGTCCAACGCAATTGCACACTCTTCCAGTTTCTTTAGGAGATGTAGTCTTTGCAAATGCTTCTCTGTAAGTCTAAACCAGTGTTCCTCATCCTATAGCTTACACAAAAAACGTTGTCTGCAATACCCTAAGGCACAGTGCATGGATTACCAGGGAGCGGATGCTGATCCCTCCAAAAGGAGGTTGTATCGAGGTGGGGGTCAGTCTCTTCTCCTAAGTAACAGGTGATAGGATGAGAAGAAATGGCCCCAAGATGTGCCAGGGGAGGTTTAGATGGGATACTAGGGAAAATTTCTTCACAGAAAGGGTTGTCAAGCACTGGAACAGGCTGTCCAGGGAAGTGATTGAGTCACCATCCCTGGAGGTATTTAGAAGATGTGGAGATGTGGTGCTTAGGGACATGGTTTAGTGGTGGACTTGGCAATGCTAGGTTAACAGTTAAACTCAATGATCTTAAAGATCTTTTCCAACCTAAAGAATTCCATGATTCTATGTCCGGTTTGAATGCTTTTGTTAGTGCATGTCCACATTGCCCAGCTGATACATGAAACAGATAGAGTAGTTGTGCTGCTTCTCCTGAAACCTTCTGTTACATGTTGCCATAAGAGGATAGAGAGGATAACATTGCTCACTGAAAATCAGTCTTTAACCCACTATCCACATACCTATGTGAATGCTGCTAGGTCACTTATCTGTGTACCGTCTGGGAGCTCCAAAAAATAACAACAAAAAAAAATCAACAGGTATATGCTATGGTAAAATCCTTTATACTACAACAGGTTCCTCTACTTAGCCGTGTTTCAAATGTCACTGCCTAAACTGGAAAATGCAATTAATAACATGGAGTTGTCCATGCTAGTGTACAAATCAAAAACCATGGAAGAAAATAAATCAGATAAAAAAACTGGAAGTTGAATTGTTCACTGTCTAAGTGAAAATAAGAACCAAGGCAGGATTGACAACCCCACCTCCATAGCAAAACCAAATTCTCTCTTCCTATCACGGAAGATCTGGAAAACTTAGGGAATGTCCCAGCTCCAAGCCAAGCCACGTAAGCTCAATGTCAATTAAATTTATGTTCTTTATCTGCCATTCTCATACCAGCAAATTTCACAAAGTCATGACTGTTTATGTTCTGTGTGTAATCATAAACCATTCATGTGCAATTTATTCTCACACATAAAATGACATTATGCATAATTTCTTCTTGCACAATGGAAACAAATGTCTAAGTAACATTCACATCTGATAAATGCATCTTTTTTCTTTTGTGCATCTTATTGTGACATGTTACATCCTTAATAAATTACTTAGTAGATCCATAGTACATTACTAAATATTACTATCAATTCAATAATATTTTCTCCCGGCATTGTTATCAAGTGAAATATTGCCAACGGTAGGGATATTTTTTGCATTAGGTGTACTTGATCCCTCTGACATGTAGAGCTGTGTAACATCTAATCCAGATTTGCATTACTACAGTGAAAAACTACCAACCGAATTACTGAGTTTTAGCTACCAAAAAAGAGTTCAAAAAGGCCTTACTAGCTATTAATTCAAACAAAAATGAAAAAAATGCAATTAAAAATAAATTAGGGGAAAAAATACTTTATATGTTGAGAATTTAGTTAGGTTATTTTAGGCAGTCTGAGATGGTTTCGTTAATAAAGCCTTAATAAAGAACTCAGTTTTCAACAGTTTAGTGGGCAATAACTGAAGCTGGTCAGAGTACTCTCCACGGACCTTTTCAAGAGAAAGCTTAGAGTTTCTGTTAAAAGATTCTAAACAAACTACAAAATCCTGTTTTCCATGTATTTAGAAATAATAGACCTAAGGAAACCAGAAATACTTATGGAAAAATATTTATTATTAAACTTTTCTTTTAATCATGTTATCCTTTTGTCTTGTTCTCTGCCCTTACTCCAGTGTTATTTGTGCTGGGTACTTCAATTGTATTACAGAACGTTTGGGGAGAGAGAAGCTTAAACCAGCGCCTTGTTGATCTCACAATTCCCACTAATGTGATGAGTGTTTTGCTGGGGAAATAGAGAACACTAAGAAACGCTGAAAAAAATCTCATTTTTTTGGCTACAAGTTCTTGCCCAGGAGACTGGATATGAATGCATCCAGGCTTCCATGGAATAATTAAACAGCTATGTGCCTTAGCTTCCAAGAATAGTTTGGGATAATTTCTGAATTCTGTGTTAATTACACGTTATCTCATTTTTAATATAACAAAGGGTACATCTAAATAGAGTCACTGAAACTCTTATCCTCACAGCTCCTAGCTTCAAACTAGCTAATGTGGGCACGGCTAGGAGTGAAGTCACTTCAGGATGTATCTCGGTGCAGAATGTGAGCCTGCTGGAGAAGCTCAGCACATGCCCCAGCGGCTACTCACACGCATGCCGAGGAGCTGCGATGGCACTGCCAGCTGGTTCAAAGTTCAGACATGCACAAAAAAGGGACTGTCACTGGCACACTCGTTTTACCAGCGGAAAAGGAGCCCCAAGTACATCAAATGCATGCTGTATTATCAATTTTTATTCCTGAAGTTCAGCGGATTTGCTGCATGCCACGTACAGCCCCAATGTGAAAGATTCTGCCTTTGAAACTGATTTTATTAACACAGCTTTTTTAATGCTATATTCTTTAGACATTGAAGAAAACAGACTGAAAAGAAACATTCTTTTTGATCTTTTGGATGTTCAAATATTTCAGTGCTTGTACCTCATTGCTGACTGTATCAATTCAGCCTTGTTACAAACTGGTGTTTTTGACCTAATAAGTGCCTGATCTCATGAAGTTAGGCTTTTCTTCTTCTATTTGCTTTGCAGTCTCTTCATTTATTTATATTATTTCCTTTGCTGTTAAATGTTTAACAACATACCCTGTGAATTTATGGAGTTACTGAATTTACTGTTATTATATAACCTAAAACCTGCAGTTTGGCTACTGACCTAAAAAGCCCCATACAATTATGTAGCTACTAATAGTGCAGCCTAGACCTCACGGGAGGCAGATAGGTATTCTGTTACTAGTATCTCAAATTCATAGATAAGGTTCTACATACTTTAGCTCGTGACTCACCTCAACCTCTGGTACGACAAAATAAAAAAGCCTATTATTCTGTAACAAACCCAAATGACACACTTTAATACTATTTTCAGTGCCAAACTTTACTAAAGGTGAAACAGTATTACCCCCAGCCTCTCCTCACAAGGCAAGTGCTCCTGTCCTGCCCATCTTTGGTGGCCCTCTGCTGAACTCGGTCCTGTGTATCAATCCAGTTTATCTTATATTAGGGGTCCCAAAACTCGATGCAGTATTACAGATGCGGTCTAATGAGTCAGTTCCCAACCTGTACCGTTGCAAGATTTTCTTCCTGCCCAGGTGCAGGACTTTTCATTTGTCCTTGCTGAATTTTGCTAGGTTTCTGCTGGCCCATTCCTCCAGCCTGGCTAGGTCCCTCAATGGCAGCCCTGCCCTTGACCACGTTGACTGGTCCCCCTGGGGTCAATTGCAAAGTTGACTTTGTTGCCTCCTTCAGACTGTATATAAAGATGTCAAAACAGGACAGACTCTGCTATAAGCCCCTGCAATACTTCTCTTGCATAGGCATTCAGGTACAGTATGGCCCATTAACTGCTACCCTCTGAGTCCCACCACCCAACCAGTTATTTACCTGTGCAGTTCTCCATCCATCCAGATTTTTAATGCCCTAAGTGCAATACACAAACGCTGTGGGAGACAGTGCAAAAAATCTTGCAAAAGACAAGGTAAATGACATCACCCACCACTTCTGCTTCATCCACAAATCTGGTCATTTTAGCATTGAAATCAGGTTGGTCAGGCATGATTTGCACTGCGTAAATCCACAGTGGCTGTTCCCAATCACCACCCTCTCCTTCAGGTGCCCAGAAATATGTTCTCAGAGGACTCGGTTCATGAGGGCCTGTCACCTGCCAGTGTCCTGAGCTCCTCTGCCACGACATATTGAACTTCACTGTTTCATGGTCACTATAGCCAAAGCTGCCATTGATTATCACATCTCCCACTAGCTCTTGCTGTTAGTTCATAGCAGGTTCAGCTGTGCATCACCCTTCACGGTGGGCCCATCTGTTACTGATATCAAGAACTTATCCCTGAAAACCGCCAGAAATCTTGTTGCCTGTTTGTCTCCTGCCTTGCTGACCATCTAGAAGATGTCAGAGAAGTTAAAGTCCCCCATGAAAACCAGAATTTGTGATCAGAGACTTCCTTCAGTTGTTTAAAGAAGGCTCCATCTGCTTCCTCACCCTAATCAGGGGGTCTGTAACAACAACCCACCACCAAGTCTCCCCTATCAGCCTCTCCTCTGATCTTGACCCCCAAACTCTCCACCAGCCAGCTGTCCATCCCACAGGACAGCTCTGTGCATCCGTGTTGTTCTTCCACACAGAGGACAACCCCTTTTCTTCATCTCCCCTAACTGTCTTTCCTGGACAAACAGGCTATTTTACCTTGTTTCTGACTTATTTTTAAAATAACAATATTAAAGCTTAATTAAAATTTCAATCAACATTAGAAACACTTGTTTCATGACTTCATTTGTCTCCCTGGGCCTTGATAGGCTCGTCAGTGTTTCAAAATAAGGCACACAGCATAATGCTTTCTGTTTTTTTTGTTTTTTTCTGCCATGTTATTACACCAAATGGCAATTACTTGATTTTATGTGACAGACTAGTGAGGCAAATAGATAGACATATTATAAAAAGAGACGGGAAAATGTAGCATCTATAGTGATAATGAAAAAAAAAAAAAACCAGCCAAGAACTACTTTGTATGCTTACAATGAACTGATTATCTGTGGGTGGTCCACACATAAAAAGCTATCCTGCCCAGACTGTAAAATTGCATAGGTACATCACTTATTTGTGATGAGCTGCAACTGCCTCAGAAGCATCAGCTACTGGCCTTGGATGGAAATCTCAGAGCAGATTAAATAAACTAGTGCTCTGATCAAGTACAAGACTTCTCACTTTTCTATATTTTATTTCCAACTTGCCAATGGAGTTGTATGCAACCAGTTAGAAGAATCGTCCTCGAGCTACCTACCTCCTATGTGATCTGTTTCCATGACTACCATGCTTTTTAATAATACGTTTTCACAGTTTTGAACAGTAGCTGGGTATATGTAATGCAGATACATTGGTTGTTTAAATAGTATTTGATGAAATAGATAAATCAATACAATTGATGAGGGAGATTACATTGCACCATGAAAACTTGGGTTAATGCTGTAGCTGCGGAGGCAGCAATTCTTGATTTACACTAGTGAAATTAGCTTAGAATCTGCTTTTGTCTCCTCAGTGGCTTCATTGACTTGCCTATGGTGAGAACTTTAAAAGTCCCATCTTCTATTACTTTTTGCTTTGTTGCACAATAGATAAAAATCTGCTTTAGTTGCATGTAACTGCTTTCTGAAACTTCTTGTCATAACTTATTCATCATTGTGCATTAGTTATATTTATGAGGACGCTCAAATTGAGTCACTCCATACTTTAAACATTATGTTAAAAAATCCCTTGGCATTTGAATGACAAGGAAATATGTATGAATTCAGAAGCTTATTTTTCTTTATTTGAATTGTAATGCCATCTGCCAAAACTCTCTCTCAGTATGGTTCTGTGACAGCATCAGAAAGGAAGCATGCATGAGAAACAGGTGTGCGGTCCTTTGTTAATCTATCAGACACATTTTGTTTGCATTTGCAAGGGCACTTTACAAATGTAGTGTCCAATTAATACACCGATTCGTGACAATGACAAAATAATCAGGTTTCTAAGTCACTTTTCCTTTAGGAATTTTAACTGTATGGGATAATAACAAGACAGTTAAGATCTACCCATGTTTTCTTCATGTTTTAATGTCCAGTAATGCTGGCAGGTAACTAACATGTTATAGGAAGAAGGAACAAAAAGGAAGAAAAAGTAGTACTTTCACGTTCATAGTCATTATTTTTTATTTTTATGCTCTGCAACATCATGAAAAGTGGCAGCACGTATGTTTTCCACTTCTCTTTTTCCTCCTCTCTTTCTTCTCAGTGTAAAACCTTCCTGAGTGTGATTAGAGTAGTAACTGAAACACTAGAGAGGGGACGAAGAGGGTACTGTGTTAGAGGAATAGGATGGAGATGGGGCAGAGGGATGGAGAAAAAAAAGAGCAGGCTGTCCTTCTTGGTGTGTCTTGTTTATCATTAAGCATCTCAAAAACCCTTCAGGTTCCTTTCCTAAAGAAAAAAAAAAAAACCTCTTCTCCCAAGAAACCCCAAATCTCCTTCAAAGACAAGCTGCAGTCTATTCCTATTTCTCCCTAAACCAGGTAGTTTTTTGCAAAAGAATTTGTTCCTCCCCCTGCCTCCTCCTTGAGACTCCGTCCTTCCAGCCCCCACGGGTGACACAGCCCCCCCTGAATTCTGCTGAGCAGGAGCACCTCTGCCTGAGTCTTTCCCATTCCCAGAACTTCTGAGGGGTATAAGATTAGAAAGACAACCAAAAGGCTGCTGTGGCTACCTCAGAAAAGGGCTATCTACAACAGTTAACAGAAGAAGAGAGTGCCTGCTCACTTTTTTCATTTGTGTGCAGCAATAGCCTATTTGCATAAGTCAGGGGACTTCCAGGTTACTCAGTCATATGGCTGCCTTTATCATAAGCATCAACCCAGAGAAACGAGGTACCTGACTTTCTCGATACTGCTATACATAATTTTGGAAGCAGCAACTAATCTACTTGATTTATACCAACAGAAAGGAAGCTTTTTCTCAGTGTACAGCCTTGCTTTGTACCATGTGGTACAGTTGTGATTCCTGCATATCCCATATTATCCCGAAAGATGTATGGTCTACCACAAAGTTAGTACAGAATAGACCCTACAGGGACCCTACAGGAACACCAAACATGACAATTGAACAGATCTCTCACTGCAGTGTCTCATTTCAGCCCAGCTTTGCCTGAGTCTATTTTACACCTTTCTAATTCCTCTGTAATCCATCTTAGAAGTAATCAGATATAGGCATACAAAGGCATGCCTTTTACAGACTGACCTAGGGATACTCAATTGAAATTTTTTGAGGATTTCTCCTTCTGCCCCACGAGAACGATTTGCAGCGAGTGTTTGGGCTGGGTCACCTCAACATCAGCACACCCTGTTCAGGAGGCTCAGTATGAAGGGCAGCAGCATAAGCTTACTGACTAGAGCCTCAGTCACTCCAAAAAATACATGTATGAGGGCCTAAAGAAAATATAAAAACTACTGTTCAATCAAAGCTGTCCCTAAATCAGTAGAAAGGAGTCTGAGGATTTCTAATAAATAAACTGAAGAAATTGCGAGCAGAAAAAATGGAGAAATTAGGCTGTGTCAATGTGCTTTTTAAGATCAGTTTTGTTGTCATTGTCTGTAACTAAGCATAGTTGTAATATTACCAGGGAAGAGCAAATAAGCACAGCACAGAACAACTTTAAGTGGCTGGTTGTATTTCTTTTTATTCATTTGCAGTCTTCATAAAACTTTATAAACTCTACTGGCCATCTGCAGGCAGAACTCAGCAGATGAGACTTTTATTGGCACCTCTTTGCTGGACAGGCGTAGAGACTATAATTATTATCTTAAAGTCAAGCAGAGCTGGAAGGGACTTTTACGTCTCTCTCGATAGGCACTCCTGACATTGTAACTGCAATGCTTGCTTTGTACTGCTGTAAAATGTAATGTTGGGATTATCATCCATAACTTTCAGATGCAGCAGAATGGGCTAAATTAAGTTTGTTTGTGATTTATGATATATTCACTGTGTGCACTAATCAACAGCTAGTTATGTTTTTCCTTAGTGAACTTCGATTATTTTGAGGAAAATGTTATATGCCTACAGAATATGTGTGCTCAGTTCCCAAGTTTGCCTTTTGTGCTGAGCTGCAGTCAGGATTTGTGGTTTTAAACTTGTGTCTATTTTCTTCTTTGATATGTAATTAGGTGCTTGCATTTCACAGGCTTGGTTCACATCTGGTTCACTGGTCTGTTCTCACAGAAAAAGATTATTGCTGTATCATGGGAAAAAATAAGCCTCCAATCTTTTATAAAAAGTCTTACAAATGCGGAGAATTGAATGCTACATGCATTTTTGGTGCATATTTTTCTCTGCTCCACTGACAAAGTCAGTTGTGCAACTGCCATGTTTGTAAAACGGTTGGCTCTGAGCACTTGCAACACCTGTGGCAGAGGCAGCCTCTGCCAGCCTTTTAGCACACAGCGAAATGATAAAAATGTATTAGTTTTCCACTTTGCAGTTGCAGTTCTAATTACACAATGCAGCTGGTGCTGCAGGAAAATCCATGCTGTTTAAGAGTAAGGGAATTTAAGCCGAAGGAGTGAAGATGGTGTTGCTTTGCAACTGTCTCTTTTTTTCTCTTTAATCTCTTTTTTTCCTTCTGCCGTTTTAAAATGAATAGATGATGAAAAAGGGCAAAGGGACAAGGAGAGTACAAAAGATGGGTGGAAATGAGTGATAGAAAGCATCAGTGCGACAGTGAGGGGAGGAAGATGTGTTGCTACGACTGGCACAATGGTTGGGCAAATCTTGCCTGATCTGGCCCCAAAATTGCTCATTCCTCCGTATCTTACTTCACTCGCCCTTTATTTGTCAATCTCTTCTGTTTTGCCAGTTCTATTTCCTCCATTTTTTATCTTTTCTTGGTTTCCTAAAAGTGATGGAAGACAGTGGTATCTCCTGCAGATTAAAATAGGAACAAGTGCTCATGCAATTTGTACCATACAGACTAAAGAAGGGAGAATGTTTGTGTTTATAACTTCTGAGTTTGCAGAAGCTGAGTATGGATATCTGCATCAAGTCTAAAAGAGACCGGGGATTGTATAATATGGTTTTAAGATCATGAGCTGGCTGCTCCTTTAAAACAAAAAACCCAGTGATATGAACGTGTAACTCACTAGTGAGTGCTTAGCATGACAAGGATTTTATAAAATTAAAAGTCATTTAGATGTCAGTCTAAGGTTCTCCTGAGAATATTTGCATTTCCTCGTCTTTGTTTAATAAAGGTAATTAATGCCACTCAGTTGTTTTAGGACCACAACTGTAAACAGGATAAATATGGGCTGTATCAGCTCTATCAATTTTAGAGTGTCCTAAAGACTCTTTAGTTCACAATGTTTAATCATTATTTGCTCAGATTTCCAGTATCCTGCATTCTTAGGATAAGTATGACAGTATCTGCTTTCCTCAAAAAACGGGGACCTTGGGAGCAACTGCAATCCTACAAGCATCAAGGTCATTCTCATGTCGCTTCAGAACAGGGCTGTTAAAAGCAATTGGGGTCAGATAGTATCTCTGAGCTAAACTCTGCCTTTGATTTGCAGGTCAGACTTCTGCCGTTCAGATGTTACCAAGGTTCTGAAATAATTAAATAAAGTGAACCGAGACACCAGCTACTCATAGCAATCAATCACCAGCATCCTCATCCACAGTTAGTTACGATAGCGAGTGGAAAAAATACATTGAAGAAGCCAATGAAAGTAATGAAGAATATTGTATTAGTATCAAAGTCCCAGTAATTTTGAAAACCTCTTAATCAATTCTCAATCCTGTCTGTTCATATAACAAAATCTGGTGTCTGAAGGCTGTTTTGACCTAAAAATGACAGGCAACAGCACCTTCTTTGCTGTAGCAAAAGTAATTCACTGCAACCACACCAGAATTAACACCATTTCACAGCCTCAACTATCCTTGAATGATATGACTTATATTCAGCCCTGCTCATGTTTCTGCTCTGTTTTCTTTAACTATTATTCTTATGAAAGTTTTGCCATCTCCTTTGGGGATCTTTCTTTTAACTGTTAATAACAAGAGGATTATTTATTTACGTTGCAACAGAAAACATTAAAAAAAATCTTTAAAAACCTGGAAAATTTGCTGCGGCTATATCAATGATTCTGCTATTCTGTGTAATCACACTTGTCCCTCATGAGGAAAAGCTCTCAATAAAGGGCTCAGATTGTGACGCAGAGCATATGACTTTTTGGTACAGATATTGTTAGGTTTTCTGCAAGTCAAGGTTATACTAATTAGACAAAGCCTTTCTTTCACGTCAGTATGCAAACTGGAGATAATCTGGGTAATTCTCCAGGAATGAAAGAGAAGGAATGTTTAGCAGGGCAGAAAGACCAAGGAAATACTGACACACATCATGTGGAAATCACCACAGTATAAACACTTCTGCACATGAACACAGGAATCTGCATCTCCCACTTGCAACAACTTTCTGTCCCCGTGTGGTCTTTGCACCCGTGTGCTGCCCAACCCTGGTGGGATTCAGCTCTGCACAGGCAGCAGGGCAGATTCCTTCTCTCCCAAAGAACATGCACCAGTTTCGCTACCTCAGGGGAAGCAACAGGGTTTAACCCATGGCAATTGTCCGGTATCCACTGTCTTATCTTAGAAAACAAGAACTCTGGATGGAGGATTTTTTCTGTCTTATTTTAGCTAATCTAATGGTCAGGAGGAGATAAATCCTTAAAAGAAATTATTGCTCTTGCCTCATAAGTAGGCTTGCCCACTTACCTGTTTAATTTTTGATAAATTGATAAACATTTATGTTATTAAGGATACTTAAATATTGTAACAATACAAGGAAAAAATATAATAAAAAAACCAAAATCAAGGACATCAGCACTCGATCTTGGGAGAATAAAATATTGGATTAGAGAAAGGGAAAATTAATTCAATTACTGCAATATGAATGGTCTTGAGATGCCAAATATGAATATGAAATTCAATTTTTAATCTATCTAAAAGTGTATGTCTACAGTCTTTGATTTAGACTCACGTCTAATGCAAATCACATTAAGTAGAAGAAAATGTTTGGAAGGAAAAAAAAAAGAGCAGAATAAAATGTATAACTTTCTCCCTTCTCCACCAAAGTAAGACCTTCATCTATTAAGGATAGCACACAAAGGCCCTTAATATTTTCCCTAGATCAGTTTTTACCTCTGTATCACTTTTTTTTTCTTTAATCTTAAAGGATATTTATGATAATCCTTGAGTTATCTAGAGGCTGAAAATAGGAATTTTTGCTGAAGGTTCTACTTTTAGCATTTCATGTTTTGTTCCCTTTCAAAGGGATATAACCTAATAAAACAAGCAATAGAAATGAAACAAATGTGCATGAGCAGACTTTGAAAACAACAAAGTGTAATTTTCGATTAGGATATTCTCCTTTGTGTTGTCCATTCGAAATCATACGGTAGACTGACAACATCTACAGACTATTTTTCACATTTGCCAAAGAAAATACCTTGTAACTTCATTTGTATGCAGTTGATGCAAGATGAAAATGATCAAAATGACAAAACCAGGCAGTGTTGCCATATGTTCCAGTACAGAAGCAAATTATAGTACATTAACACCCCATCACTATCATATAAAAAAGCTTGCAAAGATAAATGTTCCCTAAAAAAATATCTACTGAAGAATTAAAAGATGTGTAAGGTAATCGTTTTAAATTAAAAATATAAAATGTTATTTTTCCCCCTTTTTTCCTTCAAGGTTCCTTTTCTTTTTTCCCCTCTTTTTTTCCCATTATTACTATTGTTACAGATTCTTTCGTTAGTTCCTTTTACTGTTGTTAGAGATCTTGATGTTATCTTTGACCCGTAACTCCAAGCATGTTTTTCTTACAATGAAATCTTCCAGGAGCTATAGTTTGAATAGCTCAAGAAAGCATAAGCTTCTTATGTCTGATAAATCAAAAAATCCTGGCCCACACATTAGTGTTCCTCAGAGCCTCAAACTGTAGTGTTATATATGCTGCTCTGTCAAAATTCCCCTTTTTTTATCAACATGAAATATGCAACTTGCCTAATTTAGTATTTTAATAAAAGTCTAGATTTTCTCGTTTCAACTTCATTTCTTTTTCCCATCAGAATTTATTTCCACTTGAAAGAAATCTGGGATTAAGGTAGACTGTGCTTTGCTTTTCTACAGTTCTCGCTATGCATGGGTATTATTCTAGAATAAGAGTATCTATTACTAGGTTAACCTTCAGCTGAATACTGAACACTCCACATTTATGCAGCCTCTTTCTTCAACGGACAGCATCTGAGAAGGACTCTGTCTGTTTGTCTGCCTTTGATCCTGATCCATGTGTTCCTAAATCCAGATCTGGAATCCAGTTCCCATCTGACACTGAGTCCAGTCTGGGACTTTCCCAGAGCCTGCCAGTGACGTGATCGTCATCCTGGGAGCTTGATACTGATTTTGTATATATTATATATATTTCATTATTTTCTTATTAATATTCTTATATTTTCTTTTTTATTATTAATATTTCATTAAAGTAGTTTTAGTTTTCTTTTCAACCCATAAATGTCTCCCTTATTTTCTATCTTTTCTTTTCTGGGAAGGGGGAGAGCGAGAGGTTAAAGAGAGCATCTGTTGTTCGTTTAATGGCCAGTCCAGCCCAAACCTCATGTACAATCAAAGGAAAATGCACAAAAAAAATATGTAATGGGTGTAATAAATTTAGTTTCCATATTTATTCCTCCTTTTGTCCATTTCAGCTTCAGCCTTTGATTCTGGTTCCAAGATGTGTTTCAATGCACAGCCTACTCAGGAGGCACATGCCTTCTGAAAACATTTAGGTGTTCTTGACTGCCTGCTTTTACTGTCTAGATATTTTTAATTTACATATTTTTCATTGACGTTTGTTGCGTATTAAGGAGAAATTTGCTCTTCTGTTTCACAAAAATATTCCTTTAATCCTTAATTGTACATGCCATCTTATTCAAATCTAAGCTATAAGACTCTTAATCACACTCACATACCCAGTAGGTTCTCTCTAACTGTGCAGGTAACATTTTATTGACCTATTTCAGTTCCACCTCATTAAACACAGCTGTTCTGATGTTTAAGAAAAGAGCAGAATGTAAAAAAAACCAACAAAGTAAGTGTAAAATGTAAAATTAAGTGTAAAAATGTAAAATCAAGACAAGCAAAATGCCCTATTTAAATTCACTCATCTAAATTCTCTTCTTAGGTCCACTCAAGCCCTCTCTTTCTTCTCACTGTGAACTGGGGTGTACGTGCAGAATTTCCATTGAAAAAAGGGACTAAATATTGCTCCCAGTCTGTAGTGTGTAAGCCCCAAGAATTGCAGATGCATTTACACTATTGGTGTGAATGAGATCACTTAGGTCACAGAAACAGTCTAGCTATAGACTTGGCAGCACAAAGCTACACGCAAACTTAATTTATCCTGCTACTTGTGAAGCAGCATCAGACCTTTAAGAGCTAGTCAGGCATCCCCTCAACATGTTTTGAAAACTGATTTTATACTGTTCACTGCATTGGAGTTGTCAAGAGATTTCTTGGATTCTGAGTTCTTCTGGGCAGATATCGGCTAATACTCATTTGTTTGGTAACTACAAAAAAAGCCTGTCTTTTATGTTCTGTGACAGTACAAATTAATAATCATAAAGTTATAGTAGCAACAGGTCAAGTAGGGTCAAAACATACTGTTTGCTAAAAACCCACAGTAATTGAAAATCATTTATTCTGGAAAACTTCTAAGCAAACACAATAAAGAAACACTGGAAGGATGTCATAAAAGTTTTTATCTGAGATATATAATGAAAAGAGCTTTAGCTACTATAAACAGCAAACCAAAAAACAATTCTATATTCTTATCAGCCGGTTCAGATGGAAGCAGATGGAGAAAATGATAAAAAATGGGATGGATGGCATTTTAGCTTCTGAGCCATACTGTTGAACATTTTTGCTTTTCTGAGATTTCCAGGATGTGCAAATATGTTTCTATTCAGTTAAGGCTGAATTTGCCTCTAGTTACAACTCAGCATTTATTGAATTGCAAGAATCCGTATATTCAAGAGTTTATGTGCTGACTTCAGGTAAATCATAGTTCTCTACAGCATCATCCTCACTACTGAGGTATTTTATGTTTGTTCTTTAAATTACTTGCTCAAGGCAAAACTTGTTTTTCAAATGTGTAGTTGAATAACTAATTTCTCCAACAGCTTTGCAGAATATTTTCCATATGAAGTGCTAAATCTGGTTACTGTGCTCAGCCTATCTTTTCCACATGGTTACTGATATGTGTTTACAGATTACTCCAAAATATCTACAAAATACAATAACATTATGTTAAGAATTATTTAGATATGGTAGCCTAAACTGTGCTTTTGATTCATGATATTAAACCCAACAGATTAACTGATTAAATCTGAAAAAATAACTGCACCTGGTTTTGAATGGGGAGCTGTTATTACTGGTGGCATCATTAAAGTTACTTTGAGATTGGTAGCTACAGCTTGTACTGAATCCCTTGGATCTGGGCCAACTCACATTAAAGTCAATGGAATGGAGATTTGCATGCACTGAAATTCATCAGAAATGAATTCATGATATTTAGAGCTGGCAAAATTGTATGCATTGGCTCCTTAGTTTTCTAAAAGCATAGATGTTTTACCTACAGAAGCAATGATTATCATAAGAACTGCTGGAATGTAAAAATAGAGATACTTTCAAAGGCACAAATGGCAGTCATGTCCTTTGCTCCTATTCAAATTCACTTTAAATATTCCCTTTAACAACATATTTTGCTCATATAGGAGGGCAGCCATGCTCAACCAAAAAAATGGAAAATTTTCCCGTTTTATTTAATGGGAGAAGCAGCAGCTTTATAATGTCTTTTCTTCAGAATACGCCAATGTTTTTAAATCTCAAATAAAGTAAGCAAATATTATTATGCTTATTTTTGCAGATGGGGATATGGAAGTGCAAAAAGACGGAGTTTCTCATAGTCACTCACTAAATCATTGGCAATTCATGGGACAGAGTCCAGGACTCCTGACTCTCTGTGAACCGCTAGATTATACTATCTCTCAGCATCATTTAAAGAGTCACCCTCAACGGCAGAAGATAGCTTTGTAAAATATAATTTTGCAAATTGAAATTTGCAGGGTTTCAGATGCAGTAGTTGTAATTTCATTTTTTTGCATTCATCCTATTTCCCAGGTTTTTGACTTAGCAATATGCTTTGGGATTAGCTCTTGAGAACCTTGAGTTTCAGCCAAGCATGGATTAGGGATCAGATAATGCTAATTACAATTAATAAGGTGGACGATAGTATTGTAAATTGAGAACTTACCAGGGAATTAATTTTGTCACTGAAAGTTGGAATGATGCTATAAGGACACAAAATCCATAACCAGGGACCAAAATATGAAAAAGACAGGATTTAAGCTTGACAATATTCATTCTGAATGGAGCTGGATGAAAAGTAAATTTGCCTAAAGATCACAAATTGGTCACTCCATAAATATTCAGAAATTTAGAATGAGATACAGGATAGATTTGGCTGCTGATATTTTTTCTAGATGAGATTCATAAGGGATAACATTTGTTAAATTTAAACGCAGAGTGCAAGTACTCCCCATCAAGATGTGGCCTTCATGTTCAGAGAAGATTTGAAGAAAATTTTTAACTTTCCAGAAGTACAGCCTTACCAGTGTGCTCAGTCAAAAAGCAAAGATTTTCATTTGCTTTTGCTCTTTCACTTCTTATGAATATTTATTTAACAGGGTAGAACCTGGAGTTTATATATTTTCCTATAAAGGGAGCGTCCTTCTCACTAGGCTAAAACATGACACATACTCAGTTTCTTTACTGGTTGACAGTGTACAGGGGAATAAGCATCTTTGATAGGTCCTGGAGAACAGGGGAGGTGCCTGAGGACTGGAGGAAAGCCAATGTCACTCCAGTCTTCAAAAAGGGCAAGAAGGATGACTCGGAAAACTACAGGCCTGTCAGCCTCACCTCCATCCCTGGAAAGATGATGGAACAGCTCGTTCTGGGCATCATCTCCAAGCATCTGGAGGGAAAGAAGGTTATCAGAAGTAGTCAACATGGATTCACCAAGGGGAAGTCATGTCTGACTAATCTGATAGCCTTCTATGATGGCGTGACTGGATGGGTGGGTGAAGGGAGGGCAGTGGATGTTGTCTACCTTGACTTCAGCAAGGCCTTCGACACTGTCTCCCACATCATCCTCACAGGCAAGCTTAGGAAGTGTGGGTTAGATGAATGGACAGTGGGGTGGATTGAACAGTGGCTGACAGATAGAGCTCAGAGGGTTGTGGTTAGTGGTGCAGAGTCCAGTTGGAGGTCAGTAACAAGTGGTGTCCCTCAGGGGTCAGTACTGGGTCCAGTCCTGTTCAACATATTCACCAATGACCTGGATGAAGGGATGGAGTGTACCGTCAGCAAGTTTGCTGATGACACAAAACTGGGAGGGGTGGCTGACACGCCAGAAGGCTGTGCTGTCATACAGCGTGACCTGGACAGGCTGGAGAGTTGGGCAGAGAAAAACCTGATGAAGTTCAACAAAGGCAAGTGTAGGGTACTGCATCTGAGGAGGAATAACTCCATGCATCAGTACAGGTTGGGGGCTGACCTCCTGGAGAGCAGCTGTGCGGAAAGGGACCTGGGAGTCCTGGTGGACAACAGGATGACCATGAGCCAGCAATGTGCCCTGGTGGCCAAGAAGGCCAATGGCATCCTGGGGTGCATCAAGAAGAGTGTGGCCAGTAGGTCGAGGGAGGTCATCCTCCCCCTCTACTCTGCCCTGGTGAGGCCACATCTGGAGTGATGTGTCCAGTTCTGGGCTTCCCGGTTCAAGAAGGACAGGGAACTGCTGGAGAGAGTCCAGCAAAGGGCTACAAAGATGATTAGGGGATTGGAGCATCATTCTTGCAAGGAAAGGCTGAGGGACTTGGGTCTTTTTAGTCTAGAGAAAAGAAGACTGAGGGGGGATCTTATAAATCCTTATAAATACTTAAAGGGAGGGTGCCAGGTAGATGAGAAGAGTCTTTCTTCAGTTGTGCCCAGTGACAGAACAAGAGGTAATGGGCACAGAGTTGAACATAGGAAGTTCCATCTTAACATGAGGAAGAACTTCTTTACTCTGAAGGTGGCAGAGCACTGGAACAGGCTGCCCAGAGAGGTTGTGGAGTCTCCCACACTGGAGACATTCGAAACCTGACTGGACACCGTCCTGTGCAGCCTGCTGTAGGTGTCCCTGCTGTGGCAGGGGGGTTGGACTAGATGATCTCCAGAGGTCCCTTCCAACCCTGACCATTCTGTGATTCTATGATTCTGTGATAGGAGGGATTAAGAAAGCAAAGATGTACACGGACCTAGTGTTTAAACCTGTAACTGGGTAGATCTTTGCCCACATCAAGACTTTGATGATTATGATGAACATGATTAACAAAATGTTTGTTTTAAGTTTAGTTTAGTGTTTACATCATTCAGGATTTATTGGAACAGGTGGATACAAAAATATGTATCACTTCTATGTTCACATCAGCTTTTTCTTTGCTTTTCCCAGTGTAGGAGTTAGCTGTCAGGAACATCTATATGAATGATAAGGTTGAGTTAAAATATATGGAGAAAGGTAATTATGACAATTTAGTGATTTGTTGCACTGTTCCTGAAAGCTATTTTTTCAATCACAGGGTAGAAATTTTATGTGTAAAATTTTGGAAAATGGGTAAATTTTTATGCTATGTCAAAATTTAAAAATTGACCTCTGAAGTACAATGTCAGAAACAAACATTCTCACAGAAAGTATGAGTTTGTAAGTGCTGAACCACAATATTTTAAAAAGTATTTTTTTGGCATATTTAATTTCATGAAAAATGTGAACTACTTATAGCCATTGTGCAAGCAGCAAAATGCAACTTTTAAATTAGGTGTTCAATTATTTTCTCTAGTATCATTAGAAATCTGCCAACTATACGCTAATATTTTCTCAGCCCTAGGTACTCTATATTGTTTAAAATTATTACACTGGAATCTATTTGTCCAAATGAAAATGAAAAGCAAATGATGAAACCAGAAGTGACCCTGATATTCTTTATAGCAGACCTTCCAAACAGCAAGACATATATTGTGCTGATTCTGTCATTAAAACAGCTGAAAGCTTTCAATTTTTAAGAACAGACACTTAAAAAAGACAAATTCTGATCTGTATTTTTCATTCTTCTAATTTGAAGCAGAAAATGGTAGAGAAAATCATTACTGTGGAAACGTTTCAACCAAGCTTTACACTTGTTCATCTTTCTTTGACTTTCTCTCTTCACCCTTTCCCCAGCCTATTATGGCAATTATGTTACATTCTAAAATCCCTGTAAAATATAATATGATTGTCTTTTTATAATTTACTGTGAAATACTGATGCGTATATAAATCTTTTATTGATACTATTACATATTTACTGCAGCTATACTAGAATGCTTGGTGGAAATAAAAAACATTGCGTATGTGCTGGATGTAAAAATGGTAAATTTGAACATGGGTATCCAGCATGTTTAATAAACTCTTGCACATCAATGTCTGAAAACACTGAATGATGCAACAGACAGCAATGTCTTTGTGGCAAATTTTTTAGTTCTTCTGAAACCCTTAACTATTAAAATGTTTTATTTGTGGTGCACAGGCATCAGCGGACAGTGTCACAGTGCTTAAAACTAGGAATCCCTGGTGGATGCTTTGAAAGTACAGTATAAATACAGCATTCTTCTTTTCAGAACCAGACTGACATAATGAAGCAACAGTCAAAAGACAGTGGAGATTTTGGAGAATGGCAGGTGACCAATGAAACTATGACAACAGTATTATAATAAATTCTTCTCTTGAAGGGTCTCTGAAACTGTACAAGCACTTGAATTGGTAGTGTAGTATGTAAAATACAGAGAAAATTCTAAACTTTTTCAAACCAAAGTTATGGTGTATAAAGCTGGGCTTGCTGCCCCAGTGATGCAGATACGCAGCTCCAGGAGCAGAGCTGACTGAAGAGCAGCCAGACTCTAGTCTGAACAGAGCAGGCACCCAAATATATATCCATCTGATTTTGTGGATCTAAAGGCATGCAATGCTTTGCAGATCTCAGTCTTGAACCTTTAGACATGAGGGTTGATTTAATAATTCAATGGATCTTTTCACAGTATTATCTTTTTAACATTGACATAATTTTTTCCTGTTCCTTGCAGAAATACCAAGCTAGCAGAGAACTTGTCGAAACCAAATGGAAAAATAAACCCCAGTGAAAAAAAAAGAAAGGCAGTGACTGAGTCTGTACTGTCTTACTGTAGAATATATTAAAGTTACAACATAGCATTACCATCTTTAAAATCTTAAATAACCTCAGCTAGAAACAGCACTTCAGGTTTTTTTTAATGCAAAGCCATGCTGGAAAACAACCTTATTTAAAGAGTTTTAACTCAGTAGTTTTAAACTTCTTTGATAAAAGAACATAGGATAAGCCAACACAAGAAATAAAATCCTGACGTGGTATCTGATGCTAACATCTCCACAATACAATTTTTTAGAAGACAGAAATCTGTTTCGTTTGTCTCTTTAAACTAAATTCAGAAGGATTTCCTCAAATATACTTAAGGCCTGAAGTGTGACTCACTTCAATTTAGGATCTAGAGAGAAAGAAAAAGTAATTGGTCTTGCAAAAAAATGATCAGCAGAGGAAAAAGAAACTGCAATGCAGAAAATCATCAGTAATAAAATGGGAGTTTCAGACAATGATATTCTGTAGTACAGGTCGGATAAGTATTACATGAATGAAAGCAGCGATGGTTCCTCCTGCTTACAGCTGGGTCAGGTAGATCTGAACAGATCTAACCAAGTCCTGTGGCATCACTCTCTGATCAAACAATGGAAAAGAGAACCTCTGCTCAGGAAACTTGTCATACAAAGAGATGTGTCCATCCTGCCAGGGCCGTATTCACTCTCAAACAGATGGCAACTGGATTTTAAAGCAACTGGCTCATGACTCTGTGGCCATTGTGATGACCAAAATGTGAGGCCAGACCTGTGTGGTTCTCCTGGCAGTGTTGCAGGCAAACAGGAGAATATTCCTGGGTAGGACATCAGCCTGGAAGACAAGTTGTCCATGGACCTGCTTTGCAGTGGTTTGGGAGCCTTACGTCATAGACAGTGCTAGTCACGATTACTGCCTGTCACCAGGCTGCCAGAAAAATCCCGTAATAACTTTCCTTCTACTTGCTTGGAACTTCTGATAGAAAATTGAAGTCAAAACGGTCCAGCTGTTTCCTAGAATAAGGTCAGAGAAAAATATTTGGGACACTGATAAAAAAATCGATATGTCTTGACTTTGAAAGGCTCTAAGAAAATACCTGCTTAGCAACAGAACTTAAACCTACAAAGAGAATGTCTTTATGTGAAGCAGGGCCTTTTGCAGCCTCCAAAAAATCACTAATCTTTTCAAAACCGGCACCTTGCACATCGCCATTGTCCTGGCCAGGTAAAATTTCTGCGGATTCTGTCCTTGCTGAGCACACACAAATCCGACATCTGATGAGACAGCAATGTGCATCTCTTTATCACAACATAGCATAACTGCCCTGCACACACACCGTCCCTTGGGCATGGGATAACAGAGGCACGAGTGGCAAAATCAAACTTTGTAAGTACTTGTTCTTTCCAAGATAATGGAATCTAAGATACTTGAATTTCACCACTCCTTGGCTGCTGGGAGCACACATGCACTATAGACTACCCAGCCCCCTACTAACAGAAGACCCTATAGAGCAGCCAAAAATCTACAGACACAACCGATCCATTGTGCTGTTTGCTCATATAAAAAAGTCTGTTATTGAAGCTTCTCTTTGCAAAGCTGCAGATGAACCTCATGGATAGAAATATTTCAGTTTCTTTTTTTTTGGTCTTTTTTTTTTTCTTTTTCAATAAAACATACAGAAAGTGATATTAAAATTTTATTATTAAAACTGAAAATTTAAGGTGGGTCCCAGAGCCCTGAACTCACCACCGAAACAATGAACACCACCAAATTACAGTGTAAGAATGCAGGTCTTCAGAGCTCCATTCAACTAAAACAAGATAAATCAAGGATCAAACTGCCCCACTTTGCCTTTTCTTCCTGCAGATCCTTGCATTAAGCACTTCGCAAAAGAAGCAAAAGCATCCCACAGCCACAAGTCTGATCTACAGAGCTTTGACTCATGCCAGAATATACATAGGCCTGTCCTCTGTACTCAGTGAAAGAAGAGTCTAAGTGAAAAATACTCACACCCATGTAACAAAAAGACAATATAACAGTCTATAGGAAGAAAAGACCCAAACTGAAATTGCACAAGAAACCCGAATTTTAATGTGTTTGGATTTTTGGTAGTATGTTTCTGCCATCTTAATGGCATTATTTTAACAGTTTCTCTGTTTTTCTGTTCATGTGTTGAATTATATTATCTAGGCCAAAGTTTTGTTCTGTCTCCGTGTGTATAATAAGCTTCAGGAAGACAATTATCACATGGCAATTTCTTCACACCTAAGATTTCTTTCAGTATACGTTTCATACTGATATGCTCACAGAAAAGCCAGTCTACTTATAAAAATTCTGTTTATCCTAAAATCTGAAATGGAATGCAGAGAGTCAGGTTAACACTGTGGTTTCTGGTTTTGATTACTTTGTGGTGTAAAGATGCTATAGTAAATTAGTTAATATATAGAACAACATGGAAATAATGTTACTCTGAGCAAGGACACCACTTTTCAAGGTACCTAGAAACAGAGCACACGTCTCTGAAAGGACCAGAATATGGAGTTATGAAAGCTGGAAGAGGAAAGAAATAGCTGCATGTTTATATGCACACTGACAGAAAAGGAAACTGACAACTACATCACTTGTATATGTATATGTATATGTATATGTATATGTATATGTATATGTATATGTATATGTATATGTATATTAAAATGAGCAGTTGTGTTTTAAACAGGTTTAAACCCATTTAAAACACCGCATCACTACAGAGTAGTTGAAACAGGTAAACAGAAGTAAAAAGTAGATGGTGGATTATAACTCCTTAGAGATTCCATCTGATAATTAAATCCAACAACTAAATAATAAGGTTTTATCGATTCTATTACCTGAAAGCAACGTAAGGTGATCTGACCTCTGAATAGAAATACTGTTAATTAATCTCATTCAGCAACATGCTTATCAGGTAAGTAGTATCAAGCAACCAACAATATAAATATAGTTAGCATATTTATTATATAAGTAGCCCCAGGCATTAATTATTTTAATGCTTAGTACCATTTCAGCTTCTTTTCTGTACTGAGGAAATAGGTATATGGTGATTTCACAGTACAGTTAGCTAATAAAGTTGTCTTCTTGATATTGGATATTTACTTCTCAGTTGAATAGTTATAAAGGTACACAGTTGTTACAGCAGTTTCACTAGCACTAATGAGACAGTTTCTCTTGAGCTGCTGCCATAATATTAGTGGTTAATTTGATTTTAGAACTTTATAGCAAAAGTTCTAGTTTATGTCTTTGTAAAGTTTGGGAAAAGTCACTCCAAAGAAAATCCTACACCAGATGCTTTGGACAACGAAATGCTTTTTCCTGCCATCTTACCTGGGCACACAGAAACAAGCTACCCCCCAGTGCAACAGAACTTGTGGTCATTGGCATATTTACTTGCTTTGGAAGTTGGTCAGAATTCCAGTGAAAGCACCATTGGATTTTTCTGTAACAAAAATTACTAGTATTCCCATACCCACACTAGTTGTACTTGCGATGCGGTGTAAAAGCACGTGTGAGGTAAGGTTGGGGATCAAATTCACCAACCACCCATCTCTTTTGCCTTCAGAAATGCTCTCAATGACTGCTCTGTGTCAGCTCAAGTGTTACCGCTCTAAGCATTAGCTTTGGGTGCCTCTTATGCTTTTGAGTATTTTTGATGTTATCACACTTAATAACAAGCCTTAAGGACAGGTCCAGGAAGTTTGCAACTGTTTCAGCAGCCTCCAACTAAGCCATTGGCCTGTGAAACAATATTGGACAATTTGGGTAGGCTAGACTGCATACCACCTATCCTAGGAAGACCCTGGCATCACCTTTCACAGGCATGCATGCATTAAAGTCTTCCTCCTTTCATTCCATTACTCTTGCCTTTCTTCTGCACATACGTGAAACTGGGAGCCCAGCACCATGTCACCCACCATCATGCTTCATCTGGAAATAAGGTCTCCTGGGAATCAGCCAGTTTGTTGTGTGGCACATCAAGCTACTGCTCATCAGTTATCTCAACTGCAGTTACCCTGGAGGAAGCGTCACTGCTGCAGATGCCTACTTCTAGCCTTTCTCCCATCAGCACCATTGCCTCCTATCTCCTCCTATGAGCTTTGGAAATATTTCTAGAAATATCCTGAGAAGCTGGACTGGGAGACACTCTTGGACTCCTGCCCCTGAAATACCCAAGCCCATCAATGAGGGCTAGATCCACTGCAAAATCCGGCTGGCAGGTAGAGGAGAGAAAAAGCTTTGATAGCTGTCTCTTCCAACTTTTGTGTGCTGAAGGAGATTAAATGGGCAAATACTTCTGCCTACACAATGCAGTGGGTGTAGAAATAGCTTGGAAAACTGCCTGTGGCCCAGGGCTATGTGTAGTGCAGGCCAGATGTAGACAAGGCCATTGATCCTCAGCATCACACTAGGGAATATAATTAGTACTAAATAAAAAGGTAGAGGCAAATTAATTCTATAGAAAGGGAGGTTGAAAAGATCGGAAATGTTTTAAATGGGGCTTGTTTTACAAATGGATATACAGAAAATAAATTGAACACGATTATCTTCCTTCTGCCTATTGAAATAGGAAATTTAAAGGCAGTAAATTTAAAAGTGACAGAAATAAATTCTTTTTATAAGACCCAGGGAACTCACCACCACAGAGTATCACTGAGACTTAACAGGATTTAAAACAGGTTGAGCAATTTATAAGTATAATGAATATTTGTGATAATAACTGAAGGAAAAACGTCCTTCAGATTGCGGTCATATCACAAGCTAATGAAGGTTAAGAGGAAACTTCCTCTAATTCAAATTAATCTTTAATTGCCACTCCTGGGTTTCCTGTGCTTTTCTCTGAAGCATCTGACACTGCTAGTTGTTGATCAGCAACAAGAGTGCCTACACTCACAACATAACATTCTGCAAAGCAAGACCACTAACTTAAAATACCTGGCAGATTTCTTTGAAAACACTGTAATTTCTATTGCAAGAAATAGCCACTGAGAAAATGGTTTTGTGTGTGTGTTTTAACTCTGTGATTTGGCAGCATGTTGTGGATTGTCTATGTCAGTCTTTCACCTATGGACTCTCCTTTCCCCAGGCTGCAAAAAGAATATTCACCAGGAACACTCTCCCAGTCATAGCAAAATGTGAAAGGAAACACTGAAAAGGCAGCATGCAGGGATGCAGGATGCAGAGGAAAAAAAAAAAGAAAGGAAAGACAGAATTGTGGGCCTGACTTTCTTTGATAAGCTCTTGTCAGGCTATCCCAAATGATTGTCTTTAACAGCAACAGGGCAATGGAAAACATCCTTTCATTTTTAGAATAAATTACACACAAACCAGGACACGAAGTTTAAAGGGTTCTATATCTGAGTATTTGCTGCATATTCAATTTTTAAATAATCATGTTGAAGTTCCTCCCTGATGGCTGTCCTTTGTGAGTTACAGAAATGATATTCCAGAATCTTTTTCTTCAAACAAAATTTATATATATTTCAACCAGTGGAGCTTGGCTACCTGTATTCTTATGACAAAATTAATGCGGGTTATTCAGTGAAACTCCTACCTTGGTAAACGGACAATGAACTGTCACCCCAAGTTTCTCCTGCCATTTCAATAGATTAGCAATATTCTTTTCACTTCCTGTTCTAAAATATTTATTAACATTATATTTCACTAAAATGTTCTAATGTACCACTAGGGGAACTTTCCCTTTCAATATTATCCCAGACTGAAAATCTATTACATTTTCTTAATTGCTAGAGAATACATAAAATTCCCAGACAAATGGTAGAACAAAGCTACAAAAATAATATTATTAGTATTATGCAAATGCTTCCAAAGCTACTTTATAGTTATGACAACGAAAAATTCACAAAACGTTTACATTAAGAAAACAAGTTTGTGTGTGTCCATTTATTTTCTCCTTTACAGTGCTTTTCCAAACCCGAATTTTAAAAATTAAAATAATTTCTGCTAAGGACAAACTAAGAATTTAAGAAACCTCACTGTAAGTGTGTATTCATGTTTTTGAAAGAGCTCACCAGAAGCTTACATTAGTGGTTCCAGGATGGCACAGCTTTTTTTCTTTTTTTTTTCTTACTGACAGTTTTGCTTCCTGACAAGTAAATAAATTTTATTACTTAAATAAGTGTATTTTGGTCTACTGCAAAACACATATCACGTCCTGCCTCTAATCTGAAAGTTAAAAAAGAACATCAGATTCTTGGGAAAGCAGGTCTCGTGTATCTTAGGATACTTTTAGCCAAAAATGTTACAAGCAAGCCCTCTGAGTTGGATTTATTGCATACTGAACGGCTTTATAGGATTTGACTGGAAACTCCAGAGACAGCCACTAATCTGTTAGTGTACACACACATCTTCTCCCACAAACTTTTACACAGTTAGGCCAGGCTATAAATTTAAATGTAAACGCTCATTATCTCAGCTACACAAATCTTTCGTTAATTTTCATACACTATTATGGAATATGGGTCAACCTCATTATTTCCTGTCTAGCAAGGATAATTCCTCCTTTCTGTTCATAAAAGCTAAATGTCATAACCTATGAATTAAAATACTTGCCTTGTATTCTAGCTATTATTATTTTTATTACTATGCAAGTTCCTCTAGAAACAGGACTTTTTGTCCTGTGCCTACAAGTTCAAAGCCCAAGGTGAAACTTCACACTAAAAATTATATGTGATTAAACTGGAACCTGGCAGAGACACAAACCCAACACGAAGAGTTCAACTCATTAAAAAAACATCAGGCAAGCAGGTGCTCGGCAGTTTCAGTACGACTGAGCCACACAGCAGATGGGGGTGAATACTAAGGGGCAGATCTTCGCTGGCATATATTGTCCGAGCTCTGCTGGCTTCAACAGAGCTGTCACAGTTTACCTCAGCAGAGATATGCCCTTGAATACTGAATACAAAAAAGCAGGTAGCCACCTATGTGACTTAGAAGCAACAGTAAGAGGCACAGTGCTGTAACATGAGGCACAAAATTCCACCTTAAAGTCTTAGTATTTCATGAGGAAAATGTCTAACTCAAATTCCAGATTTCTTTTTAGTTTCTGCATTTTTCTTTTTTGATGTGTAGGTTTTAATTAATAACTCTCTCTTCTCGTTTGAATGGAAAAGGTAAGGACTTTAGGATATAAACTTGTTAAAAACAGTATAAATGCTTCACTATTCACACAATTTTATTAAAAATAAGAAGAAAACTGTTTTCTAAACAAGAATGAGCAAAAATGCTCCAAGCTCTGGTGTTTTTCAGTGGGGTGTACAGTTGTGAATGGGCATTTACAAAATGAGCCTTTTAATCCCTTTAGAAAAGTAAGACCCAAATTTAAAAGCTTGTTTTCTGCAGTTTTCTGGCCAAATCCTTATTTCAGAGGATACTCCTCCATTTCATCGAGCTCTGTCAGACAGAACAATCTTGTGTACCCTCTGAGAGGGCTATTGATTTTAAGCTTTTGTCATCCTGGTAACAGCATGCACTTTTCATATTCTCAAAGTCCAAACGTTTGGGATGCCAAGTGTCAAATCCTGTGAATTTCTTAGGTTCCTGATGTTAGATAGTGGGGTGCATGGGTACACAAGTATTGGTCATACAAGAGGTGTGTCGTGTAAAGGGAATGGGATGCAGATGGTCAACAAGATGTTACTCAGGAGGATTCATTGCTCCACAGGGATGTGTATGAATAAGAATCTCTGGCTGCAGTGCATCTCCTCAGCCTGTCTCTCCACCGGGATCTTGTATATCCCAGAGCCAGAAGCTGGAAGGGTTTCCCGCATGGACGTGGTGAGGCTGTGCTGAGAAAGTCTGAGAGGGAAGCTGTGGGGCAGAGGGAGGTGAGAGCTAGTAAATGTATTGCAAGAACATGTGAGACTCAGCACGTCTAAACTGGTTCACAGAGGAGACATTCATGTCCCAGCCTGGGCTGTGCTGTACTAATTGGAGTCGGAGGGTGTCTGACAGCTAGAGCCTCCTGCAGCTAATGGGACTTGTGGCTGAAATGTGATGATCCAACTGTAAAATTTCATCACTGCATATGATCTTGTACCACGCCGGTCCAAATGACAAACTCTGGAAAGTGGGTAAAAGTCTTGGAATATGTCAACTTTTCTTCTCAACAGCGTAAATTGGCACTGCTCCTGGTCACAGCAAGCCAGAGCACTCTGGTCAGAATTATCTAAGAACAGATACAGCTCACGATCACATAATGAGACTGTGGCTGCTGTTGGATTGAACTAAGCTGCAGCATTTTTTATTTGTGCAATGATCCTGTCCTACCAATTCTTAATATTACAAGGATGAACACAAACCCAGAATAATCGTGAGCACAGTGTTATGCAGGGTTGGGCCCACTGTTTGTGCTAACAGAACCTCTTCACACTGACTTACTGGGCTTCTTAATTAAAATGACCTTGTAGGTCAAAATTCTCATTTAAGGAAAATGCTTAATGAGCACTCTACTTAGTTGTTCAAAAATAATTGGAGCCACTTAAAAGCACAAGAGCCCTTACAGAAGTACCTGCCCTGCCATGCCCCCACAGGCCTGAGACACTAATATCCTTTCTGCAGAAGCAGGGATATTTTTTTCCTCTGACAAGAAAAAAGAAGACAGTTTGAAGCTTCAGATACTATCTGAGGGGTCAAATTTCTCCCACCCCCCCTCCAATGTTGTTAAGGATGCATCGCTTAATCGGAGGCTGAGACATCTAAAGCATCTATGCTCACTCCCCCCAACTTTCCAGTTGCTTTTCTAAAGTCAGTTTAGGTTTTTTGTTGATAAAGAGCAGAATCATGATGTCACTAAGTCCAACCGAAGACATCCTTCGGCGTCCACAGTTCTATTTCACCTACCAAACCTCAAGAAAGCCACACCAGCTGTCTGGGTCTGGGTCTGGTGGTCTGCAGCGGTGCTGGCCTGGCACCGCCGCTCACAACCCCCAGTTTCTGCAACTTCGATGGCACTGTCACTCCTCACACTCAGCTTGATTTTTTTCATCCTGACTTAAAGACTACCTCAGGAATTCTCAGCCTATATAACTTGAGCTCCATACAGCTTCCAGCCTTCACCTGACTATTGCCCTTCCTGGGACCTGTTGGTGGCCCCAATGAGAAAGCGCCTGAGCAATTATAAAGACAGGTGCTGCTAAGTCTTTCCATTCGCTTAGTCCTCAGCGTGAGGAAACCCGAGGGCAGAGGGTGGTCTACCCTGGGTGACTTCTTCCTTTGTGACGGAGACACCCCACATCCCTTCATCACAGCTGAGAACTGCAAGAGGAGTCAGGAGACCCCTGTTCTGACCAGGGTGGTAGTGGTGTGACATCTTCCCCTCTTCCTGCCCAAGCAGTTTATTCTGTCATCAAATACACTATATTCTTTAGGTCCCCCACCAAATCCATCCTATGGTTGTTCCCACCTCTGACCCCTGTTTTGCTTCTCCTGCTACTCCTAAAATTCTTGTTGAACAGGACAGAAAACGCAACATGGTCACCATCTTGGCTTTCTCTGAGAACAGGAGCCTTACCTTAACCTGTGCCTCCCAAGCGAGCGAAGGGGAGGAAAGGACTATAGTCATCAGTTAGTGAGGAACTTCCCCCTTCCCAAAAATGCTCCTGTTCAGACAGCTCAACTGAATGGCAAGACATTTAAATTTCCCAGCTTGCAACAGGGAAACCTGTTGGCATCCATCCCCCCATGTGCTCGTGTTGATCACACCTCATCATCTCAGCTACAAAATTCAGACAATGTGTTTTGAAACTTCTCCATTCCAGCATCCTACTATGGCTGAGAGTTCAAAATGCGACTTCCCATATATAATGCTTTCATTCTTCATAAGCCCATGAATCAGAGATGATGCCATGGTAATAGCCTCTGTTGCAACTGTAAGATTGAAATCAGACCGCCTGTGGGAGGAAAGGTTGCAGGATCAAGTGTATTACTCTCAGATGATTCCAAAATGTGTCCACCAGGTCAATTATTGCAAGCTATTAAGGTATCTGTCTCCTGTGTTCACATAGACTGAGTGCAAAGCCTCACTTAAATTATAGATTTGAATGGAACAGTAGTTACAGCCTCTACATAGAATTAATGACATACCACAATGCTTAAGTGTATGAGTTATTTTATGTTCATTTATAAAGAGAAAAGAATTAAGTTATTACCTAAGAATGAAGCTACTTGGTACCCTTAGCAAGCAGATGTTCCTCTTCTGCAGGTTATATTAGTATGTACTTTTACCAGTTGAAAACAAGACAGTATACACAATTCAACACTTAAAATTTATTTGAATCCTTAATGAAAGTATATTGCAGCCAATCTGACAAAAGTGAAACAAAACCGATAATTACTTCCTGATAGTCTATTAAATGATAAACAGAAGATTGTAAAGGAACTGTCTGGTACAGCATAAACAACAGCTCTGACCAATTAAAAATGTATATCACCGAGACACAGACTTTCATGTTATGGAATAACTTTAGTGGGTTTCTATCAAAAGCTGTCTCAATAGAGATCTGATGAGAGACATATCTGATGAAGCTAGACAGAAAGATACCACGAGCATCCAGTGCCAAGATAGAAATTATTAACATCAAGAACAACAAATATTAATTAGATGTCCATAATGAAGTTTCAGCATTTCTGCAGCCTTATATAGGTTGAACTTCAATACTGTACGTGTCAAATTTGCATTTCTTGCATCATGCTCTTTTTCCCTTGTACTCTTTTAATGACATTCCTAGCTTTCAAGCACGGTGATTTTTCCCAAATGTTCTTTCCAGCTAGTCAGTGAGGAAGACATCAGACCCCAGACAGAGAATTTGGGCAATATATTTTAAGGTATATATTTTAAGGTAGCAGCTGACTTTGCTCCGTGGCTTGGCATTTCCCATCTGATGACATCTTTCTCTTAAAAAATATTACAAACGGGAAGAATAAAAAAAAACAAACACGGCAAAAGAACTAATTGTGATCTTGCCTTCAGCTTGACCTTGAGTTCAGGACAAGGTACCCACCCTCTCCTGCTGCTCCATGCCCTCCAGCCTCACTCCACTGAATGCCGTGCTCTTGCTGGCAATATCGCTTTTCTCTGTGTTCTTGGCAAACAGTCAGACATGATTTTGCTTTCGTTACTCACTCAGACACTCTCTCAGAAGTGACATGAGCCTCCTGCTGGGTACTGGGTTTCTAGATGGCAGATAATTATTGATGTTTCAGTGAGATCCGGGTGGGGAAGGTTACTAATGTATTAGAGGAGTGATGTGAGGCTGTCTGAAGGACAAAGAGATGAGATCAAACTTTATTGCCATAAAAGATCATAGACTTTGGAAGAATTTTTCCTTTTGAGGGGTAATCGTAACCATACATTCACCAGCATTGCTCTCAAAGAAAACCACTCCTTTGCTTTTGTTATAAACTAAGGTAAATCTACAATTTTTTAGAGCAATAATGTTACTTTCCCTTAAAATCTAACAGCCCATGGGAAGGACTGTGGACCATAGCTAATCAATATATGTTTTCAAATCTGGAATACAAAATCTGTGACAGAGAAGCAGCTTCTGGTTACGTTGGATTCACTGACATGGGTGTAAATGTATCTAACTAGGAAGAATCTGACTGATGAGCTTGGAAAGTATGGGACAGAGGTTACCTAAGGGATTGGGATAACGGGATAGTGGGGGATAAGGATGCCCAGGGGAATCTGATGCTTGTAAGTATTTTTTAACTCTTTCTGGATATTTATAGAACCATAAAAAACAAAAAGATATGAATTAAGTTTCTCTGTCATTTTAGAAGTTGCATAAATTTTTTGGGCCATCTAACCTCAATAGATAAAGGGTTGCATAACTTGTTCCCTTTCTCCATTTCAATATCTGGTGTGTTTTACATTAGTGTTTCTGATGTGGCTTTGTTAAAGCTGTAAATATGGAGATGGAGGCACTCTCTGTCAAGCTATATTTATGAAATCTCAACTGACACTTTCTCAAAGGATCAAATACAACTCTACAGCTGGGGAGACTCGACCCTGCCAGAGTTGGAAGTCAGCAGAGAGACTTGCTGGGGGCTGGGGGAAGTCCCAGGTGCACTCAATTAAAATTCATCCACCTCTCCGTAGGGAAAGTTGACATGAACTTCTCTCTGAAGGGAATTATCCTCTCTTGGGATCCTGCATCCTCAATTCTAGGGCTTCTAGGCTGAAGAAAGAAATGTTGCCTTTCCAATATACTGGAAATTTGCTAAGCACTTTGCAAATGTTACTTACTTTGCCTTATCAAAATCAGTACTTCAGAATATCACGCAAGTTGTCCAGCTCCCATCAGTCAGACTATCAATGAGTAATCACACCCTGGAGGAATAAAACCTGAAGATTAAGGCCTTAATGTTGCCTGATGTTTTTTCTTTTCTTCTCTTACAGTTTTGAAACTGACATTGACTCCAAAAGGAAAAAAAAAAAAACCAAACAAACCCAACCAGAATCAATTTTATTTTGTAATTGCAAATTTACAGATTAAGTTTTTGTTTTATTTTCTTGCAAAATACATTCTCACCTAGGATATTGAATTTGTTTCCTTATATTACCATTTCTTCCTATGCAAGACTTAAAATGGAAACAACTGGTATATGAAGAGAAAATACTAATAAAGGTACCTCAGTTCTATGACAAATTCCAATAAAGTGTTTTAAAAAATAACATGCCTCCCAATGGCACCAGAAAGAGATGTACCTGAGAAAGTGCACCTCAAATGATAGAACACCGTTTTAGTTAGTGCTTTGAATCTCTGACAGGCTGACTAGAAGTTTAAAGAATTTAATATTATCTTTCAACACAATTGCAGCTGTGAAAGTTTTGTTAAATGCTAAAGAAAAAACACTTTCCTTTGACCATAGCTCAGCTGTCAATTAACTCAAAGTCTATGATCTTCCTTTCAAAATACCTTGCAATATTTAGCCACTGCTTTTCACGATGAGCATTTTTCCTTGTCATTAAAATGAGTGAAACTTGCCAGCACTTAAGAGAAAATGCTAAAACTGTTAGAAACTTCATTTTCTTTCAAAAAACTTGGACATGTTAATATATATATATAAGGATGTAAAATACTCTTTGTATTTTAGTGTCATTTAACATGGTAAATCTCAACTTCAGATACCAGGTTAAGCTATCGAGATGTAAATTTGAAGGAAGACTCTGGGTAAAGAAGTGGGATGAACAGATGACAGCACAAAGAAAAGCACCACTATTGTTGGCTTAAGATGGCTAATACATCCCATTTTAAAACTACCTTTAATTACTTAAAGATTTTCTAAATCTCTAACCATTTAACCTAAAATGTTATATGCTGGGTGTCTGCCATACTAAATGAGACCAGGAATTCTTTTAAATAAAAACATGGAATTAACACATATCTCAATTCCCGTAAAAAGGATTGGACTAGAGTTGGTAATGCAGCCTAAGTTTTGGTGTTTCCTCACCCTTGGGTGTTTAATGTTGAAAAAAAATAACTTTATTGTTGTGATGCATTTATCTTGGACACAACTGTAAATTTAAGAGCTGTATAAGTTTAGTAAGAGCTTTCAGAGACACATCTTCTGCCTGAATTCTACAAGAAACTGAAATGAATAGCGGGGTTGGTGGTGTGCAGAACCAGCACTGGGACTTCATCGCAAAAAGACAGCACAGGGCCCAGGTGCAGCCTGCAGAACAAAACGAGGCTCAGGGATATTTTTAAATTTTGCCAAGGGGTAGAGTCCACTGAACTTAAAGAAAACAGGCTTATGAAAACTGGCTTCCCACCACGGTAGAGCTTCCCAAGGAGTGTGTGGGGTGGCAGCAGGCCGCCGGCTGCCTGCGGACTCAGGACCGTGCTGGCAGCTCCCGGCTCCTCAGCTCCAACACCGCAGCTCCTGGGACTGGTCTCAGCTCCTTAGGAATAAATGAGGTGACCCCTCAATGTGAAAATGAAACGGAAACATTTTTCTAGAATTACGGTTTTCAAAAAGGTATTCTTAGTAGCTTTTTTGAAGACTTCTAATTTTCTTTAAACTTACCATACATAATGGAAAAAAATACATTTGTAGATTATAGGAAAATACAGCACTGCAAAAAGCCCCCAAACATCTGATAATTACAAGGCATTAAAAAGGTGCACAGTGCTGAAACAAGACTGACTGGAAGGTAAAATATTGAATGTCCAAAAGCCTCAGACCTTAACTAGTCTTCTTTTCTAAGCCCTGGGCACATGCCAGAGAAGGCAGTTTTACTGGACTCAAGGGGCATACGCGAAGGCTCTAAACACACTAAGAATAATTTATAGAAATCTTGGCTTCCTTGTAAAAGCACAAATTTTACATTACTCTGTAACACCTATAGACTGTTTTCCTTCTTTTTTTTTCGGTTTTATAAAAATTATTTCTCATTGTTCATACAAATACAGTTGTACAAAAGGAAAGTTCATGCAGTAAGGATGATGCAGTTCATACCACAGGTGAGCTGATGTTAAAATTGTCTCAGCTGCTTCCCCCCCAAAAAAAGCTCCTTTTCAAGAGCTCAGTGCTACAGAGTGCCTGGGAACTTGTGCTGACCTTCTGCACCTGCAGTTCTGTCTTTTGGAAGATGGAAATGGATTTTCTTTTTTTAAACATATGAAGTACTAGAGTGCAGTTTGTTCTATAGCTTGTAGATTTACTAGAGCAAAAGAAATGAGAGCTTTAGTCAAATGTGAAGGCAGGCTTCCCTCGTGAGATTACAAAATCAATCGGCTCTTGTTTACTGCACATTGACAGAGTCTCCTGCTGTGGCTAAGTTGCAGAGACTGTTAAAACACTAAACAACTAAAACAACATTACCAAAAACCTTATCTAGTTGGCTGAGTGAATTCAGTTGTCCCCTGACACACAAGTGGGTTTCTCATAGATGTACAGTTGAGCCAACAATATTTCAGTCTGGGGTGAGAAAGGAGTATGGGAGAGGATGGGAAGAGGTCCAGGAAGGCAAGTGTGGATCCTTATGTCAGAGCACTGCTTTCCTCAGGTATTTCAAATTCACTCCTCGGGGTCTGGAGGAATGAGGACCAAACACAGACTAGGAGCTAGTGACATCCCTCGGTCAGTTATCCCACTCTCTTTGGGGCCAGTCCCGAGGAAACCCTGGTTTGCAGCAGGCAACTGGAGTACTGAAGATGTTACAAGAGATGGAGCTCTTTCACATGTATTCCTTCAGCCTGTTGGCTGGAACGGATGGGATTTGAGTACACTAGTGTGTACCTTTACCCTTGCAATAAATGCTATGGGACTCTTAAAGGCCAGTCTCACATCTCTGCCAATTTCAGCAGAAAGTGTCCCCATTATTAAGCTGGGCCGTTGGGTCAGGAGTGCCTGAAAAACATGTGCCCTCTAACAAATCATCAGGACCACTCTCTGCACCGAGATTAGAAATCCCCCACTGACCTTATTTATATGGCAAGAGTGGAAACCTCTGCCTGACAGGTTATAGACCCCTAAGCTTGCACAGCCAAACAGCTTTACACCACCTTGATTCAAGCTACATGTATTTCATAACATGCTTATTTTTCTTTGCCCCATTTTAAACTCAAATTTAACCAAAAATGCCACAAATCATTTTTCTTGGTTCAATTCTCACTGTTTGCAATAGTAAATTAGTAATATTTCCTCAAAGGTGAGGTAGATGAGACTTCTATGGGCATAGATGTCCACCTAGATTTAAGATTTTTGTGAGAAAAGATGGTTTCTATTGCTGTATTTAGTCAATGGATTAACTAATAATGCAGAAATTTTGGCATATATGGCTCAGTGTAAACTGTAATTTTTGTTTGCTCTCTCATCTGGGGTTTTATTCTCCTAAATGACAAGTTCGGATAACACATCAGCATTATCCTTTGTGGAGTGTATTAATAAAGACTGCAGGACGTGATACAGCAAGTTCACCAAAGCAGAAAAGCAAGTTGCTTGCAATGCACTTAATTTTTTTTTTCTCTATTATTGACAGCATGGCGTACCACCTATTGTTAACAATCACAATGAAGAACTACATAGGATTTGTTTTCCATTTCTAGTTATTTATTTCTCAAGGAAGATTATACCTCCAGTGTTTTTAACAAATACACAGTTTTCTTAAACACACCGAATTCTTCTCTAAGAAGTCCACTGTGTGTGCTTTAAAATCTATTAATTCAGGCCTGTACAAAGGAAAACTTCAGATGGAAAACCTTCTGGTCTTGATGTTCACATATGACAGAGCTGTTATTAATGCTGGACACAAATGCCAAATGAATTCTGTTTTGTGGTGATGAGTAATTAACCTTGAAGCATTGGTTACTAAATGTCCCATAAGCCTATGCATGGAGAGATAGGTTCACAAGGCAGAATTTAAGAAAACATGTAGTTCAGGGCTACAGTATCTAATATTATGTATACAGTGCTTAGAGCAGAATGCACAGTGTGATTTAAACACCTGGGATTATCAGTATCTCCTTACTCATTGGTCTCTGAAATTTCCAAGCTGTTCTGCTCCAGAGAGAAAATGCAAACAGCAAGAACTACAGGCTATCTGCTTTCTCGGTACAGCTCAGGAGTAGAACTATAATAGTATCTGACAAATGGAACTTCCATACAGAATTAAACCAGCTTACCAAAAGAAGAATTTATTCTGCCACTTCCAATTAAAAATAAAAATGTTAGAACCACCACTTTTCAATCCCTCAGTGGAATGTAAATGATAATACATTTTGAATAAAACCAGCATTTTTAATGATAAAATCAGAAATAAAAATTAAGCTGACCAGTGTATTGCCTTGGTTTTGCAAAGCTAAAATAACTATTTTTTTTAACCTTTACAACATCCTGAAAAAATAGATAATCCTTTTTCTGCCCTTATCAAACCCAAAAACTTTCTTGCACAAACTGACAACCAGATTTATCTTTTATTTGGTATACATAAACTGGGTTAATGTTCTGCGTCTGTTTCTTTATAATTTTTGGAGTATTTTTTCCTTTTACCGTGTTAAAGTTCTTTACATTGCTGAATTAAAAAGCAACAACAAACAAACCACAATGGATTAAAAAAGCCCCTATCCAATTAGGTTTTTAATCATTAGCAGTTTTTTGTCATTAGATAGATATCTTTTTTTCTAAATCAAACCAATTCTGCAGAAGAAAATTTAAGATTAATATGTCTAGCTGCTAAAAAATCTGAGCATTCATTGTTCAGCCATCAATACTCATAGTCCTTTAATAGTCTGAACCACTACACTCTTGAGTCGCTCCACAGAAAAGGTATAAAGGTAAAGTTATTTCTTCTTCTTTGCTGACTCTGTGCAGATTTCTAATTTCAGAATCTAAAATGAGCACTAGAAGAATCATAGTGGAAGGTTTACTTTAATTTTTTTGGACTGGAGTAAGTCCTTCAATGTTTTTGCTCAAAATTTTCTTTTAGAAAGTATTAACAGTTAATACAAAGAAGACAAGAGGGCTTTTTCCCTAATAAACTGTCCTTTATACAACTCCTGTCTGTCATCTTCTGTAGCAGTACTGGATCCTAGCCTTTCCCCTAGGACTCTAGCAACTTGATTAGTTTTGGGGTTCTGAGACTGCAGAGGAGAAGGACATATATCACCTCCAGACAGCCTATGTAACATGTATTCTAATGTTAAAAGAGCTAAATCTGTAATTGATATCCATAGTTTATGTTTAACAGCAACTACATAGAAGAATGGATTTAAACTTTGGATAGAAGAAACAGAAAGAGTGGTAAACCAAAGAAAACTAATTTTAACAATAATGCTACTTTCCTTATTTTAAAAGCATTGACATTACTAGCATTTAGAAACACTTTTTGTAATTCTTCACTATTGTCTTGTATTATGGACAGCATTTTGTTTTATCCAACTGAAAGAATATAGAGGAAACTATGAAGGGGCCCCTTATACTCATCAAGGCTTCCTTGATGAAGATGCAATCTAAAGGAGGAATATAAGAAGTTATGATTCTAAAGATTAGAAATCTTTAAAGACGTCTAGGGATTACTTAAAACTTCTAGGAAATCAACTGCAAAGAATACAAATATATTATGCCTAAACACAAGTTTGTCCTAAACCTAGCAGCAAGAAACTGTATTTACTGTATGCAATCATTATGGTGATTGTCTTGATTATTTTTAGTTATAATTTTGGTATGAATTACTGGTATGAATTATTAGGGGTGAAAGAGACACAAATCTTATGCTGCTGAGGCCCATGTTCCTATCAGAAATGCGCATGTTTCAATGAAGTTTTTGTTTCATACAGTGGTGATAGTTAATGGAAGCAACTTACAGCCATTTGAAGTGTTGAGTGACTATACAGTATAGAGTATTAACTTGTCAAAAGGTCATTTGGAACAAGTTGGTATATGTTGACATGACCTTGCAGGATGAAGTGTCTTTGAGTAACTGTCAAGAATCAAAGGAAAAATGTACACATTTCCCTTGAAAAGTTAACTCTGAATTGTTCATAATATTCAGTAGCAAAGATGGATGTTAACTCCCCACAGAGTTGGGGTAAATAGGTCTAGTAAATTTAAGAGTTATGATTTTTTTGTGGAGTAGACTGCATCTGCATACAGGACAGCCTCATGATATATTCAATACACAAAGTGAGCATTTGGGTGTATTGGGGCATTGCTCTTTACAAGAGGGAGTTAAAATACATGACCATGGTTCCTTTTCCCAATTGTTTGGAGATTCAGGATGAGGTGTACTTTGGCGGAGTTATAACTTTACTTTTTGTCATTGAATTTACTAGCATTTTGGAAGAAAGGAGAAAAGTTAATGGCAGGAGGTGCCAATTCTTTAAGCAACAGTTATTGTCTAGGGGTTTTTTTTGAGGCACTGATCGGATGACATCAAAGATAATCTATTAGTGTAAATCTTTTGTCCCTTGTTCATTGCTTCTTCATAAGGAAGATCATGGTCATGGTTTGCAGTGCTCAAGGTCTGTACTCAGAGTTTGTAATCCAGAAACAGCAACCATCAACAGGACTATGTGGCAACACTCTCATTGCATTCACTGTGGTAGCAGTAGCAAGAGGTAAAAGGATCAAGTGAGGTGATTTGGAATAAGGAATTATTTATTTGACCTACATCCAAACCCCTACTTTCTTAACCTAGTGATTTCACTAACTGTAAGCATTCAGGGGAGGACTGATAGGTCTTGCCTCTTTTCCAGGTCCAGCCTAGTCAATTTTGCAGCTTTCACCACACTGTACCTTCCAGGTTATTCCTCATTGGTCCATAAATATCTGGCATTTTAGAAGTCATCATAGCAACAACACTAGCAAAAAACTTCCCAGCAACCAGCTCTTTATGGGAAAGTTTCATGCCTCCTTGTCTATATATGTGGCTATTTCCAAAACCAAGGCCTCAGCTCCCACTGTTGTGCTCTGCTTATCTGGATTCCCTTCCTTCCTTTGGACAGGCCCCTCTATCTTTGTTCGTCTTTCCCTCCATCCCATTTTCGTCCATCCCATTTTCCTTAACAGTGGGGTGAAATTATGTTTTATGTTTACAAGGAACTATATCTTAATTTAGATGTATTAATTATGAATTTTTTTCAGCTGTGTTATCATCAGCATTCCTTGATCTTTACAAAGATAAGGGACAGGGAGAGAAACCCACCATATTTTTGGCTTAGGACATTCATTGCAGTCCACATATAGAAAGCAGCCAGTGCACATTTAGATTGCCAAAACCTTTATGGATGCTATTTCCCATGCAAAAGCAACATGTCAGTCCATGAAAAATTCAAGTTCACAGAACAGAACAGAGAGATGGGCTCTTGCACATCCAGTTGGGCTAGGATGAAGAGTAAGGTTCATAGCTACTCTCTCTGTTGATGAGTTAGAATTGCTTGACCAGAGATGCTGTGGGTACTGTATAATGGTTGAGGTGAATGTTGAGTCTTTTAAACCATTTGAGGCATACCGAAAACCATCACTGAACATCTATGTTTCCAAGAAAACAACTAGTAGACATATTCTTTTTTCGGAAGTATTAGATTTGGTAGCAATAAATCTGCAATACTAATTCCACCTTTTCCCTCTGGTAGGAATAACAGAAGTCTAGGAAATGCATAGATGTGGATTTTTCAGCACTAAGACAGCATTTAAAGATAAATGGGTTCTAAATGTAACCGCAGTGAAGCTCATTTTTGTGGATCATAGGGAAAAAATGGATACAAGGTAAAGGAATATTCAGTATTTGTGGTAAGAAAAATCTAGGCCTGAATGCACTGCAGCTGGATTACATGGGACTTCTGCTGATGATTTCAGCAGAAGCAGAGCAGCTCTTTTTCTGGAATGCTGCCAGGCCCTAGAAAATATTTGGTATCTGAAAAAAACCAATAAGGTGAAGGGCGAGAGATTCAGGAGAACAGTTACAGAATCAGAAGTAAGTGGGAACAGTTCCCATCTGTGTCAGTGAAAGGAATAATCACATTTCAACAGAAACTTCCTTGCTAGGCTTTGTTCAAAGAATAAAAGCTGTCAGCATTATGGCATACCAGTAACAAAAAGAGAAAACTTACAGAAAAATCTCAAAGCTGACAGAAATGGTATGTCTATGGTTCCTGCAGACAGCACTTGCCTCTATGTTCAGTAAGAAAATTGAAAAGTTTCCATTTCATTTGAAAAAAGGTCAAAATCATACAAGCTGATGATGAGAAAGTTCTGGTAATCAATGAAACAGGTCTTCCTCCCCAGCATAAGCTTCAGTCTAGCTACTCTTGAATGAGCTTGTAATAGAAACCCACTGAACTGGACTTCTACATATCTTCCTGGGAATTCCCACTGAGACCCAGACATATCTTGTGTAGGCATGTATATAACTACACATATCTGTGTAATTAAACTCCTCTCATTTATGTCTCCCTCTAGCGGCTCCAGCTTGCGGGGTCTCTCCAGCCTCAGCCGACAGAGAGAGTTTGGCCTTTAGGTTAATAACGTGTCCCCACATTGCTCATATCTGACCTTTACACAATTCTGCTTTTATCAGGGATTTGGGAAAGGAGAGTCACAAGACTACAGAGAGTTGTGATATAAAATTATGAATGCATTTATGTTTTGCATTCTGATTTCAATTTCTGGTTCTAGATTAAGTGAAATAGTTGGTTTCACCTTGCATGTCACTCACTTTTACTATCTTAAAAGAACTCTAGACTCTCATCCGTTATTTTCACTTTTTCTTTCCTGTATTTGAAATGCAGTAGTCCTGACTAGGTTAGACTAAATCAAGTGAAAGGCCAAGGCACACGTTGATGATTTTGGATTGCCTGTGATTGGCACAATGTAAATGTGCATCAAGGTGATACTAATGACTATTGAGACAAAAAAACTCTGTTGCTTTTCTTCATTCTAATCCCAAAGGCAAACTTTTCATAAATAATATTTGAGGTTAGTACAACTATGTGAATACCTATGCAATTATTTAACCAACTACCAATTCAACTACCAGATAGTGGTAGTTTAACTACCACTGCTTAGGCACTATTGGAGACTTTCCCTTGGAAGTCATATTTTCATTAGACTTTAAAACGGAGATGTAATTAATGGATAGCTGTCACAGCTGCTCTATCTGGTGACTCACTAAAAGATGTCTGAAAAATAAAATGTGTTGCAAAAGTGCCAGCTGCAAGTGGCAAACTGGAAAAATGACATGTTAAATTATTAAATGAAAAATGATTGACTGTGCATTGTAATATGCATTCAGATGAACACTAAGTTACTGAATTAGTATTCATTCTGATAAAGAGGAAGCTGGTACAAAAGACCTGGTCTTCAAAACTCTCTGTACCTCCCTGTCACAAGTTTTAAGGACAGGTCTATACTGCAAGTCTAGGTCAGAGCAGACAAGACATCCACTGTCTGTCCACTTAATAAAATCCTTTGTTTATGCCAGGATGCCTTTTTGCAATTATCTGATGAAGTCCTCTATCTTGGGAAGGTGAAACCCTGTCCAACTCAGAGAGAGTCTGAGCTGTATTTTTAGATACTCTGTAGAGAATAAAGCACTGGTGAGCTAAGCAGAAACTCACGGTACTGTGAGATGTTTGCTTGTGCTCCAGCTTCAGACATGAGTCTGCTGGGTGATAGTTTCCTCTGTGTAGGTGCAAAGTTTACCAAGTTAACTATCATCATCTTTAGCAGGGAATGTGACCAATTTCACCATCAGGAATAGGTGAATAACAACTTAGAAAGCTGCTTATCTCTGACTTTCCTCCACTTAAATAAAATAATGTGGTAGAAACATGCAAAATGGCTGTGCAAGCACTTAGAGTCAAATTTCAATGGCAAAATATAAAACTAACCTGTTTTTGTTTTCAGCTAAATGTGCAGCTAGCGTTCTCCTCTCAGTTGAGAGTAGGTTACTAAAAGCTGATCATTTAATGACTAATGCAAGCCTAAGTGACAATTACAAAATTGAAACTGCCGAATAGCAATATTTGTAGTACCATGGAGATTTTGGAGCTGCTTTCTACTGCTAAGTCACCCCAAAGCCTATGTCTGACAATAGCCACAAGAGGTACTTAGCAATTGTGACCACAGAAGAATGTGTGGGCTCGGGACATTCCTTCCGCTGCAAGGATGTTCATGTAAGAGACTTTATCTGCTGATACAGATGAGCTCGAGGTAGGACTAGATGGTTAGGAGTAGCTAGAGATTAGGACTAGGCAGCAAAGTAAATCTGCCCAGTAAAAGATGATAGTGCTCACAGAATTAAATTGATGCTAAATGTGAATTTAAAACCAAAAATATAATACAGGCATAACTTTTTTTTCCCCTTGGATCACGTAGCAAACTTTCATGAAGATTACTGCATTCATGATTGACATCCTAACAGAAAATGTCTAAATGAACAGCTTAATAGCTTTGGCCATGTCATTACATAACGGCCAAACCGGTGACTCACTTTTGCCAAATGCTAAGCTCTAAATTTAAATTTATATTATTATTTTTATATAATAATACCTGCTCTGCAGTTGATAGCTTTTATTTTGGCTTTCAGTGCCTGAACAGTCAATTCTAAAAGGGTGGTGGATTCCTGAACTGATATTTAAAACTTCTAAACTGATAAGTGCTTTTTTTATAGTGATGACTTTAATTAGGCATTTTAAACAAATAAAAGGAGCTGGCAAGGATTATCTTCATGTGCTAGTGTATTAATTTCTCTCTTGATAAAACAAGTGCAAAAATAGACTGTAGGTTTTCTTTTCTTGGAGTGTAATAATACTGAAATTAAAACAGTTTAACAATGGTAATGTTTTTGTTAGTTTTAGACAACCTAAAACCAAACAATTTTCTTGAAACGATGGAATTAGGAGCCAGCAGAGCTAAGATCATTCTTCAGGTTTTTCTTTGGTGCATTGAGTGGAAGTCAGTTCTATACAGCCCACACCGTGAGCATGCAGCTGCCTGCCCTACAGAAGGGCTTTACAGCTGCCTGCCTGGTGAAGACATCCAGTGTCTGAGGAACTTGATAAGAAAACCAATAAGATCTAGGGAAAAAAGTAACCACTGAGAGAACAGAAAAATTTACATACAGACAAAAGTAGCAAAGGCAGATTAATGACATCCCCAATACTTTGTACCTCACCAGGTCTGTGCCTGGGTAGGGGCACCTACCTGCAGACATCCAAGGGCAGGCTATAGAATTAGGGACTTAGAGTTCCCATAAACTCCAAAGAAAGAGTGAAAATGAGCAAATGCCTAACTAAAAGACACACAGGAGAAAAAGGGAGTTTAATAAAAGAAAAATCAAGAAAGCAAATAGGCAGAAGTTACTGAAAGGGAAAAACACAGCAGAAAATAGTCAGGGTTTAAAATACACAGCAAAAGAAAAACGTAAAGGTTAAACTGCTATAAAAAGAGGGAATTAGGGCAGAATTTAATAAATTATGCAAAAAAAAATGCACTCTCTCCTTCCTTTCTCATTCTGTCTAGGATTCTAACTAGCTCAGCATTTGAGGCCTTCAGTTTTGCATTTTCACTGACACAGTTATAGTGGGTTTATTTGGGATATTATGTGGTACAGATACTAAGTAAGCATGACTGTAAGTGGCTAATAGCCCAAATGCCAGCAAACACGGGGCCTCTGACACAATGACATTATGCAGATTAGCATATACCTGTTACCTACTAATTCATCATCAGTGGTTGAGCTGCAAATATTTCAGCAGCCACCACTGAGGAAGACAAAGTACATGTTGTATGGATTTTCCTTCTCTAAATAGGGGCCTGGGTGAAGTCCATGACAGATAATCTGTGCTCTAGGACTGACATTGCTTACTCCTGAATTAACAATGTCTTTAAAATCTGATAAAGAGAGAGCCTGTATCTGCAGAGCTATCAGTCTGATGTCTTTAGCATGTGCTTAAGACCACTTAAAGGGTGGGGAGGGGAAGACAGATGGAAAAGGAAATAGGATGAATACAAATGATGTAAAGGAAGGTTATGAGGCTAATAAACAGTTTAACATCTTTTGAAGTAGCCCTCTAGTCAAGAGGAAGGAAAGTTGGGCTTTTTATACATGTTAAATTACCTCAAAAAAGACAGGTTTAAACCCCATTTCTGAAGATATATCTAGTAAGACTTAAAGAAAAAAAATATCCTAATAAATCCATGACTAAGAGTATCTGTAGGCACATAAAACTGTTAAAGCTGCAAAATCCTCTTAGAACAGCCCAAACCCAGACATATTAATAGCATGATGTAGTGCCCTCGTTGTTCCTGTAACCTTATGATTGCAGTGACACTGCCAGAGCGTAAGCAAGGGCAGAGGTAAACTTCTCTATGTTGGATAAGTTGTATGTTCTCAGTTACCATGGGGATTTCCTGGTCTGAAATCAGAAGGATACAGGTGATCCTGTTTTTACTGCAGGTTGGCTGAGCCTGCCAAGCTCCGCGTGGCCGTGCTGGCAGCACACAAACCTGGCTGTTTAGAGCTGCGCACAGCATCTCCCTTCTGCACTGCAGTCAGTGCCTAAAATGACGGATCACTCCAGGGAAACATGGGTCCCTCTTGAGCCAGGCAGCCCACATCTATGATCCCAGCAGGAGCTCTGTACCTCCATCTCCTCCATACTGGTGTAAGTGAAGGTCACTGAAACTGAAATCTGGAGTGGATTCTTGTGAAAAGGCCAACTGAAGGACAATTGAGAGGTGAGAGAAAGAGGATGGCTAGGACTAATCAGGAGGTACTTCTCGAAAGACAGCCAGGATGGAATGGGAGCTGTCCCCCACATGACAGAGTGGGAATGGAGATGTACTTTTAAGTACAAAATAGCTGAGCCATGTCCTTTAGGCTTGGAGAACACCAGCCAGTCTGAAACATGGAAAATCTATTGCTTTTTCCTATTTTAACTGTACCTTCTCTTCAGCAGTCAGTACTTCTACCTTGGAAGAGCACCAACACCTCTATGTCAACTTTCAATCTGGTATATATTAAACCAACGGAGATAGGCATCTCCAGGAAATTGATTTTATAATGAAAGTAGCGCAGCGCTAACTGTAGTGGAACTCCAGAATGGCATTCCAATTGATAATAAATAACTCAATTTTCAGCCCAGTGGTGATAAAGTATTTAACACTACTAATTCCAGTACTCAGCAGAGACTAAATTCTATCTTTGTTTTACCAGGTGAGGGAGTGGGAATCAGAGAGTACTTCTCATCCTCAGCATCCAGTTTAAAGGCAAAAGGGGTGGTATGAGACAGTACTTGTGGGATCTGTGAGGAAAACAAAACAGGCAAAGGCTCCTTAAATAGCAGCCACTGCAGCAGTTCTCTGTAGAATTAATAGCATTCACCAACAGAGGTGTTGCAGAACAATTCACCAATCTCACCTTCTGCAAAAGGGAAGTTAGAAGAGTGTTTTATGTTTCTCAGGATAACATGTTTGAAGCTCCTCTTAAAGTATTTTCTCAAAAGACCTTACTGAGCCTTACCTAGGTATGCTGACTAGTAACTTGAGAAATGAACTTGAGGATTTCAGTGAACGCTTTGGTGCCAGAACGTGCTACTCACGGCTAGCAGATGCAAGATCTCTTAAAGGGTTAAATGGATGGGAATCACACTACTAAATGAAAGCTCTGTTTTCTCATCACAGATTTAGCACTTTAACTATAATCATTAAAAATCTGACGTTCTATGATATCATAATACTGTGGGCCTTGCTACAAATATCTGTGTTCCTGTAATGGTCCAAAATCTGTAGGTCAGATTAAATTTTGTAAAAGAGATCGATTTTGTCCTTTTCATTTTGGCTCAGTCAACCCTCATGACATACAAAGTAAAAAGAAAAGAATAAAGTGCTTCATTCAGTCTTTAAATATTTAAATTGCTTTTATGAATTGAAGTTTATTTTACCTTTCTCTATTAACTTGTAAACAAGCTGATGTACTGATGATGCACACCTCTGTACATATATGTGCAAGGGACCATTTCTCATTTAAGGTCAGGGAATTTACTAATATTTATTCCTCAGTACTTTGCTAAATTCAATAGATGATAAGAACATTCCAATACACATTTCATGTTTATATTACATTCTTAGCAGAGTGAATTTAAATAGGATAACAGTAGGTCTTTGAATTTGGATAACTAAAGATTCCACTTTGTCATTCCTAATGTCTGTCAGAGGGCACTTTTAGTTTGAAAAGCATATTTTTATAAAATATCTTTGCAGGAAAAGAAATAAAAGCATTGGCTGGATGTACATTATACTTTTCTGATTATTTTTAAAATTTAAGAATGTCATTGCTTTATGTTAGTATATAATATTAGAGAATTATTATGCAGTCCTCCACTTTCAAATTCCCATGTAATAGAATAATGTTGCAATATCCACATTTCATGTACTTTAGTAGAATACTTTTCTTGCTTTCATACACTACAGAAATGTACCTAAATATGTCAAAGAAATATGTCTGTTGCTCTAAACTGCTATAGACTTTTTTTTTGCTTTTGGATCATATTTGAATTAGCATACTTCAAGTCTGTTATTGAAAATAAAAGCCTTCTGTTTTATTTCCTTCAAACAACAAGTCTTGATTTAAGGTCAACATCGCAAGATAATGCATCCTTTAGGGAGTTCCCCACCACAATGCAGAGTTTTGCTAAGATCAGACAGGCTGTGCCCTTGGCCATTTGGGAATCCCCAACTGAAAATTTAGCGTACAAGCCATTCTATTCATGTCTCTAATCAATGGCCTCTTTTTTTGCCAGGCTAATGACAACCTTAAGAAGCAGTATTTCTCCCATGTCTGTAAGAAAAAAACCAATTAGCCATAACTACTACCAAAGCCATTGGCAAAAATATCTAATCAAATCGGTTTTGTGGTCTTAAATGGTGGATCCAAAAGGTGTCATAAATGACTTCATTGTTAAACCATTCAGATATTAGATTTACTAGGAGGCAGGCTAGTAAAAGCAGTTATAATGTTTAGAGCAGGACTTGATCCCGAGAGATGCAGACCAGCTGCAGCATCCATTGACTCCGCTGAAAATTCTGCAGGTCTGTCCTTCTCTCTCAGTTCTGCACGTCATGGCTCTGTATTCCTACTTAGCATCGTGCAGAGTGGGCACAAATAGCACTTTAAATATACATGCCTCATAAAAGCATCAGTCTAATACTTAACAGAGCTGTGCATTTTCCCTTAGCAAATGTATTTTGTCAGCCTTTCCTGGATCTTGTTTTTATTGAGACTATATAAAGCCTTTTGGGAAACTCAACCCAAAAGCTTCTGTTGGGCATTAAATGAGTTCCTTTTAGATACTGAGCAAATAAATACTCTATTAGTGTTTCATAAAGCTGATATAGAAAAATAATATACACCTAGTGCTCATCTCATATGTTATATATTTGTACATCCATGTTGTATAAATAGATGTGTGTATGTAGACACGCATTTCTCTTATAACTCTAGCAAACTTTGTAAATAATGAACTTTCACAGATTTCACACTAATCAAATTACTTCTTGCTAATAGGTATCCATGGAGGCTGCTCCCCAGGTTTTCTAATTTTGCTCATTATGTTCTCTAATTTTTCCAGAGAGACAACTCAAGCAACTATTTGATATACAACGGCTGTACCCAGCTGGCTTTCACTTGAGCAGTTGCTTTGATACAGCATCACATGATGATACTCATTACTTCAGATAAATTATTCAGAAACTCCCAGATGCAGTGTCCTGCAGTTTACTAAGCTATAGGAGAATTTTGCTAAAGTGTGATGCTTTTATATCACAGACAAATCTGAATTTGTGAATATTACATATTCCTAATAAGCCAAAAGAACCCATGTACTGTGTCACCAAGTTGCAATGAAACATTAGTATTATTTCTTGAAAAGTTCCTTTAATACGGTATTCTTTATTTCCTTTTCTCAGTGCTAAGTTTACTCTAGAGATATAACACTATAGCAAAAATTTCTGAAGCTACAAGTTTTATTTCCTGTAATTCTTAAAATTTTTAATCTCAAAGAACAGTTTAATGTTCTCAATATGACTACGGTATTCACAGTTCGCATTTCAAAACATATCAGAGGATGAAGTTAGCTTAAATTTAGCCCCAAATTTTTATCTTTTCATTAAAAGTTCCTCAAAGTTCTTAGATGAATAGATAATATCTGGAAACATTATTTTAAGAATTAGAAATTATCTATATATGTATTACAAATTTTCCTTTTTACCCACAGTGCGTAAAACAGTACTGAATCTAGAGCTCATAACCGGATTGCCTTTAGGAACAAGACACCCAATAGATTCTAGAAAATATTCTCAAAGCAACGAAGTGAAGCCAGCAACCTATTCCCTAACAAATTTGCCTGTTGTCCACCTCCTGCAGAGCTCTTTAGTAGCACGGCATCAACAGGAGGTTGCAGGGGAGTGGAGATAAAGGACAAGTGTAAAAGGCTTCTTGTGTCTTGTGAAAGAAAAGGAAGGTAATGGCTGTTGCTGCTGCATCAGGCCAATTTTGCAGGAGACCCCACACTAAATGTTTTCTCTGGCAATCCCTCTCCCTGGTTAGAAGCCTCAGAATGCCTCTCACCTACTCCAAAGACCCCCGTGTCATTCTTACTCGGGGTCAATCCCCACTGACTCCCTTTACTGCTGCCTGGGAGGATACGGGTGTCAGAAGGAAAATACATTTGATTTAGCATAAAAGCTCAGGGTGAGATGAAACACCCTTTGGAGGTGCCTACGGCTACAAAGAGCCCACGGTGTCCAGCTCTGGATTTCAACATCCCACTTTTCCATTGCTAAGTTGGGCCAGCTGGTTTCATTTCTGTGGAGTAATTAAATTCAGCTAATTAAACTGAGCTGCTGTTACCATGCATTCCTAAAGCCTCTGTTTCAGAAACAAGATGATGTATTAACTTTCTTTTTGGCCTTTTTAGCATGGTTTTAGTCCATTTCACTGGTGGATAAAAGTAAGCAAATAGTCATCTTAAAGGATCAGGCAAAATGAAGGTAAATAAAAATTGCCACACACTCCTCTTTAAGATCTTGTGATTCTGAAGTCACCTTCCTGATTCTGAGATATTGATTAAAGACTCTAAAAGCTTATTCCAGATAATCAAATTAAAGCCGCCTGTGCGAACCTGAAGAACAATCTCGTAATACTGACTGATCAAACGGCAGATGAATTTTAATCTGCATAAATGCAAAGAAATGCACAAAGGGAAAAGTAACCCTAACTGTGCATACACATACATACATAATGATGGCCTCTAAAATAGTTATTACCACTCAAGATCTCCGAGACACCAGCTTAAGCCCAGGGGTATTCAAAAAGCAAACAGAACGTTAGCAATCTCAGGAAAGGAATTGAAGCTAAAACAGAAAACACCCTGATGCCATCAATAGTGCACTCACATCCCAAGTATTGGTATAGTTCTGGTGATTCAACCAAAAAAGCACGTAGCAGAACCAGTAGAGGTGCAGAGGGGGACAGCCACTGTCATCAGAGGCTTGGAAGAGCTCATTTGCAAATGGGAGATTTAGTGGACTAGGATTCTCTTGCTGAACAGATATCACATCAAGGGATAAGATAATGGCACATGGAATTAGTAATGATATGGATAAAGTGCAAAGGGAATTATTATTTAGTACTTTTCATAATAAAAAAGCCATGATTAACTAATGAAAATATCAACAAGCAAGTACCCAACAAAGAAAAGGGGTTTTTGTTTGAGTTTGGTTTGTGTGTCTGTCCCCTCCGTCCCCCCCACCCCACCCCTCCGAACACATAACTGAACTGTGGATCTCATTGCCCCGAGGAGGCTGGGAAAGAGGAAAGTTTAAATGGCCCTAAAAAGGAATTAGATGCATTTATAAAGGATAGTTAAGCACAGTGATCCTTACGTAGCCTCCAGCTCAGAGATTCTTTAAGATACTAAGAGATAGAAAGTAGGAAGGTGTGAGAGGCAGAAGATTATGTCTGCTTTGTTTCTTGTAGTCTTTTCCCAACCATCTGCTCCAAGCGGTACTTAGAGACAGGATACAGGTTAGGCAGAGAGCTATTCTGAGCTAGTAAAGCAGACCTTATGTTCTTACTATGTTGTCCTCACTATGCGTAAAGCAGGAATTTATCTTTATTCAGCACAAGATCCAACTTTCTTTCATCTATGTAACACAATAAAAAGCTCCAGAATTCTAATTCTAATTCTAATTCTAATTCTAATTCTAATTCTAATTCTAATTCTAATTCTAATTCTAACATCTTAATATAAACAAATAACTCTAATTCACTTAATGTATTATTTTTAAAACAATTTGGATAGTTGCTAAAATAGAATGAAACGAGGTTTCATTTGTCCAGGAATAAAAGCAGCTTTAAAACTATGGATATTTCTAGGTTTTCTGGTCAATATCACACATAATTTTAGACCATAAAAGACTTATACAGCTAATCATAGAATCATAGAATTGTCTAGGTTGGAAGGGACCTTGAAGATCATCAAGTCCAACCATCAACCGAACACTGCCAAAACCACCACTATAACATGTCCCTCAACACCATGTCTACCCGTCTTTTAAATACCTCCAGGGATGGCAACTCCACCACTTCCCTGGGCAGCCTGTTGCTACGCTTAACAACCCTGTCGGTGAAGAAATTTTTCCTAATACCCAATCTAAACCTCTCCTGGTGTAAGGCCATTTCCTCTGCTCCTATCGCTTGTTACTAGCAAGATGAGGTCAACCCCCACCTCTCTACAACCTCCTTTCTGGTAGTTGTAGAGAGTGATAATGTCTCCCCTGAGCCTCCTTTTCTCCAGACTAAACCAGCTCAGTTCCCTCAGTTGCTCCTCACAGGACTTGTTCTCCAGACCCTTCGCCAGCTTCATTGCCCTTCTCTGGACACGCTCCAGCACCTCAATGTCTTTCTTGTAGTGAGGGGCCCAAAACTGAACACAGTGTTCGAGGTGGGGCCTCACCAGTGCCGAGTACAGGGGGATGATCACTTCCCTCATCCTGCTGGCCACACTATTTCTGATACAGGCCAGGATGCTATTGGCCTTTTTGGCTGCCTGGGCACACTGTTGGCTCATATTTAGCTGTCTGTCAACCAACACCCCCAGGTTCTTCTCCGCCAGGCAGCATTCCAGCCACTCTTCCCCAAGCCTGTAGCGCTGCACGGGGTTGTTGTGACTTACATGCAGGACCCGGCACTTGGCCTCGTTGAACTTCATACCATTGGCCTCAGCCCGTCAATCCAGCCTGTCCAGATCCCTCTGTAGAGCCATCCTACCCTCAAGCAGGCCGACACTCACTCCCAACTTGGTGTCATCTGCAAACTTACTGAGGGTGCACTCGATCCCCTTGTCCAGGCTGTTGATAAAGATATTAAAGAGAACTGTCCCCAATACCAAGCCCTGGGGAACACCACTTGTGACTGGTCGCCAACTGGATTTAACTCCATCTGCCACAACTCTTTGGGACCGACCATCTAGCCAGTTCTTTACCCAGCAAAGAGTACACCCATCCAAGGTTTAAGCAACCAGTTTCTCCAGGAGAATGCAGTAAGAAACAGTGTCAAAGGCTTTACTAAATTCCAGGTAAATGACATCCACAGCTTTTGCCTCATCCACTAGTCATCTAGATATATAATAAAATTTTTTGTAGGACTATACTTTCCCAGTTCTGACTGAAGTCCATGTAAACTACCAACACTGAATATGCCTGAAAGACCTGCAATGTATAGACTTGCTTTTATACATCCCTAGTGCAGCATTCTGGTGCTGAAGGTTTGAGCAAATCATGTTTGCTTATCTTCCAGGAAAAATTTATTTATGCTAAAGAACTTCACAAAAAAAATACAACTTAAAATTACGATAAAGGCCATCACACTAGCAACATTCTGTAAAATCCAAACTGAGGTAGACATTCCATATTCATTTCAATTGAGTGTTAGCCATACATGTTTTTAATTATAACAGTAGAAAGGAACTTGGCATCTCTCATCAGGGACTCTTGTCACAGCACGACAAAAATCCACATTGTATGAGCTATGCAGCCTAGGAACACCTGATCACAGTTATCTTTTTAGTTCTACTCCTTTGATGAGCAATTCCCAAAGGCAGTTTTAAGTTTGTGGAGAAAATATATCTCTGGCATTAAACACAAAGATTTATGGTGATGGGAATACTTTACATAGAAGGAGAAACTCCAAGAAGAAATCCGCAGTTTTTTCAACTAATTTAAAAGCTTATCTTGCTTTGCTTGGTGTTGCAAAATTCTGTCTGTATGAATATATGCAAAGCTGAACTAGCATTTGGCCACATAAAATGTTTAAAAAATAAGAGCTGAGAGTCTGTTCTCAGAAGGATCAAAACCATGGTGGCACTATTTCAACCTCAAATTCAGCACAAGACTATGCAAAATCTCACCTGATTGGCACTGAGTCATATGAAAGGCAATGTACAATAGTAAAAGCTGAAGGGCAATATTCCCAGTTCAAATATCTCCTCTCAGTTGCACATGATAATAATAAATTTTGATATTCTGCTTTCCTTATATAGCTCCCTACAGCAACATCAGCAGGAGATCTGCATACAAAAGGAGAGCAGAACAGCAAAATAGAGAACCCATGGCTCAGGAGTTATGGTGATTAGAATGGTAGAAATAGCTGGATTAGGTCAATAGGACATGAGATGAGCATGCCCTCACTGTTGCCTGAAGCATAAGCATTAAATTGACCACACTAGTAACTGTGAATGTACTCTGAGATATGTACAAATTCATTATCTCCGTATAACATTGCACATGCAACAGGAACATAAAGCACAATTAACTTTTTAATGCAAGTCATCTTTTTGGGAACACAGGTATTTGTTTTTCAAAGCACAACTTTATATAAATACCAGTTCCACCTTTCCTCCAGGTAAACATTTAAAAAGTTTTCTTATTGACTTTTCAAAGCCAGCTGTATTTGTAATAAAAATGCCTAACTTAATTACTATGGCAATAACGGGGCACATTTACTATCCCAGGAAAGGAATAAGAATCTGCAATTATGTCTTTTTCTCATATTAAGAGCTAAGAAACAAAAAAATATCCTGAACACACTAAATATTCTAGCTGGACTTCATATCAGTATCGTCATTACTAACAAATATTCCAAGGGGAGAAAAAGTTATTACATTTTTGTAAATCTCAAGAACAAAGGAAGGAAATATGAGCAGAACAGTAACTCAGAGATGATGGTTGGCAGAGAAATGGGGGGGGGGGTGGGGGGTGATTTTGTTTTTTTTAAATGTCCCAGTAATCACAGGAAGAAAGCCAGCACACATGTAATTTGCCCATCAGCCATTGTCAGTGACTGCTGCCACAGTCATTCAAAAACCACTAGAAGTGAGAGAAGGAAAACTTATCACAAAGGCATACACAATCCAGAATAAACGCTGTTTGCACACAAATTTTAAATGTGGATTGCGCTGCCACCAGAATACACATTGTTCTCTCTGGAAAGAATATTCATGAAGACCTAATTACAATATTTGGTGTTGCATAAACAAAATCTCAAAAAGTACACTCCTCATCTGAATAGGGAATCCTTCAAGTCAGTCAATACTGGGAGCCTACACTGAGAAAAAGGCAAAACCTCCTTCTTACAGATGACATATTTTTCCACCTAATCCAATGCTCTTCAGTGGATTTCAACAGAAGCCATTCAGTAGGTTTTGAAGAAGTCCCCTGTCACCTTTCACTAATTGAGAGTTTATTTGGGCTTCTTTTAAAAAATAAAAAATCTGTAGGGTTCTTTCAATATGAACCTAAAAAAAAAAAGGCAACAACAGGACTTGCGAGCTTTATTCTTCTCTTGTACTAGTGTCACTCATAATCTTACTGATGCTTAAGTAAGAGATGAAAGCATGTTTATTACCTTCCTTTATCCTTAAAAATTAATTCTAATTCTGCTTTTGCCTACCTAGTCGTAGCACAGATAGAATAAATACTTCAATTCTTTACTAAAGGAAATGTTCCTTAAACTAACAACTTTATTTCTTGCAGGATTAAGATTAGGGGGAAAAGACTGTTTGCTTTTACTCCTTGCTAGACCAAGTTTTAGTCTTTTTAACCATGTGTTAGATTCCATTTCAGTCAGTAAAACAACAGAGAATTCAAGCTGGGTGTAATGAAATTTTAATGCAATATCATTTACTGAAATGGATAACTAGGACTATTTCTTCTACATAGCATTACCTGTTCAGTTTACTTATAGACATTTACATGTTAATAGATATATTATAGCTACAATCAGGAATTTTTTAAACAAAAAAGTGATGTGCAAATTGTAGCAAGCAGTGTAGCAAGCAGGAAGAATGCAACATTGTTCTACTTATCATGATCATTTCACTAGGCCAACAAAATTCCAAAGACACAATTTAACTTCTCAAAAATTAACATCCAAATTTAATGAATCATCTAAACTACTCAGTAGAAGTCAAATATGGCACTATGATACCAGATGTCATAGGGTAGCATGAGAACAGAAGGATGGAGAGAAGAAACTAAAGGTAATAAAATCCTTCAAGGCTTTGAAAAACAAAGACATGAAAGAAATAAAACAGAGCAAGTTCAAACAATTTTGAAAGTACCCTATGCAGTGAACAGGTATAAGATAGCATGACTTTTAATAGCTGGGAAGCCATACAGTTTAAGGTTTTCCCATACCATTTTTCGGTACTTATCAGAGCAAGTGGTGTAGAGTCTTGCACATTAATGCACAGCTTACAAATACAGGCATATTCTTTGAGTTGTGAAGAAGCAAGATAAGTCAAATAGTGATGGGGACAGAATGCCCAAGCAGAAATATCATGGCACAGAAAGTGACCAGAGAGAACCGAGGGGTAGAAAATTACATGGAAACATCTGTTTCTTTGAACAAAGCGGACCTCCGGAAGAAAAAATGGCAGTTTTAATGAATACTAATGGAGGCTACAACCTGCAATAGCCTAATGAGCCCCATTAAACCCACTGAAAGAACAATGATGGCACTGAAAAGTCTTCAAAATCGCCTGCCCCCCAAACCACCAATGATGGCAGAGCTTTCCCACTTCCACAGCTGAACCAGAAAGAAATGAAATGATTCTTCTAGTCCAATGGAGGAAATTAGGGAATCAATTCCAGCCAGAAACCCTTAAAAGATTGAATGTCTCAGTATACAAAATACATCAGTCCCAAAATAGCTAAAGCTGACTTTGTTCACCTTGTTTGTAATGGTGAAAATTTCTAAAAAAACCTGACACAAATTGAAGATAAATTGGTGGTCAAGCAAAAGGCATAGGATGAAAAGCATGAGCTCCACCTTGTGAGAGCAGTGGCAGACACTTTCATATTCAGTAGCTGCACATGACCATGGTGGATCTATCAGGGGTTGCTGTAGTAACTCTGAAAGTGTTTAATTATGAAAGTGATATACAATTATTCCGGATGCTTTCTGGACAGAAGGAACAGGACTTTCAGATAGGGATAGAATGTTTCTATTTCTGTAATAGGAAAGCTGGGATCAATGAAATTTTCTTAAAGGAGTAAAAAATGCAGAATTGTGTTCTTCTGTAAGGGAAAACCTTGCTCCCACAAGTGTTCTGTTATAGAGAAGCTAAACTATAATTATAAATTCCACAAGCAAAAAACTTTCTTGTAAAAGGGAAAATCATGGACTACTTAAGAGAAAACAGATAAGAGAAATCCAGCTGTGATTGAAGGAGGAAAAAGGTGTTTGCTAGTTTAAAAAAATAAATCCAACCCCCCCTTACTCCTTGCTCCCCCCTCAAAAAATAGCAGAACTTTTTGACAGAGGATTCATGTCTCTTATGGTTGTGTAAGTAAGTGCTGAAAGATGAAAACATAATTTCTAAAACTAAAACAATTCTCACATTTTTCAAAGTCTGTTTGAGCAAAATTACACTGAAGCAAAGTCAAATGTCCAGTACACTTAACTATGCAGACAAAAGAAGCTGTAGCTACTGAGTTATCAAGCAGAACAAACGATGTTATCACCGCAGTGCTGGTACGGGAAAGGTGCAGGTTATTAACAGAGAGATGTTATCTAGGCTAGGTTTCTCAGAAAAATTTGATAGTATAGTTTGCACTACTGTTAATAGTTTTGACAGTAAGATATGACTTTTTTCCCCTCCTTCATGGACAAGAAGGAAGAGGATCCAATGGAAGAACTGGGTGTTACTCCTTTGTACAGGGAAGCTCCCTGGGCAGCCTCCCAGTCTCAGGAGTAACTAGAATCTGGCCTTCATAGTTATGGAAATATGCACATATGTAGATATGTAAGTATGGCTCGTTTGTGTTTACAGTCAGCGACTACATTTATCTGGAATCCCTCTGCATTTCTATGGACTTTTCATTTTTACAGTTGCATAGCCAACAAAGATCCACCACTTCACCAGAATGTGTAATCAGAGAATATTATTTTGATGAAACATTAGACTATATTCTGTATAATTTAATTACATATAAAGATTTGATGTTTAAAAGAAACAAATTCTAACATTTCCCATCTGGATTCCAGAATACTGCTCATTTGCCTCTCCAGTCCTTTGCTCCTGTTTTTACTAGGCGCAGGGTTTTCTCATATCCAGAGAGATTTTTCGCTCTTTATCTTTCTGTGCTGAAATAATTTTAATGTTTTAAGGCACCACAAACCCAAATCTCTCTTTATATAGCCTGCAACATGTTCTCCACATCTCTGCTTTTATACTTTCCACCTTTTATAGCCACTTATTCTACTCCAAAGCCTTACACTACTAATTCAGAAAACGCAGTTCTTTCCTTCTCAACTGTTCTGCAGCATCCACCATCCACATACTAAATACCTATGCGTTCCTCCCACTCGGGCAGATACACTTCTCAAAAAGCCTGAAATGTTACCACATTTTTTTTTTCTCTCCCACAAACAGTTCTTATCTGCCACTGGGTCTGTTAAAGGTATTAGTCATGAAAGACAGTGGCTTTCTAAAGTGCTGAGTTACCTGTCAAATCTTAAATACAGGACATCTGTGCTCAGGCAGGATTTTCCAGCTCTATTTAACAGGGACTCCAGCACTCACTTTGAGGAAGTTAGGCTAGAATCAAAGCCCAGGTTTCACAAAAGGAAAATTACTGAGACCTTTTTCAAAGCGTATTACAAAAACAAAAAGAAAATGGAACCCAGGAAGTCATAAGTATAAGGGATTAAGTTAATACTAAATAGAAACCTTGAGGTAACTGTATTTGTGAAGCTCAACTACTAAATGTACAGAAGAGTTTGGATTTGCCTTCACTTGTCTATAAATGCATTGCATTATAAGCAAAGAACAATCCCAGAATGTTGAAAAAATGACAAATAATCTGCCTCTAAAAGTATCTGAAAAAGAGTGAGTGTTACTAGAGGTATTATCAAGTCATTATATTTTTTAATTGGTAGCAATGTGCTTTGAAAGGATTGTCAGGAAATACCCAACAGGTCTGCACAACAAGGCAAACTTCCTATAGAAGAACACCAAATTGTTTTTAATTTCTAAATTCAATGAAATTGCTGACCTTCTGGATGAAATTTAAAATGAGGCCATTATGAAGATTAATTTTTAAAAAGGAGAAGATTGCCATTCCTTTTTCATTAATGATGTCTGTTAACAACAAGAGCTTTCATAAAAAAGCCAGAGGGAGGAGAAATAACAAAAACTAAGGCAACTGGACATATTATAATGACTATAATCCCACAAGCCCCTTTTTGTTAAATGTATCACGATTCATTGGCATTTAGAAGTCAAGGATTGAAGGATTAAGGCAATACAGAGAATAGGAATAAAAATAATGTACTCTGATTTCTATTTATGATTAAATAATATTTCAGAAGGAATTTCAACATTTTGTTCTTTATTGGCATCAAGGCCTTGAGTATGATCGTTGCTAAATATGGTGTTGTGAAAAGATTTTATTTCAGAATTTCCCACAGTGGAACATTCCTTTCAATGGTCCTTGTAGGAATATTTCAGGCCACCTCTATTTTCATATCCCACAGTGCTTCCATTTTAGTGGCAAATATCAACCTTGTGCAGTCGGTGAGAATTTTGCTACTCGCTTCAGTGGTGAGTGGAATCCAATTTATAGCTTATTAAAGATGTGAATTGTTAAAACTCTGGCCCTGTTTCTCCTGATGAGTTTAAAAAATCTCTTTCCCTCCCTTTCTAACTTTCATTACATATTCCAGCTGAAAACTGCTTAAGCTTAGCCAGTTAACTTGGCAGCAAAATGAAAAAGGGGTGCTATCAGAAACTGGATGTGAGGAGCTCCAGCAGCACCAGCAGAAACCCAAGCTAGCGTAGCCTTCTTGTGGTGGTCCTGCAGCCTTAGACCATCTTTCTGTTGCAGTGTAGTTTAAACTGTACTATCACGTTAGCTCCAGTTTGCTGGCTTTATTTTGGGGCCCATCACTGGTGAATGTGTTTATTTTCTTATGAAATAAAATTATAATTTTTACAAAATATATATGTTTTACAAAATAACAGTCAATTTTCATTGCCATTTTAAAATGTGTTATTCATTATATCTTACATCACTGATGAACGTGCTGCATTCCTTACAGTGGGTATTTATTATACATGTTATAATAAAGACTTAAACTGTAAAGGTCCATATATAAAAAATAATACTTCAGATCTCTATGAACTTTTTCAGCTAAGAATCTCAGAGCATTTTACAAGCAAATAAATTTAACAGCCACATGAAAGGTGTGTTTACATGACCCCCTTTCATAAAACACTGAAACTTGATTTGTTTTCATAACATCATGAACTAATTAGAATGAAAGCCTATGGTTTTCCTACCAAGGACCATGAGACCAGTAAGTAGCTTCCTCAGCCTGCATTTAGCAACCTTTAAAATCGTCAGGTCACTGGAAGAGTTAGTCAGACTGACAATATCTGTACAGGCCATAGGATGCCTGTGGGTCTTGAGCATCTCTCCATTTAAACACACAATCTGGGTCAGCAGTAAGAGCAATGACTGCAAGACAGCCAAGTGCTAGCTAAACATTCAAGGCAAATAGATATTTTTTCTATACTTTCATTCATTCTTGTCCTTGCAATTACCAATTCTATTTAAGATTAAGGTTAGTACTGTACAGGGATTTGTATGTCTGAGATTGTGAGAAACTGTAATGGTTCTGAAAGCAAAGTAATATTTAATAGTCCATTACAGCTTAAAGGACTTATCTGTCACACTGATATGTATGTTCCAAGGAAGTGCTCTGTGAACCCAAGAGTTTCCCCAGGGAGATACCAGCAGGTTGGCCAGGGCTGGCCCCAAGGCACAGACAGCTGAGGTATGGACATGTGGACAGCTATTTTGTCCTCAATGTTATTCGATGATGAAGAAGAATTACTCTTACAAGTTGTGTCACTGCAACCAGGTTGTCCAGAGAAGTATCTTTGGAACTCCCAGGAAGAAACCCTGATGAGATGCCCCCTTCCTTATTTTTATTATCATTATTGTGACTTCAGCATTGAAGGTTTTTTTGGTCAATTAATATTCAGCTGGTGTCGCCAGCACAAAATGCCCTTCAAAAGGTCATGACAGCTCAAGAGATTTCCTGTTATTGTTTAATTGACCCCAAATTGAAAATGCTAGCTGAAAAAAAGCATGTTCAATATGTACTTAAAGGACAGAAAAAAATTCATTGTGATCAATATTATTACAAGTAATGCCAGCTCTATTACAAAACTGATGGCATTAAATACTACTTAAAAATGAGGTTAATAAACTGGAAAATAGAGTTCTAAGTAAAAACTCTGCAGTTTAAAGGTGCAATATTCTTATCATCTGGAAACACCTGGATTTAAGTCAAAACTGGAAATGAATTTGGTAGTCTGTCAATCCGTTTCCTAATTCCTAGTCATTTGTTCATATCACAAAGCCACCAGGCAGGAGTGCGTGATGGGCAGTCCCTACTCAGAAGTGACTCAGGCCTGGAACAGGGAGGGTTTTGATGTCTGAATTGAAAAGCGTTTGCAAAGCAGTATCAAAAGTTTGCAGCAAAATTACTCATGTGTGCCTGGCACCCTCAGCTGAACTCTGTAAGCATTGCTTACTTGCCCTTGGGAAAAAAAACAACAGTCCTTGGCACAGCAACTCAAACCATCTCAGAAGAGATGGTCTAAAATGTCTAGGGACAATGTCATGCTCTACGCTGCTCTCATATTTTCTTTCTGGATTGATTAATCTGACGTTATAGTCTGCACCCCACCTGGCAGAGGAGTTTACTCAACATGTTTTTCTCACTTGCAGGATAGTATCTTTTCCAGGCTGTAATAGAGAAAGTCGGTGTGTTTTAAAATAAAAAAAAAAATAGGTCCCCACTCATTTTTTTGAGAAACATGCCCAGCTTTGAGCCCCATTCTCAAAAGAGGATGCAGAGGAGCCCAGACTCTTGTTCTTAGATGGGTGTGATACTTCAGAGCCTTGAACATTTTGCTAAGCTCTGGAGAGGATCAAGATTCGAGATGCAAGCTTGTGATTAACCTTTCCTCTTTTCTGTCTTCAGCTATCTCCCTCTTCACTATGCAGCCTTTCTGTCTTGTCATTCTGTACTCAATTCCCCACCCACAAATAAATTCCCAATGTGGGGATCTGGATTCCCTTTCAGGCACTGGGTCATCACATATCAGATGTTGCAGCAAGCACCCAGCAGGTGCCCACATGAGCTACAATGTGGTATTCTTTGTTTTTACCTTCACAGAGAGACCACCTCCTTGGCCGTGTCCTATCCGTCTCCCATTTGAAATCACTTAGCATGACCACACTGAGATATAACAATTCTATATTTTTAATGGAAAATATTAACTAGCATTTACACTCCAGCCTCCTTCTTCAGTGAAGAAGAGTTAAACCTACTTTAAATACTTCTGAAATTTCATGTGAGGTGGACAGGTGGATAAACAGAAAGTTTTTTTTCAGTGTGGTTGGCAGCTGTTTTCTATTAAATGAGGCCAACAAGAATAATAAAAGGTAACATAGATGAACTAAATTTTTATGAATTGCATGGCTGCCATGGACCATGAACTGAAAACTATATTAGAGACAGACACTTCTGTGGCCTTTATTTATCTGTAGCTTAGTCAATGTTATAAATCAACATTAAGCTAAAATTCTCCAAGACAGCTTTCCTGAAAAAATACTGCTAATGATGAACTGCTAATAAAATAAGCAAAGGTCTCCTTACATATATAGTCATGTCTCATTCTATATAAAAGTTTTATTTTATGCGGTGACCCATTTAATAACCAACAACATTCCAGCATTTGAAGAAAACAATTAAGCTATGCTGGTACAAAGTCTAAAAAAGAGACTCTCCTCAACATATTTCCAACAGCAAATATAATTCCCTGGAAACAAGGTTTAAAATAGCAATGCTGGTAGACCCTTGACTACAGTGAAACAAATGGTACCAGTTAACAGACAAAGTAACTAGTACTTAGCACTAGATATCAATCATGGCTCATATAATTTTAGGAGTTCTTGTTTGGATTAGGAAAAAAACTACTTTTCTGAAGATGGTATCTCTTTCTACTTTGGTTTCCCGGGGAAATGAACTTTATGGGTTCATACTGTCTGTCTGTTCACCGTTTCCCTCTGTTAAAGTCTGAATCTATTGCTAGTTTTCAACTAAATTTAGCTGAGACACAGATATCTCAAAGATAAATACATTGTCCCTGCATCAGATAATGTTACACCCTGAGCTCAGCAGGGTCTGGCCTGCACAAGCCAGTTTGGTTTGCAGAGACAGCTAAGGAAGAGGAAGAGGAAGAGAAATAAAAAAAAAAATAAAAATAAAAATAAAAATAAAAATAAAAATAAAAATAAAAATAAAAATAAAAAAAGAAAAAGAAAAAGAAAAAGAAAAAGAAAAAGAAAAAGAAAAAGAAAAAGAAAAAGAAAAAGAAAAAGAAAAAGAAAAAGAAAAAGAAAAAGAAAAAGAAAAAGAAAAAGAAAAAGAAAAAGAAAAAGAAAAAGAAAAAGAAAAAGAAAAAAGAAAGAAAAAAGAAAGAAAAAAGAAAGAAAAAGAAAAAGAAAAATGCCTTTTACAAGGCACAAAGAGAAAAATCAGTAGGAAGCAATGAGCAGAATACCATGTTGAGAGCCACAATGTTCAGGGTCACGCAGCACTAGACAAAAGCTAGCCTTCTCTCCCAGTTCATATTGGGATCCATTCATTCAACAGAAACAGGGGCTTGATCTGGAGTTGCAAGATGTCCACCTAATGCTTTGTCCACTCAACAGTGTAGGGCACTTCCTCCTCATTCCACATCCTCCTCTACCCATGTACAGCACTGCTCTCTCCCAGTTTCACATGTAAATCTCTGATATGGATTCATCCCAATCAGCCAAAACAGTCCCACACCCCTTTGTAGCCTGGAATGCTGAAAGATTTGGTTTCAAACTCAAGGCTACTACTAATTCAATCAAATGAAAACCTATTTGTAGATAAGTATTTATCTGGTACAAGTTGCCACTAGTGGGCATTGCCACACATAAACAGTATCCATATAAGATAAAAGTTCAGTACTTGGTTTCCAGTGGAAATATGTATAAGGGAATCAAGAAGTAATGCTTTACCCATAAAGCCCATATGCTTATGCCCAAATGCATCTCCGAAACAAAAATATGAAGGGTTGATATGTCTTACTACAGTGTAGTGAAGAATCAGGTAAATAATGACAAATTATTTCTTATTATGTTTGTGATTTACTTTAAGTTGCATCGTTGGGTAGAGTTATGCATATGCTTAACTATAGAGCAGTTTGCACTTACTAAAAGGAAGGAGGTGTATGCAGACAGATGATGTACAGTTTGATCGTGACAGAAATGCTCAAAAATTCTGTGTATATAAGAAAAAAAGTGTGGCTAAAAGTACTGAAAAAACTGCTTGTGTCATAAAGCAGTCTGAGTCACATCTATTTTTTTTATGAAAAAATATTGGTAGGTATTCAGTATGAATTAAAACAAGAAACCAAGTGCTCTACTTTTGAGACCATTTCTTACTCATTTTATATGTTCAGCTGCAAAATCTTTGCAAGGGAAAAAAAATTTATAAATAAAACAAACCAGTTTCAAACAGAAACAGATTTTTAAGATGCTCATCATGAAACAGGAATTATAAGGATTAATGATAATACCAATTATTTATTCTTTCTTTTCGTTATTTATTTTTTCCATATAAATAATCTTTTCAAAGGAAGAAGAAAAGTATCAGATAGCTAATACAAAAAAGAACAATGAATTTAAAGCAGTGGAGTAGGTTGGATTTTACAGCTCGTAATAAAAATAATAATATTACCTCATAAATCTACAGGATCTCTTTGTATAGGATTTATCTGCTGTAAGCTGAAGTCAAAATGGAAAAATGCAATGGTTCATTATGCAGTTTGAACCCTTAACAAGAAATTAAAAATTTATTAAATGTAAGCAATATAAGAAAGACAGTCCTAGGCTTTATTTCTTTCATGCCAACAGTCAAACAACCTAATGATATTATGGAAAGTTAATAATTTCAACAAAGTCTGGCGAAATTTGAGAAAATATTCATTTTGGATTCCTATTTGTGTTTGTGAAAATATAACAATAGTGGTGCTCATATAAATTTCCCTCTGCCACAGAAAGTCTGAGTTTAATTTCTAACAGAGTTAGATGGTTTAGGGAGGAGGAACACCTGCTGGAAACAAGCAAAATAGTCAAGATTGCAGACTAATTGCTGGGCTTCAGTCATTTCTAGGATTAGTATAGGGGCATGTAAAAGTAGCGAGGCAGTAGCTTAGACCAGGAACATGAAGAGGGACTGTATGTTAAATGGTGAGGTTTTGAGAAAAAAGCATTTTTCAGCATTAAGACACTCATAAAATATAACAAAAAATTGTTTGAAAACAATTTTTTTTCTTAAATCTAAGCACCATTTAAAGAGGTTTCCAAATTGAACATGCAGTGAACAAAAGAGCTCCTGTGTCTCACAAGAGATGTGTCCAGCTAAATATGCACTACATAACAAACAGTGTAGGGAACAAAGTAAGGAAAAGTGGGCTTATTTACTCATAGGAAAGATTATTCATATCCTGGGATAGTTATACCCTTGTGATCACAGATAGACCAATCAGCCTTATGATCACCCTTATGATTCTAAATTTAATATTTGTCTTGCATTTTTTGGTTTTAGGGTGGTTTTTTTTTTTCTGGTAAGAATAATATTAAATATATAAATATATGTGTTTAAAAATTCAGTTATAGCAACAAATTTACAGCTTTACTTTTTTTTTTTGAGAAATTCTGAAATGTTTAGAGATGATTGATCAAGATGATGACAGTGTTCTCAAAGAAGGAAAGGGAGCTGAATTCCTGAATTTGTGACTGCATGTGCACACTGCACATCCCACGCAAAGCCCTGAGAAGGAACTCTGCTGTCTGGATGAAAAGGAAAAGGGAGAAGTCCTATATGCCATTAAATTGCAGGGCAAGGATATATGGAAGTGGAAAGTCCTGATATTAGCAAAAGGGAAATTGCTTCAAGGACTCAAGATGGGAGATGTCCAATGGAAGACGTCATACGTAGAATGAAACAAGGGGCTCAACAAAGACAGACAGATGAAGAGGACAATAGTAGATGTGTGTGTTGTTGGCATGAGGAAAAGCGTGGAAGCTACGCATGTCAGTGAACTCACCATTGACTACAGGAATGGCGAAAAGGATAGGCAAGCAAGCAGAGGCGGTGGGGTGGCCCTGTATGTCATCGAGTGTTATGAATGTCTAGAACTAAATGATGGTGAAAATAGGGTTGAACGTCTATGGGTAAGAATCAGGGGGAGGGCCAACAAGGCAGATATCATGGTGAGAGTCTGTTATAGACCGCCCAAACAGGATGAAAAGGCACATGAAATATTCTATAAACAGCTGGGAGAAGTCTCAAGATTGTGAGTCCTTGTTCTCGTGGGGGACTTCAACTTACCAGATATCTGCTGGTAATATAATATAGTAGAGAGGGAAAAGTCTAGGAGGTTCCTGGAGTGTGTTGAGGATAACTTCCTGACACAGCTGGTGAGGGAGCTGCCTAGGGAAGGTGCCCTGCTGGATCTGTTATTTGTAAACAGAGAAGGACTTGTGGGGGATGTGATGGTTGGAGGCCACCTTGGCCATAGTGATCATGAAGTGATAAGTTTTTGATTTGTGGAGAAGCAAGGAGGGGAGTCAGCAGAACTGCTACCTTGGACTTCCGGAGCGTGGACCTGGGTCTTTTCAGGAGCCTGGTTGACAAAGTCCCTTGGGAGGCAGTCCTCAAGGGCAAAGGAGTCCAATAAGGCTGGATGTTTTTCACGAAGGAAGTCTTAAAGGCGCAGGAGCAGGCTGTCCCCATGTGCTGAAAAACAAGCTGTTGGGGAAAAAGACCGGCCTGGCTGAACAGAGAGCTATGGTTGCAACTCAGGGAAAAAAGGAGGATTCATGGCCTTTGGAAGAAAGGGTAGGCCACTCATAAGAACTACAAAGACATAGTGAGGCTATGTAGGGAGAAAATTATAAGGGCTAAAGCCCAACTAGAACTTAACCTGGCTACTGCTCTTAAGGACAACAAAAACTTTTCGATAAATACATTAGCAATAAAAAGAGGACTAAGGATAATCTCTGTTGGGGGTGTAGAAACAGTACGGGGGTGGAAACAGAGTGACAAAGGATGAGAAAAATGCTGAGGTACTTAATCCCTTCTTTGCCTCTGTCTTTAATGGTAAGATGAGTTGTTCCCTGAAGCACTCAGCTCCCTGTGCTAGTAGATGGGGTGGAGACGAGAATGAAGCCCCCACAATCCGCAAGGAAACGGTGCGTGATCTGTTTCAGCACCTAGACATACACAAGTCTATGGGACTGGATGGGATCCACCTGAGGGTATTGAGGGAGCTGGCAGAAGTGCTCACCAAGCCACTTTCCATCATTTATCAGCTGTCCTGGCTAACGGGGAAGTCCCAGTTGACTGGAAGATAGCAAATGTGATGCCCATCTACAAGAAGAAGGGCTGGAAGGAGGATCCAGGGAACTACAGGCCTGTCAGTCTGACCTTAGTGCCGGGGAAGGTTATGGAACAGATCATCCTGAGTGTCATTACGCAGCATACGCAGCACGTGCAGGAAAACTAGCTGATAAGGATGGATGGATGGATTGGATGGCTGTACTCTTTGCTGGGTAAAGAACTGGCTAGATGGCTGTGCCCAGAGAGCTGTGGTGAATGGAATTAAATCGAGTTGGTGATCAGTCACAAGTGGTGTTCCCCAGGGCTTGGTATCAGGGCCAGTTCTCTTTAATATCTTTATCAACAGCCTGGACAAAGGGATCGAGCGTACCCTCAGTAAGTTTGCAGATGACACCAAGTTGGGAGTGAGTGTCGGCCTGCTTGAGGGTAGGATGGCTCTACAGAGGGATCTAGAGGGGCTGGATTGACGGGCTGAGGCCAATGGTATGAAGTTCAACGAGGCCAAGTGCCGGGTCCTGCATGTAAGTCACAACAACCCCGTGCAGCGCTACAGGCTTGGGGAAGAGTGGCTGGAAAGCTGCCTGGCGGAGAAGAACCTGGGGGTGTTGGTTGACAGACAGCTAAATATGAGCCAACAGTGTGCCCAGGCAGCCAAGAAGGCCAACAGCATCCTGGCCTGTATCAGGAATAGTGTGGCCAGCAGGACTAGGGAAGTGATCATCCCCCTGTACTCGGCACTGGTGAGGCCCCACCTCGAACACTGTGTTCAGTTTTGGGCCCCTCACTACAAGAAAGACATTGAGGTGCTGGAGCGTGTCCAGAGAAGAGCAACAAAGCTGGTGAGGGGTCTGGAGAACAAGTCCTATGAGGAGCAATTGAGGGAACTGAGCTGGTTTAGTCTGGAGAAAAGGAGGCTCAGGGGAGACATTATCACTCTCTACAACTACCAGAAAGGAGGTTGTAGAGAGATGGGGGTCAACCTCATCTTGCTAGTAACCAGCGATAGGAGCAGAGGAAATGGCGTTAAGTTACACCAGGAGAGGTTTAGATTGGGTATTAGGAAAAATTTCTTCACCGACAGGGTTGTTAAGCGTAGCAACAGGCTGCCCAGGGAAGTGGTGGAGTCACCATCCCTGGAGGTATTTAAAAGATGGGTAGACATGGTGCTGAGGGACATGGAATAGTGGTGGTTTTGGCAGTGTTCGGTTGATGGTTGGACTTGATGATCTTCAAGGTCCCTTCCAACCTAGACAATTCTATGATTCTATGATTCTATGAAAAGGATAACCCAAGAAAAATGTGACAGGAAGGTGGGATTCAGTTCAAGATGAAGACACCTAAATGTAGTAGTCTGTTTATGTACAGGTGTTTATATGTGAACCAGATATATGTGCCCTCTAATTGTCAAAATAGATCTGATATTCACAGTCAATGAAGCTTAAATGCAACTCAGCTCACCCTAAACAAACATTTTTCTTTTGCAGTCAAGTTGGTGGGTGTAGAGGAGATGGAAAGACAGATGACAGATGAATGCTAGGTGAAATCTAAGCTTTATTTATAGTCTTAAGCCTGCTTGTATTTGAAAACTAAGAGATCGGAGAAAGGAGGTTGACATAAAAAGAAAGGGAGGATTAAGAGTCATGGAGACTACTGACTGGGATGGATTAGTAAAGAAATAAGTAAAATTTGTAGTAATAAAATAAATGAAATTTGACGTCTCTGATCCCAGGAAATTTCAACAGCTGTTTAATCCCCAAATTGGATAAAGAAGTAAATGTTCACTTTTCTCCAGAATGGAAAGTTCCCTAAAATGAATTAAACAATTTGAAAAATTTAATTGCTACATTTCTTAACCAAAAATGAACTTTCTAAAACCTGAGATACTTCATGTCATTAAGGCTGAACTACCTTTTAATATTAAAGTACATTTTTTACTGTCTTATGGGACTTGTCATTCTTTCCCAAATTCTCTCCCAAAGAACAGACTCTGTTAGTAGACCACTCACATAATATACCTGTAATCATGCAAATCCTGTGAGTCTGCTATGTAATATGACTTTACAGAAAATGTATCAACCAGGGAATCTACCTCATAGAAACAAAGGGGGCAGAACTAGAACTTCTGTAGTACTCTAAAGATAAAAATTAGTTCATCAATTTTGATGTGGAAAAAAAAAAAGGAATAATTTAAAATAAGTATTCTAATTCAGAAAACCCAAGTATTTAATTCATATTTTCAGGAGAGAAAACACAATTATTTTTAATAAAGTCAAGACTTTGTGGAGGAAATCAGAGATGTGTAAAAAATTCTAGTTCTTATTGAAGAACTGACAGCTATTGCTGCTTATTGTTATTATGAAACTGAGATAGGCACCATACAAACAGACAGTAAGAGGCAATTCTTGCTTCAGAGACCTGCCATCTAAGTAGACCTGACAGAGCAAAAGTCGAAGTAATTTGCTGAAACTCACACAGAAGTTCCATGACAGAGACAGAAAGAAAGATCAGCCCTTAAAACCTCCTGACCTACTAAGGGGTTTAGAGCAGTGGGTGTCATTAAAGGAAAACAGAAACAGTCCACAGCACGGAGGCAAAGAAAGCTTGACTTGGTAGAGCTCGTCAATCTCTTGGCAAAGGCATGTGAAAATTTCTCCAAGAGGAGGGATGTGCCGGAAGGTTGGTTCAGATTTTGCAAAAAGAAATGAGCAAGCTCTGGGATTTGCAGATACAGAAGCCAGAGAAAATGAAGAAATTGTATTTGGCAAAGGAGTATTGAAGAGATGAAAGTGGAAGTGAGCAAATGCCTGGAGCAGAGGGGGCCCTCAATATTACTAGCCCAGAGCATCAGGACTCAAATATTGTATGCCGCTTGGATGTTTTCTGGTGTGGAAACTGTGTGCTGGTGGCAGAATGAAGAAGGAGGATTTGGCAGGATTTGCCCTGAAAGGAGAACACAAAAGTCAGGTTGTTCAGAATGAAAACCTGATAGCAGAATCTGATAGGTGACAAGGACATCATAACATATCTCAGAGAATCAATACAAGTTTCAGATGTGACAAAATGAATGTCAATGGAAAACACAAGTTACGCAGGTAGTGATAAAGAAGCAAGGTAAGTATCATTTCTTATCTAAACCCCTGATGTCTTTCTAAAATTTTGTATCTCTGAGTAAAATGTGCCAGAATAAATCATAAAGTGTAACAGAAAATATGTTTGGCATAAAAAACTCCTACCAAGCCATAGCTGAAATGCACGTGAAAATAATCCTTGATCTGACATTAAATCTAAACAAAAATTCCAAATTCTGGTGTGCTATAACAAAGTCCCTGGTGTTAGACCTCAATGGCAAGGTACAGTCATTTTAAGGCATACTGATGATCTTTAAGAGCCTTTCTTCTGCAGGTATTGCATTAAAAAATCCAAACCCACATTTTTGAACAACTAAAGAACCTTAGGAAAAGAAAGGATGTTGCAAGAACAATCTTTGTATGAACAGAAGATTTCTCCCTAAAGTCTTTTATGCTTCACTTCAAGTACTTTGCATTAATGAGCTGAGCAACTCTTGAAAGAACGACATGACCCAGCATACTATAGTAATTCAATAATCCAGTAGTCAAATAACTACAAAATAATGTTGTTTCTTTAATGCACTGACCTTCATTTTAAATTGTTTCTGACACTTTGGCATTTTTTTTAATATTTCAGTGTTTGTTGTGATCTCAGTATACAACAGTTAACAGGAAAATAAAAAGGCAAAAAAAAAAAAGCAACACATTTACTCCAAGTAACTCCGTGATATGTTACTCCATAGATATTGGTGGATTTTTCTTCTGCTTTTTCCACTAGCATTCCTTAAGGAGCAGGAAAAGATGTAGCTTCAAATAAGTAATGTGAGAGATTTATAATGCAAAACTCCTGTGCCCTTGTTTTGTTTCAGTAACACACTTCTGTTGTATTCACTGTATAATTTACTCTGGGAGCTAGTGTTGTCAGTGCTAGAATAAGCATCACAAAATCATTCAGACATGTAATTTCTGATGTCAGAAGAGAACGTCAGAATTACCGCTGAAATAAGGAAGGGATTTTTGGAATATAGCAACCTTTCAAAATGAAGCCATTTGCAAAAAAACCCCGGGAACATTCTTTACCAAACCACTGACCCTGCATTTCATACGGCCAGCAACTCCTCAGTGACCTCTTTATCAGCCCCAAACAGCACTGAGTTTTCTTTCTGTTAATGGTATTTACATTAACCAAATTAACGTATTTTGGAAAATTTAAAATAAATCAGATGCAGTACATGAAAGCCTATTAATACATTTAAAATATTTAAAAATGCTTTGAATTAATGCACATAGCATGCATGCATTTAATCCTCTGTATATCACAATAATAAAATAAGTAGCAGTCTTTACAAATCGTTACTTCTTAGCTGGCTAATTGAGCTGACACTGAACTGTAAAACAATGAAAAAACCCTCCACAGAAAAAGATCCATTACAATACATTTTTACTTTGGCTTTATTAAATTATTTTGATGACTGAAACTTTACCAGAGAAAAAATAGGAATTATATCAAACGCATATAAGATAGTTTGATCAGATCTGCATTATTTCATATCTCTGAATCTTTCAATATAGTCATCTCTCCTGCACAACAGCTACAGCTCCTTTAAGCATTCTCAACAGTATTTGCGCTTTTAAATTTTAAACCATTAACAATGCAGTGCCCCCCAAATCCAGCCTTGAACTCTGACAGACACTGATCTCTTTTCTCCCTCCCACACCCTGTTTTATCAGACACTATTTTGTTTAAATTGGCGACTAAATAGCATAGCACTGTACCTTTAAATACAAATCAAACAATATTCATATTCCCACGGTGCTGCTAGTTTCCCTTATGCATTGAATCGCCTGTAGATTAAAAGCTCAGAATCTGAAAAGGGATTCTGTTCTGCAGACCAAAGTTCTCTGTAGGAGATGAGGGAGAGGGTCAGTCCCGGAGTCACACACACAACAGGCAGAAAACACACTTGTGATCCTCAGCTTTGGATAGCATCAGAAAGGGGAATAAAAAGCAGAAACACATGGCACACTGAGAACTGGTATCACTTATGGCTTCTAACCAAAGCAGCAATTAAACACCTTTCATCATTCCCCCAAATGCCTGATTTTCGTAAGAACTGAGACACACACACACACAAAGGCAAATCCCCTCTGAACAGCAACGAAAACTTAATAACCTACCATTTTCTTTGCACTCTTCTGGAGGTTTAGCCTTTTTCGCAAGTCGTGGATCCAGCCATGATGTTGTCTTTGTGTTATGGCTGAAAAGAAAAGAGATCACTCTGAGCAGACACATACTGAAAGGAATCAAGTTTATTCCTTAAGAATAAAGGGTTAGTCCAACAAAATTGCAATCGATACACTTAATTTGCTTACTGGTTCTAAGTAGCCCTGAAGGAGGTGTAAGAGTAATTGTGCAAGGCAGCTGTAAATTTGGCAACCTCAGCTCCCTGTCCTCAAAGCAGCTATTTTTATTAAAATCAACTAGAATGTTGCCAAGTTAACCTCATTGAAAATGCAGAACTCATCCAGAGCAAAAGGAATTTATTACAAATACAGTGTTCTCCCGTTGAACGAGTGCAGGCGACAGGATTCTGTAGCATTCTCACAGTTTTCGGATAGAATTATTTTCATCTTAAACCTGTCCTTTTCATAAATACAGGTTTGTTATTTCTCACCAGCAGCACTGGCAAGGCATAGCAAAAGCGATGCAAATTACAGCACGCTCCTGCAAAGTCTACATTTCCGGACAGAGTGATTAATGATACTTTGTTTAACAAACCTTTATCTCTCCATATATAATCCTTCTATCGAGATAAAATAGATATGCACAAGCTGAGTGAATCATGTGGCTCCTTTCTATACTCAGAATAGATCTTTGAGGAATCAGCCATCAAATAGCATTGAACTGGCACAAACTGTTTTCTGGGAGAATATATTGCCAAATGAATTGATACTTAGCTCAGCTAATGAGACTTAAAACCCGATCTTTTAAGTGTATACCTTTTCCATAAGCATTAGGATTTGGAGCCAAATATTTTAAATATGTTAAGAAAGGAAGACTATAAAACAGAAAAGGATGTGATTATTACTCCTTTATTTTTGGGATGCCTTTCCTACAATACCATCATTCAGAGTCACTTCTAACCCATGTTTTATTTATCTGTTACATCCTAGGAGGATGCTTGTTCCATACAATTTATATAGTACTGAATTATTTAGTTCATTATTAATTTGCTGTATCACTGTAAAGTGTACTTAAGACTTCTCTTATAAACATCAGTATAAGGTGTACAAAAACAGTGGACCTGGCAAAAAATAGATTAGTATGCAATCAGTAGTTGGTGAGTTACTGATTAATTGATACAGTCCATGTGGTCCAGACACCACTGGGGTTCCCCTAGGGAAAAAGAAATGTGTAGAGCCAGTTCTTTCTCCCACCTTGGCTCCCTGTTTACTCCATGGCAGAAAACTTTTCCTCTGCCTTGATTTCTCTCTCTCTCTAAAAACAGCGTTACTACCTACTTCTCAGTATTATTGTCACAATGCTAAAGCTTGCTCCACATTTTGGATGGGAAAAAAGGTAGATGAGAGTTATGTATGGATAAAGTGGCAACTAAAATGAAAATTAAGGTGTTTAAATTCCTCTTTTAAGCATGCCCTATTCTAGAACACCATTCATGACAGATGAAGAGGATAAACAAAACCTTCCCCTACTTTGAGAGCAGGGCTATATTTGCAGAGTATGAAGAATGATAAGCCAAAGGTAAAGTAAATTTGAAACAATGCCAGCAGCCCATGCTTGACTGCAAATGTAACTAAGACGCTTTCTCTGAAGCTCCAGCTGCCTGTGGTCTCCTGTAGGGTGTATTTTTATGCTGCAGTCACAGCCTAACTGCAGCTTGCGCAGACATACTTGAGCTAGCTTTAAATTAACTAGGGAAGAAACTGGCAACAAGGTCACTGCAGCAGCATGGAGCCCAGCGGGGGCTCATCACCCCAGCATCTACTGAGCTACTTGGGTGCAGCCAGCAGTGCCCGCCGAGCTCCACACTGCCACGGGTACCCTGTTAGCAGTGCCAGAGCTCAGAGCGAGCTTGGACGTACCTGTGGAAGCTGCAGACGCACCTCTGGAGCGTTGGCATGTCTGCACAACAGCCACTCTCTCCCAGCTACTCGTTCAGAATGATTTTAGGGACCCCCACTGGTTGCAGGGACTAAGTCGGATTCACAGATAGTTTCCCGTGGCTTTAGAAGAGTGATATACGTATGATGACTATTAGTAATGTTTGCTGTGGTATAAAGTGGACCTCAAAGCATTTTACAAAGGAAATAAAACTCATCACCCCTGTTTTAAAGGTGGGAACATGGAGTCACAGAGTCATCAAGTGACTCTCCACAGCCACCAAACAAGCCAGCGGCAGTCAGTACTAGAAGCAACTCCTTTGCAACTCAGTTGGCCAGTGTTTTCCTCACTAGTCCATACAGCATCAGAACAGACCAATTCACCAGCCCTGAAAACACCCCTATGACATTTCTAGAATAGACCTGAGAAATTAATTCTCAGGCATCTATAAAGACAAGTGCCAAGCTGAAAATAAGCCCAATTCAGCAGTAATGTTTAAAAATGTGAATTAGTTGAATTACAGCCTCCATACCATAAACAAATTAAAAAGTCAACATCATTTCCAACAGACGAGTGATCCTTTGGTCTGCAGAGAAATTGCAGAGGATGAAGATGATATCTCATCTAGATCAGCTCTTAGAGCGCTCAATCTCCTCTTCTAGTAACTGTCTCTCAAACCCATTCAGCTACTTAGTAAAAGCAACAGTCATCCACAAGAATTATATATATAAAAAAATTGCCTTATGGTCTAGACAAGTGGTCTGTGTGGTGGGTGGGGAACTGGCTGACCAGCCACACCCAGAGGGTGGTGGTAAATAGCTCCATTTTAAACCTGCAACCTGTCAGAAGTGGTGTCCCACAGGGATCCATACTGGGCCCAGTGCTGTTTATGATCTTCATAAGTGATCTGGATGATGGAATCAAGTGAATCCTGAAGAAGTTTGCTGATGATACCAGACTGAATGGGGAAGTGGAAGCTTCAGAAGAAAAAGCCACCCTGTAGGAAGACCTGAATAGGCTGGAAGATTGGGCTGACAAGAACCTTACTCAGTTCAACAAGTACAAGTGTAAGGTCTTGCACCTTGGAAAACATACTTCAGGAGTGCAGGACAGGCTGGGATCTACCTGCCTGGGGAGCAGCTCTGTGGAAAGGGACCTGGGGGTCCCAATGGACAACAAGCTCCATATGAATGGACAGTGTGCTGCTGCACAAAGAAGGCCAACAGGATTCTGGGCTGCATCAACAAGGGCACTACCAGCAGAGATGAAGTCATTATCCCACTCAACTCAGCACTTGTCAGGCCGCACCTGGAATACTGCGTTCAGTTTTGGTCCCCACCATACAAAAAAAGATGTGGACAGGCTGGAGAGGGTCCAGAGAAGAGCCACAAAGACAATCAAAGGGCTGGGAAGCCTGCCAGATGAGGAAAGGCTGAGATAACTGGGTTTGTTCAGCATTGAGAAAAGAAGGCTTAGGGGAGACCTTATCACCACGTTCCAGTAGTTAAATGGTGGCTACAAAGAAGATGGAGACTCCCTTTTACAAGGAGTCACATGGAAAAGATGAGGGGTAATGGGTACAAGTTAGTCCTTGGGGAGATTCTGATTGGACACAAGAGGAAATTTTTTCACAATGAGAACGACCAGCCATTTGAATAATCTCCCCAGGGAAGTGGGGGATTCCCCAACATCAGACACTTTTAAGATTCAGCTGGATGGGGTGCTGGGCCATCTTGTCTAGACTGTGCTTTTGCCAAGAAAGGTTGGACCAGATGATCCTTGAGGTCCCTTCCAACCTGGTATTCTATGATTCTATGTTTCTATGATTCTATGAAATGACGGAGGAAAATACCTTTTGAAAATCATCCCTCTTCTCCTTACGCATCTCCATGCCTGCTCCCTTGACCTGTCTCTCCACTTTTCATCTGTACTAAACACGTGTGCTACATCTTGCAATGGGGCTTTAAATGCTTCTAGACAGGAGATCCAGTGGGTAAAAAACCCCATTCCTGTTTGAAAGAAGGCAGAATCAACACCACCTGTCTTCTAACACCTCTACAGTACCATTGATGTCCTCTTCAGTGCTACATAGTACTGATTGCTTGGATCATCTTAGCAACCAGGTACACAACACACACTTCCACAATGAGGACAGACATGACTACTCTTCTGCTGCTCTCAGTAAATAGGGAAATAAGTAGTCCTGCATTACAGTGTAGTGGTTTGGTATATATGTCTACTTCTGACCTACACAGGAGGTTTATTTGGCAGGGTACTCTTGCAACCTCCCTTGTGCCAGCTTTCAAGTTGTGGGTTTTGGAGCGATGCTGCTCTTGCCATAGCAGGTGCCATGCTAGCTCTCCAGCGTTGTTCAGAGTAACCTCCTGTTACCCATCTTCCAGCAAGGACTTGAATTGGGATTAGCCAACCGCAGAAAAAAAGACAGGTGGCTTCTTCCCCACACAGCTAGGACATGTTGGGAATGAGAGGAAGAACAAAAGCACGGTGGTGCCAGCTTGATGAATGTCCCAGGGCAGGCTGCAGGGACATCTCAGGAAAGACACCACCTCCCCTGTGTCCCAGGGCTCTGCCTATTCCCTCTTCAGCTCTGCAATGGACTAGAATCTGTAAAAGCTAAAGGGAAACAATATTTAGCACCTAAACAGTTTTTAATTGAATGTAAAAGAAGCCTTTTTAGGAAACCTTTAACAATGGGGAAGAAGACAGAAGGAACAGTAGAATGGTCAAATTAACACCAATGGCAAAAGTAACATTAACATATCTGCTGCATGAACTGTGAACATTAATGCTTCTTAAGCACTAAAAATTTGTAAAATGTACAGTGTATAACTTGCCCACCTTACCACTAGGTCTAATCGTTTGTGTCCATTTGGGAAGTCTTAAAAGACAGACCAGAAGGAAAAGGGGCTGGGGATTTACAGATTAGTTATGAGTGAATTGCAGATGAATAGCTGAGGCAGTTGTGGAATAAATGCACAAACAGGCAGTCAGAGCAGTTGTCACTGACTGAATGAGAGTGAACTGATGCAATAAAAGCATCCTGTGAGAAATACAGCTGTGGCTCCACCAGCATTTCCCACTGGCCACCGTTTCATTACTCAGCAATAACCATACCTCATCATTAAAGGGTAGGTGTAGAAAGTCCATCCTTACACAATTTCAGTGATCTTGATTACTAGCGAGGACAATTGAGGTAAGAGATAAGTGCTGGCAAATCAACTATGCACATCTTAGAATCTGTCTTAAAATCAAGTAACTAAGTTTGGAAACTTTGAAAGCAGTAAACAAAGGATCCCTTTGGTTTTGCTTCAAACAGACGGAGCATGGGAATAGCATAACATTTTTAAATTCATCTTAATTTGTTAACTGCTATACAAAATAGAAACTGCTTATAGACCTGAAGTGTATTGTAAATTTGAAAAATAACAAAAAAGGAAAAGTCACTCAGTAAATCAGTGGAGCTTAATATTGTAGCCAAAAGTCAATAAAATAATTATTGCTGAACTAACTTAAATCCTCCCTCTTCACCAAGTATTTACACCCAGTTTATTATAATCAGATTTCCCCGGTATCAATTACAGACAATTTTAAACATATGTGAAAAAAATATTATTCAGCTGGTTTAAACAGAATGAAAAAAAGATCAGAATACTTCCCAGAAACCCTGACTCAACCCCCTGTTCTTCTCCAGCTTTTCTTTGTAACTCTGCTTTTAAGACTTCTCAAAGACTGTTTATGCCCCAGTTCCCAGTTTTCACCACTGGATCTAGGTAGCGGGACAGAGCCTCTCCAGAAATCTCTCACTGAATACTCATCCATACCTTTAGGAAGTAAAAAACATTAGGAGTGTGGTTTTTCTTATTTAAAAATGTATTATCTTTTTATTATAATTATTTGTTAGACAGTGTATTATTTTACTTAAGATTTGAATATAATGGATTTGTGTTAGCAATCTGTCAGTTTAAAGCACTTTGTCAAAGTTTCTTGTACTAACAAAGCCTTCAGACAATCTCTTGAAACATTTTTGAAGGGAACATAGACAGTAGCTACTGACAGTAATAGCCTTAATGTCTTTTGAAAACACTGCAAACCTATTCTAAATTGTGGCTCTTGCAAGGTATGTAATTTGCACGTTATTGTGAAAGGCACTTCAAAATGGATATTTACCAATGTGCTGCTTCAGTGTATTTGGGGACAGCACATATGCGTTTGTTTGGGTTTTTATTGTGAATACATTACATTCAAGATGGTCGTCAATATAACAGCTTGAGCAAAGGGGAGTATATGAGACACAGAAAAACAAAGTGCACTGTAGGCCACCTGACTTCTAAAATGCTTACTCCTCCCTCCTTTTTGTATGCCTAAGATTTGTACATCTGAAGAGCTTTTCAGATAGCACAATAATGATTTTCAAGTAATTTATGTCTAGGGGGACAGTGACAGGAAAACAGAACATTAAGACGGTAATTTCACAATTCATCCTTTGTTGGGTGGTGCCCAAACTTCTTGCACACATGTAGGGACAGATACAAAAGGGAGTCATCCTCTGGCTATGGTTTGAATAGCAGCAGCTATAACTGCTACCTTGTGTTGCATTTCATGCTGTCAGTCTGTTAGGTGTGCTCAGTGGTTCTTAAGAGACACAGGTTTGGGGGTGCTTATCCTGTGAACGCCAGATGGCCTTGGGCAGTAGATAAGCCCTTATGTACTCAGTCCAAATACAGTAGTGGTGCCTGTAGGCATTTGCAGGAGCAGAAGATGCTTATGTAAGATTTTTTTTGGAATACCTAAATGCCTAAAGTCTCCTATGGTAATTTCTGCCACTTAAGTCACTGTCTTCGACTCAGTTCATTTCTGACATAGAACAGGCTTCGACTCATGTGACTTCAGCCATCTAGGAATTACACAGCTAACTGTGTATGATTCCTCTCTGTTCGAGGGGGAGGCACAAAATAATTTATCTTACCTATCTTCTGGTGGGATTGGGGACCTAACGGTATGCTCTTAGTGACACACAAGGTGGTATGGCATCGGCCGAATGGCTTCCAGCTGCCACTCTAGAAGGGTGCTGTTTTTGACAGGTTCTGTGTCATATTTCCAGGTTCATGGAGATGTCTTGGGCTATTAGTATGCCTCTACGGTAGTGCTCAGATCAGGAGGTCACTTTTCAAGTGAATCTCTCAGTTATCTTCACTTACACACTGAGCATTCCTCCAGCTTGTAAGCTTCTTTCGCTTGAATTTAAACCAGATGATACACAGCAAGAGCTCACCTAATGCATTGCAAGCCATTCACAGGCATGCAGCCCATGGCACCTGAAAAGATGTAGTAGCTGTGGATGCTGGGTCATCAGCACCAAGCGTTTCACTGATATCAGTGTACTGATATTGCTAATTTAGAGATGGACATGGTTTAGATCAGAAGGAATTCAGATTGGTATTAACTCAAATCTGGTCTCATGGATTGAGTTCAGGGTTCAGGGGTTGGAGACAATTAGAGATCTTAGAGATCAACTTTCTTTTTAGTTTCATCTGAAAGGAAGCCAGTTCATGTAGTCTGAAATGTGAACCAAATCACAGTGCACTGAGATAACTGGAAGATTTGCTTCAAAAGTGTACTCCTGACACAAACTTACATACTACTGCAGACATACCCTTGGATATCTGCGGGCACCTTTACCAGTAGAAGCATCTACATTTAGATAAATAAATTCTGCCCTTTTCTTTGGACGGGATGTATCAGCCTTTGGAAGTAATTATCTCTCTCCATTGCCCACAGAAGGAATCTTGGCAACTGGTTTATGTTAGATACCTAACGCTATATGGCAAGCCAGGTGAGCTGAATCTTCTAGTTCAGTAAATACCAAAGATAAAAATTATAATACCACTACAAACATGAGAGGAAAGGTGTTGGAAGAGGAATTCTGCAGAGCAGAGCAGCAGAGACCTTTGGGGGAAAGACAAGAAATAAGAAAGTGAGGAAAGACAACAGGAGTTGAGCTGGCAGTTTGACCTGGATGTCAGCGTAGATAAAACCAGCAAGTGAGAGCAAGTGATGATACACCATTAGTACAGACTGAGAATGTCTTCATGACATCAAAAGACAAGAGAAGAAAAAGAATTAGCATTCCCCAAATTCTTTCCAGTTCTACCATCTCCCCATTCCTAATTAAATTGTCATGAGACAAGGAAGTGGCCTCAGGAGAAAGAAACTGAGAGATCTTTTCTGTTGCCTGTCCCACTATATGTGTCATGTTGAAGTCCAAAGAGCATTAGAGAACTGATCATTGTTATGCTGACCAAAACTGACAAATTCAATACAACATATAAACAAGGAAAAAGAACTATGGACATCTATGATCACATTCACAAGAGCCCTGATGATTCAGAATTGTCCAGACAATAAAGTCATACTGATACAAGATGGCTTGATTCCCAAAGAAGAAGAATCCCTTAAGAAGGGAATATTAAAACAGTATGTGAAAAAAAAAAAAATCCTTAGTCTTAATTGCTACTTAATTAAAGTAGCAGAAATAACCATTCAATGAAAACATGGTTAATTTCAAAATTATGCACTGATACACTGATGATGTAACATACTCACAATAGTGCTAAACTAGCTTATAAGAGGTTGGATAATTGCTGCAGGATATGGAAGTAATCTTGAGCAGGTAGAAGGGTGTACTTCCACCTCACTACTTGTAGTATTCTTTAGTACAAATGATAAAGTTATCAAATGTAATGGTGTAGCCAGGCTTAACTAATATATCCCACTTTCTTATGGTGATCTGCTGGAGCAACCAGGAACAGCTAAATATATCATGATATTCAGGTAAGCAGGATGTTAGGATAAACATGTTATTCCTGCAATCAAAAGACTTTCCTACCTTAGAAACTACTAAGAAGAAATACTGATCCCATTGAAGTCAGTAGCAATATTCTTAGAAACAAACTAGGTCAGGATTTTACTTTTCCAATTTGTAGCTGTACATCTTTTCAGGTAACACCTGAAATAGCACCAGCTGTATTCAAAAACTTAATGGCTGTTTTTTACTGTGAAGAGGAGAGTCCTTGGCAGAGGCCTATTTTATAGCTGTTTTGTAGTCTTTTATGGTGCTCTCATAAAAAAGCAGCTTTAAGAACTAGAAAAAGATATTGCAACAAGTCCAAAAAGCAATGCAGACTACACTGCTCGGAGAAGTAGGTGTTGAAGTAGGAAGAGACTATGAGAGGTACTGGGAAGTGTTTTGTTAAACCTCATGTGGCCAAATTCTCCTAATAATCATCACCAAAAGTCAAAGAAGGTGATCCTTTAAAGATGTATTCCAGACGTTTGAGTTTATTCTAGACTTTACTCCAAGAAAAAAACAATTATTAATGTAGTATAAGCAAAGGAAATCATATGTGCTTTTGAACAGTACAGAGTTAAATAGATTTTGTTATGAGCTATGTAATGTCCTTGAGACTATTCATCAAGATTTAGTTGTAGCTCAGCTTAATGAACCGCAGCTCTTCCTGGTTTAACATCTTCCTCTCCCCACACCCCTTCCAGAGAGCTCTGCTGCCTGTAGGTGCATAGAGAGCTGGAGAAAGAGGCAAAATCAGTTCTGCCCTTTATAAAAAAGTATCATGATGTGTAACCATCCCTACAGGAGAGTCTGTAACGGCATGGTGTATGTGATGGAGTTGGAGAGTTGGGCAGAGGTGGCGTTTAAGGCTGACTGCACATGAGAACAGATGCAGGAAGAGTCTTGGTCCTTTTGCATTTCCTTCAACACTGCACTGGACCAACACAGCAAATATTGATTGCCCAGGATCCAACAAAGCCAACACCTGCTGACTTTGTGAGGACAACACGACACTCATGTCTCTAGTATGTTGTTTGAGAGTGGTTGGCAAGGTGAGGTCTGAAGATTATGGGGAATTGGAAGTATTTCCTTAGCCCTGGGAAAGGGAAAACCTAAAAATCAGTGGTGTAATTTATTTAAGCATGCCAAAATAGGTCACACTCATCAGCCCTATTTAAAATAGGAGAGAAGGAGCAAAAGTGCAGGTTTTTTTGGTGGTATTCCAATTTATATACAGTGTTTTAATTATTGCATGTCCTCATTAGCATATGTTCTCAATGAAAGCAAATGTAGGAGATGGACTCCTATTTGTGTGGTGTGTGCCTGTATTTGAAAATTCAGATTCATACGTAAGGGAGGCTGGAAACAGCCCAAGAAATGTACTTAAGTAGCTCTTCCTGAAAAACAGTGGTAAGCATTATGCAGTAAGAAGGGATCTCTTCCTGTTCTGTCTGTGAATGCTAATATAGGTAAACATAAGGTCATGCACCTATGTCAAAAAAGGAAAAGAAAGGAAGAAGCAGACCAAGCCATGCTCTAAAATACAACTGTCCTCTGAATCATCCAGTGAATCTAGTATATGATTCTTTTTTTCTTTTTAGACCTTGAGGCAGAGGAAATTCCTGCCAGCGTGCTTTACAAAATGCTAACTGGGCCATTAATGATTAATAAATAAATAATTCTGTCTACAGACAGTTATCTCTCTTCCTATGAAGTCACTCCCTCTGTCACTGTAAATCTGCCATGTTACCTCTGATGGCAGTTTTGATAAATGAGCTCACATACAAATTTTAGAGGTTAGTTTGAGGTGAGTGACTGAAATGCTCTCATGAAATCTAAGACCTTTGGGTATACCTGTGACAACCTGGTACTTGAGATCCCTTACTGCTTGAAGTCCTTAGGGTTTAAAGGCTCAATTCACATGAGCCTCAAATAAAGCAATAAAAGCTGCTGCCTAGTATGACTTTTTTCCACCCATTGTGATGTACACTTTAAAAATGTTTGTTTTTCATCTATTATTTAATAATCTAGTACAATCTTTACTACTGTTCAGGGAGATGTTGTTAGACAAATAGGTTTTTGTTGTCTTTTTATCTTTCCGTTTTTTGCAAAAGCAAATGGAGTCTCTTCATGCCATTAACCAAAGTGACTTGTAAACAAAGAGGCAATTTAACAGCTTCCCCACAGCATTACATTCCTACTTAACCCTGTGAAGACTGTGCAGTGTGAAAACTCAAACGATCAAAGAGTTGTTCCTTTGCTAGGATTCTAGTAAATAGTCTGGTACTTTCACAGATGTGTAATTGCATTTTTTTGCAATTACATTATTCAAGAATATAATCCCAAAGGCATGGAGCCCTTATAACAGCCTTTCTAACCAGTCTGCACCTCTGATTGATTTCTTTGCTTTACATGACATTCATTTAGTGAATGATGAGCATTGTCAGAACTGCAGTGTAAACCAGAGCATTTCCAGGAAAGGAAGTTAACTGTAACATCAAAGGAATTTGTGGAGTGGGACAGCAGCTCTGTAGAGCAGCAGGGCTATTTGCATTCACTGTATTTGTTACAAAATATGCATTTATTTTCGATTAAATTGCCTGCTGCAGTATTTACCACTGTCACAATTTGGTGTGTTAGTGACCTACCCATCACCCCGTCCCCCACCCCCAAAACGTATCACAGGTTTTTGTTACAACAAGTAAAATAAAAGTGCCACATAATTCAGTCTGCTCTCTGTCAGAGCATTTGATATGTCCAGAAAAATTAAATTTGGGAGTGAAGTAAGAAGGAAACAAGGGTTTGAGCCTGAGGTCATCCTAGTTCTTCTCTGCTTGCTTGGGCAAAGTTGCTATAATTACTCTTTTTCTAGAATAAGCATAATTTTTGCCCTTTTCAGCAAAGACACTTATGTTTTAATAGTTACTGCTCTTTTCAGCCTTGTATATGCCAGAAGCTATAGTCATGCCAGTGTATACGAAAAATCACGTGCACAAAATTTATTCTTACCATTTGTTTACACTTCATGTGATAGTCATAAAATTTTACATGAAATAAGGGACTTAAAGCAGAATTGACACCACCAAATGTTATTTTTACCTACTAATAATCAGAATAATGGCTAACACTCCAAATTGTTCCGGACACTTCCTTAAAGCAAACATAAATGCCAGTGCTGCCTCTGTAGTAGTGTTCTGCTTAGGAAGATGATGTTTTTTCTCTTCTCTCTTTTTTATGGAATGTGAGCTTATACGAACTCACTCACTTGCTGTGTTCTTATTCTGGTAAAGTGTATTAATGACTGCCTTTAGAGAAGAAAGAATTTTCATATCCATTTGTTGGCTAATTATGCAACAGTAGCAACTGGTATGTATAGCCTACCAACAGGAAACCGTTTCTACACATAATTAATTCTCCTTATAGTCCACTCATTTATTTTATTATTTCTAAATATAGCATGACCTCCTTCTACTGTTCACTAGCTAGCTTTTAGCCTGCCTATCTTTCTTTCTTTCTTTAAATTGGCAAAAAGCTCAACCCTCTCTATCTCTGTCCACATAAGGAAGAACCTAGCAATTGAGCCACTGTCCCATAAGCACCAGAACAGCACAAACCCCTTGTTTTCCACAACAGCTTTAATTGCTGCCATTGAAGTGCTAAGCAGTCCAGTTGCCTGTCTTAAAAAGCAGTGTGCTTCAATGTAAGTCAGTAACACAGGGATTGCCACCAGCTCTCAGGAGCCTTGACAGCCAGAACATTCCTGCTGTTTTAACGAGGAGTGCAAAGATCCACTCCACCATATAAACCATTTCCCCACCCAGTTAAAAATGATATAGCTCTTAGAAAGATAAGAAATAAGACTCACTCAATAAAGTAGACTTCCCCCTTTTCTGTATAAGCCATTTCCCAGTTATCAGGCAGTGGGCCCAAGTCATCATTCTCTTCAGGTTTAGTCTGCTTTGTTACATCCATATCCTCCTTTGCTTCTTCAGGTTGAGTATATCCTGGTGCAGGACAAGGTTGGGTGGAAGATACCTCACCTGAGACACCTGTACTCTTCTCTTCATGTTCACTTGATTCTACAAGAGAAGAAAAATTACAGGTTTTGGATATCCAAGTTAATGGTGGAGAATTTACTGGGTGCAAGTCTCCAAGCAGTACTCTATGAACGGCAAGTCCTGAAATAAAGAGAAACAATCTTTTGGGTTTACACAAGGGTCTCTCTGATAATGCTTTTTATCTGGAAGACAATAAAAGAAAATAAAGCAACAAAACCAAACTGAAACAAGAAACTAATAAAGAGCTAAGAAACAAGCCAAAGAGTTCTGTCTCGTTCTGTCCCAGGAGTCCTTGCAGACCAGCAGTTAGGACTGAGCAGAAGGCAGCCTTATATACAGCAGCACTACTGTCTTGTGTCTTAACTTTTCAAAACATACACCCATAAAGCAAGTACCTTGCTGTTTTACTACAGACAACAGGTCCTTTTCAATTAAAAAAAGTATATGCACTCATTGCTTTACCTATATGCATACATCAAAGAAATCAATATGATATCTATCAATTCATAACAATATATTAACTGTATAGAAAGTGGTACCAAAATGGTACATGACTGGTGTAATAGAGACTAGATTGAGACTACTCTATCTTGTTTATAAAGATGTGTAAGGAATGAAGGAAGTATATATGGGTTTGTATCAGCAAAAATGTATATACACTCGCTCTGAGTAATGCTATATTGAAGTCTGTGGATAATTAGTAAAAAAAAAGGAGAAAATATTTTTTAAAAGAAGCCAACAACGTAGTCTACAATAAAGTTCGGGAAGATAACAATTTTTTATATGAACTAATGGTGCATCCAGAGCACAGAACTATGCAGATAACTTGTGTGAAACATGTAGGAGGTGGAAGACAACTTGAATGAAATGATCTAATGTGTGATGATTAGGACAGCAAGAAAGAAAAGCAATAAAAATTTAACAACAGTGGTCTAAAAAAACCTAGATTTTAATAAACTCACAGAATTAATAAATTTGATGTCATGGCAAGCAACAGTAAGGGAAAAGGAGTTCAGAACTGGTAAAGATTAAATAAACAGCACTAAGAGTGCAAGCACAAGTTATTCTAATGAAAGAGAAACATAGCAAGTATAATCAGAGATCATTTTGATTAAGCCATGACTTCAGTGGTCTGAAAGTTGATATAGAATTGTACACAAGGTGAAAATTAGATTAAATTGGTAAGGACGAACACAGAAAAACTACACGGACATGTAACAGCAAAGCAGAACAATCAGTCTAGAAAATGGGATACAGTCAGGGACATTAGAGGTGACAAGAAAAATTTCTGTAAGCGCATTAACAACAAGAAGAAGACCAAAAGCAGACTCATGCCACTATGTGGGAAGGAAGGAAAGCTAATAATATATGACGCACAAAAAAACCAAGGCAGTAAGCGCTCTTTTTGCCTCAGTCACTACTGCAAAAAGATTACCTGTGATTAAATGACTAACATAATTAATGTCAGCAATAGGCTAAAGAATGTGGAATAGAGTGGGCAGAGAACAGGTCAGGTAAAACTTAGATGGAGCATCCATTCTCAATTGGCAGAGTCTGATGAAATGAAACCTAGGCTACTGAGGGAACCAATGAAGCAGACTCATGGCTAGTGATGGCTACACCTTTGAGACTTCATGGAGAAAAGAAATTTAGAAAGGACAGACACAGTCCTGGTTTCAGTGAAGTATCTACGATTTCAGTTTTTAGATAGTTTTATATTCTTAATTTCTGAGCACCTAAGTTCCCTTTGAAATATTTTGAATTAGGCCATTATGTCTTTTTGTAATAAAGGAGGAAGATCCACGAAACTGTAACTTCACATCTTTCTATTTTTAATTCCTAGAAGGACGTTGGGACCAGCAATCAAACCACCTACATGTAAGCTCTGCAAAGGTGATAAATAATTGTCAAGAATTTTCAGAAAGAAATCGTGCCAAACTAATCTTATTTCTTTTCATGACAGACTAACAGGTGCTGCTCCTTGGGGAGAAATGGTAGATACAGCTTTCATGATCTTAAAAAAAGACTTTTGACACTGACACATACAGCCTTTTAGAATAGTGTGAAAAAAAATAAATCCGGTCTTGAACAGGGTGATGGTCTATAGCTCTGCAGCCATATGCAGCTCATGCTGCTAAATCTTAACTCATACTTTAACTACGTGGTATTCCAATCATTTTATGCTGTTTGGAAATGTGAATCTGTCTGTGGAAAGAAATGAATTAACAAGAGACACAAGTGCAAGTCTTGCTTTGTTGCATCCCACAGCAGAGCAGTAAGGTCCCAGGGGAGCTGAAGTCCTCTCCTCCGTATCTACGCCTCCCAAATCCCCCTCACTCTCCCACCTTGGCTTTCCAAAATATGTGGCATCTGTCTGGTGCAAAATGCCACAGTCAGCTGTAAAACTACAAGATGGGGAGCAAATGCCTAGGCAGAATTCCTAATGAAAATACAATGGAGGTATGGGGATGTGCGAGGGATGTCTAACTGTTATCTTCAGTCAATAACAATACTATTGGAAAAGAAAAACAAGCACCATAATAGGCAGGAAGAATAAGCATATGGACACAGTTCCTTCCACCTTCAGCTACAGTTAGGTTTAATCAGGACTACTGTGCCCAGTTTTGAGAATTTCATGTCAAGGAAGATGGGAAACAGTCCAGAGAACAGAAAAGAAAAAAAAAAAGTAAAAAGAAAAAGATTGGAAGTATGGAAAGACTGAAAAACAGGTAGTTTTAGTCTTGAGGAGAAAAGACGGATGGATAGCCGAAGCGTTTTCAAACGTGTAAAAGTTTCCTGAGAAGCAGAGAGGATATATGGTCTCCACTTCCTCTGAGAACAGGACAATGCAATTGCTGATAAATTCTTTGGGGTTTTGTTCTTATCTCTGCAAAATAAAAATAAGTTCTCATCTGTCTTAGCCATCGTTGACAGATCTGTGAGTTGTATTCCTGAGGCTACCTGCAGCCTCAACCACATTTCTACTACAGGAAGGATGCTGTACAGATTGAACTGAAGACAAGACATAAGGCCACACAGTACATATGACTGCAGTAGAAAAAGTAAATTTGGAGCACAGGTGCATCACATGCAATGGCTAATGATCAGTCAATTGGTCTGATAGAGCACAGATGTGGGACATTGCTGTGTCTTAGGATTTTACCGCGATATCTGTAATATGTGTTCTTCCTCAAGATCTTATTTTTAACAGGTCTGAAGAGGTCAGATTCTTGATTTTCAATAACTATATTAACAAAGCCCAGTCATCATGATGGCAGGAAAAATGTGAAAATTAAGCCTTGAGGATTAGAAGAAATATTCTAAACTTGTCTAAGACAGAGATTGCTATCAAAATATAGTGGGGAAAAAAGGAACCTGATGCTTATTTAACAACTTAAAAATATAATTATTTTAAAGCCAATCTCATGAATTATTAATTACCGCATCATTATCTTTTAATAGCTTGCTTTGATAATGGAGAAAGCATCATGATGACTAAAACCCAAGCAATTAAGGTAGAATTGCGTAATGCCATTTAATAACATTACGTTTTACACAATGGACAGCCTAGTAACGCTTCTCTGGAATACAGACCTACAGTGTTATCCTATCTTTTGTTATATATATCAATCATTCACAAACTCCAGGTAAGGTAGATATTCACCTTACTGGTTTTCTTTCTGCTAACGTATATTCATATATAATGTTTGATTTGATAAAAAAACAGGAGTTCTGGTTAAAAACCAGCAGTGTCTTAGATGTACAAATGAAGTTTGAAATACTACAGAAACACACTGTGAACACAAATATTTATCTTCAGACAATATATGATATAAAAAAAGATCCTAAAATTGTATCATGAGTCCAGAAATATTTTTGTCACTAAAAATCCAAGCTATTGACTTTACATCAAGTGAAATAGCCTACTAGAGCTGCTGTCTCACTACAAAACAGATTACATGGTCCAGTTTTCAAAAGCAGTTTAGCACAGTATCTCAAGAGTGAGTGTCCTGGGAATTGACAGAATAGGCACCAGTAAAGCACCACCAAGTTACTGCATATGTGGAATACAAAGAACTTTGAGAACAAGATAAAGTATGTGTTAAAAATACCTACTTATCATTAAATACTTTAAGTTCATCTCTGTAGTACTCCAAATAACAGCAGTAAAAATAATACTGGTTGATACAACATATTCTCTACACAGCTCTTAGACAATATGGTGAACATTTTTTAAAAAAATAACTGGCAGTTATGTTGTGATAGTCTCAGAATTGGAGCCTCCACCAATGCTGTTGCTTGCATTTTAAATGGTTTCTATTATTTACAGTCTAACTCTTGACATTTGCCATCTAAACATGTAAGAGGACCTTGTCACTTTATTCCTTTCTTTTAATGCTGCAGATTATTCATGCAGTACAGTTTAAAAAAATATTCTTTTCTTCCAAAAGAACCAATTCAGATAACCTAAGCAATATCAGCAGAGAACAAATGAAATGAAATATTATTAAATAGTAATTTATGGAGTGGTTTTAGCAGCTCTTAAAGAAAATATTGCAGCTCTCTATACCCTTATTGTATCTAAATGACTAATTTGTTAAATTCTGCACAGGAAACAGTCTATCCATTTTAAATAACTGTTGGTTACAAGAGTAGTTTAACTCATGTTTGCCGAGCTATGTGCACCTATTTTCTTGTGCAAATATCATTGTGCAGCCTTGGAGCTGCTCCCTTTCCCACAGAGCTGTAGCCATATTTGGGTTTTGGTGCTTTGCATGGAGGCACCGTTCCCACTGACTACTACCACAGTAGGAGCTAGGAGCTGATGTGGGGGAAGGTGAACAACAGACACGGAGACTGGGTGAGCGTAGGGTATTCTGTAGGCCATAGCTTTATCACCTAGCTGTGATAAATTGAGTTTAAAGAACACATAAAACAGAAATACCAATAGATACCAACTTTTGTATTTTTCTTTTTTTAATCTTATGGCTCTTGGATGCCATGTGTGTTATTTGCATGCCTTTGGCTGTCTTTGCAGTGTAATAATAAAAGAATAAGCTCAACCTGTTGCCTGGGACTACTGCACCTCGCATGGTGATTGATGGCATTGGGACACTAGCCTTTTGCTTCATTATCAATCTAAGGCATGGAATGATCATTTTGAAACTCTATGTCGTATCTTATCCCTCAATTAATTTGAGCCTGTCAGAACTTTCATTGTCTGGGTGCAACTTATCATTGCTCAAGTAATGTCAGAATAATGCACATACATAAGCATTCTTTCAATGTTAGAGTGGTTCTTCTGGAGTTTGGATGATAAACACTTAATCAGTCAGAAGTGTGAAGCAAATGTGACATGACCGACGCAGTGTCAAATCATGATGCTGGTTGTGAAGGAGACTGACTTAATTCTCTGCAAACATGAACAGCAACAGCAGTGAAAATTGACTGTCTGACAAGCAGGTTGTAATTTGACCAAGACTCTTTTTACCTCTCTTGTAAAAGCATCAAGTTTTGCAGAAATCATTCATTTCAATGCAGTGTCCATCAGGAAAGGCTTCTCAGGTGCAAGATGTCTCACCCAAGCCAGTGAATGGCAGAGACTCAACCCAGAGCAGCCAGCAGTTCAGTAATGTGGGCAATTGCATTAGGTGTGAGAAACCCAGTGCTAATTCTAGACTTGGTCATCTTAACAGATAATCTATAAATTGTGTCTCTCATGCTGCTTGGCAAATAGAAGGATTCTTCATTTAAATTTAGCCATCTAGGGTCCTGTGTATCTGTAGGTTGAATTAAGCATTCTAGATTATAGAAGTGATCCCCTAAAATGGGTATCTAATGCTCTCTTACTCTTTGGAATTGCCTCTTTCTCCTGACTATATAAAGAAAGCAGAGACAAGTAGCTCAAACAAGAAGTAAGGCACTTAGGCATAAAATCTCCCAATTAATACTATTTCGTCCTGAGAGAACTCGATCTGCGATGAAGGACTGAGTGTGCTCCATTCTAAAACGGCCAAAAGCCCTAGCCTGAAGAATTGAGAAGGATTCCTGCTGGGTTCTGGGCTGAGGACAGGTGACAAAAATCAGAAATAATAAACACATTGGGCAGCACAAATTAACAAGAAGACAAGTATGGATCATGGTTGATGATCTCCAGTCTGTCCATATACAACTATCTGAGGGACATTTGATGGCCTATGAAGCAAGGTATGTGGAAGTGAATTAATGAAAAATTTATTCCTATAATAAAGCTCAACAGATACACAGATTATCTCAGCAGACACTGAAAAGCGGTCTGAAAAATCAGACCAAAAGCACAAAGGTCTTTGCAACTACAAATGTCACTTATTGGTCCAATAAAGATGGGTTTATTTTCTACAGATTCATCTTAAATCTGTTACATTTCAACCTAGAGGTCCTAGGTGTTACAGCAGTCCTTTGAGTTGCCAGACTCTGATACCTTTGGCAGTTAACAAGCCATTAAGTTGCTGAGCATCTATGAAAAATGTATCAATGCTTCGGATGTCCCAAGAGTCCTATATTTAAGAAAAGACTCCCATTAGAAGTGAAGCATTTAAAATAGAATACACTTTCTAAAAGAACTGGAAATAACAAATATCCTACCTTCATCGCTTCTTTATAAAAACTAGATTGCTCCCTCCACCAAGAGTTTTTAAAAAAATAATTAACATATTCTGTTTTTCCTGATTGTTCAAAGACACAAACTACAAATGCGCACACATTTTGGAGGTAGCTGAGACTCTGTCAGCTCACAGAGAAAATGACTGCAGTAACAGGGTCCGTGGGAGCTACACTGCCCAACAAAGGCAACACAGCACGTATGTACAGAGCTGCTTTGCTACAATCCCCAAGGTCCTCAATCAGTGTAACTGAACAACAAAACCCTGCTTATGAAACCATGATAGCCAACACAGGCACTGCTTGTTCTGCTGGCCACACCTACAGGAATTACTTTGTGGGGGGTGAGGAGAGGGAGGAGGGGGGGCTGTCTTACACCGATGCTCATGTATTTAATTTTGTGCCACAGCACATGCCAGTGCCTGTTTCTTGGGTGCTGCCTAGTCATTGTTCACACAGAATTTGCCTGGGAGAAACAAATTACGGGTGTACAATGCAAGGAGAAAAGCAGGCAAACATTGCCTCTTGATCCGGTTCGAGCTGAAACATATTGCCCTGGAAATTGCTCCTCAGCAATGGTCTGTTATGTGGCACATTGCGAATAACTGCAAAGAATGATCTTTCTAATGATTTCTACAATACACATCAGAGACCAAATCCTGCCTTTGCCTCTTTCGCTGTGGAAGTATCCTGGCAACAGAGCCAGTGCTGCTGTTTTATGTAAGGATTTCTGGGCTTCATCCTTTTCTGCTTAGCTGTGTAGGAAAGGCACTAAGTGTCGGAGCATTGCCGACAGATGCAATGTTGCGTGGAAGGGATGAGTACAACACGTGAGGGGTACAACATGTGATGGCAATGGGGAGTAATGCTGCAGCCCTGTGCAAGCCGAGAGGGGAGAACGAGATCCACTCTCACCCCACCACTCCCTACCACCCGCCTTGTACATGGGGATGGATTCTGCACAGGGATTTGCCCTTACATGTAATGTCAGGCAACACCTACAGAAAAGTATGTGGCAAATACATCCTTGATGGGAAGACATTCAATTCAACATACTTTCTAACGCAGTAGGAGAAAAAAAATTATATGTAGAATCTGCACTATGAAAATGCTTTTTACAGTGCTTAGATCAGGTAATAGAACTTTTGTTTCACATTAACCTATACATTTAGAGAACTCGCAATATTCTGTTTTATCTTCTCATCCATATGATTGTCACTACAAAATTCTACTTCAATAATTTGTCTCTGAATGTCTAAGTAAGTTCACCAAAAAGGATTCAGAGAGTTATTTCTCAGAGAGATACAGAAGTTTGAATTCTTTAATTTCCTAACTGAACAACAACAAAAAATCATTTCTTAAATGGTATTTCAAAATAAAAAAGATTAAGTACTATAAAATGATGACTTGCTGAAGTGTTGAAGGAGAAGCTGATTACCTGCTTGGGAAAAGGCTGGAGTGCTCCACTCAGATACCAGGCAGCATCTGGAGCCCCTTTTTTTCTGAAGAACTATGATCCAAGGGGTAAAACAACAGCTGCCTTTTAGGACTAGACATCTGAAACCCTTATCGGCTCTATGCAGACTCTGGAACATTGCTGAAAAGGGTCTTTCCTTACAGTAATGCCAGCTGAGTTTCATCGGCACTGCCACAAATTCGTTAACATGATGACAGCTTTACTCTTCCAAAATATTGCTAAGATTTCCTAACAACTTACAAAAGTTCACTTCATAAGGTAGTCTCTTGTGAGTATCACCATTTGAGAAGAAGGAGACCTGAAACACAGACACTAGGTTCATTTGACCAAATTACAGTTCTTTAGACTCCTTCTATAGTCAATGGAGAGAAATAGGCACTTGTGAATGATTTCCTAACCTAGAAATCTAAAATAGGTCACATGAACTGTATTCAGAAAGTAGGTATTTTTCTATTAGGTGTATAAAGAAGGTTCAAAGGGACTAGTTCAGGGAGATATCTTTATGGTAGCTGAGATAAGTGAGATGACTCCCCAAAATGGAGGTTAAGTAATTTGTTTTAGGCTTCAGAGCATTTCTATTATTCAGAAATCCTGGCTTTCAGTCTTGCAAGAACGTCCTTACCTGAACATGCATATTCTCACTGCAGAAGGAGGTAACTGAGGACTCTGAATAACAGAAACGCATTGCAAAGTAAGAAGGAAGAACAGACCTGGTGTTACTGTCACGTCATTTCCATTGACCACAGGTCTTTCTTCCTCTTCTTCCTCTGGTGGTTCAATACCTGTCTTCTCCATATTGCTCACAGACTTATTCCTTTTACGTTTGCCTTCAGCCCCGGGAGTGGCACCTGGGAGGATCTGATCTGTTACATTTAACAGCAATGGAGCTGGTTCTGCTGGAGGCTTCGGGGTGCCGTAATAGTTGTCTAGAAAGAAAAGAAAAGGAATAAAACATAAATTTGCAGAAATACATATGCTGCTGCTGCTTCTTTTGTCTTAGATTAATAGTATTATGTGAGGTAGGATCTGGTCCATCAGCTAATGTAAAGATTAGTTCAAAATGTTTTCTGTGAAGTTAAGTATTCACCTTTCATGAAATGGTAATTAATTTTCTTGGTGATATCACAAGTGACCAAATCATGCTCACAGCTATACACCATATTAACACTTCCCGAAACTTTAACAGGGTAAGTTAACGTTCCTCTCATCCAAATACCTGACAAATACACAGCATACTAAAACTGTTTTCTTATTTCAAACAGTTAGCTAGGTTAAATTAGTTTTGTAACTTTTATGCCACAAGACTTTCTGAAGGATCAAAAGGACCATAAGAGTATTGGCTGTTGATTATGTTATGTCATTTTCACCCCCCGGCCAAATTCTCTCACCTGCTTATAAAGTAAATAATCTTTCAATGATTCAGAGATTCTCAGTTTTCAGTAATTCTTGCACTATCTCATTTTTCATATTTGTCAAATTTTTGCTGTTCCTGAGCTCCAGATTTGTAATAGTTAATGCTAATATATTTTCAAAGAAAGTTGAAACCTTATGCTTTAGGGTTTAAAATTATCTCAAAGTACTAAGGAATTCTGAGAAGACTTAAGGTGGCTGACAGATTACCTTCTATTTGTCTCTCATGAAATTTCTGGCAACTTCCTCTGAATCATCTACTTTCTGTCAGAAGGATTATTAAATTAGATGGACCCCGGTCTGATCTTATCTATCAAAAATGTGTATGTTTGCATTTCTAGCACATCTGGTCTCAAAACTGGGTTCTTACTGATGCCTCAAATTTGTCTTTAAAAGCATGGTTAAAATAAAATATTACAATAATTAAAATAATAGATAAAAAATTGGCAAGTCCTCTCTATAAGCAAACATAAAGCGTAATAGAACACATAAAGATAAAAGCATGCTATTTATGCAGAGTTGTCTTTTTTCATCTGCAAGTTGCATCAAAGGGCAGTGAACATGATGCCTTACAAGTAGGTTTTCAGCAGTTAGTGTGGGAAACTAAAAATACTGTCCAGCTCTGAGAAACTTTTCCAAAGAAAAAAGCACCCAGGTAAGAATATTAGGTTGCTGAATGTATTTGTAGACTGTATGACCATTTTTTAACTCTTGTCCCACAATTTAGGGCTTCTGCATGATCAAATAATACCAGCAACAGGAAAGAAACAATTTTAACCATGACTAAGTGTGACACAGATAAACAAATATGTTATATCAGCACAGTAAACCATCATAAGATGCAGAGTAAAAATTTCTTCTGGTACTAGTATTCCTGTGTGTTTCCAATGAATTACAATGTTCAGCCACACAACAACCTCAATACAGGTAAGTAATTGAGCAGTTTTGCAACTACTGAACAGTCTATGAATTTTTTGCAGTGGTTTAGCAAACCGATATTTATAACAGATGTTTCTGTAATTGTAACAGACTAGAAAAATCTACTGTGTTAAATGGCCCTCATACTCACTCTGGGCTTAGGGACGGCAGAATGAAAAATGGACTCGCTGAAGCTTTTCTTTTGATTTTAAGAGATGGCAGCAGGTTTAACACAGAGCCCCAATACCAGTAGGGCAATGAGTTGAGCCTTTGTATGGCTGTTTGCGACCTGCCCTCCCACAGCCTGCAGGAGTCCTCTCTAACTCCCAGGTCTAATGCAGGGGAGCAGGATTTGGGGCCTAAGGGGGGAAGGGAAATCTACATTGATCCACTTGCAAAACTGTACCTCCAAAAAATGTCAAAATCAGAGCTGGTTACAGTCAAACTTCTAAGCTCTGACAGTGCAGGGCATTTTGAGAATACCTGAAAACCAACAGTCTTGGAGGCAGCGCTCAGTTGGGTGTCTACCTTTGTATTTCCTTAAGAGCATGTTACCTTTACTGGCTGACAATGCACGTCTGAAATATTACATATTTTGAAAAAACGATTCCTCAATTAAAAAAATTCCTCCTTGACCTAAGACATTTTACCAGTCTGAAAGTTAATCATTGCCACAGATGCCATAAGCTTCACAAAACCTGTGAAGTATGCACTGATTTCCACTGATTTAATAAATATCAGCACACAAATACAAATTTGAAGGTGCACAAGTCCATGGGACCTGATGAGATACATCCGCGGGTCCTGAGGGAACTGGCAGATCAAGTCGCTAAGCCACTAGCCATCATATTTGAGAAGTCGTGGCGGTCTGGTGAGGTTCCTGCCGACTGGAAAAGGGGAAACGTAACCCCCATTTTCAAAAAGGGAAATATGGAAGACTCGGCCAGTCAGTCTCACCTCTGTGCCTGGCAAGATCTTGGAGCAGATCCTCCTGGAAACTCTGCTGAGGCACACAGAAAACAAGGAGGTGATTGGCTTCACCAAGGGCAAGTCATGCCTGACAAATTTGGGGGCCTTCTACGAAGGGGTTACAGCGGCGGTGGACAAGGGAAGATTAACTGATGTCATCTACTTGGACTTGTGCAAAGTGTTTGACACTGTCCCACACGACATCCTGGTCTCTAAATTGAAGAGACATGGATTCGATAAATGGACCACTCGGTGGATAAAGAACTGGCTGGACGGTCGCACTCAAAGGGTTGCGGTCAACAGCTCGGTGTCCAAGTGGAGAGCAGTGACGAGTGGCGTTCCTCAGGGGTTGGTACTGGGACCTGTACTATTCAACATCTTTGTCAGCGACATGGACAGAGTAGCGTAGAGTGCACCCTCAGCAAGTTTGCTGATGATACCAAGCTGTTTGGCGAGGCAGACACGCTGGAGGGGAGGGATGCCATCCAGAGGGACCTGGACAGGCTGGAGAGGTGGGCCCAAGCCAACCTCATGCAGTTCAACAAGGCCAAGTGCAAGGTCCTACATCTGGGTCAGGGCGATCCCAAGCACAAATACAGGCTCGGCGGGGAATGGCTGGAGAGCAGCCCTGTGGAGAAGGACCTGGGGGTGCTGATTGACGAGAAGCTCGACATGAGCCAGCAATGTGCGATCGCAGCCCAGAAGGCCAACCGTATCCTGGGCTGCATCAAAAGAAGTGTGACCAGCAGGGCAAGGGAGGTGATTCTGCCCCTCTACTCCGCTCTCATGAGACCCCACCTGGAGTACTGCATCCAGCTCTGGAGTCCCCAACACAAGAAGGACATGGACCTGCTGGAGCGTGTCCAGAGGAGAGCCACGAGGATGATCTGAGGGCTGGAGCACCTCTCCTATGAGGAGAGGCTGAGAGAGTTGGGGCTGTTCAGCCTGGAGAAGAGAAGACTCTGAGGAGATCTTATTGCGGCCTTCCAGTACCTAGAGGGGACCTACAGGAGAGCTGGGGAAGGACATTTTACTAGAGCATGTAGTGATAGGATGAGGGGGAATGGCTTTAAGCTGGAAGAGGGCAGGTTTAGATTAAACATTAGGAAGAAGTTTTTCACTTTAAGGGTTGTAAGGCACTGGAACAGGTTGCCCAGGAGGTTGTTGAAGCCCCGTCCCTGGAGGTGTTCAAGGCCAGGCTGGACGTGGCCTTGGGCAACCTGGTCTAGTGGGAGGTGTCCCTGCCTATAGCAGGGGGGTTGGAACTCGATGATCTTCAAGGTCCCTTCCAACCTAAACCATTCTATGATTCTATGATTCTATGAAATACCAGGGTTATAGGACCAGTGTGATACAAAGTGTGAATCTAAAAGTGCAGTACCCTGAATTTTTTTTCTTTGTTCTTAGTTTTTCCATTGTCATACAAAATTAAGTGCAATTGTAATTAGCAGTAATGCTAATATCCTGAGTAGAAGATAAGATGTTTTAAATGAAGGACATGCTCATTCTATTTTTTGATAAACACTTTTTCACTTCGACTGACTGTATGCATTAGTGGGAGACAGAGACAAAAGTCGTAACAAAAAAAATATCTATGAATATGACATATATAAAAGCATAAGAAAGAAAAGTGCACATTTAAGATTAGGAGCCACAGAGGATTTCACTCTTTTAGTTTCAAACTGAAAATGCAGTATAATTTTCAACTTCTGTCCTCTAACATCACATATTAGCGGCTTTATAATCCAGTAACCATTGATTTAAAATTGAGCTTTGCATTATTAGTTTCTTTCTGTGTCTGTCTGTCTGTCTGTCTATCTATCCATCCATCCATCCTTCCTTAATTCAAATATATGCATAAGCAGTGCAAATAAAAATAAGAAACTGGTCTACAGCTATTGACACAATCAGTGCATCATAAAAATGATGAAAAGAATCCATACATTTCCAAAGGAAAATACATATAGGATGAGAGACCCAGCCATTTCAATGAAGGGGCAATGCCTCATTAAAGAAAAATTAGAACCAATGTAAACTGTATCTTCTATCAAAAAGAGTTTCTCAGTGTCTTGAAATTCCTTGCCTAAGCCTTAGAAATTAGCATTAGAGCTAATGGGAGGGTCTCTCATAAAGCCTCAGCAATTGTCATATCTAGGCACAACGCAGAGACTAAATGTTTAAACACTGTATCTTTTCTTGCAATGATGTTTGGAAAATCTCTGATAAAACCAGCTCTTTTTCGTGTTGCCCGAGCAAAGAACAGGGCTGGTTCAAGGTGTTAGTGTTGAAACACTAATCACAAGGTACTGAAATTCAGCTTCCTGTGGGTACAAAAAGCACACCAAATAAATAATTTCAATTGTGTTTAATTAAAAAAAAAAAGAATTAATAAAAACAAAAAGAAAGCTTACTAAAAGAAAACGCAAATCCCATGCTCATTGGCAGTCAAAAACCCCAGCAGTTAGGAGCTTTAAAAAAACAAATGGAGCACAAAACAGAAAACACCTTTATAGCATTATACAAAACCACTCCCTTTTGTATACTGCCTGCTGTTCTGGTACTTGCCTCTCAAAAATTACATGGGGGAACTAAAGAAGGGCAATTAAAGCTTGGAACTGCTTAAATTGATTTGGAGTTTTCAGCTTGGAAAGGGGACAACCGAAGGGGGATATGGCAGATATGTATAAAATCAGGAGAACCCTGGGAAAGTGCCTAGAAAATAAATGAATGGATGCTTGGCTTCTCACTACATGAGAACAAGAGGATGCCCAATGAAATTAGCAGGTTTAAAACAAGCAAAAGAAGTGGGTTTTTTTTCACACAGCATAAGAGAATAGTGGCATTCACTGTCAGATGCTGCCAGTACCATAAATACAGTCAAAAAGCAATTACACAAAGTCATAGAAGAAAAAAACCCATGAAAGCCTATTAAATGTATGGTGCAAATTCTGAATCAAGAGTTCTGTACAATACAGACTAGTGGACTACAGAATGTATCTCTGCATGCCTTCCCTGTTCTTACATTTTTCGCCTTGACTTGTACCAAGGGGCAGCAGTAGAGACAGAGTATGGGGCTACTGCTTCCCTTGGTTTGCCTGAGTGCAGCTGCTCTCGTACTCATGTCCCTCCTCATTGTACTTAGAAAATGTGTGCATACTCCTTTGCCGCCCCAGCACAAAGTCAGGAGGTCAGTTTAAGCCAGCAGACCTTAAGCTAAGCTCTTTGTGCTGGACCTGACTAACAGCCTTCACGCAGACAGGCAGTGCAGAACGAGTGTTTAATTGCGGAAAACCCACCACTGCTTAATCCATCTTGCTGCTGTGCCTGATTGCCCCAGTGCTCCCAGCCTGTTTCTGAGCGCAGCTGAATACTGAAGATGGCCTAACCCAACCCGTTTGCTGCCAAAACGGCTTGGAAGCCATTGCACAGTTACAATTACCAAGTATTCCTTGCCACCCCTACGCTGTATGAAAAGGTCTACCTGAGCCTGCAAAGAGGGAGTCAGGGAAAATTACTGGGGAGGTTAGCCCTGATGCGAGAGACCAAATCAGGAAGTCAGAAAGTCAGAAGAAGCAGAAAAAGGAGAAAATGAGGAGGACAAAACAGCTATTTTTTTTCCTTAACCTGAGCTCACCTATGTCAGTAAGTAGTAAGACTTATTTTATCGATGAAGTGTTTGATGATGAAGCAATAGATCCTAGCTTGCTTCCTGAGGAAAGGTAAACCCTTATCGAACAAAAAAAGACAAAGCATTTGGGTGGTAGCAAAGAAGCAGAAGAATCATCACGCTGAAATGATAACAAGATTCAGATATACTGACGGTCACTACACCAATGTGCTCGACACCCAGCGACCCCACTTACTGGATGCAGTTATAAATGTGTCTCCCATGACGTGCTCCATTTTGCACTACATTGCAGGGACTGACCTACATGCACCTTCCTCTGCCTGGCCTTGCCGAGCACCCTCACCACCAGCCCCCCCCAGCCCCCCCAGCCCCTCTCCCCTTCTGCGAGGAAAGAGCCCAAAATGCAGCATAGAACGGACATCTCCACTTTCCGTCCTTCCACGCGGGGAAGGGAGAGGAAGGGATTTTTGCCAGGTCTGCATCCCTGGCTGGGCAAGAAGGGGGTGATTGCCGGGAGAGTCCTTGGCTATGGAAGCTCCACTGATCTCTACAAAATGAGAAAGTCTAGTTTAAAAGTGTAAGTATTATGAAAAGTTAAAAGTGGTGCTGAGGAATTAGGAAATTATAGTAAGAATGAACAATCAGACAGAAAATGAGAGGTGTGCCAGAGCCAAAAGCTTTTAATATGAATACTTGCAACTATGGCGTGACTCAGATTCTGAGCCCAGAATGAGATACACATTTCTTTTCACGCTTATTTTTAGAGTGGGATGAAACAATACCCAGCTACAAATACACCCCTGCTTCTGCTTATTCAGCACCCTCATTTAGATTGATCTGTCTGTACTGTTTATACAACTGAATTGCTGAAGTATCAGTCAAAATTGTGTGAGTCAGCCACAACTCTAGGAAATGAAAGACAAACCTTATTTTTTAGCTATTAGAAAAATAACTGCAAATGTTATGATGAATGTTAAAACTCTACATATTGCTTTTGTGGTCACTCAGTAGTGATAACCAAGGGGAAAGTACTCTGAAGGCTAATTATTTTCCGGATATAAGAGATATTTGGTATTTTAACAGTTCACAAACAAATACATATGGAAAAATAACAGATTGCAATGGTATGCAGAGTTTTAGGTAGGCAGAAATTAGCTTATTTTTAATTAAAATAATAAATGTGACTATTTTATTATTTGATTCAAAGATGATAGCTGCATTTGTTTATGACTAGAGGCCTATTGCACTTATCAAGAAGCATGTGTTTATAACCTATAACGAAGGTGTCTGAACATCATCTAAATGATAGTAAAATCTAACAAAAAATAGGTTTTGGACGCAACTAAAAAGTGCAACGTTAACCATGAAAGGAGATCTAAACCCAGTATCTCCATCTATAGTGGACCACAGCCTGCAAGTGTGCTGCAGTCTGGACTCCATGCATTGACCATTCTTTGGATGCAAATTTAAGTGTAGGTTTCTGGCAACGTCCAGAAGACAGCAGGAAAAAAAGCCTGTGTTTTCGCTACTGCTCAGTGCAGGCGTAACACGCTGGCAGTATAACCAGCAGGGGAAGATCATACGTGGTTGGAATGATCTTATCCTGGGTCAAACTTTGCATTAAATTTTCATGGACAATATAGCCCATGTGAATGGGTTGCAGACACCTTCTTTGAAGGATTTGATATTGTGTGCAATGGATGTTGAAGACAGAAAAGATTCCAAAATGCAGACTCCATGGACCTCCTAAACTCTAGACCTCCAGGAGCCAACCATGTGGTGTCACCATACTCTCACTTCACTGTGCTGTCAGATCCACACATCACTTTGCCGTAGAAGTAGGTCCAACCAATTGGCATCTTCTTATGAGTTATTTTATTCTAACATTTCTGGTCACCTGTACATGTTGTTTATAGCATTCTTTTGTATGCCATGAAACATGCTCTGCAGTACAAACAAATACAAAAGTACAGAATATTTTAAAACTGCAAAAGCTCTCAAAATTCTTACAACCACCTTACAAAATTCCCAAAGAGAAAAACAGTACATAGACGTTGTTAAAATATAATTAGTGATGTATTTTAACAAAATTCAAGACAATTACCACCTCCTTAAGGAAGCCTTGCAAACTTCTTTTCACCCACTCACACTGAGTGAGTAATTTATTTTGACGAGTGACTATACTATAATTAGGGCTTTTTTAATCATTGCTGTAAGGTTGAGTGAGTAGATTTTGTTCTTGGGTTCATACATTTTCATGATGGTTTTGCGATGCTGCTTGATGGATCAAAGTTGCAGTTAGTGTGGTGCTAAAGTAAGTGGAATTAAAACTGAAGCCTTCTAAAGCCTTTAGATTTTAGATTTACATTGGTATTATCTTTACTCATGATCATGTGTCATTAAGATGGCAAAGAGTCCGGGAAAGGTCGTAGTTTGGATCTCTCAGGATTTAGGGGAAAAAAAGTTATTGAATATAGATTTGTGAAAGTTTTTCAACAATAGCTCTTAACTTCTATTATGTTCTCTGAAATATTTACAAGCAAAGTTTTGTAAAGTTTTTTTACTTTTACTAAGATCTTTGCTGCTACTTTTAGTTTTTCCACTATCAGGAAGAGACTTAGGATCCTAGGGAAGTCTTTGCCCTTCTTTTTCTAACTAAGCCTTTGAATCCAGATTGCTTAGTTCTCTGAGCCTCGCTGTTACATTAACGTCTGAATTAAAAATACAAATTAAAATTTATTTACTTTGGGAGTGCTGTCAGAATGAGTTATACACGATATACAAAACTAATTCCATACTTGTTGGATATAGGTATCCCTAGGGCTACTTATTATAAAGTCTGTTTTTCACCCTTGATATTTTCTAACTGTATTGGGCTTTAGCCATGGCTAAAACTACTCAAAAGGAATATTTTCTGTAGATCTCAGGGTTCTGCTAGAACAGAGGGGTCAGAGTTATTGCCCGTGCATTCCCAACAAACACTTGAGCATTTTCTGGCAGGGGCTGTCCAGCTGTTTCCCAGAGGCAGGGAGATTTTTGATGCCTTGTGTTGCTGCGACTCTTCCCCAGGCAGAATTCTCATTCGGGTTGGTCTCTGCAGCTTCTGCTAACAGACATTAGGCAGATATGCTAACTTCTGTGTCAACTAATGACATTTTAATAACTGGCTTCAGGATTGTCTATTCATCTACATTAAAATTAAATCACTAATTATAGCTGTGGATTTTTGCCCAAGAGTGTTCCGGCCCCCAATGAATGCAATAGCAGAGCAAGTTTCTAAATTCACAAATACAGGAATGGAGACAGACAGGCTGTCAGATCTTCCGACGTGACAGACCTGCTCTTCTCTTACTATCAGACCCCAGCTGCCCCCAATAAGAATCTCTTACAGACTAAGACAGACTGTGAAAGTAAGTATATATGAGTTTGTTGTGATTTCTTAATTCATATTTTCCAAGATAAATATCAGTAACAAATCAATTTTTGTAACCTTAAGGTACTGATAGAGTATATCAGATCTGCATAGGGGATGACCTAAAAGAATTCTGATTTTCAGAAATTTTGAAGACCCCCAAATTAAGGCATACAAAGTTAATTCTCCATAAAAAAATAAATTCCTCTGAGATGTTACTTCATGCTTTACTGTATTTCAGACAGGTCAGACTCCTAAGTTTTCTTCATCTCTGTTTCCATAGTTCCATAGCTCCATTTTACATAGCTGCTTTTTCTTTTAACTAAATTATTATTTTTTTAAGTACTATAGTGGTTTTATCCTATAAATATTCTGCATTCCTTACGTTTTGTTAATTAATCTTTTAGCTATTTGCAGTAGCGCATCTACAAATTTAGGCCTATATGCGAGGCTAACCCATAGAAATTCTGTGTAAAAATACAAGAAGCAAGTAGAAAGAACAATTTCACCTTTACAGAATCAGATACTGTCTGAACTGTTTTCATCATCCCTTAAATTCCTACCAAGACCAAACCATGTGAACAGATACAACCCTCTGGAGCACTGAATCTCTTGCAGTTGGGAAATAACAGTTCTCCCATCAGACCTGGGAATCCCATGGGTTGAAGGTGTAAATACATTTCAGATAAAGTAACTATAAACCGTCCTGTGTTAACTCCAGGAGGAGGTGGCTAGGGAGAGGGAAGAGGCTTGCTTTAAGATTCCTCAAAGATTAAGGTCTTGACCTTATTTCTCCCAAATATTCTTCAAGTTTCTATTTCTCTCTGAGAAGAACAAATCAATTTTAGATAATGGCCTAGGAGAGAGATGACTGCTTATCAGATGCAGCAGTGTGCCGCACGCACTGCACATCATCACACGTCTCCCAACCACCAGCAAATATGAAGTGACCTTTAACTTCCATGTTTTGATCTTATACTGAGCACGGCATACAGAAGTGAAAAATCTAGGCAGAGATCTTTAAAAGGCTACTCTTGCTTATTTAAGGAAAGTCATGGACAAAGGGACAGGAATTAGTAATTAATACAAAAGGGCATTTGGACTTCACAAGCAAGAATCACAGAGGTACGAATGCAGGATATTGGAATAAGACTGCGACAATACAGCTTAGATAAATACATTAGTAACCATTTTATAGCATTTTGCACATTCTAAAGCAATTCTGTCACCTGACCTCCTCTTCTAAAAAGCAATAGTACAATCTGAAACCAAAACTTTTTTTTTATGGGAAATCTACTTTCCCATAAAAGAGACATGGTTCAATTCCTTAACAGTGTATTCTTTGCTGCAGCTAAGCAGAGATGCCAAGACACTTCTTTCCACAGTGATATATCTTTTATGTTGTGAACTGACTTTTGTTGTCTGGATTCAGGCCTTGAGCAGTCACTTGTCATTGTGTCTGATCTCTAAATGGTAAGAGAGAGGAGGTTTTTAACTCACTTCACTTTTGCTGCTTAGAAGTTAGGTGTCTATTTTAAAGTAACCAGCTCTCTCTACCCCCCTACCCTGGGCAGGGATCTTAGGTGGGATGAACTGACGGCTGGAAGTGTATGTGGTTTTGGTTGCTGACCTTACAAAGAAGGTCCAGACACTTTTTAGATAGCTAATGATAGATGACATGGTTCAGACCTTTAATAATCAAGGTCCCAACACACTGAGTCATGCTGTTGCTTTCTGTTGTCATTTAAAGATTTAGGCTTAACAAACTATGAGATTGCCTTCTTCTCTTGAACTTTGATTTTGTATAATTAATACATTATTGCTAAGGTTCTTGTAGAAGTAAAAGTCCTTTGCCATATTAGAGAACAGCTTGCAGCAGAGTGCCTCCCTTTTGACAGTAGTGCCTATATGGTTTGACACCCTTAGAAATGATCTGGAAAGGAAATATGAGAAAAGACTAAAAGCATGTCTAGACAAAATTCTATCTAGTTTAGTCTGGGCCACAGAAGTGGATGTTTCGGAAGCTTCAGAAGAACTAGAAAAAAGAAAAAAATAAAAGTGTATGTGAAGGCATCATGTTAGCTGAAATTTATTATTGATAAATGCAAATCAGGGAACCATTAGGTTATAAAATGACTATCCTTTCTAGAGAGATATTGGCATTACTGCAGACAGCTTGCTATACAGTGGCAGCGTCCTTCTGTAAAATAATAAGCAAAGCTAGAACCATAAACTGGAAGGCAGCTTATGGAAGGAATAGAATGATGTGTAATGCAATGCTTAATAATGTTGTTGAGAACTTTATTGCATGCAGTGTTGCCCCAGACTTTTTTAAGGCAAAAAATTACAGAAATAAAAGATGTTCTGAGAAAAGCAAATAAAATTATAAACTTTCTATAATAAAAAACAAATGTATTTCAGTTGTACAAATCAAATAAATACATGTAATAAGGTGGTAAAAAAGAGGGAATATTCTAAAAGTAACTAACTACAAAATTTACATTTAAATATGAGAAATTGAAGGTCAGTGAGAGGAAGCACCTGTATTCAAAATGAATTAAACTGTAGAACTTCTGAAGTTTTTCAGATCAACTTATGAGTCAAAAATGGGAATGAGTTTCAAGAACATACAGTTACTATACCAGAATTTTTTGAGACATTACCCACATGTTAAATCAATCCATGGTTGCTACAGATCTATCTGAAAAGGCTATGTGTAGGGGAACAGGAACCAGGTGACTTTACTCAAAGATGTATATTGTAGAGGTCTTATAGTTCTGAGATCTGTCCTTTGCCTGAGACAAGATGCTGGATTCATGCCCCACCCCTGGTTTAATCAGTACTGTTTCCTTTTTTTCATAGGATTTTAGTCCTATTTTATTTTAGAAGCTGCATTTATAGACACCTTATACAATTTCACAGTGGCATTTTCTCTGGCTTATAGTTGGAAACCTGTCGTCTCCAACTTCCCTGACAACCTCAAGAAGGCACTCTAGAATGTTAATTTATCTGACATTTTCTTCAAACTTGTTTTTTAAGAAAAAAAGAGATCCCTGTAGTCAATCAGTTTTCGTATTCATTTATTCAAGCTGCTACCAGAGAAAGTTATCTTGCCAATTGGAAAGGTACATAGGGAATCCTTGCTTTATGTGCCTAAAAAGGCATGTGCAGATTGTCCTGGATAGTCATCTTGCACAACGTGAATAAATCAGACATTCCCCATTGGTTCTCCCCTTAAGGAGTTGTCAGCATATATAAAAATATTTCTCAGAGACTCCCAGTAATTCCAGGTAAAGAAAATAAACAAAGAAGCTTCAAAAACCCCCACAAACAAACAAAAGCCAACCCTGGAGAAAAAAATATATAAATTCTGTTTTCATGGACAGAAGATTATTATTTTGCCACATTAATGTAAATCATTAGGTTTTTTAAGGTAGTTTGGTATGATAAATCCTAAATACTAAGCAATAACTAAAGATTTAATGGAGACTCTGTGTTCCCATTTTGCCTTAAAGCCAGTATGATATCTCTTTCTAACGTGGTATGTTTTTATTCAGTTTGCTGTCTACCGCCTTGTTCCCGATATGACAGAGATATAGAGCTTTACTTTTCTCATGGGAGTTTTAATCCATAACTTTACTACTAATGAGTTCTTGTGCTGTAACAAGGAATTTTAGCTCCTCCAGAGCTCAGTTACTACATACTGGAGCATGATGAAGCAATCCCCAGTCCTAAAAACCTGTCCTAAAACCCCACAGCCTACCTGTGTTGCAACACAACTTTTAGCCAGGAGGAAAAAAAAAAGTTTTTTTAAACTAAAGTAATTATTTTTGAGTCATTCAACAAAATTTGGATTAGAAAAAAACTAATAGATATTGGGGAATGGTGTAATAGATATTTCCTGGGGTGAGTTTATGATGCTAGTAGAACAGAGCAGGGAAAGAGATAGTCCTGGAGTCTCTAATGAATGAGCTTGGCCACACTTGATGAGTCTTCTCACTCCTAAACTATATAATCAGTCCACTTCTGGCTTGCCCTTCTTCAGGCCCCACAAATTATAAGCTTCACAGGGTCACTCTTCCAAAAGAAGGAATGGAAGATCTCCAAGATCTAGTGGCTGGGGCACTACCTGGGAGTGCAAGGTGAGACAAGAAATAAACCCTGACCTTCCACTGGCCCTTTTCATCGGCCATGAGGCTACCAAGTAGGTGGCCACAAGGCTGTTGAGAAGTATCGTCACCACCATGACAGCCTGGCCATTTTGCCATGCATCCAACTCGTATTACACATTCTCTGAGCATAGATAGGAGTGCTGTGGAAGTGTGTGGGATATCGATGCTTCCCACTCATTTAATGTCTATGACAGAATTTAGGCACAAATGCACACTTTGGTCCCAAGGCCATGGAGGTCTCTGCATGCACGAAACTGCAGAAATGCAGCAGCTGTCAGTGTTGATGGAATTAAGTGTTATTGGAGCTGATGGTCCAAATTTTGCCCTTAATTTACTCTAGAAAGATACAACACAATGGAATTTACACCAGTGAGAGCTGTACGTCCAGCTGATCAACAGCAGAAAGAGTGGTTGTTAAAAGATGAAGGGAGCTTTCACTTTGTCTCTTTAAGATGACATCTAATAATTGCCTGAAGGCAGTTAGACAAATAATTAAAAACAGAGATAGAATAAATGGATTGTTATTCCCCAGGTTGACTGGTGAAATTTCAGCTGAAAAAAAAAATAGTAATAGCTGAAAAATCTTGGCTTTTTTTGTTTTCTGTCAAGGACAGCCAAATGTTTTTGATGTGTGGTCTGCACAGTCATTACAGATTGAAGCCAACATGCACAACTGTCCAAGTGTTTCTTATCTCTCTCTTTCTCATTGACACACTGTGTTGCCCCAGGCCACTTTTTGTTGGCTGTCCTTGTTCTGCCTGCCTGCTTCATTTCTGATCCTAAAATCCTGTTCTGGAGTAAAAGACTTTTCTAGTTTGTCATCGATACCTCTTGACTCTGTTCTGTGAGCCAGTGGAAGCAACAAAGGGAATTAAATGCCCAAACATCTGTCTCTGTGTGACTTTATTTTTTGAACACTGCACATGATAAAAATTCTCCAGTAATTCTAAGCGCTGGCTAGGTCCTAAGAAAAAGCTAGAAAATTAGTCTTCAGTCAACACTACTCTATGGGAAAAAAAACCACAACAAAACAACAAAAAAAAACAACCCCAAAAACCCCCAGTTTGGTATGTGTAAATTCTTTAGGTAAAATTTGCATCTGTGAATGAAGGGATCTTCCAGTCTGTAATAATACTGTGCTTTAAAGACTGGTGCAATTTTACATGTTCCTCCTGTGAAATCAAAAAGTCATAGTCTCAAATTCTAAGTGTATCAAATGGCCCAGTGTTTTAATCATAGCAAAACCTTTACAGAAGACCTGTATTTTCCAGGACATTTATTCTATCATGAAACTACCCTCTCACAGCCACCGATACCAAAGATCTGATTCTCTGTTAGCATGAGCACAAATCAAATACTTCCAGTGAAGTTACTGGATTTACTGTGTTCAAGCATTTAAAAAGTGCAATTCTGTGAAACAAAGGGAATTTTTTGGTGATCCTTGAGTGATTACTTATGACAGGTTTCACCATATTTACTCTTGTAAATGGCAAACAATTTCTCTTTAATTTTCATTCTGGAAAGAAAATGGTTGGGAAGAGTCACAAAGTAATAACAACCTTGAACACTTATGCGACACTTCACATTTCAAACTGCTTCAGAAATATAAACCAATTAAGCTGTCGTTATGATTTATGCTAAGGGAGACAAGAAATATATAAACAAAGTCAGAGATGCAGGGCTCCAAACTACAGTTCAGTGAATTACAAATCACAGAAACAGCTTAGGGATGTAGAGCGCAGGGGACTGGGCTCATCCTGGGAAGCGGAAGATAAAACCATGGAGCAGACTGAGTAATAGCTAATACATTATTACCTAGTTACTGGTGAACGGTCACTTCTTTCCACATGCAACACAGAACACTTAAGTACACCACTTGGCTAAATAAGCATTATTGCCGTTCATCACTGCAAACATCTATCGTTCATTAGCTCATTAATGACTTTCTTGAGATATCTGATTTACAATGCAATCACCCCTAGTAGATCTGTCTAAATTGATAACCAAAGGGCAATTAAAATTAGTACCCACACCAGACCATTAGATGATTTAAGGAGGAATATCTATGCTACTGGTTCCTTTTAAAAGTACATTGTTAACATTAGGAGCATAAATGTTAATTAGAGTAATGACTTCATTCAGCAATTTCTTTTCTACAAGGCCATTTGGATCAGAATACAGCTCCTCCGTTTGAAAGGGCAAGTTCTTTTTAATTAGGACAGCTACTCCATTGGCACTAGTAATAAACGAGAGAGGAGATAAAGGTCTCACCCACCAGGATTTTTTTGGTTTTTTTGTTACTGTGTAGCATTCAGGATTTCAGAAAAAAATAGTTTTATTCAGAAAAAAAAATAAAACCCTCATTCTTTTAATGTTAATGTACATCTTTTACAAACATTTATTTGCAGCCCAGATGTTCTCATATGGTCATTTTTGAGATAAATTCTCCTCCTTGCATGCATGAATGGGCAGAGCAGTAGCTTTAGGTCATTGCTATTCCACTGGATCATCCCCCTAAGGCAGGGGTCTGTGCCAGAGTGAGACTAGTTAAGAAAAAGCTTCAAAGACTATTTAATTTCAAGCATTCTCTGCTTTTGTGCATCTCTCACCCTTCAATCACGCTCTGACCCTGTCAATGCACAAGCGTGCAACGGGGAGAGGACGGGCTGCTCTTAGCAACGGTAGCGCCTAGTGCCTTGCCTAGTGTTGACCTGAGCTTCAAAGCAAAGGGCTTCTGATTTGAACGTGGAGAAATCAGAACAGGAACAGGCAGAAGTAGCAAAAAAAAACCAGCATGGGGTGGGGAGAAAGAGCAGGGAACACAGGACTGCACGGGAAAGGCAGGAAACCTTTTTCCTCATCATTCAGCCTAGACTGGAAAACCCTTATGAATTTTCAAAAGGCCACTGCCACTTTTCCCTCTTAAAAGTTGGGATGCATTATTGCAGAGGAGGTTGGATTCTTACCAATTCAGTTCCTAGCAATATTTCTTAACTCTGTCCTTTTAACTGTTGGGCATCTGTATGCGCTGGGCATACGCAGTTACAGCTATTAGTGCCAGAGGATGGTCTGGAGTCATCACTAAGATAAAGGTGTCAGACAAGCAGTGATGGGACAAGAAAAGGTGTACCCACCAAGGCATTGCAAGAGTTGTCTATAAAGGCACTGCTTTTAATTTGTACCCGTGATTCTGGGATAAAAGGCAAAAAGCCTACGTTTCATGACAGAGGGAAGTGATGAGGCTGCAGGTACAGTTACTTCACGTATCAGAGCAGCAGGGTGCAAAGGCTGATCTTGACACTCTCAGAGGCTCTGAAGTATGATGTTCCTGCAGGTTCTGAGACCCACAGGACACACTCCTGTCCCTGAAAGACTGAAGGATAAGAACACAACTGGGACTAGACACAGGAGTCAGTCTTCAGCTGGTGGATAGGTACAAATTCCTTCTGTATTCTAGTGCTGGTCTGTGAGCTTGTGGGCAAATTCTGCATGATGTATAGTCCCCTACAGAATATAATACCTAGCAGACAAAATAGGAATAATCTGTGGAGCAACCCATGTCCTCTGCACATCAGAAAGAATGGCAACTCATGCAGCCAGATGTGTGCACATGTATATACATGCTATACACACACATACGGTACTAATGTCATGCTTAAGCAAGATTTCTTATGTACCCACATGAGAGAGGGTTTTGAAAGCACTTCTTAGCTTGTCCCTAACTTGGTCACCAAGTGGAAATATGCAAAGGCCCTTGAAGAACAATTTATTTGCGCAATACCAACCAATCTCTTCCTAAGACAAAACACAGCAAGGAACTCTCTTACCCTGACAGACCCAGAACAGTATTGCTGAAATCAATGTCTTTAATGCTACAAATGACAAAAAAAGCTGATTTTCTTATTTCTAAAAACAGTATCCTGGTTCATGCTTATGGCCACCTAACACTTGGTCCGACTTGTTTGTGCAAAACACAATTATGGCAGTCCAAAATTGCAAAATTAATCATTTATTATGAAGTCAGCCAAATTCTGCACAGCTCTAAAGAGCTTTGATACTGTTGTGGCCAGTTCTTATAGCTAAACTTGAACCTGTATGTCTAAACAGCAAAGTTTACAGAATTACAGCTTTGCCAGGTTGAAGCTACTACGAGCATCAGTGTAATGACAATGTGATGCAGACAGTGCCCCTGCTAGGGCACTACGTATATTCTAGCCGCAATTGATAGTAAATCAAAGGAATGCATAGTTACTACTGTAAAATAAGCCAATGGTGTAAGCCCTGCTATTAATGGTTCCCAGTGTCAGAAGATCAGCGGTGACACCGGCATGGAGAATGCACAAGAATGAGATCCTCAGACAGAAGGCAAGATCAATGATTTCTGAGCAGGCTGCAAGGAAAAACTTGCAGAGCTACTGTCAGTTCTGATTTTTAAGCTGAATGTCCCACATTAAAAGCATCATTCAGAATGATCCTAAAAGTTGCTGCTGTGTGCCGTTAGTTGAAGTGCTGTGTTAGCATATACTTACTCAGGGCCTCCCTACTACAAAGTTTTTGTGTTTTCTTTGGAAATGTTGAATTTCTATGCATGTTTTTTCTCCACAGGAACTAACTTTACTGCTTTTACAAATGTCATTGTAACTCTATTCACTAACCTTGCTGAGAAAGACCTATTTTTGTGTAAAGTTCCCAAAATAGCTTTTGGACTGCAGCAGCGTTGCAAGTTTGGAACAAAATCCAAGGCTAGTGGGAGTTGTACCTGACCCCCATCCCTCATTGTTGATCTGTTACTGGACCATCATCTTTATTGATGGTTCACATGAGCGCTCCTAGCTGATTTTTCTGAAGCAGACCAGAGGGCTGTCAAGTGCAAACTGCTCTGCTGGCAGATAAATATGGGAACTATGGAAAAGAGAGGAGTGGGACAAAGCGACAGTGAGCAGCCAAGGTGGCCGGTTCTCCACCAGGGCAGCTGGCGCTGGGGAGGATCTTTGTCAATGCCCCAACAAAGGAGTGAAATCCAGCTGTCATACTGACGCAATTAGTTCAATTCCAACACTGCACAACAAAGGATGCAAGTGTCTTTTAACCCATTGGGTCTTTTTTGGCTCTAGTATTACCTTAACATCCGACTCTTTTGGAATCTATCTCTAAACCTCCTTTAGTTTTTTGCAAGCCTGGATTAAATACAGATGTTTCAGGTTAGTAGTCAAAAAAGCTTTCTAAATGCAGAACTAAATGTCCTTCAGATGACTGTAAAACAAAAAAAGTTGTGCACTGATTGCATTGCAGAAATGACTAACTGGAAAACCAGAAGCCTGAAGGGTAGTAAATGGTTGTAAAAGTTGTATTGGGTAAATGTGAAGGAAAAAAACCATGACGGCTTGATTTTGCTAGTACTTCTGTAACTTGGAATCAGGTTTGGGACAGGTAACTTGACCACTTATATGTCAGTCTGTCTGTTCACTAAACAGCAAGACTATGAGAGAGAAAGCTTTAAAACAGAATTAACTGCTTAAACAGTGGTTAGAGACCCTTGGACAAAATCCATTCAGAGCTTTTATTTGAAGAAAGCAAAGTATGGATTGCCATGAATATGGATGTTTTTCTCACCCAAGTGACATGTTTTATCAATTACCATGCTCATTAATCACTTTGACTGTATTTTTCAGGAAAAACGAAGGTATCTATTTTCTTTAAAAATATATATTTCCTTCTGTTTATATTTTTGCATAAGAACTTTCTTCATGGAAGCTTTTGAGCTAAACCTGTTACCTACTACCAATGTAGATGTCAGTCACCAAGAGAATAGCAGGCTAAACACACTAATAGCCACGTTATTTTATTTTTTTTACCTCTCCAGACATAACATTTCATTAGGTGAAACTGAAAAGTTAACATGCAGAACTATTTTCTATAAGGAAAGCTAGCAGGTATTTGTCACTAGGATGATTACATTTTAATTTAAGTAATTGTTGAGATGAGAACATTTTTTAAAGGAATAGAAAAATAGTCAGATGCAAATTGTTTTAGCAAATCTGTCCCTAAGATTTCACATACTTGCATCCTGATATTTTGTCCTTCTAACTTGGATTATAGCTTCTTATCAAATGCATTATAAAAGAAGACATTTGAGATTAAGAACCATATTTTTAAAGACCTGCTTTGCCCACATATGCTTTGCAACTTACAGTTGTTTTCTGTACACTCTGCGAATCTTTATTTTTAAAAACATCAGTAGTTAATTTAAGCTGACTGAAAATGAAGCAATCTCCTGGCTGGTGATGCTGTCTACAGAGTGGAATGGGGCAGGAAGGACAGGAAGAAAACAAGAGGGAGCTTTTCACTGGATGAAGAGGTCAATGCATTGCACAGCTACAGTCTATCAGAAACCTCTGGCACTGCTTCTGTGTTGGGAAGGTGCGGCACTGATAATGCCAAATACCTCTGGCATTATAAAAGCAGAGAGTGCTCCAATGTTCTTTGCAAATTTTAAATGGACATTTTGCATTTATAAACTAAACAGACGCTGTGTCCTTCTGGGACAGCCCAATAGGGCTGCAGTTCCTCAGCAGCCAAAATCTCATGTGCACATGGCCCGTGTGCCGTGCGATACCCAAACAGAGCACCCGCATCAGACCTGGGTGTGAACGCACCTGCGCAGGCTCCTGGCACACAGCAGTGCCCCCAAAAGCTGGCTGCCGTGGCATGGGACATGCCTGCACCTCACACAGTGCCTTCTGGCAATGCCCGTTAGCTGTACGAGCCCCTAACCACACTCAGGGTAGCTCTTCATGCACAAAACTGCCTGCCCCATAGTGTCACACCGGTGGCAGTACACTGGGAATGCCAAAAGTATTAGATGGCCCCATCTGCTGTGAATGCGGAGGATGCCAGAAATAGATTCACTCATGATGCTGTGCAACAGCACTGCACTGGGCAAGTCACAACTTCTGACCTGCGCTTGGAGAGGAAAAGGACTCCTGCCATGGGATGACTCCAGCTCTGACCTCGTCCAGGCTGTTGGCATTTGTCACTGTCGGGGATGTACCAACGCAGTGAAACACTCCTTGTAGCAAGGTTCTGCAGGAGCTAATGCAACCTGAAACAAGCTGCCTCTCTTCTTCCCTATAGGGAATCTTACTAATTGGTAAGAGGGGATCATATCCAGGTTCTCAGACTGTAAAATAGCAGAGTACCTTTGTGGACACGTTATTCTGTGAACTCCCCTGAATTAATTGCCATTTGAATTGTTGCCTGCCTTTTAGGGTAAAAAATCTTAGTTTTAAAAATTTAATACACAGTAATGCTAGGTATCTTATTAATTGCCTCCATTGCTAAAAATACATGCTTTATGTTTAATCTGAACAGGTTGAAGTTACAGTCAGGGGATCATGTTATACTTTGGCTGCGAGATTGAAGAGCTATCTATTACCTGATATCTCTTTCTACAAACACTGCAGATGTACTTGCAAAGTGTGATAGTCACCCCTTCAGCTTTATTTTGCTAAGCCAGACAGATTCAGGTCTGAGTGCCCCACATAAATCATGTTTTCCAGTCCTTTAATATTTCTCATGAACTCTTCTCTAAAGTGTCATCTTCCTGCTTGAGCTGCACGCACCACAACTGGACAGAGACAGTCAGGAAAGCTTCAAGCAGCTTCGTACACAAAGGGGATGTAACCTCCCAGGTCCTACTGGCCTAATCCTCTGCTTTGTGATCATGTTATCTCTTTGCCCGAGCACCAGAGTGGGAGCTCACATTCAGGTAATGTGGTTTGCTATGCTCTTACAACTTTTTACTGCCACCAATTATGAGAAAAAAAATCATGACCTGTATATATGTGCCCCAGACTAATCGTCATAAAAAACCTTTATGTTTACAAGCTATTATCATTTACTTAGATCGTCTAATGCAGGTGTTTCTGAATCAGTCATCTGCCATTTAGCATCCACCCCTCCACCCAGTAAAATATCTGTTTAGAGATGTTTGGATTTTGGTTTTGATGACTCTGTAGTGTATGATCCAGTTAAACACATGTAAAACTCACACTGGAAGCACTGAAAGCTATGGCCTTTGCCTACCAGAAAAACACAATTTCTATATACTGTTTTATAAGTACTGATGTATAAGATATCTTTGGGGCTGTGTTGCGCAGACAGACCCATGAGAATTAAGCTTAACAATGACAAGCTAAAACAGACAGCAAATTTTTTTTTTGAAATGTTTTCCTTCCTAATAAGTCATTATCACAGAGAAACCTTCAGAGGGTTGGATGTACAAAAGTTTACATAACAGGAAGACCTATATCAAAATCTTAGAAAACAGTGAAATGTATATACATATAAAAGCATGCATTCCATCCTGTTATTGACAGCAACTGCATGACAAACTACTGGAGCAAAAATGATACATGAGCTGATATTAGCCACCTCTACGATTTTGTAACTGAAGAATATATGATATACAATATATTGAATGCATCACAGACCACTGAAACACTGTAACCTTGACCAAGCAAGCACAAAGTCAAATCTCAACAAATCTCAAATGTAACTCATGTAAATATAATTCTTTACACTCACTTAAATAACCTTTTCAAGTGCTCAAGCAAGAGGTATAGTCTTATCAAGGCTTTTATCAACATTCCACATTAAAGAAACTCCCTAGATATTTTGTCTCCTAATTAGGCTCCCAAAATAATTAGCTGTTTATCATCAATGATTTATTTAAATAAATATTTTTAATAGTAGTATTTAAAATATTTATAAAAATCTTTATATATTTATAAATTATATAATAAATTATATCCAACCAGTTTTCACTTGTGTAGTTGTACACTCATCCAGACCATAACATACCTGGACATCTGGTTATAGCTACAGTATGTGCTGTAGTGGAAGAAAGATGGGAATCAGACTTTTAATCCTCTCAACCTGCTACAAGCTATGCTGATGTCCAGTTTGCATCTGTTTCATGCAACTTTTTAATGAAGACACCTTCATAGATTATGCTGAGAATAGACTGTGTCAATGATACATTAATAAATGTAGCTGAAAAACGACAGTTTTCACAAATGACTGAAAAAGTCTTAGGATGTAAATTTGTCTCAGACTGTAACCTGATTCTCACACTTGTGCATGAAAAACGGGCTTCCACTTCTCATGTTTATTTTGAGTGGGCAACAGAAAGAAGGAAAGTAAGAAGGAGAGAAAATCAATGTGAAGACAGAAAGCTTTGATGTTAGGAACCTATTTGGGTTTATTTATGAATAAGTGAAATTCCCACTCACTCCAAAAAGTTTTATGCTTTTTAGTGTTCCAAAGGATTGCTCAAAACTTATTATTTATTTAGTACCATTCATCTAGAACATAAGAAATGAGAGACAGAAAAAAAACATAGTATTATCTAGTTCAGCCCCTACCAGTACCGAGTTTTTTTCTTGCACAGCACTTATAGTGCTTTCCTGTGTCTATTTTAAATATAATCAAGGTATAAAATCAATCCTAATTCATCATATTTTTTATCCAATCCCCCTAAAGAAAGAAAAACATATAGTTAAGTTAAATTCTGTTGAGAAATAAGAAATCAGAATCTAACAAGTATCATAATTTGAAAAGAGCACTTCACACATTCTTTATCCAGCCACTGGGTGAATACTCCGATTCCCCACAGTGAGAGGGAGGGCGATGTTGTAACTTGGAAGTATTGCACTGAAAGTGATAAAACCATTCAGCTTGCTTTGCTGCAGTGGTTCTTTTCTGTCAACATTTCCTCCCCTTAACAAATGAGGAAAAATTCTTACTTTTAGAATGATTTTACTGATGCTGCTTCAACTTCCTTTTATGTACAGTTTAATTCTCAAGAAGTCCAATGGCATCCTGGGCTGCATAGGGAAGAGTGTGGCCAGTAGCACGAGGGAGGTCATTCTCCCCCTCTACTCTGCACTGGTGAGACCACAACTGGAATACTGTGTCCAGTTCTGGGCTCCCCAGTTTAAAAGAGACAGGGAACTACTGGAGAGAGTCCAGCGTAGGGCAACTAAGATGACTGAGGGATTGGAGCATCTGCCTTATGAGGAAAGGCTGAGAGAGCTGGGACTCTTTAGCCTGGAGAAGAGAAGGCTGAGGGGAGACCTTATTTTGGCATACAAGTATCTAAAGGGTGGGCTGAAGGAGGATGGAGCCAGACTCTTTTCAGTGGTTCCCAGTGACAGGACAAGGGGCAATGGGCACAAGTTGGAACATAGGAAGTCCTGTTCAAATGCATGGAAAAACTTCTTTACAGTTAACGTGACAGAGCAGTGGCACAGGCTGCCCAGGGAGGCTGTGGAGTCCCCTTCTCTGGAGATTTTCAAGACCCGCCTGGATGCAGTCCTGAGTAACGTGCTCTAGGCAATCCTGCTTTAGCAGGGGAGTTGGACTAGATGATCTCTAGAGGTCCCTTCCAACTCTGAAAATTATGGGATTCTGTGTGATTCTGTGAAGATCAAAATCAGATTCTGTGATCTGATCAAAATCAAAATGGGAAATGAACTTCAAATGACATAAGGCAATCCAGTGGTGAAACCTCTCATGCATTATATAGACTTCATAGCTTTAGACTGGATTTGCATTTGTTCTGGTTTTAATTTCTACATTCATTATTATTGCTCTTCACAAAATACGCATAAAGGTTTTCTTAAAAGAAATGTGGTTTATAAAGGGCTTTAAATGGCAGAATGGTTGAAGACTGATTACGTTAAGTCAGGAAACCCTTCCAGGCATGTGAGGATACAAGTGAGGTTGTACAGAGAGCTGTGAGCAGAGGACGGTTCCGGAAAGAGTGAAATATTCCTTATTGTTCTACCCAGATATTCTCCATTCTGCTTAAATGGTGATGTACCACAATGATGCATGTGCAGAAGAACACATGGGAGATTATCTAAGACATGTCTGGAGAGACCCATGAGTCTCTTATATCTGTCATCTTTAACATTCCCTTCAAAATTTCAGTCAGATTAAAAAAAAAAAAAACAACAACAAAACTTCACAGGTCATTCAGGCTGCCTTTGAAGCATCTCGTATAACTCTTTTTCCATTTACAATGGAAGTTTATTATTTCATTAATTCCGTTTTTCATCCCTCATACCTTCCTCTGAAGTTGTCTTTCTGCAAGTCAGACTCAAAGTGACACTAGTGTCCCATGCACTGAAATGAAAAGAAAGTGGTTTCCCTAGCAACAATATTGACACAGAAGCTCTCACGATTTTCTCTCTTACTCCTGTGTCTTCTTAATGGTTTGAATAATCCAAATAGCAGAGAAAAGCAACATGCATCTGATCTTAATGAACCGTAATGGCTAGAGACAGCATGAAAGGAAGCAAAGGTATCTGTGCTATTTATAAACTAGTGGATCAGATGACTCAGATTCACCAGCATTTGGAATTATTCATATTATTTTCAGTGAGTCATTTAAGGAGATACTTTATTATGTCAGGCTGTGTGCAAAATATTCTTACACTTCATTTTTACCAGCAGTTTGATCTGATAGCTGTAATATATAGGAGATTAAAAGAAGCATGGGCTATACCTTCAACACCATCAAGAGATGGGGAAAAAAGCAGCAGTTAATTAATGGACTGTAGGATGGAGCAGCCATTTGGATCCAGTGCTCCAAAGAAGGCTCGGACCAGCTTGTGGCTGGTTGGCCCCCAGTTGAATTTTCCCCAGACTTGTTACACAGGTCTCAGTTTTCACTACTTTGGGTCACTTAACACTTCAGCTCATCCTACAATAGTCATTCTGTCTGCAGATGTATTTTTCCCATGGCTTTGAATGTTGTGGAAAATATAAGGGAAACAAAATAAGAAAACAAATTGTAATTGTTTGGATGGAGTGTTATCAGTCTGTTTTTGTCATTTAGCATTCATACCATCTTTTCAGCATTTATAGTTACAGATTAGTGTCACCTTTTATAAAATGGCTCATCCTGCACAGCTATATGCGTCTCTGATGCAAGTATAGGTGATGAAGACTGTTTCTTCCTCATATTACTATGGGAACACATACCATACTGGGGGTGCTAAAGTGTGGGTGTGATCTTCACAGCTACTTTTACATCAACCTGTTTTTCATCATTGTTTCTGAGAAGAAGGGCATATGTCTCCTGTCGGTCATGTTTCAAATCTTTCAGCCCTTTTTGAATGTCCAGGGTTCTTACTGAGTCCAAAGCTGCAGGGGGCCCTATCTAAAGAACAAAATAATAGTATAATTTGTGTAAAGAAAACCCTCTCAAACTCCAGCCATGACTAACTGAGTTCACTCCAGAGTTTGGCTAGATGCTGGATAAAACAAAGACCACGAGGTTACCAATTGCAGAAACTGGAAACATTGGTCTAAAATAAAGCAGAAAACGGAGCACTCCCAAATCTCACCATAGTTTAATTCTACAATTGCAAGCTAGAGGCATTTGACACACAGCCAAATACTTGTCTGAGATTTTATGTGATAAGCAATGTGTAATTAACAAAAGTCTTTGCTGGTTCTTCTGGGACTCAGAGAACGTCTAACTATCATTAGCATTCACTGGATGCCAAGACCAAATGTATAAATATTACATTACTCAAACATGAATATAAATGAAAAATGAAGTATGAGAAACTAGAGCACAAAGTGAACCTAGAATCAATTGGGAATGTCAGAAATGGGAAAAAAAAAATTAAGTTTCTTCAATAGAAACTTAATTGTTAACAATAGCAACTGCATTTTGTAACTGCAATCCATATCATTGAGTGGGAATGAGCAATCGATAATCTGAATTTAGGTGTATACTTCGAATGTATAAACTCCCAGGATATACAGTGTAGAACACTATTACAATCCAGTTGACTAAGTCCAACTGCCCTCTGCAGCTTTGAACTCAGTAAGATACCCTGGACATTCACACAGGGCTGGAAGATTTGAAACAGGACCTACAGGAGACATGTGCCTTTCTGGAACAGCAGCTTTAAGTCCAGTGAGATACACAAGATCTGCATATACATTAGCATTTGTGTTTGCATCAGAAGCGCAGCTTTGATGTCCCCCCCATTGCTCCTATTTACCATGCATTTTTGTGCACGTGAAGCCATCTCAGAGCACACAAACTGTACTCCTTTCTGATGAATCTAACACAGATATCCCTTGGTCACCAAGGTGCGTTCAATCTGCAGGACTAGAATAGGGTATAACTTGGAGGATATACACAGTGCAGGCACTGGGACCACAGTACACGTGCATTTCTCTTTACAGATCTGCTCTTATATTACCATACTACCTGCTAGCACAAAGACAGTCTACGTTTTTCCAAACGATACTAAACACTTTATTTAAGCGACTGAAATTCCCTGGCCTGACACTGTCTGCAGAGATGAGGGAATGATTCTGTTCAGCCTGAAGTTGACATCTAGTGGCTGATCAGCTGAATCCCTCTCCAGGCTCACCTTGGATAATTAACTGGATCTCCTTAACTGACAGCAGTGGGACATCAGACTCCTAGACACAAGTGCTTTAGCACTGAACTGACCCACACCCTTTGTGTCAGCATCACAAAATCTTTTAGGTACAATAGTTTAGTTATCATCCTCAGCAAAGGTAACTAGAAACCGTAGTCTTCCTAGAGACATGTTCTGTTGTCAACAGTTGAAACGGGGTGGGTGATCCTGGATATCTCATAGGTAAATACAGCCTTTTGATGTTGTTGTCTATACATCCAATATCTTTCAGAAGCTCTACACTAAATATTGAAAGAAAACCTAAACAAAATGTCAAGTACTTCTGAAATGTTTAATCAAAAGAGAACAAATTGCAGCTAACATACAAACAAGAGACACAGGGGCAGGTTAGTGCCTATGAACAACAAATTTCTGTTATTTGTAGCCAGATGTTAGTTTCTGCTGTGATTTTTCATTTTAGCTTAAAATAAGAATTTTAATTCATAACATTAATTGAAAGTTACTCAAATCTTGTATAAAATGTAAGTAAACAATACTTATTCACTGTGTGACACTGTCTTGTAAAATAAACAAATAAAAATTAGCAATTTTTAATCAAAATTACAGGTGGAAAAGATTTATTTTGTTCTTAAAGCTGGGTTCCAGAGACACCTAGGATAATAACCCTCAAAATGATTTTCTCAGACTGTGCTTTAGTTTCTTTTGATTTCTTAAATGAGAAAATTTCTGGTACATTTTTCAAAAACATTCTATATTCCAAAGAGTTTTGCTGTCAGAAATTAACCTTGAGAGCTAGATGAAATCCTTCCTTTTTAAATTTAATCTGGCTATTCTGCTAATATTCCTCACAACATTCTAAATAACCTCTCTTCCTTGCTGGCATTTACACATTTCAAATATTTGAGAGCAAGTTTTTCAATCCCTTTTTCATCATAGGTATATAGATAATTTAATCTTTTCATTATGCTGGTGTCTCTGGACTCGATTAAAAATTAAATTGAATAAATACATAAATACACTGAGTAATCAGGTAAAATTCCCAATCTACTTCATCCACACTGTTTACAGCTTACTCCTTTCTCTGGATTTGTTTCCCAAATAATATTGTAAACCTTAATTTGAATACAAACTTTAAACAGCATTCGACAGAAAATCTTCTAGCTCACCTTGGCACTATTAAGATTTTTGCCGCAAGTATTTTCAATCATCTTAAGTGCTGGTAATTTTTAACCTAAAGCAACTGGATTCAAGAAAGTCGGGAACAAATCTTCAGAAATTATATCATTACTTTAGTTAATGCTGAGATAATTGATAACAAAACTGCTTAACACCAGAGCTGTGACTCCCAATACAGGATCCTGAGTTTTGACAGGCTCCTGTAATAATAAAAAACACTGAGGATATGAAAGTATATGAGAAAATTTCCACTGGAATTTATAAGCCCCCATTAAGTGTTTGCTGTAGACAGTAAAGGCTTTCTCCTAAGCACTTGTGGAAAGTTTTTTTTTCCCACTATACTAATAGTCCATACTCATGTGAAGTAAAAAAATCAAACAATATGATTATAAAGATATGTTTCTATTCATTTTACAGTTTCTCAGATTTATTCATTCTTATCACTTGAGCACTTTGTGTAGGTAACTAGTTTATGGATGAGTTCATTTCAAGGATTATTAAAATTCTGAGCTACAATTAGTGATTTGATTTGAACAGAGAGGTCATGTGTTCTGAGTTATAACAGGAATAATAATATGCAAAATCCTAAATGAATCAACAACCAGCACATTTATGGAAATACTGAAACAAATATTCACATTGATTGTTGATGTGTCTGCTGAGATCCAAATACCCAGAACACAGAATAAACCATAAGAAAATAAGTAAAATGAGAATACAAACAAGTAGTGTACTAGGGTGAAGGGTATTTCAATTCCCAAAGGAATAACCACTGAAATAGATGCCACATTATTTACTGTATTTTCATTTTTTAACATCATTTATTTCAAGCCCACGGACTAAATAGCATGCATTAAGATAATTTTTGATAACTATCAGTGAAAATATAATTTTAACTGATAACGGAACACAAATCAGCACCTTCCGATTTACGCTTTTCCAGGTTCATTAACTGACCTGGATAAGTACGTCATAACTTCACATTTGGATAGCGTGGTGATTTTGTAAGTGACTTTAAAATGGGAAAATAAAAGCTATAATATCCAAACCCCAAACATCTAAATCCATCTCATCAGTAATTTTCATGTTTAACTACTTTCTTAGTCTTATGATAGCTATTTCCTACTGACAATAAGATGCTTCTAGTCATGTATTTTTCACATTATTAGATGCAGACTTCATTCAGGTTTATTTCTCAAAATTATAAGTTATTTTATATGCTACAAATTTTGCATTTGCAGTGTCATTATATGTTCAGCAAATATATCCTCCATGATCCAATTTCTAAACACTTGATCCATTTCTTGTTGGAATGTGTATTTTAAGTGTAGGGCATTGTGAAAACATAAGTATTTATTCTGAATTAATTTTTTAAACTTGTATAGACTAAATTTAAATTATCTTATGATTCTTTTAACATTTTTTATAGAATGTATCAGCTAAATGATGTGTCACAAGTTTGTCCCAGTAATAAGATGACTAGAGAAAGACTTTCCATAAATGACTAGCTGCTCCAGTATGAGACACACTTGGGAAGACTCATTACAGTGGCAATGCAATTGCGCCTTATGAGTCCAATGTAAAACTATGGATGTGAATCTCCTGAATGAAATGCCTGTAAATCTCCTGAGAAACAAAAACCTGTTGCCCACTCAGTTGTCCAGTTGTGTTCACTAGCACAAATTAATTTTCTTTGCAGACTTATAAAATGCATTGTTTTAAAAATAGGCCTTTGGTTCTTTAGCTAAGGTATACATAATTAGTTAATTAGCCAGAACTTGAACCATTTTTTTGGATTAAGAAATAGTGACTATGAAATTATGAAAGGCAATACACAAATTTTCCTAGCTTTAGATGTTGATGATAAAATATTCAAGAACTATTCTTCCTAAATGAATTTTCTTGGATAGCAGGAGACAAAGTGCTCAGATATAGTTCCCTTTTCACACATATGTTTGAAATCTCATTTTATTGCTGTGTTTCAGAAGCAATATTATCTCAGCCTCATTGATGTCTATTTTACTGAACTTACTGCTATCTTAGTTCATTGCTATTGCAATCCTTGCTCTCCAATTATAGGTGAAAGATAGTCATTTTCAGTTAGTTACTCATGGTTCATGTGGGACCGTTCAGGAATGTATCTGTTGTGTAAAAATATATCTTAAACACAGATCTTCAAAAGAGCTCATAATTTACCTAGAGAAAAAGATATCATTGCAAATTATACCACACAACTACCAGGACAGATAGAAAATTGCAGGGTCTAGAAAGTACAAATAATAACAAAAGCCAGAAAAAATATATGTCCTATTAAAAAGTATGAAATAATAAATCAACTGCTGAAAACTGGAATATTTGGTAAAGACGATGATGAGAAGCTATTGATTGCATTTCTTAAGAAATGGTTTTCATGAAAGTAAAACCATTAACTTTTGAGAAATAAGTTCTTTGGAGACTTAAGATATTTAGTCCTTATGGTTCTTCATAATGCACCATTGAAACCCTTTAGCTGAAAGAAGGTTGGGGAAGCTTAAAAGTCACAAAGGGGTACTTTGTACCAGCAAGCATCACTCCTGAGGAACTAATAAAATAAATGGGTAAGAAAGCTGCTCCAGAAATGACTTATATTTGCTGCAATGAAAACAAGAACAAGAATGCGTCAAAGAAGGAGCCATAAGTTAGTGAAGGTGTGCAGGAAAAACACAGCGTCAGCAAAGGGCAAAATGAAGTAATTCTAGCCAAGAGAAAGGAAGGACATATGCTGTACTTTATTTGACTTGCAAATACAATATATCAGGGGGAAATTGCTGGCATAAAGCAAAGTTATTAATAAGTAATGATAGCTGGTATCCAAGCCTCGCTGGAGGTACAAGGAGGTCCCAGTGCGGAGTGTGAACCTCAGCCTGACTCTGTGGGCAGGGAATCCCTTCTCTGGCCGTTTCGGAGGGGAAGACAGGGCTCTTGCTGCAAGACCCCATTCCTCCAAGCAGCAGACTGGACTAAAGAGACCGGGGGGACCTGGGCACCATTAACTTGATCTTCCTCTATGCCACAGAACATGAGGCTTTTCTAAATCAATTCTAATGTGAAATAAAGCACAGATGTAATAGCTTTCTGTGTGTTTGTTTTCTGAAAAAAAAAAAAACAAACACCCAAGCCCTAAAAACTTGCTGCTGTAATAAAAATAGGCCAGATTAACTTTTTTCCACCTTGTATTATCTACCTAATTTCCAGTTGTCCTACATAAATTTGCAGTACCCCAAAGTTTTGTTTTCTTTCAGACTAAACATCCTGCAATTTCCCATCACTCCCAAAGGATATTTAATTTTAATACGACCTTACTGCCTCTAATTTAATCTGCAGAGACTCATTTTTTTCAGTCTTTCAATTTTCTTTTTCAGCATTGTTCTTCCTCTCCCTTCCTGTGATGCTTTGTGATGAGGTCCCAGACTACATACAGCAAACCCGTTCGTATGCAAGTGAGAGGAGTGTTAAAGCAGTGAAGCTGGTGGAGAAAAGACAGTGAGCACTGACTGGAATAGCTGCAATGAAGTGACATGTTGATAATTTACACCTCAGGTCCAGAATTCAGAGCATCTCAGTGCCAAAAACAAGTGAAAAAAAAAAAGCGCATATCAGGAAAGAATAACATCAGAATACATGCACTGATTCAAGGAATTATTCGAAAGTATTTAGGCATAGTTTAGTAATAGTTAGACTGAACAAATGACAAGTCAAAATGCAGGGTGGGAGAAGTCAGGGAGGAATACGATCATTACCTCTTTTAGGAGGGTCAAACCCAGATTAAGAAGGAAAATGATTTAAGATGGCCTCAGTGGATACAAATAGGAACACTGGATTGATGCTGTGCAAAAGGAAATCTCCAGCCAAGTATCAGGAAGCATTTTCTCACCGTTAGGATGTTAGATTACAGAGCTGTCTCCCAAGGGAGGTGGTGCAAGGAGCTTCACTATATGAGTCATTTAAAATTAGACTGAAACGAAGCACCTGCATATACCGCAGGCAACATAGCTTCCTTGGCAGGCAGACAACCTCAATGACCTGACAAGTCTTAACCAGCTCTCCTTTCTATCATTCCATTTAATTTTAGTCTGTTCCTATTAAGGAAAATGAGAACAAATAGCATTCTGTGAAGCACTCGTTTTCATTTCCTCAAGTGACTGATTACAAATGAAAAATACATAAATTATCATAAATATTCAGACATCTGATAGGTAAAACTAATGATTAACTGAACTATTCTCTGGTTTGTGATATTATTTAGGAAGTTGTTTCAAAGCTTTCCCCCTCTCCCACTACTGAAGTGAAGAATTTTCCTTGCCAGAAGGTAAGCCAGCCAGGGGTAATCAAATACATAAACAAGATTTAGTTATACCTGGAATGATTATGGTTAGAGAATTTATTTTTGGACTCCTGCTGCTTGAAATATCTAACTTTGCAGACACTCCTTGAGCAATGCCAAAGCAAAAATGGTAGCAGCAGAAAGGAAGACAGTGCTGGTAGAAACCATTCATGTCTGAGCAGCAAGGCATCCTAAATTTGCTCCTCTGAGTTTTTCAGCAGGTATTCCGGAAGACGGAATACCTCATTTGATTTTTCTTTAATTCCAGCCATCATGGGCTCAACAGAGAAAGAAGATTCAGCATGAAGTTTTGGGGAAGTTTACAGGAAAAGAACACAGAGAGTGAGTCGATAATTTATCCTTAATCCACTTCTGCTATTGAAATTGACTCTCTTTATTATTCTTTACAGTTGTTTTCTAGGATTGAAAAGAAATTAACATATCTGTAATTACATGTTGCAGAATGTGGGGCCAAAAAGGTAGAATGGCAAAGAAAAGTTCAGTGCTCTCAAGACAGGGATAACAGGTAACCTCCATTGCAGAAAACCAGTACATGACCTCTTGGACTAGGAGGATATTTAATGCATTTATCAAATAATATGTTTGAAGAATAGCAAATAAAATATCAATATTTAGGACAGAGGGAAAAATATCCAATATCCATTATTCTGACCTCAAAACTATGCGAGTCTTTAAAACACATTTTGAAGAAGAGACCAAGTACCCTGATCTCTCTTCAGTTTGAGAGTTTTACTTGGAGTCTTGTATAGGAAGAGACTAAAATAACATGGTTCATTCAGCTTAGCAGAACAAGGATGAGACAGAAGACAAAGATGCTACATCTGAAAAGGGTGATGTAAGAGTGAAATGAAAAATGAAAGGGTACATAAACATGATTTTTAATGCCATTTCAGACATTGTAGGCTATCCTGTGTAGCCTCCAGAAACTGTTCCAGAAAAGTGCAAATATTACAGATCATGTGTAATATCTTCCAGTCCCACATGGGAATTATGTTGGATATCATTCAAACCCAAGGGTATCTCAAAAATGTGCAGGAAAATTAAGTTTAGGCCCTCGATTTGCTACCAAAACATGAGTCGTGTAAAGGAAATCCAGTATTGACATAAAGGTGAATGGCAAGGGCTTATAATGAACAAAGGCCAGAAATTAGAGATAATTTTCTGTGTAGAAGAGTGATGTTCTAGAGCAGTATTTCCATATTGAATAAGGACAAGATATTCTCTGATTGTGAGATAGATCGTATTAAGTTTATAACAATACAAGGCTGGAATCCATTTCTTAGCAAGAACCTAATGACGCAGAATGAGGAAGGAGGCTCTTGGCGCCAAAGCATGCAACTGGAAGCATAAAATGTGTGCCAACAGGATGGCCGAACCAAGAGCTTTAAAATAGGAATTACAGGAGAGGTACCCATTCCTCAACAAGCAAGTTAGCAAGCTGTAAACGGGGCAGGCAAGCTGAAAGCCAGGGGAGATGGGAATAGAAGCGACATAGCAATCAACAAACCAATGCTGAAGTAGAATCACTTTAAGCATAGGTGTATAAAGAAGGAAGTGTCTATGGAACAGTCTTCTGGAGAAAGCTCTTAAGACTGTTCTGGTGAATGAACATGCCTGGGTGCCTCTCTGAAATACTTTGATGCTAATGGACGCAGCATGGGCAACCAACAGGAGGAATTAGAAATCTATGTACAGGTACAGTTATTGAGCTAATGGAGACATGATGGGATAGCTCACACAACTAGATTTCTGCAATGGCTGGATACAACCTCTTTGGAAAGACAGGCTGGGGAGGCGAGGGGAGCATGTTGACCTTTCTGTGAGACTGCAGCTGGAATGCCTGGAGCTCTGCCTGGGGACAATGTACTGGTGCATTGGGTTATCAATTCACCTCACTGTTAACTTATCTAATCCATATTTTGTCAGCTTGCCTATGAGACTGTTGTCAGAAACGGTGTCAAAAGTCTCACTAAAGCCCAGGTAGAAAACATCCACTGTCCTCTCCTCATTCACAAAGCTAGTCATTAGATCATCTGAAGAGGCCCCTTCCAACCTAAACGATTCTGTGAATCTGTGATCTTGAGGATGACAGCGTCCTAGTCTGTGCCAGACAAGAAGAGTAGACAGACTGTGGCAATCTGTCTGTCAGATAACAGACAGCTACTGTGATGTCAAAGTGATTGGCACTGAGTAATAGCAGGTTAACTGATATGAGTAAACCTGGAACCTGACCCCTACCTATCACAATTCTTTTGCAATCCTAGGAAATTTTAGAGCTGACTTTATCTAAATTTTCGCTAATCAGAGCTACCGACGAAAATAGTAGCTCATGTCTGTATTTGTACCCAGTAGACTAAAACATGTTTGACAAAACTCTGTTTGAAGAGGCCCCTCAGCCCTGGAGTACAGTCCCCGTTCTGCTAAGGACCTCTTCTGGGATCTTAAACAGGTCTTTAGCTGTATAAGAGTATTCACCTCATCTATTTAACTCCCTCAGCATGTGCCCTGTAATTTAGTGCACCCAAAGTTAAGAACTGAAATTCTCAATATAGAGAATAGAGAGAACTGAATGCCCCTAGGGCGGGATTAAGAGCATTAAGTTAACTACTTAACGTTACATAGTGTGAATAACCTCTCAACCACATGCTGTTTTTCCTGGTGAATTCCTGACTCATTCACACAATGAAAATGTACAGAATGAAAAAGTTCAGTGAGAAAGATGGGCATTCAATATTTATTTTTATCTGCTTTGTGTCTTCATAACATGTCATGTAAACTTTTGCAGTTGATGAAGTAGAGGTGCTGTGGAGAATTTTTTTTATTCCCTAATCAAAAAACACAAATAAAGCATTGAAAGTAGCTGGTTTGTTTTAGCTTCTTTTGCCTTGATAACTTGTGTGGAATGGCACTTCTGAAAGTAAATGCTATCTCACAAACCAACGTATTACTGAACACCCTCAGAATAAGGAGTGGAAAGAATGTGATAAAGCAGCAAAGAAAAGTAATTATTCTGTAAATTGCAGTTCAGCTGCATGAAGACCACTCTAAAAATATATCACTACACCTTTCCCAACACTTTTTTTACAAATAAAGATTTTACTGACAAGCTGAAAAGTTATGGCAGTGCTGAAAACAGTGGAAACTGCAATCTGTAGTTAAAATAACAAAACAAGCCCTCCCCCCCCCCCCCCCCCAAGTTTTTATATACATTAATAGCATTCTGTAAGAACAATGCATTTATAAGGGGAAAAACCTGTCTCAAAAAATTACTATTTTTTATATATGTTACTATGTAATGCAGGTTTCTTCCTGAATCTCACTTATCTAATTGGATTGCCACACTTCAGTAAAAGGGTCTCTTGAGTTCATACTAGCTGTCATCATTGGAAGATACTATATAAAAATTAGGCTCTGTACAAGTCATGTGCCATTAAGGTAAACACTCCAAACACACACTGTATATACGTAAGATGAGGAGCTGACGAAACATTCAAAAACCAGAATCCTTTAATCTTATGCCTGGAGTGACTTTCTTTATTCCCCCGTGTGACTGTGCCTGACAAAATCACTAGTACCAAGAGTCAAAAACAGTTTAGGATGCAGGAAATTACTCACAAGTAATAAAAAAGGAAAAAGCATACAGGATTTAGGTAGAGACTGCTTAAAGCCCAGAAGGTCACAGATGCAGGCTCTGATCCAGCTGATTCAACCTAAACCTCAATATAGAAGATAACACCAACTTTTCACCTCCCAGCCCCTAAAAAAGATCTTTCTCCTTGCTTCTCTAAGCTTGCACTAAAGAGTGAGGCAAGAGGGTTACTAAGCCATAGGCAGCTCAGCCTCCTCGTGACACAAAGCACCTCCTGTTGACTGTGTTCCTATCAGAGGTTTCTGCCTTACCCTTAAGTACAATCCCAGTAAGGAAAAGGCAACAGCCCGATGCCTCCTATGGATGGCAAAACAATACCTTTGCTTTACCCTAATCAATCAAGTGTACTCTCTTCATCTCTAGGTTCTCCCATTAACTAGAAGAACCCACCCTGACACTGCCAATAACCCCTCAAACGTGGGGGTTTCAAGGAGGTAGCAAAGCCTGGGGACTGATATTGCAAAGGCATTGCCATGTAAGGTTATGAAAGAATTTGTTAGTGTTATAGGGGGAATACCTTCATTTCCATCACTTTGACTTGCTTCCTTTCTCTTTCTAGCTAAATTTCACCACTGAGCATATAATCATGCACATCTTCATACCATCTGTCCCCTTTCATATTTTTTTATAGCTGAATCAGTCAGAGTTTTAATTTGAATTTTCATTGATCAAGAGATTTTTATCCTGTCTCAGACAGAGAAGCAGAGGTTTTCCAAAGGTAATAACAATTTCAGTAGCCTACAGGAGATTTTATTTGTATTTCTTTTAGCTGCAGAGTTTTTATGCTCAGCAGACCAGTATCCAAATACAGCTGGGAAAATATGACAATGAAACGTGTGGTAGGAATTACCAGCACAACTACTTGCAACCAAAATCTCCACAGGGAGGTTAGATAGAATTTTTCTCATAGGACTCTCAGTTATGAGGTTATAACAGCCAGTGGCTTTTGGTTAGGTCTAACTCATAAAGCAAACTTCTATCTGACATATCCTAAGTGTCAGCTTGGTGAGGAGGATACTGCTTCCCTTGGCACACTCTTTGTCCATCTGTAGCAAGTGAAGAGCTCCTCAAAATGGTGGTGGTACAGGATTTGCTCCACGGCCTGTATCCTCTGCCATGGGGTCTCTGACAGACCTTGCACATACTGGGCAAGGGAGGAGGAAATACTTGCACCTTCCCCCTTGCCTCTCTATAAAAGTCTTTCAAAACCTTATCATAGAAAACTGTTAATGGGATATTTTGTGATAGTAAGCAGCCTGTGCAGCCTACTGTAATACAAAAAGGTAAACTAGTTTGCTTTAGAATAACCCTTTTGGGGTTATTATGAAGCAGACTGAATATAATTCTCATTAACAGAATGTGTTAAAAATGCTGACAATAATATTGTTCCATACCAGAAGCTGTGCTTTAAAGTTTTTTAGGTGGAAATTAACTCTCCTAGGGAAGCTTTAAGCTGTGAAATCATTCAGCTTCTCCATATACATATATAAATATGGCTAAACTAATATAACGTATTTCTTGTCAAACTGGGCAAGAAGGCAGCTGAGAGCTACACCATTGCCAGATCTTCCCAGTGATGGGACCTTCCACCTCCTTAGAGTGAGAGGACACTGCTCTCCCAGTCATAAGAGCCATTTAATCATCACTGTATTTGCCTATCTTTTAAACACTCTTCTGTTTGCCACTATTGACTAACTTACCAGCACCCTTTTACTCATCACAGCACTCACCTCTTCTCCCTCACTCACTTATTTCCTATATTGCCTCCACCTTCCCACCTGTGTAAGTCCTCATTCAACTCAGCATTTGCTTTCACCTTTCTTGTTCTTGCTAGCACCAGATCTTACAAACTCTCTTTGTATCTCCCTGTTGTTGAGGTTGGAAGGGACCTCTAGAGATCATCTCATCCAAACTCCCTGTTCAAGCAGGGTTATCTGGACCAGGTTGCCCAGGACCATGTCCAGACTGCTTTTGAGTATCTCCAGGGATGGAGACTTGACAACCTCTCTGGGCAACCTGTGCCAGTGCTTGGTCACCCTCACAGTAAAACAGTATTTTCTGATACTCAGATGGAACCTGCATTTCTGTTTGTGCCCATTGCCTCTTCAATACCTTTCTTTAGCTCTTTCAGACTTCTTTCATACATCTCTCTAAGTGTTCCTACGTACAGTTGTGACAGCAATCGTATCGCTGGTCCATGGACACCCACGGCTTGACATTTTGCTACAGTTGTCTCTTTTTTCCTTGTGCTTCCCTTACTGGTTGCTTTCATCTATTGTCCTTCATCTCATGCTGCAAGTGTAAATTCCTGAGGGAAAGGGCTCTCTTTTTTTTTTTTTCCTGCTTCTGCAGCACCTAGCCAATGATTCCTGGTCTATGCCTGGGGCTCCCTCACACCATGTAGACAGATATAGCAATAAGAAATAAGGTCAGTCTGGTTCTTTCCTTTAAAGCTTCTATAACCTCTATGCTTATTAGGGGAGAGCATTCGTATGCATGGAACACAAAGGAAGAACTGCATCATTCCCCTACAATCAACCTCAGTGTCTGTGGAAGATTGTGCAAATGTGCCTATCCATGGACAGAAAGGGTATTTGATTCTCTAACACCAATTTGAAAGTTGATTATTCTTATCAGGCACATAACTGTACAACTCAGAAGGACCTAAACCTTTTTATTTTTTAATTTTTTATTGTAGATTTTTCTCCTGGAGTCCAAAATTCGGTGATGGAGTATGCAACATAATTTGGGGGTGAACTAAGATCAAAGCAAGATTTTTGTCTTTGCATTCCTCTGATCTTCAGCAGCCTTGAGGAAGCCCTAAACTAGGTCAGATATCAACATGCTGTGGTCATGGCTAAGTCGCATCCTATCTCTTCCTGGTGATGACTGAGGGAGCTTAGACACAGTTAAATGAGTCTGGAAAGATAAATCTAAATCCTGAAAAGCCACTCAGTTTGCAGATGCTGGGCCACCTCTCCTGCACCACTTTCAGTGCTGGTGCACTGAATATATTGCATTTCCCTTATGATGGCATAGGTTTCTTCTGCATCAGTAGGATCTTTTAAAGCTAATTCTATATTCCTGGCTTTTTTTTTTTCCTGTATGCACGACATAAAATAGCTGTAGATGTAGGTCATCAACTGGGCTATTACGTTTCATTCTCTACCAGCATATTTGACCTTGATTTCTGATTGTATCTCCATTACTTTCACGAGAAATACAAGGGGATCCTTCCATTGGCTAAAAAACCCCATGGATCTATTTATTCTTTCATTTATGCAAGGTAAAACACAGAGTAATTATATTTGAAAAAAGCATAAACCCAATATATGGATTACACTAGAAAGGTTCTGTTTGTTTGTTTTTATCATCTGTGGGGTTTTTTGTTTTGTTTTTAATCAGAAACTGCCTTGCTTTGAAACACAAACACTTCTTTTAGTGCTTGGGTTTTGTTGGTCTTTTATCTTCTTTTAATTAGCTCACTTGGGAAGTAATGTAACACTGTTGCCGAAAAAGCTGTATCAGTAGCTGAATCCTTCTTTTCAATTAACCATACAAATCCAGGCCCTCTTCTCACACTTACACTGCATTATTCCACACTTGGCACAATCTACTTCTCTCAATGTCCTTCATTATTTTAAGGTCATTTTGACAGGAAACAGCTCATTCCCTTGTTTTGTGCCAGCAGGCAGCAGGATGCACACTTTTGTTCACCTGTCTGGAGTCCACCACAGCAGCCATGACCAGGGTTGCATGAGGTACTGCAAAGTCCTAGAATACTTCACTACTAAAACAGAGTAATCAAAGTGAGATTTCAAAGAACCACAACTCCTCCTAAGGCCATAAAAAGGAATTTTTTATGTCTTGCTGCAAAGCAATTTCTGCTGAAAGAACAAAAATACAGAAACTAGAATCTAATCCTTGCTAGTACAGAGAAGCCTTTTCCTGGTTTTATGGAACATTGTGCAAACAAGGGAAGACTGTAGGGGTCAGTTTTGCTCCCAGGGAACTCCTCACTATAGATGTGTCAGGAAGGCAGAAGCACAGACAGGTGACCAAGGAGAAACAGAGAAATGCTTCCTGGATACTTCAGGCAGAATTAGGAAGGCCAAAGAGCAGCTAGAGTTGGAATTGCTGAAGGACATCAAGGTCAACGGGAAAGGTTTCTACAGCCACAGCAGCAACAAAAGGAAGACTGGGGAGAATGTGGGCCTGCTGTCCAATGTGGTAGGTGACCAAGTGGTGGAGAACGTGGAAAAGGATAACTTGGTGAAGGACTCAATGTTTTCACTCCTTCAGCCTTTACTGGCAAAGTCTGCTGCTCATTCCCAGGCCTTTCAGGTCTATGCTTAGTAGCAAAGACTGGCAGAGACAGGCACTACCCACGTTACAGAAGGATCAAATTAGGTACTAATTAGGTCAGCTGGACATATGCAAGTCCATAGGACTGGATAGGATGCATCTGAAGGTGCTGGGAAGCTGGCTTGATGTTATTTTGGGACCATTCTCTATCATGTTTGAAAAGCTGTGGTGATTAAGGGAGTAAAGACTAAAGAAGGCAATTGTTAAAACTATCTTCAAAAAAGGCAAGAAGGATTTAGGGAACATACTCAGAAAAAAAAAAATCCTTTGATTCATAGGAAGATGTTAATCGGAAGGTATTATGGAAGCTTCAGTATATCTTGTCTTTAGAAAATAAAACTGCTTCAATATTTTTTGGAAAATTCTGAGGTTGACAAAATGGAAAGACCTGTAGCAATGAGGATTTTCTGTATATGTTTTAGGAAGAAACTCCCAAACACTTTTTGGACTGTAGTTTATGGTATTTAGCAGGAAGGTGATCGTTTCTCATCAAAGCTGAATAATGAGGAATATCACAAATGCAAATGTGTAGGATCCAATAGGATATAAAATCCAGAGGAACGTCATAAAGTCATAATAACATGATAATTGCATGTAAACTGGATATGATATAACAAACATTGTCTTTCCAGTAACATATTAAAAAATGAAGATCTCTGTAACTGAGCAATGTAGCTAAACATTTCTCCAGAGCAATGACACATCATTATGATTCGTAATTTGAAATGCTAAATTCTTTAACATCTTTTGTAATAACTACAGATAAATGTGCCTTATCAGTGTGATAGCCTGATAGCTCAGGCTGTACAGAATTTGACAGTGCTTTCCTAATACAGTCTGCTTTTAAACTAAAAAAGCACAATACATACTGCAGTCGAAGTTCACTTAGAAACATATCTGAAATGCTCATGTTCACTGATTGTGATCTGTTTTATAAGAAAATCCCTCATTCAATACCTAGTGTGTCACATAGACGGCACTACTAAATACTATACTGAAGTAGACAATACTTTACTACAGCCTTTAGTCCCTCTACTAGTGCAGGAATATTTCTACTAATAACTATTTTTAAAATTCCTAAGAGATGAAACTTGGATCACCACTTCTGGAGGTTATTCTAACATTTAAATCACATCAGTATGAGAAAACTTGTTCCCAATATTAAATCAAAATGTTAATCTTTTCCAGATTCGTCACATTAGCCCTGGTTACTTATTTGCCCAACTTTGAATTATCTGTATTCATCCATTGGGTTCACACATTTTAAATTCTCTGAGCTTCGCAATCATTACTCAACAAAGGTCTATCTGATGAGTTCTCTAAATTTATTCCCTACAGCTTTCCTGGTAATTTGCATTACTTTTGTCTGGACAATTCAGTTTGTTTATACCTTTCTAGTCGTGACTGCACAGAATTGTAAAGAATAGGGCAGGTCTTGGTCTAAGCTGACACATGGTCCACCAAATTCAGAAAAAACCTTAAAGGCAAAGGTCGTTTCTTGATTTCTCTGCAGCCAAGATCCTTTTGGTGCTGATCTAGTTTTGATATAAAATAAAGTACACTGACAGTTGTTTCAGTGAGCCTGTTTGAGCAGAAAGTGTTTGTGGAGCACACAGACCCATATAATATGTTCTCTGTGGCACCTAGTCCTGCTCTATATCCTGGTAACACACATGAGCAAAGAAAAGTATTGTGTGCCTGGGGAACATACATCCATCTAATTTCCTTTGGGAAATTACCAGCTGATGTAATTTAAAGCAACCCTGAGCTGACAATAAGTTGCTGCATGTGGTAGTCACAGAATCTCAACAGAACACAAACGAGATTAATTGAATGTCCATGCATATTTTTGCTGTGCTATGCAGCACTAGCCAGCAGAATTATGGATTCTACCAAGCCCTGTGTGACAGTGGATAGTCTCGAACCTTGTGCCTGACACAACTGGCTGAAAGAAGTACTGCACATTGACCCTGGGAGAGCACCAGCCAGCACCCTGGGATGGTCAGCAAAGCTGCTCTGGTGACATAGCATCCTCTACTCAGGCAGCAGAGCTGTCTGGCAGGCCAGGCAGGGAGTTCAGTCTAGCAGCTGACTGCTTCACAACTCAACAAACTGCATCCCAATCACAGCCTACTCAGCCCATGCACAGATCAAGTCTAGCCATGGCCATCCTTGGTACAACCATTGACAGGACAGGGAATGTGAGCAGAAAGATGCTCCTGGAGACAAAGACAATTACAATGGCTGTTGGTTTTCTTTCAGCTGAATGCTGTTAGAAGCCTTGGGGAAGCCAGTGATCTCTTTGATTTGTCTGGAAATGCACAGGATGAAAGAGCCATCACATCAAGATGCTGTCCGTTTACAGGCAGAATGGTCCAACTCTTCTAATTTCATACATATATAGTCACACAAGCTTCTATTTCCTGGATGCCTGTGGGAGTGGGGTTGACTTACGCTGACCCACGGCCCAAGTGCCATTTTTTCATAGAATATTAGAAGCATACAATCATTTAGGTTGGAAAAGACCCTTAAGATCATCAAGTCCAAGTGTGAACCAAACACTGCCAATTCCACCACTAAAGCATGTCCCTAAGTGCCACATCTGCACATCTTTTATATACCTCCAGCGATGGTGACTCAACCACATCCCTAGATAGCCTGTTCCAATGCTTGATAACTCTTTTGGTGAAGAATTTTTTCCTAATATCCAATCTAAACCTGCCCTGGCAGAACTTGTGGCCATTTCCTCTTGTTCTATTACTTGTTACTTGGGAGAAGAGACTGACCCCAACCTCACTACAACCTCCTTTCTGGTAGTTGTAGAGACCGATCATGTTATATTGTGATGAACATCTGGATATAATTTTTCTTACCACTTGTATTCTTGCAGTAGGCCAAAACTGACCATATCTTCAATATTTCTGAAAGAACAGTATTTGCCTAATGATATGGCCTGCAGCCATACTGCTGCCAAAGCAGCAGTAAGCTTTCCCCAGCCAGCAGCTTGGTTGCAGTGTCACCAGTCTGCTATGGAGGAATGTGACCTGCTGTGCGACCCATGTAGGGGAGGGAACCCTTTAACCATAATACTTGTTGCAGAAAAGGGAGAAGACCCTAAGCTGCAGGACTGAGAGGACCACAGCAGGACTTCGGACCTCTACCCTCACCTGACAGCCCCGGCAGCAGGAGGCAAGCAGCATCACTCGCAAAACAGTTGGTGTTCTGATCTCACCAGTGTTCCTGTCTCTGGATGCTAGCTAAGACAGAGGCCTGATTTCCTAAGACAGAAGCAATCACACAACAGGAATACCAATTATTAAAACAGTGAGAATGTATACAGACTCCAATTCAGAACAGAGAGGAAGGATACATTCTGTCGCATTAATCCTTCATTTCAGAAAGTTTAAAAAGGCATTGTAGAAGTTATGAAAGTCGCCCTTTAAAGTGCAATAGTGTAATTTTAAAACCCAGCTGTTTTTCATACAAAAAGGAAATATATTTATTCAAATTTGATTCCTTCCTTATTAATTCCCTGAGAAAATGACAAAATACTTAAATAAACTTAAAAAAAGGAGGAAATGTAATGTTTTATGCCTTAAAATGTGTTAACAAATGTAGATAGCATTCCTTATACATGTTGCTATATCCACTGGCATTACATTTTTGAGCTTCTGAGCATTTACGTTTTTGAGGGCCATACTTCCCATTTTATTATTTAAGCAAAAAAATCATTAGTTCTTTGCACTTCATATTTAATGATGAGATTCAACTCCCTCCTCTGCCCCAAGGGTAAGGAAGGAAACACAACAAAGCCCATAAAATCTTACTAATATAGAAAAGGTACAAGAACTCAATCAGATCATGAAGTCATTGACTGTATTTAGGATTTCTTCTCCTATTTTTTGCCCTAAAAGTTTATATACCCTCATTTACATGTTCTCTGAATACGGTGGTGAGAAGTGGACATCATATTAATATGGGATCTACCGCTTCAAGAGGTACTTTCAACAGGAATGTGATCTTTACTATAAAGTATCTCATTTCATTCGTCTATGCCCTTGAAAATACTTTCTTCTCTTAAAAGACACGGTTTTGAAGGACTACTTCTATTTTTATCTGTACATATCTACACTCATGACTCATTTGTTTCCCATTTTAAATCAGAATATTTCATTAACTACTGTGTTTAGGTCTTAGGAAGGTAGTATTTTATTACCTTTATTTTATTTCCTTTGTACCCCTCTGCTGTAGAATGCTCAGGATGTCCTGCTCATAAGGGAACACTGCATACAGTAAGTGGGTGGAATTTTGAATTCCTTACAATTTTTTACATGGAAGAATGGAATCAAAACTACTGGAATCAAACACTACCTCTTTATAAAACCATTGTCACCACAATGCAGTAATTAAAAACTCCATTGCCTATGTGGAACAATTCTTAACTCATATTTTAAGGTTAGATAGTAAAATGAAATGTTAATTGAAAATACATTAGCTGAGCAGAAGGGTTTAGATCGTTTAGAAGGTTTTAGGCTAAATCTGGCTTGAGAGATGGAACAAAAGCCTATGAAAGACTTAATGTCTTCTTGGGTATGAGGACTCTCTGCAGGTGAATGGAATCAGAGCACCTCCCAGTGTTGTTAATGTGCTGGTGTGTGGGAAGAGCCACCAGCAAGACCTCAGCTTCAACCCACATTCACTTTCTCATGGGAGCTCATCATAATGGTGACACCACAGAAAACATGTAAGCTGACCAGTTAAAACTGTTCCTAAAACAACTGTAAGTTTTGTGTCCTCGAATAAACAAATAACACAGAACACTAAATTTTTACCAATGGGATGTTCTCAACCTTTTTCAAAAAGACTTAATAGTTATGGAGTTCTGGGATAATAAGGAAATTCCAGCTAGCAATCAGCCTTCTTCTAAATAATACTTCATCAGTAAACAGAAAAAAAAAAAAGGTTGAAATTCTATCTCAACTTAAGCCAGCTGGAATTTTACCATGGACTTCAGTGGGCCAAGGGAAGTCCATGATCACGTAAGCCATTAAATAGCTTCAGTAAGCGGTGAACAGTGAATGAATTTGAGATAATTCCAAACAATCAAACAAATGATAAAAAGTAGACTTTTGACAAAATTAATGGCACAATAACTAAAATGATTGCTTTTCATGGGATAAAATTAAGGACTATTCTTACATTAATAGTAAATAAGATGTGTTTTATAAAACTGTTATGGAGCTCTTCTGAGGTAAACAAAAAAACGATAGAAAAAAAGTGAGTTCTACTTGGTACATTGTTCATAGGTGTACTGGTTGAATTCACTTGTTTTCATAATTTTGCCACATCTTTAACAGTTATGAACAAGCTTTTCTACGTCTGCATTTCGTATAGAGTTCCATACTGCTAAAATCCTTCTTGCTTTTGTGTATTTGAAATGCATTTATGTCCTTATGGATTATCAACAAACACATTTCTTTTTCTTACAGTATTTATACACCGAACAATTCTTGTTATTTCTGGTACTGCTACTGCATATGTTACTTTTAAAAGGCAATTCTACCCATAGCATGCATTACTCTTACACTTTTACATTATTAATACTCCGTAATGATGTCCCACCGTAACCTTCAATCATGTGCCTTAACGTATTTGGGTTTTGGAAATAATATTGAAGCTGTTACATTTCTGTTTATGAGCATTGTCATTCTTAAATCTAAATTTCAAGTACATTTTCAGTCTACTGGTATGCTGCACTGGCTAAGAAATTTTGCTAATCTAATAAGGAGATGGGAACAGCCTTTGAAATCAGTGATCTGTGAGGTCTCCATACAAGTTTTGACATTTCAGAGAATGACAGTACACTAAGCCAACCCTCCTATTGGAGAAGTCGTAAAAGACAGCACAGACATATACACACAGTTTGCCCATTCATCACACCTTTGTTATTCTGTATTTTATAGATTTGCACATATTGTGCCAATCCAAAGACCATCTATGAACTTCATTCCAGAAACTGGAAAAGGAATGAGAATTATTTTGCTGGGGCACGTCCTCCTGTGCTACATGAGTCTGCATAACAGAGGCAGGGCTTTCACCCTGCACAGGAACACTTCCTCCTCTGGTACACAACTATGGTTATTTTACGTTACCCCAATATCTGTGCTGGAAACAAGTTTTATCTTCAATGAAGTGATCACTCTGGGCCAAATCAGAATTCCTTTAATCAGTACAGTAAATTGGAATTCTGCTAAAAAGAAAAAAAAAATTAAACGTTTAGGATTTGGCTGCACTATTATACAAAGACCTCCAAATAAATGAGTTTGGTGTGCTTCAGGCAAACACTCCCTGCCCCAAATAGCAATGCATTGGTAGAATTCACTGAAATTTTATTACAAATTCAGAACTCAATGACAATCTCACTGAAGTTAATGTGACTCGGACTGTTAATCTGAGTGAGAGTGGAAGTGAATCTTGTATTCTTCTTTCTCTCATTCTGCATTGAATAATGTCACCTAGACTGCCATGGAACTTTAGCACAGGTAAGCTGCAAAATGCGCAGCAACTGTTTATGTACCATTATGTATGTTTAAAGTAATTCATATCTATAAAGACAGCTTGGTCTTTCCAGCAGTTGCACAAAAATGCATAAATAGAAAAGGTCAAAATAGTAATGGATTTGGTCCTACTGAAACTAAATATTTTCATATTTGCAAAACTGGTAAAAAAATAGATTTGCAGAGTTTTTATCATGAACATACTGTTGCTTTTCTATAGCACTTTGGAATACTACAGTAATTCACAGTTGTCACAAAAGTGGTAGACAAAGGCATATTCAAAGACTGAGTAGTAAGGAGGTCACAGAGCACCCTATTTTTAATTCTGAAGCTTCTATAACTCAAAAATCTATTTTAAAACTAAAAAAAAAAAAGTGTGCTTCAGAAAACTATATAGAACTATAGAACTATACGTTTCTAAGAATATATACTGGTTTCACTTTTAGATTATATCCTGTCCAGGTTGGAATTGCAAATATTATTTGCTTGCACCAGAACAAAGGTTTCTGATTGTTTTCACTGGTTTTCTCATTGCTATGAGAAAATATCCCCCCTCCCAACACTACTGAATGCTATAATGAACAATACAAAGACTCAGTGTCAGGTAAGTCTCCACTTGGCCTCCTTCTCCTCTGGTTTACCTGGATGTTTCTGATTCTCTTTGGAATTCATACTGTAGAAGGTAAATTGACTGAATCAAACCTTCTAGTCAAGAAGTGGTGAAAAACAACACAGAGCCTGTCATTTTATCTCAACTAAATGGGAAAACCCTTCTTTAAAAGATTTTTCTGGTAGAGACAAACTGGTACATATTGGCCATGGTTAGACAATCAGCATAGACTGACTCAGCTAAACTAGAGAAACTTAATTAAGTACAGAATGATTTTTTTCAAGACAAAAAATAATTTAATAAAGAAATCTGCAAACCAATCTATTAACATTAAGAATCATTAAAAAGAAGACTGATTTGTTTCAGAGGCCTGATAACCAATGTTGATAAGGAGAGAAAATTCATCTCCCAGAACATGCATGCTCACATAAGTTGCTAGATCTATGGAAGGATTCAAAAATCATCTTCTTTTAGCAGGGGAATTGAAAATTTCTTTGCTCTGGTTGGTATAATTGTCACCAGTAAACTTAATCACTGAAGACTTAATGTGCTCAGGAATACGTGATGCAATGATTAGCAAAATCCTTCCCTGAGGAAGGTACTACAGTCATGAGGAATTAATCAGGAAACCTAACTTTGTAAGGTTGTGTCCAAAAGTCTTTGTTTGGGAACAGTGTCTGTAAAATAGGTATATTTTCTAATGTGTTACCTATTATCTGCCATAATACATAGACAGATAATACACTATCTATTATTTGTCAGAGCACACCTGGTGATTGAGAAGCCTGGGGATCAAAGACAGGATTTATGCAGAAACTGGTCTGTTGAGTTTATTTTGGTTTGCGTTTAGTTTCTGACTTCTTAGCTTCAGTGAACTTGTCATCTGTGATCAGCAAATGATGTGACAGACATTGCATAGTCACGACTTTGGACCTCTCTTCAGCTAGGTCCTCTGCCGGTTTAAGGAGTTATGCAGACTTCCCCAACCAGTATTTCACCTTGCTGTCCACTCAGCTCTAGTAGCTGGTATTAAAAGACACCTCTCAGTATCCCTCGAGGGACAGAAGAGCACTGTGAATTAATTTAATCTAGCAGTTCAATCTCTACAAACTTGCTACAAACTAATGAAATTACATGGTCAAGCAATGACAGACTTGTGCTACACTTAAGCTTCTTTAATGTTAGTTTCAAACACCTAAGGTAACAAAAAGGTACTTCAAGACAGGCTTGTTATTTAACGAATCTCTGATAAACATAAAATTGTGGTGGTGTATTAATGTTTAGGTACTTCTACCGTTAGGTGTCAGACAGTGGGGAGAAAATAGAAAAGGAAAAGATTATATATTTTCCTTTATTTGACCTTCTCTATTGGAAACCTTTCTTACAAGTTCTGTATTGATATAACTCTTTATGAAAATTTATTTACTTTCCAATGGGTACCTTGTGCTGATTAGGTGAGAAAGGATTACCTTCTTTCCTGCTATTTATAACACAGCTAATGATTTTCTTTGGGGTGAATAGCTTCTTATTTATCTTCAGATGCTTTCCTTGACAGGGACAAAGTCAGGACAAAAAGGTCTTCATTGCTTCTTTTTCTACAAGGTAAAAATATTGGGCTGCTTCCTGTAAATAGTTCTACTCACCCAGGTATTCTCATATGTATGGGTCATATTTCTCATATAAAGTGTGTTCACAGTCATTTTGGAGATTACAGTAAAAAGACCTATCCACTACTCAGTTATCTTAAATACTAGTCTATTTCTAAAAAGCATCTGGTTTAAAATAGTATAGCATTATTTTGGTTTTATTAAAATGCCCTGCTATGTAACTGCCCTTCCATCTGTAGTAGTTTCAGGATAGCTGTGTTTTGGAAGAGGTTTGAAATCAGATGAATCATCAGTTCTCCTGGGAAGCACCGTTCTGCAATAAGCTGCTGGCTCTTTGCCCCATATACAGACATTTTCTAATACAGTCATTAGGACTGTTCCTATCCCTCTGTCATATTACAAAATTAATGAGTTCTTTTCAATAACTTTACAAAGCCCATGAGACATGACATAGCAAATGCTTCCTGTTTTACTTAAATAGTGAGGTTTTCACCTCCGATACAGATTGGTATTTGCCAGATCACACATGCAAAGGAAAAGTGTCAGCCTTACAACTGATTTCTGTTGTAGAGTTTGTTTGTCCTATGTTAGAAAAACGTCTGTTTCCTGAAATTTTGTGGAAAACTTCTCAAGTATGTGGCATGAAGAACTTTCGTTTCTTTCCTGTAAGTGCAATGTATTTTCCTGTTCCTCTTAGCCAGTATAATATACTGAAATTACAACGAACCCATCTGCATTTAGCTTCTTCATATGAAAATATTTTCATAATTGCCATATGGCTTTTCACAAATTTCTGATAACAGAAGTAATGACACATGTAATGGGATGTCCCAGTGCAAATCCATCAAATTAGGAAAAAGCATAATGGAAACATGTGACAGATTTAGCAGCAAAAGTGTGCTTACCTTCATATGTTCCACTTTCCAAAAGAGCACCACTTTTCTCCAATTCCATAAAATCTTCAACAGTGATGAAAATATAGTCCACACCAGGGACTTCCCCCTCCTTATGTGGCCTTGTGGTGCCTAGTAATAACATAAAAGACACACTGTCAAGCATGTGAACTAAATGTAGAACGATCTTTTTGCAAGTTTTGGAAAATTTACAAAGTAAACGGTCTATACAACAAATTATATAGCACATCCTCCTTGTGAGGTTGTCTTTCAAAACCATATAGCTACATCTGTTGAAGCTGACAGAGTTATATGAGATGCATGTTTAAGATCATGCCAGATGCTCTTTGGATCCATATTATTTATTCTTACTAATGAAAATGTATCATACTGCAACTCTTTTTATGTTTCTAGAAAGACCCTCAGTGACACCAGGCATTCAGAGATAACACAAGTATTAGATGTGTATTTTCTATGGCTTCAAACAAAGTCTTGTCTACAATTAATCTGCTTAATGATCTTTTAAACATTTATTTAGCACACAAAATAATAAATCTGTAAGTAAATCTGTAAGGGTTATGTTCACATTGCTTGTTTCAATGCCATAAGTGGACTTGATAAATGGTTAGTCTTAAAGGACTGAGTGATTCAATTCACCTGCTAACCATGCTGTCAAACTGCAAAGGTGCTTATATTTAGTTGTTGCCTCTATTGTCATCTCTGGATGACAGAACTCCATAAATGCTGACAGACAATATTTCATACATGCTGAGAAGTGACTCGGCTTAGCTAGCAGAAGTTGACATGTTAGCAGGGAAGCATCTGAATTTGACCTAGTTTCCTAATGGTTCATTTTATTGTGGTCAGGCTATCCCTACTTTGACTGAAACCACTAAATAAGTCTCAAAACTCCATTTAGAAATGGGAGAGTTGTAGGTTATCCTCAATCTCAGAGTATTTGAAACATCTTAATAAATCAATTCTTTATCAATACCGTAGTGATTCCATCACAGTTGCAGGGTTTGGTTTCAAGGCTGTTGACACTGGTAGGTGGCTAGAAACCAGATCTTCCCCTTCCTGGACAAAAGTTAAATATTATGATATTATGCAAAAGACACTATCTCTTGCTCAGTTATTAATCCACCACCTTAAACACTGTATCATGACTCTTATATTATGCAGTAGTGATTCAGACATCTCTTCGGGTCAGCTAACATAAAATCTATTTCATCTACTTTTTTGTCTATTATTCAGACATCTGCATTTAAACCTCTTGAATCATTTTGTGTAAGACTCATTGTGAGATTAAGAAAACTAAGTCTAATTGTCTACATTTCTGCCACGTGTAAAACTATTACAGTCAATAGAGATATCATCTATGGTGGAAGCGAGAGAGCTATTCAGCTGCCTGCCTGTTAAGCACTCAGTTCAGTTAGCCATACATAGGTCTCTGTGGGATGCCTCAGATATCCATGTGAAGCTAGCAGGTATGCAAAGGACAAAATATCCCTTGTGTTTCCTCAAGTGGACAAAATTATCCTTTGCACTGCCCAAAATGCAGCTGTCCTAATCTCATACTGAATCCCACTCTGTAGCTAGAGTCTAATGGAGACTTCTGTGCAATGAAGAGCACATTGGAAGTGCAAGGTTCTCTCCATGTTAATGACAGAACTCCCGTGCCCTCAGTGATTCCTACTAGCCAGTGCTCAGCTTTGCCAAAGCACTGGATGGCCTTCAGAGTTGTCCAAACTCCTTGCTGTCTGTGGAAACATAATGGTACCCTAGTTAGGTTACCTGGACTGCTTGTCATAGACACCTTTCTCTCCTCACAGGCAGCCTGAATGTCTATGGCAAAGACTAAATGAGCCTGAGAAGCTAATATTTCAGTAGCTATCATCAAAGAATATTTTTTGATAAATCTATAAGATTCCTTCCCTCATTTCTTTGATTCCAGTTCCCTTTTCATCTCAACATTTAAAACTAAATCTCATCTTATTTGGCTATTTATTTCTTGGAATTTTGTATTTGCAGAAATGGGTTCGTTAGGATTGTGTTTCAGGGATGGTATGGTTAAAGCATTCAGACACTTGGAGTGTCCACAAATATGTTGAATTTACTCCCCATGGAATATCCGACCCCTGGGGATGCAGCAGCATCCTCGAAGATCTACAGACCTTTGTGAGAATTGTGCAGAAGCACAGGGATTCTGGCAAGCCCCCGAGCTCCTGGGAGCTCTGCTAACAGCACAGGCATCAGATGTTTGATCTGCATGGTCTCTCCCAAGGAATTTTTCACTCCCAAAATCTATTGACAGGAACTGTATCTTCCTCATAAAATGCAAGAGACAGGCAAGCTTCAGCAAATCAAGGCTATGTTGTTCCTAGTCACAACATGGGGAAGAAGCTGACAGATTAGATGAGTACCTCTCACTTACTGTTTCTTCAATAATTTTTTAGGTAGCCAAACTAGGATTGCCAGAAGTTTATCAAACAGACAAAAATACAAGTTACATAAATATGGAGGTAAGCCCTGCTTTGAGCAGAAATTTGGACCAGGTGACCTACTGAGCTCCCTCTCAACCTAAATTTTCAATGATTCTATCATATTAAGTGCGAATGCACTGCAGTGTGTTTGAAACACATCGATATTCAACAGTCATATTCAGCAAGGATGACTGCAAAGTCTAACAGGAGGTCCAACAACAGACTCAGTTATCCCTCTGTTTCTCTACTTTGGTGTCATGGTTTGGGCTGGGCTGGCCACCAAATGAATGACATATGCTCTCTTTGTCTGCTAGATATCTGCTAGAAGCAGTCACTGTCTGAAAAATACACTATTAATTTCAGAAGCTGCGGTTAGTTAGAAGAGACTTAACTGAAAAGTAAAATTACTGAAAAGCAAATTGGTTCTGTTTTACCTCAAACCAGGACATTTCATCACTGTCTTTGGTCAACTTGGCCAGAAAAGTGTAATGGACTAAATTTCAGATTCTGAATCCCTCTCTTAAATTGGAAGCTAAAGACCAGACCTTTCTGCCCTCATGTGACTTAGTCATGTTCTTTCAGATATGGTACATATATGAGAATGCTTGCATACGCCCTGCATTACGAATTGAATATTCTGTCTAATCTACTTCCCTTATTTCAAATGAAATGCATGGTCGAATTATACACTAATTCTGTATCCTTAACACACAGCTTAACTCTAGCCTGTCTGTTCTCCAGTCAAATTTCTCACGACCTATCGCCACACGTAAAGTAGCCAGGAGATGGTCTGTATTTAGACCTGCAGATGTAATCACTATCTTGTTCTATAACACTCCAAGATTTCAAATAGTTACTTTTTTGCTTCAAGATGAAATCAATGGATTTTTGTGGCAAAACCAAAAGACCCAGAACTCCACTTTAGAATCGCCAGTGGGCTACAGTACACAGCAGTTTCTTCATTTAGTCTTCCTGAATCTCAGTTTCCCACTGATTTTCCTAGGTGACTAAATTGCTACTGGTAATTCTACAGTATGTTTTCCTTTCTCCATTTCTCCTGCACCCCGTGGTTTCACTGGATATCCCAGCACAGAGATGAGGAATCCTTTCTCATGAAAGTTGAATTGAAATGGGGAAATTACACAAATGAACATTTTTAAGGAAAAGCAGATTTTCTAGAAAATTTCTTGCCAGTTCTACCTATGCCTGCTGTGTCTGTCCTACAATGCCAGGAGATAATACTGTCCCTCAGATGGTAACATGGAAGGTTCCACCCTCTTTTCTTACAACCCTTAGGGAGTGTGCTTCAATAGCTCTGCACTGTATCATATACCGAGGGCGGTACTCCTGTAAGATGTCAACTACTCCCTTCAGAATGGAGAAAAGAGCAAGCCATGACCACTAGTTGCATGCGTTCAGGGTGACTCTTACCCCAGGTACAGCAGTTTCCATTCCCACCAGAACTTTATTGCTCTTGATAAAATCTTACTGAGTCCCATTTCCCTCTGCATCTGTTCTCATTCCCTCAGCCCGTAGGACCTGAGATCTTGCAAATGGTTAAAGCAATTCCCTGGCTAATGGAATAATCAATAGTTATTGCCTTTTTTACTCCTTCAGCCTGGAGGGACCGAGTTGCTGCTATTAATACTTCTGCCATCCTTTAGACCTTTCTGTACGCACCATAGCGTTTGCAATGTGCAGGTTTACAGACTTGGAGGCAGTTACTGGAGAATCTTAAACACCCATCAAGGTCTGAACATTGAGGTCTATATATAGGAATCCTACAGACCATAGGTAATTTTTCTTTTTCCTTGCTTTTAAACTAATCCAGAGTTACTGTTCTTAATAAATTTTGTCTTTAACTACATTCGTATAGACAGATAAGCAGGCCTAAAAGCTATGGTGATTCAAGACTTAAAAAAAAGGATTAATTCCAAGGCTCATATTTTTACAGAAACACAACACCTCTTGTTATACAGCATCAAGGCTTAATAGGACACAGTTGCTACTGCTTATAATATTTAGCCTTTTATTAACGTAAAATGAAAATAGGAACACAGTTACCATTTTGTTACCATGGTAACGTATGAAAAAATAATCTTTGAATTCCATAATGAAAGAACATGATACTTTTAGATCTTGCAGGATCAAAACCAGCAAGAGATATTTGCACTATGCATATTTATGACAAATGCAATCTATTGTTGCTGTTGAACAGAAGACAGAAAAGGAGTAGCTTGCAAGTAACCACGACCAGTCCATACAAGTGAGTGCTGTCAGATGTGTAGGTACCTCAGAAATTACAGGAGCTTGGTCTACGAAGTCTGGACTGATACTGACTTTCTTTGATTTCATGAGCACTGCTTGCATCATTCATCAATTTGCTCTCAAAACCAATATTAAGGTCATTCACTAAGCAACTACTTTGTCTGGATTTATAACTTCAAGATGGATAGTTGGTACAGTTTAGAGATATTTGAGCTATGTGGCAGAATTTTTTTCTTTTTTAAAAAAGACCCTTTGCCTTTGCAGCTTGTTTCTTCTTCTGTTCTACAGGGGAAACACGGTGATTCACCATACTTCAGCACAAGCTTTCCATGCTTAATGTTATATTATGTGATGGTGCTATGTTTCTGGAGAGCAATTAGGTGCTTTTTACACAAATAGCCTTTGAAAGAGCATTTTTCTTTTAACTGAGTATAAGGCACCTGAGGGCATAAGTTTAGACACCTAAGAAATCTTTACAATGAATGGGAACAGGAGTGTGTTAATTTAATAGCAATAAGCTATTTTTGAAATACTGCTTGTATGAGCTTGGGGAGCAATAAATAACATGTAACATGGAAGTTTTATGTTGACTGCTAATGCAGATTGGAAAAATGGTCAGTTCATGTAGTGTTCAGTCCAGATTTCCATTATTAGTAAAAAAATATAGAATTATTAACTCTGGAAGAACTCCGGGGTTGGAAAGCTCCACACCAGTTTGTACAGGTAAGAGAACAACTAGGAATTTAGATGTCTCTTTTTAAATCTCATAACCCAAGTACAAAATTATAACATATTAGTGCTTATTTGGGAACAAGGTGCTCAGTTTGAAAATATTTCTACTTAGAAGCACTGAATCTTCACAGTCCCTGTCCAGCTCTGCTACTTTCAAAAGCAGGGAAGGTACTCCCTCAATATTTCTTTTATTGCTAACTCCATGTAATTATGCATGATAGGAAAAGAGGCAAATTTATATATCTGTCAGCATAGGAATACAAATGTTAATTAAAAATTCTAGAATTATGACAGGAAAGGCTCAGAAAGGTGTTCTGTGCTCGGTACCATAGACACGTTTTCAAGAACACTTCATAGTAATTAATCTGTAATTCACAGTAAGTAATCTGTATTTTACAGTCTTTGGCAGCATTACAAGGATAATATCACACGAGCAGTGTTCCTGTACAGTCTATATGATGGTGAGGAGAGCAGAAGTAAAGGCCTTAGTCCCTGCATGATCCTATACCTGCTCACAGACTTTGTGCACAGGTTTCAATCCTCTGACCTTATAGGCATATTATAAATATTTACATTATTACATTTGTTAGTTGCAAGTTAAGTGCTAACATGGTACACCTCTTTGCTATCCAAGCACCTTTACAGTTATTTAGCTGATTTGTATTTGGAGTCACAGATTGGTTCCTATTGCATGAGGTAAATACAAAAGCAAAAGTGTGTCTTTGCCACAAGGATTTACAGTGTAAATGAAAGGCACAGTAATAACCTAGCCCTTTTTGCATAATGATCTACTCCTAGATTCATTTTCCAAATGCATGGAAGCGAGTAGGGCCTTATTGTGTTTATTTGTTCCAAATGTAACAAAACATAAAGAGAAAAAATCTTTACTATATAAAGCCCTTTTATTAGACATTCTACTGAAAATTTGTTCTGTAATTCTGCTCTGTACAACAGCTTGTTGTAGAAAGCGGTACGCCAGGCTGTCATACATTACAGTAGCTGGAGGGATCCCTCCTGCAGAAACAGACTGCTAATCTTTAATAAACTTCAGCTGAGCCCTTCGTACGACCTTGTATACATTTTGCCTTAGAAAAATTCAACAATGTTTAATTAGCTCTTTTGTTTGTTTGCCAAATTACTCTGGGACACTATTACTGTGAGGAACTGAAATGTATGGGAAATTACACCTATCTTGTCAAATTACTAACTGCATTAAACAGAGAAACACCACATTCGTCTTGATCTACTGAATTCCCAGCTGAAGAGAATAATAAACATAATTTTCAAGTAAAGTGATTTTAGATGTACCACAAAGCAGGAAGCTTCAAGTGTTTATGATACTTCTTATAACAACAACATAAAACACAATGGCATAAGCCCCTTCTTGCCAAGGGTCATGAAGAGGAAAATTTTTTTCTCTTTCTAAGCGTCTAAAACCAGCAATTTCTCTGATGCACCCCTGTAAAAATAAACGCAGAATCAAAGGAATGAATTCCAGACTCCTGAAAATATCTTTCAGGGGTAATAGTTTCAAACTGCATTTACAAGCAGGTTTTTGGAAAATGTGGTCCTGAAGAAGTTCTCCAGGTTAATCAGTTCAAACACTGCTAGCAAAGGTGCTAAATGCTCTACAGTGAGGCAAAGCCAGGCATTTAGCAGTTGCTGAGTTGTGAGACAGCAGCACTATTTGCAATGTTACCTGTACACAGAGAGAAAAATCAGACACTATTTGGAAGAAACTGTGTTTTTACCATCTCCAGGATTTTCTGACCAAGTTTAAGTAGAAAGGGAAAAGCACTTAGGCATACCTCATCACAGAACTAACAGTTTCATTTCTGGGTGTATAATTCATGTGAATTAAAAGGAAGTTTTCCATTCCCTGTGCATCATCAGTATCCACTGATATTGGCAGAAATAAGAGATTAACTACATGGTTCAATCCAGTGTCCACTGAAATTAGGTGGGGAATTTTTGTCATATCAAAAAAACCCTTAAAAAATAAAAAAAGGCTGACCCATATTTTCAGCAGATTCTAGTATACTTTGGGGTTAATGACATTGTTACTTTTTTATTTTTCCTGAAGAAGTAAAATGTTAGATTGTGAAAAGCAGTCGTAAGGGACTGTGTACTAGGTTGTAGTGCCCACATTCTATAATACCACATAATTTTTATTTTATATTTTGTAGTGTAAAACAGAGACAGTGACTTCCTGGATTTGAGATCTACAATGCATATAAAACCAGATAAGCATGTCCTTTATGGAAAGAATATGCATTCAGCCTGTGGTTCTTTAGATTTTCACTTTTTCTAAACTTGAGACATATGCATTCTGTAAGATAGATAAGCTCCTGCCTGGTGGTTAGCAGAATTATTGCACTCCAGATGCATATATCCTTTCAAATACTTTTTTTTTTGATTCAATATGCATTCAGTAGCTTCTGATTAAACACAGCCTGGGTTTTCTATTTGTTCTTTTGGTTTCGTGCAATATGACAGACACTGTACATTGTGCATAAAAACAGCTAAACAGATAATTTATGCATTTTAAAAATTAAGTCATATTGGAGCTGAACAGAAAAGTAAAATCGGGACATGAGAGTGACAGCAGTTCTATCTGAGGACTGCTGGTAGGAAGGTTATTTATTCGTTTATTTGGTTAGTTATGAAAGGACCAAAGGACCACTGGAACCAGCAAGACACGCAGAGAAGAAACACAGCACAAAAGCTTTAGGCTGAGACAGATACTTGAAGACTTTTCTTCAAGTGAAAACTGTGACATATCCAGAGCTACCCATTACACCATGCGAGGATCCGATCATTGCACTTTGATGCTGTTATCCTGTGACAGGCACTGATATTCTGGGTGTTCCCTCTACAAAGGTACATGACTCATGGCCTGGTAATCGTGGCATGAATTGGGTCACTTTCCTGCTGTTGGTGAATTCCTCATTAAGTCTGCAGAGTACTTTCTTTGAAGAACAACTCTGACCTAGCATTAAGCCCAACTATACAAGTTCCATTGCCAGCACAGCATTTGAGCAAATAAAACATCTTTTTTCCATTACCTTTGCCAAGAGTATTTTTTAAGATGTTAACAATAGACTTCAGAGATAAAAACTAGTAACAGAGAACTGTGAATACTTTGTGTCGTTAGGCATGGAATATTGCAGAAGAGACCTGTAAAAAGTGTCAGAAAAGCTGTTGCTAATGCAGATATCATAAACACTTAAAATATATTCTATTTAATGACTGGAAAATACCAAATTGGGAAATTTTGGGTATTCTGGCATTTGGAAGTTCAGACCATACAGAGGTTAGCCAAGTGCCTGAAGGAATCTGATTGTCAGTGCTCAAAAGGTGAAAAGATGGAAAACCAGTTATGAATCATTCTGGATTCCACATTATTGCCTCAAAAGTTGTTTTTCATTAAGGCCATGAAGCTCTAGAAGACACTGGGATTTTATTCATAAAACATTTTAATGTCTTAGCAAGCACCTCTGCAATATATCCCAGTATCTTTCATGCTTATTATAAAACTAAAAAACAACATCAGCTTTCAAAACAGATATGAAAGAAAGAAACAAGTGAACTGCTCTAAAGAAACATTTGAGAATGGAAATTGGAAAACCTGTTGATAAATAGATGGTAGGTTGTGCTGGTAGGATGTTGGGGGGTTTATTTTGGCTAATTAGGAATTTGTAGAGCTAATAAATAATTAATAAAGTCCAAGATTGTTCTTTGTACATGCTTTAGACATTCAGTGTTGCTCTTTCATGCATTTCCCCTCTTTCAGGTAAAGATATAAGCTGAAACATGATGATAAATCTCTACCCCTTTTGGAATTTTAGGCTTTTATTCTCATTGCGCAGAATTGTTTACACCCCCATAAACCTTTATTTCAACTACAAACAACAGGTTTTTACATGAAAGTGAATGTATGTGCACAAGAAAACGATCTGAAGAATCAAGACATTCATTAGGGCATTTTGATGAGAGAATCATGTATGCATGTGCATTTATGTTTCCATACATTCCTTCAGATTTATAAAAGTTTTCTGTTAATGAGATCTAGACAGAGACTTTTGATGTTACTAATAAAATAATGGTACACCTAATTAAGTGCAGAATGCTTTCTACTACTAGAAAAACTTAATTAGAACATAATTTCTTAAGGTCTTTGGAAGAACAAAGCCTTTTCTGAGAAATCTCTGATTTTTTTGCAGCTCTTCAAGAGGACTGATGATGTAGTTAAAGAACTACTTGCATAGTAGTCTGTTGGCATGTGTGCATCTGGTCTACTATTACAGCCGAATTTTTGCCCAGTGTTAGCAATTCTGTTCTTCCTACTGATAGTCCAACTGATTGGAGCATCAATGGAAATATTAAATGAGATTTGGGATACTTTGTTCAACTGTGATGTCAAAACATTTGTAATACTGCATGTTAATATAGTTTCAGAAATCTTGGAAACACACCACATCTGGAATAAGGGACAACATTTCTGCTGTCAACAACAGAACCTGCTTTTATACCATGATTTTATTAACATGAATAAACTGTTGTGGATGACTTTTGTTAGCCGGCTTGTACATGTTACTACAGAGAACTGAAGAACCTACTTAACTCATATACAGGCCATAGTGCACCTTGAAAGATACTGCAATGCCTGCAATAATAACTTCTAAACTGAAAAAATACTACTGTTCTTATCCACTCTACATATTTTACACAAACTTAGGGAGCCAGCCACCCTGTATAATGTCTATTTAATAGTATATTTTAAAAGGATTTGTGAAGCTGTTAGCTATTGCTACTAAATCTCTGAAAATATTGATAAATGGATCTTCTAAATATACAGTCTTACTTTAAGAGGCATTAAAAGAGGGACTGTGGAACAGGCTACCATAGAAACCATCCACAGATATATTCCTAAAGGCAAACTCACTTCAGGTGTTTTGGAAGTTTATGTCAACAATACAGAACAGTTAATTAATGAATCAATAGTATGAAACAATAACAGGATTTTAAGGGTTATTTACTGATTAGGGCAGATGACATACAGAAAAATTAGGGGAGTTTATGCTTAAAATAGGGAAGCTAGTTAATATATGCAAATAAAAAAAAAGTCTGTACTTAAATTAGGGCAGTCTTCAAACACAAGTCTAAAATTCTCTCTCTGTAGTCTTCATAGTTGTGTTCTATACCTCTGAACAATATCTATCCAACAAGGCATGCGATTAAGAAACAATCCAGAGTACACCCCTTCTTCTGAATCAAAAAGTACTTTGGAAAACTACGATGGATGGTGTCTGAATGGTAGGAGAGAGTTACCAGGTACTTGGTTTCCTTTAACTTCCAGTCCATCGTTTGTTTTGATGGTTTTATTCCTTGTCTTTCACCCCCAAAGTTGATATATACAGCCAAATCTCTGCACCATTCACCAGACAGCTGGACTAGACCTTGGTTTGGTGATAAAAAATGCACATATGTAATAGCAGATATTGTTGCACTAATTTTTAATGAACAGAGTTCGAAGAAATGAGTGAGTGGCTGCACAACACCTCCAGAAGATTCACAGCTGAAATCCCTGGCGGCCAACTGCTATCCAGGCAGCAGAGCAAATGCTGAACTGAGACACAGGGAATCGTATTCCCTCGGTAGGGATCCCATCAGCGCTAGACGGGATTTCTTACTGTGGGATGCCACCGCGTGCTGCAGGAAGGCTTTGAGCAGAAGGAGAAGTCCTGCTGAGAGACTGCTTCCCCCGGCAGTGCTGCTCGGTCTGTGTGGAAGCACATTTCTCATGCGAAGGTTACAGGCTATCAAACGCTGTACCTCTTGGGCACGTTGGCATAGCAAGCACGTGTTTTCTTGTCTGCTTCTAGAATAAGAGAAAGTATCTTGTTCCCTTTTTCCTTCTTTTACTTTCCACTACAAATAGCAAAGGTAGGATATAAACAATAATGATGTGGACTCCTTGGTAAAAACTTTTCTGTTGCTCTTCTTCATCCACTGTTTCTCATAGGCAATAAAGTTTTGATTGAACCATGAACTTACGCAGTAAGTTACCAGAATGCTTGATTTTTCTGTTTTAAAAAGTCCAGTTTAAAACAGTGGGAAAGAATATGTACTCTCCTTCTTTCAGATAAATGAATGCCTTGTGGAACAATTCTACTGCGCTATTCAGAAAAGAAATGTATTATTTTGAAACCATCTTAGTTTTTATATTGAATTATTTTCCCTAAAAACATGACTCCCCATAAAAAAACAACTATTTGAAACAGATTTCTTCCCATCTGTTTTTAGGAAAAAAACTGTTTTCAGCTTAACTCACATTAATAAAAAAAAATCACTGTTCAGTAACAAGTTGAATAAATTATTTATACAGGAGTAATTATATTATAGCATACTCACAAACTTAAAAGTGCCTGCTGCAGATTTAGATATTGTGACTATCTTAAAGTTTTTAAAAGAAATTTTAAAAACTTTGTTCATTCTTCTGAAGATAGAAAAAAAATAAGCTTAGATTTAACTTCAAAGGAGTCAAATACAGTGAAGGTGAGGAAATAAATGTCATGTAATTTTGAATGTGGGGAAGCCCACTGCTATTCTTATCTCCTACAGGAATTATTTCTGAGGTGTAACTATAGCACTGGTGAAGGTCATTTCAGGAGGACTACATGCTCCAACTGATGGACAATTTCCTTATTCTAGAGGAACATAAGTGCTATGTGGAAGGTTATGTCTGAATAAAGAAGGACTTGGAACAACCTGAAAGATTTCAGTCCCAGGTGTGACCTTGATATTCTTCTTGTATTCAGCAGTGCTGAAAGAAAAATCATTGGTGAGTGGCAAATGTTTCTCTGCATGGCTAATTAAAATTGCTGCTTTTCATGTACAGTGAGGCTTCGTTTTCTGATATGATGAGTTATAATAATCAACCTTGCAACATGCAATTCAGTAGTCACTAGAGATGAGCTAATTCCACTTATTTTAGCTCCAAATGGATAGCAAGAACTGGCATCTGTTGCTACTGATGATAACAGAGCAAATTAAAAGTACCTATTGCAAATTGAAACATATCTAATTATACTACTTTTATTTTTATGGATGTTATTAATTACTATTTAAGAATTTGTAGAATTAAGAGTTAGTATCAGAAAACTGAATTCCCTGAAGAGGGTGGGTCAATGATTCTAGCTCCCCAGCGATCAGAGAATGTGAATAATCCTTATTTTGTAATTACGCCCCTTCTTTACTTTTATACATCTTAGCATTTTTACTTCTTCAAAGTTCTGTTCATAAGCTCTGTATAGCTATGTACAGTATTGCTATTGCTTTTTCACACTAATCATCTCTCTGATCCAAATCCTAATGCAATGATGTTTTTTTCTGGACCACGTGCCATTAATACAGTGGTCCCTTCATCCCAATATGTAGAAGTGCCACTGCACTCAATAGCAATAAAATCTGAGATGAATTTATAACTTGGCAATTTACTGAAAGTGGTGTACATGACATACATTCATTGCCTGATAAATAAATGTTCTGTTACCTCCAATATCTTCTTGTCATGAAGTATGGCTCATGTTCAGACACTACAGTTCTAGAAATCTTCATGCCAGCCTACTTCCTCCTTATTTGAGCCATAGTCAATCTCTCTAGCTGAACAGTTCCTCTTGAAAATAAAATATCCCTATGAAACAGATACAGCATAATCTTTGTATTTTTGCTGTGTGTTCTTATTCCCATTATATGTAGTAGACCTAGAAGAATTAAATGACTGTTTTGGGGGTATTATCCTTTTAGTCTCAACCCTTTTCTTGTGATCTCTTGAGACAGTTGACAGCTGCTTAGTTTCTCATGGTAAGGGGAATAACAAACAGTTATAATAACTATAATAACTAGTTGTAGATGTTCCAATTCACCTTTGGGGAAACAGAGTTTCTGACAATTGTTAAAAGGAGTCCTCAGTGCCTTGGTTAAAAAACTTGTATGTTCTTATCCCCACTCATGAAAGAATTTAAATTCTGGCTATATGGTGGAATTGTAGTGTTATTGTCTAGCACAGTGTCATGGATTTTCAGGAAATATTGTTATCTAGAGTTTGGGAAAAACTCCGTTAAATCAACATATATATGTATGTATGACCCAACTCTACACAACTGATTCAAATGACACTAGATCAAACACCCTGATTTTACTCCATGAATTGCCTAGAGCAAGAAGCTAGTCTAATTTTCCGTGGTAATGTTTCAGAAATGCATATAGATTCCACATGTTAGAGTGAAAATCCACATTTAGAAGCACAAAGAGGCTAGCAGCGATTCTGGGCAAAGTGCTTATTCCTACATCCTTGAAAACTGATTCCATAGGTTCCACTTAAACTTTTCTGCTTGTTTCATTATGTGTATTTTCACCGAAATGCTGACAGCAATATTAGGAAAACTTTCCTTTGTTACTTGCCCTTGATTTTCTCTAACTGTTCTCCCAGCTGCCTTGGACAAGGTCACTTTTTTTTTTTTGGTCCAAAAAAGGAGGGGGGTGGGGAGAAGAGAAAAAGGAAAAAAAAAGGAAGTTCCATTTCTGCAGATTTGTTGTGCTTTTCTTTACTAACGCAATACTGTTTGGCTGCTCCATCCTAATTTTAAGCTCCTAAAAGGAATGGCTAATAATCCACTGACGGTTTCACAAGCATGCTGACAAAATTCAATGCAGGCCTGTGCTGTATGACTGAACCTCCAAGGCTTCCTGTGTATTCAGCAGAGAGTGATTTCAGTCAGATTGATACTTCTAGCTTCTCCATTGACTTTAGAAGACACTTAGGACCAGGAGCCTCCTGCTTATTAGCCTCCAGTATGTGCTTAAAGTTAGGTGAGGTGAACCCAAGCTAAAGTGTTTTTGCACTAGGCCCCAGCTAATGGGCTTTCACGAGATAAATCCAGCAAAGGCCCTTCAGGTGTTTTCTCCCAACAGATTATCAATAAACCCACCAAGCTTCTCAAATTATACAAACACCACTTTTTGGGAAAGCACTTACCTGAAATACAACCGCAGCTACTAGGAGGGGACAGTTCATAGTTTTGGGTAATATAGCTGTGGGTGAGTTGCGTTCAAATACATCATTGTGGCAACTAGCCCACTGGCTTAGGAATGACAACTTCAATCAATTATGGTTGTTTCAAATGATCTCTGGAGTTACAAAAAGCGACAAAGCTCTCATCTGAAAACCATACTAATGACAAAGGTGGCAAATTTCCAGCCAGTGTCCAATGCAACAAGTAGAACTTGTTATCAATACACTCAGATGTTAATAGTTCACTAGAAGTTTTGTCTATTAATAGAATGTGAATCTGTATCAAAGCATACAAAGATAGGTAACCAACAATAAGCCACAAGAATATAAATCAGCTTCTAAAATCAGAAAGTAAATTCTAATCAGGATAAGAATTGACATAATAAACAAAAATGTCCTCAGCAGACATTTCTTTTTTAGTTTACCCACAAGAAGGAATGCACACTGTGTGTTTGGCCTTGGGTAGAACATAGCACTTTTTCTCGGTGATACCCATTGCTTACCTCAAGAGCTGTACATTGATACATGGTCAATGTTATGGAGAGGCTGCTAAATATGCAACGAGCATCTGAGAAGTGTTAAAGACCAAGAGAACATCAGCTGCATCAGACCATGTAAATGATCCCACTCTTTTAGCAGAAAGGTAAAAATTCAATTTAAACGAATTCTGAAGACTAAGTTAATCAGATTAACCACATTTCAAACTGCATTCAAAATGTGGTTATACAAAATTGAGAGGTGATTTCAGCAGCTGTTCCCTACTGCCTCTCCTCTGTTGTTTGATTTTCATCCGCTAAACTGTGTTTTTGCCTCTAGATAACACAGGAGGCATTACAGACAATATTTTGCAATTGGTAATCTGATAACTGATAATTTGGAGGTGACTTCACTAAAGTCAACAAGTGAAATAATAATAGGCCTCTCCTTTCTCCTCCTGCAGTCAATAGCAAAACTACAATTCACTGAAATGAGAGCATGATTGAGCCCAAAAATTAATAAATGAGAACGACATCATAAGAATCAATACAGAGTGCCGTATCTACCAAATCATGAGCTTCTGTGTCATGAAGAATAAGTCAAATATGTGTGTGCCATTCACGTAACAACGGAGCATTTCCTCTCATCAGTCAAACGGAAGCAGAAACCTCATTTCAGTGTTATTAATGAAAGTAAGACAGTATAACTTAAAGATACATCTCCATCAAAACCCAAGGAATGCCGGCCCATTGCTTAGAAATAATTTACAAGGTTTAATTTTGGCTTAATTTTTACTAATATAAGTGAAAATCAGAATTTACTTCAGAGAAGTGAGAGAAATTAATGTCTCAGATCACTTTTAAACCCAGAGATTAATAATGTCCAGACATACAGCATGAATGTTGTAGAAACTTTTGCACTCACAAAAAATAATGATGAAAATCCAGCAGAACAAAAAATAAAAATGGAATGAAATGCTTTTATTTTGAAGAATGCGCAGAGGAGACTGTCCTTTGGGACAACTTTTCAGCATCATGATCCTTTCTAGGAAAAGGTGATGTCCCTACACTCGCACTGCAGGGCTGACTTGCTACGTCTGGAACTGTTGTGATGGAGAACAGGAAGACAGGCAGTTGATTTTGGCTCAGGCTCCTTCCTTGTGTTTTTGCGGCACATGACATTTGTCACTAAGCTGTTTAAACACAAATACTGCTGTGCTCACTCAATACTAGTCAGGATATACTGTTGTATGCAGTCTTGCCAAACCTCAGCTAATACTGCTGTTACAATTATTTCTCCAGGGGAGAACAACAATGAGTTCTGGAAGGATGAGGCACTGCTGCAGTCTTTACTGGAACAGCAACACATCAACATTACAAGCATCAACTCTTGGGCCACCATGCTCAGCAGAAGGTAGGAGTAATTTACACCTTGGGAATTGACTTCTCTCCTCAATTACCAACAAGCCTCAAGTTTGCCATGCAGTAGGATTTCTTTTATACAGCTGTTGAACCAGCTCACATGGAGTAACATTCAAATCATGTACCTTCTCTGCCAGGCTACCAGGTTGAATTTCAACTTTAACTCCCACTTTGTAGTACTAGTTTACCACAGACAGGGAGGAAACTCAAGAAATCCTCCAGACAAAACTGTCAACCCATGGACAACATAGGTATACCACTGGTGGAGCATCTTTGTAAATTGTTTGACAAAAGTAGCATATCTTCAATGACTAAGTATTTAGATGTCACATCGAGCTGTGACTTTAGCATCTAATCTGCATACTTTAACACTAAGTTCATTGATTTATAACTGTGCTTCTTGTTTTTAAGAAGTTTGTTTGGTTTTGTTTGCTTGTTTGTTTAAAAGAATGTACTTCAAAAAATTTAATTTAAATTCCAATATAGAGAATAGAGAAACATTAAATCTAATAACACTTCTTTAGGTTTTGAAAACCTAGTCAAGAACACTATTGCTGAATCAGTTGATCTTGAGGAAGAGAAATGACTAGAAACAAGCCTTTTTTGTTTGAGCTATATTAAATGGTTTCCTGAAAGTAGAATAAAACAATGGCATCAACAAAAAGATTTGTGTTGGCTGAACTCCACAAGAAGAAAGCATGGAGAAGAAGTAGAGCTTTCAATACATTGGGTTTACTTAAGGCATGAAGCTGTCAAGGGTGCCAAGTATATTTTTATTGAAGTAGTAGATGCATGTGTGCACCTAAATCATATTGGTTGGCTGAATTACATATAATAAAGATAATAATTATAAATGAAGTAATGCTATAATTACTGCATAAACCCACCTCTTACATATCCATTGAATCTAATTTTTGCAATATGTATTGCTTGCACATCATTCTGTATAAGGAGCATTGAATTTTAATGACACTTTAGGATAATTTAAGGATTAAGAATTATGAGTGCAAATTGGCCTGTTTATTATTTAACTCACAGTTGTTCTTTTTGTGAATTTATTTTTATCAGAGTAGAGAAAATTAATTCACCTCTGATATGTTCTGTGATTCAACAGAATCTTCACAGAAAATGGAACTAAGGGTGGTGATATATGTCTAGAAATCTTGCATTCAAGTGCATCTAATGAAACCTTTCAACTTCTTGTTGTGATATTATTCAAAATATGTATGCAATAAAGAAAATTGCATGCCATGTACCACCGGAACATAAAAGATTGCTTCCAAGTTTTACTAGTCAACAACATTTTGAGTAAGTAATCTTATAACCTTATGAAGATTTTGGAAATAACTTGTTCATCACTAGAGGGAGTATGTTATATTTCTATCTGAGATGTTCTATTATCAATCTAAATTCTGTATCACTTTCACATTTTTTTCTCTGATTTTTTCAAATTTTTAAATAAGTATACACACATCTCTTAACTCTTCACAGGAGTACCAAACTGTCACTACGTAAGAAGGTAAAAGTGCAATATAGCCTGTTGGATTTTTGATCAGCTACAAGTGAAAAATGACCAAGTTAAATGGGCTCAGCTGATGCAAATCTCCCACAGGAATCAGTTCTACAGTTCCTGACATTCAGAAGTCTGGCTGTGGGGCTTTTCTTCTGAAATATCTGAAGGAAATAATACACTTATGAAGAAACTAAAAATATGTAATCATGTCTGCAACTAGCATGAATTAAAGCAATTTTATTGATTTATACTAGCTAAGAAGTCGACCTGTGGCTTAAAAAATTTTTGAGTAATTGAAATCAAGCTCATAAATCACACAGTACAATTTCCTCATACTTTAATATTAATTTCAGTCTAAATTATACAATAAATAATGCTCTCTATATTACTGCTACTTTATCTATCTTACAATCCAATAAAGTCAAGGAAGTCACCGCAGGTGAATTAGTTCCCTAATATCACAAAGCACCATTATATCACCTGCTAAACCTGCATGGAATCTTGTGTATAGTTCTTTTGGGGGAGTTGTCTTTCTTTTTTTAAAAAATCTGTGAACCATATAAGATCCAAAAATGTGCTCTCTATCTAAAATGTAGGCGAGTCCGAATGTTTGGCAGAAGCAACAGGTTTCAGAGAAAATGTTAAGAAGATACAGCAATTAGTATTGCAAAAGTAATTGTTCTTGTATGGTAGCCATCTTAACAAGAAATTAGTTTTGCTGAATAAAATAAAACACATTTCTCCCCAAAGTGAAAAAGCTAAAAGAAAATATCCTAAGGTAAAATATAGTGGGTCCTAAACTCTTTCAAAAGTATCCTCAGTAGGAAGCAACAAGAATAGAGAACAACTGTACAAGACCATCAAATTATTTGCCATCACCCCAAGCAGCACTACCCCAGAAGGCCTTGTGTTATAGCAATGTGGATGTGTCTTCATTCTTTGGTTCTCTGACCTTGGATGTTGCTGACTATGTAGATGTGTTAATTTTTGATGACAGTATCACCTGAGTTTATACCATTAGACATTTTAGTAGTAATTATAACTGTCCTTCTAACAAAGAAAAACTGAACAGTTCCATAAATGTTCTCTTATTGTTGCTTTTTCTTGAAAAAGTTGAAAATCAAAATGTTACGAAAGCTGAAACGTATGTCAATCTTACTTATATTCACTAACTCTTTTCATAATGGTAATGACAAAACAGCTACAGCAAAACCTGATGCATAGAATTATATACTAGAAATAAATGTATTAGCCATGAGAAAACAGAAGGAAAAATACAAGAATCATAGACACATTCTTTATCCACATGATCCCAGGGTCCCTAAAGATTTTGTGCTATTATAAGAATACATTTAAACACATGTAAAGTAAATGAACTCATAATATGTTGACTCTGCTACAGCAAGTAGTGTATAAATAGATAACAAGAAGATGGGAGACAGAAGAGTAAAGATGAGTATAAGAAATCAGATGCAGGTCCAGGGCATGTATGTTCCAGGATCTCACAATGGAGGGATTTAATTAATATTTCAAATTTTACATTATGGAAAAGTGACTGATGTCTCCCATTATAAAGTATTTTTAAAGCAAACATTCAGTTTAATGAATAATTACGTGCCTCATAAAATGTCTAGTACCATGATCTATCTAGTAGCTAGAAGCTGAGCATTCATGCAGTGAGACTAGAAAAAGGTGCACATTTTTAATATAGAGGCTAATTAACTATTTGAATTATTATCATGTAGCGGATTCTCTGTATCTTTAAAGTTTTTTTCACAGGAATTGGTCTTAATTGTTAAAAGTGGTTGAAGAAATCTATCCTTTATGTAACATAGGAGGTCAGACCAGGTGAACATAATGATGCCCTCTGGCTGGAGAACTTCTGACTCTATGAATTCAGCATGCAGTTAGTGAAGTATTTAGCTACAAAAGTATTAGCACTCTCATTTTTGGGTAGTGTACCCCTACTCTTCCTCAAGCTGCCTCTCAGCAAAGGCAGGTAAATGGATGAGACTGACATAGAAGCAGCAGCTTCCAATCATATGAAAACTTACCTCCATCCATGCAGGGATAAATTATAGTCTACAGAAGATGTATGACACTTATCTTGCATACTTATAGTTCAGGGATTTCAAGTCCCAGAGGTCAAAACGATCTCTGCACTGCTTAAGAATTGGTGACCAATCTAAAATATGCAAGCAGACTACTGACTGTAACTCCCTAGTCAGTTTTTTTCTTCACCTAAAAAAAATGTCTACTGCTCCTAACTGAAACTGGATCTACCAATGCAATGGTTTTGCCAGAGACATCCAAGAATGCCTTAGCCTAAACTCTCCCCTGATCATTCCAAATATACAGAAAGAAAGAGTAGCAAAAACTATCTATAAAGATATTAAGAGGGGGGAAAAAAATTACATTAAGAGTAATCAAACACCGGAACAGCTTGCCCAGAGAGATTTTATCATTTTAGATGCTCAAAGTGAGCTTGACAAAGTCTTGAGCAAAATGATCTACTGCCCAAGATGGATATGACTTTGAAGTTGGTCCCCCTGCGAGTGGACTGTTGGACCAAAAGATCTCTAGAGGTCCTTTCTAGATTAATCATTTGATGATCCTGTGATAATGAAGTTTATCAATACAAGAAGTGGGTGTTGCTAGTCAATTACAAATGTCTGGCAGGGTGCTGCCTCTCAGCAAGTGAAGTTTAATGCATCAGTGGCACCAGGCTTTGCTTGAGATGTGTTTTATGCTTTTGAATCTAGTATCAAAACTTGAATTTAGGAGGGACCATTCCTATCCCGTTCCAGTTAGATGCTTGAGAGTGTCTAACACAAGTCCCAAAACATGTAGCAGACTTTTCACTAACTAAACCATGTGTGCTTAAGTCCATCCTGAATGCTCATTTACACCTATGCTTTCTCCTCCCAAGCTGTCTAGCAAATAGGAAGACATTCAAGAAAATGTTATCTGATGTAAAAATGGAGCCAAAGAACATATTATAATTTGGTTACAGTAAGCCAATCACTGGGAATGAAAAATAGAAAATGTAATTTATTGTATTTTAAAGAATGATGTGTTACTTTATGCAAAAACAATGTCTATTTGCCTTCTGCTGACAGATATAGTGCTGCAATAAAAAGTGAAATATGTTACATAGAAGTAACCATAGTAATGTTTATTGAACAAAGAAACCTAAGATCTTTAGCACTTCACTTTTCTAAAGCTCCGCAGGAGCCCTGCAGGAACTCATCCTTATTAACTGGTATTAACAGAAGACATATTACCAACAGAACTGGTTGTACACAAATGTATAGATATGTTTTCTGAGGCAGGGACATGTTACATGATACTCATAATTAGGAACAGGACACAGATGAACCTAAAATCTCATCCTGTAAATCCATCTCCCTTGTGCTGGGACATAATGATTCAGTTTTGTTGATTGGGGAATACAGAACTAACATAAACAGGTTTATTGGAAGTTTATTATTTCTTTTTTTGTATAAAATTCATTTATGCTGTCAAAGAAAACTAATGACTGGATTCGCATTTACCTCATATGGCTCTACAACACATTAGCATGAAAAGGCCCTAGAGGGGCTATGTAATTTCTCCATTTTGTTTAAGCTGCATGTTGTAAAGCCATGATGGTACAGATGTGAAGGAGACATACGTTCTCCCACTGGCAACACACTTTACTTTTCTTTAACTAACAGGTTTGAAATTAACTTTTCATTCTCCGTGGACTTCTTGATTCTCCAGCATAAGCTCGATACTTTGATGAACTTAAGAAGGTTTGTAGAAGATCATGACTGAGAATTCTGTTTCTGTTAGAAAGGTTTTGAATGAGCTACCCTTTATGATGGTTGTAACAAATTTTCTAAAAAGCAGCAGTTTTGGTGTAAAAATATATCCAATATATGAAGAGATATTTTTCAAGTGCACAGCTTACTTTGCTTTTTTATTAAATGCTTATACATGGCTATTTTATTTTTGGAAGAGATAATATTTTTGCTGACATTTTGTATTGAGGTAAAATAAATATAATGTGGCTGATCCTGCAAAGCTTACTATCATGTCATGTTCATTTACAGAGTGATTTCTACAGGTTAGCTATTAGAAAATGTACTATTTCGCTCCTGCTTGGAAATTAGATTCTACTTGGAAAAAGGAGAATCTCCTTGTAATTTCATCTTTTTTTCCATTTCACTTACTACAGTTTTCAGCTGCATTCTCCAAGGTGCTCTAGAATGATTTTACTTCACATTGTTTCATCACAGGGAATATAAACAGCAGGAAAAGTGTAATTAAACGTAAGATAGGTTGATATTTCACCAAAGCTTAGATTAAGATCCCTAATTATTTCATATAGGCCCTATTTGTAACTTTTACAGTTAAATAAAAACAGTAATCAGAGAAAAGAAACAATGCAAACTACACAGCATAAAACTGCAAGCAAAACATACTGCAATAAATGACAAAGTAGAAAATGATGTAAAGTCGACAACAGTGCAGACAATAGTTCATATAAAACATGAACAATACAACTAATGTAACTGTTCTCAGCAATGCAGTATTTAATGTAAGAATGAAGTTATTATTTTAAATGTTACCTAAAACATTTAAACTCTAACGCTCAGAGGAAGTTAGTTAAAGAAGTTTTTTTAGCTTTGAAAGGTCAACAAGAAAATATCACCTCATTCCTGAAGTACAAACATTTTCTGTACTGTGTTTAGAGGCACAACTGATGACCCAGTGTCCTTCCTTGATATACGGGGCTTTTTCCTATCATGAGTATTTTTTTCCTCTAACATCCATTCCTTCAGAAACACAACCACTATTCATTGTATAAATTTTCTACACCAGTAGCAATATGATCTTCTATATTTGGTTCACAGCATGAAGGGAAATCATTTCACCTTCATGCAATAAAATGTACTATTATACCATTTTATGTCATGTCATCAGGAATATTCCAGACTTCTGACTGGCCAGCAACGTACCAAAAAAACGTGAAAATGAAAACCAGCTTGTTAATCTTGTTTATTTTCAGAAAATTAATGGTAAAATGAAAACTGAAATTTCACTTCAGATAATTTATCGTTTTTTAAAAAAAATTATCTTTACAATACTACAATACAAAAATACTGGGTTAGCACAAATGCCTTCAGTTAAGTGTTCATAAGAAGTCATCCTACAGTGCAGTTTGGCATACAAAATTTAACTTGAGGTGAATGCAGGGCAGGGAGGGATGCACATACCACACCCGTTATGAAATCACTGTCCATTTTCACTCTGTTTTCTTATAAAACTCCTTTCTTATTTAATGCCTGTAGATAGGTCTTCTCTGAAAGCTTCAAAGGCAATGGTCTTTTATATGTAAGAGACCAACAAAGCTAAGGTTGCAGAAGAAAAATCTGTCTTGTGTTTTCTGCTCGCATGTGATATTGAAAGGACCAACTCTTCACATATTAAGAGCATTCAGTCTCTGTTCTCCTTAACTGTCTGTTCCTCCAAATGTGATGTTCTGTGTCCATCCAACAGATCCTGGAATGAGCTTACCCATGTGTAGCCAATGTATGTTCACTATGACTCTTTCACTCATTAACCTGAACTGCTGACCTGTAGGTGACATCTTGTTAAGCCATTTGCATTAGTAAATCGAATGACAATTGACCCTGATGTTGTTTCCTGTTTATTCATACCACTTATACATTATGGCAAATGACAACAGAGAAATCTTTCTGCTCCCTTGCCAAACCTGGTTTGGAGCCCCTTTAGTGGGTAAAAGTATAATTCCTATTTCCATTCAGACTTGGGATGCTTCAATGAATGTGCCACCTAGAGCCACCACTGCAAATTTCAACTGTGTTTGTGGACCAGGGTAAAAAGTCTGAAGCAAAATTCTCAGAAATTCTGATTTTTGTATTTTAAAGTTTTATTTTGAAAATAAATTATTCTATGCATTCCATAACAGTCACTGATTCAGGGACCTAATATGTAAATATAGCGTAAACATAAAAAAACTCCAAATTTTCTTGGGATTTTGCCCCACATTCTGAACGCAACAAACTCAGAGTTATGCTTTTAGTTAAGTTTTAGGATATAACCACCCTCACATCTGAAAAATCCTCTGAAAGTCTACTCTATTCTATTCTATTCTATTCTATTCTATTCTATTCTATTCTATTCTATTCTATGCCATGCTATTCTATTCTATTCTATTCTATTCTATTCTATTCTATTCTATTCTATTCTATTCTATTCTGTTCCAGCTTCGTTCATAATTATACTATGTTGGTAAGAGTAGAAAAATTATTAAGCCAGTACTTATTTCAATAGAATGAAAATGCTAGGATGGAGAGGAAAAATATTCAGGCTACAATTTAATAATAGAAAAGCACAGTCCATTCTTGCTATATTTATGTTATCCTGTGGTGCTAGAGACATAACGGGTGAGAGGCAGTGAATATAGGAGCTGGTGTTTCATTATGAGGAAGGTCACTTAAATCACCACCTAGAAGCATTTTTCATATGATTATATACACTGTGATGTCCAGCCTGCACCCAGCATTTAAGAAATGTATCCTTTAAAGTGCCTATATGTTTGTGTTACAAATGAAAGATCAAGCAAGTACCACCTACTGTCTAACTGTGCAAATAAGTTGGGGCTGACAGTGTTCAACACACTTTTTTTTTCAGGTTATTTTCACCAAGAACATCTGTTGGGAGAGAAAATGAGCTCAGAATCTAGTTAACTATGAGGTTTGAGAGCAGAGAAAAAGATGTATATTGAAGACAAATGCAATGTCCACAAGAGAGGCTAACGATTTCCTAAATGAAGTGCCAAAAGGTGGAAAGGGTGCAGTTATTTTTGTGGGGCAGACCTTTGTAGAACAACCAGAAGAAATCTCCAAGTCATTTGTAGGAAACCTCAGCAGTTGGACTATATGTCTCATCCCCAAGATATCTCAGCGCTGTCTGCTCACCCCACAGTTGCATATTAATTCATTATGGATAACTTAAAAGTGAAAGTCTGGAAGAACATTGCCCCTTTTATCACCCTTTGCAAAGATCTATACAGATTTTTTTCATTATCATCTGGCTGAACAGGTCTCTTGAAACAGCTATTTTTTGCGTATTACGTATTATTGCTGAGTTTTACACCACAGATTTGTCTGCAATATAGATGCGCCCACATGCGCATGCACACATGAATATATAATAAGCATTTATGTTATAAAGATATGCCTGTAACACATAACCACCTTGCCTTATTCTTGATTTGGTTGAAAACATACATCCTGCTGTCCTTTTCTGAACTTTTTCCACTGCGTACATAATTGTCTGCTTTCATCAGGTTGGATTTTAAATATGGAATCAATTGGAACATACGTGAATCCCCCTGAAGGCAATTCCATTTAAGGACTCTGCATTGGCCATGTAGAGATATTTCTCCTGAGACTTTAAAAGACTTTGACTGCTCTGAAAATAGTTTCTGAAAATAATTCCACCTACTTAGGAAGAGAAGGAGGACTAATTTCAGATTCTATGGCCAGCTAGAGCTATAAATATGCCTTTTGGTGTGGTCCAATTTACAGGCACGAATAACTCACACTCTTAAGTATGGAGGTCTCGAGCACAGTGTAAGGAGGAAAAAGTTCTCTCTCCCACAGAGCAATTCTGCAGCCATTTACTGTCATTGCTGTAATTTTTAAGGCAGCGCTGCTCTACCTCCTGTGGGTGACCCCCTTCTTCTGAAGGGATCACGTATCTACGTGCTCCAACATTCTCTAGCCCATAGAAACGAGAAATTTAAAACATTGACATTTTCTACTTCTGCTCAAAATGTGCTGAGTTCAAAATCAGAAACATTTCAAGTTACAGATGGTAGATGAGCATAGGATAGTAAAAATAAGAATAGCGAGACTGACTGAGTGTATTTACAGGGTTCTCATTTTCTATTATCACTCAGATCATTGACTGACGTCTACCTCGGAAATTGCTCCAAAGGTGCAACTTTGACAAAAGCCTGATGGTACTACTGTCATCCTGTAGGTTTGCATAAAATAAGAGTTTGAGAAGTCTGCATGTATCCATAAACTACGACAATTGCCTTGCTTCTATATACTCATGTTGCATGTCTAATATACTTATGCAAACCTCACTAAAGACATGGCAAAATACAAAGTTCCTCCCTAAATACTGATGGACAATTAAGTCCCTGCAGATCATTTTGGACCCCTCACTACAAGAAGGACATTGAGGTGCTGGAATGTGTCCAGAGAAGGGCAACAAAGCTGGTGAGGGGTCTGGATAACAAGTCTTATGAGGAGCGGCTGAGGGAACTGGGGTTGTTTAGCCTGGAGAAAAGGAGGCTCAGGGGAGACCTTATCACTCTCTACAACTGCCTGAAAGGAGGTTGTAGCAAGGTGGGTGTTGGTCTCTGTTCCCAAGTAACAAGTGATAGGACAAGAGGAAACGGCCTCGAGTTGTGCTAGGGGAGGTTTAGATTGGATATTAGGAAAAAAATTCTTCACAGCAAAGGTTGTTAAGCATTGGAACAGGCTGCCCAGGAAGGTGGTTGAGTACATCTCTGGAGGTATTTAAAAGATCTGTAGCTGTGGCACCAAGGGACACAGTTTACTGGTAACTTGGGAGTGCCAGGTTAACAGCTGAACTTGATGATCCTAAAGGTCTCTTCCAACCAAAATGATTCTATGATCATGTTGTCTGGATTAGACTCCTGTTATGTCTGCTTCAGCAACTGTATCTCATTTAAAATCACAACTGAAAATACTCTTCACCCATACTTACCCCGTTGCCCCTACTCCCTCTTCTTTATCAATTAATTCTTAATCAATTAATTAATGTGTAAAACATCTCGGGAAATAGTGTGCAAGAAAGATTATCAACAACGTTGTTTTGGTTTACACCTACACGAGTGCAGTTCTTTTTACAAATATTGCACACTCATTTTGAAACACCCATTCTCTAATTATAGCAGTACATAAACACTTCATGCACAGTCTTCAGGGGATGAATAATTACAAAACATTGACAGATTACTGTAACCACACACTAAAGGCTAATATGGTACTGCTAAGAGAAATACTTAGAACATTTGCAACACCAAAACTAAGTGAGCAGGCACATATTCAGCTGCATCATTTCCGTCATTGTCTCTTCTCCCTTGACAGAGTCCCTAAGAGATACAAATATCGCTCACACTGGTTCAGATTTCTTGGTAAGCATCAGTTACATTGGCAGTCTTAGTGTCACTTTAGAGACTTGCAGAAGGTCAGATGTTTATCTGGTTTCCTGCCTTCTGATGCTATTTCCATTTATTTACTACCAACTCTGAGGAATTTACAAATCTATTTAATCTATTCGCTAAAAAGAAGAAAATAATAATAATGCCAGTCCCCCACCAGAAACCAAGTCAGACATTTTTCTAGATGTACTGAGGTGCTGCCTCATGCTTTTTTATGTTGGCCTTATCCTATATACCAGACATCAGGTTTTTATTTCCTGGAGAGGCAGGAAATCAAATCTACAGTCTGGCATGGAAGAGATTACATGGTTTATGGGAACCTATTGCTTTGTAAGAAGAATCCAAGAGCTGTGACAGCTTCTAAACGATAACATATAAAGGGCCAAATCCACTCCTAATATAAATCCACTGGGTTCAAACCAATAAAAACTATTTAGTCCATGAATCCTGCTTTTCTTAAATATAAATTACATTTCATATTTCAAACAATTGCAGAGAATTCTCCTGTGGGTTCTGCTCAGCATTTTCAAAAGCATTTGCCTTTCACTGAGACTCAGAGCAGGTTTGATTTTCACAGATGGAAATGTATTGTTGCAGACATCTGACAAGATTAGGTTACATTAATTACAGACTGCATTTATAGACCACACAGGGAGACAAGACAACAAGAACCTTCAAAACCACTTCTTCTTCCCAAACAGGTGCATGTGCATCTTTAGGTTTTATTTTCAAGGAAGCTCAGGGTTCTTCTGTTCAGTAAACATCATGTATAAACCATTGCAGAACAGGGAGACACCAGTACCACAGATCTGGCCATGTACAGGGTACAAGCTGGTGTTAAAGGAAGGCAGAAAGCCTCTAGGGAATGCCTGACTTCTCCTCCATCTCCCATGCACAGCTCCTGTCCTAGCTACTTTGGTGACTGAGTCTGGACTCTGTAGCTCTATGGTCTCAAAAAGTTTGGAGAACTAATTTCCACAAGCAGTGGTCTGTGCAACTTGTTGATGTGTAGGTTTATGAAACTGTCTTTGAAAAGGTGTCTGAAAGAGTAAGTGCTTGAGTTTGAGCAGTAGGGTGACAGTCAAGGTTGGTATCACTGTGACTTTCTCAATCGGGTCCTTTCACCGTCTCCACTGCCTTAATGAAAACTGTATTTTTGGTATCGTTCAAAGCTGTGGATCAGCTCCCTGAAGTGCAGAGCAGTGAGCACACAAAACAGAAAGCCAGGAGGGGCACTCCCTTCCAGTGTTCAATAAATGTCCCTCTCAGACCTCAACATACAGAATTGTGCCCCAAATACTGGGACTTGCTTCTATGCTTGTTTCCATGCAGGAGAAGTTAAGACCACAGCAGTTAAGGAAATGAACGTAGATGTAAACACCCCCCTCCCAATACAGACACACCTTTCTTCCCTGTTCTTCTATACTCCTTCTCTTTCTCCTACATGCTTAAGACGCCATAGAGTGTCTAGGTGTAACAGCTGAAATGCAGGTAGGAACGAAATACCATCCACTCTCCTGTGCAAAAGGAGAAGATCACCCAGCAGCCCAGTGGTACTGTTTGCACCGTGAATGAGGACTCCAGACTCTGGGACTGTTGGCCTGGCCACTGCCAGGGTTTATGGGACTCTTTCGCAGCTGCTACCTCTGGCTAGATCTGCGTTCCTGTACTTGCGATTTCCAAAGCTGGCTTTATGTGGTCACGGTGAAGCTTCTTTTACATACGTGTTACAAGTCTCAGCTCAAAATACCTTCTGTATCAGTAATTGTGCAATTTCCATTGGCAGAATATTTTATCGAGCAATTGTATTCTATAAAGTTTATTTCTACTATTTAACCTTAAGTTTCTATAAGGAAGACTAAGCTCATTGCTCCTAGTTGCGCATTTATTAATTAAGAAAAATAATTGGTCACTCTTTCTGGTCTTTTTTTATACATTCGTAGATAATTTTCATTCTTTGTATTTTCCTCCAGTGAACATGGCTAGATCTATAAACCATCCTTGTTAGTTCCCTACTTTTCAAATTTATTTTCTTTTATCTAATTGTTTTCTAATTTATTCGCTACTTCTTCACCCTTTTCGTTCTCCTTTATCCCATGTAGACTGAAATCGATGATAAAGTTACTGTGACTTCGGCAGTTCAGGATCAAGACATGGCTCCCAACACTCAGCAGAGAAATTTAAAATAAAATTTGCCATTGCTGGTTGCATCATAGGTAACTTGTTTTTAGTACACAATCTCTAACATGTCCTTGATATCAGAGGGCTCAGGAACACAAATGTGCACAGTTTGTGCACACATTTCTCTTTAATTTAGGACGTAATTTACCTTTTGTCCAAAAACATGTAGTAGCAATCCAACTTTTGTACATAATTGACTCTCTTTCTAAAGCAAACAGTAGGACGTTTCTATTACTAAATTTTATATTTTTGGAAGCAAACAATGTCATACTATACCACCTGCAGAGCAGACAAAGGAAAATTAAAAATCACCAGGCACCAAAGACTTTTGCTTTAAGTATATTTAAAAAAAAAATCCAAATACTATTAGTCAGGCAAAATAGTACTGAAACCGGTTCAACATAAAGTATTCTATTATTTTAAACAGGTTATACCCATTATTGTGTTTCATTTCAATGCTCAGTATATGGGCATTTTATATGCAACCTATAGAATAATACCTCTCCATGTTATTTCATGGGCTTATTTAAATCATTTATTTGGATAGCATTTTCAAAGCTATCTGCTCCACACATGTATATACTTTATAAATCCTGCAACAAACCGCGCAGCCAGAGCTCTGCCTAGAGCTTATCAACACCAAAACTGAACTGTCTTCCTAAAATAAGCAAGAAGAAATAAAAAAATATGTTGCACAATCATAAAGTAACCTGGCAAAAGCAGACTTAACTTTTGTTTGGTTTTTAAAGTCCCCAACATAATGGTTGTCCTAAGGGAGCAGACAGGACTTTACTATCTATGCGAGTCTATTGATTTCAAACAAAAGGGAAATTTGAACTCAGGATGCACAAAGCTCAAATTATCTCATCTGAGCAGACAGGATGTCAGACCATGGGTCAGTCCAGATTACTCACAGATTCAGACAAATATTTGAATGTTATTTATTTATTTGTTTGTTTGTCTGTTAGTTGTTGTTACATGATTCAAATACAGGGTCACTCCCCACTCCTAAGGTAACAAGACAATAAAATCCATCTACTGTATTAATTGAGGCTGGAGCTGGAGAATTACCATCAATACTCTCTCCAAAGAGTAAGGGTGTTTTTGCTAAAAATTTGTTTGCCACTAATAATGTAAAGAGATTAAATATATGAGTATACACTTGCACTTCTATGATTTACTCTTCACTAACCACTTGTGGGGAAATTTGCACAGATAACACAATACAAATGGGAGAAGTTTGTAGAAAGTCTTTACAGACATGCAGAGAGCACCTGGTATTAATAATAACAGATTCCTCAAAGACAATCATACAATTTAGCAGCTGGTTTCAGTCTCCATAAGATCTTGCACTTGGTCTGAACATTTTTTTAGGGAGAAAGATTTAAATTAATTTCTCCCTATTTTAATCTGTTTATGTTTAAATCCCATTTAGACTTGATCGTTATTCATAGTAATGTTAAAATAGGCCTTAAAATTGTTTTTATAAGCAGATGGAAAAGTGAAACAAATTCAGACCATTCAACTGTAGATTCAGATTCCCTAACCATAATCACCTTGATATGGTTGGTGTAATGTACATGTAACACCTACAATATGGGCAAATGTATTATTACATTACTATATATGATTATTTCTGAGTATCCATAACATTCATTACAAATTGTGCTCATATCGCACACCTCATTCAGAAATCTCTGAGATGGGTTAAGAGCTATTCCTTCTATGCACAGAATTGCTATATAAAGACACAGACAAATGAAGTGAGCTGCCCCAGTGTTATTCATTATCTGAGTAGCCAGAAATAGTCTGAAGCCTGTGGCAGAAATAAAAAGAGAATGTGTGCTTCTTGATGAGCAGGTTTGGCACCAAACCTGAAAGGACAGACTTCAACAGAGATTTCTCAAACATGATGAGAAGGAGGGGAACGACAGGAAGGTAATAGTTACTTTGTTGATGGGTTAAGTCTCCACTCTAATTTAACATTATTAATAACAAATGTTACCATTTGTTGCAGTGGAATATTTCTGAAAGATTGTGGTGGACTGGATGATTTTTTTGCAGAGAATGTTTCCTACAGCAGCAGGACAAAGCAGGCTCTACTGCACCAGTGAACTCAGTATGACATGTAAGCCAATTAAAATCACGTCACATATTACACTTGCTCAATCCATGAGCACACAGCTATAATAAATCTAATTACAATGTGATGATGTAATAGGCAAAGGCTATTGTTTATATAGGAGGCCAGAGTCTCCTTTTTTTTTTTTTTTTTTTTTTTTTTTAATTTTTTCTATTTCACTTAGGCAACTGTCATTTTGATTGCTTTGTTAATAAAACAGAACCTCAGTATTTCATGCTGCGGTCTCTTCCCCCACAGTACATTTCTTTTGTGGAAGCAAAAATATTACAGGAATAAAAAATCCCTTTTAATTAGTAAGAGATCTCATGCATCTCTCTAGTATGCTCTCCTATAAACGAGTTAGTCTTTTAAAAGCCAAATGATGGTTCAAATGAAACTTCCAATGATGTACATAAAATTTTCCACAACGGACAAAGCTAGCACTAGCACACAGCACTGGCTCTTAATAGTCACAGAAAATAATATTTTAACCTCCTTTGTGAGTTTTTTTCAAGAATACCAGAAAGTGAAAAGAAAATGTTAGTATTGTCTCTTGAAGTTTCATTTGGGGAACAAAGAGTATGAAATGAGTTAAAACAATGAAGTAACGAGATTTGGTTTCTTTAGTTTAAAAGGCAGTACAGAGTTTCATCTATTTTCAATATTTCTATTTTTCTACTACCTAAAGAAATATTATTAGACAATGAACATGGATAAACTGTAAGTCAGGATTTTACAGTTCACAAATTTTCACAGCTACAGCAACCAGTCTGTGAGTGGCAACTTGTTTTACAGCCAGACGACTGAATAAAGTATAAAATGGATTTAAGCTGATGTTTAAAGATTTCTTAAAAAAAAAACCAAACAAACAAAAAAAACCAAACCACAAAACAAACTGTCACCAGTCTCACCTTTCTGACACGCTCCTGTAATACTTATGGAAGGATGTTAATAAGGTAAGAATAGTTTGTTGGGTTGTGTTGTGGAGGTTTTTTTTTTGACTAAGAGACATTAAGAAGTGGTCCTGATTTCATCAGTTATTTATCCCAAGTTAGACTTAACAGAGACAAACCTTTTGGAAAGAATTGTATTTTTTTTTTTTGCTTTGAAAAGAAACACTTAGAAAGAAGCAGCCATTCTCTAGAGTACTTTAACTGGAAAACTAAGAGAATCTTAATTACTACAGTGGAAGATTCTTCAACTGGAAAGACAGCTTCATTAAAATCGAAGTGCATTGTCAGAACATGTCAATTTAAAAAGTTGTAACAAATGTGTGGAAATGAGACACTAGGATTTTACTGTTTCATCTTCATTATTCACGTTGATTTATGCATTGTAGTATTATTTTATGCATTTAATATTATATACTCACTATTGAAATATTGCCAAAGAAAACCCACAAAAACATCAACTTTGACTTTTCAGTCCAGCTGGAATGAAGGAAAATATCAAAATCCTTAGGTTTACATACGAAAACTTCTGTGACTCGCTGTAACAGATAGCACTAACAAATAATTAGCTGTCAATTTTAGTGAATAAATTTTCATCTCTAACTTACACATGATTATGTAAAATCATGACCCATTCATTTGTGTAATTTATTTAACTGAACACTGAATCACCTGCAGATTGCTACCACCAGATGGGATGCTGCTTTCTGTATGATGTTTGCACAAATTTTGTTTCAGGCTGCTGCTTTGAGTCCAGCTGGGCCTCGAGGCCTGCTCAGGCTTCCTAAAGCATTTTCAGTGCATTATTGAAGAACCTCAGAGAAGCCAGCAATAAAATATATGTCAACAAAGTGGAAACACCATGTCCTAGAAGGAAGCTTTCTGTTGTCTGAATGTATTAACTACTCCCTCTTCCTTTAAAAAATAATACGGTTCTGAGTATTGCTCTGGAAGAAGTTTTGGCATATCTTAGGCCAGATTTCTGAAACAAATTTCACAATTTACTTACACCACTTTGCTCAGAACGTCTTCCTTACTTCTTAAAAACATCATTCTTCATGCACAACATTGCATTGTGCCCTTATATCAGTTAGTCTATAGAGCACATAACAATTGCTTTATGGTAATAAACACTGTCTAATCTTTCTGCGTCTTCCTCTACAGGGCTATTTTTCTACATTGTCATCCATCATCGCATACTTGCTTTGATATGTCTAAGATTAATGAGGCATTTAGATTCAGTTTAGATGCTACGGAAGTTAAAATTGTTTCTTCTGTTATGGAGCACAAATAAGCTAATTTGTGACCTTCAGATTGTGGATTAAAAAGTATATATTTTTTTTTGTAATTGGAAATATGACAGAGCACGTAGAGCCACCAACAAAAATGTTTTAAGATAAATTGACGTATAAGAAACCTGTAGCACGTTTCTCTGGGAGGAAGGAAAGGAAGGATGGAAAGCAGAGAAAGGAAGCAGAGAGTCAAAATTCTCATTAGAGTTGTGCAAAGGATTGACTTTTCATGGATGACTTAGAAAAATATATGTAAAAAATCCATTTTTACATTGTGTGGATCAAGCGCTTCTTGTTAATCAAAGTGAAATATGTAATTTTGCTTTCCAGGCTTGTAACAGATGTTTAAAAAATCCCTGATTAGAATCTGGTATTTTTTTCCAAATATAAGAATAATTTTGAAAAATAATCTTCCCAATATTTCTGCTGATATTTTTGCATTTTTCTTCCTTTTAGAGTAAAAGCTTCCCATATGATTTCATAAATGGTTATAGTTTCAAACTAAAATGAATGTTTCTATCCATAACTAAGCCATAGGACAGTATAAAACAAACAAAAAAAAAACGAGAGAAAGAGAAAGAGGAAAAGAAAGACAGAGGGAAAGAAAAAGAAGGGATGGAAGAAAAAGGGGAAAAGGGAAGAAAGTAAGTAAGTCAGGAAGGCAGGAAGACAGAAAAGGGAAGAAAGTAAGTAAGTCAGGAAGGCAGGAAGACAGAGAAAAAGAAAGAAAAATCTATTCCAACCTCTTTTCCAATGTTCAATGTTCATCTTTATTCTCTGTGCTTGCTAGCATGTGTGAGAACTGCCAAAGTAAGACCTGCAATGTCCAAGGCAGCTTTAGAAGAGACACTAAATAATGTGTTTGTTTTCTTTTATATGCAGAATAGTCTATGAGTAAATTTGGTGAAGAGCTGCAGATTTAAAAAAGCTAATTATTGTGTGGTTTTCCATGTTCCTGTGATTATGCTAACTGCATTTACAAGGACAGCATTCTCTTCCTTTTAAAGTTATATCATTTTTTTAACATGTTTAAAAGATCATTTTTCTTTTTTGTTATATTTGTTTTTAACCAGTTACTTGAAAAAATATTTTTATTATTTAAAAAGTCCCATTTGAAAGAAGTTTTCTATACAAGTTGATCGAAAGTTACACAGCTCCTATGTGCACTGCAGGGATGAATATTTTCATAATCAGCAAGCCAATTCATAAATCATCATCGAGTATTACTGAGACTAATTGGTTTAGCTGAGATATCTATCTTAGCTGTAGCACTATCTTAGCCTGACTCAGCCAGACCGAAAAACACAGGAATCATAGACTAAAATCTTCAAACCACAAGAATCATAGACAGAAACCAGTGAAACTGTTTGCAAAAGGAAAATTACAGAAGACTAGGAGAGCCTCTGCTGGACTTACAGTTTCTTGTTTCCCTTTATTTTGTGGGTTGTTGGTTCTTTCATTGGTTTTCTCTGGGTGAGGTTGAGGGGGAGCAGGGCTGAAGTAAGGAAGTAGCCATATTTTTTTAAAAAACCTTTTGCTCAACCTGCAGGTCTGAGTACGTATGTGGTCAGGTGTTACTGCCATCTGAAACAGTGTCATTCCAGCAGTCCCTTCTGTGGTGAGTGAGTAGCCTCGGGGACCGGACCATGAGCCAGGCAAGAAAGAGTGAAAGCTCAACCAAGTGCTTATAAGAGACAACTGTCTAGGCAGGACCAGTCCAGCCTGTGCAGAACCAGGGTACATGGCCCTCAAAATCTGCAAGCTTATGAGGTCTTGCTTTAAGGCTTCATCTAATTCAGAACTTCAAAGATTTATCACCTTTACATTTATTTCAGTACACTTGAACAAAATTTTAAATAGTCTGGTATTACAGGAGACAGCTGGCCTCACCTACCTAATTTCTGTCTTGTGAAGAGGCCCTTAACAGACTTTTTCCTGCAAGAAACAACATTACTTCACTAATGGTATTTCAGAAACAAATTTGCCTAGTATATTTGTCACAATCGAAATGGGCAAAACCTAGTAAATGTGCAGCATAGGTTGAATTCACTTCAAGAGTGAATAGTCAAGAATCCAGGGCAGAGAGAACAAGTTTTATGTTGGTGGTTTTCCCTCATATGAAGCCTTTAAAATGAAAGTGGGTTGTAATACTTACAGAAGCTATAAGGTTCAAGCAAGAACCATTTGTGAAAGTCTGGGGTTTGTGTAATGCAGTCAGTCACAACAGATGATTAAAAGGATCACTCCTAGTTTGCAAAGCAATTAAGTGTGGGTCTATCAACATTTGTAGCAAATGGATTTGATCATATGAAAAGATCCAACAAAGGATCCAACAAGTATGCACGAGAAGCCATGTCATTGCCTGTCTGAAATGTCTTAAGTATCAGATACACTGAATGTTTCAGACTATTGAACAAAAACAAAAACATAAACATAAACAAAAAAAAACCAAAACCAAAAAACACCACAAACCAAAATCAAACCAAAACCAAACAAAACCACCCTCACCATTTTCCTATGCTTTTGAATGATTTTTTTCCTATTCTGTGGCAATGTTGTTATTTCTGTCCATGTTGATGAAAAAGCAGGAGATAGATCCAAGTTTCAGCAACTGTCTGAGCTACTTAGTTTTAAAACTGAGTTGATGTTACCCACTCGCTTCCGTTACTTATTTCTGAAAATCATTTCTCCTTGAGTAACAAGGTTAAGAACACTTGTGTGCAATTCATCAGACAGGTTATGCTTTCATGATTTCAAGCAAAGGAGTTAGCTCATCTTAAGAAATTAACAGATTTCAGCTGAAAACTGCCAGGGCTTGGATGAGACGTAGTAGCTGAACACGTGTATGTTCCCAGCCTGTTGCAATGCAAAGAAAATGGGTTAGCTTAAGCCATCGTTGTTCTCAGTACTGATGAGCGACATCTATTTGTTCCTCACAAACAGGACTAGAATTCTCAATCATACTCTTGCATCATGATTAAATTCTAATATTAATGCATTTCATTCCCATGAATATGCTTTAAACTAACTTTAATATCCCTGTTCTCTTAATTATTACAGCAAAGTACAATCTCCTCTCTAGCTAGGACTAAGAATCATTTTCTGCTTAAAGGTCAACCATTCTAAGTAGTCTAAAATCTGCACAATTATTAGACTTCACTACGATTTGGAGAAGGGAGGAAGAGACAGAATTACCGATCCAGATGTGGTATCATTTAAGAAAGTCAAACTGAATGAATACACTCTAAGAACCATTGTTCTTCCACCCATCTTCAGTCCGATATTAGATGGTAAAGAGAGAGCTTATAAAGGGAAGAAATATCAAAGGTTTTATTAAAAGAAGAGATAGCTTTTCTGAAGTCCTGCAGGAAATCCCCTCCCCACATCCCAAAAATGTGCACATGTATTTCCAGAAAAGTTGATTTCATGTAACCTTTGGGAAACTAGGACCTGGAACCTCTGCTACATCCAGTCACACACTAAGTTTGAATGTCAGTCCCAGCAGGTGTCAGAGAAAGCTCTGTGCGTGTTAGTACTGTTCACTTCAGTCAGGGGAGATAGAAGATAATCATGCTGAGAGGCATGAAAAGAAAAAAAAGACTTACTCTATACACCTTAATTGAGTTGGTCATTTTGGATGTCAGAATAGCCACACAAAACTGGGAAACTGGATACAGAAGAGTAAAATTAGATATATATTTCAATATCTTGACTTTGTTTAGAAGTATCTTTCCATATAACCAAGCATTAAAGAGCACTATGTGACTAAGCAAGCAAGTAAAGTCAAAAGTATGAATCCTAATATAATATTCAGATGAATCTCTTGTCTCTCAAGAGCTATTACAAGTAACCTGAACAATTATTTCAATTACCCCAGCTTGCTTTATTTTTTAAAGAGGGGAAATAATAGTTTTGTCTACGTGTGCTGTAAATGGAATCTGAAGGTAAACAGAGAAAGAAATAAAGAGTAAAGAAACTGATTAAGAACAGAATTTAAAATTCCATTGCAAGGCTAATCTTCTATTCTGAACTGCTCACCAGTGGCTCTGAAGGAAGTTTAACTCTGAAAATATATGACACGTGGTCTAAAATATTCACTTACATCCTTGACGGCAAATATGAATTCATACCCCCATATATTCCACACTGAAAGACTCACAAAGGTACAAAGGCAAAACTTCCCAATCTATTAGCATTTAAAATGTAGTTATGAGTTCTGCAGAGTGACTAACTCTCACGACTCACTCTTGAGGATGGTTCTCTGTCTCAGGAGAATCAATACCCAAATGAGTCTGTCAGGTGAGGTGTTGCACAGAGAAGCAAAGAACTGCTTACCTGGGGACCTCATGCCATAAGACACTACTCTGCTTCTCAGCCTCCACCATTCCCAACTAATAAAATAGCTAGACTTTATACATTATGAAAATTATTTTTAAAAATCAGATTTAAAAATAAATCCACAGTCCTTCTACTTGCCTTACGGATTTTGAAATTTCAAAATCTTCATTTTTGTTATGTTAGCAATATTTACTCATAATCTAGAATTATGAATAGTAATGACCAATAGGATTCATTCTTGTTTTTCTGACTCACTGGACCTATGAATACGGGGAAAAGAAGTGTTATTTGGCATATTCTTTGACTTTAAATTTGGAGGAAATATATATTTAAGCATGGGTTTAGTGTGGAAAGATCCATGTAGTAGAAGTAACAGTAAAATCCATTATTTGCCGCAGTTCATTCAAATGCCACAGCATTTGTAGAACGATCAACTTGTACAGATTAGTGGTTTTTTTGAGCCCATCCTTTCAGAAGAATCAGACTCTATACTGCTTTTAACTTTTTTTATTGCTGATTATACATAATTCCCCATTTTGAAATTAGCTGCTTCTATGTTTAGATCCTGGAACAGAATCCAAATCACTTGGGGCTTAACAGAAGAATCCAGGATGTGAAACTCACAAATGGACAAAGCGTTATTACTACGTAATGTTCCATTTTTACTGGATAACATCCTTTTGTTGAAATAAAGTTAGGATAGTCTTCTAACACCCACAACCAGAAGAACATCAACTTCAGAATGCAGCTAGAATAAAATCATTGCTTCAGGAGATGCTACCCAGGCATGGGCCAGCTTCCAAATTAATCTCTGGTGTAAATTTCAAGTAGCCCCATTGACTTCTGCGAACTCCACTGGAGTTCCTGCTGGAGTGAAACCAGGGTGAGGTCAGAACCTGGCAGCTCATTATTGAAAGCTGTCCACGTCACATGCTGACTACTTTCTAAAAGTAATCCTACTGTAAGAAGGTTAGCTGTGCTCAGTCCAAAATACACACTGTCTGTCTACTGTAAGCTTTGTGTTGGAGGCGGTTTGTAACTTCATACTTAAAATCTGAAATGAGGCTTAAAGGTGCTTTTGAACATTTGCCACCCAGAATAGTAATCCCAAATATGCACTGCAACCTTCATTGTGCTCTCCAGTCCCTAAACAATTAAGAAATATGTTGCCAAGCTTTTTTTTTTTTTTTTACACACTATATGTGATGTCTCATTATTTTTTACTGTGAACCAGCTCTCCACCTTCAACTGCCTATTGCCAGAACAAGATCAGATTACAGCAATAAGGGAAGCTGGTTCCAAAATATCTATTTGTTATCATGATTTACAGACTGACTGAAAACCAAATTGACCTTAGTGTAAAGCAATGTAGTTTAAAGAATGACTTAAGAACAATTAATTTGAAAGGACTACAGGATTGTTCTGCTGGTTAGGGACTGCCAGCTGCTCTATTTTGCCTTGTGCCAAGCCCCCCCCAGGAGTCTTCTTTAAAATTGGTAACTAAGGGAAAGAAGAAGCAGAAGGGAAGGAACCATAAAAAGATTTACACCTGACATTTCTATCCTACATGATAGATTCTTTTTTTGCTGCAAAAGTGTTATTGAGGGCGATCTCCAGGCCAGGCCTAGCCAGTGTGCTTAGGAAACAAAGTCAGAGCAAGTGTTACCACACTGCAGGAACTTGGTCCCACTGCTAAATGCTCAATTTTTCAGTAATACTAATAATAAAACATGAGTGCTAAACACTGCCTCTGCACTGTTAGAAGTCAATATCTTGTCTTGAAAAAACCCACAATACAAACGATGTCTGCTTTCTCCCCTGGAACACTCCACAGAATGACACCATGTGCACTATCCAGTGCGTGAATAACACTTTGTAGTGTTTATTTCCTATTTCATCTGATTCTCTGCCTTTAAGAGCGGAGATGCATGCATATATACTTTTATTGTTTCTTTTGATACAAAGGGTTAAATTCAAACAAACACCTAGTTGTGCCTTACTGTTACATATGGTCTACGTATGATAGAAGCTGATTCAGAGGCAGTACCTGTTCCTACAGCAGACATCCTAATCCACTTATTCTGTTTTCCAGAAGGCTTTTATCAGTCTCCACTGTTTTCCAAGCATGTTTTCCAAGAGAAGACAAATAAAAACCCACCAAGCCTGAACGGACTGTTGGAGAGGGAATGTGAACAAAGCTGTAGGGCACAAGTCTGAAATATGACATAAAAGACACAATCAGTCTTTGGGGAGAGCTATGCAGGAATTTTTCCAACACATTCTGATAGTTATCCTAAGATATTAATTAAGCAAGACCTGTGACAATGATAAAGGGATCTTCAAAGTAGCTGGTTTTTCTAATACTGCAATATTATCTGTATAAGGATAACAGATGGATCTCTAAAGCCAGTATGACGGCTCTTTCTGCACTTCATTGCCCAAATTCTGCCCAGAACAAATTCAAATCCTTCTGGCATGGTTCCTACTACCATAGCTCAATAGAAACTGATAGAGGGAGAATAATGGACACTGACTAAACAAGAAGTCTCCTATTAGTCTGTAATTACCCATAAGTTCTTATAATATTCTATAGATAGACTGTTCAGTGAATATATTTTCACGTGCATATATGTACACAGGTATAAAGCCTCTGAAAAGCTGCAGACATGTTAAATGTGAAATTTTGATTCCACACATCATACAACGTTTGACATTTTCCACTGTATCTTTGCATGAAAGGTAACAATTCCATACATATTCATTAATTTGGAAGCATCCAAAATACATCTATTTAGAAATTGTGATTTCAGTACAAATACTTTAACAGATTGTATTTTATGTATATATCTTTTTATGACATAAGGAACTACATTCAAATGTGGAAAAACTCTGCTCTGGGTAATTTGCATCCTTATGTCCTATTATAGATTTTCCTATTTGGATTTCCATCTGGTCTTCAATATCCTTCTGAGTTTATTACTTTAATGAGATCATCTTGGGTTTACATACCTATAATTTTATTACTATTTGGAATTAGCATTACCTGCTTACCTATCCATAAACTCTTTAGTCCTACCTTCCCAGCATAACAATGAACAATGCCTGGGTAATGCTGCTACAGAATGAACAAAAGGACTAGAGGTGAAAAAATCTTGTTCTGAAGAACCCCTAATTAGGAAAACAGAGTTCACGTCAACCTTCTTCTTAACCACTCATACCCTGTTCCTGAAAAAAACCTGTAGTTTAAGGCTTACGACCAAAGACTGCGATCCATGTCTGATGGACCTGCAATTTAATCTTTGCCACCTGCTTGTAATACAACCTCGTGCAAGCTAATGTGCTTGTGTCTTTGGGAAACTAGGACCAATATATGCCCACCTGCAGGGATGTCAGAATAGCAGATCTGTTAACAGTATACTTTGAACACTGAAGCATTATTATACAGCTACTATGCATAAATATTGGTAGGAATAATTTAATGCTTTTGCTTTGTGAACTTCACAGGAATTTGGGATAAAAAAGTTAGCAAGGCATACAATCAAGACACACAATGTCTATCTGCATTTATAGTTGCCTGTGTAATGCAAGGGAGATGGCTGGAAGACTTACCAAATCCAGTCCACTCTTCCTATAGAGACAGGTCCTAATTACACTTTCACAAGGCTACCAGCTTCATCTAAAACTAAGGTTTTACCCTTAAACTTTTTTTTCTGAAAAACTGGTCCAGCACCTTTGAGTAATAAGGCACATCTTCCAATTTCCAGCCAACATCTGTTCATGGCCAATTTATTCCCATTTACTCTTGCGCCAAGATTGCTCTTTCAGTAAAGTATCTCTTTTACCACCTTTGTGTTTGTACCTTGGAACAAAGTGATCATTTATCCACACACATTTTTCTTCGTATGAAGCTCTTTCTCTTTTCTGGTATAACATAGCCTCTTTAATACAACTCGTAGAACAATACCCTTCTCTGTTCCTAACACAATTCCAATTTGTCTTCTTAAATATTCATTACCACCACTGTGAATGAAACTCCAGACATGGCCACACCAGTTTAATTAGTCCATGCTGTTTTATCTCCATCAATATTTCATGTTCATGAGTCTCCAAATTATAGCAGAAATATTTAGTGCAAAGCTATGTGATTTTATTGTCCTATAATCTTAGGTTTAATCTTATTTGTACTCTTCTATGATATTCCATTCACCCTTTGTATTGAAAATTCATCTATCCTCTGTATTTTACACTAACACCATTAAAAAAATAATAAAATACAATTTGTCCTAATAATGATCCTTGTTATTTCTATTAATAAAATCCGTTTCAACCAATAGTGCCCTTTTAGCAAAGCCTGCTATTGTTAGCTAGATTTCTTTATGGTCCACTACCCCATAATTCTTTTATTAATCCTCATTTTCTAAGGTTCACGTAATAATTTCCTATGTGACACCATATTAAACACTTTTCTGAAATCCTGACAGATTAAATCTAGCTTTGTTTGTAAAAAGTTATTTGCTTTTTCTTTCACAGAAAAACAGTTATCTTGTAAAGAGAGAGACAATCTTAGCATGATCAACCTTAGTAAACCCATGACGCATTTCTCATTTGACCACTATATCCCTAATTATTCTTCCTTTCAAAATTTGTTCATAGGTTTTGAATGCACTCTAGGTCAGCCTCCTCTACATTCCAAGTCTTGTCTATATTAAAATCCTTTTGCTCTTCATTCCAGTTGACTTCACTAATTAGTTTTCTTAATCTCTCAGTCTTCCCTTTTCAAAATTAAAGTCTTTAACTAGTGAACTATTTTTGTTTATTCTTCCATTTAATTTAAACTGAATAAACTCATGAACATTCAGTCTGTTTTCTACAATATTTTGCTGAAAATAAGTTTGAAAGACAATCACCTCTTTTTGGTCTGTTGACTATCTGATGACAAAAGGAGGTATAACTGGAATTTACTGCTATTAGTAAGGACAGGCTATAGCCGGATGTTTACAATATTCCACTGTGACCAAACTTACTGCAGTTTTCATACTCCCCCATTATATCATAGAATCGTAGAATCATAGAATGGTTTGGGCTGGAAGGGACCTTAAAGATCATCTAGTTTTGACACCCCTGACATGGGCAGGGACACCTTCCACCAGACCAGGTTTCTCAAAGCCCCATCCAGCCTGGCCTTGAACACCTCCAGGGATGGGGCCTCCACAGCTTCTCTGGGCAACTTATTCCAGTGCCTCAACACCCTCAGAGTGAAAAATTTCTTCCGGATATCTAATCTGAATCTATCCTCCTCCAGTTTGAAGCTGTTCCCCCTCGTCCTATCACTACACTGCCTGATAAAAAGTCCCTCCCCACCTTTCCTGTAGGTATCCTTTAGGTACTGGAAGGCCACTATAAGGTCTCCCCAGAGCCTTCTCTTCTCCAGGCTGAACAACCCCAACCCTCTCAGCCTGTCCTCATAGAAGAGGTGATCCAGCCCTCTGATCATCTTCACGGTCCTCTCCAGACTCTCACCAAAAAGTCCATGTACTTCTTATGTTGAGGGCTCCAGAGCCTGATGCAGTATTCCATGTGGGGTCTCATGATAGTGGAGTAGAGGGACAGAATGACCTCCCTCACCCTGCTGGCCACACTTCTTTTGTTGCAGCCCAGGATACGGTTGGCTTTCTGGGCTCCGAGTGCACTTTGTCGGCTCATGTTGAGTTTCTCATCTACCAACACCCCCAAATCCTTCCCCTTAGGGCTGCTCTCAATCCATTCTCTGCCCAGCCTGTATTTGTGCTTGGGATTGCCCCGATCCATGTGCAAGGACCTTGCACTTGGCCTTGTTGATCTTCACAAGATTTGCACGGGCCCACTTCTCAAGCTTGTCCAGGTCCCTCTGGATGGCATCCCTCCCCTCCAGCATGTCAACTGCTCCACACAGCTCGGTGTTGTCAGCATACTTGCTGAGGGTGCACTCCATCCCACTGTCCATGTTGCCAACAAAGATGTTGAACAGTACCTGTGTATGGTAGAGCTTCTGCTCTATGTCCCAGTCTGACCAGAAAAGCCTACAGAAGAGTCATAATATAATCCAAACAGGACCTCTTATCATACTTCCAGCAATAGTTTTTAACAGAATGATATTCTTTATCCTGTTTTCTATAATTTCTCTGATGTGTCATGCTATTGCACAGCCCTTGTCCTTTTATGTCTACTGATCTAATTCGGTGTTAGTAATTTCTTTCCATGCCCATTCCATCATTTTCTGGTATTTCTTTAGCCATTAATACCATGTCATATATATTACATTTAAATCAGCCCTGAAAATGTCATGATTTTTTTCTTCAAACTTATGTCCTGATATGAAGCAACAAATTCTGAGTCCTCTGTTTATTTTCATGTGCTTGTAATGCTTTCAACATTCTTCCCCATGAACTAGAGGGACTTAACAGACTGAAAAAAAGAGGTTTCCATTGCTGTTTTTCTTACCCCAGCATGGTAAAGTGTTGTTTTCTTGTAGTGCAAGGGCATTGTTACATCATTTATATTGAAGTAAATGAGGTACCAAAGAAAATAGCAGGGTAAAACTAAAGTGTATATTTGTTAGGAGTCACAAATCCCTTTCTTATCTAACAGTTATGGTTTTATCATCAATTTGTACCCTTTTGTATCAAAAGTATTCATTTCTTGCAGAACTACAGATGAGGTGTTCTTTAAATGAAGGCATGGTTAGTAGAAGGCACTGAAAAATGTCTAACTTCTTCCCTAGGCGCAAAGAAGGATCTTAGTAAACAGGAATTATAGTTCATGTCCACAACAGATCTTTTCCATCAATAAAACAGATAAATACATGGCACAATATGTGGTGTTTACATCTTATATTATGTCCATTACTATCTACATAAGACGGAGCTAACTTTGTTTTTTCTTGATTTTTGTCTATCTGACTGTGCTCATTTTGTCTCCTAAAACAAGGTAGGAATTTTCTCAACAAGTATATGTACATTTCAGGGCAATTACTATCAATGTAACAATATTCTGACATGTGTGGGCACCTCTAAACAATACTGACACAGGAGGAAACAGACAATTTGTGAAATAACTGTATTTTTCAAATAACGTTATTAAGAAATAAATATGAAATTAATGGCACAGACTTTGACTACAAAGTAGCACGAGCTTCACACAAAACCTGACTTTTTTCTTTCTTTTCTCAAAAAGCTTGATTTCTTATTAAACCATTGTTGAAGTCAGTGAATGTTGCTGTTTGATAAGGATAACTCATCCTTGCTGATCATTTCAACTGAAGGAGTTTGTTTAACGGCTAGCCCAGCCCAAACCACGACAGCATGTGACACTTAGATTTTGATCTTATTTTTATTGATAGTGTAGTGTCATTTCACTAGATTCTTCTCATACGAAATACATTAGTGTGGACTGTTAAAAGTGAGGATACTAAACTACTCTTTTGAATCATAGTCTTATTCCATCACTTCACTTTCAATGAATGTATTTTTGAAAAAAATTGATAGTCACTGCAAATAAGCTGCTTTTTTATGCTTAGAAAGCCTTCTATGCCCTAAATTTTCAACAGTCACATTGACCCATGATGTATCCCACAGCATATCAGCCTGAAAGTGAGCCATCTAGTCAATGGTAAATAGTCAATAACAAGACATCCTTGCTTTCAACTAGAAACTATCCTGACTCTCCACAAATGTCCTTCAAAGATATTTTAGAAGTCGTTTCTTAACAAACAAACAAAAAAAACAAACAAAACTTTCCTGAATTGGATAGGATTTACTATAGATTACAGTGAAAAACAAACATGAGATTGTTCTTGTAGTGCTGCTGAACCTTACAACTATACAGACACGTATATTGAACCTTTGGCAGGTAAAGGAGCTGAGAAAGGAACTTATGAAGGAGGGAAAGGTGCTTCCCTCCCTGCTGGGCTGTTTACATAGTCTATCAGCAACAGCTGGTCTCCCCCAGAATAGTCATGAAATGTTATGTTTAATCTTTGCTTTCTTGAAGGGCCCTTAACATTATCCCCATGATGGCGGCCTTCTGTAAGGGCATCGGGGTGTGCTGCTTCTCCCACACTGCCGTGCAAGCAGCAGGTCTAGGAAGGTACACTGCCAGCTGTGCATCCACCTCTGCCCATGGAGGATCAAGGAGCACTTCCTGAAGAAAGCAGCGGTGAACTGCAGCACCTTGGTACCAGGAATCAGGATGTCTTTTTGAAAAATGCTTCACCCAGGAAAAGACTCAGTTTCAGGCTTTCTCCTGAGGCAATCTGGCAGAGGGCCTAGTGCACTCAGTGCTGTAATCCCCAAGGACACATCCTCCTGCCCACCACTCCAGAGCTGTGGAGAATACTCTGTTCCAAAACCAACCCTTGGAAATCCTATGACTTTACTCATCCACAATGTAGACAAATGAAGGGAAACCTGTAAGGAATGGAATGGTCCTGGAAGATAATGTGCCTGGCAATGTTTAGTCTATCACTTCTAAATTTTCTAGGAAAAAGTGACACTCCCGTACAGGCTTTTCACTCCAGTCATCAACCCCATTAGAAAGATCATCACAAACGAAGCTTCCTGTTCCCATTTTTCCCACTTTCAAAAAAGGCTCTGTGCAGACTGCATCAGTGCCTATTACTGTATTTAGTACTTCAGCTTTTCCAGAGAGGCTTGGGTACGGTTTCCCAGTTCACCATGCAGTGGTTTCATTATTAAATCTAAATAACTGGAGTACAGAATCTCACATTTAAAGATGATAAGGAAGGCTGAGCAATGGCAGGTTTTCAGGAGCATTTCTTGGGGCAGCTAAGGTTCATTTTGGGGGACTGTCATACAGCAAATGTATTCATAATGTCTTCCATTGTTTCAGGCAGTGCAAACGCAGGGGGATAAAAATGAATCTACGGGTTCACATCCTTCAGCTTTGCAATGTGAATTGTAAATAATATGTTATTTGTTACCAGGCACAGGACCGATTAACTGTGTGGACTTGGCAAGGATTCAATTTTATAAAATAGGGACAATGTCTACTTTAAACAGACTTCAGAACGCCTTACTGGAGAACATTTAAGAAACAAATCCAAAAATAGCTCAAAAGTACTGCACTAGGATCACTGATCTGAGCGTGTTAAAAAACTGATAACAAATTCTTAGCATGAGCTATTAAAATATTTTTGAAAAGTATATTGCTATCATTAAAAACACAAAAGAATCGCAATATACCTTACAAATAAGAAATAATTTTCTTTTCATGTGGATACATAATATGGAAGTGCCCAAACGTTTTTCAGAAGATGCTTACTTCTGAATACAGCTTGTCTTGGAGCAATCATTTGGAATATTGACAAAAAGCAGATCTTGATAAAGAGCTGAGTGGTAAAATAAGGGGAAAACAATATGCAAAATAGTAACAGAAATAACAGAGTCATAGATAGGAGAAGTGTGCGGAGTACAGCATGGAAGATGGTATGAGTGAGATAAACTTTAATGTATCTACCATAATTCTGTATTTTATTTAAGATAATTAGATTATTCAAAGTGTAAGTTAGTGTTGATAAAGTAGTCAGATACAGAACAAATACCTTGTAAAAATTTCTGAGAATTTACCAAAAACCTGAAGCATCAAGGTCTGAGATACTACCTGCACCAAGTAAAATAAACAATTGGTATTACTTAGCATATAATAACCTTCATGTTTGTACTGTATGTTAGTCTTGTCTTCAGTTACTCCCTTGTACTTTGTAAATGTCACCAAGGACACCAGATTATTCTCATCAGGACAATCTGCATGGGTAAGTAATTGATTACCAGCACAACAATTTTATAATTTCTAGGCCATTTATCTAGTCAATCAAAACTAATCAGCAAAAAATATGCTTCTCCAAATATAGTTACTTTATTTTTCACTAAAAAAAGTTTCCACTCAATTATTACAGCTACTTTGGTTTTTGTTGGTTTGTGTTTTTTTTTCCCAGCAAAATTAAGAATAATAAAAGGTGACTTGAAAACTGCTTATAAACTCTTATTTAGGTAAATTAATTGAAGTATTTTCTTTAGGGACTCACCCGTCTCAGTAGAAGAAAAATAGGTCAGGAATACAGTAGTCCTGCATTTGAAACCTGTTGCTAACATAGCTTTATATCAGGAAAAGAAATATTTGCTATAAAAAAAAACCCAAACAACCCCAATGAAAACCCCAAAACACTAGAAGTATCACACAGGTACATTATTGGTATATTATATTTTAAATAATAACCTCCTCTATGCTCCCCTGCCTACCCATCCCTTTCCTCCCAAAACCCAAACCCCTAAACCATAACCAAACAAAAATTCCCTAATTCAAAATTTTGGCTGCTTAAAGAACACAACATCTTTCCCAGCAGGACAACTATGTAAGAATAAGAGCCTCAGGGCAAATTTTGATCTTACTAACACCAGTATAAGTGATGTGCCACTTTCCTGACTTCAGCAGATTTTCAGTTAACTGAGATCAGAATAAGACCTAAAACACTTCTGGTTTGGGCTGGGAGGACCAGCCAGATGCTGCAGTTCTCCATGCAGACAATGTTTGAGCACTGGCACAGGTTGCCGACAAAGGTGGGGAGTCTCCATCCTTGGAGATACTCAAAGCCATCTGGACATCATCCTAGACAACCTGGGTGGACCTGCTTGAGCAGAGGGATTGGACCTGATGACCTTCAGATGTCCCTTCCAAACTCAACCGTTCTGTGATTTTGTAATGACTGCTTATGGATTTTCTGCACAGTCAGTGCTATCCTGTCATTACAGACAGACCTAAAGAGATTACACTTCTTAGCCCAAATAACTATGGAAATGCTACAAAGGGAAAGCCTCATATTGGTTTCCCATCACTGGGAAAGTAAAGAGACCTTTACCCCTACAATCCCTGTCAAGTCTTTCTTGAGTCACTATTCTACCTGGTGATGTTGACCCACCAAGTCAAAATAAGGGCTTTTCACTTCCAAAGGCAAACAAACCCACAAGCAAATATTTTGTTTCTGTGTCCTTCTGCTGTGGGGCTGCCACCTGTGAATGCAAGGTGTTTAGCCTGGTTTCCTAAAGAAGTGAGGCTTGTGCCATCTGCGTGCTATCCCCTTCTCACCCAACAAATAGCTTTTACAGCCATTTCTAATTTTACCAATGTTAAATGGAGATAGTTAGATGTCAAAAATAACTTTTGAACACTGGCAGCTGGGCAGCCAGACCAAACAGGTAGGGCTAAAGTGAGAGCTCAATGTTAGCCATCCCTTTGGCCTTCTTGCTGGTCCATCAGCTCCACTTACTGACTGGTGCACAGCTGCCCCCAAACTGCACCAGCACCAGGCATTTTTCATCCATCTATCTAAGCGTGCTGGGAGTCACATCCAGGGCCTGGAAGAACTAACAGCATTGGAAGAGTAAATATGGAATAAGGGGGACAAGGTGTCTGCATCGGGGGTAGACAGAGCGGGAACGCAGGACACATATCCAGAGCAAATTAGACATTTTATACTCTTATTGCTCTGAGGAACAACTTGTTTACTTCTTATCTCCCAGGCAGCACAGGTCCATACTGATTCATGCTTATTCCTCATGAGGAGCCAATATTTTCTAAATGTTGTGCCTTAAAATGAAGGATAGCTCCTAATGACAGTCCCTGTTAGCCACTACTGCAGTACAGACTGCTGTATTGAACCAACTGCAGAAAAAATGAGATTTTGGATATCATTCATTTCCTTAACACTTGCTTCTCCTTGCTTACATCCTGCTGTTTAGCCCAGAAGCTCTTTCCTGCAGATCATCTACATTTAAGCATTATGATGAGCTGAGACATTTGGGGTGATGGGAAAAGGTCGAGCAAATCCAGTCCTCCTCCTTTAACGTGCAACTCAAACGTGGCCTTGGTCACTATTGTCTTTGTTAGCATGAGGTGTCATGGGATCATTACACATGATAAAATGTCCAGCTTATTTTGGGAGAGAATGGCAGGAACCAGGGATCTAAACCCTAGGATTTTAGGTGGTTATGGTTTGTTTGTAGGTGGATAAAGCAAGATAATGCTGATAAATGTAAATCTAAATCCCAGAGAAAAAGACACATGCCAGAAAAGGTTTTTAAAATGCTATGTCTTCTGTACTGAAAGAATGGAAAAAGGAGCAATATCTAAATATTAAAGTTCCCAAGATGTATCTCACCCCGACCGACCCCCCCTTACCTTGGTCCAATTCAAATAGCTGTGTAGAACAGAAAAGAAGAAAAAAAGAAGGAAGAGAATCAAAGAAACTCAGAAAAGTGAGAACATTCCCATCAGCTTCTGCTTTTATCCCTGGAGACACCTTCTCACCCATTCACCAATCCAAGCGTTAAAAGAATTTGCTCTAATACTTTGTTATCACAATCAGCTTTTCCATCATAACCTGTTTTTTTCTTGTTTGTTTTCTCAGTGCGAAGCCACAGCAAGTTTTATGCTTAGTTTACAATTGACCTACCCTCTTTGAACATGCCCAGACAAGAGGAAACTGGTTTCTCTGGAAACAGGAGCTACGTGAAGTCTTTTAGTACTTGTATTCATTTAAAGCTGTTCACACATATGCAACAATAAGGCACCAGACCTTCAGCACGTGATTCAAATTTACCAGGCAAGGTAATGAAGGAGAACACTGCCTGTGACACACCAGGCTGGTAAAATCAATTGGTACAATTCGAATATGAACAAAAGAAAAATCCCAGCATCTAAACCACTTAATCTACGTATAAAATCTCTTAATGGTCATAATACTAAAGCAAGCTGTGGGAACAATCTTGGAGACATTTATACTGTGCATCATGGAGATGTAAAGTGATCTTTTTGACGGTATGGAGGCAGCATGGCCGCATATACTGAAAGCCCCTTTATGGAGAACAGCACATTAGTCCCTGCTGGGACTAATAAAACTAGTTTAAAATATGCAAGCCAAGCTGAAGGCTTCCTAATTTCCCATTAACTCTGTTTTTCACTTTTAAAGAGTGCAGTTGGAGACTGACAGTCTATCTTGGATACAGGCTGAAGGTGATACTGATACTTGCAGTCCACTTTGTGCTTTCAAGGCAAAACAGACACATCAGAAGTAAAACACATACCAGTTTCTCAGGCACTGCCATTCACAGGGTGGTCTTAACATAAACCTCTGCTTAAGGTGCTTTAGGACTGTGAACAGCAGTGGCTGAGAAATCAGCACAGGAATATTGGTCTTGCTTCCATTGCTGTGGGGATAATAACCTTTAACAAAGTTGTGGGCAGAAAGCGAAGATGGTAACATCTTAATTTATGTCTGCTAAATTTAAAAAAATAACTGTCAGAGCTCAGTTTCCTCACTTCCTCAGCATTTTTCAGCAGATAGCAAGTTTCCTGACTTTGCTGACATTTCCCATAAAATTCCAACACATTTGGATGTGCTAATCTCATTGTTCCTAAATTGTCTATGATCAAGAATGTTTACAGATCTTTATGGTGCCTTCACACTTAAATTAGAACAGCAGGACAGTGTATGGCAGGGAAAAAGAGGTAATGAAGCTATCCTTCCCCAAGCTTTTCCATGGAGAGATTCCAGGAGGGAAGGAAAGTCACGGATTTTGAATAGACTGGGCAGAAATAATCGTGTTTCAATCAGTGAAGACAAAACCAAAGTATCTAGTGGTGAGATATCTTAATTATGATGACAGAACTGGATTTTATGTTTTTTGGAGGAAGCAAACATTAGTTAAGAATTGGGGTGAGGATGGAGGGGGCTGACAACTAAGGAGAAAAGAGGAAAACAATCAGAAGTTATGTCCATCATCTGACACAGAGAAATAGAGAAAACCCCATTATTCAGACACACAGATAATGCATACAAACACATACACACCCACTTTTGTACAGATATTTATATATAAAATGGTAAAGAAGTAGGGTTGCAAGGTCTCAGGTGAATACTGCTTAAGAAGAAAGATCTTTGTCTAGTAGTAGTGGCTTGTTTTGTATTTCAAGGGTGAAAACTATTATAACAATACCACAAAAACTTCAAACAAAAAGACTGAGTGAAGGGACACTAAAATGACAATGTCCGGTAAGAGAAAGCAACCACTCATCCCAACTTTTGCAGAATCCATTTGAGAAAAGAGAACAAAATCAGCTCAATTTAGCTTTGTTTGCCAGATTATTTAAGCATATTAACATCTTCTGCTGATAGACCTAAAAGTGTGTATATTTGTCCTTAGTTGTTATCAGAACATGCATCAGTCTAACTAAAATATATTCAAAGGGTTCTTGGATTTTGGGGGTAAAAGTAAGGCAATTCCCTTACTTAAGTAGAAAACATTAGAAATAGGATAGCTGTTGGCAAGACTACTAGTTTAGAGTGATATTTTCTTGAGCCAGGGCCAGATTATAGACTATTTTAGCATTGCTAGTAGATTGCCAGCACTGAGGGAGGTGTTGACAATCACAGCTGATTGGAGTCACAGTTACTTTTCACCATTTTTTCACTAACCAAGGCAGGCATGTAATTACTGGCAGTTTCTCCACTGCTTTCAGGGCCTGTGTTTGCAAAGTGGCCTCAATATAGCCAAAGCACAGGTACAAATCTGAAATGAGGCAGTGGCTTCAGGACTCAAAAAAGCCAGTGTCAGTTGTCTTCCCCCATGCGGGCAAGAAATTAGGTGGGCTTCCCAGGTATGTCCACCAAAAAAATGTACTGTTCTGCAAAACTACCTGAGCTCTGAAACAAGCTACTGTGGTAGTAGCTAGCACAGAGCAGAGCTCTGCCACTCTGTATGTCTGTTCTCAGAGACGGAGTTTATTTGTCCATGTGAAACTCCTTTGTTACCAGGACAAAGGGCAGTGCATTAAATTCTACAAAATAATCTCTTTGCCTCATTTTCTCCACTGTAAAACAACAAAATTTTTGCTGCTGCAAAAGAGCATTGTGAAACCCAGGAAAGATTTTGAGGTGTCCAAAATCCATCACAGTACACACTTGAAAGAGAGAGATAAACCACAGTCATTCAGAACCTTTTCTTGATTTGGTGATAGAAATACAACTCCAGGAAGTAAGCAGGATTTTTATACTGAAATGTGCCTACAGCCTGAGGCTTTATGTTGCCAGTGTAACTACCTCTAGGAAGGCCTTCTCAGGCAGCCACAGGCAAAAGCATCCTGACAGCATTGTTTTACTGGATCTTCCCTGATGCAAGGATTCCAGAGTTTGTTCAAGAGAAAAAGGCCTTAGGGCAGACCAACTCCCACCAGAAGAGAACGAAACCTAGGAGGAATTGCCTAGGTCCTCAAATCCAGTTGCCTTCTGCTGGGGTTCACCACGCCAAATGACCCTGAACATCAACTGATGAAGCCTTCATATGGAAGCTAGCAAGTTCTTGACTCTTACATTGGAAGTTCATTTCAGATCCTCATTCTTTGAATAATTAAAAAAATCCTTCTAATCCTTCTAATCCTCTGACTAAATTTTATTCTTCGTAAGTGTCTGCAGCAACCCCTGCTTAGCCCTTAGATGAGCCAAGAATTCAAGGAGCATGACGCTTTCCAACAGAATTACGTGAGAAAAAATGTTGATGAGAGCAAAGCTAAAGTATTTCCTCTGCTTTAAGGACATACTCATTAGTTTGGGATAACCTATGCCACAGGTGTTTACAGAATAATATTTTATACTATGCATCTAACTCCCTGGTCCATTCTCTGCCACTTATAAGACCAGTCTAACCTAACTCACTCAGTCTTCTCCTTTACAGTCTGTTAATCTTAAGCACGATTTTATTAATATACTCCTGTCAATAAACTGGAAGGTTGACCTGTCTTTGAACAATGGCTACTTGACATTAATAACAATATACACTCTTTTTTTTTTTTTTTTGTTTTGGTTTTGGTTTTTGGTTTTTTTTTTTCAGGTGGCACCATAGTTTACTATCATGGCTCAGGCAATTCTGAAAAGTATGCCCTGCACAGCTATTATTAACTAACTCTCCCTTTTTGGAGAATTCCCCAGTGCAGGGGAAGAAAATCTTAGAATTGCCTCACCGTTTTCATGGGAGAAATGTATGGCAAAGGTGATCAGTGTCTTGAATTACATTGGACTGCAACAGATAGAAGATCATTCTCATTGTTTTAGACAAACAATGATAAGACAGCAAAGGGAACTGAAAAGATCTTGATTGAGTTACATTTACAAAGAAATGCAATCTTTAAGTTTTCAACCTCTGGGTGACTTTATCTACATCAAATCAAATAAAAAAATCCTCAAAAACTAATAATGAAGAAATAATTAGTTTTTAATAACATTCAGGAATTAAATAGGATGTGGTGGCAGGACCTCTTGTGTAAAAGTCTACATCACAGCACACTGACATTCTATTCATTCAAGATGTTTTGTGAATAGAACTTTTAAAAAGATCACTGTTAAAATCATAAAGCTCTGAAGAAAGAAGAATATCGAATTGCTTTATTGATTATTGTTTATATTTTCTGAACAAAGAATATCCATGCATGTCCAAAGAGATATGGAACTGGATTATTTAATTTCCTTAAAGCAGCATCCTTGCAGATGGAGAAACAAACAAGCTTTTTTTGTTGCATTCTATAGTAAACTGAACAATCTGTAATTGATCTGGTACATATTAAATCATTCTAAGAGTATATTCATCTGTTATATGATAAATTTGCAGAGTACGCAGTGTCTTTGAAATTCTTTAGTGGAATGGGCATCATTAAAAAAAATATGTCCTTAAAAAGTGATCAGGAAGTAGAAATGGAATATTTTAAAAAGGAATCAAAGATTCTAATCTTTGTATCACATTGCTTCTCATCAAAATTAAGACTGAATTAGTTCTGTATATAAACCATGCCTGATGTTTTCAGTCCTATTGATTCTCAGCTTACTGATTTCGAGAGATTTTAATAAACCACAAGACAAAAGAGACTGGGACCCCAAGAACTCCACATGCAAACCGAAAGAACTAATAAACAAGATATTTTTTAAAACTGAAAACCAGAGTGAGATTTGCCATATCTTCATTTTCATGATAAAATTTTGATGAGAAGTTTGTATTTGTTCTGAGAAATGCAGCTGTGCCCTGGAACACAAGTTTTCCACTGATGCCTGGAGTGATCACGACAGATAAGAGACAAGCACTGTGGTTACCTTAGAAATAAGACTGAATGTTTTAATGTCCACAGATAATATTTATGGCTCAATGCACTCAGATGTGCCATGAAGCTCATGTTGGAAGGTGAGAATTGATCAGTGAAGAAAACCATTATTCCTGCACTCATATTCTAATCCTGTCAAAACACAGGCAGTATTTATGACACATCTCATCATTTGGCATCTCCCAGGCTTGCCGTACAGTTGTATGGCCTCTCTCATGTTATGAGATCCCACCAGCCTGCTCATGAGCTGTGCAGGGATGTGAGGCTGTGGAGGGAGACAAGGCTAGAGGACGGCACTGCCGGTGGAGGCTGCCCTGCATCATGACCTGATCTGCAAAACAAGCCCCGCTGAAAAGTATACTGTCACGGAGTACAGCGTGGACTGCATTTCCCCTTCACCATGCAACTCAATTTATACTGGTTTCTCAAGCAGTCAGGCCAAGAAAACGCTAGAGACTGGCTAAATGTCAAAGGCTCTCACATATTCATTGCATTCTCCCATGCCTGATCCTGACACAAATGCTTAATTCTGCAGCCCTTGCACAGCCTCAATACTTTAATGGTGTATGCAGAGTCAAGCTCATGGATGGGTCCTTGTGGGATTGCAGATTTTTGCGCTATTGATATTTCATCTGAAACATGGGAGATGCTAATTGCCAGCTTTGCAGTTTTCCCCTGGTGGCCATACTAAAAATATGTTGCATATTGAAACTCGCAATGTAGCTATGGCAAAAAATCTTACAGCAAACAATCCCAGCAAGGAATCAAAATTCCAGTCCTGTGCAGCAAACATTTTCCAACAGCTCTGTAAATTTTGGTCTATGCAACAGAAAAATCTTATATTTATTAAGTGTCTACAAAACAGTAAAACATACTCGTCTGTCTCTTTTCCTCTTCCCCTTATTTGCCAGTATTTATCAGAACTCCCTGGAAAACTTAAAAGCAAACAATGTGACTTTCTTAATCAAGAGAAATGCTATAAAACAGCCATTCACAGATAGAAATGTAAGTAGAAATTCATCATATTAAAAAATTGCTTTAATAACCATTTAGAATAATAAAATCAGACACTTAAGATTCAGAATCAATTAAAATATATTGTAAACATGGCATTATAGAGAACAGGTTCAAATTATTTCAGTTACTAATAATTTGATTTTTTATTTATCTGCCTTGGCTGCATTTTGCACAGAAGCCTGTGCTAGCACCTTGTTGGCAATTCTAGCAGAAGATTCAAGAACCCTCCAGTGGAGGCTGAGTATGTCACCAGGAGTCATTCACTTCGCCTTTAAAGTCTGAGGCATGCACAACACAACCACACAAAGCTCAGAGGGTATCTGGAGGCCAGAAAGCTAAATACACGTGCTGCCAGGCTGATTTCCAGTGGAGAACAGAGCTGGTACCGTTTTTGTAATTCTCTTCCTAACCTCGGAGCGTTGATGCTGCTGCACAGCACTACCTCCCTGAAGTGAATGAGCACCATTCCTGGTAATTATGGAGCCCTTCAATCCACTTACTCTTAACTTTCTTTTCCAATGTCCTATATTTGACACAAAATGTTTAATCAAGTTCATTTATCATGACTGGAACAGCCTGACTCATTCCCCATTTATAATTAGAAAGGATTTCACCTAATAAATGCTGAGTGCTCTCAGCTACCAAAGTCAGTGAATGAAGAGATGGCTCAGCACCATGCAAGGCCAAGGGTACATAAACCTATTTTACACGGAATTAGAAGAATACCAGATTTCTATGGAAAAATTTCAAAGTTTAAGGCACTTAAATGTTATTTAGGTCCCGTGTATGAGTTCTCAGCCTGGAAGTACAGAGGCAGTGGGAAATTATTCACCTTTCTGCCTTGGTCAACCCATACATAAAATGGTGGCAGTGAGGGTTTTCTTCCCTTGTTAAGTACCTCCAAGGAAGCCTAATTAGTCATTTTCTATCTGTAGAATATTAAATAACAAATTATTTCCTAAGCAGCTAATATCTTGAACTTGTAAGAACAAAATTGTAAATTTAGTCAAAACTTAACCTACAAAGAACAAGTTAAAAAAAAGCCCAACAAAAAAACTATGGTCCAAAGGTCAAAATAAAACAATGGAGATTTAAATGTTTGAAGATATCAGAGTGGAGACAGAAAGCTGCCCTTCTTTATGTCTGCAGCCTAAAGCCACCCTGAATTTTTTGTATTTTCTTTTGCAATTATGATGCTGTGTTTGCCCTATATAATAACCCTGAGCCATGCAGATTGCTTTAACCCAACTGAGAAAACGCAGATCATTAACAATTGCCAATTAATTTAAATACTGCATGGTCAGCCCTGAAAAAATTATGCCATGATTCCCTGTAACGGAGAGTCCTCATCAGTTCCTATTGTAAAATAAGAGAAAGAAAACTAGAGGGGAACAGAAAAGCATAAAAGAATAACACAAGGAATGATGGGTGAATAATAATGAATGAAATGTCACCACTGCTGTATTCTCTCTGCCTGAAGGCCTTTACTGGGGAGGGAAAGTACTTGAATTGGATGTGTTAAATTTTGAAGTTGTGTAAATTGGAATTTGGCAGCTGATGACGGCTAAATTAGCTGAATATGTTCTATGCTGGTAGACATTGAACATAGACGGGGCCATAGCTTTAGCAATAAATCTTACAAAATAGGAAACGCTCTGTAAGAGTTCATATAATGAAAACACAAGTTTATACAATATGAATACCTATGAAAATAAAATGAAGCACATATGCTGGGAGGGTCAACTTTTCCTGCTAAGGGTTTTATTTCTTGGATACTTTTAAGGCATTTAGGCACTTCCTGGAAGATGACTGCTTTACTAAATACTAATTATTTATCTAAATTTGGTATTTGTTCTAACTTAATGCATCAGTTAAATGCTTAAAAAGCTAAGTGGGGTGAATATAGGCCATACCATTTCATTTGTAGACTCCAAAGCAAGTTAAGTTAAAAAATAAATACCTTGTTATGAAGAGACCATTGATTTTAAGGTATTCTTTGCTAAGTCTGGTATTCAACTTTTTTTTAAAATATAAATTAAATGCAGTTTTATATAGTCATTTTCACTGACTGATATTCTGACAAGTCAATTATACCCTGCTCTTAAGTTGTTACAGCTATGTCCCCTTCTTTAACTGACTCTCTCACCATAATAACTTCTTCCCCACCTATGGCGTCTTACAAATTCCTGATCTTCACTTCAAAAGATGAGTGTTTCATTATTGCCTCCACCCAGGACAATTATCCATCCATTTTTCTCTTCATTTCTCCCACTTTATCTTCCCTTTGCTTTTTTCCAACTATTATGCATTGAACACGTTTTCTGCCCTCCCTCACTGCTGGCCCCTCTCCTCACCAAAGTCAGACAAATCTCTCTTTCCAAATTCTCAGTACAAATCTTTCATGTCTATTGCATTGACTTCAGGAGGTAAAGAACAGAATTAAAACCCAGCAGCTAGACGGGTTAAGGTGCCTGCCAACCATTGTGCTACTTTCCAGCTCAGTGCTGCCCTGTGTTTGAGCAGCGATTTCCATAAGTGACACCACCCTGATCCCATCCTGAGGAATGCAATCCTGTTCACATGCTCTGCAGTGCTACCCGGCCTCACCCTCACATCCCGGGAGGGTCAGTAAAATCAGGGACCACTAAGGCTCCTCTCTGCAATCCCAAATCTTTCACCCAGAGTAAAACACAATGAAAACTTGCCTCTATATACTGCATACACTTGCTGTAATGCAAATTATTAAAAAAAAATATAGAATAGTTACCTGAATTTTTCATGTTAGTAGAGCTAAAAAACCCATGCAATTCATAATTAATACAACAAATAACAAACTGTAGGTCATTCCAGTTGACAAAGAAGATTTTAAATAATTTAAGACAACAAATCTATGTATAGCCATTAGAACACTCAAATTAGCCCTTCACTTGAATGCATTGCTCAGCCTTATAAAGCTGTACAAAACAGTTGTAAAGAAATGGAAATATAAAACCTTGCAGATTTTCCCTTGCAATGAGCACCAAACAAGCAGGGACTTGAATTATAAGTGAGGGTGGTGACATATGCTAATGGATTTGTCATCAGGAGATAATGCAATGCCATTAACTCATCTCATTTCAGATTCTAACAACTGCATGTCATGGTCGGTAAAACAAGCTGCCTCAAGATCCCAGAAACAGAATCCAGAAGGAGAACAAGAATTTGCAAGACTATGGCTCATGAGTATATCTCACCTATGGTCAGCAATATCTATTTTAAATTTGTTGGATTTCATGTTTAATGACTATCATATTCAAGAATAAGTAACTTGTCTCATTAAGTCCCCTTAACTCTATTGAGGATGAATAAGACTAGTTGCATCCCATTATTTTTGTATAATAAATATGCATGGCGAAGAAAGAGGACTAATTTCTAAGTGTAGAAACTCAAAATTGTCAGAATTACAACAAAACATTGAGATAAAAAATTTCTTTACACACAGCCCAGACAAGCTTCCCTTTACAGAATCACAGAATCACAGAATGGTCAGGGTTGGAAGGGACCTCTGGAGATCATCTAGTCCAACCCCCCTGCCACAGCAGGGACACCTACAGCAGCTGCACAGGACGGCGTCCAGGAGGGTTTGGGATGTCTCCAGTGTGGGAGACTCCACAACCTCTCTGGGCAGCCTGTTCCAGTGCTCCACCACCCTCAAAGCAAAGAAGTCCCTCCTCATGTTAAGATGCAACTTCCTGTGCTCAAGTTTGTGCCCATTACCTCTTGTCCTATCACTGGGCACAACTGAAAAAAGACTCTTCCCATTTACCTGGCACCCTCCCCTGAAGTATTTATAAGTATTGATAAGATCCCCCCTCAGTCGTCTTTTTTCTAGACTAAAAAGCCCCAAGTCCCTCAGCCTTTCCTCATAAGAAAGATGCTCCAATCCCCTAATCATCTTTGTAGCCCTTTGCTGGACTCTCTCCAGCAGTTCCCTGTCCTTCTTGAACCGGGGAGCCCAGAACTGGACACAGCACTCCAGATGCGGCCTCAACAGGGCAGAGTAGAGGGGGAGGATGACCTCCCTCAACCTGCTGGCCACACTCTTCTTGATGCACCCCAGGATGCCATTGGCCTTCTTGGCCACCAGGGCACATTGCTGGCTCATGGTTATCCTGTTGTCCACCAGGACTCCCAGGTCCCTTTCCACAGAGCTGCTCTCCAGGAGGTCAGCCCCCAACATGTACCGATGCATGGGGTTATTCCTCCCCAGATGCAGTACCCTACACTTGCCCTTGTTGAATTTCATCAGGTTTTTCTCTGCCCAATTCTCCAGCCTGTCCAGGTCACGCTGTATGGCGGCACAGCCTTCCAGCATTTAGGTTGCATTTAAAACCCAGTTCTAACAAACATTTAAGGAAAAGAATAATTTAATTCATATATATTCTCACTAAAATCAATAGTATTAAGCACAGGTAAAGAGCTGCTCTCCATACAATAAAATTAAAGATAATTTCCACTTTAGTATTTGCCTTAATAGCATTATTTTCCATTTAATGTAAATATTAGAACAGTCTAGACCATAAATACATGCATAATATTGATTAAAACTTAAGCTACTATGAATGTACTCCAAAGGAATCTGTAACAATTTACAGCAGCTAAAGATCTTCCTCACTGATACCTCTACTATATGTTTATCTCTCTCTTAAATATGTAATTATGTACTTATCCAATGGACTGGAATGACTTGCAACAATTCTAGTCTATTGGATAAACAGGAGTTCAATTTAATATAAGATAAATAGAGCTTCTATAAATTTCTTTACTTACTGTGTAAATGTGTTTACATCAGCTATCAGAAAATAAAAGTTGGTGGCATTATAAGAAGCAAAAAAAACAGGTATCAGTGTTTTTGTCTGGGCTTTCAAAGAGAAAACTCCCATGTGTACGGTTTTGCTGACTCACAGATGAGATTCAGTGATAAAGTAAATGCAGCTTTGGGGTTCCTAGTGCCAGATCGAAAATGCCACAACCATAAGACAGAAAACGTTGATCCTGCATTAACACACATTGTCACTTCAAATGTGTCAAAACATTTTTGATGGGTTAAATTCTAATGGAAGGCTTTTTTTCTCAGATCAGGCATTGGCTGCCCAGGTATCTTTCTGCAAGTCTAACCTGTCTTAAACCAGCATAACCTCAACCTCGGTAGTGCTTGCTCTTGCTAGATCAGCAGAAATGCAGTTGTTTACCTGCTCTGGATCAAACATCAGCTGCCGGATGACCTGGGAATGCACAAATCAGGCAGGAGGGAGCAAACAACCCTTCCTTGAAACCCATCTTGGAGAAGCTTAAACTCGGCGCTTGAGGCATCCCACTCATCTCCACTGAGCTACTGACATGAAGTACCAGCAGGCTCAGGTCTCACTGAGCCAGCCTTAAAAGGATCCCATAAAGAAAAAGTATCTTCCAAGAATTACTTTAAGCCATCATTTTCAAAAATTGTTACCACTTCTACATGATTGGCAAAACATGGGAGTTGCAAGCCTTATCAGTTTATAACAGATTTGTCCATATTTAAACATAAACTTACATTTTGATGATCTCCAGAGGTCCCTTCCAACCCTGACCATTCTGTGATTCTGTGATTTTCAGACACCTCAGCCTTTATGAGGGAATATTAAATTGGGCCCTGGTTTCAGGTGTGTTCATCACTGCTCAAACTAAGTTTTTCCAATGTCTCAAAATTTTGGTACCACTGGTTTCAAAATAACAAAATAAAACTCGTTAGAATAAAGAAGTCTTAGAGTTTCCATTCCCATTTCAGATTTTACTCATTTGGTACCAATACATTAAGGAGAATATTGCCAAAAGTCAAGATGAATAATCACATTAGTTTTTAATTAATTAATACTTGGTTAAACATGATATCTGTAGGCACAAATATAGATCTGTATGTTTGCTGCTAATTATTGAAATCAGTCATTAGTGAAAGCAGATGTGTAGAAACCTTTTCAGCATATTTTTCTACTGCAATTTTCCTACTTTTATTTGCAAATGTCTTTTTTTAGATTCAGTATGAAGAAAAGCAACTTGATACCAATGTCCAGCTCCAATAATAGCATGACAAAGAGTTATTTCCTTCCTCACTGTTTTTCACATTTAATGCCAATCTTCCAAGAACTTATTTGGACTACAGAACTATCTGCCCATCTTTGGAAGTGGTCTATCAGTGCTGACATTCAGAATAATGTATTAAAACCCAGAGCCACCTAAAGCCAGGGTATATCTAAAACCTGGGTAAGGATATAATTCTACTTAACTGTTCACATCAACACAGACGCAGAAAGCTTTAGAGGGATTCAGATGACTGGAATTTGTGTAACACGAGCTCCACAGCTGTGCATGCCACCAAGACACAATAGCCTACTACTCAGTGACCAGAGCCAGACCAAGTGTCAAATCTTTGTCTTGCCTAAACAACCACACAGCTGTTTCCAGATGAAGAGTCAAGGTTTGTAATGGATTTAGAGGCAGGGCGGGCTACCTTGGCTTCCTCTGTATACTGATACACTCCGCTCCAGCAATATTAGGTATCTGGTCTTTTCATGTATGTCTTAGAGCGCACCGTGGAAGGAAGGAGGCTGGAAAATTGGTGTGCCCAACCCAAGGAAAAATGGAGGGGGAGACATTTCTACAGGTCATGGTATGGGCTGCTGCAGACAAAGCAGCTGTGGGCTGAAAGGAACTAAAGGATTTAAACTTCCTTTTCAGTCCTCCAAACCCGATCCACCTACTGTTTAATCAGGTATTTTTAGATAGAAATAATATTGGTACTAAGTGGAACCTCTTCCATACCCATTGCCTGAGCCTTTTCAAAGTCACTTAATGTGTCATAACACGCTGTTTCAACTGAAATAGGAAAAGGAAAAAGCTGTGGATTTTTTTAATAGTTGACGCTATATTACTTGCTCCAATATACAAGTCAGAATGTCTTAAATATACAGCTACGGTATAGGAGTTAAGGCCCTGGAGTAATCCAGCCTATATTTTTTCATAATACCACATGGAATTCTCTGTGTAGTCATAGGATTTGGTTGCCTGCTCACATTTTAGTTGCTTTCTATAATAAAAGCCCACATTCCCTAAATAACCCATGAGGACCGACGAGTAGCTCCTTATGTAGCAGTGATAAGGAGACATAAGTAGTAGGTCTCCAAGTAGATCTTGTCTGGAAAACTTGGGCACACAATAACCAACAAAACTCTGAGTCCTTTAATGCTAGCGTTACTGAAGTGCTTATATATGTCGTTAGAATATCCATATCTTACAGGTTATGGAGGAAATGATTCTAATGCCACAAGGATTTGACAACTGCTGCAGTATTGTTTTCCAGCTCACCTTGAATTTGTATTTTCATGGAGCTATAAATACAAAATGTAAGTTAAAAGCTGCTGGAAAAATGAAAAGTTGATCATCTTTTGAAGGTCAGGTCAACAATAGGTAATATACTAGATAAAACAGCTTGCTAAAAAAAGGGAATGTAGAGTAGATAATATACCAAAATAATTATAAGAATTGCGTGCAGCACAAAAAAGATGATCCCCTCCTTAGTGCTTTCAACTCTGAGTGCCACAAATGCATGCAGTTTTAAAATTCTCAGTTTGTTAAAGTGAATGCAATATTTTATAAAAAAAGCACCTTGTTCATTTAAGGCCCGTTTTTTTTTCAACAAGGCCCAGGTTCTGCAGTTGTCCACAAATGGACGGGCTTCTGGACCTGTAAAGGCTTCTTAAGTCTTTAAAAAGGGATCTGATTACGTGTAGGTGTCCTTCCAAATATCCATCATTTGGAGGACTGGAGCCCAAATGGGAACAAAACAGGATCACTAAAAATAGTGTGAATCTCACATAATGTTGTAACATTAGTCTATCAATCAGAACTAAGGTTGCTATTACACAAAAATACACTTTAAACCCCAAGATGATATTTTACCACACAGCTCCTTCAATCACAGGTTTATTGAGACTACTACAGATGATTTTACGCTATAGGCACCCGAGCACTAACAAACTGATAGAACTCATGTTAAATAAGCAGTAGATACATTGCACAGAAATAAGCACTGAAATCAATTGGGATTGATTAGACCTTAAGATTACACAGAGATTGTTCACTCATCTCACACAAGATCCTGAACATCTGTGTGGCACTATTAAATGTGTGATTGCATATTATAAGTGTATAACCACTTTTCATCATTAGCTTCTGCTGGCTTACTTGTGAAATGTTGACCTAAATGACAAATTATTTCTCAGTTTGTCTTCATAAAAGTTATCAAGTTCCTTCATTAAATAGCATTTTCATTTAAATAATGCTGTGTTGTAACAAATAGATTTCCCTTTATGAACCAAAGTTACTGAAAAATAAAGTGGAAATTATGAGAATGGGTCAACACATCTGTGGGTACATTTGTTGCTTCATAATATATTTTATTAATTCCACACTTTCTTCAAGGAACCTAATAATAATTATTCTAAATAAAACATAGGACACCATAAGAATATAATAAGTAAAAATTGCATGAAAGGTGTCAAACAATTCAGACTTGCTAATGACAGCACCACAGAAGACCCTAATGGGTCGCAACTAATTATGAATGAGTTTAATAATGAAAGCAGACAATTTAAATAATTACATAGAAAATGAAAGAAAATCTAGTTTAAAAGTATATATCACATACACTGGAGCAAAACAGAAACACTTCACTGAAGAAAAAGTTGAATGAAGTCAAAGAATTTTTAATGCAGCTTTTCCTTTTGCAGCTGAATTGAATGTCTCAACAAATCTTTCAAAAATCCACTCAAATGTTTTTGTCATGAAAAGGAATGATACATCATTAATCTGTTAAACATATCCTTCAGAAAGAGAAGGAACAAAAGTTTTGTTTATGACAGCTATGCTGAGTATTTTTCTTGAGACACTGTACCATTAGGAAGCTGTTTGTGTTTCTGTGCTTTGAAAACCATTCTATTTAGAGACAACAATGTCTCTGAGTCATTTTCTCTGTGCATCTGTGCTTCTTGCCTCACCTAGTACATTATTGGGGACATTTTTATCTCTAGGAATATGGAGTAAAAATAGGTTTAATTCTGGAGGAGTAGCTTGCCTGAAATTCATTTGCTATCTGATAATATTTTCTTTCTGAAGGTAATACTAAATCCTGTTCTACATAATGCGATGGTCTAAATATCACCATGAAATTAGGTGAGGAGGAAGATTTATTCTCAGAAACATTATCATTAGACAGAAAAAGAGGTATTGAGAAAGGAAGATAATAGCGGTGTTTTTTTTCCCACTCCCCAAAAGATAAGGAATATATTTCATCTGTATTTACAGAGTTTTGGCCACACAGCTGGGGACCCGGCCCACAAAGAGACACTTTAGCTATTATGATCAGACACTTGATACATGAAGATACACTCAGTATCTCTCTGTCCACTTTTTTCCTCAAAGCACTATCTGTTCTGCTGTTAACAGCCTCTCGTGACTCTCAGGTCCGTGGACCAGACAGTACGACTTTGTTGACATGAGTTCTTTCAATCCAACCCAGTCATCCCTGCTCCATAGTCTTTTGTGGCAGACCTGCCTTTAAGCACAAGGAACAGCATTTCCACCTTTAAAAGACTGGAAACTTATGGAGTACCATTCCCTTTTCACCCTGTCCTATTAACAGTGGATGAATCAAAAAGAAAAGGATGTAACAAGCTATCAAGTTGGAAAGAAAACTGTTTTTTAACAAGGCACTTTCCAAGTTTTCCACATGGTGTCAGTGGCTCCTCTCACTTTTTTAAAAACAAGAAGTTAGATTAATACATATGCAAACTCATCTACGTTAAGTCACATTTCAGTTGTACATTGAGACTGTAAACACTAGTACAGATAATACTTTTATCACTGATGCCTTGCACTTTAAAAAATTGCCATGTTTGCACTTTAAATTAAGATTGTATTAGTCATCCTCTTTAAAAAATGTGTTTGAGTAAACACTTTTCTTTAGTGCCTCGCTTCTCCTTCTTAAGCAGATCTCCTCATTTCTTACGATAGCCAAACATGTAAAATAAAGAATATATTTCTTTAATATAACCAGACTATCACTGAACAAACCCAACATCCAAAATACAATCCATTGACTAAAGCTCTACCCTTCTCACACACTCAAGAAGTCCAAAATAGATGTTTTACTTTAATTGCACAAAATCAATAGACCGTCCTGCAGAACATTCTTATTGATTTATGACTCATGACATACATTACAGCCACGGCTATTTTTAGTGTCTCACTAAAAAGGAAGTAGGAGTGTGTTCAGAACACAGGCAGTACAATAATATGTGCATCACAAAGGTTAAGCTTGAATTTTAGATTTACTTGTTAAAAATAAATTGCAGTAGGTTTCTTTATATTAAAAAAAATGCAAGTTGCCTTTTAAAGATAGCATTTAAAGTGGTGTTCCGTGAACATATGTTGCGACTTTACTACTTGGGCTTTCAAGAATCTGTATGAAGAGAGGGACGAGAGGATTGTAATGTCATTTACTGCTCTGCCTGCGCATGGCACTGTGCTCTAACAGCACCCTAAGCCACGTAAACAGTGTCCTGATGCCACATTGTCCTGACTGTGATGCCCAAGCACATTTTCTCCTAAGGATGCATCAAGTAACTGCATCAAGGGCCTGCCTGGCTATCTGGATGGACGGCACAACCAGTCTTAACTATGGTCGTAAGATACCCTTCAAAAAGCAGTTTAGATATGCTGACTGTTTCCCACATGCTAATAGCCTACATTTCCCTCCATGATCTTTATATAGTCCTTACTGCTATAAAAAAGTAGTAATATTACTACAATACTCTTTATTCCTGCCTTTAGCCGTAGACAGTAGTGACCTAAGAGCAATGGTCACCAGAAAGCAGAGGAGGGAGAACCTCTTTTCCCCCAGATAAAATCTTACCTTTAACAGACTCTAGAGAATCCTGTGGAGAAAGGTTACAAATATGAATGCTAATGTTATAATTATGCTTGCTAATATTTTTACTTCTTGTCTCACTTTTTTCTGTTCTGTCTAAGCTAGCTTCCAGTGAAATCCCTGAAATCAAATATATCTGGAGACACTTGCCTAGATTTACAAGGACCTTTTTCTTACCCATAAATCCCTTCAGTTTAGAATGCCCTGCCCAGTCCACCATCATCATCACCATCAAAGCAGATAAATTACATCTTAAGATTTCTTTTTTGAAGATTGCAGAGCACAGAAAATCTGGCCAATGTATGGCAGGATGCAGGAGTCAAGCTGGCACCCTGCCCATTGCTTCTCCTAAGTCTTTGCGTTGTGCTTCCAGGAATAGTCGCACTGGCCACGAGGGACGGGCATTTGTTCTTACATGCAATCCTCCTGTCAGACTTCTGGTCTCTTCAGGCAACCAAATGTTTCCCAAACTGACATTGTACACAAACCAAAATCATGCATCCATACTTCTGTCCTCTCGCATGCCCAATGGTAGCACCTGACTCAAAGAGCCACAGTAAGCTCCAGCTACACCAAAATGCTAATAAACTACATGCTGACACTGTACCATCAGAGAAGCTGACAGGAGAATCGAGTATTTCAGAACTCTGTAGTACCACTAAGTTTGATTTTTAAAAGGCTAATGCACTCTGATTAAAGTCTTCTTGTGTGCATAATATGTTTAAAACAAAACACATACCTTTGCAATTTCTGTAGCTGGAAATTATAACAGGGGAATCATTAGTACTACTTTTAGTGTACAGAAAGTGCTATTAGGAAGTATAAATACAATCTACACCTTTGATTCTGTATGCAGTACATCACTTTTAAAAAATTTTTTTTAGGATACACTATCAGTCACTTTGCAAGAACTGGAAGACATAGATTTATGAATTGATAACAGATCACAGACTTTTTTTTCTTCTAGGTTAGTGCTGGAAAATCGCTTCTATTCATAGCCTGCATGAAAGGAATTAGTGACCTCAATAAGTTACTGAAAAATCCATCCAGTGCTGAAAAGCCACTATTGCATCTATTATTATAATTAGTCTTACCATTCCAACTCGCTGTCAGGCTGCACACGAAGAGAAATGTAGGGCCTGATATAAAGCCAGTAAAGGAAACAGAGTGATAGTGGTACATTTTCTGTGCTGCATCTGTGACAAATATTTATGTTTGATGGCCACATTTTTCAAAAGTAAGCACTTAAAGGAAGGCACCTTAGTGTGTTTGCACATTTTCTACAATTCCGAGCATTTTCTAACTCCAGAATCTAAAGAAATTTAGTACACGTAAAACATCAGAGGGTCATTCATGAAGCACTACTGATATTTAATTTGAAATATCTATTATTGAATAATAAAAATGTTTCACTATGTTTTACTTTAGATTTTTTTAAAGAAAGGAAATTTCTGAAAATAAAAATGAGATACAGTATAAACTACCATCTGCAATACTCCAAAACCATGGAAGGTGAGCTGCACCCCACTGCTGTATCCCATAGCAGTGTTATCTACTTTGTATATCAATCTGAGGCTTACTTTTACTCAGTCTCTCTGGGATATAGCTTGACTTATATTTTCCAACAGAAAAGAATTACAAAGCAAAATCCAAAATTTATAGATATTCCCAAAGGTTCCTGATGAAAGGAATAACTTTGTGAAAATTGAGTTGACATTGTAGTGTTGCAATCTTTAAATCCATAACACAGATCAATTGGTCAAAAGGTGGATATCACTACTATTAGTAGAGCTTTCCAATAAAACTGTTACATTCAGTGGCATGAAATTACCTTCAGAGGGTGAAATGCAAAATTAATGTATAAGGATAAATTAACTGTATAAAGTCTAAAGTTATTCTCTCATGAATTTTCTATACAGGTCTATATATTTCATCATGCAAACGATGATGATAAGCTAGAAGAAAGGTACCAAAGCACGGATAAGAAAACCAAGAAGTCACCGCCTTGGAGTACTGTGAATTATGAACCCTGAGTGAGTACTGAGTGAGGAAAAAGCCAACTTGTAGAGGAAGAATCTGGGAGGTTACAACTACTCATAGGAAACCACAGGCATTCAACATGCAAGGTGGAAACTCCTGGCACTGGTGTCTGCAGCAAGGGGAAGCAGAGCCACGTCAGCGGCAAGGAGTAAAAAGGTTGGAAAGGATACATTACACTGCTCAGAGCTCCAGGAGAAAGAAAGCAAAAATATGTGGTAAATACTGTTTCCAGTTTGCTCTGTGCAGCCAGAATGGAGAAACCTGAGAAATTCCTGATGCCAAGAATTAGAAATGGATATGCAATTACAGTGTGCAACGCGCAGATCACCCCCTCTAAGCAGGAATTTCCAAGTGAAGAAAAAGAAGATCTAAAGCTTTTCATAGGCCATTTAGGTGATGCTGGAGGATTTCTATATTTTTCTATCTTTTCTGAGGGTGAATGTATGAAAACTCATTTGAATTAAAATAAAATAATACATAATATCTTTTTCAGCTCATTACTCACAACCCAAAGTACACTAGCATAATAAAGAAGAAACCTAAGTCATTGTAATATCTCTTTTTTTTTTTTTTGGTGCAGCTTTGTACACTCACTGTGTACAGTAGGGAAAGCATTATTCTTGAGTGTATCCTAAGACAGCATCAAATTAGAACAGCACATACAGAAGATATATAATTTTACATTCCTTCCTTTGCAAATGGTAGCAAAAGAAACACACCAAAGGAGAAAATGTGATTCATTAAAACCAGATCTTATCTTAAAGATCTCAGAACTTGTATAGTAGATCTTTCAGGCAGCGAAGGCTGTAACCTACCTCAGGACCTTGGGAAGGGAATAAAACCAAGGTCTCTGTAAAAACAGTCTTTCACATCTTTAGGATGTATTTTCCAATTTCAACAGGCACAGCTCAGATTCACTGCAGAAAATATACCAGAACAGCACAAGTTTTTATACCCAGTGAAAATATGAGCAAAATAGAAAAACTAGTATCCTAGATTATTGACATAGTTTGGTCTGCTTTAAAAACTAGTTTCTCTAAGGCTGAGGGCAAAAAAAAAGAAGGTATGTTTCAGTTCATTTGTGCTATAAAACAGGCCACTCAGGAGCTAATAATACAACGTGCCATTGCAGATCTTACACTCAGATTATGACTTCCCCTTACGCATGGCTGAGCTGTTTCTCTCACAAGTAGCTCTCCACAAACAAAGATGGATGACTTGGAAAGACACTGGGCTTTGTGTTCATCTCAGATGAGCGTAAATCAGGAAAAACTACAGCAAAATCAATGGGATTACTGTACTATAAAACGGCTGGGAGAGCAGGATGCAGCTTCCTGAATGCCACGCACAAAGTGGCATTTTAAAGCCACGCTTTTAATTCACCAATTTTCTTTTGCTAATCTGGAATTATTTAATGATTTTCCTTTTCTCCCCTCCCCCAAGCATGACTGCATGTCACCTTACTTGCTTACTTTAAATGCCCCAAAGTCTAATTTAGCATCACTGAAGCTTGGTTAGCTCATCATCTGCCGCTAAGCAAGCCTCGGCATGCGAGTTGCCCCCAGCCTGGCCCCGGGGGCCGCGCGCTCCCGCTGGCGCTCCAGATGTGGCCTAACACAGCATCAGCAGTGCAGAAAAATGCTTCTGTGTCCGGTCCCCTGCACAGCAGCAAGGCCGGAGAGGGGCAGAGGACCCTGTCATTACCCCAATGTGTTTCCCCTGTTGTTGTGGGTTCACAGGGACTGTTGGAAGCTGTGCTGGAGCAACGACGGAGGGCCTTCAGTGAAGTGCATGGACTGACAAGAGGGCTACGATACAACAGGCATTCCAAGCACAGTGAAGAAAGAAAAATTGCATTTTCATATCAATGGCATTTTAGAGAAAGGAAACAGATAAGAGCGACAAAGAAAAGATGGCATATTTCTGCCCGGTTTTGACCTTCCAGAAGAAGCTCCTCCAGTTAAAGACATGGCGCCTAAAAGAAAGCACCATCACATTTTCTGCTAATTATCCTACTGTGTGCACTGCGCTGCTGCCTGCTCGCCTGAAGCAGCAGGAGGGGCTGGCATCAGGGAGGCAAGCCTCATCTTTAAATCGTCTTTAAATTGAGATGCAGTCTTTCATAAAGAAATGAACAAATTCTACCAGAGGTTCTTAGGTCTAATAATGTTTGCTAATATAGCAAGGAAAAATAATTCCCTTTGCTTTAGGGATTATCAGGTGAAATTCTGTGCTTACAGATCTGCACAAAGTTGGACTACTTGATCAGAATGGTCCTTCCTAGCTTTAAATACCTATGCAGCTATCTCTCACAATCTGTCTAGAGTATGGAGACCAAATAATGTATTTTCCTAATGTAAGATTCATTGATAAAACTTCACAAATGGAAATTATTTAGAGTCTTTGAAAAATAGTACATGTATTGGAAAGTATCTGGTTTTAAAACCAGTAGGACAACAGATATTGAAGACTGTTTGTTTAAAGTTCTCAAAGAAGAGAAGAAATTTAAAAATACACCATAACTATATAGAACAATATTTAGAATAAATTATTTAGCTGGCATTATACGCTATTTACATGTTAACATATATCAGTGTGTATTTGTATATTTTCGATAATATGAGACTTAATACACCCTGAGTTTTCCAGGGAGTTAGAGGTACTTCAAGGGAGTGATATGCCTTCTATCATGTCCTGTCTTCATCTCCTCCCCCTTTGCAAGGAGAAGGGTATTTACATGGAGGGTGTGCAGCAAACTTGCACTCACATCCCAGGCTCTGTGCTAGGACAGCCGAATGACTCCTTCACTGCATATCCCATTTCGGTAGTCATGGCACAGGCTTCCCAAGGGATATCTACCATAAGTATAGGAGCAACTGTACCTTCTGCAGCACTAAAGGCCATGTAATGCTTACTGAAAGTGAACTGTGCATTGACATATTCAGTCATCTGAAAAGGAAGGATGGCCTTGCAACTAGGATGGGGTGGGACTGGATAAGACAGAATATGGTAAGGTACAATACAATGGGAACCAGTAAGAGATGCTCCAAATTTGTGCCCATTGCTGTAAGATGGTTGCAGAGCACTTCCAGGACATTCAGCAGTTTCGTCATCCAAATTTAAAATTTAAAAAGCTTAAGATTGGAACTTATTCTTGGTCAGGCAGAAAATCTGGGTGATGCTGAAGACTGAGCCTAGCCCTCCACCTTCTGCACATGCATCCTTACCATCAACAGGTTGATTTCTAGAAGTACATTGTAGTTGAACAATCTTGTATGCTAAATCTAATTTTGAACTTTGCATGAGACGTCAGAAAGACTTCTGCTGAGGTCTTGTGGTAGCATAATAACACGGGCTTTTTTGAAAGGTGTATGTATTGAGGGGCTTTGTGGATTCTTTCTGGTCTCATGGGAAAGTACATGTGTCTGTTTGCAAATGAATGAACAATACAATCTCAGCTGTACAAAGCAGTGGAGAGGAACAATACTGCATTTCTCCCTGGGGAAGGACTACATGCTTTTTCTTTCTTTCTTTCGCTAATTTCTATAGGTTTGCAAATGCCTGTAAGCCCCGTGAGTTCCTACTACAGCCTTTCTCAGCAACTGGCTTAGCACTGAAGGAATCTGTGACAGGAAGTGTTAGCTGAGTTGTAATGAATCCCCAAAGGTATAAATGACATATGCCACCATTTTCAGCATGTTTTTTACACCGGGGAGAAAACAATTGCCAAAAGCACTTCTGAAAAGTAATTCTTCATCTGAGAGTCCTGGGTTACAGGTAGCTGGTCAAAATAGTTTCCTGATAAAAAAAATGCCTTTGTGTAAGACATACGCTCTCAGCCTGTTTCCTGAGACTTGTCCACAGTTTACTGAACTCCCTGCACACAAAGTATTCACAAAACTATCATGACATTTTCTCTTACTAGCTGCAGCTCACGATGTATGGTCGCTAAAGCTCAGCGCACAGCAGAAGCAAAGCCATTTTCACCCGTTGTGTTATTCCAGACTATAGGCCAGTTTGCCTTCCCCCTTAACCACCACCACAACTTTTTAAATACTTCGCATGTGAACTGCACCCGGGGACCTCACGATGTGTGCACATATGCAGTGGTCGCTGCCTTTGATGATCACACCTTCCTGCTTCCCCGCTCCTGTGCTGTGGCACCTTGCCCAGAGAGCTGGACGCGTGTGGAGGCTGCCATGCCTGCCAAGCCTCAAAACAGCTTTGAAAGGAGAGTGGGAGAGCCGGCCAGCATGCTGGGGTCTGCGGGCAGAGGCAGGCACAGCCAAAGGGGAAACAACCACCGGTGTGAGACTGGGCTGTCTTCCTGGGAAGGAGCATGTGATAGCGCAGGAGCTGTGTTATAAAAAAAGGTTTCTGTTTGTGTTAAGAAGAGGACAACATATGGCTTGGTAATTGCCTTCAAATCAACTCTTGACTTGGCAGGGTTTAGCTAAACCAAATCAGTCTCTCGGAGGTTAGGCCAAGAGCTGCTTAAATTTCACAGGCCGTGTTGAATTTTATATGATACCTATTTATAAAATCCTAGCTACGTTTGTAAAGCTAGCATAGAAACAAAACTTCTGGAGAACAACCAACTTTACAGGAGCCATCTGTGCTCCTCCCCCCTTTAAACTCAGACCACAATTTCAGCAAGTTTCTTAGTTCAGTATGCACCCGAAATAAAACTCCAAAGTTGAAGGCCTCCAAACTTTTGTTGGTGCTGTCTCACATCCAGGCTGACATTTGCAGTATTTTATCTAACGAGAGAAGCCAAAATCTGAAATTTTTACCATGAAGATGTAGGATTTCTGAAGCAATGCTATTTCATGTTAGACTACTGGGCTGCAGAGTTTGCTCTATAATTACTCGATTCAAACTTGTTCTTTTTGACCTGGTATAAAAGAGAGAAACTCTTATTTATTCATCCAAACCCATTCTCATCTACAGGCTAGAAGTTGTGTGCAGAGATGAATGCTGTTACCAGAGATACTGAGCTGAAGTCATTGCTTTCCAAAGATCTGAATGAGTCGATATGTTTTAGACTGGGGTTTATGTACACATCATGCTTTTCCCAGCCATATTTGTCTGCTCTGTTTTCTTATTATAGTGGTGAGGTGAAATGTATAAGCATTCTGCCTTTGTGAGTACTTCACAGAACAAGACAGTAGGATTTTTGCATATCCCACTTTGCTGTCTGCCTGCAGTAACAAAAGCACAGGGCAGTGAGGGAGGAAAACTGCTTATGTGCATGCACTCGCTGTCATGAAGAAAGTCGAGCAATGGTTTCCTGCAGTAACTAGAACTTGAAGAAAAACACATAAACCATAAATCTGTTTAAAAATCAGCCCTGCAAGCTCATGCTCTTTCTGCAAACTGCTTGTTACATCCCTGATGAACCCACTGAACAGCTCTTGGATTTTATGTACTGCGGCCCCTCTTGTAGGAAAAGGCAATCGAGGTGACTCTTTATAGCTCATCAGATAGCTGCGTGATTTTCTGTTAAATATGCCCACCCCAGCTTCAGCATGTTACCTCTATGACGCCATCAGCATCTGCATCTGATCTTTTCGAAGTCTATATGAGTTTTATGACTCAAGTTCTCTGCTGAAAGGATCATCTCTCTCAAGAACAAGAGACTAGAAGGGGGAATAGATTGCCTTTCCAATTTGCCATCAAAAACAACAGGAAATTATTAGCTTCTGACAGCTTTGAAGAGTTCAATAACTAGGCTGATTTGTTATTACTGCTGCTATTCCTTCAAAAAGAGCACTTTGCCTCTTGCACCTTTTCCCTTTTCTTTTCTTTCTGTAGTTGAGTAAGTAAGCAAATGAGGAAAATAAGCCTGGAGTATGAATGCCTGATCTTCAGTGTCAATAGTACTGGTAGCGCATATTTATCTACTGCATTGTGTTGGCATTTATCCATTAGAGAGCATTAAGGAAGAGAATGATGCAAGCCTGGGGAATACTAACTCTGCAGGCGGGCAGACCTGTTCAGCCACGAGACGGGCAATGGCAATTACAGAGCTGCCTCAGGTGAGGAGCACTCATTCAGCTGAGCTCCCCGTGCCCCGTGTGCTGCTTCGCACGGACCTCCAGACTGTTGGCGTCTCTTTGCCATGCCGACGCAGCTGGCAGCTGTTAGAACAGGGATGCAATGGCCTTTCTTTCTGGGACCTTTTGGGCATCTTGTCCCCCAGCCCCTCTTCCCCTTGGTTATGTCCGAAACCCAAACCTAAGCTGTCCACGATATCTCCAAAACACCTCTTATGTTGTCAGCTGACGTCGAGTGGAAGGACTGCCTCAGTATCTCCAGCAGAGAGGAAATAGAAGTGTGCACAATGGAAAGACTACAAACCAATTTCCAAGGTTTTGCAGCCTCCGGAATTTGTCCCTCAGTAAACAGAGTCATATCCTCAGCTGCAGAGCTTACATGAACCCTCAACCACACTGGCTAATGCAAATTTCCTCTAGCCCAGTGCCCTTCCTGCCCGATAGATCTCAACACCTATGAATACCTAATGTATTCCACAGGAGCAGCCACAGGAAAATAAATTAATTTAAACACTAGCAATGATTCCAAAGAAAGAAATACAGCCAACAAGGCAGCAATTCAGTCCTCATTCTTCTGTTCTCCAGCACTGCATGCTCACCCCTGACTTTTCCCCACCATCCCACATGCACCTCAAGGCCAGAAGAGACGAGACTTCTTTCAGCTCTCCTTTTATTCTAATTTAGTATGAATTGTTTTCACTCTTTTGTTTTCTTTTTTTTTGTTTTGTTTTTTCCTTGCAGGAACATTGCTGTAGCATAATTCTGCCATATACAAATCTATATCTTGCTATTTAAAGTTTTCATTTAGGGAAGAGTGTGTGGAAATATTCACTATTGCTCCACAATCAAAATTTGTAAATTAGTTTTTTATTACAGGTTAGGAGAACAGGGTACTTTTAAAAATCATTTTGCATTCCCCAGTCTTGCTGACTTGCTGAGTTTTCCAACCTGAGATCTGACGAATCAATATTACATTATTATTACTAGCACCTACAAAAACATAATTAGAGTGCTAAATATTATTTCAATGCTTTGAGAATCTCATATCAGTTTCAATCATCTGCCAGCTCATGAGAAGGAGGTGGTGACTTATGGAGAGAGCAGAAAAAGCAGCAAATTTCTCAGAGTAGGTTGGAACGATTCACGGGAGAGCAATAGTGGGACTCGCAGGGCTCACAAATGATGATCAATAGACAGTCTTGCGAGTGAAGTCTTTTGTGCAGCCACAAGATATCTACATCAGCTGTGGGAGTGCTCTGTGTGTGAGGCCATGAAGCAGAGTGTGAAGATTGGATCATGGGCTGACAATGGTGCGAAGCCAGTTGGGGAGATCCCGTGGACAGACTGTACCAGTAAGCAGCAAGGATGGGCAGTGCAGAGATTGCTGTGTTCAGAAACCAACTTGGAGTTGTTAGATAGGCAGGTTCGATTTGAGCCATACACGGGAAGTGTGCTGATGGCCCGGTGTGCTTTTGCAGCCGTATCTGGCCGGTCTGCAGAAGCTGAACTCCCAAAGATTTTCACAAATATTGCTGAAAGATTTTGCAAGGGCTGCAGACCTATTTCCTCAGCCATTTGTCCCTTGTGAATGTTTGAATACCTGTAAAAATGCTATCGTTCAGCGCTGATTTGAGACTCACTGCAGTCTGTTGGAGCCACTGCAGCCAATGTGTTGGAGCTACTGTTTGCTTTGGTTATTATAATCTCTGACTTGCACACATGAAACAGCGTGAGCTGTTTGTGGGTTTAATTTCCCCCACTGTTTCCTCATGCCTGCAGATGGGTGGGATGGTGGCCTGCTTTCCACATTGCTGGAAAGGAGATGGTAATCCTTCTTCCCTCAGCTGAGTGTAAACTGCCACTGCATGGAAAGCCTCCCCTCCAGCACAAAGCATCCCTCAGTCCATTAAATTAAGAGACTGGCCCTAAACAGACAGCATTGACCTTTCTACGCTCTCACACTGTCCTGCCTTTAACAAACATGCCTTTTCCCCCTTTTCTACCTTTCTTTTCCTAATCTTTGCTGTTTCTTCCTCTCTAAGCAGCTTTTTACAGGTGCGTTGAGGTGGTGAGTGCTGCTGTCTACTCCAGAGGCAGCTTCTCTGAGTCAGGCACAGGAGCTTCAGGCAAAGGTTCAGCTTCCTATAAAAAGGTATATTCTAGGAGAAGTGCTGCATTAGGTATTGTGGATTTTCTCTTTTCCAAAGTTGATGTTTAATACAGAATTTTTTTAGTTTTTTTTACAGCTAGCTTTGGAGAGAAAATGCCTGGGAAGTTTTGGGTTTGGCTCTGGAGCCTGAGTCTTCCTAATCCTACACCACAAGTCCTAAAATATGTTGTCAGGCTTAAATGTTAATTTCAGACAGCAGCAAACTGTAGCAGGGTCTCATGTGGATCCCTGAGTGTGGGACTATCTGACTTAGCAGACTTTATGGAGAGGAAAGAAGTACCCTAATCACCCAGACCAGAACAGCAGATTGGAGCTGCCTCGCAGGCAGCTGGCTGCAGGGTGGAAATGTTTTCTAGAAGTAGTATATAAATGTTACAAGAACAGAGCCGGGCCAAAAATTATTGACTATTTACGAAAGTTGAAGGAAATTTCCATACCAGAACCTGAGAATAAGCAACTAGAGACCCCAAAGTCAGCCTGGGAGGTTTTGGGAGCATCAAGTAGGGAAGGCTGAGCACTCGCTCGTCCCCGCTGAGCCCTACGTAGTGCGGCACAGCCACCAGCAAGAGTTGATCTCACCCCAGCAGCATTTCTCCGCTGATTGGGCCAGCAAGGGCAGGCTTCACGTGCCAGTATACTCAAATTAGGGATTTTTGTGCATGTTTGGATACTGGCAACACTGAAGTGATACGCTGACTTACCTCTGCAGTACGGATATATTCTAAATTACTACCCAAATTGAAGCAGCATCCCTAGAAATGAAGGGACACTGGCTCATCAGCAATGCTTCAAGTCATCCCCTGCTTGCCACAATTTTAAAATGCCTGCTCTTTGAAATGTTGGCTATCACAGCAGTATTTTTATATGGGAAGAAATTGTAGGGTTGGCGTGTTTGTTTTTAGGAAAGTTCAGATTTCTGGTCTGTCAGCCTTGCAAGAGTCCCCTTAATAAACTCAAGACATCATTATTTATACAACTTTTTTGCACAGGATGGGTAGAAGACAAAAAAAGCATTTCCAGGGTTCCTCCAGACCTGCTGTTTCCATGGGCTGTAATTGTAATTTTAATAGGCATCCTACCAAGTTATTCTCTTTTAAAACAGACCTTTTGCTTCTCTTAACAAATAGGCTCCTGTCAAACACTAATCCAGGCACTTTTGAAAACTGAGATAGTGGCTGGTATTAACGACTAGACACTTCTGACTGCATCCTAGTGCTTTGTTCCTCATAGGATCTTTTCCCAAGCTGTAAAATGTGATGCCAAATTTAGTTTCTAAAGCCAGAAGAATAACACTAATAGACAGTAAATGGGTGTGAGTTGTCACATACACCAGCATTACAGAGTTAGTGTTATGTCTCAATTAGCAGTAGGCTTGAAAATCAGTGGGAACAGACAGCATTTTTCCTGGTTTCTGTTGCAGTTCTTGAGTTGTACAGAAACTAAAAAAAGAGTTCATGTCTATTGGTGAGGACAGAAACCTGGGACTGTAGCGCAGCTGTCTCCCTGACCTGCCTGCTCGGTGTTTCTGGATACTTCTGTGCTTTGGTTTATCCCCATGCACATAGCTGAACACTAACACCTTGGTACCTCACAGAGGCGAAGCCATGCCTGGCTCCTGATGGGAAAAGCCGGTGCAATTCTCTGGACCACAGACGTTAGGTACATGCAAAACACGACTGCTTCTGGGTACTACTAAAATTAACTGATGGTCCAGCTTCTGCTGGTCCTGTTTTGCACGTGTAGGAGTATATAAGCACCAACACTACAGAAATCAGCTGGAGTTTTACCACTGATTTCTGGGGGGACAGAACTGTATTTTCTCCGTTGCGATCTGTTTTCCAAAGTACACAACAATCTTGTTCACCTGCTGTCTAAGACGATGTAACAGCTACCAGAGGTAACAACAGCTACAAAAGGTAACAGGGAAAGTGAAATTAAGTTAAGAGTTCATCAGCTCACCCTCATAGAGTCCATTGACAAAAAACTTCATAAAAGGGGGATGCTCTAACTCATGTGGTGCTGTTCCTTTAAAGTACATGAAACACATTTTCATACAGTTTTCACAGACAAACCGTGACACATAAAGATGACATAACCTGGTCTATAACTGAATCACCTGGTGTCATTTTAATATTGGTACGAGACTTGAAGTCAGTGAAGTCATCAGGTACTAAGGAAATACGTACCTCATCTGAGAACAATATTTAAATATGGTATTGAATCAGGGTTCATAGATATTTTTAAACATTTCAGTATATAGTTACTTTTAATCACAGCCACACTTCAAAAACCTTTACCAGCTGTGTAGCATTTCCATGGACTAAATTCCAATTATATCAGTTAGGGAATTAACAGTCACTCTGTATAATGCATTTCACAATTTCTATGCTTCCCTTTTATTCTCTGAAGTGTTGAGTAAGCCACAAACTAAAATGAATTTCCTCTGAGAAGCACATGCATGTCACTGACAAAGCTGGTGAAAGGGCCTCTAACATCTGAAAAGTTCGCTTACATCATTCAAGAACAAAAGCTGAATGGTTGAAGTTAATAGTGGTACAAATAAAGCTAATCCCCAAATATATATTTAATTATGTCATATTTAAGTTCTGCTTATGCTTGTTTATTTGACTCTTATCTGAGATATTGAGGAAGTATTCATCAGAATGTAAAGCAATGAGATAAATAGGGAGCTGCAATGCATTACCTGTACACATGTATCCACTTTTAAATGCACTTTTAAATGCATTGATAAACACAAAGGTAAGCAAGGTAAGCACTAGTGTGGATCTTTCACATCTGACATCCTAGCAATATGACCCCAGGATCAAGAGAAACAGTTATATTAATAGAAATAAGGATCATGGACTAGTGATCTGTGGTTAAGTGCAGCAGTCACTCTGAAGTCTAACAGTCTGGATTTGTCCTCACTTAACCCAACTCTAATTAAGCACACTAGAAATAACCATTCAAATTATTCTTAAGCTTATTCACTTTACAGCTTTGTGTAAAAACTGATACCAACACCAAGTCAAAAAATAGCATGTTTTCATTTTTCAGTGCTAAACTGAGAGCTGAACAGACCTCACATAAAAAAAATTCTTTTAGCAGAGAAAGCTTCATCCACAACTCAGAACGTCAAAGGAAAAGCGCCCTGAGCCTTTGCTATATCCTTTGCACACTGCCTTTGAACTGCCTATATTTACAAGACCACTGTAAATATATAGCGTACTGGTAGCATCAGTTGAGGCTGAAGAGTAACATGACATTTGTGTCTAGTGAATATATGTTGTACCTGAGGCTGGAAGGGAGGTGCAAAACCATACACACTGGCTTATAGAACCACAGAATGATTAGAGTTGGAAGGGGCCTTAAAGAACATCTAGTTCTGACCCCCCTGCCATGGGCAGGGACACCTCCCACTAGACCAGGTTGCTCAAAGCCCCTTCCAACCTGGCCCTGAATGGTTTGAGGGATGGGGCCGCCGCAACTGCTCTGGACAACTGTTCCAGTGCCTCACCAGCCTCGGAGTGAAATTTTTCTTCCTAATATCTAATCTAAATCTACCCTCTTCCAGTTTGAAGCCATAACCCCTCATCCTATCACTACACTGCCTGATAAAAAGTCCCCCCACCTTTCCTGTAGGCCCCCTTTAGGTACTGAAAGGCCACTATAAGGTCTCCCTGGAGCCTTCTCTTCTCCACGCTGAACAACCCCAACTCTCTCAGCCTGTCTTCATAGAAGAGGTGCTCCAGCCCTCTGATCATCTTCGTGGCCCTCCTGTGGACTTGCTCCAACAGGTCCACATCCTTCTTATGTTGAGGGCTCCAGAGCTTGACACAGTACTCCGGGTGGCGTCTCACGAAAGTGGACAAGAGGGGCAGAATCACCTCCCTCAACCTACTGGTCACGCTTGTGATGCAGTCCAGGATGTGGTTGGCTTTCTAACCTCGAGCGTGCACTGCTGGCTCATGTTGAGTTTCTCATCTCATCTCATCAACCAACACCCTCAAGTCCTTCTCCTTAGGGCTGCTCTCAATCCATTCTCTGACCAGCCTGTATTTATGCTTGGGATTGCGCTGACCCAGGTGTAGGATGTTGCATTTGGCCTTGTTGAACTTCATGAGGTTGCACCAGCCCACGTCTCCAGCCTGTCAAGGTCCCTCTGGATGGTATCCCTTCCTTCCAGCGTGTCAACCACTCCATGTCATTGGCAAACTTGCTGAGGATGCTTTCAATCCCACTGTCCATGTCGCTGACAAAGATGTTAAGCAGCACTGGTCCCAATACCAAGCCCTGAGGAACACCACTCATCAATGGTTGCCTCTTGGACATCAAGCCGTTGAGTGTGGTCATCCAGTCAATTCCCTATCCACCAAGTGGTCCACCCATCAAATCCATGTCTCTCCAATTTAGAGACAAGGATGTCATGTGGGATAGTGTCAAATGCTTTGCACAAGTCCAGGTAGATGTTGTCAGCAGCTCTTCCCTTAACCACCAATGCTGTAACCTGTTGTAGAAAGCCACCAAATCTGTTAAGCATGATTTGCCTACTGAAGCCATGTTGGCTGTCACCAATCACCTCTTTATTTTCCATGTGCCTTAGCAGAATTTCCAGGAGGATCTGCTCCATGATCTTGCCGGGCACAGAGATGAGGCTGACTGGCCTGTAGTTCCCCAGGTCTCCTTTTTTTCACTTTTTGAAAATGGGGGTTATGTTTCCCCTTTTCCAGTCAGCAGGAACTTCACCAGACTGCCATGACTTCTCATATATGATGAATAGTGGCTTAGCAACTTCATCTGCCAGTTCCCTCAGGACCTGCAGATGGATCTCATCAGGTGCATCTTCAGGTTCCTCAGAGGGTCTCAAGCCTGGTCTTCTCCTACAGTGAGCAGTTCCTCATTCTCCCAGTCCCTGCCTTTGCCTTGTGTGTCTTGGGTGGTGTGGCCAGAGCCCTTGCTGGTGAAGACTGAGGCAAAAAAGTTGTTGAGTACTTCAGCCTTCTCCATGTCTCGAGTGACCAGGTCTCCTGTTTCCTTCTGGAGAGGGCCCACATTTTCCCTAGTCTTTCTTTTATCACCAATATACCTATAGAAGCTTTTCTTGTTGCCCTTGACATCCCTGGCCGTATTTAATTCTATCGGGGCTGTAGCTTTCTTAGCCTAATCCCTGGATGCTCAGACAATTTCTCTGTATTCCTCCCAGGCTACACATCTTTGCTTCCACCCTCTGTAGGATTCCCTTTTGAGTTTGAGTTTCTCCAGGAGCTCCTTGTTCATCCGTGCAGGCCTCCTGGCTTGCTTGATATTCTCTTTGTTGGAATGCATTGCTCCTGAGCTTGGAGGAGGTGGTCCTTGGATATTTACCAGCTTTCTTGCACGCCTCTTCCCTCCAGGGCTTTAGCCCATGGTACCCTACCAAGCAGATCCCCGAACAGGCCAAAGTCTGCTCTCTGGAAGTCCAGGGTAATGAGCTACTGTGAGCCCTCCTTGTCCCCCTAAGAATATTGAATTCCACCATTTCATGATCACTGCAGCCAAGGCCGCCCTTGAGTGTGACATTCCCCACCAGCCCCTCCTTGTTGGTGAGAACAAGGTCCAGCATGGCACCTCTCCACATTGGCTCCTCTATCACTTGGAGAAGGAATTTATCATTGATGCATTCCAGGAACCTCTTGGATTGCTTATGCCCCGCTGTGTTGTCCCTCCAACAGATATCAGGGTGGTTGAAGTCCACCATGAGGACCAGGGTTTGTGAACGTGAGGCTGCTCCTATCTGTTTATGGAAGTCCTCATCTGCTCGGTTTTCCTGGTTGGGTAGCATGTAGCAGACACCGACTATAATGTCACCTGTCCCTGCCCTCCCTTTAATCCTGACCCATAAGCTCTCAGTTGGCTCCTCATCCACCCCCAGTTGGAACTCCATGCACTGCAGCAGGTCATTGACATAGAGGGCGACACCCCCTCCTCGCCTCCCCTGCCTGTCCTTCCCGAAGAGCCTGTACCCTTCCATTCCAACACTCAGGTCATAGGAGCCAACCCACCGCATCTCTATGATGTCAATAAGATCACAGCCCTGCAGGTGTGCAGATCTCTAGGTCCTCCTGTTTATTCCCCATGCTACGTGTGTTTGCACAGAGTTTAAGTTGGTCCCCTGCTGAAGCTGACTTGCTGGCTGGAGTGGCTGGTATTCCTCTGTGCTGCAATCCAGGTGCTCTTCTTTTGACCTGCAACCCTTCTCTAGGCTCTGGGCATCTATTACTGGCATTGGCATCATACTGGTAGGAGTGGGATGGATTGAGGTTCCTGTCAAGGTGATGCAGATGCACTGCACTGGTGCAGGCAGGACATAACTAGTTATGAGCCCAGTTGTTAGCCAGTGCTGTTCCAGAAGTAGTCCAGCTCTGGGCTGGCCCTGGAAAGACATTTGCTGGATTCATGCTGCACTGTAGATAAGGAAAATCTTGCCAGGAACAATTTTAACTCTATAAAGAACTACTTCAGTGTCTCTTTTGCTGTTGCACAGCCTGAAATTTGACCATACGTGCAAATTAAAACCACTGGCAGGAAGTATCATTTTCCAGCTATTTTAGCACATGGCATATAACTGATCTGTGCTGAAATTTTTCAACAGATATCAGTATCATTAGAATGTCACTCCAGTTGGTAAATATTCAAACCAGTTAAATGTCCAGCTGGGTCATATACATACCTCCACTTACCATCCTAAAAACCTGTGTTTTATTGCTGTTTGGAAAAAACTAAATTACATTTTAGGGGAAAATAAAATGGTTATGTTTCCCCCAATTTTCTTTGTAACTATCTCTCATTGTATTATCGCCTCTTTTTACAACGTATTCGTGTCAGCTTGCACAGCATGAAGAAAGCAAATGAGTACTGCCAATAAAATATGCCAGTTTATCTGGTGTAGTCCTAAATCTTCCTCAGCTTTGAGAGCAGTTCATCTTCCAGCTCAGAGGGAGAAGGCAAAATAACTCTTTTCTCATATGAGAGGCCCAAACTATGTCCTTCCCTTACAGTGAAAAATCACAAACTCACTACTATGTCACTGGTTTCTTACTGTTGGTGTCTGTACTCTTAGATCACTTAAACATAAAATGACACCTTTTCCCTTGATAAGGTGCAGCTACACTAACAACACCCCAATAATCACAGAGAAAACAAAGCATTCATATACAGAATAAAAAGCAATATTAAATTAGAGATCTTGAGTTTAAAGAGATTGGAAAGTTATTAAGAGTAGTACTTCACATTTCTGTACATAAGCATAAATGCATTTTTTAAAAAGAAAAAAAAAAACAAACCAAAAAAACCTAAATGCTCATCATTATCCACAGTGTTACTGATATATAGACAAAGATATGCAATGGCTTTCCCCAAGGTCACAAAACAAGTTAACTGGAGTCAAGGAAAGAGTGCTAGAGAATCCTTATCCACTAATCGAGCACATGGTTTGAACTTTTTAGACAGTTTGAAAAGCAATCAGTACATTTGAGATACTGAATTTGGTTATTTTGATTTAAATTTTTGAGGGCAGTATCTTGAAAGAAGAAAGATGCTGAAGATGCTGCAAGGAAATTAACACCTTGGTAGAATGCTTTACAAACATATGTTAGGTAATTCCTCCCTTTGAATGTGAATTCAGATACATCAATTAGATTTAAGTTCTCTTCTGGGTATTTTCAACACATTGAGTTTAGACATAATTGGATTTTTACCCCTGGAACACTTAATCAAGGCTAAATCAAAGAAAAAAATGCCTTTCAGAAAAATCCTGTAACATACAAAGAGAATACTTCTCTGTTTGAAAAAGATCTGCCAGCTTTATTAAGTTTCCTTCATTTAGAGACTTACTTGTTTTTTCTTTTATCCAATTAATGCATTAAATCACTTTGATGTGTTGCTTTTTAAATATACAGTATCTGCAGTTATATAAAGTACTAGACACGTCAGCACCATTCATTCTCCCAAACTGAGATAACACTGTGCTCATCCCAACAAGAGAGATGATTTTAAGGTGAGTTGATTATTCTCCCAGTGTTTGAACAAACCTTTCATCAGTTTTAGAGTTACACTGCTGAAGTTTTTTCCCCCTATGGAGCAATGATTTCTGTCATCAAGTTAGCATGAGTCAAAGAGACCCTGAGTAAAAATGAATGGAAAGCAAGTCTTGTAAAATGAGCATATTTGAGAAGTGTAATCTTTTTCTTCCATTTTACACATCTTTTCCAATAATGCAGAAAAAGTTAACATATGTGAAATCTGAGTGCAATCTTGTAATAAGTAAGCTCTCTTTATCCTACCCTTGCACCCCCAAAAGTGAATATTTATGGAACTTGCTATGCACCTGATAGAAGTGGCAGCATTCTCATGAAAACTGTAGACAAAAATAAGATGTGACTAGAATATTCAGCAAGAAGACCTTAAAAATGAGCTAATCAGTATTTATGTAAGATAGTCAACAAATCTTACCTATGAGAAGCCGCAATTCTTATTATTGCTCACAAAAATCTGGTCACTTTGGAAAAATGCATATTCATCTATTTCATCTCTAATTACTACACGTTGCATAGAAGGACTGGCATCATTATCAACATATGTATTTCATGGGCAAAAGATCAAAAGCATTAGAGACATAGGTAGGCTTATAGACTAGACCACTATCAAAAAGAAACCCAAACAAACCCAGAACGTCTCAATCCCAGCCCAATCTCCAGTGCTCTTTGCCCCTAAAAAGCCAAGTCACAGCTTGCTCAGCCCAACAGAGCACAGCCAAGTCACATCTCTGAGGGAGACAATACAAAGGACTTCTCTCAAAGAAACCCACCTTCGCCATAAACAATCTCTGTGGCTGTGTTGGTATATTTGGGATTAGTATAACTCCCAGGTTTAGGTGGATGCACTCAGGATAGGCTAATTTATTTGTATGGTAATCTGGTGAGTTTTATTGCTATACACAGCCTGTGTGAATACATGCTAACTCACATTTTTACTGATATAACTACACAGGACAAACACACACACACACACACAGAGACACCACAGCCCATCTCTAGCAAACGTGGCTATGAAAACTTAAAAATCAGATGTGCTGCTCAACCTGCGCGTATCACCTATTGGGAACTGCTGTTCCATCGAGGCGGTACAGCTCGGAGAAACTGTTGTATGTCATTGCCATGGCAACGCGGGATGCGACTTCCAGGCATGACGCAATCTGATATCCCCACTGCTCCCTCAACTCCTGTTCTGCCTGGAACTAAAAGCCATGCTGAGAAGGATTAGTACTTTCATTTCTTCAACCGCATGGCTGAAGAAATGAAATGGGAAAAGCTGGGACAGCCTTAATACTTCATGAGAGGCTTTAGCCTTAAGTAAAACCTCTGGCTAAGGTTATATGAAAGGTTCAAGCAGGAATATTGGATGCTTCCCAATGAATCTGAAAAAGATGTATCTCTAGAGTTATACAATTTCTGTCACACGCTATGGGTAAGTCTTTAAGAAAAAAATATATATGAAAACCAGCATCTTTTTTAGGCTAATAAAATGTATTTTGAAATATTTTTCTGTCTGTCTGAGATATTCTTCCCTCTTTTGTAAGCTCTTTTATGCATTTTGTACTTGATGTATTTGGAAAATAAACTTGCTTTATGAGTGGCTCAGCTTGTGTCAGCACTTTCACAGTGTAAACACAGAAAGCTTTACATTAATGTAGATTACAGTTAAAATAAAAGTGTCATTCTCAAACTCCCAAGTATGCCTTTTTTCATTAACTATATGAATCTTAATGAGAGCAGAATCACTATGTAATACAACAATAAGAATCAGCTGAGCCATCCCAGGGACTCCTGTTGCTTCCCGCCCTCTTTTTGGATTTAGCCTTGTTTCAGTTGACGTGGTCTTATAGTTGAGCGACCCAAATATACTGCCCCATTAAGGGCTTGGCAACTACACAAAATTAGCATAGTGTAAAGCACTAGCCACTGTATCTCTCCCTTGTAATTTCTAAATTACTGAGTTAATCTTTAGGGATTTTTGTGATTTCAGCTTGTTTAGAAATGCCTGTCAACAGCAGGAGCAGTTTCTACTTGTTCCTCCAGTTGATTATTGACCTTTACAGATTTTGTTTTTACAATAACATTTTCTTTTCAGATTTGATTTCTGTACTAACACGATCATCATGTTAATGGAAAAAAATAATAATATCTTTCCTTTAGCAATTACACAGCTTCCTACCATGTCAATCCCATTGTTATTTTATAAACAAATCCACGGCATTTTTCTTCATTATTTCTTCATTTACCCCAAGCTGTGTCACAGGTCCTAACACTTTTCTTGGAGTGATTTGCTACGTCTTTCATTTCTATTAATTTTGAATCAGCACTCCTAAATGTAGGTGTACAATACTCGGATGCTTATATTTTGGTTTCTGGTCATTTCATCACATTTCTGTACTGTGACTTGTTCTAAACCAAAATTAATAACAAATTCATTCCTGGGACATCAACGTTGTGAATATTAACACACACAGAGCGCCCTTAACACCCACCTTTGCCAGTATAAGATAGTTCAGCTGAACCCCGGGGGTGCAATGTGCTGTTGGGAGAACAACAACTGTGCAGGGCTGGGCACAACCATGATGAGGGCAGAGGTGTAAGTCTCTCTGAGGTGTAAAAATGGGGGTCTGCTGGACAGTAAGCTATATGGGATGAAGTATATGGTATATACTCCTCCTACATCATGTTACATGTGTGAAGAGTATTTAACTTCTTTTTAATTTACATCTCCAATGTCAGATATACAATGTCCCAGGAATTTCTTGTGGGTGTTTACCAAAATGGCAGCTTTTGTAGAGCTTGTCCAGATACACTCTTTTTCAAAATTCTTATGTGAAAATGTATTTCCAGTTAAGAATTCACCAGTCAATGTGGTACTTCTTACATCCCTCAGTCATCTCTTCATAGGTCATACAACATTTCTTGCAGGAAAACAAAATGAATGTTTCAGGAAGCTAAATATGTTCTCCAACCGAATTTGGAATAAATGGATTTTCACTTTGATTGTCTTCAGTGTTGTGGCCTTAAAAGCTTGGCAGCAGCTTTTATATATACATTCGAAATCACTCACGTCTTTCATCAAAGGCTAGCACATCCCTTCGTCCACACGTGGCCATTCCTTGCTTCTCTTGTACCTGATTCTAGCCCTCTCTCCCTTCTGTCACTCTCCCGTTGTCACTTCAAAAGCAGCATCTCAGAGCATTTGGGAATGTGGCTTTTTCTCAAGTGGCATCTCAGAGTTGAGAGACACTTGTGAATATAGCTAAAAGTTACCACTTCACTACTGAGTTCAGTCTCTAATTTCTCTGCAGGCGATGCTGCCTGTAAACTGACAAGTGGTTTGAATTCTCCTTGACGGAAGGGTCTAGAGGTGTAACAGCCCAGAGTCACACCAGCTCTTAATGGCCAAAGTAACACTGTTTTAAAGAACCAGATAAGACAAATATTCAAGAAACTAAAGCTACCTCACCTACATGGCATAGTTTTTTTATGTTATACAATTTATGACACAAACTGCAATTTTAAGAACTGGAAAGGCTATTTTTTTTGCCATAGGACTGTGTTAGCACAGTACCTAAACTGCTGTTAGAAATCCACCTTTTGTTTTCTGCCTGGATCTTTAACTGGGCAAGTCCCACATTGATGTAAAACATGTTTTTGCAATTAAGCACTATCCTTTTCTTTTTTTAAAGAAAAAAAACCCTGAAAATTACCAATTTGCTTCCTATCTTGTCAGCTCCAGGAGGAGATCAAAGGATGATTGCTTATACGAAGAGTTGGGTGCTCTATAAACAAAAATTCTCTCTTCATTGCTGTTTTCCAATACTCAAGAGAGTATTCTAATAGTCTCATGAAACATTCATTTTAGTTGTCGACTACGGAGTTTTTGAGATCCCTGCAACAAAATGGTGTAGAAGGAATGGCATGTATTAATTTGATAAGAAAATCCTTTAATGAAAGCCTTGATCAACCAAGGTCACAGGAAGATTAATTTAAGATAATGCTGAGATGTAGAAGCACAGAAAAGAAAAAAAAAAAATATAATATGATGAAAGGGTTGTGACATAATTCCCTTAAAGTTAAACTCATGTGTGACTTAGTGAAGAACACAGCAAATATCACAGTTAAAGGAGCTAAACCTAAAGAAATATCATACATCCAGAGCTGAGAGTGCGGTAAATACAACAGTCGTGTTTATATGTGAGGGTTGTTTTACTGATCCATCAGCACCACGGATACAACCAAGAGTTGCGAAGAGTACTTGGCATAATGGAAGTCTCACCATCAAGCATTTTTAGCAGCTTAATAATCTGCTGTCTTCGGTAGTACATGCCTTGATTCAAGCACCAAGGACACTGCTTGTTTGCCTTATCAAAGTAGATTTGTTTGATACAAACTGTGTGTGTCCTTCGGCAATCAAAGTTAAAACAACCTCTATTGTTAACATTATTGCTAAACTAATTCTACTTTTTAAACATAAATTAGAAATTATTCTCCCCTGTATTGACTGACCCATCTAAAAGTTACCCGTTACTTAACACATGATGACTATGACTTTAAAACAAATAAGAAGGAAAAGAATTCAGGAAAGAAAAAATATGATCACGATGCAGCTAGACAGGTGGAAGAGTATAAAGCAGCAAATCTGGCTGCTGTATGAGAGATTATTCTGCAAAGTGTCTGTATTCAGGTCAGTGAAGGTGATATGCTAGTTAATTGCTGAATAGAGCACAGCACTGAGATCAATGAAAAACATTGATAACAGATGAGAACATAGTTGGTGCTCCAAACATTTAGTGTAGCAAAACTGATATGCTTATGCAAGAGATTATATGATATAGCTGCCTCTGATTGTAGGGGGACTGAATTCAATGGCCCAGGGATCTCTTCCAGTTCTACACTCCTGAAAAATGGTACAGTAATTTTAATTAGAAAGAAGAGATGCAATCTGTGATACAGTGTTAGGACTCCAGTCATTTTGATGGGTGGTCACTATTTTGCTTCTCATTAACAGGAAATTTTCAAATAATTTAATTTTTTTGTCCCTAGTATGCAGCAAGTCTTCAGGTTTGGTCCGTATTATGCAAAAATAAGCAGAAAACCGTAATTTTGTATATGAACCTCTTAGAGTCTCTCTTTCCATTGTGGATGATAGGTTCTTTTAAATGGTTTAATACTGCATGATTTGTACTTCTAAAAAATAACTCTTGAACAATCTGCTTTTATGTTAAGAATCCTGAATTCCTGGAACAGCAGAAACCATTGGTACAGCTACAGAATATGTCAAATGCAGAACTGCATGTTCACAACACTTTTAAGGTGGACACTGAATTTCTCTTTATAAATGTGTACGAATGATACTGATCAAGAAATATATATAGGACCTATTGCATTATCAGTAATAAGTTAATAGTCATCTTAATGAGAGGAAAAAGGAGTTATCTGGGAAGGACTAGCAAAGAGGGAACAACTTTCATTATAAATAGTGCATGCTATTACTGTAAAAAATAAGGATGATGAGAGGATTAGGACTAATGGTCCTAGAAATGAACTCTTGTGATTATTTCCCGGAATATCCTCTCAGTTTGACACCACCACCTGGGATGCAGAAGGGTAGTATCGAAGCAAATAAAATTATTCACCTCTCTCGTGCATATTCACTCTTAGCCTCTTGCGAGGCCATCTGCATCTGTGAGATGTGGTCAGGTCGGCACCTCGGCCAGGTGCTGGCTGAAACAGTTTCTGAGAGCTGCACTATCGGCCTTCTGACACAGAGGCTCCTTTTCACCCTTCTCGCCCTAAAGTCTTACCTCTTGCTATCCTAAACATTCACTTTAATATAAACTCCAACACTGATTCTTCATTAAGCACCATCTACACCTCTCCTCTGATAAACCCACCAATTTAGTCATTATTCTGAACCGACAAACAACCTTGCACCATCCTTAAAGTTATTGCATCTCTAACTGTGAAAATTGAGAAAAATTGGTAGCACCATTACAGCGACAAGTAGCTCTGAGTATTCTTAACATGCATTTTTGTGTTTTGGGAGCCATTCCTGAGCACAGAATTTTGAAGTAGAATAAGAGGGTGAGTTTTATCTAAAGTAAGTTTTCTACAGTGTAACAGAAGGTTGAAAACATAATGATTTAACTTAATTTAGTATAATTGCAAAAGGAAGGCGATGCTTAATTCTAATCATCCGGATGCCAGTAAGTGCCAGCACTATGTCAGGAGAAGTTTACAGTGCCAACAATGTGGAACGAATCCATCCCTCTGCTTGGGAGGAAGGGGTGAACCTGCTCTCTTCCACTGCCAGGATAATACCACTGATATTGAGTGAGTAATAGCAGATTTACACCCCTGTGCCTGAGATCAGACTCTGGCTCATAATAAAGCTTCGATGTGTTCCAGGAGTGAAGATACTTCTTCTTCGGGGACTTTAAGATAAAGCACATGTTTTAGAGCTTTATTCAGGCAGGTTTTGTTCAGGCTGAGTTTCAACGAACCTGAATGACAAAGTGCTAGAAGGTGACTTTCTATCAAAGAGCACACTGTTATCTCTTACTCTGATATAATAATGTGCTAGGAAGCAGCAGGGATTATGGTCCATTTCTCTTACAGTTGCCTCTCTGCCCTTTCTCATAAGTAGGGATGCCAGGTGGAGGCCATGAAGACTGGGTCTTCCTACCTTCACCCTCCCACTCTTTCCTCCCTTGCAAGCCCACGGTTCAGCAGGATGCTGAAAACCTGAAGACGACCTTTTGCCACAGCGAGTGCCCTGGCATCGACCCCTCCCAAAACAGCCCTGATGGAGAGGTGCTGGTACAACATGCCAGTCCCATGGTCTCTTCTGGGAAGGGAAGTCATGGACATGGGACATAGCTGTTTGAGCGTGAGAGGGGAATGGCATGAGCGCCATGAGCAAGAAGCAGTACATGAGGTGGAAGGGAAGGGTCCCACTGCCCTGAATGCATCTCCCACCTGGGGAAGGAAACTTTAACACTGTTTTAACGTGTGCAGACCAAAGGGACACAATCCAGCACACAATTATTTCTCTTTTCCTTTTGAAGATATTTTTCTCCCCACCCTTCAGCTCCCATAAGGCAAAACTATCCATTTCTGTTAAGGTAGCATGGTGGCATCTGGGTGTCAGCTTTCTGGCATTTGAGTTAAACAGTAACCATAAAGAAGGGCTTGTGAGAGACACTAACTGTTCTTGATGTCAAGTCTTCCCACAATGGGGAACTGCTTTTAAATCATTTCTCTGAAGAATAAAATAGAATAGTTTCATGATAATTGTTTTATTTCCATGGAGAAGTGAAGGAGAAGCTGTAGGGCTTATATTCTTTACCATGACAGTTTCAGGATGCACATGAGGATTCCTGTTTCTGCTTTCACTCATTTTAATTTTTCTATCTCAGTTCTCTTAATTTTGTTTGGTTGGTTTTGGGGTTTTTTGTTTTGTTTTGTTTTGTTTTTCCCCCTCGCTGTTTCTCTATAAATTCTTGGATTTCTTTCCCTTCTTGGAGTTTTACTCCAAGCTCTCTGCTCTCAGATCCTCTCCGTGCTCCTTCTTCCTCTGTGTGGCTCACTCACAGCTTGTTAAACGTGCTCTCTCCCATTGACCTCTCTGGTGCAGCGATAGCTGGTCACAACCCTTTGTAGACAACGGCCAATTCTCTCTTTCAGTGTGAAAGGCTCAAGCCAAGACTCAAGTATAGCCATTTTCAGAGAGGGTCAGCAATACTATGGAAAAACAGAAGCTGTCTCTTGGAGACAACTGCACTGCACCCAAAGACAAAAAAAAACATTTTTTCATCAGCGTCTATTTTCATCCGATCTCCCCTCACACCTTTGGGGAAGGGTGGGAGAACCCTAACAAGGATGAACAAATAGGCAAACCAAAATCACATGCACACTGAAAAGATGACTGGTATTTGAAAGGCGTGCCTGCAAAACTTTTCTTGTAACAGAAAAGGTGATTGGTAGAGCACTACTATGTCCCCAACAGAGGAGGTACATTCTCTGTCAAACACTTTAATAGATTTTTTTGATAATAACGCTCCAAAAAAGGGTTTCTTCTGATTTTTTTTTTCTTCTTTTTTTTGGACTACAGTACTTTGCCTTTGCCTGGCATGATTCATATGCACAAAAATGTGCTTATCACAAATGAAACACATTTTCAGATTTATATGCTGAGGTAGCCAAAACATAAAGCTTTTGACTTTTAAAGTATTTCTAATGATGACAAAAGGGTCTGATGTGCTTGAAGATATGAAGCTCATCACCAAGGCAGCAGTAAGCTCAGGTGAAGGCATAACAAACCAGTTTTCCTCCATGACTGGGTCACCCTGCACTGAGGTGCAGAGGTCTGGTTACATACACACCAGTGAGCATGTATCCATAGGACCAACACTGGAAATGACATTTCTTCTGAGTTGTGTGGCCACATAAACATCAGTTCATGCTTTAAAAGAAGAATGTCATATCGCTTGGAAAACATCATAGTATTTTGGCAAATTATACTGGAAACTGGAAAGTATAAAAGGAAATTATTATCCTATACTGCCCTGGTGCATCTACTTTTCCCAGAGTATCCACTACTGACAGAGTGAAACGCAGGATGTTGGGCCAAATACCCTGCTGTTACTCCAGCTGGGCAAGCAAATTTCATATCAAAAATTTAAGATATTTTGACAATAATTCTTGTATTTCCTGTTCAGGTGGAGTCTGATATATTCTTATCACAGTGGAGAATTCAAATATACTAAGGTTTACACACATTGGTGATTCTCAAACACACATTACAATGAAAAATAATGTCTGGTAGGAGAATAAGAAGGTGTTTTCCACCTTCATGAGCTACCACGTCTGAGCTGGTGTGTTTGGTGCACCAACATTTCTAGCAATACTCACTCACAGCCTCACTCACTTAACGAGAGCAGAGAGAAACTGAGAGCCTCGCTACTTAAAAGCCACGGTCTGTCCCATGAGAAGAGACCGTTCAAAAGCTCGTCACTGTGCACTGTGCCCCTGCCAAGGATGGTCTGCACATCATTATCTCCTGGAGGTACATAGCAACAAAAACTTTCTCTTTGCTTTTCGGGCAGCTATAGGCAACACAGCGTCTTATGCTGTAGACTGCTGTGGCTATCGCCAGGAGTCTTGGCAAAGGAAGCATGCTAGTATCGAGTACTGTAATGCTGAACTAGCAGATTACACCAAAGCAGCTAAATTTTCTTGTGCTGTCTCTCTTTTTATTTATTTCTTTCCTGCTTGTTATCACAACTATGCCATAGAGAGTTTTCTTTGGAACATTCTTCTAAACACAATAAGACAGCATACATTCTTTATCCTAACAGAATAGTGCGTGAGGTACCCACCATATCTCACTTCCTCTGAAAAACTTCAGGAGAGAACAGAGTGAGATAAAACCAGGCTACATTTTTCTAGTCAGAAAGTGGTGAAACCTCACAGAAAGCAATGCTCATGTGGATGAGGCCACAAAAGTAGGAGCTGCAGGAGCTAGAAAACCCAACTTTTGTTTTCTCCTGTGCTACTGAGTCATTGTGGGAACTGGGTCCAGGTACTTAAAGATCAAACTGCATAAAAATTCAAAAGCAATGACCAATTAAAGTAACTTGTTAGGAAGGGCTGTGAGATCCTGACTTAAAGTTACCTCTGATAAAATGGTCACATACTTTCTATGTCTCATCCGCTCAGTTTACTTTTACACTTATGAATGATTGTACACCCCTACGACTTTTTAGTAAAAGGAACTACACAAATGTAAAATATTTGTGGAAGTGAATTGTCATCACTTAGAATCTGACTTCTTTACATATCAGCAATAAAGTATTTTTATACAGGTTCCACCATATAAGAGGAAGAGAGCATTTACTACTGGAAATTAACGCTACTGTTATTTTGTTGGTATGAAAGCAGCAGCAAACGTGCTTCTTCAGTTTAGTTTTGAATCCCGAGCAGAGCCCATATTTCACACAGTAATAGGCAGTAACTTCCACAGACGGAGAACATAATTACAATGTCCTAGCTCCCAATGGCTGAAGGTTGTAAAGGATAATATATAGCACCTGCTGAATCTGCAGAAGGAAAAAAACCCACAATAAAGAGTTCCCTATCAGCACACTCCTGCTTTTTCAGAAGGACTTTCCAATAGGCGTACAGGGAGGTATTTCAGGATGGTTAAGTCACCGCAGCTGGTTTGACACTGGTATTTGATGGCTGCGATGACAGAATAGGAGGTGATGGGAACAGACTATCCCCTCAGTTATTCCAGGTTTTAAAATCCAGCAATGAAAAAGGTAGGAAAATTTTGAGTTACCCCTTCCTTTTGTGCAGCGCAGTCCTCTTACTGCTACCTAAGGGATAGCTACCACCCACCCCATAAAGATTTCTGGATTTCTGGGGTGCAGGAGTGTAAAAGTAAATGATGCAAAGATACCCACACTTCCACAAACTTCTCGCTTCTGTTTCCCAGAACCTCTTTCTATTGCATCTTCTGAACAAGAAACAGCAAGACGAAAGTGTGTTCTGTCATTCTGGAGCTGCAGAGCTCTGAAGACAGAGGCACACACTCTTCCAGTTGCCCTAGTCACAGACAGTGAACAATGATGACCTGATCAAGCTCCTTTACTCAGCCTTCTGCAAATCTCCCCAGATCTTCTAAATTTGCAGAGTACTCCAGAAAGCTGGTGTCATATTTAAGCTTTGCCTTTAGATACACTTGATCCCAACCATGTGATGGGGAACCTTAATTAGTGAGAAAGGCACTGTTCCTCACCCCTCTTTAGCTTATGTGATAGATTACGGCATTGTTAAAATACAAAATGCTGGATTGTATCCGACTGCACAGCATTGCAATGTGATGCCAAGTTACCTTTTGGAGTTCCTGTCAAGAAGCTGACTCTGAAGGTGAAAATTCCTTGGAAAAAATGGAACTCTGCCCTGAAGGTCCTGTCCCTACAGAGCGTCTGCTCACCAACATTTCACTACGATCACTGGCACCTTCTGGACTCATCATTGTTTCTGCCATCATGGTTCACAGATATGGGTGCAATCACTCCAACAACTTTGGCCAGCCACAGGAGTGTTCCTGAAGATTTAAGCCAGGACCTTGGGAGCAAAGTCAGATGGAGAGCACAGGTGTGCCATGTCTCTGTGCTCCCATCAGCGCAGGTTTCTCAGCAGATGACCAAGTCAGGAGTGAAGCAATCCATATCCAATTAGTATGCTTGAATCATCCAGACCCCAAGAGTTCCTAAATCTTCACTAACTTCCAGCAGTCTTTACTTTCTATTATCTAGGACAGGCTTTTATAACTTATGTCATCTCTGTCATCAGAAAAGCACTCTAGCTGCAATAATTTTTCACACTGTACATCACTGCAATTTATTTATTTGACTGGAAAGGAAAGGATAACTGAGAAAGAGAGCTTTTATTGTGATGTGCTTTCTATTGCAATGCTTCCCACATCCATGCCCATTTGTATTCCATCACCTCTAGGTTATGAGCATTTCTGTCAATGGGGATTGTCATGGCTGTAAAGACTTAACTCGTAATACCTTCAGATTAAAGAATTTTTCCCAGGCACTTTTTTTTTTGGTTCATGTTTTTATAAGGCATAACAGTTAGGGGGTTTAGAGGGTCAGTGATCACCCACTGTCAATCCTATTTGCTTGTTTTCTTTGCCAGGAAGGCACTAAAATGTATTTAACTGGAGCCCCTCTGCAAGATCATTTTTCTCTTCTCTACTAAATGTTCTCTTGTCTCTACTCTAGAGTGAATCTTGGCATCGATTTCATCAGAGGCAAAGCTGAGCCCTAAACCCTAATGATCACACTCTCCTTTAGGACTGTTCATATGATGATATAGGTATTCAGGATACAGATTCAGATGATCAAAGTGTCCTGAGAAAGATGCCAGCTCTCACTCTCACTGCTTCCTTCGGTGGTTTTAACCATGGGAATATTGGCTAAGTTCTGTACAGTAGATTTGACTAATGCTGGGATGAAAAATAATTTCCTTTTTGTAGTAGGCAGACTGATGAGATAGATTGAGAGTATCTTGCTCTGTAGACATCTGGATATGCACTTCTGTACAACCTACTTCCCCAGCATCAAATTCTGACTTCACTTGGACCAAAGAAAGGCCAGGAGGCAGAACGCATATCTCACTGTCCCAGAAAAAGGATCTGGGGCAGAAGGGGAAAGTCATAGATGGTTGGCAAGGTCAAATCAAAGAAGATTTACATAAATAAAGTAGTTTGTCAAAGGTCAGGAAAAAAGTATGAGAGGAGGAAAACAAAGAAATGAGAAGGGTGACAGGGAAAAGATGGTAAGGTCAGGTTAGAAAAATCTTGCATCTCTCCAGATGGCAGTGGTTTTCTTTCTTCAGCTGAAAAAGTCAACCTAACCTTCCATGCTCAGGGAAGGAGCAAACCCAACCAGTACAGTTTTCAGCTAACCCTACCATCAACGTTTCATTTTCTACAAAATAATGGACAGTTACTAATTCTTGGGTATGCTTTGTATATAAACACCAAAGACCACCACAAGAATCAGCTTCCTCTTCATCCTACAGTATAGTATAGTCAGAAGACTGTCACAACAGTGAGAAGAGACAGATCTGACTCTGAAACTTTTATCTGGTGCTGGAAAAAAAGACACATGGGTCTGAAATATGCTATATAAATGTGGAAGAAATGACAGAGGAACAGCTGGGATGGTCTTATTTAAAAAAAAAAAAAAGTTAATTCTGCTGACCTTTCTCTTTTCTTGACTCTGCGGGCTACAATCAGCTCTGTCATAGTGATATCATTTGCAACAAACTTGATTTAAACTGGTTGCATTAGGGCAACCGGGAATACTATATGGCCTTTAATGTTCTTAAGCTTATTTTGCAGTGAGAGCATGATGGTTTCTATACAGGCATTTGCTGCTGAAATGGGAAATAGGTGGGCTGTTTGCTGAGTCTGTCAGCTGGAACACTGACAATCGCTACTTGGACTGCTTCAATGTAAATATAATTTTCTCAGACTTCAATACTCTGGGTCTGCTTCTTCTTCAATGTTAGTATGCATTAATCTACTTCATTCTTCTTATATTTTATTTACATCACAACAAGAAAATCCCACCCTCTATGTTTAACCATAGGGTGTATATACGCAGCTTGTAGAGAGTGATGGTGAGAAATTTTCAAAGCGCCACCATTTTATTTCTGTCTTTGTTTTCCCCTCCCCCTTTACAGAGGTCCAGTGTGTCAGTGCTGCGCCCTGGGAAAATGTGTATTTGCAAGCGACGTCCCTGGGCAGTTTTCACTTCCTATTGAGAATAAATGTCAAAAGTCTTGCTTCATTTCGTAAATCAGATTTTTACTACTAAAGCCCACTTTAAACAATGTTATACTTAATAATCACATAATGGATTGACAATGCTACTAGTTGGATGTGTGTATTTCATTTGGGTTAAGTTTGCTCATCTCATTTCTTCTAGAAACTTTTCTGCCTGTGAATCTTCAATCCAGTTTCTCTAAATGTGGCCAGTTGAGTTCTGAAATCTAATTTGTTCCTGTTCTGCATTAGACTCCTATGCTTTCTGATTATGTACATACACATCTGGAAATCAGTCTGATTTGGATTAGTTTCTAAAACTGCAGCCGTATTCCCTTGTTTTATAACTACGGTCAATGTGAATTAGGCATCTGGAATCTTTCTGTCACTCAAACCATTTTAACTCTACTTATTTCAAATCTCTCTCGTTGACATTTCTGCTCGTATGATGGTTTGCAAGATGTTTGTTTTCTTTTTCACATTCCCACAGTGCAATCGTGTCACTTTCCATGAACCAAACTGTTTACTACTGTCAAATTATCTACCTGTACAAAACCAGTAATAGGATCTGCATGTGGTGTTAAAGTTCCATTTTCACTCCTCTCCAGCAGTAGTGGAATTTTATACCATAACTCCAACCATTTAGGTCTATGAAAATTAATCTAAAAAGACTGTAACAAGTCTGGCAAGTAACATTTGGGTTTTTTATAAGTACTCCACACAACATGCTTTCTAAGCACTGACTAAAATGTAATGCTTCTTGCAATGGGTAAATGGCATAATATTTATACCATTTGTTTCCTATAAGGGAAGCTTTTAAAGTTATTCTTTTCTTGCTGAAAATTGTATTTGCAACAACAGAGAAACTATTACCTTAAATTGGAGAGAAAGTACAGAAGTTCAGTAAACACAGTGATTTTTCAGTCCATAGGCATTATTAAGCAGCCACAAAAAAAACACTGGCCACATTTTCTGGAGAGGATCCATACTGCTCGTAACTTCTCACAGCCATCCTTCTGCCTCGTACTTGCCCTACTTTTGTGCTATGGAGCCACCTTATCTCAGGGAACATTTAAAGAAGCGGTTTCCACCGGCACAAACTTCCCTGCTGCCCCACGAGTCACCCAGCACAGGTCACTACGGAGAACCATGAACCCCTTCCTCCGTCCCCGATGCTCACCCCACACATGCACAGACAGAAGCTTCTCCCACCCCTGAGCTGGAAGTTCTGCTGAGGAACGTTAAGGCAGAGCTGCGGTGTCAGACTGAATGGCCATTCCGTACACTGCTCTTTCCAATAAGCACACTTATAGTACAATTAAAGGAGTGCCTTCCTCCCTCCTCCTCCCCCACTCGCTCTTGTAGTATCTGAAAGCAAAGTTCTCCCTTGGATAAACAAACACCCGTACTGATAGGTGTATTTCTGGCCTTTAAGGAATTTATTCTCGTGGGTTTTTTTAGGATTTTCAGTTTTACCTGTCAGTTGCACTCACTACTGACTGGCATTTCTTTTTCACCTGTATCGTGGGTGGCACATTATCTAAGACACAGGTTTTTCAACCCACTTACCCAATTCCAGCAGTACAGGCAGAAGCTGCTTTATTAGCAGGATTTATACAACTCACTTGCAACAAACATTTTTTTTTTAATTTTTTTTTTTTTTTTTTTTTTTTTTTTTTTGTGAGCAGTAGTATTGGCATGAGGTTCTGATTTCAGGTAAAACAATCACTGCCCACTACAGCCCCTCAGCCAGTCAGACAGTGAAAGCAAGCAAAGCAAAACAAGCCAGTCAGACATTATCAGAGAGAACAGTGATTAGAACAAACAACAATACAGGGGAAAAATGCATGGCTATTCAGAAACCGTCTTTTGGGGACTGAAGAAGAGATATGGAGCCATTTTTCACTAGGTTCACGAGGAAATGTCAGCACACAGATGCTACTGTACTGTCAGATTGCATCTTAATTTGGCCAAAGGGGACCCAGGCAGTCACCCCTCACAGACAAATTTTAAAGGCCCATTACAAATCTGATTTATTGGTTGCTAAGAATCTCCCTGCTATGGTCTGCAGATTTTGCACGACATGGAGCTGAAATTCAGCTACAGATAAGTGTATGCTTCTCTATATGATTTAAATGCATCTGAATTCAATATTTCTTGGACATCGGTCAAGCCTCCCCCCGCTGTTTGCCCACCCCATTTCCTCCTAATACCTTAAGGCAGTTTACTTCAGAATGAAGCAGAGCATTAACCTGTACAAAATTGCTAATTTGCACATAACTCTCTTGCTGCCATTTAAAAAAAACAAGAAAAAAAGCAAATGCCTTTTGTTCTAAAAAGGCAGGGAAAATTTTTCAGGAACAAAAGAAATGCATCTGCCCAGCAAGAGAAATGAGAAATTGCTGGGGTTTGTTTTAGATTTTTAGGCATGCTGGTGTTAACAGCAACCATTCAAATACAAATGTTAATTTGCTTCTGTCTCTCACCTTTTTAAAAATTCTGTTGGCTTTTTCCTCAGGAAAAAAGAAAAAAATCCCATTCCTTGCCATCAGTGGAAAGCCAAAGATCGTAAGAGTGGAATGCATTAGGAATTGCTGAAGAAACACCATTCAAACTTGCTGTACTTGAACTGCCCATTGTTACAATTCAGACAATGTACAGCAACAATCACAGCTCAACTTCTAACCGTGCCCGCATCACAAGAAATTCAAAGTCAACAGCTCTTTTTATTTCCATAAACATCATAATCAAAGCCTTCATTTGCAGTTCCCCTGGCAAAACCCTAACAGCATCAGAGCACTCATCTGACAATCGGAGAAAGAAGCATGCAGTTTGTCTTAAAGCATGGTGTTGCACAGGAACTATTCTAAACAAAGACAACATCAAAAGCAACACAAGAATCGCGCAAAGCAAGTCCGACTCAGCCCAAGTTTGGATTCAACATCTGGCTGAACACGGTAGTGCCTCTAATTTTGATTTTGTTTCGTGGGATTAAAACCCATCTAATCTCTTTAATTGACCCCATCACAGGTCCCAGCTATACTGCTTTACAAATCAAGAGAGAGAGAGAGAGAGAGAGAGAGAAAAAACAAAAAGGCAAGAAAGAGAGGCAGAGCCTTATCCCACCTTTCCATGGCTCTCAGCCCGTCTGTCTTCGCATGATCTGCAAACCACCTGTACTGATCCAGCCCATTCTGGGGGCAGAAAATATCTTCCCGGTAAGATGTAGCCTCAGCCGCGCTTTGATTTTTTCGGCAGGGATGTCTAGAATCTTCTGCTTAAACCAGCCACAGCAAGACAAAACTGCAGCTGAGCTCTTTTGTTTTCCCTCCTCTCCGGGGCTGAGGCAGCGGCACTCCCGGCGCTCCCGCTCCCGCTCCCCTCCCACCCCCGGCGGCCGCCGGAGCGCTCGGCTCCGCCGCCCCCCAGCCCCCGGCAGCCACCACCTACCCCAGCCCCGGCCAGCGCCTTCCCAGCTCTTTCCGTACAAAAAGGGGCAGCTTTAGGTGGCGGTCAGGTGATCTTCCTGTTAAAAACAGAAAGGATGCTCGGGGACGGAGCGCATGAATCCGTGGTGGGTTTCAAACTAGCCATTTACATTACAAAGCAGGGAGGAAAAATATAGCTCTGAGGAGATCATTAGGCATTCTTCAGCTTTGCAGTTCTCCTCCAGCAAGCCACAAAAGCAGGCACAGGGGGAAGATATGTAATTAAACTTTTCAGTGGTAAAAAACACACGTAGTTTGTATACCATGGCACTCCTAAATATTTAAATGTAGGGGCTTATTCCTAAATAAACATAATTATTCGTCATATTTTCATAGAGTCTGTGCTGGTTTTGTAAGTCCCTTTACAGCTTCTTCCCAATTGTATTTTTTTTTTTTTTTTTGCAATCTGATCTTTAAATATTCATGCTGAAGCCATATTTAATATCTCAACAGCAAATGGACCATACACAACTGAAAACAATTATTAGTTCTTTATTCACATTATTACATTGTAATTCAAATTATCTTTGACGTAAGGGCCATTACATGTAAACCTGACTTTCTGAATTGTAGCTTATCCAATGGCCCTGTTCCCTGGGATTACCCTGATTAACGCTACCATACTGTGCATGGATTTGGAGCTTAGACTAAAAGACTGAAAGAATGAAACTGTAGCCCCAGATTCTGTGAGAGTCCTAGTTATTGCCAAGTTTTCAGAAATACCCAAATATTTTTCCAAAAGTCAGATTTGCTTGCAACATATTGTTTTCATAAAAAAGAAAGACTGTAAATCTTGATAAAAGATTGAATTTTTAAGCCCAGTTGTCATTGAAAATTTTCTATCGGGTTTAATGAGACCAGAATTTCACCCAAAATATCTCCTTTGCATTCATTATAAAACATTAGCAAACAGGAAACATTTGCAAAACTAGTCACAAAGGGTAAAGTAGGTATTCATATTTAGTCAAACTTTCTGAGAAACTTTAAATGTGTAGCTGTATTATATCACCTATTCCAGAACAAATCTAAGCCCACCCTTCTATGACCATATTCTTAAAGACTCAAGTTGAAGCCAGAAACCCTGCTCATCCATCCATCATCCAGCACAGGCACTTCCGATGCTTCCCAATGTCTCCAACAGTATCATGAATAACCATTTACCCATCTCATATTAACTGCAGATCTGTTCACGGACCACACTTCAGTCCCACTGGCACTACGCACATAACGCAAATTTCCTCTTTTTGCTTTCCATGCTACCACTCTTATGATGTAAGGTAATTCCTTTGATAAGGACACAAAGGAGCAACTTGAATTTGTTTTAGGATACCAAGGAAAAAGAGCTATACAAGATATCATGGATTATCTGCATCACATTACTAGGTGATCTCTACGAGATCCGTACTACCAACTCTCTTTATCTTGCTCTGACTTTCAGAGACTTAAGGTTTTTAACTCTGGCACATCCTTGTTAGTGATGCTGCAGTAGGAGTGCTTAACATCATTCCTGCCATAGCCAAAGTTTCTGCCATAGTCCGTGAGATTTTGGCAGAAGCCAATATGATGCCATGGGGCTGGTGAAATTCCCATGACTATAATATAAGAAGCTCTTTCAAACGAATATTCCTAGGGGAAAAAAAAAAGGGGGGGGGGGGGAATCACTGGAGTTTTGCTTGTGCTAGATTTCATTTAACTATATGTTGAAAAAATTTCAGAAGTGGGATTCTTGTAAGGCAAGCATATCCTTGTAGAAAAATATTTAATGCCTTGCACACTTAACACTTTTATGATGACACTAACATTAATGTTTTTTTTAAACAAAATAATGTTTTTTAACACTTAACACCTTTATGATGATCCCAACAATGAAGGCCAACGGGAGTCAACAGAAGCCAGGAGAACCAGACAATTTAACATTGATCATCTAAGTTTCTGGATGTAAGTGGAATTCTGCAGTTTTTTGGGACTCTCTATATTCATACGCCGTCACTCTATTAATAGTTTTTTCCCTTCATCCTCCTGAAGCAACAATAGTGAAAGAAGGGTAATGACATATAGTGGCTAGAATGGGTCAAATAGAAGAGGATCAGCCAAGAAGAGTCCAGCAGGGACAGCCAAACCATTTTCCTTACTCTAATTACTTCAAAACTCTTAACACAGAATTGCATACATATTGGTGTTTTCTAACTTGGATATCAGCAACAGTCTTTTATTGTTATAAAGTCAACATAAAACTCATTTTTAGTAAAGAAATGTATCATTGCTGAAAAGGCAAATAGACACCATTATCCAGCCTGCCGCTTATAGTAGTTACAATACTATGTAAATCATGAGGGTGCTGAACAAAATTTCCAACTTAAAGTCAACTACTAGCATGCAGTTGTGTCACTCTGCGGGCAGGACTCCCATTGAATGTGATGAGTTTCTTGATGAGCAAGATCACATCTTATGCATACTTATTACAGCCACCAAAAATGTTCAGTTTAGCAAAGCAGAGTACACTACAGATTTTCAACAATGAAATGCTGTGGTCACCCATCTAGCGCTAGGTATGGTTTATGACTCTCAAAAGACAGTCATTTAATTTCTAAGAAGTAAAGCAATGATTTTAGACTTCCCATAAAGTCTCTTAAAATGCCTGAGCTGCCATAGAAATGGACAGGAACGAGACATCCTGAATTTACGTGTTGATGCTGTAATAAGTACAGGCCTAATCCACTGGATGAAACTAGATCTTCTATCTAAAGGGTATACTTATACATAGATATATAGATATATATACAGACGTGTACATAATTAACTAAAACCATATAATAAATGCAGATCAAAACCTTTCTTAACCATGCAGATAGCTATGTTTTGGAAATTGTATGCAGTAGTACTTCTAAAAATAAAAATCTGCACAAACTGATACTTTACTCAATAAAGAAGTACAGTATTTTTTAATCATTGAGTTTATCACCTGTAATGCTTTGAGAGGAATTTGAAAGTTTCCTGGCAGAATCCCGATTTTTAAATGATACTTTTTTAAAAATTAAAGCTTTAATTTGAACAACACCACATATATAATCAAATTATCGAGGCATGACAAAAATAAATTAATGGTCTACTTTGCTAAAGAAATAGTCTCAATATTTGCAATGTTAATTTTAAAACAGTAAAAACATGCATACATCAACATGAAGTAACAATAAACCCCCCTATTTTATTTGTAATACATAACAGCCTTAAGGTTGGATTTATTCCTAAAAGAAGCCATGGAACTTGCTTGCATTTTTTTCACAGTTCATTTATATGCAAGTCAAAAAGGTGTATGCTTAAACATGAAACTATGTCCAATCAGTAGGAAAAAGGATATGTCATGTAAGTGTATTTATGAAGTCTTTTTGAATTTGTGTGGCAAACAGGCATGAATGTTTTCCTTTTCCTTTACTCTTCAGAGGCAGAATTTGCAAGTCTGTGTTTCTAAAGTAATGCTAATGAAGATAAAACAATATTAACTTCAGCTTCTTCACACCAATATCATTGATGAGTGAAAATATCCAAGCACATACAAGTTACACACATAATTTATACAGTGGAGAAAGCCACTATAAAAAGGAACGCTGGCAGTATTTTAATTATCTTTTACCTTCAGAAATACTGTAAGTTATAATCACTAAGGGCAACAATTTTGGCTGAATTCGGTTTTGGTTTTGGGTGTGCCTACAGTCCTTTGTGCTCACAGGACAAAGATTGCCAGGAGGAAGGAGAAAGAAGGAAGGCCGAGGTAGAGATGTGGTCCTGTTCCAGTGACATTATAAATAAGCCATCTGACACGTGTGGGCTGTGACCTGTGCTAGAGATAGCATTTAATGCAAGCCTCTCTGTGGAATGAATTAGTCATTATCTTTGACTTTAAAACAGACATAAAGAACTGAGAGATGATGAGCAAGGTTAATACAAATAGCCTTTGGAGCTCCTGGAATTGTCTTGTCAAATCATGGGAAGCCACAGGAAGAGATTATGGAAACTCTCCCTTCTTCAAAAACCAGATGAAAGATAAAAATAGAAGAAACAAAAGTCCTTTGATATTGAGGAGGAAATTCACCATCCAGCCTGCTAGAACATCCATGTTGTTATTTCCTCATGGGAGTGATGCAGGAGTGATGTTAGCTTTTGGACACTACTAAAGAAACTGCTTGAGCAAAATGGAAATTGAATGGATAGATCCCATTCAACACTGATGTCAACAGTAGACCCTTATTTGCTGCTTCAGAAGACTGTGCTACAGGAAACCTCTCAACAATATAAAACTGAGGGTTTGGACTGCGTGTAGCCACTGAAATATCTCATAGCTCTTTTTGTGAAGCAGGAACTCAATACCAGTATCCTGGCTAGAATCTAGAGGTAGGATAAATGTTTTACTGACCCAAACTGAAGAGAGAAAGATTTTATTCTTTACTTTGCTATATAGACACATGTGAACACCTGTGTATACGCATGTGCATCATCGTTGCTCTGGGTAATTCCTATCAGTCTCAACAAAGGCAAAGAGGATGTATTCCTCAGACTAACACAGTACAGTTAAAAAAGAAAAGATATATAAATAACTGACTTTTGTATCTAAACTGTCTTCAATGCTGCTGTTAACCTTCACATACGCATTGCATTCCATCCATGAAATGGCAAAGTCATTCCCTTGTACAAAATTTGTAGAGGGTTCGATTCAATACAATTCAATTTGTAGAGGGTTTGGGGAATGGAATGTGTAACTTTTAGCCAAACTCTTACAAAAATTCTTGTCAGCTCATTTGCCAACCAATTCTGAGGTGTGTGTTTCAGAGAAGACCGAATGTCTTCATCTTGCTACTAAGTCTTAATAACTTTGGCAGAAACAGGTGGGCAGTAATGGAAAAAAGTCCTTAAAAATGTCTGGTTATTTTTTGGAGGATATTACTTTAACTTTCTTGGGATAGTTCAACTGTTTCTCCCTGAGACTGTACTAATGCCTGTACAGGCCCATGATGAGAAGGAGAAGATAATTATAGTCCTCTCCAGACAGTGCAGTGTGTTCATTAAGCGTGCTATTTTGGATAAGTAAGTTTTTAATTGGTTTCCAGTGCCTGTAAGGAGGATGGCCTATGGTAGTATGGCAGTGAGGATCTGCGCCCCTACCGCTTTCCCCTGTTGGAATTCAATAAAGTTTAATTGGATTACAATGGGGGTAGCCACAAGATGTCAATTACTGGTATATTCACAGTGTGGACCTCTTCTTGCAATGGCACTTGATTGACTCACTCTGCACACTTCTCTTATTACAGAACGTCTTCCCTTCTTCCCAGAGAATAAGTTTTGTACAAAGATGCCATACTCTTTATTAAACAGCAGCATAATGACACAACACTTGTGGTACTGCCCGCAAAAAATTAAAGCTCTACCTGGTCTGAGTTTCCAGCATGTGACCTACTTTATTTAAAGCTAGTTCTGGAATGTTCTACTGCATCTGTGACTTTGCCCATGTGTTGATAGTGTCCCTCCCTAGAACTGGGAAAAGATACCATTTTATGAATTATGCAAAACGATCCTTCTTCAAAGGGAAAAAAATGTATATATTTTTTGTTCATATGAGAAAATAGATAGAATAATTTGTAAAGAATTTCCCCAGATTTCAACAGTTTAAAGAATGTGAAACAATTAAATAAAAAGAATCCCTTAACCTATCTTTCTGACTGCTTCCAAGTCCTCTTTTGTCTGGTTTAAGATCTGAAACCATAAAGATACCAAAAGTTTTTGTTAGAAGCACTTAGTATGTTGCAAAACAAATGAACTGAATCCATGAAAACTGTCCAAAGAATTTTCCAATACTCCTTTTACACAAATGATACTTTGGCAAAATACAATTTTAAATGAAAATTAATATTTTTGTATGTCTTTTCTTTCCTCTGTTAAGTAGACAAGCATAACACATTTTGATTTGTAAAACTTTTTCACGAAGAAAAATAATTTCCTGACCTGTAAAGGACAGCTAACGTGTAAATTTGAAAAATCACTGTGGTTGTATCAACATCAATAATGAGATGACTGTGTTTTTACTCCAATATTATTTCACCCTGATTTAAGAAGAGCTGAATTACATGCTAGCAAACATTCCTTAACCCCGTGTGCAATACTGATCCTATCACTAGTAGGAATGAAACAGAAAGAATAAGAGAATTTAAATTTGCAGGAGGGATAGATGTAATATTAAAAAATAACAAGGCTCTTGAATGAGCCTTCTTACACTAGTATTACTGCACTGTGCTTCCAAGTTATTAGATATTTGCTCACCTCCATGTTTGCTCAGCACTCAATAGTCCCTATATATGATGCAAGCCCCATTTAAAACAGTTCTCAAAATTTTAATTACAAATTTTGGATTAATATCGTGCTAATAACAAAATAAAAAATCAATTTGTTAAGCATGAAGTCTATTAGTTTATTATATTTCCATTCATTGTCATTATTAAAAAAATGCTATTTAATTGTGCATTTAATGTCATAATAAAATGAAGGAAGTTAAAAAAGAATGCAAAATCCATTTTAGTATTCTATTTGTACATACTTTATTAATGTACCTTGTTTAAAATGAATTATGTTTATATGGGGATGCTATAGTACATTTGCAAAAGAAAATGGAAGTCCTATACTATTTGCATAAATAGCGCAACTCCACAGTTTGCTAGTTACAGAATGTTACATTCCCTATTGTAACTCTTACGGTTACTTACCAAAGAGTATAATTTTCCACTGAAGCCAACAAACATTTTACTGAGAAGTGGCTGATTTTAAATTTCAAATGTGATTGTTCTGGAGAGACCCAATAATTGGAAATTGTTACACATTCTTTCTTCCCCCTGGCCCCCCATCATATGGGAAGAGGAGGTAAGCATTTTCTGTACTATTGCTCTTCCACTCTAAAACTCCCAATGTGGGGCACTCATTAGGACCTCTACAGGCTAGGAGTTTAAACTAAAATTCTGGACTTGTTGTTTGTTTGACTCAGTAGTGCTACTAACAAAAAGCAATAATGAAATTACTCAAAATATTAAATAAAAAAAAAGTGTTTGTTTGTAAGTATGGGGTATGATAGACACTTGATGGATCAGATACTATTTTAATTATTTTACTTCATCTTTCTTATTTGTATTTATTGTTTCTTATACTGTATTTTCAGCATTTTAGCTATGTGTGGTAACATTTTCCAGTTAATAAAAATGTGCTGGTATTTTTATTAATAATATCTATCTTTGTATTCATATGCTGTTTTAAAAGCAATCTCATTGCATATTATATACATTTTAAAACAGTCTGAAGAATTAGATAACTTATTTCCTATATGCACACATAAAACTGATAATTTTAATTTTGCATTTAAATCAGTTATCAGATAGTTGTGTAAGAAACTGTCAGACCTTTCTGGTACCATTTTGATTTTTTCTTTCTAGAAAAGTTTGCCTAGAAAAAGAGCCTCCTATTCATAGTGTACATAGTAATATTCCATCTAGTCATTAATAGTCAAACACACACACAATGGCACATCTGACATAGGCAGCTGAGTTGGGAATTGAAACCATAATAATTAACAATAGATTTCCTGATCTCACCATGACAAGTAAATGAAACACTCTGCGGTGTGCTTGCCCACTGGAAGAGGGAATTAACTCAGTATGAAAAGCAGAATGGAAGCATATCACTGATTAGATTTAATGCACAAGGAATGCAACAATGGGAAGCTTGTGTCAGCAGAACACATCAAACTCTTTTCTAAATATTGTGCACGAGCATGCAAAAACACACACATATATATTCCCTGTAAGAACCAGAGTGAAATAGCACAAGATGTACAAAAGACAATCCCATCTGCAATAAATAAATAAATAAATAAAATTATTGCAGGTTCTTACTTCCTACGAACAATAATCTAATATTTAAATTTATTCAGTAATTTCGGTCTCATTCACTTCAGGTTTCCCATTTAAACGACCCCTCTATTTGTCCTCGCGGGAATTCTCTGTTCAGGACCCTGGAGAGCAACGGCGCCCGGCGCAGCCCAGCGCTCGGCTGCCGGCGGCCCTTGGGCTGCGGGAATAAACATCACTTTGCGCTGTCATTTTACATAAATTATCACCCTCTCTTCTTCTGTATGTCTTTTACGAGTGCTCCATCTTTCCTTTCCTCGTCCTCAAATTGTCTTTTTCTTTTATGGTGGCATTTACTGTTGCAGCAACTTTCCCATTTGTCTGAAACAAAATGTTCTCCCTTTCGTTCTTCAAACTCACTGCATTTTTTTTTATTTTTAATTCTGCCTTACATTTAATGCTGACAATATCATCATGGGACATGCAATAGAAGCATTGTATCAAGCATTACAGTTCTGTTGTTTTAATATGCATCTGGTCAGATATACTGCATTCTTTTACATGGTGCACTGTTACAAAACTTACTTTATAATAAACCTCAATCACAAATTGTTGTGATTGCAGTCATATAAATTAATTGACTACAGCCATAACAATATAGTTGTAGTTACTAATCTTCTTTCATGTATTAAACACATTTGAATGATTAAGATTCTCGTCAAAGCTTGAAAGAGAAGTTAGAGTTTGAAAAACTAAAAGCACGATTCTGAAAAAACTTACAGGAGTGAATATCCTCAGTCTGTTCACTGGAACTGCTCACCTGTACAAGGCCACATGATATGTCCTTGCAGGGTCTGTACCTAAATGATCTCATTTAGTCTTAGAGTTTAATTAACTCTCAGACAGATATAAATCAAGAATGATTCCCAAAAGTCAGTACAGATTCATTGGTGTAACCCAGGGAAATTTTTTATGTTGTTTTCTTAAGGAAAATTAGGTATCTGTGATGGCATTATGAGATGGAAGCAATAAGGGAAGAGAGGAGGATGTGGGTATGATATATACACATATATGGATTTGTCTGTGTGTCCTTCAGTCTCCCCTACTAAGCTTGAGCACAATGGCCAATTTCAAATGATTTGTATAGTGCAATTGACATCTTCAAGCTATCAAGCTTTTTCAAGTTTTGTGAAGATACAAAGGGGTAGGGGAAATAAACAAAGGCTGAATAAAGACTACATTCTGGAGCTCAACCACAAGATTCATAAGAAAACAGTTTTGTGGATTTGGCACCATGGAAGCATTTTTTCTTTTTAAAAGCTGGGAGAGTTCTGAAAATATATTTCACATCTCTCTTTTAATACTGTAGGTTTTGTAGGTTTACTCTGCTACATGGAATTCAGAGTGCCTCCTCAGCAATGGCCTCCCCATCAGAATAAGAATCAGAAGGAGCTTCTCTTTCTTCACAACAAACAAAACACCCATGCAATGTGCTTCAGAAGATTCAGACACAAAAAAAATCCTCAAATGAAAACAGTCAAACTGTCGAAATGTTGTGAAGAACTGCTTATACTGAAATGCTGTGAAGAATGGCTTATATTGGCTCCAAGGCACCATCTACCAGAAATCCACTTCCAGTCATTGCACCTCTCAATACGCAGTGGCAAAATCAGGCATCACAAAATGGGAGGTCTGAAGGGTAAAGGGACATGCATTCTTTAGACAAGAAGGAGGAATTCAAAGTCACATACAAATGCAATCACACTCGAACAGCATCAACAAATTATAGCCTTAATCTGGATCACTCAGAACTCAGTTTGGGCTAATGTATAGATCACTACATAACCTGGCAACTGTAGATTAAAAACAGTCCGTCTGGCTCCAGTCAGTCCCTAAAGACAAACTTCATAGGTCTGATGTGAATGTTAGACTCTACAAAGCACACTGGGCTGAAGAAGAAGTTCTTTCTTGGGGAGATCTCACAGTGGCACAAAATCATAGGTCCTACTTCCATATGCAGTGAAAGAGGAAGGCAAGCCATCCCCATTACAGGGCCAGTAGCTCTTAATTGTGCCATTATTATCAAGATCCCATGTCTTCAAATTCAAAAGCAGACCAAATAATGCCATTCACTCTATAGGCACGGAGAGTGAATGTCACATGCAAATCTGACACAGTATGCTACTGATAAACAATATTTCATCTCTAATGGCTCTTTTTTTTTTTTTCCTAGCACAAATAAAAATGTTTTCTCTAAAGTGTTTCTGATGACTGGACTGTGATGGAGATAAAAACTTATCCATAACCCACAAGAAGTGTTATTTTCTATAAGGATTCTAGTATTAAGCAGCCCCACATTTGGCAGAATAAACTTGACAAGTAAAGATTTTAAAGGAAATCTGTGAATTCAAATGTGATCATGTTTAGCTGCAACACAAGATACACAGATCTTCTGTAAATAACACATACTACCTTTTTTGGGGCATATTTCTCTGCTAATCTGAGCTAAAAGCTATGACTGGTAACAGGCAGTGAATGGTATCAATTAAAAGCCCTTGAGAGTTAAGATTTCCTAGATCTTACATCCTAGGGAATGGGAACACTAGAAACAGTTAAAATACAGATGAACACTTGCAGTTGCTATATGTAAAACTCAGAAATAATACTAAAAGTTCAATCTTTAATGATACCTTAGGTGGAAATTTTATCTGATTTATAATCATGAGTTGGCATCCCAAGCACACAGCTTACAGTCTCCTTAGAAGGTAGGTAGCTGCAGCTGCTGATTTTCCAGAGTGTCAGGCCTTTATTCGGTTGTCAGAGTCAACACCAAGAGCCTAATCTTGCTTTTTCTTCTACCGTACTTTTCTTTATTCTATGGAACACCTTTGCACATGAAGAGAAACCCATTTTTGACATACACGTCAAGATTTCTAATATTGCAGTTTACCTCACTGCACCTGTTCTCCACTGAAAAGATAAATTCTTGTGAACAAAGGTTACATACACCAAAATTCAGTGCATATTCATTCAACTCTTCCAGTACTGAATGCTAACTTACTTTCTGATATGAAATTTGATAAAAGCATTTTTGAGCACCAACTTTTGAGTGTTGTTGCTAAAAATTCTTTATAGCCGAGCAAGCACAAAATACAAACAGAATATTGTATTGCAAATCTTTCTGACTTGCTACTCCATTAAAATATGATACAGAAGGTATTTTCATTGTAACAAAAGAGTAGGACAAGAGTAACTTATCTATGGCTACCCCTAAATGAGACCTGAAACCTTGGCTAAATTCTAGATCTTGGCTGCTGGTCTCATGGTCTCATGTTCATGCTGGTCTCACGAATCCCGAAAAGATTCATAAGGGGAGTTGTGGATTTTTGTCTGGTAAATAAGTCTAATCTGATTCCAGTGATGGTAGAGCAGCAGTTTTCATATGTAGAAAGAATAATAGTTATTCATCTGTACTGGGATGTACTGCAGATGCTACATAGAGCTTTTTGGCATTCTTGTTCTGCTAGTCAACTTCTTCATGTCATAGTAAAATATTCTATTTTACAGATAGTCTTAGATAAGGAAGAGTTGCTTAATCAATACAATGATCTTATTGCCAGTAGAGTAGTCTATTGAATATTAATGGCATTTCATCACAACAGGAAAAACAGATGATTGAAATGTGGAGAACTCATTTCTTTAAAACCAGGCTACAGTCAGATAAAGTGTATTCTGAATAGAAAACTACATAATGAATGGCTGGATTGCTTCTGTCCTCTTGTTGAGAAGGTCAAGTGGGATATATTGGGAGGAAGTTCTTTCCTATTTAGGGCACGGTTAAAACTGTTGTCTCTGCATCTCATTTCATGAGATAAGTATCCCAGAGGGAAGGAAGAGAATCGCCAGAGATGAGTGATGAGCTGGACCATCACTTCAAGAAGTAGTGACTGAGAGTAGCGCAATGACTCCTCTTTGAAAACTATGGATCTGTGTATACAAGATATGGCCTCTTCATGATTCTGTGGCTACAATTTTCAAAGAATACCTATATCCCGCTGAATTGCAGTGAAAAATCCATGAGACAAATCGTAAGAAAAAAGTTCTTCAACTACCTACTAAGAGTACAAAATCGTGTCATATAACTCTTGTTCATATTTTGGATGGATTCTTTTCACTTCCTTTCTTCAGAACTCTATTTTCATTCCAATCTGATCACCATGCATACTTGTATTGTAAAATGTATTGATACTAATAGTTTAAGCATAGTTGAGCTGCACAAGCTTATTTGTGTTTGGGGGGCAGAGGTTATTTTACTAAATTTAAAAATGAGGAATAAAAGAAGCATTACATGACTCAGAAAAAGGTCTTGCTACTTTAGGACCTGTATATTCTAAGCAGTAACACTGTGGAATCATTCTTCCCTGAGGGAAAAAAAAAAAGTTAATATTAAATGGGCACAAACATTCCTTAGACTCTGTCACAATTTCCAGACACAGTTCATTTGACATAATTGCTCTTTCTTGTTTTCATTCGCTGACCCTAAAATCCAACTTTCTCTCTTTCCGGAGTATTACCAATGGATTAACAGTTCTGAAAGCCAGCCAAGCTAACACTGGTGGTGGTGACAGTAGATTTTGGTCTTTCCATGGAACACTGAACTGTGCAGTTAGTTAAACTAATTTGAGAGGTGATGAGATAATCTAATGATCTGCAGTCTAGTACAGTTTCTCATATCAACACCCCCTCTGGGAAGCTAAGAGAAATAAAAACTTGTTCCTGTCAGAAACACAGGAAATGCCTGTCTCAGGAAATAGTTAAAAATCTGTGCATACAACAAAATATAAATCTATTAAGTAAGATGACTGTATCTTTAGATACCCACATCTCAAAGCTGGACACTTAAGCCTCAACACCCCAATAGCTGAAGTACCGATAGCATAAAAAAGAGGAACATTCCCCCACAAAAATATAAATTCAGGTGCTGCGATTTCAATCACTATCCCCAAATCAAACAAATATAATATAAAATAGGCTTTGGACCTTTGTTAAGAATTGCACAGCAGAACAGAAAACAGAATTAAGCATGCCTGGAAGTAACATAGCTGACATAATTACAGGAGAGAAAAAAAATCAAAGAAATAAAAAAAGTTCATGTACCATGAAACTTGTGCTTCAGCAAATATGAGATCGATGGATTATATGGCTTTCGAAGGCTTTCATTTACAGTTAAATCCAAGCTGAAACACCAGAGCATTAAAGTCAGAAAAATCTGAAGGTTAGCATTTTTTTCAATGAACAAAGTATTAATAGTACTCCCTAAGTGAGCAGTTCTTTTGTTATACAAATCCCTGTTCACTGAACCGATTTCCTGTTAGTAGCCTGAACCATGGATTAGGTACATTTGATTTGAAGAATGTCACTAATGAAACAAATCATCAGGAAAGGAAAGAGAATTTTAAAGTGTGGTTAACGCACTGCAGGGTCATAGTGACGAGGTTTTGTAGAGCAGGGTAGAAACTCAATGGAAAAAAATAAGGGGAAAATGTGGGTATAAAAGGGATTTATGACCTGGCTTTGGAAAGCTGAACCCTCTGAAAGAGGCACTTGGAAACGAGGTAACTGATGAAATATAAATGTCAACAACCATTATAGCTTAATGCAAGTGAAACATTTGTAATACAAAGTTATAAAGAAGCGTGACTGTAGTTGAAGTCAGTCTGGGTTAACAGAGGCCGTATATTCTTACAGTTTGGATCAAACAATTGGTAATTAGAGCCCCCAGCTTCTACCGCTAATGTTGTTGTTAAATTTTGAGCAAGTCATGACTGCAATGCCTCAGTTTACCTGTTTATCAAACTGGAATGCCATTTAACTGTGCTGCAGGGCTTAATTATGCTCATAAAGTACACGGGATCATTGTAGGAAACATTATATGCATGTGAATTTTTATGAGCATAACATCTGTATCAACAGTTCTTTGAATAATAAGAAAAGACATGAAACCTGCAGGATTGCAGGTGTAAAGAAGGCGGCATTTTCTTCCCATCATTGTATAGTAAATTACACATAATTAGAAAAAGCAAAACTGAGATAAAATGGGACAACTTTGTAATTGTGCTGAGAATCCAACACTCATCATCCCAAATGAATAATCTGTAGCCTTAGGACATTTTTCTGATATTTGTCTGGAAGATAGTCAAGGTTATGCACCAAAAACTAAAAGTCCATTGTTGATGCCGTTACAAATTACACTGCTTATCACTGTGTGGCACAGACACAAACCATGATTGGCTCCTTGTTTCTATGCCAAATGATAGCTTTAATGATGACATTTGCATTATTGTCCAGACAAAATACTGCAGCAAATTATTTTACCATTTAACATGAAACCTTTTATATATTTCAAAACACTGTTATGCATATTCTTCTCTGGAGATAGTCCTGCTGAAGAGGTAGGTGCACCCACAGCGCCTTTCTAAAGTGCCCTTCTTGCCTTCTTCACATTGTGAGATATTTGTATGCTTGGTGCCTTTGTCTCACCCAAAAGTCCCAATCCAGTTTTAGTCTCTTTCTTTTTTTTTTGTTTTGTTTTAGTTTGGATTATTTTGTGGGCTTGGGTTTTTTTTTGTTGGGTTTGCCTTTGTTCTTTTGTTGTTGTTGGGGTAGGGTTCTGTGTTGTAGTTAGGTTTTCAGTCTTACAGACAGTATCCCTGCATGGCAGAAATCACACGAAAATCTATATCCTTCTACGTTAAGAAATCACATTCTCTGACAAAAAAAGTTTGTTAAAGCACATTTAATACTCTCACTAGTATCTCTTACAAAACATCACTTCAGAAAAATTAAACTTTCTGAAAAGCATAAAATAAAGAATTACAGTATATGACAGCTCAGTCTAACTCACTCCAACTCTACCTCTGCAAAAGCCACTGGGAATATCTGTGACAGCCCATCTCCAAAAGCAGCGCATGACAGGGCAGAGTGGTAGAAAGATACAGTAGGTAAAGGGGGAATAATAAATAAATAAATAGTGTTTCTGTGGAGTAAGCAAAGTGCTTTTTCCATGATTCTTTTATATTATCTTCAAAAACAGAATGCAAAATATATATGGCAGGCCACTGATAAGCAAGGGCAGAGCTAAGGTTAATTTTATATTTCCTCGTTTCCCACAGTTTGAATTTGACAGGTCAAGACACTGGTGGTTAGCTTTTGAAACAGGCTACAGAAGGAAATGTATAGATCTGTAGGTAACTTGTATATATTTCAATTCATTTGTTGGACTACTTTCCATAAACTGTAATTTCATTTTTGTGAGGCTAAAATATAAGAGCAAAAACATTCATATACAAACTTGAAGTTGATTTAGGTGGCCATAGCTATTGCTAAAGTTGAAAGCTGTAATGCTGCTGCATTTAGGCAAAGGGAAGTATTTTTTTCCACTCCTGACCACATTACTACAGTGGAAGGGTAAAAATCATTCCCATCATTACTATCATTGGATGCTGGAGTTACTAAGATACTAAGAGAGATGGATTATTAGTTTTTCTCAAATCTAAATAGTGTCAGTCTCTGTGGGTTACACTACTAAGTACAAAAAAGAAGGCAGATGTTTTATAGATCTCCACCTTTGAAGAATATGTAGAGGGCTAACGTTTCCTGACTGCAGGCTCCTTGAAGGGGTTTGTTAATGACCAGCAGAGAGCCTAGCTAGAGGAGGAGTGTGCCAAGTTACTGGTTCTTTGTGAGAGAACGTGCTGAATCTCTGAACATGGAAGAGTGAAATGCTTATAAGTTAGGTTGTAATCTGGATAGTATGAAGCAGTGTAATATATAAATGCTATTCGATTTTTCCCCCCCTTTATTTGTGACTGAAACGCTTAGCTTCTAGGCCAACAAGGCCAAGTGCAAGGTCCTGTATGTGGGTCGGCGCAATCCCAAGCATAAATACAGGCTGGGCAGAGAATGGATTGAGAGCAGCCCTAAGGCGAAGGACTTGGGGTTGCTGGTTGATGAGAAACTCAACATAAGCCGACAAAGTGCACTTGCAGCCCAGAAGGCCAACTGTATCCTGGGCTGCATCAGAAGAAGCGTGGCCAGCAGGGCCCCTCTACTCCACTCTCATGAGACCCCACCTGGAGTACTGTGTCCAGCTCTGCAGCTCCCAACATAAGAAGGACACGGACCTGTTGGAGCGGGTCCAGAGGAGGGCCACAAAGATGATCAGAGGGATGGAGCACCTCTCCTATAAGGACAGGCTGAGAGGGTTGATGTTCAGCCTGGAGAAGAGAAGGCTCCAGAGAGACCTTATAGCGGCCTTTCAGTATCTGAAGGGCACCTACAAGAAGGCTGGAGAGGGACTTTTTACAAGGGCATGTAGTGATAGGACAAGGGGTAATGGCTTCAAACTGGAAGAGGGGAGATTCAGATTAGATATCAGAAAGAAAAATTTCACTCTGAGGGTGGTGAGGCACTGGAACAGGCTGCCCAGAGAAGCTGTGGCTGCCCCATCCCTGGAGGTGTTCAAGGCCAGGCTGGATGGGGCTTTGAGCAACCTGGTCTAGTGGGAGGTGTCTCTGCCCATGGCAGGTGGGTTGGAACTAGATGATCTTTAAGGTCCCTTCCAACCTAAACCATTCTATGATTCTACAATTCTTTTTACATGATTTTACATGCCTGCCCCGGCCACCCCTAAATCATTGCAGTTACCTTTTTAATTGTAGCCAAAAAAAAAAAAAACCCAACAAAAAACCCTGAAAAAAATCATCAGACATAACATAGACAAAGGTCAGGTGAGAAAGTTCTGGTCAAAATTAAAAATAAATCAGCAAAATATACAGCATTTCAGTAGCAGACAATTCCTGTTATTATGAAAGCTATCTAAAAATGCTTCATCCTGTAAGTTTTTCCTAAACAGATAGTACAGAAGTACTGTAGTCTTGAAAGAAGAGATAAAAACTATGGAAAAACGTGTCGGGGGGAACAGAGCAAAAGATGTGTTCTCACTATTGTTGCTTTCTGCTGTCAGATGAAAGGACATGTGGCAGACTCAGGAGGAGATAGTTTTTCCAAGAAAAAAGGCAGACAATTTTGAAAATTGGTTTTGTCACAATAACAACTTGCCAAGTGTTAGTCTTTTAGAAAGCCAGCCCCAAGTTCATTTTTCCCGACTTCTGCTGGATTTTGGAGAAAGATCATTTATACTAAATAACATCCTGCAAATTGAAACACGCTATCTGGGCTTTAAACCACATTCAACTTAAGATGGAGAACTGCAAATCATTGTGGTCTTCCTGAATTATAGACAAATTTAGATAGAGATATGCATACTGTTAGAAGAAGCATCTAGTCCACAGGAATTTTTGTAGTAGAAATTAAAGTATTTGAGTTTATCCAAAGAGGTCTTCAAGCATAGTATTTGGGTTACTATATTCAGCAAACTGTGAGTTGATTTGAAATGGAAATATATATCTTTAGAGTAAAATGAATGTGCAGATGGTCTTGGATGACTGAGAAACAAAGCGAGTACTAGCACAAAATGAGCACAAACTGTTCATTTTATGAGTTGTCATGGAGAGAATTATGAATGGAAAATATTCTTACGCACTAATGAAGGCAGGAGAGCCCTGAAAGCTGCATTAATTATACCGTAACTGCATTACTCTAGTATGGACAATTTGTTGTACAGTATTTCTTATTTTGAGTGCTGAAAAACTACCTTGTAAAATTTGATGCAAACACATCAGTTTCCTGAGGAGCAAAACAAAACATTTAGAATGGAAGGAAGAAACTAGCTATTTGAAAAAAGTTTGCTCATTCATTGAAAATTACTTCAGCAAAAATGAACATGCCGAATCTGAGAAAAGGTCAGAAAAGACAGGAGTGCTGCATTTCATTTTCATTCGAAGGCAGGAGACTAAAGCAGAAGCAGAAATCAGTGTGTTTCATTCTGTAAACCCAGAGCTGGATAGGTGATGCAGAGTATGTTAACAAATACAAGTACCAGTAAGAATGACCAACTGATTGTAGTTTGGGAGGTAACATGAACTAGTAGTTAAGGTTCGATATCAGTATGATATTACTGACTGATGAGAATTCAGTGACTGAATAAGTTGCTAACATTGCCATAAAGTAAATTCCTTCATTTAATAGTTTATCTGATAGAAAGGAAGATTTTGAAAGCAATATAAAGTGCCACATTTCCAAATATATCATTAGAGGACTTGCAGTGCCCATAAAGAGGGAAAAGCCAATGCCATCAACACTGGGAACACGATTTTCAAAAGTACGTCCATAACAGGGAAGGGAAATGCCACAGGAAGACAACCTTTGGGGTGCTCTGTTACCCACCCATGGCAACAAAAAATGAACAATCAATTACCTATTTAAGTGCTTAAGTACCTGAGATACCATTTTAAATCAGGCACCTTCAGGATCCATTACAGTCAGTAGGAAATGATGATGAAAAATTGAATGTAGCAGCTTATGTTTGAGAAGATGCTAAAATTAAGGAAAATTAAAAAATCACTGCATTCCAGTCATCAGCTGAGAGTACCAAAATCGCACTTGTGGTGGTCATGTAAATTTGAAGATGTTCTTCATGTCCTGTCACTGTGCTGGCAGGACACTAAAAGCAAAGGCAAAAAAAGCCTGATTCTCACTTGATGGCTAAAATACACCAGTTGGGAAGCAGACTAACGCTGGTTCCAGGGGCAGTTCCCCCATGTAAAGTGGTTTTACAATTTTTGAGATCAACTCAGTTTAAGGAAAATTCCCTTCACACTGCCACAGCCTATAGTCATAATTTGTTGAGCACATTGATGGATACACAAAGAAAAACCCAGCATGCATTTTAATTAATGATGATCTGATAATGTCATCAAGAGTGGTGTGAAAACATATGTGTATACCATGTACGTGCATTTTTGCTTTAATAGAATTTATTCACTGAAAGGTTTGGTGCTTCAAGACTAGTGTAATATGTAATACAGCATTATTTCTGAATAAGGAGAAATGCTTGATTTTCTCTCTTCAAGCATCTCCAGAGGGAGTTTATTTCTCTAGCTAAACCCTAGTGAAGTCACATATATAATAAAATTAACATTCATGCCCAGTGCTTGTCTCTTTCTGCATCATTTTCTTCAGCTGTTTTATTCAGTCTGAAGATTCAGTATTTGCTTTCTTCCTCACCCTGTGTATAAAAGGTTTGTTATTTTCAGTGTCTGCATCAAAAGAGAGGTTAGAGATGTTAGATGCATACCTGTGGTACACAGACAACATGGCATGAATTTAGTCGCAATATTTGTAAAACATTTCTTGTTCACAAAAGAAACCTTTTTTTTTTTCTTTTGGCGGCCCCTAGTTTTCATGGCAAGTGGCCAGCCAGCAACAAGTAGTAGGTGCTACTGGATAAACCCATCAGGAGCAGCTGCCTTACTTGTGTTTAGATTTGCAGTAAGTCCCTATTCTGTAATATGGAAAAATGAAAATTCCTTTTCTTCTCTTTCTAGTTAATGTAAGAAGTTTAAATTTATTACATACTCAAATGCAGAAATGTGTAAATATTAGTGAGATAACTAAGCTATTGATTTTTAAGTTCTCCTTTATTACATTTTACACAACTAAATTATTTCTCTTTTGTGTAAGTTTTTTTGCACTAACTTCTTCTGCAAACAGACTTACTGTTTTGAGAAACAAAATTAAGCATTCACTGCTTTTTTTTGGTTTTGCAAATGTTCATACCACCACAAAATGAGTAAAACCCAACAGATTTTCATGGTTCCTCACAGAGTTGCCCCCAGACTGACTGAATATAAGTGGAAGGGCACCTCAGCTTCCATGCCAATTCTGTAAAGTTCACAGTCTCCTCATATTACCAATCCACATGGGTGACAATGCCTATGAATTGCCTTGCATGATTTTATTTAAGAGTAATAACTGAGATTAAGCAATTAAGATTTAATTTTTGCTCGAATGTATTTATTAAAAACTGTGGAAATTGCTCCTTTGAGCAACTTTTACTAGAAAAATAAATGGACAATATTTACAGGTATTAACATGCTTTAAAGAAAAAGCATTACACTAATAACAGTACATTAAAATATGGTCACTGTATTCATATTAGACTTCCAATTTTTTAAGGGACCTACAATTTATTGAAATAATTCCAGCCACATAACTCAAAAAATACCAATTTCCAGAATACAAATAAATGCATAACAACACTATCCTGCTACTTAAAATTGGGAGGAATATTTCAGGTAGAAATGACTGCACTCCGATCTTAGCTTTCATCCTGAATGTACTACACAACAATGGCAAATGCAGGTAAATGCTGGAAGTCTGTTTCTGCATTAGTGTGAATAATTAACTCAATTCTGTGTTTCTTTTCAGCCATGTAACATTCACATCATGCCTGAGGTCCCGTCCAAAGCAAAATATTTTTTCTCCAGTATACTTAACCACTTAAAATCTCACTTTTATACAAAAGTTTCCGAATGTCATACTTTGGAATAAGAAAAGTTGCAATATTTAGTTTCAAAAGACTTGAAAGGAGATACTTCCCTTCCCTCTCCATAATACAACTCAGAGGTTAAAGCAAAGCTCTCCTGGAGTTTAATACCTGAACTGCATTTTTCAGGAAACATACTATTCCTCACAAAAAAGTAACCAATAGCTCAACCTATTACTACCACTGATTACCATCACTGCCTTAACACTGCCTTGTGCTAGGTAAGTACACATTTAAGTGGAAAAGAAAAAAAAAAGATTTTTTGCTGTTACAGTTTTACTCCTATACTTAAAGTCTGTGTATTTTTCTAGAAAATACATAAATTTAAAAATACATATTTTTACCACACATCTACAAATTTAAAAAATACATATTTAAAAAACGCAAACTTCAAAATTATAATATTTGAATAACCATAAGCAAAACTGCTCTGAATTGCTCTCCTCCATCAAAGATTTGTTTCGTTTTGTTCACATAATCCATTGTTTCTGAGAAGTGTTCTAATTAACAGCTTAGCTACAGTTATAAAATATTTTCCATGTGACTTACTTTTCTCTGGTACAAGACAGATAAGGAAATAAATAGATTTGTTCTCCCAGAATTGCAGTTAACCCTTTTAAGTCAGCTGACACACTCCAAAGCAATTTTCCTTAATACACTTACTACTTTATCCACCAAAACAAAACCAAACCAACTTCACTTGAACATTAATAAAGGTTTTCCTTCTAGCTACGATTCTAATTAATCACACAATCAATAATGAAATATTTCTAACCTCATTTATAACACAATATAGAGCTAGTTACTCCACTTCAAAGAGAGTATTTCTCATCTCAGTAAAATTTACAGCAGATATGCATAAAGTCTATCTAATGGGAACATTTCAAAGAAGTTCTGTTTCCATGTGAGAAGTATGACTTTGCCTAAACTGCTATTCCTTTCAACATTATTGTATGGTGTCAAGTGATTTATACAGTGAAAGCTAATCACTATAAATAAATGAAAGGTAATTGAGGATATATTTGCAGCAGGAAAAAATCTTAAAATTTGTAGCTATATAGTTGTGCTCGCTTACCTGCCTTGTTCCTGAAATCTTGTTCTTTGAGATATATTTAGTCTCACATTGAGAGAGATACAGCAGTTTATGCCAATGTAAAGCAAATTTGCCATGGTTTCATCCTCTCTCTTTTCCTTCATTAATTATGCTAGTTCAAGATGCTGATCTTGCCCAAAGTTGACCAAGGTACTTTTACGGGAATAATTCTGGGCCAGATCCACTTCTCAAACTTGCTCACAAGTCACGCAATCCCCATGCCAGCACAAAGGTGTAGGCAGTCCTTACATATGACTACTCTAAACTTAAACATAGTTGCTTAACCTACCTGAAAAATAAGTCTATTCTGTATTGCACCAGCATGTCCATACCAGAGTGGTATAAATTTCACAGCATCCTGCTAAGCAAGATGCTTTTGTTGCTTCATTATTACCCTGCACGTTATAGATTTAACTCAAAGGCTGGACTTTGAGCAGCTTATCATAACCCTTTGAGCCAGCAGTTCAACCACTTTTCAATCCAACTCACAGTCCATTTGTCTATCCCATTCTTCATCAGTTAGTCTGTGAGGATATTATGGGAGACAGTGTTGAAAACCTTGCTAAAGTCAAGATAAACATCATCTCCTGCTCTCCTCTCATCCACCAAGCTAGTTATTTCATTGTACAAAGGCATGATTAGGCATGATTTCTGCTTCATAAACCCATGCTGTCTATTCCCAATCACCTTCTTGTCCTTAATACCTTTAGTAATGGCTTCCAAGATTATTCGCTCCATCACCTTCCCAAGGACTGAGGTGAGGCTGACCAGCCTGCAGTTCCCTGGAACTTCCTCCTTGCCCTTCTTAGAGACAGGAATAACATTTGCTTTCTTCCAGTGCTCGGGAACCTTTCCTGACAGCTGTGACCTTTCAAACATAACCAAGAGTGGCCTCGCAGTGACTGGCCAGCTCCCTCAGCACTTGTGGGTGCATCCAGCAGGTCCCATGTACTTTTGTACATCCTGTCCTGTCCTATCTGTTTAAATGCTCCCTTACCTCCTTCACTAAGCGCAAGTCTTCCTTTCTCCAGACTTTTCTACTGGTTTCAGGAACCTGGAATTGCTGAAAGCCAGTCTTACCAGAAAAGACCAAGGCAAAGAAGGCACTGAGTACCTCACTCTTTCCACATCCTTCATCACCAGGTACACACTGTGCCACTCAGCAGCAGGAACACAAATCATGGGGGTTTTTTTGCTACTGATGCACCTGTAGAAGCCTTCTTGTTGCCCTCCATGTGGCTCACCAGATGCAACTCCAGGTGGGCTTTGACATTTCTAACCCCATTTCTTCATGTTTGGATGGTGCCTTTATATTCCTCTCAGGTCACATGTCCTATGCTTTCAGTGCACATTAAGCCTCCTTGCAGAGTTACAGTTATGTTTTGGAATATGTATACTTTAATTCTATTTAGTAATTTGGAGTTTAGTACAATTTTTTTCTGATGCTGAAAACACTGTTGTTTTGAAATCCACTCTCTTGGAGAGATATATTTCTCAAAAATAATAATTGCAAAATTCATAACTCGTTATAATTACCAAGTTAATCCTAACTACAAAGCAAAATGCCTCATTGCCAAATCATGGTTTTCCTTCATCCAATATAATCATTTGATTAGACATTCTGTTTCGTATTTCCCTAATGATTTTAATTTTTTCCTCTGGAGACTGAATTTTAGTCTTGTTTTTCAGATGAATGTCATAGCTCATAAAGAATCAACTAACTTCCAGCTTGTTCACAGATACTGATAATAAAATGGGGGAAACATCAAGGATGATTTATTATACCACATCAAGCAGTGAAGAAAAAAAAATAACCTTGCCAGTTGTGCTCACGTCTTTTTATTTAAATGAATGTGATAATGTCCTCCTCCTCCATCTTTTCCAAAGTAATGTTTATTTGCAGCTGATTTCTCAACAATACTGCATCATGAAATGACATGGCATGTCTGATTGCAGAGTTGGTAGACTAAATATGCATCAGCGTTTGCAACTTGTTTAACTGATCTTAACACACCTGCAGGCTATATTTCTAGATACTATTGATAGTCTTCTTTAAGCACCATTTAAAATGTGATGTACACTATTAGGAGAAGGTAAATTGTTGGGACTGATAGGCAGTAATGGTATGTGTCAGCAGGAGAGATGCCACTCTCCAGGGAGCAGTGTACCACAGCTTATCTTCCTCTGTCTGGGACGTTGATTTGGGCACCAACCTCTCCTCTGATTCTCCATGGGTTTCAGAGCAAATGTGCTCAGATTTCCACTGACCCCAGTGGGCAGTTACTGCACCCATGATTTTTCCCATGTGTCTGCAATCCCTTGCTGGATTGACCAAGCCTTCACTAGCTCATGGTCTAGCTGTTGCACAAAAATGGAATAGGATCCAGCCTCCTTTCTCACATCTGCAACGCCTCTGTAAGTCTTGGAATGTTTTTTGAACAGCCCCAAAAAAAGCCTCCAAAATGAACATTCTTTCTAAATTCAGCCAATATGAATTAGCATTAGTTATAAAAACACTTTCATAATAGATTTACGCTACAAGAACAGAAAGCATTTATTTATGTTCTTACACATTATAGTCACAAAGAAATAAAATATTGGGCAAATAACCTTTTATCTTTATTTTTTTCCAGAAAAGTAGATTTCCAGTGACATATGGGACCCATTTCTATTTTTGATGGCTTGCAAGATACTGCAGTGACCTCTAAGACCAAATCAAAACCACCGCCTGTTTAGCAGAAACCTCGTCTTTCAGAATCTGTCATCTAGAAATATCAATCTTGGAAGGAAACTGGTTGTGTTAGCCCTTGGAAACTCCCTGATAATAAGCAAAAGATTAATGGTACAGAGGAGGAAAGGGGACAACTGAGACAGTTACAGCTCTGTCCCTTCAAGTGTGGCGGTGCCAGATCTGCTGCCACGCAGCATGGTGGAGGCTATGAATGCTGCTAACATCTCTAGATGAGCTGCATCCCTCCTTTCTCATGCTTCTAACAAACTTCTGGAGAATGAACAGGAAGAAGGAGAGGATACTGTAGCCTTTGCCAAGCTTGGAAGCTCTCTTTGCCTGAGTTGTCATTGGTGTAACAGGACATCAAGAGCCTACAATGAAGACAACAGACTATTGTCTGTTTTTAGCGACAAAGTGGCAGAAGCTGCCAAGAGTGAGTCCCTTGTGTGCCTGTGTGTGTAAGGTGAGAAAAAAGAGAGCCTGGATGAAAAGCTTTATTTAGAAGCAGCATGTATGCTGCTTGCAGGCTTATTGCTACTGGGATCTTTTGTACTGAGAGATTTTAAAAGGAAAGTTAATACTTTTTTAAAAAAAAATAAAATTTTTCTTCCACATTGTCAGTCCTGACAGTACCTTTTGAATGGAGACAATGAACTGCAAACTTTCCAGTGGAGGGCACATTGCTTTGTTGTGGATTAGGGGAATAACACAAACTCCTCACAAACAATATAACTGATTAATTAAATACAGGACCAAATTCTTCCTAGCAGAATTTCAGAATAAATTTACAAAGAACATAGATAAATTTCAATCTTTAGTATTCCTTAAGTAGTGCATTGCAAAGATTTTTCAGCTTAACTTTCACACAGATCTGGCACTGTTTATCTATCAACGACAAAGATAAATACTTCAGAGACTCTGAGATGTGATGAATATGATATTAGACTGGTCAAGGCAAATAGTTCTCAATTAATGAAACTTCCACTGCAAACAATGCAAAATCAGTAGGGAAAATGCTTGCAAGATCAAGATCAATCTCTGGGCTCCAAATCAGATTAAGGAAGATTTGAAGTTGCTTTAGGCTCTGAAAAGATAAGGATTCAGAACCTATACTTAAGTACTCACTTTGAATACTGGCCCTCATTTTTAAAGTTTTAAATATGAGAACAAAACTATAGTGATGAATTTCATATGAAAAAGAACAGACAATTTAAAGGACTATTAAGGGGTAGATCTTGCCTGTTTTACATTGAGGAACACTTTACTTCACATGGAATCCAACAAAAATTGATATGGCAATTTGCAGAATAAATGAGGGACTCATTTTGTCTAATTTTAGTGACAGAAATGCTAGATGTCAAATCCAAGCTAATCACCTAGACTGCCTTACAAAAAGAGACAGGAATGTCCACAGGGCAACATATTCCACTTACCTTTAATACTTATCTTAGGGTAGATGAATTAGCCTCTGGCAGCACCTATCTCTTTCTGCCGACTGTTAGGAAAGCCTAGGTAACTATCTCAGATTTATATGCTTAATTGATTATTGCACCTTATTTGTGAAGTATTTTTAATGCACCTCAGGAAAGAAAGATGTGTCCAGATAATTGACTGAAAAATCTGAAGCTTTGTTTATTTATTTTTTATTTGTTTGTCCATATGCTTATTTCCAGGGAATCGGAGAGCAATCTGGTACTCAGAGCTTCAGCTCCTCAAAATGAGCATATCACTGAGACTGAAAAGGCATCTTTGATGCTCATACTTACAAAATCACAACAATGTTCTCTCATGCTAATTCCAAGTCATACATGTGCTTGCAAAGACACACAGAAACACACAGACTTCTGAAAATGCTTATCCACTTAATACCCAAAGTTTTCAGACAGAAAACCCTGTTAGGTATTTACATTTTACTGGGTGCTCAAATACCATCACAATTGCTTTTAAAGATGTTTGAAAATCTGGACTGTTCAAAAGCCATGGATTGCACAGCCATCTAAATCTATTGTGTGTGTTTATACATCCTCTAGCACCAAAGTAACTGAATGATTCATGAAAGTCAACAGTAAGCTCTGACATCACTGGAACTAATAAAACATGATTTCTTACAGAAGTGTCTTGTGACTGATTGACCTTGATGTCCAACTGAAATATTTATAAATCTGTGGAAATCTAATTATTTAATTAATTACAGACCTCTACTTCTGCCACATTCAGTTAAAATACACCAAGTTCAAAAGTTTTTAGAGGGAACACAAAGCCACAGCCGTGCACAGGCAGTGGCGATCTGTGACCCCTGCCTCCCATGCAAATGATGCTACAAAGAATAAGCTCTGCTATGCTTGCAGAAACTTTGAGCCATTCAACATAAAGCTATAATTGATCATCACAATTAAAACAAAAAGGATTCCGTAAATACGTCTGAAACAGGTCTTTTCACCTTCCTTTGCACTCTACAGGTAAAGGTTATAACAGAAAAGAGTAGAGCTCCAGGCAAATGTCAGGGGATACAAATGGAAATGCAAAAGCAAAAATAAGACCACAGCTCCAGAAGTCGTCTACTCTAGGAGTCCTACAAAGAATGGCATTATTTACCCCTGTCTGTAGCAGTTATGTCAACTTAATCAATAGTAAAAGAAGACATTCACCAGAAGGCAAAAAAAGGTAAAGACATGGGTCAAAAATACATATATATTTATCTTAATGGGGAAGCACATTTTTCAGTTTTTTCACACACAAAGTCAAAAAAGACTCAAATATAAAGACAGTTTAAATGCCAAATTTCTTATTTGTCCTCTTGCATCTGAAGAATTACTGTGCTTGCCCACATAAACTCAGGAAACGTGATGTCATGTTCAAATGAACTTAAAAGTGGCTGATACAAGGAGTGTCTAAATGCTGTCAGAACCACTCTTGTGGGACCATCTCTAAAGAGGGCTTCATAACAGCACATGGGTAACTGAGCACATGAGAAGTGTCCTTACTCAGCTTCCCTGAATAACACATTTTCAGATACTAAAGCTATCTCTGAGGTACACAGCATTGTAACCATGCAGTCTACTCCTCTGCTCATTTAAGACAACGGCAAATCTTCCACCAGCAGGTCTTAAACGAACAAAGCTTTTCTCAGCATTTCTCAGGTCGAGCACTAAACCCAGTCACTGCTGATCCATGGGGTATCATTCTGTGCCTTTTTCAAATAGACATAACAGGTAATATCTAGCCAGAAAAATCCCCAAAGTAGACTTGTGAGAGACTAACTGATGTGAAAGTGATGGACAGTCACCAAGATGTACGGGAAAGCTTCTCAGTATCCACTGTGGCTGTATCTTATTGTTGTAACCCAGGCCTATAGATCCATGTCAACAGCAATCTCATTTGTAGCAAGTTCATAAAGTTTTACACTAATGGGTAAGATGGAATTCTGATAGTAAGGGCACGAGAAGGCAACAAACCTCTGGTGAACGCAGGCATAAAGGACAGACGATGAAATCCAAGGACTGTTAGGAACTTCACCAACAAACTAGAATAAACAACATCAGAAATCTATGCACTGAAAGAAGGATATCAGAAATGAGGCTTAAGGATGAATGAAATAAATTCCAGTCTCCCCCCTGCCCCCCCCCTTTTTTTTTTCCTTTTAATTTCAAAAGAAAGACTTAAAGATTCCTGGGGTAATCCTTTGGTGAAGGCCAGTGAGTCCCTGCTGTGGTCTAGAAACTCTGCCCTTTGCTAGTGAGCCCTGATCACTAGGACATCCAGACAAGCACAGCCACAAGGATTTCTGACTTGTACCAGGGCACCAACAAAATCCTATTCGACATGCACGAGATTTTGCTCCATTTTCCCTTCTGTCCTTCCTGACTACCATCTTATTTTTCCTCTCTTCACCCATCTCTTTCTCAATTTCACAGCGATCCTGAGCCTCACTACACTTCACAGCACTGGCAAAAACAGGCTGCGGCAGCTCCTGCAGAGAAGGAAAGCAACTTGCCTGATGGTGTCTCAAGCCGTGAAATAATCGAAAATAAAGAGAGGTGGTTGTGGAGGACAGATTGCAGTAGTTGTTGACTACTACTGTGGGTACCACATTAGCGTGCCTGTTTGTGGCTGTCATAGCCATTTACACTGAGAATATGTTCTGCTCTTTCTACTGTGGTTTGCTTTGACAAATTTGGAAAAATAGCCGTTATTCACACTTGTCCACTCAAAATTCAGTGACAGGACTATTCTGTTCTGACTTATATTTGTGCAGGGATAAAAATGCAATTCTAACCAATGTCTTCAGCCTGAAAAAGATATTTTAATAATTTTTGCCTGAATTTACTTTGCTTCTGCATTCTGATTTCCAGTTCGAATTATTTTTGTTTCCTTTCAATCTATATAGCTTTGGCATGGGACTAAATTGACTAATGTCTCTGTACTCAAACTCAGAAGCTATTTAAATGTTGCATTTTGTATGTAGTAGGGTCAAACTCTGTGTTGGCATATTTCTATTATCTTGGGTGGAGTTATATCCCAGATATGGTCAATTCAGTTGAAATGAAATACATTATTATTATATTGTGTTGCTTTTGTATACAAATAAATTCCAATTAATTCAACTATCAGCTAGGAAACTGGTCAGCATTATACATATAAAAAATATGCCTCCTCAACTTTCTGGAGTTACTGAGTGCAATGATTTTTAAAAATAAAATACGGTATATATTTCTATAGCTCCAGTATATCCCTCAATCATCAGACAAGTTTTATTTTTTACTAACATTCATGCAATCACTGACTACTTTCACATTGGCCTGTGGGCTGTAAATGATAGAAAAGTAGGATAAGAAGAGTTCAAAAAAGTGCAGAAAGTAAAGGATCAGATTATCTGGTAGCAAATCCCTACTTGGCTCCATGGATTTGCAGCCAGACAGCTTTGCTGCATACACAGTTGGAAATATAACCCGGTATGAAACGGGATCAGCATAAAATCAAATTACAGATAGATGCTGATGGATACCTCTCCTATAATCAGGTAACATTGAAATGGGTTATTATGCCAAAAATATACACAATCACAAATACATGTCCATGAACACATTTCTGAACGTTTTGTTTCTCTTCCTTTTATGACTCCAGATGGACAATGCAGCATAAATAGAAACTGGATGAAAAAAGATGGCCTCACTCTTTAAATACAAGAGTTAATTAATTGAAAGTGACTACTGATCATTCAAATCTCCAGCTGAAAAGTCTGCACAACTATTTGCAGAAAAGACAATCTAAATATAAGGTTACTGCCATATCTACTGTTATCTCAAAGCTTTAGGTAGGTTTTTACATTTTTTTTTAATCATATGACAGCAAGCTCACTTTTGAATAAAAATTACTGTAGTTAAAGATAATACCTATTCAACAAAACGTCTCTTCTCTACCACTGAAAGAAATGCAGGTTTAAAAGGGAGATTGAAACCAGCTGGTTTTCCCTAAGTATAAAAAGCACAAGTGGAGATTAACTTTAGTAAGTGCTCACAGCAAGATTTGTTTTGCCTGTTTAAGTAAATTAGATTTAAAATATCATTCAGTTTTTCATGTAAAACTCAGGAATGCTAACTAAACTAACAACGACATTTTAGAGATATTTAATTGTACTCCAAATGGTCAAGTAATTAAGGGCTTAATGTTGTAATACAGTTTATTCTCAACTTAAACCATGAACCTATTATCTGTTCACTCAGAAAGAAAATAGAACAGACAAAAGCACTCCACCAGCTCTGCTATACATTAGAAACTGCAGTGCTTACATTAGTTTTGTATCTTAATTACCAAAGATATCATTAGCTTTGTAGGCTGGGACACTTGTCTTTTATTGCTGCTGTAATTCTATTTGTCAGGCACTGGCTATCATTGCAGGACAAACTGCTGTGTATTTTAAAATTTTGCCATTACTTCTTCGAATCTCTTTCTTTTTCCTACTTATAGAATTAAAAGCAGTCAGAACTCACATGAGTGTGTGAGGAGACTTTGTAGAGGTCAGTCACAGCTGTGGCACAGGAGAGCGGGGAGCAGAAGCAGGCTCAGAATGGTGGGTTTTAGCAAGATTGAGATGTTTCCCTCAAGCCCATTTCTAGGATACTAACTATGGAGCTCATAAAGAAATATTAAGCGTTCCTTTCTGTCTCTGTCTGGGAGAAAACCATAGGGCCAATTATACTGGTATGCTCATTGCCCACTGGAAACAAAATTGTTCAAATTATATCCTCCCTCTATAATCCAGGAATATAGAAAAAGAGAAAAGATGGAAAAACACTAAAGGAGAGTAGTAAGGACTTCTCCTGGTTTGAGGTAAAACAGGACCAATTTTGTTCAGTAACTTTGCTTCTTAACTGGGCCTCTTCTAGCTACTGAAACTGGCAGCATATTTTGCAGACACTGTTCGCTCTCACAGTGATAAGACCTATGTTTATAGCTGATGCCCATGCATGGTATGTGGAGAGGCTCTTGCTTATACTTATTGCTATAACACCCAAGGCCAGCTAACTGTTACTTGCCCCGTTGGAGGGTTGGAAGCGGAAAAGCGTAGAGGGGTCCCACCTGCGGGGTGGAGCGGACAGGACAGGTGACCAACAGGGTATTTCATCCCATATGCCTCGTGCTCAGTATAAAAGCTGAGGGATCAGAGGGGTCAGCCTCTCTTCCATGGCCAACGTCCAAGTAGGACTCTGTCTGTTCTGCTTTTGACCCCGATCCTGAATGCAGATCCGGAATCCAATTCCTGTCCACCACTGAGTCCAGCCTGGGACTTCCTCAGTGCCAGTCGGTGATGTGATTGTCATCCTGGGAGCTTGATACAGTTTTGTACATATTTCATTATTTCCTTTTTATTTTTTTATTAATATTTCATCTCTGCTTCCTCTGCCTCTCTCTTTGAAAGGGGGGAGAGGGGAGCATTCTCCGGTCCTATCTGGGGTGCCCCATGTCCCCAGTGGCCAGTTTGGCATAAACCATGACAAGACTATGGAAACTATGCAAAAGACACCAGTTCACCTTTACAGCCATCTTCAAAGACAGTCTCTGAAGTAGAGTGCCAGGAGAGAGACCCTTTGGAGTCAGCGTGTCTTTTCCTGTAGCCAGATGACACATGTGGACAAACCTTGTTAACATGATTTGCCCCGTGTTTCAGACAGGGACATTTTCTTTAAAATCAGAAGCCAAATCAACCTTGCCTCTATATTCATCGTATGGGAAGAAGGCTGCCTACAATAAATAAATCCCATCCATCCACATAAAAAAGGTACTTTCTCCTAGGATGAGATTTATTCATCTAATTTCTTTAAGCCCTTGAAAAGATTAGCTCCTGAGCTTACAGCTCCACAATGGTGCCTCAGCCTTGATTGTGTGATAATGACGGCTTTAGCATTCAGTATGTTCATGTTTCATATAAGCAGAGAAAACTGCAGGCAGTTTACCAACTTATCCTACTGGCTTCAATCTCCTCAAACATATATATAGATAAATAAATCTAAATTCATATATGTGAATACTCAAAGAAACGAAAAGAGTTATGAGTCAAACAATTCCTCAACTCTATCTATTACATTATGGACATTGCCGAAGTTTAGACCATAAAAAAATATTTAATACAGATAGGATATTTTTAATATTTCAAAGCTTACACAGACTGAGGAAAATAAAGCAAAAAATAATGCTGACTGAGCTCTTCCTCTGCTCAAGCCTCTTTTTTTCATACTGGTGCAGCTTCATCCCCTTCGACTCATTAGCATCACCTCCCAGACTGAGTTTCAGTCATGGATCAACTCATCCATTTACCACTTGCTCAACCTTGTCATCAGTCTGCTTTTGTTTCTTTTTCAATGTCTCACTGGATGCATTTGGTCTCCTTCAGAATCATTCATCTTCTCCACGTCTTTCTGTTTATTACCTTGTAAGCCCATGATCTATCAGTGTCCCTTACTTCTTTACTATTTCCAACCTCATTTTTGCCCATTTTGCCCTTTAGCAGCTCAGGTTTCTTTGCCCACCTATCACAAAACAACCTTTGCTCCATTATCCTCTACTACGACTCTTCCACATTCAAATTATCCTTCCTGATCTTTCTAAAATTAGAACACTGCTAAAACTCTTATAATCTTGTAAAACAAGACCACAAACAAACCAAAAAATAACATTTTAGGCTGGTTTTGTTGCAGGTGATTGAAGAATGATGTTTGAATGCTATGCACACAAATACTCTAGGTAAGTCTAAAAACTTGGATTATGGAAAGATATATTGGACGTAGGTACACTCTCCAGCCTTCTCATCCAGTCTATGCAGTTGTTGTTCAACCCAGGCATTTAATCATTGAGAAGGATTTTTTTCTTTTAGAAAACGTCTAATAAAGCGAGAACACAAAACTGCATAGCCTGAAGGTTGTATTACTGGTAAACCTGTGCTTGTCCAGGATTACTCATTCCTGTCTGCCACATGAAACTCTTTACTTCATGTTTTGGTCCGTAGTGTAAAGCATCATATTTGTGCAATGTGAATCAGTCAACCTTAATATCAGCATTTGTAACCAAGGATAATGAAAAATGCAGAATCTGGCATTTACCATAATTGTACCTTTTTTTAAGGCGGCAAGAAATATGTGTTATCTTAAGTTAAAAAAAATGGACTATAAACCTCATTGACACAAACGTTTTTTTTTTTTTCCTTTTCAAATCATATTAACATTTGCAAGATTAAATACAGTCCATTTATTTAGGATAAATCTAAATTTTGCCACATTAAGACTTCATTATCTCAGTGCATTCTGGAACACCATCCTGTTACATGTCAAACAATGTGTATTTGCAAATACCAGATTTTTAACATTCACATGTGGATCTCAACTTGCGTGACTCAGACACAAAATGTACATATATACCTATATGCAAAATACGTATGTAATTCAGTCTGTGCATGAAACGTGATCTTGAGTTCCCCAGTGGGTCTTATTTGACGCATGCACCATCTCTGCACCAGGACACATAGAGGAGTCTGTGAAACTACTACATTTGACGTACTCATTCGTGTGGAAAGTAGAGGCTCATCTGGTTGCTGCATGGGGCAGGCTGTGATACAAACCTGTGGACACAGTATGTTCTCTTAAGTAGTGCACCTTTGCATTGCAATTTTCTCTTCCGTGAATACGTGCCAGGCACAGCTGGTCACCCACGCAAGATCAGCAAACCAGCTGCTTCTCCCACCTGGGACCACAAAATGAGAAAAAGGCTACAGTGCTGAGCTATAAATGCATGAGAAAGGACTTAATTATGGAACTGTGGAAATCAGTTGTTTGCTCAGTGCTTGACATTTGAATACGCCACTTTCAACTGAGCTGAGTAGCCTCCCATGCCATCGCAATGCCTGGTCAGAGATTCCCAAAAAAGTCCAGGCACTACGTGGAAGAATATGGGTAAGTCAGCGGGAGGATTTCTTTCTATCACTAGGCCTCTGATGTCAGATAATACTAAAAATAAAGGCATTGACAAATGAGTCCATTAAGCAATCCCATGATAAGTCTAAAAAAATCATCTTGATTCCTGGTTAAAGCACTGTCCTTTCCTCTCCAAAATATCTATTTGTAGGGAGCTACTGGTAAATTCCGTATATATCAGTACATATATTTCTCCTTGGAACTGGATGTATTTTGAGTACGGGAAAATAATTCCAGACAAGCTACAGCTTGAGCCAGGCAAAGCAGAACTCTGCCATCTTCTTGCTTAGAGGACTCATTATCATTTTATACTTTGTAGGTACTCTATTTAGCTAAAGATATAACACAACAAACAACTAACCAAAGTGCTAGGATAACAAAACATAGCAGAAATTACATAAAAAGATGGAAAGCCCGATGCCTGAAATTTACTCCATCACTCATGCGTACCATTCTCAGACTTAGGCTATTCATCCAGTACAAGAGAATTCATCTATTGTGTTTCTGATTCCACTGGTCACCCACTAAGGACTGTTACTGGTCACCTGACCAATGAAGAGCTGATTCAGTGGACCCTGTCTGACAGCCTGGAATACTTGTACAGCTTAGATGAGGCCTAAAGATGCCCCAGGTGCCCCCATGGCCCCAAGAAGCATAGGGTTGTACAGGCCATCGTACAGCTATCTATAGAAATGCACACAAGAAATATATGACTTGCTCAAGATCTCACTACGTGTCTGGCATTAGAGATTAGGAGCTAAGTGCTGCTCTAAATGCTACTGCTGTAAATCTAGGGTGGCCAAGACCATTTGATCTTATATTTCTGCACTCTCACCCCTCTCCTTTTGCTGCTTGACAAGCAGTCTATCAAGAAAATGCTGTTTTTCTGTTTTTTTCCATAGCAGGCTTTTACTAACTGATTTATACTGGGATTTTTATAAGTGGTCTAAAGTAGGTAATCAACTCCTATCAAAAGAGAACACTAGAGGAGTGCAGAACTCAGTGTTGCAGGATCCATGCAATATTAGTCATTACAGAAAATATGAGATACATTGTTCTGAGAATAATGAATCTTGGCATTTTCCTTTTTTATCCATATATTCCTTTTCCTCCCAGAAACATTGTCTCTTTTTCTGTTTCTAAGCTTCCCTTCATCTTGTGATCAGCATTTTGTCCTTCCAGTAATCACAGCTGTCCAAAACAGTGCAAAAACAGACACAAAAAAGCAACAAAACATGGATGAAAAACAGAATGTTCTCTGTGTCCTGATATACTTGTTAAGCAGTAGAGATTGCGCAGAAGAAAAGTTTATTGTTGCATTTGTTAAATATAACCCAGGGCTGTTCGTGCATACTCTCCTTGAAAGCCAAAAGCAAGCCAAGAAGGAAGGAAAGGACTCTTCTTTCTTTCAAGCACCCTTCAGAATAAAAAGAACTGCTCCTGCTATTTTTCTAATGAACTGATGACTTCATTATACAGACCTGGTAATCACGTAGATGTTGAAAGGTAGCTACATCTGTTTTTATCTTCTCCGTCAATCTAATGGACCAAAAAAGCTTAAAATGTCTATAACCAGTCTAAGTGGCTGACAAACTCACTACTGGATGTTTGTTCCAGAAGGATAAGTACATACAGCAGAATATGGTATCACACATATATTTAACTGGTCAAACATAAACTGGCTCAGACATCAGAATGAACATCACCATACCTACCGGTGCATTTTCCCTGGGTGAACGAGGCTTGCATCATAGCAGTGTATTAGTACAGGCAAAAGGTCATGCTCATACAGCTTTAGACCTTTGCCAGCACTTAAATTTGCACAGCTATTTCTACAAAGAGTTGCATTTTGGCACAATCTCCAGAAATCCTCACTTCAGGATTATTTAGGTGTAGCAGAAATGCTTGCAAGAATTAGCCTCCCCAAAAAAATCCCACCACACTAGACAGTTGCTTTCATCTTCAGTAAAATGTATGAATTTGATTTTCTTCCCCTTTACTTTGATTTGATACAGAATTATTTGAGCTGTCATAAGGAATCAGAGCAATTATCCATCTAATCCACTCATATCTTTGACAGAGGCCACCACCCCACACTTCAAATGAAGGTGACAGGAACTCTTCAGTTGACAATTCTGAAACAATCGACCCATAGGCAAAAAGATGCCATTAGTTAATGGTTTGCCCTAAACTCAAAAATCTAAGAAGGGTTTGCATCCCTTCTAAAAAGGACATGCTTTATCTGATACAACCGTGCATATTCTTCATAGTCACATGTATGCCTTGGTGGTTTTCTTTAATACTTTCAAACTCTGAGTCTCAATTTATTCACAGACAAATTCAACAGTATGCAAAATAAAGGACAACAGAAAATAATTAAGCATGTTGTCATTCAATATTAGTGACCATTTTCAATTTTAGTGACTATTCCTTTTGTTTGGTATAAAGATAAAAGATACAATAGGGGCCACGATTACACTACCAGTACTTCTAATGTATTACATCTTACTTGTCTTGCATACAAGTTAGCTTCGGACTTCTCAAGCTCTCTTCATGCCTTTCAAAGTGTCTTCCACCCCTATTTATTTTGCTGTCCAAATCCTTTCTATTTTTTCTTAAATGAGGTGATTAAAACTTAGCACATGAAATTTAAACTGATAAGATGATAGTGAATACTCTCCTTATTATTTTCTACTTGGTCTTTGCTCTCATTGTCTATTTGAAAGCTCCTGTGCACTGAACAGTGTTATTAAAAAAACTTTCTGAAATGGTACCTTGGTCCTCAGTAGGAACAATTCCAATATATTTAGGTCCAGGGAGGTATATGGATAATTCAAGTATATATTTTAATATTCTTTATTTTGCATCTGCCATCTTCAAATTTCTTCCGCTATCATGCTAACTATGTAACGAAGGTTCATTAAGTCTCTCAGAAGCTAAGTATGCCTACCCCTTAGCTATTGTAATTGAATTTGCAAACCCTTCTACTCTGCTGCTTTTCACCTTTCCTGGAGAGCTTTTGAAAAATTCTGCTCAAAGAGTATGACAGGCAGTGTCAAATAAAAAAAATGAATTGTCAAATTAAAAAAAAATAAAAATTCACTGTTTCTATAACCTCCTGATCCCGAAGCTGTGTGTGTTTGAAATAGGTATATAAACTCGGGCTCAGCACTCTAACATAGCTCCTTGCCGCCTGGACCACAGCTGACTGGTGGTCAGGATCATGGACAGAGACAATTGATTGTGTCTACTCATGCAAAGATACCCAAATCAGTGTGATTTTAGTGGAATTATTCCTGATTTATAGTATATGAATGTAAGTATCAGGGTCAAGCAGGGTCTAGTAGAATTTAAGCATCTGATTGTAGAGCTTGTATTTTTTGATTAAAAAAAATAAATACATATGTTTGTGTCAATCAGATTTCTGTCACCAAATGTCAGTGAACTTCTTTCAGCTTGACAGGCCTCATAGAAAGGAGAAACTCAATGCTCATGAAAATTGCAAGCTAAATGAAAGCAGTAACACACTTCTGGATATATATTGTGATTTCAGGAGCGTGGGGCTATCCAAAGTTCACTGATGTTGTGAACAGTCTCCCTTTGACTTTTGTGAGTTTTACACCAACTTCCAGGCTTGTATCTTACCAGGCACGTTATATTTCTCTTTTTTTGTCATATTTTGCAACATTGAACATATATTACTATCTGTAGTTGTTTAAAGACAGGTACGTTTGCATTTGCTCGGCAGAATACAAGGATTCAAACACATTCTACCACCCTTTAAGACTGATACATTAACTTCAATAATAACCTTTCAATATTAAAAATTCACATTAAGGCTACTTAAAGTTACAATCGCAAAAAAGGAGAGACAAACCAGGGAAAAATATCACCTCTGAGTTGTCAGCTCCAGTATGACTTTGGGTTTGCAAAGCAGTCTCTGATGTAATTCCTAGGCAATAAGGTCTATTGAAATCTAAAGGCAGAGAACTTTGAGGAGAAAGGTAAAGCTTTCTTTTGCTTGAAAAGACAGCCGGTGCAGAAATTCAGAGATCAGTTAGGAAACACTGAACAAACACTACTTTCTTATAATGGCCAAAACGTATTTTCATATCCACTTCATTTTGTATGTTTAATACAGTATGATTTTTAATCTACTGTTTATGCGTTCTAATCATGTCAGATGTGTGGGCGTCCTGTAATTCTTTATGAATAATAAGGAATGCAAATAGTGCTATCTTCACACTCACAGTTGACTGCACTCTGTTGGCTCCCCATCAGCACCTAATTTATCAGCTACTAATTTTCAGAGAGATAATGTTTAATGCTAGAGGAATATCTTTGTGCACATAACATTACATTGCTGAGAGAGAATGTTAGAAGCATCTGACCAATTATATGTGCTCCAAGACAGTCTTATTTGGTGGAGTTAATTTTCTAAATTTCACTCACCTTATTTGTTAAGACTGTTTATTATTACAGTCAACTGAAACTAATAATGATTTTTGCATTCTCACAAAATATTCAGTTCTCTCTCAGTTAGAAATTCCTTCATTGAAGCAATTATATATTAAAGTGGCAACAGACTTTATTTATGATCATGTAAATGAAGATTACAAAAATAAATGCTTAATATAATCTGAAATTATTTTTAACCTATGCATACATCTCATATGAAAGCAATTCATAAAACTAGTAGTAGCATCATCAGGTAAGTTAGATGACTGAGATGTATTGCATAAGTCACTATTATCCATTTTCTTCCTTCCCTACATCACATAGACATTTCTGCAGAATTAAATTGGAATCTAAATTTACCTTTTTTGAGAAAATGGATTTAAAACTTTTGGTGCAATAAAAAAATGTTTATGTTTGCAGTTTTTTAGATTATAGAATGGATGTGGAGTAACATAATTAAATATAAGTTTCATATTGTCAATAAGCTTCCACCTTTGTTCATAAAGATTGTGCCGTCCAACTTGTTTCATATATAAATAGCACTTCCTCACAGAAAATAAATTTTGAAATAACTTAGGGAGTTACACAACCTAATCATTCAGGTTTCATTAGCAAGTTCCCATGTTCATAGAGGTGGGCCCTGGAGGAAATTTGATATACAATTCAGCTCTACATTTATTAGTTTGGATGTCAAATTCTAAGTCATTACTCCCATTTTCTTATATGTCTTATTAGAAATTGACTTTTCAGGTTAGGAATTTTCTATGCTTGGATAGCAAACAGCAAAATAGATCTTTAAATCTTACTGGAATTTTGAAATAACTATCACTTTTCAAATGTACAGTTATTAATACTTCTGCTGCCACTAATTGTACTATCAAAAATAAACCCTAAAATTTGTCAGTCCATGAACTATAGAAAGTCTGGTCTAATATTCAGAGTCTTTTAAACTCCTGGTAGAGGCATATGCAAACTCTTTCAACCTTGACCTTATAAGATCCAAGCCTTTCACTGATGTAGCAAAATTTTTCATTTCTTATAAAAAAAGCATGAAATTTCTGGAAAGCCATAAATTGCATTGAAATTGTTTTCCCACATACATAGGAGATCTTTTCTGTCACAAGCACTGGGAAAAAGCCTACATTTAATGCATTTAGAATCAATTTCGAGGGGCAAAGGGTTTCAAAGGATGAGCAAAATGTCTGTTCTCTTCCTAAGTCTTCCACTAGCTTTCTGTGTGACCTCAGGAAATTTATGTGACATTTTACATTATCAGGTTCACATCCCCACAAAGACATATTGATTTACATCTTTTCACAGTATTTTGATTTCTGCAGAAGAAAATATTCTATAAATATTAGCAAAAGTATTATTTAAGCCTTATCTGTAGAGATGAAGAAACTGTTAGGTAAAAGTGAAAACCCTGATACTAAGAATGGCTACCGATTTTTGCTATTTTTGTTCCCATAGCAGTTTTGTGGGTGGTTTTTATGTTTGCTTTTTTTTTCAATAGAACAGTAGTTTTTAGGGAATTGAAACATACTGGAAGAAAATAGGACCTTGGAAATAATTATCAATATATACAGCATATTATTTGAAGATTTATTCTAGCCTTCTTACAAATAGATAGCAAAAGAAAAATGAATTAAACAGTATTCAGGGAAAGCATACAATAGTATTCTGTGATGTGATGTATTTTTTCCATTATCGGAAAGCACGGCAGTGATGTTTTGCACTCTAGCAAAAATTGTTAGCTAAAAGTTTGTTTTGACATAAGAATCTTTTATTGAACCCAACTTGTTCATTATGGCATCTTTTCTATTATGGTCAAAGAGAGAATGATATTTCCCATATCCTCTTTGATGTCAGCACTCAATTATGCACTTGTCTAAACTCTGCCTGGGTGCTGCCAATCCATGGACTGTTAGTCTTGAGGTTTTTGCAAGAATCACATACTATATGAAGCCCATCCTTCATGTAACTTATCTGCAGAGAAATTATGCAATGCCTACAGTACTTTTTTTTTTTTAAGCTTTTCCTGAGAAAAGCACGCCATTTCTGTCTAGTCTGTAATGGTTTTGTTACATAAACCAAGCCACTGACAAAACTTGATGTCAAATTCTATTCACTGGGGATTGTTTATAGCCAAAAGATCAGAAGGACTTTCATCAAGTTTTGTCAGGACTGAGTGTCTGACCTCCCTTACAGAGTTATGCTAGGTTCACTACCACTTTTCCATGTTATTATCATTCCAAAAGATTTACTGTTGAGCTTTCTTTCCAAAAAGTATGAACAACACTGGCATTTTAATTTCATTCTGTGTACTACAAACATAAACAGATACTTTAATATGTGATCACTAAAATGAATTTATGTTGTTCCATATTTCAGTTGATTTCAAATGATACACTTGCAAGTATTTTTAATTCTGTGTTTAGTCATGATAGAAAGCCAGAAAATTGGGGTTTTTTTTCTGACTGACTTCAAGTTTATAGTAGTGAAGTGATGTTGCATCAATTGACATCATTTCTTGTTAATTTGTAACAGCCTCTTATGCCAAGGAATACATTATAGAATAATTAAATTATAAGAGAGACTGAAGAGAGAGGTTTTGGGGGGTATTTTCTGTCTGCATACCTTGTCTGTGGAACAAACTAATTAAACAGATCAAACTACTGGGCAGAATGTCATTAATCTTTGAAAGAAAAGCTATTGTTTACTCCTCACTGAGAAATACAGATATAATAAAATGCGAACAGTAAAAACTCTGCTGTTACAATTTAATGATGCATACAGATATTCTTAAAACATCGTTGTCTTGGCTTTTCAGCTCCACTTCTTTGTTTACCTGGTTTTGCTTCAGTGGAAGACACTGAATGGATTATTCAAGTATTAGAGACACAAATTCACCACTTCAGGGATGAACAAAAGTTTTACATTTCAATGGATCAATTTGGACTTTTTTTAAAGCGTATTTTTTTAGGTATTTTTAAATGCATACTCAACCTTCAGTAACTACAAAGCATTTTCCCTTATAACTTGGGGGAAAAAAGATTTTGATTGTATAAAACAGATCTTGGACTATTTTAAGGTCCATTTGTTTCTTCTCACAGGTGTGTTTTCAGAGTGCCACGTTAATCTGAAAGCTACTTTAGAAAGTTGCATCTCCTTCTATACCAAGTGACGGAACGCATGCATACTGAGAATTTTACCTGATTTTTTAAATGACTGACATATTTTTGGTCATTGTGTTCCTACTAACCACAAACAGCTGACTTAGTTAAAGAAGATACAGATGAATGGTGCTCTACCAATGCAATTTTCACCTAACCATAGATGAGTTGGATGAAGCCGTAAGTGTACAGAGTGGATAATTATGACAAAAAAAAAAAAAAGCAAGCTACAAATTTAGCTCTGATCTTTAAGTTATATATAAGGCATCCCAAATTGCCATCTTTATACAAATCTTAAAATGGATATGCTAGTCTCATTTCTTAGATTGCTAGAAGTTATGAAATTGGGTTATATAGAAAGATAAATTAATGACAATTTAGATAGAAGTGGAATAGTTAGGAGTTCTGTAGCAGATCTACTTCAGAAGCAATTTTGAGTGAGCAGTATCTGCCGCTTTCATTTTGCTATCATTTCACAGGGGCATGGCTCCACAGAGCAAACTCCAGGCGGATCCCCTTGGACATTAACACAGGTACAGACACCAGTGTTTTGGTTGCCAGTAGTTTTGCTCTCCTCCAGTGTGTTTTGTTACTCAGCATGCAATAGCTAAGGGTCAGAATTTACACTGATTTCAGATACATTGCCAAAACCCATGGCTAACAATTTAATCCAGTTGTGATGTTACATTAATGAGTGGAAGAGTAATTTCACCCAGCTGGCTTTCTAGGGAGCACACGCACGCATCTGCACGTGCAAAGATAAACATATGTAAATATCTGCACAAACAGCCTGATGGAGTCTAGTCCTTCAAGGAAAATTGTGAATTTTGAATACAGTTATTCTTACATATAACAGAGTTTTGCAAGACTTACAGGAGTAGAAGTTATACTTCACATGGACTTTTCTGGTCTTTATTGAACGAAAAACTGAGTTATGAATACGCTAGTCTAATGGAATGTACTCATCCATTTTAAAGTGTTTTAAAAATTTTATTCTAAAATGTTGGAATACCTAATGAAAAACTTATGGGAAATAGATGGTTCCTTCCTGTTAGGTTCCATATTAGAGTCCACGCTTCTTCACAACCTAATTAATTAGTAATGATAATGAAAAATTACATTTCTTATTGACTTCCAATTCAGTTACTAAATATTCTTGAGCTGTAATTTTCTGCTTGGAAAATTTACTGCTTTCTGTGTACCTTGGCTAGTGAAAGACCTTGAATTTTAGCAAAGAACAGAGTTCATATCCTTTATTAATACTGAGAAATATAGAAGTATATAAACATATCATATAAGTGGGAAATCTATTTTCATTTCTATTCATATTGCAAATAAATTAATTCTGGGAGATAAAAAATGTAAGTTTTCATCGTCTCCTACACTTAGAAATGTGTAAGTAAGAAAATGAAAAACACTTTCAGGTGATGTACTTGCATATCCTAACAATGGAGAGTAATTCCTTTCGCACAACTATCTATGGCTGAGTCAAAAACTGCTGAAATTCAAGGGACAGGCTTCTGATGACTTCAAAAGGTTTCAAAGGTTTTTGAACAGGCCCCCTAGTGTCTCATCCACTCTAATTTTTAACACCCTAAGCAATAGAACTCCCTCTAGTCTTCTTTAATTAGCTCACACAGTAATTTTGTGAATTATTTTAAATACAGGATCTATTTTACATCCTTGCTGATTTCACAGTTACTTGTCTAGAGCTCTCCTATTAGTGCATTCTCAGAGAATTTCATCTTTTTTTGAGTCAATTCAAAATGACTTTTCTTCCAGATGTAATCTCAGTTTCTACAATCACAAGGATTGCTCTTTTATAACATAGGAAACCCTTTGATGCATGTTTATGTGACTGTGTTATACCAGCAGATATCTAGACCATTAATATTTAATTTGGCTTGGATATATTGTATTTTAAAGCATATTGGAAATATTTTTTCCTCTTTTTCCAGCAGAGCTAATGGTTTGCAGTAGATGTCTAATGCTTCTACTCAAAACCAAACCAAACCAAATGAAACCAAATCCACCTCATTTGTCAAAACACAGTTTGCTGGAGTTGTGATTACTTTTGACATACTGTTGACATATCATTGCTCCTTCCTTGTGTGGAGTATCGTAATCTATTGACAATATATTCTCATTGACATTCCAGCAATAACAGACATCACCCAAAACTTATATTTGGTCATTTGCACTCCCTACAGTGTAATCTGCATTATCTTTGAATTCATATTCAGAGGCACTGATTAAAACAGTATATTGCCAACATCTTAACCTCCCTAGGACTCTGCACTTTTGGTAATGAGTCCTATACTATGCACTTTTTATATTGAGTCCTATAAATACGTCAAATTGTCCAAAATAAATTTCTCAGTATAAATTCAGATATGAGAAATATATTTAATTATTTTCCTAGGTGTAATACTAAGTATGTTAATCAAAACACTGCAAAGGCATTTTATCACCTTAGACTGATAGGAAGGATGACTCTTTTATGGCCATTCAATGACAATGTCTTTATTACAGTCAATCACAAATTCAACACCAACTAAACTGAACTGACAATCTGTGCTTTAAAGATGACTAGATTGTTCCTGACTATGAATGACAATTTTTCTCACGCAAGTAAGCAGTATTTCTTTAACATCCATGTTCAAAGCTATTGTTCGGGGTGATGGAGAAAAAAATGCTAGAAGGAGTTCTGCCTCCCATAGTCTCACACCCTTAGTGGACCAATATGAAGGGTGGTTCACAGAGGCACATCTTCTCATGTTTGGTGTATTTAATCCTTCACTCATGTCATGATTTGTGTTAAGATCTTAGACACATGACACCCATCACACAAAATATCACACCAAGATTTAGTAGGCTCCTGTGGTGTAGCTGTTGGTGTTCAAGAGTCATAGTTTTCTTATTGTAATATCTGACTTTCAGAGTCACATTTGATTTACTTAAAAAGCATGGGCATGACTTAAAATCTTCAGTGGTGTGTATTCAAGAACAAAATTATAATTTCATTACATAAAATAAGTTAGAAATCACAGGATTTTTTTTTCTAGATGTCCTTAAGAAAAATAAGTCATAGTTTGAATATGCATGGAAAAATATTACTATCCTTTTTGTATCTTGTTTTTTAAAACAATGATTTATTTCTTAAGAACTTTAAACCTCCAGAATGTTAATATGCTGTCTCAAATTGTCATTTGATTTGTACTGATTTAATGGGTAAAGCTTTAATGGCCTTACTGGAATCTTCGTTTCAAACAGATAAATCTATTTCTGGAAAAGAATCCTCAACACTCTTCTCCTTCCTATATAACTGAGATATGACTGAGATAGCTTCTCCATCTTCCAATAGCTCTGGTAATATTTACACATCTATACCATGCAATATACATAAGAATACCCTGAACTGGAGATTTTTCTTTTGACACTCCTTTCCTCACTCACTTAGAAAAGTCTCTAAGATTATTCAAACTCCCATCAAGTCTGGAGGAAGCTTGAGGTGATTCAAACAAGATCCTTTCACTTCATGAACAAAAATACCACCTTTTCATTTCTCTTCATTAAAACACCATTGAAATATCTGATATAAACTCACTGCTTAGAAAGAAAGAAATCGCAGTTTCTTTCACAGTTGAATACAGAAGCTAGAAGATATGTTACATATAATTGATGGTGTTTTACAGAAAAAGAGTCACTTTTTAGCCATCAAAATTTCTCGAGAAACTTCCTAACTGCCACCTTTTTGACACTATTGACTTTTCCCTAGATGGCTGACACATAGAGTCCAATGAGAGGCTGAGAAGATACACTCTTAATCAGTGCTCTTAATGACTGCCGAAAACTTGTTCATGTGTTCTTTATTAACAGATCTCTTATGTGAGATGTTCCATTTACATATCTATTTTAAATACAAGTCAGGTTCAATTTCTGAAGAAAATTAAGTTTAAAACAAAAAAGTTAAAAATATAAGTTGAAACCAGATTTAATATCAGATGTTCTAGACAAACTATGACTGCCTTCAGAGTAAAATGGTCAACATACTGTTGTACTGTTCTCTGGACAGAGAAGGACAGAGAAGTAGCTGTTCCTCATCTCCTATCCTCATCATGGGGAATCTGGTTTGGACAAATTCACAGGCATATACTGCCCTTTGAAAACAGCCTCTTGATCTTTGATATCCATTGCTTTCACTGTAGAAACTTGTCATTTAGGTTGTGCCAATACACATGCTGGTATGCCCTGCCTCCACACCAGCCACTCAGGATTCCCTAGTTACCTTTGGAGATTGCAGTGTATATGGCACAGACCCATCTGCCTGATCCTCATCACATCTCATTAAAATCCAGTGCTCTGCTTACACTGGGTGTCATACAAGAGGCCAGCCAGTCCCGGGATACTTGAGCACTGTGAACACTTCTCCAAGAAGATGGCTCATCTCATGGCCTAGCCTACTTTGAGAAAGTTTAACCTACTTTGGAAAAGGTAAGAGTATTACTTTGGTTTTAATAAGGAAGAGATTGGAGTCTAGGGACCCAAAATAAACATGGTTGCTTACCTAGAAGCAAACCTTTTGGGAAGCTATGTTCTGCAAAAAACAACACTTGTGAGGATATAGCTAAACATTACGTGACTGCCAGTCCACTATATGGTCTTTTACTGAAAGCCATGTAGCTAATGAGTTACCTCTACTGACACTTGGCTTGCAAACCACAATCTCAAAACTACAGCACAGTCACTTGTACTCAGTCAAAATGTTATGATGCTATTTCGTGTCCTTGACAGCTTTAACATCACAATGATACACTACAGTAGCTCTGCTAAGAGTGGCTCCTATTTTTAAAGCACTTATAGTAAACAGTAAAATAAAATCCAACAAACGAATAAAAAAGCAAATAGTCTACTTAGCAGGAATGTCAAAAGTTTCAAAATAGTACAAAATGACATTAATATCATAAGACAAACTGAGAACATGCAAATGAAAAAAGCAGGTCTTCAATATCTGCAGTGAATTACATGCAGCTGCATCTATTCAAACCACAACTGTACATGCCCCACACTGCATCTTATTGGCAGTCTGTAATAAGGCCATATGCCACACAGGAAGAGATCCGCTCAGACAGAACCTTAAATATTTACTTAAAACAACTGGGCTGATGACAATAAGCATTTCACAACAAGCAGCTCCAAACACTGAAAGGAAAACAGATCTTTGTGTATATTTTATGGAAATACCATATTTTGATCCATGTACAAGCACTCTCTCACATAACACTGGGAAAATGTCCAGAAGATGAGCATAACATCATCTATAGTGTGGTACTGTGAGAAGTACACAACTTGGATGCAGATACAAAAGCTCAGAACAGCTTTTGGGCAAGTGCTGCTAACGTACTCAAAACTAGTCATCAGGTGAAAGCAAAGAATAAACAATCTGTAGTTACCTATCAAAATAAGCTGCATTCCTATGTGCTGTTCTACATTTGAATTTTTTTGTTCTATTTTTATACAATTTTCAAAAACATCTGAAGACTTTTTGTTTGTTAAAAAATTAATACCAGCAGATATTTTTATCTTTACTATGCTATTCAGTGGAGCATGTAAAATATGGAAATATAAAGCCTCCACAAAATATTCCTGTACTTTAAAAATATTACATCCTATTAAGATTTTTCATAAATTACTGCTAATTGGCCTTTGAAACGTAGACCAGCAAGAGCTGTAGGTAAGAGTGAGAAAACAAAGGCAGAATTAAGCAGATGATTCCTGAATTACTCCATGTCTGAATTACTAAGAGGCAAAAACTCATGTTTTCTGAAAAAAATGAAAACAGTTCTTGTTGGCAGAACAGTGTTTTACACTTTGACCCTTCTTCATGTAACAAAGGATGCAACTGATTTGCTATAATTTAGGGGTCGAAAAGTTAAATCTATTACTCTGAGCCAGTCACTGTAGGTTCTCTTCATTGTGTCAGAGAAACAAGCACCTCCAAAAGATAATACGTTTCATCCTAAAATAGCTTCTAAAGTAGGCCAGATTATTTATCTTTCTGCTATGCCTATTTATTCCATTTACTGGAAAGGAAGCTTCTGTGACTAGCATGAAATTAGACAACTCACTTTAAGAGGACTGAAGTTACATGAAATTAAACCTGTTCAAATGATCTGTCTTTCATTTTAGGATTGGCACGGGGATACATGCATTTAATACTGTACTTGTTTTTATATCTGTAAGTATTTTTAGACAGTAGCTGAACATTAATGTGATACCTCATTGCACTCTACAGAGTAATGCACAGAATCCTTACCTGGGTTAAATACATAGATCAAGTTAACGTTGGGCCTGCACACAACGCCTCTTAAAAGAACTATTGAAAGAAAGTCTATTAAAAGAAAGTCCATTACTTTCAGTTAAATTCATTCGCCATTGTGTTGGTTATTCACTTAGCTTAAGTTTTTCCTCATTTCTCAGCAAGGAAAATTTTGAAGTCTCCACACTAAAAGAGTGGTCTACAGCCATTATTTCTCAAGGACCCTTGGGAAGAGAGATCAAACTCCACCTAAAGAAAAATCTATGGTGCACCAATTGAGTCTGGGCTACCAGATGAACATTGTCTTCATAGCATGGCTCTGCAAAAGTGGTCATAAAACCCAAATACATTGACAGACGTCAGCTACCATAGTTTTCTGTGCTATGTCAAACAATTTATTCGATTTTTTTTTAAGCTAACACTTCTATATTGATTTTCTGCAAAACCCAAACTCTCTTCATTATTTTTCTCCATTCATCTTTTCCTTCTTTCTCTTGCATTTAATCATATTTTTTTTTCTGGAATTGTCTTCAGACTTTCTGCTTGTTCACTTTGTCTAGTCTGAGGGCTGGAGCACCTCTCCTATGAAGACAGGCGGACAGAGTTGAGGTTGTTCATCCTGGAGAAGAGAAGCCTCTGGGGAGACCTTATAGCAGCTTTCCAATACCTAAAGGGGGACTACAGGAAAAACCGGGAGGGTCTCTTTACCAGGGAGCCATAGGTCAAGGGATAATGGTTTTAAACTGAAAAAGGATAGATTTAGATTAGGTATCAGGAAGAAATTCTTTACTGTGAGGGTGGTGAGGCACTGGCACAGGTTGCCCAGAGAAGTGGTGGCTGCCCCATCCCTGGAGGTGCTCAAGGCCAGGCTGGATGGGGCTTTGAGCAATATGGTCTAGTGGAATGTGTCTCTGCCTGTGGCAAGGGGGTTGGAACAAGATCATCTTTAAGGTCCCTTCCACCTCTAACCATTCTATGATTCTGTGATTCCCATAATTCTTGACACAGTATATAACCTACTCACCACCCAAGCCAACAGCACCAGGGAGAAACCAGCCATATGTTTTTCAGGTCCTGGAGGTTACCTACAATGCCCTCCCCAGTGCTTCTCTTCTTCTCTCCCCTTTTTGCAATGAAGCCCATATTTTATAGTAATAGATTAACTATCCTGTTTCTGGGAGTTTTCCACACCATAACTGTATTTACTGACTACTTAAGCTGTATTTCAATAGTCTATTCAGGCACCCATCATCTTCAGTACAACCCAATGGCAGGGTGTAATTTCTGAAGATTTATTCCAGTGATATATTCTGCAGCAGCTAGCAGTGTTGTAGGAGCAGAGAAACAGGCCTGGGAAGCATTTATAAGGCTTGGCAGTTTCCAAAGGACAACCAAATACACATCTAAAGCGGCTTCCAACCCCCTGAGCTTGGCCAGTCATACAGGATTTTCATCTCTCTCCATTTCCACCCACGATTAAGTTTTCTATGGGCAGAATAATTTCTGCAATGAATGGATGTATTTAACCAATTTTCATCTGATGTTCCTGTCTTCCAGCCTGATAGGGTCTCCTGCCTCCCATGTGAAAAATGTAAGCCTACTCAGAGTGGAAGAAAACAGCACAGGCAGTTGGATTTCAGTTGTTCCAAGTGTACAATGCACTCTGGGTATTTGTGAAGGCAGAACACTTTCTGATGCTCAAAATTATTTTCATTTATGGTCAAATAAAGAAAACTGCCTTAGGCGAGAAGTGATTTCATTCAACCTGGCTTTGAAAAGGGCAAAAAACCTTAGTTTTCTAAGTTTTCCTGCAGGAGAAAACAAGCTGCTTTTTTAAGAGTCTGTTGTGCAATATTTCAAGGGGAGATGATGTTTATCATATTGGTATTAATCATTTAAGTCTATTTGTACCTTTAAAATGTACAGCACAAGGCTAGATTGACATCTAAATGAAAACATAGATCACTGGTCTTGCAGCAAGACAATTCCTCTGGTGAATGGGTTAAACTGTCGCTGTCAGTTTGAATACAATTAGTACAACTGATATGCAAAGAATTGCTCTGTCAGGAAATGTCACCATCATTGAGCACTGTTCCCAGGCTGCCTTCAATTTTCTGTCTGGCTCAGAAAATTTTAATAACAGGTCAGAATTCATATGCAAAAATTTAACCAAAGTGCATAGCTCCTCCCCACCTTCTTATTTCAATTTTCTTTTTCTGCTTTGTGCTTCACGTAATTTTTTTGGTAACCAGGAAACTATTCTTAACTGCCCATTTTCTGGTTTCCTTAACTCTTCCTCTCTTGTTAAGTGAAACTAACAGTTTTTGTTGACATTTCTTATATAACTTCATTTTTTAATTATTTTTTAAAATAACCCACTAAAAAACCCCTCAGACACCAGAAGACAAGTACAAAGGCAGAAATAATTCGTGTTTGTAGAACACCACTGAATATCTGTTCACTGTAACGCCCACCCGCACGCTGTGATCATGTCTTTTCCCACCCTTTATTTACTGCCGTTCCCCGAAGGTTGCTTCTGGGGCTAATTTTATTTTTCCTCTATATTTTCCTTCTTGGTGCATGATGCATTTTAGGATCTTGCACCTCTGTGCTAACTCCTCCAGATCCTCTCTTCTATTTCAAAGGAAACTTTCAGCTTTTCAATGCCTTCCTGATATTTTCCCAACAGGTCCCACGTTCCTGCTGTGTGATACTCTGTGTAAAACCTGTGAGTGAGTTTGCACACTTGCAAGGAATATGCAACTAAGCAAACGGTTCAGATGAGCTCTGCAAGGCTGGTGGTCAGGGAATCGTGCTCCGGGGAGCAAAAGTGCTCTCAGGCAGCTGGGATGGGGATGGGACAAAGGGAAGGTGGGAAGTGCCTGTTCCTAGAGTCAGGCTCTTTTACCACCCAAGGAAGAAGGCAGGTAGAAACGCTGTTATGATGGTAGGTAAATAACTATTGGGATAAGGAAATAGATGATCAACATGGCCTCGCAGCTTAACCTATTTGGGAACTGCCTGCTGGCTGGAGTGCCAGTGAAAGACTTGTGGATGGCAGTGCCAGACAACAAGCCATGAGTTTCTCCAATTCCCTGTTCTTTCCAAAAGCACCTTTTTCTATACATGGTACTGCCCCTCATCACCCAGGTCCCCCAGGAGGCTCAGAAAGGGCCAGCATTTGCCACCCAGCTGGCCCTGCAGATGGGAAAAGCAATGGCCACCTTCCCTGTCAGCCCCATGGGGGCTTTGCTGATCTACCTGGGCTGAGAGTGCAGCTGAGCTGCCCGTCAGGCAGGGCGCTGACCCCCGGCAGCCTTACCTCTCCTCCTGCCTTGATGCTGCCCTATATAACCACCGAGAAACCTGAACTGGTCACTTCCCATCTCCTCCCTCTTCCCACCACTGTGAGCAAAGACATTTCTTCCTATGTGACTCAAGCACACAAGTTTACCAGTGGCTTTAAATTCATGCTATCGTGAGTTTGTTGCTAAATTACAGACTCTGACCCCTCAGCCAGAATCCTGCTTCAGGTATGGACTAAATTCCCTCTCTTTGGGGAATAACATCACAGTGCGATGACTAACCCCACTTTAACTCACCTCCTGGTATGCTGAGGCAAGTCTGTGCAAGGACTTTTAGCTAAAGATAAATTACCTTTCTTACATTCAACTTAACTGATTCTTGTAATAATCAGCAGACGTTTTTTTCACACTGGCTTCTGCCAAAACATGTGGTGACAACTAACTTTATTTCAGCACATAGCCCTGCATACAACAGTCCATAGGACCATGCCTTTTCTGTCTCCGCTCATCAAAACTCTTCTCTCATCATTCTCATCTGCTCAAATCTCTTCCCTCTTTCCTTATTCAGGAAGTTTAAAGTTCACTAAATGTTCACTGTGACCATTATCTGCTTTTTATTTGAGAGCCCCTTATGTCCAGTAAACCATGCAGTGAGCTGAGAGGCAGTTATTGTAGTGTAATTGCCATCTAATTAAAAAAATATGCTGCAAAGCACAGTCTAAAATTTCAACTTTAATTCACTAAAATATGTATCTCCAGATCTTTTCACTGTGAAGGTAACACTAAACATGCAAACACAATGTCTTCCTAAAAGTACCGTCTTCTTCAAACAAGATAACTCAGAGGCAAGCAAACTGTCCTAATCGTTTCAGTGAAAACTTAGCTCAAAACTAATACTTTTACTTCCACTATTGCTAACTATAGCACTTACATCATTTTAGTGGAACGATACAACCGATCCGTGGTAAGTGGATGTAATGGCAGACAATGGGGCATGACCTAGGAGAACTAGCTGCCATCAACATCCTCAGAAGCTGGGGAATGAGATAATCCGTCTCCCCAGAATAAAGAAAATTGTTTCCCCTTTCGCAAAATGGGATAGAAAATTCATCCTTTCCTCAATATTAAATGATTCAGTAACCTCTATATGTGTGAAATACACATCCTTCATGCCAAAAGTCCCAGCTGTCCACTAATCACTTGCCAATATCTTTTTTAAATATGCTGCCATACTCCTATGGAAAGTGCTAAAAAGTACAGTATAATATGATATATACATAATATAAATAATTATGTGCTGTATGCTAATTTTAATGAAACAATCAAGTGCTCACCTCTCGTCTTTCTTTCTATTACCCTTTTTTCTACATTTCACCACATCACTGAAATTTGAGCTAAATCAGGTAACTAACTATGCTAAATTCTAAATACATATAAGCCAGCCATTCCTATGTAATATTTAATCCAAATATTTTTATTCATGGGCCATTGTGAAATTTGACTACAAGAAGAGGGTGAAAATTTGAAATTTAGTTTTCTGGTTCAGATAAAGGACTCCAAAGTAGTTGTCAACAGAGCAAAAAGCACCACAAATTTTTTTCAAAATATGTCTTTTTCCTCAGCTTTGAGGGTAGTGTTTGACAAGAAAACCTTCTAGTTCTACCCTATTCATCATTCAGTCAGTTGCAGCTAAGTAAATTAAAAGGAAAGTCATATCCGTAAACTGATTTTCTCAATAAAATTATAGGCCTTGATGCCTTTTCAGCTTGTGAGTCCTTGGAGTAAGTAAAAAGTGTTAATGTTATTGCATGAATTAGTTTTGAAACAATTATTCTTACAAATAATGAAGATTAGATATTAAAAGGTAAGTGGGTCTACGGAAGTCGTATCTCCAGTTTTCAAATAACTTCACTAATTAACATAATTAATTCTGCATGTTCTGAATGTTGTCTTATTTTTGAATAATCCATTTTTATATAGTAAGGTGCCCAGAGGCTTTTGCTAGTGGATTGCTATGAATCAAACCATCTCATTAACAATATTCTTATTTTCAGGACAATCACCTAAGATCATAAACAAATTTTCCTTTCTTTTAAAGGAGAATATAATTACTCCATAAATGAATTCTCAATCTTTTTGATAGACTTAGATGTTTTATGCTAATTTTCTTGTAGATAATTCAAAACCTGCAGATTGATTTGTTTGAGTGCAACAACCACTCCAGCTTAGGACAAAGAAAATTTTGCTTTAAATCGCATATATGCAGCTTCCCATGGGAGTGGAATACAGATGAGCTGCAAATGAAACACTCTCATCACCACACTGCTCAAAGCAATTTTCCAGTATGCCCCCTCCCCTCAGGACATATTTTACTCCACCTTTACTATGTTTATAACATGATTTACATGTTAATGAGAAGTGACAGGGACTAAGTAATTAGGAAGCAAGACTGTAGCTTGTCATGCATTTTAAATATTGTACACTGCAATTCTGGAATAAATATTCAGCCTCTTTCCTCATTTTCTTCTTAATTAGAAAACACAATCCATTTAGTCTTTATAACTCAAATATACCTTCCATAGGTAACTAAAGGAAAAGAAATGCATTATTACAATAAGCACGTTTGATCAGGCCTAGTTCTCTTATATTTGGTCATTCTTATTATATTCTGTTTATTAAGCTTGGACAATGCAGTGAGAGCAACATAAAACCTAGAGAAGAAAAAGTCCTTTCACTGAGGCTGTGACTGGGACTCTGCGAATCAACAATGGTTTGCACTGGACGGCTTTGCTGCACGCATGTGCAGCTGTGTGTCTTACTTGGCTAATTTTGTGGGAAAGAACTTTGTGTTATGACTGTGGAGAACATCTCTACCATGGAGCTATCAAGGCCCCACGACTAGGTCTGAAGGCATCTGCGTTTGGACAGTTCTGATGATGCTCAGGAAGAAAAGTGAAGAAATGCAGGACTCCCAACAACCCCCGTGTACAGAACACAGGGAGTGGGAACTGCCATTTCCAGGGTAGGGATGTAAGTGGTGCCAAGTAATCACAATCTCTTTCACCTCCTCCATCTCCTTCCACACCCCTTCTCTGCATGAAGTGAGTTTGTCCTTTCCAAGTTTTTCTGACATGGTTCTCTTTGTAAGATCAGGACCTCGGTAAATAATGCTTACCATTTTAATACTAATTGTCTATGGTGATGAGTGAATTCTGTTTCAGAATACACTTCTGAAGTATGAACACATTACCATTCTAATTATTCAGGTCAGGAAAAAACTCAGAGCAAAAAAAGTAACTTGTTCAAAGTATTCTAATAGAAAAAAAATATTCATTCTCCTTGCAGAACTTCACAGTTCTTTGTGCCAAATGCGTAACAAAGTTTAAAGACCTCTAAAGCTCTATCTGTTGGGTTTACATTACTATTCTATGCATTTTGCTTTCAAATATTAAATGTTTGCAGTATGTCATAGCTATGTGGTGCTTTTTTATTAAGATATGCTGAAGTAAACAGGATGCATATTTACTAAGCCTTATTTCCATCCTGAAAACAATTGTAATGGGTGCACAGATAATGGAGATTTCTTGGTAAAGAAGTGACCAAAATGGAGCCAGGAAGCATTGGTTATGTGGTGATATGTAGAGTACCCCTTCTCTGAACAAGAAATACTTTCTATCAGTCCCTTTTACAGTCCATGACTGCCTGGTAAACTTTGTTCATCCCCAAGGACTTTTAGATTTTCAGATGCTTACATAGTACTATGAAATCTAAGCATTCTCTAGGGGCACATTATGCTATAATTGCTATATATGCAAGGTCTTTACAACCATTACCATGAAAAGGATCTTGTTGATACAGGATTTGAGAACTAATCATGCATATACTATAAAGATTGAAGTGTAAGTAGATTTTACCCAAGTTGAAGTGCTAAGAGACTACAATGATATATGCAAAATACAAAAACCGGTGTAAAAAGTTTACTTAACGTTACCTTTCCATAGAAATATGTTCACATCTTTTCTCTCAGTAAGACAATTTATACTCTAGCTACCATCATACGTTTGCAACTCCGATCATAAAAATATTTAAAGATGAATGTTAATGTCAATCTGAGAGCTACTTAAAGGTAAACATAACATGGCAATGATTAATTGGTTTTTTGTTAGCAGTTTTCATGGGAATACAATCTAAATATCTCAGCTTGAGATACTTGTCTCCCTCGTTTATAAAGTATGCAAAGTAATTAATTAAAAAGGGACAGCCAAGCTACTTCCAGTTCCATATTACATATAAAAAAATATGCGGAAATAAAAAGCCAGAACCTAAAGTGAAAGGTAACTGGCTAGCACAGAATTTCTTGTAATTCTCTCTGAACTCAGCTAGCCAGATAAGCATAAATTGCAGTCTGTCTAGCCATTGAATAAGGGAAGATAAAAGATGAATTATTCCTTTGAACTCATCTTTGACAGGTGAAGTACTGGCAGCATTGTGACACAGACTTTCTCATTTTATTAAAAAAAATTAATAAGCCAAGTTGACCATCTTTTTAAATATTGTATTGCTACTAATGTATCTGAAGGAGTGTAAACATGTGACAGAAAAATGCCCCTCATAATAATCTGTTTAGTAAATTAGTTTTTTATGAGTGAAGAAAGAGGAGTTTGAAATGCAGAGCTTGTAACGGGGCAAAATAAGATAGTTCGGGAAGCTGAAGCAAGTATACTCAACAAAGAAAGGTGGATTTACTCAGCATAGGTGAAGGAGCATTTCTATAAATTAACCCAAGGCCTATGTCTCATAATTCACTTGACAGTTTATCAGCCCTGAAAATGAATTCAGGCAATTTAGATGAAGGATGGAGGCAGTGGCTTCAAAGCACTATGAGGCAGCTCGGAAATATTCCTTGAGCTTAAACTTTTCGTGTTCTAAAGGTTAATGGTCCCCAATCATGCCTTCCACTGGCTTTTATTAGTGTAAAAACCAGCCTGCAAAATACTCTGGGTGCAGCATGAGAGAGGTAAATAGCATGAAAGACAGCTGCTTTCAAATGAAGTTATCTTCTTATGTGTGGCTAAGGGAGGATGGGTGTATGAGTCTTCAAAACCACCCTGAGGAACAACCAGGACTATAGGAAAAATGATACATCATAGATGAGATTTTACTACTGTTTGCTAGGTCCTGTCAGTATCTAAACAAGACTATGTTGGGAACAAGACTTTTCAAACATGCATTAGATATGAATGTGTCTTCTAACCACTCCTTAATAGTAAAGAAATCTGACATATGGTCATTTAAATTTAGTTAAAAGTATTTTCAAATATTGCGCTTAAGCCTGGTCCTCTCTGCAGACATTTGCGGTTTTGGAGTCAGAGATCACAAACGTATCTTTTGCAAATACAGCAGCTACATGCACAAAAAACTCTTTTGTTGGCAATGTAGTTTTTCATATACACAAAAACTCAAAAGAGGATTCTTTAATTCATGTCTTCCCGGAGTTAAAGGGACAGATCTCGCTTTTGTGAGATAAAATTCTGTCAGTAAAAGACAGGTTTACTAACTGTAAGCGAAGCTGACAGAACATTTCTGTTATCTTTTTTTCTTTAGTTCCCATCAGGTTATGAGAAAGACTGTCTCAAACAGGAAACACAGACTGAATAGCCCGATAAACATAAGAATGATAGTAAGCAACGCAACTTTGGTTGATACATAAAATTCTCGAATATTTATTGTGACGACCTGGATTTTCCTCTTCTATTTCTCTCTTCTTTTTTTTTTTTTCCTGGCTATCATGAAGTGGTGGTCTTTTTGCATAAGTTTTTACTCTACAGCAAAATTCTGTTTAGAATTTTGTATGGTTAGGGTAGTTTTTATTCCTGCTCCAAATAGCTTTCTAGTATTCCTATGCCCTATTAAACTGCCTTATGCCATGCTGAAAGTGCATGAAACAATTCCTGGATGTGCTGTGGGTTAAAAGATGTAATCTTTTAACTATATTGCATCATGAGTGTCACTGCATGGTTCTGTCATACGAGTCATAAAACTTACTGCCTTTAATCTGACTTGTTATTCTTCCTAGCCCAGTAGTTCTGTCCAACTTTGAGGAAAAGTTCCCTGTCTTCGTTTCTTTGCAGAAAACTGTACTGGAGGGAGCTGTTACCAGCATCAAAGATGGTCACTTGTTGCTTTGGTCTTCCAGCTCCGGTGAGTTCATCAGGAAGAAACTCACTCTGAGAGTCAGATTGGACTGGGACCCCCGAAAGGGAAGATTTACCTTTCCTGGGCTTGCAAGAACCTGTACTGAAGGACTGGTGGGGTAAGAGCAAACCGAACAAATCATCAACAAATTAGAATTATGCCTAGACTCACCACTACTCTTTTATTGCAGTAAAACGATTTACAGGGTCCTAGATATCTTCTGCCTTTCTTCAGAAGGGCAGTAGCAGTACTGTCAATATCATTATAAGCTCTTAGCTTTCAGTTCAGCTTCACATATTATCTATTGTATAAAACACAAAGAACACCAAAGAAATGGCAGATTGTCCATGTATTTTAGATAGCTGAAAAAATTTACGTACCTTAACCTTTCTAAAATGTACCTAGACTTCGTACTGCTGTAATGGGGGGAAGTGTTGAATTCATTGATTTTAATTAGGGTATCTATTTTAAACCAACACTCCTAGAAGCTTCCTGATAACAAAATGGACCAACAAAATCAACATTGCGAAGTAGCATTTACAATTATATACCCATCTTCCTTCTTGTAAAGTTAAACTCCTGGCCTAGGTCCTTGATTGTGCACATCTAATCAGAGGGAAGGGTTGAGCTAAGTAATAGGCCTGCCACTTTTAAATTTTTAATCCAGTTAAATTGTCATCATCCTCTGATAATCTCCATGATGTCTTGTGATAAGAATTTTGACTATATTTTTCAGACTTCATACCCTAAATAAATACTAGTAATTTCAGAGTAGGCAACAGAGGTTATTGCTTGAGGATGTTTTTCTTCCTGTTGTAAAAACATGTTATGTAAATGATTAGAGAGCATTACAATGGTTCTATTTTCTTTACAAATAAGATGGAACACATTGAAGTAACACAAAACTGATGAAATGATTCACTTAGTCTCCTAAAACAGGATAAACAAAATTCAAAGAGATTAATATGTACAATATGTCATAAGTGAAACGAGAGCTGCAATTTCTCTAACTTTATTAGAAATAAAAAACCCATGCAATACTTTCCCGGTACTAAAATAGTCCTTATCTTTTCACTTATTCACAGGAACTGCTACTAGTTATTTAGTCATAGATTTTTGTATGGCCCAAGGGAACAATTGTGATCAGCCAGTCTGACCTCCTCTATAATCTTTTCAACAAATTTTCCATCCTAGGAAATGTGTGCACAGAATTGCACAGAACAGAATATAATTCTTTCTTTTTTTCAAGTTCCTTTCATACCCAAGGTATTTCAAAGCACTTTACACAGTAATAAATCAAAAGCTGATCAAGCTAGCAGTTTGCAGAAAAAATCCACCAATGGACTACCAACCTTTAGTGCTCCATTGGAAGTGATTACAAATCTCAGAGATAGAGATGATTCAGAACTTTAAAAAGAAGAGAGGCGAACTTCTTAACCAACTGTAAAATTGAGCATTCATTTACCCTCTGACATATTTTAAAGCCTTGCAGAAAAAAAAAGTTTAATACATATTTTTCCCTAATTGGGCTTTTTAGAATAATCCATACTTTTTACAGAACACTATAAATTTTATTTTAGTGACTGAAAGGGAAGAAATTTTAATTTTTTAACACAGCAAAGAATGTAAGTGCACAATGGGATGACCAAACAGCAATAAAAGAGCAAAAATTTTGAAATTTACTTCAAATCAGCCAGAAGAAAAGAATATTGTGCTTAATTCAGAGAGAGTGAAAATGGCGTAGCACTGCATTAACATGAAAGAATATGCAGCATTATTTCAAAGGCACTATGAAATGTTTAGATATGCAATTCTGTGATTACTTGGCATATTGAAATCAACCCATGCATCGCATTTTTCACATAGAACTTTATCATTTGTGTAGTGCAAAAATATCTAAATACAATGGTTTCTTTATTAGTTATTACTTTTTTAACCTTTTAAAAGAAGGATGTTTTTCTAGTTAAAAGAGTAGATATGAATTATGAGATACATATTTTATGTCAAAGTTTCTTATAAACTCTTCTCTTGTCTTCAGAAGTATCCTAGATGCTCACCTCTAACACAGAAGCAATCTTGAACACTTCTAATTGGCTTACAGACTCTGTTAATGTGTTTGACGTGGCCCTCATTGTCCAGGAATGTAAATGGGACATCAGACCAGCATACAGGTTTTACATGGTCTCACTTGAGACATCAGCACTCAGGAGCTCCATCTAGTCCTGAAAGTTACCCTGCGCATTCTCAGTCCTATGCAGTACACACAAGTGCACCCGCCTCCATGCTTACTTGGAGACATCTGAACCAAGGGCAAGGTTCAGCACCTATCTACAGGATAAACCATGATTTTCTTTTCTTTAAAGTAAGTGCAAAAATGTATGGTTGTTAGCAAAAACACCCAGACATACACAGAACAACCTGAAAGCTCAGCTGATATATTGGACAAAGCGCCTAGAAAATCCTTTATTATTTCTACTACTGATTTAGGCACAGCTACCGATTAATAAAAGCTCCAGGCTGCAAGAAAAGACATGCCTTTCACAGGACTACATGCTAGATTAATCTGATCTTTTCAATAGCATGGCCCATACAGGTTTTCATACAGTAAATCCTGTATCAATTGTATGTCTCTTTGACCAAGAGAATATTCCTTAGAAAAACATGAACGGAAAAATTTCCTTTGAGATTAAGAAACCTGAACACAGGTGTCTACACTTAAGCTAGGTATTTTAATTACCATTACATTCAACAGAAATTGATTCAACACAGTGAAAGACTCTAGAAAGAGCCTGAACACTCAACTGAACAATCCACTGCCCTTCTTCACAGTGAGCTGGAGAGCTATCTACTCTCCTTAGTTTTCCTTTGGATCTGTCCACGTCCAGTCCCCAGCTATAGCTTTTGTTATGTCTTTGTCTTTTAAAGTAAAAAGTTTCTGCTCTCAGAAACTACTCCTTCTGTAAGTGCTTTTTCCTTAAGTACTTACTTGCATGATCAGTCAGCTCTTAATTTCTCTTATGTTATACTAAATATGTTCAGATTTTTTCGATTTTAGGGCAGGTTTTCTAGAATTTGAATCAGTCTTACTGTTATTTTCTGAATATTTTCCAAATATGCAGGTTTTACTGAACAGAATATATTTTTTACTTCTGTCATGAAACTTCTTTTCTCTTAGAGTAGTCAAAACTCAAAATGATGCTCTCCAAGTAACCTCAGCTGACAACTATCATAGGCTTTAAAAAACATGCAGTGGCATAAAGAAGCACAGTTAAGTCTTCTATTTCATTTCAGTAGCTTACAAACCTCATTAAACTGTTTTTCCTTTTCATATTGAAGGCATAGACTGAGACAGTAAAAGTACACGTATGGGGTTAACTTTATGCATATAGTTAACTTCAACAATTTCAAAAGGGCCACTCATGCCTGAACCTCAGCAGGTACACAGACCTAGGGTAAGGACACAGTTTTGAACCACTACAGCAAAATCAAATCAAAACTCAATTGCATTCTCAGCATTTAGTATTTCACTGTTTAGGTATATGTTTAGGAGTGTCATGACTACCCTAAAACCTTCTCATACTGGAAATTCAGGCTAAAAAATTTCAATAAGCCCCTTCCATAAAAGCTTTAAATTCCCCAAATAACCACCTCTCAATTACAAGCAGGATGGACGATTGCTCAGATTGAGTGAACTAGTTCAGGTAGGCAATTGCTCTGCTGGTAGGGTTTCTCCTCGCTACTGAATTTTTATGAAGAAATAAGGCAGGATGAAAGAAAGGCAGAAAGACAGGATGGCAGGAAGGGAGAAAGGAAGGAAGTAAGGAAAGAAAGAAAGAAAGAAGGAAGATAGAAGAGAAATTTTCATTGATAGAGCTTAAGCTGTAAATTTTAGAAAGTTTCACTGCTTTGAGCTGAAGAATGAAAAAAACCTCCCAAATATCTAATGGAATTATTTAGTTAGTATGGAAAAGAAATAATTCATGCAATCTGTTCATTTGGCTAGAACACAAAAACATGAAAGGTAATAAATTATAACAGTTGAAGAGGTTACGAAGAGAAACCCATGAAACAATATTAAATCAAGTTAGGTCAAAATAGCACAAATCTTATAAATCATGCTTTTTGTAAATGTGGCTAATATTTCAAGGAAAGCTCTTTTAAGTTCTTCTCAGTTGGTTGATTAAATTTTTTGTTAGAAGAAGAATTGCAAAATTCAAGATTGGAAATAATGTTCATGCTCAAATGCTATACTGCATATCAGTTGCTTTTCTGTTTTCTTGCAATTCTCCATCCAAGACTTTGCAATTGAAAGCTAAAAGGCACAAAGTTATAAACAAATTGTAAAAGCATATATCCTTTAGAGCAAAGCACCAATTAATGAAATAAATATCTACGCTGTCTGTATGTATGTCTGTATGAAGAGTTTTGCCGTTACTATTATCACTTGGTAAGTGAAGTCGTCAAAAGTAATAGTGCAGCAGCAGTTCAGAAGAGTATATGCTATGTATACTCTCATTGGCCTAGTTAACACATCTGTTTAATAACCATGTGTTTCTCATTAACTACACATGAACATAGATTTCAGTTGGTGACACTCTTGTGATACAAAGTAGGTCAGCCAAAACAGAGACAAACAATTTGTAAACTATTTGCTCCCACTTAATGGAACCAAAGGTATTTTCTATGAATGTACCGATAAGGACATGCTATGTAGGTGCTGAAAAAAAATCTCCCCTAAAACTATGAAAGTTGAAAACTAGAAAGCTGAGAAAAACTGAACATTCACACGAATGGCTCTCAAGAAATAAAGAACGTTGCTGTGGGCATTTTCATCCTCCTCATCCGTCAAATTCACCAAGTATGTCTAATCAGATCTTTCTGCTTTCTGATGGCAGAGTGGCTGTATAATGTTTGACTGAATATATATCATTGAGACGTCCTGACTAGTCTTTTCATCTAAGTTCAACTGAGCCATTTCGGTCATGGGACTTCTATCATCTGGCCACATAAAGTATTGCTATCTTATTATCCTAGCGGATCGGTGAGCACAGGTAATTTGACAGCTCTAATGAGTTACATACACACAGTCCTGAAAATTCAGTAGAATTTCCATTTTAATTCATTCAAAGAAAAGGTCAGTTTACATATTCTGTCACACTGCTGTATAAGGAGTGTATAGTACATAATGACTAAAGGCCAGTTCCTTCAGTCATTAAATATACAGCACTTGCAGTGGTGCAAATTCCATGGTTAAAAATATGTATTTATGGACACTTTTCTATGGTATTTATTTCCTAAGAACAACCTTGTCAATAGAAACATCGAACAATTTCTTACAACTTCCCTCTAAGCACTTATTATTTAAAGTTAATAGCCCTTGCTTTGATAGAAACAGATTTTGTGTTCACTAGGGCACCAGCATAATACCTGGAGACTCGAAGACACAGAATTCTCAGGGACAGAGAAAATACTGATATCCAGATAAAAATATATATCCCAATATATTATCTTATTCTCTAAATCTATGCTTTTGAATTTATTTGAAGAACCATATTTTTTGTCATAAAATATGTCAGAGAGAAAGCACTGGAATCTTCTTAATTTGAAAACATGAAAAAAAGGTTGGTGGCATATTTTCATTCTTAAATGGACCTTTACCCCCCAAACAGTAAATTACTCTATGGCATCATTTACAGAAGCTCTGACTGTGTTAGAAAATATTGATGCATGTTACTGGACAATTTCTAATTAATTTGGTGTATTTCAAACCATTACTGAATAGAGTGACAGATGGAAATGACCCAGTGGTAGGATGGGAAAAAAATATGTTTGCACACATAGCCCCAGCATGGCTGACAGGAGCGAATACTGCACAGCAACCGAGGTACGTGGGGAGACTTTGCAGGAGCTATTTCAGTGCATTTGGATCTAAGTCAGTAATATTAACTCTCTTGTCCTATGCTTTCTAAATATTCATTTCTTGTATCAAAAAAAAACCCCAAGTATGACATATTTTTTGTAGTTAACACTGCTCAAATAAGACATTTGGAACTGAGTTATATGAAAAGAACTTTCTAGTAAATGGTTAGAGCAGCAGCTTGAAAACAAAACAAGATTGTGAAAAACAAGTGTTCTAAAACACAGTAAGAAAAGCCTTGTTTTTAAATCCACAACAGCTTATCATGTAAACCTGTATTCAGTGTCCTCTCCACAGGTTTTTGAAAAGGGAAAATGTCACTATAAACTGACCTTTTCCTGAAGCATTTGCTAAAACTTTACAAATGTCAAAACAGCAGTTCAAAATGAAGACAGCATCATCAGGAAGGAAAACTCCAAGGGTAGTTGTGCATGTAATTTAACAAAGTAACTGAAGGCATAAACTCTGGGTTTACTTCCATTTGTAAGACCCCCTTCAAACTAATAGTCTCCCAGCCATATATGAGAGTAAAATGTAGCCAGTATATTTTTCCAGCTTGCAATGTTCGACAGTTTTCCTGGCTTTACATGCTGTTCAAAAAAATGAGGAAAGCAAACTAATAAGATTTAATTGCCACTGCATAATATGCAGCACCAAATAACATGGTGAAATTTCAGGGCAATCAGACAATAGTACACGTTGTCCAGGTTTTTCTTCTCCTTTTTCATCTTCTATTGTAAAACCTTTTGCCTTTTGTATCACAGTCAGTATTAATACATTTCTCTGTCACCACAGTAAATGAATCCTCATTTTGTTTTTGAATGGGTATTCACTATGCATCAGGAAGACCTGTCAGTTGAAGTGGAAGGCTGAGAGAAACAAAAATGTGTAGAAGTACTACCTAATTTTTTATCCAATCTTGTTTTCTCAAAATTGCCTGACCCTAGGATGATGACTAAGATTATAGGTTTCTTCTATTTAACTATCAAAATGTCAGAGAGCTAGAATGGAGAGCAATATAACTGTATTTGAACCTAACAAAAAAGCCACTGCCTTTGGGATTACTGGGTAACTTTGAAAAAGAACTGCCATGAGAGATTCTTACAAATGTCTTTGATTGATTGAATGAATCAAACAAAAAACCTCAGTGTTAATCCTAACCTCGTTCTTTTGGATACTTGTCCATCTCCTGCCTTTCATATTTGCTGTCACATGCATGAGCCTCACTAGACATTACAACCATGTGTTCTTCCGAGTTACTGCAGAAAAAAACCCCATCCGACCTCATTCATGAAAGCCTCTGAAATCACTGAAGTTTATCAATTCACTTAAGATGCAGGAATAAACAATATGAATGAGAGCCAAGCAACCAGAATGTCAGTGACTGAAGCTTGCAGGGCAGCAGATAGCACAGTACTCTCAGAATCACGAATTCTAATGTTAGTAAGTAGAAGCACATATATGCAAATACTTTTGTGCAATGAGTCTGAGGAAGATACTGTTTAAGAGCATTTGTTCCAATATCATTCCAAAATATTAGTTTACTACAGAGATGTAACTAGTAAAGTAAAATACCAAATAGCTAGAATTACAGTGATCCTTATGGGTCCTTACAACTTGAGATATTCTATGATATTCTACTTTATCAGTACAGATTTTTGAGGACCATTGGAGGTGAAATTAGGTATACACGGAATATCAGTGAAGATTGTGTGACCAGTGGATGCACAGGTTTGACTGCTGAGTTTTTTTCTAATAATTCTAAGAAAGAAAATACTTTCTACAAGACTTTTATACTCCCCATAATTTTTATCATCCAGAATTTTACTCGGGCCTAGCACTTTAGATCAAATTACTGACCTGCAGCCAAACTTTCTGAAGTTGCTGGGTTGAGAAAATGTTGGAGAAAGCCAAATATGACCTCCAAGTTAACTGAGATCATGAAATAAAATCATTTCTTGTTATGGAAATGTAGAGGGTAAGCTGATAAAATACAGACTGATGGGGACAGATAAATCCTCACACCATAACATAAAGATATCCAAGCTGGTAAATGGATGCATTCTATCAGAAATATGTCTTATACAAAAGTGTGAGGCACTTGAAATGTGTACAGAATCAGATTGAGTTGGATAATCAAGAAACACACTAGATGTTATATCCTGTTTGAAGAATTATGCCTGCTACACAGCTTTGTGGCTGTCTGGAAGCCATTAAAGTGCATTTAGCTGGAAGTGAAACAATATTTTTCAGTGTTCAAATGTGGCAGTTTTGAGTGTGAGACGGAAGACAATTTAGGAACCTCTGAAACACTCGTTGGCATAATAGCAGCGATCCATCCTCCCTAAAGCAGCAGCTGATGTTTTTGTTTTCTCCTCCATTTAACTAGCAAAGTGCTCAGATGAGATTTTGTTAAGCCCTGGTTTTGCAACAGCTGGGTTTGCAGGTCTTGAGCCCTAGGAGTTTTTTGAGGATCCCCTGTTCTACGCAGTGTTCAAGGCCAGGCTGGACAGGGCTTTGAGCAACTTGGTCTCGTGGGAGGTGTCCCTGCCCATGGCAGGGGGGTTGGAACTCAATGGTCTTTAAGGTCCCTTCCAACCTAAAGCATTCTATGGTTCTATGATAATATAATGCTTCGTCCCCTTAATTCATGCATTTTAAGGCTTTTCCTCTGCCTTGTAAACAAAGTGGGAGTTTGTTTCCATAGAAACAACAACAAATCTGGAGCTGTTTCTGTTTCCACTAGTGCGTGGCTCTGGTTTGATTCCTTAGGAAAAGCATAAGGATCCCACATCGTGCACTCCGTGCAGGGGATGCAAGGTCAGTACTTGTCCAGATCAAGTCTAATTCTCTTAACTTTCATTTGAATCATAAACTGGTCTTACTACTCCTGTGTTTATCGGGATGTAAGCCACAAATTTTATATTTCATAATTACACTGTTATTACCCCATCACCATAATGCAGCTTTTGGCTTCAACTAATGTTTTAATGTCATTCCACTTTATTCAGAGTGGGACCCTTTCACGTTATTTCTTTGGCCAAATAATAAAATTATTCAATAATGCCAAAATTCAGCACAAAACCCTCTGTCAAAACTACTGGGTTATAATATTATGTAGAAGCTGACCTAAAAAGATGGAACAGTCATTTTTATATCATGGTTTAGTTTTCCCTTTCTGTGCCCATACTATACATATGAAATATTAAATTCTGATTGCTGCAGCTTCACTAGTATTGCAGTACAGTGAACTCTGAATGCTTTTAACTTCTTTATTATTATTTCTGAATACCTTAACTCAGCACTTATATAACATAGTGATTTTCTAAGACTACAGAACTCACTCAAGTTCTTAATCCGAGTCCCTGATAGGTATGATATTTAGCAACCAGTATAATTTTGTTTTAAAAATGACCATACATTTGCACTATTAACTCTTTATTTCAGAGCTTCTACCTATCCCCAAACCTCTGGATTCTGCCCTGCCCTTTCCCATATGCATTCAACATGTGTGCATCTTGTTTCATAACACAGACATAAAATTATTTGTACAACTGTACAATAATCTGACAGTTGTGTTCATTAGAAACACGGGTACTCTGTGTCTTCATCAGCAAGTGACATGAAAAAAATGCAAAGAAATAAGGCACATCCTTAAGGCTTTGAATATGGAACATGACCGTACAGTTTGCAAACGCCATATTTTTCTTTCATTTTCATTAAATAGCTATTTTGATAATAAGCATTAACCTTACTCTCAAAATTGACTTCAGCAAGGCTTTGGACACTGTCTCCCACATCATCCTCACAGGCAAGCTTAGGAAGTGTGGGTTAGATGAATGGACAGTGGGGTGGATTGAACAGTGGCTGACAGATAGAGCTCAGAGGGTTGTGGTTAGTGGTGCAGAGTCCAGTTGGAGGCCAGTAACAAGTGGTGTCCCTCAGGGGTCAGTACTGGGTCCAGTCCTGTTCAATATATTAATCAACGACCTGGATGAAGGGATAGAGTGCACCATCAGCAAGTTTGCTGATGACACAAAACTGGGAGGGGTGGCTGACACGCTGGAAGGCTGTGCTGCCATACAGCGTGACCTGGACAGGCTGGAGAGTTGGGCAGAAAAAAACCTGATGATATTCAACAAGGGCAAGTGTAGGGTACTGCATCTGGGGAGGAATAACCCCACGCATCAGTATAGGTTGGGGGCTGACCTCCTGGAGAGCAGCTCTGTGAAAAGGGACCTGGGAGTCCTGGTGGCCAACAGGATGACCATGAGCCAGCAATGTGCCCTGGTGGCCAAGAAGGCCAATGGCCTCCTGGGGTGCATCAAGAAGAGCGTGGCCAGCAGGTTGAGGGAGGTCATCCTCCCCCTCTACTCTGCCCTGGTGAGGCCGCATCTGGAGTACTGTGTCCAGGTCGGGGCTCCCCGGTTCAAGACAGGGAACTGCTGGAGAGGGTCCAGCAAAGGGCTACAAAGATGATTAGGGGATCGGAACATCTTTCTTATGAGGAAAGGCTGAGGGACTTGGGTCTTTTTAGTCTAGAGAAAAGAAGACTGAGGGAGGATCTTATCAATACTTATAAATACTTAAGGGGAGGGTGCCAGGTAGATGAGAAGAGTCTTTTTTCAGTGGTGCCCAGTGATAGGACAAGAGGTAACGGGCACAAACTTGAGCATAGGAAGTTCCATCTTAACACGAGGAGGAACTTCTTTACTTTGAGGGTGGCAGAGCACTGGAACAGGGTGCCCAGAGAGGTTGTGGAGTCTCCCACACTGGAGACATTCAAAACCCGCCTGGACGCCGTCCTGTGCAACTGCTGTAGGTGTCCCTGCTGTGGCAGGGGGGTTGGACTAGATGATCTGCAGAGGTCCCTTCCAACCCTGACGATACTGTGATACTGTGATGTGCTAATGGAGCATCATTACTGATCACGTACCTTTCTATGTTAACTCTTCTGTTTTTTTTTAATATCATTCTCCCTTTAGTTTTTATGTGTTTTCCTTGCAATCAATACTCATGCATTTCTACTCACTGGTACTATAACTTTTCTGAATTCATTATAACCTCTGTCCTGTTGAGATCTGTTGTTCTGAAAGTTTACACTATCACTCAGCTGAGTGGTTTCATTGACTTCAGAGAGCAGAAAGAGTACTGGTGATTAATAAGTACGCAACACAAACCCCAGGTGCAGAAAATCACTCCACTTATCACTATTTTCTGCTTTGTCCTCTTTCAGACTTTTAAAAAATTTCCTGAACTTTTATGACCTGTCTTTGTTATGCTCTTTACAGAGGGAAAAATAAAAAAAAAGGATAGTTTGAAATAAAAAAGCAGGTCACATCTCAACAATTCTAAGCCTCAGAGCTTGAACTGAGTCTCAGGGATAGAAACGGGATGCAGAGAAAGAATTCTGCTCTTTTTAGGGCTCAAGTGAATGAAAAGGATACTTGAATCAAAATCTCTTAGTTGATTCACATATTCTTTGAGCCACTGTACAAGACTAGCCTTGACTAAGTTGTAAATCTCCGCAAACCAGAGGTTTCTCAGAGATATTCCTGGTCACACCATTCATCACCTTGGTTGACTTAAGGGCCCTCACGAAATACAACAAAATCTCCTGTCTCAAGACTTTGCATATCATCGCTAGAACCACAAAAAAAAAAAAAAGCTGGCATCACCTTCAGCAGATTCCCTAACTAGACAGTAGAACAAAAAATATACAATCTACCTGCCTATCAGGGTTACATAGCTTTTACTTTCAAACACAGCATGAAATAAAACAAAAACTTCTACTCCAGAAAACACTCTGTGTGCTACAGATTAGGATAATCTTGTCAAGAGTATGAAAAGCTCTACTTCTTTCAAAATTACATTGCGCCTGTCGTCAATTAATACGTCGCTACTCACTCAGGGAGGATAGCAATAGGAAAAGGGGCAATGGTTTTAAACTGAAAGAGAGTAGATTTAGGTCAGATATTAGGAACAAATTCTTTACTCTGGTGTTGGTGAGACCCTGGAACAGGTTGCCCAGAGAAGTTGTGGATGCCCCATCCCTACAGGTGTTGAAGGCCAGGTTGGCTTTGAGCAACCTGGTCTGGTGGGAGGTGTCCCTGCCCATGGCATGGGGGGTTGGAAAAAGATGATCTTTAAGGTCCCTTCCAACTCCAACTGTTCCGTGATTCTGTGATCACAGTGCTTCAATTACAGATAAATAATTGAGCTTGTGACATCTAAGAAATTTACAATAAACAGAATATAGTTTGAAAGTATATTGTGATGTGTATAACATCCATACACAAATGCTTCCTCACAGCAACTACTGCTCTCAGGAATAAAGAATGTGGTCAAATCACAAACAGCAGCATCACCAATAAAATACTTAAAAAAAAACATGGCAAGGGTTTCCTGTTCATTTTTTTCTGTATCTTGGAAATGTCAAACAATGGGGTTGGGTTTTTTTCAAATATCTGGTTTCTCGGTTGCCTTCATCTGATCTTAAATGATCTCCTCATGGTTACAGAAGCTCATACTATTTGTCAATGAGACCGTGTCAATGTTCACTTTTGAGATAATCCTCGAATCTCCACTGATAGTCAATGGAATAAGTATCTCTCCAATACATTTTTAATAAGCTGAGTCTAAAGTGCCTAGTGCTTCTGTTGGTGGCCACATGACAGGTGTTGGAAGTTCAGTGGGATGAACTTCACTCTATAATTTATGGCTGTACTGTGACAGGTATTAAGACCAAGAGATAAAAATGTAATCGAGGTCATGAACGGACAGGATGCTTAAGTCTTTAGGACACAGACCTATGAATGGGGAGGTATTACTCCAACTTAATGTTTTGCTCTTTTGTGATCTTGGCCAAGTTATCTAATTTCTTTGAGTGAGATTCAGCTTAATTAATCATCTTCTCTGTAGATGTCTCAGCTAGTTATCCAGACTCCCTGTGTGGTTAATAGGACAAGATGACTCATGGCCTCAACACCCATTTCTCTCTGAGGGCTACATCAGGAGTCTAGCAACTAGTTCAAACGTAGAATTTGCATTATAAATGTACAAAGGTAGGTGAGAGGAATCTTTTTCTGTGTTACAGATCTGGCTAGACTAGACACACTGGATATTAAAGAGTTTCTATTTTGTCTGACTTCGAAAGCAAAATGTAAAAGTCACTTCAAAACATACAAGAAAACTGAAAAAAATACTTTGAAACATGCTAGACCTACTAACCATTATTTCCTTAGCCATTTTCTAATGGTGTGCCTAAGTTCCTGATTGAATTATGAGGCCAACAACATTTTCTTGCTTGCAAAGGTTCTGTAAATTTACACAATAAAAATACCCAGATAACATGATAATGGGATCATATAAGTACCTGGGAGAGATGTTGTATATAGCACTACCTGTATATGATCTTGTAAAGGTGCTGAATGGCCTCAAAATTGAATGAAATAAATACCCTGTACTATATAATTATGCTGAGGCTGAATATAATAAAAAACTTAAGGTCAGAAATGAAAATTTCAAATCTTTTATATTCATATTTTTGCTTTCTGCCAAGGCATGAGTGTCCCCTATGTAGTTTGCATATACATGCCTAGAAAATTCACTGTGTATTTATCATCTTTCACCAAGCAAACATTTGGGAACAAGCAGTTTGGCAAGCAGATAAAATGAATGGAGTAATGGCTATTTTTACAAATGCCCTTTTGACCTTCACAATTCATTGATCAAATGCTGATTTTCTTCTTATTATTTTACTCATAGGAAATTTGTACACCTCTTTATGCTGCTTGGTTGAACCAGTTAGCGGAGGTTAAGGATTACTGAATTCTTTCTCATCTGTTATTCAAAAGAGTAATCCCGTTTCACATGGAAAAGAAAAAAAAGATTACACTAATGGTTAAAGACATATACTTAAACATCAGCTAGAGCTTCTGGAACATCATGCTAATGCATTCCCCATCAGTGGTACTTGCAAGAGTCCTAGACCATGAGGCTATGGTAGCTCTATCAATTTTATTTATTTAAGGGTTTGTATGGAGCAGATATGCATTCTGGATTTTCTACTTGAGCAGGTACATTGCTCAAGGCATCATAAGCACTACAAAATTATCTTGCAGTTTTAGTGCATCTTGCTGGCTCAAATTGTGTAGGGGACTATTCACAGAAGGAACAGAAGATTAAGCATGGCTGGGAATGGATGCCAAACGCCAAGAGCTGCTTCTGATCTGCTGGTTGGAACATCAAGGCTAAACTCTCTAAGTGAGGTCAGCAGATCACAGGCCAAACTGTTACTTAATCAGGAAATGAGCTCAGTCACTTTTATGTACCACAATCACAAAGGTTTATAAGCCATGCCAGCTAAGCACTTGATTTTTGTCTCATTTTGGACTTCAGAAAGAGAAGTCAGTTATCTTCTGGTGCAGAATATCCAATGAATATTATGTCACAAATATAAATGTAGAAAACAAAACCCCTTCAAGTTAGTAATCATATATTTAATATAAAACTATAATGTTCACTAGTACATTGAATTTAGTCTCTGCTTCAGTGAGAAGTCAAATCAACTGCTAAGAGTAGCAGCTTTAAAAAAGCCTATTGCATATTTACCAATAAATCAGATTCAGCCATCCTGATGTCTGTATCAATGGCATATGGGTTATAGTATAATCTATTAATTAGTAACTTTCCAAACAAATCAAGATAGTGATAATTTTAAAAGCACCCCAATGTTTTCTTCAAATATAGCATATTGACATACTGACAAAATTAATTAAGGAAATCTATCATTCCTGAGATCCAACCCTAACACTGTATATCACAGAAGTAATAACCAAAATAAAGATATCTATTATTTCTGTGTCTGCCCTTTTATGTCTGTCCTGTCGCACATGTTTGCACTGGAAACATAAACACCAGCTCCCATTTCAACATGCAGAATATAAAATGCTCCATATACAGGAGAGACCCTGCAAGCTTGCTGAGCTGTAAGCAACCATGTGAAATCTTTAATACAAATCCATAAATCAATGTACAAAGCTTCACCTGGTTGCTTATCATTAGTTCCTACTTAAATGGAAATGTGCTCTAAATAATTTAACAGAGATCAAATTACATTCCTGTCTTGTACATGTGGCCCTCTACACATTTCCTTTAATACTGTATGATGTGCCCTGCATTTACTTTAGGAAATTATTATCTATTACATCACTTAGAGTAACACAGTAACAATCCAAATCAATTTCTAACATGCTAAATGAGAAATATTTCAGATGCCAGCAGTAGCAGGAAAACTAGAACATAAACTGGCAATCTATTTGCACAGACTCACCTTGCATTGTATATACAGAAAGGTGTTTACCACAAAAAAATGTAAAAGCTTCCTACGCAATTGGTGGAAATGCCAACAAAAGGGAAACGTTCCCTAGAAAATGCAAGGGCCACACAAGCAATGTTGCATTATTACAGCACTGGCACCACCAAGAACAATCCATTTATGAACAATTAATGAAAATAAGGCCTTACACCTTCTCTGGTCTGTTTTTTCCCTGTCGTCCTGCTCGCTATATACCGCTTTCTTATCTCTGTCAATACCAATTAGAATTGATAGTGCATAGAATCTTGGAGGAGGCACTGAATTCAATACTAGATGAGGTCTTTTTCTCGCAAAACAAACCTGCTTATTTGATCAAAAAGGTGCAATGGAAATGTTTGGTGCTTGTTAATTGTCTCCAGACATAGATCAGAAAACAAAGAGGAAAAAAATCAGCAAGAAGTATCCTGAAACAAACATCAAAAGTAAATACACACAAGACATGGTGTGTTGAGGCTACACAACTATTATCATTTAGCATTTGTACTTCAGCAGCTGGAGATATCTGTCAAGACTGGTGCTTTCAAATTATTTAGGTGGATAAATATGCATTTACAGTTTTCTATTTTTGAAACCCTTTTTCTTAACAAAGCAATCTATCCTGCTTTGCCATCCTGAATGAACAGAGAATAAAATACCCAACCTGAGACTAACACATCATGGCACATGTTTTGTGAAGACGGATCATATTCTGACTGTCCACTTTGTGTCTAATTTAGACATGTAATACATAAAATGAAATATCTGGCAATAGTGTTATCATTCGGGGAGCCTAAGTGATGTTCTTGAGTCTGACACCACCACAGAACTCTGATGAAGGACTCCAACTTCACTGAGGCATCTGTGTTTCCCTCTTGATTGACACTTTTAAAGGAGGATTTAATGCATTTAAGACATTTAATGCAGGATACATTGAATAGGAGGATACTCTACAGGTAGCTAATACAGAACACTAAGCAAAGGGAATTTATGAACAGGCACACAGCCTGAAGCCTCAGAGGTATCTTCTTGTGGTTACAATTCAGAATGGCAGAGTACTTAACAGAAATGGTTAACAGCATGGTTATTACTAGCTGCTGCAAAACTCACCTACTTCTGTATCTGGAAGTCAACACATATTCTGAGTGCCCGTGAAGTAAAGGGTAAACAAGTTCATTTCTCCTTATTTTTTGGCAGGTTTAGCTATGGCATCCTCAGGACATCCTGAATTGACCTCTGGAATACATGACTTCATTTTCTCCTGGTTTTTGTGCTACATCTCAGAATTAGCATTTTAGACTAATTCCTAGGGAAGCAGTACCTGCTTCATCCAAACTCTGCAAAAGATCTGAGTAAAGAGAAAGACTACGTTTCACACCTATATTTAACTTGGTTCAAATGTTCTTCAAAAGTTATACTCCATTGCAATTACAAAACACTACTAGTAAAAATGATATGAATACCTGCACTTGTTTGTCTCTTGGTTCTGCAGATGCTAAAGAATAGCTTTGCATTGACTTTAATGGCATTAAAGACCAGGCTTTATGCAAGTATGTGATGAAAATAAACCCAGTTCCCTGAAACTTCCTTTATTAACAATCATTTCTAGAGGACCCATAATGATTTCCTTTCGAAAAAAAAAGCCACTACCTAATTATAATGGAAAGCTAAGTTGAGTTTCATCTGAAAAAGACAATACTGTATGGCACTTCATGAAAAAGGAGGATTAGCTAGCTAATATGCCAATCCTTCTGTAACTTTAATTCTACAAATGCATACAAGCAGAGCAGTGGCAACCATACTGTGCTTCAGTAGTCATGGCAGAGGCACTTGCCAAGCCCACAGCAGATGCTGGGTTAGACTTTTGCTCTGTTTCACAGCTGTGCACGGAGTCTGAAATGCTGCCACTGGAAATACTAACACATCATATGTGCAGGGATATTTGTCCTTTCTATGAAAATAAGTACTCCTTAAAACCGTATTATTCAATCCATTTTCATGTGAGATCTTCATACTGGATATGCCAACCTATACGCACATATTTTGAAAAAGCTTTAAAAAATCTTCAGGGATGTCAGCAAGCTTTGCATTTTTTAAACATTTCTTTATCTTTTCTAGAAGCCCACAGAACACCTCAATGTGTAAAAATAACAAAATGTTTCAATGCAGCATAGGAGCAGAACTAAGGCTATTTCATGAAGACAGACCCAGGAAGGATCTTAAGTTCAAGTTGTAACAGAGAAATGTTACATCTATTTCATGCACTTGCTGACTTTTAACAGTTCAGAAGAAACAAGAAGCGATTTCTCTAAGAAACCTATTTAGTGATCAACCTACATGGTGACATTTTATCCCTAAGAACAACAAAAAAAGGAAAGCAGTAAATGACAGAATGATGACTGAGTGAAGGCATCAAGCCTTAAAAACAATGAAACAATGATACACCAACTGAAAGTATATTCAGGTGACTAAAGGTCAAAGAAAAAAAAAAGAAAAAGAAATAAAAGAAAGCAAGTTCCTTTTCAGGACCTTCCACAGAAAGGCAGCTTCATACAACCTTGGTTTTTTGGTGACTACTATGTCTTAGGGCTGTAAACTGTTCTCCTCTCCTCCAAAGGACATGTGCCAGCCATTCTGAGAGAGACTACCGCCTATCATTATTGCAAATAATTGTGACATCTTACAAAATTCACAAAAAAAATACAAAATTCTAATTTTTTTTTATTCTGGCCAAATTTCAACTAAATGGCCAATGGTACATGATTGTAATTCTTATGAACTATTAGAACTGTGACACTGCCATTGAAAATTCATCCCTTAAATTTGGCAGATGTTGTATGTGAATTGTTACCACAGGATATAAGGAAAAGGAAAGGAAAGGAAATAAGACACCAGGTATAAACTCACGAAATAATAAATGGGACATATGAGGTAGGTACTTTGCTTCACACATAATATATGACAGAAATACATTTTTCACTTTGTCTTGTATTTGTGATGCTGCTCTATTCTGCAATCCCACATCACCTGCCATGTATTGTATTAGAGTTCCCTCTACTGGCTGAGTTACTGAAGCTGTTCCTTAAGAATTTGCGAAGTAAAGTAAACTTTTACTTTACTTTTACTTACTCTGTTCAGTGACTTGAAGTTTTGACACTGAAAATTTAATGCCTTCTCTTGGTGACATATTGAACCAGAAGACCAGCCCACATATACACAGCAACAGATTTCCTTGGTCAATTGTCTTAGAAGGAATATATTGTTCAGTTCACTAATAATGCAGTGTTCAATACAAGAAGTCTTGAATGGGGAACGTATTTATTCCACAATAGAAGCTTAGGAAGATTTCATAATCTAAAAACCTCGGAATGTGAGGATTGGAAATGGAAAGAGTATTTTAATGTCAATGATACATAGGTTGCATATACACAGATAATTGCTTAGCCAACAATTTAGAAATTTACATTGGTTTTAGTCATTGCACAAGAATTCACTGAGGTGAAGGAGGACTCAAAATCTGACTTCCTTAAAGAACTCTGCAAGTTTAATTATGACTAGTCAAGACCTTTACTGCATTCCAATAAGAAGAGTAATTTCTTGGCCATGGTACTGCTGTTTAAAGTTTCAGATCCTCTGCTACCACTCATCTCATTCTTCTTTAGTAGCAATACGCTTTCAGAACATACTGTGACAATTGTTTTTCTGGAACTCAAAATCAAGAGTGAGCCAGATGCCACTTGAAAGCTTTGCAGGATTGATCACTTCCTGAATCACAGTTGATTATGCCTGAAGATGGTGAATGAGTTGCTAAAATTCCTGGAACTTCACCTGGTACCTGAAAGTTCACAGCACAGAAATACAAGAACATGCTTATAATTTTCAAAGGCATATGGGGACCACTGCCACAACAGCAGGAAAAAATCCACTTACTAAACTGTGACAAAGGAAATATCCTTTTTTTGAATATTAACAACTGGAAAATTGTAAAATTCCAAGAAGTCATAAGGTCCTAATTTCATTCTGACGCTAACTTATCATACAGCACTGAAATCCACAATAAAGTCTAAACTAGGCTCAGCTTCTATTTCATATACCAGTTGAGATCTACTGCCTGGTCTTTGGGAGCTTATATCATTGCTTAATTTTAGGGCTTTACATCCTTTCATGTCCAAATCCTCCATAGGAGGACATTCACACAGTTTGAATGTCAAGTATCTATGTGGAGGAGCGGAGGTGAGAAGAAGCTGCATACAAATTACAGATCAGCTAGTAAAGAGTTCCACAGCATCAATGAGGCTGTGTATTTCCTACAGCCTAAATGAAGAAAAGATAGAGCACTAAAGTTGCACATATTCAGATTTTGTCCTGGTCTGAATTTGCTTTTAAAAGAAACAAGTCATCTTTAAAGTTTTAGCAAAGATAAATTATTAATTGGATTTTATAGGGTTAAATTACATGCTGCAACAGATTCCCAAATGCATTTGAGTTGTATGTTCAAACAAAGCCAATGTTACACGCTACAGTGGTATCTCCAACAGAGTCATTCTCTCCTGACTAGTTATGTCACAGGTGAGAGTCCGTATCTTAAGAATATTTAATGAAGATTTTATGTAGGGCTTTGCATTTTTAAGATCTTAAATTCAGTCCTTCAGCATGGTGGCTGTACACTTTACATACAACCAAATACTTTTTATAAGATAACCCTCTTAAGACTTTATCCTTGAAAACCATTTAAAAATATTCTTCATAGACCTGTATGCAGTTTCCTTAATGTCAATAGGACAACTCACAGTTTTAAGCTAAATGTCCATTCAACTGCTCCTGCTACATCAGGGTCTTAATTGTTTTTTTAAGGGTTGATGTATTTTGGTGGTGTCAATTCAGTAAACTTGCACAAGATTAAATTATACTTAAAAGTAACCAGGCAGTTTCATGTATTATCTGTTTTTAAATAGATGCAAAGACAAACAGACTGTTCAGTGTAATCACAGGCATTAAAATAAGGCTGACTGGCCTCTGTTATGAGTACGCAGTCCTTCATGAGCTGAGGTGACAGAACATAAAGATAGCTGGAGTGTTTCAAACATATTATGGAATAGAGGTAAGAAAGGATAAAGCAAAAAGAAAATATGAGGTTGGAAGGATAGGAGCCAGGCCAGGGCTCAGTTTAGCAAACCCATCTATAAAGCACTCATTCTGCACACAAACCATCTACTATTGAGATGATGACCCAGTTGACCTGTAAAGAAAATTAATAGCCCAGAAGAATGGAATGGCCTACATGTTAGTTAAACTTTTTGTTTTCATCTCGAAGATTGAAGTAATTGAAATTTTCTATAAATTAAAAAAAAAAAAAAAAGGTATGGAATAACCTTACCTGCCCCTTTTAAATGCATTTGTATTTCAGAAAGTCCCTGAAACAGGTTTAAACATAACAGAACATTTTTGTCAATTAGGAGGTCAGTGTACCTTCTCACACAATAGGATTCTGCACCCTTTGATTCCTGTTCCTTGTCAATTGTAGACGTAAAAAATGCAAGGTTTTAGCTAAACAAGCAGAAAAAGTGAAAAGACAGGCAGATGACAGCATCAAACAACTGCCTTTGCTGTGAAACTGCTGACCTGGGCCTCCAATAACATGACAGTGGTAAAAACAAAAAGGTGTTATAGTTATATGCTTTGCAGTATTAAGGATAATGGTAGGAAGTTCACATACCAAAGCAGGCAGAATGAAGGGCAGAAAAGATTTTACAGTAGTACTGACAAAATAAGAGAAGTCTGGTTTTGGTTCACCTTAACATTAGTATAGCACAACATGAATTAAACAACCCAGTGTTCATCTTATCTGCTGAATTAATTTTGTTCAGATATGCCTATCCTTCCAGGTGCATTTAAATTCACACAGTCCTCTAAGGAAACACTTATTTTAACATTAAAACAAAAACTCTTTACACCTAATTCATCTTGAAGTTTACACTTCTCAAATGAAACTATTGCCTAAAGCTAATGTTTGCTGTACATGATAATGGCAAAAAAAGGACCAGAAAAAAAGCAGAGAGGCACATGTAAGCTGAATTTCCATATATATGGGTTCAGATGTGTTAGATATGTTAGTCTAAACATTTAAGTAGTGGAACATTTGAAAAAAATTGAAATTGAATAGCTTCACCAAACACCCAGCTTCATTGCAGTTGCTCCTGACCTGCGGTGGAGACAGTCCCAAAAGATTTGGCATCCCATACATGCATTGCCTTTGGTGCCAATGGCTGTGGGAGAAAGGATTATAGCTGCTTTGAAATTCCTCTCTCTCCTGGCAGGTCTATGTTGAATATAACCATAAAGAGTAAAAATAAGTAAATGGAGTTTTTAGTGTTGTATGAAACATGAATATTTTTGAGGTCCATTCAAAACAGGTGGAGATATAAGGCTTTCTGCAATATCAGCATAACTTTCCTCCTAAATTAAATATAATACTTCACAGTTCTCAAAAAGCTATTTTTTTTTCAGTATGCATTTCTAAAGAACTATTATGATGCATGATATACTGGGTTTCAATTAGATAGAGATGTGCTAATAAAGTACTGTATTATCATTTCATAGAACAACCAGGTTTTGCTAATTTGTTTCACACCAAACTTCCTAGCTTTAATTAGTAAGAAGAAAATATCCATTCAATCTGATTAAAGATCCCCAGGTACACTCATGTCCGTCTGAGGAGGTTCTTGTGAAGATTATGATAATGAGTAATTACCTTAGGCTAAAAGCTGTTTTTATTCCATTGTCTGGAATGAAGAGCTTGAACTGATCCCTCTCAGGAAAGAAAAAAAGGATGAAATATTAAATTATATTCAAATTCTGGTTGGATAGTCAAATTTACCTCTGCATTTTCTCTCTACTGAGTTTTTTAAAAATCTCTTTTCCATGACATATGCTCATACCCTGTATATGGTGGATGGCAGAACCTGTCTCCTGCTTAAGACTGACAATGATGGTCTCCCTGGAAGTACTCACACACTCCGTAGTGTGGGTTTTTTTCTTTTTTTTTTCTCTTTTTTTTTTTCTTTTTCTTTTACAGGCTGCACCTCTTTGATAGGTACAAACGTTTCTGACCTAGATCTAAAAGGAAAGAAATTACAACTGCACCCTTAACTGCTTAGGAAACATGAATACATCTCTCAGATGTTAATTTTAGTGGCACTGAGCTCTCATGCCAAGTCAGACGCTTGATTTAAGGTTTTGTACAACTGAGAAGTACAGTCATAAAAAGGTACTTTCAGCTGACCTTATTTTTTTCTCAAAGACTTTTAATCCCTCATTACTAAGAATGAGAAGATGAAAGAAGGCCTCACAGAAGTGAGGGTACACCAGAGGCAGGCTTGCCATGAAACACATCCCATGGAGGGAAGGACAGCCTGGGTAGCACACAGTTTGCCTACACACAGGCTGAAAGACAGATGCCCACCATGGTCAGCCCCAGTGTCTCACCTACACAGACTGGAGATCAACAGTTCCCTTCTAGGTTATGCTTTTGGGTCTCCTTCCCACGAGAAAAAAAACCAACCCCAAAACCAATCCAAAAAACAAACAAACAAAAAAACCTCACAAAAAAACAAGTTGCAGGAGGGATGTATGCTTGCCTGGGCCTTACCCTATCATGGTATTTTGACAAGACTAGGTTCCTAACCTAGATTTAGGAATGCCAAAATTGACACCAGTCCACTGGTCCAGAAAAAATCTGAGTGCCACTCATAATCCTATTTTTGTTTTTAAAAGGGAATAATCTCCTTCATCTTCTTGGCAGTGGTGGCCAGGATGCTGGAATGAGTGCGAAAGCGTGTGTGTCTGTGTTTGTGTGTAACCAGAGAGAAAGAACGGACAACAGGTATTATCCAAAGTGCCCTTCTCAAAGACTTTCAGTCTGGTGGCACAAAGAATAACTCCCTAGCTCTTGCATACCTTGTTTGGATTAATTTTTTAACATGTTCCATGATTTCATATTACCATAGGAAAACGGATCAGGATTCATCCTTAAGGAAGATATCTAACAAGTGCTCTAAGTAAAAACAAGATCTGCAGACAACATTGCCCTATTAATTTTTAATGATTTTTGCCTATCATGCCAATTGAAATTATGCTTGGATGCACGGCATGTACTAGGTAGGATAGCAGTGGATGTTGGATGAGAGCAGACAGAAGATAGGAGCCGCATGAGAGGAAGTGGGGAGAGAGTTGCCTCTTTGAACTACTTTCTTCCAGGCACTTCAACTCTTTGAAACTGTAAAATATATCTAAAGTGGCTAAGGAGTCATTAAAGACATACACCTACTCTCCCTCAGTTGCAGTGTACAAGCACTATACACATTAGCATACATTTTAAGCAATCTGTTATCCATGGGACAGATGGGAGCAAATTTTCCATAGACAGATCCACCTTCTCTTTGTATTGGTTCTGCATTTACTTCTGCTTTAAAGGACAAGCTTGTATTTCAATGTTGTCAGGTCACTATGAACGTCACCTAGCTTTGCATCAGGATAAAAAATGTTCATTGAGGAAACTACTGTTTCTCCAACTGAAAATGCCCTCCTGTAGAGATATCCTGCTGTGTCTAGTTTTCTTGGGAGCAGAGAGGCTGCTGAAAAGGCTGCTTTATCCACAAAGACACTTTCTGAGCATCATCAGCCAAATTCCTGTACATGGTGCTGAGTTGTTTGATCATAAATAAGTACGCACGACAACCTTGCTGCGGGGTTCAGGACGGCTGCGAGATTCAACACCAAAATCCTTCTGTGGAAGGGCATTTTTAATGAGTAGTTATTACTACAGGATTTTAATTTTCCTGAGGTGGAATGCTGGTGTATCAGCTTCGATGAAGCTGACATCTGTGATTATTCTGATTCACTTGGAGTGGACTCACTTCCATGTTTGCCAAAATCCACAGCTGTTTTACCCAAAGTAAAACCTCCTGTGGAAGACTGGCATTTGCAGGTCGTTACTGTGTCACTTTTCAAAGTCTTTCAGGCAGATCCCTATAAATACAGAAAACCAAAAAGCTTTACTGTCACTGACACGGTGACAACTAACTTACTGCACAACAAGCGTATCTACGGAATCACGCTTTCTATCCCCAAAAATCTTGTGCTGATTGATTTTCTTCTGATGTAAATGCCTCCCATTGTGTGTTGCTATCTCTTATCAATCAGACGTTCTTTCCAAATAAAAATAATGCAGTGCAAGTTCTGGACACTCAGATAAAACCATTTATTTGAAAGAAACTAAGTTTTCCCACCTAAGGTGGTGAAGAAGAGGGAAGAGCAAAGATCTGAATGAAGACATTATATCAAAGGCATTATATCTAAAGAACTACGCAAGAAGGCCCACTTTGTTCTCTGAAGCGGCCTTCACTGCCTGCTGGTACCAGACTATAACAAAACAGCATCTCACTTGGGAAAAAGAATTGCTGATTGCCATGGCAATAAACTCCTTGCAATCAAGTTGTGAGGAACTACAAGATATCTAGCAACTTGCTGGCTTCCAGCAAGGCCTCCTCTCCAGCAGGAGTCATCATTTGTAGCTGCTGAATTTTGAGGCTCTTTTAAGGAACTTCATCTCTAAATGCCTTATCTTTATTGAGTTAAAGTGGTTACCTGGACAGAGAACGGTGGTAGTTTTGGCAAGTCAGTTCCCTTCAACTCACTGGAGGAAATTAGAAATATATTGAGATAAAATGGGTTCCGGCTATGTAAGATGGAGTGGGAACTTCATTAAAAAGCTTCCTGTAAAATAAGCAGTATAATTATAGCCATTGAATAAAGACAATAGGAAAAACAAAACCAGTGCCTTAGGTAATTACCCAGAGACTTCTCATAATCTCCTTGCACCTGTGGTTTTGTAGCTTTTTGGATTAGGGATTTTTACTGTACAGACCATACACATGTACAGAAAAAAAAAAACCACCAAAACAACAGTCCAGCTTGGACTGTTGTTCTATTGTATCATTACCTTGACTGAAACATAGCTTTAGCAGAGGGGTTTGGGTGGGTTTTTTCTGGGTTTTGTTTTGATTTATTTTTTTTGTTTTGTTCCTAGAATTGGTGCTTTTTCACTTTTTTACAGGAATACTAAACTCTTCCTTAGGTCTTTGCAATTTTCTAAAAAGGGCTAGTACACAAAGTTGTTCTGGATGCAAGAGAAGAGATGGAGAAGAGCAGAGAACCTTAGCTACCCCAAATAGACCATTAGTGGTTATTAGATGGCATGTTAAGCGAGTTCACGTCCTCCATAAACGTCATGGGTCAGGTAGCAAATTGGCTTTGAGTGCAGCTTGGGTTATGCCGGTCACTCTGAACTAAAATTTCTGTGATTCAATAGTCTCAGCTGGCGTCTCAAATGGCCAACATATGACCTTGTATAGGAAAAGGAAAACATGTAGACATCATTGAAAAAATGTTAGGATATTTCATTCAATACACACCCAGTGAAAAGCAAAAGGAGAGAAATGATTAATAAGTACCCTGAAGACACAGTATCACACATAATTATTTTTTTCACCAAATAGTTTTTTTTACCATACTAAAAATAACGTTGCTCTTTCCACTTTTGCATTAGTAAAGATCAAATGACAAGCAATCTTTGTGAATGAATTACCAGAAGGTACTGCAGTAGTCATGAAGCAATGTGTTCTGCAGGAAACAAGTAGTTCTAAGGATGTCCAGATATAGAAGACCAATTGGGTATGCAAAAAACTTAATTAAAATTAGCAATAAATCCTTAGGCCATTTCCTGTTAAATAAATATTCAGCATCATTCAAATTCCTACATGATTTACTCTGACAGTTTTGGAAGGGTTGCTCTTTTTAACAGATTGCAGTCTAACCCCAAAATAAACATGTAATAAAAGAACATTTTTAATGGAACAGTTAATTTCATTTTCTAGTAGAGCCTATTAAAAACACGTTCAGTTTAAAAACAAATAAAAGCAATAGTATTGAAGGTTTCAGTTTAGGAATTTAGAGCTTCCATTAACTTTTCTTTCAAAAAAGCTCATAGTTATTCCATTTAATGAAACCATTGTTGGTACAAACCCAATTTTTTTTCCAGTTGCTCGTAAGTTTTATTCTTCTCTTTACCACTTGTGTTCTTTGTGCATTACTTTATGCACTTCATTACTTTATGGTAGTATTGGATCTGGTGTTTTCTTAAAGATGATAGGCACCAGCCTGCGTAACTTATTTTACTATTTGGATACAAAAAGTCACAGACGTGCAAACTGTCTGCTGGCATCAGTATTCTGGCATGTTTCGTCTAGAAAAGGGCAAGGCACTGCTATTCACTTCAACTATGGAGGAACCGCTCATCTCACATCTCCCTAGCTAAGTCTGAGTACTTTCACAATTGAAACACTTTAACTTAAGAGGTATTTTAAAAAGAAAAATATAAAAAGCATGACATTCTACAATTCTGTACTCCAGAAATTTCTGGAAAACAGTGGCTTTAAACACAATTTTCATAAAAAAAACGTTGGAACAAATGCTGTTTGCACGCATTGCTTTTAGGTTTTGTTACGTGGGCTATTTAAGAACTACTGAGAAAAGGAAGAGACAGTTGCCACACGTGTAATTGCACCTCTGAATAGGGCTTTCTCAGAGAGAGCTGAAAGCAGAATTCAAGCTGTTAAAAGCTCTCTAGAAATGTCACAGGCACACACAAAAGAAAACAGGTGAAATATTCTCTGAGGGGTACCATGTCTTTCTGTGGGCAAAGAGCATCTAAAATGGCATGAGTACCTCTGGAGAGGACACAGACAGTGCAAACTCCTTTCATGGTAGCACTGAGAGCAGACCAAAGAGTGGGTCTGTGTATTTTTGGAAGGAATCCCTACCCAGCACACCACAGAGTCCCCATATCCACTGCTCCTGATTATCTTCTCCCCTGGTAATATCACTGCTTCTGTGACCCCATCTCCCTTAAATGAAGCTTTACGCTATTTTTGATGAAGGGGAAGATTCCTTTTGCTAATTAGTATACATCTTGGTAATACTTGTGAATTGAGGAGAACAAAAAGGACCAGGAAGCCTTGAAAATGCAATTAATACTACGCTTCCATACTGGAAACATGGGAAATTACAAATAAAAGACTTTACCATACATTTTTGTTCAAGTAGACTATAACTTTGCAGAAATGCAGGAACAAAAAATGATGTCAACATGTCAGACAACAAGGCATTTTAACATCTCAAGACTGTCAACCATTTTATTCAACATTTTTCTAAGGGCAGCAACTCCAAATGCTAAATGACTCAGTATAGCTACTCTTAGAGCTTGTTTAAATTCTCTTAAATTAAGAGAAAGTAAATAGTTCCCCCAGCCAAAACAGTGTCTTCCCTTCCACAAGGATGCGTTTCTATTCTTGCCTTCCTGACCGTTTATGTAGGAGCTTGCTCACTTGTGGCATTTCTATCACTATGATTAACTTGACTCTAAATTGAGTTCTCATTTCTAGCATCATTTTTAATTCTTCCCCCATTTCCTTGACATCCCTATTTTTAAAAATGAGGTGACAGAAAGGAAGTTTTCCTTGTGATTCACTATAAAGAGAAGTTAATTATTTTATGGATACTATTCCTCACACTCAATTATTGTTATTTAATGGGCCAAGGCCTGCATTTTTATTAGGACTAAGTCAACACTAATCTTTCTTCTGCTGCACTCTAGAAATCAGGTATTCTAAGTCACTTAAGGCATGACAGAATTGGTTTTTTACCTTGGGACTGCTCTGACACAGAGAACTGAAACCATTCGTGTTTCAACTCATACCTCCGTGCTCCTGCAACATGGTACCCTTGATATCCTTCTTCCGACTAGTGTGCAACTGGGGTACTAGGGAGCACATACCCTTCTGATTTGGGATTTTTATACACATAAGCACAGCTACATAGGCATCCACACTAAGAAATTGTATTTCTTTGCAGCAAAGAGCCTCTTAGCTTAGTATTGCTCTTCTACAATTTAATCTGTTCCTGCTGTTCACTCTGTAGTTAAAGGTTATGTCACACACATAGGTTGCTCACTACAGCCATTGCATGAATGCTCACTGCATCGTGATCTTCCAGTGCATCCATTTAGCTCACCTCTTTTGTTCCAAGTCTAGGTGACGTACTAATGAAAAGCCAAGAAAAGACTTATCATTGTATCACAAGGACTGAGAGAACTGTTTGACATGCAGTTATCTCAGATAATCACAGAATCACAGAATCTCCTAGATTGGAAAAGACCTGTAAGATCATCTAGTCCAGTCATTAGCCTAACACTGACAACCCACCACTAAACTATGACCCTGAGCACTATATCTACGCAACCCTTAAATACCTCCAGGGATGGGGACTCCACCACTGCCCTGAATAACACGTTCCAATGTCCTAATCACACTTCTAAGTTACTTTCTCTCTCAAGTAGATTAAGTTAATTTTGCATGCTTGCCTTTTTTTCTTCAGCATTTACCTATCCTCTCGTTGCTTTTACTGAACATGCTTTCAATTTCAAACTGTCCTGCTGTCCATTCAGTTCATATTTATTTTTCACTTTCCTGGTGACAGGATTATCTTTCTTAGATGTCTAGCAGATATCTTTCTCTGACCTGGAAGAGCCATAGTTGCTGTCAACATCTAGCTCTTCATTCAAATAAACCCCACAACCTTGCCAATTTCCTCTGCCCGGAGCTCAGTTCCAATTCAGCTAAGGCTCAGAGCAGAAAGTAGAACACTATTTTTCTTGCAATTACTTTCAAGGTCAGTAATGGGGCCACCAGTAATTAACATCTAGAACATTTCTGACCATTTCTGTTTTTATTAAAACAGGGAAATCTGACATCTTTCTGCTTCTGGGTGGGTTACATGTTCTCACATATTAAAAATTAGGAGACTAACATCCACTACTTCTAAGCTAGGTGGAAATAATCAACTTTTGCTTTTAGAATGAGAGCTGCTGCTTACTGCCTGTCATCCTTCCAGTGTCCTGAAAAGAAAACAACAGGGTAGCACATCTTTCATTTCTGCCTGATGGATAAATTTTAATTAAAGTTGAAATTGAAAAAAGAAAAACATGAGTCAACTATAATAGGATTAGTTATTTATTTTGTGAGAACTAATTAAAATAATAAAAAATTGCAACCTGCTTTAAATTTTTGAATCCTTTTTCTGCTATAAACACTTTGTTTATAGCAATAAACCAATTAATACCTAACCACCACTTAAACCATGGCAATACCTAACCATTTGGTCATTATTGTTCTGCTTTGAAGATCGTTATATGAAATGCTAAACTAAATTTACAGATTTAGTTAGCTGGTAATATCTGCTTCCTCTGTTTTTTGAACATGAATGAAAAATAAAACAGAATTGTACTAGAATGTAGTCATATTTCTGAAACTCAGGTCACTCTTGCTGATTCACGTTAGGCATCTCACATTTTTGTAACTTCTTAATGTCAGGCCAGAACAACTAATCTCATTGTCTTGACAAACCTATAGCACACAGCCCCAGCAAATAATTTAATTTAAATAAAAAAGAATTGTTATTTCTAATTATGAAATTAAACATCATCTTGTAACTAAAGAAATGAAAAATCTTTCCAGTCTCCGTGGATGGCTGGTTCAACAAAAAGTGCAGAGGAGCAGCCCCAGACACCAATACATGCTGGGGGATGCTCAGTCAGAAAACAGCTTGGCAGAAAAGGACTTGGAGGTCCTGGTGCACACCAAGTTGAACATGGGCCGTGTGCCTTTGTGAGAAAGAAGGTGAATGGTATCCTGGGCTGCATTAGACAAAGTATTGTCAGCAGGTTGAGGGAGGCTCTACTCAGCACTGGTGAGGCCACACCTGGGGTACTGTGTCCAGTTCTGGGCTCCCCAGTACAAAAGAGACATGGACATACTGGAGAGAGTTCATTGAAGGGCCATGAAGATGGTGAAGGGACTGGAGCCCCTCCTCTGAGGAAAGGCTGAGAGGGCTGGCACTGTTCAGCCTGGAGAAGAGAAGGCTCAGGGGGATCTCATCAATGTATATCAATACCTGAAGGGAGGTAGCAGAGAGGACAGAGCCAGGCTCTTTCCAGTGGTACCCAGGGCCAGGGCCAGAGGCAACAGGCACAAACTGAAACACAGGAGATTCCCTCTGAACTTAAGGAAACACCTTTTTACTGTGAAAGTGACTAAGCACTGGCACAGGTTGCCCAGGGAGGTTGTGGAGTCTCCATCCTTGGAGATATTTAAAAGTCATCTGGACATGGTCCTGGGCAACTGGTTCTAGATGGCCATGCAGGGGGCTTGGACCAGATGACCTCCAGAGGTCACTTCCAACCTCAGCCATTCTGTGATTCCGCAATTATTGGTTGCAAGTAAAGATGAATTTCTCATTTTCTCTGATCAGTTGTTCTAAGAGCAAATTTTCAGTGGCAAACTGCCCTCATTGTTAGGAGGTAGCATTTTATTTCCAATCTGAATATTTCAAATTTCTATTTCCAGCAGTTGGATCTTGAACTATTTTTTTCCACAGACATAAAGATGGGTTACTCAGGTTTCTCTCCAGGAAAAGAGAAAACTAATTAGTGTTATTACTGATTCTGAAATGCTCATATAATAAATCTGTTCCCTAACTGTGTTCACTGGCACACAGATGCCAGCCACCACACTGAACAGATGAATGACCAATCATCTTTTCATTTTTTTCTTTGGAAACGGTGAAAATTACTGAGAAAAGTGAATGTTGTTAAGTTTTTTCCAGAGAGATTATTTTGAAATTACTCCTAAATTGAAATCATAAGCAGAAGTAATTTGAGATTGCTTCAGTTGTGCTATAAAGGATTGTAAACAGGGGTAATTTTACATCTTTCAGGTTCAGAGATCTAAAGAATGAGCCTCCCAGTGTGGTGACATTTTCCACACACTGTATGAGGACTGGGGGTAACAATGGAGTGATTCCTTCCTCACTGTTATTACACCGCAACTTGTTGAGCAATTATCTCTGACAGATGCACAAAGCAGAAAGATCACACCCTTCCATACTCCTAGTATGGAGGTTATGATGAAAAACAAAATCTAAAATACACAGAGACAAGACAGAGACAATATGACACCAGGTTGTAATTCACTCATGAACATTTTTTAGCTGGCTCTAACTTACATTTTTTAAGGCCTACTGAAACACTGTTGAATTAAAAGCATTCTCAATAGATTCCTTTGCCATGACAACAGCTTGGAGGAGGTTTCAGAACAATTTTATGATACAATTTTTGTGCTGTGCCATATTATTTTCATGCAATTGTGGAGTGTGCTGCAAGAAAAATATTAAAGTGCCTGCATCTTTATAGTATAATGTGTGGCAGTAGCAATCACCTGTTTTTGTTTTGGTCTCTGCTGGAAGCTAGAAGTGACCTTGATTCTACTCTATAGTCTTTGATTTCAGATGTGTATCTCACATCATGGCCAGTTAGCCAACAGTAAAAATTTTATAGCCTAAATGCCCTTAAAACCAATGTTCTTTGATAGAAAATGCTGTATTTAAATTCAAGTTGATAAAAAGTCCCAAAATCATGGCACTTTCTATCTGTGAAAAGTATGAACAATTTTCATATGTGGCAACACAGAAGCAATCAGACTATTGTATTTGTTTTCTGTATTTGAAAGGACAAATGTTACACATATTTGTCCTATGCTTCTGCTACAACAATACATCTTTAGCAAGTTCTTGAAGAAATCACATAAACTTGCAGCAAAGTCTGTAGGCATCCCGCAAGAGGAAGGGGTGTTCCACACACATCAGGAAGTGATATATGATTCAACAACCTAGTCTTTGGGTACTTTGTGTGTTTAGTAATTACATGATCCAGTTCATTTTTAATGACCGAAAATATTAGGAAAAGTAAACAGAGTTTTTTGTTGTTCTTTAAACAAATAAGCACCTTGAGAAAAAGCTGTGTTTTCTTTTTCTGTGCTCTGAAGTCTTCTTCTGCACCTGCACATTTGATAAATGGATCAGATGTCAGGTAATTTACTCCCTTGTCCAAGAGAAGTTTTGCATACTAACCCACATTTTTTTTTTACTACCAACTCTATGCAGTGATGTAGATTAACAGGATATCACCATGTTTGAGTCAAGGAAAAATGATGTTCTAAGATTTTTTTATTATGGGCATATTTCATCAATATTTTATTTGTGGCGCACAGCAAACTAATTCTGAGTTACAGTATGTGCTCTTTTAAAATTATCAGAAATACTATAAAGCTGTCAAGCTTCAGCTGCTTGATTTGAGGGAAGTAATAAGTCATTATTTTAACTGTACTGTCAGTATAGAGCTCTTGTTGTATAGGAAAAAAAGAAAAAAAAAAGAAAAAAAAATCAGACTGCAAGAGTCCATAAAACTAAGACATCAAAACTTTAGAACTGCATGTTTATAAATAGCAGCATCCACTGTGAAATACACAATTTTTAAGACTTCCTATGAAAAATGTGCAAATTATATTTACATTTCTGGCTTGCATCCAAAATCAAAGAGATGAACAACATATATTAAATCCAAAGGGTTGGAAAACCATGTAGAAATCAACTCTGGTCTTCTTCAAAATTAGACTCCATATACTGAAATGCCAAAGACTCTCTTGTCCAGCAAGGCTCACTTTCCAAATTTGTTCAGACCACTAGGATCTGACCCATTCCCTACACAGCACCTGTCCCCACTTAATATAAGAGAACAAGGGGGCAGCTGTGGGGGGTTTACACAGCCAACACTTGGCAAAATGGCTTGGATAACCAGGGCTGTTAAGAACATCTGAGAAGGTGTTTTCAAAAAATTACATTAGAGAGGAACATGATCATTAGCTGGATTAAACAGTAATGGGGAGTTATAAGGAGACTTTCAAAACAAAGGCGGCATCAGTTTTAAAGAAGTGCAAAAGAAATGTGGAAATACAGAGCGCTGGGGAAAGACCTTGAAGTAGGGACAGCAGTGGCCAAAACTGGGTTGGTCACTGCCAGCAGTTGCCCCACGGCATCATAAACTGCCTCACCATGTGGCACAGTGGCGAACACCCAGCCCACTGGAGAAGAGACAGTGTGGGGCACAGCACCTGGGGACCCACACTGGGGTGTGCCCAGGACCTCCTGGGAGTGGTCACTGCTTGATCCTGTACAGTTTGCTGGTTGCCAGAAAATTGCATGCTGCCAATAAAGTAATAAACTGCTTTAATGCTGACTTGGTTTAACTATGTGAACTGACCAAGTTTCCTCTGTGACAGTCATGTATGGGATCCCATCTGCCCATCTTAGACCAAATTTTAAGCACTTAGTGAACCAGTTTTCCCAAGGACCTTAATGAGCTATGTGGTGAATAGAAAGAGGGAGGTCTAATTTAGGTGCGGGTATTCAAGTGAATATAATCTTCCTCTGAAGGTCTTCAAAGACACATACAACTTATTTTTACCTAGATGAGATACCTTTGCGTTACGTCTAGGTGCCCATATGACTGAGAGTCAAGTTAGGTACATGTAAAACTGGAGTGGGTTTTCACCTAAGGTTAGGTGAAATGAATGAAGGTCTCAATGTAGAGAACTGTAATATGTAAAATAACTCTAATCCTACAATTTTATCCAGCTGGAAGTTGCCCAATGTCTTCAACAGCTACTGATTTCAGTGCAATAGATGATTGAATTTTAAATGAAAGCTTTACTTTTGAGACATTTGCTTCCTGTGAGCAACTGAGAAGACATCAAAAAAGGCATCGACAAATATAAAAACTGTATGTATAGTTTGCTGACAAACACCTTCATAGACAGACAAGTGTGTTACAGTTGATGCAGTACCTGGTCTCTCACCTCTTACATTTCAGTCTGTATATCAGAATTTTACAAGGATGTTGTTAAGTCCCAAGACATTGGAGATCTTTTTCAGAAAACCTGACAGGCCCTTAATTATACATGTCCTGGAGGACACTGGTACAATACCAATTTTGTTTCCTTGGTTACTAACTCATGTAATCATAATGTATATATTCCACCACAGCATTACTATGACATGCCAAAGAAAGCATGTCATTATTCAGGCTGGCGAACACTTAATAAAAAACAGCTGTACATGACTTTAGATTATTTAAATTATATCAAGCATTCTCCTTTCATTTGACTTAAAGAAAATGGCAGCAGTAAATCAGAGAATGCACATGAACTAAATTAGGATTATATTAATTATATTTTTCAGCAGTGTTATATTTATAATCAGCTGTATACAGTGGTATTTCAGAAGCACCAATAAGCGTCAATGTCTTGTTATGAGTACTGTATGAACACAAAAAAGATTCAGTTGACCAGAAGTAACTTGATAGATCCTTGACCTCTTCACTAGGAAGGGAAAAAATGTCTCAGAGTCGTAACAAAAATATTTGCAACCTCAAGCTTTCATTAGCATACAATAAAATACTTTATTTACCTCAGCTTTTTCCCCTGTTCATTTTTACCTCATGTTTTTTTCACTCGCATATGACAAATGGATTTTGTCAACGTCGGTTTAGCTTTAGGGTGTCTTCTGAGATCCAGAACGGATGTCTGCAAAAAGCACACCTCAGAAAAGCCAGCCTTAAAGGGAAAGTTTACCTTGGGTTTTACAGCTTTGTAACTTTATCACATTTCGGGAGCTATGAAGAAATGTAAATAAGGTAAGGGGATAAGTACGATCTGCAGTGTTTGAACAGATGTGTCAGAGCAGACAAACTCCACTAATTCCTACTGCAGGCAGAGTTTCACTTTCCATGGAAGAGCCAATGGACAACAGCACTACTGATAACAGCATTTTCCAGTTTTTTACACCTCATTTTGGGCAGGAGTGTGGTGAGTTGTTCACCTGCTGAAGAGTCAGCCACAAAATAGCCCCATCCACTCTCTGGCTGCAATTGGTACTGCTGAACACAGTTCAGTGCTCGTTCATTTTTTAAAATGAGCTCCGTTCATTTTTAAAAATGAATTCCGTTCATTTTCCAAAGGTTTTCCTTTAGACCCCTTCGGAATTAACTCAGAACCAGTTGAAGATCCCTTACATAATGTATACAAAAGATTTTCTATGAAATGTTGGATGGAAAAATCACTACAAGTGAGGCACTGCTGGGATCCCATTGCTGCAGGGTTTCTTTTGCCTGTCCAAGCTCAACTTAGAGAAAAAAACTCCTGAAGAAGAATCAATGGTAATGCAGTTTCCTTCATATATACTTCAAAGTGAATTAAGGTTTCTTGATAATTTGGTGGATAAAAGATTTTAACTTTTGAAAAACTATCTTTGTCCAAGGGCTTTTTGACAGCCAAAGAATGTAAAATACATGCTGAAGGAAAAGATGAAAAATTTGCAAAGCAAAAGCAAAATTAGCATCATGAATGCAAGGGGTGAATTAACATGATAGTGACACTGGGGGGGAATTCATTCCCTCCAACTTTATGTACTGTACACGTGTGTCTAAGACGCTTACTTAGCCTACATGTATAGTCGGTGAAAAGAAATCAGCACTTTTTTCCAAGGTAGATGTCAGAATAGATTAAATGCATTGTTCAGAATACACTCAGAGATAAAACAAATCCAAACTACCACTGTACAGTGGTGCAGCCTTGCAGCCTTGTTGCCTAAAAGTGAGATCAAGGCAACAGTAGTGTTCCCATCACTACTTAATGGGATGTGACCAAATTAATATTTTGACACTGAAGGAAGCAGTGTTTGCTGACAGATTTGGACTCCCAAAATGATGGTTTTGGGGAAAAGATTATTGCCGTAGTAAGCAAAATATAAAAAAGAAAAGTCCTACTAGTTTCTGATATTTAAAGCTAATGACACTAAGAAGACAGGCTGTGAAAATGGTATTCATGCCAAGTTCAAAGCTGGCAATAAATAAATTCCACATATATTAACATTTACATAGAAGACAGATTCTTGTAAGGAAATCTGCTCATTAGATGTTTCCACCATCTTAGTTGTGTGATCTGGAACTAAATTTTTATTTCCTAAAAAGACTAGTTCCCCAGGTGAGGTGTAGAAATCGGATCAATGTGGCATGCTTGTACCAGCTGGAAAATACAACAGCATTTGGTTCTGCCTGTATCGAGATGATTACGCTACAGCTTAGACCGGACTTAGACTCTTTAAAGCAACAACGAGATGACTTTGGGTTCCTGCTGGAATGAGGGAAGGTCCTTGAGGGAGAGGGAGAAGAGCATAAGGGAAATAAGATAATAGTACGTAGGTTCCAGCTTGGAAAGTGAGAAGGGAAATTATACTTCTCTTTCTGTGCATAAATGTAGATCTGCAATGATAGCAGCTGTCACTGCCGTTGATGTGTGGTAATGGAGCCAACTAGTCTGGAAATTCTGGCCTAAGTCATTGAGTAGCTTTCTGAATCTATATGAAAGGCACACAGAGTTTAAAGCCCATTAAAAGGCTCCCTGGATGGCTTTTTAAGTATTTTTGAATGTTTTCCTTTGAAAGACTTTCATAAATCAAGACATTATTTTTATTATTGAGAATGTTCTGCAATCATTGAGCAATTCTCAAGTCTCAAGTCAGACAAACACATAAAAAGTCAGTCAATAAGAAAGTTAAAGTGAGGATAAAAGCATAAATAGATGCGGCATCGCTTATTTTCTAGCCTGATTTTCTTCATAAAAATCCATGATGCAACAGTACTTTAAAAACTTACTATTCAAAGATAGAGCAACTTAGCAGAATAGTTTAATGTCCACAATTGAAATTCACAAGCAATACTGCCACTCTCTCATAAGAGAGAATGTAAAATTTCCTGTGAATATATTCTGCAATCAAGCCCCTTTCTTGATGGATCTGCTTTTTTGCACTTAGGGAGGAGGTTAGCAAGTACTTTGTGCCAATTTAAAGTCTTCCCAAAAGTACTAATGACAAATTAGTGTTTTTGATGGCAGAAATGTATATAAATATGGTCAAAACTGTAACCAATACAGAAATTATTGTTTTATAAATATAATAAGGAAGGCTTTTAACTTTCAATAACCAGATACAGAGTTATTGAGATGGAAATGAATAAGCTCTATTAGTGACCATTGCCTATAGTCCGGAAAAGTAATTATGTTGGATTCTATACACGCCATGGATGATTTCTGCTCAATGACCTAAACAGCCTTAAAATACTATGTCACCCTATCAGTAACTCCTAAAGAGAATCACTACTTTAAATTCTGTGTTGAAACTTTTGCATCTGAAACTCTAGGAGTAAATATCTAACTCAACATCAACAGTTAAATATTGTTTATTTTTCTTGAGTTCTGGTTAAAAAGGCTTCTATTCAAAACAACAAAAGCTTCATGCTACTATCAAGGTGTTTATCTCTTTCTGTATTATTACATTGATGTATTTTCCTTTTTTAGCAACGACAATCTTTGTGCAAACAAGATTTTGGAGGTCTGAGCACATTTATGCAGTTTATTTGATGACTGCAGCCACATTCCTTTTACTGCACATTATTTATTTTAACAGCATCTGTGTTTGGAGCTACTCATGTTTTGGAAAATGCTTCTTTCCTCCAGGAGACTTGGTGCATTGGGTGGGTGATCATCTGCACTTCTGCACTGATGAGATAACATTAAATAGTAGAAGTGCTGTGTTTCAGCTTCTTTGTAGAGCCCATTTCTCATAAAAACAGTTATTTAATTAAGAATTAACTTGTACAGTTATGTTCTAAATTAATTTTCATACACACATGCATTGGAGGGAGTGGGAGGGGAATAGAATAACCAAAATTTTTCCTCTGGTATCAGGGAATGCTTAAGTTACCACTCTGTTTTTTTTCTTGGTACCAAACTGTGCTATAAAAACTACACTTCAGTTTTGGATTGACATATTTTTGTCTTCGTCTCTAAAGGCTCTTCTTTAGAAACAGCTGATGTGGGGAAGAAAAGTTATTTGTGCTTACGAATACTCCCTCATTCTGCAACATGCCCTCCATTCCATTCACAATTTTTGTTATAGTTTTATTTTAATTAAGATGCTTTTAAATCAACAACTATCTTTAAATAACTGCTTGCATGGTACTTTGTACATGGGGATCCTTTATGTTATGATTAAATAAACAAACTAGTAAATTTCTAACACATAGAAAAATAAAAAAGCCACTACAATCTGAAATGAATTAACAAGTGGAATGAAAGAAATAACTGCCATTATAACATTTTTTAATTTTAAGAATTTGCCTCACCTGCAAGATGTTCATTATCATCATTTTTATTCTAGTTTTCCTCTAGCTTCAGTGAAAACAGTCACACTTATTCTTTTACTTCTCACTAATGAGTATTCCACTGATTATCCTAACCTGAAGACGTATCTGTTTTTAATAGAAGCTGCCAAAACATAAAAATATATACATCTGTCTATTGTCTATTTCTCACATTACACACACACACACACACAAAATTACAGTAGTGACTACATTTAGAATAATCGACCATAATTCTCTATAAATATCATCTCTGCATATAAACAGTCAACTCAGAGAGCAACTTACACTTCTGATATGATAATAATGGCTTTATATCATGGATTAACATCACCACTGTTTTGTTGTCTGGTATGAACTGCTGACAAAACTCTGAATTAGATTTGAGGAAATGTTTTTTTTAAGAAGGGATGAGATAGCTTCCACTGTCCCTCAGAGTTTGTATAGTTAAAGTTCTTTATTTATAGGGTTAAAATACCAATGGAATGATCTATATCCAGGTTTAAACAAAATGATAACCTAGTTCCTTTCAAGCATTTTTTACACAAAGGTGTATGTCTTAGTAATTAAATTCAATAACCCATGACTTCACTGGGATTTAAGCATATACTGAAATTTTTTGCTGATCTGGACTAAAACTTAAACTCATATCAAGAAGAATCATAGAATCCCAGTCCTGTCAATGGGGCTATGGCACACAAACACATAATTGAAGATGAATGGCTGTATCACATATGGCATACAAACGAACAGCTAGAAAGAAATTCCTTCTGTCATCAAGTTCAGTCTACAGTCACAGGGAAAGCACAAAGTAGCCTCTTTCATAAATTTAAAATTAGTTTCTTTTTGCTCACTTAAAACCAAAACCCATCAGATTTTCAATAGTACCATTAATTTTTAGCCTTAATGGATTCATATTCAAGTTTTACCCATTTTTTTTAACCTCTTTTATCTTAAATAATTTTTTTTTTCACCTCGGTATTCATTCCTGAATCTATCTATAGAGAGTGAATAAAACCCCTCTTATGTATCAATCTTTACTTTGCTAAAGTAATTAAGCTAAGTTATTTCAGTAAGACAGGCACTTTGCTCTGCTGAGCAGCTTCATATGTCTTCTGAGCACTTCTTCCAATTTACATCTTTCTTGAACACAAGAATGAAAAATAGTATAAAGACTTTCAGATAAGGGCTCGCCAATCTCTTATGTAGCAGCTTTACTCCTTCCCATCTCTCCATACCAAACATGACAACGAATTACAGATTAATTCTATAGTGCACTTCCTCAGCTGATAAAATCAATAATTTCATCAAAGAACTATCAGATTAGTCTGACATTTTTAACTCTTTATGAAAGTCTTGTTCTATTGTATCTCATTTTCCATTCATCTCTATGACTTGGCTTTTTCAACACTTCAAAAATTATTTCAAAGTTTTGCTTTCTATACAGTTGAACAAATAAATACATAGTTTCCTGAAAGGTGTTTTTCTCCTAAAATGCTATAGCTAAAATATATATATAGCTAAAATAGCTATAGTTGCTATTTGTAGTATTGCTTGAGATGTTAATCCTTCCTCTCCCTTCCTAATGAAACCCTGTCTTCTTTCCTTATTTAATTTCTACTTATGTGGTCAAAGAATTTACTGTTTTGTTTAGTTCTCCGGAAGGTCTAATTCATCTTTATTTTTCTCAACCTTACTTTGCAACTTCTTGCAACAGAGCTCACTTTCTTGGCTGATAAATGTCATCTCTTTTCCTTGTAGACTCTTCACTTACTCCTAATATTTTTCCGGGGGTAGTTAAAGATTAAATCTTTCTCTGATTTCTTTTGCTTTTGCCTGGAAGAAAATTTTGGATAGTTTTACATTTTCATCTTATTGACGCTCCAACCCCCTGGCTATGAAATTTCCCAAATTAACTGACTTAGTATAGCTCCTTACTTTTCCAGAAAGAACATATTTGAATAAAATCTGTAAATAATAAAAGTATACACTTTAATATGTGAACATACATGTACTTGGTTTTGTGCTTATTTGTCAAAGCATCCTTCAACCTGGTTTTGTTTTCTTCATGTTTAACTGAGTCATACACTACTTATCTTTTATTATCAAAAGTGAAAATAAATTGGAAAAAATGAAAGGCAAACTTTCTCTGGGGAAGTGAATGACATTTTTCTTACCCCATTGATCAAAACACTGAGTGTTTACTCAGTGTTTACTGAATGGAAAGCTATGAGACATTATCTGACAATGGATGTTTGGAGCTTAATTCACATATATGTGGTACACATTGAAATGATACTTCTTATTTTTCTTAGCTGTTACTTTCTCTTTTAAAAATATCTATGGTATAAATGTGTAATTAAGGACCTTGATATCTGAGTCACTAACTGTGTTAGCTATAATGCTTTTTGTGCCATAGCCCAACCGGAAATGTTTTTATCTACAGAATAAACACTATTTTTCAACACAGATTACTAAAAAGAAACAGGATTGTTTCTTGTCCACAGAAATTATGCTTGAATGTGCAAGGGACAATATCTGGATATTTAATAAAACAGTTCTCAGGGTGATGAACACAGCAGGGCATAACACTTCTAACAGTTTTATCAACATCTGTATACATATTTAAAATTATAAAGAAATTTAATTAATAATAGTCAGAGATACTCTCAGTAGCAGTAGAAATGTGCTCAGGCCTATAATAAACATACGATCAGGAAATTTAATTGCAAATCTTTAACTCAGAATTGAGTAACAGATAAGAACTGGACTTCTACCTCAGTCAAAGGTACTGCAGAATTTCCATTTAACTGAAAATAATATTGAGCTATAGATTATTCATGGACCTAGATCTGCATTTAAAGTCCTGTATTTGGAAAGCAAGTCTAAAAGTTTTGATTAATTTTTCTTTATATATTTTTTCACCATTCTTACATGAAAAATAATAAAAATCAATTAACTCATACAGCCCTAAAGTACCTTCTCCTCCAAGACTAAGTCTTCATGACATAAGGATACCATGAAGTTAGAGAGATTACTCATATAAGGAATGTTTAAGTATTTTTCTCAATAGATGTTCTCTCTCTTGAAAGGTGTGAAATAATTTGCTTGTTAACCATAGCCATAAAAATAAAAAAAGTGTTCTTAGATCAAAAAGAATAACAATCCCAGTCCTCCCACAATATTTTGAAGTCTTACAAATTTAGGGTATAATAAAAACACCCTGCTCAAGGATTCCAGGGCACATGTATTGTGATTTATACTAAAACACATAGTGAGGAATTATTACAGAGAGAGGGTGGAAGCAAAACCTAAAAGGACTGTGTGTAGTAATATGTCATTATTTGAAATCTACCTGGGTTTTTTTCCTCTGGTCTGAGTAATTTTTCTAGAGTTTGATTTTGACAATATTAACTAAATATATTTGACCTGATAGCATGTTCCACTTCACATTACACTTGGAGATATGAAATCATGTTATGAATCTTCATTACTCCGCCTTCACAGGAAACCTACAAGCCTATTATTTCTCTTGCTTTGCATATGAATAAAATGAATTTGCAGCAAAAGTTTAGTGACCTTATTAAGGCCACATAGGAAGCAAGACACACCCTAAAATGAAGCAAATACTTTTTTTCACCCTAAATAACTTTCACCTCTAACCACAGGTTGACCTTAATTTCTTACAGCATTTACGGCCAGAGCCAGAATAAAATCCTGTGAAGCTTGGTCAAGTTCGTATTTCATTTTGGGCATTTGAGATCAGCATATTTCAATCTGCTCCTGGTTTAACTACCTTTCTTGCACATAAACTGATGTTTGCACCTTGCCAATAACAGAAACCTTCAGATTCATGATCACTTATTCACACATGTTTAAATTAAATTAAACATGTTTAAATCATTTCACTACCCATTAATTTGCATACCCTTGGTATGGCAGGGTTATTCTGTGACTAAAATACACATAAAAATACCTTTTCAAAAACATTCTTCTCTTGGGCCTTCTGTCACGTCACTAACAGGAAGCTGTTCCAGCTCCTGGCTATCACTTGTAAAGGTAAGAATAAAAACTACATATTGAAAAAAAAAAATTCCCAATAATTAACCAAGAAACAATTCACACAAACTCTTTTATTTTGCTCAAATGCTAATATATTGAGGCAAGAAAAGTAGAGACAAAAAAAACCCCAAAGGTGAATGCTGAGCAATAAGATTCAACATGATTTTATTGCAAACATTCAGCTAATCTAGAAAGCTTGAACTCTCTAAAGGTAAAATAAACTAATGATAGACTTTTTCTCTGTAGCAGCAGTATGTAAGTTTCTCCTTTATTGCAAAGTTTGATCCAAGACATCTCATCTCTCATAAGGAGCATGTCCTTATTTCCCACTCCATTCCCTCCTGCAGACTTTGGAGTTATCCCTGATTCCTCACAAAAGGCGGATGGAACCAGGACATGTTTGAGCACCTCGGACTGTAAAATAGTCCATGGACATTTCTTGGTAAGAAACACTGCGTAGTACAGTTGTGTGGAGAAAACTCCTTGAAAGCTCAGTTCACACTATCATTTAGACAAAAATCTTTTCTCATTTTAAACAGCATATCATTGCAAAGTATTCCTGAGCTCCCCCAGCACACACAATGAATTTCCAGTGCTTCTGATTTTACCAGAAACCCCAGAGAAATGTTTGCAATTAAAAGAGCATAATCTACATTAACTGACAGTAGAAAATATTAATTATTGCTCTTTTGCTTTGCCATAGCTCCACTGTATTTTTCTAAAGAATGCTACTGGCTTTCCTAGCTGGTATATAAATGCTTCCTTGGCACAAAGATCATGAACTAGTTCTCTCAAATTTTGTTAATTATTTCATAGCTTTACACAGCTACTGTAGATAAACAACATAATCTCAGTTTTATGAACACTGTGCTAGATATGCTCTAAGCAAGCTTCTACTTTTTCAGAATCTTTCCTTATCTTTGTTCTCCGTATCACTCCAGACTGTTAGCTGCAACTACCAGCACGTATTTTACTATTGTTCTTTCCTCCAACAATGTCGGAATGATTGCATAAAACTAGTAAGAGATTTGAAAAAAAGTGTAAATCTATGTGCAGAAACTCTCCCTGATAAGGCCAACTAAAATTTTTCTTTTAATATTTAAAGTGATACTGGATTTTCTATTAAGAAATCGTTTCAGTATCCACATTTACTGAGAGCTGTAGTTACCTTACATTAAAATGAGCTTGAATTGTTTTTTCCAGTTTAGTGTTGCCAATACTATAAGCAGGAACACAGATAAAAATCTGAGTTTCTCCCCTCCCCAAATGTTGTTGCTTCCTCCAAGAAAAAAAACCAAACCCAACATTGCATGACTATCTCTACTCTGTAAGTTATGACAGAAGAACATTATTACATTTGTAAACCATAGCACTCAAAAATTAGAAAATGTCAGAGTTTAGCAGTTGTTTTAATTCATCTCCTTTTGGATTTCTATTATAATGAAATCTTTAATGATCCTGTCACACAGTATTTTCCCCACAGGTTTGCCACTTCAATCAGTCTAGTAAAATTACACCCTCTTTTTCTCATTTGTGTTACAGAACCTCATGCCCACCTCCTCCATCCACCCTCTGGCTGTTTCTGAACCCATGATCACAAGCCCCCAAAGCCTCATTTCACCCTCCTCTGATTCTTAGTTCCCATGCAGAAAATCAACATAAATGAGTGCAAGTATACACAAACTTAACCCACCTGCAGTTTGGGCAGGAACCTGGCAAACAGTGTTGGTATGGCACCATACCTCACACACCAGCTCAGGAGGGCTGTTCTACCTCTGGCGGAGGCCTATGCTAGTGCTGCAACTTCCCAGACTACCCTACTAGACCATATCCAGCGAGTCCTTCCAGAGGAAGCTCACATTTATCAACATAACTGCATGTGTCAGGCACTGTTTGGGCAGCTGCCATCTCTCAACAAGGTTTCTAATTTTCCTACAATCCCTGCCCCGAATTGGTCCAGGCTGGGGATGTCTGTCACCTTCTCTGTTCTTTCTGTTTTGAGGTCTTTGTCCTGTATCTGCCCTACTCCTTCTGATTGTTCAATAGCATCTTCCCTCCTCCCCTTATTTGCTCGTCACTGTCATCTAAAGCCAAGCTGTAGACCAACTCCATCAGCCATCCTTTTGGATTGCTCCTCCTGCTTCTCTTTTCTGTGCTTCTCAACCTGTCACATTCATCCTGCTGACTGCAACGTCCAAGCTGCAACATATTTTCTACCTTTCGTATCCTTATCCATCTTAAAGGTAAAATTAAACATTTCCACTGAACAAAAGGCTGTTTACACAGCTTTTGACTTTCCAGAAGGAGGTCAGAACCCAATGGTTGAATCGCCTCCCCATCATCTCATCATTCATCACTGACAACTCTATTTTTTTCATTCTCTTCTTTCCTACCTCTGTCCCTAGTTAGGTCGTCTTTACCAAATTGTTGTCATGGCTCGCTCTGTCTGTTTCTTTTGACCTTGCTTGTGCTGTGGTGAAAAACAGCCTGAATTCCTTCTCTACAAAAGTCATTCCTAGTCCAAAAATCATCACTGAAGTAATTGAATCCTATGACTTATATTTGCTTCCCATAACCTCTTAGTTTATCACTGATTTCTTCAGTGGAATGGTAAGATAAAGCATGATCTTCCTCCTCTTGTCATAAAAATATACAGTCTCCCTCCAGCATCTACTGTTGTCTTCTTTCCTTCAAGGAAATGAATACCTTTTGCTTATGTGAACAGTCCTAGCCCATGGTCTTGTTGCTTTCTTTTTGTTCCCAAAGGCACATGGGGGCTAAAATAGTCCCAATAAAAATCACTTTTATGAAAATGAGACCATACAGAATTGCAGCGTTTCACCCTGCCTTTAACTGAGATTGGTGCACCTGGGTCTAGCAGTGAAACCTGCACTAATTTTCTAAAAGGAAGAGTAGGTAGATCCTCAACTACAGCTGCATTCAGGCATGCTATTGCTTATAATAGTCTTTAAGCTACATGACAACATCTATTTTCAGAGGTAAGATTAAAGAAAAAAAGAGGGGAATTGACAGAAATGACCTTGGAAAAGGAATCCTTTCCCAAGCAGCAATTACGACAACCGGCACTTCACTGTGCTGCAAAATTAGCCTGCAGAAGTGAATTATTTCAAAAAGATAAAAATAAATGAATTCAGTTTTCTTAGTTTGAACTTGAGGGTGTTTTTTTTTTAACTATGGAATTGTCAATAACAGCATATTATTTAAAGAATACAATAAAGATCCTGCTTTTCACATTTGCAGCCTTTTACAGTTCTACCATTAAAGTTTTACCTAATTTCTTTTGTAATTCTGGAGAACATAGCAATTTACAAGTCCCCATAGAAAAATGCTGCAAAACTACCAATTTAATTATTCTGATATTTCATGAACATATTTAGCTCAGCAATGATCAGAGCTATTTGTGCCAATCTATATCAGTAAAATCAAGAGAGCCGTTAGCATTCCGTAATCATGTAGAAACGGAACTTGATGTTTCCTGGCTATCATAACAAGGTTAAAGCCTTAGACAGCGTTAATCTCCAAAACTCCCCAACAGCAATGAAGTTATACTGATTGACATCAGCTGAGAATTGGTTGCTACAATATATTCAGAATAACGAAAACTCTTAAGAGTACTAACTTAAAATTCATTGCACAGAATAAATTCCAAAAAAGGATGAGCAGAGTTCTAGCTGCAGACCTAATTCAGCTCTTAAATCAGTAAGGTACAGCTTTTGACACTCTCCAAGTCCCCTGCTCCACAAAAGTCCTTGTGAGTACTAGACTTTAGACCTTGATCACACAGGATGCTGTGCATGGCTCACCAAGGACATATGGATCCCTTCACATCTGCAATCCATGTAGACATTGTGTTCTCTCTACACATATGGATAAAATAATTGCAGGCAGTATGAATCGGCAACACCACATATCATAATTTATATAACATTTACATAGATTCAAACACCAGTGGATGAATAGAAAATTCAGCATTTCTAGAAAGAAATAGAATTGTGATGCATCATACTTTAGTTGTCAAGCACTGAATTTTAATTTGAATAATAAAATAAAGGAGAAAAATAAAATAGATGAAACTGAAAAGAAAATTAAGAAGTTAAGAAGTGGTTTATTTAGTTGCCAGCTCTTCTTTGCATTTATGTAAATAGGCTGTTTCCTCAAATTACCAAACAACTACTAATAATTCTTTTTTACTTCTATGGCATTGCACATCTGAAATACATTGCAGAATCCTAACCCATCATTCAAGTGTTCTGTATGAACAATGCAAAACAGCAGCATTACATCCAATCAACAGCATTATTGCAGCATGACTGTATTCACGGATAGAGTGAAATACAGAGAACCAAATCCTTGCCTCTGTGGATGGCAAACGAGCCCAAATTTTTAGCAGAGTGATATTGGTGCTCATGCTGCCTGCAGAGAATGAACAGACAGGTTGTGCTCATGTATTTCTGGCCTTGATGAGTGAACTCCTGTAGTTAGAGTAGGCTCTGATTATCTCTACTCATCTCTTCCCTATGCTACTGCAGAACTCATTTGTGGAGCTGGAAAGTGATGGGAAGGTGATGTTGAACTTTCTTTACTGCTAGTCTCTCCCATGCTATAGGACTGTGGCTGTTTTCCTCTATTCATGCTTTTTAGAGACACAGAAAGAGGAGTAGGATATAGAATCATAGAATCATAGAATGGTTTAGGTTGGAAGGGACCTTGAAGATCATCGAGTTCCAACCCCCCTGCCACAGGCAGGGATACCTCTCACTAGACCAGGTTGCCCAAGGCCACGTCCAGCCTGGCCTTGAACACCTCCAGGGACGGGGCTTCAACAACCTCTCTGGGCAACCTGTTCCAGTGCCTCACCACCCTTAAAGTGAAAAACTTCTTCCTAATGTTTAATCTAAACCTGCCCTCTTCCAGCTTAAAGCTGTTCCCCCTCGTCCTATCACTACATGCCCTAGTAAAAAGTCCTTCCCCAGCTCTCCTGTAGGCCCCCTTTAGGTACTGGAAGGCCGCAATAAGATCTCCCTGGAGCCTTCTCTTCTCCAGGCTGAACAGCCCCAACTCTCTCAGCCTCTCCTCATAGGAGAGGTGCTCCAGCCCTCGGATCATCCTCGTGGCTCTCCTCTGGACGCGCTCCAGCAGGTCCATGTCCTTCTTATGTTGGGGACTCCACAGCTGGATGCAGTACTCCAGGTGGGGTCTCACGAGAGCGGAGTAGAGGGGCAGAATCACCTCCCTTGACCTGCTGGCCACACTTCTTTTGATGCAGCCCAGGATACGGTTGGCCTTCTGGGCTGCGATCGCACACCGCTTGCTCATGTCGAGCTTCTCATCAATCATCACCCCCAGGTCCTTCTCCACAGGGCTGCTCTCCAGCCATTCCCCGCCGAGCCTGTATTTGTGCTTGGGATTGCCCCGACCCAGATGTAGGACCTTGCACTTGGCCTTGTTGAACTGCATGAGGTTGGCTTGGGCCCACCTCTCCAGCCTGTCCAGGTCCCTCTGGATGGCATCCCTCCCCTCCAGCGTGTCTGCCTCGCCAAACAGCTTGGTATCATCAGCAAACTTGCTGAGGGTGCACTCTACCCCACTGTCCATGTCGCTAACAAAGATGTTGAACAGTACGGGTCCCAGTACCGACCCCTGAGGAACGCCACTCGTCACTGCTCTCCACTTGGACACCGAGCCGTTGACCGCAACCCTTTGAGTGCGACCATCCAGCCAGTTCTTTATCCACTGAGTGGTCCATTTATCGAATCCATGTCTCTTCAATTTAGAGACCAGGATATCGTGTGGGACAGTGTCAAACGCTTTGCACAAGTCCAGGTAGATGACATCAGCAGATCTTCCCTTGTCCACTGCTGCTGTAACCCCTTCATAGAAGGCCACCAAATTTGTCAGGCATGACTTGCCCTTGGTGAAGCCATGTTGGCTCTCGCCAATCACCTCCTTGTTTTCTGTGTGCCTCAGCAGAGTTTCCAGGAGGATCTGCTCCATGATCTTGCCAGGCACAGAGGTGAGACTGACTGGCCTGTAGTTCCCCGGGTCTTCCTTGTTTCCCTTTTTGAAAATAGGGGTTATGTTTCCCCTTTTCCAGTCAGCAGGAACCTCGCCAGACTGCCACGACTTCTCAAATATGATGGCTAGTGGCTTCGCGACTTGATCTGCCAGTTCCCTCAGGACCCACGGATGTATCTCATCAGGTCCCATGGACTTGTGCACCTTCAGGTTCCTCAGGTGGTCTCTCACTTTATCTTCCTCTACAGTGGGCGGTGCTCCGTTTTCCCAATCCTCTCCTTTGCAATCTGCGTCTTGGGCAGTGCGGCTGCTGTCCTTGTCTGTGAAGACTGAGGCAAAAAAGTCATTGAGTACCTCAGCTCTGTCGCTGTCCCGGGTGACCAGTTCTTGCGTATCCTTCCGGAGAGGGCCTACACTTTCCCTAGTCTTTCTTTTCTCGCTGATATACCTATAGAAGGATTTTTTGTTTGTCTTAATGTCCCTGGCCAGATTTAGTTCTAGCTGGGCTTTAGCTTGTCTAACCCGCTCTCTAGCTGCTCGAACGATTCCTCTGTAATCCTCCCAGGTTACCCGGCCCTGTCTCCACTCCCTGTAGGCCTCCTTTTTTCTTTTGATCAGTTCCAGGAGCTCCTTGTTCATCCACGCAGGCCTCCTGGCTTTTCTGCCTGCCTTCCTCTTTGTAGGAATGCATTGCTGCTGTGCTTGGAGGAGGTGGTCCTTGAATATTAACCAACTTTCTTGGACCCCTCTTCCTTCCAGCGCTTCATCCCACGGCACCATACCAAGCAGATTCTTCAAGAGGCCAAAGTCGGCTCTCCTGAAGTCCAGGGTCATCAGCCTGCTGCAAAAAACCCACAACCCTATATGTGTATGCCTACATATTTTAAAAGTTCTACAATTGCTTTGATATAATAGCTGCAGAATCATATTTGCCAAGATGATGTGATATTCTTCAGCTCCCAGAAGTGAAAATTGGTCTATATCATTCAGAACCAGTTTTCTCATCTTAGACTTGGCAGCACGTGTCACTGGAAAATAAGCTTGGAAGTACACTTCTGTGAGAGATTCATGGAGCAGTAGAGACAAAGTTAATGGAACATTTAACTATGTCATATGTTTTTATAAGTGGAGATGAAGGGAAGGAAATCCCTTCCCATCAGTCTCAGTCTACAGGGTCACTATTTTCTATTCATCTCTACGTGCTTTTTCTAGCACAGACACAGCCACCGCATTGAAAGGGGCAGAACGGTGTGTTGTTGCCACTGGCCACCCCATATCGGCCAAGGAAATTGCTCTTTAAGTCTTCCCACATTTCCTGTGGTCTCTCTTTGGGGTATGAAAGAAGAATTGGGGTATGAAGGGAGACTGTGGCACCACATGGAGCACTGTGTGGAGACACACGTTGCTCTCTCTGCCACGTGCTGCAGTTCTGCGCAATACTGTCTGAACAGGGGCACTACACAACTCACGAGGAACAGAGCAGCTCTGCACAATGATGTACAAACATGCTATGAACCAAAATACAGATCAATACATTATAAATGTTCTGCTCTCTCTCTAACAAATCCCCCTTCTCTCTTCCTTCTGTGTTGTTATGGGACTAAATTAGAAGCAGTTTTTATAAGTACATATTTAACACCTCTGATGGAGTACCTAATAGGAAGAAAAGACATTTTCAACATCGTGCCATGATCCTGCATCAGAACAGAGGTAGACTGGAAGAATGCGCAGTGCTGGAGCACTGCAGAGCCTCCTGTGCATGACTTCTGGAATGCTCAGGTTGAGAGTCTAGTTTCCGTAATTACTCATTGTTTTCTTATTTCTGTATAACTCTTACACCTTTATTAATCCTTCTGGCCAGCAGCGTGAAGTGCTTTGTGCTTTGAGTTTAATGGGCCTGACGACATCGATCTGTTTAAGCTTTAACTTTGAAGGATTGTTAGTGTTGTGCAGATCACATCTTTATAGATGCTACATGGAATCACATAATGAAAGAAAATTAAGCTGCTATAAACATCACTGTATTGTCTGGGGAAGCAGTGCATTATTTTACAAGATGCAGAAAGTTAACGCCTGTAGTAATTTAACAGAATTCTACCAGGGACATAGAGAACTAAATTAATTCTCACTTCAATTCAATGAAAGTTCATGATGATATTTCACTTGAGCAGCAAAAAATGCACTCCCAAGTTATGACTGTGCCTCTGTACATTTCCTATGTAACTTTGCTTATGTTCTTAGCTGGTAAGTTAAAAGCACCACTAAAGCAAATTTTTTTTTTTCCAATGCCTAAACCAGGCTAAGGTGTTAGTGTTCTTCTGCCTTTTAAGACCAGTCATAGCAGAATCGGGGAAACAAATAGTAATCACTTCAGGAAAGGCTTCATGAAATGAAACACAAATAGTTCTGCCTTTTTTTTTAACTGCATGTACAGCATACCCTGGATTTAAGGTGATCTGCAGCCAAAAACAATGGTCTGTTTTCAGATTATTAAAAAAATCAGGATATTGTAGAACATTTTCAATTATTACACAATCATGTATAAATTTATCTTCAGAAGTTATCAACCTGTTCCCTCCACCACCCAAACGGCTTCACCGACAACAGCCACATGGTCTAATCCTGTGTCATGTACCCTGAGACCCGGGAGATCACTCGAGTAACTTGCCAGGAGGATAAGAGGTGCATTTTTTGCTCAGAGCTTACTGTCTCTCCAAAAATATAATTATCCTCTTCAAATTCAGCTCTTGTCTAGTCTTTGGTAACTGTTTATGACCGCAGACATTTCCAAAGCAGAGTAAAAGACCAGTTACTATATTTTAAATTGCAGTCCATGCCAAAGCATGTCCTTGACGACAGCAACGCTGTGGCCTCAGGAAGCTCTTGTCCAAGTCAGGAAGAATTCTACCTTTCTACGAGAGCACGATCTGGCCTTTGGCCATAATGCACTTAAAGACATATTCTCAGCAACCCCTCCATGTTTCCGAACTCAGTGAAAATTACCATTAGAAAGTTACAGTGACCAGTGAGCTACAAGGAATTTATATGGGGAGTTTTGCTTTTTATAAATGAAAGTGATATACGTGGTACATAATGTCTTTTTACTGAGCTTTACCCATGACCTTGAAAGGCAACTCTGTAAGGGTTGTTCCTTCAGTACAAAACATTGCAACCTTATTTCTAGAATTTCAGTTAGAATCTTTAAATTTCGAAGTCATTATTATGCTCACTTGACCTAAAGTTACCAAAAGAAGATACATCATTGCCACAGTGTTAGGGAAATGTTGGTGTATGTGCACACTGCTCACTGCATGAAACTCGTATTGAAAAATGACAACGTCACCTCCAAGGTCTGTACCGAGCTAAAGGACAAAGCTGCACTTCAGTTTCCCCCATGATGTGTCTCCATTTCAGGCCACTCCACCGTCTGATGGACAAAAAATACCAGGCACAAGAAGCAAAGACATTTGTTTTTATAACAAACCCTTCTACTTTATCTTTTCCATTTTCCTTTGTGCTCATCTTCTTTTAAGTTTCCTTCTTTTGTAGAAGAAAGAACTTAAATTTGTAACCTTTTTTTTAAAAAAACAAACCTTTAATCTTTATTCAGAATTCTCTTTTATGATGCTAATGGAGGATTATACAAGAACTAACATTTTCTTATGTTTATTATTGTTGCTCAAGTCTTCCACATTTAATAAAAGAGGGACAAAGAGAGACAGTATAATTGCATCTTGCAGAAGCCTTCCCTTTTCTTTCAGACTTTACTGCTTTTTCAGAACTTTTAAAAGAATTTCAATAAAACAGGAACTACTTAACAGAAATAAATTCTTTAAAGCATAGAGCTCGGATATTTTCCTCAACTTAGTAGGCAGAAAAAGCTCTTAGAGACACAGTGCCTCATGGACTTCAAATATTTTTTTGAAAAAAAGGAAGCTAGTGGAAGCATGGTCACCACTGAATCCCTCAGAAATCCTGGCCCTTCTTCCACTTCTTTCCTCCAGTTCAAAATGAACAGCTCTGATCCAGGCCAGAAGTCATCTTGCATCTTACTTAGAAGAGTCTGAAAAGTAAAAATCTCTACAAAAGCCCACCAGACATATCAGAGTTGGGAGATGCAAATCGAGGATAATGACAGGAAAGGAGTAATTAAATGCTCTTTTTTTGTGAAGATGACAAAAGGAAGGATTTTCTCCAAAATCCATCGCTCTTTTCCAGGACATGGCATTATAAAGTACAAAACTGGAATGACAACTATTCTCTGAGAGCTTTAAATTCCAGACTACTAAATTGTTTCTGGCTCTAATTGCTGTGTTTCTGAGTCAGTACAATTTTGACTGTGTACTTAAATAGTGGTGAGTTGGTGCTCAAATCCTGATACAAGTACAGATGGATTTGCATTGTAGATAAAAAGACTGATGATCTCATGGCAAGTTTTGAAGCACTACAGGAAATTATCATTATTTTTTAAGCGCACAAAGATAAACTAAAGATTAGATAATACGTATTATAGCTAACCTCATTCCACATGATGCACAGGTGAATAAAATCTGCCACATAACCTTTGGTAATTTATGGGGAACTCTACATTACTTCACATATTCCTTGAATGAAACCCTGAATGGTCGAATGACTCACTACTCAGCTGTACTTTTTACCATCTCATCACAGGATTAGAAAGAAAGAAGAGAAAAAGAGGATATGGAACCAGCCTGATTTTTACCCAATCCTTGAGAAGGTAGCTGCATTAGATTATCCAGAGGACATAAACCTTGAGGCATATTTGGGAAAGAGCCTTATTGTATGGACTAGACTTACAAAGTTTCATTATGTAAGCATTAGCTTTGGTGTCAGACACCTTCTCCAACCCGTGTACAGCCTCAAGTCATAAGCTTCCTTTCCCTGCCCAGTTGCTGAAGGCTTGGAGTCAAACACCAAACCACCAGCCTGCTGAGCGGGGAGTCAGCCAGGGTTTAGTCACACAGAGTCAACAACATGGGGTGTTTGTCTCTTCTCTCCACCAGCAAAGTTTTCAAACAAAAGCAATGACTTCTACTGTGCTTTGTATGGTACCTGATTTATTTTACGTTAACATCTAGAAAACATACTCCTCTGGGAGCCCAAATGTTTGCCCTAATAGAATTAATCCTGACATTAGCTAGGACATTCACATGACTGCCCAGACCAATGTTATAGGTGTTTAAGTACTTGTACTGATGAGAACTTAAGCAACTAAGTATTTTATCTCTCTGTAAAGTTGAATAGCAAAAGAAAATGGATTTTAATGATCACAGATCGACAAGAACCAAAAGTCTACCTAAGCCTACATATGTCCCTCTGTGGTTCTAACCCTAACAGGTGCTATGGAAATATAAAGTAACTGCTGTATAAATAAGAATGATGGCTTTAGGCACCTATGGCAGTTTTTGACATATGAGCAACTACCTCCTATTTCATTCTGTTCAGACACATAAAAACTTGGCACTATAAGCTGTATATACTACCAAGATGTTGTTTTAGCTGCAACAATACTAGCTTCTTCACAGCAGTATTCCGGTAGTGTTGGCCACTAAGCGAATTTGATGTGCCAACTCAGACACCATTGAAGAATCTGAATGCTTTAAACTTATTTTTAATTCACTCTAGCACCTCCCAAATTTCACTGGCATATTAGCACCATCTTCTTTAATCAAAGATTGTCTTTTTTTGCCTCTAGTTCAAAAATATTTTTTTATTCTTTTTAATTTTCATCTGAAAAATGTGATCACAAGCCTTATTATTCTAAGTTATTCTGATTAGATAACACTACGAGACACAATTAACATACAAAATATAATCTTGCCATCCCTGGTAGTATTTAAAAGACGGGTAGACATGGTGTTTAGGGACATGGTTTAGTGGTGGTTTTGGTGGTGTTAGGTTGATGGTTGGACTTGATAATCTTAAAGGTCCCTTCCAACCTAGACAATTCTGTGATTCTACGATTCTGCTGTACACTTCTTAAATCATACAAAGTCATTCATTACCAGAAAATAAGAACAATTAGGTACTGATGTTGACAATGTATAGGTACACAAATTTAAGGAGGAATGATAAAATGCATGCTTCACTGACCTGGTATAACCAAGTACATTCCAACTAATGCAAGACTAATTCTTTGCCAAAAGTTGTAAAATAACTGGAAGAACCTAAGTCTGCCCGTAATACTTTAGATCACCTACACTCATGCGTAGGAAATGCTTTTGCTATCTTTTCCAAATAGTTTGTGTTCAGACATGAGAAATAGTAATAGAGTATGCAGCCAGCTGGGCCTCATCAGCTGCAACTGAGCAAAGCATGGGGCAACCAGGGGAAGCTGCACGATGATGGCAGACTGAGGGGCTTTGCACCAAGTTGTGCTAACTTGTGTGCATTGCAACTATTCACTGAGAATGTCAACAACTTTATAATAGCACTGCATAGGGATGCATTCCTCATACGCTCTTTTTCCCAGCCACTCCTCTGGAAGGGCAAAAGAGGGAAAGCCTGTTTATCACTTGAGACTGCACAGAACAGGACAGGTACACAGAGATTTACAGAGGATTTGCATGGATAGAATGAAAAAGCAGTAGCCCAGCTCTTCACTGCAAGGGGTATCTAAAATGGTGAAGGGAACAGACCTGCTACACCAGGAATGCAAGCCCAGTCAGGAGATGTAGGTAGTGCTGATAACCTTCCACAAGCAAACAGAACTTGCAGAGGCTCAGAATCACTCAACATTTGATGTATTTTAGTGGAACACAATGCAGAACAGGCCATCTCTAAAGGAACAAGAGTTGGCTGGTTTTGGTTTGTTTTTTTTTTGGGGGGGTGGGGGGGGGTGGGGGTGGCTTTTTTTGTTTGTTTGTTTGTTTGGGTGTTTTTGTTTTTTTTTTTAACAGATGCTGCTACTATTGCTAGGAAATCTTGTGTAAAAGCAGCTTCTGAAAGGAAATCTTGCCAAATAAATATTTTGAATGCCACCATAGTTTGCATTTTCCAGTGAATTAAAGGTCATTAAATGACAGGCTATTCTTGGATTCTAAGAGCTCTTCAAGAAGGAGTACAGTGCAACGTGCATTTGTCAATTAAATGAAGTCTTCTGTGAAATGAGTGAATCATAGCAGGACAGCTCTGCTGCATGATTCCTGACACACTTGCAATCAAACTTTCCAAGACGTGCCCTACAACTTCTACAGAGAGAAAATAAAAAAAAAAGATTCTATTTTTGCAAGAAGGCTTTGGATGTTTTCAATTTAAAGCTTGAAAAAAAATGATGTTTCTGTGTTTCTTTAAGATTAACAAATGCCAAAAGACAGGTCAAGCATCCAGTCAAGTCAGTACCAACATGAGTTGAACTCATATCAGTACCAATATGCATTGAAAAAGAAAGCTTATCAGTCAATCAAAAAAAAAAGGAGGAAATCAGAAAATAGAGATGACTTGAAATGAGTGGTGGTGTGCATTTTGTCATTAGCTAAAGGCCACTAGAACACAGATAGAGACTGCACCATCAGCAGTCTAGAGTGAATTTCATTCTTTACTGCTTATAAAGTGATCCACTAATTTTGTGAACAATGTGAAAATATCAACATATCACATGTATTACTGGTTATTTTCCACAAAAATACAAAGGAAATACATTGATAAAATAATGACATATGTAATTTATTATTTGAAAATTTAATACCAAAACCAATCTAATTTCTAACTGGAAAGAATATTGTTTTCTAGAGCCTTTTATATATGTCCATACCGGCCTTTTAAAATTTGAAGACAAGAATTTTAAAGCTGAAATTATAACACTGTTCTGCATTTAAATCCGAACTGCTGCTTTCATTTGAAATACAATCTGGAACCTCTGCATTATTATAATTTTTTTTAAACCAAAATATATTTCTGCCATCTCCACAGTAAGAACATTTCCATATTCAGAATCATTGAAATAAATTTGACAGAATGATTTGAATAATCCATATTAGATTGATAGCTAGTCAAGAGGTTGATGAGTTAATAACAGTAATACATCAGAAAAAGAAAAGTGCATTGGGTGGAATCAAAACCTGGAGATACAGGAGAAATATAAAGTTGTGACAAACTGTCATGGGACAAAAACAGGACAGTGGTACCCTCAGGATAAAGGTAAATAAAAAGGAAAGGACTTGCAGAAAAGAGTTTTCCTCCTAACAGTTTTCCACCAGTAAATTATAAATTAATCTCACTCCTACTGGTGAAACCAAAGCTTTATTCACTTTTCAGATGTTAAAAAGCATTTATTATTAAAGGATTTATTCTAGCCAGACTACTTTTTAATCTAAAACAAGGTGCCACTAGAGGCACTAGTCCACTGACACTGGCCTACCACACACAGAAGCTTTGAAATTCTTTCTTCCTAAGACCCAGAAAATGTGAGGAGTACCTTGTTCTCTAAAGGTGGGAGCATGAAAAAAATTGCAAAGCTTGAAAGAAGCTTTAAAGTATTCTCAGTTGTATAATCTCATTAATGCAACATAGACATGACCTTTTTAAAGGAAGGGAGCAGTGGCACAGAGCGTGGGGTCCGAACAAACCAGCAAGGACTTGGGCTCCAGCCGGTGTGAGGAGGCTGCTGAACTGCAGGTGCAATTCAGAGACATAGATGTGAGCTAGCTGGTTATTTGCTGGACCCGAACTTGGCCAGCTGCTTAACAATTCACGTAAATTGCTCAATATGCATCAGAAGATCTATTCACAAGGAACTCCATCCTCACTACCACAGACTTTCTTCAGTTGTCATTGTAGACAAAAGCCCCAGAAGAGAAAAACAAAAGAAGCACATCCTGCCAAAATTGATACTGGACCTTTTTATTCAACGACGCAAATATGGACTTAGTAGCTTAATTTGGGCCTCCAGTTCTGAGTATCAAGTGTTTTACACAACTACTCTTTTTCTTTTGTTGCTATTGTTTTGAATTTGTAAAAGCAGCTGTTGGTGCTCCATGTTCACTGTTCAGTTGTTCTTCAGATGATCACTGAGTAAAGTAAAGATTATCCACTGTCACTGACAGTTTATCTTCTACAGACTGAGAGATGACAGAGAGGATTCAAAAAAAAAAAAAAGGCTTTAAATGATACTAAGAAAGACAACAAATCTAAAGGTCATCCAAAGACGTGAAAAGTTCCACACTGAAGAAGCTTTTTGAAGCAACTTCCGTCTATGCAATTCTAATGTTCCCATGTGAACTGCATTACCCATGCTTTATCACAAAACTTGGACAAACTGGCATGTGCTTCTGCCTTTATGTAAAGTAACTTCCCTCAAGAAAAAAAAAACATTTTTTTCACCTATTTGACTGTAGCTGGCAGCTAAATGTACCTAGAGGATACATTTTCAAACCTTTTAATATCAAGACGGCAATTCAGAAAGATCTCAGAGTAAATAAAAAAATGGTTTAGAAATTATAGGAATTCTTACATTCAATAATGCTGTAACTTTTGTTAATCATATTGGTAATCCTCATCATTTCAAAGATAGTTTTGTTATTCCAGGAAAAGGTCAATAGTACATCTAAGACCTGCAGGCTGGAAAAGCCTACTGTCACAGGGAGATATAGTCTGCACCCAAACTTTAAGCTGCTCTAGGTGAGTCAAGAGCTATGGCTTGTACTTGTAAAATAAGTTAATTGTGGCCTCTTCTATTATTTGCTGTTCTTCTGCAGAGACAAGGTACTTTATCAGATTTATGCTATTGCTCCTCTAGTTTCCTGCTAGTTCTCAAGTAATCAATAAGATTAGTGCTATCATCAAAATTAATTTAAAACTGTCACTATCCTTTATCCTTTTGGTACCCTGTGAATTTGAGAACTCATTTTGCAACACTAGAAAACCTCCTCAAAGTTAAAAGCAAAATGGATCAATTCTTGGGGGCAATCAGCACAAATGCTGTAACTAAACTTCTCATCTGGCATTATGCATGTGTTATATCACATATAAATAATTACAGACATATGATTAGCAACCCATGCTGCTTGCCAGAGACATTAGTCTTTAAATCACATGCTGGTTAACATCACTTAAGGAAGTTATACAATATTCTTTTTAGGAAAAGGGTTTAAAAAAAGATCAGGTTTGCAATTTCAGAGCTTTTTCCTGCTTTTTTTTGGCTGCAAAAACTTCTAGTGACTTTAGCAGTATTATATCAACTCTCCAGTTGTCAATGCATCACATTACCTGTTATACAAATAATTTATATTGCCACTGCAGTATAAAAAAAATAAATCACTGGCTTTGGATCATTTGATTTTGAAAATGGGGGAGAAAAGCACGGTGTTTAAGGGAGCAGAAAGGGAGGATTGAAGGAGTGGAAGAATGGGAGTGGGGGGCAGAATTAGCAGTCTCACTTTCTTACAGGTGTGACCTGGGTACAAGGACCCCAGAGAAGCACAAACTGTTGTAACTGTACAGCCAATGAAATGATCCTAATGTCTTCATATGATCTTTTATGGGACATTTGAGCTGTAATATCATAAGTGGCACACAACTACTGCTCTTTATTTTGTTACATCTCTACTCACTTCATACTACAATTATACCACAGCAGACACACTCCATCTCCCCTTCTTAAGCAGTATTTATTTTCTTTGGATACCTGTTATTTTAAGGCGAATATTTAAAAAAAGATTTATTAGTCACTGAATAGCTGAGAATTGATGTCCTTAATATGTGGAGTAGAGAAATTTCTGAGAAAAGGTGACAGAAATTATATGTGTTTTCTTTCTCATAATTAATAAACAGTACAATATTCTCTATCATCAGCCTTGCTATTTGTAGATAAAGTTTGGGTGTCTGTTTACCCTAGATCTTAATTAAGGCAAAATTGTAATTCACTTTAATAAATTAAAAAAAATATATATTATTTTTGCTTGGTTTTCTTTTCATCTACTGCTTCCCACTGATGGCAATGCAGTGCTCACAGCCCAAACACACTTTGAGCCTGAGCAATGCTTCGTGCCCATTGACTGAGAGGCAGCGTAGTGCTGACTGTAACCTTTACCACCTTGCTCTGAAACAGACCAAAAAAGCCCCATAAAAATCACACAGAAAAGTCAATACAAAGATGCATAAGCCAATCTCTTTTAACCAGGCATTCCCATCGTCTTCAGAGAAACGGGGTCAGAGCACCATGTGCATTTCCAGGAGGTAATTAGGAATACTACATGTAGCAGTGGAAAAGATAGCAAAGTCCATGGGCACCAGTTTAACCACCACTCCACCCACCTCATGCAACTGTCTGTGCTGTGGGTTTATTTGTCAACCGTTCTCTCCCTCTTCTATTCAGGCTGTCAGTTATTTGAAGCAGTGACCTCATCATCATCTTCTGGCACACGTGGCTGTGCTGCATACAGCACAGTGGGGCCCTCATCTCATGTAATTACCCAGTTTCATTTAATTTTGCCTGAGATACAAAAAAGGCTGAATAAGCTTGCCAATGATTCTGCAAACACACCTTGGAGGTGTGCTCAGATACACAACAAGAAGAACGTTTCCCAAGAGCTCTCCATTGCTCTATTCTAAGCCATCAAAGTCAAGTCAAAGCGATAACTAACACTTGTCTGAAAGAATGAAGTAGTCATTAAAGTTAGGTACTGTTATTTCCAGTGATGCGGACGTTTCTTGGCAGTACGGTGTGCTAAGCACAGGTTATTTTATCCTAAGAATAGTTCCCTATGACGTCAAACTGGCAGATCTTTTAACTGACAATATCTGGACTTTCTAATTTGTTTCTTTTAAGAACAAAGCTGTGCACTGAATTTCCACTCTTGAAAGACACTTTTGACACTGAACAAACTTATAAGAAAAATATATGAAACCACTGGCAAGTCTGTTTCACACATTCCCTTTTGAACGCTCTTGGCTACATACTTTTTAGAAGAGGAACAAAGTATTTTACAAACTAAATTTGAAAGGCCTCACATTTGTCGAAATACAGCTTAGTCAAATATATCTCCCATCCTTATTCAGAGCAGCAGAACTACACACACAAAGTTTCTGCGTGGGATGTACCTTCACCCAATACATATTTATTGCCCACTTGACTTCTGCTACTGTTTCTTCACCTTTAAATTCAGAAACTGTAGATGAAAACCTGGGTATGTAGTTGGGATTTTCTTCAGTATTTACTCAATATCGTCACTCCCTTGTTATAGTGGCTAATATAAAAGGTATTAGAATTAATACAAACTGTTCTACGATAACACGAATGAGGCCCAACCCCAGTAATGAGAGGCAAGCCTCATCATAACTTAGTTTATACACACCCAGAGGTGCCTTAGTTCTTCTGATTGGAACCCACAAAGAAGACTATAAATGACTATGGTCTCCCAATATAATACATCTCTTTGCCAGAGGGAAGGACCTTGATTGTTTTTGAGATGGAGATTTCTTGAGGGCTGAAAGTGTGGAGTGAATTCCCCTGCGGCTGTGTCCTCACCACCCTGCAGCAATTTCTGCTTCAAGTAGAAACACATTTTATTGACTTCAGTATCTACAAAAAAAAAAAAAAAGCTAATGGCACTACCTTTGCCATATAGACAAACAAAAGTAAGTCCAAGAAAGAAAAAAAAAGAAAAACAAAATCACTGCATACACTTTCTATTCTGGGAAAAGGACTAGACAATAAAGAGAAGCACTTTGTAACATATAAGGCTTCAACAGTACACAGACAATACTGCAGTATGTAGATTAAATATATTTATACACAGACCAGATTATACTAGAATAGAACAAAACCATGTTTGAAAATGAGGCTCTTATTTAAACTCACTCAAAATGACCAAAGAATCTTATTATTTGCAGAAAATGGATAAAAATGAGAAATCACAGCAGAAAGGAAGGATATTATTAAGTGTTCATAGGTTTTATATTTGCAGTTCAGTGTATATATATCCTCACCTAACACAAAGCAATCGTAACGCCAACAGGCAAACTAAGCAAAAGAAGGAATTAGCATCACTATTTCATGTGTGGGGAAGTATAGTACATAATAACTGCGTTTCTTCCCTCTGGTCACTCACATATAGCATGTGGCTGAGTCACAAACTGAACCTTTTCTCCTATGTTGCTGACAAATGTCTTAAATAAACCATCCTTCCTCCAAGTCTTATGTGTTAATAGTAGTACTGCATTATCCAATGCAATAAGCTTGAGCCACACACTCAGTCCTCTACATTCGTTCATCATGGTTGTTTTTCTAAATGCAAACACTAGGAAGGAAAATTCCTCAGCCCCACGACTTTTTTTTTGTTAATTATTTCACATTATCTCTTCTGACATGTGCCCAGTGAAGGATGCACTTCTGGGCTGTATCCTTCAGTGGCGTAAATCAGTGCAGTGGGATAGAGTAATTTACCTGAGCTACTGTTGATCTGAGGTTATATCCCAGAGGGTATCAATGGAAATATTTTCAAATTAATAGATGATTTTTTACTTCTATGAATCAGCTTGTCATTGTTTGACTTTTTCCAGTGCTGTTTAATCAGAATGTCTTCCACTATGATTTCATATTCCCCGTCTGGGAAGGAAGCATACAGACTCTATTTCTAACCACATCTCTATTAGTTTGCCAGCTCTTAAAGAAATGGAATTCGCAATTGCTTGGAAGGATGTATCAAAGGAGACAGGTCTGACCATGACTATCACTACCAGAACTGCTTTCCTGTCAAATACTCTCCCCAAAGCTTTATTCTCGTGATAACACATAGTTAGAGCTCTCTCTTTTTGCATTAGTGAAGACTGGAAAAGGTGCTTGCCCACATGGCAACTGCAGTTTACCGAGAGCAATACCAAGCACAAGGTGCTTGACTAATGACTAATTTGTTGTCTGCTAATAGCATTCACAGTCCTAGATGTGTTTCATGGCCTATCTCCAGACCTCTGGACTTGGACAGAAAGGGAGAGTGTCAGATACAGCTTACCTGTGTTTAACAACTACCACTTCTTCCCATGGCTATTTTTCTGTATTGTAGGACAACCTCAATAGTGAGTGCTCCTAAATAACTTCAGAAATAACTTTAGGGTATAAAAACTATGCTAGAAACCCATGCAACAAAAAAAGCTGAAAAAAATTAATGAGACAAACTTCAGTCAGGTCTTCTGAACTTGGAGACCTGTGAACCTTTCTTTCCCCCCAGAACAGCCTTTTTCATTTTTTGTATTCCTCTAAATGGTCAGCGTATTTCTCATTTCATCTGTATTACTTTTGTTTTCCCAACAACTGAAGTTGTGTCCTCCTGCTTGCATTAAAACAAGAGCTGGGCCCTGACAGAAGACCACTGCCCAGTCTTCCTTCTCAAGAGTGCATATTTTCATTGATACTATTCGCAATACTGTATCTTTAAAAAAGTTTCAGGTTCTTGACCTTGTCTGTTGGAAGCTTTATTGCTTTTCTAACTCAGCTTCAAATTAACAGAACTTTTTCTTCATTTTCTTGTTTATGTATCAGTTTCATTACTGCTGCCACACAGCTCTGGGGACAGAGCGAGTTAACGGCTGCATCTCAACTGCTGCAAATACAATCGCACGTTCTGCCCTGGGATAGATGCGTGTAATTCCTGTTGACAATGCAGGGAAAATCAATTTTGTATGGCACTGAGAACTGCAACCACTTACAGAAGGCAGCATTTGACTCTTAGGGTTACACGATCATTTCTAATTTGGTAGGAAGTGGCACTGCGTTATTAAAAATAGAGAAATGTAAGAATTAAAAACCCAATGAATTCACCCCATCCACAGGGGCCACAGTTTCTGAGGGCAGAATTGATCCATTATCCTCATGGCATGCGTTTTTGGCTCATCCATCCTTCGGTGCACGCAGGGCACAATGTAACGTACAATTCAAATTCTTTTCCAATAAATACTGGCTTACCTGTTCTAACTAGGTTTGGCTTATCTTGATTTAACCCAGGTATGGATTTAGTTCTCTGCTTCCTAATTTCTCAGAAAACACTCCCTCAATTCACGTAAGTGAAAGATGTCTTAGTCTGACCTGGAAGGCTGTGGAACCAGTAGTCATGCCCAGTGCACTGCTAGGGACAGCGCTGTCAGTCTGAACAAAAAGCAAAGAACAGTAAAAACTCAAGGTCAAGGACTCTCCTATAAAGGTTCTCCTGGTTTCACTGGCAATTATACGTCTATAACTGAGGAAAGATTGTAGGTGCATTTTTAAAGGGAAAAGGTTACCACCTATTTTTCAGAACTTTTTTGTCTTTATGTTACAACCTTGTCATTGGAAATAAAAGCTATGTTTGTCTGCAGTTGGCTTTCACTCTCTCTTTCTCCTGCACAAGAATTTGTCCAAATTGTGTGTTGCTTTTGCTGTGTTAGCATCTCTTGTAAGATTGGTAAAAAGTACATGGTTAGTCTCGTCTCATTAAGTGAGTTTGTGGGCAATGGTATAGTCAGTTAAATATTACTGCTGTATACCAAAGAAATCTCCTTACCAGTTGTAACTGTTTGGATGGCTAACCATTACCTTTAGCCTTTGCACAGAGCTTCAAAAAAGACTGCCCAAAGGAGAAAATTTTTAACACCGGCACCGTTGAAAAGTAAGTTCATGATTCAAAAATTAGTTAAGTTGTATGAAAAAAAGAAAACAGTTGAGAACATTTTCCTTCCTAAACATGAACGCTGGAGATGATAGAATAAAATTGCATTAAAATGATTCACCTCAATTGTGACTGAAGGGAAATCTGGGTTTCAATCTATGTGGGGGTGTCCTTTCCATTTATCTGATTATGGAAACTTCTTTAGCTAACCACATATCACCCTGTCTGCATTTGTCCATTTTAAAATGCCCACATTTCAGGAGGGCTACTTTCATAGAACTTTCAAGAAAATTTCAAAGAAAATATGCCACCCACGCACTACTTTTTTTTCTACCACCACTATTGAAGATGGTCTTCCACTCTATCCAAGAACAGGCCCGCTCACCTAGCCATTCAGCAGCTGTCATCTGCAGCACTATACTATTATTGAAAATCTGGTTCTTACTTAGTTAAAGCTTCTCCATATGTAACAGAATAATGACCTAAGAATCTAACCACATAAAATGACGCTGAAGATGGGTAAGTCACAGTATAAAGGAAAGGTAATATAAAGCACTTATAGGTTCCAAATTGTGGTCTTTGTGGTTGTATTACTACATTTTGAATGATAAGTTTCCTTCTGCAAGTACTGTATTTCACTTGACAAATAAGAACACTTTATTATTGCCTTGATTAAAAACAAAACTAAACCAAAACCTACTCGTCATGTTCACACTGCCGACAGACAGTATCTGTTACACATATGCAGTAGTTGCAATACTGTTGGGCTTGCTTTCTTTGTAATCTGGATGTCCATCATTAATAAGCATGTGCTGGGGCTATAATAAGTATACTCCTATGCTAATGACCCCCCAGACATCCTAAGAAGTGGGATTTAATCTCCAAGCATCTTTGTACTTGCATTTGTACTTCAGCTGCAGTGTTTCTCAGCACCTTCAGACAAACCTAATTTATCATCAGTCTCACATAAATGTAATGTTCTTCATTTTCTGCATACAGGTAATAATTTTTTAATGTATTTCTCCACCTTCCTTTCTAATCAATGATGAATGGAACTCCTGAAATTAAGACTTTATTATTTATTTAGCTTCAGCTTCCAAAAGAAAAGGGAAATGCTTAAGCGTCTTTTCTTGGTGGAGCTTTTCAAAGCTCCATTCTTTAATGTAATGAAAGAAAAAAATGTACAGTAGCATTCACAACAACACAGCTTTCAAAGAGCATCCACTCATTACCATATAAATAGCAGTCACTTACTATACCTTCCTCTGCCTATCATTCCAGTGTCAAGCTTGCAAGTTCAAAGGTGCCCAAACCAGAAGTCCCATTTTTTGTCTACCAAGCAGTTATTTTATGAGGGAAGAATATTGGAACTTGAGTCCGTTTTTAATGACATATTGTCTGTCAGCGAAGTAGATCTGTGCTGAAAGGCATGGCCCTCACAGTCGGGCACGGCTTATGTTACTCTGCTTAATTTCACATCTGCTGCAGAAATAGGTGAATAATATCAATAGCTACAAAAGTTACTTTAGAGGTTTCAAAATATTTTAGATATAGACATCGACTTATGCAACAACACAAGAACATGTATGCAAGACAACACAAACTTCCATTGCCATGTCTGCTGCACCTAAACAACAAAATTTCCTAGTTTGTATGTTTCCTCTGTTTTCCTATTGCATTCTAAACCCCATGGCATTATTAGGTAAAGTATAATATTGTGAAATACGAGGCAGATCAAACTCTCTCTGTTGGATATCAATTTAACCAGCCCAGAAAACTGCTTTTTTCTTTAAATTTGTGCTTTTTTAAACTTTAGAAGAAAAATATTATTATTCTAGAGCCATAGTTTATGGGAACTACAACTTTGAAAACACCATGCCATTTCAGAAATTAATTCAGCATTAGACAGTCCAGTTTCTCAGCAATAACATGGAAGATATGAACCAAGCCAGGATTCCTATTTACAGAAAGATTGCTTCATCTACAATCCACTCTTCACACCTTGCAAATGGCCTCAGCAGCATTAATTCAGATAGTCTGCTGCCACTAAGAAAACAGATTTGTTCATCTCCACTCTACTCACATGGCACTGTGCGGAGGTAGAGATTGTCTCTTATGATCTGTTGGAGCTCATGGTCTACCGAACCTTTCTGGAACCGTAAATTGAGGTAGTGACGAAGGTCCTTATCAACAATGCCTCCTGTCAAGGAAAAGACAAATGAAACCATGATTTAAAAATATATTGCTTTGACGGAAGCAATGAATCACTTTTAAAGTCACAGTGGCTCATTTTCCTTCATGTTTCTGTCACAATGGATGACAGAAGCACAAAGAGCTTACTGGTTAATGCATGCAGTTGGTATAATATCACTATCAATAATTGTAAAGTTAAAACAGTTAATGACAACTAACTGGCTAAATCTGTACAGTTCAGAAAATATATATAGGATTATAGACAAAGGTGTCGATTTTTTTTTCCTGCACAAAATGGAATATATTGTTATTATATAACTACCTACATATATATCTAAGTAATAAACTATTAGGTATTATGTTCCCCATGACCTTGTGTCAATTTCCCACCTGCTTTTTAAACCAAAAAATCTTCATTCAAAATGTCCCCGTAATGTTTGGTATTTTCAGTCCAAGTGTAACCAGAATAAAATGTAGCTGTACTTAATGACCATAGAAATACGATATAATCTTTTTTGTTATTTATTTCTAATAGCACTCATATCTGAAAAAGATACTATAGCAAACAAGGGTACATATTGTATTTCCAACACTGAAAAGAGTCATTAGTAATACAACATCTCAGCATAACACTGCAAATGTGGAAAAAAAATTGAGTTAACCCCTCTGTATTTGCCACATTTATTATAACTTTAGGACAAAAAAACTTAAAGTATTGTTTAGCCACTAACTGGTGTATCACGTTCCACTGTTCAAGGCATACCTATAAATCTAATCCAACATGATTAATAAACATTTCCCAATATAGTTCCTCTCCATTTCTTTTAATCTGGAGTATGGATCATGTTTATAATTATGGAAAAAAGGTCTATAAATAACTGCATTTCTTCCTTCTCTGAAATTCTGACATAAGAAAAATATAGAAAATCATTACTACACTGAGTTCTGGCATATATTCCTGAGATGAAAAATTGCAAGCTGATAGATTCCTAACTTGTTGCTTCACACATTCAACCTTAAAACATTTTTTCAAATGGCATTTGCTATTGAACTCTCTGCCGAAGATCTTATTGACTCAGACTATATAAAGATTTTCCTGTAAAAAGGAACAAATAACACTCCTGCCTAATTATTTGAAAGTCGCTGCAGAGCACAAATGACTATAAATTAAAATATATTTCTCCTTATAGCTATTCCTATTTATCTGCCAATTACATGTCCATAATCTTATTATTGCTGTTCTTTGTCAATAACTTCAAAACCTCTTGTACCAGGTTTATAAAAAGCTTATAAATAATTTCTCTCATCTTTAGCTAAAGGCAAAAAAACAGCAGACTTTTATAACCAAAAGAAAAAAAAAAAAGCCCCGACTCATAACAGACACAAAGAAATACCTGTGTGCCCAGTTCCCAGAGGCTGAGAACTTCCATACAGATCTCTGTTCCTCCAGGATTCCAGCTGAGCCACTTAGTCTACTACTTTGGTACCACTAACACCATTTCTAGCAACGGGCTCTGGTTGCAGACCAGACCATCCTCACTCCTGCTAATTTCTTATGAGATTTCAGAAGAGGCGAGGGCTAGAGGAGGCTGCAGAGAGATGCTCTGCTCCTGATCAGAATCAGCTGTCCTTTCTGATCGGCTGCAGAGAGTAAAGGTCCTGCAGCTCTTGCTCTTCTTGCTCTAATATACAGAACATGCCCAGTGATGCAGATGCTTTCTGGCAGCCTGAGAAAATGCCAGCTCGAGAACAACAGCTGTAGCCTGCCCACTGACATAAACCTGAATCATTCAACTTATGACATAGGTAAGTTTAGGAACCTACACAGATTTCTGACCATCAAAGTGCATTTTTTGTTTACAGCTTTTTGCTTCAAACACAGCCATTTACTTCCCCATGTGTTAATGAATGCGCTAAAGCCTCCTAAGCGCTTCATAAAAAGAGTCACCTGATATTTTTGGCAAATTGTGTATTCCAAATTGGAGTATAAAAATCTATATTTACAAGAGGAGATACCTACAACCTTGCAGTTGTTACATACAGATTCAAAAGCAAATGTTTGTAACAGAAATAAAACCTGTACATGGTGCAGAGGAAAAAAACTTACCAGCTTCCAAGCAAAAGGAATACACATAAATTTTTTGTTAATATCCGAATATATACTGTAACATTAGCAAAGTCGATTTCAAAGAGCAGTCAGACGAACTACACACAGCATGTGTACAATTGACAAATTTCCTGTAAAAGTCATTCTGTTTTCTGATCTAATTCATGTTTTTCAATTCTTTGGGCATAGGCTACAGGGCTTTTTAATCTGTTATAACAATGAACTTTACATTCTGGAAAGTGTGAAAAAATAACAGTCCCAAAATTCTGAAGAGCAGATGTAATATTTTTAATTCAACCTTCCAATTGTCATTCTTCTACTTTTCTCCCTGTTTTACCTGATGCTTGTCAAAAGCATACTTGACTCCAGATGTGCTTTCCAGGTATTTATAATACCTGAGCTTTTGAGCAGCCTGACCCTTTTAAAGTACAAGCAGAATAAAATCTCGAGTGTGCTAGTATGGGGCCATAAGACTTTTTGCAAGAAACTGTAGTGATTGGCAAGAATGTAAAACAGCCTCGATTTAGCAGCAGTGAGTTAGGTCTTGTGTCACAGACTATGTATATCAAGGGTAACATAGGCAATAGGAATAGGACTATGTCCTCCAAAAGGCTGGAATATGAGACAGAAAATACTATAATTTGGTTTACTTTGGAAGGGAAAAAAGAAACTTAGTGACATTGTCAATATGTTCGTAGAAAGAGAAGCAATCAGAGAGAAATTGTTTTTACAGGCAGTAACAACACTCCGCTATTTAGTGGTCCCATCCAACCCAGTGAGACAAGTGTCCAGTACCCAGGACTGACTTGGTCTCTGTAAAATTCAACTTTCCATTATTTTCTTTTCGCAGTATGTTGAAAACCACTCAGATGTTGAAAAATTCCTGAATGAACCCGACCCCCTTTTTTTTTTTATATTTTATACTATTCCCAGCCACCCCACAGTGGAGGACCTCGGGACGATGCTCAGGGACCACCGGTGCCTGTGGCCCCATACCACCAGTGCTGCTGCAGCTGCACAGCAGCTCACAAGGAGAAGCTCAGAGAGAAGGAGCCATGTCCTGCTCATGGTGCATGGCAGGGAAAGCAAGACCTGTTTTGTGTCAGGGTTATTATGCAGCACAAGCTTTAGAAACCCAACCCAGAGACCATAATTAAAAATGTTCTTTGGCCACTGCCACAGGAGGAGGCTGACAACTGTGTGACGGAGCATGCACTGGCTTGCAGCCATGCAGGGCTTTTTTTTTTTTTTTTCTCCTGGCTTGAGGCCTATACTCTGTTTCAGTTTCATTTCACTCCAATGAATCCCATTGCTTTGCTAGCTGGGAAATATAGGACATGAATTAAATACTTCCAGTAATGATCTCTTGCATAATGTATGTCTGGTTTAGGTACAGCTACCAATCATGATGGCAAACTCATAACCATGACTGAATTTGATTCCAGAGATTATAAAATTAAATACACTTGGATGAACTAAAAAATGCTCTGTTTGCATGTTTTACTTATGAATTTAATCAGTAAAGTATATCTTTTTATAGTGTTCTAATATATTTCTGTCAAGTTTCCTTCCGTTCTCAAACTCTAGTAGCAAAGCCCAATCAGAAAAGAAATACAATAAAGAACACACATACAAAAGGGTATTGAGTAGTTTGTAGCTCATTAAGAGATTCAAAACTGAAGATAATTGCCATTTCCAAGAAAATGACAGGGATAAAGGTTTATAATTTTCTGTAGCCCTAAATATTGTAAGTGGGTTTTTTTATCTTTCTATTTGGTAACCTACCAATGCTGCAGCTGGAGTCTACTCTTGTATTTTGTTTCTCAATGAAGGACTACTTACAAAACATAACAAACCCTCGTTTTTCCCATGTTAGCTCTAAATAATTTATTTCTTACCCTTAACACAATTTTTATGGTTATAACTTCTCAAAAAACATTTTTGAGTATTCATCCACTAGTATTTTCTCATCTTGTATCATAACCTTTCAGTGAATTGACTTCCCAAAACCTGGTGCGGTACATTATTTGTTTAACAGTATAATCAATTGCATCTCAGCCAAGAATAATTTGCCTTAGATATTTTATTTGCTGGGATTAGAATTTACAAGATTTCAGTTTCCCTGGGCTCTATAAATACCCCTGGTTAGAAAAATCTATGAGTAAGCAAGACTCTTACATCTAGATTTGCATCTGTACATGACCTGTGCCTGAGAAAAATAAAAGAAGTATCTTAGGATCTGGACCTGTGAAAACAAACAAGCTCATAAACTTTTAGTATAAAATACCTCCCCTCTTCCACTGCCCTACTTGCATCAATTTGTATCCCCCCTTGTTTTCAGCAAACTCCAACTTCTGACTGTAAATATAAGACAAATATTTGGCAAAGTCAAATGCCTTGGTTGAACAAGCTTTCACCAGCTTTGGTAGGACTATTCTACTGGAGAGTCTCACCTCAAACACTTACTCAGATGCTACCTGAGCTTTATATTGATACTATGGTATGCCTCCATGGACATACGACAACAGCTCGAGTTTCTTCTGCATATCTTCAGTAGAAGACATGCCATTGGGTGCATGCCAGACTAACTTAACTTTCATCATTCACAGATGATCTAACTAATCTTTCAATCAGTAGCCTAAATGATGGCCTGACTTCTTTAAACCAGGTATCAGGAATATATGATTTATTAGTTCTTTTCTCTACTGATGAGATAAATACAGTCTTTTGCCCATGAAAGTGGCTGCAAGAATTTTTTTTTGTGGCTCTCTCTGGGATCTACCAAGAAAATCATAGCTGTCATAAATATAAAGCTGCATATGTGGTTTAATTGCTCATTTCTGGACTATTTTTAAATGGTCTAGTAAGAATTCAGAATACCTAAAATTATCATATACAACCCCTCTCCGTCATCCCCATCATTTCAGTAACATCATGCCCACTTATCTATAAAAACCTCTATGATTTTTTCCTTCTGGCATATATGATCTAACCTGAGGTGACCTATAATTCCTCTCCTCCAGACTGGCACCACCCAGCTGTGAGAGGGCCTGTGCCAGCCAGGGCTCCAAAACACTCCTACCAATGCATGCTTCTCACTGTCAGCTCCGTAAAGCGATTGAAAAGGTTTTAAACATTAAAAAAATGTTGACTGCCACATCCCTTCTTCTCTTAGTTTCTTTCCCCAGATGGTCCTCTCAGGTGAAGAGCAACATTCTCCTCTCCTGAGGGCTCCACTTAACCCATGGACCATAATAAAGTTTGCAAAAAGAGAGGTGAAATATGTCCACCAGAATTTTTTTTTTTTCCATAAGTCCAGTGATATTTTATTTTCATGAACTTAAAAAAAATATCCTTAAGAAAGCACTCATTAATGAGGAATTGGTGATTACCATTACTCATATGAATTGCTAGTGTTTGTAGAACAAACAATACTTTTTAAACAAATGAAGTATGTCTTATCTTATTACTTGATTAATAAAGATTTCAGGCATTTAACGTTTCTGAACCTGTATGAGATGATTTGCTTTAATAGCTGCTTTAACTGGCAAGAGTTACCAAAAAAATCACTTTAAGAAAGAATATGAAAATTCCAAGTAATATCAAAACCCACAGTTGGAATTTATAAGGATTCGTTATTAAAATGCAGCCTGCAGGTAAGCCTATTATTTAAGGGAAATTATTCTCAACAAACATATCTAGTGCTCAGAGGAGTCTAAATATGAATGTTGGCATTTCACTAATCATCATATACTGGGCATATTCAACCCTGGAAGTTCCTTCAGGTTTCCATGTAAAATATGTAATCACTATAACAGTAGTCTGAAAACAGTACAACAAAACTTTAATAAATTATAAGAAGCATGTATTACATTCCAATAATTATCTGAAGACTACATATTTTATTTTTAAAGCTTTTCTATTACAAGATTAAACTCTGTGCATCTTCTTTGAACTTCTACCTGCCTTCCACCACTACCTTCAGCCAAGTCTGCCATCAGACTTACCTGGAAAGTTTCAAACTATCAGGGTTGAGCTATCATCACTGTGGAATATGTGGTAAGGTAAAGTGTGATGGAGAACCAAGAGGGAATAATGCCAGAAAATTGGGCTCCTCAGGAAGAAAATTAATTTCTTTCATACTTGGGACTACTCCAATAAATTCAATTTCATGATCCTTTAGTGGAGATCTACAAAAATTTCAAGAGTAAAAGCTTTGGAGAAATGTACTCCTTGTCATTCTTATATGTGCCATATATGACGAAAAACATTTTAAGATTTAGTTTACTGATGGGGAAATGGCCTTCTCTTTTATAGCCTGCTATTTTGTAGCCTTTCCTTTTCTTTTTGTGTATTGATTATCTTACTAACCTTTTTGCTTATCGATCTTTTGTATCATATTGTATTTATCACACACAGACTTACATTTCCATCCTTAGATCTATCCTTTTACTTCTCGCTCCTAGCATTTTAAATTCAAAGAGTTAAAATACAGGAGTGTAGGACTTACAGGATAATTGCATAGGGATGGTACTATATGCAGAATATAGACTGTATTAAAAAGCCCCAACAAAATCTAGCCAGACAATGAATAATTTTCTCCACAACATGTCCCTGAGCATCCATATAGAATGATAGAATATCTCAGGTTGGAAGTGACCCATAAGGATCATTGAGTCCAACTCCCTGCTCCTCGCAGGACTACCTAAAACTAAATCACATCAACATTACATCAATATTTGGATACATGTCTCTGTACAAATATGTAATTCCCTAATCTCTGTGGGTGATGTATTTCACCTGCTGTCCTCAGACCTGGGGACAGGCTGAGGTCTGCACTCTCTGATCTTCACAGTGGAGAAAGTTTCCACTTTCTCTGTTGTTGGGAACGGAGGAATCCTCACTGCCTAAGGACAACCTGGGTTCAGTTCACCACTGTGTTACACCTTCCCTTGTGGTAGCTTCTACTGGGGCTCTCTGAGTAAGGACTCGATCAACAGGACACCCTGCGGCAGCAACAAGATGAGACCAGCAGCACTGGGGGTAGACTGATCCTTGGAATAATGTGAAAGCATATCATGCCCTGGATTTATTTTCTTAGTTTTTTGGCTAACCTTAAGCCTCTGTTTGAAATATGAGACCCAAGTGTGCACCGTGCCGGAAGCAAAAATGTGGTTTGTAATGATACGGGGAGACTGTGTCAGCAGGAGAGTCAGCTGAGCCAAACGCATCTGCATTTTGTACCTGGTCTCAGATTACCGAACTTCAGCTTTTATTAAAATAGTAGATCTCCAGTCCTCGTGGCTACAGAAACAGCATTCCATTGCGAAGGCGTTTGCAGCACCTTGCAGAGCCTGCTGGCAGCACGCAACATTGACTTTGAGACGGGCACTCCAAAGTTAACCTCAGAGAACTGCCATTTAACCAGTAAAAACATTTTGTAGCTTTGCTATTTAGAGGTAGTTTGCCTTGTTCTCTTCAGTTAATTGACTGCCCAGCACAGTTCTTGACTGGAGTTTCTGGGAAATACTATGATTTAACTGGTTGGTAAAAAAAAATTCAAGCCATACTTCATATAACAGAGAGGACAGTTTGGGGCACTTTGCTTTCAGAATACTTATGTTTTATTCAGTGTTCTAGTTGGCAGGTACATAAATAAAGTAAAAAGGATGCTTGAACTCTGCCGTTGCTTCTCTACCAGGTCTGTCTGGAAATGAGCTGTGTTTTACCCTAATTTTGAAATATAAAGCTAATTATGAAACAGAGCTGTTTGTAGGTGTCTCCAGTATATCATTGATTTGACTGATAACTTACACATAAACATTGATTGCTACTGAGATATTTTAAAAGACTGTAATTGTTCCTACAAGACTTACTACAAGGGAAATAATTACCTTTACTGATGTTTTTGACAAACACTAAATTGTAAGGGATTATACATTTACCTACAAAGTGAGAATGTCAAAAATGACACTCAGCCTGTGCAGTTATATAGAGCCCAGCAATATCTGCAACGATAGACTTCTCCCCTTGAAATCTGAACATATTTACAGAAGTCTTACTTCAAATACTACCTGGCATTCAGATGCTCCCACTCATAGACATCTCCTTTTATTTGGACAAAGGGTACCATAATGGAGCTTGAAACTTGGCTAAGGGCAATGTTTGTTATATGACCTCACCCCCTGATACAGCTCCCAAAGAAAATGATAGAAAGGTCCCAACTGACTTCAACAAGATCAGTTGCAAAAGGGAAATAAAGCAACTTATTGGTATTCTTCTAAAGACAAAACCCCTTTGAAAACTGATGGCACGTAAAACTGAAAACTCACAGAATAAGCTTAACCAGAGACTGAATGTAGCATACTAAAAACATTTGAACAGAACTAATAAGGCTGATTTTAGCTTCAGAAAAACATTTATATTGTTATTTAGGCTGGATATATTGCCAGGAAGCCGTTTTGAATTCTAGGAAAATTCACATTAGCCACAATGTCCAACAGACAAACCAACCGAGGGGAAATAAAAGTCATAAAGATGTAAGAATTGTATTTTTTAATTAAACTATAGCAGAATACTTTTTCGTGTATATACTTGGAAGAAAAAACATGCTTCTCTCTGTGTGCTGCTTACTGACATGCTTATTAGAAAAACCCACACTTACAAATTGTCTTCTCTGGAAAAGCTCAAATGCAGCATTAATGTCTGATACATAGTAATGGGGATAATGTGGGGCTCATTCATTTGGGCTGGGTACAAATTGTGTCTCACTGCGTCAGTTTAATTCTCTGTGCTGTAAGGGTGAGTCACCGAACACTGAAACCCTGCAACCTCTCTTGGGGGTCATCTGGTGGTGCAGCGACTTTAATGCCCAGACCACCTGCAAGAAGGGCATCTTCAGACAGTATTCTTCCAGAACCAACCACATACAACTTACTCGTACCCACTGCACATCCAGAGCCTCTAAAGTCCTCTCTGCACTCACCTTCGGGCTGACTGCTCCTAAAAGTCTGTGCTGAGAGCTATACAGATTGTCGGTCTTCAAGAAGAATCTGTTAAAAGTTTTATTATTCAAGCAAAAGTAGAACTTACAAGAATATGTTCAAAATTGTTTTACTGTGGACAAATATTCTCCTGTTCTTGGTTTGCAGCAGGTAAAACCATCTCCTCTTAAAAGCAGACAACAATTGCTCCTTACCTTTAATGGAAAAGTTACTGTTCTGTTTAATACTTTTTCTATGAATACAGCAATACAACTGTTCATCTACTAGGGACACAAATGTTCTTTTCCTCTAATACTCTTTTAGTTTTATCTTGTTTGGGGAAGACAACTGTGATGGAACTTTGAGGTTTGACATGTATTTGAATAAAAGATGAAAGACTGGATTGGAATAGTGGCATAGTTTTACCAGACTTGAATTATTTGAAAGGTATTCTACTTAAATCATAGCTGCACAATTTTAATTGCTTGAGATAGAGACGTATTTTCCTTACTTCTGGAAATAATATTGCCATATTAATAGGCTGTGAATTGTGGGCTGACATTTTGTAAAAAGAGAAAGATTAATCTGGGTTTAAAATTCCTCGTAACACACAATTTATGAGGGAAGCAAGCTCAGAGGCTACCACTGTATAAGTTCTAATAATAGCTACAAAATATGATTTAGGTTGGTATCTGAATCATGGGAACCCAGTTTTTTTAAAGTCTTTACAGCATCTCAGTCTGAACCCATAATGTACCGTGAAAAATCATTACCATAACACATTACTTCCTGGCTTTCTAATAGCTTGTTGCATAAATAGCAGAACACCATTTTGCAGACTTCATACTCATGAAACTTGTCAAGTGCAAACTCAACTTGCAATAGATAGACTGAACTTTGAAAGCAGAGTTCCCAAAATTATGGCTAATCTCTAAGATTGAACAGCATATCTGTTATCAAATGCATATCCTTCACCCAAAAAATTATTCTCCTGAATCAAATGTCATGGCATTCATATTAAGTCAAAGCAAGAGTAAAACACTGAGAAAAATCAAAATGGGAGAGGCTTTACAGCTATTTTTCAGTAATGGGAAACTAAGGCAACACAAAAACAGGCAAATAAGCCTGGGGTTGAGGAGGTGTCCTCCAGATTTATACACAACATAGTGCTCAAAGCACTTAACTGACATGGTCCCCTCTGTTTCCTTTCTGTGTGACTCTCCTTTCAGCTTGAAGTCTGTAGTGATACCATCTTTCAGCTATCACACAAGTTGAACAGCGTTGCGCCCAGTCAGTAACTGAACAGAAAATTTTTCAGCACATGAAACCAAAATGAAAGTCATGTTGGAAATTGAGCAAGTGATGCTCTTCTAAGCCAAGAACGGGCGAGTGCCTCAGCATGTTGAGGCCACAGGACCAGAGCATGCACTATATAGTCCTTGTAGGATAGCGCTAAAGCGGTGATACATGCTACATGTTAAGAAACCTGCATTTCAGTCAAGACAGAAGAGCAGGTGAAGTCTGTGGAGTGTTTGGGATTCTCTGGAAGAAAAGTTGTAGTACTAATTGAACAGGTCATTATCAGGCTTGAAAACAAAGGAATCAAGAAATAACTAGAGTAGCAGTGGACATAATATTTAGAGCCTTATAAAAAGACTGCACTGTTGATCCCCTGAGAAGTGTAGCAGATATTTTTCTAAGGCTATATATTATACAGTTTTTTTATTTTGCACTGGCTTGGGAATTAGAGCTGCAAAAAGTGTTTTTCTTTCCCTGAGGGGTCCATTCTCTCTAAGGCATCCAGGATGTTTCAATATTACATAGGTAATTACTGTCAGGAAAAAAGCCAAACAACCCTCTGATAAAAAGTATATAAAAAGTTGGAAATGGTACACAATTTCACTATAACACTAATTTTTTTAAAAATGAGATATAGTTAGAAAAATTCGTAACAAAATAAGCATTTACTATGTAAAATGACTGCATAACAAAGCATAAGTAGTCCTAATTTCTTTCTTGCAGACATCTAAAACCTCATAATTCTTTTTTCGTGCATTCTTATAAAGTGATTAATAATCTTAGAAGAATAATTAATAATTAATACTAATAATTAAAAGACTGGCATAAAGAATAAATTTTAGTTTGGGAAAGAAAAGTGAAGGTACAAATAAACCAAGGCATTCGCCTGGTTTTAATGTAAGGTTGAAAAAAGTTCTAATTTGTCAGTGAAGCATCTTTTATCGTGACAAACTTATTAGCTATTGGAGCACAACAGCATAACAGATAGTATCTGCTACCTCAATATAGAACCCATTCAAAGTATCTTCTGGCACAATCCATCACACGAGGCAAGCATCAAAGATGTACAGTAAAAGTACAATCAAAGCAGTGTAAATTTCGGTAAAAGATTGAGTCATACTTCCATATGAAAAATTAAAGCGAACCTGTTGAGTTCCCAGTCGCACTGTGCAGCACCATGCATTGCGTTTGCTACAGAGGGTCTCTAGAACAACATTGACATTTTTCCTTACTTATACGTTAATTAAATACAGCAATACTTGTCATAAAATCACTCAGCTACAAGTACCAGGACATTTCGGATCAGAGGAACTATTGCTCTGGGTCAACCTCTGGGCCATTACACTTAGCAGTCTGTCTCTGGCAAGCGTTTCGCCAAGGCACAGGAAAAACCAAAATGCCTATCAGAGCCTGGGTGCTCCGGCTGCTGCAACGTGGCAGGGCAGACATCCTCTCTAATTCTTCCACCAAATCTCTCACACTTAGCATATAATTCCTACACTCCCTCTTTTTTCCATATATAAAAAGGAAAGTCTTCCTACTCGTTTCAGACAGAAGCTAGCAGGATAAAATTCAAGCGAACAACTAACTGAACACCAAACACAACAGCGAGATCTGTAGATGACCGAGCAAATTATTTCCATGTACTTACTGCTGACAGTGCTTTCTATGCAGTGACAATACTGTTCTTCACTTCTAGGCAGGGACACAGACTGCACAAACTCGTGTCTCTGTATCAGTCACAATAGCAGATCCCCAACACGCAAAGACAAGGTAGTTTCAAACTAGCTTGTTTTCAAAAAGCTACAAAAATAGGTTTGATTTTTTAAATCAAAAAATGAAAGTCTTTGTAATGTCACTCTCAAATTACTGTATGTTGCTAAGCCCAGTGAATAAAGCAATGCCTTTAGACAATAACAGTACCTTTTGTGCAGTATGGTATTTTAACATAAAAGACAGCACTTGGTTTTGGAGCACTGAACCAGCTGCTCCATGCACGAAGAAGCTGCTATATTCTGGGACAGTCTCAGTTGGGTAGCTGAGTCCCCTTGTGTTGATTTAATTAGCACTGCTGGAAAATGTAAATGACCGAAAGAGACGCTGTGCATTTATGCAAAATTACATTGTGCAAAATATGTGTGCTTACATAATATGTTTCAACAAAGAAACAAAATGCTCCTGTTCCCAGGAGCTCTAGGCAGGCAGATGGTGGGTACTCCAGTAAGATCATGCACCTCGCCTGCGGAGAAGCGATGCCCTCAACCTCTGGGGAAGAGACTGCTGCTGCCCTTCTGTAATACCCCGGTTTGCTGATCCACAGAACAAAACACAGGATTGCAGCTGGACTAAAATTGCTCACTCTGCAGCCCCAGAAGCGGGAAGGTGTCACAACAGGGGACAAAAATGAGATGACGGAGTTCTAGGTTCACTTTGTTACCCTTCAGGCACGTTGTCCCCACGGCTATGATCTACTGGGCTGAAACCAATACAGTCTGGAGTTCAAAAGAATGCTTCGTTGTTTCATACAGATTTTATTACATTTTCACAGTTGTTACTTAATTAAAAGAGAAAACTAGTGGGCTAAAATCATGGGACAATAAAGAATTTGGCAAGCCACTGAGGTGTGGATTAATAGTTACACATTTCCAGCTTTATCTGTGCATGTTAAGGTCACTATCAGTGTGCATACAGTACAAAGCCATAAAAGTGCCTCAGATATGAATATTGTCAAGAAGGATGTGTCTCTAATTTCACCTGCCTTTCTCTGCTGAGATTTTGAGGCACATCTCATAAAATATTTGATCTGTACTTTCCCAATGCCATTTTCTTCTTCTAGTGCTATAGACCCAAGGCACTATGAGTAAGCTTTACACCATATATGAAATGCCAGCAATCTATTTTTTTCTTTTTCTTTTTTTTTTTTTTTTTAACAGCTTGACAGTATTAAACAAGCATGCAGAGATAATGGAGAGATTTACGATTTTAAATCAGGAAGGCAGTAAAAATTTTCTGTTTCTCTAAGACTGCAATAAAAAGGAAATTAAAACAATAAAGGGCCAGATTCCTGGATCCTTATGCAGCTATGATAAAGAAAAACTTCTGTTCATTTCATGGATTCTCTTCTACATACACAAAAACTGAAAGGGAACAGAAGAAATTCAGCAGTCAGCTTTAATTATTTTACCTATATCCATTTTAAAACACTACTGTGCAGCCTTCTGGAACACATACTGGTGGACTTGGGCCTCATATGCAGAACAATGCTAGTGTTCAAGTTGGATTGTTTACTCATCCTATACTAAAAAGTTCAAATAATGCTTATGCCAGAGTGGGTCTGCATTCAGATTTGGGGTATAAGGTGTCAGAGCAAAGAAAACAGGGATGTGTCCAGAGGGTTATATTTAGGGTCTCTGCAAGTCTCTCTGTTGCTTCAGCAGGATAGACAAAGGCGGGTGATAACACAGGAAGAAACAATTACTTTTCTATGCATATTTCATGTAATAAATAAACCATATCATTCACTGCACTTTAGGAAGGAGCTTTTTTGTTTGAGGAGTCCCCCCAGACTAAAATGTGCTAAGCATTTGATTTGAATGTTGAGGTTGCTTTCTGAAGGCTCCTTGAGCTGCCAAGTGATCCCCTAAAATCATGAGTTAGTTTACATGACTAAAGGACTGAAAGACTGCACTGGACTTACTCTATTTGAATACCTTGGAAACTGCATGGATATCTGAAAAGATGATGTGGCGTGGGGATCAATATTAATAGACAACATGTCCTACCTTTCACACATTAGCAGTTCCGATAGGGAGTTAGTTATGCTTTGGCCTGAAACATGTTGGACATAGTAATACATGAAGAATGCTGCACAAAAATTTGCATTGATACTCGTATTAATTAGGTCGGTGAGGTAGCCAGAGTAATTTAAATCTTGGAAACTTCAGTTCACAAAAATAGAATTCACTGCTTAAGGGCATGAAATGTATAAAGACAGCCCTTTTGCTCTTTAACTGTTGCCTACTTCTTAATATCTTTCCTTTTACCTTGAATTCCAGTTTCCTTCTAGCCTTTGCTTCTACTCTTTTTCTTTCTCTGTTACGCTCTCATCTTGCCTTTCCCACCTCTCCTCTCTCTTTTTGAAGCACTCAGTACCTGTTTACTTTCTAGCAGGACAGCTCGGGTCTGCCATAAGCCGGTAAGGGCTGGAGTGAGCACCAGTCGTGCCAGTCAGAGTCCACCCCAGAGGAAGCCATCTCTGAAGGGCCAAAGCTCTTGATGTCCCAAAGAAGCAAGCATGTGCAAGTGTTAGGCAGGTCTTTATATTTCTGCATGAATCTAATGCTTCTATGTCCTCATACCTGTTTCATGCAACAGATGTCAGAGCTAAAGAAACACCTTATAAAAAAGGAAAGATCTGTGTGTATGTCTACCAGTATAGTCCAAGTCAACCAACCTAAAGACTTTCAGACGCTATAATATTGAGGGGAAAAAATGCCTTTGCTTGCAATTAAAGAACATCATAAACAAAACACCATGTAGAACCCCTGTTAACGGTAAAATATTTTTGCAGAAATATCCACAGCAAGTTGCAACAGCATTGGCATGCCAGTTTAACTCAAACCCTTGATTCAGTACTAGCTTTCTACATCAAAATAGTGAACTCCTGAGAGACACTATTTAGAGCTAAGGAACTCTCTTGTTTTAACTGAGAAGGTGAGGGAAGTGCAAATCGCATTTGCCCCAGCAAAAAAACCCAAACATTTCAAGAAGTTTCTAAATGTGTAATGTTGGTTCAAGCTTGGAGCAAATCATCAGAAAGACTGGCTGGCTGTTTCACCGCAGACTTCAGTTGAATCTATGATCTTTTTCATAAGGTGAATTCAGAGGTATTCCCCAAAGGCCTCTCATTTTTAGTGTTTTAATTAAACAAATGGAGGAGAGACATTTCAAAGAAAATCGAGTACTCTCTCCTGTGCTGAAGTCTACAGCCATCTTTCTAATCAGTAAAAGACCAAAGACAGCTGGAAAAAGGGATCTGCTTTTTGTTCTTTAGGAACACATAAAAGACTTACTAATTCACCAGTTGTCAAGGAAGAGCTGGCAGATGCCTTAATTCAGAAAGGGAATAGTCAATGTATGGTGTTAACAGCTTTTTTGGTTGGAGATATTTCAACGATAAAGGGAACGCTGTACTTCAAGGAAAACCAAGAGGAAAGCCAACATCTGAGTATACTGCCAGCATTATAATATCCCCTAAAAATTATCAAATAATATTGCATGCTTTTGTGAATGGTTAAAGAGAGGATATATCTATACACCAGCAAATAGCGTGGTGCAATGGCAGCAGACTGGCAGAATGACTGGTTGAGGACCTAACATCCAGACTGTACGTGTGTTCTGGCTGTTACTTAGTACTTGTTCTAGTCTAATGCCACGCACTCAGTGACCATTCATAGCTGGTCACTTCCTGGGTTATCTTCATGCAAAACGAACCCAGTCCACATCCTGTGAGACTGATCCGCAAGATGAACTAAAGTGCAACAAACTAGGGATTATCAGGGTATTTACTGCAGAAGGACATTACTGATATGAACTGAAATGCTAATTCATATGCACCCACATTTGCTTCCCTGCTTATTGCCATCGGCACACTGAACTCAGCAGAAAAATCTTTGCAATGACCGTAGATTTAACCTCCTCATTCAACAGCTGTGGAGATGTAATGTATAATGTGCGTATACATATTTCCCTGAGTGTTTTGACGAAAGCAGCGACTAAAACAGGTTTTGATTATATTAATAACTTCTTCAATAACAGTTCAGAGGAATTTAGATTACAATCACTATACAAATTCGATTAATTTGTGTTGGGAATAAATCACTATCCATTAATAAATTACAATTGTTCTGCTAATAATATGAAATGAATTTATCATTGTAAGTAGGTTTCTCCTCTTGTTATAATTCTTTCTTTTCATGCTATACCAACATATGCTATGCCTTTTGCTTTTGCTTCTGTTCTACAGGCAAGACATGAGGTTATATGTTGCCCTAAGAAGTACCTGAAGAGATACTCAATATTATTGTTACTTTCAGGGTAGTTTTTTGTCATCATCACCATCATCATGATCATCATTATTATTATTATTACATGTATTAATTTGTGCCCAATATAGAATACCACAAGGGGAAAAAAGGATATATTTTGGGATAGCAGCCAGCTACTACACCACAAACAAGAAAGACGTTACTAAAAATACTGGATATTCTAAATAATTTATTCAGCATTTCAGATTCAAAGTAGCCAGGCTGCCAAAGGCTACTGAAACAATGATTGGGTTAGAAAAATGTCACTGAGCAATTTGTATGTCTGTAAACACGGAACCAAGCATGAGACAGACTTAGTATTCCTTTTTTTTTAATTTTACATTTTAAGGCAAATTACATTTTTTTAATTTCTTCATCACAAATTTGGTGAATTTAAAGGTATCATACAGAGAAGTCAGGTCTATCATTTGATGGTTGGATATTTGGAATTTTGGTTATCTGCCAAAGGTATCCAGTTATATTTTAAGATCACACATATTAATGCTTGATTTTCAAGGTCATAAAAAACAACTGGATCATTTAATCTGACCTCCCACACACTACAGGAGATGCTATTTCAGCCAGTGACCCCTGTATTAAGCCTATTAATTTATGTTTCCTACAGCACTTTCCACAAAGGTCTACAGGCTTGAAGATGAGAAAAGATAAAGCCTGTCCTCTTTCTTTGGTAGTTCAGTTGACCTTACTCTTAAAAATGTGTGCCTTAATTTTAATTTGAATGTCTCTGACTTCAGTCCTCAGCTCTAGTATCTCTCTTTCCCTGCAACAGTGAAATACCTGGAATGGCTCCATGAAAAAAAAACATGTATATTGTAAATGAAACCACTTTCTTTTCTTTCTTTTTTTCTCTTTTTTGACATTATTGTTGAGCTGAACAAACTGAGGGACTGAACTTCTCTGATTTTACATCTCTTGGATGTTTTTCCCTGCAGCTGATTTCTAATTTTTCTCCATCACGTCTAAAGAAAAGAGAGCGGAGCTGCACACAGACTCCCCACTAACTCACCAAGAGCCGCAAAGGACCCATGACTGCACAACACCTGAAATCCCGGGAACTTTAATGCCTCTTTACAGGAACTAATGGAAAATAACTCTTAGCTCTTCTGAAAAGCCCACTGTTTTTTCACACTGCCTATAGAACGCTGTATATTCACGCATATTTCAGTATCAGAACAAGGCGGCTTTCAATGGTAATGCTCTTCCAACTGACAGTCACAGGACTCAGAAAAAGAGAAGATACAAGACAACTACTTCGGGAAGGGAAATTGTTGAACAATTACAAAACAAGGTAGGAAATATTTTACTAACACCATCAGTCACGCTGTTCAATGGCATGGGTGACCAGTACAAAATATGCTCTAAGGAACTATTTGAAAAGACAAAGGTAATTACTGTGATTTCAGTCAGGCTCTAAAAGAGGACTTGGAAGTCTATATATTTTTGCCAATCAAGGCTTAGGAAACTGCAGCATCACAAGACAAAAATGAAAGAGAAAAACTGAAGTAAGATAAAACAAACAGAAAAATGTCTGAAAGACGTAAGAATAAAGTCTTAAACATTATTTTCTCTATGAAAATTGGACTTGCACATTTCTGCACAAATATCTCAAAAAAACCTAGTTTCCATTTACTCATATATTTCCATAATTTTCACCTACTTACCTAAAGTTTATAGATACTGATATCCCTAAATGGTGAAGTTGTTTATGATGCAGAACAAACTCTGTATTTTACAGCACAAAGTTACTATGGTAGAATCATGTTTCTCATTATTACGGAAAAAGAGTCTTCTTAAATCTTTTAAATCTAGGAAAATAAAACATTGCAATTTGATGGAAAAATAGACGTTTTGGGACATGCTAATCATTGAGATTCTCCACCCCTCAGTTTCTTTTCTTGTAGACAGTTACACAAATTTAAAATGCAGATAAAACTATAATTCTTGTCCAAAAAAAAACATTTACAATCTTACTCACTTAAAATGTTACACATAATAGGAAGGCCAATAGAAAATCAGCTCCTTTTCATTTTTAACAGTTCTGCTATTATTAGTCATACATAATAACAGAGACAGATCTAAAGCCACAGAAGACAAATACGTGACATTATACAATATTAAGTGATAAACTGTAAGCAATCATATCATTAAGGAATATCAGAATATATATGTGCACAAGGGACAGAGTTAACACTATTCATTCAACCTTAACTGGCATTTCACTGCTTCTGCAGGCTTAATTGTCTAACATTAACATTCTTCTTACACTCTAGGGATGTACTTTATACCACTCTTTTTGCTAAGGCAAATGTTATTGTAGCCAGGCGGTTTTTTTCCTCCCCCTAAAGCATTCTGTAGATAGTTCAATAGCTGCTATGCTTATAAAGGAAAATATGTGTTGCTGATGAGTAGAACAAAATAATTAGAAAATTATTCTAATGAACACAGGATATTTCTTGAAATTTTCAAACTCTTTTTGGCACACCATGGAAGACAGAAGACCACTCTGCATAATATTATTATATTAGACATTATACTTAACATCTGATTTTTCTACGTAATTAATGTTCATATCTCTTTTTCTGCAGATCTGTCCCTCAAAAAAGGAAGATATAGCAGTCAACACTCACAGAAATAGACCACTGATTATCCAGCATGATAATTCTTATTTTTTAATCAATTTTTCTCAGCCTACAGTAACAATAGGCTGTCTCTGCTTTTCCTAGACTGTGCTCTAAATTATGGCATATGCCTGTAATGATGGGTATGATACATCACTCACACTTTTTATATAACCAAGATATCTCTTCCAGGAATAATGGGAACTCTGATTTCTTCCTGCATCTGAAAGACTGCTGACCTGGTCAACCAAAGTGTCACTTTTCTGAATTGCTCCTATGACATAACAGGCCATATAAAATTAATGATACTTTAGCCTGGGCAGATTTTTCCTACAATATGTTCTTTATCTTTTTTGCAAGCACTGCAGTTAAAAGTTTTCATCACTCAAGGTCTTAAGATACCTTCCTTCAGCATTCAGAGGTCCCATTGCTTTCAAAAGGAATTGATTTTGCCTTGGCCTGCATAAACAGGTACGATCCTTTCGGGCTGGTATGTTAATTTTTATATTCCAAACCAGATACTACACAAAATGCTCTGTGCTGTAAAGGATTTTCTGAATTTTATAGAAAGGCATTTGGGTTGGTCCTTTCTCCAAGAAATGCGAACTATCATTACCCTAGAAGAAGCTTATAAGAGGCACAGGCTTTTTGACTTTTTGAGCCTGTTTCGCAATGAAGAATTCTTGTTTGCTTGTCTCCAGTGCTGGTATGATTAAGAAAGGAAGTACCAAATTTCATTTTCAGCTGTTTTATTTAAAAACCTCAAGAAGGGAAGCAGTAAATATGGCTTGCTTACTTTAGTTATTTGAAAATTTTACAGGCTTTATTTTAAAAGCAATCTAAGTTTGGATTGTAACTGGTATTATTATTCAGTCTTCCATTTATTACAATGTCATATATTCCTTCAAAAATTACTTTGGGAGATGCTTTTCTTGAAATAAAACATTCCTTTACAACATATTTTTATTAAAAGACACAGAACATCAGTAAAATGTGTAACAGACTTCTTAAAAATAGGATTTCACATATTATGGTGCTGTAGCTGGTGTTGGGCTTTGAAAACAATTGTTTAAACGGGGATTCCTGGAACAGAGCCAGATTCGTTACAGGCACCGTGACCGCTGCTGGTGAGTGCATTAGAGGTAGAAGAGATGTGCTGAAAATCAGTGGAACTTCCCTTACCTCACAGTAGTATGAATTACTTTCCTCTGCAAGAATGAACAGCTAACAAGTGATAAAAGCCTATGAAAAGACAAATATAGCTCTTTATTCGATATTAAGGCTACCTTAAAAATGTTAGATGCACCAGAAAGCTGAAGTTGTTCTCTTTCCCTTGTGCATTAGGTGGTCAAAAAAATACTTGTATTTTATGTGCTGAAGGTTAATTAGAATAATGCTGTCCTCCCGCCCACAGAATGAAATCAGTTTAAGTACACACCTCCCGGGCTGTCTAATAAGTTCCTGCTGAGGTGCTATCTGAGAGGATTGTTCACCAGCCTCTGCATCTGAAACCACCATTTAAAAGCAATTTGTAAAACCAGCATGTTTATGAAGTTGTATTCTGGACCATGCAACCGCTAAATTTACTGTGGTTGGAAATTCTAATTCCACACATACCTACAGAAAATGAGTAAGATCAAATTTCACAGATAATCTGCTGCTCTGCTTCATAGCCTGTGATTTGCACATGAAAATCTGTGCAACAAAATATCTCAATGGTGTTTTCACATCAGTAGGTTTCAGCTGCAGCATGCTGCACTTCAACAAAAAGAAAATTGGTGTGTTGTTACAGAAAGACTTTTAAAAATATTTTGATGAGTCTCAGAAAAGTCTTGAGGATTCCTTCCAATAGGATTTTTACCATACCTACAGAAATGCAGTCTTTGATTTTCTTTAAGTCAATCACTTTACAACCTCATAGATTCAACTGTATAAAAGTAGAGGTATCAGGCTATTAGCACTTATTCTCATCAATCAGTTTGCCATCAGTAGTCTTTTCTCCCAATGTAAGACAGTGTTGTAGCTCTTACACTGCATAATCCTGAACAAAAAATACCTCTTTTATAAAACAGGGGAACGACAGTTGCAGAGAAAAGGCATTATGTCACTAAATCACATTCTTTTCTATCCATTTGTTTTTGTCCCCACTTCCTATACTTCTCATCTTTCATTTCTGTATTAACAGTAAACCCCCCAGAACTCTATGTGGCTCTATTATCTGCGAGGGTATAAATTTCAGATTCCTCTCAAAATCCCTTTAGGACAATTACAAACTTGAAGGCGCATATTTTCTGATGCAGAAGAAGATACCTGTGTCTAATCTTCCGAAGTTACAAACTCCACACAGGCCGCAGAGGCAGAGAGATGGCCGATGCCTGGCTGCTCTCTGTGGCCACGGGGCACTGCCCAGGCTATTCGCAATTCTTACAGAGATCCTTATTCCTCATCCTTTTTTCACTGTCATACACCACTTGTTTTCATTCTCTTTCAGCTCTTAATTTCTTAAAGGCCTCCCTGATGTTGTTTCGAATTGTCAGGGAATTAATGCTACAGATATTGGAAAACTAAAATTGAAAACAACCCAAAGCACTGAAGCTGAGGGATTCATGACTCTCGCAGCCCCACTCATCTTCCATTCTTCACTTACTGGGGATAAATTAAAAGGTAACAGAACAACTATGATTTATACTTAGCTATCTAAGAGTCAGACATCCAGTCTGAACTAGTCATTTGGTCTCCCCCAGCAGTTAATACACAGAGGTGGGTCCCATCATCCAATACTGAAATAGATGTCTGAGATGGGAGGATGACTGTGTTGGACAGCCTGTCTCGTTCCAATGCCAACAGAGGGGCTGAAATTTATATGCCTAACTTTTACACACTTAAACTGAGAGGGTACGTGCTGCCCAGTGCCTCTGCAGTGCCCTGTGGAGCATGAGGAGATGGAAGCTCGATGCAGCTCCAGCAGCAGAAAGCTGTGCCCACGTCGCAAGTCCTGCCTCCCGGCAAGGCCGATTTGCTTGAGCCCAGGCAAGTGCCGTGACAGCGCGGTGTTACTTCCACTGCCTGGGCCAGGCTAACTGCAGCTATGCAGGCTGAGTTACGAGGCCTGGCTGTAGACATGGCTTTAGACAGGGTAAAAGAGAAGTGGGATCAGTAAGGAGCAGGAGAAAAAAAAAAGATTCGATCCAAGGCTGACACAAGAAAATGCAACACCAGCATTTAGAAACCAAAGGGTCTCATAACACTGCCCACAGTGAAATTGTTGTTCTCCCCACTTCCAAACTTTCTACGAACAACATCACCACTCCTTCCAATGCACTTCCCCCCACCTCCAACATTTTGGCATAATTCCTAATTAGATTTCATGATGGGACAGCTAGTTTCCTAGCCAAACTATCAATGAAAAGTTTGCCAAAGTATCCACCAATCTTCATTTTAAATTTCTTTTTTGAATAGCATATGGGAAGTGAATAAGCTGTTAAAGTTATTCTTGTGTTGTACTGAGAATATCACCTTGATTCCTTACCTGATTTAGGACCCAACAGTGATGAAGTGACATAGAAACTGGGATCTTTTAATTAATTCTTTTCAAGCATCTGTTGAAATGTTAAACCTACTTGCACCACATTATATAGCAGTGTGACCAAAATCAGAATTTGACCCTAAATCTGTATGGATTAGTCTTTCAAAAGGTTTAATTGAAGAAACTGAAAGCAAAAAAGTATTGCTGTCAACAGAAGTGCTATTTTCCAGAGAGAATTAGGAACATTCAATAAAGCAGACATACAGATGCACTTTATCCTATCAAAAAATAATGTTAAAATTTTTCTCTAGAGTAACGACCGAAGGGTCACTTGAGAATCCATTAGAAGCTGTTTTGGAGGGGTGGAAAGTGAGGTATTAAAAGAAATAAAATATGTATGAGTTCTAGTAAGTCATCTTTCCAGTTCCTTAACTTCTAACCTCTTTTGCAAACCTTAAACCCTATTATTTTTCTACAGAAGTTTCTAGCAGGAAGAATGACTTTCAAATCGAGGTGCTCTGCACTGCAACCATTAGCTGATAACATTTTTTTAAAATGTTTCTGTAGTCACACATGTATGACTCAACCATTGTTCTTTGTCTTTTACTGCAAAACTATTTTTGCAGTGTGCTTCTGGCAGGAGTATGGTGATTTAGATGACACAGTACAAGTTAGTACATAAACTTCAGTTCATGGTCTGTTGCACCAGGAAGACCTATTAAGATTACTGTACACATCAGCACAGAGAACGTAACTTCTTGAAGGCTTACTACAATCCTTGGCTGATTTGTTCCTTTCTACTTTCTGAATAGTCAAACACTCACAACAGCCATATCCTTGGATTTGAACCATTTACGGCCATATACCATGACCTGTCCAGTGCTTTAACCACATTATAATCCTTTCTTTCAGCACGTACTTACTATGTGAAACATCTTAAACTGAATGCCTTCTAAAAAAGTTTTCATTTCTTAAGCGCAAGCACAGAACACTAGTAAATGAAAGACTTTCCCTAAATTGCCAAAAAAGAAGTGACTACTTGCAAAGAATTTCCAAGCCAGAAAGAAGAACGTGAGACTATGTATTAATGCAAAAAACACAAGCTTCTGTGAACAAAGCTAAAATGTACCAGTTCCACGTCTGACTGATTCATGTTAACATCGCTTGACCTTTCTCCTAATGTCCCTTTTTCTCGCCAGTACTACTAGAAGGAGAACATACATATCTCAGGCTATCGAAGAACTATGGTAATCCATGTACATGTCCTTATTTGCTTTGTATCTCAGGCTATTGAAGAACTATGGTAAACCATACCATATTTGCTTTGTAATTGCATGTTGAGTGCTTTAAGCCCAATCAAAAAAAAAAAAAAAAAGATTTAACATATTTCAGTATGGTGTACTTCAGGTACAAAAAAATAAAACTGAGATTCCCAAAGCAAAGCAGCACCTTCAGCCTGGAAGCATTCGCTTCACGGTTTGAAAATTTCTCAGGCTCATACATTGGGTTCACAATCCGTGTGGCTATGGCTGAGCAGAAGGAGCCTGAGATCTGAACCAAACTGCCTCTGGATCTAGAAACTACAGAATAAAAATCCCTTGCTCAGGTGTACCTAATACACTCGTTCATCTTTCACATTTTAGAGATTAAAATAATGACTGCTTGAAGTTGTTCTCCCTCCTTATACTTCAAGGAAGTGAAGTCTACTGTTCTTGACCTGCAAGTACTTAAATCCTTTAATGAACATGATTCTAAACAAATCTAACCAAGCTTGCTCTTGCAAAAGGAAGACAGGCCTACTGAGATTTTTCAGTAACTTCTCATGTTGCATCTGTAAGTCCTTCTACTTCAACCACCTGTTTATGAGCAATTCCCCTTCCTCCCTCTGTCCCCAACACATTACCAACAGGCTAATTTTACGCCAGTGCTCCATTTCCAGAACTAAGTGCCTCCCAACACAAAGCAATAGACATTCCTCACCATCATCCTTTCCTTAAGAAAAAAAAGCAAGGTTTCTAATTCTGTTGCTTGCTTAAATTTCTACCAATCATTTTTCCCGGAAGGAAGGTCCACTTGATGGAGTTCCTTATTTCTCCCAGAAGATATTCTGCTCACAATTTTTTATATTTTTTTTTTTTTTCAAAAGCTTGTGCAGAGCTGGAAAGGTCTCATTTGAAATCTAGCATAAAGAGCCATGAACTCACACAATGGGCTGTTTGCATCCAGGACAGACATTTTGTTCACTTTTTATCAAAAATAATTCCACTTAAGTCAACCAAACTGCACAGATATGCATACGCAGCTACAAAGAATCGGGAAATATGGGTAATACCTACGGGTCTGTACCTGTTGAAAAGAAAAACTCACATAGGTACTGTGGGCTACTCCCAAATCAGTAACATAACTGGGCAATACAGCATGAAGCCCTCAAAAGGAGGACTTTTTCCCAGATGTTTTCACAAGAAATCAAGTCAGGACTGACTCTAGCAATTTTTTAAAATTTAAGAAACTTTCTGTGAATTTTCTTGGTAGCAGTAAGTTGTGCAGAAGCAGGTAATTTTCAAGCTGAGATTTTTAATCATGATTTTTAATCACTAGATGAGCTGCCATCTAAAAGTAGGAATTTGTCATTTTTTTCTTCTGAATCAGATATTTTTAATGACAACACTGAAACAACCTTTGAAAGATTGATCTAGGCAAAATAAATTTTGTAACTAAAAAGCAAACAAAATGACCTATTTGCAAAGGTGTTAGAACAAAAATGTTAATTCATCTTGTGCATGAATAAAAGTATACCTAGAGGAAGCATGTAGATTTAAAATCCAGGTGGTATAAAAATGCAATTAAGAAACCATAATTATACATTAGAGACACAAAGACAGGGGATAGCTTAGTATCTCAGCTGTGGAATGGCCACTGAGGGTAAATGAACTGAATTTAGACTCCCCCTTACAAAACATTGAAGCTACAGTCTTTTGTAGAGATATGTAATTACTGAAGATCTTAGCAACTGCTCAGAAAAGCTAAAATGCTGATATTGGCTAGGCACTTTATTCACAGCTCTGGATGACAGTCCTTTAGCTTTTCTCAAGGGATGGTTTCAGTTTTATCTGTATATCTGAGTCAAAAGATTTCTGAGGTGGGTATAAGAGCCAATTCTAAAGACTTAAGAACTAATTGACTGGAATCAGTTTAGATGTTGCAAAGACCAACTCATTTTTCCCTTCACTATCCACCACCAAGGCCCACGCTGCTCACCGTAGGGCACAGCCTGCCCCAGGCGCCCTGCATGGGCAGAAATTCTACGCAGAAAAGGAAAATCTGTGCAAGAAGAGGTTTCACCCACAGGAATAGCTCTTTCCTGTCTTCCTAGAAACAAACTGGATTTGCATCTGGATCTATGCTGGGAACAATCACGTGTAAATGGTGAAGTAACAGTTATTTCACATGACACCAATTGCAGTTGCAGTACAATATGGTGTGTTCAGGGTATTTTAATAATTCTCTATCTGTTTGGGGTTTTTTGTCATTGTTAATTTATTGGCTTGGTTCCAGGAACCACAAGAACAGCAAAATCTTGAATGAACACATCTGAGCTATTTTGAAGTTCCAAGTGACATTTTAGAGAGGCCTAATTCCCCCGGGAAAAAAAATATTCTCACTTGGAAATGTTCAAACACCAGTACAGACTTATTTTTGATAGCAACAGGTCCACCCAACCTGAGGGATGTTTGTGTATGAATAAATTCTCATGATTCATTGATAAGACTATTTATACTTTCCACATCATACCTGTTAAGTTACTTGCTTGCCTAAGAATCTGGTAATTTCTTCTTTACTCATAGATTTATTTAGAAAACTGTGGTTTCTCTCACCAAGACAGAAGTTTGGGTAAGACCAAAACACTACTGTGGGAACTAATATTATAATAAAATAGAATGGCAGCTTATTTTTAATCTGTTTTGTAAATAAAGTTTTGACCTAATTCTCTGAAGTCCAATGCGAAATAATTATTTGTACTTTAACAAGTCCGCTAACACAAATGATAAATTTGATTTGACAACTGGATATTCTCATGGCATGTTGTTGACTCATGTGTCCTCTAATCTGAGTCACAGGCCAAAATTTTGTCATTGTTCTTTAGAGAGAAAAAATAAATACCTTCACACAGCAAATGTTCAGGTCTTAACTATACATACATTATTTAGAGTTAAGGTTTGTCAGCTTCATATTTTCTAAGTTTCCATTGGAATAAAATACTTTTAGTGTAAAAGAGTCATTTTTCTTCAGTGCAGAAGAGTGAGCCTTACAAAGTACTTTTCCAGAAGGCAATAAAGCTTAACATAGTTAAAACCCACTGGACAGCCAATGGTTTCTTTCAGTAGGGCTCAGTAAGTTATATGGTCTGTGTTATGAATACTAAAATGTTTGTCCTAATAGGTCCCAAAGCAGTAAGAAAAATTCCCTTCTTTCTGTACAGCTTCATAACACTCGCGAGCAAAATATGATGCTTCAGTGACAGTTCCTTGTAAACTATGGTTACAAAGATCTGTGTAGCCTGAAATTAGTGCCAACTGATGAAGACCTATTTTTCTGTGCTCTATCGCACTAAGTGAGATGCTTGAGCTTCAAGAGGATAAAACCCTGCATGTGCTGTGTGCTGAGGATATGTATCAAGGTCAGGAAACCTTATGCTGAGGGCAGAAAAGCCCTTACAGACCACCAGTGCCCACAGAGGTGGGGATGCAGCTTTCCCACATGAGCAGCTTGAAGAGTTGAGACACAACATTGAGCTCATCTGCTGAGAGCTACCTATGGGTCTGCCTTGGCCGTTGGCCATTTAACAGGACACCAGCGAAGGTCTCTCTTGGGACAAAGCATGTCTCATGACTAATTTAACAGGAATTGAAGAAGTTTATACATTCAGACATTACAAAAGATCCGTAACGAGCAACCCAAGTAAGAAATGCAATCATCTCGCCCACACCTCCACATCCTCCCCTTCAGTTTATTTTTTAATGCACATAATTACAATGATTTCTGATGAAAACAGAAAATGATAACAAATTACAAATGCTTCTAGACAGAAGCATTTTTGTATGGAGGCTATACAGAAACTATGTAGAAGCTCCACAAAGGCACTCTAAAGAATTTCTTTTTCTTATATTTTTTCTCATATTCAACAAAAAAAATAATAATAATAAAAAATTCCTTTCAGAAATCAACAAACGGGGAAGCTTTTCAGGTCCATTTAGTCTAATGAATTCCTGGCTGTAGCTAATCTAGATTCTTGAAAGAAAAGTGCAATAAAGACAACATAGATATTATGGATTACCTGACTTTATTTCTGCCTAAATTGCATAGTTGCATACTAATTGTTAATTGCATACTTCACACACTGATATATGATAGGTTGCAATTCCTTTTGAAAACACATTAAAAATTAGTAAGCTAATTCTGCATTTTTAACCAAAACCAAGCTTGCTAATTTAAAAAAAATATAGCTTAAAATTTACATTATTCAATTACTGATGATTCTGAACATTCTAGCTTCATCTTCAGTGTGACCCTTGATCCTACCTGGGTTCCCTTGCTGTTGTTTGTTTTGTTTCACCCATAAATGAAAGTATCTAATTTAACACTCATTTGACAATAGCATGCACATTTTTATTATGATAAATATTAGCATCAAAAAATTCAGTGGTAAAGTCTGCTCGCGTACGCTCATTCACATGGTGAAATGGCTAATAAAAAAAGAACAGTGACAATTTAAAACTGATGTGCTACGTCATTAGTCCATTCACTCAGATTAAATAAAGGTCAAAAAACAGCAAGAAGTAATAAGTAAGGAATTATTTCCAGTGTCTGGCCAAATTCTATTTTTGGTTAGGTGATTCCTACTCATTCCCTGTTTGACAGTGTACCGTCAATCACTGCTCACCGCCTTCTTGTTCTCAGGTGGCACACGAACTCATCGTTTCTTTACAGAGCACAGATGGATTATTCAAAATGAAAAGCTCTACGTAATTGTAAGGTCTTACTATCAAGCACAGTCTAGACTGAACCCAGTAAAATTATGCTATTGTTTGGTCAAGGTGCCTTGGAAGTGCCTGGATTTATTTTTGGGTTCTTTTAAGATATAGCATCAGCACTATCCTATAGGATATAGTGTCCTCTTTCATTTACTTTGAGGGCAGACTATATCCCTGAGAGATGAACAAGATCTCACACAGGCAGCATACTAACTAATGAAAAGAATATAAAGAAGGAACAGATGCTAAGTTGTCTTTTGCTCCTTGAAAATGTAATTTGCACATATTTATATTCTATTTCCATTTATTTTAATAAGCTTCAGACTTTCAGCTGAGATTTAAATGCTTCCCCAAGCTGACAGAAGGTATGTCCTCTGTGGTTCAAGAGGTCTGGTCGTATAGGAATAAGGCTGGAAAAGTTCAGTGCAATTCAATACTAAATAAATGAAGAAACACAAAGATTTTTCCCACTTAGAAACAATAGTACTGAGTCAGGCTGATGGTATGGACAATGCTGGGAAGAGTTGGATGCCACAAAAACAAGGGATTTGCAACACATAGGCTGCATGCAAAATTACAGCAGGTAAGGAATAGGAAACTCCAACCCTGAACCCCAACCCGTACTCCGCAATGTACAGGAACCTCGTCCAGGCATTGAGGCGCTTGGTCCAACCTTTGCAGTCATGTGCATGAGCACTGTCTTTCAGAAGCCATGCAGAAATTGATACTCTCCTTCAAAACACCCCTGAAGGAAATGGTGATTATTGTTCCAGTGGCACTGCTCTGCCTTTCAGCTTTTAAGATATGTGCTCAGAAATGTTTTAGGAGACCTGCGTTCAAATCCCTCTTCTGCAGAAGGTGATTCAAACACATCCAGGTTCAGCCCATCTAACACGGTATGCCAAGCACAAGCCTGTAGGGTATTCTAGAAGGGGCTGCAGGCAACTTTCAGTCATTCCTGCTTTCCATTTTGCATAAATATTTGCTGGGTAAAAGACAGATTCAGCACAAGGCTTAGTTTTAAGGCATTTACCTGTGATGGTAGTTCTGGCTTCCAGTCCTTGTTGTATCTTTTCGTTCAGAACTTAAATCAGAACTCATGTGTTCCTCAGTGGTATGGCTAATTAACTACGACAACCGCATTCTTCTTCTTTTCTATGTTAACATTAATTAATGTTCGTTCTTTTAGCTAGTGGATCTTAATTGTTTAGGCCAAGTGGAGCAGCCCTTACGAAAAGAATTTTGAATAAATCCCTCATCACAGAATTGCTGATGGCCTAATTATTCTCCTACACAGAAAACGGAGACATTTACTTATGAGGTAGTTATATAGACTTCCCTTACAGTAAATGGGGACAAATGAGCATTTTTAGACATGATTCATCTCATCCTAAAGCAGCTGTTTAATATATGCCACACAAACCACACTCCACAAATGCCTGCAGATATCTAAAATTAGGTGAACCTAATCACACTGTAATTACTGTAAACTGCCTCTATAGTTAACAAAAGAAAGAGGCAACTTCAGCAGTCAAATCAGTAAGATCTGAATTTCCATCTGGAATTGCCCCCCTCTGTTTCCACTGACAAAGTGGGGAGCTAATGCACTTCAGAAATAACTGTGGATGGGTGCGATCAAACAAGCTATAAGCCTCCAAGGGTAGGAAGCCTCAAAAGTCAGTTTTATGTCCAGGCCTGTCAAGTAGACAATAGATGGACCTTGACTGTTTACCTCCTTTGCCAATGTAGTCACCAGCAAGGGTGAAATGGCAACTTCAAAATGAAAAAAGTTGTGAGCTTAATTTTCTTTTTTGTTTTTTTCTTTTCTGGAGAATAATACACTAATACTATTTCCTGCAATAATACAAAGCACATGAGGCATTTTACAATGCAAGTGAAAATCCAAATGCCCACTAATCCCACTGCTGAAGAATTTAATATCAAGAGTAATGAAGTCTTTAAAATACTAATGGCCGTTGCTACATTTCAAGTGCATTGTATTGGGTTACTAAATAAAAAAAAAATCAGCTCATTTTTAATAGAATCCTTTGGAATTGTCAGGCTCCAGGACAGCAAGATGAATTCCTTGGAGATGAACCAAGAAGACTGAAAGTAAAATTATCCAACTGAACAGATTTATTTTGATGAACAGGGGATGCAAAACCGTGGATACTGAAAAGTGCTCACAGATTGATAGTTTTGGTTTGGACACAGCAGTGAGCCACTGATTGATCTGAGCTTATCAAAAACAGAAGGAAATTCAAGGCTGTTTCTACACACATTTCTAGTTGGCTCTGTATCTTGTTCCTAACAGTAACAGATGCTTCAGAAAAAAGTGCAAGAATCCCATATCATACATATGTGCAGTAACCTACTGTCTACATTTCATCAATATGTATTTCTAACAGTAGAGATTAGTATAAGCCTTGAGGTGTACATCTTCACAGCCTTTTAAAAATGTTGAAATTAATTATGATTAAATATTCTGAAGATCAATATATAATTTTTCACATTATTAGGCCTTCAGTTCTAACATACATTTATTATTAATTCCCTTTCTAAAAAATTCAATCACGGCCTTTTCCACACTTCTTTTATATGAAAATTTCTTCCTAAAAGTCCTTGATCATCTACATCATTTTTCTGTGAAAACCCTCTTGTTCAGTTACACTATTTTTGAGAGGAGGTGATAAGTACTGAGTCAATTTTCTTCGGAGTATGAACCATTCTCTTCCTCATTTGACCTAATTTTATTTGGTTTGCTATCAGTTGCAGGTGATACAAAGGTCTTCACTTGCCTATGAACAATGTCATTTTGTGCTGCATTTGGGATAGCCAATTTAAAACTATATAAAGTGTATTAAGTGCATAAGTATTTCAGAAGTGGACCTAGGAAAAGATACTATAACTCATTCTTTGTTTAAAAAAAGGAGAAAGAAAAAAGGAAAATGGTATTATTTTTAGTTTGCATTTTTCTATTGCTTTTCTAAGTATACCTTTTTATATATTTATTATTACCAACTCTTTTTGCCTTTGCAAAGAGGCAAAATAATTGTTTTATTATCAAATGATATATTCCAAACATATTTCTGGTACTGATTGTGGTAATGTAACTATCAATTTGTATACTTTACTTTTAAAGAAACAGTTCCTTTTTTTTATAACAAAGTATTTCCAAGGGGAAAAGAAAGTGGATTGTTTCACTGTCATTTACTTAAATATTTTTTCTATTAAAAGTTAATTATCTTACCCTGATTACTACAGAAAAATAAGTGAAATATTTTCTTCCTGCATTTCTTAATCAGCAAGGATATGAAATATTGCTTATCGCAGTTACAGTGGTCTCTTGCTCAATAAATTTCTTCATGAGTCATATTCAGTATAAATTGTCTGACCATGTCCATAAAAACTTTTAATAATACAGTTTGGAGGATTTGAACTGCTTTATTATTTGAACTGCTGTGACCACAGAAATAAAGGCAAACTCACAATGTGGCTTTTTGACAGAGGACTTTGACTGTTCCTGTAGCTCAGTTCAGCTCTGTTATTTTGATATTTTGCACTGTCCACATAGGTTGAACTGAGGTTTATGTATGTACTCAGAAACACAGCTGTGAAAAAGAAACGCTGACATATCTGATACTAAAGAATACTGCAAAGTCTATAAAAAAGTCACTGTAAAACAAACTACCTGGATAACACATGATGAAATATTCGTCTGTAAGTGTAACTGGCTTTAGCCTGAGGTTTGCTGGACTGGATCTGCTTCATCAGGATAATTGTAAGTGTATTTTGCCCTTTCTCAGTGCTTTGGCAATTTGGTCGGTAACAACCTGCACATCCTCTGGAGCTGGTGCTGATAACGAGGGTTATCAGGTAACATCTGTAAGCAAAGGGGATCCATAAACCCGCAGACATCCTTGCTGACCTCTGTTCAAGCCTGCCGCCTGTTCAAGCTGAAAAGCTTTCCAGTGGTGAGGCAACTAACCAGCCCTTGCTGCTTTTGTCCAAAGGCTCTTGCTCCACTGCCCAAGCAGCGCTACAATGAAAAGCGGCACAATTACACGTCTATTTTCAAATTCAAAGTGGTCAAGATTCAAACTGCAAACCTGTTGCATTTCTTGTTCAGACCCAAGAAGTCCCCATATACCCCAGTGTAGCCCCACCTGAACAAGAGACTGCACAGCCTAACCTACCTGCCACCCTGAACTCTGGGTGGGAGGCTGCCCTGAGAAAGTATTCTATTTTAAATTAGATGTGGTGCCTTGCAATAGCAAGAATATCTAGTCTTCTAAGGTATTTTATATATATAATTCATGAGGTAGAGCAATATCTCAGCTAACAGTTTGCCTTCCTATTTACATCCCTACACTGGGATTAAGATTTAACGGATTTTTCTCTCAAAATAGCCTTAAATCTTTCCTTTTCATTATCCTGCAGCACCTCTGGTTAAACAAATCTTTCTTTTTGTGTTATCTCTCTCCGAGCCTTACTATTTTACAGTCATCTGTGCTGTACAACTTTTCATGGGTATCAACACAGGTCTTTGAGAGAGGTTTCTTTTTGATTGCATTGCTTATGTTTTTCAAAAGTAACTGCCTAATTTTGCTGTGGAACAAGAAACAAACTCTCTTTTAGACAGAGGATGAAAAAAGATGCACAACAGATGTAAGGACTGCAAATGTCATAGTGAGTAACATGACCAAGAAGAAAATTAAATGTGATTTTTTAAAAAAAGGAGCCGTGAGTGGCAATATTCGGCTCATGGATTTTTATTTCTTCAACATGAACACAAAATCTTAAAAGCATATTTTATAATATAAAACAAATTAAAAGATAAATTCCTTTATCTGTTTGAAGGGGAGTTTCTTGGTTTTGTCCTGGCTAGCCTTTTGACAAGTGATTTGTGAATTACAACCAAGTTAAAATAGAGCAAAATCTTTGCTGTTTTTACCTCCAGTAAAATATAGTTGGGTTTCCCAAATTTCATTAAGGCATTCTTACATCCTTCCTGCTGCTGGCATATCTTCTATATTAAAGATACCAACCTACTTATCAAACATCCATCAGTTTTTACACCTTCGAAGCCCTTTGCACAGCAGAGTAACGTTAGCCTCCAAGAAGCAGTAACAACATGTAGCAGGTATGTTTTGAAGGACAAACAATATTACACAGGGGAAAGATTTTGAAAGATCTCTTCTTTGAAGGGTTTTCTTTCATAGTATGTGTTCAGCATATTACACAAAACACTGGCGGCACTTGTCAGGTGTGAAGGCAGAAGGCACCACATCCTGCAAGTACGCTGCCAGGGACTGTTAGCGGCATTCCGGGAGCACTCGGAGTGACACCGGGCTAACCGCATCCTCAGATGACATTGCCAGAAAGGAACATATTTCCAAGCCTCAGCAAGGCTGATTGTGAAATCCTGGCACACTGAACTCAACAGGGATTTTAACACCAGCTGAATGGATTTGAGTTTCTTACTTTACAGTTTTTGGTTATTCTTATTTATATTTAAAGAAAAATATTTATGATATGATATATGAAGAATATATGATTCTAGTCCTAAATTACATTTTGGTAGTGTACTATACATATTGAAAAATTGTAAGTAAAACAGTATGCCTAAAAAGTGCTTTTATTTTTATCCATTTAAACAGTACCTTCAGTCATCTACAGTGAAAGCTATGGCCTACCTAATAAAAATTATTTCCACATTTGTAAAACTGGTATACGGTTCCTAAACAGGAATCAATCTACTAATTGTTGCAATACTGCTGCAGACGATCATTTAGATAAAAAGAAATTCCAAATACCGAAAGACCCTCCTCAAAGATTAGGAAACTTGATATCTGCTTTCTCATAAAGCTACCATAAAACATGCTATGGAATCAGGAAAGCAATTTTATTATAAACCTAGTACCTGAGGTCTCTGAATATATTTCCTACTGGTTGTCACCTCCTAAACTATTGAGAATTGAAGGATATGTCATATGCAATTTGAAAGTAATTTCTTACAAATATATAATAAAGTCTAGAATTTGACCTAAAACCTCAATGCAATGCTGATTTAGGCATTCACAGAATACCTGTTCCCCAGACCGATACCTTGGCTGATACTCACCTAAGGAAATAAATGTAATGAAAACATTAAAAAAAAAAAATCATTTTAAGTCCAGAAAGGGCATAAAATTTAATGACATGGGAATACAGCTAATGCATTATAGATGAATGCAGATAAAAACAAACCAAGCAATATTTTATTCAGACTTCAGTATTCTATTGACTAAGGAAAGGCATCCCGCTGTGGTTCAAAGGTGAAGCCATGATTCACCTACCATGTTTTTTCCTACTGTAATATTTTAGCAGTTTCTGCAGCTGAAGACCACAGAACATTGAACATGTTTGCATATGGGGCACTGCCAAACAGCAGCTACAACTGATCTATTCACACAGTTTGCTGTCCAAAATATACTGATAGGTAATTAAGTTTGAAACTTAAGGGACACCCTACCTCCCCTACTAGATAGCAGTAATTTTTGCTGTACTGCAGGAATGCTTATTCATTTTTGGAATCTTGCTGGATGAGCTGAACATCAAGCGCACTTAACAATGAGACGTCACTGCTTTCTGAAATAATAATAACAATAATAATTCAGAGTTGTTCAGGTTTTGCTTGTGACTATTGTCTTAGAAGAGCTCAAAGTTCACTTGTGTATAAACTAGAATCCCCTTGTCATTTTTTATAGATTTTACTGACAACAGGAAAGTTCAAATGGCTAAGAGCAAGGCAAGAAACAGATTCCATAAGACAGCTTTAAATGTTAGTCAAGTATAAGAGATTGCTTATGTACTTTAAGAACTGATTGCTGCCCCTTCCATGAAATAGTTTTTCACTAAATCACAGCATAACCAGAGAAATAAGAGTTTTAGTTGTACAGTTATTCTTCTAAGGTGACTAAAGCCTTAATTTTATATATGTGCAGGTTTTTAATTCAGTTGTGCTGGATGATCAGAAAGAAAACATAACCTGTTAGATCAGTCTCACATTTTACACAGCTGTTTGACAAGTTGCAAAGTAATAGACTTTATTTCATTATGCTGTATTCGGCACATCAAATACGGGAATATTGCCCTGCTGGTTTGTACCATGAACTGAGATATGTTACAGCAATGACAAACAGCATCTTAATCACTCTTTTGGTTAGAATACTCGTGCGTTTCAGTAAATGAACTTTCACATTTTCCCATTTATTATCACTTCTCAGTTCTACATAATTGCCATGGTATTTATCAGTGCCAAGCAATTTCATTTGTTTTATAGGTGACGTCTCTCAAAGTGTTTCTCCCATACAAGCGCGAGGTGGAGCTGGACAGCACCGTCCCTCCCGGCACGCCAGACTGCGGTCTTGTCTCTGCTAGCAAGCTTTTAATCGCGACAATAACAAAAGTTATGCAAGAGAAGAGTCAGACATTTTTATTTCTGTGGCAACTCATATATCAAACATGCTGAACACCAACTGCAAGAACATGAATAAAATTGCTCCCCAGAGAGACTGGTTCACAGCAGTTAACAGCAAAGAATCCTATCCTGGGTTTTTTACTCAGAAAATACTAAGGATTCCTCCCTGCACTGCAGGATCCTTAGGGCAAAAGACTGTTAAATTAATATAGCTCCAATCCTAAAGTGTTTGAGACCTCTTCGGTGGATTTAAAAAGAGAAATAGTGTGCAAAGCTCTGGAAGAGATTAAATGGGGGAGGGAGTAGCTATTTCTGCACTACACGTGACTTTCCCACAGGAAGTGATCCCCACCCCACTTTGGCACCGGCTGCAGCTGGAGCCCTGCAGGACGTCCTGCCGTGGGCTCCCCGGCACGAGACAGACATTCACACACTGCAGCAAGTCGAGCGACGGACACCAAGGTGATCTGAGACCTGGAGCACACAATGGGTGCATCCAGCACTGTGACAAAGCACAGCACGCTTGACACTTTTCTTCTCCCCGCCTGACAATATATAATAGCTGCTGTTCATTATTAGCTACATGGAAGGCGCATTTCCTTGAAACATGTGTGAATTTTATGCTATTTTTAATACCATTTGCTTTTGAATTATGACTAAGAATGTATCTTTCCTTTGCCATACTGCCTTCTCTTTGTGGATTATCCAGCAGAAGTTTTGTTTCCCAGCACACTGTTGAGATACCTAAGTATTCATTATTATCCACAATTTTCAGAGAAGAAAGTTAAACCGTAAGTGACTTGCTCAGGGGCAGTGAAGAAGCTATTAAGAGAGTGAGGGCCAGAACATAGATCTTGTTATTTTAACCCATAGCCAATCTTATTATAAAAAATAGTCCTGCTACACTGAAGCAAGACCTCATGTTAACAGGCCACTGATTTTTTTTAAAAATAGTAATGTACTGTTGTGTTTGTAGCAAGAATCAACCAATTCATAACAAAGAACAGAGAAACTATTAAGCCCACACAGCAAGAAGAACATAACCACAGAGAAAAGCATGTTTGTTTTTAATGACTTTCCAAGAAGATTATGGAGGGCATCAGAGCTGACCTCCCTTGGTGGCAGAGGATAACACAGGAAAGATTTTGAAAGAAATGGGTCTGGTCTGTTTGATCTGCTTGGAGCATTTACTCCAAAGGTCCACAGCACACCTTATTATGATCCATTACTTAGGATATAAAGATTAATTGAAATAAAGAGTTTAATATCTGTTTACATCAGGCTTCAAACTCAAGAGTCATGGGCAGAGAGACTGTGAATATCAGTCTAATAATCACAGAAAAATCAAACTTTACCTAGTGCTTGAGGAAACACACCCCACAACCTTTCTGCATAGATGTAAAAATAAGACAAAACAAAATAAGACTGTCTTTAAAAAATAAACTTGAGCATTCCAGTCCAAAGGATAAGGCACCGGGCCATTACCTGTAGCAGGACATGAAGAATTAATACTCAGGCAGTGGGCTACCTAGACCATAATCCATCTCTTCCAAAAGGGAATGTTCTCGTGCTTTTCTGCTGCTTATGTCATACCAGGCCGATTATTATATTTATCAAACTGAGCTTTTTGTACAATACTGTATACATCAGCATGAGATACACAAAAAAATTGGGAGTTCTGCTCTTCTACAATAAGAAAAACTATCAGTGCTGGAACTCATTAAAATTTTATTTTGGTGATCCTCCTAACTCATCTGAATAAAGGTAGCGGGAAGAACAGAAAGACAGAAAAAAGCTAATGTACGTTCTTCCCTGTTATATTGCTCCTCTTCTTTGAAACAATTTTCAGATTTGTTTCCTTTCTGTGATAACCAGTAAAAGCAGTAAGTGGTGAAGATACTCACCTTGCCCAAGGGATCCATTAAGAAATGCTGCAACATTATACCGAGTGACTGAAGATACTCACTGTATTGTAATCCTCCATTTTCAAAATACCTTTCTTTTTTTATTCCCAGAGTTATTGACTGCTTTCACACTGTTGTGCTACAGAAGAAGGAGACTTAAAGCAAACACCTTTGAAAACCAGCACAGTACATGTAACATTCTCTCATCTTTTTTAATTCCATCCTGACTCTTTATCTTCTTATAAGCCTCATTAAATACAGTAAAAGACAGGATACTTTTGTGGAAGATAAGAGGGTTTAAGATACTGGAAAGAGGACTAGAAGCATCAAGATTCAAATATCAAAGACTGCACAAACCACTTCAGTCTCTATGTGATTGAAGATGTAGCCAAATGATCGAACAAGGTCAAGTCACAGTGGTGAATAAAGTCACCCCAGAGCAGCCAAGGAAGTATCACCAGTTGCAAGGACTCTCCTGCCTTTCCAGTGAAGGATGATGAAGCAAATTAATATAACCTCATGACTGAACAGGCTAAAAATACGTGCATTGTTCTGCAGCTGCTCAGCATTAATTTGTTATACAACTGTAACTCATTCACTTTCAAACATCAATCCTCATTTTTTAGTTGCCACCACCAACCTGTTCCTGTTTTATGTATCCAGACCGCAAGGTCTTCTGGGAAGAACCGTTTCCTACCATGCACTTTTGTAACGCACAGGAAAATGTGGTGTCTGGTTACTTTGTGGAATTCTAGCTGCTGGTGAAATAAAAACTAAATTAAAAAAAAAAAAAAAAGTAGAATACTGCTTCATTTTTACTCATATTTTCCCTGCCTGCATTTTTTACATATATTCTGTTGTGTTTTCATGGGATGGCAAAAAACCTTTATCTCAAAGACAGCTTTCCTGTTTGCAAATATTACTCTTGGATTCATATTTTCTGGTTAGTTCATAAAAGTAAACATCTATTTTGCACGGGACTTATCCTTATCCATCATTTGTATAGGTGCAAGTGACAGCATTCAGACACAAAAAATAACTCCAGTGCATTTGTATCCATAGCTCTGGTGAATTCTGCATTCATGGCACATCTCGACTATAATTCATCGCTTAGTAAAACACTTTGAGCTATAGTACATGAAAAGCACTAAATAATCTGTAACAGAATACAAACTGAACTACCTTATATTTAAAGATTAATGTTTCTTCCAGCTGAATAACTGTCTTACAGAACTATCTGTGTTCCTGTGCAGTGGCTGTGTTTAGATTGTGTGGATTAAAAAGAGGGAGAAAAGGTTAATATGGCAACATTTTGTAACTATTTACCTACACTCTACAAATGCTCAATGGGGAAATAATGCATGAATTTCAAAAACCCTTAACTTCACTGATCCTCTGCTAGAACTAGTTTTAATTGGGGTGCTGTTTTTTCTCCAACTGCTTAACATTTCTTTAGCTTGTTTATTACAGTATTTTTACACTAGATTTCTCCCATCTTATTATCTGAAGAGAGCCCTTGTAGGTTTGCCTTACACAGTGAAAGAAACTGCAAGGTTAAAAGCAAGTCTGGGATAGGATAGCCTGCGAGGGACAGAGGGGAGGAGCACATCCACTTCTGCAGCCCCATGAGAAGCTCAGGCAGTTTTATGAAAATTCATAACTTCATGAAAGACAATTGCTGAAAGAAACACTGATGCAAACCTCCCATTGAAATTGCACAAAACGTCAGCTGCAGGAAGGAAATCATTCTACCACTTTTGCCACCAAAGCATCAAGAGAAGTGATACCACCTTCTTGGCTGATTTACTCTTCAGTATCAAAGAAACAGTAAATCTAAACTACCAATAACCTTGTAAATCGTTAGCAACTTCTGGGTTTTGAAATGGGGAAGTCAAAAATGTTCTCCATCCAGTACAAAGATGGAATAAGTGCTAACATTGTCAATGCTCTCTGGAAACCCCCAACTCTCCCCAAGTTCATTGGCGACAGCATCCCAAGATTAAAGCAAGGAGATAGATACACAATGAGATGCATTCCACAAACCAGCTCCTGTTAGAGGGCCACATCTATTCCCCTGAAGTCTTTTATATTATATAAATGCCTACAAATGTGCAAACGGATTGCCATTCTAATCACACACACACACAAGTTGACACCCAGGAATATTAAGGACAATTTAATAAACATTGCTCAGCAGCCCAAAATTATCAATGGAATCACAGAGCCAAAAAATATATACCACACAGTTCCTAACATCAGCAGTGATTTCAGGCTTTGTTGTTAACTCAAATTAAATTAAGAATGAGTATTGTCTTTCCAGTTTCCAAATAACAAGACATTTTGATTTTTCTATTAAGTTCCAAACGCACTGAATAGGCAGATGCAACCTGCATTATTATTCTCTACTACTGCAGTACCAGCAATTGTGGCATGTGAGAAGAGCACAGCGTTATGCTATGCAGCGCAGGATGCCTGCATCAGAAAAAGGCCCAGCTCTGAAAAGCTTAAAACCTTCACAAAACTGCAAGGACAGCAAAAAGGTGCGATGAGCCACACAGAACCTTGGGATTAAAGGAAGTATCTATCCAAAGATGTGACCATGGGATGGTAGTACTTCTGATATTTACAAGCAGGGCACTGACTAATCAGTTGGGTCTTCTTTTCTTACATTATTCAATAGCAGTTCATAATTTAACATCCGTTAGCAACTGCTTTCACTTTTAGTCATAAAGAATTTTCACTGACAATGACCTATAGGGATGCAGAAAATTCATTCCCATTCAGACCTTTTACTCAGATGCTGCTGCTCTAAGTACCTATGAATGATTTCAATGTATTTGTGCTAGAGGGATTTAAAGTAAAGCATTTACCAAGATTTGCGTTTTTCCTATATACATTGCAGTACAAGTGGAAATGATCTATGGTAGCATTCAGACTCAGAAACCCGTGGCTTAACAGTTTTACGTTACTGAAAACTTTGCCTTTGGCTGTCCGAGCTTAAAAATCAATTCGCTACTTTAAACTTTATACCGCTGATGTCAGTTTTTATTGTTGAACTCAACAAACTGAAAACTTCAGAGAACAAGATCATGAAAAATTGCTTCCCATTTACCACAATTCAAAGAAAAAGGTGATCAGAGTCTTCTGTTTATCTTTGCCCTTGCACAGTCTAATTTCTTGTAAGGATCTTGTCACTGCAGGATCTCAACCTCATGATGAACAGAACTGCGTCTGAATCTCCAGATAAAGGGTTTGGCTCTCGCACGCTCTGTCCATATCCTTTTCCACTTTAACAAACTCCTAATACCTCTCTCTATTTTCAGTTTTACAACTGATTTTTATAGATCAATTTCTGCTCTCAGCTATGCTTACTACTGAAGTTAGTGGCTTTATAGCGATATAATCAAGATCAGATTTTACTTCAATGCCTATGAAGCCATCTTTCTAAACAAAAAAAGATTGTACTTCTGCATCTATGGTTCCTAAATAATTTTGGCAACATCTTGATACTGGATCTGATTTTCATAATGTCTCGCTCTCCTTTGCATCTCAGAACCAAGATACAGATTGCATATGCCTGCCTGAAATGTTAGACATGTAATGAAAAATCATTCATCTCTACCTGGGATCCATTGCCTCCTTTCCCTCAGTCTTTCAACTGAGGGAATGCCTTATCTGCATGACCCAGTGGTATAAACAAGCAGGAAAATGAAGTTTTCCCCTCCTTTCCCAGACCCCAGGCTCATGCTGTTCCCCTCAAAGCCTATCAAACATCACCACTTCTCCATACGTGGCTCAGCCAAGCCGTGGCTGCAGCTCTGCTCATGAGCCCCTCCAAGCCATGCACAGGGTTTTCTTATTTGCGTAGGCCTTTTCCAATCAGTAGGACTGCCTTCTCTCATGCTAATGCTGCCAGGCAATCAAAGGGCACATTATCGCTGTTTTGGTGCAGGAGGACAGAGAACATTTTTGCTAATTGACAGCGTTTTCACCATTTGCTGACAATCAGCAGACTAGATCTGGCCTGAAGCCCTCCATGCTGAAAAGGCTTGGCTTATACTTTTCAGTCTTCATGGTAATAAACTGAAATGACTATGCATTACAAACAGATATTTGGTGAGAACCTTTCCATTACTCCATTTTTATTTCAGTTTTCTTCTCTAGGCAAGCTTTTAATTTAAGTTTCCTTCCATTAGCAAACTTATCTCTTATCTCTTCCCCCCTGCCCTGTATTTATGCACTAGATGGTTTTGTGTTTATCTAAATGTTTTTGTCATTCTAAATTGACTGCCCCAATGACTGTGCCATTTGTTGTCTGAAATTAAAGCTCTGAAATGTCAGTGTGTAAGCTACAATGTCTTAGCTTTACTTATATCAGCCCAAAGAGTCTCCTCAGATTCTTGTTTTCTTAAGCGTGTTTGAATGGAACTATAAAACAAGCCTCCCGCAAGAACTGGCAGGTCAGCGAATGGTTATTGCTTCAGCCGGAGCAATCACACAGTATCACAGAATCTGTCAGATGGACAGTGTTAATTCTTTGGTGTTTGGCTGGTAATTACAGAGCACGGGAAAATGCCTCTTAACCTAGAGGCAGAAATGGAAAGGGCAGTAGCTACAATCGTTGACACGCTGTAATAGCAACTCACTGGTACCCTGAACAAGTCGGCCCTGAGATTAGTGTTCCCAAAGTCAATACTTGCCAGCAGTTATTGAAGCATGTGGAAAGTTAGAATAAAGAGTAGCTGCATTTGTTCAGATACTGCGGCTCTATTTATTGAATTGCAACAACTCCTTCTCCCGTTCCAGGAGGCACAAAGCCCTCTTTCCCTCTGTGTAGGCTCTACAGCAGCAATGGTTCTGCAACATTGATCTTGAAGGATCCATTTGAGAACTCCTAATTGTGATTTTGCACTCAAGAATAGGACTTTCTGACTGACAATTTCTTCTGTTTCTACCATAGTTCCTAAGCTGGGGAGAAGAGGCAGAAGCGACCACCCTTCTGCAGATGGGGAAGGGCTTTACCTGTTTAATGATAGTTTATTTCCAGGAGACATTTTCAGATCCTCTCAACCAAATTCTCTTCCCCTTTCAAGCGTAAGGCTTAGAAAGACGAGCATAATTTCTGTCTGTCCAATTGTTTCAACTTACAATTGCAGGAGACACACCTGTGTGAATGGGATCAGCAGTACCAGTGCCTGGGCTGATGGGACAGCTTTGGGGCAAGCCAAAAGCAAGAGCTGAGTGGGCTCTGGTTGGGACCACAGTGCACACACACAGCCGACTCAGTGTCCGCTTCTATTCTCAGTGTAAATCCATCATGTGTATTGGAAAACCAAAGTGTTTTTTCTTATTTTTCTAAGTAATAACCCTTTTCCTCCCCAATCCCAGCAACTACATCACCAGGAAGTTTATTCATGTCCTGAAGAGTTTTAAGGACAGTGTTATTTGATAAGGTGCATTTGAAGCACATCTGATTATAATCTGCAGCAAAGCGAGAAGCTACTAGAAATCTGTCATGTAATTGCGGTGTCATATACAATTAATTGTTTCAGTTGTAATGTTACTGCTTTTGTGATTTTTATTCTAAACTAGTATGACAGAAAATGTTTCTCACATTACTGCCAGCTGTTATGGAAACTTTTGAACTGTGCTTAAAATAAAACTGGAAATGAAATATTCTTGCTTTCCCTTCTGACATTAGCTGAAATTAGTTAAACAGTAAAAGAAATGGATGGTTGATATTGTGATTAAGAACTGGAGAAAACCAGCAAGAAGGACAGGAAAGAAGGAACGTCACTTTCTGACCAGCCTTAGATAGTAGGTAAGAATACTTAGGTAAGAATTCTCAGGTAAGAATTCTCAGCACATATTAGAGTCAGATTTTTTTAAATCCTCCCTTTTTGAGATTTACATAATAAGACCTTTTAGATAAAATCAGCAGCATGGAACCTTGATCTTCAGCCTCCCAATAGAAACAGCTGGCCTAACAAAGGCATAAGAAGCTTTACATCTCTAAGCCCCTGACCGAGTTAGGCAATGATCACAGACTTACCATATGGCTGATGTTAAAAAGAAATATTGAGTAGTTACTGGTTCAGTGATCACCACTTATCCCATGGTCTGACTGAGACAAGAATTTTGTTGAGAAAACAAGGATTTGGGGAGCACTGAGGAAGAAAGAAGGAAGTAGCGAACTGTAAGCAATTTTCTGTAATAAAAAAAAAAGTTAAAATTGAAAAGAAAAATTCTTACAGTGCTATTCTGGGACATGACCCAGGCTAAGATAGCTTACTCATGCAGAAAGAGTTGTGGCTGGCAGTAAAAGGACATTCTTTCTATGTGGACTTACCACCCAGCGAGGAACGTAGGGCCAATTTCAGGCAGAGGCAAAATAAGTAGATGTCCACAGTGGCAGACAGTCCTACAAAGAGGTGTCCATGCTGCCAGCTGTCCTCAACGGCATGGTTCTGAGGCGATGGCCTTGCTGCTGTTCCTGCCACCAGCAGTGGCCTAAGCGCACGGGAGAGGACAGCGGAAACAGACGGAGGTGTTCCCAATGTTGCCCCACACTGCAGCAGCCAGAGCACGCTTTTCTTTTTTCCTTTTACTTAAGGCAAAAATACTCAGTTTTGTCTCAATTGCCAACAGCACTGAGCAGCACTCTGATGATGATGAATATTTTTCATCTCAAAACAGAGCTGAGAAATAACAGAGCCAGGCTTCCGGGCTGGGAGTAAGCCTGCCCTACCAGCGGTGCACAATTTTGCCGTATCACCCCTGGCTTTTCCTTGCTTCCCGCATCCCTTACCCCAGGTTTGTGAGTCCTCCAGCCTTACTCCAATTTCACTTCTTCAGCATTTACTCTGTTTTGACTCCTGCTTTTCTTTTCCACCTGTGCTGAACCTTTCCTTTCATCCTATCTTGCAGAAATTCTTCCAATGTCCATGGGGTCTTCTGCCTCATCTTCTCCTGCCTTCACGGCTGTCCACCAAATCCAAACCACTGTTTCCCCACAGACTCAGAGCTCCCAATTGGTTCAAGTCTGAAAACGTTACTAAGGTTCAGCAACCAAAAGCAATTCTGTAATAGGCAGTACTAGGCAAAACCTGACCCATGTGCACCTGAACTCAAAACACAGACAATTAATATTTCGCTGCTTCTTACTTAATGTCTAATGTCACTCAAAAATATATATTGTCTAAACTTTATTAGCCTGTAGCCCCTCTTCCTTTATGTCAAATAATCTCTTTACTCCCCCCAGAGCCTGTTGAATAAGTGTCTGTCAAGATTATTTGAACCTCTAGACATTAACCGTCTGAACTTTTACCAGTAGTTGCAGGATCCCGTAACAAATGACATATCAGTGACTTACAGTTTTTGAGAATACTTTCTTAAAATGCACTGTGGAAGAGAGACTATCACTGGGTTTCCATTCTTGCAATACTGACATACTTGTGTCAGCTGCTTTAAATTTTCTTGTTAATTATAATTGGTTATGATTTAATATACAATTTTTTTAATATATATAAGCTATATGTCAAAAGCTGCAGCTCAAATCATGAATGTGACAGCCATCATGTTTTTTTCTGTGTGCCAAAGCTATTTGACTCTCAGAGATATCCTGTGAACAAATCTAACTTGTATATATTTTTTCTAGTGGACAAAGGTCCGATTTTACTACCAAAAAAAAAAAAAAAAAAAAAAAAAAAAAAAAAGTTGTCCAAAATAACAGCTACTTTTTCTCCTTACTGCTAACTCATAAATTCTATTAATGCTAATGAGTTGCATGCATTTATTACAGAGGGAATATATCTACCTCTATAAATAGATCTACATAATGGGACTATGCTTTGGCTTTAAGTACTTTGCCGGAAGGGAGCCAAAGTCATAAACCCCATCACCTTCTCTAGCACAATATGAAATTCCAGCTTGTCATTCTCACCTTGAAGACCTCACTGACCGCTACAGCTCCTTACCTATTTGTTCCTAGTACTGCCTTCCTATGCCATTGATTTATAAGTAGAAAACCAGAGTATGCCCAACAATGGCTCCTACACCACGCTTATTCAGTTTAACTATTTGGGGGCCTTGTACAGTACAAAGCGCTCAGAGAGGCCTAGGGTATTCATAAAAAACTATTAGATGCAGCTCATGGTGACATTTAGAAAAACATGGACAGCTCTGATCTTTAAATAGCAGGCTAACATCTTGGGAACAAAGTGGATTACAAAGTAAAACAGAGTGGAAATTTAACTGAAAATTCTCACAGGGAATTGTATAAACCGCGCTTAAAGCTGTCTGCAAACATAGTACTTCAGAAGATGTAGATGACTGGCTTGAAAATCTTCTGAAGCCCCAAAATAAGGATTTAATTTATGAAAAACATATCTAAAGTGAAGAGATTTTTCAGTGGATAAAGTGTAAGGGATAGGATAATAAAGTTTCCAGCAGTGCAGCTACTGCCACTGTCTCTGACTGGAAAGGAGTATAGCAATAGGGATGTGAGCCAAACCACGCCACCTGCTCCAGGGACCAGAGAACAGACTTAACTTTCTGTTATTATCTAGATAGAAATAGTCTTTGAGCTCTGAATGTCACATAGGACTTCTTCAACTTGTAATCAGTTAATCATTTGAAATTATTTCTATTCTGCTGAGAACATGTTTCAGTGTTATTACGAAAGTAGCTTTACCGAATAAATTCATTAGCATCAGAGAAGACTTCTACAGCTTTAGTCCTATATTTTGTTATTGTGGATACCATCCCAATATGCCCCACAAACTCAATAATTTACTCTTAAGTTAGGGAGTATGTAGATGTCCCATGTATTACATTCAATACTAGCTTTTTGCTTCTTCGATCCTCACAGCTGGGAAGTATCAGATATTTTTTATAAAGCTGTACAAGTATTGAAAAGATGTAATCTCAGTACAATCAAATCACCTGATGTTACTTATTCTTTTACTTCAGTCTCCAGTCGGCAATAAGCTGTTCTGACACCGCACTGAGTTGCTTTTTCAACAAGATTTTGCGTGGTACAAAATATGTGCATAACACATACAAAGACATGGTAAAGAAACATCAAAATATGTCATTTAGACCCAATGATGCTATCTGATCTAACAAAAAATATGAATAGTTAATGTCAAATTCCTGATTTTATTAGATAATGAGATACCATCTAGCAATAGGAAAGATGATTGATCCAAGGAGCTCTGCGGAGTGCACCCGTATCACTTACATCTTTAAAATGGATTAGAGTGGATTACAGAACTCACAAAAGAAAAGAAGCTGGTGGCTTATTCACTTCTGTAAGTTATTCAATACTGGAACAGCTTGTAAGTCTTAACGGGAGAGATGAAATTGTGGTGTGTACTTCTGTTGTGCCGAACAACTGCAGTGAAATACAATCTCTGATTACAAATGGGTTTTACAGGATTCATCTTTTCTGATTCCAAAGTTTAAATTGAAATGACCAAGTGGCAACAAGGCTATCAATTCCGGAATATCCTTTCTCACTGCCAGTGGCACCCCAAGCCCATTAAAATCTAATGGACTCTCACCATTCACTACAGTACCAGTGGATCACATCCTTAACAGAATGAAAATAGGTTTTTTTTCAGGATTAACAGAGGCACTGAATAGACAATAACATGTAATTACAGGTTTGAAAGATGTGTATCTTGTATTTATCTCAAAGCATTTATATTGTGTCTTCAAAAAACCAAAAACCCCTCCTTTTTAAATACAGATTTGGTTTTTGCCACACATGTAACAAATGCGACGGTCATGTCACACTGTGACTGAATTCAGCATACCCATAGAAAAGACCCGTAACAGAAGGTGAAGGTTAGCTCCTAAAAAGGGAAAGAACATGTTGTACATTTGTATTCACAGGAAATATGGTTGTTTTTTTTTTTTTTTCTTTTTCCAAAGGCAGCAATTTCAGTCATTTGAAAGCATTACAAAAATATGTCACATACTATTCCAAACAGTGGCACCTTTATCCTGAAAATTAATCCATCAGGAACAATCTTGATGTGCTTAAATCTTTGCCTAGCACATCAACAACGCATTGATTTTCTCATTCAAAGATAATGTATTCATCCAATAAAAAACATTACAGGGCTTTAGTCTAGTCTAATGCTGCTATATTTTTCTACTTAAAAATGGAAAGAAATTTTTAAAATGGATCTGCTTTTTTTTTTTAAAATGCTTGCTATTTAATGCTTTGATCCACTTTTCCCAAAATTTTCCTCCAAACAGATTCATTATCTCTACCTCTGCCTTCACATGCCCCATGTTGCAGCTCTAGAAAAGCTAAGGTGAAATGAACTATCAATCTTGACCAGTACATCTCGATTCTGTCCCATTAGTCATTCATCTTGCAGACATTTTTGACTTGCATTCAATCTCTGAATTTGTTCGTTCAGCACCCACAGTGTCTAAAATCCCTAATATTTTTAACTCTTTATTGACATTGTTGTTTTTTAAAGAAAAATACAAAATATATATTATATATTTGAGTTGCCTTAGCCACACTGCTGTCCCGGAGACTTGGAACAACAGGAAGGCAAGAATTATTTTCATGAGAAAGGATTATCTTCCACCATTTGTGCTGTCCCTGTTTACAAAGAATGCCCAAGGGAACGGAGGCGAAAGAAAATTGTAAGTGGAGTGGTAGATTCGTAGTAAAAACCTATTTCTCAATTAAGCAATCCCATTTTTTATATTTCATAGAGTTAACTTAAACAAATGTAAGAGTGCAGTTATAATCCCAGTTGAGTAATGCTACCTATGAGATCTACTAAAGGTGTACAGAAGCTGGTTTACTGAACAAGATGTCAGGCATAGTTTTACAATTAAAAACTAGTTTTAGTCAGAATGCTCAGAAGCATTTCCTAACCACCAACTATCCCCGTGATTTTTTTTTTCCCCGCCCCAGGAATGTTTGCGTACTTATGCTTGCAGATCACATCCTCTTTGTCCTTCAGGCTTCCAGGTAGCAATAACAAACCTTACCAAAGTATTGGCAGTTCCCCTCTTCTGTTGATTAGGAAGGTTTTCTACAGTAGAAGTGCTGAACCCTCAGGAAGTCACAGCGGCATCAATTCATGTTTGAAAGATTATCTTTATAGCAATAAATATGTAGCAATTTATTTCTGAAGCTTCAAATCACTCAGGGCAATCTTTACACTTGAAAGTGCAAACAACTCCTAAGCCCTGGTAGTTTGAATAGGGCATAAAAAACCCTGAATAAGGATATTCTGCAAGCTTCAATAACCAAATTAATATCAAGACCTTTTAAATTCAAGGATTCAACCTAGTGGATTTCAACAGGGTTTTTTTGTCTGACAGAAACAAAATGCCAAAAAAAAATTAGGCATTTCATCTGAAGGCTAATAATGTTTTATTATAGCAAGATCTTTGCCCTCCAAAGGCACAAGAACATTCCCGTAGCCATTATTAATTCTGGGAAACGGCACCGTGCCTGACCATGAAGGCAGTGGTGACGCTTGATGCTACTGGCATGGGGCTGAGTCTCAGCGTCCGGCTGGATCACTGCAGCACTAGAGCCAGCAGCTCTTGGGCATTTGTCACTGCCACACAGCTCCTTTACACTGGTGTCAAAGCCCTCCCCATTTCCACAGCAAGATTTTACAGACAAATCAATTCATTAACTACTGGCAGAAGTTTTTGAATTTACTACATTCATTCAGTCATGCTTGGGTCGTTTTCTAACCCCAACTGCCCTACTTGCCTCTCTGTTTGAACTCAAAAGAAGGAGGCTACACTGCTGAGGGCTCTGAAAGAGTTTTTATGGATGTACATGTGGTCCAAACAGAATCTCACATGAACAGGGAGATGGAAGAGCAAGTGATACCATGTAGGACATCTAGGTATTAAAACAACCCCCCAAAATTTTTTACGCCAAGTCTGATGGACCCGAGGAGAACTTAGATATCAAAATAATAATTCAGCAAACCTTAAGACAGGCAGATAATCTTACAAGACATTTCCCTTTTCCTCTCTGATGCAGGTGCATGCTGTCGCAAAGCACAAATAAGTGTTTTCTATTTCACCTGCAAGGTGGCAGGTGGCTGCAACAATTACCTGCAGGCATGCGGATCTGTGTTTCAACCTGCAGAGCTCTCTGGGATGTGTTACGGTGAAGAGTACTATAAGATATCTTTATTATTAGAAACAGATACTGAAACTCTTTCTACTCTCTGGACATTCACAAAATACTGTCTTTGTCTTACAGATCTTTTAAACAAACTGCTGTAATTTGCACTCCAGGGAAATGCTGTCGAATGCCAATAGGATGCACACACTCATAAACACCCACTATCTCTCTCTAATTGAAATGAAAAATATTAACATAGCACCTCTAACATTAAAAACCTGCACTAAAAAACACACACTTGTTTCTAGAACAACTTTCAATCTGCCCTGAGCTGCTGTTTGAATAAATCTCTATCACTGTGATTTTCTTTCAGCACATAAATGGAATCAGTTACACTTCACTGAGTTCCTTTTTTTCTCCCTTTTCCTTTTTTTTTTTTTTACATAATGGAACTGTCTCAAATTAATAGGCTGGTTTCAATAGCTTATGAATTCTGTCTACCCTTTAAATACAGAAGCACATCCTTTGCAGTTTAAATTTGTTTGCTTCTAGTATTTACGTGCTTCCAAAAACTCATATACAAATAGGAATAGTGCAATTCTATTCCAAATAGCACTTAAAGTTAATGGTCTTTTGCTACTGCACCCATTTACAATGTCACATATAATACTCCCAATCTGATTAACAAGCTGTGCTTCCAGCACTCCACTTGGATGTTCAATATAACTTCTACTCTTATTAAACCTAGCAGCATTTGCTCTTCATTCCAGTTCATTCATAGTCAATGCAAGTGAAAGAAAAAGTTAAATTTTAATTGAGATTAAGTGATTTAGGTTTGCTTAAGAATGACAAGAGATGGTCACAGTCCATTTGTTTAGTACATTCTTGATGGCTACAGACTTGAACATGCATGATTCAATATTATGTGTAAAAGCATCCTCATTTGATTTAACAACATGATGATGAAGCTTTATCACAAATTATGTAGAAAAAATGTTCATGAGATTGTTCCAAGCATAAAAACATACAAAGAAAATGAAATAGATAAGATAAATCTAGCATATAAATATTATATATAAAAATATAAATGAAAATAAAACAGATTTATCTGGGTGGTAAAGCCAAGTGCAATGGAATTGTATCATATATGAGCACTAAATTCTGAATTGTTTTGTAGGCAAGAAGTATTCTGCATTTATGCCATCATAGATGTACACAAAGGTGCACTACATGCAAGTACTAACCCAGCGGATGTCTCAAGCATTGACCAGCCACACACATGAACCAAAGGTGTTAAGCCACGATGCAACAGACCTTTTCAGGCTGCAAAACCTTGCAGTAAACTGGCAACAGCTCCAAATGTAAATGGACATGTAGAGATTTGGCTATAAAAAAACCAGAGCTAACTTTGAGCAAAAAGAACTACGCACCATCATTCTCCCTTGAAAGAAACTCTCCCTTGGGCTACAACTCAAGCAAGCAAGCATGGACTCAACATCTGTGGGCATTAGCTGGTCTCTCTAGGTCCATAGGTTTCATACATACAAGCGTGACTAAGGATAAGCAGAACACAAAACTATATTGTAATTACTGTAAACCCACTATCATACTTACATATAAAGCACTGTGACAATAAAAGCCAGAAACACAGCCTCCCTCGTGAAATGGAAAGAACAGGAGAGCAGGAAAAATCAGCAGGGCCCTACACATCACACACGATGGTGACACAAGGAGCTCTTAGATGATTGCTTGCAGCATATTTTGTAAAATTATCTACATAAAGGTAAATATATGTGTAAAAAATTCCCTGGTTAGTGGAGCATTACAAGCAACATTAAATTGCTTTAAGGGTTTCTCCAAGTGCCTAGCACACTTTGGGGGGCCGTAAAAATAATAAATAATAATAATATTGGCAAGCGCAGGTGAGATATTGCTCATTTCTCACTGCCACTAACCTCCCCACTGAACACATCTGTGTTTGCAAGACAGAAATAGGCCATCTAGTGACAGATTATGGCCTACCTTGTGACCATTGGATAAAACAAAGGAGAAAAAAGATTCATGCATGTCCCAAGTCAGAAAATTATTTGCTGTATAAACTGCATTGCCAAAGCTCATCAAGTGCTACAAATCTTCACTTCAAAGGCATTTCCCTTCCTCACAGAAATGCAAGTTATATGTTTCACCAGAAACATAACCTGCATGTTAGAACTGTACAGGGCCTGTATCATTTCAGTCACATGTCCCACATATAGTAGGATGTCTATATATATTTCTTTCAACTAGGAATATCTTGTTCATACACCTATCGATCTCCTTCAGTTTCCATGAATCAGAAACCTGAAAGATCCTATTCCTTCAAATGCAATGGCTTAGGAAATCCCATTTACCTTGCACAGCTTCTCTTCTGTCTATAGCAGCCTCGCCTATCTAACAGTTGCTTCCACGGGTGGAACACAAAACAACAAAAAAATCCTATTTTGCTAGGAGTCAGATGTCAACCTTTGTGGAAAATAAGCATGATCATTTGTTTTGTTTGGGTTTTTTTCCTGCTGTTTGTTTTGGGTTTTTTTTAATTTAGCTACTAAAAAACCCCCAGTCAAAACTGTGTAATTTTGTGGTTTTGAAGTCCTGCAAACTGTAGCAACTCTAGTGGAATATGGGTTAGAATAGGAGCATCCTATGCCATTTGCTGAAAAGTGAAAACATTGCCTTGCTTCAATTACTAGTCGTAAAAGCAGGAAACAAGTAAACGTCTCTGTTTACACTTTCTTTAATCAAATGTAAAAATCTTGTGGATAGGTACCAAAGTCATACACCAGCTATGAATGCCCATCCACACATTGGTAACTGTGAAAAAAAAGGATATAATTTAGTCTCAAATATGAGTCCCATAGCAAGAGCTTGACTATTTCATCAGCTCCCAACAGCTTAGAGAGATGCTGGAGGAATGATGCCTGCTTAGAAATCTTTGAACTGTCGTACTCATGTGTGTTGAAGCCCTGACTTGACACCACACTCAGTTTATTTGAACACTGAAATCTCCAGGACTTTCTCTTGAGATTTCTGTTACTAAGGTAGTAATGAAAGATCTTTTGTGCCTCATTTGGGTGAAGTAGGTAATTATCTAGTAATAAAAGCATGATGGAGGCTACCTTTGCATGTGATCAGTAGATCTGTCGTCTCTGAAGGTGGCCATAGGATTGGCACAACATTCAACTGAAGCAAGAAAAGATCCCTGGTGTGCATATCAAAAGGTACATGTTCAGTTCTTGTCTTGCTCCATAAAGTATGCATTTGTATGCGCCCTACATTAATATGTCTAAGTGAAAGCAGCCTGAACTAACGTAACAGTTCCCTAGACAGAAGTATGATTTGATGTTTAAGGATTAAAGCACATGAAGTATAAAAGTACGCATCAGCATTTTTTGAGATAAACACACAATCATAATGGACTCTATTGACTGAAAATAGTCAAAAAAAAGAAAAGGAAAGAAAAGAAAAGGAGGGCTATAGTCGTGGGCGACTCAGCACTGAGGGGGACTGAGGGCCCAATATGTAGGGCAGACCCTGCTCTCAGGGAAGTCTGCTGCCTCCCGGGGGCACGCGTTAGGGACATCACTAAGAGACTCCCTAGCCTGGTGCAGCCCTCGGACTACTATCCGTTGCTCCTGTTTCATGTGGGGGGCGATGAATGCGCAGAAAGGAGTGCAAGGATGATTAAAAGGGACATCAGGGCTTTGGGACAGTCACTACAGGGATCTGGAGCACAGGTGATTTTCTCATCCCTACTTCCTGTTGCAGGCAATGACATTGAAAGGAACAGACGAGCTCAATCTGTTAACATGTGGCTCCGTGGATGGTGTCAACGACACAACTTTGGGTTTTTTAACAATGGAATGACCTATGCGGCATCAGGCGGGGGCTGGCTCACTCAGAGAGGGAGAAGGGGTTTTGCCCAAAAATTGGCAGGGCTCATTAACAGGGCTTTAAACTAAATTCGACGGGGGAAGGGGGTATTATCAGGGCTGCCCATGAACAGCCAAGGGATGTTACATCAAGGAAAGGGGAACAGGGCGCTGGTGAGGGCCTGCAGCCATTAGCTCCAAGATGTGCCAGCTACGCTGCAGTATGCCCAAACCTTCACGTAGATGAGCTAGGAGCTCCTGGACCAACGGGAGTCAATCGGGAGGCACTGTTAGTACAGGACAAAGGAATTACAGCTGCTCCAACCAAATCGGCCGCAACGAAGACACGGCTGAAGTGCCTCTTCACAAATGCGCGGAGCATGGGGAACAAGCAGGAGGAATTAGAGACGTGTACACGCCTCCAAGGCTACGATCTCATCGGCATCGTAGAAACTTGGTGGGACGACTCCTATGACTGGAGCGTCGGCATGAAAGGGTACAGGCTCTTCAGGAGAGACAGGCAAGGGAAACGAGGAGGCGGTGTTGCCTTATATGTTGATGAGCAGTTGGAATGTATGGAGCTCAACCTGGGGGAGGATACCGAGCCAACTGAGAGCCTATGGGTCAAGATTACAGGGAAATCGGGAGCAGGGGACGTTACAGTGGGGGTATGCTACAGGCCACCCGACCAGGAAGACCAAGTGGATGAAGCCCTCTACAGACAGATAAGGGCAGCATCACGTTCACAGACCTTGGTTCTCATGGGTGACTTCAACCACCCTGACATCAGTTGGAAGGATAACACAGCCAGGCACAGGCAATCCAGGAGGTTCCTGGATTGCATTGAGGACAACTTCCTTCTCCAAGTGGTTGAGGAGCCGACGAGGAGAGGAGCCGTGCTGGACCTTGTTCTTACCAACAAGGAGGGGCTGGTTGACAGGGTCAAACTCAGGGGTAGCCTGGGCTGCAGTGACCACGAAATGGTTGAGTTTGAAATCCTCAAGGCAACGAAGAAGGTGCGCAGCAGGCTGATGACCCTGGACTTCAGGAGAGCCGACTTTGGCCTCTTGAAGAATCTGCTTGGTATGGTGCCGTGGGATGAAGCGCTGGAAGGAAGAGGGGTCCAAGAAAGTTGGTTAATATTCAAGGACCACCTCCTCCAAGCACAGCAGCAATGCATTCCTACAAAGAGGAAGGCAGGCAGAAAAGCCAGGAGGCCTGCGTGGATGAACAAGGAGCTCCTGGAACTGACCAAAAGAAAAAAGGAGGCCTACAGGGAGTGGAGACAGGGCCGGGTAGCCTGGGAGGATTACAGAGGAATCGTTCGAGCAGCTAGAGAGCGGGTTAGACAAGCTAAAGCCCAGTTAGAACTAAATCTGGCCAGGGACATTAAGACAAACAAAAAATCCTTCTATAGGTATATCAGCGAGAAAAGAAAGACTAGGGAAAATGTAGGCCCTCTCCGGAAGGATACGCAAGAACTGGTCACCCGGGACAGCGACAGAGCTGAGGTACTCAATGACTTTTTTGCCTCAGTCTTCACAGACAAGGACAGCAGCCGCACTGCCCAAGACGCAGATTGCAAAGGAGAGGATTGGGAAAACGGAGCACCGCCCACTGTAGATGAAGATAAAGTGAGAGACCACCTGAGGAACCTGAAGGTGCACAAGTCCATGGGACCTGATGAGATACATCCGCGGGTCCTGAGGGAACTGGCAGATCAAGTCGCGAAGCCACTAGCCATCATATTTGAGAAGTCGTGGCAGTCTGGCGAGGTTCCTGCCGACTGGAAAAGGGGAAACATAACCCCTATTTTCAAAAAGGGAAACAAGGAAGACCCAGGGAACTACAGGCCAGTCAGTCGCACCTCTGTGCCTGGCAAGATCATGGAGCAGATCCTCCTGGAAACTCTGCTGAGCCACACAGAAAACAAGGAGGTGATTGGCGAGAGCCAACATGGCTTCACCAAGGGCCAGTCATGCCTGACAAATTTGGTGGCCTTCTATGAAGGGGTTACAGTGGCAGTGGACAAGGGAAGATCTGCTGATGTCATCTACCTGGACTTGTGCAAAGCGTTTGACACTGTCCCACACGATATCCTGGTCTCTAAATTGAAGAGACATGGATTCGATAAATGGACCACTCGGTGGATAAAGAACTGGCTGGATGGTCGCACTCAAAGGGTTGCGGTCAACGGCTCGGTGTCCAAGTGGAAAGCAGTGACGAGTGGCGTTCCTCAGGGGTCGGTACTGGGACCCGTACTGTTCAACATCTTTGTTAGCGACATGGACAGTGGGGTAGAGTGCACCCTCAGCAAGTTTGCTGATGATACCAAGCTGTTTGGCGAGGCAGACACGCTGGAGGGGAGGGATGCCATCCAGAGGGACCTGGACAGGCTGGAGAGGTGGGCCCAAGCCAACCTCATGCAGTTCAACAAGGCCAAGTGCAAGGTCCTACATCTGGGTCGGGGCAATCCCAAGCACAAATACAGGCTCGGCGGAGAATGTCTGGAGAGCAGCCCTGTGGAGAAGGACCTGGGGGTGATGATTGATGAGAAGCTCGACATGAGCAAGCAGTGTGCGATCGCAGCCCAGAAGGCCAACCGTATCCTGGGCTGCATCAAAAGAAGTGTGGCCAGCAGGTCAAGGGAGGTGATTCTGCCCCTCTACTCTGCTCTCGTGAGACCCCACCTGGAGTACTGCATCCAGCTGTGGAGTCCCCAACATAAGAAGGACATGGACCTGCTGGAGCGCGTCCAGAGGAGAGCCACGAGGATGATCCGAGGGCTGGAGCACCTCTCCTATGAGGAGAGGCTGAGAGAGTTGGGGCTGTTCAGCCTGGAGAAGAGAAGGCTCCGGGGAGATCTTATTGCGGCCTTCCAGTACCTAAAGGGGGCCTACAGGAGAGCTGGGGAAGGACTTTTTACTAGGGCATGTAGTGATAGGACGAGGAGGAACGGCTTTAAGCTGGAAGAGGGCAGGTTTAGATTAAACATCAGGAAGAAGTTTTTCACTTTAAGGGTGGTGAGGCACTGGAACAGGCTGCCCAGAGAGGTTGTTGAAGCCCCATCCCTGGAGGTGTTCAAGGCCAGGCTGGATGTGGCCTTGGGCAACCTGGTCTAGTGAGAGGTATCCCTGCCTGTGGCAGGGGGGTTGGAACTCGATGATCTTCAAGGTCCCTTCCAACCTAAACCATTCTATGATTCTATGATTCTATGATTCTATGATTCTATGAAAATGCAATTATAGGTTCAAATAATTTCAGATAGACATTGTCTATGACTAATCTTTAATAGCTATAAGCCATTTGCTTAGTTACCACTTTCAAAAGACATTCAAATTTGTGATGAATAATACTAGAAATGATCTGACCTCAGAAAAAACACAACAGAATATGCAACTAATTACGTGCTTTGCAGCTCAAGACACTGTAGGCGTAACAAAACATATATAATTCCACAAGCCCATGCCTATGAAGACAGTCTGAGGGACCAGTTTTTTTTAGCCCTGAGAAGAGAAGGCTTCAGGGGTAACTACCGCAGCCTGCCAATACCTAACAAAAGGGTCACCAAGAAGAGAGACCCAGGCTCTCTACTGAAGTGCAGAAGAAACAGAGATGATAGGCGTAACTTGAAACAGAGGGATCCAACTGGGTATAAGTTAAAAATAAAATTGCTGTGAGGATAACTAAGCACTGGAACAATTTTTCCAGAGGCTGTGGGATCTCCACCCTTGGAGGTTTCCAAGACCCATTTGGACAAAGCCCTGAGCAAACTGCTCTGAATTCGGTGTTGCTTCTGCTTTGAGCAGATGGTCTCCTGAGATCCTTTCCACCTGGGTGAATATAGGCTGCTATAATTACCCGATGAAGTTAAAGTTTCCAGTTAAGAACTATAACCTGTTCAAGGGCTCACGTTTATAGGAGAAAAGTGCAGGTATGTTTTTTCTCTCATGCCTTTAACAAAAGCCAAATACAATAACATGTATTTTATTTTATATATAAAAAAGTAATGCGGTATAAAGACATTTTTTCCCACAGAGACATTCCAAATTCTTTAAAGAAACAAGGCAAGGATTTAGACAAATTGCTGAAAAAAAAAAGAGACATGCAGCAAACTGTAGCTCAGAATAAAGACGGGTATTCAGTCCCTGGGAGTTTTTGTTCATCAGGATCACATTACAGAAAGATCGCTGTCATAAGCAATGGTGTTCCTATCGTTACATAACACATTACGGATCTGTATACAAGATCAACAGGTAAAAATACCTGTTTTCCAATGTTATTTCTTTACAGTAAATATATTTCAAGTTCAATGAACAGTTAAAGGTAAAGCTATGGTACCAACGAGAAATGTCTGCTTGTAGACAACCCGATCTAAACAATACCCAAGGCAAGCCTGGTTAAATTGAGCTTTTTCAGTTTGCTTTCCTAGTGACAGGATGTTTTCGTATTGGACTGGGGTTTGCTTCCATTTAAGCCACTGACAAAAGTTTCGTTGGCTTTATGGGAACATATTGGACCCTCATGGCTGAACCATTTTTCATGAATCTTAAAATAAGCAAAAAGGAGACACAGCTGTTAATCTAAATGTATGATTCAGGAGCTGTAGCACTGGAGATCTCCAAGCACCTCGGGCAATGCAGAAGCCATGAAGAAGCAGCTCTGCTCAGCACATTATTAGTTCGTTGCCTCATCCTTAGGTCCTGAATTCAGGGAGATGTACACTGGACAGCAGTTGCTGGAGGTATGGCTCTGATTACAAGTCCTGAGATTAGGACATCCATTGCCCAAATGTGACATAAAATCAGTCCTCCAGGTGCCACCACTCCATGCCTATGGTTTTAAACTCCTAGTATTCCTGTGTTCACCCAAGTCCTTTTCTGGATAAAACAATGCCAATGACTGAAACAGTCTGGGACAGAGAAAATGTGTGAGCCATTCAGTTCATACACTTAGGTGCTGACCTATTTGTCTGCCCAACTCTGAAGAGCTGGCTCAAAAGTGAGGATATGACTCTCATGTAATTAACTGGGAAGATTTGCTTCATATGCTTTGAGTACTTTTGATAATTTTCAACACTAGTTATGGATTGTTTTGATTCGTACATCTTTTCTTATATCTTTCACTGGGTCAGAGAGGGTGAGCAAATGAATCACTTCAGATATTTAGGGTAAAGCGCACTGCTTCATGACATTCAATTTTTGGCATAATCCATTATGATTTTTCCTGGAAGCCCAAGACTACGCAGCAGGAATGACCACTTGGTCACCAGGGTCCTAGTCATAGGACCAACACAAGAAGCCTCTGTTCACTTCAGTCACAGCCAGAACAAGTTTGGTATCCATTCACTGGGAAAAGGAGCTGCAACCTCACTTCTACTGTGGGTTTGAACCAGGAATGGATACATCCAGTCACTGAGGGACTTTTGTCTGCTTAACTAGAGACAGAGTCAGAGAGTCCTCAGTCCTGTTCTTTACACAGTTCCTTCCCTTTCAAACCTCCTGTAGAGAAAAAAGGCATTTGCCACAGTGAGGCAGATGTCTTAGGGGGCCAGACCTTATAAAGACAAATTAACAGGCTAGGTTCCAAGCCTGACATAATTTGGAACAAGTGTTGATTTAGGAAAATTGTGCAAAACTACTCTTGCTGCAAAACTCACTGGTCTTCCTTCTCAATGCTTATTTTGAGAAATGAGCAGCCAAATTCAGATCCAAACCAGCTCAGAATTTGTGTCATGACATCCATTGCTTTAAAGTTTTATAGAGTATGTTAACAATGTTCAGTTACATGTTACGTATCTGGATTTGTTAGAAAATGCAAAGGTTATAGACTAACAGTATTGGTTCACATCTACCCCGCAAATACTTTTAATGAAAATATTATCCTTTCTGTTCTTCCCCCTGCCTCGAAATTTTAAAGATTCCTATTCCCATGATGTTCTCCTTTTATCTTTCCATAATGGTAATAACACACTCACTGCTTGAGAAGGCTTTTGTAGCTCCAGCTGCACTTCAGCATTTAATCAACTATAAAAGCCATTTATTGCTTCATAGACTCAATCTCCAGGAACATTATCACTTAACTATATGGTTGCCCAAAGCAACAAAAGGAAAGCTGTCTATATAGTACATATACACCCCATTCATCTTTTTATGTAGTTCTAGTATCCAAGAGTAAATTATGGCTATTTTGTATCAATAGTAATGTACCTTTACAAAATCAGTGAAAGGAAATGCACATACTATGCTCACACTAAAACTATTTTTAGGGAAAAACACCAGCTGGTAACTTCAACTCCCAAATTATTGAAAAAATAAAATAAAAAAAAAGCATCTTGGGTGTTTTATAAGGCATAGAAACCAGAACGATGCTACTCCAGTGCTCACTGCTGAGCCAAAAGTAGGGAATGTTTCTCTCTCATCTGCATCATTTTGCATTTTTCAATACTGAACATCCTGTCCTCTGCCATTGGATTTCTCAGTTATTCAGTGTAGCTCTTCAAGTTGGCCTTTGTCTTTGCTATACAGAATAATTTACTATCATCAGCAAGTTTTACCATCATTTTGCAGATGATTCATGACCAGGTTGAATAACATAAATTCTTTTAAAACTCTACCAATGAATGCCCTCTAATATGAAAATCATTATTCCTATCCTGTTTCCTGACTGTTTTCAGGCAATGCAAGCATGCTCTTTCTTATCTTATTCTTCTCTTCTCTTATTCTTCTATAACCTTGCCTACTGGCACCTCAAATTGAGGCAGATCCGCTGCTTCTGTAAAGAACAGTTCCAGCATAACAACTTCCCTAGGGTCCTGTCCTGGTTTCACCTGGGATAGAATTAATTTTCCTTCTAGTAGCTGTTGTGTTTTGGATTTATTATTAGAATAATGTTGGTAACACCTATTGTTTTAGTTGTTCCTAAGTAATATTTACACTAGCCAAGGACTCTTCCAGCTTCCCATAGAAGCTGAGAGGGAGCACAGGCAGGGCAAGCTGGCCAAAGGAATATTACATACCATAGATGTCATGCTCAGTATATAAATGAGGGTTCGCCGCCGGGGCAGGAATCCGTGATCACTGCTCAGGACAGCCTGGGCAACTGATCATCAGGTGGTGAGAGAAACTTGTGTTGTATCACTTTATTTTGTACATTCTTTTACCATTATTATTATTTTCTTCTTCCATTATTGTTCTATTAAACTGTCTTTATTTCAGTCCAGGAGGGCTCTTTTCCCCTCCTTTTCTCACTCTTCTCCCTACCCTGGGGGGGGAAGTGAGCGAGTGGCTGTGTGGTCCTAGTTGCTGGCTGGGGTTAAGCCATGACAGCTCTTTCCAAGTGAAGGTGGCTACAAAAAAAAAATTGGTTAATTCCCCCCAATAGTCTAATAATCTCTGAATACTCCTTTAACTCCTACAGAATAAGACCTCTAGAATAAAAAGGCTGTATCCTGCACCCCTTCCCCATTCACATCTTCTCCGAGGACCTCGGAAGTTCATTCTTACAGCATATTCCAAATACTATTCACCCCTGCACGAGACAAGCACAGCCTTCGCTTCTCTTCCCTGTGTACTTCCCTGTGTCTTTCCCATGCATACAATGAGTCATTAGCCTTTTTATACTGACTTGTACTAAATAATTAACTATTTGACCCTTTTGGGACCTCTAAGCCTTAATGTAAAATTTCAGTTCTCTTGAATGTTAAAAAAAGGAAAGTTTCTCTTTAAAGCAATCAGAAGGAAGTCCCATAGCACTGTAACTCAGTTTTGGTGTACCCAAATCTGATCCTATTCCTGTTGGTAACTTTTCAGAAGCTGTTGGGTAAAGCTTCAACTGAATCACCTGCTGAATCTCAGTGATCAAAAAAAAAACCCAACTCTTCAATTTCAGCTTTTGACAAAAGACTTCAGGAAGTCTAAAACACCCACATGATGAGTGACACCTTCACATCACGTTTTCTCTACAAAATTCTCCTTTTCTTTCTACAGCTGATTAAGTACAATGCAGCCTTGGCTCTTTGGGGCAAAATCATAAATAGTCTTATAAATCCAATTACTCATTTTTATCATTTAGAATTTCATAAATTTATAAGACTATTTTTCAGAAAAATCACCCCTCAGATCAAAACAGTCAAAAGAAGAAACACAAACTTAACATATTTCACTTATTGTTACACACAGCAGTAGTGTGGTTTGGTTGTTGGTTGGGGTGGTTTTTTTGTGTGTAGTTTTTTGGGGGTTTTTTGTTTTTTTGTTTTTTTGGTTTTTTTACAGTATTTATATAGCATTTCAGTCTGCTCCTTCCATAACTGCACTAAAAATGATATATCAACTGAAGGGAATCACTCTCCCTATTGCTGAAATTCACTGTGATAAAAGGCAACAGATGTTGAGTAACACAAATCAGCAGCTGAGGACAGGACGAAAAAAAAGGAAGCAAAATTAATTTACAAAGGCATCCCAGGACACGAAATATTTGTATGTCTACATCAGTAAAGCCTCTGAATTCAACAGACTTGCTACCCAGCATCTAAACAATACTATATTAACCAGAAGTGCAAAGTGTGCCCATGTGCATAAAACTGTTCATCTCTAAGAGAACAGAGATTCCTATTAAGGAGTTCGAAAAAACATTTTTGCAAGCATCAGAAGAAATCAGATTCCCCTTCCTTGTTGCTGTACTCACTCAGTCAGTGTCACTTCTCTGTTGAGAAGGCTGATCGGGGAGGACCGAGGTAGGAAAGGCAACACCTCTGCACATTTCAGCTACGTGCTCCCCTTCGATCTGCTCCTTACTGCCAGAACATGGGACAGCATGCAGTCCCACCTGAAAGCTCTGTAGCATCCCTCTGTTGATTCATTTAAAAATAAATTCAAATTTGATAAACCCAGTGCACGCTTCCTCACCTAAGGTAGAGTACTCTCTGTACCAACAGACCATTAGTTCAACACAATAAGGTGTTGTAAGTAAGATGTATAGATAGATAAATAGTAAAGTATATAGTTTTAGCACACTTTGCCCCAAAAATTCTTCTTCAAAACTGGAGAAGACTAGACCCGGCTTACTTAGCAAGAAATCAGCAAAAAGCCTAGGACACACATCAGTGTGTTAAATAGTCACTTATGTCCATGAAATAACAGAGTGTAAGAGGCAACGACTACTTCAGAACCAGGTAAAGTCCCATTTCCAAGCTGCTGAAGCAGGTTGGGAGATCCATGATTGCAGCTCTTGCTGAGGCCACTCCATGTAAACCTGTAACTACAGTGTGTAGTACATAACAGAGAACATTACTCCTAGTACTGACAGTGAGATTGTCAGGCTACTTAAGGCATTACACTCAGAAAATGTATATTCTTTTAGTGTCTTTACGGACTTTCACAGTCTACAGTTAGTGAATGAAGGCAACAGTAATGATGGACCTGATCCAACTCCTACTATAAAGATAATGGGAATTTTTCATAGGTTTTATAGACCCAGGTTTGAATCAGGACTACTGCAGAATTCTGGCAGAAAGCATTACAGCCAGTCTTTCTTCAGCTTCCTGCAGTGATTTACAGCACATTAGTTTGATCACTGAGTAGGAAGAGGTAAAAAAAACGTTTTTCACATTGATCCTAATAGATATACACTAGTCATTCCAGCTTTCCTGACCATGCTACGCCAAAGTGGGGCAGAAAGAGTCGTAGCAGAGAAAAAGCAATTGGAAGGGATAAACATCTGACATACATGTAGGGCTGGGCAACCGAAAGACATATGCATCATCAAAGCACGGGGGAGACCGAAGCATAAGCAAGGGTAGGGTATATTCTGGGTCTAGGATAAGGAGATTTGGGAGGGAATAGATAAGGGGATGTGGAAAGATAAAAACATGTGTATGAAAGCAGGGAAGATTATGAAGAACACAAAGCTGACCGGGCACAGGAAAAAATGTAGAGCTGGAATGTGAAAATCAGGACTGTTAAATGTTTCAGAGGATTACAGAGCCAAGGGAGGTGCAATATAATGATAAAAATAATGACAAGGAAAGTGAAAGGAAGGGAGAAACCAAGACTTTGTGCACTTAATTTGTGCATGTAATTACTTTGGACTTAATGTCAAGGTAAGCAGGCAAGAATTTTGCTGTTTTCTGCAGTCCTTTTGCACAGCCAGAAGCACTGATATCTGACTATTTTATGAGGAATAGCAAAGATTTGTTTTAAATTTACAAAACGTATCACCTGAATTACTTGATATTTAAAGATATCAGATTACCCATGTCGATAACCAAACAGCTCCACTAACATGTTTGCAAAATCCTAAAGAATGTTGCTAAACATTAAATAATCAGCAAAACTTGCAGTAGGAGCTAGAGAAGACAATATTCTTATTAGCCGTCTTGTGGCACCTAAACAAGCTATGCCAAATACAGGGTTTGTCTATGATTTCCATGTCCCTTAAATGCAAACAAGAGTGAATGTAGAGGTCCCTGTTCAAGTCACAAGTTGGGCACACGCTTCTAACTTGATGAATCACGGCCTGCTCCTGGCATGTAACTCAGTGCAGGTTAACTAGTGAGGTTCACATCTTCTCCATTACATGAGGTAATGAGATGAGTAATGGAAGTCCATGCCAGGTCATTTTCTCTGAGAATTAATAATTTTGAAGACCAGAACTTGAGTGATGGCACATCTCCATGTTTAACTTTTGCACTGGAACATTTATACGGTACTATCACAATAGAGGGATGGCTGAGGTCAAACTACATGCTCTACTGTCATTGAGCAAATTTCTGTGAATATTTCCTTTGCATTTTTCCCAGCACTTTTATGAATAGAAGGAAACTTGTAGATGGCTGTCAATAACCTGTGGATAGATGCCAACTTTCTACTATTACAACTGCAGTCAGTAATACAAAAAAAAATTCTGGCTACTGCAAATGCTTAATACTGCTTTCTCATTCAAATAGATATTCATGAAATGGTAGACTTTTAAAAAGGTGCTTGACTAAAGTACTGAATGAAGTAAGTCTAAGTGGGAAAAAAGGATAAAATTGTTAACATTAGGGCACACACATGCTTTTCTCATGAAACCGTCTATATTTTTAACCTGTTGAGCAAAAATGTCTCTGAAAAGAATAAGGTTTTCAAAAGCTGTGACAATCCTCTACAACTTCTGGGAAGAAAGACTGTAACAATGTCTTCACAGAAAATACAACCGCATCACAGCAACAAACTCCAGTATGTATGACCTAATTTAATCTTACGCACAGATATGAAAATATTTACTTCAGCAGAATCAGGTAGCTCATGCAAATAGATTTAATCATCTTACATATGAGACTAAAAGGGAAGGAAATTTAAGGGATAATAAAAATAGACCTTAAGACCACACTACTTGTTTTATTAGAGCATGAATTTTGATTTTCGTTACATTTCTCTGAGCTTACTGCAAAATCTTTGAGTTCTAGACTTCATTAAAAACACATCCTGGTGTTTCTATTGCTAATGTTGAAAACTGAAATCTTCACCGAAGCTTTTAGTGATTTTTCAGATTGTGAAGACAACGGGAGATTTTTGGTGGATAGAGACTTTGGCTGGGAACCAACAGACAGGGGTTGCACTTCAGGCACTCCCACAGGCTTCCTCGGCTCCCCATACAGAAGAGCACGACGATAGCTGTATTTTTCTCTCTGGGCTAAAAGCCCACCATCTAGTTACTGAGATTAACCAAGCTATTGCCTGTCAGCTCAAGCCACCATGCGTGTGTTTATAGCCAGCTGAGAACAGAAGGTTTCACTAGGCTTTAAACTAACATACTGTATCTTCCTTTAGCCATGAAAGCAGATTAGATAATGTGTCTTGCTACTTATTTCCAGATGACAAGAAGAGTACATGCAGTAACCATTTCTCAGATGAGGAATTCTTAAACGAGGCAGAAGCTACCTTGATCATTTGTCATGTCATGAACATACCCTTATTATATGTATACAGAGCCTCAAATAACAGATTCTTCTCACCCAATCCTCTGAACAATAATATTTTAGCCTTTCTGCCATTCTGTTCCTTTATAAGATGAGAACTGCCTTCTCTCAAGGGGATTAGAGCTGACACTCACTAAAACAGCTGCAATGATGAGTTGGATAGTTCTGCCTAGGAATAATGAAAAATAAGTTGTACACGACATTTTCAACCTTCTTTAAACTTCCCGCAATTAAACACATCAACATTTTAAATTCTAATATTTTAACAGCTGCATAGGCATCTCCTTTGGACTGTGAGAATATCCTGGCGCTCTGCAAGGAGTGAGTGCCAATATTTGCTATATTCCCATCCAGAATCCCCAGGACCTTCCAAATTGTTTCAAAGGTACAGTTGATATAATTCTGCATACCTGTGTCCTCTGGGTTTCCAACCTTTCCCCGTTCACTCAAAATGGTTCTGCCATCTAGGTATTACACACTAGTTGTGGGCACCCGACTAGTCACAAGCATTTCCATGACTTCTTTCTAGTCCAAAAGGCAGAAAATTGACACTGTGCAGTGTGGTTTGATGACCTTCATTCCTCATCTAGACCCTGAGAGTACGTTCTGGATTTTTACTGTTTTTTTGGTTGTTGTTGATCCAAAACATTTGAAATGTATGTACTTAAGCCTGGTTGAGAAAATGATTTCATCTGATGGAGATTTGAATGAAATACGGCACAGCTCCTTTAGACACTAAATACAGCTTATGCCACAGTAATCCTCTGAATTCAATGAGCTCGAGATGATTTTGGCTCTGCCGTATCTCGGCGTCCACAGCTGCTGCAGTGCACTGCTACATTCGCTGTGCTAATCTCACCCACAAAAAACGGCACAACACCTCTGCAGGAAGGGCGTGGGCATACGATTCAACTTGTAGGTTTAAGAGCCCATACTTGGCTCCTAAAACTTATTATAATCTATATATAAACACATACATAAAACTAGCCTAAATTTCACATGTTCTGAAAGTATTCCTTTCCAAATGGCTTCCAGAGGGTCAGTACTTCTGCGAGGAAAAAAACTCCAAAGAAACCCCCACCAAACAAACAAGCAAACAAAACCCACCCAAAAAAAAAAAGGGGGCATTATGATGCACGGAGAATGAGAATGAAATAAAAACAGCAAAGCATCTGAGATCCACCTCTCACTACAAGGCTGTTGCGCTAACTTAGACTGCAGGGGCAGTTTTTTACTGCCTACCAAAAAGACGACATCTGAGGCTATTTTAAATAGTTCTTGGACTCCTCGCCACCAAGCTGACCAGCCAGATAAGTACAGGTCTCCATTAGCTCCTGTGCCATATGAACGTACCCTCTGCAGATGTCTCAGATATCCCAGGACACCTAAAATGGCATTAGGTGTCCATATTCATGCAATAGAGTCCTGCTCCAGGTGTCACACCCTGGCTATTTACTGATCTCCTAGTTTGCAGAATTATTCAGGTTGTTTTAACTCCTCTCCCCAAATATCAATCTGTCTCAACATAAGCTACTCCTGTGTGTCATCATTTCCTTCAAACAAATAGGATAAACTTTTGTAATTGCAGCAATCTGTCTCAATTCCGCAACAGAAAAAATAACCAGCATCTTAGTGCACATCTACTTCTGGAAAGCAGCAACTAGTCTGACTAGACCGAACAGTGAGTTTTTAAAAGAGAACAGAAATATTGTAGTTGAGGATAAGAAAAGACAACATATTGTATGTAGCTTTGTGTAAGTTATTTATTCCAACTCAGCTTATTCCAGTTCTGTTTTAACAGTATTTCCATATATGTAAATCCCCTTGAAAACCTAAAACAACAAAATATGAACAAATCTATACAGGCAAAAATCCTAAGATTTTATTGGGTCTAATGCTGATCCAAATATAATGAGTCACTTCTCAGTAGAAAACAAAGTCTGATTTAAGAAAAATATTAAGTAAAGGAGGGAATAGACCAATGAAAGCAACAGCTCTGATAGAGCAGTATTATAATTTCTTAACTGGTGAAAACCATATCAAAACAATAAAATGGAAGACCATGGTTAATTTGAGAAAAGTAGTCGAGTTACTACTCCACAGGGATCTGCCCTAGTATTAAATTCCATTGCAGCTTTAGATTACATTTCTGCTGCTTGAGAACAAGAAAGGCAGAATAAACTCAGACAATACTTTATCTGCATTGCAACTCGCTCCAAGTCAAGCCCTTTGTTATGCTCAAACGAGCAATGGACAGGCTATCACTGCTCTCTGACAGCACTTCCCCAGGCTGGCCTAATAATTAAAAATAAACCCAACCATACCATGACAGTATTTACACAACATTAGTCACTGGATAAGCTTTCGTGATCATCTTCTTTCATTTTAATATTATATTTTAAAATGTATGCTTGTGACTTCTGTGGAATCCCATCAAGAGGGGAAAAATTGTAACTAAGACATTGCAGGGAACACCTACCTGCAGAACCATCCAGAATAGAATGCTGGCAAACCGGTGGTACTAGAGATATATTTGAAGGCCAAGAAAACATAGCTGGCTCCAAATTGTAGGTACTAAACTTAGACAGGGACTAGCTTTTTCTTGTTATGTCCTCAGGCCATGTTCTCTCCTCTGGACTTTCCTAGGACATTCATTTTCACCAGTCCTTGACTACCTACCAATGTCTGAGATCCATCACCTACAGAGCAGGCCTCCTAAAGCCTAGAGGGAGATTTAATGGTACTTTATGCAGCATTAAACAAGGCAGTTTAAAAAAAAAAAGGGTTGATCTGAGATTGAAGCAATGCTTATTCCGTTAATGTCTGTTCCCCTGTGGTTCCTTAGCCATTTCTTGGTCATACTCTTTTCCTCCTGCTCATCACAAGGGTCAAAGCAATTTTTGGAGGGAGTCTAGAGGTCACATGAAAAATAGCATCCATTCAAAACAGAGAGCATACTAAGTTATCGTTCTCTGAGGCCTCCGAGTTTCTTTCTTCTGGGACTCTTTATCTTCATTTTTATTCTGCATGGTAATAATAAACACACAGGAAGGTTTGAGTTGCTTTTCTTAATACAGTGTTTCACTCCATAATGATTTCCTTCAGGCATATTTCAGGTGTTCTAATTCATTAAAATTGAGCTATTTTCAAACAAACTAAAACAAACACAGGGAACTGTGAATAGCTAAAATTTAAACATCACTTTCAACACAAACAAAACCACTGATATTAGCAAACCTAACCCACTCATTTCTTGACTTGTCTTCTGTTTTCAAATTAACAACATAACAATGCATAGCTTGAATTTTGCTCCCAGGCGGGTGTTTAAAGAAGGTTTCCTTTTAAGGTTTATCCTTCACCTGCTTCTCTCTGCTACCTAATTTCTTTACCCTTCTATCTCAGGACTGGAGCTAATGAGATCAAGCTGACCTGGCTGCCCAAGGAGGCAGCAGATTTGCCCCCTCTCTTACACCCTTCCCCTGCAGAAACCTGACACACCATTGCAGGCACCGTGGAGGGTCACTCACGGCCAATTCCCTCCTGCCTTCTCTTCTCCTAGCAAGCAACAGCAATACAGGCACTGCTGTGGCTCTACAGATCAAGATGACACATGTAAAACCTTTGCTATCATGTAATGGCGGATCTATCCACCATCTTTCAAATTAGAAATTTCCACTTGCAATAATAGATTTTAACATAAATGAGAGGCTCACAGTAATACTATTCAGGTATTTAAGATAGAAATATGGAAGAAGAAGGAAGGACAACTACAGAGACAGCAGGAGGTTTCCATCACTATACATTTTCCATAGATAGAAAATTATGGATGAGTGTATATTTTCCATTCAACATTACTCATCTTCCTTACTTAAAAATAGCAATATTCTGAAGCAGCAAGGACCCAGGTAATAGAACAGAAAGTAAATTTTCAGAAGGGCACCAAGCTGGGAGGAACCACCAGTACCCTGAAGAATATAATTAAATTTTGGCAAATCAGAAATACACTTAAAAAAAAAATAAAAATGCTGCTACTCAAGATGATCACAGTGGATGGGACAGGGGGCTTTAAGCAGGAAACTGAACTGTAATGAGGAACAGAGTTCCTTATATATTTTTCTAAGGATAAGAAACAACGGGCTTGGTAGTACAAAAGGACCCATGGATTTCAATGGATCCACCATCCACCGGTCAACTACGTCAACCATCTCAGGCTGTTGTGGAAAGGGCAAACATCCTAGCAGGAGGAGAGCATCAGACATATCTCCTTTCTGTCCATTCAGCCCAGCTAAATTGTCACAACTGGACTGCTGTGATCAGCGTTAGTCAGTATCTGAAACAGTACATTAACTCCTTAGGGACTCAAAAATAGCTTTTCATCCCTACCAGATAAATATGTGCACCTCAAGGGCCAGGCTCTGATTTCCAGCTCAAAGGCTTGAAAAGCTTCCAAGCTAGGAAGGCTCAGATGGGCAGCAGCCCTTAGGGAAGTCTGTTTTGAAAAATATCCATCTATTTGAAAACTGCAACTCTTAATTGTTGTAGCAGTCTCTCTGCTGGCTGGCAGAAAGTACGACTAGTGTCTGTCCATACATCAAGAGAGATGTTAACCACTGGACAGAGTCCACGTGGCAGCAGTAAGAACAAACAAAAGGATCGGGGGTGGTGGTGTGGAAAAACCCCAAACCAACAATCGATCAGGACAGTTTAGTCTAAAAATAAGATGACTAATGAAGAGATAGAACACGAAAACAGTCTTCAATTACTCAAAAGGCTGCTGCCAAGAGTAAGAAAGTAACGTTTGCTAGAGATTATTAGCAAATGATAGACCAAACAGCTAAGAATGATTAATATGAGATTAATAAAGAACTTACTTGACAATTTTCTCTGACGCAAGCCAAAGAGCATGGTGTAGCTATTTCTGAATTGGTTTTGCTCCTCTCTGCCAGACATTGAATGTTCAATGCAGCTTCAGGGTTTTGGTGGTTTTTTTTTTTTTAATTTTTTTTTTTTGGTATTGTTGCATGACTAGGAAAGCTTCCACAAAACAGCACTGAGGTTGTAAGAGCGATGCAAGAACTTCACGCCTTGACTTTCAGGAATGTCCAGTTAAGACTACCAAAAATTCAGCCATTACTTTTCCACAGTTCAGCAAAAGCTGTATTTTATTTATTAGTTGAAATGTCACAACATTTATAAAACAGAGAGTAAGAAAAAGCAAGCCCATTTTCTTTACAACTTTGACAGATTTCTACCATGATTCACATTTTATTTGTGCTCAGGACTTTCAAATGACATTTGAAGTTCAAAAACTTTATGATGGAAGGGAGATTATCAAATGGAATATTTAAAGGGAATTTATACAGTATTGCAGACATTAGAAAAAATCTTCTTTATGTAAATCAGACAGCAGGATAAGGAGATCATCTTTTAAACAGATACTGTACTGCTTTTTTTATTAAATACTGTATTGATTTGTTGAGACTATTAGGGAAAAGAACCAAATTAATTTAAAACAAGTGTTAATTTTTATATTTAAATAAACATTTCGTGCAGCTTTTACTGGATTTTTATAACTGTTGCTTGTTTTCAAGCAGGTTATGATAAGATCTGGGTGGGGAATCACAGAATGGTTGAGGTTGGCAGGGAATTCCAGAGATCCTCCCGTCCAACCCCCTGGCTCAAAGCAGGGTCACCTAGAGCAGGTTGCTCTGGGTCATGCGCAGCTTTTGGGTACCTCCAAGAACAGCGATTCCACCAGCTCTCTGAGGTACCCATGTCAAGTGTCAATCCACCCCAACAGTTTAAACAACAAAAAAAGTTAATTCTTATGTATGAATGGATTTTCCTACATTTTAATTTGTGCCTGTTGCTTCTTGACCTGTCACTGAGCAGAGTCTGACTCTGTCTTCTTTAACTCCCCATCAGATATTTATACACATAGATAACATCCCGCTGATCCCCCTCTCTCAGTGAATTTCCACGAAGAAGAGGATATAAATTTCTGCTTTCAAGAGGGATGTTATGGAAATCAATTCTAGTCAATGCATGAGGTCAGGGCCAGCACTTAGCCTGTTCCATCTATACTAAAGAATCAATGTACATGAGTGGCATACTACAATAAAAATAAAGCCCTTTTTAGGTCCCAGAATATGAGAAAAATACACCAGGTATAAACCTGCGGTTCGTTCAGGCTGGCAGGCATAGTTACACATCACAAAATGTACAAGCTGGTAGTCAGACACGGCTGCGAACACGATACACTGCACCAGTGCTGTAGATGAGCACAAGAAATTCAGTAAGGACGCTTCTGCTAATCTCAAACGCTAGTCTTAGTGCAATCAGTGGCAAAATTCCCACTAACATCACTTGGGACCAAAATCTGGACTTACGCCAGACAGCTGCGAATAATGAACAGCATGAGGGAAAGCTCAGATGTTGCAAGAGTCTGAACTTCACAGTGATGTCTTACTGTTCTTACATCTCTGCTCCAAAGGAGTCAGCTCCACTGAATCCACTGAGAAGTGGACTGGTACCCATGGTCTTTTCTCTCTTTCTTTAATGTCAGGATGTTTATGGATTTGCCTTCCACGTACCCATAGCCCACCTTCCTTCCTTCACTTTGCAAGAGACTCCTCACCTCTGCCAGCCTCCTGCAATATCTGCGCACGTGGGAGCAGGTTTTCCTTTTGAAGAGTAATGAAAGCAGTGAATTTCAGTTTAATGTCTGCTAAGTCTGTCTGGGGTACACATCCAGCCTGCTCTTTCAGGGCAATGGATTTGACGATGAATAGGTTTCCAGAGGTTTCATAAAAATCCTGTTTCTAATATCCTAAATTACCTGGAGGCACTGAGACTGATAAACTGAGCTTAGGTTGTGATTATGAGACTTTGTCTTGATTTGCTAACATCCTCTGCCTGTGGTCAAGTTGTTAATTCTGACCATCCTGTCTCATAACTTAAAGCTACCCCCAAAAAACCTGTCATTATACTTGGAGTCAGAAAACTGAGCAACACTCTGAAAACACTTCCCTGATGTTATTTTAAAGCTATTATCAAAACCAAACTAGACATTGCAGGTTACCTGCTGCAGAGGTTTTCAACTGAAGCTCTTTGCTGCCCTCTGTAGATACAAGCAAAAACTGAAAATTCTGGACACTGACAATTGAATTGCCTTTCATTTCTAACTTTTGCACCCCGAGCTATCCACTAAAGCAATATTACATTGTTTTCAGTACATTAAATAATCTCAAGCACTAGATTTCACTCTCCCCTCCTCAAAAGACACATTTACCTAGGTCTGGTTGTTCAAGACTGATACTGAGGTCAGACAGAATCTCTGTGTGCAATGAGCTGTAGAAGGCGAGAAGTCCATAAACAAATCCAAACTTGAGATCTTCTCCCTTAGTTTTGTTCTCGTGCCATCAGCATTTCAGTATTAGAACGTGTATTTTGGAAAAGGCAAAGGAAAAAGAGGAGTTCACGTGAAATAAAGAATGGTTGTAAAGTTTTCCTGAAAATACTCCTCTCCATACACACCCTCCCCCTTTTTTACTTTAATCCTAGTGCTGACAGCAACTCCCTTCATTGCCTCGGGCAAATAAAATACTTACTGTATCATTGGGGTGTTGTGGAATTATCATTTGTAAGGCACTTTGAAGCCGGAAAGTGCTAAGTAGTATTATTATTACAGATGAAAGGCCTGTTGAAGCAAATATGCAAAACTACTCTTATCTTAAAACTCAACATAAAAGTCAGAAATCCTGTAGGAATAAGCACTTTATAGACAGCCTTTCATTGCAACTGTTCTACTCTTTGTGAGAACTGCCAAGGAAACAGCCACTTTTCTACAACTCAAACTGGATGCAAATAACTATTGAAGGGATCAAATGGCGACTTAAACCACTTTTTCCTTCATCACACAGCTCCTGGACAGAAAAAAAAACCCTCCTCCCATACTTCTAAGTGCACTCGCCATACCAAGGACTGTTATAGTCGGTATTAGTGAATATTTAACTGCATCACAGAGAATTTACTGATGTAGAAATACCAACCAAGCGGACATAGAAGGACTAGGGCAACTTTCTGTCGGACCGTTTGCTAGACCAAATTCTCTGCATGGCGAGAACCAGCATTATATGGGGGAGAGCACGAGATCCGATTTCTGTTCCCAACTCGGGCACAGTCACCCTTGGCAGCCTTCACCCTGTTACCTCAGGATCTGTAATTCCGCCTCCCACTGCTAATGTGAGACAGTGAAAGCTGAATATTTCTGGAGATGCTGCAGTGTACAGCAGAACAACAGAGCGCACTCTGCATCAGCTGATTGAGTTGAGGGTGAGAACAACCCTCAACAGGCACAAAAGCACTATTTTGCTGTGCTTAGAAAAAAAAGTGCTGTTGTTTCTTGTAGATTCTGTGATTTAATTTATACCTTATTTTCTTCTTTAGCTGAACGGTTGCTCGATTTGGGATAATTGGCAAACGGCTTTAGCTAGTTGCACTGTAGATGAGAAAACCACTTTTCTCTATGGCCAGTTTTGACCTAATGCGCGGGAGCACTTCCACAACGCAAAGAGAAATATCCTATGGCACTACTGGAGTTTCCGAAGTGAGAAATCACAGAAATACTGAACATCTGCTTTCTGCACACAAAGTCCTCAAATAAATATTTTCTTGATGCTTTTAAGGCAGAGAGAGGAGTTTTAACATTTCTATGAATAGATTCTTCAGTGCTCTTGTTTACCTGAAGCTTAAGCAGAGTAGCACCTGAAACTTGAACACTGCAGCCTGGTGTTACAGCAAAGAACTTCAATGGGAAAAGTGATCAACAACTCACTATACTATTGACCTTCTCACGTTTTATTGTTTTTGCCATTGTACTGCAGTTATAAAAAAAATGAAGTACAGCACCACGAGACACAAAGCTCTCATCTTTAAGGGGTGAATTAAGAAGAATAAGCAGCTGTACAGAAAAAGCTCCCCACTGCATTGCAACGAAGTGAATTAGAAGAGGCCTAGCTAAGAAGCAAAGTTACTGAACAAAATTGGTTCTGTTTTAACTCAAACCAGGACACCTATTTATATAAGATATATTAATTGTTAATAGGCAGCACCTATCACAATAAAATCCCAGTTTCCTGAAATTTCATCCCTATTTTGGAAAAATTAAGGCATACGCTTGGTCACACACTGACTCAGTAGAGGACCTAAAATCCCTGAGAACATGAGGAAGCAGAAAGGTAATTTTCCATTAACGCAATGTTCCAACATTGTCATAGGAGTGAAAAATGTATTTGAAAATATAAAAAAGTTCTTTCTGAAGCTGTATTTTTCAATAAGGCTCAAAAGATCGTTTACATTCTATAATGCAGATGAATTCTTATTATAAAACAGCCTGAGAAAATTATTAATTTTGTCGTAATAAAATTCTTTGAACTTACTCAAAGCCCATTTGATATATTTTTTCTTCGAAGCCAAAATATTCGAACCTCAACAAGCAAGGATGCCTTATTTCCCCCTTAAATATCAAACATACTCATACAAAATACCTCATTTTCTCAAAACAGAGTATCTCCAACAGAACTTCTGGTCATGTATAACAACAATACGAAGAATGAAAATGTGGCACTCTAAAAACAACTGAGAATTGGTTATAACAGAGTAAAAGCTGCTGCTAACAGAGCTGTCCACCATTATTACCTTAACACAGCTACTTAAGCAGTAAGTAGCTAATACCTTCATTTGTGTTAAAGCAAGCAAAGACTTTTAAGGAACAGTTAATCCAAGATGTTCACCACTCTTACATGAATCAGCAGCATGGCTTATCTTTATCTGCTTTTGTCAAAACAGGGCCTCCTGCAGTCACAATCTTTTTTTTTTTTTTTAAACCAGGTCTGTAGAAGAATATGTTCTTCATGCAGAAAGATTTTTTAACAGAAGGGAATGTGGAAGAGAAAAACATGACTAGAAGAAATGCTTAAGTAGAAAATTCAGTATCATATCCAATATTCCCCTCCTAGCCAGGGAAGCTGATACCCAAACATGCTATTTTCCAGGGGCTTTTTGTTTAGTTGCAGATTTTGCATTTAATTTCACATGAGAAATTCTTCTGAATTTCCAGGTTTTTACAAGTCATTGCCATGTCTTATCACTAACAGTCAAAATTGTGACTCTTGGATTATGACACGTACAGTGTGAATCACACAACCTTAAAAAAATATAGTTAAAGTACATTGATTCACCTACCTAAAGTCAATAAGATAGTTTGAAAAATGTGAATTCCTTCCTCAATAATGATATTAACAGTGGTAGAAATACACATGTAAACAAGACAGTAATAGACAGTTAGCTGTTTGTTTTCAATATTCGAGCTCTTCCTATTTTTAGTATAGAATAAGACAGGGTGAGCGTCTCAGCCTTGCTCCTGTCTCTGCTGCCATTCAACAGGAACACAAGCATAGTCATTTCTTCACCCCTGACTACATTTCCTGGTCTGGCAAGCAAAATAAAATCCCCAAGCAAGGGATTATTTTGCCAATGACTGGTAAAAAAATTCACCCTTTTGTTGTATCTCAGACATTAAAACTTTCCTACCCATACTGATTAATTCCACATGCATTACAAAGGTAACAAATCCTACGGTCAACGGACATAAGCAAGAGTTCTCAGGGAGTCTAACTCACATGACATTGAAACTGCCTGTGGCTCCAAATATTGCTAAAATAATAAAGTTTCAGTTGCAGGAAACTCGAAGCTTTTCTAATGTAGAGCGGGCCATAGGGCTAAATACTATCCATCAACTATTTCACTTGCACAGATTCAGTCTGGTGGCACTGACAAATGAAACAAACTGAATTTGGACATGCTTTTACCCAGTCAGCTGGATGTTCTTCTGACAACAATGCTTTTAATGATAATTAACTGCTTTTTGTACATGTCACCCACTGTTCCCCAGTCATCACTTAATAACCCATGACCAGACAAAGAAGAAAGAAGGAGGAACTGTAGGGCATATGCAGTCTGAAGGTGGTGAGAATAAATGGCTATTAAATCTATTTCTGGAACAATAGTGCTTTTTCAAGAAAACATCAGACTCTTGTCGCCTTCTGCATAGCACCAGGAAAACAGCCCCTATGGCCACAAAGCGCAAACACACAGAGCACGGAAACTTTCCATAGGGTGTGTGTACCCTCAGTGCCATGGGCAATACTGGCAGGAAAACTCTTCGATTATAAGTTCATCTGAAGAAGAAAACGTGGAGTTACACGTCTTGCCACATACATGTTAAAATTGTTCAGTGCTTCACTGACCAATGGGGATAATCTTAGGAAAGAGTGACTTTTATTACTTGACACTTGGATTTTTCTTTTGTTTGTGACAGAATTTCTAAATCCTTAACCTCATGTGAGTCTATTGCTTTGATATGTGCTCTTAAAACTTAATCCAATGCATGAGACTGAATCCTGCAGAATTCAGCGGGCTTCTTCTCAGACTGCCTTTACTTTGAACTACGTTGCTCCTGGCAGTTGTCCAGGAAAACACAAAGAGCTTTCTGCCCCCTCTCACCAGTGGGCTAATTACTCACTGCACACACCACAGGGCTCGGTCCTCTTTTTACAAACCTCTCTCAAATAGAGTAGTGACACAATCCCTCTATTATAAATATTTTAAGAGGACAAATTTACACATTAAATATATAAAAGATACCTTATAAAAGACATTTTTCTTAAGACATATTCCTGCTACCACTGAGACGGGACAGCCATAGTGCTAATTAACACAATTCACTCATTGCTGTCTACAAGATTAAAATATCAAACACTCCTGCCAAAGACTTAACAGAGACTCAATGCACAATAGTTTTTCTAAACTTCTGGAATACCACTGAATAAGAAAGTAAGCTTGAAGGAAAACTACAGTTAGAGCTTTCTAAAACTATATCTTATCAACATCATACAGTTTCTCCATGATGCCTCATGCTCATTGCCTTTCCACGAAAAGACACTACAAGAAACAGATAGAGCCTTTAAAAAACATTTCTCTCCACCTGCAAAGTGAGCTGTACCAGCCTATCGGATGCTTTTCAGTACGAGGTTTGATCTTCTTTTGAAACCAACACAGGAGTACTTATACCTTCATTGTGAAACTGTATACTTGCAGAGAAACACAAAGAAATCTAATTTGTATAATTCTTGTGGGAATCAGATAAACCAGTCTGAGTTGAAAATACAATCTTTAAGACTTTCATTTTCTATTAATTTCAAGCTTTTCAAGGCTGATTACTCAAACAAGAAAAGGAAATGGAAGAGTGGTTTTTCTTGCTTTAATTTTATAACGTTTCCAGGGGAAAATACTCAATTTGTCCTGCAATTTTTTTAATACTTTTTCTTAGAAAATAATAATAGTTATAATAATATAAAGCTCCCTCTGAAAAAAAACCAACCCACTCAGAAAAGATGGTGTTTAGATCCTTAGCATCTGCCTATCACAGCCATGGAATACATGATGAGTAAGATTAAACAGGACACTTTAAAACTCCTTATCACAATGATAAAATACGGTTAAATGCATCCATAGTGATGTGGTGAAGAGATTACTTGCCATCAATGTAAAGTTTAATAGACCACTTGAAATACCTGGAAATTTCAATCATCAGATACCAATTAGTCAAGGACACAGCCCATTAAAAAAGGCCAGATTTTCCTCTCCAGTACCACTTCTCCATTCACTCTGACGCAGCCAGACCAGGCTGTGCTCACGGAGGCTGTTACACCACAATCTCCCCTGATCTGGCGTTATTCCTATTCCAAATTTATTTCCTGAAAGCTCCAAAGGCAAACAGTACACAGTGCCCGCAGTGGTTGCTGGAGATGGAGGTACCACCCTTCGCTGGAGGGCAGGTTTTCCAAAGCAGAGGCAGCCAGCCCAGCGCAGAGCCAGCATCGCTCAATTGTTACTGCTGATCCTCATGTCAGTCTGGATCTACATTCTGGGTCTCCTTCCGCATTGTTCTCTGCCTTGTTGAAAGCTGTCTCTACTCCTCTTGCCTGCACTCTACTTGCTGCACGGATGTTTTGTTTGCCTGACCCTTGGTTCTGCCTCACCTCACCTTCAGCAAATCTTCCTGATTGCTGCTATCTCGTTACCCCGGCGATGCACTCAAAGCCTACACCTGAGGTTTGATGGTAAACAGCCCAATCATTAGAGTTTCACTGTCTAAGAGTACTTGGCTTGAAAAATCTTCAGTATATAGCAAGAACACTAATAATCGCAGTCTATAAAGAATTTTGATACAGTTAAACCCAGCTGGGTGCAATGGGATATTTTTGACTTAGTAAGCACTAGCAAAGTTATGATTGCAAGGAGAGCCAAGAGCTATGAAACATTTCTCTGGAAACAGGCTTTGTCTAAGAAGTGCTGGCTTTAAAGGAACTGACCTTTGAAATGTTTCTTCCCAAAGAAGTTTCAGTAGGGAACAGCCAGAACAGCAGTTTCCTCTCTATCTTTCAAAAAGATGGCCCCGCTTGTTTTAGGACTACATGGCAATGGGGTAGTTTTAGATCTGAAGGGATCCCAGCAGTTTAGAAAGTTCCTGGGTTTCCTCTGGCAGCTTCAAGAAAGAATAAGAAAAATAGTCTCCTTTTTGTGCATGTGTCATATAACTCACCCAGAGGGATACAGTGTTCCCTAAGCATCTCCTAAGCCTTATTATTCATCCTCCCAGTGTTATTTCCTATGTTTCCCTGGAGAGAATTAAAGAAGAAAATCCCAAATTATTGTGGACCTGATTCTCTGCAATTTTGAGCCTAATGTAGCCATTGAAGCCTGCTTCTTACATCTGCTCCCACTGGCTTGAGTGATTATAGAAGTTTCACATGGAGAATCACCACTATCTTACAGGCCGCCCCTGTAACCCATATGCACGCTGCCATGATGTAAAACCTATTTCTTAGACATTTATTTCCTTGAACTGTCTTCTCAAAGCAGAGAAGTCATTAAGATCTGAAGTTCCAGTGCAGTACTATAACCAGCAAAATCCTACAGATGCTTTTAAAAATTAATTTTTAAAGCATCTATTCCTTTTAAAAATAACTCCAAACCACAGCTCCATCTAAAAAGTGCACACCGAGCATCACTTTGCCCATTGCATGCACTCCGTAGGGCTGTGTTAATTGCTATAGAGCTAACCATAGGCCCTCTCTCTGACAAAGCAAACTTAGAAAATACCCGTTAACGTCTCTATTTCTCAAAGACCAAAAGGCATCAGCAGAGTGCCCTTAAAAAAATCGTGGTTTGGGGGGGTCAGTGTGAGCTAGAACCCCTTAATATTTGCATTTGCCAGCGCAGGTGACTTTAGGCTATGAATTGTTCCAAGACATTAGTGTAATTACAAATGCAAATAAAATTATGCCCCTGTGTACAAATATCAGAAAGACGGTGTAAGGTATTAGGAATGGACTTAAAAATTGATCAGAGCAAATGCTCAGAAAATAACATTATGGCATTGACTTCTAAGAGGGAATCAATAGAATATTTTGCACAGTTAAATATCTTCTCTAATTTAAATTTTATGTTGCGGCTTCAAAACCAATTAGGCTCCGTTACAGTCTGATGATTTGCCAAATTATCCTTCCTAAAACAAAAGTAGTTTTTGACTAACAGAGGCAGAGGAAAACTGTAACTCCGGCATTTATTTTCATTTTTATAGCGTAGTATAGCCAGGACCTCACCTCAGTAAAACTATTTAAGCATACTTGTAAATTCATAGACATGAGAAGAACCTACCAAATCACTACTTCAATATAATGGCTTTTCCATTGACTTACCTGAGACTGGAAAGTCACTTAATAAGTGTACTTGTGTGTGACAAGTAATATATATGCTTAAGTTTTTGTTGCCTTGTTACAAAACTCCCTAAATTAAAAAAAAAAAAAGAAAACCACATATGTTCATAATTCCCAGGGGAAGAAAACAGCAGTGCCAGAACATCAGCATATAGTGGAAATAAGCCAATAGAGGTCAGCAGTACATAACAGAAATATCTTCTTAACACCAGCCATGTCAACTCCGCTTATCTATTGTCAAAAAAAACCCCATACCCAAAAACCTTAACTGAATAAATTAGATGGTTCTTTTAATTAAAATTTAACATATCTGTATTCTTCATCTCGGTTCCCATGAGGCATGATTGCTCGTTGTGGATTAGGTCTTGGATACACACCTGAACTCTCACTTACACAGGTTTAGAGATTTATTTTTTTTAATTTTTAAATATTTTTGAGGAAAAATATAATTTCAAAATAATAGGAGATTGTTATGAACAACAAGCATTCTGCTTCAATTCAACTGTAATGTCTATTTATGTCCTATAAAGAACAAAATTTGGATAGACAAATCTCTTTTAATGGATATCTACTTGAGAAATATTACATTCTAGTTGTCCAAGCAAGTGGCTGCATGCTGTATGGCAATCATGGATTACAGTTAACTAAAAGAGTATTAAATTTGGAAAGTAACAAAGGCAGCATGAAAAGCAACAGCTTAAAACAAAACCTTTAGAAAAGGCACAGAACTAATTACTTTTTTCAGCAGGCAAGATTGTTAAAAAGTAATTTGCCACCTGCTGTCACAGAACAAGTCTTGATCATCTTAGTAATGAAGTAGTCAGAGATTTGACTGTACAAGTTGGAGCATATTTTAACTTGATGAGGGCTAAGACTACACAATGAAGCAACTGCAGAAGGAAAGCTTTCTGCTTCGTAATTTATTAAATACAGATTCCTCGTACATATTAATGTTCTGGAAATAAAGTAGGGCATGTTTATTTAAAAAGCAGGATCCAAGAGGTACTGCAACATTTTTTTACATTGTTTTTTTTCCTTTTAAAATAATGAATTTTGCTAATCTTTCCTCGGTATATCAGCTTATATATAACTTTAGAATACTGAAATCCTACAGGTTTCAGCGGATGCCCTTATATGCATTACACCTACCGATCTCCTGAATGAAAACCAGCTTCCACAGAAACAGTGGCTGTTTTTTCCAAAGTGGCCCAGGGAATTAATGGAATTTCTTCCAATAATTTTTGGTCCACATGCTCTAGGGGGCTTTGAAATTCAAACATTTCTCTCTTTAACTTTCAGAGTGCAAAGACACAGTTGGAAAGATTATCATCATGCTGTGTGTGCATTCCACTCATCTCCAAGGATTTAATTCACTAATAAAACAGGCCTGCAGCTTGTGGCCTAAGGTAAACTACAGACCCAACAGTGGACTATGAATCAAGATCAAAGTGACATTGGGCCATGATCATTAATGCTTTCCTTCCATTTTACATAAAACGTACCACCATAACTGAGTCACATGAAGGATGATTTCTAGGTTGATTCTGCCCAGCTCAGAGATGGTAGAACAGGCTTTACTCCCATATTTTATGTATCTAGCTGTAACTTCACTGACCTCATGCCTAATTTACCCTATTGTCAGATGAGAGTCAGAGCCAGAGAGTACAATCTTTCCATAATGGAGCTATAATGACAGTCATTTTGGAATATATTAATAATTATGAACTGAAACCTGCAGCCCTTATCCAGATGAAAATTTGCACTAACTTCGGTGATTGATTTCACTAGTAGTTTTAGCTAAGCAAAGATTGCAAGTTTGGGTGTTACAGTACCAAACTTTTCATTTTAAAATTGTATAGAGGCAAAAGAATTCAGCTGTACATAAGAACATCCAATATTTTTCATGAACAAACATCCTTTGCTTATTAGTAGGACCCCGGTTCTCTGCACTTTCAGTGCTAAGTACCATAGCCATTTAAACTACGCTATATTAATTCAAATAGGTGCTAAAAATAATTACATTCAGTTATAACATTGAATTTGAACTAGACAGCTATTCTTTAGCTTTAGCATTTAAAGTATATTACTACTAATTTCTTTCAGATTTGGAGAATAACTACATTTGCTGGGGAGGAAAATAAAATTTTAAAAAAGCTTGTAACTTTCCCTGGTAGCCAGCAGAGTAAAGTTTTGGGGGCTTTGTTGTTTGTTTGCTTGGTTTGTTTTTTTTCCAGAAAATCTTTCACAGTCTGCTGTTAAATTTTTTCAGCTCATCAGTAGGGAAGTGACATTAAAAATTCTATTTTTTTTCAGAGTGTTTAATTTATGTAATTGTTTTATTAAATATGAAAACATTATTGAGGCTTCTTATTTATGAGGTACATTCTACTCTCAGAAACTTTATTACAAGTCTACACTGTTTATAGATGAAAGTAATTGCTGGCAACTCAAAAATGGAAGTTGTTCTGAGGGAAAAACAGCGCCTGTTTAAGACAGTTACACTGCTGAAACCAAGTACATGAGTATTAAAAGAATATGTAGCGGTATTTACATAAAAGGTGCAGCAATATGTACTGGATTTTGACTATGGCACTTCAGTTAAGATTCCCAGATGATTTTGCATCATGAAGGTATATCTGCTGACCCAAACGTCTGAAAAGCATAAATATAGTATATTTTGGTTTTGTAAGAGTTCAGACCCCTGTTTATGTTTCCTCAAATAAATACACTTTCAGTGATACTACACTGCTTCAGTACATTTTTCCATGTGGAATCTGTCTCCAAACAGCTCATCCAGGCATAGACCCAGCATCAACCAGCTTTGCTCAAAATAACCCTTAGAAAGAAATGTCCTTTGAAAATATTCTCATAGCCAGTTAGAACATACATAGCCAGTTAGTTACCAACAAACGAACAAGTTATATATTACATTGTTAGTACACCTGGAACTTGATTTTTGTTTTTACTGATAAAATAATTTTATTTAAAACTATTGTAATGAACTGCAAACATCTTACTTAGTAATATTGTAATGAACTGCAAACATCTTACTTCATAATAAAAAAAGCAACAGAACATCGCAAGTCATTATTTGGTTACAAACTATATCACTTAAGCTCTGCTTCTCATTGTCTGCCTTTTCTCTCCTGTAATATAGTCAAAGAAAGTGATTCAATATTGAGGAGAAGAAAAAAATAGTTTGAGTATGGTATTGGGATTTTTTTTTTTACAGTTAAATATAAGGAAGAGGCAAATTTTATAACTTGACAAAAACTGTTCGGAAGTTACACAGACAGCTTGGGTTTTGTTGGCAACTAATTTTCCATAACTGTCCATAAAGCTTGCTTCAAAACCATTTTTTAAATTCAAACCCAAACCTTACTGCTTCACAGTTAAAATATATCATAAACTTCATAGTGTATGCTCCTGACCTCACAGGTCTTCACTAAAATAATATTTTTACTAGAAGTTACTGTCAAATAATAATGTAAAGCGTATATGTATATATAAGGCACATGGAAAATAAGAAAGTGGTTGGTAGCAGCCAACATGGCTTCACTAAGGGCAAATCGTGCCTGAAAAATTTGGTGGCCTTCTATGATGGTGTTACAGTGCTGGTGGATATGGGCAGAGTAACGGACGTCATCTACCTGGACTTGTGCAAAGCATTTGACACTGTTCCGCACAACATCCTTGTCTCTAAATTGGAGAGACACTGATTTGACTGATGGACCACTTGGTGGATAAGGAACTTGCTGGATGGTCGCACTCAAAGAGTTGCTGTCAATGGCTCCATGTCCAAGCAGCGAGCAGTGACAAGTGGCGTTCCTCAGGGGTTGGTACTGGGACCCGTACTATTTAACATCTTTGTTGGCAACATGGACAGTGGGATTGAGTGCACCCTCAGCAAGTTTGCCAATGACACCAAGCTGTATGGAGCAGTTGACATGCTGGAGGGAAAGGATGCCATACAGAGGGACCTGGACAGGCTTGAGAGGTAGGCCCATGCCAACCTCATGAAGTTCAACAAGGCCAAGTGCAAGGTCCTGCACGTGGGCTGGGGCGCTCCCAAGCACAAATACAGGCTGGTCAGAAATGGATTGAGGACAGCCTTGAGGAGAAGGACTTGGGGGTCTTGGCTGATGAGCAGCTCAACATGAGCCACCAATGTGCGCTCGCAGACCAGAAGGCCAACCGTATCCTGGGCTGCATCAAAAGAAACATGGCCAGCAGGGCGAGGGAGGTGATTCTGCCCCTCTACTCCACTCTCGTGAGACCCCACCTGGAATATTGTGTCCAGCTCTGCAGCTCCCAACATAAGAAGGACATAGACCTGTTGGAGTGGGCCACAAAGATGATCAGAGGGCTGGAGCTGGTGTTGTTCATCACGGAGAAGAGAGGTCTCTGGGGAGACCTTATAGCAACTTTCCAGTGTCTGAAGGGAGCCTACAAGAAGGCTGGAGAGGGACTTTTTACAAGGGCATGTAGTGATAGGACGAGGGGGAATGGCTTCAAACTGGAAGAGGGCAGGTTTAGATTAAACATGGATGGGGCTTTCAGCAACCTGGTCTGGTGGGAGGTGTCCCTGCCCATGGCATGGGGGGTTGGAACTAAATGATCTTTAAGGTCCCTTCCAACCTAAACCATTCTACGATTCTATGATATATCTACCTCCACACACCATGGTGTCTTTATAATAAATTCTCATATTCACTGACTAATCAAAGGAAAGAAACTCTGATTTAGTTTTTCTAAAAATATATTTTTAAGCATGCTGTGATCTACTTCAAAAGTGCTTTCAATGTTTCTTTTGGAAGTTTCATGCAAGAAATTTCCTACAATTTATATGTGTCCTTCCATTTCAACACATTCAGTGAAACCCAGTGTTTTCCAAAAGAAACAAAAAGTTAGGCTTTTCAATATTAACAGCTACCCAAACTGTCCGAACAAGAGACTTAATTTTCCAAATCACCAGCACCTCATGCTTTCCAACAAAATTAAGAAAAAATAATTTATAACCTGTCTCACTCTGTTGTGTTTTTCAATGGTCTAATTTAAGCACTTTTATTACATTAAAATTTCTGCCAAAAGAGTCTATGAACTGGAGTTATACAAAGAAAGAGAATGAAAAAACATACCGCACAATCAGAAAGCATTAATAAAAATAAGTTAAATGAGAAAACAACCTTAGGAAGATGCAGTAAGAACAGCTTCATTACAAACTTTCTCAGACTATACAATTTTGTCTCGTCCTGTGCTAAATTTATACCTCCAAACGCATTCAGATAGCTCTTTCAGCCCAGTTTCTGCCTCATTCTATGATCACAAACTGCAAGCTGTAGTGACAAAACCGTCTAATTTCTTGCACGTAGGCCAGCCGCTGCCTTTCAGTTATCCCTTATTTCTCCCTCAAACATCCATCCCCACTCGTCCATCAGTTCCCCTGACAGGGTCAGCTAATTCAAAAGCTCATCAGCAGGATCCCAGAGAGCTAAGGTCTGCAACACAAATTAACCTGAGCGTACTCTCGGTCTCAGTTGGAGCTCGAAGGAAACACACTATCAAGGCACAACAAGATACTGTGGTCAGCAAATGTAGAACACGATGCTCTCTTCAGTGCTGCTGAAGATACAGTTCATGGGATTGCCTGGACTTGGGCAAAGGAAGGTTTATCCAACCATTGCCTAGCAACACAACTGGTCTGATCTGGTGGAAGAGACTCCTGCTGGAAAGGTAGTGGTATTTGGACAACAGTGTGCCCCCCACAGCTTGGTTTCCCTACAGTGGAATTCCCAAAGGAAAATTAGCTCTTTCAAGGGAACACTTTGAATGTCTTTCCTGCAGCAAGATTCAACTTTGTCTCATGAATAACCCAAAATGAAAAAAGGACAGATATTCCACTAATTGGATACTTTCACCTCTTCTGATCTGCTGTTTATTTTTGCTGCCTCATATATACTCTTTTATTATATAAAATCAGACAAAAGTGTATTAAATTTGCTGGTGCTGCCCAAGGATTTCTGTGGCCTTAACTGAAACCAGCACAGAACCTGAGCTGGAAAGACCGCAGAACCAAGAGGCTGAAACAACACCAAAGACTTCGTTAAGATTACTTCTCATAACCCACCCCACAAAGATCTGGATTTATCTACTTCAGAGGTTTATTTTTTTTAGGATTAATTTCAAAAATACATACATGCAACAAAGGCAGTCAGAAGATGTAGACAAAAACATCGCTATTGCGTCAGCATCTTTTATCTGACAGTAGCAATTAAGAACGGGGTGAGTACAGAGCAGTACGGCCATGGTGTACCTTCCAGAGTCTGGCAACCCACTGCTTAGGGACTTTGTAAATTGCATTTGAGAGATGGCAATAGGTCTCTCTTTGTTTCTTTTAATGAACGTGTCCAATCACATTGCAGCTCATTTCTACTCTTGACATGTAAGACGTCCCATGGCAGCAAGTTCTACAATTTAATTCCGCAGAACTTAATTTTGAAGTTCTATGTGAAGTACTGCATGAAGTACTTAATTTGTTTTCTCTTACTAAATGCCTGCTAATTTTAAACTGTGACTCTGTACCAATTTTTATGAGGGAGTCGTCTTCCTTTCTATCCATTCATTCTTTTGTAAACCTCTACTGTACCTTACCTTAATCATCTCTTTGTTAAACTGAAGGCAAAAAAACCTCCTCCACAAATCAGGAGATACAATAGCAGTATAGCTCTCAAAGATCTTTGTGTTCTGTCCGAGAATCTGTTTTACTCAGGATGCTGTTATAGCTTCCTTTGAGAAAAGCCTCTGTCACCACTGACTGCCTTCCCTTTTCCGCTTAGACTACAGAATTAGTGGACGATTTCAGAGCATTCAGGAAGAGTTCCCCAAAAAAGTATCAGAACCTGATACAGGGAATTCTGTACCACTGCTCGGGAAAACCTATTTTGGAATGCACATTTTGTTTTATTTGCATCACCTACAAACACACAAACTGTTTTCATATCTCCCAAAGACAGTTCTGGTTAATGCTTAATTTCACTTCCAAATACAAGTGAAAACTGTAGTTTGCACTCTGTCTTCATTTACACTGACACTTAGGAGCCTTCTCTTTGCACTAATTCTTTTTTCCAGGTTAAAAGGAAGGCATAAACAGGAAGCTCTAAAATCCTCTGCACATAATGCACTTATGATGCATGTCCATTCAAGTCAACAAGACTAAGAAAAAGGTTTTTCTTATGCTTTGTTTTAAAATTGCAGGCTCCTGGCTGCTACCCACTCAAAAGATGTCAAATTTATATCAAGAAGCAAGAAATTTCTTTCTTAAAGCTTCAGATTCCCTTTCCCAAGCTTCCGTTCCGTTTTGAGAAGAGAGAGGTTTTCCTGACGCCTTGGTTTACCACAATATGGTGCTCTTTGAGACCTTTGTGGTTTCTCCCTGCAAGTGCAGACATCCCTCTACAGCACAGGGATCCAGCTGTCAGCACAGTGACAGGCAGAGGAGATGGAGAAAAACACAGAAGAGAAAACAGGCTGAAAACACTAAAGGCAGAAAGATGAAATTAGTGTCTTTTGAGGAAGAATGTTTATAGGGGACCAAAGAGCCAGAAGGTCTTTGCACACATAAATATGCAGATACGGTGGAATACATAAAACTCTTGTACTAAATGTTAAATATTCATCTTAAGACCACCTTGACTTCAAGAGCCAAGTTTTCAGGGAGAGGTACTATCTGTCACTAGACACAGTTAGAAAAGTTGTATGCCCAAAAGCACATATATTACCTCTAACTATGTAAGTTGTTCGTGATTTACAAAGTGTTCGCAGATGAACACAAAACCCCTATGTTAGGAATTCTCCCCTACGTGTTCAGAGCCACAGGGACCTTGTGGCAGTGAATTGTGTTCCCTTCTCACACTCCAGGCTCCTTCCAGCCATGGCTGTTCACACCTCCAGTGCTTCTAGCCTGATGACACTTGTCTGCAAACCCTTTTCTTTTCCAACAGCGAGCAGTGAGCCTTTGATATATTTTCTGCATTTACTCTGTTTCCTCAGAAGGGTGTTCTTACTGGGCACCCCCTGTACCCAACTGCCCTTCATGTGGCACTGTACACTGACCAGTAAAGAGCAAGGAGGAAAACTAATCTGGAAATACAAGACAAGCAAAGTTTAGCAGGAACATAAAAAATGTTCCAAAAACAGATTTTCCTGGAGATGTGCTATTTTTGTCTACAGTTACAATTCTGACAGAGCTTCGTTTAAATACTTTTAAGGCTCACCCTTAAATAAGGAGTCCTAGTTTTTAAATACCAGACATTTTTTACATGAAAATTAGATAAAGGTAGTAAAGTTTGGGTATAATAAACTGCAGAGCCTCTAAACTCCTGGAAACATTCAAGGTCAGGTTGGACGGGGCTCTGAGCAACCTGATCTAGTTGAAGATGTCCCTGCTTATTGCAGGGAGGTTAGACTAGATGGCCTTTAAAAGTCCCTTCCCGCCCAAACCATTCTATGATTCTGTTAACACTGTTCAGAAAACGCACAGTTACAAATTTGCTAAGTTCAAACCTTCTCCCCACTGTTCTGTGTAGCTGTTAATATTTAGCTGCTATTTGCAACAAAGCAGTTAACTGCTTAGTTAACTTAGCAATTTGGAAGACATAGCTTCCTTATTAACATCCATTAATACCAGCTAAAATCCCAAATGTGTTAAACCAAGGCCACTTCTTATAATGTAGTCCACAGCACAGAGGACTTTTTTTGACTTAACAACTATGGAATAATTGTTATTGGTTTGCTACAAACACCTCTATGGAAGCATAAAGACTTAAAGACAGCAAATATGTCCCAAAATAATACTTAGAAACACCAAATATGTCACAAATACTGGAAGAAATGTGTGGTAGTGGAGAGATGAGAGTTGGATGAGGGAGGTTTAGGAGGAACTGAACTCCAGCTGTCATACTGGTAGCCACTGGCACAAGCCTTCGGGCCAGAGCTACAAAACTACAGACTCTAAACCTACTTATGTACCTGAACCTTTTGCCACTTGGCAGTTCTGAATCCATGATCTGCTGAAGAACATTATAACTCTCTTGCAGCCCTGGCAAAGAGGATGTCTTTTTATAGCGCAGCCCTGCAACGTGAGCCCAGGTCGTGAGCTGGGCCATGGAGCGTTACTGGACCCGAGAATCCACTATCACCTTACGGAACCGACTGCTGGATTTGAATTGCTAAGAGCATACGCATTTACACGGCGTGGATCTCTGCAAAAACAGGCATAAATAAAAGGTCTGAGAAACAGCATTTATCTCCTCCTCCTCTACAAATACATTACAAGTAATAGAACCCAATATTATTTTACTTAGGATTCTTCCTCTCCCCCTGCACTGCCCCAGCATTGTTTTTCAGACACAGGAGGGTACATCCACACTTGGATTTTAAGGAATCCCATAATCTCAAAGGTGAATGAAACCTAATGGAGTAGAAAGATCTACATAATCCTTGCTTGCAGAGCGGCATCATTTATATCACAGAAAATGTCTATTGTAATTTTCTTCTTGGCATGTTATAGTCTAACTTCAAATTTATTGAATTCACAGAGGGCTTTTGTTTTGTTTTTACCATAACTACTCATTTTAACTTTGGCTATTTTTTTTTTTTTCTTAACACTTACTCCAGTATGTCATGCTCCGTTTGAGAGGAGTAATTGGTTCGTTCCTTTAGGGGAAAAGCAAAACACGAGGAAATACAATATTTGCACATAAAATTCACACACATTTTTGCTTTAAAGCAAAAATAAATAGTCTTTACATCCTCTACATATTAAAACCACAAAGTCTTTGCCCTGTTGAATACACTGTTAATTGTTTTAGATTTATGACATTAGTACACCATAGTTTAATAGTGTTTCTTACCAACCAAGGGAGAAAGCTTAGCTGCACTAAGTAAATAATATTAACTACTGTAAGGAAAGAAAATGATGTTCTGGTTAAGGCAGTGGACTAAGATTAACAAGGTCTTAAATTCCAGATTCTGTCACAGTCTTCCTATGTGACATTGGAAAAGATATATCTTCATGCCCTGCCTCTAACTCCCTTCTATAAAACAGAAAAGTAAGAACTATAAAACTATTTGGCAGAGCAACATTCTGGTTTTGTGCTGAATCACTGTCTAGCATAATGGGGCCATAATTTTGGTTAGGGCTTATCTGCCATACTATAATAATTAATAAATAATAGTAATCTATGCCTTCATGAATAAAAATATCTGGACGAAGACCAAAGGGCTCCACTGCATTATTCAAGAAACTGAGTTAAAGGAGTGCCACGTTAATACCGAGAAATGCAAAAAGCATGAGTACCGGCCCAAGGATGAGGGAAGGCAGTGCCGAGAATCACCTACCACAAATGCTGAGAACTTCAGTTTAGTCTTCTCGACTAAGACGTCTGTAGCTCTTCCCACGAATGTTGCCTGCTGAAGGGCAGGGGTTTGCCATGCAGCGAAGGAGCGACGGCACTGCCGAGGAACATGTGCACACACGCACGCTCTCAGTTAACCATCACCCCGACTCCATCAAACCCTGCAGCCCCACCGGTACCTCCAGGGCAGCAGCACCAATTCAGCTTGGCACTTCTGCCCGGGCCGCCGGCCAGCCGCCAGCTGCGATCCGTGCCATTGCTTACCGCTTCCTCCCTTTCCTGCACCATTTCAAAGTGGTTTCTGCTAAAATCAACACACTCAGTCCTGAGAGATGTGCCAAACATTAAGAAACGAGTATGAAACGCTATGTGAAGGAGTATGAAACGTTATTTTCAAAGGCACCAATCACTTGCCAGTGTAGCCTATAGGCACCGTAGAATCAGTGTGTGGTGCAGTTGAGTTTGGCTTTAATGTAAAAGGAGAAAAACTAGTCAAAATTAGCCTTGTACAAAGTCCTGGGCATGTTTTGCACCTGTTTTACTCTCCACAACATGGTAGGTAAAACACTCTAGATGTTTTCAATATTAATGTTTGCTTATAGATTTAAATTTCCAAGTTAAATTATACCCAGCCGCTTCCACATACAAGATACCACATCTGCCATGGAGGAAAAAGACTGATAGCCATTTTATTTTCTTTCCTATGTGATTTATTAGTCTCACACAATCATGGGGGAGAAAAGATTGTAATGGATTTGAGTGCCACAGATTATATTTCTTGAGTAATTTTTCAAAAGTGCTTAAATACTCACAGGAGCTCATAAAGGCTTCAAAAATGATAATAACACTCCAAAGTATTAAAAGGAGTGAGAGAGCTAGCAGTGGAACGTATACAGAGCAATTAATTAATTGCTCTGCAGGGTTTTTTTGCTGTTCCTTCTAGCAGAATCTCCAACGGTAGCCAGGATGAGTACAGTAATTAATCTTTTTTATCATCTGAGATCAGCGTGATTACCGGGCACACCTTTCCAGTGGAAATCTAGTCTGACATCCTGCTCTTAATTATCCACAGGCATGATTAAAGTTTATAATAAAAATAGGAATAAAAGAAGAATGCTGACGCAATACATTTCTGCAAAGTCGCACTCCGTAAAGGGACAAAACCCCAAAACCATCAGCAAGACTTTAGTCACAACGTCTTTGGCGTAAAGTCAGCCAGAAGTGGGAAGGAACTCAAAGTTAGATCTGAAAGTATTCAAGGCACTGCTAGAGAAACAAGACTCATCGGCTGTTGCTTCTAGCCACGCGGAAGGTAGCAAACATCTCTCTTACACATGGTGGAAGCTGAGAGACTAAAATGAAAACATTTGGGAGTGCAGTTCACCGAGATACATTTGACATAACTCTGCATTTTAATGAGTCATTTTTAAAGGCAGGTGGTTTGACAGGCCATCACGTAATTGCATGAGTGAATCATAAGTAAATGACTTTTTCAAATCACTCACTGAAAAACACAGTCAAACTCTCATTTACTAGTTGTGTCATTTATTTGGATGATTGTATCATTTATTTTGACAATTGCAAATTAATTTTCAATATGAACGTAAAGAAAGCTACCACACAGAATGCTTGACGGTGTATTTTCCAGGATGAGCATAGCTGTGCCATGACAGCCTTGGCTATCACATTTTTGCTTGAAGGAGTGGAGTTCAATGACATTTCAAACTACTTCAATTTAAAACCAGTAACTTGTGAAAAGCCACTCACTGTTCAACAACTGTTAAATACCTCCCACAGTCTTAAGTTTTCTTCTAGGAATACAAACATTATTTTATGCTGAATAGGAAGTAAGCAAGCCAGGTTTATGCAAAAAGCCTGAAATATAAGCAGCTTAAGACAATCCTAAGAGGTGTTGCCTTAGATTTTCTGATTTACTTGTCACAGTATAATAATACAGTTTATAATTTAAAGCAATAAAAGTGAAAAAGAAAACTGACAGCTTGATTCTGCAAATTATTCATGTGATTTAAATGGAATGACTTGCAAGAATCAGCATGTGGAAAAGATTTCCAAGGCTGGGTAAGCTTTCTTGGTAAATACTTTATAATGATACATAGAGATTGGTCAATGGCAAAACTGTACATGTGATTATTGAACGTATTTCTCATCAGAAACTGATAGTCAGGTGACTAAGTTTCAATAAACTCACTTTAAAATTATTACTGTCTTAGTAATATGGGTCTGCATTTAAATGCAGCACTGATTGTACACCCTGTACTGACAGTTCCCCACTCTTGAACTGCTGTGCTCATTTCTATCATTTAAATATAATTTTTTTAAAAATTAAATCCTATCATGTCCCAACTATTACAGAGTTCTCCACAATTCACAACACCCTAAGGAAACTACAAAACAAAAAGCAGGGCAAATCCAGACACAAACCACTACCTCATCTCCCTAAAAAAGTGGTAACAAGAACTAATGAAAACTACAGTTCACACATACTGAGCCAAAATTAGAACTTACTATTTTGACCGGGAAGTAACACAAAATCAGTTTTCCAGACAAGCTCAGATGATTTGTACAATACCAGACAGAGAAAGTAAGATCAGAAAAATAGACTGGTTTTGTTAAAAGCCATGAATACAAAATTATACATTTGGCTTCTCATAATGCCATCTTTTGAATAAGTATTAATAATAATATCAGACACTATACCATACAAGTCCTAGCAAAAAGATTTTGAGTGTAGGTGAAGCTAAGGATAAAGAATGGATCTTTATAGCTATTAGGAAATATTTTCAGGAAACCATTCTTAACAGTGCTATTAAGGGGTGTTCTGGTACGGTACAGCGATACGCTTTCCTACTCATCTAGAATATGTATGGAAGCATTTGTACTTCAGCAGTGCAAAGACGCCCTACTTAGTATTGAAAACTCACAGTGATAGGTAATAAGTGTACAAAGTGAAAGACGTTAGGCTGGTAAAATATGCATTTTGTTCCAAATCAGCTCTTTAACCCTATATTAAACGGCAAGAGAGAGGGAAAAGCAGAGGGAAACAACAAACGATGCTGCAGTTCTGCAGTTAACCCTTCTACAGTGCACTCTAGTTATTCCAAATACCTGATGATTTGAAACAAATCAGGGCACCATGATCCCATACTTTAATCTAGAAGGCATGAACATGTCAGCAAAAGAACTGGTAACAGATAGGTAAGGACAGGTGATAAAGAAATAAATGTAGCAAGCCCACGTGAAAAAATTTCTTCAATAAGGTAGTGAGAAATTTGCAACGTTCAAAATGTTCGGCACAGTACGAAAACACTTCATGTTGACTGTCTGTTGGATCTGTGACAGAATCGGTACAAGGACAACTCTACCTGTCTCTTTCTGAAATTATCAGCCATTCTCCCTTGCCCTCCAATGGCCACTTAGCCTGTAGTTCATGGTCCTTGGTTTAATTCAAACAGCTGGCTTTGCAGAATCAATAGAATAAATCAAAGTACACATTCATCCATCTACGAAGACAGTTCACTCTGTCCTCTCTGCTTGGAACAATGTTTAGATGACTGTATAAGGAAACTAAGTGAATCATTCACGATGGCACTGGGAGCATGCAGCCAATGCTGGTTTGTAATGGGGTTAGATCTCATAAGCTGAAGCTGTGACAGAAGCGTCTCCCCAGCATCATAGTCACTGTTGCTCTTCTTAGTTTCTCAGGCAGTTGCTGTAAGTACACCGCTCACTGAGAAGGTGAGCGCCCTTTACATTTTCTGGGGAAACAACAAAAACAATAAAGTTGCAAATGAAGTACTGCATTTAAGCTGCATTTAAAGTAAAACCCTTTTAAATTTAATCACAGTTTTGAAAATTTCCCGTATCTACTCATATATATATATGAATCTCCTCATTTTAGAAGTTGGCACTGTTTCAAAGTATTTTCTCTTAGTTATTTGTTGATCTCACAGATGATTTCTATCGCCACAAAAATCCATTTAGGAAAAAAATTCCCATTTTCCAAACAACATGAAAAAAATCACACATTTTCAAATGGCATTTCTTCATCTCTCAAAACTCCGTTAGTAGTCATTGTTGGAAGTTTATCCGTTATGCTTTATGAAAATCTTACAAAACTAAGATGCCAGATTGGTTTACATGTGTCATCCTTAAATTTGCCTTCCTTTTGACTGATAACTGATATGTAAGCTTCACTCCATATTATCAGAACCTAAGACAACATTTTCTGTTTTCATTACACAAGTCTCAAACACTTGATATGAAATTCCAAAGCCTAAATCTGCTAATACAGATTTCAGTGAAAACTTGGAATGAGTTTGTGCTATACATTCTTTGATCCATCTGTTCAAAAAATTGAGAGACCAGGAGTTTCTTTAAGACTTCATCAGGCATTTGTGTGCTTCAGTGAGACACTGCTATAAATGCATTTCTGCAGATTCGGTAACACTTTGACATAACTTTGTTTCCTGAAATAAAAAGGCAGTAACCTATTATTTTACTGAATTTTATGTGAAATCAATTAGTTATTTTTCTACTTAGGGCAGTTTATGTTTTGAGCATGGAGAAGCAGTTCAGCATCAAGGTGTTTGCTCTTGCCTGCCAGCACGTGGGAAGAAGCTGCAGAGACTTGCCAGCCACAAAACCCACTCTATGGTGGGCCTTCAAACACCCAAAAAATTGTCCTCAGTCTTCCCAAGACTTCCTCTACAGTAAACTTCATCTCTGTCTTTCCCTTCCTCTGTTCCCTCAGTGGCTTCATCTGCTTCTCCTCGCCTGGATTGCCCTGTTGCCCTGGCACAATGCGGGGAAGGGGCAGTTGCCGAGCATTGCCATTTCCAATAAGTGGAAAAAGGAGGTGAGGATTTGGACAACTGGGGAAAATGGGGAAGACAAAGTAGAGAGGCAGGGAAGGATTGTTAAACTTTTACTTTTAGCTTTCTCAGAGTACTGTTTTCATACCATAATCAGGCAAATGAGAGGATATTTTATCTATGTAGCCAAACACGATCATACAAGGTTATAAACACGTCTGGGCTAAGAAATCTTCCTGATTAGTCAATGTAATAAAATGGGGAAAGACTAATCTATGCAAATTAAAACACGCAGCGGAGCCTTTGTAATATCCTAAGCTGCTTAGTCAGGCTTCAGAAAGACAACATGCGTTTTATGGTTGACTCACAAAGCAGCGCAGTTGGGAACCGGCTGCTGGGAGCTAAATGCAACCTGCAGGATTTGGTACCTTTGCTGTATGTCACCTGGTGCAAAGTCTTAACGGCATATTCTGGTAGTACGCTTGGCCGCTGCCAGCAGTCCCAGCAAAGACAAGTTAAGAGTCTTTGTTAAGAAAACTGGGTGTTTCTTCTCTTCTGGTTTTAGAAGACATAGCTGCCACCAGGGCAGGATTTTGGCCCTTAAAAACTGAAGACATAATTAGTACAGCTGAACTTACTAATTTTAAAGGCATCATTGAATAAAATAGATGCACTCCATTTTGAAGAATGACTAAATACTGGAAAATCTACAATAACATCAAGCAAATGCTATTAAATACTCCACTGTGGATGCTAAACTACTGCCCTGGTTAAGAAGCTCGAATACTCTTACGCCTGTTCAGGCACATAGGATTAATTAACAGTTTTTATTTTAAAAGCTTTGCAGAAGTTTTCTTAGGTTATTAACTTGTATAATCATTCTTGTAATGATATTCTGTCTTTGTCATATTCACAAGATTATTTCTAATGGTAAAAAAGTAACTGGCAGAGTTTGGGGAATTAGAAATACCCAGATTCTAACAGAAGAAAGCAACAATGTTAAACAGAACCACCTGGATTTGACAGAAAACGATCATCAGAATAGTTTGAGCAACAAGGGATCCTGACCTGCTAGACCCTAAGGCTTTGTGACACAGAAGTATGCAATTTCTTCACCAAAATGAATCCCTGGTAATTTTCTTAAACTTATTAAGCATTCTTTTTCAGACTAAATTGGTTTGGAGTAGCTTAGGGAAAAACAAAACAAAGAAACAAAAACAAAAAAAAAAAGAACCCACAAAACATTTAAGCTTACAGAAAAAATAGGCCTTAAGTGGAGATGTAATATGGTCTACATTGTTTTCCCATGATAACAATACTTTCAATTATATGTAAAGTACAGCTGCTACACTTGATGACAGACCCTTCTTAAATTGTCAGCAAAGCCAATCCACTACGCTTTGCCTATGCCAAGTTAGCACAGTGTCTGGCTTCCTTTGGGAAAGTGAGTGAAAGGGGTCCTTACTGAATTATAAATCACATTTTTATTTGGCCAAATATAACATGTTATTCAAAACTGTATAGATAAGCACAGGCCACACAATTAATAACAGTCACTAAAGCAGATTATATATTAATGGCTATTTTTGGAAGCAACAGGACTTTATCTCACTCTGAAAGTGAACACTTAGATGTTCAATGATTAATCAGTAAGTTAACTGTTAAACCAAACATTGCTTTAAATGGATATTTTACTTCAGTACAAATAATCTTCCTGCTGGTCCTTCAGAAAAATAAACTATATAAATACTATTGGGCTAGAAGTATTCAGTTGCTCTTTGTGAATGGGAAACAGGTATATGAAAATTTCTGATTCCAGTGAAATGGATCATTTCTTTTTTGAAACCATTCCTCTCAGTATACACCGTCCATTTGGTGAGCAAGCTGTAACCAGCAGAGCTCCTTGTAATATTTCTTTGAAAAGCACATTTGTGGCTACACTAATTTAATACCAGGGAGATGCATCTTGAATGACAAAGTATTTAGGAGTTATATTGCCCCAGGTGTGTTTAATGAGCTGTACCTACAGTCTGAAAGTAGGAAAACAGTTAGAGCAAACATCATGACATAAAACGTTGTTAAGTGAATCTGTCAGACATATCTTTCAAGGGGTTTTAAAGGATCAAATTTAAGTTGTTTACTACACCCATAATTATTTCAGGGACTGGGCAACAAGTAGGTTTGCAGCATCTGCCTCTTCTGTGCTTTTTGATCTTGATACCTCTCCTGCTAATTGCCTTTGCAGTATCTCCTCTTGTCTTCGCTGTGCCTCATTTAGGCAGATAATCTCTCTTTGGCGGGCAGGTGGAACAGCCTGTCAGTGATAGGAGAAGGTAAAGCTGGTATCTCTAGAGCAGTTAAGGTTTAGCCACAGGCTTGAGTCAAATTTGCATGAGGCTTTAAGAAGCCTGCTCAAGACAGAGATCTCAATTTTATTTTCTCTTGCATATTTACAGCTGGATGAGCAAAAAAAGAAAAGAAAGAAAAGATCAGGAAAGGGGCAAGCTCTATCTGGATGAGGGAATGAACAGTGTAGTAACAATGGTGGAGAATATATTGCATGGAGTAAAGACAAAGGCCAACTTGATATGCTGTAGAAGAACTTCAAGACACTGAGTGATAAGGGAGACAAAATCAAATATAAATGAAAGGTGACACATGTGAGGAAAAAAAAAAGTGGTTGGCCCTGAAATAGTTATCACCACTGAGGAATGAGATTTCAGGGTGGGCATTTCAGAGAAAGAGACCCAACAAACACATCAACTGTTAAGAAGTACTGGGGGAATGAATACAAAGCCCATTAGGTACAGTAACTGAAATTGAAATAAAGAAAAATAGGAAATATTACAGAAGAGGACACAGACTGCATGCACTGGGATTCCTGAACCTGGAAAAGATAAAGCTGGATTGGGACAGGAAAGAAATCTAAGAAATCTGGAATGGTATAGAACAGCTGAATAGGTAATGCTTGTTCACTGCCTTCCTATACAAGGATTAAGGGGCATCAAAACATGGTATCACACAACAGATTTGAACAGAAGATACTTCTCCGCACATCTTGCTGTTAAGCTATGTTATTCCTTCCCACGGAACTTGCAACGCTTACCTTGGTTCACAAAATAACTGGACAAATGTATGGATGAAAAATCCATTGACAGCTAGTGAATATCAAGTCATCTCCTGCAGTTTATGAAGCAAAGTGTTCTGGAGAAGTATCACTACCTGACTATCCTATCCTCAGGCACTGCCTTAAACACCTGTGTCAGCCACCACCAAGGGCAGGGGTAGACCTTAGATCTGCGCTTAGTACAGACGAAATCAGGTTACTCAGGTAGTAACTACTTGCATTGCTTCTTCAATAGATGTGGCAATTTAATCTCTATTTAGACCACAGCAAGACCTGGAGCTGAACTTGCAGTAAAAAGAACAAGGAGCGTTTCTGCAACTGGCATACTGATGAGCTGGAATTAAGGGACACTTGCATGGTTGTACAAACCCAGCCCAAAATCACCACGGAAAGCCATGCAACACTCTGCCCAGTGCAGGACTCTTGACGTGATACAAAAATCCCACTGAATAAAATTAACTGTAAACCTGCAGTAATCAAGGTTTAGTTACCGCACTGTTCTCTCAGTAGAATATTTGATAGCTGTCCACAAATGAGGTTTGCTGTCCAACAATCCCCATTTATTTATGGCAAATTGTTTCAACTACCTGCCAACTTCTTTTCCATGGATGAGGACTGCAGCATCTTACTTGGATATGCATGCTGGACGTGCCTGTAATGAAATGATAACAGTTCAGCATAGCAAACTGCATCTAGCTCGGGGCATGGAGGGGATCTCAGACCTTTAACTGTATGGGCTGCAGTTTGTAAAAAAAAGTTGAAAAATACTAATTTACCTAATTAAGCTCTTGATCTGCCCTTGCCTTCTGCCTCTTTCCCACGTCTTTGGGCCCTCCCTGCCCATATGCTCTAGCCTGGCAGCAGAAGGCTGAGGAGCTGCCAGATCCTGGGGGACCAGGGCTCTGGGACCCACACGTCCCCTTTTCCCCCTGCGGTCTGCCAGGGCCCGGTGCACAGCCAGCCCCAGGGCTTGCCGACACTGCTGCCTGGGCATGTTCCATGGGCAAATGTCTAAAGCCTCCACTGGCAGGCTGCAACGCAACCATCACCCACGTCCCAGCTAGTGGAAGCACCAGAGCAGCGCAGGGCTTGCTACGAAAGCCCGCCAGCTCGTCCATCTGGCTGCAAGCACTGGAGGCCCATGTGAACAAACCTGGGGGCTGTGCCCTCCATAAAGGAGTGTCCAAACACGTATTTTTTGGCAGGGGGGAATGCTTCCATTTTGCCAGCAACCAAAAAAAAAAAAAAGAAAAAAAAAAGTCAAAAAAAACCCCAAACCCCACAAACCAAAAAAAAATTAATATCCTTGATCAGAGCACACCTTGATTATCTCTGCTTAATTCTGACCTTCACATTAAATATCATAAGTTGGAGACAACACAGATAAAGATATGACAGTAATTGTTTCTATCGTGATAACCCACTATGGCATCCACATAAAAATCAACCATCTCTACCTCATAGTGTAGAGGAAAGAAGGGAAAAACTACAGAGGGGCCAGAAAAGAACCACAGGAGAGCCACAAGATGACCCAGGAAGTAAAAGAAATAGCTAGGAAGACAGTTTAAAATACATATGCAATTCAGCTAAATAACAGCTCATGAAGGGACTTGGAAATGGTTTTGTAAGGGACAAAAGCTAATACTGAAAGAGTTGCTTTACATTAGCCCATGGATGTGCAATTAACTGAGTAACAGACAAAGACTGAAGCTGAGCTCAGAAGTTATCTTCACAGCTTTCTTAAATTGTGAAATAATTGCTTGAGGGAAGTTGTAGGAACTCTACCAGTTTTGGGATATTTAAAAAACTACAGGGGACATAATCCTAGCAACAGCATTTTAAGAGGAATTTTTACCAGCAAAAACTTAACAAAGCATTTCCATTAATTGCTTTTATTTTTTTATTTATTAAAATTCAAAACTACTGGGGTTGTCCAGAACACTAGTTTTTGTGGTACCTTCCCTGAAAGCAAAAATTTTTGCAAGCTTAAGTGATATTAGTGCCACAAGATTATCAATTTATTTGAGGAAATGTACATACAATGTTCAACATTTCTTAAACATCAACTGCCAAAGACACCAGTTTACCCCAACTCTGGCTTTTATTTTCTTATTGCTTGACTTCCCCATTTAGCCTTTTAAAGCTCAATTTTGTTTCAAATCTTTTTTTTTCTTCTCTCTTGCCTTTTTATTCCAGTTTTCCTGTCATTCCCTTTATCTCTGACTAATACTTTCTCTTTTCTTGTTCTCTCCTGCATATACCGCTCCATTTTGTATTTTTTCATCATTGTTGTCACACATGCCCCACCAGGATCCACCTTTTAGATTTTCTGCTGTTTTTTTACTGATCTACCCTTTCTTTTTTCAGTTATTCTCCAGTCTCTGTGGTTCCCTTTAGCATGTTTCTTTAAATGTAATATTTGCATTTGGTTATGCAATGCACAGCAATATCATAGCTCAAACAATTTTACACTCACTTCCCCTTCTCCCTTTCTTGTAGCTTCTGTTCAGGTAGTATACACATTTTGTTCAATTTTGTTTAAATGCCACAAGGACAGGGCTAGGAATAGCTTTGTCATTTTAAGACTCCAGAAAGCAAACTGAAAGGGAATAAAATGTTTCAGTAGGAAATAAGATGGCTTTTTAACTGTCACCTGTCAGAAAATAAAAATGAATAAAAATAGAATCTAAAAATAGGCTTAGAGGTCAGCTACCAAGGATACTTTTTTAAAAAATGGTTCTCTTTTTACTTCCAGCAGATGTTATGAACAGAAGACATTTACCCTCACCCATTCCATCTTTCCACCACACACATTTTTTATTTTTATCTAGACTCAAGATGTATTGACAGAAAAACCCATGCTTCTTCAAAAAGGAGTTTTTTTCTCTAAACAGTTCGGTCATTAATCCTCCATAAACAGAGAATTCAGAGGTATCATGCATTTTTCTCCTCTACTCAGCTGTTCAACATTGTCTCTTAACCCACCAGATCTTTTGCTGTCTTGCAGTCATTGTGGGTACCTAAGAATTGAATACAGATGACAAGCAAAAAACATAGTCCACTTTTTTGGAGGTTTCTTTTTCCCCAGGATGGGATCACCACATTTCTGGCTCTTTTTGAGCACCAAAATGAAATTAAGCACCAAAATGCTTTCAATAGAGGGAGGTTAGAATATCATCAAAATACAAAATAATTCAACCTCTCCTGGGCACACGGAGCAACTCTTCCTATTTCAGTGGCTTTAGTTGTATCTGCACAAAGAGATGCTGAGAGAAGCTTGGGTGGCCCTGGCCGGATGCAAGAGGCGGCTGGGAGTTGGACTCTGTGTGCCACGATGCTGTCCTTCAGCTGCTCCACCCTTTGCTCCTGTTACGTTTGCACTCTTGAGCACCAGTTCAGCCTTTTCATTTCATTTCCCTCCTCAGGATAAAGATGATGAGAGGAGAGGCAGCTGGTTCCTCTTTCTTTCAAATGCTCAACCAGGATCGCTCCCCACCTCTGATTAGTCAGAGTAGCATAAACTCTTCAATTTTAAAATCATAGCCCATTACAAATATTTGACATTTTTAATACATATGGGGATAGCTAAAATAATAGCATCCGAAACGGAGAAGAGATATAACAAAAGTAAAAGGAGGAAAGAACAAACACTAGTTAGTTTCTCTTCAAAAGAAAACAGAAAACAAGAATCCCATATTAACACTGCTTTTTACACACTGATTATCAGTCTCATTTCTATGCCATTCTCTGATTAGTAACGGAGACAGGCATAATATTTCAAACACACCCAGGTACATTTACTTAGCTGCTGTGCTTTAGAGGGCTCTTCATTTAAATAAGAAACTAGCCTCAGGCAAGTGCCTCACAAGAAATACTTTCTAATAGATGCTCAGCCTTATATCTTAGCTCGTAAAATTAAGTAGCTGTCGAAACAGATTAACCAACTGTCACGCAGAAAATACATATACACACAGTAGCACTGTGAAGACAAATTACCAAACAAATTTGATGCCTAGATAACTCTCTATTTTTAATTCAATTATTTATTCACTTCAGTGCCTTTATTTAAATGGCAAATACCAGGTTTTACTTTCTTAACACTAGCTACAAATAAGTAATTAAAAACATTTTGTGTAAAACCCATCTTCTCCAGCAAAGCCAAAGGTAGAAGATACGGAAGGAGTATGTCTGAAAGAAAAAAATACGGTAAGTGTTTATAGTGCCTGGAATAAAAATAGACAACTACTATAACAGATTACTTAAAAGCATCTTTGTACAAGATCCAAGCACTTACAAAGGACCTGAATTTTTACTGTTGTCCTTGCCCATTGTATCTAACAAGCAGCAGCAATTATAGCATGGCAGAGGTAGCAAAACATTTTCCTGCTGTAACCCCGGGAGCTCAATGGTCCTGAGCTGTGACACAAGTGTTGGCACGCCTATGTGTATGAGAAAGGAATTTTTCATTCACTGCTTTCTGTATGCTACAATATTGTGTGATAATCACATCTTGCACCATCCTTGATGGATTTGCAGACCAGAGCTGAATGAGATGGTCGTTTGAATTGGAACAGTGGAAGAAAAGATGTCTCTCGTGTTCAGTGAAGCTAGGGACTTAGTATGTAACATTTTTGCACACGTAATTACATCAAAGCTGGGTAAAATTAAGAACTAAAGCCTTTAAATAGAGCTTCTAAGGCTCTAAAAGTCCTATTAATGGCTTGCCTAGGTTCTTTTTAAACAAGCTCTTTAGAAAATGCATACAAAGTTTTCAGCAAAATCTGAAAACAGGACGTGTTTTTACAAAGGAATAGAATTTTCTGAAATGACCAATTAGTTTCAAAACCAGACTAAGATGACCTATGTCCTAAGGCGACATACTTCTGGAATCATAAGACAGACACCACCACTACCGCTTCCCCCCTCCCCTTATTTTTATGAAATTTTGACTCTATCCTCCAAATCTGTGCCCCAAATAATGCATTTCTGTCTTTTATGCAAGTAAGAGTCACTATGTCCATATGTTCTTATGTCCAGCACATTTCAGAACGTTTTCTTCTAAGCTTCTTGTAAATTTGAAGTGGCCAAATGATGCTGGAGCTGGAATTGTCACTGATTCTATCCTGAGAAATGTATTCCAAGTGAAAGAGAAGCTGGTGGCGACTGTACTGCTTTCTGCATGGACTTATCAGCCTTGTATGTTATCAAGGAAATATATGCTGCAATAATTCCGTTGTTTAATATCTTTAATATGAGAGCATTGTGATGGATTCTGAAAATATGTTCCAGGTTGAGATCAACAGCAGTCCCAGAAGAAATCAATATTAAAATCCAATAAAATTACTCTAGGTAGCAATATACGACTGGCTGGCTCTGTGCTTATTTACCTATATATTTGAGCTGTTTCTACATTTAAAGAATAGAGACAGAACTGGTAAAGACTTTTTTCTTTTGTGTTCTGCTGAACTAGTGAAATCACTCAAGGTTAATACAATTAAATGATGGATAAAGTTTGTGATGGATGGGGCTGCAGTGACACTGAAAAATCTGGTGCTCATTCTATTAAGAGAAATTTCTGCATCCAACGCAATTAAGGGAGGTACAGATGTGAATATGGTAGTAGCTGCAAGAAGAAGAAATGGCTTCATACATTTGTAAGCCACTATGAAAGACATTTGAATGAAGACAAATACTGGTAGAGAGACCATCTTTCTTCTTATGATGAAGGTCAACTCAAGGGACAGCAGTCATAGACTATGTCTGTATTGGGTTTGTGTGGCAAGGTTGTCGTAGTGGGGGGGCTGCAGGGGTGGCTTCTATGAGAAGCTGCTAGAAGCTTCCCAGTGTCCAATAAAGCCAGTGCCAACCGGCTCCAAGAGGGACCCGCTGCTGCCCCATCAGTGACAGTGGTAGCACCTCTGTGATAATGTATTTAGAAGGGGAAAAAAAAAAAAACAAAAACACCACCCTGCATGGCAGCAGCCAGAAGAGAGAGTAAGAATATGTGAGAGCAACAACTCCGCAGACACCAAGGTCAGTGAAGAAGGAGGGGGAGGAGGTGGTCCAGCTGCTGGAGGAGAAGTTCCTCTGCAGCCTGTGGTGAAGACCACGGTGAGGCAGGCTGCCCCCTGCAGTCCATGGAGGTCCACGGTGGAGCAGATAACCACCTGCAGCCATGGAGAACTCCACACAGGAGCAGATGGATGCAGGCAATGGAGGCCCTGACCCTGAGGGAAGCCTGCACTGGAGCAGCCTCCTGGCAGGACCTGTGACCCCGTGGGGGACCCATGCTGGAGCAGTCCTGTTCCTGAAGGACTGCACCCCATGGAAGGACTCACATTGGAGAACTTTGTGGAGAACTGTCTCCTGTGGAAAGGTCCCCACGCTGGAGCAGGGGAAGAGTGTGAGGAGGAAGGAGCAGCAGAGACAAAGTGTGATGAACCGACCACAACCCCCATTCCCCATCCCCTGCACTAGCAGGGGGAGGAGGGAGAGAAAATTGGGAGTGACGTTGAGCCTATGAAGAAGGGAGGGGTGGGGGGAAGGTGTTTTAAGATTTAGTTTTTCATTTCTCATTACCCTAGTCTGATTGGATTAGTAATAAATTAAATTAATTTCCCCAAGTTGAGTCTGTTTTGCCCATGATGGTAATTGCCAAGTGATCTCCCTGTCCTTATCTCGACTCATGAGCCTTTTGTTATATTTTCTCTATCCTGTCCAGCTGAGGAGGGGAACGATAGAGGGGCTTTGGTGGGCACCTGATGTCCAGCCAGGGTCAACCCACCACAATGTCAGAGCTGTGAAATCCAGGAATGTCCGTGGGGTGACATTTGCCTGTGAATTTCCTCCTTGTTGAAAGGAACTTAGAGACAGGGAGGACGGGGCAGCATGGGCTGCAGGACCAGTGCATACCATGGAATGAACCTACCCACAGGCTGGAACAAGACTCCCAGGATGCTGTGGGCACACCTCTTTAAGAACTTTTAAAGACAATGTAAAGGTAAAAGGTGCCTTTTGGCTTGATTTTATTACTTGAGCTATAAGTCAAATAAGCATCTTAAAAAATAAGCTTTTATCTTTTTTTCCAGAAAAAATCTACAAGCCATAGGAGTAATGTTTACAAACATCAGGAGCAATGTTAGCAACAAGGATATGTTCCAAAGAATGCAGAAGACCTTTCATTATGCTGCTTGCAGCTCTATTACTGGCTTCCTGTGCAAGTGTGAGTTTTCCTAGAACCAGATCAGACACAGAAACAAAACAGAAGTTGTTGATGGGGTTGTTTTGTTTTCCTCTACATTTACTACCCTTTTATTTACAAAAGTCAGAATGAAAAAAATATTGGTAAGTGTACCAGCCCAGCATGGGGCATTTACACCAGCTCTTTCCCATGTGAATTCTCCAATGTCTTAATATTACTGTGTTCAAAGTGAAGCTTTGTATTTGACTCTCCCTCTTCCCAAAGCCTGCAGCGTCACAGTCGCTGGAAACTCATCTTTCTGTCAAACCTGGCTTAAGTTGGACAACTGCTTTTGAAGTTATCACCTGCATCCCACTACCTGCATTCAGAGACAGTGTGACTGCAAAAATCTCATTTCCCCAGGGGAGATGAATGGAAATGAGATACTAATGCTCATTAGTATTTTAACACAAAAAATGCCGAATTTTCAGAAAACCTCTGAAGGCCCGAGAGAAAAACATGTTTTTTCTCATGCAAATAGCATTGGCAAATCCACAGTACTACGTACTTTCTGCCTGGACATCTTTGTCAGAAGTTGTAGCTTCACAAAACAACAGACTCCTACACTATCACAATTGTAAACTACATATATTTTTACTGTTTTTTTTTTTTCTTTCTATGTTCTTTAATAATGTGTGAGGATCCATTAAAATGGATGGCAGCTTTCTGTCATAACAATAATTGTCACATTCTTCTGCTAATATCAAGCACCCCTGGAAGTGAACCTGTTGATGTAACTTTTATAATCAGAACTCCACCCTGCTTCCCTAAATTACCAGGGAGTTATGCCTACTTGGTGTTTTTTTCCTTAGTGTCTCATCACAGATCACAGGCAAAACAGGTCTTCAGTGTAATACAGTGACAACTTCTGAGAGAAATTTACATTTATAAACCTGTCAATATTGTCCAAGGTTGACCAAGCAAACATATCTTGCCAGATGAAAGCGATAAAGCAAAATGACATTTTCAATTAAGTGGAGTTTTCTTATTTTTTACTGTAATGACATAAGGAAAATTATCAAAAGAGGGTTTTCATAGCATCATCAACTCCAGAATGCAAAACATAATTACTCTTTAAATACGAACAGCTCAGAATTAAGAATTATGTGTTCTTATTTACCTCTGGCCATTGAAAGAGACACCTGCTCAAATTTGTCATCAGGTGACCATTATAAATAATTTGGCAAATGCACATATTGAAGTTTTCAGAACACCAAGGCATTTTAACAAGCAGATCCCATTACAGAACATATTATTTTCCCACTTTCATTTTGTAAGAGCACTGATGATTTTAATGTTCATCCTTGAAAGGAAAAATAAATATTTATCACATTTACTGAGGAAATTTGTGGTTATGGCTATTAGGAGGACTTTTCCAAAGTACGAGTATCATTCTGGGTCTCATCCAAGAAGGCTTCCAACTCAACAAATGATCATAATAATCAATGCTTTACTTTAAGACAAATCAGAAAGTATGCGTTAGCTATAAATCCACGTAGGTAACACTGCCAGAAGGGTTTCCAAGGGGATGTACTAACTTTTAAAGCAGATTCTCTTCCTTTAATAGGCTAAACATAGGCCTATTTAAAGGGACTGTTTTAACGAACAGAGGAAAAAAAGCATTTAATGCAGCAATAGGATCAAGACATCCAAATACAGAGATAGTAGGCACAATATATTCACATTATTGCTTTGACTCCAATGGGAGAATAAGCCAGGTTTGCTAGCTTCACTATAGAGTTTGTGAAAGCTAGCACCGTTTCATGCAGGTTATCTATTTTGAGTTGCTATGAACTGAAAACGGAATTTTACTACTTAAATCTCCCTAATGAAGAAAGTAGTATGTTGGAAATCCTGCTCTCATGCTAATCAGCACTGTGAGCCAGAGCCTTCTCAGCACAAAGGCATGAATATTACTGCTGCTGTGCCTTTCCTGTATTTCATCTGGCTCTGGAGAAAGCGAGCTATGTGAAGATATATAGCAGCAACCTTTCCAATCTGTGAGACACCATTTATCACCCGTTCAGATGAGTTCCAACACTTGAAGCGACCACAAGGTGTTTTATATCTGGTGGTACCAGGTACAAAAAGAAAAAAAGAAAAAAAGGACATGAAGTTGACTTTCAGCGCACGAGGATATTCCCGGGGCAGGCTTTTCTCTGTAAGCCTTGGTGCAAGTTTTCTCCTTGGTACTGCTATCTAGTCCAAGAAAGATGCTGATTTTTCTCAGCTGCAATGGGCTAATATATATCTTCCAATTTCTTCATGCAAAGCCTGCCAGGCACACTGGCTATCATAGAGGGAACAAAGCAGTTATTCATGAGAGACGACAATGGTCTTTTGAGATTCAGGGAATATTACACCTTCTCTATTAGATACCCAGTTCCCAAATTACTTCATTTCACTATTCCTGATAACACGTGGCTAAGGATCATTTGTCAGCTAAATAGGTAAATCCCTTAAAAATGGATGAAATTTAGGATCTTGACTTCTGCCAGTAGGGTAATATGCAGTATGGAGGAATTACTGGAAAGGATTAACGTGAACACTAATTCACTGAAGCATACTTGTAAATGAAATTATGATTCCCAGATGGTTTCCCTAAAAGCTATGGTTTTGTTTCTGACATAGACATGTCTTTAATGACTAGCTTCAGTTAACGTCCTTCCCAGATCAGCTTCTAGTAAAACAGACTGCAAATTCCATCCAGGCTTCCTAGTACAGCAGTTACTACACCAGCTCTGGTTTTTACCACAAATCATGACATTGCATAAAAAAGCATAGTTATTTTTCTGTGCCTGGAGTGAATGATTAGCACAAGCACATGTTTCCGTCTCCTATATTTTTAAACATTGATTTTGATATTTCTATAACCTGAAGAGACTTTTGCCTATTCAGAAGTATTTTTTCAGATCAAATGAAAATTATTTACATCGGGCAAAGAAAAACTAACACCTTAAATTAATAACACCACCTGCGTACTGCAGGAGATGTGGACAGCGAGTGGGGATTTAACAACAGCACCTCCTTTGGAGGTATTTACAGATGGAATCCTGGTTTGCTTTTCATGGCTTTATTCAAAGACTCTCAAAGATCCTACGTGGTTGTGCTCCAACATCCACGTTGCATGGCTTCTACTCCCCTGGCATCTTTGTAGCAAGATTCTTCTACAGCTCCACAAGTTACCCCCTCTGGACAATGCCTACTTCCCTCCTTTTGTCCGAAGCTATAGTCAGCTGTCTGTTCCCACACCGAAAGCTCCTGGCTAATTGCAAGGACTAACTCTGGGAAGGGCGGGTTAGGAGCCATACAGCTTGCTCTAAGGTCTGGAGTTATTCCAGAAACCCCTTGCAAAGTGATACTCCCTCTTGGTTTGCTTTGAGGGCTGCTTCAGACTTGCCACTCAACACATATTCCCTTCTGTGGATTCTGACACAAAGTTAAAAAAAAAAAAAAAAAAAAGGGCTCACAAACAACTATGATTGATTCTGGTTAGCCTCAAGCCTTCTGCAAAATTTTTTGCTCTGCCACTAAGAGCTGGGATTTGCCAGAGTATCTCATTTCAGTGCCTATATATCACTTTCAAAGATAAACCTCTGCAATGGAAGAGTGGACGTGGAAGACTATGCACAACATGCGGACACAGCTGTATCTCACTCCTGCAAAGTGGTTTTGTTTTTTTATTTAAAAAGAGTAGAAAGCATAAATTGAGCACCAGTGGTGAATCACTGGTGAAAGCAGGGATACAATGTTTCATGACATTTCAGGCTTTTACCTTCATTGGTATTAGGCTGATGCCAAAAGTTTGGTTTTGAGGGTTTTTTTAGTGTACAGACATGGAAGCTAAAGTTACAGCTTTGATTTGCAATCTGGGAAGGGTTAACACGAAAAAGAACACACATCTCCAAGCTAAAAACAAGGAAGAAACCCTTTTCACACAGTCACGTAAATCATGAGTACAGACACTAGGACTAATAAATTTCGTAGCCTAACAAAATATAGGGAAGAGTATGTGTGTCTGGGAGATAGGAGCAGAGAGCAGGGTAAACTAGTAAATATGTTGTAAACAAGAGGCTACTTCTTTTTCTGTATCGGGTCTCCTCCCTTTAGCCATGGGAAGAGAGGAACAGGGATAAAAAAAATTGTAATCTGCAGCAGCTATGCTACTGATACAGACATAAGGGCACAGAAACTCACAGTGGTACTGGTACTTTGTGGGAACAGCCAGATACTATCTTAGTTTTTCATGAGTGATAAGAAAGCCTTTTTCTTTCAGTTCCAGCAACATGAAGAGCAGAAGTGGCTATAGCTTTTCTGGGGCAACTATACTCATAGTCCTCTTAAGGACACATTCACTGTACTTGAAATTCCACCCGAAGGAATAACTGCTCATACATAAATGTTGCCGTTTAATCTCCCAGTTCAGATAGGTGACTTTTCTCCCTGAAGAAGGAAAAAAAAAAAAAGAAAAAATCTTTGAGTACCTACCTCTTGGGAAATCAGCTTAGATCTGTGCCTTGTTCTTTCTTCTTTAGTCTCCATCATTCATTGGGAGGACAGAAGAGTAACTGAAGGCCAAGAGATTATCCCTCCCTACTGAATTGCAAAAGTAAGAAAAATCAGGGCCAAGAGATTATGTTTTAGACCACATGCCCTCTTTATATACTTTGGGGAATCCATCCCTATGATTCTCTTGTGGAAAAATGAACAAAACCGAACTTAGACATTTCCAGGTGTCTACAGATGTCTCAGCTTTTCAACAAACAGGACTTCCTCGTTCTCTGAACTCCCTTTGGTCCCAGGAAACGGTTCAAAATCAAGGCCTGAAACCTCTGATCAGTGTTTCCCCTGAAGGGCTGAGATAGCAGGACAGATCTCCTGAGAAGCCTGGTGTGAAGAAGGAAGGCAGCCCTAAAGTCTGTGACTGCATGCTCAAGCTTCAGCACAGAAAGTTGAGTTTGTCAACCAGATGAATGACTGCCATGACAGCTGTAAGGACACAGGTGTCTCTTCACTGTCCCACTGGCAGTAATCTGTTCAGGGAAAGGAAGCAGGGGATGGGGAACCTTTCACACCTGGACCAACGACTACAATTTTGTGTGCTGTTTCTTCTGGCCAAAGCAACTCTGTGGTATGAAAAGCTACTCAGCAACACAAGGAAGAATGACTGAAGCAGGTATTTTTGCTTTTTCTTCTGGCTTTCTCCTCCATTTGAAACCAGTGCTGCCAGCATCAAGGCAGAAAGACTCAGCAAAAAGCAAAACCTAGACTTGGATGACTACTCTAAATTATTATTCAAAAGTGTTAAATGAGAAGCTTTTGGAGCTGTTCCACTGAGTGTTTATAAAAGATGGAGAGCGCCTTCATCAACACTTTCCTAATGGCAGTGATTGATGGTTCTGATCCATCTTTGTCTCTGCTGTCACTGCTCACACTGCATCACTCCAACCGTGAAGTATGCCAAATTGTTCCTTTTAACCAGACTGTAAAACTTCGTGCACCAAAGAACAGCATGCATTACTTAAGACTACAGGTTTTATACAAATACTAAGCAAAATATACACCATATGCATCAAGCTATGCTGAAAGGAACCAGGGTGGTTCAACTACAGTCATTACCTCTCCAATGGCTCTAAGGCCAAAAGGTCCCCTACTTTTACACTACTTGAACACTCTCTAAGCTTCCACAAAAGCTATATTATTCACCTTTAATGAAGTCAAATATCATAGGAAAGAATGCCTGCTTCACTGTGAGATGATTTTACAGGAAGCTTTGTTAACTTATTCAGAATTGGGAATATAATTTTGCCTATCATATACCTTTACCCCGAATAGCATAAGAACATAACATAAATGCTCTGGCTCAGTACAGATGGTCTTACAAAGATCCACCTAGCCCAAGGTCCTGTCTCCAACAGGGATAGAGAAATAATGGTGTGAAAATAGTGTAACACTGTACTTGTTTAGCACACTATTTCAAAACAGTTTGCATCTGAGGGAATTCCTGACCTGCAGGTGCTGCATAGTTTAGGGCCACGATACAGTGGAGTGAGATGGGATAAAGAAATAGACACATGAAAAATAAAATAAACACATGAAAAAAAGATACATCATAGAGCAACACCTAGAATAATTTGGAGAACACTGAATGAAGATGCAGATATCTCCAGTGATGAGAAGGATATCAATAAGAGAGTAACAATTAAATTACTCTCTTTGCAAGTCAAACTAGTGACAAAATATATTTGGAATACATTTAGAACTGGAAAGGTCAGTTTTGATATCTCTTTGAACCAGCTGTTGACATTATTATATTGGAACTATTAGACTACATAATTGTTGTGGTTTAGGCAGGTTTTTTTTTTTAATCTAGTCAATTTATTTTCACTACTCTTGTCTTACATTTTGCACAACAATGTGATTTATAGACTGGGTGGTTTTTTTTGGTAGACAACCTGAGACACATAAAGCAGACTTCCATTAAGTGACCTTGGGATGCCCCTGCTCTTCAGAGCACAGATTTTCATCTCTTAGATCAAATCCCCCCAGCCAGTTTCTGCCTTGTAGTCCAGTAAGGCCAGACAACTTTCCTAAACCAGTTTTTTAGACACTGTTGGTTTGTTTTACTGTTGCTCAGGAAGAATGCATAGAGTGTGTCTGATGGCCTGTTCCATGCAATAAATGCCAGACAAGATACCATTCTACTTAAGCACAGCAATATTAAGGAAGAGACTAACCAGGGCTTTTGATAATACAAGCTCTTTGAGTCTATGAGATGAATCACCGAGTTCAATAAAGCCAGACAGAATGCTTCCAGTAATTCCATATCTTAGGTTTCAGGAGACACTATGGAGCTCCTAATAGGAACAGGTACTAATTTAAAATGGCTAGATTAAGGGTTTTTTTCCCCCTGTTGTTTTAGTCAGTGTTTCTACATTTAGAAATTAGTGATGTATACGGACTAGAATAATGCTGGTAAGACAAATACACAGTTTAAGGAGATAGCAGAAATTATCTAAAGGTTGCAATTAAACCTTTTGCATATAAGCATTCATACCTTGAAAGGCACCATAACACATTCTTCAACTTGCAGTATAAGTTGAAGTGAACAGGCTTAGCACCCAGCTCTTCTGAGAGCAAGAGCACATAAACCACTTCTATCCAAACTCAGCACAGCTGGAATCCAGCTGTGCGCTCTCTTACTTGAGCAGCAAAAAGAAAATCTCCAGTCCACCTACAGCAGTCATTGCCAGAGCTACCGAAGGGATTGCAGCCATATATCTACATGAGATGGCTCATTTAGATGTCTTCTAAAGCCTGCTCTTCTCTGAAATGTTACTGTACAATGTTATGAGAGTCTATAATTGCTTTGGAGAGAAGAGACAGTAATAAGACTGTGCTTATTTGTAAGCCAGCGGGCACAGTTACTGTCAATAATTTCTGTAACAGGTAAAATGATGTTGTACAGAGTTGGCTTCAGTTTCTAAAACTCATCTGAAGCTTTTGTGGTGCTCGGTTTGCAAGTGTTGGGACAGCTAATGGCTCTGGTTTTCCCAGCGCTTATGCTGCCCGTTATGTTACATTTCTGGTAGCACTGGCAGAAATTAAGTTGTCAGTTTGCAAATGCAGCGTCTGAGTGCACTCAGGAGCTTTAATGCCCCTGCCTGCCCTGGGGGTCTCCCCACCCTGCCCACGGCCCAGGGCCCCATTCCAGTCCCCGCAGCCGTCACTCCCTGCCCCAGAGGGGCTGTAGGACACATCTCCAGCCCTGCCTGACCATGAGCCCCATCAAGCCAGGCACCCCTTTCCTGGCCCGTCCCGATCCCCACAACCTTGCCCATCCACCCCGGGCTGGGTCTGATCCCGGCTCCCCTCACCAGGCCTGATCCTGACCTCCACCCACAGCTCCCAGTCCCCTGACCCCAGGGAACAGGGGGAAAGTAAGTGCTGCAGCTCTTCTATATACTACATTTTGAAATTTGTAATTCACACGTGAAGAACATCATGTTTGAATATGGCAGCCCAGAACTAGAAGTTCACATCTAAAATGGAGACCATCTGATTTATCTCATCTTCGGGTCCCCCATGGGTGAAAGAGAAACGGCAACAGCTTCCTACTAGCCAAAAAGAGCATTGCGAAATGACCTGATCTGCTTCCAAACACTTTTGTTTGCCAACAAGCAAGAACACTCCAAACCAAAAGTTATATGTTGCAGGATGCAGCGATTGATTATTTGACATTTTCTCTGTTCACCTCACCAACAAGCAACCCCCATGTTGTGTATTATTGTACTGTTTTAAGTATAGTATTCTACTTTGTAAAAAAAAATTTAAAAATTCAGTAGCTGATTATTTTTCATCAATACTTTTAAAATAATAAATCTCGCAACATGTACTAAACTGAGCGTTCAGGAGAGCTCACCAGCAAGGTAGAAACTGCCCAGACTCTACCAAGATAACTCTAGAAACAGCTACTCATAAAAAAAGTTTTTAAGTGAAGAGGGTCATTAGTATCATAGAGTAACAAGTTTTACTCATTCCTTTTATCCTAAAGGAATTTTAATTACATTTGAATAAAACATTTTCCAGACCAAAACAATTACTTGCAATATCACCTCCTTCTTTTACACACCATGCAGTCAGTTATAGTGGGAACAGCTCTACTATTATTCTGGCAGAGAAGAGTGAGGAAATCTTGAGTCTAAGAGAAGATTAACATGCTTAATTTCAGTCTTTGCATTTAAAGTAATATTTTTAAAATGAGGTGTCCAACAGATATCTCTTTTATCTACTTTCTTCATTTACATTTCCCCTTTTAAAAATGCAGCATTAAGCTCCTGAAGGGGGGAGAAAAAAAAAAAATTACTAACCTGAGCACGATCACAGAGAGGGAAGGATCTGAACAGGAGTCCTCAAATACTGCTCAGGAAATTTTCCTGCACTGGCAAGGTCATTGCTGTTTCATGGACGGGACTTTGCTGACTGGACATTGCTAAAACCATCCAGTAGCAGGCTGGTCTTCTGAGGAAAACAAACACTTAAAAAATACCAGGTCCGCTGAGCACATTTTCTCTTTTGATCTGTTTGGGATTTTAGCTCAAGTTCTCATAAATGAAGTGTAATGCAGTCTCTTCTTTCTCTCCCCCCCCAGATTTTTTTTTCCCAGTGAAAATCAATGCTCATGAAAGCTGCAGGATGAGAACTTTGGAGACTAAAGGCCTCTAATTATCTAGAAAAGCACAAAAATCTATCCTCCCCCATTCAACCCCAGGAACGTCTCAACTCCTCAGTGCAAGGATCACCTCCCTAGGAAAGGCAAAAAGGAATCAGTTTGACCTCGAGCTTTCTGCTAAGCCTCTCCCAGTGATGCTAATTATTGCCAAACCTGACAAATCTTCTCATGGCAGTGTCACCTTGCTGTTAGAAAATATACTGAGAGCCAAGTCACAGGAAAGTGGTCATTGCAATGAACAGTTCATTTAGCAAGGGTCTGGGTACAATCTAGTCTAAAAATCACTTTGCTCTGAACTAAAACCAACAATATAACATTTTAAATCTTAGATTGATCTTTTCCTCCCACACCCCAACAGCACAAAGGATTTCTATTGATTGAGAAAGAAAAATTGCTTAACAAAAAGCAAGGAAGCTTTCTATAACAAAGGACTCCCCAAACCAGAAGTCCAGAAGTGTTATCAAGTTTTATCCTCTGGTGGGATCTGAAACTCAAATGCAGAGCCTTAAAAATACATATTGACTATACTAAAATGAAATACCAAACCTAGGCATTTTGATTTTAAATTATCTCACTCAAGTTAGACCAGAATAGAAATCATCTGAGAAAGCTACATTGAAAAAGCACGTGCATTGACTTCAGCTGCTGCTAACTCAATTCCAAAGTTTTAAATATGCATATCTACTATAATAACTTAAAATTGACAGTTTCCAGGAATTTCTCACACTTCAGACAAATGCCTGCTATTTAAACGTGTAGCCAGACGCAGTCACCAGGACTGCTAAGAAACTTTCTCAGGACAGGGGAGAAGGGAAGTAAATTTACCGTATTGATATTTAGATGAGCCAAATGTATAATAGATTTCTACCAGTGTTATAATATAATAATATATAATATAATAAAGCTGTAATTTAGATGTGCAAACTGATGCAAACTCATACATTGCTGTGATATCCTTGGTTAGTGTACCTGTTGACAAAGTACCTTCAACTTAATTAGGGAAATAATGGCTTACATATCATTACGAAAACAAAACACAGAAGTTTGTATGGAAACATACCAAAAGAAAAGTGATGATATGGCACGTATGAGGCTTTTCATTAGCAACAGGGAATGGTTAAAACCTAAATCACTAAACAATTCAAAATGTTGTGTTTTTTTCTTTAACTAGAGGAGTAAGCCTGAACTTTGCTCAGAGGCAAAGCAGTGCTATTAGATTAGCGACTGATGAGTTGCACCTTCAGTTGTACCACTCATTTAACGATACTTCACTGAAGATTTTAACCTGGATTTGTGCCAAAGTTTTAACCTTCACAGATACTTCTCCTCCCCCTGACCCATCCAGGCTTAGAGATGCTATCAATTCATTGAGTCATACGTTAGAAATCACTTCTCACTTCAATCAAGGCTGGGAGCCATCTACTTTGAAGGGAAGATACTGGCACAAATCACTAGCATTCAGAGGCTGTACAATACCCTTCCTAAAATTCCTCTCATCTCCCCCGGGACAAACAAGTACTTCTGCAGCAGACAATAGATTGATTAATCCTAAAGCATTAATACACCCCAAAAAAGAAAAAAAGAAAACAAAAAAAACACCAAAAAACACCAAAACAAAAAAAACTCAAAACCAAAAAAAACCCAAAACCCTCAAACCCCCACCAAAAAAGCAACCAAAGCAGAAGCCCATCCCTACGCACAAACGCAGATCCATGTTATGCCTGTACACCACCATAGCTTTACAAGTGCTGCTGCATTTGTCTAATACTAACAAATATTGAACCATAGCTAATGCCAAAACATTCAAACAAAAACCATACATGTACAGCATAGAAAAACTTTTGTTGCAATGTACACTAAAAATAAAGCATACACAACAGAAAGACAAATTCAGTAGTTTTATCTGCATTACCAAAGTTCTAAATGGTAGTTAATAAGTCTGTGAAAAACCTTGAAGACTCGCAGGAAGATAACACAATGCTATTATTCAGATTTTACACACAGGTGAAAATATATTTAATACTCAGTATTTTACGCAGGGTAGACCTTGGATGGGCTGACCAATTTCACAGTTGAGAGCCATCTCTGCAGTGATTTGTACTCCCGGCACAGACTCAAACTATCTCTGATCATCAATTACCTGGGTAAGGAAAACATATTTAGAACAATAATTTATTTTTTTCTCCCTAGGTTTGCCTTGAGTCATTTTAAGGCACAATTTCACAGTCTATATACATTGATAGATACTGATTCACTCTTGAATCACCGGTTCAACAGCGAACAGTGTTTGGAACAGAGCTGCAACACAGAACATACACAAACTCAATGGGTATAGGGCTGTAAAAGCAAGAGGGCATAATACATTAAAAACCACGGTAGCTTACAGCAACTTCAGCTGTATCTTAAAACACATTCAAAAGCTTATAGAATGGCTTAATTAAGAGATAGCCTTCCATACTATGATGTCATTCTTAACTGTATGACCATATACAAACTCTTCTGCAAGAACTTAGCCCAGTTTAATGCAAAAAGATGGAAGGCAGCACTCATTCAATGAACAGACACTTAAAATCTGGCTTTCTCCTCAGTGTTCAGTGCATGACCATATGCTTTAGTTTAGTATATTCCATTCAAACATGCTCTGCAAACAGAATGATTAATTTTCCTGTGTAATTTTTCTAGTTTTCCTTGATGTAATATCTAACATCATCATAAATACTAGCTTATTTTCACAAGACTCCTTATAGGAAGGGAATCACATTATCTGCACTTTTCAGATGAAGAAATGTAATACAGAAAAAGCCTAAAATAGCACATATTTAGTGATCTGGTGCCCAGTTAGTAAAGAAAATAATCCGATACTTTCTTAAACTCTTCACATTACTTGGTCTTTACATATCCAAAGTATTCAACTTCTCTGTCAGCTTTGAGTGCTCAGCATGCCTGTAACTGAGATCCCAGCTTCTCCTTTCTGCAAAAAAATCAGGCTTAAACAGGTTGATTAACACAATATAGGAGTTCTGTGGCACAGGCATATATAATCCAGCCTTTCAGAGCAGCACTGAGCTGCTTCAAACACAAGACAGTCCCTTCTCTTCCTGCCTTCCTGCTTGATTCACTCAATACCTTCCAGTTTCTGTATTAAATGAAGCAGGGTTACAAAAACCATCCATGGTGAATCACAGGAACACCGTATTTCATGGTTTTCTATACATTTTTTTTTTTTCCCCAGCAATTTTGGCCTTCCCTGGCTGTAACTGTTGCCAGTTCCTCAGTTTCCTTCTAAATCCCTTCCATCCTGTCCACTGATGCCTCTAGTGGCGATCTAGTGGGGATCTTATCAATGCTTATAAGTACTTAAGGGGAGGGTGCCAGGTAGATGAGAATAGCCGTTTTTCAGTGGTGCCCAGTGATAGGACAAGAGGTAACGGGCACAAACCTGAGCACAGGAAGTTCCATCTTAACATGAGGAGGAACTTCTTTACTCTGAGGGTGGCAGAGCACTGGCACAGGGTGCCCAGAGAGGTGGGGGAGTCTCCCACACTGGAGACATTCCAAACCCGCCTGGACGCCGTCCTGTGCAGCTGCTGTAGGTGTCCCTGCTGTGGCAGGGGGAGTTGGACTAGATGATCTCTACAGGTCCCTTCCAACCCTGACCATTCTGTGATTCTGTGGCATCATAGCGAAAAAGCAAGTGCGCTACCCATCTGCTTGGCATTTTGGGCAAAAAGAGAAGATTAACACTTTACTGCATATGTTAGAATAAAGAAGATGACCGTGAAGGTTTTATTGCAAGTGTGCCAACACCTACACATACACAGGCTTCTGCCTTCTGGCAGGCAAGCACAGCTCGCCATGTCACCACCACCTTGACACTGGGCCACTCTGCAGCCAGAAACTCCAGATTCACTCCCCTACACGACAACACAAGAACATCTGGACTTGTCTCGACGGCCAGCAGCACTCCCTGCTCTGAAGCAGTGGTGGGGCTGGTAATCAACTGGCTGTACAATATGAAAAGCATAAGCAGTCTGGGGACTTCAGGACAGGTGTCCCCTTCCTCACCAGAATGCCCTGACCTCGCACCGTGAGTTGCACAGCAGCCAGCTTCAACAGACAGCTGGAGGAATAGGAGTGATGCTCCTCACCCTGACAAGGTAACCCGCAGCTTTGTGATCAGAAACACTTGTTTGAATCCCTTTACATAGGAAGCTTTGATCAATCAACTGCTATAAACACTGAAGGACACTGGCACCTCAGGCTCATCTGTACCATTTCTACCCGTGTTCACCACGTCTACCTTGAGGAGACAATTTGGAGCTCTGCAGCCTGCAGCAACCTTCTGCTGTCTGTTTTGGAGAGCGGTGGGGATTTCAAATGCTCCCTCAGGCCTGTGAGCCAGCAAACAGAAAACAACAAATGGTTCCTCAGCTCTGGACTCAGCTTTCCAGATCAGCAACCAAAGCTGCTTCATTCTCCTCCAGGACCACCAAGAGAGCTTGGGGAACAGACTGCGTTTGGGATTATGCTTTGTTGGGGAGTCATCCTGAATTTAAGCCATGTATGAACTATAGAATAATTTAGGTTGGAAAAGACCTTTAAGATCATCAAGTCCAACCGTTAACCTAGCACTGCCAAGTCCATCACTAACTCATGTCCCTCAAGTGCCACATCTACACATCTTTTAAATACCTCCAGAGATGGACTCAATCACCTTCCTGGGCAGCCTGTTCCAATGCTTGACAACCCTGTCTGTGATGAAATTTTTTCCTAATATCCAATCTAAACCTACCCTGGTACAACTTAAGGCTGTTTCCTCTGCACCTATCGCTTGTTACTTGGGAACAGAGACCAACACCCACCTTGCTACAACCCTCAGCCACTCCTCATAAGACTTGTGCTCCAGACCCCTCACCAGCTTCCCTGCCCTTCTCTAGACATGTTCCAGCACTTCAATGTCTTTCCTGTAGTGAGGGGCCCAAAACTGAACACAGTGTTCAAGGTGCAGCCTCACCAGTGCCAAGTACAGGGGGACAATCTCTTCACTAGTCCTGCTCACCACACTATTTCTGCTAAAAGCAGGATGCTGTTGGCCTTCTTGGCCACCTGGGCATACTGCTGGCTCATATTCAGCCGGCTGTTGACCAATACCCACAGGTCCTCTTCCGCTGGGCAGCTTTCCAGCCACTCTTCCTCAAGCTTGTAGCGCTGCATGGGGTTGGTGTAACCCAAGTGCAGGACCTGGCACTTGGCCTCGTTGAACCTTATACCATTGCCTTCAGCCCATCAATCCAGTCTGTCCAGATCCCTCCGTAGAGCCTTCCTACTCTCAAGCAGATCAGTGCTCACGTTTTGTTTGCAGTTGTGCTTTTTTTCCTGAACTCAAATGGTCTTTATAGTCCTCTTAAAACAAAACAAAAACTGATGCATTACCTGTGTGTTTCTGTACGGTACATTTATTTCACCGGTGACGTTTAAATTCCTGTTGAGTTTTATAGGCAGGCTCCCAGCGGCACGAAGAAACAAAATTGGACCTTTGAATTTATATTTCAAGCTGGGTGCTGACAAAGTAGTCATCTCCTTGACCCTGAACTTTAAATTAAATCCTAGTCACATTAACAAAGTCATCTAAAAGGTTACAAAACTATGTTGTAAGGGAACAAAAGCTTATGCTCCAGAGCACGGTTCTGACCAGGAGATGGACCTGGAAGCAAGTTCCATATTTCAGGGGAACCTGTGGGCAAAACCCTACCCTGGCTGAAGTAATCAAGACTGTTGCCATTGATTTCAATGAAACCAGGGCAACCTTAAAAGCAAAAAAAAACCACCCAGCCCAGACCGTAATGACAAAGATTAAATCTCCAGCAGGAGAGCCCTCAAAGTTCTCAGCACACATGCAGAAACATTTTATGCCTGCCTTGTCACTGCTTCAAGCTCACTTGAACAACCCAAGCAGCTGAATTTCTTAAATTCCTAAAGTGTTTTCTTATGTTGAGAGATTTTTATTCTTTATTGCTGTTTTTTTTTCTTAAAAACTTGAATTATTTCTATTGCAGTCATCCTTTTGATCTCTGTTATTGTTGCTGATCCTGTTCGAACTACTCCAACATTTATCTGCTATCTTAGAAGCCAAAGAAGGAAATTTTTTCCTGCCAAGTAAAAAAAAAACAAAAACCAAAACAAAACAAAAAGAAAGAGCATTCCTCACAGTCATGTTTTAGTATGGGATTTTAACACTAACATTGATTGAACAACACCTGTTTGTACAAGCTGAAGAACTGATCTCATTAGATTTAAAAGCTAAAGAAAAACAGGATAAAGTTTTCATGACAAACGCCAATCCCAAAATAGCTAAATTACACGTATCCGGTCCTGGCTTTCCTCTCTGAACAATCACAGAGTTTGTGGGATTAAAAAAAAGCCTAAACAGGTTCCAAATATTGTCTCAATTATTTCCAACTTTTTCATTGGTAAGAACTCAGAAACATGATAAAATAATCTGATCTTCCCATCATGTTTTTCTTCAATTTGATATTAAGGAGGGGAATTATTTGACTTCTCTTTTCTAATGCTTGTTTCCACTGCTCGACTTAGATCTTTCTGTCATCTCTATTTTCCCAACAGTAGATGGCACCAGTAATTTCTATATTCATAATAATACCAAGGGGGAATTGTTGTTGGGTTCAATATCAATGGTTATATTGTCCTAACTACATTCTATGGCCATCTTTAATAAGTCACCATTACAAAATTCTGCTTGTGAAACTCACTTAATTTATAGGCATATGCTTGATTTAAGTATCTGCTAATTATTCAAGTGTTTGGGATAATACTGCCTAAAACTACAGCTTGATACAATGCCAAAACAGTAATTTTCTGCTTTAACTTTAATTACTTCACTGGAATTGCATTAATTCAATAACTGCAACCTGGATTTTTAATTACTTTCCTGAAATTGCATTAATTTAATAACTGCAACTTGGATTTCTGCTAACAATATTCTTGTTTTCAAAGCAGAAATTATTTTTACCACATAACTCAGTTCAAAATGTTTCACAACCATCCTAGCTCATGATATACATCTACAACGCAGAAACTGTTGGTCTATGGCAGAAGCTCTGCTCGTGTTTAGGCCTATGCTATATTTTACACTTATCTACAGGTTCATAATTTTTAGTGCTATTCAGGACTAAACTTAATTATACAAACACAGTTGCATCAGGGTTTTTTTTCATATATATAAATATATATACACGCAAGTACATATATACACACACTTTTACACAAGAAAACAATTACACCAAGAACAGCTCCGATTTCCAGATGCAGGATACATTCTTTTGTTTCTCAAGTTCAACCCCCCACCACCACTACACCCCCAAAAATACCCCATAACAAACCAATCTTAAAATCTGCATTGTGGATACTACAAGTTCCTTTCATATTCTGTGGGGGTATGCAAACACTTCTAGGATGTATTTTAGTTGACTAGATTTGTTCAGATGAATCCCACCTTTAATTTCACACTATTAAAAACAAACTTATGATTAATTTAGCAATTGTATGATTAATGTTGCAAATTAATTACTTTTACTGGAAACAAAATTGTAATTTGGGTTACTACATACATATGTATGTTCCAACATAAATTGCCATAAGGGAATGACCACAAACAGAAAAGGTTGAAAGGACAGGATTCTTTGGAATAAAGATTTCAAAATTCACCATGATAAAACACTCCTATGCATTGCGTAAATGCAGCACTAATCTAAAAGGAAAGACTGTCACTCATGACCTACACTCCACAAGGATTGCTGACCTATTGAGTTCAGAGATCAATTTGCTTCCTGCGTCTCAAGAACATGTAGAGCAGGCACTTACAGCGCTCAGATCAATGAGTTCCCTTTCTCTACGAGCCACAACATCCGATATGCGTACAGAGTTAATGTTCATCCCCACTCCCACCCTAAACTAATGATCCCCAAGTTCCTGTTGGTGCGAGAATGACCTAAGTCCAGGTCTTCACATGAAGAATTTGCCACCCCCACAGAGAAGAGAAAAATGTGTTTGTGAACAGTCGTGGCTGCTGAGATAGCACAAAAATAAGTATGACAGAGAAATAGATAAAAGGAAGCTGAATGCCACAGCTGCGAAGCTCATGAGGTTTTTCAAAGCTTGCGTAGACCAGAAGCTACCATAGATGTTTTACTGTTTGTTATTGGCCTATGCCTTCTGCGGAAAGAAGCAGAAGAAAAAAAAAAAATAAAAAAAATGTTTTAAAATAAAACATTGAGAATGAGGAGAGGACAGGGTCTGTGTGTAACAAGTTATTGGATCTCACTGATGAGTATCTCTGAACTTGTATTTCAGCCCACTTCAACATGCTGACCTGAAGTCAGGAGAGCGCATTGAAGTTGCTTGTGGCTGTATTTCTCTTAGAACTAAATTAACGGAAATCCACTTTACATCCAGAAAAAGACTGCTTTAAACACTGAGATATTTGCAGTAAATCTAAAAAATAATCAGAGGTATTAATGTATAGCCTATACCCAGCTGGTGTTTCAGGTGAATGGGCAAGAGGGATGGCTTTGCTTCCCAGTGATCTGCGGCAGCTGGGCTATAGGAACGGGCTGAGCATGTCCTTCATGGCACACTGGAGGAGGGCATGGGCAGACCCCTTCCCCCTCGTCCCCTCTTTTCTCTTCTGATCATGGCTACTCCTAGCCCTGCATTTGGCAAATCACAAATGTGCTGGCATTTTTACATTTCCCATTTGGAATCAGCAAGGGTCTTTTTTGTTTGTTTTTAATGTAATTGGACTTTCAAGCTAATCAAGTCTCCATTGTCACAACCCCTCATGGGATACTCCGCAAAACAGTATTGCTGGATATCTTTCTGCTTCCATCATATACTCTATTTGTAGTTGCTCATTTCAATAATATAAATTTTTAGGATCATTCTGCTTTTATTCCCAGATGAAGACAAAAAGAAAACAAAACCAATCGAGAAGCCAAGCACAAATGCAAATTTGATGCATTCAGTATAATTCAGTGCATCTAACTTCAAGCTGCAATTTCCTCTGAATTCAAAAAAAAAAAAAGGAACATGAAATTTTCTAGCTTTTAGAATTGCAACATTATAAAAAGAAATTAAATGAAGATCAATAAAAGCTGGAAAGGTCTGCCTAATACTTGCAATTCATTACAAATTAATTGTAATGTTTGCTGCAATCTTTCAATCAAATCCCCTTCAATCTCTTAACAAACAGGTTCCTTATAATTCTACATGTAAACAAAAAAAAATAATCTCCCATATCTCACACTGTTTCTATAACAAAACCACCCAAATTCATACAGATTTGAACACTACAATCTCTACTTTGTTTCAATGTTAGCATACATGAAACTGGCAACAAAAATATGATATATAATTGAGAGTAGTACAGAAATGCCACATTATTAGAACAGTACAATCACAACCTTCACACAGTTAAAAGCTCTTAATATTCTAAACACTTTTTATTCTTCCCATTCTGGCATGACAATCATTGGTGACATCACAAGTATCTGCTAGAATAAGCAGCTGTAATTAAGAGCTATAATTAAAGTACTCCAATCTCACTGTAAGTGTAGATATATCCCCTACACCACCAGTTTCTATATTTCAGTATAATCCTGGGTTAAATGTTAAATGAAGAATGAGTAGTGTTCAACCAACAGAAAACTTGGGTGGATCATAGTAACTCTTTAAATAAATACATGGAAGTTGCTGCTACAAATAAAAGAATCTCTTCTCCTCCTCTACAAAATGACCTTGAACTGCAGTAATGCAGATTCAGGTTAGAGAGCTGGAAAAAAACCACTTCTGGGATAAGAGAGGCACCAGAATGGACCGCCTGGCTACAAAGACTATGGAATTTCCATTACTGAAAATCTTTAAGAAAGAGCCAAATAAACATCTGTCAGGAAATACGTAGGTATAGTCGATCCTGCCTCCAGATAAGAGAGGAGTGAGATGAACTCTCACATTCCCTGACAACCCTCTCCTTATTTTACGCCTAAGTAAGAGAGACACTATTTTTATGTTTTTATTAAATACTGTAATGATAATGTAACTCTTTCTCATTACTAAATTATTTTGGCAGAAACTTCTGGTACGCGCTCACTGAAGAATTCAAAAGTCACCAAGTTTGTTTTGCTCCCCCTCCAAAAGAAAAGAAACCTCAAAACCCGAATAAACCCTTATAATTAATTTGTCTACAACAATTATTACCAGCTAACATGAAGTCATAAATACTATTTTTTAGAAGATAATTTTGACTTGAAGCATAGCAGTTAAGTAGATAAATCAATCACACTTTATTTTATAGACTTTCGATGTTAACAAAACAGTCCTCTTTAATGGCAAAAAGCTAGTGAGAGATCTCATTTTACAGTTAATTTTACCTAATAGACCAGAGCTTTGTAGCTTGCATGATCTAATATTTGTCAAAATAAAGTACTGTTTTTCCTATGTCTTTGCCAAACATCATATACATGTGCATAACCACTCATACAGCTACATAGTTTAGACCATGTCTCCTAACTGAGATGCTGCTGTTCGCTAAATGATAGCCCTTGCACTGAATTTCGTGGGGGTACACACATTGCTGGTTTCTCCCTGGTGCTCTTTACCTTATCGCTAATGTGAGTGGAGTCTGCTTTCTAACATTACAGCCGTCAAGTAAGTATAAGCATGTGAAGAGTCCCACTAAGCAAACACTACTTGTGTTTCCGTAAGTTGGGCATACACACAAGAGTCCTGGTGGACCACAACCTCTATGAAGTACATTTGAGAGTGTATCATCTTGTGTTTTTGTCTATAGCAAAAATATAAGGCTAAGGAGTGAAATCCTTCATTTATTTACACATTTGAACTCTTTCTTCTTGGTCACTTGGCACTATCCTAGACCTTTATCACCCTCTCTCTGCAGGAGTGCACAATATCACTTTATTTACACATTTACTTTTTATCACGCAGCTGTCATCTGCATTTATGTGGGAAATCCACCATTTCTACTCCCAATACATAATTTAGAGCATCGTGAAAAACGTCACCCAATGCCAAAAGACATTTGCTGATGTGGAATGTCCATGGGGTTTGTGGATTTGGACTCTTCCCAACATTCCTTTTTTTTCCCCTCCTCCTCTCATTTCACTGATTTCAAGTAGTTTTGGTATTTGCTTGTTTTAAAGCAAATATTTACACTCTATTTCACAAACCATACATTCTTGATAACATTAAAATCTTTATTCCCCTTCCCCTCCTCCAAAAAGGGGAATGCAAGCCACAGCTGTGCCAAATTTCAGAGGAATTTGGAGACTTCTTAAAATTTAATTTCACAGAAATTTGCTTAAATTCATCTGTCCAAGCCAGGTGTAGATTGGAGCCAATCACCAGATGCATCCATCATTTAGATGCAGTCCGACTTCTATTCCACAGACAAAATATTTTATTCAATTGGGAGGGGGGGGGTGGGGGGGTGGGAAGACGTCTCATCACCAATTAATCCTTTCATTTCCTTTTTACCTCAGGGGACCTAGTCACTTGTTTCAGTTTAATATGACACATGCTGGTAGGTTTGTGAAGTGTGTTCTTCCCTTACACCAACTTCAGTTTTTAAGATTTGTAGCAGTGAGTTACCCTAGAGCTAGCGAAGGCACTTGTGTTTCCAGCTTCCTCCTCTCCAAGACCTGAGACCTTCTAAGGATCATCTTTCTAGACCCAGCTCTTTCAGCAAAGGTTTTACTGTGACTACTTGACCCCAACTAACTCCTTCCTGTTCTCAGCCACAACTGAATTCCTACAGCCAGGTTGAAGCTTTTGCTGCCTTACACAAATAACTTAGAGAAACCAACTGAAACTTATGAGGGCAACAATAGCAGCACGGTTCTTCTCATCCTCTTGTAACACACACTAAATGCAGCATTGGTCCTGACACCGAACTACTTCTTCAGGGAAATTACTAAATCTTAACACGCAGAAATTAAGACAATAGCATCCATTATGCATCCTATCAATTTCCATAGCTCCAAAATAGAGATTCTCAGATGACTTTATGTACTGCAACAGCTTTGCTCACAAGATGATAGCAGTGTACCTTAGTCAGAGCTACTCTGATCCAGGAATCCATTTCAGGCCCTTGCTGTGTACTTCATTTAAGAGAAATTTCTTTGAGTGATCATCTAAATGACAAGCTTGTGCTCTTATTTAAGCAAGTTCTTATGAACATTTTAAAAGACTTACATAAGAACTTTATCTAGGCTCTAGTGTTTTTATCGCAGGATAGTTAATGCAACCCTGAAACATCCTAAATATATTGTAATATTTTTGCCAAATTTCAGGGAAGTCTATCCAGTGAGAAGCTGTATCTGTATTTGACATCAGCGAAGACGTTCGTTTGATTGTTCTCAGCAATTCCCATTGAATTCAACCGCCTTTTGTTCATTTATTGCATTTCTGCAGGCTTGTCAAAAGAAATAAGCCAGTTTATGAACTTTCTGCTTGCATAGGAGTCACTTTTCAATTTCCCAATCAAGACGTGAGATATCTCAGTTGTGACTTTGCATTCAACTGTTTGGCTAACCCGTATTTGCCACCTCAGCCAGACGAACCTCCCCCGGCGTAGCGCATCGAGGGCACGCTGCACCCGCGCAGTGAGGACCAGCACTCAACCTTCTACTGCTGTGTCTTCCCGTAAGCCACACAAAATGCCTGGCACGCCAGATGTACTTCCCTGCCTCCAGCCTGGCTTCCTTGGGATGAGGCAACCCAAAAGAAAATAATAAAAGGAAATAAGGGATGTCTGTGTGAAGGATTTGGGAAATACGGAGAAAAACCTAGAAAAGCTCAAACTCAGTTTTCGTAGAGCTTTACTCCACCCCACCCACGGGGACTTTTGTGCAACTAGAAAGGAAGTAAAACTGGAGCCAAAAGTTGAAGAGCTGATGCTGCTTAACTGAGAGATCGATAATGTTACTGCTTTTGTAAGTAGTTCTGATATGAAAGCAGATAATACTGCTTCTGCTTCCCTGAGGCACAACAGATTCAGCTGGTTCGGTCCTACGACTCTTACTCAGGAATAATTTCCCATTGAGTCAGTGGCAGCCATGTCTGATTTGGACTCCAGGATTTTAACCTAACAATACATTTGTACTCAGTGCACAAAGGGAATCTGGAGTCAATTAAATCTGTAAAACAAAAATGGACCAACACTGAGGAAGACTCAACAGCTCAGTCATGCCTGGCAGTCTCCCCCTCCAGAAGCATGTGACCTAATTACAATTCTAATAAAATAAAGCATGAATATTTCATTATGAAGCACTTAAAAAATAACAAAAACACCCTAAAAGCACACATATTCTTGCTGAAAGCAGTTGTGCTCCTCCAGCCTGCCTTGTTTTATATTTAACGTCTCCCAATCCAACTGCCTTGAGGAAGGGCAAGATCAGAATTGTAGAGACCATGGTAACACTATAGGACTGACACCATCATTTCATTACCACGCTCACGTGCGGATTTTGTTTTTGGAAAGAAGTTTGGGCCTTTTGAAACCTGTTATAAGGAAATATACATTATTCACAATCAAAATTTCAAAGTAAACACTGAATGAAAACCATGTTCTGAAGTATTGGGCAGCCAGATACTTAACTGTTTTGCTAACTTAAGAAGTGGTAGCATAAAGTAGGAAAACACACAAACTTGCTTATTTATGCTCTTCTCAGTGAGCACAGTACAAACTGTTAACTAACATCATGACTGTTTACCGCCATCCCCATAAAATTGCTTCATTCTCCATCTTTTCTTGTTAGACATAGCAAGTATCAAGCAATCCTTCATTCAGAATAGAGCGCTTTCAAGTTTTCCGTGAAGAAGTATTTTTAAAAGAAATCTATTCTACATTTATATGCCGGAGTTCTTCAAAACAACTTCGGGTTATATATTGGTAGACCTTAGCTCATGGGAAGAGAAGAGCTCAGCAGCATCGTTGCAGCTTTTGGTGAGTCAGAAACACCGCTGAGAGGAGGTTAATGCCTCAGCCCTGGAGAAATACGCGGCCCCTCTCCAGAAGGCTTTGCTACGTGGGGCCGAGCTCGCTGCCTCGGCAGAGTCCGGGGGCTGCAGAAAATTAAGGATGGGAACAACCATATCAAAGGTGTTCAGCGCTTCACATGTGCCCGTAACATCTTGTACGTGTGTTTTGCTGGAAACAGCTGAGCACACATCCACCGGATTAGGGCCAGCGCGAGCAATCAGCAAGCAGACAAGCGTGGGAAGCAAAAGAAACAGCAGCTCTCTGCCTGACTAGGGCACCTGGAAATGTCAGACGGTGACCTCTGTCAACACATCATACTCCTGCGCTCTCGCCAGCCAAGAGAGAGGATGAGACAAGGGCAAAGCAGTACAGTTCAGACAGACGCAGCAAAACAGACCAGCAGGTATCCCCATGCGCACGCCCCGATGTGCTCAGACGGCGCAGATCAGGGCAAGCTGCCCTGCAAAGCCAACGCAAATACCAGAGGGGGATCAACACAAGTCCACTCACAAGTCCAAAGTACATTTTGGAAACCCCAAAAGCACTTGATCCAGCGTGGCACAGAAGAGACCGCGGTACAAGATGATAGGCTGTAGGAGTTTGGTGCTGTTAGTTATTCGTTCAGTAAGATGTTACTCAAAACAGAGGAAGGAAAAAAAAAAAGTCTGAAGAGCAACATCTTGGTTTAGAGCATGGGGGACTTCCCCTCTTATATCACAGAATTCAAAAATACATCAGAAGTCCTACAAATATACTTCCCTAACTAGATTTTATTAAAAGCAAATAAAATTTTGATGAAGTATTAAAAAGCTTTTGCCACTCTCCTCTTTCTGCTTGTCTGACATGCGATTCTATTAAAGCTTCAGTGACAGCTATTCCAACCCAGTTACAGAATGGTACAGAAATAGGCCTAGCAATAAATCCAGCCTTTACAGATAAGGACGCACTGAAATGACAATTTCTTACAAATCTGCCATTTTCCTTGCTGTGATTGAGGTAGTCAGCTTACACCCACCATCAATGGATAGAAGTTACAGTGATTCTGATGTCCTCTACCACGATGTATTAGTCAGTAAGGAAGTGAAAAAAAAATTGCTTTTCCTTTTGAAAAAAGCTAAAAGCAAAACAGATATTAATGAACAAAGTTGCACTTCTGAGAATTACAGAGTTTAAAAATCAAATCCATTACTTTCAGGACCACTCCAGAAAGCGTTCATTACTATAGAGTTGGGTTTGGTTTTTTTTTTTTTTTATCTCTTCTCCCCTGCCATGTTATTTAATGTCTTAATCTTCCCTGCATCTGTATTGTCAAATGGGACATCTTTGAACTATGTATATCAGAATTGTATCCATACGGCATATATGTGCATATACGTGTGTGGGCACGTGTGCCAAAATAAGGCTTTTTCTATATGTCATCACATGTCCAAGAAAAGGCCCTATTCCAGGCACTGCAGGAGGACAACATACACTGAGAGCTACAGCCCAAGTTCTGCAGCAGTCAGGCTCCTGCTGTGAGGATGGGAGAGGTGGCGTGCAGACCCAAACGCTGTGCACATCTGCAAAAGACTGCCTCAAACATGTAGCCCAGTGACTTCTGATTGCCCCTTCTGCATCCTGAAACCTGTCTGTGTGAATATGGTGTCATCTGTTTACAAGTCTGGAAGCAAGTTGGCTTTTTCTTAACACACACACATTCTCAAACATGTTCTCCTCAGGTAATGATTTATTTACTGGTGGGTTCAAAATTGATTCTGTGGACAAGTCTTAATCTCTTCATCCTGGTAAAGCCCATCTTAGTAAGAATAAAAATAGTAAGAGAGGACACGCAAGGCATGCATTCCCATTCCTCATTTTTAATCTAGAATAAAAGTTATTTTAGCAATCTGCAATATTTTACAGCCTCCTATAGGGTACATGCAAACTTCAGTGACTAAGGAGTACTATCCAGTTATAAATTTTGTGTAGCAGCCTCAGCAGACGCACTTAAAGATAATCTTGATTATTATCTTTGCATCTAGCTACCATGCTTGTTAAATAACACCATTTGTAGCATCTCTGTTGTGCATCATGCAGCCAAAGGGAATTGCAGGTGACTTATTTCTGTTTCTGCAGTAATTCACTGAAATCCTGGTCCTGCTCAAGGGTTATCTTTAAACTAATTCTGCTCATCATCTGTTATTTATTATAAGAGTGCTCCACACCGAGAGTTTCATCACACTCCAGTGTACCTTCAGAAGGGAAAGACGCTATTCAATCTCTTGGCCTGGTATTACCCCTAGTTTAAAATCTCTTCAAACAACTCACTGGAATCTGGCAAACATTGCCACGGACAATTGGCACACAGCAAAGCCCAGAAAAGCCCCGAAGGATCAGGGCTCTATCTGATACACTGCTTTTTTTAATACACTTTTTGGTGGGAGAGGACGGTAAAACACCTCCAAGTCTCCAATTGCCTACATCATGAAGAAAGTGGCAGTGAAGACATATTTTGCATCTTCAAACTTGGTGACTTGTCCTCTCCTCACTGACCTTACTGTGTCTCCCAGTCAAGTCATTGTACGCTGACATAGGATTTCTTCCACCCCCTCCTTTTTCATCTCTTGCATTTTCCTCTCTTCAACTTGAATGGTCTACTAATGGTAACAGAAGCATCACCACTCTGTATTGTAGTCTTACTTTAAATGGCCCTAAAATGATGGCTTCTAAACTTCTTATGCCGAAATAGCTGGAGATTTGTAGCTTTTCGGCTTTGTCCCTGGTGCAAATACCCAAGGAATACTCACCATAGAGTAACATTTCCACAAAGCAGTTTCTACACACTGCTACCTACATATAAACAAAATTGACTCTCATAGTCCAAAATTTAAGTGTCTGGAAAGGACACCTCAGAGGTAATGATTAATAAACACTGTCTAAAAAAAAAAGTTGGAAGCCCAAAAGGTCTATCAGTGAGCCTTATTTAAAAATTAAATACTTACCAAAACACTAACATTGGATACTTGGCCAGAATATTCTAATTCAGGCTACCTTGGGTTTGCTGAGAAGAAACTAAACATCTCACTGACCCTTTCAAGGGTAACAGCCCTCCTTTGGTTATACCTGCTGCACATGCCTTTTATATCATTATAGTGTTCCTTCTTTTATAAGAAACAAAAAAAGAAGGGGGGAAAAACTCAAAAACCAAAATAAAACAATAATAATAGTAATTAAAAAAAAACAAACAAAAAACCAGAAGAGAGTAGGGGGTTCTTAATCCGTTCCTTGAAGTGCACCACATATAAACTTCATCAACTTCAAATCTACAGTTGGACTCGATCTTAAAGGTCTTTTCCAACCTAAATGATTCTATGATTCTACATACTTAATATACACTAAACAGCCATTTCTAATACTGCTAACCTTAAATTAGCACATTATCATTACTCCCTAGAGAAGAAGAGTGGGTCAAGTGCTCCACTACCTACTGTCTTATGGGTGATTTATATACTTTTGGAGCCAGAGTAAAATGATACCGCAGTGATCTGGTCTCATTTCATGGCTGTAAATGACTGCAGAAGGTTCAAGGTAGCAAAGTGCCAGTTACTTTCACTTCGGAATCAAAAGATTCACAAACCCAGATGTTATAAGGTCATCCACAAAGTTTTTCTCTCCTAGATAATTTTACTTGAATGACAGCACCCTTAATCAGGATAAATGCCTCCAAAATAAAGGTGATCTGAAAGCGCTAAATCTACAAGTAATTCACAAATGCCAAATCGCTCTTTTCACTTCGCTATTTGAGTCTGCAAAATTGGATAATAAGGAAATGATTTTATATGTCTTCTTGTTTTCTCCCTCCTTTATCATTTTTGATAACTAGATTGTGATGCAAGACTTCACAGGACAGGAATAGGAAAACTGGTTGGAAATGCCTCATTTTTCCATTTGTCTGTGTGCGTTTACTGACTGGGATTAACAGCAATGGTTTTCTCCTTGAATTTACTATTGAGAAAGTAGGTAAAGTCTAAGATGACAGGAAGTGGTAGGACAAGAGACTCACTTGGGATGTCTTAACTATGGAAAACCAGAGTATATTAGTTATTAATTGGGCTCAACACTGGACGTGATACCTTTCATAGTCCTTCCCAGACACCTCTACCAGAGGAACAGAAGGCACAGATTATAACATATTCTATGCATTGAGTTCCTTCTCACCTAGTCGGCTGGGCTCACCAGACACTGAGCATGAGTTTTAACGAGGAAAACCACTACTGACATCAGTGCACATTCTGAGGATTCCCTGTTATTCTTCAGAACCTACCCAGAACCATTGCCTAAAACAGTACAAGTGACTTTGGCATCTTAGGAAAGGGACTGCCGCACAACCTTCACCATCTCCCAAAACTTGTAACTAGTCCAGGCATACATGGATCCTCCAAGGTCTTGTGAGGGTACAGCCTTCCCGGGGCTATGGCACATCCATCCATTCTACTATCAGATGAACAATGTTCTCTTCACTGAGCTCAATACTGGCACATGTACAGGACACAATGAAGTTAAAAGACCTACAAACTGAACTGGTTCTTCTAACGACAATGTTGCTGACTTGAACTGGGACTGGAAAGAGCACCCTGACCTCTGTAAAGGTTCCCCACAAAAAGGGGTTCAGCAACATGAAAAAGATGAACGATTTGACTCCAGATGCCTTTTGCATCTTTCTATACTTGGAATTGTCCTTTTCCTCATGTACTCTGCTTTCTCCTGCCTTCCTCTCTTCCCACCCTCTTGCGGTAAAATCCCTTCTGAAACGAAGGTCTTTCACAAAGTCGAAAATAGGTACTCTCTTATTATTCTCTCTTATTATTCATAATTGCTTCTCGTCCTCTTCTTCCCCTTATCTCTACTTCACCTCAAACTTGCATCCTGTCTAAACATGGGAGTTCTCCATGATAACTTCTGACCATCCACACTATGTTTAAGAGGCTGTCCTCCATCCCACCCTTGCTTCCATCCCCATGACCATTTGCATTTACCACAGAATCTTACAAAGTGCAACAGTAGATTTTTAGACAAAAGTGCAACCTATTAGAACAATTAGAATATGATCAGTAAAATCCCTCTGCTCCTCCTATACATGCGGTTAGTAGCCAACACCATGGAACATAAGGGTTTGAATTCATATTAGAAAACAAAAATGAAATTAAAAAAGCAAGCCAAAAATATTTCAAACTAGTTTTCATAACTGTCTATTTTGGCTGAGATCTCAACAGTATGAAAGATATCCCACACTTGTAATATTGAGATGACAGCCTGGACAGCCACATCATTATCATTTTGTGGAATGGAACAGGATTGATAAATAGTTCAGGGGAAAAAAATAATTTCAGCCTTGGATGGAATTTGGTTTACTTTCCCAGACAGATTTACATAGGCATTACCCACAGCGGTAAAATAAAAATTCACATCCCAGAGGAGTTTCATGAAAATGTCAGCAGTCAACTACTGAAATCGAAATTTCATGGCAGGTTTCAGGATTACACTGATTCTAGAAGAATAAGAGTGAAGATAAGTTTTGCCCTTAACAGGTCACATAAACACAGTGAAGAGCTGTTAAAGTGTACTAGCTGTAAATACCATGTTTAAACCACAAATTCCTGGACAGCTGATATTTCTTTTGTAAATGAGTGAAAGACCTCGCCATGCAGTGCTCTGAATTCCCCAATTGCTTTAAAGTGAATTTTAACATTTACCATTCTGGAAGAACAGAACAAAATTCACTCTAGCTGAACATCGTTTTAGCTGCTATGTCTTACAGACTGAAAAATCCGCAAGTAAAAATTAAAAAAGGTGCAAAACAAAAGAAAAAAAAACCAAACCAAAAACCTCCAAAAAAATCTGCAGAACCATCTGAATTCATGTGGAGACATTGGCCCGTCATCCTTAAAACATAAGACATTTGCTGGAGTTTGGCAGGCAAACAAAACAAACACAAATCTGGCAGAAGTAGCCCACTTGGGAGAATAAGGAATAAAATATGATTGCTCATTCTGGTAGAGGTGGGGAGAGGAAGGGTTATAGCATGTGAATTTTGGAACTGACCCACAGAGTTGGGTAAAAATGAAAACATTTGGAGACATAAAATGAAACACATTAAAATAAATAAGAGAAAGATATGCTCAAGTCAAATTGGATTCGTTAAGTGAGAAAGCTACTGCCATCTGGCCCAACAATGGAAAGATGCTTGTGTGTCTATTTAAGATTCATAGTTCAAAATAATTAAGAGTCAAGTGATTGGGCAATGCATCAATAAAGTCCCTTTCCTCAATTTAATCTATTTGAAAAGGAATGTAAGAAAGCATCTACCCAGTAGTGAACATAACAGAAATCTATGTATATTTCAAAACCTGAGAAGGGTCAAAGGTAAACCTAAAATTTTAAAACATCTGAATTTGCTAAAGGTCAATATTATTAGATGCTTCAAAAATTTATGTTGGATATCCCATAAATACTGGCTCCATCAATTGTTTCAAGAAAAAATAGGTAGAGAAGAAAAAAAAAATTCCAGTTCAGCAAGGTATTTGAGCACATCACTAAGCAAAAGTCACAATCTCTCTTTTGATGAAAGGATAGGCAGAAAATACAATTAACGCAACATAGACAGATCCAAATCCCTCAGATTTGCCCCTGGAGTTTCCTCTTAGCCTAATCAATGTTTATTTCTCCCCACTATCAGCACCTGAACAGATGACTGTGGGTAGTATGAACTACGAAACGGTCATTCCTGAACTTTTTAAGGCTGAGAGAGTTGGGGCTGTTCAGCTTGGAAAAGAGAAGGCTCTAGGGAGACCTTACTGCGGCCTTCCAGTACCTGAAGGAGGCCTACATGAGAGCCAGGGAATGACTTTTTACAAGGGATGTAGTGATAGGACGAGGGGGAATGGCTTCAAACTGGAAGAGGGCAGGTTTAGATTAAACATTAGGAAGAAATTTTTCACTCTGAGGGTGGTGAGGCACTGGAACAGGTTGCCCAGGGAAGCTGTGGATGCCCCATCCCTGGAGATGTTCAAGGCCAGGCTGGATGGGGCTTTGAGTAACTTGGTCTGGTGGGAGGTGTCCCTGCCCATGGCAGGGGGGTTGGAGCTTGACGATCTTTAAGGTCCCTTCCAACCTAAACCATTCTATGATTCTCTACTATCAATCTATTTGTAAAATAATTATTGGCCCCAATTCTGGAAAGACTGAAGGACATTATGTATTCTCAAGGTTCAAAGGGATTTCTGAAGATGCTATTGATCACTCTCTTATATAGAAGCCTAAAGGCAAAGGGGTGCTTAATTTGGAAAAAATATGCTTTAGTACTAATGTAATAATGGGAAGGGGTTACAGTATGTCTACAAAATTTAATAAGGTGCCTTTAAAGCCATGAGCTGTACTAGATTCTACAGCAAACACTAGACCTTTAATCTGCACTAGAGTACACTTGTTCACCAACTTATATTTTTCACTTAAACAATTTATTTACTTTTTAAATTTGGATGATGACTTTCATTTATTAAAAAATGAGCTGTAAAAGAATAATTACTATTTTTGAGCAACTAGGGATGAAAATGATTTTCCAAACTATAAAACCATTTAAATCCCAATTTTCCTTAAGAACAGCTTTCCCTCTGATCATGTTTCTAATGGAAAGAGAATTTAAGTGAGTTTCTTTCCAAGCAAGAATTCTAATTGCTCAGTTTACATAGGCTTTTGGATACCATCTCTCAAGAGATTTATACCTTCCCTAAGTACATATTCTCAACTTTAAATATGCTGACTAATTTATTTTGTTTATGCCTCTCTTTTGAATTCAGGCTACTGTAATTGAAGCAATACAAAACAAAGAAAAACTTCTCATATGTTGCTTTGAAATCCAGTCCCAAAGGAAAAAATATTAAAAAGAGTGACAATTTCTTAATAGCTACATGGAACAAAGTAGCAAGTGAAATATTTCAGTCGTGGAAAAGAGGTATTTTTAATTGAAAAAAAAAATCAGCAACCACCAAGCAAAACAGTACCAGAAAAGACAATCAAAGGAGGTGGATTAAAGGTGACTGACCAAAGCATTACAAAGCCATGCAGTGTTGCTGTGTGGCCAAACAGATAATCCTGAATATTTGGCATACATTACTACAAGAAGCGCCAACCCGGACAGATGAAGCTAATAACACAATGAAAGAAAGGCTGATTATCTCCCCCTGGCCTCCTTGTTTTGTCACAGAAGCGGCAGGGGTATCATAATGAATATTTGTTCGGTTACTATATTTAAAAAAACCAAAAATACCCAAAAAAGCCAACCAACAATCAAACCCAAAAATCCTAGTGCTCTTTCTACACCACCAGGGCATGGAAGAAAACAGGTCTCCAGATATTTGAAGCAAAAAAAAACCACCCTAAGAAAAAGTCTCTTTCTTCTAAATCTTCTGCTCTTACTGACACCCCAATCGGCAACTTATTTCAGGAAAGGGAAAAAAAAAAAGTGCGCATGTGCATGTCCCTGCCCTTTTTTTTAAGTTACTTTATGCCCATAGCAGTTAGTAAAAACACTAATAATAATAATATTGTTTGCTGTGATTAGGGTGATATGTGATTATACTAATTTAATGTTGCTTTCTACAGAGAGTTTTCATTTTTTGTAGTTAATGGAAACATCAATGCTAAGCTATTTTAGCCCCTTTTACACTATATACTGCAAAGTCACTGCATGAGAACATTTGTTCTCCTCTCTGCTAACATTACATACAAACCCTTGCAAGGGAAACAAAGGCAGAAGTTTAGCTTAGACTCTGGTCTATGCTTATCTGGAAGCTAGAGAAATGTACATTTCGGCTTGAATTAATAAACTGATGGGAAATGAAGCATTAGAATAGCTGGTGATAAGGAGGTTCATTGGCACTGCTCTGTAAAGAAACTCACGTTCTGCAGAAGCATAAGGGCGGTTTTAGCTAATGCACATCATTAGACTGAGCAAATGAAATCAGAAGTTATACATCTCTGAAGTAAAATTTGGAGTTAAACAACCCTCAAGTGACCAATTCATAAATATATATACACATAAGTATTTAAGCCCTTGCAAACTGCTAAGAAAACTGGTTTGGTGGTGGGGTGAAGAAATGCTCTCTTTCACCTTGCCAATGGATGCACCAGTAAATGCTCAAAAAAAAAAAAGACAGTAGCTGTCCCCTGTCGTGACCAATGCCCTGGCAGATCCTCTGCTGGTTTGGACTGATGCTAAACTAGCAATTTTGCATCTCTTATCCTTCCACACCCGACCTCCAAGTTCGTTGTTAGGTATCAAACAAGATCCTTGTGTGGCACCAACTGAGATCTGGACAGAGCTGATTAAGCTCCAACAGCATAAGAAAGACCTCGATACAGGCAGAAGAGCAGCAATAGAGCTGGGAATGGTCACAATAAAAACCAGCTAACTCACAAGCGTTGCTGAAACATTGTAAGAGGAAAGCAGTTACCACGCTATAACACAGCCCGCTCCCATCTTCTTAATTACAGGCTATCCTCCCTTCAGAAATTTTCTTTAAAACTAACGTCCTTGTGAAATTATCTGTTGTCTTAGATGTTTAAAGACACTTAGACAAGCTTAAGAAACTTGTGTTCATCTATCTCACTTCACAGTCACCTTATGTCAGCATTGAATACAAAAGAAAGGCAAATTTTAATTTATATCATTTTAGCACTTCACAATCCTATGCCTGTATATTCTAAAATGAGTGAAGTGACAGAAAAAGGAAGCTTTAAGAAGATTTTAGACTTGCTTTGTATAAAAAAAAGTTTTCCGATTTTCTAATCAATGCTGTATTTCTGTTGCTATGTACATGGCAATGAAATTGTCAGAATACCACCTAGATATGATTTACTTAACTTTTTAATGTGTTTGGTGGTTGACTTCAGTACAGAAATGCAGAATACAGCCTTTAAAAGAAAAGATAAATAATCCAGAAATATAGCAATCATCAAGTAGCCAAAAACCAAGTAAGCTTCAGAATGGCCTTATCTTTAGTGTACAATACAGCATCATCCAAGTACATTCAATCTGTCTTCAAACAAGCCAGCTCTATATTTGAAAGATGGAAGCCACTCATGTGAGAGCTACACCCTGCATACATCTATACTGGGGAACACAGGAATTCACATCTGGAGCTGGGAACTATTCCCAATTTATTCTAACATGTCAGGAGGAAAACTGGGCTGGCAGAGTCTGCCAATGCCCTCTTTCTCTCCTGGAGGGGATGGGAGGGGCAGAACAAAAAGCTTGAAAAAAAAGAAAAGAAACCCACCAACAGTTTGTAGGCAACGTATTAGCTGTGGCATTAGATGTCCTGCAAAGCAAACCAAGCCCAGAGCTTAGATGGGGCCACCAGAGTAAATCAGTCCTGCCACATACCAGTATTGAAACCATTGCCTCAACCATTGAGTTGTGGAGCTCCTGTCTGTGTGCAGCACTGCTCTGCAGCATTTAGAAGCACCATTCATGGGAAAAGCAAGGAGATAGCTCCACATGTCTCCTTCTAGAATGATGTGACAAGTTTTGCTCCACTTCCTCCAGACAATGCTTGATAACAGTGATTCATAACTTCCTTCTTGGGACCTTTTGTAGAACCCCAACTCCAATTGGAAGTGAAACCGCTATTTCATGACACGTTTTCCATACCCATGTATATTTCCTCCTTACCCCCCACCCTTTTTCTGGAACACAGCAGTACGCATTAAAACTAAGGAATGAAGCTCCTCTTTGAACTTTTGTGTTTCTAGCTCTTCATCCACAAAAATATTCAAGCGGGCAATAAACCTTCTCCCTCTGTGCCATTACTCGTAATAGTAATCTGTTCAAGAAATTTGCTGCTGCTGCAATCACAATAACTGGATCATTTGCAGCAAGGCAGTCACATTCGAACATAAAATGCAGTAGAATGCAACCTCTTGAGACAGTACCATATTAAAGTTACTAATAAAGGCCCCAACTCTTTTTCCATTAAAAGCACAGTGACTCTTTCCACTCAGTTCAATGTAATTTGGATTGGGCCTAAACCATTCCTTTTAAACTTGAGGTCAAATTTTCATCATGTGCCCTGGGGGAAGCCTAGTAATTCTACCCTGAGTCTCCTTTCTGTTGGGCATTAACTGATTTTACATTCTGTTCATCTCAAAAGAATTCAGTTGTATGGTTATAAGAAACCACTTTTAAGAAAAATAAAGAACACATTATAATCAGAAAAAAAGTAATCAACTATAGAAAGCTGTATAGTTTTGAATCTTTACTTGATTTACTTGTCTTGGCTAGGATAAAGTAAATCAAAACCTGTACACAATTTATGGCTCTTTCTTTCCCCTTTGCTTTGAAGCAAACAAAAGAATGCCATTAGAAAAGGAAAAAAAAAAATACACGATTCCATATCAAAATCTTTGCTAAAGGGCTACAATATCATCCTATTTTTCTTTAGAAAATTTGTGTCAAAGCCAAGAAGTCATCACTTAGTGTGGAAATCTGGCATTGCTATACTTTGGCTATTCTGCCTTCCAGAATGGTACTGTTCAATTGACATTCAGAAGGAAGATAATGAGTCAAAAAAACAGACATTCTTGCTTCAGACCTTGAACTCCTACACAAGGTGTAGATGACCCTGCTCTGAACAGCAGGAAAAGGAAGGTAACTTCTGCCTTGAGTTAGAGAAGCTGCCCATGACTTGTGACCTTCCTGAAGTCACAAAATGGCTTTCTTCCCTAAGCTAACAGGCCAGTTATTTGTTAAATGTTAAACTCGTTAAATTTGTTAAGTGGCCAGCAATTTGTTAAACGCTCACTTTGCTTCCTTATGTTTTCACTTCAATCAGCTTCAACCCAGCCGGTCAGGGCACAGAAGTTATTTCAGCAGGTTCAGGTTCTGCTGACACACCATTTGATTTTCACATTTGACAGAATTGTTTTTTCTTTATGCAAAGAATATTCACAAGAAGGGAAAAAATAAAAGGCCAAATTATCTCCTTTCTGGGTTATATGGAAAGAGAGAAAAGGTCATAATCTTATCTAGGTCTATGAAGGTGCTTCTACATTACAGAAAACCAAAACGTTTACATACAGGAAGAGATGTAAAGTGTGAATACGAAGACGTAAAATAGTAATGACAAAGCATTTGGGAAAGGGGACGAATCACAAGAACAACCCATGTATTTACAGAGAAAGAAAAAGGAGGGGGGGGAGATGATAATTTGTCCTTGCTGGAAGGAGAGCTAAATTTACGTGAAAGCAACTCTTGTCTTACAGAGGATACCAGCAGGCCAAGGAAGCACTGAGCAACTGCAGCAGTGTTCCACATAAAACTAGAGGTACGGAGGTTCCCATACCTTGGATTTCAGGCAAAAGAATGAAGGCAGACATGCAGTATCCACTTATAGTAGACACAACGCAGGACCTCCTAAGAGAACTAAGTCAGCAGATACACAACTTCTCCTCTCTTCTTTTTTAAACCTTGGAAACTCCTAAATTCTGCCGCAAAACAACCAAGTTTCTCCACTGACACCAAGGACAACCTGCTGGCTCCTAATTGAAGCTGGTAAGTTTAGTTAGAAGTTCCAGAAAAACAATTTCAGGAAAGTGTTTTAATAGGTCTTTGTCTAATCAATGCAAGGATTTTCCACAATGCAAAAAAAAAGAAGGTGACCTAGCCAAAAAAAAAACCATGGGGAAGAAAGCTATCACAAGAATCTTGGCTTTAAGGGGCAGCCAATGTAACTGAATGATTGAGCAGCTCTACAACAGCATGTGCAAGTATTGTTGGGGGACACTGTATACATCTATATTAGCAATTTAATGCACTGAAAGCATTCATTTTCTAGCAAGAAGTTTGTCTTGCCTCTATACTTGGTGTCACGTGGTTTGTAATCAAGCACACCTCTAGCACGCTTGAAGTACCTTATCTTCTGGTAGAACTCAGGTTGAAGTCACATAGAAGAATGCATCCAGAAGACGCAGGCTGTATCAAGGCTATCTCACCCAGTCTCTCTACCCTCTCATGTTTTTCTCCAGCTGCAGCGTACTCTCTTCATGCAATCCAGCTCCTCACTGAATTTCACTGCTTTGCCATGCCCTTCCTTCAAGGCCACCAGGTCAGCATCTGTCCTTTGCTCATCCAGAATTACCTTCCATGATCCTCATCTCATCTCAGTCCTGCTCCCACTCTTGGGTGGCCATACAGACAAACACAACTTACTTACCACTTAACTAACAACCACTCTCACAACCTGCCCATTTCCTCTCTCTTCTGAAGTTTAATCCTCAATATTTAACTCATATTGATGTGCTAACTGATCTTAACTCACTAGAAATCATGATGGGCAAATTCCGTGATCTCAGTTCCTCTGGTTATACTGGTTTGACCTGTCCAACTCAGAGCAGCAATTTCAAGGAAAGTCCTATCTTGCTTGAGGGAAGCAAACATCCAATACATACGTAATCTTTTGGAAATGTAGCTGCTAAAAAAATCTAATAGGACTTGACCAAGAATGTGTGAAATGCAATTTCTCAAATGTTTATAACTTTGCCAAATGTGGGTGGATTTTTACAGGCGTAGTAAAAAAGCATATCCATGCTATAAACCTCAAATCCCTCCACTACACAGAGAAAACCTAAATGCACTCAGACTTTTAATGTCAGCAAATCAAACTAATACTGCAAAGATGTTCACTGAAAGTTTGCCAGTTCCATCCAAACGGTAAACTGACAACCTAAGTTTCAAGGATTAATAAAAAAAAAGCCCCAACCCCACAGAATAAGAAACTTTTCCAATCCTTAGCTATAAACTTGAAAAAAGAAAAACCTACAAATAACCTTAGTATCAAGCATGACCTGAAGCCTTTAAAGTTCCCTTGAAGGTTGTGCTTGTGTTAAAAATCACAATTAAAAAGTATTTGAAAAGACTATCTTTCAACATTGCCACAAAGCACTTTTCTATACTTTAGTCATGTTAATCAAATGACTAGTATAGACTTCTAAATGCTCCAGGGGAGTGTTATGCATTTGAAAAAAGTTGCTAGAATTAAAACAAAAAACCCAACAGAGTCCTATATGAGAGTCAAATGAAATGAATGAGCGTTATACGAGTGACATATAACAGATTTTGTTTATTAAAAATATTTTTATATCAGTTCTTATAAATACAATAGATCAAAGTATTTTGAGAGTATTATTTGAAAAGTTTCATTGTTTATACAGATGAAGAACTAAATTTTAGGTGATGTGCTCCTAAAAACTACCACCAGAATTTTAAATCAAGCTCTTTAATCATATTATATGCTAGGCAAATGCTGGTTCTCCATCAGTTAAAACATTTTCCCTAAGAGTTGCATAACAATAATCCAGTCAAAAGCAATTGATTGTTACTGTGCAAGTGCTATGAAAAACTGGGAAGCATGATGCTTACCAGGGTATGTTTTCAAGACAATGATAGGTTTCATGTGTAACAAGGGTAATTAGTTTCATACCACATTGTGTTCTCTATTCAAGGTAATGCAAAAGGCTTTGCAAATTTTTTCCCCTGAAGAAATAAAATTACAATACATTTTAATACCAAACAAACCTCACCAGCCCCACCACACCATCTGGTAACCTGAAAATTACAGGGTTGGCTTTAAGAAAGGCTTGGGATTTTGTCTTCTCTTTTTCACTGGTTGGTGCACATTACTGTCACATTATCAAGTGTTTTCCCCACCATCATATGGACTAGCATCTTACCACTTTTACACCTGAAATTTTCCCCGTAAATATTTGTTTCATAGAGCTGAGGCTTTAATTAAGCAACAACTATTCATAACAACTGAATCAAAACATAAAGATGGTTGGCTTCACACTGTCTTATGAGGATGCTCTGGTGGGCCAAAAGCAAATGTAATTTGAAAGCATTTATTTACACCCATATAGTGAATGCTAAAATTTGGAGACCAGATGAAAATTGTAGAACAAATGAATTTTAAGAGCGATTGCATCATAATAAGGCCTTCAGGGTAGGCTACAATAGTTTAGTGTTTTAAAATGCCTTGCTAGACACAGAATAAAGGTGTTTAAAGTTATCCGTGCTATGGATCATGTGGAGAATGTTAGCTCAGAGGAACAAAGAAAATTTAAGACACAGTGCAGCCACACTGTGGCATCAAATAACTCTGCAAAAACGTACAGTGATACAAAAGTACCTAATACAAAACCAAAGAAGAAGTGGAACAAGAGTCACGGGCATTTGACGAGACAGTCAATATAGCCACACTGAAGTATAACTTCATCATTTCATGCTTAAAAGCAGTCAGAAGTCCTACAGTGAGAGCACAAATGGGTTTTCTACAAGTCCTCTGAGGTCTCCTTTGGACAGCAGTAGTCACAAAGGCAGTGTGCCCTCCCTGGCTGGATAATCCCATATACAACTACCATCCCAATATTTCTCTAAGTTGTCCTTGTTGTCAAAGCTACTGCTACTTATTAATGTATCATACTGGAGGTTACCCTTTGGAGAAGAAACAGGCTCTAGAAAAGGAGTGGAATTCTTTAAAGCATCAAGACTTGTTGATGTACAAGTAAGTGGCAGTTCAAAGTCTTTGCTTCTTAGTGGTCCCATTGATAAAAGAAACATCTACCATAAAGGACTCCTCCTTATATGAAGTCCCTCTCTGTAGCATAAGCAGTGCTGTGTAGCACAATCCCTGGATCAAAAGAACAAGCCCAGGCACACTAACAGAACAAGTTGCTATTTGAACAATATTGCAGACACACTATGTTAAAGGTCAAGCAGGCCCACTCTGTAAACAAAACTGACTGATTATCTTGTTGTTTTTATGTTTTCTAATTATAAATCAATGGGATTATCTACTGTCCTATTAATTTCAATATACTTTTACTGAACAAACTGCTTGCACAGATGCAAAGCAAGCTTATAACTTTGCAAGCAACAGGCATCCTTCCTGAGCATCACCCCTCACTGAAGCTGCTCCTTTCTATAAGGAAGAACAACCAAAAATCCACATCACTTTCTCATATATGCAGTTCCTATGACTGCTAGCCAAGCCCATAGGCCATTTCCTGCAATTTTTTTATAGCTATTGAGAGCATAAATTCTCTCTTGGTCATTATTGTACTTCCAAAAAGCCCCTCTGGGTTGAATTCTCTTTTTGCTTAAAAATAAATAAATAAATAGAGTTTATTTCAACCTTATGGAATATATTTATCTGATCTTCAGTACTGCCCAGTACTGCAACAGAGATTAAAAATATTTCTGGAAAAAGGACATGAAAGATTTATGGAAATAATCTGGACAAGCTCAGGTCTCTGCAGACTAACATTAAGTTAAGGATATGCCAAATTCAGGAGAGAGACCAGTGAAAATAATTGTTAGTAAACCACTGGAAAGCTTCAGTTGACCTTTGATGACAGAAGATTTATTATGATCAATTATAGTGAAAACTGGAGGCATTTACGCCAAGGTTTATAACCATAACAGCAGCAGCTGGCTAGGGAGCAATTAGTTAAGTAGGGGTAAACCCAGGGCAAATGTTCTCTATAGTGCTGTCTTTTGTACAGTGTTGTACTATAAAAATTTTAATGCACAAATCCAACTTCTCTGTTTATGAATTAGAGTCCTGCCTTTGCCAGTCTTTCACTCCATGTGCTGCTGATCTTATATCCACCACTGCTGAGCACAGCCTGTATCAGAGGATGTCTGGCTGCATTCCTAGTACATTGTACCAATAAATATTAACTCCTCTACTCCTGTAACTCCCCCATGAATTGTTTATATGTTAATATGTTTATGACTAGCATTTATGAGAAATTAGGCTTTATTCTATAAAGTCCTGATATCAGCCTAGAAAAATTAGGATGAAGCAGCACTCTGCCAGTTAGAGCAACCAGCTAATTACATTTAAAGTGAACTCTTGACCAAAAAAAAAAAAAGCCAAGAGCTACAAGATTACTGTGATGAGCGGGTATATTTTCTGGCATTAACTGTTTTGACATATATTTGATTATCTCTAGCTACAGAACTATGCTGTTAGATAACAAAATAGGCAAACCTTAACCTTCACCTGTCTACAAGATGACCTTTCCTCCCTTTTTTGGTAAGCTTGATTTCCCTCAGAGCGCTTTTACACAAGTTGGGATTTGAAGTAAATCCTTTGCCTAACCTGAAATAAGGAAAAAAAAATGATTAAAACAAATAAATACATCACCAACTAGAAGTTGAAATCAGAGTATCTTATCACAAATGAGGTACCATTTGGTCAGCTGATAGACAAGCACAAACAAGTGACTAGGTCACTGTGAAGAGGGAATGTATTTTCCTAGTCACTTGCTGCTTGCTTGCCAAAGGAGCAAAGGTTCTAGCTTCAAATAAACCTACTCTTTAAAACTACAGCTTTTAGGACAACTGGTGCACACGCAACCCCTTTCAGCAAGGGGATGAAGCGTGTGAGATTTTGCAGAGGCTGAGCACAGCTCGCACTCACTTGGGCGAAAGGCAGTCAAAGTTTGTGATTCTGTGTATTGATTTGTCATTCTCAGGGCCAGTGGTGAAAGCAATGATAAAACAACATGATTAATTTATAACTGAACATTCTATTCCAAAGGTGGAAACAGAGACAGAACAGAAGAGCGCAAGATCAAAACGAAGTCACTACTATCAAGCATTTAATGGCGAGGTTCTTCCTTAGCTACTTTGCTGACTCCAGGAGCTCATGAGGCACCGTAAGATCTCCATCGAGAACTGTTTTCTTTTGGGCCTTACCTTGACTGCACATCTACCCAGCCTTGATCACCAGAGATAGCTACCGGGCCTCTCAAAGCAGCTGTTCCAGGCAAATTCCTTCTTTTATAGAAGGACCTTATTGCTGTTAGCTTGCCTCTTATCAGAGCTTATATCTTCATCCTCTGTAATGAAATATTGGGAAATTATTGGAGGAAACTACAAAAGCAACTATGTTTAACTCCAAAGAGGCTGGAAATACCACACTAGACTTCCACTTCCTGATGCACTGTGGCTGGAAAGCTGCCTGGCACAAAAAAGACCAGGGGGTATTGGTTGACAGACGGCTGAATGTGCCCAGGTGGCCAAAAACGCCAACAGCATCCTGGCTTGTAGCAGAAATAGTGTGGCCAGCAGGACTAGGGACGAGATTGTCCCCCTGTACTTGGCACATCAAATACTGTGTTTAGTTTTGGGCCCCTCTCTACAAGAAAGACATTGAGATTGTAAAGCGTGCCCAGAGAAGGGCAACGAAGCTGGTGAGGGGTCTGGAGCACAAGTCTTATGAAGAGTGGCTGAGGGAACTGGGGTTATTTAGCCTGGAGGAAAGCAGGCTGACAGGAGACCTTATCACTCTCTACAACTACCTGAAAGGAGGTTGTAGTGAGGTGGGGGTCAGTCTCTTCTCCCAAGTAACAAGCGACAGGAGAAGAGGAAACCGCCTCAAGTTGCACCAGGGTAGGTTTAGTTTGGATATTAGGAAAAATCCCTTCATGGACAGGGTTGTCAAGCATTGGAACAGGCTGCCCAGGGATATGGTTGAGTCAGACATGTAGACGTGGTGCTTAGGAACATGGTTTAGTGGTGGACTTGGCAGCCTTAGTTTAACGGTTGGACTCAATCTTCAAGGTCTTTTCCAACCTAAATGATTCTATGATTTTGCCTCACACAACCCTTCCTTTTAACTACAATTAGTCTACCCCAATGCTACAAAGCAGAACCAGCTCCTATCTGCAACTCCGTTTCTATGAAACCTTGAAAACTGACTCACGAAGTACAACAGAACATTAAAAAAATTAAAAAATCTTAATTACACTAATTACCATCAATATACAGATTCTTATCTTACAGTTTGATGTCCTAAAAGCCTCAGAGCATTACAATAACAGTCTCAACTGGACAAAGCAGAAAGTTTCTTCTGATAAATCAAATGCCAGTCAAGCCTACAAGAACAGCAACTGTTACTTTGTAAGGAGACAAAGACAATGGGATCATAAATCCAGGGGGATTTTATTGATCAAACCCTTCCAAGAAAACCACTTGTCACTATTAGCTATATAATACAGGGTCATCCATCAGAAACAGACTGTTTGGCCAATTGCTTATCCCTATTCTCTAGTTAAACTACTTGGAGTAAGATGTACAATAGCTATCCAGATCAGGCAAGCCATCAAAAAAATAAAAAACCACACCACAAAAAAACAACCAACCAACAAGGATCAACGAAAAAATTATGTGGCCTAAAGTGTATTCAAAATGATGGTATTTAACAGTACCATTAGACAGGAGTTGATAACTCTGGCCAACTGTGCCCTGAAAAAGCAAAAGTTAATAGTACAATTAATTTTCTTTAAACTAGCATAACATACGGTTCACACAAGATCTTGAAAAGGGTAAAAATACTATGTAAGTAAAAAAGAAAAAGCCTTTCACTTTCTGTGAGACAAGAAACTTGGCTTCCTTTTAGCAGCAAAAGATGAGATTAATCTTTTTCAACTCTAGAAAGCTAAAATTCAGGTATCTAAATCAAAGCTGGTCACTGAGTTCACGTACTCATCAGTGGAGAGAATCAGGCACTTCTAAAGGGTTATCTATCAGATCTGCCTTAACTTCTTACATTAGCATGTTCAGGGGCTGAGGCAGAGTAAAGACAGACAAAACAGGTTGAACAGGGAGGCACGTGATTCAGTTAGTACAAACAGGGAAAGGATAGAGGTGCACCTTTAACGTTATTCTTCAGAAAGTCTTAGGCATTCTCTTCTATACTTGGGTTTCATACATCAGCACCTGCTCTAAAACCAGACACTCGGTCTCCTTTCAAGAAAGTCCAGGAGTCATTTTGTTTTAAATTATAGCTACTTGCCCTAGTTTTATCCTACAGTTTTTCAGAGCATTACACGGGCAAGTACTACAGTGAACTTCAAATATAATTTTCTCATTTTGAGGGGCTCAAATCCCTCTTTTAAAGGCATTCCCTAAATGTTGTAGTATAGAGAAGTCTGGTCCAGGAACTCCCTCAGCTGCAAGTGCTCCTCCAGAGTGGGCACACTTTATGAACTGCTGGGCCAAGAAGAAAGCAGCAAGCTCAGGTGTGAGTCTGTGGCTATCTGCATAGGACACTTGGGTGAAAGTGGGAAGGCTGGGTTTGCAGTCTCCTCAAGGGCTGTTTGATGCATCAGTAACTAAAAATCAGAGGGAGAAAATATAACTGGACTCTTAGACTCCTCGGTCACAGGTGAACAACATATCTGCTATCTTAATTGCTCTTTTTCTGAGTCACTTTGATTTTTCCACAAGTCTATGACAAATGAATCCCATCGAACAAGATGCAGTAGGAGTGTCCCTCCACCTTTCCCCCTTCTTAACCCACTCTCCACTTTACAAACAGTCAAGCAGGTATTTGAATCTCCTCCACCTGAAACACAAGAACTGAAGAAGTGTTCCAATCCTTGAATTACTACGTGAAAAGGACAGGTAAGAGGATCACCTGCTCCTTCAGTGCTGTTATAAAACAAAGCGGTAGTCTCCGCATACCGTTCAGTGGGAACCAATCTGGTGGAGATCTCCAAGTGCCTATACTGAACAAAGGTTGCCAGGCAATGAGTTGCTTAGGACTCGTGATCAGTCCCAATGGAAAGCTGAGACACCTCTCCTGTGAATAGCAACGGAAGAAGCCTGGAGAATGAGATCTTTTTAGTTACATTTCTGTAACTGTCCCATTCCTATATAAATAACTTTACATATTGTTCATGTAGCCATTTTGTTCCCTTGCTCTGGAATCGTTTTCTTTGTAGAGTTTCATCAACTGTTCGTTGCACCCTTACATGAAATCTGACAGTTTGGTACATATAGCTTGCATTTCAGTTTTAAAGAGAAACCATTCCAACTTCTAGATAGAGTAGAACTTCACATGCATCTGGACTGGCTTTCTAATATGATATCCTACTGTTAAAGAGATGACAACAAAACAAGAAAATATTTCCTGCTTAAATAAAGTATATTGCTGTAGATTAACAGGTATTGCAAACTGATGCGATATAGTAACCAGCCAGGTATTACATAATTCGTCTTGTAATAATCAAATATATTTACAAACTAAAACTGAAATCTAGTTAGCACTGTCCCACAACATTTCTGCGAAACAAAAAGGTTACAACAAAATTTTATTATCTCCTTCAGAAAAAGGTCTGTTCTCATTGAGGATAACTGTAGACTATTCCTCACTGAATCAGATCCCAACAGACAAGGAACAGTCTTGCAAAATTTCTGTCAGAGACTAAAGTTCAGGACACTAGTTGTGAAGACACCAAGATCATGGGCATCTTGGTACTTTCCAGCACCTCAGATATCAAATACCTTGAGAGGACAGGGCTTCAAGGTTACATCAGCAGTTCTGGGTGCAAAGCCAGTTAACTCCAGAAATCCTTACAGACCCAAGACTAGAAAAGTCTTCCTCTTGCTTTTCCTTAGTTCACAGATTTTAACAGCGATCCATCTACAGAGAGATTTCACATGAAGAAAGGCTGCCAGGGACACTGTACATAAGTTTTCCAACTCTATTTAGAACTCAATGCAAATTAACACTCAGCCAAGGAGGTCCCACCCATCCCTCTACCGCTTGGTGCTGTACCCGTGCACTCCGCTGCAGAGTACCAGTGGATCACACCAATGTCTAGGACTTACCATGCAAGTATCATGCCATTTTCAAGAAGAAATAACGTGACCTAACTTGTGTTTTCATGCACATGTAGCTTTCAGTACCTTTTAGGTTAGCCAACAAATACAAAAGACAGTTAATCTAGATCTAATTTTTTGGAACTAATGAATGTCAGAGGTGCACAGTCTGCAAGAAGCCTTTGAGAAGGCCTGCGCTGTGACAGTCTAATGCCAAAGGACACGAAATTAAACATCAGGTCCTTGGAATACTATGAAAATAAATTTTAAAACAACAAAGCAAACCAAGCATTCATCTAAAAAGAGAAAAAATATTTTCAGTTAATGCGTTTCCATCTTTTCCTGTTTACGTCCATCATAGCAATTAAATTTTAAGCTTTTTGAAGGCTCAGCGACAGCCCCAGCTTTACTACCGTGTCAGTTTGGGACTTGGTCCAAAATCGGCTTTGAGGAGAATCCTTTCCAAGTGCATTGGAAGTGTTTGTCTCAGCGAAACAGATTTTCTTCCCCACAGTCTCCCAAAGAATCACATTTTCAATCATGAAAACGCTCCTCATAACAAAAGTACCATGATACCTTTAAGGCAAAAAAATATATACATCCTAATCCTCCATGAAATGCAGACTGACTACAAATCCTCCCAGACTTTCCAGAACTTCACAATGACACAAATTCTGACTCACAGATGCCAGTTTTGTACACTACCATTGGGTAGCTAAAAAAGCAAGAAATGAAAGCAACAGCAGAAATCAAGGGGAATACTACTCCAAAATAAAATACATTTAAAAAAAATCCAAAAAACAAAACCCAACCCATACAAAAAATAGTGGCTCAAAAAAATCTGTTCAACCAGCATGAGCAGAGACAACCTTGGAAAGCTGACAGGTTGCAAAGCAGATTGCCGGCACTGTGTTTTGACTTGACAGAGGATAGGAATGACAATTCTGACACAACAGCCTCTCTGCAAACATTGCAAGAAAGGGTAAGTGACTTTAAAACAAACTTTAGAAAGTCTTAAGGTATAGTTGAGTCAGGCAGCAAGGCAGTGATATGTTCAATATATTTTGAGGTCTCAATCCTTTAAGAATCACTTTATTTTACTTTTAGAAGGCATAAAGAAAGCTTCCCCCAGACACTCAGAGATGTGGGCTTCCCTATGAGAAGATGCTTGTCTACACGTCAGTCTGGCAGAGTAGTAATTTATTTGAAAGTTTCAGTTGTAAAGAATTTCATTTCACCCTCTCCATTCCATTTCATGAGCAGTGCTTTCTCTTTCCCTCTAATTACCAAAAGTGCACAATGTTTAAAAATAGAAAAATCACCTGACATTTTCACCAATCATGACAACAAAATAAAGCTGCTGGAATTAAGCTGTTGCAGCATGCACACATCATCTTAATAATATACTCTTAACACGTTAGGACCTCATTTAAATACCATGTTAATGAATAAAAGTCAAAAATTCATTGTGTCCACTTAACCACTGCACATATGCAAAGCAGCTGTGACAGAGCATACAGGCTGTCATCCTATTGCACGTTGAATCAGATAAGTGGGGTCATTTCAAAGCATGTTTGTTCATTAAAGTACATCCACAGTAAGCGCATGGAATGGGAAGATGACTGGGGCAACCCATACTTCCAAATGAAGCTTTATGACAGTGCCTGCAATACCTTCAAGATGCACAGGCTGTCGTATCACGGGGACTCTAAAGCCACAGTCTGTGCTCCTAAGCCTGCTCCCAGTTTGTTCTTCAAGCCTCAAATGCGATCTTCACCCTGCTCAGACAATTACTTTAATTGCAGCTGAACTGCCCAGGCTCACAGCCCGAGTGACCCATCATCTTCACCCTGAAAAGGTTTCCCTCCATCCCATTTCAGTCTGGAATATTCTCATATTCAGATACAAAATAATCTTTCTAATCAGCGTTTATTCCACTTATGCTAAAAATATTAAGTAAAAGCTGGTGTAAGTCACCTCATTGTAGTGTTTAATTATTTCTACAGGCAACTCAGGATTGTTTCCAGCATGAAATGAAAGACCAATTTGTTACTATCCTAGAATATTTTGATTTTCCACGTGGAGAATAAAGCCAAATTAAAGAGGCAGGAAACAAATCCAGTGGATAGAAAGAGATTAAACACATAAACAAACCAACATTAATGAAAATTCCCACAAGTCCTTAAATTCATACACAAAGTGTGTGGCAAAAATCTATTGTATTATACTAGTTTATGCATATACATTGATGCACTCCTTATCACCTTAACCTGTGAAATATTTACATCCAAGTTAAAGTTGCAGGACCACAGTGTTTTCACAAAAGAATCAAATGCCGTTTTACAATATTCCTCCCCCAGGTAAATCAAATAATTGAAGTTCACCAAACACATTCTTGAGGCCTCTCAAATAAAGGCAGATCTTCTATAAAATACACAAAGGTAACATGGAAAGCAAATTAATGAATGATACCACTACAGAGAGAGATGTAATAAAAGCAACAACAGATAATGCTCTCTACCAACTGCCAAAGATGATAAAGCAAAATTTAGGTGGGAATCCTTTGCCAGACACAAATATTAAGGAACAGTAATGCCTCAGGAGGAAAATCATGATTATACGTGCATATTTTGGGGGGGAAGCAAGCAAAACAAAATGAGCACAGAAAACAAGAAGCACACCCAGCAACAACCAAATTGCCTCTCAATGGACACAGCATACTAATACTAATAGCAGTATCACAACTGATAACATGAAAGCACCGACAAGGGAACGCAGCCCCAAATTTTTATTGGAGAAAACACCTACTTGAGCATTGTGAGCAAGCGATACGCTTGTGACTCTCATGACCCCACCAGGAAGTCTGTGGCCAGCTTAAAGAGAAGAAAAAAAAAAAAGCTGCTTTTCTTTTCTCACCCTGTCTGGCAAGTTAAATGCTTTCAATAGTAATGGTGAAGACTGCATTAAAATTGGAAGAACACTTGAAAGGACAGCTTCGCAAGGGAAATGTTAAGGAGAGAGACTGACATGGGGTACAGCACTGAATTAACACCCTGAGAGCAGCGAGGACAGCAGTGAGGAAGGCGATGCTTAGCCACGCTGCACAGAGAATATTTCTTTACATATAAAGAAAAGTTCTGGGAGATGCAAGAGAACCAACTGGCTTCACAATGGGCTTTTAAGGAACCCACTACAGAAAGAAGCTTTTCAATAAACCGCTCAAAAAGTGCAAGTTTTTTAGATAATAATGGATAAAAAGTATTACAGAGAGCCAAGTATCATTTATATTATTAAAGTATATCTAAGCTGAACCATTTTATAAGGGATAGGGCAGCTCCACATATGAAAGTGAGTGCAACCAAGCAAAGTAACAATTTAAGACTAGAGACAGTGTATGGCAAGTATAAATCTGAATGTCTAGATTATTTTCAGTAAAGATATTGAGATTTATTGGATAATACAAACTCTGCATGCTTTCTATGCTACCTATGGGGGTCTATTACTGACCAGTTTTGGAGATTTTCTTTGAGTGTGCACTACTGGTCTGATGAGCCTATCTGGTTCCTTCAGAGGGTTCATCTGTCTCTTACATAGATAATGAAGAGATTCTAAATGGGAATTTTATTCACCTAATTACTAATAAAAGTAGTGGTGCAAATGTATATGGTATTTTATAAACAACATAAGATGTGTTCCAGTCTAATGGTACTAAAAGAGATAAATACTTTTATTTAGAAGGCTTTTTAAAAGTTGAATTATTTGTTAGATATGTAGTAATGGTGGTGCAGAAGATTCAGTCAATCTTTCCTAGTTATTAGATCATTGCTTCAGTACAAGAATCTACAAAGAAAGCAGCCATTTTCTGTTGCATACATGCAGTCTATTTTTATTTTTTTTAACATTTTATAAACTTTCTGTTGTGGTGAAAAAATAGTTTGAAGAATTTATTTGAACTGATTTGTGAGCAGAATAACCCAATTACTTCCATAGCATAAATTCCATCCCTATTTCACATATTGTTTGCATTTCTCTTTTCCAGTTCTTTATTTAAAGGATCATGAGCAAGTTTGTTATTCCTAAAGGACTGGAGTAAATTCAGTTTGACATATTCCACAGCAGCCTTTTATATATCCTTAAAGTTTTATTTGCTGGAGTGTTATGAGCACTACACAATAGTGTTGTTTGTCATCTGGCACAACTTAGAATAGGAAGATGTTATATTGCTGCTAAGGAACTCCATTATTTACCTTTTCATAATTATAATAAAATATGATACACATATTCACTGAATCAAAAAAAAACCAACCCAACCAACAAGATGAATTACAGTGAGATAAGAGAAATTTAATTAAAAATTGTAACCTTTACCAGCATGTTCTACATGAAAGTAAAAATAAATTAAAAATAGCCAGTTTGACCTGGTTACGAAAGTTCTCAGATTCACAGGAAAGTTCTGCAGTTGTCCCTAAAACACACACTGAAACAAAGATCATGAGATTATGCCAGTTCATAGAATGAACATTACCTGTGTCTCCAAGGGAAAATATGTTTCTAGAATAGAATAGCTTCATTTTAAATCAATATTTCATAGTCAACAACTAGACTATGTTGCGCACACATACATAAACACCGAGACATAAGGAAGTTTTGCACTTCCTTGAAAACATTAAATTGGTGCTTTCTGGCTTATAAACTATTCACAATAGAAACAACCCAGCTGAAGGCTCAGTGATCAAATATTCAATTTCTGTATGTCAGCTGTATATGCTACTTCATGTTAGATACAGAAGCAATTCCTGGGAGTGATTTAACTCCTGGGAGCGGGTAGTTTTGGCTTAGAAAGAGGACTTGCAAGTCTATTTGATTCAAGGACCGCAGAAGCAAGGGTTCAAGGAAGGAGATTGGGAACTAGTTACTCTTTGCCTCCTTCCTTCACTCTTCTGTTGGCTAATGGAGTACAAACACAGAAGCTTTCAAAGGAAGTCTCCTCAGAACCCATATTATGGGATGCATAATATGCAATAGCTCAGTCCCAGAGCATTCCTGCCACCTACTAAAAACAGTAACTTCCTGTAAGTGCTTTGTGTACAAGTGTGTGCTACTTATCAGAAGGTGATCAAATAACCAAAGTAATCAGTAATGGCCTTTCTGGTAATGGAGACGTTGATTCCAGGATACTGATAGCAGCACCAGGACGCACATGCAGAAGTCTGACTGGTGACTTTTAGTTCTGTTCTAGTGGATAAACACCACGTGAGTAGAACAGAGATTTACACCATTGCAATTGGAAGGTAAAATAACTATTTGCAGATAACTGTATAAATGCATGCTTTACAAAGATATAATCCATAACTTAAAGTCTCAAAGCCAAACCTACCATACACTGCCTCCACAGCAGCAGCCTGGGGCTGGCAAGAAAACTAATAAGAGCACTGAGGAATCCTGCCACTCAACTTAATTTCAGCCCCCAGCCACTTTCTTCACTTTGACTAGTGCTGAAAAAAAAAAAAAAAAAAGCCCATTCTGCTCTCTAAAATGTCAAGATTATACTACTGGACAGGTATTCTGGAGCTCTATCAATAACTTCAAAACAAACAGAACAACCTGCATTGGACAACGTATGCAAGTAACATCAATTAATTTCTGAAAGATGATAAAAGGGCTACGAAAGAAATATTGCAGTGAACACAAGCACTCCAAACTATTGTTAACAGTTCACCTTTAGGGTTTGAAAAAATCCTCTATTTAGCACACTTTTAAAGGATACTTGGGTATGATGCAGAAAGTCCGAAATACTATCACTTCATTAATATTTAACAAGTTATATCTTTTCATATGCACACTTATTTAATAACTTAATTAATGAAACTTAATTTCAATTTTTCAGTAGGCTTCTCCAAGTGCAGTTGAATTTTATCTTGTTTGTATTCTCAAGTTACTGAATGTATGTATTGCTTTATATTGAAAAATAACCATCAATAAAGAGTCAAAGTTAAAAATAATCTACTTATAAAATGTTTTGGTAATTTTCACCACTTTAAAATATCTGTTTAAGTAGTTTATATCATTGTTTCTCAACTCTATTTGCAATTTAAAGATCTTATCAATCACTGCATATCAAAACACGGAGAATGTGGAAGCAGCAAAGCAGGAGCATGAGATGCAACAGTGGCTCAAGAAACACTAAAATCTCCAACTGTGGCAAAATATAGTTTCAAACATAAGATTTTTTTTTAATCATGCTATGTTCTACATAAACTGTACTGAAGTAAGCAAATGCAGTGGATTAAACTGCCACATGATATTTAGGGATGTTGAAGTTTATGCTGCTCTTCAACTGGTGATGTATTGTGGGAAGAAAATAAACAGTATTTCATACCCTAAGTTCCTCAGCCAAGGAGTATTATACATTCAACAAGGACAGCAATAATTTATAAGATGTACTCAAGAACACACTCCATCCTTTATGAGATGTCATACAACAACAGATTTAAGAGGGAACAGGTACTTTACTGAACAGGTTTTGCAGAAAGACCAATGCAATTACAATTTTTTATTATTATTATTTGTTGCATAGTAGTGTCCTTAGGCCTCAGGAAGATCAGGAGATTTTCAACTCAAGACTTTCTTACAAGGTAAGAACTGTTTCCTGCTCTGAAGAGTTTTTAGTTCTAATGAAAAAAGACGGATAAGAACATTTAAGGACAGTGAACTTCTCTGTTCCTTAAGCACAACAAATACGTTAGCACACATTACACAAAAATTCCATGAAAAGGAGATGGATTTTTCCAAATCTGTCATGTACCATAATAACAAAACTCTTTCCCATCTGTAAGCAAAAATTGCATATAATTAACAATACAATGCCTTGGAGAAAGAAAAGGGGGGGGGGGGCAATAAAAGAAAAAATCAGAGACATTTACACTAGGTCTCAGCAGAAGGGGAATTACTACAACCTAGTATCACGCTGGGAGCCAGATTCCCCTGCCATTGGCTCCAGCGAGACACGTCCCTTTCCATTCAGAGCTCTAGTACAGAGAGATGGGTGTATGCATGCGAAGGAGTCCGTGTCGAGTAAATCAATCTGACAGGCAGTATCAAAGTACATATTTAAGAATTCATGGGCTTTTCATGATCGGAGTTATATAACACAGACTACATTTCAACTCCTCAAGTGGCTCAAACGCGACTTGAATTTTAACTAGCTGTAGAGTTTTCTAGCCCATCCTTCAACACACAAAAGTAATGATTTAAAGCCTTTTCACCAACCAAATCTTTACACCACATTAAAAAGTCTACTGAAAAAAAATGAGAAATAGCAACCTCAAAAAAAAAAAAGAACTGTAAGAAGATATCATGCTTAGTTCTTTGAAATGCTTTTAATTATATTCCAGATCTTGAAGTACAGGCTGAATGCAGAGGGAAAAAAAAAAGTTTTAAACTAATAACAATCAACTATCTAATCCTTTTCTTGGAAACTGAGGTATGCACAGGGTTTGAATATTACAGATTCATAATCACATTTGCCTCCAAGTTGATGGTTGCATTTCCAAGTGAGGTACCAAAAGGTGCTTACACCTTCTGCTGCTTCTCCCCACAGATCAGACACCAAAGCCCTCTTTGAATGCTCTTCTGACACCAAAAGCACCTTCAAGATGTGCAGACTCTATATATTATGAATCAAATGTACTTATTGGAAGACTGGCAGAGACCTGTCTGCTTCTCTTTCAAGTCCCATGACAGCTACTGCAACTCAACAGGGAGAAAGGCATTTCCCTGGCTGTGAAGCTTCAAGGAAACCACGAGGGGGATCATGACTGCTGCTGCAGAGTTACCCGAAGAAGAGTCCAAACAGTTACAAGCTGATAGGATGTGCACTATGATCTCAGGTAAAAAATTAAAAAGCAGGTGGTAGCAGATAAGGATAAGAGAAATAGAAGTAGAAAACCCTCGGAACAGAATTTCTCTTAAGTGTACCACTCCTGAATGAAATCTAATTAAAATCCATGTAACACATAGATCAAAGTTATGATCCTTCAACTACAATCAGACCTTTACTTACATCTGTGACTAGTCTCTATAAACAGCTTCCAGAATGAGATATTGAGTGGAGAATTCGATGCACTGCCTCTCTACAAAGGGTTCAACTGCAGTTGAGGCTCTAATATTAATACACACATCTGCAGATCAAAACTTCCCATTACTCTTACTATAGGGGAAATATTTTCTGCCTCTATTTAAGAGAGAGAGAAAAGTAATGATTACAGCGCTTATGGCTCCTTATTGATTTTGTACACTTTTTAAAAAACAGATGTTGAATTTACTTATAAGCATGTCCTTAAAATAATTAAGCTTAGATGTATTCATTACCCAACTAGGAATAACTGACTTATAAACTATTCAAGACTTAATTTCTTCTTGACATAGATTGCATACCTCTCCAAAATATCTCCTGACCACCATGCAGAAAAGAACAAAACTTTCTCTTCATGAAAGACAATAACATAGAAGAGCATATTCTCTATTTGGCTAAGCTTCAAGATGTTTCTGATTTTTTTGGTTTCAATATTTATACTACTTTTAACTCAGCAGCAAAGAAATCTTTTATTACCTTACCCATTGCAATGAATACTTCCTAAACAGAGCAATGCTCAGACACTCTTAGTAAACTTTTACATACATTTCATCAAATATATATGGGTAACTACTTGAGCATTTGATTCTACCCCAGGGGCAACACAAACATAATTGTGCTGTAGTAAGTACCAGCAATCTCATCTGCCAGTAGACTACAACAAAAAATAAGATTTTTCTATTTGCATGAAATTACATCCTTTTCCAGAACACTGTGCCTCCTGGCGCAAGTTTTGCATCTCCTCTCCCCCCCCTCCCCAAAATACAAGTTAATCAATTCCACGCCCTCCAGCCCTAAATTCTTCCTAGAGCCCCACTGCTCACCAATTAACTTCCCCAGTACCAACACCACAAGACCCCACTGTGCAGCCTCTGCTCTTCCACAGACACCCACACCTCCTGCCCCGCAGCCCCAAGATGCTCCCCCCATTACCTGCCCTCATTGAGACTCTTCATCTCCTACCAGGCAAATTTCAAGAGTGCTTTACCTCCCCCAGCCACAACAGCAGACAGAAGAGATAGAGGGTCAGAAGGGCTGGATGGTGATAAAGCCAACAAAGTAATCAGCTGTTTACCCAAGTTCACTAACACAGGGTTGAGTACTTAATTAGCTACCTACACCTTTGTGCATCCTGACTGAGAGAGGAAACTGCCTCTGAAGAGCAGCTGGCATCCTCATCAACCTCCCACCCAGCAAGTATGATAACAGAAAGGCCAACCATCAACCAGGGTGTTTACCTGACACCCCAATTAAGGTGTTAATGAAGGCAGGCAGGCTGCAAACACTATCAATGTATTACCCCAGGCTTGCTTTCTACTATCTCCTGACCTTCTTATATGCTCAGTTCGGCAGGCCAGCTTAAATCTAACACTGCCATTTGCAAAAATCTATTTCTATTAAAGGGAAAAGCAAGGGGAGGTTTCTATCTGAGCATGGACGTGAGCCTATAAAGTCCCTTGAAGTCCTAGACAGTGATCCACTCCGCTTTCCAGAAAAATCTGAACTCATTAGGTACTTTCCCAGTTAGCCTGAAAATCCCTTGTGTGCTTAAATGTAACGACCCAAGTATGCCTGAATGTGATGATTTGGTGATGCTGGCATTCCTATATTTGCAAACTGGCGCAGTGTTTTATGCTGCCAGATATTCCCTGAGCCCTCCCCAAAGCAGGACAGCCACCCCACGCAGCCAGAGGTGAGCGGTGCAGCCCTACAGGGAAACAAACAGGAGAAAGTTTGGCTTTAGCCTGTTACTTTGGGCACGTAGCATCAGTGAAAAGGGGGAGATATAGGCTTTGCTTCTTGGACTAGCTTCAGGTTTTTATATTTTGTATTGGGTTTTTTTAGTATGTTTTTTATATTGTATATTTTTATATGTATTCTTATATAATACATTTTTTTAATAATTTTTTATACAAAAACAATGTAATGTAAACCACACAAAAGCTCCAGGGAGCAATGACTATAACCTTAATTCATAAGAGAAGTGCAGGGCTCTGCATAGTGATTTTAAGATTACCGAAAATTAGCTGTCTCTTCCACGTTCCTTTTCAGGGGTTCCTTAAAAGTCCACAGATCCCTCCGGTTTGATAAGCATCCTTATTAAAACGGCTGCTGGCACACTACTACCCGCCGCCGAAACGGGCTGGGCAGGTTGGATGCCAAATGCATGTCTCTCACATTTGCTATTGTTTCGCTCTGTTTTCAGCGAAGGTGGTTGGCACCTGACCTGATTAAGTCCCTCAAGGTGCTGAAAAACCCCATGCAGGCAAAGGGGAGCGATGAGTGTTTCAATGAGGCAGGCCGGGTCCTGTAGATCTTCAGAACTGCCTCTGTTGAACGTACAGGGGAAAACCCAAAATTCTGGGAGGCAGACTGAATTGCTCACTGTGGAACTGGGCATTTACGCTCCTCGTGAAGCAGCTGGTCAGTTAAAATAGTAGACTGGACTCTGAATTGCATTAGGGAGTTAACGGGTTCATCAATGACTCATTTAAAAGAACGAAACTTCAAAATGAACATAAAGTATCATTATTTTGAATATTTTTTTAAGGAAAGCAAGTATCAAAATGTAAAAAATCTGAATACAAGCGATTTACTGTAGTAAAAAATAGTATTTGCATCAGGTCTATCAGGTTCTTTTGGCAAGTGAGATATCAAAGATGAAATCATTATACAGGAAAATCAAATCATTGTATCTGCTAACTGATGAAAATCATTCAAACATTGCATAAATTAATCATTCCTTTAGTGCTGAAGGCGGCTTTTTTTTTAATGCATCACAGGAACAAGGTTTTACTGATTAATTGTCGGAGGAGACACAAAACATTTCCTGCCTGAGACAATCTGGAAAAAAATGAAAGTCATTTTATCAAGACCTTTATATTAATGAAGCCGGAAAAGGCACGCGTGTGACAAACAAAAATATCTCTTTGGTCTAGGAAAAAAAAAAATGTCTAAAGGACAAGTTAGATGCTGTGATGCCTGGGGTTAAAAAGAAATTTCTCCTCTAAGGCTTGTAGTTGTATAACTCGCATACTGAGGGAGAGTAACACATGTTCATGAAACATTTGTGAGTGGCTGTTGCAAGATGTTGGAGATGAATGGTTGAGCTGATGCACTGTGGCAGCGGTTGTCGATTCTGGAGTTGTGAATGAGTATCAGCCAGTTTCAGCCTCTGCCCTGCCTCCAAAAAGGCTAAAAAGGAGGGAGGTCTGGCTACCAAAAGGTCATGTGTACATATGTGTGAAAAGAGAGGGGAGGATGAAAAGGAGATATTTTGACAGGTAATCAATTGAAAACCATTATACTAATGATAAAGGAATCAGCTGGTTTTATCAGCTACCCAGGTTCTGCCTGGTTGCCTGGATAGTTTGCCATTACCAATGGCCTCATTCACTTCGGGCATCCTAGGACAGACCCAGCTGGGAAAGGATCTGAAGGGGGGTGCGGTGGTCCTGCGGGCCTGCAGGGGAGGACATGCCACGTGCCGCTATGAGAACGTGAATTGGTACACGGCAGAGAAGGCAAAGTGCCCGTCAGTCCTGACCTCGCCGGCAGCGCGGACCGGCTGGGCGGATGAGTCAGACTGACGGGGAGCTCTGTGTCAGCCGAACGTAGCAGCTTCCCATCTGCCGGCGGTGCTTTCACATTCACAAATTTTCTAGGTACCTCGTGGAAGATGATGCACTCAGGAGCCTGCGTGCTACGAAATGAGTTCTATAAGCACACAAGAAAAAAAGCTGTAAGTTTATTTATGAGTATTTCTGTTCCTCCACTCCCCTTAATTTAAGGCTCTGTGCGTATTTTGGTCCTTTGGGCACAGTTGTTCGTTTTCGCTGTGTAGTTAGTTCCTTCAGCTGCTGGCCGGGCTCTCCGAGGGCACAAGCACGTCAAACCAGCCCGCCCTGAGTTTTGCTTCACCGCAGCGAGACTCAGCTACCTGATTTAAAGATAATGCCAAAACCTCCACTGAGAGCAGCCTCTGCAGGGCCGATACGTGAATGCAGATGTGTGTGTGGGGGTGGTGACCCCACAGCAGCTCCAGGCAGTCCATCATGCGACCGGGTCACAGCTCAGCCACCTTCAGAGCTGCAGAGCCTGCGCCTAGCACGGCCAGCGGCACTGCTGCCAGTCACAGCGACGAGCGAGCGGTCACAGCCTGGCACCGAGGGAGGAGAGGGGAGAAGGATCTTAAAAAAAAAAAAATGAGGAAAACTGGCAGGGGGGTTATTAGCAGGTGGGGTAATTTACTCTCCTTCCAGCTCTGTGTTTAAAATGGATTCGATTTCCAACTGATGGCGTTCTTTTAACCCAAACTGGCAAAACAGACCACCAGCTGTGGGAAAAGAACTTACAAGCAGAAAACATCTAAAATATTTATAATGATATTTTTATATTTAAGGACCAACAAAATAATATGAATAAAAAGTAAACAGTACGTGAATCCATTAACATAGAACATTCAGCTTTTGCCATATGCTGCGCTAAAATAAGGGTAGTATATGTTTTTCTGTCTAAAATTCATAAAACAACATTTGCCTATCATTTAGTAGTACGAATTTGCTCACAGAAGCTACTAAATAATGACAGCATATTATTCAAGTATGGGTCAGACCCAGAGAGGGCTGAAGACAAGGGCTGTGATCTAGCAGCCGTTCCTCCCACACGTCCCCGCCGGTCCGTGTCCTGCTCCGGCTGGAGTTGACCGAGCAGATGGTCTTCCCCTTGCGCTGCACTGGGTCCTGAGCTGAACGGGCATGCTGAAGTTCTCTAGGACACCTGTGCAAGAACACTCTTCAGTGTTGGATTCGGGCAATATGAGAAATTTCCCAGATCACAGAGCATCACAATCTCCGTTAGGGGCCACAAGTCTGGAAATGTGCAGGGAAATTATTTCACTAGCAGAGAAAAAAACCCATTAGCCTCTGATCTACGCAAGAGAACCTTCTCCTGGGATAAAGATGACTTTGGACTGAACTCCCTCCTTAGCCTGAGGTGAACGAGAGCCACGTTTCCAAGGGAGTGTGCGTGCTGTCAGGCTGCAGGGCAGCCTAGGTGAAGAAATATCCTCATGCTGCTGCAAGAGAGGCATAGTGTGGGCAGGGAACCAAGCATCATGGGGACATGGGAAGGTAAGGCATGGAGGAACAGGCTCTACTCGAGTAATTAGGGAAATCACCTCAAAGGGGTAGTCTTGATCTGTGGTGCCTGGTCTCAGGATATTTTATATATTTTAACCAGTAACTATTTCATGTGAAATGCCTGTGTCTGCACAGCTCACCAGTGGATGCCGGGGCACCAGGCTGCAGGGTCAGGCTCTGTTTCGCTCCCTCAGTTCAGTCGCATTCCTGTGGTACTGTTTGTTGGGCTGAGCAGAGTGTGCAGAGGCGGGCACCCACCTGCACCAGCCTGGCACATGGTGGTTGAAGTTCTCACCTGGGAGACACGTAAGTGAGTGGAGGCTGCACAAGGCAGCTATGCCACTTCCCAGGAGGTGTTCCCCCACTTATGGTGGCCTATAAAAGGCAGGTACTGTCATGTTACTCCTATTTCCTTACAAAGACAGCGGTAGGTTCTGATCAGTTGTTCCAGAAAAAAAATCTGGAAGTGGTTAGTACTGGGAGAGGACTCCAAACTTCGCTTTCTCCATGGATGGAGGCGTCCCACTGCCAGATCAAATGACAGAGATCAGCTCTTGCCACGGAGTAGGAGTTCAGATACTCTTCTTGTGCTCTAACAACTAACCTGTGGTGACTTCTCACTCAGCCTCAGGTATTCAAGTTCCCACTTTGGGCTTCCAGTTTTCCCCATTGAGCTTCCTGGAGCTTAGGCACCCAGTTCTCACTGCAGCATTTTCAGTGGGTCATTATGTCTACAGCAACCACTGAGATACCGGCTTGTAAATGTATCTTTTACAAGCCCTAGCCCTAACTCTATTCAGTAACAACTTTCTGAAATATATGTTTCCATCAAACTGTTTTAATGTGGTTATGCCCTTCATGTAAATAAAATACTTTCCTGTTCCTTTCCTCTATGGAACAAATTAGATTTTTTTTTTTTATCATCTCATTACAACATCTGTTCAGCAGAGTCAAGTCCAATACAGTTCTGAGGTCAGTTCCTGCAGCCTGAGAAAACAGAAAATGTTATTATCCTAATTTAGCAGTGATAAAGCGCTGAGGCCAGCAGTTCACGTTCAGAATTCCCTGACGTGCTCAAAATTCTTTGATTTTGGATAGTTTCAGAGCCAAGAAACAATGTCATTCCGTAGAGGGGAAATCAAACAGTGTGGAAATAATTTGGCTTTGGAGGACTCATGCTAACATGAAGGCAAGTGAGGGGCTTAGTGCAGGATCAGTTTCATCTACAACCTTAAGACATCATTTAAGTTCTTACCTTGCAAATAATTATGTATGTGCTGAACTTTAATTATGCAACTGCTAAAAGAGCCACATAATATGCTGGAAGCCTGGTAACATTTAACACCAAAAAGTTGTTAATGATGTGAGAACAAAGCTATACATTCATGAGCACCATCTACTGGTATATTCCCTATTAGCTTGTAATTCGCTTATAAGCAAACATCTCTCGCAGAATCACAGGAGCTCCATCGCCCTGCGTTCTGCCATCCTCCTCTCCCGGCTGTGCTGTGCCACAGACTGTGCTACACCTCGCATGGCGCTAGGGGTATATGTGTAGGCAAATTTTTGAGTTCTCAAGATAGAATTTCAATACATGAAGAAGAATTTCTCTTTATTAAGATTAGAAACTGCAGAAGCGCTAACTAATTTTAACTTTCAATAAACATCTCCATAGGCTGGAATGTTCCTGCCTCAGAAAAAAAAATAATGGTAATAAACAACACTAAAAACAAGTTTTCAAGGTGAAGCCAATGTACAGCAAAAAACTGGATCCATTAAAGCCGATGGTAAAATTTCCTTTGAGTTAAACAATGCTAGGGTTTTTTGTCAAGGTGTTTCAAGTCCCACACTATATGCACATATTGAGATTTTATGCCATATTGAGGTGTATGTTCTATGAAACTGGCTGAAGTCTACCCAGAAGACATCATTTCGAAGTGCTAACACTCTGAAAATGATGCAGTTCTTTGTGTTGGAATGTTGAAGGGCATTAGCGCGTACGCTTATAACGCTGGCTGCTTGAACACTCAGCCGTACGCTCAGGCAAAGAGCTGTGCATCAGACCTGTGCTCCCGTCACTTACTACAGGCAGAATAACTCTGCTGACCCCACAGAAGTTACGCTGAAACAATTATGGGCACTTTTTGGCATGTGTGGTTACCTAAAACATTTTCTTTCTTGTGTTTATACCAGACAGTACACCAACAAAATCAAACAGAGCTATGCATTGTTTAAAATACGGGACTAACATATATTAACAATCTCTTGCCCTTCTACGTATAATTTTAGGATGTTACCATTCCTACGACTTGCATGATTTCACCAAACTACAGCATGGGTGTATATCAAGTATTCAGAGCTGTGTTTATCCTATACCCAAATACCTACCAATTTCAACTAGAATACGAGTATGTACTCACGAAGGTTTGTGCTGCTTTACATGGAACCTCACTCCTTCATTAAAACAGTTCTGGTTCATTCATCCATGTTTCTATAAATCCTTTAATCAAATTAATCAATACTGCATAATAAATAACACCATTGTAATCAAATTTCTGGTCAAAATTCTCAACAATGTGCAAATCACATATGGCCAAAGTGGTTTACAAGTTATGAGCAACTTGTAGAAAGACATTTATCCATCTCTCAAGTCCTCAGTTTTGTACAACTTTTTTATAAATTGTATTTTCAGTGCCTTGTGTTCTACCATAACCAACGACAAAGAAACTTAAAGACAATCTAAAAAAGAATAGAGACTTTTTTCTGCATTTGAAAACTCTTTGCGGAAAGACAAATTATCCTTTCCTGGAAATCTGCTATTAGTTTGCCCAAAAGCAGAATGTTAATTTAAAATAATATCCTACCAAGGAGAAAACACATCTCAGAAAAAATAGATTTGCAAGCTTAATTAATGCATGATTATACTGGCTTCTTAAAAATCAAGATTAAGCATATATTTGAGGCTTTTTGTGCAATTAGAATTTAGATACTTATCATCATTTTTTTTTATAGATATGTAAACTGCCTTTGACAAAGGTTTTGCTTTATTGTTTCACTGTGGAAAACCATGAGGGTTTTTTTATTTGTTTGTTTGTTTGTTTTAAACCTGCAGTAGCAGCTATGTTATTTCCAAGTACGTCACCTCATAACTGGACAAAGCATTGCTCTTCCCATAAGACCATAAGCACCATAATGGATGTGACACTGCAAGAGCAAGTGTGGAAAAGCCTGATGGCCCTTCTTATCTGAAAGTCAAGGAACTGAACAAAGATTAAGTTTCCAAAGCAAAGAGCCGTTCATCACTTTCAGCCAACTTTAAGCTTTGATTCCTATATTTATACAGTTCATTACTTTTTCACAAGAAGCAAAATGTTCTTGTTCCATAGCTGAATCAAGCTTTTGAGAATTTAGCAGCATATGTATTAATCATTGCATTCTCTTCATTTTTAAAAGAGAATATGTAATACAAAGGAAGACAACAAGTTTTATTCTCCAAGAAAAAGCAACAGCTCAGCTTCACAACATTAACTTTGACAAATATTCATGAAACCATAACTTACCGGGTCCAAAAAAGCTCATATTTAAATGAATTCATTTCCACAACTATTCTCATGTAGGCTTATTTTTAAACATAAAAGAATTCCTTACTTCCATTTCCTATACTATTTTAGCTTCATGCTTTCTCAGAACAGCTGTGCCCAACTTCATATTTATGCAAACATTTTCTTCACACTATTTTCCAGCTACTCTTCTGTTAGGTTACAGAAATGTGTGTTGTTAGACATAGAGGGTGCACTTTTTGAAAGCACTTGGGAGTCAGGATCTTGGTTTTCATTGAATTGCTATTGCGGACGTGATTTCACCTTCTTAGGTCCCTTCAAAACCAGTTGTTTCACAGAACAAGAGCAAACCTGTTCTTCTCTACAACACCACTTAATCTGCAAGTTATTAATTTTAACTTCTGATGGATTTAATATAATCATCAGAATTTCCTTATTACAAAACCTATTGTATAACATAATGTAATTTGCTATTAATGCAATGGAATCTTATGTCAGAGTCTAGAAATTAGACCTCCTAGATAGATAGGTTTCTATTTCTGCGTATGCCACTACTTTGCTACACTGTTTCCTTCCATTCTCTGTGGGTCAACTTACTCAACTATAAAAAATATAAAAATTGTAATTATAAAAAATTACTTCCTTCGGAGTTTTTGGATATATTTGCACAAAATCTTGAGCACCTGGGCAGAATAATGCAGGCTGTCGTTCTGCAGATGTTTAACCTGAACTAATGTTACACAGTCTTCCAAGCATATTTCTCTTTTTCAAAATGAACTCTTGGTGTTTGCCTCCCTTTGCAAAGTATTTTCTTCTTTACAAATATTTTATGGTCCTTCAGAACCACTTAGCCTAGGGAAAAACAAGGACATTTTTCTTTGCACAAAATCTATGGATCTGACCATGAAAATGGTTTTTCTCCTAGCAGCATATGCAAATTTGAAAATCTATAAAATTAATCTTGCTTTGCAGAAGTTGGAGAAAATCTGAGCTCCTAGAAAACATATAATGACGATAAGAAAACTGTCCAATGTGACAGAATTGCACAATCAGAGCATGGATAAGGTTGGCATGCACCTCTGGAGAGCATCTTACCCAGCTCCCCTCTCAGAGAAGAGTTAGCCACAGCAGGTTGCCCAGGGTTCTGTCCAGGTGGGCTTTGTATCTCCAGGGGTGGATAGTCCACAACCTCTCTGGGCAACCTGTCCCGGTCTTTGTCCATCCTAACAGTAAAAGTGTTTTTTCTGATGTTTAAACGTGATTTCCTGTATTTCAGTCTGTGCCCATTGTCCTGTTACTGGGCACCACTGGGAAGAGTCTTGGCTCTGTCTTCTCTACACCCTCCCTTCATGCAGTGCCAAGATCCACCTGACCCTTCTCTTCTCCAGGCTGAACAGTCCCGGCTCCCTCATCCTCTCCTCACAGAAGAGATGCTCCAAGCCCTTCCGTGTTTCAGTGGCCCTTCCCAGGACTTGCTGTAGTCAGTCCGTGTCCTTCTCGTACTGGGCAGCCCAGCTCTGGACATGTCATGTGCCAATATGATGTACCTCTTCCCAAAAAACAGATCTTCTTAAGTGGTTTGAAATAGTATGGTTATACCTTCATTTATCCTCTTCAAATGAATTGTCATTAAAAGCTTTATCTTTTACCACCCTTTTACAGATGAAACACCTTGTAAAAATCAATGAGTGTTTAAGGTGTGGATCAATGGTGTAATATGGCATTTAATCTTTATGTGAGAACAAACTGCTCTAATTGGCTACTCATTTAGTCTTAGGATCTCTTCCTGGCAGGCTTGGTTAATGCAGACTCTCTGACCTTCGTATCTGTACATTATATTCTTTGACTTTTAGAACAGTTTTTTTCTCTGCTGCCTCCTCAGCTTTGCTCATTGCATCTAATTCAACGACACTTCAAGACAATAATGAAAAATATTACTGTGGATTTAATATTTAACATCTTATCTTAAAATTGTTCTATATGGAAAATTCAGATGAAGTCAACGGGTGTTGTGGGATCAGACTGACAGCAGGCTATTTAAACTTGTAGTAAGGAAAATATTGCTAGGAAAGGATTTAGATAAGAAAGAACTTGCAAGCTAAAAATATTTAACTCAAAATGTAAAAAAAGAATGCACAGTAACAGCAAAAGACCCTCTAAAAATCCCTAATCACATTCTCAACAATGCTGCTTAACCCAGTAGAGAAAGGAACACAAGTTTCAATCAGTTTAGACTAAACATTTCTTATATTAACTTTCATTATGCTCCATGCTCCTCATATATAATATCATGCTGGTCCCACAGATAATTAACTGGTAAAAATTTTTTTTCATGCAAACATTCTTCTTTCTAAACAAAGCTCCATTTCTCTACCAATTTGGTGGTGAAAAGCCCAATATTAAGAACAATTTACATTTCTTTGAAGAATCTTAGGAAAATCATATGCATTTACAAAAATACTTCAGAATGATTGCTAAGTGAAAATCAAATGGCAGATTGTTTTATTTCTGACTGGTACAGAAGGGATAATGAGGCCATAAAACTAGCAGAAGATCCTAAATAAAACTGGAGAGACAGCAAGTCCCAATTCCACAGGACCATGGGAATTCTTCAGGCAGATGATGATCTGTGTGGCATCTCAAGGTAGAGAAAAAGTCTGAGTTTACTTGCAGGAAGGCTGCTCTCTTATCTAAAGTATATCTATCTCCTGCATAGCCCGAGGGGATGGATAGGTAAGTATTTCCTGCGGATGAAATCAGCAGCTCTCCGACAGAACTGATTAAATCCTCTTGCAGCAAGCTGGATATTTATTAAAAGTTATTTACTTCAATTACGGATGCACCTATACATATTAAGTACTGTGGAGTCATATAGGAGAAAAGATTAAAACCAACGATTTTACAATCATATTAACTATATGATAGGAAATAATTAATGGAAACTCCAAATACTCGTGAAAAGAGTACAGCAGGAGAAAGTTATGATTAGCTTCATGAGCAGCTAATAGATGTTGGCTGCTGCTTAACTCTGTGAACGCGCGGTAGCATGCTGGGAAATCCTGAGGAAGGATTTGAACGAGGCCAACACAACGGCTAGGCAGACATTTGTCAATGAAACAGTGCTTTCAGTAAAAGTTACTCAATTTATTTCTTTTCTTCCCTTAGGCAGTGGAGTTTTGGGTGTGCAGCAAAGGGATGCTTAATAGGTCTCTGATTGAATCAGCAGCGTTTTCCTTAACTAAGAGCAGGTGCCGCACGTTACCTTCTGTGATGTGTGCCAGAATATTGGACAAACACTGAGCATATGTTTCATAAATAAGCAATAGGCATATAGCAAATATATTTGCAATATGCTGTAGTCACCAGGTACTGAGGATATCATGAGAGTTTGGGATAAAAGTGTTTTGACAGGGCAGGAAAATAAAAGTATTAAAATTTCAAGCTTGAAAATAAAAAGAAATCAGCTATGACATAACAGAAAATTTTATATGGTTTGGGAATTGATGCAGCACTCAGTAAGAATTTCTGTAAAAATGACCGCTCCAAATCTCAGGATACCAAATGATGCAGGTATAAACCACGGCAAGTTTGTTTGAATTTGGGTTTCAAGTGTTACCAGACACCCAGCAGAAAATTCAAAATAATTATGAGTATCCTAGGGTTGGGCTGTTTAAATTTGTTTACTTTTAAAGTCTTCCTGTTATAATCAATATCTATTTGCAGAAAGACAGCTACAGCAGGCTATGAAACAGTTGGATAGATTCTGCTTCAGCTCAGTGCTCAGCACTGAGCATCTTTTTTGAAAGCATGTGTGAGCAACACTGAAAAGATTTACCTCAGTTCTCCATAAAACCTAGAAGTGTACAAAGATGAACCATGAAAAAGACTTTTTTTTTAATATCCTTTCCCATTTCTATTACTGGAAATCAGTCTAGCTGGAGATTGCAGCAAAAAGTGATATGAAATCATACAATGTTTGGTAATCTACTTTTTAAACTAGGATTAAGACAGGAAAGGCCAGAAAAAATACAATTGGCTTGTGATGTACAGCAGGTCATACAACATGATCAAATGGTCCACAATAGCTCTAAACCTCTTATCACTGTTAGTATAAATAGCATTCCTGAATTGTCCCAAGCATTTTTCCTAAGATGTAAAGCATCCATTTGGGCAATGTGTCTTCTTTTAAATCTCCTAGTGAAGTCGTCTATGCCTTTTTAAACGATAATCTGTTCCTGCCCACACTTTTCCTTCTGTAACCAGCAAGGTGGATGAGCTAGAGAACCATGACTGCTTCTTATGATGGGCACTGCGGTAGACCCACACAGAGATGAGATGACACATCGTTAGTCAGAGAATGATGAGTGAAGCAGGAAATTGTTTACAGCAAGAGGTATGCATCCATATTCAACCACCAAATAAGTAGAGAGTGAATGGCAAAGTCAACAATCTGAACTTTGATGGGACATGGTCATAAAAAGTGTTCCAGGTGTTGAATGGTCCTGGAGTGGGAATGGAAAATAACCGAACAGGATCGGCAGGCAACCAGACTGCGCAATCGGATAGGGTCAAAGGATCAGGAATAAGTAAGATAACCTGAATCAACCAGCAGGTCTGACCCAGAAGATCAGGAGGATGTGTAAGAGCAGCACAGACAGATCAGTGGGTGTCCACTCAATTGAATGAAAGATGCGTTGGGGCAGAAGCAAAAAGCAGCACACACTAGAAGTAGGAGAAACCACAAAGGACTATTAGGCCACCAACCTGAAATGGGAGATGAAGACCTCATCCCTCGAGCAAGCTGTTTGCTATGGTCACACAGAATCAGCTTATTTTCACAAACAGCACAGTAACTGAAACGATTGCTAACAGGGAAGAAGCAGTAACTTGTGTGAAAGCCAACAGAGGAAACTTGGGCTGAGAAATGGGAAGAGCTATGGAAATGCACTGCAATATCCCAGTGCTGCACCAAATGAAAACAGCGTTAGTGGAACCTGCAGCCTCTCTGTAAGTAGCTTCGCTTAACTAAACACAGCTTGCCCTTGCAGACACAGAAAGTGCTTGTGTTGACACCCAGCATGCTCATAGGGAAGATCTTACGTAGCCCAACTACAACTTCCTCAGGTTTAAAAACAATATAGACAAACCGAACTCCTTCAACAGCAATTTTTTTCCATATGGTAAATGGTGTACAGGAAGGCAAACTCAACAGTAACACTGATGTCAAAGAAAACACTGTACTTCCCGATTATACCTTTACTTGTGAGTTTAGGTTGAAATAATACCTTTAATTAAAACTATTAAAACCTCAAATCAGGGTTGTGGTGTTGCATAAATGATCACGATTACAGTTATTAGTGAGTTGCCAATAATTAAAAGCATCAGAAGTCTGACGATCTTTTTTTTTTTTCCTTGAGAGAGGATTAGTCTACTACACTGCACACAGCTAAAATCCAAAGCACTCATAGAGTAGCACATCCTTTAAAACTGTTACAACAGACCTCAATATTTAAATTACCACTTGCAGTGTTGAGCAATCAAAACTGCCATGTATTTCTATTTCAGCTGCCTGTGAGTCAAAAGAGCATCATCACATGGCACACTGTGTCTGCCAAAATGAATGCAAATCTTTATTCACGCTGGATACGTCCCCACTAGACATCAGAGGAGGGTTTCCTCACCATCAGAGGAGGGTTCCCTCACCTATACCTTTCTGGGCTCCTTGAGTCTTTCAAGTATTTTTCAGATGCCTTCTTATTACCCAATACTTCTCCACTACCCAACACACAGTTATCAACACCACTGTAGTCTCGCTGCAGTTCTCTGCAATATATTGGTGCAGACAGATATTAGCTTTGTGCCCGGCTCGCAGGGGAATCGATGAGATCCTGGCATCAGCGCTGCTCAGGGATGAACTCCAACTGACTCAGATGAAGGCAGGATTTTACCTCAGGTGTCTAAATGGCTCCCAATTTATTAAGTTCTTACAGTTAAGAAAATTATCTGGATGAAGTGTATCAGAATATCCTTAAATAAGTCACTGCGAACAATCTTGTTTACTATTTACAAAGGAATCATTAAGAGCTGCAATTGCTGCTCAAGAGCTGTGCTAACTAATTAATACTCCCAATGCCTTTGTGAGAGAGATCATTACCACCGTTCATTTCAGCAACGGAAAACAGAAATATAAGCTAAGTGACAGTGAATAATGGTGACAAATGATTCAAAGAAGACTTTGGGGACAGGCAGGTCTAGAAGACTACATTTATGAAGCATTAATGTTAAATATGCTCTATGTTACATTTAAGGTCTTGTTCCACAGGTCGTTTTCCATAAATTGAATGAAGGATTTCTGGCTCTAAACTGTTGCTCCAGGCAAAGAATTCTTTCATCAGCACAGCAGGGTCCTAAGACTGAATATTCTGCCCTCTGATTTCTACACCATGTTCTCCCAACCACCAACAGCCCCCAATTCTGTGACAACCAGAGGAGCGGATGAGCCCTGCAACTGTATTACCTGTGTAATGCTCAGTCCAGATGGAGAAATCAAGAAGGCTGGCAACAGTCTGCAGGCCCCAAAATTTTGAAAGTCATTGATCATACCAGTAAGTTGCATAGAGCCAGTCTACATTATCAAGCTACCATCGGTCTAAGTTAGACGTGTTTATTTCACTTACTGGTCAGTTCTGTGATATCCAAAATGGCAGGAGTAATAACAGGGTAAGTTCTCTGCTTGTGGTGCAATTCCATTACAATGATGGCAATAGAGTATTTGGCCAAAAATATTATTTTAGGATTCATCATAACCATTTCTGGGACCTGGTGAAATACTTTTTTTCATTTCATGCCAACTTCTGAAAAATCAGGAGCGTGTAACAGAAGACAGAAAATTCTGATATTAGTCAATGGAAATATGTGATTTTAATATATACACCATCTTTGTGGACTTACAGTAAATCTTCCATAGTCAGAAAGAACTGGAGCTCTCAAAACCATGCAGGTAAGGTGGCAAAGTGCCACCAAATAAATTAAATAAGCCACAGACATGCCTTCCTCAGAGATGACTGCTTTTTTGTCTCTGCAGCTTATGCACTATGCTTCACGAAATATTGTTACTATAAAAGAAATTTAGAGGGGGGTTGTGTGTTTGTTTTAATGTGATTTTAAAAAATTACTCCCAACACCTCAGTTACAGAATATCATTCAGTCAGGGGATTGTTCCCTTCTGTCTACGCTCTGGTTCAACTCTGACAAGACAAACATCCAAGCTTTAAAATTTATTAATTTTATTTTCTATTGCTTTGAAGAAAGAAAAAGTAAAGAATGGAAGAAAACAAAAAATAGCAGCACAGTGTATGATGCAACACAATAACTAAACAGTGTTAAATGCCATTACCATTCTGGAAATATTTGTGGCCTTTCAGACTCACAAAAAAAAATGAGTCTACATAAGCACTATTTCCTCTCCAGAACAATACCAACAGCCTTTGATTTAGCAGGGAAATGGTCACAAATGTGACATTAAAGTGGAATTAACTTTTTTTTGATCAAGATTCTTGTCCAAAACTTGTAGTTCAATACCACAAGCGCATTCTTCCCTTGCACAACAAATAATATAAATTTCTGATGAACGCAGGGAAAACTGTTGATCAACCAGAATGTTTACTCCACAATTTCAAAGCATCTCTGAAGGTCATAGAGTTGTTCACTGCCATAGATTTAAATAAATCAGCTCAAATATCGTTAACAGAAAGCCAGGCGCAGAGTCAGAGCAACAGATGCACTATAAATTCTTGGAGAACCAATACAAAAGGAATTTACAATGAAAAGGAAAGGTGAAGAGCAGGATTACCTCGGGGACAATAAGAATCTAATAAATGAAGGAATAAATAATGTTTATTGCCAAAGGTGTAAGTCTGAAAATATTAAGCAAAAAGTGATTATTCAGAAACAACTGAGAAAATAGGAGATAGCGTAAATCTTTCGTGAATAGATGAGTTTATTTTATGGCAGGAGATAACACGTAAAAACAGTGTGAGATAAGAAGTGTTTGGTACAGTCAGAGTAGCTAACAAATGAACTGAAAGAAAGAATATGATAAGGGAATGGTGCGGCTCGTAAGTGGCACAGCTGGCATGAGGAGAGATGGGAAATAAATGAGTGGAAACAGAAGCAAGAGAAGCAAATAAATATTTCAATAAAACTCAAAAAATTTATTAGAATTTTTTTGCCCTGCAAATCTTTTCCCAGAATGCAAGGTTTCATTTTCATTAGATTTTTCAATGAAAAATACTGCCTTTTTGTCACAGAAAACAGAGCTTTCCCTTAAACAGCATTTCCCCACAGTTTTCTGATGGTCCTTGTGGAAAACTGTTGCCAGCCTCATGATAGATCTAATGATCTACTGATCTACTGTCTTGCCGACAAAGGTGTACACATATAAACTTTAAGTCCAACTTAGGTACCAGTAACAGCTGCGTGACTGTGTGATTCAGTGCAGACTATCAAACCCATCTGAAATACTGTGTGTCATGATGGCTCCATGCATCAAGGTCTGCATTGCCACAAATATCCATACTAATTTAGGATTTACTTGTGTAGGACAAGTCAGGTTCTACACTGTGGTTTGCAGTTTGACTTGAAGGATTTGCTCCAGATTTCTAAGAGATTGAAAAGCTGCACCATTTCTTTGTATCCTGCTGACTGACCTACACTGCTTCGTAGCAGGCTTTGTCAGGAGGACTTGAGCTGTTAAGACCAGCAGGACAACTGAGTAAGAGATGGTAGTGAAACAAGAAAAGTTTGAGCTGTGAGATTTTGCACATATGAAGAAAGCAAAAGGGCAAGCGAGTGGATGAGCGTCCACCAGAGCGAAGTCAAGGACCAAGAGTATCTAAGGCTAGGACAGTGGCTTTGGGGCAACAAAACTACAGAGCAAGGATGGAGGGAATGGAAGGCTTTTTCCAGATCTTGGAAATATTGCCTTTAAAGAAGTAGTTCCTAAGAAATCCTTTACAAAGGATAAAAAATATGCAGATCAACTGGGATTTATCGGAAGTATTAAACTCATTTTGCTCCAAACATAAAATAATCAGTAGATTGGAACCATTCCCTGCCAAGCTCCTCTACTGGAACAGCTAATGAATAACCTACTGTGTTACAAATCCCTCATCCTCCACAATGTTTTACATCAGGAACCACTGCTAATAAAGGGGGAAGAAGTAACACCTATTTTCAGAGAAGCTATTATCAGAGCAGAATTACTCAGTATAATTTAAATGTTAAAACAACAACAACAACAACAACAAAACCCAGAAAAGGACTTTAAAATAAAGGAATCTGAGCCAAATGTCTCCAGCCTGAGACAACAATTAATCTCAAGAGAATATGTACTGTCAGTCTCTTGAATTCTTCCCCAGTCTGCTTTTCCTCTGCACTGAGTAGCGTCAAAAGAAGGAAATTGAAACCTCTGCTTTCTGGGATGAATAGATCTGGACAAATACATTGCCTCCTAAAGCATTAAGTAACTTCAATATTCAATAAGCACATCAGTGAAATAATACAAATGAAAGAGCCCAACCAATTACTCAGTAGGAAGAGGACTAAGTCGTCATGCCTGGCTCTGGCAGCTTTTAGTCAACCAGTGATATAAAGTAAATACAAAACTCCCCTAATAATCCCATGATGATTCTCCAGGCTCCATAAATCATTAGCAATTACTGTTATTATTATTTGATTGGTATTTTGGGATAGCAACTGAGATCAAGGCCTCTTTGTGCCAGGCACAGAGTAAGAAACTAACAAAAAAGTCATCTGCTCTCTTGTTCTCTGTTAGAAGGATTTTGCAACCCAGCATACCTGTAGGTAGGGTTTTAGAGTTTCCGTGTGGGAAGATGGAGCCTTCATAGTCCCCATGTGGAGACTATCCAATGATACTTCAACACCAAGGAACCTAGCGACTATAGCTGATTTGAAACAGTTATTAATTTCAGTACCTTGCTCGTATAGGATCAAGAGCATGGAGAACTGAAGATTAAGTCCAGAACTGAGGATCGAGCCCCAAAAAGTCAAGCATTGCTATTGTGACTTTTCTGCATTCAAAGAAATTCCCGTAATAAGCCCGTATAATACTGACTACACCTCTAATAACCAAATCTGGAGAACGTTTTCAGGTATTAGCAATACTGCCCGAGGTCATTCATATGATCTAGAGGACTCCCTTGGAAATAGAAATCTAGCAGCCAGGCTTGTTTAGCAATTCAAACAGTGTGAAATAGCCAGAAGGTGTGACTTCTTTAGATTAATAAAGAATAACCCAAAGGACTCTGAAGTCAAAGCATAACTAAAGAACCAGTCAAAGCTTCAGCACTTCATCTCATCAGACTTTTGACAGTATGTCCTGAGAGAGACTATTTTATCTTCAAAGTGACATACACTCTTTAAGTTTTGTTCACTGAACCAGGAATCTGGTGCAAAACCAACTGCAGTCACATTACCAATACTGAAATCCATTTTAAATACTGACAGGATTATACTGACCCTCAAAGGGCACAGTATCTTTCAGGTATTTTTTTTTTTGCTTGCCATCGGAGGAGACATTTCTGAGTAACTAAAACTCTATGTGCCAAAGCTCTGTTGTAATTCCCCTGGCTTAAATAAGCTCTGACTAGTTATAGACCTGACCCTAGAGAGTTACTTCTCTCCCATACATGGTTTATTTACAATTACAGGTAAAACAATGTCAAAGGAGCTTTTTGCCGAAAAAAACCCACCCAAGAAAATCATGTCACATCCTACTTCTACAACTGTCTTTTCCTCCCCTATCAGTCTGTGAATTCTTTCTCCCTCATTTTATAGCCTGTATCTCCCTCCCTTAATATTGTGGTTGTAGGATAGCACTGTGTCCTAGTGTTGGTGGAGAATGTTGACACAGAAAAATGCCTCAAATCTTCATTTCCTCCCCGACCGTTACATAGCGGAATCATTGCAAAGCAAAGCATGTTCCACTTCTGGTACAGAGGCTTTTATCCGGTGCTTGTCAGTAAATAAAGTACAAATTAACAATGGGTACTGACTGATGCCATAATAAGTGATTTACAAATTTTAATTGAACGTTACAGGATCCCTGAGAACTCAGTTCAAGACTTTTTTTATTAACAACTCTGGCCTTGATTCAGTAATGTAATTAAACAAATTAAAGCTGTAAAGCTTAAAAGTTTAAGCTAAAATCAATAAGAGTATCCACACACATAAAACCATGCACATGCACAAGTAACTTGTTGAACTACAGTCTTTGCAAGGGAGAAATAAGCGCCTCTGCTAAAAGTTGCAGGTGCCCTATGCTTCAGAAAAGTAGATCTGTATTGTTCAAAATTCAACATTCAGCAGCATCATTCACTACTTACAGAGCACAAATCTTCAATATTTCTATGAAAATGATGCATTTATCACTCTCAACTGGGTTAATCAAAAATAAACTGAGTATCTTGCTTTCTTAAATTTTGGACAGTGAATGAAGGGCTGACTCCCACCACTCATTACATTTGTTTGTCTGAGAGATGCTTAGTATGACAGAAGGAATGTCCTTCTTTAGCTGCTTTCTGAAAAGCCTGTTACGGAGATATTCCAAGTACAAAACAGAGCCATCAGAATCACATCAATAATTGTAGAAAATACATCCTCATCTCCTTCCGTTTATTATTTCAGCTGCCTTTAATAATTTCTTTATTAATATTTTTCCACTATTCTTTCTTTTCACATCCCACTAATAACCATCATCATAAATAATTCAGCTTATTTTATCAGGAGATTTGTCCAAAAGTCATGTCCTCTGTCTGTGCCAATTCAGAGTCACCTGGGTTTCTTCCCCTGGGGAAGCCAGCATGACCTTTTGGGGCTCTGCCCTTCATCCAAGGGCAACAAGAAATGCCATCCCATGACCACCTCCGGCTATTGCCTTGGTGCTTAGGTGGAGCGAGTAGCAGTAAGTAAGCATCTGCATGCTGGGGACGTGGTTCTTGGCTTGTGTTCTGTCACTTAAGCTCATTCTGCATAACACTAACTTTTAAGTCAAATTCTTGCCTTTTGTTATAGACAAGCTGCCCTTCTATCCCAGAAAACTCAGTTTCTAATCAGCAGAAAAAAGAACAAGGGATAAGAAGTAAAGCAGCATGCCATAGAAGACTACTCTAAAAACGCTGTATGGATTGTCTCCTTTAATGAATAATGAATCACAAGTACAAGCCTATTTGGAAATTCTCCAGCAGGTCATTCCCGTACCCTCAATGACAATACTACTGGGATAAGAAGTTACAGCCAACAATGTCATGGAGATCAAAACAGCCTTAAATAATGTTGACTTCTGTATTTTCAGCTCAGATATCAGCTTTTGAATGAATTGGCACTGAGCAAGAAATATACCTGTTTCAGGATACTGCATCTTTGGTGGGCAAAAAACTTCTTCAATAAAAAAAACTCAACATCACTTTATCCAAATTCTGCATGAAACACCTCAACACTATGAGACCGTAACAAAAATCATAACCCTATAGAAGAACAGCCGTTGTTCTTATCATCAGTGACATCGCAAGGAATGTACCTCATACAACATGTTTCATACAGGACAAGCAAACAAACCTGAGAGGTTCGCAACAATTTTAGGGGAGCATTAAAATCTATGCCATCACGCCAAGTCTTAAAAGGTGACCTGACCATTTGCTTGCTTGTATAATTCTTCCATGGAAATCTTTAGAAAAATTGTACTTCTTCTAGGCTTCAGTAAACAAAATCTGCCTGCAGTCCTCCTTTTCCTCACCTGCTATCCAAAGAGTTTCCTGCCCCTTGTCAACCAACTTGAACCATCATTATACATTTTTATGAAACAACTTAAGCAATTGAGTTCTATCTAACTTGGATAAGACAGACTATCAGTATACGCTTTGGTAATGAGAAGTTGGGAACACTTTAAGAAACAGGTTTTTCTGTCTATCAAACACAAGGTGTTTTGTACAACGTCCATTCAGACCCTCTCCACGACATGGCCCAGTCTGTGCTGGGAGGTCTGAGCTCTCGAGGTCTGCAGGATGAGTACTGGGGTTGAAACCCTAGAAATGGATCAAGATTGAATCCCTGATCCTTTGGTGTTACTGTGACATCCACTGAACAGTTACTTGGACTGTTTTTATAAAAAGTGGTTTTGTTTAGGATATATAACATCACCTTTTTGTATCCGGATATCTGTCTTTGACTTGCTGGTATTTCTGACACACGTATTAGTCTACGGTGAACTAAGGAAGACAGGTATTTCTATGAAGCAGGCTGAAAATGTTGCTGGCAAAACAATAACAGTTGGGAGGAATTTAAATTACGAAGTTGTTTCCTTTATATATCATCTCAACCTCCCATGACCAATGGAAGATTCCTCAGCTTTAAATTAATGGATTTAAATACCTTCCTTTAACATAAAAAAACCTTTAAAGTCTGTGGGCTTTTTCTCCCTTCACTGTCAGAGGTTAGATAATAAGTAGAGATCTAAATAAGGCCATCTCTGTCTTTTAGCCAGATAATGCCTTTGAAAGCTTGTGTAGCATAAAGAACACTGGCAGTGGAGATGCATTATATTAAATCATCCATTGACAACACACAGAATACATTTGAGGATAATGAATCCTATCTTACGATCTTACAGAGTAGCCGTGCTTTCACATCCGTTTCTATTTAGACAATATCATTCCGTGCCACCAAAATAAATAAATTTCCTCACATACATGAATTATGCATTAAACTTCTTAGCCTGATTTGCACATAGAGAAAGAAAATTATGGTTGAAGCCAACAGTATAAATGGCCTTTTTTGAGGCTTTATGCTAAGCTCTAGAGATCTATCACTTGAAAAGTGGCTCTTTTGGTCATATTTATTGACCCTAACTTTCTTTTAAAAAGTTTTTGCCTCTTAGTAAATTGAGTAGCAACATAAAATGGTAAAGTTCCTTCTCTTTGTCCTTATTTTGTGTAATGCTAGCTATCTTTGTCTTGTGCTTTGTCTTGGAGAGGTAAGGAAATATTTATCTGTTCTGATTATCCAATGTTGAACAAAAGTTCAAATCTGGTGCTGGAAATTTACTAGTGTGCTTAACAGTGATCTGCATATTTTGCAATCTATACAGCTAAAGTAAGCATGCTTCAAAGGGAGACGGAACAATTTCCATCTGCATTTAAAGGATTCTCCATGTACAGCGTCACTGCACAGAGAAAAGGCCGTTGTCTCTGTGGTTCTGCGCTCCTTTCCCACACCACCTAGAGAAACCACACCCAGATCACAGAAAAGTGAAAGAAGAGGGAAACAAGGACTTGAAGATATTTTTTTTCTTGTCTAAAACTTCCCAAAAATCCCCAAAAAACTTTGCAAACAGTTATATGCGCAAATCTTTTTGCAGTCTTGGAGTCACAGCCCCTATACGTTAAATGGCATTAGTACGGAAATAAACTGAAGCTCAATGCTGACCACAGGGCACAAGCAGCTGTGATGCATGATACGTGGTGAAACACCTCCGGATCTTGAATAATCTTCCCATCTGCAGAGCCAAGAGCAATCCAGTCTCTTAGGAACAATTTGAAGAAAACCTACCGGGAAGAACCTCTCCTTCCTCTCACTTGCTCCATCACCATTTCCACTCTTTCTTATCTTTCTTGTCTCTCCACTGATATTTAAATCACACAAAGACAACTGAGGCTATATTGTACCAGGACTTCATTATTTTATTTACATTCTCAACAGTATGCTTTCTGGTGCTATCACCTGACATTGCATTGTCCCAACTAATTCTTCATCTTTTATACGTCATTATTCTTTGTCAGTTTATTGCCTGTACATTGTGCTACTCAGTCACACAAGGTGGTGATCACTCTGGAAGGACCAAACCAAAGCTGAAGTCCATGTTCTGCTTTCAGAATCCAGTCAACCTTAACAAGTCTTGGGCTGGATTTGTATAAAATCTAGTGTTTCACAATTTCTGCCAGTGATTGGGTAAACTCTTGGGTTACAGTTTTTTGAGTTTCGATAGAAAAGGACAATTTATTCACAATGTGCTCATAAAACAGAAAGTTCTGCTTTCCATCGAGTTATCCTTATTAAGATGCAGTTCTTGGGAACAATTTATTGGCTTCTTTTTGGATACCGGCCTAGGGCTCTAGCAGTTTCTGCATCCCTTTATGCAAACTCCGTTGCAAAGATGTAACTTGGTCATCTGAGTATTTAATTCTTTCCATCTATGTGGTATATTATTTTTACAAATACTAGACAGTTGCAATTCATGAACTTTGGACATTTTCTGGAGTTCCTATGGATTCACAAAGGTAATTAAGAGAGACTGCAAAGTGTTAGATATTTAAATCCAATATAAAGAAGATAAAAGCTTATTCCAAAAAGCTTCTACCCTGCACGGCTGAATATTACACACTAGCTTTTCAAAGCACAGACACAGGTTTATCACTTTTAGTATTTCTGCCTTTTTTGTTCTTACCTTAGTACTAAACCAAGAGGAGTGTGAAAATTCTTTACTTTGAATAGAGGTCACCGAGCTGAAAAGGTTGAGACACAGAGTACAAGATGAGACAGACACAATCTAGTTGGCCAGATTCCATTGCTACATTCTGATGATGCTGTATTTCTTCCCATAGATCTAAATGATGTGTAAAACTACTAATGGCGGTAATTTCATAAGGTGTTCAATCCAAAATTCCCTCAAGCCAATGAAGGTCTTTTAGATTACAAATCAAAATACCTATTGTAAAATTAGAAAATAAAGCACATATTGAAGCAGCCTTTAAAAATCATTTTTAGTACTGCAAATTGTTTTCATTCTTGAGTATCATAAAACAAAAGATGAAAGCAAACAGAATTTAAAGGTTTTTAATCATAAATAATTTCTATCTTTTTCACAAACAGGCCATGCTACTTTGCTTTCAAATTTCATTTTCCAAATAAACTATTATCAGTTGTTCAAAATGCAAAGTGGAACTGGTTTTAATTTTACATGTCATATCATGTATGTATCAAGGTACTACATCAGGTCAGGTTAAATCCAATAATGTAACGTAAGCATCAGAAATAAGAAAGAATTATGTCACCGATGGCTGTTTGCAATTACATTCTGTACCAGGTGCTCTGTTTTCTAAGTTTCCACATAGCCTTTCCCAGCAAAATTTAAGAGTAAATTTGTATTTGTCTGCACAAATCCCCCAAAATCAAGGCAGCATTTTAACGCTTCATTTCTTATGTACATCAAGCATGACTAGCAAAGTATGAACAGTGAAAACTCCTCAAGTTCAGAACACTCTTGTGGGTTTTCAGTGTTACTGTAGGAAAGTGTCAGAACTGCAGTCAAACTTTTCATGGGGCTTTGAATCTGAGAGACCAAAGTGTCAAAAATAACTATTACAAGGATTTTATATACCTTAAGTACACAGGACCAGATTTCCCTTAATGTAAACTCATACCACCAGTTTAGCAACTGAGAATCTCATATAACTTAAAAACAAGAATAGTAAATTCTAGATTCCTGAAGAAAAACACCTTTAAAGCTAAATTAAACAAGAAGTCAATGTGGAGCTAAATTTTGCTATAAATGAGCCCAAATCTGGAAAAGGCATTTTTGGAATCGGATTTTTTTACATGAGAACAAATTGAAAGCAGGATATTAAATGGCAAAAAGACCATAAAGCACACCTCCTATCTATCTGATTATTTTGGATTGTAAGACATTTCTGTGCATTGTGTATTCTTCCCACTGCTGTGCACTGCATTGTAATATGACCATTATTTTTTCTTTATCCCAGTGAGGCCTATATTTCTATGCTTGTAAAGCTCTGTGGCTTGTGAAGTGCTTTGAGCTGAAATGTATTATATTAATGCAATCATCGTTCTTATAATGATGGACATTCTCAGAGTACTTCCTTTTATCTAGATTAATACAGTATGACAGCCAAATTGAGTTCAGAAAAGATAGAAATATCATTTTTGCATTTGTTAGACATCAGCTGGTGCCAATGTTCAATACCGAACTAAAGTGGGCCTTGACAAAACTTTCACTCTTCCTCTTGCGCTAGAGTCCCCATGCACCTTGGAGGACTCCTTCAACGCTTCCCTTGGGAACCCTGTGCAAGCCCCTGGATTTGGGAGATGCAGAGCATAGAAAGTCGCAGGCTTTCAACATACTGACTGCATTAGTAAGATAACGTCTTCCTGCTCTTTCCTGCTCTGGGGTTTTTGACAAAACAACAAAGATAAATGGAAGCTCCCTTTCCTTTCTGTAAAGTCTCAAAAGCAAAAGAACTGCAAGCCCGTGAACCTGAGTCTCACTATTATCAAGTTCCACCGAGTGGTGGGGTGAATTAGCGGAACTGGTTTATTCCTCTCCATTGTAAAACCAGCTCCATCAGCTTCCATTTTCTGCTGTGCTTGTGTCCAAGGAGCAAGGATGACACAGAAACTTCATACTGCTCAAAATTTTCATTAAAAATTGAAAATGCATGTTTTCCAAATTTAGAGTAGATTCTACTGAAGACTGTAGGAATGAACTCTTTACTGTCTTATACCTGCCTAATGAAGTGAAGCCTAAGCCACAATGTTGCTCATCCAACTATCCATTAAGCCTTTTCAAATACCTTTCAGCCTACCAGTTAATTTTAATCCAATTCAAAGGAGGGGCAAGGTCTTTGAGATACTGTATTGCTGAAAAGCTTGTTAAAACATGATAGAAAACATAATACGTATTAATGCCAAGTTTGAAAGGCTGCTCAACTACTTTCTCTGACAACAATGAAAATACATGGGAGAAAGCTGTTATGAACACTGGAACTAAAAAAGAAAAAAAAGAAAGGTTTTAATTAAAACTTCCATTTTATTAAACATGCAATAATTGAAATACAAGAGAAAACTCCATTGTACAACAGGCTTTGTAAATTCTCTCACTCTTTAAAAGACTTAGTTTTTCTCTACCCTCAATCAGGCAAGCCTGACCTCTCCTATCAAATGAGCAGTTAGAAAAACAAGGAAGATGATCATAGAATCACAGAATGCTTTAGGGTGGAAGGGGCCTTGAAGATCACCTAGTTCCAGCCCCCCTGCCATGGGCAGCGACACCTCCCACCAGACCAGGTTGCTCAAAGCCCCATCCAACCTGGCCTTGAACACCTCCAGTGATGGAGCTTCCACAGATTCCCTGGGCAACCTGTTCCAGTGCCTCACCACCCTCAGAGTGAAAAATTTCTTCCCGGTATCTAATCTAAATTTCCACACACTGAGTGGGTTCAACCTCTGTAAATTACTGTCTACGGCCACTGACTAATGGAGAGAGCAAGGGGTCACCAGTCTCCCTCATTCAGTAACTGTTAGATAAAGTTAGGCAAGAAGGACAAGGATCTTAGGATCTGGGAATGTACTGAGGCTACAAAAGAAAAGATTATGGTATTTCTGATGCCATCCTGAGTCCAGATCTGGTTTATAAACCCCCTGCTGAACCATTCTGTTCTTATAAACCGTGGATGAGATTCAACCAATAACTAATAGTAAAATTAAGATAGGAGAGAAACTACGCTACAGGTGGGGAAGACAGAAATAAATATGAAAGTTTATATGACAGTAAAGCTGTTAACTTGAAATTAATATGTCTTAGACTAACTGTATAAAACTGAGATGCTTTATTTACATACAAGCAGAAAACTTCCATAGGGACGTGTGACAATTAATACTTGCCTATGTACACTTCAGACTCTGAAAACTCAAGTCTGAAACACGATTAGATATTGCTAGTAGCTTTCTGGGAAAAGAACAAACAAACAAACAAACCCCCCCAAAACACTAAAAAGCCCCAAGATTCTCAGCTTTAAAAAATAAAAATAAAAAGACAAGCCAAGAAAAATCCTTGAAACAAAACCTGACGTGTGAAGGCTATTCCGGACTGTCAGTTCCTAATCCCAAGACAGGCGGAGCTCTGTACGCGCTGGCAAACTAACTCAAGTGCTGTTATTGTTGAACTGTTTGACGGTACAACACAGGGAACAATTCCTGCGGGCTCGTTGCAAAGAAGTGAGGGCCCTGATACCTGGAGGGCTTTTGTCAGTGCTTAATGAACTGTGGATGTAGAAAAAAAAAGGGGGAGAAATTTAATTCCTTTCTTTTTGTCCCAACTCCTGCAATTTTCATTGTTAAACTCTTATAATCTCGTTTTCTTGAGGAATTTAACTGCTTTCTGTCTTAGCTATTTCCTTTATGTCTTCAGTTTCTGCTAGCATTTACAGAAGGGGTCTGCTGAGGCCCAGGTCCAAAGGAGACTATCACCCTATGTGCCTTCTTATCCTGATCCAGGCAGGTTGTCTCCACCCATTATTCCTTGGGTATATGCTCTGCCAGAAAAAAAAGGTGAAAATGGGGAAAAAAGCAGAGTTCTGGGACAGCTTCCTTTACTTGTACCACATAACTAATAATGAGTTTTAGCTCATGTGTCTGTCTTATCTCATCTCAGATCTGTGATCTGTTTTCAGATCTCTCAAGTCGAGGAGATGTTCACTGGCAACAGCTGAACTTCATAATGACAGTAAGGACATGGAGTGTACTTTGCGTATGTGTGTTCACTGCAGGTTCTGCTGTCTCCTTGGTGAATTTTCCAGATGAAGTTCCCTGGAGGAAAGAAAAACCCAACTGAGCCCTGCCTTTTTTGGTACCATTTTCCCTTCTCTCTGTATCCCTCTGTTGAGCCTAGGAAGAAGGGCTGATGAATGAAGAATCGGAGCTGAGGCTAGACACGTAACACCACAGCTGAGTTCTGCAAATGATAGTGGGAATGGGATAAGACACTGTTCAGGCACCGCACGTGCTGCTTTGGAGATAAGCCATCAATGACAGATGACTTCACTGGGAAGATCCACAGCGCCTTTGCGTCTGTGTGGTACCTTTGTTCAGCGCTGCTGCTGCAGCGACACCGTGACTACTGCAGCGACTGCTGTGGCAACAGCGGATGACAAAATGGCTATCCCTGGTCAGAAGAAAAGTCATGAAACTATTTCTGGAATTTTTGTAGCTACAGGGTTTGTAATAAGGGGTTTGTGTTATACGACTCATTGTGAACTGACAATGGCATAGTGGCGACAGTGAAATTCTGTCTTGTAGGGAAAGCTTCAGAGGCAAGCAGCCAGATCCACGGTCATCGTACAGAGCAAACACCAGAAAATCTAGTAAAGAGTCCCTGCCGGTCTGAGGAGTTCTGGGGAAAGGTGTCGAAGGCAAGGAGCCCCCGTCGGCAGAGTCTTGAGGGTACAACAGGCTTCTGGAGCTTCATGTTCCCTGAAAGAATTTTGATGAAGATAAAGCACAGTCTTCAGAGCAGCAGGCTGAACTGCCAGCTGCTATTGCAATGACTTTGCTTCCAATCCTGATAATAAAGAGAACTGGAAAGTTTCCCCTAGTCTTAGAGGAAGAGAAACTGATTGCTCAGTCAAGGCTGGTTGCTTTCTGTTGTTTTTCCCTTCTTTTTTTTCCTTTGCCACTGCAGAACTCCCAAAGGCGTACAAACTCCCAGGAGACTCAGCTGCAGGATTAGGTTAATTTTTAATACCTGGTGAAGGCATGTCTGGTGTAGATGACAAGAAATGTCAAGAACTTCTGCTGCTTGTGATGCAAAGAGCTAAGTCCGTGTACCAATTTTTTATAGCTAGCATGACTTTTGCCAGAGGCTCTCTAACAACAAAACCTGAAAGTATATGGGGAAACACTACCAGTAGCTTCTGTTCTCTTTTCTAGTATGTGAAAAGGCATCAGACTCAATGTTCGTCTCAGAAGTGGCATTCTTCAGTATGTGAAATGCAGTCTCCTTTCTAGTCCTGCCAACATTAGAAGCAATGGGTGCAATGCATCTCCTCTTGACATATTTTATGATGAATAAATGGAAATGAATTATGGAAGTTACCATAATCAGAAAATTTTCCTGTTCACTCACAGAAATAGTTGTCTCATAGGGAAAAGCATGTACTAAATACATAAACTACCCTACATCCTCCTGTTTTTCTTTAAAAATACATTCCTTTTTTTATTGAGTTTTACACTCCAATTTCTACATGCTTTCATTAATTTATAGAACTTACTAGTTCTAGGCATCCTCTTAAAGTATTGCTTCACTGAGCTTTTGATATATTTAATGGTATAATTTATCATTGTCAAGCATGTGGAATTTTGGACATACTATCTCCAATGTAATCTCCATTTTTACATGATTCTTCTTTTAATAAGAATTTATAATCTCTTTGCCCGTAAGAAAACACAGCTCAACAAAAATATGTCAGAGATTATTCCGCTACGTGGCTCAGCGAAGCTTCTGAAGAGACAAATTTCTCCGCCCGTTGCAGGTACAGTTCTAACTCCTCAGGAACTGATGGAAAATTCAGGGAACCAATCCAAAACCCGAGCGTTTCCTCTTAAAGCCCCTGGCTATGCCTATACAGCTTCGAACAAGCAGCCACGTAGAGCGGCTCCTGCCTGTTAACTCCTGGGTGTCTTGGGACCATTAGGGGTTTTATGCTCCAAGCACATCTGGCCACATGCTCTGTATCTACCTGGCAGGTCGGTCAGCTGGAAGGAAGTCCTGGGTAGACCCAGAGCCACGGATGCTGCTTCAAGAGCTGCTGCTTAAACCCAACACCACACACAAGTTGCAGAAATATGGGGGGAGCAGACAGGAGTCTGAGATACTCTGACACGCAGAGCCTGCACAAGCTTCTGCATACCTCTGTGCTTACGCCTAAGTGAAAAGCTTGTATCATCCAAACACTGACCCAGGTGTTCGGTGATGAAGCAAGTACATAAGCAATGAACAAAATTATAAAGCAGCAGGACTTCCACAAGAGAAAAAAACCATTTTCCTACTCCTTTGGGCTGTACATTAGCATGCATATGTACTGTCAAACACACATCAGAGTATAATTCTGTGTAAAATGGGTGTCCTCTTCCTAACTTCAGATGGGCTTTGTGACCTCTTCTGGGATGGAGTTCCAAAGCCCAAGATCTATTGCCAAAGATGTCCTAGCCCTCCTCCTACACTGTCTGGACTGATTCAACCCCTCTGTAACACAGCTTCTCTCCAAGTGCCTGCAGCACATTGATAAAAGTGGGTTTGAGCTACAATGGCAGTTTTTTACTGGCGTGACTGAAGGTGTGGGCAGATGGAATTCGTCTGACATTTCTATTACAGGGCTGATCGTACCTTAAAGTGCAGCAGCTATTTGCTACATAATCATGAGTCAGCTCTCATTGACTCGGTGAGTACAGATCATCGTTTTCTCAGAAACAAATCACCTTCTTTCAACAGCTGCAGCATTCTCACAGTAGCTTCTGACCTAAAAAGGTGTATTTGTCCCAATCTTCCCATGCTAGAGTGCACATGGCAATGATGAACAGGATATATATTTCTTTCCAACACACTTTTCAAACGACCATAATTAGTACCCATAAAAAGGACTAAAGTAGCAATTAACTAAATAATGCATGTTGCTCATCAAAAAAATATAAGTTTTCTAAAAGCAACTCAAATTAAAGCCTTTCTCGCCACTTATTTCATCATCCTGCAGGTCACTCATCCATCAAGCAAGAAATCATCATGTACTACCCCAGATACATAACTTTCCTGTTGAGAGTTAGAGCACTATCTTATACTGTGATATCTGACCACTCGAATACTGCTCAGTTTTACTCTGCTGAATGGCTTATGGGGTGTCTTGATTAATTCATGCCAGGTCAATCTAGTTAATTCAGTGCGTTCAAGTTCGTTAAAGTTCCTGGAAGTTAAGGGTGCTCAGCACCTTGAGAACATTGCTGGGCTTGGTCAAACCTTTCTAATTTTCTGCTAAAGTAACAATAACGGTCTGTATCCCTGCTGTTTTTGTTAACATTACATACATGTGCCACCAGATTCAAAGCTGGAGTCACTGAGTTTTATTAAGAACATTTGCCTGATGAAAGAAAGCTCCTCTTCTCCAGCTCTTGTAGGAGAGATGTATCTGCTAACACTTCTTATGTTAAATATAAATTAAAGAGTTTTATGTTGCTAGTTTATATAGAGGGGACATTTTGAAGTAATATGGGCACTAAAGATGAAGTACAATTCCTGGTATTGAATTGCTGAGGCAATGTAGCCTATTTCTATCACTTCAGAAACTGGTTCAATGCTTACAGTCATGGCAGCAACTGGATATTCATACTGCAGGAGATAAAGTACTAGGAAAACACAAAATTCAGCTGAATTATGAGGGGATTGTGGTATGCCGTACACAGAGATTAATCACCGATAACAAGACTAGCAACATCAAAAACGAAAAGACGCTTGGTACAGAGTAGCTCTTTTTCAAGCTCTATCACACGATGACTCCTATGGGCAAAGGTGTAGTGCATCACAGGTTGAGAGCGACAGGGAATACAGTGTTGAGTCCACCGGTATGTTAACACTGATTCTGCACAGATTCTAAAGGATACTGCTGAGTAACAGGAGAAAGGCAAAAATGGCTCTGCTCCACAGCGCCCACTCTCTCAACAGGTAACTCAAACCCAAAGATCAACACCAGTGCCTGAATGTTCATCCTGACTCTGGCACCACTGCCTGTCCTCATTTCATGTCTGGTGAATCCTCCTCCATGAACAGCAGCGTGGAGAGTGAGGGATTCCCATCATGGCTAATATCACTCCATCAGGAGCTGTATTTAGGGACATACTAGAAAAAATGCTGATCTATCGTGGCAGCAGCCTTGATACAGCCCTTACCCTTACATGTCACAGGAACTGAGTGTTTTGGGTGCTGTTTAGAGACCATGGAAGGATGGATGGGCATTCAGCCTGAAACAGTCATTTAAATTCTTGACTGTCTGGGGCTTCTCAAGGGACCCAGCTGAGGTATAAATGATTCCCTCCTTAAAACCAATTGCAAATACAGTCTAGGCAGGAGGTAAGTGCTTATCTCCTCATAACAGGAATCCAGGAAGCTTTCAGGCTAGGAAAGGAGATGCTTACTAGGTTGTGCAGTTCTGGAAAGTAAATTTGCTGGATTGCTGTCTGGGTTGGTGGGTTCGTAGCCTCTAAGGATTTTAGTTCACTGGATTTTACTTTGAGTGCCAGCATCTGAACCCCAGCCAGTTCTTTAAGGTTGAGGAAATCAAATCCCCTGACAGAGGGAAGGGTGACCTCAATCAAATTAAGATTCAGTAAACCTGACATGAGTTTTTCAATTTAACCTTACAGTTCAAACAACTCCATTTATGTTTATTAAGTCTAATTTAATTTCTAGACCAGAGGTCTAGCTAATCACACCCAGCTCACAAAAAAAAGTATTTCTGATAGTATTACTCTGTTTCATACTCCGCAATTCTTATCCTATACCAATCTATAGTTCTGTATTATTATTCTAAGGACAAAAACCAGCCTCCCAGCAAATCTTTCCAATTTCATATAGCAATCTGTTCTCCTGTTACAAAATAATTATATTTACAACTTCTCCCACCGAACAAGAAAAGTTCTAGCATTATAAATACATCAAGTTCCATTGAGCAAATAAAAAACAAATTTCTCTGTCCAGGGAGTTTTACACAACTATGAGTTAAAGAACTGTGCCCTTTATATAATAAGATTAATTCTGCTCCTTTATAAAACAGAAAAAGAATAAAGGAATGTACACCAAAAGGTAAGAAATTTCATCACTGAAAAGAAATCAAACATCATACGCATAACAAGGCACTGCCTCCATATGGAAAGGCACTAAGGCTTCCTGAAAGGCAGTCTTCTCCATTTAATTCTGAAAGGCCATGAAATACACACACACTAATGCAAGTAACATTCTTGTTTTAGTTGAAGGCACATGAAAACATTACATAGACATCCACACTTAACCCACAAAACTACTATCATTCTAGTTATAGTCCAGATGTACTTGTTTCCAGTAACAGAATTTTTAACAGGTTAAAAAAAAAAAAAAAAAAATATCAGAAAAAATTAACAAAAATACATTTAATGCAGGCTCTGTGATTATATAAATGCACCGATATATTCAGCAAAGAAAATACCAAAGGGGAAAAATATGCCATTTATCTTTTTCAGTGTTGAGGTATGCTCTCCCTTGAGAAAAGTCTCAGTAGTTTCCTGGTATTTGTTTAAAGTCACCGAATTAGTAATGGGAATTGCCAGACTCACTAACCAGCCTTTCCAAGAGGAGAATACATTAGAACAGAAATCTTGCGCAGATTAATACAGAGAATATCGACTCAATACAGTGACCGCCCCCTCCAGTCCCCGCTTGGGGCATGGGTACCCTGGGCAGGCTCCGGAGCCCGCAGCCCTGGGGCAGAGGCCAGTGGGGCTCTGCTGGCCAGGGCTGAGACCCGCGGGGTCTGCGCAGCAGCACACGAGGCTCCGGGGGGTTGGGGACACTGAAGGGAGCCAGGACATCATGACACTCGGCGTGACTGGAGGCTACAAATTCTCTGCTTTGAGAGAAGGAGAGATGGGGGAAGGAGTCTCCAGTCTCCAAGAGACTTTCCAGTGACTCAGCTGCAAGCTAGAAAATGTTAAGTGCAAAAAAACCCAGGAAGCCATAATTATTACTATGATATCTCCAAAGCAAATACCGGAGATGCTCTGAAGCTTTTCCCACCCTGTAAGCAAACCAAAAGCTCCTTCAGCCTCTATCACAAGTATTTCCAGGACACCTGCAGTGTCAGTCTTTCGGCACCAGCATAAACATCCATCCCACTGCACACGTACTGCCAGCATGAGCGTGCAAAGACCAAAGACCAAAGGCCTGATCTTGAGAGGTGTAAGTCTTCTCCCACTGACAGCAAAGGAACTTGAAGGCAATTACCACCTGATAGCATCAGGGTCACTGAGTGGAAGGTGAGGTGGAAGCTTTGTCTCTGAGCATACCCTAGGTAAGATCTCCCACAGAGCCTTAACTTTGGACAGCTTTTCCTTCCTAGCACAAATGCAGGATCTTCTATAGTGTTCTTTATGGATGTGTTTTAAAAGTAAATATAACTCAATACCTGAGGCAGTTCCCATTTCATGCTGTGCCTTGAGGCTGCCTAAGGTAGGTTTAGTTGGGGCATCTAAAAGAAGGGAAAATCTTTCTCACTTTCAAGCATTCTGATTTATAGAATCTGATTAAGAGTCTATTATAGTTCATAAACTTCTTACAAACTAGAGGTATAAACTCCTTACTCCCTAATTCCTCATGGTTGCAGCTAAACTACCATGTATGGAAATTTCCAGACACAGAATATTTACAAAGCAAATTATCAGAACTGTTGCAGTACATTATCTGAACCATATTAGGTACTTTCCAAAGGGCACTTACAAATCCAGGGAAACACAGTAGATCCAGACTATTGTATTATGGAGCAGAATGAGGAATTTTAACCTACAAGTTAGTTTTTGGTTTGTATGTACCAGTGTCCATGGCTGGGTTTTGTCCCCCTTTTCCCCTCCTGAGTCTAGATTTTGATTAGAAAAATTAGCTGTAAAGAATAGTCATTAGCTCTGTAAAATATCACTAACCTTATATTGAGGCCCAAGATTTTTTTGCTATTTTCACAGTAACTATCTCGTACAAATTTGGTAAGAATTTATTCCTTCTCTTCTGAAAAAAACCTATTGGTCTGATGCTACAGCCATACTACACAAAGACCTCAGGGCTGGCCCCCTAACAATGTTTTCTGTAAGTATATTTTTATAATCATCTATAACAACCAAGTAAGTATTTGGACACTCTTACATTTAAGAAGACATTAATAAGGAAGGGTCTACGTAAACACTCGAGAGTTATTAATAGTCGGTCCTCAAAACTCCTTTTGTCAAGTACAGGAGTGCTACTACCCACTCTCTACAGACAGGCAATTCAATAAATCCAAGTGAACAAGCCACGGAAACCTTATTTAACTGCACAGCCTCCTGAGATCTCACAGGCATCTTACTTTACACCAGGAAACCAAAACAGAATCTAGAAGTCTCTAGACTGCACACATCGGAAGTCACCACCATGCTGCCTCAGCAGAATTAGCTAGCGCCTATGCTGGCAATAATTCAGACTCATACACTTACATCCCTACAGGTGCCTAATTTGTTCGCTTTCTCTAAGGTTACCTACTATGCCCCGAAGGTACCGTGTTCAGTCCAGTTGAAAAGACAGAGCCCCTTTCTTTCAAAGGAAGAAAAGACTTGGCCACTACCCATCTTTAATATATAGGCAAGTATTAAATATTTAACATAAAGTAATGTTTATGGCATTCAACCAGAAACAGGAAGAGCTGGGTCTAACTCAACACCTTGAGAACATTTCCCCCACCACCACCCCATCCCAGCTGAATCTCTTTCAGCTCCATTTTGGCCCTATGCACCTCAGGATTATTCTCAAAACTTGAAAGACTCATGACTATAAGCTGCATACTGAATCCCGAGAGAGAATCCGCACCTCCCTTCTCCCTCCTGGGATAGCACAGGGGTTCATTTATTCCCTCCAGACCTGTGAATCATGCACAACTGCAACCGGATCGGTAAATGTTTTGCTCAGCACCCAAAGCATAGGTGAGGCTGTGGTCGGTGAGATCTTGCCTAAATCACTTTGCCTTAAGAAATCCGACACAGAAAAGGTAACAAAACCTATCATCTACCTAATTATCTAAAATTGACACCACTCTTACTAAACCTGAGTTATTAAAGAGCCCAATAAAACACCAGGGGTGAACGGCTGGGACCAGCTCTGCGCTGGTAGTTATAACCTGCCAAGGACCTTAGGGGAGAGCTGCAGGTTACAACTGCCCACTTGTGTCTACATCTGTCTTGTGCCTTGAGTTCTGCGTCTCTACTACATCAAGGAGGGGAGACTTTCAGGATGTCCAGATACTCCACAATTCAACATGCTCCACCCAGCTCTCTCAGCATCTGCCTGTTCCACTGGTAATCACGGTACCCACCCAGAAGGGCTCAGTTTGTCGGCGCCCTCCTGCCCTCACACCCATCTCGCGGCATCACCATGCTGGGACAGGTGGATACTTGCAAGGTTCAGTAAAAGCAGGAGGGAGCTAAAGGCTCCAAGGAGGGCCAGGCAAATGTAAAAGTGCAATCATCAGCGTTGCAGTGACAGGCACTGGGTTTATTTTAAGGGCTTCTAAACTCTTACACTGTCAGCAGATCTGTCAGGCTTGCAAGGCCACTGCCGTACTGATTGTAATTCCCCACTGAAGATGTGCACAGCCAAGAGACACGGTAACCAGCAAGGGTCCAAATGTGATATATTTTCCCCTTCAACACTACCGGAAGAAATACACGATCATTACGATGATAAGGGATATAATCCCGTCACAGGCTCAGGCTGCAGAAATCTCCAGAGTGATGTACGAACTCCACAGGTAAAACCATGTACTTGTCACACACGTTCAGAGCTCCAGCACGTACTTCCTGGGACACGCTGGTTCCTCGCTCCTGCCACCGAACAGAAACTCCCACTATGTGAGACTGGAAGTACCTGCCTTCGTCACTTGCAAAGCTATCTATTCTTTGATGCCACATACAACATGTATGATCCTTTCCAGTGACCACGGTGACCAGGGGTTTCAAACAGTCATCAGCTTCTGCTGAACAACAGTGCCTGTGAGGTGGGCTCGATGCAAAGGCAATGGGGACCCCATAAAGATCATGTTAGGGCTGTCTGAGGATGAGGGGCTCCAGTCCTTGCCCAGCAGCAACCCTGGACACGGCCCTGGTAACACAGCACCTGCAACCAAGGGTGATCTGCAAAACCTCCTGTCCACCAGCAAGTGCCCCCCAGGCCAGCACCGTGCATCAGCTTTATTTTGCAGCTTCAGGCTCACCTTTTTTTCCAATCCTTTCAAAGTCCTGGTTTGGACTTTTAAACAGTTCTTCCCCTGTTTTTTCGCATTTTTCTTTCCGATACAGCCAGATACAGACTATCACTGTCTGGAGAAGACTTGGAGACAGCAGCCTGTTCTTCCTCTGACTGCCATGAAAATGGACAGCAGCTTTGTTAAGAGTAAATCAATGCCAAATTTCCCTATGTCTGCTCATCCAAAGCAATTTTTTTTTAATGTAGGAAAATTACTTATTCTTGTTTGAGCTCTGTAGCTACAAATTAGGAAAGCTTGATCGATCCCAAGGGTTGTGGGGAACTACAGAACTGCTCAGCACTAAACATAAGGAGCAGCAGCAAATGTCCCAGATGCCTGCCAAGTCCACAGGTTTGCCCAGAAAATACCAGTCACACATTTGCCAACATTTGCCTTTTTCCTCAGTACAGCAGCTTTGCTGCGGAGTCAGGTCCTTCCAGTCCATGCCAAATTCCCCATTTGTCTCTGTAAGAAACTAACAGTTCATCCCAAAACTGTCCCCCAACGCTGGGACAAGTGGCCTTTAAACTCCATAGGATGGCTGAGGCAATCATAAGGCTCAGAGTCTTCTCAAAGGACACTGAGTACAGAGAACAGTCACATACTGTACAGTGCGAAAAAAACCTTTATTTGTTATCGCATTTGTTTTCCGGTCCGACAAGTGCACGGCAACTGTATTAACCTTATATAGAAAAGCTGCTGGCAAGGAGTAGACCTGAAAGCCTACCAATATTTAACTCTGTGGATTACCTACCACAACGGGACACTGATAAGCAAAAAGAGAAGACATCTCAAAATGGGACAGCTGTTCTTGTTGCAGGCAGCACACTCAGAGTCCACAGGCAGAATTGCCCCATACATAAAATTACATACAGGCTACCCTTGTTCACTAGGAGCTGATGAGATCAGGCACAGTCCTGCCACACAGGACTGGGAAACCGGCCATTCTTAGTGAGCAAGGCCTCAAGTTCAGACAAATTACATACACCGAGTGGCTCTCTTCAGGGTTTATCCCTCTGGCTGATGACAGAGAGAAAGACAACAAAAATATTCCACGTTCTCAAGCATAACCTGATTTTAAAAGTATACCTATAGCACCAGCATATGTCTGTTGAAATGCGCTAAGCAAAATATAAAGCTTTCTAGTCTTCTCTGTACTACAATAACGGTCCGTGAGTCTGTCCACTCATTACATTAGAACGTGTCCAACCTTAATTAGAATTACCAGTCTGTGACAGAGCATCTCTTCCAAATGCCAAAGCCAGCAACAACAGCAACAACATACAGCTTTAAAAAGAGACAACCTTCATTCCCACCAAAGGCTACAAACATCCCACTTGTCCCAAACATGCCCAAACCAGGGCATCACTACTGGTATCGATGAGTTTGTAGGTGCCCCCTCCAAAGCTGCATCACTCATCAACACAACCATTTGAGTGGACTTCCTAGGCTTGAGAATACAAAAGCTCACAAAGTCAGCCAGGAGACCAGGCACCGTAACACTTTCTCTGCTTGAAAGTGGTGTGGGATGCCTGGCTGTCTCCACATGATAGGTGGTTATGGAGATCCCCAGGAAACTGGCAGGCGAGCTCTCATGTCTGGAACAAGAAGTGCCAGGAACTCCTCATGCGCCACCAGGTTGTTCTACATCAGGGGCTCCCAGCTGCACCAAACCGCCACTCTATGTGGTCCTGCTCCAGCTTTGCGTCCTGCTCATCCACCCTCCTGGTGAGCTTTGTTATGGTCTGGTGGCAATTGTACAGGCTTACTGCAGGCAGGAGATGTGGGATGTTACATGGTTGGTGTGCCCTCTGCAGCCTGGACTTCTGCTAGAGAGGTAGTGGGACACAGGAAAATCCATTGCATTGAGCCACTTTGCCTGATGACTCTGTGAAGAAAGCAATGGAAACACTGTCACTCCTAACTGTCTGTTCTGACCAGAGATGGGTCAGACTCTCACACAGGCAGTAGCTGAGCAGATAATTTCTTTTCTAGACAGTCTGAACAACCTGCTCTTCCTCTGAGGAAAGAAACTTGCAAGGTGCTAAGTCCAGACCATGCAAAAGACCCAGCTCTTTTGCAGTTCTTCCCAGTTGTTCTTCTTCAAGCTCAGCTTGTCCTTGTCCCTGCCTTGCTTTATGTGACTACAGCTTCAGAGCTGTTCCCTTTAAAATTACCTAGAAGTACCTCAACTTATCCTCCCTTTCCCAAACACATGAGACCCCAAAACAGACTCACCAATGTCTGAATCCTGCTTGCTGTCCAGTAGGAGGAAGGAAAAATTTTCTTCTGCAGGATCTGGGCTGGGTGCTTGGAACAAGACCTCCTCCACATCAGCTGGCAGATGTGTACGATTCAGTCGGAGGGCTCATAGCCAACTGCCAAGTGGTGATAGCCTGAAGAACTGTTGAGTCCTGTCTGTGAGCTGGGGCCTGCTGGCAGAAGGAGGAAGAGGAGGACTGGCTGTCCCAAAGCAAAGACTACAGGCTGGAGTGTTTCAGGCGTAAGCGGTGCCTATTTCAGGATGAGGATCATGCCAAGAAAGATCTGACAATGTTTCTGGAGAGAGCTTGGTCCCTCACACTGGTGGCATGCTCTTGACTAGTGCATGCCTCAGTGCACTGCAAGCTTACCAGAGGTGAGAGAAGGCCTGAACCTATGTGGACATACCAGATGTTTCACTTCTGTCCTCTTCAGAGAGCTGAGAGTTGTTCTTCTCCAACCCCCAGAGAGCCTGACATAAAAGCATGAACTGAATGGCAAAACCGGTGAGTTCTATAAAACCTTATACAAGGTTTTATAGAAGAAACCTTGTAGAAGCCCATGAGAAAGGGCAGCTGTACTTAACCACACTGCAACCTCCTCCAGCTTTGCTGCTTTATTGTAGCACTGGTGACCAATCCGCTGGGATATTCCCAGGCAATGAGTTCATTACATAAATGAGGCTTTGGCAAAGTTGTGGTACCAGGTGTACTCTTCCAATGTAAAAAAGAGACACGGGTGTCCTTTGGGACCAGTTGACACTGAGTTGCCTGTACCAAACAAGGTGTTGAAGAAGACCAGCAAGAGATGTAAGGACAGAGGGGGAGCATGACGGCACCAGTCTTTCAGCCTCATAGAAATCAGGCTCTCCCAGGCAACTTTGGTCATTCAAAACACCTACTTGGTCCTCAGAGATCACTCATGGCACTCCAGGTGGGACTTCTAATGGCTCAGAGAGTTTGGATAATCAGCATTTTCAGGTCTCAAAGGCAACTCCACAGCTTTCTTGCAGAACAGGGTAGAGAGCGCCACTGCTCTGTTCCGTACAAACCCACACCAGAGGCATGTCCCACCCCTGCTGTGCTTGTACCTTTTGAACTCCTGTATACAGGTGCCAGAATCCAAGACTGTTTGCGTGAACTTCTGCTTCTATTTCTAAATTTTTTAAATGGCTAATCGCAGCTGTCTTTGTTGCTGAATGAACGTTTGCTGCCTCGTTGTAGCCTTTAGAACTAGATTTATCATGTACATGCTGGTAGAATGTTAAGTATAGCTGAAATAATGGGTAGTACTGTAATAGCCTTCCCTAGTGGGTATTGTGCAATAGTTGGTCACAACAGTCCAAAAATAGAATGATTGTTCTCAAACTAAGTAGCACACCCGATACGCATTGCTCATCTCTCATCACAAGGGACACTTCTATTTTGTACAGCTGGACTCTTTCTTGTCTAGATTCGACTGGTCACATGCTACGTTGAGTTAGTGTATTTTTGGGGAATTTTGTTTGTTTCTTTGTATCATTCATTTTCTCATATTTTTTCCACTACTTATATTCGCCTAAGTGTAAAACATCTATCATACCAAATTATGTCAATTGCCTGTGTCATCTGGAATCCTGCTTTCTGTAGTGACCAAAGGGGATTTTTAGAGGAAAGCAATTAAAAAAATATATGTCTTGGTACTACTGCAATGCAGGTGCAGACAGAGTGGGAATTCTCTCTACACACCATCCACGTAGTCAGCTTACACTGCAACTAATTGGCTGCTCTTTCATTACCTTGAATTGCTAAATATTTTCTTCATATTTTACAGAATACAAACCCCTGCCTCTTGAAGTGCAAACACAATGCCTCTTTGGATGACTTCATACTGCAATGAGTTTCATTATATGGAACTAAAAGGTGCCAAACCTTATATAGCTCTGAGAAACTGAGAACTCTCAGGACCCTCTGCGATGTGAATCTTAGAGAGGAAGGGGTGGGCATTTTTCTTCACATACTGGCTTGCTTTCCTTTTACTAAGTATGAGGTTGTTCTCATTTCACAAGAAGAACACAGAAGAAACTGAGAAGTTCAATATATGCAGGAAGACTTTTGCTTTCCATGCTAAATATTTACATATAAAAAAAGAAACCAGATCTGAGGAAGAATCTGTGTATCCAAAGTATGGCTAACACTTTTTTTTTTTAAATAGGTATAATAATTGTCTGACAATTTCTCCATAAAAATCCTGCCTCTTGTATAACTTTGGATAATAAAACACTACAACAATTCTACTATTACAAAAGACTTTTTTTTTCCTTTCAGAGAAAAAGTGTATGCCAATTCTTTTACCGTTAGAGCCTCTTTTCCCTCAGAGGCACCAGTACAACAGCACAGATGCTGCCCACCAATTTTGGGGAATTTAAACTCTTTCTTGATGAATGGTATTTATCCATTAGGTATATTTCAATTTTTTAATCTGGCAGATGGAAATACCTAACTAATTCACAGAAGAATTAAAAAATGTGGGGTTTTTTTGTGATTACTGTTTCCAAAGTTCGTTTGCTACTCTCCAGAATAAAAAAATACAATGAGGAACTAAAAGCCAGGAACAGCCAAACACATTCTGCTTGAAGTTAAGTGAGTGACTCCTCTTCACTTTGATGGGAGCAAGAGAGGTCCCTCCAGATAAGGAAAGTGAGAACAAGGTTTTAACTCCACCAAATTTCCCACATGTTGCCCCAAAATTAGATATTACTTGCCAGTGATCCAGGGGTGAGATACCTGCTGTAGAGCAGCACATTAACAGAACTTTTTGCTCTATATAGGTGCTGAACTATGCAGCTGTGATTGCTTAAGCACGGATTGCACAATGTAAGACTTATGCATTGGAGGTGAAACCACAGAGAGTGCCTAAGAGAAATAAATCAATTTCATTTGCCTCATTAGTTTTATATATAAAAAAATCAATAGTTTTAAAACAAACTATACAGTCCTTCTTATTTTTAAATTATTTTAAATATATTAGAGTAAAATAAAGATTGTGTATGAATAATTTGCCATGTGTTAAAAAACAAATCACAGCAGGAGTGCAGTCTATCCAAGAAAGAAACTTTGGATATAAAACCTTCTAATTAAGGACCAGTTCTCAAATACTGTATGTATCCTTAGCTCCTATGGCTTTCCTAAAATTCTGGGTGTTCAGATTAGGAGTATATTCTTTTGATTCACTGACATACTAACATTTGATAGGCATTTTTGGTGGGAGACAGCCTTCATGAGAAGATTTATTTTTTCTCTCAAAAAGAATGCTTTGAAGTGCTGCTAATATATTAGCCATTTAGAAAACTGCATTTTAGAAATAGCGTACACAATTCGCCATCCCTTTTAGCATCCTACCACTGTTAGCATCTATGTAACTTCTGATATATAGTCAAGAATAAACTACTGAGTTACAAACTGTAATTAAACAGTTATATTAACTTTCCAAAATGAATATATGTTACGAAATAAAGATTCAGTCACAGGAAAAAAAGGCTAAATCAACTGGGGCTAAACCAACGAGGTGTATTCCACTTGAAAAGAAAATAAATGGGGACACTCCACACCCACACAGGGCAGTTTCTGAACTCATTTTTAAACACTTCACAGTTCTATATATAGAAGACTTCCATCAAAAAGTATTTTATGGTGTCATGGAAGGAAGGAGTTTTACTAAGTAGTCCTGCTATTCAGATATTATTACAGACTGTACCACACCGCTTGCACAAAAACCCCCTGAGATCAAAGCCCCATAATGGTAGCTGCTGTGTGAAGAAAAACCTTGTATCTTAAGGAGCTTATCATCTAAGTAGACAGACTATAATCAGTACGGTGTGAACTCAGTCTGCACAGCATTTAAGCTATTTCTTTTTTTTTTTAAAAGCCACGTTATCCACAAAAAAGATGTGGGCGTGAAACTGGACCTGAATCTCAGCGTCCAGTCAATTATTCATCTGCTGTCTTTCAGTCTGCAGTATAAAACATTACTTTGTCCTGTAAGCCTCAATTTTCCTGAAATTCTAAGTTCCTTCTATGCTGCTTATTTCCCGCAGTGAAAGACACTATATTTGAAAATCTGACCTAATATAAGCCTGTGCACTAAGCAGTACAGGGCAGACTTACAAAAGAACTCACAGTTGCTGAAAATGAAGAAAATTCAGAACTGCTCATAACCATAATTCTTTGTGCCACATGGGAATAATTTGGTCCTTATACAGTAATTAAAACTTTGGAGTAAGAACATAATTACTTGCTATAACCTTATTATTTACCTAAGCATGGCATGCCTGGTAAACTGTGCAACTGTGTGTTGAAATACGGCAGTGATTTCCCCACCCCAAAAGCTGACCACGCAGCCGTGCCAGTGGCTGTTCCCCTACAGTGAGTGACTTTCCTGCCATTTCTAGAGCTTTGTTTACATAAAAACCCAACTATGGCAAACGTACACCATGCTTAACGCGCTTACTGTAAGCCTTAATCCAGGTACGGAATGCTAATAGGAGTCATGTGCTGGCCCCAGGCTGATTATTTACCAAATTTAGGAGATGTCAGCCACAGAAGAAGACTAATTCACCACTCCGGCCAATTCCCCCAGCATTCCTACCAGACCACATCAGATGTCAACAGATTATGATTCATCACAGCTTCATTCAGTAATGACTGTCCATGTAAGACCAGAGGAATGTGAAAGATTACTAATACATTTGGCCACCGATGGCCAAGGTTCTGCATAACTCTTCATCTGACCTTAAAATCAGAGAGCATGTCACCACAGTGAATGGTGGCATGACCTCAGTGCACGTGGAAGTCACAGAACGAGAGGAATGGAGCCGACAGTAATTTTGACATTTCTCAAAGGAAAAAGGATTGTTGAATGTTCTGCCTTCAATTGTGTAAGACAAAAAATATTCACTAATCAGAATTAAATTTTGCAATCCTGCTAACACTAAAAAAGGTTTCATCTTAAACCTATTACAGCCAGCTACTTCATTGGTGATACGCTAAAAATTAATAATAATAAAAACGAGACAAGAACCCCAGGTTTAGGTTTCCCATAAACATTGTGTTAATTCTGTCTGCATAATGCATGACAAATTAGGTTCAGCAAATTCTGACCTATCCCCAAATCTCAAAAGAGCAACCACCTACCATGCACAATTTAGTAAAACACTCATCTTATGTTGATTTATATATAGAACAGTGGGTTGGATGGTCTTAAAACATTTAAGTTTAGGCTTTTGATAAGTTCATGTACTGAACAAATTATTTAACTGCCTGAAAAAAATGATTTAGAATTAAAAAGTCTCAACTGGGATGACGCCCCCATTGTATGTGATAAACAGCTATAGAAGACAATTGTAACTCCAAAGACTTCACTCTTTACAGGCAAAATTAAAGAAAAGCACACAATGTGAAAGCAGACCAGCCTGTATTCGGTTCTTCACAGTTATGCAATTTCAAAAGTACTATATCGAGTCTTTTCTCATCATTTGAGCGAGCCTGGCATCTGGGGTGAGCGCATCTACCTAGAAGGTAGCAAATGAGGTTTTAGATTTCATCAGGGAGAAGAGAATTTGCAACTTGAGCCTTCCACTTCCTGGCCAAGGGATCTAGTCATTGGGCTATTACATATATATAACATAGGCTAGTGTGTGTGTGTGTGTATGTGTGTGTATAAAATATATATACACACAATCACACACATATATATGTAAATGCCACCCTTCTTTAGGTACCTTTTAAAAGGCAGAGCATGCTCCCTGCATCCCAACCAGCTATGTGAAGAGGTGGCTGCTGCCTCTCGACTGTCTACTTGCACCACAGATTTTGGAGAGGGGCAGGTTTCAGCAGCAGGAGGATGCGGTGAGGATAGAAGAGGCATCTCCCACCCTGCACCACATGGGGTGTTGTGGATCGCTCTCTGAGGTTCCTAACTCTCCCTTCACAATGCAGATGGTAAATATAAGGCTGTGAACTTCATTCTCAAGGACCGGTAGACCCAAAACAATAAAATAGAGTACTGCCAAACTTCTTTCAGAAAGAGAAAGCAGGGAAATAAGAACAATCAGCCACTTTCTATCAGGGCTCTGCTGAGGCAATTTTGCATCTTATCTGAAAAGTCAGGGAGGAAAAAAAACACTATCTGAAGCCCTAGTTATTTATAGTTTATGTTTACTCCTTGTTCAGTAGAATAAATGTGCAGAGTACTACTGTGATAAGACATAAAAATGTTACTTGTTATACTGACAGGCACTCTAGTAAAAACTTTACAAATGGAAATAATGCTGCTAAACTTCTCTTATTTATGTTTCTAAGCACTGTATTCCTATCCGCCACACCATTCTTCATGCCCTAAGCACCTTCTTGATAGCCTGCTTCTTAAATTGCTTTTTATAGATTAAATATTTTTTCCCAGCAAATCACATCCTTTCGGTATGTAAGGCGTGCAAATGCAGCCAAAGGGGAGTGGTGTGCAGATCAGATGGAGCAGCAGGTCATTAGAGATCCCCATGTCGCAAAACGCTCCCATCTCCTGCCACTACACCCTGCGTCTGACCAACCCCTTCCCACCTCTCCCCCAGCATAGCTCTCTGTCCACACATCCTCTTTGCCCTCTGCAAACCCCCACTATTCTTCACATCTCTTTCCCCATTACTACTTGTCTCCCCTGCATATTCTTCCCAGTACCCCTATCATTTGACCCCATTTTCCATTCTTCACCCCTTCAGTCCTACCTTAATGTCTCTTACCTGCCCATTCTCACTCCCTCTGAGTGGCAGACGCACCTACTTGTTCCCTGAACTAATGTCCTCCCTCGTGTGCCCTTCCGTATTATCTGATCTTGATGTGCTTGGCCACAGGAAGGTAACCTGGACCCATTCTCTGCATGGTTGACCATCCAACTGGCCAGCCAGAAGGTGTATCTATACCAGCTATCAGATCAGATCAGATCAGATCAGATCACACACTGTCTCCCAGGTGCTGGTGGCCAAAAAACCCACCATATGCTTGTACGTTGTGCAAAGCTGCGCTCAACAATCAGACACGAGCCATTGACTTATCTTAGGCAAAAGGACAGCTCAAAGCATCCTGCATTATCCAACTAAGGCCAAGCTTGACCTGCTGAGGCTGAAGTCTCAGACCCCACCAGCCCACTGCAAGCACTACAGTATGGATTCCCTGAGCGGTCTGACACCTGTGTTCATTCCCTTCACTTGGATGAGTGGTTAAGGCCAGACCAACCCTGTCCTTTTGGGAAGAAGATAGACCTTGTCGTTTTTTGGTTTTTTTCCTACCAGTTGTGGAGTTTGAGTGGAATTTGGAAAACTAACTGCTTCACTACCCTCTCAAAATTGTCACAGGGAAACTGTGATAGGGAGCCCTATCAACTAGATATGTTGTTGACTCATTGACTGTTTAATCTCCTAACATTGTTTTGCCTTCCTTTCCTACCACACCTCACAAAATTCTCTTTGTGGCATAAATCACTGCTAATGACTGGGTTACTGATAAAGGGCATCACTTAGTAATGACGTAATTCTAAGTTTTTTGATGGGGATAGATGCCTGTTAATATGGGGTTATTTTTTTCACTGCAAAGAAATATTAGATATTTGATCTCTGCCTTTTTTCCCACTGCAATTGTCAGAACGATTATTTTTACATGTAACATTTATGACTTTAAAAGTAACTCAGTATGATACACACACACATTCTGGAGCATGCAAGTAAGGAGAAAGGGTCTAATTTCACAACTCACAGCTCCGCTCATGCAGATTTATTGCCTAATTGGGCATAAATCCTATCGTTCTCTGTGTTTTAGAATAAGAAGCTATACAGTTATACTAAGTCATGGATAAGAAACTGATCCGGTGTGAAAATGATCACTGCGTGGATAACAAGGTGAATATTCAAACAGTGCTCAGAAGCATTATTAGCATCGCATTCTGCCTTCAGAAGATCATCAGCAGAATACTGGGCTCGACTTTGGTGTCTGTATCTTAAGCAGATGTTGATAAATAAGAAAGAGTCCAAGAGAAGCTACAAAAACAACTGGAGATCTGGAAAGTTCAGGTGTGCAGTTTGCACATAGAAGGTTAAGAAGCAATTTACTCATCCTCTCCAGATACAAGTATGGGGATATTTTTGATACTAGAGAGTTCTTTAGTTTTCATTCAAATGCCTAATAAAGTTCAACAACTGGAAGCTGACGCTAGTAACATTAGAAATAAAGAAGGGTTTTTAACAGTTTGAATAATTAACTGTGGAACACTTCACCTATCATGAATTTCTCGTCCCCTAAGGTCCGTAAATCATGACAGTGCATATTTCTAAAAGATAAGCTTAAGCTAAAGAAAAAAAACCCAAAATCCAAAACTTACCTTCATGAAAGAAAAAACATCTATTAAAACTACATGGCGAGTATGATGTGAGGTCAATTGTGTGATGGTAATAGTCCTGCCTAGGCTAAAAAACTATGAATCCTAAGATAAGACATGCTGCAAGATGTAATCCAAGAAAGACCAGACTCAGCTGAACTTTCACTGATAAATCCACATGTCTAGAATCATACAATGGTTTAGATTGGAAGGGACCTTGAAGATCACCTAGTTCCAAACCCCCTGCCATGGGCAGGGACACCTCCCACCAGACCAGGTTGCTCAAAGCCCCATCCAGCCTGGCCTTGAATGCTTCCAGGGATGGGGCATCCACAACTTCCCTGGGCAACCTGGGCCAGTGCCTCAGCACCCTCAGAGTGAAAAATTTCTTCCTGATATCTAATTTAAATCTCCCCTCTTCTAGTTTGAAGCCATTACCCCTTGTCTATCACTGTATGCCCTTGTAAAAAGTGTCTCCAGCTTTCTTGTAGGCGCCCTTCAGATACTGGAAGGCCACTATAAGGTCTCTCTGGAGCCTTCTCTTCTCCAGGCTGAACAACCCCAACTCTCTCAGCCTGTCTTCATAGGAGAGGTGCTCCAGCCCTCTGATCATCTTTGTGGTACTCCTCTGGACCCGTGAGAATCAGTGAGTGCCTCTGCGACTCCAGGCATGATACTGCACAATCACCTAGCGCATTAGTGAGTAAAAGTAACTTTCACACAAAAATGATTATTGTTACAGTACATGCTATACAGTCCTGGAAAAAACATGCAAAGGAAATAAGAAAGTAATTTTAATGTAGCTTTAAATCATGTAATTGGTCAGAAAAATAAAAGCTATTTGTATTAAAGTTGGACCTTTTTAAAAAAGAAGAGGGAAGAATCACCTGCTCCAGTAGCTTCTTTATCCCAGACTCAAGCAACTATTTTCATCTCTTCCAAGACTTCATCAAGAGCAGCTGGCTAGAACTGAACAAGCAAGTTTTGTAGCCAGCTTCCTTAAAAATATGGGAAGTCACTTGCAATGATCTCTCTCTGACAATTAATGTCACTTTGCAGCCTTAGGCTCCTACCAAATTGGTCACTGAGACAGAGATGTGCAGGCAACTCCACGAGAATATTTGTCTCAATCTACTACCTAACATAATCATAGAATAGAATCACAGAACTGTCTAGGTTGGAAGGGACCTTTAAGATCATCGAGTCCAACCATTAACCTAACACTGCCAAAACCACCACTAAACCATGTCCCTCAGCACCACGTCTACCCATCTTTCAAATACCTCCAGAGGTGGCAACTCAACCACTTCCCTGGGCAGCCTGTTCCAATGTTTGATAAACCTTTTGGTGAAGAAATTTTTCCTAATATCCAACCTAAACCTACCCTGGTGTAACTTGAGGCTGTTTCTTCTTGCCATACTCTGTTCTGTACAGTACACAGAGGGTCATGATTATCTCCCTTTCCTTGCCTACATGTTCCCATAAAACATACCACCGCCACAGTGAACACTCACTGTCCTCAGGATGTCTGACTGTACCTACAGACCTCCCCTGCCTGTCACTTGTGAGGGCAGAAGGTTTGTCCCAGAGACAAAGTCTCGCAGAAGTTAGAAGTGGATCCCAAACACAAACCTGGATGACCGCTGACTTTACCACATTCTGAGCCAACAGCAAAAGCAAGTCCTTTGTTTTAATTTTACCACAATAACCTCTTAGCACGCCTTGGAAAACCGCACAAAAATATCAGCAGGTTTAGAAAGTAGAGTGCAAGTGGCTGAGTATTGCCTCCCTTTCCCATATTTATGGGGGAGGCATTCAGATGGTAACTCAAAATCTTCACCTCATTCTCTTCGAAGTACAAAGGATTCTTTTTTGAGCCACCCTGCTCTAACATAAACTTACAGCAACATGTATATAGCTTGAAAAACCAAAACCAACAACAGAAGTCTTGCAAAAATACAGCACTGCAGGCATGATTCTTCCCTGGGGAGAGGATGAAAGAGCAACATGTGACAGATGTTTGTCATGTCATTTTATATAGTATTCAAATGCACTCAGAAACAATAGTGATGAGGATAGTATAAAAACCAAAATGGACCAGACTGAAACAAAGTGTTATGAAAATAACACTTGAATAAGACCAAAAGGAATTAAATATAGAAAGACCAAGAAAGTGTTTTTAGGAAGTTCTGTTGATTTTTTATGTCAATTTAAAAAAAGAATAAAGGCTCTTTTAAGGAGTCTCTCAAATCCTAAATTTGTCTCCATTATCTGCTGACTCAGAGACTTCAGAAGACACTCTGGCTGGGAAACTGCAGGGGTTGCTTCCGACATAATACAGTATTGATGTACCACTGAAGGATGTAACAACACCATGAAACAGAGCATCCTCTTAGCCTGCAGGGTTTCTAGCTATTCTCTTGCGCTCCATATTTCCTCCCTGCAGCCAAACCCTCATTTTCCCTTATGCAAAACTCCCTTCTATACTAGTTTTATAAACAAGCAGATAAAAAGAATAAACAAATTATCCTCTGGGAAAGTGGCTGAGCAGTGAAATGTCGGAGTGTAATGGATACCTGATCATATAGGCATAAATTTCAACTATGAAGTGTAAAGAGAAGTGAAACACTCTAATAATTCATTCACTCGTATAAATATGTATGAAGGCAACTTAAAAAATTGTTCACCCAGTTTGGGCAGTATGTATTTCAGCATGTGAACTACTGCACAGTGGTTGCACATGCTCCTGTGGGGAAGACAGCACAGATGCTTTGATTTTTCAGGCTGCTGCTATTCCCTAAAAGACAGTGAAAGCATCATTCTTCAGGCTGAACTGGGTATTGGTATTCCATTCTAGACCTGAGACGCTGAAATCATTCTTCAAACATAAGCTGTTAAGCAGTCTAAGCAAAGAAAAATCCCGTATAGCTTTTTTTATTTGTGTTCAGGTATTTGGATTCTGCAATAATTAGATTAGGAGGTATCTCCAAACTGTTCCAGATACTCCTACCGCAAATGATAAGGAAATAAAATTAAAACGCAGTTTATCTGCAGTTGCTAGAAAAAAACCCCAACTATCTGCCATCATAAACTTCTGTTCCTCACAGAGACTCAACATCCATGAAACTCCACTCTCTTCAGTAGCCTGTGCTTCTGATCTCAGCATAAGAACTATTTTCCACAACCTGTTCCCAAGTTTAAGAACGCACTTCCACCAATTTCCCCATTTCTGCAAATGTAACAAAAGTTTTACAGTGTAAGTAAAAGTCTCACATACAGCATTAAAGAGATGTCCCTTCCTAAGGTGGTGGCACATAGCATGGGGAAGAACAGGACAGAAAAACATGTAGCTAGCTAAAGAACTGAGATGGATTCATGGTCTGATGGAGGCAGAGAAACCATCTAGTCCAAACCCACCCTTGGTGCACCCATCCTGTTGTTCCAAGGGGTTTGGAGGGAGGGAGGCACTGTGGAGGGCCAGTACGCTTCTGGGATTGGTGAACTCCTAAACATCACAGCTGCTACAAACTCTACTACAACAATTTTGCAGAACAGAAAACAGGCATTCTTTCTTCAGCAAGGGATTCCCAGACAGGGAAACAAAAACAAACAAAGAAAAAAACCCCCTCATTAGTCATCATTAGGGGGTGGTGCTGTTCCAACCAACTCATCAAAAAGCTGGAAGCCAGCTGGGTAGCAACTTTTTCCTCTCTCCTGCATCCATACATCCTCAGCGAACGAGTTGAAGAAAGGAGAGGACACGCGGTCCTAAACACTGAAGAAGATCCCCTCTGCTTTTTAAAGAGGAGCTCTACTCCACTTTTCTTTAATCCATTTAGGAATTAAAACTGGTTGATCCACATTCTTAAATGTAATCATGAACATATTTAGGTTAGAACAAAATACAGGCTTCCCATTCGTAATCCCATATTAGCACACACTGGGGAATATCCGGAAAACTCTGTGAGCGTATAAAGATGCAGCTGGCAAATAAAGTTTTCCTGAGTGCCTAAACCACCTGAAAATCTCACCAGCTGCCTCCATACCCCTCAGCACCAGTCTTTAAAAATAGGGCTGATGGTTTTTGGTCAAGTAATCAAGGACTGCGAGATCATACCCTGATTTTGGAGCACTTCCTTAAGCTCCAAGGGGATTATCTGTTCCAGTTACTACCCAAAGTGATTAAGTCACATGATTCTGAGTACCTCATAAATAAGAGACCAAATCTGCTTTTCTTCTGTACAAAACATCTTTACAACATGTGAATCAATACAACATGTAAATGAGGTGAATTTTATCCTCAGTGGTCAGACAGGACTATAGAGAAGGGGAGAATAATTTATTCTTTTACCGTCCAGTGAAAAAACATCAAAACCAATTCAGTTTCTGGTTCTGTGTTCTCATTATTAAAACTCACTTGAAATATACTCTCTAAAAAGTGCCCTTTAAAACTGACAGACTTTTTCAACTCAACTAATTTTAAGATTGTCAAAGTTAAAGAGAATTATTCTGGGCAACAATTCCACAGATGAAGTTTGAACTTCTTGCAAAATTCCACCGTGGAGTTATAAATGCAGACAATAATTTAGACTCTGACAGGCCTTTGGCAATACTTCCCTATTTTATTATTATGCATTAAAATCTAGCTATTTATTTATTGCAGTTAACAAGGGAATTTTACTTTTCTCCTGTGTTGCTTTTACATTGTTAGAGTGAATACTAATGCATAAAGAGCTTATGAGGAGTCATCTATGACCAAACAAAAGAAAGAAACTTATAGCCTGGATCAGAAAAATAAAATAAAATAAAATAAGATAAAATAAAATAAAATAAAATAAGTATTTAACTACAGGGAGAAAAGAAATCCATTGGGTAATCTTATTGTGCTACAGAAGGATCTAAATTTTGGTCTTCCCCCCAAAAATATTTCATATTAAAAACAGAGCTAGCTAATCTAAATTCAGTCTCCTTTTTTTCCCCCCAGAAAAGGATGCAGAGACTGAAACACAAACCTACTCCTTGGGTTGTGATGACAACTTTTACCCATTTCATTTTCACTAACTATTCCTGGTCATTCCAGAAATACAATATATATCCTTTTGTTTCTGAGACATGCAGAAATTTGCAGGAATGACTGCAGGACACGGGCAAAACCACCCCACTATACCTGAGTGACAAAGGCTATAAGGAGTGCCTGTAAGGTACACCAGATGCACCTCGGTGACACCATTCTCCCCCGCATTCCCAGCACGTGTAGCCCAGAGCCCCCCAGATCTGCCACCCTGGGCACTCTCCGTACCTGACATGACCACCTCTAGGTGAAAGATGTTTTTTCTGTTTCATTCCAAATGCCCACAGAGCAGCGTCCACACCACGAAAGCCACCAGTGGCTTTCCCAGCCAGAGGAGAGCTGCTCTGTTTGTGGTACAAAGGAATTCACACTGCTGATCTGGAAGTGCAGCATTACAGCTACTTTCCAACTTACCACTTCTCAAGTGATATTTACCCTAGGAAAATCAATGTGTTTTACCACGAGCAAAAGGACTTGAACACATCATGGTCACTCAATTATTTATGGGGGAAGTATGACACTCCTAATACAAAAAAAAAAAAAGAAAAACACAAATCCTCACTTCCTCTGCATATTAACCAGTTATTTGTCTCTTCCACAAAGATAAAAAATAATCTGTTAGTATCTTTGAGATGTACGACTACTTCCTCTTCCCTTTCTATAAACGCGTCTTCTTATTTTATATGTGTATACAACAAAGAAATAAGATGCAATATTTCCTCCCCTTGAATAAGGTACTCCGCAGACACGAACCGTGTATCACTGAGCGAAATTAGGCAGCACCAAATGTAAAGAACTGGTAAGACTGCCAAATGGCTCTTTTAAATAAATAAATTAGTGAACTAAATCATGCCCTACAAGACAGTAGAAAACAGAATCACTAATAACCCTACCAGTTCCAGTTCATATACTGGAACCCCAGAGAACAAAAGACTGTTGTGATGTTGACTGAGGTCAAGTTGCATTTATTGTCAATACATGACAAGCTTTGGCCAAAATCCCAATCATTGGCGCTTGACAGTCCCACAGCTCTCTCGGGGTCCCCCAGATCATAAAAACATTTGAGGAAACCAACACTGTGCTAACCAAGTATTGAAACCTTATCCTCTGAGAGGAAGTTTCAAAAGGACTATTGTGTTTCAGTGATTTCCTGCTCCCTTATGTCCTTCTGAAATCCCAGTCCTGACGTGCTTTTCTGCAGGTCTACACACTGTAGTATGCCAATACTGCATAGTCTACCTCAAAACATTTATTTTTTCAATGTCTTACGGTCTAATTTTAACTATCCTATGAATTAACCTGTAGTAGAGCTTCTTATTACAGCTAAAGTTAAGGGTTTACATGAGAACATATTAAAAAGAAGAAATCTGAGAAACCTTTAACTTGAGAAATCTGAAAAATTTATAATTAAATTATAAAAATGTTCTCAAGGCTTATACAGCTGCTTGGCAAAATCTACCTATTTACCTGCATTACAGCTGATGGGGAATTTTTAAAGCTCAAATCTGACAAGAGCGTTTGAATTTTGCTCAGAATGCAAAAGAAATTGCACATTACTGCTTTGTTCCCAGATAATGTTATCACAATATCAACCTTAAGCAAGTGCTTCACCTACAAATTGCTTCTTCAGCCACTGTGATGCAGCCACCTAATTTCAAGTTTCTTTTCCAGTTCTCAAGTCAGCTGTGGTGTAGTAATGATCCCTTCCGAATAAAGGTTTGCCACGGTGATTTACCAAATAGTGTTTAAAAAAATAAAAATACATTTCTGTAATTTATGTATTGACTAAGAGCCTGAGCTGAGGAAGCGCAACTGGGCTTATAGTATCATCCATCTCATTTGCTTTATGGGCAGCAGATTACACAAAACTAAAAATGACAAAAACTTACAATACAGGTTCTTGGCTTATATGTAACTGACATGAATATTTGATAGGTTGAGGCATTTTTAGCTGTATAGAAAGATGGAATCAAAGATCGCTTCTAGCCAGAGTTCAGCTTTTCATGCTCCAGAAGAATGAAATGCGAATCCTTCCCCCACAAGTCCTCGTACTGGACATTATGATAAATAATAAAACAGAAATATAAAGCAGAAACATGGAGTGCCTGAAAGTGAATGTCCTGGTGGATAATAGTGTGCTATGCATCAAAACCAATTACTCAATATAGGTAATTCAACCTAACTTATGGGGCATAAATAAAAATTTAAAAAAAATAATTAGAAAATACCTATCTTCAGTAAACTCAGATATTGCCCCTGTAAATGGAGTAATGAGAGCCTCTGGTAACTTAAAATACAAAGTGGAGCATATTGTGTTTTCAGTGAATCCAGAGCAATTCCACAGCAGATTTAATCAGGGTTTACAATGTCTTAACCGACAGCAGATTTCATCCCAGAACTGTAGCTAAAATCTCCCAAATAGAAATAATCAATTTCAGCCTGTTTACGTCTTGGCAGGTGAATTCTTTCCCTTTAAAAGAACTGTTCTTTCAAGACTATCCAAATAAACTAACCGTAGTTTTGTAAAACCAGTTTGAGGCAAAACAAAAGAAGATGACACCCTATCTTACCTGACATCTGAGAACAATGAACAACCCCAGGCCTGGAATCTAGAATACTTAACAAGCTACCTAACAAATCCCAAACAGTTTGAAAAGTGCATAAAAGAATCAATATCTTCAGAAAAAAATGCTGAAATTCAATATCTTTAATATAAAACAGAAAGATCAAAGGCGTAACATATTTTTTTTCTTTTCAAAAGCACCTTCATTTGGAACCAAGTTTGAAACTTGGTTGTGAAGTGGGGCCTTATATTTTTCTTGCCTTATCTTGTATGTATCTAGTGCTCCCAAATTTTACTTAAATGTTGCAACCAGACTGTAGGATTTGGGCAATTAAAATCTAGCAAACACAGATCGAGTTAAATCCAGTTATCTTTAGCATTGACTCTGAGACCAGGATTTTTATAACTCTCACTTTCCATGCTGCCCTACAACAAACAGAATAATGCCCACAAGTATGAATTTGGATGAAAATGAAGTGCAAAAGCTCAGAAAAGCAAAGAAGCATAATGCAGAAAGTAGATTCCTTACATAAAGAAATAAAATAGGTAAATCACAGAATGATGAATATGTAGAGGGGAAATAAAAAAGCAACACAGATGTATTTTTGGCCAGGTATCTTCCAAAGTGTTCACATACCCTCAGGAGAAAAATCTAGTGCAAGGATAATAATCACAAAACACATTAACTTCTACTACTACAGTTCTGTTGGAAAATAAGGAATTAAATTCTATGGAACTACCCCAACTACTCAAACATTTCGGCACAGGAATTAAATAAATGCTTATATAAAACGTTCAGTACACGTGCTACCCTGGTGAAAGGAGAAGGGTAATGCACTCGGTGAGCATCCTCCTTACCCCTCCCAGCTAGCAAAAAGAAACTATCCCTCTGGGAAAGTAATAGTAGCAGAAAAGACATTTCTCAGCCAAGGGAAAAGCCCATATTTGCCACACAGCTAAAAAAAAAAGACGACAGACACTGCAGAAAAGATTACTGACTTGATTCAAGTATTGTCTCAAAACTGATATGGGAAACATCCTGAGCCAGTGCCTTAAATGTAGAGAAAATTAACAAATACAAATATACCCTTGAACTAAAGAAAAAAAAAAACATTTTAATTTGTCTCTTATTTATACAAGACCTGATTCAACTTTCAGAGTTTAGTTTTCAAAGATCAGGTCAATATTGAATAATTAGCAATTACATGTCTCTAAGTCATATTAGTATGCTACCCTTACGACTATTGCACCACAATTTAATCGAGTTACCCTCAGAACCTCTTTCTGAGGAACAGACCTATTATTAGTTTAATACTCTATATGATTTTATTATCATTAGGGAACTAAGACAGAAAGACCGAGAAATTTATTTAAGGTTTCTAGAGAATCAGACCGAGCCCAGAACTCCTGACTGCTTGCCCATTGCCTAATCTACTTAAATATTCAAACATCTACATCACCGCACATTTCAAACACCTCATTGAAAATACTGAAACTACCCGTAGATATGTGACTTTAAAACAGGTAAAAAACACAATACCAACACTACCATATCTCAGTGCTGTATGAAACGAGATACATCATAAACTGCTGTTCTTTTGTCATGACTATAATATACAGACCCCTTTACATATACGGTTGCCTAGAACTAACTACAAAAGTGAGCTTTCAAGAAGTGATGCACTGGTCTGCCTCAGCACGGTGAGGTGTGGTTATGCAGCCCACCTCCAGCCCTCCCTCCATCCCCCCAGACGTCACCACCCTGGCCCCCCGTCGGCACGGGCACTGCTCCAGCAGCCAGCCCTGCCAAGCCCCCCCGAGCCCCCCAGCAGACGCCCCCTGGTTCCCTTCTCCAGGCCGTGGGGCTCCGATGAGCTGCGGCAGAGATGTCCCCGGTCTCCACCAGCAGCAAGCTGAACACTGCCGTCGCATTTTCAAAGCATCACATCACCTGTACCAGACTAACATTGGTTTTAAATTATGGAGCCTCCCAATCCTCCTCTGAATGCTTTAAAATTTTATTTTTAATTCCTTTCTGTGTGTTCTTTTAGCGGGTTTTGGGGAGGGTTATGTATTTACTCCTTGAGACAGCATCTTTATCAATATTACACAGAATCACAGAATCACAGAATGGTCAGGGTTGGAAGGGACCTCTGGAGATCATCTAGTCCAACCCCCTGCCACAGCAGGGACACCTACAGCAGTTGCACAGGACGGCGTCCAGGCGGGTTTTGAATGTCTCCAGTGTGGGAGACTCCACCACCTCTCTGGGCAGCCTGTGCCAGTGCTCTGCCACCCTCAGAGTAAAGAAGTTCCTCCTCATGTTAAGATGGAACTTCCTATGTTCAAGAGCTCCTCAGGACTGGAAGGTCTGTTCATTCTTTGTCCATTAAGTGCCATGGATAGCAACAACATAACACTTCATACATTGAGTGTTCTGCTGTTTGAGCTATAGAATAAAACACATCTTTTAAACACAGGGTAGAAGTGTGAAAAGAGCGAAGAGCTCCAACGTCTTGAAACACAGTGAGACTGTGCACAGAACTCCCTTCAAATCCCAGGACTGAAGACTGTTGCAGAAGAGTGTTTATCTGATCGACGCTGAACATACTCCAACGTACCAGTAAGGCCCCAAACACACGGGATCAGGGAGTTGCTCTGGAGCTGTTTTGACATAGTACAGAAAAATTGAACCTCTTCCGCTAATAAAATGACAAAAAGCATGCCCTAAATCAGAGAATGGTCACAAAAAGAGGAATTTACCTACAGAACACACTTAACAAAACTTGGATGAAAAGACAGATTTGGGGTTCTATTTGGAAATCCTTGATTCTGTTGGTTTAAAACAAATTCTTAATGTTACCTTAACTTAACCACTTATGCATTAAACATACAGTTTCTCCAAAGGCTTTTGTTATACAGATTCATAAAAATTGGGAGGAACGTAAAATTTTTTTAGACCAAGTACGTTTATTCCCTCTGCTGAGCTGAATCATATGGTACCGCGAAGGACAACAAACAGCTTTAAGGAGCTGTTAAGATGAGACTTTTCAACGAATGTCCGCACGCGGGTTCTGGCTGGCGAGGCACCGCAGCGGAGCCTGCCCCCAGCACCGGCCGCTGCCCCGCTCCCAGCGCCCGTGGGACACGCAGCCCGGCGGGGGGACAAGCGGCACAGCACAGGGCTCAGCAGTGGGCAAGCCCTTTGGGTCAGCAAGGCGGGCAACTCGATGCTAAGCCAAAGCTTTAGGCGCCAATCCGACTGGAAGGGGTGTCGGAGGAAAGGGGAGAGGGGAGGGAAGCAGAGTTCCTCTCTGGAGATGGGCAGCAAGAATGGAGGGCAGGCGATGGTCCCAGGGCTAAGAGCACAACTCCCCTCCATCTCCCATGGTTTCCACAAGCACAAGGGGCTGGAATTGTCTCCCTGGGGAGAGAAACCTCCCTGTCTTGTCCCCTCCTGTAGTCAGGGTTAGGGCACCAGCTCCAGGCCTCTTCCATGCGCCACGTTGGGCTGTACCACAGCCCTTCCCGTGCATCAGAGTCAGGGCTCAGAAGGCAGGATGTCTCCTTTTCCCAAGGACATTTCCCAGGGAAATTTCCCAGCTCTTACATTAGATGCTGTCCGTCTTAGCAAAAACAACTGAAGAGTCCTATGCTAGGATCTGTCATCTGAAAAGATGGACATTCTCCTGCAGCAGCACCAGCACTGCAGACTGACAAATCTTCGTAGGCTGTTAAGCAACTGGATGGAATTACTCAGCACTGTCTTCCACTCCCACCTCTTTTTTTCCTCTTTCCTCACTTTTCTTTGCTGGCCAGATTATTCTTTATGTTTATAATAAGAAATTACAGAAATACTTCACAAACCTTTCTGAAAAACAAGACAATCCAAAATTTCCTTGTTCCATAAACAGTTCTAAAACAGAAACAAATTAGAGGCATTGCTTGCGGACAGCTTTAGTAAGCGAAACTCAATTACAAACCTTTAAACCACAGCTCTAACACACAGAAGTGTAAGATCTACAGTCGACTGGCAATTCTCCTACAACAGAAATGCAAAATATTCCACACTGTACTGTGAACTTGATAATACTGATACGAAATTGCCCTGAGTAGTTGATATTGGCACACGAAAATAAAGCAAAGCTCAGCAAGACACATGAAATTCATGCATTTCCAATGTAATTCCAACCAGTATAGCATAAATCAGCATGGGCATGTAATTCTTGGCTGTCTTGTTTGACATAAGCGAAGCAGAAATTATGTGTTGTTGCAGGTGCTTTGCAAGCAAACATGACGCCCAGCTGATTGTTAACAGACGAACTTTTTTCAAAGGAAAATGAGCTGAAGGAAGATCTCCAAGCTGACTAGCAAAACAAAAAAAAAACCCAGGTGGAAGTAGTTACGGCCATCCCCGGGCTGGAGCAGGCAGAAGCTATCGCGTTATGTTAGGATGGCACTGGAAACGGGCTGCTCCCACAGGAACGAGGAGCAGGCTCCAGCAGGCTCGTGAAGCATTCCTGGGGAAGGCAGCCACTTCCAGCTGGGCCAGTGGCTGGGCTGCTCAGCACGGGCAGCTCCGTTTGGCTCAGACGCTGTAAATGTCTATCTCACCCTGAAAGCTACAGAACACCTGGAATTTATGCTGAGAAAATTGCAGTTTCTAGCCCCTCAAAGCCAAATTCTAAAGTTAGTATAACCTATAATATTGTTAATCACAGAATCACAGAATGGTCAGGATTGGAAGGGACCTCTGGAGATCATCTAGTCCAACCCCCCTGCCACAGCAGGGACACCTACAGCAGTTGCACAGGACGGCGTCCAGGTGGGTTTTGAATGTCTCCAGTGTGGGAGACTCCACAACCTCTCTGGGCAGCCTGTGCCACTGCTTTGCCACCCTCAAAGCAAAGAAGTTCCTCCTCATGTTAAGATGGAACTTCCTGTGCTCAAGTTTGTGCCCGTTACCTCTTGTCCTATCACTGGGCACCACTGAAAAAAGACTCTTCTCATCTACCTGGCACCCTCCCCTTAAGTATTTATAAGTATTGATAAGATCCCCCGAATCTTCTTTTCTCTAAACTAAAAAGACCCAAGTCCCTGAGCCTTTCCTCATAAGGAAGATGTTCCAATCCCCTCATCATCTTTGTAGCCCTTTGCTGGACTCTCTCCAGCAGTTCCCTGTCGTTCTTGACCCGGGGAGCCCAGAACTGGACACAGTGCTCCAGATGCGGCCTCACCAGGGCAGAGTAGAGGGGGACGATGACCTCCCTCGACCTGCTGGCCACACTTTTCTTGATGCATCCCAGGATGCCGTTGGCCTTCTTGGCCACCAGGGCACATTGCTGGCTCATGGTCATCCTGTTGTCCACCAGGACTCCCAGGTCCCTTTCCACAGCACTGCTTTCCAGCAGGTCAGCCCCCAACCTGTACTGATGCATGGGGTTATTCAACTAATCAAATTCATGATTTCATTTTCCAAATGTAAGGGTTTCTTGTTTCTTACACAAAGCCCCAAATGCGTAAAATAACTTACAGAACTTAAAGATGGAGCCTCTCTGCTACAGGTCCCTTTTACTTTTGAAGATATGTTTTACATAATATTCAAAGAGTTCAGAGCAGTCAAACAGCCCTTGCAGTGTGTAGGTTAGAGCAGCAAGGGGGAAAAAAGGGGTCAGGAAAAAATATGGTATTTGTAAAGTCATCTATACCTTACAATAAAATTTAACTATTTGATTTAGAAAATAAATACTGCAAATTCAACAGATATGCTCTTCATAACAGAAAAATATAAAAAAATCAATCTAAAATATAAAGAAGGATCCTTGACTTGCACACCTGGGTGAACCACCTCAGTTGGGGTTTTTTTCCCCCCTCTCTTTTCTGCTGCCCCTCTGAAAAACTCCTGTGTAAATCACGCATTGCAGGTCCACCCTCCCTAACCACAGGCTGTTTTCAGGAGATGGCAGTATTAGAAGCTGCTAGCCCAAGGGGGGGAAAAAAATTACAAAAAGGCTATAGAGACACAGAGGCTGTTCCCAGATTTGATCAGAAATTGCCTCTCAGCAGTGACACACAACGCTGTTTTCGGGCAAAACATGAATAAACATGTGCATAAACTTTTGACTCAGAGCAATGCCACAGTAGTTCTGTGATCCATCAGATCTTTGAAGATAAACATGAGGAGATGTGGTCGGCTCTTGCTAGGAAGGCTTCTGAACAGGAACTTAAAAGCTGCATCTAGTTGGTGATTGAGTAGATGGCACTCTTCTTGCTGGGCATGACCCGTGTCCAGTCATGTGGCAGGGAGCACTTGCTCTAAAGTTAGACACATGTAACTAAGCTGAGAAAGACTGGTCGGAAAATAAAGATTCTGCTTCAAAAAAAAAAACTTGAAGCATTGACAATTGGTTTCATTTTGTGCTCTTAAGAAATAAAACAGAGGAGAAAGGAGGAAATCCTTCAAATATTAGTTGAGGAATTCCTACCCAAGTGTAGTCCTGCACCAAGGGTCACTAGAGATTACTGTTGTCACTCCACAGGATGGTCTCTGAGTTAGTTTAGGAGCCCATTTAGGTCACCTGCTTGCACACGTGTATTTGGGGACAGCTTTATGGTGCCCTATCTGACATTCCCTGAAGGAAAGCTCAGGTCCCCCACCACCTAGATAGCTATCCGCTGCTCACTCGTCTGTTTTGGGATGTGGTTGGGCCCAGCACTCTGTGCAGCTTCGGCTGTCCCCAGTTTCGGACGACAGTGGCAGACACACACATGCATGAGAAAAAACTTAGTATTCTCCAGTGCAGGATGACCCCAACACCTTCCAAACACAGGTATTTTCATCTCCTACCAGGAGGACACCTGGCATGCCTGAACAACCCGATTGCTGGTTGCATTCAGGACATGGTTCTGGGAGGGGAATCATCCCAGTGCTGTTCCATCAAGTACAGTTTGGACCTTTCCTTCACAGGAGTATGGATTGTTAACTCCAGTGCCTGAGCCAAAGTCCTGCTCATCTCACCTATTCCCTGGTGATATTGGCTGCACAGAACATTACCCATTTTCTGTACCAAATCGCTGCGTGGTATCGCCATGCACTGTGAACCAGCTGCCCTTTTCCAGGCTGGAGACATCAGCTTGTCAAGGGTTCCTTTGTCCTTAGTCCTAAAAATGACTGCACCTGTAAAAAGCCTCGATTAATTCATAATGCAAACGGAGAGCAACAGTGTACTCAGGGTCAACTTCAGGACCAAAGTCCTATCAGACTAACTACGTAACGCAGGGTGCTGTGCAGCAAACAGTACTACATGGCTCTCAAAAGGAGACAGGAGTTTTTTCGTCAGTTCAGGTGTCCGTAACGTACCGCGCTGGCTTGTGCCAGTTTCATTTAAAGGACCTAGCAGCATTGTGGTACATAAAAGGGGATTAAAAAAAGGACTGCAGAACCTCAGCTGGATGTCATCCTTAACGTTACGCAACTCCTTTCTCTTGATAAACAAGGGTGGATTCATCAAGACCTAAGTCTTTTTGCTTGTACAAGGTAAAACTGTACTCTGCTCTCTCACAGATTGTCTCTAACTCTACACAGGCCCCAGGCACGGAAAGAGGAGGACATGGAGACCTTCTAGAGGATCCTCACAGTGAAATGTACTCCACCAGCTCAAGCAGACGTTCCTCACACCAGGTGAGTGCCCCTTGCTTCGGGCCAGCCTCTCCAAGGAGACTGGAAGGGAAGAGTTTCCAGTGAGAAATGGGAAACCAATGCCAAAGAGAAGGAAGTGAAAGCACAAAGAGGAACCAACAGCTCTCCAGGGAGGGACAAATGCACAGAGCCACAAAGTAATAACCTTCTCTAGAAATGAAATGGCCTGAACAGAGTCCTGCCTAGGATTACCAGATGTCCTCATAACATCAGGGCAGTCTCAATTCTCCACAATTCCTCAGTAATTTGGAGGTGTGTCATCTGATAACTCTAAACCCTAGCCCTAACCATTTGAAAATGGGGCTACATCTAGGATTCTGCCAATAATTCCACCCAATCTGGGTCAAAAGATGGCAAGATCAGGGCTCTGAAAGATGCCACCATCCACCGAACCCGATCTGAAGCCACCCCAGCATTGCGAAAAGTGAGAGGTTCACACTGGGTTTTTAATTAGTATTTTGTACATGTCACTCGGCAAACCAAACTTTGCTGTGCTAACATTTTTTAGGACCCCTCATACTTCCAAAACAAATGAGAAGTTTTTTAATATGAAAAGAAAAGGGAGGGGAAAAACCACACCCACAAAACCCCCCCACAAATTATTTATAATTTGCCACTCGTCAGGCAGCAGCTTTAACAGGCCAGAAAAATTTTAATAAATGTATCATACAGTGTGGTTGATGTACCTACATGTCCAATTAGCACTGCAAACAAACACAAATAGCTCATTAAAATATATAAATGTATATTATTTTGGTTTCCTACACTTTACAACATCCAGTATATATTTGAAAGGCATTTTATTTTAAGAGACAACACTCCACCACACTCTCTCCTCTCTACAGACCTTTGCACGGTTGTGCTTCTTTGTTATTGACAAAGCTTTTGCTTTACACGGGATTTGTCATGGAATTTAAAATAAATACCTACAAATATATTTTACTCAAGAAATCAATAGAAATCCTCATTGAGCAGGAAAGGGCTTTTTTTTTTTTTTTTTTTCAGTTTGTGTGCCTTTACTTGGATGCAGTACGACTTGTATAGACTTTTAAATTACATTGCAGGGTTCTTCACTCTGTTATTGATTGATCTGAGATTTTTGGCAAGTCATTTCACCACCGTGTGGTTCTGTCTCTTCCTACCTATCGGCTGTGACTAATTAGCCTTCATAAACCCTTTGGGGCAGTGACTGTTTCTCGCTGCCAGCTTGTAGTACCTGTCTCCATGGGATCTGATTTCAGTTGTCTTGATCAACTAATAATAACGCCCATGTTTTAAGAGATTAATTTTTTAAAGAATAAAAAGAAAAAAAACTAAGCAATTGCACTGGAGAAACACAGTGCCCGTTCTATTGGTAAACCATACATATTTGGATAGAGCCTTTATTTCTAAAAAGCTAGATAGGTTTTGAATAACATTTAAAGAAAAAGCATAAAAAGACAGCACATATGATGAAAATATAATCACTATGATTGTGAAACTCAGCAATTTCCCAAGAGTTTTTAAGAACAATATCTCACAGCCTAGACCAGGAGACCAAAGATGCGAGGAAGTTTTACGCCGTCCCAGCTTCCCTCCCCACACTGAAACTCACGGAGGTTGGTGAGGACACCGAGGGTAACTCCCTGTTGGGGGAGTCAGAACAAGCTCTTTTTGTAAAGGACTTTCAGAATCTGGGAGCTATTCAGGAGAGTAATATTAATGTCTAGAGAGATACATGTGAAGCTGCCTGTTTGAATGTCTCGGCTGCAAGTGTCTTTCCCCGCAGCATCCTCCTCACTGCTGGCCAACATGCAGGTACAGAGGGAGGAATTCTGCAGCTCACTGCCACTACTTCCTACAGCAATTGGTGAGAAAGTTGCTTACTGCTTACTAGAAATCTGCTTAATATTGACCCGAAAGAACACTATTGGATCCCGATTGGATCTGCTGTGTTTCCTAAGAGAAACTGGTACTGCTCTGTTCACATGCAGGAGGTGCTTTCTCAGGTACGCCAAAAAAAAAAAAAAATCTTCAGTTTCTGCAACTTTTACATTCAGAAACATTAATTTTATTACCCTTAAAACACACACACGAACGTGAATCCCTACCAAGGCAAAGCAGCTGTTATACTTCTGCAAGTTACATTAACTGTACACAAATCCCTGCAATATTTCACACATATTTAAGGGAGACATTTTTAAATTTTATGGGTTCATCTGTTCTGAAGAGTATTTCAGTACATAAGTACCAAAGGCATAACATAAAAACTCAACATAAATATGAATCCAGAAGACCTTTTGATTAATATTTCAATTACTGACTTTAAATTTTAATTAAGAAAACCCAACATCTTGGTTTTGCTTTATTTTCCCAACAAAACCTCCAGTGCTGTGATGCATTCTTTTCCTGAAATCTTTTATGCTATTTTTATTGGAAAATGACCAAACAGAGTGAGTGTTGAAAAACCTCTTTTTACTGGCTTATCAAAAATTCCAGTAATTCTTCCAGAAGTTTACAGGGGGAAAATGTTCTTCCAAAAGTAAATGGAACAGAAAAAAAAGAAAAAACTAAATTGTTCAGGAAGTATATTCTCTGTATTCAGAATAGCGAAGGTTTTTTGAACAGGCTTCATTAGCAGTAGCTGTAATGGAAAGTAAGACAACAGAGCAGTGCTACCAATAACAGAAGTTCCATATTAGTCATAACTGGGTATTTTCTCTTAAATTGGATTGTTCAACTTTTATCCACGTTACAGCTTCTATCACCAAGACTGAAATATTGTCAATTTGAGTTACAGATCCTATGTTAAAATGATACAGAATATTTCCAATAACTATTACCACGGAAGTCATTATGGCTAACTCTGAATTTAATGTGAATACTTACTTACATCGCCATAGAAACTAGAGACTCCCAACTTGAAATTGTCGCGCTAGTTGCTGTAACAAAAAGGCACCAAAAGGTTTCAGACTTTATGCATGAGACAACAGGCAGATACAACAAACCCACATGGAAAGAGAAATCAGAAACACCGGGAAAACAATCCCTGGCAATGTAACGAAGAGGAGGCACAGCACACCACCAAATATTGTCAAGTGCAGAGTGTGCATCTCCACAGAACTCAGCTTCAAGGAGAGTTTTGCAAAATAGTGTAGTGGCTGTGCAGGGAATTTGGGGGGGTAACTACATTTTACCTAACCAAAACACATGATAGCTTAAATCAAAACGGCGTTCGCCTCCTGCCCCAATCTGCTACAAGAGCTGAGCCGCCGCTGCCTTTCCCGCTCCGCAAGGACTGCACGCCGGTGATGGGAGCACCGAGGTGCTCTACTGGCTTATTAAGTTTGCGACAGGACTCTGAAACACTTTGAAACAGAAAAGGCTGTTCCTATGCAAGGACAGAGAATTAAAACATAATGGGATTAATCCTTGTTTATACTAATGTACCATTTCGGAAGCATAAGAGAGGCTTATGTGACATTTATTAATGCAGATTTAGAACAAAGAAGGACTTAGTAAGGAAATAACAGAAACTAACACAGCCATTTCGTTTCATGCTAGTTAAAGAACCCGCCATGTGAATGCAACACGTTAGAAACGATTCACCATAACTCATACAGGGTATAAATAGGGCCGTTCCTCAGTTTTCAATCCCATTTTAAAGTCAAGCAAACATAAAAGGTGTGTGTTGTAAGAACTTAGATGTGAAACGGATGTCCCGGAATGAGACCGATGCCCTAATTTTGTTTCCTTTCAGCTTCTGTAGTACGAGTTAAGTGTGGCTTTATGAAATTGATATATTTTATCAAAAATATGCAGATTAATTCATGATTGCCATGAAGGAAACAAAGCTGGAAGAATTTTTATTTTATTTTTAAAAAAACACCATAACATGTACACTTTAACAAATCATATTCCACATCTCATTTTGACAAATGCAAGAACAATGTGAGATATGAAGATACCAAGATTAAACAGGTAAGTAATAAAAGACAACTTGTACCCGTTTCCAGGGAGGATTTCGACTCTGGAATACTAATGTTACATTAACACAGCTACACAATTTACTTGCTAGTATACAGCGTAGAAGATTTTGCTCATTATATTCCTACTATTATTTTCCAGTTTTTCTGCTATTCATAGCAAATCCATCAGCACTACTCATAACTATAAAATCTATTTCTAGTTTTTTTCTTTTTTATCCTGCATACTGAGGACACAATATTTCTTCTATTCGAAGTTTTTAAAAACAAACAAACTAACTCGCTATGGCTCTGCAGACAGTGAGTGATCTCAGTTTTGTCCTCAGTGTCTGACCTAACAGACTTCCAAAGGAAAACCCTGGCCGGCAGTGTGATAATCTGGGGACTCTGTGAACAATTTAATAATTCTGGATAATTCAATGAAATGATTGCCATCGATGGCTATAGAGACTACCATATGTTGTCAAGGCTGTGTCACGTATCTCCCAGACCAGGGACAATGGGAGATTGTTATACCAGGCTTGCTCCCATCAAAACAGGAATGATCTGGAATCATGGAATGCCAAAATTCTGGGTCAAAACAAGTTTCTGCATGCTTTCTAAAGGAAATTTGAGCATAGAGGGTAGAAATATCTTACTGGCAGAATAAACTAGTTGATGCTAATGGCAGACCTGAAAGACGCACTACTTGAAAGGGTCAAGGTGAATTCCAGGGACATAGGAGACCCTGAACAAAGATGCTTCAGTAGCAGAAAAGCTGTGGAGCAGGCAAGAAAGAAGGGCATTGGTGGCAGGTAAGGCTCCATGGTTTGTGAGAAAGAAAAGGTATGTGGGGGGAGCTCCTTGAAGTACACTGATCTGAACCAAGAATGATTCAAGAGAGTCGGAAAAATGTGACACAGAAATGTAAGGCTCCAGAGTGGGAGACTCCACTTATTCACCTATGGCTTTTTCTTTCACCTATGGCTTTTTTCTAACAGTGGACATAGCCACTCTGTTTTGTCTGCAAACCACAAAACACATGCACGCTTGGTTTCTTCTTCCATTTTCACATGGTCTTGAACACCTGAACCATAACCCTTTGTCGCGGTTTGGGCTGGACTGGCCGCTGGCAGTGAGCGACAGATGCTCTAGGGGCTTGTGCCGGTATAGGCAGGCGACGGGACACCCTTGCTGCCCAAGATTGGAGGTCTTAAAAGAAAGGGGCAGAAGTTACTTAAGTGTTTGTGGGCCAGCACTACTTCTGAAGGTCAATGACACCACAACTGTTTCGGTACCGGAGAGGGAGGATGCAGAAAGTGAGCCAGGGAGGTGAAGGTGCTGCCTCAGCAGCAAGGGACCCGGCATGCCGTTCTGGCGTGATGGCAACTAAGCACTACTGGGTAAATCTCCATTTTTGTAGGGCTGTCACACATATAAAAAAGTCATCCTACACAAATATGTGTCATCCAACACAAATATGTGTTTCTCCCCCGCTTCTCAGGGGGCACCATTGTTTCACCCTACTTCAGCGAGAACTTGGGACAGAAATATAGATGCATTAAGAGCAACTTGTGATGTCAGCTAAAGATGAAGCAATACATTTTTTTTCATTGGAATGAGTCAGTTGTGGGTATTTTAGAGGGTCAGCTTGAGATTTCAACGTATTTTGAGGAACTAAGAGAGACCTAGAAAACGCACGTTCCCTGTGCTGATTTCCCCTGTGCTGGAGAATCTCCTCAGGGCTGTACAGTCTCTCTTGAATATGACAGAATATGTAACTTCTAAAAACACTAATACTTTAGTTTAATAACCTCTGAATATTTTTTTCCTGGGACTTTCTCTCCCCCACATTTTACTTTCTCCATTTTGTTCCTTGTCTTTCTTTCCCTCGTCTTGAGTTCATGCATTGTGGAAATAATCAAAGACATTCAGGAGAAACGTCTGAAGCCAATAAGCAGGGTGAAACAGCATTATTCCTATATTACTAATCATAACCTATATATGAATGAGAAGACACCTGGAAGTGCTGTGTTGACAGCAACATACCTTTTGATTAAGCTGCCTGGATCCTAGCAACCCGCATGTCCTGACTGAGAGTTCAGAAAGAATGCATTTGTGGTTCATTTACACACTGTAAAAAGGGTAAACACATGGCAGATATAAACAAACAGCAGCCTTCTGTCAACTAAGCTTCTATGAAGAGTCCAAATTATGGATAGGAGGTTTGAATAAATGAGACTTTTTAGGCTAATGTTAAAAAAACATTCAAACCATAAGTACTGTTTTAGAGATTATCAATTACCAATGAGAATTTTTGTCCAGTTTAGGAATGCAAGATAAAGTTCCTTTTTGTTAAAGCCCTTCACTCTCTTCTTTTGCTCTCGCTTCTGTCTGCTACTCCACTTTCCACTGTGGTAGCTTCAGCCTGCAGTGAGAAAGCCATACAAATGGCAAGAAAGACTATTACACTTTCTTACGGGGTAGATTTCCATAAAGTTGAAAGAAAGCTGATTTGTTATAAATTAGGCGTGCTGAAGAAATAATGTTGGGATCATAGCCCCTGTGATTTTAGAAAATTCAGTTAAGGCCAGCATTGCAATGACATTAAGCAACAAAAACCAAAGATAGGCATTTTGCTACTGAAAGCAATATCTTCAAACTCTGCGCTATAGAGTGCACCTGCTTGGGTAGGCATCTAGTCAATCTTATTCCAAAGTTTATGATGATTTTATTTGCTACTGCAGAATACTGTGCCATACTGCACATTGCTTGGCCACCAGAGTGAACGGGTTCACTGTAACTGTCATGTATATACATGCACCGAAACTTGTACAAAAAATATTCTAGATTACTACTGTAGCTCATAAATATTATATATTATTGTGTAGCAATACCACACAAAGTCTTACACACTCTCAACCTACAGATCAAAAGTCCTACCCATAGCTCTCGGGAAAAAAAAAATGCAGATGTATATGTATACTCATATATTTATAAACACATATTGTATGTATGGAAGAAAAAAAAATTACTTCCAGAATGTTGACACACTGGAGCAATAGCACTATGTTGTTCGACCCTTGCCTTGATGCTCTCCAGCAAAAAAGTTTCCCTTTTTTGTTTGTTTGTTTATACCGCTATGAGAAAGAGAACAAGAAACATCTGCTTCTACAACTACTGCAGTGCTTTCCTCTCCATCACCCTTTCTAAATCACAGTTATGATCACCTCCTCACATAAATCCCTTCTGAAGGAGCACTTTTTCCATGTATACACCACTTCTTGTATACAAAAAATGTAGATGAATAATTTATCAACTCTTTCATGTCATGAAAGGAGCTCCTCATCTATAAGGAGCAAGGAGAAGATCACGAACACTGAAAGCAAAAGCTCAGAATCCGTACCTTTCATGAAATGCTGAATTAATGCAGGTGAGGTTATAGGGTGCATAAAATAAGTCAGATGCAATTTTACCCCCTCATACCAGTACCTTCCTTTGATGTCAACAGTATCAACAGATGGACAAGTGTTAGTGTGAGATGAACTTTACCATATGTGACTCAACAGAAGTAAGCAGAGCACTCTCAATTATTTCATTTCTTCAAGGAAATGATGCACTAACAAAGTCATGGCCCCATCCTTTAATGACACATTTGTAATTCTCAGAGAAGGAAAAAGACTGATGAATATAATTCTACTGCCAGTGAACACACAGAGTTCCTGACATGAAACATCACAATCTCTCTGGAGGAGCTGAGGAATAAATCACCGGCTACATGAGTCAGAAGTCAGCTTCAATGGTCTTTAAATTAAGACGGACAAGCATAAGAATGACATAAAGTAATGGTAAAAAGAGAACTCTGAATTTAACTTCTAGAGTTAGTAGAATCCTAAGGAGCACAAGTTAGGAAGAAGGAGTAGGTCTGAAGTACAGTTTATTTTCAAAGAATATCTTTGCATTATATACCAGAAGTGCAACCATGCAGGTTTTCATAGTTCTTTGGGTTTGGTTTTTGCAAGACACTTGTGATTTATTTTTTTTTATTTGGGAAAATCACGCCGCTTTCTATTGTAAAATATTGTTCTTTATATTAGTGAAGAAAATTTTATCCAACATTCACCTCTTGGAAGACAGTATATATCGATACCCAGGAAGAAAAAACACAAAAAGACAGTCTGTGTGCACAGAGTATTTTAATGAACATAGAAGAGAATTATTGATGAATTTAAATAACCAAAGATATTTCTTAAAAACATAACTATACATAGGAAAACGTGTAGGAAAAAGTCTGTAGGAAAATAATAACATTTTAACCAGCTTACACGGTATTTACACGTGCAGGGCAAAACTTTGGAAAACCAAAAACATTCCTGTATTTGTCTGTCAAAAGGCTTGTCTCAGACTTTTAAAGAAAAAAAAAGTTAACTGTAATCCAGGCTTTAATTGCAAAACTCATAGATGAACTCATTAAGGAAAAAAAAATAAATTAAAAAAAAAAAAACCAAACCCACTACAAGGCTACTAAATCCCTGAGCCACAAGCCACTGAGCGCTGGGACAGTCCTGTCCTGTCCCTTTACTCTTCACTGGGAAACCGCTGTCACCACTACCAGAAATAGGACGTGGAGGACGTGGACCTGCGCTCTGCCCAAACACGGCCACTGTTGTATCCATCCTAATGAGGGTCCAAATCTTCTGACTGGGAAAGCACTTGCAAATAAGCCCAAGTCCGCCTAGAGTCAGCAAAACACTTTAGCATATGCTTACTGTTAAGTAAATGATTAGACTGAGAAGTAAAACTGGTTTTAAGTCCCAACTTAGATTATGTGGACTAAATGCCTTTTTGCATAAGGAGCTACAGCATTATGGGCTGAAGCTTGAAGCCTGGCGATTTGGTCAAATCAGAGACGTTAGAAAGTGGCAACATAAAGTACCAATGTTACTCAGTTCAACTACTAGTTTCGTATGGTCATACAACTAAATACTTCTAAAAGTAAATAGAATTGCTCAGTTAGTCAGATCACCTGGTTACTTAGTATGTCCAAACCATTCTTGAGGAAAAGATGTGTCAGGCAGCAGCTCCAGGACGAATCTGCTGCAATGCTCCTGAGTTCTGAAATCCATGCTTTCAGACCGTTCGTCGTGATTCTGATGAGAGCACCCGTGAAAGTTTATAACTCTATGCAAAGAATAAAGCTCCTTGTTTATGCAGTACAACTGAGGGGGCTGTTTCTGCAACCCTTCAAACTAAAACCAAAGCTGCGCTGGAGTCTGTGCACATCACGGACCTGTGTCGCCTACGGATGGGAATTACTGGAGAAAGATGCTGTGGATCTGAGACAGCAATGATGAACAGAGAGTGGAACTGGAGACAACACTGCTCCTCGCATGACTCTTCCCCGTGTGATTATTTATCCAAATTAGGATGCTTTTCCTTAACACATTGCTACTTTTACAACTACGCATCTGTGCATCTGTGGGAAGAAGATAGTACTTAATCTAAAATGTTCTGCATGTAAAAACAATCACATTTGAAATTGAGAAGTATTTCTTTCAGAAACAGCAAGGCTCTTCTCTTCACCAGAGTGAGCAGAAGGTCAGAATGCTTAACAATTGCAAAATATGCCCGACTAAGCTGACTGCTGTACAAAATTCTCCCACTGAAAAGGTATATATTCAAAAAAGCATAGGCCTTTACAGAGGAAACCCTGTCTTCATTTGATGTCAAGGACAGCTTTGCCATTGACTTCATCTGGGCCAAGATTTCACCCCACGTGTTTTAAGAGAATCTCTGTGATTCTGCCAACAGTAGCACAATAAGTGGCTCGCAAAAAAAAACTAACACAAAAAAAAACAAACAGGAAATAGTCTCCAAGGAATACTTCTCTGTGAACTCTCACAATTAGGATTAAAAACTAATAATAATAATAATAATACTGGTTCTTACAATCTTTTCTCTCCATGCAAAACCAGGCAATAATTTCCTGCATTAAAACCTTATTTATTGGGTGTCATATTTAGAAGAGTTCTATGTCGGATCATATCCTAGAACTGCTAATTAGTTTCTCATGATGTTTACTCCTCCTGATTATATACAGCAACTCCTACATTATATGATTGTTTTTTCTAAGTCAGTATTTTTAGCTCAAGATGTTCAGCTCACATAAAACAGCAATATTCCACCAGACTTTTTTAAAAGAAGTATTTCACCTTGTAATGTGATAAAAGACGAAGTATTTCATTATTTCAAAGAGGGGGGGTGTTTAATCAAACACAACATAATGAAAAATCATGAAAGCACCTTTATTTTCCGTACTTCAGAACAGCTAAGCTAATTCCTGCAAACTGAATTAGCCATTCCCCGATTTCATCTACAAGTGAATTGTCACCGCCGAATTATCAAAACTTTCAAACAAGAGAAATACTCACAGTCTCTTAAGCATCGCATTATAAATAGTCGTGTCCTACCTCCACATTTCTCTCTCTGACTTCATTCCTAGGCAGCACTGAAGAAGCAGCTACAGTCACATGGTGCATTCAAGGTCATGCTATTCTAATTTACAGAGATATCATTGATAAATTATGCGGAAACAACGATAATGGAGTCATTAACCTTGCTCCAGCACACTAAAGGTGTTTTGTAATTAAAAGGAGAACAAAAGTTACAAAAACACATAAAGATTTTATTGCCCAGCTTCTTCTCTCCTACACACTGCTGCAAAGTACAGTTGGGGAATAGTAATTTGTTACTGTGAGTAACGTAGATGCCTGCTGTCTCTGCTTTGTAACTGAGGGGTGCAGAGATTAGTCTGAATTACACTGAAGGAGGGAAAATACACAAACCATCGACCTTTTTTTAAAAAATAGGAAGTTGGATCCAGAAGGCCTCTGCCTTTAATGAAGTAAAGGATGCTGGAGCAGAAGAAAGATCATTCCAGCCAGGAAGTCTCTCTCAGTCCAAGAATCTATGCAGAACTGTCACTCCCAAACACGCAGTCATCTGGCCAGTGCTTTGAGGACTCGCATCGGAAGTGTACTACTGTGTTAACATACTGAAGTGAAACTCCTCAGAGATACGTATATAAAAAAACTAGGCAGAATTTAGAATTCATCTTCAATGTCTCATTCAAGAAACTTGCAGTAATCCACGAACTAAAAGCCTGACTAATGTCCCTAATTCATGTATGACAGTTATCTTCATTAAGGGTGCACACATTAATGAATCACTGGTGATGGCTTTGACTTAAAAAGAAATACTAGCAAAACAGTGAAGAGGTGGGACAGAGACTGTTTCACATAGTAAATGAACGTAACCTTAAATTGGCATTACTGTAAAGCATCTATAGGATTTCTGCAAAGAAAAAAGCAAGAATTTAAACAGCTTAACAGACAATGTACCCTTATCTTCTTGACACTTCCACTGCTGCTTCTTTTTTAATCCCATCACAGTAAGATGACTGACACTAAAATTATTGATAAAAAAAAGGAACTACAGAGCAGGTTTCCCGGAGTTCAGGTGCCCAGAGCTGACACTATACTGCGAGAGAGAATCCATTATACTCCTTTCTAATCTTCACTGATCACATAAACTATTGCGTCTCCCTTCATTGCCTGACTATCAAGATATGATCTACAACATATTGCACAACTTACCCAAAACGACAAATAGAAAAATCCCAGATCGTATCTTTATTTAGAGGTTTGACCTTATGCAGATAGCTGAATACATCGTGAAGTACCTTCTGAAGGCCTGCGTGAAAGTCAAATTCTTTCTACTGATTCTGCCGTGTTTGGATAAACTTATAATTGGCGTATCTTTCAAGCATTCAGAAGCATGACACATGCCACTTTAAACGATAAACCGCCAATTACAACGCGGGAGTTACATGGCAAAATGATACCCAATGTCAGAGGAACTCTCCTGCGTGTCCTCTGAGCAAAAGGCTGCTGGCTACCGGCACGGAGCACCGAAGCACGGCATCAAACACCTTCCCACTGCAGAAACCCCCAAGTTTTCAAGGGCTGAGCTCACCGCCCGGCTCAAAGGCGTACTTTACTTTACCAAACCGCCTACTTGAGCGAACCGCGTACGGCCGCTGCACCACCCGTGGCCGAGGAGCACCTCCGGGCTCGGCCCCCGGAGCAGCTCACAGCTCCGCTGCTCCACAGCCGCTGCCGGCGGGGGCAGAAACCTCCTGGCAAGCGCCCGGCTGCAGACTGCCCAGCTCAGCACAGTTTAAAAGGGGCAGAAACAAACCTGTAAACAGCATCTGCGGAGTCTCCTCTCTACTGACTTTCCTAGAAAGGCATTAACCTATTACAGCACTTCAAAAACAAATCAGAGAAACGGAGAGGCAGAAGTAGCCCGTTCTCTCCCCAAACTTTCTTCCTTCCTCTCCCTCCCACTTTTTCGGAGCTCCCCGTTCCCCGGCGATCGTTTTCAGCGGGGACCAAATGAACGGCTTTCCCGCTAATGACACCGAAGAAGATGCTAAAAGCCGCCCTTAACGCCACCAGGGACGCGGTGCCCGGCGTGTCCCCCGGCCGAGGCGCCGGCACCGAAGCAGAGCCGAGGGCGAGCCGCGCTGCGCAGCCCCCCCCCCTCCCCCTCCGCCCGCTCCTCCGGCCCCACCGGCGGCGGCGGGGCGGTGTGTGTGTGTGTGGTGTGTGTGTGTGTGTGATGCGGGGGGGGGGGATGCTGCCGCCCCGCCGCCCCCTCCCGCGGCATGGCGAAGCGCTGTCACTGACGCACATTTAATTCGCCCGGCTGCGGGCACCGCGCCGCGCCGCTCGCATCCTCCACACACACACACCCCCCCCCCCCACCACCACCATCCCGCCGGCGGGGAGGGGGCGGCTCCGGCGGGGAAGAAGCGGGGAAAGGGAGGGGGGGGGGTGGGGGGGGGGAAAGTCAAACTGCAGCAACAAAGTTGCTCCCCCCCAGGCCTGCCCCGGCCCCCCGGGGAGGAGGAGGGCGGCGGCGGAGGGGGCCCGTCCCCGCCTTACCTTGCTTGACGCACTTGAGGCGGATGGGGTCCTTGCAGTGCTTGATCACGGCCAGCACATCCCTGATGGTGAGCCCGGCCACGGGGGTCTCGTTCACCTCCAGCAGCAGCTCCTCCGGCACTAACTTGCTGCCGCCCTCATAGGCCACCTTGCCGGGCTTCACCTCCCCCAGGTAGGGGAACTGCCCGTTCTCCGCTCCCCCCTTCAGCTCGAAGCCCAGCTGCCCCTCCGCGTTCCTCACGATCACGATCTCGTGGACTCGGCTCGTCCAGTGGCTTTTCTTCTTCAAGCCCTTGGACATTGCCGTGGGGATGCTCTGCCCGACTCCCTCCCTGTATTCCGTGCTCCCTCCCTCCCTCCCTCCCTCTCTTCCCCCGCCGCCTCCCCGGGGCAGCCGGGCTCCTGCCGGGGCAGGCTCGGGGCGGGCGGGCAGCGGCCGCCGCTGCTGGCCGGCCGGCGGGGAGGGAGGGCGCGGCGGCCCCGCGGGGCTGCGAGCTGGGTCGGGGGAGCGCCTCTCTGCCCTCTGCCTCCGGCTCTAGCTGATATCCATGGCAGCCGCGGCGGCCGGGACCCTGCCTGTGCCTGGATGTACTAGTTGTAGAGAAACTGGCAGCGGCGGGGAGGGAGGGAGGGAGGGCGGGCTGAGGGAGGAGGAGGAGGAGGGCTGTCGGTGTCGGCGGCGGAGCGAGGCGGGCGCTGCCTCGGCGCTCCCGCCTCGCCTGACCCGGTAGTGAAGGCCGAGAGGGAGGGCTGCCTGGCACGGCCGGCAGAAGGCGGAGAGCGGCCCGGGCTGGGCAGGGGGGGGATGGAGGGGGGGGGAGAACGAAGGCACCCGGCGGGGAGAGCGGCCCCCGCCGCCCCGGCCCCCGGCCCCGGCCTAGAGGGGGCGCCCGGGGCAAGATGGCGCGGGGGGGCGCCGGCCCACCCTGCCTGGCTGCCCGCCGGCGTCCCCGAGCGGTGTGCCGGAGCTCGGGGAGGCTGCCCGAGGTGGGGAGGAAGAGGGATGCTGCGGGCCGGTGTCACGGAACGGTCGGGGTTGGAAGATCATCTCGTCCAACCCTATCCCCTGCCAGAGCTGGGTCCCCCAGAGCAGGTTGGACAGGAGCGCATCCGGGCGGGTTTTGGGTGTCTCCAGAGAAGGAGAGCACACAACCCCTCTGGGCAGCCTGTGCTGGTGCGCCGGCACCCTCAGAGTAAAGTTTTTCCTCATGTTCAGACAGAATTTCCCGTGCTCCAGCTTGTGCCCGTTGCCCCGTGTCCTGTTGCCGGCCCCCCCTAAAAAGAGTCTGGCCCCATCCTCTTGACACCCACCCGTTAGATATTGATAAGCATTGGCGAGATCCCCTCTCAGTCTTCTCCAGGCTAAACAGACCCAGGTCTCTCAGCCTTTCCTCATAACAGAGGTGCTCCATTCCCTTCATCATCTTTGTAGCCCTCCGCTGGACTCTCCAGTAGCGCTGCTCATGGCAGGGAAGGACCTAGCGACAGAGTTGTGGCCAGAAGAACAAAATTCAGCCGCTTGCTTCAAGAATCTTGATGTTATGAACATTCACAGAGTGGTTTCCCTCCGTTTGGAGGTCTCACGCTTCAGTTTAAGTTGAACATGGGCATAGTTTCTAATGCTGGTTGGTTACTGTGGCCACAGGAGGCAGGAGCTAATAGCTCAGGTGGGTGTTAAACCTGAAGAGGGTATAATGAAGACAGGGGTGGCAGTTTTTTCTATAAAATCTACTTACCGTCACCTGACAGATGTTCACCACCCTCAGGTTGCCATCTGCTCTTTGGCCTTAAACCCCAAATGACCGTAGTGGCCAAAGACCAACACCTCCAGAGCATCTCCCTGCCCAAGCACTGGCACGCATTTTGTTCAGCAGGTGGTACTGTAACCCGCTCCTCCGATGGGCTCGCCTTTAATTAATTCTGTCATATGCCTAACACGTGTGCGAGCAGTGGAGTGGAGCAGTTGGCATGTCTTTCTGAGATGCTTGCCTTGCTGAAAAAAATAGTTTCCATGTGATTGACAAAATGCAGGCAGAGCAACCTCCTGAGTTTGAGCAGCGTAGTTTTTGTGGCTGGAGGACACGGGAGAGCAGGATCCGTGAAGGAAGGGGTCTGCAGGCTGGGTACGGAATGGGGGAAGGCGGGAGAAAGGTAGCATGTGTTACGGCACGTGATTTAAAGCTGGTCAGATATTTTTAAAATTTCAATTAAAGTGACTCCGCAATGAAATTTTTCACAAATTGTATTGCTGTTTTCCCTCTAGGTTCCTATGGAAACAGGCCTTTATGTGATCATGCTTGGCTGTGTCTCCTTTACTTCTCCAATAACTTTTGAAGCTGTTGGGCAGTTTCGCCCAAATCTATCTCAAATATAATTAAGATATTTTATGAAAATAGGCAGCTGGGTAGGGCTGAGAGATCCTGTAAATGTCCCAAAGGCTGTAACATGAACTTGCCTCTTATTAAACAGTGATTCACATGGTTGAGAGACCATATGAATGTCTTGGTAATGAGAAAAGTTTCAATTACAGCTCATTATCAGCCTCAGCATAACTCTGTGGGAAACCAGGGTTCTTCAGTTCATGTTCTCCCAGAATTACTTGTTTAACGTCCTCATGCGCTCAGAGGTGGAATGGGCACGTATGGGGGGGGGGGGGAAAGGAAGATAACAATGAGGAATTACTAAAGTCTGTATCCTGCAAGTCATTTCTCCTGCTTCGCTGTGTGGGCCTGGCCGGTGGTGCAAAGCTCTGTGTGAGAGGGGCTCCACAGAAGTGGATTAAACAATGAAAAAAATGAGACCCCACAAAACTGGAAGTAAGAGATCCATAAGCACAGACAGCTGAAGATGGGAGGGAAACTGGAAAGGTACTTTGACTGGAAGGTACTAAGAGGTTTTCACTGGTGGGACAAGGGTTACAGTGGTGGTCTCCTTTTCCAAAGACCATCAGGAGTGTCCTGCTGCGACTAGGGGCAGGGTCTCTGGTTTGGACAGAAACGGGCTAAGACACTTGGAAAGAGAGCAAGAGGGTCACTAGGTTGGTTTGTAGCCCTGCCCTTGCCCTTTTAGTTCAAAAGGCTAAAAAGCAGAATTACAAGACATAACATCTCATTATCCTTCAGTTTCCCAAACGTTTCCACAGTCACTTCTTCGCGAGTCCCCTGCTCTACTAAAGCCTACTCTACTCGAGTGGTCACTGTTTCTCAATATAGTTTGTAGTCATTCTGCTAGTATAGTATTGCAGTTGTTGATTTGTCTGATCATTAAAAGCCAGTTTCCAAATAACTTCATGTCCACCACAATATATGTACAACACCAGGGCATCTGCCAAAAATGTGTCAGGAAATACGCGTCAGTAATATTTAGAAATATTCCCAAGAGATGGGGGAAGGGAATCCCGTGGGCGCTATTTTCCTGTTTCTTAGGGTCTCCCATAGTTTATTGATCAGAATTTTTGAAGTGCCCATTACCATTTTAAGTCAGATGACATTGACGCGAGGTAATAGGTAGATGCCTTGCCAAATAAGTGGTGGCACAAACTCCCGTTTTAAAGGGCCTACAAGTCAGAGCATTTCTGATTTAATACGTGTTGTGGACAAATCAAGCTGCATGAGCTCTTCATTTCTAACTGGTTTAGATAGCTATATTAATCTAAAATAATACCAGATAGAGCTGATGGAGGTGGTGGTCCAGAGGGACATCAGTTAGCGTTAACTTTGCCTTCTGAGGGTGGGCAGCAGCGTGAGCCAGACCCCAGCACAGGCACCCGCAGTTTGGCAGGGAGGTGGGGGGAGATGCAAGGAGCCTTAGCGGTTTTCCCAAAACAGAGCTGTGTGTTAGTTGGTCCTCATACTGGGAAACGATGGCAGTTTTCGGGTTTAGAGATAAACAAAAGTCGGTAGCGGAAAGGCAGGTCATACCTGTTCCGATCCGGATAGAGTAAAGGATACTGTAATTAAAGGATGACTGAGGGATACAGTATTTCTCTGCAGCATTCTCATATAGTGGGCATAAGTTTTTAGAGTTTTGGGTTGACTGTGTATAGATGAAGTCTTGCCATCGTATCATCACTGGTTTGTGTTCTTGGGCAGTAAGGACACTGATGGAAATGCATAGTTTGCTTTGGTCTTCCATGTGAGAGTATGTTTTGAGGAAATTAAACCTCATATAAGGTCCTTTTGCAGCATTTACACTCTTTCACGTAAGTTTGTTTCAGTTTTATGGTGATAGACCAGTAGCTGTAGGACAAGATTATCTTTGTCACTGAGAGAGCAAGTGTGCCAGCGCATCGCTGAGGGGGGGAGTTTGCAGATTTTCTGCCTGGCCCCTGAAGAGCCCAAACCGGACTTTGTGACTTGCCAAGATCTTTCTGTTAGTCCTTTCTGTTGGGTTTCAGCCCAGGAGGGCATGGACTGGTCCTGAGTGTGAATGTAAGTGTATCTAACACGAGGGGTTTCCTATGGGGAGAAGTAACAGCAGCACATAATGAAACACGTTCACCGAATACGGTACAAATGCCTTTTATTATTCCTTTAAATCTGGTACACAGGAACCAGTAAATCACTGTACTTTTGGGAGTAAAGTTGAGCACACGAGTAAGCTGAAGTGTGAGACTTCAGTAAATAAATGCATTTTGTAGCTGGAAAGTAATCCTTCCTACTGTAACGCTACAGATTCAGTAAAAAAGTAACTGAATTCTGTCTGTATTTTCAGTATGCGACATTTTTGGATAAGTGAATTCCTTGAGTAGAAAATAATGTATTGCATGTGCCATAGGGCGAAAAAGGAAAATATATCCATTGTCTACTATTATTTATGCAGGAATGGAGTTCTCTACCTTGTGATTGTGTTTGTAACATTGGACTTGAACTCACAATACATTAAATTTCCGTCTTTGGCTCATGCTTCCTGTGTGACTGGACGCTAACTACATAACATGGCCATCTCTTATTTTTTCCCTTTTAGTATGGGCATAATCCCTCTTTTCTCTCACAGTTTTCTGTTTAGGTGTCCATTACCTGACAGCCTTACTCTTACGCGAGGCTTTTCAACACTCACAACCTAGCTCCACCACAGGACATATATTTATCTAGGAGTTGGGCAGAATTCAGATGTTTAAATCCAAATTCACAAAAATTTTGCCCATGCCTTTAGTTGCCTGAGAAGATTGTAACAGCTGATCTTCCCACCAGGAGAGCTCTAGTGTGTTTGCTGCTTTCACTTTTTTCTGCTGGGAGTTTTAAGTGTTCTCCTCGGGATTCTGAGAGGTTTTTAAGTCCTTTTTTCCTTTGGATAAAAACTACAAATTCCTAGCCTTTGCAAGCTCCAAAATTCACCAAAAAGTCACTAAAAGTTTGGTATGATATTTACTACTGCCACTCACATATTTTATGAGCCTAGTTTTACTAGTATGAGCCTTGTATTATTACTAATACAATCTTTTCAAATTTTCTGGATCTTGAGAACGATTGCTTCAGAAAGGCTTAAACCTCAGGCAATTTATCTAAAACCTCGTTTCCCAAGTCCTCCACATTCTGAAAGCTTTCATAAAAAAAAATACATGTTTTATATTACTATGAAGCCAAATAAGGATTTGGGGGCTTTTTTTGTTTGTTTGTTTGGATTTTTTTAAGTCTTAGATCAAAACCTTCCATAGTTTTGGCTATCAGTGCTTCAAAATAAACTGTTATTTAATTGTAGTTTTCAAACTTTGTAAAACGTGTCTGGTTAGAATGGAAAGTGATGGGAAATACTCAGCTTTCTCAACCCTTTAGAGGATTTCTGTTACGGCAATAGCTCTTGCAGAGGGCAAATCTGATCACTTCTGGTTGTGAAGAAAATAGTCCCTGTGCCTGTGCTGAAAAATAAATGCAGCCTTTGGGAGTGAAGGACAAATTAAAATTCATCTAAATAGTATCGTTTACAATGAGTTTATAAGATTGCAGGAGACATTTTGTTCTCTCCTGATCATCTCTGTATTGGTGTTTATTTTAAATGTGATCTTTTCCAGTTTCCTTCCTCTCTCTTGTTACCAGACCTCGGTATTGTATACTTCCTGCGCTGCTCTTGCTGGCTGCTCGTGAGTTGATTAAGGTGAGATACAGAAAACTTGTTGGAGGTCAAAAAATTCCCCAGGGACAAAGTTCTGGGAGACAGGCTGTCAAAATAAATTTGGTAAGAGCTGTTAAAATAAACAAATGATGGCCTCTTTCCACAGAAATGCAAGTTTAAATTGCATCCCAGTAAATACCCACACTAGGAGACAGAAAAAGACAGAAACAAAACCGCACAGCATACCCTATCAGAAAATAATCCTTTAAATTTGACCTCACGCGGGAGAGATAGCAAGCCTACAAGTATCCGTTACCGTGAATGGAAAGAGAAGTGTGAGGCTCGCACAGTGAATTACTGCCTCGGCACACGGGGCGGTGGTGGCTGGGGTTCTGAAACATACCAAATGAAGTGGCCAGGTGGCTGCCTGGGTTTGGAATGACGACTTCTCTACCGCCGTGGCACCGGTTTGTGCACTCACGAGCTTAAATTACCCCGTACCCTCTGGTAAGCCTCACTGGGCAGCAGTAGGGTATTACTGCATTGAGTGATGTGGATTAGCCCGTGTCTTTCACTGAATTTGAATTTCTCGCATCTTCATATCCCATTGTAATATTTAGTATTCAGTGATTTATTTCACAATTAAAATATCTATAAAAATTAGTTATCGCTCTTACGTGATGATATCTTAGATTAACAAAATACAAAAGACCTATTCTCTGAATTTTTTTTTTCCCTTGCTGCGTTTTCATTTCCCTCGGATTAGACCAAAATGAGGCTTTCCTCTTTCATGTCTATAATCAGTTTCGTTTTACGTTTCGTATGAACTAACAGTGCTGCTGAGATTGATCTCACTGCGTCGCTGGGAAAGAAGATGAATATTTTATGAACTTATAAAAGATAAAATGAAAGCATATTATTCTAGGGATGTATTGTTCATGTTCCACGTAAAATTGTGACAGCATGTCCATTCAGAACCTTATTTGCACATCTCTTATCTCTTTGAGCGGAATCACCTTTCCATGCCAAGATTCTTGCGCTTAATGTGATTGCAAAGACTTTTTGTCGTGAACATTAACAAATACTTCTGAAGTCAGAAGTAGCGTATTTTCACACAGACATCACCATGGAAATTTATAAAAGGTTACATGTTTTGGAGATGCGTTTCCATAAATATTAAAGCACGGTGCAGTGAGGAGTTGAGAGAAAATGGCTCTAAAATAATACCTGCACAAACTCACCCAAATGCATGTCATTGCTCAGAGGCCGAGCGTGAGCAAAACCGTGTAGGCAAAGGTTTGCACCTCAGTCAATTTAGTGCTTCAGCGCGAGTGGCGCCAAAGCACTCAACTGGCCAAATTCTCAACTTTTTTACCTTTGTGAGCCTGAAACTTTAGAGAATTTAGTTGGGTGAGGATGATGTCTTATTTCCATTGCTCTCCTGAGCTTTTAAATTCAGCAGAGTTGCTGCCTTGCGCTGCCCCATGACATCTGGAGGGACAGGGCATCCCCTGCCCGGTCAGAGGCTGCTGAGGAGCGGGCTCCAGCTAGTCTCAACTCCCTGCTGTGGATGCTGTTCACAACTGCAGAAACATTCAGATCGCTTCCAAAAGCTGGTTGTATTGAAAGATTATCTAGTGATAGATGTATGTTTAGGTAAAAGTATCATCACCCTGAGGTTAGTGGTAAAAATGTTTTTGAATTACGAGGGCTTCATTCCAGAGCGATACAGAAATACTCCCGAAACTTGAATACTAGGGTAAACTTAGAGGCTGATAACCCCTTCTCTCTGCCCTACGCCCAGAGTGTTTGTGCTCCATATGGTGCGACATAAAGGCATTTGCACCACCAAGCATATGCACAGTGCCCTCATCAAATCACATCACCAAGGTCTTACTCAGTTTTGTTTATATGGTTCTGGAACTGGTGCGCGCATGCTTAAAAGCACGTGATGCGCTTTGCTTCGGAATTGAGATAATAAACAAAAGTGCATTCAAGGAGGCTGAAATATGTTATTGTGCTATTTTGGCATTATTCTCAGAATATGGCTTCATGCTCAGTCATGTTCCTGGTTGTACATTAGACTCAATAAGAACATTTCTACAGAGGTGCTTCCATCAATAGCAGCTCACAGAGTAGGACTGCACCCTATTGCCAGATCACCAATGCTGAATGTCTGTTCTTGGATGACTTTTTCAGAAAAAAAAAGAAGCATCAGCTGATATAATGACCTAAATACAATGATTTGAGGACAGAAGATTCAATCAGGATTTCAACTGAAGATTTTTGCTCCCATAAATTGTAGGTCAAGTCCACAGTCTCCAGGAATATTTGGGGCTCAACCACAGAACCCCGACTTACCCTGCAGAAAACTCTCAGATAGGCACTTGCACTGAATTTGAAGAGAGAAGTATGACCCACCCTCAGGAAGCAACACAGGCACAATTTAGTTCCTCCTGCAGTCAGCTGGAAGATTTGTGTTGAACACATAGAATATAAAAATAGAAAAAAAAGTTTCAAAAGTCATATTATTCTGATTTTGTCTTTGGAAATGTATTTGCTTGTGCTGGGAGGAAAAGATACTGTACTTTGTCATTGCCTTGTTATTCGATAGCTGGAAATGAAAGAAATACTGTGTTTCCTAGACTGGCATAGGTGTTGAATTTTTTATCACTATTCAGAAGGAAAAAGGTTCTTACTAACTGACTGTAGTTAGAAACACACCTGAGAAAAAGAAACACTGCATGAGCAATTAGATTATTTTGGAAATTTCCTGCAGATTATTTCATTAATTTGAGATACTTCATTCAAGGACAAGCTTGTAGGTTTTCTTCTACCTAAGTAATGTCGGAACTCTCATAACCTTCATGCCATTAAGGTATTTTGTCCTCATAAGGATTCTTTATTTGCAAGTCTTGTTCTTTCTTGTCATGGCCAGGGTCTGAGTTGCTGTATCTGAAGACAGTAACACTTATTCTTTCCTCTCTTTCAGCTAATGATGTATGAATTGGTGCCTCCAATCCACAGTTCTGCTACTGCAACATGGTGTCCTTCACTCCATTGTTTTCCACCCCAAAGTTAATAATGAGGTAGCGGAATAAGCATGAATACACCATCAGGTAAATAATGAGACTAACACCATGCATTGAGATTTTAAAATGAGTTTTTTAATAGGAGGGAGAGAAAGAGGGAAGGAACAACTGTCGTCAGAAAGAACTTTGCAAAGAATCAAATGACCTGACCTCCCCAAGACATTGTGATATATATTGATTTGGGATGTGTCTTGTTTTCACTTTAGCCTTCAAAATGAATAATCTTCCAGGCAAATCTACCATTAACTTGCATTTCTTGTAGAACTCCCACTATCACCATGAACTTTGTGTTGTGCAGTTACATCATAAGAGATGGTTCATGCTCTGAAGAGTTTATAATCCAGATGTCATAGGTGATGTGGGTAAAAGCAGGCAGGATCACATCACTCTAAGATCACTTTCTGAGCATATAACAGAAGTTGAGAGTGTTTGAACAGTAGAACAGGTTGTGCAGAGAAGCTGTGAAGTCTCTGTCTTTGCAGGCACTTAAAACCCAATGGGGCTCAGCCCTGAGCAACCTGCTCTGCTTGACCCTGCTGTGAGCATGGAGTTGGACTAGGTGATCTCAGAGGTCCTGTCCAACCTCAACAATTCAGTGATTCTGTGTGACTGTGTTGGGAGCAAAGTCAACCAGGTCTAAGTCTCTGGAGTCTTACGACAAAACTGTTCGTTGAACCACATCATCTTTGCCATAAAGTTGTACAAAACCAATATTGCGATGGATGGAGGCCGGCTGTGCAATTATTAGATTGAGTAGTACTTCTTCATATCAATTGTCCCATTGACATGTATTAAATTGACTTCTGAGCACCTCTTGACCTGAAGATTAGGCTGTTAATATGCAATTCAATTTAAAAATTAATTGGCACTGTTAAGACACTTCTTCCAAACCCAGATTAATATCCCTCTTAATTTCCAGACCTAGGAGCCCTGAATGAATTAATAAGGTATTAACTGGGTTAATATAGCGGCATTCCTAGAGTAGTAAATGGGTACAACTGGTATTAGTTCAGGTGGTCTTAGGTTGGTACTGATCTCTCCCAGTGATGAGGGAAAATGGCAAATTATTCATTTGACAGGATTTTGTCTCTTGTGGGATGCACTTTAGAAAGGAATGCTGGAAATATAGACTAAAATGTTGCATCATGCTACACAGATAAACTAATAGCGAATTAGTTTTTTACTTTGTTACAGGTGGTCTCAGTAGGTGAAATCAAATTTTCAGTGGGCCCCACATACTGCTGCATTTAATGTCTCACTTAATGTCGTGTATGCATTTTTATGCATCAATGGAAAAAATCTGCCCTCGCTGCTTGCACTTAAAAAAAGAGTGCTTCACTGGCAGCTGTTTCCCTGCACTACCGGTATGAGAAAAAGTGTGACCTACTTAATTAACAATATTGTTTTCTCAAGTACATCAGTGTTTTCCTGATATTGCTCCTTCAGTTCTGGTATTTAGTAACCTCAGGATGCTCTTCTCTCAAAATATATACAGGTTTCCACCTGCAGATTTTGTGTACGCATTGATATTTCTAAAGCAAATCTGAACACTGTGGTAGCTTGACTCCTGCTGAAGTCCATCAGTCATAGTATTGTCTTCAAAAGAAATAAAGGTAGTCAGATTTTTTTAAAATCCTTTTTTTTGTATGAAAAAATACTGGAAGTTATGACTTTTGGATTGTACTGTTGCAAAATCTAAAAGACAGTCAATTTTAAACTAATATCTTCTGAAGTTTAGACTGCTTATTTTTAAAAAAACATAAATCCACAGCAAACAAGGAATCAGACTAGATCTTTCACAGTGCTTTTATTACAGAAAGAATTTCTGAAGAAGACATTTTCAGTCATTGCAAAAGAATAAGAAGTCACTTTGTTCCTTAGACAGCAGTAACCAAACTGATAAGAAATAGGTCAAAGTTGAATCTTTTCAAGGTTGGTTTGGTTTTTATACTTTTAAGGAAAATAAGTAAATTTTGTGATTTCAAAATAGCAAGTCTATTCCAGTGAAAAAAGAGCAAGTAAAATCATTTGGACTCCTTCTCAGTGTAAATATGATAGCATTTAACTCTATTGAATTGATTTGTGTAGCATGCATGTTATAATTAATTATCCAAAAAGTCTATGTTAATATTAATGGACTCAGTTTAATCCTGGGGGAAAAAAACAGTTAAAAATTAAATTTAAATTTCTGTTCTTAATGATTTATTTTGAACTTCAGTTTTCTGCTATATGTGCATAAATCCCTCAGTTTACCTTTAGTTTGACATTTATGTGTTGTCTTTGAGGAGTTATAAGATTAGTTTGTCATTTGAAAAGTGGGTGATTTTCTAGGATAATTGCTGGAGGTGTAGAAGGCAACATAAATTGTTTACTTTCATCTGACAATGAATTTAACTGCTTAGACTTTTTTTAATTCTGAATCACAGACTTTTTTTTTGAAAGATTCTAGAAATTATGATTCAAGCAGCGATTTTAACTGTTATGATTGCTTACTTTTCATGAGCTCACTCCTTTTTGCAATACCATGGCACTTGACAGTATTTGTTACTACTAACACTTGGCTTTCTGCAGTGATCAGAGGACGGTAGTAGGCAGGTGTTACGCTGTGACTACTACTTACCAGGAAAAACTTGCTCCTTATCCTAGCCCTTATTCTTCCATCTGCTTACTTCACTCACTGTTGTGTCTGGCTATAATCCAGATTTGTAAACTCTTTTGGGGACTTGGATTTTTTTTTTTTTTTGTATTCCATGCTTCTTATTCCACATAGATAGCGCAATAATTATCTGAACGGCAAATATTGTGGCAAACTGAAGGGCAAATATTGTACTCTGCAGTCTTGCCTCCTGACCATGAGGACTTAACGAACTCTAGGACCACATTGTGGCTCCATCCCTGAGGATGCAGCTCATTTTTCTTGTAATAGGAATAAACCTCCTTAAGTGTCCTTATTTGAGTTAACTAAAAAAAATTTTTAAAAAAGGGATTGGTGTATCTAATACACCAGACTAAATTAGTCAAGAAATGTAGCCATTTATCATTACAGTATCTTGGTGTTGGTGAATTTAATGTAATCGACGCTTTTTAGTTAAAAAAAGGGTACAGCATTTATTAACTATTAACTTAAACTTCTCTTCTAAATTAATCAATGAGCTAATCTTCAGGTAGAATCAAAGTATAGTTAATACTTTTTAAAATAACCTGCATTTTTTTCAGGTTTGTTTCATTGTTTCACATTTGGATTTTGGATGCTTTTTCCCAGAAGTATTAACAATTACTGTAGCCTGTTGTTAAACTGTGATTTATGGCAATGTAGAACAACACAAATGGATTTAGATTCTGAATGCACACGTTTTTTAATATGCATTGAACTTTAAACAAATAAGTGGTTTCTTTAGGGGGATAACTCATTAAAGGAGTACAAAATCCCTGCAGGTGTTTCCAAGATCAGGGACATAAATGCTTACGTTGACATAGAGAATGGAGTTGATATGGCCTTTAAGAAGCAGAAGGGTAAAGAATTTGAAATTATGTTTGAGGTGTACAAAATGAATTAAAAGATACTTTAACTACAGAGTTCGCAAACTTTTCTCAGGCTCTCTCTCATTTTCTTCAGATGAGCTCTGAAATAATTCTGTATTTACATTTCCTAGCATTATTCTTAGGTTCATCTTACCTCGCAAATTCTACAAGTACAGATGAAGTTTCAACTAGTACAATGAATTATGAATCCATTATTCGATTTTTTTTAGCGCAGTAGTGAAACTCTGATGCTGAAATGTTTAACCTTAAACAAATGGAATATTTCTGAATGTATGGGCCACCCACTTGGGAAAGAATCGGTTGGACAGAATGCTGTCCTCATGCACTGCCCTTTGCAGAATACCATTCTCTATTGTGGTGTTGTTTATTTATTATCCTTTTAATGCATTATTGCACTCAAAATTCACTTATATAACAGGAGAGAAAAATAATGTGTGGAGTAGTAGATGGAAGTTAAACCACACTGCTTTCTATGCTAGACAATATTTAGTTAGAAACATAACAGAAAAGTCATGGAAAATGTAATTTTCCGTATTTATTTCATTGTGCTAATCTTTTCTGTTTCTTCTCTCTACACAGTGTGTTTAATCAAATCCATCAGCCTGAAGATTCCTGCCTCTTTAGATATCCCTTGTTGGAAGAAATTAATGTAAATCTAGCCAAGCCCTGATTTGAGCAGGGAATTATCTTAAAACTGGCTTTGAATGACAGTCATGTTTGACTTTTTTTCTGACTTAGAAATATTAATATACCTGTCATACTAAAAAGCTTTTCGTAGTGAATTATAAATCATTCTGTTTCTCGAGGGGGGCACTTTAATTACCTATATACACAAAAGTGAGAAAACAATAATGTAATTATTATTTAGAAATAATGATAACTACTGTGCCCAAATACAAGTTATTGTAATACTTAAGCTATTTATGATTATTTCCCAGATCTGTTAACAAATGTGTACATGCAAACACGATCAAATCTCTACTATGACATATGGTGCAATGTTTTTAATGGAACATGATAATTAGATGACTGAAGGAGATGCAGATTGATACTTGATAATATGTGGATTTGCTCTCCTTACTGTGTGCCTCCTGTCTTCTCTGAAGTCTTGGATATAAGATTCCGGACCATTTCTCTAAAGTGCTAGTGTTCATTCTTCCTGCTCAAATGAATAGGTGTTAAATTTAGTTTTGATGTCTGAAGCTTTCTTTGATAACCAGCTAAAAAACTGGGTCCACCCAGCAAAGTCCACCCTATCCAGATTCCTCTCAAGCACCTTTGGCAAGGCTTAGAGAAATAACTGAGTTGTCAACAGACAAGAGGCAGGTGGAATCACCTGGCTGTGGGGTTTTAAGTGCCTTCTCAACATCTGGTGTTATACCGCAGAGGTGAGATCTTCCTCTACTCAGTAGATCTCAAACAGGGAGGTCCTACCAGCACCTTCAATCGCATGGCTTAGCCAAAGCTGTCTCCAGGAGCAGCAGGGCAGAAGCAGAAACTCTCTGGTCTCCAGGAGCTGGATGGAGAGCTCTAGTGGGAAAAGGGTGTCCACTTGGAGAACCATCGCAGCAATGGAAGAGATCCCAGGAGCAATACGGAAAGAGTAATGGTGAGGCAGGGCTCAGTCAGAGCATGTACGTGAAGCTCACAGGTATATTAGGTCTACAATGTCTCTTTTCACGCTCACAGACTCATAAAAATACATTGGGGTTTTGCAGGTCAAGCATTTTCTTTCACCTCTTTTCAAGTGTTCCTGAGTCCTCATTCCCACCACTGTTGGGAAAGTGGAGCTCCAAAATCATACACAGCCTCTCCCTTTGAAAAAGCAAGCATGGTAACCTACCTACTGGTAGTCCAGGCAGGTTTCATTAAAAGTTGTGAAATGCTTTGAAAATTGTACTTACTAGATACTAATCCTTTACTATTGTGCTATGTTCCTGCATACATGTGGGTGAAATATGGACATGTATTTGTCTCCTTGTTTGAGTGGAAACTCTGAATCTTAAAATTAATGTGTATAACAGGTTATGTTCAGAGAAACTCACATTAGTAGCTGCAGGAAGCATATACGTAATTCTTTATAAACATATATAAACATATATAATATAATATATATATAATATAAACTCTACTTTTCCTAATACCCATAAAACTCTGCCGTACTGTGGGCAAGACTCCAAGTGCTATATTTCTGTAAAGCAGCTACCAAAATGAGCTATTGTTCATGTAAAGTATCATTTGGAAACGAGGTTTTCGTGGAAATATGAAAACTTAATTGGGAAAAAAAATTTACAGCCATATACTTTGTAAAATACTGTAACAAATCCAGATCCTGCAGATAGCAGATAAAGTGGCTGTGGTGAAATTTTCCAAACAGGGCTATACAGGTGGGGTCCAAAGTCCCCAGTTAGGATTATAAATAATCACGTTGATTTCTAAAAAACTCCTGCAAAAGACAATAATTGACTAGACCTGGGCAAGCATCTTTCAAAGCTGCATTACACTTATTTCAGATGCAGGACTCCAGAAGGACTTGGGTCTTGCAGCATTGGTGTTGCAGGAGTCAACTTTGAGCAGTCATGGGAAGTTCAGACCTATATGCCTGGATATGTGTAAATTATATATTGATAATTAGATGACTGTGTGGAGCATAGGAAGAATTAGATGACCAAGAAAGAGACCCACTAATCTCTTCAATATGAGCATGAAAATTGTTACGACATTCTTATGCTTGATGTCCTGTTAAAATTGTAAGAAAGGATATTTACCTGCACAAGCCATGTTTTATAAGTAATTTTTCCAACACCTAATGGTTAGTCTTCACTCAATAAGTGAAAAAGCTGGGATCAACTCCCTTTTGCAGCCTGATGACACTGTACATTTCTCAACTTCTCATGATGCAGCGTTTTTATTTTACAAAGAGTAAATAACTACTTGTATTCAAGGGAGAGAAGTCATGACATTTTGCACTAGCTTCGGGTAGAGAGCACACGTTCAGCTTTGTACTGCCTGTATTAAATAGTACGTGGAGCAACGGCTGAAATGTATGTAACTTCCCAGCAGGAATTGATCACCTTCATATTTGTAATGCATATATCATATCCCACGTAATCTCTCTCTTTGGTTGCGTCAAGTGGCTATTTCTGTATGCCATGCGCAGTGAAACAGTTTGAAGGGCAGAACTTCCGATAGCCTTGTGTTTAAAAGCATCAACATGGAAAACATGCGGCAGGTTCAAAAGCTCTGTGGACAGAAAAAAAGGCTTTTTTCTTGGGCGTCACACAAACGCTGTGCTAGCTGCTAGGTAAGAGGCAGGTGTTTTTATCAGCTTCTTAATTCTGGGGAACAAATGGTGGGTGCACTTTGCTATTAGACCTGATTGTAGGAGAGAGGTGATGGAAAACCTAGCATATGATTTTCAACAAGGGCTAGACGTGGAGCTGGAAAGGGGACCACAAGAGGGAATGGGTATACCCTGCCTGAACTTGTTCATCGTTAGACTAGTGGTTGAGATCTAATTAAGTTTAGTAGTAGCCACAAATCCTTTCCAGCTAGTTTTGTATGGCACGTACACAGACAGGCAGATCAGGGCACTGCTCGAAGAAAGACCTGGAGGAGGGCTAAAGGCATAGGAATGGAAAAAGAAATCCTCACCGAACAAAAACTGTGTGGGTGGGTGTGAGGGGGGAGAGGAAATTATGTTCATTTTTCAACCTTGTTTTGCAAGTAGACAGAAAACGTCTTTTCTTTTTTTTTTTTTAGAACAGTCAGTCCAATTTTCACTCATGATAGGAGGACATGCATGAAATCATTTTAATGAGCAGTTGCTTAAAGGAAACATAATCAGGCAGATTAGGGTTTTCTGTACTTTTTCAGCTTTTTATGTCTGTATCTACATGTGCGAGGATTTTCAAGAAGTAATCATTTAGTTTCAAAAATGCTTTGGGCTTTTCAAGTAATTCTTTTTTTTTAAGCATTGATGTAGCCACATATTTTTCCATTCATGGTTCAGAAATAGGATTTGCTTCCCTGTTTTTTATCTGTCAATGTCTGTAGAAATCATAAGGTATTTATGACATAGTAACCAACTTATTGCTCTGCGAAACACAGTGTTAAAGATGTGGGTGTAAAATGTTCAGCTGTTTCGTGACTTCCTAGAGCTCTCGGCATGGAACACATCCGCGTAGTATTTTAAGAGCTTTAGCTTTATATCTCTATTTACCTCAATATAGAAATGTTTAAGCCAAAGTCATTAAAATTACTGAACTGATGTCACCTAGTCTAATGATGATTTAAGCCATTGTTCTCGTGACCGACTGAGCTGAAAGGAAAATACAGGACCATTTTGAAGGATCTGAACATCGACCTAGAGCATCCTAATCAGAAAAGAAATACTGTGGAAGAGCAGGTTTTCATTCGTAAAATAATGAAATTAGTATTTGGAATATGTCAGAATTTTCCCCATGTTTTTGTTGTTGTCATCAATAGTTTCAGCCTTGCCAAATCAGCCATTCCTAATAAAGAACAAAGGCACATAGTAAATTCCTGACCAAGAGCACAAACATCTGCTGCTCAGTTGCAAGTACAGTAGGCTGACATGGAGCACAAAATGCTGAAAATAGGGAATAAGGGTCCGGAACCTGCCATTATGAACAAAGATAATTAAAAGACCATATGAAAGCACAGGGGACAAGAGGCTATACTGGAAATTAAGAAGAAAGCCAAGTGCAAAATACTTAATAAAATTAAATTTTTCTTTTCAGTCTTCCCCGGGAAGTGTCAAGCAGTTATTTTAGCTGTGTTTTACTCATTCTGCTTTTACCCTCTTTCCTCTTTTCCTTTTATCACGGAAAATTTCTTTTAAAAGTACTGATAGAAGCAGAGAAGTCAAAGTTCATACTTAGAAATAAGGGCATGTGGAGGAGTCTCCGCTTTTCACCGCTGCGAAGGGTTTTCAGCGAATGTCGCACACGCGTGTGCTTGTTTACGCTGTGCAAATGGCAAGGCATTTCTCGGAGGAATGTGGCAAGCAGCGTTTCTGAAAGCAAACGGGAAATTCTTGCTGATGTGGGAGTCGCCAACACTCTCCCATGCTAATGAAAAACCCCAGATCGGGATTAAATGTGAAAGAAAAGTGTCTGCTCCTTGATTTTTGTTACATACGGGATAGGAAGGGTTGGAGGTAGAGCTGTGGCTCCCTCCTGAAAGGCCGGGCAGTGCTTGGGCTGTCCGTGCGTTATTGTCATCTCCCAGCTGCGGGGACCCATCTTCAGCCTTCCTCACCGTAATTGCTGTTCTCCTGCACTCACAATTTGCTGCTTATTCTCCTTCCTCGCTCCTTGATTTTCTTTGCAGCGTCTGCTCGGGCGCCTCGCTGTACCTTTGCACGCCCGGTCATGGTTACGTGGGTGCTCCAAACTGCGTGGCGGTGCGCGCTGGGGCTGCGGTGGGCAGCCTGAACGCCGCGGGGCACGGGGCGAGGACTGTCCACGCCGCAGCCGTGACTGGGAGCGCTTTATGCTTGCAGAGGGGATGTCATCGCCCGCATCCTACACCCATTTCTGCTTGGGAGTATTGGTAGTAATTTTGTTTGCGCCCTGACCTCTGGTTCCCTGGGAGGGAGGTTGCTTTGGTGCCCAGCAGCAAGCGCTGGGATGCTGGAGTGCCATCTGCTGGCACTGTACCCTCTTGCTATCTACAGAAGGAGTGACACCCCTGTGACAAGAGGTGCTCAGGGGGCAAGGACCAGTACGTGGGGACTATCAGGACACTGTAAACTGCTCTGCCCAAGGACAGGGACTGAGCTATCACGATAATCAATGACGCATAATTGCCTTCCAGTCCTCCTCCTTCCCACTGCAGCAGGAGTGAGCAGGGCTGACTGGAGATGCTGGGGCCTGCGTTTTGCCTGGCTTTATATCATAAACATTAGTTACATTAACATTACAAGCATTGCAAGTCTGTACTTTTACCAGACATTTCTGGTTGACATGACACGTTTACAAACAGTTTGGTTTCTCCTGGTTCGTTCAAAACTCTGCTTTGAAGGGATTGAATCTATATTTCCTTTCCATTTCTATGGAAACCGCTAACCCTCTTCTAATATAGCTGTTTTGTAACTGCTGGGCCTGATTCCCTTCTCATGTGGGCTGTTTTTAAGGCAGTATTGCGCTGTTGATCCCACCTGAGTTACTTGAAGCTGACAATTATAATTGAGAGCATTCAGATCTGCTGCTCTCCCAGCACATTGCAATGAAAGGGACTTACATGCAAAATGTAAGCAGGTTTGGAGCAGACATTGTAAAACATCTCTTACCATCCATCATTTTATTTTGATAGCCCTAGTTCTAACTCTAGAGCTGGAACAGCCACAAATTTCCATTATATGGCTCACACTGACCTGCCAACTGTGAAGAATCAGCTTTTTTATATTCATTAGGAATATGGAGTTAGATTGGGTTTTGCTCCAGGAGCTTCAGAATACAGGATCAGAATTGCATTTGGATTTGTTTTTGTGGTTTGTTTTTTTTTTTTCTTCCATTCGCACAAAAACACATACTGTTATGTATTTCAAAATTAAAAGATGTTCATGATTGCTCATCCTTTTATGCGCTGGCCTGGAACAGAAGCAGGAGAGGTCATTGGTATGTACACCTGACTGTGGGAGAGTTTGTTCTTTGGTTTAATACTATGTGCCTTCCTCAGAAAAACAGAGTAGTTTCTCTTGAGGCTTACCATCTTTATTACATTTGCTGCTGAAATGAGGCTGGTGTCAACCGGGTTTGATCCTTATGGTTGTGGCCCCCAGAGAAATCATGAATGATGCATGGAGAGCTGGCTGGTCATAACACCTTCCATATTTCTAACGAGCGAAAGCCCATGAAAAGTTAGGCGAAAGCACATTAAAAGTTAGGCAAAAGGTGAATGCTTCCCTAAAATGGATTTTCTGTATTATTTGGTCATTCAGAGAGTGGGTAGAAAGATATCCGGCACAGATAGTCGGAGTGGGAGTGACCACTACCTCCGTAGGCTTCTTGTAGCTCATGCTTATCATCTCCAGCTCTCCCGGGTTCAGAGGACTTGTGCTCACTTCTCTTGAGCTGGCAAGAGCAGCTAGCGAGGCTGCACGCATTTAGGTCTTGGGAACACTCCTCTTCCTCTTGCTGTGGCTGTGAAAAGAGCTAGAATGTGTACGCACGAGGCAGGCTTTGTATTTCACTGTGGCTGGCACCATGGGGCAAATTATTTTTGAGTCGTATTTGCACTGTTCCCTGATGGGTTAAGTACATACTTTGGTTCTTGGTGCTTCTTAGTATCCTGAATTGAATCAACCCATGGGCCAGTTCTTCTCTGTGCTACTTTAATTTGATGGTAGTAAATATATTTGCTAATTTAGCAGTCACAGTAGCTTAAAAGCAGAGTAGTATTATGGAAAATCTGTTTTTTTGACCTGTAGCTTATAATACTTTGTCTGAAGAGCTAAAATATCCAGAACACTAGAAGGAAACTGTTTATATGCTAAATAAACCAAAGGCAAAAGTAAGAACAAAATATTTAAACATCTACTGAAGCATATGAAATATATATCATTTCACATTTTCAGCTAACTTATGCCATAGAGATAGTGACAAATCCATTGCTAGAGGGTAAAAGTTGGGGTTGTGGTAATATGACCAAAGAAGAAAATGTGGTAGGTGGCAATCTGTGCCTTATCCAGCTTGGGGAAGTGGGGGTGTTTGGTTTTGTTGTTGTTTTGGGGGTTGGTTGATTTGTTTATTTATTTACTTATTTATTAGTTAATTTTTATTTATTTATTTATTGTACGGTCCCTAGAGTACTGTCATATTCACTTCTGCTTTGTGGATATATTTGTGGAGAGATCTGACAAGGCTGATATTTTGCATGGGGAAGCTTTGAAACTCTCAGCATAAAACACTTACTAATGAAATGAATGTGTGTGGTGTTATGGTCTCTGCTGTTATCCACACAGAGGTTTTGGGTTGGCACGAGCTCCTCTTCCTAGCTGGGGGGTACTCTCTAAACAGGCATTTGCCTGGGAAAATATGCAGAGGAGCTTTCAGACCATCTGCTTTTCTGATTAAAGTGACGTGGGAGATTCATGCCGTGGGCCAGGTAGCCGGGCCACAGTTTACATATTGCAATGTATATGGCTCCTCTGAGGCCACAGGATGAGGAGGAGATTGCTGTGCATGAATGCTAGGTCGGAAATCATGTTCAGCAGGACTTCTTTGAGTGCAGGGCGCTGGTCGGGGTGTCTCAGCCCCAGCTGCTGCACGGGGGTGCAGACCGCCCTGCTGTACGTCTCTCCGCGTATTCCCACAGCAGAAATGTCAGATGCTGGCTTGGCAGGCAGCTCGCGGTGCCAGTGTCAGGCACGCGTCATGGTGATGTCCTGTGAGGGCCGGCATGGAAATTATCAGGTGTAAATTCTTTAAGTTAATCTCACCGCTGTATCAACACCGTAGGGGCATGCCCTGGTGCCACTGCAGTCTTGGGCTCTGGAAAGTGAGCAACCTTTTCTTGTTGGTGGGGAAAAACGAAGATCCAGGCACTTCTGTGGCACCAAGAGTGTTTCTCTTGCAAAGGTTGGGTCAAACACACGCATTAGGCTTAAATCCATGACTATATATCCCAAGTGCACTTGTGTTGGTGCTACAATGATAAAATATAAAAGGGGCACAAGACAGCTTCCCATAAAAAGTTATCACTGCAATTCAGAAAAACTGTAAGTGTTTAGAGATTTAGAAATCCATTTCTAAGGTCTATAAGTCTTTCTGCCTTGAGCCTATCTTTTCTGTTTTATCTCAGTCTCTTAATTGTAGTTCAGGTTTAGTGCTAAGGTAGTAACAGTACGTGGAGGGATCAGTAAAATCTCTCACAGTACTTACCATTTATTGTTTTTAAGCTGTATAAGACTGCCTGTATTATTTAAATGTCTGTCCTTTGTTTTTACTTTGCAGAAACGAGGAAGAACTCTTTCGCTTTAGGGTAGCATAAATATAGGTCATATGAGGTTTAGTGCCAGCAGTTTTCTGGCCGTTGCAAGGGCCCACCCCACTGGTGAAAGTCTCAGTTTCTCCTGCCATTGCATATGATCTTTTTGTTTTCAGTTTTTGGATCCTTAAAGAGAAAGGGTCTTAAGTCAGTGGTATGTTTAGCGCATGGTGGTACATGGGATGGAGGGGACGTCCTGGTGCACCCTTCTGGCCTTAGTGACGATGACACACTTGCCTGAGATTATGCAGGACTGGACTCAGTGATCCATGTTGTCTCTTCCAGTCTTAGTTATGTAGCCACATAATTTCAGGAACTGAGAGGTGATTTAGTACAGCGATTCCCATGCTGTGATGTGTGAACCACCTGCACCTGGAAGGCGTAGAAAGTGCTTGGCCGTAAGGAGAGTTGTGACTGTTGATGTGGTCCTTTGCTTTGGATGGTCCGGGAGTCCGGGGCCTCTTGACAGGGAACCTTGGATAAATACAAAAGCTACGTGTGATTATTTAGGCCAGATGCCAAGATCTCATAAATTGCCAACATCCTCAGGATGTGACCCTTTGTCGTCCGTATAAATAATGTGTAAATATACGGAAGATATAGCCATACTTGGCCTAAATCTGCCTACATCTTAAATAACCTAATAATTGCCTAGTATTCATGCGTCACACAGCTTCAGGAATCAAAAATCAGCAGTCAGGAGACGGAGTTAAGCTTGAAAATACAATTGTGTGTGTTTTTCCTATAAAGCCTTTCTGTGTAGCTTTATAAATAATTGCTTGCTATCAGTTAATATCTAATTTAATGCAAAATGGAACTTCTTATGCATGCTGGCATAGAACAATGTTCACTGTGCCTCTGTGATTTCACTGGTTTGTAGGAGTAAAGGCATGACTTCAGCTTGTTTAGATAATGAAAGGTGATGTAGCTCAGTTATAACGATAAAACACCGTAGCTCAGGGGCAGCTGCACCCTCTCAGCACCACAGCCTGGATCTGCAGTAAGGAATTGGTGTGATGTATGACATTTCAAGGAGATCTAGAGCTCCTCTGAAAACGTCTCTGACTTTGAGAGAGATCTCTCCAAGTGACTTCCTCCTTTTCTTCCAAATATGTCCAGACTTTGGTAAATTCCCAGACTAGGGTCTTCATTGTGTCACTGTGGATCCATGTTAGGAATGTGTTTCTTATGTCTGCTTTCTTCCTTTCATACATTGCCAATTTTTTTTTTTTTCTCTTCATAATTTGAACAAGAAAGACAGACCATTATGCAAAAGCTCACTTGGAAAAATAAAATGCCTTGAACTAGTACAGCTGCTTTGCTATAAATAAAGTTAAAAATACTGAGGTTTTAACCTAACTGTTTCATTAGGTTGGATTTGGAATAACCTCAATAGATATAATCCCAGTGCATAATATCCCTGAAAAATCTTATGTTTTATGCGTGTTTCAGTTCTTGTGAGCAGAAGAACACAGGAACAGTTTGTTATGAACTGTTGTTTATAAATTACAACTTCAGGCCCACAGAAGAGAGGCACTCGGTTGTATTTAAGCAGTGCAAACACTGTGAAAACCAGAGATGGACCTGCAGCAATGTGTTACATCTGAGTATCCCAGAGATCTGAGAGATTGTGATCTGCTTAGATCTAAATTCTTGAAGGACTGTGTGAGATGAAACAATAACTACTTTTCATTTCTTAGACACTTTTCAATAATAAATGTTTTTGATACATGACTTTTTCTTCTTTGTCCAGAACATATGAAATAATTTTGCATAAATAATAATCAGGCATAACTGAGACGTCTGGCATTTTGAAATGGATTCTGATTCCTGCCAAAGCAGGAAATCATGAGCAAAACAGTTAATAAATGCCATTCCTCACTTTGTAGCACAATAGAAGGAAAACAAATTAATACAAACGGTATAATCTTTTAAATGGGAATATCTGTGTGGCAAAATGTAGCATAAAGATCATATCCATTCTGTCTGCAGCGTTTTAATTAAATGAAAAGTGTCACCTTTTGTTTAGAAAAATAAGTACGGATTGCACAAAAATAAGATTAAAATAGATGGCTTCGTATGTAGAGTTCCTTGCTTCCTGTTTTAAAGAGTGATGATAAGAGGTAATGAAAGCTTGTTGGAGATTCTCACTTAAGCTGGGACACTCTGAGACTGACTCACTGTTTGAAGCTTGTCCAGCACTTGTGGCTGACCCACTCCTGTCTGAGGCACCAGGTGAAATCCAAAGGTTCCAACATTTTGGGACTGGGGGACTTGGAGGGGTGTGAGAAGATTGAGATCTAGAGCAGAGCTGCGGAGCTTTATTGCACATGCAGTCAGAGCTATTCCTCAAAATTCAAGAGAGCAGATGTTGCCCATGGGATTATGACCTTTACCCCGATGTTCAGGTTTTCTCTGTTTACACCAGGGATAAGCTAAAATAAATATATTTACTTCAGATTGCCTGTGGCCCAAATGGTATAAAAACATTGAAGCGCACTGCAGCATCTCAGCAGTGAGTTTATTTGAACAGAATCAGCATTATTTTTATAGAACACAAAAATATTGTACGTACTTATGAGTTTGTTATTAAAAAGCCATCCTCAGCTCTCCTCCAAACTATGTAGCCTCGTGCGTGGAGAAACAATTAACATCAACTAAAACCTTGAAACACTTTCTTTCCAGCTTTTAAAACACTTTGAAAGGCTCCGAGGAACGACAAAAAAATAAAAATCCAGTTACTAGTAAAGCATGGAGCAGAAATTTTAATTTGAATATCAGTGACGTGCAGTGTTGGTAGTCCCTGAGCTCTCATAATCAGGTATCTGGTACAGCAGAGACATCCCCACTCAATACTGCGTAATACTTCAAGTATTTTCCTTCTAGACCTGACCAAGCCCTTAAGAAAGGACAAGACCTTGAAGGCTCTCGGCACCTTTGCCTCTCGGACTCCAGGCATAGGGCATAAATTCCGGGAAAAGTCAGCCTGTCGTTCGCAGGAGGCTGACAGGGTGCTGCTCGCTTGTCCAACTTTGTTATTCATCCTCCAGAATATGTCTAATCTCCTTGTTATTCTTCTTTCATTGCTTGTTCCTCCTGGAGCCTAAAGGCATGACATTCAGAGAGCACTGTTTTTTTATATCCCTGCTTACAGTCTCGGTGGCCACCTTCCCTACCGGCTGGTGAGGGCCCGGTACGGCTTTTCAGAACATAGTGTGTTTCAGCAGCGAGTTTTTCTTTGGTTTTCTTACTCGTTTCAGACTGGTACAGATGGATGAAGCAAAAGTCCTGTAAGAAAGGAAAAAAGTATCGTGACGAAGCATAGGGACTCGAGTTGTCCCCAGGCAAATTCCTTATGCTGTGAATGACCTACAAGTTCACATACTCATTTTGGGGGTCTCTGTCCCGGTTTGAGGTAAAACAGGACCAATTTTCTTCAGTAAATTTGCTTCTTTTACTCTCAGCCTCTGACTTGAGAAATCTTGAACATGGTGTCCAAGGAGGCCAAAAGCTGTTTTCTTTAGGTGAAAGTGATGGAAGATTCAGACGCATCACATTTTTCAGTGAAGTAACAGGTAAATGAAATCAATTGCCCAAGTTTTATGACATTCAGATTAGAGGAACAATTTTGACTTGACCTCTCTGTGCCTGAGTTTTCCAATCAAAAGGGGAGAGAGAATCAGCTTTCTCTATCCTGCACAAGTGGTCTAAGGCTGAATGCGCTCATTTGTGTGAAACGAGGCTCAGCTGTACTCAGTTTGAAGCACCACAGAGAGACCTGTGCATATGGAGGGTAAAATGCATTTCTAAGCAGCTGCTAGTCAAGGACCGCATTTTTTCTTCCCTGTGCCAACCCTTCAATAGCTTTGCAAATATGAAAAGAGGGTTGTGGTCTACTTGTGTGGTATTGTTATGCATTTTGTTCATGTTGCATTTCAAGCGACGTTGAACATAAACATTTTTTACATATTTTTGTCAGTAATTTCTCCTTGTGGTAAATTCTTAGACTCTGACATATTTTGAGCTTGCCTTCAGCAATCTGTACACATGTTTCTTATTAGGATCTCCCTTGTTACATCATTTATTATAACACTGTTTTGCCAAATGTTTGAATTAGGAAAGGCATGCCATTTTGACGTTATTCAGGGATTCTTGCAGGGAAGTAAGGTAAGATATAGATGATACTCTGTTTTGAGCCCATAAGCACAGACGTTTCTGATTAGGGTTTTCAGCAGCTTATAAAACCAAATGGGATTTGATGGAAGCTAGCTATAAAGGAAGTTTTGCAAAACTTCTTAGAAAGATTTGAATCCTTAATTTGTATGTATTCCCAGCTGAAGTTTCATTGTGAAGGGAAAAGAATATGGGGAGCTGTTGCATAACCAGCAAACTCCAATTCTGATTTCAGAGAAACATAATAAAGTGAAAATAAATTACATGGTAATAATTGTTTTGGACTGCAGGGCTAGTGCAACTTCCAGGGAGAAAAACAAAAGCTCTGATTCACCATGGTATTAGTCCATTTTTATACTGATTTATCTCTATTGCATTCAAGGAAAAACACTGACAAAAAATTAGAATAAGGGCAAAGATGACTCAGGTCCCCACAGTGGTGGTTTATTTCTTATTATAACAAAGCCCATACAAGAAGCCTATAAAAATATGAGTGCACCTCATTCACTTGACATTTTCCAGTGATAAAGTCACCATCCATCTGAACATATTTTCTTTTAAATATATGGTAGATTGTTCAATTGCACCCATCCGCACAATATCTGGATAACAGTGTTCCACAGTTAGTAAGGAAAATATTATTACTCCATTACTGACTGAAGCAGAGAAAGACTTAGAGACCTGTTCAAATTCAGGCAGGAGGAGTAAGACAGAGATGGGAATGGAAGCCAAACCTACTACTATTTGCCTGTCTAGTGCCTTAACACAGGATTTGCCTGGTTTCTTAAAGATGGCCTTCCCCATTCTTATGGGACCAGCGGACCACTGCTTTTCCCTGTTCATCCAAGCCCATCACAGATACTTATTCATTTTAATGTATACGTCCTCCATGAGCCACGTGCTAGCTCTTTGCAGTGCCCACCATGAAAAACTAACCGTGTCATGAAGCCTAACCTTAAATTCAGTGTTGCTTATTCCATGCCTATGCTGTAAGGAACAGTCAGAACAGATGAATAAAGATGAAAGAGATTGAAAAGGCTTCTCTGTTTCCTTGCTTTGTGCATTGGGGAGCATTTTCTCTGCCATTGCCCCTCCTGTCCTGCTAGTGAGATTCAATGACTGCTCAAGGCATAGGAGCAGAGTAGAATTCCTCACTCTGGAAGCTGTTGTGCTTGAAGCTGCATTTTGTAAGCATCTAAAACTATCATTTGGTTAATCATGTCACTATTCATTGAACGTTTAGTACAGACAAGTTTTTATTACTGTTTCTGTGTTCCAGCTTCCACATGCATTGTTTCCCTTTCCAAACAGGAGGTTTCCAGCTCCATCTAGCTCTGCATGCCCATTATATCCTTTCCAATGCCAGTTACTGCCAGTCACATATAGGTTTTACTCACCCAACAAAGCAAATCCAGCTCTCCTAGCCTCTCAGCTGGTCCTATTTCCATCCTTCTCTCTGCAGGTTTCCAGAGAAGTCTACTAAGTGCAGTATCCCGGTAGAGCAGCAGGGACACCCAGCAATGTGCTTAATCAGCCCTGGGAGACTGTGCTCAAAGCAACTCCTGATGAGATCCTCAAAAGGAGAACGTTTTAGAGGAAAGGCAGTGTGAAATGTCAGATGAGGAAAGAAATACGTAAGATGATCGTTCGGATAAATGAGTAGACGTCTCTCCCTCATGGCTCATCTTTCTGATTAAAGAGGTAGTCCTGTTGTTGTGCCTTCTCTTTATGGAGAGTCTGATATTGGTATTGAAGATTAAACCAGTGCTGGTTTTGGAAAGGCTCAGATTTTCAATTTGCTCACCTGGCACTAATATTTATTTGCTCTGCTGAGAGAGAATATTGAAAAGAGATACCTCTATTTTCAGACCTGTGTACAGATGATGTCCCCAGAACTTTGCTATATTACGAGATTCCAGAACATACTTTGCTTTGTCTGTTTCTGTCCAGAGGATCACTTTGTGGTTACAGGCTATCACCATACTAGAAATAAATTGACTTTTGCCATTATTCGCATGAAGATGAATACAACAATATCATTAATAAAAAAAAAAAGTCATGATTCTTATAGATTCCCAGAGCTTTGTGTCTAATCCTGTCCAGTCATTTTCAAAACCTTTCTGTTTTGTGATCTTAAGTGCTTTATCAAATTATAAAAAGCTCCCAGAAGAAGGTTAGGGGACCACGGAGGCTGTCCCCAGGGGAGTCCAGTGGAAGGTCTGCCCATGTGCCAGGGAGGCAGGGAGCCCCCAGCAACTTCTCAGCAGCGAAATTACTGTTCTTTCTCTTCACAGCAAAGTTAACAAGGGGATTGGTTTCACTGACCAGCTGCTGTGTCTGGGGAACTGCTGGTTTGGCATAAAGTGCGTACTGATTTGCTGCTTCATTTGACTCAAACCAAAATCACAGTTCTGGAAAAATAAGTCTGCAAACGGAAAACTTGTTTTGAATCCAGATTTACTCTGTAGTTTTTGAAAAATTAGGCTTTTTAGGTCCTTAAGTAGGGTTAAAATTATGCAATAATATAGGTAGCCAAATATGAAAACATAACCAACTAAATAATAAATTGCTATAGTTTACAAGAAAAGCCAGTACCACAAATCTACAAATAGGATACACATCAAAAATATGGGTATTAAAAATAATGGTAGTTTGGGGGATTTCTGAGTCTTTTTTCTGGGCCCATGCATTTCCAAACTTTCCAATAACATTATAAGGAGTAGGAAATTTCCATTTAAAAAAACATGTCCTGAGGATTTAGGAAAAATGCCAAATGTTGTGAGTTTGTGATAAAGATATGGGTGTTAGCAATATCAAGAGCAAGAATAACTTTCTCCAAGCATTGCAAACACTGCTGTTCTGACAAAAGCAGAGGAATAGCCCCCTTTACTATGCTCACATGCTGCACTGATATTTCCAAAATTTCCTAATTTGCATTGTGCCCACTGGTTTTACACACTTTGTACCTTGTTGTTTTAAGTTGTGCAAAGTAAAATTGTCCACGTGCAAAGTAAAATTTAAGTATATAGTATAAACAAATGCTATATAATGTTGCTTATACACGTAAGCAGAAATTGCATTAGCGCTTTATAAACTGGCAGGCATGATAAAATATGAATAGCAAATAATGATTGCGTATGGTGTGTTTCTCAGGTACCAGTGATGAGATGGAGAAATTAAACCACTGCTGAAGATGCCTCACACCCAATCTGGGCTTTGCCATTTGTATCTTACAATACTAATGCTTAAAATGGGCATTCCTAATGTGTGATGCATGAGGAAATATGGCACATAATCCTATAGCATGTGCCTAGTCCCAGCTCTGCTGGAACTTTAATCAATACAAATCTGGTGTTTGTGTGTGGATGAGCTATCTCCTTTCAGTGTGGTGTCTGCATCTAAGTAGGTCCTCGTCCTGGAGCAACATATATTAGCCAGAAAGAAAATAACCTCCAGCAAAAAGGTCCTGTACACATGCCCAGGACATGGTGTGGTTCTTCAAGGCTTTTCCGTTGCCTTTTTCTGCCTTGTCACTAAAAAGTAAACGGGTAAGTGTAATTATTCTGGAAGATCAACTATGATTTAACTTGTTTTGAAGCAATTTAGCATTAGGAACATTATTCTGGAAGGTTAAGGTCTGGAAATGGATGTTCACATAGAGAAACTACTCCGGAATACTTGCTGCAGAGCAGCTTATTTCATGGTAGTAGATATGGCAGTTGGCATCCCTGGTCAGAAAAGACTCACCCTATGAACAACCATTCCCTGAACTTTTCTTAGTGAGTCATATTAGGAAGAATTTCTTTACTGAAAGGGTCATCAGGCATTGGAACGCGTTACCCAGGGCAGTGGTGGAGTCCCCATCCCTGGAGGTATTTAAGGGTCGTGTAGATATAGTGCTTAGGGACATGGTTTAGTGGTGGGTTGTCAGTGTTAGGTTAATGATTGGAATAGGTGATCTTACAGGTCTTTTCCAATCTAGGACATTCTGTGTGATATAGCAGCCAGACAGTGCTTAACTGCGTGCCACACTCTGCCAGTCCCTTATGAAACTGTTTATTGGAAGAGCCCACAACTCGTTGCTTCTTATATTTTGTGGAAGCTTTTGGGAAAAGGAACCTAACTCTCATTTGGATGCCCTTATCTGGCTTTCTATGGAACTCTCCAAACAATGCTGTATTGTATTTATGTGTCTACAGTTGGAGCCTGCACTTTCTCTTCAGTGCAGCTCAGGAAGACGTATATTGTATAACTAGTAATAAGTCATTTCCTAGACAAAATTGTAAGTCAGGCTCTGTTAGGTGGATCCCGGAATTCTACAGCTTTTTATTTATGTAGGAAGCTAAACATGAAATGTATTGTTGTATGTTGAAGAACTTTCTATAAACCTGTTAATGCAATGGTCTACTTAGATTTCCCGCATTCCAAAAATAAACTCCTTCAGGGCTCATATACCTAAAGAAGGCTCTTCATGGAAGCAGCCTAATCCTTTTACAGTCCAGCCTCATGGGAAAAGCTCAGCTGAAGTCAATGGGAAAGACTCAGCCTGTTGGCATCAGTTGGAGGTATGGGGATCCATTTCAGGGATATGAGATGAATTCTAATTCTAACCAGGCATGTAAGATTATCAAACTAAGCTGCTGGTTAAAGAAATGCGGGTGTTTTCAATTGTAGCACTGAAAGGTGAAATTTAGTTTAATAAATAAAATTTGTATTTTATATCTGAATGTTTGCTTCATTACTTGGCCATTTTAGTGTTGGACTTGATGCTAGAGAACATAACAGTGTGAACAATGAAGGGAATAAAATCCTTACACTTCTTTTGAAAATGTATCATACTTTCAAATGTTTTTGATATCCTTTCCAAAAAAAATTACTTGTGAAATTCATCCCATGAAAATGACAGCACAGTTGAGCATTTCTTTGCTGAAATGTTAATATTCTTTAGCAACTAGGCAACTGGCATATATTGGATGTCTCCAAGTAGGAATTTGTTTACTTTTTTAGCAAGTAATGTAGTCATTAACAACAATCTTGGATATGCAATCAGGAACTTGTGTCTTCTGCTACCTTATTAATGCACATTATTATTCATAGCCTCCTGCAGATCTAAAATGCTACTGGCTTCTGAAATCTTAAAAACCATACGGGAAACGTTAATGCACAGACTAAGAAATGAACATTGAGGTCTGAGGACCTAAGGTTGTCCTGTATTTTGCATTAGTGTCATCTTATACAGTAGATGGGATGTGTAACACTAATGTTGAGATTCAGCAACATTTCACAAGTATTCTGAATTTACATTTAGAAACCTTTGTGGTAAATCCAAGTGCAAGTGGGAATCAGACTCCTGAAACTTCTGTAATAGAACCAAAGGAAAAGTTACACACCCAGTAAGAAAATGCAGTTCATTAAGATTGTATGGATGCAATTAAAGATGGAGTTAGTTTAATAGCTACTTTAAAATAATAGGTTGTTAATATTAGATGCTTTAAAATCTGTTGATAAAATCTGTACCTGCACAGATGACTGCCAAAACATACATTTTGCCATTCGACTTCTCTCAGCTAGAGGGAGAAAATAAATTTTCATTTGCTGCTTTCAAAGTTGAGAGGTTTGTCTATTAGACTAATAAATAAACAGGGATGAGGGCAAAGTTAAAAAGATATTTGCAACTTTGGTGCATTTTTCTTTTTCTTTTGAAGAGGGCAACCTGCTATTGTGTGTTGATGTGGTCTAAGATGATTGTTGTGTTCAAGTTTCCCAAGGAATAAAACAAAGAAGCTCCTATCTCTTGATCACAGTGTGACAGGCTGGAAGCCAGGTGCTGAGGTGCTCAGCAGATTGGTGGTAGTTCAAGATAGGTCCAGCATCTGAAGAAGTGTAAGGTACAATGATGAGGCAAGCCTGAAGTGCAGGTGTCTCCTGGACTCCATTCAGCTCTTCCTGTTGCTTTCAAATTTGCATTGTTTTGCATTCAGTACTTATGGTTTTTTGCCTTTGCCATGCTGAGGTGGCCAAGCCCTTCACTGGCTCTGCAGCTTGGTAGCTCTTCCCTTCTAATAGCACGTGGGGACCTCTCAGTAACAAAAGTGCCTGTAGTTCCCCTGATTTTTTATGTGTACATCTCATTGTAGTTGGCTGCAAACCTTTTGTTGTGCACAGCAACTCACGCAACCTGGTTAGGAGTCTTCTTGACAACTTCAGAAACTTAAGAATGAGCTGTTTGTTCTAAAATAGCTGCAGAAAGTGAAGGGCCATTTCATTCCTCTCTTAGACAAATAATGAAGGAATACATGAATGTTGACCTCCCTCCACCTACAAAGTGAACTAGGTGACCAGCTTAGGCTGGATACCCAAATTTAGATGCCTAAATGTAACATAAATATCACCTCTATTTTGGAATCTTATTCCTTAAAGACAATATTTCTGATGGCTCAAGAATCACTTCTCTTCAAACCCAAGAGAAAAACATACTTCAGGATTATCCATTTTTCCTGGATGCTTTTACTTTTCTCTAAAGGTAGCTCTAGCTTAGGGTTTTAGTTACATGCTGACATAAAGCTCAGAGTCTGCAAATTATAATATTCTTTGGATTCTTTAAAGGTTTAGCCAAAGCAGTGGATTTACATGGGTTGTAATTCTGGTTTTCAGGTGCTTCCCAGAATTTCTCTGAAAAGATGATCTTACCAGCTTTTTTCTGATTCTCTTGTCATCCAAGTATGAGCAAGTTCTAATGATCCTAAATCCTACATTATAATTGGAAGTATCAGCAAATAAAAAACCTTTATGTTCATTATCCCTGGTATCTATAGCATTTGATATTTAGAAAATGTAACTGACCATAGAAAGTGAAATAATTTGTCATTTTATAGTTTCAGAAACCCGTAGATACCGTTGTGAGCCATTTTCAATAGATTAAGAGACTGAAGTTAAGTTCTCCATGTACAATTAGTAACAACTGCAACAGTGATAGTGGATTTTCTGCCTCTTTCTTCTTCCATCTGTCTGTCTCCCTCTACCCCCATAATGAACCCGCTGATTATTAAAATTTGCAGCCAAGTAGAGAAGGCGTAAATTACTGCCCTCTGCTATGGGAAAGGCAAATATACCTGCAAGTTTGTTGATCAGCATGCATGGCTGTCAATCAGTGTGTCCCAAACTCAGAATCAGACAACACGTGCTACCACCTACCCTGAAACGTCGCTAGGGATGCTGAGTGGGAACTTGGAATACAGTGTACTTGTTCAGAGAAAAGGGGGCATGTGAGGTACTTATCTACAAGAACTAGCCCTGTACTGCTCACAGTGTTCCTCTCTTGCTGGCGAAAAAGAGGGATGAGAAATAGAGCAGCCAGAAGTAACAAAACTGTTGGTTCTTATGTACTTGAAGTTGTGATGGAGAGTGTACGTGAGCACATAATGTCATACACCTGAGAACCAGGAATCAGAGGTGAAAATATGTATTACATACTAAAATGCAATGTGTCTTATTAAGTAGAGAAGTGAGGTGAGAATTTTTATTTAAGAAGTCTCTGTTCTGTTTATCCTTACCACTTTGAAAGGAATCAGAACGTAGAGCTAAATTGCTATGGCAGCAGAGTATAAATAAAAGCAGATAACATTACGCTACAGGCACGATCAAGAGTTCAACTGCAGACAGCAGACAAGACTGGCTTGCCTCTGCCATATATTTTAGTTCTATAGTAAGACAGGTTAGGAGATCTCAAACCTGATGTTTGGCTGCTTGTCCCTTTTGTATCAAAATATCCTCATCACTGAGAGCTTATTTGCCCCAGCTTCAGATATGGGCCAGATTTTGTATTTCTGGAGAACAGGAGTATACGCAGTTCAGGGTGTCACAGGATCTGTAGCACGGATGATGGCCTGAAGATACCTGTACGGTATGCTCTGTTAAGCATTGCCACCTTCTTTCTAGAACAAAAATTCAAGATTTTCAAGGTTGGTCACCTGTTCTTTTAAGTCCTTGTCTGCTGAAGAGGCTGCAGACTTGGAAGGCAGAGGAATCTTCAGAGGTTCCTCTCTGAAGAGTTTGTCTTATAACTAGAATACAGATTTGGGAAAGAAACTAGAAGAGACTATTTGAACTAAAATCCTTTTAGTGTCTGTGACCGTAACATTTCTAAGGACTAAATTTAGGGCTGCTGGCCTCAGTCTGGCTAACCAGTAGTTTTTTCATTGTCCTAGAGTTGAATGGCCTCTTCTACCAATGGAAAATACTGCTGTATTCCTTTACCCCAGGGGCCTCAATTTAGAGGAAGGCTACAATTTCAGTATTTTTTTTTCAGAAGTCATAATATCACAAAACACATTCTTCTATCAATTCTGTATGTTTGAGATTAATAAGGATGAAAGTATCCATGGCAATAAAGATAAAAGTGTAAGAGAAATTGGAGATTTCATTGACAACATAATTTCCATAGTGATCATGCCTTGACAGGATCTTTAGAGATAAATATCCGAGACTCCTTTGTTTTGTTGACTGTATTTTTTGTTAAATGAAGCCCAGAAAGAAGGGAGGGAAGGAATAGAGACTTCAAAACTTAAATATGAAGAATCAATTATTATCAATATATTTTCTGAATAATAAATGCTTTAGTGGAATGACCCATAGGTCTGCAAAACTGTCTTCCACATGTTAGTCTGTGAAACTGATTCTGTCATTGCAAATCTGGAACACTTCACAGAATCACAGAATCACAGCATGATCAGGGTTGGAAGGGACCTCTGGAGATCATCTAGTCCAACCCCCCTGCCACAGCAGGGACACCTACAGCAGTTGCACAGGACGGCGTCCAGGCGGGTTTTGAATGTCTCCAGTGTGGGAGACTCCACAACCTTTCTGGGCAGCCTGTGCCAGTGCTCTGCCACCCTCAAAGGAAAGAAGTTCCTCCTCATGTCCTCATGAACTTCCTGTGCTCAAGTTTGTGCCTGTTACCTCTTGTCCTATCACTGGGCACCACTGAAAAAAGACTGTTCCCATCTACCTGGCACCCTCCTCTTAAGTATTTATAAGTATTGATAAGATCCCCCATGAGTCTTCTTTTTTCTAGACTAAAAAGCCCCAAGTCCCTGAGCCTTTCCTCATAAGAAAGATGCTCCAGCCCCCTAATCATCTTGGTAGGCCTTTGCTGGACCTTCTCCAGCAGTTCCCTGTCCTTCTTGAACCGGGGAGCCCAGAACTGGACACAGCACTCCAGATGCGGACTCACCAGGGCAGAGCAGAGGGGGAGGATGACCTCCCTTGACCTGCTGGCCAAACTCTTCTTGATGCAGTGGTGTGGTGTGTTTTCTTTTTGTCTTTGTCCACCATGAATGACAGGTATTAAAGAGGCACAAAAATGATTACAATAATCTGCTTCATCTCAAGTCACATCAGGATTGTTTCTTGCAATGTTTTATTTCATTTTTTTTCCAGTGTGCTTATACCTATCCCTGGAGATGGGGTTTCTATTATTTTCCTTTAAAGGCTATTCCACAGTCCAATAGGCCTTATCATTAAGACGTTTTTTCCTTCATATTCAGCCTGAACTATTCTGTTTGTATCTTCTTGTTATTACCTTGTGACATGTCTCCATCCTTGCTATTTATGCACCTCAACTATTTACAGAGAGTTATCATGTCCTCTCTGCTTGGTTTTCATTTAACGCACATATGAATACAGTATATATTAAGTGCAAAAAGTGTATCATAAAAAAACAGAATTTAATCTAAGAAGGAATCGTCTTAGCTCAGCTAGAGCTAAGAGACCTTTGGTACTTGTAGTGGGAGATAATTTAGCCCTTTAGAGTAATTAATGTGATGTTATTAGTGCTTTTAGCCAATGCAGCTGCATTGTGGTGTGGTATGTACATAAACAATATTTAATCTTATTCTTTCTCTTGCATAGCACTTTCTTGAGAAAGGAACAGCTTTTTTGAAAGGATTTGCTCTGAAGATTTATACACTCATAAGCATTTTAGACTTAATACTCAAAGTGTGTTTGCTGTAATTGTTCTTTATGATAAATCTTGCAGCATTTATGCAGTGCTCTTTTTCAAACATCTTTGTACAATTTATTTATCTTAATATATGAAGCCTGAAAATGTTTTTCTCTGTGAGAATTTTAAAATTATTAGATTAGAAGTTTCTACTGATAGAAAAGGGAAGCCGAGGCACAGGGGAGAAAATTATTTTCTCATAGGCACACATTGAGTCAGTGACAAATTTGGGATTGAAGCATAAAATGCTTAGATTAATGTTCACGTGTGTGTTCATATGTATGAGAGAGAAGTTAACAATGGAATCTCTGTCTCTAATTTTCAAAACTACTTCTGAAATCATTGCTCTTCATTCTTTTTAACACAAACCATGCAAGCTTTATACGTATTTATTTTAGATCTTTGCATAGTGAAAAATGGTCTTTCCTGGCACACTTCCAGAGTTCCAAACTTGAATTGTGATCCGACCTTTTCCCATGATGCTCATTTGTGTAATTTCTGTCTTTGGGCCAGAGTAAAATCACTGGACATTAGATGCCGTAGGTGACAGCCATGCTGTCCGGCTAGGACAATACTGAGCAGACATTCAAGCTGGAATCTGCCTATCAATCACCCAACCTTCCTCTGGGTGGGACCTGCAGGCTCTGTGGGAAGGGACCCTCCAGCAATGTAGAGGGACATGTGCAAATTAGCACTTTGCCCTTGCAGACAGTATGGGCACAACTAGTTTCAGTCACATGGCAAAGAAACATTGGGAACGCAGCTGGGTTTGGCTGGCAAAGACTACTGTCTAGATAAACTCTACTGTGCTTAGCTCCTTCTGTAAATCCCAATGAGTAGGTACTTCTCAGCGTCGTAAGGTGCTCAGATACCTCTGTAAATCCATCCCTCTGTCCAGCTCTTCCCTTAGGGTACTGTAAGAAAAATAGCTTTTTGTTGGTGGGTACTATCTGAAGATGGCCTGTGGAAATGATAGACATTAGCAGGGCACAAGATTACCTTATGGCATCAAAATGTTACTGATTCAAAACCAGGTAAGCAATTCCCACCATGAGAAACCTCCACAGATCGGTAACAATTTCTAAATCATATTCTGACTGCAACCTACTATGTACAGTGGAGAGCTAATTAACTTGCTAATATTAAGAATAATTATTATTATGGAAGTGTAGTGTTAAGCAAGAATCTGTTTGCTTTGTTGTCGGAAAGGTTATACCCCTGGCACTTTTGATGTGGAGCCTTTTTATCTTGTTATTTGCCTTTCATTTCCTGCTCACAGTACGACACGTGAAGCTCAATGTTTCTGACGCTCCAGGAGCACTCTGAGAATATTCAAAGTCCTTTGGCCTCTTCTTTTGCCCCTCAGTCCTAACCCCAGGGGTATATATTACCCCATGAGGTATTGCCAGGAGCGTGTTACCACTCAGTTTTAGTATAAAGCACAATGTTAAATCATGTTCTAAATAGTTCTGAAGAATAGCTGTTATCAACAGACTCAGGTTAATTAGTTTGTGTGTTATGTTCATGCCAGATGGGATACAAAAACCTGTTGGGTGACAGCACTTTATTAGTAGGAGAGAAAAGATGCAGCGTATGTAAACATGGTTGGTGTCTGAAGGCATTGCAGGGCTTCACAGAATGTATGTAGGTGGGATTGTTGATTCGGGATACAATGATGTCAAGTGAAAGATAATCAAAAAGAGTCTTTCCTAATGATAACGGCAGAAAGAACAGATAAATTTAGCTAAGTACACTCAGACACTACAGGAATGGGAAGGGGGAGAGAGACACTGTCCAGAATATTAAAAATGTGTGGATTAAAGAGGAATCGGGTTTCATCTGGGGTCAGTATTTTGACTCTTGTGATGGACTTCCAGGGTTTGAATGCATGGGTTTGTCATGAGTTCCAGGAGTTTGGTCTCCATTTGATCTGATTACAGTACCACCCATTTCTGGTATGAATTCATGCCCTATGTTCTCCACCTCGGCGTAGCTGGGGGACAGAGGAGTGGTTGGTTCTGGGAGATATGGAGCAAGCTATTCTTTTCCTTCAGGCTTCTAAACTGCACCAGTACTGCTCTATGGTGTGGGTATTTCCTGCTATACTCTCTCATCCTTGTTTCCCAGACTCAGTTAGGTACTAGCACAATTCTCTATGTGTAGGTTGGTTGGCCACCACCACCATGCAGTCAGTCCTTGTCAATTCTAGTGCATCTGGAATGGATAAGAGAAAAAGATTTTTGCTCGCACTTACTTCAAGCTATTCCTCACCTCACAAGGAGTTCAAGTTAGAAATTTTAATATGGCCATTTTGCTTGCTTTTGGTGTCCCTGCTGTGGCAGGAGGGTTGGACTAGATGATCTCCAGAGGTCCCTTCCAACCCTGACCATTCTGTGATTCTGTGGGAAAGAGCTCTATCTATTAGAGTATGATTCTTCCGCTAACAAGCCGTTAGAAAACAGATCTTAAAACTTTGTGACAATACTGATATGAAAATTGAAGTAAAAGGCTTGTGAAGGAAAACAAAATAAAGAATCCCATCTGCTTTGCTGGGACTACTCACTGCTTTGATTATATAATATTACACATCAGGCTCGCTTGTCTTTTAATCCACAAGCTGAAGATAATGGGAAAATGGCATGCAGAAAAGCGTGCCAAAAGAAGCAAGCCCAAATAGTGTTACAATAATACCAAAACCCTCTCAAGGACCAGGGCCCTATTTTATTGTCCCCATGCAAACTTAAGTCAGCTAAGGGTGTGAGACTGCACGTCCAGAGCAGTTGCAGCTAACTTCACACACCTCGCTCAGAAGCCTCCATGAGAAGTACAGCTGTAGTAGTATCTTTCTTCAGCCAGAGGAGAAGGATGGGCACCTCTGGGGAGACTCGACCCACCCAAGCCATGAATGGCTCTTGGGAGTTGCTTGTCATTCTTCATTAATTTTACAGGAACTGAGGACAAGAACTCTCACTTATATTAGGTGTTTGAAAATAGGTGGGATGGATCTGAGCTGAAGAGTCAAATGAGCAACTCAGACAAAAAATCTGGAAGGATGAGGTAGCAAAATGATCAGAACTGGAAGAAATAAGTCTCAGTGTTTCTTTGCAGCCTGAGATGATTCGTAGGCTTTTTGGAAGGTTTGGTGAAGAGTGCTGGACCGTATCTTGGAGCATGAATGTGCTCAGGGAGTCTGTGGAGTCCAGTGAATAGGAGCAAGATGCCATGAGTTCAAGGACAGAATGCATATTCTGTATTTAGGAAGTGATATTCCTGTGGCAAAGATTTGAACCAAATAAGCATAAAAGAATTACAATAGCATGAAACCATGAATTCTTCTCTGCCGATTAACTGGCCTTTATCCCATTCTCTTTTTGAGTCATTATGTTAATGGTCTCACAGGTGCTGAACAGGAAAGATATTTTATTTTATTTTAACTACTCTACCTGTAAGGCTTGAGAACCAAAGTGACTCTACCCTTTTCACAAAATAGAGCCAGTTCTGGGAGAGCTGTGGCATGATGGAAGTTCACAAAAAATGTAACTTAGTTTGGAGCTGTCTTCAGAAATACAACACCAAATTCCCGAGTTGCTAAGACAACTGGAGCCAATTGACTTGCTGAGTTTACCCAAATTAATTCTGATGTATTTTGGTATGAGATCAAACCCAGGTCTCATGGGTCTGACGGAATTAAAATGTTTCCAGTTAGCTCAGTATCATTTTGAATCATTAACTCTGAGATGTACTAAAGCCCTAATGATACCACTCTTAACTGTTTCATTTTGGATTGTTTTAAAGTGGAAAAGAGCTACTGTTCTTGGGTGGACCGGCAAGCGATGGGTGAGTACCAGATGTGGTTACAATAAAGATGACTGTCTGCTAAAGTAATAACGCTTGAAGTTCCATTTTAAAGCATTTCAAGACATAGCTGCCCGAAGGGGTGAAAAGATTCCTTTCACAGTTATAAATTTCTCATTCTTACTTCCCTGGAGTATCATAGGAGTGATGGAGAACATAATATAGCAATTAAGTTTCTGCAGCTAAATTCCTCAGCAGAGATGTGTATTGTAGCAGGCAAAAAAATATGTATTTTTCTATAGTTGTAAAAAAAATACAGAAAACTAATGACAAAACCTTGTATAGACTGTGGATGATTCCTGTACTGTTTTTATCAAGAAACAGTGGAAGAAATGCATATCAAGCCAACCAGAATCACCTGCCAATTTCTGCTTACCTGGAACATCTCAGTATTTCACCTCAGCTCAGTGGATCTTGACCTGTGTTAGTCTGGACAGCCACCACTTCAGGGTAATATATTTTTAAAGCTTTTTAAAAATTATTGTCAGTTGTTTGTCATCTTATGCAGGTGGCAAGAAGAATTGCATTTAATTATGTAAATCAGATGTTGCAATTTGGTTGATAAGGGAAGTATCTGATACAGCAACTGCTTTGAGAGTCTTGCCTAATTGTTGTGTCAATCTGACTTGTTTGTTGAGGCAGCCGACTTCATCCCACTAAGACATTCTGTATCTGTTTTCAATTGCCAATTTCTTAGCTGTATCTCATGGGGGGAAAAAAAGCCCTTTTTAAAACACAAACCACATTCTGTGTGTGAGTTGATTAATTCAGATGAATGGCATTACGGAAAGTTAAGAAAAAATGAGCTCTGACTGGCAAAACTTAATAAGATTACTACTTCAACATTCTAGCATTCTTCATTTCTTTCTGATTTCTGTTTCCTTTTGGAAGAAGACTAGAAGAAAAAATGAAAAATATCAAAGGCAAGTAATCCCAGATTTGTCGCAATGGATTATTTTGCTTTTATTTGGGACTTTAAAAATTATAGTTTTAATAATACAAAATTCTGGCTTTCCTTTCACCTGACCATTTCATTTCAAGGTTACAATGTGACATTTTCTGAATATCATGAAATAATAGCCAAGATTCTGTGAAGCAGTTAACCCGAAGTGAAGTGAGAGAGGCACTGAAACAATGAAGCCTTCATTTTGAAATGGCTGGTTTGTGAATATTCTTGGCAGGAATTAGTTAAGATATAGTAAAAAAGTCTCCGAGTGTCTGGGCTTCTAGTTGAATTTGAAAACATAAAAAAGTAGGAATTTGATTACTCGTTCTTGTGTTCATTAGATCCTATATTTCCTATGTAGGCTTTGCTTCCCCAACAGAGTTTGCTCTTAGAAATGAGCTGCTGTTATGTCCTCTATTCTTAAATTGTTGACAGGTCCCTGTAAAGTACAGTGGCCATAAAATATGTGCTCTGCTGCTACGGGAATACAGCATCATTCTGATGTAACAGTAAGAGTACTGGTAACTTGACCTACTATTGATCCCAATAAAGATATTTGATTCCAATAAAGAGATTTGATCTCAATAAACTCTGCAGTAGTATTTCTTTAGATTATCATTACACTTCATGTTTTCATTCATAGAAAGAATAGAGGTTGTAAAATATTCATAAGTTATCCTCCTCTTTGGAGATCTCAAAAAGCATTATTTCCATAAAAAAGGACATGGTAGGTTAATACCTTTATGCTTGTCATGTATTAAAATGTTGTAAAAACATTTGTCTTTAGAGCAATATACTGTATTTTTTTTTCTATCTAAATGAAATTATGCTCTTAAGCCAATTTTCAGGCAGGAGCCACTAATCTTCCATGTTTTTTTGAACAAATTGACTCATGCATTTGTGTTCTTAGAAATGGCTCTATTGTAAAAGACAGTCAGTGAACCCTCGTATTCTTGAGACTACCAACTAAACTGATGGTGTGTGACCAGGAAAGGGTGCTGCAGAGAAAAAAATGAAAAGAAGATGACATTGAAAGTTGCATATTTCAGTTCAATAGTTCACTTTTATTAGCACTGTATTTTAATATGTACTTGACTAGCCAGGCATTTATTTTCTCACGGAAAGCTCACATAAGGACAGAAGTGGATGAAAGATTAGAGCTGATCTTCAAAGAAACTGGCACAATATTAACATATGAATGAAATCTAATCCATATTTTAGATCACTGAAGGAAACAAGTAAATGTGAAGTGCTTGAATGATAATGGGCTCCAAAAAATACATTCACAGGGCCCAAGAAGAAATTGAAAATGGACAGCAAATATTTAGGATTTAAAGATGGTTGAAAACCAAAAAGTGATATTTTAATTTCCAGAAGCATGAAATGTATATATTCAAATTTCCTTATGTTCCTAGGGAGTCACACTTAGGGCAAGTCCAAACCAAAATTCTGATTCTTCTGGTTCTACTTTAGACATAGGACGAGCGCTAAATTTTACCAATTTGGGATGGCATAGCTCTTACAAGGTAAGCCTGCAGAATTTGGCCATCATCGAAACCAAATCTATATAACTTAGGTCTAAACTTTGAAGCCTCATCTGAAACTTAAATCTGATCTGAACACAATCACTGTCCATCCATCTATAATAAATATAATGAAAACAGACAGGAAACCTTTCTTCCACACAAACTGTCTGTACAGTTCAGCAGTGACCTATTACCAATGCAGCACAACAGAAAAATCTAATAGGATTAAACTCAACATCATTGGCACTGAGAAAAGGTCATCTAGAACCTGAACATGGCCGATAAGCACTCTGACCCGTCCATTTACATGTTTTGTGTTGTTGCCAATTGCTACAACATCTGAACAAATTCCTGGGAAAATAAATTGGCACTAAAACAAAACCTGCAGTGGAGGTGTTAAGTTTCTGGCTTTTTGTCTGCTCCACATTATTAAAAAGTTTTCATGCCGTTGGATTTGGGGCAATTTAGGAAAGGGAAAGTTACAATTTCTTTTAAAGTATTTTTCTGGGGGAAAAATTATTGTAGAAATTTTATGAACCATTGTCTTTTGATTGTCAGATTCTAGTTTTATCCAAGCCCAGTTGAGGACTTCTTTCCTAGCTAAAGAATGCTCCAGCATGCTTCCTAACCCACTTTTCCTCAGAGAAATAGTGAAATAGTCATTCGTCTGCTACCCAGCTCTTCATTACATAAAGAATAAATTAGTAATTGGGCAACGACTGGAAAATATTAGATTTTGGGTTGTTTAGTATTTGTTTTTTCAAAGTATACTTGTTCAACCAAGAGCAAAACTAAGGTCTGAAGTATAGCTTTATTCTGTGAAAAAGGGATTAACTGGCAATTCTTCCAGTGTGACTGAAAGTAAGGACAATTTTTTCTGAGTTATTTCATTTGCAATTCAGACACAACGTTAGAGGAGTTAGTGAAGATACTCTGGTTTTAAGACAGCAAAAAAATGGAGAAAAACCTGGCCCCGGAGGACCAGGTTTATATCAACATTTTCAGACTAGAAAGGAACTTCCAGGTCTTACTACTGACATAAGAGGCAGAATTAAAGTCTAAGGACCACAGCTAGCCTGTTTTTCCCAGGCTGAACCAAGCCAAGCTGTGTGCAGATGGGGCATCCCTGTGTCACAGGAAAATGCTCAGCAAGGAGAGGCTGCTCCTGTGGGGGAGAAGGTGTCACCACCCTTAGCTCTGTAGTTAATCCTAGTACTGAGTTATTAATCCCTACACAAAGATGAAGTGGTAATACACTCTCAAATTTCCTGTTTCACTTTCAAATAAATTGCCGCATTTGTTAGAAAAACCAGGCTGAAAGGTTTATCCCCGAACCTGTAGGAGAAAGAAGCGGATGGGAGGATTTTAAATGGCATTTGAGAATTTATCCTGGCCGCAGGCAGAAATGTTGGCCTTACAAAGACTAACCCCATACAAGCTGATGATACACAAAAAAAAAAGCAGTTCAGAGTGCAGAGGTCACCATTCTGCTTAGCTTCAAGGATTTCAGTGGCTTTACGTGCAACAAGACTGGAGTGGCAGTGGAGAATGAAGCTCTCCGGAGGGGACTTGCAGCGTTACAATGAAGAGAATACCTGTTTAGAAAGGAATTGCAGTTTAAGCAATGATAAATACCAAAAGAAAGGAAACAGCCTAAAACTATAATTGGCAGAAGTGAGGGGCACTCGACCCCAGTACTTGACTGCCCCCCGAACGGCCAGTGCCTGTGCAGAGCTGCAGCAGCTTCTGCGGGGGCTGGTGGCCAGGCTGGAGGACACTCAGGACAAGGCTGAGGCCTGGGGCAAAACGCAAATGCACAGGCATCATTTTAAGCATATAGATAGCCCTATTAAAGACATAAGTAAAACCCGTGTAGGCTTGATTCGATGGCACTGCTGGCATATTGAAGCTACTCATGTGCTTAAATGACTCCCCTGTGCTGAGCTCTGAACCTGACAGGCCACGAGGGAGTAGAATCTGTCACTGCCTGTTGATGGTTTTGTGATCCGTAAGAATAAAGCCTAATAGGCTCAGAGAAGTTTACAGTGGACAGGTACCCTTCTCAGAAATTTACCAACACATGTAGTCCCCTTCACAGAATCACAGAATGGTTGAGGTTGGAAAGGACCTCTGGAGATCACCTGGTCTGACCAACCTGCTCAAGCAGGGCTACTTTATGGAAAGCCACACCACACTATCCAAAACCCGGGCAGGAAGGTCTGTTGGGGTAGTTCCCTTAGGTCACAGCAGAAAGGCGTTTCTGGGGCTGTGCACGAAAAGCTGCTTTATGGCTGTTTTCATTTTTCTGGGTGTAGAAAAGGTTTGCTGATTCAGCATTTTCCCCAAACACTAATTTCGATTAAAAGAATAAAACCAGCAACAAATAATTAAAGGCCAGTATTTATTCCCTAAATCTGCATTGTCTTTAATAAGAAGAAGAATCATCCTCTTTGTTTCTATATAGTTTTCTTAAATTTTTATAAAGCAATCTGGGCATACTCATAAGAATCTATCATCAGGCTGATTCCCCTGTGCGTGTTATTTATTGCTAGTTTATTTTCCATCTTGCAAATGTTCAGAAATGTCAGTTTTCAATAAAATCTTAACTGGAAATTGGAATTCAGTTATGGCAATACACTCCTAAGTCAAAAAGTGAACCAAACGATTTGCACTGTACTATCTCGCTGTTCAGTCACAGTCTTATAATCTTTTATTTTAGCACACAAAAAAAAGAGAGCTGTGAATAAGAGACCTTTGCCTGCTCTTCATCTTCTAAATTATCTGAAATATTTAACTACAAAATTGCTTTTGTCCCCTTCCCCTAGTACAATACTGTTTGAGATTCAGTCAACTGAATACCTGATATGTCCATATTTTCTGTTTGACATTTTTCTCTATGAATACTGGATAGGATTTTCTTATTATAATGGTTTGAACTTTAGAGAAACAGTGATATATAAACAAATCTTCTGATTATTTTTCACAATTTCCAGCAGCATAAGAATTGAAATGTAAATGAGCGGCTCTCCCAGCTGAAAGAAGCGAACATTTACCACTGTGCCTTTTAGAAGAGACCTGTGGGAACTTCCCTGGAGGAATTAAAAAAGACAGTTCACATGTATTAAAGCAGAACAAATGAGAGAGACAAGAAAGACAAGGTTCAGGAGATAAGAATAACAATCCTGCTAACCGTAGGTGATTTGCATTTAAATATCAGAAGCTAGAGTGAGCAAATAAGAAAAAAATTACTTGCTTTTTTATCCCCATGGTTAGTGTCAAACAGTGTAAAAATATATGGTGAGATGGAATCTTAACATCATATGTACACAGGAGAAAATGCAGCAGAACAAATAAGTATTTGAAAATTCCTTTAACGGACATTGGATCATGCACTTTGACATACAGGTTGTAAACTCCCCTCTGGTCAAAAACTCTATCTGAATTTCTTCCATAAACCTTATTCCAAAGAAATTGTATGGAGAAATAATGGATTAATGAACACACACACACATAAAAAAAAGGAAAAGGTTGTTAATGCAAGGTTGAATCCTATAATGTATTCTACAAACTATATGTGTGTGAAAAATGAGAAGAATTTGCATTATGTCTGATTGGGCCTATGTAAGTGGCTAGATAAGGTACGTACACGCAGCTTTTTGAATGTACGTTTCCAATCCTCAGAATACGATTTCCCACCCTGACATTCTAGATTGCACTATTTATCCTTCTATCTTTGCATTATTCATCCTTACATCCATACAAAACACATTGCTTTCGGTCTGTGCACTAAAGTTAATTGGGTCAGGATTTTCCACAGGCCGTTTGCTCCTCAAGCACAAGTTACGCGTAGAATCATTTTGCCACTCTCTTAGAGCCTGATGCTTACAGTTTATCTGTGGAAGTATCTATTTACCATGCTTAATCAATCAAATTAAGATATGTTCATGACTTCACTTCTCACAGTGGAATTGTGTTGGTCGCTTTGATCTCAGAACGGTAACTAAGGAAGCAGCTGCCTTAGTGCTGTTTTGACTTAACAAAATGAAATGCAGCCTTCTAATTCTGACCTCGGGTAAGAGTTAATCTCAATGTATAGTAAAGTCTTTTACTGGACACCTTAAAATTTCACAGATTTTTTTAACCTTTACTTTAAACAGTTTTGTGGGTGAGTATTCCATCCATGAGACTGGAAATTATGCTGATTTGGTTCCTGCCCTGTGTCCTGATCTGCTGAGTGACCTGAGAGAGTGACTCAGGCCCTAAACTGCATTTCTTGGTGCGATTTGAAAGTTGTTTCACCACAGAGTGAATCCTATTGAGTCTGAAAGAGCTACAGCCAGGGAAAAATAACCCCCTACTGAGACTATGCATGCAGATAGTTCAGATGATTGAAATATAAATGCTAGTATCTAACTTGGGTCAACTTCAACATTTTCTGACTATCTGCAAAGCAAAGGCAATAACAGACCAGGTATGAAAATTGAATTTGTATGGGTTAGTGGATTGCTTGAAACCATTACTTGTTTGTTTGTTTTTTTTTTTTAATTTAAAAGAAGAGGGAGATCTTTGCATTCAAAATTTCTCTTTTATTTAATTCCATTTTCAATTCTTCTCATATATCTTCATATATTCTCATAAATGTTCATAATAGGAAACTTCAAATATTTCCGATGATCCCCAAACAAGGCTGAGATGGGTTAACCAGATCATTGGTGTAAAATAGAAATCTAATTGTCTCTGCAGCTTCACCTAAATCTGGATGAAGAGTTATAGTCTGAGCATATGAATCTGGAAGAGTAACTTCTGCACCTGAGGTAAGCACCCAACTGTGCTCTCCATGTTGTTCTGGTTACAGATTGAAACCTTTCCTGGCATATGTTGGAACAACAGGCAGTTTACTTTAAAGAATATCATGGAAAATGAGCTCTGCGGTGGCTGGCTGTGCCTTTCCCTCTTTATTCTCACCTATAACAAAGATTTCACTCTGTCATGAATATCATTTATTTGCCTAGCAGAGAGATTGGGGATCTAGGCAACAGATTTCAGTACACATGGGTTTAGGCATATCTTTTTTATTGTGACGAACATCAAGATTTATTGTTTCTCTAGGAGAATATTGACCTTGGCATCTCCTCAGTTAATATTTAATTCTTTGATCAATAAATCTGGATATTCACTTATTCAGAAGTCAATATCAACTTAATTGTTATTGGCAGGACATACTGTAAAAATATTTGGAGGCTGATAACTGACTATTTGTTGCTAAATGCTATGAAGGATATATATATCTTGTAGTAAAGACCTGGTGCAGTGATGACAAAAATTATCTCGTGGTCATAACATTTTTGTATATGGAGCCACTAGTTGTGTTTGAGTAGAAAACAATGCTAAAAAATTGGTAGTACATGTTTGGGGTTTGGTTCTTTTCTTTCTTCTATTTGTTTAGATCAGTGGTAGCAGAAATTATTTCAGTGAATTAGGAACAAGCCCAAATTTCTAATTCACATTAAAAGTGATTACATGGTAATTAAATGAGCACATAGCCAATATTTCAAGGGAGAACAAGTACTTCTTTTGTTTGTCTGCCTGGAAATCTTTTAAGCATAAGCACATTCTGAAAGTGGTTTGGTTTTGTTTTTAATCTTTGTGTATTCATCACGTACCAAGTGCACTAAGGGCATTGATTCACATCTGTAGATAACACAGTAAGGTGTCTGCTGATAACAATATCCTCTTCTCCTTCTGCTGTAGCATCATGCCATGGTCTTAGCCACAGCGAAAGAAGTGGGGTCTGAGCTGCCAGCTCTCACTATTCCCATACTCGTAACCAGGAACTACAGTCCCCTGGCTGATGAAGTGCACTTCAGCTCTGCTGAATTTGTATGAGATAGCTATAGCACGTCACCTGCCCAGCTGCGTTCAGGGGTGGAGGAGCACTGGGCTGCAATACACAGATAACTTTTCGCACCCAGCATTTCATTTGCTCCTTCAAATGCAGTCTTGCATTTTCTTCCTCCTCTTTGACACCGAGCCTGTCCATGGGAACTACATAGACACCTTTGTGACTAATGACTTAAATAAAGTGAATGTATTATATACTTTCCAATTTCTGCTCATCCATAGAAATTAATTTAAAGTTTTGCTTCTTAGAAATGTCTTTCAGTTAGGGTGCTTTTAACATGCTGTAAACATAGCCATGCCCACTGTGACATTGGTGGAGGTTTGGGTACATCACTGTGACCAACAAGACCCCAGTAAGGTTTGCTTGGTTCTTCTGGAGGGCGACCCTGTGTGGCTGTGGCAGACTCATCCCTAATGATCAACAGAACCCAGCACTCCCATCGGGCTTAACAGGAACATCATCGCCCTGCACAGAAACAGAGAAGGATGGCAACAATTACATCTGTTTTCATTCGGGTATTCATATGTGTCCTGCTGTTTGGCACTCGTTCTTGTAACTTCTTCTGTTGGATCCTGACCTATGATGGACAGGAAATAAAAATGGAGAAGGAAGAACCTTTCTGGGGCTAGAATCACTGCCTATGTGATGGTCAGATACCTGATGTATTACCATATATTAGTAACACCTACACAGTACAAAAACATCAGCACTCAGGATGAAGATACAAACAGTTAAACAGGTGGCAACAGGCTGATTCAAGAAGAAACAGCCTATTTTGTTATATATAGATAAGCTAATGTATGTATATTAGGACACATAAACATAGTTTTTATAAATAGAAATCAATTAGTTTTCTGAGATGCCTAGCTTTATTAATAAGTATGATGGACATATGAGTATGCGTGCATGTAAATAATTTACTTTTGAGATTGTAAGACATTTCTGAATTCAGACTGTGTTGATGCCAAACATGTAACAATACTGGCCAAGTCAAGCTCTGACAGCACCGTGACCCTAATGACGTGGCTAATGCTGGAATGATATAAGTGTATGGTCTAAAAAATAAATAGGGTATTTCAAGGATCTTGCCAAAATACACAAAATTCACAACTGGAAATGTACATAGCATGGCTGTGGAGATAAAGGAGCATGACTGAGAGACAGGCTTTCCTGCAGTTCTTTTTTTCAAAGATAAATTCTCTGATATCTATTGTTCCTATCCAGACAATAGAGCTTTGAGTATAAAGGAAATAATCTTTGTAATGGGCTTTTCTCCTTTAAGCCTTAGTTTTAATGAAATTTAGTCTGCTTAAATCTTGTAAAATCCCTCAAAGAGTCAACAGCAACCTAGTCTGTCTATTCACCAAGAATATTCCCTCTGTAGGTGCCTATAATCATAACATGCCCTTCTGTTTAGCCTAAATGTTGCCCGGATGCCTAAGTGTGGTTGTTCAGTTGCATGGAGTAGTAGGAGTGAGATGAGCTCCCATATCCTGCCTGGGGGTGCTTTGTAGCCAGATGGGCATCCGCCTCTGGCAAAACTCCCAGAGAAAGTGCCAGTGTTAAAATGATCAGCATGGCAACTAGTAACGATTCTCTCCTCTACCCCACCTTTTTAGCTTTTCGCAAAACAGTTTAATAATTAAGACTTGTCCACCAAGAAGTTGGGTTCTGTGCCTGTGCTTTCAGGGAGCTTTGAACTTACATTACAGCGTATTTCATGCTTCGTTTCTGTGTTGTGCAAAAATACAGTATTCTTATAATAACTCCAACAGCTTTCTGTGACTGTTTGCTGGGATGAACTTAATTAAAGAATGGGTATTTACCTGGCTTATCGTTAATAGTCAACAGGAGTAAAAAGCTTATGCAGCATGATAAAGAAAAAGCAAGGTGGCTGCTTTGAAGAATAGGGAGGACAAACTTCTTTCGTCAGCCTCTAAATAGTTCAGCAAATGTAGTATGTGAGGACACAGGAGGCATTTTAAGACAAGGCAGAAGAATAAGCAATGGCTGAAATGGCATCAGTCAGCTGATGGGGTTCAAAAAAAAAAAAGAATGGCACTGAGTGTGTTATAGTTACCAGATGTGGTGGCACTTAATGAAATTGCCCTTGCACATCTGAAGCCATGTTTCCAGTGCCTGATGCGCAACAGCTGGGATCGCAACGCTCCTGCTCTCCTCCCTCTCATTGCGCTCACCTGCTCGGTAATGGTGGTGAGCAGAAGCGTTTTGATACCTGGCTGGCACAGGGTTCCTGCAGATGGAAGTAATTACATCTGCTCATTTTGGACAGGATTCCTAACAATGCTACGACTATATTTGTTTAAGTCTGACATTTTAATTTTATGAGAGGAAAGTGTTCTTGCACTCCAACTGGTGTGTCCAGGGCATTTCTTCGTCTGGCTGATGTGGGAATGGCATGTCCTGCTAGCGCTGACACTGGAGCAGGTCTGTCTGCAGCAGTGGGGAGGCTCACAGTTACCTGGGAGCTGAGTAACCCACGCTGCATTAGATCTGCCACAGAGTTGTCACCTATTCTAGAAGACTTTCACTAGACTTATGGGGCTGAAGTCAGATTTTGTTACATAAACAGAATTCCCGTTTTCAGCGTATCTATTCAAACAGGAAGAGCAGGTCCCCTGTTGCCTGGTTTTCTAGACATTTAGGTCCAGGTTAAATGCCAGGTTTGGGTTTTGGTTAAAGCCTGGTTTGGCTTTAACGGGATGGGGACAAAGCAAGTTGATGCAAGAGACTACCTGTGCTCCTGGAACAATATTCAGTGCTGTGGACTTGGGATTTTCGCTTCTTGGGTCACTGCTTTAATTACTGGACTAAAATGTAAAAGACACAGAGCATCAGTCCCAGTCCATTAAGTGCTAGTCCTTAGAAGAGAGCTGAGTAGTCTGGATGACAAGTGGATGAACAACCTTGACATTTCTTACCTATTTCTTATACTCTGCATGGGCGCTTCACTTTAGGCCAAGTCACTTTCCCTCTGCAGGTTTTCAGCAGCAGAAATCTGAGGCAGATATTTTAGGCATCATGGGCTGCCCCCGGAGCCAAGTGTTTACCATTTTGGTGAGATAATACTTATGTTAGGATCTTCTGTGGGTGAGTGGGATTCTGCTTGGAAGGGATGTGACCAGCAAGCTCATACGTATGTGTACATCCCAGGAAGAAAAGCCTTAACCAGATTTTAAGGAGGATATTCCCTTACAGGGCCCTGATGATGAGACAGTCATGCAGCCACCAAGGTGGATCTCAGCATTTCTCTCCTGACAGCACAGAAAGCAGATAGGACTCAGGGAATGGTATCTGCTGATCCTCAAAATCATCTCTTCTGCTGCTGAAGCTTGCTGGGAGCACTTATGCAGGAGTGGTTGGGTACTGCTGGGATGTTTCTGTGTAAAACAACGGTGTCAATATTCTGCTCTGGTTTGCATGTAGCTCCCACCACTGCACTACTAAAGCCTTTTGAAAGTGCTGTAAGCAACATGATTATCTATCATCATGTGCAGTTCTTTTCTTTCCCCAAGGAGAAACTTTGCACGTGTCTTTGAAGATTATTTAATAAATAATAAGCATACTGTGCAATCTGTTCTTGGAAACAACGCTGAAGGTGTGTTTAGAAAGAAAAAGAAGAGTGAAGTTTCTGACAGTGCCGTTGAATGGTTGTGCTGTGATCTGAGCTTGCCTCTGGAGGTCCTGCCTTGCCAAGCAGCAGCATGCACTGGGCACCTCCAGTCGGTGTCCCCAGCAGCAGGGCCACATGGTGTAGTCCCTCCCAAAGCTTGAGACATGGTGGGAGTAGGGAGCCCTTTGAATGCAAGGCTGATTTTGCTGTGTTGAGTACATTAGGAATAGCTTCAACAGGAGCAAAAAACTTTGAAGCTATTCCCAAACAAGATTCTCTCTCTAGCTTTGGGTATTGAATATGCCTGAATTCTGGAAACAGCCTTTCACGGCGTGGTCTGTCAGGAATAATAATGCTTGGTGAAAGCTGAACTTCCCAAGGAGCAAAATGTTGAAATGGCAGGTTTAACAACAGAGGAAGTGTTGAAATAACACATTGTTTCAACACCTTTTCTCTCACCATCCTGAGTACCTGGCATGGGAAGATAACAGCTGTTTCTGAGACATTTGTGAAGATCTTTGGTTGTAGTCTTCCCTTATGGAGGAGTGATAAGAGTGTGATAGTGGCAGTTTTTAAACTGGTAGTGAAATCTGTCCTTGTGAAAAGCACCTGATCAGCAGAACAGGAGATGCACGCCTCTTTTAGGACGATGGTAGGGTTTTGTTGCTGAGGCAACAGTGGTACATGGGAAATGTAGATTCAACTTTTGACTCCAGCGCAGATTTTCTGTGTATCCTTAGGATCAGTTAGGCATTGACTCAGTAAAGCAACTTGATTCTCTGATGGTGTGACTGATAGTATGTGTTTAAAGATGCAGTCAAACGAGGACCTTTTTTCTGTCCACGTACTTTGTCTATTTTATTTGTAAGCCATATAAGCTCCTTGGCACCAGAACTGCCTCTCACTGTGTGTTTGTACAAACGCCTAAAACAAAACAGGTCCGTGGTCAGGTCCTGGGGTGCTGTCATAACACACAAATTAACAGGAGTGCTAAACACACATAAAGCACATTCAAATTAATAGAAAAACTGCTTTGTTCTTTTAGGTGTTTGATTTTTTTCCTTTAAAAAGCCAAATTCCATGATAATAACTCCACTGAATATAATTTCAAACAAAATTTAATGCCTAGGTTGTCAGCAGATCCATTGGATCAGGCACTCCAGCTGCCAGGGCTTCGCCTGTCATGGCTTGGAGCAGTCATGTGCTTGAGGGGGTTGGAAATTGTGTTTCCATGGTTATGTAGCTCCCGACTTTCTTTTAATAACCCAGACAAGAGATTTGTTAATGTTCACTACTGGTAATGGGAAGTTATAGAAAAAAATAACTCCCATGGGCTTTGGATTTTGTTCTGTACTGTGCAAAGAAGAAACATCAGGTGAAAAAATAGCAACAATCCATCCACACAAGCTAGGAGCTGCTCAAAAACTGCAAAATGTGGCTTTTATGCCATTGCTTGTGAACAGCTCAAAAGTCAAAGCATGGTGCATCTGCTACTGTTGTAAATGAACCTATGCCAGTCTAGAGTATTTACCTTTTGTGGCAGATTTGTGAAGAGCATCGTGACATAGGAAATGTTACTATCGCGGTCAGTGGTCCATTCTTTGTCTGCGATTGCATCACATTCCAGGGTTCCTAATAAAAATAGACACTATACCTATGAATAATATGTTGAGAGAGGCTTTTATTCATCTTCTGCAGGAGGGTGTGTCAAGATCCTTATTTTCTGTGGTTGATTGAACAGTGATTGATGTTAATGACCAGAACATGAAGTTACCAATATGGCTTTCAGGGCTTTTAAAAGTAGTGCCACAAGGTAAGTGATTCAATGTTAATATCAATTATCTTTTCTATGCTAAAAGGGCAGTTACAAAGGAAATAAATTGGCTTTGTGCATACACTGAGGTTTGCAATTTGTTGAGGAAAGATGTATTCTCAAGATCTGAAATCTATTTTCAAATAAGGGATAAAAACAAATTCATACAAAAAAGTTAGCAACTTTTATGATTCAAAATCAGAAATATTCTTGGATGAGAAGCCTTAAAGAGCATGAAAATACATTCTGGAAAAGTAACATTGAACCGCTGAGGGACTTGGGTCTTTTTAGTTTAGAGAAAAGATGACTGAGCGAGAATCTTATCAATAATAAATACTTAACCGGAGGGTGCCAGGTAGATGGGAACAGTCTTTTTTCAGTGGTGCCCAGTGATAGGACAAGAGGTAACGGGCACAAACTTGAGCACAGGAAGTTCCAGCTTAACATGAGGAGGAACTTCTTTACTCTGAGGGTGGCAGAGCAGTGGCACAGGCTGCCCAGAGAGGTGGTGGAGTCTCCCGCACTGGAGACATTCAAAACCCGCCTGGACGCTGTCCTGTGCAACTGCTGTAGGTGACCCTGCTGTGGCAGGGGGGTTGGACTAGATGATCTCCAGAGGTCCCTTCCAACCCTGACCATTCTGTGATTCTGTGATTGTGTGAAAAAAATGTAGTACCTCTCATAGTTCGTGATAGCTGGTGGCAAAAATGGAACTGGGAAGATCTGGTTTGTACCAGATCTTCTATCAATGGTATCAATGCCATTACATTCCCTGGTGATCTTCAGGATGTCACTTAGCTGAAAATGTTCACACTTTTCCCCTTGATTTGTCAGAGGGATTGAAAAAACTATAACTTAAACTAGGGTTGTTCAGCAACCTTGAGAATCAAACCTCACCTTTATATGGAGTTAGAAAACATATTTGAAAATTATACTTGTTGCATCTGATTTTAGACAGACACATTTGATCTTATTACCTACATGACTGAAGTTTCTCCAATAATGGTGAGTAATGATGGGCAATAATGGGTCATTTTCAAGTGTAACAAATTTCTTCCTGCAGTGCACTGCAGTGTTTATATACAAGGAGATATAGAAATGCAAAATAGTATTTGATATCATAATTGTTTCAAATTACTTTATCATAACATTAAAGGAATCCAGGAAATGCAGATCCAGCTACTCTTGTAGGATTTGATTTGATTAGACACTTGAGGAAGAGCCTAATTTATAGCCTATAAGCTGTATCCTTAAAATTAGTGGTTTTAATGATAGCCTTAAGTATTTGTGACCATCCATAGCAATTACAGAAGTGATGCAAATACTTGAATGCGGGTTTTGACTTTTGACAAATCTACCATATTAAACCCATATTTTAGTAGTGATATAAAATGACCATTATCAGAGCCTGGGATAAAAGTTGCTGAAACTGTTTTCAGTAGAAATGCAAATGTTTTCATTACGTTGAGCAAATTAAAGGAGGTAGATCTTCAAATGCTAATTCCCAGATAGCTCCTCGTGGCTCATAATCTTGTCTTAAAACTTTTAAAAGTAAGATTATCCTTTTATTAAAAGACAAACTACAGTCAACGGTGTTCAAGTGTGATCATTGAAAAAGTTTAGGAACTTTCTTAGAATAATTACAGTTTATTAGTCTTCAGCGCAAAAAGGAAACCAGTATTCTTATTTGTGTGGTACTGAGACATTACACATCATGTGTAAATATCTCATTTATCCTTTTAATAGCTGCTATTTCCAGACCTATATGCCATCTGACTCTATACAGAATTTAAATACAATGTCTCAGGGTAGGACCTGGACTACTTTTCTGTGATCCAGGTTACCAAATCAATAATTATGTACTTAAGACAGTCCCATTTTAATGCACAATGCACAGCTCTGCAATTGTGAAGCCTTAAATATACTATGACATTATTTCCCCAAATGATAAAATTCTGCTTGAAAAGAATTTTGCATTTGTAAAGTTTCTGTTTCTGATTGTGTTTGCTGGCTTTAAAAGTGCTAAAATGATCATCTAAAATGAACAAATGGTTACTTACCATGTTACATGACCAAATGTCACAACATCTTCTGAAGATAGGACGGGTTGAGAGTTAAGGAAAGGAATAAAGGCATCTCTAGACTGCAGTTTCCGATAGGGAAATAGATACATGCAGGAAGTAATTGCTTTTGAGTCCAACCACTGATGTCCATTCCTTCCAGAAGAAAAGACAGAAATTATGTCTGGGACAGATGCATAGCTAGATTATACATGTGGAGATTTAAAATTTATTCCAGTCTGAGACCCTAAAAGAAGCGTTACCCTAAAATGTGAAGGTGAGGTTGAATACCAACAGGCACGAGAGCTGCAGAGAAGGGTACTGCAGAGGAGATGCTTGAGCTGGCATGTGGGTCCCCCATCAAGCCTTACTAATGTGCTCCTGCTGAATGGAATTCATTGATGCAATAAATTTGATCCTGGAAGAAACTTTCCCTTTCCTTGTCTCTGAAAGTCAAGTTAGAGTTAATAAATCTCACAAATGAAAAGGTGTAATCTGTTACAGTTTCAACAGGTAGAGCAGAATTTGTTCCTCACCTCAGTCTATTTGCAGTTTTGAATTCTGGAGCTTGCAGGTGTAAGTTCTCTCATGGTGTGGGTGGAATTGGACCTGGCTCTTATCCAGTCATAAAACCAGATAACCGAAAAATAACCTTTATTTTTCCTGGGTTATCACCTAGTTGCAGTACTCAATGCCTACACGTTTTTCCAGGGACAAGATGGCAGAAGGAACATGTGCCTGTGGTAATGGGATGAGTGGGACTGCCCTGTTCAGAAGCCACTTCCACCCTTCGTGCTTTAAGGGAAGGTAGGAATGCCTGTACCAGCTCAAGTCTAAGTGCCACATGGCCCAGTGCAGTAGTTGCAGCGGTGGACAATTCTTAATTTCTTGGACACACACCAGAGCTGGGACAGCATATGCTCTCTCAAGTCTAGCGATTTTTGATTCAGGTGCTTCATTGGCTCCATACTGAAGGGGTGCTGCTGGCACACGTCTGTTAGTACCAAGTAGACAGGAGCTCTGATTGGAGCTGTTAGCTGTGCAAGTAAGGAGCTTGTAAGGTGCTCTGGGGTCAGATGGGATTTATGAGATACCCCTACCTCCTGTGGGTCCTATTACGTTTAGGTGGCTCTTTGCTGACACAATTCTTATTATTGGCACCATTTTGAACTTCTCCAAAGATAAGGAGCCAAAGAACATAAACTTTAGGACATTACAGTGCTCAGTGCTACAGTGACTATTTCGTTTTATTTTTCCTTGGAACAAGCTGTACCCCTAATGAAACATCTTAAACCTGATAATAAATATCCCATTTCATGACATAGGCATTAATTACTTCTTCAAATGAGCAGGTTGTGAAGTCCAAGTACTGAGATCTAGTTCTGAATCAAAAGGTAACACTTACCTCTTCAAAGGGGACCAGAAGTAGATTAGTGAGTGACAAGGACATAATTTACTAAAAGAGAAGTATTGTTTGAGCTGCTCTGAGAGAAGAAACATTCTGTAAGGCCAAATTCATGCTGGCCTTTAAGTACTGATCAACACTGAAGGCTTGTTTTCAATAAGAAATTTCACATGCTTAAACTGAGATTTTTTTAATTACCTAATTGAGCTGGAGTCAAGAATACTTTGCAATCAATAGCATAATGAAGAGTTTAAGAGAACCATAAGAAATATTTTCTACAAGTCAAGGAGGATTTTGAACAACAGATGCAGAAGTCAGTGTAAAGTCCTGAAATCCAAAGAGAAGATGGTGCAAATTACAGTCTGGAAGGAATTATATGAACTTGACAAAGAAATTTATTTATTTACAATTGAGACAAATTTATGGATATTTCAGAATCAATAAACATTGATTTTAAAAATAACGACTTACTCATCTCAGTCACAACAGACTTAATCAAGCTGTTCAGAGAGCTCACACAGTTCATAAAACTCTGTTTTTTCTCTCCTGAAAAAGCTGATTCTGGGATGTTTACCAAAGAGAAGGTATTGAAAAATGTCAAGAATATTTCATGTAGAAATATAATAAAAATATATCATACACAATTTCAATTTTTTTTTTATCTTAAAAAATTACAAAAGCAATTTCTGTAAATAATTGAAAAATTCTGGTTCAACATAAAATAAGGAAAAAATCTATATTTTTCTTAGTCTTTATTTTGTAAAAAGACAGCAACCTTAAATTAAAAACTACAGTTTTTTTCTGGTGATGTTTTCCTGTTGAAAATGCTTCTGCTATGACAAGAAGTTATTCAATATCAAAGCGATTTAAGCATCTTTCCCCTCCCAGATATGTAAAACCGTTAATGACCCTTATATCTCTACATCATGTCCCTGTCTCAGCTATGCAGCGTGATTTCTCTCATGCTACAGTCATCTCCACTGATTCTGAGAGACCACAACTATCCACGAGCCCTTTGGTGTTTCACAGGTAACGCTGTCAAGCTGAGAGCTGTCTTTGATACAAAACAAATCTGAATAGAAATTTTAAATTAGTTGTTGTTAGCTGTTTAAATGCTTAATATATGCACATTGATTTGAAAGCTCATTATGTAGGTTTATAGGAGTCTCCAATATTTGTGCCTTCAGGTTTGATCTTTGTCCCTTGTAGTTGTTTTACATATGTAAAAGGTATGTGAACAGTTTTGGTTTACATTATGGTTAGTCTCTCATTTAAAAAGAAAAGAGATACAAAGATATTATTTCACAGATAACATAACTAAATTGCATACATCTTATCTTCAACATTTTGCTGGAGCACCAGGGACTGTTGAGCCTTTTCAGCTCTTTTCTGAAGCCAGAGCAGCACCTTTGGCTGCGGTTCCATTGGTAACAGAGTCGATTTAAGCTGTACCCATCTCTGCTTGCTCTGTTCCTCTACCACCCTTGGCTATGGCAGCATAACTTCTGGGGAGCATGTCGTGGATCAGATAAGGAGCTGATAACCAGAAACAAAAAAGCGGTTTGGGTTGGATAATTGCTGGGTTTTCTTTCAGAGTTATTTTGGCTGTGGGTCCATTCCATCACCAGGCTCACTGCTGTGTTCACAAAGCAGTTGCTGTTCACAAACGTAGACAAGTACAACTGAGGACGAGGAGGTGGTATTACACTCAAAATTTTGTTTCTGGGCAAAGAGGAAGCACACTACATATATGTAGAGCCAAGAATTTATTGATAGTATAATGGAAATCTTAACAGTCTAATTCAAGTATCATTATTACTCTGGATCTGTTTGTTACATTAAAAAGAGAGTAATAATGCAATTAGAGTATTTCTATACAGAAAAAGTCTCAATAATAGTAATAGTACAATTAAAATGTTAACACACAGTTCTTAGTTTTCTATGCTTTTCTTGGGGAATGCTCACCCTTGCATTTCTCCTCTGAACTTCTAGTCAGCAGCTTCATGCTGATGGAGAGGATAAGACCATAAGCCATCAGCTTCTGGATTCCTTTGCTGCCAAGAATCCAATGTTGATGTTGCTGGTTTCTTCCTCCTTACTCTACCTATTTTTATACATTTACTAACACACGTTTGCACCTTTCCCTTTGTTCATTGCTCCATTGTACATCCAAACTTACTATCCATGCTGCTTTTCATGTTAGATACTACTGCTCTCTTCTTTTTGTTACCATTAAAACCATCTTTGTCCAGCTCCAGGTCTGCACTGCTTTGCCTGCTGGTGAGTGTTTTATAGCCATGGGCACCCCAGTGCCAGCCTATGCCCCGTCTCATATCATCCCAGACTTGCACTCATCCATGCTGCATCCTGTCTCGCCACTTCTCAAGGTCTCTGCTATTGTAGCAGGCTTGTATTTCTCTACATGACATCATTGTGTTGGAGTTGTAAATATCTCATTCTACACAGAATAACTGCTCGCTACAGCTATGAAACCACAGTTGTACCACACAAGGATAAGCAAAAGTAGAACAAATTAGCCATAGACACCTTAGAGCTGCAGGCAGGTCAAGAGAAGTTCAGGCAGAGCAGACCTGGCAAGTCTCAGTCCTTATGGCCTCTAACTTAGCAGTGGCAATACTGGATTGCAGGGCTGTGGGGTTACAGTGGTGAGGAGGGAGTGAATGGAGAAGCTGCTGGGTTAGGGGCTGTTGAAGCCAGCTCTGTGTGGGAGAAAATTGCCATGGCAGTTTTGTTTTAAATCCAAGACTGTCTGTTATAAAATAGCTTGTTTTTAAATCTATGTGTTATAAAACTTAGTAGATTCTCTGTAATAATGTAGGTGCTAGTGATTCTGCATCGGCTCACACAGACTGAATGCATCCTAATTTCTTAGCAGACAAGTATTTAATACATGGAAAAGGTGTCAATTCATTGGCCAGGCAGCTTGAACAGCTTCTTTCAAAGGTCTCTCCCTCTAAGATGCACGTTCCCACTCTCTCTTGTGACAGCACCAGTGACCATCACCCAACCAACAAAAGCAGGGAGCTAATGCAACTGATCCCACCAAGGTGAGGGTCTCAACTGAATCGAGTCCCTGACCTTGCTTCCAGCTCGGATACAAAAGCTTGGGTGATCACAGATGAGGTAGTTGGAGTAATTCACCAGGGTCAGGGGCAATGATGGGACTACTGCTTCTGGCAGGTTCTTAAACTGCTGTGACACTCCACCTAAAGCTTAACAAGAAGCTATCGAGGATGACTTTTTGGCTACCACACTATCTACTTGGAAGCTTATGAGCATTTTTAGCTGAGTTTCTTTACCCTATATGTGTTGAGCGGATATAAAGAATACACAGCTATGTCTGCTTTCCAGTTTCTCTCCTCTTTTTTCAGGACATGACATATTAAACATGGCTTGAGGCCTGTTAGCAGCAGATCAAAATATAGTAGCTAGATGAAGGAATAAATAATCTTGTCTAAAAATAGCATGCCAGTTCAAAAATACTAAAAAAAAAGTTGGATGAACTCTGCATTAACTAGGGCTTCTCCATAGCACAAATAAAAGACAAATGCAATATGAAATATGGGCAATAAAAAATGCTCTGGGCTGTATGCTAAAAATAAATTATCTTTTTACGATATAACTGTATATGGGTGCTGTTTTGAACCACAGTGTGCTATGGGAACATTGCTCAAAAATTGTGCTGCCTTATCGAGAATCAAATATTCTTTAAATGGCTGTAGTGGTCTCAGCAAAGGACTAATGTGCGAGGAAAGCACATCTCCAAGCAAGGTGACTCTGACTCAGCAGCTCACTGAGTCTCAAACACTAAGAAAAACACAGTCCTGCTCTCCCTCCATGATGGCTGCTGGGTGTAATGTACAGTGTATGGGAGAGGCTGAACTTCAAACAGAAGAGGACCATTAAGACTGTCTGTTATTTCCTTTAAAGACTGGAAATGTGAAGCATAGCTATTAGCAAATGCAATGCGGAGTTGCAGTTTGCATCAAAATGGTTCTGTGGTAAAAGCACTTCAGTTCTCACTCTTTCATTAACAAGCCCAAGGAGCACATTCCAAATACACTGCATTAAAAAAATCTACTGTCTTAACAACCCTGGCAACAAAGGGTCAATGTACCAGTATTGTCCTCTTCTGCCCAGTAACCTGCTTTATGATATAGTTACACGAGATGCAGTTTTTGGTGGTGCAGTTGGCTTTGAAAGTTTCTGTTCCGCTCTGTCAAAGCCAGATTTGACTATTTATCATGCTGTCCTGGCACAATCAGCTATGTTTTCAGTTTTTCCAGTTTAACCATTTGTGGTGGTGTACTGTAGACAGGTGCATTGAAATTTGGCTTACAAAAACCCCCAACAAACCTTTTATTCCTGCAGTGCTGTCTTTGAATGGATCCCTTTCATCAGGTCGGGCCATGGGCAGCTGCCCTGGCACAGTTGTGCTACACGGCTCTGAAAATGGAGTAATCAATTGCAGGATTTCAATCATATTCAGCAAATGTTTCCTCCTTTCCTTTTAATTATTTTAGAAATAACATATTTTGCTTCAGGTAGGGTTTGTGTATGCTTATTTTACCAGTAAATTTGGTGGGGTGAAAGTATTTTTAATATAATCAAAAGCAACCATGAAATCAAGCCAGTGGCAAAATACTCATGGATTAAATAAGCTCGGGCTTCCACTCAGAATGGATGTTAGCTCTGTATTATTATTATCATCATCACCATCATCTATTCTGAACTCTTGAATAATACATGCCATAAGGCTTTCCTGAATAAATTTTCTTGAATTAAATATTCCTTTTATAAAAGAAAGAAAAAAAGCAAACAAACCCCACAACCTAACAATATACGTAACAAAAATCTTGTTAGGTTATCTCAGTGGTTAATTATCCCTCTTCTTAAAATTCTCACCTTCTTTTCTTTCTGAATCTGAACTTTTCTTGCTTCAATTTACAGTCACTGGATCTTCTTTTATCTTTATCTACAAGGTTGATGAGCCAGCTACAATCAGATTGTTACCCAAATTAGAATTTACAACCCATAATCGAATCACCATTTTTTTTAAAACTAAATGTATGCAGACCTTTGAAGATTTCATTGCAGGCAATGTTTTCCAATCCTTCAATCATCTTGAACCCTCTCCATTCTTTAGTTCTTCTTCAATCCTATACGGCAGGAATAGGCGTAGTATTCTAGTAACAGCGGTACTGCTGCTAAACTACTGATATAATATCTCTACACAAATCCAGTATCTTCTTATATATCAGAGAATCACATTAGTCCTTTCACCCAATGTACCCTTGAAGGCAATCAGATAGTTGGTTAACAATGATTGCTCCCATCTAACTTGCTGTTACTTGTAAGGCCAGGAAGATGCCATATTTTCTGCCCCTGCAATTTGCTCTCTGCCTTCTCTGAGAGCACAACAGCATCCCATGAATCAGGTCCAAACTGGAGAATTCCTGAAGAGCCATCCTGCACTATACATGTGCTATTATCTCAAAAACTGTATTTCGAAGAATGATATCTTGAAGAACAGAAAAAACGGGGAGAGAGGATAGAGAAAAGAGGAGAGAAGGAAGAGAGAAATCAAGGCAATTCAACAAGACTTATATACATGCTACTTCATAAACCCCCACAGTCAGATTATATACCTTCCCTTTGATTTCTTTATACACTGCAGACTGCAGGTTGACCGATATAATCTGGGCAACAGTAAGCATGACTATCTCTGGACTTAATTTCTATGCTTCTTTTCACTATTTGAAAAACCAGAGATGAACATAAATCCTTATCTTCTCAAACTCTTCTCAAATGTCTCACATAGAGTACCAACAGGAGTTATTACTTGCTTATGTCCGCTTCTACTCTTCCAGTCCAACGTGGAAGAAACAGACCTCAACACTCAAATGCAGAGCAGGAGTAACATATTTTTTAATTATCTGATATCCATTAGCTGTGTTGAAATCATGGCAGATTGTTTTGGCATGCTCTGCTTTGGGGACAAGTCAGTTTTTAATGCCATGGCATATAACTATCCAGCTCCTGGAAAAGCAGGGCTATCCTGCTTTAGCCGCTGGGATCAGGTACTAGCTGTTTCCTTCTGGTGCCTTCCACTGCTAATGAGCTTATCCTTGGGTTTGAAATAAAAGTGATGGACAGATATGACTAAAGAGGCTATGGAAGGTTTGCATTTTCCATTTTGAAGATAATTTTTCTCCTTCATTTGGCTAGTGGTATTGTATTACATATTATTTAGTGCAATCATTTGGGGTTTCACAATATGAATTATTGCAGGCCTGATCTAGGCTGTACTCCTTGGATTGTTCCTATACTTGACATCACATATTCATTGGATTAAAAATTAGAGAAGGTCTGTGGAGTGGATTCGTAGGTTTCCGCCTTTCCAGGTGAAAGCCCCAGCTATCAACCTGCCTTCTCTAGATTTATTCCTGACTGTACAACATCCTAGTTTCGACAGAACACAGTATATCCTTACTTGGTGTAAGCACCCTGATAAGGCAAATAAAGCCTTAAAATTTGGTAAATTTTTATTTCATCTACTATAATAATTTTTTTATGCTTATGTTAGCCCAGATGACTTAGTCAGATTTCAGTGGTTTGCACAAAATATGATAGAATCATTCCCTGTTTCAGGAGTTTTTTAACATGAACTTCAATTATTTCTCTCTGCCAAAATAAAGGCCAACGTAGGATTCTTCTATGCAGGGGTGTAACAAGCTCTGAATTAGGAAATGGCCATCTGAAATAGAGATTCCAAGAGCGTGCACCCATCAATTGAGATGCAGTGTGCTGTGATAACCTGTCCTCTTTATCTGTGTGTTCTTAGAGAAAGTAATCTTCTCCCTTTTAGTACGGAGGTCGCAAGCAGAGACCAGTAAATGTTGCCAATCTTGTGCTTCATCTGGCGTATAAGCATATATTAGGCAGCAAAGAGGTCAAATTAGTCAAGAAAGCTGTCATCCTGGAAATGAGCAGTGGCAGAGCTTCATGTGCTTGGGAACTTAAAAATTACCACCTAAGGCATTATGGAGCTTTGGCAATTGCAGAGTTAGGCAGAATTTAAGTGCAGCATTCTCAAAATCATGGATTTGAGGCTGTGCTCTTAAATCCTGTCTAAATCCATGTTCAGCACCCACATCCATTCTGGGGCCAAGACCTTGGCTGCTAAAGCCTCACAGAAAATTACTGAGTCTTTAGTATAAGTCAAGTGGGATTTTGGTCCCCAGCCCTAGTTTTCATCTTTGAAAACAGAGTCTATTCTTTTCTGTGACTGCTGCTTTGAAAACAAACAATAAAATAATTATTATACCTGTACATAGAAAGCGATACTATTTCAACTTTCAAAAAAATTCCTGTTAAAAATATGCAAGAGGATTAAAAGTCTGTCTAGCTCTGACAACAATGAAAAATATATGCTCTCAGTGCTGTAGAATAACATGCAAAAATTACTAGTGATATGCTGTATTACAATTAGGCATTAGAATTAATACAATCCATGATCTAGTATGCATGGAGAGGGAAGTAATAGTAAATCAGGCACATCAGTAACTGGGAAAATTTCAATTTGCTTTATTCAGTAGTACAAAATTTGTGTTCGATTAACCAAGAAGCTGAGAATTATAGAAAAAGTAAATTCTAGGATTGCAGGGCTCAAGCAGCAAAGGACAGTAAGTATTGCATAATCAGCATGATTTTTCTTGCTTCCAAGATGTTAACAGAGGTTTTAGAAGGGAGAATACTCTCAATATTATATATGAACCGTGTTTTGGCAGGAAATCTTCAATAAGTTATATTTTAAGTGAGGGAAGTCAAAATATTTTGGAAGTACTAAAAGAGATGAGTGCAGTAATGTATATTATAAATGAAGATGATGCAGAGACAAGAAAGAACGAAGATGATACAGAGACAAGAAAGAACAAAGATGAGCAAATGAAAAAAGCCGCAGACTGTATTATCCATGAGTGCCGCTCAGATGAGCACAGCCTAGAATAGGTGCTATCTGGGTATAACACTCATAGTCTGCACTAGGCCTTCGGGATAGGATCCATGAAGACAAAACTTCTGTAGAAGACAGAGAAATACCAGGCGTGGGTTTGGCTCTAACTAACTGTAAGTGACTGGCAGAGTATTATCTTATGGCAGCCCGTAAGACAGAGAAGGATTGTTCCTGATAAAGAGACCAAATATGGGAAACTGGGCTGACATGGATGAGTAATGAAAGGCCTGCTTTATCAAAGCAATCAAAGGGTTAACAATCTGAGCATACCCATAGATGTTTAGTTGTAAGTGGAGCTGGAGGCTACAGCCTCCAGCTGAACTTCCACTTTCTAGAGAGCTGCATGTCAGTGGTTGTTCAGCCTGCAAGAAGCCATTGACATGGTCCTTGAGAAACTGCTTGAATAAAAGGAAAGCTGGTTACTCCTCAGTGTGGGCCGAGTCCATGTCTGGAGAAGTTAGAGAACAGGCTGGTTGGAGAAGCATGGCCTCGAAAGGGAGGTTGGCACCAACATCTGTCCTCTCCTGCTGTAGGTGACCCTGCTCTGGCAGGGGGGTTGGACTAGATGATCTCTAGAGGTCCCTTCCAACCCTGACTGTTCTGTGATTCTGTGATCTCCCCTGTAGTTTTTAGAAAACTAGTGATGAATGTGCCTGTCCATTTTAGGTGGAAGCAAAGTTCCTATGCTCAGTCTGGAGGGAAAGAGTAATATGCATTGCATAATCCTGGAAAGAACTAGTACACACAGTTTCGAAGTTTGCAGCAAGAAATTTTATTGAATCTGTCAAACTGGAGATGGTACAGCAGGGAGAACAGCATTGCAGTAATGATATCTGAGAAGGAAAAACGTAATCTTGAAAACTAGAGATCTGCCAGTTTGACCTAAGTATAATGAAAAGCTTTTGAACAAATTTGGAAGAGAAGAATAATTAAGACATGGAGATAAATGGAAAATGGGATTAAATGCAATATTGTTTTATGAAATCAGATCAGTCCAAACTAATTTGGCATATTTCATCTAAGAGATGCCTAATTTTCTAGAAAGAAAATACAATGAATCTCGTCTGCTGAGATTTCAGTAGAATGTCTGAAATTTCTAGGCCAGTGAAGAAACACATTACATACCTAGCCTCCTATTTAAATATGTATTTCTGAGTAGAATGGAAACCAGATCAGACTTGTTTAGGACTGTGTGTAATATTTTAAGAGCTGACCATGGGTAAAAGCCAATTTGAAATCCGATTTTTAACCAATTATTCACTCATCTTGGAGTTATTACTTCTTATTCTTATTTGATTACATTAAGGAACATCGTGCTAGATAATATCAGAATTCTTGTTAAAATCATGCTATATCACATATTTTTCTTTTGTTCTTATCTAAAAAGCTATTTAATGAAAGTAGAGTGGCTTCATATTAATTTTCTTGACAAAATCGTGTTTGCTGTTGTTTATCATCTCATTATCTTTTGGATATTCACAAATTGAAGCTTTGATAAGTTTTCCAGTATATTCAAGATTTGAAACTAGGCTGATTAGATCTGTATTTCACTGAGTCCTCTTTTCTCCCCATTAGTTTAGAGATAGAGAATTTGGTAGTCCTTTTCCAGTCCTCAAGATATTATCTGTCTGTCACAACTTCTTAAAGACAGTAATCAGAGCTTATTTTGTCTATTTCCTTAATCATCCAAGGATGGATTACATCTGGCCGTGCCTACTTGAATACATCTATGTCAGCGAAATATTCTGCAAGCTGGTTTTCTTAGTCTGACTTGTATTCTGACTTGCCTGAAAAAATATTTTAGTTATGTCTGTTAAAAATTATGGTGGTTTTTTTTCAGTAAGGGCCTGAGCAGAGAAAGCATAGAAGTTTTACTCTTCTTTGAATCATCTGCATTCTTCCAATTTAATGTGTAATTCCAATGTAATGTGCAATTTCATATATAATTCGCCATACATATCCTTCATGGTCTAGCTTTAAAACTAACTGCTATGCTCTCCTGTGGCTCTCAAAAGGTTTCAATAGTTACAACAAATCATGTCCTCTGACAACCTAACCTTATATGTAACTACTGTTTTTTATATCCACAAATGAGCCAGTTTGTTCTACAGTTATGCTACCTGTCAAATGTTATGTGCGTATTTACATTTGAATTTAAGAAGTATTTCAGAAAAAAATATTTTCCCTGTGACAAATATGAACAGGCAGGAGGAAATTATTTGGCTCGTGTTTGTTGCTTTGTCAGTGGGTATCTTCTTTGGATTTGTTTGGCGGGTAGTGCAGCACTTCTGATTGCTACATTAGTCTCCCTCACTCCAGCATCCTCTGATGCAGCGTGAACTGGCTGCTTACTGCGTACAAATTTGCATTTCACTATTGTAGCCAGCTCCACAAGTACTGATTACCGAGGCTAAGGTAAATTAGATCAAAAGAGGTTTTCTAAATACAATTATTTTAATAAATCGATGACAATTCCTTTTTTCCTGGGGTTTATATTGTGAACTTTCCTGCTTTTTTGTGTGAATTTTCAAGTGCACTATTTCTGTGCATAATGCCTTCTAGAAATTAACCTTGGCTTTCATTCATGTGTTAAAATTCAGCATGATAGATCTTGATTTATCCTAGGTGACAATCATGAAGAGTTTGGAGGCACTGCACAATCATGTAAAGTGTTAAGTTGCTGCAGCTGAGTGTTGTAGTTCAGTAGTTCATCATTTTCCACCATTTTACATCCTGTAGCTGTACTATGAAACTTCTATTTTCACATTATTTGCAAATCACACTGTCACTTGCAAATGTTCAAAAATGCAGATGTACTCACTCCTGTGTGACACTCCTACCTAGATGCCTTAGCCACATCTATGACAACTGTGGAAATGCTATTTGTACTCAGATTTCTTAACAAGGATCTTTCACCAGCAGATTACGCAGGCAATGCTTGTAATTTACATTAATTTAGAACAGACATCTCCAAAACATAGATGATAGAATAGTATCAGACTTGCAAATGTAAGTCTTCAACGGCTAACAATGGAACAGGAGTAGATTTCAACCTTTTCCAAACCAGATGTCATTTCCTGCATATAAAAACAGAGCCTATATACATTACACACACCAAGATGGGTGATTTAAATTGTAGTGATTTTAAGTATCATTTAGCTCAACATGCATTAATTTAAATAATGCTTATCCTTTTCCTAAGATATTTGGCAAAATAAAGTCTGTTCTAATTAGCTGATATAATTTGATAAATTTAATGAAGCTATTTACTCAGTGAAAGATGCATGTCTGCTACATATTTGTCTAGGCTGTTATAAATCTACAAGCATTTATTGTGCTTCTTAGTACTTACAGTTTTATTATACTGGAAATCAATGAATAGTGAATTCATTATTTAGTAGATAATTTATCTTTTTAATTATTATTTGTGTGAAGTTGCATTTGAACGGAAATTCAGTTTAACTGACACTAACTTAAAAATTAACCAAAACAGTATTTTGATATTGTTTATTGGGGAAATAAAACTATAGAATTTGCAAAAAAAAGATTCCTCAAAACAAGTTTTAATGCAAAATTAATTAATGTATTAAATGGAGAAAGTATTAACCATCACTAGTCAATTGATTTTTTTTGCTTACCGTGTTCTTCAAGTTTTTAAAATGGGTAAGTCTCATCATTTCACACCTCATCATTACTTACAAACTGAAACTGGAAAATGAGCTTTCCTCCTTTTTCAGCACGCTCCGAATCTCACAGGTTTCCTTCAGTTCAGCATTAAACTAAATTAGTCAAATAAACTGAGATAAAAAATACTCTTGTGCATCTCCATGAAACACAACTGTTGTCAAAAATTAGCTTAGCAACTTGAATAGACCATGGTTTTAGGTTTTTAACCAATAAATCCTATCCCTTCATGCTCTGATTTTGTTTTAACTGTGATGGAAAACTTGTTTTGCTTCATTGAATGTAAATGATGTTAAAGGGCCATTAAAGAGTCAGAATGTAAATTATATTTTCTTTTAAAGGAAAAAATATTTAATTTACATTTGAGAATATGCATCTTATAAAATTGCTCTTTATCTGTAGTGATCTAATATACAAACAAGGACATGTACTGTGCATGTATGTACCTGTGTAAATAATCGCTGGCTATTTGTGCTTTTATTGTACAATTTTAAAGTTATTCTATTCAATAGCTACTACATTCCTTGAAAAGCAGCCTCTTCACTGGATTTGCGTAATCAGCTGACAACATTTTAGGAATTTTGCCAGAATGCCAGATGATCAAAGAAAACTTGTGATGTTCATTTTGCATTAGACAGCCTACCCTGTCCCACAGAAGCCATTGGAAAGGGAATGTGGGACCTTTCTGCAGAAAAGATCTAGGGTGACTAATGGAACACGACGGTACAGGACTAACACATAATCTAGGCATGGAAAGCAAGGGAGGAACCAGCTGTATTAAAGCGGAGGGCAAGACAGCTACCTATTTGTGGGAGAGTGGACAGTCACAGGGGATAGGACTCTAGTTAGGAAGAGAAATCAAAACTCACAGCCAAAGGGACAAAAGGAACAGCAATGGTAAGGGCTAGAAAGGGACTGTGTATGTTGGGGGTTAGAAGAATGACAGGAGATTCTGCGGTAGGCAGTGGACTTCATCTATGGAATCATTCGAGTGTGTGACAGTCTTGCAACTTTACAGGGATATTCAGGTAAGAAAAGTAGTTCTACCTATTAAACACATGCACATCTGCAGTAGGAGACATCTCACCTAAATTTGAGATGACTACAGTGTAGCTTTCTGTATCTGAGATAATTATCTAGCCTCCTTTTATGGTCACTGGAAGCAATCAGGCATTTTGGTTACAACCTATCTTGTACATGTCTAAAATGATCATCTGTGTAGCATGCTGAAAATATTTTCTGTTGAATGTAAAAGAAGTCCAGACAACTAACTCAGGTATGAGCACACTGTAAACAAAATGGATCTTATATCCTGGTGATAAGACTTCCAGCTGGGCAGGGATTGATTCCAAAATCTATTCGGCCAAAGTGTCCAATCCCTTGTAGCACTGGTTAAACCTCTGTGAAGAGGCACATGTGAAATACTGTCGTACTGAGGGGTATCTTCAATGTCTGCTGAATTCTCAGGTGCTTAATTCCAGGTAGACAAGTTTGAAAACATTCTCTCACTGGTTGCCCCCTTGCTACAACACAGGTCCAATTGTGTTTCTTTCTGATTCTAGAATTTGATTACATTCTTTGCACAGAACCACCTTATCTTTCCACTTAATCTTGACTTCTTTGTTTTAGTTGGAATAACAATTCATTTACTCACTGACAAGTGAAACAACCTTGCCTCCAGGCATTGCAGATAGCTTTATGCAATATTTTGCGATCTAGGAGTGCAAAGTCTGTTAACATGCAAGCAGCTTTTTGTGGAACTGTGTATATTTCTTGTACAGCTTATGGGATATTCTAGATAAATACTTGCAATTGGACCAAACAGCTTTATTCTGTCATGAATAGTGTTGGGATCTCATTGATGACAAAGTAGGCACTGCCTTTTGCAAACCATAAATACATGAGAACATAGGTCCTATCATTTCTGTCCTGGCAAATGTTCCTTCTAGACCATTGATTCCAACAGTGGCCATAAACAGACCTCTAGGGAAGAGTAAGGAAAGAAACAGCTGTATGAGAACAAGGTTCTTCCTGATGCTTTTCTCTCAGTGAACTTTCTGAGCCCGTTAAAGTTGGTCTATTCACTAAGCCTGTATTGGATGTCTCTTCCAGAATTTCATCCAGTCTCCCCTGGCACATCTAAGCATTCTGCATGCAGGATAGCCTTTGGCAAGTAGTAATACAGCTCCGCTGTCCATTGTGTAAAGAACCATCTCCTCTTGTTTTTAAAATGTTCCCACTAGCTTCATTTTATGACCTCTAGTTTTGTTACTGATTTTGAGCATTGATGAAGACTGATTATTTTTTATTGATTCAATTATTGTTGAGCAGTCCATCCCTCTCCTTCTTCTCCATGATCATCATGATTTTGTAGATCATATCTCTCACATTGTATAGTTTTCAAACTGAAGGGTGCAGCATGGGTGAATTGTGAATTTATACAGCAGTAAAGAAGTGCTTTCTTCTTTGTTCTCTATTGTTTATTCAACATGCTCCTAACATGCGCCTAATTTTTTTTTCTTTATTGAACCCCTGCTGAGCCCAGAGCTGGTATTTTCATAGAACTAGCTATCATACCGCGAGTTCTCACTCCCAAGAAGTAAAAGCCAGCTCAGAATAAACCACTTTGTCTGAAGCTACAACTGGTTTTCCACATGGGTATCACTTTACATTTGTCTACACTACATTTCATCTGACATTTATTGACCAATCAGTCTTGCCAGTTCTTCTGCAACACTTCACATATAGCTCTCATCCTACTACCTTTAACAACTTTGTACCATCAGCAAACCTTGTCATCGATTATTCTCTTTTCTAGGTTATTTATGAATATATTAATCAGCATGGGTCCCAGAACAGACCCTTACAGAATCCATTTCTGACATCCCTGATCTGTAAGAACTATTTATTTATTTATTTTCCCAGTTTTCCATATTTTATCAAATATTTTGTACATGCTGGGACATTCTCGTTTAACCCATTCTGGCCTGTATCAGAAATAGTGTGGCCAGCAGGACTAGGGAAGTGATTGTCCCCCTGTACTCGGCACTGGTGAGGCCGCACCTCGAATACGGTGTTCAGTTTTGGGCCCCTCACTACAAGAAAGACATTGAGGTGCTGGAGCGTGTCCAGAGAAGGGCAATGAAGCTGGTGAGGGGTCTCGAGCACAAGTCTTATGAGGAGTGGCTGAGGGAACTGGGGTTGTTTAGCCTGGAGAAAAGGAGGCTGAGGGGAGACCTTATTGCTCTCTGCAACTGCCTGAAGGGAGTTTGTAGCGAGGTGGGGGTCGGTCTCTTCTCCCAAGTAACAAGTGATAGGATTAGAGGAAATGGACTCAAGTTGTGCCAGAGGAGGTTTAGATTGGATATTAGGGAAAAAATCTTCACCGAAAGGGTTATCAAGCATTGCAACAGGCTGTCCAGGGAAGTGGTTGAATCACCATCCCTGAAGGTATGTAAAAGATGCGTAGATGTGGTGCTTAGGGACATGGTTTAGTAGTAGACTTGGCAGCACTAGCTTAATGGTTGGACTCGATGATCTTAAAGGTCTTTTCCAACCTAAAGCATTCCATGATTCTATAATTCTATGATTGATTATCTATTTCCTTTGTAAATTCTTTAGAAATCAGGATATATTAAATCAATCAAATAAATATTAGTCACGTAATTGTTGACCCCTTCAGAAGCCTCTAAGACACTTGTAAAGCAGGACTTCCCCTTAAAGAAGCAATATTGACTTTTTAATCAGACAGCGTTTATCCACAGGTCCACTAATACATCTTTTATGTATAGTTATACCACAGCCTTTTCCACAGTTATTTTGATTTCAAACAGATCATCTGTGGACATCCTTGCCCCTTTTCTCCTTGCCCCCAAGAAAAAGCTTGCATGTAGGAATGCCCCCAGTTTCTTCTAAAGTGAATGCCCATGCAAAGAATTCATCTGCCTTCTTCAAGGGACTTGTCTTTCCTGACCTCTCCTTTATCCTTTGCGCTCCAGCAGGTTTCTTCTTTGAAGTATCATTCCAAACACTGGAATTCCCCCACCATTATATTTTAAAAGCTTCCTCATGACCTTCTTGATTTTAAATGCCAGCTGGTTTGCTCCCTTATGGTTCATCTCTCCTGTTCAGACCACCTCTATTCACAATGACCCTGGAGTCATTTCCTCTTTCCATCCTCTTCTCACCAAGCATTCTCCTCCCTTTTGCCTTGTCCTGTTAGGGTTGTAGGTGATTCAGATTCCTTATGATGTATACCACATTTGTGATGAACAAAAAGGAAGTCATTATGTAATCATCTTTGAGATAGCAAACACATCTATCTTTTTTCCTGATGATTACATCTTCTACTCCTACCAGCCTTTCCCCTCCTTCCAGTTAGGGCTCCTGATTTCAGAGGAGTGGCCTTGGTGCAGGATGCTACATTGATATTATCTAATGGAGAAAACCTGTCACTTGGGATCTTAAAAAAGCCTTTTCCAGCTTCTATGGTATTTCTGAACCTGTCCTTAACAAACGGCTCAACTTCTCAGTTTGCTTTTTAGGTAGGACTTATGCCTGTTTGAAGATTAGATGGCTTCAACATGCCCCTGAAAGTGCTGTTGATTAACTTTCCTGTCTCCCTCAGTGCCTCTAATTCAACCTTCTAGGTCTCATGGGTTCAAGTACTTTCTCTTAAGCTCTCATGTTGCTGATACTATTGCTGTGTGCCACTTTCCCACAGGGAAGACACTCATTATTTGGTATGTCATAGAGTAAACTGAGAGACTGTTTCCCTTTCGGCTGAGCTTCCCCTTCATTTCTTCTCTCCATGAATGCAAAGGTGAGTTCCAAAGCTGTTCTGTATGTCCGCATGATCTAACTCAGCTCACTTCCTATCGAAATTCCTTAACACAAAAGCTACAAAGCATGAACAAGTATTATAACAGTAACTGCTGTAGTAAATATATGAGGTTTACATTTATAAATTAACAATAGGGAAAATAATTTCTTTGGTTTTACGTGGTTTTCTTTAATGACCAGAATGACATTTAAGCTTTTTTGGGAATGGGAAAAAAAAATTCTATCATCTGAATTTTAGAAGATGTCTTTAAATAAATTTCTGGAAAACCAAAATGTTTTAAAAGGGCAAATTTTCATCTCATATAAATTCTTAAAATTCCAAGAAAATTCAGTGTCACATAAGAATTGTCCATATGTGTTCCCCCCAAAAGAAAGATTTAAAAAGTATTCTAGGCAATCTGTATGCAGAAAATAGAATGAGGCTGTTTTGTATGTCATTCACTGGGATTGACATTAAACCCTTTGGTATTTCTCTCAACTTGTAACAACTAACAAAATACCAAAGGAAGATAAGATTATCTTGAAAACTCTGCATCTGCGGACTGTCCTTCCTAAGACAGTGCATAGGCATATAGGCATACTAAAAAAATACTACCAAGGGTACAAGATGGTGTTGTTCAATACTGAAACTAAAGCAGGTCTAGAAGGTGCAAAACATATCAGTGTGGTATAAAAAACATATATATGTGTGGTATAAAAAACATATGTATATGTGGTATAAATGGTCCAGCTGCAGAGTTCTAGAACTGTAGGCTAAAGATGTAAGACGAGGACTACACCCCAGAACTGTTATTTTCTATTTGGAAACTCAGTATTTCATGTGAGCCAGTGAATCGCGAGTGAGACTCAGTGCTTCTATTTGCAAAATAATTGAAGTTTTAAAAACATAATTGTTCATCAAGATGCCTTGCTTGGCATTCAGATCTTGGTTTTCATTTGGCAGATCTTGATTTTGAAGTCTAAGCCAAACTGAAGTACGGACAAATATCCAAAACATGGTGAGTCGTGCATTTTTTAAATGTTTCATGTGAAGAGTGTCAATTTAGTTTATATGTGTAGTATTTGTGAAGAAAAAAACCAACCCAAAAAACCAAAGGTCCTTTGTATTTTGTGCAGTTTCAGCACCTTGAAAATACTGCCCTGCTGTGTGCTGGCATCTTATGAATTTTATTATTGCATGTGAGTTTTCTCTAGACTGGTTAATTTGCAAACAACTATGTGATTTCCTACAACTGTTCATGAGCAGATTGAAGTACGAGTAACTCCAACATCTGCTATGTAAAAAATCATCTTAAAATCAATAAAGATGAAAGCTGCCATTATGCAGTGTCATGGATAGATCTGTTATATTTGAACCTATACAGTGGAAATTGGTACCTTGCTGTGAATTAGCTACTGAAGGAAGCCATGAGTAGAGAGGCACATATGACATTCCAATTGCTTCATATGGCAGAGATTAAATCTACAATTGTGGTTTTACCTGGATACCTGAATAAGAATCTCCAACAGCAGTAGCAGTGATACCCTTCCTCCCAGCGTATTTCAAAGTTGTTCCACAATTTGCTTTTGCAGAGACAGGTACAAATGCATCAACTCCATTTCCTGATGACCAACTTTCCTAACAGCTGGTTTGTGGGAGTTTTCACAGAATCACAGAATGGCTGAGGTTGGAAGGGGCCTCTGGGAGTCAACTTGTCCAAACCCCTGCTCAAGCAGGGCCACCTAGAGCCAGCTCCCCAGGACCTTGTCCAGATGGCCCCTTTTAAGTACTGAAAGACTGCAATAAGGTCTCCCTGAAGCCTTCTCTTCTCCAAGCTGGACAACCCCAACTCTCTCAGCCTGTCCTCATCGAAGAGGTGCTCCATCCTTCTGATCATCTTTGTGGCCCACTTCTGGACTCACTTCAACAGGTCTATGTCCTTCCTATGTTGGGGAATCCAGAGCTGGATGAAGTATTCCAGGTGGGGTCTCATGAGAGTGGAATCACCTCCCTCGCCCTGCTGGCCACGCTTCTTTTGATGCATCCTAGGATATGGTTGGCTTTCTGGGCTGCGAGTGCACATTGCTGGCTCATGTTGAGCTGCTCATTAACCAACACCCCCAGGTCCTTCTCCTCAGGGCTGTCCTCAATCCATTCTCTGCCCAGCCTGTATTTGTGCTTGGGATTGTTGTGACCCAGGTGCAGGATCTTGCAGTTGGCCTTGTTGAACTTCATGAGGTTTGCACAGCCCCACCTCTTAAGGCTGTCCAGGTCCCTCTGGATGGCATCCCTTCCCTCCAGCGTGTCAGCTGCAGCACACATCTTGGTTTCCTTGGAAAACTTGCCGAGGGTGCACACAATCCCACTGTCCCTGTCTCCAACAAAGATGTTAAACAGCACTGGTCCCAACATCGACCCCTGAGGAATGCCACTCGTCACTGGTCTCCATTTGGACATTGAGCCGTTGACTGCAACTCTTTGAGTGTGACCATCCAGCTAGTTCCTTATCCACCGAGTGGTCCATCTGTCAAATCCATGTCTCTCCAATTTAGAGACAAGGATATTGTGCGGGGTAGTCAAATGCTTTGCACAAGTCCAGGTAGATGTTTTCAGTTGCTCTTCCATTATCCACCAACACTGTAACCCGTCGTAGAAGGACACCAAATTTGTCAGACACGATTTGCCTTTAGTGAAGCCATGTTTGCTGTCACCGATTACTCCTAATTTTCCATGTGCCTTCGCAGATTTTCCAGGAGGATCTGCTCCATGATCTTGCCAGGCATAGAGGTGAGACTGATTGGCCTGTAGTTCCCCAGGTCTTCCTTTTATCCCTTTTTAAAAATGGGCGTTATGTTTCCCCTTATCCAATTGATGGGAACTTTGCTGGACTGCCACAACTTCTCAAATATGATGGCTAGTATCTTAGCAACTTCATCCGCCAGTTCCCTCAGGACCCACAGGTGTATCTCATCAGGTCCCATAGACTTGTGCACCTTCAGGTTCCTCAGATGGTCTTGAACCTCGTCTTCTCCTACAGTGAGCAGTTCCTCATTCTCCCAGTCCCTGTCTTTGCCTTCTGTAACTTGGGTGGCGTGGCTAGAGCACTTGCCAGTAGAAGATCGAGGCAAAAAAATCATTAAATACCTCAGCCTTCTCCATATTCCAGGTGACAAAGTCTCCCATTTCCTTCTGGAGAGGGCCCACATTTTCCCTAGTCTTCCTTTTATCACCAACATACCTATAGAAGCTTTTCTTGTTGCCCTTGACATCCCTGGCCAGATTTAATTCTAACAGGGCTTTAGCTTGCCTAACCTGATCCCTGGCTGCTTGGACAATTTCTCTATATTCCTCCCGGGCTACCCATCCTTGCTTCCACCCTCTGTAGGCTTCCTTTTCCTGTTCAAGTTTGTCCAGGGTTTTCTATAATAACCTGACATCTGTAGCAAGAAGTGTCTGATTTCCAAATAGTATTCATGAAACTGTTTTACTTTCCATCTCTTCACTAAGGTGCTTTGCCATAGGCCAGGCCACAGAGGACTTATACGTAATTAGAAGGCAGCTATACAATTTCGGACTGCTGTCCTTTGGTAAGCGGCAAAGTGCTTTTCTAAGTGAGATAGTCCAACACAGTGGCACAGACTTCTCCGCATGTGTGTTGGCAGGGAAGGTTTCTATAGAAAGACCTATTTTCTAGAGTGCATGTTAGTTGCCAAAAGCTCTGTTAAAAGAATGCTTCACTGAACAAATTGGGTTTAAAACGTGCGTGTGATTTGTCAAAATTATAAACTGCGGGGGTGATACTCAGCTGACTCTGTGTAGCTGTCTATTGTAGAAGGCTATATTTGATCTAGTTGCTCCTGGCTCCCTTTGCAGCCAATAAAGAGAAATAGGCACTTTTAGATCATGACTCATCTACACTTAAAGTAGATGCCACTTATGCCCTAATACAGAAATGCGTGTAATTGGCTATTTGAAGGGTTGAGTTTGACTGCCTGAGATGTAGACATGCAAAGTGAGGTGAGATGATTCCCACCCTGAGGCACTGTTGTTCCAGCATGACTGTTCCCATAATACAGTCACAAATAGGAGATGCGTAATTCGACAGAGGAAAAGTGTGGTTGATACTTCCTCTATTAGCGCTGCAAAGCTGTAGACGCTAGGAAGCATGTGTCGTTTGTAAAAGGAGGTCAGTTAACGATGAACCAGCAAGAAACAAATAACCAAGGAAAGATCTGTAAGAGTACAGCAAATATACAATTTGACAAAAACCATGCTGGGTAATGTGCATTATTTTTATGTGATGCTCTGCTACACCACAGCAACACTAATACACTTGAATTTCCCTTACTTTGAGCTTTATTCTGCTATAATAGCACTCTTACACACATGTAACTGCATGGGTTTCAATGAAATTACTCCTGGTTTAGGTAGTGTACATGACAGTGGCATTAGTCTTCTACTGCAATTTGCTTCTGCTCAATCTATTTGTTCTTAGTAAAAAACATTTCCTGTCTCTTCCTGCAGTGCAGTTTTGTGCTGTTTTGCCAAGTGATTTCTGCCTTAGTATTTCCAGTGAAAAAGTGTCACTAATACTTCTTCATTTTATTTCTGAAAATTCACATTCCCCTTTTGATCTCCTAAATATCTGCTTCTAAAATTTAAAAATCCTACGCTTTTGCTCTTGAGTCTTTATCTTCATCTGCTTTCCTTCTCTGCTGTTCTCCAGGCTGTGCTCTGCAGATTGACATGACTGACTCAGATGCCTTGATACTATGGAGACTCAGATATTATGGTAATGAGCATGATAGGTACATTAGACTCCAAGAAGGACTTCAGGGTCATCACAGATAATTACCTTAACATGAGCTGTCTGCAGCGCTGTGACTAAAAGGGATAATGTGAACTTCAGAATTACATTAAGGGGAAGATATATCAAGCAGAGGCAGGAAAATAATCTGAAGTTTGTGTGTGTGTGTGCATCTTCACCTGAAGCATTGCTTATTGGGCACAGCTGGAGGCAGATCATCAGCACGGCTCTGTCAGTGCTCTAGTGAGTTGCAGGGAATCCGTGTCCTTAGATGTGCTGTGAGTGCAAAGCAATCACACATTCGTGGTCAAGGTGATTGTATCAGAGTTTGGAGGAACACTTTCCCTTGGATTGGACAGATTAGTTTGGACTGTGGCTTTTTTTTTTGTTTTGTTTTTGTTTGTTTGGCTTTTTCAGTGTGAGGTGAGGCGTATTCAGTTGTGTTTCATCCACTCAGTGTCCTGACACTAAACAGCTCGCAGACGCTGGTGGCACATCACTCTTTCCCTATCCCCTTGTTCTCACTTGCAGGACTGAGGGGCTGGGATTTTACAACCCATACGAGGTGTCTGGATAAAGCTGAGTTTCAAGTGATAATAAGCAGTCAGCCTAGATGGCCTCGTTGTTTCTTATTTTCTTCATGAATGTGTCCATGCTGGAGGCAGGTGTGCTCTGCATCATGTCCCATAACCTTAGTCCCCACATGGTGGTTACCAGGGTACACCTTTTCCACAGTTTTCTTTGGAAGCAAACCTGTTGGGCAGGCAGCGAGGCATCCCGTGCATTTTGATAGATTGTCTGTATAGGCAACCCAGGGAGAAGGGCTGTGCAGCAGGGACTCAGCTAGTTTCTAGGGAAGATTTACATTTAGCCTGCTACCTGTAGCCTGTAAACTACTTGAGTAACTCCTAGGAGAGGATCCATAAGAGCCTGACTTTCTGTTTGTGTAAGAGTGTGACAAGTAAAATTATGTCCCCAAGTAGTCCGACAGAATATTCTTTACTTTCTGCCACTAATATATGTGCTCACCAAAAGGCCTAATATCATGCCTGTAATTCTGAATACAGGCAGCACCAGAAGAACCCTCGGAGTCCAGGAAACCGTGTCTGAATTTATGCTGCAATGTTGAATGATTCACATTCACCCAACTATACTCTAGCTAAACTCTCGGCTGGAAAACAGTTTTGCACTCTCGCTGTCTTTAATTAAATGGTTAGTATTTGCCCCTTTAGTACAGAGAGGATGAGTATGGTATTTGTTTTGCAGATCAGAGCACAGATTTAATGAGACCCGTGAAATGAATCAAAACCTTTCCTGGTTTCCCGAGATTGCCAGTCGGGGACAGAGACAAACGGAAGGCGCATTCCCAGCCCCTGGTGTAAAAGCTTTTGCAAATTGTATGATATCTCTTTGAACTTGTGTCTGAACTTCCTTAAAAATAGTTTAATGACAGAGGCAAGTATTTATATTAAGCTTGCAAATATGGGCTAGAGAGGGAATCTGCTGAGTACGTGACCTCAAAGATTAGCACTCTAGCTTTATCATGAGGTCACAGGGTAGGAAAAAATCAAATAAATGTTTTAAATGGCAAGTCATGTCAGACTAACACCAAGGACTTTAACAAATGAAACTTCCTTGTTAACAAACCGACATTATTGTATTTAAAGGTCAGCTGACAAAAGGGTATGACTCCCAGGCAATCTCTCACAGACTGTGAGCAGTACCTCCCTGGGGAGACGCTGACCTTTTCCAGGGGAGGAGCTATCAAGGCTGATAAAAGTCAGTCATTTCCAAAAGAAATATAGCAATAATTATGCACTGAACTAGGAGTGGACCTCTAATAGCTGCATGGATATTCTAGGGCAGAAGAGACACTAAGGAGTCCATCAGTTCCCTTCTTCTGCACGTTTTCCATAGTGGTTGCATGCTGGCGGGTGCACTGATGGTATGGAAGCAGCTTGCTGGAGCTCAGATGAGACATGCTCTTGCCACAGAAGCTGGGCCATAAGCCCTTTCCAGGTAGCATTGCCATTTCAGGAGTTCTTGAAGAAGACTTTATCCCCATCTGTTACAATGGATTTTCTTGCAGCTTCCTTGGCTTCAGTAAATTAAACCAATTCTGCATCAGCTGAGAACTGAGACTCATTGCCTTGAAATAATATGAAGATGAAATTCTCGTTTGCAGCCTCCATATGGGCAGAGCTGTTAATAAGTGTTAGCTGAATGACTGCAAGCTCCTTGCACCAAACCGTTTCTTGGATGCCACACTAACCCCGACACAGCTAAAGGCAGATATCCTGAATGTCCACAGAAAACTGCCTGAGATCCATCTCACACGTTCAAACGTTCCCGTACCTAGATACACAAGTAGCGAGTCACTCCGTCTGACACAAGGGTAATACAGAGCAGAAGCCAAAGAAGGGATCAGGTCACGTACACTGTTCATTGCAAATACACCCTCACTTCAGAAGTACCACTGCGGTGTGCCAGTTATGCATGAGGTCTCCTATTTGTCAGAGGTGATACTTGCCCAAATTGTCAATGAATATCTCATGTAGCAGAGCTCAGTGAATACTGCAACAATATATTTGCTTTTTGAAAACCAAGTTCAGCCTAACTATATTCAAAATAAGATATGGAAGGATGCTGAAAAATGTTTTAAAGCAAAATTTTTGAAAGTGTGAGGTTATTTGTATTTTCTCAACGCTTTTCTGGCAAGGGAGCTGCTGTGTAGTGCTACAGAGTGCACTGGGCTACACTGCGTCATCCTTATGGAAAAACTCCCATCATTCTCAGAGTATGTACTCTAGTTCAGCTGTAAATTATTGGAATTGACACTGGAATCACTTGTGGGAAATTCTGTAGTCTGAACTATGCAGGAAGGCATAAATGATCATAATAATCTTTTTTTGGCCTTCAAATTTATGAATTGATGTTCATTGCAGACTGCTTTTTCCCTGCCAGGGATACATCTTTTACTCTGAGTCTGTAATTCTGCAGGGGAAAGCAGCACTGCAGTGAGATTTTATCCTGCTTTCTACCTACTGAAATCCAATTCTTCTTGCAGTTAAATGAAAACAGAGTCGAAATCCACCGAGCTACCTATGAGACAAAATAATCCCAATGGTAACAAAATGAGGTCCTCTGTGTTTAAAAGGGCTTGTAATTTGACCATTTAAATTACCAAATTATGTTGTACGCTGGACACGAAAGCTCGAGAGGCATTCTCCATGTACAGCTACCAGAAACCCATCACCTATGTTCGTTATGCTGCAGAGACTACAGACAGACCCTCAATTTCCTGCATGAGCAACTGGTGAGGTTCTGTTCTGTCTGATAAATGATGCTACCTGTGTTTAGGGACTCTGTTTGAGGCTGTTTTGGCATTTAGACTCGTGGAACAACTTTGGTGACAAACGCATGGCTGGAGGCCCTTGTATTAGTCTGGAGTCACCGAGCAACTGAGCAGCATTAACAGTCACTGAGAAGGCAGCTGCACTCTGACGTCCTTACCTGAGCCAGACATATCTCTCTGATGGGGGAGGATTTCTGGAAATTTTGTTCTAGTGTTGTCAGCTATATGTTGAAGCCTATTGCCTCCCTGAGTCTGCTGATCATCCTATTACGAACACTGTGGCATTAGCCATGACTGCTGTTTCCTGCTACCTCCTCTGCTGAAACCTTCATCTTAGCTCATCCATCACAGCACTCATCTAGTCGAGATTCACCTTGCTGACCCAAGCATATTTAAACCACTTCTTGCTGCTCTCATGCTATGCTAGGAATACAGGCTATATCATCCACCTCATTAGTCATTGTCAGTGACTTCACATGCAATTCAGGAATCTGGTGCAAATTACTGAAAGATCTTCTAGCTATTATCTTCCAGCTATCAGTAAAGTAAACCATCTGAAACTTCTACCAAATTCAAAGGGAGTGAAAGTGTCCAGCAGCTACCAAAAATTACAGCTCTTGATTTTAAAGGCAGACTCACTTCCTAGTTCTATTTCTCCACTGTCTTCACCCTTTTTCCTATCATTAGCCATCTTTGCTGGCCAATCCCATTTCCCTAATTCTTGAGCAGGACCCTTCCTCTGTGGTATGCCTGTCACGTGAGAGAGACCTCCTTGTTCTTTAATTTCATGGTTTTGTTGCAAATATTTTACTTCAGTATGACTTTTCTATTTGAGTTTGTAACCGCATTGTGCACACTCTAGAACATTTTGGAGATCCTGTTTGTGTCAGTGACAGTATTCATCTGAAAATTATGTTAAATAGGGGGCCTATTATGCAAGAAAAAGGATCTACTTATAAAAACTGTCACAAGACGTTTGCATGTTGTGCAGGCCACAGGCATACACAGATGGACTTGCAGAGCTCATTCCTGTGGTGTTAAGTCGTCTGTCATCCCCTGTGCTGCTAAAGAATAGAGTGCTGCCTGTAAGTGAGGCTGCATTTATTGTCCTCATTGTTGAACATAGAGGGTTTTATATAAAGGTATCTGCAACATCATTATTCAGCGTTGCTTGCTGCGTAACACTGGTTGCATGACTATTCTCAATATCCTACTGGAGTTCTCACATTCACAGCAATTCCCACCTTTTGCATGAGCAATGGAAGATCAATTTACTGTCATTCTTCTTCCTCTTGTACTCACCTACTTAGAAACAAATCCACCTAGAGGTGTTACTGCAGAAGGTGTAGCACTTCTTTCTTTTTGCAGAATGTCAGTGAATCACAATTCTCTTCCAAACCTGCAGGACTTTAGGTGAGGCAGATTGAGGAGAGAACTGCAGGCAAGAATAAGCACGTGGGCCTGTGCCACTAAAGCACATACAAGTTTTACCATTGATTTCAGTAGATACAGAAATTCACTCCTAGATCCTCTTCACATCTTTTAACAGAGCTGACTCATCTCTCTCCTTTTATGCATTGCATCTGTATCAGTGGTGCTTCAAATGCCACAATTAGTTTAAAAAAAATAGTATATAATTTTTTTCTCAAAAAATCTATATGCTTCATATATGGTAACTGGGAGTTACTACTAATGTTGAGGCCTTCACACTCCATGGCAAACCTCTAATGTGTATATATCTACTTTTAGGTATACAAGGACAAAATAAGTCCACCATCCATATGTTCTTTTCAGCAGTCTTGGAAGCCTGTATGAAATCACATGTTTAAAAATTCATAACTTTTCAAGTTGTTGCTCTCCTTCTTTTTCATATATCTCAGTAAAAGCTACAGAAAAACCAAGACTTAAACTTTATGCTTAAGGCTTTTTTCTTGCTGGGGAGACCATTCTACTAAATTACATCAGCAAGCTGTGCCTACATATTCAAAATGTTTATAGTAAGCTCAACCTATTTTGCTTAAGGGTCTAAAACACTTCTCTTTGGGTTGAGGGCAAATTAGGGTACAATTTCAGAAAATGGGACATTTCAACATATAATTGCGAGCACTTAAAAACACGGATGATTCACAAAACAAGAGACCTTTCATAGTTAGCCACAATCATTGCTATTACTTTCTTCAGAAATGTATATTCATTTTCTCTAGCTGTTGAAAACATAAAGCTATATCTGTAGAAAGAATTCCCCCTGCCTGGGAAAGGAGATCTTTTCAGCTGAGTCCCTAATTGGCTTCATTTGTGCAACCTGAATATTTTGACAAGGGCACGTGTTCTTTCTGTTCTTTCTACTGTATTCTATTCTACTCTACCCTGCCTCACTCTACTATACTCTATCCCCACCATCATCATTCATGAATGCCTTAATCTGGAAATATTTAAATGCTAAGGCAAGAAACAAAAGGATTTTTTTTTCCCCTAAGTGTTTCCTCTGCTAGACTGTTGAGCTTGGTTTTGTCTTGAACAGATGGCTCCAGAATAACTGGAAATTGTTCAGTGGCATTTTGGCATTCAAAATGTAAATATTATTGCAGATCACTTGGGAATTTCGGGTTCTCTAATGCTGGAAAACATGCATTAATCAATTTTGTTGATATAAGAATATCAGAATTTGATTTAATTTCTTACTTTAGTGTCCATTTGGACTGTTAGAGGTGAGTGAATCAGTTTGGTGAGGAATGGATCCATTTGGATTAGGATCCTGCCCTGATACAAGTTCTCTCCTTATCAGGTTTTTTGAAAAAGCAAGGAGATGTATGAGTAACGCTCTCTCCTCTTCCTGATTAGCCACTGTAAACCGCCACTATTGCAGAGAGCAATAGCTCTTGTCACGCTCAGCAAAAATATATTAGCTCTTCCAAAGTCTGAGAGACACATTGTCTAAAATGCATATAAAGGTGGGGCTCATCCAGATTATACTCTTTTCCCAAATTTGATTAAGTTGGCACACAGCTATTTTTTGAACACATAAGTCTTTAATTACTTCAGTTACTGGGCTGCAGTTGAATGATCTTGCTTATTATAGCATGCAGCGTAGTCTTGCAAGGTTGTATTGGTTTTACAATCTAAGCAAGGACAGGTGCAGGATTGCTTTAGATTACTTGAGGTTAGGAAGACACTGATTTGCATAGCTTCAGGGCTGTTGGAATCCTTTGGGAAGTGAAAGCAATTTTCTTTTATTTACTCTCAGTTCTACAGTTCCTTCTGCCACTTATTCTCACTGGGTCAGCCTTTCACTTTTCCAATGTTTATGTCAAGATGTTGCACCAGGACTACACAGATAGATTTCACCTGGGCTCTTGAAAGGACGGCATCAAAGTTTTGTGAATTCAAAACTTTGCTTCTTCTTCTGTCAGAAAGCAGTCAACAAATCTCCTTCTTCTGCTTCTTCAGAAGAAAAATTAAATTTTCTTTTTATTTTCCGGTAGCATTTTCTACCTATTCTTGTCCCTTCTTTGCCGCACTGTTCTTCCCGTTTACCACCCTCATACCTTCCAACATAAACAACCTGCCCCTAGTTAATTTTATCCATTGCTCCCACTTTTGCTGCATCTGTACCCATATTTAGTATTTCTGACAGTTACCCAGGTAACAAGGTCGCAACCTTACATAGTATTGCTGTGTATTTCAGGCACTGGTGGTCTTGTGAATCTCTGCTCCCTAAGGCTCCCCCTTATTCCCTCACCAATTATCTGTGAAGTCTGTTTCTCACATACCTCCTCCTTATACCTTTTTAAAATCTAGCTATTCCTCACGGTGCTGTTACTTTTGTCAGCTTCTCACATTGTTATTTGTTAATCCCAATGTTTTTCTCATGTCTTGTCCAGCAGTTTCTCACGTCCTGTTCAGTTAGCTTAACCTCGGGCTGGCAGCTAGTCAGCATCCCAGCCATCCGCTTATGACCCTAACACTCCCCTGTTTGCAGGTCATGTCCCAGGGAGATGCCCCTCTCCATCTCTGTGCCACCGAGCCTGAGCAGGCCTCCCGTGGCACCACCAACATGGGCTGCACACCTCAGGCCAGGCGCCTGACTCCAAGGGTTTTGACCTGTGCAGGGCGTGCTGGGCTGCAGTGCGACTTCTCACCGTTGCCAGCTCCAACACGGCCCTTCAGAGGCAAAATAGAATGTGCGTAGTGGGGCACTCCCACTCCGTAACGCTCCTGTGAGAGTACCAGTGCATGCTAGACCTGTCTGCTCCTCTGGCTTCACTTCACGCAACCTCTGCTCTGCTCCCACGGGCTGAACACCCACTGGTTGGGTATTGCTCGCTTTTGTTTGAAAATAATCGTTTGTGTGCTCTGAGAGCCTCTGGGTCATGAACCCAAACACAGCAAATGTGGGTGATGAGATTAGCTAGAGAAGCGCACTCCTGATCCAAACTAAATGCTAATGTGGACAGACTAGGATCATAATACCAAGTAAGCTTAATAACCTATCTCTGCACCTGGTCTTCTTGAATACAGGCAGTGAGAGCATAGAGAATTCCACTTGACGTCTTACTTACCTTACAATGGCCTCAGGGATTTATTATCTTTCCCCAAGAGACAGCACGTATGTCCCAGGACAGGGACCGCTCTCGTGGTCACAAAGCACAGCGTTCCCAAGATTGGTTGGCCTGGCCAAATCCTTCTCTTCACTGCAGAGATGGGCCTAATTAGACACAACTGAATACCCAAGCCAATGTTAAGACTTAAAGATGGAGAGGTGAGGCTGTGCAGATGATTATGTTGGTCTACAAAAGGAAGCTGTACAGACAGTGATAAAATTAACATATCTGAGTAAGAGCCAAGAGGAATTACCAGTAATTAAACTGGGGTTCTTAGGGTCATGGTTTTCTAAACTATGTGTGTAGTAATCAGAACAGACATATGTCAAAAACCTTAGGGCATGGCAAGGGCATGGGAGAGCTACGTAGCCAAGTCTCTGGTGTGTAATTCTGTGCCGTATCAGGTATCTTGCATTCAACAGGAGCCAGTACTCTGTGTCCTAGGTCTTTCCACAGCCTCTGAGTTGAGTTCCTCCAGCTGCTTGGCCAGTGATGTGCGAGGGTGAGACTTTTTGCTACACTTCCTAAAAACGGGAAAACCAAGTGGCAATTCTGAGCGTCATTTATGAACTAAGAGTACAGAATCCGTTTGATGGGATGAAAAAGAGGGAAATGGGGTGGGAGAACCAGTTTTTATCATCTACAAGGCTGATGTTCTTTATCTCATCCTGTACTAATTTACATTGCAAATTTATGTTTATTGCCCCTAAATGCATTGTGCTGTATGTTGTACTCTTGAATTTAATCCTGTTTCTACTATTCATGAGCCATGGCTTTCTTGCTTTTTCCCTATGATATCCCAGTCCTTCTCTGTGCCGACTGTGTCCCATTTCAGCAGCATACCACTACCCTCGGTGCTTAGGTTGTTGAAAAACATTTCAAAGGATCAATGGTAGAGAACGGTAACCTCTATCCAGATTGATATTTCCCCCTCAAGCATGACCAGGTGTCATTTTCCATAAGTCATTTCCTTTTCCCATCAGAATTCATTTACTAATTCCCACGCAGTCAGGCTTTACAAACTGTTTCCCATAAAGCACCATATTTGAAGACCAGAGAGAAAAAAATCCTGCTATATTTAAATTTTCCTATAAAAATAGTTTCTTACTGAGATATCAGGCAAGCCTCAGACAATCTGTTGTTTGGTTAATGCAGATTATGTTTTATCCCATTTTTTATTTATCTGCATGTTTTCAATTATTTTTTCTTCCAAAAAAATTGTTCTAAATTCTTGCATGATATTAAGGTCAGAAAAAGTGATTTTGTAGCTATTGATATCTCTTTTTCCTGTGGCATATGGTTTTTATTTTCATTATTCTTAAAGATGCACTTGTGGCATTTACATTTTCTCAAAAATTTTTAATACCATATCATTAATTTTGCCCAGATTTTTTCTTATTTATTGTACAGTGGTGATTGCCCAGTCCTCCCAAAATGCTAAACCTTTTTACTTCCAACTCAGATAAAAAATTTGCCATCCTGCTTTTACTTAAATTTTCAATGACTTTTTCAGCATTTATTTGACATACCTGTTCTAGCTCAATATTATTTTTAAAATCTATTTCTTTTTCTTATATTACACCCTATTTCTTTTTTCCTCTGTGTCTTTATATTTATATGGATAAAACCCATTCTGTTTTTTCATTTGTTCTTAGTGCCCATAATCCTTTTCAAGATTTCCCTGATCATTCCCTTAGACAAGTCTCACTTTATCACAGTATCACTTTAATTCTAACACCTTAAATTTAAAATCACAGTGCTGAAAGGGACCTCTGGAGGTCATATAGTTCATCTTCCTGTCCCAAACCAAGACCACTGTGACACTGCTGTCTAACCTGTTCTTAAAGCTCTCCAGTCACAGAGGTTATCCTACTTCCTCAAGTCCAGTATTTCACTATAATTTCTATCAAAATACTTTCTGCTGTTTAATTATCTTTCTTGTTTGAATTTAAGCAGATTACTGCTTGCATTTTTCATCAATAACATGAATAATAGATTGTTTCTGTCCTCTTTGCGGCAACCTTTTGCAATTTTGAGTAATTATTGAGGTGCCTCCTCAGCTGTCTCTTGCTCTGGCCAGCCCAGCCCATGGTGAACCTGTGTGCATGACTACAGATTTGTCACATTACTCTTCTCCAGACTCTGTCCAACTGATGCGTACCATGTTTGAGGCCAAGAATATCCATCAGCTGGGGCTTCTGGGGTATTGCTTCTAGTACTTTGGAAACTGTATTCCTCCTCGTAGGTCCTAGATGGTATTTGTTTTGCAACAACAATGCTTGATTGATTCAGGTTCAATCTGTAATCCCCTCTAAGACATACACCCCTGCAGAACAGTTCCCTAATCATTTGTCCCTTTCCTATATGTTTGTAAATGATTACTCCTGCCCTATTTTGCTGGTTTCTTCAAGTGATCTCCTGAATTATCAAAATTTGTTTGAATTCTAGGTGAATGTACTTGCAGTTCCACCCAGGACGGTGTCATTAGCAAATGTAAGAAATACGCTTAATTCCATCATTCAAGTCATTCTTGAAAATATCAATTAGTTTCAATCCACAATAGACTTTCGCAGAACCCCATGCAATAAACCCTTTCATTTTCACAATGAACTTTTGATAACTACTCTGTCAATCATTTGCTTCAATAAAACATTTTTCTATTATTGCAGGTTCTGTTAGATGTGGAATGCTTTCCTACAGAATTATTCTCTTGGATAGTCACTTTTGTCTTCGAGTAGTTCCAGCTGAATGATCTGGATTCCTTCTTTCTAACAATTTCTTTTGTTTCTTTTTTTTTTCATTTATTTAACTTTGACATCAAAACCTTTTTTATGGAACTGCAATTGCTTATGCTTCTGCTCTGTGTTCCGCTCTAGAATCAGCCAAGTCTTTTTTTCACAGCATCACAGGATCCATTAATTCAAATAAAACAAAGTCATACCTGAGAGAACCCCAGAAAAGGGGTAAACACTGGATTAAAGATGAGAGCACATAGCAGTAGAAGCCAAGCATATAGACCATTCATTGCATTACACACTTGTTAAAATAAGTTGATTATTCTTATATGCGCAAATCTATATACGCAAAAATTAGTTACTGTCATCTGCATCCTGTGAAGATTATTTCTTGCATTTTATTTGATGTTATCTAACATCATTGATGATTTCCAGAAAATGTAGTGATGAATGGAAAATATAATTTCTTTTGCTATCAATTTTTTAAAGACCTTGATCAGCTGTGCATCTATTTCTAGTCTCCTTCCTTTTACTTTGCCTGATGTTTTTGAAGTGTTGCCTTTTAGCTATAGGTTCATTTGTGTAGCAATTTTCTTAAAGGGAAATTTAATATGGCTTTAAAGCACAACATGGTAGCAGAACTGTCAAGGTCTCAAGTGACCTATTGATGCTGAAGTGAAGTTTAAGCATTGTACTTATGTCCCTGGGCCTTTGCATCCCTTTTGAGGGTCTGCATTTCTGCATTCTGGCTTTTATTCAGCCTTCTTAGGAGCATTTGTTTCTAAAGCACCATCCTGAATCAAATCCTTTCATGTATTACAGGAAATTTCTGTTTGCAGCCATCCAACCAAATGCAATAAGCTTTATAGCCATGCTTCGGTAAACAACTGGACTCTATAGAAGGTTATTTTGATTCTTAAGTCCAATGCACTTCTTTTTCCAATTTCTCCCTTTATTTTTACAGTGCAACATATTTTCAGTTAATTCAGACGGTGTGAAGGTTTGGTATTAACTGAGTTTTCTTCTGCATCACTCCAGCTGGATTTGCCCAGTCCAGTCAAGGTTGGCCATATGACCAGGTCTCAATTAATTTCTAATAATTCTGTATTGTATTTTTACATGATACCTACTAGGAAATATTTTTGCACTCAAATTTAGAATAGATTTTACACCATCTCTCATGACACAAAATTATGACCTTTAGATTTAATGGTTCCTCTCTCCTCCATCATTAATTCAGTCTTTTCCAGCTCAGATGTATTCACAGGCTGATACTTCAACACTTCATGATTTTAAACTTACCAGATTTGTCTACTGAATTCTACTGTTTAATACATTTCCAGACTATTTTGTTCAAATTTCTTTCAAGTCAATTTTTGAATAATTTTGTTGTTAGTTTTCAAGCTTAAGTGAAAATCCACATCAGTGCTTCTTGTCCCACTTATCTTTTATGACACTTTAATTTTATTTTCTTTTTAATTTTTGTCATCATCACACTGCCAGTTAATTTTTTGACTTTTTCTCCATTGTATATTTTCAATTTTTCCACTTTCTTTCCAGCAAATGCTGGAAATCCTGGTGTTTAACAAACAAGGGATACGGGGGTTATTTATTATAAGCCAATAAAAATATTTGTTATAATTAATTAATATTAAAATTATTATTCTGGAGAAAGAAGGAAGTAGTATTTTTCAGAAAAAAAAAGCAAACCTAAACCATTTTGCCTTGCTTTAGTCCACATTTATTTTAATTTCTGTGAAACATACTTTTGGGGTACACTCACAGATTTATAAATTTTATGTACAGATTACACCATAATGAACAGGTAGTCTGATTTCTTCTGTAGCACACAAAGCATAAAATCTCTGCTAGGAATTCTTACCAGAATCCCAGTAACTTGTACCTGAAAGGCATTATACATATATTTGTCAACCAATTGATTTGATCAGTCCAATAGATTTTCTTCGAGACTCTGGAGAAAAGTGTTCAAAGGCAATTTGACCCTAATACAGACCTAAGCCTCTGAAAAGATCATCCTTCCACCCTCCCAGTGTATGAGATGACAGGCAAAATTTCTTCAGGCTAAGTCATAGTAAAGAAGCTGGCATATAAAAGCATATATTAAAGGCATATAAAGTAAACATATTTTCCCTGGAGGTGATATATTATTTTGTCCTTGAAGTTTGTTGGGATTTTGAATGCCGTTATATAGACTGAAAAGACTGAATTACATTGTCTGATTAAAGTAATAGAAAATGCTACCTCAAAATAGTGAATATACAGCAAATGGTGATATAAACCCCAAAGGAAAAAGTCTTTTTTCTTTATAATATAATGGAAGCCGCTTCTATGATACCTATTAAATACAAAAATCCATCAGATGTTCACAAATCTAATTTAAAATGGCAAAATGGAAACATTTGTAAATATCTTTTTCACATGATCATAAGGTTTCTTCTACTGTTGACTGGCATGTATGAATTAAAATAAAATACTTTTTCTCCCATTTTTAATTTAGAATACTAAGGAAAATTAACCTAAAATTATTAAACGGAATCAAGTTATTTTTCATGTAGATGCAATTTTGTTGCTGATTATTCTGTATTGCCAGGTTGAAGTTAAGTTCTCTCTGGGCCATGGAATTGGCTTTATTTGTCTGGGGTGGGTGGGTTGGTGGTATTTGCATACTTGAACACAAGTCCCATCATTGCTTAATATACTAGCCACAACATCTTTTCTCTTCCCCTAACACTGGTTGCCTTGTAAATGTTGCTTTAGTGGAAGAAAGTGTCTCTGACTGGAGAGTGCTTTATGTTCAGTTTAAGTTTGCCTCTGAGAATCTCTTTAATGCTCAACTGACTATAGCAATTTAATCCGCTGGCGACATGATGGTGTTTCTGCTCCACTTTGAACTTGACTCTCTCATTTATTTTTTTTAAGAAGATGAGAATCCCATGAATAGTAGCAGCAAATAATTGCACATGATCTCTCCCTGGGCCCCTTGAACCACTGGAAAGCGAGGGAAAGTCTTCCTTCAACATGAGGGATAACAGTAAGACTGAATCAATAAGCCGTCCCTTCCCTTATCAGGAGATCATTTCTCACGGGAGGTTATTCTGGACAGAACTAATTCGCTCTAAGAATGCATTTATTCTCATTCTCTTACCCTTAATTTTCCAATTAGTAAATCGTATTCCATTTAGGATCAGGCACTGTATGTTCAAATCCAAAGAGCCACTATCTTCAGAGTGATTTGAGAACTTTTCATTCCCTGTGAAAAATCCAAGTGAACAGCAATTTACAAATCAACTGTTGCCAAAACTCTCAACTCCTGAGGGACATTGGCCATAGAAACTTTGCAACTTGATCTGCTTCTTTACGCCATCAAATTTCTGGTTTTATTTTTAAAGCTCAGTAGACATGAACAATTTAAAATGGTGACCAACAGGCAGGTTTATTTAACCCACTCTGAATTTAAATCCCTCATACCGCTTTTAAAACATCAATGAGACAAGAAGCAATAGCAACAGACAATTGTGCACTGGCACAAATTCATGCTGGCAGGATGTAGGGTGCCATATTGGTAAGTAACGGACAACAAGGTGATCCGGTCCTCTGTGGTCAAGTCTGGCCCCCACTACAGAGGGTGGGTTGACATGCTTGTTAAGACAAAATATCAGTTATAGGCAAAGATTTTGATTTGTTTGGTTTGGTGGGTTTTTGTGGGTTTTTTGTGTTGGGGTTTTTTTTGGTTTGTTTTTTTTTTTTTTTTTTAATTATTATTACCTTGCAGGATGGAGTGCGAAAGAGGCTTTTCCAGAGTTTTTTGAGCAATCTCATGTGTTAATGACGGATGAGATAGTTCAAGCTGTGTGACCCCTGGAAGAGCTTGACCTCAGGACTAGAATGAACAATTTCTTCATGTTGAATATGTCCAATTTTAAGGACCTTTATTAAATATTTAGGGTACTGCTGGACAGATGCTTTGCTTTTCATGCCATATGGCACCCCAACATTTCACACGTGCTGCAGGTTATCTGTAAACCAAAACATTTTCAGATGTTAAGATCAGCAATGGAGATGCCAAGGAACTCATTACAAATCCATGACAATAGGATAGAAAGTTTTTTTGGTAGTTGAACAGTTTTGTTCTTGCCATCTGGAAACACTCTTCTTTCAATATTTAGACATCAAATAAACTTTTATCTTCCAAGCATTATAAAAAGGAACATAAGTGAGACAAAAATAATAGACTCACCATTACTAACGACAGCATTTGATAAGGAGACTCATTATTATCCAGAGCAGTAATTAAAGCAATATTAGAATAATCAAAACCAAACTCATAAAGAGATTAGTTTTGTTTGGTCTAAGAAAGACAGATACAAAGCGGAAATCATAATAATGGTGTTGTGATTTGTCAAAGGTTATAGCAGAGGAGAATAAGCTATTTTTCTATGTGCCTAAAGTAAGTAGGAAAGTGAATTAACTTTTGGTACAGAAGAATTTAAATTAAATACTAGGAAACAATTTCTAATTATTGTGAAAGTGATCTATTTAAGGTCATAGAAGAAGGCTGCAAAATCTCTTTACAGGATCTTAAAAATATATCAAACAAGGACTCGTTCACGGGCGCCATGAGGTACTGGATTAGGTTATCTCTAGTGGCTCCTTTTATATTTTCTGTCTAAATCTTCTTTTCAAGATTATTCCTTAGAAGAGTCTTTCCTTCATCATGAATGTAGCAGTTGTGATCAGTGAATACACTGTACCCAAGTGAATTCTTTAAGAAATTTACCGGGTTTCTGTGTTGGTTGTTAAACTGGGGTTGTTTAACCTGGAGAAAAAGAGGCTTAGGGGAGACCTTATTGCTCTCTACAACTACCTGAAAGGAGGTTGCAGAGAAGTGGGAGTCGACCTGTTCTGTCAAGTAACAGGTGACAGAACAAGAGGAAATGGCTTCAAGTTGTGCCAAGGGAAATTTAGATTGGATATTAGGAAGAATTTCTTTACTGAAAGGGTCATCAGGCATTGGAACGCGTTACCCAGGGCAGTGGTGGAGTCCTCATCCCTGGAGGTATTTAAGGGTCGTGTAGATATAGTGCTCAGGGACATGGTGTAGTGGTGGGTTGTCAGTGTTAGGTTAATGATTGGACTAGATGACCTTACAGGTCTTTTCCAATCTAGGACATTCTGTGATTCTGTGATTCTGTGAAAAGTTTTATGCACCCAGTATGCTCCGAACTGCCAAACATGAGGGGCCTGGCTATATTGTGTCTTCTGTACTTTCCATTTCAACAACTTGAAGGGCAAAAACCTTCAGGCTGTTGCTGGCAGCAGATTTCTAACGAGGACCAGGTATTACAGTGTCTTATGAAGAACAGTATTTAAGGACACAGAAGGGAATGATCTCCCGGTTCACAAGTGATCAGTAAAATCTCCTGCTTTCCAGTGTTCCTTTCACCTTGCCTATTGGTACTCTTTTTTGATGCACATAACAATGACTGACTGTTTACATACCAGGATTTTTCTGTCATCCTTCCTCTCCCACCTCTGCTATTAAAAATATGATTTCCGCACCTTCATTTTTCTTCTGAATTTTTGAGCCTAGAAAGTCACGAGAATTTTGATTTTTTTTCTCTTCATGAAAACATGCATGCATAGTTCAAAGTTTGTGAGCAAGATTCCCAGAAAAAGGCAAAATAAAATTGTCTTCTGTCTCAATCATTCTAGCATAGCCAGGAGTTAATTAATATTGATAGAAAAAATGTCCAAAAATAGGTGTATTTTTTGAATTACTGTATGTTAATAAGCAATGATGAGAGCACGAGAATCTCAAGTATTCTTCAAAAATCAATATGATAGGAAGCATTTGCCAGGAGAGGTTTTACAAAAAGATCCAAATGATCTGTAGTGTAACCTCATAAAAGTGGTTCATATTTTAGTGTAGCAATGTACTGCAACATTAATCCCAGAAAATGTCCCCTTCTAAATACCAAAACATTAGACCGTTGAATGAAGAACTATTTTATGACTTGTATACAGTTTACTGCATATGCAAGATACAATGAGAATAGCAGGAGGTTTTGTAACAATTTATGTTTTCAGGGATCCATTAATATAGAATTACATGATACAGAAAACAGCAACACACAGGATTCTTTTTCTTTTTTCTTCTGGCTGTAGTCTACATTGTCTTTTCAAGATCTTATGCTCAATTCTGGAAATGCACACAGTACAAATATATGTAATTCCAATCTATAAGAGAAATGTATGCCTGTGTATCACCTTCAAATAAGTTTTGATTTTCAGGCTATATTAATTTATTATTATCATTTTGTGATTACAGCCACTAGCATCTCAGTTCTCTTGAGATGTCCATATTATTTTACCTAAAGCACCAAAAATAGGTCTTGCTTTGTGAAGCATTTCCATATGCAAAGTTGGAGACACAGAGGAGTACTCATGTTGTCAAAATGAAGACGCCCATCTAAGCAAATACACAAACCTATTAAACAATAAGCCCTTGGGGCTACTATACAGTGAATACAGAGTCGCTGCACAGTAAGTGTCAGACCCAATATACATTGTGACTTGTAGCAGAGGATAAGAACATTGTCAGAGTATGCAGGGAGGCAACGAGGAAGGCTAAGGCCCACTGAGAATTAAACCTGGCAAGAAATGACAAGGACAAAAAGCAGGGCTTCTTCAAGTACATCAGTAGCAAAAGGAAGACTAGGGATAATGTGGGCCCACTGCTGAATGAGGTGGGTGCCCTGGTGATGGAGGGTGCAGAGAAGACAGTTACTGAATGCCTCCTTCGCTTCAGTCTTTACTGCTAAGGCTGGCCCTCAGGAATCACAGACCCTGGAGGTAAGAGAGGGAGCCTGGAGAAAGGAAGACTCTCCCTTGATCGAGGAAGATCAGGTTAGAGATCATTTAGGCAAACCTGACAGCCAGAAATCCATGGGCCCTGATGGGATCCACCTGCAAGTGCTGAGGGAGCCAGCAGATGTTATTGCAAAGCCACTCTCCATCATCTTTGAAAGGTCATGTGGAAGAGGAGCGGTGCTTGAGGACTGGAGGAAGCTAATGTCACCCCAGTCTTCAAAAAGGGCAAGAAGAAGGACCCAGGACACCACAGGACAGTCAGCCTCATCTCCATCCCTGGAAAGGTGATGGAACTGTTCATCCTGGATGTCATCTCTAAGGATGTAGAGGAAAAGAAGGTTACTGGGAGAGATTAACATGGATTTACCAAGGGGTAATCATGCTTGACTAATCTGATAGCCTTCTGTGACGGCATGACTGGCTAGGTGGGTGAGGGGAGAGCAGTGGACATTGTCTACCTCGACTTCAGCAAGGCTTTTGACACTGTCTCCCATAACATCCTCACAGGTGAGCTTAGGGAGTGTGGGTTAGATGAGTGGACAGTGAGGTGGACTGAGAACTGGCTGAATGGCAGAGCTCTGAGAGTTGTGATCAGCATCGCAGACTCCAGTTGGAGGCCTGTAACTAGTGGTGTTCCCCAGTGGCCAGTAGGGGGTCCAGTTGTGTCATCAATGACCTGGATAAGAAAACAGAGTGTACAAGTTTGCTGATGACACAAAACTGGGAGTGTCTGACACACCAGAAGACCGTGCCGCCATACAAAGAGATCTGGACAGGCTAGAGAGTTGGGCAGAGAGGAACTTACTGAAGTTCAACAAGGGCAAGTGTAGGGTCCTGCACATAGGGAAGCATAACCCTATGCACTGGTACAGGTTAGTGGTTGGCCTGCTGAAAAGCAGCTCTGCAGAGAGGGACCTGGGAGTTCTGGTGGACAACAAGTTGCCCATGAGCCATCAATGTGCCCTTGTGGCGAAGAGGTCCAATGGTATCCTAAGGTGCATTAAAAAGAGTGTGGCCAGCAGGTCGAGGAAGGTCATCCTCCGTCTCTACTCTGCCCTGGTGAGGCTGCATCTGGAGTACTGTGTCCAGTTCTGGGCTCCCCGGTTCAAGACAGGGAACTACTGAAGAAAGTCCAGTGGAGGGCTACAAAGATGATCAAGGGAATGGAGAACCTTTCTTATGAGGAAAGGCTCAGTGATCTGAGTCTGTTTAGCCTGGAGAGGAGAAGACTGAGAAGGGATCTTACCAATGCTTATAAATATCTAAAGGATGGGTGTCAAGAGGATGGGGCCAGACTATTCAGTGGTGCCCAGCGACAGGACAAGGGGCAACAGGCACAAAATGGAACACAGGAAATTCCATCTTAACATGAGGAAAAACTTCTTTACTTTGAGGGCGACAGAGCACTGGAATAGGCTGCCCAGAGAGCTTGTAGAGCCTCCTTCTCTGGAGATATTAAAAAACTGCTTGGATGCGTTCCTGTCCAACCTGCTGTAGGTGAACCTGTTTGGCAGTAGGGTTGGACTAGATGATCTTCAAAGGTTTCTTCTAACCCCTAACATTCTGTGATTCTGTGATTAGTTAGCCAGATGTTTTCCAAAAAACACATTTTGCTAGTAACACTACACATGAGCCCTGAGCATGGGTGGATTTCCAGATACAGGGTAGTCCTTCTTGAAATATCTGGCCCCTGAGCAAACCTGCCCCTGGTGACATTTCTTCAGTAATATTAGGCCACTTACCAACAATAAGGCAGGCCTGTGGCTGGAAACATGAGATCCTCTAAATCCACTTGGACCTAGGTAAAGCCTGCTCGGTAACTATATCAGTTCTGTAACTTCTGTTATCCCATGGGATTGTATGAATTGCTCTGCTACAGAGTTATGTTCCCTGTGCCTCCACTATAGCCAAATGTTTTGAATTATTTGCCGAACAACATAATCAGGAAGAGTGGGGAACACTCCCAACCCTGACTGCAGACCCTGGTGCCCCACTTCCAAAACAGGGCTCTAGAGGCAAATGCCTCCTCCAGGTCTATTTTAAAGGGAAGCAGCTAGAGCTACAATTTTAGAAAAACAAAATCTTTGCAGAGTCCTTTGGGGAACATGGGTAATGCTCCATTGAGCCTCCAGGCCTGCTCCCAGCTGGGTGGGAGGTTGGCACCCAGATTCTGGCACTGATGTGACCCTGGACATGCATAAAACCAGAAATTCTGGTGCCTGGGAACCTTCAGAATAAGATGGACATGTACATGTTGACTTAAGTGCTCCTGTAGAGTGGTCAACATGAAAGATTTCCTTCAGTCAGAGTTTGATTTAGACATCTCATACTGCCTAGCTTTGAGCAATTTGTCCAGACCAAGAACCCAAGATCTTGCATGGTTTTTTACATATGCAGTTGGCCCTGAGTGAAAATGAGTATAGTGTATTTTCAGAATGGCATACGTGAGCAAAAGGTATAATCTCCTTTGCTGGTTCTGTGATAGGAATGTCCCCCACCAAGGGAGTGAGTTTTTTAAAGCAGGACTTTATACTGCTCACTTTATCTGTTTATTAACTACTGAATTCCAGGGCAACCCAATGGCAGTTAGAAACTTGAGGATTATCTCAAAGAATACTGTACAGTAGATATAAAAAATTTTCTTACATTCACCTCAGTAAAAGGTTCCTATCATCTCTCCTATTTAACTTTATATGCACTCTTAGCTTTTCATTCATTTCATGTGCTGAATGATTCAGTGAATATTATCCTTGTCTTCTCTTCCTCTGTTTTCATTTCTCTGATAAGTATTTTCAGCTGTTGCTTATTTAGGTTATTAGAAATATCCCATTTGAGATTCAAAACTATCAGCTGCCAGATCAATAGTTGTGTTGTGTTCTATGATACCAGTTATTTTTCCCTGTGTAGCTAACTTGTCTTCTCATAAGCTGGTCTATGCATTTTATATCTATGTCAATGGGAGAAGGGTGTCTGAAAGCTGAGTTGCTGAATACTGAACTAATTAGCAGTAATTCTGCTGTTAAAATTAGATATTAGCCAAGCTGGTTTGCAAATATGTTAAACAAATTTCAGCTGAACATAGAACTCTAGCACTTAGCTTTAGTAGTTTAGATTTTGATACATATTCTCAGATTATTATCTCTGTACTTACTGGTATATATATCAAGGTCATCTAAACCCACATTTGCAGTTGTTCCAGACAGAGGCCTGCCTGGAGCTAGTGAATTTTTAGAGCAAAAGATTAACCTATGACATTTGTACAAGTCCAGTCACTTGTTATGGAATGCACTACTGTAACCTTGTTGGGTGCAAGGGGATATAGCATGTAGCAGATGGTATTGTTTGGTTTCATTTTTTTCTCCTATTTGGAAAGTAAAGCACAACGTTCACCAGTGGGCACTTTCCAAAAGTCTGGTTATATTAACTCTACTGACCTGTTGGATTTGGAGTTTGATGAATTTTGCCAATTTAAAATTCCCGTTGCAGCTCCACCTGGTATGTTTCATTTCCCCTGATAAAATATTGTTTAGAATTGATTCATGCCATGAAAAAAAAAGTCATATTTCAATCCAAAGTCATTTCATTAAGGGGGAAAGTGAATCTTTTAGTGTTTTTGGCTGGTGAAGTGCCTTGAAGTCATTTTGAAGCTTAAGCATTAGGAGCTCAGGACAAGATCCAAAAGTTGAGGTATAAGAAGAGCACTTGAGCTAGATAGTATTAAAGATGGTAGAAAGTTACTGTCCCCAGGTCTCAGACGCAGTAACTATGTGTTATGGTTTTGGCTGGGATGCAGCTGACTTTCTCACTAGCAGCTGGTATAACGTTACGTTTTGGGTTTGGGATGGGAACACTGTTGATAGCGCACTAATGTTTTGGTTGCTGCTAAGCAGTCAAGACCTTTTCTGTTCCTCGCACAGCCCCACCAGCAAGTAGGCTGGGAGTGCACAAACAGTTGGGAGGAGACACAGCTGGGACAGCTGACCCCAACTGACCAAAGGAATATTCCATACCATATGACAACATGCTCAGTATATAAAGCTGGGGGAAGAAGGAGGAAGGGGAGGACGTTCAGAGTGATGGTGTTTGTCTTCCCAAGTAACCGTTATGCATGATGGAGCCCTGCTTTCCTGGAGATGGCTGAACACCTGCCTGCTGGTGGGAAGCAGTGAATGAATTCCTTGTTTTGCTTTGCTTGCATATGTGGCTTTTGCTTTACTTATTAAACTGTCTTTATCTCAACCCACAAGTTTTCTCACTTTTACTCTTCTGATTCTCTCTCCCCCATCCCTCTGAGGGGTGAGTGAGCGAGAGGCTGAGTGGTCCTAGTTGCTGACTGGAGTTAAACCATGACTGGTGAAACCTAGTTTTCTATGGCTTTGTGACCTACACACTTTACCTACCAAAGGTCTGTAGATCCTTCCTGCCCCAAGTCTTCTGCTTCCTACAGGCCTTCCCAATAGCCCAAATTTCCTTCTCAGTTCATTATCCATGGCCTTCCTGCGAAGCAGCTGAGATAAGGCTATGGCATCATCATTTGCATCTACAGTACTAGAATAGGAAAATAGCTTTATGTGTGTCTTAAAATTTAGGAGGTAGAACTGGCTTCCAGGCTAATAGTAAGAGTTGTAAAATGCAAACAATTAAATTTAAAATTAAAATTAGCATGACTAAAGGATTTCATTTGCAGAACACGATTTTAGCTGTAATTTGGCATTTGACTCACAGTGAAGACGACAGGTTACTGTTTTGAGAATAATAAAAACTGCCTCTGGAATTAATTTTCTTTTACATCTTATTGCAACACATTAGACACATACATTATTTATCATTGCATGGATCTCATCTTAACAAACTCCAAAGCCTTGACCCAATCACATTCTCTACTCTGATTAGACTGCAGCAGGAGATAATTATTCCAGGAACATCTCTGTGGTGGGGTTTCACAGCTGTTAAAATCTGCTAAAATGACTGAGTTAACATAAACATTGACAATAAATAAAACCAAGGGATCTCCATGTTTTAGCTTTTTTTTTTTTTTTTTTTTTTGCCAGCAGATACTCCAGAGAACTGAGAAAGGCAAGCACTGATACCATAGCCTAAATCTTTCTCTGAGGCTGCTTTGGTATCTGCACACAAATACAACCAAACTGACTCTAGCGTGGAACAAGAGCGGAGGAGATTTCTGAGATCCCCTTGAGAATAAATGCGTCCTGCTTCCAGAACTTGCCTGTGCCAGAAACAAAGTTGGGTTCTGCTTAAGCTCAATTTACACCACTTGACCACTGCATAGTGGGAGCAGAACTATTACAGGTGCTGACATAAAGTGCTCTGAATGGACAAAAAAGGATACCACTGCCACGGTTTGCAAAAATGGCTCTGGACTCTCTCCGTTAACGCTGGGAGAGGGTCGTGATTCTGGGACCCTTTCCCAGCCAAGCATCAAACATGAAAAGTAGAGCTGACTTCTACGATTGAAACAACAGTGCAGTATTCAATTTCAGCTTAACTTGGGTTAGGAAAAAAACAAGCAGGAGAAAGAATAATAATGCAGTCATATTATAAACCCCAAGTCTCATTCCCAGCAAATATAAATTTCTTACAGGAATACAGAAGAAATGTATACTTTTTTATTAAAAGAGACAAGATGTAGACGATGAGAAGGGGTTTTCTTTTCACTCTGTTACATCAATTTTGCTCTGGAGTAGGTCCATGGACCCAGTGGCATCAAGCTGACAGACAGAGTTGAGAATCGGGCTTTGCGTTAATGAGCTCTCATGGGCTTGCGTGGTGAGAAAGTAAGTTTTGGAGCAAGAGCACGAAGTGTCTAGAAGCATGCAATATTTTCTCCATTCTGCTGTTCTGCTTGGAGCTGGGTCTAATGCACACAAGGTGGGAGCTAGCAAAACTTTGTAAAGAGGCTTCAGATCACGACTATTAGGAAAGCCGAGTGATTTATCTGGCTAAAAACTAATCACAGAATCAAAGAATAATTTATTTTCATCTGCTGAACTACTGTTATCCCTATTCATGTCAGAGCTCAAAGAATAAGTGACATTCTGAAAAACTGAGTTTGAGAATGAAGTTTTTACTTTATTTTAAGAAAAGAATTTGCTGAATTCCTCACTGAATCCAAGATGACAATTTTTTACCCTCTTTTCCAGATGTTAAGGGTGGGGATTTGTGTTGTTTCTAACAATATAATCTCTTCCATCAAATGCTAAGAAATCACAGTATAAACAGGAATCTATTACACATTGAGGAGTAGAAATTTGATAAGAATAGAATAGAATAGAATAGAATAGAATAGAATAGAATAGAATAGAATAGAATAGAATAGAATAGAATAGAATATTTCAGTTGGAAGTGACCTACAACGATCATCTAGCCCAACTATCTGACCACTTCAGGGCTGACCACCAGTTTAAGCATGTTATTAAGGATATTGTCCAAATGCCTCTTAAACAGTGACTGGCTTGGGGCATCGACCACCTCTCTAGGAAGCCTGTTCCAGTGTTTGACCACTGTCTCGGTAAAGAAATGCTTCCTAATGTCAAGTTTAAACCTCCCCTGACGCAGCTTTGACCCATTCCCATGCAGCCTATCACTAGATACCAGTGAGAACAGATCCGCACCTCCCTCTGCACTTCCCCTCCTCAGGAATCTGTAGAAAGCAATGATGGGCATTACTTCCCTGGCACTGGCCTTCCTGCTGTGGGCCTGGCTGCCCATGCAGTTCTTTTCTCTGTTTCCACCACTGTTAATGCATGAGCAATAGGAGCCTGCTGCTATTTCAACTCCCACTTCATCAGGACCCAGCCCTGCTCCTTTTAAAGGCAATGACAAAAGGCGCACACGTCATTTGCTCTCAAAGACACTTTATACAGTTCTGTACATACAAAGGACCTGAGTGCTCCTGACATTTAGGTATAAATATCTTTTGCAGTCACCATCTCTGTCTTTTGTCTCAATAAAGTTTCTAAGAGTCCCACATAAAGCAGTGTATATGTGGACAATATTTTGACACATATCTTAATTAAAGATAAACAATTTCCCAATGGGGAAAGAAAAAAAAAAAAAAAGATTGTGCCAATAATTTCCATCTAACAAGAATTTCTCTAAGCTTCAAGACACAATGTTTGTAAGAAGAGAAGCTTCCTTTTCCTTTGATGATCTGTGTATAAAAAGCTTCTTTAATTCAGTGTCATAAAACTGTCCCAAATGGGAGATTACAAGACACTGGCTTGCAAAATAACCCATTAATTGCCTTTAAAAATTTCCCTTTTAATAGCTTAAATCTGGCTATTATAGACCCTTTTGATGCTTAGCTTTGTAAAATGGCCTAAAGGAACTGCTCTTTTTACTATTTCAAATAAGAGAAAAACCTAATGTTGGAAAGTGTTAGTCACCACAAAATTTGTTGTCAGTTCTGAAGATTTGGTCTGCTGGACGTGATCCAAAATTTTAATGTCAATAAGCATTTTCCTACTGATTTCACTAGCTTCTGGATCTGAACATTTGTAGACTCAAGTATGGTTTTTGCTGTTGCTAATCATGAAAATAGTTTTCTAGCTCTATTTTTTGGGTTTTTTTTGGCAAATGCCTCTGCTCAGTGCTGAATTTTTAAGGGCAAATAGGTGGTAAAGTAAATGCAGCCCTAGAAAACTGTCTCAGAAATTGGACATTGTGTGGAATAGCATCATACACTGCCCAGGATCCAAAATCACACTAGCTTAACGTGAGCTGTAGAGTTAAATGGGGAACACTGAAATCTGTTTGTGAGCAAGCAGTCCAGTCCAATACTGTTTCTATTTCTTTTTGGTATAAATTGATTCAGAATATTTAAACTAGATGTAATTAATCAAAAACAATAATGTTCACACAAAAAGATTACACTTATTTAATTAAACTGGTTAAGATCAGATTTTCTTAACTATATTAGTTAAACAAAAGTAACGGGAAGGAGGAAGAAAATCTCCTTAAGTCCTTTTCAGCAGTGTCTCCACCTCAGGAAATCTTTAAATGATTGATGCATTTTTCTGCATTCCAGAAGATTTGAAGATATTTTGAAAGTAATCCGTGTGCCCCTTCTAGTCCAAATCAGGTTTTAAAACCAAAATAACTTGCCACTGGCAAGCTGTATTGTGTTGGAAAGGAGTTGTGAACCTTTGCTGCCCTGAACACCTTCATGTATCTTCTGGTGTAGCAGAGTTGACTAAAATAGAACAAATACACCTGGAACAAGAAAAAAAAATGTTCATAAGAAATGTGTACAAGCTGAGAACGAATCAGATCTGTCCATCCTGTATGAATGAATACAATGTCCTTCTTCTTTATACAGAGTTAAATACAGTAACCAAAAAAATACCAAACAAAAATCCATTTCTATGCTTGTGTCAATATGATGGTGCTATAGTAAACTAATTTGCTAATTTGAATCCCGGCTGGAGACTTCCACTTAGTGCCTGGAGGAATAAATGGTTTATTGAAATGATTGAGATACATACCAGTGACAGCAAAAGACTCCCAGGACTATATTACTCCCCATCTCACAAAAGTTAGGAATTAAGCTCACTGTCATCATCACTTTCCAAGTGAGAATTAAAAAAACTAGGCGATTGTCTGAAACCCCAGCCACCTTGAAAATTAAGTATTTTATTCATTATCGCAAGAGCTCTCCAGGTGGGAATTTCAGACAGCCCTAGAGATTCCACCGGGAAGGTCCTGCTGGGCCCAGTCCAATTTATTTGCTTAAATCTATTGATTAATTTTGTGGGTGGAGTGTCACAGAGATTCTTGCTGCAGGATCAGTCAAATTGTATGTGAATAAAACATGTAAGTAGTCAATAGAAAATGTTCCTACAGATGCAGAAATGGTCATGTAGGACAGCTCTTTGGTAAGGTATTTCAGAGATGTTTTGTATATAGTTGAGACAATCGATAACAATTTATTACACGTGTGCTGAAGTGATCACATACAACTACAGGCCAGCTAGATTATATGAAATGAGCAGAACAGCAAATCAGTGAGTCTCATTCTATCCAGCTGAAGAAGCTGCTGTGAGGACCGTTGCAACAGAGATTCCTCTTGCCACCAGACAGCTACAATCCTCTATGACCTGTGTGTGACCCCGTACCTCAATCCAAATAAAATAATTTCTACACAAAGAATTCTGCCTCTGAGTGTCTGTGCAACACCAGCACCCAGGTGATGGAATTTGATGACAATAAAGAATATAGATTTTTCAAAGTAAGTAAGTAGTAAAGAAAAGCAGCTCTCAGTACTCTTCAGGATGTTGCGACTGAGATTCACAAGAACAGTCCAGCACCAGATCAGGCTTCCCAGAGAGGTCACACAGCCTCCTTCCATCAAGGTTTTTAAGATGCAGCTGGATAAGGCCCTGAGCAGCCTGATCTGACTTCAGAGCTGACCCTGCTTTGAGCAGGAGATTGCACTAGAGACCTCCTGATGTTCTCACATCTGAATTTTCATATAGACCTGTGATAAGAATATGGCAGAAACACAAGATGCGTTTACATCTGTATCAGAGGTAAAAACTCCACACAGAAGTAAAATGGAGACTCCTCAGAACAAAGGTGCTCTGAATTCTGTCGCTCAGTGACAGTATGCAGAAGGGAAAAAGCAGCGAACAATGACTGAAGCCTCTGGGACACCTATAGACACCTTGATAACCAACAAAAGGCTAAATCCTAAAAGTTGAAAGAGAGAAACAGTTCCCAAATATAAGAAGACAAGACAGTCCTCAGCAAGGAGTAGTGGAGATGGAAGACTTGCCTTTTAGGAAGCAGTTATCAGACAATTTGATATGAGCTTGTTTGTTAGGGAGCTATGGGAAGATCTTTTTGAAAATGGTTTCTGACTGCAGAAGGAAACACAGTGGCTGTAAATGATGCATAAGAAGTATTTAGAAATGAAAAGGAGAAAAGGGAGTAAATTTTTGGAGAGGCAAGAATGTAGGAAAGGCTCAGGTCACTTGGAAAGGAAGATTCTGTGTAGATGGAAAGGGGTAGGAGAGGGATAAAGGGATGAAATGGGGGAAGGAGGAAAGAAAAACAGGAAGCATTTTACTATGCCCCTCACCAGAGTGTGCAGGCATCTAATCAAGGTTATTTCACAGGAGTAGGAGTCTAATATCTCTATAAAACATCATAAAAGTCCTTTGACTTCATAGAGACTTTTCATTCAAATTAAGAAAGCTGATTATATTTAGGTATTGACATAAAATACAAAAGACTTCCCAACAGTGCCTGGGATAAATTTCAAGTCTGTTTTATAGTCTTAGCTGTACTAAAGCCAAAAGAGGATATTAGAAAAGAGCTAATTATAATTATTACTCTGAGAGACAATGATAATATCAAAGGCATTTCAATGTTCATCCATTTCAGAGGACCTCATAAAGTTCAGGAAAACATCTGACGCAGTTCATAATGGGAAACCTTTTCAAAAGTACCAAAGTGGTTTTGGAGCCTCAGTGACTTAGGTCCCCTGTATACCCAGAGTAAGAACTGTCTGAAAGGACACATGAGTCATCCTTATGGACCGTGGGTGGGTCTATTAAGAATTTGGGAATAAACATTTGTCACTATTTTACAGAGTATTAATATTTGTTCTACCCATCACTTGCTTCTGTGAATAATAGTTTAGATGGACACAGAACTGATTTGTGCTAGACTACAGTAATTTATTCTTGTAAGGAATACTGTGCAACCCTCAACAAAACAGAGGCTGTGACACAATTCAGTAGTCTGCAAGTAGGAAATACACCTAACGTGATTCAGGAGGTCTAGGGTACTAGATTTAGTCCCTGAGCAGTGTGACCCAAGATATACTCATTTTCAAAGTCTTTTCCTGTGCTCCCCTTTCTTCTTCCATGCTTTTCTGCAGGGATCTTCAAAGTTTGCACCTCCATCAGCCAGGGAAGGAGAAGAAAAGGGATAGTGGTGGCATATTTGCTGGGAGCATGCAGAAAAAAAGGTTGCTCCTTCTGCCAAATCCTCTGCTGTGTTCCTAGCCAAGCCTTTCCCCCATGATGTTTTTCATCTTCCCCTGAGAATAAAGAAGGAGGGAGGATGGGGACCCCGAACTTGTGAGAACTTGGTGAACTGAAGACTTTTTATCCTGGAACACACACCCATGAATCACCAAGACATGTGCATTCCACTTTAGTGTATCTAGACTGATATAGGAAATAGAGTATTCTTATTCACATCATTTTTAGCAGTGAATTATTTTCAGCTTCGGTGGATTTTTCTCTGATGGAGAAAATGAAAATTTTAGAAAGTTGGCATTAGCCATTTCTTCTCCATTCTTAATTCTGAATTCATTTCAGCATTTCAGTCAAATACATCTGTGATTTTCGTGGAGCAAAAGTCACAAATTCTCTAAGGATTTGTTTCTTTGGATAAAGAATTTTAAACAGTTCTCCACAAGCTATTTTCTACCTCGAAGGGGCACTGATCAAAGTAATGGAATTGACATGAAAGCGAGTATTACTGTGACTAGTTCCATTAAGTGGTTTACATATATTACCAACATAGAAATGACGGGCTTTTTTTAAACACTGAGGGTTGTAAAATATCCTTCTGTAAGTGGCATTTGCTACGTACAAAAACTTTTCTCCAGTGCTTCCTAATGCAAAGAAAAACATTTTTCTGTAATAGCCACATAGTAACGAGCAAGATAGTATGTGGAATATAGGATAGCTTCAGAACATATTATGGTGAGTCTGACAGAAGACAGACTTAGGCTCGTGGTTCTGTCAGTCTAATTTTGGACACCTTTTAATTAAGTTTATGATTATGACTAGCTTTCCAGAGACATTACCAGACAAGTAAAGATACTGAAATTGTATATTAAGTTCTCATGGGAGATCTTGAACAGTTTTACCGGCAGTGTGTATTTCAGTAATCCAAGCCTGTTAGAGTACCAACTCAAACATTCATCTTTCTGCTTTTCATTTGAATTTTCCAAGTGGGTTACATCTGAAGTAGACATGTGGGATTTTAGATAATTCACATACAAAACGTTATTCAAAAGCAGTGTAATGGATTGGCTGGCGTGCATGGGTCTGTGTGCATGCACACATGCTTGTACATGTGTCTGCATGTGCATACCATTGCCATCTGCTGGGTGTCATCAAAACTGCCCACATTTATATCAATGATCAAGCAAATTATCACTTTCCTTTAGCACAAAAGGAAAGAGGTTGAAGTTCTAAATTCCTCTGGTGTGAAGCAACTATCCAACATGTGTAAGTGGCTTCTGTGCCAGCAGGTTTTAAGACTCTGGAAGATATTTGAGCCAGAAAAGTTGTCCTGGAACTTGTTGAGGAAATTTGGTCAGATCTTTTGAGCAAGATGTTATTTATGAGTTTCAAGTAGGTGAACCAAATCCAGTTTCTGTGTGCAAATTTTGTTGCAAACCAAACTCTGCAAGGCTAGCGTAATCTTGCATAAAATAGTTTCCTTTTCTAGTCCTAAAATAAACTGTTCCTTTCCGCAATACAACAGCATTACTTGCTTGACGGACAAGACACTCAGCTTCTCTGAATCTGTACGTCTCTGTGGAGTTTAACAAGATGCAACCATGTATAAAAGCTGAGAATCTGTTCTGTGGACTGCAGTCTGGCAGAAATCTGTATTTGTATCTTCTTATCTTCTTAGCACAGCCTGAATGAGGGAAAATTAAAAAACTCATGAAATGAGTCTTGGTCTTCGTGGTGACCAGATTGCTTGGGAACGCTGTTTGAGTTTTATGGGTTTTTATAGCTTTATAGATCATTTAAGACATATCAGTTCAGCTAGATGGAGTTGTCACTCAGCCCCCAGCATAAAGCACAAGTTACTTCCTGAACCTCCTATCTTCCTTTCAATTACTTTTATTTTTAATAAAATCAAAAAGGCCCTAAGAAGGGACTTCAGACTTAGCCTTCACTGTCTTGAGAGGTGATGCCATTATCTCTGCAATATCAAGAGTGAACGAAAGGAGTTTCTCTGTTTCCCTCTGTTGTGCTGTTCCTGGTTAAAAGCATACTTTTGATTTACCATTCGCAGTGAAGAACATTGTTCTTTTTATGTATATCTGTTTAGTTCTGTGATAAATGTCACTTAAGGTTTTATTGTTTACCAGTTAGTGACCTGATGTGTGTTTATTTTTAAGTCCTTTAAGCTTCATGACCATTATTTTCTATTTAGACACATTTTCCCTTGTCCCTTTGTTTCACCGGCCTTTAATAGACTGCTATCATTATCTTTAAATGGATGTCAGATGTGCTTCTCTCTATAGGAAAAGTGCTTTTAATCTTCATTGCACATTGCAACCCCTAGCTCTTTCTTATCCATCCTTCAAAGACAACAATACTGAATGAATACAAGGCTCACATCTCTCTTAAGGGCACTGATGGTCTCTGTACCCTGTTAGGATGTTTTTTCATGCTTGTATAATCCCTTACAGATGAAAAATTGACAAATTGACAAGATAAGAATTTATAAGAACCATGGTGTTTTAACAGGCTCTTTATCTCTTACATTCTGTAATCCCTGTGGAGTTTCAGAAATGGTTGGGCTGTGATGAAGCACGCCTAGGCAAAAACTGAATAACCAAATGTTCTGAGTTCTGTTCTAACATCCACTAAGTAAAACTGTGTATCTTTTCATCCATATAAAATGAAAAATTTTTGACTGAAAGCTGCTTGATATTCTCTTGATCTAGAGAGCTCCACAAATATCACAGAATTTGAAGGGTTCTGACCTTTGAGTCCACTCCACAAGCACGTACTAAGCGAGGAGGTGCAATTGTGTCCAGAAATCCAGTAAGTGTTAAAGGATGTGACCCGCAAGAAACATTGTGTTCCCTTTCAGTGTTACAATGCTTTATACATTCAGGCCAAGCAATGGGATTAAATATAGAATTATTATAGGATTAATTCCTTGTCGTGGTTTAACCCCCGCAGGCAGCTCAGCCGCACACAGTCACTTGCTCACTCACCACACAGGGGCATGGGGGAGGCAATCGGAGGGCAACAGTTAGAAAACTTGTGGGCTGAAACAGACATTTTAATAGGTAAAGCAAAAGCTGCGTGTGCAAGCAAGGTGAAATACGGAATTCCTTCACTGCTTCCCGTCGGAGGCAGGTCTTCAGCCATCTAGGAAAGCAGGGCTCCATCATGCATAACAGTTACTTGGGAAGAAGACAAATACTGTAACTCTGAATGCCCCCCTGCTTTCTCCTTTTTTTTCCCCAGATTTTATTGCTGAGCACACCATCATATGATATGGAATATTCTTTTAGTCAGTTGGTGTCAGCTCTCCCAGCTGTGTCCCCTCCCAACCCATTGCGCACCCCAGCCCACTCACCGGCGGGGCAGTGTGAGGAGCAGAAATGGCCTTGACACTCTGTAAGCGCTGCTCTGCAAAAGCTAGAACATTCGTGTGTTATCAACGCTGTTTCCATTACAGATCCAAACCATAGCACCATACAAGCTACTATGAAGAAATTTAACTGTATCCTAGCCAAAACCAGTGCATCTCAGAATCGCTTGAGGATCCTCTGATCCTGAGTCCATTCAGACCAACAAGGACGCCAAACACTCTCTCTGGTCAGGTGCCTGCCAGATCTGTGTTGGCTGGCCGGCAGCACCGAACAGGCCATGCAGGTCCATGAGTGGGCAAGGCAGGGTGTGGTGTCTTGCTGCTGGAGAGCAAAGACACAGGGATGCACAGGTGCTGCTGCTGTGTGCGAGGCCACCTCTCTGTCTCTGCCTTCATAACTGAGAAGGTGAGGTGGACTCTGTCTTTGGCAGAGCCTGTGTCTGTAGTCTTTCTTTAGTCTTCTCTTTCTGCCAGCCACTTTTACATCACTCTAGACTATGTGCAGATTAGTAAATGAGAAGGCTAAATGCTGTACTGGTTTTGTGGAGATTTGTAAGACACGCTGTTGCACCCTCACCCTTCCTCGGTGCTTTGACATCAACTGTCTTGTCATGTGGGAAGGCTGGACCAGAAAACACACACAGAGTAATTGCTCTTTAAAATACTGATTTCCTTAACTGATGATGTAGTCCAAGATAACCCTTCACACGTGACCGCTGAGTTGCAGTGGCACAATATGGTAAATGGCAAATCAAACAGTAGTGCCCTTTCTCTGCTGGAGGTGGTGAGAGGAACCATTGCAGATTTGCAGTAGCATCGATCAGCTGCAACACCTTTACCCAGGCAAGACAGGGCTGGAGCACTTCCTCTGTTTCTGCGTTTACCTTGCTCTCATTCTGGTGGGAGGCATGACTGGCTTATATCATCTCAATACTGCCCTTGCTTCTTCACCCAATAATGGATCCATTTCCTCTTGGAAATGTGTTCTTTATTCTCTTTGCTATGCTCTAAAACTTGTTCTATCCAACTTCCCACAAAATATGTCTTTAGGGACCAGAGGCCAACTGCAAGTTATTTGTGATTATACCTTGGGTGTCCCTTGTATCATCCTATGCCGATGTTCTCAAGGACCTCTGCGGTCATCTTGCACTTGCACGCCCATGGGTCTTTGCTGTGGTCTGATGGGCTACAGCATCACTGAGCATGGCATGAGAAATGTGGCTGTGGGATGCACAGTGGTGGACCCCAGGTCTTCACACAGGTGTAGGACCTCATGATCGGTCATCCAGAATATCTAATGTGGCAACCTACAGGGCGACAACCCTAAGATTTCCCCTACAGCATAGATGCTATGACAAATTCTGGTGCCTACCAAGATTTCTTCAAAACCATGGCACAATTAGATGACCAACGAATTTGGCCTGAAAGCTGCAGCACAAGTTGTTCTTTATCACAGTGTCAAGAAGTCAGGAATACCATAACTGCACTTGTATAGGAAGTATCCACAGCAAAGCAGCAAATAGACAGCATAATGAAAGCGTGATCCAGTCTCATGCAGCTGGGAGTCACACCTCGCCCAGTGTTCACCATCAAGACTGTTGAAGTCAAACTATAGAAAGAAGCAGTTCTCCTGCATTCTTTCCTCTGATTTCATAATGTTTCCAGCCACGTTGCTCATTCCCTGCCATTTTTACATTTCCCCAATGTTTCAAAACTCTGACCTTTCTTTTGCAGAAATACATTTTTAAAATTCAATACCTGGTCTTACAATCACAGTAAATGAACTTTTCAGCTTGTTTTTACTTTAAAAGTACAATCTGCATTGGCAAGATGTGACTTAGTAGTTTTAACCCAAGCTCTCAAAGGCATAAATTAATGTGGAAAACCAGAAATTCTTTAATTCTTTCAATCTGGAAATCTGCTCAGCCTGTGTTTTTCTGACTGGTTTTCCCTAGCTGTTAAATTGATAAGATGATTATGTTATGATTTTATAAATAATGTGTGTTGAGAAAGGGATGTAATTCAGGTGGAAAATGGAAGCTCAGGGATTCACTGGGAGGTGGGAGCCTTGTGGAGAGCAGTTGCATTGTAAACCTGGGAGGAGAAACCTGTCTTCTGAAGGAGGTTTGGCTGTTCAAAAAGGAGTAGATTAGATTTGGCATTCCTGGAGATTTAAAAGAGCACAGGACTGCTGAGATCTGTGCTTCCATTTTCATCTCACTCTGCTTGTGGCTTACTTTACAAGAATACATCATGTTCACAAACATGATTCTTGGTTCTCTCTCCACAAACATTTTGAGTATCTTTTTCAGATATGATTTACTTCTGTGTCCCTAACAATAAATGTGAGGTTTCTTTTGAGCCTGAGACTGAGCTTCAATATCAGGTGTTTTCTGTGCTGCTTAGTAAGCCATGAGACATACACAAGCCTTAATGCTCTGCTGGGTGTCCTCCAAAACAGTACTATGATTATTTTTTTTTTAACATATCATTATCCTTCTACAGTGGTGCCTTGCTGCATCTGTTCTTGGGGTTCCCATTGTTCCTATAACAAGCTGTAATTTAACTTGGTGAAGAAAAGGAAGAAAGAAAGCAGAAAATAATGGAAGAAGCTAGAAAGAAGTTCAGCAGGTTATAACATTAGCATCTGTCCATTGTGAAGGACACTTTGAGACCATTTTGCCTTGAAGTTGGCTTGGAGTCAGAATACAACCGGAAAAGTCATGATTTCACTTCAGAATTGAAACTCTTGTCTCCAAAGAAGTACCTGATAATTTTTCCATGGGATCAGTCTTCATCCCATTTCTTAGGGAAGGGAACAAACTACATCGAGCCTCTGAATAGCAGTCTGGATCCTGTGATGTACAAGTACGTTGGTACTTCTGCCGTCTAAGGGGTATGTTACAAAGGTACCACCTCCATGGATTGTAGCTGGCGTCAGCGCCTGTCTGGAGGAACGTAGGATTCTGCTTTCACTGTTCTTGTGGCTTGAAAGTTTTTTCTTAATATCCCACCTGGGAGACTATTTGTTGGCCAAGTGGTCAAAAAGACCATTTGTTGTCAATTAAGATGATTTCTTCTCCACATCTTCCCAGTGGCGAAAGAGAACAGATGATGGATCGCCTTCCAATTTCTAACACACTGCTGTGTACTGTAAAGCTGTTACCATGTTTCCTTTCAGTCTTTTCTTTTCCAGGTGATTTTCAGCCTTTTTCAGTTTGCGGCTCTTAAAGATTTTTCAGTGAATGTACTAACCCTTGCACGGTACCTTAAGCACTGCTTTTGGCAGGTTCTATTTTTCTTAGCTACCTTTTGACTTCTGATAATGTGTCCACAAAACCATGCACATCTGAGGACCACAAACTGTGAAGCAAACTTTCTCAGACCCTAAATCATCAACCCCTTTATGCAGAACATTTTCCCTACCATTTTATCTGAATACAATATTTTTTATATTCTATAAACATTTTATCTTCTGTTGCCTTCCTCTAGTCTTTCTCTAAGTTATTAATATTTTCCTTTAAAAGTTGGTGGCAAGGGAGATGTAGGATCCAAGTTACGCTCATCAGTGCAAAATACAGCTTGATAATTATTCCTGATAAATTATTACCTAGTGTGAGTTGTGCTTTTGCAAGTGGATCTAACTGCTGACTTGTATTTTATTGTTTCCAGTAAAACCTTGGGGTCCTTTTATGGCATATTGTTGTTTAGACAGGGACTTATAATTTCATTTTTCATGTTTTCTTTCAGGTGGGATACACTTTGGGGGTGGGGATAAAGCCTATGTTTTGCTTTGTTTTTTTCATGAGTCCTTCCTGGAGTTTCTCATGTAATGCCACCAGCAATACCAGCATGCAGCCCTTGAAAGAGGCTCATTCAAACTGAGGGTATTAAATGAGAGAAAAAGCTCAGGCACTTGGTAATGCAAAACATTTCTGTTGTGAAATTCTAGCCAGTAACAACATTGTTTAAGGCTTAATTTTATGGTTTAAAAAGCCACAAATTCTCTCATGTGAGTACAGACAGGTATTACACAGTTGTTAATTTTATTTAAATTTACTTAACCAAACAACGGACGATGTTGTTGATTTACAAGAAAAACAGATTTGAGCACATGAAAACACTGGGGGTACGTGGCTACAAAATTTAAAAGATACAATTTTATTTCTTGCTTCCTTTAAATATCTGACTTTGGGAGACTTTTCAACCAATAAGTGTCCTAGGACATTAAAGAGACAATCAGTAATTTCACGAGGAATATCTAATTAACAGGTTCTTCCTCACATCTGATTTATCCTTCTTATCAGGGCTTAAAACCTGAAGGGAAGAAATGTAACTTCAGGATTTACTTTATTATCAAAGAAAATTTTGCTGCTTCACACTAATGATTTAGGATCAATTGAAAATTACACTTTTTTTTTTTTTTTTCCTAAAACCAGAGCGGGTAAAAGACTGAAATATATATTACAAACTAAGCTAGACAGGCTGTGTGTAAGAATATAAATTTAGTCCTAAACCAACAGAATAAAATTAGATATTATACATTTAGCACTTTTGTAAAGATATAGGCTACCAGATTTACAGTGTAATACAACAGTTCATAAAGAAGACTATTCATCCAATTTTGAAACCCAGAAATAAAAATTAAAATTAAATAAGCCTAAAAATGATCCTTGATCACAATATTGTTTCTACCCCACTTAATTTACTCTTATAAACCTAGGGTTCTTAAGACAGGACTGTTATTTCAGGGGGCAAAGTTACCTCTTCTGTGCTACTTTTAAGTTGTATGAAAGCCATGGTTCTGGAGGGCAAAGTCAGGGTTTCTTCAGTGCTAAGACCTGTGCAGGGTAAACAGGACCCCAAAGACCTTTTTGCACACCTTAAAGTACCCGATGCACTGGTGTAGGGAACGTATAATGAATTGGGTCCCACTGTAATCTGTTCTCATAGTGGTTTCATGTTGTAATAGTACCTTTGCTCTGCAGTTCGAAGGTGTCACAGCAGGTCACATAGACCTACAGGAATTATCTTTAATCAGCTTGGGTGTTAATGGCAGTATGTCTCCAGCAGCACGGACATAAGTCTGGGCTAAGCCGGTCAGTAATGACCCAGACTCCAGGACCTCGCAGGTGCCCTGAACGCTATTCTATAGCTGCATTATTCACCTGAACTTACTGAGTGAAACACAGATTGGATGTGCGCAACACAAAGATTCTGAAAATTTAGGGTGCTCATGTGTACAGAAAAAGGAAGGATTTGATCCATATCTCATATATGTTAGACTAGTGTATCATTTATGGTTTCCTTTCTTAAAAGAAAAAAAAAACAAAAAAACACATGACAACCCCCTCATTGTCAGGTACCAATGATCAGGCAACTGAATCGCTCCCCAGGGAGCAATGCTTCCTTTTGAATTTTTATTTTATAATGAAGAGATGAAGCTTTTGGCTTGTTAAGAAAAACTGGTTTGCCATTAAAGTTTGCCTAAGATTCTAAAGTGAAGCAATTTTACTTCTCTGAGGGCAATGAACCCACACAGAGCATCATTGTAATGTTTGTGCCAAAAATCCAAGAGAATTTTGGGATCCTTGGGTATCAATTCCTATTCCAGTGGAAGAGACAACTGTCAAAGGAAGAGAGAGGGTAAAAAACTCTTCTTGATACACATTATTCCATAGGTTTCAGGCAAATGTTCAGAATTGGGAAGACAGTGGCAAATTCCACATCAGCATAACATGGTAACAAGAGCTGCAGTCACATCTTTGGTGGCAGTTCAGATGTCCTTTTTGAGATGCAGCACATCATCTCATGATTAAATTACAAATGTGTATGGCCCTGTTGCCTTGAGCTTTTGTTTTATCAATTGCTTGAGTGGAAATCACTACTATTTTGATTGAAGACTGTCTTACATCCACTTTGTCTTGCAAATCACTAAAAACTTTGGGGTAATGCAGCATCAGACCCATTTTTCACTGCACCACTTTTGTGGCAATTATTTGGATGAATTAAAACAGAGCTTTCCCAAAGACAATGAAATGCTCAATGTGGCTGCCTGACAAGGTCATGCATAGAGTAATAATTTGCATGAAGCTGGAAGAAGTACATGCCTTTCTAGGGCATAAACAAGCTTTGAGAATGCCAGAAATTATACAAGCAAAATAATTATAACTTGAATCAAACCAGCTTGCTTCTTTTGACCGTCCCCCAGCTTCAGCTAATTTATTAAACTATGGGCATTGCAGTCAGCGCTCTAAAGAGCTTTTTTTGTTCCGTTTTGCTGCACTATACCGCATGAGCGATCAGAGAATATAACAGTGCCCTTGATTCAGATGTTTACAAATCACAGACCTGCAGTATTTGACTATCTTATCAGCACACATGATGTGGATAGGAACCTGTACACAGGCATGGCAGCACAAAGAGATACTGCCTGAATTACATTACTCGAAGAACTGAAAGGCTGTCTTTCAAAAGCCATTAGGTACTCTTTTTTTAAAAGGAGAACATCCACCTTATCAAGCCTGTTAACATAAAGTTAGTAATACTTCTGATCATAAAGGTACGTTCTTATTTTTAACATGAGAGAGTAAACATAAACCAAATTCGTAACAGTTAAAGGCACTGAAAAGACTTCATCTGACCCTGGCTTGCTACTGCAGCAAATATTATGTGTGGGTGGCAAAAAAATATTGTTCTATTTTCTGGTAGTATATGATAATAAATTAGATGCTAAGGTGGCATTTTGATGACCATGGACCTATGGCTAGCTCTGTCCTATGACTTATTCGGTGAGTTTTGGGTTTTTTTTTTATTTACTTATGCATCCCTGAATTCGAAAAAAAACAAATTATATGGTTTGTTTGTAAAATCCATGCCATGATTATAGCTGATAATGTTATACATATATCCTTCACAAATAGTCCTGCCCAATTTAGCCTACACATCAGTCTGGTGAAATGGTGGCCATTTCTGTGATGAAGGTGTTGTCTCTGAACTGGCATGGTGGATGACACTTACTGGAACATGTTTCTGTGCTAGTGAAATCATGTATGTCTTGGATAATTTGCTTCATATACAATCTGTTTGGGCTGGGGTGGTAGTGAACTACTGTATGACCTGACTCTACCCTGACATCTGGGAGGCTGTGTCTCCCATGACATCTGAGAGAAGGATTAACTTCAGGTTCCTATGACGTTCTGAACGCCTGATGCGATATACATACAACTCTTAAAAATTTTGACTGCCTAAATCAGATAGTTGTCAGAACAGTGCCTCTAACCCTCTGTCAGGTAGATGAAACCTGGGGAATCTCTAGCAAGGTTTTGTACCAACTAAACATACCTCAGTTTGAGCGTGGCAGATAGATAAGGTATTGCAAATCTGATGCAACATGACAGAAAGTATGTGATGGTGCTGGATGAAATGCAGAATTCCAGACCTGAACATCAACTTTACAGAGCTTTGTGTTTATTATTAATAAATGTGTTTTCTTAAAAAATAAAGTTGTTCCATTAAACTTACAGAGAAAATGTTCTGTGTACAAATGCAGGCAGGGGAGAGAAATTATGGAAGAGAAAGCATGATTGCTTCTACTACCCAGCAGAGACAAAGGCCGAAGCATTCACCCATTAAAATAGTTCTGTGGTATAAAGGAGATTAGCTTGAAATCTCTTGTCAATAGACATATACATGCAGGAAAGCAATTTAATGTGTCCTCATTTGCTAGCCTATTGAATTAGACAGGGAATTTTGGCATTCACTGAGAGCAAATAAATACTTTTCATGGCCTGATGAGACTAGATTATTGATCAGTTAGACACATTTGTCTATAAAACAATGGTCCCAATCCTTTTGCTGAGACAGATGAATATAACGCGAGCATGAAGAATCAAGTCAGAAATGTGACGATCTGTGAACTTGATGTTAAGTTCTTTTTAGTTCAGGTTTTGATTGGTAAAGCAAGATATTTAGGGTGGCCAAAGAAAGAAAAATATAGCGATCCCTTGCATGTGAACGGTCATCAAGGGAATGTTTGCAGCATGTTCTGGTAGGGAACACAGAGGGATCTGTGAAACACTTTGCTCCAGAGCTGGCTGGGGAACACTGATTAAAATCCCTGTTATGAATAAGATCATGGTGTTTGATTTTAGACTGAGAAGTATTTCTTAGAAGAGCGTTATAAGTATTTCATTCATTGATTGCAAATAAATACACATGGCCAATGTTTTTTCCTAGAAGATTTATGGATCTGAAAACATCAGGAATTTTCCCTAAAAAGATAAGAAATTGAAAATTCATATCAGAATTATTGATAATTTGGTACTATTTTTAATCTCATTACTTTGCTTTTACTTTTTCAAAGAGAGAGGTTGGCATTAGGTAAAAATGACTTTTCACTTTTGGCTTCCTTGCCTAAAGATTGATTAATGACCTTTCCAACAGATTACTTCACATCTTCACAAAGAAATATTTCCCTCCACACATTACAAATATACTGTACGTGCACAGATCTGAATTTTCTGGACAGCCACATGTTTGATAAAACTCCTACCACATTCCAGGCTCCATTTGTGTGAGCGATTACCGAGCTTGAACGGTATGCCGAAAAGACAACCTGACTTCACATGCAAATATTTCATGAAGAATTTTGTCCTATCTAAATGTGTGTGTATATATATATACTTTCAAGAATCCATTTTTTTATGTGTATATATATATTCCTGAAAGTCAGCATGAGTATGTAGGCTTGTGTGCATGCATCACTTTGATAAGCTGAATATATTGTATGGAGAACATAACTCTCCTGGTAGAGACAGAGTAATTGTAATAGAGGGTATAGTAGGTCAGTATAAGATTTAACATTTTGTATGAGTCAGCTTCAGCTGCTGTTCTCCAAATAAAAGAGAGCTTGTAACTGCTCTGTCCTATTAGTGATCCAGGAGAATCCCTCTTACTCTTTTGCTCAGCAAGTTATTGAATCTCCTGAAAGGGTGTGATTTACTCCTCTCTTGCTGCTATCTCATTTTTCATGGTTGCCTGGACACCGCCTGTCCTCTCTGCAAACACTTGTGCAGGGGCCAAGGGGCAGAAGCTCCCAAACAGGAGCCAGGCAGGCCAGGGGACACTGGGGCAGCCGAGCTTGGGGCATCAGGCACCTCCTTGGGGACAGGGATGGGACATTGGCCCATGGGTGGGCCTGACCCAGCACAGCCCACAGCCGGGCAGGGCAGGGCTGTGGTGGGGCTGGAGATGTGTCCTACGGCCTTGCTGGGGCGGGGATTGATGGCCCCGTGGGCTGGAATGGGGTCCTGGGCTGTGGGTAGGGCAGGGGCAGCCCTAGGGGTGGACAAGGGTATTAGGGCCCAGCACTCTGGCGCTGACGGAAAACGAGGCAGCCATTTTGGGGCAGTATCCGCCATCCGTTTTCTGTGAAAATCCTAGAGCTGCATGACAACACAAAAGAAGTTTCTCAAGTTCTTACATGACCTGAAATAAAAAGTGTGTTCTAAGCAAGAACATCTCTGGACTAGGAGCAAAACCAATGGGAAATAAATGCATTGCTATTTCTCCTATATAGCTGACTGAAAAAAAATCATACTCCCAAAATCTATTGGTGCCCTGTTACCTGATCAAGCTCTCCCTGAGTTTTCTTTATTGCTCACCTGAAGGTGACTCTCCTAACATAAGCATTAAAATTTATTGACTTGATCTTATCATTCTTCAGCAGACAAAGCTCCTGTTAAATTCATCTACTGTTACTTTATTATTATCTACTAAAACAAGCTTCATCTGTTACTCTAGCTGCATGTTCAATTTATGCATATGACGAACACTCAAGAGGTTTTTAATATCACCTTTTAAAAACACTTCTGTCCACTTACCACAGCTTCCCACTTTGGAAAAATCTGAATTTTCAGTGAGCCAAACAGACTCAGAATTTCTTTGCGTGAGGACTCTCAGGGCCATTAATCCAAATTAAAACTATGAATTTAAAGAAGGTGAATGTTATTGAATCCTTGATTGGGCATCCTTATTCAGCATTCAAGTGGCTGCAATTTGCTCTCACTTATTCCAGTCTGAAAGTGAATTAAACTACTCACACGGGTTTAATGCCATTTAACTAACAAATGTTCAACCCAAGTTTACACTAACTTTTAGAGTGTTTGTGTGTCAACAAACTGTGGCTTACAGGTAATATTTTTCATAGATACAATATGACTTTCCTATATAGAATGGAAAAAGTTCTTCTTAGTCGAATTTTTGGTGCTTCAGCCGTAAAAAAAATGTACAGTTAGCTCTTCTTGGAAACTGAATATATTTCCAGTAAGACTGATTTAATAACTGAATGCCTGAGTGAAAGAACATCTATGGGATTTTCCAAATAAAATAAAGGAAATTCCAAATCATATATTCATGTATTTAGAAACTCCCGTTTCAACTCTTGTCCTTCCATTCCTTCTGTTTTAGCCTGATTTTGAATATCATAAACTTTTTATTTTGTTTCACTCTCTGTAGTGTCACACAGGCAGATAGGAAGAAAGGCTACTTGCTGAATCCCTGCTGTTTAAAATGAACTAGCCTCTGAGAAGCTCTGTGCAGTTATTTACTCATTTCAAGGGCTATTCCTATTTAAAGGATACACTAACTCAGGCATTACACATATATATATATAAATTTCACTATTTTTCCTCAGCATGATGCATTTCCATGTATGGAAAACTATATAATGTTTCCCTTAGAAACTGTGAAATTCAGCACAGATAAATTTCATATAATTTTAGTGGACCAAAAGTGTACATGGAGGGGTTGTTTTCTGCTGAAGCAGACAAGAAAGCTGAAATGAACTTGAAAGTGATATGGGGTCTTGGCTTCATGAAAGAAAATGAAACAAGATGTTTAGATTGTTCCCTACTGAATTGCTGTGTGTCATGCTTGGGTCAATAAAGCTCACAGACTTAGTTTTTTACAGCAGTCACAAATTTATGATTAGGTCAGCAATAAGGTAGAGAGAAAGACTTTGTGCATTGAGCAAAAGGGTGTTCAGTTTCAGATCCCTTTATCCATCTACCCCTCTACACACTGGAAAGGGACAGACCACCGCTTGAATTGCACTCTGTGACCTGATACTTTAATGAGAAGGGCCCTTCCCTTGGTTTTATTTCAGTTGTTTCTTGGTTTGATATGGGTGGCACATACTTCAGTTCTACTTAGGAGACTGGCAATAGCAAAGAGTGTTATGGAAGCAGCTCTTGCAAAGCACTTCCCTTCTCTGTACTTTAGTTGGCTTTCTCAAAGAAAATGTTTTATGATGTCTGTAGGTTATGAACAAAAGATCTATAATATGCTTATCAACAACCAGTTTCAGGTGGTTTCTCAAGGATGGGGCTGCCTGTGCCTTATCTGTTCATAGAGCATCACAAAGAGCACAGGACTTTGCCTCAAGAAACCTTGGAGTGCATACTCATGGTGATGCTTGAGATGGGCTCAGATTCATGATCAACTGAGCATGTAGAGACTTCGTGGACTGAGCTCAGAACTGTAACTTGCATGCCTGTGACTGAGATCCCTTTCCCTAGATAGAAGCTTACATAGCAGGAGTTCACTGGGGAAAGCACACAGAAAAAAAGATGGGTTTTGGAATGACCTTCAGCTCAAACTTTTGTAGGCTCATAACTTCTTGACCACAATATAATCATGTGGACTATCTGACATATAACCCCAAAAGTGTAATGCATTAACAGCCATGATTAGGGCTGAGATTTTCACAGATCTCACCAGCAAACAGGTGTTAGATCCTATCTGAACATCAAAGGAATCCACATGCTTAACCTGTTCAGCCACCTCAGCCAAGCATCTAAAAAAAGGTAGGGTGAGGCTAAGTTCATTTCAATTTAGAAAAAAAAAAGTTTAGTGAAATATACATTTCAGATGCACCTCCTGTACTTGAGTGATAGCACATAATAAGGTAAGAATTATTACAGCACGGGACTTGATAATCTAAAGATGAAGTGAGACCAAGTGGTGAAGTGACTGTCTACCATAATGGACTAAAAACAGCAACAGGCAGGAGTTAACCAAGCAGCTTAACTCCATCAGTGGTCTCTATCTGCTACTCGACAGCTTTAAAGATGATATCTCACATGTCACCAGTTTATCAGCGTAGCTTCTTTCTTATTCCTTTTCGCAAATGTTGAGGACTAGAGCAAAGCTGCTACGCACCGCCAAGACATAGGTACTTCTGGACTAAAGACCTGTGCCACACACCAAGCGCTTCAGTGTTTCCCTTCTGCTCTTTGTAGTGGGACAGCGAGGTCAGCTTGGAGAGAGACTCAGAAATAGAACCCTGGTTTTCTTCCATTTGTACAATCACTGTACTGCTTCCCTCTAATAACACATGTGGGGATCTCCCATTGAATTTCTAATTGGTATGATGGGGAGATTTTATCCTCTGCCTACCGTAGTTAGTGTTGCTTACAATAGGGAAAGAAAAGATCAAAACACCAGTGAAGAGTGTATTTCTGTGATCAGGATTCAAAGCACAAATAATGATGTATCATAAGCCTAATTATTAGTTTTTAATTATAGCACAGAAGAGATGTTTGCCCTAAATAAACCGATTCCTGGAGCTTTACCTTGCTTGAAGGCTGAACTTTATGACAGTGCCAAAGAAAAAAATTTTCCAAAGATCAATCTGATTATGAATTATAAAGTCTGTCCTGGTGTAATTACAACATCTGTGCAGACATATTACGGTGCTCAAAAAATACATCATTTATGTTTCCAGAAGCAGAACAGAGCAAGCTTTGAAATCATGGAATCACAGAATGGTTTGGGTTGGAAGGGACATTTAAAGACGATCTAGTCCAACTCCCCTGCCATGGGCAGGGATATCTTTCACCAGATCAGGTTGCTCAAAGCCCTGTCCAACCTGACCTTGGACACTTCCAGGGATGAGGCCTTCACAACTTCTCTGTTCCAGGATCTCAACACCCTCATTGCAAAAAATGTATTCCTTATATCCAATCTAAATCCAGCTTCTTTCAGGTTAAAGCCATTGCCCCTTGTCCTGTGACTACAGGCCTTGGTAAAATGTCTCTCTCCACCTTTCGTATGAGCCCCCTTTATATACTGAAAGGCTTCCATAAGGTCTCCCTAAAGCTTTCCCTTCTCCAGGCTGAACAACCCCAGCTCTCAGAGAGAGGTGTTCCAGCCCTCTGATCATTTTTGTGGCCCTCCTCTTGACCCACTCCAACAGGACCACATCCTTCTGGACATGCTTTTTTTTATGCAGCCCAGGATACAATTGGCTTTCTGGGCTGCAAGCACACATTGCTGGCTTGTATCCAATTTTTCATCCACCAGGATCCCCAAGTCCTTCTCCACATGGCTGATCTATCCATTCACCTCCTAGTCTGTATTGATTTTGGGGATTGCCCTGACCCAGGTGCAGGACCTTGCACTTGTTGAACTTCATGAGATTCACATGGGCTCACTCCTCAAGCCTGCCAAAGTCCCTCTGGATGGCATTCCTTCCCTGAAGAGAATCAGCTGCACCACTCACCTTTGTATCATCTGCAGACTTGCTGAGTGTGCACTTGATTCCACTGTTGAAGTCATTGATGAAGTTATTAAATAGTTTTGGTCCTGGTACAGATCCTTGAGGGGCACCACTCAATATTGGTTTCCACTTGGACATTGAGCCATTGACTGTAACTCTGGATGCGGCCATCCAGCCAATTCCTTATTCATCTAACAGTCCATCTGTGAAACTCACCTCTCCAATTTAGCAGTAAGAATGTTGTGGTGGACTGTATCAAAGGTCTTGGAGAAGACCAGGTAGAAAACATGCATAGCTCTTCCCTTGTCCACTGATGCAGTCACTCCATTGTAGAAGGCCACTTGAAATGCTGATGTCTATTTATCTCTTCAGTTGTTTTACCCTTAACTAGCAATAAAGGAAAGTGGAGAGTATTGCCTTCAGGGAATCCTCTTTTACAACACAGAGGAACAAGAAAGGTGTTGAGGTGGCAGAGAGTTAGACTATGATTTTCCTGACCCAGTTCCTCTCTACAGCCAATAGGAGTTGAGTATATCAGTATATCTCTGAAAATATCAGCATTAGAGAAATGCTATCACTGAAAGTTACTTCTGTCTGGTGGAAGTTCATTAATCTGTAGAACAGTTCCAACTGACCTTCTAGAGGTTCGTTTCTTTTGCCCATCAGAACACTTCCGTGGGAAATCAGTGTGAAAGGGAGTAGTCTGTTGTACCTGCATATAAAGCCTTACCATTATGAATACGGACTAGAAGATATGATTTTTAAAACAATGGTATTCCTGTGAAAGAGTTTGTGTAGACACTCTTACACCACCATGAGGTGTTTTTTAGCAGTAGCATTTCATCAAATGAGAAAAGGCTATGCTTTTGTTTAGATATAACTCTATCTATCCTAGAAGCCAGCTTTACCATTTTAAGCATATCAGAAGAGTTCAAAACATCCAAATATTATTAATCAGACTTATAATGGAAGTGAAGGCAGAAATTCCTCTGAACATGTTTTCTTAGATGTGTGACTTTCTGCCTGATAGATTTGGACAGTTATAAACTCCGTTACTTGTGTTCTGAGTTGTCTGGACAAAAGTAGTCTCTATTCTTGAAGCCAAAGTGCTACATCAGTGTGGCAGTATCCCAAGGTAGCTTCCCCTGTTACCATGGCTAAATGCCTTCTAGACCCGACCTGATTTGCATCTAGCCATGAGCAAAGCTTTCCCTGTATGAGCCCCATGCAAACATCCCACTATCATTCATTAAAGCGTATTCACAGCCCAGTGCTGAAGTATCATCCCCTATTCATCTCTGCTTGACAGACTGTTTTTGATCATGGTCACACAGGGAGTACACAGCAGAAGTATGCCCCTAGCCCATCCTTCCTCCCGGAGGTTCTCACACTGTGATAAAACATAGCTCTGCTGCTCTGCAAGGCTGTGTGGGAAAATGCACCTGTGCTGTACCTGTCCTGAGTATTAGCAGACTATCCCATAGTGCCAGGCTGCCATCCTGCATAAGTTCAAGAAAAATTACAGAAATTTCACTTAAAGGCATTACAAGAAATCCATGTGGTTTGCATAACTGCTAATGACAGTCATTCCAGTCCTGGTGACAGAGCTTTTTGTATGTGACAAGGAAAAATTGGCTAAAGATGTGTGACAGCTGCTTGCGAACTCATTCAAACTGACAAAGCCCTTGAAGTAATGGCCTGTGTACACAGTGGTGAAAAGATTCACTGCAAAAGCAATCACTTTTAATTGTAAGAATTTCAGTGGCTCATGATTTTGTTTCGCACTGAGTCGGATTTCTTTAAATCAAGGGCACATTACAGTTTAGGCTGTAAAGGTATTTCAGGTCTATCGCAGTTTTTCAGCCAAAATATTTTCTGGCAAAATTCTTTCTCCAGTTTCAATATTTTTCTAAAATGAAAGTAAAAATATATATATAATTTGTAAATTATTTTATCTTTCTGACCTATATTTTATACTCAGTCCATCTGCCTAAGCTTTGATACTGGAATTTTTACATGTATCTAAGGTGGCCAGATGCACATCACGGAATTTTAATGGAAGTTTGATGCCTAAGAGTATTTCTGCATTGCTTTCCCTTTACAACACATTTTTTATTTGCTCTCTCCAAGACAGAGAGGAATGTTGTTGCCTCATTATGTCATTCAGCAGTGTCTGCCTGCTTTACCCAAGATACCAGGTGGATTTTGCAGTTTGAACTCTGTGTTCCCATGGTATGTGACCTACCTGAGTTTGCTAGAGTCCATCTACAGGGTCAGTAGTCATATCTTTAACTGCAATGCTGATAAGACGTTTCAAAAGCTTGGAAGTGGGTTTAATTATTGCTAATAGACTGTGAATCCTTCTTGGTGAAGTTCAGGAACTTGGAATCCCTGGAACAAAACCATGAAATAATATTGCTTTGGGCTCTTACCATTCAGATCAGCATAGAGTTGAATTAGCTATAAAATTTTATTTTAGTGATTAATCACAGCAAAAGTGCTAGTGATTTTAGGAAAAACACAGATTCACGCATAGAAACTAATAGGTGGAGAAAGTCCTGGGAACAGTGGAGACTTGCATGTGCCAATCAACACATAAAACATCATAACTAGCAGTAAAAAAGAAGTCAAATGCAATGGTGAGATGTAACAGCTGGATCATAGAAGCATTAGTGATTGTTCAAGATGCTGGAAAAAATCCACCTAAAATATTACAGATTTTTTTGGTTATTTTTTAAAAAGTTGAATCAAAAACCAGATGAGAAACATAACAGCTACTGGGATGATCAATAGAATGCAGAGCCTTTTTATAAAAAGTTACTTAAAAAGCTTTGCTTGTTTAGTCTGTCAAATGAAGTCTCGGAGAGGATATGACTGCTCTATAAAGATCCTTGACGGGTAAGCATCAGGAAGGGAAAAACTATTTATGGTAAAGGATAGTGCTGACACAAGAATAAATGCATATAAACTAGCTACGAATGCAATTAGGCTGGATATGAGGAGATTTTTAACCATGAGAGAAACAAAATTCTGGAACAGACTCCCAATTAGAAGAGTAAGGGTATAAAATCTAATTGACTTTAAGATAAAGTCATATTGGTTTATGAAAAGAATAATACAATATGTGTTATTAATGACTTGACTTCAGGAACCAGTCTTGTGTTCCCTTATTGTTATGCATAGACATATGTGTGGTTTACAAACTGTGTAAAGCACTACTGTTTCTTTCTACATTTTAAAAAATTCAAAGTCATTATCCACATGCAATTTTAATCCATTACTACTATGCCTGTACAGTGCCTTTCAAACTGAGTAGGATTCATTTTGACACAGTAAAAGTGATTAGTCATCAAAATAGTTTTATGAAATAACTAACCAAATGGGATGATGTGACTAGCACATTATCACCTCCCATTTGAAAGTCAAAGCTCACCTGTCACAACAGAGGAAACAGCAAAACAGAGAGACAGGAAAATTTGAGCTATAGAAACCATCATCTGATCAATGTTGTGATGAAAGACTACATACTCCTTTTCAATGAACATGTAACACCCCTTCCCCTCCACTAAAAATATTTTGGATACTAAAAAATCAGAGCACAGCAATCCTTTGTAGAATTAACGATAATTTTCTGAATATAAATCAGGACAAGTAAATCAATGCTAAAATATTTTTTCCTGAAGTCTGTGATACTTTGGTAGATAGTTGAGGAGGCAGGAAGGTTGAGACCACATTTAGTAAAAAACCTGATGTGCTTTTCTATCCACAAGGTGTCATGGTTTTGGCTGGGATGGAGTTGACTTTCTTGCTGGCAGCTGGTATAGTGCTGTGTTTTGGATTTGGGATGAGAACAGTGTTGATAGCACACTAATGTTTTCAGTTGTTGCTAACCAGTCAAGGCCTTTTCTGCTCCTCACACAGCCCCACCAGCAAGTAGGTTGGGAGTGCACAACAAGTTGGAAGGAGACACAGCTGGGACAGCTGACCCCAACTGACCAAAGGAATATTCCATACTATATGATGTCATGCTCAGTATATAAAGTTGGGGGAAGAAGAAGGAAGTGGGGGACGTTCAGAGTGATGGTGTTTGTCTTCCCAAGTAACCGTTATGCATGATGGAGCTCTGCTTTCCTGGAGACGGCTGAACACCTGCCTGCCAATGGAAAGCAGTGAATGAATTCCTCGTTTTGCTTTGCTTACATGTGCGGCTTTTGCTTTACTTATTAAACTGTCTTTCTCTCAGTCCATGAGATTTCTCAATTTTACTCTTCTGACTTTCTCCCCCATCCCTCTGGGGGGTGAGTGAGTGAGTGGCTGCATGGTACTTAGTTGCTGGCTGGGGTTAAACCATGACACAAGGTCATCAACTATGGTGTGAATCTTTGAACTTGTAGAAATAGGTTTTCATGTTCCTGTTTGTTATGTATGTATTGAAATCTAAGATTAATCAAGAATTCCATCTTTAAAACTTTTAACTACTGCCTAAATTTTTCTGAAAGAAAAAAAAATACCTTCAGTATTGTCTGCATTGTTCTTCCTATGATTCTCACCTCAGTAATCCTACTTCATTACAGAAAGTGAAAAAAAAAGTCATACAATCATAGGATAGAATCATAGAATGGTTAGACTTGAAAGGGACCTTAAAGATCATCTAGTTCCAACCCCCTGCCTTCAGGAACCTCCAGGTTCTTCAGATGGTCTTGAACCTGGTCTTCTACAGTGGGCTGTTCCTCATTCTCCCAGTCCCTGCCTTTGCATTCTGCAACTTGGGCGATGTGGCTAGAGCACTTGCCAGTAGAAGACCGAGGCAAAATACTTGTTGAATACCTCAGCCTTCTCCATAACTTGAGTGACCAGGTCTTCAGTTTCCTTCTGGAGAGGGCCCACATTTTCCCTAGCTTTCTTCTATCACCAACATACCTATAGAATCTTTTCTTGTTGCCCTTGACATCCCTGGCCATATTTAATTCTATCAGGGTTTTAGCTTGCCTAACCTGATCCCTGGCTGCTTGGACAATTTCTCTGTACTCCTCCCAGGCTACCTGTCCTTGCTGCCACCCTCTGTAGGCTTCCCTTTTGAGTTTGAGCTTCTCCAGGAGCTCCTTGGTCATACGTGCAGGTGTCCTGGCATTTTTAACTGACTTCCTCTGTGTTAGGATGCATTGCTCCTGAGCTTGGAGGAGGCGGTCCCTGAATATTAGGCAGCTTTCTTGGGCCCCTTTTCCCTCCAGGGCTTTATCCCATGGTACTCTGCCAAGAAGATCCCTGAGGAGGCCAAAGTCTGCTCTCCTGAAGTTCAGGGGAGCAAGCTTACTGTGCACCCTCCTTGCTTCCCTAAGGATCTCAAACTCCACTATCTCATGGTCACTGCAGCCAAGACTGCCCTTGAGTTTCACATTCCCCACCAGCCCCTCCTTGTTGATGAGAACAAGGTCCAGCATGGCATGTCTCCTTGTTGGCTCCTGTTGGAACCTCCTGGATTGCTTATGCCCTGCTGTGTTGTCCCTCCAACACATATCAGGGTGGTTGAAGTCCCCCATGAGGACCAAGGCTTGTGAATGTGAGGCTGCTCCCAGCTGTCTATAGAGGCCTCATCTGCTTGGTCTTCCTGCTTGGGTGGCCTGTAGCAGACCCCCACTGTAATGTCACCTGTCCCTGCCCTCCCTTTAATCCTGACCCTTAAGCTGTCGGTCAGCTCCTCATCCATCCCCAGTTGGATCTCCATGCACTGCAGCTGGTCCTTGACATAGAGGGTGACACCCCCTCTTTGCCTCCTCTGCCTGTCCTTCCTGAAGAGCCTGTACCCTTCCATTCCAACACTCAGGTCATAGGAGCCAACCCACCACATCTCCGTGATTCCAGTAAGACCACAGCCCTGCAAGGGTGCACACATGTCTAACTCCTCCAGTTAATCCCCCATGCTACATGCATTTAAGTTGGGCCACTGATGAATCTGACTTACTGGCTGGAGTGTCTGGTATTCCTTTGTGCTGTAGTCATTATTGGGACTTATCTGGATTTCACACCTAACTGTGTAGTTGAGAAAATTACATAGATCTGCGGTTATTTCCATTTAAATTACAATAAAAATATCAATGCAAAACCTCTATGGACTTTAATTTAATAGACCTGTAATTACAGTTGCTGTTTACACAGACTTAAACCAACAAAAAACCCTAGGTATAAATAAAGGCATCAGTCATCCAGCCAATAAGGAAAAGCAAAAGAAGAAACTCTACTTTGCCTCTCCCTCTGACCAAAACTGCAAGCTTTTCCCCAGAGCTGTCAGATCAATAGCTTCTGCATGCATGAGAAGACCTTGTAGCAGCTTTGTGAGATCTGTTCCACGCTTCATGGGAGATGCCCTTCCGATGATACCCTTTCCCTTAAAATAAAAGGCAATCAGTTTGCATCACTCAGCTAATCTCACCCCTCTAAGTACATCTAAAGGAAATAAAGTGTTCTTCAAACAAATGTGTTCTGTGCTATCAAGAAATGCATGGCTCGCAGTTCCACACCTTGAAAAGAGGTGGCAGACCATGAGGCAGCCAGCATGTGCTTAGTAGGCAAAGGCATGCTGGACTGTCTTTGAAAGCTCCAATTAAGTTTTTCCAGCATCATGGTATTGTGGCTGAGCCTCATGTAATGCTTGGTTTTGTTTTTCTAATTTGAAGGTGTCCATGGCTGAGATAAAGATAGCAAGACCACACCTAAAAGAAATGAGTACTTGCCTGTTACCTGTGTCAAAATAGCAAAATAGATTCTGCACCCAGATCAATGAACAGCATGTGCCAAGGAACAGTGTCTAAAATCATGCCTGGTATGCATCCTCCTGTGTTTAAGAAGGAGCAGAAGCTTTAAGTCAAAGAGGCTGAGATTGCATCACCATTTTCTCTGCTTCTCCCAACATACTGAGGTGAGTTTCTGGCCAGTTCTCTAATTCTTACGCATTTCTTGCATGGCCATTGGCTGAGGCCTGAGCCACATCAATGAAACGGGATGGAATATACAATTTTATTGAATGTAGACTTTATAGCAGATGGTGCACCGTAGGCCTGCTGCATGGGCCTCATAGCCATGATGAGTAAAGGAGCAGCTGAGTTACCCTACCTTCACTTCTCCTTGGTTGGTGAGACTATTGTTTGAAACTTCGATTTATTTGCAAGCCTGTGGAGATCAAGAGTGATGCTGTGACTAAGCGTTTTTACAGAAACTGTGGTTTCAAAAAGCTTTACATTTTCCTTATTATTAACTGTTTCTCAAATCCCTTTTTTTTCCTGTAAATTATCTGATAAAACCGAAGCAGTGCTGGTAACAACCTCCACTGAGTGAAAGCCTAAAAGAACAACACATTATACTTTAATTGTTGTCTTAGCTGAGGATTCAGCAGCACTGCCTTCCATTAATAGAATTTGTACATGACGTCATCTCACATAGTCTTGGTGTCTGAATGTGTTTTTGTTTTTAATCAAAATAGACTTGTGATCAGTGCTAATTTATTGATGAAATTAAGACTCAAAAAGCACTGTAGAGATAGATACAATAAATTAAAGCTGATTTTAAAGATGATTTAATCAAGATGAGTCCAATCTTGAGACTGTGTTAGCTTTACAAAGTTGAAGGCTTCACTGATTGCATTAAAATCACTTTAGACATGTGGTATCAGATCAGACAGAGTCACAAATAAACCACTTTTCTCCATAAGAAAACACACTTCATGAAATTTTCAGGACATCATTCATTATACATTTTCTTTTGGTGCCTCCTTGAAATGCTCTACTACAGACACTGAAAACACAATCAAGATCACATCATCTCAAAAGCATTTTCTTCCTAAATGTACAGTCCCTGATTGTGTCCCAAATAATAAGCATATTAGCTTTATTTATTGATGTGGTCCTAAGCTGTGTAAGTAAAGTTATAAATGACGCTGAAAACCACTGACATGAGGGAAGGTATAAACCATTGATATTCTACAAACCTTAAATTCTAAACATTTAAATTGTCTTGCTGTGCCTCAGATTGAATACTTTTTTATAAATTCAGTCTTGAGGAATTTAGTGGGTTAAAGCAGAGTAGCTGCTTTTGTAAAATATTGGAGGCAGTGGTTTATATCAACAGAAGAGTTCTTTTCCTGTTGTGTATAAATGCCACAAGTTTCTACTTCTCTGAAGAAGACACTGCTCATGACCAATGACCACTATTTTATATTATGGACTTTCTTCCAACACTTCATGCAGATAAATCAAAAGTAGATGAAATTCTAAGCACTTCTAACTGCTTTGATTAAACATTATTTCATACTTCTTGGCACTTCGTAAAATCAAGAACACAAAGCATCAAAGCTGAGTCTGGCATGAAGAGTCAGAAGTGACACCATGGAAGGTTTTTCTGCTTCAAGACCTTTCTGGAATCTGCAGTCATTTGAATCTCCTATAGCAGTCTGAGATTGAATCATGAGTTGGTTTTGCTGCATGTCAAGGACTTCTGGTCTAGTTGTTATTAAGGTCTGTAGTTAGATGATCTCCAGTATGTAATAGATAAAATACATGGCTGTCCTCTTGAAAAATAACATCATTTACATTACTGATTTTCATCTAGCACCATTGTATTGATAAAACACAATGTTTCCAAACAAACTCTGCTATGGTCTAATTGGTGTATGGAACCAAAGTCTTTGAATTTGAGTTCATTAAAGCCAGTCAGTTGTTTCCTAACTGAAATAATGAAAGTTTATTTTTTAAAAGACTGTTTAAACTCCTGTCTCAAACTCAGTAGGGCAATAACACCATACATGTTGCATCCTCCACATTTTGAGCACAAGATTAATAGTAATGACTTTATTCTAGCACCAGATTATCTCTGCTAATACTCAGAAGTCTTCTGAATTACTGTTCATGCTGTGCCACAATAGGGAGGCTTCATTGCTGTTCTGGATAAGGATCATTCTCTTCATAGATTTCAGCATGGCAGACTGAAGATATTAGCTGATTCCCATACCTTGCCTGGTATGGTATGATTTTGGTTGTGTATCTATAAACTGACTGTAGACACTTCTTTCCTTTAGAAGTGGTTGTTAAATAGCAGGTTGTTGGGTTTTGGTTGTTTGGGTTTTTTTTTCATCTTCTTAAAAGCCTACCTTGCTTTGCATCAAGTCTTTGACACCAAGTAATAAGAAATCCTTAGGAAACAGTATGCTATGACAATGATCCCAGTGCCGCTTGTGCCAATCAAAACCATATGAATGAAATTCACCTCTAAACCAAGACATTTAAATCTGAGCACATATATGTAGGCGTCTGAATGACAGTTATGGCACCTAAGCTTGCTTATATAATGGTTATAACCATTAGAGACCTGCTCAATTCTGGGAACAGATCTCACACAGCAGTTCACCTTACCCGGACAGTGGTACCTTAGGCTGGATTCTGTTGTCCAAATACAGGCAGAAGGTTGCTGTGTTCCTCTATCATGTCTGCCACCACTGTGTGGACGTCTCAGATACCCCAGGGTATCTCATCATTAGACACTTATGTTTAGGCAGCTGAATACCACTGACAGTGGCTGGTTTGTTTTTATATCCTTCCCAGTCACTACTGCTATCAGAAGCATAGAAATTGTCCAGGTGAAACTGTTCAGAGCTGCAGTCTCTAGAAATCTCAGAGATAATACCTATGAAAAGCCATCATTGAACTGTATCAGAACATGCCATATTATTCAGCAGAAATGCACTTTGGAAAACAAAAGATACCTTTGTATCTTTTTAAGGGCAGAAGGATATTTATATTCTTATGCAACAGTTAAGATGGGAGAAATGGTAGGAGGGGGACAGAGAGAGAGAATGGAGGAGGTGGAGTGAGGACAGAAACAAGAAAACAGAATGGAAGCAAAAGTGACTAAAAATGACTCAAATGACTCTACAGGAAAATGAAGCTGCTTTTCCTCTCATTTTGCTTTTTAGATAGGTTGTGATCACTAAATATTTTAAGTAGATAGAAGTTTGTTCCTGTTCTTCCAGCTCTAACTTGGAGTCACAAAAATAATACTAGGAGCCATAAGAAAGTTTGCAAATGGTCACATATACAATGCCGGTTGTGGATCACTTATTTTTTTGCATACACAAAAGCTAAGCACTGAGGAGAGAACCTGGCCTTAAATGCAATATCCTGATCCCACTGCAATCAGTTGTGAATCTCCTCTGGATTTCATTGGGAACATGATTTGACCTTGAGAAAATAGCTCTGTGTGAAAAAAAGTTCATCACATAATGCAGTGTTCTGGGGTATTTTATCTGAAAAACATGTGCTGTATTCATACCCCCCAAAAGAAAAGTAAACATTTTTTTGCTTGGCATAGCGTTTCAAATGCATATCCACAGGGGGAAAAACACTTAGGAGCTGTGAATCGCATTTTGAATCAAAGCCTTTAAAAGGTGGGGGAAGGCTGAGCCTTCCTGGACCCGCTGCTAGCAGTTCTCATATTTCTGTAAAGGGTAATCAGTTGTGGCACCAGCAGCACGAGAGCCGGATGCCAGCGCTGGCAGAGGAGTCCCCGTTGTGCCTTATGACTGGCTAAGCAGCTGAAGGGCAAAAGGAATCCTTTTGCTTTAAATATCAAACATGTATTTTAAACTTTAAACACGGAAGCTGTTCTTCTGAGAAAGGTATTAAAACTGGTAGAAGCACGGTTTATGGTCTGTCACTGGGGAACCATGTTACTTTCCTGTAGTACGGTACATTCAGGATAAATAAGAATGCTTTGCTGTCTCAGTTCTTTGTGAAGCAGTTTTTTAGGGCCATCAATTACCGTGGTAATATTTGTTTGTGCTGTCTGTAGGAAAAAGGGTACCTTTGCATGAAATACTGGATGGCCAAAGGCAAACTGCAAAAAGAAATCAAGGGGCTGGAGGGGATTTGAAGAAGGATTTTGAAAGGGAAATCGGTGCATTTAACTTAAGAGGTGATGAAACATTAATCCAACTTATAAATCTTTGATAAGTGGACTTTTGAGGTAGAGAAGGAGTGTTCAGGACAGCACTCAGCGGAACAGCTGAGAACAGATAGAGTCGCACAGAGACAGAAAGGGGTGTGATAAAACATGAAAAAGGAAAACTTTGAGTGAGAAGTATTGGTCTATAGAATAGTCTCCAATGTCAGTGATAGAGATACTACTATTTTGAACTCTTTATTAACATTACTTTATATTACAGTAGTGAGCAGACTCTAAATGAGATCAAGGTCTTTTATACTGAACCATAGCTGAGAGCAAAATATGTTTTGAGATAGTCCCTGCCTTGGAAATCTAATGAGATTGATAAGGCAAATAAAAGAAGTAAAGGCAGCAGAAACTTTCCTAAGGTTACCACCCGAGTCAGTGATGGGTTTATTTATTTATTACTAATTTATCTAATGAGATAAAACCATGACACATGGACTTTAAAATTATAGCTGTGCACTAAGAGGAGATGAGCTGAACAACCCTTTCACCTGAAAAACTCTCCCATTTGCTATAATTATCTCACATGAACAAGCAGAGCAATGCAGTGGCATTTTGAGTGCATTGTAAGTTATTAGCATTTACCTCATAATCAGAACTGTGTTAGACATTAACTCTGAATATTGTAAGCTCCTCTTACAGCTGGTAAATACTTTTCCCTCATTGCTTCCTTTTGCTGAAAAATGCATGAAATTGGAGTTAAGAGAAAAGTCCCTCTAGTGAAGACTGCATGACTCTAGCCAAGGCGCTGCAATAACCTCCAGTTTTATGTAGATTAGCACGCCTTTAATAGGCATACACTTATTTGGGAAGATCTTATGACACTTAAAAATTTTTAGGAAGCCTGGGAAGCCTTAATAGTTCTGCAGATCTCTGTGGCTGCAGAGAGAAAGGCTCTCTGTGACAGAGGTGCCATGTTTGACAATCAGAATTACCAGAAAACAGCATATTTGCATGCAGACTCCGGGCTCTTAGAAACAGTATTTATGTCAATGAGTGTATTTTACCACATATCAGCAAATGCTACAGACATTCCTAGTATTCTTTTAATGACAAAATGCTGGATCACAGCCTTAGTAGTACCCAATATACTGTATAAATGCAGTTTTTACAGGATGGAAGAAGATGCATTAAGCAATACACTTCATATTTTGCTGTTTTTTTGCACTCATTAGTGAGATAATATAAAATAATATTTAAGAAAAATTTGCACAGAAAAGAAATAGTGTTAGGAGGCTTATATAGCCCCCTGGAAAAATAGTGCAATAGCAGGATGTAGTTTTATGCACAAAAATTATGTGCAATTTATTTTAAAAAATTACTATTTCTCAGAAAAAATGATTGCACATATGCTTAACTTCATGTAGGTAAGTAGTTCTTGTTGGGCTTGGTCTTTATTTCCTTTTCTTCACATTTTACCACCTTTTCCTCTCTTTTCTGTGTCTAACTTTCCATTTGTCTTTTTCATCCTTTCTAAAAGCATTTGTTCCCTGCACCTTCTTTCTGCCTTTCATGGCTTGCCTCTGGATGGTTCTTCCCAGTAACCAGGAAAGGAAATCTGCACAACAGAGAATGAATGAGTTTTAAATGAAACAGGGTGACAGTGTGGCATTCATTGCACGTTTACATGCCTATAATACACTTCCACAAAGAATAAACCTAAAAATCTGTGTTCCATAAAATCACCTTTCAGGTTTTAAGACAGCTGAAGATACCCAGCAAACATACTGGAAGAACGATACCCTTAAATATAGATAAATTATCCCTCAGTAGGATTGTCTTGAGTTTCTTGGGTACACAAAAAATATGCTTTCTGCCACTTTTTCTCACTGCATTTCCCTTCTTCTAGTTGACTGCAGCTCCTGCAATATGTCAGGCATTGTGCAGATACAGAGGCACAGATTCTGTTGCAGTATGGGCAGTCTAAACACATGAGAGAGTGAGAAGCAACACTCCAGGTAAACCCTTGTCAATATTTCCTCCCCTCTCCCAAAGGATTTCTCCTGACTGTCCCTTCTCTCCAAGTGCAAAATGCCCCTGGACAGGTAGTTAAGGGCATTTTGGTTTCCTTCACCTCAGATCACCATCTGGCAGATTCCTGTTCAGCAAGACTCTGGGGGAGAGGATGAACAGTCAGATGGGAACCAGCACACTAATGGTTCTGCTGAAAAGGTAGGGATTTACCCACCCTTCTTTTCTGTACTCCTCCCTCACTGTTTCCTATCCTGGTGACCATGCTCATTCATTGCTTAAATTCTTCCATTTCTCACAGGACCTGCTGATTTGCCTTTTTTTCCTCCTTTTTTCAGCTTTCACACCTGACATGAAGCCATTTGGTTTCCACTTGTGACTACTTTTTGTTTCCTCCTTTCTCTAGCTGCGGGCTCCCGTGACACTGGTGAATCCCGCAGCACCATTTCTCAGAGGAGGCCAGGATTCAGCGTGAGAAGACGTGGGCATCCCTGCAGTTTGGCAGCTGACAGCAACCATGGCGTGTACGGTCTGCCTGAGTTGTCTCCAGTTCTGTTTTGGGGCCACGTTTAGAAGTGATCAATTTTTGGTAATTGTAATTCAAGCTTTTAAAAATCACGTGGCATTAGTTATCATAAATGCTAGTCTTTTCCTTCCCTTCCAGTGCTTGTGGCTTTAGTTTTAATATTTTCCACCTCTTAATGTGACAAAGAAATATCCACATTATGAAAAATTTAAAGTCACAGGAGAACTGGCGCTTTCAGGAAAATCCCCAAAGGCTACAAAACTGCATGATAAGACCCAAGGAGTTGACAACATAGAGCACGGTGCAGAGGAACCGGCAGCCAACACTGCAGCTCCAGCTGCACGCACTTGAGGGCTGGAGTTCAGGGAGATTAATCCCGTGTAAGAAACACATGCCCTTTATACCTCCCGTGAGCTGCTCGGCCTAATGAGAGATATTGACAGCTCTGAAAAGACAGCAAATGTACAGAAAGCAACTTAAAGAGCACTCACATGCCTGTGCATATGGGCTGCAGCTGATATGCCTGCAGTACCTTACGTCCAGCTGGCTTAGATACCAATAGCAGAATACTCACAGCAACACAATTTTGGCAAACGGTTGTATAGCTGCACTGAAGCCTCAGGGATCGTCGCTCTTGGTACCTAAGACAGCTAGCTTAGAGCTAATTATCCCTCTCTGTGCTATAGTCACACTGGCTGAAAGAAGTCATCCATCAGAAGATGCTCGGTATGTCACATGAATCTCCAGTGGACTACTCAAAACGCCACCCGCTATCCTACCAAACACCTGCTCCTCCTCGCTGACCTGCACTGGGATCCATGGGCATCAGGGAGGCTGAGGTGGGACACTCTTCTGCCCCACCCCCCGTCTGTCTTTAGGATGGAAATTCTGCTTTGCTGTTGTATGCTTCATGGGGCAGCGGTGTGCAACCCTGTGAGAGGAACACTGGGGGAAGACGGGCGGCAGTTCCAGCACGGCATCCTTTGCACTGTAGCTGTGCAGAAACTGTCCTTTTTGCGTGGTTCACCAAAATGCAGAAAACTTGTAAAATATGCTGCTGTCTAAAGATTATTTATGTGTAAACTCAGAAGGAATGTGACGAGCTCCGTTGGGAAAGAGCAAAACTAGGTAAACAGGCAACATCACTGGAGTTGAAATTGAACTTTGACAAGTGCAATATAATGCACATTGAAAGGAATGATTTAAGTTATAAGTACACACAGATGGTCCCTGAATTAGCTTCAGTCTCATGTAATAAAGAATTGGATTTTGTGGCAAACAGCTCCCAGTCTGCTCAGAGAATGGGAAAGCAAAAGCATTTAGGTATCTTATGGAAGAAAGAAAATGATGTGTTCAAAATCAGTGCTTGTACATACATGTAGACATATGACAATGGTTTCCAAAGTGTTTAAATGACTTAGATCCATAAGCAGACTATTATTTGCATCACCTAAAGTGTGACTTGAAAGTCTGCAGGTAATTAATTTCATGTGAATAAGGGAGAACTGTTACTTGCCAATATCTGTAAGCACCAGTGTGCTTGCTCCCCAGCCCTTATCGGCTGAAAATGCATTGAATTGAATCATGGAACCCATGATTGCCTTTTATGGGTAAGCATTGCTACCTTCGTCTCCCACGTTTGGAGAAGACCAATTTAAATTAATGGTCTGGTATTATAAGTCTGAACTTTGTGTTGCCCTATGCAGGGCTGTGTCTGGGTACGGTTCAGACTTTTGGGCTGGTTCCAGGCAGCTCCTTGCTGGGTGTGTGGGAAGCTGAATTGCCACGTTAGGAAATACGTTCTTTATGTAGGATAGAGAGACAGGTGCCATCTTAAAGCTTCTGGGAATTTCCTTCTGAGAGCTATCTCCCCATGTTTGGATAGGGATCATGAGTATTTAAGGCAGGTGCAATGAAGCAGTCTTTTGGACCAAATTGTTGTTGTTTATACATCTATAGACAGTAATTTGAACACTACAGAGTTCACATGCTACTGAATCAGCAACCGGTATGTGGCTCAGTATCCCTGAAGATCTGAACCTGGTAAAAACCCTGAGTCATGAGTTTTAAATAAGGTATTTTTAAGACTGGGATTCTCCTCAAGGAAACACGTTTCAAATGATCAGAGCTACTGTGAAAGCAGAAAAGTCATGGCCAGTGAATGGCCACAAATACTTAATTCCTAGATATAGCTGGAACATTAACAGAAGACCATCATGGCTCAAGAACAAATGACAAATATGACTCATTACAACTTGGAGACCAGCTTAAGAAAAGATCCATTCAAATCAATAATTAGAAATAAAACCACAGCAGAGAATGTATGAAAATAATTTCTACCATGCAGCACATGAATAACTAAAGGTGTGTGCTCCCCTTCTGAAATCACAGGTTTATTTTTATAAGTGCTTCAAATCTGCAAGGATAATCTGTAGCAAAGTATGACTAATAGCCTTCAAACAGGAATAATTAGACAAAATAATCGTAAGTTGCACCATAGGTCATTATTTGAAAAATAAATTAACACCCCACCACATCTAAATTCCCTCACCAGTGCATTTACTACCCAGTAATTCTCAAGTAAGCTGAGTTAATGTTCCAATAAAACATTCAGGCACAGTGAAGCTGAAAGGCATACACAGCACAAAGCATTTTTTAAATAGTCAAAAATGGTATTGCATACAATTAAAAATGGGAGATGTAATTTAACTGTACATATAGATATGGTATCTGGTAGCAGAAACATGTAACTGTACAGCTAAAGTCCAGCAAGGCCAAAAAACCATCAGTAACACTGTTTGGCACGGCAGCTCCACACTAGTGTGTGTAGAAATGAGCTTCATTGGCAAAGCGATGTGGTGCTTTTTCAGTGATCGCACAGTTTGATGGCATCGCAATGTTACTTCTCAGGACCCTCAATGGACTTGCTTTAATATTTTAATGAGATTATATATTAGGATAGCTATCTGTTTACCTAGAAATAACTATGTATGCTGCTTTCTGCCCAACACAATATTGCCTTCATTCCTCCACGCTTGCAGTAAAACTTCTTTCCAATGTAATCTCAAGGAACAATGATTTTATATAAACATAAATGGGGGTGCTAAATATATAGGAATACTTTTCTGCCTCCCCAGGACTGAGTGTTAATTGTAGCATGACTGCAAATATATCTCAAGAAATAAAAATATAAAATGGTATGTTATAAAATGGATGGGGAGAAAAATGTTGCTCTCCTTTACTTATGTGCTTCATGCTGTATATCAGATGACAAAACTTGCATAAATGAGATAGTTGAAAATAATATGAGCCTGAATATTTCATTTTATTCATTAATTCACATAACCATAAAAAAACCCCTTATGTCCAAAATAAACACTCTAAAAACCCCATGATGCTGCTTAAAACACAGAAAAATGAATACCAAAACATAGTAAAGATTCAGCTCGATGTAGTCTTTTACCTGCAAGCCCAGCAATTTGCAAGCTCAAATACACTCCCAATTCTAACATTTCCCATCCGTCTAATTTCCTGTACTTCCCTCCAGTATTCAAAAAAGGACAGAAAACAAGGTTTGCAGCCCTGCAGGTCCCCAGGGCCAAGGTGAGCCAGAGGGGAGAGGGAGCTGCTGAGTGGTGGGGCTTCTACAGGGAATGTCCGAACAGCCACTTCTCACCCATGCCAGGGAAATGGCAAATACAGGCTGGGCTTCTGTTATTAATGCAAAAAGGCACAGTCTTGCTCACAAAAGTAGTCCTTAACTTGAACAGTTGCAACTTGTCTTTGGAAATAGGATTTTTGCGTGAATGAGTTCTGATGGGCATTGGAAGAAAACAACTGTGCAGAAACTTTTTTAGCAAGCCCTGTTCTTGGGAGGGTTTTGCCTCTGTAGCAGATCGGCACATGGTCACTGTGTTGGGGGGTTATACAGGGTGACTATACCCCAGTGCAACTCTGTCAGTGTGAAACTATCACTAATAAAGCAGCAGAGAAACACAGCCCATGTCTTTGGTTGCCCTCACATTCCTGGCGCGTCATGGCCAAGTGCAAACAGGCAGATGTTCATTTTCCCTGTGCTCAGAGCCAGGCGACCGCAGGACTGCTCTGATCTGGTGGCCATGGGCTACATGGGTTTCCAGCTGTGTGTCTAAATGGTTTCTGGACAAGAGCTGGTTTGCGTTGCCCTTGGCGGTGGGTGCAAACCACACTACCATGGTACCATCAGTGCCTGCCTCAGACTCTCACTTCTCTTTCACCAATACAGATGTGGAAAGGCCACAGCATGCTCCCTTCTGAACCTTGGTCGCCAAATACTCTGTCATCTGAAGTTAGTTTTTCCTGGTTCACAGCCTTGCCTTACTGCTTTTTGGTTACCTCCATCCTTCCCAGAGAGAAGTGGGAGTCAGCAATGATCCCACTTGCTACCTTTGAAACCGCAGTGCTACAGCAAAGAGACAGCCCCCAAGCGCTCCAGCATTCCCAGGTTAGGGACACGCACAGCCCAGTTCCAGAGGTTAATTGTGTTTGTTAAATGAAGTGTTACAAAGGAGCAAGATATATTATCTGACATGGCAAAAAATAAAGTGGGCCTTTCCAAAGTTAAATGATGTAAACTGGGGACTATATGCATTAAAGACACAGATGGGTTATATGGAGCTGCAGGACAGAGAGTTTTGGCAATCTGTATAAATGCTTTCATCTAGAAATGAGAATCTGTGACTGAATGTAGTTGGCTGAGTATAAAACTTCAGCAGCCTCAGCACTTGCAGTGACACTTAAAGGCAAAATATCACATCTGAATGAGAAAACTGGCTAAAATAGTTAGCTATATAAACTAGAACATGACACTCTGGAGGAAAAAAATGAAAAACCAAACCAACTCAACGTAATGCCAGTATAAATGCAGTTTAGTCCATGTTGTAGGTGAATAAATGCAACTATCTTTAAACTGGTCCTTTGATATAAAGCAGTGTTTAGAAAAAGATAATAACTTAAAGTAATGATACAGTTAAATAGTTCTCTAACCTTTAAAATCACATAACAATGAATAAACACGCTTGATAACATGGAATAAGCCAAATTTATCCTTTAGCAAGTTTAAGGAAGATACATCAAGCTTGATGTGAGAAAAGGAGATTGGGGTTCCAGTTTGGTGTGATTGGTTTACATGATCACTGCTTTTTTTCTTGGATTATCTTTGAGGATGGAAAGGTTTGCCTGAATCCCATGACATAAAAGCACTGTGTGCAGTTGCTCAGAGCTGCCCACTGGTATGTAGCTGAGATACCTTTACTTATTTCTTGAAATGCACCCTCAGAAATATGCACTGCCAAGATTTCTCCCTTTACTGCCTTTCAACAGGACTGTGCAAGTCCCCCCAAAATTGTTTATAATAATAAGGAAGCCATCTCCAGCCATGTGCTGTGGAGAAAAAAAAATCTTATCCTCTTCTGCTTCTGTTGGTAACCCTGGATTTTGTTCTCTGGATGCTCCCACATTATTGTCCTTAGTACAGATGTCATTTAATGCACTTAGGCTACAGCAGATCTTGGTTCTTTAAATGCCGAGTCAACCAAATTCAGCTACTCTGCCCAAAAGATAAAACTACTTTCACATTTGTCATCAAATAGCGCTTCTGGGATCCATTAATGTGGAATATGATTCTCTTCTCCATTAATGCTGAAGGGCTTATTAGAAATTGCACTCATACAGTAGCAGACACTGGACTTTCCCTTTGGAAAAGAAAGTTCATTATTAAGACCTTTACATTGGAAGTATTTATAATATACTTTGGGCTCAGTCTCTTATAAAATTTTCTGGAAATGCTGACACAGAATTTCTCATCCAGAAATGCAACTTAGCTAATCAAGAAATAAAATAGCACTCACTCTATTTTTAATAGAAGATGAGTTTTAATCGCTGATCACTTTTGGATTTCCTTTTTCACCTGGTATTATTTCAGTTTTTGAATTTTATAAAGTTAGGGGTTTTTTTCCTGCTTTAGTTCCACTAATTGTGACCTGGAATGTGAACTACTTAAAGACAAACATTTACTTTGTTTTTGAAAAGTTTCTCAGGGAGCAAAAACGTTATATAGATGTTAGCAGAGAAATGATTATTTAAAAATTATAAGAAAAGATGACATTATATCAAATGTGAGTATTGTGTTAAAGAGATAATAATTTCAGGATTTATTTCTGATGCTAAAAATTGAACAAAAAAATACAAAGCACTAGCTTCAGGGTAGATTTTAGCATTTATGTTATTTTTGAAATGTAATCAAGAAGCTTCGGTACACGAAAATGGGAAGAAAACCTCAGAATTTTACAGGCGGTTCATCAAAATGCTGAGACAAAAAGTCCCAATGCACTTTTATGTGACATACTATAAAGATAGTGAAGCAGAACAGTTGATATGCACTCATAAAAATGAGAGGACTTTTAACAAAGGTTATAGAAGTCTCACAAAGAATAGAGAGTGAACTTGAATAATGGCAAAGATAACACATTCCCCAAAAAGCCAGGACAGTAATCGAATAGAACAATGGATTTTAAAGGTAATACCATTTACGAGTTTAGCTGAATGGCCTGAAGTTGAATATATGGTGTCACTGATATTAGATGAATTCAGAAATACCAATATTTATCATGTGAAATAAAATTAATGAGGTGATTGACTTGAGCATCTGAGTTCTGCTGTAAGGTTCAAGAAAACGGTCCATGTAGAAATGTAATGACTCTGGGACTCCAGTTGACCACACACTGAGATGCTCCAGTTCCTTCCAAGGTGCTGGTTTAGCAGGGGCCAGCGTAGTTTGTATGCTGTAATATCTGTGAGCAGCCTTTCAGTAGCCTTGTGACATACTGATATCTTAGTGAAAACAGTGAGAAGCCCCTTCTATAGTACCTTACACACACACAAACAGTATTTGTGTTATCAAAGTCTTGGAGTTAGCGTGATGCTGCACAGTTTCATTTCCCTTTTTATTTCTTGAATTCTTATTATTTTTACAGTACACTATTTCAGGGGAGGTAGATAGTATTGTAAATATTCCGTATATACATCTACACTCTTGCTCTTTTACAAAGCCTTTATATTGTTCACATTATTTACAGTCTCATGTCTTGCAAAAGGATTATTTGCATGATCAGAATATTAGTATCAAAACATGCATCTTTTACAGGAAAAAAAAAGCGTTGGCATGTATCTCAAAAATTTATATGTAAGCTCTGAGATCCTGAACACATAGACAGATGTACTTATAGGAATTCTTTAAACAGTAATAACAGCAATTGCCATAGCAGGGATCCTCTATAGACAAATTTGCTGTGAAGATGAGGTAGGTGCAGCTTTTTGTGAGTAGGCAGCGGAATCAGACAAAATGCAAGTCGTAATGGCATTGGGGTCCTTCAACAAAACAGAAGTTTATTGAGGAAGGAAATCCTTGAGACTGCGGTTGTCTGTCCGGTCCCCGCATTGTGAGGGCATCATTAAACTCAGATCGTTCCCTTTCAAAGCAATTCTATATAAAAAGGAATATGGTCTAATAGGTAGTACTCTTAAGAAAATGATAGTGTAGGCACAAGCACAAGCTGCGCCAGCACAGAGGATGAAAGGCAGTAAGAGACTGCTGTGGCTGGACCAAGAGCTGGCAATAAGGAAGGAAGTCTAGAGATGGGCAAATTAAGCCAAGTTGCTAGGGATAGATAAGTAGGGATAAGCATCCATGGACAATAGCAGAAAGTACCAAAAAAAATACAAAATGAGGTACCACTTGTTAAGGGGCGTTAAGATAGGCAATAAAACATTCTGTAAGTGCCTTAAGAGAGAAAGGAGAACCCAGGGAAGAGCCAGTTGACTACTGAGTGGGGAAGATAAACACATCAATATACTGAAGTGGCACAAGTGGTTTTTTTTTAACGGCAGTCTTCACAAAACAAAGTCAGTTGTGGTCAGACAGCTAACACAATTAGGACAGAATAAAAATGTAAACTCAAGACAGATGAAAAAAAGGGGATTAAAGAGTACTTACATTTATTAGACATTTGAAATTGTTGAGTATTTGAACTGTGAGACGTTAAATGGGAGACATCACAAACAATCAGTGAGGTTTCAGACACTAAACCTTAGTTCTTCTCTTTCAAACACAGCAAAAGAAAAACCGAAGTATTACCTAACAGTTAGTTTAACTTTAGCACTTGGAAAAATACAGTATAATATAAAAAAGTAACATATTTTCTGTAGAGATATGGCAAGGCAAGTAGCAGCCAAGCATGACTTTATGAAGAAAAATCATGTCTGGTCATGAATGCTTTGCGGTCACTCCATCTCAGAGAGGATTTAGTAAAACAAAGCTGATCAAAAGTTCAAACAACTTCTATAAAAGAAGACGATTAATAGAGCAGAACAATTAGATTGGAAAAGAGATGATTTAGACAGTTTGGATAAAAGTCTATAAATTCCTGAAGAAAGTGAATAGGAATTGATTATTCACTGTTTCTTATGATCCAACAACAGCAGGGCAGCCAAGAAAATAATGTGTAATAGGTTTAAAACAATAAAAGGAAAACCTTTTTCAGAGAGTACATCACTGAACTGTGGAACATATTGACATAATGCACTGTGGAGACCAAACGGGATCAGTTAAATTCATGGAGGTGAGTACTGAGCATAATGAATAGTGAGGAAAGTTGTAGAGAGTCTAGAGGGGAAAAACAAACACAACAAGGGATCTTGAAAAACTGACCTAAGAAGAAAAATTGAAGAAATTAGTGCTGTTCCTGCTACTATTCTTGTTATGTTCTACAAAAGAAATGCCTGGTGGGAGTTACGATTATCTCAGATAACCCTGTTTAGTATGGTATTTTTCAAATAGTTTCTGTGTCTTTCTTCTAGTTCACCGATAAGTACAATACTGGACTCAATACAGAGTCATGATGGACTTTGCTATGAATTTTTTTAATTTTTGTTATTTATTTTCTGTTTCCTATCCAGTTTTCATCCATAAAAAATTATTTGCCTTTTATTCTAAAGGTTTTTTTCTGATGATTTAAATACATTATCTTGTTGACTCATCTTTATTCAATACTTTAGTCACTTGATATTAATTTGCTTCTCATAAAAAATATTAGTATTTTCTTTTTGTAGCATTCATATAGTCTATGAGCTTCTTTTAACATGTGAGTAAGAGGAACTCGTAACTCTCTAGGATACACTGCACATACTTAGCTCTTCACATTTGCTACAGAAAGTAGCAAAAGTGTGAGAAGAATAGGTAGAAATGTAAGCAATCATAGATCCAGGACACATAACCGGCAAGGAGATGCTGAATAAAGTAGAACTATTTAGCCTAATGGAGATACAATGGAGATGTAGTAAAAATTGAGGGATTCTGGTAACACTCTTTAAATATATAAGCTGCTGCAAAGAGGAAAGCTATTCTCCACGTCCCTGAAGAATACGAATAAAATGTAGGTTGGGTGTTAAGGGAAGGTTTTTCATGGTAATATTGCTTACAGAGGTTCAGACTTTCCTGCCAGATGTGTTTGGGAGCAGGTTGGACTCACTGCTGCTGGAGGGGGCTCCTGAGGATCTCTCTGGGTTTCTGTATGCGAAAGTCATTAAAGCTTCCCAGCAGCCTTCCTTCATTAGGCCCTGAGGGGAGTACTGTGAATTCTTTTACTCTTCCTTCAGGAAAAAAAAATCTTACCTTTTTGGTAGCCTTCTGGCTATTCCCTTTTTAAGAGGAAAGAGGAAACACTGCTAAGTGATCACTTGGGTCATGACCCTCTTTCTATAAAAGCTAATAGGATTTTTGTTTCTTCAGAGGGAATTGGACCAGAAGCTGAGTTAGCAAGTTTTAAACCTACAGCTACAATGAGCAGTGAACACTATCTAAAAGAAAAGCTGGAATGAATGTGAGGGTCAAGTGGACAGATTAAAATCAAATGCATTCCCCTCGATCTTTTTGTTTCTGGTCCTACAACATGTTCTACTGTTCCTTTTGTTGCGCTGCCTCAGCTTTCTTGAAAAACAGGGAAGATCAGAGTTCAGCAATACCTTAGGACAGGTACTTTCCAGCCAGACCAACCTGGGAGCCTGGGTAGCAGCCCCTGGATGAAGAGAGCAGTAGATGCGGTTGGCCAGCATGCTGTGCTTTGCATTAGACATAGGAAGTTTAAAGCTTTATCTATTGATTTTGGAAACGGTTCAAAGAAGAAGTCATTAATCATAAACATTCCTTTTTTTTCTGACTCTAATTCATAAAATGCTTTTAATAATATGTGTCATGAATTAATCAGTGTCCAACCCTATTTATTATTAATAACCAAGAGGATTATTTTTGTAACAGCAGGCTCATTATCATGTTACTTGATACGAATTTCCAATGCAGTCTTGTCAGAAGCAGCAAGCAGTCCTGAAGATCTTTTCCCAAGTCATAGTTGTGAAGACACATTTCAGTTAAAATTTTATTGTTTTAACAAGTACCATTCTTCTAATGATTAAAGTAGGCAGTGACTGCCGCTGGTGTTCGGACAAGATTTTGAGTAACGGTGACAAAATCACCTGGAAGAATATAATTTTCAGTCTCATTTCCAGATTAAAATTCAAACTGCATCGCCTCAAAAGTCCAGAAAAGCTAGGATGTTTTTTAGAGTTCTTAAATTTTGCTTTTGAACATGCAGAAAAGCTCCCAAGATACTGCAATGGAGACTGTTGCAAATCTTTCAGGTGAGACCTGATTCTGTTTTTGCTGCAACAAACATTCAGACAGTTCAGAACCGAGATTTGTGAAGCTACCATTCTAAAAAGTAAGTCACACAGGATAGTATTTCACAGTGACTTAGAGCATTTGCTAAGGAAGGAACAGTAGAATCACTTTGCTGCAGCAAATAGATATTTAAACTACCGTGTAAACTTCATGCAGATATATATCTTAAGCCACAGTCAGCATTGAATTCCAAACTTGTCATTTGTTTGAATTTGGCAGTTGAATGAATGACTCCAATATCTTGGAAATCCACATTCTTATAATACAGGAGATACATGCAAATGTATTTCTACTTAGACAAAAGCTATGAAACTGGTCACTCTTTAAGAGACACATCTCCGTTCCTATATGCACCTGCAACATCAATGTTCACAGACACCTACTCACCTATTCATCCTTTACAGATGGTGGAGAGAAACAGGCCAACTTGTCAATTGGGTCTTTGGACCTAAACAGGATCATCTATGTCACACTAATCTAGTCTGCTCTCAGGAAGAGCCAGCAATACACCTTTCACAACCTCCTCAACCGATGTTTCACCTGCTTTAGCATTAAATACCATCATTACATCTAGCCTTAATATCTCATACTTCAGTTTAAGCACATAATTTCTTGTTGGATATTGCTTCTTTGGGGTCTAAAGACTAACAGTCCAAAATACAAACCTACAGGCATGAGTAGAAGTGGAAACTGCATGGAAGAAGAAGTGTGGTGCGTGCCAGCTGTACCCAAAGGTCTGTGTTGCAATGTAAACGTTTCCAGCCTGCTTCTAGTATGTTTGCATAGACGTGTAAGTGCTGTGACCTTAATTCTGCAAGGTTTTGCATAGAATACCAAAAAAAATCCAAGGCTTTTCTTCAGGACTAATTCAGAGGCAGATTGCACAAGTTGGGATAAATCCTTAATATAATTCTCTGCAATATGACATCTGTGCTGGCTGCTTGCATATGCTGCTCACCTTGAGGAAAGGGACTGGGCAGAGTTGACCAAAAAAGTTTATAAAGACGTGAACTTGTGCTGTAGACCGTAGTATGGTGATGAGGCACTTGGTGATGTGTAACTGTCCCACTTATGCTGCTTGGTTCTTACTAATGCAAGATCAATACCTCTCTCTTCTGTGTCTCTTGTGCTCCTCAACTTTTATCTTGTGTTTGCATGCAGTGTTTTGATTTCTGGACTCTTCAGATAAAAGTAAATGCTTTTATGGCTATAATGAATTGCAATCACGTGAGCAGCCTTATGGGAACAGACTATTAAAATAAAACAACATTATTATGAAAACATGGGGTTGTTAATTACATGAAATACTAATTATCTGTAATATATTTACTAGTTGTTGACCAGAACTTTTTGGTAAATAAATCGCTCAAGCCATAAGATGTGGTGTTTTTCACCAGCAGTCGTAGTTTCCATTATATTTGTCTCTCAAACAATGGCATTTATCAATAAGCGGTCAAAATATTATTCTCCTTGAAAAGTATGCAGAATGACTGTCAAGTAAGACATGCCTAATGGCTCTCTCACTGGCTCAGTAAGCTCAAACTCAGGGCCTTTGACAGTACTGTAAGGCTCTCCCTTGACTTTGCTAGATACCAGCAGAGACGGAAACAAATAAATGCATCTGCAGTCAGCTTCAGGCTAGAGGCACTGATGCTGGAGAGATGCCTACCGAAATAATAGTTCCAACAACAGCAAAGACAGTTAATCAACTCTGAAATATAAACTGCTAAAAAAAAAAAAAAGTCTGAAAAGCAACTACTAGCAACAGCTTCTGAGACTTTCTGCTTGTTTGTTTTTTTAATATAATACATTACATCATTTGGTGAAATCCAGAAAGTGAGGAAGACAGTGATAATTCTCAGAAGTGAACAGAACTCAGCAACTGATCCAAGACAGCCATAAAGAAATAACAGAGAGATGAAATAGAAAAGTGCTCTATGTATTGGTTTCACTTTTCCAAGCTCTGCTGGTTTTCCAATCTATTAAATAAAAGTGAGTTTGAGACAACACACTGCTGCCAGGACTTCTGCGGTCTCTATCCTTCCTGGGGATGAGGAGGAGCAAAGCCTTCCAAAATGCTGCACGGTGTCCACGGTACACGGTGTCCTGGAGTGCTTGTTTGATACTGCTTCCCCATTCCTCATCGAATAACCTACCAAAGGGTTAAGAGGAGCTGATGTAGTAGAAGTTTCAAACTCTGCTCAATGTACCTGCTTTCATGTCTTCAGTGCTGATGAATATGGATTGTTGCTTCCTAAAAGTATGCTTACATAAGCTTACATCTGAATGGACATACAGAACACAGAACACCTTTTAGTTACTAAGAGAATAAATACATGGCGGAAGCATGTCTGCAGTGAAGGCAGCCAGCATTTTGTTGCATTCTTGCAGTGATGTTAGTTGGAGGGCAAAGTGGAGCTGTAAAGCCACTTGTGGTTGCCCGAGTCTAACAGCGGGCACAATCTGAACCTGAGGCCACACAGTGTGTATGGACAACGGGCCAGTTCTGCAGCTGATCTCCACTGATGTGACATCAGTTGACTGCAGTGGAGCTAAAGGCCAGTTTATATCAGCTAAGGGTTTAGCTAAGAGGTGGTTTTCTGCATCACTTATTATTTCAGCAACTGATAGCAACCATGGTATTGTTTCTGCTCTGTCTCTGAACCCTTTCATCGCACACATGGCAGCAATACGATCACTTTGCTCTCACCTCTAGGTGAGATTGAGGGATGACTGATCACTGGTGACACCTTTTATCGTTGCTCCAACTGTCTAAGCTAGGAGCAGTAGCTGGCCATAACCCACTGCGAAACACTGTGACTCATCAGCTCTGAAGGAGAGTTGAGATTGGCAAGCAGCCATCACCTAACTTTGGGAATCTGGTCAAGACTCTGAAGATAGGATTTTATATTTTCTTTGGGGAATACAGTTTATTCTTCACCTCTTCCAGCTATTTGGTGGGAATAAGAAAAGATGTCAAGTCATCAATAAAAGAAAAATAAAGTATTACTGAACACATGCTTATTCCTGGTAATATTGTGCCATTTATTTTAAAAACCAAGGGACTCATTTATGGTTGGTTTAAATTAGTAGAACCACAGGACTGAGTCAGCCCTCATTAAAATGAATGGGAGTCTTTCTATGAACTTCACTGGAGGCTGGAGCAGGCTATTAGGTGGTATATATGGTCCTTTTGAAAGAATCAAAAAGAAAATAGTTCCAATTCCTTTCACTGCATGTTCTTAAACAATTTACCTATTACTTAAATGCAATGGGTTAATGCATCAAAGGAAAGTATTTTTGTGAAAGCATGAACAATTTGAATTTAAGGATTGCAGGGTATTAGATAAATTCAGTGGAAAATTACTGTATTAAACACAGTGGTCTGAAATCAAACCCGGTAAGAAGACTCACATGCTATTTCTCATTTCTAATATAGACTTGTTACTCAATGTTGGTAAAGCTGTTCCTCATCTCCATTGCATTAGCTGGGAAACACTGACAGTGGTAACTAATAATTTCCTTCAGAGTTTAAAGTTTGAAGAAGGTTATGAAGATTTGTGAGGCAATATTTCATCCTATGACAAAGACACTGTACTTAGCTGTGCTGAGTTATTCCATCAGTCCTTAGCACAAAGGTTTCTGGACCAAGGTCAGAAAAGTCAGTTGTCCACAAGGCCACTCTACCTTTGTGCCACTTGCACCACTCACTCATTTCCAGGCTTATGGTGGTGTGCAAAATTACTCTAAACAATTGTCTTTTATTCTTCTTTATACTTGTTCACAGGCTATTCCTTCTTGGGACTGAAACTAGGAGTCATATGTCCATGTCATATGTCATTAAGAGTCAAAATCTTGTATAAAAGACCTTTATATCAAGAGATTTACTGTTGAGAAGGCTCAAGAAAAATAAAAGTTTCTATGGCGTGATTCATCTCTTCCTAAAATAGTTGTCCAACATAGACATTCAAAGTGCCTATTTCTCTCCACTGACTAGGGAGGTGGGGCTGACTAGTTCAGATTTAAGTATTGCAGAGGTCTAAAGTAAGATGAACTTACACCTTTCTGCACCTATCTCTTTTCAAGACATCCTCACTGAATCTATCAGCTAGATGAACGTTAAGTTCCCTTTTTAAATGAAAAGCTAATTGTTCAAGCAAGGGGAAGCTTCGTTATCACTAAGTGAACTGAAAAAAACATTTGCCCTCACGACTGTGTGTTTATGCCTCAATAGTTGTTGTTTGTGCTTTATACATAACAGCCAATGTCTCATCTGGAGTTACTTAGGACTGCGTTGTGCTCACTGTGCACCTTTCATGTGTGTTTTTAATAGCTGTCTGAGACTCTTCTGATGATCCTCAGAGAATGGTGCAGCTGCTAATACCAGAAATATAGCAGTTTTCTTCTCCTTTCCTATTCTTATTGCTAAATTTAGGTTAGCAAATTTGGTTTATTGTCCAAAGAATATTAAAAAAATTCATCCTATGAGCTAATTAAACCAAAGGACTTGAAAGGAGATAATGGCGATATGGTTTTGGAACTGTATCAGAGTCTGTTACAGCTAAGTTCAGAAGAATAATTTGCTCTTCTTTGTTCATTGCACTAGTAATTGTAGAAAAAGGTGTTCTTATATCATTCAGGTATGTCTTCCTGCATTGAATTTTGGCAGCCGTTCTGACATATTCTCATGCACGCTCACATACACATGCTCACACTCATACCACGTGTGTGAGGAACTGCTGGCACCAGCATCAGCTGCCGCTTGTGCCACATCACTGAACCAGCAGCTCAGAGATGTGTTTCTCTTTCCCTCTCTGCCTTATTGCTGTTCTCAATTACAACACTTTGTAACAGCTCAAATCTTTCTGTCTCATAGCCTCCTGCTGCAGAAAGCTGTGATTTCTTGATGTTCAGGGCTGTTATAATGTGTTATGGCATAGTTTCCAGAGCTCTCTGTTGCATCTGCAAAAAAAAAAAAAATATATCGCACAAAAACCCCTAAAAAGAAATTTTAAAGAAATAATCAATAAGAAATAATAAGGTTTGGAAAGTGTAATTCTGAGAATTGAATAGTTTGTTTTATGTGTTGCACATGTGTGATATAGTTTGATCTAATCTGGCCTTTGGGACAGTAAAGGTTAAGAAAAAAAATGAGCAGAGCTGTGTCAGAGAAGGCAAGTACATGTCCAGACACATCATTAAAGAAAAGTTGTATCAAAGTATTATATTACTCTCTATGAATCTTTGGCCCTCACATTCTCCTTTATTAAGCCAGTCTTTTTATGTTGCTATAAAGGAGTAAGATCCAATAAATCCAAATGAGCTAATCTATATACATTTCATTATCTGCAGGTTTTGGGGTTTTTTTTATTATTTTTATTTTTCTTTGTTCTACATAAGCAAAATATGGTGGAACAGCAGACAAGAATTTCCAGTTGTTCATCAAAATTCCTTTTGACTTCTGCCTTTTTCTTCATTTATTTTGGAATAATTTCCATGTAATAGCTGCATTTGATTGCAGCCAGACTACAACATGATATATTTTTCATGAACAAGTATCTCCTTTATGATAATTTTTAAAACTTCATTAAAGTTACATGCAACACATCCTTCAATAGATCTGACATCCCTTGTTTGGGATTTAGGATGCTTTCATTTCTAATTCCAGCTCTGTCACTAACCTTGACAAAACCATTTGACTGCTTTGTATCTGTATTTATCTGCTCATTCACTTCTTTTCTGCTTAGATTGTAAGCTTTTCATGATAAAGACAGGTTTTGCTATCTATTTTAATAAATTGCCAGACAGAGTCTGCATATGTTCCTTTCGGATAAGCGATACGCCCTCTGTGATGACTGTACCCCTATTTCTTCTTGCCCTAGTTTGACACAGTCTCTAGCTACATAAATTAAAAGACATTTCAGTAGTTTCCATGAGTATTCATTATGCTTCTGTTGCTGGTGTGGATTGACACAGGTATTCTTTGTTAGGGCTTATACCACACCGATTCCTCATCAAAGATCATCCTCTTTCCAAGTGGTTTCTCAGGAAAATTTGAGTATTATAAATGCAGGTGAAATGGTGCTATGAAAACATACTTGAATACACGCATGGATAAGCAAAGGCTCAATTCAGATTTTATGAGAGTTACCAAAAATCTCTTCATTGAGTTTAGTGAGTTTTAGGAAAGGGGCATTGAGTGAAAAATCAGAAATGTGGTAAGTTTCTTACGTAAGTTAATCAGCTAAGTTCTGTGGAAATGGTGGGAGGGTATCTAATAATGAAGCCTGATTTTACTTCTTTGCCACAGCTTTTCACTTCCAGTATTAATTTCAAGAAAATTGTTAGTTTCACATTGCAATCATCCACATTGATTTGAAACTTAATGGCCTATTTCTCCACAGTAAAAACTCCATGGTGATTGTTTTAAGCATTCATTTACTGAGCATATCACAGAGAAACAGAACAAGAAATGAAAATTCTCAGGAATAAATAGTTAGATTATCAATTACTGTTTGTTGATGGGGAATGGGAGAGAATTGGAACATTGTGTGAAAGTCTTCCTTTCAGTGCATCAGAGAGAAAGATGTTTTCTTTATTTTCATGTGCCTTTCCCATGAGTACTGAATATATTTTCCAAAGGTGACAAAATTTAAAAAATAAATGAGATAGGGTGTGAAAGGGTAAGAATTTTAAATCACAGATATGAATATTATTTACGGATGCTTAAGAAAACCTAGTTCTTTATTTGATCTTTCAGTCCTATGCCCTCTGGAACTAAACACTAAAACTGATTGACTTACCTAATTTCCTTCTCAATGAGATTTGGACTCCTAAATCGTATCTATGTTTTCAGAAAGTCTACCTGATATTATCCTCATTTTAATTTTTAATATAATTTTTATGTTGCAAAAAATGAAAATTAATTGACTTGCATGGTTTGTTTAAGTACATTACTACTGTTGCTTTTTGCATAGTTAACAGATTGACTAGAGGGACACAGAAAAGAAAAAGGGAAAATTTCCATTCTCAGTTTACTGGCAAGAGACAATGAGCAAGACTTGTATTGCATATTTTAATTTTCTGTCCTCATGGACTCCAGCTCATTTCATGGGCCACACAGACAGCTGGTTTGTTCTAGCAGGTCTCCTTCCTGTTCCCAGGGTCTTAGCCCCCAGAACTTTTATGGAGAACTGGAATTTTAAGTGGTTACATTCAAAATCCACTTCACAACTGACAAGAGGAAAATTAGGGAAGATGAGACAGGATGAAATGATAGGTCTGCAGGAGGATAAGAACTAGGACAGTAAAAAAAAAGAATCCAAAGAATCCGGAATCCACTGAGCTTCAGAAGTTGCCTAATATTATCTGCTTTGTTTGCTCTTTCTAGCAGTCCATGATACATTTGTTGCCTGAAGTTTTAGAGAATACCTCTCAATTTGAAAGCAAAGTTATTGTAACTGAAATGACGAAATGGGCAGTGAGGTTCCAATTCCTCAGGGAACTGACCTTTCCCATTCTAAAATATAAAAGTATAGCTGCCTCACTAAAATGTTCAGTAATGATGTACCAAATTTAAACATTTCCTCCCAGTTTAAGAAATCTCTTGTCCATTACTGCACAAATCTGAGACTGCACAAATTTTCTCTGAGTTTGACTTGTGAGGATATTTTGTTCCTGTCATTTTATGACCATAAAACACAACGGTTTTTTTCACAGAGGATGCACCTTTGAATGTGTTTGTGTAGCCCGAAGAAATACTAATACTGAGTGAAACTTCCAGCTAGTTGGTAGTGTTACAGCATTCAATAGCCATAACAGCACAAGACAGTTTGAAAATTATGTTCATGGGTTAAACTTCTTCTTAGAAGATATTACCCAGTACTACTTATGAGGTATTTAATAATACCTACCCAAACTATAATTTTGCCCTCCAAAATTATTAGTTTTGAGTAGAATGTAGGGTGAGGGAAGAGGTTGAAAAAACAATTCCCTTAATTTCCTCTGACCTAGCTGGATAAAACCAATGTCTTTGAAGATGGTTCACAGACAAAATAAAACAAAACAGCCTAAAATCCCAGAAAGTGTGTCTGACACCCACCCACTTCAGAGCAGCAGGAAGAAGGATTCCCACTCGGAGCTTGTCATAGCTGCCTCAGACGCCTTGGGTTTCAGATTCATGCCTTCCCCCTCCCTGCTGCGGAGACGAGGGTCTAAACCACAAAAGTATTGTAGGGTAAGGCTCTTTTTTCCTGTGGCTGATAAAGAGTTCCAGGGTGAAATCCAATAACTTTTTCCTGTGAAAGTTGTATAGAAGTTGTAATGCTGCTTTGCAAAGCTTTTTGGAAAATCAGGACCAGCTCAATACTACAGGCAGGTTCCACAATTGACGTTCATGGGCTGGCAATTCTGTTAAAAGGCATATTGAATCCAAAGAATATGTTTTCCCATTCCACCATATTCTGCTCATGTAATAGAGAGCATAATTTAGTCCAACTCTTACCAATTTTCATATTAAAAGATTAGATCACGATAGATTAAGTAGATGAAGGACCTACCTAAGAATTACATTAAAGCTATAGCGATCCCAAATAATAGATAGAACATCTAATCAGTCACACAGTGCATGGGAAACCTGTTTAAATCAGAAACTAAACTGGAAAAGTAATACAACCTTTTATTAAAAAACTGCAGCAGAGCATGAATACTCTTCCAGATGAAAGAGAAAAATGAACGTCTTAAATAATTGATATCTTAATAATCTTCAGGGAGCAACAAATAGTTCTTTATCATATACATATATTACACATCACTAACAAATGTAGAATTCTCTTTAGGGCTGACTTCTGAGTTAAGAGTGTATGTAACTGCTGACTACATTGGCTGCTCTTAATATGTCCAATTTCTTGAAATAATTGCAGTTTTGGAGACTTCAGTGGAGTTGATCAGCTTTCAAATGCTTTATAAGCATAACAGGGCACATTTTTTCTCCTACAACTTTACTCAATTTGCCCTACTTGAATATATAATTACCACTGTTGATAAATTGCAATATTGCCAATGCTGAATATAAAGTGGAATCCATGATTCCATTGCCTTCAATAGCTGTGGAGATTAATTTATCAACATGGTGGGTTGTGGGTGGCTTTTTTAATGAAATGCTTACATAAAAGGTAGAGCTGTTATGTACAAAACTTATGGACAAACAGGAAATATAATCCATAAGTGAAGTCTGAAATGTACATTCATTTGAGTTACTCTGAAAACAACCTTATGGCATACATGATACAGAAAAGCAAAATGTTAGTTTAATAAATAAACTTCTTTATGCTTAATTATAGAAAGGGATCATTATTATTTCCATCAGTCTCAAACATTAGGCTATATTACGGTTCAAAGGAGACAGAGCTCATTATTGATTTTTTAAATAAATGATTTCAGAGTATATCATTCTGCTCTCTTACTATTTTAGCTTGCTGTAGTTTAGAAACAAACAAGCAAACATTGAAATAGAAATGTTTCTGTGGAATGAAAACTATTTTCTCATTAGCCACAGTTTTTGAACTATTGGTAAGTTTTCTCATTATTTTAGGGGGTTCTGCGAAAATTGAGATCATAATATCCTCTTCCATCATTAAATTATAAATTTATTTCTTGTCACTTGTATGTGACTATTATAGAATATCTACAGTTCAGAAATTATCAAGTTCCTGCTTGGTTACTGTAGGCCACTTGGTAATTTGTATATGAAGTTGCTGAAGAACCCTCTAACTTTAGTAACTTACCTCTTTCCCTCAAAGTTGCGTTTCAAAAGTGTCAATGGAAAACTCAACAGAAAAGAAAAAAAAAGTTACGAGGATTTTCCCAAGTATATTTCCACAATAGTTTTGGAATTTTCTATCATAGCAAACGGTATTCTGTGAAGCTATTACTAATGAAGTCTTATTTCCAGCACATTTAAATCTTGTTATATAAACTTATGTAAATTTAAGTTCACAGAATCACAGAATCACAGAATCTCTGGGCACACTGCTGGCTCATGTTCACCCGGCTGTCAATCAACACCCCCAGGTCCCTCTCTGCTGAGCAGCTTTCCAGCCACTCCTCCCCAAGCCTGTAGCGTTGGCGGGGGTTGTTGTGGCCAAAGTGTAAGATCCGGCATTTGGCCTTACTGAAACTCATACAGTTTGCCTTGGCCCATCGATGTAGTCTGTCTAAATCCCTCTGCAGAGCCTCCCTATCCTCAGGCAGATCAACACTTCCACCCAGCCTGGTGTCATCTGCAAACTTACTGAGGGTGCACTCGATCCCCTCATCCAGATCATTGATAAAGATGTGAAACAGGACTGGCCCCAGTACCGAGCCCTGGGGAACACCACTCGTGACCAGCCACCAACTGGAACTAATTCCATTCACCACCACTCTTTGGGCCCAGCCTTCCAACCATTTTTTTACCCAGTGAAGTGTACACCCATCCAAGCCATGAGCAGACAGTTTCTCCAGGAGAATGCTGTGGGAAATGGTGTCAAAGGCTTTACTAAAGTCCAGATAGACAATATCCACAGCTTTTCCCTCATCCACTAAGCAGGTGACCATGTTGTAGAAGGAGATCAGGTTAGTCAAGCAGGACCTGCCTTTCATAAACCCATGTTGACTGGGCCGGATCATCCGGTTGTCCTGTGCATACTGCATGATGGTACTCAGGATGATCTGCTCCATCAGCTTTCCCAGCAATGAAGTCAAACTGACAGGCCTGTAGTTTCCCAGATCCTCCTTCCAGCCCTACTTGTAGACGGGTGTCACATTGGCTAGTTTCCAGTCTGCTGGGACCTCCCCAGTCAGCCAGGACTGTTGGAAAATGATGGAAAGTGGCTTGGTGAGCACCTCCGCCAGCTCTCTCAGAACTCTTGGGTGGATTCCATCCAGTTCCATAAACTCGTGTATGTCTATGTGCTGCAGCAGGTCACTGACCATTTCTTCCTGGGTTCCGGGGGGATCATCCTGCTCCCAGTCTCTATCTTCTAGCTCAGGGGGTTGGATCCTCAGAGTGCAACTGATCCTATTACTAAAGACTGAGGCAAAGAAGGCATTAAGCACCTCAGCCTTTTCCTCATTCTTAGTCACCATGTTTCCCCCTGCATCTAATAGAGGATGGATGCTCTCCCTGGCCCTTCTTTTGCTGCTAACATATCTATAGAAAAATTTCTTGTTGTCCTTTACAGCAGAAGCCAGATTAATTTCTAGCTGGGCTTTGGACTTCCTAATTTTCTCCCTGCATAGCCCCATGGCATCTCTGTAATCATCGTGTGTGGCTTGCCTTTTCTTCCAGAGGCCATAGACTCTCCCTTTTTCCCTGAGTTGCAGACAAAGCCCTCTTCAGCCAGGCCTGTTGTCTTTGCTGCTGGCATGACTTATGGCACATGGGGACAGCCTGCTCCTGCACCTTTAAGACTTCTTTCTTAAAGAGTGTCCAGCCTTTCTGTACTACTACGCCCTTCAGGACTGCCTCACAAGGGACTCTGTCAATCAGCCTCCTAAACAAGTCAAAGCCTGACCTTTGGAAGTCCAAGGTGGCAGTTCTGCTGCCCTCCCCTTACTTCTCTAAGAATGGAGACCTCAGTCATTTCGTGATGGCTGTGCCCTAGTCGATCTCCCACCGTCACATCACTCACTAGTCCTCCTCTGTTCACAAAAAGTTCCTATCGCAGTTTCCTTCTTTGGTTGGTGTGTTAACAAAACATAGTTTCTGGGATATCTCAAATAGAGGGGAGCTCATACTGTACTTCATTAACTTTACATACGATGCATACAGCCTGTACCCTCTGTTTTCATAAAGCTTTTAAGAACTTAGTGTTTTTGAGGGTTTGGGGTTTTTTATCATTAGCTGAAGCTGCCAAGGGTTACCAAAAAAACATTAGGTGGCCCAGACAGCAGGCAAACCATGTATTCAGAACATTATAGCTCTGTTCTGTAGGAAACCAGGCTAACAAACAGCCAAATGGTGATTTTGCATTCCTCCCCTCCTTTTCTTCAGGAGCTTTTACATCTAAATTACCCCATAAACCCTAACCCAAGGGCAACACCCTGCCTGACTGCCCTAGGAATATGGCAGAAGTGGGAGCTGTGTCAGCAGTTTGCAGCCTTGTATCCTATTTTCTTTCTTTTGCCAGTCCTGTGATCACAACAGGTTAATTTTGCATGATTTCAAATCAGCTGCCCTGTCTGGTGTACCGAGACACAGTTTGTCATTCATGCACACAGGAGAAAGTTAGCACCGTTTAATCTGTTATTGTCTTCAGAGAATCACCACTGTGTGCCTCAGGAGAAGACCTAGCTCTGGTTTTGTAGCTGTCTTCTATTAATGACAGCACTGTAGTACAGTCCATAGAAGTTAGAGAGATTCAAAGTGCATTGTCAAATGATCTGGCTGTTTTTTTCCCTTGAGCTGTCTGTTATATGAACTACAGCACTAATAGAGAGAAAAATCAGTTTATAGTTATCACATCTTCCAAAATGACATGCCAGCCTCACCTCTGTGACATTGAAAATCATGGAACAGATCCTCCTAGAAGCTATACTACGGCACATAGAGGACAGAGAGGTGATTTGAGACAACCATCAAGGGCAATTCCTGCCTTACCAACCTGCCTGCCTTCTATGATGGAGTGACTACATCAGTGGACAAGGGAAAAGCTATGGATGTTGTCTATCTGGACTTCTGTAAGGCCTTTGACGTGGTCCCCCACAACATCCTTCTCTCTAAATTGGAGAGACAGGGATTTGATGGGTAGACGGTTCGGTGGATGAGGAATTGGTTGGATGGTCACATCCAGAAGGTAGTGGTCAACAGCTCAATGTCCAGATGGAGATTGGTGACAAGTGGTGTCCCTCAGGGGTCCCAGTTGGGACCAGAACTGTTTAATATCTTCACGAATGACATAGTGCACCCTCAGCAAGTTTGCGGATGACACTAAGCTGAGTGATGCAGCTGACACGCTGGAGGGACGGGATGCCATCCACAGTGATCTAGAGAGGTTCAAGCAGTGGGCCCCTGTGAACCTCATGAGGTTCAACAAGACCAAGTGCAGGGTCCTTCACGTGGGTTGGGGCAACCCCCGTTATCATTACAGGCTGGGGGCTGAAGGGATTGAGAGCAGCCCTGCAGAGAAGGACTTGGGGGTACTGGTGGGTGAAAAGCTGGACATGAGCCAACAATGTGCACTCACAGCCCAGAAGGCCAACCACATCCTGGGCTGCATCAAAAGAAGCGTGGCCAGCAGGGCGAGGGAGGTGATTCTGCCCCTCTACTCCACTCTGGTGAGACCCCACCTGGAGTACTGCATCCAGCTCTAGAGCCTCATCACAGGAAAGACATGGACCTATTGGAGTGGGTCCAGAGGAGGGCCACAAAAATCATCAGAGGATCAGAACACTTCTCTTATGAAGACAGTCTGAGAGACCTGGGGTTGTTCAGCCTGGAGAAGAGAAGGTTTCAGGGAGACTTTATTGCAGCCTTCCAGTACTTAAAGGGGGCTTATAAGAAAGATTGGAACAAACATTTTAGCAGGGCCTGTTGTAACAGGACAAGGGGCAATGGCTTTAAACTGAAAGAGATTTAGACTTAGATAGAAGGAAAAAATTTTTTACAATGAAGGTGGTGAAACACTGGAACAGGTTGCCCAGAGAGCTGGTAGGTGTCCCATCCCTGGAAACAGAATCACAGAATCATCAGGGTTGGAAGGGACCTCTGGAGACCATCTAGTCCAACCCCCCTGCCACAGCAGGGACACCTACAGCAGTTGCACAGGACGGCGTCCAGGCGGGTTTTGAATGTCTCCAGTGTGGGAGACTCCACAACCTCTCTGGGCAGCCTGTGCCAGTGCTCTGCCACCCTCAGAGTAAAGAAGTCCCTCCTCATGTTAAGATGGAACTTCCTGTGCTCCAGTTTGTGCCCGTTACCTCTCGTCCTATCACTGGGCACAACTGAAAAAAGACTGTTCCCATCTACCTGGCACCCTCCCCTTAAGTATTTATAAGCATTGATAAGATCCCCCCTCAGTCGTCTTTTCTCCAGACTAAAAAGCCCCAAGTCCCTCAGCCTTTCCTCATAAGAAAGATGCTCCAATCCCCTCATCATCTTGGTAGGCCTTTGCTGGACCCTCTCCAGCAGTTCCCCGTCCTTCTTGAACCAGGGAGCCCAGAACTGGACACAGCACTCCAGATGCGGCCTCACCAGGGCAGAGTAGAGGGGGAGGATGACCTCCCTCGACCTGCTGGCCACACTGTTCTTGATGCACCCCAGGATGCCATTGGCCTTCTTGGCCACCAGGGCACATTGCTGGCTCATGATCATCCTGTTGTCCACCAGGACTCCCAGGTCCCTTTCCACAGAGCTGCTCTCCAGGAGGTCAGCCCCAACCTGTACTGATGCATGGGGTTATTCCTTCCCAGATGCAGTACCATGCACTTGTCTTTGTTGAACTTCATCAGGTTCCTCTCCGCCCAACTCTCCAGCCTGTCCAGGTCACGCTGTATGGTAGCACAGCCTTCCGGTGTGTCAGCCACCCCTCCCAGCTTTGTACCATCAGCAAACTTGCTGATGGTACACTCCATCCCTTCATCCAGGTCATTGATGAATATATTGAACAGGACTGGACCCAGTACTGACGCCTGAGGGACACCACTTGTTACTGGCCTCCAACTGGACTCTGCACCACTAACCACAACCCTCTGAGCTCTATCGTTCAGCCACTGTTCAATCCACCCCACTGTCCATTCATCTAACCCACACTTCCTAAGCTTGCCTGTGAGGATGATGTGGGAGACAGTGTCGAAAGCCTTGCTGAAGTCAAGGTAGACAACATCCACTGCCCTCCCTTCATCCACCCATCCAGTCACGCCAGCATAGAAGGCTATCAGATTAGTCAGACGTGACTTCCCCTTGATGAATCCATGTTGACTACATTCAAGGTCAGGTGGTACGTGATCTAGTTGAAGATGTCCCTGCTCATTGCAGGGGGGCTGGACTAGATGACCTTTAAAGGTCCTTTCTGACCCAAAGTATTATGTGATTCTACGGTTCTATGATAAAATACCTACTACATGAACCCTTCTTGTTAAGGAGTTTGTTTTCACTGCTTATTCTAATGTGTGACAGTTCAACCTTTGAGATATTCTGTCACTTGACTATCAGAACAGAAATTATCAATTAGTTCCTTTGAACCTAGAGTGCATACCTTTCTTTGATCCCTAATACTGTGAATGTGGAAAGGCAGTAATCACCTGAACATCCCTGTAACTGTGTATCTCAACAAAAAGCACTTTATGGCAGCCTGTGATGGATAAGATAACAACAAACTTTTCAGCCTGGAATGAGTAGGGAGTCCTTTGTTGAAAATATTAACTTTTTTTTTTCCTTCTTTCATACTTGACAACTCTATTTCATATATTTTCTTATTAGGGAGTACATCAATGCTGCACATAAATAATTAATATGTCATTTTAATAATTCAATATAGAAAATTCAATATAAACATTTAGAATTAATGCAGCTATTTTTCAATGCAACATACACTTGTGTATTGCAGAATATTAGGAAAACTTAATATTCTGGTGTTTACTTGAGGAAGGACTTTCGGTATTTTATTATCTATTAAAGCTTAAAAAATAAGATAGAAAAATTGAAGATGGTGTAATTGTTGCAGCAAACTAATCCTAATGTTATCATGTTCCATCACAGGAGTTTCAGGAGCACTTCATTAATTATAATTAGCAAATGGAAGATGCACTTAAATCAGAAGAGCATTAAAAAAAAAAGGTGTTACTGAGCTGTGGTTATGGAGAGAATGCTGACACGGGGTTTTCAGCTGGAAGTTTGGTTAGACTCAGCTGAAGCAATGAGAATGAAAACATCCCCCAGGTGAGTCACCGGGATACTTTGCACCTTTAGGGCAGGATTTTATATTGCAACTACTGTGATGTGGATGCCAGGAAGGGTCTATATTTAGTTTATATTAGCCCGGGAGCTTCGCCATTGGTAAGCAGCCAGGAAGGCTGAAGTGCTCCCCTTTGACTTATTTCACCATAAATAATTGAGTACATGAGCTCAGTACGTGCTCATCAACAGCCACGGGGTTGGAAGGAATTCTGACAAGGCCCAGGCTGATGGTGGCTGAACAGTTTTCCTGCCTTTGCCATAAAAAATGTACCTTGAGAGCTATGCTGCATGACTTGGGATGCCAGTAGGTGACAGCAAGGCAGTGTGATCATCTAGAGCAAGTGCTCAGGAAGGCGACGCAGAGGCACAGGCTGGTGGGCAAGGCCCAGGCTTTCAGCAGCGTGTCTGGGCACACAGCCTGCTAGAACAAGCTCTTAGAAAAGCACAAGAGACTCTGATTCTACCTAGACTAGATTTTCCCCCCCATTTTGCCCCCAAGAATCCAAAACTGGACCGATGCAAATTAGTATTGCCTGAATGTGACGCACAGTGTTTCTCAACACCCATGCACTGGACACAGGAATTCGACCTCAGGGTAAGTACGCGATGAGGAGTAAGGTGCGTGACGATGAGTAGAATAGACTGAGGACCAGTTGAACTTCAGTGTCGATGTCAGCCTTTGCCAGTGTGCCCAAAGTAAAAACTTTCAATCTGTCTATAATATTTTATATGCAGTTGGGAAGCATAAGGAATATGGTCATTTGCAATAATAATAATAAAGCCTCACTTCATCCATTACAAAAATTTGGATTAATGAAACCTGAATGTTAATAGGTTGAGTGATACTCCAAAACCATAATGACTACAGCAATTGCAACAGACTTAATTGTCCACTTTAATTGTATTACCTCTCAGGCAGCACGCCTGCAGATACTAGGAACAGCAAATGGAACTATGAAAATCATAAACGTTTTGCCCTTAGTTTTTTTCTACATCTAGCTTGCTTTAAAATTCAAGGTCTAACACTTCATGTTCCTACATAAAACAAAGCTTTATTTGTTACTTTTTAAGACTGCAGCGCAATTTATTTAGCTGTGATCTTTCAGCACTTCCCAGGTATAATGTGTTTGTGCTGTCCCCAGACAGTGCGTGACGCTGCAATATACCATTTTGGTATTAAGGAGAATAGACTTTTTCCCTTTCAGTTAGGACTGATAATAAACCATTACATAGTGTATGGTGGTAGCAGAAATATCACCTTTTAGATTTGTCACAAACTAGAAATCTTGACTTTGTGATTACTAAAGAGACAGAACTCATGGTTACAGAACTCCGTCAGAGCTCAACTTCTAGGTTCGTGATTCAGCTGAGGTCCATCTGCTAGGCTTCTCTCTCTTTTGACTTCAGTTATTTCAACAAGCCATATGGGGTCTTTTCTTGTTTCTTGGACCTTTTCTCCTTTCTCAATAATTTTTTAATTGCCTTCACCTGAGTTATTTCCTACCTACTTTGTGAATCTTACTCATCTTTCAATACCACCAGTGATCAGAACTTTGCATTTTAACAGATGTGATAAGCAAAATCATGATAAGCTGGGAGATTTTTAGGGGCATCCTAAGGTGGGAAGCAGGTTCTTCAGTAGTCTGAGGTTTGCAGAATATATGATTTTTGCTATCTTATTGCCTGAGGAATGTGGTTAGTAGGCTACGTATAACAAAAAAGGTTGTGTCAGAGGAAAAGCTCATCAGCCAGTCTCTTTCAGATAAATATGAACAGCCAAAATAAATGACAGAAAACCCTGATGGTTTTGGAGCAATTGGAAGAGTCTGAATATGAGACAAAAGAATATCTTGTATGTAAGATCAGCCTTAATGAATCAAGGTATTTCATATGAGCAGGTTGTTTGAAGGAGATTAGACACACCATATATAACAAAAGGACCTGGAAAAGTAGAAAAATCAACTTATAATCAGAACTCTGGAGGAAATTGTGTAGACACCAACTACATTTTGCTGTGAGAGCTTCACTCTAAAACTAAAAATGTTAAAAATACTAAAATGTCATAAATGACTAAAAGTTAAAAATGCTTAAATTGAAAATTATTGGAATTACATGGACAGAAAAAATCTAATGACTAAAGGAATGTGATTTACCAGTATTAAAGCAATTAAAAGAAGGAAGCCAGTATGCTTTGTACATGGAGTCAGATATGAAGGAAATTGAAGTCAATTATTTAAACGTATGGGGGGGGGAAAGAGGAGCTTATTAGTAGAACATGGGGAAAGGGTACAGACGACTGAATGGAATTGGAGGTTTAGGATTAAGTTTAGAAGGTTGATAATGAGCAGCTGTGGACATCAATCCACTCTTGAGTCAAGAGCATACAATCTGCATATTAATTGCTAAACACTAGTTTATGTGTGTTAGAATTTCCTATAATTTCTTTTTTTACCTGCTGTAGTTTTTTTCCTAGCTGTTTGAATAATGCCAGAAAATAGATAAAAAATAGATAAAAAGCAAGCACCATAATATATGCCCTTGTTTTATGTCTTTTATAATGACAAAGCACTCCAGTGTTGTGCCTTCAGCTTTGACAAATATTTTTATTGCAACAAAGCTTACATGAAAATTCAACTAGATGTTATGGGAACTTCATCTTCAGTTTCATCCCACCATATCAAATATCTTTGCAAAGTCAATGAAGGAGAAAATGATTTCTCTACAGAAAGATTTTGAAAATCCTCATGGATGGAAGATGTTATGCACTTCTGTGATATATTAAAACACTTCTTTAAATGACCGGTTTTTAATCTTTTTGTCCTTCAATTTTCTTTTCAGGCACAAAGATATGTGAATCTGGACTAGAGTTATTTGATAGTCATGACCTCACCATGTGTTCAGAGTAAATCATGGGAACGCTGCTTGGAATGTAAATGTTGTCCAGCTGGCCAGGCATCTCACCCAGCCTTACTTTATGCTTTAATTCTTTGCTAAGCTTTGCTTTCATGTTCATTTCTTTCACTACATTTTGTGCAAACTGACATCCTCCTGATGCTGTTTCTTTCCTGGACAGGAAACCAAATTCTCACTTATTAATATTGTTAGTGCTGCTGTTATTAACAACATTGTAATTGTAATTTAATATTAGATACCAGTAATTAATCCACACATAATCAAGGTGTACAGGACAACGTGCAAATATTTGGGCACAATAACATTTTATATGTCAGAAAAGCTTGTAAAATTCCCAGCTGCCTGGAATCTGAGAGTTTTGGAGGTATTCTTTAGATGACGATAAAACCCCAAACAGTTGCCATAACAATATTTTTTCCCTCCTTCTAGACCTGCAAAGAATGATTGCCTGGCTGTTTGCGTCACATAGAAGGGTTCAGCAAAAACTCATTTTTTCCCCATACAGTGCATGTGGAGGCTTATTTATTCTTTTCTTAGGCTGTATAAAATTTTACAGTGGAACTGTGAGCTCTGTTCCTCCCCCACGTCACTGTTATGATGCCAATTGCCATTACCTACTAGAAAAGAGAAAAACAATTTTCCCTCTACTGCCAGACTTGGGAGCGAGGGGCTTTCTTATGTTTCATCTCAGCCACCCAGGGATCCCACTGAGTAGTTGGGTGTATATAATGTGTTGGTACAGTTGTACTTTCATCATACAGATTTTCAGTCAGTGAGGGATTTCTTCAACTCACAATAAACCACAACTAGTATCAGGATTAGGATAAGGTATTATTTGAAGGAAATAAGGAATAACATTTTTGCATCTATATAGCTAATGCAACCACTATGTAGATCTTTTCCCTCATGGCCTCAGTGTCATGAAGAGCACAGAAGAGGTTTCAATAAGGATACTGCAAGGAGATAAAAAGTTTAGACTGCTTAAACTTGGTCTCTTTGAGTACATTCCTATTTATTAAAAAAAAAACCAAAAACGCAAAAACAGAGGGTGAACTCAAGAGCTGGACTCCACATCATCCAGCTTCTTAGCTTAACCCCCAGTTGTTTTGTAATACTTACTCTAACTCCATGAGATTATCTTTGTAGAAAAACTGGGTATTTTGACTATTTCCTGCTAAATCTGAAAGACAGTTATGTTCTCCATTTTCAGTTCCTGTCCATGAAAAACACGCAGGGCAGCTGATGAATTGCGTGGAAATTTCAGCAACATCCTCCCGTGTGCCTGTATTGTCACATGACAAATAGAATTGTGAGTTCACTTTCCTTCTGTCCAGATGGCTCTATTACCTAAGATAAAACAGATGTAGACCTTTGCATTGCTGATCTATCCTTCTTTAGATTGAGAAAATATTAAAGAACAAGGGAATATGATTTCTTTTTTGGTTGAATTTAACAAACACTTTTTTACGAAGAACTAATACAAGCAACACCTGCGTTTTGAGGAAATAACGCCTTCCAGCATTTTGTAGAAGTATAATAGACTCCACTAGACATACATGTAAACAACAGGAAGAAGTCCTAGTGATTCATTGTACACAATTTTTGGAATTAACATTTAAGTTAATTTAAGTTTTTCACCATTCATGCACTAGTCTGGACTGTACAAAATGTAAAACAACATGCCCCCCTCAGAAAACGCTGACAGTATTAAAATTCTCGAAAAAAATAGAGTTCTTAAAGCAACTTTTGAAAACAGTCACTACTAAATGCTAGGCGCCTTGCAGTGAGCAAATTGCATATCATACCATGAAAAGAATGCTTCTATAAATACATTAACAACAAAAGGAGGACTAAGAAGAATCTCTATCCTTTATTACATGGGGGGGGGGGGGGGGGGGGGGGAACATAGTGACCAAGGATGAGGGAAAGGCTGATGTACTTAATGCCTTCTTTGCCTTGGTCTTTAATAGTAAGACCAGTTGTTCCCTGGGTACCCAGCCCACTGAGCTGAACAACAGGGATGGGGAGCAGAATGAAGCCCTCTTAACCCAAAGGGAAATGGTGGCTGCAGCACTTACACACATACGTCTATCGGGCCAGATGGAATCCACCCCAGGGTACTGAGCGAGCTGGTGCAAGTGCTCACCAAGCCACTTTCCATCATTTATCAACAGTCCTAGCTGACTGGGGAGTTCCCAGTTGACTGGAGGCTAGCAAATGTGATGCCCATCTACAAGAAGGGCTGCAAGGAGGATCTGGGGAACTGCAGGCCTGTCAGTCTGACCTCGGTGCTGGGAAGGTTATGGAGCAGATCATGTTGAGTGCCATCATGCAGCATGTACAGAACAACCAGGAGATCCGGCCCAGCCAACATGGGTTTATGAAAGGCAGGTCCTGCTTGACTAACCTGACCTCCTTCTATGACAAGGTGACCCACTTAGTGGATGAGGGAAAAGCTGTGGATGTTATCTATCTGGATTTTAGCAAAGGCTTTGACACAGTCTCCCACAACATTCTCCTGGAGAAACTGGCTACTCATGGCTTGGATGGGTATACTCTTTGCTGGGTAAAGAACTGGCTGGAAGGCCAGGTTCAGAGAGTGGTGGTGAATGGAGGTAAATCCAGTTGGCGGTTGGTCACGAGTGGTGTTCCCCAGGGCTCAGTACTGGGGCAAGTTATCAATGACCTGGATGAGGGGATCAAGTGCACTCTCAGTAAGTTTCCAGAAGACACGAAGTTAGGTGGGAGTGTTGATCTGCTTGAGGTTAGGAAGGCCCTACAGAGGGATCTGGACAGGCTGGACTGATGGGCTGAGGCCAATGGTATGAGGTTCAACAAGGCCAAGTGCTGAGTCCTTCCCTTGGGTAACACCAAACCCATGCAACGCTACAGGCCTGGGGAAGTGTGGCTGGAAAGCTGCCCAGAGGAAACGGACCTGGGGGTGTTGGTGGACAGCTGGCTGAATATGAGCCAGCAGTGTGCCCAGGTGGCCAAGAAGGCCAACAGCATCCTGGCTTGTATCAGGAACAGTGTGGCCAGCAGGACTAGGGAAGTGACCGGCCCCCTGTACTCAGCATTGATGAGGCCGCATCTCGAGTACTGTGTTCAGTTTTGGGCCCCTCACTACAAGAAAGACATTGAGGTGCTGGGGTGTGTCCAGAGAAGGGCAACAAAGCTGTTGAGGGGTCTGGAGCACAAGTCTTATGAGGAGCAGCTGAGGGAACTGGGGTTGTTCAGTCTGGAGAAAAGGAGGCTGAGGGGAGACCTTATCCCTCTCTACAACTACCTGAAAGGAGATTGTAGAGAGGTGGGGCTTGGTCTCTTTTCCAAGTAACAAACAATAGGACAGGAGGAAATGGCTTCAAGTTGCGCCAGGGGAGGTTTAGATTGGATATCAGGAAAATTTTTTTCACTGAAAGAGTTGTCAAGCATTGGAATAGACTGCCCAGGGAAGCAGTGGATTCACCATCCCTGGAGGTATTTAAAAGACATGCAGATGTAGTGCTGAGGGACATGGTTTAGTGGTAACTTGGCAGTGCTAGGTTAACAGTTGAACTTGATGATCTTAAAGGTCTCTTCCAAAAAAACAATTATATTATTCTATGAAGCAGAAATGGCAGAATGTGTACATAATGTGTCATCTGCACGTATGGCCCAATGCTACCACGTACAAATGGACAGGAATTTCTGCAAAATTCATATCAAGGATCAATAATGGTACTGGTTTATTTTTTCCAGCTTCCAGTTCACGTAAAGTTGGTAGTTAATCTTTGCTTTACTTGCTAAGTTCCTTTAATCAGCCTCATTCACCCCTGTGTTGAAGTTCTGTGGTATGAGAGCAGCAAGTAGCCCTACATTTCTGCCATCATATTGAGGGGGTTTCCACAGAAGGCACTTTCCAATGGTTATGACAACCTTTTCCTCTGTTTCACATTTCTTTCCCCTCGCCGGACATCTTTGTGTTATGAGCTAAATTGTCAGTCTAGATAAACTAAACATCTCTATTCATTGCAGCTCAGCTACATTAACTTACAACCTCTGCAGAGCTGTGCCCAGGCTGGCATTTACCAACCTGGTGCAAAACCTCTTTCTTGTGTTATGAGACTGTTACCTTGTTTTTCTTTGCTTCTGGAGTTCTCTTGTTCAGTATTGAATGCTGCTGATCCATTACAGTTTATTCTTGTCCAAGCATGTCTGTTATGGTAAATATGATGCATGATTACTCTGCTTTGTTTTTTCCAGGCAGTGATCTCATTATGAAGACGACAAGCTACTGCTTCATGATGACATTATTAAATGAGAACATAATGGCAAGAGTAGTTAGTCATGTCACACTGTAAAGAGAGAACTAGAGGAAAAGTTGTGCTTAGCAGTGACTATGAATGATTAAATATTTACCATATCGTAAGCAAGAACACAATATTTCTGGTGCTGAGACTTACTGCTTAAAGTAAAAAAAAAAAATAAATTTGGTACAGCAAAAATATTGTCCTGCCAAAGCACTTGTATTACCCTGCTCGTTAAATAAATATAACACTTTAAATTATCTCATAATGGAGAGTAAAAATAAAATAATGTTGCTTTAATCACAAGAATAATTACAATACCAGGAAAAAATTTCTCTTTTCAAGCCCTATATTTATTCTATGATACATTAAAGTGTCATTGGAGCCAGCACTTCCTCAGTTCTAATCTGCTCAGAAGTGTGCTGATTTGAAAAGGATCGTCCTTATCATTGAGAAGGAAAATGCCAAGAATCCAAATGATAGTGAATTGATGTAACTTGAGCCAAAAAGTCAGAGCAATGCCTATTTCAGAGTACATTAAAAATCATTAAAATAGGTTTAATTTTAAATGGACAAAGAAATGTATGAAAAATGAAATACACATGCATTGTGCCTTTTTTATTATTTTTTTAAACTTTCCAGAAACAAACAGGTTGATTGTTAAAAGGGATTAAAACATTTTTAAACAGCTCATCCACCAAAGCACACCTCTTAACTATATCCTTTGAGCCCACTTATATCTATACCAGGAACAAAAGACACTGTATTGCTATAGAGAAATTTGAAAATGTAAACCATGAACTCTTCTTGTTGAACAGCTTTTAGCCCTCCCAGTCAGAGACAACTTCTCTTGATATATCCAATCCAAATGACCTTTCCACCTGCAAGATTTGTAGTTCTGAACCAGGATCTGCAGCACAGAAAGAAACTGTGCTAATCAGATTGGCTTTACTGTGCCCCAGGCAGAGGTTCACACATACCGCAGACATGCATGATCTGTGTCAATAAATATTCACGGTAGTTTCAGCTCCTATGACATCCTTTTGTTAGGATGGTATGTTCATGGTCTCCCCCATAAGACTAAACGTCAGCAGGAGCTTGAGAAAAAGAATCAGAAAAGTTTTCCATCTCTATGCTGACTGACCCATACGCTGCAATGAGGCACTTCACGACATAGACAGAGGTGATGATAAGTACAGAGCAGCTCTCTTGCAGCACAGTAGACAGAGCATTTCTCGCTGCACTGATGACCCCCGTTCCTGCAGCCAGAGCCCTGCAAACACCATGCAACCTGTGCTGGATGGCACGGTGGATGATGCAGCAGACAAGGCAGAGCTGGAATCACCACTGAAGCAAAGCTGGGAGGAAGCTCAGCAGCTCAGCCAGGCTCTCCGCTGCGCACAAGGCAGGGCCAATTAACCCGCCCTTTCCCTCCACCCTTTAGATGGCTCGCTGCAATATTTTTCAAAAACTTCAAACCTCAAATACCAACAATCCAGCAATACTCATAAGAACCCTGCTGCGCTAAACTAGTCTCACTATTCAATATTTTTTCTAAATTGCTAATTTAAATCTTCCTTGTCCTCATTCAAACCTGTTACTTCTTGCCATGCTGGCAACGGATATTTAGGATGGTTTGTTTCCTTCCCCTTTAAGGTCACTTTTATGTATTTGAGGACTCTTATTGTATAGATATATAATACAATATGACTCTTTTTTCTCTAGATTAAATAATGCTGGTTCAGCCAATATTTATGAGGATGCATATGAGAAGTGGCTGGGAGAATTGGGGTTGTTTAGCCTGGAGAAAAGGAGGCTGAGGGGAGACCTTATCGCGCTCTACAGCTACCTGAAAGGAGGTTGTAGTGAGGTGGGTGTCGATCTCTTCTCCCAAGTAACAAGGGACACGACAAGAGGAAATGGCCTCAAGTTGCGCCAGGGGAGGTTTAGATTGGATATTAGTAAAAATTTTTTCACTGGAAGAGTTACCAACCATTGGAACAGGCTGCCCAGGGAAGTGTTGGATTCACCATCCCTGGAGGTATTTAAAAGGTATGCAGATGTAGTGCTGAGGGACATGGTTTAGTGGTGGACTTGGCAGTGTTAGGTTAACGGTTAGACTCGATGATCTTAAAGGTCTTTTCCAACCCAAATGATTCTATGATTCTATGGCTCGTCTGTGGGTTATATATCCGAGAGCTGTAAACATTCACCTTGTTCTCTAGTCTTTATCCAAGCAGTCTACACTTGAACTGTATGCCCAAAATTAAGCACAAGACTCCAGCTAAAGAAAGCAAGAAAATCACTTTTTGTGACAGTGCTGTTTCAGAGTCAAGTTTTATGTTTGACTTCTGCAGCAGCAAAGCTATTAGATTTCTCTCCAGTCTGGGATTCACTATTACATCCCGACCTGATACTGCAGAACTTCTACCTTGATTAATAATTTCACATCCTGTACTCCTACGGTTGCTCATTCTTCTCATAGTATAGAACTTTCTTTTGAATTGGACCTTGGTTTTCCAAACTATTTCTTCAATTTGTCCATCATTTGAACTGCCTTACAACATACTTTCAGTCCCTCTGAACTGGATAATGTTTAAAAATTTAATAAAGTGACTCTCTGTTCCACCATCCAAGTCATTAGTGAAAATATCGAATAGTATTAGACCCATAACAGAACTGTGAGGAATGTCATTTGATATGTTTTCCATTTTGTCAGCACACTATTTTTCATCCAGTGCTGTTACCTGACCCATTTGCACTGATCTTGTGTTAGTTTCCTCTAGGCAACACCTTCCTATCCTGCTTAAGTGACGGTATGTGACAAGATCTCTGACATCTTCTGCTTCTGCTTTAAGCAGACTGAAAAATTTATTTATGACTGTAACAGGCAGTCTTCTTCAGACAGGTGTGTTCTTGCTTTACTGAGGAAAATACAGAAGCCGCGTGAGCTGTTGCTTGATAGAAAAACTAAACTACAAGACTTCTGTATGTCTTGGGCTGTGACACAGACTTAAGATATTGGTGTTACTGAAGGGTTAAAGAGACCAGAGACATGTCACATAGGTTTTCAACATCACTGTTACAGTCATCTGACTCAGCATGTGGAAGGAGATGTCAAGCACACCACAAGTCTTGTGCACCCTGAAGTGTTCATCAGACATGAACAACCTGCATTTTTTTAATACGTTGCACAGTGGAGAAATCTGTTCCTCTACCCAGAGACCTAAAAATGGCTACTGCCATTAGGTCAGGCAGGTGTCTTTCAATTACTTAGTTAAGACCTAGTTATTCCTCTCATCCTGAATCTATTATTGCGATTAAATAATGAAAAATCAGTGCAACATGGATAAGCAAGTAAGTTAAAAAAAAAAAAAAGCCTATATATTCACAGGCAGATCAATTCAAATGGTACTGCTTTAGACAACCTTGTTTTCTTGGATTTTAATTATTGCACTGGTGTGTTTGCAATTATGAGGTAGTGTTAAGAGTTCTTTTCTTCTTCAATGCTAAGTGTTTTTAAAAAGAGAAATAAGTTTTAAAAAGTGAAGAAAAAAAGGAAAACAGTAAAGACAAAAAATAAAGAAATGAAATCATGGACACCTTACAAGCTTGTTGTAACTGTGTAGAGGAGCCTTAGCAATAGCCTTCTTTTTTGTGATGCTGTTTTTGCCATATTTAGATCAGATGGACTATTTTACAAATGAATTCTGTTAGAGTTCCAAGTTATAAAACCAACGGCAGAAATCCAGGTCATCATGTATGTCCACCCAAATAAAAGTATAAGTGACAGTTGCTGTAGGATGTCAAAACAATGATCTGAACCTTTCCTGCAGTAAAAATGCCACTAGACAGACATGCATACTTCTGATTCTAAAGATGAAAGACAGTAGTAGTGGATACCTTAGTTTTGCTCAATAGAGCTTTAGAAATGTACTTGCCCAACACTGTACAGAATTCCTTTGTTGTAAACAAAGCACCAGAAAATAAGAGGTTTTATCCTTAAAGACTGCAAAGCATTTTTTTCAAGGCTCTGAAGTCCTCCCAGTTAAAGTGGGAATAGAGCCGGACACAGGTTTGGTGCACTACCTGCCAGAATTCTTCAACAGCTGAACAGGATTGGGAAAGAGGAAAATTGTGAATAGATTAACAAAGGAGAGATTAGCACGGGGTCTTCTCCTAGATATAACTTTGCAGTCATTACCGTAATGACCAGTGCTGACACAATGACTGTGGCTTGCAATACAGAGCATGTTCAATAAATAGTTCAGCTTTGAGACACTAGGACACGTTGCGAGTGCATGACAACCAATTTAACAGACACTCAGGACAATGCAAAGCATCAGATACAGAATCTTATTTTTCAGTTACCACTTTAGATAACTTGCATCCAATAAATTTAAGAGAGATGACCAAGGAACTTTCTGGCTCCTTCATGCTGATTTTCACCAAGTTTTGGAACACCAAGGGTCTGGAGCACTGAAAGGCAGCAAATACTGCAGCATGGTGAACAGGGAATTAGAGGCATAACCTTGAACGTCAGTCCTAAACACAATAATGTCACAACTTCTAAATTACAATTAATAAACTATTTGAAAGGGGGTGATGTACAATTTTTTAAAATTAATTTGTTACTTCCTTTTAAGTTAGGGTTAACAAAAGGAACAGTTCGAAAACTTAGATTTCTGTGAAGTATTTAAACGGAGATTGATAACCATTTTCACCAAGAACACAGAATCTTCCTAGAACAGTTTAAAAGCAAGGCAACTGCTATGTCTCAACGTGCCACTGTAAGTTGGGTCTTTATCAGGGTCTTTTAGAGATTGATCCTTGACTTCATGTATTCTACACTGTATTGCTGATCTGGAAGACAATCTAAAATTGCCGCCGACAAAGTTCACAGAAGACAGAAGTAATGAGAATGGTAAGTAATGGTGAGGATATGTTACAGAAAGAAACCAATCACAATGGTTACTTGATAAATCAGGTTGCAAGCAATTAATTTGGGCTGCAATAAAATCAACTGTAAAATTACTGATTTAGGCAGGAATAATAGAGAACCTGATTACAGCATGGGGAGCTCTATCCACATTAAAAATGGTTTTGAAGATGGCATACTAAGACTATAGTGGATAATCAGCTGAACATTGGCTCCAGTACAATTATTTGGACAAAGGGCTAATGAAATCTTGGCTGTGCATATACGAGTTTATCAAAAAGAAAGTTACAAGCAGTGGTTCAATTGCCTTTTTTAATATCTACATGTGGAACAGAAATCTGATAACAAAGGAGGCACCTCTGTCCCACAGAGACATGTGTAAGATACAAAAGCTTGAAATTAAACCTAAAGAAGCCTAGTCAATAAGTAGAACACACACTATTAACAGCAAAGGCCATTAATCATTAGTACAGTTTAACAAGAGCTGTGGTAGACAGCTTCTCCATCACTGGAAATTTAAAAATCACTGGCTACTCCCCTAGTTTCTGCTGCAAGCAGAAGTTAATCAGGTAAATTAAATTCTTTGGTTTATGGGGGTATTCAGATTATAGTGGTCTTGTCTGTCTTTGCCATGCACAAATATACAATGCAACTTTATAAATGCAAAATAGTCTATCATTATGCTCTAGACCTTCATTTTAATACCAGATTTTGAGACCTCTGCATGCTGCTGTACAAAAAGGCAACCATTTTGTATTCAGCTCATAGAGCTGAACAGGGAAAAAAAAGATTTTACTTTGATTTTGTCTTGTTTTGATGTTCTGTTGATATAATGTAAACATGACTGTGACTAAAGTATCTCTATTCTTAATGGGAAAGTATATCTCATTGAAATACTAGAGAGTTCAATTATGGCCTTTGCTCTTAAATTTACACATAAATGTACAGGCATGACACAAAATATTCATAATGAGCTTTGGAAACGTACATACTGATATTTCTGTCAGGTCTGTGAACAAGAGCATAGTTAAGGCTTTTTACATACAGGAGGAGCAGCTGGTAAAAATTTCAGTGTATTGTCTTTCTTTTGCAAATGTCTGGGATCTTTCTCGTGAATAATATTAATGCTGTTTTAAACTGGTGTGTTTATCCAGAATATGACCCTGTTGTCAGCTAGCTAGTTATCTATGATAGTAATCTACAGTAAGTGACACTAGAGCTGTGTTTCATCTGAGACAATAATAAGGGCTGGGATAAACAATTAGAAGAACTGGGCTGTCAGCAGCACCACCCATTCATAAGCATATTTCTGGCAACTCTGAAAAAAAATCTATTCTTTCAGAAAGTTTTCTTGTAGGGTAGGCTGCTTCCTAACTTGTGCTGGTGATAATCGCTGCTATGGCCAAGACATATTTTTACCTATGTGATTTATATGTCTATCCTAAGACGAGTTACTAATGTGATGCCATGAGAAGAAGAGAACCCCTATGATAAACCTTTTGGAAAAGGAATGAGTGAACCAGTCCTTAGGGGCTTGCTTTCATGGTCCATAATGCCAGCAACCTCAGTAGAAAACTTCTTTCAAGGGACAAACAACTTGCATCATTCAGTAATCACCTTATGCTAGTTCTAGCTCAATCCTCAAAGAAAGAAAAAGAGGTAGTAAAACTTGATTGCCTTGTCCCTGAATGCATTAGGAATACAGACTGCTGTCATCCCAAATACGTATCACACATATCACCCAGAGTGTACCACCTGGTTTCATCAAGTTACCTTTGTTATCATTTGAAACATGCATCTTATTCCAGAGAGTAGAGGATATTTTAGAGTGTAGCAGCAAATTAATGCTAGAGATGTTTTTTAGTAAATTGAAAATTTATAAGACCTTTTAATTACGAAAGAAAAAGACAGCTATCATATTAACAGATAAATACTTGTGCAGTCTGCCAGAAGCTGCCTGAATATATGTAAATACATGATAATTAGCCAGTGTTCATGGTACAACATTTTCAAGAGGTAGTAAGGCATTTTTTCATCTGATTAAGCAGTGAATATTCAATAGTAAAAGGTCAATTCAATGTGAGTCTGTCACATGATATTCTAATAGCATCATGCAGATTTAAGTGGGTAGGCATCATTTAAAGTAGAAACTCATTTTCTCGATCATCATTTTCTGTAATGTCTCACAACACCAGAGAGACATTCAAGGAGCAGAAAGAAATGTAAGACATGACTTCAAGACAGTTTTTATTTCAGACATAGTGAAATACTGAGAAAAGTCTGGTCAGATACTTTCAACCTCTGTGCTGACAGCCCAAGTGACCTTGGAATAGCAGAGGGTGAAGTGTATGTAACGAACGGCTATCTGGAGAAATATACCTGCCTTTGAATTTGTATTTTTTAATTAAATATTATTACTTTCATTTTGTAGGTGAGGAAGCTCAGGCAAGTAAATGACATGGCTACATTAACCATTTAGCCTTAAACAGGAAAAAAAAAAAACCACAATGAAAGACCTTGACTTCCAAATATCTGCCTAAGACTGCATTTCTCTGATCTCTCAGTATCACCTGCCCTTTGCCTGAAGCTTGCACAGAAAGTGCCTCACTTCTCCCTGCCTGAAAGGGATATCTTCTGTAGTGAAGCTGTTATATAGTATATAGCTGTATTTTGAAACCAAGGGTCAGGTGAACAAGAGTCACACTTAGATTAACTTCTCTACCTTCCTTTACAAGGCGGGTGCCGATCCCAGTGACCAGGATTTACATTTTCCTCTTTTATTTTTAATTAGTGTCACATCAAGTTCCACCTGCTCTACTTTCTGTTTCCTTCTTCATCCCATTTCCCCGTTACAACTACCCACCTTCTTTCTAGTCCTATTTGCCAGAGCAAAGATTAAAAATGGTTCTGGGACTGCGTGTGAGAACATCAGGAAGTCCTTTCAGTCTTCTCTACCAGTAGATACATTTCCCAGAGTTGCCTTCCAGGAACTGCCAGGCCTACCGATGCTAATGTACCCCCTATTGCCATGCGTTCAGCTCCTACGGAGTCTGTTCTTGGCATTAAAATTCTAACCAGAGAGTTCCTGTAGTGAGATAATAGTTGTCTGATATTGGAAAGTCGTTGTTCATATCAGCAGTTCTCACAGGGATGGGCTTAGACATGTATCTTCTGTCTACTGGAATCAGGGTGTTAATAAAAATAAAGCACATTTTACACATCACGCTCAAACTGGGTATAAGAGAGTTACAGTGAAGCGCTGTGCAGTTGGCTATACCGTTAAGCTGAGCTCTGTGTATATGTGCAATGCAGTAGTGCAATTTTAATGAGAAACTCCCTGAAAGTTATTACTAAGAAGCAAAGTATTGCTATGCAGCTTTATTGCCAGATCATAGAATTCATCTTGTCTCCCTTGGCCTGGGCTAAGCACACAGTAGAAGAAGCCAAAAAAACCCTTCTCGTTCCAGCAGTTTCTTTGAAATGGCTTTCTTATCTTGAAAGTTTGCTGCTTTAACTCTTTTGATCTATTTCTACACCTGTCTGATTTAAGGGGTCCACATGCATGGGTCTGTCCCACCTGTACATGATTTTTTTCCTCCCATACCTCCCCCGGCACGGCACACGCTGGCCGGTTGCCAGCTCTGTTAGCTGACCCGGTCACTGCAGTACGTGATTTGCATTGGCGATTCTGCGGTTTGAAGAAAATTTAAGAGCAGAACAGCAGCACTCAGATAACTGCTGGGGCAGCCATGGCGGTTGCTCCACAGATTCACAGGTAGCCACTCAGGTTTTGTTTCTTAAGATGCTGTCACACAATCGAAATCAGCTTCTTTGTCTGCGGTGGCAACCGACGGGGGATGAGGGGGAGGCTGGCAGGAGATGCAGCTGATGAAGAGCCCAGAATGAAGAAAGAAAAAGATGGCAAAATTGATAGGGAAGAAAGGATGCAGATGCTGCTGTTTTGATTAATGAAGGAAAAGCTGTTAGAGATGCTCTAGTTAAAGACTGCTGAACAATCGCCAACAAATCACATACTCAGCAACCTAGCAGGTCTAGTGTGAGTGCGACAGGCGCAGCTTCTCTTATGTTGGTCTGCAGAAAAGGAATCGCAGGGCAAAAGGGCAATAAATAGCCAACATTGCTCTGCTCAGGTAACTGATCATTGACATCACCACCTCATTTCCTCACTTTGGGACAGGGCCTGGTGGACTCTCGGTGTCTATGTCTTCAGCAGTGCTGGTGCTATGTCCTCCTCAGGACTATGCATAGATACTCTGAACTCCTGTCCTCCTGACTCATTGCGTGTTCTGGAGCAAGAAATGCTCAGTCTCCCCCACATCATTATCATTACCATGGTTTATTGGAATGTATGCATCATTCACAGAGGTACTGTGGCAAATCATTATTAATATTTGAACAGAAATCTGGTAATATCAAATTTTATCTAAATATTAAACATTTATTTGGCCTTCCAACAGAAATAAGAGGAGCAAACAACATAAGGAATTCTCTGGCACAAGAATCTCCTTCATGAGCTAAGTATCCCTTTTCATAAGCACTGCAGCTGTGGACAGATAATCAACTACCGTAATTAAGGACATGGTGATTTATATCAGGAAAGAATCTAGCCCAGATCCTTTTCTTTTGAAGACAATTTGCTAGGAAAAAATGGATCTCTTGTGCATCATTTAGTTTGCTCCATGTTCTCTAAAATGCTTACAATATCTCTGCTTTCCCAACACGTCCCCTGAAGTACCCTCAGCTTCTGCCCGTTATCTCTGTTTCCCAGATGTCAGACTTGAAGCTACAGATGTGTTGACCAATGAGATGACACTCACTAATAATCCAGACTAACACTACCTAATAATCCAGACTTTCCACTGTAGACTTGCTGATTTGGATTTTTCTCCTCTGCAGGGCTACCACTTCTGATGAAATCTATGGGAATATAATACTTCCAGGCTGTAGGTCCCAAAATCAGATTTGGTTGAAATTGGCCAATTGATTCAAAAATTCCCAGGAATTGACAGGTACATTGGCAAGACACAGAAAGACAGGCTCTTTGGGGAACATCAATCTTTTGTGGTATTTCCTGGTATATCATGGGAAAGGAATGAGAATTCTAATTTTTCTGAAAGCTAATTTTTTTATTAACAGTACTGCTAAAGTTTCATTTATGTAATTTTTAATGAAACAAAGAGTCTGACTAAGCCCCATTCCCACCTTAGACAGAGCAACCTGAATTAGGGGTTTCTTGTACATCTAGTAGTTCTCTGATTAATCCCAGAGCATTCCTGCAAAACACGAAAGTGCACTTAAGACGCACAATGGGGAAAATAATTTTTAACGGAAACTTTCTGGGTTTTCTTTATTCATCAGATACGAGAAAAGAAGAATCTAACATTTTTTTCTCTTTATAGGTCACCTTTACATTTGCATCCATAAATTAGAAAAATGCTGTGATACAGCTAATAATCTTTAGGGAATTCATGCACTGCTGGAGAAGATTTTCCTGCACAAAAAATCAGTCCTTGGAATGATAAATACTTCTGTTAATGAGATATAAGGAAAAAGTAAATTATTTTTCCTGTATCTGTAGAATTAGGTTGGCTGAGCTGCCTGGATTAGATCCATGTGGGAGTTAGCACAACACCCAAAAGACAACAAAAAGGGGAAAATTTCCATAAACGTGAACTAGAGCAGCTTAAACTTCTTCCAAAGCAAGATGCTCAGCTCGGAGTGAGATGGTAGATAAAGTAAGGGGTTGATTCTGTGATGTACTAAATATTTCAAAGTGCTAGCACGATGAGGACTCTGGAGGAAATATAGTTGACCTCTACAGTTGGCTATGAAAAATGACATTACTGTGGATTCTCTGCTTGCAAATAAATTACTTTGTCGCTCTAATCAGACTGGTCAGAAAAGCCTCTTCCAGTACAGAAACACAGGCTTATTCAGCTGCTCTCCGCTGGAGGAAAGGACACTCACTGCTTCTGTTGAGCTAATAAATGTACCTTCAGCAACTGGCCGAAAGAAGTTTTGAAGCAAGCTCTGTTTCAGCAACTAGTAACAGATCATCTTTAACTTGTACGATATACAAGCAGCTCGGAGCACAGCAAATGTGAGCAGCTCTGTGTTACTCTACCAAGGAGAACTTTTAGGTTAAAATGCCTTCAGCAGCAGACAAAGCACAACTTTCCTTATCTGGAGTATAACCTCACTGCCTTTAGAGTAAAGCCTGATCACGGGTGTAAGAACAGTCTGTTGGATTATCGGAGTGTGAACAGTTGTGTGAAGCTTGAGGCCAGAGCCATCACAACTGTGTCAATGCAACTAAACGTAGTTTCAGAGGTGGAGGTTCTCTTAGTATAGATGAGAGCTTGTGTAAAGTTTTTGTAAGGCCAAGAAGAATGGGTCCTCCACTATGTTCCTTGGTACTCTGGTGCCACCCAGTACCAAGGACAGTCGTCAAGCAGAAGGAAGCCCAGAGCCTTTTGCTGTGTGTGGTAGAAGGCAGGAGCCTCCTGGAGTAAGTTGGACACACACAAGTAGCACCCTGATGCTCCTCCTCCGCTGCTCTGTCAAGCCAAAGTTCACTCAGGCAGAGAGCTTCACTTTGTAGCCGTGATATTCTTCTGGCCCTGAGATTTGCTGCTTGTCTGAAACTTGTACTGTAGCCAAAGGAAGTTTGAGTACATGGAAAAGCTGCAGAATATAAGCCTAAGGCTACATATACATATTTATTATCCATCCAAGATTTATAATTGAAGTGGACATTCTGGCAATGTGATAATGATCTGATTACAATTTTTATCACTGTTTCTCAGAGTATCCAAAAGGCCCAAAAAAAGAAAAATTTATCTTCCCCCTCCACATTCCACTGCAAAGCCTGCCAAGGCATGTAAGCCCCTACATGCCATTTCTGAGGGCTTGTTGTGGGAAGCTGCTTTGTTATCTCTGCCTTATGCCTGGGCCAAGAGATCTCCTGGCTATTAGCCTAAAACAGACCCAGTGAATGGCAGATTTCTCGGAGCTCGCCAGGTGCCCATTTAATGTCTGGTGCAGCCTTGTAACCTATCAAGACTTGCCTAAGGCATCTGCTACAGATGGGGTTTTTGTCTGTGAAAAATGAAAGAACAACATTCTAACCGTATGTTGGAGGTTGTCAATGATGTTCTATGTGACCAGACCAAGAGTAAAAGGGAATTAAAGAGGGAAAACATGTGAAAATAGTTTGCATTAGTGCAAGAAGACTATGAAAATAAGTGTGTTCTACATTGGCTGTATTACTATTTGATAAATTGGGCTGGTTAATACGTCATTTCACTTGACAACAAATCTCCATTTTTGATAGAAAATGTAAATTGGATTCCTCGGAGTGTTATTTTATTTCTTTTCAAGTTTGTCTATTTGAAGTATCTGCAAATAGCAGGATTTTATTGCACTTCATTTTACTATTCTCATGGAATAAAATAAGTGTATTTATTTTTCCCATCTTCCGAAAAGGGAAACAGGGCAAAAAAGCATTCAAATGAGCTAAAAGAAGTCTGAAAAGATCTTGGGGCACACTCAGGAATCCTATGATTTTGGACTCATTACTTTTAATCACAGGCTCAGCATTTTATAGATTTAAAATTATATTTTTCTCGCTTATCTGATAAAGCAAACTCAAATATATGAGGGGAAAAAAACCCAGTTATTTGAGATAAAATTGGAATTCTATGCTTTTTTTTTTATCAGCACATTGCCAGAGGGAACACAAAATACCTGATAATCCATTTCCTCTTACAGTGAATTTTTTATGACAGCGACATTTTCATCTTTCTGTATAGGGTTGATCAGATTTTCCTGCTATCTGTCTCATATTTTAATGGGAGGTTATAGCACCCTGTGGGACAGGGATGCGGCGGTTCCAGCTTGGGCTTCCTCACTAGCTCTGCTGCCGACTCGCTGCGAAGAGGGACGGGGCATCCACCCTGGATTCAGAAGTGGTGAACAGTGCAGAGAGGGCTTAAATCTGTACAGCAAGCCTCGTCCCATGCTGCTCCTCAGCTTTTCCTTAGCTAAACCCTGCCAACGGCTACACATAAATGAACTCCATTAATTCCAGATCCAAGTTGGCATATTTGCAAAGTATTGCACACTCTGCTGGTTACCGGCTCAGACCTGTGCTACCTTAAATCTCTGTACACTGCTCCACTGCATGAAATAGGTTTGGCCTTAGTGAATGTGATTGATAAACTTCATTTGCCGTGTCTCAGGTCATTTGCCTCTGGAACTGGGATTAGACAGATTTGCTTTGCAGGTGTGAGTCAAAGCGCAAATGTCCGTAAAATCGGGAGTTTCAAAGGGAGGCAGCAGCAAAGCTGTGCTCGCTGTATTAATAGTCTGCATTCACACACCTGCAAATTCGTTATCTACTCATGTGCTGAAATTTTCCATCCCTGGGATCACCCATTGAAAATCAGTATTTGGAAAGTCTGAGGAAAACAGAATTTGCATTCCAAAAATTAGTTTCTGGAAATCAGATAGCCCTTTGGAAACCCGTAGTAGTACTGTGCCTCAGCGATGTGTAGGCTGGAACATCCAGGACATTATCCCATATCTTTTTGATGGTCAGAAATGAGGCTCCACATTTAGACACCAAATTTAGGTGTTACAAAGTTGGTGGCTACATGTGTGATAGGTTTAGACAACTATAGACAATAGAAACATAGTAAACATAGTGAATCCAGAGAGCTTTTCAGCTTCCCAATGTAGGTGTCTGTTCTCAGAGAAGCAAATAACTCTCTAGTGGCAATATTTAGCTGCCAAAACATCGGTGTTTAGCACTAAACACTGTATGCTAACCTTTGAGTACTGCTGCTGCTGCAGGGAGGCACTGATCTCTCTCTGGGACGAGGTCATAAAGCCTAGCCCTGTGTAGATGTATGACATCCTCTGGGGCATCCCAAGTGGCATTAGATATCCATATTTGGGCAACTGAGTCCTGCCTCATTGGCTGCGTCAACTTGCTCTTCATTAGCTATACTGAGGGCTGGCAAATCTGACTGGTCTGTAAACACCTATACTGTAGACACTTAAAAAAATTAGACGGAGCTGGTTACCACCCTGGTTTCATATGTACATCTCATGAGTGTATCAGCTGTAGTCAAAACAGCACAGCAATCTTCTTGGGTGCGACAGCTGCCCAGCAACAGTGAGTGATGGTGGCTGGGAGTTCGTGCTGGTACACCGTGACTGAATCATTCATCTTAATCTTCGCTAAGTTGAACGGAGGCCACAGAATGTGTATGACATTTAATCAGATTTCTTCAATACTGTGTACAAGAGTGGTGAGTTGGGGTTTTTTTCAAGACTTGTTGTTTTCCTGTGGGTTTGAAACAGCACAGCTGAGGGCTCTGTCACATCTTGGCAAGACCGATTAGTCTGCGTGGAGCACTGCCCTGAGAGAGACACGCTGCTCCCAGCTCTGAATGATAACTTGGGCATGCCTTCCTGGGTACACAGCCCTACATGTCTATGCATCCAAAGACTATATTAGCCAGTACATCACGCTGAGAATGTATGCCTTATTGATAATCAAAATGTTTTTCTGATTCACTGTCTTCTAAAATTCAATCCTTCCTCCTGCAGGTGTGATTGAAATGTGAATTTGCAGGTGAACATGTCTGATGAATGAACTTATTTTGCTCTACAGAACTGCCCTGACATTATTTATCAGGTTCCCATATAGTCTTAAGGGCACGGCCGGACTGCGGTCTAAGATGCTAACATCACTTCCAGAAGCAGAGGGGGTTTCATTGGAGGTCTGACGTCCGTTTCTTTAGCAGGCATGACTCTGCTTAACTTACAAAAGCTGACAGCAGCTCTGAGTTGAGAAGATTGATTCTTGCTTCTTTGTTCTTTAATTAACCTATCCTCTGCTGCACTGTCTAGTTAATATTAATGTGTTCTCCTTGAGCTCTGCTGCTTACCCATCATGCTATGTGATCTTCCATTGCCAAACAATTAAAATATCCCTTTCTTTTTTTTTTCGCTTTTAATTAACTTACTGACTACATTTTATGAGATGAAGGTATTTTATTTTACAAAATCTAAGTATTCAAATTTATTAATGTGGTGAAAGTGAGCAAATATTTGGAATACAAAAAGTGACTCTGCGGTTGTTCACATAGAAAACCCAAATATTTGCTTAGCTCTAAAATGAATTAATAGCAACTGGATAGTTTGCCTTCTGCTACTTACACTAAATGTTTCTGACAGATGAGTGAAAATTGCAGAGAAACCATATGCTTTCTTTTAAAATGATAGCTTGTGGAAAAGCAGCCAACTTCATAAAAATTCTAATCTGAGTCAAATTTTTTCTAATTTTTTTTCCACAAAAAACCCTAAAAAAGGTATCCTCAAAATTTTCCATTTACATTGAGTGTTTTACCAAAAAATGGATAAATATTTTTTAAAATATGTCACAGAAAATTCAGAAAGAATAAAAAATCCATTTCAATCCTCAGAGAATGAAAAGAACTTTCAAATTTAAAATTTTCCTATATCCAAAGAAGATGTTTTTTCAAGTTATGCCTGGATATTTGTTATTACTTGTACCTTGCCTTTGTAGAGCACTGCACTTAAAAGGAAATGTTTAGTCACCGTAAATAAATTAAAAATCAAAATATTTCTTGTAAGTGAATACATTTGACAATTTACCTAGACAGACTGAAGAATTATTAAAACTTTATGGGAAATGACATAAATTTTGAATGTGCAGGTGCATAAAAATGCAAAAAGAATAAACCAAATGATCTGAATCTTCTCTGTACATAGCACATTAGTAAGGATGTTCTTATTTTTAACCACATGCTCCAATCACACTGAATAAATACATAATCTGGCCATGAAAGTGAAGCACAATGTATTAGAGATTTGGTGGAATAATGTTTTTGGTTAATGGCTATTGGGTTTATGACAATGTTATACCTTGTAAATAAATAAATCAATGCCAAATTTTTAGTTCTGTCAAACTAGATTTTAAAGCAAAATATGAATTACGTGCAAATCAAAGTATGTTGCCAGCTCCAGACAACAGCGAATAGGCATAACATAAGACAAAAGCTAGTAGTGTCCAACAAGTGTTTTAACTGGCTAAGGGCTGCAGTTCCATGCCTGCCACCTGAAGAAATCACTGCCAACCTGCGCAGTGCAGGCACTGAAACGCTGGCAGTCTGAAAGGACGCGTATATAATAGCACATTCAATATCTGCTATTATTGTAATGTCAGACAATGCACTGTCTTTAGGCACTTGCCACTTGCAAAAGCACTCTGCCTGAGTGCTAAGCCCTAGGGAAATGACTTGCATAACTGAATAACTTGTTCTTACTCTGTTGTGTTAGACACACTGATGACAACCATTTGCAGGAGTTAAATGAAGTACAACCAGTGATGGCTTTGGTTTTAATCTCAGTGTATAACAAATCCTGTTGCTTTATAACAGACATTCAATAAAAAGGTGATTTTGGAACTTTAAATTTCATTTACTAGTAAGCAGAAGCTGAGGTGGAAGCTGAGACCTGTTTGCACACGGTTTACCAACACCCGGTCACTAAATGAAGGACAGGTAGTTTACACCTGGGTGGTTTGCAACCTGACTGATCAGGAAATAGAACTCTCCCTTCCAGAGTACTTCATTTTTAGTTTTGCCATCTCAGCTTTCTGAACTATATTATGCTTTACGCATCTTCACGAAGACAGTAGAGTTACTCTAGGGATTCATCAGAACTTTTCTGCCCATGAGACTGAGAAGAAGAAATGAAATATGAAATGTGAAATATGAAACATGAAACATGAAATATGAAATGTGAAATGTGACTTTTTCCATTGATTTTTCTATTAATAGAGTCAAGCCTCTGTTTTATGATATGCTTCAATAATAACCAGGTAAGTTGATTTCTACCTGTGATACTCAGTAATCATCAGTAATCCTGTCATGAAAAGTGCTTATTATGATATCTTTTGCCTGCAATCTGGTGGGCATCTGCATTCAGCTTGGCTATGCTTTTCCCCTTGCTCATAATTAATTGTCAGCACACTATAGTCTATTAAAGGTGTGTGAGACTTTGATACACGGCTTGGACCTCATATTATATTAGCACTGGACAGGTTGTACCTTACAGGGCAAAGAGTGTGTTTGATTTACAGATAATTGAACGGCTTATCATTATCATGGCTGATTCATATAATTTGCTGCAGAAAGCAATTAAATAGTTCAGTAATATGAGGGGTGTGATTTTGGACGAACTTTTAATTCTAGTTGGAAATGTCCTAAATCTGAAAGAAGCTCTAGGGTTAGTCTTTACCACTTCCATTCTCAAGCCACTCTTTCCAAGTGACAGGCACACCCCTAGATGTTTGTTGAGGTGGAAGTCTGTCATCTCTCTCACATTCAAACACCCAAATCACAGGACTTTTCTCCGCTATTTGAGATTTCACCACAGGCACCAGCTGACTTGGCTCCTTGGCATTCGTGTAATGGTCAGGATAAAGGGCAACCCTTTGTATCAAGGTGTAACTCATGTATTTATATCACAGAAGGGGGAAAAAAATGAAGCCAAAAGAAAATCTCTCCACAGCTAAATATCATCCTTCCCCTGGAAATCTTGGAAATCTCCCTCTTTGACCCACTTGTTCCTCTGGGAGCCGGGGCAGAGCACAGGAGACATTCTTTGTGCTCGAATTCTCAGATGTTGACCATGCAGTGCCTGGTGTAATCTGGGTTGCTTATCCTTTCCCAGACTAGACAAATTGTATTGAGGTTATTGTAAAGCACCTGACTTCTTGAAAGCTGAACCTGGAATATGTAATAAGATGAAATAGTTTAGTACAAGCTTAACGTTCACTACCTGACACTGTTTTCAAAGGGGACTTGCTTGTGCCAAGGTGATTAATACATTTACATACACAACCAGAGACTTCAGCACTTACCAGAGCCGTCTAATTGCAACAGCAAAAGCCATCCAAAGACAGACAAAAGGCAGAGACATGTAGAACTGAGAGTAAACTTATTTACAGTCTTAAACAGACCATCAGGCTCATATACCAGATGTTACCATCAATTCAATCAAGCAGGCTGATTGGATTGCTCAGTTTTAATAGGTGAAGTACTGAAGTAGATGTATTTGCCCAAAGCATGCATACTCTGAAGAATACTATTGTTCTTTACCAGTTTACTGTCTAAGTCACTAAATGGCTATTTTAAATTTAATTTACTCTAATTAGTAACATTGTTTTAAAGGTTGCCATTGCGAAAGCTGTTTTCTCTTTACAATTTGCTAAGAAACAAGACAGCAAACTGATTGTGAACTCAGATACCCGTAAAATATTTTTATACAGGATATCTTCTACCCCTTCCAACTATTTCTGCCCATTTTAATGATATGTAAGCTTTATTCCTGTCCTGCCTGGAGACTTTGGGAAGACTCTTGCAAGTCATAATAAATGACACTTCAAACAAATCACCATTATCAAAAGATTTGTTTGTTTGGAAGGAAGTCAGCATAGAGAAGACAAAGGAGAAAAAATTCATTTTTCAGTGAATCCTCTATCTCCAAGTATTTCACAACTACCATTAAAGATGTTTGTTATCTCTATGAAGTCGGTCCACATACATTTTTCAGCGTTGCCTTGAACCTAGTGAAAACTGTTCATCTTCTTTCTTGTGATTTGTTTTTAAAACTTTTGAAAATGTTTGTTTGCAATGGCTGTGCAATTGTATTGTTCCAATCTGCTGAAAACTGGCTTAAAAAACATCATCTGATTGTGCGAAAACCATTGCCAAATCACAGAGTCTGGATCCTAAAACAGTGTCTGCTAGTTTGGACTGCGCTTCCCTTTAGACATGAAGTATTACCTCAGACCACCATAAATTTACTGAACGCAAACTGAAGATATAATCACTGATAATCATGAGGTGTACCACAGGATAAGGTTATATTTTTTCTCATAAACTCTCAAGACAGCTGGTAAATGTTCACCGGTATTCATTTGTATCCACAAGTCAGCATTTGCCTAGAACTGAGTAGATAGCATAGAGATTTATCTGCTTGCTATCTACTAACCCACCATGTATTATCCTTTGAATATAACATCACAGGTATCATTTGCACTAAACACTCTTCTTTTCAACTCAAGTACCCATCCAAAAACTGTGTTGAAATTATGTGTTGCAGAGCTTTGCAGTTCAAACTTGATTCTTTTTCCACTGTCGCTTAGAGGCATCTACAAATATTTGTGTTGTTTCTTGTAGCAGATAAGTGATTCTGGTAGTTTTTGTTTTAAAGACTGAAATGTTGCACCAGAGACATATTGATTTGTTTATTTTAGATATGATCTGATAAAGCTCAGGAACGTAATCTCTTTTAGCTCTTTTTGAAGAGACATTTTGTGAGCAGACTTACAAGAAAAAAATGTAAGAGGAAGTTTCAGCGAGTGATGGCTATGCTGAAGTTCTGTTTCTGAAAGCATTGGAAACCAAACTAACTGACAAAATTGCACAACTTGCTTATGAAAAGTATCCACACTATACAGCTCTCATACGTTCGTCATAGGGACCTAGTTAGGATAAAGGACAAATAAAAAATTAAATATACGGCTCTTGCCTTGCAGCCTAGGACGACTTCAAGTGTGGGTTGTGAAGTGAGAATATCGGGACAGAAGAGCTGCACTGAGATATTCTGTTCTGAATCATAGCACACTAATTTTTAACTACCAAGTTCAGTGGCTCATCCTCCAAGAATTTCAAGGATATGCTGACAGAGGAGATATAGAGGTAAAAGTGGGGTTATCTGTGATCACATGAAAAATAGATTTATTAATGACAACAGTCTTTGAGACTTGCTAATGGTGGCAATAAATAGGGCCAAACTGCAAGGTAGTCTAAACTGCACTCAAATCAGTGGTCCATCAGTATGTGTGGCAGTGAGATATTTCAGAGCAAGCCACAAATGTCCCCACGTCTTATTTTGAAATAGCATATATAACTACAAAACACCTTCCTAACCCACTCATTTTGGAACACATTAGTCTGTGACTTTCTCCATCATGTCTGTAAATTAATGGAAGAAGCCAGGAACTGGTCCTCATGTTTCTGCCTGGGATTTCCTGGACTGAAAGGCATTCACACATGTTGCACAGATGCCTTCTGTGTGACAGTGAGCCAGACGTGCTCTAGACCTGCTGAACTCACAGTGCAAAAGCAGATCGACTGTAAATACTGTACAAATGGCCCAAATCTTGTTCTTCTATTTAAAGAACATTTCCTGGAGAGAGAGGCTGTTGTGCCTGCTAGTCCCGTCCAGGAGTCAGGACTTCACTCAACCATCACTTCCATCCAGATCTACTCTGGCAAGATAATTGTTCTGTGTCTGTTCTGAGGCAGACTGGCAGGTAGTTCTCTAACTGTGATCAAGCATAGCGTGGAGTAAAGATTTCCTTACCTCTTCCTTTCTTAGACATGCTGGCAGTGTGGCAGGTCTTTGAGGATCACTCCTACGTGATGAATGAGGCAGGAGTACCTGCCCACAGTTTAGCAGTTTACACATTTTGATTCCTCTGTGAAAGTACTTAATCTGGACTTCAATGATTAGACTGTGTTTTAACACTACTTCTCCCATCTTACTTTCTGAAGCAAGTATCACCAGGGATGATATTCTTATTTTTCATTTCAGTGGCAAAAACACTTAAAGTCCTTTGACAGACTTTGCCAAAGTCTGCCAAAATAATTTGAAGAGAGATTAATGAGAAACCAAATGGAAACTATGGGATATAATTGTATTGTTCATAAAAGATAACATCAAGTTTCCATTTTACGGAAAGCAACCAGGAAATGATTAGGTAGATTCTGACATCTTTACTGCAACAGTGATGCTTAATCTGGTAAGTAACTACTTCAAAAGAAATGAAAATAAGTTTAGAGATCTCAATGTAAAAAGAAGTGACAGTATTTGAACTTAAATCAATTTGTGTAATTTTTTGCGAATGTGGATCAATAAATGATAATGATAATTTTCTTATGAATCATTGCTTAATCAGTATTTTGGCTCTTTGAAGAAAAGTAGATCAATCCCAAGATCAACACATGAAAGAAAAAAATCAGAGTTTAAGCAAGAAGGGGAATATAGTGGTCATTTAAAATCTATACTGATGAAATTAATGATTTATAATGAACCGTAAAAATCTCTGAAATGTTACCTAAAGAAATATGGCTTTACTTTGTGTATTATACCAGAACCTACTTTAACAAAAAAATATGCCAGTGACCTGTCAGATGTCATAACCATGTCTTCAGCATTACTAAGGAGGTGTTACACAGGGGTCAGTATAGACTGTGGACTTTCTTGATCTGGGATATTTTGGGAGGCTAAAGCTAAGGAATAGTGTCTATATCCAAGACTGAGACCCCCAAATACCTCTCATGAACCTCTCTAATAGCTGAAAGACTATACAGAGCTATTGACACAGCTTGGATTTAAGAATCAGATTTGGATGGACTCAGCTGCCTTTTGGGGGGTAATTAATATTTAGTATTGATTCTACCGAAAATTTGGCTTCCAACTTTCTGTGCTCTGGATTTCACCTGAGGTAGATGGCTGGACTAACTGATGTCAACACCCTTCCCTAAGTGATATAACTCTACACAAGAAGTTTGTGGCCCTTTTTAACCTGTAGATATGGCTAAGACGCCATATTTTTGCACGCCACATTTTCATTATCTTCTGGATTCAGTATCTAAGTTATGTCACACTGTTACAACAAAAATCTTTGTTGGGAGCCTATCTTGTAATTACCAGGCATTTTCACATTAATTGCAGAAAGTAGCACTGGAGATGTCCAACAGGCATCAAAATGATTTGAGACAACTGGAGATTTTGTACGTAACTTTCAGACTTGATCATTCAAATTTAAGTTCTTCAATTCCTGCATAGGAACTGCAAGATAAACGGCTTGGTTTTCAAAGAAATTGATACAACTACCTTGGAATCTCCTTTGAGAAGGAGTCTACCCATGCTTATATGTGACATTTAGGTGCGTACCTCTGACAACTCTGATGAACGTTATTTTGGGAGACTAACTTTGACCACAGAGGTGCCTGCCTTAAGACAGAAAACCGGTATCAGATCTAACGAGCTTCATGTCAAACCAGCAAAACCCATCTGTTTGCCTTCCTCTTCCCACAATGACACTAACAATAAACAGCATATCCCCACTCCTCCCACATCTCAATACAAACTGTGAATGTGGGACTCTGCTTCCCACTGATCAATGAGAAGGGAAGAAACTTTTGTGAACAATTCACCTGTCTCTGTTCCCCGGCACTTTCCAACCATATAGCACGCACCTGAAAATGAAGGTGACTGGTGTAGCATAGCCATGGTATACCTAATGATTATATTTCAGCTAGGATGGCTCTATTTCTCCTTAGAACCCAAAGGAATTGCTGTGACATAAATTGCTATGTACAACACTGAGGAACTTCTCCACACCGATCAATCTAAGTGCAATTTATGTGCAAGAACCATGAAATGAAGCTAAGTTATTCTGGCACCTAATAAGTGAATGAGATGACATTTTTCTCTGATTGAAAGCCCACAACTCTTTAATTATAGAGCATTGGGCCAAACCCATCTTCATTTCATGCATTTTTAGGTTGACCATAATGGGTTTTCTTGTTCTTATTTGGATTAAATTTTCAGCTTGCTTCTTCATTCTGAGCCCCTTGAAAGACTTTAACAACTGATCTGCCAGCACAAACATCACTCTCGGTTACCTCTTCAAAAGCACGGCAGAAAACAGCCTAACATCCTTCAGAGCGGGGGGGAGGGCTGATGTTGCTAACCAAAAGGGAGACTAAATGATATAAATTATTTGTTATACCATCTCACTTTCTAAATCTTGGATGCTAGCTGCAGGTGATTTGCTGACGTGCATTGATGTCATTATTTGTATTGCAGCTTTTCTTCTCAAAAAGAAAGTTTTCAGATGCAAAGAATAGTCTAAGTCTTCACAGACACAGGTCCTAAATTTTTCAGGTAATTTCCTGTTTTGCCAATTACCTTGGTATTTCCATAAGTCCTTGCATAAATCAGTAAGCAAAAAGACCCCCAAAATCAGTTCTTCCACTACCCATGATAAGACCAGTCAGTGAATTTCCTTGCTTATTGTGTCTGCAGAATATCTCTCCCTGACCAGTGTCAGTATCACACCAGCCATTTCACCGTGTTGACAGCCCGCTTCCAATGTACAACAAGGGACATTGAATGAATCAAAACAATTGGGAAGTGTGACAATGACATCACTCTGTCAAGAAGATATAGTTTGGAAGGCACAACTGAGGTGATATGTTTTAGTCATCAGGGTAGCAACATGGTTGTTGACAAGAACATTTTATATTAGACAGAAAAACATATTCTTTACTGCAGGTCAGATTATACTGATGTGTGAACTGGTGCAAATTAAAGACAGACCACTCATCTTTGATAATTAATATCTTAATTTAAAAGCAGAAGTCTGCTATAGTTCTAACAACATTTTACTTTTCTTTTTTCTTCTTTTTCTTTTTTGCACTGAAGTGTGCTTTTATATAGTTCTTATTATTGGAAAGTACCTGGCTTCTCATGAGCAATATTGACTCATTTTTTATTCCCTTAGGAAGGTGCTAACACGCCATCCAGAAACAGTTTAGAAAGGAAGTAAATCTGCCATTGGATTTTTGGATGGGTTTACTTACACAATTAAAAATAAACAAAAACATTCAGAGTCCAATTTGAAGTCTGCTCTCTCAATAAAATGCACAGAAATCCATGCTGGCAACTTCTATTAATACTAATGGAAGATATTAGGTATGTCTTCTCCAGGCACTGATGGGAGAATTTCCTGCTCACTTGCAAAGTAGGTGGAAGGGAATGATCCTCCTCTGATACAGCTTCTGGAAACGTGAATTAGGTGTGGCTATGAACATTATGAAGGAAAACGAAAAGGACTGTTTCCAGAGGATGCTGTGGAAAGGTGATAGAAGTTAGAAAATCAATGGATGTGGCAGTGTACTAGATCAAAAAATGACCTTGGCTGATATTTGTGTTGCAGCAGGTGTTGCCTTTGATAAATGGCTCTTGTAAATCAAGGGGAATGTTGTACCATCCCATTTGAGATAAAAAAGTTTAAGTGCTCCTGATGAACTTTATAAATGCCAAGCAGCAGACACACTTGGGGGCTATTAACATTCGTACACTTTATTACACAAATGAAACATAGAAATCAAATTGGTAGAAATTCTGATGCCCAGAGAGGAGCACCAGCCTCCACTGCCTGCTAAAGGAAGACATATGTCTGACATATCATTAATAAGAACAAACTTAAATAAATTGTACCTAAATTGGCAGAGGAATTTTGAAGGTAATTTTGCGTATTGTCTGTAGAGTTGAGTGAATGATTTGTGTGCAGCTATTCAGCAAGTCTTGTTCCCCATTTTCTCACAGGTTTTCAGGCACTTGATTTGCTTTTTAGTAATTTATTCATGCACAGGTTTATTCATTTTACCAAAACTGAAGTGCATACGTGCTGTGTTGTATTGCTACTATGACCTGATTTTGCAGATGCTTCAGGTTGTATTATGTCTCTGTCCTGGCTAGCTCAATATTGCTGTGGGAAAGAATAGCAGGTTATCTGGGCATGTGCTTCTTCATAGATCAGTTCATTTTTTCAGACTCTGATAAATCAGAATGACATTTACATTTTTTCTTCTTTACTTATAAATTTGGCTATGGCCAAAGTATCACTGCTAGAAAATATATATAAATTTATATTAAGTGTATGTAAAATGGTGGAACCAAATTTTAAATCCTCTGTTGTTTACTGGGGAGATTTACACTTGCCCTGTATTCACACTATAGCTGAACTCTTTAAGACTGATTACCTGCAATTTACTATAAAAAATAAAAAGATGATACTTATCCATAAAGTCCTACAAGTTAATTGACAAATTCAGAGCTGCTATCAGTTGCTCTCATCCAGAAAGAACCAGTTTGCAAGGAAAGTGAAGGACAATTTGGTAAGTTTTTAATGGACATAACAGGAAACTTCTATCTTAAGGACGAACTAGAATAATTTGAATGGAAATAACTCCACAAATTAGGATTTCAAAGCATCTGAGACACTGTGAAACAAACATGGCTAATGTAATTGTTTAGCCATAGCGACAATGCAAACTGTTCTGCAACTTTAAGGCATGGAATCACCAAAAGACATCAAACTGTTTCAAAATCACTTTGTTACTAATCATCCCAGCAGGAGACAGCATGTGGATGATCTTGACCCTCCTGACAGAGATATCACAGAAGCAATTTGCCTTGATACTTTCTATAATGGCTTCTCCCCATCTTACTGGAAATATTCAATCATCTCTTGAATATTTTATATTTTTACAACGGGTATTTATATTACTTAATAAATATGGAAACCAGAGTCCATTTTTCAGAAGATTCTACTCTTTTTGCTCATCCTTTCTGGACGTCCCTATTTTCCTGCAAACTGGAACAACATTGAAAATGTCCATTCATATTACAGCCCTTGTATACAGACTTTCTCTGTGCAAAATCTCTTAAAACAGAATTCTGATTTGGAAAGCTTTCAGGATTTTCCATTTCAGAGTCAGAAAGAGCCTTCATTTCCCACCTAGGCAGCAATGAAGCAATAAAAGATTTAGAAGAATAGGGAAATATTTGAGCACACTGAGAGCTTAAAGCTCTGTTTTTCAAGAGATGCTTCTGCTTTTCATACAGCTTTACTGAATCTTACATTTATTTGAATCTCATCTCAAGCTCATGCTTATAAAACAAGATGTGTAACAAAGGTACACACGTGATGGAATCACAACAGGTGGGTGTCATCGTTAAGGATTTCTGTTAGGAAAACTTGAGGATGAACTAGGATCATAGAGCTGGTAGAGAGAAATGAAGAAATCCAAATTACTTAAGAAATAGAAACTTCTAGTTAGGCCATAATGCTCAGGCTTTGGTCATATATGAAATATTTTGTTTTTATTAAAGAACATAAGCTGTACACTGAGTCTGAAGTATATTGCATGAAGCATATTGTCAAGCACAAATCAATATAGAAGAGTAAACCTACTCAAAATTTCCTGGGCACTGAAAGAAATGATGGCTGTGCAGTCAAACTAGATGATTTGATGTATTTGAGATCCTTACATGTAATGCATTAAGCAAATGAATATCTTTAGTTAAAGATGGACACAAAACTCAAAGTAGAAAAATCTTGTGCTTGGGCACAGAGAAGTTCATACAATTCTTTCATTTTCTGCTTATATGTTCATCTTGTTAAACTTTGCTTTGAATTTCAAGCTCTAACAATGCCTCTACCTCAATACCTGAAATTCACTTGAATCTGATTAGTTTCACATGGGTTTTCTGTCAACATAAATCTGGTCCACCTTTGTTGCAAGGACTGATAGTACTGGCTATGTTCCCAGTAGGCAGTGAGACCCCTAGATGCTGGTACCCGGTGCCCGACACATCCTTTGTGACATCCCTTCACTTCAACAAACTTTTCCTTGTGATCATACAGAAACAAAGTATAGCTTAGCACAATAAATCAAACCAAATCAGGAGTTACAGCTCATCTTCATCAGATCACAATGCCAATGAAAACTAAAAGGCTGCAGTGAAACAATACTACTGCCTGCGAAGGCAGCGCTGCATAGCAGATAAACATGATGCTGGTTTTTTTGGGTGATGAATACTGTAATACCCACTTGTCTGGCCTGGGAGCCTTTCATTGGACAGCAGCAGTCATAAAATGCGTAAGAGCAGGGCAAACAACTCCCAGCCTCTAGTAAGTTGTACCTCAGGGGTTTCCAGGTGCCTCTGTATTTAATAGTTCTCAGTGGATTTCTTCTTTACCTTTGCCTAATGGTTTTCTAAACACATGAAAATGTTTAGTAGCCAACAACATCCTAAGTGAAAAAAATTTAACATATTTATTACGCAGAGAAAAAGGTAGCGATGTAATACAGCAGCAGTAGCACTACTGTACTCATGAATGACACTGGTGGCTAAATCTGGGTTAGGCGGACATAGGCATCTCCTTGGGGATTTGGAGCCGTATCCACTTCCTAAGTCTTAAGCAGCAAATTCAAGGTGAATTCTTTATTTACTATGAGAAAGAAAAAAAAAAAAAAGGCAGAGCCCAGTTTACGCTCAACAGTCGGCATCCCTGCTGTGGCCATATGCATCTACAGTTCAAACGAACAACTTCATAAAATCTTCTGTTTGATCTGGATCCACTTCATTCATGTAACTGGAAAGTTTCCTTACTATTGGACTACAGAAATAAAGTTTCCTCTTGGCAGTGTTGCAGTCTGTACAAAACACATCAACATTCAGCTAAAGCAGGCTCTGCAGTTCAGGCATGTCCAGTGAGGGAAGTAAACCAGGGACTAGAATATGTTTCTTAATTTTCCTGTGCCAAGAGCAAATGATACACTGCAACCACAGAGCATTAATAAATGCTTCCACTAACTGATGTGGGGCACCCTGGGTTAGCCCACAGGCAGATGCTGTGGCCAAAGAAGAAAGCAACACAGATGACAGCAGCAATTTCAGCAATTGGACTGTTACTGGAAAAATTAATAGAGACAGATAGGTAAGATTTGCAAAGTAAAATTAAGCAAATTAAAGCTTTCAAAGCTTCAGGAAACTTTGTTGAGACGGCTGAATAATGGGAGTGTTTACTTTGCACTCCAAAGCTGCCAAGAGCTCCTACCAGCACACAGGTTGGCCTCTGGGAAGAGCTGCCAGGCAGAGCTGGATACGGCGCAGCTCGGGGTGGAGCTGGCAGGGGCACTGCCCGGCATGCCACCGGTAGTGCTGGGTACACACGGCACCGTGGGAGCTCCGTCCCCTGCACACACAGCGGCTGCCGTCCCAGACTCCCTCATACCCAAAATGTTTTCTCATTGCTTGGTGATTGGCTGGCTGGCATTTGTTGAACGTGACTGATTGGATCCTACTTCCTTTTTGCCAGCAAGTGTTCCTATATAAAAATACACAAATTTACATATACACTCATATACTTCTCTTTCGATATATAAAGTTATATATTTTTGTATTATCTAAAATATTGTATATTATATATGAAGATATATAGAAACGCATGTGCAAATATGCATATTTATTTTAATTATGCATACATAACTTCAATTTAAATAAATGTATTTAGATATGTATATATATAAGACCTATATTTGAACATGTATAAACTAAATATATATCCTTTAAAGTGTAGTTATGTAACGAAAAAAAGCTTCTTTAATAACATCAAATTAAATGAGCAATTAAAATTTAATGTGAATAGAAAGTAATTAAAGAAAACCAAAAGGCGGGTGCAGGACCCCCAACTCCAAAGGCTGCTGCTGAAGCCCTCCTGTCTCTGCGGTGGGGGAAGGTGACGAGTGTGGAAGGGTGTCAGATGCGGGGAGGACACGCAGACACGAACACAATGGAAAATGACCCAGGTCTGTGGACCTTTCCCAGGGGGCCATCAAGGGGTGCTGTGTAACTACTGGCATGGGCAGAGTGGAGCCCAGCCCTGAGAGGTCCCCACCAGCCCCTGTCCCACAGGACCCTGTGGTGCTCCTGGGGCAGCCCTGGGGCTCTGCTCGGGGCTGCCCGGCCCGGGCAACAAGGCTCACTGAATTGGAAATCCAGGATAAAATGTCTCACGCAAGATTAAACATTGAAACGCGACTTTAAAAACTACACAAGGTTTCCACCTTCAGTCTCACATTCTGTGAGTAACAGCCGGAGAAATAATATTTCATAACATAAAAAAGAAACTGTTCCAATATTTTATCATCAGACTAATTACATAATTTGGAAAGCTGCTTCAGAGTCATTAGAATGATCATGAAAATCTGCTAATAAAAGTGTGTTCAAAGACAGATTCATTCACTAAAGAGCAACCTGTGCAGGCCTTTGTATTGGTTTGGGTTGTTGTCCTCCGTAACAGCCCTGGCATGGCATCCAGCTCAGATACTGGAGTTCGCTCAAAGGTAAAATAAATAAATAGTTAAAATGTGTTCCATATGACTCTGCATGTTCCTGCTACACCTCTTGCACCCTGACAGATTGGCAGAAACCTTGAGAGCAGCGATATCTGCCAGACCAATAAGAAAATTCCATTTTGCAGGACTGTGGCACCTCAGTACAACTTCACGAACCAGGTACGCAGATGTCCTGGTTCTGGCAGGGATGGGGTTAATTTCCCCAAGGATGGTAGGGGACACAGGTATCCCATGCCATGTGAGCCATGCCCGGGCTGTAGGGGGGAGCTGGCGGGGGGAGGGGGCGGGAAGTCGCTGCTCAGCGCGGGCTGCGGCGGTGCAGGTCTGGGTCCGGTCGGTGAGCGGCGGTGCCCTAATCGCGTTTGTATATTCCTTTATCCATGTTATTATTGCTGTTTTCTCTTCCCTTTGCTGTTCTGTTAAACTGCCTTTATCTCAACCCACGAGTTTTGCCTTTTTCTTCCTATTTCCCCCCACGGCTGTGGGGGGTTGAGCGAGCGGCCGGGTGGTTCGCTGGCTCAGGCCAAACCACGACAGCAGATAAAGGAAAATACCGTCCCGAGGCACCAATGTGACAAGACTGATGCAAATTTTCTTATTTCCTTAACGACCTCACACGCGTTCTTCTGCTGTTGGCATTTTGCACTGGCTTTCCACCTGGACGGGCCCCTGTTGCCCATGCAGGGCAGCCCCAGCAGCAGCGCAGGGTCCTGCCTGTGCCCTCCCCATACACATATGCTATAACGCACATATGTAAGAATGTATGTGTACGGTGTATCTATGTATAAATAAATAAAATATACATTGACACACATTTATAGTTTTTTCTATATGCATTTATATAGATTATGTACATGCATTTGTATAGTATATTATAGAATATATTTATATTGAGCAACCTGGTCTAGTGGGAGGTGTCCCTGCCCATGGCAGGGGGGTTGGAACGAAGTGATCTTCAAGGTCCCTTCCAACCTGAACCATTCTGTGATTCTATGAAACAAATATGTATGTCTACATCAACATATCTTTAGACAGGGGAAATTCCCAATGCAGAGGAACAGGGGCAGCCAACCAGAGGGTGCTCTTAGATCACGTGGGTATGTTGGTGCCAAAAAAGAGCAACCAGCCAATCACTGAGCAGTGTGAGAACACATGGTTATCATAGAATCATAGAATGGTTTAGGTTGGAAGGGACCTTGAAGATCATCGAGTTCCAACCCCCCTGCTACAGGCAGGGACACCTCCCACGAGACCAGGTTGCCCAAGGCCCCATCCAGCCTGGCCTTGAACACCTCCAGGGACGGAGCTTCAACAACTTCTCTGGGCAACCTGTGCCAGTGCCTTACTACCCTTAAAGTGAAAAACTTCTTCCTAATGATTAATCTAAACCTGCCCTCTTCCAGCTTAAAGCCATTCCCCCTCGTCCTATCACTACATGCCCTTGTAAAAAGTCCTTCCCCAGCTCTCCTGTAGGCCCCCTTTAGGTACTGGAAGGCCGCAATAAGATCTCCCCGGAGCGTTCTCTTCTCCAGGCTGAACAGCCCCAACTCTCTCAGCCTCTCCTCATAGGAGAGGTGCTCCAGCCCTCGGATCATCCTCGTGGCTCTCTTCTGGACGCGCTCCAGCAGGTCCATGTCCTTCTTATGTTGGGGACTCCAGAGCTGGATGCAGTACTCCAGGTGGGGTCTCACGAGAACAGAGTAGAGGGGCAGAATCACCTCCCTTGACCTGCTGGCCACACTTCTTTTGATGCAGCCCAGGATACGGTTGGCCTTCTGGGCTGCGATCGCACACTGCTTGCTCATGTCGAGCTTCTCATCAATCATCACCCCCAGGTCCTTCTCCACAGGGCTGCTCTCCAGCCATTCCCCGCCGAGCCTGTATTTGTGCTTGGGATTGCCCCGACCCAGAGGTAGGACCTTGCACTTGGCCTTGTTGAACTGCATGAGGTTGGCTTGGGCCCACCTCTCCAGCCTGTCCAGGTCCCTCTGGATGGCATCCCTCCCCTCCAGTGTGTCTGCCTCACCAAACAGCTTGGTATCATCAGCAAACTTGTTATGACGTGTTATGATGTCATAAACAGCACCCTTGAGCTTATGGTAGGCGGGGCTTCCTGCCCTGAGGTACTTCTGGGTGTAGTGGGCGGGGCACGTGGTGTTGCCAGCCAATCACAGGCCCGCCTGCGAGCACCTGGGCAGGAAGTTCTGCAAAGTGCTGCCCCAGGATGGGAAGAGGTGGGGTTAACAGACCACGTGACCGGAAGAGGGGCGGGACTTCCGGGGACCGCAGGTGGGGGCGGGGCTTCCCCCGGCAGTCAGGCCATGGCAGCTGTGCTGCTCTTCGGGGGTGTCGTGTCCCATGGTGCTGCGGCCGCCACACGGGAGGAGGCAGTTCGGCCCGCGGAGAGTGACAGGACCTCGGGGGAGAGGAGGGGGCGGCAGGAGCTGCCGCGCTGGGTACAGGCAGCCCCAGCCCATGGGACCGCTGAGCCCTCCTCACCTGCCTGCTCCGGTGGCTTCTCCATGGTCTGCTCCCTCCTTGGTCCGCATACCCCGCCTCAGGAGGACTCTGCTCCATCCAACAGCACCCATCTAGAGGCTTATTCGCCTCCAGCCATGGTAAGCGGTGGTAAAAGGCATCCCAGCCCCCTGTGGCACGGCCCCAGCCTTCCTCCCCTCCATAGGGGAGCGGCAGCGCTGCCTCCCAAGGCTCTTGTGCAGCCAGGCTTTCCCCTGAGCGGCTGAGAGGAGGAGGAGGCCATCCTCCAAACAGCATGCGCTACCAACTGCTCTGTTGAGTCACCATGCATAAATAAAACCACTTTTTCAACTCCTCTAAATGCAAGATGGAAAGTATCAAGAGATCAAATTATTTCCAAGAAGATTCTCTGTAACTGAATTTTCTGCTTTAGCAATTTCTGTTTACAGAAAGAATGTCTCGTGATGGGCTTGAGCACAGACTTTGTTCTTTTCTGGGGGGAAAAAAAAAAAGGTTTGGACAAGACACTGCCAAGTGTAGTGTCCACCCTGCTGCCTTCACCATTCCCACTCTGCCTTCACACTGAAAGGCAAACACCCCTGTCCCACAGCTGCAAGGACACAGCTTCCTCTTTTTCTGTAGGAGCACAGGGTATGCCACTAGCTGGTACTGGGTCACTCAGGTGTGCTCACTCCTGGAAGCTACACCTGTGCATCTGGTGCCATGTTCTGTGGGTTTCTCCATTCACTCCCTTGTTGCCACCCTTCTTGTTTCCATGTCACAGTTCTTGGAATTTTTTCAAGTCGTCTCAGCTTCTTGCTTTGCGTCTGCTGCACAAATGGCTTTATGCCAGGTAAAGGAGGGAGAAACTACATCACGCATCCCTGTATGCGTGAACTGCATATTTTGCCACTGGAAAGGAGCAAATCTCATTTCTCACGCTCAGAACCATCAGCTGAAAATTGTCTAAATCCAGACTCATCAAGTTGCCAGTGCACACAAGATGACTTTTCTTAAAAAGTCAAAGATATTTCTTGATTAAGAAGCCAAGTTTAGAGCTTCCTGCCTAGCATGGTCCTCAAGGGTGGTATTAGCAAGTCATTTAGGTTCTCTGTAACTTAGTTCATTTATAAATTGGGGATACAGCTTTCCCTTGACCATTAAGATTTTCAGCTTCAGAGGGCTGGGATCTCTTACTAGGGGTCTATAAAACACCCTATAGAACAAAAGTTCATAGCTAATTGGGATTTCTAGGTGCTGCGCTAGATATAAAGAAGAATAGCAGTACATTGTAGTCTGTGATCAAATTGTATAAAAGAGAAGAATTATAGCACAATCGCACAATCCCTCTGCCTTAGCAGTTCACATCTGTCTGTGCTCTGAAAGCAGAGAAAACTATGAATCATTGTCTGAGATGAGCAAAGTCACCTATGTTTGCTTTGTTCAAAAAGAAAAATAAACCCCACACAGATGAGGACACACTGATAATTAGTTAGCAGAACTCAATTTCTGTACAAAACAGAAAGGTGGTAACATTTCTCTTGCAATGGCGCTTGGAAGAAGTGTTGGTGTGTTGTGTAGTAATGTACTCCAGAATACCTAGAGATGAGGGCTATAAGAGAGAATGACCATAATGGGAAAACAGCAATAACTGCGAAGCAGGAAGGGAGAATAAGTCCTGCCCTTACCAAGGCAATACGTGTTAGCTAACATAAGTTCACATCCTACTATAGACACAAAGATTTGTGGTGTTTACATACACTCATTCACAAGCTTAACACTGGGGCAGAGCCTAAGGTTTATCCTACCCTCACATCAGTTGACTAGCAGCATAACCAACCAGTACTCTTACTAAGATAACAGTATACAACTTCCTCAAGGTAGATACAGCTTAAAAATGCAAGGCGTTCACCACCCCTGACATAAACTGGAATACAGAATTTCTGTGGCTTGGGAGACTGGGCTCTGTTCACCTTTCAAACCTGCTGTAATTGGGACTAGTGTTAGATAATGAAGTTATCCAGACTGAGGAACTCCTCAGCACTTTTTTTTTTCTTCTTTTTAGAATAGGAAGAATGAGAGCTGCTGGGGTTCAGCTGTGAATGTGCTATTGATTTCTCTCCTGCTGTTACCATGAATGAGAAATGCCTTGTAAAGCATTCTCATTTAGTTGGAAATCAGAGCTTTTCCAGCAAAGTGCAACAGCACCACCAGAATGCTTCCAGCGTGAGGGAGAGTATGTTCTGCCAGGGATTGTTTTTGGTCAGCCACACCAGTGAACTGACACAGAGCTTTATACTTTTCAGCCTTACCTAGACTAAATCACTGGATTTGTAGTCAGTAATTTTAATCATGCTATGTGAATGCCACCATAGGTGTGGAGCCAAGCCACAGATGAGTAGCATTTGTCTGCAGTGGCCCATGGCAGTCATCCGTGCCAGGCTTCTCACTTGGCAGCATTGGGCGGCATCAGACGGGCTGCGTTTGCTTGGGAATTCCCACGAGGCAGCAAAGCAGACGGGGGATAGTTAAGCCGTGCAACACTTAAGTTTGAGCTGTGCCTGTTATCAAGCATCTTGGAGTATTTCCAATTTGAAGTGCTCTTTCGGGAGATTTGGGGGAGGACGGGGTTGTGTTTTCCCTGAATAGTCAAAGATTTCATGGGGAATAAACAGCTCATTTTGTGAACTGTGCTACCTTTTCAGCCTATTAGCAAACAAAGGTATGGGTGTCCAGAGTTTTGGACGCTCCTTCAAGTGATTTTATCATTTCAAGGCAATATGTTGAAATAGGAAACAAAATGAGTCTTGTACTACTCCAGTGTGTTTCAAAATCAGAAACGTAACGTGCTTTTAGCTTTAAAGACAGAGCTCTACATAAAATTAGTATGACTGCTGAACTACGTTTGTTGAGCTTGAGCATAATTTTTGCTCAGTACTCACCTTAATATAGCATATGATGCTTTTGGCAGTGTAATTGTACTAGACTGCTTAAAAAATCATTCATCTTGCCCTATTACCTGTACCAGATCAAAGAAAGGCAATAACTAACCAGATGTTGCTGCATAGATTTGTGTCTGTTTGTGAATCTGTTTCCTTTAGACTATTTTAAAGAAACACTAAGTAATATAGTGTCATTATGGAAATAGGGCAATGGGAATAATACAGCATTGTATTTTTATTGTTAAGAGATTTAAATAAATAACTGTGAGCAAATCTACTTTAAAAATATGAAGTCTGTGCCTAAACAATAAATTGCTTCTTACTCTCGTCCTCTTCAAAAAGAAGCACATCCAAATTTATTCTCTGTACTGTTGCTACTTGTATACTCAGCTGTAATATTAGGTTACTGTTTAATAGCATGCATAGCTATGAAAGTGTTTCCAATTCCCATTTGAATGTGTTAAAGAAATCTAAAGGTTACAATGCAGTGCCCTGGGCCTCACTGTGCTTTAAAAAGTAACAGTAAATAGTTTAAAATTTTACAGAGGAAATGATTTAGTAATCCCATTTTTGTTGTATTTCTTAAATTACAGATTAAAATATATTACAGATAAAATATAGCAGTTCCAATAAAATGCAAAGTGTATGAAAGTCTGTGTAATTATACACACATGAATAGGAAGACACTTTACCTCCTTTGACTCTGCAATTCTAACAGAATTCAGTGTCTCAGGGATTATTTCCATGAGGATGAGAAAATGATGATCAGAAGTAGCTGCTTTTGAATGAAACCCTGTCTATTTACAGAAATTCCAGACAAAACCGTATTTCTGCCAACATAGCAGGAACAAAACCAAGAAGCCTCTCCCCTCCATGTGGTTCTTAGGCTTTTTCCAGACAGTGCCAAGGATGCTCTCTTCACTCTCTCCATGCCAGAAATGCCTATACAGTACTATCATAGCTTTTCAGATGAGTTGTGGTTTGGTTTTATAAATTTTCCCGCTGGCTTTGTGCCTCTGCCTCTAACAGAAACACGCAACCAAAATCTAATCAGTCTCCTCTCTCTATTAGCACAAACCATGAGGACACTTAATTGCCCCCTTCCTTCAGATTGAACTAAAAAACATTTCATCAAAACGATAGATTAGCATTCCTGTGTGAATTCTGCCACATATCTTTCCTCACATTTCTGGTGGTTTTAAATGAATCAGCCCCTAACATTTTGCTGTTTCTGGCTACTGCAGCCCCATCTTCAGAGCTAGAAGAAAAGTCTTTATTGTTGTCACCATCCTGACGGTGAACCTCAGCACTGAATCTTATCATAGGAAGCAGGTTTTGTTCTACCCGACTTTAATTGGGACCATACTTGTCATGTTGTCATCTGTGCTCTTCACAGTCTACCTGAAATCTGAATGACCCTCTGGAAGTGTCTTTTACTCTCCCAAGAAATGGAAAATTGGACAACTTATTTCCTAGTGTGGATCTCTCAGGCCATTGCTTGAAATAAAGAGGAGCGACTCCAAGTTGGCATCAGTTGAATCCAAGATGATATCTGCAACTGGGAATATTATATTGCTTACTTAACTCTTATTTCAGGGATTCTGGAGGTGCACCACTTTTTTTTTGCCTATGCAATTTTAAGTTTCAAAGAAATAAATAGAAATTGTTCTTTTTAGGCAAAACTGTGTTATGCATTTAAATTTTATTTCCTTCTGATGCAGCTTTTCAGAACTAGGCAGGGAATGGATTTGGGAATTGATGGAGTTTCAGGTTTATCTTCAATGTTTATCTTGCTGTGACGGGATCATCTGGAGCCACTTCCTGGGAATTAAAAGTCCCTGTTTGAAATGCATGGGATCTGTAATTAAAAGTTGGTAGTATGAAATGGCTGTATAGAAGGTATCTCATGTCCTACAGAGAAAATGGGATCTAACTGCTGAAGGATGAGCTTTCTAACGTTTGCAGTTGCACTGTAACAAGCAGGAACTCTTCAGTTCTGCCCTCAAAAGCCTGAAAGTATAATATTTTTCCTATGAGAATGATTTGGCAGCCTGAATAACTGGAAAAATATAGTTAAGGAACTTCCTAATAAATATTTTCCCCTGTTACATCAAAGAATGGCTTTACTTAGAAAGATTCAGCAGTGCGGAAGAATGTGGGAGGAATCTGAGTATGAGAAAAATTATCCCCCAGAAAGGAATGGATTAACGGAATTGATCAGAAGTATTACAAGGGTTTTGTTTTCTTCATTGGCTTGTTTTTTTCAGTGGTATTTATTTGTCAAAACTGAAAGTTTCACAAATTTATGGAAAGACAGTCAGACAGTCAACTAAACCCATGAACCTAAAAAAAAGGAAACAGCATTAGAATGTGTTAAAATTATTTTATCTTTTTTTTTTATTATAAAAAAACTGTGCTTTACTTTTATGCAGTCTGATTCTCTGTTATACTGCATATGTACTAGCTGTTGATATCAGATAAAATACTCTGCTGTAGTAAAGCTAATCCCCTGTTTCCAAGAGGTATGTTGGGCTCTCTGTAGATAATTTCTATTTGCTAATCCACAAACATACTGCTAAACCTGAAATATTTCTAGGTGCAAGGAATATTTAAACCTATTTTTTCTTATCCTGTTATTCCTAGTCTATGTTCTGGTGTTAATCTATATTCTAGTCTATGTTGGAATTTACATGTGTGCAATCCTGTCACAAAAATCAAGCTCTGCCAATGAGTGCAGAAATGTTCCCGGGTTTGAAATATAATGTATCTCAAAAATTACAATGTCAGAATTGTGCTAAGTGCACATGTTCTACCACTTCTTAACTGTTGTGAGTCACTTTTGAGTGGTTCATTGCAGAAATATATGTGTAATTTTCAGTGGATGGAAATACCACTGCCATGTTACGTAAGTTAAAAATATTTCAGAATTCATATCTGAATAGGACATGCTGGCTTCCCATACATTAACTGATAGAATTTATGTTTTCCTGTAAAGCATATTGAAGTAATCAAGGAAGAGCTCTAAAAGTATTAGGTATTCTTCATCCAAATCTATGTAAAGAGAGTACTAGTGTAGCACAATAAAAAAGTCTTAAAACACAGGGTGGCAATGTAAAGATTGCTTATATTAACATTGTATCCTTATGTGTATGTTTTCCAGATAGTTTCCAGTTTTTTCATGAAACTAATAATATATAGCATTTCTGTATTTTCCTTAATGTAATGGAAATTCTTCATCGAGGTTTTATTCTGCTTAAATTCAGCTATTTTTCTAATATATTTTCTGTGGGCAGTTTTACTCTTTCTGTCAACTACTTATATTTTTTGTAGAGAACATATTGAGTGAAATTTTAAGTGCAACATTTTTTACAATCATTTATTCTAGGAATGTGGAGGAGAAGCTTTCGTTAATTTTCTGATTGCTACAAATAAAAAATGGAAGTAAAGTAACCATATAAATTATGAATTTCATTTGATTGAACCAAACAATATTCCTGTACAACAGTTCTTACATAATTTAGCATCTTTTCATATATTTCCATACTTTAGAACTTTATTTTATTTTCCTAATTACTAAAAGTACTTTTTTGCAAAGTAAAGGGGAAAAAATGTTAGACAGTAAAAAGCCTAAGAGACTAATTATTCATTGTCCACACATGCTTAAGTGCACATACCTGCTTCGTCTCTTCAACGTCAACGGAATAACTGATTTATATTATCTTAACTGTTAATATGTTAAATTATTCATGAGCTTAAGTGTTTTGAGGATTGGGCCATGATCTGTTAAGTGACATGAGTCTCTAGATACTTGGTCTTTTTTGTTCTTTGAATTTGATATGTAGTGTCCATAAATACAGCTCCCATGTTTCTTTAGCACATTCTGGCACAGAGTTTTACCAGAATGTCTCTTTACATTTTTCATCTTATAATTCATATTAAATTGCACTGAATAATGCAAACATATAGACTTCTGTGGCAAACTGACTAAAAGTCTATCAAAATCTGAACTGTCTAATGTAATCAAAATTTCCTTGCTAAATCTGATTCCCTCCCAAAGCTATTTATACATTTGTTAATGCCTCACTTTGTGTTACACTAGATAAGTCACTTTGCATTATGGTTGTGTAGTGTAACATGTCATAAATGGCATAAGCAGGTGTGACATAGTGGAAAGCAGTGACTGGAACATGATATTCTAAGAAGTTACCTAAAACACTATGCAAGAAAATTCCCTTTTTTTGTTTTTCCCAGTACATATGTATATTTAATGTACAGTACTTATGGAATCTGTTGAAAATTAACAAAGAAGCCCTCCTTTTGATTTGCTGATGTGAAGATATCAGATAGAAGCAGCGTTTCAGGCCTGGCTTACAGGGTGAAAGCCATAAAACTATGTCAGATCATGTATGAAGTGTGAGTCCATGTATGTTACTCTTACTGCTATGGGCCTGCTAGTAAGTGTGTTGGATCTTACACTGATTTAGCTTATTTCACATCACAGACTGGAAGACACATCCCTGTATAAACCTTTGGATACTGGTGTAACAGAAGTTCTCCTTATATGTGTCATAAGTCTTAAAGCAACAAAATTTCCTACTACAGACATGTTTTATTTGAATATATCTTTTATGTATATGTCATGTGTTACATGACAGTGAAGCCCTTATAGATTTCTTTGCATAATCATTTGCATTGTCACAGAGTTGTAGAAGAATTTCCATTTACTCTTATTGTAATTAATTTAATTAAAATTAATTCATCTGAAAAAAGTTCTGAAACTCGTGGTATGACCTGAAGCAATGTGATTCCCCACACCAATGATACTGGGTCACCTCAACCCGGCAGGAAGATGCCTGCATGCAATACACATCTCTGTAGCCCTTGACTCCTTGACCTTCTTTCATAACTTGCCAAGGGTAGAATACCTTACTGTTGGGATTGTGTCTTTTATGAACAGGGCAGTTTTCACTAGGAAAACAGATTGAGGTTATTAGGTGAGGAACATCCTGGTTTTAGCAATAATTACTTTCAGACACTATTAATATAGATAACATTCAGAATAAAGACCTCCATTTTTACACGATAATTCTAAAGGAAAGGGTGTTCATAGCTGTATAAAATGCATTGGTATTGCTTTATTTAAAGTATTTTCTTATTGAATGGGACCATATAAGAAATTTTAAAAGGGAGTTGTGCACTGTTTTGTGAAATGCAGTTGTTGTTCATATCTGAAAACTGAATACATAAAAGATTTGGCTGTGTTAGAATGGAAAAGCAACTTAATAATTTCATTACCAATCACAGACTGAGACAAAGATAGTAAATTATTTTTGTCAGAGCTGATACCAGATATGTAATTGGATCAACTGAGTAATACAATGTGATTGACAAATGGGAGAAAAATGAAAGGGCATGTCAACTTCTTAACCAAATAAACTCAAAATTGCAAAAAATTACAAAATATACACCTAACTACCATTGTCTGGTTACACTGATTATAGCAAGTAGTTCAGACCATGACTAATACCTTTGTGTTGCTTAGATGTGAAAGGTTTTACATTGTTTTTTAAAAAATCTAAATGGAAAGTGTTTTAGCATAAATCATTTTTGTACAATACAACTTTTAATATCCAGTTACGATGGTATCTGATATATTTTTTCCTTTCAGAAATGTTAGAGCAGTAAGAAATTTTAATTAGCCATAGGATTAAGAGTTGCTTAAAATAAGGTGATGTCATGTGACAATCCAGTACTTCTCTTTCTACCACATTTTCCCTTAATAAACGTTTTAGCCCTCTGGAGTGAGAGAAAGGAAGAGACAGGGAGAGAAACGCAAAAGATATGTTGCTGCCTGGAAGATAGTGTTAATATAGATAAAACATCGTTTAACGGGCTACATGAAATATGCAATGCTCTTCTGCAGATAAAACAGCTGCTATATTTATCAGCATTCTCTAGTGTTTTAAGATTTCTTGGTTAAGTCAGTGCTTGTAAAAGGTGCAAGACTGACAGCAGAAGAATATGAAGTCCTTTGTCTGTCTCCTGGAAAAGTACTGAGTAGGCAGCAAAGTCCTAGTTCTCTTTTCCTTTAAAATTATTTGTCATTTGTGTCACTGTTGAATTTACTGCGTGATTTGCCTTTGATTGACAACAGTAATTCAAGGAGTATATGCCTCTCTGCACTGTGGTACCATTATATATCAAATGAGCATGGAAGGCAACATTAAAAAGTGACTGATTTCTGTAGCTATTCCAGGTCTTCCAGCACTGGACCATAGAAATAAACTGATGTTCTGGGGAACGCACTGAGCAAACACAAACCAGTTCCCCATCCCACGGGCAGTCAGGGGATGCTGGCAGCTGAGTGTGGTACAGGGCCATGCACAGGGGCCCTGGGGCAGGCGTCTCTGGACAGGCAGCATGGCAGGCAGGCTGCTGGATGTCTGGAAATCCAGCAGAACGCTTACCAAAATGGAGTGGAAGAGCTGGTGGCAGTACAGTAGCTAGAGATGCTATTCAGTCCTTGGACTCTATCCAGATACTTCCTCTGGGTGCTGCTGCGCCCACAGTTTTGTCATGTGGATGTTTCTCTCCAGGGAAATGGACCAAAACTGCAAAGGGATCCCGTAGAGCAGGAGAGAGGTGATAACAGTCCCCGTTGCCCATGCCAAAAGCTTAATAGGCATCTTAAATGTTTCTACGATAGACGCTGATCTCCCGCCAGCTGGTGCATGGAGTGCCGTGCGTGCCAGCAGGGCTGGGTGCAACAGGCAGTTACATCCCCACGTATATATTTCTTACCCACTTCATGGTATTTTGTCTCAACTGCCAACATTTCAGGAGTAGAGGATTCATCTGCCAGCGTCCCTGCTCCTCTGTGCGGTGTGAAGAAAAGATTCACACTCGTGTTAATATGCTAATTTCACACTCCAGAAATACGTTCTTGTCACTAGTGATGCCCAAAAGGTCAAAAGCAATTGTGAGGAGGTGTGGAGGTTTTGTTTCAAACCTGTTGAGAACAATGCCAAATTCAGGAAAAGGGGAGTCAAAAGCATGCGGCTGTGGATTAGCCAATGCCAAAAGTGATGGGCTCCGGATGTCAACCAAACCCTATAGATACTTAGAGCAAAGCAGATGGCAAATTTCAATACATTCTGCATTATGAGGAATGTGCTTTTTTTTAATGAGTTGCTAAAATCTGCAGTGAAAAATCACAATAAGCAAATAAATCATCTGCCTGCATTGTCTATCACTACAGTAGTAGGAATGATTTGGCTGCACACTGAAGCAGCACAGTAGTTGTTTCAAACCTGTTGATAATTTTTTTAAGAGTTCAGAATGGACCATAGGTCTTAAAAGTTCAACTGAGCTTGAATGAAATCCCAAGATGTAACTACACTTAGACAGAATTTTCTTGCCTGAGGGACTCTTCCAACATTCCGATTGCTCCTCCTGCAGCCTCTGACACTATTCCATCTGCTCCATCTGTTGTCGTCCAGTTAACACTGGGGGAGGTTAAAGCTGTGCTCTAGTCTACTAGAAGTGCTTTTCTAACCTGATTATAAGACTATTCATAGAGCTCCATGCAGCAGGATGGTTCTTCTGTATTATAAACAACAGAAAAGCAATTTTCCCCTCTATTTTTTCTTTTTTTTTTTTTTAAGTAATTGCTCCCTGAAACTCTCTGCCTGTCAGGTGGCTAATGAAGATCATGACATGGGCTGAAAGCATAAAGCTTTCTCTTATTGCTGGGTGTACTATCAGCTGAGGTGGTGACCACTCTTTCTTTTCAGTTAGGAGCTTCAACTCTCTGATTCTTCAACATAACCAAGCCACTCTCTAGCACTCTGTGCTTTTTTCTTGTGAAAGGGGGATGGAGTGGAAAAATCTGTCCCTGGTTTCTGCTGTGTAATGTTTCATTCAGATTTGGACTCAAGGCAAATTATTCAGATTCAGGGATGAATTTATTTGAAGGCAGAGTTAAGGGAACGGCACCCTGGCCCTCTCTGTTTGGTCTGGGGTGTGATCTGCCATCCTTATCACTGCTGACTCACTTCTGCAGGACTTACCTCCCTGGAACACTGATCTAGCCTGTGAGACGACTGTCCAAAACCAGTGCAAAATAGTGCAAAAAATAAGGTCTGGATCTGCTGTCCCTGGAAGTGTGGGCAGTGTGCTGAGATTGTTTAACCTCCTGGCACAGAGACAAGCTTGGCTTTAAAAATATTACTGCTGTTTTTAATAATAAATTCCTGAAGCCTTTGGATCCCCAGCTCTGTACCAAAATGTCTGAACACTTGCTGTCAGTACAATCATTTTACAGCCACATCGATGCAACCCATCCGACTATGTCCATCCATTGCAGAAGCATAGGGAGGGGTGTGATTCAAACGAATATACTATAAGCATCTGATAATAACTCAATACTATGGTGTGCTTAAATGATCTTTTCAGACCTGATCCTAAATGCTTCGACAGCACTGCACTTCTGTAAACTCTCTGATATGTTAAGGTGTGCTTTCAGTATGCTTTTCTGAACCCACAGACAGTTCTGTGACTTCTCTCCAGTTCCTTCTTTCACTTAGCCAGCAATATCCTTTCCACCTGATAGCTTTCATTTCTGCTGCCAAAGGAGAAAACCAAAAAACAAAAACCATTGGTTTTGTCTCCCATATATGTCCTAACCTGCTTTTAAATAGAATGAAGGAATGAAGGGATAAGTGAGCGGGAAAAAAAAGTTAATTGAAGGGTGTGGTTTTACCCCACTGGTTTGGTTGCCCCTTATACTGTATGAAAGCATAATCGAGTCTCCTTTTAATGCTATTGCAAAAATTTAACTCCAGAAAGTAAAATAGCTTCTAGTTACTGAAGACTGGCATGGTTGTGATTACACTGGATTGGAAAATATGTGAGAAAGGAAATTTTTCTCTGATGCAAAATCTTACCTTGAAGAAATTTAATGAGTGACTGAAGGTTCATACAAAGATACATTCAGGAGACCTTTGCATGAGTCTGCAGTCTTGGGAGCAGAGAGCTGAGAGGGAGTAATCACAGATAGGAGTACATATTAAAACTAACTTTATGATGCCAAAAGTTTAAGTGAGATTAAAATCAGTGCCTTCAGCTTCGAAGCAGAGACCAGCATTTTGCTGAGGACTTTTGGATCAGGCCATATAGACTTATACCTTAATAAAAATCCACACATGTTATCTAACTCTTCGGGAGGAAGAGTGATATGTGATAAAAACAGAGCTACAGTATTACAGACTGCAAAATGCATTCCCTAAATCTGGAGGAGTTTAGTTCACACGAAAAAGTCTTTGCATTCCAAGTAAATGAGATCCTGCAGCTCTGTAGGGAATGGCTTTAATTGAAAAGTCACATTCCTTGCCTCTCATGTAAATAAATCATGGTACTTGCATTTGGTCATGGCCTTTTTTCTAGCTTGAGGCCAACGTGAGCCCAGGGTAATGCTGTGAAGGTTAGAAATAACACAGTGGAGGCAACCTTCACATTAATACATTCGCTAACACTGTAGGTAAGATAGGGGTATCTCAAGCTGGGATAGGGATTTTACTTCATGCCTAGCTGATCTGGATTGAAATGTATGCATGTTTATGGATGCTTGAAACATAAGCTAGTGCCCTATATCAAATGAAGTCATTTAGAAAGTTGATGGTAGCCATAGGAGATTGCTATGATATACCCAAATGTTTGGTAAAATGGCCCAAAAGAACTGAACTGCATCATTTTAAAACCATATTGACACAGTAAAAAATAAATGCAGTAGTATCACAGAATCACAGAATCACAGAATGGTCAGGGTTGGAAGGGACCTGTGGAGATCATCTAGTCCAACCCCCTGCCACAGCAGGGACACCTACAGCAGTTGCACAGGACGGCCTCCAGGCGGGTTCTGAATGTCTCCAGAGTTGGAGACTCCCCCACCTCTCTGGGCAGCCTGTGCCAGTGCTCTGCCACCCTCAGAGTAAAGAAGTTCCTCCTCATGTTAAGATGGAACTTCCTGTGCTTCAGTTTGTGCCCATTACCTCTTGTCCTATCACCGGGCACCACTGAAAAAAGACTGTTCCCATCTACCTGGCACCCTCCCCTTAAGTATTTATAAGTATTGATAAGATCCCCCCGAGTCTTCTTTTTTCTAGACTAAAAAGACTCAAGTCCTTCAGCCTTTCCTCATAAGAAAGATGTTCCAATCCCCTCATCATCTTTGTAGCCCTTTGCTGGACCCTATCCAGCAGTTCCCTGTCCTTATTGAACCGGGGAGCCCAGAACTGGACACAGTACTCCAGATGCGGCCTCACCAGGGCAGAGTAGAGGGGGAGGATGACCTCCCTCGACCTCCTGGCCACACTGTTCTTGATGCATCCCAGGATGCCATTGGCCTTCTTGGCCACCAGGGCACATTGCTGGCTCATGATCATCCTGTTGTCCACCAGGACTCCCAGGTCCCTTTCCACACAGCTGCTCTCCAGGAGGTCAGCCCCCAACCTGTACTGATGCATGGGGTTATTCCTCCCCAGATGCAGTACCCTACACTTGCCCTTGTTGAATTTCATTAGGTTCCTCTCCACCCAACTCTCCAGCCTGTCCAGGTCACGCTGTACAACGGCGCAGCCTTCCAGCATGTCAGCGACCCCTCCCAGTTTTGTGTCATCAGCAAACTTGCTGACGGTACACTCTATCCCTTCATCCAGGTCATTGATGAATATATTGAACAGGACTGGACCCAGTACTGACCCCTGAGGGACGCCACTTGTTACTGGCTTCCAACTGGACTCTGCACCACTAACCACAACCCTCTGAGCTCTATCGTTCAGCCACTGTTCAATCCACCCCACTGTCCATTCATCTAACCCACACTTCCTAAGCTTGCCTGTGAGGATGATGTGGGAGACAGTGTCGAAGGCCTTGCTAGAGTCAAGGTAGACAACATCCACTGTCCTCCCCTCATCCACCCATCCAGTCACGCCATCATAGAAGGCTATCAGATTAGTCAGACATGACTTCCCCTTGGTGAATCCATGTTGACTACTTCTGATAACCTTTTTCTCCTCCAGATGCTTGGAGATGACACCCAGAACAAGCTGTTCCATCATCTTTCCAGGGATGGAGGTGAGGCTGACCGGCCTGTAGTTTCCCAGGTCATCCTTCTTGCCCTTTTTGAAGACTGGAGTGACATTGGCTTTCCTCCAGCCCTCAGGCACTGCAACTGTTCTCCAGGACCTTTCAAAGATGATGGAGAGCGGCCCAGCAATGACTTCCGCCAGCTCCCTCAGCACTCGCGGGTGCATCCCATCAGGCCCCATGGACTTGTGGGTATCCAGTTTACTTAATTGATCCCTAACTACTTCTTCTTTGACCAAGGGAAAGTCTTGCTTCCTCCAGACTTTCTCTGTTACCTGCAAAGTCTGGGACTCCCGAGAGCTGGCCCGAGCAGTGAAGACAGAAGCAAAGAAGGCATTCAGCGACTCCGCCTTCTCTGCATCATCCGTCACCACAGCACCCGTCTCGTTCAACAGCGGGCCCACATTTTCCCTGGTTTTCCTTTTGCCTCCTATATACTTAAAGAAACCCTTCCTATTGGCCTTGACATCCCCCGCCAGGTTCAATTCCAAGGTTGCCTTGGCTTTTCTTGTTTCTTCCCTGCATACCCTGACAGTGTTCTTATACTTGTCCCAAGCTGTCAGCCTCTTCTTCCACATCCTGTAAACTCCCTTCTTCCACCTGAGCTTTTTCAGAAGATCCCTGCTCAGCGATGCAGGTCTCCTTCTTCCCTTGCCTGATTTCTTGCTCTTCGGGATGCACCAATCCTGAGCTTGGAGGAAATGGTGCTTAAATACCAGCCAGCTCTCTGAGCCCCCCTACCCTCTACAGCCCTCTCCCATGGGATTTCTCCAGGCAATTCCTTGAAGAGATCAAAGTTAGCCCTCCTGAAATTTAAGGTTTCAACCCTACTTATTTTATGCATGCTGCACTTAATCCTGAACTCTATCTTTTCATGATCACTGCAGCGAAGTCTGTCCCCAACCTTAACATCCTCCACCAGTCCCTCTTTGTTTGTCAGTACTTGGTCCAGTAGTACACCTCTCCTTGTGGGTTCCTCCACCACCTGCGTCAAAAAGTTATCATCAATGCACTGGAGGAACCTACTGGACTGTACATGCCTAGCTGAATACAGTAGTAATGCTGTATTTGATTGGGAGTAAAGTTTCAGTAGGATATAGCAAGCTAGAAGAAGAAAAATCAACCTTCTTAGCTAAACTAAAAATGTGTTAAGGCAGTGCTTATTATTTCCTATTGAATTGCAGTTTGAAATGCAGTCAGTTACAAAAACACCACCTGCCCCTAATGAAAGTAACGGAGATGTTTCTGTTGTCCTCAGTATTTTCTCACTTCATTAAAAAACTGCCTGTAACTCTCCCATTGCTTAAGAAAACAAGGATTAATGTCTTTAAATTATCATTGTACCGAGAAAAAAAATATTGTTATTATTTACCGCTTGCATTACACTGGGTTCCACAATGTGTTAGGTGCTGTACAAAGGCAGCAAAATACATTCCCAGTACGAAAAAAAAAAACCTTACACTTTAAGATAAGTAGCAAAGAAGGGAGTAGAACAGATTTTTTTTTAATCATTTTCTGAAAACATGGAAGAAGATATCTAAACTCCCACAGAAACTCTCCTTTATCTTTACAGCTGGTTTGCTATTTGCTATGTAGATGTGTCCTTGGTGATACCATGGGGAAATATATGATTTTGCCATATCACCAATCCCAAAATAACCTTATTACATTAGGGGAAGTTATTAATAAAGTTACACTTTGAAGCTTCTGTATTACATTTTTAAGAGGGAGTTAGTTAATCTACTGTATCAGACTAGTATATACATTGGAAAATGTCATGATTTTTGTAGTTGGAGTTACATTTCTTCTTTAAATCCTCATGGCTATATATTTACTTAAGCATTTTACTTAAAGAAGTACTTACAGGTGTTTATGTTACTTTTCCCAAGAGCATCAACTATCCTATCAAGTCGTGATTTGTTTCACTTAACTTTATAAAATTTAGGCGGGCAACCTAAATCAGTGCTGTGATCTTCCTTTATAGCCAACGGATAGATGCTGATTCGAGCAAGTTTCTCCACTTGTTATTGAGAGTATTTTTGATGAACTGTTCACACTGGCACCTAACTTTCACATATCTAAATATAAATTAGTATCATCTGCAGTTGCTAGTGTAAAATCCCGTGTTTGGTTGAAAAGCAGGAAGCCTTCTGCTATAAAATCACATCAGCCACATGGAACTAGTTCAAATAGCAAACATTCCCCTTGAACCTAAGGAACATAACTGTTGGAATTTCTGGAGCCAGAAATTATTTCCCTGAGGAACTCTCAATAAGCATCATTTCCCCATTCGTAAGCACCGCGTCTATGAGTGAGGGAACAAGAACTTTATTATGGAAATTAGAAAAAATACATGAGTGATAACAAAAATGCACTCCATAGTAACTTTGTCAGCAGCCCATAATTGCACTTCCTTTCCATTCTGGTGATCATGTAACAGGCAAGTACCCTTAACTGTGTAATTTATTTCTTTTTAGGGTTTGTCTGCACTGCCATATAATTTAGTTCCTGAGCTCACTGCAGGCACTGGATCCTGCGCCCTTACTGTCTGCGTTGCATGGATGTTAGTTTGCTTTGGGGATTTCTTTTACAGTGAACCAACCAGAGCCACTGAGACAACGCCTGTACACATCCCACGCCGGGGCTGCCCCACACCTAAATGGTTGCACCTCTATGCTCACAGGTCTTTAGCGAGAGAAAGTCCTGACAGATTCCAGGATTTGCAATGCCTACCCTCAGTTCCAGGTTATAAAAATTTCAGGTAGGTGGCCTGCAGCAGCCCAACTTAATCCATATATAAACTGAATTTCACTTAAAAAAAAAAACCTCACAGAAAAAAAATTAAATCATTGTGTCTCAAGGCAACAAGGTTATTACCTAGACAAAGCTACCCCCGAGCTGACATAAAAGGGGCTAGCCCTGGTCAGCAAAAATATCTTCCACTCTCCACCAGTTTGCTTAGGGCTATGGTTAACTCCTTGGATTGGCTGCATTTAGCAGTAGGGATGCAACCTAAGCGTATTAAACCCTGCACACAGTTTTTTGGTAGTGTATACCCAGCGTCCCGAGGTGCAGGCAGACAGGTCTGTCTTCAATTCAATCCTTTGCACTGTGCTGCTCAGTGGTATTACTTTTACTGCTTGACTAGATAAAAAGGCTGCAGAATTCAACAAGTGATGCTGCTCATTTTCCATCAGAGGCTCATTTTGACAGTCGGAATCCTCTACAGATGTAAACCAATAGCATACAGGACTTTTAGGCAGAGACGATAAGGAAGTAGTGCTTCTCAAAAGCAAAAGTAATTCTCTTTTGCTCTTATTTTAATTATGCTGCCTAATTGGTTCTGAATTTCCCACTGTTTATGATAATTCCCAAAGTGTTTTGGAGATGATCTGGAAGAAGACTTGTCAAGATAAGCTCCTTTTGGAAGCTATTCAAAGTCTCTCACCCATACCGGGATGGGGCAGAAAGCAGCTACTATCTGGAATTCTAACTAAGAGGCGCTATGGCAAGGAAACACTCTGATGAATGAGGGGCTTTTTACTGCACAATGCTGTTTCAAAAGCACTGGGATGTTTTGGATAAAACAGTTAATTTCAATGAAATTTTGAACAGAGTTTTAGATGATGGTATTTAATTTTCTTTATTTTTGTTTCAATCCTACATTTAGTTTGCTTTATTTTGAACATTATGTTTTCACTTCACCGAAACTGCACTTATTTTAATTTTTAATAGATTGATTTTAAACTGTATCGTTGCATGTTACATTTACAGTGACAACATGAACCATCTTGACACCAACAAAATAAAGCTTTCTGATGAACTGTAGAATTTTCTGAAATGAAATGTTTTCAAATTCTTCTTCCTCACAAATTTAGAAATGGATGTACTCCACTGGGTTTTAGGAGAAATATGAAAATGTCAGAGCCTTTCACTGGCAGAAAAAATTGTTAACAATGATCTTAATAGGCAGAGAAAGCAGTTCGGTATCTGTCCACCCACTGGTGGGAGTCCGTTCCCTTGCAGAGGGCACTGCAGCCCAGCCTTAGGCAGAGGAGAATTGAGTTGCCTTGCTGAAATTGGGGTTGTCCAATACACCGGTGTCCCAGTGCACATTCGTGTCACTCACCGCCTATCTGTAAGCAGAAGGAGGTTTCATACTGTGTAACTGAAGGACACAGCAACTTCTTTGGCGGCTACCCAGATCGGGAAGACTGAGGGGAGGGGAGGTTCATACGTAAGCTACGAGTAAAAACCTCTCCCTTTAGCCATAGGGATAGGAAGCACTTTAGAAATATAATCAAAACAGTTCAGTGCTAGAGATTTTTTGGAGAATATCAAGCTCTGTGGTGAGGTACCTTATTATGCTCCAAATTGTCCCCTAGGTTTTACAAACCATGTAGACAGACCATAAAAAGGGGTAGCCACGGGGAGGTACTTTTGGGATGGGAGTCTGAGACCCAGGGAGATGGAGCCTATATATGAGGTTTCTTGCAGTAGCAGGAATTGTCACGACTCATCTCAGAAGAAGCTGAGAGGAACAGGCAGCTGTACGTCCCCAAGCACGGTGGCACGGGAACAACCCTCACTGCGCTGCGGCAGGTGGGTACACATCTGGGCAAGGAGCGCCGTCCTTGGGCTCAAGGACGGTGTAACTGCGGGTCATTAACTCTGCTGTATAGACTGATGAGGCATCAGGAGTGCTGCACTACAGCGTCTCTTAACCAGTTTTAGCTGGAGAAGGTATTTCTTGGTTTCTGTGATGATGCGTTTTATTTTGCTACTATGTGCAGGAAAATGCCTGCTCGGCTCCACCCCAGAGGACGCGGCATTTCAGACAAGTGGTCCCCGTAGTATACTAAGTCTGATGGCTTGTAAAGTGCTCTGAAATCCCTTCAGGGAAGAAAGTGGATATTTAAATGGAAAATGGTTATTATTTCTCCCATCTTTCCTGTTCTATCTCTTTTGAAACAAAAATAATTTCATAAATCCTGATTAAAATAAAGTCTAAGCTTCTAAAATGTTTCTCCTGCTAGTTGGTCACTTTAAGCAAGAAAAAAAAAAGTTATAGCCTTTGAAAATAAAGTGCACTCCCTTCACAATTCTTATTGTCCCTGCCTGAAAGAGTCCTGCTAATCTTAAAATAAAGCACATTGGGGATCCATAAAACTTCAAGGTATGCAATATATTTCAGAAGTACAGTTCATAAGCACTATTTTTTTGGAACACAATATTTGTAAGCACAAGATCATTCTGTCCATGTCCATCACTCCTAACTCCCTCTAGCACTCAGAACAAAATTCAAGGGAAGAATCCAAAAATCTGGGCAAAAGACAAACATCAGCCTAGGACGGAACTGTGCCGTGAGTTCAGCAGCACAGAAATATTGCAGCTCCTTTTCCTTTTATTCCTGCAGCTCAGTGGTCCAATTTATGTCATGTATTTTTAGACTACCAGCAGAAGGAAGTTTTTCTTTTGTTTTTTTTTGTGAAAACTCCTAGCAAAATGCAGCAACAGTAGACACAAGCCATTGTCATACTGTAAAAGTGTGCGGATTATAAAGAAGCCTGTCAATTTTGTCTACTTGTTATATTCTAGGAAAAGGCTGGCAAATTGAAAACACTTCATTGCAGGGTTGGTCCGTAGAAATATTCAGCAAGCAGTGAGGCTTCTCCTGTGCTTTGAGGTCCACAATAGACAAAGACCCTCTGTAAGTATGAAGCCACTTCTACTGTGTTCATTTTTAAACAAAACCCCTGAGAACGATTTCTGACCCATTTGATGTACCACTGGAGAATGTGCTAAAGAGGTTCAGGAAGAGCACGGTCCTCTCTTGGCTTCAGTGCTAAGGTTTTATTCTCTTCTGCTTTGGTCCTTCGAAATGTGATACGTCATGGCATGGCCTGAGGAAGGTACAGCCTGGTCTCTTGCTGGTCCTCTTTGTGAGCTTGTACAGATGGAAAGTGATGCTGAGAAAATTTTGCTTTCAAGGGGAAGTTTCATAGAAGCAAAGAGAGAATAGAGATCTCTAGTTGGAGCTGTCAAACCATACTTTTGAATTCTGCAGCAGGAACACTCTGGCAAGTGTAGGACTACTATCAGCCATCAAAGGATACTGCCTCTTCTGAAATGCAGTAAGAGTACCTAACTCTAGAGCCCCCGTCACTGCCGCTGCCACGGGCGGCCTTCATACCGGGGCAGCGCGTGCGATCTCTAAATCCCAGATCATTAAGTAGCAATTAGCAAAGTATTTTGTCTACTTAAGGTTGCAATCCTTTTTCTATTAAATTGCAGGACTCCTACTGTATCCAGTACTGAGTTTTGAATTGTGATGGAATTGACCATTACAGAAAAAAGAAGTCATTTCTTCCTGGAAATTTAATCAGCTCAGTCATAATTACAGTACATCTGTTGTTACGAGATTATTTGCTAACACACACGTGCATGCACGCACTCTGATAAAATAAGCACACGCTGGCATTTCTCTGAGATGTTGACAGAAAGGCAATATGTGCAGGCTGAGGCATGAGGCGTGCTCCTCTCCTAAGTATGTTGTTGTTTCAACTCCTTGCATTATTATCAGGGACTGAGAAAACAGTAGGTCAAAACCCCAGGTCATTTAGCCTTATGGCTGCTCTGATTTAGAATGTTTTTTTAACGCTTCATTGCAGAAACAAAAGGAAATTCCTGCAATAGCGCTGAATTGGCCACTGTGTATCAATTAGTCCATTCAAAATGCTGATTTAATTGAAGCCCTTATATGTGGAGTGCTATTTGATGAATTTTATTCCTATATCCATCATCCTAAAGCTACTGCTCTGTGTTTAATTTGCAGTGAGTAGGCAGATTACTTTTTATTATTTACTCTAAGTCATAGATTTTTATTAGCAGATGCCAACGAACGGCTGGTTTGCTTTGTGCTTTGCACAAATACTGAAACAATTCAATGTGGAAATTCAATCAAAACACAATTTCACCATTTCACATCTCTAATATTACATTGAGCTTATATTCTTCAATGATTGTATTATATACTATAAATAGACAACCATCCACGGATCAGTAATAGTATTCGTGGGAACCCTTGGATATTCTGTATCTAATTCTGAAAGCCTTTGAGATAGTACCTTGCCGTGCATGTTCGGCTTCTTAAAGCTGACACTACTGAATTTGAGCAAAAAAAAATGTTTGAGACAAAACATTAAGTACCACAGATTTGTTGTAACGGTTCCTCATAACTAATTTCTGCATAGCACTTCCAGTCAGGAGCCTAAGGATGCCAATTTAGACTCAACAGAATGCTAACGGAGTGACTAGAAAATTGCAAACCTCTCATCAATCTGCTGTGCCTGCTTTCCCTCTGAAACCATATTCCAGATTCTGCATATGCTCATAACTTAAAATAGACCTGGAAATGGTAAAATACAAGTCCAGTGATGAATATATCCCCACACGTGTTCAGATCATCTGAACATTTCTGTTTACAAAGCAGTCAGCAGCATTGTTTAACAAAATATAAATCAGTGTCACCTTTCCCCTTTATAACTGTAAAAGGACAAAGCATGTTTTGTACGATCACCGTAATCACAAGTTTATTACTTATGGAAAATAAATGCTTGGCCTATGCTTGGCACTGACCCCTTCTCAAGGTGATAAAGGGTAAAGCTACTTAAGGGATTGGTCTACTAGACAGAAAATCAGCTCTTGCCTGCACACCAGGAGGAGTTCTGTTAACAAAGTTCTGCACATCCAGGCAATGATTCAGAATTAGAGCTGCATAAATAATAGAGGATTCATTGTGGGATAAATCAGAATGTTTTGCTTAACTTCAGGATAATGGATGAAATGCTTCATTTATGGGTTATTTAACCTTGCTTATAAACGTCCTTTCTGTAATTGTTGTCAATTTAAAATTGAAAAATTAAGTTTCAAAAAAATAAGTTAACCATTCTATAAATGTAAAAAAACCCAATTCTCACATGAAAATTCATTTTAAAATTTTTCATTTTCCATCACTTAACTAGAACCTCTCTAGTGAAGTATTGAAAATAGTATTTCTGCTGAATGCATTATTTGGCAGAGAAAAAATATTTTTGTTTACTCTTTTTGATTCATTGCTAGCAAAAAGCTTATACTGGCAGAGAAGCTAAGAAGATCACAGTGGTTTTGGGTTTTTTTTTCTTCTACTTAGCTTTTATAAATCTGTGATTGCTTAAACTGGTTCAGTTCACCTGGGTTATGACTGGGCGGCACAGCGCAGGTGCCAGAGCCCGTCCTGACTCTCACAGACGTGACTGTATCACTGTTACCAGACATTTCCGTGGAGCACCATCATTAACTGTCATTGGCAGGGCCGGGACTGATTTCCAAATGACAGTGCAACGCAGGCAACTCGTGGGAACTGAAGAGCGGTTGTTAACTTGGGTCAGAGAACCAATATTTTAAGCCCAAATATATAAGCACTTCTGATTGAACCTAGCTATAAGAGTACAAGACTGTCTGCAGTCATAATTGCATTAGGTCTTTTCTAGCTGTAGAAGTAGCTGGTGGTATCCCGGTGATTTGTACCTGTGTAATTTCATTGCTTTCCTGACTGATAGTTTATACAGCTGCAGCAGAAAACAAAAAAATGGTGTCAGAGCAGCCTGATTTTCCCTGAGACTATTTTTGTGCTTTGCCTAGTATCTCTTTAATTTGCAAAATGTTAGTATTCCATCACGTTCAGTGTTAGTGTTTTTCACAATCTAATGAATTATGCTTTGACACACATCTTGATAACTGTCCAACGCATCATCTTTCCTCTTAATCTGCCATTACTTCTAATTACTGTTTAATGCATCTCACTAAATAAATATTCAACATCATTGTGATTTTATAAGCCAATTAATTTTACACATTACTGCCAACACATTTTTTCACTCAAATTATATATGTTTTTAACTTTTAACCTTTATGTCATAACTTTACCTTTCAGCTGCTAGAGCAATTTTGCTGCTTTACTCTGAATACTCTCTAATTTTGCCAGTTTCCTGGAAACGATGGGTACAATCATGGCACTTCAGGTACGAAGATACTAGAATTGCCTCAGGAAGGTGTATGAACTTGCTGCTTTACCGTGTGATGCCTTGGTCTAGGACTAATAACTTTTCTGTGTCCTGGCGGCACTGCAAGCCCTCTGCCTGATTGCCGACTGATTTGGGGCTTTTCCTATCCGTTTTACCTTGGTGGCCACTGAGTGAGCAGCCTGACAGACACATCAGGGGATGTGTTTGTTGTTTCTGTATGTATGATCTGAATGCATTTCTGTTACTTGCGCATCAAGCCACCTCATGAGCATTTGCATGACTAAAGACCAACAGAAAGGATAAAATGATGGAGACATCATTCTACATGACGTATCATGTTCTCTGCTAGCCTGTTGTAGGACTTTGGATTTTCCTAATATAATGCAATCAATAACAAATTTTATACCTGCATTTATACCTAAGCACAAGCAATAAGATGTAAGCATAAAGTGTGATACAGCAAGCTGGGTTTTTAAAGTTCACTGAAACCAGCTGAGTTCTCTAATACAAAAGAGCTGAACATTCATGCCCTTTGCTATGGAGGAAAAAAAATCAATTTTTTATCCAGACCAATTAAGTTGCTGGGACAATCTTAAAATTGCTTAATATTTAATAATACTAACATTTCATTTATGGAATTTTTATATAAATACACATGTTTATATAGTGATATTTAACAGTTATTAAATAACTACTAAACAATTATTTGTACAACTAGTGGGTACAGTTACTGTAATAGCCTGGGATTTCTCCTGTGAAGGAGCAAGCTATGGAGCTTAGTGCATTATTGCTCCCACAGCAGAGGCACACAGTAAAAAGTGCAGTTTATTGCTGCAAGAAATCTTGTTGACTAAATGTAGAATGCAAGTTTCATTAAAGCCAGAAATGAAACTCCTAACAGCAGGTCCTGGGTAGCATCCTCTGTGAATTGGTATTGATCCTGGATACCCCATAACCATCTGCCTCCCTGGATAAGCTGTAATGTGCAAGTCGTTTTCAGTTACTGGGATCTAAATCTGTTCTGCAAGTAAATTAACTGAGAGCTAGTGGTCTGGTTTACCAGTTATTTGTCATCTAAAAAGTACAGGCATCTTTGCTTAACACCCTTCTGGATAAGGCACGGGGCAGGCTCCAGGTGTTTTGTCAGTCCCTGTGGACGGGGAGATTGAGAAGAGCCACGAGGGAGGGGAGTGGCTGTAGCGATTGAGGAAGGAGAACCCAGCAACTCCAAGGACAGGGAACTTCTCTGGCCTGCAGAGCCTTGCCATTTTTCTGGTAGAGCTGTGGACCCTAAAGGGTGAAACCCATGGACATTAGTTCTGCTTTTCATAGCTACTTTTTGTAAACCCCTTAGTAATCATTCATAGATATTATGGGGTTCAGAGATGCAGTTAAAAAAAAAAAAAAAAAAACAAACATCAAAACCCTGAGGCTGAGGCAACCCACAGTTGAAAGCAAAATGGCTTGGAGTAGGGCTAGAGATGCAGCTATAAACCACACAGCCCTGTGCAGGACATGGGTATCATCCCAGCTGCTGAGATCCTGAAACTCCTTAGGAGGGTCCTTGAGCCTCACTTGGCCTCCACCTCTCCATCCTTCCCGTTTCACACTCTCAGAATGTGCTAAGGGCAAGGGGACTCCCACAGACCTGCTTTCTCAAGGCCTGCATGTCATCTAGGGTACACTGCTGTCAGCCGTGGAAAACCAAATTACGGACGTGATAAATGGGAAAAGTCAAGCCCTCGTTGTCCAAAGAGACTTGGCTGAGGAGGTAGGCTGCACCTCTTCCCCTGCCGAAGCAGGACGTACATTCTCAGAAGACGGAGGAGTAAATCGTAAGTTCTCAAGAACAACTCCTTTTATCTGCATTTGCAGTGCCTGGTGCCTCAGAGTCCTGCTCAGTGGCTGCAGCAGTTCAGTGCTAATACAAAAATTATGAAGAAGTGGGGACTGGCTTGGATAAGCATAGGTCATTTTGGGTCGTGGGAGCATATTCAGCTTATGTCTACAAGAAGGTTTCCTGACAGGCTACTGTGATGAATTGTTAATCGGCTTATTTGTTTCTATAATATTTGCAAAAACATCCCACAGGTTTCTGCTTTATCGACCTGCCATTTCCAGCAACCAATGCAAATCTAGAATAATGGTTGTGTTAATAAAAACTGAGTTCAGGATAATATGATATATTCTCTGAATTTCTACATAGTAATTAATTGATGTCTTTCGGTAATAGACCTTATATATTTTAACATCCTCAGCTGTTATCCATCATTGGCCTATATATTTCCTTAATATGAGACTATCTGAATGTGCCAGTTAGAAATTGTTCTGTATTTGCACAGGATATGTCAATTCTTAAAACAATACAGCCAGTGTTCCCCATGGTTTGATGCTAGTTGTCTGTATCTGACAAAAAAATTAGAAATGTGTTTGCACTTACACATCTAAGCAGACTCATAAGCCAAATAATATCTTCATATTCAGAATAAAAACAAAACTCCTGATAGTAATTGAGTAACAATGACTAGGTGGCCCATTGATTAATTTTTTTTCCTTAGTGGTCTTCGGGCTTCTTAAATTTACATTAAATCCATGCAAGTCATAAAGTACCAGGGGGACTAAATTATGAAAAACCAAGAAAAAGTTAATCAAATATTACATTCTGAAGGCTGAACAAAACTACAGATAGGCACCTGTGTGCCTCTAACGGTGTGTCTACAAGGAGATGTTATTGCAAATCACAGTGAGAATTGTACATTAGACCACAGTTATTACTACGTGTTATCTTCCCAGCTTCCACTCAAGCTCGGAGCTGTAAGAGGAAACACAGAAGAGACATGTGCATCCAAGCCCTGCTTATGATTTTGATCACTGCTGCTAATGCTCCTCTGGAAGCAGAACGGAGTGGTCACAGTGATGGACAGATGGCAGAGACAGCAGCAATTGGAAAGACCACAAAAAGAAGGGCATGTCCTGGCATCCTCTGTCTGCAATGCTGATGTCCTACATACTGAACCATTGTCATGCACAGATACACTTGGCTGAATTGGCGTGGACCCAAGAAGTCCAAGATTAATTCAAAACAAGATTGAGAAAATACTGAAGCTTAAAGTTTGGATAGTTGCTTTCTTTTTTTTTTTTTTTTTCTGGTTTCTTTCAAAACCTTGCTTCCTTTTCAAAACAGATGTAACTTTTGTTGAGGATAAAAAATTTACAGGTTTATCACCTCAAAATTATATGAAACCTTAGGAAAAAGAATGGTAACAACCTAAACTATTTCTTTCCTCCCCAGGTTGAGCCACTGAACTGTAACATCCATTATTTTCAGAGATCTAGTACTATAATGGGACACAGTGAAAAGCAAAAGGAATATTTTTAAAGTTCTCTCTGTGTCTGAAATGTCTTGAAAATCAGGTACTAGCAAGGAAATGAAGCATGTCTCTTCCAGCGTCTCTGCATCTTCCTGCCAGAGTGCTTGATAAAGCACCAATAAACATAATTGCCTTTGCATATCACTGATACAAAAAACGAAAAATATGTGCCTGAGTATGGCTCCCATTTTCCAGTGAGTTACTTATGTGTTCTTCATCGTTATGTGTGCTATATAAATAGGAGCTGCATCTTGGAATTCACAGCAACTCTCATCTATGTGCTGAACATTTATGGGATTTATTGCCATTTTTATAGATATGGTAAGTAAATATAAACTGAGAAAGTGTCATAAAATATAAAACTAATCAGCAGATGCTGATTAAGGAGAATTATTATATAAGCTTTATATATTTTTCCATTTAAAGTTTAGCTTTGCTGGTTTGTTAGAAAAGGCTTCATATGGGAAAGGTATGACACAGGAAATATAAAATGGAAAGGCAGAGAGTGGGGCACTGGAAGTGGCTGATGTAGACCATAGATTGCTTCATTGGGGCAGCCCTACCTCACCAGCTGTGAAGGCTGCAGCTGCGACGTGCCACAGGTTCCCCCTGCCAGGGGGTGGTAACAGTAACCCACATTGACCCTGTCTAGTGTGAGGTCTAAACGAAAGCAGGTGGTGGAAGAAACACCTAAGATCCCAGGATTTTTGGACATCACTGAAGGCATATCATTTGAAAGACCTTTATATGGGACCTTCGTTCATTGGTGTCATGCTTTCAGTTGGGATAGAGTTAACTTTTTAACTAGCAGCTGGCATAGTGCTATGGGTTTGGATTTGGGATAAGAAATAGTGTTGACGGCGCAATGGTGGGTTTGGTTGTTGCTAAGCAGTCAGGGCCTTTTCTGCTCCTCACCCACCCCACCAGCGAGCAGGCTGGGGGGGCATGAGAAGCTGGGAAGGGGACACAGCCGGGACAGCTGACCCCGACTGACCAAAGGAATATTCCACACCATATGATGTTATGCTCTGTATATAAAGCTGGGGAAGAAGAGGGAAGGGGGGGACAATCAGAGTGATGACGTTTGTTTTCCCAAGTCACCATTACGCGTGATGGAGCCCTGCTTTCCCGGAGACGGCTGAACACCTGCCTGCTGGTGGGAAGCAGTGAATGAATTCCTTGTTGTGCTTTGCTTGTGTGCACGGCTTTTGCTTTACTTATTAAACTGTCTTTATCTCAATCGACAAGTTTTTCCTCTTTTACTCTTCTGATTCTCTCCCCCATCACCAGTAAGAGAAGTGAGCGAGCGGCTGAGTGGTTCCAGTTGCCAACTGGGGTTAAACCATGACAGTTAGAAAACAAGAATCGAAGAAGAATGTTGCAAGAGTTTATGTGATTTGGCCTACTGTGCTACAAATAATACATTTATTATAGTGAGACTCTGTGGCCAGGCTCATTGGATATACTTACTTTCAGGTGTCAAGAAATTAAACTGACTAATTCTACTTCAAATTTGTGTAACTGCTTTGCTGGGTCATTCTGCAACACGTCAGAAGCTGAAGGGTACAACAGACCCTCACACAGTGTAGATCATGGAGATATTCAGAAGGCAGAATGGGAGATGCTTTTGAGGTTATAAATCTTTGCGGCAAGTGCCAAAGGGGATTACTTGGCTAAATCCTACTAGCCCGTAGATATATTTTGCAGTTGCATTTGTCCACCGTGTTTTCCTATTGGAAACATCGGCTTTCAAAGATGAGCAGATCAGGGAAGAGGTGTTGCTGCCTGGACTGTTTCATTTTCAGTGCTGAACACCTGTGTCATGCCTTCACCCGCTAACCACAGGGACTGAGGAAGGCCGTCTGTGAATCAAAATGCGAAGCAGGATATGGGAACAGAATATTCATGCGACAAATTCCTGTTCCCTGAGCTTTGGCCCGGAGAGCTGAGCTACTGCAGAACGTGTGCTGCCTTTGCAGTCAACTGCAAAAGAGCTAATGACTGTGTCGCCAGGCAGAGCCTGTATTTCTGCAGCTGAAGTTGTAATCTATGGCTGTTACAGGCAGTGGTTTTGCTGCATTAGGAGCTACACGTTCGGCTATAAAAGTAACCTAATTGCTGTTGGACAGAAGTGTTAAATACACAGTGAGTTCATTTCCTGCAGAACCGAATAATTGCCATGTGCAGTTCCACACACTTACAGGGTCAAATTTTGCTGTGTTAAAATTATACAGTTCAAAAGTGATTGGCTTTCTTCTAACACAGAGCAATTTGGCTCCAGCAGAGGGTAACATAACCGGCAACACTCTACTGCAGCACTGACTCAACTGCAGTATTTCTCGGTTACTGGTCAGTATAAATCTACAGTTGAGGGCTTGATCCAAAGCCATGTTCCTGTCACTGGTTCCAATAGGCACTGACTCAGGACCTAAAAAAGAAATCCGTGGTGAAAAACCAGAGAGCAGAGCATATGTCCTACACAATACAGCTGACTATTTCTATGCTCAGCAGCTGATAGTGTAGGGCTGCAATATTGATTTGTGTTACTGTATTTTATAGCTAGTATGTTACAAGATTAATTTTGTGCTACTCAGCATCTGCTTTCTCCTTGGGAAGTTTTGTAAAGAATTCTGCTGACTATAAAGAATCGACTTTTTCTTTTTTTTTGCAAACCAGCAAAACAGATCCTTTATACCCTGCCCTTCCAAAGTATAGCATGACAGATACCGTTAAGATGATTATACTATATACTCATGTGTGCTTCTGTGCTCACAGGCTAACAGCTAAAGTCCTATTAGTACAGGTCAGCATCCTTGTGCAGTCTTTCTTCTCTCACTTACTTCCAGCCAACATTACTGTGATAGATTATTATTCTGCTAGGGTAGGCTTTGGCTCCTGTCCAAAAAATGATATAAATCTTTGCCATTTTACAGATGAATATTATTTTCTTCTTGCACTTACTTGTACTTTTAAATGGGAAATAACAGGGACTGGCTATGGGTAAAAGGGTGGAGATTCAGTTCAATAAATAAACGTATAAAAAGCTTAATAATAAATGTGTGGTATTACCATGAATAAAATTTGTCCAGAGGGAATTTGTTGATTTAGGTGTCTATAAATACCAGTGAAGTGGTATCTAATACTGATATCTAATATCTTATCACCGAATCAATATGGGCAAGATTTTGAGTACCTCTGATTTGGCTGTGCCTCCCTTCGGGGGTCGTTTAGGAGCAGGCGGTGTGTGATGGATGGCAGGCGATGTAATGGGTCTTTACACAGCTTAACAGCAGCCACTGCAACGGGCAGGGCTCATTTCAGAGAAGGGGAGAAGTTGCATCGTTTCAAGGCCTGCCATAAAATCTTTCTTTCACATCAAAGGGAAGGAGCTGTGACCCCGTTTATTTCTGGACAGAGCAGTTTTGTGTTGGCTTTGAGTGAGCCTGCGCGTCATTGCACTGTGCGGTTCTGTATGCTTTTGTGCCTGTGCCATGCAGCAGGACATAAAACATCCTCCGGCTTAAGTTGCTGAGTTAAAAGCAATAGAGATGTGAATAGTACATGCTCAGTCAAAATTAGAAGTGAGGAAGTGAAAGCACGGGTGCTCCTCAAAGTTTAACCCGGGCTGTGTCTCAGAGGCTGGGGCAATGACTGATGTTTTTAAGGAACCCTGGATATACTTCCCCTGAAGGTCCTTATGTAGGTATTTCCTCTACCTTGCTTCAAAGTTGGTCTTGCTGTTTTTTACAGCAGTAACAGCCCTGTTTTTTTCTTTAGGGAGCACCACATATTGGTAGGGCTGAGAGAAGGGCAGAATTACGGCATCAAAGGCCAAATCAGATCATCTCTGAATGTAAACTATCATGCCTGAGGATTCTGCAGTAGAAGCATACTGGCTTAAGCCCAGTAAAGTTCTGTCCCTTTTAGCTGGGAAAGTGCCGGTGGGCTAGGACTGGATGACAAATTTTCAGGTGAGTTTTCTTTAGGAATCTGGATGCACACAGGTTTAAGTCCAGAGAAAACAGAGTAACTGCTCTTCTCCATCAAAAATCCATGCCCTTCCCATAGCATACACTGTACAACAATGGCACAGAGGACAATTCAATAAAGTTAGCAGTGTGTGAACGAAATTGTCAGGGCCCTTATCTCAACTGACCAAAATGTACACGTAAGTAATCCTTCAACCCTAGACGCTGTAAATAAAAAAAGGTCAAGAAGCCTTGGCAAAGGATCTGTGGCAATGTGCTATGATCTGGGTAAAGGCTGCTGTAAATCACTTTGTCTGACAATCGCTCACAAGCAGAAATGGTTTAAAATCACTAAGACATGAGTAACCTTGGGAAAGCAGCCTGAAAACAGCCAGTAGATGGTGGTAAGTCTTGGGAGAGGGGTACAATATGTTTATTACCTCACCATAAATGAACACGGTACTGCAGAGATAAATAGACTGCAAATCTGATTCAGCTAACAAGGCCCTTAGTGCTGACCAGAGCTAGATCCACTACAGGTGGGGATTTCTCCCTCAGAGATAGTCTCTCTCCATGTTTCCATGCTCAGCAAGTCAACTGGAAGAAAAACAGTTCAGTTCTCCTACAGTATTTTTCTGAGTTTTTTTCAGTTATCTTCTTGTAGTCGCTTAACTTTCCAAATCATGAAGGTAAACAGATGCATGCTATCTGACCTTAGATGTCTAAGAGTTAGTGTCTGAGTGTGAACCAGCCTCTCTGGCTTCCAGGATATGCCCTTCTAGGGGGCAATTCATCTGACAAAGGCAGCTGAACTGACCCCTTTCTGTGTGAACACTTTGAATATAGATCAGACTTCAGTCCAGATCAAGACTTATAAATCAAGGGGTCTGTGATGCAGGTGTCTACATGTGAACTAGCTATGTCAGGTCCAATGCTAGCCCTTAGAAGTGAAGTCAATACATCCAGTGGAGCCACAAGAGATGTTCCGTTCACCCCAAATCAGACATCTCTTGATCAGACACCTAAGTAGTTTTCTAAGCCTCATTGCTTGCATTGACCAACTCTTCATTGATTGCAGTGGAAGCTTGGGCACTTAGCTCAGTTGTGTACATCTAAAGTGAAACACAGGTGCCTAAAAAATGGGCGCCTGGTGTTTTCTGAGATGCCCTATGCCGTCAAAAACATCCACATATGAATGTTAGGAGGACATGTGTTTGCAGAAGACCTGTATCCTTCTGGAGGGGCAGTAAGAAACTGTGTGGAATAACCTCTGGCACCTCAGAGCACATAAGATTCTAATGATTTAGACACCTTACTTCATATGAACATGAACTGATTCAATCCCTAACTGCTTGTGTTAGGGCAAATCAGTCCCACCTGTTGTATAGGGGACTGTTGTGTTTGTAGGGGGCCTACAGGAGAGCTGGGGAAGGACTTTTTACACGGGCATGTAGTGATAGGACGAGGGGGAATGGCTTTAAGCTGGAAGAGGGCAGGTTTAGATTAATCATTAGGAAGAAGTTTTTCACTTTAAGGGTGGTGAGGCACTGGAACAGGTTGCCCAGAGAGGTTGTTGAAGCTCTGTCCCTGGAGGTGTTCAAGGCCAGGCTGGACGTGGCCTTGGGCAACCTGGTCTGGTGGGAGGTGTCCCTGCCTATGGCAGGGGGGTTGGAACTCGATGATCTTCAAGGTCCCTTCCAACCTAAACCATTCTATGATTCTATATTTGTTCTCTTCTGTCTGTGATATCTACAGGCCTTATAGCTTGAAAAATCTAAGTCCTTTTCTTGTGGGGTTAACCCCTATTTGTGTATATCTTCCATTTTTTAAATTATTGAAACCTTTCAGCTGGCACCGAAAGGGCCCCACTGAATTTTCTGGTGTGAGAGGCCAGGGCTACTGCATTCTTCTCTGTCATTTATCATCAACAGAGTGATATGCATTGCTCTTGCATTCAAATTTTTATAAACTTACCTACAAGGCTTACAATTACTGCAGACTCTGTTAGAAGTCATCTAAAATGAAAATGATCTTCCCTAATCCATGCTGTGTATCTCTTTTCTGTTGCATTTATCATTCACTCCATGTACAAATCTCCTGCAGACATGTAGGAAACAAATATGCAGTGTGTAACAGAAGATAAGTTTGAATATGTAATTTCAAAAAGTTAAAACAGCAGGATCCTTGAATTAACATGAAAGAAGATTCACTATCAGAAGACAAGAAAACTGAAACACATGGCCATGGAGCACACTTTTTATTGTTTGGGGTTTTTTGAACAGGTATTTGTTTGATAGTTCCCAGATCTATTCTGGGTCAGGACTCTCGGTGTGCTTATCATTAAAGAAACAGTCTGAAGAGAAAGAGTATGTTATTAAACATAGTGAATTGCCTTCTTCCACTCAAGTTAGCAGCATTAGGATGCAGCAGTAAACTTCACTGGGATTGTACAGGAGATGGAAGAAACACAGAGCCCGAACCAGACCCACAAGATGTCAATGGAACGACCTCTGCAGGTTTCAGCACTTTTCGGGAAGACTTGATTACGCTACTTGATTTCTACCACAATATGTTTAAAACTAGATATCAGTACTCAGTGTGACTTGCAATCTCACAATAAAATTGGAGAACAGGTTGCTGAAGACCAGGTCTCCCAATAAATACTAACATTACTTTCTGAGATATGTCTCAATTACATCACTAATTACCTGTAATTATGAAGACCATAGTCATAAGGTCAAATACGGAGATGCTTGTTCTATATTCTGGCAAAGTCAGCTTTGAGGAAGTCCTTTAGGCTTTGGTCCGTAGACAACAAAAACAAATTTTAATGAAACCATTGTGAAATATCTTTTCATCTTACCTCCGGGTTTGTCTCCTTTGATATCAATGTTAGCAGTTAATAATGAGACAGGTATTAATTACATTTTAAAATACTGGGTTTGGTGTACAGAGGTGGGACAAACTGGTACTTACGCCGAGCACTGCTGGCAATTATACATAACCTTGTTTTAACCCTAATTTCATCCATTATAAAATGTAGCATAAGTGTTGAGACAATAAATCACTTATAGATAGTAGAAAGGTTCATTTATCTTTGCAGAGTTGCTATACAGGAGCCTCATCTGAGCAAAATCCTAAGTTATTGCAATGCAAGTGGATTTTGGGGCACTTGTGAAAGCAGGTTTGCACAAAATGTTTCCTTTTCAAGATACTACATTTTACATACCTTTATTTACTCCTGCTCAAGATTTTTGAAGCAAATATTGTTCTGCTTTTAATTAAAAAAAAAAGACATTATTTCAGCCAGGAATGTGATACCAGATACAGAAGAGTGTGTACAATAGGTGCAAGCATGATGTTGTAGACGGAGCATTCCTCCAAAATCTAGAATAATCCAGGGTGTGGTGCTTGGCCCATGCACTAGTCAATTTTTGAATGCATGGGACACTGGGTGAACAGCGCTGACAGCAAACAGAACTTAATTCTCCTTATCTATAATGGCATGGATACAGTCCCAGAAAAGGAAAGGCTTGATATTTTGGAAAATGGAGCTGTCTAGCATACTTGATAAACCCTGTGGACCAGCACATAACTACTCTTCTTGCAAAACTTACCTCCATTTTTGCTGTCTTCATTCCCCCAGCCCTGCCGGCCCATCCTCTCATCACTGGCTTCACCAGCGCCTGTCCCCAGCAATCCTTCCTGCAGACTCCCAGCCCCTGTGCCAGAATCAGCTCCCCACCCCACGGCCTCTGATTTTATTCTCTCCCTGGACACCTGAAGATCATTGAGGTCACTGATGACGTGCAGTATCCTCTGAAGTTTTCAGTCCTATCAGGCAATTAAGGGTAAGTTAATTAGGTGGACTGAAGCCCATGGCAAAGCAACTCTAGGTTCTTTCAATTTCAGTCAGTATTTTGGGATGAAGGGATGCTTCCCTGACGCTTTATACCCTATATTTGTTGGGTATCCTTTTTTTTTTTCAGGTTTGCTTTTTCTGCTCTCCGGTACTGCTTGTCTCTGTAACCATCAGGGCTGGTTTGCATCAGAGATTTGGCTAACTGGTTTATTATCAGTGCCTACATACCGTGTCCATGACTTGAGCTGCAGGCAAGAGGAATAATTAAAGAGTGCTTGAGACTGTCCCAGATTCCACTTGAGTCTGTGTCTATAGCTACGGGGAACACTTCCAGCAGTCCAGAGGTACCGGGATGTGTGTGGGCATCACTCAGTGCCCACCCAAATTGCTCTGCCCGGCTAAGAGGTTAGCATGCAGGCAGATGGCAAGTTAACTGGCCGGTTTGTGACACAGGACAGAGTGGTGGCTGCTGCAAAAATATCCCTGACAAAGCTGAGCTCTGCCAGTGAACCAGAATTTTGCATATGGGAACTTCCCTGCTCTGAACCCAAGTCTGGTATGTGCTGAGCAAGCATGTTTAGTTGCTTCTGTGCAGTGGGTTTGTGGTCCCTGCTTGCACTTATTTGTCTGGCTAATTTGTGCATTTTCATCTGTTGGTTCCTTGTTATTCAGATTTGTTTGTTAATTGTAAGGATTCGTGTTTCAGTCATATTGCAATAAAAGAGAAGCTCTCTAGTGGAACGCAGCAGCTGTTCAACAGTTTGTATCAGCAGTATGCAACCAGCAATGATGCAGGGCGAACAACGCTCTGCTCAAAAACTTGGGAGAGCAGAATAATAACATACTACCTGAGGCTGTAGAAACCCCAACTTGCTGAAAACTATTGTAGAACCTCTAAAGGTCCCTCAATGAACCATGGTTTTCCAAGAGGCGATGCCTCTTGGAAATCTGTGCCAGAATGGATCTCGTGCCCCAGCATGGTATCCAGAGTCACAGATCACAAAAATAAAATTACCAAGGTTTTTCTTTTGAGGGCCTCCATTTGAGCATAGCAGGATCCAGCGTTGTTTGTGGAAAACTGTCACGATCGGAATTTGCAATGGTTTACTTTAATTTCCTTTGCACATAGTATAATCGCTGAAATAACTGAGCTAGCTACAATTATTGGCCATGCAATTTCATGCATCCATGAAAATTTATTGAAGTACAAATCTTTGCATTTGCTCTAATTTGTGTTAATGAAAGAGCTTGGCACATTTGCTAGTAAGTCTTGTGAAGAAGAAGATTCAGAGGGAATTCAGAGGGAATCACTGTAATCATTTCAAATTAGAATAATAAATTTGACTTTATTGCATTAAAATTAATAAAACTGTTGTTAGTGATTTGATTTTCCACTACTCTGCACCTTGTGTGGAATATAAAGATGGATCTTTTTTTCCAGAAGTTTCTGGCAGCCCACAGCTGATTAAAGCAAAGCTATAGATTTATGTGTCGGCATATTTCTTATAAAGAAATTTGACTCTGAAGGAATTATTAGAAAGTGTAAGAGGGTGTGGGTTACAGAAACAAAAAGGCTATCCAGCTGCAGAATGATAACAAAGTTTAATGAACATTTTGTTTGCAATTTAAATTATGGTGTGATTACTGATACAGTTATATTTTTTCCTCCAGATGACAGTATAATCAGAAAAGCAATAAAGGTGTCTACCGTACTAGTGGTATGGATGTGATATCTTTATTTTTCATACCTAAATACTACATTGGCCTGAAGAGCAAACATTTTCTTCCTGACTTGGTTGAAGCTGGTCTACAAGGAACATACACATTATGCTTCGCCATGGAAATTCATCTGTTTGTACTTCTTTGTGTGGTACGTCACCGAAGTGAAAATCACTAGAAAGCAAAAGCTTCCGAATGTGTCATTTCCTTGTGTCTTCACATGAAATAGGACAGAAGAAGCTGAGAAGTACAAAACACTTCAACTGTCTGCTGAAATTCAGCTGCATTGTATCCTTCTGCAGCAGAATGACCCAACTTGTCCAGCAGAGGTGGAAGTCACAAGACTGCAGGAAGGGCACTGGACTAAGATGTGTCTCTCAGTGGGGCTGCTACTCTGGCTGGAAGTTGCAATCAATAATAAAATAGTTGTCAGCGCAAAAATTATTCTGATTGTAATCACAAGCCAAATTGAACAGTCTTTCTTTGGTACAAGGTGGGAAGGTAGAGGAGGATGGGTGGCTATAGGATTGCCTTTAGGAAATAGGCTGAAGAGGACGGAAAGCAGAGATGGACTATTATTGCTGCTGCTTCTGTTTTCTCTTCTGTCTTCTCTCCTTCCTATTAATCTCCAAATTCTCTCTTCCTCCATCTTTTTCCCGTCTCACCTTAGACATGCCTTCATCTTGCCTTCATCTTGCCACCTCTTTCTAAATGTCTCTTCTCCATCTGGCCAGCCTGACTACTCAGGTTCCACCCTGCTGTACTTTTGCTGTCCCAGGAGCACTATGACTGGGATTTGAAAGTATGTGGTCAGAAAATCCATCTTTGTGCCAATAAATTACTGCTAGAAAAGCAAGGCCCACTCTCTGGTTCTGAGGGCATTTCTCCAGCCTGGGCCCTGACCCTGTTTAGCTGCTAGCACAGCTGGTGCCAACACCTTGGGGATGAGATTTTTTGGCACAGGAGTGGTGTATATAAGAAAAACCACACAATCCTAGCCCTCTGCCTGGGGAAACTTGGCCACAGGAAAGTTTCTATATCATCATCCTCTCCGGCTGGTTCTTGGTGTAGAAAATCATTTCTTGGCATTGGATAGCCAGGCTCATGTCAGGATTCCTGGAAAAAAAGTCTGCCTGGGTGCCTCTAATAACTATTTATACTCATATATATATATTCAGATAGAGTATATAAAAGCGATAAGCTATTTACAGCGAAAGCTATCATACAATTCATTTCTCCTCGTGATAAACTGAGTCGCCACACTGCAATGGTCCCCATATTGTAGGGGCAGCATGGTAGCATATGTGTATTTCAGTGACAAAGGTATTATACACATGTAGGATGACAAATCTCATGGCCACGCTTTTAATGGTTCTGCAGATAGCTACAAAACTGCTCAAGCAGCTGCCTAAACTCCTATTCTCTCTTCAGTTAATTTTATTCTCATCAGAGAACTGCTGTTCTCACATTATCAGCAAAGTTATCACATTAAAAGGCTGAACTCTGGCATGACTTCACTCATCAGCATGGCACTGAGGTGGGATTTTTTTTTTTTTAAGATTTTGATCTGCTTGACATTATTCTTAACTAAACAGCATGCATGTTTTTCATACAATGATGATGAGTAGATAGTGGTTTAGTGCTAGAGCTGTGGGAAGGAAAGCTACTCTGTCTGAGATCTGCTGTAAGTCTTTACTTTACATGCAGCCTAAACCGCATCTAGTTCTTTCATTAACTACATGTTAGAAATACATATTTTGATGAGAAAAAAGGAGGAGGGAAAAAAACTTTTTCAAGAAAACAGAATTCCTGCTGGGGTTTTTTTTGTGAGATTTATGAGACAGAAGGCTCCCTTTGTAGGATTTTACAATTGTTTTTTTGCCCAGGAGCCAATGTAGAACCGCTGTCCAATATCTATCACAAATTTGTACATTGTTCAATTTTTCACTCCAAGTCCCTGGCAATCTGTATCAAGCAGCTAAGCAGTGATTAACAGCATTTATGGTTTGCTAATGCAGGCCAGACATGGACTACAAGATGAATCCCTCTGCTGTGCTCAGATCTTGGATTTGCTTGCAACCATAAGGCAGATGGAAGAGACACTGACTAACCTGTTCAGAGACTGGGATGTACAAGAAGAGCACTGTCTTCTGAATATGTTTTGAACCAATTTGCAAAACAATAGCCTAGTGTTGCAAGAATTATTTCTAATGTTTATTTGTTAAACATTTCCAATCTCTTTAAAGCTACAAATCCCACAGATACGAATGCCTTTTGGGATTCAACAGTTCAGCAGTTGACTGGGTCAGTTGTGAAAGTTAAGCTCTCTGAATGTATGTAATGGCACTTTTTTGAACATTGTAAGACAGAACAATTTCTGCCTAGAACTTCTCATTATTCTTTTCCATTTTTGGTTTCCTTTTCACAGAGCAAAATCAGTGTATCATGACTTTCTTAGTTGGCATGCAACATACTCATGTTGGTGAAAATGTTATGGTACCATGTGTTGTGTACACATGAGGTGCACCAGAAATTTAGAAAAAGTATTCTAATAACGTCTCAGAGTTTTTGAAAAAGCTGCTTGAAGCAGTTAATTTCTCACTCTTATCTTACAAAGCTATATGCCTCCCTCACCAGGAACTCAACTGCATAAAGCAGTGAAAGCCAACTAACAAAAACCTAAAGAAGCTTTAAGGTATCTGAGCTTTAATAGATGTTTTATCAAGGTTTTCTGAGACTCAACATGAGAAACTGAAAAAGTATGTGTTCTGAAGGGATATAGGTCCTACTTGTAGAGTTGCAGGACAACAAAACAGTATTTTCATGGTTGTGAATTTTTTATTTTAAATGTGAGATGGGACTGATCCACATTCATGCTGTGCTTTAGATTGGAATAAGTTTGGGCAGAAAATCCTACATTTGCAAGAGATAAGGATTCATTCTCATTTACCCTGCATACCACTTACCTATCTGCTTGGTGGATTAAAGTTAGAATAACTCCTGGGGGAGACGGATTAGTGAGCAGAGAAGAAGGAAGTGGCCAAGGTACATTATAAATAAATTTATCACCTAACTGCACTTTATGACTTACATATTCTCTGTTAGCGGCAGCTAGAGGGCTGCAAATTACTTTGTTATGAAAGAAATAAATATCCATGTCTGTTCCACACCAATCTGTCTCCTACTTCATATTCTTCAAGGCAGTGATACTGCTTAAAATAATAGATACCATCTGACTGCAATGTAAGGATGAAATGAATTTTAATTGTTTAATAGATCTGTTTTTAAAAACTGGGCTGTGAATTCTTTTTCTGATAACTGCATCTCAACAACCACTTATAACAAAATGGATATGCTGTCCTTAGTTCATGCTGAACTTCAAAAAAAATTGTTATATCCTGTAGTACAGTTCAATATTGGTCACAATGGCCATGTCAAAAATACGTACTTCTTCTTGTTATGGTTTACTCCCAATAAAAAAGAAAGAGGGAGGAGCAGGGAAAGAATTGTTTCCACCCAGAGCTCCTCTTGGGCTACTCCTGGTACAGCTTATGCCATAACCTGGGTCTTGCCCTCCTGGCAGGAGAGTGTGATGAGTTGACGGAAGGTGGTTGTCCCATTCTTCTGGACCAGGGGACACACAGTAAGCCTCATCCTCCACAGTTCAGCAGCACAAGGCTCCCAAATCAGACCCATATTGGCGCCCATTGCACAGAATAAATTGCATTCATTTTTCATGGATGTGTAAGGTGAACTCCAACAGAAAAGACAGACTTTCTCAGCTCCAGCTTTCCAGGAAGTCTAGCCCTAAGGATGTTGTTGCTATAATTGTCTTACCCCATTTGACGTTTTCAAGAAGAGTAAGCAATGATCACTTACAGTATCGACAAGCAAATGTGTTTATGAAAATCAAATCGATATGTGACTTAGAGACATCCAATTTCACATATTTCATTTGCAAATTGTTCCCTGAAGATTTTATTTACTTTTTTATAAAATCCCTCAACTTTATAGAAAATCAATTCTCTGTCATCTAAATGTTGTCTTATAGCTCAGCATGCCCTCAATTTATTTTTGTAGTGCTCCCTATTAATAGGGATGTATATTCGAAATAGCTGTAAAAATATATGCCGTGCTTTTTTGCTGGAGAGAATCTTAGAGAAGTTTGATGAAATTATATTTAAAGTGAGTGTTCTAAATTTTAAATTTGTATCATTTATGTGTCCAGGGTGACAGATTAATCATAGGTGCCTGTATAACATAAAACTCCAATTAAAATAAACAAAAATTAACTTGTCAGAGTTGTCATGTATGCAAGAAATTACTTTGAGTAATAAAAGAAGACTTTAAGCCAACTTTTTCTTATTCTCTTTTTTTAACTATTATAAATGCTCCCTACCTTGAGTCAATGGAATTAGTGGACGACAGTTTACCATAGGTAGCTATGTATTTCAGAAGAGACTGATGTGAATAAGAAATAAAGACTACTGCTTGCTTTGTATGAGGAAGCCATAAAAATGGTCTGCAAAAGAGAAGAACAGTTTTGTGGACTTCAAGCTAATGTGTCGTGCTACTATAAACACTAATGGAAGAGCAGAGTGACATTGCAAGGCTTGAAAGGACATGTTAAACAACAGTAGTGGAACATGTAATTGGACAATTTTGGGTTTGGTGGTAGTCATTGCTTTTGAAAATCAATTATTAAAATGAACATTTATTTTTGAGTGTTGGAGTTTATCGGACAAGCTATAATCTTCACTTGATATTTCCTTCCTTCTCCATATCCCCACCTACCAAAATCAGAGGGATGCCTCTTCGTCTCTTTTCCTGCACCCTCCAATTATAGTTTCTGATCAGCTTTAGCATCTGCAGCTCCCCAGAAGAGGGGAAGAGAGGTGTTAGGAGAGAGAGAAAAGAGATGATAGCCAGTCTGGAACTGACTAGAAAAGTTTTTGGGGCGAGTAACAGAGAGAAGAGGGTGAAATAAATAGGCAAGAAAGTACAGCTACTGAACATGGAGAAGAGACATAGTCTTGGAAAAATCATGTCTGTCAACTTTCACCAATTAAAACTGAATCTAACTAAACCAAGTTATAAAAGATATCTTCCTCATAAAAATCATTATATATATAATATTATTTTAATAAATAAGATAATGATGGTAATTTAATATATCTACGTCCAGTAAACCCTGAATTTAAAAGAATACTATATATGAAAGGAGGAATAGAACCTGAATGTTGTCCTCATTTTTAACAATTTAAAAATAAAATTAGTATCTAAAGCCAGCTCCTGCAGGTAAGTGCAAGCAGTAGCAGGACAAACTGACTCTCCTCTCAACTGTTTATCCACAAGCATAGAATCATAGAATCATAGATTAGTTTTGGTTGGAAGGGACCTTTAAAAGTCATCTAGTCCGACTCCCCCTGCAATGGGCAAGAACATCTCCAACTAAATCAGGTTGCTCAGAGCCCCATCCAACCAAGCAAATATATAAAGGTAACAGAAAAACACAAGTATTAGTCAAAACATAATCACAGAGCTGTGTTAACCCCTCCCCTCCAAGCATCTAGCTATGAAAGAGAAGCCTTTTGCAAATGGGAATTTTCACACCACAAAATGGAAACTGTGACATTTGAATGAATATAGAAATGGAACAAAGCAAGAACAGCTATGTTATTAATAGTGATAAGCAAAGCCATCTTATGCTTTGGCAGACCTCAGCCGTCTTGATAATAGACCAGAAGTATCTATGTAAAATCCTAGCAATGGTCCAAAAGTATTTTCATTCCAGACAAGTGATACTTATTTAAAGACTGTACTTACAACTCCATAGGAAAGTATAAAATAAGTGTATTTCCAACTTGTGCAAAATGGCTGACTAACGATCAAATCTTAAAACGTGAACCAATGCTGTGATAGCTTAATCATGGCCGTGAAGTCTGAAGCAGCTCGAATGGGAATGCTCTGACGGCCCATAATAAATCAACCAAGAGCTATATGCAGAGCAAGTAAATAAGCTCAGAACCAATGTAGAGCATATGAGTCAGGCACAGAGGTAGACCATCAAATAATACATATAAATATAGAAATTGTAAGAAAGATGTATTAAATTGTCACAAAAGCAAATGCAGAAATACAAAGATAGGAGATAAATAAAATGAAAAATAAAATGTGAACAGTATTGCCAGTCTAAGAAAGGCAAAAATATTTCCAAGTGCTTCGTCTGGAAAAGGATGCTGACAACTATTATGAACGGGGAGGCAGTTACATCCCTGCAGCATGGGCACAGCAGTCAGGCGACAATGGCCAACAATAGCGTTTGTCCACTGGAAGAGGGAACGTGCAGCCAGCAAGGCAGGACCTGAATGGTTCAGCAGAATGGCTGATGACAACCCAGAGCCCACATGGGAGACAGAAGGTTCAGACTGGGATCACAAATCCTTCAAAAAGCTAGAAAGATTATGGTGAATATATCTGGAACTGGGTAAATAAGAAATTTTGATTATTTATGGAAATATTGGAATGCAGGCCCTGGAAATGCAAAATCGTTACAAAACCTCAGTAAAGAAAATAAATCAATTCAGAAGCACTATAACAGATCTCAAAACTTCAAAATATCTTCCGTAAATCACAGATATTTGCAAACTCTGAGGCACTGATTGACCAAAGAATGGAACAACCATGGTTTCTTCAACGTGATGCATTTATCCCATATGTCAGAGAACTAGCGACCTATTCTAAAATACTTATGATGTGAATGAAAAGGTAAAGATAAAAATGATGACACAGGAGCAAGAGATGAGGCACCTTCCTATGAAAGGCACAGCCCCCAGTTTTTGCCTCAGTGACACTAACATGGATAGAATAAAGGTAGACCCAAATGGAAAGAAATGTCTTGCAGTGATGTTTGTGCATGAAAAGTTCAACCAGCTCTTTCAGGAGCAGGAAACCATTCAAGTAGAACACGACTATAAATCACTGGAGGGCATTTCTTAAAAGCCACTACAAGCTGCTCCAAAGTACTTTCAGCCCACGCTCTGAGAGAGCAGCACTATTATTTTAGATGTATGCTGCAAGAAAGGGACTGCAATTACTGACAACTTACCCAGGGAAGAATCATAGCATTAAAGGAAAGACAAGTGAATACGAATAAGAAATTGTAACCCTTGCAGAAATATAAAAGATGTGAGAACACTGAGACCATTGGACAATAAATTTTCATGTCCCTTTTAAGAAAAGGTCTGGAGAGAATCGTATGAAACACATAAGGCAAATATTTACAAATATCCATAATGGTTTTCCCCCAGGCTGCTTGGTCCCACTGAAAGAAGCCCTAACGCCTTCTGACGTATGCCAGAAAGACTGACATGAGATAAGTATCCAAGAACATGTCAAACTGTACATTGCAGTCAAACTGTAATGTCCAGACTATTGAAAAAATTTCTCCATTCCAGAATACAGGCCTGTACCTGGAAAGCTTAGGCACCCTATGTATCAGCAAACAGTCCTGAAGATCTCTGAGATCTGGTGCGCAGATGTGAAACACGTAGGAGAAGGCCAGGCAAGACACAAAAGTGAAAAAAAAAAAATGTGCAGCTCTCTTCATGGTCCTTGGACTGAAGGGAAAATAGAGCTCGTGATCACAAACCAGTTATTACAGTAGACTGATTTCTTGACTGCCTCAGTGACAGATGAAGCAATGAGTTTTTTAAGTACAATTGTTATCACAAAGTATTATTTCAGACAATGGCCACAAATGAAAATAGGAACCATTCAGGGTCAGACAAAATGTTCATCTAACTCCTGCTCCTGTAGGGTCAAGAGGAAATCGTTAGGGAAAAGAGCCGGTCAAGCACAGAGGCAATTCCCCAAGATGTCCCTTCACTTTAATATAGTCTGGGACTTCCTAAACCAGAAGGGTTGTTTTGGTTTATTAGCCTCCAAAGAGTTTTTCTTTCCATGGATTTTTCTTTATAGCTGGAAGATTCAGTCATTACCTTTCATTATGCAGCATGTCTGTGTATATTGAAGTGTCTTATCTTTTCATTTCTCTATCTTATTTTCTTTTAAAAGCTCTTTCAGCACTTTAGTGTTTTCTATGGTAACTGCTGTTGGTCTTATGTGAACTTTCTTATGTGCACTCAAACCTTTCTTGAAGTACAGTGACCCATACTGACACCATATTTCATATGAGGCTTTACTAACGTGACATAGACCAGAAGATTAACCCAATATGTTTTTCAGGTGAAATGTGCATTTCTCAGAAACTCAGAATAACACAGAGACAGCACAGCGGGAGTTTTGTTGGCTATGACATTGTTTCTGTGAGAATGAAAACATGTTTCTTTCTCTGGTGCCAAAGTATTGCAGGGATGCGATGCAAAGCAGGGCTGATTTCACTGAAGGTTATACCTCTGCTGTCTTTTATGTACTTATAGTGAAGAAAACAGTTCCTGCATAGTGCAAAGTACCAACAACATTCTAAAGTCATTCCCTACTTATCTGCGTGACTGTTATAAGCTCTCTGTTACATAAGGGATGAACACTGAAAAGTCAGTGCTTAGATGTCAATATAATAGACAGCTAAGAAATAGCTTGTATGAAGAGAAAGATTTTGTACATCGGTGAAGAACAATGAGCTAATGAGTCATGGATGTCCTGCATGAAATGCTTTAAGCCTATTATAAGGCTTATCCCATTCTAACCCCAAATTATTTCACTAGGTCTGACTGTGGGGAAGGGGGAGATGTTTGCATATTCATCTTGGAAGAATTTTCCATCTGTGTGGTGCATAGGTGGGTTTGCAGGGACAAGAGAAGAAAACAAAATCACCTAATTTGTAGCTGTAGTATTCAGGAACACAATTAATTTTCTCAGTGCTGCTCATTTCTCCTGCAGCAGAAAGCATGCACAGCCCTGTATGATGTTGTGCACTCCTCATGAAGGACTAAGACACTTCATTGATCCTTTTATTAGGGGATCTTCACAGTTTTGGAAGTCCTTTAAATTTAACAGGTAAAAATCTCATCCCTGTCAATTCCCCTTTGCCCCACTCTGGAGGCAAAAATAAATCCGAATTGGCTCTGGGAAAATTCTCACAGCAGAACAGCAATGAAGCGCACAGCTTTCTGCTCCTCCTCACAGCCCGTGGACTTGTCCTGCTTTACTCTAGGAGCTGCGAGATAAAAATGTGGGGCAAAGGCCCCTCAGTCTTACCCTGAGTCTTTGAGGAGACAGAGAATCTGGGTTTCACTGGCAATTTTTATCATGTCCTGCCTCTGTCTACACTTTCCTACAAATTTCACTCCAGGCATCAAGACTGTTGTTCGAAAGCACCTCTGCTTAACCACCCCAATACCATCCTGCAAAGCCTTTCAGCCTGCAGCCTTGCAGACCCACTGGTATCTCTGTCCTGGCTCCCCTCAACACTCAGCCATCAGCTGGAAAGCAGCAGCTGACCAGAAGATAATAGCAGCAAGTGGTGGAGCTGCTGGTGGCATCTTCCAGCCCTTAACCAGGTCACTCCCAAGACCCAAAATCATGATCCAACCCTGGGCAATGGGGATTTGCAGCCAAAACGGTTCCTCAGGTCCTGCAGGCATCGCTCCCGGACAGCTATCTGGCTTAGAGGATGATAGCAATGATGAGAAGATTTCTGCAGTGCCAGGAGAAAACGGTTTGACTTTTGAAGCTCCTCATCAAAGGAACCTGAAGCACTTTCAGTGTTTAATGTCTTAACAACTCCGCATTAGCCTCTTAAGTACTGCAGAAACATGAGTTCCTTTCTCATCAGTTTTGCCACATTTGCAGTTCTTATGAAAGGTTTAGTATCTCTTAGCAATTAAAGTGAATTCTACATTTCCACAACATTTTTTATTTTGACCTTACTTATTTTTTTCAGATGGGGATATCTTATATGCCTGCCCTGAAAATGCAGTTTTTGATAACACATTAATAAGCATATAAATATCCAATTAACACAAGAAAACTCCCAAATAAATTGGAATGAAGCTCTTCCCGGGTTTCTGGATCTGCGAATGTGCTTTTCACCTGTAGCTCTTGCCACACTTGACAAATATATGTGTGTGGACAAGCTGGAGATCACAGAGGAGAATCCCGTGTTTATGATACAGAGCCTGCAGATGGAGAAAAGTATTGGATTCCTGAATTAAATGTTGATCCCATTTCAAAACAGTAGTTCTGTTTTAACACAAATGTAATTTTGAATTTCAGAACCTTCTAACATTTCTATTTTTTACAGCAAAAACATTAATGTTAATACAGAGATATTTTTTTTTTCCAATTACCCATGAAGTCTTACACCTGGTCCTTCTAGCTGTGTTGTTAACTGTAATTTTTTTCAGGTTGGTTTCCCAGGACCTGGCAGAAAATGAGGCACACAGCTTTAAACAAGCAAGAATTATTTACAGACAGATTCCACTTTATTGCCAAAGGTGAACAGAGAAACTCTACAACTCTGATGATGTAAAATACCTGTGAACAGCTGCATGCAGTTAAGCAACAGAAGTACGAGAGGGACTTACTCTTTTGTTTATTCAAGAAATTCACTGTGTCTGCTTTATTCATCAGCAGTTTCAGAATGCAGAATCATTGTCACTTGTTTTCCTCGGTGGACTCAGCTGATGAGATAAAAACAACCAAAGTGATTGCTTACACATGAATTGGTCTGTATCACCTTTCAACTATCATGCTAATGCATTTATAGAAAAAGAAGGCAGAGGGAAGGCATCTATTTTTTCCCACAGTTGCTTCTCTCTCTAAGTTTTTGATTCATCTCGAAGGAAGATGTCTGGGTCTGTTTCTGTTTTACATTTCCTGGGGCCTTGTGGAAGTCCGACAAGTGGCTCCTCGCTCTACAGGGAGGGGACAGAAATGCTCCTGCACAAGGCAGGTATCCATTGCACCCTTCCAGCTTCCTAAGTGGTTCTCAGGGATGAGCTGGACCCTATTAAAACACCTCCACCCACTGGGGAAAGGATGGATTAACTGGTAACTAAGGAACACTGGGGTCCCAAAATTAAAGCAATTGTCCTTGCCTGGGGACATGCTGATTCAAAGTAATGGTTTCCGTTTGTTGCATCGGCACAGCATCTCATTTTCCCTCACATGGCTCTGATCTCTCTGCTGCTCACTCACCTTGAACTTTGTGTCCCTATTTCCTCTCCCTCAGCCCTGGTGTGTTTTTCTCACCTTCACAGATAAAGGCTTCTATGCCTTCCTCTAGGGATTTAATCACTCATATCATGTAGAATGTTCCCCATCCTCTTCATGGCTAAACTGATCTCTGAAATACTCACACCTGGATCACAGACAGGTGTCTGAGGAGTTCTCCACTGGTTCTTCAGTCTTCTTCTAAGTCTGTTTATACATTGGCTGTTGGGCTGGAAACTTCTCATGGCAAACATCTGCTTTTCCTGAATGTCTGGGAAATGTTTATCACCTCATAATCTCACAACTGAACAACAGACAATTATGTCTGTGTAGCTCTGAGCAGTTAGCCACATATTGAAGCTTCTCTTGAATCATCTGGGCTCCTGAAAGCACCCCAAAGCAAGGTCCTTGCTTTTGAAGCAGAGATAGAAATGTGAGACAGGCAGCAAACTCGCATGACAAGGAATGGGGAGGAAACACTGTAAAGTACAGTCATGAGGTTGGGGTTTCGTGTTGAATGCCACCTGCATTGCATAGAGAAATTTTAGACTAAGGAAGGAAATACACAGGAATGGGGCAATAACCCAAAGCAGAAAATTTAATAACTGTATTATCTATAAAAATCCTCAATAAAACCATCACTAAAGCTTCATTCAGTTCAGCCGGGACCTTTGTTGTCACAGCAAGTTTCATCCCTCAGAGAAAATCTGAGGGAATCTGACTCTGACCTTATAGACAAGGACACTTGTGCCAGAAGCACCTTCGTGCCCAGTTAGGTTATTTATTCAAACAGTAAAATAAATAGCCAAGCCCAGGATATTTATGTGCTTCAGTGGCGTTTCCTGTACAATCTGAGGAATGAGAGGCACTTCCAGAGTGCATTTCCCCCACGTCAGACTCTGAGGAGCCCAGGGACACTTTGCTTCTGGTGGGGATGCCTCAGCTACACTGGACTAATTTGGGCCTATGTGCCCAATCAAAATAAATTACTGTAATTAAAAATGTAAATATCATTGAAGACCTCTCTTCACATTTACACATACGTACTGTAAGTATCCAGCATATGTACACCAACACAATTTGTGCGATACAGAGCCTTGTACACATATTCTAGTTCCAGTAAATTAGTGGCCCTCTCAGATTTAATTCTTTCCCAGACAACATAAACTGAAAATGGTGCCCATTCTCCTGAATACAAGCCTTAGCTTGTGTTACGAGAGCTTTTCTAAGCTTTTACAAAAACTTTGATGAACTTTTAATGCACTGCTGTGAGACCTTGTCTCAAACAATCTAGAATCTGCAATTAGTTGATATAAATTTTCAGAATACTTCTGTGTTGAGCACACACTACACCAAAGTCTGAAACAGGAACATCTTCCTGAACTATCACATTAAGTGATTCCGGGCTGAGCTAAAGACCCAGCCTTCACAGCCACAGTCTCTGAGAGTTAAATATTGTCTGTGGGTTAAACACAAAGGGGAATATAATAGAAGCTGACTAATAGTTTATACTTGCATAGTTCCAAAAGCAGCAAGAGAAGCTAAATAATAATAACATATTTGTTGTAAATTCTTTGCTCAGCTCTTTGCTGATATTTGCCCATGCTATTAATTTTTTTTTTCAGTATAGCTGGAAAAAAAAAAACATTAAAAAATTCTCTGCACTGTGTATCTAGTATAGGTCACTGGTCTATCTAATAGAAAATTATAGAATTGAGTAGGGTAGAAAAGTTAGATCAGTGACTCTGTAGTAAGTACCACAGTGCTTTGATGCCTCCAGCTCTGTTCCTCGCGATATCTTCAACAAACCTCATTTAAAATTATCATGGCAGCAGCGTTTCTTTGTGAGATGTAGGTATAAAATATCCAGGTTGCTCTCAATCACAAGCACATATTCATTCCAGCATCACTGTCGCTCATATTTCACAGAGGTGTGTTGCCTTTTCTCTGACTGGGTTGGCAGGTGAGTAAAGCCACAGCTGCCTATCTTGGACGTCTTATCAACTAAAGCCTGGACAGTGAAGGTCTTATTTACCATGATGAATGAAGCCTTGCCACTGTCTGTATCATTTAGAAAGTACAGCCGACCCTCTGTTATATCCTTACTCATCAGGTGTAATTGCTTAGTGACTAAAACCAGAAACTAAATCCTACATTTACGTGCATGTATATATATATAACTCTTCTACAGTCAAAATTTCTCCAGCTTTTGTTCGGTTTCTTGAACTCTATGAAAATTTCTTGCCTTTGTTAGAAGGTATAGCGATCCTTTAATAAATAATCTTTTGGGGTTCTTTTACTTCTAGGGAATGATCTCCAAAAAGCAGCAACACTAGCAACATTTTCACCCTATATTAAAGCCATCAGCCAGGTATCAAAAAAAGGAGCCCAATTTTTTTAACCACTTTTGATAATATTGATGTTCAAAGGATTGCACAAACGATTAAGAGTTATCCAAGGAAGGGAGAAAAATTTGGATCTCAAATTCAGGCTTAAAACAGCTGAAGAAAGCCCAAAGAAGACAGAGCATCTCACAGAGAAACTGCTACCAGGAGCATCTCCTCCCTCCTCCCCACCTCACCCCCAAAAACCCCACCGCTGTCAAGGAACGCTGCATTCTTTGTCTAATCCACCCCACTTGCTCTCTTCCATGGCTATTGCAGCCAGGCAAGGATTTCTGAAGCCAAATAGCTGATGAGACTGTCATGGGCAAGAATAACATTTGAGCTGTGTAAAGCTAAAAAATCAGGAAAGAATCTGCACCCTAAGGAAAGTTTGTTATTGCGGCTTGCACACAGCTGGAAAATCCCATCCCTCTGCTAGCTAAAACAATTTAATTAGCCCTAACTTGAGCTGTTATTACACTGGTCCTTGACGAAACCATTTCACAGCATTTTCCCCCTTTAGTGTTTACTTTGGTGCATTACTGCTAGGAGGAGTATTTTTAAAGCATTTGGGGTCAGCTGCCTGTTCCTCCTCTGCAGCCTTTGAGGAATGCTGAGTAAGTTGTTCGGATGGGATAAACTCATATTATTGCTGCCGGGTTAGAGCAATTACTGTGTAAACTAACATCCTACTTAGGCAACTCAGGCTCATATTTTACACATGCCCATCAGATCTAATGAGGAAGCAAACCAAATCTGCCAAAATACAATTTTCATTAAAAATCTGTCTACCATCAGAAGCTCATCCTTGAGGAAATTGATGGGTCTAGGGAAGAACCACCAGGCTTTTCATCTCCAGGTCACTGGTGCTGCTTGTACCACCATCCAGCTGCTCCCTGGTAACGTGGGTCCAACGCTCCCTGCAACAGGCGGTTGGGCCAAAATCACTGGGAAACTGCTAATGACAGCCTCAGCATGCAGATTAAAGACTTACCCTCTCCCCCAAAATACTCAGCCCACCGGGTGAGAGTTCAAATTGATTAGGAAGGAGTTGAGTAGAGAGCTGGATAAAATTGTTCTGTGGATATAGAGGGGGTTTTAGTTTCCAAATATTGTTAATTTAAGTCCTTTTACTTAGCACTTGGCTATTTTCATGTGCACAAACTCGGAAATATTTATTGATGCCAGTTGGTACTGCACTTTAGCAAAATACATAATCTAAGACTGCTTTGAGCTTCCCCATCCTTTTTTCCTGTCAAAGCTATAATACTGGATAAGAACCAGTTTAATATATTTTGAGAAAACCATAATTTCTCAGAAGCAACCCCCTCTAATGCTATATTTGCTTTTGAGTGAAGGGACAATAACAGATGAAATCCACTCAAAAATTATTATTTTGGTAAAAGCTATTTGAGCCTCTGAGGTTCACAAAATGCATTTGTAAGTTGAGCCACTCCCAGCTCAGCCATATGGAAACAGAACGACTCTGTAGGTACTTCTTGTAGTTTTATTAAAGCTTTTGTAAAACTGGGGGCCTGCGCAGAGACTGAATGTGAATTTGGAGTTCAGTCTTTATCAAGCTGTTTGCCTTGGGTATTTGAAAATATGACCCATTTTAGAGAAATAAAAACAGGGTTTGAGGTATTGCACTTCGGATTGTTCCTCTTCAAATCTTAGTTAAATGATAACCAATACGAACCAACCAGGAAAGAAAAAAAAAGATACAGAGGAAAAGGCAACAATCTCTTCCCTGCTCTCCTTGGAGGTGCAGGAATTGGGATGTACCGTGCTGGGATGCTCCATCTCTGATCACACCTTTTGCACCAATAATCATTGTGGACACCTCCCTGAAAGCCTCTACCTGTACCTCGGTAAATCCTCGTCTTTCTGGATCTGTGTCTTAGACTCCTCTTTGCTGCATGGAGTGTCACAAAAAGAGTAGAGGACAGTCCCTTTCCTGACGCAGCTGCTTCATTGTTCTCTCCTGTTCTTCCCAGCGGGGCAGGGCATACACAGCCACATCCGTAGTCCAAATTCTTCCTTTCTTAGAGATACTCCACTCACTACCTTTAACCTGTACCCAGTGGTCACCCCCGTGCCATGCAAGGTGTTGTTCATGCTGGTTTTGTGTTGGCTGTGGGGGGACAGGCAAATGGTAGCCAACCAGGCACACAGTTGGAAAGCCATAGTCAAATGATGCTCAGTTCCCTAGGAAACCTCCTGGGAATTTTATGAACCAGCAAGATGAGTTTACTGTAGTTTTGTACTTGAGACCATGTGGCCGAGATGCTTCTGAAACAGTCTGAGAGTAAATTTTGTATTTCATATGGAAAAATGGCCAGAGTCAGTGAAAATACACTGCACCTAGTGGTATTCTTAACAAAGCCATAACGAGGCAGTAAATGGTCTACTTTGTTCAGCTTAGTTGTCTGTAAAGTACTTGGTATTTTTAGAGGAAATGCAATGCATTGGCCCTGAACTAGTATGTGTGATCTGATTTAGCAGAGCACATAAATCACTTTTGGCAGTATAAGTTTGCACCACAGTAACATTATAGAAAACGAGATTTTTGGTTTTAAAAGTAGAGATTAAAGATGAGCTGAGCAATTAATAAAGGTTATTGCTCCAGATGGCCTGAGTATCAGTGTCAAGCACTCATTAGATAGCCACCCATGGTAATTTATTTATGGGGCAGCCGACATTACCTAAACTCGAGCCTTGGATACCAGCTTAACTACACGTTAAGTATGAAAGACTTAAGTCTTTCATAGCATCCAGCTACTGACATTTTCAGTTGCGTCTTTCCAATACAAGAATGGACAGACTTCTTCCTCCTTTATATTTACTAAAAAGGTCAGGGAAATAGGCACAGCATGAGGTTTTCAATAGACTTTTTGCACAGATAAGAGAAGGGAACATGACACAGATCGTCACTCTTTCTCCCTGTAACCTGGGTAAGGAGGTGGTCAAGAGACAGATAATTCAAACATTACCAACTCCCAGACAGAGCCTGGAAACTGAATTAAGGCTGGAAAGAGTCCTGAGCAATCAGTCTTCGAATGCATCAGTATCCATGTACTCTACTTGCTGGTATGTTTACATTCTTCATCCATCTAGCCTCCATCTTTTTATTAAACTGCTAGTTAAATTTTTCTTATTATTGATGAATGTTAGCAGATATCAGTAGACACAATACAAGAGCATTGTGTTGATTTGTGACAACTTTTTTTCAATATTGAGTATATAAGTTACAAAACTGAGATGAATGTTGTTTTTTCTGCAGAGCAGGAGAAGAGGAGTAAGAGTTATTAAGACCATCTATTTCAAAAGGACTGCAATGGAAACTGAAACCGCTCAGTGCCATATTTCAGAAACCTTGATGGACTGTATTCTTCTAAAATTCCGTGTTGAAACATAATTGTTCACAAGCATTATTACTTTCCTGCATTTTGTAGGATGGTTATTTCTGCTGTTCTGCTCAGTCTGGCAGTCTTTCACTGTCTGGGACCTGCAACCTGTTGGTTTGAGAATTGAAATTATTATGATGCTTCTTCTTTGTTGTTAGGGCATATAGTCAATACTGAAGCTCAGAAAAGCACTAGTGATAACCCATGTTTTGACAGCTTGTCAATAATCCTGGTGTTATGATCAAAAGGGTTGTAGTAGGACTTATAACCTGTGTCAGGCAAACAGAGAGACTGACCTTATTGAGGGTAGGGTGCAAAAAAAATCAGTTAACTTTTATTGCTAGGAACTAAGCTGAAGACAACAGATTGCTTGGCAAAAACACATTGAAAAGGGTAAAGTGAACAGAACCTCTGAAGTGTACAGTCAACAGGTTATTAATAGCAGAAGTAATTAGTCATTAGCTATTGTGTTTTCCCACCTGATCACTTTCATAGCAAGGTGAAAATAAAATCTTCAGAGATTTATTAAATGTTTAATTTTAACTGTTTTCTCTGTCCTTCACCGCCACTGTCATATCCCACAAGTCTTTAAGGAATACACACAGCAAAGCTTTATTAAAAAATGATCCATGTTTTGTACTTGTATATTAATATTTAAGCCAATTTCAGCCAGCACTGAAGAGACATCAGCCCAGGTGGACAGGATGTCAGCAGCTAGAAATATCTCACAGAAACCGGGGTATTCATGGAAACAAGGTGTAGGAATAATTGAAAATCTTTTATATTTACATTATTTCATATTATATTTGCATCCACATCTGCCTTATAAGCCCTCGTGTACCTCAGGGTGGAAAACTCTTCTTTGATTTTCACAAAGGATGAACTTGGAGCCAGTGTTGTTCCGTGGTGGGTACCGGGGAGGGGATTTGATCTTAGGCTACTCGAGGCACCAGCTCGCCTAACTCGGAGCTCACAAATGCTTATTTGTTTTCATTGCCTTCATAGAGCATGGCCTTTCAAATCATGCTCCTGTGGTCTTTGGAATCACAGCTTAATTAAGATGTCTAAGTAGCCTGAGTAGGCAGTACAAATAATACATTATACCCAACCATAATTCCTCGGAATATTACAGCAATTTAATTACAGTTCACCCCACCCTTGTTATACTTGGCTAAAAATAATCTTGCTTTCATTAATAAGGGAATCTACATGGAGTTTTTTGTGTCTGGCTGTTTTTTTTTTTTTTTGTGGTGAGTAATGTGTGATACTTAAGGTCTCATTCTATTTCAGTAAAGTGCTTGAAAGGCATAGTAATTAGTCAAACAGAAATCACATAAAAGGAAATGAACTAACACACAAACAGGACAGATATCTCATGGCAGCACTATTAAGGAACTGTTTCTCACATGAGAAAAAGGCCATATAAAAAGGAAAATGTGAACCCAGGCTGGATCAGGCGATTTCAGTGGAGGCAAGGAAGCACCGATGACAACATCCAAGACACTAAGAAAACCTTATTTGGAATATTGTGTAACATTTGGGTGAGATTGATTTGAGGCAAACAATCATTAATATTGGGAAAGGTGGAGCAAAATGTTGCTAGGGAGATTGGAATCTGCCTCACAAGAGTAGACTTAAAGGCAACTCCTTGTTAATATTAAGAAAAAAAAAGTTGGAGTGCAGCGTGATTTTCTTCTGTAAATATTCTAGAAAGAAACAGAAAGGGGGAAGAAGAAGGATTTAAGCTATAAAACAAAGCCAACCCTCTTGGAAGATCAGCGCAGATGGGGTCTGATACTCCACATTGTGTCCTCTAGCTGAAATAAAGTAATCAGCCCAAATATTTCTGACAGCAGTGTTGCCTAACCATGCTGCATTCAGGAGAAAGCCAGTCAGGCAAATTGCCAGGGCCACTTCAGTGTTCCTGGGCAGGGAACCAAACTACATGCAGACAGCACACCCAACAGATTCCTCTTTGCATCCATTTTCTTCCAGAAAGGCCACTTTCCGCAAAATGTTGCAAGCTTTAGTTTTTGTAAACAGACTTATTATTGTAAAATATGATACGTAAGTTTACTGGTTTTTTGCTTCAGAAGACCAGTGGAAGTTTTGTCAGCAATTTACTGTGGAAGAGGTAGAAAAGGAAATCCACCCATCAGTTGCAAACTTCTTTTTTAAGATGATGAGCTGATATCAGCAATCTCAATTTGTACTGAAAATTTACGGGGCTCTGACAGACTCAATGAAAGCTTACTAAAACCCACAACTGCTATTATGCACAGCTCTGTGCAACACATAGATTAGCCCTCATTGGCCTTGGAACATCCCACTGTGTGCGGAAACCTTCTGCTTATGCAGAACTAAAATTATATGATCTATCAGATCTTCCTGCATAATTATACTTCAGATGACTGCACTGAAAGAGAAATCATAGACAGGCAGCCAGGTGAACACTCAGAATAGTACTTTTATATGCAATTATAACTACGTGTTGTCATCCACTACAAAAAATATAGTATCCATGTAAAACATAGGGCTAGACAAAGAGTACAAAAATACTTTGTAAAGTTGTACAAGTAAAAGAAAAAAAATGTCAGATTTCTGGCAGAAGTATGCCCTATTCGTTATTTATTATACTAAAGTATCTCCAAGTCTATCAGTAGAAATATTTGTGAATCCCAAAAGTTCCACGAAGCTCAGTGTAAACCATTATTCGCTAAAATATCTGAGCTGCAAATTCTATATTGGTCATCCCTTGTTACTGCTTTAAAAAAAAAAAAAAGTTATTTGTCAAAGAGAAATTCTAAGGAAATCAGAGAAAAAAATCTCTTCTAATTCTGGTGGCCATTCACAGACAAAGAACTCCAATGCAGCTGATTGCCACAAGAAAAACTGGTCTGTTTGCTGCAGAAGCCATTTCTTTCCATTTGTGTCTCCAAAGACAAAGGGCTGCGTTAGTGCAAGGCCGTCGCTACCCCATCATCTGAACAGGAGCGGGAGCTGCAAGGTCCTTTCTTCTTCCCCTCTACCTCTGCTCAACCACCGTGGTGCAAAAGGACAAAATCTGCGTATGCTACATTGCACCGCAACAGAGCAATACCTAATTTAACACATGTAGGCACTAGAAATAGCTCATTTAATGAAATGCAATTTCCTTGATTTCTTTGTGTGAGCCAGAACACAGATGAATTGGATTAGGCACCCTCCATTAGCCCGAGTGTTATATCTGATATGTCATTTGACATGACCGAGGGGTCCCTTGTAGCAAAGCCTTGATAATCCCAGCCTCCCGGCAGGCAGATTTAGATGCTCTGTGATGCTGGCCTGCCCTACAGCTGGGATGTTGGCAGGCCACATCGCCGTTGTCCTGCTGGTGGCATCGTTGACGTGTGGACAAATATCAGGTTAGCATGGGGTATTCCACTTGGTCTCTTGAAGAAAGAATAAACATCGTTTTCTCTTGAAGGGAACGCCTGCCATCAAACAAAACATCTTGCTGAATGGCTCTTAACCCTGAGCAGAGCTGGAGAAAGAAGGCCAAAGGGTTTCCTTGCTGGGTTCACCACAAGGAAGCTGACGGGCTCTGAGCCCTTACCAGCTCTTGTGTCTACGCCAGTTTTGGGTTACCTGAAATCCTCTCTTTTCTCGTGTGCCTCCTGAGACTGGCATGCTGAAGTTTTTCAGGACAGTGAGCTCGCTGGTGTGTTTTTTCTCCTTGATATTACTTGAGTATCTCTGATTTGCATCCACAGATTGCATAATCTTTTTGAATTCTGTGTACTTCTAAACAATTTCATCATGAACTTTGCATGTTATAAACTGACCTCTGAAAGCCACAGAAATATATTCAGAAATAGGATCAGATTTCATGAGCCTAGGAGATACACTCTGCATATGATTCTTTAAAATGAAAACAACAACAAAATAAAGTAATTTAAGTATAGCTCTGAATGTTCTGGGACAGGAATGTGTTAGAAACAATGTTCCATAAAGGAAACCATTTATGCGAAAGCACAATCTTTGATCCTGCTTATGCAGGAGCTTTCTGGAAAATGGAAATGCAGGAAACCTTGCAATTGAACAAATATTTGAGATTGATGGCACATTTCAAATGAAGAGGGAATCAATAATTTAATCATTCTATCATCCTTGGCTGAATTTCCTCTCTACCTGTAATAACACTAATGCGGATCCACAATATGCAAGAGGCAGCAGAACAGACTTTGTCAGTAGGACTATGCAATCAAGTCCCAGGAGTGATGCTTGTCTGAATCTTGATTCTTTAACCTGGCAATACTACACAGGATCAAAACCAGATCAGCCTTGCTCCCGAGTCTTCAAGATATGAATTTCCTACATTTGCTGGAGCAAATGCAATTTCATCAGCTGTATCCAATGCTGAACATCTCAGTGTCATTACAGCTGCAGAGAGAAAACTTTTAGATAGGGATGTTTAGGTCTACAGGAAATGTGAAAACAGAAACTATAACAAATTCCTCCCCCGTGAATCATTTGTGAACATGAAAAATTACTTAAAAATAAGCCTTGTAAAGATTTTGATAACTCTCACATGCCCAGTCTTTTCACATCTAACAAAATTACTTGTGGAATTCCCCCAAATACTTCAGGAAACAAGCATCACACCCTACAATTTAAAATTTGATCCCACAAGTATAAAAAAAAAAATCAAATTTTCATTTAAAAATTACAGTCGCATTTTTTAATTCAGCTCTTCCATCTGCCTATAGTGTCCCCTAATCACTGGGCTGCTAATCACTGGGACTCCTACTTTTCTCTTACTGGAATTAAAGTGTTTTCATATAAACTGGAAGCACTTAATTAGAAGAGCTGAAACAACCCACCTCTGCTGAATATCTTCTTGCTGCTGTTTAGAGTGTTGGCTATGAGAAAGGGAATTACTCCTTACATGAAAGAAAGGAGAGACAGAGTTTGAACTTGGCTGTCTTCAAGCTTTGGAACCATGAGGCTCCAGACTGAGACACCCCCAATACCTCCTTTTCCTGGTTTTAGAAAGTAGCCTTTTTTTTTTTTTTTTCCAAGTTTCCAGGCACTTCTGTCAAATGCTTGAAAAAGAAACCGTTTGTTTGAGATTGAATTAAGCTTTGTTCATCCAGAAATAGGTATGTTCATCCTCCAAAATATAATTGAAAAAAATTTCAATTGGCTGAAATTGATTTGAATTTTGCAGTTTGGCTCAATGCAGTAAACCAAGATAATCTTATTTTACTGCATTCTTATTGGTATCTCACCGCTCATAGGGAGTAAAGGAGCATTTGCAGTGGACGAAGCTTCCAACCGATGACACAGGGAAGAGATGGCAAGAGGAAGCTGAGGCACTGAAGGACAAAGTGGCTCATGCAGCTGAACTGGAAAGAGGGCTGGAGAAAGAACCCAGTCTCCTTCATTCCTATTCTAGCATCTTTCTTGATAGAAAATCTTAAAAACTTTGCCTCCTCTACCAGAGGAGAATCAAAAAATATCAGAACCACTTTTTAGAGGAAAAGTGCTGTTTAGGCTCTCTGCTGTTTAGGTTTAAAACACACCTATAAAATGTATTTTTCCTTTTTCAGTCATTGTTATAATCTTTCACAGAAATATGGATCTCCAACAAAAGACTTCCATTATAACTTAAGTCTGTTAAAGTGTCCAAAACTTGTGTCTGTGACAGCTGCGGTTGCTCTCATGCTTGACTATTAAGTGTCAGAAATAAGACTTTATAATATATCTGGTTTTTTTATGGGGGAGTGGGCTAATCCCTTTGTGTGATGTATGGTTAAAGAAACTGGTAAAGTATTATGAATCCATGGAAGCAGTAATCAAGAATGATTTCTAGTCATTTTATCTTTTTTTCCTGTATTAAGTGTTAGAATCACCAAAAACCAGAGATTCAAAGGCGTTCATCAGCCATCTCAAACATCTCCTAATTTACATGAAATTCTGGCTGTTTACATAGATATATTGGGAGAGGAGTGATTAATGCTAGTAAGCTAGGCAGGTAATTTAATTAGCCGGTAAGAATTCTGTCTTGAAATGTCTCATTAATTTGTTGTGAGCAGCTATCTCCAAAGTGTATCTATTAACACTACAAAAGATTATATTCAAATGTGACACACACGCAGAACCCAAGGCAGTTACAGCCAGAAAACTGCTTTCAATAACTCAATTGGAGCTGGAAAACGCTTTTATTTAGTCCTTGACAGTCCAGTGTGTTTAGTATCTTTCAGATGTCAGAAATTCAGCAGAAAGCAAGAGATGAGCAGCTCCTGAGGGGTGACCACGGAGCAGGGGTGTAGGAAGGAGCCTTGGATGCGCTGCAGGAGACACACAAAGACCTCCTTCTGCCTCCGAAATCATTCCTAAAAAGAAACTCATCACAGTGATGCCAAAAAAAAAGACCCTACTGCAGAGGGCAAGTGTGTTGACAGGTAGAGAGAAGAAGGCAGATTTTTCCTCATAGTTTGAGATTCCCGAAAGAGGCCAGCAAAGAGCCAGCAGACCCCTTCCTCAGACCTGATCTATTCCCTGCACCGGAAGAAAACTACTACTCTGTGCCTCAGTGTCATAATGCAGACAAGTATTGAGATGACAGGGTCAACCAGCCGACAGCTCACTCTTACACTGTTTTTTCCCTTCCTTCTAAGTTCCTGTAATAGCCAGAAACTGTTTTGCTGTTTCATCCCTTGGAGGAACAACACTTTGGGCATCAGGAAAAAGTGAGAAAAAAAGCTCTATGGGCTGCTTTAGGTGAGCTAAACTTCTTCTGAAAGGAAAATAAACATATTTTGACCTGACAATACCAGCTTTAACGGATCAAGGGATTTATAGATTTAGGCTATGTCAAAATTGTTAGGCAGAGAGCTGCTGCGGCGTACAGCAGCGCTCCCTCCAGCCTACACACCAGCTTTCCTCTCTGGGAAATGTCTGGGGTGACGTCTGCTTCGGACGCACCTGGAGGCGGCCGCGTGCCAGAAGGCACGTGTAGGTACCACAGTTAAGCTGTCATTTCCAGGAGTAATTCAGACAGCTTCAGAGCGGTGTTATGAGATATTGGAGCCCCTCATGAGCGGCTAGCTGGATCCCGAGGCTGTCCCTGCTCCCTCCCTCGGCAGCGCCAGGGACAGCGTGGCCCCAGCACACGGTTGGGTGACCACGCTCCCTGCTGCACAGCAGGAACCCACTTCTGGCAAGCTCTGCCATGAGCCACAGACCAGCTTGGGAGGCAGCTAAACTCCATCTAATCCTGTGAAGGGTTTGCTCTGCCATACCTCAGGACATCTACTGAGACAAGACAAAGCAGTTATAACTGCCTGGCATTAAAAATCTGATCTAATGGTGGGTGCTCATTAATTGAGGAACTAAATCAGCAGAAACAGAGCTAGGTTTGATCGTCATCTGAGCCTGAGGGGTTTCAATTCCGTGATTTTTGTGACTCCTACAACTGTGTCATTACATATGTCCTGTCTCTTCTGCAGCTGGTAGGTGTTCTCCCACGAGGTTACCCTTCAGACCCAATGTCCAGAATTAACCCAGCCAGGAAAAATTCTGTTAACTGCAGAAACCTACCTATGGCACCAAGCTCCACATATCCGACAGGCAACAGTAGGACATCGGGTCTGGAAACCAAGATACCGTCCACTTTATATAGGATCAGTTAGAAACACTTCTGCATGATTTAGGAAATGCTTCACTCCATCCTGACCTGGACCTTTGGCCAGAAAAGGATACTGCAAGAGAGGACTGCCTAGTCGCAGACACTCCAGAGAACACCCAGATTGTTTGATTTCCATCGCCGCTAACATCACACGTAGCCAGGGAGATGGCCTGGACTGCCCAGACACGCAGCAGTAGGAGTATCAAACACCAAATTAAAATATTACTCTCTTCTGTGCAACTGCTGTTGCAGCACAGGGTGTTGCAGTGGTACTCATGGTGGTACTCATGACAGTACTCATAAGCGATAGCTGGGAAACCCAGTTCAGACCAGCCTTGCTCCCAAGCGGAAACACAGCACAGATTTCAGATCTCATGGCAAGGAGGAGGGATGAGGAGCCAACGCTGATACCAGGGGCTGGGAACAGGGTAAGAGCTTCTTTCTGAGAAATATAAAATGGGATGCTCGAAATTACATCAACCACAGGCAAAAATGCCTCCAGCAATTATACATTTTATGGCAGAACTCTCCTCTCAGTTGCCTCAGGCTGTTACATATGCAGCTAAATGGGATAATTTGGCTGTGTCATCTTTACAGAGGCACGTATAACAAAGTTTAGTCCAAAGGTAGATGTATCATATTATATAACTATTTTACCTGACAGGTTAATACAGCCAGAACTGTCAACTCCTCCATCACACACATACGCAGGAAGGGAGGGATGCCACTGATGTTAATCTTTGCTAATAGAGCTACAGTACAAGTAACTTAAACTAATTCATGGCACTGAGGCTAGATACACCTTAGTTACTTCCCCATCTGTTAGGTTTTGAGCAAAGGTCATTGGTGCTACGAAAAATCCTCGAGTTAAAGTCAGGCCGACAATTTCTCGCAATCGCTATGCCCTGCCTTAGGAAGCCAAGGGCTCTGCTCTGCAGTAATTGTGCATTAGGGTAGAACTGTACAGTGGCTCCAAGGGTCTGTGCTACAGCCCTTCACTGCATACGTAGGTATTTTCTTCTATATGACCTAGAGTCATAGTCTGATCTAAGTCTGTGGGACCAAAAACACTCCGAAAAAAAAATAAAGCAGGGAAAAGATAACACTTAATGAGCCAAGAAAGTGTCTGTGACCTTCTGGAATAATTTATGAAGTCCAACACACAGGTTAACCTCTCTGGGAGTGTCTAACTACTGGAAAAATACCGAGGTCCTTAGGACCGGCTGCTCTTTTCACTCCTTTCCCTCACAATGGCTTCATCAGCTTTGGATGCCCAGCACTGCCCAGGCTTAGCTCTGCTCTAGGCAAGTGAATAGCTCTGCTTATAAAATGAGATGAACTGTACATATTACTATTTGAAGACAGTTTTCTTTTTCTCTACCCCCAGCAATGATAGCCAGAAAATAACATTTTGCTCAGTAAAGTTAATGATGTCATAATTCAGGTAAATAGAGCAGCACTGCCCTTGATAATTTTTGTTCCATGAGAGGAAATGGAAAAACGGGGAAGAAATTACACCTTTTGAGTTTTTCTAAACCTCCTAAAATTAGTGATGTCCAATGACTTTCTGCATATAAAACTGTATTTATACACACACTTCAGTCCTGAAGTGCTTGTGATAGGTGGCATTTAGGCTGCAACCAAAGCAGGCATGTACTTAAACCAGAAAACAATCAAGAAGCAGTAGAAAACTACGATGGAAGATTACTTAGAAGAGGGATATGGGTGTATAGGGTGGAGGGGTATCTACATGCTCAAGCAGACAGGTACATGCCCATTTATAAATACATCCATAGCCTGCTCAGTTAAGCAAACAATCTGTGGCATGATTTTTATTCTGGCAAGAAACCTCAAGAATGGTCTGTAAACTGGGGACCTGGAATGTGCAGATACTCAAGGGAAGAAGAAATGGGACTCACACCTCAGGTGAGACAACTCGTTGGTAGCACTATTCACGAGGGAGGCTGCAGCCATTACACGTTTTGAACAAAGATCCGTATTTCTCAGGACCAGGTTATGACATGTTTCTTCAGTACTCTGCAACTAGTACTGCGTGCTTCAGATAACTGCAATAAATGTACCGCTCATTAAGTGACACCTCCCAACATCCTGACTTTCCTCACTAATTTTCAAGAAAGGGTCTGAATTCTCCTGTGCTGCATTTTACACCTTGGTAAAGCAATACACCCTGCTAAAACCTGGTCTGGTGGCACTTTTACAGTTAGTTTTGCAGTACGCAATGTCCTGAGAGCCAACTGGTTCAATTTATATACTGCACGATGTGCAAGGGTTCCTCAGCAAACACAGCAAGCTCAGGGACAGCTATCAGCTCTGCCTCTTCACATCATACCTGCAAGCGCATCTTTACACTTTCATGGCTCCCACCAGGTTTCCAGACCTGCACAATTTTCACCAGTCCAAAACAGGTCTGCTAACGATGCATCTCGGAGAAAACAGGCAAGAATAGTCGGTCTTAGCCATGATGGCTCTGTAGTAGACAGAAAAATTAAAAAGCACTAAAAAATAATTTCCAGCTGGGATCTTCAAAGGATCCGAAGCGGGTTAGGTGCTTATATCTTATTTAAATTCAATACCAGGTTGGAGCCTCTTTGAAAATCCCAGTCTTAATCATTGAGGTACTGCTGTGAAAACTCTCAGAGTGTAGCGCTGGTGAGTAAAGGATTCATTTTACCACAGCCTTTTTTCAGAATAGAATTATCCTGCAATGACAATGATTAATAATCACAAGATAGTAATTAAACTTGTATTTACAGAAAAAACAAGGACAAAAATGATGACTAGGGAAACAGTGCCACAGACTGACCCTTCTCCCTTCAAAGAATGTTAAGGGTGCAGCAGACTTTGCACCAACTCCAAGTTAAATATCTTATTACAGATTTCTGCTCATCCTGAAAGCTGTAATGAGAAGACTGCATATCTAAGAAGTGAGAAAGCTACGGAACTACCCTTCTTGAGGTTTTCTATAGGAAAGAGCTAAATTTAATTCATAGAAAAGCCAGGAAGTACCATCTGTACTTTCCCTGTGAGTCTTTCAGGGATCGCTCTTTACTGGGGGACAGAGAATCATTTTGTAAAAGACCCCAGGAAGACATAGAGACACTCTGTTTAGATGGAGCAGCTTCTATCATTTCTGCAAGATGAAGTAGATCCTCCTCCCACCCTGTCATATCAGAGACATCCCTCTAATACTGCTAATCCTTCTAACCTGGGGGCCCGGCCCCCTTAGTCAGCCCGAGGGAGGAGGTTTGCACAGGTTTCTGCACAGGACAACACAGCTTCTCATCCTAGCTGCCAGGGTGGTTCATGCTTTTGGTGGAAAGACAAACTGGCTCATCCAACTGAGTGGTGTGCTACAGGATGGAGCAGGCTAGAGGAGAGAAAGGACAGGAGACACGCACACCTACTAAATTCTCTCAGTTCTCCCATCATTTCAGAGGATAGGGTAGGAATAATCCCAAAGTCTTCCTCAGCAGTGCAACAAGCACGCACCAGATTCCAGAGCCAGGGAAGGCTATGGGGGTTATGTACAGGTACTCTTCAGGTAACTCACTAACCCCCAGACTCCTGGGGTAAGGGAAAGCACCTCCTTGGGAGAACGGGGCAGGTGGCCACTTGGCCACTGTGCTGGCCAGCACTCTGGGCGGGGGCCCTTAAGAGGACACGTGGCTCGGCTGCACATGAGGAAAGGGTCAGAGCCAATACTAATAGATTTGTTCACTGACAGGGAAACTTTTGCGGGAAGAAATTCAAACACTGCCATCAGGGGAATGCCATTTCGGCAGAAGCACAACACTGCCGCGTGCATTTCTAGCATCCCACTGCCAATTAGAAATGATGGCCAAGGCACGGCCCACCTCACAAGCTGCTGCGTGCGGCTCTATGCCAAGCACAGCGGCCGACACGATGCTCCTGTCCTTCCACAGGACAGGGTATAGCTAGGAATGAGACATATGTCTCCTGCCTTTCCTTGGAGTCAGGGGTGAGAAAGGTTGGGTTTATTTCACCTCCCCAGGACCTTTTTGTTCCACCTCTATTTCTCCTCTTCCACCACGAGCCATCACCAGCAGGAAGGTCAGCTGTGGGGGTGACCAAAGGGCTGTGCCAGCTTGGAGGGCAAGCAAGAACCCACCACATTGCTTTTCTTTCCAACACCCCCTGACACACATCGTTGCCAAGCCCTCCTGGCACACAGCTACAGATTTTCAGCATAATGATGGTGCCAGCCAGAAACTGTCCTCTCCAGCTTCTCCCTTCCCATTGCAGTCATGGTCCCACGTACCAGAGAGGGCACAGTTGCTCCTCAACCTTCAGAACTATGGCAAGGAGGAAGCAAGTGACTCATAGCACATGTTAAATGGCATGTCCTGAAAAGTCATTGTAACACTGACATGTGATAGATGTCTACACGTGGCTGAGATGTCCCTTGCTGACTGGCTGACAACAATGGCTTGATGCTCAGACAGTGGTCAGGCAGACACAGTGGAAGAGATATTTTTGGTATATGATGGTGCAGGATAAGTAGCATGAGGATGTTTCCCAGTCCTAGACCCTCTGGAGCAGTGTCAGAGAACAGAAGGAAGCAGAGCCATGTCTGGCTCTCAAGCAGCAGCAGTTAAGCTATAAAGAAATAAACAGATTTATGCAGACACAGAGGGACTTACTGATGGCCAGACATGGGCAAACAGCCACAGAGAAGCATGAGATATGGGGTAAAGTGAGTGATGCAGTCCATAGCATGAGGCATTGGAGATGAGAAATCATTAAGAGTTGGAGGGAGCTGAGTATTGTAGCTGCAGATGTTCTCTGCTGAAGTCCACCCTCTTCTGTCCAGCAAGACTGTCACCCATGGAGCCTATCCCCACTGCCTGGAGTAAGCCAGGACGTTATAGGTGGAGAGGAAAGCTACGTAGGCTGTCTTGAGGAGGATTCAGCTATTCTGCTTACCACAGTGAGTTGACAGCTGAAGGCGGACTGAAACCACCTCCAAGCATCAGCGAGAGGCTCTGAGAACCTGGCAGAGGTCTCTGCAAAGGTGGGGGCCACTGCAGGCAGTCATTGTTTCTTGGTGTTTGTCCTTTGGTGATGACCTCCCTTGGTGGCTTTTGGATATCGATGTAAATGCCTTGCACTGTGGCACCACACGGGGGAGACCATGCCTGTGTGAGCAAGTTTGCACAGGTCATTTCGGGACACCACAAGTAGATAAGTGTTCTCCCTTCCCAGCAGGAGGATACACACCTAGCTAATGATGGTCGTGAGTCCATCCCTGCGCTGGAAGGCTGTCTGTTAACCACATGTGCCCTGGCTGCTGGGGAGGGCTGGAGGTCGAGCCCATCTCAGAGGAGGCTGCCCAGGAATTCATGGCTTCGATATTACACTTGCCATCTCAGGAAGAGCTAGGAAGCTGGATAAGGTCTCTGCGTCGTCTCGCCTTCCCCATCATTCACGCTTTCAGATGCAGAATGGAGACAGCATGCATGGACACAAACCCAGCAGCAGCCCTTACATTCCCCTTTCTGGCCTTATGTCTCTTCATGTCTGGGGATCAAAATACAAGTGCACAGTACAGGTGTCACACAGATTCATTTCGTGTGCGTTGAGATAAATTGCTGCCAAACATCAGGATGTCTAAAGCAGTAGTAGGTATCTATTCAAAGTCGTGAATCGTGCTGGGATTGCTGGGCAGCCTACTCCATCTAGACAGCAAGTAAACCACAGATCTGATAAGCAAGTTTTACCTTTGTAAGACTTGAACCAGGCACTGGGGGTGTTTTCTTATGTTAGTGTATTTAAGATTAATAAATCTAGACATGGTGTGCAGTTCAGGGATTTGGGGGGCAAATCTTATGTTTGCCAGGAAAGATAAATGAAATAAATATTTCGTGAAATAAATATTTTATAAAAGAAATAAAAATAAAATATAAATTCAGAATTTGTATCTCACAGAACTAATGTATCTTAACATTTATGCTGGAATGACTCTGAGGCCTCCAACATTTCATTTCCCTTGCCTTTGAGCAACATGATTAATTTAAATAGACAAATAAAGAACCAAATGGTAAATCACAATTCCTTTGAAGTTTAGAGCTAAGTCTGCTGAATCAGTATTAAGCTGTTCCTGCATTTCAATTAACTCTTTGAGAAACCACTGCTTCATGGAGACCTCCTGTAATTACTGATGTGAATGAGTGGAATTCCAGAGGTGATGAAGACCTTTTAGTTAATTGATTTTGAGGCTCCAGCTAGACAGGCCATGCAAAAAAAAAGGAGAACATAGCCCTGGAAGTGTTGATAAGTAGCTTAATCTTCAAGGCTTTCTGGTTTTATTTTTAAAAAGAAAGCAATGAATGCTTGTTCTCAGACTTCTTTTGAGAAGCAGCTTCTGTCGTTGAAACAAATGTGTTAGTAGCTAAAAATAAAATCAATGACCTCAGCAGCCTCCTCTAGACGTACTCCTAAAACAGCGCTGACCTGAGCCTTTTTATTTGAGGATTCTTAATTATATGAAGACTGTCTCTTCCTTATTCTGCCATCAGTGTAATGAAACAAAGCCATTTGCAACTTCTTTTCTATACTGGATTAGGTTCATTTATTAAAAATTTGGGAGACAACAATTTGGGAGACAACTTACGGTTGTGAATGAACTTGCTGATGGCGCAGCAGAACATATTTTATGATGTGGCAAGAGCACTTATCTCCTTTTATGAAATCAAGCATGGATGAGAGCAAGGTTCATGTCCTCTCCAGGATATCTGAGTTTTATTGTTTCTAAATATGCTGGCAGAGTGTTGAAGCATTTACTAGTATATTACAGCACACATTGTTAATATTTTTATAGCACCTTTTCTCTCTTTCTTATTTCCATACCTTCCTAAACTAAAAGGTGAAAGAATTTCACCAGACCTTAAAGTACAAATCTTCACAATTTCCTTGTAAATAACTTGGACTTTCAAAACTTGGTTACTAAATTCTCAAATCTGGTATATACACACCAAATCTTGTGTACGTGTGAGAGGAAGGAACTTTCACAAATCAGTAATTCCAAGCAACAAGCATCCTTTGGAATATTATTCATACTTAGACAAAGTTAGAATAGACTGGTTGCTCCTTCTGTGCTTTGATGTACTGTTATAGAGGGGGTTGCTGAAATCACCAAATAAATTTATACTGTGTGTTGGCAGAACTGCTTCCTTGGGCTCTAGGCCCAGCACTACCAGTATTCACCTCTGGAGCTCTCAGAATTTCATTGTTCTGAGCCTTACCACGCTCCTCTATACAGCTAGCATAACATCTCCCCTTCTCTGCATACTGAAAGCTGTTAACATGGATGGCTGTGAGGACTTGATCAGCTACCCCACACACAGACCCACAGGAGACTGTGGGACACTTACATCTCCAGTATTGTCATACTCAAGGATGTCCCCTGTGGTATTAGATGTGTACATCTGGGCAACTGAGCAGAGTCCCTGACGTCAACTGCAGGGCAAGTTGAATCGCTTTCCGTCTTCCACTGGAGGGACCAGATTGCTACTGCCCTGATCACACATGGGCAGCTGCAAGTACCTGCTCCGTGCTACACGTCCGAATGCAGAGCATCTTCAGTTGCCTTCGTGTGCACCACCTCCCTGGCTAGATTTAGCTTTTTTGCTCTTGCTCACTCTTCTCCTCCTTCTAGCCTTCTTTGGAGTGGCATTTTGTTTTGGAGAAGAAAGCCTTTTATGTTGAAACTGGAAGAGAAGAACTTACAAATTCTGTTTTGACCAAGCAATTCTTTTATGAAAAACTTTTATCAGGCTTTCTCCAACAGTTTTAGTAAAAATCATAAAATACTCTTACGATCTCTTGCCTTGTCAGCCAGTCAATACTAACTTGCTTCTTAAAGATATAAGCTGAAACTATTAATGATGTGGTGAAGAGATAAATTTGGGTTATTTTTTGAGAGAAAGCTACAGTTTGATTTATTTTGTAATTCATTATAATGAACTGGTTATCTTAGTCCTCAATGAATTAAAGTGACTAAAATTTTTATCAGAACAGTTTATCAAGATCAGTGATAAATAATGTTATTAGACTTAATATTCCAGCCTCATTTGCTTTTCACACAGAAATTCATAACAGCCAATAAGACATGGCTATTTAATAACATTGTGCTAGAGCCATAAACACTGTATTTATAAAGCTGACATGTAATAAAAAAGGACAAAAACCCATCTTGTAACAAAAGAAGGTTCCAGCCAGGCACAATAAATGCTTAGATTGGGCTCTTCATACTGAAAAACTGTGAAAAAATAACAACCTTAAAAAAAAAATATTTGCTGTTTTGATGAAATTTGAAAATGAATAATAATCATTTATTTCTTCCCCTATGTGTTCTTTCTCTCTCCTTCCCACTAATTTCCCTCTCTAGGGGGGCAGTGGAGAGGGTCAAGAGAGGAGAGAGGAAGATAGAAAGAACGAAAAACCCAAATCACTTCCAAAAAAGGTAACGGTTCCAAACCTAAAATTTGTAAACTACTTTGAAGACATAAAATGTATATTCTAGGCCTGCAAATGAAAATTATCTCCTCCTTTTTTTGTGTGAGTTTTTATTTCAGTATTCTGATGTGTTCAAGCTCCTACTTGCTTGGATATCAGTTAATTACTGGCCCATTAAGTACCTCATACCATGGTCAGATTCGTTCTTTTATTGCGTAATGTATTAAATAACTGGAGAAAGTTCAGCTGATGTAAATTAATTTTATTATCATAGGAATACCAATTCAGATCCTTTACCAGGAAGAAGAGTATGAGGAAATATGAAGCGTGACTTCCAGTTCTTTACCAATCTTCCTGCCCCATTTCCCTCCTGGGTTCACGGAACACAGCCTGATGTACCCATCTGTTTCTAACTAAGCGTTTCAAGATCTGACTTTTATAGAAGGTTTTTGCTACAAGGCTAGAAACATCCTAAAGCTCTAACTCAAACCATACTTGTGCTGCCTTCCCAAGAAAATACCAATTACTGAACAGAAATTTCCTTTGCCTCTTTTAGAGTTGGCTGTTGCTTAGACATCACAAACACCGCTGTCAACACATTAAAAGTGTCTGTATTGGCAAGGACTGATCCACTGACCTTGATAACACCTATGAGCAGACAATTTTTTACAACATAGAATCGTAGAATTGTTTGGGTTGGAAGGGACCTTTAAAGGTCATCTACTCCAACCTCTCCTGTGATGAGCGGGGACATCTTCAACTAGGTCAGGTTGCTCAGAGTCCCATCCAACCTGAACTTGAATGCTTCCAGGGATGGCACATCTGCCACTTCTCTGCGCCACCTGTTCCAATGTTTCACCACCCTCATGGTAAAAAATTTCATGTTTTATTCAACATGTGAACCTGAGTGCTGCAAAAGGTGGTATTAAAGGCAGGCAGGAGGCAAACACTCCTCGTTCCTTCCCCCAAACAAGCTGCTACCACAGCGCCCACAGGCCCAGCACACTTCATTTTAGCAGGCCTCATGCAAAAGTGCAAAGAGATATCAGATCTCGGAAGGCCCTTCACAAGCAGGGCAATGGAGGTTTCCGGGAAAATTTGGTCAAGGAGATGGATGAAAACATAGCAATCCATAAACTATGCAATGTTCCTAATGTCTTCCAAATCTCATTAACACATTTTAAATTGATTTCTTATGATCGGTGTCAACATAAGCAATCCTCAAACTGCAGTGGCTAAGATTTGCCCTGAAATTATAAATTTTCAGGTTTCCCTGAAAGTGTCAACCTATAGTTGTTAATTTTTACTTATTTGTTTAATCGCATATAACTCGAATGCAGAGTCAGACTCAGTTTATTGGGCTGGCTGGAAGCTGCATAGCTTTCCAGAGCATATGGAGCCTTCCCAGATTTCATTTTACCATTTTCATACCCAAAGGCCACTTTGCTGCCTATTTAGTTGGGTGGCTCTATAAAATAAACCCATCAATATATTCAGACTGGAATAAGGCGGCACACATTGACCTTCTTTTTCCCAGTACCTCTGGGCTGTTGTTATTATGTTAAAGATCTGTTGGTCGATAAAAAAAAGCTCATTAAGGTGAAGCCTTATAAATGGAAACAAGACAGACAGTGCAGTCAGTCCCAATCTCCAGTTTCACAGTAATATAAATATAATCTTCTCTTCTTTCTCCCTTTCTTCCCTCTCTTTCAGAAGTGACTTTAGTGCTTTTCTGTTTGGTCTCAGTTAAGTGGCTAGTGTGAACCTCTGCTCAACTAATTTCAGGTGTACAGAATCAAAATAGCTCAGTCCTGCCCTGAGATCTTCTGCTGCTAGAACTGATTGATTCTACTAATACAAGAAAGTCTGAATTCTCAGAAATTATTGTGAAAGATGGGATTTCTTACTTACTTTCTTTTTCTTCTTTCTTAATTCTTTTGCTTTTGAAAATAGGTGCAGACCTATACTGTTTTATTTAAAAGAAAAAAAGAAAAAAACCCTCTGAAAAATCAAAATCCTTGAAAAATGAAAGTGATTTTCTTTGACATAGTTTTCGTTCATCCTGACCAGCTCTAGTTACAATACAGTACAGTACGTAACATTCTGAGATGAAATAAATGACCCGACTGAAGTTCACATTTATCTGTTCATTTATTTCAATGCTATTTAAGTAGATTATCTGACCTAGATAAACTATATAGGTTCATTGCATAACATAGGTATGATGAAAGAACAGGTTTATCAGAATATTTTTTCATTAATATATCAAGAGATTAAAAGGGTTGGAGCTAAGAAATATGATGTTCCAAAGAGCATAGAAAAAGTGAAAATAGGAAAAAAAGAGCTATTCGAGTAGATGGCAACAGGTCACATACTAAAACTTCAAAAGAGCTGGCCACAAGGGAAATTAAAAGAAACATTTCAGAGAGCATATGATTAAGATGTGGATAGAAGCACTGCAGTCAGCAGTGGAAGCTGTGCTCCTGCTTCTCATTTGACTTATATCAGCCTCATTCCAACAGCACTAGGTCATCATGAGACAAAAATGAAAATTTGACTGCAGTGGATTACTCTTATTCTGAAACGATGAGAAATTAGGGGGGCCTGGACACAAAGCATAAGCTCCCGTTTGTATCGCGCAGTCCCTTAGCCAACATCACTTTTAGAAATATGGATTTTAACTGCTACCGGTGGTTTCGCTGTGTTTCCCCGCTCAAGGGGGAAGGGCTGAGGCCAATGAGGTTCAACAAGGCCAAGTGCCAGGTCCTACACTTAGGTCTCAACAACCCTGTGCAGCACTACAGGCTTGGGGAAGAGTGGCTGGAAAGCTGCCTGGTGGAAAAGGACCTGGGGGTGTTTGTTGACAACTGGCTGAATATGAGCCAGCAGCGTGCCCAGGTGGCCAAGAAGGCCAACAGCATCCTGGCTTGTAGCAGGAATAGTGTGGCCAGCAGGACTAGGGAAGTGATCAACCCTGTGTACTCGGCGCTGGTGAGGCCCCACCTCAAGCACCGTGTTCAGTTTTGGGGCCCTCACTACAAGAAAGATATTGAGGTGCTGGAGCATGTCCAGAGAAGGGCAATGAAGCTGGCGAAGGGTCTGGAGAACAAGCCTTATGAGGAGCGGCTGAGGGACCTGGGGTTGTTTAGCCTGGAGAAAAGGAGGCTGAGGGGAGACACTACCACTCTCTACAACTACCTGAAAGGAGGTTGTAGTGAGGTGGGTGTCGATCTCTTCTCCCAAGTAACAAGGGATAGGACAAGAGGAAATGGCCTCAAGTTGTGCCAAGGGAGGTTTAGATTGGATATTAGGAAAAATTTTTTCACTGAAAGAGTTGTCAAGCCTTGGAACAGGCTGCCCAGGGACGTGGTGGATTCACCATCCCTGGAGGTATTTAAAAGATATGCAGATGTAGTGCTGAGGGACATGGTTTAGTGGTAACTTGGCGGTGCTAGGTTAACAGTTGGATCTCATGATCTTAAAGGTGTTTTCCAACCACGACAATTCTATGATTCTATGATTTTAAGGTTTCCATCCATAGTGGTGGCTGCAGGTTCTGCCCCCAGGTATCTCCTCCAGCTGATCCCATGAATGTTTTCAGGGTGGGGGAATATAACTTTTATATGGTCAATGGCAAAGAAGAGCTGTAGAAGATCCCTGAAGGGGAATAAATGGTTTCCCCCAGAAGAATCCTCAGAAAACTCAAGGCAACAGAATGAAAATGCTACAGGTCTATCCTTGCAGAATGCCATTTATCCCAGGAAGGACAAGACCAGTGGCAGCACTGGTTCTTTTGCTCACTCTCTCTCTAACATTGAAAAGCCTTTCACTGTATTTTTTTTTTATTCCTCTATTTTTAAAACAATACCCTTACATCAGACCCAGTCAATCTTGAGACCCAATCGTGCCTTGGCTTCAGGCTTATGCTTCCCTATAGAGCATCACCTTGGCCCAGCAAAAAGAAAAAAAAACAACCAATGAACACAAAATGAAAAATCCCCAAATTATTTATATTTACCCTCATATTGAAGTATTTAAATTTATTCAAGTCCTTTGAACTCTGGAGTACACCAACAAAGGGAGGCATCTAATAACAATCTCCATGTTCTTTCTCTAAAGTAATACAGAATGCAGTTTTATTTTCTGCTCTGAGTTGGCTAGGATTCTGCTGAAGTTTGGGCATCTGCTTATCTTATTTTCTTCTCCGCTATCCTCCTTTCTCCCTCTCTCTCTCCCTCCCTGCAGCCAAGTCACTAATGCTAGTTTCTAAAGTCCTCCTGCCAGAAGCTTGCCCATCTGTTCAGCAATGTCTCCTTGCAACAATGTTGGCATTCATTTTTTCTGCAGTTTTTTTTTTTTTAATGGTGTTCATCAGAAATGTGCAATCTTTGAATCACAGCCCACTTCACATCAGAGTGATAACTTGTTTGAGTAAAGCTCTGGAAGGCAGAGCCTCTTAATTTTGCATTAACAAGCACTTTAGTTTTATTTCAGCAGAGATGGGCAGTAGGAAAGCAGACCTGCGTCACCTCTTATCTGACTGCATTTTTAACTTCCATATGCATTAAACAGGGAAAGGTTTACTTCAAAACACTTCTAAGAACAGAGAGAGTGAACTGCTGAAGTCAATTAAATCCGGTTATTCGACGTGTCATAATGGACTGACAGTGACTCATTTTTAAGCTCAATGCTCTTACATCCTTTGACTATCGCAGTGCTGACCAAAGCAGTACCTTTTTCAACCGAATATAGCAACAAATACAGCAGGTGAGTATAGACAACCTTGCTCTCCCTTCAGTGTCTGAGAGGTATATTTTTTTCCCTTCTACTTTCTTAGGAGGCTCAGGAATTCATAGACTGTGGGACACATTTTCCTCCCACTATACTAATATAAATCAGAGGAACTCCATTTTAACCAGTCGATTTTCTGTGAGTCTGCATAAGTGCAACATCACAAGGTCTACACCTTTTTAATCCTTTCGATTCTGCAGCTCATATTTTTCAAGAAAAATTAGCAAACAACAGCTAATATTGCTTTATATATTTAGCATATGCTATTCTATAGCTCTTTCCACAAATCCTGCATCACCCTTCAGGGGGAATTTAAATAAATACTAATACATAAGAAGCGAGATCTATAGGTTAGCTGGGTAAGAAATATGTATTCTAAACTCAGAAGACATACACTGCTATCTAGTGGCAACAACAGGAAGTCTTAATACACAGCAGCCCATAACCACACATAGTTTGATACATAGGAACTTTTATTTATGCACCTTTTTTTAATAGAGAATAGCAATAGGGCACAATCAATGCCCTATGAGTGTTTCTGATGTCACCTCACAACAGTCAGTGTTTGTAACTGGAAGTAGGCTCCGCATTTTAATTCTTTTTATGATTCTTTTGTGAAAAGTGGTTGTAACATTTTAAAGGCTGAAACGTTTTTGTAATAGATGAAAAACCAAAATGCTAATATATATTTAGTAAGTTTAATTAGAAACAAATATTCTTGAAGGAAACTAAACCAAAAGGTCTAAAACAAGACTCTTCTGCACATATTTCAAAAATGGTTAAAAAAAACACCTGTAAAATCAACTCTGTTCAATTTTGCAAGATTATAGGTCAACTCAATATTTTCCCATATTTTGCAATTGTTTCTGATGATAAATTTTGAGAAAAGTCCAGGAGACTGACTTGTAAAAGCATATTTTAAATTGTTTTCAGGACCTGAAAGTGACTAAAGAAATTTTTCATTTCCTAATTCAGCCAGAAGTCTAAGGAGCAATGTTTATCTCCATCTCTCTAGCAACTGGTGTGTTGATTTGTCATTCTCTGCCGTACATCAGAGGGGATGCTTGCTGGCAGGAACAGCAAAAAGGACCCTGGGTTTGTGTTCCAACCTATTCATCCTGCTGCCTGTAATGAGAAGCCATATTACTTATCTGATGTCCATGGCTGGAGACATCAGCTGAAGGTGTTGTGGAGTTAATCTCCCCAACGTTTCTCAAAGAAGCTCTCGGGATCTGATAACTGCTGGTGTTTGATGAATAGCTTTGGCAGTTCTCAAAATGCATTTTATTATATGGCTTATGAAAGATAAGTCCTTCACGTTGTAACCTGCGGACAACAAGCCCTATGCAGAGAGCCAGTTTGAATGAATTTATACAGATCTTACATATGGTCCTGAAATGAAGCTGTGTCTGGAGGGAGCTAATTAAGGGAGGGTCACCAGGCGGTAGCTCCTATTTCCCTTTATAGTCAATGGAGAGAAATTTATGCTCCCCAGAAGGAAGGAGAGGCAGAAATTTGTTTGACCTGTTTCAAGTAACTGCTCGGGGCTGAGATGAATCACAGCCAGGAGTCTCCGTTTCTTTGCACTGGTTATAGGGGGACCAGGCAAGCTCAGCTTTGAGATGAGGTTTGCCCAAAGGAAACATGCTGAGGACCTCAGGGCTGAGAAAAGTGATCAGTCATGGTTCAGATCTCGGATGCTGAGCAGAGACATCCCCTCACAGGTGGGAAGTCCATCAAGGTAGTACCACTGGAGCCCTACAGTCTGGTCGTACATAAGCAGCGTGCAACCAGTGATGCAAGAGAGATGCTGTTTAGGCAACGAGCCTGCTCTGGTGATTCACTCTTCAGAATTTGGACATTAGAAATTACAAGTCATGCTTCAGCTCACTGAGTGTCATTTATGTAATGTACCATTTGTATAATGGTACTGTATATTATCCAAGGAATGAAGCAATTATCAACTTTTGTAGGCAGGAAACTTCATAAGTGAACTACAGTAGCTTAAAAGCAGTATGAAGTTCTGGTTTTAAGCTACTTTTCCTCTTTTTTGTCCTTGCAACAGCCATTCACAAAATAAATTATCAAGATTTCAAAGAATAAAATGCAGGAATAACTTAACACAGAAAAACAGACAAAAACAAAGAGATGCAGAAATAATTTCTCAAATCTGAATCCTTGTTTTACAAATCAACAAAGAGGATCAGAGATTGACTACTGACTGTGACACAAATGGCAGGAAAAGAAAAAGGACATGTCCTTAGCCACTACACAAATGATCACAGATTCATTTGTGAGCGTATAGTACAGAGAAATCAAAGCACCACTGTTAACATTGGAGTCCTGTAGGGAGGTTTATCTCACCTAATTCAGGACTCTATAAATTAGCTGTATACTCTAAATTAGTTCCCTGCAATTTTTCTTTCATCAGTGGAGAGGGACAGGCACCTTCAAAGATGACCAGCGTTAGTAGATACCTTTTGTTAAGGAGTCTTAAACCACTTTCTGGAAGTGCCCATCTCTCTCCCTTGCCTACAAAGGGCCAACACAAGCAGCTGTCGTACTTACATGAGCAAAGGCTGCTGCAGGAAGAGGTGCTCTGGCCCTTCTTGAACTACCGGCAATTCATCTCTGTCCCTCCGCTTCCTTTCCCCTCTCCCCTCCAGCTTATGGTTTTGGGCCATATGAGAAACTACCGGGGTTGGAACTGTCAAAAAAAAAAAAAAAAAAAAAAAGGCTAGTTTTAATCCAAATTCCTTCGGTAAACCAGATCACCATGGCCAACCTGTTCCAGGGTCAGAGAGGGGAAAGGGACAGGGAACTGCTGGAGAGGGTCCAGCAAAGAGCTACAAAGATGATTAGGGGACTGGAGCATCTTTCTTATGAGGAAAGGCTCAGGGACTTGGGGCTTTTTAGCCTAGAAAAAAGAAGACTCGGGGGGATCTTATCAATACTTATAAATACTTAAGGGGAGGGTGCCAGGTAGATGAGAATAGCCTTTTTTCAGTAGTGCCCGGTGATAGGACAAGAGGTAACAGGCACAAACTTGAGCATAGGAAGTTCATGAGGACATGAGGAGGAACTTCTTTGCTTTGAGGGTGGCAGAACATTGGAACAGGCTGCCCAGAGAGGTTGTGGAGTCTCCCACACTGGAGACATTCAAAACCCGCCTGGACGCCGTCCTGTGCAACTGCTGTAGGTGTCCCTGCTGTGGCAGGGGGGTTGGACTTAGATGATCTCCAGAGGTCCCTTCCAACCCTGACGATACTGTGATACTGTAAAGCACAGAGGTAGGAAGGAGTGACAAATTTCAGGAGGATTGCTCAGACCTTAATGGTCAGCAGATACTGCAGCAAAGTGGAACCTCACGGTGACTACGGGGAATTTAACCGAAATCTTCAACTATTCCTTCTTGCAAGATTTTTAGCACGAGTATGCTGTTTTATGTACATCCATGCACGATGCCTGTCTTTCACAATGGGGTTCCTGGCTGAGAAACTCCAGTCGTACTTGGCATATGTTAGCCTGATTGCTTGGAGTGCTCTTGGGAGGGGGTTGGTTATCACACTGAAGTGCACAGCAGCGCATACAGAACAGTCTGCAACGGTGAAAATAAACAACAACAATATCGGATCTTTTGCAGATTGGTTTCAATGCACGCGCAGCAGATTTATTCAGTGTCAACCGACATTCGTATCTTTATTCTACTGAAAAGTTTTCAACAGCTAATCCTAAACACACCTCTAACCCTCCGAGTAACACAGCATTTTCAGATTTTCAGAGGCAAAAATCTCACATACCTCAAAGACCTCAAACATTTATTGACCATAAACTTAACAGTTCTGTGTTTAAGGATTTAATTTGGGGTTTACTGAGTCCTAAATTTAATCTGGAGTGTATTTTCACAGAAAACACTCCTTTAAACATCCGCCTTATTATCTCAATTGTAATTAAAAGGAGTTAGGATCAGTATTCTCTAAATATGCAAACCAGCTGATGGGTAGGATTTTGTCTGGTTTGCAACGCGCCATTGCAATCCTGTGTTTTTGAGACAGCGATGACATTCTGCAATTGTTCGCGAGGCAGAACTTCATAACGGCTGTTAATGTTTGCACTGTTGAACAAATATTCTAAGATACTTGAAATCCCAAAATCTCATCTGCACGTTCCAGTGCAGTGTATACAGAGTAATTATGTCAACACTATTGCATCCCACGTGAATAGCAAGGAGACAGTTTTCATTTTTCAGGGTAGAAATACGGGTCCACAAAAACCAAAATTATCCAGAGATGCAGTACTATTCAGACTGCAGTATTGAGGGCTATAAGGCAGTGCCGGGACGCCATGAAGCCTGAGGACTCTGACATTTGCAGGCTCTTCAGTGCCACAGTGGTGTGGAGACCCCAGTTGCCTGGTCAACCTGCCCATCTCCTTGACGGTTCAGCAACCCAGACCTGAAATAACGGCCAATAACAGAAAGAAACAAATGAGAGGGAAAAGCTGAGCTCCAAACACAGCACAGCGAGTTTCAGTTCAAATACTCGGACTTCTCTGAGGAAGCTGCTTTGGTGTTCTGGTGCAGCTGCCTTGTATTTTATTTGGAAGCAGGCTCCTTTCGCAAATAATATATGGAAACTCTCCCTTCTGACATCAGTTTGACATGTTTTGAGACAGATTATCAGCAATAGCTGGTGAGGGCTGCGTGCAGCTCAGGACAGAAGGCAAAAAGAAACCTCTTGCAATTTTTCAAGGGTACTTTGGAAGGATCCAGAACGCATGAAAGAGATACATGCTGTCTACCCCCAGGGCTGGACAGATAGCTACAGAGTGCCAGGAAAGAGTGATTCATTGGCCCCTTTCCTCCCATGCTCTGAATGAGGGGTCCCCAGTTTCTGTTTTCTTTTTATTCTGTAATTTTGGACCGATACCCGTATTTATATGCCTCTCCAAGTGAATGTTTACAGCTGTCACTAAAGGACAAGAGGAGAGAAAAATATTCTGCTTCCAAACAAAACTGTTGCTAAACTAAATGCAGAAAAGAGGGTAAGTCCCCAAAGACTGATACTTTATGGCTCAGTGTCAAAGTAAATCTCATAAAATACAAAGGCTGTTAAAAGCTTATTGGATGTTTCCTGTCTTAGTGTGGTTCTCTCTTGAGATAACTCTTCCAACAGCACCCATTTTTTGCATGAAATAGAAAAACTTATTTATGCCTATTTCTGCACTCACTTTTAAGCACAGTTAACACTTCTTTAAGAGTTTTTCTTTAATCAAAATAACACCTCTCCAACACTTCTAACTTCCAAATACCTACGTGATTGACAAAATCAGTGTTTTGATTGGGAGAGGGATTGTGCTCAATTTGGCAAATAAAAAAAAGAAAACTGAATTTTAGTCATGTATTCCACTAAAAGGGAAAGGAGTATTTTGAGTGATGAGGGTCCTTCAGTGTGGGGTATCTGTGAAACTCTTGTGTGAGAGGGTGAGTGTTTTTTCAAGACATGTCTGTGAGTATATTATAAAGAATTGTTATATACATATTTTATATACATGGCAATATAAATAGTTCATTATTTATAGCAAGATTTATACTTTGGAATTAAGGAGAAATTCAGCTGAACTTTCAGACTTCCCTTTTCTATCTCCCCAAAACAAATTGATCCAACTGAGCTTCCCATGCTGTACCTCATTCCTGTAACCAGAGAGTTTTTTCATTTTTTGTTGGATTTTTTTTTCATCAAGTTCATTTAAAAGCAGACAAAAACCACAAAAAAAAAAAATAATCATAAAGTGTTTCAAAAATTACCAATTCGCCTGCTCTGGTGATTTCTTTTTTTTTTTCCCCATAACTGAACATGTCTGTAAAATGTTCTTATTCTTGTTTGCCGAGGGATTTCAAAGCTCTGGGGACTGAATGAGTAAGAGAAGTAATGCCACATAGGCTGGTAGTTCTGCATGTACACACAAACACGTAAGACAAACATCAGTAAATACACATTTCTTCTGAGCTAGCATTTCTATTAAATTGTCTATTAGTTTATTAGAAGGAGGGTGGGCTTACAAGCCAGTAATCCTGGGCAGTTTTTAAGTATATAACATATGTGTAGTGATCCTGGTTTACTTCATCATCTACATGGCTGTTATTCAGGTAAGAGAGAGCTCAGAGGCATTGTAACGATCCCAGCCGCAGGGGCTCAGCTCACACCTCTCGGATATGAGCAGGAGACAGCGTGAGGGCTTTTAGACACACACCCGCTACAGGTGCCTACTTGAAAACTGGTGGATGAGGAGATTTTGGGTTTCTTTCTTCCTCCTGGGAGGCAGGATTTACTGTACGCTAACAGAGTGCCAAAATTACAGCTACGGCTTGGGATTGGCACTTTCTCATTCAAAAGGAGCTGCAAGATCCCAAATATTTCCAGCGCTGCCTATTTATAGGAGTCCTGTGCTGCCTCTAGTAATTGCAGAGTGAATCGGGAACTGCAGATGTGGTGTTTGGAAAAGCGTGGTACGGAAGACGAACAAACAGGCCACATAACATCTAGCTTTGTCACAGCTTGAGACTTGCAATGCCCAAATAAATTCTTTGTCTCTGACTGCTTTTCCTTACACAGCATAATCCGGTCTTTCTTAGTATTCTCTGCTGCTCAGCATTTTAAGTTGACTTTTCATAGCTTGCATATTAAGAATTCATAGGCAATTCTACTCATGAAAAATTATTCCTTTTAAAGCACAGAGGGCAAAGGCAACTTTTTCCAAGGTTGCTGGCCGTTAGAAAGATGGCCATTAAAATAAAGCAATCCTGCTGTAAAACTACTTTTTTAAACTATAACCGATTCTTTAAAACTACTGCTCTTACCAGAATTGTGAGTTTGATGACTGAGGCCTAAAGTGAGAAAAAAGAAGGATAGTCAGAGCTCATGAAGGACTGAAGTCCAGAAGTGGCAACATATGGCAGAGAGAGGGTGGTTAATGGAAGAAACTAATAAGCAGGCCTAAGCATCTTTTTTTACCTTCCCATTTTATTACAAGTGAAGACATCCATGTTAATCAGGTCACCATGCCATAAAGCTGAGGGAGCTAAGCCACGGAAAGTCTAAGCACGAGCTGTGTCCGAGTGAGCAGCCCAACGTGGGCAGGAGTTGGAGGGTGCAGGAGGGGTGGCGAGGGGTCGGTGGCTGAGCCCCAGGACTTGATGGATCTACGAGGGAAGCTATAGTTTACCACCAACTACCTCAGGAGTCCCTCACCTAAAAGAAGAGGACATTATTATTGCTGGACTTTGGGGATATGACAGTTCTTTAAAGTTAAATTTCATTCACATTGCTAAAAACGGAATTGCTACTGGGATCCTGCTAACAGGGGGGGAGGTAAAAGTTGCTTCTGAAGCAAGCATGGTCCTTTCTTCCCTGAATGAAAAGCAAACTTATCCTGCTTGCTTGCACAGGCTTCTCTAAATCTTCTCACCATCAGGCAGGTTGTTCCTCTCACTGATCCTTTCTCTCTCTGCACAAGAATTTCTCATCTCCTCCATCTAGATAGGTTTGAGATAGGCCCAGTTGGTTACTGCTCTTCTGGAGATCATGAAGCACCGATTTCGTTTCACTGTAGATCAACAGACAATCTCTGTGTAAGAAAAAGTGACTGGCGCAGCATTTTGTTCTCCCATCCCTGCATTCATGGTGTGCGCTTCCAAAGTGGGCAAGCAAGATACACACATCTTCGATTACATTTATAGTTCTGGTAACACAGAGCCAAAGCTAAACTCTCCTCCTCTTTCTTTTATGCAATTCAGACTGTTTCCTAATAATGAATATAATTATCTATTAATTGTGAAATCTGACTGTAGCCTTACACAGGCAGAGATTTACTAGGGAAAAATTAGGGGCTTTATTAACCTGCTATTTCTGGCTGTATCTGTGTGTATTTTTGCACAAAATGGTCAGGTTGTAAATGCAAGACACTATTTTATTCCTCGTACCCTCTCTCTCTTATATCTCCCCTATACTATATGAAATTAATATTTACAGAAGAATGTGTATTTCATTCTCTGCTAAGACACCTTTGTCGGTTTGCTGACTTTTTGCCACATGGTTTTCTAAACTTACAACCTACAGAGACAAATGTTCATTTCATAACTTGGAATTCATATCAAAAATTCTATATAAATACTGAAAAAAAAAAGCTGCTCTGCATATTTTGGAATTTAACATTAAAAAAATTAGAATAATAATTCAAAATAAGAAGTATAATATTTCCTTCAAGGCTGTATAATCAACTGGCATTTTATAGCTGAGATTTCATTTTGTTTGTGCAGACAATGAATGTTTGTGAAATTTTTGCTAAACTTCACAATGTGGCCATTTTAACAGCAGAAGTAATTAGACAAAAGAGTTAAAATATTGAGAACAAATACTGCTGTAAAAACCCCACTCAATACTGTTGTGAATGCGAAGCCAAGACACTACTAAATGGCACAGCAGAGGTGTTGTGAAATCATACAATTAATTTGTAACAAATTATTCCCACTGGAAACTGTATGTTAAGACAGAAAGCATGAAGTGTTAAGTCAGGAGTAGTTCAGGATTTTTTTGAGAACTACTTTGCCTTGCATGCAAGCTCAGGCTCAAGAGCCAATAAAATATGTCAGCTGCAACGGAAACATTTAATTTCCCTTTAGAACAGCCTTAACCATGGCAGACAATTTTTTCTAAATTCTTGAAGGAACATATATTTCAGCAACAAAAAGCTCATTTCTTATGAAAAGGACAGTCAGCTTTCTCTAGTTCATGAGACCAAAATCAAGAGACGCCATTCTACAAAAAAATCACTGGAAAAGCCTATGGGTATAGAGAGATATATAGACTTTTCCAGTCTATACAGGAAACACTACGTCTATCTATAATATTCACAAGAAAAAGAAATGTATAGAATCATAGAATCATAGACGGGTTTAGGTTGGAAGCAACATTGAAGATCATCTAGTTCTAACCCCCCTGCCATGGGCAGGGACACCTCCCACCAGACCAGATTGCTCAAAGCGCCATCCAGCCTGGCCTTGAACACCTCCAGGGATGGGGCATCCACAACCTCTCCGGGCAACAAAGAAATTATCAAGAAATACTAGTAATGAAACATGAATGTGGTGACCTAAGTTCAAAGTATTTCTATGACTGTATCTACTTCTAAGTAATTGATTTTCCAAGGGTCAACGTTTGTCATACCCCACTCACGAGAGAGGGGGGAAGTGACTCAGATTCGCAAATCCCCAGTGGTGTGGACTAAGGTGAGACAACTCTCAAGGTCCATACAAAAACATTTATTAGATTCCCGCAGTGGTTAATATACGTCTTAACTAGGTCCACATTAATTGGTTAGGTATGTAACAAATTATGGCAAACAGTAAAACAAAGTATGGCAAGTGGTAAAATATGCCTTGCGTTACTTTGCAACAGATACGCAACAAATTATACCATGAATTATGGTGAGTGGTAAGGTATGCCTTGTGTTACATACTTTAAAAGAAAAAGAGAAAAGAAAGAGAGAAACAGGGATAGAGGAAACAAGAGAGAGAGAGGGGGAGAGATAAAGAGATTCCTGGTCCTGGTTCCAGCATTGGTCCAGCCAATGGGGGTCTCTGGTTCATAGAAGAGCTCGTCTGTGGATCTCCAGGGAGATAAGTCTCTCTAGGGGCACTTATTTTCCCCTTTTATGTTCGCAGTATCAGTACAATCCGCCCCGCTGTTACAGTGCTCAGGTTTCTCTCCCCCCCAGGTGACGTGTAGCATGATTTGGGTGGAGAGACAAGTCCCATAGTCATGTATGTTTAGCATGATCTCGATAATCTTCAGGGGTGTGAACTTTAATATGCATTTCATAGATAATGAGGCAAAGGTCATTCATCGGACATGATGGCCCCGAAAACAGAGAACTAACAAGCTTCACAAGTTGAGCAGAAAGCCCTGTCTTCACAAGACTTCCCACCCCACAGGCGCATCCTGTGCTGTCCAGATGAGTTTTCTCTCCTGGGTCACACAAGAGATAAGGAGGTGTCAGCCTTATCAGCAATTCGAGCACAAGGCCTACATTGTCCTGACTCCGCATTATCCACCCCTTGGCTACAGCCATATCTCAAGGTACTTTCAAGTGTTTGAGACATTCCTCAGTGAGGTTCAGAGGACCTCCCCCGTCTTTCGTCTCTCACCATTTGTTTCAGGGAATTTACAACTCGTCTCTTACAATGTTTGATCAAATTTGGATAGAAAATAGAAAGTTATTTGAAGTCTTGAAATGATAATAACTTTATATTTAAGAGAATTTAGACTCAAGTTACATTTTGAATATAAGCACAGATTGCTTATACTGTGGACAGGTAGTCAGGAGTGACTAGATGGCTCCAGGCATGAGGGTAAAGGGCATGATGGCCCAGGTGGTGTTTCCTTGGTCTCGCTGGTGAAGGGAAAATGCTTATGAAGGAGCAGATGGTCCTGCAAATCAATACCTAGTTGTGCAACTGCTGTCATCAACAGTGATTTGGCTTTAAAAAACACAGGATCCTTTTTGAGGATTAAGGACTGCTAGGGAGAGATGGCATCCACCTGACAAAGTAGGGGATGAGAGTGTTTGCCAACAGGCTGGCCAACCTGGTGAGGTGAGCTTTAAACTAGAAATTATGAGGGATGGAAATAACGACCCACGGTTAAGGGAGATAGCAGTGAACAGCAGTAGAAAGCCAAGGGTGCAGGGTGATGGGAATGAGACACTTTGGAATCAATACAATGCATAAAGAGACAGCAACTTTAAGGGTATACAAAGACCTGCAGCCTGGGGAAGAAGCAGAAAGAACTAGAGCTCTGCATGGAGTCACAAAACCACAACATTATTGGAATAGCTGAGACATGTTGGAACAGCTTGCACAACTGGAAGGAGCAATGGGATGGATGCAAGCTCTTCAGGTAACACAGGCAGGGAAGACACAGAGGAGGGGTTGCCCTTTGTGTGAAGGAGCAGCTTGGATGTATGGAGCTTTCCTATGGGGTGAATGTCTGTCTGGTGGGGGGTCTGCAGGTTGGGAACACAGGAGAGGCTGGTAAGGGAGACATGATGGTGGGTTGTTGTTACAGACCCGCGTGATCAGGGTGAAGAAGTGGACAGCAATTTCATTAAACAACTCCAGGATGTTTCTGGTCACAGACCCTGATTCTCATGAGGAACTTGAACTCCCCAACATCTGCTGGATGGGCAACAATGGGACACAACCAGTCAGTGAGATTTCTGATGGTTCTCAGGGTTAACTTCTCAATACAGGAACTGGATGGGACAACCAGGGATGATGCACAGTTGGAGACCATCGCAGGAAGAACTGGTTGGGCATTACCCAGATATGTCTGGATAATCATTGGCAGCCTTGCTAGTAGTGAACATGAAATCATGCAGTTCAAGATCCTGTGGGGAGTAAGGAAAGACAGTAGCAGCGTGCAGACCCCGGACATCAGGAAAACAGACTTTGGCTTATCTAGGGAACTATCAGGTGGAGGGAACTATCAGGTAGGATCCCATGGGAGGCATCTCTGAAGGGTAAAGGAGCTCAGGAAATTGGCAGGTCTTTAAGGACACCATCTTCCACCCCAATACTCAAGAAAACAAGTAGACACATCAGGAGACTGGCTTGACTGAGCTGGGAATTTGTTATGGAGCTTCAGTGCAAAAAGGCAGCCTGTGGAGGTGGAAGAAACACAGCCCAGAAATGCAGGGATGGTGTTGGGCAAACCAAAGCTCAGCTGGAATTGAGACTTGCAAGGGACATCAAGGGGAACAAGGAGTTGGTCCTTCTGCTACATTAGTAGTACAAGGCTGAACGTGGGAAATGTGGGACCATTGCTGAAAGGGAAGGTGATTTAGTGACCGCAGACTTGGGTAAGGCTGAGGTACTCAGTGCTTTCTCTGCCTCTGTCTTCACTGATAAGGTCTTCCCAGCATCTGTGCTCAGTCAAAGTGTTCAGTGCGGACCACCAGGCAGTAGCAGAGGTTGCACAGACAGATTGTTTCAATGTCCATTCTGGGAGGGTTTCAAGACCTGACTGGACAAAGCCTTTAGCAACCTGGTCTGACCCCATAGCTGACCCTTCTTGGAGTAGGACATTAAACTAAAGACGTCCTGAGGTCTCTTCCCACCTGAATTATCCTATGATCCTATAATTTGTTGAAAAACAACTCACACAGATGGATTATTAAAGTCAATTCAGAAATACCTCAGTTCACTCAGCCAAACCAAATACAATCTGTTTACCAGAGAGATGAAGCTGACAGAAACAAGGGTCATGGTTTCAGTTTTCTATACCATGACAACCTGATTCAAATCCACAGTAAAACTCACTGGTCAGTTGGTATATGATTTGACATACGTACACGGAAAAAACGTTGTTTAACAGTTTACAGGTGTCATGAAATAATTCATTTGAAGAAACATAGAGTAAACATCCTTACTGAGAACTTCTACAAATCTGCATTAATCTTACCAAAGTTAAAACATCAATGAAATAAACAGGTATTTTGTATGAGGTCTGTTATTAATAAAGTTGTGTATAACTTTGACTTTATTTATAAATGCAATTCCCTAATTTTGGGGAGAGAGGAGTGATAGGAAAAGGTGAACAATAAATCCTCTTTAGGACTCATATTTTTCAGCAGGAATTAAAACAGTTTTCTGAGTATCTTTTTGACATTTTACTTCTAAATGTATTCAGGAAGTTGATAAAATTTAGTGTAGCCTGTATCAATTTGCATCTAATTCTGGATTCTTGCCCTCTGAACTTTATCTTAGCCTTTTGGAGAAAGCTTTGCCACTTTAGATGGATTTTTATGGGAGCTGACGATCAGTCATTTGCTTTCATTTGGAAACCCTAGTCAGTCTGTCTTTAAAGGAATACACACAACGATGCCATGCTGTGAATGAATAACCAGGCAAACAGAAATGAGGACTGAATGTTTGTGTGTAGTTCCATACTCGCTCACCAGACCATCCTTGCTCACCAGATGGCCCCGACACACCTGAGTCTGCCCTCAGCCCCTCCTCGACGGATTTAATGCAACAGTGCACAGGTTGAGACTGTCACTGCTACGGTCTTGACACAGTACTTTCTGACTTCCCATCAGTTCACATAGTGGTGCCAGTGACTGAGAAAACCCAGAACAGGCCATTTTCTTGGGAAGAAGCGTACATCATTTCATTAGCATCTTAGGTCTTGAACAGTTTTCCTTTCTATATGGTTCTTTTTTAGCCAGCACCATACTGCTCTTGGGAAGGTATAATTTCACCAGCAACACTTAGCTAGCCCTCTCCATTAAGACAACAGCCATTATAGCAAGAGGAAAGGTCACTGGAGTTTTGGCATATATTTCAGAGGTTTAAATGAAAAAAAAATGTTTGGCAAACCACTCAGGAAACATGTTCCTTCCACGAAACCCCACAAGCAGAAAACATCAAAATAAAACTACATAGACTAAAAAAACACACCTTCTTCTTTTATTCCTGGTTTCATTCTCTGGCTTATGGACAAAACACAGCTGTTTCTGAGATGCTAAACAAAAGACAGCTTTGTTATAACTAAATATATCCCAGATGGCAGTGTCTCTGTGCACAAAATCCCACACTCGGTGCATGGTTTTGCATGGACTTCTTTTAGAGATGCTGTTATTTCAGAAGGGTTTATTGCTGGGCAGTACAGCAGCTTCTGACCTCCCTCAAAATTAGGTGCAATGCATCAACGCACCAATGCACCTCCAGCTTTTCACCTGCAGCCCAGCGACTCTCAAAAAGCTATGCGTGGGAGGGGATTCTGCCTGGCTATATTACAGCACGAAGTCCTCTATCTACTCTGAAAAACGTAACAGAGTAAAACTTTGGAAGGTGCTCTGCAGTTAAGACCTTCACCAGGGCTAAAAGACTAATTATCTTTAATAGAACAATACAAATCTTGAACATTAAGAAGCTTCCAAGCTAGACAGCACTTAAAATAAAATGAGCTGCCTAGCTCATCCCAACGAACGTGCAGCTTACACTGAACACATAGCTACTTTTCTAGAAAATTACTATAGGCCTTCTAGCAAGAATTGTCTGTCTGAGCAATATACAGTTCACAGCACAGGAAGAAGATGCAAGTTTGAGAAGTAAAAACATAAAACATAAGCCCAGAGTTCACCACTAGGTGGCAAAATGGTGTTTTCAATGTAATAACATGGGCATCCGGGTTCACTGACACTGTTTTTGGAAACCTTGCCTGCCAAAACAGGGATGGTTAGAAATAAATAGTGCATTGTAATGTTGTAGCATGTCTCCATTTGCTGGAAACCCACCCTCGGTCTGTACCCTTCCTTCACAGTGTTACTGGTAGGGTTTCTTTTATTACGTGCCTAGTTTTTGGCAGAAGTCAGTAGCCAATATCTGCTCATTTGCATGCCCAGCTTTCCAGTTTTATCTCCACCTGACATAACAAGTTTGATGACACAGCTGGTACTAACCACTCACAGCCATAGGTTTGCAGCCTGCAAACCTTTCTCACATTTTTTCTCCTCTTGCACAGTATAAGACAGGAACCCCTCTGACCTCAGTAGAATTACGCAAGGATGGAACAGGCGAGACGGACAGAAGAGTCAGATTGCGTTCGTAGGTAGAGCCTAGGTAACATTTTGAAGATGCTGTGAAACAAAATACAAAAAGCTTTGGTACTAGAAGATAGATAATGCACATTTGCTCTATAAACTGGGATGGGGTGCGTTGCTTTGAGCTGCTGAGCAGCCTCACCTCCGTGGGCTCTGAAGCATCCAGCTCTCCACGGAAACAGGCCGGTAACATGCAAAGAGTACAAACACTACATTGCAGGAAAGCGATAAAACAACTACAGTTAATCTCTAAGCTGAAGCTCAAATGGAAAAAGGCATCATGGGACATCCTTGAATACTGTTAAGGCCATGGGACTTACCACTGGTTATTACTCTTTCCTCTCGGCTTCTAGTTGCTGTGACGATGGAATAACTTTTTCTCTGCAGACTGTTATCCAGCCAACACCAATATGTTCCCATCTATTCCTTTGCAGCGTGCCCTCTCCACTTCACATTTGTCTGTTTTCTTCTTCTTCGTCTGTATTGGTCTTGAATCACTCCTTTATCTGTTCCACAAACTAAATTTGCCCTCATATACCTGCCTTAGCTGCCGAGCACCTCTCTTGCTAAAGAATTACCAGGATTTCATAGACCTATATTCTGCAGAATAACCTGCAAAGTAAAAACTGTACTAAAACTGCCACAAATCAAACAGAGGCCAAGCATAGCTTTCTTTGCCTCTGAGCCTTTTTTTATTCCCCATGAAGTTAATATTTAAAGAAAAGAGCAGGATTTGAGTTTGCTCCAGTCTGCGGGACGTTCCCTGCCTGTCGGTGAGACGACGGGTGTGTGGCAGCTTGTACTCACCAAGCCCAGTCCCAAAGGCAACTTCAGTCTCAGACAGTAAAAACCCTCTGACATCTTGTCTAAATGATTTCCATTCTGCTGTACCCTGTCAAATCAACACGGTGTGCTCAAACGAGAAAATAAAATGAAGAGTATGCTTTAAATACGCTGTGGTCCCGATGGGCATCCCACAAGATGTACCCTCAGCCTTCCCAGTGGCTTCTTGTCGGCCCCGTATACACACATCCAGGGTCACATCCCACAATTATTTCATGAAGCCATGAAATTCGGTCACTAATGGATGGACAAATGTAAATGCTGAAAATCAGGAAAATAAAATCAAGGTAAACTGGCTGGAAAATAAAAAAAAAAAAAAAAACAACCAAACAAAACCACCCACTGTAAATAATTCTTCTGTACGGACCGATTCAAAGTAGTTATTGAAAGATTGTAATTTTATAAATTCTCACCAAGATATCATAATTATATTGTTGGCTGACATCTGTGCCTTTGGTTTATACTATTAATCTCTCATAATAAACGTTTTAATTAATATTTGATGGCATAATTATAGTCTTCAGGGGAAAATTCACTTTCTGTTTACAATAGAAGACAGTCGCTGTTTTGGAGTCGCTGTATATTGGAGTGAGGCTGTATGTTCTCTTACTGACCAGCAGGCATGATACACTGTCCCCATTTTAGCTTGAGGTAAAGCCTCATTCACAGACCATTTTGAACATAACATTAATGAATCCAAAGTAACACTTAACAATTTTTTTCTTTTTTTTCCTCATACATTTGGAATTAATTCCAAAGCTTAAATATACATTTATACAGCAGAGAAGCAAGAGTCATGTTTGGTATTCTTGTGACAAAAAGTCAGAGGACAGGACACATTAGTAAAATTCAGTTTCTGGTTTGATAAATTCACATAATTTTTGCAGAAATATAAGCAATGTTGTAAAGTCCATGGTTCAAATTCAATATACATCCAAAATTCTTTCCAAGAAGACAAAGAGAGTTCACATGACTGTGGCACGGTAGGTAAATTATTTTCAGCATATCTGCCGCACTTGCCAGTATATTTCTGCCAGTATGTTTCTGAGAAACAAACTGGAAAATAACCCAAAACATTGATAAAACTTAACTAGCTCCAGGCAGGCTGTGTCCCAGGAACAGGGGAACTGATGTTATTTATGGAGTACTCACATTACAGAAAATCAAGGGAATGAGGGTGCAGTAAAGACTACACCGACAGATGCAGAGCTAAACTGGTCGATATTATTGTACATAATTAGGCTAAAAAGTCACATTTGTAATCTAGTTGAAAACCCTCTTAATTAGGACATGCTAATGGAGAGTCTGTTCTCCCTTGAGTGGGCATACTGAATAAAAGACTTTTTTAAAAATGTCTGGAATATAAAAATGTAAATGAAATAAAATAATGACCTTCCGAAAAAATAATATTCTCTACCTTATGACTTAGCCTGATTATTTTTCTTGTTCTTCTAATCCCAATCAGGACGTATGTTTATAAAGGCTGGAGACTGAAAATGCAGGTTTCGTTCTTATTCAGCACCTGACCTACCATCAGCTGGCCTCTTGGTGCCAGCAGAACATACGTGCGTTACCCTGACATTATGTTAATAACAGAAAACAGTGGTTGTGATATACTCTGGGCACTTCACTGTCTGATATAATGCATCGCGGTTATCACTAGGTGATTTTTGTAGAAGTCGTCTGAGTTTTGTCCCTCTGTCAGAGCAGAACCCAGGCATGATTTTGCTGCCAGTGGTCACCAGAGCCTCGGAGGTGACAAGGTTCCAACTCCCGCTGCCAAAACCGGAGCTGCCAGGCTGACAGCAACCATAGGCAGTTTTCAGCAAAACCAATTAGTACAGGGCTGGTCAGAGACAGTAAGAAAGAGTCCTGAAGTCACAGTCCAGCAAGCAGGGGAGCTGAGACCCACGAATAAGTAGTTCAGGGCAGCGTAAAAGCTTCCCCTTAGGCTGTACTGCATTTCGTGTGTGCCATAATGTGTCACACTTTGGCACAGTAGTGGACAACTTGGTTGCCCTCCTAACAGCACATCAGCTGGTACAGACTTCCCATGCCATCTGAAAGTGATTCATAGGCTGAATTACCACAACAAATCATTTTAATAGATATACTCGTGTTTATAACTAAATGCATATAGCTAATTTAACACGGAGTGTTAAAACATCGTCCCTTAGGTTTTTATTTAAACAGTTGAACACTTTCAAAAATTGAAATGTCAGAATATGTGACATTGCATCAGTTCATAGCTGTTTTGGAGTGAGCATTCCAGCAGAAGTTAATATTTATTCATTTGAAATAAGTCAAAGGTATACTTAGACATACGACAGACCCAGCGTTTCTTACAAAACCGAGAGAAATCACAAGCCACGGCAGCTGGGGGTTTGTCCCGCGCAGCAAGGTCACATGCAGAACCTTTTGCTGATCACATCAGTTTACTGTAAACCCAACACCCCTCTCAGGCCACACCTTGTCCACAAAGTTTGTGTGAAGGTGTTTGGGCTGCTGAAGGTGTTTGTTACAATGCCATGTTTGGACTCCTCATCCCTGCGACTGAAGGGGACCGTTATCAAAAAAATAAGTGTTTGCTCAGATACTTGGGATGAAAACTCAGAAGGATTCGATCTAGTCACACACTTCTGTACTAATTAGAATTGCTTTGAGCAAATCAGGTCTTCTATAGAGTTTGCCAAATATGATTTGTTTGACCAAACTATTTTACGTTTATAGAGGAAGTCAATGCCCTGTCACTGTAATGCACCAGAAAGGAAAGTCTAGTGGTCTTGACTTTTCCATTCTACTGTTGGTAGCATTCCAGATGAGGCACCTCTCACATGTTTGGTACAAACATACAAATCGGATACACACTTCACAACATCCACAGCCTGATACACTGGGCATCTTGAATTTATTTTATTTCCCTAGTTTGCTTGTGGAGTTGATACTTCCTGAAATCACAGACCGATGCGTTCCCATGCATTCATGCAAACCCCAAAAGCCTGATCCCTGCCCACCCCGCAGCTGCGGTCCGTGCATTGCCAGAGCTCTGGTGCAGACCTAGAGAGCTCACACAGTCTCATCTGGGAAGTCTCACGATTTGATCGTGCCTCCTGCTCTAAGCCCTGGCAGCTAATACTGTTCTTAGAGGATACATGAAAACATGGGACAGTCAGCTACTCCAGCTGTATTCATAGCTTTCATGCTATTTCAGCTGAGCAGTGAGGTTCAGCCAGCACTCCATTCATTACTCCAAGAACTCTTTTTCCTCCCTGTGGGGCCACAAGCTTGAACAATGCAGCCACAACAAAATAAAGACTATGTTCTTAATTATAAAAATGTATCTATAGATGCTTCATGCAATCACTTAGTTCACAGAAGAAGCACAACATTTTCTAGACTGTAAAGCTGAAACATTTCTTTGGGCATGCTGTCAAGATCATCTATTTGAACTAGTGTCAGCCACTGTTAGAAGCTACACAATACACCAGTTGTTTCCATTCCGTAGTTTACTGTGTACTATAAATAAGAATGCACAAAAGAAGAAAAGATGCAATTGTGTTTCATCTTGGACAGTTAAATGGAGTGAGTTATTTCTGTGTTTAGATTTCTCTGTACACATTTTATATTGTGGAACTATTTTTCTCAAAGCTTTCCTTCAAAATACAGAGCTCCAAAATCATAGTTGACATAAATCAATATTGCTGTACTTACACCAGTGGAATTCTGTTTGTTTGTACAGTTGATAATTTGCTCACAGAGTTAATGTGCCTAGACATTGGCATGCATAGCTCGACGCCATTAAAATATTCTAGAGCATTACCAGTGCATATAAATAAAACTACAGAACGCTGTGACATTAGCTAATTTTGAGGGTTTTTTTTTTCCAGTGGAAACACAAGTATTTCAACACACGAGGTAATGTCTCCACTTCTGGGTGTACTGTGGCATTTTGCAACAAAGATTCATTACACTACAAACTCATTTAGAGTACTTTACTACTACATGTAGATCTATTGTTTTACCAATTCTATTGTTTTATTTGTTAGCTTCTACGCAGCCCTGTATTTCAGCTTCCCTCACTGAAGTACCTTTTCAACTGATTTCCCTGTCACTCAGGTTAGGTGGGATTCCTGTCTCCAAGCTTTTATCATCTGAAAAGTGGTGTAATCCGGACTAGTCATATAGGTTTCCTTTGTAATCAGAGGGACTGATAAAGATAAGGGGTGACTCATCTAATCCCAAAATGGTTGAATACAACAGGAGACAAATTGTCTTTCAGAAATTCGTATCTTCCCCATTGCTTATATGGAGGTAACACCAACTAGATAAATTGCTTAGATTAGACACCTGATTTCTAGATAGCTGAAATGAGAAGAAAAAAAAATTTCTTAATTAGTGATGGGAGTACAGCTCAGATGCAGCTGATCTACCCATAACTGCTGTGGCAGTGCAGATGACAGCATGCACTGCAAACCCACCCGAGGTGCAGAGAAGGTTCACGCTTGGCCAGTTCCACAGTGCTCCATCTGGAGTCCTACGGCACCAAGAACAGGTCGGCACTATGGAGTCCTACGGTACCAAGAAGAGGTCGGCACAATGGAGTCCTACGGCACCAAGAAGAGGTCGGCACTAGCCATGTGCTGCTGCAACGGCTAGTGGGCCACCCAGGAGTAGCGGTCAAAGAGACGGAAAGTGTCGGCTGAGATAGACAGGTGGTAGACAGAGGACAGTGGCGGTACTATCGCACATCGGGGTTCACTGAACAGTGCATATACAGCTTTTATTGTCCTGGGGGATTCTGAGAATCCTTTCTATTTCTCTGCAGACAAAATTCTACACTGCATGTTCACATCTGCTACATGGCAATAAGTTGTCAAAGAAACTTTGAGTAATATAGGTCCTCGATGCTTTTTGTGTTAAAATCACAGAATCACAGAATGGTCAGGGTTGGAAGGGACCTCTGGAGATCATCCAGTCCAACCCCCCTGCCACAGCAGGGACACCTACAGCAGTGGCACAGGACAGCGTCCAGGCGGGTTCTGAATGTCTCCAGTGTGGGAGACTGCACAACATGTCTGGGCAGAAAGAGTCCAGGCTTCCCAATTATGATCCCTCCTATTTCTTTCTTCATAACCTAGCACACCTACTTGCTCTCTTCCACCAATTATGACAGCAATTAAAGTGAATAGCTCATGAATGTCTCCGGTAAACAGTATTTGTTGGATCTAGTCATGTCAGTATATTACTGCCCTCAGCAGTCACTATCGTTTCTTTGCAGTAGGTTATTGCATCTGCAATAGGAGGAGCAAAAGTTAATGGATGTCAGCTTCTCAACTGCTACCATTCACTGTCAGCCATGTTTGATTAGAAGGATACTGGGCAACAACAGCGAGAAAAACGAGCTGAACACCATCTTCTAACCATAGCTCTGCCAGCTGTATTTGCAAATTATTAAAAGATTTCTATTATTTTACAGAAGAGTAGTTAGGAACTCAAATGGACTCGGAGAACTCAGGCTATATGCTAATAAAAAGGACAAAGCTAATTTCTTGCAAATAACAGCAAAAATTAACAAAGTTGTCATGGTGATTAGCTACAGTTAGGGTCAATAACCAGGACAGAAGAGATGGGTAGAATTTGGGGCTCTAGCAAAAAAAAACTGCAACAACCCTTCAACCCCTCCATCCTTCCCCTCCTCCTCCCCCCTTCCAAAAAGACCCTCCTCCTCTCCTGGGAAGTGAGACATGGCCAGTGACAGGATCAGAACCAGGCCGTGAATCTGAGGAAAGGCAGCACAGAACTGCACAGGTTAATGATTAAAAGCCATCTAAATGAAAAGGGAAAAGTCACTAACGGAAAAGTATTTATGATCTGGCTCTGCAACAAAAGATGTGAAGCCAGACCTGCTACACAGAGAGGCTATTGGAAGGTAACAATTGCAGTCAGAGTTGTCCTTTCCCACCATTAAAATATTTCTGTTGTTCAATAGTAAATAATATACTGTGGGCAGGAGCTATATACAGAACAGAGATACGGTAACAAAAAACAGATTATACTTGTGTTATATGTGATTCTAATTGACAGAAGAACAATGACAGGCATTTCTCCAGTACTTCGTAACTTGTTGAGAAGCAGAACTAATGAGGTTTTCTGGAATCAATAGTAGCAGTCAACAGCACTGGCCCCTTTTGGGCATGTTTTTCACGCTAACCATGGTAACAGTGTTAAGTGTTTCCATTAACGTAACTCTATGTCACTTGCCATACTATGCATTATTTAATGACCTTTCTCAGACATATAATTGCTTTTTAAAATCAGCAGGTGATTTGCAAGATTGTTTGATTGTATCCCTTGGAGTTGGCTCGTCATACCAGCCCACCTTTTTGCTGTTTTTAAGAGCACAGGAAGAAACGAACTGGCTAAATAGAGAGGGCAAGCGTTCACACAATGCCCAGACTGGAAACCTAGAGGGAATTCATAGTAATCTGATGCTCAGAGAGTGCAATAATATAAATGACCAGTTCAAAGCCATAGAAACAGCTGCAGAGTTTAGTAAAAGGTCCTATGATTGTCTGTTAGCTTCTCATTTTGAACAGCAGATCGTTTCCTGATGATTTTCCCTGATTGATTCAATGGCTTTACCCGTTTTTAGTGACAGTATTTGGTTTCTACATCCTTTTCAAAGTTTCAATATAAAATCAGAAGCTTTTTGTCAGACTTGGTTGTCATCCCTCGTTCCCTCTTTTCAGCTGTGACTGTTTATTTATTGAATTTATTCCACCTACCCTCCAGCTATTAGCTATATATTGTCTCCATAGCAATCCCTCTCTTCTCCTCAGCACAGAAGCAAAAGGAGAGGCTTGGTAATTGTGATTTTAGATGCAAGGTGTTATTTGAATGCTTTCAGGAGTGCAAACAGCAGGGGATACTGCATTTCTGACACTTTTGGATAGCATCACTGTGTGCATTATTTTTTCCTTATTCATGTTTCATCAACCATTTGCAAATTTTCATTTATTTTGACTTACTTTAACATTGGTTTTGCTCACATTTTATAATCATTAACAATATGAATTTAATAACACTGTGTTCTCCTCTTCAGGCTGCTTTCCTCGTGCAATTTTACATTTACACTACAAGTCTTAAGAGGCCTTTACAAATTATCCTGCCCATAACGTGGGGGGAAATCACTTGATTAAAATCCCAAGCTAACAGTTGAACAGGACTCTTTCTCCCACAAACCTTTGCCATATCTTTACCACCATTCAGGCTTTTTTACAACAAACCTACTATTCTGAATATGAGGAAAGCTCACTTTCTCTCCACAGCCGACAACGGTTAGTATTTTTCTTCGAATCATTCCCAGCTAAACCCATACTTATGAGAAAGAATACGTTGTTGCATGTGTATGTCAAGAACATCATCCAAAGGATTATAGTTTCTGCTTCCATGTTCAAACAGTGTTTGTGTACTAACGAAAGCGGCACCCTACATTTACAGCTTATTGCGATGGAGTAAGCAGGGTAACGTGCACATTTACCACTGATTGCAGTGTTACTCGACAGCAGCTGAAACAGTAATACCTATGTCACCATGCAGTCTTTTTTATTTTGTATTATTATTTATAGAGCGAATTTAGTGTGGATGGTTCTTCAGAACGCAGCAAGCTTTAGGATATACCTTGGATAGTCTGCTGTCTAGCATAAGCCTTAACTAAACATTACACGTAGCAACATGACAGTAGGGGCAGACAAGCTTATATATAATAATGACGGGGAGTAACTAAGCCAAAGAGGGCTGACAAACAGAAGATTGACAGAAAAGCTAGTTACTTTTAATGTGAAAAAAATCAAGCTATGCCCCAAAAAAGGACAGTGAAGTACAACATTTTCCAGCTAGGAAGAACCACAAGGGAAATTTAAATAGAGGGTAATGACCCAAAGCGAAGTTCAGCCAGCATCATAAGACCTGCTTTTGAAACCCACAGCAAAGGGTAGTGTGATACTGAACACTATACTTATTTCTCAAAGTCTACACAGGTTCATTCAACCAAATTAAGTGAAAATGATTAAATATTTGTAAACTTGCACTTTTGCTTTGCCTTGAGGTCAATAAAGCCCTCTATCAGCTACTCTGTGCAGCAAGAGTATTATCTGAAGTTCACTGCAATTGTTTAAATATTGATTATAAATTCAGTGAGATCAAGATAAGGGTCTGAATAAGATCTTTATATCCTTTCTGTTGAAAAGTACTACAGTTTGGAGGAAAACTTGCTTTTCTCTTCATATCTTTCAGTTTATTCTCATGGAAGTTCTACCGAATTTTATGGGATTTTGGTATATTATAGTTGGAAAGGTTTTCATTAATCAATAAGTATACTAAAAAAAATTAAAGAAGGAACAGTTAATCTGTTAGGCTCTTGACTATTTGTCGTCAACCACTGCTTGAATGCTTTATGACTTCTTTATATGTTTTTGGCAATGAACTGATTCAATACTACTTTTGTAATGAACACATTCACTACTATCAAGGACCTGTCATTCCACAACTCGACACGGATACGCAGAGATGATGCGCTGGTTCAGTTAAGGACCAGGTACCAGGGTACTGCAAAAAGATGTAGCTCTATTTATTTATGTTGTTTCCTGAGCAGTCTATCCATGCAAGAGTCCACAAGGAGGAAATGAACTTGGAAGAGCAGAAAGAGGATTTGGCAACAAGCCACCTTTAACAAGAAGATCACATTTTGGGTTATCTTCGCTATTACTTAATCGTAAGGAAGGCTCCATGGAAGACTTAAAGCTTAAATCTTTACATGTTTACTGTGTTAAGAGATGGAATTATTTTGCAATAATTCCCTACCTAACTTGCTTTGGAAAAAAAGCTCTGACAAAGAACAGCCTCAAGAGATTAATTAGTATCAAATTCAGGACAATCATGCTGGCAACAGGCACCGACTGACAACTTAACATTTCTTATTAGACAACACTTGTTCAACGTTCAGTATTGTTTTGAATCAAATTTAATTTTCACTCTTAGATTCAGTCTTTTGTATGCTTGTTCCACAGATTGACAGCATACACCTTGGCAAAAAGAAGTAGTAACCAAAACTAGCTAGCCTTAAAGCAGAACTACATGACAAGTAATAGAGGCCTTTTTTTATGACTTAGCATAAAAAACTTGCTTCTTGATAAAATTCACCACTGTAATTCAGTTTAAACATATTAAAAGCAGGAACCTAAGGGCAGATATGGAAATCTTGGTTTTAACACAACTTGTAATTCACTTCTTTACTACTGTAAAGTATTTATGGGGATATAAACTGGTTTAAGGAAATAAAAAAGATCAGAGAGAATAATAAAATATTGTCTTTAGTCACACAAAATCAAGATACTAATATTTGCAACCTCAGTTTGTATAAACAAACAATTTACTAGCCTCACTTACAAAAAAGTTTCCTTGTTGATGTATTTTTACATGATTATTTCTTACAGTATTTTGGAATATTTACTGGGGAACATTAAGGGCCAGCTGTTCTAAAGGAAGGGATACCACAAGAGGATAATTAATTTGAAATGATATTACAATTCCTGTATGCCAGTAATTAATATTCTTGGTCCCATCCTGGAAGTGAAAGAGAGAATGCAAAGGAAGACCATAAACTGTCCGAAATATCAAGAGATTTCTCTTCAGGCTACAGTGAAAAAATAATAGTAGAGATAGCAAAGAAGCTTGTGCTATAGCTCCCCTGCAGCAGATTTTATATATATATACATATATATAAAAAAGGCTTTTTAGGTACTTTATTTTTATATATAGATAGATACATATATCTGTTTGTAAAGCCTTTAGCTTTTACGTTATTACCATTTGGAGAAGAGAAAATTCACACTGATGCAATGTGGCATTTACCGATGCAAGTGTATTTTTTCAAATCTATTCTTGATATTTTTCTGTGAAATTACTGTTTTGGCATAAGAAAGAGCAAATAAGCATTAACACAAAGTAGTAAGCAACATTTTTTGCAGTGGAAAAAGCAGGAAGGAAAGCAGAGGTGACAGGACGCGAGTAGTGAGCTAAATTACTTGGATTTGTGAAAACTGGAATTCAGTTCTGTAACTAAACTAGTCTATGGCTATTTTAGAGGCATAGTAAAATATTCCTAAATGCAAATACATGTATTTCATGTAGGTCAATAGCATATATGATCACTAATCTGTAGTTTCATATGCCATTTACAATATATTGCAGATGTTTCTGCAAATGGGTGTGTCAAAGTTTGAAGACCTCCCAGATTTCTTATTTCAGCCTTTTCCAATCTTCCTATCAGTATTCAGCTTTCAGACTACAAATAAATATTTCTTAAACTTGAATACTATTAATTAGAAAATCGATCAGCATACTGAAAATGAAAGCTCTTTTGTCTGTCTGTCTTTCTGGTTCCAACTTTGCTAAATGCGATTCCCGTTTTGCACAATGCCGAACATTTCTGCGTTGGCTGATCATGACCCATCTGCATTATGCAACTGTCAAAAGCCTGTCTTGGCCTTGGACCCCGTTGAAAGCAACTATTGTCCAGAGGGTCACTTGCCATTTTTATGTAATTGTCCAGAGAATGTCCTAGTTCACATTTAAATGACTCTATGATACAAAATTTCTCCCAGCATTCAATCAGGCTTTTGTCTCGCCCTGAAAAGGTCCTATTAAAAAGCAGCAATGTCTGAATAGAGGGATACCCCACTGCCTGCTTCAGCCCACTAGAAGCTGTAACATGCTTGTGAATAAACAATATATACATACATATATAAAGAGAAAGCTAAAATGAAAAAGTTTGGTGTGAACAATAACATTTATATTCGGCTGGGCTGGGCTGCTGCGGCCAAGTCAGTACTGCAGCACCTGCTCCCGAGAAACCCGCCCTTGGTGTGACACCTTTATTGCTCCTTGTCCCTGAAATCTGGGTTGTTTGCTCTCTTATTACGGCCTTAAATAGGGCAGAGCAAGCTCCGAACAACGTTCATTACCGTTTTGTGGTGTGGACACTGGTAGAGGGTGTCCGGGTCACGCAGGCACTTTGAAACCGTGGTGAGGAGCCAGCGGCAGCCCATGCTGTAGTTCAGGCAAGGTACTGCAGCGCGCCCGACCTTGTAAGCCCTCCTCGAAGCAGGGTACCGCAGAGTGTTTTCCTTGCATGGCCCTGTTATCTCAGAAATCGCCCCGCTCCTGACCGCTGCGCCGCGTGGGCATCCCCTGCGTAAAATCAACCCGCTATCAGCGCTGGTCACAGTGTCCTTTGTCTCTGTAATCTCCACCGTCGAGTCACGTATTTGCATCACATGTTGACCCAGGATGCCACAACTGGAAAGCGCTATCTGTTCTCTCCCCAGTTCTCATTATCATGTTTATCAATTGCGTATACCATCCGCTTTAGATATCAGACGAGAGACCGAAGAGTCAGACTGCTCCACATAATCACGTAACTACAAAGGTGATTTTTTAACGCCAACACCAGCTTCTCTTTTCTGTCAGTCACCAAGATCTGAGACTAAGAATCAAAATTCAGCAGCCAGATCCAGTCAAAGGCTTGGTAACCCTGGCAGATAGGCCTGCACTGCCTACTCACGTGCCCATACTTCTCTTTTCCAACGGCTTTTAAGTGATTTTTAATCAGCAACATAAATCAGGCTTTGAACTCTAACCGTAAGGCCAAGCAGCCCACAGGCTAGCAACGAGCTGAAAAGGAGTTCAAAGGAACATGAAAGTTGCCAGGTACCTCCACCGTGCTTCATAATGAATTAAAAGGTTCCTTTCATTCAAATTACAGAATTCTGTGTCACAGCGATCTGTAGCAAGTCACACAGCCGCAGTTTAACTAAGGCACAACCACGCCGTATCAGGAGTCAGCTTCACTTAAGGGGTCTTTCGCAAGATCCCATTGAGGCAAAATGTAATGACTAATTAGAAGAGATTTGCTGCAGTTCATTCCTAAATTATTTTACCATAGATACGCTGACATTAAGGAAGCATAAAACCCAGATGATCTAGTTTGATTTCCCACCTATCGCTCACCCTTAAATAACGCCCTTGTCATCTGAGACCGCAAGTTTCGGCAGTCCCCTGGGCGCGTTGCCTGGCAGGCAGAGACGTCGCGGTCCCCGCGCTACGGTGGTGGGCACACACAGCTGGGCAGGGATGCCCGAGGCACAGGGCAGCCAGATCCTGCCCTCGCTGCCGGTGCTCCTCAGCCTTCTTATTAGAGAATTCTCCCTGGGCGGTTTTATGATGACTTTATACATTGACTCAAGATTTTTCAACTTCCTTTTTCTGGCGCAACCACACATGTCGATAGTATTTCAATATTGGTCTCATAAAAACAGCAAGAAGAGCTAAAATTGCCTCTTCATACACTTATTGTTTGCTTAGCTAGATAAACATCTTTCTTTTTTTCCATGTAACTGCCTTAGCCTCATCATTACCTAACGTTTTGTTGGCCTGTGTGTCATGTGCAAGCTTTATCAGATATGGTACGATAATTAATTAAAAGTTATCATGCACAGTGTTGAACAGATCAGAAATGAGCCCTGTTTCCTGCAGAACCCTTCTACAAATCCCATCCATTGGTGAAAATCTGGACATAAGATTTACATAAGTGTCACAAATGGCAAAAATACTTATCTATATATAGATAAAAAATTTTACATACATTTTAAAAATCTGCCAGCTCACTTCTCTTAAATATCTCTAAGGTCTGAATCATGGATAAAGCATATTGCTGCATTTCCAATCTGAATGTCATGGAATACTTAGTCAAAAACCTTGCAGGATCTCATAAAAAAAAATATTTATTTTTGGAAAATAAATTCAGTAAAATGTTGACTGAAATGGATGTCATTCCTACTTTTTAATTCACGAGGAAGTGAACTGTATACTTATTTTCTGTTACTTTGACTCAGGCTGACCAGCCTATGGTAGCAGGGGATATCTCGGCGGCACTATTTCAATCTTAATACCGTATTTATTTTTTATAATATTTCTATATGTATCATCGCATTGCTACTTTTTAATAGACAGTACAATAACTTCAGATCTGTTTTTGTAGGAACAGAAATTTGTTGTAGAAACCTACTGTTTACACATTAATTGAACATACTTCAGAATATCTCCTGAAATGAAAAAGCACAATATAGGCCAAACTCGTGCCAACTTTGCCCAACAAAAACGAGGGTTGCGATGGGACTTACTCTTACTTTGCTCCAATATGCGAAGGAAGTGTAGATCAGTGAGAGGATGGACTATTTAAGAGGAAAGAAACCTACCAAATGGGTCAGTTTAGAACATATGAGGATGTTACAAGGTTTTGGGGCTTTTTTTGTTTCTGGTTTGGTTTTTTTGATTGTTTGGTTGCTTGGTTTGGTTTTGTAAAAATGCAGTTTGTGGATTCCAAACTGTTTTGCTCACTACCTATCTAGTTTCAGTCTAAGACAATTCTGGTGGGAAACCACCCAGTTCTGGCAGGTCTGCTCTGAAACCAGTGGGAGAGGGAGGGACCGCTGTGAGCCTTGGGGAAGTGGAAACTTGTGAACTGCAGCTATTTGTTGACACAATAACTCTTATCCATCAGCAAAAGAGCTGCTAAGAATTGCAATGGTTTCCCTGCTGACAAGCTTCATGATCAGTGAGCCCTACAAGCCTCCAGTGAGAAGCAGCGCAGCGATCCCGATCCCGTGGGCCCCACAGGTGCCTGTCCATAGTCTACCTGCCCGGCCACACCTGAGGGAAGTGCCGCTCTTGAGTCACACCATAAAGCACACTATCACGATGGCATTTAAATCGTTGACACGTCTTCCTTTTTTTTTCAAGGCCTTCTGTCCCACAGATAACCACCCATTCTGTGTGCCAGCACCGTACCTGCTTGTACCTCCGCTCCTGAGCAGCCCCTGATCCCTGTATCTGAATGTATTACGCTGCTCCAGCTGGGGCTCACTGCTTGTCTGGACTTCAACCCTTGCCTCCGACTTCTCTGACCCTAGCTGTCACACCGCACTTTCTAGAAGGCCCTAGACCTTCTTCTGATCATAATTCTTGTTTGCAACTTGGTCCTACTAAATCAGGGGATAGTTTGACTGTCATCTCTAATTCCATTTTCAGCTTTGTTAACCAGCAAAGTACCTTGTGGACCACTTTGCACTGCTGACTTGGATTGCGTGACCTTGGACTGAGTTTCTGTTAAAGTTCTAATCGTCAGGGCAATGGTCATCCTGCACACAGCATTAGCATTCTGCAGTAACAAACAGTACTCAGTCTTTCCTGTTTAAATTCCTGATAGCTCTTTCTCATCTAAAAACATTTCCTGTTTTTGTTCCCTTAGACAGTTTTATCAATACATAGTTTTCTTAATCTGGGTTCCTCAAATTCTTGCAGCAAAGGCTCACAACTCAGTTTTATAGTTCTGCTTCAGTTAGAGAAATATCTGGATCTTCCAAATGCCTCTCGTGAGAGAAGCCGAAAACAGCATCTACTTGCTTGGGAATAAAGCCTAGACACGCTAGCCAGAACTCAACATGATGGAATAAACCACGTAGAATAGTTTGCCAGGTTATTCAATCAGGTCATCTTGTGACAGATGAGGAAGAATTATTTTTGCATACTGGAGAGGAGAAGAAATTATTTTGTTAAGCAAAGTTTTTATTTCTAGATTCTTTCACCACTTTCTTCAACAGTGTGTAATCCAAAGCTCCAACCAAGTCTTACGGATATTGATGACAGCACTCTTCTGTCCTTACAGTGGATCTGGGATTTGGTATTAATAATGTTGACAGTATTTACCTAAGATGTATTATTTCTATTGCTAACCACAACATTTTTAAAACAAGTATTACTGAAAATATTTTCTCGGTATTTTACAAATATGCCCATTTCAGCAGTGCAATTTTATAAAAAATATTGTTTGTGTTACTTGATTTTATTCTGTTAACATGATTGATTCAGCAAACTTTATTCATGAAAAAATATTCTGTCAGAATCCTCCTCTGGTCCTTGTGATTTTTTTTTTTTTTTGTGAGATTTAAACGGATCAACAGAATGCTCCAAGGCAAAACTTCTTAGCTTTCAAAGGGAAGATTATATTCAAAATGTAATTTATAATACCAGGCACCATTAGACTTAATGTATTATTCAGCTAAACACCATAATGGTATTCAATTCATGAAGAAAATTAAAAATTAATAACTTTGCAACCATTGATTTTCTGTATTCTGCACAGATACTGAGAAAAGTGAACTAGTCTATTTAAAAAAAGGAGCAGCCCATTATTACTACAAGCTTTGAGGACATTGAAGATGTAAACAAGCAATAGAATGAATAACATTACCCAGGCAACTTGGACTAATTTGATTTTATATAAAAGTGAAGCAAATGCCAAGGCAAACAAAGGAGCACTGAAATATAACCAACTACGGGCTGGGTTTACTTGTTCCTGTTCGGAAGATGAAGGAAGAAGCATTAGAAACCGCTGTTTCCTCTAATGAGGCTAATATCTGTTTTGCGTTGAGTAATTATTCATTTCATATAAATCAACAAAATACAACCCATCTTGCCACCACATTAGAGAATATCCTGCATATTTATCTGCATCTCTGTGATGACATAAAGTGTTCTGCTTTTTTTAGACCATTTAAGGAGGAACTTAAATGAGAAAATTACTCAGTTCACACAAACATGAAATTTTGAATGGAGGTGGACATTAACTTAGATGTTACGATTTCAGGGCCTAAACTATGAGTGTATCACTCCTCTCAAATCATTTAGGATCAGATTTTAGACAAAAAGTTATAATAACATAATTTACCCAGTAAAAACAATGTTTTTGCGACACAGTAAGTGTCAGCATAACCTGTCTAACTACATAACAATTTTGAAAGACGCTGAGCACCCTGGCTGTAGAGCAGGAACGCACTTAAACACATGTGTAACTTGAAGCACTTGAGCAGTTCCGAAAGAGAAATTCTGTACTGAGGTACAGTAACGGTAAAGTAATAGTCACGGTAACATTTCCATTGACTTCAGTGTACCCAGGATTTGAACCATGAACTTTGTTGTTTCTAATAAACTGCTTAAAACTAAGGTTTGTTGGTTTATTTAGATCAACTGGTGCAGCTAAGGAAAAAAAGACAGGCTTTAGGGCATAAAAGCCCTTCTTCAGAAGCAGCTGAATTCAAAGCATAGTACAAACTCAGAGTAAATGCATAGCTAACTCTGGATTTAATCTGGGACCTTGTGTGACTGAAAATGAACAGGAACATTTTGAAGATTCAGTATACATGTAAACATAAAACCACGACAAAGGCCTTCCTTCAGACCTGCTTCACGCTGCTGCTCAGTGACAATCACTGAGTGGAGGTAGGCAGTTCTACAACTTTGTTTCTTCTCCGTTTTCCATAATCAAGAGAATCCCATAGAGTCACAGTACTAGAAGCCCAAAGTCTAGTATTAGGCTTTATGCCATCATGCCTGGGGAAGAGAAGGACAAACCTACTTTGGTATATATATGTCAAAGTTATTTTACTTAGTATTTATTGATCAGTACTCACAGTTATTCAACATTCTAAAATGGAAAGACTACTGCCATAACTCACACATAAATGTTTGCAGAAATAAAAAGGATCACTTATTAAAACATTATTTTTCATTTATATGTAAATATCATGTACCTTTCTTTTTGCAAGAAAACAAATAATATTTATTGGATAACATGGTCATAATCTACCCCACTCAACCAGTAGATTTTACCTGCAATTTATCTGAAATTTGCAATTATTGAAAAAGTCTCTGAATCTCTGAAAGTAACCAGTTGATATGCTTTGTCACTAAAATGGTTGTTGCATTTGTAGTATATCTATAACTAGGAATTAAAACCTTTTATTAATACATTATAGAATCCATTTACCACCATAAGTAATGTTCATATGCAATTTTCAAAAGCAGTAGAAGAAAACAGACTATTCGAGCTACCTACTCAGCAGAGCTGCCTTTCAGAGTACGTGTGAACACACTCGATATGACAGTCAAAAACTTGTTATATTTTCTTACAGTTATGCTCTGCTTGTGTGAGAGAAAAATGGAACATTCCTGCAGTAATCTTCCTGAATACCTCGTTTAGTGTAACATCTTACAATGTTGTTTCACTCATACTTTTACAGATCTTGAAGAAAGATGTTTATCTTAAACTAATTTAAAAAGACACCAACTCATGATGACCTAGCATCATAGGAGTAAACATTATACTGACAGATATTTTTGCATAAACACTGACGTTTACTTCCCACAATTCAAAATTGAAAGTCACTACAAAAAAGATTTACTAAAGCTTTGCACAAGTAGAATGATATCCACTCTATAATTTTTGCTGATGTGACAACTGCACATGAACATACATATTCATGTATATAATTTTTACTCACATGTAATAACATTTACAAACACAACAGTTAGTGGTTTACAGTGCTGTTTCACATTTACTGTGAAAGAATTTCAATTTATCCATACCTACAAAGGAACAAAGAATCACAGAGCTGCCCAGACCACAACAAAAAGAGGCATGTATTTCATAATATTACATGTTTACCTGATTTTTTGTGGTTTATTTCACATATAATTCATTTCTGCTACAAGTGTACTAAAGGCATTATGTTCTGAAGTTCTACAGGATTTTGTGCTGGCCGCTTAGCACTACGGAAAAAAATGTGTATCTGTGTATGTTTCTTTTTATCTTACAAATTAATATAATTTTTATTAATAACATGCTCAATTTTTCAGTGAGTTCTTTTGTTTATTTATACTATGAAGTCCATATCATGATTAGTTCATTTGCAGCTCAGGGTTAGAAAGGACAGTAGATTATACAGTTTCTTTTGCCATAACTATTCGGAATGAAGTCTAACACGATAATCTTTCAAAAACACAGAATGCACAAAAAAAAATTCCGCCTTGCTGAACATTTGCTCCTGACTCTATCATATTCTAGTAGAAGACTTATCTACAGTGTTTTGAACATTGAAATCATCAACTTACAGACTTGCACAACTTGTTGGAAACCTGATCTTTTGGAAAGGTTAACATATTATGAATTAAAAGTCAAATTCCCCTCTGCTCTATTGCTGAGCCTTCTCCTAGCACAATACAGTGTCCACCTTTGGACTAATTACATTAGTGTAATTAGCGCTGCTTTCATTACAATTAACAGAATCCTCACTGTATATTTCAGGGCAGCAGTGAGTACTGGGTTGCACATGGCACTCACTGACCTACATGGCATACGTCTCCTCTCCCTCCCAACAGCACCATCCTCACACAATATACACCTCGGAATTTCCCTGGAATCTCCCAAGGCACTGACAATAATTACTTGCATCCATATTAACAAGCATTATTGGTGTTAGTATGCTACTGAGTTACAGCTTAATCACTTCAGTATGGTTCAGCTACGGCATTAGGATATTTTAAAACTGCACTTTTTTGTGGTTCCAAGAAAAATTTCATTTTGAATTAAACATACAAAATCTCTTAGTCAGAAAGGCCCTTCACAGAGGTGTTGCACGTGACATCTGAGGTCTGCCCTGTCATTAGTGACATTGCAGAACAAGGGCATTATCATAGCTAATTAACATCCAAAGTATCCACTATCTATTAATTAATCACACTAATGTGAGAGGAGAATCAGCTTTGTGTATGAATACAGTGTAATCCAGAGGTCCTTGAAGGTGGACTGCATGTATTTTGCCACAAGACTCAGCGATGGGTCAGAGGGGGATTTGACATTTAATTCATACAGTGGATTTGTATTTGCTTTGATGTGTGTTTTACTGGGTTTTTTTTTCATCTCTTTACATTTCAAATAGTGTAATACAGCTTCTTACCATTGGTAACGATTTAGATATGGTGCCACATGGGACCACAGCATCGCATGGGAGGCACCTCGTTAATCGGGAAAAAAACGGGGGTTACTAGAACTGTAAAAAAGTCAAGAAGCCAGTAAAGGCAAAACTGCAGTACACACACTTGAAAACTGAAGCAGTAGTATGGAAGAAGATACCTTGCACTGAATCTTGGGAGCATTTTATTTTCTTAGCACAGTAAGAAATTAAATAAATGAGATAAAACTTTATTTTAGTTTAGGCATTGGGTTATAATTATGTATATAGCTACGTGTCTTATTCAGAAAGTATTTTACCTTGGTCTATTCACTTTTCCAAAGACAGAAATTCAAATTCCTGCCTACTTTCCTCTGTTTCTTTCATAACAATTGTGTTCAATTTCTCATATATGATTTTGCATACTGTGTCTGGTTAAAGATGAGAGCAAATAAGGTGGCTGAATCAGGTAATTTAAATTAGAATCTGAAAAACAGCAAAATAGAAGGCTGATCATTATCCCCACGAAACACTGTGTATCCAATACCAAACACAAGAAATTCTATCTGTTAAGCCCGTGCAGTAGCAGCTAAAGATAATCTTACAGAAAAATGAGTCCAAGAGCAGGTGATGGGGACTCAAAAGGAGGTCACACCAAACAACAGCTATTTGTTGTTAAAGCAAGCAAAACAACAAAATCTCTTGAAATAATCCGCTCTCAGAAACAAGGCTGCAAAACACACACAGAGCTTCCGAGCAATCTCCCAACTTGTCAGATGAAGGGAAAAGCTGTACAATTCTAACTATAGGAATGAAACACACCATCTCGTATAACCATACTGCTGTGAAGCAACTCTGATCAATGCGTTTGAGCAAACATGTATCTGACATTTTGGAAAAAAACTGATAGATGGTGCACTGCCCAAATACAGACTATATTTAACTATAGTTTCTTTTATCATGCAGTGGAATATTTTAGATTATAAGAAAATACTTTTAGACATCATGTACAGATCTATACTAGCTCCAGATATAGATTCAGGCCTCCACTGCTCTACAACTTAACATCATGTAAGACATTATTTGTTCTAAAGCTGACAAACTTTGTTCTGAAAATTGGGACTTTCCTGGCCACAACAGAGTTAGCACAATCATTCTTCAGCCTTCTTGGGCACTGTAAAAAGAGTATGTGTTATTTCGTGATCCTGAGAGCTTCTATTGATGTAAAGTAACTCAAGAATATAATAATTTATCACCTGGGCCATTATTCCATAAGTAGAACTAAACAACTGACATTGGTGAACACAGCTGAAAAGATCTTTTATTATTTCAAAGAGGACTGCATAAGGAAATAATATTGGTGAATCGTATGTAACCTGCAATGAGTATTTCTTCTACTCCCATAAAATTAAAAATCAATACAAATTGGCTGCAAATTTCAACAGAAATAACACGCATGTCAGAGAAAACATATGCAAGCAGATCTTCAGGAGAATTACAGAATCACAGAATGGCCAGGGTTGGAAGGGACCTCTGGAGATCATCTATGTCCAACCCCCCTGCCACAGCAGGGACACCTACAGCAGTTGCACAGGACGGCGTCCAGGCGGGTTTGGAATGTTTCCAGTGTGGGGGACTCCACCACCTCTCTGGGCAGCCTGTGCCAGTGCTCCGCCACCCTCAGAGTAAAGAAGTCCCTCCTCATGTTAAGATGGAACTTTCTATGTTCAAGTTTGTGCTGTTACCTCTTGTCCTATCACTGGGCACCACTGAAAAAAGACTCTTCTCATCTACCTGGCACCCTCCTCTTAAGTGTTTATAAGTATTGATAAGATCCCCCCTCAGTCTTCTTTTCTCTAGACTAAAAAGACTCAAGTCCCTGAGCCTTTCCTCATAAGAAAGATGCTCCAATCCCCTAATCATCTTTGTAGCCCTTTGCTGGACTCTCTCCAGCAGTTCCCTGTCCTTCTTGACCCGGGGAGCCCAGAACTGGACACAGTACTCCAGATGCGGCCTCCCCAGGGCAGAGTAGAGGGGGAGGATGACCTCCCTCGACCTGCTGGCCACACTCTTCTTGATGCACCCCAGGAGGCCATTGGCCTTCTTGGCCACCAGGGCACAGTGCTGGCTCATGGTTATCCTGTTGTCCACCAGGACTCCCAGGTCCCTTTCCACAGAGCTGCTCTCCAGGAGGTCAGCCCCCAACCTGTACTGATGCATGGGGTTATTTCTCCCCAGATGCCGTACCCTACACTTGCCCTTGTTGAATTTCATCAGGTTTTTCTCTGCCCAACTCTCCAGCCTGTCCAGGTCACGCTGTATGGCAGCACAGCCTTCCAGCGTGTCAGCCACCCCTCCCAGTTTTGTGTCATCAGCAAACTTGCCCAGGGCACACTCTATCCCTTCGAAGCCCTGTTTTCGGTAATGTTGTCCATGCACAAAACAGTACACCTTATCCACAGGATTGTAATAGGAAAAAGGTAGTAGAAAGGTCCCTAATTATGAACTAAAGTGTTTTTAAGATAAATAGGACTAAAAAGATAATTAAATCTGTTTATATTTAAGACTGGCTAAATGTGTAAAGAAGCAGATACTATACAGTTCTGTTTTCCTGCTACAGGGTGATAAAAAGAAAAGGAACTCAGGCCTATTTCACCCTTTATAGCTATGGGTGTAGTGAAGCGACAGCGTTAAAAGGGCAGAAGAGAAGAGAGAGAACTGTAGCAGACACTCTTAGTCGAAAGTGTAAGAATGGGTGTGCTAGGCACATGATTAAATGGAACAAAATCCATGGAAAGTTGGTTGGAATGTCTTACTTGTAGTATCTCCATCCTTATAACATCTGCCTCTCTCATTATCACATATTTCCATCAACCATAATCTCTTATTCCTTTCTTATCCCTTAATCTGCACACTTTCACTTGCCAATATCCAAAGCACGTGTTATCTCAGAAATTATTCTTTAACCTTTATTTCCAAACCAGAAAACCATCCTTAAGATTATTAAATTTCCTCTCCCCCAACTCCATTCTTTCCTGAGCAGCAGGAAACATCGCTACCTCTGCCACTTTGCCACAGGAGATGCCAGGAACCCTGAAACAAGACTTAAGTTCCCATATGTGAGCTGAACTGTTTTGTAAAACCTCTTATCCCATGGTACTGGAGTGGAAGACTGCACAAGAGACCACAAAATGGACTGTGTACATGAACCACTCCAAAGGGCAAATGGCTGGTAGCAGAGAAGCAAGTGACATCTCTCAGCTGGCCAGCCATTCCCCATAGTGCTAGCACAATGAAGATGGCCAATAAAACATCTCAGAGGTCTTATTAAGTGTTAGGAGTTAATGTTGTTCGGAGTTTTGTTAAGAAAGGATTTTATACCATACTTTGCTAGGGTTGAGTGCATGCTTACCAACCAGAAAATGTTAAAATTATTTAAGTCACAGTTTAATTGAGTGTTATCTACTTTATTTTACATCATTACTTATGGCTTATTCAGCATCAGCATTCAAAGACCCCTGTAAAGAAGAAAATCCAACATGCTCAACAAAATTGAACATTTGATGCACTTTTCCGCCAAGTATTACAGGAAAAAAACTTTGAATTTACTAAGTACAGTAATAGCTGAGTCTGACTTAAAGTCTTTGTACTCTAATGCTAAAACACTTCCCGTACTGTAAAGTTCTGCTCTTTTTGAGCTCATTCTGGGGGCAGAAATTCTTGATATCCTGTAGAAACAAAAAATCCTAAGGACTCACTGGGGAAGATGAACCTTAATTGAACAGGTTTGCCTTGTAGACTCTGGTGTCTTATGAGATGTTTTGACCGGAACTTTTCCCGAGATTCACAAACTTTTCTCTCGTGTGCAGGCTGTTTCGTCTAAAAAAATTATGGAAAATCCACTGTGTTTCAAACTGGCTGCGCCCACAAGTTTGGGCGGGGGAGCGGTGGATACAAAGCCCCACAGAAGCTCAGCTGATCCTCCAGCTCGGAGCAGGAGGTTGGACCAGCTGATCTCCTGAGGAGGTCCCTTCCAACCCGAGTTTTTCTGTGATCCTATTATAAGGTAATAGGATCGTTCTTTTGCAATCCAGAGCTCAAGACGTGCACGGTGGGGAAAGAGCTGGAGACGTTGCGTATAATTTTCTCAAGGGTTTTATATTAAAGGACACAACAAGCAAGGCACAGAACAACCCGCCGACGGGACGGGGGTACACACCAGTCCTACACTTGAGAAAGTCCACCAGGCACAGGGAGGGAAAGTCGGCTGAGCACTTTTGAGCCGTGGGCTGGGATCGCTGTGCTTTGCCTTTCTTTCCGTGAGGGAAAGCCGCTGCCGAGGGCTGAGTCTCCAGAGCAGACAGCCCCGCGGCTGCCCCAGGCCCCCTCCCGGCCTCCCCCGCCTGAGGGGACGGCCGCCCTGCAGCCCGCACGCACCCGGCGCCGGTGGGGACCGCACCCCGAGGCCCTCGGACGGATGTCGGCAGCGTAAGCGGCGGGGAAGGAGACAGCAGGCGGGCGGGGACGCCGGTACCCGGCGGCGGCCGAGGCGGCCGGGCGGGGCCGTGGCTGAGGAGAGCGCTCTCCCGCGCCCCGCCACGCCTCAGGCGACCTCTGGCGCCGCCCCTGCGGGCGTTGGTACAGCCCTGCCCGGCGCTCCCCCGCCCCCCACCGAGAAATGGAACCGCCCGCACGGGGACCGTTTAAATTCGAGCCCTCAACGGTTCCCCCCCCCTCCCCGCCCCGCGCCACTGCCCGCGCCCGGCGCGCGACGGCGTCGCGCGGGCGCCGCCCGAGCCGAAGGACGCCCCCGTTTTTACCCTCATTCACGTTTTGGTTCCGGCGCGACACCCCCCCCCCCCCCCCCCCAAAAAAAAATCAACGGCCCGGTGATGCCGTGCGCATGCGCAGTCGCCCCGCCCTTCTCCTTCCCGCCCCGCCCCGCCCCGGCCCCGCCGCTGCCGTGTGGGCGAGCGCCTCCGGAGGGGAGGGGAGGGGGCGGCGCCGCGGGAGCAGCAGCAGCAGCAGCAGCAGCAGCAGCCCCGGGCCGGCGGCAGCGGCGCCCGGTGCGTGGCCTCCGTTAGCGTTACCCCGGGGACGGCTTCAGGCAAGCCTTTCCCCCACACGCACACGCACGCTGCCCCCCCGCCATCACCGTTTTCTTCCTCTCCGCTTGCCCGCGTGTGAGGGAAAGGCGGGCGTGCGGTGTCTGCGCCGGCGTTGCGTTTCAGGTGAGGGAGGGGGGGGGAAAGGAGAGGGCGAGCGGGGAGGCAGTCGCTCCCCCTCCCTCCTCAGCGCCTCTCCGGCGGCCCCGGGCGCGAAACCCCGCCGCTCCCTTGCTTCTCTTCTGCCGGCGGAGTCAGACACCCCCCCCGCCCCGTTGCCAAAATGGGGTGCACGCTGAGCGCCGAGGACAAGGCGGCGGTGGAGAGGAGCAAAATGATCGACAGGAACCTGCGGGAGGATGGCGAGAAGGCGGCCAGGGAGGTCAAGCTGCTCCTCTTAGGTAAGGGCCGCCGTGAGGTGCGGGTCCACCTGAAGTAATCTCCCCCCCGAGCCCTGAGGTGAGAGCTTCCCTGAGGTGAGAGCTTCCCTGAGGTGAGAGCTTCCCTGAGGTGAGAGCTTCCCTGAGGTGAGAGCTTCCCTGAGGTGAGAGCGGCCGTGGGGGGACGAGCGGCCGTGGGGGAGGGTGCCCCGTCGCCCCCCCGTCCCTGAGGGAAGCGTGTGGCGGGCGCGGGCGGGGCAGTGCCCGCCGGGCCGGCCGGCGGCCGGTGCGGCGCCCGGGGGTGGCTGAGGAGAGTGCCCGGCTGCCCACCGCGGTTGGACGGGTGGGGATGCGCTCCTCGGGAGAAGGTGGCGGAGGGGCCGCCGTGTGGGGGTGTGTGCTCCCGGGGGCGAGGGGAGGCACGGCAGGCTGTGAAGGCGGGTGGGCGCCGGGGCTTCTTTCGGGGTGAGGGGTAGTAGGGCCCTCCTGGGGAAGGCGGCACGGCGCGCTTTGTCCCGGGGCCCTGGCTGGAGCGGGCCCTGACTTCCACATCTCAAACTTTGGACGTGGGTTCTGTGTACCTCTGCTCGGAGGAAGGAGGTTTTAGGTTGGAGGATGTTTGCTCTTAACGTTTCTTCTAGACCCGAGCATCTCCCAGACTGTTGCTGTAAGAATAAACTGCAGAAAGCATCAAAGGAGCAGAAGGCAAAGCGCCATTTAACTTTTCGCATTGTTTTATTTTTGTGGAAGTTGCTTATGTTGCTGAAGTCGGGAAGTACAACCTTGATGGGGGTTCTAAACGTATAATAGAGTGACTCACATAATATACTAAACATAAGTGTTCTCGTGTCTTGCTCACAAGTACTGGAAAGCTAGCTTTTTCTGTATTTTAAGTGACATGCTTGTGTGTAAATGTAAGTAAAGTAAGATTACTTTTTTAAAATTACAAGAAAAAAGAAGCGAGGGTTTTAGTTAGAAATACCTTTGTGCAGGACTAAAACTACTGTACAACTTGCGGACAGCTGAACGCTGCAAGATTTGCATTGTATTAATGTTGTAGGGACTTTTGCAGTATATGCCGTATAGCTAAACCAGACTGGATCCTTCTAATCCGGAGTTAAAAAGCTGTTGATTTGCAGCTTTCCTCGTGCTGCTCTTCCCCTCCCAGAGCTGCAGTTTCAGGCAAACATTAAACGATTGCCCCATTTCTCACTCCTGTTTACATTGATTTTGCTAGATTGTAGTGAAGTGAGCACGGTAGACAAGCAAACATTGTAGTAGACCTCTTAAATAACTTGTTTCTGTTGCTAAATTCTAAAATAGCTCCAGAAAGGTATAGGAAACTGAAACACTCCCATGTGTAGATGAAGAGATGAAACAAATCTAGTATGGGGGAAAAACAAATGTCCTAAAACATGTTTATAGATTTAAAGTTTTGCTTATGAGAGAAACAATTAAAGCTTTTATTTTTGGTTTGTTTTCCAGAAAGTGTTAGGCTTTTGGTTGGTGCTGTGCCTAGTCCTGTACACCTTTGGAATCCTCTGTTGCATGGAAAGGTTATCCTGTATGTGATCAATAGCAATGTTGCAGCAGATGTTACTGTCTCTTTCAAAGGTGGCAAAGTAATGCTTTATGTGTCTTCTGGCAAGGCATTTAAAATGATTTTTCAGTATTTTGCTGTTCTGTATGGAGCTTTTAGTATGTGTTGTTGTCTTCGTATCTTTCATCATATTCTGTGGATACGGATGATGTCCACATCTATAGAAAGACACTTTAAACTTGAGAATGAATTTTGTCATTATTTTCAGTTGTTTAATGCTCTTATGTATAAAGTCCTATGTTATGATCTTTTATTTTTAAATTTCATAAATTCTGTGTTTTTAAAAGAGAAACTCCTGAGGAAAGTATGTTTTTATGCTGGAATCTCCTGAGATCTTAGGATATGGAACAAATGCTCAAATACATGTGCTTTCTCATAGTGTTCTGAGCAGTAGCTCAGTTGGTTTGATATTTCCCCCTCCCCTGTTACAAAGAGGTATGAAAATTAGCTGGCTAGCTTCTTTTAGGACCAGTGTTTGAATCATTATTTCAACAAAAATTACCTAAATGCTTACTGAACTCATAATGAGGTTTTGTATATACATCCATGGATGCATTGGTGTATTTCACATGTCTTGTAATGAAAGTTTCTGTTACTTTTCCTTGCAACTGTGTCAGATGTCTTAAATGTTATGTGAATGCTTTTCTGATGGCAAAACTATTTAAAGTTACTTCCACTGGAGTCACTTTTTTCTCACCGCTCACTTTCCCAATTGCTTGTTCAGCCCATATGTCATAGTTTATCATCTACTCAGTTGTACTCCTGCATCTATTTATGGGCTTGTTCTGTTAAAAAGATACTGAAATAAAAGGAAAAGTACAAACTGTGGTCTGCTGCCAGGAAAATGCAATGTGTAAGAGGCATTTAAAATACCTTGCTTATGTAGAAAAAGAGCATGTAGCTGTATATCTGTTGACCCAATAAGACAGATTTATGCCAGCATCTGTTAAAACTATATTTTTGTGTGGTGATTAGAGCATCCTACTGAAGCTTGAGCTAGAATGCTCAACTGAGGGAAGATGTGTTTATAAAATAAGTCATCAGTCTATTTCTAGCCTTTAAATTTAATTTATTCCATTATATGCTTTTTCAAAGTTTTTTTTCTAAACCAGGAAATTGCAGTGATTTAACTAAGAGATAGATGCGACATTGCTGTACCTAAACCATGACTTTGTGAACAGTATCACTGATTCATGTTAGATTTATATTTTGTTGTCCTGTCTCTAGGAAGAAGCAAACATATTTAAACTGCACAAAATGCTACCAGCTTGGATAATCTAACTTCTTTCATCATATCTGTAATTTGGTGCACCATTTTGTATAAATTCGACTGCAGGTCATGCATCAGGTCTTGGAATAAAAATACTGGATTCTGCACATTATCCATGTGTAACAATATTTTAACCTTGTAATTCTATGCATTTCAATGTGCTATCCCAACAGCAGGAAAACCTTTTCTGGAAAATTTCTGAGTGCCATCCTCATTATTAGAAGTAAGCTGAATTTGAGCATGTAGTTTGTCAGGGATGGGGGGGCAGAGCCGGGGCAGATAGACAAGACCAAGAAGGAAAAAAAAAAACCTAAAAAACCAACCAAACACAAACACTTTTAGGTATCACAAAACAGCTTTTAAATAAGAGATGAACTCTGTAAATATTTATAGATGTCTCTGAAGGTGAGACAGGAAATATTTTGTCAGAACTGTTTTAGACTATGCTGGCAAACTAGTTTGGAAAATGCTTGTTTATACATGGAATTTGGTGATTTTATTTTTTAAAATCATTAAATAAACGAGCTTCTTTCATTTAAAATTATTTTCAATCAATGTGTGACAAAGAAATACTTAAATTTCATGGGAACTCAACAAAAAATATAAGTGCGGTCTAGTCATCGTCCAACACTAAAAATTTAATATAGGAAAGTACTTTTCATTAAGCACTTTAATATTTGTATCAAGTTGACGGTTCCTAAACTTCTGTTCCCTAATTGTTTGAAGTAATATTTTGTTTTATTTTTTGTTGTTGTTTCTTGTAGATAAGGTCATATGCTTAGTGTGAGCAAGATTTTTGAAAAGCAATGTATATTCTGGCTGGCTTCCAAGTAGAGAAAGTAGTAGACCCAAGTTGTTTTTCTCTTCCATGGTTCTTTAGTGTTGTAGTGTTTAACAAATAAAAATTCCAGTGATGTTTGCAGAATGAATGTAATTCTACTCATGTTGGGAGATAGTGGTTCTGTGTGACTGCTCTGTGTGCTGCATTAATATACATGTGATCCCGATCAGGTGTGGATTTGCAAGTACGTTGCTGTTGAATTAGCTAAAGCACATAAGACTGAATTTATGCCAACTGCAGGAGAACAGGCAGTACCTCATTTAGTTGAAAGCCTTCTGGTATGAGGTTAACTCATCAGGTTTTATGAATACATTCAAACTGGCAGCATGAGTTTATAGGATTAGCGCTTTGTCTTTTGGATTATCACATTCTTCACCTAATATAGCAAATTCAGTGTTCAGGTTTTTAGTATCTTGAATGAAAAAGGCAATAGATATGTATTAGACATTCTTTAGGAGTGAATCCTGGGATCCAGGAGTTCACAGACCCTATATTTGACAACTGTAATTATCTGTCTTCTTTCTGGATAATCACGTTTGTAGATTTAAGTTCAATGGATACCTTTATACTCATGACCAACAGAGGCACTTTTCCATTCCTGAATAGGTCCTTGTGATTCATACTGGAACATGAATGCATGTTGCATTCTTAAAGATACCCATTTTTTAACTTAAGACAGAGTACTGCTCTTAATCTTTCTCATAGCTGTTCTTCCTGTTCCTTAAGGCAATAACTAGAACAATTCTATTCAGTTCTTCTGAAACTTCACATCTCGGGCATCTTTTTCTGGCTGCTTTTCTTTTGTTCCAGGCCTGCATCTTTCTGTCTGCTCAGTCAACTGACTCCCACTGCATACTCATCTTTTTGACAGCATGATCCTCACAGTCCTTGGCAATACCTGTGTTCTTCCAGACCTGACTGCACATTCAACTAAAAAAAAAATATGTATGTTGTTTGTACCATTACTTCTCTTGCCTTTCCTCCGGAGTATTCTCTTTCTCCACAATTGCAGTCAAAAATGGCTTTAGAAGTCTGAACTTATGGGAGCTCTCAAAAAGGCCTTATTCTCACAAACGAGTAATGCACATTTCAGAGATGTTGACCTCTTCTTTGTAAGTTATGCCAGCCTAGTCTAAAACACTTCTGACAAAATATTTCATGTCTTACCTTCAGAGACATCTATAAATATTTACAGAGTTCATCTCTTATTTAAAAGTTGTTTTGTGATACCTAAAAGTTAAATGTTTGTGTTTGGTTGTTTTTTTGTTTTTTGTTTTTGTTTTTTTCCTTCTTGGTCTTGTCTATCTGCCCCTCCATCCCCCGGCTTTCTGCCTGCCTGCTTAGATTTAGCAGGAGTTCTGAACTAGGAGCTCTCTTGCATTTTAATATGGTACAGTTGGACTCTGGCAATCAGAATGTTATTTATGTGTACTTTTATATCTGGCATTGTAGTTAAGTCAATTAAACCCTCCAGCCTTTATACTAAATATAACAATAATTTCAAAGAACAAAGTCAAAATTACTAGATTCCCGTAGTGTAATAACCCCCCTTGCTTTTGTGAAAGGAGGCTCATGGATGTACAGAAAACACAGCCATTCAGTTATGGTTGTGTTTGTATAATTGCAGTCAGGGTTCTTTCATGCTTGTCTCTTTCTATTTGAATGTTGGTGTAATAATTTACAGCATCATAATATTGATCTTTAATGTGTGTATAGACTTTTTCACTACAATACAAATTATCTTTAGTGATTTCAGGTCATCTGTTGCATTATTATTTTAAATCTTCATTTTGGAAGTTTCTTTATAAAATCACCATTTATGATTGTATCATGATTTTAATTCTTTAACATTCTTAGGAAAAAAATTACTTCAGGACAACTTGTTTTAGAAGGGGCTGAAAAGAAACTGTACACTTTGTACTATGTCATGATATCACTAATGGCGACTTTGCTTTTTTGTCTCGTGATTAAAAAGTGTGGTTATGAATATATGAAAACTACTTTAACTTATCCTTTGCATAAGACATTAAGGTGTTTAAGAGTTAGACAGAAAACATTTTAAGCTTAAAAGATTATTTTCCTTCAAGTTGTCTTTTAAAAACAATGTAATGCTTTCTTCTACCCCCCCCCCCCCGGAATTACAGACCAAAAAGCTCTGGTAAGGTACTTTTTGGTAAGATGTTCAATCCCAGCATCAGTGGTGCCTCAAGGCTACACATAAGTTCTGTAATACACTGGCTTAATTAGTTTCTTCGTACTTTTTCTGGCAGCACAGTTTATTGTATCATCATTGCGCTGATATGACAGTTTACTCCAGTCCTATAGATTATATTACTGAAATGACGGTGTATTTAAGCGAACCTCCTTTTGTGAAGTTATTTTTAACTCACTTCAGAACTGAAGTTTACAGTATAGCTCCTTGCATAGTTGTATTGGCACAACTTGATCTTGGGCTTTGTGCTGTAAAGAGTTAAGCTGTGCTGATTTATATAATCATATCGCGAAAGTGGATTATTGATCTGCAGCCACATTTTCTCCTTTAGTTGTTTTGGTCCTCTGAGAAGGAAGACTTGAGTAGTTGGCACATCCTAAAAAGTACGGCTAAATATTTTGAAACCAAGTCATGGGTCTGTCTTCAGAGGGCGTGAAATTCTGAAGTGAGTTTTGCTGCTGAGCTTGATGGATGTCTGCAGTGTTTCCTGCAATATGCTATCTGGCAAATGTCAAGGTAGAAAACTGGAAGTAGAAAAGAGATATTTAAGACATTCTGTTAATTGTGAAGTTTTTCTGCCATGGAAACATTGAAATAAAGATCTGAATTAACTTCATAATTAGCTATTAAAAGTTTTTTTCCAATATGCGTGTAGGAAACCTGTATTGATGAAAACTTGCTATTCTGAGGTTGAGTCTTAGTCATTGTCTGGCTTTACTGAGGTCAGCTGTTCTATTTATTACTCTTGTTTGCTCAGTGTCCTACTGTTACCTCAGGCTTTGTGTAAATTACTGTTTTGTTATTCTGTAAATAAAACTTAGTTGGCTTCACATGAGAGATTCTGTATCCAAAATTTATTTAAGTTGGTAACGTATGTAGAGAGCAGTTGGAGAAATCAGTACTCTGAACGTGTGAGAGCAAGAAGTTTTGAGTGTGCTATTCAGACAAATGCAGTTTTTGAAATGGCTCAACTTAGTGACATTTCTGAGTGGAAGGATAATTAAGATACTGAAATTTATTAGGTGATTAAGGCAACGATAAAATCTTTTTGCTTAGACACTTGTGTACTAGGAATGCATGCTTTTGCAATAAAAGATTTGAACTCATCTCTTAATGCTAAACATATTTGTTCTCCTTGTTCATTGAGTAGGAGCAGACAAGACAGAAATAAGATTTCTTATCGAGAATTAAGGTGGGAAATGAAGGAATGTTATGACATCGTAGACTAATTATCCATGTTTGCAACTGCTCATAACCCTTTCACAGTGTAGCTGTAAGAAGCGTTAGAGTTGGGGATTTGGAAGATGTTTCCCGTTATCATGGCTTTGCCCATGGTATTTGCAAAGCTATGGAGCCAGCTTCAAAATCTCTGGAATTGTCTATAGTTTGAATATGTAACAGGAAGGAAAGTATCATGTATCTGTTTGTGCTGTCCCAGCAAAATGGCCTAAAAATCACCTAGTGTCCCAGATACTTTCAAATCAAGGAATAACACATACGGGTATGTTACCTGTTCAGGTCAAATTTTGAGTTTCTGTTTCATTTGAGTTTAATTGATGGCTAGCCCCTTCCTTGAAAACCAGATTTCTGTGTAATTTTTAAAAATTTCTGTTGAGATCATTCTTTTAGGATCTCGACTGATGGGGGTAATTGTCATAGAGCGTTTAAGAACCAATTCTTTAAATAAGAGATTTGTTGTTAAACATATGATAGGAATGGAAAGCAATTTATATGCCTGACTTTGGTAATTGAAGGGTCATTGGAGCTCTGAATAACACAATTTCTTGTCTGTATAGGTGTCAACTTAATAAACCAAGTAATGATGTTGACATATAACTATGTATTTATATGGGCGCTATATATTTATATTGAGACGCATGTAAACTGCAATATTATATGTACCTATATAAATTGGTACTGAAATTAGAAAATACTTTTCGTAAAGCTACTTATTTAAAGGAATCAACACCATTTGAATATATGGTGCTTTGATTTATGAAATAAACTGTACCTCATTGCTTTTTCTTATGCTTTTTAGAAATGTAGTACTGCATTTGAAGTGCGTAATGTACTTACCAAAGGTACCTGATAAAATCTTTAGTGAAATATAACAGTATCTAGGCAACCAGAATGGACAGGAAGCCTTCATAATCATTGCTCTAAACAGATTGCTTTTAAAGAAGAAATCAATGTACTGTAATGAAAATTCCTGTTGAAGCTATGAAGCAGGTTTATAATTCTTAATATCTTGTAGAATTTAGTGTGGTCTGTTTCTTGAAATGAAAATACTGTTAGAATCAAATGGCTACCTGTATCCCATCTTCCCTTTGCTAAGCTGATAAAATAATTTGTTGCATACAACTATATGTTGGTTTTTACATGGATGAAGCTGTTGTAGTTGTTTGGCTCTTGATATGAGTTGTCACCCATCACGGTCGTAAGGATATTCTGAATCTCTGGGGTTTTTTTAGTAGTTTCCAGTAAAGCTCAAGAGGTTCTTGCCTACTTTCTACATCCATATCAGAACGCTGGAAATAAGCAGTGCATGTTGTCTAATACTGTAGTGACATAAGCGGTTGAGCCATTCTCTGTGTTGCTCAAAAGGAAAGTGCTCTCGCATCATCTGTCTGAATGGTTTTGCCCTCTCCTTGGCACTTTAATTGCTTAATTCAGTTTTGTGCTCGTTTAATAGTCAAATTGGCTATCCTGTTTGGACTTGGTTTGCTGCTAGAGCGGTCAGTTTAACTGGTATTTCATAATGGTCTGGTGAGGACCCTGAATAAAAGCACGATGAGGAGCAGAGATACCTGCCCTATGCAAATAGAGTACTGGAAATGCATAGCAGTGGGTGGAGGAGAAAATGTGTGCAGAATAGGATTCTTTCTGCATTTCTGTGTCAGTTTGCTGTAGAATTGATTTAGGAATAATGTGAAATTGTGTTCACCTGCAAGGTCCCGTTGGTAGACATGTTAAACTGTATTCAAAACCCACTTATTTTAAAACCTCATTGCTGGAATAGGAGATAGTGCCAGTCTTTCTCAAGGAGAGTTTTGATTAGGGTGCCTGATCAGAAAATCAAGGTGGGAGTTTGTTTTCATTCCAAGTCCAAGGAGTCTCAGACCTGTGGTTCCTTATCCTTCTGAATGCTCTTCTAACTTAAAGGTTGTAGGCTTGACTAGGAAGAATCCTCTTATACCTAGCACTTTGTGAAGAATGCGAGATGGTGGTGGACAAGAAGCGTAACTGCCAGTTCAGTGTCCAAACAGTAGAGAGGAGAGTGGAGACATTAGTCTCCAGTTATAGAGTAAAGTTGTACTGATATTACAAACAGAATACAGTGTGAATGTAGTATTGGAATGCAGTTTTAGAACTTGCTATGACTGGAGATAAATGTCTTGCTGTGGCAAAATTTGGAATCAACATGACAATTGTCTTGAGCATTTATAGATCTTATTTAATTGAATGTTATTTTGAATGCTTATTGATTTCAGAATCTGCCAGTAATGTATTGTACAAGGGTGGACTGAAGATAAGCTGCTAAGTCTCATCTAAGTGTTGTCTGTATTCTTCATGCGTTAAATATTTCTTGAAGCGTTTTGAAAGTTGATTTCTCAACTGTATGCAGGTTCAGTTACTGATCCTTAATAAATCCGGTAAACTCTTAGCAAAACTATTATATGCTTTCTAAAGCTCTTAAAGGCATTGACAGGGATTCTTCCTAATATGCTTTACTGCCTCAGTATTTGCTAGCAAAGGCTGTCATTTAATTCCTGGGTGAGAGACTATTTACGTTAGTTTCTGTCTCCTGTTCTGGAACACTGGGCCTTTTGGGGCTAGATTAGATTGGGTTTTGACAACACACTTGTTTGAGGCCTAACAAGCTGCTATTTATGTAGGTATCTATCTTAATTCCTTGCTTCCAGGCTTGTTAGGTACAACTGCCTGTTTGAATGGGTTGAAATTTTTATATACTTCAAAGCTTTCTCAGTTTAATTTGAGACCAGTTAAATACAAAGTCTATTTAAACAGCAACGACAACAAAGGGCCAGATTTTTGTTTTAGTGCTGTTAACCACAAGTAATATTCTGCTTGTAGGTAGCTTTGTGTGGAAAAATGCATGTGCATGTAACAAAAGTATGGTTGAGTATACATACGAATTTTCTTTCCTGGTTCAAATACAAATAAAGAGTTCTGAAAATGTTTGCTTTTGAAAAAGATCAGTCTGGATAGCTAGATATTTTCATTTATCATTTCAGTCTGTGTCACATTAATTCCTTACAAATTTTGGTGAAGGTGGAGACCTTTCTGTAGTGATCTATCAATATGCTTATTGTCCTTATTTTTGTGGATCTTACTCCACAAGCTACAAGATGAAAAATTAGGCATGGATGAAGACTGAGAATTTATGTGAACTAACGTTCATTGCACTACTTACAATAATGGACTACCTTTAGTATAACTACATTTGCCCTGGTATCAACTTTGACAGTACCCATTTATCTCATTTGCAAATAATGCCTTGGTGTTACATGACAAGTAGAGCTTTGAATAAAATCGGTTTAGATTTACATGCGAGATCTTTTTCCTGTTTTGATATGAATGCATGCACCTTGCTTTCTGTTTTTCCCGACTCTTTGTGCAGTTACATAGTAATCTGAGGTAGCAGGGACCGTTAGATCTGTCACAATTGTAGATAATGCAACAGCAGTGCTGTTCTGAATTGCAAGTGGAGCCTGAGATGAAAATATGCTGGGAACTCCAAGTTCATTTGTTGTGTGTCTCCATCAGAATAACCTGCATAAAGTATGCCTCTGTTGCAGTGGGGAATTTTTTGTAAAGTGTCTTTGATTGTGATTAATGATAGTCTGCTTAGTAGTAGCAGTTCTCTCTGGTATCTCGGTCACTGAACCTACCATCTTTGCACACTGTGTTTATAGCTCAGTGAACAGTGAAAGGCCATGAAGGCCAACAACTGCCAAGAAAAATGTCAGGGCATTCTGGATTTCTAGAGGTTTGTTAGATATATATTTGGAGGTCTGGATAAGGTATGCTGTACTCTGGCAGAAATTGACATTGGTAAACATTATAAGAGCAAAGGAGGTGGTTCTGTTCAAGCACTCAACATTTAGCTCATGTAGTGTGGTCATATACAATATCTACTCAAACTTATGTTCTAGAGGGTCTTTAATCATGCTCTTTCATACCTTGATTTCAAATTATGTAGTGATTGGTTCTGAGTATACTATTATGTGTAGTAGAAGATAACCACTTTTACTTAATTTTTTTAACTAACAAAATTAAATCTTAATTTTGAAGAGAATATCAGTTATTTGCTATTAGTGAAGATCCATTAGAAATGCTTAACAAGTTTATGGAATTTGAATTTTGAGGAGATTCCCAGATCTTTTATAGGGTAGTAGTGTGGAGGCTGGCCTTTGATACATTTAAGTAGTCAGCTGATAATCTTATCAAGCTACTGTCAGTATTGACATTTTAGATAAACCTGGAACCACAAATGTTTTAGCCAGTGGTGGTGTGGCGTATAGTTGTTAGGCAGCAGGCATGATTACTATGTGGCTTTCATCTCTAAGTGTGCATCCATTCCTTTATTAAATTTCTGGCATAAGTAAGAGGTTTATTTCCAAACCTTTGAGTCTGAGCTTGACATGGTCCTGCTGGGTTTGGCACCTCACAGAAGGGAAGCTATGCCTATGTCTTAATCGAAGAAAATGATGCAATTCAATGGCACTGTCCCTCTGTAAGGCAATGATGTTGTCTTTTAAGAGATGTCTTGTATGTTCTTAACAGCTATGTCTTTCTAAAGTAGAATCAATTCCAAGGTATTTCCTTATATTTCAGAAACTCTGTGAAACATTCATGACTCTTGAGATTGTACTGGTGCTCCCCTCTGTAGTGAGTCCACAGTATGGTTATGGTATAAGTGATGCGTGTAATGATAAAAGGGTTCCTACTGTATAACAGTAGCTGTACAGCCAATAGTTTGAAACAGTTGAGGACTATAAATATAAGAACAGTTTTGAAGAGCTAGATATAATTCGTATTCAAAAGCTGCATGCATTCAAGTGTGTTTTACATAAAATTGCACATAAAAAAATTCTGTTAAGGTGTCTGCTTATCACATGCATCAAGTTCTATGCAAAAAGAAGATTTCACAAAACCTTAGTCATAAAAAGATATTAATCACTAATAGAAAATTTGAAATAGCTGGAAACTCAATTCGTACTTCTCAAGATAAAGATACGAATGAAGTTACCTTAACGTTTGCAAAATGGAGTATGTGCTCGTTTCACCCTAAGCTTTATTTCTTAGAATTCATTGGGTTCTAGAGGTTATACTCCATATAAACCCATGCTTTTTCCTTTGTTATTTCAATACGAAACTAATTAATACAGTCTTTGTCACTTGCTTGTGTTTACTATAGTAATAGTCTAGGTATCTAAGAAATTTAAAGCATTTGATTGGAGATCTAGACCCGAATTAAATACACAGGATGCTAACGTGAGTTAATATGAGATTGCTTCTTGAGGTAATGTTTTATATTAATGGTTTCCTTAAATTATGTTTTATGTATAATGTATTAACTATTTTGTTGTGTACGATTGATTTCAAACATCTGCTAAGAGCAATACTGAACACCTAGGAGATAAATAATTAGTTGTAATTAATTCTTGATTTGTTAGGGAATTTACAGAAGTGACAGTGGCTTATAAGTTAAAATGGTGCTGCTTCTGTAGAAGTAAGCCAGCATGCAACTACTGAAACCTTGAGAATTATCTCAGATCTTTTATCTGAGTCAGTGTCATAATTTTAGAATCTGTCACTCCTGTGGTTTCAACCAGTGATGTAATCTGGGTTTCACACTCTGTTACTACATGGCTAAGTTACTGAAATATTTTCTTCCAGATATTATTCACACAGCTTCTTTTTTAACTCATTCAAGGTTTCCTGGCATGTTCAAGTTCCAGTACCTATGGAAATTCCAGGACTAATGCCACCTTATAAGTAATGAGTACCGTCAGTCTTTGGCGGACTATATGAAAACAGTTGGGAAGGGAAAAAGAATGTAAACTCTGTTAGTGCCAGCAGCAGCCCCAGAATTAGAAGAATGCAAGATGGTAGAGGATAGGAAGTGTAGCTGCTAGGTGACTTCAGAAAGGGGGAGTGGGGACACAAGACAAAAAGTAAATTTTGTGAGTGCTGGTGTCAGAGTGTGTTTCATTTCGTGGTCAGCCTGTCTAGTGGATGTCTCTGTGGGTTTCTTGTACTAGCATTGAAGTATTTTGAATGTAGTAACAATGATTAGCATTTTAAATTCTAATTTGTCTCATGTCTGGTAATGTGTCATGAGGTGGTAAATATAAGAGATTATACTTCCAAGCTATCTGCTTGCCATGTGCTTTTCTAAGCAATTACTGGCCCCCATACAGAAAGAGTAGAAATCGCTGGGCATTTAGCTTGTGCTGTCACCGGTGGCATCTGAGGAACAGGCAACATTCGTCTTGTGTTTTCCCCTGTGAAATGGTAATATCTGATAGAAGTCTGGGTAGGAGAGTTGTGGGGAGAGGACTTCACAGTAGGTGAATCCAACAATCTGAGTCAATATGTTTTTATTTCAAATTTTGCATGTCTCTATGTTTAAGTTAATCTGGTGCAAGTCTCCTGTTTTGCAGTCTGAAAAGCAGACAAGCATCCACTGGAATTTTTCTATTAATTGCTCTTGCCTAGATTTGAACTCTTTTCTGGCAACATGCAAGACTATTCTACTTGTTTGTGGGTTCTGTTCTTTTGACTTGGTGGTTCAAAGCCAGCCCTGTTCTACTCTTACTTTTCTATCTAACTCTTCTGTTCATCTAGGTTTGGGTTTTTTTTCCCCAAAATTTATTCTACGATTTTTTCTGTGTTAGTATTGCAGGGAGTATATTTGTACTGTTAGGTATTACTGTACTTATCAGTTGGTTTCCTCCAAAGAGGCTACTATGAATGTGAAATTTGCGTTGCTTCTTGTTTTGGTATTTGATTAGTTTCTTCAGTAAGCAATTAGCAAATGCTTCACAAGTTAGAAATGTTACTGCTAATGTTTCAGCACTTACAAACAGTGGTTTCTCTGCTTGGGTGCATAAAACATTTGTTCCAGAAATTTGTAGTTCTGGAATGTTTGCTATGTGGCAGTGTGTGGGATAATAAATCATGAGACACTGAGTAGTTTACAGTAATGCTTTTGCTGACCTGTTATTTTTAATTAAATTATAAAATACTTAAGTTCTTTTTAAACAGAAACCTGCTCCATTTTGAAAGTAAAAGAATATTGAATCTCTCTAAAATGATGTTTGCTACAATTTCATAGCAGTAAGTGATAGAACCATAGAATCCTTTAGGCTGGTAAAGACCCTTAAGATCAAGTCCGCCCAAGTCTGTCTTTTTAATGTTTTTTAGTAAGTTCTTGTGTAACTTGCCAAATAGCAGCTCGGAGAATGAAATATTGCTTTAGCTGTTTTTTAAATTTATTTGAGCTTTGCGAGCTCTACTCAGTTCCTTCAGAGTACTCTACATGAGGTTGATCTGTTAATTTTCTTTTATTGGGCTATTTTAAGACACTTGACCATGAAGATGCTTTGATTTTTCTATTTCCAAAGTTGAAAGTTGGCTTTGAAAGAAAAATTACGATACCAATTTAGTCCCTCTTATTTAGCTAAGCTTCAGATTAACTGTGCCATGGATGGTGCAGCAGGGTTAGGCACAGGCCTGGGTTTAGGTGCTTGGTATGAATTCACAGAGTGCTATCATGACTCATGCTGGATCCAGGTAAATGACTGCTCTGGATAGCACCAACACTAGCTGTGGAAGTATTGACATGTGAAGGTAGAGCCTGATTACTAAACTTTGAGGCAGAAGACCCTTCAGACTATAGTAGAATCTACGTGGGAAAACGTGCTGTTTCCTGTGTTAAATTGTGCTGATTAAGTTGGACATGCTTTGCCTCCACACTTTGTCAGTCTGCATAATGAAGTATAAGGATCTACCTGCTTTCTGGCAAGCAGGTGTAATACAGATTAATACAGACTTAGTTGAAGTTACATTCCTACTGGACCATGTAAATAAAAGTTTTAAAATTCTGTGCTTAAAATTGGATTTTCATAGGATGTGTTGCTTTTTTTTTTTCTGAGGAGCACAGGAAGGACACAGTGTGCAAGAAAGATGAAAATGCTCATCAGTTATTAAAACTTCCATTTGTCAAAATGATGAGCTAACAGTTAGCATAGATTTTCATTTAAAACTAAGTAAACAAAAAGTTCCCACCATTCTTTCAAGTTCAGAACTGACACTGCTGTTTTTCTAGTCTGAGCAGAACTGCCATGTGTTTTTATTAATATTTTTTGTATACATAAATAGTAACTGAGCCAATACGACTCTCTGTTCAAATTATTGGCAGTAGTGAAGCTGAAATCAAGTATCACACTTAAGTAGCAGGCAATAAATAGCATCCTTTACTAGCTGATTGAGGAATATACAATCAAGTCTGTCTAATTTTGGGTAGGGTTTGGTTGTGACAGTACAGCTAGCTCTGACATCTTATATGCAGCTGTCACATGAAATATTTAATACTGCTTGCTCCTGTCTAAAACTTTCTAAAACAGAATTAGTTCTCATTTTGCTGTATGGACAACTTATTCAGACCGAGATAAAGGAGGAAATTTTACAAATGCATCCATTAGAGAACCTGGCTGAGCTCTCTATTCAGGAGTGCAAAGAAAAATGAATCTTCTTTCAGTATGGGACAGTGAGGTGTAATTTTCTTATGTACTTTGCAAAGATTATAGGCAAGCTGCAAGCATTTTAGCATGCAGTTAAAAAAACCCCACAACACCACCCAAAGCAAACACAACTGTTTCTATTTTCCATTAAGTCAAATAGGGGAATGCATTCCTTCAGGAACTCACTGTTGATGTTAGGTGCTCTGTAATAAATGACTTTTTTTTATATGTATTGTGAGTGTTTGATTATGTTACTGAGAGGACTTTTGTTAGAATTCTAGGTATTTGGTACATGTGAATTCTAACACCATGGAGAAACACGCGTATCTGATGCAGAAAAAACTGAGTCAAAACTGTATTACAAAACAATTAAATTTTGATACTGTAACTAGCCCCGACACTGACCTGCGCAGTTAGTCAAATGTGGTGATTTTTTTAGTAGAAAGAGCACTTCACAAGATAATGTAAATTAAATGCTGTAGTAATGTTTCTTACTATCTCCAAAATTGCTGTTGAATACAGGGCTATATACTTTCTTCAAGTTGTTTGAGTAAAAATATTAATCCAAAGTAAATCATGGTAATTTCATTAATAAAGCTGATCTTTAAACTTTTGGCACTTATTTGTGCTTAAGTGCACAATTAGTTACTTACAGATTAAGTATTAATTTGGTTTATAAATGCTTCAGGTGTGACAATAATAAATGATTTCTGTACTGGTGTCTCTGTTTTCTGTTTGTGTTCATATGCTAGTATTGAACTTCCATGGCAGCTCAGAGTCTGGGAACTATTGCTACTCCAGAAAGAAACTTGCAGTTTTATAAAAAAAAGTCTTTTACCTGGACATTAGCTAAAGATGGCATTAAATGATCTTAGATTGATGTTGACAGGCATACTCTATTCCTTAGCTACTGAATTCTGCAGCACAGTAGCTCCTATTGGTGCTAACACCATTCTACTGTGTGGTGGAGGAAGGGCAGTCTAGTCACATCAGTAGCAGCGATGGGGAGGAGGTGGTACAACTTTTGGCAGCCAGTCCTAAATTGGCTTGAGCCTGTTATGAAGCTACATATTTGGCTTAACAGGAGGGATATCCCAAAGGTATCATTATACAGTAGTCAAAGTATAAAATATTCTGTTATACTGACATCAAATAATATTTTAAGTTTGAAGAAACCTGTAGAGGTCATCTGGCTCAACCCTTGGCTCAAAGCCAGTCTAACATCAAAATAGATAAGGTTGCTTGGAGCCTTGTCTAGTTGAATCTTGAAGATCTCCAAAGCTGAGTTTCTACTTCCTCTCTGCCCAGTCGGTTCCAGTGCTTAACCTCGTCCATGGGGGTAGGTTCCCTGCCTTCCCCCATATCTCTGTGAAACTGCCTGTGCTGCAGCTTCTTGATTGCCTCGTGCCTTTTTGTTGTGTACCTCTGAGGTGTTTGCTTCTGTCTTCAGCACTCTTAAGTGGGTTTTATGGAGAGGACAGCAATTAAACACACACCTCACTTCCTCTCCCCTGTAGTCCTTACAGGATTAAAAAGCCCAGTTCTGTGTGGCTTTTACTTGTATGCCATGTGCACCAGCCCCCTAATCAACTAAGTGACCATCTACTGTTTTTTGTCTAGTTTATCAGCATCTCATTTACCTGGGTGCTGAGGAGGGGAACAGTACGAAGTACTGGGATACAGCATCATCAGTGCTGACTGCTGGGGAATAGCAGCTTCTTGCCACTTTTTGACTGCAGTTTTGCCAGTGCAGCAGTGGTAGCTGTTGGCTGGGGTAAACCCAAACACCCACACAGCTGCTTGATCACTGTCCTCTCCCTCAGGATAAGGAGAAAATAGAAGGAAGGCAAGAAGACTTGTGGATCAAGATAATGACATTTTAGTAGGGAAAGCAAAAGGAAGAATTAATTCCCTACTTCCCGCTGGGAGGGAGATGTTTGGTCACTCCCTGGAAAGCAGGGCCTCAGCATGCATAGTGGTTGTTTGGGAAGACAAACACCATAACTAAAAATGTCCACCCTTCCTCCTTCTTTCCCTGACCTTTTACTGCTGAGCACAGCATCATGTGGTGTGGAATATCCTTTTGGTCAATTTGGGTTCATTGTCCTGGCTGTGTCCCTTCTCAATCTCTTGTCTGCCCCCATCTTACTTGCTAGGGGTGGGAACAGTGGAAAAGAGAAAAAGCCTTCGTGCTGTGCATGCACTTTTCAGCAATAGCAAAAACACTAGTGTGTTATCAACACTGGTTTAACCACAAATCCAAAGCACAGTGGCCATATGGGATGCTGTGAAGAAAGTTAACTCCACCCCAGCCAGACCCAGTGCAGCAGCCTGGTATGCAGTTCACTTTTATTGCCATAAGGGCCCACTACTGACTCTTCAGGCTGTTGATCCCCACAGTTCTTTTCCGCGAGGCCTGACCCATTAGTCCCACGTCTGTTATTGCATGGGTTATTCTGTGCCACTTGCAGGACTTCACATTTGTCTCTGTTCACTGTCATGAGATTCCTGTCAGCTCAGTCCTCTAGCTTATTGAGGACCCTCTGCATAGCATCTCTGTTCTCCAGTGTTGTGACCGATTCCTGCCTCCCAGGCTGATGTTGCCTGCAGACTTGATGTGGGTGCATTCCATCCTGGCTTTCAGGTCATTGCTGAAGATGCTAAACTGTATTAGCCCAATGTCATCTCCTGAAGATTGCCTCTTCTGGTTGTCTTCCAGTTAGATTTTAAACTGTTGACCACAAGCCTTTAAGTCTGGCTGTCTAGGTAGATTTTCAGACACCTTGAAGTTGATATTTATCCAGTTTGGTACAAGGATGCTATGGGAGATGGTGTCAGAAGCCTTAGTAGAGTCAAAGTAAATGACATCTATTGGTGTCCTTCATTGCCAAAACCGGCCATTTCCTCATGAAAAGTTATCGTTGGGCACGGTTTGCACTTTACAAAGCCGTGCTGGCAATTCCCAGTCACCTTCTTTTTGTTCATGTGCCTAGAAATGACTTCCAGGAGTATTTGCTGTAGAGTTAGCGTGAGGATCAGGGTGAGGCTGACAGTCTCATAATGTCTTAGGTTCCCCTTTTTGCCCTTTTTGAAGATTAATACAGCCTTTATCACTGGCTTCCCATGGTCACAGTGACCCCTAAAGAGGAAACTTTTCTTTGATTGTATTGGAATTGGACAACTGATGATCTGTTTGCATTAGAAACACCTGTAGACTGTGTGAAGATTATACTTGCTTCTGCAAAGCCATATTGAGAAAGAAGAAGTGCGAGAGGGAGAATTCAGCACAAGTCAGACAAAGTGGGTGTGCTGGCTTAAAGGGATTAGATCACAGCTCCAAGAGTTCCATAAATTTTTCAAAGAAAGAAGCAGACTAAAGAAAGTGGAGGTAAAGTAAACCGAGGTTGTTGAGACAGAAAAAAACCTGCATTTTTTTTCCCTGGCTGCTGACAGACATAGTAATTGTTTTTGTAAACTTTGTATTTTAACATAGCGTGCTTTATTTATTTATTTAATTTCTTAAGCATTGAGAATGGTATCAGGGTGTCTGGGAAACCTTATGCAATCTACTCCAACAAAAAGTAGTCTGCCTGTGTTGGTTTATTCTTGCAAGGTCCAAAAGATGGTTACAAGGACTAGAACGCTGCAGAATTTTAAGAGGTTCATGTGCAACACTGAAGACCATTTAATACAGTGTGGAGGACTTATAAAAGAGGTTTTTGGTTAGGTGTTGATTAAAAAGGCAGTTAGAGGAATTGAGCTTCAGACGCCTTTGAAGTTGAGTAACTTATTATCTGTTTGCATTAGAAACACTAGCAGACTGTGTAAAGATTATGCTCGCTTCTGTAAAAAGAAAAACAAAGGCTTTTTAGAGATGAATGATTTGTTCTTAAAATGTCCTGATTTTGAAATTTCCACCTTGAGACCCTTACATTTTGGTATTAAAAATTAATTTGTAACATACTTTTAACTATTGAAGGTTTTTATATTGGTTAGGTGTTTGAAATATAGAAACTAAATGTATTTTCAAAGATCAATAAAATCTACTCTAATGAATTTTCACACGTTTATTTTTCAGGAGCTGGTGAATCAGGGAAAAGCACAATTGTCAAACAAATGAAGTAAGTATGGTGAAATACTATGATAGAGAAATATTTTTTTATTTGAATAGAGAATTTATTTATTTTTCCTTTCGTAGGATTATCCATGAAGCTGGTTATTCAGAAGAAGAATGTAAACAGTACAAAGCTGTTGTCTACAGTAACACCATTCAGTCCATTATTGCTATTATTAGAGCAATGGGGAGGTTGAAGATAGACTTTGGTGATCCAACCAGGGCTGTGAGTATTGAAGTACACACACAGACACACAGCTGAAATATTCATTCATTTTCAGTTTTTGTCTGTTACTGTTTCCTGAAAAAATCTCTTGATATCCCAAATCTTCTTTGTTGGATGCAAATTTTGATTGAAAACCAAATGCCATTGGTCTTTACAAGACAAGGTGACCTACAGAGCGATCAGCAGTGGGTTGATTTACGACAGCTATTTGGTTTAGATACAATTCTCCAAATTCTGTCTAAATTTGGAAAACTAAACATCCAAGTCTTAGGGAGTTTTTGAAAAACATTAAACTATGAAGTCATGTCTCTTTATTTGCGGGGACTTCTGGGCTCTTATGTTCTGTAAGTCATTTAACTTAGATACCTTCATGTTCCTTAAAAAACATAGCTTAAATAGGTAGGCATCTAGCTATTGTTTGCACTTCTTAATTAGATCATAAGCACAGCGTTGCCTGAAACACTTCTGTCCTCTGAGCTTGATCCTGTTTCATACTGATTTCCAATGGGGAGGACTTTATTTTAGTCAAAGCAGAGACATGGGCATAGCCCTGCTGCTGGTATCCCGTTTTTTTCATGATACCATAAGGATTAAGGATTTTTCCCAAGAAATAGGAGACCTTTTTCTAAGCTTTTTTATATATTTTCCATCTCATTTTGTCTAATGTCCAGCATACAAACCTGTGATGGGTCTATTTGCCATTCCACCTATTGAAGGTGGTCTTCAGAATTGATTCTATTGGCTCATTGTTTCTCCAGTCCTAACCCTATACTCTTACCTGTGGTGACGCTGATTAAGTCCACGCCTGATCTGGAGGTTAGAGGCTCTGAAGCTCTGTAAAATGCTTAGCTTAAGTGGTTTTGCTTGTCCTCTGGTTACAGGAATCCGCTCTGTGCTGCAGTGCTGAATTTGGTCACCAAAGCTGTTAGTCTGAATAGCATTGCAGCTTAGTTCGGAATGTGTGCCTTTATTTTCATTCCACAGAAATCAATGTCAGAATATGGAATGCTCAATAGTACAGTTTTTGAAGCAGGACCTGGCCACATTATCGCTGTCTTGCAGGGAAGATGGAGGAAGGTTTTTTTTTTTGCTGTTCATGTATTGAAATAAGTATGTAAGGTAGTCAGAGGGATATTTTGTCATAATAAAGTTCTTTCCATCATGTTAAGGTTGAATTACAGTTTGGGAGGAGGAGGAGGGTCTTGAAAAATAAGAAACAGTATGTAAAGTCTTCATTCATGACAAAGTCTTGTGTTCAAGATCTTATTGATTGCTTAAAAAGCAATTTATAAGTATTAGAGAATATACCTTCAGTGACCTTGTGAAATGCATTATGTATGGTTGTCATAAAGAAGACAAACATTCATAAGATTATGTAAAGTGAGTCATAAAGTTGTATCTGAAATCTAAATTTGATTGACAGTTGTGAATTATTAGTTAATTTTCATTTTGCTTTTTGATAGTCATTTTTATGTATGTATGTTAATTCTACCTGAAACCTGTTCAATTGTAAACATAACTAGTAAAAGCTTTATTTTCATTGGTTATTACTCTCTATATTTATTCTCATGTTTGCTGTTGTCCTCCCTTAAGACCAAAGTTTTCCAGGGCAGCGACAGTATCTTATTGCATGTTAGTTCAGTGTTTGTGCAATGGAGTCCTCTCTGGAGTCTGGCAGTTAATGTTGGAAAGAGGCAGATGGTAGACTCATGTTACTAAATACATAGTAAGAGAAAACGGAGGAGGAGTAAATTTAAGTGTTAGCAGATAAAATGACTAACAAGATTTTGAGGGCTATTTTATGTATGATATCAATGTGAAGTCATCTGAGTTTGTCGACTTTAGAGAGCTATATAAATGGTGAGGCAAACTTTTGTCAGGGATAATCTTAAAATAGCTGTCTATCCCTTTGCACGTACGCAGGTCTTGGTGGTCCAAGCTCTTTTTTCAGAGCAATGCTGCTATGGAATGTCAGTACTAGATTTTTACCATTTGTAAAGTCAAAAATGGAAAAAGGAATTCAGAGTTTGTTATACATCAGCCTCACATTTTTTAAAAAAATGTATGGTTACTCAGTTATTACAGTATAGCCTTTTTAATTTTCACAGAATCACAGAATCTCCTAGATTGGAAAAGACCTGTAAGATTGTCTAGTCCAATCATTAACCTAACACTGACAACCCACCACTAAACCATGTCCCTGAGCACTATATCTACATGACCCTTAAATACCTCCAGGGATGGGGACTCCACCACTGCCCTGGGTAACGCGTTCCAATGCCTGATGACCCTTTCAGTAAAGAAATTCTTCCTAATATCCAATCTAAACTTCCCTTGGTGCAACTTGAAGCCATTTCCTTTTGTTCTATCACGCGCTCAAAATTGTAATTCCTGAGGAAAACCGTTACATTCAGACTCTTTTTCCTTAAATTTCTGAGGGGAATTTGTGAGGGTTTTAATCTGAATGGAGTAAGTTTGTCTGGAAAATCATTTCATCATACTCATTTCTGTCATAAGACTAATGGTAAAGCAATAAGTTGAACTTTTTCTATTTTAAAGCTGTTGAATCAAGGGAGCAGGGATTACACCAGCAGCTTCACTAATGGTCGGTCTCAAGACTGGTGTATCTTCCTTTGTCCTACAGGACTTTTCAGTACTAAAGTAGACTGTATGTTTTGAGAGACATTTAGTGAATGTGCTTTAAAGGACTATGGAACACTTTCTAAATATAAGATTTGCTCTAATTAGCTAGAGGGATGCTTAAATTAATTTTTTTACATTATCGCATTTATGAAACCTGGTAGAAAAATAGTGATACCTAGAGAGGAAGCTGCCCCATTCCAGTATAATTAAACAAAAGTATGTAGCATTGGTTAATAATGAAAATAGGACTTGATATTGCATGCTACCTCACTCATGGTGTCTGCAGTATTTGACATCCGTAGAAAAGGGAGTATGGGGGTAAAAGAGACCAGTTCTTTCTTATTTTAATGTTTAGGCTTTTTTAGAAGCTGAAATGGATTCTCTTGTTCCACCTTCCCTTTCCCAACCCCCCTATTTCAGAGCATGCTATTTAGAGCTATTTGAAACGGAGTAAATTTTGTATGTTTGAAGGTCAGACTATGTTAGGTATAAGTGGCGTAATCATTCATGACAAAACTGACTGTCAGTTTCAAAGCTGTTTCCATCATGTGTCCTAATATATTGGCTTTTCTTCAAGATCTGCTGCTTTTATGAGTTGTAGGTCCTTGGCATTTGCATCTACAAACGATATTCGACATCAGAATTGTCATTCAGGTTTCTTTTGTACAGGCATGTTGCTCAAACTACAGTCAGTGAGTTCTAACTGTCCAACCCTTTGATCTTTACTACTCTGGGTTTTTATGCAATTATTAGTGCCATCAATTGAATTTTTACTAGTTGTCCACAATTTGTCCTGTGCATGTACAGTAGTTGGTATTATGTTAATTTGTTTCACAAATGTTCCTTTTTATATTTGTAGCTATTTTAGCTTTCAAAAGACTTTTTGAACTATGTATCAGTTACCTGTTGTTCATATGTATAACTACATACGTTTACATGTGGATACACACAAATTCAAGTTTGCTTTGCGTTGACTGAACTAGAAGCTCTTTGTTTTCAAGCTGTGACTGTCGGTATTACTCAATCCATCTGCAAACAATTTCCCTGTTAGCTGTCATGATCTTTGATTATTTAAGTCTACAGCAGACAATATCTTCGGAACAGTCACTACTTTCTGTGCTTATCCTGAAAATGTAGGCTTTTTTCACAGCTTATTGTTTGAATAGCAAAGGTGACAGAATTGTCTTTTTCTACAGATTTGTATCTGTATCTACACTTACTGTTTTGTGAGAATAACTTTACATGTTGCTTGTTTTAATCCTCTTTCTTTAAATACTTTTAGTTCCCAGCTGATGTGCCTAAGTCTCTCTTTTCTCCTTCTTCCTTTCCACTATCATCTGTTCTTTCTTTTAATTATTGGACAAACAGTACGTGCTGTGGGTAGTAGTTACAAGCCACAAGTATGTTGATTTTTCTGGCTGACATACCTTGGCATTAGATCACATACAGCTAATAACCAAGGCCAAGCAACTACCCACAGGAGAGTACTAATGCGGATCCCTTTCCTCTGCTCTGTTGCTATCCTTTTTCCAGTGCCTTACAGGTCCAACATTTTTAAGTTTCTTTCCTCAGTCAAAATTGGATGGAGGTAGCCAACTGGTCAAATTCTGTTACAGGATGCCGGTGGATTGACCTCCTGTACTCCATTAGCCTCACTCTCTAAAGCAGTCATTATACATAGTCTTAAAATCCAGCATTTGCTGTCTTAAAATCTTGATGTTTGCTTGATACGGCATTACCAAGAAAACTTTGTCTCTGTAGAAGAGTTAAGGTAATGGATATTTGTAACTGATTTATCTGGAAAGGCTTCAAGAAGTATTTTTCTGTATCCTGATGCATGATTTGGGAAAAAATGATCATTTGTCACTTTCAAAGAAAGTTGATTTTTGAAGCTTAAGCGATTAATGTGCTTTCTTCAGTCAGTCAACATACATCTGCATTTCTCAAGGTTCTAGTATGCGTTGGAACCATTCTATTCAGTTTGTGGTATTTGATAAACAAGATTAACTTGAGACTTGAGCACAAAATATGTTACTAATTTGGTTTATAGAAGCTTAGTTAAGTTATAAACAGATCAGAATAAGCTTTATCAGTCAGTGAGAAAATTGATTAGGTAGTCTTTCAGTGTTGAAAAATGTGGGAATTAATATCCTATGCAGAACACTAAACCCAGTTGTCTTCCTTCACGTTTTTTGGTTTGGTTACATTCATGTTTACCAGGTTAAGAAAGTAGCTCATTTGCTGAATATAGTTCTTAGGTGATAATGCTTCCGTTGTATTTCTTAATGTTTGTTTCTCCACTTTCTGTTTACATCTTAAAGGATGATGCTCGGCAACTCTTTGTGTTAGCTGGAGCAGCAGATGAAGGATTTATGACTGCAGAGCTTGCTGGAGTTATCAAGAGACTGTGGAAAGACAGTGGAGTTCAAGCTTGTTTCAACAGATCTAGAGAATACCAGCTTAATGACTCTGCTGCCTAGTAAGTACTATGTGACAAAAAAGAACTCTTTTTGTCCTGTAATAGCTAAAGGAATAGAAGTCTCATCTTTTGAGGAATCCTGCTCCCATGTAGATGGAAAATATAGAAGTATCTGGACAAAGATACTGTCTGCTTGGGTGAAAATGCTGCAACTAACCTTCAGGGTTGGAAAGGAAGAGGTGTGGTATAATTATGAATTTGAGTTATGTTCCGACCAGTTGTTTCATCCTCTTGAGGAAGGCAAAAATTGCTTTAAGGTGCTTTAATGCGTTACATAGCGTTTTTATTACAAAAACATGACTCAATACCTGTTAGTATCTGAACACGTTCAGGAAACTTGATCATGTGATGTGAAATCTGTATTACCAAGGATACTACTTTCATGTTCATAATAGTTTGTTCTGTTATTCAACACTGCTGCATTTTATTTGTTAATTAATGGTCTCTGTTAGAAATGTGTTGAGCAAAGGTAACAACCAGGATGTGTCTTCTGTGCTAGGGTAGTTATTAAAAAAATAAAATAGTAAGAAATCAAGGGTGTGAGAAATAAGATGTGATAACAGCAAGTAATGGTAAGCCAGCAAGGAAAAGAGTCCATTGAGGGAGAGGTAAGATGGTAAAGAATGACATAGCAGTGATATTGGCCTTACAGGGCAAATTTTTAAAGCTGAATTGACTTGTAGTATTTGAAATTGTTTTTCACTTTCCTTAAAATAAAGTACTTCTGTTCTATAGAATAACTGTACGTAAATAAACAACGCACAGGTAAGGTAACTGAGAAGACTACAGCTGGACTTATGTAATTATAGGCATGTTGAATGAATAGAAATGTGATCACATTGTATTGAAATAACGCTGATACTTCCAGCACGATTGTTACTTGTTTGTTGAAGTTCTCCTAAGGGTACAGAAGGTAGATGGCAACAAGCTGAGCTCACAATGACAGATCTCTTGACTTAAGAAATAGCCCTTCTATAAACTTTCTTTGATTTGGAGGATCACTTACTTTTCTCTAGTAATCTCCTCTGCTCTATTTTGTTGTTTTAGATACCTCTACCTCCAGTTTCATAAAACTGTTCTTGCCATACAATTATGTCCTTAAAATTGCTAGTGTCTGGTTAGACTGAAAGAAGAACATAATGCCTTCCCTATTTACCATGGGAAAAGCACAAATAAGATTTGTATGGTTTTTAGAAACACTGGGCTGCTTTGCTTGCGTCACAAAAATTTTGGCAATGAAAGTATACTCTTGTCAAAAATGTGTGCAATTAGAAATTCTCAATAGAAAGTTAATTGTTATGTATTAAGCATTTTCTTAAAAACATTAATTCTGGCCAAAACACTGGGTTGTTCTTTTCATACCCGTTATCAGATTCAAGGTAATTTGGGGCTTTGGTTATAGTTAAAGTAACTTATAGTTCAGTAGGTTACAAAGATGGAGTTCTTCTAGTTAGTGCAAATAACATTGGTCTATGTGGACCCATGTTTGTATTTTGGGATTTGAGAAGAATTCTTTGTAGTGGAGTCAGTTGCAAAAGTGTTCTTTCTTCTAGGATGAAATATCTTTGTGTCTCTAAAGTTTATGTCAAAAAGCCTTGGAAAATTGAGGGAAATAATGTCTTGTCTTTTGTCCTATCTCAGAGAAATATATTCTGTGGAAGTCAGACACAATATAATGAATGGACCTAGAACTTCTGTAATTCTTTGTAATTATCTTGTTACTGTTTTATGAATAACTGAAAGCAGTATTTATTTTTACCTTCAGTTACTTGAATGACTTGGACAGGATAGCACAAACCAGCTACATTCCAACCCAACAGGATGTTCTCAGGACTAGAGTGAAAACTACAGGAATAGTGGAAACTCACTTTACTTTCAAAGATCTTCATTTTAAGTATGTAAATCGTGCTGCATGTTCGTCTGTCTGTTACGGTTTTTATAAAGTTCTAGAAGATGGACTTTCAATGATGTAATGTAACAGATTTGTCTAACCACAACTTTGATACCCCGCTGCCTTTTACTCTGAAAAAAATTCCTCGTGCTCAGCTCAGTTTTCTGAAGGGATGTGGGAGCTGTTGGAACTCCTGTAATAACTCAGAATAAATATGCAGATATCAAGTAGTAAATGCTTTGGGTTTATTGGAAGCTTTTTGTAAAGATATTTTATATGTAAATTAAATCTCAAAGTAGTCCGTTTTCTGCCATGTTAAATAACAGTTCTTCTATCAGATTCTTCCCTTTAAATTCAGTTGGAGACCTGGAGGCTTGTAAATGTTTGCTGATGTCGTATGAAAAAGTAAAGCCATTTTCCTGAAGAACTGAATTTAAATATATGTTGTACTTTAAGGTAGTACTTTATTTAGTGATGAAAGAATGTGACTTATTTTTCTTGTAGTGTGGGATTTACAAAATAATGTTAATATTCTGAACATTTTATGTCCAAGGACATTCATGGTGAAAGCATAGGATAGTATAAATGTAATAATATTCTACCTCGTACTCATCAGGAAGACTGAGAAGAAAACTCAGTAAAAACTCATATTTCATCTGCATTTAGATTGTGCAGAGATTGTTGTCAGCATGGCTATACAATATATTTGTTTAGTATCTTCATGGAAAACTTTTTCATGTAAATGCGTAGCAAGTACTGTAATATGGATGCTTCAGGACCGTCAGTACTGTGAAAATGTATTTTGTTTCCTTGTTTTAGGGTTTAAGTATACAAATACTGGTAAATGGGAGTGAATCTTTTGCAAACCTAAGGAGAGTAGTCCTTAGCCAACCCTCAGGAGAGGTCTTCAGTGTTCTGAGGAGCTCTCCATTTTCTCACTCGCTGGTGTTTCTTGTTGAGTTCTGTATTGTAGATGGACTTAAATTCTACGTGCTCAGTGAATTTGTATGCCGGTAGCTACATCCAGTTTGTACTGATTATTGGGACTGTTATAAGGACCATATGCTTACAGTCCTACGAAATCCATTATAAGGACTGTACAATGTTACTTCTGTAACGTGTAACTGTAAGACAGGCCTTTGGAAGTATTTAGCTGTAATGTTGTACATTTAAACACCTGTACAGGTGCCTTAGGAGATAGGCTTAGTGAGTTATTGGGAGGGTTGGAGAAATATACTCTTACATAACATTGAAAATAACTTTTAAGATGAACTGAAAGCATAAAAGGCTTGATTATACCAAGGTGAGGGTACATAAACATGCCTAGCTGTGCAATATTGTGTACTTCAACGTTTTTTCATTAATTATCTTTCCTGTTTTGCTGTGAGTGTTTAGATTCTTTGAGGTTGAGCTTCATTTCAACCTTCTCTATAAAGTGCTTAGCATAGCTTTGATTATTGATTCAATCTAAAATGCAAATAGCAAGTCGTCTTCATCCTGTTTCTATAGACTATTTTAGAAGTTGAGTCTGATTATTTACTACTTTTTTCTTCAAAGAACACCTTATTCTGTAGAAATGTTCTTCTGATAATTTAAATTTAACAAAATTCTTATGGAAATTCAGGTCTTAGTACAAAATTATAAAACATTAGCATTAGAATTGACAGAAGTATGAAATATCTTCCTATGGGTACAGCCATCGCTAATTATTTGAGAACTAAGTAGAAGTAAGTGGCTGACTTGCATTTATATAGGGTGATATCCAGAGACTTCCCCTCAAAGATATCTCTGAAGGTGAGGAACACTTCTACGGAATCCTTTTTTCATTTGAAAACTCTTAACAGGGAGTAATCTTTAAAATTTTTTAAGATGGCATTATTCCATTTTAGAACATTAAATGGGCAATGAGCATTGTCACTTGCATGATAGTATACACAAGTAGAAGACCTTGTTAGAGGGTATGATGTTTCTGACAGTTTTTGATCAGAAAGCCAAGGGTCTTTTTTTTTCCTTCTAATTTGTTTCCTTCTTTACTTGTTTTTACTGTGGTTTTTTTTTAAGATCAAAATCTAGCAACTCGGAACACTTGAAGATTTCTAAAAATAACAACTGTAATTTAATCCTTTCTAGTGCAATTTACCTAGTCATGTAGCAGAGTAACATTAAATTGGTAGGTTTTTTTATCTACCTGCCTCCCCCGCAATCTTACAACGCAGGGAAAACAGGAAAGGGGGGTAATAAAAAATTCAGGTTGGTTTTAGTAACTTTGTAGTGTGTGAGACTTTCCAGATATGTATCTGTCCTGGTTTGAGGTAAAACAGAACCAATTTTCTTTTCAGTAATTTTACTTTTCAGTTAAGCCTCTTCTAACTCTCTGAAATTAACGTAATATTTTTCAGTGTCCACTTCTGGCAGATAAGGTCTAATACTTATAGTTAATACGAAAGGAGTGTATGCAGAGAGGCTCCTGCTTGTACTTATTGCTGTAACAACCAAGGTCAGCTAACTTTGTTGTGTACCAAGTTAGATGGTTGGAAGCGGAAGAGTGTAAAATGTGTCACGCCTGTGGGGAGGAGCGGACAGGACAGGAGACCCAAAACTGACCAACAGGGTATTCCATCCCATCTGCCTCGTGCTCAGGATAAAAGCTGAGGGATCAAAGGGGTCAGCCTCTTTCTTCAATGGCCCGTGTCCAAGGTGGATTCTGTCTGTCTGCCTTTGACCTCAGTCCGTGGGTTCCTGAATCCGGATCCATCACTGAGTCCAGTCTGGGACTTTCCCAGTGCCTGCCAGTGATGTGATCGTCATCCTGTGGGCTCGATACTGGTTTTGTGTATATTGTATATATTTCATTATTTTCATATTAATATTATTATTTTTCTCTTTTTATTATTTTATTATTAATATTTCATTAAAGGGAAGGTAAAAGAGAGCATTTGTTGTTCAGTTTAGTGGCCAGCCCAGCCCAAACCACAACAGTATCATATTTTTGTAAACACGCTGCCTCAAAAAAATATTTGCCAAATTCAGAGTCTTTTTGCAAGGCTGGGGACTGGAACAAACAACTTTTATAACCTTAAAAAAAAGTGAAAGCTGTCACAATAAATATCTGGTGTCCTTTTGGCCCATGTCACATTTTGTATGGGTAGTAGAATCGTGTTCTTTGCTTAAATAGCCTGAAAGAAGCAGAACATGGCAAATCTGGCAACACTAGCTTTCAAAACCATACTGTGCTAATGAAAGGATCTTGCATAAGTCCTTAAATTTGCACAATTGCAGATAAACCATTCAGAAAGCTACCCATTTATTTAGCTAAGTAACATAGCTTAGTAGAGTGATGACGGGAGAAGTGTCTCTAATGCTTTACGTTTACTTCAGTCAAGTAATTTGTCTTAATGTGGCATAGTCACCTTGTAATCTCATTGGAGAAGTCTGCTTTCTTTAAATAATGGAAAGTCATTAAAGCATTTCTCTAATACCTTCATTCTTTAGATAAGGGGGATAGATTAAAACTTAATTTCTTTCTTATATTTCTTTTTAGTTCATTGTAGACTCTGACTTACCTTGCATGAGCAAAATACGGCTCTTTTGAGTAGTCAAACCATGGACGGTACTATGAATTTTAGCACCTGAAGCAAGTGCTTAAAAGATGGGTTTGCACACAACCTTGTGTGCACACCCTCCCACATTGGAAGGTGGTGTCTGTAAATGATTCTTTCAAAACTTTTTAAAATTTGTCTGGAGATTAAGCAGCTTCTAGGATTGTTTCATTCTTTTGGGACTGTGACCCAACAGGCCTCAGTATGACTTCTAACAGGGCAAATGGAAAGCTTATGAACTTTAAGACCACTCTGTTCAGAATGGCTAATTTTTCTGCAAGATACTTGCAGCCTTATCTTTTTTTATGAATTTTGTGTGCCAAATAGATTTTCTTTTCTGTATGCCTGTATTTCTCTGTACTCATACCATATGGAGAAGCAGCTTCACTACATAAAATAATCCATTGGGTTCTTATTACTTGCTGTTGAGGTGTTTGTTCATTGTGAAACTGTGGTGCCAAAGCTTTATCCAGCACTAGATTTTAGTATATAAAAATTTCAAAGATGAGTGCATAAATGTGGTTTGCATAAAGAACTGGGACTTTGTTAGGTGCGCCATTAGAAAGACAGCCCCAGAAAGAGACAGGCATCACTGGTGAAATACACCACTGGCAGAGAGGCTATTCTGAATTGAAGCAAATATTTCTGGCTAAAATCAATATTTGTGAATAGAAACTAGAAATTACACTTCTATGTTTTAGAAGTTGTCTGTCTTCTGCATTTTTCCTCCCTTCCCAGGATACATGCTGGCAACATAGTCTGAACAAGTCAAAAATCATATAGGGATTGCCTCTTGTGCAGACCTATTTTCTTCACGTATTTTAGCTGTTCTTTGAAAGAATACTTTCTACAACAGTTCTTTATTAATATGGGACATTGTGCCTTGTTTTCTTATACCTCTCAGTTACCATCTTAGTAGTAATATTTTTGCGTTGAGCAGTGCCGTAAGATACTATTGAGCTAGGTGAGACCCTTACAGATTGATATTACAGTACTGCCATCAGTATAAAGCATTTCATTTCTTATGTTCCTTAGAAGATGATGTCCACAAAAAATAAAAGGAGCAATTTTCTTGTTCAGTTTCGCAGTTAATTTTTCTGTCTTGTATTCTCTTCTGTCCTATAAAGAATAAGATTTATTGTTGTTCAACCCTATATGCCTACCAAAACCCCTCAATGTGATAGCCTTATTACTAATATAATTCTGAATTATTTTAGGCCATGCTGGAATATCTTTATAGGAATTATAACTATGCATCTTAACAATTGTTGTTCTGGTCTGGATTTCTCTTCCTGTTTGTATGACATTTTTGCCCAAATAAGGCTTTCGTGATAGAGCTGGCCATTCTACTGCTGACAGCAAAGAGGATGGAGACTGTAGGAATTGGCCTGTTCTCTGTTCTTTCCTTTCTCTCTTCCTCTTCCCATTTGAACATTTTTATACCTACTGAATTCTTTTTCTGTGACAATGTAGAAAAAGCTTAAAATTACTTGTGAAACCCCTGAAGACAAAAGTCAGGCCTCTTTTAAAAGGAATAATTGCATTTCCTTGTAAGTATGAGGGAAAAACTAAATTTTTGCATGATAGAATATCGACTGACACAGCGAAGGGAAGTAATTAGTGACATACTTGCATTGTTTTGAAGCTATAAGTCATTGTAAGAATTTGAGACAACAGACTTCTTTTTTCTGTAATAGGAAGGAAACAGGTGGAAAAAGTCTGTCTTCTCTCTCTTTGAGGAGATCCTACAATGTATATATCACTTAATTTCAGGATACCACTGTTTGTCTCCTTTATTTCGCTTTTTTTGGGTGTTGGATGTCCATCTTCCTTCCCCCCGATGACTCAGAGTTCATTATATCAGGATGCTGTTTATCTGGCTTGCAAAATACTTGAAGTTCCTAATAATGTCTCATGAAAGTTCTGTCTTTGAGTACCTGTACCCCATAATAGTTAGCAAATGGCCATTTAAAGCATTTAGACGGCAGAGAAAAGCAAATCCATTCATATTGTGCTAATTTGCTGATCCTCTGTGTTAAATTCAGGAATATGGTCTTTTCCTATTCTATTTCTGCTAAGAATTCAAAAGAAACAAGATTCACCTTTACAGCCCAGTTTTCCCGCTTAACTGTATTTACAAACCATAGGGAAGATGATTATTCTTCTCATGTAATGCTTATTTTATCTTTTAAGAGAATTTTGAAAATAATTTTATTGTCTCTTAAATATCCCATTTAAACATGGACACTGGAAAAATAGATCAAGTTGCAGTTTGGTTTAGAAGAGAGAGGAGCTGGAACTCAGCAAGATTCAGAGATTCAAGATTAAATTTTAAAAAGTGAAAATTAGATTTCATATATTTATATTCAGAATACTAAAACAACAATAATCAAGTCAGTGTTACTTGTATCCAACTTCCTTAGTATTGCATTATTTCCAAGTATTAAACCAGACACCACTCTGCTCTTAAAGAATCTTACATTGTTGATCAATACCTTGTATTATTTTACACTTTTTATTCTTTTGGGCTAAAGATGGAGTAACACTTTCATCTAGTTTACAATTAGTAAAGCTAACTGTGTATTTTTATTTTTTATAGATTGCAATTAACTTTGTTAATGAAATATAGTACAAATTATTTGTAAATAATCAGTTTTCTTAAGCTTTCATCTCACACCTTCTCATGTTTTGTGAAATGATGCGTGAGAAAACTTTTAAGGCTTTATTAAATTGGGTTTTTATACTGAGATATTAAATAGTAATAAATGTTGCAGATTTTTATGCTTTTTCTTAAATTTAGTGATCAGATTTACACAGCTGATACTTTCAGGTTTTATTGGTTAATATTCAAAAAGCTAGAAATTCCAAAGTTCATTCCCTGCTTTGCATTTCTGTTTTGCAGAATGTTTGATGTTGGAGGCCAAAGATCAGAGCGGAAGAAGTGGATTCATTGTTTTGAGGGTGTTACAGCAATTATTTTTTGTGTGGCATTAAGTGATTATGACTTGGTCTTGGCTGAAGATGAGGAAATGGCAAGTACCTTAATGTTGAAGACAGGAATAGTTGTTGGATAAAAACTAAATAAGTTTGAAAGGAAAGCTATAAATACATCTTTTAGGGGATTACTGCTTTGTAAGATTTATGGCGTTTGTGTAAAAGATCTCAGAAATGGTGATTGTATTCATGCTTTCAGGTTTCAAAGTGTTTCCTCGTATTGTCAGAAGGAATACTGTGAGACAAGTATTCTTTTCAGCTACACTTTTTCATGTTTAAAGGACACATAAATTAATGAGGATAGATTGTCAGTAATACACATTTTAGTCTCTCTATGGACGCTAGAAGTATATAATAAGAAATTGCATAACTTACCTGTTAGTACTCTACCCCATATTTTGTTTTCCTTTCCTTCCTCAGTCTTCAGTTTTTGTTTCTTTCTAAATGTGAAATTTTTGTGAAAATGTGGAGAAAAAAAAAATGCAAAAATTTTTCTCTTCCTTCTCCCTTCCAACCCCCTCCATTCTTTTCCCCTTTTTCAAGGTGTGACTCCTCCCGTATCAGTATGCACAGTGTGCCTGCTTTTCACTGACCCAGTGGTCTAAAGTGATGATTATCTATCGTGCGTGAACCATTAACAGAATCCTGTGATCTTCTTCATGTTCTGCAACTTCTTATAAAGTATAGTTTGGGGAGGAAAGAGAAACAAAAAAACCTTTCAAGTCAAGTGTAGCCAAAGGAGGTCATAGCTAGCACCTTGCTACTTAAATGACTGGAGCTTGGCCAAAGTACTTACATGTTGGGTAATTTTTATACAGTGTTAAAAATTAGGGTAAGAGGAAAAAAAAAAAAACCTGATCACTTGATTCTCTAGTTCTATAGAGCTTTTTTTTTTTTTTTCCTGTTATGCTGGAATCTCAGCCAGGTGCAGAACTTAATTTTCAGTTTCCAGAAGATCTAATCAATATAAGACAAATTCAGGTAGCTCAGCAACTCTTGTAGAATATCTGTACTGCAAAATGTCAAAACATACCAAAAATTTCTAAAATATTAGACAGCTTAAGCCTGGAAATGAGAAGGAAAAAAAAAAAAAGTAGTTGCTTAAACCCTACTCGTGAAAGTGTTCTTTGTAGTGGTCCTGGCCTCTCTGTATTTTATTTCCCTGTGGTAAAATGTGGTTCTGTATGCTAGAAACTTAGTTTTGTAACTTGTCTGGTTCATTTGTAACTAATCAGAAATATGTATCCTGATTTTACTACTGCAGTCTGATAAAATACAAGGTGTTTTTTTCCAATTACAGAATCGGATGCATGAAAGCATGAAATTGTTTGACAGTATCTGCAACAATAAGTGGTTCACAGACACTTCTATTATTCTCTTCCTGAACAAGAAAGATCTTTTTGAAGAAAAAATTAAAAGGAGTCCTCTCACCATTTGCTACCCTGAATACGCAGGTATTGGAGGGGGGTGCAGGTTTCAAGTAATTTTTGGTTAAATTACCTCATTTTTGATGCACAAATAAGGAGGATTTTAATAACTCTAGGTATCTAAACTATTTAAATGAAATAAAGTTTAATATGGGGGTTGTTTTTATGGATCACAAATAAAATAGTGCTGAGTCAGATTCGTCTCTTTAACCAGGGAAATAATGCTGGTCCACTGATAGCATTTGAATGTTACTGCTGCAGCTCTTTTCAGCCTAATTTATTTAGCCCATTATTTTTTTCTGATGTCCCCCTATGTTTGTATTTAGATGTAATTTTTTTCACTAGCAGGAATCCCTGAGGATACATGAGAATTTATTTGAATGGGGAGTGTACATACATGTTAGAAGTAGGTGGCTTATTCCAGAAATACATAGAAAAAGAGGATGATTTAATTTATCGTTTTAGCCTTTTTATGTATCATTTCCATTGTAACTTCAGGCTATGCCATTGTTCAGAAAATCACATGTTGGAGGTAAAAAGCTTAGAGAAATGGGTATGCCAAATGTCTTCAATTAAGTTTGGGAAAAACTCAAAACCTTTTTAAAAACATGAAAATTGAAAGTGAATAACTTGAATGAAGGAAACAAAATATCCTAATCTAGGGAAGTGTGATGGGTCATTAATGACTTATTCCATCTGCCACGGAAGTAAATGGAAAGACTCACCTTCCTGCAGCTGGAATTTAATTGAGTCCTTAGTTTTTATTCTTAAAAATGTGTCCAAAAGGTTTCCTTCAAGATTTATTTATGGTATTCAATGGCTGTGGAATTACCTAAACCTCTCCAGGTTTAGCTTAACTATTTCCAAAGAACCACTTACTTCAGAGATACAATATGCATCTTACTCTTTCTCAGTTCAAAACCTGCTGACTGAGCAATTTTCTCCTTGTAGGATCAAACACTTACGAAGAAGCAGCTGCTTACATTCAGTGTCAGTTTGAAGACCTGAACAAGAGAAAAGACACGAAGGAGATCTACACTCACTTCACGTGTGCCACAGACACAAAAAATGTGCAGTTTGTTTTTGATGCTGTAACTGATGTCATTATTAAAAATAACCTTAAAGACTGTGGCCTCTTCTGAGAAACAGACAAATGGTTGCTAAATGGTAAATTACATGCCTGAAAACAGGACTTAGGCATTTGGAATATGCCAATGCTGTGTACAACCTACATGGATATACTTAATTCTCTTTTATTTTATTTCTAGGTTTGGAGAATGACTTCGCACAATTCTTATCTGATTCTTTTCAAGGTGAAAGAAATACAAAATACATTGTGCTGAATGATAGATCAGTACTGTACTTGCCTGTTTTAACAGCTTTATTTATGTTTGTCTTGTAAATTTAAGTAATTAGTTAACACTGAGATGTCAGTTGATTGTATGTAAACTTATAATTGTAGTAATGTATTTGTATAAACGTTGAACGGAATATTTTAGTAACTTGATGTCCTCTAAAATTTCCATGTTTTATGAAGATACTCTTAGAGGAGACAGACACTTTTTGCCTTTGGATTATTTAAACATCTTGTAAAATTAAATTTTCTTTTCATCTTAAGGGTGCATGCTGCCTTATTCTTTACTTTTGTTGGTAATACTGTATATGGCGTTAGCTTTTTTGATATTTAAACAGCCTCGTACACCTGCTCAGACTTAAGGAAACATAACCAATAAAACTTGTTTTTTGCCTTAAGTTTTGAAAAAATCTTTTTATAAATTTAAGATAAATGCAAAGATTATTTTTTAAATTTAAATTAAATTCACAGTTTATGAAATCTCGGCTTGCAGTCTTTGCAGTGCAAACGTGGCAACACTGAGAAATTGAATTTTAAGGTTCAACTATCATTAAAGCTGATGGAAATGCAAAAAGGAAGTTAAAACCATTCACATCAATAAAAAAGATGTTTGAAACTGTGGTCTTTACTTAGTGGAGCAAATGACAAAATTACCTTTGGGGGTTTTTTATAGACCATTAGCAAAGGCTAGACTTCAGAGTAATATTTTTTCTTGCTTGCTTAAGAAGTAAAATCATGTTCTCCTTAAACTTTTTGCTATTTTCTGGTAATAAAACTAGTTTGATAATTTAATAATCATAGAAATACCAGGTTTTCCCACAAGACATGGCACAGTGGCTTCACAGATTAAAGCAATTTCCTGTTGCATATAACAAGAATCTGCAGTATTTTGGATAGGGTGTTTTAGTGGCTTGCAAATGCTGATTCTTTAATTTCCTCTTTAATTATAATTAAAATCTCACCATTTCTTTAAATAATAAGTTAAAGAATATGATTTTCTTCTAGTTATGCTTTCATTATGTGTTTTGCTGTCTTAGGTACATGTCATCCATTGCCTTATGAGTAGTGCCAAAACTGATTTTTTTATACAGATTTTAAAATTACTAAGCTTCTATTTGTAAGTAAGTTCATGGATGGTTGTCTTAAATGTACGTCATCTAGAAAATATGAACATACCAAACTTGGAAATATGATTTTCTATAATTGTTAAAATATTTCCGGCAGCTACAGTACACCATAGGTTCTTTGAGAAGTAAATCAGTCTTTAAACCTGTTGCTATTTTTCTGTATTATCTTAGCTTTTATGTTCTTAGAAAAAAATGTTCAACCAAAATATTTAAATCATTGTTCTGTTATTTAATTTTTAATTGTATGTGTGTTTCATTTAGGCCTCAGATAGTTTGAGTAAAACTTGTCTGCACTTCTGATTCTTTCATGCTTCCTTTGTTAGGTACAGAATTGCTAAATGCATTTCAAATGAAAGATTAGAAAGGAGATAACTTATTACTGGAGGTTGTTAAATATATTCATACATTATGAGCTCTTTCAGCAGTTATGGTAAGCAATCTGTATATCCTGGGCTGCTTTTAATTGTGCTTTACAGTTCTGGATACATAACTGATTTTTGAATCTCATTGAACTGCTTTGTGGAAATTGTATTTACACCTACGTTCAAGTTGGGTTTTGTACTTAATGTAAAACAAAAATTGGGATTAATCAAATTACATAAATAAATCTAAATTTTGTGCCTTGCTTGAAAGAAATGTTTTTCATTAAGTGTGCTGATGGAAATCATCTTGCATCCATCCTGTGGAGATAACTAGGTAGTAAAAATGAGAAGATACAAAGAGTAAATTCAAAAACTTTATGCAAGAAACAGTGAAATGAAAATCAGCATAAATTGATGATTATTGATTATTTCCTAAATATTTTTCCTTTACTATTGTTCCTAACACCTTCAGTTGGAGAATTTTTGGAATTTCATAACTGGTGTTTCCTGAAGTATTTACATCTTAATACAGAACAAAATTGTGAAATACTTTCGGTTGCTAATCCAGGCAGGTGACCTTGTCTTTCCTCACTTGATGAGCGGACAGCAGGGATGTTTCCCTGTAGATGCTCTGTACTGGCTGATCTGTCTTTGTCCTGAGATGAAAGTTGTCAGCCCAGGCTACTGCTCCAGGAAGAGCTATGAGAAAATTTATGTGCAATAGTGGGAGCCACACACTTAGTTTTCATTGCAGTTTTAATAAGGCTCCACTCCATCTCTGTTCAGTCAGAGCACTACAGAAAGTGGAGGAAATCCTGCGGGTCTGCCACTGTCTGAGGAGGACAGTCTTTTGCCTGAGCAATGTGAGCCTGGATTCTCTTCCACTTCTCAGTTCCTCACATTTCTTCATGCAAAGTATCCAGGCAAACTGCTTTTTCTAGCCTTAAACAAGGAAGCTCCCTCTACTAGCTTAGATATTCTTTCAGATCATTTTAAATGTTCTAAATTTAGTATATGTAGGGAATTATATCCTCATGGAGGCTTCTCCAGCCCCCGTGGTCTTAAGAGTGTATTGTCTGTGGTTGAAGTCTTTCAGTAAAATGCAGCCAGTGTTAAACATGCAGTTATTTTAAAGGAGGAAAGTATGGTGGGGAAAGTATGTGAGGAAGTATGGTTTGGAAAATTTGGTATTAGACTTCATGATGCTACCTATTGAATTTGGAGGAAGTTTGATAAATGTAGTAACTAATTAGTAACTATAAAACAGGGTCCAGGATCATAGCACGGGAACAGCGTAGCATTTGCTGGATTGCAGTTTCTGTTTCCATGTACACATTTAGCAGCTGCTACGTATTCTACATAAAACCTTAGGGAGCAAAAGAGATCAGTGTGCAGCATGCTCAACAGCATGATGGCTCGTATGCATTTAGAATTGGGGAAAATGAAAAGAGAAGTTTCTGTTCCAAATCAAACAAAAAGGAAACTCTGCCAGGATACTGGCTATCCTTCTGTGTGGATGTCTCTTGAAGCTGTTATACTTCATATGAATAACTAATAGGCTGTGGGTCAAAGAGTAATGCTGGGGTTGTAAACTTAAAATCCTTGACTGTTTCATTTTGAAAAAAGTGTAGAAGGTGCAACAAGAGGCTGAAAGGTGCTCAACCTCGAATAATTCATAGCCTGTGAGAGAGTGCAGTCACGGGCTATGAATGAGGAAGATGAGACTAGTGAAAGAGGAACTGGAAATCAAAGGGACACTTTTTGTTGAGTAACTCAGTTACCAGTCGTTAGCTATATTAGTGCCTGTAATTTTTGCCAAAATTTAGGTTTTTTGGACTCTGAAGAACGGGTGTATTAACATTTCAGTTGCATAGGTACAAGAAAACCATTTCCAGCTCTGTCTCTAAAGTTCTTGCAGAGAAGCTGCTTTGACACAGAGGAAGCTAGGAGCAGAATTTAAATGTTATCTTTCCAAGTCATGAAAATATTCTGTATTTAAAACTGGCTGAGTTAAAATGCATTTATCAAGCTTTTTATCCATAGCGTATTTAGGAGCACTGCTTTTCAAAGTTGGTCATGGTTCTAGATAAGGTGTTTCTGGTTGGTTTGCTCTACGTGTGGTTTCTTTTTTTGTCGTAGCGGGAAGGCTTTATGACTGTTACCTGACACAGCAAAGATCAGCGTTATTGAGCAGTTTTATTTTAGTAATAATTTGCTTAGACTAAGGCATAATTCACATTAAAGTGCAGTCAGTGGGTTGATACTCATATGGAATAGTGTCATGCTATACCATTTCTGGTCATACTCCCTTCTGGATTTTAGGAAGGGCAGGAGTTGAGCCCGCAGGGTAGAAATACAGTTTTATAGTAGAACTATATTATTCTAGTGCAATGCCTCAATTCTCCAAGGAATTTCAGAGAACCTGTTACAGAAGAAAGATGTATGTATGCAAGGTTGTACTGATCAGAATGTGCTATCTAAAATTTGAGTCTGTTTTTAACTGCAATGAAACAAAAGATGTTTAAGACCAAATATATTGTCAGTGGAAGTCACTGCAGCTTCACAGAACTAGCTGTTCCCAGCTAACTTCTTTATTCTCCCTCCTTTTCTGTCCTTCCACTAATAGAGAAGTTTGGTAAGAGGTGTTGTCACTGTGCTTTCCCACTCACAGGTTGTGCTGTTGTGTAGCCATCTAAGGAATGGGTACCTTGAATCCCTGTGGAATATGCCAATCTTTAATTTCTTTGCGGATAAATGACATACAGATGCCTGTATGTAATGTAAGATTATTCTTATGATAGTAATGTAAGAATATGCAGACTGATTCGACAATAAATAAGTGTACTTAAAACTGCATGTGTTTATATTGAAAAGCATGATGAAAAGTCTAAGAAACCAGAAGCTTGAGCAGGTGGAGCTTTTCATTTATGCACCTTATAGTTCCAGAGGGATACACAGAAGCTCTTACAGTATGACAAAGAGCACATCTCAGATGCCTCTTACACTAAGTGTCTTCGTTTCTACAAAATCGGAATGCACTTTGAGACTGTAACAGTACAAATGGTTCAGAGAGGGACACATTTCAAATAGACACCAAGATACTTCCAGAAAGGTTTGTCCATTTGACAAAATAAAGTAGTAGTTACCTAAACTAAACCAAATGAATAATCCATCAGTTTTGCACATAAGCTGAAAGACGTAACAGTTTGCCTCAGGAACCATAATGTCTTACTCTGAAAAAAAATATACTGAGGTATAGTCACAAATTCTCACACTTCATCTGTTCCAATGTAGTGATTGTCTTACAACATGATAAAAAAAACCCAAAACCATGAAATCTATGAATCCTATGAAACTAAATCATCCTGAGAATGTTACATAGTTTTGATTGGAAAAGGCTAATACTTGTCCTGTATGCCTGGATTTTTTTGGTACATTAAAACAAAGATGCAGATATTCCTGTTTAGATTCCATAAATTGTAGAATCATAGAATGGTTTGGGTTGGAAGGGACCTTAAAGATCATCTGGTTCCAACCCCCCTGCCATGGGCAGGGACACCTCCCACCAGCCCAGGTTTCTCAAAGCCCCATCCAGCCTGGCCTTGAGCACCTCTGGGGACGGGGCTTCAACAACCTCTCTGGGCAACCTGGGCCAGTGTCTCACCACCTTCATAGTGAAAAATTTCTTCTTTCTATCTAGTCTAAGTCTCCCCTCTTTCAGTTTAAAGCCATTACCCCTTGTCCTACTGCTACACTCCCTACACTCTTTAAGTGCCTCTCCAGCTTTCCTGTAGCCCCCCTTTAGGTACTGGAGGGCTGCTATAAGGTCTGCCCAAAGCCTTCTCCAGGCTGAATAGCCCCAACTCTCTCAGCCTGTCTTCATAGAAGAGATGCTCCAGCCCTCTGATCATCTTCATGGCTCTTCTCTGGACTCGTTCTAAAAGGTCCACGTCCTTCTTGTGCTGTGGACTCCAAAGGTGGATGCAGTACTCCAGGTGGGGTCTCACCAGAGTGGAGTAGAGGGGCAGGATCACCTCCCTCACCCTGCTGGCCATGCTTCTTTTGATTCAGCACAGAATACGGTTGGCCACCTGGGCTGTGAGCACACATTGTTGGCTCATGTTGAGCTTCTCATCAACCAACACCCCCAAGTCCTTCTCAGGGCTGCTCTCCAGCCATTCCCCGCCAAGCCTGTATTTGTGCTTGGGATTGCCCCGACCCAGGTGCAGGATCTTGCACTTGGCCTTGTTGAACTGCATGAGGTTCACACAGGCCCACCTCTCCAGCCTGCCCAGGTCCCTCTGGATGCCATCCCTTCCTTCCAGCGTGTCGACAGCTCCACACAGCTTCGTGTCATCGGCAAACTTGCTGAGGGTGCACTCCATCCCAACATCCACGACACCAACAACGATGTTAAACAGCACCGGTCCCAGTACCGACCCCTGAGGAATGCCACTCGTCACTGGTCTCCACTTGGACATCGAGCCATTGGCCGCAAATTTAAAATACTTTGTCTAACTTTCATTGAGAGCTTTGTTATTAAAAGAAAGATAATTTTCCGATGAGAATAGTGTTGGCTTTCACGTGATGTAAATTGCCAAAACTTACATTTCTTTACTAAGAATTATTGGTGTATTTTTTAAAATAACTTCTGATTTTTATTTATCAGCTGCATAGTTTAGAATATAAAACTGAACAATGAGGAAAAAAGATACCCAAATTATATTCAGTTATTTTATTGTAGCAAACATTTGAACATGTGTTCAAGATGTGATGTCGTCCTGTGTGTTATGGCTCAGGATACCTCTAAGTCAGCAACGATAGTTCGTTACATCCAGTTTGTAATGGTTATCTTTACTATTTTTAATCTTTAACAAAATACAGTTTTAATCCTTCATACTTCTAGAAATGTTATTGTAAAAAAAGCAATTTATTAGCTACTGCACATGGAGATTTGAGTACATTTGATCAAATTCTTAAGAATAAGAATTTTAAGATAAGTTATTGCTTATAGATCCTGCCAGTATTTTTCATAGCCAAGTTATGTTGGTTTGGCTTAAATGTTGTTAGTTTGCCTTGTTTTTGTAATAACTTAATTCTTTATAAAATTCTCAGTCTTTGGCTTTCCGACTCTATTTAAGGGATGGAAGAAAGTTATAAACTGTATCATCTACTGAGACAAAAAGAACATTTTCAAGATGTTTGTAGTCAGTCAGGCATATGAGACTGATGTTCTGGGAAAGCTTTAAAGGAAATACTCCGTGATGAACTTAACAGCTGTGTCCAACTTTTGAAGACAGCAACTTTGGGAGAGTAATGTGGCATAAAGTTGGGTTTTTTTAGTATGTTCTTGTATGTTTTTGTCATCTGGAGCTCTAATAGTGAGGAGATACAGTGAGGTATGTGCAGTTGCTCAGCTACTTACCCCTTTCCAAGGTGAGGCTGTTCGATGTCTGCGTGTTAAAGACCTGATCTTGGAAATACTGAGGAAAAGGGTTGTGAGCTACTCAGCAGAAAGAAATAGGCAAGAAGCACCCCAATTCTCCCGGAGAGGAGAGAGGGAGCGCTCCCGAGAGGACTTGAACAGAGATGGAGGGGGAGGGAGGCGGCCGCTTTTCTGATGTCTATGCAGTTTGTATTTGAACGCTCTCGGGGTTTAATGCAATTTTACACGAAGAGATGATGTATTTGGGTGCTGCGAGGAGAAAGTTGTTGGTATATTGTACACTTCATCTTGAAACATCTTGTTCTATCCAGACTCTCAGCCCTTGAAGATCTATCTTCCTCTAGTTAAAAGCCATGCCAGAAAGAATAAAATGCTAATATAGCTGCAGAGTAATAGTTTGCTCATCTTGAATGAGGGGTTTTTTTTTTCAAAACCAGAATTTTTAGTGTTGTAGAGTCCCAAAGATGATCTGAAAGATAAATCCTGAGGCTATTAAATGAGTTTTATAGTGTTTAAAATATTGAAGTGCAGAGATAGGGACAAGCTATTTCATTTCACTTCATTTTTTTCCCCAGTAAATGTGAAAGGAAGATTAATGGAGCACTCGGTGCTCTGTGTGAGCCTTCCTGAGACCCGTGCTGAAATACAACGCTTCCATCGGCTGTGAGAGAGGCAGAATGAAGCATTTGTATCTTCTGTGGAATTGCAGCAAAGAACTGAATAGTGCTTCCTGATAGCTCCGGTGTTTGAATCCGGTACGTTGGCAGCTGACATCCTTGATGAAGAGGAAAGAAATATTGAAACGGTATCAATGACACAGGACCCTGACCTACCAGAGCACAAGTGTTAACGTCCTTTGAGGCCAAACTGATGACTGCTGTAGAAGGGTTGTTTACGTAAACTGACTTTCAGTGAAAGCTTTAAAAAGAGTTAGCTGTTTCATCACTTTCAAAAGGACTTTGGAAAGCCGTGAGCTCTGTTAGAAATGGGATAATTTGCCTCGCTTTAATGTTCAGCATCTCAAGTGAGTTAAAACAGTTTGTCAAGTGATTGTCTATCAGCTGGCATCTGGTAATGAGTATGTTTTCTCAGCCTTTGACAAATGAAATGTAGTTGAGTTTATTTAAAACAGAGTGAAACTTGTACATCTAAGGAGTGAGGAAGACACGATCACTAGGGAAATAATTTGCAAAATTAAAATTATGCAATGCAAAGCAAGGCTTGCATTCTTCCAATAACACTTATACACACGATCACGTTCTGTCGGCATTTCAGAAACTGATGTATGAAGTAGGTCTGTGCCAGGTTTTAGGAGATAGCATTTCTTATTGTCCTACTGTCTCCAGGACCAAGGGGATGATGGCACTAGTAGTATTTTCTGTAAGGTTATTTTTACCTTGTCCTGTTAAATTTCTTTCACTTTACGTAATACTGACTACTCATTTCTGCAAGGGCTAGAATCTGAATGTATCAGTTACCGATCCTAATCATTCATTCTTTTGCACCAAACGTGTGTATCTTGTATGAAGTACAAGAAGTTCAGTAGAAGATCTCGGAGTCAGACCTTCACTCAGATCCTTGCTCTGAACCAAACCAGATGCGGAACTCCTTTGCCCGTATCCTGAAGGAGTACCCTCGCCAGCTGTGTTATGTTGTGTGAGACAACATCTACGTCCCTCTTCACCTTTTAACGGTAACAAAATCAACCTTTTAGACCTTTTTTTCCAGATGCCATCTTACTTATAATAGTTTGAAATGTCTAATTCAACTTGAAATTAATTTATCAATTGTTTTTTCAACTACTAGCAAACAGGAAAAACTTACAGAGCTCATTGAAGACTGATCCTGTGCTCCTTTAGCTGTTTCTTTGTTGAGCTGGATAGATTCAGCCTGATGAAACTTTCTGTACAATGCATATTTTTTTAGTCCTTCCTTCATTCTTGCAATTCTTTTCCTGCATCAGTTTCCATTTCTCCTTGGGTATCTTGAATTGCAAAGCTATTTATAAGTGAAAAGGGTTTAAAAGTGGAAAGCTTTTTTTTTTTTTTTTTTTTTAAAATAATTTCCTTTTTGTAGGATGGTTGGGGAAAGACTACAAAACAAGTGTTTTACCAAAAAATATCAGTTTGAATCATCTCAACAAGCTTCAAAATTTTCCATTCCCAAAGCTTAAGTATTACTTGTGAGGGCTGTAGATTACTAAACAATTTAATATACTTTTTTTAAAAAAAAAATGCAACTCAAAAGACAGAAAAGTACATTATCGTAGGCTGAAATATCAAAACCACTTTCTGCCTCCATGCTGTTTCTGATCAGACTAGAATAATTAATGGATGACTTTCATTAAGTCATGTTATTAGACCAGGGAAAGATAGACAAATGTCAGAATATTGTGTTAGTTCTGGAAGAATTCAGGTAGGATATTGAGGAAAGGCCATGAATGAAACAGGACTGCAGGAGTTTAACTGGCAGCAGAACACTTTAAATCTCTGAATGAAGCTTCCGTGTGAGGTATTTGTCCCTTGCCTGATTTGATTTTGACTAAAGGCCACTGCTAAAGCATTTCTTTGCCTCATTGCCAACCAGAATTCTGCTCTAGAGCCATTAGTCTTTGACTACTGGGTTCGGAAAGAGATTCCTAGGAAGTCAGATTTCTTCTTTGCTTTAACTCTCTTAGCTACTTAGAGGACTTTCGTGTTCTCGGGTGGGCAATGGCCCAGGAAGTGTACGCTGGGCTTTTAAGGCAGATCTTTCTTATGAGCTGTATCCTGGAAGGCAAAACAGTGGAATTAATGTGTCTATACAGTCTTCTGTGCTTTAAGCACAGCGATTTGATGTTTATAGCTTTTCATTATACCAAAATAAGGTACTTTGTTAGCCATTGTATCGGCACAGCTCTTCACTTGTATTCGAAGTAGGTGCCATAGGTGCCCAGCGGTGCTGCATTCTGCCTCTCTGCACTGAATTCTTTGAAAGAAAGATGACATGAGAAGTACGGTGAGAAGCTACCATCATTTACCTTCATGTACCTATTAATCTTTACAATCTGATTTATTTTCTTTATTGCTGTCAGACAACACGGAGGGCATGCCGCTGAGCACGATAACCATGAAACAGCATAATCAAAATGTGTTTTGAGTCACAAAGATGAATTTGCTTCTAATGCCAAAGGCTGCAGATAATGGAGGAATAAGAGCCAAATGACAGAACTCAGTACTTCTGTGGGGTATTTGAACAGTTTTGCTCGACGGATCTTTGCTGTAGATCTCAGCTGGCCGCTGCTCATTGGGGGCTCTTCAGCTCGAGACGCAGGTGGTTAGTTTTGTGGCCTTGGTAGTTTGTAATGCTTTGAAAAAATTTCATACTGTCTTTGTTGCAAAGTGATCCATCATAGCTGTGCCTCTCTTCCAGAGCCATGACCTTATGCAATATATGGAAAGTGCCTCAAATAGCCATCCTTCTACAGCTCTATTCTCCCTGCCCTATTATGGGCTTAAATATTTCATGTGGGTTTTTTTTTCCTTTGTGGTTTTTTTATTCTTCTCTGCTGTTGCTCTCTTTTCTATGTTGTTTAGCACGACAGCTATGCTAAAGATACTGAGGAAGAAAACCACAGGTACTTACAGTCTTCATGATACAATGATTATTGTGTGCCACAATGATTAAATGTTTCCTCCACAGTTTAGAAATGTCATGCATGTTTTCTTTTTCTGTTCTGGGACTCCACTTGAAGGTTAGAGTGCTTTTTCAAATTACTTTTTAGTGTAGGCTGCCTGAAATCTCTCTGTAGCCTAACTTGGGCCATTAGCTCATGAAACAGACTTTGGTAAAAGCTGAGTAGTTTAATGAATCTGTGAGGCAGTGTACCTTTCTACTTACAGGTTGTTTTCCCCTCTAGTTATTTACCTACAGCTACAATAAATGCATTTGCCAAGTAATGCATTGATTTAGGGGGCTTTTTATTAGCAGAGGGAGGTAACAGGAAAGGCAGTGAGTGGATCTTGGGGAAGAGGAAGCAGCTGGGGATGCCAGTGGCTGTGAGATTTGTTATAGCTGAAAAATAAGACTTTAACGTCTCTGTTGTGAATGCTATTTTTAATGTTCTGGAGAGGAAGCAGATGGAAAGAGACTGTCAGATCTGCACAACATGGAAAGATAAAGAATAAGCCCTTTTAAAGCAATATATAATCCTTACGGGTAGATCTCTCTGCTGTAACAGTCTCCATATGATGATCATATGGGCATACACGCAGCCTCCGGCTGTCTTCCGTGAAACTCCCGAACTCCGTGCCGTATGTATGATCAAAGGAGGCTTTGGCATGTGTTTCTGAGCATTTGCTGTGTTGTGTTTTTAAATGCTTTGTGCATGGCTATCAATTACATCATGTGTGGCCTTATTGGGGTTGGTACTTCTAAAAATGCAGTTCTCGGGCGCTGTTACCTGCTGATGGAAAAAGAGAGCTCCTGACTGGCGGCCGCTCTGATGGTGGCAGTCACAGCTGGTCAGTCTGGTCCAAGGCAGTGGGGTGCTAAGTATGACACCATGCTGAATTAGGGATCAAGCCGTGATGGTACAAGAGGATTTAGCGGACTGCCAAAACCAGGCTTTCTAAATCTTTCCCATTTGAAGTGAACAAACTCATCCTGAATTGGAAGTTGCCTCATTTCCTAGACAAATTACCCGCTGTAACCAAGAATGCAGAATCCTTTTGGCTTTGTTTCCGTAGATGATCATTTGAGGTGAACTATCTGGGATAGCGTTTCATGGAAATAAGACATGGGTAAGATTCAACACCCCACAGTTAGTTGGGACACATAAGAAGTCATTGCACGAAGTGAATCGCAGCTGAAGGAGTCTGCAGCATGTGCAGGTGACATCATGATTTACCGTCGGATAGAATTTTACTGCAGTAAATAAGCTTGAGAGATTATCCTGGTCTTGACAGGGATATAAATCCTCTTTAGAAAAAAAAAAAAAAAACCACAAGCATCACAACACTTATTACTCTTCATCCTTCAAAAAACAGCAGCAGAGGTGGGGAATTTCTCTCAAGACACTAGCCAAAGTTACTGGTTCTAGAATACAACAGTAAAATGTACCTGGTAGTGCTGCTCATTGCTTTGCTGCCGACAGAGACAGCAGTTTTGTGTTCAACATTCTCTATCCCACACAACTGCGTTCTGCTTCCACTAAGGTGAGAGGATGAGATCATGCTGACTGAGCTGTGACGACCACAAAGCCCCGTGCAGGCTGGTAAAGCAGGTGAACAACCACCCCCTGACACGGCGGTACCTTTAACGGGTGCTGTCTGATGCACAGTGGTTTAGTAGCGGTACTTTTTAGCAGCAAAACATTTGGTATCCAGTGGGCATTTAACATGGTCTCTGTTTAGTCTGCTGCAATTAGATCCAAATGCTGTCATAAACAATAGCATCATATAATAACTAGCAACAAGACTTCCCGTAATAATACTATGTTTTAATGACTCTAAATAGTTCTACTATTTACTTTAAAATCCCATTTTTATTCTGAATTCAGTTGCTTTTTATTTTTTATGTATGAGTATATAAACAATACCACGTACAGTGCAGGTGAGGATGGTTCTTGTACCTGTAAAACAGACCCGTTGCACGTGGTAGTGTGCTGTCTGGTGTTTAAGATATTTGCTGTAAGAACAAATGGGAAGCTCTTTTCCACTAATGGAAACGACGTGGTATTACTCTTACTGAAAACGAGGGCCAAATCTGACTTCAGTAGAATCTCTCAAAGACCATTTCCTGGCATACCTAATTCCTTATAATAAATTTCTTGCTCGAAGTCGCATGTGAAGTCTGTGGCCGAACAAGTGAATATGAGATAATTGCATTCAGCCTTACCCTTTAGGATGTCTCCAAAACGGCACTATTATCCCTTGGCCATTTCTGAGATCTGGTCCTCTGGGCTGCAGTGATGTAATACAGACAATTTATGTAGTGCTTAATTATCCTTATGGCCTGGAAAGGTACTAAGCCTTTCTTTAAAGGCATAGGTTAGCAAAGTAGTCTAAACTTTCCAAAGAGACAGCATAAAACACTACTGTAGAAATTAGGTATATAACCTCTTTCTTGGAAAATGTATGTTTATGTCCTTTTAGAAAGCATGTTTACCTGAACCTTATTTTATTCTGGTTTATCCTGTTTTCTCTGCCATAAAAAATAGCTCATTTCAGAGGGGGATTAACTTCTCAGAAATACATTCCATAGCTTCCCTTCACATTTTGAGTGCTTCTCAAATGCAGTTATAAGATAGTAAATGTTACGTACTCACACTGTTTACAATATGATCTGTCAGCAATCCTATTAACGTAAAACTGAACCTATTTTCAAGGTTTCATAAAAAGTGGTACTAAAACCAGTTTGTGGCTGAAACTGACATTGCCAGACCTGTTCCAGCCTGAGGTGCTTTTTATATCCATGTGCTGTTTTTGGCTGGAATAGAGTTAATTTTCTTCATAGTAGCTAGTATGGGGCGACGGTTTGGATTTGTGCTGGAAACGGTGTTGGTAACAGAGGGATGTTTTAGTTATTGCTGAGCAGCGCTTACAGAGTCAGGGCCTTTTCTGCTCCTCACCCCACGCCACCAGCGAGCAGGCTGGGGGGGCACGAGGAGCTGGGAAGGGGACATAGCCGGGACAGCTGACCCCGACTCACCAAAGGGATATTCCACACCATATATAATATGCAATAAAACTAGGGGGGAGACTGGGGGGTGGTGCTGCTGCTCAGGGACTGGCTGAGTGTCAGTCTGCTGGTGGTGAGCAATTGTTTTCATTTGCATCACTTGTCTTTTGGGGGTTTTATTTCTCTCTCTTTGTTATTTGCCTTTTAATTGCATTTTTTATTACTAGTAATAATAATAATAATTTAGAATCATAGAATCATAGAATAGTTTAGGTTGGAAGGGACCATAAAGATCACCTAGTTCCAACCCCCCATGCCATGGGCAGGGACACCTCCCCCCAGCCCATATTGCTCAAAGCCCCATCCAGCCTGGCCTTGAACACCTCCAGGGATGGGGCATCCACAGCTCCTCTGGGCAATCTTCTCCAGTGTCTCACCACCCTCAGAGTGAAAAATTTCTTGCTAATATCTATTCTAAATCTACCTTCTTCCAGTGTGAAGCCATTACCGCTCGATTTATTTCAATTATTAAACGTTTTTTATCTCAACCCAGGAGATTTCTCACTTTTACCCTTCCCCCATGCCGCTGGAGGGGAGTGAGCGAGCAGCTGTGTGGTGCTTAGTTGCCGGCTGGGGTTAAATCACGGCAATCCATTAGAGAAAAACAGAACAGCGCAAACATACCTTGAGTATAGAAAGAAGCTGAGGAAGGTTGTGTCTATGGTAACTATAATAGGCATTACAGAGTGCATCTAAGTCCTTTCCCCACGCGTTGCAGACTGGCTTGTGACCAGCCTGTTCTGCCTTGCTGTGCTCTGCAGCGGCTTGCCTGAGCTGTGCCATGCTTCAACTGCAGCACAAACCATTGCTTCTTCTGGAATGTGTCTCCAGTGTTCCCCCTGCTCAGGGATCACTTTTGTCACGCTCACCTTGGCGATACCTGTTAGCAAGCAGTGTAGACCACGAGAAGCAGATTTGTTGCAGTGAAGTGCCTGTTGCTGAGGATGCAGTGCCCAAGCTTCGTTGTGTCTCAGGGGATTTTACTTTGAACCAGCTGTTATCTGCTCTTTTGGACCAAGTGCCCCTTAGCAGCTGGAATGTGGTAGGTGCACTCCTGGTTCAGATGTTGCAGGACTTGTCCCCAGTGCGAACCAGTGAGGATGACTGGGAAATTTGCTTTGGAAGCACATTCCTGATCAAAACTAAATCTACCGTAGACACGCATTATGCTATTCACTCTATGTAAGAGCCTATGCCCAGATGCTCAGCCACTGCGTATCATTGTTATAGGAAGCAGGCAGCAACCTGTCTACAGTTACCATGCCCAGTGCTCTTCTTTCTGCTGAAGGGGCGTACAGTCTCCTGGGAACTCATTCCTCTGGCAGACAGCCTTGCCATCGCCCTGGAAATCCTTCACTTGCACTGGTCGGTGAGGAATCTATTCGGAGAAAGGCGACCATCTGCTTGTGGCCTAAGCTTGTGGTGCCATATTTCACTTCCAGCACAGTTTGGTCTGTAACGGTTGCATACCTGAGGTTAACCTGTACTGGTAGCGTTATCAGGGATCTCCCGACTGAAAAGGAGTACTGTACATCCCTGTACTGTACTGTACGCAGCTTTCATAATGTCATTACAATTGCGTTAACTAATAATTATTATTCTGTCATTTTACAGGCCCTGTGAACCATTATGGAAGATCAGTGGTTCCTGTAAGTCTCTGCAGCAACAGCTTACATCACAAATCGGCTTTTATACCTCAGCTGTTTTTGCACTGAAGATGCATTTCTTCTCCCTAAAGAAAACCTCATCTTCCAGGGTACCAGCATATGAATCCACGCCCTTTGTTACAATCCAGCTCTACCAGGAAACCAAGAGGCTCACGCACTTGCTTGGAGAGGGTCCTAACTGCTCAGTGTTGATGTGCAGCGTGTTTTCTGTCATCTCACTATGGAGAAGGATGCTGTAGGACAGCCTTTGTGCCGGCAGTGCAAAGTGCTTGAAATCACTGCGCAGGGACGAGAGCGCTGTGGGCTGTGGCGTACCCCAGCGAGTTTTTCGTTGGGGCAGGGGTCAGCAGGCTCAGCCTCGTCCCAGGCTGCCTTTCTCCAAGCATCCCTGCCTCCCTTCTAGCACAACTAGACGTTGCACTCATCTGTGTTGCTTCTCTCTCCCTGCCTAAAGCACTGATCTTTTCTCCGTAGTGAAAGTAAAATATCCTATAGCGTATAAGGGTACTTACAGGGGCACTTGCATAATACAAGGCGTAAGCAGTATGTTGCTTTTTAATTCAAACCATTTAATTCTCATAAAGGTCATTTGTATTCCACAGGGCTAAGACATTTTTTGTGAAAACCTCTCAGACATGTATGCTGAAAGGCTGCTCCTTAGCCACCACCAAACCTCTACACGCTTCTGGGCATTCCTCCTTCCTGCTGCCAGCCTCTTCTCTAGGGACACTCAGAGTGTTCCTCCATGATACCTCTCCTGTCTGGCAGCCTGGATTTCTGTCTCATCCCTTCTATGTGGGCTGCGTTCTTGGCAAAAAGCTTGCTGGTTGTGAGAGGAGTAGGAGCAGAAAAAGCTCCCAACAAAACATTGAAATAAACAATTTTTTAAGATTTATTTTTACAATTTTTGGGAAGGATCCAGCCAGCCTGCGTGTGTGGAGGAGACTGGGAAGAGGCTGCCAACTGTCTTGGTGGCAGCCTACTTGGCCTCTGCTGGGGCAGCTGCTTCCTGCTGTTCCTCTGGGGCCACAGAAGTGTCCTGCCGTGGGGTCTTCTGGGGTTGGAGGCTCAGATTAGAAAGCATGACCAAGGAACTGCTCTTTTCTTGGTACCCGTGCTCTTCCTTCGAATGCAGTCCATAAGACAGTTTGGTTTTATGTTGTTCCTTCTTCTCTTGTTTGCAACGTTTTGACAATCAACCCGCTGCTGGATGACCCACGCTGAATTGTATGTGCCAGCCTGGGAACAGGTGAGGCTGAATTCTCAGATGTTTTTGTGGTGAGGAACTGTTTTAGTCTGAAGACACACACTGTTGCCCATATCTGTACTTAGCTTACTGGGACCTCTTTAGTAAGAACCTTCAGTTTGATGATCATACCAAAAAAAAGACTTCTTGGAGAAGGGCCTTTACCGAGATGTCTTACTGACTACTGCTGAACGTCCTTCAGCGCGGAGAGGGAGCGGATGGCAGTGTTCAGTCGGGACGATCTCTCTGTTTTGGTGGTAACCTAGAGATCAGAACCTGCAATGAGTTTTCCTGTAACTGTGGGAAACAGCAGTTGAGATGGGAAATACCGCATAATTCCTGTCAGGAATTTTATGGCAGATAATGTGGCAGAACAGATGCTGTTGGCACAGGAAGAAAAGGAAAAGGGCAGGTTTGCTGCTGGAGGTCTCTGAAGTCAGATCTTCTGAAGCTGGTCTGTATCTCTACCACAGGACTCAATTGCACGGGCTGAATTTTGCAATGCTTTCGTAATTGTAGATGTGAATCACTCTGTTTGGAAAAACAAGCTGTGACCTCGATTTTTTTTTTTTTTAATATACATTTAAAAAAAATAAAAATGGAAATAAAAAAAGAACGTAAGATGATTATATAGTTCCTTCCAGTCTTTGGTGCTTGATTGCATTATGTAAATCCACCATTGTAGCCTAATTAACTTTGTTCTTCAGTAACAAAAAACCAATTGGATCAATAGGATTTAGCAATTGAACTGTTTGCTTATAGATCTGCTCACTGGTAGAAATGTTCAAGGTTGTTGCTAAAAATAAGCATCCTTTTCCTGCAGGGCTGTGAATACAGACTGTAAAATGCATCTTTAAGGGAGGTACGCAAAGTAACCGGAAATCAGCTCAGCCTGATTGCAGTTTACTAGTGCTTGGTAATGATGTCACCTTTCTAAAACAAGAGTTAGGTTCTGAGAACAGAAGTAGCGATTTTCTTTGTTCCATGATCCTATCCTTGAGTGCAGTGATCTCTGGTTAGCTCTCTGGCTGAGCCAATATGTAGTTAAGAGTAGGAAGGCAGGGTTGTTCTGGGGAATCTATTGTATATATATTCATATACACTTTTTCCTTAAGTGATAAAGCCAGTGATAAAACTCAGGTAATCAAAGTTGTGTTCCTTATGCCAGTACAGCTAAAAAAACTGTGGTTTTGCAGGTCCTTATTCCCTTCATTTCTCCAGTTAATGAAATCAACTGATGAGTGACTCGGGTTAGCATTTCATTTGGACTGTCAGGATTCTTATTTGTTGCTTAAAAATAGCAAAAAAAGCCCAAACAAACAAACAAACAACAACAAGAAGAAAAATTACTCCATTGTCCCAATAAAGGAAGCGCAGGGTTTGTTCAATGACAAGTACTCTCCTGTTTTCTAGAAAACAATGCTAATGGTTTTAGCAGATGAAAACTTTTTCTTTTGAAGAGCCTTGACTCAAGCTAAAGGTATTTGTTCAAGTGAAACTTGTAACCTGTGAGCCTCTTTAAAGCAGTTGCTTTAACAGCCAATAGTATTTTTATGTAAGGATAAAGATTTGACATTATAACCTATATTCCAAATTTCAGTGAGTTTTCTTAATTTTGATGGTTTAGTTTTGTGGTTTTGTGTGGTTTTCCCCCCTGCTTTTTTTTTTTGCAGGGAGGGGTTGTTAGGTCTGTTTAAATATGTTAATGGGTGCACATGACTTCTAACAGAAGTCTAATCACAGAAGTGATTAAATTTCAGTGCTGAAGAATCCAATGTTTTTTTCTTGCTTGCTTTTTTCAAGTGATAGAAATTTTTGTTAGTGTTTGAAGAGTTTGATATTCATGTTTACTTTGGCAATAAGAGGAGGGATTGTCCTCATTGGACTAATATAAATTTTCAGCCACCTTTACATTGTGCTTTTTAACATCGTGTGAAGTGTTTTACCTTAGCGAAAACATTTCATCCAGTTCCATATGAATGGCATCCTTAAATTCTTTATAAGTAAATATATGTTACAATTCTTATGTTACAGAAATTATTCACAGTGCAGTGTTACAGAATGTATTTGTGTGAATATATTAATGTTCATTCAAAGTGCTTTACTAAAAGAAGTAAACAAAAAAAAAAAATCTGTTCCTATGAGTGGGAAACTGAGGGATAATAGAGTGAAAAGAGTCGCTGGGCAACACATCAGCCTACCACTAAGATCAGGAAGGTTATCCTGTTTCCAGAATTCTGTTTCAATGCATCCCATACCATCCACATAGGTGGTATATGTACCTACCACATAGGGTGAATCCAACATCCGTAGGCAAAAATAACATGTTCAAGTATTAAAGACTGTCACTCTCCTGCTCAAAAGACAAAAATCCTGTAGATCATGGCAAGTTTGCAGAGCAAAAAGCCAAAACCTGAAGTTCCTGTATGTGCGTGACTCCCTCTTTAAGGAGGGCTTGTGTCTATAAGTTTCTGTACATCTGATGCCAGCTCTGTTCGTTTGTTTAATAAGCTACATTGGCTCTAAGTGTCAAAAGCAAATGAACATTTACTCTTTTAGAAACTGCAAGAATGAAAAAGGTGAAGAATTTCCCAGGGTTTCAGTGTTCAAGCCTTAAACAATGGAATAATGAGTATCCAGTGAAGGCCACTTTGTGCTGATAGATCTGAGTTGTACTCACTGTTAACATAGGGTGCTTTCAGTTACTGAGACTGGTTCAACATTTGGTATTCGGGATCTAAGAATATTCCAGGTGTGTTGGAAACTTTCTACACTGTTTGCAGCCTAATATTTCAGCTACAATCAAAAGTGACATGAATACACGTGCTCTTCACTGCCAGGCATCCTTACTACTTTCAGGTAGGTTTTCTTATAATTCTATCCTCAAAATACTATATTGCTGTTTTCAGATGGGTCCAAGGGGGGAGTGTTGCATGATTAAATCGTGTGACTAAATAGACATCACAGCCAAAGTCTAGCAAGAAGGGCTCCCAACAACATATTTCTGTTGCTTGAACAATGCAACCTGGTGGTCTTCTGACTGTTTCTTTCCTAAAGAAAACACTGTCTTGAAAACAACATGAAACCACTTATCTGTTGGGAGAAAATTTTTTATTTTTTTTGTATCTCAAGAATAATTTTAAAAAAAACCTCAAAACCTTTTAAAATGTGGCAAGACTTTCAGTAAAGGGGGATTCTAGCTAAACAACCTCGAAATTGCATTGCTAATTATAACTGAGATCGATGAGTGGTTATATTTTTTTAAAGATGAGTATATCAAAACACACACAGAATTTTGAGAACTTTTCATCTTACATTTCCTGAAAAAATAGAGATGATCTATTAAAGATCATCTAATAGATGAGATCTATAAATAGAGAGGGAAAGACAACCAGCAGACGGCTCTTGTACCTGCTGATGCTTTTTGATCTGGCGGAGGTAGTACACAGACAGTTCCATTAACGGCTCAGGCAAAGTGCTAAGAGCTATAAAGAAAACGGCTGAATAACATACAGATTTTGTGTGTAGTGCCTAGGTTTGTTGTATATATACTTGACTGTCTTTTTGGACTGCGATGTGTAATGGTAAGGGAGGTCAGGATAAAATGAGGAAATGGCCTTCCAAGACCTCTTTGACATGTGTGTGGCATTGAAAGTGCAACAAATAACATTCAAATCATCAAATTATTCATAATGAACAAGTTCAATGGCCTTCAATCTGAAAAACCAGGCATACAGGGATACCTTTGTTCTCCAATAAACAACTTAAGGCCTGATGTTAAGCCTACCAATGTTATTCAGAAGACCTAAATTGACTTTTCTATGCTTTGGATGTAACACTTTATAAACAGAGTAGTTCAGAGGTGATGAATCCCTTTTCTTTTAGGAAAATAAATACAGAAGTCACTTATGAAACATTCACATATGTGACCAGGGACTTAAATATTCCTCATGATTTGATTTCCTTCAGGAAGTAAAGAGAAACAGGCACTGAACAGGCAAAGCCATTAAGAGAATCATTCCCCTGGTGCTTAAGCTCAATCATCAACAGATTTGGAAATGTGATATAAGTGACCTTTGAAAAACATGAACTACTATCAGAATATGCAATTTTGGAGACATATCTCAATGTTATAGGAAAGATGGAAATTACGTCAGTAGCCAAGAGACACATTTTCCATTTAAAGCTTACCATTTTAGGAAGGCATATTGTCTATTACCAACAGAGACAGATTTTTATATCTACACTGACTGGTATATGCTTGCTGTTTTATTTCATTCTGTCCATACACAGCAAGTGTAATCTTTTTTTTTTTTTTCAGCAGAGTTTATGGCCGCTTTTCATCTTTGGGATAGTATAAAGCAGGTAGGGTATGTTTATGAATCTGGACCTATACTTTAACAAAGTAAAAGTAAATACTCTAGGCAAATATTTACCATGCCTGGCAATGAGCAATAAGAGACATAAAACAACTTCTCAAGTTAACATCTTTTTCTTTGTGCAACTGATCACTTGTTTTTTTCAAACCTAGATTTGCAGCTGCTTATGTCTGTGGGTGAGGAGGGGAAAAAAGCAAAGATCAAATGCTCTTTGAAGTATTCTAGATCAGATGTTCCCTAAAATTGGCATACTTACCAATTTCGACATTTCAGGCTTTTGTGAATGCCTTCTTTCTACTTTCTCCAATCAATATTCTATTTCACAGCAACAACAAACCTGCGGCAGAAGCAGAGCAGCACAACTGCACCAATGAATGCGACAAAGGAAATTGAGCTTTTTTTTTTTCCTTATCTGCTGTAATTCTTCACGGCAGACTTCCTTTCTGCTCTGAGTACTCCACACACCTGTAGAACAACATCTGTTTTAAAAATTCTTCAAAGCACCAGTGTTGAATACGGAGCTGCTCGCTTTGCTGGAGGTTAGAGAAATGGCACTGAAGATGAGTGGGAGAGTTACAAGCAACAAAGGTTGTCCCGTAGATCTAACCATACTGTTCCTCTCAATGCTCCTGGGACAACACTGGCTCTTGTGATAAGTCAAGCCATCTCCATAATGTGGGTGATGATACAGAGGAAATATTTTCTGCCCACGTCCTCTGTTTCGTGGAAGGGAGAGTCGGGCAGACTAGGGGGTGGAATCCAACCCTCTCTGCCTTTCCGGGCATTTTGTTATGTAGAGCACCTCCAACAAACAGAGCTGCTGTAAGAGGAGCACAGGCTGCCTTTGGCCCTGCTGGGTGGCCCTACTTGGGCACGTCAGAGCTTTGGAAAGCTGAGGGAGGATGTTGCCTGGAGCGTGGTAGGCTGCTTTGAAAGCACCCCAGGGCCACGGGTCTGCACTTCCCCCTCCTTTTGGGCTCCTCCAGGCTGGGTTTAACATAATGGAGAGTCTTTTCTCCTGCCACTCTGTCAGCAGTTCTCACAGATGATTATCCACAGACAATCCCGTTATTGTTACGATTTATTATGAATTACAGAAGCCTAGCGTGGCTGCTCTAGCTGAATAACAGCATGGGCAGCAGTAGAGTTACCAGAAACAAACACTGAGAAGTCTCTTGGCACCACGCGTTTCCTTGGCATTGGAATATCGCTTGCAGGCTGCACGTAGAAAGTTCGTAGTGGGAAGTTTGGAGTTTCCCACCTAGGAAGGCTGAAAGGAAAAAGTCATTCTGCGACGCTAACGCACAAGTGGCAGGTAGTGAAGGCTAGTGACTGGTTATATTTTAATTTGTTTTTAACCAATTTGATCTCAGAAAGACTATTTAAAGGCAGTCATGATGCTGACAGCTTGCTTCCTGGGAAGGTGTATACAACTGTGCAGAATTACTGCTGTATATTGTAGCAAAGGATTAAAATTACAAATTTAAACTTCATGCTTATCATTGTGGGTCTTTTAAATACATGGAGAGCCAAGTTGCTCAGCCAGGTAATTTGGTCTGGTTACATTAAAGTAATTGCATACTTACTCAGTCCCATAAGCTGAAAATTTGGCTGAAAATCGATTACCACACTGAGTCTTGCAGTACAATATTGTCTGTGTTGTCATTTAAAGTAACATGCAGTGAAAGAAAGGCATTGGAGAGGGTATTCTCACTGAGTCATGAATATATGGCTGAAAATAATACAATCGATGGTGGGCTTAATGGCTCTTGATTTCTTGCCTGCCAGAAATCTTTCTTGGCACGTGATTTTTTTGGGGTTTTGAAGTATCTATCAGAGCTGGCTCTGGAGCAGTTTAAACATAGCGCACTGAGGTGTGTTTTACAAGATCATTTGTAATATCACCTTACTGCATTGCTTCGGGAGGAGGAACGCTAGACCTCTTCCTGGCTTTGTGAAATGACGCTGCGAAATACGTGCAAAAATACGGTTGATAGCTAAGATCTGCTGCTGGATTTCAATCTTGGTTTCAGGTGAAATATGCAGCCTGCTCCAAAGGCATGGAGGAATTAACATGTTAAAGCGTATAGAGAGACTGTGATTTAGTGAATTAGTCAGAAAGCAAAGTACTGGCTATTTCTGCAAAATAACAATGAGTCAAGAAGTTGGCTGAGGCAGAATAGAAACTGGCCTTTCACACATCCACGTGTAGTCAGCGGAGCAGCTCAGCTAACAGCTGAGCTATGGGATTAACCATGTGTGCGCTCCCCGTCATGGGCAAATGCAAAGTCAACTTTCAAGGTGTTTTCAGTTAATATGATTTAATTTACTGTGGCAGCGGAATAGCACAGAGTCATCTCACCTGGCTCTGCAGACAAGCAGTGACACAGTAATGTCCCGTTGTTATAGTGTTTGCTCTGGCAGCACGTGTTACAAGTTCCTTGAAGACCTACCTGAAATTTCTCACTTTTACCTGAAAATTTATAAATAAAAGATGTGAACTGGATATGTGAACATCCACTCAGGGATTTCTATGTATTAGGAAAGCATGTATTAAAATGTCTTCAGTGTTTTTCCTCCCTTTCTTTCAAATTTCTAAATGTTAACCTACAAAAAGTTTCAGTTACCTTTAAATGTCTTTGGGAAGTCCTCTCTCTCCTAGGGGTTTTATGATTCAGCCCGCAATTTTATACAAAAGTGTTCTCGAAGCATTTTGAAAGCTTCCCTGTGAATTATTTCTGGCCTTCTGGTATTTTATGAAGCATCATATTTTGCAATTGAAATATTTTTAGCATGATTTTAGCACGTCTGATTTTCCAAAATCATAGACAGCCTCTCTTGAAACAGATGGAAAAAGTGATAAACAGCTGAAGGGGAGGCTGGAAATAAAATGGACAAGTTACGAGCAATATTCTGTGTTGGACCCCCTTCTATTAACTTCACCTCCTTTGCACTCAGACTCTGTGCAGAAGACTTGAAGCCTTTTCTTTTCCCCCCTTTTTCTTGGGAGGGGGTGGGGACTGAGGAGGGGAGGGCACATCCTTTGAGATTTACGTTTCAGGAATTCATCTTCAGCAGCAGAAGGCAGAAAGCAAAATCTCTTCAGACATGGTTATTTCATAATTTGGCATTATTATAAGTTTCTTCCAACCTCCTCTAAAATATTAATTAGTTTTGCCGTAGTCTTGGCAGCGTGATTCTGTGTATGACTATCTTTGGTTTTTCCCCTACTTACAGCCACTTTCAGATGTTTTTAACAACGGTAATTTGCTGAAATAGACTCACTGAATTTTTCCAGGAGACAAAAATAACATTCTAGACTTTTTTCTGTGCCCCCAAAACACAAATCCACGGGTGAATTTGAGTCCTCGAAGAAACTGTCCAGCCTCTCTCCCCAACCAACCATGACCTCTTGCTTGTACACCAGGTTGTTGTCATGCTTTTTCCGCCCCCCGCCCCCAAAAGGAAGGATTTGTGCCTGCTGTGTGTGTTTGCTTCCTCAACACCTGTGTTGCGAGGACACGACGTGCGCGGCGCGGCGCGGCCGTGGCTCTGGGGAGCGGGGCTGTGAGCAGCACCGGCACTCCAACGCACCGCAGTTTGATCCGGGGCAGAGTCCCCGAGCAAAGCCCTGGGCCGGGGGTACCATGCTCTGCCCATCCAGCCGGCACCGCTGCAAAGGAGTTTGGGCTTCAGTCTTCCCAAAAGATGCGTTAAGATTAAAATTCCAGCCCCGTCTTTTCTCTCTCATGCTGTTTGTTTTTTTCTCCCACTGAAGTAAATGAAAACAGGATCAGTCCCGATGACAAGAATTATTTCCCAATGATGGAAATGGGCACAGTGGGAAAGTACTCTTGCAACAAAGGCTGCAATGCATGAAGCAGCCAGTATTTTTGGTTGCTGAGGGACTGCTTTAGTCCTTAGACCCCCCCAAAGGCCGGGGCTCTCCGTCATGCTCTGTCACTGCAGACAGCTGGTGCACAGCAGGCGCCGGCTTTGTTGCCGTAGGCTTTTGTGTTGCTTTAAGATTTTTATAATTAAATATGAAGCAGCAGTTGAGTATAATACCAACTCGACAGGATGTTTTCTCAGTAAATCAGCGCAGTTCCATCGGATTAATTTATAATAGTTAGCCCACTGGTGTGCTGGGATCCTGAATAGTCGTGCTGACCAATATTGTTTCACTGCTCTTTTACACCAGTGTGTGTGTAATCTCTTTATTCTTGCTTTGTGCTGAGGCTACAGAACTTCCTCAAGGTTATGGTGCATCTTGTTGTATGTTTCAAAGTACTGTCAGTCCTGTTCTTCATGGTGTTCCTTGGTGTTATGATAATCATCATCATCACAATAATAATAATAATTCCAGGGTGAATTTTAAGCTGGAGAATGATGTAGTGATTGAAGCCTGATGTTTGTCAGGCTTCCAGGAGGGGGGTTTGAGCTCTGCTGGGGAGCTGTGAGTTAGGGGGTCGCCTGCTGCAATCTCTCAGCCCTTCAGACAGGGCGGTAGCATGATTTGTAGAGGTAAAGATTTAGCAACGTTTGCCTTAGATAGTCCTACCGGTTTGAGTAGGTTTGGCTGAAATTTGCCCTAAGAGTACCTCCTGTTTGTTCTCTGCTTCAGGAGTGGTTTCATTTCAATGAAGGTACATAAATGTATATGAAACAAAATGATCTGATATTTATTACAGTGGGTGGGTCAATGATTCCTGCCGGCATAATCACAGAAGTTAGTGTCATAAATATATTTTAACCAAATGTAGGATAAAACATGCCTTAAGGATTTTCAGATTTAGTTTATTTTGTCTTTTTTTTTTAAATATATTTTTTGGGGGGGAAGAATTGTAGAGGGAAGCATTTGGTCTGTTCTGCATTTCTTGGTTAGTTATGCTGGTTTTATAATTTATTATCAGAAAGTGTAAGACTGTTGTCTACCTTTATACTTAGACCATAGTCGATCACCCACGCTATGGTGCTTACTGGGGCAAAGCATACAGAGGTTTGAACAATATGGTATCTCTCTCCAAGGCTCCCCCTCTCTCCTTAGCATCTCTTACCCCATATTGCATCAGACAGTCACTGTCAGGAAAAGACCTAAATTATGTTCGAGAATTTGTGTCACTGGACCAAATTCATACCTGCTATAAGTCTGATGACAGCAGGGATTAACTGAAAGGCAGTGTTTTCTATATTCCCCTAATTGAGGGCACAAAGCTGCACAGAGCCTCTCATACGGTGTTAACTTCATTCACAAGACAGGCACATGACGGAGCCAATATTTCAGTTGGGTAAAACAGTGAAGATGCTGGATAGTTTTTGAGTAGCTGTGTCCATGACTGTGATCATTGTCCTAGCTTTCTAATTGCTGGACGCTCTGGTCAGGACCAGCCACCCTTCTTCTTGCTGGCACCAGAGCCGTGCTCCCGCCATCTGTTTGGACTGTAGGGAAGATAAAGTGGTGCAGGATTATTCTGTCGATGTACTAGAGTGGGTATCTTACAATAGACATCAGTGTGTTTCAGTGTAAATTCTGAATATGCTGTGTTTACGCTGGAGTAGTTTGTAAGGCTGAACAGGTGGGAATAAAGGTTTAGATCCATGACTGTGTCCACCCGGGACACGGTGAAGATAGATACTAGAGAAAAGTCTAACACCAGTCTCTCATCCAGTGAAAGGATTTGGACTTTTGAACTTGATGTTAATGGATCAAGGAGTCCCCTCCTTTGTCTTTTTTTTCTTCTGTATCTGCAGCTTCTTATGAAGATAAGTAGGGACATGGAAACTCTTAAATGCTTTTAACATATTTTTGTTGGATGAAAACTACCAGCTACTGCACAAAGTGAATCAGGGAGGTGATTTTACCCCTGTACTCAGCACTGGTGAGGCCACATCTTGAGTACTGTGTGCAGTTTTGGGCCCCTCACCCCAAGAAGGACATTGAGGTGCTGGAGCGTGTCCAAAGAAGGGCAACGAAACTGGTGAGGGGTCTGGAGCACATGTCTTATGAGGAGCTGCTGAGGGAACTGGGATTGTTTAGCCTGGAGAAAAGGAGGCTGAAGGGAGACCTTATCGCTCTCTACAACTGCCTGAAAGGAGGTTGCAGAGAGGTGGGAGTCGACCTGTTCTGGCAAGCAACAGGTGATAGAACAAAAGGAAATGGCTTCAAGTTGTGCCAAGGGAAGTTTAGATTGGATATTAGGAAGAAGAATTTCTTTACTGAAAGGGTCATCAGGCATTGGAACGCGTTACCCAGTGCAGTGGTGGAGTCCCCATCCCTGGAGGTATTTAAGGGTCATGTAGATATAGTGCTCAGGGACATGGTTTAGTGGTGGGTTGTCAGTGTTAGGTTAATGATTGGAATAGATGATCTTACAGGTCTTTTCCAATCTAGGAGATTCTGTGATTCTGTGATACCCCCTGACACCATCCAGCACATCCTCCGGTAGCAACAGGGCAATAAAAGTAAGTGGCTGCTACCTTGAACCTCCCCTCAAGTTTCCGCTGGGGGCAGGACATTTAGCACTTTATTTTCCCTGTTTTTCATTTCATAAGTCTTTGTTTTCTTTCTAATAAACCTGAGGTACTGGATGCTTTCACTTCATATTGAAATGAGTGGAGGAATGGGCATTTGAATCATAGCCTGGTTTCAATTTGAAAGGAATTGTAATGAGACTATAAAAAGAAGAGGACTGCAGCGTATGTAACCCACATGAGGCATTCTGCTAGGAGTGAGACATCGTTACTAAAGCCTGCTTATGTCATTTTGATTTTTCTGAATACATTATGAAAAGGATAACATTCTCATGACACAGTGTCTGGTGGCCTTTATATTACTGTACTGAGCAATTACTCTATGGCTGCTATTCAGGCCCTCAGATTATATAGATTCCCATACTATTCTCCATGTGATTCAGATTATTTGCTCACTGAAAACACTGTACCAACACTATAGAAATGTAAATGATGCATCCTGCCTTAGCTCCTGATCAAGCAAGGTGGCTGGTGGATGTAGCCATGACTGATTTTGACATGTTGAACATTTCCATTTTTATAAGAATTTGGGCAGCTGCTTCACACAGGCTTTTTGTTTTTTTCTTGTATGACTAGTTGCCTCTAAACAATAATGGTATACATTTAAAGCACGTATTTGTTTTTCGCTATGGAAAAAAGGAAGACAGCCATGGTTAAGCTTAGGTCAGACACAAATTAGAAACTAATCATGATAGCATGTAGGAGAAAGAGTTGTTGAAGAAACGTGTGCATGCTTACAAAAAGAGGAGATAGATTTTAGATTACAGCAGTCTCCCTGTGAGCTGCAGATGTGTTTTTCTTCAAAAGACGTTCAGTAATTGTAAAGGTGTATAATTTCAGAGGATGTCACGGTTGTCATGGTGATTGCATTAATATTGCATGGGCATAAAGCGTGCAATAACATTGTGTCAGTTCCTCCTGCCCTCAGGCTACCACAAGTTACCCATTTTTTCTTTTAAAATTGTGTTAATTTTTCCCTATAAATATTCCTATTACAAATATCAGATAAAGTATCTTTTAAACTGCTCACTCTTAATTTGCATAAAGGAGCAGCCACTCTATCTGCAGAAGGAAGGAACTTTAATAAACTTAAATGCATGATTTGGTCACATTGCTCAACAAACACTGGGAGGAAGGAGGAGTAGTGGGTATGATAAAAGCTGCAACTTAAAATTAGGATGTGATTATTCTCCCTTTTATCTGCTGCATTTATGTGTTTTTCCCTCATATTTTTCTTGTTCTTCTGTCTCAGGTTGAAACTTGCCCCTTTTTGAGTCAGCGAAAGTTTGGCTACTGGTAATCAGGACTTTACCTTCATGTTATCTTTAAGGATGCATGAAAACAGCCACAGGATAACAACAATAATAAGAACCAGGAAACCACAGAAATTCCCAGAGGTTCAGACTGTGTTGCTATTGCCCGTGTGTTGCTAGCTCTGCCGGAGACGAGGAAAGTTGAAGTTTGTGGGATAGGAAAGGTCACTGAGGTACCTTCCTCCCCCTTTCTTTTCAGTTGACTCTAGTGGGCTTTACTAAAACTCGTAAGGATGCAAGAGGCGTTATTGGTTCTGCTGCCTGCATCTATTGGGTCTCATCGAAAGTGGAAAACTCCGTGGTAACTCAAACAGCTAATCCCAAAAGCACGCCTCTCTCTTGTGTACACCTGTGCTGCCCATGGAGGGGGTGAATCCAATCGCATAACATTTTGATAAAACCCATTTCGAAACGGCAGCTGCTGCAGCATTCAGCTCCCCGCTTGTCAAGCACTGTTTGTCTGAGTCAATAACCTTCTGCTCCTCTGCCTGCACTAGCTGTCTGTGATTTGGATGCTCGTTTTAGGACTTCAAAGCCCTAAATAAAGCCTATCTGTCCAAGCACATGTTTGTTAAGTGGTTCAGGCAGATTCGTTTCTCTCCTGTTCCCATACGGTTGCTACTCCGGCACCTCCAGTGGCTGTGGCAGTGTCAGTAGTGCAAATGGGAGAGGTAATCTTTTAAGATACATTTACGCTTTATATAGGGGCAGTGTGCTGTCTGTGCTCCTTCATGGAAAAAGTCCGTTGACCATATTTCATGCCCCTGCCGTGGCCAAATCGATACACTCAGCATCTCAGAGGGGTTTGTTAGATGCATCTCTTCAATATTCATTGAAGGCTATTTTTTGGCATGTAGCTTGCTGAGCCCACATAGAATATGTTGCGTAAACTTGTTTTCATCTTTTCCTTACACCCTGGTTGCCTTCTGCACAGCTTTAACCCCGCTGGCAGGGAAGTGAGTGTGCCTGGCTCGCCAAAGCCATTCAAAGTCTGCAGCCTTGCACTTGTCTCCTCCTTCCTCCACACTAGCTGGAGTTTGCTGTCCTTCAGGCTCTGCTTGTCCTCAGCTTGCTGAGAAGTAACCAGCTGTCTGCTCATGGTAGTTTTATAGTGCATTACATTCGTACTTTTTGGTACAGGCACATCTTGCCTGGAGTTTGGCATAGGCAACTGCCTGTTGGATTGAGTCGCAAATACTTCAGTTAGAGCTACAGGTGTAATGCCTTAGATAATGAATAATGGGACAGTGTAATCAATTAACTTCTGAGAGCCTTATAATTAACACTCTTAGGGGGATGGCATTTTTCTTCAAACTGTTTGGAGCACTAAATCCAAAGCACAGCACGAGAGACCTAGGAGGGCCCATCAGTGAAGCTGTCACATGCATTAAACCAGGAGCAGAAAGCCTTTGCACAGCAAGCACCGTCGTATTTAGGAACACGCGCGAGCTGTGCTCCAGATCACTTACTCGGGATTAAAATTCAACTTTGCAGCCTTCTTTTTCAGCACCTGAAATATTTCAGCTACTTTTATAGTCTGTTCTCTTTCCACTTAAAGTAAATCAAGTTTATTTTTCAGTGCTAGCTTACGATTTGCAGTTAATGGGAAGGTGGAGCAGGGCCAATAATGCGTTTGATTGAGAAGATCTGTTCTGCTGCGGTTTTTGTGAGGAAATGAAAACCACGAACTGCAATAAATTTGCTTATTAAAGAAGCATTAAAGATTCTGTTGTAAAATAGGATTCCTCATGATATTTTTTCCTGAGTCAGTTAAGTCTCATATTTCTAGAATTAAGAAAGAGATTCATTAAGTTTAGTCAAGGGTTTTTAACTGGCAATACTATAAAAAAAAAAAGAACATGTGGTGTACAAACACAGGTCAACTTTGCTGATTTCAGTGGCATTACCACAGATCTTCCCCTATTCTTTGTAAGGGCCATGGGGTTTTTAATATCTCTGTAGGACCAGAAAAATTAAAACCCCTTTCATTAAGTCTTTTAGGGAATTTCTGGCATTATTAGAAGTGAAAAACATCAGAAATCAGTGAAGATCTAGGTGTCCCTAGACAAGACACCATTCTGCTCTGCAGAATTATGCCTTGCTGACGTCTTTCCTAGGGAATGACTGCCATACAGTGAAGTAAGAAGAGACATTGCTGTTGCTCTGGCATGGGCCAGTAGAGCTTTCATGAGGTACGTTCAAAATATATTAAGAGCTTCAATGCATATGCTGCTCCCGAGCACATCTCCTGGAAGGCCTAAGGGCAATCACAGCCCTCTATTTCATCATTAGTTCCTCTCGATATTTCTTACAGCTGAATGACGGATACAAGCGCAGCATGGACTGAAACCTGAAGGCTGTTGAAAATCCATCCTTGCCATCCTACAGTCCTTTCTTGCACAGCATAGACAGAGGTCACAGCAATCTCTGATTAAAAATAGGGTAGTGCTGCTGTTTGGTACTGCTGTGATGCTGTTTAATATTAAAAAAAAATCTTTTGAAGATACTGTTAGTTATTTCTCACTCTGAGAGGACAATAACCTCCAAGGTTAACTAACCTTAGCTGTGCTCTTGGTGGCTTTTGTTCCTGATACCATCTGTGTAGGTACTGCAAGTGTGTAGGAACAGCAACCATTTTATCAATATGAAGCATATTAAGCAGAGACAACCCTGTAGTTTGAAAAATGAGGCAGTTTTGATACTGATGTCGCAAGTGTCTGCATGTTAAATGCGCAGCTCACAGAAATACCTCTCCCTTGTCACTCTTACCATCAGCGTGTCCAAGCTCCGATTTGATTTTCCTGTAGTCAATAGTAAATACTCTACTGCCGTGAACAGATTTAAAACCTTGGCTGTAATTACTTTACCCTGTCCTGTAGTAAAGTCAATCTGTCAGAATCTAAACACTTCCAGATCTTTTCTGTGTACTTGTCACCTTATTTCTATCCATCTACATAACTCTGCCTCAAAATACTTCTCTTTGGTTATCTGATCGGCAAAGGGCTAACACAGCCTTGGTTCACCTCCATGAAACTGGTGTTTCCATTGCAGGGGTTAGTGGTCTGTGGTGCATCAGTCTAGGGAGGGCTGGAGTAGCAGGGTCATGGAAACATCACTCTGGGTGAAGTTTAAAATGTAAATAAATCCAGAAACATATTAAAATGTCTTTGCTTTCCTTTCTGTGTAGTTGAAGTACAGCTGGAAAAGGATCTTTTCCTCTTTCTCTCTGTATAAATGCAAACTAATGAAAAATTTGTAGCAAATTGTTAACCTTTGACAAAAAAACCTGCTGTGTATTGATGAATAAATTGATTTAATTTCCCCAGAGGGAGCCATAGGCTCAACATTATCTGCTGGGGCAGCACTGCAGCAGAAGGTGATGCTGTATGGTAGTATATGTCGAATGAGATTTTTTTTGTCCTTTTTTTCTTTTTTTTTTTTTTTAACCTACTGTTTTATTGCTTACTATCTTGAATAATGGTTCCCACACAATGACCCTGGATCAAGGTAATCTGCAAAGTTATAAGAGGACTGCTTGTGGTCCCCAGCCTGCCCTGCACTGCGGCGGAGTAGACCTGATGTATTTCTGTGTTACGCCGTGCTTCAGTGCAGAGACAGAGTCTCTCACCCTTTATACATCCTCCTGACATGTCATGGGATCCGCATCGGGCCTTGCTGCTGGAGCGGTGACCCAGCTGGGGAGGAGGGATGTTGGAAAGCCACCGACACGGACTGTCCGGCAGCGCAGACACGTGGGACCAGATCCAGGGGTTGCCTTATTAAGTCCCTTCATATGTCTGTTCTGTGAATCGCTATCATTCTTCCCATGGAGAAAAGACACATCGTCAAACTTGGCAGAGTGTGAAAACCTTACTCATGCGTGCTTGCTTTGGCTCTGATATCCAGCACGTGGAACGGGTCAAAGTCCTGCAGTAATGATGGAGTGAGCTGAGCTGATAGAACGCCAAGATGTGCATCCTCCTCTGTCCTGCGCAGGGAGCCTGTAATATAGCTTGCAAGTAAAACTGTGCAAAATCCCTCTCACAAAGTGTTTTCCAAGACAGCGGCTGAGATATCTGCTCTTCGAAGGGGTGCCTGCGATGCAGGTTTCTTGCAGAGGTGGGATAGCCAAGTTTCGAGGAGAGATACTGTGCTAGAAGTGAACAGAGGAAGCAATGTTCTGCTTTGCACTCCAGCCAGCAATAATCTCCTTCCCTGCTGAATACTGCATTTTTCCTTTATAAAAACATTAATCTGTAGGGTATTGGGACATGGTCAGATCCTGCCAAGAACAAATTGTTAAGTAGTTTGCTGTGCTTGTTGCCTCTTAAAGCTGTAACTGTTGGTTTTCATTTTGCAAAATAAGTATCATGGGGCAAAAATGTATTGGCTGTGACATTGTAACTATTTCCCAGAAAAATTAATTCTAAACTGAGAGACTTGGAAACAAATAGTTCTTAGAAGGCCCTGTTTGTTTAGCAGCTGTTGTTTATCTATGAAACAAACGTGGTTTGATTAAAATTGTATGATATGGCCTTATATTTCAAAAAAAGGCCCACTTTAAATTCTCTGTTTTCTGTTGGCTTTAGGTCACGCTACAACGCATGAGTTTCAGACTGACAAGGAACTGATCATACCTTCACAGGCACTCACCGTCCCAGGCGTGAGGCTCAAACCGCGCCGTCCAGAGGCAGCACAGCAGCAATTCCTCTGCTCGAACCGTGCCCTCTGCTTTCTTTGACACCTCCAACTACATTCAGCACTTCAAATTCCCACCTCTGTGACTCTGGGGCTATCCAGCCTTCCTCAAGTACACGAGAGAAAGAAAGATTCAAACAGGGATGTGTATAAGCTGATCATCTTACTGAAAGGCACTTTCTGGAAATGCCAAAAAAAACCCGTGCCTGGTGTCTGCCAAGGGCATTTCCAGAAGGTGTCTCTATTCGTTCCACGGGGCAGACCTAAAAGCCATCACACGTACGAACGCACTCGCTCAAGTAAATTGTCCATTTCTGCGAATAAGGATCTACTGTAGCATAATAGGTTTCAATAAAAATTATAGCAATAATGAATATGCTGAGATAATGAAATATGCAATAAATTTGCAAAGGAGAAATCTGGAAATGCACAGTTTTCACCAGTCTGAGGTTTAGTATGACACAACCCTTACCAAGATCAGTAAGAGTTATGGTCTTTTACAGCAAGATCACTTTGTCCTTGAACTTTCTGACATTTTTATGCTTTGTCACAACCTAAAAATGGAAATATTGTCAAATACTATATCAGCTCATCAGACAGCTTATTTTTTTTCCCCCACGTAGTTAGTTATTAAAGCTGTTGCCAGTCACAGTAATGGAAGCTGTGTCAGACTGCTTGTATTCCCAAGTTACTCACAATTTGGGAATGTATATGTCAGTCTTTTTGTAATGACAAATACTGCTTGTGCGCTGGTGATAAATTGTGCAGTCATTTCAATAGTAATTTTGTTGTAATTTATAAGCATTTGTAAGGCTGAGACAGCAGAAGGGAGCATAGGAAACCTAATTCTTAGGGCACCTGTCTGCAAAAAGAGGACAGTTGTAACCTTACTTACAAGACTGGAATACTTTGACCCCTTTTGTGTTTGGCTATATGAACTTTCCAGTAAATCTAGTGTATTGAGAAAAAGCTGGGTTTAATGACAAATGAGTTAATAAATCCTTTCCTTAGGCTTTTAGTTGGCTTCCACAAGAGAGATATCTTTAATTTAAAATGTTATTGACCACTCTCAGGTATGAGGTTACCTCCACAAATCTTTTTGTACTGTCACCTCTTGGTTGGTTATTAAATTGGTGCTGTCTGCAAATTTATTTGGTCATAAATTATTTGGTAATTATTGAGAAGTTCCTTTCACCCTATCCGTTGTCTTCAGGTGGTTGTGGGGAAGCAAAATGGAAATGGATAATTTCTTTTTCACGGTAATTTAAAAGTGCTTGTGAATAAGTGGAATATAAAATGTTCAATACATGAATCTTTCTTTCAGTATAAATGAAAAATAAAGTAAGCTTTCTGGACTAGACATTATTGAACCTCTTTTTTGTAAATCAGACTTTTAAAACCTGTTATATTTATGTTCAAAAATAGCCCGATGAGAAATTTTATGTATAATCAACTTAAATAATTAATCACTACAACAGTCCTTCTTTTATCCTGAATTTGGAAATGAATGTAGGCCTAAATGCCCTCAAAATATGTTTGCCTACAGAAAACATCTTCAACTTCCAATGTTTACAATCAACTAGCAGCACTGCCCTTGAGCTGTTGACTTTGGTGCAGCAAACAGGAATGGTATTTCTGCTTTTCTTTCTCTTGAAATACTGTTAGTGCCATTGGACACTGAGCGCACTGAGGTCCTGCATCTTGACTCACAAGGTCTTTGTATCAGGAGCTAAAAGTTTCTGGTGTGAACAGAAGGGTATCTAAGCTGGAGGCAGTACGGAGCATCTTTGTGTGGAGTCCCCAGCAGCGCTAACATGACGCGGAGATGGAGCTCACCTCCTGCACTTCAGGGCAGATGCTGCCCTGAAGGGTCTGCTGCCTTTACACTCCACTCCACTTGTGTTTCTTGCCTGCGGAAGGTAACCCCTCCCAACAACCAACCATCCTCTAATAATAAACTTAAGTCGTCCAGGTTTCGTTATTTTTACGGGTTTTTGTCACATTTTTAGTGTTGCTAGGCAGCGATCATGTATGTGATGACATCAAGGACAGAGTCAGGAGCATTAAGGAACTCGCCAGCAGCAAACAAGTATCACAAGCACGGTGAAACATAAACCAGATTGCTGTATATTGATTTTAGTACAAGGTGCTTGAAATGAGTGGGAGCTAAAGGGAGGAAACATGGTGCACCACAGCTCAGCAATTATTTCCTAACTAACTGAAGTAATCCGTAACTTCTGAAACCTATTTAATCATGTGAGTATCAGCACATCTGCTATCAGTCATTCATTAATGACCACAAAGATATTAGGGAATTTTTTGTCGTTGTGTTTCCCCTTCCCCCCAACTTTTTATATTTTATTCTTCCAAAAAGCATCACTTCTGTCCCATTGATTTCAGGATGGTAAAACCTGACTCTTTATTTAGGATTTCTGCCAGTGTTACAAACAGTTTTTACACAGAACATTCATGGCTGAAGAGTCTGGCCCTCTATCATTATGTTAGCCAGGTACATTTTCATATTAATCGTAATTACCACCTAAATTTCTGTTTTAATGCATGTCCAAAGTCCTGACCATTGGCCAACACACGGCACAGAGCCAAAGCCAACAAACAGAATCGGCAAGGTGCTGGTAAATAAAACTGAGGGCGCCATTTGCAGATTCTTGCCCTTTCCTACCCTCTTTTTTTTTCCTCCCATGCTGCTAAAAAATACGAGCATGTTAACTAAAAGGAACAAATGATGCAGTAACTGAATCATCACACTGCTCATGCTACATATGTTGAGGCACTTGGTACACATAGCAGAAATTGATTTCTGGATTTAGTGCATTTCCCCCTTTTTTTTTTTCCCCCCCAAAGTGCCTGTCTTCACGAGAAGCTACTTCTTTCTCGGGGATGGGGAGTGACACCAGCCGAAACCACTGGCTGGGGTAAACACTCCCTGACCCTGCAGGGACCAGGCTGCTTAGTTCCTCCCTGCTTAGTATTAATGCTTCGTGACAACCTCCGATCCCACAGTTGAAAGAGGACAAAATCTCAAAGCCTTAGATTGATTCTAATTTCCTTCTGTGTAGAGACTCCTACATGGGAAATATTTGCATAGGATCTTCCTTTCTGTCATGCAGCTGACTGGTTTTGAAGTCCCACGAGGCCCATAGTTCTTCTTCTTGGCAAACAGAAGTTCTCAATGCCAACAAATTTCCCAGGGCTGTTAATTCTTTTTGCATTTATATTTTTCACTATTTAAATACAGAAAAAATTTAAAAGAAATGTGTCTCTATTCTTCCCTACAAAACCTCTAGCTTCCACTGTGCAAGCAAGGTGTAAAATGTGTAAATAATTGGTGCATGCGATATACAAATGACAGGACCAGAATGTTTGGGAATGGGGTGTCAGGGTGATATGTAGATATTCACCCGAATGAGGTCTGAGACTCAAAGGCCAATGTTTTAACAGACATAAACTGTTATAGACCCATGAGTCGCCTGGAGTATACTGTATTATTGTTGGTTGAAGATACATAGGTGCTGGAATATAATACTGTTTTCAGTGAAAATCATCCTCAAGCTCATATTTAGATTCTATATTGGCACCTTGTTCTTTTCCTGTTTCCTACAGTGAGGGAAAACCTACAGCATTGACAAAGTGGGCTAGTATTTTTTTGTGGAAGCCTAAATTTTCTTTCTGCATCCCCCTCACCCCTCCTGCCCCAGATACGCTAGTGATGCTCCAGTATCTACCCTGAGCAAACCTTCTGCACGATACCAAATGGCCGCTTGTGTGTTTCCACAGTCATTAGGGTTATACTAATGCAAACCTGCAAACACATCCCTTCAGCCAAGATATTTCTCACAGAAAAGAACAAAGATACTGTTGTTGGTATCTGTGAAACATATATTTCCCATCAACTTCTGTTTTGTTGACAGGTTACCTTAATATTTCTGAGATGCCAGTGTCTCTGGGTACCTCGCTGTGTACTTGTTGCCACAACCTGAGTGGACATTTCATTGCTGGGGATGGTAAAACGTAGAAACTTGAGAGGTGGTGCGACACAAAGATGATTTTTCATGTGCTATTTTTATTTATTTGGACCTGCCCTTAAATCTTAAATTTTCATTTTTGCTAGACAGAATATTCCTTATTGAAATATGTATATATTTCTTACTTTGAAACACAGTAAAAGCTGAGCTGATTTCAGCCCTGTTTTGGCTGTTCCAGGTCCATGGCATTTTGAAGGCTTTATGTTCAAAGAGGGTTAAGCTGACCTTGGTTTAGAGGAGAATTATGTCAGTCACAGGGTGAGATCAGGCTTTAAAGCAGGCACAGATCCATCCCTCTCTTTGCTGATAGGATCTCTCAGACCATATGAATGAATGCCATAAATTCCTCCTGTTCCTCCCTGTTATACGTAACAGTTGAGGCTAAGACCTGGAGCTTAAGAGAAAGCACAAGCTTCTTCCATTAGGTTGCCTGTTTGCAAATGGAAGTGGATAACCTGAAGGCTGAACCGAAAACTAGTATAATACAGGTTTGTCTGTGATCCACCTTGAGTCAGAATTGCTGAAATGAGAACACAGCCTTTTCAAAGCACCTTGTATAATTTACAGACCTGAAATTGAGTTGTAGCTGAAATCCAATGTGTGCAAGTAAAACCAAAAAGAAATAAAAAGGATCAAATCCCCCATATATTACGCATTGCTTGCTATATCTACCTCAATAAAGAAGGACTGGATATTTTATGGTTAGCCTTAAGTGTAATGTTATGGCATAACAACAGAGCAATAGGCTCTAATACTGGAATGTCCTCCTGAAATATATAATTTTGCTTGGTGCCTATATGACCCTTCAGTGCAGTATCTCATCATTCTGCAACCTTAAGGATTTGTACATGGAACACCCCAGTACAGTTCAATAGGCACGTGACCCTGTTCCCCCACTCATTTTGTAATAGAATTAGACTTTACATGTAGAGAATATTGTTTTCTTTAATTCTACAAACATTTCAATTTAAACCACTGTCCCTAATAAATTGTTAAAGATTCACAGAACATCTCTAATAAAGCAAGAAAACAAAAAATCCAAAAAAGATTTCCAGTCACAGTCTCTGCTCTGCCTGTTGAACCCAAGCTGCTACGTCTACATCCCAGCCATTTGATCTCCTCACTTTCTGCTATCGCTTCTCAAAGAAATACGAGGAACACAAAATATATTTGTTTTAACAGAAGTATATCACTTATTCACAGTCTACTAGAAGTTGCTTTGGAGGAGGAATAAGTACTCAAGACCTAAGCCACAAAGCGCTGGAATTTTCACATTGATTCCCAGGTTTCACAGGGGTATATACTTAGAAATAACTTGAAAACTTTACCCCTTTTTTTTTTTCTTCTGATAGCCTAAGAAATTTCTGACACAGTCTAAATATTGTAATTCTGTCCATTCTTTCGTTCCATTCTCCTTTATCAGTCTTTTTTTTTTCCCCCATTCTCTTTTCCTTTCTTTTCCCATCTTTTTCCCTTTGCTTGTTTCATTCTGGTTTTTCCCCCTTGCTGCTCAGCAGACCACGTGTGGCAGTGGTGGGGTTATTCAATAGTGGCTCTGTGGAACTAGGAAGCATTTCAAAGTGTTAGAAAGCTTGGAAGAATAGAGTATTACACTTCTATAGCAGGGGAAGACAGGTGTAGCAAAATTTAGGCAATGTTAAGCACCCCCCTTAGGACTGTAAACCCTGTTCCTAGTATTAATAAGTATTGGAAACCAGGCAGTCAACACTGAATGGCTTTGTGGTGTGGACTGACTGCAGATTTACATTTTCTGACCCGTTTTTCTAACTAGTAGATGTTGTGTGACGATTCAGTTTGTTTGTATGATCTGCCTTTCCCCCTTTCCTTTCTCCCAAATGTTTTTTGATCTGCTGGTTTTAACCAAATTCAACAGGAACATGGGTGTCTCCAATGTTCCGACAAATTTCATAAAAACATTTGGCTGGGTACAGGTAATATTAGAATTCAAACATTTTCAAATCTACATTTTTTTAAAGTAACTTTTTATCTGTTGCCTCACTGGGTCAACCAGGAGGCACAGCAAAATACAAAATTATCATGGAACCTTTGCTTTTTTTGATGACGCCAATAATTTTGTTTCATTTTTATCTCACTAGCAAACTGATGGTTAATATAAAGCCCCTCGTGACCGACGAGAAGATTTTTAAGCTTGTATTGACAATGAAGGTACTACCTTGATGTCATCATTGCAAATATTACACCAAAATCTTTACAAAAGGAGTTATAGCTATCACTATATGATAGGGTTATTGGCTCTTTAAAGACTGTATACTGGAGACATCAAGCCAAATTAGCCAGTAAATCTCAGAATTTATCACTGAACCTCTTGCTGTTTTCTGTTACCACTAAAAATTTGTTCCGTTTTTGCTCTGGTCTTTGGTAGCATTTATGCTACTGTAAAATACTACAATTTTAATTTGGTTGCTTTCCAAGTTGATTATGGACAGAGTAGAAGTAAGGCCATGGGAAGGTGCTCAATGGCTGAATTCATCCCTAAATGCCTCCGTTCCAGTTTACTCTTGTATTCCCTGTTGAAGTTGTATTGCCAGTGGGCTCTGCCGAACTGAGTAGGGTCAAATTGTGGATGAAACCCAAGCAGGGCCTTAACTTGGTAAGATAGATACCACTGCTTCTGAAGATGGATTAATTGTCCAAGAGGTTCAGAATATAACCTAAAGGCCAGCCATGCCTTAGAACGGCATTCCTTTAATTTTGTGTTTCCTACCACCATATTTTTCTACCTTTTTCAAGTTGGGGGTTTCCCAGTGGAGTTACTGCGCTGTTATATATTTCCTACATGAGAGACCATATATGCTCGTACACTCTTGCTGTCCTTACTTGTTTTTCAAATACTTACAGGAATAGTTTTGTAGAGACACAGAGTCTCCAGTTTGAAAACCACTGTCCTACTACTAACCTTATAAGATATCCTTTAGTATTTGATCAGTGCACTTATTTTTATGCAGCAAGGCATTAAGGAATGCCTTTTATCAACGCAACGAAATATTTTGCATGATTTATATGTCCCACTGTCAGCTTGTTCTTAGAAAACCTTCATTGAAGTGAAAAGCTTTATAAAGATTGGGTAGATGCCCACTTTTTTGCTGAGGATATATGGGTGCCACCATTCCCAGCTTCCTTAGCTGTAGTGAATGAATATGCAATTCCCTTTCCATGCTTAATGCCTCATCAGTGTGCAGGTTTATGATTAAGAGAACGGAAACAAAGTGCGGCACTTCTTTTACATAAATATAGGCAGCATGAGTGGTTCTGTTAAGTATTTCCACCCTAATAAAATCATAAAAAGAGCACCAAGTTTGACAGAATCATCCCCAACACTAAAACCAGTTTCAGGATTTGTGAACTTTTCCATAGCTTCTCTAGTGAGCAGGAGGGTTGAACCTGCATGTGTTGTTTACATTCAGAGCCACAGCTCTTACGTCCTTTCTCATGCCTTCAGGATCTACACACCACCTGCAGGAACTATTAGGTTAAATCCTCCCACTTTGGTATGCAAACAAACAAATAGTTTTGGCTTTAGCATCCTTCAAACTCATTTCAATGCACTTATTTGTTTTCTCTGAGGTCTATGTCCTCAGAGAATACTGCTGAATGTCACTGTCCTGCTGCACAGCCCTAAAAATGCACGTCTAACATCTGAACTCTGTCCTTTATTCTGTTCCTTCCTCTTTAATCTGTAAAATGCTCGTTATACTGTCATATTTAGCCAAGAAAGTAATAATTCCTCTCCTGTGGATGGCACTCCTTGAAAGCAGTACTGAAACTACTTAATAGGAGTACTAGGTCAACTGGGCTATAAGCCTGATATCTTCTATCACTTTGTTTTTCACTTTTCTGCTCTACTCCTTTCTGATAAGCTAAATTTGTTATAGGTTTATAGTACTCCATTATTTTTTTTTCCATGGGGGGAAAAAAATCAAATATTCTCAAGTACCAAAAATAGTCTCGTCTCAGAAGTTTCATCTTGACTAGGATTATCCTGTTGGTCAAATTCAGCAAAATATATTAATCACAGATGTTGCACACTGGTTTCAACAGTTGTATTTTTAATGATATTACTTAAAATTACTTTTCAAAGATCTTTCATCCATACCTTTCCTTTGTTAGATCTTAGAAAGCTGTGGTTCCACTCAGGTTCTCTGGAGCAGAAGGTGGCAAAGATGCATCTTCCTTTCTGCTATAGGATATTGCTTCTTCTCATCTTTCCTGTAAGACTTCCATAGCTTCTAATAGCTCCTGTTTGGCATGAAAACCCAGGTAAAAGTTGGGGGGGTGGTAACCATCACTTATGATGCTTGTGATTTGCATCCTCTTTTTATATATCAGTTACTCTGGAGAAACCTGGCCAAACCTGTAAATCCCAAGGCCCCTTGACTGAAGAATATCCTGAATTTCTGTGTTCCCCGCGGGTGAATTCTACACCACACAATAAGTGTGCAACCCAACAGCAGCCCTGAGCTGGCTTCCCTGGCTCATGCAGGGTGTCCTGCTTTGGCTGTGATGAGCAGAACGGATTCCAACTCCCTGTGTCGTTCATTCATCTATTATGTTTCATCCCATCCCGTTCACCTCTTAATATGCTTTGATGCACTGAACTTTACCTCCTGCTTATATGTCCCTCCTTTTAAGCCAGCTGTTAATTTCTGAGCTGATTGAACTCTCGCTGGGAGATAACTGTGTATTGCTTTCTTGATCAGCACGGTCTCTCACAGACCAGCTTGTCTCACCAGAAAAAAATCTATAAAATATTCACAGCTGATTTAGCTCAAGCCACAGGCTGGCTTGAACGTAAGATGCATTATGAAAAGAGAGGTATTTTCTCTGTTTCTTATCCCCTGGACTGCAAATGTTGCCATCTAGCTCCACTGGATGAAAGCATGACTTCAGAGCTTGTAGTAGCTATATGAGCTTTACAAATGCAACCATGAAATTCTTCATGTACAAAATCAAATGTATCTGTCCTCTCACAACCTGAGTGGTTTTTGTCAGCAGGCATCCTCTTGTGCAGGCCCGAGGAAACAAAGTGTTTCTCTCTGTCTGAAGCGGTACTTTTCTGTGACTATTTTTAGAGACCTGAGGGTGGACTTTTCTTTTTTTTCTTTCTCAAACGAAGTTTAAGAGTGCCTCAGTGAGTTTTGACTGTTTTATTCCTTATGTCTCTTCAGTTATCATTACTCCAGGATGATTCACATTGCTTTCTACACGCATATGTTTGGATGCCTATTGTGGAGAGCTTAGCAACTGCATCACACTGAAAAGCCCATGCTGGCTGAGGCATGGTTGATGCTTAACCTTTACTCCTCTCTGTCAGGAGAAAGGTCATTGCTATGAGCTCATGACTGAGCAATGTTCTGTAACGTTTGATTATCTTGCTTTATACCTCTGCCTTCCTCCTCCCCCATCTTCTCCTTTCCTGGTCACTGAAATATTTCTTTTACCTTGTTACCTGTTGTCCTTCAACCAAGGTTTTGCAGCGTTGACAGTCACACAGCAAGGCAGCGTAGGTATATCAACAGAACCCTTACTCCGGGCCACCAGTTCGTCATTTTAATTACGTATCCAAAAGTCATGGGCCAGACTTTCTATTGCCACCCCTGAAATTGCTCCAATGTATTTCACTGAATTTTAATTGATTAAACTGAATGGACAGACTTCAAAACTCGCAACTTAAACCAGAAGCCTTGCCTGCAAGTCATTTTGACAGTGACTCGAGTCATTCTATTAGACTTTGGTCATATCCTTTATTCATAAAGTACAGTTAATTTATTGATCTTCTTAAATCTTCAGGCTAAAGGAATTTCAGATAGAATATGTTTCATTTCTAACAACTGAATGACAGATGACTTCCAGAAAATTCAAAAAACTGGAATGGAAAAGAAAGAAAGAATTTAGCTTTTTAAAACTAGGTCTCCCATCAGTATATACTTGTCAGCCTGCTCAAAAGCAAAGATAAAAAGTAATGCAGAAAGGAAAGCTATTTGACAGATTTTAAGCACACACAAAATCACGGACTGACAAACCACAAAAAGCTTCAAACTCTGTTTTTAGAAAAAGGCCTTTTAGAAAACAAATTTCTACCACAGTTTATGCACCTAAAGAATATAAGCTGTGTAATGGGCCAAATGGAAAAGGTAGGCATGATTAAATGGGTATTACTGGAAACAGAAGCCCCGTTTTTCACTTGATTTGTGTGGGAATTATGACTAATAACAACTGCTTCAAGGAAAGCTTCACATACTGTGTGCTTGGAAACTGAATTTACAGTATGTATTCTTCAAGCAATTATATTCAGACATTTTCTGCAGCAAAGCCTGGAGACTTTTTGGCCAGCATGCTCTTTAAGCCATCGAAGTCATAGTCCTGGAACTTTCTGCACTTGCTGCTCTTCAGCTGCCCTCAGTGGCCGGTTGGCAGATGCCACAGCTCCCAGCTGCTCTCATTCACATCCCAGGAATAAACACTGTATTTTCTTTATCTACCTTCAGTATCCACTTCAGATTGTTTTACTATTTTGCTAGATCAGTGTGATTAGGTTTATCCTCTTTGCCCATTGGTAGCTTAGCAGAGTATTAAAAATAGCAGCAATAATAACAAGCCTGCCTTGAGTCGAGTTCAAGTGGTGCTTGTTGCAGGTAAGGCTCTACCAGTTTACAAGAGACAGTCTCAGCGCTTCAAAAGCTTGTGAGAATCCTCATCATAAAATTAAAAGCTTTCCTTTCAAACTCTTTGTTTTCCTAATCTGTTAGTGTATAAATTCAAAGCTCCACATCTGCAAGTGCAAAGGTCAGCGTTGAGCCTGGGAGATTTGTTTCTCTGCACCAGTCCCTCGAAGAACCCACCTCAGTAGGAATGAATTCCCTCCATGAAAGGTCTTTCACCTTATTCAAATCACAAACGGAAAACCTTGCAGCAAGGTAAAGGAGGGGTATAAAATTTGGAAGATGTTAGCTGGGTAAGAACCAATATCAAACTTAGTGATTTCTGTGCAAAAACATGATTTCATTTATAAAAGGGGGGGGTGTCTTCACAACTTAAAGTAAATGCAAGAGAGTAAATATAAAATTAGACACTGGATATTAAGCAATTTTTGTATTTATGAAGAAATATGCACAATTTTCATGGACACCAAGAAGTATAATTTCGGTTATTTTCTGCACAGACCACAGTGAATGACAGCAATTGAAATTTAAGCAGTAAAACCAGCAATGACACATTAAGAACATTTTGTAGCCTTGTCTTCTGTTTCCAAATGGAATTATTGAAATTGTTTATAATGAAACTAGAAATCACAGACCTGCTGCTCCTGCTCTTAATTACAGCCTGAAATTTGGGCAGCATTCCGAGCTAAATTTGTATGAGGAAGGTGAATCCTTGCAATTAACTGAGCTAATTTCACTGAAATAATGCAAAATCTGCTGGTTTGCATATGGTAGTACATTAAATGGTTCAACATGAGTGTTGCCCTCACATCTTTTAGTATAGTTAACTCAACTCTTAGTAGAGTTAACAGAAATGCCGAAAAGATAAAATTGGCTGAATTAAAATCATGAGACTTACAAGCAAAAACCCTTGTTCATTTTTTCCCGGTTTTAAGATTACTGATACTGAGCTTACTTTGCAGAAAACCAAGACCAAACTTAAATGAAATCTGAGGATGTCTTCTAATTAGTGCTTGGTGGGAAAGTTTTTTTTTGTTATGTTTTTTTTGTCTTCTGAATGAGGCGGACGGGACACAGACGCCACATCCCAGCCCAGGTGTCCTGACGGACGGGTTACCCACTGCGCCTGAATAAACTGCTGCCTCTCTGCTTGCCTGTCTCCCTCTTTCTTCCTTTCCGCTCTTCCTCGTTTTGTTCTATCCCTAATCACATGTTTCCGCAAACTATTCTTTCTACACACATTGAGAGTCACAAGATTGTTTGGTTTAAGGTCATGAGACTTCAAGTTCTGCTTTTTTCCTATTTTTAATGGGCCTGTTAGAATTCCCCCTGTTAAGTTTAACTCTGCTGAGTAAAATAGAAGGGTTCAGTACTGCTCAGGCCTCAAATCTCAAGTGAAGACGATGATGAAATATAGCATTAAAAAACAACTGCTTCAGTGAGGCCCAAGAAGCAAAACCGCAGTGCTGGAGTGCTTGCAGCCCCACGCTCCTCCATCCCTGCCGGGTTTGAGACACAGCTGCTTTTTGCTCCTTCTCCTGAACTGAACCAGAGATTTGTGTGGAATCATTGCTTGGATTAGGTGAGCAGGACGGAGCTGAAGGCTGATGCTTTCACCCTCATCTTAACAAACCTGGTAGCTTCATCGGTACTTTTTCACATGTAGATTGAAGGTACCGAATTGTGGTGATTCAGTCCCACATGCTAAATTTAATTATATCATGGAATGAGAAAACAGCCCCCCATCATGGTAAGACCCCTGTGATACTTTTGTTGATTTTGGTAATATTTGGTAAAGTTATTAACACATGTTACAGCCTTGTAAGGACAGGTTAGCCAAGACAACTGAAAATAGCAGTGATTTTAGCAGTCGGGGTCTGTCTGTATCATACAGTGATTTCTGAAAGCGTCCCCAGGCTTCCCGTGCCCCAGCTGGCTCTGGAGCTAGATTTCAGCCTTGTTAGTCCTTGTAGCCCTGCTGCAAGACCGGACTCGGGTGCGAAAGCTCCGGTGCGGCTCTTCGCCATCCCCGCAGCCCCGCTATCGGGGCTCCCCAGCACCGCGCCGCACAGAGCCCCAGCCTGCCAAACACCCCTTCGCAAATCCCCAACCCACCCTCCCCACGCTGGACACATACGCCCTTATTTAAAAACATAGCTCCATTCAAAAGTTTGAATTGGCAGTTTTAGTGCAAATTTTTTCTTATCAGTAAAAGAGCAATACCTCTCCTTTCCCCTCTGAATCCGTTTGTGCAGCCCCGTTTCTGTCAGTGGGGCTCAGCTGCTCCATGCCACCCGTGGGTAAGGTCTGTAAACAGCACTGTAAGAAAATGTGACATTTGCAAGACAGCGCCTCCACCCGGGTTTGAAATTACTTATCTTTCAAATTTTCTTTACAAATCCTCTGATTCTGCCTATTGATTTTTAGCGCTAATATTGCTGAAGTGGTTGTGAATCAGCTATCCCGCAGCAGGCCACAATAAGCGTTACTACTGAAATACAGTTATGCACTCTACTGTGCTAAAACGATGGATCAGGATTTCCTTTGGAAAATCTCATTACGTTTAATTTGTCAGTGTAAATCATGACACATCTTTTGATGCGGTAGAGTAGATAATTATATTCATAATATATAAGTTATAGGGCTTATTAAAAAAAGCAACAAACACAACAACAATTCTTGCCAACCCATATAGTGCTACGTGAGACCCTGCACGGTTGATGGACCAGATCATTAACCTGCATTACTCATAAGGCAGCTATTGATTAGATTTCACTGATGACTGTTACTGAAGTGCTTTGACATAAACTCGAGACTCCTTGCGTAGCCTTTGATAAGTGCCTCTGTTTGGAGTTCAGGACCACAAAGGGTTTGTTAGGCTTTTTTTAAAAATTGAGATCACTGTTAATGAAACCCAGCATTGTGTCCTTGCTATAATTTATTACCTTGTCTTTCCTTCACTTTGTTCTCTTATCTTGTATATTTGAGTTCCTCACTTCTAATTCCTCACTTCGAGTAGTTAAAAGAATAGCCTCCAGTGTGAACAGTTCCATATATCTTCATTATAGAATGAGTAACCAGATATATCAGCTAGATAAACTTGTCTAGCAGAAAAAAACCCACCCGCTCTCTTAACCATCCAGGGAAGTAGTCGCTGGATGCTGCATAGATCCTGGATGAGATCTCATCCCGAGATGTTTGTGTACTATCCTGACGCTCCAAGAGCTCATTGAGATCAAACATACCATCCGGAAAGCGAAGGGAGAGCAGCATATTCATGCCAAACCTCAAATATTTGCTCTGAGACAGCCCTCGTCTGTGGCTAGCACAGCCAGCAAAGGGGCCAGGCACGGAAAAGCTGCCATTCGGGCTTGGCAACCAGATTACGGGACTGTCACGCATTTTCCAGAGGTGGCCACAAATATTTATTTTCTTGCTAGGGCAGTGGCTTGAGGTTAAATTTACTCAAGACTTCTTAAAAACCTCTTTTCTTAACTTTTGCAGTTAGATGATTTTCAAGGAATTTTTATATTTTTTTTTAAAAAGTGACTTGAAGTGTCCCACAGGCGAGCAAGCACCACAAACCTGGCAGAGTAAGGATGAGCAGCCCGAGACACGCAGCCGCTCCACAACCCCTGCTTCAGAAAGATGCTGCTGAGCGCAAAGCTCCCTGAAATGGAGGTGGAAATCTCTCTTCTGCCAGAGCATCCATCCTCCAGAGCACCCCAGAAGAAGCCACAAAAGGCCTCCTCATACGTGGCACGTCTGCAAATGTTGAGATCAGCTCTCGGTAAGAATGTCACTGCTCTGAGCTAAGCAAGTTCTGCCTGCAGGTCAGAAATCTCTTGTCTCTCCCCATGCATCTGTTTTGTGGGCAGTCTTATTGTTAACATCCGTACAGCAAGCATAAACACAGGTTTCATGGAAATCTGATGTTCCTGATAAAATTACTCAGCACAGAAGATAAGCAGCAGCACCTTTGGATTAGCTTTATTGACCACTTCCTTTTCTTTTGACTGTAAAAAATGTGACCAGCAAGGAAAGAAAACTCCACAGAATACTGACCTTGCAGCCATAACAACACATCTTGATCAAAAAGTGGAAAATTTTGGTTAGAAAATGCCACGTGGTACTCTGAGAGTTAGAGGCGGCCCATGACCATGCTTTGTAGAAGGGAGGAAACGCTTCCCACCACACTCCCAGCTCCTGCCATCCCACTCTTCTGCACCAGGTGCTGGCATCAAAAATTCAAGAGGTCCGAACTTCCACCCTCACAAAGCACCACACCAGCACTTCTGAATTTTAAGAGTATGGCCTATTAGTTAGGTTTTATGGAAAGCAGTCACTTTTTAAATAGAAAGAACTTGGTTTATTTAGGGAGTGGGTTTTATATTGATTTTGATAGGTAATTTTTCTGATGACCAAGTCTTAGTTACCTGTAGACAGAAAACAACCATCAAAATTTTGTAGGAGTGAAGATGCTGATGCTGCAATTTTGATCATGTTCCAATGAGGGTAATCACAAAGTGCATACCAACACTCCTCTGCTGCCTTATCTTTGAAGATTTCTTTGCAGCTGTTTTAATGCTGGTGTACAGCACAGTACTGTGTCTCTTGGCGAAAGCAGCTTGCTTTTCAGCAGAGGATTTATTCAGTAAAGCATGTTTTGAATGTAAAACACTTACATAATAATCAGATTTCTCTTTATTACCGCGGAATATTAGATTTATCTTGGACCGGGATAAAGTTATCAATCTAGATGTATGAATTTCATTTAACCTGGTAGCTAAACGTAGAGAAAATATCAGGTACCAAATCCTGTTTGGATCTACAGCTTTGCAAAGCCTCAGTCATGAAGCTCTATTGCAGAACAGCCTTTGGCTGAGAAATGGTGGGCCTTTTTAGTGGTGAAACAAATTTCTGGCTATTTTTTTTTGTTAAAAGATTCTCAAGGTGGAATTCTACAGTGAAAAGCAGATTAATCAAGTCAAATCATTTTCTTCTGCTGTGCAAATGATTTACTGATTGATTCAGCCTTCCTCTTACTCCCATTACATATGAAGTAAACTGGAGGAGGTAATAACCCTATTAACAAATAAAACATATAAGGGATGGTCCCTTTAAGTAAAGGATGGCTTACTACTTTAATAAGAGCCATGGTGTGATGCTTCTGCCCTTGAGCACTCTTTTCCTTCTTTGATGTCTCTTATCTGTTTATAAAGTGCTCTGAGATTGCAAGGATGAAGCGCCCTATATAAAGTACAAGGTCTCTGTCTGTCTGTATTAAAATAAGCCAAGACAATTTATGCTTTAAAAAGAGAGGGAAAGAATTCAGCAAAGAAGTTGGCTTGCCACGTTTTGTTGTAAGATCTGAGAAAATCCTCCGATAAAGCTGACACATTTTTCCATTACAACCTAAATCACACACGCAGCTTCAGAAAGCTTCATCTGGCTTCCTACTCAGAGCAAATGAACCTGAAAAATTAGAAACTGAAACAATACAAAAATCCCCCAAAGTTGAAATGGTTGCAGAGTTCTGGGTTTTAGGCTGTAATTACAGTCTGATTCAGGCAAACTGCAATTATACATAAATAACAAGTTGAAGTAGCACTGCCCTGTGGAGACGAAGGACTGAAACCAATCTCTGTTTTAAGGGAAATCTGCTACGCCAAGGTGGAATGTAATATGCTGAAACAACCGTAAAAAATATTTGGTCTGTGCAGCAGCCTTTATTTTATCAAGCATGTTGAAAGTGATACACCTACAAATGTCTAAAGTAATGGTTGTTTTAGTGGGTATTATGGATTTTTAATTTTAAGGAGCAAATCAAGAGCATGGAAGATAATTCCAGAATCGGTCCTATACCACATAATTTTTCAATGCCATTTTTTGAGGCTTCTGTTTTGTATTTCTAGGTTAGACCTACTGAACTTATGGTGCCCAGATCCTGTTTGGCTGAGGAAAGCTACAGGGTTTATGAATCCTAGGAGAGCTGGCAGGAGTCCTGCTTTGGCTGGGCTTCTGATCGGGCCCTCAACCCCTCAGACGGGGGTCTCAAGTCCTCAGATGGGGTCTCACACTGAAGAACGTCCCATGCCAGACTGGGCAACATGGGGCATCTGCCTGCCCAAGCGTGCAATGCGCCCCATCCCTTCCAGCTCGTCGTATTCACTGACAACAGGCAGGACAATTTGGGCAGTCCAGCTGCAAAGGACTTCAAATACCTGAGCTAAACAGCCCCCATTCAGCAAAGCTGCCAAGTGCATCCTTAATTGCCGTGCTGAATTACAAGCGAGTTCCGCTGTCACATTCATTTGTACACGTAGGTCAATGGGACTGTCATGCTGCCTGTCATGTTGGGTGAGAAAGAGAAGATTAAAAATGAGACTCTTTTTTCTGGTCTCATGTAGCTAAGAGCTCTTCCAATTCCTTTACACTTAGTGGTTTGTGGGCTGTTTGAGACTGGTTGCTTCTAACAAATCCAGTTAGCTAATCGTCCGCTGAAAAGCCACAAGAAGGGAAAATACCCACCCTAATAAATGCTAAAGATTTTGCCAAAAAAAATATGTTGTGTTATCATTCTTTCTGTTTAAAGTTTTGAGGCTTGATTAGCCATTAGCCATCAGCCGTATAGCTGAACTACACATTACATCAAATAGCAGAAAACAGCTAATCATCGGACATGGTGCTCATTTATTCTCACCTAACCCTGGGCTCTGTGTGAGCACGGCTATTGTTACTTCATACATGGTGGGTATTTGATATGGTGTATGTCCTGTTATTGTGACCCTGTAAAGCTTCTGAGGATTAGCAAAGAAAGGCTGTGGAAATGTGCTGCCTGAAATCTCAAACACAAAAAAGGAGAAAAAAATAAAATACAGGAAAAATGGACACATTTGTACCTAAAGCTCTCAGGGAATCAGATAATGTAGATAATGTAGCTTCAATTTCTGATTCCACTACCAGCTTTTTCATGTGACCTTGGGCAAATCATTTAACTTTTCTCTCTCGGTTTTCTCTTCTGTAAAACTGACACCGTGCTTTGCTGAAAGGCAGGGGAAAGGGACAGGTTTTGGCCTTATTTCAGCACAGAGATCATCTCATGTAGATAATGGAAATATGAATGAATTTCTTTTAAGAAAATAATTTATAGTATATGTTCCTCCTGAGCTAACCATAAAATACGCAGTGCTTAATATGTCCCTCTTTTTGTTATATATCTCATATCTGAATAAAACAGGATGTACTGAAAACTAATGGCCTACACCGCTCAACGCACGCACACAAATGACAGCAGACATTGACCTCTTGAAGTATAAAACACAAGCATCCTACCCATTTTTTTTCTCCATTAAACTGCTAGAGGTTTTCTAGAAGAGTTACCTTTGGCAAAAGATTAATTTGTTGTAAATCTTCAGAAACTATGACAGAAGCCTGCGCTGCAGCTTTCCATTTATTGGCTCTGAACAAAGTCTTACACATTTCAACAGCAGCTATAAAACAAATTGAGAAGATTAAGGTATATCTCTTGTCACCAAGCAGGCTTTTGCTAGCCCTCCCTTGGGCTGACAGCACTTTTAAACATTTATATGGCCGAGGATTTATATCCTAACTACGTGCAAGTAAAAAATTACCCTAGTTGGTATCAAAAAGCCTTAGTGGATGCGTTATTTTGGAAATCAGTTATTTAGTGTCATGCTGAACTGAAATCACATGTTCTGCCGTGAAGAACTGCTTCTGTTCCACTGTTTACATACCGTGAATAAATGTTTAAAACACTCCTTCCTGTGAGCAAAGCTCAAAAGGAAAAGCTTGGCCACCCTTTACAGAAAGCAGGCGAGCTCTGGTCCCGCGCGCTGACTCCTGAGGGCTCCCGAAGAGCTGAGCTCTGCCCTGGCCCCGGTCCCACCGCCGTCGGGGAGAAGGTTTTGCGCATTCTTGAACGTTGTGCACATGTTGTGGGTCCTCTTCTGCAAACCCATGGGATACCGGGTTAGCTGGGGGACTGCCAGGACAAATGGGCCTTTCCACTCACAAAATAAGGACATGAATTCTTCACCAGATTATTCTGGATTGCTCCGTACAGTGAGAGCTGTAACCTCCTTCCTGCAAATGTATTTCAGAAATACCGAGAACCTGACCTGAAAAAGGAAAAAATGTCTCTAAGCAGGAATGAATTTACGAGAAAACAAAACAAGGGCACGCTGAGCTCTTGTAACATGGTTATCTGGAATGTCTGTGAAAAAAAAATAGCATAGGATTGTACCATTATCTAATATTGCATATACATAAAAAAAGTTGAATTAAGGTTCTTTGGGTCTTTACCTTATTTCTATCACTTCCTAACTTTTCTGTATTAAACTTGGCATCTTCAGTTGTGTCCTTAGTACTCTTCATGAGTCATACACAAAGTATCTGGACAGCATATGCTCTCTGAATGAACAGATTTTTAAAACATGATTATTCATAATTGCATGAGCAAAACTCCCTTCTCAAACATCAGTATGTACAAAAATCACAGCCATCTGAGCACCCACAGGAAAGGAACTGCATTGATATGAAGTGTAGAAATCACACTTTATCTCACATTTCATAAGCTCATTCATTCTATCTGCAACTTTTTATTTGTGCACCTCAGGTTTATCTAAACACCTACTAATTTGAAGAAAGAACAGTTCCCCTGTTTTCACCACACTGATAAAAGACAGGTAATTTTATGTGTTCATCCTGATAAAAATTCACTCAATTTTTTTCTTGTTTAATAATGATTTAATAGCCCCTTTCTTTCCAAGAGTTCTGGCCTTTCAATGTGGTTTTTAGCATTATGCACTGATGTGACATGGGTATAAGGCTGAATTGCAGGCCTTTATCCAAGGAAAATACAGCAGGTATAGGTTCTTTTCTTTCCTGATACAGTTTTTCTTCCTTTCACATTTAAGAGACAAGCCCCGAGGAATACTTAAGGTAACATGCATTATAAATTGCACACAGCATGCCAGCCTATTTTTAAATGCACTCTATTTTTTTCTTTTTAGTAGACAAATCCCTTCATTTTTTTTTCATGTAAAGTTTGCATCCAGGTCAAGGATACAGCAGCACTCAGTGATTCAGGCTCATGAGTTATTCTGCCAGGTTCTGCCTGGTTAAACTCACACACACCACATCATCTTCTTGACCTCTTTTACCTCTTAAGAAGCCAGTGCCTGAAGCAAAGGAGATTTAGTTTTAAGGCAGTTGTTTTGGCTTCATATATTTAAAGCTATTGAATAAATAGGTCCCTCTGTAAAAGGGCTTGTGTCCCTGCAGCTATTGTTTGGTACATAGATAGTACCAGACAGCATTATACCGTACTGTAACAGCAAGCAGGCAACCTTAGACAAAAGCACGAATATAAACCAGACATGTTAGCTACAAACACTCACGTTCTTAACCTTTGGTTTCACTGCTCATAAAAAAAAAAAAAACCAAAAAAAACAGTTTTTAAAGGAGAAAATGTGCAGGAATGGCACAGACACGATGGTCTTCTGAAGGCAATGAGTCTAAATATAGACGTGGGCTGTGGCAGAGGTGTGTTGGCCCCTGAAGTGCAGAAGGTCCACTATGGAACTTGCAAATTTTTTAAGAAATGCATTGAACACATTTGGTCAGAGTATTTGCTTACATAGACAAGGTGTGGCTGGTTGAAAGGGGACCTGTACAAATGGATAGCCAGGTCAGGAGCACTCAGATGCAGGTGTAACTGCACAAGAAATAGCGTACTTCAAAATAGCTCAGACGACATACAGCTTACTTCCCTCGCTCAAAACATTACTTGGGTCTCTGCAGCAACTGGAAGACTAAAGGCTTCTAGCTCCACCAGTAGGGTTTCATCAGCCCATCATACATTCATGTGGGTATGCATATAAAAAGTAGGTACAGAAAAGATGGTGTCCACAGGCATATTTATATAAAAACACATGTTGCTGACTCCATGTGATACCGGTACTACTCCTCAGCTCAAGGGAGACTGAGATGGGTCTGATCCTCCTTCCAGAACTGCTTATTAGATGTTTGCATAATCATGTAAACTAACCTTCCTCCCTCCCTCCCTCCCTCCCTCCCTCCTTTCCTTCCTTCCTTCCTTCCTTCCTTCCTTCCTTCCTTCCTTCCTTCCTTCCTTCCTTCCTTCCTTCCTTCCTTCCTTCCTTCCTTCCTTCCTCCCTCCCTCCCTCCTTCCCTCCCTCCCTCCCTCTTTCTCTCTTTAATTCTTTCTTTCTCTCTTTTTTCTTTCTTCTCTTTCTGGCTTTCCTTCTCTCCTTTCTTTCTCTTTTTCTCCTCACTCCCTCTGTGCCCTTTTCTCCACCACCACCACACCTTTTGATTTTTCTTCCGAGTTTCTAGGCTTTCTCTATGTTCATGACAGCCAGGACACTTTCATTATTAAAAAAGGAGAAATAAAGTCACATGCCTTGCAATGTGTCACAGGAACGAGGACTAAAAAAATAGTGAAACGGTTTGTCCAATTTAAGGGACAAATCCAGAACTACAAATCGATGTGACTCTCTCCAGTGAATCCAATTTATACACACGGCTGCCATTAGTTGTAGAATCCAAATGAAATTGTGTGATGTTTTGCACAAGGTCCTTGAGGGCACAGGAGAAGTCCAGAATTTATTTCTAAAAATCATACACTGCAAAACAACTCTCTTCTGGTAGACATGAACAGTCCATTACTGTTAATTATTATTTTACTTATATTTTTTACTGAAGCCTGAAGTACTAATACATCTGAATTATTGCACCACATTAATGATTTCGGTTTATTGCTGTTGCTATTTCTGGTGCTTGGTGTCCAAAGCTGAGACACACTTTTGTGGTTTAAATCTTACAGGTACCGACTGCTGGCCTGTAACCAATACTTGTGAGAAACACTGACTGAAGGCTTTTGTATTCCTACTCACTCTGTACATCGTTTGATTTTCGTTTAAGGGAGTTTAACCTAACAGCACGAGCTGATGTAATACTCTCGTAACAAAATACACCTTGGCCACCTCCATACCCATCCTACGGCTATGGATTAATCTGAGAGCAAAGTTTCTGTGACTCAGTGGAACTGATGGGAAACAGCAGGCTCTGTCACGAAGGGATGTATGCATAGGTGCAGTGTCCTGCGCCTCGGGGATGGAGTCCACTGAAGTGTACTTCACGTGAATTTTTGGATACCTGATCGTTATTAGGCATATGCCACGCGCGAAGGTGGCCTGGCTCTAGGCTCGGAGGGGACAATAGGGTGGCTTTGGCCACAAACAGCTTTCACGAAGTGTTTGCCATTGTGATCTATGGCAGGGGGGTTGGAACTTGATGATCTTCAAGGTCCCTTCCAACCTAAACCATTCTATGATTCTATGATTCTATCTCCCAGGCCTTTGCACTGTTACAGCTGTGTCCCATTGGCAGTGGTTCTATTCCATGCACACAAACACATTTTGCCAAGGCCTGGCAGCACCTGCCCTGCTGACTACCGCCGTCTACCCACAGAGCCTCAGAGAGAGCCCCCTCTCTGACTTCAGCTGCTGAGTCAGGAGTATGTTTCACTCTCCTGCCTCCAAAACCATCCCAACTGCTGTGAACTAACGCTAGGGATTGCTTTTTACAGCTGTTGGTGAAAAAGAAAGTCTTCTGAGAAAGATGATGGTAGAAGCCACTGAACGTTAGTCCCTCCAGCAGAGGCGGGCGCTTGTCATACATGCTGTGGTCCCTCAGGAGGCCACATGTAAGCCACATCCCTCCCAGCCAGTCCTTGGCAGATCCTGCCTCACCACGGTGGCCTTTCTTTGCTCCCTGGGTCTCCTCATGCCAGGACATCTTTCCTTTAGAACTTACTGAGGCTGGGCAAAGTGACAAGGTAGGTTCTGTAGAAATCCCACTAGTCAACTCTGGGTTGCTCTAGGTGTGCCATATCCTTAAACCCCACAAGTGTTGCAGCACAAAATGCTGGCTACACACTCTGGCATTTCTCGCCTGGGCTGAGGCAACCCTCAGCCCACCCTAATCTAGCGCAGGCTAATTCACAGATTTGGGGAGAAGAATGAACTTCATGCCCTCAAATCTAATTCAGTCTTTCCATGCACTGTTTTCATAAAAACAGTGTGTGATTCATGGTATATTGCCTACATATTTTCTTTTGCAGCAGCTCCTTCTGCAGCCACTTATGGAAGTCATTTCCGCCTAAGATTTGCTTCCATGGCAGTCGGTTTTCTGTTTTCACTGCCTGACCCTTTCTTTGTGGTCTCCTAATGCCCATACATTACGTAAGCCGGTTTTACAGGGAAAACACAAGCTCTCCACGGGCCAGCATCCTCTTTTACACTACAGAACAATGAAGAAATGGATGGATGTTTATTACTGCATTGATGATCCGTCTTTAAGATTCTTCCACATTAAGCTCAGTACAACATAGGGTCTTTTATTGAAGCTCAGCTTTATTGCCTTTTGCATTTCTTCTAACCATTACTTTCTGCTAAAGGAAAGAAGGAAATGATGAGACCGTCTGTATAAGAGCATTTAGGAAAACATCTCTGGGGATGTCATTATTGCTTTGAGATTGAAAAATAACCAGAAGGGGAACCAGAATGTTTCCTATTCATACAGATATTTCACCATAATTTAATTCTGTGGGTCTCACAGTTCTCAAAATCTCCACTTTCAGGGACCACCAGTTGTGAACTCCTTAGTGATATAATGAATTTACTGCATTTCAAGAGCAATTCCAGAAACTGAAAAGCTTCTTGTCCCTTATATAATTTTTACTTGTGCTATAGTAGCTCTTTTTCATGGTTTTTTTCAGATTTTTGACCCAAAGACGATTATTTTAATAGACGAGTGCCTTTAAGATTGTTAATTATGTAGTAAATTATATTAAGAGACAAGATTAATAATAAGAAGATAACAATAATGAGAAGCTATTATTTACTTATTCCAAATGCACAAAAGTATAAATTAAATCTTATTTGGAAGTATTAATTAATGATTCTGCTATTATTGCTAATACTGTGCCTACAAAGAGATGGAATATTATGTCAATGCAGTGCATGGGAAGTGATTCAATTAAAAGTATAAATTATTTACATCTCCAGGCTGTGAGCTGGCACTGTAGGTTAGAAATAAAACATGAATTTTTGAGGTTAGTAATTTTAACCCAGATAATTTGGGGAGAGAAAAACCTGACGAAATTCAACAAGGGGAAGTGTAGGGTACTGCATCTGGGGAGGAATAACCCCATGCATCAGTACAGGTTGGGGGCTGACCTCCTGGAGAGCAGCTCTGTGGAAAGGGACCTGGGAGTCCTGGTGGACAACAGGATGACCATGAGCCAGCAATGTGCCCTGGTGGCTAAGAAGGCCAATGGCATCCTGGGGTGCATCAAGAAGAGTGTGGCCAGCAGGTCGAGGGAGGTCATCGTCCCCCTCTACTCTGCCCTGGTGAGGCCGCATCTGCAGTACTGTGTCCAGTTCTGGGCTCCCCGGTTCAAGAAGGACGGGGAACTGCTGGAGAGGGTCCAGCAAAGGGCTACAAAGATGATTAGGGGATTGGAGCATCTTTCTTACGAGGAAAGGCTGAGGGACTTGGGTCTTTTTAGTCTAGAAAAAAGACGACTGAGGGGGGATCTTATCAATACTTACAAATACTTAAGGGGAGGGTGCCAGGGAGATGGGAACAGTCTTTTTTCAGTGGTGCCCAGTGATAGGACAAGAGGTAACAGCACAAACTTGAACATAGGAAGTTCCATCTTAACATGAGGAGGAACTTCTTTCCTTTGAGGGTGGCAGAGCACTGGCACAGGCTGCCCAGAGAGGTGGTGGAATCTCCCACACTGGAGACATTCAAAACCCGCCTGGACGCCGTCCTGTGCAACTGCTGTAGGTGTCCCTGCTGTGGCAGGGGGGTTGGACTAGATGATCTCCAGAGGTCCCTTCCAACCCTGACCATCCTGTGATTCTGTAATTTTACAGAGACGTCTTTGTCCTTTTCCATGGTGTCCATTTTTCAGCATGCTTTCTGATGGTTGCTTCAAGACTGTAAACACAAATGTGAAGGTGGGCATGAGTCAGCGTGAGAGTGGGCTCCTGTCTTTTACAGGAAGACACTTCCCAAACAGACAAACATATCAGCAAGATCTTACAACTATGATTTTGTTAGTTTTTTTAAGTAAACGGCAGTTAGTGACCAATTCAGCAATAAGATGATGCAGCAGTGGCACACCAGGGAAGATGCTGTAACAACACTCATGATGGCAGAAGATCTTCACTTGTGGAGTAGGTTACAGCAATGACTTTGACCTCTTCTGTACAGCACACTGAGATGAAAACTGCTGTATCACATCTAAAGGAAACATGATTTCTTTCACAGCACTGTATGAAGGCAGCCACAACACAGGGATTGGCTCCATCCCCAGCACTGTCCTAAACTGGTTGCTTTGGCCTGCATCAATTGAAACGAGGCTGGGAAGAAAAAGATAGAGGAGAAGATTATTTCACTCACAGACGTGTAACAGCACCCATTAAAATTACTAGGGCTCTTCAAAGCTCTGACAAAGTCAGTGGAAAGACTCCCTTTTTTGGGAAGGACCCTTGTGGGTATTGGGTTGGTCTTTGTGGATGCAAAGGGAGTCAGTGCCCCTCAAGACACGATCCAAGGAACCAGGTTAATCAAGACTTATAGCGTTTCAGTATTTCAAAGGCACCTATTGCCATTTAATGGCAAATTTAATGGAGTCCAGATTCTTAAAGATTAAGGTATTCTCAATATTTTCCAGACTACAGTTTAAAGATTAAGTCTTATCCCGATTTGTAAAAACGTATGGATAAGACATACTTTACACACACACCTGGCCTCTTTCAGAAGATGCCACTTTATGAGCTCAGTTAGCAATATAGCTGTGGTGTGTTTACAAAAATAGATGTGGTACATGTGTCTGTGCTGAAGCCTTTAGTTATGCATTTACATGCACCAGTGAAAGGTGAAATCTTTGTCACCGCCATCACCAGTAGATTGTCGCAGCTTACTTGGGATTCAGCCTTTCATTTACTAATGCCTGTGAGTGATGCTGAGCCTGTTGCAATGTACCTGTACAAATACGGATAGTTGCACACACAAAATATCTGATTCTTCACATGCCATTTCAGTCTCATTTGCAAGTTATGCCGTATTGCACAGTGGCTCAGAAAGTTAGCCAAAATTCAGTTGTTACTGTTTGCACCTCATGGTTTTGTTACTGGGGCAACTGGGGACCTTTGCTATGGAAATGTTGCTTTCAGACTTTGAGATATTGGCAGTGCTACACAGACTTATTTTGATTATTAAATCAGTTTTAAAGATAAAACTGGAATTAATGGGCATGCTTTGAGAAAGGACTGGAATACTTTGATGTAAACAGCTAGACCGACTATGGCAGCAGATTAGCAGCAGAGTCACAAAATGGAAGTAAAACAAATTTCCAAGCCTTTTCATATAAATAAGATTAACTGTCAGAAGGGAGAAAATCTGCTTTAGTAATGTGCTGGACTATGCTTTCAAATTCAAATTTGTGTCTTGAACCTGATTGCTCCTGAAAAACAACGTGGGCACTAAAAGGACCTGCAGAGTGCCAGGTATATAAAGACCTGCCCAAATCTTTCATGATCCTCTCTGATTATAATGCTTCTTTTCCTGTTTCATTTGGTCTGATACTGACTTCTAATACACCATAACGGGTTAAGAACCAAATCTCAAATCTCAGCTTCTCTCTGATATGCTATGACTGTGTGACAGAACAGGAGCAGCAGCTTCAGAGCATCAAAACAAGAGTCCTAACTTGCTGATATCACAGAAGTCCAGACAGACCTCCTGCTGTCCTACTTCAGTCATCTTTAGAGGTCTTCAAAGGGCCGTGCGCCAGCAGTCAGACATAGCAGAACCATATGTGGTCCTGCCAGGTTCTTACTTTAGTCCCAAAGTCTTTTCCAGGGAGCTGCCTGACTTGGGAGCCCCAGTGCAGTTCTCTGTTGATAACTGCTGTTACCCCACCTGGTACCCACAGTGGTTTCTCCTCCGCTATTTGAGGAATGAAGTATTCAGTACAGAGGAATGAACAGAGGTGAGGGCTTCCACATTTTTTTTCCACATCCATTCCTCAAAATGATCCCATGACAAAGGGGGTTTTGCTTAAATGCTGATCCTTTCCGAAGTTCAAACTGAGCTCATGCAATCATAGGTATTTGATGGAAGAAGAGAAAATAATGAGTCATCTCATGTCTTTCTTCACCAACAGGGTTGTTAAGCATTGGAACAGGCTGCCCAGGGAAGTGGTGGAATTGCCATCCCCGGAGGTATTTAAAAGAAGGGTAGACGTGGTGCTTCGGGACATGGTTTAATGGTGCCTTTTGCCAGTGTTAGGTTGATGGTTGGACTCAGTGACCCTAAAGGTCCTTTCCAACCTAGATAATTCTATGATTCTATGTCAAATTATTATGAAGAGGAACATGATTAGTGTCCCTTACTCCAGTTGTCTTCAGCATGGCTGCTTCCAACAGAGCAACGCACCCTTGGAGCTCCCATTAAAACTAAAGAAGAAAAATAGGCACCTTTATAGCAAGTCACTTGGCCTATTTTATTTTTATTAGGATGCTCCAAAAGTGTCTCTTTCTCTCCATGAGCTAAACAGCCTAAATGACTGGCACTACGCTGGGGATGCCTGCATTTAATGAGATGAATTCCACTGCTTCTGACATTTTTTTGACACGTAATGAAGAGTCTCCTGATGGAGCGAAGACACCAGTACCTGTTTGTCACCCACACTGCCGTGAAACATCGTGAGGGGGCAGTGGAAGGAAGTGATCGCTCCTGATGCTATTTCTGGCCCGAAAATGCATGCCTTCCTTACTTGGAAAACGGCAGTGGGATTTTTATCTGAGTAAGGATGGGTAGGGAGAGGGGACAGTCAGCCAGTTATGGATAAACAAGGGATTTGTATCCCTGTCAACATCAGTCTTACATCTCTCACCTCCTCCTATGTTCACCAAAAAGCCACACACATAGAGAAGTCAAAAAGCATAGAAAATGTAAAACCCTGCATGAAAATAAACTAAACGGTTATAAGGATTTGTCAGAAGCACAATTTCCAGAGTTAAGATACCTGTTGTTACCTATTCTTATCTACAGCTGATGCTGCTCTCTGAAGTACCAAAGTATACCGTTTCTCACTAGGTTTCTCTCATATTTGCTAGTTTATGTATCAAAAAAATCCAGTTTCTGACTGTAAGAAACATTGGAAAAAAAATGTTGATCCTCGAGTTTTTGTTATGCAGCTCACATGCTGGGTTCCAGCTGCGTGTGAATCATTACCTCCAGGCTGGGCACAACCCATCCATGGCTTTTCGTGGGAGGCTTTGTCATTTGCTTTGAGAGCCAGACACGAGAGACCCTGCCACCTCCTTGTAGGCAGGGATTTTCCTGGGGTTGAGGTAACCTGCTAAAAAGTACTTCCAGGCTTTGTTTTGCCCAGTGTAAAAAGTGCCCTGGAGACTGCACAGTACTGCTCCATTACCTAACTAACATTTAATACTTAAAAGTGGAATATTTCTCATGAAAGGTTAGGCAAGAATCACTCCCATAGTTTGCTTGCAGGGACAAGCCCCTAACGCTAGTGCTCTTACTTCCCTGCAGGCTTTGACCTTAGGTTCCCACAGCCAAAGGGAATGCTCTTAGCATGCTGAAATCAGTATGTTTCAATAAAGTTCCAATTCCCAGTGAAATATTTTTCTTCAAAATTTTTCAACCAGCCCCACATTCTGGTTCCCCTAATGGGCCATTGTAGCTCACGTTTATTTTTCATTCAGTGGAGAATGCCTGCTGGGTTTCAAACGAGGGATTCAAAAATAAGAAGGTGAAATAGCAGCTTGAAAAAGATGACGTTTTGCAATGACCTTTCTCTTTAGTATCCTGAAAATTGCAGCCAAAACCTAACTTGAAGGAGAAATACATGACTGGCTGATTGATCGATAGCCTGAAGATAGCATTTTCCCAAGTTAATTCATCCAGACAGATTCTTCAGGGAATTCTTAAACACTGTGAAAGTTCCCAGGAGGTAAATTGAATGGATGAATCTTCAAATGTTAGTCACATTAAAATGATCTAGTTTAAATTTGTTCTCTGTCTTGTACTTGCTATAATTACCTACAGACAGTAAATTGGATGCCATATCTGAAGATCGGTGCCGTGCATCTCTTTTATGCAGATAACAGCCAGCCCTTATACTGAGCAGAGAGCATGGAAAACTCTGTGGATTGAACACCCACGTGCCAAGACTAGAAGCACAGAGCTTAATTTAATAGGAGTTGTGACAGCAAATTAGTGACAGTAGGGTTATTGTTCTGTTTCACATGTAGGAATTCTTGGCCTGCTACCAAAGGAAGAATAAATATTCAGGGAGGAGCGGCTGATAAAGTAAGTGGTTGTATTTTGTTATTCCTGATTCCCTCAGCGTTTAAATGCAAAAGGGGAGAAACCCCCAGCCCCTCTCAGAGATGCTGAGTTCTGCTCCGAGAGCACCTCTTGCTCCGGGCTAACGGGCGAAGGCAAGAGCTGCCCGAGAGGAGTGATGAGGGAGTTCAGGCTCTCAAACCTGAGACGTGCTCCATGGTGGAGAGAGGCAGGATGAGCTAGCTGAATCACAAAGTTTCTCAGATCAGATGAACCAGACCACTAAAAGTGAAATCTAACTGGGATGATGTCTACTTCTCTTGATCACAGGAAAACACGAACTAAAGCAAGATAGTTATTTTCAAGTAATTGTGTGTGTGGACCAGCCATAGGTAGACAGTCATGATAAAACAGCTGGTATCTCTGAATCTCAGAGGTAGTCCCCCACTTAGAGAAGTTGTTTGGCTCTGGTCCTTCAGCTTCTCTGATGCACCAGAGGGGAATAAAACCTCACCACATTCAGCTGAAGTCTTGTGCAGTCCTCAAGGAACTGGCAAGATGAGCTTCCCCAAACCAGAAGAGCAAAGTGAGATGATGTGGGGCTTGGTAGGGCACTGGTGGCTAAAAATAAAGCTCCTAAGAGTGATGTTAATGTTTTGATCGACTCCTGTGGTATTTGGATTAGGCTTTTAGTGGAAGAGAGTTGCTGTCTGTGTTGTGTCTTAGGACATAGGAGTACTAATCCTAGCGCTTTGTTCAGGGAATTCAAGTGACTAATGAGGGACTTAAAATATTGGATTAAGAGATCTGTAGATATTATTTTCATAGTTGTGCATGTAAGTTTAAAAAGGATGTTGTGATTTCAGGTAAACGATCGCTTGTGTTTTCCTTATGTCTCAGCATAACCTGTGGAGGAGAACAGAGCTGGAAAGCTTTGTCATTAGGGATCCCAAGCCAGCTGGCACCCTCTCCCTCCTCTGGGCAGTCCCCCGGGGCTCACTGCCACAAGAGAGCCCACTGGCTATTTGTTTCAGTGTCCCTTTAATGCAAGCAAGCTTCTCCTCATTGCGCACATCCTTGGCAGCCTGCAAAGCAGAGAAGTTGAGGGATGGGAAAGGATACAGTGAGCCTAATACAGGAACCAAATTTAAGCACTAAGTCTTAAATTTGCCTCCTCGCAGCCATGGCCGCATTGGCAGGTGGGTGGCAGCGGCTTCAGTCCTGGTATAAGCATTTAATTTCCACATGCTCTCACAGCAAGAAGTTTGTTCCTCAGCAGATGTCCAGAGGGAGATGTGGTTCACCTAAATTATGAGGGTGTAGTGAACCAATGCGAAACGTTAGGTGCGATATCCAGTCAGAATACTTCTGAAAGCAGGTGTGTAATGGGGAGAGTTGGCTTAAAAAAATTGCGCCTGTACCCTGCTGTCATTTCTGTAGCTGCCTGGGAGACACCGCTATTTGAGGGGGCTTGGACCTACGCTTGCCCCCTTTTAGAGCAGCACCCTAACGAGGAGGCTGATGTGCAGAAACTATTCACAGACACCCTTATCTGCCACAAGAAGCTAACAGTGCTCAAAACAATAGTTACTCAGTCGAAGAGAAATGTAGGTGCAGGTTAGGGAGCTATCTGGTATCCAGCTCCTGCATGCCCAGCTTGGAATCACAACAGTGCTCTAGGTAGTAGAGACCCCTCAAAACCACCAGTTCCAGCGCAATTTGGGGTAAGCAGGGGAGCACCTAATAAGCTTAGCTGCCTACAGACTCAGCTGTTTTGTCAGTCTTCTTTCCAATATCCCCTTTGTAACATATCCAACCAGCCTTGCTTTCAGCTTTTTCATAAACTTTATTATATTTTTGTCTAATTTTTCTCACCAAAAGAAGTCAAATTTAGTGACGGTAATGATAATTGTTTTTGAGATTCTGATATTTTTGGGCCCTGAATTTCAAAATGGATAGGAAAGCAGATATTGCTGGCCTATATGAAGCGATGTACAAGATAAATAAAAAAAGATTGTCACGCAACCTGCAGCTGAGATTTATCACAATTTGTATTTCTTTGTAGTTCATGAATACCAGACTTCTGATATGAAAGACCTATTAATTTCCTCTGTTTTACCTAGCAATAACATTCAAGCTGTGATTGAGTAACCTTCATTCTTCTTGTTCAAATATCCATTAATATGGAATGTGCTACTCAAGGGATTTGAACTGATTCCCAAAACTACCTGTAGATTTGAATATGCTTCAGACTATAATACAGTACCAAAATCCAAATGAACAATTCCTCTGGCAATTAGTGTTTACATGTGGAAATCATCTGTCATAAACAGTCCATTCAGTCATGCCTGAATTAGGTACTAGTAACAATGACAGCATTTTCTATTGCATTAACTTAAAATCCTAATTCTGTCTCACTAAGGCCAAGATCACACTAGGTGGACTGTTACCAGACTGTTGCCTTGCTGAGGTGCATTTAAAAGACTGCATCTGTTTGTAGCAAGGATGCTGACAATTCGTTCTAATAGCGTTTGGTAATTTATAATTGCTATGTTCTATCTGAAGACCTTCTGTCATATTCATATAACCTCTGTCAGAGATTTCCAAACAAAATGAATCATAAAGAGCCATAATTAATTGGAAGAAAGCCAGTTATCTAAAACAAACACTATCATTAGCATCTCCGGCAAGCCCAAAATAGCCTCTAGAGATGCCACTGTCACAATGAAAAAGCTTTCAAAACAGTATGAAGATGTATTCTACATGTTAATGGAATGATTCTGCACAGTCCAAGGCCTTGAGAGCTATATTTAGAATACTGTTTTGTGAAACTAAGGTGACTACATCACTGCTGCTAGCTGTGTATCACCTGCCTCTAATTTAAGGACCAGGTCACAACACATTGTGTTTGCCCAAAGTACAAAGGGAACCCAAAATGCCACCTTAGCCCAGTTGAAAGCTCCAGCTTAGGAGGGCAACATGAAGGAAGGAGATTTCACTCGACCCATACAGCAGCTAATTTGGGTGTGCAAACTTTAGGGTGCAACGTAAAACCTATAATCAACCTTGTCATATTTTTCTCGTCTCTGAATTACGTGACAGGCCATGTACGTACCTGGGATAAGCACATCAGCATGTTACTGGTATTAATTCAGGAAAGAACCTATTAGTAATCAAGAGAATATTCCACAGAAAAAACCCACAGGAAAACAGCACAGATAAAGGAGATGGAAGGTGCTATTCAAGACTTCTTTAATCGAATTAAACATGCTTCATCAGAAAATTTTCCAATCAATAATGATACTGAAAATATACGTAGTTCACCTTTTAATATAACAGGCCAAATTTCTACTTCATCAGCAAGAGCTGTACGCAGCAAGTTATGGCTTCCCAGTCCTCTGCCCAACGTTGCCTCGTGAGCTGGTTAGGGCACCCGAGACACTGCTCCTAAGTGCATCTGCTGGCCAGAGTCCCCGGTGGAAGATTTAGAGCTGTGGGTTAGCTAAGTGCACAGTTTTCTTACCACATTTCCTCTCTGCCCCTCCTTGTGCCTGGCAGTGACCCTGCCATTAGCGGAGATAGGAGGGAAGGGTAACAATTAACTTAACCTGTTATATGCGTAAGTGAAACTGTATATTACTGGCTTATGCTCCACAGTGTAAGAGACTCTTAGTCTTTTTTATAGTGTGTTTTATTGATTCAGATACAGTAATGATTTCGTAATATAAACAATTAGGAGCCTGATTCTGTGGGTAACAGGGAGAAAAAGCTTTATGTGCCTTCCTCTGTCTTGTAAAGTAGGTACCAACCAGACTGTTCAATACCAGCAATATCAGTCAACTGGGGCATTCAGGTTTATCTCCTTAATTCTGGAGGCCTGAAACGTACCCGAGTGAAGGCTAGCGTTGTCACCTCCTTCTATACTTTCCGTCACATCAGACAGTCCCTCAGCTCTGAGCTTTAAAAGGCTGAGAGTCTTCTGTGAGCATGTACTCTACTCAACATCAGACTAAAATCTGTGTTTTTATCAGCAGTATACTTACTACAAGTGGGTCTTGTAAAGAGGTGCTTTCATGCCATGTTTTTTCTTTTCTGAAAACTTTAACAATATGGGCTATATTGAATAAAAGGGGGTGAAAGGAGAAAGAGCTTTATTTGGCGTGTGCGTAGTCCCTGATAGAAATCTGAATTAAATGGATACTTTCTACTTAGTAAGATTGAATCTGAAATTCTTCCCAGACTCTGTATGCGCCTAGAGGAATTTAAGGTATATTTAAGCGACTGATAGAAAATAGATTACTCCTCTCCAGTCTTCTGATACACCAAAAAAAAAATCAAGTTCTGTAGTAGATCTGCCTGCAGATATGTAATTTCATACAGTATGGCACAGAAAGAATTGCATATAACTGATTGGCTAAAGAGGAAAGATAGCTGAGTACAGGAAAGCTGTGAAGTGAAACATCTGTCCCTGATCAATTAAAAATCTACAAGCCTGTGTTAACCTATAGGTGTGAACATTCTTTGAATGCAAAGCGGAAGCCCTAGCAGCAATCAAGAGCAATCCTGGAGGAGACTGAGGAGAAATGCCTGTTATTACCATTGTCAGGAAATGTAATGAAGCGCTACCCCTCCCCATCCAAATGGGATGCCAGTCTGAAATGTAGGCATGCTAACCATCAAGGAGTACGATTAGCTGGAGCAGAGGGAATTGCGGATGAGTTGTGCTGATTAGCAGGCCTATAGACAAAGGTTCTTTTAAAGGTCTGTTTGGCTTCTGTGCTGCTGTTAAGTTCTCATACAGAAATAAAAGGAATGGAGTGAAAATCAAAGGGGGTTTTAAAATATCTAAAATCAGTGTTTCATCTATTCCTGTACAGCTTTCAAGATACACTGGCTTGATAATGCGGGTAATAAAAGCAACATAATTTTACTTCAATCAGCTGCTTCAAGGGAAGAGCTACTCACTATGTGTTCACTTTCTCTGCATGCAGTAATTCACCTCCTCATCAGGCTCAGCCTCCTTGTTTTCCCAGTCACCTCTTCCCAACTGTTTCCTTGCCTGCACCCTGCACGCAATAACCCTAACCCCCTTCAGGAAAGCTGTTGCTTCCCTTCCAGGCACAACTAGAATGTGTATGAATAATCCATACACTGTGATCCAGTCCTTTCCAATTCAAAATAAAGATTTCAGGGCAGGTAGGTGGACAAGATTCCTTCAGCAGGTTCAAGAGTGTTTGACTAGCTAACCTGGATGAATTTGAAGATTTCTGTCAGTCCACTAGCTCCACCTGCCCTGATCTCCAACCTCTTCAGTACAATCCTATGCCATTGCCTTCCTCATATGCCAGGAGGAAAAGCCACATGAAACGACTGATTTGCTCACATTCGTTCCCAGCCATTGATGTGCTTTCTTCTTGTTAACAAATTAAAAGTGGCTAAAATCACTGTTGGTTTCTACGAGAAATGCTTAACTTCTATACTGCAAAAATTAGAAGGAAATACATCCCATTTACCTGCTGCATTTATCCTGGATGATAATATTTCCTCTTGTACCCTGTCTTCCTCTGGAAACCACAGAATTAGTGATATCGCCATGTCTAATTCACTAATATGTTGGCACTGGAACTGCCTTCCACTAAACACAGCTGGGAGATGAGTCTGTGAAAGGTATTTGGGAGACGTTAACTCTGAAGGTAAGCCTCTGAACATGCAGATATCCCAATACGATTAAGAACCATAATGCTTTTATTTGGATGAATGCATTTGATGGACCAGATGGACACGGTGCTGGTCGTGAGTAGCTGTTGCTTTATGGCTTACGGCACAATCAGAGCGACATCCTCTATTATTAAGGTGATTAGGAAACAGGTTTCATTTTGAATGATACTTGATAAAAGATAACAGGAGTAAAGAGAGCCACAGAAGGTATTTGATAATTGAATGGATGGACAGGTAGTTCAGCAAGACACACAGAAATCTGGAAGCTTCTGTATCTCTTATTTACTGCACAATGCAGTCTGATGGTACGGACAAGTGGTTCCTCCAGGACAAGGATTTTCCATAATGGTTGGCTGATGGACATGTAGGTAGAATCTGGATGGCTGTCTGCTAAAATTAGACCACACTAGAGATCTTGTTAGGAAGTAAGTACCTTTCTCCCCAGAACTGTAATCTTGGAGCATGAATGTGCGAAAAACTACTCGCTTAGGGTTGCACTAAGCAAGGACCTACTTGCAGAGATGCTACTAGAAAGTTGTCAGATGAGAGCTAAGTGGTCTGAGCTCTTTCCTTGTGTTAGCAGAGGTAGCTGAGCTCGTGAAGACTGAGAACTGATTAGCTTGCTTGTTTCAATTCTAATATACATCTCTCTCTCTCTTTCCTTAGGCCTAAGAGCGTATAAAGTGTAACTCACCCAAAGAGACAACTTCTTTAATTTTTAGAAATTTGGGATGTCTCTTCGTGTCTTAACACATAAAGGGATCTCTGAGAGGGAACTGAGAATTAGTCCCTCTGTCCATGGAGCACGGTATTGCTGAGAAATGCAGTGGAACGTGGAGGCATCTGTGGACTGAGCAATTATTTTTCACTAGCACAAAAAATGAAACTTGTGATGTATATTACACTGCTGCCTTCCGTCTTCATTTACTTGCTTTGTTTAGGGATCTTCAGGATGGCTGCCTTGCAACTGTGCTTACAGATATCTCCTGCCAGAGTGAAAAACCTCACTGTGTCTGAAAAGATTTGCCTTTTCCATTGAGGAATTGCGCTGAAATGGGTTATTTTTCAAATCCACGAAATTACAGGATATCTGCTGATTTTGTCTTGCTTTGCTCTAGATGATTTTGCTTAGGCAATGAAAACGTTTAGACTGTGACCTTTCCCCTCCCTAGTATTTGTTGGTGTTTTTTTTGATTTTAGTCTTCTGATAAGAATAAAAGCTTCCCATACCTTTGCAGGGAGATGGGAAGTAAGAAACAGTTTAAACGCTGCTCTTGCCAATAGAAATAGAAGAGACTGAGAATCTTATTTTCCTTACCTCTAGTGGGCCAGTTTGCATCTGGACTAGAGCAAAATGAAATAATCAACCTCGTATGTCATCTTATCCCCTAGCTGAAACAGATAAGAAGGATAAAGCAGCTGTACTCCTGCCCTCAAAGAGGAATTCAGCTCTTCAAATAGCCTTTTACATACTGTTTTAGTATACCTTGCTCCTAATAGTGCATATACCACAGCTTGAAACTCTGGAAGAGACTGAAGACTATGTGTTAATGAGCCTTTGATAAAAATTCTCACACAGGTCCTGCAACTGATATATCAAAGAGCCAAAATAACATGCCAGGAACTATTTAATGGCAGTAGCTCTTCAATGATCAGGAGAAAATGTTAAATATATTGGGTAAAAACACATCTGGTAGAAGACATCAGTAAATCACACTCATGAAAGTCTTTTTTCAATAGAAGAATATAATATAGAAGTAGAGCTTAAGTGAAATGTCACTAGAACTATGATCTCTGTCTCCTGTGGCATCATTCATGTCATTGTAGATATTCGAGTGAAGTGTGTGCTTTGCTTCATTTTTCATTTCTCTTCATCTACAAAGGGAAAAAAAGCACTAGCTAAAAAACTCAGTTCTGCCAATGAGAAATAAAGTGTGCAAGCCCTTGTACCCTGAGACCCAAATGTGTCAGACTGCAAAGTGAATTCACCTTTGGAAATCAAATTTAAATTTAAATTGAGGTCATGTGTTATCATTTTAATATGCAATAGTAGCATTGTTTTCAATTGGAATCTACTAATCACTGTGTGAAGAGTTAAAACAAGACTTTCCAAATGAAACTGGTCATAGAAGAGAGAAAGCTTTTCTGCTTTTTTTGCCAGCAGAAAACAGTCACACTAGACCTTCTTAGATTTCTTATTTTTGCTGGTTTTCTTTCTGTAGTTTGGAGGTCATGGAAAATATGAATATGAAAAAAATCCATTATGATGTACTCTACAATAGAGTTAATAAAAAGCACTGGATTCTGGGAAATGCACCACAATAGAAAACAAACTCTATAAGGCTGTTGTATATCTTATAAAACTGTGTAACAAGCAGATACCTGTATATGACAATATATTTTATATCTTCTTAAAGTAGTTAGTGTTTAATGTATACACATTTATGCATATAAAAGTTTAATGCTTTCATATATATATATGCACAAAAGTTAATGAAAAGCAAGATAGTTATAACTAACTGGACAAATATGGCAGGTATCACTTTCCATTACACTTTGCTCCTAGTGCCTTTTTGACTCACCATTAGATCAATTCCTTGTCCAGAAATATCATGTCTCATATGGGTAAGCAGGGGAATGGCATGATGGAACACCATCAACATCGAGCAGCAGAGGTTTCACCAGCACAGCAGAAGAGCCTCGGGGATGGAACTTTTTAGAACCTGAAATTAACAGCCAAAGTCTCATTTATTGATTTTTTGGTCTATAGAGAGGACAGCAGAGCCACTGATTCCTGTAGGGTATCTTCTCTGAGAAGGGCTGAACTTAACAAGGTTGGTTCCATTGACTGTACCAGGCTTAATGCTGGGAAGCAGAATGGCTATTTTGGGTCAGACCAGCCTCAATCTAAACTGGAAGCATACTTCCAATACTGTGATTTTAACCTTGAGATAAGCTCATAGAAAAGCTACAGAGGACAAGAGCAGGATTAACATAGCCCACAGCATGCTTTCTTCCAATTTTTCATAGTTGGAGGTGGAGTGCTCCCCTAATGAAGCAGATCACCTACCAGATTGGATCTTCTCTCAGACTTTGATTGTTTTGGGCTATTTTTTTAAAATCATACCTGAGGATATTGCTTTTCACACAACTATATAGATATTTTGGCTTGTAAGGTATATTTTTATCTGCAGTTGCAGTTGACAGTGCTCCCCCCATACATACAACAAGCAAAAGCCAATTTGAGATCTGGAAGCTGTGTGAATACAGTTAATTTGCTGAAGAGCGTGACCTAATTAGCTATGCTAAAGGGGAATTTTACTAGCAGAGGAATGGTGTTTATTGTGACAGTCCAGAATACAGATGACCCACTTCTCCCTTGCGCTTGTCCCCACCCACCCACAGGGACGTCTGTTATGTGACTTTGGATCTCCGAAACGCCCTCTATGTCTTTACTTCTTTTACATTATTTGAACGTTCCAACTTTTATTTTCAGTTAATGTCTTGCTAGCTTTGAGGGTGCTTCTGAGGGCTGATTTTCTTCCCCTTCTTATAAAACAGGCAGAGCAGAAGTTTTTACTTTGCTATCTGTAACCTGCACTTCCCTGTGTGCGTGTATTTGCGTGTGCAGTTTGGAGGTCACGAAAAATATGAATGTGAAAAAATTCTCTTATGATGTACTTCCTCTTATTCATTGTGTTCATTTGGTAGCCAATATCCCACTCTTTATACACAAGTTATTTTGGAAATAATACTTTCCCAGAATTCTGACATAGAATTATGACACTTTTATGTGTTAAGGATAACAATAATCACCTAACAGAGGATTTATCTTTTTAAGTGCACAGAGCTAAAGTAAGGCTGGATTACTTTTTCTATTTCCATTGTTATTTTCTTGAGTTTCAAATAGATGTAAAGAAAACGGACAAATACACAAAAAATTCCTTCACTCACAAAAAAGCTTTCAAATTCCTTGAAGAAAGTGGGAAATAATTTATAGAAAGTCCTTGATGCCTACAAAAACATAGAGGCCTCTGGGACTTCAGATGACTGAAATTCTGAGAACTGAAATGGAAAGACAGAGGTCAGACCTTGAGATCTGCAGAAGCTTGGAAGGAATTCAGTTGCTAGGCAGTCAGTCATATATTTTTAAATTTACTATATAAAAATATTTTGAAAGGATTTAAAAGAATTTAAGAAAAAATATTTTCTTAATTTACACAGTTATTTTTATTATATGCTCTGCTTTTATTAATTTGAAACGGTAATGTCAGGTGCTTTTTATCTTGCAAATGCGAAGTTATGCAGTTTAACCTCTATGCTACTACATTACTAACGCATCAGAGATTATGCCTGCAAATGCCTATTCATCCATGTTTGTACATATGGGTTATCTCATGAAAATCAATGGGAAAGTTCCTGAATATGTAAAGTTTGTCACCTGTCTGAACCTTCTTCAGAAGTCTATTTGCTTTACCATTTTTTTTATACTAGAGGCTAACGAGAACACCCTGCTCTCAGCAAAGTTAGTGTAAATCCAAAAGAAATCTCCTAAGTAAGTCCACTGGAATCATCTGGGATTTACACCAGAGTGTACAGGGAATGGCAGCGCTTCACAGATGCCCGTGGCAGGCGGAGTCCACATGCAGTGCTGCAAAGAGAAGAGACACGGGCGGTGGGAGGGTGGCAGGTCCCTCGGATCTGGTCTGGGCCTCCGGCACAACCCCGGGGGCCGCTCCTGGTGAGAAAACGCAGCAGACTGTGCACACAGCATCTTCCGCTTCAGGAAAATACCGCAACAGCAAAACCCCCTGCTAAACTGCATGAAAATAAAACCATGAATAGACTTGAAATATTTTCATGCAAGGCCGGTTTCACATTTTGCTTTCTACAGTCTGGCTGTAAAATGACATCAGCAATCAGCTCAGACTTTATAGCTGCATATTTGTCACTGTGCTCCAAACAGTCCCCTAAGGCAGTGTGGTTTGTGTGATACAAAGAAGATCCCCAAGGTATGACGGGTGGCTATGTGTCCAGAGCGCCTTCCCAGTGATTCAGATTATGTTCTGCGATTCAGGAGAGGAAAAAGAGGATCACAACCTAAAAACTTATGCCCTGACAAAGAGTCCAGCAGACAGCAACACAGGGAAAAATTTGCAGTGATCTAATATTCCTATTATGTTATGATTATCTGCAGAGCTCTGGCTCTGCAGTCTTTCTCTCTTTCTCTTGTTCTAATCTATGTGGGCATTTCTATTATGCCTGTCAGCAAAGCGTCTGAATGCCTTCCAAGCAAGAAGAAATACTACCTCTTTTTCCCCCCCATCAGCAAAATATGGACTTTATCTCAGCTAGCATGGAGTTTTCTAAAAATGTCGGTATGCTGAGAAGGAGAGCACAGAGATTTATCATAGATACAACACCTCATTCTCCGGTCTGTTTTCTGTTCTGTTTATGCATTGCGTTGGGTCCCTCTGTGACAATGAGAACAAGCTGATGACTGTGGTATTTATAGGGTATTTATATAAGGAATAGTTCTTTAAGTATAGCTACAAGGTTAAGTGTGATGTAGCAGCTCAAGAAGTGCTGTCGATAAAATGGCTAACTCCTCCCAGAAAAGCATCGTCTGCTTTATTTATATTGCAAAGGGTACTTAAATGTAAGATGCTCAGTGACACTACTTGCAGAACTAGGTCTGTCTCCTATATGGTTTTGTCACACACAGTCTCTGTAGAAAGGCTGAGACCTACCATAAGCCACAGAGTAATCACAAGTCACGGTGTAATAGATGCTTTAGCTGTGGTTTCCATGACGTAAAACTCATAAAAAGATGCTCACAGTAAGTTACGCTGCCTTGACAGGGCTTTAATTAAAGTTTCAACTCAGTCAGCCCCTATTCTGCTGCTGACCAGGGAAGCAGACCAGAGCCCTCTCACCTCCATTCACATTTCAAAATGAATGAACCTACTGACAACGCTTTGTTTGTGTTTTCTGAATAGAGGGAGAGACAGAGAGGTAATGTGTAAAGGTCCTTACAATTTCAAGAACATTTATTTTACCTTCATACTTCATACTAGTAATTCAAACTGTCATACAGTACACTTCAAGAATGAGACAGGAAGAAGCTTGTTTACTTCTTTGTGTGTAGGGGTTTTTTTTCTCTTTTTCTTCGCAGAACAGTCCTTTGAAACCTTATTTGCATTGAAAATACTTATTGAAAAGCTGAGTCTCATGTCAGGGCTCCTATTCTACTCAGAGGATGTAATTTTGCTTTGTAAATTGGTCTTTCATCTTGAATGAGCAAATAAGCTCCTGGTGGATGCCAATTAGATGAACTTTTGTATCCCAAGTAGAACTGCTGAGAGCAATTTTGATGGACTGATTTTGCATTTGAATATGCTTTCAACTGGATCTAAAATACATTGTAAAATCAGATTGATCTCTCCAGAGTTTCTCCAAAGAAAAAGATTCCAGTAATGTTTAGACATTTTGTTTGGACAGATTCAGAGCAAGACATTTTGATTTCTGTTCAGTTCCTAAGGTGTTTTTTTTTTTCTTTTTAACTACACAAATATCATATCTTAAAAACTCAGTGTGAAAATATTTCAATTTTGCCAAAAGAAAACATTGAGAATGACTCCAGCTTTCTTGTTTGTGTGCTTTTGAAACTTATCTTCATGGAAAAATCTGGAACACTGATTCCTATCAGAATCAAGTCAAACACTGAAATCCTGAAATTCTTTTGAAATGCAACTTCCATTCTCACAGTTCATCTGTAGAGGGAAATGCATTGGTTGCTTAAAATGTTTCCAGCTGCAATAGTCTAAATCAGGAATTTGAAAACATTTTTGATAGACGCTGCCTTTGGTAATGGCAGCACTGGGTATAATCACTGACAGGAATAGCACTGATTACCGGTATCAGCCAAAAGCATTTCCAGCTCAGACTGTCTGTCTGTTGTTTAAAGCCAGCTTCCAAATCCTTAATGTTATATGTAGTGCTTCCAGAACTGCTGGGATTTGTATCAGGATTTGGGGTTACTACAGTGTGTACTAACCTGGACTATCACTGCTTCCGTGTATCTCAGGCTGATGTTAAGGGAGTTCTAAGTAGGTTCAGGGAAACTATTTTTCAGGAGGAGGCATCGATCGCCATCCTTCCATGAGTAGGCAGGACTGGTGTCCACTTTGAAAATCTGTTCTGTTGCATCCTAAACCCCCCAGGCTCCAGTGAAAGCAAGTTATTCCTTTATCTTGCCTTTGGACAAATGATATAACCAGTCTTATGCTGTAAAAATAATTTTCTCTCAGCTCCGTGGAGATACACACTGGTGTTATTGATGTACTGCTGTAATTCTTGTTCATCTGGACTCACACACATAACACCAAATCTTTTTGGAAGCAACTCCAGGGAAGATGAAAAGTCCTGGACTTCCTATAAAACCACTTGTGAATTGTTAATTCTGGCTGCATTTAAAAGATCAGATTCAGTAGCAGCGGGTGTTGCAGCATGAGGACAGGCACTGGCCCATGCTCCGTGACAAGGGATCGCACCAAATGGCTGAACGGAGGTTACCCAAGACATCACTCTTAGGTAGTTCCTGAAGTCTAAAATTAAATCCTGTGAGTCCAGCATCGCAGGCTACAAAGCAATCACTAAAGGAAAGACAGGTCAGCGAACATACAGACAGTCTCCTGTTCTTTAAAGTGCTTCACTGAAACAGATGGAGAGTGAGCAGGAGACACCTTTCTCCCTTCTCTTATCAGCAGGCTCCTCTATGTCAAGGACTTTTTTTCAAAGAATTTCCCAGCACAGCTAGCCTTATCCCAATTCTAGACCTGATGGGAGCCCTGGTGAAGACATTTGGCCCCTCCTGTTGTTTTATGCAACCCTGATCAGAATAAATGGAACTGAATCCGTCATTTAAGACTAGCGACTAGAGGCTGAGCTGGAGAAGCCATCCTGCGGGAAGCCTTCTCCTGCAGCAGGCCGCAAAGAGCAGCTAAGGGATTGCTCTGCAACCCAGAGCCTCCCGAGACTGGCCATCCTCAGCTGGCCACCGTGTCCCCCACAGGCTCAATTCCAGCCCCAGCACCCCTTCTCCAATGGAGTTTGCAAGAGCCGGTGCGTAATGCCGACCCTGAGGCATTGTGCTGCTTCCACTGCCTCTTACAGCACCTGTGTGCGCTCAGGAGAACTGGGGAGGAAGGAGAAAGGTCTCTCCTTGCTTCTTGCCCTTTCTTTTGAAGGGAGCTGTTTCTCCAGTCACCACCTTTACAATCCCTCCGTGTTCCTGTCCTGGAAGCTGTTTCTTTGCAGCCAAAAGGAAGCTGAATTTACCAGATGATCTCTGTTCAGCCATTAAGTGTGTATCACAGTGAACGTTTCTGTAGGCAGCCAATGTAATGACAGGGAACCTTTGAAAGGCATGGAAGGGAGGAAGGAGGGAGAACTGTGTCATCTTGATGTCTCAAAAGGCTATCAATTTCCAGAAATAAAGATCGCCCTTACCCCTCCCACAGCCTCCCGGCCATCAGGTCCCACCTCCCCAGACCCACCTCCCACAGCCCCCTGGCCTGTACTGCTCTGTGAAGGAGAACCCCACATTCTTCACAGTCTTTACATAAAGATCTGATGCACAAAAAGGCAGGCCTGTGTTTATAATGGCAGCGAGACGAACTCGTAAACAATACCTCTCATAACAGCCCAAGTTGCTACGAAATCCTAGTCTTGAGGGAGCTGGAGGACAAACACGAATCTGCACTGTTCTGTGCAAATGCTGAAGAGCAGAGCCTTAAATAGAAAGTTCTACAGCAAATGACGGCTTTGTCTCTTTAAATGCCTGCCCCACAATTTTGGGGGATAAAATTTGAGTCCTTATTATAGGTTACTAGAAGCACAAGAAACACTTTGCTACAGCTAAGAAAAGCCTTCAAATCATTATGAGTTTAAAGCTTCATGTTGTTCGTGCTACTGGGTTAGCAGCTTCCTAACCGTGCTGTAATTTTTGTAGCTGCAGAAAATGGTATGTTGCAGTTCAGGCTGTTTGAGAGAAAATATCTATTGCATACAGATGGAGGGGTTGGGATTTTTTACCCCCAGGAGGGCTCTGTGAAACGGAATATATCAAAAGCAACCCATAAACTTTTCATATTCTCATACAAAGATGCTTGCATGTATGCACACATGCACATTTTGGCACACCACTTTGTTCTGACTTCATCTTGTGGGCCAAGTCTGATTTAGCCATTTCTTTTCCAGACAGAGCTGGCCCAACGTCTTCACCTCACTACTATTCCGCTAGTCCACTGGGAGGTCAAAGAAGTACGGTTTCCAGAGACTCTCTGTATAATCAGCACTGAGGCACAGTCACCTTCAGCAAGATTAGCCAAGTCACCGTGCCCCTAGGAAATATGGAAAATGGCAAAGGTGAAAAATAAAATCCTTTCCAGAAGGTTCAAAAGCCACAAAGATTTCTTGCCACAAGGCGTGGGGGTAACACCAACCTAATGCTCTGCTTGAGTTTCTTTTTGTTGGTGGTCAGCTGGTGGTGCTGAGCAGGGCTTCTCCTCAGACAAGACGAAGGGTGACCTAGCAGATGTTTGTCCAGTGCTTTGGAAACGTGAAAGGGAGATTTGATGCAGTCCCGCTGAAGGCTGCAGGCTTGTCTGGGAGAAACTGAATGCACTATCTGCCCTCGTTATGTTGCGTGTTTTTCCCCTCATCAGACAAAATTGCCAAAGTGTAAGATGTTTCACTGCAAATCACTTTCGTCAGAGGAAGAAAGTGAAGCTAATGAACCTGGGAAAGGAAAACTCAGTGTTAGCAATTCCTCCTGTTCATGAGGAATCCTCTGTTTCAGCCTGCCAGATTGAACCGTCAATATTAATCTCATTTCACAGCACTGATCACATTAACATTATTCTCTTGTATTGTACGATACTAAATAACACCGAAACCTTGAGGAGACAGAAGCTAAACAGTGAGGCTATCAAGAAGAACACATTACTCCACAAACCTAAAAGAATCTGACCTGTGGCTCCTGCAACCTGAGCAGGAAAGATCCACTTCCTAATAAACTATTCAGAGAGAGGGAGAAAGAGAGAGAGAGAACAGGCTGAATCTTTTACAAGATGCTAAGTGCAAGTTTTTTCTTGGCTAACACTTTTTCAGTCATGACAGCTCTCAGTCAATTCCAGATGAAAGCAGCTGCTTCTCGAGAATGGGCTGCAGCTTTCCTGACTTCTCTTTCTGGGCCTCACGTCTGCCAGAATCTGATATACAAACTTCCACTAAAAAGCATATGTAGGCCCTTTTTTTTTTTTGAGTTATGAAAATATTCTTGCTATAATCTTTAAAGCTATCACATGTTCCATTGCTTCAGAAATGTGTACTCTGTAATATCTTTTTTTCAATATTCTCTTTATAACTACTCAATGCGCGGCTTTTTTACTTATTTTGATTGTATACGTAAATTCCACGATACAGTGCTGTTCTCTGTCATTGGGTGGATGTTATTTGATTTTAGCATTCAATTGACATTAAGAAAATGGAAACATTGAGGCACATTCAAACTTTTCGCACTTTTGCTTACTTTTGCAAATCCTATAGGCTGTTCTTGTTGCAGAACCCATTTGAGAAGCAAGTAACATTTCAGGGCCCAATTCTATCAAGTGCTGAGTATTTCCAGCGCAGTGCTTAAGTCCCTTCACAAAGGGACCTAGGTAGCAAGGTCTTTTTTGGTATTAGATTCTCCTTCAAAGAGGTGTCTGCCTTCCCACTTATGTTTAGAAAAGTCAATCTCTGCAGCAAAACCTTCTCTACAGGATCCTCTACCGACCGCAGCGAGCTCCTTTGGCAGCATGCTGGCTCCTGCTGCCTCACGCTCACTTGCTCAACTCTTCCCTCTCACTTTGCGGGGAACTTCACCACTGTACTCAGGCGAGTTGATTTTGCTTCAAGAGCTGCTTGTCCTTGTCTAAATCCCTTTGCCCTGCGTACACTGCAGGGCAGAAGCATTTCCCAGCACCTAGGTCTGGATGTCTGTTTGAGCCACCTGAGGACACTGCAAGGAGAGCCACCACCTTATTCTGGGTGCTTAAGAACATAGAAATCTAAAAGCAAAGGCAATCTTTGAATATGCTGTACTTTAAAATCAGTGAGTCTGTTTGCATTTTGCTTTCTGCCTCCTACTCCTTCACAATCCATCTGTTGGATCTGTACCAGCAGTCAGAACCACATGACTTGCGCTACAGGATGAAATGACTTTAAATGGCAACGTGGCACTAGTACAGCATTAACATCTCAGCAGCAGACAGTGTGAGATTAATGTCACAATTAGCAAGTGGATGTTTGATATCTTAACCTCAAGGATTCATTGCACTTGTAAATCTGTAGGCGCTCGGTTGGGTGCTGGGTTGTCACAGATCAGAGAGATAATGTAAACAGGCATTTACTGGGGCCTGGTGGAACCAGAAGGTTTCTTTTGCATGAACAGTCTTTTTTAAAGGTAGAAATCTCATTAGAATATAAACACTGTGGTATATTTATATAAACATTATTTTATGGAATAAAATTTAATAAACCTAAACTCAATAAATAGCAGTTAAAAGCAACTCGGTATTAAATATTGAAAGGGGAAGGCAGCAGCTCCTTTGTACTTGTGAGCTCAGGCATGAAAAGTTTAAGCAAGTATGGCAGGTAGAATTCCTCACTGTTCCTATCAACCTAAAGAAAAATATAAACGTGAACAGCAGAATACGGAGCCCTATTGCCTGTGCAGAGCCTGAGCTGGGAGGACTAAGGCACCTTTCTGGATGCCACCCGTAAGTTAGTGCCCACAGGCCCCACTGGGTACCTCAACCAAGCGTGTACCTAAACCAAGCAAAACCCGCTTAGATCTGAGAGGGTCCAGCCCTCCGTGATGGGGGGACTGCTGCTCTCTGCTGGTGCAAAGTCAGCCTTAGTACAACATTGCTGAACGCAAACCCGCTCTGAGAAGATGAGTGCTGCTGCCCAGAGCTACGCAGAGAACGGGCATTCCCCACCACGGAAGATTCTGAGATTTTCAACATTTGTCTTTGTTCCTGTTTTTAACAGACGCTGGTAGTTCTTTACATATGAAAAGGGAAATAGTTGGGATCTATCAAAATATTTTATTTCGACAAAACAAACTGTTTTGTCTAAGCTTTGACACTTTTTGGTTATAACATGCAAAATTAAAAAAATTTAAAGCAGTTTTGAAAGGGCGACACTGGGTGTCTGAAAAATACAGCTGTCCTTCATTTCATTCCCTTTTCTTTGGCCCTGGCCACTTTCCCCTTGTTTCTCTAGCTCTTGTTCTCTGAAGCCCCCAAACTGTTATACAAGCATTTCCTCTGCTTCCGGTGGCTTTTCAGAAGGAGATTTATTTAGAATTTCAGATTACTTATAGTATGAAAAACACTGCCTGTAAATGAGCGCTAAAGTAAATGATAGTTTGTTTATTCTACAGAAAAGGTGTAATGTACTTTATTAAGATCTAGCTGTCATTTTACTTTCATGTAAGTGCTACTTACAGTCTCTATTTAACTAATGGCTTCTTTTATTTTTTTTTTCCAATGGAAGAAACCCTGTTTTCCCTAACTTCTCTATTCTAAGCACTGAATTGAAGCACATTTGAATAAACAAGAAGACACATTATTCAACGGGGTCATTATTGATCCCGCGTAAAATAAAAACAGGGAAAGAGAGCAGAAAATAAACTTAGACATTGACAAGCACATATACATAAAAATTCAGTGGAAATTCTCAAGGAGCCAACATACAAGCTAAATGCTAATTGCTGTTCTATTACTTATGCAATATATAGTGAACATCAATTTCAAGCAAAACTCCTAAACAAGGTTTGTATTGGCTTTCCAATACCAGCACAATAAGGGAGAAAAAAGTTATCAGATCAAAATAAGGACGAGGAAAAAATATCCCCTATAGTACGTCATGTTATTGATGTTAAACAGAACAATCCACTAACTTTTAATTCATGGTGAGCTCTGATCAAAACTCAGTGGCGTGACGTGACCCGCCTATAACTAATCGCCTGTTTTACAGGGATAAAATACACTTAAGAGAGACATTATGGTTTTCCTTTTTACAAATCTCTACTCATAATAGGAATGAACATGATGTCCCCTTAAGCTGCACCTCTTTAGCGCAGCTTCAGTCAATGCACACAACTTGTAACAATATCCTCAGCTCTGCTATGTTCTTTCCCCTCAAGAACAATCACAGAAGGCCAACCACATCCTGGGCTGCATCAGAAGTGTGGCCAGCAGGGCGAGGGAGGGGATTCTGCCCCTCTGCTCCAGTCTTGTGAGACCCCGCCTAGAGTACTGCATCCAGCTCTGGAACCCCCAACATAGGGAAGACATGGACCTGTTGAAGCGGGGCCAGAGGAGGGCCACAAAGATGATCCGATGGCTGGAGCACCTCTCCTATGAGGACAGGCTGAGGAGAGTTGGGGTTGTTCAGCCTGGAGAAGAGGTCCCCGGGGAGACCTGATAGCGGCCTTCGAATACCTAAAGAGGGCCTACAGGAGAGCTGGGGAAGGACTTTTTACAAGGGCATGCAGTGAGGGGGAATGGCTTCAAACTGGAAGAAGGCAGATTTAGATTAGATATTAGGAAGAAATTTTTCACTTTGAGGGTGGTGAGGCACTGGAACAGGCTGCCCAGGGAAGTTGTGGATGCCCATCCCTGGAGGTGTTCAAGGCCAGGTTGGATGGGGCTTTGAGCAACCTGGTCTGGTGGGAGGTGTCCCTGCCCATGGCAGGGGGGTTGGAACTAGATGATCTTCAAGGTCCCTTCCAACCTAAACCTAAATCTATGATTCTATGATTCTATGAACTGAACAGAGTATCAGCACACCTCCTTCCGCTCCACACCCCTGCTATCACAAAACCAGCCACTGAACAGTGCTGCTGGGTAGCAAATTCTAGTTTTGTACCTTTGAGTAAGATCCCATATGAATGCACCTCCTGGCTGTGTAATCTCATTTTATAGCTTCTTGCTCCTGCGTGGACAGGATTTGCACCCATGGGTAAACACAGCAGGTTTGATCAATGCGTGTTCAGCATGTAAGTGCGTTGGATCTTAGGTCTCAGATGATCCTCCTATGTGCTTCTTCAGAATTTATGATTTGTTTTTAATGGGCTATACCGAGGATAAGAACTTTTCACGATGCTCATCATCAGAGTCTCACTGTCCTGTGATTTATATGCCATTCCTATGCTTTTAAAATGTTACAGAAAAAGGCTGTATTTATGGCAGGTTTTCTACAATGTTATAGAAAGTGGCTTCAGGACAAGTAATGTATCGTATAGACACACATTATAAGGGGGTATATTATCTTTTCTGAGTGTCTTGCAACCTTCATTGACACTAATAAGATTTACATGTCCCAGTGGACAAAAGAATGGACTGCAGAGTCTTTAATTCAATTTATTAGAATGAGTGGCTGTCTCAGAGTTGAGAAGGAGCATGACCTTTCCACATCAGTCGTTTGCTCCTAGGGCCAATGTAGAAAAACTCCTCGCAATCCCCAGGGAGAAAAATATTCTTTGGGTGTTTCTTGCGTGGCCTCTCTGGCCATTTTGGCCCCAGTACAGAAGCTCTACAGCACAGCACTTTCACTTGCTTAAACGGTTCTGTTCACGTTCTCAGTGACTGGTGTTTTTGCTAAATCAGGGCTTTGGGAAGTGTTTCAGCTTCAAAGATAAAGCTGTGCAAAAGTGAGTACATCACAGGATGACATGTTTCCTTCTCTAAGACTTTGCTTATTGCCAGTTCTCTAGGGAAGAGTTAAGATCTTTTTTCATCTCTTATGATAAAAGGAGTCAAACATTGGGGCGGGTTGCCCAGAGAGGCTGTGGATGCCCCATTCCTGGCAGTGTCCAAGGCCAGGTTGGATGGGGCTTTGAGCAACCTGATCTAGTAAAAGATGTCCCTACCCACGGCAAGGGGGGTCGAACTAGCTGATATTTAAAGGTCCCTTCCAACCCAAACCATTCTACGATCCTTAATGCCTCCTGGGATTAGATGCGAGAAAACAGAAGAATGAATGGGGATGCAGTAAAAGCAAACATTTAGTTAAAAGAGAAAAGAGGAAGAAGACTGACAGAAACCTAGGAAAGGGAAATCTAGAATGCATCTAGAGATACCTAGTTGCTGCAGTGGTCCATATCCCAGATAAGACCTCATGGATGTTTCACTTGTAACTTTTGAATTTCAGAAAAGGAGGAAGTAGTCAAGGTCTAGTCTATTTCTTGAACTTGTAGGGATAATAATATTAGTAAGCAACCAGACATAACAGATAAAACCCTAGTGTCCTTGCCTATATAGAAGCCCTCTTAATGATGTTTAAGGTTGACGCACAGTGCTTCATGTCCTTTACGTAACAGAAGGACACACCATCGATACAAGTTCAATGCATGACCAAAATGATCTCACACAGCCAGTTGGGCTGGATTTGCAGTGCTATAGGAAGCAAAGCTGCTCTGCGAGGGTTTGGACGCCAGTTTCGAATGAAAGTAAAGATGGGTCATTCAAACATTCATGGACTATCAAAGCCAACGTACAATATCATAACGACGGTACAAACTAAAAACAATGTAAAGGCAATGCACTGAAAGGTGGCAGCTTTTCAGCACTCCTTCCGTAGGTTAATGCTGCCTGTTGAAGAGTTTGCAAAGCAAAAGCAATAATATTCTTCATAACAAGTCCATTCTTTTCTCTTTTGCTTCCTGGAAGAGTCCATACCCACAACACATACTGAAAAAAACTTAGGAAATGGAATGTACAGAATCAGAACCATAGTTCTTGAAATGAGAAGCTCAGAGTTATGAAGAGGTGTGATGTCAAACACAGAGAATCTTTTGTCATCTTATCCCATTGGAGCGCATGCATTCCTGGAGATCATCTAAAGTACAAGGGCAGGGATGAGATTACCAGTTTGACACCACTCCTACCCCAGAGTATTTGTATATGCCACATATGCTGTCCTTAAGCATCTTGTTATGGGCAAAGGAAGGACCACATCTTGTACCGGAAGCCAAAATTTTACTGTTAATCGAATTTAAAGATTTGACTGTATAACCAAAATACAGATAACAGTTAATGTTAGTGAGTTTAAATGCAGTTTAAATTTTCCAGATTAAAAATACATATCTCATCAATTATAAAAGTTGTAATAAACACCCCCTTCTAGTATCTCATGCTTTTTCTCTGGTGTCACATTTACCTCTCCACTGCTCCTCTAGCTGCTAATGCTGATGGGTTTTCTCTGAGGGAAGGGGTGTGACAGCAAGCTGTCCTCCTGAGATATTTGCTGGGAGGAATCTGATGTTCATGGTAGGGGTTATTTTCTCCTCTTTGCTGGGAGGAGCATGATGTTGATGTTGATGGCTGCTTCCTCCTCGCTGTGAGGGCAACTTGGACCCGTTTTCACAGAATCACAGAATCATCAGGGTTGGAAGGGACCTCTGGAGATCATCTAAATCCAACCCCCCTGCCACAGCAGGGACACCTACAGCAGTTGCACAGGTCGGCGTCCAGGCGGGTTTTGAATGTCTCCAGTGTGGGAGACTCCACAACCTCTCTGGGCAGCCTGTGCCACTGCTCTGCCACCCTCAAAGGAAAGAAGTTCCTCCTCATGTTAAGACGGAACTTCCTGCGCTCGAGTTTGTGCCCGTTACCTCTTGTCCCATCACTGGGCACCACTGAAAAAAGACTGTTCCCATCTCCCTGGCACCCTCCCCTTAAGTATTTATAAGTATTGATAAGATCCCCCCGAGTCTTCTTTTTTCTAGACTAAAAAGACCCAAGTCCCTCAGCCTTTCCTCATAAGGAAGATGTTCCAATCCCCTAATCATCTTTGCAACCCTATTTTAATATGTTTGGTAACAGGCTCTACACCCTGTTTTTTCTTCCTTTGTCCACATCTCTTATGTTGCACCTAACTTTACTATTTATGGTAGGGTTTATACACATAAGACACTTTTTTGTTATGCCTACGGCTGGTTTTATCCAGCTCCTAGGTTTGCAGTGCTCTCACTGGTGAGTTACAGACAGCCCTGGGGCCTCTGGTATTATCCTATGCTCAAACCTTTACAGCCACCACTATCACACCATAACTTTACTTCTTTGTGCTTCGTCATTAGTCTAGGATCACACATAGTTCATGCTGCACAGCCAAATTACTTGTTATTCCTATTTATATAACAACTTTTAACAACAGACATTACGCCAATTATACCAAGCTACGCAAAACTAAACCAAAAAGGTAAGAGCCACCTGCTCCTTAGACAATTGCTGACACAGATAAACAAGCTGAAACAAAGCTCCATGCTGGTTGAGACTAGTCCAGACAAAGCCTGACAAGCCCTCAGGCCTGTGTTAACGCAACACAAAGCCTGTGGCTTGTTATCAGCAACAGCAATAGTGTATTTACTAATGCATGGGGCTACAAGGGCACTCCTAACTGAGAAGGATAAGAGATTCCAAGGGATCTGGCAAGTGCTTCCAAGGGATTCAGTCCTTTTTTTCACTATTTAATGACTAATTTTACACCTCTGAAATGTACAGTACTTGGAATGAAAGTTAGGGTGACAGCTGACGGTAAGGTTAGGGTTTGGACAAGAACAGTTTTGAGAAACCTAAATTCTCAATGCCTCACCGAGAACCCTAAGAAAAAGGGAAAAAGGCTCATCTTGTTTTAAAGTGCTACTTTACCTTCTGTCATTCACTTCTCATGGACTGGACCTGATTTCTAGCCTAGGGTAGATTTAAAACTAGGAGTAGGGCTAGAATTTGGGGAAGTGCAGGCTGAGGAACCCAGGCTCCTTCTGCATCTCAGAGGTCCCCTGGTGTTTGGAAGAAGACTCATATCATTTTCCTCAAAATTATTCTTCCTTAACCCCTTGTTGGCTCCTGTCTCATGCCTACCTTTACATTTTGAAAGTTGATAGGACCAATATCAGGGTTACAACTCGGGTTTTGGCAAGTAGGCTCACGAGCCCAGGTTCCTGCTGCAATTTGGAGGTCCCTCAGTGTATAGAATAGGTTTCAAACTCTTGAAGACACCTGTTCTTCATCATTGTCTGCGCATGGGATCAACTTTATTTCTAGCTAAGGCAAAAATTGCAGCCAGAGTTTGAGATTGGGAAAGTTTTCTATTATTTAGTGCCTTTTCTATGGTGAGTGCAGACACATTCCGGGAAAGATTTTTGGAAACTTCTGGCTATCTTTTCTCTGGAAGTCATGTTTCATGTTTCCACCTGGTCTCAAAGCTTTCCTTCCCTTGTGAATAATAACCTGTTTTCAATAAAAATGGGAAGATGGTTTTTCTGTGTGTACCTGGAGAGAAAACTATAAAAAGTCTACCATGTATGAAAAACACATGGTAGATATGACGGTCTTCCCTCTTCCCCCTCATGTCCAATACAGCCTGTTCACTCTCGCCCTCCTCTCGCCTGGCTTTTTGGCCGTGCCTGGGAATTTGGGGGGAGTTTGGGTGGCTGCAGGCCTGCAGCAGGGTCAGGCTTCAGTGCTGTGCATCAGTGCCGGCCTGGCCCTGCCAACCGCAGGTCACTGCCAGGATTTAGGTGCTCAGTGACTGCGCAAGGTAAATTCGGAGATGCTTAATGAACTTAAAGGATTAGCCCGTCTGAAGAAGAGAGCGATCCAGCTCGCTGTCTGGGGTAATCCAGCCCAAGCGGGATGCAGGTGACGGGGATTACGCCCCACGCAGTAAGAGCTGCCGCACCTGGACATGCCAGCTTCCCTTAACAAAAAAAAAAAGTGAATTAAAGATGAAGGCTTTGTCAGCAGGACAGCGGGCTCCCCCTCCCCGCCCTTCCCCTGCCAGCCGCGCTCCCTGTGGGTGTTCAGGAAGACACCGGAGGGGGTGCCGAGGCCGCCCTCCCCACCGCGGCCCCGCCCGGCCCCGGCCCCGGCCCCGGCTCCGGCCCTGGCTCCCCACCCGCGCCCGCAGGCGGCGGCGGCCGCGGGGCGCAGCGGTGCCACGGCGGCCCCTGGCGGCCGCGCCTGGCGCCGCTCACGGCGGGCGGCCCCGGGGGAGGCCGAGGTGGGGGATTATTTGGGATCCCGCCGCCGCTGTCTCTCGGCGGGTCCCCGGCAGAGCCCCGCAGCACCGCCCGTTCCGCCGGCAGCCGCCGGGCGGAGGGAGCGGCCCGCGCCCCCGGGCCTGCGCCGGGCTCCCAGCGCGGCACCGCCCGGGGCCTTTCTCCCGGGGCCGGGGGGCGCAAAGCCCGCACGCAGCTCACGCCTGTCACTGCTTTGCCGGAAAATCGGGCAGGTTTAGGCCGGCCCGGCTCCTTAAAGCGCGAGTGGGAAACCCAATCTGTGCGGCCTCGCCTCAGTTTTCGAGGCTACGGTGTAGCCCGATTTCTTAGGCGTTTGCGTGAAGAATACATTTGAGAGAGGTGTTCATTTCATGGATTTGTTTCTTAAAGACCTTGGCTCTCATTGTTACTTAATTACTTATGATTTTTTATTATTTCTATTATTATTTATGGCTAGAGAGCAGCCCTGAGGAGGAGGACTTGGGTGTGCTGACTGATGGAAAGCTCAACATGAGCCGGCAATGTGCGCTCACAGCCCAGAAGGCCAACAGTATCCTGGGCTGCATCAGAAGTGTGGCCAGCAGGGCGAGGGAGGGGATTCTGCCCCTCTACTCCGCTCTCATGAGACCCCACCCGGAGTACTGCGTCCATCCCTGGAGCCCCCAACATAAGAAGGACATGGACCTGTTGGAGCGGGGCCAGAGGAGAGCCACGAGGATGATCCGAGGGCTGGAGCACCTCTCCTATGAGGAGAGGCTGAGGAGAGTTGGGGCTGTTCAGCCTGGAGAAGAGAAGGCTCCGGGGAGATCTTATTGCGGCCTTCCAGTACCTAAAGGGGGCCTACAGGAGAGCTGGGGAAGGACTTTTTACTCGGGCGTGTAGTGATAGGACGAGGGGGAATGGCTTCAAACTGGAAGAGGGCAGGTTTAGATTAAACATTAGGAAGAAGTTTTTCACTGTGAGGGTGGTGAGGCACTGGCCCAGGTTGCCCAGAGAAGCTGTGGATGCCCCATCCCTGGAGATGTTCAAGGCCAGGCTGGATGGGGCTTTGAGCAACCTGGGCTGGTGGGAGGTGTCCCTGCCCATGGCAGGGGGGGTTGGAACTTGATGATCTTCAAGGTCCCTTCCAACCTAAACCATTTTATGATTATGTCATCAAGGTGTTGGTTGGCAGCCGGCTGAATATGAGCCAGCAGTGTGCCCAGGTGGCCGAGAAGGCCAATGGCATCCTGGCCTGTATCAGGAATAGTGTGGCCAGCAGGACTAGGGAAGTGATCGTCACCCTGTACTTGGCACTGGTGAGGCCCCACCTCAAACACCGTGTTCAGTTTTGGGCCCCTCACTACAAGAAAGATATTGAGGTACTGGAGTGTGTCCAGAGAAGGGCAACAAAGCTGGTGAGGGGTCTGGAGAACAAGTGTTATGAAGAGCGGCTGAGGGAACTGGGGTTGTTTAGCCTGGAGAAAAGGAGGCTGAGGGGAGACCTTATCCCTCTCTACAACTACCTGAAAGGAGGGTGTAGCAAGGTGGGTGCTGACCTCTTCTCCTGACTGACAAGCAATAGGACAAGAGGAAATGGCCTCCAGTTATGCCAGGGGAGGTTTAGATTGGATATTAGGAAAAATTTCTTCACTGAAAGGGTTGTTAAGCATTGGAACAGGCTGTCTAGGGATGTGATGGAATCACCATCCCTGGAGGTATTTAAAAGACAGGTAGATGTGGTGCTTAGGGACATGGTTTAGTGGTGGTTTTGGCAGTGTTAGGTTGATGGTTGGACTCAATGGTCTTAAAGTTCCCTTCCAACCTAGACAATTCTAAGGCATCCAGAAATTAATGTTGATGTCACCATAGTTCAAATTATTCATTACAAATTAGATTTATTCCTGGAGATGAATCCAGAAACCTTACCACTGGAAATCCATTATTTTCAATACAAACAAGGAATTAATCAAGCGAAGCATTACAGATCAGGCAGCAATAGAAATCCAGGCAGTGCAAAATTCATTTTAGCTCTCCCCTTCCTACTTCTGCTGGGAGACCTGTGCACACCAGTGGCCTTTCTCGTGTGGACAGCTTGCAGGGCTCTTGTGTTCAGTGACCAGGTGGCCTATTCCAGTGTTTGCAATAATTAGATTAACCAGAACACAGTGAGCATATAGTGAAAAGTAGATTGCAATGTATTAAAAAAAAAAGAAAAATAAAAAAAAGAAATAAACATTTTGTAAATTATCAGATTTCAAAAGCGTGGTGTTTCAAGACCAAATTTCAAAATTCAGTTGAACATGTTTAGAACTCCCATTCTGTTTAACATAGTTAAATATTTTCTGTAGTTATAGTCACAGTAAATCAGGAGGAGTTAAAGGGGAGCAGGTCTTCATTAGCAGGTTCTTTGCATAGAGAATGATCTCTGCACCAAAGTCCCAAGGTTGTGTTTTTGCCACGAGTACTGGTGGGTTTACATCTGCTTTGCACTGGTGGAAACGACTGTTGTAGTCACAGGGCACTGGAGAAGCTGTCCAGCAGCAGGAATATTAATTATTATTAAAAAAAGAAGTCTCATTTTTAATTGTTAAAAAAAAATATTTCAGCTTGCCTTTATGCCCTATGCAGGAACTGACAGTTACTATGATATTTTTTTCTCCCTTAGGGATTCAAAAAACTTGCCTCCATCTTACTGTGGTTTATTTTTTCCAAATTGGGTAGCTGCATTTGTGAATTTTATACATGTGCAGTGTTTATGTACGTGCCCCTCAGCTCTTCTAACGAAACAGTATAAATAAACATGCAGATTTGCACTGCTCTTTGTCATACACCAGTTAAGTCTGGGGGGTTTGCCTTTGGTGAATTAATGTTATATCATTTTGAATTGTGTAGGTAAAATGAAAACAAAAGAGTACTGGATGGAAATTATCTATTGATAGCTTAATGCTATAGCTTCCTTAAGGCTTCAAATATAAATAAAAGTCAGTTATCTGTTATATATTACATTTTTTCTCCCATCACTATAAAACACAGGCTACTGAGGTGTCCCCAGTTTCCTGAGAAGTGCTGATTACCTTCAAATCATATTTATTAAAATAGGAATTTCCCTTTGATTCCAGTAGGGTTTATCAGCAACTGGCATCTCTCTGGGGCAGGAACAATTTTTTCAATCTTCTTATGACATACAGAAAGTCAGTGTTGGTCTGCAGTGCTCAGGTTATACCCCAGGCTTCAACTGACAGCTAACAAAAGCCTAATTGATATTGTTTCTTCCCTAGAGTTTTTTATTTCAGTCAGCACACAGCGTGAAGAGAGGGAAGTGGACTGAGATGAAGTCAGGCTGTGAGCAAGGGCATGAATGGCTAGAAAAGCCCACAGTCTTTCAGATTTTCTTTGATTATTATGTCTGTGACTGCATCAAATACAAACTTGACATTCTGGGTGTCTGTGGCACATGTCAAGTGAGAATATATCTCTTTATCTTGTTTCCTTATGTTCAAGTCCAGGAATTGTTTCTTGATGTAATTTCCAGCGTCTTCAAATGTATTTAGTCCTAGTGGAGAGAACAGTAAAAGAAAGTGAAAACACGTTTCAGCTGGTGCTTCCTCACAGCTGCTAAGAAACAAAAATTCTTGTTTTCTGGGGTTTCCTTCCTTCCTTCCTGCCTTCCTGCCTTTCCTTCTTTCTTTTTCTTTCTCTCTTTCTTTCTTTCCTTCTTTCATTCCTTCTTTCTTTCTGTCTTTTCTTTTTCTAAAGGGAATTAACTTCACGCATTAGGTATGAAAATATAGCCTCATATATTCTCTTGCATCAGCTGGAAACAGCTGCTGGTTTTTATTTCCAGTAGAGGCTACTGTGACATACAAAAAGAGGCTCACTTCCTTTATGGAATGGGTTTTCAAAATAGGGACAAAAAATTCAGATTCAGTTATGGTGCGTGTGAGTGATAAGCCACGGACTTGTAGGGAAATATTGGCTGGGTTCATCACACCACACTTCAGCCATCTGAAACTTCTCGTTCTCTCAGCTTCCTGTACCACCAGTGGAGAGAAATAAGCATCTCTAGAGAAAGATGACCCCGGCCCAGGCTAAGCATCATGAGTAGGTGAGATGAATTGGATTCTGGCTGTGTCTGTCCCATACCATTCTTTTGAGAGAAAGGCTAGATGCTTAGATAAGATGCTGAGTATTTAAATGGTTATATAGAGGTGACCTGAGTCAAAGTCTCAGTCTTTAATGCATGGCCTGCACTAATCATCCGAATGTATTTCCTTCTGAAAACCCCCAAACTTACCACTATACTCAGGAAAGCAGATACTCAGATGAACTTTTGCTATTTTCTCTCGAAAGAGGTCTTTTTTGTTTAGAAACAGAACAATGGAAGTGGCTGCAAAGCACTTGTGGTTGCAGATGCTGTTGAACAGCTGAAGGCTTTCATGCATTCTGTTCTGTTGAGATGCAAAAGGTAAACATGAGAGACTGACAAATCTCATCCCCATATGTCATTTTTACTGTAATGTTCTTTACAGGCAAGAACCAATACAGCATAATGGCCTTTAAATGGTTATCAGGGAACAGGAATAGTTCTGATATGCCATCAGAGAGTACATTAAAACTTAGCAGGAAAAAGGGTTGTTTGTCTCTTCTGACTCACCACTTCTTTATCTTCCACCAGAACCATGTCATAGGCACTGAGCGCAGCGCAGAATATGATGCAAGTAACTCCCTCAAAGCAATGAATCCACTTTTTTCTCTCTGATCGCTGTCCACCCACATCAAACATCCTTTGCAGAAAAGATAACATATGTACAATGTAAAGCACTAACTAACAAGGACATAGTCATGCTGTTAATGTGCAGAGTGCAACTGGAGATGAATGGCAATCAAATATCGGCTTTTCCAAATATTGGTCTGTTTCTATCCCAACAGGTCAAGGAGTACTATGTATCACTTACGGCTTTGTAGCAGGCATAAAATGAAATGTAAAGGCTTAAATACCTGCGTATAATACATTCAGTAGTTTCAGATGGCGCTCAGTGCCGAGAAAGTGGGGCTCTGCGTAAGAGCTCAGTGCAGCACTAAGCCCTGCAGGCGCGGGTTTATTCAGGACAGAATTCATATGTGAAACGGCAACAAAAGACCCTCAAACCCACAGTCATTTGTTAATTCATAGTTTCGCTTGGAGCGAACTGACACATTGATCAATAAGGCATATGACTGGAAGCCGGTCACGGGTTGACCCGCTGGTTATGTTTAATGGGCCGGTGTAGATCTATATTTAGTCATCTGTTAATTGCCTTGGCACGGTCGCTTAGCTAGCGGTATAACCTGCAGCATGCGTTTGGCGGGGGGGTCTCAGCCCTATCAATCTCATTAGTTGCTATTTAAGCAGCAGTTCGTGGGGAGCAGGAATCCTTTCATCTGTAGAAAGGAAAATGTGGGGCTGTCCTCCTCTGTATTAATTTCCCTCAGTCTTTGCCAGAAATTACTGCCTTTGGGTAGAGTCATATGAACTTTTTAGGGACTCTTTATATGAAGTCCGAAGCCAACTGAGCGTACCTAGCTGGGACCCACTTCGGGCCCTAGTTAGGGCCCAACTGAGACGGAGCTGTTGTCAAAGCTACCATTGTTCTGCTTAGCACTGGCTTTCCAAATTTCCACTTATATTTGCACTTTTTCAGTGATAAGAGATAGGGCTTTCTTCTCACTATTTTTCTGGCATAAAAGGTTCCAAACGTGAACATTTTTCAAGAGCATTAGAGAGGAGAAAAAACGTAAAAAATCAAATTTATCCTACCCTTACTTATTCTGTTTCCTTGTGAACATGATGTCTTTTCCCTGTGCTGCCTGTTGCTGAACTTAAAACTGTAAAACCTAATGCCCTGTTGTATTATCCCTTCCTTCAAGAAACTGCATTAGATCTTATTCTCTGGATGTATCTCCTGCAGTATCTGAAAATTAAACACAACTCAATTTTTATAGCAATGAAAATATTGGGATTCAGTATGAAAAAATCGTGTCAGTAATAAACAGTGAGAATAATTTGTTACTGAAACACCATTTTTTGCGGTATATTGATCCTGCTTTCTTCACCATCAGCAATGCAGCTGATGGAAACAACCGTTATTGTCATTTTTCATCCTACTTAGAAGAAATGAAACCCTTCCCAATGCTCGCGATGGACTGTTTCTGCAGCTGAGGAGTAATTAGAGAAAATTTTTTTTTTTTTTCTAGTGCATTTCATCTCTTTGTCTGATCGTTGGGCGTCTATAAATGTGAATTATTAGGAAATCAGGAAGCTGTTGTGGAGCAAGACGTTGATAACAGTAATGGCATTCTTCCAAGTGTATCTTCACAGAGTTCCGTATGCCTACCGAAGAGTGAGGTCAGTATGAATAAAGCATCTTGACTTTTGGCTGTGATTAGTGCCCAAAAGTCACCTGCCATTACGTGTCTTCCTTGATTTGTGGTATGTAACTCTGAAATCAGGGTTATGAGGGGGAAAAAAGCTTCAAAATTTAGTCTGTGGTAAAGTTTCACAAACATACATAATCATGTGAATCTGTAGTCACTTCCTGCAAGCTTTTAGCACGTGGCCCTGTGAATATTCATGAGAAGTCAGTTAAAATAGGACAAGATCAAGGCCAGAGGCAATGTTTATGGGCAGTTTTTGTTGTATTAACCTTAGCTTGCTTAGCTTTTCTCATGTCAGCCCAGAACTTAACATATGCACATGTAAAACTGAATTCCCTCTGTGAGTGATAGAAAATGTATTTCTGAGAGGATCTTTTTCTTTTATCAAAACAGTCAAAATTAATCTTGAAAGCTCCATATTTTCCCAGCACTGCTCTTGGAAAATTTAGCTACAGGTATGGGACTAGCTGTATGTTCATTTGTCCTAACAGTACATATAGTGACACCTGAAGACTGAAATTAAGCTTGCCTGATTGCAATCAAACTCTCCCAAGCACATCAATGGAAATGACAGCAGGAGAGGATCTATGAAGATCAGACCTTCTTTTAAAAATACTTAAGTATGTTCTGAGCTCTGGAAATCAAAGTCAACATCAGTGAAATAAATTGAAGAGCGCAAGAAAGCTAAATTACACTAAACCACCAAAGTAACCGCGAAGAAGATAGCAGATAAAAAGAGATGTTTTCTGTGCACTGTAATTCAGATCCCTGGAGCAGTACTGGGAGTTAGACTTTTACTGCACAGATACAAAATGTTTTCTGCCTCATTCAGTGCAGAAGAGGGACAAGTGTTTAGTGAATGAGGCATCTGTTCGTGTTTTCTTTTATCCATGTAGGGCTTGTGACCCCAAGCCTCATTTAAGTACATCAACCAAAACTCACTCTGAATGTGGAAGTGTTCCTCTCTTTATAGATGTTTCTATGGTACTTATCAACCTAAGTGCAGAGTCATCAAGATCCCCCAGCTGTTTTGCATTGCTCTGGCAATGCAAAGTAGCAGTAACTGGCTGGTTAAGATGGATTTATAGCTGCTCCGCATCCTTATAGCAGCTCAAAACCCTCAAACTATTTTGTAGTGATTTTACCTCATATTACTTGAGTGCCTGAAACCACTAATGCATTTACTCACATAACACTACTGTGGTGCATAGCAGAGAGGCTAAACACAATGAGTTTTGGGTCTGTGGTGGCATTAGGAGCCTTGCTCTTATTTACAGACACTCAGGTAACTTAATTCTCGGTTGTGCTGCGTTTTAGTTGGACCTAGACACTAATTCTGATATTCTAATATCAACAGTGGTAACATTCATGTCAAAAAGGGTTTGCATTCTGATGATTTCTTTCCCCATCCTGATTCTATTTCTTACATAAAACTATGATTGTAACTGAGAGTGCTCAGATTTCCAATGTGCAAAGCTGTCTGGAAATGTGTTAATCAGAGAAGAAGATGATGTCTGTGACATTGCACCATAGCAAGCAGTAAGTGGGTAAGTCCTCAACTTTCACAAGTGATCGCTGTATTAATAGATGATAATAATTTATTTGTAGGGCATCTACTTCAGAATTTTATTTTGTATATGTAATCTCTGTTGTGTCAAAGCATCTGTGTGGTAGCATAGATGGTTTGGGGGTTGTTTAATTGCCACATGGGGATAAAAATAGAAGCCCAATGAAAAATGTAAAAGTTATAATCCTGGTGCTTTATATATCTGTCTATCTCTACAGGCAGTTTCTTGTCTAGACTACATTCTTCAATATGCACCCCATCTTTTAAATTAAGAATTAAATGGAATTCAGTCCACAGAGGAAAAGCATTATAGAAAAGTGAAACTGACATAATTCATTCAAATACATTTTCACGTGGACTTTGATGTTTTTAATTGGGTCACCAAGCATCACAAAATCTTGAGTATCTGAAAGTGTCAATTATTTTTGGTCAAATTTCTCAGATACATTATTTTCAAAATTTTTTTCTGAACATTTTGCGTTTAATCTTAACTGAGAATGAAGACATGCATGCTAATGCAGAAATTTCCCATGGGACAGAAGTTATTATTTTTTTTGCCAACTGTAATGCATTCCCATGTTAAGAGCAGTTATTTCCGTTCTCAAAAGAAGAGAGTGAAAGGTTGAGAGTGCATGCAAATTAGTAGTCATCAAATGTTTTGCATGCTGTTAAGGACATCTAGGTAGGCAAATTTCATAAATGTCACAAACAATTATTCAAATGGCAGGATACAAGTAATGCTTTTTAGACACTTACATATGTAAAAATGTCTTTTAGAACCTGATATTCTGAGATCTCTTAACAACAGTCCATTATATGCTTCAAGTTGGAGTACTGGTACTAAAATATCTTGCTTTTTCGGCTGTTTCAAAATATTCAATAAGAGGGGATTCAAGGATATCACAGTGGGATTACCAATATTGTAATTGGTCAATACCTTTGAAAGGAAATACTTAAGAAAGACAAAACCACAAAAAACTGTCAAATATGGCTTTCATACCTGAAGTTCAAATCCTTGAAAGAAAACTGAGTCTCTATAATCCCAGTTGTTTTCACTCGGGAGTGCAAAACGTCTTGCTCACTCGGCACATAGTCCGGCCTTGCTAACCTGTCCAAATCGTTGAGGTAACTAAGGAGAGTGAAAAGAAATGGTGGTTGGTGAATTCAAAATGTGAAATGAACATTACAGAATCGTTTCGTATTGAGCCGCTTTTACATATTTTATATAAATTACACATTTAAATACAGTACTATACAGTCTAGATCCACAATCCAAAGCCTTTCTTTTTTTTTTTGTATATAGAAGTGTAATTTAGTTGTGTATAATGAACATATTTCTGAGCATTTCAGTTCAGGAAAATCCTTATTTTCCTCAGGCATGCTAAAACCCCACCTTGTCAGGAAAGGGGTTTCATCCATTTTCTTTCAGCAAGTGGAAATTGCCACCACAGGGGGAGAACCGCAAACATCTCTCAGAAGCAAATTGACTAGAAAATATTGCATCTTATCAGACCTGTTGTAACAGTATCTTCCTAAGTGAAAGGCAGGGCGTAATATTTTGGAGGAATTCACATTTAGGGGCTGTTTTCCCTGCAGACCTATCAGTTTGCAAGAGGAAAGTACATGATAATTTAAAAAAAAAATATATTTTGTAATCAAAACCAGAAGCTTCAATGAAGCTGAGGACCTCCTAGGTTAGTATTCTCACAATCACTGGAAAAGAGTGGATTATCTGGTTTTACGTCTGGCATACAGAGATAAAATCTGCATGAAACAAGAATCCAAAACAGATCTTTGAGGCCTGTTCTTGTCCTACCACCAACACTTCTCCCATCTCTTCCAGGGGCACACAGCTTTCTCAAAATGGCTGGGCAGAGCCTGTGAATCCTTCTGGCTGGTCTGGGAATCTCTGTAAAGACGTTACGAATTGAAAAAAGGAAAAGAAGAGGTGATGTCTGGGGAGCTTCCTACCTTTTCACTACTAATATTCAAAGAACAAAGTCAAAAGGAAGAAACGACATACAACAGTTGAAGAATTTCCAAGCTTTTGGTGTCACAGTTGATACCTTTCCATTTGTAGCCTCTTGTCTCTGACAAACAAAACATGGTCTTGCTAATGTTTATTAGGCTTCATGCCTTTTCTTAATTCTCTAACACAAAGTCTGCCCAGTGTGACATTCTGCTGTTCAGTTTAACTAGACGACTACCAAAACAAACCTCACAGCTCATCATCCTTGTCTACAATATTTAATACATCTGTAAGTAAAAAAATGAAATGATATAAAATAAAATAAAATAAATTCTAAAAAAACCTAGAATCTTCCATATGGAGATTTGTAAGTAATGCTTGGAAATGGGATTTTCTTATTTTAAATTGAATAGACTGAATCCACTCAGCAAGCAGTGCTGAAGTTGATCTGAGTAATTCAATGTTTGCCCATTACTTGAGTCCAGGAAACAATCTGGTTTTTTTTTAAAAAAAAGCAATCTAGCTCTGGGTCTCTGAGTAGGGCCTGAGGCAAACTCATCTTAACTCACCTTTGTGGAAGGGAGAAACAAAAGACATTTTGCAATTTATAAAGCATGTAAGCACTAAAGTAAACACTTGTGTATAAAATTCATTATAAAGATGTGATAGTTCTTAGTCACAAATGCCTAAATTGAATTCTACACAGCCAATTGTAATTGCATTAACAATTAGACCGGGTTAATTATCTAGTTAATGGAGCAAGAGAGGCATCTCCAGATTCTTCCTAGAGCTGCAGGCAGCTCCAAGGGGACCCTCTGCGGGCCGGCTCTCCACTGGCAAAAGACGGAATGCAAACTGGGAGGTTGGTCTAAGCGCCTGAGCTTTCCTTGGCTTGGATGAGGTGGCAGGAATCCTACCCTGAGAGGCGAATGACTGAGCAAGCAAGAAGCACCATGTAGCTATACAATGACACTTAAAGTCGCGATTTATAATCCTGATTTTGCCCCTTCCTTACCCATCACTCCATCTTAAAATAAGATTAATTTCAGGTGAGTCTAAGGAAGAAATTCCAGCCAAATTTGGCATAAAGGGGATATTTTCTGTTATTCAGACAATCTCATTTTTTTCCAATTAAAACACACAGAGGAAAGGCAGTGATCAAACTTCATTAGCATGAATTTATAATGAAAAGACTCAAAGATAACCTCAGAAAGTCCGAGTTTACACAGTAAATCAATACTGTGTGTAGGAGCTGATTCGTAGGAGCTGATTCACAGGAGCTGAGAAATAGGGGTTTGGTTTTAAAAGAAATTGAAATGTAGCATTAGAAGGTTGATTGACTCTCACTGGTTTTGAACTGATCATTAGAAGCCCAGCAGCAAGGGCAAAAATTAAGATGATTTTAATGGTTCAGAGCCAAAGGCTAGATTTTCAGAAGCATCAAGTACCAAAAGATGAAGACAGAGGATTACCAAGATTTTTGGAAGTGTTCAAGCAGATGAAAAACATATCGTTGTTTTCAATGTAACTCTAGCAATAGATAATGATTATTGACTCCTTTACAGTCTGTACTAGTTCCCTTAAATACTGAAACCTATTGCAGGTTAAAACATGACACAGCCCATAACACCGAGAGGGAATTACTTTAGACTATCCTATCTTCTTTTCAGGCAGCAAAACCTAATCTGCCAGGCAGAGTGTATGCACCAGAATGTTACCTGGTAAACAGGTAATATATTTTTTTTTCTGCTTTTTTTGTTTGTTTGTTTGGTGGGTTTTTTTTTGTATTTCAAGAAGTGTTTTTCCTTGTAATTTTTGATGACTGACTTGTTATAGGCTTTTAGTGCTGGGAACTACATTGTGGCCTGTCTAAAAGGTCACGTTAGGGAACAAAAGATTGCTCCATACTATTCCTATAGAAATACAAGGCTGCCATAAAATACTGCCAAATCGGGCACAAATCAACCCAGGCAATATTTGCTTTGTCTAGGTATCTTGCAGAAAGGTCTTCATTCTTGTTTTGAAGACATAAAGAGACAAAGAGTTTTTAATATTTTCATGGTATATCCCTTCTGCTCTCCACAACTAGTGGGCTATTACTGCCTTCAGTTTGCCTGGCGCCTGGCCATGCCTTGCCCTGCCAAGTAGAAGGGACACCCAACACCTTCTGAGGTTTCACCCTGCAGGTGCCCTCAGCCTGTAGGAGGAGCTGCGGCAGCAGAGAAACCTCCAGCTGCAGATCTTGGAAGATGGACCTCAGCTGGAACAACCCTCTGCCCCAGGTCTAAAGTCAGACTTATGCACTCTAGGAAAACTCCGACCCAGGTGACATCTCCCTTCTCCGTCTTGTATGAGCTTGGGGAGAAAACAGCAGAGCAGGACCACTGTAGCCTGCAAGAAGAGCTGTAGAAGAAACCAAGTCAGGGACTCCTGAAAAGTCTAAGCTTACTGACTCCATCTAAGCTAGGAGACGTACCCCAGCTAAATGGTGACCCTTCCTGGAGCGGGTGCTGAGCGGCCCTAGTCCCCTGCCACCTCCCAGGCCGCAGGAGGGGAACTGGGGCCGTCAGGTTGGAGAGTGTCTGCAGCACCACTGGCCAAGGCCAGCTGGATGCTGAGATGGTGACAGCCCAGGGAATGCCCATCCGTGCAACTGGATTAGTTTAGAGGAAAGGTTTTATAGTTTTCTCCAGACTTAGGTTTAACAGCTTGAAATGTATACATGCAAAGTACAACTGCAGGTAAAACCTAAGCTGTTTCGATTCACCTTTTCCCTCATTTTGTCAATCTTAGAATTACCGAGAGAGAGAATAGACTTTTGTTTTTACAGCTTAAACAAACAGAAACAAGTTGTTCCTTGTTTTCGCTTGTTTCCTTCAGTTAAAAATTTCTCATATATTATAAATATTAGCAAAAAAACTCATTCTTTTCCTGGTTAGTGAGCAATAATTTTCGTAGCATGAGGAAGAGATCTTGTGGCAAGCCTTCCTGTGCTGTCTGTTAGGGTAGTAGCCAGCTGTTCAGCATCTGCAGCTGGTGTCACCTACTAGGCTGCTGAGTCGTTGAGCTGGTACTCCGCTGCCCTTGCGAAGCAGGCCTGCGTCCCGCCGTCGCTCCACACTTGTTTGATGAGTTCAACCAATTCAGAAGACATGTCGCCATCCTCCAGCGTTGTTGCCATGGCACACAGCTTCCTTTCATCTTCCTAAAGAGAAATTTCAGTAAATATTGTGGAAGCGCTCTGGTGCCCTTCCGCCTCCTTGAAGACGTGCTTGGTTTACAGGGAGTTGGCAGGGGCAAAATTTCTGATTTTCACAGATTTTTCCAGGGAGCTGTACTCGCCTGTGCATGTGAATATCCTTTTACAAGCTCACTTCCCTTTAGTTAGGGGCAAGGTTAGGCTGGCTCAGTTTCATCTTACTGTAGGGATTCACAAAAGGTCCAGCTTGGAAGGAAGGCATTTATTGTAAGAGAGAGTAGTGAGGTATCAAAAACTAAATTAAAATGGATGTTTAAGATTAAACATATTATAACTACATCAAAGCAGAAATATATAGCTAAATATATTTTTGAATGTATTTAGAAGAAAAAATGTCTAGCTTTAGGCCACAGTGAGAAATGTGGCAAAGTGAATATAAGTAGTGGATGCATTTCCCATATGTTTTTTCATTTTGGGAAGAACAAAATCCCAAATACTTTAAATGTATTATTCTGTAATTTCTTCCTTTTGCAGTCAATTAAAAAATACTTCAAGTAATCTATTACATTAAAAATGTTTCTTTTCAGTGTTTAACAGCTTAGGAATGTACTGTAAGTAAAGAGCACTGTTAAAATAGGGTCATTTGATACACTGTCACAGCAGTGGATAATTATAGAATATAATTCCTTCCTAGCTGTATAAGTAGACAACTGAGGTAACTTGCAGTTAATAGTTGCAAAAGTATAAGTGGATTCTGACAGGCACTGTTTTGGCAAGGAGTATGTTTTATTCAAAAATAGAAAACATCTACACAATAATGTGTAACAAATTTATTTTCGGTATGCGCTATATCTTCATGTTTCAGTAGAAATTGGGGTTTATGGCAACTTTGGAAAAGTCAGAGACCGATCAAAAATTAAACACTGCAGGTTTTCTAAAATGTTGGAGAAATTGAGTTAGCATGGAGAAAAAGAAAAAAAAGGGGGAAATATCCACTGGAGAATTGCCTTTGAAAGAGGACGGAGGGCGGGCGCACAATTGCCCTTCTAAACACCACTGACCCCATTCTACACTCCCATCCTCTCCCTCCGTGCCCAGATCAGCAGACCTGAGTCATGCTTTCTCCTTTCTGCCCCTCGTTTGCCTCCGGGGCTGCTCTCCAGGGCGCACACTTGTTCAGCTTCAAGATAAGAGCTGGAATGTTCTCTCCGTCAAGATATCACATGTCATTTAATGATTATAGCTATCCTCCTACAATGTTGGACTTGTTGGTTGAACAGCCTACAGTGAGAAGCGTTGAGCTCAGACCCTCCAGGTGTATGGTAAATGTTCATTGATTATTATGCAAAAGGTGGCAACTGTGGATTTTGATGCTTGCGTAAAAAAGGAAGATAGCGGCAGATTGAGGTTATCATAACCCTGGTTTATATAATGTTTTGTTTCTCTCTGGCATTTAGACAGACTTCAGATGATTTGCATATTAAAAATAGATTGCAGTGGCGCTTTAGGAGGAAAAAAATACCTCTCTCACCTGAACAGATGTTTGAAATTTCGTGCTGAGGCACCCTCAGGACCACTTAGAGGTATTTACAGGCAGTCCTGGAACATGGATGAACCCATTGCTTTCAGGCCCAAGATAAGACCAGTCTTTGGGCTAAATGACTTTAAGCAGCTAAATCTGACCAGAACACAGCAAAAACAAAGCCCAGCTGAAATCAAAGCTTGTATCAAAACAACTCAAGCTTATGAATAGCTCATGATTTTACAGAAAATGTAAGCTAAGTTTGTTTTTGGAAGAGAGGGCAATGTTTAGTGGTGATTCAAAGAACTGTAACCAAAATTTCTGTTTTCTTTAAAACTCACATCCAGGTTGTTCTTATGTGTTTCTGGGGGAAAAGGAGGCAGGCACTGCAGATATTTTATACAGGTGTATTCAACTGTATTCTTAGAGGCCTATTCGCCAATGGCTGTAAGAGTGGGCTTATTGTGCTATAAATGATAAACTTACAAAAGCCATATTTTCTGCCTTTGGTTGTGTATAATGCTAAGAAATGAACTGGGCTATTTAACAAAAATTTCTTGAAAATTCCTTGAAAACAATGTCTATAAAACTGTCATAGCTGATAGATGATGAGTGAACGTGTATAAACCTCTCAGAAAGTTTGGCAGGGCTGAGAGAAGAGGCTGAATTACCGGGGCACAGGCAGAACATATCTCAGTTATAGATGGCAAACAGAGTCTGGACCTGGTAGTAGAAATTAGAGGCTGAGCCAGGACCTGTGGGTAGGTGCGGCAAGGTTCAGCTCTCTTCGGCCAGGTGGACTGGCGGATGGGTCCTTACCATGTCTACCACAGCTGAGGAGACCGGACCAAGTAGCAGCACATTCACATGGGCCTATTTTCTGTGTGCTGCCATTATGTTTGTTTGAATGACTTGCATTCATGGACCCTTAAAAGAACACAGTGAGAAAACATTTCGTTTCTGTTTTGTCAGATGACTGTATGAGCTTCAGTAACCTCTGAAGGATTTGTTTATCATTTTTTAGGTCAAAGTACCACATGTCATTGTAATGAAATGTAGACTTGTGGAACAAGAAAAGCTCTTTCAGATAAGCAGATGTAATAAACCTCTAGGGAATAAGCAGAATTTACCAAAACTGGAACCAGCTGATACTCTTACAGGCCTTTGAGAAATTCTCAGCAAGGTCTGAATTACAGGCAATAGACTAAATCATTGCACTGAGAAGAAAGGTATGTGTTTTTCCTTTACTTCTGTCCCTGAAAATTCAGCGTGATTGCCAGAAGATAGCAGGGCTTCTTACTGTGGCTCTTCCTCTGCGTGCTTGTGCGTGGGATTGCTAACCGTGTCGGGGAGGTCAGACTCCACTTCTCTGCAGCGCCAATGCGCCAGTGCTGCTTCTGTACAACGGGGAGGTCTCTGCTCCAGGAGCAGTGCCAAACTGAAATATTCCAAACATGTCTAGATGACCCTTCCTTACATGGCTGAGCCCCAAGGTTTGTTCATAAAAGGGAAATATTTATTGCATCTCCCAATAGCAATAAGTAAGTCACTAAGCAGCTAAGAAAAGGTTCTCTCTTTTTTTTTTTTTTTTCATTCTTATGTCTTTGCAAGTTGAACATTTCTTTTGTAACAAATGAAATGGCAGTTTATGCAAAGGTTAGACCTCAGGCATCAGTCTTGAGAAAATAAAATTAACTAAGGACATCTTGTCATGTATAACTCAAGCAGTACTTAGTTTCCACTGTCATAAAGTGAATACTGAACCCTCTTTAGTCTCTACTATTATATTACAAAAATATTCTGATGCCTATTTCAAGAGAAAGGGTGTCATACTCACAATTCTAGCTGGGTTTTCATAACTGATTCCTAACTTGGTCATTGCTTTCACAATGGACAGGATAGACTGCACTGCGTTACTGTAAATGACAGGTCTGAACTCCATGCGTTCCTGGTAGGTGAAACCATCTTTATGGATGATCCTGGTGCAAAAATAGAAAACAAAAGATTTATGGGATGCTTTAAAAAAAAAAAAAGAAAAAAGAAAGTAATGAAAAGTTGGATCAGATGCTTTTGTGGTCAGCATGAGAAAGAACTGAATCCGTCTGGCCCTTGGCAAAGCATTTATCAATGGTTGATCTGCCTCTTCTGCTGGAACAGGTAAACAGTTTCTACAACTCTGTGAGGTTAAATTTATCCGGCTAGGTTTTGACTTCCCAGTCTGAGTGAATAGGTGTTGGTTTTTTTGCCTTGTGGGTCAATATAAGATAATGTATGAATCCAGGAACAATTCCTGTTCCTGTGGATACAGGGCAAGATACATAGCTGGACTTAGATCCCAAATCTTCTATTATTGGAATCTATGACGTTGCTTATTTAATCATTCTCATTTTTATCCATAATCTTACCTGAAGTAGAAAACTTATTGCAAAAAATATTTCTACACTGTGAGGTACTTCCTCAAGACAACAAAAGAAAAAAAATCTTTACTACTTCTTTGTACAGCAGTTATGATTTCTAGATTTTGAAAGGTGTTACTGTTATTATCTATAGGCTTTGGGGACATACTTATCACTCTAGAGGATTTGGCCTGTATTCCAGAGGACAAAGAACCTTAGCAGTCAAATTCAATTAGTCTAATTCTGACAGAGGGATTATAATTTCATAATCCTCCTTGACTGGAGAATGGCATGGGGTTAAAGTTCTCCAAGATCAATGTGCAGATTATATCATGACTCAGAGACAACTTTTTGCATGAGTAGTGAAAAAGGATGAAAACTTCACCCGTTTCGGTGTAGCGCACTCTCAATGAACAGACACCAAACTGCTTTGGCGGCTGCTGGAACCAAGGCTCTGTTCTTCCTCACCTCAGTTGTTCAGAGATAGGGGCCAGGTTATTAAATAAATAATTTCTGCGGTTTGGGTTTTGTTTTTCCATGTATCTTTACAGAGATACAGTCTGGAAAGAGCTATATGAGCAGAAAGGGATGATGTGAAAGGATCTGACAGGTTAGCCCAGAATGAGTAGAGGTGTGTGTCTTGGGGAGACTTTCCCATTCAAGGGGAGAAATCAGCCCTGTCAGAAAATAATTCACTCACACACACAGAGAAAACCCAGATCATAGTTGAATGTTCAGGAGTCTTAACATCTCTCTGACTTATGGATGTCAGAAAATTCAAAAGTTGCCTTCTTGTATCTGTAGGAATAGCATCTGTAGGAAAAAAAGGATCTCTCAATATTTCCCCAGTCATTTCTAGACCAGGCAAATCTATAAACTCTGTTTTGAAGCTTTGTGTTTTTGAATGTTGTTTTCACCATGAACTCAAACAAATCTGCAAGATACAAAGGAATCCTCTTGAACTTGGGAGAAAGATAAAGGGGAGCTGTGTTATGCAGTCTGGTATACTAGTGAACCTGTTTTTTGCCATCTTCTGAAATATCCACGCATCCTTGTGTCAACACAGTGATTTGATTGATTGAAATAGTAAGAGTTGTTCAGAGGGGAGGCGTATTCACTTGGGGCAGTCTAATGCAGCTCCCTGACAGTGTGCTGGATAGTCTGGATTGCTGCTTGGGCACTACGGGACATTAAGCAATGTCCTCTGTGTGAAGCACCACGGAGCCCAGAGCTCCCCACTGGTGCAGGTGGCCTCCCTGAATGGGTCAGATCACCTTTAACAAGAAAGAGTTTCAGCTGCCATCAATGTTGAACCTTGCACTGATACTTAAGCATGTTCTTCTCACTCTTACCCTTACTATCTGCGAAAGCAGCAGCTTTTCTATAAATAATTGAATGAAATATATAGAAACTCAAACCCCATGAAGTACGTGAACTTGGTTTAACTACTTTGTGTGTCTCACAGCAGTGGCCATAGCAGGATTTTTGGGGAAGATGGGTGTTTTGCTTGTGGCTGCAAAAATCTGGTATGAGAGAGAAGGAAAGGCCCTAACACAGTCCGCAAATGGCTATTTTATATTTTCATGCTTTTCCTTTGAAGAACAAAGGAAGAAAATATAAGATTCTGAAATAAACGTAGATTCTGTAATTACAGAAAGAAAACTTGGTTTTGCTTGAGGCTTTTCATGTTTTGTTTTGTTTTGGTTTTTTTTTTGTTTGTTTCATTTTTAGTTTTTTTAAAGATAATATATTTATGTCATCTGGCAGAAAGTATGTTAGCCAGCCAGTTAAATCAGTAGTGAATTTTGCTGCTTTTATTAAAGACCTGTTATTCTTAAGGAAGGATTTTAAAACAGGCTGACAGCTTGTATGGCCAGAAGGAGCATTTTAGCAAATGGAAAATTTTCTTCCCTGATCCTCCTTGAAAAAATAAACAACCTTTGAAAACTAAATGCAGGATGCTGAAGGCATGAGGTGTTATGCTACAAGTCATAATATCTAAATTATATTTCTATTGGAGGAAAAAAGTTATTCTCCTGTTCTTTGTTTTTTTTTTTTTTTCATGCAAGGAAGGCTTCTCAGCAGATAGATGGTGTTAGTTCAATCTCAACAGGCATGATAAATTACCAAATATTTTGTTTCCTGCTTTTCATTCACTGAATTATTTATAGTAGGTTTGTACTGCTAACTTGGAGCATAGCACAGAAATACTCAACTTGGTTTTAAAAAGGTTAGATGGCATGGCGGAAAGGATCTAGTCAGAAGCACACTGCTCCAGAGAAGCTTTTTTTTTTTTTTTTCCCTTTTTAGTTATCCCTCATAACCATCCTCGCCTTTTTAGGGCTTCCCAGCATATCTATAGTTTGAGCAGCAGAAGATAATTGTGCAAAGCTCAGTGGAAGCATTTAACTTTGACTGAAATCTTCAGTTTGGAAGGAATGAGGTTTATGAATGAGAAAATTATATTAATAGGAGTAAAATTACCCTGATTTTGGTGGAAAATTTTATTTTCTGTAAAACTATTTCTTTTGTAAGCAGCTATCAAACTTCTCTAGAAAACATTATGCTTCACTGAAAAAATTAATAACTGAAAGTGTTTTTTTTACCAAAAAATTTCCTTTTTTTAAAGAAAAAGTCCTTGGTTGTGACAGCAAGATGACATTTTATATGAAAAAATGATAATTTTCATGAACAGTTTTCTTGTAAAATGGTTCATATTTGTGATCAGGTTGACAGCTCATAAATGCACAGGGCTTTACAGATAACTCTCAGCTTTGCATTTTTTTGCCCCCTCCTCAATGCTGTTAAGGGTTATCAGCCTTCGTAAAGTGCTCAATTCAGAGGAGCATCTTTAACCTTCTCCTACTTGAGGAAGTTTTGAGCATAATACATTTCAACGGTTTGCTGAATAGGGAGGGTCTCCTGACTGGACCTCAAAACAGAAATAAAATTTTCCACCATTTAACTGAAACAAAAAAAGTTAGCAAAGTATTTGATGGATGGTTCTGAATCCGTCTTCTACAAAATGAGCTGCTTAAATAGTAGAAAATTGCTCTTATGATATAACATTTTTTTACTTAACTCTTTAAAATGCATTGCTGAAGATATGAAGTAGTTAGGAGAACTTAAATTTGAAATAGTCTTACTGATTTTGTGAAACAGTCTGCTTGATTTTTACACAGGGAAAGATTGGTGCTTACAAAGTGGGGTCATGCCTAAACAGTTGCAATGCCTGTGTAATTGTTTTTTGTATTTGGACAGGTCTAGAAAGCAGACTGGACACTGTCTATGAAAATAAGGCTAGATACAACAGCAATATTTTAGCAGGTTACACAATAAAGGAGGATTTTTGCTGCCTGTGTAAGTATGATGTCTTGAACTCAGGTGAATAATCTATTTAAACAAGATAGATACATGATTGGTATTTTGACTACCCTTAAAAGAATAACATGAATGAATTTATTTTTCTCCTGTTTTACTGTATGTGAAAATATTGTGATAATGAATTATAAATGGACACACACACACACATAAATTTGACCTTCCTCTGCAGCCAGGGGAAGTAAAGCTACTGACTTCAATCTGCGTGGCACCACGTGCACTTTGAACAAACATCGGCAAGTATTCTTGTAGTAGATTTATGGTGCAGTCACAAGATCTTCCTAGCCAGATACTCAGTCTGAATTTGAACAGGGGTTTCTGCATCTGAGCTTCTACAGCCTGTTTTTTCCCAGATTAATTATTGTAGGAAAACTTTTTGGGCTGGTACTTTCCTTGCTAAAAGCCGTTCTCATGACTGTCCGTACCCATGCTAGATGGTGGGCAGCAACTGCTCGCTCTGTAGGCTGCTGGCTAAATATGCTCTCACCTGGCCTGTGGGAGACCTGAGGACAATCTTTCTGACCTCTGGCAGGAGCTGGAATAAGACTGTGGGGACCAAGAATGATCTACAGAGGTCAGATTGGAGAAAAAAAAAAAAAAAAGACTTTGCACGATTATGCAATGTGAATCCTTCAATAGTTTATCTTCACATCATATGAATTAAACTGTGGAACTACTTGCTGTAGAATATTGTGGCAGTTATTAGTTTACATTGGTTAAAAAAAGATTCAGGAGAAACATAGGCATGAATTAACTGAGGGCTACTAAACACAGTGATGCTGTCTCTGGTTCAGGACTGTGCCTGGGTCACAGATCAGCAGGTACCATCAGGGTATCCAGCGTAAGTATTACTGTGTGTTTCCTTGTCTGGTCTGATGATCTTCTGCTAGCATCCTTCATTAGCTGCTGCTGCAGGAAACAAGAGACGAGGCTCGATGGACGTGCCATGCCTGGTTGTCTCATACATTTGCATTCTCACTACAGTACTGTAACTCCTACCAAAGCCAATGAAGAAGCTCCCCTGGTCTTCAGTAAGGAGTTGGACCAGTGCATGATTGGAGCAGACAGATTTGATTACCAATCCAGCTGTGTGTCTTAGTCACTTTGTGTTTTTCTTTATGTGGTTGAATGAGAACTTGATTTGAATGATGTTTCTTTGCATTTTATTCAAATAAGCATAAATATTGTAATAAGACTTTAGCTAGATAGCTTATACTACAAATACCAAATTCAACAACTGATATGAATATTCATATACTTACTTCATTTGCTTTACAATAGTGCTCTTTCCTGACTCTCCAGCACCTGCAGAAAGGGAGTATTGAGAAGATCTGATTGATAAATGAATAAGTAGCACATATTAAAAATAACTCTCTGGAACACAGAATTTTGTATCTATGAAGACATACAGATGTTTTAGATCCCCGTTGTACTAACTATAAGCCTCCCTAGTGTCCATTCAGACTTAAAAAGAATGAAATCTTGGTAGAAGTATTAATTCTGAAAAGGAAAGGGACATTTTGAAAGAAAGAAACCTTCAGTTAATTAAGAGAAAAATATAGGCTCTTTAATTAGCCAGGAAATGAAAGGTGGGTCGTATTTTGATTTCATCCCTGGCAGATGGGCACAAAGACATGAACCAACTACAGCTTCTGATAGTGTCCCATTCATTACATGATTTGTAGCTGCTCATTTAATGTGTTTCATGACGTTTTGTAAGCCAAGCCAGCCAGTTCCACGCTCCTTAGGCAGCCTCTGAGCAACTGGGAAAACAGAACATGGAGACTTGCATGCGGTGTAGCTCATGATGCAGAGGCAGCACACGAGCAAATGTCTTGACACCGGTCTGCTGTCAGTTCATCTGCCCCATGGTCTTCTGCTACGAAGTGGTGTGGCTGGAGGTGGGAAACCTGCAGAGCAACGCAACAGGTCCAGCTTGGGAAGGATTCTGCAAGAAATCCCCGTAGCTGGCGGGGAGGTTCAGGCGTTTGCTTGCACAGCCAGTTGCAGAACTAGGGCATAGGTTCGGTCAGATTATGTACGGTTCATTTGCCCTTCTTATCTCGTGGAAAGTGGGTAATCGCAGTGCAAACCTTCTCAGTGCCAGTGACTGAACATCATCTGAACTTCTGTCAGTGAGAGTGGTGAGGCTAGGCAAGAACTGCCAAAAAGAGCCAGATTTTGAAAGCACCTGAAGAGAGGATTTAATTTTGGCTGTGAATCCACAGGACAGGACTCATCACTGCTTTTCTCTTTGCAGATTATCATTTACCTCACTGAACAGTGTCAAATACTTTTGACAAAAGAGGAAGTCTGGGGCATAGATATTTTAACTGAGGGCTTCTCAGTGAATGGAACAAACTGATTACAGACTTTCCAAACAGATTTTGTAAAGCTAATAACATTTAAATGACAGGGATTAATTTACTCAAATGAATCACAAACAGACAGTAAACCATACACAAAGTGTTTTCCAAAGACCATGATGTGAGCAGCAGAAAGTGCGAGAGAAAAACGAGCCTATGCAAAATGGGCTGATGCTGCCACCTGCCACAGTTTGGAAAAAATGCAAATTTGCCATAGATCATGTCTTATCCCTTCAATGCCCTTCTGAAGAACTTGGTAAAGCCCTGTCGGTAAGGTGGTGTTTGCTACATTTTTTGTAGGGAAGAGAGCAGGCTCTGCTGAGAATTCATACATTCACCTCATGGAAAAGGGCCAGGAAACATAATATAGAAATGAGCCTTCCTTCCAGATCTGAAAAGCAAAATTAAAATAGAGTGGGAGGCATAATTTTTATCTTTTGGGTGCAGTTTTCTACCTCTGCTCATCTTTAATTTATGATCCAGTAATACCTTTGTCTAAACAACAGATAGACTTTGGCTTCCCTCCGGCGTATCGTGTTAGTCATAGCAGCATTTGCACCTGAGGAAATGGGTCAGAAACAATTTACTTTGCACCTGCTTCCTTTCTTCCTCCCCCCTCCTGCGCAGCCTTCTCCTCCGGCCGGGGCCCAGAGGGGACAGTGGGGACAGGGCTACCTTCCCACCCACTGCAGTAGCCCCCCACCACCAGAAACAGCAGCCAGAGTGCGTGGAGACAGCCCTTACGTGACTGCATGGGGAGCTGAAGGCAGCTTCACTTTAGGAGGCAGTGAAAAGGTCAGTTATCATCGAGCCCAGATTTTCTGAATTAAAGATGAGAAGTTCAGCTCAACTTAGTCCTATCCTGAAGCTTGGAAAGTTTAATTGGCTTTTGAAAAACCCTCTATCACTGTGAAGATTTATAGCTTAGCCTGATAGGAACCAGGCAGAGTATGCCATAGCCTGTATTTTGCATTTCACAGATTTAAAATCTTGCTTTTTCAAATTTACCTCTGATTTCCCTACCTCTATTTGGACGCCACCTTTCCTTGAGATCGATAAAGGCACAGAAAAGAGAGGCACAGAAATCTCGGTCAATGCCTGAAACGCTGGCCCCGCTCCTGGGAGCTGAAAGATGTCCCCACTGCCAGTAAGGCTGATGGAAGTTTGCTCCCACACTTCTTCCCAGAGATCACGTTCACCATGCCACGTCCACCTTCAGCGTGGTGCTGCACTCGCGGCACTCTGGCAGACTGTAACCTGCCGCTCTTCTTGTTCCAAACACTTTGAACGGCATCCCAAGTCCCAAGCCCGTTATGTTTCTGGGCACGCTGGGGCTGCAGAGGAGACTCAAGAAGTGCCACGCGGCACCGAGCTGCAGAGGAGCCATCCCCCAGCAGCCTGACCTGAGCCGCCCCACCGCTCTGGGGCTGCCTGACCTCTTCCCTGCAGGCCACCAAAGCTTATAGACAGAGAGAAAATAGGAAAGAAAATGGAGGTGCCTTGAAAGCCGGTGAGAATCTCTCAAATTCAAAGGAGAACAGAAGCCAGGACCTCCGCTGGAACTTGACGTTACTGCTTTTCTAAACAGAATTTGTTTCAATAATTGTGGAAACTGGGGAGAGCAGAAGCCCCTTTCAAGCTTAGCATCTGCTGAGCTGTTGGAGAAGGTTGTTTTTATATATTAAGCTGCTTTTGTGTCTCAGATCAAGAGCTATTATCTCTTTACAGTTATTATTTATGTGGAAGTAAAGGTTTGGTTTAGGAAATTTTCCAGAAGTAAAGATAAGAAAGTAAAAAAACCCTACTGCTTGAATATTTTGTTTGAAACCTATCACAAAAGCCACTGACAATGACATAAAACTCAATAAATTTTCTCCATGGGACAAAGAAGCTAGAGAAAAGATCTAAGATCTAACCCTCTTGAGGAAATAAGGTCCTTAACTGCTGCCCCACCCCCCAAAAAAGAAAATCAGTGTATTCCAGTCAATAGGATTTTTGGGAGATCTTTGTGCTTAAGGTCTTTCCTTCCGGTGCAGGTGTTAATAACAGGAACTTAAGCCTGACTTCAGTACTGTAGTAACTGATTCATTTAACTGGTTTTAGATGCCTATACTTTAAACTTCTACATTCGGACTACTTATCAGAGACCTTTTATAGTCAGTGGAGAAAAAAATTTGCTACTAAAACTAAAACAAACAAACAAACAGCTTCAATTTTTGGCACCCTGAAGCAGATTTTTAAATTAAATTGGGTGAGTTGTGACCCAGAAGTGAGTATTTCTCAGTAAAGCGAGCTAAAGATGACCAGCTCAAACAAGGGTGAGTTTTGTCCTGCCACTGAAAACTGTAGGCGATGACGCCGTGGAGTAATACTTTGAAAATAAATAAGTTCATGGTTTTAATGTTTATTTAAACTGAAGCTAAGTTCTTATTTCTGTGAAACGTCACTGTGAGCAGCAGCGGTTTTGGCCGTTTCAAATGTGCGCTGTACTTTGCACACAAATAAATTGCAAGCTGGCCTCCTAAAAAGAGTATAAAGTGCGTGTGATGTGGTAGGCAAGATATGGCCCTGGTTGATACACAGGAAATAAAACTTTCACCTTGGAGTTTGTTCCAGACTCATAAAACAATCAGATTTTTTGGAAGTATAAATATGTAGAGGCCAGATTTGTGGAAGAGGTGGCGGTGGGGGGGGTGGCCTTGACAACATAGGAACTCCTAACACAGAGGACTTAACCCTTCTGGCTCCTGGACAACTTGTGAGGGATGTCAGAAAGTGACATAATTTTCTCCCTCCTCCAGTTTATATGTGCAGTTTTTATGTGTGTGTCATATAAACTGTAAATTATCACCTCAACACAGATAATGTGTTGGCTCAAATCATAGAGCTTAACATAAACAAATGTGGTTTCTGGATGCAATTTCATTTTTGCAAAGGGACCTATTGGAGGATGCAGAGAGACCAGGCCAGATATTAAATAATCCTCTCAGGAAATGGTCAGCATACTTTTTTTTTTTTTTTTCATTTTAGGGGTAAGAGCATAATGATCACACTGGAAAAAATGTGATATGCATATCCATTTTTTTATTCTGAGTATTTTCTACCAATTTGCCTACTGCAAAAGAAGCAATGGTGACATCTGGTCTGTAATATAGAGGGAACATATGGTCTGAATGAACAGAAACCTGGGACTGGGGTAGGAAGTTTTCATTCAAGCCAAGCAGCATTACCAAGCTGGTGGGCTTGACTGGAGCTGCCCTTGATTTATGAAGTGTAAAATTGTAATCATTTCCGAGATCACCTCAGAGGCATGGCAAGATAACAGGCCCAGATCTGAACATAGTATATTTAATCCTCTCCTATCTGCCCATTTCACTGGTTGATTATGGAAGGGGCTATGTAGAGCCCCTTATACATGTTGCTTCAGCAGCTGTGATTCCAGGTGTTCAAGAGACAATTTCATTCTAAATGTGCAATAGGCTCAAAACAGACTCACGTTTTATTCACCTCTTGCCTTTTTAAGAATAAGAAAATTCAAGCTGTTGCCTCTATATTTTTTTTCCCCCCCAACATGCCTTTTTTACCAAGTTCTTGGTTCCTTGTGATTTGTCATAACAGTTCCCAGGAGAAAAAGTCTTCCAAAACACTGCCTTTCTGACAAATTGAATCTTTATCATGTGTGACATGAATAAAGGAAGATACTATGGAAATATATGCTATAAAGAAGACTTCAGCAAAAGTATTTCAGATTCTGATGATCATCTTGTCTCATGAAAAGAGTGTTTGTATAGTTGGTGAAACTGAAATATGTTCAGATTTGAAATGAATGAACAGGAAGTCTTTTTCATATAGCTTGCAATTAATCTCAAAGTATTTTACTAAGGTTATCTTGAGAATGTGATATTATTAGTGTCAGAAAAAGACTGATAATATACATTGGGAAACATTAAAAACTGAAGTTCTTAATACTAAATACATACATGTGTTCTGGGAGGGGTAATTTAGTTTGTGTCCTAGTGTAAGGCAGCCTCCAGTACTAGTGCCAAGACATGAAGGCTTGAAGATCAAAATACATCATGAAACTGTTGATCTTATAAATTCCTCTTTATCTTATAAATTCCTCTTAAAGGATTTCTTGCATCTTCCTCATGGATCAGTGTTAGTTAAGGTCAGAGACAGGATGCTGGAGTAGATGGACCCTGATTCTAACTTAATATGCCAATTCCTTTTTGTAAGACTAGACAGAAAATTATTGAAATGTTATGAAAGTTCAAATGAAAATATTGTTCTGGTTTTTGACCTACTCAAGCTTGTCTCAGTAGGGGCAATATTTTGTATTAATGCGGCACAGAAAATCTTCATACTCTCCACTGGACTGAAAAGATTTGTAAACAGCAATCTGAATACTGAGAGTATATAAAGTGTATCAAACTGCTACTTTCCTGTTATGATTTGAGAAACCTGCATGCTTGTGTTTTTCTCTTATTTCTTTATTAATAATAGTAGTTAGATTCTCAGCAGGTATAAATAGACTTTTTGCGTAAAATACAACAGAGCTAAGCTGATTTACTTTATCAAAGGGATCTAGCTAAGTGTGAATAAATGTCAGTTTAAAAGCATTTGTAAAGATTGCAGTTACAATGAAGAAAAAATAACAACATTTCAATGATCAAAGGCTGTTTTTCTACTCATTTGGTGAAATCAACGTAAACTCTCATAGAAGGCATCCTACCGTTAGAAGGAAAATATTAAGACAGTGGCAGTGTTATTGTGCTTTTGGATATTTCATGTAGGCCATGCAGTACCATGGAAAAAAGAGAGAAGAATAAAGCTGTATCAAGAAAAAAATAATTTTTCTTTTGCTATTACACCCGCTGGCTGTTAATAAATTGATCATAGTGTGGATTAGAAGTAGTAGTCCCTGAGCATACTCATCTGTATTCATCTTATTTCATTACTTTCCATTCCACTCTCCACAATGTCATTTTTATACATTGAAAAAAGCCCTTCTAAGTCACTTTCTGCTTCTGTAAAAAATGAAGTGCAACAGTTTGGAAAATAAACAATATCAATACCTTGTGACACCTGTGGATTTTCTATGTAACCAGTTATCTCACTTAATCCTGCTGCAAATGAATGCTTATAGATCCATGAAAAAAAAAAATGTCTGTGCTACATGCTGTGTAAGTAAGCATCATAACATTTATTCTAACAGTGAGTTCTTATTTCCTCAAATCTTTTCAAAGTCAAGGATTTATAATATTTAAAATTGAATACATGCAATGACACGGCCATTTCCAGCCTGTTCCCTGTGACTTGATTGGTTGCTTCACGAGTGTTCACAACTAGAAAACATTTTGTGCATATATTACAGTATTGTCTTCTTCAAATAAAATAGTGAAAGGTGAGAAATTCACTGTACTGAAATGTAATTCCAGAGCAAAATAACCCCTCAGTGGAAAAGCATGAGCAATTTTTATTCTATTTACCCAACAGCAGTAGTTTGACTGTCCTGGCTTCCCTCTCTGCATCTGCCTGGAGTTTCTTTTCCAGTTCTCTGGATCTCCTGGCCGACTCCTTGCTCTCGGAACTGGCTCCACCGCCCATCTTGAGGTGTTAAAAATCCTCGGTTTGTCCAGCTGATTTGCTTCTTTTCAGACTAATTGCTTGTATTCAGAAGAAGGACAACAGCCTGTGCTTCAAGAAAATTTAAAAATCCCATTCAACTTCTGGGTTCAGCCTTCAAATCAAACAGTCCCTTTTCACCTGTCACATGATCCGGAGATGCTACAGTCAAGGATTTGTATAGGGATGTAAAAACGTACTATTATGATGTCATAGAATTAAAATGATCCACTCAAGAGCAAAACCAAGGTCTGGATAGATCTCTGTCCTTCTTCAGACAGGTTACAGCTTTACATGCTTCAAAGAAATGTGCAGAATATCTTGAAACAATAAAATTGGGAATAACTCAGCTCAAGGCAAAATTTTTCAGATTGTGAATCAGTGTTGGTGCCCTGAAGCAAAAACAGGTTTATATGTCTTGAAAGCATTTGCATATTTGTTATTTTTAATCTTTCTCAGTGGTTGTGGCTCTAAATGTATGTATTCTTTATTTTAAAATGGCAGGATTTGGATTTATATAGTTAAGACATATTTTGTTTTGAATTATTAGTTAACATGCAGAATGTTTGCTGTATTTTCGTATTATGGCAAGTGCATTTATTTTCTTGTGATGGTGATGGGTAATTTAATGCAATTTGTAACATCTTTGGGATACTTTTGATTCTTTGATGAATGTCATAGTTTTTTCCATTTTTCTTTGGTGTTATTAGCAGTTACAAGTTTTGGCTGACAGCACCACAACATTTTTGTGTAAGAAAAGACACAGGTCAGATTCTCCCCACTGAGGTAATAATTTATTCTTAGTTTCTTCATAATGCAATAGTAATATAGAAGTATTTTATGCAATACAGTGGAAATATTACTTTGCGTGTGGTGTCAGCAGTATAATGAGAAAATATACTCTACTGTAATATTGTGATAGTGTGTAAGAGTAGTAGTATTACTGTCAAGACTAAAAGATCCAATATACTTTGGTTTTTGTCCCTTTTCTTCAGATGAATTTCAATAAAATAAATCTTCTAAGTGTGCAATGCTATAATTAATTGTAATGTTATACATATTCACTTTATAAAGTATTTAAATTATGTAAAATGTACAAACATACAAATGATACTACAATTTTAAAATTACTGACTAGTAATAGTCAATAAGTCTCTGACTTTACAGTATGTAAGCTTACAAACTTTAGCCTGGAAATAAGGTGGAAGGGAAATACAAGCATACAGGTCAGTTTGAGTGATGTTAGACATATTTTTAGGTCAGAAGATAAGTGAGGAAGAGGGCCAGAGGCAAAGCATTTAACTCATCCTGTCCTATAGAAAAGCAGCTTTCCCACAGCAGAAGTAGGTGGACCCCAGATGTAACAGGAAGGCAACTGGTGCTGGATGGAGAAGGTGGGAATGAGAGGAATAAAGATCACCAGTGGGACTAACGAGTTCTGTGCCATTAGAGCAGGAGAGAGCTGTCTTCTCAGAAAAGACAGGTCCTTGCTGTGCTCGTCCCATTCAACAGTGTCTTCTCAGACTTAAAATTAATACCCCATACTGCAACAAAGATCTGAAGTTGTGTTTTTTCAGTATATGCTTCTCAATCTCAATCAAGAGCTGGAAGCCCTGTTTTCAGTCTCCTTGCACTGCTTTGCCAGAAATGAATAATCAGGACTTGTTAACAGCTGAATTTTTGCATATAAATTTACAATGCAAGAAAATGCTTTGTTAAATCTATATTCCTACTTTGTTTATTCTTTAACATAGGCTGAAATAAGATCTTTATGCAGCCATAGTAACAACTAGTTTGTTTAAAAAATGAAAATAAGCAACTTCAGAAGTATGATATCAGTGGCAGGTGTCAGTTTATCCAAACCATAGGCAAGTCCAGTGCTCCTATGGATTTCAGTGGGCTTGAAAAGCAAGTCTGAACATTTCTGAACACTAACAGAATTTTAAAATTAACTGATATAGTCACAAGTCATGGAGATGGACGTAATTTGTAGATTAAGGGCCCATTTCAGTACTGAGTTGTTCGAGGCATATACTAGTATAACTATTCGTTTTTCATTTAATTTTTTCAGTATCAAACTGGAATAGTGTAATGGTAAACTAGGTCCTATTCAGTTATACTGGGAGAAAATGAGTGTAAAGAAATCAAGATGAAAGCTTTACATCGTTTATCCTAGATGGAAAGCAATGGAAAATCAAATGTGTGTCCCATATCATAAGTTTCCTAACATTCTCTGTTGCTATAATGACTACATACAGAAATTGGCTTTAAATAAGTAGGTATCTCACACAAGCAGGCTGTAAACAGACTGTCTATAGAAATAAAGATAAAAACAATAACTTGATAAACATGCAATATCTCTGACATCTTTTCCATTTGATTTGCTCATTTCTGCCTTCAAACTCTTAACTAAATAGTTTACTGAAAAAACACAGAAATCTGTTTCTATTTCTCTGGAAAGTGAACAAGATTCTGTTCTGCTTTGGACATCATCATCATCACTAACTATATTTTGATTGAGGAAATTGCTGCTGGTGGTTAAGCTGGAAACAGTAGACACTGCCTTACAGGGTTCAGTTGGATCTAAAATGTTTTGTGATATCTTTTCTCCACCTCTTCTAGGTGCAATAATAAAATTATGGTCTCTCCCTGCATCTCTTCTATTGTATCAGCGGTGTGTATTTGATCTGGAAATCTTTGAAAGAGACTAAGTCTGGAAAATGTTCCTTGGAAATGCAGTCATGCTTTGTAAAGAATATTAGATTTATGTTATTAGAGTTATTTCTAGTGATGCACTCTAGGTGGTGCTGATAATATAGAGTGTACACTAAAGGCATTCTGTAGCTAGTAAAAGTTATAAGAGACTTTCTGGAAGGCTTTTTCAAATGATCTGTTCAGAAGTCATAGATTTGGGATTCTGGATTCCAATACCAAATTTTTATTTTGGAACTTATGTTAAAGGTATACGGGTTTGGGATTTTTGTTTGGCAAATAACGTTGATTGTTCTGTTAATTTTTTCTTTCAATTAACTTAAGTTTTTCTTTTCAGTTTCTTCTAAAAGTGCTATATGCTTCCCAGTCAAAGAAAGTGGGATAGCTCAGGAAATTCACACCTTTAAGTTTTTTCTTTTATTTTCTTTCTAGGTCTTTGCATTTACAAACTGTTCAGACTGGAGTCTGTTCATCTTTTCCACCTTTCACTATAACTGATGTTTTCCCTTTTCCCTGATAAAATTTGGAGGAATGACATTGATGAAAAAGGAGGAAGTTTTAGTAAGAATAGAATTGTCTAAATTTAGGAACTTTCAATACATTTCCTTCAGTAAATAAAGGAAGCCTGAAAAATCTTCAGTACAATGCCTGTTACAATCAAAGGAAACCCTTCAGCTCTTTCAGTTGGCTACTAAATTGCTTCCGATGCACAAGGAGAAACAAAACAGCTCTGAATGATTCTGTTGCTCACTGGCAACATTTTAGTGAAAAAAAAGAAATTTCCCTTACACCCTGAACATTGACAAGCCCATCTAGACTTTTGTAACTACTGATGTGCAGAGATATCTGCTGAATGACCGATATTCTAGACACATAACGAAGCAAATACAGAGACTGCGTACATGCTCCCAGTCAGCACTGGTATCAGCTTGGATCCAGGGCAATCTGTGTTAGCTTGGCACAAAGCCAGAACTTTTGAAACCTATTAAGAGTCAAGGTTTATTACCTCTGGCACTCGGCCACAGTTGTGGGGCTGAAATGTTTGTGGATCCGAGGTACTGTGTCCACATAGGGCTGTTTTTCACTATGCGGCGTTTGCAGTTTGGATTGTCATCTGCCATGTGCAGTGCAGGCATACCCATATTGCTTGACTGCTATAAGTGATATACCAGATGGATGTTAGTCCTTCTGTGAGCTTTTCAGCTCTCAGACTCACAAGAACGTAAGAGGGACCTGGAAGAAGCTGCTGGGGGTGACTTCAGAAGTGGCCATCTATCTTGGCAGTAAAGTCTAGCAGCTGGAGAATCTTTGGGTAGTAGATTGGCCATGGAGGACTTCTCAAGCTATCTCCTCTTACCACTCTGATCCACTTCCAAGGTATTGTGGCTCAGTCACAAAACTGAAACTGTTGAAGCTTGAGTGTGATGTGAGGCCCACAAAAAATTGTCCAGATAAGCATCTAGCTCCTCTTAAGTATCATATCCATACATCTCAGGCCAAAGGGAAAATATATCAATCTCAACACCAACTGTACTGTGGCACTGAGATATCTGGCATAGACCAAGTAAATGTGACAATCATCAGGCTGGTGTTACCAGCCACCTTCGTACTTCTGTAAATGTTTATAGAAATGACAGTAGGAGACTGAATTCTACTTCTGTTATTCATCATTCTGTCTCCATGATGGAAGCAGTCCTTCCAGTGTCGCTGGCAGTATGTCCTCCAGGTTCTCTGGTTTTCCCAGTAGCACTACTGCCATCCATTCTGCCAGTGCGCTTATGCGACACACTCAATCTTGTTGACTCAAGGGTAGTCAGAGCTCAGACTTCCTCAGTTTCCTACTGGGGAATCCACACATGCTCCTTTGGGCACACTACATTTTAGGATTTGGCCACAAGATCTGACAGAGAGATGACTATTTAGATCTTGCCATGCTACTACCCTCTGTTCAGATATCCTATATGTATAAGATAAGGTGACTTAGTCAGAAAAACCCCTCTGGACTATCTGTCCCCTCAGCAGGGCAATATATTGAAATTCACAGTTGCAGATCAAGTTCACAGGTCGATCTCCTGTGTTCTGTTCTGGAGAAGCAGTAGTTCTGTGAATGTGCACAATTATAAAGTGGGATCCACGGAGTTTATTGACAGAGAAGGTCGAGACGTTATGAGATGGAGGTCCATTTATGTTTCAGATACATATGCTGGAGGAGTCAAAACAGAATAAACTGATGTGAAAGTCAGGTGATACCTGAGATGTACCATTCACCATCATTCTTTTCCTACCCCCCCCTTCTCCAGGCACACAGGTAAGCGGTCTTTTACTGAAAAGATTTTATATTAAAATATATTAATTCAGAAAGAAGCATTGCAGAGTGGCATGCCAAACTCCCTGAGGTTTTAGGAACTCATAGACCAGCTTCATAAATTAAAGGTAAAACTAGTTGAGATTTCTCTAACAAAATAGAACAATTTAGGTTGGAAGGGATCTCCAGAGGTCTCTAGTCTAACCCTCATCTCAAAGCAGAGATAAGTTCAAAGTTACAGTTTCTCAGGGTTGTGCATTGCTAAATTACGACGACGAAAATTTCACAGCCTCTCCAGTTATCCTGTTTCAGCGCTTAAACACTCAGTGTGAAGATTTTTTTCCATTTGTCTGGTTGGAATTTCCTTTGCTGTAGCACATGACTGTTGGCTCTTTTCTCGGGAGAGTTTCGCTCTGTCAGCTCCCCTTTTTCAGAATGGAAGACTACAGTTAGATCCTCTCCTTAGCCAGGCTGAGCAAACCCAACACCATCTTCCCCATGTGCTTCAGCCTTCTAATCTTCTTTATTGGCTCATGACAATCTCTTTTTTTTTAATTAGTGATCCGAAACCTAGAAACATTTCTCTGGATGTGCCCCCAGGAGAGCTCAGTGGAGAGGTCCCTTGACCTGATGGCTGTATTCTTAAGGCAGCCCAGTATGTGGCTGGCCCTGCCTAAGGGCATGTTGGTATTCATACTCAACGTAATACTGTCCACCATTCAGGTCCTTTTCTGCAAAGCCACTTTCTCTATAGTCAACTCCCACCTCGTAATGTTTCATGGACTTATTCTGCTCCAGATGCAGGAGTTTGCGTTTGCCCCTGAGCTTCATGAGGTTCATGTTGGCCCATTGCTTACTGAGATCCGTCTGAAAGGCGGCCCTGCCCGGTAGCACACCACCCACTAATAAGCACTGTCCAAAGTTCATGTTAAGTAAGTTAACCCAGAGCGGTATGCAAGCACACTTGAAATTTAGTGTTTGGGCAACAGCACTGTTTGCTACTGGAAAAAGTTAACAAGTTACTTGAGTCTTTTCAAGCACAATTGAAAGCATATCCTCGTAAAACAGATGAGCGTTAAACTCAGAGCAACTCAAGTATATGATCTAGCAATTCCTTAACGTTATTTGTTATGTACCCATTGTGAAGCGTTTTCTGTATGCACCACATGATTCCACAGTGATTTAAATATTCTGTTACGTGAAAGGTAAGCTACTTGTAGTCCTGGTGCCTGTAATAATCCATGTTTACTTCAGATTCCATTTATTGATGAATCCTGCTCTTTATCCTCTTGCTTCAATAAAAAAAAAAGAAATCAGGTCTACATACCTCTCCTCATGATTTTTCAGAAATTAAAACAACTCTAGCATAGCTGCTTCAGTAGGGTCACATAACTGAACTTAGCATTCTAGATATCATCCTGGATGTTTGTGTGGTGAACTATCAGCTGTGTTTTCCATACTATGGAAAAAAGCCTTATTAGAGTAAGAATAACTAATATGCTGATAATTGATAAGAAAAAAATGATGTGGTTAATATCAGATGAGACAGCTAGAGGTCTGTTTAACAATACTTCACATTTTTGTGCCCTTTTTTTCATAGTATCTCCACATTTTGACAAAGGAAGAATATTCTGCAGATTTAGTATCCAAGTTAACTGTATTCATGTGGAAAAAAGATATGATTGCTGGATCTTCAGCTCTGTTGCTTACTTTATAAGCAATATTATTCTTAACATGCAGGTTCCTGAAATTTTCCAAATGAAATAAAAAAAAAACATGGGCAGGAAAATATTGTTTCTGTGAAAACCATTGAAATTTAAAGAATACATTGATAGCTTACTTAAGTTGAAAATTTTTCCTTTTTTTCTCAAAATATTAAAAAACTATAAAATTCAGATTATTTTCTTTTTATTTGCTCTGCTCCTTCCTAATCGTTCCATTTCCTTTTTCTGTGCTGGATATAAATAAATGAGTTTGGTCTAAGATTTTCTGGTTCGCCCCGCAACAGTTTATCATCTTCTCTCTAGGAAACTTTATCAAATAGCTGAAGATAAAAGGAAATCTTGTCCCTTTGCTCTATATAGTATATGACAGGAATTACACTAACATTTGCAAAGCCATTTAGTTATACATGAAAGGGAAAAGGAATGGTGTATTCATTCATTTTTACTGCTTACAGAGGTGAGAAGAAAAGGAAGTAGAAGAAACAACATTACAGATGTCAAGAGAAAATATTAAAATAATAAAGAGGTTTTTCTCATTTTCAGTCCTAACAGATTTTTTCCCAAAATATTGACATATTCAAGAATTCCTTTTCCTTTTTTTGTGATAATGTCAGACTCACTGTGAGATACATGAACTGTACTATCTTCAGTACGCTCATTATCCTGGGTTCTATATTTGCAACACATGCTGATGCAATGGAATATATGACATTGTGTGAGCAAAGATTATTGAGCGCTGGGTGGGGGCTCGCTGGCTGAGTATCAGTCCAGATAAGGCTCACATAATTTTGGCATGTTTACAAATACTTCAGCTGAACATAGGCTGTGTTCTCAGTGAACCTATGCCAATTTTGTGACAGTAGATGTGTGGCTGAGCTACTATGTTCAGATTAAGAACTGGTCGTTCCAAAAGTTTGAAACTTGATGTATAGATTTGGCTCTCCAGTGAAAAAGAAACATCCAATGCAAAGCTATAAAAGAAGCCCAAACCCTTCAGTCTCTCCTGAACCAATACTCTGACTCCAGACCATGCTTATGGGATGTCTGTGATATATTTGAAAGAGCTATGAACTGCACTGAGCACTGCTGATTTCCCCTGGTTTCTCATATGAGGACAGCAAATGTCTCAGGGCCTGACCTTTCTACAAAGACTAACAAATGATGTCTCTGCGATGGTGAGTTTAAATTTTCTCCTGGCTTATTGCTGATTCACCGGAGCAAATTAAAAAGAACAGTCAGAATGTAATGCATTATAATAAATAAATGATTTGAGGTCGTTGAACTGATTCACTTGTATTTCCCACTGGAGTGTCTGACACTCATTCCAACTGACTCCTGCAAGAAGTGCATCTCATATTTTGGGGGGAAAAAAAAAAGAAAAGAAAAAGAAAAAAAAAGGAATCAGAGAGAAAATGGGTGATGCCTGCCGCCTCTGTTAAAAGGATTTAATTTCTAGTACAAGGTGAACAGTCAACATAGTACGTTAAAAAAAAAAAGCTTAAAACAATGGGGAATATTTTGTCAACATCCCACTCTGAACATTTCCAATTCCCAGTAGACCCATCTATTAAGACCTGCCAAGTCCCACAGTGCCTTGCACAGCCAGAAGTGAACGAAGAGTAAAAGCAAACACAATTCTGATTTGACCTGTAGAACTCCTCGAATAACAAATATTTTAACCTTTCCTTTTGGTGTCAAGCTAACATGCAAGGAAAAATATAGAAAAGACGAAGACATTTTTCCCAGCAGACCAGCATTCCTTCCCTTTTATTTGGCTGACTTGTTCCAGCTAAGACAGCCTGTGAGTGCAGTCCCTTCAGCAGAATACGAGCAGCTCTGTCCTGTAACGTAGCTGTGTAGTGGCTGCGTAAAATCTGATTTCTGAACACTGAAGAGAACGTAAGTAGGTAGCTTCGGAGCTTGGAGTGATTTCCAGGATGTCGGCTGAATTGAACTATGCTGTATGAAGAATGCATCCACAAAATTTCTTTTCCATAATAGCTGTTGCCATGTTGTAATAATCCCTACAGAAAAGTCCGTAGAAGAGATTGTTCTGCTGCTGAGATACTGCACTGCATCTGAAGAGATCTGTTTTGTTCTGTATGGATTCTTATGCTATGTACTTATGGAAGCTGGTTAACATCTGCTGCTTGATATTTGTTCTTTCGTTCACACTCCAGTCCATAATAATAACTAAATAAGATCCTTATTTTGGTATGTTTTTAGAAAGGATGGTGGTGTTAAATTTTTTAAAGATACATTTGACTGTAACTCTGTGTTAGAACTGATTAGTTCAAAGAACGGAGCATGGCAGCAAAATGTGGTAAGGCAAAAAGAGAGAGATTTCCTAGGGAAATCAGTCTGTAATATCGAAATTATTCTAGGAAAACTCTGCCACCTGCTCAGTATAACTTCTGTAAGGAAAGTTATTTCTCCAGAGGAGCAAAGTTGTCTCTCATTTTCTTTGTGGCTTGTAACCATTTTCGTCTCCAACTGAGCCCTATACATTGTCTTCTTCTGTGGTCAGATCTGCTTAACTTTCAAATGTCTTCAACCAAGATGCCTAAAATAATTCCCATCTTGATGGTATCCTGAAATACTGTGAGATAGTAGCATGTGGAGGAAGTACTGGGACTTTTCACTCTTTGGGGATTGTAAGAATTAATGATTTTTTTAGTATTCTTCCATTCTGCTTATAAAGCAGTGTTCTAATTAATACAGCTCTAGCTGACACTTCCCCTAGAAAAACATGTATTGTCCTGGGAAGAATTCAAGGGAAAATGGAAATTATCTCATTCTTCTCAGCTCCCACTCCCCTTAAAGAGGAACTTAAAAGCTGAGCATTTCTTCCTGAGCTGGGCCGGCCTCCGCCCCAAAAATGTTCTGTTCTTAGAGAGGGAAGGAAAAACAAAAACAAAATGTTTTTACTACTCTCCTGAATGGAATAAGCACAGACCAGACTCCCTGGGTATTTGGGAAAGGAGACCCTAAGCACATATGTTAAGAACTCCACCCACATACAATAAGTTGATGGGAAAAAAAGAAAGCCTCTGAATGCTCAGGTCTCATAAGTAATGAGGTCAGGACTTAGGTGCAAAGGAAATGGAAGAGCCTACAAGACTAGCCAGACATTTTGTGAATGCCAATAGTGTCTAAGTGTTGTTCCATAACAGATCACAGCTGGGAGTGGGTCTCCAGCTTCGATGGTGTCCAACTTCAACCGCCTAAAAGGAAGTGTGACCATCATTTGGTAATTATAGAATAACATGGGGATATGGGGAACGCCTGTGTACCTTCAGACAGCAACATTAGTTTATGCCTTCAAGAGTGGTGATTTTGGTACTCAAAATCACATTGCCAGATTTAAATATTATCCTTCCGGTTTTATTCTCACAGTTGAGAATAAAGTAGTAAATAACCTTAAATAGAATTGCTCTCTAGTCTCTGAGGTTTTGTTCTCTTGGCATCTACAGATGCTTTGTGCAAATGTCTCTCTCCTTAATTTCTTCTCTTTCCAGCATTTATCATGTCTCAAAACTGGCTTTATCTGAGCCTTTCCCTAACTGAAGCGCAGAACAGAAACTGCAAGTTCTTTGGACAGTGACTGTGTTTTCCCATTTGCTTGTTTGGGTATTTTTTCTCATTAGAGATTCTGCAAGGTAGGGCTGCAGCTATTTAAGATACTTGAGCTATCCTATGTTATCGTGTCCTGTGTCCCAAGTGGTTTTTTTTGTTCTGGCAATTTATTTTGTGTTTTCATATTTATCATTAAATTTGTTGTGGCAGTACTTTCGTAGGGTGCAGGGTGAGATTTCCTCCAGAAGTCATTGTAGGGCCCATCCCTTATTTTAAAGGGTTGTGCAGCTGGCAAGCTGCGTTACTGATATTTCACACAGCTCTGTCAGGCTCTTTATTTATCTGCATGCCCTCTGCTGCTCCAGAGTCACCCTGATGGAAAGTCATCTCTGGGTTGAAGCGTTGGCCGGACGCCATGCATTGCCCTGTGTGATTCCAGCCCCGCAGAGGGGGGTCACATACCTGTCACGGTCCTGCTGGCTGAGCAGTCATGCCTCGTGCTTCAATGCGGTGCTCTGCTTAGGTCTTAGGTTTCATTTGCGCCTGCTCAGTTTTTAAGTCCCTCTGAACTGCAGACACTGCAGGACTGGACTCCAAGCAGTTGTGGTCAAACTCCTCATATATATTCAACTCCATATTCTGTTCAGATTTCCACTTTGGAGTTGGACTGTTCCCTACATATATAGCTTAGCAATGAAGGTTGCTTTTTCCAGATGACCAGCTCTCCTGGATTATCTTGCAGCATGTGACAGAAAGAAATGTGTCCTCAGTCAGTATTTGTCCCCTACGCTCAGTTATCTGTTGAATTTATAGGCGGCAGCTATATTAGTAAATTCAAGCATGCCTGGCATGGAATATCCTGGAATTGGATTGTCTGTGCTTCCAAATTGTTAGGACAGTCCTGGTAAAGAATTTGGTGTGTTTATGACATTCCCTGGACAATTCATAGACTTGGCTTGCCAAAGAAGATTGGCACAACTAAAGGCAGATTACTTACAACCTGTTTGGTTTGAAGGCTGTGACGGTTTATTAATACTCAATGTGGACTGTGATACCTGTTCTCGGTTACTATAGGTATAAACCATACGTTCTGAAGCTGGCACGATGTAAAGGACAAAATGTTTGCAAGCTGTCTCATGATCAGCCTTTCTGGATCTTGACTCTCAAAGCTTTGTTCCGCATTACACGTTGCTGTGCTTCCTAAGTTAACGTTAGAGGGTGAGAACAGGCTGAGGTGGTGTCTTTGCCCACAATACGCACAAATCTGCAACATCAGAGATGGGAGTTTCGCTTACAGCAGAAGAACCACTTAGATCACAGGTGTGATCCAAAGTTTAGAGGAAGTCTTTCCAGTATGTTATGTGATACTAACATAATATTATTGTATCACTTAGTTCCTTTATGTCAGGATGTTGCCTGCCAAGATGCTTTAGCTTCCTGGATTTTTTAACCTTTATTATAGCCATCTCTTCTTTCTCCTCATCTGCTGAAATCCCTTGAATTAAGAAGCTTAGAAAACAAAAGGTCAGTAGAAGCATTATTTGTCTTGTGGTTTCGTTAATATCTTCAACTGTTGGAGCAAATTGGTTAACAAATGGCAGACACTTTCAAGAATGCATTTCTCTTCAGTTGGCTGCAGTGTCCTATTTATTTTACAGTACAATCTACACTGATTCGTGTGCACAAGGAAGCCAATACCTGTGTCCCATAGGAACACAGACTATTTAACAGTGTGGTCCTTTCAGTGCTGGCTGGGTATCTTGCAGCTCCCTTCCACTCCTGCCACAGCCCTAAGCACTATCAAGCGAGAGGCAGAGCAGCCTACTTTCCTAGTTTGCCCACCAGTTTATTTCATAATATCCTTCTCTGATGTGTGGGGAATGCTCGAGGTTAACATCTGGAAAAGTGGTGCCTTCAGAAGTGAATAAGCAATGATGAGTTCCCTTCTACTCTGTTGAAACTATTAGTCTGCCTCTGGTCTGTGATTGCATCAGTATCCACAACTAGCATTTTTCGGTCAAGGTGCTGATCAGCCACCTGCTCAGTATCCTCCCTGTATCATCCTCTTGGAACATATGATCGTGTACAGTAAGGGTAAATTGTGAAAACATGTCGCCACTTCCAAGAACCAAGGCTGAGGAGAGCTTTTGGGAAAAGAACACAAAATAGCAAAGGAAAACAGATGATAAATCATTGTGAACAGAGACCTACAGTGTGGGCAATACTGTCCTTTTCCTCTCTTTCTTTTTATATATCAGAGATGTCACAGTGGCCAAGGGTAAAAATGTCATGAGTTGTGTGAGAACTGTAAGAGAAGAAGGAAGAGATGTAACTTTTAAAAGATTCCCGAGAGACTTACCCAAAGACAGAAGAGGATATTTCTCTGACACGTGTGTACTTTGGGAAAGGCTCATCACGTTCTCCAGGGGTATTTCTAATTATGTGACACTATGCAAAAAAGAACTGAAAGATCCTCTTACTTTATCACCATTTGATAGCCCAGGATGCCATTTTGAGCACCCTGTTTGCACAAGTTTGTATCTATGAAAACAAAACAATGTTTGTAGATTATATCATATTCTTTTAAAAGTGTATGTTTGTGTATGTAGAGGCAACACAAATAAATATAAATATATAAAAATGATATTTTTTTGTTCATTTTTATGTTGTGTGTTCTTTATTGATAATTCATTAGAATAGTGAATGCTTAATAAAACTACATTCTGTCACTGCTGTTACAATATTGAAGCATATTTGTTGACATTAGTTGCAGCTGTCTGCAGATGCCTACATTGTACAAGTCTACATCTGGACTAGTCTCCTTCTGTTCCTTTTATAGGCCGTGAAAAATAATAGGCATTTGCAGAGTTCAGTTTCCTCTCACGCTTGCAGCTTATAGTGTAAAGGCCTCATCTTTTGCTGCTGAATATCTTCAGCAAGAATACTAAAATCTTTTCTATCGCCACCTGCAGTGCTCCCACTGTTATTCTCACAAAGGTTCTTCTGAACGTGGTTCTCATCAGAAGTATATCTTATCTTTTGCATCGGAACCCTCTTTTTTTTCACTGCTACAATTCCAAATTCAGCATTTCTCCAGGGAGAATTTGAATAGTGACACTCTCCCATGCAAGTATCTGGTGAAAGATTTCTTTACTGCAGAAGCTAAGGATGAACTGTTTTTCTCAAAGTCATTGGACAAATGACAATGTCGTCAATGTCCAGTGAGATGCCAAGAGCCAAAGTTCAATTTGTCATTTTAAGAAAGCACTGTGTAAAGGTCTTGAATTTAGAAGCCTTTCCGGAATTCAGTGCATGAACATGTTTGAGTTGTTACTGGAAGTTGCTTGCGGTGGTTAGTGGCAGTCATTCTGGAGACGTCCTCATAAACACCGAGACCTGCTGGGCAAAAGATCCACGTGAATCTCACAAGTGGCTCCCAAAAAGTTCAGAAAAGTGACAGAAAGTTGGAAAATGTCAAAGCCAGTGATAATTTCCAGCATACCGGAACAGGAGTGACAAGATGAAATAATTTTGTTGATAGAAACACATATTTCATTACAATAGTCCAGTGGTTGATCTATGAACACAAAATGAGGAAACGGTGATCACGAGCAATGGGAGAGAGGGAGTGTGTCCCTGTGATGATAGCCACATGCATCTTTGTGTTCACAAGAGCTCTTTTGTGTGGGGAGTGGTTGTTTGTTTTTTCCTATTCTGCATGCAAGATAACACTTTATTAGATTGATTGTATAGTCTAACCATCCTTCTACGTCTTACTTCTGAAAGAACATTTTTATGTCAGAGGTTATATCTAATTAATAACCAAGAATGAAATCGATCTCTAGAATAATTTCTGCCTGCTGCATTGGCCTGTAGTCTGAATATTAAAACATTTGTTCAGAACTCACGGCTTTCAAAATGGAAAAAAAAAAACCAACAAAACAAACCAAAATAAATAATACAGAACTGTTTTCTGTAGCAGAAAAAGAAACTTTAAAGGCAAACAAAATTGTCTACTGTGTGTCTGACTAGACAGACTTATAGTCCATGACAGAAAAACATCTGGTTTCCTACAGGCCAAGTTCTGAATTGTTTTGAGTCTGTGTGGGTGTACATGGAAATTATATGGAAAAAAGATAGAGACGTAGCTCTAGGGTCAGGAAAATGTTGAAAGCCTCAGTTATCCATATATAATAAAGGAAAGAAGAAAGTGGATTTACAGACATCTTCTGAATATGATGCCTATCTGAGAGTTGCAGATTTTTCATAACAGGCATACCAGAAAGAAATTGTAGTTAATATCCAAGTCAACATAGTCAAGGAGAGTTCTTCCGAGGGATAACATTACACGGCTGAAATACAAGAGGAATTTCACATAAGACAGTCCTCAGTTCCATCATCTCCTTAGAGAAGCCTCTTAGAGCAAAGTGCAGAAGCTCATAATGGAGACAGAAGTCTAGAAATATCCTTCTTTCTCCTTGTTACACATTTTCTGATTGAAAATGTCAGGGGCATTCTGGACAAAAATGTTGTATATATTCAACTTACCCCTTTGCAAGCAAACACCAGGTGAATGTAATGGGCAACAGACCTCCACTATGCCCTAATTTTTACAAGAAATATACAGCAAAATTGTTCTAACATGTTTGTCTAATGTAATATATACAATGTGAAAGTATGACCATGAAAATTCTTTCATTTGTAATAGTTTTGACAGCTTAGATGCATTTTTCCATTATTAATTAATAAACAATATACAAGGGGGTCATGGTGTTTAAAAGTAATTAACAAAGCAAAGATAAGTTGTAGTAAGCATTAGGAAAAAAAATTAGCTTATGGAAATAGTGGTCATAGTGAAAAATCAGATCTCTCTAAGTTTGGCAAATAGGCTAACAAGGAAATGAAGTGGGGAAGTGGTCACGATAGCCTAAAAATACAAAACATGCATTTTGAGGAGAATGGAGATCAGATGTTCAGGTCAGGAAAAAAAAGGAGATAGACATCGTTTATAACAAAGAAGGTTTGTATTACATCTTATGAAAACCTTCTAACTGTACTTAACTGGACTTAAGCAGGGGGACAAGCTATATATGAAGGTTATGGAAATCCCTTTGTTTTATAGGAACAAATGGGATTAATTTCTACCAGAAACTGTTACAGCACACTAAATCCAGCCATATTTAACCAAGAGAGATGGAATAGAACTGCTTTTGATGTCCTATGTACTCCTACATTTCATTACTTGTGATGTCTTTATAAGAAATAGGGAAAAACTGAAGATTTTGTACCATCAACATGATTTCTCTCCTTATTCATGTGAGTCCTATTGTGCTTTTACACATGTTTAGTTTGCTCAATGTCCTCTTCTTCCTCAAATAGTCTTTTTGGCTAGTTGCAGAGATCCTCATGATAGTTTCCTTTTCCTTCCTGAATGTTACACTGAAATACACCACATGCCTTCATGATGTGTGCCAGGTTAAAACATAGCTGTTTACTTACTTTAAAGAAAATGACAAGGATTTCAGAAACTTTTTTTAGGTTGAGGATTTTTCTTACAGCCTCCAATCATGTGGTCATGTGCTGCTTTTAACAGGACTCCAGGGCTCAAACGGGAGACCAGAGAGAACAAAACAATATCAAAGAAATAGAAAGTTGAGCATGAAATTCATCCAGAATAACTGAGGAGTGCCTAGTTACCTCAGTGTGCAGTTGTTGATCTGATGCCGATTCAAAATGCAGACTATGACCACCTGAATTAGCCGCCCTGGTGCGCAGGGGGCTTGCCTGGACCTGTGAGGCGAGTCAGAGCGCTGAAGCTGGGCACCAACGCTCATGGTAAAGTCAATGGCAGGAGGCTGTCACCTCCAGAAGAGATGCTGAACTCTCCAAAGAGGTGCTGAGGGTGAAATTTAGTTTAGACTTTTCCACAAAGAACGGAAGATGGTAACAAGGAGATTATAAAGTCAGGTGGCTCTGTAAGCTGGTGGTTGGGTACTCAGCAGTGAATGGGTGCTCAAGAATATATGGTTTTTTTCTGTTTATCCAGCACTAACCAACAGGTAAAAACAACAGAAGAGGGGTTTTCTACCTTCTTTTTTGCATGTTAGGCTCATGTTTTCAGGTCTGAATTTTGATTTGGGTGGGAATCTCTGTGGCTGCTCTGATCAAGATAAATTGAATGACCTTATGGCATAAAATATAAATGTCATCGGAACCTGGGGTTCAGAGTTACACCATGCTGGGCCGTGAACATTAGAATTGTCTTTATTCATCTCAAAATTCTTAATTACTCTTCAGGTTTATCACTGACACCAAAATAGGTGATGTCAGTCTTATCATGTTTTTTTTTCACAGTAGGAGAAAATAAATGTGGGTGAGCCTTATTACCTTATTACCTATGAATGGAACTTTACTTCAGAAATTCCTACGATGTTTTGCTTTTTAAGGATGTCTCTAAGACTTCAAAACAGCTATTAAGGTGAGGAAATTGTTTAGCTATTTTCTGTCTGTTTCCTTCTTTTGTTGAGCCTTTAATAAAAAACTAGAACATTGCTTAGGTTGTGATATGAAACACAGGTGGTGGGCTGAAACCTCCTTGTATTTATGGCCATGTACTCATTTTATTGCTCCTAATCTTCCTTCCCTCCCATCTCCAATTGTTTCATTAATTGATGACAATTTTTAAGAGCCTGGAAAGAGAGTTTTGCAAGAATGGAGCTGTTAAAAAATTATTTCAGGGAAGTCCTATGTCTTGTGTTATTGTAGAAACATAGAATAGTTTGGGTTGGAAGGGACCTTTAAAGGTCATCCAGTCCAACTCCCCTGCAATGAGCAGGGACATCTTCAACTAGGCTGCTCAGAGCTCAGCAGTCCAGCCTGACCTTGAATGTTTCCAGGGATGGGGCATCTACCACCTCTCTGGGCAACCTGTGCCAGTGTTTCACCACCTTCATTGTCAAAAAATTCTTCTGTCTAGTCTGAATGTACCCTCTTTTAGTTTAAAGCCATTACCCTTTGTCCTATCACAACAGGCCCCACTAAAAAGTTTGTCCCCGTCTTTCCTGTAGGCTCCCTTTAAGTACTGAAAGGCTGCTATAAGGTGTCCCTGGAGCCTTCTCTTCTCCAGGCTGAAAAACCCCAACTCTCTCAGCCTGTCCTCACAGCAGAGGTGCTCCAGACCTCTGATCGTCTTTGTGGCCCTCCTCTGGACCCACTCCAACAGGTCCATGTCTTTTCTGTGCTGAGGGCTCCAGAACTGGACGCAGTACTCCAGGTGGGGTCTCACCAGAGCAGAGTAGAGGGGCAGAATCACCTCCCTTGACCTGCTGGCCACAATATGCAGACATATGCAGACAGTCAGAAAAGATAGTCACAGTGCAGCACTAGATTTGTCAGTTATGGACTGGTTTGTATTGCATTTCTGCTCAGCTCTAAACAGAAAAAGGCCTGATACCCACTTGGTGCTACAGTAGCACCAGGCGTAAAATCATCGTTAGTGATTTATGACAGGGTCCATAATGGCTTGTGGAAAGTAGAAGCTTGTTCCTTGCATTGATGGCAACTAACTCATTAGCAAGAAATTTATAAACATAAATACGTGCTTTGCTTCCAAAAAAGCTTTCAGATATTCCGTTGACAGTGCCTATGAAGCATATTGCCGTACATCTCTTCTATCCAGCCTCACCTGCTGGTCTCGTGAATCAGAACCTTTTGCTGCCTTGTTTCTTCACAAATGTATAGATGCAGTAGAAACGCACACACCACTTTTTACTAATTTTTCATGCATTGCGTCCTCTCCTATATCTTTTCTTCAGCTTCGGTCCCTTAATTTCATGGCATTACACCGAGGAAGTGGAGAGATCCAAAGCTAAACCAGGACCGGCCAGGGGGCTTCCTGGACCCCTGTACTGATGCTGGATCTGAAATGAGAGACCTGGTGCTTATGAGCACCCAGCTAACTCTGAATGCTGCAACTACCTTGCAGGTAGGGCTATCTTAGAGCCTCTGATGTGATCAAACAGCAGTGGAAAAAGGGAATAAGATGGAGAATGAGTCAGTCCACCATCTCTGGGCTGTGGCTCCCTCAGCAGCCCCACTTAAGTGGGTTTCTCTGGGGAAAGTGCGTTTCAGTGGGTTTAAGTGGCACAAAGAAGAGGCAGCAGGAAAAATAAATGAGTTTCAGCCTATAGTACCCCACTGTGGCAGACGGAGAGCACGAGTGCTATCTCAGTTACCCAAACTACAGCAGTCCCATCTCATTTCTGTCTGGACCATTAGTGGTCCCCATTCAAGTGATTCTGACATTGAAGTAACTGGCAAAAATATGCGATAAACAGAGAATTCTGAATCTTCTTCAAACTCAGTCTGATCCTGTGGGTTTGATGTTTATATGTGTCCAACTAGACCAAATTCTAAAAATATAAATGAAATCACATGATGTGCTGGCCATCTAGAATCCCTACCTTCAACCCCAGCAGAAACCTTTTCCCCTTGCTTCTCTGCCAGATTATGCTGTTGAGGGCTTCAGGGGAGTTAGGTTAAACCCATAATAGGTATTGAAAAAGAGAGTGCTGTGGAACATGCCAATGTTTTTGTACATCCCTTATCTTCACAGGGACTCAGAATAACAATCAAGCCCAATATTTTGGTGTGTTTTGTTTGGCGGTCAGAATAGGAGGAGGCTGCTCTACAGCATGTGTTCCACTAGAGAGCTCCAATGCAGCAGCAGAATTTGGGATGCTATCGTCACCTTGCTTATGGGCTCTCCACATCCTCCTTAGTGGCTTGTTCAGATGAACTCAGTATGGGGCCCTCCCAGTCAGGGACAATGATAAGGACAAAGGTTATATATGACTAAATTCTTGGGAGGATACACTGTGCAGGTCCTCCTAAGACCTTCCAGAGTTTATGTTTGAATAATATAAAGAGTATGTATGCCCATACCTCCAGCCAAAACCCACCACCATACCCACCCAGCCCCAAACTGATAAAAGTGGTCTCTCTTTTTCTCTCTCTCTGGAGACTACAAAACCTTTTCCTTCCCCCATTTTGCCCCTGAGGTTTTTGTTTAAACATGAGATTAGAAGCAAAAACAAAAAAGGTGGGTTTTTTTAAAGCTGAAATTAGATTTTTTTTTTACTGGACTTTATAACATAGATGACTGAAGCTGAAAGTTTAAAGGAAAAATTAAATACATCATTGCTCTGAAATAAAAGTACTGTTAAACTAAAGCCACACACTTCATAATAAGAAAGAAAGAGGTGGGGAAGCAATGTAGTATGTAGTACTGAGAAGGAGGTTTTGAAATCCCCGAGCCTGGTTGTTTTACTTGTTTGGCAAAGTACTGAAACAGAGTTAGACACACAAACACATCTATATATTTATAAAGACAGTTTTCTGTTAGGGTTTAGAAGTAGTGTTCTAAGGAAGAGAAGAGCTATGGCCTCTGATAGAAACATGACATTAAATGAAAAGTCTGAAGCTACCCTTAGACAGGTAAGGATAATGTGATCCTCTGGGGAAGATTTCAGAGAAAAGCAGGTTACACTATCCCCCACCTCATGCATCTTCCCTTTTATATGTTATATAAAGCATTTCATAGGAAGAGCTCTGATACTATAACTTGAATCACAGTATTCATCTTTGATTTTTCTGGAGGCACAAATATTTTTCCTTAAGGTTGTCTCGCAGTGACCTCCTAGACCCTAAACTTACCTGGCACAGCAATTCCCCACCATGAATATATGCAATAGAGACGGACCAAACCTTGGAGCTAACCCTGAATTTTGCTACTTCAAGAAATAGACCTGGGGGATGGGGTGGAGGTTGGCTGGGGCTGAGCAACTCCCACTACAAGGAGGGAAGAGGAAGCTGGTGGGAAAATGTGTGGCGCTGGGTTTGCTGCTTCTGCTGCCTCCCAGGAGACAGGGAAATAAAGGATGGTGCCTGCTGCCTGGGAGGACCTCCTCTTCCTCCTATCCCCAGCACTATGTACCAGCCCACTCTCTGCAGAAAGGCAAACCATCTTTGCAAGGCTCCAATATCATAAACAAGAGTAAGGGAGAAGGACAGCTGTTGGTTTTTTTTTTTCCTCTGTATCTGCTTTCCTAAGCAACTGCCTACATTGCCCATGACCAAATGAATCATCCATAGGAGCAAGTTAATATTGTTGTGCACCTTAACTGCGATTGCTAAGTCTGTCTGTTAGATAGAAGAAAAAGGCAATCTAGTTCCTCAGAAAGGCGTTGACAGAAATGGCTGTGGGCAGCTACTCAGGCTATCATTGATTTATCTCAAGTACAATCTATTTTTGGCACGGCAAAGCTCAGTGTGAGCTAATTTACCTTTCTATATGTCAATAACACGTTTATTGGTATCAGTCCAATCTGATCAGAGTTTCCTTTTGGGAAACTCATCAGGTATTTCTGTCAAAACTGCAAACCATTGTGCTGCTTCATTTGGAACATTTAGTACTGTGGAGCCCCTGTCTAGAACCTGTTCCTGCTGCACCTCTGTTCATTGACCATCTCCCAAAGTGCCAAGCCATCTCTCCTCCTTTCTTGGCTGTGCAAATGTTTTTCTTCTTCTGGTCTTCAGGTTCCAGCTCTGAGTTGGAGATTTGCATATATTATAAGAAAGGGGTGTAAGGATTCACAGAGATAAAATATAAGGTTATTGGAGTTTGCTCATCAGCAAAGGGACAGGCCTCTGACTGGAGTAGTTTGTACCCAGGAATGGTCAGAATATCCCTATTTCATTCCAGCGTAGTGACCTTCCCTTTTATAGCTGGTTGTCTGAGTTATTTGGGGACTCCTGCAGTGGTTCTGGAAGGTCGTTCTATTTCTTTTTCCCAGCAGGAGTAGACAAATTTATGTCCTGTTGACGGCTTATTGCTGTCACTGAAATAACACACCACCGCACATTTTTCAAAACCAGAATGCACTTTTCCCCCACTCTTTTGAAACTTAAATGGATTTTAGTAAGACTGGGTAATATAGTCATGGCTATTGTCACGGACATGGCTGACATCCGTAGGCATCCATCCATTGCTGGCACCCATCCATTTTTCCAGGAATGCTTAACAATATTTTTTAATAATACATTTCCTCATTTTGAATACACTTATCATACTGTGCCTTGGTTCTTGGAGGATACAAACAGGGTCAAAGACATCCTCTTCTCAGAGATGTTTTCTATTGCTTTAGTTGTGATTGTCTCAATCAGTATATGCTGATTATAAAATTTTCTTGCCCGTTATGCAAAACTGTTGGAGATTGCTTTCTAAGAAGGAGCATATTTGGTGAATTTCCTTCAATGGACTAAACAACACCTCTGGCTGTTCCTTCTCATTAGGATTTTCTGGTTGGCATAGCGAATAATTTTAGGTGTTTCCTGAGATGCTTTGTGAAAGTAGCAATTTCAAATGCTATTTGTCTGAATTCTTCATTCTACTGTTTCACCTGAGCAGTGGCCACAAGTTCTATTAGCAGTGTAATTTCATTGTGAGATCTGTCATTTCTTTTGAAAGAGGCTAAACGGCTTTTTCTTAGAAAAACACAGTTGCCTGGTGTTTTTACTTTTAGTAAGTGCTGTATTTCATTATTATAAGCAGCATGACAATGACAAAAAATGTTCATGAACTATACTGAAATGATGTATGTTTATGATTTTTAGTAAGCTTTGAAGTTCTAGTTGTGTAGAAACTGGATATAAACCAGTACAGGCTAATATTTAGTGTCAGCTCACCTTTGATTTATTTGCATAGATTTGTACCATGAAAGCCAGTGAAATTATCTTAAGTTTCTGGAGAACTTAGACACTTTGTGGAAGAATTTTATTTCTTAACAATCTGCTTTTAGGAGCTTTTTGAATAAGCAATGTAGATTTGTGCTTGTCTTCAAAATAATTTTGGAACTTTGATGTTGATGAAATTATTGACAGGCAGATCCAGGCTTGTTATAATGTCTTCTTCTGAATAAATTTTTTAGGAACATTTTCATTTTGATGTCTCAGGCAACAATTCCTGAATTTAATCTTTTAATGATTATGGGACTGGAGTTTTGAAACCTTCCTTACAGCAGTAACACATATTGGAGGGTGTAAGGTTGTGCTTTTTTATCCATTAAGTTGCCAAGTTGAATTGAATGAATTTTCTTTTCTGTGTGAATTTCTCTTCTGCTGCATTACACAAGCTTTGTAGCTGCTGTGCTTTGGTGAAAAATGAAACAAAAACCATCAACCACCTCAAAACACTCAACCCCAAAACCTATTTCGAGTTGTTAAGGGCCTGATCCCAAGTTATACTTTCCAGGTTTGGTTTTCTGTTACTTGTGGGGGATGTTGATCTTTCAATTTACAGAATGCTGCTTACTGGAGCTCTTTCTCTTTGTAAATGTGTCAAGAGACATGTGATTATGCCTCCTTACATTTCTTAGGAGCACTCTGACTTGCAGCCACATATTCTTTCACTGTTCAGAGGAATTGTCCTCCGTCCAATACAAACACCAACTTTTCGATTCCCACTGATTTTTTGGCATTTGCACAACATTTCCTCCTAAAGACCCTAAACAAATGAATCAAACAGACCTTGAAAGATTTGTTCTTCTCTTTAAAAGGAAACTATAATTTCAGGAGAATCTGAAACTTTTATGGGAGAACACAAAGCTTGGGGAAGGACATATCATAGAATCACAGAATGGTTTGGGTTGGAAGGGACCTTGAAGATCATCTAGTTCCACCCCCCCTGCCATGGGCAGGGACACCTCCCACTAGACCGGGTTGCTCAAAGCCCCATCCCCATGTTAGTGTTAGGGTTTTTTAGACACTTTCTGAATACCGAGGCAGTGACTGCTACGATTCTTATGCTTTGGCATTTCATAGTAGTATTTGACAGCACTCCCCCCCACATACACAAAAAAAGGACAATTACAGTCTAAAATACACAAACCAGTAATCAACATGAAGCTTTTATTTGAAAAGAAGTATTCCTGTGACGCCTGTAATGCAAACAAGAAATACAAGTCAGGAAAGCAAAGTCTGAAAAGGCACCAAAGGAAAACTTAGCACTGCTTTGCTAAAGTTGAAAAATGGGAGCCTGGTACTGATTTTTGAATTGCTGTTATAATGGTATTATTCTATTGACTCTTGGGAATGTATTCCAAATCTGCTCTGTGTCAGTGCAGAATATCCTTCTGTATACTTAACTGTTAAGGAACGAGGACATCAGTGGGGTTGTCGGGGGTCTGCAATACCAAGCTGCAAGAAGAAGAGGGTATTTAATTAGCCTTAACACGTTTATGTGTATGTAATGAACAGTCAGAGAGAACTCAGTTGTGTCTGTTTTCTCTCTCGTGCTTTGTAACTGTAAGAGTGAATCCGAGACATTTATTACACTATAGGTGGGTATAAGGGGATGTAAGCCCTGATAGTAATTACTTTACTACGGCATGGTGAGCAAATCATTCTTTGTAGTAAATTCTTGCTATCACATGGTCTCACAGATAGTGTTTCAGAGGAGCAGTTATTCTGGTATCCCTGCATTTCCCACAGCTGTGGCTCAGCAAAACTCAGGCATGTTACTAGAGTACAGGTCCTTCCCCCGGTCGCTCAGTGATTAGATTCCACTTCCTGCTTACTTAACTCAAAAATGTGATTATCCTTCAAGATGCAGGAAGGCTCAAATTTAGACACAGTTGGAAACTGCACAAATTTTTTTTTTTTTTTTTTTTTCCCAGTAAAACAACAGGGACAAACTGTTTATACAAATATTGGCACGCTGTTCCCGGCAGCACTACACAAAATACAGCTGGCCAGCTGGCAGTTCTGTACTGCTCCCCGAGGCACAGTAAAGAAAACCTGTTTCTACCAAGCAATACAGAGAAAGCAAGCTGCTGTACTGGCCACCGCAGCCACCTATCGTGTTTTCTTTAAAGACAATAAGAACAGTTCCATTTTGTGAGAAGAATTTCAGTCCAGGGTTCCTTTAAAATAATTCTTATTTTAGAATAAAGGCTACTCGTGCAATTGCTGGTTTACAGATTTCAAAACCTCTGACTCAGCAGTAAGTCCATGTTGTGTTCGCCACAGTTTCTTATGCAAACAGTACTTACTGGCTGTGACCCACCACAGCCAATGGAAAATTCAGGGACAAATCCTGGGGTCTGTGAACAGCCTTTGCTAATTGCAGAAAGTCATAGATGAAAATTATCGTGCTTGGGGGACTGAAGAACTGGGTTCTTTAGCCTCGCACATTTGATATGAAATCAATCACTTACGAAACTTTGATGTGGAGTATTTCAGTCCACGTAGCAGCACAGAATCAGCTCTGTCCTTTTTAATGCAAAGGGGTCTTTCTGGCCATGTGCCGCTACTACAAACAAAATATCCAAAGACAAACCTTTGAGTACTCTAATCTACACGTGTCACTTTGCAACACAAAGAGTGCACTGCATTAATGATTTAAAAGACCTGTTCATAGCAGCTAATAATTTTCTGCTGTAACAGAACACTGGGAAAATGCTGATGCTATAAAATTAAATGCTTTCCAGTTAGTTAGCAAGTAGGCGAACGGCTGGGCTTGCTGGGCACGTTCCGGCTGATGAGCTCACTGGCTGCCCTGCTCTCAGACCAGCTTTTTCTTGCAGCAGTTCACCTCCATTTCTCCCATAGCAGATTTTTCAGAATTTGACTATATATACATTAAATTAATATAATTTTTTCAATCCTTCAATAATGAAAAATGTATTGCAAGTTTGTACTTCTAAATAATATGATTTTGACCAAAAGTATTGCATACACACTGTTCACAGTACCCTGTCAAAAAAAATCCATGCCATACATGCAGCTATTGACAAGTAATAATAAACCAGTTAACTTTCTTTTTTGTTCTTGATGAACATAAAACATAATTCATGCCCCTTATACAGCAGATAGACACCTCTAGAAAAGGCTGCCATAAAATATTCAATATTACAATGTAAATACCTTTTTTTCCACATAAATGGTCTCATTTACCTTTTCTTGATCAATACTGAAATGTTATTTATGTGGTTAAGTAATAAAGGTCATGTAAAAATAACAAGCAATATTCGAAACGCACCTTATTGCTTGCCAGTTCCCTTATTTCCTGATAAGCTTAGTTAAACATTAAAAACCTTTATTTGAAATTCCCCTTGCTAAATTATTTTTTCTGACCTGAGATAAAACACAGGGACAGCTAGCATGTTCTCTGTGTCACTGTAAAATATAAAGCTACCTATTTTTCCTTCATGTAGCAATATGTTCGGTGCAATCACAGTCAAAAAGGTGGGGGAGTACTGATCTCACAGCAAAGGGAGGGAGTTTGGAGATTTGCTGTCGATGCTGGTACCAGCTGTTTGGGCTCTGGACCAAGAGGTCCTGGCTGAAGCTGAGGCACCATGGCGAGCCTGATCTGTGATTAACCAACTAGCTGACCCCTGGCATATTGGAAGCCGCAGAATTTAATTTGATTACTCGTGAAGATAGCAGAGTAATTTGGGCTTCAATAGAAGGTATTTGAGTTTCACTAAAATGTATGTGTCTTCAAATGTCCATTGCTGGATTAAAGCAGACGTGAAAGTTCAGTGTCATCTGGAGTTGTTGGCATGTCTTTGGCTACAAGCCAGTTTTGAAACAACCTGCTGCAAGTTCACCAGTGAATGATAATCAGCTTTTTGGCTGAGGGTTGGCTCTAAGATAGGGCTAGTTTATAGATAAAGACTGAGGTGATAATTTATCTAAGGCACGCACATTAAACACAGAGGAATGAATGATGACGAAATTATGAAAACATGTGGAGGCAAATTCAGCTAGCAACTACACGCCATTCAGTTGAACTGAAATAAATGTGTGGCCATACTTCGTTGCCCACAAAGTGGAGAATTTGTTGTAAAACACTGGCACACTTCTTGAATCCCTAAGAGAAAGGAAAAGCACTAGAAACAGAAAATCTGATTCCACAAAGCTCTGGCTGGTTTTTATGACTTTCCTGCATGCGTTGCCATAGCATGGGCGGTAGTACATTTGCCATGGGTATGCTGAGTGCTTACCAGAAAGAGCATCTGTTGGGATAACACCAAATTGCAAGTTTTCAGTCTTTCAGCATAATCCATGCCCTTTGTTACATAATCCTGACAGAATTAGATGTGCCTAAAGTGAGAGTCCCCATAGGCTTCAAAGTCTGAATTGGAATGTGGGCAAATGGCATCAAAATTAGTGCAGAAGTCCTGATCAAAAACTCATGTCCCCATGGGAGGTTTTTGGTGGGAGGGGAAGATTGTGCAAACAATACAAGAAATCCTTAGGTCCTGTTGGTGAAAATTTTCTGGTATAAATGTTAGAGAAGCCAGACAGGTCTATGTTCAGAAAATCTCATACCCTAACTGCCGTACAAATTAGTCTTTATCATATGACATTTTATAAACTTCCTTGATAGTATGGAATTGTATTAGCTTTCTTGAGAGAGATATAGTTTACATTCAATACTGCATAGACATGGTTAAGTCAGGATAACTAAAGGGCCCCCGCTCATTGCAACGAGGAGGACAGCCCCACCTTAAAGATAAGGACCTTTATGTTTTGGAATCTTAAAACCAACTAAGACAACACCAGACCCTCCAACATCTCTGTGAAACCCTCCCATGATCTGGTGTCATAGATAAGTAAGACTGAGTCCAGGGACATTTAGATCAAGAAAGAAGGAGATGGATAGTGACACAAGAGGTAAATAGTTGCTTTAAAAAATATTAGTATGTATGTGTTAAGTAATGATTGGTCAAATCATGTTGTACCTGAATGCTTGAAAGGTGTAAGAACCATGTGTAAAAACGCATTTGGTGTGCCTCAATTTGAATGGGACACCTCATGCACATGGGTAAAGAATTACTCTTGGAATTCTATACTCTGTGTCCTAACCTCTCTCCTCACTTGGCATGGACCAGTTGCGAAATTTTCTTGACATCTCTTTGACTTTCTGCCCACAAAAATTGGTGGTAAATGTGGTTGCAGATGGTAGTTTGCACTGTAGTGACCATGAGATAGTTGAGTTCAAAACCCAGAGGAAGGTGAGGAAGACAAGCAGCAGAGTTAGGATTGTGGACCTCAGGACAATTCACTTAAGCTAATTTAGGGAACTTCCAAGCAGAATCCAAGGAGAGGCTGTAATGAGGGGGAAATGCACTCCAGAGATCTGGCTAACTTTTAAAGAAAACTTAGCGAGAGCTCAAGAACATCTCCACACACAACCATCTTATAGAAGGAGTGAGAATTTTGATGGTATTCCAGCTCAGCGAAGCAAGGAACTTCTTAATGAACTAGTATGTACATAGCATAGAAGTGGAAACAAGGAGAGCAATATATCTGAGTGTTCTTCATGCATTTAGTGAAAACATCAGAAAAGTCAAGGCTCAGCTGGAGCTTAACCTAGCCAAGGACGTAGCAAGAAGGGATTCTATAAGCATGGCAGTAGCAAAAGAAAGTTCAGACGTGTTTTCACTGATGAACGGGAGAGTCAATTTGGTGACAGTTGATACTGAAAAGGCTGAAGTACTCATTGAAATTTTTGCCCCAATCACCACAAAGACTGCTCCCAAATCACTGCCTATAGGAGACTGGCAAGGAGGCTAGCCAGCGGTGGGGATGGAACAAATTAAAAACTACCGTATTCACAACCATGGGCTAGGTGGTGTTCACTGAAGTATGATTGCAGAATGACTGTCTGTTACCTACAAAAAAGTCATAGCGACTAAAGGAAGTCCCTGACTGGAAAAAGGTTAATATTATGCTCATCTTTAAAAGTGACAAAAGGGAGGCTCCAGGGCAGAAAGGTTGGTCTATCTTATCTCAGTCTTGACATCGTGTACTTCTGCAATTAATTTACAAGCGCTGGAAAGACAAGGAAGTCCTTCGGGAACAGTAAGCACAACTTTACCAAGGACAGGTCATTCTTGACCAACTTGACTGCCTTATATGATGAAATGGCTGGCTATGGGGACAACAGAAGAGCAGTGGATATCAGATACCTTAACTTTCATAAGGCATTTGACACCATTTTCCACAGCTTTCCCAACTGTAAACTGAGGAAGGATGTGTTGGATGAAGTGTGTGTTAGATGGGCTGAAAACGGAATTGACCATTGGGCTCAAATGATAGTAACCAGTGGCTTGACATCTAGTTGGCAGCTGATAACAAGCACCCCAGGGGTCAATACTGGGAGTGATATTGTGGAATATCATCATCAGCATCTCAAATTACGAGACAGACCACATCCTCAGAAAATTTATAGGTGACATTCAATTTAGGTAAGGTGATTGACATGCGGACAGTTGAGATTTAGTCCAGAGGGATTTTGACAAGCTTGAAGACTAGGCCAACAGAAACTTTATGAAGTTCAACAAGAAGCCTAAAGTTCTGTGCCTAAGGCAGGATAACACCAGGCACCATTACAGGCTGCAAACTGACCTGCTGAGCTGCAAACTTGCTGCGAAGACTGTGGTGGACACCAAGTTGAAGATAAGCCAGCAGTGTGCTCCCATTGTAGATAAGACAAACTGCTTATGGAATAGGAAAGCACGTCCAACAAATTGAGGAAGTCATTATTACCTTCCACATGGTGTTGGTGTGGATGCACATGAAATATTCTGTACAGTTTTAGGCCATCTCACGCAGTCTAGAAACTGGTGAGAATCCATCCAACCACTAAGATAATTAGAGACCTAGAGAATATAACTTGTGAGGAGAGTTTGAGATTGATGGGTTTATTTAACCTAGGAAAGAGGAGGCTAAAGGGCAATGTAACTGCAGTCTAAAACTACTTCAGATGGAGTTGTAAAGTGAAAGCCAAAAACTTCTCAATAGTGACAGATGTATAACAAGAGAAAAGAGCCAGAGGCTGAACATTTTTGGACATTAAGAAAAGCTTCTTTACTCAGTGGGGGTGGAATAATTCTACATTGGAAGACTCTATGGAGAACCTGTCCTTGGAGGTTTTCAAGTTTTAGCTAATCAAAGCTGCAGCTGATGTAATATAGCATTGACGAAACTTGGTTTAAACAGGAAGTTGGACCCGAGACCTCTGGAGATACCCTTCCAGCTAACACTTCTGTGACTACCTTCTGTTGTGGATCTACATTCTGTTCAAGTTCAGGTGAATGTGTGTTTACTTGGTCTATCTAAAGATGTTACACTGAAGAAAAGGAGTAGAAATTCACTTCAGGTAGTAAGAGATTGTCCTCTGACTTGTATCTGACTTCAGCCCGCCACTGCTTTATGAGTTTTGCAACATAATCTGAGAACACGCTATACAACATACAAATGCAAGAGTCAGAGTAGTGAGAAGGTACCATAAGTTCATAGTGTGAACCTCTCCCTGTTTAAACCTATGACAGTTTCACGTGCCTAAAGCTTGTGGAAAAAAAAAGTCCAAGATGCACCAGATACAGCATGATCTGATTGTGAATTCTTCTGCCTGTTGCCAGCAAACAAATATTAAGCCATACACTTCATGATCAAGCAATGCAGTTCTGTGACTATGCAGTACTAGTTGTCCAGATCTCTTCTGTGTCTACATAATCCTGTGTGTTCCTTCAAAACTATGAATAATAAGAAAATATTTCTCACCTGGTATCATGCCACTGTAGTTAAAGGGGTGGGGAGTATGACCAGTAATAATTAAGCTTAAATGACACTGTAATATGCACCATTAGCAACTCAATCCTATCATCTATTTGTCTTTTGTTTTTTGAGCACTTTTGTGAACTGCTCTGATTTATACTTTCATTTATTTTATTTTATTTTATTTTATTTTATTTTTTACTATAAATACTCTTGCTGTGCAGATAACAGTTTCCAGGGCTGTCATTTTTACTATATCAAACTTTGACTCTGGCTCATGCAGCTGTATTTCACCCGACAGAAATAATTGCTGAGTCAGTTCAACCCTGAATTCCAATATACTTGGGCGGAGCAATTTGAGCTGGTGGATTAACCATGGCAGCATGAGCCAGAGTTTAGCCTCGCAAAAATGATCCTTCAGACAATCTTTTAGAACATACATAGGTATGGCTTTTTTTTGTTCCCTAGGTGGAGATAGGAAACAGGTGGTCATACTTTGGATCCAAATCTCTTTCTAGATTTGATCCTTAGGACTGCAAAAAAATGTTGCCCTTTATATGAGCTGTGATAGAACTACAGTTTAATCAATAGTGAGTGATGAAGTAATGTTTAAAATGAATTGTCAGAATGTGGGTATCCTCCCAGGAGATGTCTAGAAACTCCTCATTGATTCTGTTTGACTCTGAAGAAGCCCTACAAGTTATCTACATTACGTTGCAAACCTCACCATGAGGATGGGGTTAACTTGCCTGTCCAGCTGCCGGAGGCCATGTTTAGATATTTGGCATAAATATTAAGTACGCATTTAAACTAATTAAGCAGCTCCTACGCTCTTACCATCCTGTGTGTTCCCTCTGTACTGTTTCAAGTTCAGTGTATTAGGGAACATATCCAACTGGGAACTAACCTGGGAAAAAAGGGGTTTGGTTGTAATGCCCCAGCAGAAGGGACAGATCAAGGGCTGAGAACAACTACCTGGTGACAGGTAAGGAATGCTTAAAATACCACAGACAATGAAGAAATGAATGTTCAAGTCTTCTTTTTGTGTATACATGCTGAATTAGTTTTCTAGGAGATCTTCTGTTACAAAAGAGACACCTCAATGTCCTCCTCCCTATGCGGAAACCCCTTGCTGCCCAGGAGAAGCTCATTTTTCAGTTCTGAATGGCAGCAGTTAGTAGGCTGTACATCTGCTGAAGGGACATTCTCATCTCTCAGGAATGGTGTTCAAGCTGACCATCTGACATGAATTGTCTCACCATTTAATTAACAAATGTGTGACCATCACCATCTAAATGCTTGTAACCCACAGCTGCAACGCATATAACCACTTGCCTCTTAGACAGATCCTGTGTGCTGTGGCCTCATTACATCTATCATTCCTTAGACTTTGTATTTAGAAGTCAACATTCTTAATTTATTCCCTTCAAAGAAACTGGTTGTTTTTAAAAACACAATTTCTCCACTGAGCCTTCAGGTAAATATATGATGATAATAGTAATTAATTAAGCATACTCTTTCTAAAGATCTCACAGAAGGTTACAAAAGCTTTTAAGAAATTTGTCCTTTGAACATCACTGTGATTTGGGGAATTTTTTTTTCCTTCTGATTAAGAATACTGAACTTGTAGAATAAAACCCTTGTCCAAGGTCTAGAAACAAATTCTGACCGAGTACAGATATGGAGTTCCATCATAAGCATTAAGTTTAACCGTCTGGTGTTCTCATCAATAGAGGAAAACTCACCCAGACTTTAATTGGGCTGGCTTCATAATTTGACCATAATTTCTCAGAAAATTAGAATCCTAGATAAAGACTTTGAAAGATGCATTCAAGCCTTTCTCAGTGGGCTATAGTCTTGCTCTTTGAGTACAGAAAGCTGAAGGATTGTGCAATACACAAAGCTGTAGGATTGTGCAAAGGGCAGCAAAGGTAATCCTTTTTTAGGGTGGTTTTTCCATCAAGCCCTGAATTCAGGTGAGATTTGAGTGAGTCTGTAACAGTATATGGGGAGCATGTTCTTCATGAGAAGGTGCTGACTGCGAGGTGATCTTCCTGCAAATGTGAGTTTAGGGATTTAGAAAGGTTTGACCTCTCTGTACGCTGTCAGGAATGTACTGTAGAACAAGCTTTCTGGACCTGCAAATGCTTAAATGACTTCTGAAGTGAGAAGACTTTTCCTTGGTTAAACAAGAACACTGAGCAGATAGAACAGCTGAGGAAAGGAGGAGACATTAAGGTAAGGTGAAGGGGTCCTGTAGTCCTCTTCATCACCCCTATTTCATCCAGCCAAGGCTGAGATATAAAAGTGCATGGCCCTGAGTTCAACGGGGTAGGCAGCTATACATGTATGTTTGAGGGTGGGAAAGGAGCAGTAAAGGAGAAATAAGTAGTAGATTATGGTCAGTTCCCTAGAGAGGCAAAGAGCTGTGAACTTAAAACCACAGCAAATAACTAGTGTCACTTTATCTATTTTATCCAACAGAGTAACTGCACTTCACCTTTGAGAGGACTATAAATACTATAGTAAAGAGGTTTGCAATGCAAAATCCTACTAAACTACAGGAATGATCTGAAATTTTTAAAAGCCAATAAAGTGTAATATTTATGAAGAATTTAAGTATCTCAGTATGGCTCAATAATCTAAGACTTTCATACACAAGAAAAGCCACCACCATAGAATCATAGAATCATAGAATGGTTTAGGTTGGAAAGGCCCTTGAAGATCATTGAGTTCCAACCCCCCTGCCATTGGCAGGGACACCTCGCACTAGAGCAGGTTGCCCAAGGCCACGTCCAGCCTGGCCTTGAACACCTCCAGGGATGGGGCATCCACAGCTTCCCAGGGCAACCTATTCCAGCACCTCATCACTCTCAAAGTGAAAAACTTCTTCCTAATGTTTAGTCTAAACCTACCCTCTTCCAGCTTAAAGCCATTCCCCCTCGTCCTATCACTACATGCCCATGTAAAAAGTCCTTCCCCAGCTCTCCTGTAGGCCCCCTTTAGGTACTGGAAGGCCGCAATAAGATCTCCCCGGAGCCTTCTCTTCTCCAGGCTGAACAGCCCCAACTCTCTCAGCCTCTCCTCATAGGAGAGGTGCTCCAGCCCTCGGATCATCCTCGTGGCTCTCCTCTGGACGCGCTCCAGCAGGTCCATGTCCTTCTTATGTTGGGGACTCCACAGCTGGATGCAGTACTCCAGGTGGGGTCTCACAAGAGTGGAGTAGAGGGGCAGAATCACCTCTCTTGACCTTCTGGCCACACTTCTTTTGATGCAGCCCAGGATATGGTTGGCCTTCTGGGCTGCGATCGCACATTGCTGGGTCATGTCGAGCTTCTCGTCAATCATCACCCCCAGGTCCTTCTCCACAGGGCTGCTCTCCAGCCATTCCCCGCCGAGCCTGTATTTGTGCTTGGGATTGCCCCGACCCAGATGTAGGACCTTGCACTTGGCCTTGTTGAACTGCATGAGGTTGGCTTGGGCCCACCTCTCCAGCCTGTCCAGGTCCCTCTGGATGGCATCCCTCCCCTCCAGCGTGTCTACCTCACCAAACAGCTTGGTATCGTCAGCAAACTTGCTGAGGGTGCACTCTACCCCACTGTCCAAACAAAGCCAAAGCCACTCTTATTCTGGGATGTTTTAAGAACAAAGTTGTATTACAAAGAAAGTAACATACTTTTTATGTGGTGTTAATGAAGTTAGGAAGGCTGTAATCAGGGTAAGAAGAATGCAGACAAGCTGGAGAAAGTCCAGAAGAGACACCAAGACTGACACGAGAGCGCATGATCGCTATGGAAAGGCTGAATACACTTTCTTTGGTCGAGAAGACTAAGAAAGGTATAGAAGTATGGTACTACGTAATGTAGAAAAGAGGATGGTGATCCGTTTTTCTCCATGTCAACAGAAGGAAAAACAAAAGGAAATAAGCATAATTATTAGCAAAGGAGAATCAGGGTGGATATTTGTAATAATATCTGATGATTAATTTCTGTTTAAAAAAATGGCAATTTCCAGTAAAAGAAAACAACTGATATGCCAAAAATATTTAGAAAAATGAGAATGGAAGTGGAAATAAATTACTATTTGTTGCTAGTTTACAAATTGCTTTGTTAAAAAAAAAATATTTTTACTTGTAAATAATAAAAAGTATGTGCAAGAAAAAGGAGGATGTCAGGCTACAATAATTCATTGGTATTGCAAGGCACTAAGAAAAAAACCCAGATATTTCCACAGGACAGTAATTCTTCTGTTTTAGTCCTCGGCAAAGATAAAGGCCCAGGAAAGAAGAACTGAATACAGGAGGGATATTGATGATGGAGTAAAAAGTACTGATAAGAAGACTTTGCTTTCTGCAGTCATGGGCTGCTGTCCCGAGCACGATGAGGAAGAATATCAAGCAATGAAAATTTGCCAAAAAAATCAAAAGAATTTACACTGAGTTTGGACTGATCCCAAAGAAAGAAATTGGGTTGAAAGCTGGTAGCCATCACGGGGCTTTGGAAATGGCAAAAAGTTAATGGAGCTATCAGAGGAGCAGTCTAGTCTTCTCAGCTTCAGCACTTGAACTGCACTTACTTTTAGGCAGCTGCTGAAAATAGTCCTTTACAGGTGTCTGTGTGGACTGAAGATGACCCAAAAGGGACTGTCTACCTGTGTTCACATCTATTTATTAGGCAAACTAGAGCCTATTCATGCTGAGCATCTGAGATGTCTAGTCTCAAATATCAAGACCATGTATAAAGGTAGGAAGAAATTGAAGTTTGAATGCCAAAACTATGATTCACTGAGGCATCAAGACACTTGGTTGGAAAAACTGCAAAGTTAGAATATCTATATAAAAAGATATAGTGTTTCTATATTAAAACAGATTATTTTCCTTACAGACTGTGTATTTTGCAGAAGGGCACTGCATATCTATTTCTTCAATGGCCTTCTCCAAGGGTAGAACCTGAGGGAGTCTTAATTATCCACAAAGCTGTTTGAAAATAATAGACCATGACATAGCCCAGCAAGTTCTCAGAGTGTGTTGGGAACAAGTTTTTCTTTCAAATAGTTGAGCAAGTGACTAAATGGACAATACAATTTACCTCTATTGAAAAACATGCTCACTGAGAACACAGAGATAAAACACTATCAGCGTAGCAACTCCTAAAATGTTGTACTGCTTACTCAGCAAGGTCATTGTCTTATTGCTATTTTATTGCTTCAGGAGCTTAAAAATAGTAGGCAAGACAATTTAAATCCCTGATTTGTGAAAACAGTTGGAATAGCAGAGTGTAGATCGAAGAATGTAAAACTCAGTTTTCCACCAACTCAGGAAACTGCTGGATTTAGTCTTACCGTACAGTATAATAGAAAAACTACAAATTACCAAATGACAGTCTTAAAGGCATAATAAAAAAAACACTTAAAGGGAAAGAGAGATAAGAATCACAATAAAAGAGCATTACAACTGCATTGGGACCTCTTAAATAACGGGGCGGGGGAGAACAGTGAGATAGGCACAATCATGACTTTGCTTTCAAACTGATAGTTAAGGCTTTCTTGGTGACGGGAATTTAAACTCTTCTTGCAGAGATAATTAAAACTACAGTCACCACATCCTGCATGGGTACTTAGATCATTTATATAGACACACCTACACACATGTTTATGAAGAAAAGTACTTATGATGGATTAGTGTTGAATTAATTTTAGGTGATCTGTAGATGTTCACACAAATCCAAGACATTTCAGGATCTTGGTGTACAACAGACGGGCGCATATCCATCTTGAGCAAGGCAACTGTGCTTCTAAGCAAGTAAAGGAGTCTAGCTTCTGGCATTCCAACATATTCCAGCAGGGCAGTAGGTTGCTACACATCCTCCTATATGTGACTGTATAAGTGGTTTTGTTCCTCCCTGTGTAGTAATTCAGACCACATAAAGCGTCTCTCTAGATGACAGTGGTGTGAAAATAGCATAATTCATTTTATTGTCTTTGTCCATCGGTGTCTAATTAGCTGTGGTGCATAAGCGCTAGAGGGGGTTTGTTTTTCTCTGGGTCTGTAAATGTTACATACAACTACTAGTCACCATTGTGTTACTTTCTGCCATGGCCCACCTGACTGAAAGCCAACATCAGGTATACCTGAATCCCTAAAAGCAATTTCTGCTTGATTTTAAGAATCATAGAATCATAGAATCATAGAATGGTTTAGGTTGGAAGGGACCTTGAAGATCATCGAGTTCCAACCCCCCTACCATAGGCAGGGATACCTCTCACTACACCAGGTTGCCCAAGGCCACGTCCAGCCTGGCCTTGAACACCTCCAGGGACGGGGCTTCAACAACCTCTCTGGGCAACCTGTTCCAGTGCCTCACCACCCCTAAAGTGAAAAACGTCTTCCTAATGTTTAATCTAAACCTGCCCTCTTCCATCTTAAAGCCGTTCCCCCTCGTCCTATCACTACATGCCCGTGTAAAAAGTCCTTCCCCAGCTCTCCTGTAGGCCCCCTTTAGGTACTGGAAGGCCACAATAAGATCTCCCCGGTACATTACATTCTTTTTGCAGTTAAGCCACAATGTCTAAGTGATCAATTTTGAGTGAAGGATTTCCTTGTCTGTATCTGTAAGTAGTTCTGTATGTAAGTGACCATTCACTGTGGCTTTCCTGTCATGAGTCCAACTCATAATGCACTATATTTGTGCCTTTTCTGATACTTCCTCTTACGAGTTGTTCTTTGTTCATTCACCCTAGAGATCATTTTGTTGGAGCAGATTTCCTGATATGTGCTTCTAAAACTTAACCTCAAATTTATCTCCTGAGGATCCCCAGCTCCCCATGACGTAGTTGATACAGCTTCTCTCCTCTGCCTCAAGTGTTTGTGATATTGTAAATCAAATTTGGAAAGTCACAGAGAGATTCAGGTCCAGAGGAGGGCCACGAAGATGATCAGAGAGATGGAGCACCTCTCCTATGAGGAGAGGCTGAGAGAGTTGGGGTTGTTCAGCCTGGAGAAGAGAAGGCTCCAGGGAGACCTTATTGCAGCCTTTCAATACCTAAGGGGGGGTCTACAGGAGAGCTGGAGAGGGACTTTTTACCAGGGCATGTAGCGATAGGACGAGGGGTAATGGCTTCAAACTGGAAGAAGGTAGATTTAGATTAAATATCAGGAAGAAATTTTTCACTCTGAGGGTGGTGAGGCACTGGAACAGGTTGCCCAGGGAAGTTTTAGATGCCCCATCCCTGGAGGTGTTCAAGGCCAGGCTGGATGGAGCTTTGAGCAACCTGGTCTGGTGGGAGGTGTCCCTGCCAATGTCATGGGGGTTGGAACTAAATGATCTTCAAGGTCCCTTTCAGCCTAAACCATTCTATGATTCTATGATTCAGTCTTTTGTGGTGACTTAGGAGAAAGTCTATGTGTCCTGAAAACAGGACTTGGATGCAGCTTAAACCATGCTGCGTGCTTGCTGCAATTTAAATGTTGCAATTATTTTTTATTAACATTGGCACTCAAGTCCCATATTTGTTGACAGTGCAGGCGAAGCACTCAAGTCACCAGTGCACAGGACTTAACTTGTTTTATCTGTTTGATCTAGCAGAAACTATAGGATGATCCTTAACCACCCAAAGTATTTTTTAAAACAGGTGGAGAAAAAAACCTTATGTTAGTTGTGATTTGAAGTAGTTGGGGGAGATCACAAATATGATAGTTTATGTATCTCGGTAATAGAAGATGACTAATTATGAAACAGAAAAGTTTTACACAGAGGCTTTGTCAAGCCAGTCAAGTTTTCTGACCATCCTCAAAACATGGCAGTTTTGTTTATGAATACTTGTCAATTTTATGCAAAAATACTTTTCCCTGTCAAAGTCAAGTCAAAGTAGAATCAGTGGCATTGTTGCTGGAGGTAGAAGGTTTTCAGCCTCAATGGTCATAAAGCGGTCCTTGATTTATGGAACTTTCTTTTATAAAACTTTGTGGCAGAATGACAAACATCCCAGTCAGCATATAAAACCAATGCTGTCAATGATAACACATGGCTGCTAAAAGGCTGGTGTTTATTATGCTACTAGCATGAATTCTGAGGTGTGATTTTGAGATAGCTAAAAACTTTTAAGTTCATCCCAGAAATGGTTAATAATGATTAATGGTTAATAATAATCATTATACTACCTGTAAAGTCTCCCAGTGTGAAACTAATTTTAGGGAATATCAGGAGTGAGCAACTAAAATTGCGTGTGTGTTACAGACTCATTCTGTCAACTGAATGATGATTGAAGCAGAAGGGTCAAATGAGACTGAATATTTTACTGAGGTTTGAATACAAAGGCTGTTCAGGGTAGGCGAGATCCTTCATCTTCATCACTCAGAGCCTTGCATTCACTTCTGTTCCTTTTTATTCGCACTTCATGCTTGTTGTTGGGGTTGTGAAGTTTCCAGAAGATGTTGCAGTCTTGTTTCCCTTCCCCTGTCCATTTGAACACAAGGGAGATGCTCCCAGGCTTGAGGTAGGAGTGTCACTTTGCACAGAGACAGGGTGGTGCAGCACAGAGGATGGGCTCTGCTCTAAATCCTGGAACTAAACCAGAAGAAGGTCTGTGGAGGTCTGCAATTGTTTTTTTCTCAGGATCCTGAGGACACCCATAGGCCTTGTTGTCCCTGTCTACCCTGTCCTGGGGCCTCCTCCACCCAGCCCATGGCCCAGGTTCCCATTCCAGCCCAGCCTGGTACTGTCAACCCCTGCCCCAGCCCATGGGGAGCTGTTGACCTGCACTGCTGCAAGATTTTAATTATTTTCTTTGTCTCTCTAGATTATGCATACTTTTCATAGCTAGAACTTTATGAAAGACTCATTGCATACAAGAGGGTTTAGGGACACCACCTCCTTGGAAAAAGTAATACAGACGATTATTGAGTTTTTCCAAGACTTTCAATGTTAAGCACTGCCTGAGAAGGTGCCAGGTTGCCATTTCTACCTTTAGCTGTGGGCATTGGTACAGTTTATGAAATATGCAAAAGAAAACCCACCCAAATTGACATGGACAGTGGGGTAGAGTGCACCCTCAGCAAGTCTGCTGATGATACCAAGCTGTTTGGCGAGGCAGACACGCTGGAGGGGAGGGATGCCATCCAGAGGAACCTGGACAGGCTGGAGAGGTGGGCCCAAGCCAACCTCATGCAGTTCAACAAGGCCAAGTGCAAGGTCCTACATCTGGGTCGGGGCAATCCCAAGCACAAATACAGGCTCGGCGGGGAATGGCTGGAGAGCAGCCCTGTGGAGAAGGACCTGGGGGTGATGATTGACGAGAAGCTCGACATGAGCAAGCAGTGTGCGATCACAGCCCAGAAGGCCAACCATATCCTGGGCTGCATCAAAAGAAGTGTGGCCAGCAGGTCAAGGGAGGTGATTCTGCCCCTCTACTCCGCTCTTGTGAGACCCCACCTGGAGTACTGCATCCAGCTGTGGAGTCCCCAACATAAGAAGGACATGGACCTGCTGGAGCGCGTCCAGAGGAGAGCCACGAGGATGATCCGAGGGCTGGAGCACCTCTCCTATGAGGAGAGGCTGAAAGAGTTGGGGCTGTTCAGCCTGGAGAAGAGAAGGCTCCGGGGAGATCTTATTGCGGCCTTCCAGTACCTAAAGGGGGCCTACAGGAGAGCTGGGGAAGGACTTTTTACATGGGCATGTAGTGATAGGACGAGGGGGAATGGCTTTAAGCTGGAAGAGGGCAGGTTTAGATTAAATATTAGGAAGAAGTTTTTCACTTTAAGGGTGGTGAGGCACTGGCCCAGGTTGCCCAGAGAGGTTGTTGAAGCCCCATCCCTGGAGGTGTTCAAGGCCAGGCAGGATGGGGCCTTGGGCAACCTGGTCTCGTGGGAGGTGTCCCTGCCCATGGCAGGGGGGTTGGAACTTGATGATCTTCAAGGTCCCTTCCAACCTAAGCCATTCTATGATTCTATGAATTTAAAACAAACCCAAAAACCATGCAACAAAACAGTGGGAGTTTTCACCATGATTCTTAAAAAGAGCTGAATCAGGATTGCAAATTCTGTACCATTTGCCAGGATGGTGTTTTGAATGTGGTGAAGGTCCAGAACATGCCGCCTGGGTAGTGTGGAATATATGGTCCACACCCTGCAATTCTGGATTAGGGAACATTGTGTTAATTAAACCATATTTTGTGCAATGTTCTTACTTGGAACATTTATGGTTTTTTGCTTAACAAATAATTATAATAAGTGCTTATTCTTAATTATTGGGATTACACTGCTTTTTCTTCTTTTTTTTCTAAACTATTATTAGCATATTTTGTAAGAGCAGTTTACTTCATGCATGCTTTAAGGAAAAAAAAAGATCTTGTGTTCTAGCTCTGCTAAAGAAAAGCAGCAGGTTTCAGCACTAGAGTAAACGCAGTGGAAAACTAAAAAGGAATAATATGATGAGGCCCTCATATCGTCAAAAAGGTCCCAGTGGCTTTTCTCCCTGGTGAAGACACATAGATAGAGCCTTGGCCTCATTGCCAAATGTTACATTTCATCCGTAAATACATGCACAGCAATCATTCTCTGCTCTAGTCCCAGTCATGCTGCTTCTTATACCTAAGTATATATTTATCCCCAGTGCTAGCTTGAGGAAGGAAATTACCCCTAAGAGGTTTTGGGACCCAAATCCAGACATGTAGTGGATTAAGTGAGGTTAGGAGGTGAGTCACTTCAGCTGCCTCCTGCAGTTTATAGAAAGCAGAAAAAGACTGAAGTCCCAAAGATCTGAATTGCTTCTCCAGCTTCCCAACTTTCTCCAAAGAGCAGAGATTAATTTAGCTAAGCTAGTGATGCCTGGGGTACGTTTAGCCATTATTTAAACACCACAAGCATCCTAGAAAACTATGTTTACCTAAGGCCTCTAGGAATCTGTTGATACTGCCAAATAAAAAGGGATCAGAATCAATTGAGGACCACTCAGGCCAAGTGGCACTGGTTGTCTTATAGCCACAGTGCTAGAGCTAGTTGGAGTGATTCAAAACAGTTAAGGAACTGTTACACTGAGAAGCATTAAACATAGACAGTCAGTGCTCGCAGTCACTGTTCAGGCTGCCCTTACTTCTCTATATAGACATACCGGTGTTGGTGCCTGAGTTTCTTCTATTCGAATGTACGTATTCAAAGCCGCTGAAATGTAGGGTGGAGTCTTAAGCTTGGTGAATCAGGTAGGAGAAAACCATCAATACCTGATCCTTTTGGCATCCCCTGAGCAGCACTATCACAAAAGACTCTGTTATTCAGAGGTAGGTGGGGATGTGTGAATTGATTCAAATCTTGAAATAGGGGTGATCTTGACTACAATCCCACTTATGAAGAGCAACTGCCCATGGAAGAGTCCACCTCCACAGCTGAGACTTCATGGTTAAACATCCTATGTTGAATGAGGCATGTATCTAACCTACACTCCCTTCCTTCTGTCTTTCTTGCTTGGACAAGTTATGCAGCTGTTCCCTTGTCTGTGTTTTATATGAGGGGACACAGTTCATGCTAGGAACTACAGTTGGTGTTATTCAGCCTGGAGAAGAGAAGGCTCCAGGGAGACGTTATTGTAGCCTTTCAGTACTTAAAGGGGGCTTATAAGAAAGATGGGTACAAACCTTTTAGCGGGGCCTGTTGCGATAGGACAAGGGGTAATGGCTTTAAATTAAAAGAGAGATTTAGACTAGACATAGGGAAGAAATTTTTTACAATGAGGGTGATGAATCACTGGACCAAGTTGCCCAGAGAGGTGGTAGATGCCTCATCCCTGGGAACATTCAAGGTCAGGTTGGACGGGGCTCTGAGCAACCTGATGTAGTTGAAGATGTCCCTGCTCATTGCAGGGGGGTTGGACTAGATGACCTTGAAAGGTCCCTTCCAATGCAAACTATTCTATGACTCTATGACACATGGGATGTTAAAAGTGAATTTGGAGGATTGCAACACTTAAATGTCTTTGAAGGTATGGAGCTGAGCAACTTGCTAAGGAGCTGAGCAACTTGCAAATGTCACTCAGGAGATTAAGCTGGAGCTTAACTGGGTCTCCCAAAGTATAGGGAAGCCTAGTCCCTGTTCCCTTTCCTCCCCAAATTGAGCCAATTCTGTACCTTCTTATGTACCTCATTCTGCCACTCTCTTCCTTAGTGCTTCTTCCAGTCTTTGACTCTTCAGATGCTTGTTTGATATCTTTGGGATCAGAGTAAGAGTCGAAGTATTGGGCACCAGAGAGCTCAAAGGCAAGAAGATGGCAAGTGGGAGAAGATATTCTAGTGGCAAAAGTCCAGAGGATATTTTGTGTAGCCAGGGTCTGAAAGAGCTTCTGGTGATCCCGTCACCACATTTCATTATTAATATCCATGCTACATTTATAGCATCCTTCCCATCAGGGACTGATATAGCAGTCAGTTATCTTGGCCAGAAATCCTGAGATCCTTTTCAGGAATTAAAACTAGGGGAAACATGACTGTGTGAACTCAGAGCGATTCACTGAGGTCAGTGAAAATAAGTAACAAAACATGATTCCCATAAGGAGGCAGAGAGGACAAGGGGATTATTAATGTAATACAAAAGAGAATAAGAAAAATATTAGGAAAATATTCTGTTGTGCAGAAAAATTATGAGAATTACTTTGGAGAAAGCCATATTTCAGTGTAAAAAGAAACCTAGAAATTGGAGGATAGGTAAAGGCAATATTAATGGCTATGAGTAAGGGAGAATATTTGAATAGTGGGGTACAGAAGGAGAGCTATTAGTCATATAGAAGAAGGATATATTTTAAATCAAATAAAAGTTCTTTGACTTTAAAGCATTAAATAATGGTGGGAAAAAGATCAACAAATTGAAAAAGAAAGTTGATGGGGATTATTTGTAAATATTAATGGCTTATTTGAAGGCTACCAGAATATTTCATGAAGACTTCACTTATTTTTGTAGGATTTTTCTCTTCCCCTTCGAAGAAGATCTAAACAGGAAATGAAATTGAAGATTCATCACAAAAGCCACACTCTTAGAGCCTTGAGACTCTTGACTAATTGTATTTGTGATCCCCTCTGAAAAAAAAACCTGTAACAGTGAAAAACTTCACTCTACTACTAAGCGTCCTGTGTGGCTTTGTTTTGTAATTCCAGAATCAAATGAGATATTCAAACAAGTAGCGTACTCAACTTTCATTCAACCATGTTCATGAAGAAACTCTTTGTGACTCCTTTAATTAATCCACTCAGTTTGAATACACCTGCCACAGTCTCTAGGGGTAGAAATTCCTTATGCACTACATACATGAATAGAGGCACACCTACACAACAAATAAACATAGGAGTGCCAATCTGCTAGCAGCAATCAGAACATCTGCATACAAGACCTACCCTGCCAAATATTTGTGTCTCGTAATTTTCTTTAGTCAAACTACTCTTCAGACTACCCCAAAGTGAGATGAGTTGAAAAGACAGAGGAATGCCTGCAGAAGAAGAAAATTCTCTGCAGTGGGACCAGTAAGGAAAAGAGAAGGAAAAAAAAATAAATTCATACAGATCATCTTGTTATCAGCTTTCTCCTCTTTGCCCCTAGAACCGCTGCTCTGTTCTGCTGAACTGTAACATTTTACTTGTCATAGATGGGAGAGGATCATAAATGAGAAACAGAAAGCTCATTTTACTCAGTTTAATTTCAGGTGCCAGGACTGAATCAATCAGACGTGAACTCAGACTCCCTGGTATTACATGAAATACCTCATTTTCATAAGGATGTAAAAACAAAAGAATGGGATCAAACTAAAAGTCCATCTAGCCTAGTATCTCAAACACTATCCAAACAGGAAATGCCTCCAGAATAGTAAAAGAAGAGAAATTTCTCTTGAGTATTCCTCCAGCCTATAACAGGCTGTAGCTTACTGGCAAAGAGCTTTTTGTGCTAAACAGCACAAATAAATAGACTTTTTTTTTTTCCAAGAATCCTCTTCTCTTACTTTCTGAACCCGAGTAAATTAATAGCATCATGTAATTATGTAGCTTAGGTGTGTGAAGGCACGCCTTCTTTTGTTTTGCATATGTTTTTGCCTTTGTTTTGTGTGGCTTGTTGGTTTTTTTGCTTGTTTTTTGGGGGGGTTTTGTGTTGGTTTTTTTTTTATTTCACTCTAAGGGGTAATAGTTAATTTATGTATTAGAATAAAGAACAATTAACTTCTATCATGCTATTTACAGAACTCTGTCATGTCTTACTTCAGCAGTCTCTCTTGCAGAATAAGGAATTCAGTACAGTTCCCAACATTTTGTTTGCTGTTCTGACCATTATTCAGAGTACGTTCTCATGGAACTGCCTATTCTGTCCAAAATCTCTCATCACTCAGATTCCTGACTGATAACAGCTCAGAATTCCAGCAATTTTAGGACTATTTCCTTCTATGTACATAGCTTCACTTATATTTTCAGAAAAAAATATTGCATAGTCATTTAATGTCATAAGACTTTTCTGTGGTTCTTCAGACTCAGTTTTCAAATTTGTTATCTGAATAACTTTTTATTATCACTAAATTTGCCAATTTGTTATTCCTCCTCTTTGCCTAATCTTGAAAATTTTGCTGACCTCCATAAGACCTAGCACAAATTTCTGCAGAATTCCCCTGCTGATCTTGGACCTTTGTTAAAATCATTAAAAAAACTGATTACTTCCTCTTGCCGTCTGTTGACTATCTTGTGTGCAGTTCTTCATTCGCTAAAGGATTTCCCTTCTCATGCTTTGCTTCTTTGGTTTCTTCAGGAACATTTGATGGATGACTGTGTTGAACAATTTTTTCAAACTGAAGTGACCACATACACAGGATTTCCCACGTCCACTTTTGCTCGCTTCTTCAAAGAAAACTCTGAGGCATGACTTTCTTTAACAAAGGGGAGGCTTTTCTTAGTTTTTCCCTGGTATTTACCTATTTCCTTGAGTTATGTTAGAATAGAGTTCACATCACCTCCCGGTTTCAAGTTAACAAAGAAATTTTCTGGGTAGTAAGTGAGATTGGTATCAGACTACTGGGTTAGATACTTGCATGTGGACCTGGAAGACTGGATATTTAACAATATTGTCAGCCTTCTGAAAAAAAAATCAAACCATTTAGCAATTGAAATAATGTTCCTCTCGACTTCAGCTACTTACATTTTAGGTAAGAAGCTAAGAAGAAGAAACAGAAGTAGCCCCAGACGCAATTCTTCATATTCTGACATAGGATTATAAATGAAATTTTGATGCTTTCAGGCTCCAGAACAGGCTATAGGAGTGGGATTCATTATGCTGGGATATACATCTTAGTGAATGGGAGGAACCTAAGACCAGGTGCCACATTGTTGTGCTCTGGGCAAAAGTACTTTCCTTTTGTGTAGGAGCCTGGTGGTTAAGGATATAATGTTAGAGACCGGAGATCAAAGTTCAGATTCTTTCCCAGTCTGTCCCATTTTGCTTCTTTGCTGTCCAAAACCCCATGCTGCAGAACAGCAGAGGGGAAGCTGGGACTTAACCGTCATACGGCCAAGTCAAAATATTCTGAAGACAAGAATCCAAGATTTTAGAATAGCTGTGAAGCAGCTCACCTTGGCAGAAGACATGCTTACTAACAGGAGATGACTGCCTATTTTTACCACCTTATCAAACCTTTCCAAGCTTCACATTGCTGTGGGTTTCCTTCCCTCTTAAGTTTTCGGTGCAGCCCTTCCCTTTCAGATCTCTGCTCATAGCAGCTGTCTTCTTTGGCTGTAAAACCACTGTGTTTACGTGTAAAGGTTGAGAACTCTTATATTTTTTTTTTAATGAAAGTTTTATTAAGGTCCGTGCTTGCGTGTTTATGTTACTGTAATAGTGGTAAAGTGCAGAAATTTCCAGTTGAATTTGTTATATCTTGCTTTGTAGCTGGGCCTCTCCTCTGCACCTTTTCCTCTTTCCTTCCTCCCTTCTACCTGCCTGTCTGGACTGGTGCCCAGCAGCACTTCCTATGGTTTGAAATGTGCTCTGCATTTCTAGTGGTGCTGGTGCACTTTTTCCCAGAAAATTACTTATCTCCACCGCAAAACTGCGAACCTGGCAGATGACACCAACCAGAAAAGCTCTGCTCAGTGATTCTAATTGCAGCTCTAAAGTTGCAATTTGTTACTTCTGCATGTTTTCAGTTGTTGGTAAAATTACTGTAATTGTTGTATCTCACTGATTTAAAATAGAACAATATTATCTTAATCCTCTACCTGTATAATTTGGACTGAATTCTAAACACTGTATTAATACTTTACTGTTTTTATTTATTTTTAAGACCAGAACTATAAAAGATAAATGTTCCAGAGCTTTTCTGCACTGTATTTTTAACACCTTCTACTCCACGTAAAGTAGAATAAGCTAAAAACTCTTTACAATGATGTGGAATACTGTAGGATAACACCTACCTGTCCTGACTCAGAGCATTTTTCAGTTAATCATTTGTGATCATGTTTTTCCACACTATGTTTCAATTCTGAGAGACTTTGAACACTTTTTATTGTATCCTTTCTCAGATAAACTCCTGTTGCCAGAAGGGATTTCAGACCTTTGCCTTACATTTGATCTTTTAAACAAATAAGTTGAGGATTTTTTAAAGTGTATTAATTTGATGTTCCGACTGAATTGGAGAAATCTGGATGAGTTAGTCACTGCGCTAGGTGTTGGACTTACTATTGTGGTTGAAGCTTCTGGCCCAATTAAAAATTATTTTTCTACATAAAAGGGACACAAGGACATACTGGTATATTTCTCAAAAGGCGACTGCATTTATTTCACAAGTTTTGGTCTGTACAAACAGGGTTTAGGGGCTTAGCTGGATTTTGGTTTGCATAATTTAACATAGAAATCACAACTTAGACACCCCAAATAAAAAATTTAAATTCACCAATTGCCCTCAGCTCTTGATGAAGTAAAAAAGTGCCTAGCTTCTTTTTACCAATTACACCTGAATACAGAACAGACTCTTCAACCACAGGTCACATAACTGAGCTTTCGGCTTTCTTCAAACATAAATAAAGTACAGAGAACAGCTAAATGCCACTTTTCACCTCCACCTCCAATCTCCTTAACTCATATGTATTCAGAGGTGACCCCAGCTGCAGATAAACAAAACCTCAAACTGTGTTGGAACACCTGATTAACATTAACTCTTCGTGCTGACTGTGAGAGAGAAATAATGTATTAAGACAGTTTTCATTCCTATCTGATCAGCCTCACTTACTCCAGTGGTTTCTTCATCGCAGCTATCAGGAAAGCAACCATTTAAAGCAGGCATGTTAAAGTGGGAGGGAAGGAAGGAAGGACGGGATTTGCAATCATCAGACAGAGCTGTCGGTTCAACCCGACTTCTCTTTTCAGTTGAAGACATAACTTGGGGTACGAGGAGAAATGGTTTACACAACATGGAACCTTGGAGCATAAGAACATATTTAATGCTGTTGAGCAGTTCAGATAAGCCTTATTTTAATTAAACACATACAGTAGGAGAGTTTGAAAAAAGTAATGATGACAGTGGCATGTCATGAAAAACAGATACTTCTGGAGGCTCTCGTGACATGACAAAAAGATCATAACTTCAAAATTGTGTTCATTCCCTTGTCCCTCAGCAAAACACCAGGTTTTACAATGAAAATATGCACATATCTGTTTACCACACATGGATGCAAACTAATCTTTTCAAGACAGTTGCGAACAGATGTATTATCATCAAGATTAGTATGAATTGCCTTGTGATAATATGTCTATGAATACACCTGCTTAATTAAAGTATAAGTAAATAGTTCTTGGATGCAGTTTTATTGCTATTAGAAGGGCTTTTTCCACATACACAGCCCACACTGAAGATGTTTGATCTCAGCTACTGCATTTATGAGTTTGTTTTTCCATCAAGCCTTCAACAGCTGTTGAATTGTTCTTTTTAAATAGGACTATGTTAAATCACCTATGTGGTTTGAAGTAATTACTGATTTAGGCAGCAATTGCAAGTGACAGAATTTCTAATTGATAGACGGATGACAAGACGCTAGAAACAGGCAATGCACAAAAAAACAGTTGAGAAATACTCCCTCACACTTGATCTCATCTTAATGACTGAGACAAGGTCAGGCAGGCCTGTCTACTTCATGATTAAGGGCTGTCTTCCTCGTTTTGTTCACATACTTCTCTGTGCAGAGAAACCATGTGACACTGGGGAATCACCAACGGAACATTTTCCTCATAAGAAATTTTTTTTTAATTGGATTTAATTCACTTACTTTTATTCCGAACAATTTAAAAGGATAACTAGTTCCTTAGATGCTATTGAAATCATTGCAACCTCCAGAACATTTACTTACTTTTTCAGTTAGATTATTGCCAGAAAAACAGTGTTAGAAGGTTAGAAGAATCAGAAATACTAATCCATCAAAACAAGGCTATTTATAGAACATTTATTAAAACAATTTCCTGCATTTGTGTGATTAGAAATCTGTAGGAAAAGGAGATAATTTTCAAGGACGTGCAGAAATGGTGTCCAAAAGTCTTCTGAGCAAAAAAAAAAGTTAAAACACAGAACCCTCTAATGAAATGTATCAGATCTTCAGTGAAACCAAAGGAGGGAATCTGCCTTTCCAGGCACTTTATGGAAGTCTGTAATAATGTATTTTAAGTAATCATGTATGTCTTACTTAAGTACTGCTAAGACCGCACTGACTCTGGTCATTCTTTTTTCATTCAATACAAACACACTGTATAAGTCAGATTTCTTTCTGTGTATAGTTCTTAAATTATTACCACTCTGTTTGTTAGAGTTAGGGAAAAGAAGAATTCTAATTTTAAGTTATTTGCTCTCAATAATTATGTATTAATAATATATTTCAATATTTAAAACATAATTACTAGAGTTCCCACAAACGTTGATAAGGTCTTGCAAAAATTGGAAATGTTCAGCACACACAACCCCACTACGCTCCCCCAGGAATAGTAAGTTAACCTTGCTAGAATGAGGAGCCTGGTTTTACTGCAATATAGCTATAATAGCTAGAAACTTTTTTTCAGAAACAAAAGCTGAGATACTCATGCTAGCACTTACACTTGACTCTATAAATAGAAGTTTAACCATGCCAGACATTGTAAGATCCACAGTAAAATGATAAGCCTATTGGGTAATGCTGATTTCATAAAAGTCAAAGGTACCTGGAGTGTTTCTGTTGGTTTACTGTTTCATATGTCCACAATAATATTTTTTTTTTTTTTGCTATGCAGGGTTTACATGACAAGGTTTTTGCAGCTGGGGTGGGGGAAGCTGCAGGGGTGGCTTCTGTGAAAAGACACCAGAGGCTGTCCCCATGTTCTGGCAGAGCCAGTTGCAGCTGGCACCAAGGTGGACCTGTTGCTGGCCAAAGCTGGGACAGTTGGTGATGTTGGTAGCTGTGATAACATATTTAAGAAAGGATAAAAAAAAGCTGTGCAACAACTGTGAGAGAGAGAAGAGAATATGTGAGAGAAACAACTCTGCAGACACCAAGGTCAGTGAAGAAGAAGGGGGAGGAGGTGCTCCAGGCGCTGGAGCAGAGATTCCCCTGCAGCCCCTGGTGAAGATCATGGTGAGGCAGGTTGTCCCCCTGCAGCCCATGGAGGTCCATGGTGGAGCAGATAACCACCTGAAGCCCATGGAGAACCTACACTGGATCAGGCTCCTGAAAGGACCAGTGGCCTGTGGAGAGAGGAGCCCATTCTGGAGCAAGTATTCTGGCAGGACCTGTGGCCCTGAAGGGGACTCACTTCAGAGCAGTCCGTTCCTGAAGGACTGTACTCTTTGAAAAGGGCTCATGCTAGAGCCGTTAGTGAAGAACTGCAGCCTGTGGGAAGGACCAACGTTGGAGAAGTTCATGAAGGACTGAATCCTGTGTGAGGGACCGCACAATGGAGCTGGGCAAGAGTGTGAGGAAAAATTAGTGGCAGAGATGAAGTGCTATGAATGGACTGCAACCGCCATTCCCCATCCTCCTGTGTGTGTTGGGGGGAGGAGGTAGAAAAGTTGGGAAAGAAATTGAGCCTGCAGGAAGCGAGGAGGGGGCGGAAGTTGATTTTAGATTTGTTCTTCTTTCTCATTATCTTACTCTGTTTAATTGGCAATAAATTAAATTAATTTCCCTAAGATGAGTCTGTTTTGCCTGTGACGATAACTGGTAAGTGATCTCCATGTCCTTATCTCAACCCATGAGCTTTTCATTGTATTTTCTTCCCCTGTCCAGTTGAGAAAGGGGAGTGATAGAGCAGCTTGATGGGCACCTGGCGGTCAGCCAAGGTCAACCCACCACACTTGCTCAGTTTTCTAGTATCTTGAATCTTTACTTTTCTCCTAATTTCCTTCCACAATGTAGCCATGCCTGAAGATTGTCAGTCTATTTGCTGTAAAGTCCCTTGAGGCTTTTCAGATAGTGCTTAAGTCTGGTTCTCCCTATTAATATCAGTTTCCTTTACCCTTTTACATACTCTTTGGAGTTGAAAATTGCCTCCCAGCTTTCCTACAATTAGGTATTGTTTATACGTGCCTGGAACAAAATGATTAAAAATGAAAAGAGAAGCCAAGTATCTTTGGGCTACTGGCCTCTGAATAGTCATTCTTGGCACTTAAATAAGTATGACTTGTGCAACGTCAAGATCTGTCTCAATCCCAATATGTTTTTTGCTCTTGACTTCTTACTTTCCGGCATCGCATCGGCTGCTATTCCCACAATTTCTGCCAGAGCCATTAGAGACCCAAAGTGCACGTGTGGTTCCAAGTCCTCACAAAGTGCAAGAAGCATTCTTGTGACATTTTGTTCAGTATCTTCCTAATTTAACCAGGATCAGTGTCTGTTACAGCTGCCCAGTAGGGCAGATGGTCTTTCAACACAAGGTACAGACATTTCCTTTCTCCCCACCAGAGTCTGCATTCTAACCCTGGTAATAATGCAAATATCAGAGGATTTTGAGCGCAAATTGTTATTTGGGCTTCTCATTAATTAGGAAGCCTATGTATTCCATAAAGGAAAAGTCCATTTAACTGTTTAAGTTTGCAAACATTGAAATAAAAGAATGTTTATTCAAGATATAAATAGATCAAATTCTTAATGCTTGTCAATTCACAGGGGAATGCTCCCTCAAGGACGCAAGAACAGTCCAGGCATTTGTGTACCTTGTTAAAAGAGCCTTTATTTCAGAAATGTAATGACCAGATTGATGAAGCTTACAGCTTGTATATAAAAGTTTAAAAGACAAAAGTTGTAAATAGTAAATTCGCATATTAATGATATCTTCTGATGATATACCTGTGACCTGATTTTTAAAACAATGTATTTTGAGTGGCTTTATTTGTTTAGAGTAAGTCTTCCAATAAGTTTAGCTTCAGATGCAAAGGTTGGGGAGCTAGTCAGGAGCTATTCAACGAGACCTCTATAAAAAAATTAGTTTTCTTAAATTTGAAATTGCTTTCTCATTTTCAGCAGGAAAAAAAAAGGTAAGTTCCAGTACTTTGAGACAGCAGCCTGTTGCCTGAATTGTGATATCATGACTTCTTCCACCTAGCAGTGTACATGACTTGTGCCCACTAAAGTAGAAACGAACTGTTCATCAGTCCTTTGTAAAGCCTATGGCTTTACTTGCTGCACCTTCATAGAATCATAGAATCATAGAATGGTTTAGGTTGGAAGGGACCTTGAAGATCATCGAGTTCCAACCCCCCTGCCACAGGCAGGGATACCTCTCACTAGACCAGGTTGCCCAAGGCCACGTCCAGCCTGGCCTTGAACACCTCCAGGGACGGGGCTTCAACAACCTCTCTGGGCAACCTGTTCCAGTGCCTCACCACCCTTAAAGTGAAAAACTTCTTCCTAATGTTTAATCTAAACCTGCCCTCTTCCAGCTTAAAGCCGTTCCCCCTCGTCCTATCACTACATGCCCTTGTAAAAAGTCCTTCCCCAGCTCTCCTGTAGGCCCCCTTTAGGTACTGGAAGGCCGCAATAAGATCTGCCCGGAGCCTTCTCTTCTCCAGGCTGAACAGCCCCAACTCTCTCAGCCTCTCCTCATAGGAGAGGTGCTCCAGCCCTCTGATCATCCTCGTGGCTCTCCTCTGGACGTGCTCCAGCAGGTCCATGTCCTTCTTATGTTGGGGACTCCAGAGCTGGATGCAGTACTCCAGGTGGGGTCTCATGAGAACAGAGTAGAGGGGCAGAATCACCTCCCTCGCCCTGCTGGCCACACTTCTTTTGATGCAGCCCAGGATACTGTTGGCCTTCTGGGCTGCGATTGCACATTGCTTGCTCATGTCGAGCTTCTCGTCAATCAGTACCCCCAGGTCCTTCTCCACAGGGCTGCTCTCCAGCCATTCTCCGCCGAGCCTGTATTTGTGCTTGGGATTGCCCCGACCCAGATGTAGGACCTTGCACTTGGCCTTGTTGAACTGCATGAGGTTGGCTTGGGCCCACCTCTCCAGCCTGTCCAGGTCCCTCTGGATGGCATCCCTCCCCTCCAGCGTGTCTGCCTTGCCAAACAGCTTGGTATCATCAGCAAACTTGCTGAGGGTGCACTCTACCCCACTGTCCATGTCGCTAACAAAGATGTTGAACGGTACGGGTCCCAGTACCGACCCCTGAGGAACGCCACTCGTCACTGCTCTCCACTTGGACACCGAGCCGTTGACCGCAACCCTTCGAGTGCGACCATCCAGCCAGTTCTTTATCCACCGAGTGGTCCATTTATCGAATCCATGTCTCTTCAATTTAGAGACCAGGATATCGTGTGGGACAGTGTCAAACGCTTTGCACAAGTCCAGGTAGATGACATCAGCAGATCTTCCCTTGTCCACTGCCGCTGTAACCCCTTCGTAGAAGGCCACCAAATTTGTCAGGCATGACTTGCCCTTGGTGAAGCCATGTTGGCTCTCGCCAATCACCTCCTTGTTTTCTGTGTGCCCATGAAGGTATATTTTGTAAATCAAGATCTCCCAGACAGAGACGTTCCAAGAAAGGATATGCTGAAACACACATGGGACATATTGGAAGTCAACGCTCGTTCAAAGTACATAAGGCGTGCTCAACCGTGCATTTTCATCAAAAGGTATTTTACAGACATGGCACTTGTGTTTGGAAAATGCAAATGAGAGGCCAAAGAAATGAAAGCTAATTAAGGTCTGCTGAAATGAAAAACAAATGCTAAGAATCTTTCCAGTAGGAGTGGAGATGAGCACTGTGAGCATCCTGCTGGGAACACTCCAGCTGGCTCTGATGGGCAAAATTCTGGGCTATATGGCTAAAAAAAAATGACAGAAAGACTTTTTGCTTCTGTTTTAAGAGATAGCTGAGCAATCTAGATCTAAGATTTCTGGTTTTTTGATGATTAAAAAAATTGTTATTTGGTAAGATTTAAATAATCCAAACCAACAACTTTATTTTTCACCGTGCAGACACTGTATAAACACAACACTTCCACTTCTTAAGTAACCAGCAGGTTTTTATTTTAAAAGTTTTTTGGCAATGCTAATCTCTCTGTTTTGTGAAACATGGCAATTTTGACTAAAAAGGATCTAATTTTCCAAAGGAAAAATAACAGTCTTCATAAATCAGCTATGTAAATTTGAAGGCATCCAGTATAATTTGTGACTTCTGAAAATAACATATTTAGGATTCATGTACATTAGGATATTGCAGTGTTCAGTTTACAGAAATAAAGCAGAGATGCTGTTTTCAGCCATGCTGAGGCTTAAAGAAAATACATGGAAATTAAGGGGCTTTATCACTGAAGAACTGAAGAATAACACAGAACTACTGATTTTCTGCTTCCTTTTATTTATGTAACTTCATTAATTCTCTGATGTAAGTCCTTTTGGATTTCTCTGACCTGTCACTTGTTCCGGCCCCTGTTTCTGAATGGCTCTGAATACATCCAGACTCAGTCAGAGAAGAGGACAATTGCTGTCACCAATTCCAGGCATGTAGGCAACAGGCCTAGGCAACTGGACTAGGAAAAATTCCTACTCTGACATTTTCTTTGAGACACCGGAGTTTCCAGTCTCACCGCCTAGACTCAGCACCGATGCCAGCTCTCCCAGCTTCCCCGCAGGCTCTGCGGCGATTTCACTGTGAACACTCAATTACATGAGTAAATCCGGCAGGGATGGGTTGTCATTAAACAGGGACCTACTCCACTTTGTAGTTTCTAAATTCAGACTGACTTCGGACTCTTGAACATCCACAGAAAGTATTAAGACTGTATAAGTTTCTCTTTGCATTTTATTCATGATTTTAGAGACTGTCAGGCTGTCTGTTAACAAAAAGCAGGTAGAACACTACTCTCAAGGGCTCTGAATCTTTATAAACTCTATGAAAGTCCATTTCCCATTTCAGAGACTGAGCCACTGAACTCTTCAGGAGCTATTTTGATTTTTCATAAAAAAAATAATCTACTCTTTTACTTGAAGTGTCAATTACTCTTGCAATGTACAGCAAACACCAGTTCAGTGCTGTTTGCTTTTGTAGTTTCTGAACAGAAATACAACATACTGCAATATTTCACATCTTTTCTTGTTGTTAGAGGTGCCGTACAGAAAGACATAGATGTCAAATATTTGCCAGTGTAATATTTTTTCATAAATATCACTCAGCATTGTATGATGTGTCTAGATTAGTGTGCTCCTTGCTAAAACTTAATATTGAACTAATTTCTATCTTAATATCCAATTAATTAATAGCCATAATTATTTAATTCATATGATGGCTCCTTTATGTGCCTGTAAAGCTGCTTGAAGAAAACCACTGACTGGGATTCCATCAGCACTTCATGAAGCTTGGGCTTCATGCTTTGCAAGTACAGATTGTTTGACAAACTTTAATTTTTAATTAATTGTGTATTAAATTAATTTTTACTAATTACAATATGGTGGAATAAAGAACATAAGAATAAATGAGAATAAAAAAACTTAATTAATCAAATAGAGAAGGACAATTTCACGTTGCGATTATTTAATGAAGAGCTCTTTCAACTGTGATGAAACTCATGCTGAGCCAAACCCAGGAACAATGCCCATAGGCTGTTTAAATTCAAGTTATGACATTGTATCAAGTCTCACTAACTGCAGTCACTTTTTCAGGATGAAACTCACCACATAGCAAGTAAATCGTAGAATCAAATATGTCCCAATTACAAAATGAGAGTGAGATCAGGTCAGATAAAAATCATATTGTAATTTTATTTGTTTCTGCTCCCTTCTAATGCCTCATGAAGTTGAATACAGGTTATTTCTGAAATTCTGAAAGTCTCTCAAGATCTTTGAAGTACAGCTATGCATGCCTTTTTTTGAGTATTATATAGAATAATACTCTTTTGCTTAGGAAGAAAGGAAAAACTTCATCTCGTACTGGGAAACATCCTAAGCTACATTTTTGCAGAGGAACGGACACTCATGGCAGGTAGTTCACGAGAACTACTTTTGCTTTATCTATAGTAAAGATGAGAGGACTTAAGTCCTACAAAGGCATATTTTTCTTTGTAGTCAATGAAGGGATTTGGGTAGACATTCAGATGTCTAGAATGTAGACAACGAATTGTGGAAAGATGAATTCTACCCAGAAAGGCAGTTCATTTCTTTCATTCCATAAAATGCATATTGATTCAGATTCAACTACATTTTTCAGGGGAAAAAAAAAAAAAAGCTAATGTCAGCTGCATGATTTTCATTGGTTTGTGCTTTTTTTAAAAAAAGATTAAGATCTGTTAACTTTTAGTCCTGAAAAAAATCACTGAAGTTCACATACAGGAAACAATGCACTAGTTCAGTTCTCCTAGGATGCTTGAGGGCTGCATATCACATTCACAAGAAACAACAGCATGAAGATTTCCTGCAGTAAAGTGGAAGATGGTCACATATATAGCTAGAGACAGGTTTGCACTGGATTTTGATCCTTAGAGTTGTAAGATCCAAACAAGATATGTTTTCAGATGATCCAGAAAAGTCTGGAAGTGAAATTTGGTGATGTGTTGAGGCAACACATTTGCATTTGGTCTATACTTTGGAAGCTGGTCTTGTCCTGTCTACAGAATATGCACTGGGCACGTGCCCAGTGCAGAATGTGAATTAAACATGAACTATCAAAATGGTATTTAGATGAGGCATAGTTCTAAAAGTGGGAATCTGTTCATGGATGAATTTCATCATAACACAAGGACGGCTACATAGAAATACAGTAGCCACATTAAAGAGGGCTGTAGTACCTCAGAAAGCACCTTGGTTTAAGCAATGCACTAAGTGTGGCAACATGCCAAATAAATAGGTCTATATTACTGCCCCATTCTTTGGGTGAGGAGCCTGAATGGTATGAAAAGTATGGCTTGGTTAAGGCTGTGTGCGGAATCATAACACAACGTCAAAGGTCTATGTAGGCACAAAACCTCCCAGCCGCACGCATTTCAGTGAGACACTCATGGAAGTTTCCAAGGAAGACGCGGTATTTTTCAGGGTGTTTGCATGATGGAAAATGGCAATAGGCAAGATTGCAAGGGACAAAAAAGCTCAGCTACACACTAAGTGTCAGGAGACATTCTTTGAATTTACAACAAGGAACATGCAAGCTATTAAACATTAAGCAATAAATGCTTAAATATTTGTTGGGTCAAAACCAGAATATTATTGCCCTTAGGGAAGAGGGCCTTTGCATTTTATCTGGGCACAGGAAAATAAAATATCCACAGGTAAATATGTACTCATGTTTACCATGCAAGAAAAGAAAAGACCCTCTTAATAGTCTCAACAATTCACGAGGCAACGTATGCCTGTCATACCTAGATGAAGATTCTTCTCATTACATGCAGATAAAGAATCAAAATACCAGATTCTGCTGTCTTCAAATGGCAAAGAAGTTGCCTTTTACTAGTTTTTTTGTAAGCCTAATGGATGATAGCTGTCTGCCAGGAAAGCTGTTGGGAGGCCATAAAAAATCATCTCCACTGCAGTTGTTCCTGTTTGTTATAAGGAGATTTGTACACATTACTTGAATGTGCATACAGACACTGTTTAGTTATGTGTATGTTAGAATCATGGACACATTAAAACTATAGAGGCATGGTAGGTAAACTGACAGATATCAATTGATAGATGTCCATGGTGTTTGATCAAGATACTGGCATGCTCCCTTGGGTGCATGGGCTTTGGAAAATACAATGTTCATTAAGACCTAGAATGTGTACCTGTTGTTAAAACAGTTCTCACACACGGTGGTACAGTGAAAGAAAACTTCCCTCTTGCGTGAAGGTGCAGTGCTGAGATGAGCATGTCAGTCTGCACATCCGAGACTTTTAGAGGTACTGTTCTGATATGGTCAAGGTTTATACCCTGAGAGGACGTGGGCAGACAGCCTGACAGCAAGGCTTAGGGAAAGGGGGAGAGTCCATGTCAGAGCCTGGCAGCTGAGAAAAGGAATTGTGAAAGGAAGACTGGCGAAAAGCTAACTAGAAAACCACTAGCAGAGTAGAGTGCAGCATGGAAGAAACAGTTGCCAGAAGCTGGAGGGACTGAGCATTTATACGTCTGTAATCCTGTGGCTTTTACTATCCAGAAAGTCTTGGGAGTGTCCTGCTGAATCCTCTCCAATACCATTTTGGGAATCTGATAAGTGACTATTGTTACCTTTTGCCTAAAACAGAGAAGCCTGAGTATAATTAGATGGAGGGTGTGCACTCCACCACAAACATGCCCGGGGTGTTTCATGTTGTGATGGCATGTTTACAATTCTGTAATCTTTGCCCTGTATAATTTTAAGGATTGTTTTGAAACGCTAAACACTAATGAGTGCCCTGACTTCTCAAAGCGCAACAAAGAAGTGAAGGATACATCCCATATCCTTTCTAGCTGTTGTGGGATGGAAGGAAGGGCACAGCACTGGTTTTGGCAGTCCAGTATGCCTGCTCTGCCACTGAACCTGCCTGCCTCTGCCTTCAGAGAAGCCTGAGCCGTTCCCAGCCTCCTCGCAGATCCTCTCTCAGTTCTGGTGCAGGTAAGTCGAGGACAAGGTTTACTTTTCCTTATCTGGCACTTCTGCTTCTTTGTGTATGGGTAAAGCTGTTCAATATTCATTTTCTTAGGAGTGGGAGGACTTCAAAAAGAGTGCTGAATGACAGCCGGGCAGGGAAAAGATATGGCAGGAATACCATGGTCTTTACTGTTCTGAGGCTTTAGGAAGGAACACAAACAAGAACACATTACAGGATTAAGTTACCAAACTTAAATTATTATTTATAATTAACCTTTTCAGGTAAGATTCATCCATGTTCCAAAGAGCACTGATAAATCCGTCTTCCAGTTGCAACCAGCTTTTTGATTAACTGATAGTGTGAGGTTAGATACCAGGACTTCAGGCAGAGGGAGAAGAGAAGTAGTAGGAGAAGAAAGAAAAAAGTATCATGGGAGATATGTGGAAACATAAATGTTAATGGCAGGGGACAAGGACAGAGTGGATAGAAGGCTGTAAATTCTGGAAGTGGGGAAAAAAACTGGAGGATAATCCAATGGGGGAGGAGACAGACCAGAGGAGATGGTGGGTGGAGGAGTGACTGCTGAGATGATAGGGTGGAAGGTGGGAGAGATACACAGGGAGCTGGAGGAGGGAGGAGATTCTTGGGGAAGAAACAGGAGTAAAAGGAAGCACATGTAGAAAAGAAGGCAGAAGGGAAGTCTGGCAACAAGCTGGAGGCTGCAGCTGTGAAAGCCACACAGGAAGCAATCAGCGGGACTCCAAGAAGACCAAAGGTAGAACAACAGCATTTACATAAGAGGATAGGTCAGAAAATATCCAGATTAATGGAAATTTCAGGAATATTTTTGTTTCCTTCCTTTCCCGTGTCGCTTCATTTTCTAACTTTAGAGGAAAAACTTCACAGAAAGCCAGGCAAAGAGATTTATGCCATGGGATGCCTCTTGAGTTGTACATGTGGGATGTAGTTTTATAGCTCCTGTCATACTGATTCACCTCAGGGTCCTGTTAACGCTCTGGGACAGCTTTTATCTTAATTATGAAAGGCCTTGGCAGACAGGCTGCTCACTGGTGATATTTGCTGTAACTGTCTAGAAGGAGGTGCCTCAATCTGCTGTTCAAATAAAAAAAATTAATACAGTGCTTAAAACTTTATATGGTTTTTAAAAAGTACATTAAACAGTTCATCACTGCTATGATAGAAGGAATCTAGCAAGGATCCAGAAGGACAGGCAGAAGAACTAATAGCAGTATCACTTGACTCAGGTGTTCGTTTAGGTAACAAAGTTCTGAACCAAAGCCTGTGGAAATCATTAGAAAGAGCCCCATGAATTTGAACAGCTGTATTCACAGCTGTGATCCCTCATTCTGACCTGCCTCTGTGCTTTGTGTAAATATGCGTAATGAGCCCAAATCTGAAGAGTTATCTCTAGTATGAAACTCCTTACCTGGCTTCCACTGTGTTGTGAGGATTAATTGGGATTAGACTACGTTTGCAAAGAGTTACTGCCAATTAGGCTTGTTCTGGATTGGCACCAGGGACCTGATATATTGCCTCCGAGTGCTGGGCTGTTGCAGAGGGTAAGGATATCAGAGGCAGAAGCTGGTGTTGAAAGGATTTCTTAGACCTGGTCTTTCTTGCAAAGTGTAAGTGTAAAAGAGTATTATCTTTGTCTTACAATTCCTTATCACTTGAGACAGCTTAGCTCTCAAGGAGTTTAAAAGGTCTCTGCAACTTTCTGTTTCTGGTTGTGGCTGAGGGAAGATCCCCTGACTCGCAGGGCACTGGGCAGCCAGGGTTGCTATGGGGTTGCTACAGCAACTTGATTTTTCTGTGAATAAGGAGCTAACTTAGCAGGCTCTTCTGCAGCTCTCCAGCTCATGGTGTGAAGAGTAGTGAAAGCAGCTCTCCCTCCACACAGGTATGTGACCCTGCTCCTGAACTAAATCAGTTTCTCAGCGCACAGGTGGAGGTTGTATTCATTTCTTGTGAGCATACTATTGCATCCTATTGCTAGCAAAACGCTCTTGCATGCTGGAATTATTAAAAGCAAGGGCAGATGCCATTCAGCCTCTGTTTCTTGTCTGTTTATAACTCTAAGAAGAGCCCATTTACTGAAATTTAGAAAGAGTAAATATACTGATAATCAAATTATTGCACTTGCATATTAATATCTTGATAATATTTAATATGTTGCTAATATTTCACTGTCCATTTCAATTAAAAATTAATATATTCACATTTTAAACTCTAACATAAGTATAGCAATTTGTGAATCATTATCTTACATATAAAGGTCTATCATATAAAGGAGTATATACATTTATTATGAAAAATAAACATGAATGAAGAGAAATATCAAGTGTACACCTGATCATAAAATGCATGTTTTATAAGTGTGTTATAAACGAACATCTGAAAATACTGTAGCACTTATTAATTACAGGAAAAGGCATATGCGTTAATTTCTGTGTAGATTTTAAATTATATTTCATGCCTAGTAAAGATGCTGTTGTAACATAACTTAAATGAATTTTGATATGTAATTCCTGAGATCAACTCAATAAATATAGCATAGTCATGTAAGTACTAATAACTTGTGCTATTTTAGTAATTTGATTCTCTTTAACAAATGCTACACTAACTATGATATTAGTTCAGTGACTTTTTTTTTTTTACTTGGCAAAAATGTCCTATTCATAAAAAACGTGTAGTCTCTAGTTGTCTAGTTTGGGGGATTTTTTTCCATCCTGAAGTGGTGCTTCAGAAGCATTTATGTAATTGGCACAACCAGGAAAACGTAGGTTTTTTCAGTTAAATTATTATATTTTGGAAGTACTTTTTGTGTAACTGATAGTTACATGCATATTTCTGTAACATGGTTTCATTTGAAAGAACAATGCCATATCTTCCCATCAGAAAATGACATAACCTGAGAAGTTCAGGTTATCTGTTAGTTGCCTGCTTCATTCACCTCTAGTGCACGGAAATCACTACTAGTACTTTTTTCTACCGCTCTGTTCTTCATAGTTGTTAATGTTTCTTAACATGCAATAATACTACACAATTTTTCCTCATCTCTCATGACTTTCGGCTGCTGCCAAGGTATCTTTTGTGGCAAGGGTGATTTTATTTTTCAGTTGAGGTTTTGTGCATGTGTGTTATCTATGTTTTATACTTTCATTGTACTGATTAAATATCTTCTCAAGAAAAATATGAAAAGGAAAAAATCCTTTTTTTTCACACACACAAGAGTAGCACATTAGCACTTCGAATAAAGAAGAGAAAAAGCTTCCTATAGTATAAGAAAATTTGTATAATAAAGTTTTTGTATAATAAAATAGTTTAAATAAAGCCTAGCTCACCATATCCATGGGGAAAGGCTACAAAAGGTGAAAAACTCCATGGCAGTCAGCTCACATTTTCTTGAAACTGAGTATTGCTTCCTCACCCAGACTGGTGGGCACTACCCACACGGTCTATACCTCTACTGCCAGCTGGAGGGGACAAACTGCTTTTCTGAGAGTGTTTCCATTAGCTTTGTGCTGCCACTGCTGTAGTCTCTGAGATTTCCCTTCAAGGTAGAAAGCTTAATCTGGAAGGGCTTTGGCCTGTATTAATTCTCCAGGTGATTTTCTATGTTGCCCTTACCTTTGGTAGAAAACATGTCTTGCTGGCAGAGGCCTGGATCTCCTGATACTATCCCAACCACTGACTCTGACTCTCAAAGTGGGGCTGGCAACATGGGGCTGCTTAAGTAAAGCTTTCTTCTTGTGATGGCCTGATGAAAAGCAGGTTTTTTTTTTCTGGCAGTAGGCTCATAGTTTGTCTTTAATGCCTTGTGTTTGAGGTGACAAACAGTTGTGGGGAAGACCAGCATGTTGCTCAGGCCAAGGACCTGTCTCCAAGTCTGGAACATATGAACTGAAAGAAAAGGATGTCAATTATTTGACTGGTCCTCATCTCTTGAGAAGTCACCAAAAAGTTGACCTTAAAATTACCTCTTCATTAATTGGAAAAATCACCTATCTGTATGTTGTTCTTAATTATTACACCAACAAAATTATAGTGTAGCTGGCAGGCAAAAGCTAACATAAGGACTACCCAGTCCTTCATCAAAGCCACTGCCATTGTCTGGGATGATTCATTATGGTGACTATTTCTCAACCAGGTATTGCACCAGTGAAGGAGTTTTGAATTACTCCATTATTCTGTGACTTCTGAGCCAAGGAGGAGAGTTTTGCAAGAAGTGGAATATATCCAAGTAGGGGCAAGATTTATTACATTTCTCTTGACTTTCAAAAGATGACTGCTTTCAGAATTTTTTCCCCTACTGTCAAAGCCTCCTCTCTGTGCCCTCCTTAGGTTTCAGTGAGAAACATCTCTAGCATTAATAGACTGACCCAGCATTAACAGACTGACCCAAGCCTTTAGGTAACAGATTTTTTTATAGCTCTTTGCTGCTTCAGGCTCACACAGAAGCCTAAGTTATTATATTACAGTTTCTGTATTGGGTTCAGTTCTACGAAGTTCCTTCCTACCTACGTTCTGAGTGACTCTCACATGAGCCTACAGGAGTGGAAGAATCATAGTCCACTCTGTCCCTGCCTCTCTTGTGCTTTCTTCACCTGATTCTCCTGCTAAAATCACTTGAAAATAAATTTTAAAGTGATTTTGAGTACTGAGAAAGGCAGCAGTTTATGCATGCCTCTGTCAGTGAAGAAGAGCTCAGAATCAATATTTCTGGGAAAAAAATGAACTGAAACAGCTGGTGGGTCTTTTTTCCCTTAAAGAACCTCGTTACAGTTTGACAGAGAAACTCATCACTGACAGGAGCCAAATATATCACGCTGTTTCCACTGTACTGCTGCCAAGTTGGCTTTAGCCAATGGTATTTTAGGATGTTTTCCGTACCATCAGAACACATTGAGAATCACAAGGGACGGCACCTTAGGTCCTAACACTTCACAGAGCTGGGAAAACTACATCTGGGAGTCTTTAGTGGGTAATGAAGGAGCTACACAGCAGTTTGGAATGAGTCTTACAAGCTCTTGTGATGAGAAATCAGGTATTAATGCATGTTTGGGAGGATCTTTTTTCAGGGGGATGAAGACTGCTTGATATGAGTGGTTGGAGTATGCCTCAGGGCATACACTGGAAAGTCTTGAAGGCCAACACATCTGCAGTAAAAGTCTGTGATGGGAGGTGGCCAAAAAAATGCTACACCACGTCTGCAATCTTTCGCCAAACTTTCCATTAATGTCAGGTGGTAAATATTTTGAAGTTTTCTCATTGCATATTCTTCTTGCTTCACAACGTGTTTGCACTTACCAGAACCTTGTATAGCTGTCCTGGTATTGTCAGTACAGTGCACTGACGAGGGGAGGAACTGCAAGGCCGTTTTGGAGAGTTTGAGTGGAATTGTTCTAACCTTAACCTTCTAAAAGTTAGATGTCTAATTTAAATGAGTCGTTTAAATCCTCTGCAGTTGAAGGAGAGACATCAGTACCTCCAAATGATATAATATATCCTTGCTGAAAATAAACATTTAAGGAAGATGGGATGACTCTGCGGATACGCTCATATCTCTCCAATGAGAAGAGAGGAAACCAATTCATGTTCCTTAGGCCAGATGCCTACTTTTTACCTGGATAAATTTATTTGCAACTAATATTTGTAATTAACTTCAAACAAGGAAAGAATTATTGCTGTGAAACTATGTCTTTCGTTTTTTTATAGGTCCTTAGAGATAAGATATTAAAAGCAAAACTGAAACAACTGAAATATCTTGATACTACTTCTTTTAAAGTGAGGTGACTACTCCTGCTGTACAACTCTGTTCTATCCCACGGCTTTTGGAAAATGACCTTTTGGAAAGGTAGTACAAAATAGTAGTCACGATGAGAGTAGCTGGGAAAAAGACAGTGAACACAGAATTTAGGAAAAAATATTATTTCTATATTACTATTTTTATAGTTTGTGTGTTATATATTCAAATTTTTTTATAGGGAGTACTTGAAGATAGGCCATGTTCACTTTAGGGGAGCCTCTTATGCAATAGAAGTGAAGTAAGTTGTTGAGACTGGTCTGGGTGGATAGCTCATGTGCTGCTTCTTATCCATTATGGGATGTTGTGGTACCCAGAAAGTTTTCATTTCCATAGGGAATTAAACTATGTTTCATAAATACAAAATTTCACTCCCTATAAAGGAACACCTCCTACTATCTCCAATATGTGCAGAGGGGCAGAGGTCTCATCGAGCTGGTGGCATATTGCACATTTTCTTCTGGAGATGATTCATCTTCATTCTTCCTCAGTAGAACTAAGTGCACATGAGTGAACATGAGTGTGTTGAATCAGAAATAGCTTATTTGGGGACAGGAGGCACATGTTATTACCTTTTGTGGTTTCTTTGAACCTTCCACTATTGAGCAAGATACAATCCTTCTTGTGGGACTTAATAACTGGAGAAGCCAGAAGACCCCTGAGTGGTGGCAACAGGATTTTGGGTAGGGAGTGTAGAAGCCACATAAGATGATGTTAATAGAATAAGATGGATAAATAATAAATCTATGCTTTTACTTACCATAGAAAGGAGGTAAACATAATTCCTTACACCTTTTTTTCAAAATTGGAAGATTACCCAAACGATTATAGAAAATCATGTTTTGAAAGCTGAGAACATTAACCTCATCTTGTGCCCCAGGGCTTGGCACTTTACCTAACAACTAGGAGGCTGGCTTTGATTTTTTTTTAAACATTAGTGTCCTCTGAAAAATTCGGAGGGTGCAAAAGTAGAGACAGGAGTTTCCTGGAGTTTTCTAATTTGCTTGCTAACCTCAGCTAACATTGGCTAACATCTCCGCATCTGACAAGAGATTAATGTTAAGAGTAGTTTTTACAAGTCTCATAATTGGCAGGTAAAGAAAAACTGCGAGTGCCATGACTGTGGAAACACAGGAACATAAGATTGTGCTGTGCTGTACTGTACATCAGAGAATTCCCACAGGAATGTGGGAACATTTATGTGGGCATTCTCAAAATTCAAATTATATGTACCATAAGGGTATGTCATCCCCTGATGGAAAGGATCTTAACGTAAAAAAAAAAAAAAAGGGGAAGGCATTGAGGGTTTAGGAATCTCGGGGCATACAGAAAGATGATGTCTCCTCATTTATTCCCTCTGTGTTTAGAAAGCACTGCAAAGAAAGTAGTTTCCAAAAGGTCCCACTGTGAGATGTCTAGAAAAGCCAGGAATCACACTTACCTCTTCAGCATTTTCTTAGTAGCGTGTTTATTCCAGGAAATGTGGATGGACTGCATTTGGTGTTAACAACTGTGTTTGTCTTTTTCTGCTTCCTCGGGTTTTCTGTGTCTTTATCAAGCATGTGAGTGTCATTTACACTATTTGTCTTTCTCCACAGTTTCTCCTTGTGGTGTGTTTTGTCTGTTGTTGCACCACTGGGGACTCTGATGAAGTGCATAATTCTTTGCTTTTTCTGTCATCGCCCTTTATTTTCTCCCCTATAATGTCTGAACTCTGATATGAAGCCAGAGAAGACAGGACCATTAAGTACTTACGGTTTGGTTTGGTTGTTTTTAAGAAAAATAAATGGCTGATATCCAAAAGCGCACAACTTCTCTCCTAGCTTCAAATCCTTTTAGCTGGTTTCTGCAGTTGAACCTGGCAGTCCTCATTTCACTGCCAAGCACTGCCTGCTAGAAGACATTCTGCTTATATAGGTTGATAATAGGATATCATAAGTCACAAAATTACCTGATACAACTCAGCACGTATATGTTAAAAACTGAGCTTCATTACATCTACTTTAGTGCTTTTAGGATTCCAACAAAAAGACAGCAGTAGATATTTTCCTCCCTTACAAACGGTGAACACTGAATCCCATTCAATACTAACGGAGAAAATGAGCATGGTAAGGAACATCTCCATGGGCAAGTGTGAGTAACTGAAATTATTTCCTCTTAGAAGGGACAAATCAGCAGTGAAGAAGGCAGTGCATCCTGGGAAGAAAGCTGGGGCATAGTGAACAAGAGAAGTGTGCTCAGGTGGCCAAGAAGGCCATCCTGGCCTGTATCAGGAATAGTGTGGCCAGCAGGACTAGGGCAGTGTTCATCCCACTGTACTCAGCATTGGTGAGGCCCCAGCTCAAGTACTGTGTACAGTTTTGGGCCCCTCCCTACAAGAAAGACATTGAGGTGCTGGAGCGTGTCCAGAGAAGGGCAATGAAGCTGGTGAGGGGTCTGGCGCACAAGTCTTATGAAGAGCGGCTGAGGGAACTGGGGTTGTTTAGCCTGGAGAAAAGAAGGCTGAGGGGAGACCTTATCGCTTTCTACAGCTGCCTGAAAGGAGGTTGTAGAGATGTGGGGCTCAGTCTCTTCTCCCAAGTAGAAAGTGATAGGACAAGAGGAAATGTCCTCAAGTTATGCCAGGGGAGGTTTACATTGGATATTAGGAAAAATTTCTTCACAGAAAGGGTTGTTAAGCATTGGAACAGGCTGCCCAGGGATGTGGTGGAGTCGCCATCCCTGGAGGTGTTTAAAAAATGGATAGACGTGGTGCTGAGGGACATGGTTTAGTGGTGGTTTTGGCAGTGCTAGGTTGATGGTTGGACTTGATAATCTTAAAGGTCCCTTCCAACCTAGACAATTCTATGATCCTATGATCCTCAGGAGAGCGTCATACAAAGAGATATCCAAAGGAAATAAATAATGGTCATATTCGTAAAAATAGCGCATGGGAAGCATAGTGTGGAGGACTGCTTCTTTCAGCAGTTACACTTGATTCTTTAATTAGAGAATAGAGGAAAGCAAATTTACTTCACTTTTAAAGTATGTGAAACTGGAGTTAGTCAGGGTCACCAACTTTCCCTGGGAGCAAGCTTTGTACAAAGACTGTCCTACAAGTTGCGTTCAAAGGATCAGGCTCACTTTCACTCTTGCTTTCACTAGTAGGAGATAAAACCTCAAATTCATTAATATTCATCCACCTTAGATTTACTCAGCAGGAGTAGATTAGAAGAAGGGAGCTTCTTCCACAAAAGCTTAACTTTCAAATAGGGCAATATCAAAACGAGAACAGTAAACAATCAGTCAAAACACATAGCAAATACTAAACATGTGGATCACAAACTATTCTGTGCTATACGCTGGGTGTCTGGATCTAAGAATCTATTTTTTAGGAATATTTTCTCTCTTACAATTAAATAAGCCAAATATAAATCACTTCCTCTTGCTGCTGCCAGAAAAATCTTTTAAAACAATCCATTCATTTAATTCACCCGGGATGAGGAGGTATTTAAAAAGTATTTGTGCAAAAGCTTGCCAAACTGATTATTGCTAATTATTAGTAGACACTGTGCTGGGGTGACACTTTGGTCTACACAGATGTCAGTGTAAAAATAACTGATTTTTAGATACATCAAGAAAAAGAAGCTTCTGGGATGAAGTTCATTGAACTTGCAGCAAAAGAGGAAGAGCCTTAGTGCTTTGTGAGGAAATGTTGTAATCCAACCTGTGGAAAAAAAAAAAATATTCTGACATTTCCTGATTTTTATTACTTGAAAATACACTATCACAATGATTAAGCTGTAAAGGTGTTTAGCCTGTATTTTGGCAGAGAATGACTGCAGTAGTAAGGCTTTATTTATACAGCAGAGCATGCTATATAGCAAAGAATATTTGAAAATATTCTTTATCTTAAAGAAGATATCAGGAACTGGTTAGTCATAACTTGCTAATATGAGCAGTTTTAAAGTAAATGGATATTAGAGAAGTGACCAGGAACCAAATAAGTAAGTTACCCTTTTGTCTCCTTGACCTTTGACTCACTTGGATCAAAATTTGACAAAGATTGCAGCTGCTAAGTATATTACCACGAGATGTAGGTAGTGCCTTTTAGTCAGACTGTAAAAATAACGCCCCCCCCCTCAGCACCAATGCAACTTAACTTTTTCTTCTGGCAAAAAGATAAAGAGGGAACTGACGTCTCTTGGAATATATAAACACTCCCTCAGAGTTTAGAGGCTATGTGCTTGGTGGGGAGATTTAGCTGCTTGCCTTCTCGTAACTTGATGCAGGTCATGTGTTAAGTACTTGCACGTTCAGCTGAAAAGTCAGTTGCCCTTATTCAAGGTGAGTCATACGATATGTTTAAAATCAGAGGGTTTTCCTCAGAAATACTTTTAAAATCAATTGGTGGAAAGCTCTTGACAATATTTATTTGTAATATAAAATAAAATAGCAGGATTTTGCAAAGCTGTTGGCAAGAAACAGTGAAATTTTACATGCATTAGTGAAACGCTTTGTTACTATATTAGCAATGGTATTTTATGTTCAGTATTGCTGGCTTTCCCAATCGCATCTGTCTTTTGATATTTAATATTCTTGAAACTACAGTTCTAGAGTCATGTGAATTTATAAGAAATGCATCTTTTTAAAGTGGTATTTATAGCATTGACTGTTGCAGATTAAAAACTCAAAACTGTAATTTAAAAGTATGTTAAAGATTAAAAAAAAGCAGAAATAACCTCTTCCTTGCAAATGTGTCTCTTAATAATTTCAGGATTTTTACTCCCACTGTGTGACCTTGGAGAAACTGTAATTATGTTTAAAGAAACACCATGGTTTTAGGTTGTAACTCTTAACAGGAATTTTCAAAACTCATTTTAATTTTCACTATGCACACTGCTTCTTCCCCATGTAGCTGCTCTCATTTGGGGCAATAAATCTGATTCTTTGTCAGAACTGAAGTAATGCCATGTCAAGCAATGTTTAAAAATTACTATTAGAGCTGGAGAAATCATTAAGAAAATACAGATACAGTTCTTTGATTTTTATAAGGGCTTTCTTTAAACTGACATGCACAGAAGTATAAGTTAAGTAGGGAAGAAAAAATTTAACAACATTTTGCATCTTTCTTCCTATTCAGTTGCTAATAAACTGTCTTTTCAGAGATTTTAATGGACCATTTCCATTGTCAATATTCTAGTAAGGACATTTGAACCAATATTAAAAAGTACATAACCAGCACTCTAGAATGGGGCAAAAATTCTTATTAATCCTGTTGTCAAATCTAAGTTTAAATGATACTATAGTCTCATAGACAATATCTAATTTTGTTATGGTACCTTCTATTCTGCTTAAGGTAAATAATTTTTGCTTGAACATGAATTCCCAGACACAATTGCATTTGTATTGGAAATTTCTACTTTAATCTTCATTTTTTACATTCAGTTGGGATAGATGAGAATAGCTTGTTGACTTCTATGTGAAATTGAGTGTAATGTTGTGAGTGCTCTTCATTGCAGTTGTGTAATGGATAATTTGAATTGCATAAATTGAGATATGTCTAGACTGCTATTGCATTGCATTTGGTGGGAGAAGGGTGAATATTTTCCAATTTGCAAAAGCTTGAAATAGACACAAGTTATTAGCAGCCAGTTGCTTTCTAGCTGTTTATTGCTAGTGCTCGTGAGAGATACTTAGTCTGCCTAACACAAAATAAAATCCATTGGAACAGCTTGTAGAAACTTAGTTGGAAATGTATTTTGGTGGAAGGTGTATTTCTGTTGAATTTGAAAAGCTTAAGTATGCAAGCCGTTTTAGACAATGTCTAAAAGCCCTCTTTAAACATTTATGGAATAAATAAATTTCAAAATGTGTATTTCTACACTTTTTAAAAAAATCTGCTAGAATAGATGTCATTGGGGAAAAAATCAACTTGAAATATGTACTTTTCAGAATTAGTTTTCATTGAAAATTTCTGTTCCTCCTTAGATTTTTTACAAGGTGTAAAAGCAGTCAGATTTTTAAATACCTACACCACTTATCCAATGAGTTGCACAGCCGTATTACAGTTCTTTTGCCACACTAAAGATGCTGATCTTAACATAGATGCAAAGATATGAGAGTTGGTCCTAGTGACTTTCACGTAAAAGTTCTTCAAGTCTAATGAATTTCCAGATTGAGTTGGCTTTGAAGTTTGCCGTTAGCCAGGTTATGCACTCATCCACTATATCAAAGAGCCTTTGAGTGTTTTTATAGTTCAGTCAAGTCGTCTTTTGGTTATCTCTGTCAAAAGTGCAATAAGTTGCATGAAAAGTTTGGGAAAATGGATTTTTTTTCTTGATGTTACCCCTTTGATGAGTTTCTATTGCTGTTCTGGGCAAAGGCACAGAGTTACCGAGCTGGTAGAGAGGAAAGCAATTAATTAACCCTGAGGTTCAAATAAGGTGTACCTCCTCCAGCAGAAAAGCCAGGTTTACACCTGTAAAGAGACTCTTCTCAGTCCCTAGTGAAAATCAAAAACTTTAGCCAAGTCTGGTTTCTTTCTTGGTCCCTTATAAGTGCAGGTAAAGCAATCAAATGGTGAAGTTTTGATGTGGGAACCACAAGGAATGACCTGGTGGCGGGTGGATGGACTGGCTGACTTCTATAGGAAAGGTATTTTTCTGAGATGGCCTTTTGGTCATTCTGCTTGCAAGTATCCAAGGAGAAATGATTAAAATACCAAACGAGCTCAAATGTACAGAAATAGTCCTTGTAAATGGCAAGGGACCCATAAACTGCTGTTAGTGCAAGAGCAGGCAAAAGGTGGGTTTCCAATGGAGATGAAAGGAGCAGTCTGGGCTCAGGTACAGACATGATATAATTGTGCGTTTGGTAGGACATGGGAGAACACATCATTAGCCTGCTGACCATGGTACCTTACATGTCGGTGCATGCTGTATGGGTTCTTTTTTTAACAAAAGGACCTCATAAGTGCATTTACGAAAATAAAACACATGCTGTTCCTATACCTGCTTTACTATTTAGAAATTCATGAAGATTTTTTAGCCCTTTAATCCACATGAGTAAAATGGGAATTCAGGTTGAGTTCTCCTTCCGCTCAGTCTTTCTGTTTTCCTTTGCTCTCTATGTTTGGCCTTGAACACGTAATTAACTGCAACTAATAGCTGCTTTAAAATTGATTTAGAGATGATCACAGCATGTTAACAAACAGAAACTGGTAAGAATAAAAAGGATATGAACCATGACATCTAAAACAGAAAACAGCAGATTTTCTGTTAGCTGGAGGTTTAAAGCAAATAACAAACTTGAAAATTCTGTGGATGTGATTAATTCCCGAGCAAGACTAAATTGCAAATTAGGCAGCTCTTCGTCTCAGTTATTCATAAACAGTAACACATAGCAAAAAATATCACTGGAAGCTTATGTTTTACCATATCTCTCAACACTGGTATCATTCTGATTTTCTTTACAACATCTTTTGCTAGGGGACGGATCTTAAGCTGTGTTAACACATGTTACCAGCAACTGTGGTTTTCCAATGAGTGATTGCAGACACTTTTTTTTCTGAGGCTAAATGATCTTGAAATAGAAAGTGTTACATCTTTCAGCGATCAAAATCTAGACTCACTTTAAGAAGTCTGCCTTTCTGTAAGGCAATTGGGATTGATGAAACTAGGTGATGGTAAGAATGCCGCTCTAAAAGGGAAGTCCAGCCATGCCTTTGTCATGAAGTCGCTGAAACCAAGTTTTACCCCTTTAGTAGTAGACTGCACTGACAGAGATCTGGAGTGACAGATTTCTCATACATGCCTCCCATTAGAAGCTGCCATTCCCACCAAGGTGCTGATGGACCTTGAGGACTTCCTTACTGGCACAGTGCAGAAACAGCCTGGGTAGCTCACACTCGTGGTGTAAACTCCTAGTTTTGCCTGAAGTGGGAGCCATGGGCATTGCAGGCTGTGACAAAAGCAGAGCGCTATAACCTCCTCCTTTGGCACAGACAGATTTTAGAGAAGGTGCTTGCCTCAGGAAGAGTGTCAGCTGAATAGTAATTATGTCAGTTTGCCCTAATGCAACAGAGCCAAAAAAAAAAAAAATCTTGCAAAATGTACGTGCAACTTTTTTTTCTTGGCACTGGTTGCCACTGTCTGGCTGGTTTTGACATGTTATCTTCCTACCTGCTTCACCTCATGCACTTTGTACTTTGAGCTTTGGAATGTGATTTTTGTTCACTCTCTCCTTATATTAGCAGCTTCTCTCAGGAAGATCAGTGAGTCTTTTGGGACCAACGAGTGAGAAAAAAACATCAGGCCTTACAGCAAGGATATTTTTACATTGTCTGTCTGCACCCTGACAAAGGAGAGGAATGGTCTGTAACAGGAACTGTGGGCTTCTCACTGGGGCCATCATCGGTGCTGTGCTGGCTATCTTCGGAGGAGTTCTAATACCAGTTGGAGATAACCTTATAGGCAAAGCAATAAAAAAGGTACAAGTTTTTTCTTTTTTGTCCAATCTATATGGTTTGTGGTTAATGAATAGTTATTGTTACTAAATCTTGTGTTCTGTTTCTGCTTTTTTCCTTTTTTTTTTCTTTATTAAACCTAGTTTTTGTAATATATGCAATCTAAACTGCCCTGGGAATAGATGCTGCAGCAATATTTTTTTAGTATATTAATTATATTATCATGATTACTTGCTTGATGTCTTTCATGCCTCACATGAGAAGCCAAAATATTGTTTTCAAGATGTGCTTTCAGTAATTTAATTTAAACTTTTTTTTTTAATTTTTATTATGTTTGTTTCTAGTTTCTTTTTTTTCCCCCACGATGATCTGCTTACTTGTTTTTCTGCATTTTTTTCATATTTTGGTACTGACTCAAGACACTTATATTTACATACTGCAAAAAATTTAAACAAACTTCTGGTGCTCCAGAATCTATTCCTACACTTACATGCATTCAGCTCACATCTGTGACTATATAATCCAAGTCAATGTTCTCCACAAGACTACAGAATCTGATCATACACATCTCCTTGACTCAAGGAGTGTGAAGAAGAAGTAGAGTATTGTAGACCTGGCAGACACTTTTTTTTTTTTTCTGATTTTTTAAATAATTTTATTTCTTTAAAATCTAGTTTTGTTTTTAAAGAAAAGTGGAAAGTTAATTTGTTAAATCTTCAGCGAAATGGGTGTGTAACTGAAGGTCTAAATCATGGAGTAATCTGGAGTGAAAGACCATGGAAGCCCTGGGCTGTCCACCATGGAGTGCCCTTGGGGTCACTGCAGCCAAGGTGGGCTCTCCTACAGTAAAAAATCTAGAAACCTTAAGGTCTTTGGCTGATGGTTAGTCCTCTTAATGATCCGCTGGGCCACTAAAGACTGTGGAGATCTTGGAGATACCCATTCAAAGGCCCTTCTGGAAGATTGACTTTGTCAACAGCTGTTGGAGTCAGTTGAGGAGGCGGATGTATGAACTGCCAGGAAATGTTAAACTGTCTGTTGAGTCTTTGTCTAGATTCTACCATCACTTTTTTAAAAAATTGGAAAAAAAACAGCTTCTGCATAACATTTTAATTTTGTCAGCAAACTTAGTCAAAACAATGAATATAGAGAAACTTTCCAATTCTTATTGTATTTTTCATGACATTTTCAAGTTTATAGAGAATAAAAAAATAAATTCTCACTAGATAATGTCTCGCCCACCTTGCAACATATTACAACAAAGCCATACTCTCTATATTTGCAAATAATTTTAATTTATTGACATATTGAGAAAATGGCAGGTTTTTAAAAACCTTATAGTTTTAGAAGTGTGTATCTCCTTACATTAAATATTTACTTTGAGTTAATCCAGAGTGTTGTCTTCTGCCATTAAGTATTTTCAAAGCAAATTACACATATAAGAAATGTTATGTGTTCATCTGTTTATTTATAATAATGAACCAGTTATACAGCATGGTTTGCAAACGTCTGCATATGAAATTATACCTGCATGAGTTCTTAGTGGTAAAGTATTAGAGTAATTTTTTCCCCAACCTCTTTATAATTTTCTGCATTGTGATCATGTTTCAGATGCTCGTACCTGTTTCAAGGCAGCTTGTTTGATATATATATAAAAAGGAAGATTTGTACCAGTATTCATATAAAACAGAAAAGAGTAAATTTGCAGAAGCTTTATTTATAGTTATATATAGATATTTATATTTATAGATAGCTTTTTTCCTAAGCAGAAGTCGTACTAGATTATTTTTTTCCTATTTATCATGGTGACTCTTTAGTGAGACCATGGGACTCAAAGACAATTTATTTCCAGAAAAGACATGCCAAGGTGCAACAGCTGAAATATGTCATCAGTTCAGCAGGTGCTCAAGAGCGACTTGAATCTAACTAATTCTGATTTACCTGTGTTGATGAAAGGGCTAGTAAGAAAAACAAATATTTGTTATTCACTGCATTTATATTTAAGATAAATACAGAGCTGACTGTAAAGGAAACAGGTCTGCTGAGCAGAGCATGCTGAAAATATTTTTTTTTTTTTTTTAATCTTTCACTTTTGGAAATGTCATTTTTAAGGAAATGTTTGGTAGAAACAGATCACTTTCAATGACAACTTTATTTGGAATTTCTCAAGAACAGAGACTCTAGGACAGGAAAAAACCTAGTGAGAGAGATCTTCTCTCAGATATGGCCTGTAAGCATTTATATTTCCATTTGGACTCATATGAGGCAAAGCCTGAACCTGGGTCCTCACCCACTTCGTGAAAACAAATGTCAGGATGACATGTTTTTAATAACAGGGAAAAACTGTTTCAAATATCACCATTATATGCAAAATCATGTCTTAAATTCTGCGCAGTTCAAAGCTTGAAAAAAGACCCCTAGTTGTTCTCCTGCCTATCCTATCTCAGAGTAAATCCCAGTTCTTTGCACAAGTTGACAGCAACACAGTAAGACCAAATCTGTATTTCTAGGGTAAATGAATTTTGTTATAAAATGTTATTGCTGGATTACAGAAACAAATGCTGAATATTTTTTTTTTCTCCTGAATGAATAGTTTTAGGACACTTCACACTATAACAAGACAAATTGTCATAAATTAACTTGTTATCAAGATTTAGTCAAATCCCATTATCATCAATTTACTCTCAAGCAAGTCCAGATGAGCTTCTTAGCATCTCCCAATAAATAGGGACAACTTTGATTTAAAAAATCAATGCAATCAATAGTTCCTACCATTCTTGTTCTGCTGGGAGCAGAAGCCTGAGCGTGCTTCCCTTAAGCACACATCCTTGCAGCTTACCGAACCCTACCAGCCTCATTTCTCCTTTATTGCAGTCATTGAGAGATTAACCTGAGCAAACACTGCAAGATATATTTTGCTGTAAGGCTGCAGACTGCTGTTGCAGCAAAGAGAAAGCATCTGCAGGTGTATAGACAATCTCAGGTGCCCTTAGAAATTTGCAGAGACTCTCAGGGTATAGGCTGTTATCTCCCAGCAGGCAGGTGCCGTTCTCCACCCATGAGCAGCATACGGGTGGACAACCCAAAGTCCATGTAACATGGAACACCAAGATGTCACCTCTTCATGTGTTCCGGTTTATTAACATTCATCTGTGCTTCAACACAAAACGCATTGCTGTGTTTTCTAACTCCAGACCGCATTACTTGTGTCTCGCATCTTTTTTGCATAAGCTGTTTCCACTCCTGCCTCCAGTGGGGGACAGGGTTTTAAAGATTTTCAACATTATATATATATATTTTGAATCTTTTAAAGGCTCTTTAAAGAAGCAGTTACTTGAAGAGCACACTCAAAATGACACCACCACCAGCAGCATCTTGGCAGGGATCCACTGAATGGGATTAGTGCTAAGATATTTCAGCTCTGATACTATTCAGGGAAAGGAGACTTCCCCCTTTAAAGGTGCCTTTAGATTTCAGTACCAAAGAGCAAAAATCCTAGTTTCCCCAAGCACTGAATCTATCCAGAGGGGAGAAGTGCCTTTCCACGAAGGCCTTAGGGGTTTAGAAAACTGTCCTTGTAAGTTAGGAGTGAAACATGAAGGTTTCAGAGTTGTTTTAAAAAAATCTTTTGTTTGCTGCTATCAAAATGTGCTTTTTTAAGTGACTCCACACATTTTGGTTGCACATTATCATGTCTGTTATCATTATTATTAGACATTATCATGTCTAACATTAAAAAAAAATCAAAATGAAAGGTGAATTCAAAACAGCAAATCAGAAAGCTTTCATCTGATACTGTTGAAAGAAGATATTTTGACATCGCTCAATTATTACTTTTTGCCTTTCCCTCCCTTAAAACAACATTATTTATTTAGGCAAAATTCCTATAATTTCATTTATGATAAAACTTTTTTTTTTTTCAGCTGATCAGATTTTTTTTTTCAGCTAGGTCTAACCACTCAAACCCATTGGTGGCTGATTCATTTGCCAGAAAGATATTTATCAACACTTCTCTAAGAGCTTTTGCTTTCTGCCTGAGCGTATCAACACAGGGGGTTAACAGAAGCCACATAATGTTACTTAATATTTTGAAATCCTGATTAATTGATAACACAGAATGGTGTATGATTTGCCACAATACCTCAGTGCTGCACTCTTTCTGTAGAGTCCTCAGGGTTAGTCTCTGCTATTTTTAGAAATAAAGCTATCAATTTTGGCTATTATTATGTTTAGCCATCTGTCTCTCTACATATCTGTTATCTATGATTGGCCAGATTATATCTCCTCATCCACTGGAGGCATAGAAAACACTTCTAATTTAAAATTGTGTTTGTGACTTTCATATGCCACTTCTTTATCTAAACTAATGAAGCTAGAGCAACTGCTGGCTCTCAGCAGAACAAAAGTGATCTAATCACACATATTCCAGCATTATCAATGATAAACTTGATTGGCTTCCATAATTTTTTATGATCAAGGACTGAAAAAGGACTAAATGTTTTGATCCAACAAAGACTGAATAGAACGGCTAATAATAAGCTAATAATCATCAGTTAAAAAGTAATATATGGTTATTTGTACTTTCAGCTGCAAAATGGAAGATTATCTGCTTTCCTGGAACTTACCTTATTCAGTTTTACAGAATTGTGTTGTTTGTTTCCTCCAGCTTACATATGCAGCCCAACACATACAACACATAGAGATAAACCAGTAACAATTTTGTGACAGCTTAAAGTATTCACGGCATCTGTCAGTTCCCAGAAAATGGCATCTTTTGTCCATCTGGCCAGATCCTTTGTTAGGACAGCAACTTTGTCTTACATTCTCTATTTCTTCGTCATAAATCATGATGGATGAATTTAGCGTAAAGCAACAAAATACAGCAATCTTCTAGTGCTGACTGCTCAGCATTTCTTGAATTTATGTATTGCCAGTTGACCCACCACAAGTGGGAGAAAAATTGTGTCAGAAGGAAAAGGGGTTAAAGTTCCCATTGATTTCACTCAGTCTTGCACAGTTAGGTCATGAGATGAACTTGACTGTGTAACGATTACATACTGTATAGCTACTTTTGCTAACAACAGTTAACTATTGCCTTAGATATTAGAGCTGATGTAGGTTGACTAGGGAGTTGAGAAGTGATTTATATTATCAATTGCAAGTTAGTAGCTTCCCAAATTACCCTACTTTTCATAATATCCCAAAGCATGGCAGTGTTACTTGGGGAAAATACAAGTGACCAGCCATAGAGAGGGGTAATATTTAGGGCTGGTCCCACCAGTGATCAGACAGCCAAAACCCAAGGGCTGGCTGGTGTGAGGATATTAGTTTTATTAAATGAAGACACCAATAAAGACAGAGACAGATTTTCTTCCCCTTTAACCCACAATTTGCACTCTTGAAGTATGTGACAGAGAATCATACGCACCTCCTTTGTGGGAGAAATGTTATTAACAATAATGGCTGAATGCCACCGAAAATAATGATTTTGCTCCCTTCCTCCCCCTCCCTCTTTTGTCCTCCTGCTTCCCTTGTTTTAACTCTTATCTGATCCTTCCCCCTACCCACACCACCCAGCCAAGCGGCTCACTGGTAGAAAGGTAACCCAAAAAAAAAAAAAGGAAATAATCATCCTCCAGTCCAGCAGGCAGAAACAGCTCCCTGAGGAATGAGAGCTGGCACAGAGGAAGGGGGAGGCACGCGGATCAGGTACTGGGAGCTACGGGAGCCAGCTTGCCCCTTTGGGTGCAGCACTGTCAGGTTGGATCAGCTGTCCCCTTGAAGCATCCCCCAAGAGTGTCCACGGTGGCATTAGCACGGAGTAAATGATGGGCTGCAAATCCACACAGTAATTCCTTGTGACCTGGCTGTCCCATGTACTTAGGTCCCAGTGACCTCTTCATATCATGCCCAAAGCAATTTTTCTCTGTTGGCATTTCCTAAGGGTATAATATGGACACAGTAGTTATTCTTGCATGAAAAATAAACGAGAGCCACCCCACCTCTTTAGGTGGACAGCAGATTTGTTCTAGATTGATAAGAAAGTACGTAGTATAGTAAACTGCAGTCAGGGGCGGTACAGAAAGTACATGAAAAGGTTTGTCACATAGTCTATAGTCTCAGTTTACATGGAAAGTTGTCCTGGTTGTACTAAAAAGCTGGTATGAAGTCCTGCACGCTCTTAGCTTTCCCTGCAATAGCAGAGAGGGGATTAGAGGTGAAGATCCACCCTTTGGAAAAAGTAAGATCGTTTACAGGGAGAAAGCTGTGAGGAAGCATGTTCCTTATATTCTTCCAAGTCAACAAAGTCGTAAGATTTGACTATTGCAGTGTAAACATTGTTCAAAGTGCTCAAAATGTCTAAAACTGGAGGCAGGCTGAGGACTATTTCTGTGCCTTTCCAGGATGGGAGGAGAGGTCCTACAGCTCAGGCACTCTGAGCAAACTCTGCAGTGGCAGGGGAGTTAGCGTATCATTCTGTGCCGTTATAACCCCTAGAAAAGGGTTATAAGGGGAGGGACGAACGGATGTAAGGGAAAACTTTTAAGAAGTAAGTAACACTGCTTTAAAATCTATTGTCACAAGGTTGAAACTTCTCTGTTCACCTCTCTGCCTGTGCGTTGTTGACTTCTACAGAGATTAGTTTGTTCTCTCGACCATATAGCTGCCAGGAATCCTTAACCATTTCCCTATCCCAGTTATACAGAGGCAGTATGTCGAATCCTGGCATCTGCCCCTGTCCCAGGACCCTGCTGAGTACAGATCACAGACAGACTCTGAGCAGACTGAGTTGCGCCTTTCTTTATATCAATCTGTTTCTCCCAGATCCTTTGAGCAATTCTGTGTGGAAACTCAAAGGTGATTTCCAAATCGTGTTAGCTTTTCCGTCTTCGCCAAGGAGTTGGTCTGCCCCATGCTGGATCACAGATGTGATAGAGTCTTTGGCCTCCTGAGGTTTGCAAAACAAGGCTGAAGAGAACTTTAGCTGTCAGGTCTGAGTTCAAGACCTCAAGCTGATAACACATTTGCTGCGCAAAGATTTCCTTCCCCTCTCACACAAATGCACTGGACAGCAAGCCCGGTGCTTTACACCACCAGCAAGGCATCTGCAACTCCACCATACAAACAGGTTTTCCACAGACAGAGCCCTGCCTGTGGTACGAGTTCTCCAAGGTATGGTATTAATTTCTAACTGCAGTGGTTCTTAATTGGTAGTATCGGTTTTTTTTGATGGTGCTTGCTAAGCAAACTCTAGAGGCAGAAACTTAAGCTAGAAAGAAAATCTAACAACTTGTAGTTTAAAATGTCTTTTCTTGCCATCTGGGGGGATTCCAGCCATTTAATTCCTGGGACTCTATGAGCTGTGCAAATTAACTAATTAATATTGCACCACTCTAATAAAAAAGTATTTTATATGTTGGATCCAGGCAGCCTAGATTTTTCTTCTTATTGAAAAAACTTCTCGGAATTTTTACTACCAAAGGCAAAACCTACATTACCCCAGGGCTTTGGGAAAATAATATAGAAAAAGGCCTGATGTAGACCAGGCAAAGCATGCATTCTCCTGACAATAGCGGGAACATACCTTTAAATTTTCCTTTCTGTACAGTCCCAAGGACTGAATAGACATTTACTATATTGTGGTTGAGTGCCACAAACATAAAGCTGTTGGTTACTCTAGAGTGGTTCCTGATGTCCCGTCTTGTCCTCATAGCCATATTTTGCCCTCATTCCCTAGACCTGGGAAACCTTCCTTACAAAATGTTATCAAAACTAGAAATATTTCTTAGAAAGTCTCAGTTTTGGTGACATGAGTTTTCTGACAAAAAACAGTCCTGCATGAACACTATTTGCATTCTCTGGGTGCAAAATTACTTATTTCCTGAGTAATGCTCAGAGAGAATTCTCATTTCCTTCCCTGGGCTATTTGCAAACATATGAAAAGCAGTTTATGGATTCTGAAAACCACTGGGTATCTTTCAGTCATTCAAAGACTTTCTTTTTACAAATAATCAGTGGATTTGTCAAGTATCTGGGAACTAAGGCAATGCCTGACCGCAGCAGTAGGAGAGTTTTGCTGCTGGCTATGATAGCAGTTATATCAGCTTTATGGTCACTTATTTCAGGGGGAATCACTTTTGCTGTCACTGAGCAGGAATGTCTGGCTGCCTTCAAATGTTGGCCAAAAATGTGTGCTGTATGCCTCGTACTGATGATAAAATAGCATTTTTTTTCTGTTTGTTTGTGCATCTTCTACAATCATCTGGAAAGTAAATGCAGCTTGTCACTTATTTTTGGTGGCTAATTTTAGCCTTGATTTTTGTCCTTTTAGGAAGCTGTCATTGCAAATGGTACCATTGCTTTTGAAAATTGGCTTGTGCCAGGAAGTTCAGTTTACAGGCAATTTTGGGTTTTCCATGTGTTAAATCCTTCAGAGGTATTAGACTTGGGAGCACGTCCGAAACTTGAACAAAGAGGACCGTACACATACAGGTAAGAAAAGCCCCCTTCGTATCAGAAGTCTTGTTAAAGTCAGAGAAAGTTTTGCTGAGTTAAAATTTGTTTTTGAAATTCCAATGTCGTATTTTAGTCAGAGTTGACAAAAATGCCTAAATTGCAGCTACACACAGCGATCACAAACGCTTTCTGTATTGGGTCTTACGTTGGGAAAACGCATATAGAAATAGGTAATTGGGTGTGAAGCTGTTTGCTCTTGTGAAAAACGATTGCTCATTAGCAAGTTGTTTGCCACAACAACACACAGGCACTTTGCATTTGTTGCTGTTCAGTGTTTCCCAACTTTTTACTTAGAAGAAAATATGCCAGATGCCCTAAACCCAAGAGATTATTTTATCACTCATGTATCACTCATGTTTATTTTAATAATATGTTCAGTTTCTATGCTCCTTTATGGCTTATTTTTAATCTATAGCTTTTCCTTTCTCAATTTCTCCTCTGAAAACTGTTAGTTTTTCTGAATGTACTAGCTAGGGCCCAGGTGCAGCAGTTCATCCCCATTCTGGGAAGCTTTTAATAATTTGCATAATTTTAAATATGATGTTGACATAGGACTAGTTGATGCTTTGTGAGTCATTAAGCCCAATACCCAGCTACCACTGGCACCCTTGTTATGAAATTGCTTTCCTAAAATGATAAGAAATTTCTTTCTTCTTTTTGGAAATGTGTATTATATTTGCGAGATAGTTTTGGACTGCAACACCTAAAACTGAGGGGCTTTGATGACAAAAAGATTATTTATTTCTCATTGCAATACCTGGGTTCATAAAGGACCTGGGAAGGCATAGGAAATGGTTACGCAGGAACCAGGAAACAGCCTATTTTCTCAGAAACAAATGTCTGCCAGATGAGCCTAGATGAGACTATGTAAGAAATGATGACTATTGCGCTTCTCACTGCTGCAGTCATGCTCACCTGGGACATTGGCTCTACCCAAATCACTGACACTGGGTCTCTCTCTCTCTCAATCTCTTCCTTGGCCTTGAAAACACAACTGTTCCCGGGATTCTGTTGGGAAGTGGGAAACCGTGTTGTAAGTCTTTTGTTTCCAGTTAGAAGTACCATTAATGGGAAAACAAATGTCCAAACTTTCAGGGAGGTGCTCTGCACATCAGGCTATTAATTAAAATGTCATGTACACAGCCCAATCTTGAGAAGCCAAGATCCATCTGCTTTTGGGGTAAGGTCCACCTGCACAGCCAGGCTGGAAGGTCTGATGGAGTACCCTGAAGGTCCCTTCTGGGATGGAGCTGGGACAAGCTTTGTGGGCCCACAGCATAGACTAAATCATATGGTGCCTGCTGCATGCTGCCCCCACAGAGGGGTCAGCAAGAGGATGGGGACCTGAAGAGCTGAGCTAAAGCCAGAGCTGCAGCAGCTCAGAGATTTGTACCTTAGTGATCTGCTGACAGGGCATGCTTGAGAGGCTTATGAGAATTTCAGTGGAGCTGAAAGGCTGCTTATAAATCTCCACATGCATTTGAAATATTATCAAAGTGACTCCCACTATGGATTTAACAAGTAATCTGTTTTGTTGTAACACAGACCTATCAAATCAAAACTTAAAAGTGTTTATTAACCATTCTGAGTCATCCCCTTCTAATTACGTGCAACCATGAGAAAGCTTAGGAAAAAAATGACAAACCATAATTAATTTAAAATAAAATATAAAAAGATACAAGGTCTATTGTTGAAATAAAAATGAAAAAGAAATATTTATTTTCCTTTAAGTATCAAGAAAAAAATCCATTAGGCACTAAGGAAATATTTCCAAAAGAAAAATATTTTACAGAAAATGGAATTTTTACTTATATTCACATGAAAAGTTTAGAATCCTTTCAGTGGTTATAAAATGTTTAACTTTCATCTACAAAAATGTGCATCGAATTTTAAAAAAACTTCAGTCAGGCATGGTTATATGTTATCTTGAAAATCAAATGTTAAAAATATTCTATGTTTTTATTTTGTATTTCAAGGGTGCGATATTTACCCAAAGAAAATGTCACGGAAAACTCTGATGGCACAATATCCTACATGTTGCCTAACGTTGCTCGTTTTGAACCTGATATGTCTGTTGGCACAGAAAATGATACCATCACGTGCCTCAACCTTGCTGTTGTTGTAAGTAAAGAAACAAAACCACAATGTCCACACTGAAATGTTGAGATACTGGAGGAAATAGGGGAGAAGTTAGTGTTAGTAAGACTGAAACTGCCACAGGATAGGTTTCCTCTCTGTGAACTCAGATGACATGTCAGCTACACTGACGATAGTTATATTACTGTCTTTAAAAAAAAAAATAAATCTGAGGACATATTTCATATATATTAAGGTTTCCTTATATTCCCAGAGTAATCTTAATGCTAAATGAAATTTGACTTATTCCTGTCAATGGAAGCAAAGTCATTATTTTAGATGGGATGTGTCAAAAAACATCCTCCTAGTCAATTTTAGTATGGGAATGAATCAAGAGTTTGTGGATGGATTCCCTTCCTGTGTGAGATGCAGCATGAACAGTACAAGATGGATTTACTACACTCTTTCCATAATATCCTCAGTCCTGCTTTGCGGGGAAGGCTGTATTAAATCCCATGCTCGGTGTATGCATGGCCTCACTGCCCCAGCTGCTTGCTCCCCATGGTGACCCTCAGCACCGCTGCAATGGCGTCGTCTGGGCTTTCCTGTCCTACTGAGACCTTAGTCCATCAAAGAAAAGCACAGGAGTTCCCACCTAGAGTAGTGCTGGAGCCTTTTCAGTCCAGCTGTTTTTGTGTTGTCACAGGCTTTCACTGTTTGCCTTTGATTAATGTTTACAGTTTTCCTATTTCTATTCAGCCCTGGTTGTGTTGCCTGATTGTCTTGCACTAACTGGGTGTCTGCGTGTGAGTGTTCAGGATCGCTGTGAGAGGGTGGGTGTTAGGGGCCTGAGAAGGTGGGTGTTAGGGGCAGAGTGAAGAGACGCTTAGTATTAACACGATATAGAATCATAGAATCAATCACGGAATCATAGAAGAGCCCACGTTGGAAGGGACATCAGACGATCATCTGATCCAATCTTTTCTGAGAAAGGGACCCTAGATGAGATTTTCTAGAACTGCGTCCAATTGCACCTTGAAAACCTCCAGTGATGGGGACTCTACTACGTTCCAGTGATTGTTCTCACTGTAAAACAACTTATTTCTTATATCAAGATAAAACCTTTCCTGGTGCAACTTGTTCCCATTGCCTGTTGTCTACTCCATGTCGATCCTTGTGAAGACAGAGCCTCCATCCTCTTTCTAGTCACCCTTTAAGTACTGGAATATTGTGACAAAGTTCACCTGAGCCTTTTATTCCCCAGGGAGAAAAGACCTGCTGTAGGTGTCCCTGCTGTGGCAGGGGGGTTGGACTAGATGATCTCCAGAGGTCCCTTCCAACCCTGACCATTCTGTGATTCTGTGATTCTATGACCTAATAAATAAAGGCAAATGACCTTATTCAGACCAGGTATATTCTGTCTGTGTCCTAACTTAGGCCAGCATCTCTCTTTTGGAAAGCTGATCTTGTTTTCTGTACTCAGAGTCCTTCACGTCACAGTGTTAACTAACACTGCTCAGCTCCCACACTTTGGACCATGTAGGTCTTTATGGGTCTAAGAACAGACTCCTGTCTGGAAGCAGCCATGTCAGGGGAGATGGGAACAGAGGATCCAAGCCCCATTTTGCTGTTCAGAAACAAACTGGTCTGAACCCAAATTCCCAGAGAGGATCTGCCTACCTTATTTGAGAGCACTGACTTCATTCCAGTAGAGCCCACTGTTTATATCGTAACCTTGTCATCAAAATACTCTCAAGGGAATTCAGACAGATGTTTTTCACACTTTCTTAACCCTGAGGGGATTGAACCCACATCTCCTCTGTCTCATAATCTTCTCATATCCATGCGTTCTGCTTATTCTTTGTTGAAGTTCAGACAAGAGTGGAAGATTCACGGGGTTGAGGAGGGCAGGAAATGAGAGCAAAAGAGACTCTCCCATTACTATCCCCATAGCACTAAATACAAAGAGATGGTCTACTAAAGGGCTAAGCATTTGTTCTGAGAGAATGACTTGTTTTTACACAGATTTACTTATGAAAATTGATACAATTTCCTGCTTCACCAGACAGGCCAATATAGGTAATTTCTGTTTGCTTTCCACAAGCTATTCATTGCCTTTAGGGACTCGACTTTGTGTTTATGCCTCTGGGAATGTTCACTACAATTACTGCTGGTAAAGCTACATTATTCTTCATTGAATTAGGAAATGTTATCCATTATTTAGAATTAAAGCTGTTCAGAAAGAAAGATTTGTTTGTTGTAAATATGTATTCTTTCTTAGTAAAGAAATAATGGAGACTCAGCACTTTGTCAGTTTTATGAGTAGTACAGTTGTATTGCTGCTAGCGTAACCGCAAATCTAAACCGCTTGTCTAAGCCAACAAGTAACAAGGCTTGTATGTTTTTACTTACATGTTTATAATGTTGGTGTCTGAAGTGTGTGACATATTGTCATGGTTTGGGCTGGAGATGACAGAAAAGAGGCAGAAAACCGAAAGTGGTACAACCGTGTTATACAGATAGGGATTTGAGATTATTGCTTGGAGATATTAGAAAGCTGTCTGGCCATGGTCCTGGGCAACTGGCTCTCAGTGGCCCTGCTTGAGCAGGGAGGTTGGACCAGATGACCTCCAGAGGTCCCTTCCAACCTCAACTGTTCTGTGATTAGGGATGATCTAGTGAACTCATGTAAGCAGTAAAGAGAAATTGTCTGCTTTTGTGTAAGTTATGCACAGTAATTGTTTTTTTTTAAGGAACAGTTTTAAGTAGAAACTTAACTTGCAGTGAGCTGCAACTCTGGAAACCAGCTTTGCCAGAGATTTCTTGGAGTCCAAAGTTAAAGATAAGTTCTCAATAAAAAGAACATGCATAATTTTATGCTAAACATTAATTTTATTGCTGTTGTAGGCTGCACCTGCCTTGTATACAAACACTTTTATACAACTCCTATTAAACACTTGGATTAAAGCTTCTAAGTCATCCATGCTGCAGAACAGAACAGTGAAAGAATTACTGTGGGGATACAAAGATCCCTTCTTAAACAAGGTCCCCTTCCCCCTGGACCCAGTTCTTGGAGTCTTCTACCCGGTAAGTGAAACCACTCAGGAGGCAAAGCCTTCGGGTATCATTCTGTAAATAAAGACTAAGGCAGCTGCTGTGAGGAAGAAAAATCTGACAATGCTGCAGTCAGGTTCAGTACTTGTAACCATTATTCCTTCTTCTTGTGTCTGTTACAGTATAATGGGACATCTGACGGACTTTACAACGTCTATACTGGGACAGAAGATATTAAAAAAACAGCAATAATTGAAAGCTATAAAAGCAAAAGGTATCACAGCATTGTGTAATTAAAGACCATACATATTTTCAAGGTATGGTTTTTAAGGCTCGATTCAGTAAGAGCTATGGATAAATGGAAAACCTTCAACAATTCAAGGAAAGGTGGATCAAGCCCTGGGCTTAGCAAAACCACCTCTCTTTTTCAGCTATTAATGATTCTGTTAGGAGCATGGATTTAAGACAATTATTGATTCTTTGATTCAAATAGTTTCTTCTGTTTTGCATACTGAAGTAGGTACATCCCTTGTATCCTATTCTAATGCATCATATAATTTACCTGAATAAATGCATGAACATTTCTACCCTCTGACTTTGCTAATGAATCAGCCTTATACTGGAGCAGTTATATTTACTAATACAGGTAATGAAATGGATTACACGTTATAATATACTACATGCAGCATGACTTTTTGGTTTTGTCTTAAAGGAATCTCTCGTACTGGGAAGGTTACTGCGATTTGGTTAATGGCACAGGTGAGTCTATTAAAGTTTTTAAAACTTCAACACATTTCTTGATATTGCAAGGGAGTAATGAGATATAATATTTAATTCCCCTGGGCTTTGAGAGCTCCATATTCTGTATATTAAATGTCTATATAAATATGACTGTATATATATTGCTACTAAAATACATGCATATGTGTGTATCTATTAAAAAATATGCTATACAGTACTGTACATTATTTTATATATACATGTACACACCCCCTCTTCAGGTAGAGTAGATGTGGAAGAGACACAAGAAAAGAATCAAGTTCTCTTTTTCTACTAATTATCTTTATGGTATGATATAGTTATTCTTTTTTTTTTTTGGTATAGCAGTTGAAAATTATCTTTGCATTCTAATAATGTACATTCATTTACAGTGTTGAAAAATAAAATCAAATGCACCAGAATAGTCAGAAATTTTTTTTACTGAGGTATGAAAAGAAATTGCAGTGGTAAGGGAGAAGGTTCTCAGACAAGTGGTTTGGAGGCCACTAGCAGGTGAAAATGGATGAAGAAGAGAAGTAGTTTATCTTGGGATGAATAAACCAGACTAATATTTTTGAATTTGCTTTTGGAATGCATATGAAAACAGTTGAGTTGTTTAAGGATACATTTGTTCAAGGTGATATTTTTCTTCTGATGAGTGAAAGTGTCGCTGTGAGGACACCAGAATCTGTTGAGCTGAGGCTGGCAGATGTCATGGTGGAGGCTTTTGCAAACCTCTGCAGGCCTTCAAGTGAGCAAGTATCAAAACAAGAAAACAAGCAGGTTTTTGCGTTTGGTTGTTGTTGTTTTTTTTTTTTTTTCCTTTTCTGTGCTGCTTTATCTGGCATAGATCATTTTACTGATAACCCAGCACATGTGGCAAGTTATTTTGAAGTATTTCAAATACATCACAAGAATATGACTTTCCAAAAGTCTGTGAATCAGGAAGGACTAGTTCCTTTTTAAACTATGTAATTAATTTTATAAGAGGCAATATTTGCTTAGGTTCTGGGACTTTCCTTCTTTCTTATGGACCCTGAACCCTTTTTTCCCAGGGTCAGCTTTTTGGTTTTCCTCCTTTCACAGCTGATGGAATAAATATACTTAGCTAACTAGGCTAAGTGGTCCAGTACAGTGAAAATGTTGAGACTTTCCTTGTTAGCAAAGGTTATGGCACAGTTTACAGGAGCTTTCAGTGTGACTGATCAGGAGAGACCATGTGTTTAGAGAAGCAGCAGGCTTAAAAAGTCTTGTAAGTGGTGAGAATTCCTTCTTATCTTGCAAGCTCTCAAACCAAAGCGCACCATGTATAGTACAAGTAGATATCTAGATAAAAATAATAAGCAGTATTCTTATTTGGGGGTTGAAATAAGTCCATGTTTGCAAACTCTCCAAGACTGCCAGGATTTAGAAATAGTGTGTCTAGGATGATCTTGGATCTTCTTTAAGAAAAAGTGCTTCTGTCAGCAGTGGGCAAGTGGCAGTATGTAATTTAGCTTTCTCGCTTTTGCCAACTAGATTCAAAGATATCACAGATGTTTTCAATCCCTTGGTTATGGCGACTGACTAAGAAACTAAACAGAAGTTGTAGCAAGAAGTAACAAATGTACTGGTTAAAGGTTTGTTACAACACCTTGTTTGGGAAAATGGCAGAGAGTCTTACTTAACTCTGGATGCTTGCAATGCAGAAATGCGCATCTGAACTGGCTCTCTGTGTTCTTTTTATAATGAGTGGAGAAAATGACATCACCAAAGTGCTACTCCTCTGACCTATTTGCATGTGTACCATGGGGTGAGATGGCTTGCACCCGAGAAATGCTTCCTTCTCTCCCTTAATTATAGAGAGGACCTCAGCTTACAAAGAGGTCCGCTTGAGCAATCCGTGGTGAAAAAAGGTTTAGCACTGATTGTTAAATAGACAGTTTTGAAGTCTAAAGCTGTGCTTCTTGTAAGTGCTGAGTGCCATAGCTGCAGGTGAACCAAGCACCTCTAGGTCTTTAAACTGCATAAATCTGGAAGCAATGGCAACAGGTATTGGGATTCATATTAAGCAGGATTGATTTTTGTATCCCCTGTTTTTAATGAGCTTGATTATATAGCTTCACATCTGGGAAAAAAAAATAGCTGCCATAATTTGGCTCGCTTTCAAAAACAATACAGTCTTATCAGTGGAGTGCCTGTCACTGTGCAATAGTTTACATAAATATTTTCCCCATAAATGACTCATTTTGTTTACTTTGTTCACAGCTTTATAGGAAAGTAACAGATGAGTATTGAGCTAGCAATTAAACCGTGTCTTCTCCGTGGAATTGTTTCCAAGCTCTTATTTTATTTCATTCACAGATGGGGCATCATTCCCACCGTTTGTTAAGAAGGATCAGACACTGCGCTTCTTCTCCTCTGACATTTGCAGGTAGGCTGGTCCCCTCCCGGTGTGCGCGGACACCCGCCTGTGCCACCCGATGCCCTTTCATTTCGGAGGGCAGCTGCAGGGGCTCGGCCTGGGCTCAGGTCGCTGAGGCATTTCAACATAAATGTTTCACCTAAGCGCAAATAAATTCATGAGCTGTGTTTATGATTCGGAACCTGATTCTACACTTCCGTTTATGTCAAGTAGTAAGCTATTTATGGTGTATTTCATTTCAGCCGGTTACAGATGTATAATTCAGGAATGTCTGACGCTGTTGTGAGCTGTTACAGATCTATGAAAGACATTGAAAGCCACAGGGTTCAAAGTCTTGAACTTCTTCTAAGACCAGGACCCAGCCTGTAACCTGCCTTATTTGGTATAGGAAGGCAATTTACCCCTCCTCATAGATACGGCAGGGGCCAGTTAGGCCCATCTTTGGCATCTCTGTAGAACATCATCTGTGCAGAACAGAATTTACTGTCATCCACTAGGTACTCAAACTTGTTTTCTCACAGGATATTTTTACGTATTTTATTTTTATGTATCTATAAACAAACAAACACACCTGCTTAATACATCCCGTATTGATGGCTTTTCAACCTGCTGCTTCTGCTGTGGCTATCCAGTGTCCCTGACTTCTCCAGTGGGATCACTGAAAGCAATGTTAAAAGATTTAAAGTGCATCAGAGTGTATTTACTTTGGGAGGTTCGATCCCTTTATTTATTTTGCTGCCTGGAAACAGCTGCTTTCTTTCAACTAGGTTTAAAGTGGGACATTTGCTTTGCAGACTGTTTGTTTTTGAAGATCAATGTTTTTACATGAAGTTAAAGTTCTTTTTTTTTTTTGTGAAGTAATTGTAACCCCAAACTGGAAAGCATTTCACAAGTCATGGAAAACGGAATTCTGTGCAGAGGAGAAATGATAAAATTCTTTGGAACATTTGCACACAGTTTGAGAAATCCCTCTGGCCATTTAATTCCCACAATTAATGAACAATTGTGGGAACAAAAAATGAACAGTAACAATCACCCAAACATCGTGCTGAAATGGGGTCGTGGAAAATGGTTCTGCCCATGTTGCAAAATCCAGAACCCTTCTTTTGTTTGGCTGCAACACAAAGTGTTGCTGTCCTGGTTACATTAATGGGTAACAACCACAACTCTGTATCAGTTGATAAAATATCAGCAAAAAGAAGCTTAAGTGGTATTCTGATTCATACGCAATTGAATGAGACTATATGCAGAATGTTGCCTGCATCATAAAGCTTAGATTAGTATACTCAGGTCAGCAAAAACCTACAGCAGAGCTGATTTATATTGATAAGTATCTCTCCTGTAGTCCAAAAACTCTCAAAAATTTCATAGTAACAATGGGTGTAGAAGTGTGTAGGAAAAAAACTCTTAATTAATTTGCTAGTTTTGTGTATATTGTTTATTAGTAGTATTAGTATTTTTGTCTGTCTCTTTGTGTATTGTTGTGCTCACCTCTGAGCTTGTACATCCTTTTGTGAAAGTGTGGAATATTCTCCATCACAGAGGGACACCCCTACAAACTGCTGAACAGTGTGAAGGGAGCCTGGGCATCGGCTCCCTGGAAAAGTTGTTTCTTTTAAGAGAGAGACAGTTGGGGGATCCTTAAGGAGTATTGCCGTGAATTCAGATTTCTAATCCAAATGACTGACACGTTTCTCCTTTTTTACATTCAGATCGATCTACGGAGTTTTCCAGGGCAAGCAGGATGTGAAGGGAATCACGCTCTATCGTTTCACAGTTCCTCGTGAAGCATTTGCATCACCTGCTGAAGTCAGAGATAATTATTGCTTCTGTACAGACGAAGTCATATCAAAGAACTGCACAGTAGCTGGAGTCCTAGACATTAGTGCCTGCAAAGGAGGTATGGCAGTGACACGGTACTGCCAAACAAGCCGGTTAGCTGGGGAGAAAGCACATGTCCTGTAGCTGAGGTGTTACTCTAAGATCCAGAACGTTTGTGAATTCTTCCATAGACTGCCTGTGAGACCTTTCACTTTTCCGTCGCCTCATTTCCCAGAATGAGGACTACAGTGTTTCTGTATTTTGCTATGCAAAATCGTGATATTACAGATTGTATACTGAAACTGCAGGAATGCATGTATAGAAAGGAAAGAAGAGGATTCTATAGGCACTGTATAAAAGCCAGAGATAGTCACAGTCCTTGTATTTGTGATAATTCACACACATAACTATATACTCATGCAGAGACAGAGAGACGCTATTGGCTAAGATTAACATTGGTTTAACAAAATAAATATATAGAGAGTCTGTTTTTGGTGCAGAGTGGACTGCACGGGTTCCCTTTTGGCTTGCTTTCTACTAAAACAAGATCGTGAGGGTGGTGGGAAACAGTGACAGTCAGGTCCTCACCTCAGCGTGAAACTGGGAGCACTGCCAGCTCCACAGTGCGGACACAGACAAGCGGGATTTATAACTATGACTTATTTGACCATGGAAATTTTCCCCGGCAGCAGAATCACAGAAATACTCAAAGTTTTTTGGGGCGGTGGGACTATTAACATTCTTGTCAGGACTGCGTGTCTATACAAAAAACTATGTTTGCATGAAAATGGCCTCAGAAGATGAGCACTGAAACAAGGCTTAATGATTCAAGTGAGTTTGTTTTTTCAAATAGGAAGACCGGTATATATCTCTCTTCCACATTTTCTTCATGCAAGTGATTCTGTATTGCATGACGTTGAAGGCCTGAGTCCAAATGAGAAGGAGCATGAGACGTTTCTAGATGTAGAGCCTGTAAGTCCAAATATTTAATAATTGTAACTCACTAAACTTGTGATGTTTAAATTTATTTATAGTACAGTAGGCCTCTGGCCTTACCAGAGGGATACGCAGAACATACAATATTTTTGTGCTCGCTTTTGCAAGATCTGCTCACAGTGTTATGGTTTTAGCAGGGGAAATTTAGCGCAGAACTTTGTCACATTCTGAACTTCAAAGTTTGGAAAATAAGTTTTGATTTTTCCTTATTGGTAATGTGGGATTAAACAGATTCTGCAAACTTTGAAGTATGCCATAGCTTTTCTACGACCTTCAAGTACTTTGAGAAAATTCTTTCCTATGAAAGTTCTTCTGTTCCCTCTACATTTAATTCTTTTTTCATTTTCTATAACTGGCTGGTTTTGTACAATTATCTCAATATAAATTAAATAAATATAGATCAGTTTTTTTCCAAGAAAAATGCTAGAAGCCTGAACAGACTAGACTAGAACAGATCTAATATAGTTTTTGTGACTTGGATTGTCCAGCAGAGCTCCCAAACTGAATGAATTTCACAACTCTGATTATTTTGATTGCCTCCAGTTTTACCTCTACCTCTGTTCCAGTGGTTCAGGTTCTTAACTTTAAGTGTATTTACCAAAGTTTTCTGAATTGTGTGACAAATTCTAAGGTTTCAAAATCTTATTTTGCTCTGAATTTTGCTCTGAAAAGGTAAAATTCAGAATTTTTCACTAAAACACTTTTGGTCTCATAATTTGACAGTTAAGCTATGTAACTTCGATGAGGAGAGCTAAAGGGAAATCTTTGTTTCACCTTATTTGGAATAGAGACATCAACCAGAATTTCCTAAATCTGATATGAAATTTTCAAGAATTACACACTATCTTGTTTTTATGGAGGACAGAGGGGAAAAGAAGGAGGTGAAAAAAAGATCTGATCTTTTTTTTGATATATTTGTTCTGATATGAAATGTGGGTCTGGACCTGTGGAACATAAACAGTCTTTTTATTGAAAAAGAAAATTTAGCTAATTTCTGGTGGAAAAAAAATATAAAACATAATTTTATATGAAATATTTCGTGACTGGTGTAGTATTTTTAACCTTTTTTTCACCTTCAGTTTTAATTGCAAATTACAAAAGTGACTAAGGTAAAGCCACAAAATTAGAACTTCTATGAGAAATGAGAGACCCTCAGAAACACTAAAATTTCATAAAAATGGAATCCTTCAAAACATAAGGATAAAATAATACCAAAGTGCTTTTTGACACAGTCCATATTCTAGGCTTAGGCATCCAATTCAGAAATTTAAATTCATGTGGGTTTTTTTTCCTGGTTTTAGATCACTGGTTTTACATTACAATTCGCGAAAAGGCTGCAAGTAAACCTCCTTGTGAAGCCTGCCCCAAAAATTGAGTAAGTACTTCTTCATTATTTTGTTTTAAACAACTTTTTTCAAGAGATCTGATTGGTCTACGAGAGTGTCAGTAGAAATGGCTGGGAAAAGAAGGAATAAAAGTACTTTTCCAAAGCCTTTTCATCCTTCTAGCAAAAATTTCAGTCATGACTTTTCAGAAAACATAAATTTCAGCAAAAGAAGAAACTTTCTGGAGCAAGGCACTGCCCAAGTATTTTAACACATACTTGATTTCCCCACAGAAGCTTACAAGGCAACATGTTCTTAACAATAACATTCTTACAAAACCCAAATGGGGGCCATGAGGATGAACTAGAAGGCATAATGTATTTTCTGTAATAAATCCAATGAGAGAGGGAATTTATGTGTGCTCTGTCAATAGATGGATTTTATCACAGGAGTTGTTGTATCTCTATCCTCTTTCTTTTCTCTCCATTGGTCCAAATGTACTTGTACAAACGTGCATTTGAGGATTCTGTACACCTGGCAGGTGAACACTGCACAGATCTTCAGACCCTGCCACTAACACCTAGCTGTGTTCAGCCTTTCTTCTTTCTGACTACCCACGTATGGAAAACTGGAAAGAAAGAGGTGGTTGCCCATTATGTAAAATGGCTGTTATTAATTGTAGGCTTATATTGTTTCGGTCCAAAACTATACTAGAAAGGTACATCTGGAAAATACAAATGTAGTTAGAGGAGAAGAAAAATGTTTAAGTAGAGACTGGGCTTATGCACCAAACTAAAGGTAACATGTTGTACTTATTTTCTCATTTCAGAGCTTTATCAAAAGTTAAAAAACCCTATATTTTTCCTCTTCTTTGGCTAAATGAGGTTAGTATATTTTCTGTCTATTAATATTCACTGTTTAAAACGCAAGCAAAAAACCCCCAGACACAGCTTTTTCAGTCTTGGTGCCCTGAAATTGGGCAATTAAACTCATGCTGTGATTTGCACACACCAAGAACGTATTCAACAAGTGAGGGCTTGAATACTTACCTTTCACTGACATTTTTCTTGCATTGTTTCAGTCTGCTGTTATCGGGGATGCAAAAGCAGAGATGTTCAGAAGTAAAGTCACCGGTCGGGTCCAGCTGCTGAGTGTGGTGCAGATGGTGTTAATAATCGCGGGTTCTGTGCTGTTTGTGGCATTCATGGGTTCCTACTTCATATGCAGATCAAAGAAATTAAAATAAGTAGGTAAGCACTAACTCAGTCCTCAGCTGTAACTTTACCTCAGGGTTTCAAGAATTTCAGAATCATTACCTACTTAGCTGTTCTTATTTTTCAAGTGCTAGTAAATTCAGAAGTTGTCCTGTGGGAAATCATCCAGATAATTTATCTAATGTTTTCAAATTCTCTTCCCAGCCTTAATCTTTCAGGATGTTCCTAATACACCCAGGAGAGGGTAATGGGAGCTATATCAGAAGACAAGCATTTTTTTTATTCCGAAATACAACATGATTGTTGTGGGTTTATGAAAATGGACATTTTATCCAAAACTGCTAAACTGTTCAGAAGTGTCCTCTGGTACTTCTTTGGGACAGAGGCCACAAAGCTGCAGATTCCTGTGCTCTTCCAGGACATACACCTGTCTGGGGTTCAGACAACCCACTGCAAATGACACTTTTATTGAGTGTTGGATAGGGTTTGTCACTTCTTTCTCTCAGTTGTGTATCACTGTCGTATTAGTCTAAACATCTCCTGAACATACCTAGCCCACTAAGACTAAATATACTCCCATCATGGGTCGAAAAACCAAGTGGTGGATTAATGCATTGACATTTAGAGAAACTCATTTTTGGAGTGTGATTTAAAAGAAGTGCAGAGACATGAATGTTATGGTGAAAAATGTGCCGTAGAATAGAGACATTTTTATGAAGAAGACTTACCTTGTCACATGCTGAATTCTGATTTTATTTCGCTACAGGTGACAAAAGACTTCAGAGGTAGGCAACGTTTAATTGAAATTTCAGCCAAGCAGCATGTTAAAATTCAAAGACAAAAGGTATGATTCGAGGCACAGCCAGTCCACATGCTATGGAATTCAACATGCTTTTCCATTTTGAGAAGACCAACTCACTAACCCAAATAAGCTGATGTTTCCAAAGGTCCACACTTCTGACATCACTAAAGAAGCCACCATGGAAACTACACTTTCAAATAACTTTGATTATTTGAACCTTGTTACAAATTTTAAATGACATTCAAGCAGACTGAAGTTGAGATGCAGTTGGATTTTAGTCCACCTTCTGCCATTTATGCAACTTGCTACTTTTTTTCTTCTGGGATTTGCAAGACAAATGAAAGCCGTTTGCTGATGTTCTGTTTCTGAGCACTGGCTGGGAATGACAACACCTTTGAGCTCATGCTGTGCTCTAGATGCTCTCATTGCAATGTTTCTTTCTGTTCCTTCAGTGGAATGGAAGCTGCTGCAATAGAACTGCTCTCTGTCCTCTATTCAGGGATGTGAATTGCGTTGAATGTGAAGTTTATTATGTAAAGTTACTAACTGTAATACATGAAGTTAATAAAAGATTTACTAAAATATGTGGTTTATATATTTTACATAGACACACCACAGTTGTTCGTATGTTGGTAGAGCTCCTCGACATTTGCCTCCGCAGCCGTTTAGCAATCTGAGCTACTCCCTAACTCCCAACCTGCTCCACTGCTCTTACTGTTGCCTCCTGTGTGCTTTTCTGCCTGGCTGTTGCTTGAACGCGAGCCTCTGCTCTGCCCTAACCGCACTTCGCCCAAGGCCTCCCTGGGGGAATGATCTCATATGTCACCTTTAGGGTCAAGAGAAAATATTCCAGAATGCTCCAGACCCAGGAAGGACTGAGATAATGACTTTGATCAAACATCAGAGGGTACCACTTCCTTGCTATAGAAGAACGTAAATGAAAACAGGTAGCCCCAATTCTTTTCTGATAAACCATATGCCACAAAGATATTTGTGCAACCATTTGTTTAATGAGGTGCATCAGCCTGTCGACAGGTAGCAAACACTGCCATCTGCATAAATGGCTTACTTTTTTATTTACTCTGAATGCCATATCTTAGAAATGAGAGTCAGTGGGGCAAATATTGAGTGTGGCGGGGTCTCTCCTATTCCCACCGACTCACTGAATTCAGAACGAGAGCCTAAATTCAACATTTTTGAAAATTTCTTCTTGGATCTTTTGTCCCATTATAAGAGCTGCAAACAAAAAGGAAGATCAAAAATGGCCAGCCTCTCATAGCCTGGTGTTTGAAAACAGTGCCACAGTGGACTTTAAACCAGAAAAATTTATCTTGCTGGTAAAGGACAATATCTTTCACCACGTATCTATCCTCAGTAAGGTGTTTTCACCCTTTAGAAGGAAATAAAAGGGAAAACCCAACAGACTAAAATGCTGTTGTTTTAATCCCATGTTCCTTGTGGAGAAAGTTCTGTAGCTATCAATAGAGCTGATGAGTCATGGAAATCCCAAGTGATTATTCTCGAAGGCAAGGCCTATGTGGTACATGGCTACACTCTCTTTTTCCAGCTGTGACCTGGAAATGCAAAGTAACAGGGCAGGAGATATGAAGGAAGCATGGCACTCAAGGGAAGCTCTGCTCTCACTTAGAGAGCCAATGCATTTGATTCCTCACGGTGCTTGCTAGTCAATGAAAAATGAGACCTTTCTCTCATCTCTACATTATTGCTGGTGTCATATGTGATGCTCTGTTCTCATATTAGTTTGGGGACAGCTTGACACAAGGCATCTCTAGAGTCCCGTGGCCTGGTCAAAAAAGTATGAGGACCCCTAAAGTCATTAAGTCACCTTCTCCTCTGAAACATGCATAGCTCTGCCGTGGTTCAAGACCTGACACTAAGTTTTTATATTATAAAAGCTAGTCTTTTGTGCCAGAATATAAAAGTGAGATCTTTTTGCCAAAGGAACAACAGCAATGCTCCTGTCATTTTTGATACACTAGCGTTTCAGCTTCATTTTCTTTGGCCTCAAGTCCATTGTCAGCAGGTTAGCATTTGCTCCGCTGCTGTTGTTTAGTGCTATGTGGTGCTCCAGCAGCAGTGACCCAGCAAGTCAGGCCGTGATTTTAAATGTCTCAGGGCCCAATTTTCCATGCACATGAATACGTTTGTTCATATGTATAATCTCATTGATCTCAATGCAGGTTTGGACTTTTAAACTCTGTTCGGCACCTAGACTGCACTTGAATTATAATTAGTAGTTATTTTGTCCAAAGCACTGGTTACAGTTATTGTTAATTCATGTTATTAAGGCTAATGTCAAGTATTTAGATTTCTTCAAACAGTGCAGGTTAAACATTTATTAGAAATGTTGATGAACTCAATACAAATAAAATAAACCTCAAACTCTTTTTCCTGGGATCCTTATGTCTAATTGTAAATAAAGTCTTCTGTGTTGGATAATGAACTCCTTGTGTTTCTTTTCCTGGTATTTTGGGTGTGTTTTCTTTTCCAAGAGATTGATTTTATAAATTGATGAATAAACAAGCTTAATGGCTAACCTTGTTATGTCATTGTAGTCTGGCACATTACAGCTGCTTAGAAGTGTGTATCACATTTCATGTTGTCGCATGATATATTATAAATACCAGTGATGTACAACATTTATGCTCTATATTACAAAAAGGAGGAGACCTTGTGGGCAGAGCTGAGCACCAGCATGCCTAAACTGAAGCAATTCTAAAACAATCCCAGGAAGCCCAGCTCAGGGAGAGACCTGCCTTCAACTCCATTGAGCTGGAGGTGCTGGCAGGATGGTGTTCACACATCCAGCAGCACATTACAACATCCTTCGCTGGCTCTGCTGGCCTGGCAGGTTGGGTGGGAGGGGTGCCCAGCTACGCTCACGCCTCATGTTCCCCACCCAGCCCAGGTCCTTATGGGTGAAAATAATTGGAGAAAATCAGATTTGACCCAAGATCTAACAGCCCACATACTTACACCCTATAGCAGGTGTGCCAGCTCTTGATCTCTAACTGTAATTATGCTTTCAAAGCCTTTCTTAAAACCTGTTCTTCCCATCTTGCCTACCAGTGTCTGTGAAGGTAATGTAAACATGATACTACACCCTGAAAAAGAAAGAAAAATTATGATTTCTCCATTCTTTTAACTGTGAGACTAGGCAAGGACTTGTTTTATTCATGTATGTACACATCAACAGTATTTAAAAAACCAATAAATTTAATAACTAATAAAATATGTTTACAGCTTTTTTTCAGCAGCCATATAAAACCAGAATGAAGGAGGCAAATGACTCACACTTAACAAATGCAAACTGCATTTATAAATAGATGCTATTCATTTTCTACTCTCTCTCCCCTCTTTGCATACCAGATATCCCTGATGCTCTCTGGTGGCACCCTCTCCCAGCAGTACCCGAAGGGGCCAGGGACTTAAAGCTTACCCGGCTAGCGCCAGGCTGGGACCCTTCTCAGCTCTACTGTGTAAGAAAAGAAACCAAATTCTTTGCAATAGGCGCCACCCAAAGGGCATACAGTTTTTCACAAGTTCTCCTGCTTCATTTCAGCATAGGCAGTCAAAAATAATGCTGGCTAAAATTCATTGTTGCTTCCTCTGCCAGTTGACATCACCAGAAGTAATTACAACACTTCAAAAGCAGTGTGAGAAAAAGGACGTCATAAGTGTCTGCTGAATGACACGTTTTCGGATGCAGAACTAAGACAGACATTTTGGTGCCCATTAATATTCTGGAGTGTTTTGCTAATGCCAGGGATTCCCTTGAGTTCTGTGAATTGCACAAAATACATGCTTGATGTAACCAGACACACCCATATTTTTCAGGACTCTATTTCTTGTATACATCACTTGTATAACACCAAGGATTTGTGGGCAAATCAGGACTAACATCCAGACACGTGTGCACTCTTTTATGTGACTTAGGTTTTGGATGCACCTTAAACACATTTGCAATTCCAGCCCCACTAGATTATTTGCATGTAGGACTGGGAAAGTTGCATTTTTTACTTACTTTTTCCTCATAATTTTTCCAAATGGAAAGCCCACATATGTGAATGCTTCTAAAGGTAAATGTCTCTGCTGATACTTTCATTCATGACAGGAGCTAAAACACAATTGACACCACTAACCAGAAGCAGAAGGTAAAAACCTGCTGGAGGTGGAGGTACTTTTGGGTACTGATATATAAATGCAGGCATTTCCTGTGTTTTTACCACAAATGTGGAAGCATATCCTTCTCTGTGCATTCACTCTACAGGTGTAACTATTTGTCTTTGCACTGGTCAAACACTGGGTTTGCTTTGCAAAGTCAGAAGTTATCACTACAATCAATCCACACGGGGGCACACAGAGATATACACTGACTGTCATGTGGCAGCAGCTGCATTTTATTCTGCAGTCTTGACAACCTCAGCCTGGTTGTCTTCAGCGGGATAAATTGAAGAACACTGTTGACATTCATGGACTCACACTGACAGAAAACAAGGACAAAAGGGGAACCAGGACTCTTTAATTATTCCTTTTTTTCCTATGAGCAATGGGAAAAAGCACTAAGAAAGACCTTTTGGCAAAGCATATACTTTAATTCAATGAGAAGTCAGTGCAGTTAAGAGGTTAATTCAGGAAATCTATTCCAGCCACCACCTAATCATCCAGGCAGCAGACAGAGACTTCCTTGAGCACCCAGGAGCATCACCCGCTTTGCTGAATGGATGTACATACATGTGTCCTGCATAAGATCATTTGGCACTTAGTACAATCCTGAAGGAGCCATATCTGATAAAGGTAGTCAAAGTTTCTAGCAAGAGTAGGTTAATGACTAGAGGTATCAGCCAGAATGTGGAATATATGGGTTCCAAAAGCTCCTATTTTTATGTGAATCCATTTAGATTACACTAATTCAGATGAAGAGGGTATGCTATGATTCAGGTTATTCCTTCAAATGAACCTAAACTCCTAGACGAAGATGATTGCTAATCCACATAGATGAGGGAGATCGTGGCTCTACTTTGGATATTGGTTGAGAGACCAGAGCAGACTCTTTATGCTGGTTTTAATTCTTTCTGGGTTAAAAACAGAAGTAGTCAAAAAATCAAGGAGCAGGAAGTCTTGATCTCCCTTCCTAGCCAGGTGCAGGAATGGTAACACAAGTGTTAAATGCATCTTCTCCTTAAGGAAGGAGAAAGATGGATCACTTTTTGGAGTTTAGATGATCTATTTCTTAGCACACTAGATTTTATGAGTCCAGATGAAGAGCCAGATTTTACCCTGTTTTTCACTTGAATTCCTTCCTGGGGCCAAGCACCCCTTAGGCATTGCAGTACCAACTATCAAAATCTTTAAGTACTTCTGTTTAACACTACTTTGATCCTGAAGGGGCTGCTCTGTCTGGAATACCTGAATGAAAAGGCTGCAGGTCCCTGAAGTCTGGCCAAATTTTACCCAAAGATAAAGAAAGGCAAGTATGCACAGATGGTTTAGCATGGCGATGCCTCATACCCCTGTGGAAAACTTTCAAGAGTGTGTTTAGCTCTAAGTCATCTGCTAAGAGTGCCAGTCCTTCAATCTATGCTTCATGGCCTCACAAACACTAGAGTTGTCAGTGGCCCTGGCTGCAGTGGTGGAGGGCAGATCACACCACGTTGAAGCCCCCCCAGATAGCAGGTAATAGCTGTTATTCAGTAATATCTAATATCTGTTTATTCATGCATAGCTGAAAACTGAATCTTATTAAAATTTTCACATTTGACTGAGACAGAACAAATCAAACAGATGAATTTAAACAAATTGTGGAGGTATTACCTTGAACTAATACATTTGACTTTGCATTTCAACCTCTCTAATGTAGCACACACAGGAGATAGTTTAAGCAACTATCTTTGATCAATCAGATCTGAGCTAAGACCAGTTAAATGGTTTTATGAATGTTTAAATCTTTAACAAGTGGTTGAATTCACCTATTTGGTCTTGATTTGAAAGAGAGCAGAATCATAGAATGGTTTGGTTTGGAAAAGACCTTAAAGATCATCTTGTTTCAACCCCCCAGCCATGGGCAGGGACATCTCCCACTAGACCAGGTTGCTCAAAGCCCCATTCAGCCTGGCCTTAAATACCTCCAGGGATGGGGAACCCACAACTTCTCTGGGCAACCTGTTCCAGTGTCTCACCACCCTCAGAGTGAAAAATTTCTTCCTGATACCTAATCTAAATCTCCCCTCTTCCAGTTTGAAGCCATTACTCCCCGTCCTTTCACTACATGCCCTTGTAAAAAGTACTTCCCCAGCTTTCTTGTAGGCCCCCTTCAGATGCTGGAAGGTTGCTATAAGGTCTCCCTGGAGCCTTCTCTTCTCCAGGCTGAACAACCTCAACTCTCAGCCTGTCCTCATAGTAGAGGTGCTCCAGCCCTCCCATCATCTTCGCAGCCCTGCTCTGGACTCGCTCCAACAGGTCCATGCCCTTCTTATGTTGGGGACTCCAGAGGTGGACGCAATATTCCAGGTGGGGTCTCATGAGAGCGGAGTAGAGGGGCAGAATCACCTCCCTCACCCTGCTGGCCATGTTTCTTCTGATGCAGCCCAGGATACGGTTGGCCTTCTGGGCTGCAAGCGCACATTGCCGGCTCATGTTGAGCGTCTCATCAACCAACACCCCCAAGTCCTTCTCCTCAGGGCTGTCCTCAATCCGTTCTCAACACAGCCTGTATTTGTGCTTAGGATTGCTGCAACCCAGGTGCAGGACCTTGCACTTGGCCTTGTTGAACTTCATGAGTTTGGCACAGGCCCAGTTCTCGAGCTTGTTCAGGTCCCTCTGGATGGCATCCCTCCCCTCCAGCATGTTGACCGTGCCACAAAGCTTGGTGTTGTCAGCAAACTTGCTGAGGGTGCACACAATCCCACTGTCCATGTCACCAACAAAGATGTTGAACAGCACCGGTCCCTGTACCGACCCCTGAGGAGCACCACTTGTCACTGGTTTCCACGTGGACATCTAGCTGTTGACTGCAACTCTTTGAGTGAGACCATCCAGCCAACTCTTTATCCACTGAGTGGTCCATCTATAAAACCTGTGTCTCTCCAATTTAGAGGCCAGGATGCCATGTGGGGCAGCGTCAAATGCTTTGCATAAGTCTAGGTAGATTACTTCTTTTGCTCTCCTGTTATCCACCAATGCTGTAACCCCATCATAGAAGGTCACCAAATTTGTCAGGCATGACTTGCCCTTGGTAAAGCCATGTTGGCTGTCACCAATCACCTCCTTATTTTCCATGTGCCTTACCAGAGTTTTCAGGAGGAACTGCTCCATCATCTTGCTGGGCACAGAGGTGAGACTGGCCAGCCTGTAGTTCCCCAGGTCTTCCTTTTTTCCCTTTTTGAAAATGGGGGTTATATTTCCACTTTTCCAGTCAGTGGGGACTTCACCAGACTCCCACAAATTTTGCAGATATAATGGAATACGGCTTAGCAACTTAATTTGCCAGTTCCCTAGGGACCCTTGGATGGTTTTCATCGGGTCCCATGGACTTGTGTACATTCAGGTTCGTTAGATGGTCTCATGCTTGATCTTCACCAACAGTGGGTGGTTCTTCATTCTCACAGTCCCTCTCTTTCCTTCTGTGGCTTGGCTTTATAGTAAAAATAATGAAGTGGTGAATGAAATGTAGAGGGAGGAAGGAAGAGCAACTCATATGGTGATGGGAATAACTTTTGACAAAACCCAACTGAACAGCCGTAACAGCAATTTTTGAGTGCCCCAGTGCAAGACAATGAGGATAAGAACACTCTGGAAGACCAGGACAGGGAGAACAGCCGCAGATGCAGGTAGGGGTGTGCAGGCGGATGGCTATAAAGTGATAGATGGCTGCAATGCTCCACAAGAAGGATTACAAAACTTAACACAGCACGCCCTCGGCTTTGCACAGGTTGGGGCACCAGGAACATCATATCACTAGTGAGTTTGTTGCACACCAGCCCCTAAACAGTTCACTGTTGATACCCTATCAAGTGTGGGTGTGTGCCCCACACACGAGCAAGCAAACCTGGAAAAACAGGAATGCTGTGAACAGTCTCAGTTGCCTAACTGTATAAATGCAACATCTCTCAAGACACCTAATTAGTACATAGTTTAGGAAGGTTTGGATTTCCCGTAGAGTCTGTATCATACCACTTGTTGCTCATGGATATTTCAAATATCCCAGAGCATGTCATGTGAAAAGTCTTGTTAGATCATTCTATAATCTCTTTCCATAGCTGTAATTTTCAAGACTGGGCTCTTTAACACAGTTGCTGGGCTGAAAACAAGGCAGAAGGAGAGGTGATGAGTACTGGAGGCCACAAAAGTCATGTAGGAGGCTAGTCACGAAGACTTTTTGGCTGGCTTTAGCAGAGTCCCTGTGAGACAGCTGGTGTTTGCATATCCCCATCTCAGGTACCCAATCCTCCCTTGCTGAGCAGCCAAGTTACCTTCTTCATAGATATGGGACCAGGTACTTCAAAACTTAAATCTTTTGCTGTTCTTGCTTCACACCTGAGCCCTTTTATGGAACTTTCACTAAACCTCTTTGCAGTCAGATGAATGAAAAGAACACCCAGCTAAATAATTCAGGAACAGATTTCTATTAACTTTTCTTGCTAATCTCTTTTAAGTTTTTTTTTACAGCCACCTCTTGGATGTTCCAAAATAGTGTTTAGGAAGAAATGCTCTCTTGCAGCCTGAAACCCTGAATGGCATGTTTAGATACAAAAATGCATATTTTACAGTTTTGACAATATTGATTTTTTTGGTCCACATGCACCCATGCCGCAAAATTTGGGAGTACAACACACCTGCCAGAATTGTCAGAGATCAATGCTTTACAACTCACTGTTCGCAGTGTAGGAGTAATGTGCAAACCATGAAGCAATCCCAAAGGCAAACAGTGAATAATTTTGAATGAGAAATGAAAGCTACGTACTTGCATTTTATCTGCAAGCAAATACAGGGCTGAAAGAGCTGTGCAAGGCTTACCTGAAGTTTGTCTGTTCTCAGTTTACAGAGAGGGGGTACACAGGGCTCTTCCGTGGGTTCCCCTCCACCCAGGAAAGGAAAATGGAAGGGCTGAGATTTTCAAATTTCTTTTTCTGTTCCCTCACATTGATTTCTGCTCCTTTAGAAAAGCAGGGAGGAGACTGGAGATTTCTATTAAGACTTTCCTACTGCCATTTCATAATAACCCTCCAAACGAACATTTCTGAAAACCCTCCTTGCTTTTAGACACGTTTAGTGCTGTGCATCTTAACTTCCCAGCCTCGCCACGCAGTTTCTGGGATGTGCACTAGATGGCAATGCAATATCTAGGCTGACAGCCCCAAGTTCTCCAAATCCCCTGTCCAGAGCGGCTCACCCTGCACCGGGGTTTGGGTGGATACACTTGGACGTGGTGAGACTTCAGCTGAGGCCCCTTTTTTCACATTAATCCGGAGCATAAAATAAGCATTGCATCACCACCTCACACAGCTTGGTAGTGTTGCAACAGTTACCTAATTCGTTCATACATGTTAGTGTATGGCTTCTACGAGAAATAGATATTATATAGAGAATGCTTTTTTTTTTTTTTTACTGCTGCATTTCAGCATGTAAAGAAATGGTGAAATATTTGAACTCTGAGAGATCGCATACTCTCAGGCCTGAGAACAATGTAAAGATGCCCCACTTATGGTTTGCCAGCCACTGCAGACCCTGGTGCCTGCTCGGCGAGCCAGGCTGGCTACCTCTGATGAAGGACATGAGAAAGTATGTAAGACCTTCATGCTCAGCAAAACCAATTGCTGCACCTTACCATACCATCAGAACAACAACTCTCGTTTTCCAAGAATCCTCCTTTTTAATATCCCCATTCTCCATCCAGAAAACTCACCTTCTCTGGTTCTCCCTGCTTCCTGTGGCTATAAGGACATCTGACCATGAGCATTTGACCTCAGTTTTACTTACAATTAAATGGCTTTGTATGTATTTGTGTAATTTTGTATTTAAAATATTTGCTTAAATATGGTTACAGCATCCCTTCCAGGTTTTCTGTTCTAAATCATGGCTCTGACCATTAACTCACATACTGCCTTTATTGTAGTACATCTTTTAGTTGTAGAGAAAGGTTATGTTTCTGTTTTTTGTACCTGGGAAGAACATGCATATTACAATGAAAGTGGCTGGATAGACAGTTATATATTGAGCTAACGTGTTTGCACCAATAATAACAATATCCAATTAATAGGGTGCCCACGATAGCAGCCCTGAATGACAGGAACTAAAAAAATCATATAAACTGCTGACTTGACTTTGTAGCCTACCTTAAAAAAATGTGTCTACAGGGTGTTGTGCAGGGTTTTCTGAGTGAGCAGGATATATGCCATTTCTGATCCCCATTGTCAAAACTAAGAGTGCAGGCCCTGCTGAGAACCAGCACCTCAGCAAGCTGCTCAGGTCTAGCTGAAAATATGTTAGACCACTATTCACCTGTGCCCATTATTTATGGAAATAAAGTGTTTATCCATCTCTTTGTGTATTTATTGTCTTTAATCATAACATATATATGCTTCCTGGAGTTATGAAGACTGCATAGCAGGTCTCCTATTTAGAAAATCAGACATTAAAAAAATGTTACATGTTTTTCTTTACATAATCATGTTTTTAAAGCTAAAGATATTAAAAATATAAAAGCTCTTTGAGAAGACTATTGAAATGATTTCTCAAAAATAGGTTTCCCTCAAAATGATAATTTTTTTAATAATTGTTTCAAATAATTTTTTGTTATTGATGTAATTCAGGGAAGAGATGAGAAATTTTGAGTTCTCCCTGAAATTCAATCCCATTAAAATTGAATGTATCATCAAAGAAGGAAAGATAAGGTTTTGTTGGGTTTGACCACCTCGATTTCCAGGAATGATTATTTGTGGATGTGTGGGAGGCATGACATGTATATAAGTATGTATGTTTTTATACGTAATTACTGACCAAAAGAGAAATGTTGGAGTCCGTGCCTGACAAGCCGTGGGCTATGATCTCTCATCCCAGTGAGATGATATCCTAATATCAGGTGAAGGCACTTCTTGCAACACTCAAGAGATCCTTTACAATGACGGATGATCCGTTTATTTTTCAAAATCAAACAGCTTGAATTATATGGACAGAGAGACAGAACTAGACTCTAAGTTATTCCTCAGAGAAGTAAGGACCAAGATGTTACATCAGAAGTTATCTGTGTGGCTAAACAGACAAGGTGCCAAATGCTGGGCTTGTTCAAGTTTCCCTTGCTGTTTCTATTTGCAACATGCACATGTGGGTGGCCTGAAGATATGGTTTCAGTTGACTGGCCTGCATCTGGTATGATGCAGATACTGGGTGTAAGTGGTCCAATTGACACTGTATGTTATGGAAGTTTCTGGTAACAATTTTAGGGTGAGGTTTTCATCCTAAATTTTACAGTAATTTAATATAAAATTTCTCTTATGGTCTTTTCATATATATAATTGAGACATTGGTCTTTTCATACCTTTTAATCAAGAAATCTCTACCTTTGACTACTGACTGAAATTAGTTTTTGGCACACCTGTGTTTTGCTGAAGAAAAATGAGTTTTAAATAGCTTTACCCATACAAACTGAACTTGGTACAGAGATGATCCTGCAGGGAGCTGGTACCATAGTGAAGGCTTTTGTATTGCTGCATTTTAAATAAGTTAGAAACTTGTATCCATTAGCCAAATTAGCTCTGCAAATGAGCTTTGCAGCAAGTCTTGCCTGATTGAAACTCGGCACGTGGTAGCTTGGTGTCCCTGCTGAAGACTAAGCCTTCATGCTGAGTGCCTGAAGGGCAGGGAGAGCATTTCCAGGTCTGAGTAGGTGGTGGAGGCATGTTAAAATGACAGATATGCAATGTGTATTAAACTTTCTCCATTACCGGCTTTGCCAAAGGAGAGTTCATAGGCAGCTGCCATTGCATGAATTCATCTCCAGCTGCTGACTCACCAGGGAGCACACGCAGCTGCTGACATATAAAATACTGCCTTTTGCTACTTCTGTCCCCATCGGTCTGCTCCCCCCAGCCCTCAGCAGTGGCTGCTGACGGTTCCTCCAGACAGGCATAGACAACTAGCAAACTTGCAAAAAGCCACATTGTGTTGCTGCACACATGACTTCATTACCGCGTACCCACATAAATGAGAACAAAAAGTAAAATTGCACCACCTGATAAGGCTGGGATTCTCCCTTACCTCATCGGCAAACACACCCATGGCATTGTATACTGCATCACACCCTCCTCACCCATTTCTTCTGCCTTGATAACCACCTATTGCTTTGATAACAACTGTTTTGCAGCTCTGTGCACAACCCTACCTGAAACCCCCAACTGCTCGGGGTCATAGTCAGATAACTGGCAGTGAGGCAACAGAAACGCATTTGAGAAGACAACATGTACCATGGCCCTTCAGCTGGGTGCAGCCCCAAACTCTTGACCAACTTTACCATCATAACTCAACAAGATGAATGTGAACGCAATACAGGAAAAGACACACACACATGTCTTGGACACAGTATTATCTTTTTCCCGTGTAACTCAGCCCCATATACAAGACTGGTAATGTCTTTAAGTACCTGCCAGCCACTTTGCTTGAAGAACTCCATGCTTCTGTGCAAAAAATGTGTGTCCAGGGCTTTTCCACATGGGGTATTAGTGATTTACTCAGTCTGCGGCAACAGTTTGGCCAGAGCATGGGATGACATGTCAGTGCAGAGAGCTGCAGAGCCTGAGGGTGGGTGGCCTTGACCCACCAGCAGCCTGAAGGGGCCTGGACCTCTACTGGGGAAGGGCAGGGGCATTTTCAGGTGACATCAATTACTGAGATTTACTGGATTAGGAAAAGGATTTGAAAAAAGTCACGTATTTCTTGGCAGGATTGAGGCCTTTTAATAACTGTAATATCACAGGATAAAAAACTTTTACTCATTTTCCATGCCACAGTTCCAGCTCTTGCTGCTCACAAGCAGGCCTCAGACCTGCACTTCCCTCAGGCAGCAGTCCGATCTTCCAGAGCTTAAACCTTCACATACAGAGCATTTAAAACCCAAATGTTCAAAGACATGTGATCACTGAAGTACTGCTTACACCTGTGACTGCCACTAATTTCAGTGGGTCTTAAACAACAGTTAGTCAGCTACCCCTGGATCTTGGGCCCAAGGCTCAGGTTGCTCTGGTTGTAAAGAGCCCTGAAACTGTGACCCCAGGGTGATTGATCATGAGGCCTAACGACACCCACCCAAGCAAAAAAGCAACTGATAAATGTAGCCCAAAGCTAGACTACAATGGATGCCATTTAAATAGCACGGGTTTGGACTGCAAACCACGCGTGAGCTACTGCAAATGATGACCTGGTCTGCCTTCAAATAAGTGGCCCACCCGAGCTCCCACAAATATAATGGAAATTTTCCCATTAGTGCAGACAGTGTTGGTTTGAGACTTTTTGCCTTAATTAAAGGTTTCTTGCAAATAAAAACTTGTCTGCTTTGTCTTGTTTCTGTGTTCAGAGACTGAGTGTTGCAAACCAGAGGGTATGAATGCAGCAAGCATTTAGCAAAGTTCCAAATAACACCTCCCAGTAAAAGGTTTACACTCTTTCTTGTATGCATTTTTCTACTGAAAATCAATGGTTTGTAGTCAAAAGTTAATACATGTACCAGCTTTCAGCATCTGGAGAAATCATAGCCCAAAATAAATTGTATGCTTTACATATTGTTTAGCTCTGGTGTGGTCACTTGATTCCTGAGGAATGAACACATTCTGTGTGTGTAGGACAAACTCTTCACCCTAAGAATGCAATCTAGCAAACACCAGCTGTTGAGGGTTTTAGCCAACAGAACAGGAGGAAAAAAATAAAATAAAAAAAAAAGCTAGAAAGCTGTATTTACAGCTGCATTAGCACTTAATACCATGAATTTCTTTCAGACTCAGAACAAAACTGACCTTTAAGAGTAGCAAACTTGGACTATAAATGCAAAACATGGCCTGATTATGAAAGCTCTGATATAAAGCAGGTTTTATTCTTACAGTACTTGTCAAGCCCTTGGCTTGGAACTGCAAAGCTCTTTGGTTGCCATGCTTTTCCAGGCAGATGATAAATCTGCCTGCTTTGTGCAGTTTGATATGACAGCATGGCTTGTGCGATTCTTTTAAGCAATGAAAATATGCCTGAGACCACAAGATTGTGTCACAGATAAAGGAGCTCCCTCTTACGCTGTTTTTTTTTTTTTTCACAGGGATGCTAAGGATATTGAAATGCTCATGGACATATGGTCACTTATTGATTGGCGCTGTAGATCCAGTTACAGCAAATGACATTATATGCCCTCCTCCCTAATTACTTAATGAAATCCCCTTGGGCTGCAGCAATTTCCATATCAAAGTGGGTGGTTCATGCATAAATAGGATGACTGGAGCTGAAGCAATCCTTTTAAAAGCAGAGGCATAAGGCCAAAGGCCACTTCCTACAATTAAATTAGCTAATTTAAAATCAAGTTGTATCAGGTGGGTTGCTGTGGTCATAGAGGTGTGCTGGGCAGTCTGAGTTACTCTCTCAGTAAGAACATTAAGGTTGTACTTCTGTTTGTAGTGGTCTGGGAGCTGGAAAGGGTGGAGGAGGCAGCTCCTGGGAGCAGCTCCCCAGCAGCATAGAGAGGTCGATGATCATCCAGGTATATCCACCAGAGTCAAGCAACTTCGTCCTCACTGCAGCCTTTCAACTGTCTTGTCCTGTGACTCCTTCTGCCTCTTATCTGCCTTGCTCACCTAAATGGAAGCCATCACTTAAGTATTTGAACAGGGCCAAGAGCAAGGGACCACTGCTCTGGCCTGGGGCATCTAAGCACGGTTACGGTGCAATATGGAGGAGGTTGATACTCTTCATCTAGACTACATTGCCTTTCACCCAAAGCTGAGGGAAGAGGGGAATGAACCCAGGGCACTTGCTATGCACATGCCCCTCAGTGGGCTGACTTGTATGAAGTCTTTCAGCTGATCCATGGTGTTGGTGTCACTGCTCTTCCTCCCTTCCAGTGCTTGACTTTTCAGTCATCCCAGGCAGCAGCTATGCTGAGGCTTATGTGTCCTTACCGTAGGTATTATACCAGAACATTACACCCTCTTTACAGTTAATGGACAAAAAGAGGCACCATGATTCCTCTAAGCTTAAGGTTTGTGATGGGATATACCACAAATGACAGAGGCTTATTTCTAACCCTTTGACCAAGGAACTGAAAGAAGTAGCTCATATGAATCCTTCCCCCCCCCACCCCCCCATGATATTTGGTGTGTTTAGAGATGCCCAGCACTAGAGAGAACGTTTGGGGTTTTAGTTTGGAATTTATCTTTCAAGTTGCTATGTGTGCCATGGGATCTAGCTTCAGGAGAACTGTCTCTTCAATATATTGCATCTGGCTCTGGATGCCTAAATCAAAACTCCCACCAGACCTCAGTGACACTTCCTGGCCACAATCAGCCAAGCTTCATCTGCCCACATGTGAGCACACCAGTTAGCTAAGCGCTTGGGAGTTCTGAGGATTTCCACAGCAGATATTATTCCAATTACAAAGCACGAGCCTGTAGTTGTTCTCAGACTATGTGCAACTCCAGTTAAACACATCTGGAGAAAGACTCCTCCCCTCCTCCCTTTTCAGTCATAGGTCATGGGACTAACTCAAATGCCATCCCCTCCCCAGCCAGAAGAGATTTTAATCCGCTTCTTTCAGCCAACTTGAGGCTAGCTCCCTCATTGCATCTTGGGCAGGGGTATCTAAGTCTCTCTTGATGAGGTTGGTTGGCTTTGCATAGAAAAGAGAAGAAAGGAAAAAAGAAATCATAGAATCATAGAATTGTCTAGGTTGGAAGGGACCATCTTTAAGATCATCAAGTCCAACCATCAACCTAATGCTGCCAAAACCACCACTAAACCATGTCCCTAAGCACTACGTCTACCTGTCTTTTAAATACCTCCAGGGATGGAGACTCTACCACTTCTTTGGGCAGCCTGTTCCAACGCTTAACAACCCTTTCAGTGAAGAACATTTTCCTAATACCCAATCTAAACCTCCCCTGATGTAATTTGAGGCCATTTCCTCTCATCCTATCACTTGTTACTTGGGAGAAGAGACAGACCCCTACCTCACCACAACCTCCTTTCAGGTAGTTGTAGAGAGCAATAAGGTCTGCCCTCAGCCTCCTTTTCTCCAGGCTAAACAACCCTAGTTTCCTCAGCCGCTCCTCATATGACTTGTTCTCCAGACCCCTCACCAGCTTCATTGCCCTTCAGTAATACAGTGCTCAGGTCTGTCACCTGGCAGAGAAACCAGCACTCTGCTCTCTTTGAGCACTGAAACCTCCCTTTTGTACAGATTACACTGAAAATCCAGCCCTGAGTTCCTACTACATGGAACAGCCCAACGCCGTGACCTGAGGCTTGCTCAACATCTCTTGGTCAAGGGGGAGGACTGACAGCAGCAAATCCTACATGAATGAATCAACAAGTTCTGCATTCACATGACAGGACCTTCTGCAATGATTTGAAACTTATTCCACCAGAAAATGTGTTAATGTTTATTTGAAAGCCCTTTGACCTTATAGAGGTATTGTTTTACTCAGTAGATAGGGCAATAAACAGCTGCATCAATATTTACTTTAACAGAAAAATGTTTTCGCTGTATCAGTTCTCTTCTTTTTTGTGTTTTCTACAGCACGTGGGCTGCAAAAAAACCATCTCTTTGTTTCTTCAGTTTTCAGATTGGAGGGAAAAGGGAACTTCCTGCTATTTTGCAAATATGCATCCACATTCAGGGCAGTGGCTGAGCTGTGATCAGCTTTCTTGTGTTGCTGGAAGTCACTGTGCAGTGGTAGGCATGCTGCTCCTGCAGGCTTTACAGCAGTCAGCACGCACATATCAGCAAAGGCCCAACTCTTCTTCCCAAAATTAGTTATAAAATACCAGCAACTGTTTGCTTACAAGCAGAATATGAGGACTGTATTGGTACACATTGCATTTATTTGCTATAACTCATTTTTCAGCAGTTCAAACCCTTTTTTTAATCTTCGTGAAAAGGCCAGTATGCAATTTGGGGTCAGTGGTGATAAGAGAAGTTGAAAATATCGGAGGTCAAATGTCCTCCGAGACTTACATTTTCATTTCAGCTGTTGCTGTGCGTGTGTAGCTGTCCACAGAATGGAGTGTGAGATCTGGGATGACACATTCATTTTGAATTGCAACCAATTTTCTGACCAGCCAAATGAAAATATAAATTCAGGCTGTGTTCAACTGTCTCTGTAGGTCTCCCATATTAATTACATCTCATGTTTCTTCGAGTTGATGGACCCAAGTGAGTTACAAACAAATAAACAAAGAAAAACACAGAACCACCCTGCAAAGACAGCTAGGGAGACTAAGGGTCAAGATTTGTGATGGCAAGGAAAATTAAACTGCACAACTAGTGCAAATTCCTATATCAAGGAAGACAAAAAAACCTTCAGAGATACGAAGAACAGGTATATTGCCAAGCAGCTGTACCCTATGGCAATGGAAAAGATTGTTTTGTTTTTTTTTTTTTTTTTTACATTTCTATCATTAAAATCAACTCAATATTTAGCTAATGAGGCACTGTTAATAGTTTCTGGTCCAGGGCTGGACTGCAGAACTGACTCATTTTTCAATTTTTAAGTGTGGAGGCACACTGCAAAACCAAGATATAAGTACTCTCTGATCAACAGTAAGGAGAATATGAGCCATATGCTCGTTAATGCAACGCAGAAGTGTATTCTAGCACCATCTAGCCAACTTCAAAGGCAACTTCAAGTCAGCAAATAGGCCCTGACTGTCACATATCATCAAACCGGCAATTAACGGCGTGAGTATAGTTAGTGGACTAAACAGCATGGTTGCAGGGCACCAGGGTTGCAAAGTCATGCACGTCTCCCAGTTTGGTTCAAGGCTGCACCCATTCCTGAAAAATGTGGTTATTTCTGTAAGAGAGAACCTCCAGTGAAGAAACTGTTTAGCTATCTTACTTATTACTCAGTGTGGAGGAAATAATCCTGTTATTTGGGGATATGAGTGGTTCAAGGTATTGAGATGATGAAGAGGAATAAAACTGTCACAGTTATGACTGAGATTTGTCAAATAAAATCAACAGTGGGGTGCATTTTAATTTCTCTTTTACTGCATAATGGCAGAATCAGTAGGGGGTTATTTGATTCTTATTTGGGTTTTGATTTTTTCTAAATGCTGTGGAACCTATTTTTCTCTGGTTATTAATTTTTTTAAAATATACGTTCTGAATAATTTCTCATTACTTTGTGTTTGCGATATCCTGACTTTGTATATGGTTACTATGGCCATAGTAACCTAAAATAAATAACAAAATAAGTGTTCTTCTCAGTGACTTGGAATGAATTTATGAAGAGAGGATATAGAGCACCCATGATCAGGTGGTGAGAAAGATGTCAAATGCAGAAGACCCTGGACACAGGACAAAGGAGGCTGAGCATGATTCTCAGAAAGCCAAATCCCACAGGCCTTATTCAACCCTCACTCTCCAAGCTGAGTAACTAACGTCAGTAGGAGTTTTCACTAGGAACCTGGCTTAAGGAACTGAGAAAGTGAGTACATTGGACTGGGCTGCAATTTAATATGTCTTCAAGGAAATACTTGCTGGATCTTTCCTAGAATCTGGGGATGGGAATTGCTAGATGATGCATGCCTTAGCCAAGGAGTTTATGACATTGCACAAGACTCAGGGCATTTTAGCATGAACTGTCTTGACTTGAATTCTGGTTCTTTCATGAATTATGTATTTCCTGCGCTTTTCCAGTAGCTACATTTCAAGTTCAAGGTATGATGTATCTTAAGGACTGTCTTGTTTAGTGAAATACAGGTGTGAAGCATGCAGAAGGCATTACAAAGACTACTGTCCCATCTTACAGCTGAAAGAGGTCACTACTAAGCATTATTTGCAAATCAGACCTTTCCTGGTTATTGCACCAACCTTCCCAGTGGTGTTTCCTTCTTTAGGATGCCAGTAAGTCCCAAAGCTGTCTTTGTGCTTTGTCCTGGTAAAGGGACTTAAAATAATGGCCTAGACCCAATGGTTGCTTTGCAAAATTCTGGTGATGAAAAGCAGCTGTGAACTGACTTAATCAACCAGTTAAATAGTGTTTAGGACTGTTTCAGCTTTCTGGGACAGCACAGAGTAGCTGGAGTGAAGCAAAGGAGAGGCCCAGAGTTGCCAGTCTGAGGCAAAGGAAGGGGGACTGCAACATCTCCTTCTCTTCCCACACTGAAAAGTAAGGCAAAATCTGGTGCAAATGGGGCCGGGGGGATGGAGCATCTGGTATGGCATGACACTGTCTGCCACACTCAGCTCTGCCTTCACAGCCAGTAACAGCTCAGTCAACAGCAGTTACTTCAGAGGTTTCCCTCAGAGTGAGATTTATTCTTGGCATCCAAACCTGAGTGCTCTCGATGCAGGAAGACTTGTACCATTTCCAAGATTTCTGCTGGCTGACTTTACAGTTGGCTGGAGGATGCAGGGGAAGTTTCTGTTCAGCTTATATGGTTTTCGCCATCGTGTCGTTAGCTCCTTTCAAAATAACAGCTTGCCTTCTTGACAGGAACGAATAAACTGGCAAAGCAATTCTTTCTTTGTTAATCTCTAACTGGTCTCCAGCAACACTGGAGAACTGTCTCTAACTCCATTTAGGGCTTCTTGGCCAGTGTGTACACACCACAACAGTCCCTGTGCCGGGAGACGACTAGCATGCTCCAGAGGGCCAGGTGGTTACCAAATGGCAGCAAACATTATTCCCTACTTCTGCAACCCTGGATAATCCACCAGGCCTGTTATTCCTCGCTTTAACCATTTCCTGACAGACAGCTCCAGACATCACCAGGTGGAGGACACAGCACCGGACAGGTCCATTCATAGGACAAATCCATATATAGGTAAATATCATAAATCTTTCTAATCCTTAGAAATCTTGGAAAGGGAAGAAAACCTGTGAGCTCCCTTTGTCCCATATACATGAAGGATTTGTTGGTGTGATAATAAAGGTGATCTTTCCCTTCCATGGCAAAAGCCTTTGATCTTTCCATCCAAAGAAAACAGTCTTAGGAACATTTTTTTGTGCTCATTGTTTTGGATAGCTTGGACTAATTCTTTTGATTATTGACCTTTCTGAGTTACAAAATAGTTTCTCCTACAGGTAATTTAACAGAATGTTTTTCTGACTGGCAATCTGTCAAATAGATCTGTATAGTATAAACTAGTGATGTTTTTCTCTCCATCCTTTACTTTATCTCAAGTTCCTCAAAACAAAATCCTAGAACTAGGGTAACTTGTCTTGTCAGGGATGAAATAAATAATAGTCAGGAATATGAATATAGTGCTGAAAAAAACAGAACAAAATATTACCTAAACGTCTTTGGAGTGTGAACATATATATTCAACTAAGTAGTCTGGTTCTGATGTTTGTTCTTAAACTCAAAAGGCTGCAAACATCTTGGAAGTACTTCTTTAGATTTTGTTTGTTAACTGACACCACGAAGCAGAAAAGCTTGATGAAGCCAATAACATGTGGCATCTTTTGAAGACTGTAATAGGCAATATATTTCAGAGTATTGGAGTGAACGGGGTTTGTAATTAAAACAGCTAAATTAAAGTAGCCCCTCTGGGACTACTAGCCTGAGTTCAGCTGAGGAAAGGAAAGGGAATAAAGAAGAGTCCATGCAGAAAAGGACGAGTAGAACCCTAAAGAAAGAAGAGCTTTTGAAAGAAGAAATAGTTGAGTTTTTAACAAAAATAGAGGGCGTCAAAAAGCTCTTGAAAGTGCCCCACCAAATCCTCACTGTGAGCAGTGAAAGGACATTAATCTTGGTGAGCTTTGACTTATGGGAGAATTGGACCTTCAAGGCTGAAAGAATTGTATTTTTCCATCGTATGACAACATGCAGTAGCAAGTCAATAATGCTCACAGTGTTCACGTAATGACCATGGCATATTGCATCGCTCTTTTTTCTGGGGTCCTATTCCTGCCTGTCTGTCATTTTGAGCAAAGTCCTAAAAATGTTGTAAGCTTTTTTCCAAATATTGTATCAATTGCTGAAATGATTTTGGCAGATATCATAGATAATACTGTAAGTAATACTGGTTTTACTGACGTCTTATTAGACAAAAGGCCTGAAAGAATGCCGTGAACATCATGTCCTAAGATATCAACTTGAAAGCAAGTATAAACCCTATGTCTCTTAGGGACCACTGAAAGGGAGACAGAGAGAGCAGACACTGGAAATAGAACTACTGCAAAGCGCCAAGGAACAACAACTATCCAAAAGAGTTGTGAACCTAAGGTTAAGTAAATGTATTTTTGCTTATTCCTTCCCCACGCTACATGTTGCTGTACAAGCCGCTCAGCAAGAAAACAGTCTTTCTTATTGACTCTCATTTCCCATGGACAACAATTTTTTTTCAATTTACTTTTTCTAAAATCCTTTGTATAAGTTTTAGGGCTTTTAAAAATGTTGGATATCTTGAAATCCCTTGGCCTAAACTGTCTTGAGTGTGTAGCTCAGCAAACATTGGGTTCATTTATAAGGCTGGCATTCAAATCAGAAGTAATGAAGCTGATACAGTGCTAAGAATACAAGAATGCTGTTTGCTCTGTAAAGCTGTATATAGAATCCAATACTGAGCCCTGGGATACAGGACAGTCTATCACTGTAAAGTAATTATTTGTTGACTGCTGAGCCAGCTGTGTTGAATTTGCATCTTGGAGTGTTCAGAATGCCAAAGTGTCTTTAAATCTCAGTCTTTAGTTTAGATTAGACATGTTAAATGACAGTACATTTTTTATTTCTTACACTGTGCTAGCCTTCTGATGCTAAAAAAAATTGTTGTTGAGATAGTGCAGCACAAGGTAAGTTAGAAATGGGAGTGATTAGAAGAAAGGGCTTTTGTGGATGAATTACTTGTCTTTTAAAATGCTCTCAGAGATGGTAACTGCTCTTCCCACAAGCTATTGATGTCTTGGGACCCTGAGGTCTGATTCTGCCCCTGTTGACACAGTAAAAGGACATAAATTAAAGGAAGCTAAATGGATTAGCAAATACCGTATGGAAACAAAAGCTTCTCTGGATGCATGTAGTTGTATGTACGCATCTATCTATCTGGAACCTGCTGGTGAGTATCTGTGTGTAGTTTTACTTGAATCACATGAAGACACTTCTCCCCAGATCACTTTGGGGTGCATGAGAAGGGCTTAGCCAGCCAGCTGCAGCACAAAGGTTAAAGAAGTATTGGTCTCTTGAGACCCAGTCCATTGCTTTAGGCAAAAGCCACCATACCTCAACCTGCTTTTATGGTCTGCCCCACAGAATTACAGCTGCTGACATAATTCCGGAGGCAATGATTAATCCCAGAGGCAACAATCATCTTGTAGCATTGGGAGCCACCTTGTTGTTAGCGGTGCCTCCTGTGCAAGCAACATTTTTTGCTGGTCCCCTCTGGGCTTCTGTGGCTGCATAGAGGAGGCTGCACTTGACAACGCTCTATTCCGTAGGGATCCTGCATGGGCGCATGCATTGCAACAGACTGTGTAAGTGTGTGGGTTTTGCAGCCCACTTTCACTTGAAGAGAGACCTTAGAAAGGTCTTGTCAGCAGAAGAGAGACCTTAGAAAAAGCAGTAACTCCCAGATGAAAAAAAGAAAAAAAAATTCCAACAGACATTTGGAAGACAAAGGAGAAATCTCAGATCTTTAAAGATCTCACATCTGATGCCCAGAGAAGTCCCGTGTCTTGTTTTGCCACTGCTCAGAGCTAAGGAATCAAAGCCATAAGTGCTGAAGTGCTGAATAACCCTGCAGAAGTGGGGAAAAAGAGAAGGGGCAGAAGACCAGTGAAAGACAACTGAGCAGGATATAAAGACAGAGGATCAGATCTGGGAAAGGCTTCTCAGAGTGTAAAACTCTATAAATGCCCGGCTTTTTTTGAGCTTAATCCAAACATCTCCTACAGCATGTGGGAGTGCTCGAAACCTCAGCTTCTGACCCAAACTGGCCTGAATGCTGGGCAGGTAACTATCCAGTGTCAGCACATCGAGGAACCAGCCAGTACGGAAATCCTGGAGTGAGGTAATCTTATCCACTCACACCTCATAAAGTCTTGCAGGAACCTATCTATTGGGGAAATCAAAATCCGGGTTTAATGATGAAGAACCTTGTTGTGAAGGTCAGTATTTGTGACATTCGATTTTTAATTATTACCCCAAAGAAGTGAGAAGGCCCTATGCTTTCTTATTGAAACCCATCTGGAAAAACAGATGATACGAAGAGCGATAATAGCACTTCTCGGATGATAGACGCAGGAAAAAGAAGCACACTGTAGGTGTCAGGCAGGTTATTTCACTCTATGGAAAAGCGGGGAAATGTGAGAGAGAGGCGGCTCCCTGCGGCGCAGCCCCACCAGCCCGCCTCCCCTGCAGAGATGCCTGGAGAACGCCTCAAGTCCCAGCTGAAAGAAAAACTGAACAACACAATTTGTTTCATCGGCAGGATTTCACAGAATGTGCTTGGGTTTTTGGTTGTTTGGAGGTTTTTTGTGGGTTTTTTTTCCTCCCAGTGAAATAAAAGCAGAAAGCATTTATACTTCACTCCCCTTGTTTAGTCAGACATTTCTGATTGACTTTATACTTCTAGTAGGAAAACTTTTTTTTTTTTCAGTGAATAAATGTTAACCTGCTTATATGCAAGGTCTTTACGTGGAGTAATTTCTGAAAGAATTAATCTCTGACTCTTCGTGTACTCCTGGAAATCTCTGTGACTGAGTGTTCAGCACAGAGCAGGGCTCAGAACTGATCAGCTGCAATAACTGACATTGAGTATTTTCTTGAACTTGTTTAAGAAAGCCTATGGGATTGCTTTTCAGATAAAAAAAAGGAAGTTCCTTATTTTTTCACACACAGCTGTAACAGGGAAAACAAATTTTTAAGTTGTTGCAACACACTTTATTTTGTCAGGCAAACGGTATTTTAGATAATTAAATAGCACTATGTTAAACTACATTTTGTTCTTTCTTACACACTATATAATGCATATTCACTGTAATGACAGTTTCATCATGCTAGGAACTTATACACATACCTAAACTTTTAAAAACAAGATTTTCTTAATAAAACACGCATATCTACAGTAACAACAATTGCAAAGAACACATTGTTAGGTCAAGATTTCAGCAAACTTTACAAACTACACAAAATAAAAATAGCCAAAAAAATATCAGTACATGGTGAAGTTCTTAGCAGAGAACGTATCTTTACATTTGGTGAAGTTATGCCTAGAAGTCATTTTGCTTTTGCATTTTTTAAGGAATAAAATTATATACATTATTTAGTAATCCTTAAAATAGGAAGTATTAAATAGCACAAACAATATTACAGTCTTAACTTTTGGTGTCACCTACAGTAGAGGGGCTACTTTTTTAAACAAATAAAAATTGCAGTTTGTCTATTCTGTACATTTAGGGCCAAACCCTCAGCTGGTATAAAGCACAGTAGCTAAACGGACAGCAAGGAAGTTACATTAGTTTATACCAGCTGAGCACCTGGCTCCTGACTACTCTATACACAGGGGAAGGCTGCTAAAGCATGGAAGCTTGGACCGGTTATGCACTGACAGAAGCTTATTATATATATGCTGAAGTTTTCATGCAGCAGGAAAAATGTTAGTTTAAGTATAATCCCTTAAACAGTCATACCATCATAATGGTATATGAAGCAGCTTTAAAAATATTATTTTATAATCATATGAATCTCTGAGCTACGCTGATTGTTTTAACGGAATCCCTTATTGCCAATATTCTATTAGAAAACAGTGTAACTATAATTTCTGAGGCCTAATGGGGGCCTATTAAATATCACTGTACCTAACCACTTAAAGGGTAAAATTGTACCCTGAAATACCTATTAATCACTGTATTCCATCTGGAAGCAATTATGATCCTCACAATGGACATTAATATCACACCAACTCTGCAGTGAATCTGCTGGGGAAATAGGAAGAGGATGGCAGCATACAGAGTATATGCACTAATGTCATTCCAGGAGGTAGTTCTTTTCTGTGGCACTCGATTTTTGGTTTGTCATTTACACAATTCAGAAGTCAGTCATCCTCAGAAAAAAAAAAAAAAAGTAGTTTGCTGCACTGAAAGACAGCTGGGAAAAAAACCAAAACAACCAACCAACCTTATTTTCCTTACCCATCTCATTTTCCTATTTTCCTTTTTTTTTTTAATTTCTTTTCCCCAGAGTCTGCTTTGCCAGCTATTGGGGCCAGATCCAAGCTCACTGAAGTCAAAGAGAAAGTTTACCAATTGTTTCCACAAGAAGGACCTTAGATACCGGTGGCTACGTGCTGCAGAGATATGCATTTAGGCCTTGATTAAGGAAAGCACTTCACTAGATGGCAATATATGAGCAGGCTGGTGTCCCATCCCTTTTGAAGCAAGCAGTGAGCACACAAATTAAATTAAAAGAGCTCCCACCAGCATGAAAGGGACGTGGAGATAGTGTTTAAGTGGTCTGATCAATCAGGGCCCATTTCCCAGCTATTCTGCATCAGGCGGTGATAAAGTGACACATCTAACTGATGGCAGGTAAACACCAGAGTTACCTCCACTGCACCAGATCTTAATTCGCACCAGCACAGACCCAGAGGTGTTCTCCTGTGCCCTGTACAGTTACTCCCAGAGTATTCTAACAGAAGCAGAATCAAAATAATGCCCAAAGAGTTTCAACAAAGACCCATTAAAATGTTTAAAACTATGCTTTAAAATACAGTATCCATCTCTTACTGGCTGGAACTAACAACTTTTAAAAAATACTTTTTCTTATCTTCTCTGGGTTCAGAAATTATTTGCATTCAATTTTTTTTCCAGAAATATGCCACCTTTTTTTTTTTTTTTTTTTGCTTAACATAGCTGAGTTTTGAGCTGAACATTAGTTTATATTTTTGTATACTATCATAAAATATCATGGAATAAACCGCAATTTTTCTAAGGTAATTGTACATTTTTAATCCCTGCTATCTATCTCCTTTGAACAGACTCAGTGGCTTCCAAACACTGTTACATAGTAAAGTGAGGAAGATTTGTCTCTATATTTTGGCATTAATGTTGTTAAAAAAAAAAAAGTGATGGTTTTTCCCAGGATGGCTTGATGCAGACTTACCCAATTTTCAACTAAACATACTTCATTAGACCTGACAGCTGCTTCTTAAACAAAAATATTTCTGTTTAAACATGCTTCTCAAGTTGTTATACTTTTTGGTTTCTGACCCAAACCCATTTTTCAGTTTTATTTTTCCCTCTTTCTTTGTTTTCTTTTTCTTTTCCTGATCTTCTTTTCAGCAGAAAACTGAAAATAAGAGGAAATTGTGAAAATAACATCGAAAAGAAAAAGGGTTCAAAGACTGGAAAATGGAAATGGTTTAATTCAAAAATCCTAGTTAAAATATTTGAAACTTTGAGAAAACAGTTGAAAAAATAATGTTTTAAAATTTTCAAAGACACTCATGACTTGTTTCCACATTGCAGACCAGCTCCAATTTAACCATGGAACAGATTAAAGATACTCTATGTTTTTCATTTCTGAGTAAACACTATACCCACATTCTGTCCTTTGAAAAAAAATGGAGCGTAATTCTTTGAAAAATAGCTAAAATACCTAAGTCACTTAGGTGTTTTTCGAAATTGTATGTATCATGAACATTCTCACGTTAGCTTCGTGCCACTTATAAAGCTATGTAGTGTTATAGGACACCCTATTTTAATAAAAATCAATATAAGCAGAGATATTTTGTTACATTCCAGAACTCATTAATTCATTACAACTTATACTCTGCACAATAATCAGTGCTTCCTCTGATAAAGTATAAATTTTTTTTTGTTTTTCTTCAACTCATTCCTTCATTAGACCTCTGAATGAATGAAACATTTCTACTATACTTTACTTGTTTCCTATCAGCATGCATTCACGTGATTTGAACAATGAGTGAAAGCTGTAAACCCAATATTGAACAGTAAACAAGAAGAAACTCATGTTCTTAAATGCAGTGCAAGGAAATCTTAGTACCGTCCTACTTTGAGCATACATCTTAACCCAGATTCTTTCACCACCAGTCGGGCTGGTACAGTTCCAGAGTTGCAAGATAATGCATTGATTTTGTAAAAATTTCTATTCAGCTGTAATTAAATACTGAGATGTTAAAGGTGAATCTGGTTATGATGAATACCCAGTTCTGCTTCTAGGACAGAGCCCAACCTAGTGTCAGTAAGCATCTAGGAAAGAAAATGCCCTGAATTATTTTCTTTAGTTAAGTTACACTGCATTTTATTGGGAGACAGATCTTTTCTGAGGCTTGTAGGATTTTCATTTCATTTTAATCAGATTTGCTCAAATTTGTTCTCAATAGACAAATATAAGCCCCCTACAGTGAGGACAAAGATACCTATTACTACAAAATAAAATTAAGATCCAGGTAACTGATTCCGTCTATTTCTACTTTTCCTGCTATTAATAAGGGCCTTTAGTTTGCTGTAGTCCCCTCTCATCTTCTGGGATTCTTCCCTCTGCTGACCTTGCTGTCTACTGTCTTTGCAGTACTGGTTAATCATCTGCATTTCTGAGTGGCTGAAAGCTCCCACAAAGTCCTTTGGGTGGAACTGCAGCGCTCGCACCGAGCTGGCCCAGGTCCAGGGGGACCACTTGTCAGTCATGACGGCCACCATCTCTGAATCCAACACTTTGAAATTGATCTTTGCTAAGGTCTGCTTGAAGTTGTTCTCTGTTGCGATGCAGTGGTAAAGCCCCCGGTCGCTGTCTTGGACAGAGCGAATGAGGAGTCCTTGCTCGGTAGCTATGATCCTCTCATTCAGCTTGACCTAAAGGGCAAAAAGGCAGAAGGAACTTTTTAGGGTATGGTACGGAACAATACAGTATTGGACTCTTGGTAAGTCTCACTTCAAGCACCTCTTTCTTTCTTAAAGGGCTTCTTAGCAGTACTACATTTTGCTTTATCACATCTCCCAGAGACCACTGTTATTGCCACTGTTAGCAGAGAACTTACCTCAAGGTAGGTAAGTGTCGCTAAAGAAAATGACTTCAATATTTTTATTTGGTATGTTAGGATAGATTTGACCAGGATGAAGAAAAAGATGCAAATCTGGAGACTACATGAAAGAAGAGTTTTCACAATGTTCAAATAGCAGAGCTGAGGAAATGAATTTTTATTTGCCAGGGTTACACCCCTGAGAATGTCTCTTCCATTATCAGAGATAATGCTGCTGACACTCGATGGAAGAAAGGTGAAGAACTGGGGGTTGACCTGGCATAGAACACAAGGTGGCTCCTCGTTAAACATTGTGACTTTGAGCAGGTTCCTGGGGCTAGCTTCTGAAGAACTCTATTTGCACTGCAGAGTCTATAGCCTGGCATAAAAGTTTTCACTGCAGTGGCCTCAGCTGGGACTTGGCTTACTGGAAACCAAGAGCAACTTTTCTACTCTCCTGTTTCCTTTCTGGCTTCAGACTCTGGACAGTCCCAGGAGACAGTCACATCATCCAAAGCAAGCAAGTTACCACAGCTCGTCGAGTTATCATCCCATTATAAGTGATTGTGCGCATGTCCCTTTGCATATCAGCTGTGAAGTTAAAATTGCTAATTTAACCCATTATGAAAGAACACCACTGCTGGTATTCTTATGAATGATTTTTTCTATTTTGCCACTGCACCTTGCGTTATACCTGTTTCTCTTGGGAATTCATCTACTTATTATGCTATTCTGCTATTGTCAACTTTTGTGGAGGTAAGATTTTCAGAAATCTGAGAGCTTGACATGTAATTAATCCTTTGATTGCTTTAGTTCGTCTCTTCTTATTTAAAACTGCATTGATGCTAATACAGTTATTGAACGTAGGAACAAAAAAGGGAGATGTTCTGCTGAAGCAAAGGGTTAAAGAATTGCACGTAGATTGCCAGGACACGGCTTGAGTCTTTGAAGAGTATATGAGAAAAACAGCATGAAAGACTCAGTGAAAGGCTTCTAAGTCCTCTCTGATTTTGGAAAATGGCCTGCTACAAGAATGCTTTTCAGTATTTATAATCTATCAACAGACACTATATTGCTTAATATTTCCTTTCAAAAGATGTTCCTTTTTATTCATATAGTAACTGCCTTGGATTTGAAATGGAATTTTTCCCCTTTTATATTACTTAAGGAAGGCACATTCCCCATAAACAATCATACTGTATATTACAGTGCTGAAACTTGAGAGCCTTTGAGAGTGCAGTAATGGAAAATGTGATTGCACCATGGTGGGGAAATGCTTTTGTCAATACGTGTTCTTAGCCTGGACTAGTTTCTTGCTAAAGAAACCTTTCACATTTCTCCCACTTTTGCCTTTTATCTCTTCAATAGCACAGAAGGGCTACTGCATGCTGGCTTCTTCCTGAACTTTACACAGGTTATTGCTTTTATGCCTATTTCCTCAGATCAATAAGAAGTCCTGAGTACTGCAAACCTTCAGTTTGCAATTAGTAAGGTGTGAAGGAAAAACTCATTAACTAGATCTCTGACTTTAAGGGTTGACAGGAACATTCTGATAGCCGTCCTGCTCTGATAGAAATCACTGGGGCTGGAAAGTCAAGTCCCAGCTATACCGAAGAGTCTGCCCTTACTCATACGAGTGAAGTGCTGGGCACTGTCCTGCATCCACACAAATTCTCCAGCTTCACTGTAACCAAACTGTCTGACGAAAACACAAACGCTCCTTCGCCTTGCTCCGGGGAGTGGACGAGATGCTGACTGGCGTCCCTTCCAGAGCTACTGCTCACATTACTCACCTCTTTCCTCCTGTCATTGTCTTTCTGGAGCAGCCACTTAATGGAAGCCTGAGGAGATTTGGGTGTGCATTCAAGAAAGGTGGTGTTGTTTTTTACTCCGTACTGAACTATTTCCGCAGCATTTCTGTATGCTAGAAAGAAAAAGAAAACAGGTCAGGCTACTGTAAATGGTGGCTTGATATAGAAAGCAGGTAACTGTGTTTGCACTGTTTGCAATACAGGTAAAATGAAGTATATATGAAGAATAAATGAAGAATGTATGATCCTGATATTGTCCAACAACAAGTAACTTAGGGATCACAATTTTCAAGGAAAAGAAATTAAGTGTAAAGAAGCATAGCCAGTTCCAAATACCTGTGTTTTCACTCTGACACGGTCTGTTGTGAGAAAGTAGGATACCTGTGGGCTATCTGATAAACTCTGCTGATGGGATAACTGAGCTCGGGGATACTGATCCCTGAAATGATCTCACCCTCTGCTACTACAAGAACGCTCGTCTAGAACTATCCAAAGGAGAAGGAAGCATTTAATATCTTTCTTCACACTTCACCGTTTACGAGTTGGGGGAATATGGCTGTATGACTCAAAATCCAGCAGCGCGCCCTAAAGAAGGCTCCGTCTGTTCCAGCTGGGTGCGGTATCACGGGGAGCCGGGAGAGGGCAGGCTCGGCCCCCGCGCCTCCCCTGCTCCTGCGAGGCCGGCAAGGGACTTGGCTCGAAGTCTGAAACGCGATGAGTGAATAGGTAGACAGCCCAGCGACAGAGAGCAGGACAGATTTATAGCACTCCAGCAACACCTGGGCAAGTGCTGAGCGTATGTCATCGCTTAGACTTGTTGTGCGCCTTCATAGGCTCGATAGATGAACAATTGGCAGTTACCGATAGGAACTTTTAGATGCTCATTGCTTGGCCCAAATCATAATATTTGCCCTGAAAACAACACACTTCCAGATTTAAAAGGTTACATCATATACAAAATAAAATATTTTTTCTTTCTTTCCTTTTGTTTTTTTTTTTTTATTTTTTTACACAGGAGCAATGGATACAAAATAATATGAGAAATGCAAATACCTGGAGGTCTACACGTATAAAATCAGACTCTGTTTTTGCACAGTGCTAAGACTGGTTTTCCTCAGACTTTACTTTATCTCCCATTCTTTTCAGCTTCATGACAACTGACATGTGAAATTGGAATCTATTCTACTAAAGGAAGGAGACTTGGCTTGGTTCTAATCCTTCAAAGTTTTTAGCACATTTATGAGGTTGTACCAAAATCAGTCGTAACTTTCAGGAGAATAACGTGGAAATATTTTGCATTCGAAGACCATAAGCTAGCAAACAGCTTATCTGTGGGCTGACCTATCTGTAGCTGTGGAACTGTAAGAATCATTTTTACTTTTATGTACACTGGAACTAGGTGTTTCACAGAAATGCATTTTTATCTGTTTAATTGAGCAATAACTTCTTACGTAGTCCATACTACTACTGCTTATATAAGTAAGAAAAAGATTGAGAGAATACAAATGCATTCCTCTAATGGGCATAAGGGCTAACACAAGCGTAACAATATTAAAGAATTCACAGAACATTTGGAAAGCAATCATACAAGCCCCTTAGTTCTTGATGATCTATTTTAAAACTGCAGTATGCCAAAAATGCTGAGTTTATATATGCTGAGAGGTCTAAGGCATGCAACCTACCATACTTAAAGACTTTGTTTCAAGATTATGGTTCCTTATGAACTTGGAAGATTTCTTGCTATTGCCTGCCTCTCTGATCTTTTGTCCTTTAGGTAGATTTCATTTTTTTCCCCAAACATAGTAGTTTTGCTATAAATGGCTTTAATTATATTTTGAAAGAGTCCAAGTTGCTGTTTCTTTTTATCCTTTTTTCCACTGAGGAAACAGCTGCCATCTACCTATGCTATATCCCACTGCTGTCACCAAAACATCCTTTAAAGTTGCTAAAACACATAAACCTATAAATACATCCAAATTTAAAAAAAAAATGGTTGGAAAACAAGAAACCTATTTCACAAGACTGTCGAGGATTAAACTGTTGTTTCCCCTCAGCCCAGAAAGCAGACAGTTGACATTCTCACATTTTCCACATCGAAAGAGGAGACACCCACCCTTGGGACAGACAATGGGTGGATGGTCACAACACGCCTACAAAGTAGGACATGCAGCTCAAGTTACTTCATGATTCAGAGCCTAAGCTTTAATATGGATCTCTCAACGCTCATGTGCATACTCTAATGGTGGGGTCATCTTTTGTAATTACCTGTTCAAGCTATTAAGCTTCATATAAATTACCTAATACTGAGTCATGGAGAAAGACCCACTGGCGCTATAGATTGGCAGCTAGAGTAGGATTAGCCACATTTGGGCTGAGGGATCTACACCCAACTGACTGTTGTGGTCTGTTTTGATCCAGGAGACTCTTCCGAGACCCAGCAGAGACCATTTCATTGGAATTTTTGTTAACTGAACTTTTCACATGTAACTCTTGAACCATTGTTCTTTTGCTCAAAAAATTCACTCAAAAATTTGCTCAAAAATTTACAATCAGTTCTATTATTTGGTCTCCAGATGGTACAGAGAAGAATGCACTTCAAACTGCAGGCTCAGAGACAGAGGTGAAAGGAGCATAATTCTCTAATGTGCGCCCTTGGTTTGATGGCATACAGTGCCACCACCTAGCTCAGACACGCATGGGGTTGAAGAGGATTAAGCTGACTTTATGTATGTGTCTACTCTTACTATTGCTTTGGCGATATTTGACTGGTGTACATAAATCTGGATAAAGTGGTAGCTGGGAGAGCAGAACATTGGCTCCTCTGTCCACCTGCACCATGCCAGGCCGACTGAACAGTTGCCCAGGTGGAAATAAGGGACTTCACAGAGATTCAGAATGGGTTATTTTCCCATGTAAAGGGAGAAAGAAATGATCATAATTCAAAAGACAGGTCGAGCACCTGGTGTTTCCTGAAAGATATGCTCCAAAACACAATGTGGCCTCAAATATGCAGAGTAATCCAAGACTTAAATGCATGAAGAGGAACTAATAAAGACTGAACCGATTAAGAAGTAGAACAGCCCTCAAATTAACTGTACCCGTTTCTAGTCAACACTGTCAGCTTCTCATTTCATGTATGCTGAACTATGTCTTTCATGGTTCATCATTTTATCATATATATGCAAGTTTCATGTAATTGCAAGGAAAGATGTTAAAATCAAATCAAAACAAAACTCAGACTTGGAAAATAATTATGCTTTACCAGTAAACCACACAGATAATATGAGTTACGATGAATCACAAAAGGAAAGCCATGCATTCTTTATATAGCATGAGGATCTCTAAATTACAGTACCTTTCAGGTTGAAACCTCGGCACTGAGTCAGAGGGTTTCCATGTCTCACGTCTTGCCTACGACTCCTCCTGAAATATTTTATAAAAACAAAATGTTATTCCAAGATAGCTACACTGCAAATAAACACTTTTTTATTTGTGGCTTTGGGTTTTTTTTTTTACTAGATCAACTGTTAGGGATAGTTCATGACCTACTGTGAGTGTCCTTTACTCTTGGAAGGCTTCCTAGAGTGAAGATAGTATTTAAGTGAATAATCTGTTTGCTGAAGTTTATAAAATGGTTGTACTTTTGGTAGGTACAGTAGTTTTTAATGGAGGTATAGAGATGAAAGGGCTAGAGGTGATGCATAAAATAGACATACAGTCACTGTTGCAAAACCTAACCTTCAAAGCCAGAACCCCCAGCTGGAACTCTTCATACAGGCAAGCACCTAAGAATGAGATGCGTAAGAGTCACAGCACTCATATCTAATGCACCAAGTGAAAATTATGATATAGGGCAAGTTCCCTCCTTGATTTTGGCAGGGACCTTATTTTTGGTGCCTGTACCCCCTTGGTAGCAGAGCGACTGAAGTATTTGTTCAGAATGGTGGAGAGCTAAGATTCAGTTCTGTCCTCTACTTGTCTGTGACTACTTCCAAAAGATACTCAAACTCACCAAGTCTCAGAATACTTCTAAACGAGACTTTGTTATATTATTTGCATGACAGATGCAAAATCACGATTCTGCAGGAAACCAGCCAGGGAGCTTACTGGGATTGGGAATACTGGCATTTCAGTCCTCCTCGGCCAGGAGGTCATAGCTCACAGAATTCAGTGCATGAAAATCTGGTACTTGCGTTTTTTTATTCTTAAGATGTATTATTTTGTTTGCTGAATATTCTGTAAGTTAGTTCAATATTTAGCAAGTTCAACAAAAAAATCCATCGATGATAGACGGTTGCAAATGGATGCTGCTGGGATACGTAGCAGCTGTGTTCTGAACTATGCACTAATGACTTGTGAGATCAGAAACCACAAAAAGCCCCTGGAGCTCCAGTACCACTGAGTGAAGGGTGATGCCTCCGCGGCCACGTTACACCAGGTACTGCACAAACACCCAGAGACAGTGTTTATAATGCCGTGTCACCTGATCCTCCACTGCATTGTTTTAAATGGAAACATTTGAAAGGTGATGTTTCAAAGGAGCCATTTCTGACATTCCAAGTATATTTTTGATGTTTACCATCAAAAATATTTCGTCTTATGCCTTGGGATCTTAACCCTTGTGAACTGTCTATGTGAGTCAAAGGAGACAATGAAGAATTTCTGAATGAATTTCAGCATTCCTGTGCTACTGTGAGCTGCTCCGCACTGTCAGAAATGGCACGCCGCTTGCATTAAGCAGTTCTGAGAACATAAACTTACAGTTTGATATTTAAAAAAAAGGTTGAGAAGGTGGTGTTTAGAAAATAAAGATAATACTGTCAGGTGTCTTGAGGTAAATCAATGTCAGATGAGGATTACTGCAGTAATCCATGGGAGACAGAAGTGTCAAAAGAAGCAAATAAGCAAATGTGTCCGGCAGATACTACTGTCTAGACTATGGGATTTGGCTCTAATTACCAATGTTTTCTCCTTCATAATCTCTCTTGTTAGATAAAGGGGCAACTCATTTCCTTCACATGTGAAAAACATATTTTTTTTTCCATACAGTTTTAGGTGTTTATTTTGGTTTGATATAAAAAGAAAATTGCAAACAAAATGTCAGGATGAAAGCAAGCCCCAGTGGAAACAACCCTGGGTGTATATAATGGGGATGGCAAGGAACCCACTGGAAACTGCACAGGCTGGGTGTACCTGACTGCTCATTATGTCTTTCAGCAACTATGTTAGTGTAGGAGTTAGGTGGCCTGAGACTCAGGGATTTTTCTTTTCTTTCCTCCCCCCATCTTCTGACCTTTGTTCCATGGAAGAAAACAATCAGTTTGCAGACTGGAGGCTGGATATGCTGAGCGAAAGCGGTAAAAAAACCCAGGTACCTTACCAACTGCTACATGGCCAGGTTGGGCCTTATGTTTTAGTCTGAAATAAGGAATGACTCAAGAAAATTTTTAATAAAAAAAAGAATTGTCTTTAATCCCAGGGGATGACATCATCATCAGCCGATTGGGGCACTGGAGCAGCCACAGCTTTGCCTGCTTCTGTCTACCATCTCCCTCCATGTAGGTAAAGGAGTGACACCCATTAACTGTATCTGATCTTCTGCCTCTACGGCTCAGGTGCAGGGAGCGAGCACAGTGGGTAAAACCCTGGCGTGCACCTGAAAGGTTTGTCTTCTCTGCAGTAACACCTCATTGTGTATTCTGCAGCTTTGTTTGTACATGAAGTGAAATCTTAGTAACACAAGAGCTCGCTACAGCCTCCCGCTATTACATATTTCCCTTGGGAGGAGGAAAGAGGCTCCTGTTTTGCATAAGAATTATGAGATGGTCTATTAGCTCTGTTGTAAATTAAAGAGAAATTGCTTTCCCTGTCTGCTTTAATAAATCTCATGTCAAAAACCCCAGATCTGCAGGCATTACATGGAAATCACATTTGCCTAAAATTTCCCTGGAAATAATTCTTCTCACTTAGGAGCAAATGAGGAACAAAAAAAAACCCCAAATGACTTTATTCCTCAGACAGCCCGAGAGATATTTTCCTGTATTTAGGGCTATCATAACTACATCCATAGTGAGCAGCTGAATTTAAACAAAGGGAACAAATGTTACACTGATTTTGTGTGTACCAGACAGAAGGATTAATATTTATGATTAGGAACAAGGTGGGTTTTTTTTTTCTTTTTTTCAGTCCATTAGTATAAATATGAAAAGGCAAACTCTTTATCATACACTCTTGCAGCATGCACTCCTAGGTGATGAACAATGCCGAGCACAATAGCTATGGAGGTATTGTTTGTACAAAAGGAATGACATTCCACTTCTCCATGGCATTACAACACCCCGGGGCTACACAGCAGAGCAAAAGCCTTCTTTCCTTGCAGACCTCATTGGGCTGCTTAACGCTGCTCACCTTTTCCCTGTGGGATAAAACCTGGAGCAGGAGTTGCCATCCCAGGCGCAGTACGGATCTCGGGCGAGGCAGCAGTCAGCGCAGGCGGTGCCGTAGATGTGGCAGCGATGCAAGGATACCTGGGTGACCCCTTCGTCCGAGCTCACGTACAACTGTTGCTGTCGACAGAAATGGAAAGATTTGTTTCAGACGTGCAGGAGCTTCACCCGAGACTCGCCTAACACACCTAAAAACCTTTCAATTAATTTTGGAATTAAGTCAAGACCAAGAGGGGAGCCACTAATATATATAAAGCCAAGATAAACAGAAATCTCCCAGGTGAACGGACCTATAATATTTCCACCTTCCTGTTAGAAAACACTTAGAAACACTGGGGAATGTTAATGCTTTTTGGACATTGAGTGTCATTGTTCTGTTCTGGGGCAGACAGAGTGAGTTAATATTGCTTAGATTTGAGAACTTGGTTCTTATTCAGTGAGGATTATTGGCTCAAGCCTTTGAACTAAGTATTTTCTCTGCATATAGTCACTTTAATAAATATTATGCAGAGTTCCTAGTTGGATTCTCCAGTGCACAGAGTTCCAAGACATAAAACCTAGAGATTATGTTGAGGCTTAGGGCCAGATTCTGATAGCCTTACATACCTGGAAAAATAAGCCAAAAGGACTTTTATAATAAATGAGAGCTTTCGCAAAAGATGTTCAAAGTCATCACCAAAATCTGGGCCAAAATGACTGTTTTACTCAGAAACAATTAATCAATTATTCCTAAAATATAAATTAATATTAAAAAAAACCCTTGAAACTCCCCTGATCTTTTTGCCATAAAACTAAAAAAAATCACTGATTTCGATTTAGTGAATAACGTTATTAGTAGTTTTGTAAAATATTGAGCAATATGTTGCTTGCAAAATGACGGAATACATATTTTTAGTTTGGGTGTTTAACATTTCAGCAGAAATCCTCTCAGCTGTTTTCATCATTCTTATTGCCATCATTTATTACCAATAAACAAACACGCACAATTGTTCCATGGACCCAACAGCCCCGACATTGCCTTTTCGCGTTGACCGGACTTCCAAGGCAAAATTTCTAGTTAGGACTTATAGAAAAAAAGGGGAGGGCAAATTTCCTCTCTTAGTACTTGTTCCTCCTTAATTGTCAAACAAAACAACAAAAAAACACACTTTCAGTCAATTAGAAATGATACGCAATAAATAGAAATTGTTTTATCTTAGCGGCTGTGGGGCATATAAACAGCTCATGCAAACTGCAGTCGTTTCTCCATATTCATTATGGAAAACCTCCTGCCTATATTTAGTATGCTGCACAACAATTGGTATTCTAACATCTTTAAGTCAATTTATTTCTCAGTTAACAAGCACTAAGTAAGCATTCCACTTTTCTTTACCTTTTTAGACGAAATCTTCATTGTTGTTATAGGAGAATTACTCTGAAAGACAAAATTCCAAACCACATTTACAAGGACTCTCTTGTTAATACTGTCCCAACATTAAAATTTAAAATAAAACCTAGGTCATATCTGAGAAAACTATAACTTTTCATATCTTGGAAAGGCATCATTCACTCCTACTAATTTTTTTGCTATCTTCAGAACTAAACAAATGACATGAATGCAACTAATGTCTCACTAAAGGTACTGGCTAAACTCAAGTGCATTATTATTACGTGCATCAAGTTTTTGTATACTTCTAATTAACATGCATCTGTGTTACCTCAGCAATATAGGAGCAATGTGTTTTGAAGCCATTACTCTCACTTCATAATAAGAAACAATGTTAGTTCTTTGACAATGATAAAGAAAATTCACACAACAGGCTCGTGCATATTTACCACATGATCCAGATAAGAATATGTCATATTTCTCCTACACATTATCTACAGTGCATACAGTTTGGTTACCATCCAACATATACTTTCAGATTATCAATGACTAGAATATTAAAAATGGCATGAGTGTTATTGAATGTTTCTTTCCCAGAGACAGTACTGTATACTACTGTGTGTCATCACTGCAGTCTATTATTGTCTGTGTCCAAACCAAACGTTAAAGAGCTGGAAAAGGAATTATCACATTCATTGCCTTAAGCAAGTGAAGCAATTCATTATTCTCATCCAAACAAATGATAAAATTTGTTTGGATTTTTTTTTAGATTTTTTTAAGACTTAGCTCAGTCACAAAGCAAAGCCCTTACAGTGGGCTAGGATTAGCTGCAGTGCACTACAAGCAGAGCAGGGAGACTGGGACTAGAAAATCTGGCTACGCATCATGTGAGCTGGCAAAGTTTTGAAGGAGTTTAGAGCTGCTGTACTATTTCATGAACTGTTTGGAGACTCAAGGTCAAATGCAACACTGGATCCGATGCCACATTCTCCTTTACTTGCTTATACTCCAGAAAGGAATCGGTGCTCTGCTTACTCTCCATATTTACTAGCACAGAGCCAGTGATCTCATTCCCCCTCTGTTGGAGAGACTTATCAAAATACTGCCATGCTGCCTGCACAGATTGCAATGGCAGAGGTTATGATATGATTTTTAGGGTTCACGATAAAAAAGTTTGTGCACAGAGGCCCAGAAACAAGATTGCGGGTCAAGATTCCTCTCAGCCCAGCTATCTGCTTGCTGTATTAATTTACCTTTCAATAGATGGAATTAGTTATACTTGGGTGATGGGTACTCTTTAGGTAATATTACTCAAAAATATCTTTTTTAAAGGGAAGTCTTCAACAAAAGCCTAGGACGACTAATTATGCCTTTATGAGGGTTAACACAGAGTGTATTCCTTTTCTTAAAGAAATTGTTAATGCTGCCTGTCCAGATAAAAAAGCTTAATTTGTATCCCCTCAATGAAAAAGAGGAAAGTCCATGACAAAACCCTTAACTAAGTTTATAGATGCATACTACCATTTGCCCCAAGACTACCTGTTCTAAAGAATAGCCCATTAAAAAGATTGAAAGGGATTTTTCAACATGAGTGTGAACATTTTCTTTAGGTTATTACAAGCCACTACATGCCAAAGTGATTGACAGAGGCTATTCCTTTATTTCTTCCTGTAGTTGTTTGTGTTTCTTTTCAGCTTATGTTGTGTTAAGCTTGTAGCTTTCTTGTCTCCAGAGGCATGTATGTGGCTTTGAAGAACTGGAGTTAAGCAAAAACAACACTACTTTGCTTCCATTCTGCAGCTCAGAATGAGGAAGGTTATCAGATAATCAAAGAAGTACAAAAATCTTAGATTCCATCTGTAAATAGCGAGTCTCAATATGTGATGACAATGATAAAAGTTGCCTTCTGCCACTGTAACGTGACCTCGTAAAAATGTGGTTATCAAAATCCTTCTAGCCAGTATAACAATATAAAAAATAAGCAACTTAAATATGGGGGGGAGGGGAATAAAAAAAACAAAACCTTAAGCCAGCTACAGTCTTCACAACAGCGGACATTTTATATTCCTCTTTGGGTGGGTATCAAGCTGACAGTATGCACATTTACTTGATCTTTTATCAAGTCACAGTTGTACTTGCCAAAGTCTCTTAGAACAAAGTGTTTGTGTGAACATACACATTGGAAGAGTAAAAGCAGGAGCAAGCCAAACCTGAAAAACCTCCAGCTCTTCTAAAATGAGTTCTCCACTTGCAGAGAAGTTGGTGGGTAGGACAACAACTTTTTGTACGGTTCCTTGATCTGGAAAAGATGAGAAAAAGTGAGACCATGTGGCAGAGAGAGAGAGAGAGAGAGAAAAAAAAAGCAGATGCACCGTTATCAATTATGCAAAGAAACCGACAAAGCAAGCACTGTGACACAGAGAAAGATATTAAAAGATGTTCAGTAAATTCTAGTGTTTGGGGCCAGAAAGAACCATGAGATGATTCATTCACAAGTCACAGACTGGGGATAACTTGCACATAGCTTGCACATAGTATTTTTGTCATGTATGAGCATGAAGAAGTCATGGTAAGATTGAAGTTACTACCATTACTGTTGCTATTCTACCCAAAAAGATCAATCAAAATCAGTATCTTCTGTACTAGCTGCTGTACAGACACACAGACAGAGGCAGTACCTATCCCAGAATCATAGGATCATAGAATCGTCTAGGTTGGAAAGGACCTTTAAGATCAAGTCCAACTGTTAACGTAGCACTGCCAAGCTCACCACTAAACCATGTCCCCCAGCACCACATCTACAGGTTTTTTAAATATTTCCAGGGATGGTGACTCAACCACTTCCCTGGGCAGCCTGTTCCCATGCTTGACAATCCTTTTGGCAGAGAAATCCTAATGATCTTACAGTAAAAACACAGCAATATAAACAGGTAAAATGGAGCTATTGCAGGATTTAATATATATTCTTACTCATTAATAAAACATAATGACAACTGATGACAAGAAAGGTAAACCTTCCAAAGAATAACTCTATCTTCACCTAAACAAAGTAAGATGAACGCCTTTTTTTTTTTTTTTTCCAGAAGAGACAAACAATAATCAAGTCCATTACATATTGGTAGGAGTTAGTATTTTGGTCCATAAGGAAAAAAGAAAAAGCAAGGTGAAGATACTGTAGCTACTTTATCATGGCTGCCCTCTCAAAATACAATTCCAAGCCTCCCAAATCCACACAGGTCAAAGGAGTAAGAAGTAAGAAGAATGGGGCAATGGTATTGTTTTTGCAGGGTAGATGTGATGAGTGAGACCAAAGGGATATTTGTGATTAGTTTTCCAAATTTGTTAGGTGGAAAGAATATTTGAGATGGAGGGATCCATCTGTGAAGGCTCTTAAAGGTTGAAACCGCCACTGAAGTATTTCTGATGCGGCAGAAAAGGCAGACAGCGGGAGAATCTCAAGGACAAGCATTTTTACTTGGAGAATGCACAGCACATAGAATTCCTCTTGCCTGAAAGGCCTGGAAATTAGTCTGAATAGAACAAATTTATTTGTTCAATATTGATTCTGAGGAATGAGACCACATGGTATTGATTCTGTTTGGGCTTCAAAAGTTTTATGAGCAATATAGACTTGTGCGGTTAGTGAAACATTAGCGCAGCACAATATAGGTAAGTATCTACGTGTATTTCTATGAATTTGTGACCAAGGAAAGGAAATCTCAGCTTCCTGTTTGGCAATTCATGATGCAGACAACGTAAACTGAAAAAGGGCAATTTTGCTTTTAAGGTCAGTGACTAAATTCCATAGCTGGAGCTGCAGGGCAAGTTGGTTACAGTAAATAATTTACATCTTCTTATTTCCCTGGAGGAAGACAGCAAATAATAATATTTTTTATTTAAAAAAAAAATAAGTTTTAAAGCCAGAATATTGATATGTAATGACATGACCACACACAGAGAGCACATTGTAGTATTTTGTCATTTAAAAAAAAAAAGGAAAAGAGAAATTGAAAGCTGACAAGACTTAAAAATGTGTAGCTATCAATTGTACACGCTCAGGGCACGTTAGGCATGAATTTTTCATGAGAATTTTCTATGGAGAACATTTATTCTCATTATGCAATGGCATGATAAACCAGTTCCTTCCGAAGAAACTTTACTGAAACTAAATCTTGTGATAGCACAGCTGTGGTCTAGACTGGGTGCCAGTATTAGCAAAGCTATGAGAACCTGAGAGAGATTTACTAACTGCCAGGACCCACTGAAGCTTTAAACTGCTACAGATGCATCCCTTGTTGGAGCTAAGGAGAAGCATGTGCGTGTGCATATGTGTGTGTGTATTTCTGCTCCTGCTAAAGGGAATAACCCACTCATGAACATACACAGCTTAAGTCCAGTCTACCCCTGCATCTTTGCATCCTTTTATCAGTGCCCTCTCTCTAACATTAAACTATACCATACAAAATACTGTATCTGAAGCGCAGGAAGGAGTTGCAGCCTTTTGTGGTGTTTTTCAGCTGCCTGCAAAGTGCCAACTACCTGTAACCCTGACCTGTACTAAGCATGTTGACAGTGACCTTACCTGCAAAGGAATGTGAGGCTGCTGAGCCTCTGAAGAACCGGTTTATTTCTATGATCCATTAGCACATGCCACACATTTAAAACTCCTAAATATGTCTTTGGTCCTCAAACATTGCCCCAAACTGAAATCAGAACCTGAGGGGAGATTTTATCCTGGGCATTGGCACAGAAACTACTGATAATGCCTGACGCCAAGTCCTTGTGTCCTAATAACCTTTCTTATTTGAAAACTAGGTTCCTATCTACCTTTCTGTCACGCCCCGGCAAAATACACAGAGTTAAGGACTGTTTACCTTGGTATTCATTCCCTTTGACTCAATATTTTACCATTCGCTTTGACTCAGTGTTGTACCATGAGGGACAGATCATTGCAGAAAGGAATGTTCCATTGTTTTAAAGGAATTAGTAAACTTAATACAACACTTAAAAGAAATATTCATGTAAGGGAAAGTAGGCAATAAAAAGCTATTCATTAAATGAAACCAGTTAAAGCAAGGAATTCCAATAGTCTGTACATATATACACACCTACTTCCAACACTACACGGCTTGTAGGCTATAGCCCTCCACCCCAGAGTTTTTCTACTGTTTCTCAGCCTGTTCTTTAATAAGTGAAAAGCAAATATTTGTGGCCAGAAAACACTTCTTATTCGTTTCTTAGTAGTACTGAGGTCCCCACTATAAGCACGGTTGCTGACAAATCAAGTCACTTATATGTGTCCTTGTCAGAAAGCTTATGGTACATCTGAGCTTTGCTTATTTCCTTTAATGGCAAGGCAGCAAACTAAATTCCCTGGGTCAGAAGGAAGGTTGCAGCACTGTGCACTGCTGGAGATATATGCAAAGTAGCAGAGCCTGAGCTGTTTCCCAGTATATTTCACAACAGATAATCTTTTGTGTTGTGAGTCAGGTATAAAAGATCACTGAACAAGTATAAGTCAATTTTTTTCACATTTAGGTTGACATATGAAATTATAAGCAAATTTTGTAAAAATCATAAAATTGAACAGGATGGTTTCCTTCTCTGTTTACTTGTTTCTTCCAGAAATCCACTAAAAACAGTTCTACATTGTTAGGATTTCACACACTCATGAAAAAAGCTATTGTGTCTCCAGAATACCAATCCACCACTAGAGCGTATGAAGTGAAGAGGCAGATTTGTGTTCCCCTGACTTTTTGACCAGGAGCTGTTTGCAGCCTTGAGTCAGCCCAGCAGCCTGTGAGTCGAGGGCAGATGGACAAACCATAAGGAATCTTCCTCAAGCAGGCAGCAAGAGGACAAGGGAGATTCATAATGACTGGGTTTCTGTTTCAAACCTGCTTGAACAACTGCAGTTTCCCAGCCTGATGTGGAAGACAATATTACCGAGATCACGTTCCCTCTGAGAGGATCATGAAAGAGGGAATGACAAGGGAGGAAAGTGTTAATGTCCCGTAGGCTAAAAAGTGCTGTAGAGGGTATGCAGAGTGGGAAATACATGGAGAAGGAAGGCAGACCAATAAAAGAACAAGGAAGGAGAGAGACAAATAAATAATAATAATAATAATAATAATAATAATAATAATAATAATAATAATAATAATAATAATAATAATATAAAAAAAACATAACAAACTTCCTTGAAATGCAGGGCATGATTCTGGGCTGGTATTAATCAGCTAAGCTTCACTGATACCATGTTGGACTATGCCTGATTACACTAATTCCTGGTCTAGCTGACCATGGACAACGGAAAAGACAAAGCTTAATGAATAGCAACGAAAAACACACAGGTGCTTGGCTGGAATCTGAATTCCAGAAGCTGAATCTGCAGGTCTGATTTTAAATCTCACCCTCTGAATTTCTACTAGCTTTTTTTGCCCAGCCCTAAGTGAACACTGCCATTGTCAATATTGTGAACCTCAAAGAGAGTCAGCACCCATCCACCCCTAAGCCTCATCACATGCACTAACTGAACCACAGATAAAACCCCTGACTTTTCCACACGATAGAAACATGACGGTAATGACACCAACTGCTACCCTGCCAGGAGCTTCACAGAGAGGCCTCCTCCAATAATCCCCCATCCCTGATGCGTCAGACATTGCTGGAGACCCTCTGAAAACTTTTCTCCACGTTGTACCTGTCAGCCTGATGGCAGCTTAACTATTTTTGGTCTCTAATCTGAGTTGAACCTGATGCAAACAAATAAAACTGTGAACAAAAAGAAAGCAGAGAGGTTGCAGAATGCTTTATAAACTCTCTGCTTGAGAAAATGTTAAAGCTCAGCAGAGCACCTGAGACAGTGGCAGGGTAGCAGTCAGGACTGAGAAGCAGGTCCCCACGCTCTCTGCTGTCCTTAGGTGTCTGCTGTAAGTCGGGGCTCTGACCACAGACACCCAATCTCTCTTTGCTTTAGTTCACTCATCTGTCAAATGAGTGTAATAAGTGCACCTAAGAACAAAAAGGAAGATACAAATGTCTAATGAGCTCACACTTGAGTGCAAAACTTTGACATAGCCCCAGCTTGGTCAAACTTTTGGGACACACTGTGAGCTTGTTTGAACAAAAAATGACCAGGGGAAATGAAACAGGTGGAGGAATACTGTCTTAACTTACGTATCTTCTTAAAAGGCTGTGAAAAAGCTTTGGATGAGTTTGTCAACGAAAGGTTTTGAATTACTTGGGCAGTATGACCAAGAAGAAGAAGGAAACTGTGTCTGCTGACTGTTGTGCCACTGTTGTGCAACATCATCTTCCCAAGCTCACAGCCATGAAGCTGCAGCCAGCAAAGCTATGGGAGGCAAACTTGCTCTTCTGACCAGATTATCTCTCTCCATTAGAATCTGTAGCTCGTTACATGATTTTGGCTATTGCATTACTGGAGGCTACCGTTGTCAGCAAGGATTAGTTTTCCAAAAAAGACAGCCATCATGTAACACCATGAAAACGAGTATTACAACCTTATGCTCTGAAGGCACTTACTGCATCCAGGCTTTGAAAACAAGTGTTGCATCAGAAAAGAAAGATAATAAGAAACATCGATCAACCTTATGCCACGTTAGATGCATATGGCCCACATTAATCATCTGAATAAGTCACATTGAAGTCTGAAGTGCCTTTTCATGACAGTAACTCAGATCTCTTTCCACAAAAACATATCCTTTTTTGATTGCAAGGAGCTGAAAAAAATCCTGTTGGTGCCCATGGCTGTTTAATGTACCCAAGTTTGACCCAGACATTTAAATATTTTCATAACACCAAGAGCAATAAAAAACCCCATGCATAATCTTTCGGTTGTGCAATCTGCGTGTACTTTGACCGAAGGCTTTCGTACTGCAAGCAGTAGGTGGCATGCTTAAAAAATAAATATTAATCTCAGGAAAATGTTCTCATGCTGGTTTACTGCTATTCTTAAAACTCAGATGGAAAACAATCTACCAAAGGATAAACGGAAAATGTTGAAAGCTCGGGTTCTTTAGATATAACTGAAATGAGTAAAGTAATTACAGTAAAACTCTAGGGTGCATCAAAAACTTCGGGACTGAGTCCTGGCCTACCACAGAAAGGGGATAAGCAAAGCAGAGCTCTAACCCCAAATTCCTGAACGGAATACGTTATTACTCATTGCATGGGGAAAGAGTATCACCAGCATTGGCCTTGTATTCAAATGAGTGATTACATTACATCCAAGTAAATTATCCCTCGGGTTTCTGTTTGGGAAGACGAGGTATAGAGCACTCATCTCTTGTAGCACTGCTCTCTACTGTTGAAGGCTTGCTCCTTACTCTAAATCAGCTCATTTCAGAGGGGGGCGAAGAGATCCCTTTGGGTGGACTTAACAAGACTAGCAAGTTTTGTTAAGTACTTTGGGAGTCTTCAGGTTGAAAAGCATAGGGAAAATAGGAGATCGTTATCATCTGAAAAGCGGGTGGAATGCTGGGAGAACAATGTCTGTCCCTGGGATTTATTTTGTTAGCTATGTAGGCAAGCGAGGGAGAAAAGCAACGTAATAACTCTGGGCATGGACCAGCCCCTGTGAGCTCAGCACTTTTGTCTGGGGGTGCAAAGGAAACACTACATTTATTTCACATTAATGTGAAAAAATGACACAGCCGCCTATACCCTTCCATGCCATGGCTACATGATGAAAACCACTGGGGTTCTTGGAGCTTTATACTTCTGTTATTCTTCGCTTGCATTCAGGAACTGATTTATTACTGAGGCTATAGAGGAGGAAGAGAGGAAAAGCTAAACATTTTGTGTGCTCTGCATCTGGCAAGACATAAAACACCCCAATTTCAAGCATGAGACAGGTCACTGACAGTGACAGACATGGCTGGCAACATCTCAGTTCAGCAGCAGTAACTCATCATCCAAGCTGAGTGTAATTGTCACCAGGTGTCAAGTCCCATTGTCTCCGGCTGTGGGGCTCCAGGCTCCCAAGGAAATTATCACATGAAATTCTCCTATACAATGTGGTTTTTGCATTTGCTGGGACGAACTGACACCAAAGCAAATCCCCTCTGCATTCCTTTTGACAGTTAATATCTCTATCGAATCCTCCTGAGTCTCACAGAAAGCAGAGAATAAAGAAAACAAGTTTCTCATCTCAGTGGCTGAAACTTGATGACTTTTATTTAAAAGGACTGAGAAACACAGTAACTTTGCTCCAATTTCTTGTGAGGAAGACCTTGGGAGCTATTGATGTCCTGTGCCCTACTCACGAATAATGACTCCCCTCCAACTAACTAGAAAGCAGACAATGATCCTCGTCTCCAGTGTAATGCAGAAGATAAAGCAAGGAGCTGCAGTTTACCTGTTTGTCCCATAGCGGACCTTGTGCTGATACATAGAGGAGGATTAACAAAACTTAAGAACAAGCTGAGATATGTTAATGCTTTTAACGAATGACAGGTGTATGTGTGAGGCCACACTGATCACCTAAAACCAGTCAGAAGCTAATCAAAGTACACAATGAAATGAACTGTATTTATTTCCTGCAGAATTACTGGAATGCTAAATATCAGTACTGTGCATTTTCATGCACATTTCGCATTTTCAATACATTTCCGTTACTAACTATCACTGCTACATTAAGAATCCTATATTGGTTGGAAACTTATATCTCTTATCTTTTACACTAATCTTTAGTAGAATTTTCTTCCAATTCACATTAGACGTTTACGGAGCATTTTAAAACAATGGTGACACTATGTAAAAAAATGCATATAATGTTCATTTGAAAGAGCTGCATTAGCCTACCAAGCTATTATTCTGGCTAAACATAGTGATTTGGCAAGGAATAAAGCTAATAGAAAACCAAATCTTCTCTTTTACTAAGAGTTTTTGTGGAGTTGTATAACACTAGCAGGGACAATATCTATTAACACTTCTGGTATTTCTACAGGAGTGTACAAAGACTCTTTTCTTTACTTCTGTAGGAAAGGAGGAAAATGACCCTAGAGGGTCTCAAAGTCAAGAACTTTAGCTGCATTAATTACATGAAAAAGAAGATGAAATTACATGGGGGGAGGGAAACACCTCAAGAAGAAAGCCCTATCCTAATTAGCTTAATTTGGTAGTTTTCAATGACTCTGCAAGTAGGATCAAAGAGATCTTCAAAAACACCTTAAAACTCATTTATCAATTGCCAGCCAAAAAAACAGAAATACCCAGATCAAAACCCGATGAAATGCCTAATATAATTCATCACCCACAGCTTCTTGTATCCTGACTATGCCTCATACTATACTAAGCATTCACAGTACAGTAGATGGTGACCTGGTAAAGGTTTGACACAAGAACATGAATGAAGTGTTTGTGTTTTCCTATTTCATTTAATTGAACCACAGAAGCGTGTAGGCTGGAAGGGGCCTCTACAAGTCATCTGGTCCAGTCCTCCACTGGAGGTCCGATTACAGCAGGTTGCTTGGGGCCATGTTGGGTTGGGTTTTGAATCCTTTGAGTCTCTGAGGATGGAGAACTCACAACCTCTCTGGGCCCTTGTTCCAATCTTTGATCACACTGAAGGTGAAAACCTTTTCCTTTAAATCTAATTGCAATGTCCCTCATTACAACCAGTGTCCAGTCCCTCTCACCCTGACACTGAGCACCTTGAGAAGAGTCCAGATCCCTTTTTTCCCATTAGGTAGTTGTACCCTTCCATTAGATAGTTGTCAACAGCAGTAAGGTCTCCCCTTAGCTCTCTCTGAATAAACCCAATTGTCTCAGCCTCTTCTCATACATCATAGGCTACAGTCCCTCAGCTGATCTTGTTCCATTAGGTCAATGTTTTCTCTGTACTAGGGAGCCCCACAACTGGACACGGTACTTCTGACAGGAGCCGAATACAGGGGAAGAATCCCTTCCAGCAACCCGCTGGCTGGATACACTTCTGCTAATACAGCACAGTATGCAGCTGGACTCCTTTGGCACAAGGGCACCCTGCTGATTTTGATAGTTGGGGAGGTTTTTCTAAGAGTGAACAGAGTTCCTTTTAATCCTGCCCCTATAGAAGCCTAAGATTCTTGAAAGATTTTTTTAGCACCAGCTTCCTAAATCTATTATAATAGGATGGTTATTCCCAGCCCCATGCGAGTTTGTTGGCAGACATGGTTATTCTACAAGCAGAAAACAACCAGGACCCCAATAATATGTGAACCATAAAAGAAATGCAAGCCATCTCTGTAATTATTTTCTGATGCTCAGAGATATATTTGTTCTCCTGGAGTTCTTTTCCTTTGTTCTACTTGAAACCATCTGTAGTAAAAAAGATTAGCCTTTGTGCCTATCAACCTCCAATGCCCTGTTAAGCCAGCGGGAGTTTCAGATGTGAATGAATCCTAGGGTCTAGCCAGAGTACCACTCTGCTTGTCTGCTTCAATCAGAAGAGTGTGATTCATATCTGAATATTTTAAAAAATCAAAATTGATCAGAACGAGAATCATTTGACCTGTTCCCTGCAGACTTCAGAAGCATAACACCACATTCAAATTTGATGTAACTAAAAACAAAATGTAGGTTATATTAAACAGAAATTATTTTAGAATACTTGGATCAAGTTCTCTGTGTCCACTACTGCTAGGACTCCAATCATTTGTTTCTTTTTCTCTGTTAAGTACTTCCATATTTTTACTTTTTTTTTTTGTGGAGTTGTTATTTCTGCCTTTGTGACATCCTGATCAGATTGTGTTTTTCTTCAGAAGTAGCTTACATAGCATATATTAAATATTGATGACGAGAGTATACAAAATAATACAACGCCAGATTTTGGTAATTTTACTCATGTTAGAAAGCATCAAATTCTAACATGGAATCGTTGCAGACAGACCAGATTCAAGAGAAGTATTATAATTTAGATCAAATACAATATATAATAGTGTTGATTTCTGTCTCAAATAAAATTCATATAAATACATTGTATCTCTTGCACATAGTTAACATCTATAAAATTCACACAAAGTAAAAATAACATAATTTAGGAATTTCTATAGACATTTTTGTAGATAGTAAATATGCTTAAACAAATGTTTCTGAAAGTTGTAAATTGTACAAATTGGAGTTGATTGATTGCAAATTACAATGCAATGGAGGTAAATGACTGTTGCTGTTTGTCTTACCTGTTCCAAGAAACAAGACGTGATATCTTCCGTCAGCAGCATTCACTCGATCCACAGCAATCTTTGTATACTTGTAGTCAGCTCCTATCCGGATGATTAATGGCCTCTTGTGTATTGGGTAAATGGGATTAAACATCAAAGGGTGATTTCTGATGAAGGTCACAACATCGTCTGGAAACTCTTTGGTTGTCCGCATATTAGGTGTGAAGGCTCCTCCTGGACACTGTAAGAAACATGCACACTAATGCTTAACAATACTTACCATCTTTCAGAGAGTTTTCATCTCCAAGTCATTTACAAATATTGACAGATAGTTGACAAAGTAAGTTCCCGAAAGAGCACTTCAGACTCAGACTGAAAGTAATTATGTTCCAGTAAGGGGAATGAAGTGCTTGAATAGCTATGCTTTGAACTCCCATCAATTCAGATAAAGCAAACACAAACATATTTTTTGCCTTTCAAAACCCAGCTTGAGGGCAAAGATCCATACTTCTGGACCTATTTCCTGTTCTTTATACTTCCAAACTGCCTGTTGAAAAAAAAAATTTGAAGTGATCGGTATGAGAAGATACCAAACTTTCGCAGCTCGTTTGTTATAGATTTAATGCAAAGGCACAAGGTAAAATCCAATATTAACTGCAATTTGGTCAATATCCCTCTAGTCATTATGCTGATTATGAGATGGTGCAAGGGCCTGTGACTCATCTTCATTTGAAAAAACAATAATATGGAGACAACTCATTTACATCTGAGAAATTACACGCCTGAGAAATAACAGGGTTCCATAAATACTCTGGATGCTTCTTTAAATGTAATGAAGAACCATCCAAATAATCAGCCCTGAGGCATTCAGGACCTCAAGAGGAAATAAAAGTAATCTGAGAGAGCTCAAGTGTTTACTGAGAGTGAAACTAAAAGAAGACTGTGGGAAGAAATCAGGAGCTATGTCAGTAACTGGCACAATGTTCCGGATGCACCTATGCTAATTTACATGACTTTTTTTCAGCCACCGTTACTGCAGTCTTATTGCTGCTCTCGAGCTCTCATTTTACCCCCTACCAGATTTCTGAGCTGTGAAAGTCTCCTTGGAGTATTGGAACTATTCAGAAATATTTCAACGCAATATTTTCCCAGTTGGAAAATGTTGAGTTGTTCGATACGAACCATTTCATGGAAACTTGTTTATTTTGATGAGGACCATTCTTACGTCTAGGATGGAATTTCTGGTCAAAACCACAGACACAAAAATAGCTAGTAGCTTAGGGAGAGATTTACCTCACCTGACTTCTACTGTCTCAAAGTCAGGCATTTATTCTTAGCCATCTAGGTTTCCTCTGTAGTCAGTAATTCAGAATAGATGCCCTGCTTTTAGATGGCTAAAATTACAGAAAATGAATCATACTCTGAGAGACTAGGAAACTCGCCGTGGATATATGAGTCATGTGTCTAACCTACCTGATGTGAGCAAACATTAGAATCTAGGTCTTCACCTCCCAGGGGGTCCCTCTAGCCAGTAGGCAGGAGTGCCCGTTCTACCTTTGCTGCTAAAAGCTGTTCCATCTTGTGCACATAATAAACTATTCATTGGGCAATACCAGGAACAAAGTAGAGAGTGGACTGCAGCCTAATCCCAGGCTTTAGAATCATCTTCTGGCTCAATTAGGATTTAATTATTTATACAAAGTAGAACAGCTCAGGTAGGAATTCTTTAAAAGAAACTACTCTGGCATTACCTTCAGGAAGAAGAACCGGAACTCAGCTCAGATATGGGTCTCTTTTCTCATCTGACATCCTTGACAATTGATTCTTCTGGACTCTTTATTTATCCTGAGGGTTTTGGTTTGGTTCTCATTAGAAAGGACACTACATGCTAGCCCTCTAAGATTGTTCACAAAATTGAACTCTTATTATCTTGTTTGCTCCATTCCTTCCCTCTGTGGCACTTCCATGCACAGTCTTCCAGGAATTGTACGGAGCTATCTGCTAAGATTAGCACCAAATGCTGAAAAAAGAACTGTGCTCATAAATTTGTGGGCCATTAGCAAGATTATTCTACTTCATAGTGATCTGCCAGACCCCAGTTCCTCTCCAGAGGGATTTTGTTTCATGAGCAGTTCAAATTAAACTTTCCTGTCCTGCATAACTCAGTTAAAAGAAGACTTCCTCTGATACTTTTTATTCTTCTATCCTTGACTTGGAGATCATAAGACCTTTGTCTGTGACTTTCTGCAAAAATGTCTGTGCTATGGTTCACCCCAATATGACCCTAAAAACTTACATTATATCATTCTTCTAAGCAAAGCTTTAACAAACATCTTTAATCAATTAATTCTTTTGCTATCCCCTATATAAACCAACGATAAGCAAAAGATGTTACTGAAGAACCCTATAAGCTCTCCCTTTCCTGGAGGGATTGAATGTGTATCCTTCACACCTCATTCAAGGACTTGCTACATGTTACTTGTGTTCACAGTTGATCATGATGCAGTTAGATTGCAGAGAGAAACAGAATTCTTTAATTTACAGCATATTCCCCAACACGCTGTAGGTACAAAAACTATGTCTGTAAACTCTGAAAAATGGAAACGATCTTCAAACATCACTGAATTTAGTAGTAAGCTGCCAATTATGTAATTTTTTTTCCTTTCTTTTTCCATAAGTAAGTTTTGCTTGTGGAGAAATAAGAAACCATTGGTATTTAGTGAAGGGCAGCCAAACATTGCGGAGTTGATTATGGCTAAATGAACGTATTGCTTTATTTAATCCTACTGAAGCTACACCAAAGCCTTTTCATTGTTTATCCACTGTACTGCAACACAATGAACATTCATTTTTGTCTAGAGGTTTAGTATGAATATCTCTTTAGGCAACTGTAAAGTAGCATTTTCCTTGTCATATAAAAAGGCACCCCTGTCTAGTCCAGCATCCCAGAAGTTGCAAAAAAACTACGTTCAAGAGGAAAGGGGCTCATGCCCCATAGTCAGCAAACATGGCTATTCAAAGTTAACCCTTTGAACACAAATTCTGAGCAGCAAAATAATCTCCATGTCCTGATTTTTACAGATGCTTTGACATAAGAGAAAAATAGTTTGTGGCGTGCATTTAAAAGTAGAAAATTTTGGCAATGAAATAAAAGCAAAGCCAAACAAATCCCACCTTAGAAAATATACCCTTAAGATACTGTGTTGTGACTGAATTGTGAGGAAGCACAGAAAAGCCAGTGATCAGAAAACCAGCAATGACCATCTTAAAAGAATCTCTTTTGGCTTTATTTTTTTTGGTGGGAGCTATGATGTAAGAATTTATCTTCAAATTCAGAGCTCAACAGCACATCTGAAAAATGTAGACAATTTCTGCCACCGTGTTAAATCCAAATCTGAATTTCCTTTTTCCCTTTCCATTGTGCTGCCCAATTTCTTTAGGCCTGGAATACCTTATAAGCCTCCATGAGGCGAACCAAGAATAACATGGCAGTGGTTGAGGAAACTCATACCAATACAATATTCCGAAGCAGCAAGAAACTCCGAAATGTGACTAATCACAAAAGTGTGAAACTTCCCATTTAAATGGGTCATTTATTTTCTTTTTTTTTTTTTGTTTAAGCTTAAAGCCTCAGTGAACTCATGAGATTAGAGCTGTATTAATTAATTGCAAAGAAAGAACAATGCTAGCATTAGAACTTAGTGGAATATCAGGTATTGATTAGCTAATTCTAGAGATCTGGGAACATGAAGTATTCAATCTTACAGCCAGTAATAACTGCACTAAAATGTCATGAAGAATTGTGTGAACAGGGAGAGCTATTCCATGTATCTAAGCATTAGTGTATGAGAGAGGGAGAAGAAGATCTACAGCACAATGACAAATATGAATGAAATAGTGATATGGTTAAAGGTTCTTGCAGTGACTTGCAAAATTAAAGTAAAATTTAATTTCCTGTGACAAATGGAAAAGCAACAAAGTGTTCACCTAAAAAAATTGTAACTACATCGTTGAGAGATTTATGATTCTGTGCATACTTATTTAATTCTCAGGCTTAAGAAATTCTAAGAAGACTTCATAGGAGTCAACAAAAGTCCACACTACCATACTTCATTTAGCAAATACGGATTTAGAGAAGATTCTAGAGAAAGTTCATATTCTTCATTAAAGATGGACATGTTAGACTTCATACTTCTGCTACACCTACATTAAGAATAGTGCAAGTAAGTAAATAAAGAGAAAAGTGCATCAACAGCAATTTTTATATACCATGAAGGTGAAAAGAAAAAAAAACCAAACCAAACAATTTTGTTTAAAATCTTTCACAAGACATTTTTGTAAAACTTAGAAACAGAGCTAGCTCTATTTGTGTACAGAATTTATTGGAAGATTATTACTACTCCTGATACAGTGAAAGAAAGTCCTGAAAAATTTTCAAGGCATACAAAAAGCATTCTTAACAAGGAGGACTACTATGAACCGATTGGCATGAAAACTCATCTATTGCTAGGTGTCTCTTCTAAGATTCAGTACCTGACAAGGTATTAGACCTAGTCAAATGACAAGTCCCAGAAGCCTTGTTCTCCTACTGCATCTCCCAAGCACCCCAGTAGAGCTGCAAAACTTGAGAGAACTATGGAAAATTCATACAGACTGAAGACAGACACAGATGTTTGGATCCAGACTGCAGAACACGCTCATAATGCTGTCTTTGTATGCTTACTTATTTAGCTATCTTTTGCTCAGTGGTTCTGTTGGTGGTTTTGTTCAGTGGTGCCCAGTGGTAGGACAAGAGGTAACGGGCACAAACTCGAACATAGGAAGTTCCATCTTAACATGAGGAGGAACTTCTTTACTCTGAGGGTGGCGGAGCACTGGCACAGGCTGCCCAGAGAGGTTGTGGAGTCTCCCACACTGGAGACATTCAAAACCCACCTGGATACCATCCTGTGCAACTGCTGTAGGTGTCCCTGCTGTGGCAGGGGGGTTGGACTAGATGATCTCCAGAGGTCCCTTCCAACCCTGACCAATCTGTGATTCAGTTCAAACATACACACAAAATGTAAATGTACATGTAAACAAGATGACTGTCATTAATGAAATAATTCTTAACCACCTCTTCAGCAGAAAGTGCAAGAGTGATTAACATTTTGCATGACTTTTAATTCTTTCTAGAAGATTTCCAGTTACTACGTGATTTATATGGCGAGCTGAGAAGCAAATAAAATTGTTCTGAACTGTAACTAAGTATCATAGCCACATATAGTCCATTCTCCTGAAATAAATAATATTTATTTATGTATTAAACAAAGACAAGTAATTGGCAAGCTTGCATAAACATCTTTGTACTTACAGTGCCAGGTCGTGGGTATGGAATTCTGCCCTGATATGGAATCAGCTGGTGGTTTGGGCCCTCCTTGTGTGCAAATGGCCCATTGAACACGGTCTGGATGTCTGATAGATGATACACACACACAGCTGAGCCTTTAAATATGGAGCTGGAAGACAGCAGTAAAGAGTTAGTAAGCAATGTCCCAATAGCTTTTCCATCATTTTGCATGGTTCAATAATAAAAGATACCTCTAAAATAATATATTTAATACAATTTAATGCTGCTATAGCATGGATTTAATAAATTTAAAATCAACTAATTTAGCTTCCCAAAATACACCATTACTCCTTAAGACCTAGCACCTTTTTGAACAGTGAACTGTAAAAGGAAGGAGGAAGGTACTACCCTACTGGTGGAATAAGAAAATTTCCTAATGTTGAATATAAAACAAATATAATCTGGCCCCAGTTAAATCAATGGCAAAAATATTGCTGACTTCAGTGAGACAAGAGTTTTACAAACTTTCTACTGCCAAGCTCAGCCCAGGTTTCCAGAGCTCCCTACCAGTGTATTAACCACAAGACCTCCATGAGCCTCCTAAAATACACGGCTAAAATATTAATCAAAACATCCAGTGCAATTGCAATTGGTTAGATTATTACAATCAGTTGCCAGCTTTTCTGAGCAAAATGGGGACAGGTTGTGGCTGTAAAGGAATTACTCCTATGCAGTCCTCAAATCCACCCACAAAACTGGTCTTACAAAGTGGGTTCAAGTTTGATGCTTGCTGAGGAGAACCCAGGGCGTCACCTATGAGAAGGGCATGTTTGTAGCACTGCTCTGGATTCAGCAATGGTCTCAGATGGTCTCAGACAGCACAATCCCTGAATGGCCTCCATCACCCCATGATGACGAAGGGCACGAGGGGAATAATTTCCAGAGTGATGCTAAGGCTGACTGCAGTGAATTAACAACTTCTTTTTTCCTCTCACTGCATGTAAGGTTTGAGACATTTATCTTAACGAAGTGGAAACTCCAGTCAGTCTAAAATCTGCCTGATGTTAACTGTAGGATGAAGATAATCCAAGTAACTCTCTGTTTTCAATTGAAGAAGAAAAAAAAAAGAACGCTCTAGAAAAAACCTGAAAACATTACACACCGTCTAAACAAGGAAAGTGCAACCCACATTGCTCTCAGCTATATATGGATTAGTAGGAGGAACCTTTTAGATGGATTACGGTATTTGTCAAAATTTTAGTAGGTATTAATAGATTTTAAGAAATGCATTTATTCTTTCCAGATGTTTTATGTTAGATTTACAGCAGATTATGCCACTAAAATAATTTGTTTCAATATTACTTGAGTTCCCCCTGTATGGTTTAGATAAAAATATTAATAGTTATTACTTGCTGGGATGTTTATCTCTTGCTACTTTTATGAGTCGGAGGTCTACAGAGGTGAAGATAAAGGAACTGTTATGGAGTAAAAATCCTTACAATTGCTGTATTTAACTAGGTAATGCTTTCAATCTATAGTTGAACAAAGAGAAAGAAAGCATAGACTATGTGGTTCATGATAACAGAAATGTGTGAGTGTAAAAACTTCATTAGAGAGAGAATACATCTTGAGAGCCAGGAAAAAGTGAAGTTTTCTCTTTGTTGCCACCTTATACGGTCCTGTGATTCAAACCTCATTTCCACTGCAGGAATACCAGGAGAATTAGGTAAAAGAGTTTCCAGTTCAGGCATGTTGCATCCACAACCTAATCATAAGTGTGGTTTTACTGCTAAACATAATCTCCGCATTTTCTCCTTTTGTGAAGCAGGAATCATAAAATGTAGGCAGCACCAGATGTTTACAAGTTATAGGAGTCTTTTTTTTCCCCAATTAAATATTATAAAATCATATTTTCCTGGCTGACTCACATATTTGAGAAAGCAGATCCCTGGATCTGCATGAAAAAAGTCAGAAAAGTGTATCAGGAAAAAATATTTTTTGATGCAAGGATTTTCTTACTAGAAATCCCCATTAAAGGAATTATTAGTAATAAGTTAAATAGTTTGCTAATTTGGCCAAATAAATGTAATTAAATTAAAAAAAAAGCAGAAAACTTCTTTGAAGGTAAGTAATAACAGCTAAATAATACGGTACAGCATATCAGAAATCAGTAAGCAGTAACTATTTCTACTCTGCATACTACATACTGTGTGCAAGAGAAAAGTGAAAAATCTAAAGGTAGAAATGGCAGAATCTGTTGGTCCACCTGTCGGTCTATCTTTGTTGAGAGTTTCAGCATAGTAAGCCGTATCTCGTACTTCCCCTGCCCCAGAGAGCTCACTGAATGCTTTCTAAAATTTACAGCAAGTGAATACTACTGACTGATAACGGGGAGCTTAGGGCTGCAAGGAGGTGATCGAATGCCATATAAGCTTGTCTTTTTGTAGCCAACTGAAGCCGACATGGGTTATTTGCCATCTGTGCGATCATCTGCCAGCTGAGAGACTGGAAATGATTTGTATGAATTCATGTAAGAATTCCCGGTTTGATCCTTCAGGGTGCTGGATGTCCTTCAGGAGGTGTTAAGTACTCTCAGATGCCACATGAGTTCACTGCGTTGAAGTCATTTAGCTTTCTGCTGCTGAACGGTAACAAGTGGCCCTCCACGGAAATGTCTTCCCAGTGCCAGCTGACTATGTCAGGGAGCAGTTTGCTCCAAGCAGCATAGCTCTAACACGGATACCAACAGGAACGATACTGAGACTGTTACTCCTGCATGCAAACAATGGCCACAGCAGACTTAAAAAATTGCACAGAACAGTCTTGACCACAGACCATCACTTTCAGTTTTCATATAGAAAATTGGGCAGTTCAGAAAGGTAATTATTTTTTTTTCAAATCTCCCCATTTACCTTGATGTTGTAAAAATTCCATACACAAGCGTTGTTCTGGGGTTATCTGTCTCTAAAAGAAACACATCCTCTGTAAGAAAGAAAAGGAAAAAGAAAACGAAAACCTTTATTTTCCAGTTTAATTTATGACTTTATTCCTGCTGAAGTCAACAGTAGTTTTGCCTCAGACTTGAATGGGGAAAAGCAGACTTATCATATGAACGGACTAAATGCATAAATCTAGCATTTGAACATTCAGAAACAGATTTGGAAATTAACTCCACCCCATCCAGCCTTATGAAGACAGAAGGCAAAGATCTTTAAATATGTTCAGGATCCACATTTCTCTCAGCTGGATCTCGTTTCAGCAGGTTGTTTAACAGTAGGCAAACTGCAGTAGGTCGAAGACAAGAGTACCCACAAATGGATGTAATCCAAAGCGGGACAATTAGGCATTTTATCATCCAGTACACACTCTAGATGCCCTCACTAGCTCATTTTCAACATGACATGAATGACACAGTTTTGCAGTGAAGACAACCTCCCAGCTCCCGTTGTGTCGGGATTTACTGACTGCATTACACAGAGCTGTACCTTCTCACTGAACTGAATTTGCCCACCTTTGCCCCTGATCTGCTGATTTTTTTTACACTTCACTGAAAAATACTTTAATCTCTGACAGTTTGTCTTTACAAATGTTTTAATAACTACAATCAAGCTACCTCTTAAATGTATTTTACAACACACAAAAAGACTGAACTGTTTGAGCTATTTATCATAAAATATGTTCTTTAGCTTTCTGTTAATTTATGTAGCTCCTTCATTTAATTCTCTGAATACTTTACATATTCTTTTAAATATGTCAAAAGCAAAAGACTTCACCGTGCAGAACTAGAAGTGTTACACTCTTTTGCATTATACATGAAAACAGAAGCATGTGCTTGCTCTCTCCCAGTTTTCTGCATTTCCAGCTGCAGTTGCATTCTTCCTCTTTGCCACAGGATTGTGCTGGGAGCCCAGACTGAGAACATTGTCTCCTATTCTGTATGGTCCTACATTCTGTCACACCGAAAACTAAAAGCTGTTATCCTACTGCTTTGCTGAAGAGGAGTGGGCTGGTAAATCACAGTTCTGGAAGACAAGTTGCTGTGGCAGTGCTTAGGCACTGGGAACTTCTCAAAGCCAGTCCTCCAAGCACCTTGCACATTCTGAGTTAGGGCAAGGTAGGATCTGCTTCTAGGTCCATTGGGTTCCATCGAAACCCTGAATGAATATAAGTAGGCCAAATACTTGTAACAATACCAATTAAAAAGACTCTGAACCCCATTTGCTACGATGAACAGCAATAGTGTCAGAGAAAAGAGAGTGAGATTACAATGGAGAGAAGGTCAGAATCAGATGCAGCCCCAGTGTGGGGCCCATTAGCCCCCAAAATAAATATTATTTATATTATTTATATTATGCATATTATTTATATTATTTATATTACTCATATTATTTATATTACTTGTTTATATTTATACACACAACAACTCGTCCAATACCTGAATTCAGAACTATGACTTTGTACATCACAGCTGCTGACAATATAGAATTTGAAACTTTCTGATAATATTGTTTGGCACTTAACTAAAAAGATATACATCTATTAATTCCTTATTGAAAGGAAATCTCTTGTGACTGCTGTATAGATTATTCACTGAATATCTGCAGTGTTTCCCATGTTGAACTGAAAAGCTAAGGGTCTGAATGAACCCTGTGAAATTATATTTATTCATAGTATTACATAGTTACTGGTGCCAGTAACAGGATTTATTAGTATTACCTTGAACTATCAAATTGAGGCCTCTACCCAGTGATCAAAAAAAGAAAAACTGCATTGCGGAAAAGCTGAATGTTACACAGTGGTATAAGAAACAGTTTCAAAGAGATGTATGTTAAAAAAATCTCTATTATAATCCTAAGTAGGAGCAAAATAACAGTAGACCACTTGTTCCCTTCCAAATATTAATTCTTTACATATATAATTCCTTTACACAGTCAAGATTAATTAACTTTATTTCAAAGATAATGATAACTACCCAGAGAGATTTATGAAGATTTTTTTCATTTCCTGTCATAAAACTGCAAGCGGAATTTTGTTATGAACTTCTACAGGGCCAAGATTTCACTTTCAACAACTCAACTAAGGAGCTGAATGAACATCAATAACTAAATATGCACAGGGTGCAGCATTTAGATAGAACTTTTAAGGGATTTTTCTTGCCATACCTAATTCATCAAAGTACGTTTCTGTTCCATCTTCATCCATTACTGAGCAGACAAGTCTTGCTTTCAAGAATGTTGTCCACTTGTTCACGAGACTACGCTGACCACCTGTGTCATTCTGGAAAGGAGTATTATTTTCAGAAAAAAAATGCAACAGGGCTAACATTTTACTAGTCTTTCCCACATTTTCCTCAGGTTAGTTTGACTCATCATCTAGGCAATTATGCTGGCAAATTCAATATAAAAAATAGGGCTAAACCGAATCTCCTTATCTAAATGCTCCAGATATAGGAAAAACAGAACCTAGTTTTCTGAGCAGGCTTTCTGTGCTGGGCTAGCAGGCTCGGGAGGGCTTGGCAGTAGGCTGTGTGCAGCAGCAGTCTCTGTAGGCATGACTGGGAAGGACTGGAGGTCTGTATCGCTCACTGATACCTAGTGTGGAGAAGTCCATGCTACCTCTAAAAGGTTTAATAGTCCTATGGAGGGATGTTTCTTCTAGTCGTGACAGCAATATAGCTGCATCTGACGTAGTAAGCCATGCTGGCCCGTGAGGTGGATGCTCTGAACTACATTCAGAAATAATGGCTAGCATGGGTCAAGCTAGTTTTGCACTGTTCCAAGTCCTGCTAGCTAGGTCCAGAGCTGGCTTGGTCACAGCTTGCCCAAGGATCTTTCCACCTCTCTCTGGTGCAAGGCGGAAACTGTAACTGCTAAACCAGATGGTGCAGCACAGAGGTGACAGCTCCTGCCTCCTTCTGCTGGTGAACGCCTCGGGTAAGAGCTGCATAGCACAATGTCACCCAAGGACAGGGAAAAAGGAAATGTAGAAGCTAGGCAAATGTGATTTTGATGAAATGCTTCTGCATGTTTGCTGCTCCTGGAGCTGGTAATCTGACTTTTTGGGTGACCCATAAGGGGTATTTTGTGTGGGTCTTTCTTGGCACCATTGTACTAATATACTTGGCCACTCTGAAAGGTGTGGATATATGAATATGATGGTAAACAAGTACACAAATGTGACTGGCTCAGATTTATTTTCATTGGCTTTGGGATTCTGCCACCAACTTCAGTGTAAGCCTAAACAGGCTGAAGCCTTTCAGAAATCATCTGGGCTTCATTATAACAGCAACAATAACAAATACAGCTATAATTGTGTGAAATGTCGTATTGCAAAATACCCAAAAAGGCCTTTGGGCACCCTCACAAAAATATAGAAAACAGAGATTATAAAAGAGATCACATGCCTCATCATATTGCCAGTTTAACACAACCCCAAACACACCCTCACACCCATGCACAACACCATCACAAAGCACCAAATTCTAAAGAAGACCCAGATTAAAGACAGGGAATACACAAATGCTCACAATTATCTTCCTGAGCCTTCCAAAAGAAGGAATGAAAAGGCTAGCAGTAACTGTGCATTTATAATTCTTCTCTCATTTAAAAAAATCCATTTCACCAGAGATATTAATAGCTGCTTCAATCATTTTTTATCTACAGTTGATTACAGATACGAAAAAGGAAATAGAGACAATGAGGAGCGCTGTGATCATAGATTAATTACTGCACAGGAGTAGCCATAACTCCTGAATTTAATTTTCCTGTGCATGTTTTTAAAGTCAGGCTCACACATACATCAATGCAAGAACTCAGGAAGGACAGATACTGTAAAAATTAAAACAATATTTGAAAGTTAAATCAACTCATTTAAAAGTTTGGCTCTGATATTTCCAATGTGTTTCAAAGATTTTGAGTGTGTTTGTGTATGTGCGTGTGAAAGACTTCACTGTCTTATAATTCAGTTTTTCTAAGCAAAGAATGTACCTCATTCGTGCAGAGGACAGCAAGTTTGGAAAGTCAACACTGGTAAGTATTCTGAGTCAGTCAGAGAAATACACAAATCCCCGAATCTTTACATTTCCATATCATTACAGGTATAGCCAGATGTACATAACATGTTCAGACCCGAGATGTGTGTACAGTAATAGCTCTTCTTAATTATGAATGTGGAAGCTGAAACAGGAAATTTGTTTCGAATACAAATCCAAGGCTTTTCAATCACTTAGTCTTATAGCTTATCATGTCACACTAGCAGCATGTCCCAACAACCTGGCAAACAAAATAGTTCTTACCGGGCATATTCTTGCAATCATTGAGTGAATTTGCTTTGTGCTGCCGCTGTTGTCTGTGAGTCTCTCTTTGAAGAAGAAGTAGATTTTGGCATCGTTGGGGTCAGTGCCATCTGGGATAACATGAGCATCCACAAAAATAGGCTCTGAAATGAAACCAAAAAATAGATCAGTATAAGCAATTAAAGAATTGACAGTTACTGACTGCTTCAAGGAAATGCTATATAATGCATATAGAGGCACTGCTGTGGCGGGTTAAGATATATGCTGTAGCCTCATGTCTGTATATACCAGATATCACCAGGTAAATGGCTTCTTGCTGGCAGCCTGAAGTTTCTGTGGCCTCATATTTTATTCCACAGCAGATTTTCAGAAAAGCAATTAAAATGCAGAAGCAGAAGTATTAGATTACTGCAGAGATTCAACGACTTGGAGGAAGAAGGTGGAAGGATCAGTGTGTTATCAGGGGCACTTAAGGAAAGACTCACTGATGCAAAACATAAAAGTAAGCTGTTGAAAGACTCATTAGGAAAAGAACACATAAGGTTTATAAATAAGAGTGGAAAATAACTCGGGGAACACAGAAAAGGAAAGCAGGGTACACAAATGCTTGAACAGCTTTTGCGTTCATATCAGAGGTTGATAAACATAACCAAGTGTACATGCAAAACTGCAGAGGAGCACTAGTGAGAGAGCAAAACGATTTATATCCTTAACATCAAGCATATAATGGACAGTGGAGAAGTCCTCAGAAGACCTTCTCCTTTCCCTGAAGGAAGAAGCAGACCCTCTTCCTGCATGAAGGCTGTATCTTTTCAATGATCATGCAAGATTGCTTGATCAGTTGAAATCCAGTACAAATCTTTAAGCAATCCGACACAAAGGTTGGATGTCTGACAGAAAAGTCACTTTAGGCTGCAGCGTTTTTCTAGTCACATGAGCCTATTCTCAATTAATAAAACAAGTGTGATGACTCTGGCTCTAAAAGAACATGGAAATTAATTGTGCTTGTCAAGTACCTATTCTGAGCATATGTAACAGGTACGTTTTCCAGAAATTAGGCATTTTAATGGTTCTTTTTCCCTAATTCACTTCAGGGTGCACACTTCAGGGTGTGCAGAGAAGTGTAAGAATCCATAGCAAACAGAAGAAAAATTTAGAAAGCAGACATAGTTTCCCATTCATAGTGAACTGAATTTATACTGATTGCAACTATGTGATTTCACTGTAGTCACAGCCACACAGGAATAACAAGTCACCCTAAAAATAGTGACGACAAAAACACGGTAACTTTATTTCAACATAGCCGAAGGCTTTTTTAAATTGGAACTGCTATGTCAGTTGCTCTATAACCTTTGACATATATCTCTACTCAGAAGGCTGACCACCATTTTAATTCAAAATAGTTCAATTGGTTGAAGTCTTCTTATCAGTAAAGTCAGAGAGAATTTTCAGATTGATTTTAGTGAAGCCAAGAGTTAAATGTTTGTACTCAGAAATCAGTTTTCCTACTGTGTTTTGATAATTTCTTACCTCTAAAATAAACGGCAATAATTGTCACTGACTTCTCTGATAATGGGACTCTCTTCTGCACACATTTTGAATGCAAGTGGTGGTAAGTCTTCTGTACAGAGGTAGATCAGACTGAATTACCTGAAGTTGGTAATTCATTAGAAAAAACTTAGAAGCAAGCACTCTGATTTAAGGCAATGACTGATGCATTAGAGGTGGACAAGGCACTTCCCTAGAAGTCAGATTGTCTTACCACTTGCCATTTGAAAGGTTTTCACACGCTTTATCTTGAACAGTTTGGTTCAGTCTTAATGTAAAAATGTCCATCAGGAGGAGCAGCCTAAGATGTTGGCTCATGCAGTGAACCCTTTACATCTATGCATTGTCTACAATATGTATTTACACACATTTCTGCATGGTTCAACTTCATAAATTAAATTCAGAGAAAAGCTCTTTAAAAGGCAAGCTCTTTATTTTAAACAAAACAAAGCAGAACCTCTGTGAGACCCATTAAAGTTCTGGTAAAACAAAGGCATCTCACCACTCAGCCACTTGGAGTTGTGCTGGTCGGTTCGCACCGCATTCCTTCTGGTCAGGCTCCGAAAAATGGCCGCATCTGTCCCCATAAAATCAATATACATTCCTGAAAAAAGCTCTTCATCTGCAAAGAATTGAAATGGCGGAGAAAAAACAATGGCTTTTGGGATATCCACGTTTACTGATCTATTTTTATTTCAAACTTGTCAGCTCTTTACACAGGAGTCTATACAGATAAATATTGGGTCATAGGACTGTGGGTTCCCTCCGATTTACAAAGACACAAGCTAGAATGCATGAGAATCATCAGATTTTTCTTAAAGACTTTAGGGAACTGCATAATTAAATGCAATGGCAGAACTGCATATGTGGTGAACCTTTCTTTGGTACGAAGTTCCATTGCTCAACTTTCTCTGCTAATGAACACTGGAAAATCAGGTTAGTGTTATCAAAAAGAATTACATCCAATTTTTTAAGTACATACTTCAAAAAGCTTTTTTTGTTATGGGAGTAGACAAAATGACTGGGCTGAATTTATTGCTGGTGTAAGCTGGCACAACATCTATTGCAGTCAATGGATCAGTGCCAATTTTTGCCAACAGTATTGTAAAGGCTGCCCCAGGCAGCCTCAAGCTGACTTCAGTATTCAGAGGCCAGACAATCGTATTATTGAACTTTACGCAGAGTAATATGGAGCAACAATTGTCCCCTTTTATGTACTTCATTCTAAGTATAGGGTCGTTATGCTTGAACAGAATTAGACACGCAACTCTTACATTAACAGAACTATGAACTTCTGCTCCCTGTGTAGGGCTGAAAACTCAGTCCCTCAGTCAGGATGTATACCTGTGTTTGTGTGAGTCTCTGTGTGTGCATAAATATGCGTATATATAATTATAATTATAATTACATATACTATCATTTTCTACTCCGTGAATAACCAAGCAATTTCCACTGACTAATGACAATGAAACCCCAGAGTAGAAAACAGTAGCTAAAATAAACTCTAACTCTCAGAGTGGGAGTGGTGGCTGAATACATTCCAGTACAGCTGGGTCCTTTGATTGATGTTTTTGTCTGAATTCCTGGGCTACCCAGAGAGTGTGGTCAAGCTGGCAAGAGTCACAAGTTCAGAAGCGCTTGAGGCTATTTTTATGTTCTCTGTGTGTGTGTATGTGTGTGTGTGTGCATCAATATGGAAGACTATTGGCTCATGAGAGAATTAAAACTCTGGAGATTTTGTTCTGCTGCTGCTGGCTAGAGCCTGAACTGAACCCCTGCAGAGCAGCCAGCAGCCACTCTTCTGCTCTCGTCTCTCCCGGTGATGACAAGATTCATACGCAGGGGATTTAAACAATGCATTCGCTGCATGATTGTGAAGCATTTACTTCCTGAGCATGTCTTGACAGAATGAAGTTAGATCTATACTGATTTATAACCGATTTCGTCTATTGGCCTCGTTGCCTCAATCCATCAGAGCTTTATTGTTATTATGAAATAAATTGGCTGAAAGAGATCAGGCTTATGGTTCTCACTAAATGTTATGTACAGTTCTATGCATATACACATATGCATAGGCTTTAACAATAGTACTACACTATGTGATTTTAACCCTATTACATATCAATGCTGTTAGTTATGTTATAAGAATTCCTAGCGTCTACTTGCTAATCACGTATCAGATAATATTCGTCAGCTCCACTTCCTTTTGGTTAAATTCTTTAATTCCACACAGCGCTTGGTCTGCACAGCACAACAAGTTCACACTACTTCTCTTTGTTATTGGAGGAATTGCTGAATTGGTGAGTTATGTCTGCTTGTATAAATATCTCAGAGTCTTGGTGGGGAGAGAGACATGCATCCTGTACATTAGCTATGCCAAGTTTCTTCAAAGGACATTTTTCATGGCTTTGATGCAAAAGTGTCTTTGTATAATGTTCAAATTTGTTTTTATAGCATCACTTGCCTCTGAAGGGTGAATCAGCTTTCCCGCTGTATTCTAGGCTGGTGACGCTCAAAATTGTCAAGAAATTACAGCTATATTTAAAACGGTTCTTTTGTTGTGGAAGAGTTACCCGGTCTGGCAGTATTTCCTATCTTCCGAAGTGAGGGGAAGGAATTCCTTCTGCAGAAGAATGCTCAAAGGACAGTCCAGTACATGGGCTCAGTCCTTGCATTTTAACTCAAGCTGTGATTTGCAAAACCTTCCTTTTTCTGCCATGGATATTGAGGCTAAATTCATTCAAGCTTAAATGTTTTTGAAGTGACTAGACTCTGTAGTAACAGGGCAAAAGAATAAAATTCAATCTGTGGTACTCTTTTGAAAAAGACTGTGACCTTTGAAGAATAATTTAAACTTTGTAGATGAATTATGTCATGAAAAATAAGTCAAACACTAGGGAAGGTCTCTTCAGTCACTTAAATGAGAGATCAAGGAAGATAACGTAAAGTCTACTAAGATGAACAAAACTGCCATAGATCTGCTGTAGAAAAAAATCAGCTTACTGTATACACAGTAATTCAGAAACAACGTACTTAATGGTGTTTCATAAGATCCAGAAGGAACAAGGAAAGGAAACTTCAGTTTTTAATGACAGTTGATTCACTTAATAATACCAGAACAGCAATGAGTAGCAGTGGATTAATCCATCCCTGACTTTGAACAAACATTTTCTTTACACAGTGAGTGTCTGTAAACACTGACCATAGATCACTGATGAGATAAAGATATAAGCACAGCCAAGGTTCGGAGAGGTATCGAGGTAGCATTTGCCTGTCTTCTAAAGGTGCTTCAGTTCTCACCTCTGTGATGAAATTACTTGTCCTTTCCACTAAATATATTTGCAATGAGGAATCAAAAAACCAAAGTTAATTTATATTTTGAACAGTCCATGCAGGACAGACTATATGACACCTCCCTTAAGCAGTATGAGACTCAAACTTTAAAGGAAATATTGGGCACAATTTGTAATTGCCATTGTTTTCAGTGGAAGTTGAATCGCAGAAACACCACACATTGTTCCCTTGTAAACCTTGGGTGAAATACACAGTCCCTGTGTGCACTCAATTTTATTTGCTAAGAAAGCCTGAAAAATCTGTGCAACTGCTGTTCCCTTCATAGCCAAAAATATAGCAAGGAGTAGGCACATGTTGAAAACTCAAGGCGTTGGCACTAGGAGGCTGTGAACATGCAGCAAACATGAAAGGTCGGGTTACACTAAGTATATATAACGTCTCATGGTTGAAAAAAAAAAAAAAGAGCTTCTTTTACTGATGACTTAGGTTGCACAAAGCATATGCCCCCTTTGAGTTTTCAGTTAGGTGTGAAATGGGCACTGCAGTAATTCTTTGTATGGGGTATATCTCACAGTCACTGAGTACAATCGCCACCAATTCACAAGAATATTTGAGGTCTGTCAGTTGTATCACTTTCTGGCCTTTCAAATGGAAGAAAATTGCAAAATTGGTTGGGTATAAAGCCAACTGAAGAATGAAGAGCCTTGCAATAGCTGGTGGGCTCTACAGCAGAGATGACAACAAAAATGACATTCAAAGTAACTAAATTCTTCAGGCTTTCTTTCCCTGGCTACTCTGAGATTTTACAAATAATTAAATGAGACACAAGTGCTGTCTAGGATGAACAAGGTCAGAAACTGTTCAAACATGAAATGCTAGACAGGGTGGCGCAAAGTTGAAACTAATCCTGGGAAAAAATGTGTGAGCTGGAAAAGGGACAATCTTTTGTTTTCTGTTTCTCTCTCTCTCCCTTCAACAGCTTATTTCTGCATTCCATTTGTACACCCACCTTTAGCTTCATGTAAACCTTGAAACAAGGATGGACCCAACCCTTGTGCCCATCAGCCAGACACAAGGTACTGCTCCTTGGAGGCTGAATTCTGTGTCCAGCTCCTTTCAGGCATCCCGTCAATCCACATCACGCATGATCACATAGGTTCAGACCTCAGCAACTTGGAGTATTTTTACTTACTGATCATAACAGACACCGTGTTCACATTTGGGTTGAAAGAACAGCGTCCCTTTCCCGATTCACACTTGGAGTCGATCTTGAAGATTTGTTCCTGCAATGTAGATTTGTGTGTCACTTCCCATTTCAGAAACCAGCAGACGTAAAGTGATTTTTATGCTTGGCTGTTTCCTGCATTAAGAATGCTCAGTGCTGTTGGGCACTTTTGCTGTACTATCAGCAGTTTAGTTTTCTTATTCTGAATTTCATGATCTTTTTAGACAACTTTTTCATCGGTACCCAGTTATTTTCAAGACTCTTGTTATAAATTCAAGACACTGGAACAAAGAATTTTTCCCTCTAGCTCAGTTATGCTTCGGAGAGGTTGACTGATCTCTGCAATAACATCTGTGGTGATTACTTCTGTGTTTTTGAAGTTATTTATCATTTATTTGCTGAATACATGGTGATTGTTATACTAGTCTGGAACATTATAATGAAGCTACTAGAACAATAATACATATTAAATACAAATCTCTCATGACAACTGTCATTCGGTGATAGTATAAACCATTTGCTCTTTACTGAGCTATCAGATCTCCAAAAATCCCCTAAATCATACTTATTTTCTTCAATACCATCTCCTGGATTATATGTAGAACTCCAGTTCCTTAGGGACGGTTTGTCAACCTCTTTTGCCGTAGCCTGAAATCTCTTGGAAATTTTTTGTTGTTTAGGAATCTTGGTATGGGTTTTTGCCTATATTCTATGTGATTTATAAAGAGGAAATACATTTGGCAAAGTAGATGCAACCTGGACTACAGCTTGAAATACACATAGTCTGAATATCTTGAGAAAATTCGCCCATCTCCGTGCACCTCTTCACTTCTTGGTTCCCAGCAATACTGAAGAGCACGGTATGCTGAGCAAGAAGGGACTCGGGTTCAAGTCTGTTCCTTTCAAAACTGCAGTCAGTAGTGGTAGAGACATCGACCCATAGCACAGCGACTCGCATACCGTTGTATACTAAACAAGTATACTAAACTTGTTCCCTATAGCCTCCTATGACAAACTTCTAATTTTTAATAAAAGGCCAAAAGATGCAATTGCAAGGAAAAAAACAACCAAACTTAAAACATTTCTGTTTTAACAGAAAAAGGTAGCTGACAAAATTCCAAAGAAAGGCTTCTGCGATGTAGATGCCAATGTACTAATTATTTGACAAAGGGCAGCAACTTTTCATATTCCCTTGAACAATTAATGTTAATCACAGGGGAATGGGGATGCCACACAGATCACAGATCAGCCATTTGGTGACAGTGAATTGGAGACCCCACCAACTTGAATCGCTCAGCTACAGCAGGAAGTTTTCATTACCCTCTATCTCTCATCCCCCTCTTCTGTTTTGCCTAATTTAATCACAGAGATCTTATCTATTGTTTCAGTTAATAAGCTCTCTAAACCATGTTAAAACATAAGTATGAAGTTTCTAATATGATCTTGGGGGTTTTTTTTTGTTGTTGTTTTACTTCTAGATTAATATGCAGCTTGATGTTAATCCATATTTACTATATTATACCACTATTTACCAATTCAAAATGCCCATTATTGCACTATTAAACTAGCTCCGGGATTACACTTGATTTTCATATATATTAAACTACTTTTTCGTCTATAATTAATTCACAGAGCGATTACATTTCCTTCTGTTTGCATTTACTTTGACATTAGAATATATTTGGGTGACTAAGAGAGTCATTACCAAAGACCAAAATATCAAGTGTGCCAAGCAATAGAATTAATTATTTTTTAACCTCCGTTTCAGGGAAAGGGCAACATTCTGCCTCATCAATGAAACCGCCTTTTTTTTGGTGAGATTATGTGGAATCCTGGAGACAAAAGAGCAAAACAGGCCCAGTTCTTATGATTGTTGGATATGACTCTTACTGTCAAGCTTTGCAGCTTCTAGAGAAAAACAGATGTGCTTTCTGAAATATCCATTTTGCACGTGCAAAAACAGCCTTCTGTGCATGGAAAACTGCACTAAATTAAAGGTGAAATGATAAGAGCAGAGAAAAAAATGAGTTCTCACTAGTCCCATCAGCACTACGCAGTTGCTCATTCTGCTCTATTAATTAGTCATGCACTGATATATGCAATGAGTTCAGAAGGAAATGCTTGGTTTTAAACTGTTATGCTATTGTTGGCCTGTACAGTAATGGCTTTGAACACGCGAAGCCTACAGTCAAGTGTCTGACAGACTCCAGACGTCTGAAACAGCAGTTTATTTAATCAATTGATCACAGGCATGTAGCTATACAGACAGGCTAAGTGAAGCCAGTTTTGCTCTTCCAATACATGTATCTTTATTTTTAACTTAAGAAATTTAACATCTTGCATCATCTGGAGGTGTCTTTTCCCGCCCCCCCCCCCCCCCCCCCCCAATCTCATTTATAAAACCCCTAAAATAATGAGATTCAGAGCAAAATAATGAGATTCTCTGGGCTACAGTACTACTACTTAAGCTGGTAAAGCAATATTACATTAATTAGAGACAAATGAGATCGCTTTCCATGTTTTAAATAATTTGTCAAGAAATAGGAAAATGCTGAGAAAAGCTGACCTCAGTTTCAAAATGCATCAAAATAAGTTAATGCATACTCTGTTAACCAGAATGATGGATTTACTTATTCAGTTCTGCTTGCTTGTGCTTTTAAATCCAGGTCCACAAACCTCTACTTTTAGATAACTCATTAGGACTGAAGGTGCGGTGATTCAGACTACATATTCTGTTTAAGGAGGCTGGAGCCAGGTAGGGATCTACCAAAAGTCACTGAGATCATCCCATGCAAACCTACCTGGAGAAACAATGATTTATCACCTCCCTGGCAACCTCTGCAGTAGTCTTGGGTCTTGGCTAGAATTCCCATCATACTCCCAATGAAATCAGTGATGAATTTCCCAGTGCCTTCCCTAGGAGCCAGCCCAGCTTTTAAAGCTGCCCGCACATGGCAAGACTCCAGGTAGCACTCTCTGATCTTCCTTCCCAACACATCTGCTTCCACATCGTACGGGAAAATATACTGCACAACCCCTGTGCCTGCAGACATGAATCTGACCCAAAAGCTACTGAGGTGCTGCGTCTCAGTTAAGTGCTTTTCTTTCTCCTTCTGGTTGCTTAATTTATTACCTATTACATTTGCACACAAACAAACATTTCACTTTCAAATCCGGAAACTTGGACAATATACTTATGAAACATCTGGTACTTTGTATACTGAAAATACACAGTGAAACTGAATATAGAAAAACTGGAGACCTATCTGGAGAAAATAAGATTTACACCCTGGAAGATCTCTCAGTGATGAGAAAACTTACCGGCTTTATCCCAGCAGAATCTAATGGGGCAAAATTTGTGCAGCAGATGAAAGTTTCCTGTACTGGGATTGCACCTAGTGGGTATTAAGCTGAAGTCCAGCAAACCTTCACATGCCTGAACTGTTAGCCCACTTAGCGGCTTCTCCCAGGAATCAGTAACACATGGAAGTTATAAAAAGTGGACTGTGTATTTTACTTTTTATCTGACTACTTCCTTTCAAGTATTTCTTGGCAATTTTTCCAAAAAATAGTAGGAATGAATTCACCAGACAATGTCAAATAAACGTAGTACCAAATGTAGCCGAGCATTTGGTATGACGGTGGAATTTTGGACAACCATCATATCTGAGGCATGGCTTTTGGTCATGGCTTTGCTTCTAGCTGGTAACAGGTCAAAAAAACCATGAATCTTTGCTCTTTTTCTGTTTAACATGGGTGAAGGAACCTATTCGGATCATTGACTTTTGGATTTTTGCAAAATGTTGAGTTTCGCGTAACAGTAGTAAGGTGCATCACAAAACGAGTGGATAAAATGAAAAGAGGCTTACCTCGGACCTGCGCCCTCTGTTCACATACACGCACACAGGGCTGAACGCACCGCTGCCACAGACGTACAGGTGTGTGCGATTGTACGACTGTATCACACGCACAAAATTTCCACAGCCATGCTGCAGGGAATACAGAAAAGAATAATTTCACACTGCCAAATATGATTAGATGTTGGGAACTCTAGGTAAAAGACATGGTTTATAATTTTAATAGTATCATGAAAACAGCTACTGAATTTGGCAGTGTCTGGATTTGAACAGCTGTAGACTTCTGTTTTCTTTTCATGCTATTTTGCCTAGTCTGGGAACTGGGCACTGACAGGGCACCATAGAGGAGTTATAGAATAGTGCATGTAACTTTCCCATTTCTACACAGCAATCTAATTTTCATCCACAGACTTCTCTGTACATTGCATGGGAAGAAGCAGGGCCTCTGCAGGAAACAAGAGGTAACCTTACGAAGTTTCCTTAAGGACACTTCCAAAACAGTATCTTTTTTCCCCTGATTTTTTCATCATAGCTGGAGATAATTGAAAAGAAAAGCAAGGCCAAATCTCAGATCCCATTATTTGTATGAATAATTTCATTCCAAAACTTTAAAGCTCTGAACAACACAAAGGAAGTTTGCGGTGAATTGTTGCTTCATATTGAAGATCAACAGTAACATCTTCAAAACAGCATGAAAACTAAAACAGAATGTTAGGGGCCGCACAGTTTCACACCATCAGATTTACAGGTTTTTTCCTTCCAGGACACCCCTTTTTTCTCTTGCTCTTTCCTTTTTTGACTGTAATCAACTGTTAATGCACACTAGGTTGAAAATAGATTTTTTTCTGAATATTATTTCTTACTGAGATCACAGAACTGCCTTCATATTCAATCATCCAAACCTTCACCAAAGACAGTGAGAATTGCATGTGTTCTATGAGACCAGGACTGGAAACCGTGCCATCAGTCATCTTCATCAAAATCGGTAAAATTAATCCTTGTTCAGCAGACTGCACAGATTATTTACATTTAAAGGCATTCACATTTTTTGTTCAGCAGGAGTTGACACTGTACTACAACATCTGAAAACTGGTGCACAACTGTAGGTAGTTCAGAATTCACAGGAGTTTCTCTACAGGGAACACTGCACGTCCTCCGTTAAGTATTAGCTCTAGCTATATCTGAAAAATCCTTTAACTCAGTCAAAATATATTGTTTCTCTAAAGCTGCGGGCTGTTCCTAAATGTTTCCATTTTCTCATATCCAGCTATCTTAGTCTGGCTCAAAGACGGCTTTAGTAATGTCTTGCTGTCAAAATCATGTTTTTCTCAGCAGTATGAGCAATCCACATTACGGCTGCAGAAAGGGAAGGAGGACAGGTGAAGGTATACCACTGGCTTATACATGCTAGAGTGTAAACCGATGCTTTCTTTTCTTGCTATTTGCAGAAAACACCTCTAGAAGACTCCTAGATAAAGGATTACATGCTGAGGAATCTCAGAATGGAAGTCTTCAGGGATCAGGAGCCAGAAACGATGTCTACATGAACAGTACTGGTACGTGGCAGTCGCTACTCTGCTTCAGTACCATGCCATGTGCTTTCCAAAGTGTCTATAGCAAGAACACAAGGGTGGTTAGATGAACGGCTCTTTTCTTTAAGGACAGCCTTCTGGGGTAATCATCTGACACATGCCTCTTCATTGATGATTGACAGACAAGCAACACAAGTTGGCTCAATACCAACATTCTCATATTTTAATGCTGTCCGGCAGGAAGAACGTTTTATGATCTCCTCTGAACCTTTGCCCATCTCCCCAGTGTTGAACCACTGAACTCCATTTGGAATTTGCTACGTGATTAATCTGGGTACTGCAGTGTGACTCCACAACCCAACAAAGCAAAAAATGTTTATTTCATAATATATTCTGTGGGATTGCCATTCAAGAGCACCTATGGTTCAGTTTATTTCCCTTTCCTTGACACTGGAGTACTTTGTGTTTTTAAATCATTTGGGTCTGAGGTGACATGAAATAGTTGTCCTTAGGATGGATGTTTGTCAAAGGTGGTGGCTAAGCTCTGGATATTCATATATTACTGGTCCTTCTCTTGGAGCTGATGCCAACAGTCACTCAGTAACAGTGTCTGGGGAACTGCCTTACTGTGGTGTGGACACCTGAAAGTCAGACATCTATGCCATAGGATCTCACCACAGTAGAGAAATAGATGTCATACTAATGTAAGCATTCAAGTTAGCCTGGTGAACATAATATGTAGAAGTGACGATTTCTTTTCAGTAATGAAAAAGGCAGCCAAAGATCACAAATTCAGGCACCAATGCTTGTCTAATGGTAGGGCAAACGAACCCTCCCTGAATCTTCTTGGAAAAGAATTTGCTGATTGTGTGAAGTACTTTACTGGCTGCTCCAAGACTATCTATTCCTCTTTTACCTTGTGATAATCACCATTCTCTAATAGGACAAACGTTATCATGCATTCACACCCCCCCTCCTTTTTTTCTTCTTTTTTTTTTAATGTGAAAAATCCTAATTCATTTGAAACTCAATTCTTCTGATTCTTGTATTATTATCAGGAATGAAACTCACAAGAATGCTATTAAAGTAGAACTATAAATTTTAAGTTGCAAACAGTGATTTAGCATTGGGTTCTCTATTCCTCATTATTTCAGTGAGTGTTCAATAAGACACATCATTGATTTTAGTGGGAGCAGCAGCTGCTCTTCAATAGCTCTTTTTTTTTCCCCTCTTTTAAACTCTTGAGGACAAATACTAAGAAACTTAATGTAAATTTCTGGTTTTGGAACTTAATTTTTCTTCTGCAATGCACAGCTGGGATTAAAAAAATCAGTTAAAGTTGATGCACATGGACATTTTTAATTTACCATGTTACAGGATATAGCTGTACCCACAATTAAACTGTTGTAAAAACAGAGGTTCTATCCAGAAATCTGTCCACTACGGCAGCAACATTTGGGTACTCCAATATGACTAAAAGCTAGGAAGGTCTCACCACCAACATTGAAAGTTCTCTGGAGAGTGCAGTACTTAGTAGTTTCTTCATCTTTCTTCCCATGTATCACATATTTTGCATACTGTTTTCTGCTCAGAGTATCATGTAAGAGTGTCATCATATGTTGGAAACATGAATATGACTAATTACCTTCTGTATTTCAAAGAAAAGAAAATTCCTTAACCAGTCTATCATAAGTTGCTGATGCAGTTGACATAGTCAGTAACTAGGTTCAACATTAATCACCATTAATAAAGCTATATGTTTGAGTTTCACATTTAGAGCAACCTAACAGGCCACTATTTATAGAATTTACTGCAGTAACAAGAACAATGTAAAGAAGTGTACAAAAATAGAACATTCAATAGGAAAAATACTTCTTTTTCACTACCATAGCTATCAGGAAAGAAAGCAGATCAGCTGCCATACCAAACATAATATAGTTACATGAAAAAATCATTCTGTTGCTCTGCAGCAATATAGTGAACTACTCTTCACAGTTTTGAAAAAGCAGTATTACAGCAACACTCCAGTAGGCCAGCCTTCTGTTTTCTTCACATTCATCAGAATTTGCAATAGATTTTCAAATTAAAGCTCCCACATATTTTTCTTACAAAATGGACTCGGGTGAATTATGTAATGTTGCAATAACTGAACTGCATGCAATCTGTAGGCTTAGTTAACAATACAAAATGTGTAGCTAAAGTAGAAATATTAGGCAAGATATACAGACCTTTGAAATAGTTTTTTATATTAAATTCAGTGCACGTTTGCATTAATCCTATTGTTTATGAAATTAAAAGCTATATTTATATATACCTCCTTACATTCTTCAATCACTTCATTAATTATGATCCTATATATATGCTGAGGAGTATGTTCCAAAGATGATTATACCTAATGTGAAGGTATCCAATTTCTGTAGTTTTTTGCTCAAATCAAAATATAAGAAAAATGTCATTGGTTTTTCTTATAAATTTAGTAATGTGAAATTGCAGTTTTCTAACTCAGATTAGATTCTGAATTCTAATACTAAAATATCAGTTGTAAAACAGCTATATCTAAAAAGGTGAAAAGAAAACCAGGATAAAGACCTTTAGGTGCTGCTGAACCGGCAAAGTCAAAAGGGAACTGAATAGAATTGAAATGTGACTTTCTTACTTTTTTTTTTTTTTTTTACAGTTTAGCTGTCTTCTGTGAATAAATTCTGGGCATATACAGACTGTAAGTTCAAATCACTTTGGGAAGATAACAATGTTAATATACCACTCTGCCAATGACAGGATCTGCTGTATTGTACCACTCACTGGGTCTTTTGAAATAGCTCATTTCTAGCTATTATCTATAAAGACAGCATTGAAAATTATCATCTGATTTAGGTCCTTTGGAGGGTGTCTGAATTTAAATGGGAGAATAATCAGCTGCAGCGCAAAATGACTCAACATAACTGCTCCATGGTCTGTGCTTCCTGTGATTCCAGAGACAACTTTTACCTCTTTCTCGTAAAGAGTAAAGCATACTGGTTTCCAGATACTTATCTGGGCATTGTTTTATGGAAGTAATGGAAAGAGGTGCTTGGGGTGTTCCTGAGTCTGGGGTCTGCAGGCTGCAGGCAGTGGGTACCACGCGCCTGTAGAGTGCTCCTGCGGCAAGCAGACAGCCAGAGCGATGCCCTACACTGAACAGACTGTTTGGCATCATCCCCGGGACATATCTGGAAAAGCGCTATTACCTAGTTTGACTAGTTACAAGAAAAAAAAAGCAAGGAAGTGGACAATGCATATCTTTTTCCATCTGTCAAAGTCTGAAGGTGTATTCTATTTACATAGTTTGTTTTTTCGTAATTTCACTTTATCGTTTGGCCTGCGTAGCATTTAAAAAGCAAAACAAACACTTCTTCCATTTTGCTTTTGGCTGCACTCAAGGTGCTCTTACTTTATTGCCAAGTATGTAATTTGTGTATGTGTGTGCGTGTGCATGTGGATTATAACTTACAGTAGGATCTTTGCCAGCCATTTTGCACTCTTCAACCTTGTTTGCTGACGCTGGCCAGAAAATCTGTAAGGAAAGAAGTATCTTTTAAGTAACATATTTATTACATAATTTACTTTTTAATGACAACCAAAAAGCATTTCACTGCCTAACTTAGACTAAGAAGTTAATATTTCGATATCTTTCACACCTTGATTATAAGGCAAAAAAATACTTTCATTGATAAATGAAAACAACTTTCTGTCTAGCATGCAGTGAACAAAATAAAGGCCCAGGTCTTTGGCTGATATAAATTAATTTTATTATATATTTTTAAGATAAGCAAGTCAATTTATTTAAACTTCTTTATTCTAAGTAAGGGGTATTTTCATCGTCGCTGTCTAAATTGCTGTCCATCTTTATTTTTTGCTTCTACTGAGGATTTCAGCAATTGTTCACAGTAGAAACCAGATGACTAAAATATTCAAATAAGGGTTCTTGTAAAATTTTTTTGGTTTTAACAGTAAAGATTTTGATATCTGATGATAAAACCCACTTAAAATCTTCAGATTTCAGGCTGATTCCAAGATATCTTGCACCACAGTTTTCTGGCAAACCTCTCAATGCCTGAATGTTTATCTGATCTATACTCAAACTCTAAAGTTACTGAGCTTCTTCCATTATTTATTTTGATTTTTAGTAGAAAGGACATCAATTAGAAACCTCTCCCTAGAAATTTAGTAGGTGGCAGAAACTGATAACATTTAGCCTCAAGATAACATAAATAATAGCATTAAAATATCTCTGTGTGTATATATATATATGTACATATATATGCTGAGAATTGTAGGTACGTATGCATATGTATATAGGGTTTCCATAGAGGCATAAGATTAGGAAAGTAACTCTGTCACAAAAATAAACAAACGAAAGAACGTGTGGAATTGCAGAGATTAATTCTGAGCCTAATACTGGGTGATCACATTTGCTGCAAGAAAACTTCAGGTGCTTTTGCTCTGTGTTGATTTTATGGTTTTATTCTTATTTTTCGGGGCCGAAATCGGCTGTTGAAATGCCTCACAGCTTTATCCTGCAGAATATATTTCATGCAACAGAGGCCTTCCTACCTAACCGAGCTCTGGGCAGAATAAAACCCAACCCGCTAAGGGAAGGTTGCGGTGCGCCGTGCGGGAGCACAGCTCCCAGCCAAGGGTGGTCGGATCACTGGTGGGACGGGAATTAGCAAAAAAGGTCACACACGCTATTTCAGATCAGAGAAGGAGACCCCGTTTCAGAGGAAGATTTCTGCACCATTAGGACGCGTTCACGCCATCACACGAGAGGCATTTAATTTAAACGTGTAAGTTAGAGTTAGCCTCCCCAGGCTCCCTGCACAATCAATTCAGGTAGACAGGCATGTCCAGAGGGTGATTCAGAGCAAAGCCTAATTTAACTATGCTTAATCACCCTCCAGCGGGGCCTCTCTCTCTCTCTCCTGACACATTAAAAGCCTTGCCTCTTAAGGAAGGCATTTAACTTTGCTGCTGCAAGCTGCATATCTCTGCCCCTCCATACTCCTGAGGTACAGTAATAAAGCCCATAGATTAAAGGATCAGATGAATTTGGTAGAACAAGGCCTTTTACGGTACGCTTTAAGGCAGTGTTGTAGCTGTGATAATCTAAAGATAGGCAAGGCAAAGTCTGTAGAGAGGTAGTATCTTAATAGTCAGGCTTCTGGGCACACGAGTACTTTTGCAGGCCACCTATTTTAAAAGCAGAGAAGCTGGATTTGAACTGGCTCTGGAGACGAGAGAGGAATCTGTGAAAGTGGTTTAACCATTTGATAATTTGATTATTTTCATATTCAGGCGGCCTACTACAGCCTGGGGAGGTGGGACACAGAGTCCTTAGAAAACGGCATCGCGATAAGTAAGAGAAGAAGCCAGAAAAGAGGTGGTGTCAAGAGGGAGATGAGGGTCATAGCATCCAAAAAACGCCAAAGAGGAGGTGTCTCAGATACCCAACTGAAGGGCAAGGACTGACACAGACATAACAAAATATTGGAAAATAGTTCAGGGACTAGGCTTCAGAGTACAAAACAAAAATATAAAGGTTAAAGGCAACTCTGTCCCTGTTGGTTTTTTCCCTATGGCATGAAAATGATCACATGTATTTTACTCTTCCTTACCGGCTTCTTTTAAGTGTGCATCTCTGAATTATCTTAAATCTTGGAAAGGAGTGGAAACCATCATCCCATACAAATTTTCCTTATGAGGCCAAGCCTTGCTGAATGTTGCTTCAAAACGAGTAAACAGATCAGTTTTTAAATGGTGTTTGAGGAGCAGCCATGCTAATAGTTTGTTCATAAACCAAGAACACATAAACCAAGGACTAACAGTTCAATAAGGTGCATGCCTGGACTTTTGCCTGCTTCAAAATAATGAAATACACATTTTTTGTCTTAAAAAGAAATATATATAGTAAAGCAACCTTGGACTCTCAAAATAAATCTTGAACTTACACTGAGAGGATCCTGGCTTATATTATTAATATTCAAGGACAGAATATGATCTTTGCTGCCCACGTAGATCCGATCTTGATCTTCATCCATTAATAATATCCTGTAATCCAGAGGACTGTGGGATATTCTGTGATATTCGGAGGTCTTAGTTTCTTGCAGCTCTGAAATAGTAGAGACAACGAGTTAGTAAAGCGGTTCAGTTGCCTTTCTCACCTCACAACTGCCTTTCGTTCTAAATCAAGGCATCTTTGAACACAAGTGTGGTCAACAAGAGAAGAAAAACCATCAGACACTTGGTAACAATGTAATGGTTGAGTTAAAATAAATTTCCCTTTCCCAGTTTGAATGCAATTTTTTTGTACATTAAATAGCTAGACATATCTCATAAAAATCAGGCACTGCTGCTATCCATTCACCTAATTAATTCTTATTTTAATGGATATGATTATTTACAGCTTTGGCTTTTAAGGAAGATCATATACTAAATTAATCAATGTGCTCAATACATTTTGAAGTTTATGACAGCAGAAAACCCATAAGATCAATGAAAACTACATAAGAACAGTTTACTCTCTTTTCCTAACAGGGGACTTGACTAAGAATAGGTTTTTATCATTTTCAAGGTCAATTTTTTTTTCAGTTCTTCATCACCATGCACAGCTTATTTAAAAGAAAAAAAAATGCATTCACTCAAGCCTAAATGTGTCCATTTATTCAGTTTTTTATGGGATTTGGATCAAACTATCAGAACTGTAGAACTAGCTCTTTTTTTTTTTTCCATGTAATACTTTCTTCAATGAAGTGAAGTGAAAAACACCCTTTGATCTCAGTAATGCAGGATCAGGCCTGTTACAGGAATAGCACAAGCATCTCCAATATAAGTATTACTTGCTGCCCTTGAGAAAGCTCAGCCTTCTTCTCTTTGCTTGGCCAATATATTTTGACGCCCACTCAGATTATTTTTCTTTTCAGTAATAACAGAAGGGATATTTCTCAAGAGCTGAGAATGGAAAAACAAAACTTTAATAATCAATTTCTCCTTATTCAAATATTTCACATATAATTATGCTTTCTTACTTCATGAGCATTATTATTGGATTGTGTTCCCTGTGACCCTAAAAGGGCAGCAAATACACAGAACATATTAAAATCAAGCCCTCCTATAATGTTTATTCACAAATCTAAGAACTGAGTCCACATCCCTTTTGCAAACTGTTTGTCTGGGATGATATGGCTTGTTGCTTTTGCTAAATGCAAAGTTTTTGCTGATAAGTCCCCTATAGAAAACAGTAGATATCTTATCCAAAATTAACCATCTATGGCTTTTAGATGACTAGATTAACGTGGGCTAATGATACTCTGGAAAACAAAACTCTCAAACAAAAATATTTTTGGATATTTGTTCTGTTAAAAAAAAAGATATGCCTGAAGTATAGACTATCTGTAAAACACACATTTAGCTGGAAGCATGATTTTTTATTTGAAAATTACTTGGAGAGCAATTTTTGACAGGCTGTAGACAATGTACTGGCAAAGGCTGCAGTCATAGGACTTTTAGCTGTCTACTGGAGATCTAATGATTGAAAGAACACTTATCAGAATATGATTTGCATTGATAAATACCATACATAACCACTTAATTTTTATCATCATTGTTAAATAGTTTCATATAAAGAGGAAAAATATCTTTAATTACTGAAAGATATGATGTTTTGATTCACTTAGACGTGTGACAGCTTTCAGGAGCTAAGGGTTGCCTACATGCATTTCTTATGGCAATATGAAAAAAAGTAACACATAATATTTCTATTTCATATGTCCCTCAACAAAAGAGAAACATACAATCAAGATTTACAGTCTGCACCTAAAAGCTTAAACTGAAACAATACTCATTAAATATATATGAAAATTGTGCCCATCATTTTCAGAAGTCTTTCTTCAGTGCTTGAAAAATCAATTGTTTTACTTTATTTAAAAAACCTGTCCCTGTAAGCTTTCAGCTAGGATTTTCAAAGGCACCTGGGAGACTCATCAGCATAGTGCCATTAAAATGCAGTCCCTTTGCCCTCTCTGAAATTCTCAGACTGACCTTTTATAACAAGCCTGGGAAGCTAGCGCTCATCCCTTTTCCTAGTGGCCTTATTAACTTTACTGTAATATTTGGCAGCTGTAAGGTGAACCTTCTCATAACTGTATATTTGATATCCTAGGAAAGTACATATAAACTGGGAGAGGCAGCAGTTTCCCGCACAACACCGGATAAGTATGAGCACAGTGACTGCACAATCTAATGTCCCTCCTTACTGCTTCAGTGACTGACAACGATTGACAAAGAATAAGCCATGATTGACATAAAAGATGATCAAGATCATGACCCTTGTTTTTAAGCAAGAGACAAAAATAGAGATATTTGATTTCCACAACTTTCATTTATTAAAATCCATTATTTTCCTGGATTTTTAACCTCTTTGCAATGGTATTATTCTTGCTAAGGCACCTGAAGGGTAATCTGCCTCCATCAAGCTGCTGATGAGGAGAATACCTTATGAAATGCCACTAAACTAGGGAAACTCAATGCCATTCATACGAGAGAAGGAAAACCCTGAAACAAATACTCTCAGACAGATTTATTAGTTTTATTTCTTCCAGTGCTGAAGCTTACAGTTTATTAGCCTCTTAGGGTTACAGGGAGGGAATTTATAATTAATCAAATTTCCTTTTCATTTAACAAAATTTACCACACAATCACCCAAGAAAATTTGATTTTTAAAACATTTGCTATCTGAGTGTTGTTACTTGGAAATAGCAGTGACCAGAAAGATGCTTTTCATCTCCAAAAGTTTTTGTAAAAAATTATGTAAATATTTCCTGACCTTCAAAGCAAATTGTATTCCATGCTTTGGGAATTTAACCAAACATTCAAGGCAATAAACCATGTATGGAGAATGATGTTGTGGACAGCTCTCTGTGAATATTAACAATTCTGCTTGGCAATAAAAAAATAAAATTATAATATATTCCATATGCAAATAAATGTCATCCTTAACAACACAAGAATAATCTTTGTTCGCCCTTTTTTCATCAGTCAGTGAATTTAGTTTTGGCTTTCCTCAGTAATAAAGCCAATACCGCTTGATTCCTAGTGTTAGAAATCTGGTATTAGAGGACAGGTTATATAGTTCTTGTCCCTTTTAATGAAAAATAAAAGCTTTAGTGAACTCTCCCCCAGAACTATTATTATTATTATTATTATTGAACTCCACACTTTGGAGATCCCAGTGACTGGGAGTTTTCTCCATACAAAGTGCACAGCTTACTGACAATTAGGCAGTTTAACACCTACACTTTAATTATCCTGCTAATCCACCACAAAAGTTAATGACAGTATTATTTTAAAAAAAGTTGTGTTCTCGCAGGAGAAACAACAAAACATTTGAGTAATACCCATTATTAACATCACAAAGGCCTTTGTAACACTCAAAACTCATTGTGTTGGCCGGAACAAACCGAATCACAGCTATCATCAGAGACGGGAAATCCAGGAAGGTGGAGATGTCTCCCCCACTGACAAACACAGCCTGTTACACCCAAATTGTCCAACCTGCATATGGGTATATCAGCTAGATCCACTCATCACGCTGTCCTCTGAATGTCTGATTTAATCACTCAGCATCAGCCTTTCATCACTCCTTACTTCAAATTCACTGGTATCACCATGCTGAAAACACAGTCTGACTTTCCTATGGTAAGGGATATAACAATCCCTAACATGTAAGATAAGACCCTAATACAAGTGACTTCCTTGGTAGACATCTTATACTAATATAGATGCTTGATACATATGTTACTGAAACTATTGCAATTTTTAGCAGGACATTCCCAAAAGCAGATCATTTCCTATTCGCAGACCCACATAACCACTTGTTACTGCAAAGTTCAATATAATCAAGAAATCATACTGCAGAGTTTGGTAAGCTACAGCCGTGGTATGCAAGCATCTCCAGCCCAAGTTCAAAGCACTGAGTTTATCCACAGATAAGCTGTGGATAAACTACGATACGTGAAAGAGTACAGGCAGTCATCTCTGCACTATACCATCCCTGGGTTTCCAGGCTGGCTGGGCTTCTTGGAGCAAATCTAGGATGCTCTGTCAAGCTTTTAATTTAGGATCCCCTGTGGTGAAGTACGAGAAATAATATGTTTTCCTCCTCTTTCCTGCCAGCATAAGGGTTTGTTCTCAGAAGGTTGTTTACGGAGAAGTTCAGAGCAGAGGCAGAGATTTGGTGTACGTGCCTCAAAAAGGCAGCGAGTAAAGCACAGCAATCCAGTTCCACACGCTGCACCACAGCGAAGGGGAGAAACACAGCTTCCCAGAAAGATGGGCTACACCTCCCCAGGGAACCTCTGCTGCCCAAATTGGCAGGGATTTTATGTAGCCTTAATGATTTGGAAGTCAGCAATACAGTGCTGTTTTCTTTTACTCCCTCATGGGGTATGGGGTCCACACACGACAGGCCTTGTGCACACCTAGCAGCAGGCTTGACAACATTAGCTTCTAGTTAAGGAGGCTGTAAGGCTCTCTTAAGCCTCATTAAACCTTCAGTGTGTGCCAACAAATATGCCAGCCCATGCCAAATGTGAAACTGCAATATAAAATCTCATCTTCTGGGAACTGGAAGGAAAACTATTTTCTAATTTTCTCCCCCCCCCCCCCCCCCTCCTTTTTTTTCCCCCCTAGAAATAAATATTAAATTAGAATTATGTTTTTGCTTATAGCATCAAATGGAAATGGCACTCTTTTATGCATAGGTCACTTTTGAACAGGTGAAAAAGTAATTTGCTCACATACATTTACAGGGAGACTGTAAATAATATTGCCAGCAATGAAAGGAATGGTTATATATTTAAAAAATGTGAGTTGAATCAGAGGTATCTGCAAAGTTATCAAAAAGAATTTGAAAAAATGTTTCAGCCGTAAGAAAATCTCTATTTTATCTTAGTTTAAAAATTTTCCTCTCTACTTTGTATTGACTAGATTATCTGTTTTGTACCTTATTAGTAGAAAGAACTGGAAAATATCTAGTTAAAAGATATTGGATTTAATAAGAATCTAATAATTTAAACTATTGTTTTCTTGGCCTTATTTCTGACCTTTTAGCATAAAGACATGGAAGAAATAAATGTATTACCTGTGGAAAAAGTATGCTATTTATAATATTGCTCAACTATGGGAGCATACAGCGTGACTATTTGTTTAATTTTATGTATGGAAAGAGAAAAAGGAAAGTCTGACTATTTCCTTTCAAAACTTCAGAACGAGTCACCTTTGCACTGTCGATATTCCTTTTCTTTGAAGAAACCTGTAATGATTCCTTCTACTTAAGCGGGGGAGATAAGAGAGCTGTTAAAGCATTTTGCCCCTGCTCATGCAGTGTTCAAACTAAACGCCAACCCGCAGCCAGCTCTCAACTGAAGCTGATTATAAATGGGTACGCAGTCATTTGGCCAAAGTGCCATAAGCAGCCAGATGTGCTACTAGTCAGTCCCTTGTGTGCCTTAACCACACGGGGCCCAAAAAGCTCACGTAGACCTTTGACCTCTTCTTTATCTCTTTATCTCTTCTTCACGCATGAAAAGCCTTTGCACTTTTTTTTTTTTAATGCTGTTAGAATGAAATTTGGCTTTTTGTATAAGGAGGTAATAGGTTTATAAGGACTGGAAATCACAGATGTGCACACTTGCTAGTTTCTGAATCTGTCTGAAAGGGGTTTAATTGCATTTTTAATACTAAAAAAAAAAAGAGCATGTGAGAGGGGAGAAAATAGATTTACAAGTGCTCATAAAATCACAGGCTAACTAATTAACAAGATCACTTGGAGGATAGGGAGGAAGGGAGCTCAGACAGTACAAGCTGAAACAGAAGCCCTCTTTGCCCAGAGCTAAAATGTATAATTTTCTAGAAGGAAACTTAATTACTGTATTTGGAATGAGGATAAATGACACAGAAATGTCAATGATATCTAAATATGATCTGGTTTAAATATACACCTTGAACACTTGTTGGTATATTTGCTAAATGAGTTGAAAATGGAATTTAAACATTACTGGGTTGAGATAGTGAAGTCTTTTAAAATAGAAATAATAGCACCAAGGTGAAGTCTTAGGAGAATCAGGCCCAGAGGTAGCTCTAGCATGCCTGAGGAACAATCTGTCACCTTGGGCAGCTCAACATACACATTAGGAGCAGTAAAACACTCAATAGCTCTTTGTGAAGGGGACCATGTGTTGATAGGAAAAGACATACCAGTTAATAGTTGACCTTAAGCAGAGCGTTCACATATGTCAGTAGATGAGTCCTTTTTTTACAATTCACAAGACACACAGACGTCCTAAAATCCTGGTAACTCGTCGACTTTAAAAAGATCACAATGGAGTATTAACTGGCTTTTGATCTCAGGGCTTTTTAAAAGTTGTACTGAAAGAGGAATCACTCATGACAGAGTGCTGTTTTATTACAACTATCAAAAACTATCAGAGAATTTTTTGTCTTTGATTTGGTACTTTGAAGAACGAAGAAGGAGGGGCAGATCCACTGAGGTGTGGGCAGCTGCCAGTTTTGTGCTGAAGGAATGTGCTTTCCAAGCAAAGGCAAACACACGACGAGAGAAAGTCCCTTACTTGTGTGTGGCAAAATGTATTAACATGGCTCTCTGGCACATTCATCAACCCAACGTACCCCACAAGGTTAAGTGCATTTTTATTGAAGCTTTACATTATGAAGAACAGACACTATTAAAAATGCCGATTTTTTTTTTTTTTACTTACACAGATATTGTCATGATGAAATCATACCACATTCCACAATAGAAGCCCCACTCCAAAACAAAAAGGAAAAAAATGTCAATTTTTTTCCAAACTGCAGTTGCATAGCTATTCCAAGCCTTGCCAAATATTCCAGTATTGAGATTCCTTCACTGAAAATTATGCAAGACCACCCACACCCTCCAGTCAGCCAGTCTCACTAGGCTGTACACACTTCTAGGCATAATTTTCAGATTATTCCTCCATTTACCGTGCTGTAAACCTGGAATAACTCCTCTGAAGTCTGTATAGGTATTTCAATAAAAACATCGAAAAATGGCCTTCTTATTTTTTAATAAATAGTGTGCAGTTATAATGTTACCGGCCATCAACTTTATCCCTTTATATAATTGCAATTTGTGGGTTTTATTTCAGAAGATGTCACAAATACTGCCACTCTACAGAACTTTCCAGAAGAAGATACCTGATTTTGCAAATATTACCTTGCTCATTTCTGCCTATGATTAATCTGTCCAGGCTTTATTTTCATTTTTGGTCCCAAAACCAAAGAGAGAACTTTGGCAAGCGTGGAGAGCCACAGAGACAGGCCAACTGGGTTTAAGATTACTGCAGCTGAGTTAGCCACGTCAGACGGGAGCCAGTCTTCTCTGCGTTTCGTGTATGAAGAGCTTGTGTACAACAGCTCTGCAGCGTGCAAACGGCTCTCCATAAGTTAGAAGCTGCACGCTTCAAAGTCTGCACAGGTATGCAGAGTTTACCCTTTTGTTTCTTTCCCACAGACATGCAGAGGGTCCTTGCCACATTGCCTAAGGCTGCACAAGCTCAACCCTTCTCACTGGCCTGGGTGGACACAGTGGCTTTGCCATTGGCACTCGAGACAATTTTGTTTTCCAGATGCAGGAGTGAGAAGCTTTTGGTTGCCAAGTATGAGATTATTTTTGAGACGGAGCAAGAAAAAAAGCCACACCCGTGGAGAAGTCAGACAAATTCCACATTATTTTACTTCTTCTGGGAGCAGTATATCTTTTCATTTTAATCTCTTGTGTTTGCTCCTTTTTGTAGTGGACCAGTGTCATTGGAGGAACGGCTGTGTTTCCTCCTGCGATGCTCAGTCACAGGGAGAAACATTCCAAGCAGCTACCAGACTAACTGGCCAGCCGAAGCCCCGGCTGTATGCAAACACCAAAACTCTTTGATCCAAATTTAAAGGAAGATATAAGAAATGGAAGAAAATGAATTATTGTAATTGTCTGTCTGAAAAATGAATTTTTTCAAAATATATTTTTCAAAAAATAGCTAGTGCTATTCTCCAACTCAGAACCGGACAACAACATGAGACTTGTGAGTTGTTCTCCCAATTCATTCAGCTTCCTCCCATTTGCCACTACTGGGTTGACCTCTGAGAGGAGAACGAGGTTTGAGTGGACTTCTCATTAGTTTTGCATCTCATTCAGGCTGTTGTTTTTGTGGTAAAAGCAAACCTTTCTAGGCTCAGGGTTGAGTATCTGACTATTCACTCCCCACAAACTGCTGTGGGCGATGATGTCAGCTAGGACAGTTTTGAATATTGGGGAGGGAGAGAGAGGAGCAGGGAGAGTGTAAGTAAGGTTGAGTGAAAGGTAGGTTGTTTTACTGCTAGAATTGTCTTTCTTTGCAAGCTTACCTTTCTGTTTCAGTGTAAGAGCGTACTTTGCAGATTTACTGAGGTAGCTTGCAGACAGTGAAGACATAATTTGCCCTTTGCAAAAGTGACAGAGGCAGCTTCTGCCCAAATGTGCAGTTTTGAGGTTGTAATACTTTTTCACTGAAGTCCCGACAACCGTGCCTATGAATTGTAGTGAAGAACTATCAAATGTTGCAAAATAATCAACACCTTAATTAAGGAAAGTATGATAGTAGTCTCTTAATTTCTTTTCTGACTGACAAAGCTCCTCACATAACTCACATGCCCAGTCTTTGTTTTTCTCCCTGAGCATATTGTCACTAAACTGCAGAATGACTCGTTGCCAGTGCTAATAAAAACTCATTGAGAAAACACAGCCCAGCCACTGAAATATTTAATTATGGTTTCTGTAATAAAGTAAGAACCCGCTTCAGTGTGGTGAGGCAGAGAGAAACCCTTTTCATTATATTCCTCTCTCTCTTTCAAAGAGGAACCTCCCCAGAGATTCAGCCAATCTCTGTGTATCTAGGATTGGCATTGATGTCCTTGCTGCTGTAATCCTTGCCTTTATTGATGTTACCAACTTTAGCTGTGATTTTAGCCATGCCACTTTATCCACAAATCTCCTTAAAATATATTGGTCCATTCTGCGGCAGTCACTTCTCACCCTTACTCTGTATAAAAGAGGGCAACTTAGTATTTGCAGGCTTGGTTACAGTTTCATTATTATTATTATCATTTTAATCAAATTAGGATTAGCTATCAGGCATAAAGAGACCAAGGCAAATCCCAAGTGCTTAGCTTTTATTCATTCTTCAGTAAAATAATGTAAAATTTACTCAGCCGTGAACTAAAGAAGGCTTGGAGGGCAGTATTTCACATTCCAAAGAATTTCATTAATAAATTCGTATCAATGGATTGGTGAATTAAAGGGTTGTATTTTTAGACACAATTCTGAATCCAAAGGGATGCTCATAAAAGAAGTTGTCTATAGCAAAAATAAGGAAACAGGTATGTGGGATGGTAGGCATCAGATACAACTAGGCAAACTAGTGCTTCCTTTTGTTGTGTGTTTTCTTGTTTCGTACCAGTATCTGTATGTCAATGGTACGCATATACCTGGTGTCTATACACTCTTGTCTATATATCAGAGAATCATCTCTATATCCCAGGTCTAGAAAGTTAGCAGGCTCTGCTTTACATCTGAGAAGGATAAAAGAAACACTTATTCTCGCTCCACTACGTGAGAAAACAAAGCAGCTGGAGGTCAACAAATGGCATCCCCCCTTCAGTGAACCTTCAGTGAACCCCTAGTCCAACATGATGTCAAAAGTGTCATTATACCCGAGATAACGAACTTTACCAAACAGCCACACTCCATCCCACAGTTCCTTTCACAACTGTATTTATCCAAATGTATTCTTGATATTTCTACTTCTAGAATAGAAATATTAGAATAGTAGAATACTTCTCCACAATATTCTTCATTCTTTTTCCTATATTTCTTTGTTGTTCTGTATGGTTAAATTACCCCTTGTAGCCTAATTTGGGCTCTTTGATTAAATTTGATTTTGCATCCAAGAGGCCACCCAGCCTTTTGCATTGACAGGAAGCAAGCTGCTTTCTGGACGTGGGTGTTTGGGATGCCTCCTGAAGCCAAGGAAAGTTTGGTTTGTGAGAAGACCAAAGGTCAAGCCTATCCTTAAATGTTTTCCTGTTGTTTTTTTTCCCTTGAAATACATTTTTCTGGTATATTAAATGCGTTCACTCCCAACAGAGGATTAGCCATGTGGTTTCATCAGATTGCACATTAAGATTTTTTTTTGTTTTCAAATTACTGTAATGTCCTGCTTCACAGGACACAGGGTTTGGCCACGTCACCCAGAGGACTTCAGAGGTTGGACTCAACTGCAAATTATTAATTTCATCATCAATGCTCACTGTTTGTGTTGCTGAACAGCTAGGATTGTTATGAGTATTTTCAATATCAAATTAATTAAGACTTAGGGTTTTTTTTTAATGTCAACTTCAAAAACAAAATACTTCCAAACATGTGTGCATTGAATATTATTTTATTTAAGCTTTATTTATTTATTTATTTATTTATCTGTTTCTGTATGGGTTTGGAAGCTGGAAGTGGGTCTGTCACTGCTAGGTGTCATTTCTGAGACGTGGCTCAGTGGGAGCAGGAGTGTGCTCAAGCCCCGCAGGGAGATGCGTTCAGTGGTTAGCATGCTTGCTGTTTAAACACACAGAACGTAACCGTATTTCACTCTTTTTCACACCATGAAGACTGACACAAAGAGTGAATTTAGGAGCACATTCCAGAGCTGCATGCTACCATCAATCTTCAAGTGATCACCAGCTGGTATTTGGGTGCACAATAAAAGTCATGTTTAGTGGGCTGAGCAGAGCCTGGTGGATTAGAGTCCACTCAACTCTAAATCCTATTCTGCTGGTGTTGTGCTTTTTGACTTAAGACATGTCACATAAACTCTCTGAGTTACATATGTAAAGTGGAGGTAACAGTTTGGTATTTATTTGACTGGGTTGTTTTTGGGTTGCACTTCGTAATGTACAAAAACGCCTCTGAAATTAAAATGAAATAGCTGGAGGAAGTTATTTCAAGTGTGTTTCACACGCAAAAAGAGAGATTTTTTTGTTTGTTTGTTTTAAGTCCAGACTCTTCAGACTTAATAAGCTCAGCCAAAACTCTGGTTTGGATTTAAGAGATAACTTTTATGCTTTTCTGTTTAGATTTCATCTGAATGGGAAGCCATTTAAATAAATAAACCTTCTGCAGTCACTCACTCCATGTTTAAACTAGACTTGCAGTATTTATTCGGCAGGATGACCATCTACTATTTGGCCGAAAGAAGGAAAAAAAGTGTAATAATTCCCCTTCTTGCGTGTCCGCAGATATACAAAAAATTTAGATAAAACCTACTTGTTTATATTCAACTCTCAGTTATGAAGCATGTCATGATACAACAGTACCACTTCTAGATAATGGTAGGCTCTAACCGGAGTGAGCTATTAGTTCATTTGGATGTGCTGAACATCAGCAAAGAAAAAAAGGAATAAAAATTGGTTCCAGGTAAATGGCAGAAGAGTCAAGAAGAGTAATTAACAAGTACTACATGGAACTCTTGCAGGTTCAGCATAAAAATAGCAGGTTCAAGGAAGGAAGGACTCTAACAGCAATCCAAACCTAAAGGGTATTCAGATTCCTGAGAGATTAAAATTGGCACGCTGCAGGTATAGGATAGGAAGTGGTACTGGACAGTATGGGATAGAAATCAACTACAGTCAACCTCTGTAGCAAATCTCTGTAGCAAACTACTAATTGTAGCAGAGGATGATGCAAATGCCCTCAGTATATGACTCTGTGCCCTTGATCCTGAAACAAAATAAAAATTTCACTAACTTTAAAGGGAGAAATTATAGACTGTGTCCTTTGTTTATGCCCTATACTCATATTTTGGAAGCAAAAGCAAAATAAAGTGGTTATTAATTTAAAACATAATGTACAGATATCTAGAACAAAGGAGATTTGTTTCATGATCAGAACAGGGAACTATAAGTCAGAACTCCTGGGCACTTGCACTCTGACCTTGAACAAATCTCTCACCCTCCATTTATGTCAGCTTAACCATCTGCTATATGTTTATAACAACGCTTACCAGTCTTTCAGAATTACTATCAAGTTCAGCTTATGTACGTTTGCTAAAAAAAAACACCAACAAATGAAAGGCATTTTTATGTTCAAGGTATTATTCTAATTCATGTTCCTGCTAACCATTTAGGCTTATTGCACAATACATCTAAATCACTCCATTTTACAGGTACACATGCTTTAGTGTTTCTGTGTCATATAAAGTAATGCCTCTTAATGCACAATCCATTTCAGCTCCATTAAATAGATAATGCCATGAATTCTATTGTAGTAGAAAGCAAATCTCTACAATGTGATTGTGACAGAGTAAATAGAGACAGTTCTGAATAGCCTTTAATAAGAATTTGTTTACTGAAGTCATGTTAACTTCTCTAGATTTGCCCATGAGGAGGAATGCCAAACAGTGACCTTTTGCACTCTTAGCCTGAATGCAAAATATTTTTAACAGGTTTAAGTCTTTTAGCTGGTGTTTATTTAATAGGGCTTTCACTATTATATAAGACATATTTTGACTACTTCCCTTAAATAGCTTCACTTACATAGCAGTTCACTGTATACTTCAACTGTTTACCAGTTATGAAAAACTGAAAGCAATTCTAATAACTTTTAACTTTGTTAAACTGATCTGTCATATCTGCTCCTCTTCCTTGGCTGTGTTTACCATTGAATGCTGGGTTACTGGGTGGTTTGCTGGCACTGAAAGCTCCTAGAAGCAGGGGTCTCCTGCATCAGATACATATTGAGTGTGAAATAAATAATTTCAACTTATTTTTATGTACTTTTGGTGGCAATCTATTGTAAAGCCTAAATATTATCCACTGAAGACAGTACAATCTAGACATACCCATCTTTTTCATTTGTGCTACAAAAGTTATCAAATCTGCTCTTTCTATGGGAATATGATTAGCCTGAGAATTACAACACTTTACACAACCCAGGGTTTTATCGTCACTGACCAGCAGTCTGTTGACCTGATTTTCCACTGCATTGCTCCAAATGTTCCACTCTCAACACCAATAAAATCGACAGAGAATCACTGGCATCAAGTATGGTTAAAGCATTAGGAATCGATTCTTAGCTCTCCAACCAACTGTCAGAAATACAGTCTCCAAATTTATCAACTTTACCAGTTGTCTGCAAGTAAAATTTCAAAAATTGTTAAAATACGAGCTCATGGTGAGAAACGACCTAGAAATTGGGATGCTTGGGCTCTACTCCTGGTATTATTATGAAGCCAGATTGAAAACAATTATCCTTAGAAATATGATTCTCAGCTTTGAGCCTTTCAGACTCTCCTTGTAGAGCAACCTTGAGGCAGAACTGAGGAGAGCACAAGTATCCAGCTTCTTGTAGGAATATTTCAGGCCTTCTGCCTTTTTTTACAGCTACCACAGACCATTCGGTGCAGGTTGGTAAGGCCTCACCACGCATATCAGGCTCACCAAAGAGTTTAGGCAGAGAAATGATTTTGTTCTGCATGCCAATAACCTTAGGCAGCCACCAACGTAAAACAGAAACACTGTGCTGGGCATGCCCAGTAGTACAGCTTTGGTCTGTGAAAATTTCTGACTATGAGCTAGGCTGGATTTTCCTGAATTAATATTCTGACCTTAGGCTCTCAATTAGATGCCAGTTTAGGTGCATAACTGGTGTATTGAATACGCTCCTGGTTATACTTCCTTGCTATACTGCATTTCCCTTACTCTAGCTTCGGGCGTGTAGCAACTACTGTCATATCTTCTACACGTAAAACTCAGTACTGCAATGCCACTTCATATTCCAAAATATGACTACCTAAAAGAATTCAGCAATATCTGTTGATTTCATAATGAGGGAAATATTCTGGAGTCTGGCAAAATATGTTTTCCCTTTTGTATTTCATTCTGTTTTACATGCGCCGCACTCAAATAATCATGCAGATATGATATTGCTATGCTCAGAAGTCTTATTGCTGAGCCTAATCACAGGAGGCAAAGCGGGCTGTCCCAGACTCGTCACCTCCTATCAGATGACCTGTCCCTCTATCACATCAAATCAAAGCATGGTAGTCCAGAAATAGAACGATTAATGATTTGCAACTTGTAAGATAAAGTACACACAAAGAAGTTCATCCATCAGTGTTCCTCATACCAAACGAAATGGTCACAAATCTTTCACTGCCAGAAAATACATCACCTTCTTCAGGCTTAAAACATGACAAGACAATGAGGGCAGTGTATTTTAGGCTTGGTTATGAGAAAAGGGAAACCTTAACAATCAACGACTACTCTGGGAAAACACATTCTGCTGAAGGAGGGAGAAATAAAATAATTTTCAGGTGTTTTCTAGAATGAAGGACAGCGATACAAGAATCTAACTTGTCCACGCTGACATAATTTTCTCTTTTGTCATTGATTTCAATCTTCTTCTGCAGGTTCCTGGGTTTTTTTTGTTTTGTTTTGTTTTTCTCTAATGATTAGAAAAGAAGCCTGGATCATTAACTCAAACTACATATGTAACATTTAGATGACAACACTAGAAGTAGGTGAATTTACTCAATATGACAAAAATAAAACTTTGGCTCACCTGGTGCCTCAAGGGGCAAGTGTAACAGTGACAGTAAAAAAAAAAAAAAAAGACATCTGAAAACAGTTAACTAAGGATTTTGTTTGTTCGCTTCAATGGTTAACTTTGGGCCATTGAAATGAAAAAAAATCTAATTCTTTATAAATGTATTGAACGTGAATGTAATTAATTGTATCAAAAACCTCCAAGCAGGACAAAAATCACACAGACAGTAGTGTGGTAAATTAACTCGTTGGATTTATCATCTTAGAAAGCAAGTGACACATGAGGAGAGGAAAGAAGGGAAGACAATAAAATATCTGCAATTTGAATACATTTACATTCATTTCCTGATAACATTAAATGCCAACTGATATCCCCCTGCCCCTCACACACTCAGCCAATGCAAACCAAAGGTCCTGAAAACACTATTTATAGAAGCAATCAGAACGTGACTTTTCACAGATGCAAAAAAATAATCACGTGAATAAATGTTTGCAAGTTCGGTCAGGCTGCACGTTACTGATATTTAGATGCCATTCGCAAAGAGTGCTCTGCAGATCATATAATTAATACAGTTTTCCTCCTTCTGTTCTGCTTTCCTTTCTCCAGCTCTCTAATAAGGCAAAGGATTGTGCTTTCAGCTGGTATGAGCTTGTGCACATCAAGTGAGATGACAGATAGTCCATGTCCAAGTGTGAACTACAGCACACTTACAAACATTGGTTGACATTTCTTTTTTAAAATTATAAAATGCAGTTGCTAGAAGACAATTTTTGTGCTGTGCCTTGGCCCCCAAATTATTCATATCCTGCAAAAATTCTGCTTCAAGTAGCTGTCATCAAAAATCCATTCAGTTGTTCAAATACGGTATTTTAAATATCTGACAAGGTTATTTATAACGGTTGTATTATTTTAATTAAAATAAGACCTATCAATTACATTAATTAATAGCGGTAGTGTGTGGTGGATGTGTGCCTAACAAGTGAATATAGAGTGTAATTTGTCTGAACTGTTTTTTCTGCTGCAATGATACTGTTACTCAGGAGACATTAGTACTTGGCTAGATTTAATTGAACAAAGAAAACTATGTCAATAGCCTTGGGAATAACATTCTAATCAGAAATCAGCAAGTATTTAAACTAGCTTGCCTCTGTACTGAAAAAAAAAATAAAACCAGAAAAGGCATAAAATAACTGCTGATGATTGAGATATGAGGACACTAAAAATATGCATTACCATTCTGGAATAGACAAAATACTAAAATATTCCCAGAATCTCAACTCTTTTGCTATATGTCAAGGTAAGAAGCACTTAATTATTGTGGGTGTGTATGTCAGAATACCACACTGTGATAAGGGACGAGTTATTTCTGATTCCATTTCATGACACAGGAGACGATGCTCTTACATCTTTTGTCTCAGTATGTGAATTCATTACATTGACATATTTTGCCCATGTCTTGCCTCTAAAATTATAGTGAGTAGTTGCTGAAAGCCAATTGACTTGGCTTTTAGCTGCCATTACCCAGGCTTTTCTTATTGAAAAAAACCCCATATTTCTGGTGATGAGGACCTTTTAGATTAACTTGAGCTCCGCTACTGTCCAGCTGCGTAACTGTGGGTCTATCATTTAATTTGTCTATTTCTCCTTCTGGCTTTGGTCTGTCTTGTTTATTTAGATTATAAACTCCTCAAGATGCGGCCACAGACAGCTTCTGAATGTCTGTGCAGAAGGGCAGGGACAGTGTATTACACAATTTCAGTTTATTGCAATATCAATGCAAAAAAAATTTTATAGTGGCTTAAATTGTTTGGAAGGGGGTTCATAGGAAGGCCTGTTCTTTTTAGTTTTTAAACAGTTCTTTTGACTGAAAGATTTTGGGTTCCTAATTTGCATTTTGAACAGTGTCAGAGCAATATTCTTATTGGAAAATCTCCTTCAGGTTGCCTTCGTCTGCTTCACTCTGTTGGGAGATCCAGGATAAATACCTCACCATTGCGATTGAGTCACTCAACCACACTAACAACTCAAACCAAAGCCAAATCCTCTGCGGCCGTTCGGATTACAAACAATCTAAGCACCATCTTCTGAAGCAAATAAACAGGCAGGAAACACACAGGAAAGTGATATGTAACAATTGCCTTTGAATATTAGACAAGGCAGGTCAGTACAAGGTTAAAAATATTTTGTATGGCAGCTCAAACCACAGACCCAAAGTCAGGATTGCCATTAAGTTACAACAGACCTGCAAACATTACAGGAGGAAGAGAAGCAAGGGCATCCTTCCAAAAACCAACAGCTTCATCACCCTTCATCACTCAATGAATACATAAGCAATTAAGAGGGGGCTCAGCAGGACCATTTTAAGAATTCCAGGTTATCTGAGGGTAGGGATGTGGCTTGCACTAGTCTTTCTTTTCTACTAATAAAGTCAAATCCCAAGATGAGAGTGTGTCCATACACTGATCGGGCGGGTTGTGGAAAGCCATACAGTCTGCTGCAGGCATCTAGTTTGAAGTAGTGAATTTAGAAGCTCAATTTCTAGAAGTTCTGCATATTCTCATTAAGAGGAAAGATTAGAGGGTTAAACAGAGCAGGGTAGTATTCAGAGTAGATTCTCTGAAGCTCCTTCTGAAGGGACCTGCCTTCATTTATTAAGTTGAAACGGGGCCTAAAGAGATGAGGCTATGACTCCAACTTACAAGTAATTCCTAGTTTACTTGATCTGCGTAAGGGCACAAGTAATGGTGTCAATTCCCTATGAGATCTCAAAACAGGTGGAAAGTATACTTTTATACTTTTATTCAAAGATCATGGACATTTTTCAAAACACTAGGCCCCTATAGGTCAGTGGTTATGTATTTTTCTTGCAAGTATTTTAAAATGCTGCAATGATGTCATGCATATCTCTTACAGGTATCGTTAGCAACGTGAGAGTAACAAATTGTAACTTAAATTAATAAAACTTCCATCTTCCTCTTACGTTCTTCCAAAGAGATTACACTTTCAGAGCTGATCCAGCCTCCGTAGATCTTTACCCCTGCACTCACTCCTTTTGCAATCAACAGGATTCACAAGATTCCACTGAAAGATTGGTGGCTGTATTTTCAGTAGGACAGGGCTAAAAGGTTGAAATAAACCATGAACTTCAAAAGATTTCAAACAGGGTACAAGAAGAAAATATGGGCAGGTTTTTGTCTGCTACAGCTGTAATATGGTCTACTCCAATGAAGTATTTAAGCACTTTTAGAGTTTAACTGAAAACATACAAGAAGTTCTGCTAAGATTTCTCAGAAATGCAAGCTCAGCATCTTTAAATGCTCTGTTGGACCAGTTTTGAATTCCAGGTAAAAAAGAAAGTAAAGACAGACACTCACATATGAGGAAAAAGAAAGAAAACAACCAAGGAAATGAAAATATTGCATTAGTTATTACAAATGGGAATAGTGATGTCAGTGTTTAAAATACACAGCAGTGTCTTACTGAAAGACAGGAGGCTAAATTTTAGCTGGAAGTTGTAAATAAACACGGGCCTGCCACAATTATGTATTGCTGTCCCAGCGGAGGAAATAATCAACAAGCAATAAGAGGGTTATGGGGGAAAAACAAACCAAGAGAGTAAGAAGAGGAGAAAATACCATTCTAGAAACAAGATTGCCAATACAGCTGAAAATTGGTTTGCACGCTGTTTTCTTCCTCCTCCTCCCTCTATGCAATCTTGCTTGGATGCATTTAAGAACAGCCATTTTCAAGAGTCTTTCTGGGATAAGGAAACAAAGAGGGATGGTGGCAGGATACTCCTCATACGCCCAAGATACTAACATATCCATCTGATAATTTATTTGTCAGACAGTATTTACGTCAGAATCAGAGTAAAATTGCACCTCTTTGTGCAACACTGGCACAACTCTGTCAGAACCAGTTGCACCTTCGTAAACAAGTCAAAAAAGAGAAATCAGAAATATAAAGAGTGGAAGCAACCTGCCAAAAGTCACCCAAGACTGTAACTGAGAGGAGTACTTACTGCCAAGGCCCACTTTCATGTCCTGTAAGACCAAGGGGTAGCATCTTGGCCCCTGCTTAAGCGAAGGGAGAAATCATTTGGGAACGGTCATCCCCGAGAAGGCTGTATGCGCCAGAGCCAGCATCCCTTCTCAGAGCCCCAGTGCAAGTTGGCTCCTCTGAATCCTTTCCAACGTCCTTGGAGGGACCAAGCACTCTGGCCGCGTACTTTGCACGGCTAGCAAAGAAGCTGCACATGCTTGGGGAGAAAAATGCGGAACCCCCTACTTTAAACAGCCATTAATGGTTTGTGGCTGAACTAAAAATAACAATGGCTGGAAACACAATCTGAATTTGTTTTTTCTTTATGGGTTCAAATTATGCTGTGCAGTGACCAAGACATTTCATGAGATTCGGTCCAAAGAGGTTCAAATTTTATTGTCCCGGGAGGATAGGTTGGTTGTATATCCCCAGGAAACCTGTCAGAAGGAAGTTGGCTTTTATAAAGCCCACGCTAACATACTTCACTCCCAGCCTCCCACATGACAGAAAATTGAGCTAGGACGTCACTCAGCCCATCTGCCTCTCCTACCTCCTAAACATGCTTCCCTTGTGTTTTAACAGTATATATTTCACTTGGTTAACAGCTACTAATAATGATGCTTGAGGAACGACGGAAAGTTAGATGTGGGCAAAAAGAAGTTTCTTTTCTCTTGTAAACTTAAAGAAAAAAAAAAACCTGCCCAAACACAGGCAATTCTAGAGAGAAACAAGCATGCAATCTAGCAACCCAATTTGCGGCAAACAACAGCCTCCAAGTACAGCATGTGAAATGGCAAAGGCTTGTTACTTCCACACCTTGTCGCTGAGATCGAAGTCCAGTGACACCTCCTAGATTTTCTGACTTATTTGACATTTGTTGCTCTTGCTGTACTTAACATGTTTTGCCCTGAATGTATATGAAGCTATTTGTTGTTTCTGTTTCCTATTAGCAGAGGATTTATGTCACTGCATTAGAATGCTATTACAATGAATAAACTCATCACCACCCTGAAAACAAAACAACAGGGAGAATAAGAAGAAAAGAAAAAGAAAATCCAGATGCACATCCGGAGAGAAAAAAGTTCTAAAGTTCCCTAAAAAAATATATATTTTGGCCATGTATGTATATCTTGGTGAGTCAGTGTCCCAAATGCAAAATGTAAGGGCTTTGGCCCAAAAAGTAGACGAATTTTTGAAACAGCCACTGACACATCCAATAGCAGAGCTGTGCTTCAAAGAAAATTCAGAGAGTGAAGAAGAACGTATGTTCGCCCCTGTGTGCTCAGAAGGAAGCAGCATGTCACGCTGGTCTCCAGTTAACCCTGCCATCCTTTTTCACATCATCAAAGAAATGTGCAAATTTTCATTACTCTTATAAATATCAGTGTCTTGAGGAATATTACACGAGTCAAAAGTTCAGAGACATCATTTTTTTAACAAATAAACAAATACACTTGGCAGAGAAAGAGAAGTGTTCGGAGCCATCTGAATAGCGAGACAAGTACAATCATTTTTGCCAAACGTTGGCCTACACTGATAGGAATGAACAGAAGCGTGACTAAATCTAATTCAAGACCATTTCTGCTAAAGGAGATCAGGAGTTGAAGATTCAAGAAGACAAAGTTACTGGTACAGCAAAGATCATAAAGCAACCACGGACACTAGGAAATTATTTGTGTCTTATAATGAGAACAGAATAGAAGAAGATGACTCAATCTCTGTGAAATAAAACAAGAAAACTTTCTCTATTTCTCCAAAATGAGGCCAGTTATGGTAATTTCTTCCTTGAAATCTTATTGTGAATGTCGATTGCCACTATTCCTCTACAGCTCAGCTAGACGAAGAAGAGCTGAACTCTCACAGGAGATGTGGTAGCACCTCCAGTTTGTTCGGAACAGGAGTGGTTTGATATTCCCTGAAGTTCTGTAATTTTCAGAGTTACTTTTTCAGAGTCTTTCCTCTGACACGAACTGAAGCATGATTTCAGACAAAGAGATAGTCAATTATCAATGCTGAGTCTTACACAGGGCTTGGTCCCAGCCCATTAGAGACCTCCCAAGTTTTCATTCCTGCACACACCAGGCTCCACACGCGGGGTCATGTGAACGGTTACATCTCCCACATCAGGGCACTTGCCGAGGGCGGGCAGGGCATGCCGGCCAGCCGCTGAAGCCAAGGACTTCTGCAAGGGAGCGTGTTTTCCAGAAAGTGCTCCTGAGCTCTTCCTGGGGTGCAATACCCTGGTCTCTCTGATCTGCGAGCTCATTTTCACGGTGCAGCAGGACAGTCAGCAGGTCCTGGCATGCACATCATACCAGAGTCAGGAGAAAGCCATGACATGGAAAGAATTGATATGAGGGCGACCATATAAATGAATCTTCTGTATGAAGCACATGACTTACCAGGTATAGTATTAGTGGCACTAGAAAAACTTTATAAAATAAAAATGCAATAGAAAACGTTGTTTCCAATAGTCAGGGAGACAGTGAACGGATGTACACTTTGTTAAACAAGGTGACCCTAAAACCAGGCAGAAGAAGTGAGTCTGAGAAAGGACTGAGTACAGATGGAATGAAAGTTGGCCTTCAAACCTCTTGTGTTTATCAGCAGCAAACTAAATCTTGACTTTACTGAGGCTCTCCCCATCAGTGTAACTGACTGAGTTGTAAAACTAGGCCACATAATAATGAGGTTTTTGATAATGTTTCCCAGCACAAATGTTTCACAGAAGCTTCATTTGTTGCCTAACACTGCATAGGGAAATCATAAATACTAGTTAGAAATATATAGGTCTTTACGGACTCATAAGACATTTGTATCTGTTACAACTGGGATTAAGCTGCATACAGCTAGACCTGCAGGCTAAATAATAGCAGGTTTAATTAATTTGTTAAGGCCATATAAAGTATTCAGCTTTCTAAGTACAACAATTCTATTCATCCAGGCTGACTGAATACCAACAATTGCCTAACAGCAAATCTAGCTATGAGACAATGCAAGCATTCAAATAGCAAAAAATACATGTAGCAATTAGTTAATATGGTAAAACTAATAAAGCAAGTGTTCATAGTGCAAAAAAGTGATATAAAATAGTATATAAAAATAATAAAATGAATGTATTATTGCACTTGGTAAATAAACATTTTATCTCTCAAAATTATTTCCTTCTCCCTCCAGGGAAGCACACTGCCTCACACCTGGTGTCCAGGAAGAGCTCTAATCCTGCTCACTACATGCGTCCAGGGAAAAAGCAATGGAATTGACTTCCTTAATTTTTGGCGGTTTTCATCTTGAGTGGGCATAGCCTACTTGACCAGACTGAAGTACCTTTTTGTGACCAGATCAGCTGCTTCAGCATGAAACTTGTTATCTTTTTTTTTGAATTTCACTTAGGAGGAGAATGGGATGTGAACTATTCACTATTAATTTATTTTTAGTAGGTTCCATAAGGAAATCTGGTAGAAGGCAAGAAATTGTACTGTTGTCTCCAAAGAATCAGGTTAGCGCTCTCAACATTCTTACATGCCATTTTCAGTATTAGATTTACAAATTTAGGTCATGTATACAAAGCAATTTAAAAAATAGTAACCAACATTTATGTTGCAGCAGGTAATAAAACAATAACATGCAGTAACACTGCCCCAAGGATCCCAAACCACTTTAATTAAGTCTTAAAAAATAGCCTGGAGAAGAGTGAACACAGTATGGAGAACACATCTCTCAACAACGAGCTCCAGGTTAACGGGAATAGCTGTTTCACACCACATAGCAAACAACATTCAAGCTTGGGGATCAGTATATAAGTGAATACTGAAGCCAAACAAAGATGCAGATGGTAGGTCAAACACAAAAGTCAGAGGCTGAGCTTTTACACAGCTATATATGGGCTCACACTCTATGTCTAAGTCTTCATACTCTAGTAACCTGACTTCTGTCTAGCATTTCACCTAAAGGACAGCACTTCCAACAGCACAAAGCCATCAAACTTTATTCTGGCTGGACTGATTTAGGAGATGGTCAGCCTCTGAACCACCAGCCAGACTGGTGCAGCGGCAGCTGGGTGTGCCTGGATGCGGATCCAACTCCCATTAACTCCACAGCCTGGAGAGCTGGCAGGATCCTTGTGCGAACCAGAGCAGCTGCAAAACCTAGGTGGAGTGATGTCTCAAGCTGTCTGTAATGTACATTCATTTGCGAAGTGTGGAAAAATATACTGTGCAATATTTACAGTTAAAAAGCTAACAAAGCTATGTTTTGACGTTGAAGACAGAGTTCTGTGGCTTTTGAGTATCTACCTGGAAACTTGTCAGTAATATTGGTTTATAGTTCATGTCATCTTCCACATATCCAGATCTAGATACATAAAGATACCCAGGTGTAAAGATTTGGAAATCCTCAGCTAGTGCTCTCAGCAGTACTTGCCAAGGCTGCAAATAAGCATTACAGAGATCAGCCTTCATGATGAACACTAATTAGCTTGCAAAATACTTGGGAAGACGCGTATGCTACATATAAGCAAAAGGAGTTTTTTTTTTCCAGAAAAAAACCCCCACATGTTAAAAGGAAAATACTTTCTATGTCAGTGGATCAATTTTAACATTCTAATGCTCTGGACATTCAGTTTTTTCCTCATTTGTTTTTTTCTACTGCTTGGATTTGTAAGACGTATATTGGTTGCATAGTATTCAGGTCAAAATGTATATTTATATGTTTACAGTGTAGCAGATTATCAACCAGCACAATTTTGAGCAGAAGAGTTTTAAATGGTGTAACCTGGGCATGTGGACACAAATTTCTATATCATTGGCATGATCTGTAACCATTAACAAATGTCTGCTGCTTCTCACGCTCAAAATAAAAGTGGAATCCTCAGAAAGTCTGAGGCCTGGCTATTTGGAAAACGTTTTTTGGTCTTATAATGTGGTAGTTCAGTAAAACAAAGCCCACTCATCACTCTTGAAAAATGCCGTGTCCTCGAAAACCTTTTTAAACCATCCTTTGGAAACAATGATGACAGGGAAGCAGCATATTTGTTATTAATCATTGCTGCTTTGTAAGGGAGAATTCGACCAAAAATAGCATGTTAAGCCTCCATAGCTACCGAGCAGAGAGAACCCACAATAATCTTGGGAATATTTTTGTTATTTCTCAGTGTCAGCAAAAAAAAAGACAAGCAAACAAATAAAAAGAAAATTCCCCAAAGAAACTAAGAAGTCTGTTGTTGTACACTTGACTGCATATGTCAGTTGTGAATATGGTCTGTATTTGTGTGTTGAACTTCTTTAAAACTTAACCGACGCTGAGGAATACTAAATGACTTAATGGCCATGTGAGTTTTTTCTGTCATGTGCATATAACTGACCAAAGCTGTGCTGCCTGGTGGTAAAATCAAGTATAATATGCCACACAGAAATAGAGAATCTAATCATCACCTGCCAATCCTCACTGATAGTCACAATACTTGCTAATTAACTACACAGAAAAGGTCAAGGAAGGAGGCATCGGAAATGAGATTCCTGTGGTGAGGTCCTACGTACAACACGGTTTGACCAAAACAACTTACATCTGGACAAAATTAGCACTCATACTGCAGATTCTTTGAACTCTGAGACAGTGGCCAAAGTGGCTTGGATGCAAATATATGTATGTGTGCATATATAAACACAGACGCACACGACTCAAAAAGACTGTCAACCAAGTTTTCTGTTGGGCCAGTCACCAAGACATACGAGAATCTGTGTCACATCTGTTAATGTTACACTTGGTACTTCAACCATAGGCAGAGAAAAAGCACATAATGTGATTAAGTGGAAGATGCATACATGGAAAAAAGAAAGGCAAAAAGGGCACTGTCATCTTTGAAGGCACATTACACAGTGAAGAGAACTGAGCTTTCAGATGTAAAACACATGGCTAAGGCTTGTAATTTACAATACAAGAGTCTAAAAATGTAAAGAATCTCATTTTACCAGCCAGGTTAAACATTTAAATTCCAACATGGAAAATTATTCTGTTGCTAGTTTTCTTCAGAGCTTTGACTTCTGTTAACTCCTGTATCCCCGTCTTGACTCAGAATTGCCAGGAACGCATACATCAAGTGAGAGAAAAGATTTAAGTATGTTCTCAGAGCAGCTTTCCACCATTTGCACTAATATTCTCTCACTGATTTTAAAATTTGCTGGTTGACAAGGCCTGGAACTTTAATTAAATGCTAAATATAAAAGACTATGTCTTCAATATCAGTGGAATAAAGCCAGAACAATGTAACCTTACTGCGAAACTGGCAGGGTTTCATAGTAACTCTATATAGCTTTCTAAATCCAAAATTCAGGTTAGCAACCAGCAAAAGACTTACTGTTAAAATGCTGGAACACATTTGTCGCTCCCCATAAAAGTGTGCAAAGGAAGGACACATGCGACACGCACTCGGATTTCTTCTTTCCGTACCCTTCCTTCAAAATATTCCTGCAAAATATGCCACCAACAGCATGATGCCAAGTGCCTTAAGGGTCACGCTGGGCCTGCTTCACAGGACTACAATGATTATATCACGGTGGCGTTGACATGCAGCCATGTCCAAACAGCTGCTAAAGAGATGACAGGATACCATCTGTCAGGAAAAACCATGCCCAGCTGCTGTCTAATCTGAAGACTACTTTGCTGACATGATGCAGATGGCATGAAAAGCTTCATTACCAGGTTAGTTAACCAAGTCAAAAAAATCCAATGTTACAATAGCAAAAGCTCTCCTACAGCTGTAACAACGAGGCCTGAAGAAAACGGTGTTCACACCACGGCACAGCAGAAGGCACTACAATCCACCAGACACAAGATGAAAGTGAACAACATCCTAAAAGCTCTGACAGCCTCCGTGGTAAGGCTGTGAACACGCTCTGCCAGGATAATTTGTTCTGATAACCAAATCACGTCCGTCCTCTAAGTTTATCCATCTCTAAGACCCCCATGGCACAGGGGCGTACCATGGACCTCTGAGCAAGGAAACCAGCAGGTCCCTCCATCCATGTAGCTGCCAGCAGGCGCCTCTGGCTTTGGCCCATGGAGCAAAGTTATTCTGTGAGAGAACCGATCTCACGTAAAATGCAAGAGAGAACATTCCCATAGTTAGCTTCATCACCCAGGTGAGCAAGGAAAAGGTTTTTGTTTTCTGGAACATCAGCTTTCTCTCTCTTACTATCAAACTGGATTTCATTTTCTTCATTGCTTTGCCTATTAAGGAAATTGGTAGCACCTCCAAGGACTTCAAAGAGCACAATTAGCTGACATTAACAAGCCCACTGCTTTTCTTTCTCCTGCTTCCAAGAAAAAAATGTTTGCTGTAAGCAAAAAGATGCTAAAGTACCCCTTCAATATGTTTATAGCTTTATATTACCATGATCTTGTTTTCTTTGTGATTCACATTGCATGTCTGCTGATTGGAATAAATTATACAGATTTCATTGCAGTAATGTGAAAAGTATGAGAGGAATTTTCCATCTAAAAGGTTTAGTAATACAACTTACTTTCAGTAAGATTTGTCCTGTCAGGCCATAATTGCTTGAGAGGGCCCCACCCTTTGCTAACTTTTAGTAAAAAAGATAATGACATTTCATAATACAGGCATACAGTATACTGTATTCCAGAAATATGCATGGTCCTGTAGTCTCTGCCAAAATTCATAAAATAAAAAAGATAGGAAGCAACGCCAAATGCGGAAAAGGAACTTTGTTTTAACCATGTACTTAGTTTACAATTAGCAAATGCAGTAATTCCATTTAAGGTTACAAACTGAGGATGCAGAACTCATAAAGAAGAGTGCAGCTAGTAAAGAAGCTGGATGAATAATGTCTTCTTTTCATGCTTTTTCATTTTTTAAGGAAGAGGTTTTAAATAACAAGGAATGAAGGGACAATATCAGAACAGTTGCTCTACAATCAGTAATTTTTTAGAATGTTTTTTTCCCCAAGCTATTTTGGTAGGATTATATGAAATACTAATTAAATAAACTGTAAACCACCCCCCTCTTCCAATACACCCTGTGTAGCTTTAAACAACTTGTGCATGAGTATACAAGAACTTACGTGATTAGTGATCAGCAAAGTGAAGGTTTAGGAGCTGGAATTCCCTTTAGATGTTTATGTAAAGCATAACTAGATACACCTTAAGATGAAAGTAAAGAATGGAAATTAAGTCTTGATTATGAACTCTCTGTGGAGTGCACTGACCCAGACTTTGCTTTACTGAATCCCTGTTGAGGTGACTCAGACTGAGCACAGGCATACACAATAACGAATGTCGTTCTTGTTCTGTCTTACTTGCCTATAGTTACAATAACACCTGTCAAATTTTTAAGTGTCTTTATTTTCACAGTATATCTGTGATGTAGCATCAATACTGACCCACTAAGGACTAAGGCACTTCCTCAAAGCATCACAGTAAAGCTGTTAAGCAGCAGGGAGGTGAATCTCCATCTGCAGGAGGCATCTCAGTTGCTTGGTCAGCCCTCTGGCAAAAGATATCCAGGCAAAATTGGCAGAAATGTAATTTTGCTTCCTTAAACATTAAAAACCTCTATGAGGGTATGTAACACATTCAGAGAAGCAGAGGGGGTGCCGTATCATGCTCATGCCTGTCCCTAAAGTGGTAATGTAGGCTCTCTTGAACTTGGACAATTGAGATGACTTCTCTGAGTCTCAGTTTAACTATCAGATAATGTCCCCTGAAAAGCTTTTGACGCTTCGTTCTCTAAAAACATTAATAAAATGCCAAATACTGATATTGTTGCTACTGTACAAGTTTTTGAGTCAGCAGAACAGGTCTGGATATCTTACAAACAACCACTGTGTTGAAATTCTTTACATACTTTTGTAGTGTAGGCAGGATAAATCCCTGTAAATGTAATGGTTTGCTTCACCCTTCTTTATAGAAACTGGAAAATTTTCAGCTACTTGGGGGAAATACATTTTATATTTTCCAAAACAGTGTTTTTGTTTTGAGGGTAAATATGAAATTGTAAAACGTGTAATAAACTTTCCACTATGTTTTTCATAAAGCTAGGACTATTGCTTCATTCAAATATTAACTGCATGCTGCTAGCACTGCTAGTCTCAGTGAAAGCTCTCCTTCCTTTTCTAACACTGCTGTACGAACAACAAAATCTACCAAGAGTGAGAACCTGCACTGCCCACCCAGCATTCGCTGCAGCGAAGTTCAGACAGTACTGGTTGTTGTCTCTACGATACCCCAAACGCAGGAGGGAAAAGCTGCCAGTAGCTATTCCTTTTTTTTCTCTTTTCTTTTCTTTTTTTTTTTTTTTTCCTTCTGCATTTTACAAAGAAGCAGCAGCTCCAAGAACAACTCTCTGGCAGGGTGCTGTACATGCTGACTTGGAAACTCATCTCTGATTCTAATCCAAACCAGCAGGCTGTGAAGAAAACCATAGTCTCTCAACTGCAGCAAACATTTCTTCCCTCCCACCCTGAGACTACTGAGACATTGTGTCATCAAAGATTTTATTGTCTCAGCAGGTGGGGGTTATGTACCTCGCAGATATCAACGTTTTCAATTACAGGCCAAACACGATGCATCGCTTTTTAAAGGGACAACTTTTTGTTAAATGGTATGAAAAGCATTCTGCACAGTTGCAGAGCTGTATCAAGTCATTCAGGCAGCAGATGGATCGATGTAGCAGATCAGAAGCGCATCTGCACTCACCGCTGTATCTTAGGAAGATTTCCTCCTACAGCCATAGAACCGAGCAGTTACGGACACAAATATTGAAGACATATTTGATTAAACCCCACCGTAATTCAAACAATTATGAAACTTTAAGGCTATTTCTGCCATCCAGTAAATCAGCTTCAAATACTTGAACAACCAGAAGATCAGCTCTGTGTCAGAACGTGCCCCTTGCACCATCTCCTTCCACACTCTGCACTATTGCCAAGGAACTTTCCCTTCCAAAATATTACGTTGATATTTTAAATACTATGTCCATAGACTTTTGTACATACCTCTGCACTCAAAAGTCAACAAGATAGAAGACATCTCCTGTCCCACCCCTAAGAGTATAGTGCGTGGTATGTCATTATGTTTTGATGATGATGCTGTTTTTAAAAGCATTAACCCATCTCAAGTGCAAGGCCTGTACCCTGTTGCATTTCTGGTGCAACAACCACTTCTGACATAATCTAGAAATCTTTAAGTATTGATGAGAAAACCTGGTGTTTTCCTGGAGCACGGGAGAGGGCTGAGATATCAAAAAGGATGCTGTTTTAACAGCTGAATACTCTCAATATAGAAGCCCCTGGATTAAGTCTCTCCCTTTTCCTCCATATGGGTAAGTTCAGCCCAGCACCTACATTCAGAATCGCAAACCTAGTTCAGAGCTTCCCTATATTTCAGTGCTTTTTAGAGGTGCACTCAGTTCTCAGTTACAGGGATACATCCTGGAACCAAACTGTACATAAGACTCATAATGTTATCTGAACTAAGGCTTTTAGAGTAGCTATAGCAGTTTCAGACAGTCAGATAAATATGTTCCCCCTACGTCCCCAATATTTAATCATGGAAATATTAAGTGATTTTACAGCTGGAATCCCACCAGAAAGTAGACACTGTATACATCCAGCACATTAAGTATTCATCATTCCTTGTGGGAGTAGCTGATAAGAAATGCTAACAGGCAAGTGGATTTGGTATACGTGTGAGGGAAAGGCTGACCTTCACAAAAATGTGATGGATGGAAAAAACCCCCAACCTGATGCATTTACAGCTTACATTGGGGATGCCTCCACTTTCTGCAGATCCAGCAGTGGTTTTACATCGCTAATGTTTTAAGCAGACACAGCATTTACCTTACACTTCTACTAGCCAAACCCACCTCGTTATTATTAGTTCCCTGTGGCCTTTATTATTCTTTATCAGCCTAATGAATCACATCAATCCAACATGACAAATGCGTCTAGCTTCCAGTTCTGCTGTGCTTGCCTCAGGTGTGGCAGCATGGAGGGGTCAGTCCAAGAAAAACATTTGTGTTGAACCTCAAATAAAAAATAAAACCCAACTACAAACCATCAAAAGACCAAGTCCTGACCTCAGCCAGAAGCTTTCACATCTTGCCTGTCCTTCCTAGAAAAAAACCTATCGCTGCTCAATGAGGGATGGTAGCTTATCTTGGCTCATTCTTTCAAAATCAGCGTCATCAGTTATTTATTCATTCCTCTGCATCTCTGTGTGTGGTATCGCTAATTCAGACCAATCTTGGTCTAAAAAATTGCATACAGGTGCAGTAATACTTCCTTCCACACAAATATATTTTGTGTGTATGTGAATCAGGTTGGCTAAATGCCGCTTGTTGTACTCATCTTCAAACCAAGGCAGATCTCGACTGGCTCAGTTCTCAGCAGGGAGGTCACTTAGGCACGATTTGCAGATGTAAACAACTCATATTCAAGAAGTTGGTAAATACCAGCCCAAATTCTACACCCTTTCAAGGTAAATTCACTGAAACAAGTAATTCATTTTTTATTGTATGTGCATAAGTTTGATGCAAATGTGTAGTCTAATTTCACAAATGGCAAATATTAGAGATATAGCCTATTCCAGAAACTTGTTGTATAGTAACATTGCTTACAGCTATTTTTTGTAGAGGTGAAGCCCTTTGAGATAATACCAAAATGCCACTACAGCTGTCATAGTGAGAAAGAATTATTTTCCTGGATTTTGTTGTTCATAATTTGTTTGTTTGTTTGAGGACCTAGTACATGGGGGCAAAAGCTTACTTTCACCTGTATAGACCACACTGGCAGTAGAAGAGATTTCTGATGTAGTTCTAGCTAACTAGCTATTGCAATAACCACATTTAAGGTTGAAAAGGACGTATAACACAAACCTAATCTATTTCTCTTTCCACTTCCCAGACTGAAAATGTGATCAATCCCCTTAATTTGTTGTACACTTTACAGAAGAGCATATTCATTATGAAGCAAAGTGAGGCTACTTATTTATTCATTTGCAGAATACTGAAAGTACACTGGGTAGGATCCAAAATCTGATAATTTTACGCAGTTTAGGCAGCATGGTAGAATCCACAGGATTGCACGAACTTCAGCTTAAGCCAGGGTGCAAAACTTCTATTTCTTCTTTTAGTACACTGCTTTTTAACCTTTTAGCAGCTGGTCTTTAAATATACTGCCCTCTCTTCCTCTCCTGCCTTGTGCCACTGCATCGTTATTTGCCCTCAAAGCCCTGCTGCCGCGTCCTCACCAGCCTTTGCTTTCTTCCTTTTCCCTCGGGGTGATGGTGTCTGCCGCCGCCGTGCTGAAGCCTTTGCCTAATGTGCCCAGAGAGCCGACAAGTCTGGACTCTGCTCCACACTATGTCTCACTTCCAATATTGAAGGTGGACCGGCACACTTTTACAAATGCATGTGCAGGAGTTCAATACTCATGTTCATTTAATATTGATGACCAAAGCCACTCAAGAAGCAGCGAGCAGCGATTAAAGGTGAGCAAACACTTGAGATCACAAAGAATGCTCTAATGCACAAAATCAAGTTACAGAACCACAAAACCAATAGAATTGCCATGGTAAAAATTACCGGCAGTAACAAAATTTATATTTTTCCTTTCTGGTATATATGGTTCATTCCAATAGCTCAAGTTGTAGTTTCTTTGGGCATACTGTACTGCTCTGTTTAAATTTCTGGCTCAGTTAAAGTCAGGGTAAGAACAAGGGACATCCCTAGAGGGATTCCAGAAATGTTAATAGACATCTTCAGTACAGGAAACTCAACTCAGCACAGTATGATATGGAAAAAAATAAAAGAGGGGAAAAAAATATGAAAGCTGAATGAAAAATGTGGGAAATGCCAGTCTTATAATACTCTGCACCACAACAGAAACCATGGCATCACTCATAGATGGCAGTCATCCCAGACCTGTATCAGGAAATATGCAGTTTTGCAAAAGCAACTGAAAAGTGATTTTTGGAGCCACCTTTAGCTCATTAAAAATCTGTCTTCTTTCCCCTGAAGTTGGTGGCAAAATACTGTCTGATTTTATGGATCCGAGACAGTAGGTTTAGATTTGCTCATTTTCACTTTGAAAAGGGATCCATATTAGAGCCAAAAATTATGACCACTAATACATTTTTGGAGGAAAGGTTTCATTTTTACGTTTGTGTGAATCACTCCTAGACATTTCATGTTTTAATAAGCAGTCCATACAGCCCTAGCATAGACTGCTAGGAGAGACCATGAAAATGAGGTAACTTTTATAACATGCATATTATAGTAATATATGGAATTCATGGAATACATGGAAATGCATGAAATATATTGATATTATTTAATTCTGATATATGGAAAAGATATAATTCATCAGCATCTAACACCAACATCTTGTCCTCCTACAAAACTACTAGAGGTATAACAGTTTTCATTAAAAAATGTTAGAGGTTACGGATTGCTGCCAATTACTTGACTAATTTACATTTCAGCAAATGCAAGAAATGCATATTTTAGTTGTTTATTCCACTCACATGGAAGCCAATGTAATGAACCAAATCAAAATGGAGAAGCAGAGTTGGGAAGGATCACAATGTTATTATACCATCCTGCTAAGCTGAAGAAGGATCAATATATGTAGATACGATTACAATGTTTTTTTTCTGATAAATGTGTAATTCTCTGGGGACCACGACTCCCATTCTTCTAACAAAACCTGTTTAAGTCTGCACAGCTGAAGTTTTTCCTATGAATTCCTACTGCAAATTAAGTCAGTAACTCCCTGCCTTGTCCTCCGTGGATGTGGGGAACAACTGATAACCCTCATGGCTATAAGTTATGAAGACTGTTATCAAGTTCCCTTCTCCCACACTATGAGTCTTCTCCTTTCCAGACTAAACAAACCCAGTTATTTCAAGCTTTCCTTGCAGGTCGTATCTTTTATACCTCTTATCTGTCCTGTTGCTGTCCTCCAGACTCCCTTCACTTTGCCTACATCTTTGCTAAGTGTGGTGACCAAAACTGCACTTGTCAGTGTGCAGTACAGTAACTGCCTCCTGCGCCTGAAATGGACATTTCCATGAATTTATCTGACATACTTATGTTATTACTTACTGAGTTTGCAAGGGACATGTATGCCTAACTCCAGTCCTGTGATGTTGGTGCCTAATTTTCTTCCATTTGACCATTTAATTTCTTCTCCCTAATTGCACACACAGACTTTGCAGTTCTCCTTATTGAATTTCAATTTATTGATTTCAGACTGTTTTTCAATTCAGTGAGATTATTTGGAGCTCTGACCTTATCCTCCAAAAATCCTGACACTCCTCTCAGCTTGGTGTCATGTTCAAATGTGGAAATTCTATTCTATCATCCAAGCTGCTGCTGAAAACGTGTAATAGAAATAGATTCCAGACACTTTACAATCACTCTAGAGAAGTCTTTCCAGTTTGACAGCAAAACAGTATTCTGTAAATTATCTTCCACCCACTAAGCATATATTAAATTAATCTAAGCCTTAATTCCATAGTTTGCTTTGATGAATTTGAAATGGGGCAATGTTAAATCAAGCTGTAACAGATGCACTTCCTCACATCCATAAAAGCAGACACTCTATCAAAGAAGGAATTTGGATAAGACTAAAATCTACTTTAGTCCTTATAAATCTACTTTGTTTGATTCCATTCACCTCATTAACCTTCCAATGCACTTAAAATGACTGTTACAGCATTTTGGTTAATTTGGGAGTTTTTTTGTTTCCAGTATTATTGACAGGTCTGTACTTTTTTTAAACCCTCTGTTCACCTCTTTGCAAAGAGCAGTCTCATCTTTGCTGATGCACCATGCTCTGATCCACTTGGACATTACCATCCCCCAAGGACTCTCGAAAAGACTCTCTAACACTGCACTTAGCAAGTGAGAAAAAGAGTCACCAATTATGTGATTAAAAATGAAGACACAAGTCTATAGTGTTAAACTGTGATACCAGCAGCCTGGCATTGTTTGGGCTGGTGCCAGGCAGCACTTTCCCAACCAAATATTGAGGTTGGGTGCAGTACAGAAATAGCCAGGGATGCCTCCCAGCAGATGCTTCGGATGCAGATGATCTCTTTTGAAGGTAAATATAATTTTTACTGGAGACCTGGGCTGTTTCATGCCCCATGACATCAGTACCCAGTAGACTTCCTAGAAAGTCATATTTAATAGTACAAACATAGCCTTGGAACTGCAGTACCCAGGAAAGTTCCTAGAAAGTCATATTTACTGTTGCAAGCATAGCCTTGGAACTGAAGGATTCCTTGTGCTTTCCTTAAATTTGTCTAGGATAAACTTAATCAGCCTCTCACACCTGAAAATATCTAGGTAGTCTAAATATGCTTGAACTTGTTCTTCTTATATTATGATCAGGTGTTTCCCTCTTCCTCCTCACTAAACTGTTAAACTTGTAACCACAGTATGCTTATTTGCTCTCTTTTTAGTCAGCTACAGATTTGTTACTTTCTTTTGCATTTCCTACTCACAGCAAGACCTGCAGGATAATAAAATCTTCGCAGTACTTGCATAATTCAGAACCAGGCTTACAGTAAATCATCAACCTGCTCTAAAATAACACTTGTGAATAAGAGCAGTTCCTCCATTCTTCAGTGACTTCTCAATTAACAAGCAGTGTTGCTAGGCCAAAGTTACGTTTTTGTGGATTTACCATTAAAACACACATTTCAATTAGTTTTGTATCATTATAGAAACTTCTATTTCAGTTTGCTTAAAAGCACCGCAAGACAAAAAGAAAGCAACGATCTCTGATACTAGCATTCATATGTACTCTTGGTCAATTTATTTGTAGACCTTTCCTAAATTACAGAGTTAATTAGACTTTTCTAGTAGTTTAGTAGCCAGAAATGGCCACTCTATCACAGTCTTCTACGGTTGTTAGATTATACAAAGGTTACTCCACACTTTCATTTTCAATTGCTTAACTGAAATTGTTTGGGCTAAATTTTTCCACTTTGGCTGTCTGCCTTGGGCTGAAACCCTGGAAATTCTCAGCTCCACATTTCTGCTCTTCTGAAAAAGGAGGCTAGGGATAATATATCATCTCAACCATGTTAATATCAATAATTTTTCATATAAAAGGTTTGAGCAACCCTTAAATGACTGTTCTGAAATGTCATAAGCAAGTGTCCTCTTCTGTCTTGTGGAAAAAGAATCCACATGTGCCCAAAATGTGTGCCTTTGAGAAATCACACTTTGCCTGTGCCCAGCAGAGGCAAATTCCAGCCTGGACCAACTGCTGCATATCAGGCCAAGATGCCAGACCAAAGAGAAAGAAATTTGTCTCAAATGAACTCTTTCCACAACCTCAGTCCTACAGCCTTTCTGCCCTTCCAACACGGGGTCCGGCAGGATATGGAGGAAACCCCTTTAACCAAATACAACGGGTACCAGCAGGAGGGAGGCTGGCCTATGGTCACAAGTGACTTCTCCTCTACGCTTGCTGAACGAGGGTCATCTTACTGCTTTTGCTACTTAAGTGGCAGAGGACTGAATGACCTCAAAAATCAAATCTGGCTTATGATTTTTATGAGCATTCAGATGATGGTAGAATTTCAGCAGAAGAGGAAGGAGGCACTTAAGAGTGCTTTTTAAAACACCATTGTGTTTTATTTTTCCAGTAATTTCACACTTACTTTGTGAAGTTTTTTATTTATTCATTCAGCTTTACTTTGAAAGAAAATGAACGCTGCAAATTCAAGCACTTGGAAGACAGAAACTGCCTGAATAAAATCTACTTTGACCTCTATGTTATTGTGAATTACGATATTATGAATTACAATATGTTTCTTAATTACATCAGCACATTTTTCCTTAGTACTCCAATTAACTCATTTAGTGCATGGAATATTGAATAACCTTGAAGTAATTTAATATTTTTTCATCTTCATTCCTCAGTGATAGGAATTATTCAACCTCTTTTGAAGACAGTATTTTGAATTCCTCTGGGTTTTTTCAATGCCTTTAGAAACGTTAACTAAATTACTATTATAACATGTCTATTAACTTATAGATGGAGAATTGAATTTAAGAAAAATTGGGGTATGCAGCTGAAGACACAAAGATATATTTCTTTTTAGACTTTAATATTGCACAACACTTTATATGTCTAGTTGTATGTTGCTTATGATCAAGCCTCAAGTTTAAATATTTGTCACTTCTGCAATCAAACAGGAATCTCATCCCAGCTGAAAACACTACTTAATGGACTTGTCTAGCATTGTCAATGAAAACTGTAGAACAGACAAGTAAAGGACTCAGTTCCCCCAGAAACACTGAGTTGAAGTTTTTCTCTTCCACTTTGTACCTTCTGCAAGTAAATGACAGTAGAGATCCACAGCCAGGAATCATATCTCAGGCCCTGATGAATTCCAAAGATGGAGGTAGCCTACAAAAAATGGCACGATAATTTCACAATACATGATCACAAAGCAGCTGAGTTAAATTTAGGCCAGCTATTTTCTAGCCTTCTAGTGACTGACTTGATCCTTCAGTAGTGCTCTCTTCACATGGCTGTGCTTTGGAAGAGTTTCGTAATGAGTCTAATTCTCACTCGTGCTCACTCATCAGTTCTATTTCCAGGCTGATGTGAAGGGGGAGCTCTGTGAATAGCTGACCGAATATACTGCAAGGCTTCACGTTTCACAAGCTCTTATGCTTTCTGATCTTTGATAATACAGTTTGTCAGTTTTTCACTTTTTATCCAACCTGGGATCCTATCAGAAAATGCTGACAGGCTGCCTTTGAGGCAAGAGCCTCCCCAGCAACATTTAGGTCATGGGAATCTTTCAACTGACTTCAACGGACAGTGGATCAGATTTTAAAACGATGCCAAAAGCGAGTGTTCCTCTGCGTTTCACAGGGCTACGAATGCTTCAGACCACTGTTCAGACAACAGGCAACACACAAGTCTGTACACTGAATTGTGACGACATGGGGCTTGGTCTGCCAGGCTGGTGTCTGTATGTAGGAGTTCTTGACCTACTCATACATTACAAGAGTGATTCCAGGGCTCACAGCTAAGGTAACCAAAACCTTTGAAGTAGGCTATAAACATACGCAGTGCACAAATAACCTGGTGGTTTTGTTTCTTGCTAGAGGAAATTTTCAGTGTATTTATAATGTCCTTTGATGCTCCCTCTAAATTTGCAAACAAGAGGCCACATGTCCTTTCGATGAAACTTCAGTTGTAAATATATGTAAAACAGGCTGCTGGAGCAGTTTGGAAAAGTTTGAAATAAACAAACAGAAAGAGTTACACATACATCACCAAAACATGGCTTAGTTATATTTTAAAAGCTTAACAAGGCACCCACAAGTTATAAAGGCTTGTTTAAATAGCTCTTTTTAACTAGCTATTTAAACGAAGAACACCATGTCTCAACAGGAGATTAAGATATACACTGGCTATGTGTTTCAGCACTTTTTAAACAAACCCCACAAGCTATGCACATTAGAATTAAACAGACACAATTAGGAATGACGGCCCTTTCTCCTGCATGCAATTTCACTCATTTCTAAAGCTGAACTCAAACAAAATCTAACGTGTGGGTCTGAAATATTCAGACATGTTATTTTATCCTAAATAATGGAAAAGGACTGGAGAGGACTGTCTTGAGACCTCTTGTTGTAACAGATGGAAACAAATCTAGAGAGGCAACTTATCTTGACAAGGTATTGATGGAAATGAGAAGTAGGTTCTGTAAAATGGCCTACGTACTACACGCTAAGTGAAAATCTAAATAGATGCCAGCTTAACCTGGAAGTCTGGATATCTTGTTGGTTACCATTCCTGATTAGAGGACAGAAATCTTGCTTGAATTGATGAACATGTATTTTCTAGCCAAAAGCCCGCTCTTGTCCTTGCTAACTACAACACATACTTCAGGTGAAAAAATGCATTATGGTTGTCCCAAGCAACAGAAAGAAACGAGACACTGAGCATTACCATACAGCATATGAAAAGAAAAGAAAACTGTACGTCTTTAACAATGTACATGTCTGCAGCTTCTTTTGTACTTGGCCCTGAAGACCGCTTTCCACTGCTCTAAAAGAGATAGTGATACACTGTACTGGAAGAGTTTTTTAACTCCTCTGAAAGACCCTTGGGTACGATGTATTAGCAGCAGTGGCTGAAATAACCCTTCTGTGGAAGCAAGCAGGATGCCACCAGTGGCACTCTGAACGACTTTCCAATAGCACACAGCATAAAAATAGTTTGTTTCAACAGATTTTGATCCATATGATGTCATCATAGTTCTCCACAAAAAATGCACAAAAACTATCAATGAGGATTCTTTTAAAAATCCCCTTTATTTTAGGCCTTTCACTTAGGCTTTCTCTTTTCAAAGCATACGTAAATCCAGGTCTTGATGATTTGTGGGTATTTTTGTAAAAATCTATCCAAAATTCACACACATATTTACAACTTTGGTTTTCGGCGGATTTCTTCCAGCTTATCCAAGTCCACAGGGGCTGACGCATGTGCAAGAAAAAGCCCCAGTTCAAGCTATGCTGTTTTACGCCGGCCCGTAGGGTAGTGCCAGTCTACTCCACGAACATGAAAACACCATGCAGAGAAAAAAAGCTCGGGCTGGTGTACTGAATGTATTCCTTGGTAGCATCTCCAGTGTAGTAACTATAGACAGCCTGCTCTTCAGTGAACAGATTACCATTTTGATTAGCTTTTGCAAACATTCATCTTTTGCTGCCCCAAACGTTTGAACGAGACTAGGCAACCCTTTCATCTAAATGAGCTGCTGTTGCAGGGTGTACCATTAGCTTATATAAACCTGCTGCTGTAAGCATCCATTACCACAGCCTGGTAGTGACATATTGATTTTCAAGCTGGAACTACTTCCCTTGAGACTAGAGAGCATATGGCTGTTTGTTAGACCTGCTGGGTAAAACATGTTGATGGCTAAAAGGAAAAAGACGGAAAAAGTAGGTGTGAGTCTTTGTGACTTTTTTTTTTTTTTTTTTTTTTAAATTCTTGCAGTTCTTAAAATAATAATAATTCAGTCTTGGTAACTGCCTTTTTTTAGACCAAATGAACTTCAGACTGGGTCTTCCGCTGTGTTTATTACACAGGTAGACATTTATCAGCACTGGAGCTACAATCAATACTGATACCAAGTTGAAACTATTAGATTTTGAGCTAAAACAAAGTATTGAAAGGCAGCACGAGGGACTATTGGTATATATGTGGCTGAGATCATAATTAAACACCTGTTGTACAGAGCCTGGCCAGACAGCCGGACAGCCACGCAATCTGTAGGAATCTTTCTGTGAAATGCTTAACGGGCTTTATGTTAGAACATAAAGCTGTTTTAGCTCACACCAAAGGTCTAAACAGTGTCTACACCAAAATAACTACAGGGGCAGAATATAATGGAAAGGATTTTTCAAATGAGAGTCCCTCTTTTCCCCATAAAACGCCTCCACGCGTGTATAGATCAGTATTTGGTGTATCTAAATGTCCATGTTTAGCAGTATAACAAGTCAGATTTATTGAAACTTTTTAGGCTGGACATGTAAAATAAACTATATTAAGTGGCAAAGTTAAACATTTCAAAGAGATTTCATCTGAGGCACCCAGAAGAGCTGTGTCAAACTCTTTTACTACCTCCCAACTTTTGACGCATTGATGAGACACAACTCCCTCCCTGAATACACTCATGCTTTACGCTGAACAGTAAGTAGTGTCCTGTTCATGGGGGATACTGAAAATGTATAAAGAAAATAAAAACTTAAAATAATTAGGTGAGTACTCAGGAAACAATATTTACAAATTGTAGCCTACAGGCAAAGGTTTCATCATTCAAGCTGTCGAGTCATGCACTGGCGCCATGGATGCAAGATCCAGTCTGCTCAGCTCTAAGTGTACTGGAGCTTTACTACCCAGTGAAAACAGTACTCACTACAGGGTTCAAAGCACTTGGGGCAAATTCAAAATCAATACAACAAGGGAAAGCAAAAATACAGTTATCAGGCAGAAAATGTGAAGAGCCTTTCCCTATATGGTGCACATGCATGAAGTAGGCTGCAGTCTGTAGTACAGGTTAAAGTGTCACACAGTCTCAGCTCAGATGACCACATGATCAGGAAAACATTTAGAATTTATTAAGTAGTTCTGGTTTAGTAATGATTAAGGACAGTTAATGGGTAAAGTGGCCCCTGAAAGGAACAGGAGCTGACATATGATATTACTGCAGGAAAATGTTTCGATTTCCATCTCTCAATTTAGATCTGCAGCACATGAGATTCTCACAGTAAACTCCTTCCATACTCATCTTTTCTTCAGGAATTAGCCTAGTAGCAGCCTGAACCAGTTGCAATCCAACCTGGTCCCAATAATACTTTTAATATTTAGGCTGAAAACCATTTTTGCCCAAAGATTCCCCCAAGTCTTTTTACTTGTCTGTTCTAGACAAAGACCTGCTATATTGGAAAACAGAATAAATTAACAAAATTTAAAAAAAATGCAGTCATTTATGTTTTAGTGAGACAAATATCAGCTATAAAATAAAAATACATATATTGGATGTGGGTATGTATGGGTGGACAGATCACAAATCACTAGTCCAAGATGCTTTAGAAGTTCTGCTCCAGGCAACGTTCATTACAAGCCACAGAAGCAAAACATTGCACAACACTTTTCACAATTTTGGCAATTTAATGATTTATGAGCTTCCACTTCATGGGCACAGAGAAGTGAAGGCAGCAAAAGCGGTACCCAGTACTAGAGGGTGGGCACAAAGGTGAGAGGCAGAGCAGGAACAGGTATGGTGAAAGAGCAGCACACACTGAGCCTTTTGCAGGCGCCGAAGCGCATGGGAGGAGAGGCAACAACCCGCTATGAGAAGACAGCAGGTACTGTGTTGTTCCTCGCAACTCTCTCCCCCCATAAATCTCTTCAAAATACTCCTGTAATACCAAATCTTAAGACAATTATATTTCTGGACTGTTACATGAATGCTAAATCCCCTGAGGAGCAAATGAGTCCCTCGTGGGAAATACTTAGGAGCATTACAGAAGGAAAAGGTGGAACTCTTGAAGCAACGGGAAATTTTTATTCATCTTGAACATGATTTAATGGATACAGTTCTTCCTTCTTTGGAAGCCAGTAAGTGGCCCACTGAGGTTAACTAAATCAGACTCTGTGACGGACTAACCAAAGCTTTTCATCACTCCTTTTCTGAAAGGAAAAAAAATAATTTCCCACTTTAATTCAGCTCAGCACATTCCTGACCGGTCTGCTCATTCTGAAGCAGAGTCCACTTCTGCCTTCCTCCCGCCACCCTTCCCCACTCTTCCTCTCCGGCCTCCTCTCATCCCTCCGCCACCGCTGCCGAGCAGAGCCTGCCGCTGCGGCACACTCACCAGCGGTGCTAAATGCTTGCTTAGCCCACATCGCTCCACGACACATCACAAGTCTCTAATCCCTGGAAAAAATATACCCTTAAAAGCTCTCCTGTATTAGAAACTTGAAAATGTATTTTAATAACTTTTAACAAATGGTGAGAGTTTCTAATGAGCAGAAGTAATTTTGGGATGTGAGGCAACTGAATCAAACTAACCTGCAGTTGGAAGCGTGATCCACTTGATTCAGTTAAGGGCTGTCAAACTAGAGTTTATTAAACACTGTCAGAGCAGCGGGTTAGAAAGCAAGCACTCAAGCGCTCGGTGCCTCCTGAACTTTTCCCAACTACTTCTGGCACATCTTTAACTGTAAAGTTCAGAGAGTTCCAAAAATACACCGCCTGAGACGCAGCTGCCGGCTGGCAGTGGCACCTCCGGCCACAGCGGCTGCCCTGCACCGCGCCGCGGGCACGGGGGGACAGCCGTGACCCCCAGAGGGCTGGCAGGGCAGCTCTGCCATCTGGGCAGAAAGTCAAGAGAGCTCAGCCCTGGCACGGGCAGCGGCACCGCAGAGCAGCGCCGGCAGGATGCCGCGCTGCTCTCACGGGGACACGGAGAGTGGGCAGGGACGGTCAGATTTACCCCCCCATTCACTGCCCCAGGAAAGTCAAACTCCCTCTTCAGACATGGGTATGTGTAAAGTGTGAGATGCAAAGGATCAAACCAGCCTCGGGAAGAATGATCACTACAGCTGCTGTAGCATTATTTGAGAAAACTCTGTGTTTAATTTTGGAAAGTAATAACGGAGAGAGGCAGGAGAGAAAATGACATAAAATGCAACTGAAGCTTGGAAGGATTGATTTCCCCTATCTTATTTTCAGCTCTGATGTCTAATCCACATTGTAAAGTGATAGTAGAGGCTTGTTTTTCTACAAGTCTTACAGATCCTGATGCCATTTTTGTAGCTTACTCAGTGGCTCTCCCACGTAGAGCCTTCTGATATGCTTAATATTGTACAATGTTCTCATCCAGGTGTTTTAGCTTTCATGCAAAAACTCTTTACAGTAGGTAATGAAAACTGCTTTAAAATCCAAGGACAAATTCTAATGATTCCAATGAAAATATATGCATTTTGGATTTTATTTAATACTTGTTCTAATGCTTCTTCCGAATTTTTTCATACCTTCAAGGAAGTGATAAAGCTAATGGGCTTAAAAGGTATAGCCTACATCCATTTACTCTACTTAAAGAACAGCAGCATCAAATTAATTAACACCATTAATTAAACATCATTCCCTATTGCATACCTAAACACTTCTTCACTTTAGACCTGCCTGCTGCATGGCACACAGACCATAATGAAAGCAAACGAACAAACCAGAAATTCTTCTTGTTTTGCATATACCATATAACTGATTTTACAATCCTTTGAAACCTATGCAAGCTAAAACTGCCTTCAGGCATCTTACGCACCTAAAATAAAAAAAAGAAAACAAAAAAACCCAAAAAAACAAAACAACAAAACCCAACCATATAAGTCTAATTTATTTTGTTAGTTTGATTTACCTGAGTCCTATTTTGCAAGCGTACATTTGCTAGAAAAATATATCTTAAGTATTAGAGAAAACACAAGCTTTTCCTGAGCATCACAGTGAGTCTTTCTTGGTTTCTATTGTTCTGTAACAAAAGCCCATTCACTCCCCTCAAGACCTTGTTTCTTTCTGCCCCTTTTAACACCAGCTCAAAGAACTGATGGATCAGCTAAACTTTTTCTTAAGAGTGCAAATTCCTCAGCAGTGCAACTGCTTTTTCATTACATAGTAAACAACAGGCACAAGGAGATGATTTTACACGCATATTGCACAACAGCAGTAAAGTTCCAACTGTTGAACTACAGTTTCTTCTCCTTTCCACCACTATCTTCTTTCTGGGCATTCAGAGAGGATGAGTAAATGCAGTCACTGCTTTCTGCAGAATATGCCTGGATGCCGTAAGAGGGGCCAAGGAGGCGGCAGGTTTCTGAGTTGTGTAATAAGGAGCGCTGGCACCTGTGACGATTGTCTGAGTAAACAATATTACACCCAGTCAGAGGCTCACACCAAACTTCAGACCTAAATATCCTTCTTGGTTAAGTACGAGGCTGTTCAGAGCACAAGTCTGTAGGGCCAAGTCAAAACCCTGCTTTTGACAGAAGCCCTCAGCAGAACAGGTGGACCCATACACATGAAGAATATATAGAGAAAGGATTCAGAGTTGGAAGTGAGCCTCTGTTACGAACAAATCTGATTAAACCTGCTTTCACTGGAATATTTCAACACTAGTAACAATACTGACAATATCAGTCACGGAGTGAGAAACAGATAACCGGTTCCTGCATCATGAGGGTCCTATTCCAGTATTACAGCACCATACCTGGACCTGTCTGCTTCTCGTTTGCGTACACCAAGCACAGCAGACTGCCTTGATGCCCAGAAGCGGAGTCACGAAGCGCTGTGGACAGACGCGGGGAGACAAATCCCTCAGACGAAAGCAGCCTAATGCAGCATCGCTGCTTGCTCTTACCAGCAACACAACCTCGTATGGGTCTTCTCCATTGCACCTGCCAAGGTAATCCTGTCTCAGGCATCAGTAACAAAACTACTTGAGTGACCTTCAGGTGCACGACTTCAGGTATTATTTCCTTTTGTAGGCAAAACCTGAGATTTCCATCTCCAGTCAAACCGAATGGCAAAATCTATGATGAATTAGTCTGAAAACCTCTGGAACAACATACACTCTAATTCACACTTCTGTCCTACTGCACATGTGGTCTTTAGAGGGCAAGAATAGACATGTGCCTGTATACATTAAAAAGCTGAGAGTGCAGCCCTACACATTTGTACAGCTGGTGAGTCAACGGCAAAATGACAGGCTTCAGGAAAGAGCGTGCACATAAGCATGTAAATAGAGTTGTCCAAAGTCTTGGCTCTGTTACTTCACCAGCATTGTCTCACTGGTGATATGTCAGGGTGCCCACGGACTCTGCTCACTGCATTTTTACTATTTCAAATCTAATACCTTAATACACAATTAGGAATGGGATGCATATTCACCGACTTCAAGGGAGTTAGTCTGGATTTGCACACATTAAATTATCATTAGAACAATGGAAGCGTATGCACCTGCAAGAAAGAAATTAAAAATGCACTGAATTGTATTTAGCATTACTTTGAACCCTACCTGGAGGAATCCCATCATAGAAGAGCCCTTCACCACCCTGAGATTATCTATGGAATAATGAACTCCCTTGCTAAACTCTTCAGTATTAGTAATGTGAAGGAAAACTGGCACGAGTTTGGAACGCTATAAGTATTCAATGAAGAGACCGAATTATGAAGGAAGATCAAGAAAACATGAACAAACAAACCAACCAACCAAAGTATGGCCAGCAAGGCCAAAAAATGATTGTAAAGCAACATAACAGTTCTGTGTGAGTTCTCTGTGCTCAGACGGGATAGGATTAGGATGGTGCACAAAAGTATAATTCACTGTTACAAAGAGTTACAAAATAGAAAACAAAGGCTCATAGTTAGAAAATAATTCTTCTTCCTGAAATAACAGCTCAGAAGAAAAGTTTCTGTGCTTAGGACATTCATTACTGAACAAGAGAAAGCACTACAAAAATGTGCTGGAGCAAACACTTTTTCACTAAAACGAGGTGGATTAGACGAGTTAAAGATTTCTAATAATTCTGATTTTCAAGAGTCCTACATTTATAAGATATGTCTTTTCATTAAGACTGGATTTAAATATCGATTGTGTCTATTTCTTAAGATCGAGGTGTCACAATGAGGTTTTGTGCCCATGTATATGTGTGTGCACACGTAGAGAAAGGGATAGAGAAGTGTGTGTACATGTATACATATTAGGAAGAGAGAGATATTTACATATCTTTCTTACCTGAGGCAAAAATTACAAAGTATCCTGAATAGATATCTATCCTGTTGCTTGAGGGAACGAGACATAAAAGCTCCAAGAAACAAGCAAAGTTAATGAAACTGAGCCAAATTCTCTGCTGGCATAATTTCATTAGAGGTAAATGCAGCTGCCCCCACATACATAGCTGAGAAGGCTACTTGAATGACGAAGACAGAAGAGGGAGTCAGCCTAAATGTGTGGTTTCAAATTGTATTTTTCACTGTCAGCACAAATTGTAATTGCAACATAGGGCAATTTTTATTAATTACGCACTTCAGAATTAGCTTGTAAGTATGTATTGCCCTGCATTTCACAGTTTTTACATGAGTATCTTCAGGATTGTTCTTATACATGTATTGACTACAAAGTATGCCTTGTATCAAAGAAATGTACTGTTTTCACTCCGGCTCTTGTTTTATCTCTTTTTATTTTCCCCTTTACTTCTGTAAAAATAATTCATAAAACAACTAAATTCACAGTCTTCATCATTTTATACTTGTTTTCAGTGCAGTAGCTTCCTTCAAGTCATAAAGTAAATTGTCCTTAGAAAGAGCCAAACAACAATCTAATTAACCTTATCAAAGTTTTAAAGGAGATATCCACCAGGGCCTAAAACCATTCCAGAGCACAGACACCTCTGTATGTCTGCATGCAGCATTTGGGGATCACTAGCATATAGAAATGATGGATTTTCTCACTCATAACAAGAACTTAAAATCTCCAAGCACAGGAGTATCTTATGGTGACATACACAAAATTAACTCAGTTTTGCCATCTGTGAGCCAGCCTAACGTCAGGCCAGAGTGTTAGCAGCCTTTCAAAATTAGATGTTGTTTCCCTACCACAAGCCTTGGAGATGCAACCCAACAGTTAATCTCTGAGGCATAATCTGCGCCGAAGACAGTCAAAGAGAAGATTTTGGGGCCAGATGGCTGATGTCCTCCTGCAGTGGGCTACAGGAATCATCTGGTGGGTGTGAAGAATGGAACAGTGTGTGGCCACAGCTCCGGTCTTCCACCATCCCAAAGGCTGCTCCTCGTGGACAGTTTCTCTGCTTTACAGAGCTTTCAGTTACTATAAAATAAAGTTGCAATTATGAAAACAAGTACCTGCAGCTAGGACTCAGATCTAATCTACTGCTCTTTATGCTTCTCAGTCTAGTTCAGTTCATTCTGCATTATTTTTTGTGTATAGTGGCACAGTGTAAAGGGAGGAGTGAAAAGTACACTTCATTGATTATCTTACCTTGTGCCTCCTACTTAAAACAGTTCTTCAGGAAACACAGGTTGGAATTGCAACTTCTGCCTCTGCTTCCAAATTAAGATGGAAATTAAAACATTTTTTTCTCATTCTTTATTATGTACAATGCAGAAAATAAAGTAAACTCTGCTCAGTTCTTTGAATGTAAACTATGCAAACATTTCTCCTCAGGCAATGACCCTTCATGTGGATTGCAGGCTCATAGAGGTACCTCCCTACAGACCTGAATAAGACAACTAAATACCAAGATTTGTGTCCTATTCCTGCCCTCCGAAATTCTCCCCTAGCTACTTCCAGGTGATGTTTAAAACATCATGATGATTTTCAGCAGCATTTGTTTATTTAACAGGGTTCCTTCAGCTCCCAGTCTGAGGTGCCGAACTCTCCCCATGGGCTCAAGAGCAAGCACAGACACCTAACACAGGCTTTGAATCCCATCCAGGAGCCAGGCACATAATGTTTTTGCCAGACATTTCAGCACGTTATTCCTTTGTTGTATTAGCCCTCACTTTGTAATATTGTTTGCATGTAGTCACTATCTAGTGTGTTGTGCATTCCAGCGTATAGCATGTAGCAAGTAGCATCTTTTCATTGGTAAAATGTCTGTTGAAGCTCATCCAATATAAATTAATAAAAAGTTTTCAGGTATTAACATTAGAGACCTTTGTACATGATTGTGCCACTGCGTGTTAGCCATTGTACAGTTTGCTAGTGGAGTGAGAACAACTTAAGATCTCAAATCACAGCTCCTCAGTTACCATAGGTATCCGTCACTCAACTGCAATGATCCATCCTTTATTCTAGAGCTAGCAAGGCCTGGGAAAGTGTGTAACTATAAGGATGCTTGGGTGAGAATTTAATGTTGCTACAGAAAGCTAATCCAACCTATCCAGACATAAAATGCACTCATTCTTGTTGTTTTTAAGCTAAGCTACAAGTGCGTCTACCTAAGAATACTTTGAACACATATCCTTGTTCCAGTTCTTATTTCTTGCTCTAAGGTAAATACTTTACAGGCACATTTTTGTTTATTTAATGAGATATGTTTGCTTCCACTGGGTGCTTAAGTACATTAAAAAAGCCACGGTACGTGGCTACCAGGCTTATACGGCATGTAAACCAGACTGTGAAAAGTGACTGTATTCCTGGTTAAAGGAACAAAAGAACCATGGGAATCTTGCTCTAGCCTTTATTTTTGGCTTTAGTAAAACAAACCCCAACTCTTTATTTGTCAAATTACTATCTGTTACAGTTTGAGCTTTCCTTAAGCTTTACTCTCCTAATGAAGTTTAATCTGCCTCTGGCTTGAAGCAAAAGAGCATTGTGTGTTCGTGTGTAGGCAGTGTGAATGTGGTTTTGCAGAAAAGGAAGTCTTCTGAATGTTGGGGGCTAAAATCAATGGAAAATGGAAGCCAGCCTATTGCCCTTGTTTTTCCAGCTGTCAAATTTTACTCTAATAAAGTAGATAGTATTTCTTTACAACCCCGTTAGTTTTTCCTAAGCAAACTGACAATACCATTCACTGTTCTGTGAACGCAATCTCCATAATTTATGCTATTCTTCTGTGAGAAGTACTCTGAACACTTGTGTGTAGAAAAAGAAACCTTTCAGCAATGTGTTCAGAGCCCCAAACATCTCTTCTACTTTATTTTACTTTTTAACTTGGACAGGGGACTAGATACGGAAATGAGCAAATGTGTATCAAATTGGAGGAGACAGTAAGTGTGAAGAATTGACAGGGCAATGCACATTTTAGCCTGGCAAAATAGTATGCAGTCTCATAAGGAGCTTAGAAATAAATAACAATAGATTTTATAGAAAGAGAAGGACATTAAGGAGATCAGCTTTATGAAATCCTTCTATAATTATACTATTTGAAAGGCAGCCAAATTGGGGATGGGGGAAGGGTGCAGAAAGCAGGAACTCCTTCTTTGCTATGTGAGATGATCTATGATTTCACATAGGATCTTCATCTATTAAACTTGTATCTACACAGCAGATCACCAGCTTCCTGAGCTATGGTTTTATAATGTGTGAAAACTTCTCAAATGTATTGCACTGTTCAAGATGCTACAGGTCTAACTATTAATCGGAGTCAACATCAGAGTAGAAAGAAAAAACTTCGCAGCTATAGACATTCAAATTTGTATTTGTGGAGAATACAGTTACCCCCTCAGTATTTATATGGTCCTCATAATTCAGGTATTTGCAAGTCTAAGAGTCACTAATAAATTTTATTTTTCAACCCCCCCTGTGAATAAAGAGGCAGCATTAGCACAAATGGCCACAATATGTACTAGCAGTACTAAAAAGTTTATAAACGTTTCTAGGTATCTCATGTTTCTTATGAAACCTTGTTGAGATTGTTTTCATTAAAGACACTCTGTAGCTGAACGTTTTGTTCTCCTTTTCATTTTGAAATATCTTCATTTGATTTTAACTCTGCATAATCAAACTCAAACTGGTAAGGCTGGCGTTTGGGTTTTACTTTTTCTCTTCCTCTAAAGATTTGAGATGCTGGGAGAAATGGTCCTATTCTTAGTCTGTTTGAGAAGAATTTTAGGATTATTATCATAATGGAAAAAAGGCAGATTTAATCAGTTAGGTATGAGACATATTTAATTGACTGCAGGAGAGACAGTGATGAATTATTGCTTCCCACCCACCCCCTTATTACTCCCACTGACTAACACATGCATTAGCACTTCTATGCCGAAAAAGTGAGTATTTTGCTTTTGATTTCGCCTTCTCTTCCAAGCTGTAGTGTAACAGTCTCTCAATTAGGAAAATTAAATATTCTCAAATGTGAAAATATTAACTAACTGTATGAGACAGCACAATTACAGAGAAGGTCTGTTTCTTTAACCTTTGTCTGAACTTGTAAATTACTGATTTCTTTTTGTGGTAGTTGCTTGACATGCCTCATTTCAGTTGCTGCCAGTTGTCATAAGATGGCAAAGTACACAAAAATCTTCCATTCTGCTTCCACCAGACAAACCTCAACAAAAAGCTTGGGCGCAGTCGTGTGGGGTAGTGGCAAAAGAGAAAAGAAGGAAAAACCAAACCTGCAAACCAACTCTGTCTCTATAAATAATACAAAGCAGCAATTACTGGGCAGTGAAGACGGGACGGCAGCAAACGTGTACCCTTTTCATCATTGCCAAGGGAGCAGCCAGGCCTGTCCTGAGATGTGCAAGTGCCGCCCTACCAATGCATCCCCTCTCCCTCATGCTCTGAAATCTCTGAACTGGACAAATGCTTCATGCTGAAGTAGGGATGTAAGAAAAAAAATGTAAAAAAAAATGTAAAAAAGAAGTAAAAGCAGGGAAACTGATTATAATATTTTTTGTTTTCATTCTAACTTTCATTAGAAAATCGAATACTCTTTCAGTGACAAAAAATCATTGAACACTGTCATATATTCACTGTGTGCATAACTGCACACCTTCTTTTAGGGTGGACAGTGATTAAATGTGTGTTTCTAATTGAAATACTGAACCCATTGGAAAATAAGATCATAATCCAAAGTTCAGTAACATCATTGGACTTCAGAAGAATTTATACTTTGTTTTGTTGGCTTTTCCCCCACAAAATGAAATTTCTTTTTAATTGTTGTTTCCTTTTGTTTTGCCAAAACCAAGGGGAAATGTGTAAGGCAGGGAAAGACTGCTGCAATGCAAGCTATATGCTGTGGACAAACCTCTGCGGACCATTTTGAAATTAAAATGCATCTGTTTGAAGTGTATGGAGACACAGACATGAATAGAGATTTTTTTTTAAAGTTTTGTACCATAAGGTTCTGTAACACAAAGTTCTGTAACACAATCTTAATTTAATTTGTGTGTAACATCCATAAAATTGAACTCTGAATGAAAGCTGGAAGAAACAGCCTTTCCATGTCCTTTTATTCCTTAACAGTTTCCTTTCGTTTTGACATTTTGGCTTGCTTCTTTCTGAGGGCCCATTCTATTTAGAATGCCCTTTTTATGCTGGAGGAGCAGTTTTCAGTTGCTGCAATCCTGAGTTAACAGTACCAAAAAAAAAAAAAAAATCATAATAAAAAGCCTTGCAAGACTTATTCCTGCATGCTGGATCCCCTTTCCATGTCGCCATCCAGCCAAAACCGCACCGAGAGACTATGCCCTCTTCCCTGTGCTAAATACTAGGGTAGAATTCCTCTCGGGTGGGATATGTATACGGAAGCAAAACGTCTTAATCCTGTAACACCATTTACATTAATTATGGTCTACAAGCAGAGTAGCACTAAATCTGTTACTCCCTTTACCTTGCTTTCAGCCTCTTTCTTCACGTGCAGGAGGAGCCAAGGCAGAGAAGGTGTGGCAGCTGGGCAAACAGAGGCGGCATAGCTTGCTATGAACTGTGACCCCCAAATCCTAAGCAATATTTGTGGAAGAGAACAATTGCTTTATCCAAGAACAATCTTGTTGGCATTTTCTATCAATAAAGAAATCATCAAAGGATTTTTTTCCCTAACTTAATAGAGAAATAAAATAGTTTTACTTGTTCTTCAAAAAAAAAATCTTCATCTCCTCTAGTCCTTTTTATCATTGGCATTTATTATTGTAGATAACAGCTGCTGAGAGCCTTCAATCACAGAGCTTTTGAAGGCTGATGGAAGCATCAAGCTAATATTTTCAATGGCTCTGGGATCTGAACCCATATCCTCAGGATTAAGGAAGATCAAATCAAAATGAATACCTCTTTACAGACAAAATCCACCTATCCTTTGCCATGCAGGGAATGAATTTGTCTGCACAAAGTAGAGTCTAAAGCAGTGAATTGAGATCTTTTCTATTTTACTATTCATATACAAGTTATTTTACTCTTATTTTGGTATTACCAAAATGACACAATGCTTTGGCTTCCCCCAGTGACAAGAATTAATTCCCAAAATGTTAATTAATAGGGAACTGGTAATGGATACACAGGGTTTTCCTTTTAAACTGCTTATACTAATTAAGTTATGGGCAGAAATCAAAAGGTGTCCTCAGAAAGTTACAGAGAAACATCTCTAAAAATGGTGGGCAGGTGAGTTCCTCATGATATCCAGCCTCAAGAAATACTCAACAACTGCCATGGGACACAACACACACTTGTTCACATTCTCTGGAAAAAACTCTCAATAGTTGACTCTAACCCCACTGGAGCCAACAAAATCCTCCTTTTTGTTCCCCAGCTGAACACTGAAACCACGTAATAGTCATTAAGTACGTACACAGACACATACATGTCCTGATTCTCATCTTACTCAGTTTTGAAGTGGCTGAATGATGAACTATTGTAATATGAACAGAATCAGACTATGTTTGTATTATATGTGGAGATGAGCCTGCAGAGGGGTGAAGAGATGGTAAGCAGTTACTGAAGCGAGCAGCTCACCATTAGGATGGAAGAATCACTTTCCAAGACCAAAAATAAGCCAAGGAACACATCAAAGTTTCTGGAGTACGTGGCATACACGGAGAGATGAAAGAACTGGGTTTGTTCAGTTTTAAGAAGCAAAGGAAAAAGGGAAATCTTATTGCTGTGTACAATGACCAACTGGGAGGCCACCAGAACGCTGACATTAAAGGGTGGAATTTCCACCCTTGCAGTTATTCAGGACTGAAGTGGACATGTCGCAGAGCAACCTGATCTAAACAGACCTGCTTTGAGCAGGATGTTGGCTGGAGGTCCCTTCCAACCCACATGATTCTGTGATTACATGGAAGACAGGAAAAATATAGTGGTTTCGTTAAATAATGTCAGTAAGAGACCATTACAGCCTTTCAGAGAGGTTAAAGAAACTTTCCCTAAGTCTGTACAGCCTAACAATCAATGTACTTCTAATGACTTTTTCAAATATTCAAAATAATACAGTATCAATCACGTGACTGAAAAGAATAAGCTCAGAAGCACTTATCATAATACTAGTTTTTCGTATGCTGGTTGAGCATGCATGTATGCATCTGCATGTGTGTGTGCACGTTTAACATTAAAGAAGAGAGCTCAAGCTTGCAAAATCAGCCACCGAAAAGAAAGAAAATACCATAGCTTGGGCAAATTTAGGATGATGTGCATACAAAACAGGACGTGGCCAGGTAGTTTAGAATTTTTACTCTGGACTTTGCCATTTTAATATCATTTTTGCAAACTTTTCTTGTTATACATCTGCCATACATCAGATAACATAAAACTTGCCCAAAAGTAGACACATATACCTCCACACAGTATGTACTGTAGAAGTCTGCTTTATCTGTTTTATGTAACATTATACACATGTACAGATACAAACTTTGAAAATAAACTAGAACCAGATGTCACAGTAAGTAAAGATCTAGTATCTGTTCTGAGACCAAATGTATACTGTGAAATTTGGTCAGAAATTTCACTTATTTAATTTAACCTTAATTTTAATTTGGTATTAAAGGAGTTCAATAGAATTTTTAAAATAAATAAATAAATTCTGCACCTGTAAATTTAATTACATTCTGCACACTCCATCATAACACGTAGTGATTTACTCATCATATTATGAATGAGCTCAGTTTTACAACAAGAAGGCGATCTCTTTTTCTTAAACAAGAGAACAAAGGAGATTATGCACAGAAAATACAGGTAGAATCATCTGACATTGCTTTCATATCATTTCATGTAATGCTGCATATGTAGGATTTCTGGCATTCCTTAGAAGAGGAATTTTTATGTTTTACTGTGCAGCTACAGATAGATCCATGTTTTTCCCTTCCACACCAGGGAAATCTATTGTATTAAACTGTAAGAAAACAATTTACACACCATGCAAGGTTTCAAACTTGGAAACCCAGACTTTAGGCACAATAATCTGCAGTAGGCATCCAAATAAAAAATCCTGATGTTAAGTGTTTATGCCTTCCATTGTGGACACAGGCTGCCAGGTCATTTGGGTCAGGTTTCTGACCTTTTTGAGAAAAGCTAACTTTCTTCTTCAGAACTGCTTGAGTAGATAAGCTGTGCTGGAAACACTGCCAAAATAGATACCAACATCTTAATACTCACACCTGCTGATCACTGATAAAAATCACAGAACCACAAAGCATGCAGGTTGGAAAAGACATCTGAAGGTTATGTCGGCCAAAATCCTGCTCAAAACAGGGCTAGCTACTGGAGCGAGATGGATTTGCACAGGACCTCGTCTAGCTGAGTTTCGAATACCTGGAGTGATGGAGAGTCCATGCTTCCCTGCACAACCTGTTTCAATGTCTCATGGGGGAAAAAAAAAAAAGAATGAAAAAAAGTCCTACCATCTAAACAGAATTTCTTTTGCTAAAACTTGAGACTTTTGCCTTTTGTCCTGTAATTGTGTGCTTCTGAGAAGAGTCTGGCTGTGTCCTCTCTGTACTCTCCCCATCAGACAGTTGAAGACAGCCACGAGATGCCCCTTCGCCTTCTCTTCTCCAGGCCAAAGAAACTCCACTCTCTCAGCCTCTCCTTGTCCTCCACCTGCTCCAGCACCCGTAACAGTTTAGTGGCTTAGCAGCTTACTGGGCTGCTTCCTTTTCGCCAGCACCTCTTATGTTGGAAGGGCCCAAAACTGGACACAGCAATCTCTCTCCCTGATCTCGCCTTTCCAAAACTCAAATAAAGTGGCACAATTGCAGAAAACTTTAAGGTATAAATGACACGGTAGGTCAGAACCATACTCAACTCCTGTATAGAAAATTAATCTTTTGCCTCCTATCTGAGCCTAAAGAGAATATACACATGTACTTTCTTCAACATGAGAAAATCCTGTATCAGATCACAAGTCAGCTTCAAAGGAGCTGGAGATTTCCTCTGGAGCAGACGTTAAGGCTGGCTGTTCTCACATGACCTGAGCTGGGGTGGGGTAAATTCTTCCCAACTCCTCCCGCCTGTGAGGAATCTCCACAAGACCCTTTCACCTCTTGGTGACTGCTATGTCACCCCCTCGCTCTCCACAGAGAAACAGTTGCTTTCTTGAAAAAGCCTTTTAGAGGAAAAAATGTCCCACAGTCTGGTGTTTCTCTCTCACACATTTCCACATAGGACTCATACCTATCAACCAGAAATTAGTCCCGCTTTGAACAAAACTCATTTTCAGCTGCTCAGCAAACAGGTTGGCGCTATCACAGACACAGAGCTGGAAAAATAAGCAAAGGGAACAGTAAACAGTGAGTGGTCACCTTGTTTATTCAGAGTGCTGTGGTTTATTGATGTTGCACACAATGCCAGGTTTAGTTGATCTTAGATGTTAGACCTTTTCTTTCACATCCAACCTGATCTGAAAGGAAGTTTTCTCCAGCTGGCTAGGGAAGCTTTCAACAGCCATAAGCAAGGCATAAAACCCTCCTGATGCCATTGTCCCCTCATGTGTAGAAAGAGAATAACTTTATAGCAAAGGTCCTTCACCATCACCACGCAGAGTGAAAAGAAAAAACTCAGCTGCTTGCCTGTTGGACAAGTCCAGGCAGACTTCTTTCACCTCTTTAAGCACAAGATAAGAGAAGAACTGAGTATACAAGAAGGACAGGCTGCCTCATAACCAGCATTCAACGCCTGGCTCCAATACCAATACCGATACCAATACCAGTACCAATGCCAATACCAATGCCACAACCAAAATATCAATACCAATCAAAACCCACTCCACATAAGCAAAAATATAATAATAATGGAGAGGGATCTTATCACTGTACAGCAGCGTTGGATGTATCTGGAGCGCTCGTACGAGGGAAAGTTCTTTGGCAACGACACCCTGAGAATCTGGAATGAAATGTATCTTTTTTTTGAAAGAGCAAATGGAAATTAAGTCATCATCTGTGGCAGATTCCTGTATCTGCAAACAAATCCAACTCAAGAAAGGTTGAGGTTTTTTTTCAGAAAAGTAATAAATATTTAATTCTATTCGATAACCACCCCCCCCAGGACACATCTATGTAAATTACCACAGTAGGTATGAAACCTGCCCCAGTATTGATTCAGCTGGCACAACCTTCCTCTATAAAACCTTCTTCAGAGCTCCTGCATCAGGGTGGTCTGCTCTCCCCAGCTGCTGGGGAGAGGATGAATTCCTGTGCTTGCCCCCCTCCCTCAGCGCCTGCTTTTATTGAAGTGGACACAGCAGCAGCTTTAACTCGCCCAGTCACATAGGCACACAAATGCAGCAAGACTCGTGTTCCTTCTCTTCTGTAAGCACCACGCTAGAGCTTCGTGAACTCAACTGCTCATCTTCAGGGTGCTGGGGCGGGAGGAGGAATTCATCAGCTACGGAAGCACATACTGTGCAAGCAAACATTCTCCCATGTCTCGAAGGAAAAGATGGGACCAGATAAAAGTCTGTTGTTTGTTGGACCTGGCTGGTGGGCCAAACCATGCTTGCTAAGCTTGTAAAGCTTTTCCTTGCTTGACTTTCTGAACACTGTTAGTGCAGACAGCGGTATACCTGACCACATCTGAAAGTTTAACATTATTTTTGCAATTTTATGCAGTTTTGCCACTTTAGGAACGGACTTTTTCAGCTGCCTGTGTGAGCTTAAGAACACATTTACCTGAGATCACGAAATAGCGGAGAGGGAGTTTGAAAGATCACCCAATGAAATAAAAATCACTGACACTTGATTCTTCTCCTACTCTACTTCTGAAAATTATGTTTGGAAAAGTCTTAAATTTGCAAGTATCCGTAAGAAAACCACTGTTTCTACTGGAGAAACGAATGTCTGACACCCTTCTCATTTTAAAGGGACTTATCAAAGCTATAAAGATGATAAGTTATTAAATCAGAGGTAATGGCTTTACAGGCATATTAATTTTCATATTTTATAGCCATGTATGCACAGCTTTATTTCCCTAACGCAAACCACAATAAAACACCTCATGAGGGCTTTAAACTCTTTTGTCTTTGCTGTAGGTTTGTCTGCTTTAGGAAAAAAAAATAAAATGATGGTACATTATTTTCAACAGTGGCAGGAAGTGGGTTTTTAGCCGAATCAGCTTAAAAAATTCCAGCTGTGTTCACGTTGAAGCCATCGAAAAGTCTAAGCCCAGGATCAGCTCTCCATGCCAACTAAATCCTTTTCAGGCTTCCAAAAGTAAATTTTTGAAATAATGCCAAGCCTCTCCTTGAAAATAACATCTTAATTGGTTGATATTAAAAAACCAGAAAGAGCCATTCTGAAGATGCAAGTGCTCACATTTTTTGTATGCTAATTTGATATTGTGCCTTGTAAGAGCACTCAACATATTAACACAGAGACTATCTCAGAAAACTGCAATGACAGGCATGCAGGCTGGTGATTTCAGACAAGGAGGAATTTCTAAGAACTGTAGAAACTAAATGTGTTACGAACTATCCTATGCTGTTGAAATGCACCAGGAAGGCCAAAGAAGTGTGTGACAGCGTTTGCCCCAAGGAAAACACCGTCTTTCATTCCCTGGCTGGCTGTGGCTCAGTAGAGGATAAGGAAACTCCACTCCTGTTGTCTTCTGAGATCAGTAGTTGTTTTCAAGGAGTTTCTCTACCTGTTTTAGTTTCACACCTAGTAAAATATTTGGGATCAAAAAGCAGAAAACCCAGGCGTACATACTGAAGTACGTACGTTACCGTGTTTTGAATACACATGCCTTTTTGCATTAAAAATAATTTGCTGCAGGATTATGAATACATCTATCCTACTATCTTTCCCTCTTTGATTCCTGTTACACTATTACTCTTTGTCTGCATATATACCCATGATATTTATCTTCCCCTTCTGCTGTTCAAAACTTTGCATTCTTGGTCTGTTACATGAGAAGGAAAGAAAGCGAACCTTGTCATTCCCAGCCATTGAACTGAATGAGCGATCAGACACTTGCCTCACATATTTCCCTTATCCCTGTAAATCTAACTCTGCAGCTCCTTTAAGCTGGGAGACTGAAAGATATAGCCTGATTTATACAGATGTTAAAAGAAGCCAAATATTTGCCCAATTTAATTGATTCTGAGCTGACAGAAATTGATTTATTCTGCATAACTTGAAGCTTTTAAAAGCAAATGTATTTTTCATTAAGAATGAGAAATGGTATTAAGCAAAAGAAAAAATTCTAAGAAACTACAACAAATGATCAGAAAAACAGGTGACTGAGAAAGCCTATTACTCTCAGGGAAGGATTTACAAGACCTTGTTTTTTTCAGTTGCATTTGCAAAGCAATATAGGAACTATGAAATTGCAAAGGAAATACTAAAAGGAGACAATAGTTGAGACAATAGATAGTTGAAAGTGGATTTTAATGTGTCACAGATTTACTGTGCAACTCTAAAGCAAAGTTCTTTTTCTTCATTTCAGAATGCCAGTCTGACCATCTTAATGGCTGAAAGTCATGCCTTTAAAGAATGTGGCTTCAGCTTAATTTTGTTGGTTTGGGTTTAGTTTTTTTTTTAATATTATTATTATTATTTTATTTTTTTAAAAATAAAATTAACTGCCAAGACACATTTTTTTTCCATTAAGCAACTTGGCAATCTAGGGTGATTGTGATGTCTCCTCATCCACATTCTAGAAGATAATTTTGGTGAAGCAATCATTTGTCCTAGAGCAGTGAGTAAGATTAAGCAGAACAGTTCAAAAGTCTGGGTATTCATTCCAAACTATTTCTAAATGTTGCGTTTCACAAAATCATATTGTCATTTGATATTTGTACTAGAAGTAAAAATTTCTCATAAAAATAGTGTGTGTTTTATATGAAGTATTTACTTACAGGCCCCAAATAAAAATAAAAAAAATACAAAACCAAAACTGTTCTTCCTTCCCCAGGATTACTTATGGCATTAAAAGTGTTGTATCACACTCCTAAGATGGTGGCCAAATTAAGAATTAAGTGCTCGGCCTGGAAAGGTGCTCATAGACCAAACTTTAAGCTCGTGGTGATTCAAGGACATTCACACACCAGGTCTGAAATTCACTTTCTCTCCCTAACAACACACAGAGTTCCTAATAGATCCTGCATTTCTTGGCATTCCCTGATTGAACTCACTGGAGTTGCGTACTGGTCAAATGCTGTTCCAGAGATTTTTCTATCAAGATGGTTTGATGGGGAGTTCCAGAAAAAAGTTTTTTTTTCAGATAACGATGAAATACCATGGGCTACAGTTTCTTGTAGATAAGATGTAAGATGATAGCAGGATATTTCTTCAAAATCTTGTCTCCTGTTTGTATCACTGTCTTGGAATAAAAAATAATTATTTTAAGATCATTAGTAAAAAAATATTTATACTGTGTTTCTGAAAATAATCTAGGTATAATCTGGGGTATTAAGTGTGGTAATCGAGAAGCCTTTGTAGTAGTTACTTTTGCATAAATGATTTGCTGGACGAGAGTAGCAGTTGGGAATATAGAATCATAGAATGGTTAGAGTTGGAAGGGACCCTGAAGATCCTGCCATGGGCAGGGACACCTCCCACCAGACCAGGTTGCTCAAAGCCCCATCCAGCCTGGCCTGAAACACCTCCAGGGATGGTGCATCCACAGCTTCTTTGGGCAACCTGTTCCAGTGCCTCACCACCATCACAGTAAAGAATTTTTTCCTAATATCTCATCTAAATTTACCCTCTTTCATCTTAAAAGCCCAAATACTAGCTGCTGTACAAAAGGGACAGGAAACACAACCTCCATCAACCTTATTCACACAAGAAGCAAGAGACTTTTCCTCAGGGAGAGACAGTTAGCCTTATATCCACAGGGATAAGAAGAAAAACTAAATTCTCTGAAGGTCATGATGATCCCAGCTCCAGAGTGGTTTCATGGGAGAGGCAAAGCTATCACTCCTTATCTTCCTTCTGCTGTGATACCAGAGTCTTAGCTTCAGTTATCCAGTAAGCAGGATTTCTGCTTCCAGGAAGAAGCCGTATCAATGGCGGATGAAGTAATGATGCAAATACCATTGTACCAAGTTTGCAGTGAATAAGGATGGAGGTATGAAGGGAAGGGAGGAAGGACAGATGGTGTAAACCCTCCATGAATCACCATTGCTCAGTTCATTACTGGAAATACACGCTTATCTTGGTTTGCACACTTCACAGTAAGGCAGAAGATCCAACATGACACTGATTCACTCAGGTAATGGAATATTTTTCACTCCTCGGTTGCATCCCTGAGACCCCAACTCTGTAATCGGATGAACAGGGGAAGACACACAGCCTTCTTTTAACCTGGTTTCTGCTGCAGCCATTGCTGTCTAAATGTAAGATGAGATGAGAAGGCACACTGTGAGTCAGCAAACTGTGTCCCTATGACAAGGGCCCGTCCCTGAGAAAGAGTGCCTGGTCTTTTTGTTAAGGCGTGTTATTGAAAACACTGAAAAGTCAGCACCAAAAAGAACAAAATACATATGTTGAGGAAACAGCTGGTTCAAATGACAGGATAAGGTCTCCGTCTATCTATTTATTCATGGCAGGATCTCAGTCAACGCACTTCAATAAAATGAGTAATTATTGTGAGTCACGTCACTAATTACATCTGATACACAAAAAGGCTTGTGCAGCACCACATATCAAAGTGCACTGTGAACTCATCCAGTATGGAAACGGCTCACAGAGGAGCTCTTGTTACTGGTACTCGAACAGTCCTGAAAAAGATAGGGGTTTAGAAATGTCTATGCCATTTCTCTCTCATTGCATTGTTTTAAACATAAAAGAAGATGTGTTGTACAGTAATGGCAATATAACTGCCTATGTAGTGACTTGAGCATTTGCCTTGGACAGGCAACACAAGGGAGAATTGTGATGAGAGAGCAGTGGAATTGGCCAAGATAAGCTGCTTTCTTCAAGTAAGAAGAGAGCGAGCTAAGACGTGTCGAATCTGTCAAAATGTTCTAAGATAAAGTTTGATTTTTCCATACCGCAATAAAATAAAAAAAAAGAGATGGTTCAGATGCAGGTCAAATTGAGTGAGTTGGGGAACAGAAAGAGATTAAAGTTAGTTAGTCATCTCTTAGATAACAGGTCTACTTTTTATTGTGCAAGAGACACTGAAGACTTCTCAAACTTTGTAAAATTTGAATGAGATCTTCATCCAAGAGTAGGATTACATTTATAAACTTTTCCCTTAACTTCGGGGCCTGATAATCAACTACCTTGAAGACCATGTGTGCTCTCCTATGAGGGTACCTCTTGTAGTAACTTCAGAGAACAAGCAAAGAACTAGACCAAACGTCGCCTGTGACTTCAGCTTTATTTGCATGGTCGTTTTTGTAACTGAAGTCACAGCACGTGGCACAATCTAACTTTAAATACAGAGACAATACATGAAATTCTCCTCTCCCATACACTCATGTCAACAATAATGACAGTGAAACCAAGTCAGTGACACTGCCACTGAACAAGAGTGAGTGTGAAAATAAGCAGATTCAATGTAATTTGGCATGTGGGACCTCTACCGATGGAACTCTAGAAAGAATACTAAGGTTTTTTACATAACGCTTCCTTTAATACCTGTTTGAAATTTTTTTTTTTTTACATTTAACTCCACCTATTCAAGTAATTAAATTTCTATACAAGTAGTATTTATTGCATGATGTCTCTGTTTATTTTAACAACAGAGAAAAAAGAAAGACAAAGCAAGACAAAAAAAAAAATCCATATACAGAGAAGATAAAGTCTAAAAATGACCCCCCAAACACTTCAATTTGTAAGTTAGGTATTTGCCTTTAAAAATGACCAAAGTTGTCAATTTGACCAAATGTAAAAATACCAACTTTACTACTAAAGGTAAGAAAGATTTTTATTTTTAATTGACAGTATTCAGAAGTGAGTTAAGTTTTTAGATCTCCAGTGTGAGACAATTTAAGGGGAAGAATTTTCACATGGTTGGCGTTCAATGCTTTATAAATTAGTGTTATTTAGGATCCATGAAGCTGTGAAAGCCACAAATCAGTTACTTTTTAGAAAATCTGCCCCACAATTTGCTGAAAATTATGCAACTATATAAACACTGAAGAGATTTCTGTATGAGTTTTGCATATAAACAAAAATAAAACCATAGCTCTCTTTTCTTTTCTCTTTTTATCTTTTTTTTCCCTCTTTTTTTTTTTTTTTTTTTTTTTTTAATTCTTTACCTCTACTTCATTTTGCAAGTAGCTTTCATTCCATGGACACCACCAAAGATCCAATCAACTATTTGAGCATAAACCGTTGCCTACTAGACTGTCATCAGCACAAAGTCCCCCAAATAATAAATGAACTTTTTATTAACTGTGGTAACATTAACATTACAATGAGGGATTGTTTAAAAACAAGTTGTACCGCTGTTGCTCAAGAGCTCAAAGAAAATGGTTCTCAGTTCCTTTATTTTTCCTTGAGGGTAACCACAGGGGTTGCATTAAATCTTTTAAAATATGTTGACAGTTGAATAAGTGCTGCTGTTGCTCTGGTGACATTTTATGCTTTTTAATTGTCATTAATGAAGCTGACTGATACTTTCTTAAAAGTGCTTTACGTGTTCTAGTAATTTTATGACAAAAAGAGGAACAAAACCGTCTGCAAATTAGCCTTGATCCACTTCTCATATGGAATTTTCATGGGAGACAATGGGAGAATCTGCATGGGAAATATCTGCTTGACCAGACATTTTGGGTAGGAATGCATGAAATGTTCCCAGTAAATTGTGAAATTATCACTTGGTTGTGCATCTCCATATAAATTCAAAGCTCAAAGAAGTTTTGTACGAGCGTAATTTCAAAAATAAGTCCTGTAACTGCTTTGACTAATTCAGAATCTGATGTTAAAATGCTATGGCCCAACATTCTAGGGTTGCAATAAAATCCAAAATGTAAATGTGAGTTAGAATAAAATGGAAGTCTGACACTATCCTGCAGATTAGTAACTCCTTTCTTATTTTAATAATAATAGTCCCACTGATTTGAGAAAGGTTTTGCCCCTGCAAACACTGAAGAATACAGCTCCCAATTATCCGTTCAGGAACATGCAGTAACAAGGAGGAATGCATGTAGCTTGAGAAACAGCAGGCACTATACTTGGTAGTTCATAAACAGATAAGCTAAGTCTTTTGCTATGGGGAGAAAATAAACTATGGTGCTTTAAATTATGATGGGTGATTTAAGTAGATTAAGGAAGACCTATTCTGGGGACAAGGAGCCAGAAGAGGTAAGAGGAGGGGGGATGGTACACTAAGAGTGTAGGGAGACACGTCAAGTCCTTTGCTTCCCCTATCCCAGGTTCCCTCGCTCTTGAGTGCTCTGTGGTAACACAGCAGATGATTCCCCAACACTAACTACTGCAGCTACTGCACCACAGGCTTCACATCTCTGCTGTTTCAGAGTCAGAAAAAGCTGGAGCCATCTTTCTTTCTTCAATTGCAGCGGCTCTTCAAGTGCAGATGTTGTACAAATATTGATGGTCTGAGCCATCACAGTTGAAGAGGACGATTAGGTTATGACAAATCATTCCCAGCAAACTGAGAAACCCTTCGCCTGATTCTCCGTAGGCCTAATGCCATGGATAACCACGTATACCTGTGCAAAGCACGCAGTTCAGCTCCAGCCTGGCCTTTTCTTTCATCCAAGTAAACGTCTATACAAGGTACAAAGCATTAGAAATCAGGCCTCGCGGTTCTGTACGGCACTGCAATTTTCAAGACACTCAGGTTGCAGACAGCAGTAAGTTCCACACTCATGTCAGACGCACACTTAACAACCTCAGCTAAGTCATGAACTACATTTTAATTAGACAAGGAGCCGGGCTTTTGATTTCAGAAATAGAAATTAGGGTTGCAGTCCTTCATCCATTGAAGTTAATTGCAAAATCCCTATTATCAGGCTCTTGAGGTATTACCCAGGCTTACTTTTTAATTACATTTGATTCTTAATGAAGTAGATGGCAAAGAGAAAAGCAGCCCGTGATTCAAACGATTCGCATTTTTATCTTTCGTGATGAACAACAGAATAGGTCAAGATACTTGCTGGATTTTCCCATGAGAAATGCTGCGATGTGAATAAGCTCAATTGACTTGGTCCTGAAGGAGCAGGTTAGCTTTGAAAAGCATCACTCATTTTCTACTCCTGTATACATTCTACCCCCAAAACTTATGCAATGTAATTACGGACACCAAGCCAAATCCAATTCAGAACTTGAAAAATATCATGTAAGTATCCTAGGCTTGAATGACTTGTATTTATTGTGTAATGTCATTTAAAACATAAGGAGTCCTAATTATAGGTTTATTTTCAAATTATGCACTTCAAAAGAGTGACAATTCTCCATAAAAACTGACAACTTCTCAGGGCATGGAGACAGCCAATAACTTGATATTTCTACATAATTTAAAATCAATAAGCTATAAAGCGGCTTACGCAGAAAGAGTATGTTATCACACGGCAAGAGAATACTACAAAGTTTCACCTTTTTCTCTGACATCAGTATCCATTTAAATAAATGAAGATTTCTGTAACAGACATTCATACTACAGGTGGGGCCACTACCTTGTTATACACAACAACCTGCGAACTCTTTTCACATAATGAAAGCTGTTTCTTATCATCTGGAAATCGGGCTTCAAAATAAAATTACTGGTTTTACATTGTATGAAAAGTCCAGCCCTTTATTTCAGGTATTAGTCGTCATATTATAAAATGCATAATTATTTCTTACTTTTATAACTTTCAAAGATCCATTAAAAAATCAAGGACTTTAAAATGCAACTTTTTTTTCTTTAAAGGTTGAATGTTGAGATAAGTATTAGAGAAAGCAAAATGTCAGTTTTAAGGCAATTGGATAGTATTGCAAGGCTCTGGTGACACTTATTTTCCCCTAACTTTTACTGAAGCTAGGCACTCTCAGTTTTACCCATTCAAAGCATTACTTTAACAATCAAGGAGAGGACACAAGACACGCAACTACTGTACATGGTACCACAGAAGTGAGCTGCAACCCAGGCAGCCCAGCAGGGTTACAGTCAGGAACTGGAGAGCTGAGGCTGTGTCCCCAGGGCTGGCATGGGGTGGCAGAGCTCTCGGGCCCAGGAATCTCACCAGAAGGAGGGATCACTGTGACATAAAGCTGTCATAACCCTTTTTAAAGGAAGGAGGTACAAGCTCCTTTCAGACAGGGACAGAGAAACTACGGTTTCACTTCACGCAGCCATTATTTTCTTCTAAATGCCCAGGTTTGGGGGTTTTTGCCCTATGGGTGGTTCCATGTTTCAGAGTTGCAGGATACCTGTGATGAGCCAAGGAACAAAACCCAAATCTCTTGAGCCCAGGTTAAAGCCATTTGCCCCTTATTATAATTCTTTCCCATTTGCAAGGCTTAATACAGCAAAACCTGAACGCATCCTACTTTGTGCTCATACCAGAGATCAGGGGAAGCCTAGACTACTGCCAAGGCCACCATGGACATGATGTGGAAATCTGAATCAGCCTGTTTTGCTTAACTGTGACAAACCTGCAGGTGTAACAACCACAGCCAAACTTGCTTCTGCGTTGAGTTGTGTAGAATCGGCACCCTCTATACTAAGTCAGTGTTACTTAAGCAAGAAAAAGAAATTCCAATCTACTTCTTCATTTGGCAGTTCCCTCTCGAAATGCAATTTCTACTATTGCTTTTACTGGAACCATGCCAATTTACATCTATTAAGTATCACGCTCATAATTTTAGGGCCCTATACTCCACAATATACAATATCTTGGAATTTTTCAGTCTGCCCTCTGGTATTTGTAGGTCTAACTTGGCATGACTCCTCCTACATGTCCCTCGGACTCAAGAGTACATAGTCATGGTCATGGCTGCAAATAGCAGTTTGAGATACTTACTAGTTACTATTATCTTTAAAATGATTTTTTTAAAGGCTATTCAGAGCACACAGAATATTCTCATGGCAGGACACGGCAGTTGCAGCGCATCCCTCCACTTGCAAACCATACAAACCATCCTAAAGCAGCCAGTATTGGTGCAGGGAGTAGTAAGCCCTCATGCCTCAAAGACAATCACAGAGAAGGCAGAGGGCTGAAGAACACTAAAGCCACTATACAGAGAGATGGAGAATTTCTGTTCAAATCTAACAGAGCTGGTAAGCCCAGAGAATACATATTCTGAAGTGGTGCCTAAAACCAGTATTTAAAACAGGGGTTAATACTAGAAGAATAATCTGCCTTATTATTAAAGTAATACTGGCGTAATTGCAGCAATAAGGGACTGCTCATCACCGCAGAAGTGAAAAGCACCTTTCTTTTCAAAGTAATAATTTTGATTGCTTGTTTACAGTATGCATCAGTGATTGCTACATGCTTGGTACATCCAACACATTGTACAAAGTGCACAAGGAAAGATATTTTGTCAAAGGACTCCATGCCTTGCTAACTGTCTTGGTAGACCTTCAGGCAGCCTGATTTTCAGAGTATAAAGTGTCTCAGTTGGGCACCAAATTAAAGCAACTCAAATCATTAATAACTTCCACTACATGCCATGAGCTATCATCTTTCCCAAACAAAATTAAGGATAAGAAATAAAACCTTTAGTTGTTGGTAAGCCATAATAACTCTCGAAATAAACAGAAGGTATTATTAATTATGTACCTATAGCTATAGTAGCAATGAACTTCAGGTAAAAATCAAATTTAGCCTGACAGGTACCTCAGCAACACAAACCAAAAATAATAATTGTGGACGCAGATCGAAAAAACAATTTCCACTCAGTTATTGAATTGAAGGGGAAGAAGAAAATGTTCAATCATAACATTTGCTTAAGAATGTTTATCTTCTTTCTTACCATTGAATGTTAAAAACACCCTTGCTTGAGGCTGGGAAGATCCTTTTACACTGCTAGAGTAAATAAATATCCCAATCAACACGTGCAGTGCAAGAAACGCCATCTCTTCAGATTTGCAACTTAATATCCAAGAAATGAAACCTGAAAGACAGAGATATCACATTACCGTTGTTATACAATTTTGTGGAGCAAAACCATCACTACAGAAGGAACTGTGTTAGAAAGCTCTTCCAGCTGAAGCCATAATATATGATAATGTGAAGGAGGTACAGCACTTCTGTTTTTTCTTTGTACATCTGAAAATGGTTTTCTCCAGCAGTCTTCTGTGCTGGCACAAAAGGAGCTCTCTGCCTGTTAGTATGAACCAAGAGCCTGAGTTTTGGCTAAGGCAGACTACAGCATTAGATTCAGTGTATTTAAATAAGGACAATTCCACCTGCTGGAAAAATAATTATACTAAATGTCAAGGCAGACCAAAGCAAGGACAGGAGATAAAGTTTCACGAATAAAAAGCTGGCTGATATTTTTAGATGTCTCTCCTTACTTTACATCATACTTGATCTCTGTCATGTTTTGGGGGGGGGGGGGGGGCAGGGTTGGGTTGTTTGGTTGTTATTTTGTGGTTTTTTTTTTTTAACACCCTTGAAGACAAAGGTGCTTGGAAATGAGCTTTAAGTTTTAGTAAGTTGAGTGCTCAAATAGCCCTCTACATCTTCTTTTAAGATGAAATCCTGACTATGTATGTCACCAATTTCAAAACCATTGAAACCAAAAGTATTTCAACACGCTTGAAACTATTAGTCAACATTTTTTGGGGGGGGGGGGGGGGGGCTAGGTCCTTTCAGGATACTTCCCTGCTCTTGTAGGCTTCTACAGAGCACTAAGAATAGCCAGTGTTGGACAGTGCGTTACACTTGATACTTCTGCTACCCCTCCTGCACATCTGCTGAATCCACATTCAGTTTAGCTGCTGAGAAGACTGAGCTCCTCAGAGAGCCAGAAAACACCCCAAAACAAAGCCTGCATCTTTTCTTAGCTTAAGAAGGGCTTGAGCTCACTGGAGTCAGTGGCACTTTCCTATCAATCGTCCAATCATCTTTGGACCAGACCCATAAAACCCAGCAGACATTAAAAGCTGAACATTGCGTATCTATAATGCTCCTAAACTGCATCTCTTCAAAAATTGTGAAGTCCAAATTTCATTTCACCTACGATAACAACTTTTTTTCTTCAGCTCATCTGCAAAAGTGAGAATAAAACATACCCTCATTTTAGGCCCATTCATCTTCCCTGCTTTCATATATATATATTTTTCTTTTTGGCATCAACAGCCCTTCTACTAGACACCACTTATTGGTTAACCAGGTGATATATTTGATTCTATGGTAACTGGAAGCACTTTGAACAATACAACCCCTACTGCTAGAAGACAGCATTAAAGGCTATACATTTATTCCATGAAGAGTTTTGTTGCCTGTGCAATCATCTTGCACTTCTTTACCTCAGCTCTGCTCCAGCACTACAGTCCCTCCAGTGGAAGCCAATATTTCTACACGCTTGTTCGGCCGGTCCCTCTGAGATTCACACCTGTCCTAAAAGAACCGGCTGCAACCACCGCAGCATGGCAGGAACCAGCTGTCAGACAAGGATGACTTTAGGTCAACACCAATTTGGGCTGGATCCACACCACTGACTTAGCGATAAAAGCCCCGTATCTCATTACTACCTCTGTCATTCCCTGTTCACTCCATGTAAATCGTTTTGAATGGCTTCTCTCTGCACGAGAACTTCATACTAACTTGGGGGTGGGATGGAGAGCACGCGAGCGAGCGCACAGCTCTGTAGCCCACGCTCTAAACTCTCCTTCACAATTTGCTCTGGAGTACCGGGAAATGCATGAAGATCAAGTAATGCCACAACTCTGCTAATTGACAAACACACCAGTGTCAGAAATTTGCCAGCTACCGAGCTGGTCTACAGGAGAAACATATCCATTCTGGCCCAGTTCCAAATTATCTCTAAGGGTCTGTTAACTAATAAAATGATAGTTGCAGAGTTTTTCGCCAAGAATAATTTTTAAGCAGGCTGCACGAACTCTAGCATTAATTCTGCTTTGCGGGCTTTAAATTTAAAACCTTGTGACTAGCTCATGGGATATCCTTTAACTTACCCCTCTTCTGAGACAGAAATGCCATTAAATCCTGATAAAATTTCTTTGTCAGGCCAAAACAAATAGCCAATCATACCGAACATGTGATTTAACAGATGCAATGGGATTAGTTTTTTACAGTAGTAGCACTATGCTTTCATTTCAGTAGAGATAAAAAGTCAGAGGAACAAGTGTGCGGCTTTCCCTCTTCACTTAAATGATATTGTAGGAAATAATAATAAAAAAAAAACCACCCTTTCAGCATTCTTTCCCTCCCACTCTCATGCCTCCTGCCAATTCTAGTGCAATCAGTGACAGGAGTGAAACATTGCTACATTGCATTGCTCAAATTGCAGATCTTCACCGTTAACACAGAAGTGACAGGCAAATACAAGATTCAAATTCTGAGCTGCATGGTTCCTACCCAGCTGTTAGACACATAAATAATAAACGCATATTGTGCCGAAAAGGTACCTCGGGGTGTCTGACATGTGAGTTACCTAATGGAAACAGGTTTAATTTCAGAGATTTACATACCTGGTAACCGAACACAAACTCATTGCAGGTTTGAATCTCGGTTTGGGCTTATATCCCAGTTCTGAATTTATCTCAGTAAGTCATGATGCTATATTCAGCATGTCCTGCGCACATGATCTCTGCTGACAACCCACAGACCTAAAACCTTTCAAGTACTTTTAAAGAATCTTTTAGGACAGACAAGAAGCAACGTCTAATTACATTTCTGCTCTTATACCCTATTCTAACTGTAAACAAACCGGCAAACCACTACTAAAGTGAAGCGGTGAAGTTTTCCTGCCACGGAGGTCGCTTTCAGCATGCTGTACTGCTTTTGGAAAGTATTATATAGCTTTGCTGTAAAGTGCCGTGCAGGTGTCATGCGCTACAGCCCGAGTCCTACCCTTAAATCCTGTAAGGAGTATCATTCAGCAGAAGAAAGGAAAGAAAGAAAGGGGGGAAAAAAACCCAACCAAAACCAACCGCCAAACACAGACTATGCTAATCTGGAAAATATTGCTTTAACTATCTGTGAACAGTAGGAAAATTCAACCATCAAACGCATTTCACATCTATTACAGCAAAGAAAGAGAACTTTCAATTATGCTTACCCAGCTATTGGAGGAACCAGTAATACAGATCTCTATCTGTTTTCTATCAGTTTACGGACTCCACTCCTTTTACCAGAACATTTTAATTCCAAACCTGGCTCACTGTGCGGGGTGGGGGGGAAGGAGGAAGGGGGCGAAATAAAAAGAAAAAAAAAAAAAATACAGAAAGAAAAGTCTCTCTTCCCGCTGGTTGCAGAGATACTCCCGGCTCCTTTGTAAAATAATCCTTATAGCTCGACTCCTACGGCTCCGGGAGCGCGTCTCCCCAAGCCCTCAATGAAGCACCTGGGAGTGGATGGGAAGTGCCCGGGCGGTGACGGTGAAGGTTTTGGTTTCCAGTTACCGGCGCGGCGCTGCGCCCCCCCCCGCTCCCCGCTCGCCCCCGCCCTCGCCGCCGCCGCCGCCGCGCTAGCCAGCCCCGGCTCGGCGGCCCCCGGCGCATCCTTAGCTGAGCAAATCGGGGCCGGAGCTCATAAATAACGGCGAGGCCACACCCCGCCGAGCGCGGCGGCGGCCGCCCCGCTCCCCCTCCGCCCGCCCCGGGGCAGCGCGGCCGCCGGCTCCGCTCGGCACCGCGGAGCCCTCCAGGAAAAGGCTTTCTATGGGCAACGCGCACACGCAGCCACCCCCCCCCCCCACCACCACCCCGGCTTGGCCCCGTGGGGGGGGGGTTCAGTGTGCACGGAGCCCCCCGACCCCCGTCCGCGCAGTTTGCGCGCCCGCGGGGTCGGCTGGAAGCGGAGCGGGAACTCTGCGGGAAAGTTTTTTTTCCCCCCACTCCGGGCGGAGCAGTCCCGCGGCTCCCAGCGCGCCCGGGCGGGGAGAGCGGGGGGTCCCCGGGGAACTGCGGGTGTCCCGGGGAGCGGCGGCGGGCGGAGGGGTGCCGGCAGAGCGGGAGCTTTCGGGGGGAGGCCGGTAGGTGTCACTGTGAAGAGAGGGAAGGAGGCAGGGTTGTGGTCAGGAGGAAACCAGGTCACCTCTAGCCCCGGTCAGAGGGGTTGCTTGGTTTTTGGTTTGTTTCTTTTATTTATTTATTTATTTATTTTTAACCCTTCAATTATTTCCCCCATTTCAAACTTTGAAAGAAAATGAGCGAAGAAGAGTAAGAAAGGAGCGTTAGAGCAGTAGTTAAGATTTGTAGTTCAGCCTCCTGATTGCTCCAGGAGTTTTACCATAAGCTTTCAGAAGCTCTTTTGCAGTTTAGGACACTGGGAGCCGCCCATTTTTTTTCCTTAAGACACCAAACTATTAGTTGCTGCAGACTTTCTGGTTATGGTGAGATCTGTGCTCACCATACCGACAGTAGTCGGATCATCATACCCACAGTAGTCGGATAGCCTTGAAAATTTTACCCAAGGTGTCTTGAAAATGTGAACTGCAGCATAGCTCCATTAAAACCACTGCAATTTTCCGAACAGCAGTATTTGTGTTCTGGGTTAGGTTTTCCTAAGTTGACTTGCAAGCATATTCTGTTCTAGCCTGGCCTGCTCGGGGCAAGCTTCTTTCTGAATCAAGATTTCCGCTTTCGCAGGGAGAGGTGGTCTCTGATCCGGCTGAGGCTGTGCAGGTTGCTGTACTTCATACCGTGACAGCAATACTTCAGAGGAGCACATCTCATGATACTCTTGCAGCCGTGTCTCACAGGCAGAAGTATGTTAACGAGTAAACAAGTACCCACAATGAATCAGTGCACACGCTCAAGTTACAATTTCGTTTCCAGTGATTACACACTCTGGCCATGCTAACCAAAGCAGTCAATAATACTAATGCGTTATTGCCGGAGAGCAGGGAGTAGCCTGAACGCAGTGCCCTTACTAAACAAACTCCGTATATACATGTGGGTGTCTTTATGGCCTGTGTCTACAGGCTATTTTTTGTAAAAAACTCATCTGCATGAGTTAGGGTCACGCATATTTCAAAGGCAGTTTCTCCCCCAGGCTTCAGTGCCAGCCTAGCGAAGTGACTGCTTTCTTGAAGCAAGACATTCCAGTATTATAAGGCACTTATAACCCCAGAGAACACAAAAGTATGGGATTTGCAACTGATGCCAGGAAAGAAATGGGTCCGGAATTATTAAAAGCTTGACCCAGTACAGATCATATCTTGAGGATGAATTAGCTGGTGCTGTCAGATGAACTAAACTCTCCAGATCATGAGTCCCTAAAAATACTGATGCTCTTCCAGTTCTCCTCAACACAAATAAACTATGCAGAAATGCATGAACATTTGCTGTCCTAGAGAGCAGTTAAACTAAGCCATCAGAGAGCTCGTTCTCTCAATGGGCAGGCAGCGTGGCTGTGAACATGATGCTGCTCATCCTTGAAATGTGGTGATGTTCAAATGCCTCAGTCTGACGGCAGCACCCTGGCAAAAGGAGAAGTCACTTGTCTGCTTTGGAAAATCCCAACAACTTAGTGCAATTAGAGATCATCACACCAAGCAACCGAAGTGAATCAGCTAATTCAGTATTCTCCCTCTTGCTGTGGTCCATGCAGGGTGATTCAGAGAGTGCACAGAAAACCACAAAGCAAATACGAAATAACCTCTCTTTTAGGAAATTTTTGGGAGATGTGTAATGGGCGGCAATGCCAGTCAAAGAAAAAGGAGAATATTACCATGAAATAGCAACACTAGAAATTACAATGATTCTAACTGTCCTCCCCAAATATTTTTACCTCAATTAAAAACAAAAAAGAAAGTAATATGGTGATTCTACTTTTTCTTCTTAAAATTCAGAATAACAATCTTCTAGGTAAGCTCACAAACACATGCTCTTAATAATATAGCATTACAAAAAGACAACAAAAAGAATATGCTCAAGCATGAATCAACATCAGCATTAGTTAAAGTCACTTGTGTTTGTCAGTGCTTTTGTATGTGTGGACACTGGGGAGCCATCTGGCTATCTGCCTTTCTTTTTCACATGTGCTGGCTACATCAGAGATAAAAAGGTAAAATGGAACATTGAGGAAAATTATGGGGCTTTCCGACACTCCTTCAAGGACTTCGGGTTTATAAAATAGCAAATGAACTACAAAGAGACAAACGCAAAACTTTAATCTGTGAGATACCATCGCACTCATATATCTGTTAGGCAAAGCAAGAGTATGCTAATTTTAAAAACAAAAAGCAAATTGAAACAAGAATAAGCATGCCATATTGATTTATTTGTATTTAACATGTGCATATGTGCAGGTCAGAGCATGATAATTAACTTTAAAAGGCAGTTTGAACTTCACAGCTGGGCTGAGTGAAATGGTTAAAAGTTTTACTTTAGATGTTTTGTAATAGCATGTATTAGCTTCAAGCAAAACTCATGGAATGGAAATTACTTCTCCAAACTATGAGGTGGGGTTTCAATATTTACTGGCATGAATCAGCCCTGTGAGTGAAACGAAAAGTATGCAAGACACTCGCTTTCCAGGCTGCGTATTTTACAGGCTAACACAGGGATGAGGACAAATAAGTCGGTCTCTGCTTTGCAGCTGATTTTTAACCATTCCTACACTAACACAAAGCGTACAAGGTGGTGTACAGTTTCCTTCCAGTTCTGATTCGGTGCGTGTGAGATTTATAACTAAGTACAGTTACTCCAGGCTGCATCCCACGTGTCAGGACAGAGTCAGGCCCTCGTTCTCTGCATCGGAGTCGGAGCAGTTCGGACCCTTGCGGTGTGATCTGAGCAGGCAAACCCCCATGGCCAAAACAAACAGATGCTGATTTTGTTGTATCTGTGCATGGTGTTTGCTTCTTACCCAAACAAATCGTCCTCATGGACCCAGGCCTAGCTTTAGACCTAAACACTAACTGAAGCCAGGAAGGAGAAAGACAAGAGTGGATTCGGGCATTTACTTAACATTTTGTTTTGGGGTTTGGCTTTTTTGTTTTGTTTTGTTTTGTTTCTCCCCACTTGGATGTTAAGCTCCTGAAAAAGATTACAGGAGGCAGTAGGACCAGAAGGAACACGGGTTTAAAAGAGGGAAGACAAAGAAAAGAAACTAAGATGGATGAGGATGGCAGAGAAGGAAGACAGGAACCTCCTGAGAGACAGTTGGATGGTTAAAGACAGCATTGTGGAAGAGAATCAAATAATTTCACTGGATTGGCAACAGCTAGCCATTAAGAAGATCAACAGGCTCAATAATCAGTTTCTACTTGGAAGACAAGCGCAGGCATAACAATTCAGACAGGATCAAACGCTAGCTATTCTAAAGAAAAATGTAGTAAAGGCATGATAAACTGACCCTCAAATGTAATCCATTCCTTCCTTAAAAATCAAAGGAATTGTGTATACAGTGTGTCCAGATTCCAAGTTATGAGAGAAAATGCTATTGAATTCTATTTCCTCTGTCCTCCTTTGTGAGTGTCAAATCTCCTTATAGAAATACAAGGTCGTTAATAATCCAATTAGTTCATCCTTGTTTATTTTCTTTCTTGCAGATATAAGAACTGGGGAAAGTGTGAAATATATCAGCAGTCTATTGTGGGAAAGCTTATTATGTGTTTGTTTTGAAGGTGTGCTAATATGAATAGCAATTTAGATTCTTTTTCACAAAAACTAGTCCAAAGATTCAAGAGATAGTAAAGATAAAGCTACTGGTGATACCACTGTGTGATCAGAGATGGCATAAGGTCCTTGGATGTAGGGTGCCCTAACTTGTCAATGGGTTTATTCAGGTGGGTCGAATAAGGACTGCTCATGAAGAGTGAGGCTTCATCACCGAGGTCAAAGCCTTATAAAACTGCTGGCATGTAACTAACAATGAGTTGTCAAACCGAATTCATCAGTTTGCTTTTACTACTTAAGGTTCTGTGAAAGTCCATTTGCAGGAGACAATTTGTCTTTTCACAGCTTAAGAAAAATCAGATGCTTTGGAGCAGGATCAGTGTGACCACATTAATGAAGCACAATTACCTCTATGGGAACAGAGGAAAACACTATGCTCTTACTTTGATAAAACTCCAGTTGTCCCCAGTCAAACAGCCCCAGCCCCGAATGGCTTTCCTGGAAGTCCATGAGCTAGCACTTCATAGTGACCCCTGTCATTGAACAGACTGCGATTTCTGTAAGGTCATCATCAAATAAGTACTTCTGTGTCTGCACAAAAGATGTAAGCTGATTCCTGGTGTGCTACCAGGCCTTCATGCCTCCTCTTTTCAGTGAAGCAGCCATGTAGTTTCTGTTTCTAGGAGAAGCATAGTGTTTTGGTCACATTTGCCACCTTTTGGGTGTATGACTAAATGAGGTCAGTGATATAACCAGAGTCACTGTGGTTACACAAAGCTGGGTTTGAGTTTTTAACAAATAAAACAAGTCATCATTATTTTGCAAGTTGATTAGTAAGAGTATGTATTAGGAAAACTTGAATGAAAACGGATGGGTCATTGAAGCACCAAGGATGGCTTCAGGCCAAGCAAGCTATATATACAAGAAGGCACAAGTGCATAGAGGATGCAACAATGAGTGATCTGTGTTTTGGAAGTACTTGGAATGAGGGTCCTGTGGTGCAAGGAGCTCAACAAACACACAGGGGAGTAAAGCAGGAGCAGTTGTGGAGAAGCTTTTTATCCAAACGGACAAATAGAGATAGGAGGGGAGGGAAGAAGATTACTGCAGGATAGAGGGGGCAGTGACATAACCTTGGGCATCATGGCCATTTCCAGCATGACATGCCACTGCCCAGCCTGGTGTTGATCCATTGCTACAGGGCTCACAGCGCTCAAGGGAGTCCCCTCACTCTGTTGGAAGGAGATTTCAGGAAGGTAACTTTTTGCCAACCATTCAGCTACTTTAGTGTTTATAGAGCATTATGTGAATCCCTGGTTTAAAAAAAAAAAAAAAGGGCAAAAAGAAGAAAAAAAGAAGGTTTATTATTTTTTCCCAAACACTCACAGAAGCCTGGTTATATAAAATTACCCACCCCCAGTCTAGTCCCAGATAATATAGCAGTGCAGTTCTATTTCCCACTGTCCTTCGTCTTCAAATGAAGAGTAATGACTGCATACCTTGCAGTCTTCGATTTGTTTTCTTCTTTGTAAGTACAGACTAAGCTTTACTGATAGTATTTGTCAGCTAATTTCTCACTGCTTATTGTCTGCATTCTGCAAGCAGTTACTTTGGAAGAGGAGGAGGACCATTCTACACATGCCTTGTCTGTCCCTAAATGTGTCCTGTTGGCCACTGTCCCTATAATTTTCCCTAAGGAAGTTTTTCGCATGCAGAAGAAATTACAGTTAAAGAACTTGTGTCTCCAGATGAAAGAAGAACAAAACTAATTAAAAAGGTCATAATTTAAACCACGCATGCAAAGTGGAACATTGGCTGAAACAATCTGAATAATGCCCACTGTCCCCTGAAGATGTCAAGGATCTGTGCGTATGGACCAGAAGGACACTGAGGAATGGAACAGGCACCAGAGATGATGTCTTGTCTCCTACTCATCAAACCTGATCCTTTTGCATTACATCCTAGCTATTACCGGAGTTGGGATTCTAAACGAGATCTCTCAAGTGACCCACTGTGACCATTCTTACCTTTTCTTTAGGAAACTGAAGTAGCAGTGGCAATTTTAATGTAAATTGAAAGTATCCTATAATTCCCCCAAGGTGGAAAGCATTGAAATGCTGTCAGATTCAAGTCCTAATTTTTTACCCTAGTATTATCTCAGCATTAAGGAAGACATTCTTGCTTCCAGCAAAGTGTTCTTTTCCATTTCTTAAAGAAGCTGTCATGTTGTCAGCCGTGAACCAAGGTTTGTCTCTGGAATCAGCATGGTACTGATGGTGGTGTACTGCTGTTTTAGCTGTAATACTGATCATTTTAGTGCTTGTTATATAGATACCACTGCATTCTTCTAAGGTCCTAAAGAAGATAAAATTGAAGCTCTGGTCTTTATTGTGTTCCGTGTTGTACTCTTCATCGTGTGAACTCTCTTTTTCCTTTGTCACAGGTATTCCTGCAGTGTTTCCGAGTGCTCGTGATTCATGGGGACAGGCGCTCTGTTTTCCTTTTTTCACTGTCAATGCGATAGATATTTTGAAAGGCTCTTAAAAATGTTTTCTGCAGTATATTAAGTTATCATATTTCAGTCATCAAAACCCTTCTTGAAAGCTACCCCATTGTATTCATTAGAATGTGTTGCGTAAAAAGCATGAGCAAACACTTGGCCTGGATGGTGAAAGCCTGTGAAGTCGGTGTATGTTCAGTGGGGTTTAAGAGAGGCTGCTGACTTCTTTGTACATTTTTGGGGCCTCAGGACAATCAGGATGTGGGTTAATTTAAAATAACATTAAGTCATCATCTTAAAATCAAAGTTTATTAGTTAAAAAAGGATTGAGAAGCAGTCATAGAATCTGACCTACTTATGGCTATTATGGATTAAAAATATGCCTTATGCCTATTATTTTATTAATCGCCCACTCAAAGTTAGCACAGGCCTCAATGAAGTACCTGATGCATGAGGAGTGCAACATCATGTAATCTAACATTGTGAATTAAGGGTCAGAATTTTCTATTATACTGAAAAGTTTCTGTTGCTTTAACTTTGTTCTTGGCTTCTTATTGAAAGAACCGCAATTTAAAGTAAGTCTACATTTAATTTTTTCTTGAACAACATAAATGTTCCACTAAATATTTATCTTTTTTCTATCTGACTCTCTCCAGAACATCTGTTAATTGAATCTTTATTTTAATCTGTTATCAGTAATGTGTTTTAAGCCAAGAAAGCAAAAAAAAAATCTATAGTTTGGATGGCAGCCATAACACAGTATCTTCTCCAAAATTACACCTTTATAACTTAAAATCAATTTATGTATTGTCAATTATTCAAAGTCAATTAGGAGGGAAAAAAAGCAAAAGAAAAACACAGAGTAGATACAAAATATTTTTGAAGAACTTTATTATTTGCTATTTTGCTTCTGCTGTTTAAAACACTTAACTTGCGCTACTTCATACAAATTTATCTCAATGTACTTCCAAAGTATTGTAAAATTGGAGACAAACATTTTCAGTAATATGTCACCACAGTCTTGCCTTTTTATTCCTTACAGTTTACTTATATTACAAACACTTCCAGAAATCAGTTAAATCCTTTGTCGTCAATATCAATAAATATATGCATAATATATACTTGCTCTTTGCTTTGTATATACTCATTTTAATTTAGGAGTTGGCAAAGAACACTCATCAAAATGTTCTAAAAATGAGTTCCTTATCCTAATTGTTAAAAAAATGCTTTTAAGACTGAATTTTCCTCTCAAATATCACAGACGTGGAGGAAGTATAAAGGAAAAAAAAGTTGGTATAACTCATTATGACTGTAATACCATGCACAGCATATTTTTATTTACCATTATTTTTTCCTTTCAGGATAAGTTTTTTTTTTTTCTGAACATAAACTCATAATGTAAATGATCTTAAATGAGATAAATTTTGGGGAATCTCTAAATTTTGCCATAAGAGGGCATTATTCATGCACTTAGAATAGAAAATGCATCTCAACATAAGCACATATGTTTCAAGAAATGGCAATTCTCTACACTCATATACGGAAGGAGTAAGAAATATGAATACTTCTGTAGTTAGGAATACCTTAAATGAGTTACTAAGCCAGGCATAGTTCCCTATCTTGGCTTTTCTTACTGGATAGCCTGAAAATACAAGAGAACACCAAAGAAGAGACAAAGTGCTACTTTTGAAGTTTAGAAATTACCACAGAAGAAGACAAAGCCAGAAGTTGGTGGTTTGACCTACGGACGCAATTCAGAAAGTATGCCTGGGCAGAGTTAACATTAAGCACTTGTTTATCCTCTCCATGCAAATGGAAGTTAAAGATACATTCAAGTGCTTCCCTTGAAACAAGCACCAAGACAGCAAAAATTAGACCCTTGAAGCTTTATTATGAAAAAAGGACTGAAGGAACACTAGAGCATGTGTGAGACAAGGGACATGAATTCTTAAGTTCCTGCTGTGAATCAAAAAAAACCCCAAAACAACAAAAAAACCTTAGCCTCTAACATTTTTTGTAAGTGATATACATTGTGAGAATGGGAAGAATAAAGAGATGTGCTGCCTCAAAATAAGGACCTGAGAAACCTTTGGGACAGAAAAGAATTGTCTCTTCTCCACTCCCCACCAAAAAATTCAGACTAGAAGTTAGATCCCAAAATATAATGTAGTGGCTTCTGCTAATGTTGGTGAATGTTGGATTGCTTCCCAGACAGATAGAAAATCTTCATTCTGGAACAAGAAAAGTTGTTAACAAAAAAATATGCGCTATGTGGGGTTTTCAGGGCCCTGTAAGCTGCGGTTCTGCTCTTCTTGAACAGAGACAGACTCAGGACCACAAATATTGGGTGTCTTGAGCAGTGTTTGTCTATGTCTTACCCGGTATGCCTGTTCTACCAGGTATTGCAAATGTCTCTAGACAAGTATTTGGTTGCATCATCCTTGTCCACCCCAATAAGCAATGAATTCTTTTAATTCTGGGTCTCTCAGAACATCATTTTCTGGCTTAATATTATTTAGCATATACCAAGGATGTATTTCATTGTCCTGTTTCCTGGAATTATGTAATTTATCACGTGATCTCTACCTCTAAATCACTTTCACTAACAACTATAAGAAAAAACAATTTGACAACCGGAATACAAATTGCTTTCAGATACGTTTTGGATATCCTCCAGCTTGTCAGATCTTTTTTTCCATTGGCATGTAACAGAAAAGCACAGAGATCCAGCAGTAATCTGTTATTTGCAGAAATTCATAGTTGAAATGAAGAGCTCAGTTTGGTCATCTGGGTATTTTTATGAAGAATTATTAATTAATGTTAAAAAAAATCTTCAGGGGAAAGATTTATGGTCTTTCAATTTCAACCTACTTCATCATTGCATGGACATTACATTAAGAGTCGAAAAGCCAGTGCTGCAGTTGGCACATAAAAATATTATTCTGGTGAAGCCAGTAAGTCCATTGAGTTATGAAGTGATGAATAATTTATGTTAACACCTGCATATCTTTATAAGAACCAGATACATTCCCCAAGGCAATGATACCTCAGTATCGGTACTGGAATCCCTGTCATTAAAAATGGAAATCATATCAATGAATTCTGCATCTGCAACCTCAGATTTTTCACCTTCTTTCTGCTTTCAGAAGAATTCCAGGATTGTTGTAAAATTTATCAGGTAATAAATATTTGAAATTATGGACTACCGCCTGGATAAATTCCAACATACAAATTAGGAAACTTATTGGAAACAGATTAAAATCAGATAGCTACATGATGGGCAACTTTCAGGAGCATTTTGCTCCACTTGTGAAACCTTGACTTGTGGAACCACTTGTATGGATTCACATATATGCCTGAACACCACCATATCATTTTTGTCAAACATACATACCTGTCGTGGTTTAGGCCAAATTGGCCACTGAGGACATGGGGCACCCCAGATGGGAGCGACAGATGCGCTCCCCCACCTCTCTTCAAAGAGAGAGGCAGAGGAGGGAAAGAGAGACTTATGAGTTTAAAAGGAACTAAACTACTTTAAGGAAATATTAATAATAACATAAAAAAGGAAATAAGTACTGCATCCAGCTGTGGAGTCCCCAACATAAGAAGGACATGGACCTGCTGGAGTGCGTCCAGAGGAGAGCCACGAGGATGATCAGAGGGCTGGAGCACCTCTCCTATGAGGACAGGCTGAGAGAGTTGGGGCTGTTCAGCCTGGAGAAGAGAAGGCTCCGGGGAGATCTTATTGCGGCCTTGCAGTACCTAAAGGGGGCCTACAGGAGAGCTGGGGAAGGACTTTTTACACGGGCATGTAGTGATAGGATGAGGGGGAACGGCTTTAAGCTGGAAGAGGGCAGGTTTAGATTAAACATTAGGAAGAAGTTTTTCACTTTAAGGGTGGTGAGGCACTGGAACAGGCTGCCCAGAGAGGTTGTTGAAGCCCCGTCCCTGGAGGTGTTCAAGGCCAGGCTGGACGTGGCCTTGGGCAACCTGGTCTAGTGGGAGGTGTCCCTGCCTGTGGCAGGGGGGTTGGAACTCGATGATCTTCAAGGTCCCTTCCAACCTAAACCATTCTATGATTCTATGATTCTATGATAATGAAACATATACAAAACTGTATAAAGCTCCCAGGATGACGATCATGACACCGGCTGGCACTGGGGCAGTCCCAGGCTGGACTCAGTGACGGACAGGGACTGGATTCTGGATCTGGATTCAGGATCGGGATCAACGGCAGATGAACAGACAGAGATCCAGCAGTAATCTGTTATTTGCAGAAATTCATAGTTGAAATGAAGAGCTCAGTTTGGTCATCTGGGTATTTTTATGAAGAATTATTAATTAATGTTAAAAAAAATCTTCAGGGGAAAGATTTATGGTCTTTCAATTTCAATGACCTTGGACCCCGGTCATTGAAGAAAGAGGGCTGACCCCTGTGATCCCTCAGCTTGTATACTGAGCATGAGGCAGATGGGATGGAATACCCTGTTGGTCAGTTTTGGGTCACCTGTCCTGTCCGCTCCTCCCCACAGGCGGGACCCCACTGTGCTTTTCCGCTTCTGACCCTCCAACGGGGCAAGTAACAAAGTTGGTTGGCCTTGGGTGTTATAGCAATAAGTATAAGCAAGAGCCTCTCTGCATACATTGCCTGGGCATCAGCTATAAACGTTGGTCTTATCACTCTCACAGAGCGAACACTGTCTGCACAATATGCTGTTAATTTCAGTAGTTAGAAGAGGCCCAGCAAAGAAGCAAAGTTGCTGAACAAAATTGGTCCTGTTTTACCTCAAACCAGGACAATACTGGCTACTGCTCCTCCTAAATTGTTCCCATTTTTCTGTAATTTTGGGGGGCCTTTGTCACTATTGCTGTGATTATAATTATTACCTAAAGACTTGGAGATCTAAAGCTATAGAAGTTTGTAGTTACATGTAAATAATTCGAAAATTATAGTCACTAACAGGGAATTATACGGTTGAGTGTTGGGCCTTTTAGGTGCAACAAAGGGTGACAGCTGCTGGAAAGGCAGGCACCTCCATCCAGAGAATCTGACACATCCTTAAGACTCAGCTGGAGATGGGCGTGAAACAGTGGCCATGCTTCTTTGGGAGCAAGGAGCCTTCTGCCAGGCAATTTTCTCCTTTATTTTACAAGCAGGCTTAGGTTATCTTTTAATAATAATAGTAGTAATAAAAAGAGGGTGTACCCCCTCTGTTGTTTTAGTTCTCTCTTTAGCACAAACATTATGCATCCTGGGAACACACATTAGGTACACGTTTCAAGGTTTTTCAGCATTTTACCAGTACCTTTAAACACACATCTGCTTCATGAAATGTTATTTTAGGCAGCTCGTTAGAACTGTTTTGAAAACAGGCAGGATAGTCAGGTATGAAAGATCCACCACTTTTTCTTTCTTAGAAGAAAACATCTGTTATCACTTCCAGAGTCATTGGCTTCCTTAGGCCGACCGATACGCTTTCCTTCCGCCTCTTTTGTGGCCTCACTCGGAAGGAAAGTTACAGCCTTCTACATGCTTCAGACCTGTACTCAGGTGTCCCACTCTCCTGTTTCTGCCTGGTTTCTGGGACAATAGTTTTATTCAGGTTGGGCCTGGTCAAAAACAAGATGAGATTACAAAGAAGCATTTTCTATTCACTGCTGTAGGTTTTGGATTAAAAGCAAGCAAGCAAACAAACAAACTTTTTTTTTTCCCCTCCAGCTAAAACCTGATATAAAGGCAGAACTCTTAAGTTTCTTCTGTGATCCTGATGGTTAATTCCTGACTGTCAGAACTTCACCTCCATTCCTCTGTGCCTTGGCTTTACCTCCCACAGAAAAGGAGACAAGGAGACTCCCTCGACACATTCTTTCTCTGGCTTCTCTAGGTGAATAGGAAACTTTTCAGGAAGGATCTGTTTCTCAATGCGTTCTTCACCTAATGCTATATTGCCTTTAGGTGGATTCTTACAACTAATCCATTATGACTCAAAGCAAACACTGGAGAGCTTTTAAGAAGCCTTCAGCAAAATCCAGTAACACCAGAACATACCTGTGTTTTTGATGTTGTACAAATCGACTTTGTTGGAGATAGTGTCACGCTTTTGCTGCATTTGTATGAGACATCCTTTCAAATCAAGAGGAGGCATGAAGTTAGCAGCCTAGCTAAATTTGAAAGGAGTCACTGCAGAAAAAGGAACATTTACCAAGAGTATGTTCTATCATCTTTCAAACTCTGGCTGTGAGCATTCAAAGAACAATTCCGATATGCAAAAAAAAAATATCTTTTAAAGTGCAAATGAATATTTGTGAGCCCCCTCAAACAGCCTCAGGACTTGCTCCTGCTTATCTTCATCTTTGGCTAATGACTGGTTAAAATATTTTTGAATAATGAGGGCATTATCAAAAATCAAGTCTATTCACAAAAGATGCATGAAAAGAAAATGGAGCTCAAGTTGTTGAATACATTTTTCATTCTGAACAGTTTGTCAGATTCTATTTACATCTTAGAGGAGATGTTGATTTCCTAGTTGTTTTTAAAATACACACTCACTTTGTAAATATTTAAAGATGCTAATTTTCTTTTCCTATCATAGAAACTAATTTTTTACAATAATCTTTTTAAAGCATCTTTGTTAGTGAAGAGGTATTTTGGCTCTCGCTGCTGACTACTTCACACCTTGTTTGGTGGTTTACACAGGTGCAGGGTGATGTAAATTGCAATCAAAAGAGGATGATTTAATTTTTAATTTTATGTTCCCTTTGCACAATCACAATAAGTGGAAAACATGTGATTTCCATATATGGCGTTAGTAATTTCTTATGACACAGGAACACAGAATTTATACACAGATCAGCTGCTTTCAGTGAGCAAATGCCTCCCTGCACACAGACTAAATAAAAGTAACTTTTATATAGGATGTACTAGTATGAGGGAAACAAACAAAAATTAATTTTGATTTTTTTTTATCATTTAGATTACTTTTGGGGGTTATATTATCTCAGCTGATATTCCTCAAAAATAGACTGCAAATATGGCTTTGAAGGGAATTCAGAGTAAAAAGTTCACTTTCTGAAAAAAATCACAAACATGATTGTCTAGTTATCATCACAAGCTCTAGAGAAGTTAGAAATAAAGTATGTTTTACCAGCATTTTCAGATTTTAAAAACACATCAAGATAAAATGGCCAATAAAACCTTTATTTTTTAATGTTTAGTATCAAAAGAAATTGAAATTCTTTGGTATTTAACATATACAGGGAATCCCAGACACTAAAATGTTCTATCCTTATAATACTGTTTCACGTCCCGTTTCTTTAAAGTCTGCATTTTCTTTAGAAATTTCTCTCTGAGGATGAAAGAAAATCTTCCAAGCTATCAAAGCTGGTGCACTAGGTCAGGAAACCTGTGTTCTATAACAAACAGCTGAAAGTGTTTTCTTATTCTGTGTCTGCCTAAATTGTATATTTTTATCAGAGCATCTCGGAAAAATTAGGTTATCATCTGTTGGGGAGGGGAGAGCTGAAATGAAAAAATTATACTATATATTATATCATATAATATTATAATATATAACATAATCTTAGTCATGAAGGATTGCATAGGTTTCATTGTAAATTATATTCATGTTAGTGCAGTGTTACTCACCCGCAGTAACTGGAACTGTTTCTTGTTGGCCCTTTTGTCACGTGAAAAGTGAATTTAACTAAACCCCAGGCTCGCAGAATGATTTAGGTTTGCAGGGATTTAATCTCACTCAATCCCTTCTCAAAGCAGGACCAACTCTCGAGTTAAATCCAGCCTCAGCGGGAGATCACATTGCTCCTTATCCCGTCAGGCCTTGAAAATCTCCGAGGACTGATGTTCTGCCACCCCCCTGAGCAGCCTGCTCCTGCGTGTAGGCTCTCTCATAGCAAAGAATTTTTCCTCCTGTCTAAGTGGAGTTTCCCTACATCAGCTTTGGCTCGTCCTTTCCTTGATCACCCCCTGTCCTTCCACTGTGCCCCTGCAAGGAGAATCTGCCTCTGTCTTTGCAACTCCCTTTTGGATATCAAGACTGCTATTCGATCCCCCTTTGTCTGTCCTGTTTTCTGGTTCTGTTTGCTCTTCCTTGCCGTTAAGCCAGGAGTTGGATGTCAAACTTCAGTTGATTCTGGCCATGGGCTAGTGGCCATGAGGTAAAGTGAAGGACAGGGTGTGGGGCAGGGGGAGAACAAGGTTTTCTCTTCCATGTACACGTGGCAAGTGGGTATTTCTGTGTCCGCAACTAAGCAGGCACGGAGCAGGAGAGAGAGAGCCAGCACAGTTGCCCAGTCTGTGCACAAAAGGACAGCTGCAGCAGAGAGTTAAACTTTCTGAGATTCATTTTTAAATGGAAAATTTAAGAATCAGTGTTGGTTTCAAGAACCGTTTGTACCAGATGAAACTGCCTCAGCGCATCTTTGATCTAAGCAATGATATATATTTGAATTTATAATTGAGGGCTGTAATTTATAGCAGAAGAGCATGTATGAGTAGTCTATGAATGAATACCTCACTGGCAGTCTGACCAACTTTGTGTAAGGGGAGTGAACTGATGAATATATTCCATATGCTTCGATTGTGTAAGCGGAGGCAATCCTCGGTGACTTCAGAGGAGCTGTCCTTGTTTACACCAGCTAGGAGCTAGCCTCGTGCATATAATTTGCAGCTGAATAAATGCAGATGTTAGCATTATACAAAGCTTACAGAGTTTCAGGTTACTTTTGTTAAACAAGGCATCTAGCCCACAAGTTTGGATTTGGCAGCACTGCACTGCACTGCACTGCTGTCTGAGAAGAGACATAGGTTTGGAAGTGAACGTGGCATTTTTGAGCCTTTGGAAAAAACAAATATCCGTATATCCTAGCTGTACAAGAAGTCTTCCAAGGCAGAGAAAATAAGGAAATGAAAAGGAGGACATATGGAACGCGAGACAGTGAAATATGACAGGATAATGTGCGTACCTGAAACCTCGCACCCTGCACACCTGCCTTTTGCCAAAATACACGAGTAACAGTATCACCTACAGCACTGGTGTCTTAGGGGTGCACTGGTCTACCAAAAGAAAGTTGAGTTTTCTTCAAGTTTGTGTTCAGAGTTTTTACACCCGTCCCAGAAAATACTGGGCTTCCTGCAGATACTGACATTGTCTAATGACAGATGCCTGTGATAAAATCCTGCTGTGCGATGAGTGACTCCAGCAATCTCCTTAAAGTCACTGGGAGGGCTCACGTAATCTAACTGCTGCGCAGCAAGGAAAGAGTTGTAAGGAACAAACCTTTAGTTACTTAACAGCACTGGCAAGATTTTAAAGCCCATGAGGGCATGCTAATTAGGCATGAGAGAAATAGTTGTCGTGATGATATATTTTATTTCATTAGGAAAATATACAGTGTACTAAACTTGGCTGACTTTTTCAGCAGTGTTTGCAAACAAATCTTCTGGGATAAACAGAATATGAATGATACTGCTGACAATGATCTAACCTGGCAAATGTCTTTTTTGTACAAACTAACATGTGCAAAATTTGCTGTTGCTACATGTATACTGTAGCACCCACGAGTGGTTTCCTATTTCCATGCAAAGGAAAGTTGGGTACTTGGCGTAACAGGCAGACAGCGTGTGTCCGATCGTGTGCCAGCTTGAACGACTGGTGGATCAGGATCCCAGGGCTCATTGTAACTTCAGGAGAAAGCAGGTGATCACCTGTATCTTTACTATCACGTATATGCTGATCAGGATAGTATCATTGCTTGAAGACTGTATGACTCATTCTCTGCTGTTTCTTTGCTGTTTGGCATGTTTATTTATCAGGAATATATATATGTAATCAACGTAATAATAAAGCTCATAAAGAATCGAAATCTAGTTTTGTTTCGATATATTGTGAGATTAAAATTGTAGTCCTGGCTTTATGAGTCTGCATACAGTGATTAAATGAAAATTAGTTTAGAAATATCCTAATGTCCATATCCCGCAGAAGGTTAGAGTAGTGTGGCAGGGCGAATCCTCCGGGCCTTTTGTTCCTTGAACGTACTGATCTAAAAGTTTATTGTGAAGAAAATAATTATTCCACAATGTGAGAGACCTTGCCACTCACATGTTAACATGACTGGGGGAAAAAAAAATCTGTCTTAAGCAGTCAAGCAGTGAACAGATTTTTCCACAATATCATGTGCTTCTCTTCCCACTTTCTCCTCTGCTTTCCGTAAGGTTTGCTCAACCATTTACGCACTGGAATAAATTCATTGGGTTGGCAAGGGTCGCTAATGAAGATAAAGACAACCAGATCTGCAAAGCATGTTATGGTTTCTCTCTCTACTTTTCCTGCTAACAGGAGTTCCCTTCCAGCCTGAATTACAGGGTTACAGACAGATCTGAATGCCAAGCAGGGACAGGCTGTATTCATTTGTGATTTTAAATCATTGCACCGTGTCTTTGACTTGGTTGCCTTGCCTGTAGCTTCCTGTGCTGGTAGCCAGCACACCATGCAATTGGTATAAATCCCTCTCTCTGATCTTCTGCTCAAACTGTACCTTATTCTGGCTTTCCATCTAAAGCTAGCTATCCAACTTGGCATCCTTGTTCTTTCTTACAGTACTTTAAAAACAGTCACCCCCAATTTAAACGCTGGCTTTAACAAGGAATATGTCAATTGTTCTTTGCAGCTATTTTTTTTTTTACAGTACTCTGAACCTTTTCCTCCTTAATCTATATTTTGCCTCTTCACATTTCTTATTCTCGCAGCTATATTCTCTGTCCCTGAATAAAAGTCTTTACACTATGTATTATAATAGTTACACAACTACTTGTAAAAGTAGAAAGTATGTCACTGATCTCCCTTTAAGCAGTCAGGTATCTGTCCTGGGTTCCATTGAAAACAAAGTGAATCAACAGGACCTAATGAGGAGTGATAACACCGCATACAGTATGCATGGGAATAGGAGTCCCTGCCAAAAGCTCTTATTGGGGCTTTGGAGGGGCAATACCAAGAGGAACTAAAAGCAGGGTAGTGAAATATTCAGATAGTTCAGGTCTTACCTCCGGTCTCTCTTACAGCAAAAGCAGGCATTTACCCTTTCTCCTCAATTCTAATTCATATAAGAAAGAACAAGACCAATGTCTCTGAGCAACAGCATAAAATTACATCTCCATTATCTAAAAAAAACCCCAAACATGAGCACAAAATGGGAGATACTGGCACTGTGGCTGCAGTTTGGTACAATGCAGTGTTGAAGTCACGTATAGTGTTTCAGTGGTGGGTTAGAAAGTTTCTGGAATAAGTAAATTTTTTAACTAACAAAGAAACCAACATTTGCAACATATAGGGAGCCAGCGACTACAAGAGTGGTTCTGCAACACCCAGAAATTAGTCATATCAAAATATCCCATGCCTTGTTAATGTGGCAGCATGGCTGTTTTGCTACAGTTTTTTTAGCACAAAAGCAGGCACTTGAAAATTTCTGTTTGAATTCCTAAGCCTCTGTCCCAATTTTTGTCTGAGCTTTTGTTTCAACAGGCAATGAACCTGCAAGAATTTCAAAATCCTGAGAGTGCTGTTGTTTTCCTCAGATGTCTCAGGACAAAGAGGTAGAAATTAGCTCTGGGGACTTTTTACAGAAAATACAGCTAGGGCAGTTGTAAATATGGATGCCACATAACTGTACAAATGTGTCATAGAAACATACCGCTTACCAGGCATTATTTATAGAGAAGTCTAATGCTGCCTCATCCGCTTCATAATACCGCACCTGTATATAACCGGGCCTTATCACTCCAGTATCAGAGCTGCTGTAGCTTCTTTGTCAGCTGAATTTCTCTCCCTCATCACTGAAACATGACAGCTAAATTCAACAATGAAAGCTCTACTATATATTCATATAGTTTTTATCAGAACTACTTAGCACATCGCTACTTTGTATAAACTCTCAGGTTTAAAATACACTGAACTACTTCCATAATTCTTTTAACCTCAATGATAACATAGTTCTATAGTTCTACAGAAACATGAGCTCAGGGTGTTGAAGTGGTGAAAAAAACCAAATAAAATATAAAGAATTGTTAGGAGAGGAACAGAAAGAGAATCAAAACCCCATAGTTAAGCTAGTGTATGATTCCTTGTTTCATAATCTGGGTACTTTGCTATCTCAAAAGAAAGGAACGTGGGCAGTAAGGTTGAACAAAAATATAGAGCAGCTTTCACACAAGCAACAACTGAGTAGGTTGGACCTCCTCAGCCTACAAAAGAGAAAGCTTAGGAGTGTGATAAAGATCTGCTAAATAATGAGTGCCACAGAGAGGGTAGATAGGGATCTATTCAGGTTCTTTTCCAGTACAAAATCCATCAGATGGTCCCCCTCTACTAACATCTAGTAGTAGAGAATTTCAAAACAAACAAAAAGAAGGGATTCTTCATGCAACAGGTTTTATGACTGTGGAGTTCTTTGCCAAAAGATGCTTTGTTTGTGAAGCATTTGTATGGGTTAACAGACAGATTGGACAAACACTTAGAAAATAAATCTGAAAGTAGCTGGAAGCAAACAGAATATTATGGGTCATATATCATACATGCTTGCTCTGATCCTCTTTTTCCTTATATGTCCACAGGTGGACACTTCTGGAGACATTACTGGGCTAGATGAACTCTCAAAGCAGCGTGGCTGGTTTTGTATGTGATGAAAACTATCACCAAAGATGTGTCTTAGAAGTACTTACCTGCAGTGATGCTGCCATCATAGAATGTGGGTTTCCTAGTTGTCTGGAATTTAGAGAAAAAGAGGAGGTGCAAATCAGGGATAATATTTTGTGTTTAAATATGTATGACCAGAGACTTTTCCACACAGAAAGTCTGTAAGAGGATCACTTTTCTTGCATTTCATTTTGTTGTCTTAAAAGGACCAATTTAATGCAGAAGTCTATCATAATATGCCTGGGGATATTGACTCATGCAGCAGGCAGACATATAGGAGCTCTGAAAATGAGGAATAATAAGTAAGTCTTCTTCAAACTTTGTAATTAATTTGAACTTACTCTCCTCCGGTAGTTTGATGATGATCCGTAAAACTGGATGACACATAAAGCTGATCATTTGCCGTTATTAAGTACCCCATAATTTATTTAAGGTCTGATCCTGAGAAGTGAAAACACTCTTGTAACATCTGAAGACTTGCAAAATTGCAGGGCTTACCACTTATCCAAATTGGTGATTAGCAAGAACAGAGATGTTAGCCCTATAGTCCTTGGCAAAATCCAACTAAGTGAAAGTACTGTTTATAGTGGTGCCTGCATTTTCCCTCTGGTTTTACACGGATACAATATTTTTCAGGTCTCCTCCCAGACGAGTAATGTGCTGACTAAGTCAGAATGATTCATGTTTCATACCCTATATGTGGATGTATTCCAATAGAAGAGAAATCCTGCGAGTGATTGAATGAAAGTACTGCAGAACTGCACTCTACTAGATAAGTATTAAGTGTAATGCACTGGCTCTGCATAAAGGATCCAAACATAAAGCAATTTTTTGTCATGTATCTAATATATAGACAGATAAACAGACTCCACTCAATGGCTTAAAATCCTAGCCTGTGACAATAGATATTGTGTATTTTGAGTATGGAAAAAAAAGAACAACCTTTTCTTACACAGCTCATAAAACTGCTTCATGAACTTTTGGTGAGGGAATGTTGGAAGAAAGAGCACTTGTGAAGGAGGAGGAGTCTTCACAGTGTAATGAAGATCACTTATTCAACTTTCCTATAATTCAAGGAGAAAAAGAATTAAATCACTTTTTTTCCCTATGTACTGGCAATTTTTTTCTAAACGCTTATAAAAGCATGTATAAAATTTGCAGATGATGGGATGTATTTCCCATATTGGCAGCTCTGAGCATCTTGACTATAGACGGGGCAGTCAGCAAATTCAATAGGATGATGTCAGTTTACTCCTGATGAAGTCTGGGTATGAGTTTTGGAGCCTTCGTAATGTGTCTGGACCATGGTTACAGGCATATATTTCACGTGACATCTGGATAACTTAAAAAGCCCTTCTGGATGAAACACTGCCATGATATAGTAGAATATTAGGAGATAGCTGCAGTTATTAAAAAAATGTACCCTTTTTTACAAGCCATGTCTGGAATCTTTTGGCTACCGAAATAAGATCTAAGATCTTTCGGGCCAAAATCTCTCAGCAAGCCCAGATACGGGCCTAATCATTGCATCAAAGACAGAGGGATGAATGTGGATTTCTGCTGGTGCAGAAGAGGGCTTGCCCCATGCCGGCTGCGAGAGCTGCCCAGCAGCTTTCCCCTGCCTGACTCAGCACGTGTTTCCATGGCAGTCTGGGCTCCAGTGTGGGGAATGCTGGGGGGTGAACAAAAAGGAGCGGTTTTACATTACCCCCTTCCTCCACTGCTGTGACTAACTCGTACATTCCTCTCTTCTGTGTGTTGGCAGCAAGTATTGATATAGATTTGAACTTTCAAGCTTGAGTTGTTTTTATTAACCGAGAGTTCTCTGTACCAGGCAGTTCCTAGGGTGGGGAAGAAAAAAAAAAAAAATTAAAAAAAATTCTAATTCTCCTTAGTCAATTCCCAACTCTCTGGCAGACAAGCAGACTTCAAGATGTTTTTTCATATATTGTGTGCTTGACCATGTGAATTCTCAAAAATGTTTGGCAGCAAGCTGTGGATTGCCAAAACCCCATTTCTGCTTGCTGGTTGTGTTTGGTTCACAATGATATTTTGAAGCATAAAGGTTGTTGATAGTTCCTGTGGTTTATTTTGCTAAGGTTTTAATTCTCACTGAATTCCCCTGTATTGCAGAAATTGATTAGTAATACCAGTGAAGCCCCACCTAGGTAACCTATGCTTTTGTCTGATTAATAGAGAACAAAAGGTTATCTCTTTATACTGCACTTCTGCAGAATTTTATGGTTGTGGGCATAGATTGATTGCATTGGGTTGATACGAGTAGACTATGTAATACTTGACATTCTTTTGTTGGCACTAGATTTTTATGTTCTTATGTCTTTGAGATTGTAATTTCAGTATTCTCCAAGGAGAGTGACTTACATTTCTGCTTTTTTTATAAAGAAAATGCTTTTTTGGTATAAGTTGGTATGGCATGGCCATTATTGTGAGTAACATTGCACAGGTGTACCTGAGGATGTACTGTGAAGGTAATGGGGTTGTACAGGGTAAGCAAAGGAAAAATGTAAGGGTAATAGAGGAAGAGAAATGTCCCTGCAGGATATTTATGAATATTGGCAATGCAGAAATGATGATTAAACATGCAGGGCCTTAGCTGAGTCTGGGGGCAAGAGAAGGAGAAATAGCTGGGAAATTTGATTTGGCAACAATGAAGTCCTTCTCAAGTTAAAATGAAATCGAATTTTTAAGTAAAAATAGTAATTAAAATCAAATTGAATATCTGAAGCATTGGTATTTGTTCTGGTTAAAAAGAGTACTGATTGTTATGTCTGCCATGTATTCTAAATTGTTTGCTCCCTGTGCTTTTAACAGCGTATTTATTTGTAGTCAGTAACGCAGTTTCCAATATGAAGGAGTGAGATTTTTGAACTCTCTTAGCTAGCAGATCTATTATTTGTACTAAGGTTGCTGAGGTTGTCTCCCCTTCTTTCCTAGTACAATAATTGCATTTGTTTAAAAACTATGCAGAACTTCAAAAAGTCACATGCCAAACAAAATGTAAATGGTTCCGTGACCCTGTTAACCCACTTAAGCTGACGTCCGTTATTACCAGCTCTGCTTATGCTTAAGGAAAATTGCTGCTTTTTTTCCTCTGCAAACAGTTGTTACATCTTGGGTCAAGCCAGTTGTTCAAGGTCCAAATAAAGAGGAAGCCTGATTTTATGGTATGAGTCACTAAGCTTATGATGCAAGTGGTGTCTTTTTGTTTGGGCTGGGAATTTTGAAAGGCAAATGAGTGAGCACAGCATGAAACTGTGTATCCAGTAAACGCATGGGGATACTCTCCATGACACACATAGGACATCTATGCTGAAGCTTTCCACTGATAATCCAAACTGGAAAAATGCCATTCTGCTTTTTCTAATAGTATGTAGGATCACAATAGGTTTCTGCTACTGTGTTGAACTTTGTCATGTCAGCTAAGTTTAACGAATATTAATCAGACCTCTGAAAAAAAATTAAAAGTGCTTCAATGTTTTGGTATTCCTATTTTGGATTTTATCAACTCTGTGGCATATAGTGCATCAATTTGTATCCAAAACACAGATGTGAAATTTTTAGTGTCGTTACAAACTCTTAAAATTGTAATGTTTTTATTTTTCATGTTTCTGCTTTTTCCTTTGTGTGAGATAGAAACTGTGATGAGAACTGTAATCCTTTGTCAACTGCTATCTTCTACTTTTGGGTTGATGATTTAGCTGAGAGTTAGGTTTTTCGAAAGGTGTGTAGACACACAGAGCAGCACTAAGGCACTTAACAGTATTTAAGAAGTTTCTGACCTACCCTGACTTTACTGGGAGATAGGACCATTCTACTAGGCACCTGCAGGCCACCAGGCATTGATTTGTTTCTGCATATCCCTGCCAAAAATGTGTTATAAACCTGGCCTTTGATCCTTACTACTGTAAGTATTTAATCTCATTATGTTTATACACTATTGCACATGGTGTCTGGATCAAATCTGTCTCTTGGGAACCTATTATTTAATTTATTCTTCATATTTCTGTATTTTTCCTCGATGTGCTTTTTCCTGGGTCATTAGTGACTACTGAGCCTGCTAACAAGTCTAGGTCAAATCCCGTAAAAATATCTTCTTTCTCTCTCTGACTGTAATTACCCTTTTGCCTTACCCTTTCCATATAAGTGATAAGGGAAGATGATAAAAGTCATCCCTAGGGCCCTTCCCATCAGAGGAAGACCAAAAGCTAACATGTTAAGTCACCTTAACCTCATGAAGAAGTAGGCAGAAGGGCTCCTCTGGGCATTTTTCAGAGGACCAAGTCAAGAAATGCTCTGTCATCTGAGGAATTGCATCTATATCTGGTGATCATGTACTGTGTAGGTGACGAAGATCGGGTCTTCCTGCCTCTCTGCCCACGTATGCCCTCCACCTGCCTCACACTAGTATATCCACCTCTCAACAGATTACAAAAGAGAAGGAGTCATCTTTAAAAGAGAGGCACGGAATTCTACCCCTTCTCCTCCCTGCAGTTCTGCTAGTCGGGGATGTGCTTAGAAACTCTTTGAATGTCTCCACCCTCTCAAAGCCTGTCTGAGGGCTTCTTCTCCCATGGAGGTATGCTGTGCTTCCCAGTATCTGCAGCTTTACTGGGGAAGTGCTACTGTAGACATGTAATGCCCTTCTCATGGTAGAGGAATTTTCTTTTTATTTACCATTGGAGTTGTGCTCCTGCAGCCATACCGATTGCTCCAATCAAATCTAATCCTTAATCTTCACAATGTCTAATTCATCATATGCAAATATATGCTAAAGTCTACACAGTTTGCTTGAATTACTGTAGTGCCTCCTTCATAGAAGATGATGGTTGGGTGATTAAGGGTGAGGAAAGGGTGCTGATACAGAATTTTTTCTCTTATTGTACAGCAGATGACAAGACAGCAGAAGTTCTTCTGGCCCTTTTGAAATACCCAGCTGTGAGCAGCCAGTTCAGATTCACTCAGCAGTGATCTGGGCATATTTTCTTTCTCATGGCCATATCCCAGAAATCATAAGAACTGGAATGTGGTGTTTCTGTCACACATACAATGTGTACTAACTGTTGCTAGGCTGCTTTGAGCTACTTAATGGCACCAATGTACCATAGAGAGAAAGAAACAAGAAAAAAAAAAAGAAAATAAAAGCCCTCTGCTACAATTCATGTTTTGTTACAAGAAGTAATGTCAAAATATAACTTTGGGACTAAATCCTGAAGATTCTCCATACCTTTACTGACATGCTCAAGACCCTGATTTTTCATGGGCATTCAATATCTAATGTCCTCCCTCAGCTCTTTGTTAATAAATACTAGAAAAGGGGTGTCAGTCTCCCACCACCTTCAGTAGCGACCTCAGTATCTCATAGGACTAAACCATAAGTCAAACTGTCTTTCTTTGTCTGTTACTATTCAAGTGGAGGAAGCGACAACGAGAACAAAACAATAGCATGAAGATTTGTGCAAGTTGCTGGCAGGAAGGAAAAACCCTTATGGCTGAAAATAAAAACAAAAGTTCCAGTCTTTTCTTTTTGACCTGCTAATTCTTCTCCTAATTTTATTCCTGGCTGGTTTTTACCTTTTAGTAGGAGTGTAAATACTCTTTAGCATTCTTCTGTTCTCAGTATTTACATCAACGTGATTTGTCAATTATATGCTAATTTTCTTTTGCCTTAAGACTAAGTACAATTTGGCCTAATTTCCAAGAAAAGCACTAATCAAAGCTTCTGAACATTAATGTGTAGAATCTGTTACAGGGGACAGCTAGTGTAAAAGTACAGAAGTGTCCAGGCAAGGATTCCTGATTATGAAGAATTCACGGTAAAAAATAAAGTAGTTACTCTCCAACAAGATTATAAAGACAACCCATAATAGTTCAATAGAGTAGCTGGATCTAAATCATTCCAGACTTACTAAGTGTCTTGCAATGGTGTTGCCTTTTGTTTGTGTTGTTTAGAAAACTATTGCCAAGTCAGAGGTCTGGAGCTTATTATAATTGTGTGTATGATATATACAATAAAAAGTAGCTGATTGAAATCTTAACCAAAAACAAGAAGCAAAAACTGCCTTGATGATCACAGACATAACAAGAAATAACAGGCAACTCTTTGTGTAACTTGTGTCTTTGAAAATGACTTTTTAGATTTATCATTACCCTTTTGCACAAGGTTGTGAGTCGCTAATTTTTTTTCTTAAGGAATTGCCTTTGGAAACAGTCACTGTTCTGACAAAGAAGTCTTTCAGATATGCTCTGTGCCTTTGATGGATATTTAAGCTTTTTCCTCCAGGAGTGACAAAAAAGAAATAGTGTTGATTCCACTTTTTATAAATGTTCCTTTATACAATGTGTAGTATATATAGTTCTAATGATGCATACTTGCAAACCTGGCAAGACAACTAAGACAACGTATTTATAAAACATGGCCAAAAAATCCCAGGTTTATTTAAAAAAAAAAAAAAGTTAAAAATAAGTTTTCGCAGAAACTGTGAGAGAGAGCAATTTAAGAAAGTATGGGTAAAGAAAGTCGATAAAACATTTTAAATCCCACTAGTTGTTTTTGGGTTTACCCTACTCCTGGTAATTCCTGAGGTTTAAATAGTACATTTTTTTATTTTCAATATTTTTTCTCCGTATTTGCAGATCTCTGTGGATAATAAATTATACCCAGCAGTGGATGGAATTCCATTTTGCTTGGAACTATTAGTGATAAATCTTGATACGATTTCTAGAAAATTTGGAAAGGTTATTTGTATGGTATTACAACTTCAAACCCCTTCAACTTGACCAGAAAATAGAACCCTTATTATTAGACATCAAATTGCTATATTAAACAATTTTATTATCTTAGGAACCAATCAAATGACTAACTTTTGAACCCATAATAACCTTTTTAATTGATCCAAGGACATAGAGAATATAATGATCACTTCTTGCAGTAAATCTTTTGTACTCAGTTATTGCACTGAGAGCAAAACCCTGCACTGATGAGCAGTAGCTGCCTTATTGAGTTAGGCCCCAATGAGGTACATTTGTCATAGAATCATAGAGTGGTTTGGGTTGGAAGGGACCTTTACAGATCATGTAGCCCAACCCCCCCTGCCATGGGTAGGGACACCTCCCACCAGACCAGGTTGCTCAAAGCCCCATCCAGCCTGGCCTTGGACACCTCCAGGGATGGGGCAGCCACAGCTTCTCTGGGCAACCTGTGCCAGTGCCTCACCACCCTCAGAGTGAAAAATTTCTTCCTGATATCTAATCTGAATCTACCCTGTTTCAGTTTAAAACTACTGTGCCTTGTCCTGCAACTACAGATCCTGGTAAAAATTCTCTCTCCTTCTTTCTTATAAGCCCCCTTTGTATATTAAAAGGCTGCATTAAGGTCTCCCCGGAGCCTTCTCTTCTCCAATCTGAACAACCCAAACACTCTCAGCCTTTCTTCATAGTAAAGGTGTTCCAGCCCTCTGATCATTTTTGTGGCCCTTGTCTGGACCTGATCTAACAGGTCCATGTCTGTCTTGTACTGGGGTCCGCAGAACTGAATGCAGTAATCCAGGTGGGGTCTCATGAGAACAGACTAGAGGGGGAGAATTGCCTCACTTGACCTGGTGGCCATGGGGTTTTTTTATGCAGCCCAGGATATGGTTGGCTTTCTGGGCTGCAAGTGCACATTGCTGGCTCATGTCCAATTTTTCACCCACCAGTACCCCCAAGTCCTTCTCAGCAGGGCTGCTCTCAATCCCTTCATCACCCAGTCTGTATTGATATTGGGGATTGCCCCAACCCATGTGCGGGACCTTGCACTTGGCCTTGTTGAACTACATGAGGCTCACATGGGCCCACTCCTCGAGCCTGTCAAGGTCCTTCGGGATGGCGTCCCTTCCCGCCAGCGTGTCAACAGCGCCACTCAGCTCAGTGTCATCTGCAAATTTGCTGAGGGTGCACTCAATCCCACTGTCTATGTCACAGATAAAGATATTAGTTTTAGTCCCAGTATAGACCCTTGAGGCACACCAAGTGTTACTGGTCTCCATTTGGACACAGAGCCATTGACTGCAACTCCTTGGATGTGGGCATCCAGCCAATTCCTTACCCATCTAATAGTCCATTCATCAAACCCGTATCTTTCCAATTTAGGAGTAAGAATGTTGTGGGGGACCGCGTCAAAAGCCTTACAGAAGTCCAGATTAATGACATCTGTAGCTCTTCCATTGTCCACTGATGCAGTCTGTCCATTGTAGAAGGCCACTAGATTAGTCAGGCATGATTTGCTCTTTATGAAGCCACATTGGCTGTCTCTAATCACCTCCCTGTGTTCCATATGCTTCAACATAACTTCCAGGAGGATCTGTTCCATGATCTTACTGGGCACTGAGGTGAGGCTGACTGGTCAGTAGTTGTCAGGATCATCCTTATCACCCTTTTGATGTGATGGGTGAAGTTATATCTGCCTGTGAGCTAAATAGCAAATTCTGTTCTAATTGTTTTCCAAACATGCTGGCTCAATGCAAAGATGAATCCATCTTTGTCAGTCAGCCCAGGTGGCATTTTTGTCCAGTGGTACTTCCAAAGGGTAGCAGAAAGCCAACTGCTTAATTCAGGAGAGTTTTAAGTTCCTGTTTTTAGGCAAGAATATTTTTTTCATCTTACCTCCACCATTCAGAGCAGAAGGGAAACATCAGTTTTACATTTAGCCTCTCTACCTTTGAAAACAGGTGCTTTCTCTGAGCACCTGCAGGTGACTTCTGACTTTGCCAATCCTGGCATTTCCACACAGCTTTCTTAAGTTCTGAACTTGGAAAAGAGGTGAGATCATTTTAGTTACAATTTTATGGATTGTGCAACTTTTCTCAGTCACAGGAGTTTTTGGTGGTGGTTTGGGTTCTTTTAGTCTTTGTGAAACAATGACACATCGGTTTCAAGATCATGTTTTCCAAAAAAATATTTTACTTAAAAAAAGATTAAATGGGTTTGACCATAGTCACATTTTTATGTTTTATAAAACTTTGAGGAAGAAGGAATTCCTGTAATTTTAAATTTTACCAATTTTAATCCAGCAGACTGATGCAAATCTAATTTGTATTACAGAAAAATTATAAATGCACATGCAAGAGAAATTAGTCCTTAGTTCTGTTGCTAAATACAATTTTTGTTCTCCAAAATGGTAGTTTTAGTGTTGCGAAATTGCACAATATGTAAGGCAAGGGGCAACTAATGATATCACGTACATTTTGATACATTTGCCTAGATGATAAACAGCTTGCTTTAGTCTTTCTAGTCAGAAACGTCACATAAGATAAAGCCTTGTTTCTCTTCTCCTATACATGTACCGTATATCTCAGCTGACTTCAAGAGAGTTACTACACCGTTAGAAAAGCATGTGGTTCCTAGCATGGCTTTGGCATTTGGCTCAGGCAAGTTCTGGAGAGGATTACTGTTCATGTGTACCAATGTTATGAGAACATAAAGTTAAGAAATGTTAAATATGAAATTAGAGTGAAACATTAAAGTTTGTTCCATATCATCTGTCTACTATTCTAATACTTCTTCTTCCTGTGTGATTGTATTTTAACTGCAAAGATGTATGACAAACTTTTAGAAGCTTTCATAAATATTAGGCTCTTGTAGTAATTTTCTGTCCTTCAGAAGCTGATCTTAATAAAATTGGTATGCATTCACACTTTCTAAAACTAGCATAGCTTTGACACCAGCCAAACAAGAATAAATTAGTATGTGTTTCTTCCAAAGATATGATTTTGTTTATCTTCCTCTTGGTAATATTGATATTTTTCTTCTGTGAATTTAGTTTAAATTGGCTGGAAAATTTAAAGCTGAAACCAAGAAGTTGACTTAAAATTCATAAAAAATATATCTAAAATCTGTTTATTATAAATTCTGCCATTACAGGGAATAAAATTGAATTCACAAGATGAGACACACAAAGCTAAATTGTTAACAGATTTTTCCTTCCTACCTGAAAGAAGTAAAATTGTAGTGTTCATGTGGGAGAAGTATGGAGCCAAATACATATGCACATTGCCTTGCTTTTCTTTCCCCTCCCGCCAAGTATTTTCTCCTTCTTTTCACAGCTGGCTGACCTACTGGAGGCTCAAAGGCTAATGTAGGAATCGTACCCTGAAGGATTAGCTGTGCCATTGAGCACCGGCTCTCTGCGTGGGGAAGCGCAGCTCCATACCTCTCTGAAGGGCAAACTTCTTGCACAACTCTGTGTGCTGTCATCAAACAAGCCCAGCCAGAGCTTTTCTTTTTTTTTTTTTTTTTTTTTTTTTTCTTTTCCCCCAGAATATTCAGCTTCCTTTCCTTTTTTAGGCAGTGAATGTGTAGGAAGTGGGGTGAGCTTCTGGCCTGAGCCACTCCCTTCCTCTTTTAGGCCATGCAGCTGTGCGTTTGCTTTTATGAACACGTGCAGATAGACTTGAGCTTGTTTTGTCTGTACTCCAGGGTAGATGGATGTGGGCCAGCTCCAATCTGTCAGTGAGATGGCCATGTTAGCACAGCGCTGTACCGAACCTGCTGAGCTCTGCTGAGGCTCTGCAGTTATCGCCGAGGTGCAATGACACACTCATGCATCTTCGTAGTTTAAGAGAATGGACAAGGGTTGGCTCTGGCTTGATCAAAATCTCCAGAGAATGTGTATGGATGTCCTTCCAAGCTGTGTCTACATCTCTATCCCACTGTTGCACAAGACGGGGGGCGGGGAATGGAAATGAAGGGAAGCCTCCTATGCATACCTTCATTCACTTGCTATTTAAACTTCAAGCAGTAGGGGGTCAAGCTAGCCCTAAAATAGCTAGGAGACAAATTAAGGACCATTTTTGCTTCTTTAATCAATGGAAAATTGCCTGTGTTTGATTTCATTTGACATTGTTTTTGTCTTTTTAACTGATAATAACTTAGACAAATTAAATCAAGCTCCATCAGATTATTCAGGATGTGTCTTGTGGCTATATATAGTGGTTTAGATATTTAGTGCAGATGTTAACAGCTATGCTTTAGGTAGTTGTCTACACTATGGTATGTAATTCAGACCCCATTCTTCTGAGATGAATAAAAGTATAAAGAATAGGTGTCAGACAAAAGCACACTGTTAGAAAGGAGAACTAATTGTCCTGTAATTATATCCATAGCGTCTAGGCGTGCCAGATAACAATCCGATGAAATCTTATTCAAAGACATATGTGGGGTACTGTGGGGAAGAATGTGACTTTGTATATGATTTGTGAAATCACGTAGTCATTTTCTGTTACAAAAAACCCCAACAAAAATGTGCATCTTCTACATATCATCCTAAATAAAATTAAGTTCAAAGAATGAGCTGTCATGATCCACAGTACCAGACAAAAATGAATTTCCCCAAAGTTATGATTTGGGACAGGAAAATTAGGTAAGTCTGTAAGGTTGTCTGTTGATTTTCCTCCTTTATTCTGAAGAGAACATGCTCCAGGGCTGCTCCAATAAACAACATAGATGAAACTGCACCAGATTCGGCTCCCTTTATGCTACATAGCCTTTTCATACTACCCCGGCAAGCTTCCATCCTTGCATGCTTCCAGCAACGCAGCTCTAATGTCATTTCACACTCTTTACAGAAAAAACCCACACATATAGTAACTATGTATTGAGAGAACAGAAGGTACATATGGAGCCAGAAAGACGAGTGTCTCTCCAGTGCTGTAGTGTGGTTTCACCAGTGTGCTTTAAAGAAAGTATTAGCATGCTCACAAGCCACTCTGCATCATTTGGCTTGGGGAATCAGGGACCGCTGCCTCGCAGAAGCATTTAGCACAGTGAGTACAGCAGTAATATGTTTAAGACAGGGTTGTAAAAAACACCTCTAATTCAGGTTACTCCATTCTGGCTACCTGTATTTAGAAAGGGAACTCTGAACTTCAGGAGAACTGAATTTCTGAAATCTCATTTGGCCCAGCCAAAACCCGATGTACTATGAAATATAGGTCTCAAGGGAAGATTTGGATGTCAAGCATCTGCCTAAGAAGTAGCACATTTCAGCAACTAAATGTCAAACGAAAGCTGGAAACAGTATGTAGAAGTGCGAACACACATCTGTGGATCTGTAAATACTTTATTCCTTGAAAAATGTAATGCCATTAGTCCCAAAGCTATTCAGACCCTGAGTTTACTAACTGTTTTCTTCTGGAAAAAGTCAGGGCCAGGTTTGGAAGTGGGGTGATGGAGGTAGCGTATTGCATGCGTTCTCTTTTATAGTCTGGACAAGCCATTCATCCACAACACCCAGGTACTTCCACTCTCATACAGAAATTTGAGCAGGGATTTTCAGTCTTTCAGAAAAAAATCCCTTATCCCTTACGCTGCTGACTTCCTTGAGCTGGTTCTTCTGCCTCTCACATTTCAACTGTTTCATTTTGAACAGAATGTAAAACCAAGAATTGTTTGTTGGCATAAACATTACTACATTCCCTCAGAATGGTTTATCTTTCTAAATATTTCATAATTTGTACAAGATAAAACGTGTCAGAAGAAGACATTAATAACGCTGAATGACAGAATCCCCGTGATCTAGCAGTTGTGGCACTTTCCTGGAAGGTAGGAAATGTAGCTCAACACTCAAAAGAAAAAATTAGTCTGAGTCACCCTTGTAAATGTAACAGAGATCCAAGTGAAATATTTATTTCAGCCCAAGCTTTCCCTCCCCCCCACCCCTTTTAAACAAACAAAAGTAATCCTGTTTCAGACTTAATTTTAAAGGAGGGAGAGGATTGGCTTGTCAGTTGACAGAAAGAAAGCAACAATTGCACAATCCGTCTGAAGGGAAAGACCTTATTGAGATAGGGTGGAAATATAAACATTGGTCTGTTCAGATTTAACCCACCTAAAATTTTGCATGATTGATTTTGATACTTGCTCAAAGTCTGCTGCAACTTACTGATATTTTTTCTTAATTGCATTAGCAAGTTATTATTCAATTGGAATATATTAAAAAATCACTCAGGAAAGCTATGGGTGGCATCTTCATTTCACTATCAGTGAAAGTATATAATTGGGATCAAGTTGCATCTGATAAAGATGGAATACTCAAACTGAAGCTGATTTAAACTATACAGCTTGGCTGGAAATTGTTTATATATATTATACATTGCAGAGAAATGTAGAAATTTGGAAGCTGTCATTAAGATAGGTGTCTCAGTCTTGCTACAACAACACAGAAGCCAACACATATGCTGGTGTCTGAGCAAGTAATGCAGATAGCCTGAATGGGATTTATCTTAACAGCTGTGCCTTCCCACCTGATACCTGAGATAGTTAACTAAGGTCTGTTTGTAGTCTTCAAAGAATAGAAACTTAGGGAACAATCTCCTCGTAAAGTAAAAAGCTAATGTAAGTCAGGTGACCTGCACCCTACCTGCTTATTTCTATTGACTGTGTAGAAAAGGTGACTAGATCAGATGTAGAAAACTATTATATACCTGCAAAGATATGTGGGATGAATATCACTGTCCTTGACGTTCACTTTGTCCTTGTCCCCCATGCATCTGTGAGATTTGTATCTCTTTGTTGCTTACAGCTGAGCCAAAAACCAGCTCAAGCATGTCTTTCTTCAGGCAGATTTTCCAATTGTCTTTTTATGGATCTTTCAGAGGTGGAAATAGGCAAAATTAGATCTATTTTAAAGGAAATTAAGAATATTCCAAGCTTTTATAAACTTCCATGAGTTTGGTTTGGAAATAGAGAAGGAAGGGAATGGGTGGTAAATGGACCCTTAGTGTTTATTTTTCCAGATGCTTCACCACTCTGAATGAACTGGAGTGAACAACAGGAGTGTCAGTTCAGCACGGTGACATACCTCTCTGTAAGAGAAATCACAAGGCTGCAAAAATTCATTAGTTTTAAGAAATGGGAGATTGCAAGAAAAGCAGTGCAATGCCAAAAGGGAAAGGGTTTCATTTATGGTTGCATGTTCCTTCTGTAAAAGAAAAAAGATTAATAGTGTTTCCTTGTAGTTGGTACATTTCTTTCCAGTATGATTGGTAGGAAACAAAACTTTAAAGTTTTTTAATTTTTCAAAAAAAAATCTCAAAGTTAAGATGGTTTTTATTACTTTATAAGAACTCTTTGGGCCTTTTGTGTCTGCAAAAACCTCTTAGAAATTTCACAAGAGAGGACTGTATCATGTAGTTCCCAAGACTTAGAAATGTTAACTGTACCCCAACTTCTGGCTAGCAATGAAAAATACACTAAAATAAAAAGTAAAAACGACATGAATTTTTAAAAATTTGGTTTTGGGTTAGATTGGCCAGTAAGGTGAATGTCATTTTAAATTATTAATTTTCCATTACTGTATTTATTATGCTGTTGAATATCCAGTGGCTATTTTTTACTTTCACTTCTCTGAAGGTATTTTCTGTATTTGGGATTCTAAAATAATAACAACTATGTTCCCTTGCATCAATGGTTCCCATACAGTTCAAGTTTAGATCCAAATTTGAATCCAGACTTGAGGAAATCCTACATCAGAGGAGTCCGAAGTACTTTTACTTGGTACAAAAAATGGAGAACATAGTTGTGAGGTTGTCTGCTGAAAACCTCACATGTGATGAAAAGTATCCCAGAACTACTTTGTGTAGTGAATCCAAGCTAGGCTGTGTCTCATGCTCCAGCTTGAAGAGTCTAATTGTAAAATACTTTACTCCTGGGGCTTCCTAACTTTCTGAAGCAGTTAAAGATGAGGACTATGAGTTTTGTGTTAAATGTTTAAGTGGTGGAATAAAGAATAGAACCTTGAAGTCTGAGTTACATATTTTCAGTTTCTTTGGTCTGAGCATAATTACAGAATATCTGCTTTACTCAAAGAGTTCAAGACGCAAAACCTAGTGTTCCTTTTCCCCCTTAAATATAGGAATTCATTTGAATGGATATGCTAATTTTACTGTTATAACTAAAAGCCATGGTAGATTATCATTCTCAATTTATATTCAAATACAGAGAACTTTGGATATAAAACAAAATTGAACCCAAACTCTATTTTTTAACTGAATCTCAATTCCAAATTCTTATATTTTTGTCTTCCAATAAAATTAATGAAAGACATATGAAAATATGTTAAAGGAGAAGAGCATTCATGCTGAGCTGAATATGAAAGCAGTTGGGAAACCTATAGGCTCAATGCCAGCTGAAAGATCGTCCAAATTCTGTTTGAGCAACTAGAGTTTGAGACAGATATGGGATTTCCAGACCTCAAAATGTGTATTTATGTACCAGGGGATGACAGAGTTAAGAAGGTGAAGAGGAGAAAAACAATCAGTTGTTACAGGAAGAAAACGATCATTTTACACTACACATTCTTTGTTCAGTGGTCCGTACAACACCGCAGAAGCTGCCTATAGACTTGGCAGTGGAGGAGGAGACTAATACAATTCTATGTTGTGCTCAGAGGAGAGGAAACAATACAGACATTAAAAATAAAAAATTCCTCCAAATAACTGAGTGTCAGGATGTGAAGTAATAAATATTTGGTACAGCTCAAGAAGAGTAACAGGGTTTTAATCCATGCCAGTGTGATATGGAAAGCTTATTTGAAACCCTGCGCAATCATGACCTCAGGCTGGAGGACCTCATCACTGGAACAAGCTTCAAGGGTTCAATGTTTTCAAGATTATATGAGATGTTGTAGTGAAACAGCAGTTCTTTTCCAGCCTGCCGTGTATGGACACTGCAGTTTTGCAGCGAGAATGCTTTTTGGCAGAATAAAGGAATTCACATCCACAGTAGATTACTGTAAACCATACAGACACCTTTTGTGAAGAGTTTCATTGTCCACTTGAGAAACAAATCAGGAATACCAATACAAAAGATACATTTCATGCTTTTTCCCCTGTATGGAAAAGTGTGAAGATAACGCATGAATGGACACTGTAAGAGAGAAGAGAGGAAGGGAAATACTTTCCACAGTAGCAGAGTTGTAAAAGTCCAGGGAGCAGAAAGGTGGTTGGTTCACACAGCTAGAATATAGACAAGGTTGGCTATAGATTCCTTTTAATGATGTTAGGTAATGGACATGCATACTATGTCTTTAACAACGTAAGGGAGAAATAAAGGGTTGCCAATATTGTTGATGTGGGTGTTCAAATCTGAAATTTCAAGTCAGTTGCTGGAGATTGTGTCTCACTCACACAACTAAAAGGTACAGAATTTCATAGGTCAGAGTACAGATAAATCCAGTGTTAAGCATTGAAAAGGGGATTTTAAATAAATTAAAAAATGAAATTACTTGGTTTTGTAGAAGTGTGCTTAGGAAACAATATTCCATCTCCAGCCTGTGGTTTGACTAGTTTGTCAAACTTTCAATAACATTCTGAGTTCAAGTCACAAATTTGTATTTATAAACAGATTCCCTTGTATGTAATGTGTGCTAATGGAAGAAAGACGATGTGTCCAGGTCTTTGTTTTCTCTTTCGCAGAAGACATGTTTTCCTAATCAACAACAAAGTACTTATATCTTGTATATCATTTTATACAACAGTAGTGGCACTTTTCTGCATAAGCATGCATATATATATGTAAAAATAGTTTCATTTATGTATGTGAATGTGTATATATATGTATATTTGTGTATGTATATATATGTATGTGCATGCACACACATACATATATATAAATATATTTTTATATATGTATGCATGCATGCACACACACACATTTAAACTATTTTCTACTGTTCTTCTGCATTTCCATAATGAGAAATCTATTTCACAGCGTGTGAAGCTACTATATTTGGAGAAAACAGATTGCTGTAACTAAGCTAATTCATTAGGGTTATTTATTTATTTATGTGTTTAGAGATCCATTCCTCTTTCTGTTGATTCCCTTTTGCCACTGATTTCCTGTGTGACAAGAGTGGACACTAAGGTCTCATTGAAGATTCAATGAAATTGATGAAAATCAATTTTTGTGTTGCATTAGATGGACATGAATGGACATGTCATTACTAAGCAACCTGGATTACTAGAAGTAAATACAAGTTACTTTAATACAAGGGCAATCTTGATGCAAAAATAAATGTCTATAAACTGTAAATTAATTAAAATAATCTGGAAAGCAAGAGGTTTCTATCCACTAAAAGGATGTTTTGGAGCATCCAGTACATAGGAAAATTAGGATGATAAGTGGTTTTAGGATGGTGCTGGACAAAATTACTAAGGACATTATGTGATATGGCTGCAAGTGGTAGCAGTAGACTGGATTTGGTGCCCTTGGTCTGTTTCTAAAAGTTTATCTGTAACTGTTGTTTATGTTGTAATTCTTACAGATACACAAGTCTTGAAAATTTTCAGTCAGCTCTGCTTTTAGAGCTTCACAAAGGAGGGACTGGTTGAGTTTTGTCAAAATTCTGCCTTCAGATGGAGGTGGAAGGCAAGAACAGTTCAAGTATTATAACTATACTGCTTTGGACTAACCCCAATGCTTTTTTTTTTTTTCCAGCACCAGTAAGCATTTGATAATTAACTTTCCATTTATGACTTAAATGTAATTCTCCACCTGAGAAGTCACAAAACAAAAGGTTGTGGTGTCTTGTGTTCATGGTTATTTGAATCACTTTCATCTAAAAGTTGAACTGCAAATCTTATGACAACAGGCTCTCTTGAGCTTTCCAAGACTGTTCCTCAATCCAGTTTGGAAATTATTCAAAAATAGCTTTATTTTCATTATTTCACAACTTTCAGTTCTCTTCCTGTGTCAGAACTTGGTAATGCAGACCAAAGGTGGAAATGATAAAAGGTCAGAGACTTTTATAGAAATGAAATTCCCATTTTAGGCAGCTCATGTCTATTGTCTGAGTTTTAGCAATTATTATTATTATTATTATTATTACTGCTGCTGTTGTTGTTGCTGCTCTTGTTATTATTATTAACATTATTTTTCCTACTGCGCTTAAACTGGAGAATATTTGTAGGAATTGTCTAATAAACATAATTACTGCCAAAATTTGGTCCTAGTGCATATTCAGTTCTATTAGATTCCTTTGAAATTATCTATCAGTGACAATGTGTTGAAGCATGTCTTTTCCAAAATAGGTTTTTCATAAATTCTGTTCATTTTTACACTGCTGGTCAGTGTATGTGGTACATGTTTGCATCAATTACTAGTTAAACTGCAATTTGTATCAGAACCATAACTTTTTACACAAGGCTTCATTCCCTTGCTGTTCATTTTCTTATGGCATAATTGTAAAATCTAATGAGTATTTTATTAAGGGAATGTGTTCCCTCCCAAAGAGTTGGACAAACACCTCAGTTTTTATTTCTGAACAAGGCTCTACTGTTTGACTACTAGCTTTATATCTGATATAATGGTTTATAGCTATGGTACCTGACATACATCATGTTAACTAGTACATGCAGCTTTTTTTATTAAATATATGCAGCTTGACAAATCTAGAGGCTGTCCCACATACAGCAGCTTCAAACAAGCAAATCTTTATTGTCTATCTCTATCTGGGCAAAACTCTTAGTCCACAAAGGTTTCTATGCCACCAATTACTACAAGTCACTGAGATATGAACAAATTATTAAAATGAACCATATGTGTCATTTAAGAGAACATGAGAAGTGCAATCTGTCTGCATCCCCCCGCAAGAAGAAAAGGCTATTTTATTTTAAAAGGAATGCAAGGCATCAGAAATCACTTGCTATTTACTGGAGCTGTAGCTATAAAATATCACACAATGTTGAAAGCTAGTCTTTTTGAATAATTTCAGTGGCAAACTCTGAGGTCAAGGTCTAGAGTAATTGCCCAAGTAACACAACTAATAGCTACAATTCTTGAAACTAGGCACCTGGGTTGTAAATCAGCAAGAAAATTAAGAATAACCAGTGTGGCTGAGACTAAAGCATCTCTGAAGGCTACTTAATAAGCAAGACATCATCCTCAGCTACCCAACATGACGTACTAAGAACAGAAATTTTTCTGAACTTCCCCTTTTAGCTTAAACACGTTTATGCAGGTCAGGTCCTATGTGGAAAGTCTATTTCACTTTAAAGAACTATAGGGAAAAAATAGAAATAGTTTGAAGATCAGGTAGCTATCCACAGATTTCTTTTCCTGCAGGCAATTGCCAGGATGCTGGATCCCTAAGTTCTGCATCACTGGTTGCGTAGTGGCCCAGCTTCAACAAATCAGAAAAGGATTCTTCTCAAAATTTCTGTATACTTTAGTTCTCTATTATGACTAAAGCTCAAATATCCTCAACAGCATGTCTGTTAGAACACTTTTTGGAAAATATCAGGATGGATTTGAATTCCCTCAGATTGGAGACGGAATTGAACTCAGATTTCTTATGTTTTTAAATTAATTTACTTACTACATTGCTATTATGCAAATAGTGGGAGGAAGGTCACTATCACAGTGAAACAAAGTGAAAGCAATGGTTTGTCCTGAAACCTGTATTTGGAGGCGCTCATCACGAATCATATTTCTTCATGGACATGCAGATCTGGATATTTCTTTCCCTTGGCCCTGAACTGCAGTTGGACATTAAGCAAGAGTTCCATAGCGCAGGATGCTTCTGTGCTGGCAAGGGTGGGTAGGAAACGTGGAAGATGAATTGGAAAGTGTTTGATGAGCATAGAGTGCAGAGCTAGAGTACGTATTTTATGGGTTGTGGTACTGAGCTGAAGAGCATAACTTTTACTGAAACTCTCTCTTAGGTGCTGAATTGGGCACTTTCAGTCCTTTCCTACAAAACTGTCAGGTTATGCCAATAACTGCAGTTTAACTTTATAAACTACAGAATTTAACTATATATCTGGTGATGAACTCTTTTCCTTACAGGTAAAATCAGACTACTTTAGTAGCCTTCAGTTGTTGTAGTAAACCAGTTTTTTAAAACAGAACTTAGACTAAATCTTTCGTATTAACATATGTAAATAAACATGGTATTGTATAGTCAAGTGGTCAGAACCTATGGAAATTTACTTTGGACAGACTCATTCCAGCATGACAAGAAGGGTGAAACACTAAAAAGGCAACCTTGATGTTTCAGTAATTTGCAGATCATTGCTTTCACAATAGCTGAAATACAGCAATGGTATAAAATAATTTTTTATTATGCCAGGTTTTCTTGGAAAGAAGAAAAAACAGCAGTAAAAAAATACTGAAACTGAGAGAAATACTTGCATGTTTAAACACCTACCTTACAAACATAAAGTCAAGTGCTAATATTTGTGTGAAATGTGTTTTCTTTGAATACACAGAAAGATGCTACTAAGCAGAGAAAAGTTTGCAGAGACAATTTTTTACTAGAGAAGGTGTCATCGCTGGGGAAAAACCCAAAAAAGTTCAGAACAATTGCTCTGGGGTTTATTTAATTATTTTATTCAATGGGATAGAAAGGTAGTTGGTACCTGTGGAGCGGAAGGGAAATATAACAACCCATTAGACTTGACGTGGTATACAGAAAGAGAGAGGAACAAGGATGAGGGAGGAGAAAGTATTTTTTAAAATTCAATGTGATTTTATTTTGCACTTGATTCTCTAAAATTTGCTCTTGGTCACTGACCACCATTCATAGCAGTGTGTGCTACACCCTGTGGGAATGAGCTGAAATCACAGCCATTGATTTCAGTGGACTTTGTTGGCACAATTGTATCATTTTCTTGTCTACATCATGGTGACTTCTTTCAGGAAGACAGACAGGGAAAATCTTGCAGCAACATAAAAAATATTTTTGAGCAAAAAAGGTGCTCTGCCTCACTTTGTTTCGGGAGTTCCTAATTCCACAGGATCATGAGTGGCATTTCTCATGGTGGTTCAGTTGTCAGTGACATGAAATGAGGTAAAGCACACCAAACTGGTATGACCATTTCTGTACCTAATTCCTTCCACTGTTTTTTGGTAATTCCAGTGTCTTTTTATAGCTGAATCAGAAGGGTGCCTAAAGAAAGATGTCAGAGAGGAGCTTTTATTTTGGAAAAAATATTTATTTTCCCCATACCCTAATGAACCCAGCCATGTAAAAAAGACTGCAGGTGCTGCTCACCCTGTTGTGTTCAAAGGTTGGACTTAACCCAGGCCAAAATTTTGGGTCCATGAAGTCAATGAGAAAACTCTCAGTGAGTCAGCTGAGGTCAGGAAGGGTAACATTAGATAATTGTCACTATGGTGTCTTCCCTATTGTCTCAATAAAATAGGTAAAAGATGGTTCTAACTCAGATTTACAGATGTATCGTTTTCAAGCCCAAAAAGTTGTTGAATGAAAGCCAAGACACATGTTCATTAGATATCTGTAGCATGCTTGGGATATAGTTAAGTTAGAGAGTGTGTACAGCAGGGGAAAACTGTGTAGATTAAGAATTGTTTACCCTGCAAATCCTAGGCAACAGACCTCATTTCTAGAGTTGTATGTGAGTGATATGGGATTTCTCAGAATGAACAAGGTGAAAATCAAGCAATAACAAGATGACGTGTAAACATGTGTTATAAACAGGTACCTATAAGTTGTAAGGATTTTTTTTTTCTCATTGATTTGGATGCATAAATTACCATTTAAATTATTATTTGCACTGAAGTAGAATGGAGATTCTGTGTTGGCTGCTGAAGCAGCTAGGGAGTAACCAAGCAAAGAAGGAGGAAATAGAGACAAAGAAATTTGGCTAAAAGTCACGAGGTGTTTAGGTCAGCATTATACAGACTGTCAGGGAGAAAACAGAACCAGCACTGAGGATTAAGGGTGTTGTGTCCTGCAGCATATGCAGATGTTAACATATAAAGAAATTGAAGTCTTACACTACTGCACGTTGATCTGTACATTACCTATGAAGTGATGCTATTTTTTCAAAACAAAACTATTAGACTTTTTAATTCAAACAACATAGAATGGCTGAAATTAAAATAAATGGGATTTTGAATGTACTGGCAGGTATTTAGAAGAAAGTTTTCTGACTGGGCAAATTTGAAATGATCACAAAAGATACCTGATTTGACATTAATTTTAGGATTCCAGTTCCTGTTCATGTTGATGAATGATGGTTTTCAGCTCCCCAGAGGTTTGGTGTCATTAGTGGACAGAGTTTTGGTAAAAAATAATCCAACAACAAAAAATCTTAATCTGAGACACTGAAAGGATAGGATTATATTAAATGGCCCTTAAGGGAAACAAAAGCAAAAGAAAGATCTTTTTATGTAGAAGTCTGGAGTAAGAATATCCCCTTAAAAAGATGCAGTTTACATAGAAAAAAGGCATAGCTAATTTCTCAAATAATGAGCAGGATAGAAAATGCAGAAATCAAATTTCTTAAAGGAATTTCTACAAGAAATCTATGTACTGTCTGGGCACTAGACCAGCGCAATTTGTGTGTGGTCATCCAAATGCAAAAACAGTACGCAGCTCTAATTGAAGGAAGGGGAATTTGGCCCACAGAGTCATTGTTTACCAGTTAAAGCAGAGATTTAAGAAAATATAGACTTGTCTTTATTCTAATTTGTAGTTTTGAAGTAAATCAAGGAGTGTTCTGTTTAGATTAGCTTTTGCTGAATGCCCCTGTTTACTTGAACTAAGTGCTGCTCAAGAAATAGAAGAAGACATAGACCAGACATTCTATAATTTAAACAGTCTGATAACAGAAAACATACCGTATGCTAAGGGGAAGTGTCTGTTGACTTTGCTTTACTTTTCATTCATTTACTAATTTAAATAGATTTTAAGCCACCTGCATAAATTTTAGCATATTTGACTAAGAGTTGGCCAAAGACCAGAATAGCAGCAGAAGCAGCTCAAGAGAGGGAAAGTCCTGTTGTAGACCTAGAAATAAGATGAACTTTAGAAGTACAAATGAACCCATGAAGACTTGCAGACTAAGAAAAATGAGATTCGTGACACAGGAACTGTTTAATCAGGAATTATATACATAAGTGCTGTGCTGGATTAAAGCATAAGGCATAGGGCGCAGATGCAGGCATCTACAAATAAGGTAGCATGGTGTCCTGAAGAGTGTCAGCCTGGCCTCCAAACGAGCCAAAATCCTGAGTGAAGCTCACTGACTCTCCAGTCACTGCGTGGAGAGAGTTGGAAATATCAGGAAGATGACCCAAAACTTGCACTTAAGCAGAAATATATTTAACGCAGAGCTGCATCTGCACTCTTGCTTCATCTCTGGGAGATCCAGATCCAGGGTTCTTTGTCTGCTCAGCACACAGGGGTCCAAATCCTCTGGTAGTTTATATGGTAAAGGCAACGTTTAGAACAGACTTCGTCCTAGCTGCTGAAAGTGAAAGATCAAAACGTAGCCAAAGGCAGACAGCCTACGAGAAAGTGTGACTCTGTATTTGGTGCTTCAGGTGCTGAACTTGGTAGTTTAACTCGGTACAAAACTTTCGTAGCTATGGTACTGAGCTGATCTGGGCTGCGATCCCAGATGTTGGGACTGCAGCCTGGAAGAAGACGTGCATTCCACCCGCGCCCTGCGATAGCGCAAACATTAGCAGAGGGACTGCGTTTCTCCGAGGTTAATGCCTTACCACGGGAACACAATCTGTTTCCCATCTGCCTCTCCGACCTCTTCTCCCTCCACCAGTGAATCCTGGAGTAATTTCAGCAGTAGGCATGTGGAGTGTGCTTCCTTCCCTGAACCACAGAGTGATTAGGGCACTCTGCTGAGAGATATGGGTTTGAATCACTATAAGCAGGTTAAAATATTATTACAGTCCTTTTTCATCCAAGTCCTGGGGTTGAAAGCCAAAAGTAACATCAAATCAGTATAATTTCCTTCCTATGCTTAGCAAAACTTTTAGTAACATGATGGGTATATAGTGCTCATACGGCCCTCAGTTTGATCTTGTTGCCAGTATGGAAGATGTATGCTAATTGTAGTGAATTCAGTTGTCTGTCACTCAAAATGACTTATTTTGAGTATAATGGAAAAAAAATTGTCCCTCAGGAATTCTTTTCCTTGCTTCTTTTCTGAAGGGATTGTATTAGAAATAATTTTACTTAGTGTTATCCCAGATTAGGAGATATAATCCTTTCCTTTTTTCTGGATGCACAACACCCTCCAGGCACTTTCCAGCCCCATGCCCTGACCTCCTTCATTTTTTAAAGGTTTTTCTACTTGTACTGAACTCCCTGTGTTAATACTCTCCCTGTTGCAGCACACTGGTGGAACGTACAGTCCTGTCCCAGATACAAATGTTTGGCACAGTGTTCCCAGCTTGGATTCGACTGTTTATGACTTTCCTCAGCAGCACGACAGCGCTCTGTGATTAAAAACATTCAGGTTTCTCTCTGTCCTACTTTAGTTTATGTTTACCAAAAATATGACATTTAAATTCACCTACTTGGAACGTCACCAAAATGAATCATCACTATTTTGTTTGAAGTTGTGGCTCTGGGAACACGCTAATAAACTCCTAAGAAAACAAAGCTACAATGAGGTATAAATAATAGGCGAGAATCTTTCTACATGCAAAATGAAGGTAGAATCTGAGGAGTACAACACTAGGCTGATATTGCATCCCTGTGCTGGGACAGAATTTTCATTTTTTACAAACAAACATAAATGCAACAAGATTACTCTTAAGAGTTGTGTGAATTTGGTCACTCTGAAGGTAATTTGCTGTAAAATATGATTTAAATCAGTTCAGCTCTATTCACAAACTGACTAACATTTCCAAATAGTTTTGTAGAGTAAAAGATGGAGAGAATGAGAAAAGGGAAAGGAAGGGCTAGGAAAGGAAGAAAATCCCCTTTATTCTGCAACTCAGACTTCAAAGTGATTGCAGTATTCCTAAATTTGTCTGAAAATATTTCCACGGGTAGACAGCTTCTGTTTCCTCAGGAAGGTCTCTATTCACCGTGTTACAGCAGTGGAGCTGACAGAGTTTTTCTTTTTTGTATTGAGTATTTAAATACTCACTGGAACACCGAAATACATAACACAATGATTTTGTTACTTGACAGTGGTTTGGGCACAGATACAGTGCGTAGGAATCTGGCTTCCTTCCTTTAGTTTAGGGAAATGTGTGTGTTTGTACAAAGTATAACTGTAGCAAAGGAAAACATTTTCAATCAATGAAAATTTTCCTGAAAAAACAAAAATGTTTCAGTGGAGGTTACTGTAGGAGAATCATTAAGTGACTGTTCTTCGGCTGTGTAACGCACAGTACCACCCACAGAACAGACTGCCCTGTAAATAAGCACCAGCTGCTATCTATTCTTTTACATTAATGATAAACTTTGTAAGGACAAAGTGTGACATCATCGGGTCTCAAAATCTTGTTATGTCAGTTTTTGTGCTGGTTTCAGGTCAAGTTCTGGTTTATTTGGATGCAGTCCATTTCACTGGGCTTTTTTTCCTAAAGCATTTGAGATTCAGCATTGAGAGGCAAAGGTAATAGCTCAAGCATGATCTAGCAGTGAATGGCTGGAAGGCTGAAAAACAGGGCGTCTAGGCTCAGATTTTAAAAGTTTATGATTTTCAGACATTCCTCCCTGGGAAATAGTACAAGGTGAGCATCCAAAAGTTAGCTGTCACACTCCTGAAAGGCCTGTTCCCAATTTCGGGTTCCAGGTTTCATCTGACTGCTGTTAAAGTTTAATTTGAGAACACAGTCATTTGCTACTTCTCTTCTCCAGTACAAATTATTGAAGTGGGACAAAAAACCCTTAGAGAACTGCTGTTTACAAAATGTTTCTTTTACTGTGGCAGTTTTTGTAAAAGTAAACTACTAAACTTAATAATTTATCTACTTTTAAAATTAATATTAAAATTAGACTGATATAAAAAATAGATTTACTGTGAATCAGATAAGTAAGAAAACACCTGCAAGAAGATCCAAGAACAAGGAACTGCCATAGCCAGGAAGCATATTTGAAGGTCTGTACAAGTCTTGCAGTGTCTCAGGACAAAGGGACGAAGCCTGTTTTACAATAAGACTTTTTAAGATCTACTTTCAGGTTTCAGTTCCTGCCTGTCCTGCTCCACAGGCCAGGGATGGTCTGATCTGAATGGCAGAGTGATCCCAGTGAACAAAAAAGTGACCGAGGGCTGGGTTAGCATCCTCACCACCAGCCGCACAGCCAGGCTGCCTTTTCTCCTCTTCGTCTTGAGCTGTTTCCCACACGGCAGCGCAGCAGCACCCGCCAGCACTTTGGAGGGTGGATGGTTGCTTGTAGCCCTTTCCTGGAAAGCTACATAGGTCCTCCTGGAAAAGCTAAGAGACGTTCCTGTATGCTAGTAAGAGAAGAAAAAAGAAAACACACCACCTATCTTACTGGCTTCCTGGGCAAATGCTATAACCAATAGATTATTACAAGGGTAAAGAAATCCTTTTCTCTTGACGTGTTCCTGGGACAGTACTTCAGGGAAAAGAAAAAAAAAGAATAAACAACTGCTAGTAGCGAGAGTGTGGGAACAGAGACACCTCATTGTGGCTTTATAAAATACTCATCTACCTCCACCTTTTGAGTTTTACCTCGCTCTGGGTAAGTACAAGACAGCGTTACGTTGGAACTCTCACAGTGCTCACTGTTTTGGCTCTCACTGTCCGGCACCAAACTCTCCACACCCAGCACAGAAGCGCAGAGAGATTCTGGACATCTCATATGAGGTTTGTTACTCCATTTCAAGGGGCTGGAGTCCTGCCTGCGTTTGACCCTTGAATCTTTTTCTTTTCTTCCCCCCCCCCCCCATTAGAATTTATAGAGCTAGAAATTTTGACCTGTCAAGAAGTAGATTCTGCAGAGCAAGAGAAAGTGATACAGCTATCAACTTCATGACAAATGACAGCGATTATGTCTTAGCAGGACATCTGTGACTAATTTATGCCATGGCAGGTGCACAGGAGGCAGGGGCAAGTAAGGCTGTTCAGTAGGGAAAGGACTCGTAACAGTCTTTCCATAGGGACTTCCAAGGTTAATTGATTAGGGAAAGAAAAAATTACACAGATTGTAATGATAATTGGGTTTTTATTTCAAAATAAAAAAAATGCTTAGTAAAATACAGGAAGGAAGGAAGGAAGGAAGGAAAGAAGGAAGGAAGGAAGGGAGGAAGGAAGGAAGGAAGGAAGGAAGGAAGGAAGGAAGGAAGGAAGGAAGGAAGGAAAATTAAACTATAAATGAAAAGTATTTTTCTCTTTAAACTACCACATTGTTTCCTTGTTTAAAATGTTTTTAAAAGGCAAAGAGGTATTTTCAGTGAAAATATTTTCTTCCATTATAATAACCAGTAGGAAAACATTGAACAGCTGTAACAGCTATAATGTAATACACCCTGTAGCAAGCAAAATATGTACTTGAAATGAACATTGGACAGCGAGTGCAGCCTGACCCAGTTTAGCAGGGGACACCTATATGAACTAGGGTCAAAACTCCTCTTCCGTGATTTTACAACAGGTTAACGCTATCTTCAAGAGCAAGTCTGCCTGCCTGCTTGTGACCTGGAATAAGCTGATTAAATTTGCTCCATGAGTGGAAGGACGTGAAACGGCTATGTGATGGTACCAGTCTGATCTTTGGTCTGATTCAAGCCCATCAAAGCAAAGGCCAAGGAGCCACTCAGGCTGAATCCCACCAGCGGGCTAGTTCCTGAGGTGAGGAGAGCATCGTGTCTGGCTGCCTCTGACTTCTCAAGCAGGCACCCATTGGTACTTGGGACTAATGTCGGGAGAGTCTTTAGAATGACTCACATTTTCAGTTCTGTGGGACTTTAATGATTCTGTTGTGATGCTCCTAGGGCCACCAATGCATGTTTTCTTCAGTGACAAAACCTGCATACTATTAATAGAAAAAGTGAGAAATTGGATGCTAATACTTGTTGTATTTTGGAATCTTGAAAACTAAATTTCTGATTTCATTATTTGAAATGTATGCTTAATAAGAGGAGCTGTATGTAAACTGTCTTGCTTAAATGCTAGATTTAAAACAGATACATACTGAAATACGGATTTTGTCCTATAACTTTTAAATTATTTACATTGACTTTATTAAAAAATGGTACAGTTTGTTTATATAGCCATTTAAAATTCAAATATTTAATATTATTGATTTAGATTACTGAAAGTTTAGTCAATGGCATTGTAAAAAAAAATCTCAAGCCAACAAAGCTCCAAAATTTTTTAAAAAGAGTTTAAGCAGTTTTCTTTTGGTTGCCTGCTGAATTGTTTCATTTATTTTTCTATAATCACTGAAATTGCTTGGAAGAATGAGAGTGCTTATTTATGAATAATTTTCTTAAGCACGCCTCAGTATGTCTCCCAGATCCATAAGCATGAATTAGAAACAGATTTCATACACAATATGACCATAGTGAATAGTAAAAGTAATGACAACTGTCATTGTTAATTCTTTTGGTTCTTTACTGGCCAGAAAAAACATTTATTCAAAAAAATAATCAAAACCTAAATTAATTCCATTAGCTTATATTGTGCCCAGAAAACTGGATTGCCACTGAGGGCAAGGGATTCAGGAAAGCTCCATGTCATAGTCCTGGAAAGAGATTTGTTTATAGGTTTCCTTTTAGTGGCCATCTCAGTGGATTAAACTAGTCCAAAACATGACAGCTTTATCACAGAACCAGTGTGTGTCTAAATAGGGGGGCTGATAAGGAGTGAGTATTCTAATTTAACCATAACTTTAACTATGGAGAGATCCATAGACAAACTGTAGATCATAATCCTGCAATAAGATTCACACAGACTGACCCAATTTCATGCTTATGAATTTAACGAGCATTATCACTTTCAGTTGTAAGGAAGTCATATTCCTCTTCTAAAATCATAAAATTGGCCTATTAGTCAAGAAATGCATGCAAAAAGCAACAAGAAAAACAACAAAAAATCCACCTTTCTGAAATACCTTTATTTATCTACAAGTTTTAAATTATATTTTTCTATTTCCCTTCTTTTCACAATCAGGAAAGATTGGAAGATTTCTTAAGAAATTAAATTGAGGAAGTCATCCTAATGTAATCGGTTGTTTCAAAAACTTGAGGCACCAAGAAAAATATCTTGAGTGATCTTAGAATGGTTATTGTCATTGCCACATCAAAATATAAGCATCAAAAGAGCAAATTATAAAATAGAGAAATAGGGATTCAAGTTTTTGAGCTTGAAAATGCAAAAAGAACGTTACAGGCATTAGCATCTTTGCTCTGTCTTCAGTGGAGAGTTTATTAGTTCACTGTGATTTTATTATATGTTTCTTTTTGCATATAGAAAGCTCCTTTTCTTGGAGCTTCTTTTTGGTGCTTTTCTATTGCCTGATTTGAGGGGTCTGTGGTTAAGGTGATTATTGATTCTTGCTCCTTGAATGGCTGAGCTTCTCTGATTTAGTCAGAAAACAGGTAAAAGCCATTATTTTTACTCTTGCTGGTAGGTGATCTGGCTGCAATATTGATTTTTCAGAGATGGATGAATGCCACAGAAAAATATCTTTTTACAGAGAGGATTCAAGGAGCTCTAGAGATGGTATTTAGGCAGATGATCTCTGTTTGAGTAACATTTTCCCTGAGGTGTGGGTTGGTCCAGGAAAGAGTTTACTTTCCTGATAATAAGCCTTTGGACATTTTCCCAGGTAGTGGAACTAATTCATATGATACATTTGTATGCTGTTACAATCAAATTTTGATATATTAACCTACTTTTCAAAAAAATGTTGTGTTTTAATGTTCCACTCCTAAGCCTGCAGTTAAAATTAATTTCATTATCCTTTCTGCTGTGGCATGTAGAATCTCTTATCTCCAGGGTGATTTTTTCATTGCAAAAGTATTTGAAAATATCATTTGTTATAAACTAACAAATAGAAAATAAACAGCATGATTTCAAATTTAATCTTCAGGTACTTTTGAAAGAAACTAAAAAGAAATGAATCTCTAATATAATATTTTCCGTATTTACATTGGAAACAGCTTTAGGTGGATGAGGTTTGCCAGTGATGTACATTTGAGAAAGTGATATTTCCCTGCGTATGGATCATGTTATACTATAATAAATACGACTGTGAAGATTAGAATGGCAGCTTTATAAATATACAGACGAGGTAATAGACTCACTAGCAATGATCTGCTTGTGCTTATTCAATTTTCCTGCTGGAGGGGAAAAATAAAGGAGAAAAAAGTCCTCTACCTGCACAGAATTGATAAATATGGCATTTATTGCATAAGCACGTACTCAGTTACTTCCTGACCTGGGTAGACTGCTAGTCATAAACCACGTATTTAGTTCCTTTCTTTGTCTTCTTCCTGAATTATAGGTTAATAAATCATTATTTTGGCCTGTGGGCTGTATGCTATCTGCTTTCACTGTTGCCTCACTCTTCTTTCTCTGTGCTTCTCAGCGGTCCATATTTCAAAGACATAGTCATCTCTACTCTGTTCTTTTTCTCCAGGATGTCTCAAAAAATAGTTCTAATGAAAATTTTCTTGTAAAAACATATTGACATACAAAATTTTCAGTTTTTACACCAGAAAACCAGAGGAAAAATTGTTTTTGCAGTTTGTAAAAAATGAATAAAGAGTGATTGTGAAATGTCAACACAAATTCCTAGGGTCACAATATGAATTCTGGACCAGCATGGCAAAAATCAAGAAAAGGATACATTTAAATCACTTTATGCCACTCCTCATCTTCAACTCTTTGAGAAATAGAGATGAGAAGGAGAGGAGAATAGAGGCATTCAGGAGATACACACGAAGTTAAAAAAGAAAATTAATACCTGACAAAAATGAAAGACAGAAAGTTACATCTAAAATTAATGTTGGGTCACTCCTCCATTCCCATCAAGCAACACCTACTGGTGTTTTTTCTCATTCATGCCAAACCTGACTTTGTATTTGGGTGTTAAAATAAGTGCTGTAAGCTCAGCTCTGAATTTCTATAGTCTAAAAATTTCAAATTAGTATTCAGCCTATCCTGATGTTTGTGTTTCTTGACATTTGAAAGACCGGACCTTGAAAACTCACTGCTCAAACTGGAGCTTTCTTAATTTGCCTGTCAGAACAAAAATTAGTTTTCTTCAAGCTACAGAGCATTACTAAATCTCTACTTTAAACTTCACATTTGCTTAAATTAGCGCAGTTGAGAAATGTAGTTGTACTTAGTGCAGTTAGGAAGAAGGGACTGAAGAGCTGAAGTTTTCTCTTCTCTTCTCTTCTAAGGTCAGTGAGGGTTGAATCAGCCCATATGCAACATAAAGCAATATTCAGCTGTTGGGACTAAGGGTTTGGGTTTTTTTCTGGATCATATGATTTAATGAATCAGCTGTAAAAAACTTGCATATTCCTCTTCCCTTTTGTTGACCATCAATTCCTTCTGACATGCACTTGATAAAATATAGCAGAAAGTATTGGCATGTTGTAAACCAGATCAGGGCAAATTGAGACAATGAACATTCCCTACATTGTGAATTCCAGTTGCGTGGAGCAACCACTTTAGGGGTTGAGAGGTTATTCCTCACTGTCCAAATGATGGATGAAAGATATCAAACAGGTGAAGTGTCTTTGTACAATGACTCAAGTAGAGCATGACAAATAAATGAGTATTTTGTATTTAATATTCTCTCCATTAAAAAAAAAAAAAAAACAAAACAGAAAAAAATAAAAAAAGAAAAAGAAAAAAAAGAGAAAAGAAAAAAGATATGTAGCTTTGACATTTAGGGAGGTGGAAGTCAATGCTCACAGCAGCTTAATTTCTTTGGGTAGTAAGTATCTAGGATAGCTTAATGGCTTAATTAATGTTGTCTGTCATTGTGGGTTGCAGTTGTTTAAAAACATTCAGATTAATTTGGATGGACAGGTTTTATTATGGATAGAAATTGAAATAAATGATTGCAATGGTCTGAACATAGAAGTAGTGACAGGTAGTAGGGAAAAGGTGATGAGTGAACAAAACAAAAAAGTCAGGAAACAAGTGCGCTGTAGAGAAAGACGCATAGATCAGAAAATTGAAGGGAAGAACCACAAGATTGTAGCAAGAACTGGAATTGAGAGAATGAGCCCAAGAAACGGGATTTGTTAATTGGTTGCTTCTGATTATTTACTTTTGATAACAGAATGAGGTTATTTTACTAAAATCAGCTAGTTCAGGATTTAGCCCAGAGGCTAGAGCCAGTTGTGGTCTAAATTAGGACAAGTTGTAGAGCAAAAGGACAGGTGTGAAACTGGTAACAGGGCAATTAAGGCAACTTGTGTACAGAAGTATAATTGGCACAGGAAAAAAAAATCAACAGCACAGTTAACCAGAAGCCATGTTACTTTTCTTCAGTTTAAGGAAATTAAAAAAAAACAAACAAACCCAAACCCAGTTATGTTTGCATGTTTTTATGGATCCATATTCCAATAGGTGTATATTTCCAGGACAGCCTTCAGGCAGAGAGAAAGCAGGCGGTTCCTGAGACAGGTAGAGGTGGGAAAAGCAAGGCTTTATGTTTCTCTCATTTCTGGAAGAAGAGGCTGTCTGGGAATATCCCAGGTATAATGAAAGAGTTGTGGGTAAAGGGAAAGCAACTTGTTTTCTTCTCAGCACCATTCTCCTGAGTGCTGAAGCTAGAGCTATGCTGGTGCAGCTATGGCTATGCTGTCATAACAGATTTGGTTGTTTCCCTTCAGCTCTGGCAAGAAGGGAAGAGGCAAAGGCAAGCCCTGAGCTTAGCCAGGCACACAGGCAGCACGATCTCAGCTGCTTATTACTGCAGCCAACACCTTCTCTTGGTCGTTTTGCCAAGCCACAAAACTGAATGTTAATGCCGTAAGGATTAAAACAAAATCCTGTGGGACAGTAGTACATTTTTACTGATGCTGGTGAGAAACACTGAGCCAGGACTGTATCTTACAGTTAAAATTCTATGTTACTGCTGTCAGTGGAAGCAATAATGAAAACATCATCATTGCTGAAGTTTCATTGAGGGAAGTACTTGAATTTTGTTTCTTTTCCCCCAAATGGTAATAATAACAAAATGTCACAGCACAATTGCCAAATGTATATCTTTTAAAAAGCCAGCAGGAAGTGGGTTCAGAAATAAACTGCTATGTGATTAAAAAAAAAGAAAAAAGTAAATCCGCCCAACTGGTGCAGAAGAGAGCAAAAAAAAAATGTGTGTCAGGATCTCTGTAAGACTGTCTTGGCAAATAAGGAGAAGTTCTGGTTTCATTTTTCCCCTGAATGGATAAAGAAGCAGCATTCCATTTCAGAGACCCACCCTTTTGAGATATTCAGTATATATATATGATCTTTTCTGCTATATGTAAATATAGTGAAATTAGATAATGGAAGCGTTTACTTTCACTTCTTATTGAATCTACCTCCAGAAGACAATTATCCAAGTTCTAAGCAGTGAAAATGACTGGTCTTTGCCTGGGAAGCAATCAAGCCTTCCAGTGTTTCCAGTTGTGTGAGAGCCTTCTTTATAGGGGTTCTTTGTTGTGTCTGTTTTATTTTTTCATCCAAGATAAAAGAAGGGAGATAAGAGTTTATATCTGGAAGCAGAGTTTATAGGAGCATTGCAGGGAACAAAGCCAGTAAAACTTCTAATTAGCCAGCTAAAACTAAAAGGATTTCTTCTTTCTGGGTACAAAAACCCAGAAGTTTGTTTTACTAAAACACAGGTATCAATAATATTGTTAAGAGTAACATTTAAGTGTTATGATTGAATATTTGCTATATATTATAAATACATATACGGAAGAACTAAGACATTAGAAGAAATGAGTTGGCAAAACAATGATGAAATGAAAGGGCACATATTTCTTGGACAGCAAATAACACCAAGGACTGTGATGTCATATTGTTTTTAAGCAGAAATTAAAGAGTGTGCCCATCTCCCACCAACCACCTATACACACATATATACACACATGCTACATGCATTCACATAGACATATTTACTTCTCTAAGGTGCACTGCCCTCCCAGCGAGGACTGATGCCCACTCCCTGTTTTCTCTGTTTGCTGCCCGACTCTGCATCCAGAAGAGTTTTGAACCTTGGGTTTTATTTTCAGAATCTGTGGAGGACACCTTTTCCTAACAGAAGAGACAACTTTTTCCTAAGATATGACATATACTTTGTGTAATCAAAGTCTGAAGAAAGAATGTCCAAATTCTGTGGCAAGAAATGGAGCGGTCTTGGTTGTTTTCTGCTGAGTTCTAGTTGGTTTTGGCAGTTCCTTTACTAATAAATCAAAGGGGTGAATGACCGTTCTTGCTCTGAGACCAATTGCCATAACACAGACTGTGTTTATGTACTAAACTCTTATTATCAAGGCCATGATAGCTTCATCAAAACTGCCTTTTGGGCATGGTCATTGGTATGAATTAATCTCCAAAACTTGCCCTTACAGTGTAAGTCATCATGCTAGTTGGTCCAGGCCAAAACCAAGTCAGGGATAATGCTAGTAAGTCAGTAATACAGATGGTGATACTACTGAGCTGTGCTTTCGTGCTAAAATAATTCTACTAAATGAAGTCAGAATCCTCTTTATTTTCATTGGCTTTAGTGATGAGAATCACCAGATTAGGAATCCTAGATGAGCAGTACAGAGAAGCTGCCTTTCCTGCTGGCGGAAGGTCATCCTGCTGACAATGACTTGGGTATGGGCATAACAGTGATAAAGCACCAATTTATTTTATTTTATCTAAATTTTAACAGTTAATTTTCTGGTACAACCACAGTTTTCTTACTCAGTCTTTTTTAACTTGGTATGGCCTGGGTCTCAGGTCCTTTTGATAATGCTCCTTTAAAGGGAGCATTAGTTAATGGGGGATAATTCTGTTTTTAAAAGATTGATCACTAGAGTGAATAAGGATAATAAACAGCTGGATTTATGAGAGAGCAAACAAACAAACAAACAAAATCAAAATAAAGCTTTTCTCCCCTCCAGCAATCTTTTATTTACCTACGTTTTATTTACTTATGTACCTTTTGTCCACCAAGATTATTGAGAGTGATGACTGAACCTATGAAGATATGTACTGCGGCCTCAGCTGGGGTAAGAACGCAAAATTTAGATGCATGCCCTGGCTCTTATCTGAGCTATGGAAAACCTCTTTTTCAAATGCAGCTGGACTAGGACAACTTTTTAATATTATTTTTAATACTGCCTCATTTTTGTTTGAGCTAGACCTGTTTTCTTAGCATACCAAACCATGAGAAAGCAGAAAGAAGAGCACAGAAACAGTCAAGGCAGCATTCAGTGAATGGAAAGTGTGCTGTGTGTTCTCAATTTCACAAGAAAATACCTTGAAGAACTCTGTGAAATGGATATAGCTGGTCAGGGAAGTAGGCATAAGCTCAGTTCAAAATGTTAGCTTTAAAAAGTAACTTTACATTGTGCTTCTACTGCAGGTAACTCAACACAAATTACTCCCCCAGAAAATAGTGTCCTAGCCATAATAATATTACAGAGGATTTTGAAAAGGAGCTTCCCGAGGAGAGGAGAGCAGAGCAGAAAGTTACTTTTTGTTTTGACTCGATGGAAAAAGTCCAGACTCATATGACAGTAAGCTGGAATAGAATTTTGGCCAGAGGTTCTCAGAAACTGTAGGACAGAAAATACTCCCTTTTAATGGAAAAAAGAAACAACGCTTGTATCCTTCTGTAAGGAAATAAACAGGGATGAATTGGTGTCCCTGCCCATGGCAGGGGGGTTGGAACTCGATGATCTTCAAGGTCCCTTCCAACCTAAACCATTCTATGATTCTATGAATTAGCACCCCCAAAAGGTAACATTAGTCAGTACCATCCCACCCAAGAACTCAAGGTCTGCACAGATATTTCTCCATACCCCTGTTCAATAACACCAACTTTTCTTGGGTGAACTAATGAACCAGCTGTGTAAGCACAAAAGGCAGGAAAATAGGGGTTAAAAAAGCCCCAAGAAACCAAAACACCCTCTCAAGACTCCAAACACACTTCACATTCGACCCAGCCTGGAGAGCCAGCGGACGGAGAGCCAGCACATTACAGGAGAAAGGGAAGATGCAGTGACACAGAAGGAATGTGGAAACTTGAAAATAGACTTGGCACCAAGTGAATAGCTGAAATTGATGACCAAATGATGGATGGGTAATATAAAGTGACAATGAACAGAGAAAATTATTTCCCTTGGGAGCAGGCCTTTTTGGGTAAACCATCAGGATATTTGCCTGTAATCTATTTTTGCATGTGATTCTGCAATTAATCATTTCATCCTCAGGCATCTGCACCAATTTGTGAGGCCTTTTCATGCTAGTGTAGGCCTTTCTATATAGATTTCATATAACTATCTTGGATTTTTTTCTTCTCCTGATGTTGACACCACGTTAAGAGCTAAGTCTTGCTTATTACACAGAGGTGGACAAAGGATGTCTTGCAGATTTCGGCTTCTGTATCTTTAAAGTGATCTATTCTTACAAACCAAAAACACAGCCTATATATTATAAAACTCCTTTAAAAAGGCTGTTTTCTTGTTTATGTGGACTGTGTAACCAGAGGAGGACAGGAGATCCTAGAAAGAAAAGATTTTCCAATTAGACATTGCTTCCCTAAATATTTTGAAGTCCAAATTTATTGCTAAAATTCAGAAACTTTTGAAAACTCTACTTACACTTAAGACCTGAATTTCCAACATTTTCACAGAGTCTTCCACATGACATAAGCTTTGAATGTAGTTTTGGACATGATTATTCACTCCAAAGCATTAACTTTTTGTGTTAGAGGAACCGTTTTTTTGAAAGTGAGACTGCCTAGGCATAAAACTGTGTGATGAATCCTTTATGAGACAAGTATTTTTGTGGAAGGCCCAGAGAACCTGCATTATGGCCAGTTCAGTGTGGAGCAGCACTCCGAAGGATGGTGCTGGGTATCTGTATGCAGAGGGCCACATTTCTATCTAGAGTCATCTGTTTCCATTGAAAGGTATTTTGGAGCAAATACTGTCGTTTAGAAAACAAATTAAGAGATTTTATTAGCCTCTTGGATGCGGTACTTCATTTATCTCTCCTATAAATTAGATTTAATATTAACTTGGTAAATTAAAAAATATGTTAAACTCATAAAATATCTGTCTGTACTAGGCCTTTTAAACCACATCAAGGATAGAGCTCAAATTATAGTAGCTGCCATAAAAAAAAACTTCAGTGTAGAGATTCAGCAATTATATCCTTCTCGGAGACAGGAAGATGATATATCAGATACTCTTGGGTGGCATTGCTGAGAAATGCTGACTTTGTAATAGCGATTCTGGTGCATGCAGAGATACAGTGGAATACAATTAGAAATGCTGTGCAGAATTTAAGAAGAGGGAGAAGAAGCTGACAGCCAGGCAGGACTTTCTGGCCACCAGATCTGTTATTCTGAGGAACTACTTAGTGATGCCTGAACGTCTGCTGTACTCTCCTGTTGCATTTTGTTATGCATTTGGTTCTAATCTCTTGGAGTCAAGTATTGCAATTTATGTGATGTACCGTGCTGTGAATCTGGACTCAGACTTCTTACTAATGCTGCTGCAAGAAGAAATAGTGTTACTAATGCAGATGGAAGAGGTACTGACTCATTTCAACAATGCTGCATGCAGGTTGCCTAGGGCAGAGTCAGTGGTCTCCCTCCAAATATCTGGTAGATACAGCTTTACTGGGACTCTGGCAGCAGAAGAGCTCAGGTTTCTGGCCCCAAAGGAGGGGAGAGGATGGACTATTGCTGTTAGCTAGACAGTGACTCCGTCACACCTCTGCTCCAGCCATGCTCTGGGGGCATAGTAGCAAAACTTCTCATGAGAAAAGTGGACTCAACCTGTTGCTGGGCCAGTGGCATAATTTATGAAAGCTATTGGAGGTGCAATCCATAACGGCTACTTTTCCATATATTACATAGTTTAATGTTAGCAGGCCAGGTGCAGAGGAGCCCAAAACTATATATGAGTTCAAAATGATTAGGTATAAAATGATCTTTTCATTGTTAAACATGAATATACAGTCTGTGGCAATGTATCGCAGCAGTGTTACATGAATGCCCTTTTCTTATACCTTTATAGGTGTCGGCTGTTTGTTAAATGAACCTTTGGCCCCGTATTATAGTTGCTCTTCCATAGACCTATAAGGTTATATAAAAGGCTAGCTGGATTATCCAGCCTATTTTCTTGGCGATATGGGTTTGGTTTAGAAAGTTGTGTACTGTGTTGAGTCTCATTTAAAGGCAGCAGGGCTTTCATCATTTCTTATAGCTATAAATTAGTCACTTAAAACATTTACTCTTTGTTTTTGTCAAAAAGTCAAATCCACCTTTTTTTCTGGTTCCCGACTTAGTAGATTTATTGCATGCTCTCACATCCAGTTCTCACATTGACCTTGTAGTGACTTGATGGTTAATCATCTGTCTCTCTCCCCCATCATACCCATACGTCCATTTCAATCTCCCTAACTTCAAGACTTGAGAGCATGTATATAAACCTATACGTACACAGCTGCAGAGATCAGCAGGAGTAGCCATACACTTGGGCCAGCAAGGGAGAGAAGGGGAATAAAATCTTTTTTCTCTTTATCCATGAGACTGTAGCAGCTTAGCTTTCTGATGATTTGTTTAACCTCTGTTGATGAAAACTAGTTTTTATGTATGCCTAAGAAAAAGGAAGAAAAAATAGAAGTCCACATAGGCTTTGTGAATCCAAGAGGATAATTTTTCCTTAGGCTTTACAACTGCAGCTGGGTTATTTTGCACAGAACTTTTATACATGCTGATTTGTGGCCTTGCAATTTGAGCATCACAACTTTTCTAATCTGACTGCAAAGATGCTGATGAGACACATGTTTCTGATTGCAAACAGTATTAGGCTTGTCTTTGAAAGACCAGATAATAAAACTATAATGTTCTTTCTTGTCTATATAACAAAGGCATGATTTATTGCTTTATCTATTTCCTGTTCTAATCAATTTTTGTCAGTATAAACAAAATAAAAATTAAACTTAGTTATCATCTGCAAAACGCTTAAGGATTGTCAAAATGTTTGCTGTTATGAGGAGTATTTCCAGCCACTATTTCCAGATCCTACCCTAAGTGTTGAGCCACATATAGTTGCTGATATGAAAAAAATCTCCATGCATTAATGTAGCAATTCTGATATACAGCAAATACACATGATTTTCTGCATGGGTCTGTGCAAAAAAAAATCAGATTAGAAAATATTTGGATCCCAGGTTTCTAGCTTGATCTTTTATCCCCCCTTGAGAGAGGGAGAGGTCATTACTCAGAAGCAGTGCTTGTAACAACATGAAGTTTTGTATGTCACAGGCTTTTAGCTAATGTGAAGTCATGAGAGAAAAATGTGTATTCAGTTTTCCTGGCTTTCTCCAAATCACTACACAGAGCAGCAGGTGCTGCATGTAACATGCTCAAAATCAGTTGTATGGCTGAATCCAAGCAGCAGATTGCAGACTCGAGGAACACAGTGATCAGGACCCATTGTTCCCCATTTGTCAGCCAGTGTAGAAGTGCATAAAGGTTTTGAGCACCGATTTGTCAACTTTAACCTTTTCAACAACCAGAACAGCAGCATACCATCCCTGATGATGTTTCTAATGTCCTAGGTGGTGGGCAACAGGTCCGTGGTCTCCCTTCTTGGCCTGTGCAGTCTCAGCTATGTAAGCAAGATGCTGGTTACCAGCCTCACAGTACCATGTGCAGTGATTGAAGCTTCAGCACTATCTGTCCCCCAAAGGGCGTGTTCACTCTGGCATATATTGAAAGACATCCTACCCTGCAGATTTGTTTTGCAGTCTATTCACTAATGGGTCTTTTTCTGATCATGATTTATGGAGGGCTTGTAGACAACGAGCAATCCTTTCAAAAAAGGTGGACTATGGATGCGTGCTTGTTCTTCGTGATTCTACTGACTGATGTTGTCACTGATATCGATGTGAACCACATTATTTCTCCACAAGGTTTTTGTTTTTCTTTCCAAGACACTGAGGAAATTCAAGTTCAGGTTCTTGAAAAAGTGAGTTATTAATGTATTTCTTTAACCAGAAAAAAGTAATTCAGAAACACGCTGGACTTCATGTGGCCTCTATGGAAAGCATAAAGGTCAAGCTATTGCTCACAAAAGGCGTATTTTCATAATAGTCTGGCTTCAGCAGCAAAGCAAGTTTAAAATAGTTCTTTATTCAGGCTGAAGCTATTTTTAACCTGGATCATTTAAGTAATCCAAATTACAGCACAGCCATACAAACAGTTGCATTGGTTGGAGCAACTGGAAGGGTGTGAGATGAAAATGGGAACAAGCACCTGGAGGTGGGAACGAGAGGGGCTTACAATGATTTTTGTCTCCAAAGCCATCATGAAACAATAACCAGAGATTACTAAATGGATGTCTGTTCCGTAAAATGAGCAAGACAGACAGACATGTTCTAACTAAGTATACAAGAGCTCCAACTTTCTTCAAAGAAAGTGCCGGGTTCCCAAACTAAAGTAGTTATAGTTCAGGCTTTTGGAAATTACTCTTGAGCAGATTTGGCCACACTGGATGATTTTGTTACAGGACTGTCCTGCAACTCCTATTTGCATAGTGCAGCTTCCACACAGAGAGGTGCTTGTTCCCTTAAGATCAATACTCTCAAATGGATAAATATTCAGAGAGGAGACAGTAGTAGCTAACATTATTATAGTAAAAAATTTTGGTTTGCAAAGGCAGTGGTGTTACATGGATTTTCTTTGTATTTCAGATGTTCAACAGAGTACAGATTTCTGCATCATCAATAGAGCTGTGAACCTAAAGGAATCACTTGGAATCACTCAGTTTCCAAGAATTTCCTTGGAGAAGAACACAAAGGAAATGATAAAGGGAAAACTGTAACAGAACATGAAAGCAGATGAGGAAATAGGAACCTGTGTGAACTACACAGGAAAAAGGATGTGGAAAGCTAATATTTTCTCTTTAAAGAGAATACGAAACTAGGGAAATTGTTTACATGGGGTCTGTGTACCACAAGTGGTTTTTTTTTCTGGATAAAACATGTTGAAGAACTTCGGTTTACCTGCTAATATAGCTTGTAATTTCTGCTATGGATAAACGTAGTGTGCCCCAGAGACAGGCAAGCAAATCAAGTCAGTGGGGCAGAAGGCACAGAGCACTACACTGTGTATCCCAGAACAGTATCAGCTTGTCCCAAAATAGTAGTACCACATGAAAGCAATGCTATTCCTGAATTAATAAATGATGACTCTTGTTATTGTAGAAACAGTGTCACATGTATATTACTCCTTGTTTGAGAGCTGCCACAATCATTTCTGGATTACTTTCTCTGTAACACACCAGTTTATGTTGTGAATATGTATATGAATTGTAAGAATAAAGGAAATCCTGTGAAATAGCAACACCTGAGCAGTGAAATAAAATTTTGGCATGTTAAACAAACCATATAATTTTCAACCTATTTTATGCATTACTTATGATGTTACTGTGTTGCTTTGGAATTGCTTAGTTTTCCTCCACAGCAGTCCTCTGGTTTTCAGCACAGGATTTCTTATCATTTTTTTAAAATAACTGTGGAAAATTTGCCAGAGAATAGACTGAGATAAGCATGAGGGGAAAAAAAAACCCTCACATCAGCTTTTTCACTTTTCAAAGTACTAAAACTTGCATTCAGGTGAATAAGTAATAATTCCAAAATCATCTTTTTCCACCTTTAAGAATACAAGGGAATAGTAAGAAAAATCTCTGGAGATCTGACAAAGGAGACGTGAGAGAAATATAAATGAAAAAATAAATGAAACAGATCATTTTGTAGTGTTAATGATGTGTAGCTATGAAATCCTAGGTTGAATCACCAGAACTACAACGTATTTTCCCTGCTTAGCCCCTGGTGAAATATTTAAAAACATTTTACGGGTATAAATGTGAGTCAGTAGTTTCTGTGAAGTCTTGAGTACTGTTACAAAACCAGCTGAACCTTTTTTCTAGGTTCCCAAGGAGTTTCAAGCTGAAGAGTCTTCAAAAAAAGAAAAAGAGAAAAAGTTAAGCAAAACAAACAAATCTCATGCAATTGAAACCATTTCTCCCTGTACTGCCACCTCACAGGCACAGTTGGTTGAGGTTCCATTCGCTAAGTCCTTCTATTTGAGATTTGTGTGTGGAAGGCATTGGGTTCTCTGCTCTGTTCACTATCTGCCAAAGTCTATAGGCACACTGACATCCGTAGGAAGATCTTTGATAATTTAAGTGAGTTTTGGAAGGTATCCCATACTTCTGATCTTTTTAATGTAGAAGAAAATTGTACCTCTTCATTCAAGCCAGAGATAACAGGAGGCTGGATATGTGGTAATTGACGTGACTAAATTTTTTAATATGGACTGGGATAAAGAAGTATATGAATTATGTCAAATATTTACAAGTCAGTTATCAGGATCAAGTGGTAGGCATTCCTAAAGCTGAAAATAAGCAAATTTATGAAGTCAAAAATCTCAGAAGCCTTAGGGCTCTCATTAGTCTCACTATATCTCTTTGGGGAGCTCCTTGGGGAGCGCTTGGTCAAATGCCGTTATGAACTGGCTGTCCCATTTCTGATACACTTTGTCAGCAAGGGGGTGTTTATTGGGGAGTGAATAAAGGATATAATGTGGCGGTGGTGCAGAAGCAAAGCTCTTCAAAGATAACTATGTCACGATAGTGAGCAGCCTGCTCACTATCACAATGCCGCAATCCCTGGTTGCACTGCGGGACAATGCTAGTGCACTCCACACAAATGTAATCCAGAACATGTGCGAACCAAACTAGCTAGAACTGCATTAGCTGGCATTTTGTACTTTTATGGCACATTTTTACTGGCTGTGTGAGAATAAATGCTCCCTGGTCCAGCGCACAGCCCCCTGGTTAATCCTTCAAAATGTTTTGAACATTTCTGAACCAGCAGAATGGGTTTATACTGGATCAGTGCTTTGTGGCATGTGGCCACAGAGTTTTGGATCTGATAGAAAGAGCCTCAAAGCCAAATTTTGTGTCTTGTTGAACCATAGCCCAGGTAAACATGAAAATAATTTTTGTTCCGTAGTACCAGATACTGCCATGCTGAATGGTTTACAGATGGGACATATGTGGTCCCTGCAATATAGACACATAGAATTTTTCTTTAAAAGAGGGTCAAATTATTGCAAAAGAAAATTTGACTTTATTTTCCCTCTTTTTTTTTTCTTTCTATTTAAATGACCAGGGAATAGTGCTAACCTCATGCTTGTTGTCTCGCGCCCCATGCTTATATTCTTTCACGGACATTGCCTGTATTTGTTCTTCATGGGCAAAATTCCAGAGGGATGCAGCACTTTCTCTCCCTCTTCCTTTCCTTGACCCTGAATACTTATCCTAGGAAAAGAAACTATCCAGAAAGCAGTCAAACTGGAGTCCTTATCCACAACAGGATGCTGCTCGTATACTGCTTTACTTGTTCCTAAAAGCAGATTACTTGTTACTTGTAAAAAGTGATGTTATCATAGAGGAACAAATGGAAACTATAGCACTCTTTCCAGCTCTTAACTCTTCTTAAGAGTGAACATAACTGACTTATCATTTCAATCTAAATGTATCCTGAATTAATAATGTATTATTACCTCAAAGTTATACTACTGGTAGCATCAAGAAACATGATTCTTAATTTTTTCCCTTCACGAAACTCACTTTGCCTAATTATGATGAGACTTGAGAGTCTTTTAAAGGGGAATACATTGATAAGATAAATCTGTGCATGAGACAAGTTAAACATGGAATGACACATAATAAAAGCATCAAGTTTATTGCTTATATCCTAAATTAATCATATTTTAATAGCAACGGAGAACCTCAGTACACTGAGATAGGTTAATGAATACCAAGGGACGAATGAAGATTTCTGTGACACAGAAGTAGTACTAGTGCTTCAATTAAAGAACGCCCAGTTTCTTACCAGCACAAGAAAGCACAGATTTTTCCTGAAATCTTTTCTTCTAAATCTCCAATTCACTGGAGGCAGCAATTCGGGGGGGGGGGGCTGATCCAGTTCCACTGTAGGCAGTAGAAAAGACTCTGACTGGGATTTGGATCAAGTCCTTACTAACAACACTACAGGGTGGGGTTAACGATGTAAAAAGCTATCGTTTCCAGATCTGACTATCTAAGACCAGATGTGCAAGGCAGGAAACCATATGATTAGATTCAAACAATAAATAAAAAAGGAGTTGCCCTTGTTTAGAAGCGTTTTTCACTAGTGGAGATTTTCTAACCATGACAACATGCTGCAGGATTCAGTATTAAAGTCATTGAGTGGCTGAACCTCTATCCAGTGAAGCCTACTGAATCTTTGGGGAGTCAGGATTAGCTGAAAGAGCAAATGTAAGAGATCACTTCATGTCCAGCTAAAGCCAACAAAGGTTTAAATGCTGAACTTTCTTCTGGTTTTCATTTTCTGCATTTTGAGTTACTTATCTTATTTGAGTCTCCTATTGCAGGATCCTTTTAACTGTTGTAGCGTGTTTTCCATTAATAAAAGTAGGCATTGTTTGAAACAAGACATATTCCTTGAAACGAACTTTATCTTGCTGTTCCTTTTCTCCTTCTCTCCCTCCTTCCCTCTCTCCTTCCCTCCCTCCCCCTTTTCTTTTCTTTTCCTTCTCGTCCTCCTCTCCTCTTCCTCCCTTCCCTGCTTCCTTCCCTCCCTCCCTTCTTCTAACTCTTCCATCTAAAAAACAAAAATAACAAAACCCAAAAGAAAAACAAAAAACCCACCACAAACCATCCCCAAGTGGTCTGCATATGACAGTCTTACATATTGCAGCAATTCCCACATCATGGTGGTGACTGAAACGAGCACGCTGTGGGCCCCTTCTCTCTTTTGCACCTTGTATAATAGGAGTTGCCTGTCTAAAATGAGTTGGAAATATTGTTATTCTGATTTGCAGCTTTTTTTGCAATCACTTTTGCAATTTTTTTTCCACTGAGACAAGTGTCTAAAGGAACTGGAAGGCAAATCTGCAATTCTTTAACTTCATGTGTGCTTCACGTGTACAAAGGGAAATTGTGACTCTATGACTTTTGAGGTCAGTGTAGGGAGAGAGAAGGAGTTATGAGGTTACTCATAACTGGATCAGCCCCCAGAACCTAATAAAATATTTGGGCAGCATTTTCAGGATAAAGGGCCCTGTACTAACACGTCTTTAAGACTGAAAGTTTTCACAACTGTGAGTAATTGGATTAGTGTCTGGAAGCAGCCACCATGAAGAAGGTGCCTGAATAGGAGCTGAAGTTAAAGTCTTAGACATACTTAAAACTCTAAATTTACCAGTCACTACTTTCCCATTTATTATCGCTGTACAAGAATGTAAGGATTTATACATTAGCACAAAGGTGGACATTGTCCTGTTTTCATTTCCATTCATTTCTCTGTCAAGGAGGAAATAACCTGCACCTGGAATGCAAACCTCCCCGGCTACACAGAGAGCAGTTAGACAGAACAAAACACAACTGTTATAAATCCCAAGGCAGATGCTGTGAAAGCTTCTCTCTCCCTTGCCACTAGTATCATGTTTATTACTATAATTAAAAGATCTATATAATATGGGAATAGTAAGTGAAGGATAAGGTTAGATGCTAATTTTTTCCCCTCCACAGAGGAACATATTATAGGAACATGAATTTCCCAACAAGAAAATTGGCCAATTTTATTGTGCCTAAAAAGGTAGGTTTAAAAAGGAAGAAAAGTAGCAACATTCCTAAATAATGTATGGAATTAATATGGTACAGAAGGCAGAAGATGGGTTTCTAAGCTGTAGTTCAAAACCACTGCAGAATCTGTATGCATGGAAGGAATCGACTCTTCAACTTGATGGAGGTCAGCCTGTTCTAGCTAAGGTCATTCTGATTAGTTTGGGCAGCTACTGAGCCAGCTGGTAAACAGATGCTTTCTTATAAGTTGATGGTTTAGAATAAATTAGGCCGAATGCTTTGATTGTGGTTGATGCAAGAAGCCTGATAAACACCGCCTTGTATTTTCTTTATTTTCTGTTTGAAATTTTTAGGCAGCAAAAATATAGTATTATACTTAAAAAAAAGTAAGTTGACAACGTATAAAATCATGAACTGAAAATGTGCAAAAGATTTGTCTGAGCTACACCACCCCACCATCGCTACTGTAGGCATTTTTGTGGGTCTTTGTAGCAACCCTGTGGGAAAAGTGCCCTTTTTGATTTATGTTACAGTAATTCCCTGAGGCACCGAGCAGGTCCTGGGGGTACTCCTTCCTACCAGGTGTTATGTGTATCCGACTATGAGACAGACACACTTTTGTGATTTTTGCAAGGAAATAACAATGTCTGCTATGAAAGCTGCTTTTCCCCTTCTGGAAGGACACAGGATGGACTCCCATCAGTCAGAATCAGTCTCAACATTTAGTTCAGAAGGTGCTTAACTCCACATACCAAACTGTGTTTCAGGAAGATGGTGAAGCTGTGCATGTCTGGACTTTCCCTAGAGACGGATGGGCAGCAATTCTTATTCTTTTTCATTCCCTTTCTGCCTCCCCACACCTTGTTATCTGGGAGGGGAGGAGGTTCGGAGTGGGAGGATTGTTGCTTGATTTGGTTTTTCATGGATCGTATTCAGGCTTGGCCTTAATTAGATTGTCTCAGAAAATTTACAGTGGCTGATAGTCTCCAGTCACTAGCTGTTAAGCAAACACAGCCATGGATACACTGAGCTGGATTCTCCTGTCGCTTCCTATGTTCCCACTTTCGCCGCTCACCTAGTGGCATATCACTGATTTACACCAGTGCAAATAAGATCCATCTGTTGGCTTCGGCAGGCACACACTGGTTGTTGCTCTTGTTAAATGATACCTTTGTGAATTGTCATTTCTGTAGGTATCTGATTCCAAAACAATAAAAGCAGGGGGTGGAGTGGCAGGGAGGGATGGGACAGGGACAGAGGAGGGGCTCTGTACAAGTACCAGGGGTCTGCAGAGCAAAACCACCTGTTGGTAGAAGTCTCAGATCTGCCCAAGTTTGTGGTGAGCAGCAGTGCTGCAGCTGGTCAGTTTTAAGCTCATCAGAAAATGCCGACGATGAAGATGAATGCTGGGTTTCTTTCATTTAAGTCACAACAACCAACATCCTATGAAACAGAAACTGTTGAGCACCAGAGCACGTTGCTGATAATAGATGCATCTAGTAGCTTATGGATGCTGCTAGCACGTATAGCCAGCATGCCTTACAATTTTGTTGCAAACTTTGGCATATGCATATGTCATCTACAGCATAAAAACATCAGCATGCAGTGTATGCAGATGTATGTGCCTGGGCTAACGCACAAGTTAAGTGCTGAAATGAATGTGAACGCCTGCTTCAGTTTATCACTTGTGGAACCACAGTACAGAATAAAATTTAACTGCCTGGTCATCTGTCAGCAGATATTTTTATGCCATGGGTAATGTAAAGAACTATCAAATTTTGTCACAGAAATGGGAAGCATTTCGTGTGTAAGTTAGCAGGATCTAGACATTGCTTCACAACACTGCTAACCTGGACATGAGATAGTGCAAAAGATGCAATTATGTAGTAGAAATAGGCACCTGTAGTGAAGGAAACTTTTTCCTAAAATTTTACATTAACATGTATAATTAGAGAGCGGAGAAGAGGCGGTTAAAAGAAATGTTATAAACTATGGAGAAATTCATTGCAACTGAGAAATGACTGGAAATGGAAAGCACTCTTTTAGGCTTTAGTCAGCAGATGTCCTGCCATTTGGGTTCAGCACTGTTCATGCTCTCAAATCAAAATCACATGAGGGCCTTTGGGAAGCAAAGTTTTCAGACTGTTTCCCCCTGCGATCTGTCAGAAGTTTTCCATTAAGAAATACCACCCTGGACTGGATCTTGTTAAGATCATGACTCTGATCTCAGCCCTTCTTTCTCTCTCTCTAATAAATGACCTTTCATAAGGATTTCTTCACTACTGATTGTCTGTTCTTTTCTTCCTCCAGATAATTTTTTATCCTCAGTGTCAATTTTCTTTCTGTCTCTTCCCCCAAAACTTTAAAGGTGTAACTTCCCTAGAGAATTCACCTCTTTCCAGAACCAGAGTGAGACTTAGCTTCAAGGAGACTTCCCCCCCCACACACACATTCCAGCCCCAAACCTGTGGGTTTTTCATTTAGCAGGAGCTGTGCTTGCAAATACCTGCCATCAGCCTCTGGACATGCCGCTGTGAGCTGCCCCTCTCCTCCTGGGGGTCAGAGCAGCTGTGACAAAGCTGCCAATGATGCTTGGCATCCTGTGGCCCTGGGACATGCTGGCGTCACTCCTGAAGCTGTGACCTCTATTCAGCTGGTTGAGCACTCACCAGAGGACTGATGCCATTCTGCCTCTTGACTGTCTGCCTTTTGGGAACAACTAGGGCACCACACGTCTTTCACAGGTATCTACTTTCCCATTAAAAAGGCCATAAGTTGGGCAACACTTCAATTTGACTCTTTGTGTGATGGATACAGCTGGGGACCATACACACAGAGTAACTGAATATGGAGCCCATCTTCAGCACAGCCTTTGCTGGAGGAAGCTGCATCCTCGTTTTACTTCCTGGCCTCGTGTATCTCATCTGAATGACCGGGAGATTATTAGATCAAGAGCATACATAAGATGTGGGTTCATGAGTGACAGAAAAGTGATCAACCCTGCCATGAATGTGTACCATACTGACAGAAAGCATGAGGAAAGGCTTGAACAGTCAGCGTATGAGATTTGGCAGTCTCCCTTGCAGTCGTATCTGAGCTCCAGGGCTGCAAAGACAGCAGGGACTCTGTGTGCTGCACCACCACTCTGGGAAACTCATCCCCTGGGCTAGGGCCAGAAGTCCCCATGATTTGACCTACACAACTGGGGTCCAGGGACTGGAATATACTGGATTTAAGGATTCTGACTGCTTTTTAAATGCTTTTTCTTTTTCCTTGATAGTAGCTGTATCCCTTTGGATTACACTGTTATGCTTAGGAATGGTTTCTGAACACATCCTGAACCACGGGTAAAGATGTTTTCTTTCATTCTTTCCACGTTGCCAGTCTTCCTCACATAGACCTACCACAATGTGTCCTGTACTGTGTAATCAAACATGGAAAAGAAGACAAGCGTAACACAGCTCAGCTTTGTGGTTCACCTCATACATGGCAACGCTGACTCTGAATCATCACGCCAAAGCAAACCCTGGTCTCAACCCCCGGTTTAGTGCGATGTGTGAGTTTTATCTAAGTGGGCCTGACAATTGATATGCTGAGATCTGCAGTGCCTAAATTAAAGTATTTATATCAAGAAATCAATAAGCCTCAACCAATTACTTCAAATGAAGCTCAGGATGAGGGATAATCTCAGGACATTAAAATAACAGAGACTGATGCGATCAAAGCAACCATCTAAACCAGTGGTGCTTAGTTTGCTTTTGTTGGTGGTTCATTTTGGAGTGGTTGGCTATTTGAAAGCTTGAGAGATACCCTTGAATCCTTACCCTGAATGGGAAAAATTGCATATCTCCACAGTTGCATTCTGATCTTGTTCTGGTTTAGATTATATTTATTATTAAAAAATCCCTCATGCTTTATATTATTTTCACATGTTGTTTATGAAGGGTTAACAGCTGATTATTATCTGTGATACAATGCAAGCGATGTATTGCAAATGGTTATGAGCACATCTGTAGAAGATACAGAATATTACAACGTACCTATTGATCTGCTTGATGTTGTGGCAATTGACTGTGGCATTTATTAAAGCAGGTATCATTACTTACCAGGAAAAAAATACAGCACAGAGAGTGGACAAAGGGCCAAGGAACTCCTGCAGTTTCGAGGCCAGTGCATGAACTTTCCTGCCATCTCTCCTTGTTCAGTGCAACCTGGCTTAACTTTTAAAATGAGCCTGATGCTCTGCCCACAGTCATGCCTGCCCCATAATTTTTCTGCTTGTTTTGCAGATGTTTGCTGGGGTAATCTCTGTGCTCTAGCGTGCGGTGGCTGTAAAGGTGAGATGCAAGGCTAAAGCTCTCTTGGGTCATATTCACATAGAATGCCACTGAATATGAGAGTGTTTTGGATTAAGATCAGCTGCTACATGAGGTTTCCAGAGCTTGACTTCTGGGAGACGGAGGGGGCTCAGCTGCACACAGTACGTGGTCCGAGTACAGCTCCCTGCTCAACTTCCTTTCATGTTAGAAGGACCTTGGACCTGAAAGCCCTGGAAAATAGCTCATTCATTTCTTAACGAATAGTTTAGTAAGAGGTCAGAGTATGGCCCTCTCAGCCTCCATGTTGAGAAGCAAAGCACAGAAAGTAATTTATGCCTTCCTCAAATATGAGCCCACTGAATGTTTAAGGAAAATGGACCTATTCATGGTAGAAACTGAGTTTATAATTTGAAAGGAGATTAATGCTTTATGCTGGAATATATCAGAAAAGAAACTAGTTAAAATAAGATCCAGGTATTCCAATAAGGAAATAATTAATTAAAGATTTTAACACAGCTGATCGTTTCTAATTCTGGATCAAATTATAACCTCCAGCATATGTCAACAAATGAAAAAAAACCTTTTTTATTGTCATAGCTGTTATATGTTGTCCTCAGTTGCCTACAAAATACTGATAGAAATTGTCTGTATGAAGAAAGCAGTACATACAGTTTTACTTTGTCATTGAATATTTGGAATTTATAGACATAGTAGAGCCCTGCAACGAAATATAAGTAGAGCTATAAATATATGCATAATCTTTGGTGAGGCAAATGAGGTCCACTGAATGTCCTGCACTTTTCAAAACTTCCCAAAAGCCTTGTTATCCTCAGGGTAAGATAAACTTTAGCCATCAGTATAATGATTATAGATGGAATAGATGCATAGCATTTTTGCTAGTTAAAGTACAATTTTAAAAAGTTTGTTTTCCAGGAGAGTTTTAGATTCAGGAAAATCTAAGAAACCCCCTTTATCCTCAGTTTCTGATGGCTTCCCAATTTTCACCTGTTGATGAAAAGTAACAAAACACTAAAAGATGCAATGCAATCTTACTGCTCAGTTGGATAAAGTCTATAGCTTTGACTCTCAAATTATGTTTGGCTGCAAGAGTATATGCAAACCCTTAATAAGTCTTAATAACATTTCAGGACCAGCATTCCTCACATATCTTTCTTTCCACCATCCCTCCTTGGTTGCAGTAAAACTTGTAAGTAGTTTGTCCAGGCTGCTTTGGATGATCAGAGCCACCTATAAAAAGACGAGCGATCAAGCTGTGTGGCCTACAACAAAGGTATACCATGTACAATATTAAGAATTATTCCATTCATTTTATTCATGTGTGTGGTCTTGCATATTTCTTGCCCGTTGTTTACATTACACAGAATATTTTTTCTGGTTACTCAGAATACGATATAGATATAGTACCTCTTTCCTATTTAACTAAGCAAGCTTTGCGCTCAGCCATAAAGTCTTCACTACTGAAGTTTAGGATCAAGCTAGGAATAGGTGAATGGGTGTTTCTAGTGAAAGAACCATTTAGTTTAAAATATTTGAGGGGAATGATTTGTGGTAACCATTTGTGTATTTATATGAGGACTTGTATTTGACGCTGATTACCCCAAGGGAAGATTTTAATGAAGTTTTATTCAGGGAAGTCCATATGTTTCAGTACCAGCAGAAGGAATAAAATGACACATTTCATCTATTTTAGTTAAATAAAAATTCTTGCATCTCTTTTTATCTAAATTATTCTGTTCCATTTTACACGCACATAGTTTCCTGTGAAAAAAGTGACTCCACGAGTTCTTCATTGAAGCAGTATTCCTACTGGTTGAAAATAAAATAACAGAGGCATTCCATCTGCCTACCTGTCTGTTTGCCTGTGTATGTATGTAAGTATCTATCCTCACACTTTCAAGCCTGTCTATTCCTGTACTTTTAAGCCTTTTGTCAGATAGTTTCCCATCCAAAGAAGTGTGGGGTTGGGTTGGGTTTCTTTTGCCTTAATTTTGTATTTGGTCAGCTTCTACTATGTGACTGGCTGCTTCTTGTTTTTTCTACTCTTTCTTCCTCCTGCAAATGTACCACCCCTGCTTGTTGCTATTCAGTCACCAGCAGGACCCCTCTGCCTCTATTGAGGCCCCGCCTTGAATACTGTGTTCAGTTTTGGGCCCCTCACTAAAAGAAAGACATTGAGATTCCAGAGCGTGTCCAGAGAAGAGCAAAAAAGCTGGTGAGGGGTCTGGAGCACATCTTATGAGGAGCGGCTGAGGGAACTGGGGTTGTTTAGTGTGGAGAAAAGGAGGCTGAGGGGAGACCTTATCGCTCTCTACAGCTACCTGAAAGGAGGTTGTAGAGAGGTGGGGTTTGGTCTCTTCTCCCAAGTAACAAGCGATAGGACAAGAAGAAATGGCCTTAAGTTACACCAGGGGAGGTTTAGATTGGATATTAGGAAAAATTTATTCACTGAAAGGGTTATCACAGAGGCTGTCCAGGGAAGTGGGTGAATCACCATCCCTGGAGATATTTAAAAGACAGGTAGATGTGGTGCTTAGGGACATGGTTTAGTGATGGTTTTTGGCAGTGTTAGGTTGATGGTTGGACTTGATGATCATAAAGGTCCCTTCCAACCTAGACAATTCTATGATTCTATTACTTCAGTTTTTGATACTCTTTTATTGTTAGAGGAGGTATAAATATATTTTGTCATAGAGTAATTGTCTTACTCTGCTTAGAAAACACACTTCACAAAATGTCAGCTTGTTTTTATGTTATCTTCACTTCAACTCAGTCTTGTTCTTTCATGAAAACCTTCATTGTCCACATGTCAAAAGCCTCCAAATCCCTATGCATATCATTGTGTTTCATCTCTTCACCACCTTAAACCTCTTAGCTAGTAAAAGAGTCTTTCTGAGGCTTTAATTTTCCTTATAGTCTTCTGCCTTGGCCCTCTATTCAAATTACATCCTGTGCCAAAAGAATCCTACCTGCTTCAGGTGTACTCCTGGCGAGCCATAAGGCTCTTCTCTACATAATAGACTGAAAGAAATTTGTCTTATACGTGGTCTCGCAGCACATGAACCTGAGGCCAAGTCTAGCAAGGTGAGAAGAGCTGCAGGGTCACCTCATTACAGACTAGTGTAATGGACACAGCATGTTCTTATTTTGGCAATATCGTTGCACCCACCCTGTGGATATGTGCCCCTTACCAATTCCCTTAATGACACCTCTGTCTTCCCCCATGAAGTTCGTGACAGGATCATGGCTTGTCTCAGAGCCTCATAGCAAAAGACTATCAGACTGAGAACTTAAAGACCTTAGCAACAAGATTCCACCCTTTTTAGCACTGAAAATGCATTTAAAACAGACCAGATGTGTTCCCAAATGTAAAGACAAGTTAGGAGTAAAAGCTTGTTTGATTCTTGATACAGACATTCATTTTTAATTGAGACTAGTGATTTGTTCTAATTAAGAATCTGTAATACCATCATAATTTGTTTGGGCCACGGTGATTTTCTCTATTTGACAGGATCATTTATAATAATTAAATTAAATAATTTCCAAATTAAACAGCCATAAGAGGAGAGAAAGAGTGTTAATATATTTTTTCTGAAAAAAAGACTGAAATGAGCCATGGCATTATCCTGATTCTAGTACAGCTGTTTCAGTTTTCAAACTTCTATTCTTTTTCTCCCTCATGGTTTAAAATACAGTGTGAAAGAAATAGAAATGAAAAGAAACGTGAAAGGATATATTGCTCTGATTATTCTGTGCAAGCAAGAGTAACAGCAAAATACGAGGCCGTTTATTTTATCTATTTGTTTATTTCAAGCTATTTAGAAATATGTTGTTCTGCCAAAACCCTGAGTGCAAATACACAACCTTTTGTAATAAATCTTGGGAATTAAAGCCAACTTCCATATGCTGCAGAGAAAATAAACCTGTTGTGAAAGACCTTACAGGAACAACCGCTGTGCAATATTTGTCCTCAGGTGTGCATACAGCTTCCAGGGTAATCAGCAGAAGGAACGTGCATCCCTTCTTTTATCTCACTGGACCTCCATAGAGATTTATGAATCATCAGGACTAAAGAACAAAGTCTAAACCTTATCAAAATCCCCCAAATACCTGCTGGTGCAAACTAGGATATTGTCTAGTTTCAGGTTTGTTGCTGGAAAAGCTAATATGGCTCTAAATTGTATAGGGAGGTGAATTATGTGCGTATATATGGGTATAAAGTGAAACAGTTGTCTCTTACATCTGCTTCTTGCACATACCTGTCCCAGGTTATTCTTTTCCAGGATTCTTTGACCTTATAATTTGTCTTCAAGCAAATGGGCAAAAAAGATGGGGAACGAGAGGAGTCTGAACTCCATCTCAAAAGACACTCACTAGCAAAATGGAGCCAATGACTGAGTGCTGTAATTTCCTGTTGATGCAGTTAAGAGCAGGAGTGATACAGCAAGTTTATTTCTCTAAGGCAAAATAAGCACATAGTGCACCACTACTGCAGTGCAGTGTGTGCATTACCCAGATCAAGGACTTCACCTCAAGCCATGGGGAGACTAGTTAGCACTGACCTAAACCCACTGAGCATTATTCTGGAAGACAGTTTGTCTGTTCACAGCGGCAAAAGTTTTGGCTGTGAGTTTTAACTTATCTCTTGAGCCCATTTAATTTATTTCTATTTTAATCCAGAATTGTATTTTTTACAGGGAAACGAATGTGGGTCTTTTGTAAAGCAGGTGATTTCTTGAATAGGCTTTCTCATTTTTAAATATTGGGAAAGAAATAAGACTTCCGTGGTCTCCAGACAAATGAGACTTAGAGGTTGTAAGTCTTTGACTTCCAAATTGACCTTTCGTTACTGCTGAGTTGCTGTCAGCCATGCAAGACTTGACAGAACAAAAGTGGCATTAGATTTCAGACACATTAACCACCATACTCTGTAGTCCAAACTCTTTAGTGCATGACCTGAGAAGTAACTCTAGCTTGCCGCCACACATGGCAATATATAGATCCTAAAATCAAGCTCATTAAAATATTTAAATAAACAAGACAAAGGAGAGGAAAAAGTGGAAACAAATGAGCAGCAGCTAACAGAAGCTGGGCTTGGCAGCTATGTCCCCTTCAGAAACTGATTATGTGGATGTTTCCATCTCTTAAAAACCGCTTTACTGTAAAACAATCAAACACCAGAAGAATGGAGTGAAGGAAATTAGTATGTGTGCTTAGAAAGTAAAAAAAACCCAAAACTTTAATGACTTGGGCTGTGGTTAAAATAGACATGTTCTGTAGAGATTTCACGTACTTTAATTTCCTGTTCTACCTGGGTGTGATCTGTCCTTGAGTTCTTCAGGAATGCCAGATCTGAAATCCAGCATGATTTCTTATTCTCCTTTGACCACTGATTGAAATGTTTTGAAATTAAGCAAAAGCTTAATGGGTTTGAGGGCTCAGCTAGAAGACATCAAAATTTTTCTTTAGTCTGGAAATCCCAGAGAAGGAGATTTCATCCACAGGCTGCAGGTGTGATTGCAGGCTTCCATGTTTTCATTCTCTAGTCCTTACTGAAGCAAAGACACAGAAATGTAAAGACACAGAAAAAAAAATGAAAAATATGAAGAAACTCTACAAGAAGGAGATAGATAGACCCAAGTAAAAATCTAAATTTCTCCCTAATCTCTGGGAGATCTGGGCATAGTTATGAAAGCCTTGGCATTTAAGAAAAGAGGTCTAGGTTTCAAATCTGAATTTCTTATTTCGGACACACATGTAGTCGGAAGTCTACATTTTATTTTTGACTTGGATGAAAACGTAGCTTAGCTGGATCAAGAGCATTCTCTCCTTTTCCACATATATATATTTATAGAATGAAAACACTGTATTGCTCTGTGGTTTTGCTGTATGAAACTCAGAATTAAAGTCTGCTTTTCCAAAGAATTAAATAGCCTCTCAAAGACGATTAAGACAATTTTGAAGCTTCTAGTAATTGATTGAAAGAGCTGGAGCCACATGCCACTAAGTACAGAACTGGTGCGAGTTCATACTGCTGCTTCAAATTTGTTCAAAATATTTTGATAGGGTAATTTTGTCCTGGCAGACTCAGGATCAGATCAAGTATCATCTGTTCTCCTGCAGCTACACAAATGCAGCCCAAGCAACATATGGTGTGCTCTGGCACAGCACGCATGCCGTAACTGAAACACGATCACACGCTCACACCAGACCTAGATCAGATTTCTGTTGCTTTTAGTGCATAGATCAAGTATCAATGAATAAGGAACCACTAATTACTTGCCATGGTTTTAAAAGAAATACCCCACTATCAGTCCCACGTATCGGCCTTAATGCTGGGAGATGCTGAGTCTTCCTCTCCTATCTGATGTAATGGGGTTGTCAGTTGGGCTGCTGGTGAGCAGAGTAGCCGAATCACTAAGGGACATGCCGTGTTGGGGAGGTCTTAACTGAGGGACGGCTCAGCTGTGGCCACGGTTACACATCTGCTACCGTGAACAGCATACCCGCTTTCTGGGCCTTCAGTTAAGCAAGATCTTTCAGTTGCTGCTGCAGGGCTATTATTTGCACAGATGCATGCACATGCACACAGGACACGGGTGTTTTCTTAGAACTTTCTGGCCAATGTCCAATTAATCTTTAACTGGCAAAATCTATATTTAGAAACTGCTTTCACTGTGACCTTTCTTCAGAAAATGTATTTTGGTCCTACGTAAGTGGGATTCATTAAATGTTAAATAAGTAGTGCATAAATATTCTCAGAGTATTAAGCGAAAATATTTTCTTTTTGGTACTTTCTGTATCTCCTGTTCCACTTCCACAGATAGAAAAAAGCATCTATATATGTCTAGTTGCAATTTCATTCAGTCCATAAAAGAGGAATGCGGAAAAAAAGATAAACAAATTTTAGATTTCTATAATAAAACTGGCTTTTCCAGTACTTTATATGTGGTATAACTTTGGGGGAAAATGAAAAAAAAAACCAAAAAGAAAATAGAGAAAAAAAAATGGTTTGGGATGTTTGCTGTCAATTTCAAACTTTTAAAACTTTTTTTTTCTGGAAAAAATACCCAGGTTTTTTTTTTTTTTAGATTTGTAACAAAGCAAAAGAGTGAAAGATTAATTTTAAATGTGTTAAAACATTCTGTTTTGTGAAAAACAAATGTTTTGTTTCAATTTCCGACTTTCAAAACCATCTACCATTCATAGTTTCTAAGAAACTAAAAGGAAATTCTCAGATAGAAAACTATTTCAAATGGATCTGTTTTTAAAGTATGGAAACATCAATTTATTTCTTAACAAGAAGAATACATATTTTCAAAGCAATTCTGTAATGCTGAGTGTACATTTTTTCCTAGAAAAGATTTATGCATCTGACTAATCAGTTCACACCTGTGTGAAATGACTGTAAGCAGATGTATAATGCTTCTGTTATAATGTGGTATGGCTTCCACTCACAGGGGAAATCCTGGCTCCAGCAACGTCAAAGAGAGTTTCTCAAACTCATTTCTTCACACCTAATTCATGTTTCATCCTTAAGAATCAGTGATTTCACACCAGTCTAAACGTTGCTACTCTTACTGGTACAGTTGCCAGATCACTCACATTAAATATGCTTAATATCTCAACAATTCAGATTTTTTACTTTATCAAGGGCCAAAATAATGGTTCATGCCCTAGATATTTCCTGTCTAGACTACTATATTGGTCTTTTGGACAGATTTCATGCTTTTTCCATTGTTGTTTTCAAAGTGAAATGTACAAAGCTCTGTAGCTTGTTTCTTACTTCTCTAAGCTCTCAAGAAGATGATGGGCCTGTTTTCTTGGCTCGTAATATTAGAAAATTATACCCCTGGTGAGGAATCAATCCTTTATTTATATTTGAGTTGCGATTAGATGAGAAAGCAAGAACTGATTCTCTGGTTTAATCTACAATAGAGTCACATTTAGATAATGGCAAACTTACAGCGGTGGCCTCTGAAGTATCCTATTTATTGCGCTCTGATGAAAGATGATAACACCCCGCATTCAACGAGTCAATAGAGACACTGAGACGTCAAATATTCAGGTGAGTTTCATTCATTATTTTATTCTTGTCATGGTTTCAGCTGGGACGGAGTTAACTTTCTTGCTAGCAACTGGTGTGGGGCTATGTTTTGGATTTGGAATGAGAGACGTGGTGGTGCACTGATGTTTTCCATTGTTGTTAAGCAGTCATGGCCTTTTCTGCTTCTCGCACTGCCCCACCAGTGAGTAGGCTGGGAGTGCACAAAATGCTGGAGGAGACATAACAGGACAGCCGACCCCAACTGACCAAAGGGCTATTCCATGCCATACGACATCATTCTCAGTATATAAAGTTGGGGGAAGAAGAAGGAAGCGGGGGGGATGTTTGGAGTTATGGTGTTTGTCTTCCCAAGTAACCATTATGTGTGATGGAGCCCTGTTTTCCTGGAAATGGCTGAACACCTGCCTGCTGGTGGGAAGCAGTGAAAGAATTCCTTGTTTTGCTTTGCTTGCATGCGCGGCTTTTGCTCTACCTATTAAACTGTCTTTACCTCAACCCACGAGTTTTTTCTCACTTTTACTCTTCCAGTTCTCTCTCCCATACCAACTGAGGGCAGTGAGTGAGCGGCTGCATGGTCCTAGTTGCTGGCTGGGGTTAAACCACAACAGTCCAAACACAGTAAGTTAGCTGTCCCATCTAAATTTACCTTATGATCTCCACCAGCATCTCCAGATAATAATTTATCTGAATTATCTTACATGCCTGTCTTAATACATCTTATACACCGTTTTTAGGACACCTGTTTCAGTGTACTGAGGGGTCTCTGAACCTAAATAAGACTACATCAGATACTTAACTTTTAGATAGCAAAATTAGATTGGAATAATACTGTCCTTTTCTGCTGGATACCTTGTAATTTGTCAAGGATTTCTAAGAACTGTAGTGACCATCCGTAGAATGGTAAATATGGATAATTTTAGAGTGGTTGAACAGGTCATCGAGTGATTAATAAGCCATCATCTGTTATTTTTAATTGCAGTTTGATCTTGATCAAATTTATTATAACATTCAATAAACTGCGTCCAGCCTTTGCCTCAATATCTTGTTCTCTAGCATTTGATTGAATGATCAGTCAGAATACATAGCATATATTTTAATTAATCAATTTTCATTTTTCAGGTTTTTTCTAAAACTTACTTACTCCCTGTATTTCTTCAATATGTTCGTCCATGCACAATTTTCTATCTATTGTCTGAATGTTCTTTGGAAAATTGTGACCCAAGAGTTGACTCATTGACACCATGTTGTGGTTTCTTTTGTACTTGGGGCATAGGCAGCTTCACTGCTTATGTGATTTTGTAACCTTTGAGATTTCAGCTGAGTGACTTTGTTCTTCTATAATCATGAATTTTGTTTTACTGTTTTGTATTTAACATGTTTTTATACAGGGAATGCTATTCATGCACGTTTCCCAAACAGTACTCCAACAAAGCTCAAGTGTTCTGTTGATCTCATTGTGAAAAGTTTTTAACAAAGATTTTTGGAAGCTTTCCAATAAAAATGCAACAGAAGCAGACAGGGAGAGGTTAGGCAAACAGTGCTGCATTATACATAGACACATATAATACTGTGCTCAGGAAAGGCTAAAGAAATATAATTGCTCAAAGGGACCATTTATGGGGAAAACCAGTAATAAACATAAGTAAATGTTTCAGAATGATCTTTACTTTGAAGAAATGATGAGGACCAATGCCATCGCTAGTCTACAGGATTTTGTCTCACTACAAAACTTTCCAGTTTTCAATGGTATGTGAACCAAGCAGTCTTTCAAAAACACTTCAAGATGCTTTTACAAATGTCTAGTTTTATCCTAAATCTTTTCAAATATCAGCAAATACAGAGTGAGGGTGGTATTGATTGGGTAAGGTATAGGCTATGCATCTTTTACTATTCCATGTTGTTGAAAGTAAGTTATGGTTACCTTATGCTATTCCAATGAACATTGTGCAGACTATATTATCTAAACCTCAGTGTCATATGGTGTCGTCTTCTACTTCTGTCTTCTTTCAGAGAGTATTTATTTACCATGGCCAGGTCTACAAGCCAAAATTCTCCATGTTCTTTTCTCTGTGAAGATATTCTAGGCAGCTAGCCAATTCCTTATTCTCTGTATTGGGACAGATGAGAGTGTACATGGGCCTGTTTGTCATCTCACAGCTGATACATGCTTCTTTAGAGAACAGGACCTGGTAGGGCTAAAGCAGCCTCTGGGCTGTGCTAACAGAAAAGCAGGTGACCCTAAGGATCTCCTGACTGATCCCAGTCTCTTTTAAAAATCTTGATGCTCAGGAAAAAAAGGCAAAATTTTTAATTTTGTATGAAGGAGTTGTTCCTTCCTTTGTAACGTTCACTCACATACAAACATCAGATGTTTCATCAGCTACTGAATTTTGCACAGGGAAACCCCCAAAATGCTCTTCTTTTTTTTTTTTTTCCTTTACCTTTTTTTTCAGTTACATTACTGTGGGCTTTAATGTGAATCCATGAGATATTGAATCTTTGTAGCATGGATAAAAATGTCACTGTTGCAGATGGAAGCACTCTTCTAATAAAACAAGCCTGATTAATTTCGCTAATGCTCTTGTTCTGTTAAAGACTTTCCCGTTTCTCGAAGAGAGGTATCAAAAGTTGAAACCTGGGCTACCAGGAAATTGAGATTTTCTCCACTGGGCTCATCACTAGTTAAATATTAATAACATCTGAGCCAATATGCTTTGAGTATACGCTAGATTTGCCTCCTTACTCTACATCATCTTTGAAGGCCAAATTTCCCCTGGTCATCACACCAGTAGAGAACAGTTATTTATCCAAGATTGCTGTTTTGTTTTTCCGGCACTGGTATGCGTGCATTAGTAATATGTGCTAAACATATGTATTTCCCCTGTAATATTAAATTTCAAATGCATTTTTGTCATCCCATCTCTTCAGCCTCTCTCAATATAGAAGATCCTATAGTATTGCTTCACTCAGCTGCTCCACTTTTTTAACTCTGCTATAGATCTAAATACATGGCAGTTGTAACAAGTGTATTTATGTGCCTAATTTTAAGCTTGCTGAGTGAAAATCACTAAAATTGATTTAGAAATTAATGCCTTTAGAAGATGCAATAGCACAACTTTGCTTGCCATCCGTTAGTGGAAGTTTAATAGTGCTGCCCACAAAAAAGCTATGAGATCTTAAATGCTTGCTAAAACTCTTACTGAACTTTCAAAACTAGCCACTGTAAAAGAGGGGATTTTGGTTCAGTTGTGGGGTCGTGTTTTTTTTTTTTTTTTTTGTAGACATTGCCTAATACAATGAAGAGAGTTAAAAATTATAAACATATTGGCATTTCATTTCAATGCTTATGAAATGAGACGATTTCATACAAGAATGAAACAAAAAGTCATGCTCTCGGCAGGACTCCGGGAAATATAAGTGTGTGTCTATACTACACATCCCTAGGCTAGTATCAGTCTACTCTGTCAGGATGCTGCACGACATCAGTGTGCTGTTGCCAGATCAGAATCACTTTGCGGGCTTCAGGGTCACAGTACGTGCCGTGCTAGTGCTGGAGGAGGCAGAGAAGGATGGTTAGAAACTCTTTCAGCAATAGAGGCAAATCTGTCCTCTTCCTTTGGGATGGGAAAGGGCCAGAAGGAGGCAGAGGATGTCAGGAGTGGGGTTGGGGCTATGGGTGGCTTTTTCTTTCCTCTTTTTCTGAAATATTGGGCTACTAACTAATTTGCCCAAAGTTGACGCTGTAGGTATGCCCTCTAATGCCAGTAAGGCTGAATAATTTCTCTAGTGAATTTTGTTGTTGCTGTTGTGTTTTAAGGGGTCTAACACCATCCACAGCAGGATTAGACCTAGAGAAATAAGCTGTATTCTCAAAAACAATTTTCCACAGCTGAAAGTTTGAAATGAGAGCTTGTCTGATGACTTCATCCTTGTCTTCTCCCCCAAAACCTCACCAGACCCCCAGACTTTAAACTCAGGCCAGGATCTCTCCAAGGTCCCCTAATTTAATATGATGTCATCACAGGCTCGGAAAGGATCTCTTGACTTGACCTGATCAGCTATCCATTCAAATTACTTCCCCAGGCAAAACTGAATGCTCCCTGGGTGAATGTCTGGAGGGAAGTCTCAGAAGCATGTATGATTTATATGTTTTAGCTAACCAACTCCAAAAACCACTCTCTTTATGGTACTTAGGGAAGCCTGCATGAAATAATGCTGGGATTGGTAAAGGTACTGGAGAAGAGAGAAAGTGAAGCTCTCTGAGGACATAAAAATAAGTATTACGTACATCCTGAATTACTTTATTTCATATTCTATATTGATCACAAGTATAAATAAAAAGTAAACATGCCAATTCCACAAAAAACCCAACCAAACAACTTTATGAACTCATTCAGATATTTCAAGATATACACAGAAAAATGCTACAAAAGAAGGAAAGATGAGCTGTAATTATGCATGTTTCTATACAATACACATTATTTTTCCAAGCATTTCTTATGATATAGAATGAATTAAGATCAGTGGCCCAGGAAAAAGAGCCACTGTTGAAAAGGTAAATGGGAAGCAGTAGCTTCAGGGAGGGGGAGCTGAAGGAGGGAGAAAAAATAGCATGCTGAGCAAGAGTGAAAAGCATGCTCCAAGAACAAAAAGTCACAAGGCATAGGTAGCTTACTTCAGAAAGAGGCAATGCTATGGACTCACATCACTCTGTTAGCTGAATTAGACTAATCTGTTTAACAGTGAACACGTTTTCAAAAAAATTACTGGGGTGTGCTTGAGTTTTACATAGCTGCAAAGAAGTTGGCAAATTGGCCAGATACTGTGTGCTTAGTAAAAGGATTCAAAATCAGGAAAGGAACCACAGACTCTTAATTTCAGCTGCTTGTGAGGTCTTTTGGGGTAACGTGTGCCAATCAATAATTAGAGTAACTGACAAAAGCTATGCATGGTGAACACAGCAGAGGCAGATATTAATATATACTGATTGGCTGCAATTTGTGTGCAGGATGATCATTAGAATAAGGAAAATGTAGCAGTGAGACATTTGAAAAGAAAACAGCAGAACATTTTAGTATTTTCAAAGTACATCTCCTTTACTCAATGGAAAAAGACAACTATGTCCAGAAACTAATTTGCCTTCGTTTAGAGAGAGGATGAATTTCCTTCTGGAGTGCATTGCTTGCTCTCTCCTCATTTGCTAAAGAAAGAGCCCAGCTAACTGGTAAAGAATATGTCCTACATATTTTAGAGAAATTTGTAATGGAGTTTAATAACTATTTTTCTGAACCTGTTCCATTCAGATAAGCGTGAACACAGTTTAACAGTATATAGAAAGAGTTTTCATGTACAGAACTTGTATTTATTTTGCACACTGCTGCAAATGTTTATTCACATTTTTTTTCTGAAATAATGCAGGCATCTAAATCTATACTTACTCAATGGTATTTAGTTTTTTTCCAGAAGTCCTTGGACTCTAGTACTGTAGCTTTTCTTACAACCTTAGAACTACTTAGAACAGGAGAATGTGTCTTGCAAATCCAGTATATATTCTGATATATTTGTATTGATAAATTCAAGGAGTTTTCTCTTTGTGCTTTTTTTTTTTTATTATACCTAAAAGTAACATTATATGAATTTTGCAATGAATCAGTCAAAGCACAGACTTTTCAAGTCCTCGAATATCCTCTGAGATAGTGTATGGGAGATATAAAAACGTGTAACAGCTTATTCAGAAAAACTGTAAAACCATGTGTATACAACCACATAATTCAAATTCTGTCCTAACAAGAAAGAATCAGTACAAAAAAGCAATAATAAGATGCAGATAGACCTTTAAAAGATTCACAAACTGATCAGTTATGATCCCAGCTGGTCTTCAAAACCAAAGCTGATTATTTTTTATCCAAAAAAAAAAGCAAAAAAAACCACACCAGAAAGAGACAGTTAAATGTTTCTGATCTCCGTGTAACCTGAGAAGAACAGATGAGAATGAAGAACATAACTGCTGCAAACCCTGTTCTAAGTGGCTCCCTACATTTAGTCCAAGGATGTCTGCATATAACTTAGAGTATAACAAGCCTTCTATTATTAAACAGTTTGTTTCCCTTTCCTTTTCTTACTGCTCAGACCTTATGAAAGTAATAGTTTCTGAAAAAAAGGCTAATTTTAAACACTGAACTTCATTGGTATTCTTTGACTCTTTAAAGTAAAGCTCAAATATTTCATTAGTAAAGAAAATCTATTCATGTAGATTTTTACAAGCATATATATTTCTATCTCATTTGATTACCTTGCCGGTAGCTAGATTTAATTCTGAATTTTTTTAAAGGCAGTCCTGCTGAGAGGACTTGATATGGCATAAATTAGATAATCAGATGTTATCATCATAAAAGATGTATTCTCAACTCCCGCTACCTTTTAGCTGCAGATTACAGTCTGAAGATGATCACAGCAGGGAAAGGAGAACTGGACTGGTTGGTTTGTGCCTTTCGTACAGTTGCAATCTCATATCTTGCATGATACAGGCTGCAGAATCTCTCCCTGCAAGTTTGGTATCAAACTCGTGTATTTTGCTGAACCAAAGTATATCCTTTTGAAAACCATCCAGTCTCAAATTAACATTTTCAAATGAAAAAAGGTATTTATAGAATCACAGAATCATGGAATATCTCAAGTTGGAAGGCACCCATAAGGATCATCAAGTTACAAAATGTAGAGGAACGTGACCCCGACTTTTTGCCACACATGTGAAAGTAGGATAAGTTACACAGTCTTGTTTAGAAATGCTCTTCAGTGAGTTGATAACACAGTCCAGGTCATAACTCATGGATGAGGCAAGGGAAGTGACAAGCGGAGTCTAGGTTGCTGATATTTTTCTCATTCATGTGACATAATGGTTCATGTTCCAGAGACATAGTTACAGGTCAAGTCCACTCCACAGCTTTCATAGCTGTTTCCTGACATCTAACGTGAGTCCAGTGAATCCACTAGCTAAATGATCCAAAAAAGAGTTAAATAACCACAAATTATTATAGGAGAGGTACAATTGCCGCAGTTAAAAATAAATAAATAAATAAACTTACTTCTGATCAGACTTAGAGTTAACTTTGGGTTTAGATATAGCTTTATGTTGCTTATATATCTACTACAAAATAGCCAACAAAAACACATGTTTTGGCCACTAAAAAAGGCATTGGTAAGACTGCCTCTTGTAGCTCTCTGCATCCTCGAAAGTAACATAAAGTTGAAAAAGGAAAACACAAATGTAATGCCTTGTTACCAACAAATTACTGAGTCTGCCTTTTCCTACAACTTCCAGATACTTCTGAACAGGTAATAAAAATAGTGGAAGGGGCCCCACACTTTTTTTTTAAAAAGGACACCTGTAAGAATACATGCACATAAACATCTTCCATACTTCATTTTAAAAAACAAGTACAGTAGTCTTCTGAAAGAGTTAGGAACAATTTCTGGTATAGAATTAATGTTGGTGGTGCTTTTATTAAAATAGATAATGGGAAAAATAAGAAATGTATTTCCATTGCCTTTGAATCTTTATTTCTTCCCCTTCCCCCCACTATTAGAGACAGAAACCAAATTACTCTGTGAAATAGAATGATGGAAGCAAAAGATGTTTAAATTATGCTGTAAAATGGTGGAGAGTTTTCAAGTAAGACTTTATATGTCTGCTCTTTCTGAACTTACCAGAACACTAGTCAAGTTTTGGTGTCTGATCCATTGCTTGCTGTCCTATATTTTAAGTGACTGGACTGCCTAGATTGTCAGGAAAGAAAAATAAAGAAAACCATCCAAGACATTAAAACTTTATGAGGTTTGAGTCAATTAATTGTCTTTTTATGTTCTCTGCTACCAAATTGTTTGTTTATCAGTGAGCAAAAAAGATAATGCTGGTTAATGGAATTAGAATACAATTAAACCAACAAGCACATGAAATTCGATATACAAGCAATAAAGAAAACCGTCATTTTTACATTGATTTGTGCATACAACAGACTTTAAACTAACCCAGTGTCATAACTGTTATGGGTAGATACCAGCAGTGACATTTGAGGAATTTGCTTCTAAGAAGTCCCATGATTAAAAGAAAGCTGTCAGAAAATTGCAGAAATTCCAAATTCTCCTTCGTTCAGCTGCAGACCTTTCTGGGGGAGATAAAGGGCTGGAGCTCCCGTGGTAAAAACTACTCTCAGTGCTGTCACATGAATACTTATCACTCCCATTCATAGCTTGGCTGCATCTTTGTCCATCACCCTCTTACGGAGAGTATCCCATCATCTTAATGAACTAGGTCCATATTATTCCCTTTTGCAAATAGGCGTGAACAAGGAAACATAAGGATGATGGTATCAGGTCAGGAGAACTATTCACCTAAGGCAGTATTCTACCTCCAGCGATGGACATAAGCTGAAACCTAGATAAGAGTAAGAACGAGGCTACCATATATGAAAGCTTCTCCATATAATTTCCCAGCTTGTAGCTGTTTTCAGCTCAGTGAATTTTCTAAGATAGATGTAGTTTAGTTATTCTCAGTAAATTTGTTTTCCCTGAACTTTTCCACGCAGCGTGCACACCGTCCTTTGGAGAGTTCTACACATCTGCTATCCACTGCATAAAGTTTCACCTTCTTTTTAATTTGTTTGTTTTACACTTGATCCCTCTAACTTCACCTGTACTAACTTGTTTTCATCCTGGAAGACAATGAACAGTCTATCCCTAACCTCCTTTTTGCTGACATTCATGATTGTGTAGACTTCTGCTGTACCTTCCAAGTCATTGCTTTTCCAGACGGAAAGTGTCCTAGCATAGTTGCAGAAACCATTCCACACCCCTGAACACCCTTGTTGCTCTTCTCTGCACCTTTAAGTGCAGATGCAGATGCATTAATGCAGATGCACACCACAGGTCTCAGTACAGCTCCCTGCAGAACTGCACTGGTGTTCCTCTGTTTTGAGAGCTGGCCACGTATTTCAGCCTTATGTTTTTTATCTTTTTAGCAAATGATTTATCTATGCAAGGATGTCCTTCCTTATGCTTTGCTTCTTGTTTCCTTAGATGCTAATGCTGAGAGGCTTTGCCAAAACAGCCGAACTGTATCAGCAGCACATCTTTGTTCCCATACTTTTGTTGACTCTTTTAAGGTATTCTGTTGGGTTTTAAAGACAGTACATCCTTTTGTAAAAGCCACATTGTTGCTTCCTAAGCAGACTATATATAAATGTATCCACAGATTCTTTTCTTTATGAGTTTTTCTAGTAATTTGGTAAGAGCAAATGTCAGACTTGAAGGACCATATCCTTCAGAAATGCCCTGGAGCCATTGTTAAAGTTTTGCCACTTTGCACTCATGTGCAGTGGCAATTTTTACTCATGGCAATTTTTACAAGAGGTTACACATTACTATTAGCCTTTCAGCTATCTCATGCTTCAGAGTATCCATAGAATTCTTGGGTGATTACCAAGCTCTGGTTCTGGCATATTCTTGTTGATTTTGTTTATATATGCCATACTCTGTGGTCAGTTAAATTTTAGGCAGATGCTCTGAGTAATGTCCCACAATGAAAGGTTCTGGTTTAACTGGCACAAATCAACTTTATTCTGTTCACTGAAAGGTCCACCTCTTCCAGTATCTTATGTTTAACTCTCATTTAAACACTGATAACTGATAAACACTATCAGTGTTCATGGAAAGAATAAAAGAACAGTGAAAATGTAGGCTGATGTTTCCCGTGGTCACTGAGCCTCTGACAGCCACTGGTTTGGTCACTTCCTCATATGAAATTTGACCCAGGTTTGATAGTCCCCAGAGTCCTTGCTCCTCTGTGAGTTTGTCTAATACCTCTTGGAATCCACGTATATATTTGAACTTCACAATATCCCAAGGCAATTAGTTGCCTGATTTATTTAGTTATCTTGTTAAAAGTGCCTTTTAAAGGGTTACTACTATGACATCTGATAATTTTATTGTTAACACCTTCTGTCCTGTTTTCAGGAAAAGGGAATAAATTGTTCTGGCTCAATATGTGGTTACTCAAAAAAAAAAAATGCATAACATTGACTTCCATGCATAAAATTGTTGTCTTTCTATTAAGATTATCCCAAGTAGTCATGATAAACCATCTACAAGCAGGCATGAATAAAATTTATGCCCTTTTTTTTTAATTCCACTGACATATATTCAATTTACCTGAAGTTTAGGCAGAAGTTCGGAAGAACTTTGTCTTTAGCTGAAAGAAAAAGAAAACTCAGCTGACTAAAATTCCTCTGTTTTGGAAGAAGCTCTAGTAACCAGCTGCTAGGATCATTCCAGCCCAAAGTGTGTCCACCACCCATGAATATTTTAAATACATTGAGTTTTGGTTTTTAAACACATCTCTTATTTTCATTTCCTTTAGTCCTTGAGGCTTTTGACATACTTGAAGATACCACAATATATCAAGCTCAAATTATCTAGAACTTGCTTTAAGTAAGGCTTTCATATTTAAATTAAATTTTACAGGAAAAAGAAATTGTAACCCCTAGAATCACTTTTTTAATGTAAAATTTATTGCTGTAAACAGCATTCCTTTGTCATAATGATGGAAGTATATCATGTTTAACACTTCTGCAGTCTAATTCTCCCTCAGTAAATTCTTTGGAACATTTACAATTTTCTGTCTGCAGATAAACAAGTCTAGTTCCTAATGAAGCAAAGGACCACACTTAAAATTGGCTAAATTACCACCAAGAAAGATTTGTCTGTTGAATGCAGCTCTTTACTCTGTTCATGAGTTTCCCTCAAACAATTCTCTTAAACCTGCAATTGACACAAAGACCCAAATACTGTTTCTGTGAAGGTTTATTTGTAAAGGCTTTATTACTTGCAGCCTGAGTTAGCCTCTTTGATTTTCATTTAAGCTCCATCTGTATTTGAAAGCAAAATAGTCTAGGGTTCATTCTTTGGCCCTCAGGCACCAAATGTCCATAATGTATGTCCGTACCACTAAACTTTCTTCCTCCACTAGACAGAGCACCTTTATACATGCTGCCTGTTGGGAGTAGCCCTGTTCTCAGCATTATCTGGGAGGATAATAGTTAGCACAAGCTCAAACCGTGCCACAGGGCATGTTCACCAGTACGCAGTACCACGTACCAGTGTTTGAACCTTGGGTCTTGCCCTGTTTACTTTATTAGTATAAATGCAACCCTCAAATAATTCATGATATATAAAGGAGTTTTATACTTCAGAGCTGACGTGTTGTTTTCAAACTATTTACTCAGACTGTTACAGTTCATTATGTGGCTTGACATCAGCAAAGGACAAGCCAAGCCACATGGTATTACTTATTCTCCTTGACAAGATTTTTCTGAACAAAGAATAATGAATAAAAGAGATAGCTGGAGAAAAAAAAAAAGAAGAATAAAAGGAGTCAGTGACCTCTTCAGTTCTTCCTTCACTGAAACAGAAACATTTTAAAATCTTTTAACCTGGTCTATTCAAATAAAAATAATCAGTGTTAGTTATGCATAGCAATTTAGCTCTTCACACAAGAATTGAGATTCCATAATAATAAAACCCAGCCAGTTTTCCATATATCAAAAGGGAGAAAAAGCTCTTTGTGAAAAATGTTCATGAATATTATATAAAAGAACAAGTAGCAATGATAGTATACAGCTTCTCAAGATCTGAAGATTTTTGAAGACTGTTTTTTATGTTCTGTAACGAAATCTAACTCTTAATGTGGAAGTTCAGAGTAGTATGAATCAAACTGGAAGTAAAGCTCTTTAAAATTTCCGTACATATGTTTGCTCATTGATGCATGTATTAATGTACTGATTGCTTTTAAAGGAATATAGCACTCTACTCAATGAAAAAAACCAACAACACATGAACAACACTGGACATTTTCTGTTTTGCAATACTCTGATGTGATGCATTATCCTTCCTACGTCTAATGGGCACCAATATACACAGGGTCAGAGCTAGTTTTAAGCAAGAGGGGAACTCTTTGTGTTTACCTCTAAAGAGGAGCTGAAGTTACATTTATTTTTATTGCAGGTCCATGGTAGCACAATGCAAGCAGGAGATAGTAGCTTCAGAGAATAAAAGGAGCCTGGTGGGAGGCTATGCTCACCCTGACTAACAGCAGGTCTCACACAATCACAGAATCACAGAATGGTCAGGGTTGGAAAGGACCTCTGGAGATCATCTAGTCCAACCCCCTGCCACAGCAGGGACACCTACAGCACATTGCACAGGACGGTGTCCAGGCGGGTTTTGAATGTCTCCAGTGTGGGAGACTCCACCACCTCTCTGTGCAGCCTGTGCCAGTGCTCTGCCACCCTCAAAGGAAAGAAGTTCCTCCTCATGTTTAGATAGCACTTCCTATGTTCCTAAGTTTATGCCTGTTACCTCTTGTCCTGTCACTGGACACCACTGAAAAAAGACTGTTCCCCTCCTGCTGACACCCTCCCTTTAAGTATTTATAAGCATTGATAAGGTCCTCCTTCAGTCTTCTCTTCTCCAGACCAAAAAGACCCAAGTCCCTAAGCCTTTCCTCATAAGAAAGATGTTCCAGTCCCATAATCCCCCTCACGACAGCTTTAATTGCAATGCAGGCAAATAATGAAGGGGAAACATCAAAGGCAGGATTCACCATGCAAAGAAAAATACCTACATTTAAATGCATATGTATAGATATTTGCATGCAAATTAGATGTCTCGGCTCCCATTACAGATAGTGGGAATATCCACAGGGATGACTCAGTTGCCAGCACGCAGATGGCTACTGCCAGTGGAGATGCCCCAAGCCTGGCTTGTTGTGCCTGGCCTCCAGCTGCTGCTCCAAAGTGGCAAAGGCTGCTCTAGGGCTCCTGTGTGCCCCTCCTGTGCAGCTGTATTGGATGTTGAGAATGAGCAGAACATCACTGGCTGCCACTGCCTGAGCAAGCAAGTCAAGCCCCTCATCAATATAGTCAGCCAAGTCTGGAGAGCTACAGCCAGTCAGATGCAGGTCTCTTTTTGGGTGAACTGAGTAGTTCTCCAGCCTCCACGGTGGGCAGACTTAGGGTCAGCTATAACATCAAATTCACATGTAAATAAATACACATTAATGTGTCTGAATCTTGACCTGAACCTGACCCAGAAGACCTTTTTCAGGTGCCCACACACAGCCATGTCTTGCTGTTTGAGATGCCTTAGTGAGCTTGGGATATCCATGTAACATAGTCTATGGGAAACCTCTGCCTTTTTGGAGCAGCAGTTGAAGTTCAACCAAGGTATCAAAGGGCACCTTATATGTGAGCTATGACCTGAACCTCAAATGTCTAGAAGTTAAGAAAGGTTTAGTAGAAGCTGTGTGTTGTACCAAATCTTTGGCAGGTCATGCTATCTCTCTGCTCTCCCCTTGGCAATGTATTTTTCTACCAGGACCCAGTCTGTCCTTCCTAATCTCCATTTCTTCACATTTCCCTTTGCAGTATCTGCAGACTTCTTCATGACCCAGACCTAGTCTCTCACGCTGTTTTGCATCAGCCTCTCTCAGAGCCTGAACAAGCTCCTTTAAAATGAGTTTCAGAAGAATTTACTTTATGGATGTGGTGCATTTTGTGCAGTGGATGGCCAGCTGCACTACAGTAATGATGTGTTTCAAGGCTTCTTCACATCACAGGCACCCAGGGACACATTGTCCTTCACCTCTTTTACTTCAGTCCTAAAGAAATATTTGAAATGGCAGTATCTGTAAAGTTTAATGAGATTATACACTTCCAGAACATGCTGAGATCTTGAAATGAAATTTTGTACGGGAAATTAAACTATTTTCTTTAAAGAAAAGAAAAAGAAGAGGAATCAAAATGCTACACTGATTTCATCCTTCAGTAGGAGTTTGAGCTGATAATTCATTTTTCTAAGTCACACACTCTCCTCGAATACTACAGTATAAGTTTTTCCCCCAAAAGTCAAAAATGAAGTTGTTTTTTTTTTGTAAATTCAGCACTGAAAGATAAGAAATAAGGTATTATAGACCAACTGTACACAAGAGGAAATAAAACCCTCTTGTTCCAAATTTGGACTAGGAGAGATTACTTATTCTTGGCAAATGAGTAATCTAGAAATAGTAACAGGATGTCCCAACTCAAACCATGACAGGGAGGTTTGAGATGCTTACTGTCAGCTATTTTTCATATGAAAATACAATAATCAGAAGGTTTATCATTACAATAATCCTTGAATAAAATGGTAAAAAAAGAGAAAATTATATCACCCATTCCAATTTCCCGTATATCCTGGTTTGAGGTAAAACAGGACCAATTTTGTTCAGTAACTTTGCTGCTTAGCTGGGCCTCTTCTAACTACTGAAATTAACAGCATATTGTGCAGACAGTGTTCTCTCTCTGAGAGTGATAAGACCTATGTTTATAGTTGATACCAAGGCATGGTATGCAGAGAGGTTCTTGCTTATGCATATTGTTATATCACCCAAGGCCAACCAACTTTGTTACTTGCCCCGTTGGAGGGTCAGAAGCGGAAAAGCACAGTGGGGTCCCACCTGCAGGGAGGAGCGGACAGGACAGGTGACCCAAAACTGACCAACAGGGTATTCTATCCCATCTGCATCATGCTCAGTATAAAAGCTGAGGGATCAAAGGGTCAGCTCTTTCTCTCGTTCTTGAATGGCCAACATCTGAGGAGGACTCTGACTGTTCGTCTGCCTTTAATCCCGATCCTGAATCCAGATCTGGAATTGAGTTCCCATCCGTCACTGAGTCCAGCCTTGGACTTCACCAGTACCAACCGGTGACATGATCATCATCCTTGATATGGTTTTGTATATATTTCATTATTTCCTTTTTATTTTATTATTAATATTTCCTTAAAGTAGTTTAGTTCCTTCTAAACTCATAAGTCTCTCTTTCCCTCCTCTGCCTCTCTCTTTGGAGAGGGGTAGAGAGGAGTATCTGTTGGTCCCATCTGGGATCCCCCACATCCCCAGTAGCCAATTTGGCCTAAACTGCTGCTTGTTATACTTTTCCAAGTATTGAGTGGCATCAAATCCCTTCTACCAGGCCACCTGACCTCCTGTGTTGAATTGTAAATGCTGTTAAAAGTGACTTTCTATGAGGTGAATTGAAAAAAAAAGCTCTGCACTAAGTTAGTGTTCTACATAACTGAAAATGATGTGTAGCTACTATTCAAGTTTAAATAAAGAAAGTAATTTCTTTTTAGAAGCAAAATGTGGGAGTGATGACAGAATTGTATGGACTATGACAGCAACTTCCAGCTGACAAATGAAAAATCAAGATATACGGTAAAAAGCAGCATTGCAGACACTAGCTGTATAATTAGGAAAACCTCATCAATTCAAGGTTAAACTATCTTCTGAAACATGACTGAATATGACTTTTGAACCTTCTGTTCTAACCTTTAAAATGTGTTTTCAGAGAAGTTGCTGATTTCTGCATTGCAAGACCTTATTTAGAAATAAAAGCAAGTACAAAATAGATTCTAATAATTAAATGCATTAGATACTGAAGCAAATCTATTTGGTTTTTATAATCTTTATTACATTTAGAGTACAAAAAAAAACATTCCAGTGAGTGTACGCTCCCTTCTCCAGCTTTCTAATCTGCAGTTTTGCTGATGCTAGATCAAATACTATTTTGATATGGAAACTAAAATGTTAGTGAGATCTGTACTTAATGAAAACTGTGTTATAAATGAGTTGCAGTGCCTTTTCCAACTGCTAATTTAAAGGCAATTCACACAATGCAGTGTGTATTCTGTGTTGTGAAAAAATATTTGGGTAAAGACAGATGCAACAGCTGTGACATTTTATGCATGTCTAGATTGTTGGGATTCTTTAGAATAGTCCTCAACAAAATGGTACTGCTGCTGCCATAATCCTTATATGACAATCCATAGTGCTGAAAGCCAGGCCACATTCTTTTGTTTCTTTTTAAAGCTATTGGATAAAATCTTGGCCCCAGTAATGTCAAGTCAAAATAAAAATTACCATGGACCTGAAATGGGCCCAGGTTTCTCTCATGAGCAAAAATTAAATGCAGTTTTACTTGAACATCCACATTTGATTCAGCATTTTAGTTTTTGTTCATTACCTCCACAAATTAAAGTGCACTGTGCATTTTATCAAACTAACACATCCATTCCCTTAGGTACTTTATAGATTTTTTTTTAACATTGCAAGCAGGAAAAGCCTGTTGATCGATGTTATGCTAAACGTTTTGCTTGTATGTGTGTACTCACATGATGGCAGCATTTCTTGCATTTTGTACTGCTTTAAAATAAATATTATTACTCTCATTTTATAGTAAGAGTAAAATCAGAAATTAATTTGTTTAAAGTATGGCACAAAGTTGTAATTTGTAGAGATTTTGTGGGTAAGGAATTTCCATTTCTGTAGATTCTGGTTATCCTATAACCTTGTATTCAAGTTATATGCGTGAGCTAATAGTTGGCACAGAATCACAATGTGTATTAAATTATAAATATGTTCTCAATATTTTAGATTACACATGGAAATGTTATTGAGTCTGAGGACTGACTGCTTCAAATGTTTATTAATTGAATATGGGTTATTTGTTTGAATCAGTTCCAAGTTAGTAATAATGACCAAAAAGTTAATAATCCCTAATGCCTGTTTAGTAGACTTACTGGAAATCAGTTGACTGCCTCAGTCCCCACTGTAGCACAAAATTTTCCCTTACACTTTACGAAGCTGCCATCAATATCCAGGCAATTGCCACCAAGACCAGTTATGCCACTGGTCAAGGAGGGAACAGTTATTGAAGGTGCTGGACTACAATTTACAGTTTTCCTGTTAGTCTTGTGAAATGTTGCAAGGAAGTTTGCCCTTTAAACAACAAGAAAAATGAATATCTTCTCTCCAGAGATACCAACTTAATTTATTTTTTTGGATTTTTCATTCACGTTTGGCAGAAGCAAGCAGTAGGACAAGGATTTCTCCTCCAATAACAAAATACTTCTCAAAAGAAGGGTATGGCTGGCTCCTGTAGGTAAGCATGTTCTGCCTCAGTCCTGTAGGTGTTGAGGATGCATCTGATTAGTTGAGCGCTTTTACACATACTAAGGTTTCAGAGAATGAGCAGTCATAGTTTAAAAAGCATCTTGTTTTTCTTTCACAAGGATTGTTTGAAAACAAGTATTTAGATTTTTTTTCTAAACCCATGTGCAAGTGTAATTACAATAGTCATTTCACTGGCCGCAGCTGTCAGTGAGCTTTTTCACTAGAATGAGTCAGTCCTGAGCTTGGCTTTACATTTTATTCACCCATGCTTAGAAGCAAGTACATTTAGTGCAGAAAAATGCGTAAGTGTAGAACGCTCAGTGCACTTAGAAAATTTAGTGCAGAAAAATGCAAAGTGCAGAAAAATGTCAGGTGTTCTTTACAAGAATAGATTTGTTGATTTATGCTTTAAAGTCATGCAGCTGCCAATGATCTTGCTTGGTTATTAATTTCAAAAGCATTTATTTACCGGGCATAACACTTAAAAACTAAAATAATTTACAAACTTCCCTGATTTACGTAAAGTACCTTAACAAATGTTCAGGCCTGATAGACTTTAACATATCCATCTCAACCCTCCTTATGGAACTGCAGATTTGTAACATCTAGAATTTTTTATTTTAAAAAAATTATATAAAGTTTTTTGCCTGGGTAGGCAGAAAGAAATATGTAGTTTTTGCCCAAAGAAAATGTGGTCAATGAATGATACATCCAGGAATAGCATCTTGGAATTGCTCGTACGGGGAGCATCCATTTCGTTACATAAATGCACTACAGAAAATGTGACTCGTGTCATTTCTGTTATGTAAACATTGCATTTAGCCAGTTATACTGCACTGATTAGGTATCTGTGGCCAAATGAACACATTCAGAAAAAGAAAAACATTTACGTGTCTGATGGCATCCTGGTTTTTGTCTCTGATTCAGTCTTTGGTCTGCCAAAAATACTAGAGATAGGAATGGAATTTGGACTACATTCTGATTATAGCTATCATGACAAATCTAAGTTGTATTCATTCCAATTCAGGGAATATAAATACCCTTTCTTTTTTTTTTTTTTAAATGGGTTCTTTTCTACCCTAATCTCCCTGGAAAATCAAGAAAAAAAAAAGGGGGATTTATTTTAGAAACAAAATCCATAGCTGTTTGTTACTGGAATATCACAAAAACGAGCATTTGGATTGGAATTTAATTGGTCAAACTGTGTGATGGACAGAGCAGTGGGAAAGAAAAGGGGGCAGGTGAAGAGCCACTGTTGGAGAAAGCAGGCACTAACCCCCAAAGAAATGGAAAATTGGAAAGAAATCACATCCTACCACTGAAATAAATTACTGCATCTATTTTTATTCATTAAATTTACAGTCCAAACCCTACTTTTTTTTCTGAACCTCTGTGAAAAAGAAAAATAATATCCCAATTTGAAATCTTTCCAGGATTTAAATTTTCAGACATTTGTTTGAGTCTCAGAAGTTTCACTTCAGCTTCTTTTGATGCCTTTGTAAAGGCACAGTAGAGTATAGGTGAATGTAAGAAATCAGTGACAAAGAGGAGTCCTTGAAAAAAGGCATAAAACAGTCATACACGGGCCACCAAGTAAACCCTTTCAGTGCATGCAGTACTTCATAAAAATAAGGGGCATGTTTAAAAGTAGGGACAGACAGCTCTATTTCCTTATAATTCTTTCAGCTGATTTCCTGACCTGAAGGTAAAATTCTGTTGAGCTCCCTTGGAAAAAAATAACTCTTTCCTTCTCTAGGATAGGGGGAAAAAAGCATTGTGATTACACTGGTAAATGAGAACTGTCTGTGGCCAGGATAACTTGCACTGGAATACATACTTGCTCCAAAAGTAAATCTGCAGGACTATTTGTTTGATTGTTTCTCGGTTACTTAACCCTTTCTCACAGTCTCATCCAAGCAGCAACACCATACTGAATAGTTATATAAGGCATTTGGCTTCTTAAGGATCTATTATTGCTCTGGTAAATCACAGGTCTTCCTTACAAATAAGAAAAGGACATGAAAGAAAAAATGTTGGATTGTTTTTATCAGTGCAAGAACATGAGGTTCCCCTTTTTCATGGTTTAGTGTTGTTTCTGGTGTTTCAAGGACCTTACAAGTTCTCTCACCACAGAGTTTTGAGTGTCGTGGTCAGCAGCACTGTGCCAGTCCTGCAGTTGCCACAGTTTAGCTCACAGTTTTCACTGCTGTAGTAAGTCAAAGTACATATAAATGTTTATGTACTGGCAAAGTACTTAAGAATAAAAATAACAGCGTGCAGTAGGCAGGCAGCCATACTATAAACTTAATTTTGTACCTTTCTTTCTGCTGTCACTTTACATTTTTCTTTCTTCTCTTGGCATCCTTGGCAAAATGCCATTTCTTTCTCACTTTGTCTTGTTATATGTCAGCTTCTCAAAACATTGCAATCTATTCCAAGGCTTTATTGGTAAGTCAAACTTAGTTGTATACCACTATAATAATGTTAACAGAGCATTGGAGTAGTTAGATGTTGCTAGAGCGTTTTACAGTCATGTGGTGATATAGTATCGAATGACTGAACGCAGCTCACTTAGCTGATGGGCTCTGGTGGTGCAGGGGTGGGGAGAGAAACATATTTTTCAACAGGACATTGTTTCCTAATGTGGCTGTTCATACACAATACTTGTGCTTTTTGATCTCTGTCTATGGACAGCTAGATCAAGGACATAATATTGTCCCATGGAAGGCTTTCTACAAATAACTGTGTTCCTGTCTTGTACAGAATATAATTATCTATCCATTACAGTCCATTTCATATACATGCCATATATTGTCATTCATTACCTACGTCTTCTAGACTGATCATCAAACCATTAAAGCCATTGATTTTGAATCTGGATAATTTTAAAATATTCTAATAAAGATTATTTCACAACTATGTGAACAATCAAAGACTATTCTGTTTGTTTGTTTGTTTGTTTGTTTGTTTATCTGGGCTTTGGAAGAAACAGGAATTTGATTGATATCATACGGGCTTGTCGTACTCTTGCATGAGAAGGATTTGTTCTAACAAATACTCAGCTGTAGTTTTTGGCTGTTGAGATACACTTTGAAATGCACTGATTGCCAAAATAAAAGCAAATAATGTAGAGTCTTACAAAACAAGTTCTGGCCCATTCTCAAACAGGGAACTTCTTTTATAATGAAATTGCTTTAGAAAAAGAACCACCACAAACCACAAATTTTTGCTAAAATAGATTGTAAATATAATTTGAGTGAATCAATACATTATTGGCAGTTTGATTCTTAGCAAGGAGAAACATCTGAACTTCAGAAAAAGTTAACTGTAAAGATCCTATATAGAAATATACCTTTGACTCTACAACCCATTTTTTTTCTTTGCACATACTCTGATTGAATGAAATCATTAAAATGAATGCATAGACACTTTGTGAATCTTCTGATAGACTATACATTTTCTTCACACAAAAAAAAATCCTCTGTTGATGACTCCAGTAGAGCATAAAATTATATCATAGATTTTTTTTGTCATTCAACACACTTTTTTGCTGTTTGTGGAACCAGAGTAATTGTAGGTGCTCAGCTCAGTGTGATTTAATTTGAAGGTGAGACAGTGCTCTGTGTTTGAAGTCCTTTACCCTGTGGGTTGTGTTAGTATCCCATTTCTAGCTAGTGTTACTGACGTAAGTAGCACATAACATTTGGAAAGTGGCACAGTTCTGATCAGCCATATTTTTAAGGAGAGAATATAGTTTCATTTGGGGAGAATTGCCAGATGAAAACCCCAAATGGATAAGGACAGTTTCCTGAAGCCTTTAATCAACCATCTCAAGCTCAAACAATGTGGATTTTTTAGCTCCCTGTCCTTATGTATTCCCAGCTCAGAAACAAAACTATTTCAGATCTCATTTTATGGCACTTCATTTTCCCCCTTAGCTTCCTGCAATCCTCACCAAGAGCTCTGACCTGGAAGTTGGACATTGCACTGCTTAATTCTGAGTGCTGGATTTTTTTATCAAGTGCAATGCCAAACGTGTAGTTTCCTTAACTTTCCAGGAAGAATGGGCTACGTTTCAGGCTTGGTATCATCCAGCAGTATCTGCTGTGTGGCACTGCAGCAGAGATGTGCATATGGAACAGGGAATAGAGAGCATATTCTGCAAAGTTCATCCAATACTTGACATCTTTCAACCCTAAGAGATGGCATGTTGAGTGGGCAGTACTCTCCCAGTTACACATCCCTAGCACAACAAACATACCCAGGGACTGATATTCTCTTTTCCTTTACACATTGGATTCTTTCTAGGCCTGCTCTGTTAAAAAATACACCATATGGCAGGGAAGAGCATGGTCTCCTAACTGCTAAAATGCTGCTTGATATTCAGCCTGGGCTTTCCTTTGCTCATTTTCATAAGTAACAAGAGTGCGCTTTGGCTTTAAGTATCAGAACAGCTACCACAATACGAAAGGAAAGTGGGACACACGGGGAGCATAAAATGCCACTTGTTAGTGGTTTTTTATATCACTGACATTAATTGGACTCAAGAATAGGGTACATGTGACAAATGTATTCCTTAAATAGCCATAGCCTGTTTATTAGCCAGGATTCTTTTTAAATCTAGGAAATATTCAGATTCACGTAAACATTTGTTTCTTGTACTAAGCCAGAAAATATTTTTCAGACAGTGTCCATTGTTCCTTGCATCACAGATGTGAACATTATCTTATTTTCTTTTAAGACTTTACCTTGAATGGAAATAAAATCAAGTTGCAGTAACTGGAACAGAATGGAATAGTTTAGGCGATAATGACCATGAAGACAAAAAGATATGATCTGGGGAACAGTTCCACCACAATAAAGCGAGGGCAGTTTCTACTTTCCACTCTATTTTATCATATAATCAATTAATAGTAACAATAATGGAACTTGGCCCAGTGTGTTAGTGAAAAATTGCATCGTAAATAGGCTAGACTAGCATCGACTTCTTCAATCCTGTCTTCTTGTTCCATTGGATCTTGCATTCCTTTGCTTCTTTGGTTCCTTCCATAACTCATGCACAGACCTTACCTCTTGTTTACTCATTTCTTGGTGAATTTGCTAAGAAGCAGCTTTGCCATATAAAAGAGAGATGATGGCAGTGGCAGTCATCTCGTTTGTTCCATTTATTCTACGCATTACTAATTTTTATATATATTTAGGAATTTTAGCTTGATTTAGTTCAAGCCACATAATGAAAAATAATATTATATCTTCCTAGATGATGTTTTTATACAATGAAACTAGGATTAAATGTTGCAGTCTATTGGAAGAAGACCTCAGACTGCATTAAGAACTGTATCCAGATTTTGTCAAAAAGTGAGCTTTCTAGTCTACTCTAAAAAAAAACCTTAGCAAATAACCAACATTTATGAAATACTGATGATCAAAAAGTGAATGCAGCATTGATATTTTGGGGGGAAACTATGTATAGTATCCTCATCTTGAATAACCTTCTGAAAAAGGTACAAATCTTTCACAAGAAAAATTAAAAGAGAAGGAACAAGTAGCTATTACAGGATTTCAGCTTAAGGATTTCAGCTTCAGGATTTCACTTAAGGACAGACCTCTATCCCAGTGCCATAGACTGGAGTATACAGGAAGTAGTAGGAAATTCAGTATTTTTCACAGGCAATAAGATTGTCATAGACTTTGATTTTGTAGTGATTCTAACTTTCTTTGGTGAGTTGACAGAACAGCAGGAATCTCTATTGACTGAGAGAAAAGCTGCCTCCCCTGACCTCCATCACACTGGACCGGGACCAAGGCTCAGAATCTGGCAGCTGGACAAATCAAGAAAAACACCTAGAAAAACTCATTCTGTTAAGAGAGATGAAAACTTTGTTTATTTCATCTCTAAGCATTAGTCTTTGGCCAAGTCTCCAGGACATGCTATAAAGGGTTGCTTTAGCTGCAGCTGGACTTTGTGTGGAGGAAATATAATGTGATACGCCCTAAAAGTCAGGAACCATCAGATCTTTGAGGACATGTGTTACAGATTGCATACATTGTACTATTATATATTGAGAGAGTAAATAATATATATTGCCTGTGCTGTTATGTAGAGCTGGACTTTATGTAAGGTTAACCACATTGTTGGCTTTGTATAAAGTAGTGTGAGTATGCATTGTAACTTGCTGTGCATAATACAGACCTTAAGCATACTATCTGGGTCAGGGATACCAAAGTACCAGTGATACTCCTCATTCCTGTGATTCCAGTGCGGGTGGATTATACCTGCAAAATGAGCCCACAGATTCAGTATAAACTGTAGATCATCCAGGAACCAGTTACCAGCTGGTTGCACTTTTGGTTTTTTGCTGGATTCCTTAGATCATTAATGATTCATCTGCTCCGGTCAACAAAGCTTGACCATGCATGGAACTGTTGGCAATAGCTTTAATGGGCTTCAGTTATTCGAGCCAGTTAGCCAGAAGTGTTATTAAATGTTTGCAGACTACTCATCTATTCATAGGAGATAAAATATTTAACCTTTTCCCTTGTAAATACAAACAAATTTTGAAGATGAAAGACATACTACTGTCTGGTTTTATGGTACAGCATAGGATTTTACAATTTACTCTCTATAGGTCTGCTTTTCTTTTAATTATTAAGTTGCAGAAATCATCCAGAATATTTCTGGAAAGAGATGAGTGGACTAGGTGAAGAAATAATCTGAACCAAGCCAAATACCATAAGAATTTATCTTGAATGAAACAATCTGGAGAAAATCAAAAAGAGAAAATTATGTTCAAATGATTAGCAATGACTACAAAAGCACCAAATTTAAGATTGGCACTCCAAAGCTGACCTGTTGAGGAGGCAATATAAATACCTCCAAGACTAGATCTGGAAAATATTTTGTAGTTCCACAAAATCCCTTTATCACTGTAAACCAGGCACATCACTTGGGACTTGACTTACTTGACTGTATCTGAATTACACCTAGCCTAACTCAGCCTACCGCTCATGAATTCAAGACATGGAGACTGAATAAAAACACATAAATTTTGTTTCAACATGATTTGTTTGAAAGATTACATGACCAAAATTTTATTGGTTCTTGACAAAACACCCTTATTATCTGCATATGTAGAAATATAATAGCAAAATGTAGCATTTTTAGCTCTGACAGATGTGTTTTCCTTAATGGCAGCCTTCAAAATATGTAAAAAATAAACGGTCATAAAAGCAGCACTCATAACCTGCACATGTAGATCAACTTTCAGACTATTTGCCTTTTTTATTTATTATTTGTAATGGCTGAGAAACATCTATAAATAAAAGAATAGCTAGGAAATGTTTCCTTTAACAAGCTGCACTTTAAATAACTGTATCTGTTACATGAGACTGAAAGAAAGACAGCTTCTATTTTCCATCCATAACATATATAATAGGAATGTAGGTTGTTTAGCTAAGCTTAGATGCAGGATATTGAGGGACATTATTCAGTTTACGCTATTTTGTCTCATGCAGCAGAGTTTTCCTCCATTCAGAGAACCGCTACCAGAAATAAGGATTATTCAAATCTTATTTAAGCTTTACTTTGAAGATTTAAATAAGACTAAAATATACATTTTGCAGGTGTCTGTGCTGACTAAATTAAACCTAGTAAGCTTTATTTTATTTTTATCAGCATACTCCTACCATTGCTGTGGTATTGAACTGACTTTCTGACTTTTTTTCTGACTTTCTCCTACTGCAGTTCACCTGCTTGGTGTGCCCATATGCATCTGGCAGTGGCCAGGAAGAGAGTCCACCTCTGTCCTAGAGCTGTGAGGTCACCTATGTTCCACTCATCCCAACAAAGCCCCAAAATGAAAGCCACAACGCCTTTTTGGTCTGCACTCAAAATACTGTGTTATGCTAAGGAAAAATGTCAGGAGAGATATCGGTGGCAACACCAGCGAGTAAACAGTAGTAATAGAATAATCAAAGCAGGAGGGAATTTATGAGAGGTCAGCTATATACGGCTGAACATAAAGAGCAAGGGAGCTGAGTCATTGAGCTCACATTGAGCAATTCACTGAAAATGATTCAGGATTAGTTATTTGTATGCTTCTTGCGTACACTTCCTGAATAATGATCCTAGGACATTTTAGGCCTCATTAACACACAGTGACTGCATTTACTTAGTCAAAGTGGAACTGAGCCAAATTATAAATGTTAGTCACAGAGGGAAATGCTCCCTCCCTTGTGTAGTCCCACCCAAGTCTCAAGGGATGTACCAGTGACTGATGCGAGCAGTGAACAGTCATTCCATCTAAGGCCATACTCAATCTGCCTTCCTCATGTGGAGGGCCATCTGAGTAGAAAAAATGTTTGGGTCAAATTTAATTAGTTAAGAAAAATGGTACTTCATATGAGTAAAAATGGTAGAATTCACTCCACAATCATTAGCGATCCTTGGCTTGATTTCTTTGCCTTCACTATTTTTTTTTATAATTATTTTATGAATTCAAAAGAACTAGTTGGTAAAAAGCATGTACGCTTATTTCACCAAAATATTCATTTCTTCTGTTTCGTGTTTACTCCCTTAAATACACTTCAAAATACCAGTTTTTGTAGACTCAATACATAGTAAATCCAAAAAGAAAGATCAATGGATGTAATTACTCTTCCTTTGAAGCTCAATTTTTATTGTCATTCATGAAGTGAACAGGTAGCCTATAAAACATGTGATATCATTTGTTAATTTTCTATTTCAAAAATTTTAGCCTAATGATTTGATACAGTAAATGATGTTTTTAACAGATTTACTGGACCAGAGACAATAAATAGAGAATGAGAAGGCCTCAGGTCATCTAGTTATGTGCCAAAGACTGATTGCTCCTTACAGCATAAGTTGGATGCACTAGGGAAAGGGAGAGAGCAGAAAGATTCAAACAGAAGAAGCATAAGGATATTAGCCAGTCAGGACGTTGTTTCTCAAGGTCACTGAACAGGACATTATAATAATACATACATGATCTGTAAAAAGAGTTTACATCATTTTTTTACAATGAACTGAAAAGAAAAGCTGTAACTTAAAGACATTATGAAGTAGGAAATTGTAAAGCAGGTAAATCAGAAGTTATATTTTGGTCATATGGAGGTTGACCAGACAGACAGATTGATGGTAAGAACAAAAAGCTTCCCTATATTATTGACCCTACTACATTTTATCCTGTGCGTTACAGTTTTGCTTTTATTGAGGGAATTAATTGTATGCAGAATTTCCTCATAATCCAAACAAAATACAAGAACAAATTAATTATTACTGTTATTTAGTAAGCTTCCTACAATACTATTAAAACCAGGTTGGATTAAGAATGAGAATTTCAAACATGTTTTAAAAACTTGAGGATTTAGATAACACTATGATTTTCAAACTCAATTTTTCTTATTCGTTACAATAAAAAATAATACACTTTAATAGCAGACAAATCCACTTTATTGAGCAAAGATTATAACATGAGCTTCCAAACTACACTCATACTTTAAAGTTGCTTTATTTATATGCATTACACAAGTCCTATTGATATCATGCATGAGGACCCCAGATTCTGACTGTTTACTTGACTTATTATTTAGATGACACCTGGGGCATTGACTTTGTAAAAGATTACATTTTTCCGTTCAGTTCACACTGTTCATATTATTGTGCCAAATTTTATCTTTAAAATGTAGGTGAGTGATTTCAGTGCGAGACGCTTGAATGACTCAAGGGATTTCTTCTCAAATGAGCAAGTGCTTTGTTCTTAAACCTTCCTTCATGAAATAAATAATTAAATGTAATAATTGACTAGTACAACTATATTTATAATTTTATATTTGGAGAAAAATGTTTTTTCTAACATAAGTCATTTTGAAGTAAAATGTAATCATTTGATTTGACTAGTTTTGATAAATCCTTCAGAATAGCCCTTTCTTGAAACCAAGTGCTCTGCTGAGACACATTTCAGAGCATTTGTCAGATCATGTTAGAAGTGTTATGACATGACATGAAATCTAATCTGAGTCTCTGAGAGAGATTAAAATTACATCTGCACATTCACAAAAAATGAGTTCCTCCATGTTTCCATTTAGCAGCATTTCCCATTAGTTAAATGTTGTTTCTTCAGTAGGTGAACCAGAAAGCAGACTTCTCTTTCTCTAACTAATGAAAATACACAGATGCGGAAAATACACAGTTGATGCATGCTCACCCGGTGTTTGGAATATGATGAAGTGCGTAACAGAAACCCCCAAACTTCCATCAAACAGGCTAAGGTAATAGATACACCAACTATGTTGATACTAAAATGGCTGAAACATCATAATACTTTTTATAGGTCTCATGGCTTGAAGTCTACCAAAAGTAAACATCAAATCTATCTTGAGTAGGTTTCCTCAGCTGCCTCCCTGTAAAAGAGGAGCCATTAGATCCTCCTTTAATGTTTGCAGAACTTGAGAACATGTAACAGAATTCCCTCTTGTCTAACAACTAACCTCCACGATTTCTCCAATTTCTTCAAGAATTTTTAATAGACTTTTTCTCTTCAGATGTTGAATGTGCTTATTGAGTTTGAAGGATTGACCTATTCACCCTTGGCCATTTTAGGTGTAAGAAAACTTCTGTAGGCCAAAGCTATAAAAGGATCTGAAGCAAAGTAACAGTTAAATTTATTTTGCAAACAAGACTTTGCTGAAGATATTGGGCAAGACCTGTTGGAATTTTCTTTCCAGTGTATGTCAAATTCAGTTTATTAGAAACAAAAAATAAAAGCAATAGGAAAACCAGAGGAATATCTACCTATTTTTTTTTTTTTTTTGGCTCATTGCTGTGTATATATATATGCAATATATATAGGGTATAAGTGGCAATATCTTGATATCAGGACAGAGAAGGGCTGCAAGGGTTGTAGCATTTAAATGTTTGTCTTCTTTCTTTTCCTATATCTACATCAGTAATTGAATGTTTAGGTTATGTTAATTGGCAATAAATTAACTTAAATTCTTCAAGTCAAGTCTGTTTTGCTTGTGACAGTAATCAGTGGGTGATTTCACTGTCTTTATTTTGACCCACAAGTTTTCTCTCTCTTGTTCTTATTTTCTCACCCAACCCACTGAGGGGGTGGAGTGAGCAAGTGGCTGCGTGGGTGCTCAGCTGCTTGCTGGGGCCAACCCACCGCAGTCTTTTAAGTTATTTGATTTTTTATAATTTAATATCAATTTTCCATTTTCATTTCCATCAGCTTGCTTTGTCTCCCATATCATACAGCAGCATTCTTATTGGACACAAAGACAAAAAGGTTATTACCGGATCTTAGCAAAACTATTTTAAACTTTACCAATCCTGACTTTGATCTATGGTCTTTTTTGTTTGCTTTCTGGCTCTCATTTAATATGACTAAAGAAACACTTGCCTTTAGTTTTTATTCCTCTGTAATGAATCGTTTCACTGCACTTCCTGATCTCTCATGTGTGGCATTCTTTACTCACTCCTAATATGCTTCTTGAGATGATTCATGGAGTTATGCCTGGAGCCCTCCTCTCAGTTCTGTCTACCTTGCTTGCAGTGGTAACTCCAGATTGTTTGTGTATGTTTGCTTTAGAGAAATTACAAATCTTCTCCACACTTAAATCTTTGAGTGTCTTCACCCAGTTTACTTGCCTTACTGGCTTCCTAGTTTATTAGAGCTTTAAACCAGGTCTTGCACTTTGGCCACAATAACCCCCGCCAATGCTACAGGCTTGGGGAGGAGTGGCTGGAAAGCTGCTCAGCAGAGAGGAACCTGGGGGTGTTGACTGACAGCTGGCTGAATATGAGCCAGCAGTGTGCCCAGGTGGCCAAGAAGGCCAAGGGCATCCTGACCTGTATCAGGAACAGGGCAGCCAGTAGGACCAGGGAGGTGATTTTACCCCTGTACTCGGCACTGGTGAGGCTGCATCTTGAGTACTGTGTGCAGTTTTGGGCCCCTCACCACAAGAAGGACATTGAGGCCCTGGAGCATGTCCAGAGAAGGGCAAGGAAGCTGGTGAGGGGTCTGGAGCACATGACTTATGAGGAGCAGCTGAGGGAACTGGGATTGTTTAGCCTGGAGGAAAGAAGGCTGAGGGGAGACCTTATCACTCTACAACGATCTGAAAGGAGGTTGCAGAGAGGTGGGAGTCGACCTGTTCTGTCAAGTAACAGGTGATAGAACAAGAGGAAATGGCTTCAAGTTGTGCCAAGGGAAGTTTAGATTGGATATTGGGAAGAATTTCTTTACTGAAAGATCATCAGGCATTGGAACGTGTTACCCAGGGCAGTGGTGGAGTCCCCATCCCTGGAGGTATTTAAGGGTTGTGTAGATATAGAGCTTAGGGACATGGTTTAGTGGTGGGTTGTCAGTGTTAGGTTAATGATTGGACTAGATGATCTTACAGGTCTTTTCCAATTCTGTGATTCTGAAAACCTTATTTGATAATATTGCCTCATTATTTTTTTTTATTTTTCTCTTACACTTAATTGTGTCTGAAATACCTTATTAGTAAGTAAGTGATTGATTATAAGCTGAAATTGGTTTATTTTGTACATCATGTTTGTTTTTATTTTGAAAGAATCTCATGCTTTGTGGGGAAAAAAAACAAACCCAGAGAATTATCTGATGCAGAAATCTCATTGACACAATTAAGGAATACCAAGGAATAACTGCATCAGTAACAATTTCTTCTCCAACACCTTTCTTGAATTAAAGTGTCCTGTAATTAACCAATTCCTTGTAGTACTAATTATTAAGTGTATTAAAGAATGTTTCACTAACCAGACCATACTAGCACTCAGACCAGCATTCTCTTTCTAAAGAATCTACTTAAATATTGTGATTCAAATTCAATGATCCAGATATCCTAGTCAATGCTGTGCAATTTTACATGCTTTCTTCTTTTTTCATTTATTTTTCTATCTCTTCATACACCTGAAGAAGCAGTAAAATGTATAGAAAGATTGGAAAAGGTCTTAGAAGTTTGGGAAGTGTATTCTTCCACTATGTGGAAACAGCAGTCGTAAGATATCTCAGATGAAGGAAAAGAAGGTGGAACTGATCAGCTATTTTTTTCTGATAAACTGGCAACAAAACTTTCACTTCTAGGAATCATTGTCTGTTTTATTCAGGAAATGGGTAAAGAGCAAGAAACCTGCATTTTATTTCTTTGTGACATCAGTTGAATTTCAATTCTTATGAATATCAGATATACCTTTCCATCCAGTTTTGGATGGTAATTCACTTAGAGTGTCTGATTTTTCAGATCTGCCCACAGATCTTAGTGCAGTGAAGTGTAGTATTGAATGGCAGATAGGACAATTGTGTCATAGTCTATTTTTAGTATATATATACAACCTGTGGTAGAATTAATGAGAAATATTGAATATATTAAATAGAATTTCTTCTTGCGAAAAAAAACACATTTGATTCATTGCTGTAAATTATCAACATTTAATGTTGGAATTATTGTCCTACTTGAATTGTCTATTCCATTTTAACACATCCTTGTCACATGAAAACTAACAGTACCCTACATCTGCAAAAAATAAAAGAGATGAATCAATCACAGACTGAATATTCTAATATGGAGCTTGGCAGTAATGTGTAAGAAAATCCAATGGCTGATTTTAAACAAGTCTTCACTGAAACTTAACAGATACAGTTTTCCAAAAGAATAGTCAAAACTCCTTAAACCATGCGTGTTTTCAATAAACATTTGGAATGTAATTATTCTACAGCAAGTATCCTATTAGAGTTATATTTAATAACAGTTGTTGCATAGTTCGTAAAGACTAAAACAAATGGCTAGTATAAACAATCTTGCCAAAGATCAACGGTTATGAAGGAGATATGTACACTATATATATATGAATTCATATTTATACAGGTATAATTACTTTATGTATGCATATATATAGGCTGAATATTTCCTCCATGCTTTCACGTTTCCATCATATATATATATTTCCTTTCTTATACATGCATACATTCTTTCTTATACATGCATACGTACTTTCTTATACATGCTTTTAAAATAAAATTTCTATATTAGTTTGCCTCTAAAATTCAGATTTAGTTCACTTTTAAGACATCACATCTTTAACACAGATTTCACACCAAGACCAGTACATTAGACACATAGGGTAAGATAATTTCACTATGGACTATGGAAGTTTATCCACAAACTATAGACAGCTGCTGTTAGGTGAATGTAAATGTCTTCTTTTAACCATAGTTTCCCTAAGATCTCTTTGCATTCTGTGATGAAAAATAGATAATTTTAGGGCGTTTCAGTTGAGCCAGCTTAGTATTCAGCAGACTGTTTCTACAAACTTCCTATTGTGCTCCACTGACTAGAAAAGGAGCTTACAGTAATCAGTTCAGATGTAAATATATTCATCACAAGCCCATGACTTACATTCTTAACTCCTACAGTCAGGAAATCATCTATTTAATGTGTTTTTGTCTGCACTGCTAATCTATTTTTACAGAGTAGTCACAAAATAAATTGATTTTTTTAGTTCTGTAAGCAAAAAAAAATAATTGCTCAATATCAAAACAGATACCAATTTGTCTCTGAAACACATCCTGGAAACATTGTATTTTGCATTCAGTTACAATATTTTTACAATCTGAGATATTTCATTCTGATTGTGAATTTACAGCAAACAGTGATATAATAAAATACAAAATAAATGTCAGTCATTTTGAAATAATGGAAAAAAGAAATTAAAATATTAACCATGTTATTATTAATCTTATTTTTTTGTCAAATATATTTTTATCATATAGACATGTCTTGATGAGAGAAGACTTTATCACATTGGCGTTTCTTCAAAAAAAAGAAGCCTGGAAAATTTCCAAAACAATGTTTTTTCTAGAGTAAAACATTCCTTTTTATTAAGGGGAAGATAGATTTGACCTCATTTTGCATTACAAGGAATAGATTTGTGATATTTCAAAATTTTACCAGTTTAATAACACGACTTTGATTTTATTACATTTGTGTGTATGCTGAGCACTGGTGTGTTTCTATCTTACTTGATATGAAACTTCATTGTCACGATAGCCTTATTATTTTTAGTGACATTGCATGCAATGAGGTGACAGGATTTGTCCACTGGAAAACACTGGGAGACAGCTTGATGTGGAATATTTATGCAACCACAGACTATTAGAAGTCTGTATGGACTATCCTGGCTGAGGTATAATCATTTCCCTGAAGTGAACCCTGGCCATAAATCTGGCAGACATGCCAGTATCTTCTTACTCGTCTCAAATTCCCAACAGGACCTACACCGAGTTTATCTGGCTCTACAGTTTCAGTCTAGCATGAAGTATGCAGTAAAAGTCAGAAAGAATGTAAGAGCTGAATGTGATCTGACTGAATCAAGTTTAGAAGTCACTTACTGCCAGCAACCAACTTAAAAAAAACCCACAAAAGACACTAATGACAGAAACCTGCTGTACAGCAGGATATACATGGAAGATAAATTAAGCCCCAGAACTTGGGAGAGTGTTACTGGAGGACCAAGATTCAAGACCAAGACAGGACCAAGATCAAGGGGGAAAAAAAACCCAAACCAAACAAAAACTCCTCCTGGTCAGGAAGAAAATTCTGATATTTTCCCCCACATTGAATCTAAACCTAGTTTCTCCTCAATTTTAACCTCTTTACCATTGCACATGTGCATACTTTTATGGTAAAAAAAGTTGAAGAATAATTTAATATGAGACTATTCAAGCATTTTAACAACTAGGTTATTCTTCTAAGAAAAAGCATGTTAGACTCAAGTAAGATTGTAAGGGTACACAGAGATCTTAAATAAACAATCAACACCCACCCCCCCAACCCCATCACATTTACCATAAATGAGAACCTTTAAAATCACTGGAAAAAAAATCTGCCAATCTGCCAAGCTTCAGTCTGAGCTTTAGGTTAAGGGACAGTCAGTCCCCAGATTCCACAGAATTTTTAATTTGGATTGTAAGAGGCTTTGTGCTAAAATTATAAAGGTATGGCTTTATAAGGTATTCTCTTTAAAGATTAACACATACACTACTAGTGGTGTGTTCTGCTGCTTCCAAATAGATTGTCATAGTGGATCGTTGAGCTCTGTGGTATGATGCTACATATTGTAACAAGCATGTGTTTTTATGGAGAACTGTTCAGAAAAGTGAAGACGACCAGCTATACTTCATGAATCTCTAAACATTCTCACTGGAAAAAAGTAGACGTATTCCATTGCCGCTCCTGAATTGTTTCTACAAGTTTCCTCACACTCAACGTTGTTGTATAACCTTTTTAGTTTCTTTCAAACTAATTGTGAAATTAAAGAGGTATGTAGAGGGTTACTTCCAGGTACTGCTTGAAAGAATTCCCTCAGGTCTTGCACACAGTCAAAAGTAATTGCATCTTAATGAGCTACCACTCATCAGCTGTGCAATAGGAGCTGACTGTGCATATTCTTAGCTCACCTGAGGTGTGAAATAATGTCTGTTTAATCTCAACTATGCTCATTACTACTTCAAGTTAATGTGTTTTACTTTGCAGTTTGGAAAGCCTATAAGCATAAACTGTCAATACATAAGACTATACTACAAAGATTGACAATGTCCAAAACCAAAAGGTTTTATAAAAAGCCCAGAACCGCACAAAAAGGCTAGGAAGGTTTCCTTTGTAAAGTTTATATAAATTGTTCTTTACTAAATAATAATGCAAAATGTGACCATGGTTAATTTATCCAAGTTTCAGTAAAGTTGCCTTCTGCAATTCTAATTACCTCCTTTCTAGAGAAGAAAATTATAGGACGCAAAGGATAGTTTATTAAGTTTCAAGGTAATACATTTGTCTTGAAATGGTTAAACATTGAAAGAGGCATATATTAAACTAAAATCATAGAATCATAGAATGGTTTGGGTTGGAAAAGACATTAAAGACCATCAAGTTCCAACCCTCCTGCCATGGGCAGGGACAGCTCCCACTAGACCAGGTTTCTCAAAGCCCCATCCAGCCTGGCCTTCCAGGGATGGGGCATCCACAACTTCTCTGGGCAACCTGTGCCAGTGCCTCACCACCCTCAGAGTGAAAAATTTCTTGCTGAATCTACACTCTTCCAGTGTGAAGCCATTACCCCTCATCTTATCACTACATGCCCTTGTAAACAGTCCCTCTCCAGGTTTCTCATAGGCCCCCTTCAGGTACTGGAAAGCTGCTATAAGGTCTCCCCAGAGTCTTCTCTTCTCTAGCTTGAACAACCCCAACTCTCTCAGCCTGTCTTCATAAGAGAGGTGCTCCAGCCATCTGATCATCTTCGTGGCCCTCCTCTGGACTCTTTCCAACAGATCCATGTTCTTATGTTGAGTCCATGTTGTTATGTTGAGTGCTCCAGAGCTGAATGCAATATTCCTGGTGGGGTCTCACGAGAGCAGAGTAGAGAGGCAGAATCACTTCCCTCGACCTTAAAATTTCTGTATGCCTGAAGAATGACACGATCCTAATACCATGAAAAAATGAATAGAAAATAGGAGAAGGTGAAACTATACTTTAGTACTAAAATGGAGAAATATAGGGGCTGAGAACCTTAACTTTCAAGAAATTGTACAATTTCAGAGCAACTTTTCTGCTTTAAGGGTTCATATACTGTGTGTTTCTTTTTCTTATGGATAAACTATGTTAAGGACTTTAAGAAATGCCAATGTTAACTAAGTTTTCTGTTACTAAGAAAAAAAATCATATTTATGCGTTCTTGTATATTCAAACCTGTACTTTCTATTCACTGTGACTTGAATCATTGCATACACTATTTTCTAGCGTGATCATAAAATCCAAACTTAGATTTAATTTGGATCAATAATTATTTCTATTTCACTTAAAAACTCTAGAAAAGTAAATTATTGTGTCATGTTTCAGCAAAAATTTGCAGATGTTTTAGTACTTTGTCTGTCTGGTACAAAAATGTCAAAATGGGTTTAGATATCTGTGGAACACTGTTATTTTGTTATTTTAGAATTCTATTTTTGAGAAAATCCCACGGAAAAGTTGTTCTTGAAAATCTTAATTACTGTTAATTATTTTTTTTTTAACCAGCTCTACAACACATGCAAAATGAAACAAACTTGAGGTATTCTATGATGATGTGTAAGGCAAGACTGTATACTTTCATCATAGCTGTAAGATTTAAAGAGTGTTACGCCTTCTGGAATTAACATACTTCTAGGGAAACTTTTATGGCTTCAAAAAACTCATCTTACTCAATAGCCTTTTGATTTTGTAGAACAATTTTCCCTCTTACTTGTGATAAAATCCACCCATGTTAAATAAAAGCTGAGCTCTATTATAGGTGCAAAGATGGGTACTTGTAATATAATACTAGTAGAAATTCTGCTATTGTGAAAACTCAGCAGTCACCAATCAGGGATTTCAGGAGTTAGTTACCATTCAAATCTTCTAAAACTGAAATCTGAGCATTAAAAATCATCTCAGTCATAACCCAGGCATGATAAACGGGGAAGAACTGCTTCTGTTTTTTATTCAGTTTGGGTTTTATTCAAAATCTCACTTTAAAAGTTTTTCAAAGCCAAAATAAACATTAAATATGGAAAACAATATGGCTTCCAGTTGTTTTGAAGGACTCATGGTTTTCCTTTTCTCCACTTATGCCAGCCTTGACATAAATTATTTGATGTCTTGTGTCCAGGCACGGTAACTCTTTGATTGGCCATGAAAGTGATTTACAACTATGTAACAAGTCTTCACCTATACAACTTTGGCAGTGATAATAATACTAAGAAAAAGCACTCTCTGGTTTTTGTTTGTTTATTTATTTGCTTCTGATTTTTGTATATGCATGTCAGAATCAAGATCAGTAAATATCTTGTGATCACGGGTAAGTCTTAACCTGAGTAGGTCACCACCTGCTCTTGAGTTTCTATTTGCTCCCAAATAGATTCAGCACCTCCTACACTAGAAGCCCTGCCTTTCTTAAATGTTGAAAACAAAGAATTAGAAGACAAAATCTGCAAATTAGTACAGAGCTTCAGTTGATGAATTCAGATCATAGTCCCGGGTTAAAGACCCGAGAGCATGCTCAGCTCTAAAGACTCTGCAGCTTCATCCTTCTTTTTCTCTTGAGATCCCCAGTTTATGACCCTCCTTATCTGTTCTTTGGCACACATCTCCTAACTCCCTCCCTTGCCTCCTCTTGGTTTGCCGCGTCCAGTTGTCACTGGGTCATCCAGCCTTAGCCCAGCAGAGACCATGGTTAGTTGCGATAAACGTAGAAAATCCTGTGGAGACTGACAGGAAGAGTAGAAAGAATCAAAACTTGACTCATAAGAAAAAGGTGAAAGAATAGAGAATTTTTAGACCAGAGTACCAAATAAGACAACCACCAGTATTTTCCTATGCCCATTTTGAGTAGGACAAGAGAGAATAACTTAGTCCATGGCAGGGGAAGGATTACTCTGTATCTTAATGAAACTTCTTTTCTGGTAGACAGGTAGGTAAGCACAGAAATACATTCTCTAGAAAGCTATGGAATCTCTGCAATAGGAACGGTTTAAGAAGTTAGACCAATGGGGATGGTCTAGGTGTACCAGGTCTCAGGAAAGAGAGAGAGAGCGAGCTTGCTGTATTTCTAGGACTTTATGCCAATGCAATTCATTTGTTTTACTAAATTCTGTGGAATCAGATTTTCCTGAAGCTGGCATAAATGCGAAAAGAATCATAAGATTGTTTATGGTTACTAAGCTGATATCTGCATAAAAATAGATGGAAGAGATCATAAATACCAATACCTGCTATATTTTTTCTCCTCTTTTGACCCTGTGAAAGCACAGAATCCCTTAAGAAAACAGATGAAAATACTCTTTTGACTTCCAACACATGCAAGAGTTGTTTACCATTTACATATAAGAGTTCTTAATACAAATTTTTAATTTTGATAGATGATGTGTTTATCATCCATATTCATTTTAGCTTGCGTATCTATTAATACAGATGGTTTAATGTCAATATGAGAATAACAAAGCTCCTGGAAAAAAGCAAAGTTATTACGCATTGTCTAATGCTTGTAGGCAATTGAGAGCATGATAAATTCCATTCTTATGTGTCTGTTTTAACAACTGTTGATAATGCAGATAACAAATGTAATAACTTGGGGAAACTAGAAAATGGAGAGGAAAGAGAAAGAAAAGCAAAATGGATTTTTCTCAAAGTGCTTTTGCAGGTGCTTTTATTCAGACACTAGAGCATTTACTTTCCTTTCAAAAGAAGCCAATCTGCTTTCAAACTTAAGTGTACATTTTGGTGGATCCTAGGTCCCTGATACATTCTGTTCAATTGACTTAAAATATAAAAAAAGCAGGATGACATGAAACTTCTTGGGCTCTGGCATTTTTGTGAATCAACATTCTTCCCATAGCAAGATCTAGTGACACTTATGTAGAGGGAAATCACTGTTCAGTTGACCTGGAAGTATCAAGGCATCACCTCTAAGGATAAATGGTGATAATTCATTTCAGATCAGCCACTTATGTCAGGGTTTGTCAGTCATACTAAACCTCAAGCCTGACCACTTCTGAATACTCACTACCTCGACATATGTAAATATTCTTGTTTTAAAAGCACGTTTTGCCATGAAACACTTGTTGGGATTTTTTTCCACTGCAATTTCAATAGTTTGCTCTGCCTCTCCAGTCCGGCTATCCTACTCAATCTCCTAATCCTTCTGGATCTAGTCAGGTATAACATCCCTCATATTGATAAATTCTCATTTTCATCCCATCCCTTTGGTCACCTTAATATCCCCCTTGAACACTTGCCCTCTCTGCTTTCCTTAGCTCCTTCTCATTTTCTTGTACCAGGTTTTAATTCTGTGTGTTGTGTGATGTGGAAGGAAGAATATTACATTTCTCAACATTTCTTCATTGTTCTAGACCATGACAGGCACCTTGATCCCTCCACATTATCCCCTATGTGAGGTGCTCCTCATGGGTTGTGTCTGGGCTCTAGTGTAGCCTCTATGTTTTGTTTAGCACTACTGTGATTAAGATTATACTTGTGGCTGTCTAATGGTCCTTAGAGGACCCTTGAGTTTTATGGAAACTGTTCAATATGAAATCATAACGTATACAGATGACTCAAAAATATGATGCATTTATGATCTATAAAATATTAATAAAAATATTTGTGTCAATATTCTACTTCTTGTGTCACTGGTTTTCCAGATAAATTTTTTTCAGGTCAGTATTTGATCTATGAATCTGCATACTGAAGCAATCAGAAAACGTTTCTTTTAAAACTTAATATACCTGTTTATAATCATTTACAGCTGAATATGTTAGTGACAAAAATGAGCTTTTGGTCCACAGTGAAACATTGCAGAGCCAAATGGCCATGGAAAAATGAGTCATATTTTGTTTTAGCTCCCACATCATCAGTGGATCTGAACAAAGTTTCAGCTGCACGAACATATTCTGCCCTCAGTTTTATACTTCTCTGCTTAAAGACGTTTAAATTAGAGGCAGAAATTGAAGACAAGAAGGTGTTCCCAGTAGGCTTGGTTTGACAGAGTTCTTAATGCTTGTGTTAATGTCTAAGTCAGAAAGAAATCAAAGCAGCTCTCATAGTTTCCAGGACTGACACACTTAGGAAATACCTAAGAAAACTTTCGCTGCAGTTCCTGAGAGACAATAAAAGCAGACCCTCATAATGCAGATTTTACAGAGCCGTTTTCTGAGTAGAAGCATGCTGGGGTTTTGCCTTTATAGCAAGGCAGGGATCTCTTTATTTGTCAGTAGTTTACTTGCCAGCAATACAGTTAAACCATTCTTGAATTTAAAAAAATAATTTGGATGGACTTTTTTTTTTTCAAGAGGAACAAAATCATTAGCAGTTATCTATTCCTCAGTAAGAGTTCTAGTACTGTCACATAGAAGCAGTATGTCACTTAGCTATGATGTTGGAGATGCATACTCTTTCCTTAGTTTAAGGAAAGTCATATCCATTTGTCTTCCACTAGGCAGGAAAAAAACTTCAGACTCTACATGATAGGCTATCTCAGAAAGATAGGATGCTACTTTGAATATCTTAACCATTGAGCAAGGAAATCAGTCCTACTTTCTGATTCTGGCTTAAAATGTCAAAGTAATTATTTCATATACATGTATATAAAAAGATTTTCTACCTTATTAGTATTGACACCAATACATTTTTTGCCAAGCAAATGGAATATACTCTGCTGGATTCAGAACAAGGATCTGAATCAAACTGTCAGTACCTGTTCAAGTATGTGATGCAACAGTGGCAAGAAGGATTCATTGCATTTTTGTAGTGTCTGGAGAATGTCTGTGGAATGTCTTCTTCCAAAGAAGAGAACTGAACTCTAGTTTTCCATAATCTTTGTAAGTGGGCTGCTTGGGAAACAGGAAAAAAGACAATCACAGTGCCACTGTTTTTGTGATAATAGGAAATTCTTTACTTTCATTTTTATTGTTTTTCTTTGGAAGATTCTTTTTTTTCTTTTTTTTTTTTTCTTTCTGGAGGAAAGAAGCATTTAATTGAATGAAAACAAAATAAATCTTTAGTTTCATATTTTATTATGCTGATTTATTTCGACACATTTTTCAGCTCAGTGGCTGAATTTAAAAATTGCTTACCTAATATACAGTGCTAAGCACTCTGAAAAATGACTACCTTATTTATGGGATATAACATATACCAAAATAGAACCTGGTTTACAGAAGACAAGGAATTAACAAGATAAGATGAATCAAAACAGTCAGAGTGCCATTGGTGTGTAGAGCAATCTTCTGTCCCAGGAGAAAGAATTTAATTTATGAACACATTCAATGTAAAGCATTGTTTGTGATACAGTTGTCCATACATTGTGTGACAAATCCTATATTTCCTATACTAAACCTATACTCTATATACTAAGTATACTAAACTACATTTATTTAGTGAACAAAGAAGTTGTGGATGCCCCATCCCTGGAGGTGTTCAAGGCCAGGCTGGATGGGGCTTTGAGCAGCCTGGTGTGGTGGGAGGTGTCCCTGCCCATGGCAGGTGGGGTTGGAACGAGATTATCTTTATGGTCCCTTCCAACCTCAACCGTTCTATGATTCCATGAAAGAATGTATCTTGTAGCTGTAGCATGTGTTTGTATTTATCTGTAAAGGTATTTGCAGGGAAACAGAAAGCAGAATTATAGTATGTGCCTCAGAAACATTTTTTGTCCTTGCATAAAATCCAGCGTAGTAGATTTTCTGCACCTCAGTTCCCTAAGATGACCGCAAAATCTACTTTCAATAAAGTATTATGTGTGTTCCGGAACTTGCTCAAAATAACGTCTTTTTCAAGTCACCATGTACAGGATCAGCAAAAATTATTTGCTGGTTAGATGTCAGACTTTATCAAAACATTCTGTGAATGCAGCAGTCGAGAATAAAAATAGCCTTCTAAAGATGAACTGCATGCAAATATAAACACCATCTGAGATGACACCTGGGATTGAATCATGGTCCTTCACAGGTGGGCACTGAGCAATTACAGTTTGAAATAAGCATTGTTAATAGGTTTTGCATTACACTTATATGCAGATCAGGCACAGACCAAGCAATGTGACACATTGATTTTGCATGTATATGAGTGTAGTATTGTCTTTCAGTCTTTTCATAGAATCATAGAATCACAGAACAGTTTGGGTTGGAAGAGAGCTTAAAGGTCATCTAGTCCAACCCCCCTGCTGTGAGCAGGGACATCTTCAACTAGATCAGACTGCTCAGAGCCCCGTCTAACCTGACCTTGAATGTTCCCAGGGATGGGACATCTACCACCTCTCTGGGCACCCTGTTCCAGTGATTCACCATCCTCATTGCAAAAAATGTCTTCCTTATATCTAGTGTAAATCTACCCTCTTTCAGTTTAAAACAATTTCCCTTTGTCCTATCGCAACACATCCTGCTAAAAAGTCCCCATCTTTCTTATAAGCCCTCTTTAAGTACTGAAAGTCTGCAATAAGGTCTCCCCAGAGCCTTCTCTTCTCTAGGCTGAACAACCCCACCTCTATCAGCCTGTTGTCATAGGAGCGGTGCTCTGTCCCTCTGATCATCTTCACGGCCCTCCTCTGGACTCTCTCCAACACGTTCATGTCCTTCTTATGTTGGGGACTCCAGAGCTGGATGCAGTACTCCAGGTGGGGGCTCACCAGAGTGGAGTAGAGGGACAAAATCACCTCCCTCGACCTGCTGGCCATGCTGCTTTTGATGCAGCCCAGGGTATGGTTGGCCTTCTGGGCTGTGAGTGCACATTGCCAGCTCATGTTCAGCTTTTTGTCCTTCTCACCTACATGTGGATGACACAGTAATGAAATCCCTTCCCCTCTAACAATTAACATGCTGCCATGTATCATTAAAATATTTTTCAAGAAGGGCCTGAATATTCTTCGTATACCTGTTACTACTTATTTTGCTTTGGCCTATTATGAATTTAGCCATAGCATACATAGCTGTAACGTGGCACTACCTGAAATTCAGTATTGCTTCCCCTAGATTGGACTAGGCTTACGCATTTTTTAAAAATAATACGCTCCAATTCAGCTAAATAATTATCAGGTAAATATATTCAAATTAGCTTTACATCTCAGTTGAGCCCAAATTGTCACCTAACAGCTGGATTAAAAACTTTAATCCGTAACTGGATTAAACATTTCTAGCTCCTTTAGTGACTCCAGACAGTAGCCCAGATACTTGTGGTCTTCAAGCTACTCTCAGTGTTACTCAAGAAGAGAAGGGTGTCCAAAAGCATTAAATTGGAAAGAAACTGCAGTGATCCTATTATGGGAGAACGTGCTGCTAGATGGACTGAGCACTACTTTTTTCTCCATCTCACAATGTGAATAGCATAAATAAGCCTAGGTGAAGAAATCACTCAAACCTACCTAAAAGCAATTTCCACATAATTTTGGGGAGACGTCTTTCCAGATGCCTTTCTTTTCTCAAGCAATGATGATGATGAATTTTCAAGACAGGCTTTTAAACCTGTGCTTTCTTGCTTCTCTCCACCTGGACTTCTCCCATTGACTTAATAAACCCATCAAACTTAATGTAATGCCGAATGATTTATCTTATAAAAATGTTGAGTTACCTTAATGATAGCTAATGAACAACCGCTTAAATAATATAGACACCTTTCCATTTAAAATCCTCTTACTTTTCAAAAATTGTACAGTACACAAAAGAGGTAAATCACCACATATTTCTCTGGGCACACTCTTCCTTAAGGACAAAACTTTCTCATTTGACCACTTTAAGCGCAGAATAAGAGAAATTCCATTTTGAAGTCTAAAATTAGACAAGAAATACTACAGCACTTTACAGAGGAAAAAGATAGAAAGCAGAGATGAAAAGGGGCATTAGATCACCATTTTTATTTGTTTATTTTATTAATCCAAGATTGATATTTATGGATGCAAAACATTGGAAAGAAGGAGGCACCCAGTGGAATCTGAGGTATTTTCAGCTTGATAAATTTCAGTACCTGTCACAATAGAAAGTGTGTAGTGAAATGCTATTTTCTAGTTGCATGTTCATTCTCAGCATAAATCAGCTTTTTTGTAATCAGTTGAAGGTATGCAAACAGTGAAAAACACCAGACTACAGTTTCACACTTCCTAAAATAATTATTATTCACTTATGCAAAAACCATCTATAAGAAATTTTGTGAAAGCTGCACAGTTTACCTCTAAAAACAGCTGAAGTGTAGCAATGCAATAACTGCATTTAGACAGAAAGTACTGTGTGTGCCAGTGTACATTTGTGTGCTAATAGCACCTGTATGAAAGTAGTAAGCTATCACAAAAAGTTTTTGTTTTCAGTTTTGATAACCCTTCAGATCTACGGCAGCACAATGTTTCCAGATATTAAGCATGCCTTTTATAATCTGCATTTGACTAGAAGCTCAAAACTTTTGGTGGTTTTCAAATGTGGATCTTGAAGCCACTCATTTCATTTGAGATTGAACAACTGTAATGCAGTCAATTTGATATTTCTCTTATGCCATTCTGTCGACCTTACACATTACTGGAGTTGCAGGGACTCCCAGATTATAGATAGATGTGATTATCGTGAGAGGTAAATCATTAACAAGTCATTAGATAAAATAAAACCATAATGGTGTAGGTCTTACATACTTGCAGAGTTGGGTTGTGTTATTTGTCGGTCTGTTTTTTTATTCTGTGAGTACGTCAGAGCAAGAACTGTTGGCCTTAGGATTATTGTGACCATTTTGTGCTCTCTCAAGCCTTTCCAGGGATAGGGATAGCAGAGAATAAATAGAGAGAGGAGAAATGGTAATAGGGAGTCATCAATTTTGAGAAGTTATTGGCAGCATTTTCTTTTGGACATCAGTTAAGTCCAGCAGTTTTGCATTGCTATCGCAATCGCATCCATGTTTCCAGAGCTCCAGATGGAGCTGCCTCTCCTCCACCCGTTGCTATGGAGTTCTGCCTGTTTTACTCCATTGTTTGCAAAAGGGAAATCAGGCCCAGGAGTTCTAAAAATCTTCAAGAGATTTCTAACACATAGGAAAGAGCTTTCTTGCCTCTATAGGAGCTCATATTTTGACAGAAAGTGAAACACATTGCCAGTAAGTAAACATATATTTTGGCAAGTCTGAATAGGACAGTCTAAATGTGCAGTGCTCACAAACCAGGCAAATCCCAAACTTGTAAGGTTCAAATAGGCTAAACAATATTTATGGCAAGCTACACAGTACGGTTTCAAATAACGCACACCATGTGATCCCATATGTACGTATATCTCACCACCGGACAAAAATGACAAATTGCATTAGTTTTTTTATGACTGAGAAGCATGGTGCGTCTTTTATGAGCATTTCTTTCTCAACCTATAATCCAGAAGCTAACAAGAAAATTCAGCTCTCTAAGATAACCATGTTGACTGTATTCATCATTCAAAAATGAACTTTCATTATTTCTGAAGGTATTCTCCTAGACTGGTCTGGTTTAGACGCTAGCTGTTTCTGGCTAGATTAATCTGGCAGCAAACATCCAGATCTCCTTCCAGCCTATACAATAGCCTGGTATAGGCTAAGTTCCTCTATTGGAAATTAGCTCTTCTACCCTTTTATGCTTCTGTGACTGTTACAGTATAACCTGTATGTACACCATGTTATTTACTTCTTTACATATGTAAAAGCAGGTATTTTTTTTTCTTTTTAGATGGGAATGATTTTCTTCACGTTTTCCACAATAAGTTGCTTTTGTGAGCTACCTAATAAGATCAGATTTTCAGGCTGTGATCACTATGCAAAACTTATGTGTAGTGGAATACCTTCATGTTCAGCAAAAAGATTTTAAAGCTCCCTTAGAAAACAAAATGCTTTGCATGTTGGAAGTGGTCTTTAGAATATAATTTCTTAGGATCCCTGCCCTAGACAGTTGAGGCATCAACAGATTGCTACATGATCCTAGGAGTTTTAAGAAGGTAAATTTTTCCTAAAATATGATCACATAGATCAGCTTTTTATGAGGGTAACAACAGGCACCTTTGTGTCAAAAAGGTATTAGGTGGGATCTACTCTAGAAGAATATTCTGAGTATTGATAAGCACAGTTTTATAAGCACAGCAGGGGAGGTGGGGCAGGGGAGGTGGGACAGGGCAGCAGTGTAATGATATGAGGCCTTGGAGGTTTTTTTCTGTGTGATTTAACAGTAATTTTTAAGGATTGTTGCGGAATACTTGTTTTACAACTACAGTGCATGAAAGCATCACGAATGAAGGTACAACACTGTCAAAGCATACCTGGAAGATAATGCAGCAAATTAGATGCTGACTCCTTTTTCTGTGTAATTGGAAATATTGTTTTTTCAAAGGCTGGCATACACAAACTGGGGAAGCCTGAAGGCAACTGATTTACTGGGTACCCACTTGGAAGGCAGGTAAATATCTTATAAGCTGAAAACGTGCAATCTCCTTAAGGGGGTTTGAGTTAGGGTTTTCTTCTAAATATGTGATATTTAACTTAAAGGAAGCTATATGGTCAAAGGGAGCAGACTGAAGGGTTTGGAGTTAAGCCAGATCTGTTCAGAAAATGATCCTGGGTACCAGCTTTACTAAAGAATTGTGTGATTCTGTCCTAAGCCAGGTAATACCCAACAGCCGGAAACTTGAGAGGGCTGCACTCAGGGAAAGTAAGGAAAGGTCATAGATGCAATTTGCTCAGTAAGTGTGGGTTCAAGCACTGAAACAGAGGTAAAAGCATGAGCTTTTTGTGTTAAATCCTGTTCTGAGGGCTGTGAAAATTTTATATGCTTTTTATTTTGTCACAGAAGATGGAAATCAAGCATCCAAAACAGTATTATGCAGTGAAATAAAAGTGTTACAGTATCACAGTATCGTCAGGGTTGGAAGGGACCTCTGGAGATCATCTAAGTCCAACCCCCCTGCCACAGCAGGGACACCTACAGCAGTTGCACAGGACGGCGTCCAGGCGGGTTTTGAATGTCTCCAGTGTGGGAGACTCCACAACCTCTCTGGGCAGCCTGTGCCACTGCTCTGCCACCCTCAGAGTAAAGAAGTTCCTCCTCATGTTAAGATGGAACTTCCTGTGCTCAAGTTTGTGCCAGTTACCTCTAGTCCTAAGTACTCTAGTCCTAGTGTTTCTGGTTTTTAAATCCAGAAAATTGTGTCTGGAGCTCCTCTCTATTAAAAAGTCTGTTCTGAACTAAAAATAAGGAAAATATTTTTTAACAGTGAAGGCAATTTCACACTGACAGTGCATATTCTGGGACTTTGAAGATTCTCCATCACTTTCACATCTAGAATTAAAACTGAGTATCTTTCTGATAGATAGCTCAGACTGCAGTTATAAATCTTGTACAAATTATTAGTTGATTTTTTTCAGACTTGCTCTGATCAGATCTGAAGGCACGCCCTGCTTTCAAAGTCCATGAATTTTTCTGCATTAATATTCATATATAGATGTACTTAAAATGAATTGAACAAATTCTTGCAGTAAGGGTAATGCATAAAAAAGGTAGCTGGCTGATGTATGTGATAGATTTTCCCTCTAAAAGTTTTTTTTTTTTTCTGTTCACCAGGGGTATGTAAATGACAAGAGTTAATTTTGTAGATGTGGAGTCATAGCTTACTGTAAGGTTGTCTAATTAAAAAAATAACAGAGGAATCAATTAAAATTTCAGCTATTTAACACAGTAGTCAATACATAATTCCTGGCAAAAAAGCACCGCTGGCTGGCTGGAAAATGTGTCTTAGGCATGTCAGCTCCCATTTCTTGTAAAGAAAGATGACTTCTGTCATTTACAGTCTTGTAATAACAAACGTCATTGTTTCTTCTGGAAAACTCTGAGCATAAGTAAACCTACAGTAGCTACTTGATACATAATCTTGTTCCACTGAGTTCTGTGGTTAATTACATATTTATATAGACACAACGATTACTTAAATGGTTAACAGTGACCCTTCATCAACCAGGATGTTGCAGTTTGCATGGTGTTTAGTTTTTGAAGGTAGATGCAGATCTTCACACAAATCAATCTCCTCTCAGCTGGAATGGGATGGTTCTTCCATTTGATTCCTGAGGGAATGGTAATATCACACTTTTGCGTGACTCTCACAAGAGCAAAATCAGAGAACCTGTAAATCAGCAGCAATCAAAAACACAAAACTATTTTGACTTGCTGGGACTACAGTAGGACTTACAGATTTTGCTGTCATAGACTATAACAGGGTAATATTAAATTATAATATATGACAGGTAGACACATGTATATAAACAGAATGAAATTTAGATGGATATGCAGTAGATTTATACAAGGCATGCTGGCTATTGATCACAGAGTTTAAGTAATTCGTTTCAATCTGTTAAGTTTAAAGAAATTAACTTTTAAGAAATTACTCCTAATTATAAGTGTAACTGAGAGAAGAATCTGTTTTACTGATTGCTGTTTTTAAGATCTCAGTAGTTATATAAAATGTTGAAGTTAAATAAATTGGGAATTCCCAAATAATTTGGCACTCCCCCTCCCTCCCCCCACCCCAAACTGCAGGCCAGTCCAGAATGTGTAAAATTATGTGGCGCATACTACCCTCCGTGTTTTATGAATATTTCCAGTAGCATGCTGAAAGTAGAGACTGAAAAACTTAAACAATGTGAGGCACAGTGCACATACATGTCACATAAAGATATTCTGCTGAACGTACTTTCTGCACTTTAAAAACTCCCTAAATAGAAGTTATAAAAGGAACGAAATTCTGTGAAAATAAATGCACAACATATTTTACAGTCCCACAGTATTATCTGCCTCACTGCTTTCATTGGAGGCATCTCTTGAGTGAGGATGACCTTGCTGTGCTGCTGAATTCACAGGTGTGCCCTAATGGTCCCCTGACAGAGGGAACATTGAAGAGCAGTGCTTACACAGCAGGTTTGCAAAGGATCAGCAACACGGTTTATGATTAAATATCAAGAACCGGGTTTCTAGCCTTTCCAGTAATCATCAAAATATACCAGCTTTTCCCTGATAAAGTGGGCACGTAGCTATGTTTTCAGTCATGAAGCTCACATAAGTGCATGGAATAATATCTCCATATGTTCTCCCTCATCCAGATCAGTATGAATTCCAGGAGAAATTCCAAGAAGTCTGGAAACTGTACAGGGCCACTGTAAACCAAGGACTTTAGGTGCCAAGAAGCTTCAATCTTGTCCAGATCCATACCACACCCTGCATATGGGTTGTGTCTAAATACTACAATGTAGGCCTAAATATACTTCTTAAGGAGTTGCATATGGCCTTTGGAACAGAACATTCTATTGTCTATTCCTTCATCCCTGCCGTGCTGACCAATAGCTGTTGATGGCATGAAGAGAGAAATAAAGAATAAATTCAAAGAAGAGTTCTTTATTTTTACAAAAAATCCAGAAAGGCACCACATCTTAGTAAGTAACACAGAAAAAAGTGTTATTCACATACTTCTACTTCAAACTGCATCCATTACTCATTTTAATTCAAACCATCAGCAATATCTTACAGTTTCAGCATCATGACTTTTATTTTTCAGAAATGCCCCATATGGCTTATTCCACACTGTGTAACATCATGCAAATTCTGATACTACCAAGAATCAAGGGCAAGATAAACAGCACTCCAATAGTTTACTATAGAAAAGGGACATGAAGGGTGTATCTGTTATTCTTATTTTAATCAGATTTAGTAGTATATTTTTGAAGAAAATCTCCTGGATATCTCAATTATAGTGCTATTGTCAGCAACATAGAGTGGGCTCGAACCATGAAAACTGTATTCTTTCCAGAGCAAACGAATTCAGAAGAGAAACACCTTAGAGATGCCTAATGCACTCCATTCAATCAGTGCATTGAGAGAATGAGACCAGACGAGAGGTATTCTGAAATATAAGTCTTGAAATGCATGTGGTGTGGACACTGCATCATCACCAGCAATACTCTGTAAAACCATTGTGTTGAACCACTCTACTCACTAATGTAGACATAGCCCCATGGACAAAAATAACTTCCATGATTTAAATGCTATCTAAATTGCACAGAAGATGCAAAGCAGGACTTGGTGTCCTGTTCATCTGGTTGTCCAGAGTAGGGAACTGGTCACCTGGCTACATGAATCCTTTCTTCCAATGTCCCTATTCCTATGAAGTCATTCAACAGAGGTGTCCCCAGTTCTCATCCAGAATAGACTACTCCATAAAGCGCTAGCAGGACACCCTCTGGAGGAACGCAGTTCACAGTGGAATAGGTGCAGAAGGACTACTAGCTTGATGTGGAGATCTGGTTCTATCAGCTAAAGCTGAAATATTTTATTCACCTTCTAAAATCAGAAGCTGAGTGAAGGCATGATTTATGAAAGAACTAAGAGTATAATTCAGTAAAACCTGTCTGTAAACAAATTTAGCTAGATAGTATAAGACAAGGTCTACATGTCAGAAGAATGTGCCCCAGGAATGTTCTTTTTACAGTGGACATAATAAGCTATGTTAAGACATGTTAACCTAAGTTTATGCTGAAGTTTAATATTTGTTTATGCATGCAATTATATGATATTATCAATAACATAAGGATTGAGAGCCCACATTCCCAGTTTCTATGTACCCAAATATAAGTTTGTATCATCGTTTCAGTACCACTACAGTTACTCTGTGTAGGCTGGCATATAATTCTTCAAAACATCCATTTGTTTAATCAATGAAACAGCCTATGTGACAGCACAGAGTGTCTATTGTCTGTTTATTAAGTGCAGAAAATCCAAATACATTTCCAGAATCTGACCATTTATATCACATTCTAAAGTGACTTTGCCTATTGCTATTTTTATATCTCAAATATTTCCACGTGTTTCATGTCAAGTACATGAGTGTCCCTGAAACTGAGCATGTATACTATTAGTAAGAGCAAGACCCAAATTGTTTATAAGACCAAGATCCCTGGCTGATGTAAAGCAACATAACTACAGTGGTTTCGGTGTAAAACCCTGTTAGCCAAGACTATTATTGCTTGAATAAAAAGTAATTTCTTTCAATTCTACATCTTTTCTAGCAATCTAACTAAGCTTATTTGAAAGAAGAAAAAAATAGAAATCCAATTTCTATAAATAAGTGGTATGCAAACAAAAAACATGGAAATATTTCCATATTTTCCAAAAATGTGTTATTTCATGGTAAAAATGCCTTTGTAATTTCTGTATAGAACTGGATGATTTTATGAAAAAATCATTCAAATCCTTATATCTTTTCTTTTGTGAATGTCTAAAATGTGTTTTAAACCATTTTATACAGAAGAAATCAATCATGGCAAGTAAGCATGAAAAAAGTAGTCTAATATTTTATTTCTGACTGTAGATCTTTGGTTGAAAACTGGGAAGTGGTCCTTCTGATGCTAATTCTTTTTTATTTCACTTAGTCAACAAACTCATAAAAACTCCTGGGGCCTGTCCTGTTCTGACTTATACCCCATGCAACTTCATTGAAGTCAAGCACCCACGGCCTTTTAAAAAATACTTATCATGATGAGGCATATGTACATCCAAAATGTACTGGCAATGCGGTTTAAAATCTGTGTTGCATTAGGAAGAATCTAAGTGTTTTACATTACATATCACACTTGCATCCTATTAATAGGCGCTATAGATTCAGAAGTATTTTTAGAGTAAGACTTTTTGGCACAGAGTTTGTCAGAGTAAACAGCTCATTGCATTTGAAATTAATTCCTAATATAATGTGAACAAGGGTAAGAAAAAGCTGAGGCAGATTAGAGTGGATGAAATTCTCTGCTATCTTGTGGCTACTTAGGCCCAACTTTTGTTGAATGATATGGACATCTTTATTCAGTATGAAAGTTTTAAGACTCAAAATTACTAAATATACAACAGTATTTGATGTTATATCAAGCATAATGTACTCTTGGGAGTTCTTTCCTTTTATATTTATTTGCTTGAATATTTCGTTTTTGCATTTCTTAGAGCCATTGTAACCAGCTGAAAGGTTAATATAAAATCTAGTGGCATTTATACAATTTCATAAAATAATTCTCATCTAAAAGGTGCCTAAAATAGAATAAGAACTTTACATTGCTAGCGTTTCCTATTCCTGCAGTTTATACAAATAGATATAAACTAAGTCTCTTTTTGAGAATCTCCCCTGTAATTATAAAGAAGTTTGATTAAAGATCTCCTGAAACGTACTATGACATACAAATATAAAAAGCAAAGAAAGTCCAACAAACTGAATAAACACAGTTGAAAATGAGAGTAATTTAGAGAGTCATTTAGAATATCCTACGAGTTTTATATGTTCATAAATGTCAACCAGAAGTAGAACAAGAACAAATGTCAGTCAGAATTAGAACATCTTTTTCAGACGTATTTTAGAAATATTTTCTCTGAAATGGAAAGTTCAGATAATTCCTGGCTTGTTTATGTGATTGTGCTGTGGTAGCACTCAAAAGTAAACAGTTTTCTGCACAAGCAGAAAATCTGGGAAGACTCAGTCCTGCACAGTAGTGTTTAGATCTCAAGAGAGAAACCTGGGAAACTACTCATGATTGCAGCAAAAGGAAAAGAATAAAAGGAGCACAGGAAAAAAATAATCATGTTTTGAGCGTAAATACTATTATGAGACCCATGATCAGGTTATTCTGATCTTTCATAAATGTCATAGAATATTTGGTTTCATAATCCAGGTAGTGTTTCCCACTTCACTTACCATCATCATGCTAACCAGTTCCATCACCTTTTGGCAAGATTTTCTGGAATAAGTAAGAAAAGAGTTTTTGAAGCATGAAAGAAAGCGTGTGCGAGACCATGTTTCTCATCCAAATTCTTGGAGTTTTCCTAATTCTAACCAGAAATTCTGTTTAGCTGGCATTGATTCTATGCCTACATTTATCTCTGAAGCCCAAGGCACTTCCCAAACACGTCATCTCACCTTCACATTTCTCATGTGAGCAGACTAGGCCCACAGAGTCTATCATTCTTTGCAGGATGTGGTATTAAAGATCAGGTAGGAAAGACTTTCACCCATCTTATGTTTCTGCTTTTAAGGCTACAAAAAAGCTGTGAAAGTGCCAAAGCTCACCCGCAAGTAAAGCAAATCACAGACTCACAGAATGCTAGAGGCAGAACTAGAGATCACCTAGTATTTGAGCATGTTCTAAACAGGATAGGAGAAAATACATCATGTGATATGGATAGAGTCCACCGTCCATCCAACAGTTAAACAGCATGGGATTGGCAGTAAATGTGGTCTTTAAGGTGCCCTAACACTTGTCCTGCACAGAATTGTAGACAGAGGCAAACCGCTTTGCAACTCAGTATATATAGAATCTCTTTATGCATCAAGAAATTGAATTTGTTTTGTGCTCAAAGGAAAATTAGTCAAACGTGATAGTCTATATGAATCTTAGTGGGCTACAGAAACAGAAAGGACAGGAAAATTATTGACAGTAATAATAACAATATTCACAATACTGATGATGATAATAGTAATCATAATGATAGTACAAATTTAAACAAAATTGGAGGCAGGCGCAGTGAGTCCTATCACTACTATTTCTTTTGCAAATTCCTCTGAAGTTTGTAAATCTGGCATACACCCTGGCACAATTTTTTATTCATGTCCTTTCTCTGTCTTTATTATGAGCAGTACTTTCTGATATAGAAAGGAGAGATGGGGAGGGAATTATTCAGGAGCAAAAGTATCAATGGAAAGGAAACTAGTTTGAAACAGAAAGCAGATTACATGTTAAATGGAAATGTGCCAATCTGCAAATAAATACAAAGGGAAGTCCAACAGGTGCCATGACTCCGAATCTTTTTTATGTTTCTCATCTGCATAAATGATACGAACAGGGAAACCAGCTGCAAATATGTTAAGTTTACTGAAACACAATACTAGGGGGAGTACTAAATACCAGGCAGTTATCAAGGATACAGAAGAGGGATTTTGGATTGTCTTTGTAGGGTAATTGCACAACTCATGTTAAATCAACATATGGTTCAAACAGAGGCTGGGATAAAGAAAAGGCTTTAAAAGCAGGCTTAGGAAAAGAGAAGAAATATAACTTAAATATGGCAAAACTTTATACGGGGGAGGGAAAAACCCACAAAGAGAAACAAAGAGAAAAATTGTGGAATTACTGGCTCCAGAAGTAGATTACATGGTCCTGGAAATTACAACAGTGATGAGAGAGACTTTATTCATGTTCATTCATGTAACTACATTGTGGACATCAGTGTAGGAAAATGTCTTTATTTGTAAAATAGAATAATGTGGACCATTTGGAGAAGCTGTTTAAGGAATCTGAATTTGCAGGTCACTGAGAGGCTCACTAGGTTATTGAATCTATTCTCCTTTCCTCTCACTGTTACAGATAGAAGAAAAAAAAAAGGTAAAATAGAAATTTTTGATTAACCAGTAGGTACTGGTAAGAATGGATTCTGTGCCAGTAAGTTCAGTGGGAGATTTTGACTAAAATAATCTTTCAGATTTGGAATGCACTTTTGTAAATCTGAATGAAAAATGATAATGGAAATACTTGTCCAAAAAAGGAAAGTATGCATGTGCATGCACACACACACAAAGGAATTTGTGGATTTATTTTGCTTAGATCTGTATTCACAGCATGTAACAGTAATTAGTTATAGTAATTTCCCATTTCTATTTCATAAATATGAAATACATACTCTTTATGTTGAAATCATTTCGTGTTATAGTTATTAGACTTTTCCATCTGTACGAGAATAAGATTTTAATAAATTTTTAAAAGTTGAAGAGGGAAATAATTGTAGCTAATGTTCCAACCATAATATGATGACAAAGTGATTCCTGCATTCTCTTGGTACCTTAACCTCAGAAAACGGTTAACAGTCTATAGCCATAGTTTGTAAATTCAGTTATTCATTTAACAAAGATGACCCTAGGCTGTGCTTTGTTATGGAAAAGCTCAAGTTCAAACTTTACTACTGCCATCTATTGAAGAAGTGGGAGTTACAATAGAAAAATTAAAATTTAATCATAAGAAAGCACTTTAATTTTTATTGCAAATTGCAAAAATATGATTTTAATGATACCAACTTGTAGTAAATGGAATTGATTAGTGACACATCAAAGACAAATTGAACTAAATCATAATCACAAAGAAATCCAGCTTGGAACATATTTCTGTAGGTCATCTGATCCAAACCCCCTTTGCCTCAAAGCAGTACCAGCTTCAAAGTTGGATCCGGCTTCAAAGTTAGATCAAGTTGCTCTGGGTCCTATCCAAATGAGTTTTAAATTCTATTATATCGACAAGGATACAAATTTTCACAGCTGTTCTGGGCAACCTGTTCCCATGTTTGAGCAGTCTTCTTGTGAAATTTTCCTAATATCTAGTCAGAATTTCTCTTATCGCAGCTTGTGCCTATTTCCTGTGGCAGGGGGGTTGGAACTCGATGATCTTCAAGGTCCCTTCCAACCTAAACCATTCTATGATTCTATGATTCCTTATTGTCTGAAGTAAAAATATCCAGGACACTTTTTCTCTGTTCAAAAGAACCCCCAAAAACCCAAACAAACCCCTTGTTTTCCACATATATTTTTAGCGGAATCCACTAGACATAAGTCATAGTATTTTCTGTCACTGAAGATTTCTCCCCAAAGAGTGGCATATTACGTATGGAACCTGTCCTTGACACAAACAGGGCATGTGACTGCCTCGAACTGGAAAATCCTAAATATTCTTAGTAGGCAGTTGTGAAGGAAGACAGAATATGACAAGTTCAAAACTAACTGCAGTAAGCTCATGTCTATTTTCAAGAAGTCGTCTTGGGGAAAGAAGAAGATACTGAAACTTCAGTAATCCTGAGTGAAGAGAATAAATACCTATCAAGGAGGGGAAATCTTGGAGCTCTTCACACTGTTGCTTGGAGTTTGGTCAAGACCCTGTTTGTAGGGAGATGAATAGCAGAAGACAGGGACACAAGCAGTCCTAAATAGCTTTATAATAAAAAATGTTCTAGCAGCAAACACTGATCTTCCCGATCGTTGAGCAGTTCAAATATGTTAATGTTCCAAATGTTCATACAGATCAGGCTATTATTACACATAATTGACATTTTCCTCAGCATAAAAGTTCAGCTTTTCTCTGAAGAACAAAAAAAGGGAAATAATCTTTCTTACTTATGGGGAATCCCACAGAAAATCTTCACTACTACCAGAAAGCCAGCTTTCTACAAAGAAACAGTGCAAATCTGTTGGGTGAACAATTTTTAACCAGTCTCATCAGCATTACTGCTATCATATATGTCCTTTGACTACATACATTTTGAACTGGACAGGAAGTTAGGCTCATTTCTTGTTTAAACAGTTAATTCTTTCCTAATGTCACTGTGTTTTATTGTTATCGCCCCTTAGTTATTCTCTTTAGATCTTTGGATATATTATTTTAATATGCAGAATGTGAAATATTTTGGAACAGATATTATTTACAGTTAGAATGGTCAGAAACTCCAGATGTTCGTAAACAACAAAAATGAATTTAGTTGTCTCCTTCATTCCCTGTTATAACTGAGAGATGATTAAACTAATCCAGATGTGTCTATGTCTTTAATTCCATCTGTGTCACAGTCAGTAAGGCTGTGGTCGTCAATGAATTATTGCATATTAATCTCCAGAGTCTTTGATGTTACAGTTAGTTTGATACTCTGTTAAAACACACATTTGTTCTCAATCCTTGGAGTAAATCCTGAGAATTTAACCAAGCATTTCTTAAACATTCATTAGTAGGGGAAGTTTTTTCCTCCTGTTAGCTATATTGCTGCAGGAGTGTTAATTATAGGAAAACATTCTAAAAATTGAGACAAAGAAGCTATGAATTTCAGTCCCAAAGGCATTATAGAAAGACAAATAAATAAAATCCTTATAACAGCTTGCAGACTTGAAATATATCCTTTTTGCTACTCCTTTTTGCTAAGAATGTATCAAGAGGGTCTATTGTTATTTTCATAATCTCTAATTCTAAAGACCCAGAGCATCTCTGGCGATCTGTAAACTAGGCTTTGTTTTATCTTTGGTGTTTTTTTTCCTGTGAAAATTATTTTATTAAAAGAAAAATGTATCAGTATTTGCTTTACTTTACTTGTTTTAAATTGCCATGTATTGGATGAATGTGTTTTGTATTCACTACAGTAGGATGTTACATGCACACAGCACATGAACTGTGCACTGTGGTTACCTACAGCTGTTTAGATTTTACTGGAATAAAATCTAATGACAGAGGAGCAAGCAGAGTTACTTACTTATTTTTATTCTTTCTAGATCAGTCAGAGAAATGGACAAGGACTTAGCAGAACTCATCTGTACACTAACATTATTCAGTACTCAGCACAGCCAAATCAAAATGTTGTCCAACTACTGCAGATGGAAATTGAAGGAAATCAGTAAATCTACAAGTTATTCCCATAAGTATGTCTGAAGCAGTGCAAGTAGGTGCCACTTCTTGCTGTGAAATGAATCCTTAGATCAAATGTTTATCACAGGTGAATGAGCAAATCTCCAAAGAGGGTAATATTGCACAACAGTATATAGTTCTGTACATTTCTGAAGAGTAAAAGTTAATTATTTATAACAAACATACTCTTCTCTAAGGCTAATAAGGAGTGATGAGCTGAATTTTTCTTCCTGTGTTTATTTGTAGCACAACTTATCTGTTTTAAAGTACAAGTAGTGAAAAAATCCATGGTTTGCATGTACAGCAAAGAGTAATTCTAATTCTTTGATCCTTGGTCTCTGCCATGGCAGTTCAACTAGGAAACCAATTAATGCACTGTGAAGTAGTTTTTTGGGATATGAACACATTTGCTCTAGAAAGTAGGGAACTTCTTTCGATAACACCTTACGGGGTCACCAGCTATCCATAAGATAAGAAATCTCTTTATTTCATGTGATCCAGTGAAACTTCACCTTGCTCCATCCCTAAATCATGCTGCCATCCAATCTCTTCTACTTATGTATTTTACCTTTCTTTGCTGAAGCATCTCTTTACTTTCCTTGCTCTAATGAGGACATGGATCTCTGAATCAACTAATAAACTGATTAATTTTCTATGATTACTGATTAATCAGTCATTAGTTAGAGGAAAGGCCACTACAGAACTAAGACACTTCCCAGAAAACACTGAGTCAAAAGATCAGGCGTGTGTTATATTTTACTATAATACATCCACATCGCCAAGTATGAAAAACATTTTCCATCGTCAAATATAAGCAAACTTTATTGGCCTCACATACTGAGGCTACTAATGAAAAGTAAATTTTACAAATCAGCCCACACTACAAACCAGGGACTTCTTGATATCTTGAAATATTTTTTAAAAGAGAAAAAATATTATCTTGTAGTTCAGTCTTTATTTCTGCAGACAGCATACATTAAATGCAGTACAAATGTATCAGAAAAGTCGTTTTACTAGAATCATGGAATCATAGAAGGGTTTGGGTTGGAAGGGACCTTAAAGATCTTCTAGTTCCAACCCCCCTGACATGGGCGAGAACACCTCCCACTAGACCAGGCTGCACAAAGCCCCATCCAGCCTGGCCTTGAACACCTCCAGGGATGGGGCATCTACAACTTCCCTGGGCAACCTGTTCCAGTACCTCACCACCCTCAGAGTAAATAATTTCTTCCTAATAGTTCAGCTAAATCTCCCCTCTTTCAGTTTAAAACCATTACGCCTCGTCCTATTGCTACAACACTCCCTGATAAAGAGTCCCTCCCCAGCTCTCCTGTAGGCCCCCATTAGGTACTGGAGGGCTGCTATAAGGTCTCCCCAGAGCCTTCTCTTCCCCAGGCTGAACAACCCCAACTCTCTCAGCCTGTCTTCATAGCAGAGGTGCTCCAGCCCTCTGATCATTTTCATGGCCCCTCCTCTGGACTCAGTCCAACAGGTCCATATCCTTCTTACATTGGGGCCTCCAGAGCTGGACACAGCACTCCAGGTGGAGTCTCACAAGAGAGGAGTAGAGGGGCAGAATCACCTCCTTCAACCTGCTGGCCACATTTCTTTTGATGCAGCCCAGGATGCAGTTGGCTTTCTGGGCTGTGATCGCACATATGTGTTGGCTCATATTGAGTTTCTCATCAACCAACATCCCCAAGTCCTCCTCCTCAGGGCTGCTCTCAATCCATTCTCAACACAGCCTGTATCTGTGCTTGGGATTGCTGCAATCCACGTGCAGGACCTTGCACCTGGCCTTGTTGAACTTCATGAGGTTCACACAGGCCCAGCCCTCAAGCCTGTGCAGATATCCCTGGATGGCATCCCTTCCCTCCAGAGTGCTGGCGGCTCCACACAGCTTGGTGTTGTCAGCAAACTTGCTGAGGGCGCACACAATCCCACTGTCCATGTCTCCGACAAAGATGTTAAACAGCACTGGTCCCAATACTGACCCCTAAGGAACGCCACTCATCACTGGTCTCCCCTTGGACATTGAGCTGTTGACTGCAACTCTTTGAGTGCAACCATCCAGCCGGTTCATTATCCACTGAGTGGTCCATCCATCAAATCTGTGTCTCTCCAATTTAGAGAGTGAGACAGTGTCAAATGTTTTGCGTAAGTCCAGGTTGATCATGTCAGTTGCTCTCCCCTTATCCACCAATGCTGCAACCCCATCATAGAAGGCCACCAGATTTGCCATGTACGGTTTGCCCTTAGTATGTCTGTGTTGGCTGTCACTGATCACCTCCTTATTTTTCATGTGTCTCAGCAGAATTTCCAGGAAGATCTCCTCCATGATCTTGCTGGGCACAGAGGTGATACTGACTGGCCTGTAGTTTCCTGGGTCTTCCTTCTTTCCCTTTTTAAAAATGGGGGTTATGTTTCCCCTTTTCCCATCATTGGGAACTTCACCAGACTGCCATGACTTCTCAAACATGATGGACAGTGGCTTGGCAACTTCATCCACCAGTTCCCTCAAGACCCGTATATGCATCCTATCAGGTCCTATGCATTTGTGCACCTTCCGGTTCCTCAGGTGGTCTCGAACCTGGTCTTCTCCTACAGTGGGCATTACTCCATTCTCCCAGCCCCTGCCATTGCCTTCTGCAACTTGGGTGGTGTGCTTAGAGCACTTGCCCGTGAAAACTGAGGCAAAAATTCATTGAATACCACAGCCTTCTCCATATCCTGGGTGACCAGGTCTCCTGTTTCCTTCTGGGGATGGCCCACATTTTCCTTAGTCTTCCTTTTATCACTGATGTGCCTGTAGAAGCTTTAATTCTATTAGGGCTTTGGCTTTCCTAACCTAATTCCTGGCTGCTTGGACAATTTCTCTGTGTTCCTTCTGGGCTACGTGTCATTGCTTCCACCCTCTGTAGGCTTCCATTTTGAGCTTGAGTTTCTCCAGGAGCTCCTTGGTCATCCGTACAGGCCTCCTGGCATTTTTGCCTGACTTTCTCTTTCACAGCATCACAGTATCGTCAGGATTAGAAGGGACCTCTGGAGATCATCTAGTCCAACCCCCCTGCCACAGCAGGGACACTTAAGCAGTTGCACAGGACGGCGTCCAGGCGGGTTTTGAATGTCTCCAGTGTGGGAGACTCCACAACCTCTCTGGGCAGCCTTTGTTGGGATGCATTGCTCCTGAGCTTGAAGGAGGTGATCCTTGAATACTAACCAGCTTTCTTGGGCCCCTCTTCCTTCCAGGGCTTTATCCCATGGTACTCTGCCAATCCTGAAGAGGCCAAAGTTTCTCTCCTGAAGTCCAGGGTAGTGAGCTTGCTGTGTGCCCTCCTCGCTGCCCTAAGGATCTTGAACTCCACCATCTCATGGTCACTGCAGCCAAGACTGCCCTTGAGTGTGACATTCCCCACAAACCCCTCCTTGTTGGTGAGAACAAGGTCCAGCATAGTACCTCTCCTCGTTGGCTCCTCTATCAGCTGGAGAAGGAAATTATCATCAATTCATTCCAGGAACCTCCTGGATTGCTTATGCCCTGCTGTGTTGTCCCTCCAACAGATATTCAAGTGGTTGAAGTCCCCCATGAGGGCCAGAGCTTGTGAATGTGAGGCTGCTCCTAGCTGTCTATAAAGGGCCTCATCTGCTTGGTCTTCCTGGTTGGGTGGCCTGTAGCAGACTCCCACTGTAATGTCACTTGTCCCTGCCTTCCCTTTAATCTTGACCCTTAAGCTGTCAGTTAGCTCCTCATCCATCCCCAGTTGGATCTCCATGCACTGCAGCTGGTCCTTGACATAGAGGGTGATACCCTCTCCTTGTCTCCCCTGCCTGTCCTTCCTGAAGAGCCTGTATCCTTCCATTCCAACACTCCAGTCGTAGGACCCATCCCACCATTCTCCGTGATGCCAATAAGATCACAGCCCTGCAGGTGCGTGCATATCTCTAACTCCTCTATTTAATTCTACATGCTACATGTGTTTGCATAAAGGCATTTAAGCTGGCCACCCAATGAAGCTGACTTACTGGCTGGAGTGTCTGGAATTCCTTTGTGCTGCACACCAGGTACTCTCCTTCTGACCTGTGATCCTTCACCAGACTCCAGGCATCTATTGCTGGTACTGGCATCATACTGGTAGGAGTGGGATAGATTAAGGTTCCCTTCCCCTGGCAACTCTAGTTTAAAGTCCTCTTCTCGAGCTTGGCAAGCCTATGACCGAAGATGCTCTTCCCCTTCTCTCACAGATGGACCCCATCAGCCCCCAGTAGACCTGGTTTCTCAAAGCAAGTCCCATGGTTAAGTAGCCAAACCCCTGGCTGTAGCATTAGTCCTATAACTGTTTGTTGATTTGCCAGATTCGACTGGCCCTTTCAAAACCTTTCCCTTTGAGCAGGAGGGGTGATGAAAAAACTGCTCCAGAGTCCCTTACTGCTGCTCCTAGGGTTCTGTAATCCTTGGTACTCCTCAGTCTGTTCCTGGCAGTATCAGTGGTGCCCACAGGAAACAGCAGCAATGGATAACAGATCAGATCAAGTCAGCCATAAGGCTGTGGTAGGTAACCAAGTTTTGTGTTGTTCTTCCCTGCTGTACCTATCTAAAACTCTCTACAGACCGTTCAGATAAATGCACTCATAAGTTGTCTGCACGATAAGGCAGACTATGAAAACAAAGACAGAGAAAGTAAAGACAGGAAAAATTCTATCTTCGTCCTTCAAGTCACATGACAAGTAAAATGCTCTATTTAGGACATGAAATACAATTTTAAAAAAATTAAGACCATAACCTTCCTCATGCTTATGGCTGCTAATTGTCTTTCTGAGCTGGTGACTTCCATGACCAGCTGATTCCCCTAATCTGTAGCTGCAGAGACAACTACCTCACTTGGCTTGTCCGTGAAAAACCTCTGGAACATGAAGAGTCACCTATGGCCAAGAAAACTTGGACCTTCCACTAATGCTGACAGCTAAATTCCTGCTTCCTAGAATTTACGGTGTTGACAAGCCTTCTTTTCTTCTTCTTTTCCTAGCACAAGCATTTAAGCAAGTTGGATGAATTGCTGCAGTTCCTTGGTATATTGTTCCATCCATTCCTCCTTCTTTCACAAAAAAGCCTCTATGTTTCATGGAAATTGTCCCAGATTTTCCACATGCTAAAGTTCTCACATGCCAGCTTCTTTCTCGTCAGGCTCCTGAAAGGTGGATAAGATGCTTCATCTCAAAGACTCACATCAGTGGCTTTGTCACATGGTTATGCCATCAGCCTATGCAAAAACCCTGAGTGAGTGTAAGTGTGCTAGACTGAAATTTGAGACTATATTTTTGCTTGTCTTCTCTGACGTAGTTGGTGTTCAAGAGCTGTGTCAACATCTGCCTTGGAATCCCTTTTTCAATTGCCTTAAGATAAGATGATGCCAAAACAAACTTATCAATGCTCCATATCTTCTCCTCAGGTGACACTGGTGACAATACTGTAAAAAACTCTTTGATCATCCCTGGGGAGTGAACAAGTCTTGGTTGTGTTGCTAATTGGTTTGAGGAAACAGAAGGAAGGTTGTACAATCATTGAGATGTCTGTTCACTCCCAGGGCTTATCAAAACCGTTAGTATCTTGACGTGGTCATAATGTAGTGCTCTGGTAAAAAGACTCACAGCCATGTGGATACACAAATATTTCATCATCATTTTCTCCACACCTTGACATTCTGATGTTTCCTCTTTCTGCTCTTGAGAGTATGAACAGATGTGATGAGCACTAAGCCAAAGATCTGCTGGACCCTGTATGCTAAGGGGATGAGTTCCCTCCTCCTTTCCATCTTATTCCCCAAATTGACTTGATATATCTTTCAGGTTCTTATATTAATGGTATTCTGTCTATTACGGACCTGTTGATCCAGTTCATCTTCACAGCGATACAGTTCCAGTGGGATAAGCCTTTTCAGATTGATAGATTCCAGTGTATTCCTTCCACACACAGAAAAGCAGCCTTCCTTCCTCTATAATTTCTTCCTTACCTGGTGACAGCCCACAGGTATGCCTTGCAATACAAGTAAGCAGACGCAGGTTGCTGCAGGCAAGGGTGTCTGGAGCATGAATGACACTGTGTGTACGGGTTCATGACAGAAAGGCTCCTAAGCTCTGCCCTTTAGCTTCCGTTCACCCATCAAACAATGCACTAAGGAGCACAGTAAGAAGAACACAACAGAGCTGGTTGGAGTTTGGCGATATAAACACATCAAGTTTGCCCAGGAATAGACTTGGCTGGAATATTCAACAGAGTTTTCTGTGTTTTTTTTTAATAAACAGTGCCTTATCATTGGACCATAAAAAAGCTGTCTCTTTAGATTAATGATGTGGCCTCATCCATGCCTTTTTCCAGTAACGAACTGTTCCAGCAATAAATAAAACACTTTTGTAAGACAGGAACAAATCTCATTTTAGGCAGGGATGTTTATCTAAAGTAACCTTGGTCTGCCAGAGCAATGATCTGTAGTATACTTAAGGCACCACAATGTTTGATCTCTTGCTTGAGAAATAATTTCTTACAGCACCTTGTTTGCAGCAAGGGGTAAACTGCTTCCTGGCTCGTTGTGCTAAGAAAATGGCTTAATCTCACAAATAAATTGATCATTACCTTGTTTTAAATATATGGCTTCGGAATAGTCTGAAAAAAGTCATAGTTACAGAGCACAGGTAGGACATGCCAACTGCCCGTTCTCGAATCAGACTTTTAAATCCTTCTTCTCAGAGACTGTGACACACAGAAACTACTTTTATAGAACACCTCGTTTTACAACCAAGAAAATGTCTAAAATGCATTTATGTAAAATCATAAAGACTTATCAAATCAACAGATACTATTCTGACCACAAGAGAGCAAGCTTCTGTTTCCCCCTAGTATTGTTGATCTTTTGCATTGCTGCACTTTTTTTTCCCCCTCACCTGTAAAACTGAGATGACGAGACACAATTTATGGTCCATTAAACAAAATTAACTGGTACTGTAAGATGACAAAGGGGCTTTTTTTCTGTTGTTTTTTTTATCTCAACCTTTATTCATCAAATAGCTTTGCCAACCAAAGGCACACATTATTAAGAAAAAAAATGCTGATGTTACTATAACTTGATCTTAAACCCACTAATGTCATTGCCTGGGCTTCAATTAGCTGGAACAGTATGAAATTAATCTCTTAGGAAGATCAGTCCAAAGCAAATACCTCAAGTATGTCTTTATTTTGCTTTCTGTCATGTTAGCTAAATCTAGAAAACCAAAACAAAATAAAACAAAACAAAACTGCTTGTCTATCAATCTGACCATCCATCATTTTGTCCAAACACCTAGCAAATCATGCTTAATTGCCTTAATAGTAAGTGATGTATATGATTTACAAATATCAAATGAGATTTTTCTTTGAGTTGCACGCTTGACTCATCCCATGCTTTAAAAGAAAAAAAAAAAAAGAAGAATTTGAGATAAAAAGAATTGGATTGCCAGTACCTATACATTTTGACAAATGTTAGTTTCTGTGAGTAATATTGGTATTTTGAAAGGCAATTGGCTACTTTTTTTTTCAAATTAGCTTTGTCAGAAATCCAGAACTCTAACAGAGAGGAAGTAGAATGTAGTGAAGTAGAAAGAATGCACTTATTGCTTGTGGTTTTCTATTCTTCGTCTTGCTGAGAATATCGCCACTCTTCTAGCTTTTTATGAACTACTTTCACGCTGATTGCTTTCAGAGCAATTGCCTTTTGCACTAGTAGTTTTATACTGCAGCATCCATTAGCAGAAGGTATAAATACAGTAGGATACTCCAGATGATATTATAGCCAGCAGAATATAGCTTGCTTTTTAAATACACTTTTAAAAATATTTAGAGAACAGTACAATTGATGAGCTCATTTAGCAGACACCTCAATATTAAACATTCTCCTCTAAATCTTGATATTTATATTTAGCTATGGAACTCCTATCTTGCATTACATTGAACCTGAAAGTGCTGAGGAAGGGCAAAATTAAAGTGTATTCTTAGGTATTTTTCTATAGAAATCTCTAAAGGGAAGGGAGATCACTTTGTTTCATCTGCCTTTCATGTGTTAAACAGGAATTAAATGGAAAAGTTCATATTGGCTTCAGTGGTCCTTGAATTTAAGTCCATAGACACCCATTTAGAATTTTTCTCCATACTTAGCTATTCCCACGTCTTCCTTTGCACACCAGCAGCTTTCAAAAGATGTTTTTTCTCCACCCCATAAAGTTAAAAAAATCCATCTGCCCCCAGAATAACTGTGCTCTCATAGTTGAAAGTAAGGTGTTGCAGTAACCTAAACACTCATTCTTTTATAAAGTGTCTCTGAACTACTGTTCAGTTGCTGGTATGGAGAAAATACTGTTGTTATTACAATTAGAAGTTAAAAAGCAGAAATAATTAGGATCAGTTCCTCTGAAAAACAACCATAGTCTGGTTAGATTTCATTGTCAGTTTAAATAGTCATCACTATTAAGAAATAATTCCTTTAATTTCATTGAGCTCATTTAATAAAACTTCTGGGAAACTCCTAATATGTGAAAAGATATCCATATTCTTTTGATCCATCTCTTGTAACAAAAACGTAAGCTTCAATGACTCAATAAAGCTTTTTTAAAGTTTATTAGAAACAGAGTGAAGTGAAGAAACGTGTCAAGGCTCTTCATACTTTGATCAAGAAATAACAATATTTACGTGTCACTATATTCAACGTACAATTAAGAACACAAATTTAAGTATGATCTTCACTGGTTTGAGCTTGCCCCTCTGTTTGTCATTATTTTTAAAGCTTCAAACAGATACAGTGCATATGTTCTCTTTGCACTCAGAGAAGAGATACTGCTCACGTGTTTGTGTGTGCATATGTGACAGAGGAAGAGAAAAAAACATGTGAACTGGTTAGATTCAGCCACGTATCCTCTTGTCAAGTCCAAAACTATATCTAGAATAGAGCTACAAGCAGAGTTTATCCATTTGCATAATGAAGTCACTGTAGATGCATAACAGAGATAATTTATATTATGATATTATATCGTAGAGACAGAATAAGATTGGAATCAGTTCATTTATGGGCAGAAACAGAATATCTGCAAAAATTGCCAATTTAAAAAAATTTGCTTTCTTCTCCCTCTCCCATTCTAAGCCACATTATATAACATGCACATAAGGACATCTTGGAATAATTAAATTACAGGCAGAAACCTGTCAGCATGCCCTTCACTGTCATTATTCACCCAGCTCAGGCTTTGTGCATGCGTGACTTTCACAGTGACACTTGTTAGGTTACATTTTATATCTCAGTCCAAAGGTTGCTTTCCTAATTTTCATGCCCCCTGTCTATAACATTGTGATTGCTATATTCATTCTCCCTGTCTTATTTTATTTATACATCTTCAGTGTCCAGGTTAAATTGTCCTCAATTACACTTTAAATGTAAGTGCCTACAGTTAGATACAGCAATTTGACAGGCTGGTTCCCAGGTCTGTTTCAAAAACAGGTTAACTTCAGCATCTGCTGACATCTGTGAAGGCTGTTGGAGCTCAGCACCTACAAAACCCGGGCTTCCCATTGCAGTGTTGGCCACTAACGACAGAAATGTCAGTAAGCCTATTCAAAGTTTTCAACTAGAGTTTTAAGAAATAGAAAGAGGAGTTGTACATACCTCTGCTAGATAATAAAGTCAGCAAGTGCTGGCAAATTCAAAACAGTAAAAGGATTAAAGATACTAATTTCAAGTGTTAACAGATGACTCATTTAATGTGGAAAATACAGTATTTTGGAATTATCACTTAGAGGAATTGCTTAACTGTGTGCCAGGAGATATAAACTTGATATTATGACAAAATGACAAGAGGCCTGTATGAGAACTGGAGTTCAAGGAGTTCAGATTTTGAAGGGTGAACTAAGGACACAGGGCTGTTCAATAATGCCCAGCTCTGGGTGAAACCGCAGTTTTCTATTAAAAATTAAGATTAAATAGAGGCAACTTCTGCAGAGAGCAGAAGAATAAGTGCTGCACCTTGCCTTTTTTTTTTTTTCTTTTTCATTTTCTTTCTCTGTCTTATACTTTAGAAATCACCACATTTGAGAAGTAAAAAGCCAGAAAGTTTTCTTGCTGAAAAATGTTTTTTTTCCTCCTATGGAGTCCAGTATAATACCTCCATCTGCTTAATGACTGATTATTTTCCTGATACATTATGAAGTAGTTGGTGGTAGTGTTTTTATTGCAGTTGGTTTTTTTGTTTTGATGCAGTGGGTCTGGGGTTTAAAGGCCTCATTCTGGTTGAGTATACTACTTATATATATGTGTATATACTATCCAATATACTACCCAGTGCCCTGTCATATGTTGTGAAGGTTAAGGCTAATGCAAGTCACAGAAAACTATGACAAACTCTGTCCTAAATGATTAACTCTTAAACTAGTCCACAAAGTTGTGTTGAGGGGTCTCTTGTATTCTGAGGAACTGCCCAAGACTCCCAGATTTAGATTGACCACAGCCAGAGAAAAAAAATTTGTTTGTTAGTTATTTGGAAATCACCAGCAACAAATGTAAGTCTAAGACAAAGAAATACTGCATTTTCAGTAGTCCCAAACATCAACGACACTATTAATGGGTTTAGAGAGAGAGAGACATGGCAAAAGTAATGTGTATTTCTTTTTACCTGCGCTTCACATGCACTCTGAGAGGTTTTCTCTTTGTGTTTCCCAGCTAACAAGCTACCAGAAAGATATATATCATTCTAGATGGGGAGCAATTGCTGAAGCAAGCCCTCCTTCACCCTATACTGTCCCAGAAGAGATCTGGGTCTGACTGAAAACTTATATATGCAGGTCCATCTTGGGGCTTTATTCAGACATGTGTTTCCATCCCATCCCTTGCTTAACAGAGGAAGTCAGGATGTACCTTTTAACTGCTGCTCAACCTCTTCCACCTCAATTTATACCTGGGTAGGGGGAACCATCTCTTTCCAGAAGATATAGTGGAATCAGGTAAAAGACTGTTCTCGTGCCTTGAAACTATAGCAGGTTTTATTTCTTTCCACCTTATTTTCAGGAAAAGATTTTCTTCTTATAGTGAGCAGGGTTCAGTCTTCAGTGTACAGCTTCTTCATCTGCCAACACCAATGTTTAATATATTTTAAATGTATCAATAGCCAGTTATTATTAAATTTTATAATAATATATATAAAATTAAGAATCACAGATGTAGTTCATTGCTAATTCTTAGCTGAGACAATAAAAGATTAACTTTATCCTTTCAAGTGACAGATGACATGGAATACAGCCTCCATACAAGGCTTTGAAAAATGTTGTATTAAATGGGTACAGCTGCTAAAAATTACATTCTAAAAGCAGAAACTCTTACACTTCAGCTGGATGTATATACATGAGCTGTAGGATATATCTTTTAAACACTAATTTAGATGTTACAATACGTACTATCTTCATTAAAATGTTTCATCTCATCTTAAATTAGGTGAATTCCTGTGATTGTAAGTTCTCCTTCAAAATGAACACTATAGCCCTTTAAAAAGAAAAATTATGGAGCTCAATAAAAAAGCTGTTTGCTGAGAGCAGGGAGCTAGTGAAAGCTAAGACAACAATGACAGTGTAAGAGCTGTATTAAATTCTTTGAAGCGCTGATCCATAATGACAATGTGTTATACTGTTCAAGAAAGATTGTGCTTCAATCCATCTTGTCGTGTTCTTCAGCCACATCATGCTTACATGTCTACATGGACACTATTCATAGAGCATGTGATCAAAACAGTTGCAGCTTTGACTGTAAGTGGTCTTCCCTTGCATTTGCCAAAGGGAAATATTGCTATTGAGATGTAGATGTTCAACATATGAGCAGACAAATATGGATAGCTACATAAAAATAAAGTAGTGTTGGTTAGATAAATTTCACCATAGTCTGCCTTTTATTAAAAACAAAATGTGAAGAAAATGGGAAAACTGTGTACATTTCACCTGTGGATTTTAATAGAGTTAATGAGAATTAAATATATGTGCATATATGTATATAAAATCTCTCCCAAAAAATCTTGAAAAAAGCTGTTCTTTTTTTCTTTTCCTAGTATTAGTCAAAGATATAATCAAAGATATAATCCCAATACCAAGTGAATATTCTTAGTAATTCACCTTATCACTTTATTATTTGTTTGGAGTTTTTTTATGTTTGCCCACCATGGATCAGATTTCCTCTAAGAGTATTTCCATGAATTTAGAAACATGAGTGGGCAATGGAAGATTTTTGGAATGCATGCATCATCACACCTCTGCCCTTCTATAGGTTTCTCATCAGCAATGTTTCAGTTTAAACCTTGACCTACAATTCAGACTCGGCCTTAATTACTCCAAAGTAACTGAAAGTCACTTTTGCACAATCACACTTGTTTTTCAGTTGGTTCGTCATTAAATGAGGTATCTTTTAAACCCTGAAACAAGGTCCATTATGGAGAGATGACTTAACCAGTTTTATATCATGGAAAAGTATGAGACAAGGAGGAAAGATGTCCTGGATAGATGTCATGCTTGGGTGAATCAAACTGCAGCAAAATGGGAGGCTTCTTGTCCCTTTCTATACTAAACATTTCAAGTACCTTTCATTAAACAAATGGATATGTATCATCAGTTTGGGTTTTCTGCAGCTCTTGCAGCTCTAATCTCCCTTTGACAAAATAAGAATACTGAAACCATATATCTCTCTTTGTTTACCTGGCCTGATGTAAAATGCTAAGTGGCGCCATCTGATCCATTGCTTTACTTACAGCAGCTCAAATATTAAGATTTCCGTACAGATTCTGCTTATTTATACCACGTGTGACCCAAGTCAGCCTGGTAGAGTTGAATCTGTGTGGTCTGCAGTCTTCTACTATTAGGACAGAAAGCAGTAATTTCCTATCTGTTCAATAAAAGGGAATGTAACCTTTCATGTAACCTTTATGATCACTCATAGGAAGCATAACAATGTCATATTATAGTAATGAAATAGAAGAGTTAATTTCTTAAAACATTTCTATGCCTTAAAATTTAGCTTTACAATACAACATATGAAACCGTTTTCCTTCCTTTTTTTACAGAGCACCGTGCTACAGAAATTTGCCTCATCAGTACAATACAGGATATTTTCAAATATATTTTGATCTGCGTTACCCTCTATGCACAGGAGAATGTTTTCAGAGTAAGTCCTGTTCACAAAAAAATTACTATTTTATACAAGAAGCATAGCCTCAATTAATGTATACAAACATTGCAGTATACTCTCATGGTATAACTTGCATGACTAAATGTTTCTGTTGTTCCTTTAAAAAGTCTGGAAATACAACATTTATTGTATTGCTTTGACTTCATTTGAGAATAAATACATCTGGGGTTATTCATCCCTTTCCCAGAGTCAGTATCAGTCTTATAGTCACCTGACAACACCACTTTGATATATGACTGCATTATCAGCCTAACATGTTGGTAAAGCTTAGCTGTAAATGCAGCTTATAATACTGAAAACAATATAGTATCTGAACAGTATTGCATTTATTTTATCATCTAGGGAAAAAAAAAAATCCTGTTCTTTATTTCATTTCCATTATAAGGAAATGTGACTTTTAACTTTATTTACCGCTATTATTTGAATAAATACAAATTATAGGATCTCTGTTTTTCAGTGAGGAGGACTATTCAATCATAAAAGAGTATAAACAAGTATTGAAACATCATCAAATCCTGATAAAGCAGAACTTTTGCTTCTTGGACTTTGTATCTCAGTTAAGTATGAATGCGAGGCAGTCTTAAACATGGTTCCCAAATGATTACCCCAGTCCCTGAAGAACTGATTCTTGGGCTTTTCCTTTTTGCCTTTTTTTTTTTCCAGTTTAGGTATTCTAAACTTGGATTAGATCTGTAATAGCAATGATGGCATCTGGAAAACATTTTAGTAACAGAAACTCAGCCAAAATATCAGAGGAATGCAACATGTGGACAAAGTGTGCTAACTTCATTTATGCAACTAGGCACTTGGATACTCCATAACATTAAAACGATTAAAACTTCAAGCTATCCTTTGATGTACAGCAGTAGGATTCTGATGCAGAGTGTATTCACGCTGAATGAATTTATTTCAATAATATTAGTGTAATCATTAATGTATGTTATAAGTAGATGGTAACATTTTAAGGAAGGCTGATAGCCTTGAAATTAAAAAATATTTTAAATTTACATTTTTACTTCTGGATGAAACACAAGCTGGTTTCAGTATACCATTTGGAAATCTAAGAGATATTTTTTTTATTTGTGTCAAAGACAAACTATTTTTTTTTTACAGAAATGAAATCTTTACTTTTTTATTTACTCATAAAAAAGTGTATTTTATCAGTTTGCTTATCTTTGCTCAGAACACATATTGGAAATCAGAAAGCAGTGATAGATGCATTTAACAATGTCACATTCTCATAAATTTGTATATTGCCAGGATAAGCTCAGAAGTACCTTACTCAGAAGTCCAGTTCAGTCTTTTTTTTTTCCCACATTGATTGTTCTTGGAGCTTATTCTGAGTACACAATACATTACAGTTGCTGCAGACCAGTATATAGGAGGCAACACATGCCTCGCCCCACCTGTGTGCCTATATAAATCCTGCTGTTACCCACCCCAGAACCATTTGTAGCCATTCATCAATTAGGTTACAGAAAGTCAGTAGTAGCAGTTGTGCTGAACTGGATAATTAATTTGAACTTTCAGATACCCTGTAACTGAATCGTGTAGAAACCACAAGTCACAAAGCTCTGCCTTAACTAAGAGGGTATAAGAAAGTTGTTTAAAAAAAAAAGCACACACAAGGATCTATTCAGAAAGTACTATTATTAGGTGAGGAAAATAATTAAGTGTTGTCCTGTTGAGCACACCATGGATTTCTTGGCTCCCTACAACTTTTAATCTTGATTAATTATTTAGCTTTTATGTCTGAGTACGAAGGGAGAAGGTGCACTGAAACAGGAGAGTACTGAGCCTTTGACAAGTAAGCTTCAAAGGACTCAGGAACCTGCTTCATAAAGAGGATAATGACAGGTGGCAAAGGAAATATAATACAGACAAATGTGAAGTCATTTCCATTGAAAGGAAGAATAATAAGCATAAGTATCCAACACACTGAACTAGAAGAGGATTCTGAGTTTCTCTTGCAGAACTAGATTAATTTCCCCCAAAATACCAAAATTATACAGAGGAAAAATTAAAAAGACATCTTGCCATACATTGTCTGCTATGTTCCATTTTCTACTGATACAAAAAGTCAGCGATCCTGGTTATATAAAAAATCTGATAGATATATGTCAGAACTAATAATTTTATCCTTTCTAAATCAACATTTTAATTAGAAAATTAAAAGAAAGGAATGGTAAAATTCTTGAAGCTTAGGTTTCATTTCTTCAGAGGAGACTCTGGGCAAAATATTTTAACATTTTGCCTAAATTCGGGTAAATATAGGAAGCGAAATCTCGGAGACCACTGAAACCTTCAGCTAGCTCTTCCCTCTGGGCCTCACATTAACCTGAATGAGTAGGTATTGTATTTGTGTCCAGCTTCCGCTTTGTTCATAGATGGGGTATGAGCCTGAATTCCACTGAAGTTTCATCAGGGTCTGATATAAGGCCATACAACACAGACAACACGTCATTAATAATAGTTCAAAATGAAGTCCACTGGTGCTCTGAATCACAGAAAAGTACTATATCTTCACAATCAGAGCACATTGGAAGTTTATCATGGTCGCTGTTCATCTTTTATGTTGAAGGTAAGATCAAACATAGGGTTCCCAGAACCAGGGCAATACAAAGAGACGGGACTTTTCAAGTTCACTGGGACAAAATGGGGAAAAAATGCAGAGGCTATGGCAGTTTTTCTCGTTAATCTCTCCAGTCCATAAGAATAGCCTAGGTGCGTGACTGTAGAGTATGTGGAACACCCTGGGGATAAAATGTTAATTTCTTTGTGAAATGGAAGAACTGAAAAAAAGAAAAAATAGGTGTACATCAGAGAGAGAGCAATTACAATCCTGCAGTGCTAGAACTCTTCTCCCAGTAGTGGAAAGCATGGTTTTGAGCATTTAATCTAATGGCTGGGTAAATATTTAATCCAATGACTGTTCCCTATAAAGAAATATAAATGTGTACTGAGATGAAAGCGGGAACTGAAAATTTCCCCTCTAGTGGAGTGCTTTAAGATGAGGTTTAAAAGTCTGAGTTACTCTTTCTGTGTGTGGCTCAGCCAACCTCGGGCTGCTCCATGTAAAAGAGAACAAGATAAAAAGAAGATGTGGAAATCCAGGCCTAAATATTTGTCTTTGGCCATGCCTTATGTAGAGAACATCTGCAAGATGAAGACCAAGCATTTGGTTAGCAATGTGTCCAACAAAGTTGTGGACCCTTGTGAGGTTACAGTGTGAAGAAAGACAGGTATGGGTAAGGCCCCAGTGTAACCTTCTTGCCCCAGATCTTCTCAGGATCTGAGGAGGTCCCCTGTGGGACTCCACACAGAGGGGGGCACCAAGCCCTGTTAGCTGAACACCCAACCCAGGAATGTACATGGCTGCTGACCTTGAAGAAAGCTGTAATGAAGAAAGCTAAAACCCTCAGTGAGGGCCAAACCCTACTCAGGGAAAGCTGTTTCCAGCTGAGGTTCATGGCCCTCACCTGAGCTATAGCCCTGGCCATGGCACCATGGTGCTCCTGCCTGGCCTGGTCTAACCTTGCCCCATGCCTGTCGCCACAGTCCTGCCCGGCTGTCCCGGAATGAGCCTGATATTGGTTCCCCTCACTGTGCCTGACCCAGATCCCCAGCTCGTGGCCCTATGTCCTGTCCCTATCCCCTGGGAGGTGCCCGATGCCCGGGGCTGGGTCTGCCCCGGCTGCCCCCCAGGCTGCCCTGCCCTGGCTGGGGGGGACAGGCCATGGCTGCCAGGCCCTGTCTGGCCGTCCAGGGGAGCCCCTGACACCCCCAGCCCCAGGGCCGAGGAGCTGCCAGCCCTCGCGGTGCCCCACAGTACACCTGAAAACCAGGTCAGGTTGTGGCTCCTCGGAATGCCGACAGCCATGCACAGAGGATCGTGGATCGGGATTCAGAGCTTTAGAGGGAAATCAGACAGAGATTTGTCATATGACTCCAGTTTTACATTTCACATTTATGGAGGTTAAATATAGCTGAACAGAAGCATGAAATGAGAAAAAAACAAGGCAAACCAAAGAAAAACAAAACCAAACCAGAAAAAAGCCCAGGAAAATAACTAAAAATAAAAAATAAAAATCGCAGACATACCTGAGCGCAATAAATTCAAAGACCTTCAGCTCAGCCAGTTGACTTGTATTCTCTGTGTTTCTCCCAGAGTCCTTATTCTAAAATTAAGGGAGTGCCGAATAATACTTAGTGATAATATTTCCAGCTCTCTTTTCGGGGGTGTATTAGTCCTTAACATGAAAGTACACATACAGTACTCATGGCCTAATGCAATTTCTCATTTTTTTTTACCATTTAAGTGCAAAAATAACCTTATTTCATGCTTGGTTCATTAAATACATAAAGATAAATACTGTACTTATTCGTTATGACTTGGCTAAGCTCGATGTATTTACGTTCTTATATTTTTTTCTCCGGAACACCCTTATTGCATCTGCTCCTCTTAGACCTGAAATAGAATTATAATCCTGCATTTACAACAGGATACTTACTATTTCATGTTTTGCACCACAGCATCAACAATTTTTTTACATGTTTCTTATAACATTCTGAGTATAATATCAATAATGATGCATACAGAAAAAAAATCACTCCCTGTGCTTTGGCTCAGTGTCCTGAAATTCTATTAGCAATTCAGAGTGGGCTGGAATGTACTTCTGTCATCACTCCACCCCAGCTACAAAGATAAACTAATGCTTTCCTCCCATATTATTATGTGAGAGCTAGCCTAAATCTCTGAGGAGGGTTAGGTGGTAATTATTTATAATGCTCCATGAAAAGTATTATTTTATATCAAAGTAAGCTTTAGTATCTCCTTTATCCTCTTCATTACTATTTTTTAAATTTTGTTTTGATCAACTTGCATTTCAAGTTCACATTAATATGTGTCCTTCTGTGAAGAAAAATGTTGCCTTTATTTTAAAAGAATGAACTGTTCCATTATGTTGCATTTCTGTCATGGCTCGTCAATCTGACTACTTGATTCTGGCCATTGTGCCTTTTGTGCCTGTCCCAGATCCCACTCAATGCATCGTTATAGCAATTTCAAGTTGTTTATTGTCTCTCCAATGCCACCATCAGCATATTTTCCAGTAAACCCTTACCTGTTAAATTTGCCATGAGGTGAGATCCTTAGCATTCACCGAACTGTAACTGAACAATCCCACTGCTGTGAATGCTTACAGATTTTACTACCCTGAGAATTAAGCATTAAATTTTCACACTTCTTTTCTCCGGGTAATTTTGTTCCTGTCTAGATTGTATTTTTTTCCCCTCAAATTTCTAGCCTTCATAAATATATGTTTCTTCTCTACTGTCATAAAACAATCCATTTTAAACTAGCTTAATATTTTATGGGTGAATCACAGAATCACAGAATCTCCTAGATTGGAAAATACCTGTAAGATCACCTATTCCAATCATTAACCTAACACTGACAAGCCCACCACTAAACCACACCCCTGAGCACTATATCTACACGACCCTTAAATACCTCCAGGGATGGAGACTCCACCACTGCCCTGGGTAATTTCATTAGCAAGCTGCATAGCAGACTGTTATGGATGATCAATAAGCTGAGGTTTCCAACCTGCAGGAGTCTGCTGGACTTCAGCCAATTTTCAGTCCACATGGCGTTGCCCAGCTAGACAGTAATTAAACAGATCATTTTGGAGGTCTTGCAACAATAACATGACAACTAATGTAGCAGATGAACTGCAGTCCAAATTATCTTGCACCGTCTGTGGTAGTTTCATATACACACCAAATAAAAGTGATGAGTAATATCTATAAGGTTTATAAAAAAGGGTATTCATGGAAGATAAGTCATTTCCTCAAATGGGAAGGTGGAATCACTCAGAAGAAACAAACAGGACAACAGCCTCAATTTCTCTAGAAATGAGTGACCTGTACGCAGCATTTGGAAACTAATAATGGAATATTCACTCTATGTTGGGTTATGCGATGAGATGATGTGTCCCTTATGAAATAAGGATGCACTTTTCCTATGTTGGATAAACCCCTAGCTCCAGCTCAGCTGCTGTGGACAAGTTTGCAGGGCATCTCAGCATACAGGTCATTTCCAGTGTGGCAGCGTAATACAGCATCAATGGGGAAAGATTGAGGACTTCTACTCACCAACCCATTCCTTCCTGGTTAATTTAATTTGGTTGTAGTACAAGATTTAATTTTTCTCTAAAAGATGATAAATAAATAAAAATTATTCTTTTGGATATCACACCTATCAACCAATGAACCTAGCGATCTTATATCCTGCTTCTCAACCTTATTGCACTGCTTGTGTTCAGGCTGCTGATACAAACTTAGCTAATGCAGTCACAACCTGCTCTTAATTCTTAGTCATTTCATTGCTATGTCTTTTGAGGGGGGGTCATCCACTGATAAAGAAGGCACACATAACAGATCTTCATAATGGAAAATAGGCCATCTTTAATAAAAGTTGCTTGCTGAACCGTTTAGAATTTATCTGGTTTTAGGTTCTCAGTGTCAGCATTCTTGTAAGGGCTGATTTCCAAACAATGGATGCTCAGGCTTATCCCACTATCAAGTTTCTTTTGAGATGTTTCCTTACTGGAAATGCACAGAATGCACTCAAAATTAGTCATGTACTTAAAAAAATATATTAAGATAACATGTGCATTTTTACTTATTGTGAAAATGAATTTTTTCCCCAAAAAAGTTGTAAGATGGATTCCCAAGACAAGCTTTTGTATGACAAAGTTTTGCCCAAAACTCCACAGTCTTGTTTATTTTGTTATACCTCCTTTAAACTGAAGTTTATAATGGAAATAGTGGCACCCCTAAGTATAGCTCTGGGAACTGAATTACAGTCATAAAAATTCACTGAAGCTTTACTGAAATCTCTCCTTTATTCCATAGAATGTTTTTTTAATGAAGTTGGAGACTGCTGTAGTGTCATTGTCACTTATCTAAGATTACTACTGCCTGCTCCTTCCTTCAGTTCCTCTGAACTTGAACTCTGTTTGCTCCACTACATTTCAAAAGAGCTTTATTTCTCATAACTTCTCTTCTGTTGAACTGCTTAAGGATATCAATGGGCTGTAGCTGCATGTTATAATGTGTTGCATAATAGGAATAGTAAAGCTCCTCGAATAAATTGCTGGAAGTTAGACATATTCAATCTCCGTTAGTCTTTTAGTAAATCCATACAGAATAAAGATAAGAAGCTTTTCATTAGCTCTCTAACATTCTATTCCCCTGAATTATGAATACTGATAAGTCTCTGCAAGCCTAATGTACTTTATCTGAAGCATTTAAGATCATTTGCTTTAGTTATTCAATTTACATCATGAACTCAGATATACCCATGAGGCCTTCATTTTTAAGAGAGACCCAAATGAATAATATTTAACCACTACAGCTTCTATGACTCTATTAGAATGAATCAATATTGCTAAGCACATGGTAATTACCTTACAGTTATAATACTTCCTGGAATTAAAGAAGGAAATTGGTATTATTAGTCATATTTGCAAGAGAAGAAAAATATTCCACAGGTATGTGACGATAGGGAACCCCCAGCATTATTGCAAAGGTAGATGGTGAATAGTTTTTGCAATAATATGGGAAGTTCAGAGTACTGGAAGGAATTTGTACATAATGTTGAATGTTCCACTGGACTTATGATTTTAAAGTAATCAGAATAGGTTTTTAAGTTGCTTTATCTAACAGTTTGATTTAGTCTTATATTAAGCTTGTAAAAAAAAAGTCTATTCAGTTGCATTATATTTTCTTTACTTTTTTTGCACAGACTGAAATTATGTATCCTCTTGTTCACTTTGCTTCATGGCCTTAAGAACCTTGATCTCTGACCTCTATGCTTTTTCCGTTCCTTTAAGTCTTTTTCTAGAGATCAAAATATATAAAGAAAAAAACGATTGTAATGCCTTCAGAAGAAAAATCTTTGTATTTTGTTTATCAATATATTAAAAATATTATGTATGTATGCTAATAATTTAACATTGTTAAAGAAACATTTGAAATTATCACAGTCATCTTCTCTAGTTAGCGTTATTTGTACAAAAATAACACCAGCTAGCAAAATCTCGTGGAAAAAGTATTTCCTATTGTAGTTTATAGATGGTTTTACAGCTAAACAAAAAAAGGGATTTTGTCATTTTGCCATTTTAACCACCTATTATTAGCACATATTGCTATTTTTCAACCTTTGGAAGGTAATGCCATGTTCAATAATTCGTAACAATACAAAAGGGTAGCATTCTTATTTCCAGGTCATGAAATGATTGTGTTTGTGCATTTGGTGTAGTTAGCCCTTCTGATTTGTATTTCTCTGTGTTGAACAGTCCCACTGAGAATGACAAAGAACAACTTTCTTGCCATGCAATATCTTTCCCGTTTGTGTAATCTAGTCCTCGGTACTGGTACTTGGAGCTTTGCTAACAGCAAAGAAAGATTCTCAGCATGACACATACTTTCTCCCATGCAACTGAAGATCTTTAGAACATGTATATGCCCATTGCAGCACTATGGCTCTTACCTGAGATACAGGAAAATAAAATAATTTATTGGGATGTAATCTGGCATCTTCAACACAGAATTAACAAGTTTATGAGCCCTGTGCGCAATTATAACTTATTCTGACCTTGACTGTATTTAACCTTAGATAAACAGAAAACAGAGATAGGAGATATCTTGGTAGGTCATCTAATCTGATTTTAGCAAAGCTATTCCAAAGGACGTTGTTCTAGTCCAGTCTTAAATACTTCAGTAATAGAAGTTCAACAACTTTCCTAGGTGAATTATTCCAACATTTAACTTTTTTTTCTATTAGAAAATAGTTTATTAATGTTTAACTTCAGTCTTCTTGCTTATGTCCTTTTACCTGGCTGCTTTTTGCCCTGTCCTCTGTGAGTGTGCAGAACAGATGGTTTCTATTCCTTTGGTGACTAATCTTCATTCATTTGAAACTATTTGTGATGTCTCCTTCAATCCACCTTTTCATTACACTAAACAGTTCTTTCAAAAGTTCCTTACAGGTGCTATCCTTTGGGACGGTGTGTATCTTTGTTCAATAAAAATGTGGCTGTGGCTCAGCTTAAGGGTTGTGCAACAAAAAAGCTACTTGAACATGCAAAACTAGTACAGAGAGCAAAGATGAACCAAATCTACTGCATTGGAAACCTACCAAATGATCTCTCCAGATATTTTCCCTGCTATCTTGTACTATCTTAATTTTAAATGCACCAGCTGCTTATCGTGCTTTGAACTGGTATTTGCAGCCCAGCTATTGTTCCCTAGCTGTTGTAACAATGGCAGAGACAGTTGCTCTATTGCTGCAATTGCTATGTTAATATTTCCACCCCAGGAATCTCCCTGAGACACAGAACTGTTCCCAGGCTTCTGCTTGGTAACAACTTTTGTTTTCCAAGTCCTCATTTCTCTTCTTAAAATATAAGCAGTTGAGGCCTCTTGATTTAGTCATGTTTAATGTAGGTGTTAATGGCAGTGAATCATCTTGGGGTAAGTACCTCTGTGACACTCCATTAGCAGCGCAGTTACACAGGTATCCCAAATTGTTACTGGTTATAAATCCTGGATGAGCTTTCGACAGCTGTTAAGTTTTGTAGATGAATACTGCATTGCCTTTTGCAGTGGACGCCCTCCCATGAAAAAATTTGCATCCAGAAAGGTTAGTGGCTTTCAGAAGAAGCCAACATAGTTTCTCGTACTAGGTGTGGTTGTTCTCCTGATTGCAACGGAACATCCAAAACACTGAATTCCTTTGTATTATTCTTACTTTTGGGCTGTCGTGTTCTCTACGTGAAATTAGTTATCATGATACGTTTTATAGAAACCCTCCCAAACATAGGCTTATGCCACTGCGATGCTATTAAGAGGTCTTTTTTTCAGCCCGCTTCTTTTAAACAAACAAAAATTGGACTTGATTCATGTATTATAAATCCCCACAGGGTTATGCTGTTTTCATGACTAATTTCTCCCACTAACCACAGCTTTACAGCCTATGACCTTACAACAGCAAGCAAGCTGTAAGAAAACATGGGCTTGTTGTGATGGTTATGCCTTTGCTCATGTTCCAGGTCCCCTGTGGCTTGTTAACTCTCCACACAAATACTACTTCAATTGCCTCCAGGCCAACTGCAGTTGTTGAATTGCCAGGGATCATGAAAGTAACCTGTCTCCACTGGACACTCCAGATTAAAAATAAAAGAAGTCATTCTAATTTATGTTAAAATCAATATATATTCTTCTCTATTTCACTGTATGAAATGGAATTCTCTAAAGGAAAACAAAATATTATTTTCAGTCTTTTGTAATCTCATAAGCAGTCTTTACTGCAGATTATATTCCTTTGATATTAAGTTATAGTAATGACAGGCAATAGATGACACAATGAGAGACCTGGTTGAAAAGAACTGGCATTTCACAAGCCATTAACACTTTGCTAACTAAAAGTTGCTAAATATGTATTCACATTCAACTATTCTCAATTACTTTTTTGCCTCAGTATTCACTTGTGGGAAAAAAAGGGGCTTTAAGCACACCACCCAAGTTGCAGAAGGCAAATGCAGGGACTGGGAGAATGAGGTAACACCCACTGTAGTGGAAGACCAGGTTCAAAACCACCTGAGGAACCAGAATGTGCACAATTCCATGGGACCTGATGAGATTCATCTGTGGGTCCTAAGGGAACTGGCAGATGATGTTGCCAAACCACTATCCATCATATTTGAGAAGTCATGGCAGTCTGGTGAAGTTCCCACTGATGGGAAAAGGGGAAACATAACCCCCATTTTTAAAAAGGGAAAGAAGGAAGACCCAGGGAACTACAGGCCAGTCAGTATCACCTCTGTGCCCAGCAAGATCATGGAGCAGATCCTGCTGGAAATTCTGCTAAGGCACATGAAAAATAAGGAGGTGATCAGTGACAGCCAACATGGATTTACTAAGGGCAAATTGTGCCTGACAAATTTAGTGGCCCACAACGGCGTTAGTGTTGGTGGATAAGGGGAGAGCAACTGACATAGTCTACCTGGACTTGTGCAAAGCATTTGACACTGTTCCACACAACATCCTTGTCTCTAAATCGGAGAGACATGCGTGTGACCAATGGACCACTCAGTGGGTAATGAACCGGCTGGATGGTTGCACTCACAGAGTTGCAGTCAACAGCTCCATGTCCAAGTGGCAAGCAGTGACAAGTGGAGTTCCTCAGGCGTTGGTAATGGGACCGGTACTATCTAACATCTTTGTAGGCAACATGAATGTTGGGATTGGGTGCACCCTCAGCAAGTTTGCCAACAACACCAAGGTGTTTGGAGTGGTGAACACTCTGGAGGGAAGGGATGCCATCCAGAGGGACCTGGACAGGCTTGAGAGGTGGGCCTGTGCAAACCTCATGAAGTTCAACCAGGTCAAGTGCAAGGTCCTGAATGTGAGCTGGGCACAGACACAGGCTGGGTGGAGAATGGATTGAGAACAGCCCTGAGGAGAAAGAATTTGGGAGTGTTGGTGGATGAGGAGCTTAACATGACCCGGCAATGTGCGCTTGCAGCCCAGAAGGCCAGCCGTACCCTGGGCTGCATCAAAAAAAACGTGGCCAGCAGGTCAAGGGAGGTGATACTGCCTCTCTACTCCACTCTGGTGAGACCCCACCTGGACTATTGTGTCCAGCTCTGGAGTCCCCAACATAACAAGGACCATGAACCTGTTGGAATGAGTCCAGAGGAGGGCCACAAAGATGATCAGAGGGATGGAGCACCTCTGCTATGAAGACAGGCTGAGGAGAGTTGGGGTTGTTCAGCCTAGAGAAGAGAAGGCTCTGGGGAGCCCTTATTGCAGACTTTCAGTACTTAAAGGGAGACAATAAGAAAACCAGAGAGGGCCTTTTTACAAGGGCATGTAGTGATAGGACGAGGGGTAATGCCTTCAAACTAGAAGAGGGTAGATATAGAATAGATATTAAGAAGAAATTCTTCACTATGGGGGTGGTGAGACACTGGAACAAATTGCCCAGGGAGGTTGTAGAAGCTCCATCCCTGGAGGCATTCAATGCCAGACTGGATGGGGCTTTGAGTAGCCTGGTATATTGGGAGGTGACCCTGCCCATGTCAGGGGGTTTGGAACTAGATGATCTTTGAGGTCTCTTCCAACCTAAACCATTCTATGATTCTATAACAGAAGTACTTTTGCTGACACCTCACACTGGAAAGTATTAACTCTATTGTCAAAATGTGTAGGTCTATCCAATCATATGAGTTACCCGGCTTCCTTTAAAAGAAAAATGTCAGGTTACCATTCAAACACAAACAATAACATGTTTGATAGAGTTTCTTCTAAATGTAAGTTTGTCTTCCTTATACCGCACAATTACAGAAATGCAAGTCATATCTTTCTGTTCATCCAGAAGCACCTGTTACGAAAGAGATAATTATGATAGAATAGTTGAATGGTGGAGGGGAGCTCCTGTGGAATATGTTTTGCTGATACATATGAATACATATGTGTATATGTATATTTACTGTGTGTAATCTCTTTGACTGCACTGCTGTATAGAATGGAATAGGTAATATGAATTCTCAAATGATGAGACATGAGGTTTCTAAACAGATCATTTATCATAATCATACAATTTCAAGCTAAACATTTCTTAGGCTGGTGTATTTCTGGAAAGAAGATGTAAATGATGAGTAAGTAGCATAAGCGATTTAGTAGTTGAAGCCTTCTTTGTGAACTGACACTGCATCTGTGACCTACAATGGTGTTGAGGCATGACATACTATGAATAAGCGATTAAAACGAATTCAGGCACCTTTGATCATTAAGAAATCTTATTGCACTGCTTGCAAGAGTACATGAGATGTTAAACTTGGTTTCTGGACAAGTTTTAAATTGGGCAATTTGAATCTGTTTGGGTAATTCAGATGGGGTAATATTCCATGCTATTTTTGTATCTACAGGCTCATTAAAGGATCTTTCTTCACTTCTCTCTTGAACTGCAATGTGTAGTATTGCTGTCAAGAACTAGAAATTTTCTCCCATATTCCCACAATACATTAAAAGCACACTCAATTTATAAGTAGGGACTTTGATATGAGATTAAAATCGTACTTTTATGTACTCTGCAAATTCATACATTAATTTTATAAGGACATTAGTAAGTTACATTGAAGACACATGTTTAATAAAGGATAAAAGTCAGATTCAGATAGCCTATTTCAGATGTCCAGAATAATTATCTCATTTTAGCCAGATTAATCCAGGCATAAAATTTATTCAGTATAGATCTGTCTTCTGTCTGCTGGCTGTATAGAGTGATTCAAGATGCTTATGTTTTTTGGCTGCTTTCTGAGTTTAAGGTTCTCAGTAAGGAGATTTCAGTTGAATACTGACTCAGTTATAATTAGACGATTAAAAAAAATTAAAAATGGTAGCAACTCTGGGTTGTCCTCTTTATATCTTTGATTACCTCAATCTGACCTTTATAGCCTGACCCTTCCTTCATAATTCAGAGTTACTCTGAGGTCTTTTCTTAAGTGTGAACAGAGGTATCTCCAGATCAGCTGAAGATGGTAGTGCCAACATATACGTTCTGGAAATGGGAATTTTTTTTCTATACTGTTGCCATTTAAAGAATCTAGAAAGGTACAGCTCCCACCCACATCCCCAGGCAGTTGTCATCCAAGTGTGAAAATGCCAATACCTCCTGTTCAAAGTTGCTGATGTTGGGCCATTGTTGGGAAGTCATAGAATAATAGAATGGTTGAGGTTGGAAGGCACCTTAAAGATCATCTTGTTCCTACCCCCATGCTATGGGCAGGGACACCTCTCACCAGACCAGGCTGCTCAAAGCCCCATCCAGCCTGGCCTTGAACACCTCCAGGGATGGGGCATCCACAGCTTCCCTGGGCAACCTATTCCAGTGCCTCACCACCCTCAGAGTCAATATTGTTGTGGATAGAGAAAGAGCAAGCAGAGAAAAGACCAGCTCTATGGCTCCCCACTGGGAAAAGGGCTGTCCAAGTCTTGTTTCCTGCTTCAGGAACCCAATCTGTCAAAGAATTAATAAGTGGAACCACACCTAAGACTTGTCCATGCAGTGGTTGTGTCCCTGTCAGGGGGAAACAGAATCATGTGTCAAAATGAGAATATTAGCCCTTAGGTACCACTAGAAGTGTAAAGTGTACATTACATGTTTTCAGCACTTTCATTCTGTTTAAGGCCCAACACAGATGGAATCTAGGGGGTCTGAATCTTTCTGTTTCTGATTTTCTGAGAAGTGATAGACTTAAGTGTTTTCTCAGTCATTGCAGCATATGCTAAAAAAGTAGTGTGTGTGACACTTCATGAGTTGATGAATATTTAAAGAAATAAACATTCTTAATGAGAATCTTATAGCTTAACTTTGCACCCTTATATCCAAAATGAAAGGCATATTTGTGATACACTTGGCTATGCAATACAAATGACTAATGACCGAAAGGAAAGGTCAAGTTTAAATCAGGAACTATTTCTGTATGCATCAGGCCATGATGAATAAGTGAAGCAATTATTAAGATTTTTAGCTAACCAGCAAAATGTTAATTGTGTCACTCAAACACTGAGTGACTTGTTACAAGCATCTGTGTTGAATTAGAGAAGCATATTGAGTTTGAAAACTATGAATATTATATGCTGTCATCCAGACCAATGAAATATTACACTTTTCCATTTCAAACTCAAGAAATTATTTGTTAAATTTCAATGCAGGAATCTATTCTTTAAACACTTATCAAGACAAGAATTTCTAATGTTTGAATACTAATTTTAGGTGTGTAACTCTGTAGTTTAGCTTTTTTAATCCACACTTGGCTTTATTTCTTAAATGCAATAACTGTAACTGCTAGACATGAAGAACACTGTGTTAACACAATACTGCAAAAACGAATTTTTGTTGATGAGAGAATGTGTATAGTATATGTCTAATTGATGGAACTAGCAAGCTTATAAAATAGCCATACCTAGCAGCATTGCAATAGTTTTAGTCCCTAATTTCAGTGTTCTGAACAACAGAGTAGGCTTGCCAGAAGGAAGATTAGGACATTCTTTTTTCCTTTTTTTTTTTTTCTTATTACAGAGAGCATGAAGCTTTGATGTAGCTGAGCCTGATAGCAAATTCTGGTTGGCTACAGCTATGATGATACAGAAAAAATATGAGCAAATGACGAGAAGATAAAGCTAGAACGTGAGAGGTAAGTGGATATGGGAAAAGTGAAGAAAGGAAACACTAAGAGTGATGGCCCAGTTGGTGGCTTGGACTAAAAGATTAAAACTGTGAATTGAAAAATGTAAAATAAAAGATGAAATTTATGACAGTGCTTTGGTCTGTGTAAAATGTAGAAGTAGCAGTGCTGCAGGTGTTTTTGTCATTCATCCCTAACTGGGAAAAATTGCAAGGAAAATTGTCATTAGAAATAATACTTCCTGGCAGAGACGTGCATTGAATCCTCTGATAGGTCTTGTCTGTGTCTTATTTCTGTCGTTTAAATCTCCCCATGCTGGAGGTAGTGTTCATATTTCAACATTTTTTTGAAGTTATTGTGAATTACTCTAGTAGTCAGATCTTTCAAAAATAATTTCTGAACAAAATTGCTACATTTGAGATACTTTTTCTGAGAAATAATCTTCCATCATAATTAAGTACTACACTTTCATTGAAGATACTCAGAATCTGTTCATAAAATATATTTCTTCCCCAGCAATTCTAAGTTAGAGTTTTATTAAGTGCACTGTTTTTTGCTCAGGTTTGCTTTTTTTTTTTCTGGGAAATGTTTAAAATGTACTTTTTTTTTTCAATGACTTAAAATATTTTGGCTATTTTTAGAAAAATCATTGCATATAAAACTTACAGTGCCATTCAGTGTGTGTTAAAATTAGAATGGAAGGCATTCTTGTTTACTTTTGAGAAAATTATAATAAACTTGTAAGTGGTCTTCAAGCAGAACATAAAGCTTAGTTTACTACATATTTTCTCTCTTTGGAAGGATTTCTTTTAGTTTATTTGCTAGTTTGGTCTATTTGCTACTGCCAGTGTAGTATTGTCATAAAGATTAATATTAAAGGATATGTCCCACTTTAAGACAACAGTAATACTTACTGTGATCTGGGTTTTACTTTTTGCATCGTATTCAGATATTTCCAACACTAAGGACAAAAGACCTTTAGGGCAGTATCTAATACCAATGGTGCTTTATCCAATATTTATCGTGATTAATATCTCTTTACATCACACCATATCACACTGACATTCAAAAGTTAAAAGGATATAATTTTATTTCCGTATACCTCTGCTTAGTGTGAGCTATGGTTAAAAAGAAAACAAGGTGTAAAGTTGTTTTAGAAAAAGACTGCAGAGAGAATGCTATTGTCTTTACATAACTTGATGAATCTACATCAACATATGTCATTCAGGGTCACCCACAAGAACAAGAGACTGGGGGAGGACATTTTTCAACAAGGACGAGTTCAAAGAACTAGTTCAGTTCAAGACTGGTCAAGTACATGGTAAATTGCTCTGAGGAGTGTCATTTAATAGTTTTAATATTTTTAATCCTTAAAAGCTGAGTAAGAAAAAAGTATGGGAAAAGTGAAGGAAATGACTAATTGAGAGAAAGAGTTATGCCAATCTATAACCACACACACATATAAAGCATTATGCCAGATTAAAACAGATAAGCCCTTTTTCCATACAGCAATTAGTCCAGGTCAAAACCAAGGTTTTGGAGTGGATTTATTCTGTATTTTATCTAGATTGGTCATTCCTATATTTCATTGATCCGAGCAAGAAAAAAAAAAAAATCACTCCTCAGTCATAGCTTCCTGTCTTGAAAGATATAACAATACATTCTGAAAATGTAGTAGATTACGTGTATTTCATATCAGTTATTTCCAGTTTACTTAACTGGAAAAAAACCCCTCCTGACTGGTAGTAACATGGGCTGGATTCAAATGTAAAACTGGTACTAAAAAAGCATTGTCTGGAATTTCCAGAAACCTAAAAAAAATTCTAATATACTTTCTCTTCCTAGTGAGCTAATTTTCTCCATTCAAATGCATTGGCTTTATAAACAATTTTTAATAGTATAAAAGGAAGAAAAGAAAAAAAATCCACAACAAAGCCACAAACAGTGCAGCGTACAATACCTAATTCTCATGCATAACTAATACCATTTCACAGTCGTCTTTGATGAGGCAACTGCTAAGACAGCTGGTTCCTTCCCCCATCCTATGATAATACCTCACTCACACTTTGGGGCTGTCAAATCTTTGCAGATAGGAGACCCAATTTAAGCTGCTCTGCTTCTGTTAACCACTCCTTATCACCCCTCTCACTGCTCCTAACGCCGGCGCCTGCCCTGACCAGCTATTTTAGCTTTGTTAACAGGTTTTGTTCTTCCAGTTCTTAGTGAAAATGTGTCCAACACTCCAGGGTTAATGCAGTAACCTCCAATACATGAGAGACTAACAAACAGCCTTTCCTGTTCTCCATCTGTAGAAATCTCTAATATGAAGTCATCTGCTTTCTGTACTGTTCTTTACTCTTAATTTTTTTTCGTATCAATGCTAGAAACTATTGCTCAGTTCATGTTGGCCACCACCCAGGCACACTCTGCGGAGTTAGTTGGTTTAAACTCCCATATGTTATTATAGTACAAAAATGTTCTCGATTCTATGATATGACAATTTTGATAACAAAAATTCTCTCCCACAATAGAACAATATATGTAAAATAAATATGTTTCAGGCCTGTGTGTTTGTCCCTTCATTTGCCTCCCTGATTTTGAATTTGAGGTTGACTTCAGAATCTTAGTTATCTGTATGTGTCATTATCCAGTTTTTGTCATCTTCAGAAATTTGAAGTGGAAACTGAATAAGAGGACAAAATCAAGGACACCTAACTCTTTCTAAGTTCAGCTAAAATAAGCAATGTGTGTATGTGCTACTACAATGGCACAATAGCTGTGACTGGACTGAGGAAGTGTTTCGAAATCATCATTTACCATCTTAAACTCCACTATATGTTATCAGGTTCACTGCTACCAACAATATAGCCTGAATGAATCACCATATTCCAGGGTGTTTCTGGATTACAGTCCCATAGTCAGAAGTCATCATCAAATTATGCTTACAAAAATACAAAATTAAATATATATATTTATATTCACTGTATGGTGAATATAGCACTTAGATTTCTTTTAGAGACATATGTTCATTAGATCAGCACAGCTATTCTATTTCTCTGCTCAGATCTGTTTTAGCTTTCATGTTTGGTTAACCAAATTCGGAAATATAACCTCACAAAAGCTTAGAAACACACTTCAAAGAAAAAAGACGACTGCTAAAAGTAAGTTTTAAACTGTTACGAGCATCTGGATTTTGATATTATGGAAACAGGCGGGAAATTTATCAGCATTTTTTTTTTTTCAGAATGGGCAGCACCTGCAGCCTACAGGGGATAATATACTTCAGCTCCTATGGGAAACACACTGTAGACTGTTACTATCCTCAAGTTGTAATTATAGCCCTTTGTATGAAAGAAAAAGTTGATTTTATACATTTAGTATGCATCTAAAATCCATCTTGAAAATTAATCCAGCCACAGACGGGCCTGATCCAGCATCAGTAGAAATCAATGAGAAGGTTCTCACTGATTTCAATAAGCTTTGTACTTGGCTGTTATTAAAATATGCAGATGTGCATCTTTTCATGAAGCAAGTCAGTAGTACAATGAAAGGGTAGAAAGTTAATAATACACTTGAAGTCGCAGCATGTGGCTGAATATTAAATACTGTTTAGATAGGCCGAGCTACTTGAAGTGTTACACCCTCAGCAAAATCCTGAAATGCTTTACCTTAATGAATAATTTTGCCTCTGTGTTGCTTCAATTTTTTGCAGAGAATATTTCGTATTTTGTGTTCAAATACTTTCTGATTTGAAAAAGTACTATAGTAAACTACCCCATATATAAATATAGACATAGGGATGGTCAGTGGTATTTTGAGTCTGCTGCGGGCAGTGCTTGTTTGATGTATGATTATGATGCCATTTATTTGTATATTTGCTCATTTTATCCAACTATTATTTTGTGAGATGTGTATATGAGACATATTATGTCAGCAGGTAAGCCATGTGTAAAAGTCTTACAATATCTTCTTGCCTATCTGGAGTCAATTATAGGGCAGTAACACTGAATACTGTATGTTATCACCCCTGAAATTTTAATCTCTGGCACTATATTTTATATTCTCTCCAGAGCATTCGTGAAGGAATGTAAATACAGTCCTTCTTAGTACGTAGTTCAGAGATTACATTAGGCAGGCTATTTCACATGGCAAAAATGGTAAGACATAAAGTGAAGCCAACAAAAGCCTATTCAATATTGCCATCAATGAACAGAATAAGTGGTTTTAAAATGCTATGTTTAAGCAAATGGGAAAGGGTAAGCGGGATAGTCATGTGTGTGAGGCATTGACATGGAAGGCGCTTGGTGCTGTAGAGAAGGGGAAAGATTCAAAGCTGAGGGGACCTGTTTCAACCCTGAATAAAAGCAATTGCAGACTGACCTACTCACTTAAAAACTGGTCATGAATTTAGGAAAGCATCTAATCATTTTGTTCTGAAAAAAGGATGAATGATGCCTTCTCCTCCTCTGCAACAAAGACACGCTATACACATTAACAGAATTAATATTCTGGAATGATCCTTACCTAGTTTAAGTGCAGAGGAAGAGTTCTTACAACATCCTGCAAAGGTGAGTAACATCAGTTTTCACAGTTTATTCGATGTTTCAAATGAAGGTAATTTCAATTACATGAGTGGGCCCATTGTCAAGCTTAGTTGAGTGGTAGAGGTGAAAACGGAATTTAAGGGTTCTAGTTTCCAAGTTTCGGACCAGATCACTAAATTGTATCACCAGTTCAAATCTTAGTTACTCAAATTTTTGCTGACATTCATAGTGAGAATAGAATTCATCTCTTTCTGAACAGCAAATCTTTTCCCTTCCATTCTGCCATGCATCTATCTAACAGTACTTTTACACAAGAAGTCCTTCCATTATTCCTGCTGCGTGGGAGGAAAAGCGTATTCATCCAGGAGTTCATTTAGTGACAAGCTGAGTGCCAAGGTATGTTTTTCAGGGTAGCACAATGTATATAAAAGGTCAGAAGAGAGCAGCTATGTGTTTCGGTTTGCTTCTCAAAAGGTTGGCCAGCTGTCTCCCAGCATAATGTATGCATTGAGACAGCTGGACAAAGCATTTCAGAAACATGTGGGAACGACATATGTGTTGTTACAGGTCACTTGGTTACTCATGCTGTGGAACGCCTTGTAATTCCTGCACGTGGACTCGTGCCCTGGAGACGAGTCCATAGTAGCTTGCGCCATGGGAAATTAAGTGATAGGCAAGGATTCATCTATGCCTTAATTCAATATTTAACAATATACTGAGGAAGTGGATACGTCTGGCCGAAAAAGTTATCAAACAAAAGAACTGAGTGCCAGGTGTAACATGAGATGGTTGAATAGCTTTGGTCTCTGAGCTATACTTCTGGAAAGCAAACTTTGGATGTAAAGTCTTTTTGCTTTCTTTTTTAACACTGAAGTTTTACCTAGTTTGGAAATTCTTATACACATTTGTTCAACCAGTGTTTTAGAAAATACTACAGCCAGCTAAATTGCTGCAATTCTATTTATTTTAAATAATATTTTTCTGCTCTGGCCTAATGGCATGAACACAGCTTTTGTGTGTTCTTTTCTTAAAGTGTGCCACTGATTTTACTCCAGCAATCTATTACTCACCTTACAAATGTGATACAGTCTACTGGTGTGGTGTCCATTTTTTAACAAATATTTGCAACAAAAAGACTTGTTCACAGAGGAAAATGAATACCAGATATTTTAATTGTCTGATTCATGCTCTTCATTCTGTCTTGTTTCAGGAAGTCTCCAAAGCAGGTTAAGAAACAGTGTGAAATCAGTATCCCACTCACACAAAAAAAATGCGTGGAAGATGACAACTGCACATTTTATGAACAATCAGATACACATGAGTTATTTTATTTTGTGTAGTTTAAAACATGCTGAACATAACACTCTGAAAAGGAATGGGGATGCTGGTGTGAAAAAAAAAGGCATTGTAAATTGTCATTACCTTTAAATATGGGTTTTCTCTAACTAAAGTGCAGAAAGCAAAATATTTATTATATTCTTTTCTAATACATATTTTTACTGTATTTCCATACCGTGGTAACTCTTCAGGTTATCTCAGATATTTTTCCCAGAGTTTGTCTGACGAATGCCTGTACTGAGTAGGTTGCAAAATCATTTTCTCCCTAGAGAGTACTTAATTTACAGTAATTGCTTTTGTTTGGTTTCTTGTTTCACCCCTTTTTCTTGTTTCTTGCCTCTGTCAGTTCTTTGTCCTGCATTCAGCTGTAATATGATATTGTGCATTTCTAATCTTACAAGTGCTTTTCAATTTGTTTCCATTAGTGTACTGTAAGATTTTTTTACTTAAATTTTCAGCAACCTCTCTTAATACACAATACAGACTCAAATAAACCTGTTCCCAACTCTGTAACTGTTCACCCATGCATTTTCCTTTGTATGTGCAAGTAGTCACAATAACCTCAGTAATATTCTTCAAAAACCTAATTAAATACATGAATACTTGAAAAATTTGAACCTTACCCAGAATTCCTCATGTCGAACAAAGTTAGGTGCAATTGTTTTCTTTGGGAAGAAGGGCATTTCCTTAATGTTTCATTTGGCTGAAGAAGATAGAAAGGAATTCAAAGAATAATCAAAGAGGAACGAACACAATAAGGTGATATCTCCACAGAGAAAGAATGTATTTCAAGCGTTATGACCATATGTATAAGCTCATAAAATAGATATCTATAAAAGCCTAACAGGAGATGAGACCTTTTTATGTTGGTGCTTGTAAACTGAGACTATCTCTTCTTGCCTACTGTCCCACAAAGGAACTGCTTCCTGCTCTACCTCCGGTCTCTTTTTTTAGGCTACTGACAATGGAAGCCCTATGGGTCGCTAATATAACACCCTAGCACACTGGGAACACTGTGTTATCTAGTGACAACCAATATGAGTGTAATAACTTTTTAATGGCTAAACACACATGCAAACAGCAGGTTCCCTGGTCTCGGGTAATTATTTTTCACGGCTAGATCTAGATCCTGGCTCCTTTTTTCCAGGTTATCACCTCACTGAATGAGTGGCTTCCAGTGGTCCATTCAGTCTGAGGAACTTTAGGAAAGAAAAGAGACTTAAAAAGATGTTTATGGAACTTTTTCTATGGATGGCATCAGGCAGTCAGTTGTCAGTGATGCATGTTTGTTTTTTTTACCCTTTATGAAAAAACCCTTAAAAATAAAAAATGTAACCTCTGACTTACAAATGCGATGAATAAATTAAGAAAATAATTAAGAGACCAGCTAAACCAGTGTTCAAATGATGAACTATTTAAACTCTTTAGTTAAAACTAGGACATATAATTGGGAGCATTTTCACTGGTTACAGATCAAGACTGGATCAGTGTATCTTCCCTTTAAAGTCAGAAATTCTGTACTGTATCCAAGTTTTTCATCTTTAGTTTTAATCCATTATAGAGAACAATGAGGCCATAAACATTCTTGAAATAAGGAGTCTAATAATTGGATTTTTCTTCTTTCTTTTCAATGAATTCTGGAACATTGCCTTCACCATCTATTTGAAAGGTCTACTAACATAACATATAAATAGTCTTGTTTCTTTTTAAGTGTCTTAATTTGCTTTTTTATTGTTGTTGTTTTTCTTAACATTATTTCTAAGCATATACATTCAGAATCTGTATCCCTGATATACACATATGTGACCTTGCTTTCCCAGGGTAAATTAAGAGATCTGCAATTAATTGAAAGAACCAGCACTGTTTTCTGAGACTATACTATGGCTTCCAGTCAAACACATTCCATATCCAGTTAAAGTTACATCTTCTTTTAATATAAGTTCAAAGATACTATCACTTTGCCAAGAGGGAAAAAACTCACCCAAACCAAACAAAAACAACAAAACAGCAACAACAAAAAGAAGGAAAAAAACTTACCATGAAGAAAAGAATAAAAAGATCTTTCTGCTTAAATGGGCTATGAAAATTATCTCCAGTTGTACACTGATCTTAAAAAGAGAATGTTAAGGAACAATGAGCTCAGTTTTCATCTGACTTTTATCAGTTTAACAGTAGAGTATCTGCACTTATTTAAACATTTCTCATTATGTCGGACCAAATCAGAAGTCCATGAAAACAAGTGGAAATCTTCCTCTATATTCAGTTTGCTTTGAACCAGCTCCTATGCCAATGTAATTAAAGAGAGAAATGGTCTGATACCTCACTGACAACAATTTCTTTGTTAAATCATTAAAGGTATCTCCACTATGTATTTACCTCCTCCTCCCAAAGTTTAGGTGCTTAGTTTGAAGGAAGGTCATGAAATTCTTTCTAAGATAAATGTTAATTATTAGTTAGCAAAAACCTTACGTGTCCAGGTCTGCACAATAGTTAAAATATTTGCAGTACATTTCAATTACAAGATAAGGTGGACTTCACATTGCTCACATTCTCTTTTATTTAACTTTCCTGAGCATTCTAAGAGGGTTTTGCTGAATTCTTTGAGCCTTTATGTTGCTACTATTAATTTCTCCCTCCAAGATTTCTGAAGAAATATACAAAGATATCTGGTGATATCCCTAAAATCTGTATTTTTCTAACACACAAAATACATGTGAGAAGACCAGCACAAAGAAAGAAGGAGGCATGGTTGAGTATTAGCTTCATGGTCTTGTTATCCCTGATTCTGGGAAACATTTATTCCAATAAATGGAATTTTGTGTCTCATTTCTTGTCAGCACTGAGCAGTGAGTGTTCCCATAAAACCCAAAAGTTGTTTGGGTTTCCTGAAACTATTAAAGCATTCAAATTAAATGTCCGTTGGTGTGTGCATGATGGATTAGTCATGCGACTCTTAGAAACAATAAGTGTTATGAATTTATTCCATTGCACATGGTGTAGGAATACATACTCTTTGAGGATGAAGTACCATATGTTTGGCTTATTTAAAAAAAAAAAAAAAAACACAAAACCCTGACATGTGCAGAGAAACAAATTAATGAAAAGCTTAAATGGATTTTGAAATATGGACAGTGGACTGCAGTGTTCCCTCAACCACCATGCTAGCTGCTAGAAGACAGCAAAGTCATATGCTAGAAATAGGCAAAATTACCTCCATAATTCTGTCAGTATTCACTTCACAAATATTAGCATTGCTACTTCAACTGTTCCAGATATTTGTTCTCTAGATGTATCTCTAATGAAAGAAGTGCCTCTTTTGGATTAATAGAAGTAGATATTTTATGGATCTTCTGGGGCAAAACACACAGAACTGAATGGAAGTCTCGACAATCCTTACATGTTAACTCTCTCCACTCACATTTTGCTAAGGTGCTGATGACAGAGAGTCACAAATTCTTCCTAAATTTTAATAAAGGCTTTTCACTGGTCTACTAATTCATAACTATAATTTAGGATATTATTTTTTAGCTGAGTGTTTAAGCAATGATATGCAGGGGTATATGGAGCACATGTACCCGTGCCCCTTTGTCTACAAAATCTCTAGTAAGTAGGCTTTTGCAAAATGTGTGGAGTATAAAGGTGGCAGAGAGGGCAGAAAATATCCTGTATATTTATTTTTCTTTCAAATGTCACTCTGAAACTGTTGGTACAATGTTTTCTTGCTCTCATGTCAGAACACCAAAACCACAGGCCCAAAAGAAATCCAATTTCTTTGTTGTTGTATTTGTGATGCCAATTGCAAATGGTATTGTAGTGCAAAATAATGAGTTTTATGTCAGAAAGACTGTTCAGATAATAATCCACAATCAACCACAAATTATTCAGTTTTTGTACTGGTTGATTTAGTAAACAGGAAGCCACGCCTGAGAATCACCCAAGTACAGTTTTAACTGTAGTTATCACTGGATTTCTGGTTTTCTAGATTTCTAAATTCTTAGGGTTTTGTTTTACTTTCAATTTCACATAGAAATAGGAAAACATGACATGACATGTAATAGGAATCTTTTCTCAGTTGGTACACTGAGATACATGAAGAAAAGATACTCTAAATGCTATTTAAGTTCTCAAAGGGTGTTGCAATTTAAAAGAAAATAGTTCAAATACAATTTTACTTCAAAGAATAATCTGTAGGTCTATTTTTTGCTCATGTGACAGCTTTCTACCACAACTGAGAGCTTTTCTGAGTCATTTCACTGGGATATGTTAGAAACAAAGAACTAACATGCTGGTGTGAATTTAAAAAAAATTGTTGTTAAGGCTTACTTAGGTTTACAGGGAGATTATCATATGTACAGACCCAGAGAGACATTCATCTCCCACAAAAAGTATTTCTATTACAAAATCTTTCTTTCTTTTCTAACTAAAGCACCACATGCACTAGCATATACCTAAATCCTTATTTGTGCTTTATATTTTCCTGCTTTCAAGAATGATGGAAGCCTATTGATGTTATCCACAGTAGCCTTTTGTGAATAGATAAGTATGAAAAAAAATAGACATGCTAGATCTGTTCTGCTCTTCACAGGCTATTACATACAGGAAAGCAACTCTGAAATATTCCCTGTACTTCTGGAAGCTTTGTAGTTGTCTGAATAAAAATGTTTCTTGAACTTCTGTTACAGGCATCCCTAGTGCGCTGCTGAGTGTCCAAGTCACAAAGTAAAATACAGCTCTCTCTGTTTGACACTAGAACCCTAGGTTTCGTACAAGACTAAGATCCTTAGGTGTCTACATATTACTCCATTATCTAAATGACTATTACAGCAAAGAACCTATGGTTTGATTCAGATACCTAAATAGAATATTCTAGAACCATCTAAGGTGCCCAAGATGATCAAAATATACATTCAAGGAGCTGGCAGATATGACACAGAGGCTATGAAAGAACCATGTCTTTCTGGATCAATAGCTGGAGGTCTGGCAGGATATCCCTGGGCCTCTCAAATGTTAGTGGAGGTCTATATTTAAGAAATTGAATTAAAAATCTGATCAATACAATGGAGCTTAGAGATCTATTAAGGTGACCCCAAAGTAGATGCTTCAGGAGTTTAATTTGAGGTAAGTCAACCCAAAATTTAGGTGTACATGTGGGGATTTTTTTCAGATTAGTTGCACACTGGATTTCCTTTTCTAGATATAAACATCTGGTGTCATTCAAGCTGCACTAGGTAATTCTACATTGCTACCATTCTAGAAAGTAATCGATTCTCCTAGAAGTTCTGCACTGCACTTGCCAGCAGCACCTGAACGCTCCGATTCCACAGTTTCCCATCATAGACTACCAATATCTACAGTGGGATGTGATTGCATGTGTGCCTAGCACCATTTGGATGCCCTGGAGGCCATATTATCTTCCAGCAAGAAGGGCAAGTGTCTTCTGTTGGCTAAGAGGTATACTTGCCAAAGCCATAGAGGTATCATAGCTATCCTACAACACCTACAACACAGCACTAAAAGCCTTTGTTTTGGATACTGAATCATGCCACTGGGTCATTTGACTTGTTTTGTGACTGCATTTATTAGATATTAGCTTCTTCTAATGGGCGTTTAGACACTTAATTTAAACATAAGTTCCTAATTTTACATGTCTTAATCTAGAGCTGAATCCCTTTTTACTATGACTAACCCTTCCTTTTCTGTCAAGGGGTCAGTCTCATTTCTATTTCTCTTAAACGTGCATTGGGGTAGTTCCCTTTCCATTAACCATTCCATCAGAAACATACTTCTTGTAGCCATTAAATGGTTGGGATCTGAAAGAAAGTATATATGGCAGATCTTTAGGCACTTACTGTAATTAAGTGGTATTTCTTCTGTACAACCACAGTGGTGTAATTGCACTCCTACAACCACGAAGGGATAACTTCCGATATGGACGCCCTTTCCAAACAGTAATTTCTTTTTTTTTGTTTTGTTTAGTAATTACACTACATCCAAAGAAATAATTACACTGGAGGAGAGAAATTACTGTATTAAGGCACTGTTTATGTTGAAACAGAGAGTTCATGTGGGAGTTATACCAGCATCGCAGCAGCAATGTAGTTGTACGGCTATAATTCTCCTGGATGATGTCCCTAAGCAGACAAGTCTGGGAGTCTGGCATTTCTCCCTTCTTTTCAATAGGATAGCATTGTTGGTAGGGATCCAGCTTACAGAGTTATTGGGCTGGTGATTTCCCTTTTCTCTGTACCATAGTCAGATACATCAGACACCTGGAAAGAAAATTTCATTGCTAGAAAATTGAATTGTTCAAGGAAATAGTAGTTTTATTGGCTGAAGATAAATTATTAATTTTAAGAAATAATATGTTCCTGATTACTGCTTTTTAAGTGTTATTCATTTACCTCTGCATCCCATGAAGAAGTTGAGTGTGCATCAGTATAATCTGCAGGCCATCTGCAGGTGTTAGAAAGGTCATCTTTTTTTCTGTCAGCCGGTCCAATAAAAAAACAAGCTGTCCTTACAAACCTTGCTATATGCTTAAGTTGAAAAAGAGCAATGAAATGGGTAGCTCAAAGTAGCTAAATTAGCAGAGGTACATATGGGTATTAAATGTGAATATGAATATGAATTAAATGTGAATATAAATGTGAATATAAGTACTATAAACACACACATCACATTTATCCTTACAATGTAAATTTTGAAATAATGATAAAATATTGATCTAACGAGGGTCGTACAGAATCACAAAATCACAGAATGGTTGAGATTGGAAGAGACCTGTGGGGGTCACCTGATTCAGTCCCCAGGCTCAAGCAGGGCCACCTGGACCAGGTTTCCCAGGACTGTGTCTGAGTAAGTCCAAGCATGGAGGCTGCACAGCCTCCCTGGGCAACCTGTGCCAGCCCTCAGTCACCCTCACAGTAAAAAAGTGTTCCCTAATGTTCAGACAGCAGCTCCTGTGTTTTAGTTTGTGCCCACTAACTCTGGTCCTGTCCCTGGACACCACTGAAAAGAGTCTGGCTCTGTCCTCTTTGCACACTCCCTCCCCCTGAGATTTCTCTTCTCCAGGCTGAACAGTTCCAGCTCTCTCAGCATTTCCTTGTAGGAGAGATCTTCCAGTCCATCATCTCTGCGGCCCTTGTTGGACTCTCTTGTGCTGGGGAGCCCAGAACTGGACACAGGACACCACATGTGTCTGAGCAGAGGGGAAGGACCAACTCCTTGTTGCTTTTCATTCTATAGGAGACCAAACATTTTTTTTAAAATATATTTAAATTATTACATTTAGGACCAGATATGCACAACAGTCTCAAATCTGCACAGCACTATATGTTATGTGGGCAGTTTTGCATGCTACAAAGAACTGGTAAAACCAATAGCACTTTATGTAGGATTTGTATTGTAAACACATATGGCTAATTATAATTCACACACTATATTCTTTTTATTTTTATTATTTAATGAATGTTAATCAGTTAGCCAATGCCTGTTCTGATTTGTTCCATTTGCAATGTTGTAGATTGCATGATACATGTAAAGATTATGTTACAGTAAATGAAGAAAAAAAGATGTGACGCACCCCTTTTCTAGATTTAACAATTTAGCATATTTTTCAAGCATAATGCTTTGAAAAATAAATGTTGTTTGATCTCCATGGTGAGTTTAAATGAAATTCAGTGCATTTGAGATTGTATCTTTTTGCACGTGTGAAACATTAACTCAAAAGGCACTGGAATAAGCACTGTCAATTGGACTAAAAATCACCTGAAGGATAAGAAAAAATATCAAGTGTTGGTTGAGCTGCAAATTGAGAAAAGATGTCTTTTGATTTATCTTATTTTTATGTCCTTTAGAAAGATCAATTAATAACACATTATTAATGCAGCAAGAAAACACTCAATGCTACTGAATTCAGATACCAGTAACAACAGTTGAAAGAAAAAGACATCAGAAACAAGTATTTACACAAAAAAATGTTTGCATCCTTCCATCCTTTGTTCTGACACAACAATGTTGGCACGTAGGCCAATGTCATTTTACCTGATAGGTTTTACCAAGAAGCAAGAACCTACTTAGTGAGCTTTAAAACACTGAATGTCATAACTGTGCTAAATACAAATCAGTTCCGTCTACTAGCCCTCCAACCCTCAAATAATTAAACTTGCTATCCATCACCTTTCTACTCTAGTGTTACTGGATAAGAGGCATAAAGATACCAAAACCTTAAGATTAGAAGATAAAAAAAAACATTTCAAAAAATTCCATAATGATGTATTTAAACATGTACCTAGATGTACCTAAAGATATGCCAGTCCTTCATCTGCACATTATTGTTCCTTAAAGCCATGTAAAACACGCTGGCTTTCCATTCTTCATTGACTGCATTTAACAGATACTCAAGACACAGCTAGATGAGCAAAATATCTTCTTCCCTCAGTCCTGATTTTTAAAAAAAACCAATAATCCAGAGAACCACATCACATTTGCACTGTGTCTGACATCCAGTTTAATGAGTATTTAAATCCTCGTGGGGAACGAACTTCATGATTCCATAAATGAACCTGCTGAAATTCTGTCATCTTGGAAATAGATTGTGTAAGTGTAAGGGAGTAGTTGAAATGCTATCATCTGCCCTTAAATTAGAAAGATACAGTGATATTAACTAAAGGAATTGGGATTCTATCAGGAATTAAAGCCGGCATAGAAACATCAACTTTTTGAGTTTGCTTAATCAGATTGTAAAATATGAGACAAGTTGTCCGAAAATAGATAGTATTTTAAGCCAGCATGATCTTGGTAGTGTACGTGAAGTTGAGGCGTTTGTGGAGGAGTGAGGTGGCACTAGACAAAATTATGCTCTCCTTCTTAGCTATCACACTATGTTACTCGGGAGCAGATTGTAGTTCTGCCTTGTAAGTACAAAGCTTACCTGCAATGCCATAAAACATACACTTGAGTGTAGTTTCAAGCTAAACAGTACTCGGAAGATTGAAATAGTAAAATGTTTTTTTCCCCTATAATTTACCTAACAATAGACTATCTTTTAGTAGCCCACTCTTAAAACTACATTGCTTAGTTTCCACAGAAAGAACACAAATTAACCTGTAGTTTGTAAGATTCACATATCAACACATAATACTATTATTTATTTTAAGGTATTTTACCCTGAAATCCTTCGAAATAATTTTTGCGTGTGATCTCTCTTAAACCAGCAAGATAATGAAATTATCTTGCAGAACCCATGATTTGTTCTGTCATCGTTGCCACACATGCCAGCATCTTACACGTTTCTGGGTAAATCCAGTTCTTATAAAGAAAAAAAGAAACTAAAAGATAGACTTTGGTGGTGAAAAGACAAGAATAAGGTTATCTCTGTCAACCAAGTAATCCCAGATCTCCTTTCACCATGCTCTTCTGCACTGATTTATGAGCTCTGTGTAGAGCCCATGTCAAACAAAGTTACAGTAACACAGTGAACTCCCAAGAGGTAGCAGTGTTGAACCCTGCAGACCTTCACAAGAAGTGTTTTCTAAGGTTCTGTACAATTGGTGTCAGATTGAATACATCTGGGATAGATTTAGACCAAGTTTATTTCCAGCAGAGCTGTCCAACTGTTCAACACTTATTGAAAATCATTCTTATCCTTGAGATAACTGTGATCTATTTATCATTTTTTAATATATAGAGATCCATGAAAGGGATTATGATTCTGTGACAATTAGGAGAAAAAAAATAAATGGAAATTGTCAAAGTGAATATTAAACTGAGAATGTAAACTAAAAAACTGTTTATAGGTATCCTCTAAGGGCTGTTCACTATTTTCCATATGCGTGTAATTTGTTGGAGATGTCATTAGCTTCAATAAAATGAAAAAATCAGGAAGACACTGATGTGCTATATTCCTTACAAGATAAGAAGAACGATGAAATCTGTCTGCTGTCCTCTGTAAGAGCAGATGGCAACACAGAAAAATATAGAAGTTCAAAGGAGAGAATCAGCTATACTTGATATGACTGTAATACTGCCCTTTGAACACTGAATAACACCACAAATTCTTGCCTTTTCAAGACCTTTCTTTATTCATTCTAGAGTCTTCCTTACTACAACCAGTGAGCAGTTTGTAAAATTTAATCCATAGTGTATAACTTCTTTCTCCTGCTCTATTTCCTTGCTTTATTCCCAAAATTATTAACGGGCAGAGGAGAAAATGAACATGGCAAATATAGTCACTACTGATGTGTATAGTTAAGGCAAAAATAGATAAATCTAGTATGTGGGAGAGAAGTAGGAGGAAGTAGTAGATATTTTTGTGTCTCTGTAACTGTACTTTCACCTAGCTAGTAATTCAGTCCCAAGTTAGTACTTCAGGGTTCTGAAGCAGTTTATGTGCTTGAGTTAATGTTGAGTTAGTATTTTGGTCTAGGCTTTTGATTATTATTTTTTTTTTAATTCCTTTAAAAAAATGTTCAGCCTTGGAAAGATATGAAAAGGTGATATCTGAGTTAAGCAAAGTACCATATACAGGGAGAAGTGTAAGCACTAGATGTTTCAGTTTGAGTTTTGTTTAAATTCCATCCTTGAGGTAGAGCTACATCCTGAGAAGTTGGTATTGAGTGTCTGGAAAAGAAAGTAACCTAAGGAAGGGCGTGCCTGGCATGCTCTTTTTCATCTCTTTTTCCATGGCAGGTGTGAATGCAAATAAAAATGGCTTATACTTGAAATAAACCCAGCTTTCATATCTATGATTTTTCCTTCACTGTAGAAAGCAGTCTATGGGACCTCCAAGCGCTTACTGCAATTCAACAGAAAGGAAAAACTATTAGGACATTAGTATCTGAAGAGTAATAAAAGAAAGCAAACTTGTATAATATGACAGCTTTAAAATGTTGTCTTTGTCCAGGTTTGGTACACATTCTTGCCTGAATTATCTTGACTGCTTCTTCCTGTCTTCTAAAAACAGTTCATTCTCCTCACATAGGACTCCTTCAGGCTTCACTAGTCCTCTCCACCCTGTTTTCTGCCTCCTCTTTTAGCTGCACCAAAGCCATTTTTCTCACCTTCTACTTGGTTTATGGGCTAGCTGTCTTTAACACTAATCCACCCTGGTACACACAGTACTCACCTCCCAGTGTCCCTTTCAGCCTTCATTATTCTGCAAGTCCACAATAAAGGGAAAAGTTGAATTTTGTTCTCCTGGAAAAAATCTGTTATCAGCAGGATTCCATTGTGTGAAATATTGACAGCAAACATATAGTGGCTTGGTGAGTATTTCAGTGATTTGAATCCTTTTTTGTTTTGAATTGTTTCAGGGTGAAACAATATGGATGGGTACAGCACAGTTTTAGGAAGAATAAGTTGGAAGGTTTGAGTGTTAAAACGAATACAAAGAAGCAACTCAAAGCAAAGGAAGCTGGAAATGTAAAAAAAATCCACAGTGCTGGGGGACTTTGATTCACTTTTTTTCTCGTAAAATATTTTCCTTCATGTTAGATAAAAGACAGTGCTTAGCCTTCCATAAAACACAAATAGCCAGCAAAGATGTTTTCTGAATATGTCTCTCATTCTTGAAGGTTGTCTTACATTGCAGAGTTGAAACGCCTTTAACAGTGAACTTGGGCATCACTGAAAACTGGAAAGTATGAGATGAATGATGTCCAGAGAGCTAAATAATTTTGATGGGAAGTTCCTGGAAAGCTGACAGTTTTTAATTAAAACTAAGTTATGTATATCAGGGGCATTTTACAGATAGAAATGTTCATTCAGAGTTTTGTCTATTCTTTCTGGTATTAATATGTGGTTTCAAAGGCAATTAATTATGACTATATCCCTTTAAACGGTTTTACCCATAAAGCTTTCAGAGACTTTTACATCATTCTAGGACACTATACATCATTTTAATGCCTACTGAACATGATATTTTTATGTGTTAACATAACTGTCTTGACATACAGAATTTGGCACAAATCATTAATTCTTTTGTAGTCTGTAAAGCTCATGCTAATGAATTATTAAAAGCCTTAATTTGGCTTGCAGAAAAGAGATGTTTGGAGCCACATAAGAAGATGCTTTCTAAGGGTGGTGTGGTCAATGGTAGCTCTTGTACCATGTACTGCTCCTTCCTGATATATCTTTTTTTAACCAAATCAAAAAGTGGGTTTGCTTGTTCTTTTTCTTTTTCTTGGCAGGATAAAGTAACTGCTTATTTCAGCCTGAAATATTTCATTTTCGATTGCTTCCAAAATTATTTAAGATTTCACACTTTCACTCATCAATTTAACTGAATGTTTTTTTTGATGAAAAGTACTGTGTTGAAGAGATAGGCTGTTAAATGCCCTCTAAAAACATTTCTTACTCAAACAAGCATTTCTAAAATGAACTATTTCCTTTTACAACCATTGCATTAAATGTACATTTCCTGTGTACATCAATTTCTTATTAAAGATAAAACTATTCCTTTACTACAGTGAGATACTGGAAAATAAATCTATGCCTTTGATTGACAGAAATATTAGAGAAATAGCCATGCTCACTTTCCTGAAAAAGAGTATAGCAAATAAAATTTTATTTAAATCTTCCACATAATCTCCCTTCAGATTTATTTCTATTCTGTGCAATTTCAACCGTAACAAAGTCATGGAAATTAAGACTTTGACATGGTTTCTTGTCAGAAAAATCAAGTCCAATTATCTGTTAGTTACAACAGCCGTCTAAGACAGATTTAAATCAGCTGCTTATAGCTGGAGAGACAAGAAAGGAGAACAAGAGAGTTTCTTCCATGCATAATTTGCCATGTCAGAAAAACCATACATCTAACCAAGGCACAAACATCTTCAAACACAGAAAAGACTTCAGACTGGGCCTCCTACCCCTCTGATATGAGCACAACCTGCTAGATTATTGTTATATGAAACTATTACAAATTCTTTGGTGGAAAGAAGGAAAAGAAAGAAGGAAAAAAAGCCACAACAATTTTATAGAATTATTTAGATTGGAAAAAACCTTTAAGATCATCTAGTCCAACTGTTAACCTAACACTGCCAGGTCCCACTAAACCATGTCCCTCAGCACCACATCTACCCATCTTTCAAATACCTCCAGGGATGGTGACTGAACCACTTCCCTGGGCAGCCTGTTCCAATGCTTAACAACCCTTTTGGTGGAAAACTTTCTCCTAATATCCAATCTAAACCTTCCCTGGCGTAACTTGAGGCCATTTCGTCTCATCTTATCACTTGTTACTTGGGAGAAGAGACTTACCTGCACCTTGCTACAGACTCCTTTCATGTCGTTAGAGAGAGCGATAAGGTCTGCCCTGAGCCTCCTTTTCTCCAGGCTAAACAACCCCAGTTCCCTCAGCCGTTCCTCATAATACTTGTGCTCCAGACCCCTCACCAGCTTCCTTGCCCTTCTTTGGACACCCCCCAGAACCTCAATGTTTTCCTTGTATTCTTGTTTCAGTTTTATTGTGTTGTTACAAATATTAAAAAATCAGAGGAACATGTACTAGAGATTATGTTAATATCCCTTGGTAGGGAGTTTCAAGCAGAACAACTTCCTGTCCATTCTTTATGTGGCAAATATTATGATTTATGAGCCCTCAGATTTTTATTTTTCTATTTTTCAACTCATATTCCCATGCAGCCTTGAAAATCAGTTTGAAATATATTAACTACACTACTACAAAGAGATGTCCTTTTAAACGCTTGTAGTGATTTAAACCTTAACAACAAAAAGAACAAGTCATTAGAAACAGATTGAGAGTAGAGAGTAAAGATGGGAGAGAGCCAGAAACGAAAGCCCCTGACCTGATACACAGCTGATCACAGTCAGCAGTTCTGGAGCTAGTCATACAAATATTAATCCAAAAGATTTTTCCTGTGTATTAAATTACAACAGAAATCAGAAGACTTCATTTAATGTAGCATGGTTATTTTTAATTCTAATACAGCTCAGCTATGAAAACATCACCTGTTTCTTTTTAAAACCAGAGATAGAGATGGCTTGAACCTCAGGGTGGGACACTGAATTGTACAGAAATTCATTGGCTGGGAGGCATGAGGAGACATACAAAATATGTTGAATCTACCTTTTTGATTGAGATTATTAATAACCATAAGCATGGAGCTAAATACAAATGTCCCAAAGAGTAAGAAGAACAGGAGGATATTCAGACACAGGTGGAATATGAGTACAGAGAGGCAGTAGAAAGAGGTTGCCTCCCATCTTTTTTTTATAAAAGATTTGAAATTTAGAGGTTGCTCTCCTTTGAGTGCAAAACATACCTAAATATGTCCTTGCTTTGTCTGGTTGAGTCTGCACTTTATGGGAGTCCCCTTTGCACCATGGACCAGGATCCTCAGTCCTACACTTTCTGGGGTTTTGGAAACCTGTTTCACAGATATCACAAGAAATCGCCTGACCAAAGGTGGACACCTGAGTGTGGTGTTCCAGAGCACTTCCGGGGTGAAAATCAATTGCTACTTGTCGACAATAGTTGAAGTAAAGTAAGTTAACTGTCCCCTGAAAGTACTGATTTCTGTACAACAGCTATAGAAAGTGAGAAACAAGTTCAAATGTTAATGTAATGTAGACATTTCAGGTTAAGTCAGATGACAAGCATCCTCCTAAATGTTATTTCAAATTATTTATTTCATGAAAATTAACTGCTACTGGTTTGGTAATTTGAAAAAATACTGTACAAGGAAGTCTTTGGGGTGGTATTACTCTAAATTCAAGTTTAGTTTATATTTTATTGCTGTATCTCTAAGAAAACTCATTGTAACCATGGAAGTTACTGATCTTTTTCAGTTCACTAGCATTTCTGAGACACTAAAAGTGTGGTGATTAAACAGTAAACTATGTTTTACTTTGACATTATATTGTGATTTGCAATCAGTCTAAAACTGTGATTGCAGAGAGTTTTAAAATGAAAATACATTTCAATTGATGGAAACATTCAATTTTGAAAATGTATTAAGAATTTTTTTATCTCCTCTTCGAAGGAGAAATACTGGTTTTATTAGAAATGTTCAATTCAATAATGAAATAGTTTCAGCCAAATAATTTTGCTGAGTGCAATCTATACATGCAAAAAGGAATTCAATACTTTAACAGAAAGAAGGAAAAATAAAATATAGTAATACAGGAATATTTCAATCAAGGTAATATCAATTTTCATGTTGAAAGTAACTATTGGGTTTTAGCATTAAATTTAATTAATCAATTAATTTATGGTATTTAGTAGGTAAGGAAGAGCTTTGCGTTTCCTAAATTATAAGTATAAAAATGTTTTGTCTTTTTTTTTTACGGCAGACAGCAGGCAGAAACACTTCTATGCAGATTACTCTATTTCTGCACTGTAGTGACAATATGCAGAGCTAGTGTTACTATTTGTGCTGACAAAAATTAGCTATATATATACATACATGCATTCTTATGGTGCAATTATTCTATATAAGAACTGCATCAGTTACAGGAGGCATGGCTGTGGTCTGGGCAGGAAGGACAGGCCACATCTTTAAATCATTATGGACTTTGTAAATGTTCCTTGAACTATCAAAAGATCATCAGAGGACCGCATAATGTCTGGTGTTTAAAAGAACTGCAAGATCATAACAGAATGAGATTTCTAACCGCTCCAAGGTTGGAAGATTTTTAGTGGTCTTTGGTGATTAACCCCATCATACATATTGTTATGAAGCACAGTAATTTACATGACCAGATTTAAATGTAATGATTCTTTTTGAGGAAAAACTTTAGGTGCAGGTAGCCGAACATGTTATGTTCCTGTATTAAAAACTTAATGTTTCTAGTGAACATCTTAAAACATCAAAAACTTTACCTAACTTTTAAATCTTTCAAGGTGTTTAAATGCACTTACACCATTATGGGCTTGGATGTTTGGCTTCGCAGGGAGGTTTTTTTCAATGCACAGTGGACTGTAGAGTTTCTTAATGCACGCTGGGCTGCAGCGTCAATATTTTTAGTATGAGCAAAAGACCATTGTTAGTGTCAGTCCAGAGGAGAAAGTTCTTTGCTTAATTTCTAGGGCTAAGTGTTGCTCTTGGTCACACCCAGGCAACCTCAGTAAACAGTTGCACGAGCACATTTGAGCCGGGGAGCTGGCCCTGTGCTCCCAGATGGATGAGCTCACCCAACAGCAAAGTCGGGCCTTTCGGCAGCAGCACGTAAAATTGGGAACACAGGCAAATTGTTCAGTGTGGATCTTGCAAGACTGAAACACAGCCCTGTTCTTTAGACTTAAGGAAAGGCAGAAGTTTAATGAAACCCATCAGCAGATTATCCCATCCTAAGCATTTAGAGCAACAATCCATTTTACGTGCAAGGCTGTGCCAGTTCCTAATTTTTGGGTCCTACTCACATGAAAAAAAAAAAAAAAAAGAAGGCAATAAGCAGGACTTGATTTACATTTGTTGTTTTCAGTTATTTACTCGTTAGTTACTGTTAGAGATACACCGTGTCCTGCCCGCCAGTCCTGGACTAGAAGGGAAAGTGGATGTCATGAACGTGGCACTGGGCTGGGAGTGAGCGATCTGGGCAGGGCAAGTGCTGTGCTCTGCATTGGTCTCAAACAAAGCCCTGTATCCATGTGCCCCATGGGCAGACATTCATGGTCTCACCTGTGAAACACTCTGGGAGGCGTGGGATCAAATCCCACTTCTGACACCATTGTCTGCCAGGAGCAAGACAGAGCAGGGAGGTCACTGCTGGCCGGGGAAGGTTGGGCAGGACATCGTGTCAGCTCCTGCTGTGCCACCTGCTTTACACCCCTCTCTGTCAGGGAGCAGCAGGAGCCAGGCTGGTCCCTAGGGGCAGGCGAGCAGGGAGCTGAGGGGGATGACAGACACGTCAGGGCAGGGACCCAGGCCAGGCTGGCACGTTGGCCATGGGCGAGTGTCAGGATCAGGCCCAGTCATGGGAGCCAGGGTCAGACATAGCACAGGATGGCCGGGCAGGGCTATGGGGATGGGGATGGGCTGAGGCCAGACCAGGATGTCAGCCTCCAGATGGGCCCAGCTTGGTGTGGCCTGTGGCTGGACAGGGCTGTTGTGGGGCTGGAGATGTGTCCTACAGCTTCACTGGGGCGGGGACTGACGGCCCCGGGGTCTGGAATGGGGTTCTGGGCCATGTGCAGGGTCAGGGGAGACCTGGGGGCAGGCAGAGGCATTAGGCCCCTCAAGGTCCTGACACCCTTCTTTCCAAGGCCACTTCTCTTCAGGAACCGTTTTTTTTGGCACACCCGTTTCTTCCCAGGCCCACCAGTTCCCAGTTTTCCCAATCTTAATCATCTATGTTCAGAAGCACAGCATGTCTTCCAATTGGGGTTCGATCCCATGTTCCCAGTTTTCCCAATCTTAATCATCTATGTTCAGAAGCACAGCATGTCTTCCAATTGGGGTTCGATCCCATGTTCCATTACTAACTGTAGAACTGGCACCTGACATTTCTCCTTAGTCCAGACACTACCTTAAATTTACATGCAGTCCGTACCAGTCACAGCTAGCAAGTAGCAGGTGACTGCTACTTAAAAACATCAAAAATTGAGAGATGAAAAATTCAATTTTGGATGTTCATTCTCCCCACCACACATACATATACCCAATCATCTGCCACCTGTTAGTGCTCAATTCAAGGTATTTTCTTGCCTGCAACATGCTAGTTTTTTCCACTCCAATCCACCCCTGCAAACAATGATCCCTGCTTTTTTTTATTTCTTTTCCACAGTAGTCTCAAGACACCTACTGTCTCCACCTCACTTACCAACATTTCTAAACGTGGGAAACAACCTCAGAATAAGTTGCAAAGACACACCTTGTATCAGGCTGAATAAATCCAGGCTATAGCTAATGAAAAGAAGGATGAGCATTTCACTAATCATTTAATTACTTTTACCAGCCTTAACATTATTAACATTATAAATAATGGATAACACTATTAAATTTAGGAATTCCTTCAATTTAGCAAGTAGATTCTTTCTTGTTGACTCTTCCTTAAATGTATCCAGTATTGTCCTATAATAATTTCAGCCAAATTTTCCCTGAAAATCATCTGGCATTACACTTCCTCCATTATAAATATCAGAAGAAATCATTATCTAGATCTATATATATTTTTCTGTTCCATGGCTGTTCTTTATTTCACAGCTTTTCACAATTCCTTTGTGGTTAAGAACAACTTTTTTAGTCTACTAAGTGTAAAAAACAACAAAAAAGAAATTTGTTATACTTCAAGAATGTTAATCTGTACAGTAGTCTTAATGTCCTTAAATTAAAGCTACAGTTTTACAAGAGGAGTTCTTGTTGATGTATATAAATTAGCATTCCTCATAGAATGATACTTTCTTTATATAATTTAGGATATTTTACTATGTAGAAATTGTTTGGGTTTTTTTTTCCTATTAATTTACATATTTGCCTTTCTTAATTGTGGCTGTATAAAATTCACAGAGCTGTACACTGTCAAAAACATATACAGTTTTCATGCTGCTTTTGTGTGTGGAAGTAACAATGAAACCTACTACTTGAGCTCGTCAATTACTCTGAACATTTTCACTGACATTTCAAACATTTGTAAAGCAAATATGAAAAACATGCTGTTTCATGATTGATTCCTGTTATTGTGGATTGGTACCATTTTTTTCCAAGCATTACTGATATAAAGACAATACCTTGGCAAAATAACAAAGACTTACTAAGAAATATTACATTTTTTTTTTAATTTAAATTACCTACAGTGTACAATCTGTTATCTGCAAAAGTAGTTTTTAGTGGATATGAAGTCAATAATAGCTTATTACATAAGATTGTTAAGTTTGCTCTCATCCCCATCAATAAGAAAGAAGGAAAGAAAGAAAAAAAAGAAAAAGAACAGGAAAGGAGTAAGGAAGGAAGGAAGGAAAGAAAAAGAAAAAGGGGAAGCAAGAGAGGAAGAGAGGAAGCTCAGGAAGGGAACTACACTCTTCCAAACATTGACTATTTATGTTTGGGGTTTTTTATTTTATTTCCCAAAACATCTTTTTGAAGCAAGTCATAATGATATTTCTTTAGAATTTCCTGAAAAAGAACACTATGAAAACTGCTTGGCACAGCAACCCCTCTGATTGATTGATGAGGAATATCCAAACTGTCAAAGAAAAAATGAAAGTTTGTTCTTTCTGGTCACTCACCAGGCAGCTGTGTTTGGATTTACATACTGATTCTGCATGTTGAGAAAACATCTTGCATTTAAGGAACCTCTAAGCACTGTATGTTTCTCTGGCCACTGACCTGTTTCCTGAACACAAACCCCTCCATTCCAGCTGACTTAGGTTCCCAGGGTGTCCAGGCCTTTCAAATCTCTCCAAACTGCCCTGCTTCCCATTTTCTATCCTATCTGGACCATTCAGGGACATGTGGAAACGGACTGGAAAGCCGAATGCTTGCAGGACCATGAGCACTCTTGGGATGGTGATTATGCTGCCATCAGATAACCATACAAAAGCAGCACTGACTAGTAACCGTCCAGGTTACTAATTTTGCAGGTGTTATTAATTATCTGTTCTCTATACTTAATCAAGTATAGCTAGACAAAAGAAACATGTAGAGCTCTCCAACTTTGCATTAGAGGATATTAAAGCGTGGCATTTAAGCACAGAGCTTGTTCTGAGCAGATTCTGAGGTGCCTCTGCATAGACAGCAAAAATGTCTCCAGAGTCTTCTGTGCCCCACAGGGTGGCACAGCCTTCTGTCCCCAGGAAAATCAAATTCTTGCCTGTTAGGGCACAATGGGACTTAAACCCCTGTAGGGATCATTCCACAGATAATCAGCACAGCATCTGCAAATAGCAGATTTACTCAATCTCCTCCATATTTGTCTACATTTTTAAAAGAAAATGAGCAGACTTTTGTTCTGAGGAGCCTTGTTAGGTTGGTATGTGATATGCAAGCTCTGAGATCCTCCTTCCAGCCACCCGTATACTACAGTTTGAAGCTCCATAGGACAGAGGGGGATAGCGGTTCTTTGTTGCTCAGAGGGACAACAGTTCAATAATGCCAAAAACGGAACCAGGGAACATTCCCATTCAAGCAAAGAAAGTTTAGCTGACATGAGCACTGAAAAGTATAATTGTGAAGGCCCCTTTTAATGTTTATAGAGTACAGTACACAGGTATGGGATCATTATCACCATCTCCCTATGTGAACTAGTCAGGCTGGTCTTAGTATCAGAGATGTTCTTATTTCAGTGATTGGTATTTTAACCAGGATCTATCTTTAATACCATCTGAAAGCTGTTTAATGATTGTTGCAAAAATGACTATTGGTTATGGGGTTGGATCATGAGCATGCAAGCAAAATTTTCAGAGTAGCTCATTTGCTTAGAGATGGGTATAGGCATTGGAATTGCAGAGAAATACTTGTGCGGCAGAAGAGATTGCAGTGTGGATGACGCTGAGGGACTACTGGGAAGGGGAAACTGCTAGAGGTTTGCCAGAAGTTTTGATAAGCCTCTGAAGAACTTTTCTTCCCTTAGATAAGAAATTTCTTTTTTTTTTTTTTTTTTTGGTAAGACAGAGATCATTAGAAGGTTTAACTGCTGAGGTACAGCTTCTTGCAGCACCCATGAGGATTCGGGAAGGAAGAATCTACCCCAAAATGACAGTGTTTATTGATAAAATGTATATAACACTTTGCATACAGACAGTGAAGTCTTATGTAATTCAATAAAACTTTCCCCGGTCAATAAGAATGAATATTTAGAAAAGTGAGATATGTTTATATAAGCAAATTCTTCAGATTTCAGTACTGGCTCTGTTTATATCTAAGCAACAACATAAATCAATTGATTCTATATGAAAAAAGTTTTTAAAAAGCATTCATACTAAAATAAACTATTTTGAAAGTCTAAAAATGACCATTTTTCTGGAATAGTAACTAGTTGGCTAAAGCATTCTGTTTCAGTTGGTCTTATATGATATATAATTCAAAGATTTTTAAACAACAGTAAATCACTACTTATCCATGCAGACAGTGCATTATGCTTTAGCACCATTACAGTAATCAGGATTGTTTGGAATACCGGAAAGGAAAACAAAAGCAGCCAAGCCCTTGATATTTGGTGTTTTATTACTTGCTTTAAACTATCTTAAGAAATGAGTGGGGAAAGTATGGTTGACCACAATAATAATATTCCACATTTTATTCTTTATGAATTAACATAGTAATACTTGTCTTTTTCAAAATAAAAATTCATTTATGAATTTTCTGCAACACAATTCTATGTTCAGATATGATAAATTAGTTTTACATTCTAGCTTTTGGAATTTTTTTAATGGTTCTTTGAGACTAGGCCTAATACAATGGCTCTGTTGTTCCCAGTGAGATTAAATAGACTTTACTGGTTTAAGTGAGGAGGAAGTGTAGTTATCCATAGTTTAAATAAAATGGATATGAGTTTTATTTAAAAGCAAATCAGTAATACACATAAATTCATCTTGTACTTATTCTTCATTTTCATTTCCATTTTATGGAAAATAAACACCCACTGAAAATGCATACTATAATTGAATCTTATTTATGGTACATCTGGCAAAATAAATTCAGAAGATATTGCATTAAATTGTAACATGCAGATTGAAACTTTTAGTACCTGAGCTTAAGTTTCTTTATCAGTATAATCAAGAAATATATGTAAATGTCCATTCTTTTGATAATTTAAATAGGATATGCCATTTAAGGCATGAAATACGAAAAAAAAATATTTCTCAATTGTAATATATGTATATTTTTCTAACATCTTTTTGGAAAGCCACATTTTTTTTCTGAAACTGTTCCTCCTTACTATGCATAAACTTCTGGATTTTTCTGTCTTAGGTTGATTCCATGTCTTGAACACATTTTAAATTATAAGACAACTTAATACTTATTCATTTATAATTTACAGCCATAAAAAAACCCCAACAAACACACCCACAACAAAAGACCAAAAAAGAACAAACAAACAAGAAAACCTCAAGCAAAATAAAATACATACAAATTCACTCTTTCTTATTAAAGGCAGAAAGTAATCTCTTTGAATTAAGTGAAGGTCTTGCTGCAAAAATATAGGAATGAAGCACTAGAAATGTGTAGTGCCACATGCTTAGTTAATCCCAAATAGCCTTCTGAAGGTGGTAGGTTCTGAGTTGCTTATGTAAGCTTCTAGTATACTTGGCATGGCTACTGCTACCACCTTGGCATGTGATGGGAGATTTATTGAAATCATTTTAGCTGGTCACAGCATTTCAGACAGTAAAACTTTGATTCCTAGGGCCTCTCAGGCACCAAGGCAGTAGGACAAAGATCTTGTGTTTCTTTGAGTATTTAAATTCCACACAAAGGCAGAACTCCAGCTTACTGGGAAAGCTGTTGCTCAGCAGCAGGCTACCAAAATATTCTGAATGAGAACCCTAATTTGGCCATGTCCAGACAAAAGGACTTATCAGAAACTGCAGATCTGAATTCTAGACCTCTCTATACTTAAACTTCATCAGAGAGTGCCTAGGGGAGCCTACAAGAAGCAGCACTTCTGATTTTCTGAATCACGTGGCTGGCAAGAGGGACATAACTTCTTGTCTACTGCTAATGGCATTCTCCAGATATTGGTTCCTAGAAATACATTAAATTCTGATTGCATAAAGTACAATAGCATTTTGAACCGGGATAGAACCCGTCCTTGCTTCTCTCAAAACACCAAAAATTACAGATAAAGAGCGTATTCAACAGGAAAGCTGCTGAATATCCTTATGTCAGCCATATTTATAACCTGGTAATGAAAGCTTCTTCCCCTTGAGAAACAGAAACTTTAACTTTTAATGTCCTCAAACTGAGAAGATTATAATTCTCAGGTCTCCCATTTCCTGGCCATGTGCTTCAATATGAAAAATATTATACAAAAATATATCACCTCCGCCCATCTTTGTCAAAGAAAAACCTAATAACAAAAGATGAAGCAACCACATTCCAAGTGTTATTGACCTCAAGTTCTGTAAAGACTTTAACACTGTCTCTCATAACATCATCACAGACAAGCTGACAAAGTATCATCAGATAAGTGGACAGTGAAGTGGGTTAAAAACTAACTGAATGACTGGTCCCAAGAGGACTGTGATCCCCTTGTGCACTGGACGTGGCCCTGGACAAGCTGCTTTAGCTGACCTTCCTTAAACAGGGAGATCGGACTAGATTCCTTCAAGAGGTCCCTTTCAACCTAGAATCTTATACCATTCTTTGAATATGTTTGTGTGTGTGTGTGTAAGAATACACAGGTGTGTGTGAGTACACACATATATACACCTGTGAATGTATGAATATCAAACTTCTATGTTTCTCAAGAACTAACACTTCCTATTGCACTATAAACACAGTGCTGGACCAGGTTTTAAACTGACATCTACTATTCTCAATACATTAATTTACAGAAACAGAAAAACTTCATGGAACATGGTATGCAATGCCTGGGTTTTCTAGCAAAGTGCAGTCCCAGAAGGAGAAGGTAATATACATATGTAATTGCACATCCACAATACACAATCTTTTCACAATATGAAACACATTTTGTTTACATCTGTCATAGCTACTGTTATGTTAACCTTCTTCATAGTGAGTAACAACCATTGCCTTGAGTTGATTATTGACTGCAGTCAAACTTCCTGCTATTATTTGCAAACTAAAATTAAACAGGAAAATCTGAGTCCTCTATAGACATATATACAAACATCTATGTACACAGTTTCAGGAAGACTAAATTGCAAATGAGTTCTGAACAACGACCTCATCTAAGTCAACATAAATCCATCTAGCTCTGAAATATTTCTCCAGACTATAAGTACTTCAGTATTAACTCTTTCCTTCCTAAAACTGCTTTTTCACACATTTATTTGAAAACTTCCAACAAGGTTGCAAAAGTTAATAACCATTTTCTAGGATTTTGGTTTTTTGTTACATTTTCCTACTTTCTGGCTGGTATAAATAGGGCTTTGAGAGCTGAAATACAGTAATTGTGAGGTTTTCTTAATTTATCTTTCATTATGATGGATTACAGTTTGGGCACTGCTTTATTTTTACTCCGTACTGTGTCACTCCTGCATAAAGAAAAGAAACTCCATAATAGTAACTCTGTATATCTAAGTATTCCACTTCAATCAAGGAGTCTTAATGTGTAGGAATACTTGGCAAAGAAGTCAGCTTTGGGTGACTGGAGAGGGTGATTGGAACCCAGCTAATAGCATACCACTTACTGGGAGTGGAAGAATGTTGTCAGTTTGATAGGAAATTAAGAAACGATGGAAATTTTTTCCAAAGTTCTGAGCAAAGACTTTTTGTGTAATCATGTCCATGTGTGTTGCATGTCCCACTTTGTCATCACCAAAGACGATTGCAGCACACCATGAGACTGTGATTAACTGGGAGCATTGTCACTGACCCATTCTAAAACCCTCAAACCCATGGCAGTAAAGATTTCGGAGAAGGTAGAAGATTGCAAAAAGAAAAAAAAAAAAAAAAAAAAGAAAATTCCAGAAAACAGATGTACAGGTATATTGACAATGTCAGTGTTACTCTTTGTTGCAGGTGACTGCAGCCAAGGTCCCGAAGTAGCTTTGCCACATGGACTCATGCTTCCTTGAAGGGTTGTGATAGTAGTGACACACATTCAATCAGTAAATATTTATGTACAGTTTTTTCTACCCAAGACAACAAGCAGTTAGTAGAATTAGGAAGACACAAGTAAAGAGAAGAGCCCTCAAGTTCAGTCTCCACAGAGAGGCAATGATGCCATGAGATTCTTAACATTTTTTCTCTGGTAGAGGGGTAGAGGGTTGTTCCAGAACCTCCCATCTATACTAGCTAAGAGCTTTCATTAATCAAACATAGCAACAACACATTTCCTGTGTGTTGCAATTTAGCTAGATGATCTTTACTCCACCCAGCTCTATAATTCCTTCATATATTTGTACAGCCAAGCATATTCTTTCTCAGGCTCCACACTCCCAAAATGTACAAGCCACACAGTTTTAATTTTCCTTTGTAGAATCAGTTCTTTGTTGTCCTCATTCCTTTACTGTCATTTCTCATGTCATATTACACAGTCTCATATTTCTTCACAGTGTATACCATATCACTCCACTTCCGCTACTTAAGTCCAAAGGAACATCTAAAAGAATAAACAAAAACCAAGACCTACAAGTGATCTCTGTCCTCAGTACTGACAATATTTCTCAGTTCTCTGTAACTGAAATACACAGGTAGTCTTGGCCATTGTGCTGAACTCACCACTGAAATTCTTAGTTGACCCCAAGACCACATCTTGAAGAACTGGTTTATGAGAAGCTCAACATGAGCCGGCAATGTGCGCTCACAGCCCAGAAAGCCAACAGAATCCTGAGCTGCATCAAAAGAAGCATGGCCATCAGGTCAAGGGAGGTGATTCTGCCCCTCTACTCTGCTCTTGTGAGATACCACTTGGAGTACTGCGTCCACCTCTGGAGCCCTCAGCAGAATAAGTATATGGACCTGTTGGAGCAAGTCCAGAGGAGGGCCACGAAGATGATCAGAGAGCTGGAGTACCTCTCCTATGAGGACAGGCTGAGATAGTTGGGGTTGTTCAGCCTGGAGAAGAGAAGGCTCCAGGGAGACCTTATAGCAGCCTTCCAGTACCTAAAAGGGGACTACAAGAAGGCTGGAGAGGGCCTTTTTACAAGGGCATGTAGTGATAGGATGAGGAATAATGGCTTCAAACTAGAAGAGGGTAGATTTAGATTAGATACCAGGAAAAAAAGTTCACTCTGAGGGTGGTGAGGCACTGGCACAGGTTGCCCAGAGAAGCTGTGGAAGCTCCATCCCTGGAGGTGTTTAAGGCCAGGCTGGATGGGGCTTTGAGCAGCCTGGTCTGGTGGGAGGTGTCCCTACCCATGGCAGGGGAGCTGGAACTAGAAGATCTTTAAGGTCCCTTCCAACCTAAACCATTCTATTATTATATGATTCTAACTGTTTAAGACACACTTTCAGTCCAATTCAACACAACTCACTGTTGCCTTGTCCTTTCCAACAGTTTATTACCTATCTTAGACTTAGGTTAAGTGCATCCCCATTTCCTTTGTCTAGGAAAACTGTAATTTCACTGAGCATATTAGACTAATGCCTTTTATAAACACACACTGTAGTTTACGTCATTTCACACTTATTTCCAAATTGTTAATTATCACTTATTAGTAAATGACATTTCTTTTCTCTTCAAAGCTTTTATATTTTAGACTATCTGATCTACAATATGCTAGTACATTTATAAAACTTTTCCCTGTAAATTTATTTTACAAACTACACATGGAACATTAAGCAGTTTTGTGTGTCTAGATCCTGTTTTTCTCTTTCTTGTACATATGTAGAGCATTTCCTAATTTTCCACTGACTTAAGGTCATCTTCTATGAGCCTACTGTTCCACATGCCATTTTTTTTCTAATTATGTAGTGCAGAGTATCCAGCATCACACCTTTCGAACAATCAGCCTTTCTTGGTTTTCTTTCCACCATAGATATCATAACTTCCATTTTCATAAAGTCTTTCCCTGACTCTGTTTTTCAGTGTCCATCTTTGCATTCACATTTGGTGTAAACAAATGAAACAAAGGCTTATTTGTTCTTTTAGTTATAGAAAAATTAAATATCTATTTTATTCTTCCATTTAGAAAATCTATCATGGATGTCTTTCTACAGCATTTCCCATCTCCCCTTTTTTTACTCCCCCCTTTTCCACCCTTATTTTGGAATCTTTTTTTTTTCCATATTATAGTCTTTCTCAATTCAAATCTTTTAAACCTCTCTCAAGCACTGACTGCTAAGCACCAAAATACTGCTTTGGTAAATTAGGCCATGATCTTTCAATCCTCTCCCTTCTTTGACATCCTGGTTTGGCATAAGATTTTGCTACAATAAGCAGTCACACCACGATACAAGTGCCTGGCCTCAATATTAAAAGAATTGTTGTTAGAGGGAGACAGTCAGTGTGTGGTCACTAACATGTTTTAGATCCTTATGTCTATGCAGTTCTGAAATCACCCTCATGTCCGTACACATCATTCAGTCCTTGACATGGGGCAACCTAATACATATGCAGACATGCCCAGACAGATTGGCCTGTGGAAAAGGAGTATTCACATTAGAACATAAGATGCTCATGACAGCTGATGCTCACAGCATGGGTATGAGAGTATAAGAGTTGAGATGCAGACTAGGTCCACTTTGAGAAAGCACAACCTCTCTCAGTGATGTTGGAGTATCAAATACAAATAAACAAAAGCTCTCAGAACTTTTAGGGTTCATAAATTGACGAAGTTTAAAAATAAGCATAAGTAGGCCGTATTGCATTTTCAGTGGAGAATTCAGACAAAAAAAACCTTATTCACATTATAAAAAAAAGCAAAAAAGATCTTGTACTCAATATCTATTTAATGTACATTCACAGGCATATTTTCATCTCAATCAGAATGGTTTTCCCTGTCTTTTTTTTTTTTTTTTTTCTTGTTAGGATGTTAATGCTATTGATTCAGTCAGGGATTCTAGACAAGACAGGACCATTATGATATTTTCATCTGACCTCATCGCACATAAACCTTCACCTAGCAATTCCTAAAGTCAAACCCCTTTCAGCCATGGCAATCAATTCACAGCATTACCCTTTGACATTTACTGCTCACTGATATTTATAATTAGGTCTGTGGAAAGTATATGAGTAGACATTATGTAGTGATTTTTGCAGAAGGAACATTTCTTACACTGTCTTCTAACTGTACTGCAACATTTTATCTATTTTTTTAAGGATTTAGAAAAAACACATTGTTTTCTGAAAATTATTGACAAAAAGAAAAGAAAAGAAAAAAGTTCAGAGCAGAATCTTTATCTAAGTGGAGTTGAGTGTGACTTTAACAGGAAACAATCCAATAATATTTTTGAGCTTTTAATAATTGGAATAATGACTCCAATGTTGTTGCAAATATTCACGTGAAGAAAATACTTCATTTAGTGGTGATCTTTGCAAGAAAGCACAGATCTTTGGCAGAAGCTAGAGAATTTATTCGCTTTAACATTCTCAATTGAGTACTGAATCACTCCTGCATTAAAAAAAAAAAATTGTATCTCACTTTTTCTTGAAACACATTTTATAAAGTAATATGGAAACCAAAACACTGAGATAATTATATGATGAATATTTCCTGGCTTTACTTTATGCCTTATAATACCTTAGAGAGACATTCTTACAATCACCACACCTCTGTTTTTGAATTCTGGCCCACAAAAGAATGTATGTGTTGAGGCAGGATGTGCTAAACAGTAACAGACTGAACTTAGAAGTTTGTTATGAGCTGATTGCACTCTTTCCTCTCAGAAAACTGCCCTAAGAGACTTGTCAGGTGAGAGTGCATTAGGACAGATTAAATCTTTGCATGTTTCACTGAGTTCTGCAAGCCAGAATTCCTACAGTTAGTCTTGAGTTGGCAGGACAAATCATAGGAATTAGATCTGTAAAAATGGGTCTGTATAACCCTTCTGTCAAACTAAAAGCTGCTCAAGAAGTATTTTATATCTAGATAATTTTGATTAGCAATGTGATACTTTATAAGCCACCCTTTCTTCCAATCAGAACTATTTTGGGATGAATTATTGGAGCATGCTGATCCCTATATTTATGGGATTTCACAAGAACCACGAAGTATGTCTTGAAAATAACCACAGAATCACAGAAATGTTGGAGTAGATCTAGTCCTACTTGAATTTCAAGGACTATCACCAAAAATACTAAAGCAGGTCAGCCATTGCTTTGCATAGCCACGTCTTAAAAATTTCCAAGAGTTCCCAGCCTCTCTGGGTGACCTCTTTCCAGTGAAGAATTCCTGATGTCCAGTCTGAATGTCCCAAGTTGCAGTCAGTAGGCCTTGTTATAGCCTCTGATACTACTAAGAAAATTTGGTTCCGTTATCTTTCTAACAGCCTTCAAATAGTCATGCTTTTAGATGACCACGTGGCTTTCTCTTCACCAGACTAAACAAGCATGTTTCCCTCAGCTTCACCTTGCAGCTTATGTGTTGTTGGCCCTCGACATCTTTGTAGCTCTACCCTGGACCCTCTCCAGTTTCTTGACACCCTTCTGGAATAAGGCGGCCCCAGACCAGGCAGCATATTCCAGCAGTAGTTTCATCATCACTAAAGGAAATACTTTCACTCAGTCTACTTGCCATGCTTCTTTTAATGTAGCCCAGTATGCAATTCACATCGTTTGTGATTTGTTTATTCATTTGTAATTTGTGTATTCACCTGGCCTCCACCACAACACTTAAGTACTTTTCAGTAAGGTTGTTACATTCCCATTTATTGATGCATGATGTTATTCTGCCTCAGGTACAGAGCTTTACAATTATTCACATGAGGTTTATGTTGATTCATTCCTTAATGTCCCTGTGGATTCAAGTACCTGTTACCACAACTAAGCAGCACTAAAACTTTCATAGAAGGTGCAATCTAAATTATCATCCAGGATGTTGATGAAGATGCTGAAGAATATGTGCCCCAGTATCAACTCTGGGGTATACATATCAATACTGTCCACCACTGAGATTCTGTTGAGTAATAGCCCTTTGAACCCAGAAGTCCATTTAACTGATGTTTCTATCATGATTTCTGTCTATCAAAACCGAAGTACTGAACATGAAAACATGTTCCAAAGGGCTCAATAAATAGAAGGTAAGCTAAGAGAATATTTCTGGTGCTCATTTCCAATCTAAAATGATATATTTTAAAACTGGTTGTGAATTTGGAGAATAACTGGATTACTGAACATTTGGGCAGGTAATTATTTTTTTTTCTGTGGTGTTGTTTGATCAGCAGCATTTTCCAGTGACCCAAAGAAGTGAGAAAAGTCTGTTCTGTTGAGAAAAACTGTTATGCTAGGTGACCCAGTCTACCAATGGAAGAAGAAGGTCATGCCACACTCATATATCTGGAGTGTTGCTGGGAAAGACAGGCTACTTGTAGCAGAATATTAATTCTGTTCCTCTGTTTGAACAAGATAGGAGACTGTAAATCAATTTGGCCATCAAATGGCACCTCCCTCCCCCCCAGAAAAAACAAAACTCACCAGGTATTCTGTAACACTAAAGCCATTGTTAAATGATATTTAAAAAAATTATCTTTGTGAGGTAACTGACTAATACGTAATCAAGAAAGTATCAGGAAAATTTTGCTTTCAAGCAAATGTATGGTACTGTAGTATGCTGAACTCACTGAGCTCACTCAGTGGCAGGGACATCACGCAGCAGCGCCTACACCAGTAGCCTAAGATAAAGTTTACCTGTTCCTAAAGATTTCACTTTCTAGTTCTCTGCGACTTCTCCCAAGCAACATGCCATCACCACAAAGCTAGATGCAGAGAAGCTTCATAGAATATTTCTTAATGAATAGAAGCAAATAATACTCCAGGCCCAATATTTAGGTCCTGACAGAGTAATGGAATTTCTGACTTTCCAGAAATTCCAGGATTCAGTGGCTGTTTTGGCTGACTAAAGGCTAGCAATTATGTGCTTTGATCTTTATGTATGATACCTTTAAATACATACTGTGTTTCAACATAAGTTTAAAAGTACATTTAATCCTATGTCTCTTCCAATACAAAAAAACCTCCTTCCATTTCACAGGACAGATCAGAGGGTGAAGTTGTTTGAGCCTTCCCCAATCCTATTGTTTCCAACTTCAAAAAGCCTTGTGATATGGAGGATATTTCATAGTCCAATCTATTATAATGATAGACAGATGGAGATCTAAAGGAAAAATAGCCAGAGGAGCAAGAAAAATTATAGGCTACGTACACATCCTAGCTTTGTTCTAGAAGAAAAGAACCTCACCCACCCAAGGTATTAGGCTTTGCATGAGAAAATAGCAGACTGCCTACATTTCATATGTGTGTGCATACGTATGTCACTTTTTAAGAAACAGGTCACAAGAAAAACAAGATATCATATTTAGCACATTAACACCACATGCCATTTCAGACAGTGAGATAAGATAGCATGGTGAGTAGGCCTAACTGTTGGTATTTAAGCTATTAATCATAACCTCTCCTTTCTAGCAGCATGGGGGGAAAAGTCAGCATAGTTAACATATTTCTCATGCATATGCTAGCCTGCACTTCTGTACTGTAAATGAGCTATCTTTCCAATACCTTGATTTGATCCACTGTGTCTTTTAATTTCATTGTGGATTACAGTAATCAATGGCAGCTGCAAAGGGAAATATTATTTTCATTATTTTGGATGAAACTGAAAACAAACTTTAGGCTGTGTGTCATGGAATAAATTAAATCTCTTGTACTTCAGATTACATTCTAAACGTGATACATCAATCATACCCTCTGTGTATTATGGGCCTCTTTTCCACCATGTTCCTTGGTGACCTTTCAATGTGTTCAAAGGATAATATAACAAAGTAGCATTACAGAGATCATTCTACATACCTCTCTTATTTTATATTCTTACAATCCATTGCAATAAAAACATATTACAAATCTAAAACAAACAGACCTAGATTATGTATGTTCAACAGATCAACCACTGGTTATGTTGATTAGGCAGCAGAAGTTTAAGAACACAAGATACAACTTGTATAAACCACTAATACCTGTTACAGTAAACTTATTACAGTATTCAGAGTTCACAGATTTATGTGGAGGCACACTGAGTCTAAGGCCTGATTTTCGTTTGAGTGCTTTTTACAGCATAATCAGAAAATTCAAGATAATTGCCTAAATTTCTGTTTTACGTTTTATCTGATTACACTGTTGATGGAGGAGGAGATTCAATCTGCTTCGAGTGACATGACATGGAGACACGGATGTTTCAGCATAGGGACCACAACTCTCTTGGTTACCACCCCTGAAAGCATCACTAAAAAAGTCCATTAAGGGACTTTCATTGAAGCTTCTTTTCAGCTCTTTCTCTTGCTGAGCGATGTGGTATCACTCATAATAAATGCTGGATATACCTAATGCTCCTTTTCTCCTGGTAATCGATCAAAATCAATGGTTTCAACAACTTACTTGCCTCATTTCCAGATTTTCCTACCAAGATTTATGTTTCATTAACTTGTTTTTTAGAAGAAAACAATGGTGTGAAATAAAGTACACTAAAATAAAGCAAACAAAGAAATAATATTCTGGAGAATAACATGGATGGCTGAAGAATTTGTCCATTAAAACTGTGAAGTTATCATTATATATTTTTCTTCTTCTGGGGTATTTTGCTCAATCTAGGAAATGCAACTCTTAACACACATGCAGAAATGGAAGTCAGAAAGCATCATGCTGTGTATTTACCTTTTTATCAATAAAGAAATATCTCTGCACCTTACTGAATTTAGCAGGAGATCTTTGATGTATGCATAAGAGTTCCAGAGAAACTTTTAATTTATTAGTCTGCTTTCTTTTATTGCAGGGAATGTAATCACTATTTTCTTATAAACAAACAGAAATTTTTATTGTGCGAACCCCTCCCAAAACCAATCAGTTTCACCTTGATGTTTTCAAAGATACTGAATTTCATTATGCTCTTCAGACCAAGTAAGTAGTCTCAAACTAGAATTAGCACAGAGAATGGCACCCAGTAGTCCTCATAGATTTCCTCATATCCAGTTAAGCATTCCAAAATGTATCATTAATACAGGACCAAATCCATACCAAAATAATTAACTTGTATTAATTCCCTGAGCTGTACTATTGAAATTCTTCTTGTTTATGCAGAGTACACGATCATCTTAGTGCTACTTAACACAGTCAAGAGGAAGCTATCTCAAAATGGAAATTGAGGGGCTACTCTTGAAAACACTTAAACCCACATACCATTCTATTTTCTTTACCGTAATGGGGCAATTTATAGGCTGGAATCCCTTGCTGGTTTTTGTTTTTCCCTTGTGCAAGCAGGGTGTGGACCAAGGCAGCTGTAATCTGTTCTTTCTTAACTCAAACTGACTTCCTATTGTCAGAGTTTCCCCTAAGAAACTCTGAAAAGCAAATAAAAACTTGACTTAGTGCCACGTAGTGCAAACCTCTAATCTGTTGTCAAGGAATTTGTTTTTTGATATTCAGTCTGGAGTCTTACTTTCTTTATTTTTACCTCAGTACTTTTTATCATGTCAAGTAAAGCCAAATTTCTCCAAGGGCAGCTTTTTTCTAGAGGGGGGTTATTGACGACCTTTAAGATCCTGATGGTAAAGGGAGCAATTTCTCCTCCACTTAATTTCTTTTTCTTCTATTTTCACAATTACCTTGCCACTTCTGGTGCTTTGTTTTTGCTCTGCAATTATATCATTTTCCTTTCTTACTTCTTTAAGTTGCAGGAAAATTTCAGATACATTGATTTTAGACTCAGTTGAATAAAGCATACATATCCACCATGAATGGATTCTTCCTTGTGAACTTTGTGACTGATATGAGCTCATTCAAGTCAATGGAAAAATTTCAGCACTGCAAGGTTAGGGTCATAACTACAGCATTTATCAGGCAGTATATATAACTCTTAAGAGCATTTGTTGTAAAGTCGAAGCATATAAAACGCTAAGGTCATTAATCTCTTAAAATTGCCCACAAAATCAGTGTTTAAGTAAGAGAACACCTTTAAAGCAAATTAAACCACTGTAAGATGTTTATCAAATTCCGTGTGCAATAACAATGAAGTCATTATTGCTGCCTTCTAAAACAGTTCCGTAATGGAAAGCTCTTAAAAAAAACACTTCCCCGCAAAAGTCCATAGGCTCTAATTCAACTGTTGTTGCTTGAAAGAAAATGAGTAAGATGCTGACAAAGCATGATTGTATTGTTAATCAACAGACTGATCACACCCTGTCACTTTAATATCATCTCCTGAAATGACTGTAAGTGTATTTCAGTATCGTAAGTATTCAGTACAACCTGTTACAAAGTCTAATACTGTTCTGACCACAGAATCTTATACTAATTTCAGATGTAAAATATATATGTGTAATTCTGCATTTGTATTTTGCAAACAAAAATATTTGTGATACTACAGGAAGACTGAAAGAGGGCTGTTGTTTTTTTTTCCAGGAGTATCTGAAAAACACCTCAAAGCAATTTCACAGCATGGGCAATATTTCAAAATTAATAGATTTCCATGTTACAACAAATTGTGTCAAAGTATTGTAAATTCTAGAACAACTAGTCTACAGACAGAAAAGCTTTCTTTGAGGTCAACTTTGGTAGCATTTTTTGTTTGGTTGGGTTTGGGTTTTTTTTTTAGTTTTTTTTTTTTTTAAAGAAATGTATTCATAATTCAGTAATTAGCTTATCTTCTAGGCTTTTACTTCAGTAAAAATTCCTGACACAGGATATGGTAACTTGTAGTGATGCAAACTAGTTGGGTTTTGTGTGTGTGTGTGTGTGTGTGTGTGTGTGTGTGTGCTCTTTACCCAAATGGCAGGTAAGAAAGTTATTCTTCAATGCATAGCAAAATTTAGGTAGAGTCATAGGAAAGAAAAGTGCTGTGTCAAGTCAGTGACTGAAATAAGGAAATTTTATGGTGGGTGTGTGAAAAGAAAACTTATGACCAATACTGGCATCCCAGTTTTTGTCATGAAGCCATCCCCCCTACCTTCAAGCATTTAACTGAAGTACCCAGGATAAAACCTGGCTCTCCTAGGCTTCTTTTTTGTTTTTATACACATCAGCCCTTTTTTATGCCACATCCAGTGAATAATTTGTGGATTGTAAACCAGGAGTCAAGCCAGGATAACTGGAAACTGTTCAGGTGATGAAAATAATAGCAGACAAAATGATTTTGAAAGTGTCTTTGCACTGTCATTCAGTTTCTTGCTTTACATAAGTATATGTGTACCTTGCTGCTTTGACTGTAAAATGGGAGTAATTGTATTTGTCTCATAGGAACTGGTGAGCAGTAATCGTTAAAGACTTAAAGGCTTCCATAATGTGCCTGGTTAAGTTTAACTTATTTAGACAGCAAGGTTTTCTTTCCATTCTCTTTTAATTTTGGGGGGAGTTATAAATGTTTTAACTACCCTATTCTCATTTAAAGCTTGCTATTTTAAAAGGAGGGGAAAGGAAGGACATTCTTTATAAAAACTTGCTTTAGAGATGCTATGTATCACCTTGTATGTTTTAGGACTGAAATAGCCTGAAGCCTAGTCTGCAGCATAAGACAATGAAATGGCACCAAAAATAAGCTAGGACGGTGGTTTGGTGATTTCAGGATTTGTTGATGACCGGTATTGGTCTGGTCTGACAAACAGTTCCCAGGAAATTAAAGCTATTCTGAATTACAACAGCTGCATGAGTTCCCAGCTCATGTTCCCGGCTCTTTCCAGGAGCCAGGGACTGGCGGTATAAAATCAACTGTCAGTATCCTATGTCTCAGCAGTGTTCCACTCAAGATCTGGTTGTGGCTAAAAGGGGACCATGCCTTCTATGTGAAGCCAAGAATTTACTGCTAGCCAAATCAAAAGCTTTAACAGTATAACCAAAATGAAACAAAAATTTATTATTTTTAGTCCAGATACTAATCGGTGCTAATACAAACTAAATAGAAAGCAAATCTTGTTAACAATACAATATTTCAAAAGTTGTTCCTCAGATAAACCTTCTGCTACCAACCCCTTGTTTGTCTCTGTTGTTAGACTCACTTTTCCACTGCTGTCTGGAGCCTAAGGCCAATAGTTAAATCTCAGGGGGATTATGAGTATCCATGAGCTCCTTGAAATCTTTGTTGGGAGAGCATGATGTTAATGACGGGGGTTAATTCCTTCTCTTTTACAAAAGGACACTTCATGATTTCTTCCTGTCCCCTTGCTGCCATTTTTATGTTTTCTTACATTCTTTACACCCTGCTTTTTCATCCCTTTGCACACACTGGATACTTGTTCCTTGTTCATTTTTCCCCTCTAAACCCAGTTTTGTCCAGTTCCTAAGTTTCCATTTTTTTTCAGTAACTGATTACTGGTGAGTTATTGATAGCCCTGGCACCACTGTTGTCATACTGTGCCCAAATCTTCCAGGTCTCTGCTGTCACCCCAGATCTGTCCTCCTTTAACCTGCATCATAGTTACACTACAGAATTAGTTCACTCTTGTATAGCATAACTGCCTGTTGTTCCTATCTATGTCATTAACAATAGGCATTGCATCACATAACTATACAATGCTAAACAAAATAAAATTAAATAACAGCCACCTGGTCATTAATCAGTTGCTGTTAAAGCTAAACAAGCTAGAGCGAAGCAAGCCAAGTCCAAACAAAGTATGTCTGATGGCCGCAGGCTTGCGGTCTGCCTTAGCTTAATGCAGTGCTGACGGCCTGCTGCAGTGACAATTCTGTACTTGCTGGCCAACAAGATTACGGCAGACGGAAGAGTATATGCTGACTATATCACACAGGAATTATTTTCTGTCATAGGCACCACAAATGACATCTTAATCTGCCTTTAAATCTGAACAGATAGACTGTGTCACTGGTGCAGAGGTCCTGGCCCGTAACATTGAACAACTGTATAGCAATGTACGTTTTCAAACAACGGCCAGGCATTAATGGATTGAAAAGCCTTACCATATATCTATCTGCCTCAAAATTGCAACACTAAGTCATCAAAGATCCTTATCATAACATTATGACATCATAAAGTGATTTTAAAGGGGAAAAGGGAGGGGAGAGAATAATGTGTGAATGGATGATTTCAGCTATTTACAATTTTTCCGATGTGTGTGGTCAACACAGTGCTCTGCTTCCAGATCTGTTCACCTCTTTACCATCTAGAGATCTGAGAGGAGTCTGCACAGAGCTTGAGTAACAGCCCAGAGAGACCCAGACTGGCAGTGCAGTGAGTTTATATTCATGACAAAATATTAAACTACAACATAGGCTCAGAAAACTCCATCGAATATGAAATATGGCCTCTGGTGATATGTGTTGTTATGCATTCAGGAAGGTCGTTAACCCTCCAGGACTCCTTACAAGACAGTTTAAGCATGCAGTGTTCTATAGTCAACCAGCTTATGTATTAAATTTACAGATAAACTTCACTAAGTAAAAAGAGGTAACATTACTGAAAGCCTGTGAGATAGTAGAAGAATGAAAGGACCCAAGCAAAATTAATCGTAAGCTGAGCTTTATACCAAGATGACAGAAGAAACAACTATTTAAATTACTTTATCAATAACGGTTCTTTTTCCTCACATGATATGTACGGAATTTTTCAAATTATTTTATTTCAGTTTTGGAGTAGATCTCCAAAAAGTAATTAATTTGTCACAAAATGCACATGATGTGTTTTACTTATTGCAGAAATCACAATGCTCAGCTTCCATGTTATTGCAGCAGACACGTTTTCATTTGATTTCTTTTTTCTTTTCCTTTTAAAAAATAAAACCTAGAAAGTGAAATTGAAATTAAAATGCTATTAAAAAATGCAAGCAAAACATATATACAATTTGTGTGCATTTTTTTAAAAAGGAATCTCTGAGGAAGAGTTGCAAGTTGCCATGCTCATACCCATCAAAAATAAAATTACCAGTAACTATAAGGCCTTTATCTACTTATTATACAGAATATTTTGCTAGCATGAACCTTTGCAGTTTTTGCCTTTGCAGAGGCACAAATTCTGCTGAATTTCAGCCCTGAAGAAGGGCTAGAAAAGAAAATTTTTTCCTTAAATAGGATTTCAACTTTGAACAGTATGGAAGATCTTAGGTGGCCGAAAATCTGCATGCATTTAAATGTTGCTACATGTTGAAGATATATCTTTATGTAAAATAATAATTCATTTCCAAAAAGCTACGCAATAAACATCTCACAATACCAGTTCAGAGCTATATTTAAGGTGGCCTCTTAAAGAGAGGAAATCACAGCTTCCTCTTGGGTAGGATTCTGCTGATGTGAATATACAGAATTAAAGTTCACGATTCAATTACTTCTAGCCTAGTTACTTTTTGCCTTCTCTAAAAACATCTGGAGAATAGTATCTCATCTCCCCATTGGACTCTGAAATCAGAGGCAGGAAAACAGACTCAGAGCCTCATTAAATTAGGCTTCTATTATAGCACTGGAAATTATTGCTCTAAATTGAAATGGTCAGTTTGTCAGCTGCTAGAACTGGAAATAATCTTACTGCAGAGTATGTCCACTAACTTACATGCACTAAGGATCTTATCTATGGCTTTTCTTGTCCCAAAGGTTTTTTTAAATGTTTGGTTTTTTTACAAAGAATAAGATTCAAAGATGTTTAATTTTAGTTTCTTTTGGCACCTGCTAGGATAATCACAATGAACCACTGAATTTGTTTGCCAAAACGTATGCTACAATATCCAGTCCAAATCTTACTTCTTCCATAGGTGAAAAAATACAGCAGAGCTGTTCTTAAGAGTCATGCTGGCGGAGCTACTTGCAGCTGCTTTGCTTATTCTAAGATTTGTGAATGCCCTCCTATAATTTATGAGAATAAAAGTCAAGTAGATGAAAGATTAGATTAGGAGCACAAGATTAGGAGCTAACAGACAGCTGAGAGGTCAAAAATTATGTCAAAGACTAAATACAGGTGAACGTGAGGAGGTCACGTAGAATCTATGCATTTGTACCAATACATATATCTCTACACAAGGTACCTTGTTTGACTGATGGAAGGGAGTGATTTTTTTGGTCTTGAAACTATCTCTTTCTTAAAGTGAACAATGGTGGCAAGCTTCAGCTATACAATCTACTTAGAATAATAAACTAATTTTTTTTTTTTTTTAAGTCAAAGTTAGTTACCTAAAGACTTTTCAAAAAGCTTACCCATTTTTTATATATACAGACATTTGTGTGTCTGGATGCTCTCCCACAAAAAAAGCCTACCAGGAACAAAAGAAATATAATATTTGCACTGTTCCTCCAGCCCAGTATGCTATCACTCAAAGTAGGTCATAATCGTGAGAGAATATAAGAACAGAGGAAGTATGTATGTATGTATGAAACTTCCCTCCAGCACTTTCTAATAAGTGTTGGGGACTTTCTGTGCCAGAAGTGACGACTATAGTCTGGTGTAGCTTTCAAGGGATTTCTCTTCCATGAACTTATGCAAATTTACCTTGAAGCTGTATAAGCTTTTAACATTCACAGACTTCTGCAGCAAATTCAAGTACTTAAATTTATGTCATATGGGTAAATATCCATATGGATAAATATCTCTCTCTGGTATTTTGAACCTAAGACCCCCCTGCCCACCCCAGTTTAATTGGAGAACCTTTAGTCCTTGAAGTTGAAGAAATAGTGAATGGATGTTTCCAGTTCAGGATCTCTTCCATGCGTAGTTTTACATACTTCTATCATATTTCAGTCACATTTCCCTCAGTCACCTCCTTGTAAAGATAGAGAGTTCCTCTTTATATTCTGATTTTGGTTTTGAGCAGTCTTTGATAGGTGTCTGTGCCATCCTCCTCATCCAGAAGCTATTCTCTATTTTCTGTACTTTTCCCAGTTTCACTACATCTTCTTTTTTCACACAGTGTTAAAGTTGATGCATCAAGGATCTTTACAGAGGCATAACAAAGGTCTTTGTTTTGATTTCCACCTTTTAACCCCAGGAAATCTCCTATCGGTTATAACTCAGTATCTCTTTTCAGCATCGTAACAGTTAGAGCAGAGCTACTCTTGACACAAATAAAGTTGGGACTGCTTTTTTGTGTGTGTTTACTTCCATTCTTTCCCCAGATACCTGGGGCTGCAAGTTTTTCTGCAAAGCTGTACAATCATCTTTCAGTTTAAGTGCCCCAAACATCTGCAAATTTCATCGGTTTGCCATTTGTCCTCCATTCCAAACCGTTTATGTTGAACGGCACTGGCTTTTTCACAGATTTCTGAAGGATTTCACTGGTTATCTCCTATTATTATGTAAAGCATCCACTAGTTTTCCATCTTTTAGACAGTTCATTATCAGTATGAAAACTTCATGTCCTGTCCCATTGACCAGAATTGAGGCTCCAAAATAAGGAAATACCAAATTAGGAAATTCCAGTGTTTGTATTTTCAGTGCAACATCAATATGACACAGTCTTACATAATCACATATTAATTTTTCCAAAGTTGCCATGTCTTAGTCGTTGCACTGAATCAATTTCATTACAAAATCAGTCAGAGATTTGTACTGATGTTGCATGCCAACTTTGCTTCCCACAGATGTGGGAGATGAGTAGTGAATGACAAAGGTTAGCTGTGAGAAAACAAAGTATAGTTGAACTTTGCCTTAAGAACTTGTTGTATGCATTTGCCTTGGAGATGTCAATGTTAGAATCCTACTTTAGTGAGATTTGCCACAGATGTCACTAGCTGTTTGTTCTTTACATTTATTTCTGTGTGTTCATCCCTTATTTTATGGTGCGAAATTTGCAGATGTGCTTAGTGTGTTTTGAACAGTGATAATTCTGTATCATGGTATATACTTTAAAAAACCCCAGCTAATAGCCACCTCAAATTAATAGACTCGTTTGATTTACTGTGTGCATCAGCTTCAAGCTTTCTAACCTTCTCCCTTTCCCTCAGCTGGCAATGTCACCAGGGATGTTGTGAAAATTAGTAAATAAATGCAAAGGACTTAAATGCCATAGTGAGGAATGCCATGACAAAGCACATACTGAATTTAATAATTTATTTCAGCTCCTGCATTTTGTGCAGCAAACTTAGGCTACATGGTAAACACTGCACACTGTATATACAACGTTAATTAGCTGCTCAGTAAGTGAGCACTCCCCATTCTCTGCACAGAGAGGCATGGAATAAATGACAAAAGATTATGTAATTAAAGACTACATGGTAATGAATACATATAGGACAACCAGAACAAAATAACAAATGCAAATGTAATTGTGACCTTTCCTAACCTGAGTGCTTTACAAGATGACCTTAAATTTCTTAAAAAATTAATTATATTCACTTAACTAATTGACTTGATTAATTATAAATTAAAACAATTTTGACAGAAAATACCATTTAGTTAAGTCTGATCCTTTCCAAAGAAACTTAATGATGTTAATATTTTTTTTTAGGAAAGTCTTCCTTGAGCCAAGGGGTAACGTCTGTCGAAACAAGTTTCAGAGTAAGATAAGGAAGGAGTAAGTGAAGGAGTAAGTGAAGGAGAAAGAAATTGAGGAGAAGAGATTGCCAATGATCTGTTGGTTAAGTGAGTAAGCCTTATGTGGAAGATTGTCTGGTGTATTTCAGACCAAAGACTTGAATCACCATAAGAGTATGATTTGGGACTTTTCTTGGATGAGTTTCCTGTAGTTTATGTTGGTGGTGCTGTCCCATTTTTCATAAATAATTTCATATTCCCAGAGGCAGAAGGACGGAGGGAGAGAGAAGAAGTAAATATTTACTCGATGTCTATAGACATAAACATGTGATAAGGGTATTCATCTGGACTGTGGAAAATTAGATTCGGGACTGAATGGAGAGTGGTGATTCAACGCTATTCAAAAGCTTGTTTTCTCTTCGTTGTTCAATGTGGGAATAAAACTTAGTGCTCCCTAATCTGTTACCTGGTGGCCAGTTCATTCACCTGGTTTATGGGGACTTCATATTCAAGTGTCTCACATATGTCACGCAGGGCGGAGATTCAAACCCCTGACTCCTACGATATTTCTAATTCTTGGAGCTACTCTAGGTTTGAGAACCAGCTTTTATTTTTAAAAGGTCTGTAGGTTCATTTGCTACTTATGAAGCATTTTTTTAAATTTGTGTACAGGAGCATTTTCCCATCCAGTTCTTGTGGAATCATACTCTTCTCATTGTTTGACTTAGTGTCGTAATTTTACAAGTAATATTTATGAGCACTTGAAGAAGAAGAGGAAGGAAACATTTGGTAAGAGAAATTACATTATGTGCTTCCTTTGTCTGTAACATATGGAGAAAACAGAAACTTTTGGTCTGGTGTAAGTTTAGATAAGTCTATCCATAGAGGCTCTAATGTAGCTAGTTTAGACAATGGTTGAAATCAGATATGAAGGCATAGACTCTAGTGCAGGTGTCTTAAACCCACCGCTGAATTTAGGCATGCTCTAAGTCAACTGGTCTTTATTGAAGTTCATGTTATCATAGTTTCACTGTTATTATTACCACCAAAAAAAGGGTTGAGATCTTTCAGCTACAGTTAAAACAATGACCTAAAAGAGAAGTTCTGGATTTGTAGAGAAAAATGTGGAAAAAGAAGAAAAAATAAGGAAAGGTTAAAAATAAACTAACTTGTAAAGAATGATAGAACAACAAAAATGGAAAGGACAGGTCAAAGAAAAAGAGATGAGATGCAGAGAAGATGCTTGGTAAATTATGTAGCATTGAAGACAACAACAGTGTGAAATATATCTGGAGAGGATCAGAAAATACCTTTCATTTAGGCTGATTCAGATCATAGGGAGACAAGTCAGGACCAGGGAAAAGGACATAGAAATAGCAGAGACAAAAAACTAGACTGTGAAAAAAACGTTTCAGTAGTAATGGATAACATCTTTCAGACAGGAGTAAATCTGTCAGAACTCAGAAAGAATGAAGGGGAATGAAGGTCTGAAGTTGAAGCTAAGGCTGAATATGTGTGTGTGACAGAGAAGAAATGTAATTACTGGAATTAACAAAGAAGAAAAGAATGAGAGGTAATACAAAATGTCTCATTATTCATAGCCAGCACTAATCAGAGATTGGCCTGTACTTCACTGAATTTCCATATTGCTACAGTAAATTAAAACAACTTCTATTTTTCTGCCATACAAAGGCTGAAGAAGCAGAATGGGAGAAGAGCTGTACAGCACGCTAACTTTGAACATTAGCATAACCTGGTTACAGACCCGAAGATAAATGAATACTTAACGTCAGGTTTCAGGGAGAATAATTATGTTTGTGTACAGAATAAAAGGCAAATGAAAATGAGAATGTGAAAATGAAAACAACACTCCGGTAGCAACAAAATCTAAGGAGGTAAAATGTTCTCAATCTGGGAAGCTGAAAAAAAAATCATTTCAGAATGAAAACTGGCACGTGGAATTGCAGATCCAGTATTAAGGGCTATTTTACGAAACAGTCATATCAGAAATTATAATGTTTAGTGGGAGCAGTGAAAAGAATAAAAGATCAATTTTTATATATTTCTCAACTGCATGGAGATATTAGAAGGAGCTGTGGATTTAGGAAATAATTAAAGACATAAGACAATAATAAATGAGGTAAACTTCAACATGTGTTTCCCAAAGACAGATCTTAGAGATCTTTGAAAAGGTAACTTCTTTGATAAGGAAACCCATTTCCAAGCCAAAAGAAATGTTGCAGCTTTTGTGTGTCTCTACTTTGATAAGGAATTTAATGTAATGGCACAAAGGAAATTCCTTGTGAAACTGGAGAAGATAGGGATTAGCAGAGGAACTGAATGTTGAACAAAGGGATGGCTCAAGGAAGACAGTGATTGAGGAAGATAGTATCTGGCTGGAAAAAGGCTTTTAAGGGAATTTATCAGTTTATAGTTTTTAGAAGAATCTGATTCAAAGTTCTTATGAGAAACTTCAAACCTGATTAAGAGGACATTAATGTAAACCAGTAGGTATCAGGAATCAAGATCATTACAGAGGAAGACTGGAATTACAATCCAATATCTGAATGACTATGATGACAAAAAAATCTCTGTGGGCAGATCTCTCTTCAAGAAAATGAATTCAAACCAGAGGAAGTGAAAAGAGTATCAGGGATATCAGGGAGGAAAGAGAACCTGTCATATATGAGGAGACTTAAGGAGCTGAGATTCTTAACAGAAAGAGAGAATAAAGGAAATTATTTCTTCTCATAAATATTGAAAAAGAAGAAGAAATGAACGTAGTAGGAGAGCTATTTAAGATAAAGCCCACACTGGCACAAGTAAAAGGGTATAATAAGAACAAAGTGTTATAATCACTGAAAGGGCCTTTGAATTTTGGTCACAGTCATGTGGTTAAAAATCTTAGTTTTAACCTGGAGGTAGAAAAGCAGGGAGAACCAGAGGGGATGCTGGTTCCTGCCACAGCAGGGAACCAAATTTGACTGGCGGAAGACCAGACAGTCTTTCAAGTTATATCCTATCTTCCTGTCCTGTTGGATATGTGGTCACAATTAGTCTCACAGATATGTGTCAAAATAATCTGCTGCTAGAGGCTATTAATACAGAAAAATCTACTACATCTAGTAGCATTTAAGGAGGTACAGCATTTACCTCCTCTGTGAGACACTGTGTCATTTTGACTTATAGCAGATCCCTGAATATACTTTACTGGTGCCAGCGTTGAATTATCAGGAAGACTATTTTTATTTTGAAATGCCAAAATCTGACTGCCACACCAAATCTGTATGCAACCTGCTCTGGTCTGACTGAGATCATGGGACAAACTGAAAGGTTTTTTTGGCATACCTTCCCTGTGCCCTAGCCATGCACACAAAAACCTTTGTTCCAAGCTACCTGTGCTCCTGCTTTGCACTCCCAAAGTTTCACTGACATCATTTATCAAATCAAGAATGTTGCCTTCAGCACATGCAGGCTACAAATATCTTTTTTTATTAGAAAGCCCACAAATACCACAGAAAAGGACACAGATATCTACCTTAGTTCTTAGCCCCCTTTAAGGGACAATTTTCTTTTTCCTTTTCATCAATAAGTCAAGTACTAATCACACAATATTTTAGAGATCTGATCTTAAATGCCTAAAAATTAATATAGTTTTTTCTGTTTCATCTTTCTACAAGCTGGTCCTAGTAAGCATGACAGAAATCAACTCATTTGCAGTCATTAAAACTGCAAAGTCTGGGTAAAGCCGTGATTGCAAAATAAGAATCACTCCTGGCATATTCTGAAATATTTCTGATATGACATGAATATAATTGTTTATTGGATCTTTTCAATGTAATTAGATATTGCTGCTCTAACTTGTTAAAAAAATATACGTGTTTGAATAAAAAATATTTATTTCACGGATCACGCTGTTTGATAAAACACTTAGTCTTCTCTGTCCCTACAGTAGAGAATTTTAGGATGTAATGTATGTCAGCTCAAGGTGAGTTCATTATATTGATTCCTGAAAGAAATACTGCTCCTGTATGGTCTTTTTATTTAATATTAGGACAAAAAATCTGTAGTACTTTGTAACTAATATTTAACTTTTGAAATATACACTTGACACGATTTGAGTAGTTTGCCAAACCATTCTGTGATAGTTTTGGCTATAAAAGATAGTTTCCCAGGTATTTGGCTAGATAGATGAATGGAAAAGGGAAATATACTACCTCCAAATTTAAGGACATGAATGTGAGCAGTGTTCGTTGTTTGTAGTTCATTCTTTGTTGCCTTCAAACTGCAGCTATCTGCCGCCAAAGAATGGTCACTCAGGAAAGTAAAGATCACACCTGGTACCTGTCTTCTGAGGTTAGCATGAACTGATTTCAATAAATTCAGGATAGAAACGTCTCCATTTAATATGTCCACATTAAAAATCCATTTTTTAATGACATTTTTTTACTTTCCAAAAAACATTTAGAATATAAACCCCAGAAAATGCACTTATATCATTATAACATTTATCAACAAATTTTGAAAATGCTCACTTCCTTTTATATTAAAAAAAAAAAGAAGAAAAAAAAAAAGAAGAAATCTTTATATCTTGTCCTGGTTTCAGCTGGAAAGGAGTTAGTTTTCTTTCTAATGATTGCTGTGACAGGAATGGCAATAATGCATATGGTTTTAGTTGTTGCTAGGCAATGTTTATACTTTTCAAGGACTCTTTTCAGCTTCCCATAGAAGCTGAGAAGGAGCCTGGACAGAACAATGAAATGGCCAATGGAATATTACATACCATGGGCATCAAGCTCAATATGTCTGAGGGGGTTGGCTGAGGGGGTGGAATCCGCAATCACTGCTCGAGAAGGTACCAATTCACCAAGTGGTGAGAGTGACTTTTGTCATTATTATTATTACTATTGTTATTTTCCTTTTCTGTTATGGTTCTATTAAACTGTCTTTATCTTAACCCAAGAGGGTTTTTGGCTTTTCCTCTCCTTTTCTCCCTCTTCTCCCTGCCCTTCTAGGGAGAAAGGGGAAAACCGTGCGAGTGGCTGCATGGTCTGAGCTGCCAGCTGGGGTTAAACCATGACATACCTACATTGATTTTATGTCAATATACTTATAAAATGTAGTTCTAACAATACATTGACATTTAAAGATTTTAAATATTTATGAAGATGACACCTATACCTGATACAATCTTAGATAGAGAAACAAGATATCTTTGTTCTATTCCCACCTTTTCCTCTGACTCACTGTGGTTATCTTCAGTATATGTGTTTGCATGGGTCAAACATGGCTACTAACCAAATTCATGTCTACTTAGCTGTCTGCTTTGAAGGATTTCCTGTTTGTGAGGATGCTTTGAACTTGAGCAGCTCGTCTGGTAGGCACTCAGGTGCTCAAACTAGGAGCACAATATGAATTCAGCTACTTTAGTTTAATACCAGAATAGAGTTTGCATGTAACCTTATTCCTGAATGCTATTTTCCTACTTGTCACTCTCACTGAACTTAATTAAGTAACAAGCAGGATATCCAAGCTATTTGTTCCCAAGGAGGACGAGAATATTATGTGTCAGCAGCAAAAATACTTCAAATATTCTTCGCGTCTCCATTTCTAGACTTCTACAAAATACTTGTGTTTTTCCATTCAGATTTGAGTTCAAAATGTGTTTTGATTCATACAGTAACCAAACCATTTCTTCTATGCCTGCCTTTGAATGGTTTTTTTTTTCCAGATATATTGATTAATTTTACCCCTTCAACACTAAAAGAATGAATAGAAGTAAAGATATGGGAAGACCATGAATACTAATGTGTTTGAACCAATCTTTGGAATGACTAAAGTCAGCATGAGTTTCTTCATACTGTTTCAACCCGACCAAATGCAAAAATAATCATGATCATAATCATGATTTCAAAGTGCTTGACATGACACTTTCCACCCATAGTGATTAGCACGGGCCTTACAATAATGAGCATTGCATCATTTATCTTTTAAGCCAAGAGGGGCATTTTATGCAATGTGATACATTTCAATTGTTCTTAATGCTAATGAAGCTGTAACCATAAGTAATAGGTAGATGTCAAGATGAGACACTAGATTTAACAATCCTAATTAATTTTACAATGTCTACAAAATGACTTTAGTCTTAGGAACAAAGATAATTCAAACTTACTTGTACAGGAATGTTTATTCCTCCTCAACCGTATCATCAGTAGGTGTTAATATACATGCCAATGTGGAAGCATCCACTTGCAGTAAAATTTAATGCTTTCAGGAAGAAAGATACTTTTAGTATATTGTCTATCCCACACTTTCAGAAAAGTGTTGCGAGATTTAATTTTAAAAGAGATAAACATGAGAAATGTTACACCTAAAATTGTTAATAAAAAATGTAAAATTGAGTAAAAAGCCAGTAAGTCAGAAAAGGAAGAGTTAATGATACATTTATGATGTAAATGCCAATTAAGTTATTTTATGCATACAATACCTAGCAAAAAACATTGCCTTTGTATAAGTCTGAAAAAACTAAAGAATACAGAAGAAATACCTTCTCTAACTCAGAGCAGTGCCTCTTGTCCTCAAAATCATGGGTGATTGTACAAATCTATAGAGTAATACAGAAAATGGGACTTACTGAAAAGGTATCTAGTAACATTATCGAACAGGTCTATTTTTATTATTGGTGAAGACTTCATATTTTGCAAATATCCTCCTTCAAGGTCATACTATGGTGATGGATGGCATGTCTAATGTTGCATCTTTTAAAGACTCAGTCTGGGATTATTGCAGGAGGGATATTTAATTTCACTGATTGCATTTACTTAACTTTTCAATAGACAATATATGTTTAAACAATTTATTATAGCCCTAGATTTAGCTAAACCTTCCCTCCTACTTCAATTTGCCGTGCCAGATAGCCCCTAAATAAGAAAATTCCCTTTGGATTATCTCTAATTTTTATCCAAATTCTGAAGTAAAAATATAGGGAAACTAAATAATGTAATTTACACTATCTTACAAAACATTTTCAAATTATACGACATCTTAATTTTACCTAAGATTTTCTAAATAGTTACCAACATCGTGTTTTGCCAAGTGTAGTAGCTACTTAGTTTAAGGAAAAGATACATTCACTGTAGTAACAGAAACAGACAGATTTTTTTGAGTATGAGACATCGAGGAAAAGACTTTTACTACCATCTGGAAGAATGTTTAATAAAGCATATAGAATGAAGTGTTTCCAAATCAAAATATTGAAAAAGGAGCTTCTGCACAACCATAAGAAGATCCAAATATTCCCAGTAATACATGCTTTGGAGCTAGTATCCCTCAGGAAGGAAGAGATGGACTGATTTCAATGAAATTCATGTTCTGATGGGTTAAGAAATGTAAGAGAATTTGACATTATGAAATTCTATCAGAACGCAAAGATTGTTTGTCAAAACAAGAGCTCATCTTATAAAATTAGGGTACAAAAATACCAGTGGTCAACCTGGCAGTGTTAGCATTTCATTTAATTTAAATACAAAGGGAAAAAACATATCCAGCCAGTTCAAAATTGCTTGCATGTCCACAGGCATTAAAAATTCTGTGTCCGGCTCTTTTGCAATTTTTTTTGTAACAAACTTTTGTATCCACCCCTCATGAAAGTAAGCTAGGTTATGTCATGCTTTTTCAATTATGAATCACAGTTTACGGAAAGGCAGTCTTATTTCAAGTTACCAACACAAAGCCCTAATTTTGATGGACCAGCAAAATTGTATTCTGCTGGGAGAGCTAAGATTCAGGATGATAACGTATTTATTTATTATTATTTTTTCTTTTCAGGCAAATAGAACTTTTTTCAAACTCTCCAGTTTGGCAGAGATGGTTTTAAAGTTCAGTTAGCTGAAAAAAATCCTCTTAAAATACTTACAGGATGATCTTATTATAAATAGGTTCTGCATATGCTATATATTTCCTCAGATTAAGCAACTTTCTTGTGAGTCATAAGGAGGATTATCTATATAGTCTCTTTGCAGGCTCTTCTCTCTTCAGGACTTGCTATAAACTTCATGACATAATTTCACCTCCCTTTTGGTCTGTAGTTATTATCCATTTCATCTGGATTAGTTTCATGCATAGAAATTAATGAGAAGTGGGTAAATAGAGCCAAACCTGTGCATATACTCCTAAATGATTCAGGTTATATACTCTTCTGTGCAATTTTCTTGAAAAAGATGACCAAAATAGTACATTTTAAGTATGTTTCAGAGAGGTAGGATTTAGTACCTGGGGTCAAAACTGTCCATTGCTCCCAGTTAAAATGTCTGAGGTGCCTGTGCCCGGGCTAGTCACCCCAGACTGCCTCTGTAATCAACGCACAGGAAATACAAACCTCAAACGGTGAATCATCTGACCTGTAAAGATATTGCTACAGTTGCAATGAGTAGCTCTCTGTAAGGGCATGTTTTTCTCCATTAACTCAAAAAAACATTACAGGAACCAGCTGAAAACCAGAAGTTGACCGTTGAAAGGCTTCATTGGGAGCATACTGCTGATGGTCATAGGATTACTGTACCCTGAAGTGGAGCTGAGTTTTCCTTGAGTACAATTCTGCCTTGGACACCTTCCTTCCCCTCTGAATTCTTCTTTTCCTACCAGCAACTGATTTGTACAGTTTAAGCAATGAAAAAGAAACGGGAGAGTTCCTGTGTCTCTGAGGAGGTTTTCAGAAGCAGAAGTTGCTCTTCAATAATAAGAAAAGGAGGGAGTGATCCGGTGATTACAGAGCAGCACCATATTGCACAAGTAGAAGATTTTCTGCAGTTTTGACCCATAAATCTATTTTAGCTTTGAGAACCCTTAAAATGGTGTAGTTTTCACAGTTAAAAGGTAATATGTGCATGAGTATAGACAACTTATACTTCCCCGTCCTGCATAGGTGATGTAGGTCTTAAGCGTTTAGTATCCATGAAGTACGTTTTAAGGTTGAAGGAAAACTGGAAAAGCCAAGTTTTTTACCTTGCTATTTTTGTGCTTTGCTTTTTCAATATTACTCAATATTGTTCTTTTTTTTTGTAAAACAGATTTCCGTTCACTTTCAAAACTCCTTGTTCTGTCTAAATTAAACCCTTTCAGTAAAACATGATTATTTCGTAAGAAAATATAAGTTCTGATTTTGTATTTTCTTTCCCTCAATATTAGGGTTGTCATAATAAATTCATCTTTGTGAACCTGCCTAGTTATCAAGAGTTTCAGTGCCAGTCTCAGATGCACTCTTTTCATAACCCACAATAATCTCAGCAGTAGTGCCAAAGTAATGCTTTTATTTGAACATTTTCACTTTCCCACCCTATCCTCCCATAGTCTATATATCTCACAGCCTGCATTTGATCTGAATAAATAAAATGGACCGCTGAGTGTTCTTACTGGGATGGGATGTCTCAGATTCATTCCACATGGTGTTGTTTGCTTTTTCATTTCTTCTTTTTTTTCCCCTGTTTGCTATTGTGAGCCTTTTGAAGTTTACAATCCAAGTTCTTCTCTCATTTATACAAGTGCAATCCCATTAACTCAAATAGGTGTAAGCTAGGACAGGACTTGGACCTGTTCCTACCACTTGCTGAAAATTGTAGTCTCCTTTCTAGACAGGTATCTTACTGCTGGCTTTATTGACACGTTTCTTTTAATTTCAGCTCTAAGAATGTGCAAGGATAAGCATTTATCATAACATGCCATGGATTCTGGAGTTTCTTTAATAAAAATAGCCCAGCATGTGACTGCCACAAATTTCAGGGTCTACATATCGCCTACTCAAAATAAAACATCTCCTCTGCACACTTCATTTTGAGTAAAGATGGACAAATATGGAATTAGGCCGTAGGGGTCCTACAAGTGCCTGCAACATTCAAGAAACAAATATCCAAACATTTTTTCTTCTTTTTAATTTCTTTTTTATGTGATTTTTAATATTCGTCTTGTTCTGGTAGTTCAAGTGGCTGTCAGGAATGTAGTTATTTCTACTAAGAAAACTGGCTTAATGAAAAATCATAAGTATTTAAGCTAGTGAATCTGGAAAACCGCTATATTCACGGTACATAAAAAAGGCATCCCTTCAGAAATCACACGATTCTTCCAGTGTTGCAACATGCTTGTGAGACCTGCTGAGTCTATTTACAATACTTACAGGGATACATTCACCTCATTTTAAATGTGTTCCTGGCCAACCATCTCAATGGTTAGGAAATGTTGATTCAAATAGAAAGAGGGGACAGGGAGAAAATATTAAATCAAAACCAGAGCAGGGTGAAAAAAGAACGGAAAAAAAATCTGATCAAATAAAGAGAGGAGGGAATATAAAAATTGAGAGGTTTGGAGGTATCAGTGAGGTATCAGGCCCATCTACAACCTCATTCTTAGCTTTGCTGATCAAGTACCCTACTTACAAAAAGGAAGTAATGGAGAAGAGTCCTTGAGCCCTAAATGAAATTTCTAACCAAACTGTAACAATTCATTTTTCAGAGAGCAGGGTTCAGCTTAGACATTGTTTTCTGCTTGTTTCTGATCACGTGTGGAGTTTTCAAAACCCTAAAAACGTATTTTATCACCTATCAAACCCTATACTCCCATGGCTCTCCATGTAATCAGAAAAATTATGTATCCCTTGAAGGCAGGCTGTATTGCAGGTTCTGCTCAAAATGTTGTCTGACTTTGACTCAGGTCTGACGCCTAAGTTAATGGACAGCTAAAACTATTTGCATGTTTGCGATCAGCTCTTTGAACAGGCAAAATTCCCACTGATTTTAGAGGGACAGTTGTTCATTTTTGAATCCCATGGGTTAATCTGACATATGAATGCAGCCTGGTTTTAATCAGGCCATAAGGTACTTGAATCAACGTTATTAGTTTCACCTGGAGGCAAATGTTCTTCATTCAATAAAATTTCTTTTGAAGTATCAGAGTTTGCCTGAGTAAAAACTAAGGAAAAAATAAAAACAGTATTCAACTAAACAAGGATCACTCAGGTGATCAATAAACTCTCCAGCCAGGAAAGCTCATAGAAAAGCTAGTACTGCCAGCGCTGTGGCTGCAACGTGCACAGTACATTTGCTAACTTGTTCATTAATTATTTTTCTGAACAGACATGGCTGGAGACAGGGACATGATATTGTTGAAAAAGTAAGAAGTATCTCGACAAGCAACTGCTACAACAGAGAACTGCTACTTCATGTCATCATCTGATCAGAGCTATTAAAATTTGTGTTCTGTCAATGCCCTTTTTACCTGTTACCCTAACACAAGTCGAGACTAAATCAGTGATGCACTCCCTATTCCATATACTTTAAGTTTGACATTATTGTCAGATCTCCCCTGCTCCCCCAGCAGCTGAAGACCTGGATTCAGTAACAAAAGAGCTTAGGTTTTCATCACAGACATGTCTGAAAAAAACTCATAGGCAGCTTTGAGGAGCCAGACATTAATAAAATTTAGAGAGTAAATTTGAGCTTTGGACACTTTGCTTAGTAACTTTTTTTTTTTTTTTTTTTTTTTAGATATTTGCCAATTGCTTTACCCCTCATGCTTCTTTTTCCAGTAGGGAAGAAAATATATTCTTTCACTAATTTGGATTCTTACTTTTCTGGAAATCATGTCTGAAGAAAAAAGAAAATAGGAATAGTTTCTGATCTCCACCATTAACACCTGGGTTTCCTACATTGTATGATTTTCCAGCTAGTATACTTTGTTTCACAGTTATCCAGCCACAGGCTACCCGTCTGAGTAGAGATATTTGGGGCTGGTAATGTATGGTATTGTTTATTTATTTATTTATTGTAATAAATTATTTATTATTTATTTAGAATTTATTATTAATAAATGACATTTATTAATTATTGCCAGGATCTTCATAAGAACATATGAGAACAAACGAGTTACTGGATGAAACGCTCCCTCTACTGTCAAAGGAGAGTATCAGCAGTAGTAGGTTCATGCTAATGCTGCAAATATCAGGGATAGACAATACACATTAAGTGTATTTCTAACTGTACTGGCGAGGTATGCGGTCTCCCAGGACAAGCTCTCAGCTCTTACCTTTAGTCTGGATGAAACTTAATATCTGAATTTGAACATTTCCTCTGAAGCATTCAACTTTATGAAAACAGATAAAATAAAACTGGCCCAGTTCTTACACCATAAATCGTACTGCTAATCTGTTTCAGATACGGTGTAGACCGTCAGCAGCTGGCTGGAAGCCTTCTGTATCAAGACAAGTTGTTCTCTTGACTTCAGTGGCTTTGCATTGGACTGTTGTTGTTGGGTAACATTTATGTCACTTTTAATTTCTGTTGTTTGTTTTCAACAAAAACTCCAAGCAAAGAAGAAAACGTATGTCCTGAAAATAAGGTGACAGTAAAGAATGATATAATACCTGCACATATAGAATTACTTTTGATGGCAGAAAATAGGAGAGTTGCCCCTGAATTTAGCAGGGCTAAGATATCATCCAGGGAACTCTGCAAGAACAATGATGTTCTGCTGCTTGCTGAAGTACTGCAAATCTTTGATTCTGCAGAAGTGCACTTTTGTACGTTGTACTGAAACCTTGTTAGCGTTGGCTCTGTCCTACAAAAATGTGATCATAAATGCTCATGTACCAGGCGCCACATGTATTTGCTTTGATAATGTTCATAAATTCTTTTATTTACCTTTTGAGAACTGTTGTACAAGCAAATATTTGTTCACAAGAGTATTTCCAGAATGTGAAAATGTGGCGAACACTCAGGCAAACAGGTATGTGTATGAATATTTGAACAGCAGGTTTTTTTTAAGTCCTCCTGAGGTTAAGGATCCAAATGAGAGAGAACACAGTACCTTAAATAAAAAGGCAGTAATAACATACCCCAAAGAAACCTAAAACCAAGCAAAATTTGGAGATTCCCCAAACAATAATGTTTTCTTACAACATTGGTACACTGGGCAGAACTCTAATCTCCTTTTTATTCCAATTCCTCCATCAAAAGCCTAAGTGAAGTCGTTATTATGCTAACAGAAAAGGCCTTCTTAGATAAGATTTACTCCAATTAGGACACTCAATCAATAGCAGATTTTTAATATTTTTGTAAAAAAGAACCATGAAGGAGAGAAAGTAACCCAGAGGGAACCCAAGCTCACTAGCACTGGGTTTCAGTTACTCATTTCTTGGTAACAAGTCCAGAAATTCTGCTTTATATGCCATTTATAGATTTTATTTAGACAATTCTGGGATAAAAACTGTAATTAATCTCGACAGCAGAATCCTCTGCTGCTTCACTCCCAGCATAGTACTCTAAGCTGTGTAGTAGATACAGGCATCTTTTAACCATGCTCTCCCTTTGAGTGCATGACTTGGTGTTGGTACAAGGATACGGTGGTCTCATACACTGGTACTTTTTAGTCTGATGATTATAACATGTTTCTATCTGAATAAATAGGATTGAAACCTCCACAGGTTTAGGAAAGACTTAAATTCAGGTCTTTTACTTCTGAGGAAGTGTTCCAGCCACAGAAATACCATCACTGTAAACATGGTCCTAGCATGCCTAGCAATATTGTGCTCCCAGAAGCGATTCTGTCGGGGATGCGCCAGGAGAAAGACCTGTATGTACTTACCTCATTGAAGACAGCTTCAGGTGGCAGAAGAAGCCTTCCCCCCACTCCCACCCCCGACATCTAAGGTGTTATTGATCAGTTAAAGAGGTTAAACAAGTTTTTCATAAAACACCTTCTCATATATTAGTTTCTCTGCTTAAATGAAAGGTTCCCTGGAAGGCTGAATACCTCCATAGAAGGCATCGTATTGCCAGATCCTTTTAAAAGTAGACAAAGCCTCATTCATCAAGCAAATCTCCCATAAACCCATGGCACTGAAATGCCTAGTCTGTTTGGCAGATCTACCTGGAAAATGGGGACAGTCCCCAGCCAAAATAATCAATCTATTTGCCCTGCAGCCAGGGACAAGGTATTATGAGATATGTAGCTCCAGAGCTCACTAGAATTTTCAGGATCTTTCCTTGGAACAGGGTGAGCTTTGCTCCAGCTGGGGTTTAGCTCCTGACCCGACAGATGGGCTCCCCTATAACAAACAAGCCACTCCTGGCTGACCTCTTGATGTCAGAGCTTTCAAACTCTGGTGAAGCCAGAGTTCCAAGTGCATGTGGTTGTGGGGTCGTCCCCTTGGTGGGGAGACAGATCTTAGGAGTTTCTCTTGTTCATCCACGACATTGATGCTATTTTCCCTTCAAGCTCCACTGAGTTGAATTCCAATTTAACAGACCAAGCCACCTATCTCACTATTTAACTCTCATTTTCATGTGGTTCTCAAACACATCTTGTTCAAATGTCTGGTTCAATGAACATTTTTTAGAAGAGGCTATGTGTCAACTTACACTTTTAGGCAATATGACAATAATTGGACAGTATATTCAAGTCCTGCAAGGAGTATATTATAGCTGTTTATCACCGATACATTAAAATAGTAAATCAAACAGGAGAGACTTGGATAAGTCAAGAAAAGATTTGTGTCTATTAAAGCAAAGCCACAGGCCAGAACCTCAGCAAAAAGGCAGTGAATTAAATTAGTCAAAGAGTAAGCTGCACTTTTCATGGTTGTGTGCAATTACATGCAGATTCAGTTTCTTTGAAAGAATTTGACAGGAGAAAATTTAAACTAAAAGTTTCTGGTAGACCAATAAATCTCGCTTTCCATGACTCATATCTCTGTCTCCTGGCCAAAAAAGAAGCCAGATATTTTATCTGTGTTTGCATATATGGCTAGAATTATAAAGCCCCACTCAACGCCCCCCCTGAAAAACACCCACAAACGGGAAAATATGACATTTTAAATATTCTTTAAACATAAAGTCTCTGTTAATATTCTGTTTCTTTTGCATAAGACATTCCAGTCCCATTCACGAGAAAATTCAAACACAAAAAAATTATATTGCATGTAGTTCAGTCATGAAGTTTTTGTTCTGTCAAAGCTTTTATCCTTTAACCCCATAAAGATATCTTTATTATTTAGGAATATGCACTGTATATTATAAGATCCTGATACTACAAGTAGAGTTTTTGAGAAAGATTCTTTCTGTTTGTTTGTTTATCTATAGTACTGCTTGAACAATTCACTGCAAATATAATAATACTACTAATATTTCACTAAATGTTATTCATTGTCTCTTTTTCAGGTTCCTTTCCTCACTTGAAACTGCTTTGATTTGTGAACAACTAATCCATAAAAACTATACAAAGCCTTCATTTCTTAAGAATCATCCTGTGTATAGACAAAAGGAAGCAAAAATGAGATATGGATCAAAAGTTGGAACCTTCTTTATCAGGTAGATTTAACGTGAGATATTCAAATCACATCCTTCATAGGTAGACAAACTGGGGAAGAATTCCTCCTTTGTAGAGGATTTTGCAAAGCTCTGTAGAAGGTGATTATCATATCTCATTGTGGCAATTATTAAGTTTCTAATTTGGGTTCTCCAGCTTGTCCTCTCGAGGCGTTTGTCTCTCTCCATTGTTCACATAGACAGGCTTGGACCCTGACATAGTTATCTTCAAGTGTAGATAACTATTAGGATAATGATGTTTAGTATAAAGATAAGTAAAAAATTACTTTAATAACTTTATTATTATCTGTTAGTTTTGTCTGGGTGAAACTTCACCCGAGGCACCAACTGAGCTCCTAGGGACTGGGCTCTTCTGTAGTGCATCTCTACTTTCATGCTTCTTTGGGTCTTAGAGCCTGGCACACTTTTTTTACCTTTTTTTTTCTCTTTTTTTTTTAACTTTTTTAACATGCTTCCTGAACTTACACCATAGACTGACTATTTGAGAAGGCTGACTAGAAATCAAGTGAGAAAGCTGAAGAAGAGGCTTTGTACTTGTGGCTACATTGATGTTAGTAAATAATGTGGGATGTTCATTAATTGGATGTGGCATGGCTCCTGCCCACATGGAGGAATACCCTTGCCCCTCAAAAGAAAGACTACTGGGAATAGTCTCTGTCTGATATTACCCTCTAAATCACACCCAAACATTGCTTGGGAAGGTAGGCTGGAGGCAAGGACTGTGCTTGGGACCTTTCTAACTATTTGTAAGGCTGGATTTTCCCAGGCCAGGTCACTTGTCTGTGCCTTGGTCCTGTTTATTTAGATACGTCCAATATGTCTTTTTACCAACATTATTTTGCCTACCTCCCTGTGAAAGACGACGTGCAAATCCGAAAAACTCACAAGGTCCAAGCACTGAGAAAGTGTGTGTTGTCTCTGAGTTAGGCAGGTCAGCAATGGTTGCAAGGCTCCAGGGTGCTAAGCTGGATAACCTGATTTCTACTGAGGGAAACGAGTGTCTAGAAAAGCCTGGAGAGACTAAAGAAAGATGTGGTTTCTACTTACCCAGCTCCAGGAAGCCAGCACCTGCAACTGCTCTGTTGGACCCAAAGTTGCATGCTGTGGAAAGGACCAGATGGAGAGCTTAACTAATCCTTTATGAATAACATATCATCAAACACTTGTACATTTTAAAGCCAATAAAGCAAGGCTATGAAAGAAAGTAAAATACTGAGTTAATGAAGACTGAAAGTACCCCCACAAGGCATGCAAGTCTGGCTTCCCCCAGGCCCTGAGCTTCCTCCGTCTCAGCAATCATGTCAGGCTCAGGATCATCCACCATCAATTTTATCCTGGGAATCCTCCGTCTGCATGTGCTGAGCTCTCCTGCCCATGCTTCCACGGAGGGCTGTTAGCGCACGTCAATGGGTGCAAGATGTAAAAAAGGCCCCAGCATTGAGCTCAGCATTGCCATTCCCTGAAAACCTGGCAATTGCACTGCACAGGGGAACACCTCAGGTGTGCTGTCACAGCCAGAAGTGAATATTTCCAGAAGGATTTAATTTCCTTTTCTCTCTGTTTGCAGAATTGCTTTGTGTATGCACTCACCCAGGTACCTCTAAAGGCAAAGCACAGTTTGCTCCCGGGCGAACAGCTCGTGAGGCTAGTTACTGGCTCCTAGATCTGTATTAATGGGCACATTACACAAAACAATTTGGCTTTTGAGGTCAGTGTCCAGGATTGGAGAACCACCTGCGTGGGGAGAGAGGGAAGGAGGGAAGCCAGCATCACTGCTGCCAAGAAAGCTCAACTGGCTTTAGCTTTTCCATGCTACCATATACTTATTCAGTTGTAAATCAGTAGTTATTAGAGCCTGAAAGAAATTACATATTGAAATGTATTGATGAAAAAACAAGGAGTTTAAATAGGAATTTTCCATTCAGGTACTTCATGAAAACCTTAGAAAAGGTGCATATAGGAGTCAGGAATAGCCACTGCCATCAGAAACACGGTACAGCACTTTGTGATGCTGATTAACTTGCAATAATATGATAAATGATACATAAAGTCCTGCTTTACATTTGTGTTAAAAAGAAAAGCTTTTAAACAGAAATAAAGAATACTGTAAATAATGTGCTGCCTGATTTTTTCTCATGCATTTGAGTGAAATATGTGTTTTTCTCTTTCTTTTATTGAAACCGTAATTAATTAGTGTATTTTATATGCATTTACCATCTTTTTCTTACCAATTAGCATCATTTTTCATGTCTTTTAAATGACAGACTCAGAAATTACTGTAGTACATCACCATAGCCAGTTTGGTATCTCCAAATATCTTTTATCTAGTATTAAAGACAAATTTCCATGTCTGTTGTGTTAGAACTGTACTTAAGGAGTGACAGCAGGGCGCAGCCATAAGGCTGTTTCCAACACTTGTGCTGAATCTGTTCTAGCTGCTCTTGCGTAGTTTAAACTGTTTCTCACAGGCTTAACCCAGATCTCACAGAAGGCAGAAAGAGTACTTCTGTAAGCTCTGGTGCAGACCCCTAAAAACGAAGATAAACTGTTTTGCCTTCTGGGAGAGTGAACCAAAGGGCTGTTCTGAGCCCTACACATTTTAAACAATGCTGTTTAATGATACCCAAAGCTGTGGAGGTGTCTGATGCTTTCTGGCATCTCTCTGTCATTTTACGTGAAACCTAGAAAGACCTGTCAGCTTAGGACGTTGCCAATACCCACATTACTGAACATAAAAGTCTATGTGGTGAAACAAAAGTGAATCTAAGATTATCCTGTGCTTCAAGAAATGTTTTCCTGTGAGCTTTTTTTATTTTGTTTTGTTTCTCTTCTTCTGAACTCTGCTTTGAGTTTTGACAATAATATCATCTCACTAAGGGCTAAAGACCAAGCAATACAAGCACACTGTGCATGAAGGTAATTGTCTTTACTTCCCAGTGATAAACCATATGAAAGAAATTACAGCTTTTCCCTATTATTCATGGGACTGATCCAAAGCCCATTAAGATCAATGGGGAACTTTCATATTAGTAAGTGTTTAAAAACAGGTTTTAGGAGATTTGTGATACAAGGCCAGCATTTTCAAAGGTGTCAGGGAAGAGATTTAGGACATGGGCAGGCGACAAAAAACAACTAAATAAATACTCAGTTAATGAGTTACCACTCATCAGCAGAACCACAGTAATGCACAGGGTGCAGTCTTAATTTATTATGAATTCACAAGAAAATGTTAATTTAATTCTCTATTAGTCATCGTGATTCTATGTCTTGTGGAAGATAATTTATCCACAACGCTTCATCCAAGGATTGATCTCACCTACTGTAACTAACTTTCCAAAAGATTCAGGTTCAAGCTGAATGGCATGCTGTGCTGCCAGGGTAGGGTTTATCACAGTCTCTCCCATTACAGCTGTTCTGCTTTCTTTGAGATGCTACAACAGTCACTGGAAAAAGAAAGAGAAACAGAACAGGACTTGTCATGGTAGATTGCCTAAAGGTTTTCTCTAGCCCATTAAATGTGTGATTATTGTACACAATACAGAACTGACACAACTTGAACAGAACAGACCGAGCAGTTCAAACACTGAAACAAGTGCCTAGCTATATTCTAGATTTCTTTGAAGAGAAATTTCAGTATCTGGCATGTTTTGCTAGCAGAAATCTCTCTGGAGCTGCCTGATATTTATATAAATGCTTAACAGAGTGGCATTGTGAGTATCACTATCACCTAACTAAAGGCCTTCTTGTGAAGCTAACTTGGAATACTGCAGGTTTAAACCAGAAGGAGCATAGCACACTAATGACCTAGCAGCATTGATTTGTGTACTTTGACACAAAATTAGGTTTCATAAATTCATAGAATGGTTAGAGTTGGAAGGGACCTTGAAAATCATCTTGTTCCAACCCCCCTGCCATGGGCAGGGACACCTCCCACTCGACAAGGTTGCTCAACACCCCATCCAGCCTGGCCTTGAACACTTCCAGGGATGGGGCATTCGCAACTTCCCTAGGCATTTTTTTCCACTGTCTCACCACCCTCAGAGTAAAGAATTTTTTTCTAATATTAATCTAAATCTACCCTTTTACAGTTTAAAACCATTACCCCTTGTCCTATAGCTACATTGTCTGATCAAGAGTCCCTCCCCAGCTCTCCTGTAGGCCCCCTTTAGGTACTGGAAGGGGCTATAAGGTCTCCCCAGAGCCTTCTCTTCTCCAGGCTGAACAGCCCCAACTCTCTCAGCCTGTCTTCATAGGAGAGGTGCTCCAGCCCTCTGATCATCTTTGTGGCCTTCCTCTGGACTTGCTCTAACAGGTCCATGTCCTTCTTATATTAGGGACTCCAGAGCTGGACACAATAGTCTAGGTGGGGTATCACAAGAGCGAAGTAGAGGGGCAGAATCACCTTCCTCGACCTGCTGGCCATGCTTCTTTTGATGCAGCCCAGGATATGGTTGGCTTTCTGGGTTGCAAGTGCACATTTCCAGGTCATGCTGAGTTTCTCATCAACCAACATCCCCAAGACCTTCTCCTCAGGGCTGCTCTTAATCCATTCTCCACCCAGCCTGTACCTGTGCTTCGGATTTCCTCGGCCTACGCTCAGGACCTGGCACTTGGCTTGATTGAGCTTCATGAGGTTTACATGGGCCCACCTCTCAAGCCTGTCCAGGTCCCTCTGGATGGCATCCCTTCCCTCCAGTGTGTTGACCGCAGCACACAGCTTGGTGTCATTGGCAAACTTGCTGAAGGTGCACACAATCCCACTGTCCATATTGCCAACAAAGACGTTAAACAGCACTGGTTCGAATACTGATCCCTGAGGAACACCACTCGTCACTGGTCTGTGCTTGGACATTGAGCCGTTGACCAAAACTCTTTGAGTGGAGTCATCCAACCAATTCCTTATCCACCAAGTGGTCCATCTGTCAAATCCACATCTCTCCAATTTTTTTTTTTTTGTCGTGTGAGACAGTGTCAAATGCTTTGCAAAAGTTAGGTAGATGATGTCCATTGCTCTTCCTTTATCCACCAGTGCTGTAACCCCATTGTAGAAGACCACCAATTTGTCAGGCACAATTTGCCCTTAGTGAAGTCATGTCGGCTGTCACTAATCACCTCCTTATTTTCCATGTGCCTTAGCAGAGTTTCCAGGTTTAAGCAAATCACACTCCAAGTGTTGCTCTAAATGCTTTTCTTCTAGAACAGCAAGCTTCAATGCAACAGTGAGGCAGTGAGTTTGATGGACCCCCTGTCACTGATTTGGCAACTCAGGAGAGGATGCTCAGCTCAAACTTACAGCACCGAGCCATTCACTAATTTGTATTAGCCGTATGTATATATGAAAGCAACACAGTACCACAATTACTGGATGTTTCTATTCAGAAAATAGCAGGGACTGGAACAACAGGGGTACTGCTATTCAGAAATGGAATGCATTGGCCAGACTGAGTGTTTTGAAAATTATGCAGCACTTCATCTTGACAATATGCCTTGGCTTAGCCAGAAGCTACATTTTGTGATTAGTATATTCAGACACTTTCTTTTCTTTATGTTCAGAATCCAACTGTTCTGCAGATCTGAAAAACAGAACAAAAAGAAAAATATGCTTTTAAAACCAGTCTGACAACTGCAATTAAATCAATCACCCACTCAATTTCAGATATTTGTAACATCAAGTAATTTAACAAACACCTTTCATCCATAACAGCTCAAGGCATATTTGCTTTAAAAGCACTTCAGTAGAAAATTCCAGCATTCCTCCCCCACTAAGATCCTTCTATAAAGAATGCACTTCTAACTATAGAAACTAAAAAGGTTTGAATATTCACTAGTTTATAATTTTCAACATGGATCATAAACTTCTCAGGGAATATGCCTAGCTGAGGGCAAATCTACTACTTCTTGAGGGAAAATATTTAGGAATCGCAAAGAAATTTTTATGGTATGTTAAACTACAAATAAATTTCATGTAAGTACTGTTTTCCATTTCTATTGTGCTCTTGTGCATTTCTATTAGGCTATGAAATAGAAACAGGTGTTTGGGTTCCATCTTTGGCAAAGTATCACCCATAAAATTGCTGGAAACTTCAGTTTCTTACAATTTGCAGCCCTGTTCTGCCATGGAGGTCATGAAGAGCTAGAAACCTAGACAGATATGTCCAACAGAGCAAACTATTCATGGGATACTACTTGGAAATATTTTAAATTAAACAGAATCAAATTTCCTGATACATTCTCCATGTTCGTGCCAGGAAAGAATCTACCCCAGGACATGGTTAAAGATTGCCAGACTTTTTGCTGACATAGCTGACCATGACCTCGTTATCCACAGTTTCTGCACAATTATGATGGATGCTTATCAGTTTAGTAGGCCTAGTAATTTATTTGATCTTATTTTTTGAAAAAAATCTCCTAAATTTTCTTTCCTATAGAGAATATAATATGATATGCCCAGCACTGCAGTCAAGGGTAGGATTCAAATATTAGGGAGGATACACAGGCTATATGTTTAATCAACAAGATTAAATAGTTGCAGCCTGATGAAACATCTGTTGAAGTCAAAAGCACTGTATTGGCTGCATTCCTGCCAACACTGTGACCTTTGGCAGGCATTGGTTGCCCGTTGTTGCAGGAGCTGATCTAAGGACTATGCAAAGGAAGATCAGCTGCATACTGTATGTGAATTTGATCTGATGTAGGATGCGCTGAGTCCATTCCGTTCGGATCTGATGGTGCTGGTGGATTGCACAAAGTGACAGCATGGTCTAACCTTTTAAAATATCTGATCAATAATTTTTCCTTTGTTGTTGCTGCTGCTGTTGTATTTTGTTTAGTTTTGCTTAGACACTATGTTAGAAGTATAAGGCGGAATGAATAGATGGCAATAGTCTTATGCAGAAAAGGAAACTTAGAATAAAAATAAAGGTCTAGGAAAATAAGTTAGAAAATAGTGGTAAACACGAGTGGCAGAGAGTGCTGAGTCAGCGGTAAGAATTTCAACTGCGTATTATTAGTACTATAGTATCAGCAGAGTGAAAATAATTATAGAAATAAAATGCTCTTCCTTTTGGCTCCTAAGATTATTCAGAGGAATATGGGATGCAGATCAGAACCCTTTAATTTTATGAATAAACTGGAATGGTACATTTCAATTTTTTTTTTATTTCCCAAACAAAATACTACACTTAATAGCAAGAAATATGTAGATCATAGATAGAACTCTAGAAAAATGTGAATTAGGAAACAATAATTAAATTTTCAATGTATGATTGGATGCTGTTTAAAACCTCATTTTATTTCTACCTCTCTCTCACCATATTAATTTAATTTTTATAATACATAGGAAAAAAAGAACATTTGTATAGCAGATGAGAAACATAGGTCACAAGTGAACACTGTGCAGCTTCCCTGAGCTGAGTCTCAGAGTCAATTACCAAGAAATATCCAGAGTAATAAACAGTAATAAATGGTACTGCAAAGTTTTCATTTCAAAAAAAGATGAAGAAGGGGTCTTAGACTACAGCATGGCAGAAAAACAGACTACAAATCGTGCTACTTTAATTTCCTTCATAAGTTATGACCAAAAAGGAGTGCTGGCTATGTAAAATTACAGATCAAAATGCCCAAGTCAAAATTATTTTCTCCCAAAATTGAAAAAAAACTGAATTCTGATCAATACAATTTGTTTTTTCAAATTCTGTTTTTCTGAGAAATAATCACATTTGTACTTTTTCCCATTTAAAAGATTTCTAAGTGGACAGTGATAGTGAAATAGTTACTTTTCAGAATCCATTACTCACTATCCTTTTGGCCTAAATAGTGGAGAGGTGAAGACATCAGTGAGTGGCTGTAATCAACTTTAGTGTTATTACCTCAAAGTCTGGAACATTATGGTTATTTTCAAGTCACAGAGTTATCAGCTCTGGTAAAATTAACCGTTGTCTTCACAATTCAAATTCACTTCTTCCAACAAGGTCAGAGTTCAAAAGAACAGTAATTACTGATATGAGCAAATTCCTCTAACGAACACACTCCTTAAGCACCACATAGCTAAGTGAACACAGTAAGAGGGTATAAATGATACGACTGTATTACAGTCCTTACAATCTTAGAACTTCATACATCCAAAGTGTTCTCAAAAATAAAGGTCTTGTAACCCATTTGGAGGCAATACAATTTCCCCGAGCTCGTTCCGAAGGCCATTACCAATGAAAATCTATGGTATGTGTTAAATGATGTCGCCTTCCACTTCATATGTGTGAAGCTGGAGTGGTGGATCACAACATTAGGGAAATCAACCAGAAATTAATTTTTTTTCCAAATTTCTGCAGCAGTTAGAATCAAAGAAAAGTGGTGACTATATGGTTTCCTGTCAATGTGAGGTGGGAGAGTATATAGTTGGCTACAGGTGAGAAAAGACACAGATACATACATAGTATCTGACTTCCAGCTGCTGATTTAGTAAGTAAATTGTCATAAGATTTTATTCTATTAAATATCAAAATAAAATCAACTTAGATACAATATGACAACTTTAGCTACAAAGTTAATACACTCTTTAAGAAGACGGATACGCATAGAATTCTTAGAGGCTGATTGCTCACTACAAATTTTTTACTAACCTCAGTTAATCATCCACAGCATTGTTTCAGGCTCCTTAATACATTCTTAATATAATCTTTCTACAAATCAGAAAGATTTATAAAAAAAAATGTATTTTTATAAGCCTCTTTTGAGGGTAATGAGTGTTAAAACTATAAAGTATAGGTAAATCACCCAAAACATCAAGCTATACTTGCCTAAAAAACAGTTCTCTAAAATAAGTTGTACAATACATGGAGGATGAATCACCCCCAATGGGGACATCTTTTGCTCTGCTGACTCTTCAGGAAATCAGCTAAGAATTTAAAAGCTAAAATTATATAATATGAATCTAACCCCAGCTATAAAGCACTTTTTCATTCCACTGCAGCGCAAGCCTATACATACTTCCTCTCTTTGTAGCTTTGAAAATATCCATGCCGTGTTATGGCTTAAAAACAGTAAGCTTTGTGTGAGGAGGCAAACAGGAGAATCAAGATTCCGAGACTAAACCTTTTTCAAAAAGTGAAGCTCCAGAGCTATGAAAATTAAATCAGTTTCACACAATTCTTCAAGCAGGCAAATCACCCCTTTCTCACCAAAGAAAATGCCAATATATATCACATCATTCTGATGAAATTGCATTGAGGGAAGGAATAGCTGTGAGAATTGGGAGTGCAGTCAAAGTGTTATCATAATGCAGAGAAGGGAAATCAGTAAGACTCATATAAAGATTTATCTAAAAATTTTATACTCTTTTTTCCTGTTATAATTAAGTCATGGCTACAGCAGAAAGTTGTGCATTTGCTGCCAGTCATGGTGTAGTCAGCTTGAACGCTTTGTTGCTTTGAACAGGGCTACGTGGCCTCACTGAGAGCCAGGCTGCTGGGACAGAGTTGCTGCAACATGTCTTAACCCTCTATGTGCTCAGCACTGCTTTCTGGGACAATTTTGCAGTCAATTAAGGGAGATCAGTATAGCAATCATGGAACAATAAGAAATGAGCATCCGAAATTTTGTTTTTTCCTCCATCCTCTAATTTGGGTGCTTCATCATAAATATATATATATTTCTTCTACTCAGTTTATTATTCTATAATAAGAGATCTTGTACAGGCAATCCAATTTCTCTGACCAGTTTTAGAAAAAGAGTATTATTTTTCTCTGTTTGCTGGAATTCATTGACCTCAGAGGGTTGATTTACACCATAAAAATTCACTGACAAGGAGCAGTAGCCTTTCTGGGATCATTTCAAGAGACAGTTTCGGAGTGGTTGGTAGTTGCCATAAAACATTTACTGATTTTCAAAATTTTGCAGCAAGTTTATCCTATCTCTCAGGGAGCACAAGCATGAGTATCATTGTTCCTTTAGGGGGAGCAGTCAGGATCTGAAAGCTTGCCAGCATGGTTTGGCAATTACTTTTGTTGTTGGAAAAAACATGGGATGGCTAGTTATTTTCTAGCATACAAGACCTTGAAGAGTTTCCAGCTGCACAAGACTTTTATTTAACACAATATGTAAGAAATACCAGAGAGTTTTGAAGTAGTCTGGTGATGCAGGAATGGTATTGATATTCTAATTCTGGTTTTAGCTATGTGTACCAATACTATAAAAAAACACTTATTCCAAATTATGGAAATGCTGGCAGATCGCTAAGTATATTTATCCAATAAAGTCTGTGATGATGATGAAGTGCTCAAACTTCTTTAATGAAGTTGTTTATTTTAAAAGTCTTTTAATTGACCTATTCCCCTTTTGTATGGCAATGAGAAAACCAGCATTACAGCGAAGACCTGAACCTAAATCTCTCTACCACAGGCAAGTTCTGTGACTTGCTGTGCCATTCCCTTCTCTTTGGAGGATGGCTGTTACACAGTGTAAATAGTCAGAAATATAAAGATTGCAGGATACCTCTAAATGCTCCTGAATTATCTTATATACTCTCCAACAAACATATGCAATTTATTGAGAGACAGTTTGTTCTATGTTTAGGGAACTCAACAGATGTCAGAACGCAGTGTTCATATGCTGTCTCAGTCCAGCTTCAAGTACGGAATAAGATTCTGTTTTTTGCTAGGAAGTGTTTGAGGAGTAAGGGAGGAAAGCAGTGAAACTCTGAAACCATTTTATGTTATATAAAACTGTTTGTTAAGCTGGATATCACCCATCACAGAAAATGATTTGGTTTCCCCGAGGGGAGGCAGGACATGTGAGTTCTTCTCCCCATTCTGTATGCCAGAGTTGAACAGGGAATATAACTTTTTAATGTCTTAAGAAAGCACCCTCTTTGCTTTCATTGTCTTTTATTATAATGACTTATAACTGAAAAGAACAATTTGTTCTTCAACAAGTTGAAGAAAACATTTCATTCAACCAAAAAAAAAAAAAAAAAATTATTATTGTCTGAAAATGCCACACAAACCAGTTTCATTTGCCACTTGTACCTGAACCCAACAACCTAAAGATAGTATAGGTACAAGGCTAGTTTTAGGCTTGCCCTAACATGGATTGGGACATTTCTAAGTGCATTAACATTTTTGTGGGACAGGAAAGCCATTTCTATCCAGTTAAAGAGGAACCACGAGAACTATTACATGTGACAACATGATTATGCAGATTGTCTACAGATGTGAATCAGAAGGGCTCTAATGAATTCAGTAGGGTTCTGCTGATTTACATTAGCTGATGATCTCAATTTGCTGTGTTTTGGACGGAAGATAGAAACAATTTGTCCTGAATTTTTTTTCCTAGAGTTCCTAGAATACTTTCTGAAATCTTCAGTCCACATGTTCTGACTAAATTCTGTTTTAGAATGTCAAACTACTTACCCCTGCAGTGCTACCCAAAATAACTGTAGAGCGGTGTTTAAATAGCAAGAGACTAAGCCATTGATAAAACAGAAATGTAGGACAACACTAACTTTTGAGGTGACAACAGTAGAAACATAGATAAAAATAAGAGCTACATCGAGCCAAATCAAGCTGACTTCATGTATACATGTTTTCAAATCGCTGTAGGTTGTTGTATTTTATCCTTCAGTGATTTATTGATAATGAATCTGCTGACATTGCACTTCATCAACAACAATATATTGGTTACATGGAACCTAGGGATGATTAAAATACAGACTGTCATTACTGTAGGTTTTTGTCTTGCAAAAACTTCTCAAAAGTGGGGGTGATGAAGAAATGGAATTCAGAATGATGGAGGTCTAGTCAGCTGAGACAGTTTTTATTGTGGAGTTAGGCTTTCCATTAGAACTCTTTCTAGTGATCAAACGTGTTCTGCAAAGTCTGAAAACTTCTGGTTGTGAGGAGTCTTAACTTTAGAACACTCAGCAAAATATGTTTCACGTTTTCCATATTTCATCATATGTGATACCATGAATTCAACAACAGCTCTTCAGCTTTCATGATTGCCCATTGCATTGTGTAAATGGAATCATTGGAAGTCGATTTAAATTTTGCTTTAATGGGAGGGAAATTGACACCAATCTTCACCTAGAGTTAAAAGAAATAGAAGGAGATGGTAAAACTCCAAGAAGCTAAGCCTTGAAAGTAGTAACAGTTCTACAGAACCTGTTATTCTGATTTCTCTAAACCTTTGATATCCTTTTTGGGAAAGAGAAAAGTGGGAACGGCTGTCCTGTGAGGGAACATTTAACCCACTTTCTTGACTCTTTTACCTTCTCCTGTCATGCAAACTGGTGCTTGTGGAGTTGGTGTAGGTTAGGATGCACCTCTCTTCATGTTGTCAAGCAATTTCTAAAGAAGAAAGTTCTGGAGGCACCCACTTAGCAGAGACATTTTCAGCCATATGAATGTGGCAAAAATATTGTCAGTAAATAACGTATAAGTACAAGGCCTCTATCCTGATTTTTCTGCCTTTTACAACATTGGAAAACCAGAGATACAGGAAAGTGAATCTTTTTCTTCACAACTAGGAAAACCTCAAGGGAAAACATCAAGAGAGAAACTTCATAGAGTTTATGTCTTCTCCATAAGAATTCTACACAAGGGTTACTTTGGCTTTGTAACTCTGCCTGGGCTAATTAAGACCTGTCTGTGTTAAGTTCACCAACAAAGATCTGTTATTTGTAAAACCCACATGCTTTTATTTTCTGCACTTATGCAGTTTTCTGCTTCTCTGCTTTTAACTTCTCTTAGGAACAATAAGATTCAAATTCTGTATGGATGACGTATTAAATCTTTATAGAAGCAGATGTTGCGTGTGTGCTGAGTGCATGAATTATCAGGTACAAAGCTCTTAAAAAGACCGGCTTGCTTGCCTACAAACATGTGACTTAATAAAATGTCTTTTATATACTATTAGACATGTGTGTGTTTTCATTTGCACTGTGCTGCATTACATCTGAAAGGCCTGAATAAATCAGGAAGAAAACGAGCTGGTATTGAATTCCAGGAGCAAGACAGCTACATTAAAGATGATGTAAGTACTAAGAGGGAACTGCGTTATCATGTCAAACAGTGTGGTTTACAGAGCTTTTGTTAGGATTGTGAGGCCAAATTCTATGCAGAGGTGAATTGATACTACTGACTTCAGAGGAGTTCTGCCTGCTGTTACCCTTGCACAATGTGTTTCTTAGTTAGAAAATGCAATACATTATAAAAGTATAAGTATAATGATAGAGTTTCTCATGCTTTTTATTACAAAAATAGTCTGTAAAGCCGTTACAAAAAATTTTTCCATGAATCCAATAATGTATCAGGAAGGATATTCAAATGCTGAGTCCACTCATGCTGAAATTACTTCATCTTGTGTTGAAAGTACCTGATATCTGAAGGCTGCAGGAAAGGGGTTTCTTAAGGTCTGTTTACAAACTGCTTCAAATGTTAATCATTCTTTCATGGCTCTATTGCAGATTTAAAACATTTATTGCTAGCAATTCCTGGGTGGCTTGTCACAGATAGAGTAATTCATTTCAGTGAACAGAGGGGTTATGGGGAAATCTATGGACAGTTTGAGTAGTGCTTCACCTGCCCAGGACTCACCTTGAGCATCCAGAAGTTAGATGCTTAAGTCTGATTTAGGTATCATGTACATCTTTTGTGGTCAATGGAGGGAAAAAAGACAACTTCAAGAAGGGAATTATTTTGACTTGACATGTTTCAATTGGACTGTAAGATACCCATTTTCTTCTACACATATTAAAGGAGACTACTGTAACTTAGACTTCATGTGTTCAGCTATAGACATTCAGAGCTAGATGAGAAAAGTCCCACTTATTTAGACCAGAAGCTTTGCTTACTTGTTTATGGAACTTTGATGTCACTTTTTTTTTCCTCCCCTCCCCTTCCACCCCACCAATCCACACACCCACAAGTCCCTCCCAGTTTCGAATTAAGATATGAGGAGAGCTCCTGGTATCTGTGTAACTCTTCCTGCAGTCTTAGCCTAAGAAACAGCTTCTTTAAAACATGTTCCTAAATATTTTACAATGTCCTTAAATGTTTGGAATACCCCATTCATGTGAGAAGTAGCACTGAAATCCTGCAATTAAGGTTGCATGGGGGTACTCATTTATTTTTTCTTGCCTCTTGGTTAGTAGTGATTCCTGCACCCATTAAAAAAACATCTCTGACCCCATTGTTCTTCTTTGATGAGGTGGAAACATTGCAAAATTGCTTTTGAAATTGCTGCAGTTTGTTTCTAGTCACTCTAGAAGAGATGTGCAGGCACTCCAAAAGTGGCAATATGTCTTACGGATCCTACAAAGACTTGACAGGCAGATACTGGTCCAATATGATCTTAAGTTTTTGGCAATTCAACGTGTTGATGGAGTGCAGAATTGCATTCAATGCTTCCAAATACAGCTTTGCCATTGCCCCTTGCTTGGGAATGGACAAGTCATCTCCATTGTCCCACCACCACAATGGAGAAATGAAAATATTACTGTTGAATTTTTTCCTTACAAGGCTGTTTTGCCAATTTTCTAATTCTTATGGCACACTTTAACATTAGTTATTATATAAAACTGTTTAATAACACCTAGGTATAAATTCATTTATGGCTCATAATAGCTTAGCTGAGAAAAGGATTTCTTAGTTTTTCTTGTTTTTATCCAATTGCTCCAGTCTTTCATTCTTGTACTTGGAATTAAGGCTTTGAAGTACATGATTGCATAGGATTTATTAAGGTGTTTAATGATGGGCATTTGATAGACATTTTTGTTGTTGTTAACAGGCCAGTTAGAGTGTTTAAATTTAGGAATATTCAAAGTCACTGCCTATGGGAAAAGACTAATTACGTGCAAAGAGATTTTAGAGAAAGGTTCAGCATGAAAAAAAAATATTTTCATTCTACTAAACTTTCCCAAGTAGAGGAGACTGATATTTGTGTTACCTCATTTCAAAGGTACTACAAGTTTTCCTGAGCAGCTTGGCATATGCCTAATAATTACTGTAAAACTACTAGGAAATCACCCATTCCAGTTTGCTTAGATAAAGTTTCTTTGAACTGCCTTCCAACACTGGACTCCATTCATAGCACGTTTCATTCTAACAGAGTTTCCACTGTCTGCTATAGAAGGGTAGTTTGCGTAAGTTTTATGAAGCACAGCATATGGAATTACACATGCTATTTGTAACAATCAGTGCATAAATTATGTACACTTTAGCAAAGACCTTTATCCTCAGTCATAAAATGAGATGTGTGTTTTTAACAAGATGAAATTTTCAACTGCAGTGGTTTCCTCCTGATTTTTTATCAATATTGATGATGTTTTAAAATATTTTCTGAGGCTTATTGTATAACTATGATTTGCAGTCCAACAGCTTATCAATTCTTACAATATTATTGTTCAAAAATTGGAAAAATTAAGCAACCTTCTAGTTAAAATCCCAAGTAGATTACTGCAGGTGTCTAGCAGGCACAAAAAAGAGATGCTTACCACCGTTTTCATTCCTGGAAGCAAAAAGGTTTGGTTTTCAAAATTTATGGAAACTAAATGACAATCAGGGTTTAGAATCAGAGCTGTATCTATTACTTCATCAAGTGGAAACATTTATGTGTCCCTCACCTTCATAAGAAACTAGCCTGATGTTTGTAAATTGAGAAATGAGCTTTTTAATACAAGACAGCACTCACAGTGTGCAAAATAAACCACATGTATTTTCAGTCATATATGAATGATGGTGTGTTTTATCCAGAACAAAATTACATATCTGTTTATGTGCTAGCTCCAAACAATAAAATACCTAACATTTCTGGTTATTATATTTAAAAAAAGTTATAATCAGTGTGTGTGTATATATATATGCTTCTATTCATGTCTCATACTGTGATTGGTTTTAATTTCTAATTTGGAAGAAACAGTAAAATTACAGGGACCGAATTGTGAAATACCTCTTTCCTGGTCAGTCTGTTGAAAAGATTCCTGCAATAATGACAGATTACCCAGTTATAAGATAAGCTAACTTAGAAGTCCGTTCTATCAATTGTGGATAGAAGCAAAGCTACTTCTGTTTTGATGGAGAAATCTCAGAACAATTATTAAGCAATGAAATTCAAAAGAATCTGCAAAAACTAGGGGATTGTGCAATGGTCTGCACCTTCTTAATAAGGCAATATTTGCATTTAGCAAGTTCTGGAAACCCTATGTAAATTTAATTTAATGCTGTGAAATTAGATGACAAAAATAAGCCATTTTTGTTATACTTTCTTACAGTATCAGCTGGCTTCTCCTTCAAATGTGTGGAATCACTTAATGTGAAAGAGTTGCAATAGGAAGCACTAAGCTTCAACCAAGTGTTCTCCATTAAGTGCTTTTTGAACCTGCACTTACTTTTAGTTACTGTTTGGAATATGAAAATTAGACTGAGTCCAGTTTTCTCCTCTGCCAAGGCCAGCCATCAGGAACCAGCTAAGATGATCCAGTTCCTGAGTAGCTTTGTGCCAGCAGAGGAATTGCTTTTATTTATAGAGCTTTCAGTTTTCCCAATGGGACCTGACGAGGCTTTGAGAGGGATGACGCAGAAGCTGAATACCCAGGTCCAAGATAAAGAACAGTAACTTTTTCTCCCTTATAATCAACAAAGAAAAATAAAAAGGCATCTCTCGGTTCCCCTAAAAACTAAACCATTCCTGGAGGTACTGTGGAACGGAGTAGGTCAAATGGCAAAGGTGTTTGTTACCTTTATAACATTTTGTAGGTAAGACTAACCCAAATGCAAATTACTGTTTCATGACTTATGCCTGGGATCCTGGTGTCTCATCACTCTGGGTCAGTGCATCTACAAGCTGATCCCAAGTGGTTCTCAAACTATGAGAAGCTCAAATGTGCTCAAGCAGTATGGGATATTTCAAAAATTTTACCTTATAAAGTTGAAATATGTGTTGGCATGAAGCATAGCTCTCTTTCAGATGCCATGTGCTTGTAGCAAAGGATGAAAACACATTATAGAACCATAGAATCATTTAGATTGGAAAAAATGTTTAAGATCATAGAGTCCAACCATTAACCTAACACCATCAGGTCCACCACCAAACCATGTCCCTCAAGGCTACATCTACAGGTTTTTTAAACGCCTCCAGGGATGGTGGCCCAACCACTTCCCTGGGCAGCCTGTTCCAATGCTTGACAACACTTTCGGTGAAGAAATTTTCCTAATATCCAATCTAAACCTCCCCTGGTGCAACTTGAGGCCATGTCCTCTCATCCTATCACTTGGGAAAAGAGACCAATCCCCACCTCACTACAGCCTCCTTTCACGTAGTTGTAGAGAGCAATAAGGTCTCCCCTCAGCCTCCTTTTCTCCAGGCTAAACAACCCCAGTTCCCTCAGCCACTCTTCATAAGACTTGTGCTCTATACCCTTCACCAGCTTCATTGCCTCTCTTTGGATGCACTCCAGCACCTCAATGTCTTTCTTGTAGTGAGGGGCCCAAAATTGAACACGGTATTTGAGGTGGGCCTCACCAGTGCCAAGTACAGGGGGACAATCACTTCCCTAGTCCTGCTGGCCACACTATTCCTGACACAGGCCAGGATGCCATAGGCCTTCTCGGCCACCTGGGCACGCTGCTGGCTCATATTCAGCCGGCTGTCCACCAACACCCCCAGGTCCTTTTTTACAGGGCAGCTTTGCAGCCACTCTTCCCCAAGCCTGTAGCGCTGCACGGGGTTGTTGTGACCCAAGTGCAGGACCTGGCCCTTGGCCTTGTTGAAGCTCATACCATTGGCCTTGGCGCATTGATCCAGCCTGGCCAGACCCCTTTGTAGAGGATTCCTACCCTCAAACAGATCAACATTCCCCCCAACATGATGCCATCTGTAAACTTACTGAGAGTGCACTCGATCCCCTTGTCCAGGTTGTTGATAAAGTTATTACGCAGAACTGGCCCCACTACTGAGCCCTGGGGAACACCACGCATGACTGGCCACTGACTGGGTTTAAATCCATTCACCACAACTCTTCGGCCCAGACATCCAGCCAGTTTTTTATCCAGTGAAGAGTACACCTGTCCAAGCCATGAGCAGTTTCTCCAGGAGAATGCTATGGGAAACAGTGTCAATCTTTACTAAAGTCCAGGTAAACAACATGCACAGCCTTTCCCTTATCCACTAAGAGAGTCATCTTGTCATGGAAGGAGATCAGGTTTGTCAAGCAGGACCTGCCTTTCATGAACCCATGCTGATGGGGCCTGATCACCTGGTTGTCCTGTACGTGCCACATGATGGCACTCAAGATGATCTCATCCATAACCTTTCCCAGCACCAAGGTCAGACTGACAGGCCTGTAGTTCCCTGGATCCTCCTTCCAGCCCTTCTTGTAGACGGATGTCACATTTGCTAACCTCCAGTGTACTGGGACCTCCCTGGTTAGCCAGGACTGCTGATAAATGATGGAAAGTGGCTTGCTGAGCACTTCTGCCAGCTCCCTCAGTACCAAGTAACCATCAGCAATCATAGGTGAGCCCATTACTGTTATGAAAAGTTGCTTAAACACTGAGAAAAAGGCAACAAACATTACCATGAAGTGCAGGGCTGCTAAGTGAGTGGCAGTAAAACTGTAAGCAACAATAACATCACAGAGATAACCAGAGAGATAAGTGAAAACAGAGAAAAATTTAAAAGAGGAGAGATTTTATTTAATGGTAAGTGAGCATAATAAGTAAACAAAACAAGGTGAGATTAAAAAATTGAAAGGATGTCCTATGTATCAAACATATAATATTTTGATATATGTAACTCAGTTTTGCTCCATTTTACAAAGGTTTTCTGGGGATTTCACAGTAGACCAACCTTATATATTTTAAAGAGCACATGTGAATTGCTAAGGACACCACGGCACTCTATGTCATTCAAAACACTATTAGAAGAAGGGTTTCTCCTGGGTTTGGATGATTATGATTGATGGCAAATTTTCCCTTTCAGCTGTGAAATGATTCATTTTTTTCACAAAGCATCTTGAGGTTCAAAAAACTAATATGACAAGTAAGAATCAATGACAATTATTGTTTTGTTTGCCTAATTTCATTGCTATGAAATTTGTATGTTTCTTTAGCAATCACTAAACCCAGAAGGGAGAGAAGGTAGGCCAGATCTGAAAAAAATTGAAAATTCCAAGTTTACTAATTTGTCATTAAAAAAAATAAAAATCCATGAACATAATGGACTTGATGAATGCAGAACATGCCATAGCTTTCTCAGACTTGAAGCTGAAACCGTTGCTGAAATAGTCACCATCACCCTTGTTAGTGTGTGGATACTCCATTTTTTGTTTTCCTTATACAGTTAAGCCAAAGTTGAGCTCAAGCAGTTAATGTTATTGTAAACTGGGGATAGCTTGAACTTTAGGACATTAAAAATAAGGGCATATGGCTTTTAGAAACACTAGATGCTTTATTATTCATTCTCTTTAATATTTTAGTAAAGATTTTAAGCTGACTCTTAGATTTAAGATTTCTTACAGATATCAGATTGCAGGCACAGTGGAAAGCAAAACAATTATTGGGTGTTATCCATTAAGAAGAATTCAAATGGCAACTGTTAACAATCTGTTACACCAGGGTAGTTGTGGGCTTTTCTCTATGTCATAAAAGACCCTCAAAGTTACCATAAAGTTTCATTCACTTTCAGTGTGATAGGTTACACATGTGATGGTTTATTTTACAAGCAAAATCTGCATGTAAGCTGTAAAGTGCCTGAATGCTTGGATTACAAAATGGAAAAATAAACAACTGCAATTAAGGGATCAAGCATTCCAATATTGCTTCTATTATATCATGTGACTTTATTTTCCTAAAAGCACTTCAGAGAAATATCCTGCCAAATTAAGAACTTTAATCTCTTCTGAGATGATCGATGATACATGGATATTCTAGTCAGAAAAAAACAGCATTAACATGTTGACTATAGAAAGTGTTTTCTGGTAAATCTTTCCTGAACTGTTTGTAAGCTTTAAATAAAAGTTTAACTATTGAAATCACCTGTCTAGTTAAATTATTCATTATTTCATTTTCTAAAGGAAGTGAAAAATCTGTCATAGTTCTCTTCGTCTGAAGGTGTATTATATGCACTAAATTTTAGCCTGAGAAAGCTATTACAAATTAAAATATGTATTTTTTGAAGCTTTCGTAGGGTTTGAAAGCACCTATGAAATTAGACACTCTAGAGAGAACATAATTTTTAAGTTTATGCTACACTGTGTACTGATTGTGAAGTTCATGCAGATCTTGTTAGAGATGATATTTTCAACATTAAAAATGTTTGATTATACCACGAACCAGTATTGTATGGTGGTATTGTAAAGAAGTCTACAAAAGCTGCTTCCAACTGTTTGATTTGTAAATCAAACTCTAATTCTGAATGCAGATACCTGATGAAAGTTTAACTAAGTAAAGTCTGCAGTACTGGAACAACTGGAATCTATCAGTGATGTATTCAGTACACATATTTTCATCAGTTATTAATACTCTATTTTCTTACAGATTTAATATTTTGAAGTGCTTTGTGAATGTTGTTTTGGAATGTTACATTTTCAGAAACGCAATTAATTATTCTACTTTGTATTTATATGTAGAAAGTTCTACTGCAGAAATTATTTTTTCGCAAAACACTACTAGGCTGTGTAAGTTTTTCCCAAGTTTTTTTGTCTGACTTCAGAAGGGCCTTTATTTTATATATTTTATTACTATTAATCAAAGAATAGAACATTAAGCTTTAATGAAAAAAGAAATTGGATATCTTGCACTAAATTTGCCTATTTAATGAAAGCAACACACTGAGATACAGGAATGCATAAAAATTAAAGACAATACATGAAAAGGAATACCATATGTGCGAAAGGACCAGAGTTACATACTCTTCTTCCCCTGCTTTGCTATCTACGTGGAAAGGCAAAATTATCTGCCTTTTCCTAAAAGCACAATATCTTTAACGACCACTGTGGCTGGATGCAGAATTTTGCAGATCATCAACAGAAAACTTTTCCTACCTCAGTACCCAAAATACCTGTCCAAGTAAAAGCTTCTTACTGATTTTGAGGGAATAGTGCCACCTACTGAGCCAGTACCTTCCATTTCTACAGCACTTGAAGGCAGTTCCAGTAAATACAGATTTAATCCAGTGCTGTGAATTTAAAACAATCTCCCACTTCTTAACCTTTGAACATTATTCTGGTGTTCCTTTGAACATTATTCTGGTGTTTTTTCATTAAATTATTCTACCATCTCTTAAATTCAAGGCTAAACTGCTTGGATGTAGCTCATATCTACTAATGGGTTTGTGCACTCTAGCACGTGAGGCTCAGAGCCTCTATGATATTACAAATGCCATTGGAATATAAATAATGAACAACATGGCTCCAGGCTTTTAGATAAGCAAGGGAGTCCACTCTTTCCAGCTGAATTTTATTGGCAAACCTCAAGATTTTTGCAAATAAGTAAGTTAAGGGATTTGTCACAGCTTAAGTTAAAATAAAATGTATCCTATGCATAGCAATGATACTTCTTACCAGGCTCCCAAGAGACTACAGATGATCCAAGTAAAACAAAAATACAAAAGGTTTGTCTCCTTTTAGAATATTTTATTTAACAGCCTTAATTATATGCCTTGAAGTCATAAAATGACCTATAAGTTCCGTTAGGAAGCCTATAAATCAGTAAAAAGGCATCCAAAGTAAATGGACTAGAAAATAAACATTGTTTTTAAGATGGAGATTTTTATCAAAACAATCCACAACCAATTGAGGGCAAGATATGTGATGGCAAAGAGAATCAGCCTATTCTTCAGTTATCCCATCAATTTAGGAGAAAGACAAAGACCCAGTGAGAATGCAGCTGCGGGGTGTGGCATCCTTAAAAAATTGTGGAGGCATCAGTACTTAAGATTGCATTCTGATTTACACAGAAAGGAGGGCAGAAATCCTTCCTTTCCATTTTAGTGACTGAAGTTGGTCTCCAAAATCATAATAAGTCTAAATAGAACAATTTTAAAAACTCTTTAGTGAAATCTTTAGTAAAAAATCTTGTAGAGGAACATATTTCAATGTTCTCACTTTTTGTTCTTCTCATAACTCTTTAGGTTTCTAAGTGAACAGTCATTTTCCATCAATCTTTCTATTCCACTTACAGGATGGTAAATTGAGAATAATTCTAATGAAGTTAAGACATCCCAGTGTGTGAAATCCTGGGGTTACTGGTCCGAAGTGCTCTCAATCTGTTTCTTTCAATCATAGTTTTGATATTTTGTTAATCCATCTACTTCTTAAGGTGTCAAAACGTGTGTCAAATGAAAACATACCCTGTGATTAATGACACTATGGTATTTCAGTTATAATTTGCTTCCATATTTTCTACAGGTTTTGATGGATGAGGAAGGCCAGGGAAAATTCTTCATAAGATCTGCCTTTATCAGTAAAGAATGAAAAACAGAACTCAGAACGAAGTGGGATGCTCACTTGGTTTTCAAAATTCGTTTTCTGAAGGGTAGGAGGAGAAAAAAATCAAAATAGAAAACATTTTTTGTGGAATGAGAAGTTAAAAAAATAATAATTTTGAAATGTTGCTTCATTTTGAACCAATTAGCCATTCATTTACATCTGTTCACTTTATTGCAGTGCTGAATAGAAACTAGTTTTGTCATTTGCTTTCATAGGGAAGTCTGGTTTTTATGTAGAATATTGGTCTCGGGAGAAGAGTTTTGCATATGACTGAGTGAAACAGTAGATTAAACAAAAGCAGCATCATATTCTAAATTACAGTTTGGCACTTTGAAATTCTTAGTTGAAAACTTATATGGAGCACAGTATTATAGACTGGGATTTATTTCAGAATAAGCAGGCAATGCATTACTTGGCAAGTAAGCTACCAAATGTGTAAGATACACCCTTTTTACATCCATAGGATTTTGTATTTTAAAGTACCATTACATTTTGACAAAATTTTGTTATCCCTATCCTCTCATTAAGACTTGTCATTGGGCACCCAGAGATCACTTAAAAACAAACAGATCAGGAGATCTGGTTCAGCTGAATATTTCCCCTTAGATTTAAGAAGGTGAAACAAAGCAGAATTCACCTTCCTTCTCTAGGACCAACAGACAGCTCATACTCGACATTCATTGTTCTGTTGAAGCCTGTGTTCAAGGATAAATAGTAATAATACAACTAAAGCTTCTACTTTAAACTGAGCATGCGCTTACATGTCTTGTTAAGTCAGGGACACTCCAGAAGTTTAGACTGGTTTTGTAGATGGATCAGAGGAAAAATGGACATATAATGGTTACAGTGGAGCTATAGAAAAAGCAATTGTGCATATTGCACATGAAAAAGTCTGTCAATGGCCCTGGAAAATTCATTCCTGACAGGCAAAGCCATTGTGATCAACAAAAAAATATGTAGAATTTAAAGGTAGTCTGCCAGCAAAACGTTAAAGTAGCTCCAGGCACATTAATGCACTAATTCGAATAACAAAATCTCTTACGTTCTCCATGCACATAAAATCATCTGCAAATAGTTTTTGCATTAAAATGACGGATGACTGTGTATTGAGATTCAACCAAAAGGATATTTAGGAAAAGCAGGAATGGCATTTTGTATGAAAAAATCTGTAAGGGTGTTTTTGTTCAGATGGAATGTAATAACTTTCTGTCTAACCTATTCTGGTTTTGGGATACAATATATTGCCTTATAGGGAAGAGGGGTTGAAAAGTCCCTCCCCTAACTGCTGTGATAATGTTATTTTAATTCAACACAGTAAATAAAACACGTGCCCATATACAAGCACACTTACTTATATGCATTAAAAACAGAAAAAAAATTGCATATTTCTCCCTAGAGCCTAAGCTGCAACATTATTTCAAAATGCTGATTATGTGATAGACACTATAAACTTTAGGGAATGTAAAAAGATTAAGACCAGGAAAAGATGCTTTTTAAAAAGGAGTGAAGGAACTTGAAGGTGTTGTGTAAATGAAATCAAATATTGAGTATAGGGACGGATAGATTTCAGGCCTTCTGGGTCTGAGTCCAAGAATAACGATTATCTGTTCAGTGTACAGAGACTTATGTCTCAAAACTCTCCTGACCATGAGAAATGTCATCGACAATTTAAGAAGATGCATTTTTCTTTCTTCTTTGGCACACATATATTGCCCAATGTGTTACAAAAAACATCTTCATCAAAACTTCTTCCGGTGCAGACTTTTCTTCCTGTCATTCTGCATCTTTTCACCAGTTCCCTTGTCTATCATATAGACAAAGCATCAAGATGTTTCTCTTTACTATTGGGGTAATTTTCTTCCTGGATTCTGAAGCAGCACTTAGAAGATGTATTAGGAAAAAGATTATGAAACTTTTCTTCCATAAAATGGAATGGAATAGACTAGACTAGACAAGAACAGAACAAAGAAGAGAAGAGAAGAGAAGAGAAGAGAAGAGAAGAGAAGAGAAGAGAAGAGAAGAGAAGAGAAGAGAAGAGAAGAGAAGAGAAGAGAAGAGAAGAGAAGAGAAGAGAAGAGAAGAGAAGAGAAGAGAAGAGAAGAGAAGAGAGAAAAGAAAAGAAAAGAAAAGAAAAGAAAAGAAAAGAAAAGAAAAGAAAAGAAAAGAAAAGAAAAGAAAAGAAAAGAAAAGAAAAGAAAAGAAAAGAAAAGAAAAGAAAAGAAAAGAAAAGACAGATCTTGCTTTTCTTAATTAATATGTAAAATAATACCCAATATCACTATTCAATTGAGTGAGGTCTAAATCTTTCCCATCAGAAATAGAATTTTTAAAAAGGACAATCTAGAAAGTCTTCTGTAAGGGGGAAAAAAACTAAATATGACTGTTAAGTATGTTACTATCAGCACTGTTTAGCTTGTGTTCCTCTAAGACCCTCACTTGCCACTGAAGACAGGAGTCTACTATATACTAAAATAAAGTAGATTTTATTACAGACTTTACAACAACAAAAAAAAAGTAAGTCTTTAAGGCGAGAGGATTTTAGTAGCCACAAGTAAAAATGAATTCATCATGAGACAGTCATTCCCATTAGAAATGGATGGCCCTGGTGTCATTTTTCAAAACCCTCTGGCCTGGCAAGGAAACAGAACCCTGCAGACTCCTGCAGCTCATTCCCAGAAGTGTATTCTTGTGAAGTTCATTCTTTTGAGATAAATTAGCACAGCTATAGTTTATGAAATTTCTCATACTTATCAAATCCTCATAAAACCATAATGATAGAGTTTACAGTTTGTATCTAAAAGAAAACACCCACAAAATTTATAAAGCTACTGGGTTTTGTCATAGTATATTTAGACTGGCTTAAGTCAAGCTTTTTCCCAGCTCTGGTTGTGACCAACAATGTGCCTCCTATTCAAAAGAAGCATTTTACTTTTACTTGATCAAAAGGAAGATGAAAAATAATGATCTACACTAGAATTTCTAAAGTTAAGTTATGTTGACACTATTTGGTAGACCACATTTTACAAGTCTTATATTTCCACTTTGATTGCACGAGTAGAAATCTGGGTTCTAATGAACACATTTGCATGTTTTTTTTCAACTTCAGTTTCTACAATTATTGTCTAGCATCTTCTGTTACTAACCTTTTTTTGTAAAATTTTCACCTCCCCCCCAAAAAAGACAAAAGGAGCATTAAAACACTTACAAGAAAATGACAGGAAATTCATTTAAAAAACCAATAAAACCCAAGAAATTCAGTGCAGAGGGAGAACTGGAATGCTGCCATTATGTGGTGATCTTTACCACATCTATACACTGTACATCTCCTGCTATACTTAATATAAAGGATCATGGTACAAGTAAACCTGTAGATCTACAGAAGTCTCAACTGCAGCAATTTCTATCGGCTAAGAGTTAGTCCAACATAAACATTTTTAAGGTATGATATGAGTTATATTTTTCAATACAATAGCAAAAGGGAAATTTAGTAGGACAGAAATTTTGTTCCTTCTGCCATGCACTCTTAACTCCCACTCAGAAGTAATGTTGCTTCTTGCCAGAGAAGTGCTCCTTTTCAGACATATGGCATGTTCCAGTTCCTACTGAAGCCTGTTGGATTCGATGGGAGTTAGGTCACGTTCTTAAAATGGGTTTTGAACAGACAGCAAAGAGCATAGATCAGCTCTTTATGAACAAGTTTCATTGTAGTCTGGCACTTCTGAGCTAACGCTTCTTCCCCCGCCTTCTCTCCAAGAGTCCAATGGCAAGTTGACCATCTGTCTATGAAGGAGAAAGCTTTGATATGTATGAACAGCTCAGCTTTTACTCGGCTTAGAAACATTCTGCACAGTAGTGTGAAATGTCTTTAGAAAACCTACCATGACAGTTTTATGAATGGAGTCCATTGTAAATTTAAACTTTGAAACAGAATTTATGGACTATGCTTAATGCTTAAAAAGGGAGTCAGCTGGGGCAGGTATCTTGGAAAGTATTGTTCGTGAATAGAGAGTTCCAAAGGGAGCCAACTCTTGCTTTGCACTTCAGAGAATGATTTCTCCATTTGAAGAAAAAAATTTCTTCATTTGAAAATAAAATAAAAAAAACCAAAACAAAACGGGGGGGAGGGGGGGGGAGAAGGAAGAAAAGAAACCAAGCCAGTATAAACTACAAATAATACACTTTCATGCATTAAAATATCCATAAGAAAAAACAGCAAAAATCAGAATAAAACATTACTTCCTTACTTCTACAGCAACTTCTAAATTTCATTCTCTGTTCTTATTTTCTAGGAAGCCTAGAGAACTAGAAGTTTATTCTGAACTATACGTGATCCTACTATGCAACAGGCATTGCTTTGTCCTGACAGTGGAAAAGAATCTGGGGATGAAGATTTCCTCTCTTCATGGTTCAGCTGGAGATTTGCAGCCTCTCTGACACCATTTATGGCTAGTTTTTCCTTTGGACTTTTTACGCTTATTAACCTCATCCACCAAAAATTTAATTCTAAACCCAAACCTGATTGACAGCAGATGTTAATACATCTCAAAGGTTTTTTTATACCTTAACTACTCCTTCTCTGCCCTCTTTAGTTGTCTGATCCAAGAGCTTTCCTCTTTTGACTACAGATTTTTCAACTCAGCTTCAATCCACGCTATCCTCTTGTAACTCTTCTCTCCTTCATTCCTGAATCCTTTCATACTTTTCAACTTCCTTTCCATTTCTTTCCAGCTGGCAAAATAATCCCCTTTCTCCACTCAGCTACTACACATCAAACCATCAAACCACTGTGTAATTGGCTATCCACAGTATATCCTTTCTGTGTGGGTATTTTGCCTATTTTTGCTGTCATATGACTTGTGTTTTAGATGTTGAGCACTTACTGACACGGACTAGCTAAGAAAGGTGGTTTGGCAGAGTTAAGAGAACCAGTTTTGATTAGTAGCTCTGCATTACCGATCATTTTTTATACAGTCTTTGATCTAAGTCTTTGATATGATTTATTCTGTGTTTATAGTCAAATGGTGGCATATCTACAGAGTAGAAAGCGTACCTGCAAGAACTGACTAAAGTATTTCTGAGTTAGGTAACTTCATTTTCTTTCATTCTCTGGGACTTCTTTTTTTCCCAAACTGTTTTGCTTTGCTGCTTCTCATGGCAACACATCCATTTTGGGAGCTAGAACAGGTCAGCTTCTGCCGCACCAACAAAGGGAGCACAGAGCCATCCTCCCAGGGGCATTTCTGGGATATGATGAAGGAAAGAGAATTTTGTATTTGTGCTCCAATTTACTCTGAATCTGCTCTATGGTTACACTAACTCCAGAAAATGTTCCTGTGTTCCAGATTATTTTCGTATAGAGGAGACATTACTGTTTAAGTTTCTTGCATTTTCTCTAGTTGAATATTTTTACAATACACTGGAGTATTGATGTAGGAAATATTAAGCAAATATTTCCTACATCAGAACTTTCACATTCCTCAGGCTATCATATTGCTTTTGTCTTAACTGTTCCCTCAGCTGCACATATTGCATTACCTTGATAACTTGTCATACTTCATTATATATATATATAGACCTAGATTGTCTTTCTAAAGATGTTCTCTCAATTATCTTCCACTTTTATAGCGAATTGCTCTAATCTCAAACTCTAATGTCACTCATGGAAACAGCAGTTTGAAGAAGGTGGGGAAAAGTGTTTATTAAAATTGCAAATTATTTCCCATATAAACCCAAATTGTTGAAAGGAAACTTATTCTATCAACTGTGTGGAAAAAAGAACACTTATCTTTTACTTTGTCTTTAATGTTCAACAAATAATATAGTTCAACAAATAATATATTGAAAAAAAAACCTTAACAAAAGAAATGAAGATAATTTCTTTTCATTTCGTGTGTAGAGGAATGCCTTGTCTGTTTTCCTGGTTGTGAGGTGGAGCGAATGCATTACACTGAAGGCTGATACAGCATAAAAGCCTGAATTTTGTATCACAGTATCATCAGGGTTGGAAGGGACATCTGGAGATCATCTAAGTCCAACCCCTCTGTATCTACTTTAATTATTTCTATCATTAACAATAAAGGGATTGGAGCCAGGCCATGAATGATCAGCATCAGTCCCAAAATGTTCATCACAGTGTCCTCTGGTAGGAGATTCTGGAGCGTTTTCAGGTTCTGGCAGTACAGTAACTAGATGTGCCACTTAGTAAATGAAATTAGTAACTCAATTCTGCCACAGTACCAAAGAAACTAATGAAGTTAAATCAATGCTGAATTTGAACTGTTTCCTCAAAACACAAACATAATTTGATTGAAACATTGGAGTTAAGCAAGTATTTTTGTGAGTGACTTCAGTGTAGGATTTCTTTCACTGTTAACCCTTCTTCCTACTGAAAAAAAAGCCTAAGAAATTCAGAACAACTTTACAGAATGTACAAGTAACACAGTTATGACCACTGCTTTCTTTTCCTAAACGCATATACTTTGTTTTATTACTTTTTCTTTTTTGGTAGTCTCAAACATCAAAAATAGTAACATATTTGCATAAGAGTCTTAAAGATAGCAGCCGTTGTCATTTGTTGAAAATGAGAGTGAATCAAGGTAAGTAGCACTGTGACCTACAAAATACTGATCCACACAAAGTTCCTATATTTTAAAATCTAATAGGAAACATTATTGGCAAATGAGCTTGTAGAATTGCCCTTCAGTTGCAAACACAAAGGTCTGAATTTCAGTCTAAGGACAAGCTTTATTAGTTATAGCTGCTTCTTATTTCCTATATATTTCCTGTCCTAGAAAAGAGGCTTTCAGACTCATGACATGCTGCTTGCTCCCTGTGTGAAGCTTTCTCTAATAAACTCATGTAGATTCTTTTTTCTCAGATTCATCTTGAGGTTTAGATAAATTTATGTTTCTCTCTGAAGCCACCACTGTACAGGTAAGGATCACCTTTAACTCAGTGAGGGAATAAGGATTTTTTTTTTCTTTCCGTTTTAGAGATTGCCATCAAAGCTTGAAAGAGACTGTGTAAACAGGTTTTGAATGTAAAGTAAGTTGAGCTAAGCTTCTCACTGGAAAGCATGCGGTCAGTTAATTTATCAGTCTGGATTTATCTAGCCACTGGACAAGCTAGGAAGCACTTAAAAGAAAAATAATATTGCTTCAGTAATTCATTCAGCCTGAGATCTGAAAATATTCTCATTATTTTTGTAGCAAGAACAAAGCTAGATAGAAATGAAACTTAAAAATTTCTGGTTCAATCAAACACGCAGTACAGCTTCTGGAGAGAATGTTGTGGTTTTCATGGCTCCTGAGTTGGTGATATCTTGAACTTTAATTGGGCTCAAAAGCAGAATGGTGCTTGACAAGATAACCTATTCATAAGGTGTTCAACTGTGGGAAAATATTGTTAAATTCTTGTGTACCACCTTCCAATCAGACTCTTTGCCTTCTAACGATATTAGGTGTAGCAAGGGAACAAGATCAATTAAACTAGAAGTCTTTCTTGTAACTCTTCCAAAAGTTTGTTTAAAAAGAAAAATAACTGTATTCTAACATTTCTAAAGTCATTCAAGCCTGGAAATCATTACCAAAAATGCAAATGATTATGCTCTTTAATTGGTTTTATTTAATGAAATGGGGTTAACTCTTCATCCTCCTTCTCTGCAGTAGAGTAGTGTTTTTCAGACACTGGCATGACTTGGAATTTCAATTACTCTTTTTACTTTAATCATCAGGAATATAATCTGATGCCGCAATCACCCACTGCCTTATTCTACTGGAAAAGTTTGTGTATTTCTTGATTGTTGTAAGTGATGAGACCGCACACAAAGTGAAAGCAGACTAAAGACACATTGAAGAAAAAGAAAAAAAAAAAAAGAGTAACCCTATCCCATGTGCTTATCATGTGGTTTGGGCTGAACAGTGCACAATGTGGCTCTATCTTATAAATTAAACGTATCTTATGTTGGCACATTCTATAACTCTGAACATGAAAAGACGGGTGGCAGCAATCCTGTTTCAAATATTTCCATTCAAATCCTTAGGCATGTGCATTTGCTTTGGATTTTGAGCTGGGAATCCTAAATCTTCTCAGTAGATTCCCAACACTTTCTGGTTTCAGCCAGCCTGAGAACAGCCTCTGAGAATTTAGCATACAGATGTGTTCATTAATCAGCTCAACCACTAGCACTTAAGATCTGTAAACTCTGCAGAAATATGGCATCCCTTAAGTTTTCTTTCCCAGCCCCGGCAAAAGTAATATTTAAACAAGCAGCAACTGTCATTTGCAGTGTAAACCAGTAACTAACCAACAGGAAGGCTAAAATCTCTAGACTTTTTAAATGATGGTTAGACAAGCCTTGAGAAAATACTCTCCTTTTTGGCTTTGTTTCTTTTTTCATATTCTTTTTTTTTTAACTTTTGGATGAAGTGGAAATTTTTTAAGTTTGCAGTAAGATTTAGTAGACCTCAGATCTTCCTGATTTTCCAGAAAATAATGATTGTTCACTCACCTATGGCATATACTGCAGCACTGCTTTGAAAAATGCAATTAATTACTTGGGTACTCCTTTATCTCTGCAATGTCCCTCAGAAAATGAATCACGTAACCAATCAATCGCTAAAGTGCCTTCAAGACATTTGCTCTTTTTCATGATGTGCACTGAACTTAAGTTCCATTGAGCATTAAGCTGGTGAAGGCTACACTTTCATGTATTTAACAAAACTTGTATCTAATTTATCTAAGAAAACCTTATCTGTCATCCCTAGTAGTCTGGCTAAAATAAGAACTCAATAGACCTACAATCACAAATTTAAATCAAACCTAGGGTTTTTTTGAAAGTTGAAAAACACGTTTATTAATGTTTTGGTTTCTTGCTTTCATTTTGTCATAATTCTGTTCTGTTCACTTACTGAAAAAAATTGAGGTTCCAAAACCATCTATAGCAGGAGTTCTTTCTGAAATTTTTATCCCAACTTAAAGTCAAAACCAGCCTAAACAAGTTACGTTCAGATAATCACCCAAAAACTCTGTGTTTCCAAACTGGCCCTGTTTGTGTTTACCTGGGTCACATGGATTTGTTTGCACTCTTCTTCGCCTTGTCTACCTGCTGTGATCCATCTGCACGAGAAATTTATATTATTGTCAATTGGTAAATGCAGCTGGCTCTGTGGCAGGTCTGAACTCGCTTGGTGTGTTTCATCTATGAGGAATAGTTAAATATAAAAAGTTTTGCTTCTGACAATACCATATAACATTTTTCAGGTTACAGAAGGAATGTGGGAAGGTTTATATATTGCCAGACAAGGGGACAGATGCTTTGGAGAGATCAAAAACAGGCACACTTGAGCTGATAATTCAAAATACAGTTTTTAAAATGTTGTAGTACTACATTGCAGGTCAGGAATACATATCAAAATAAACCAAAGATGTTCTTTCATCTTGTCACATATCGTGTGGTGACACCTCATCTTTAAAGCTCCTAAGAGCCTTTTGGACACTCTATTTTCCTTTCCAAGTAATGGAGATAAATTGACCTTTACAGGTGTCTAAGAAAGCTAAGAATCTTGCAATGATGGCTCAAGATAATGCTTCGAATAAAATCCTTTTATTTCATATTATGCCCTTAAAAAAAAGGGCAAAATTCTATGGGTGTTTTTAAAAAGTCTGAATCAAACCCTTAAATATAAATGAAAAAATAAAGGGGTTTAGTGTTGTTTTCTTTGGTTTGTTTTGGGTTGGGATTTTGTTTGTTTTTTTGGGGGGTGGTGTTTTGTTGGTTTTTTTTTACTTCTTTCAAAACAGGAGTAAACCCTCTAACTGTTACGAAATCTGGTTACATTTTTACATGTATACTGGGACTGAGTCCTTACTAGGGTGCTTCACATGGTTAAACACAGCATGAGATGCTTTGAATCTACTTGTCCTTAACAGCTTTAGTGATTCTGGTTTTGATTTCATTAACCTCTTCTCTACTGCGCGACCTTCTGACAGGAAAAGGTCATCCATGTATACACTTAATTTCATTAGATCTTGAGTTTTGTTTCTGGGCACTTCTCTCACCTTGGATCAAAAAGACTCGCTCAGGTAGATGGACTACTCCAGTCAAGCAAGAGACTACCAGCCAGTCAGTAGCCTTGTGCGTGTGAAATTCTCTAAATCATCCTGTTAAATGGAAGGCCCTGAAAATTCAGGAGTTTGTAATGGCTAAATTTTAAACAGATGTATAGACATGAATGAATGATGGCTCTTCTGAAGCTGAAGAGAAACTAAAGTAAGCTTATTTCCCCTTCTAAGCAGATTTTTAACCCAAAACGGCATTTTCCTGATTCCCAACTGTTTATATACATAGCTACTGAACACTTGGCACTTGATTTTTCTGAAAAAGTTTTTCTTAACATGATGGCTTATATGTTACCCACACTAGGCCAAATTCTGTTCTGAATTGCACTCTGCAACCAAGAGGGAAAGCGGAATTTGATCCATGACATTAATCAAGTAGTACAAAATGTAACTTTTTTTCTTTTTTCAGATTCTGATTTCGATTTTAGCCACCAAGCATGTCCACACTGTTACACGCTTTACTTAAAAGAACAGGAAGGAAAATATTTTTCATGATGTCGTGAACTCAACTACAGTGAAGATAAAATTCACTGTGAAGATGTTGAAAAGAACATGCAGGAAATAATTGGGGGGCGGGGGGGCAGGGTTGGGGAAAGTTTTTTTCACTGCCAGTAGTCTCCAATCAGATCCAGACTGAAGCTATTAAAAGTTTCTGAGAAAATAACATACTCTTGATTTCTCTCATTGTTTTGCTTTTTGAATAATCAAAACTGCTTCCTAATTTAAGGAGAGACATTTATCACTACATCACTACCATGAGTTTCTGTATAAAACTGTATCTGTCTACAAAGTCTTTCTTTTAACTTGTTGTTTTCCATCCTTCTTCATAATGTAGCTAGTTGAAAGAGAAATGATCAACAAAAAAAACCCTTAAGTTTCTAAAAAAAGGAGGAAAAAAATCCTTTCAGGTGATGCAAAGAACATGAAGCTCTTTGTGGATTTCATATTTACTATGTAATTGATGATGATCCTTCTATCCTTGTGTCTCTTGGATCCCCTACAGTGTAAGTCCAGCCCAACCAAATCTCCATACACTTTGGAAACCGTTCTGAGAAAATCTGTTAAAACTGTCATTCTCAAGCCAAAAGTTAGATTTAAACAAGTGTGTGGAACAACCCATTTGGGGAATTGCATAAATTTGCCACAGCCTTATCTTTACCTTGTAAAAAAAACCTCACTGCCTTTCCCTTCCTGCAGCACAGTTATACTGACTTACCCAGCTGCAGATCAAAACAATTCCTTTCTTTTTATCTGAGCAAACCTAGCACATGACAGCCAGATATAAAATTGGAGTTAAATATTCTGCCTGTCTGACTTGTTACTGGTTACCTTCATTAAGCTTTTGGCTTCTGACTGCTCTTACTCTTTTCCTGAATGTCTCAGTTAAAGCAATTCCACTTTGTTTTTCTTCTGACCATTCCAGGCTTGAAGTCTACCCAGATTCCTCTCTGCAATGAAGTCTCTACAGAAAGGTCACATACAGTGGACAGAAGGAGAAAGGAAAGCATATAGAATCATAAAATCATAGGATGGAAGGGACCTTAAAGATCATATAGTTCCAACATCCCTGCCCTGGGCAAGAGACACCTTCCACTAGAAAGGTGTGTACGGGAAGCCCAGAGACAGCTTTTCCCTCCTCACAAACGAGTCAGAGACAACAACGTCCTCTGTGCATGAGGTCTTATAAGCAGAAGCTGGTTTCTAAATTGCTGACAGCCTGATTCTTCCTCTCGCCTCTACAGCTCCGATGGCAGCAGAGCTGAAGCTGCAGACAACCCATCTTTTTCTTTTTTATTCCCTCTTTTGCCAGATTGTTTTCCTGGTCCAGCCAGTCTCTAGCTAGAACTGCCTTGGCTCACCCTCAGCCACGCAAGTGCTAGTGCTGGCACAAGGGAGGCAAATGGGGTCACTTCTCTTTGGTTGACTTTGATTACCTTAAGCCAATTGTTGTGCTGAAGCCCTGAGAACAGTACTGGTATAATATCGCACTCAGAATGAATTCCTCCTGGTTTGCACACTAGTATGAGCGAGTTCTGACTTTTGAGGTATTCTCTCCAGGATGTTGGGTCTCCTTGAGCTCCTGCCTGCTACTGCCAACGCCGCCCACGTGCAACCGACACGGAAATGCACCTGGTTTTGCCCTAACTAGCTCTGACTGGTGTCAGTCTGCACTTTGACTGTTTTAATACTAACATACACAGTGTGCGTACAGAAAATAAAGAAACCCCCCCCCACACACTGGTCTGGTATGCATAGTATGGATGGGATTGATTTAGATGGGATTGATTTGGATGGGAATAGTCAAATTATTGATTTGAGTATTCCTTATTCCTAGCTATGAGTCACTGTGAGACAATAAAATCTCAAAAACTATATTTATTTGCAATAAAAGCATTGGAAGTGCTGACTGGAAGCTACAAATACAAATGACAGAAAACAGGGTGCTAAGAATGGGGTTCTTTTAGGTCCCTAGAAAATCAATTTGTCTAGAGAAAATCTGAAGGAATGAGGGAGAAAGAGGATCATTCTATCTAGACCCATCACACTAAACTATTTTAGAAAATCACTTTGGTCTCATGCTACCTTACAAGAAAATTTATCCCAAACAGGATTTTCACAACTTATGCATCAATTCAGAAGAAAGCAAAGATTGTTCAAACAGAAATTATTTAAAATTAAACTGATAGGAGTAGGACATTTTTTTTGTGTATTAAGAAAAAGCATTCCAACTTACTGTATTAAGGGATAGCTTAGAAATGGCTTACACATTTATTAAACAATGTCAGAGAAAATAACATCTGGAGGAGCTAATGTTTGAAGAGAAATTTGAAAGCACTTCTAAGCCAACATATAAGCATAAAACTTTAGTTCAGTATATTCTATAATTGACTAACCAGGCTATACACACACATGCACTCCTATAAAAATCTATATATTTAGCCACTTGTGCCATAAAACACATTTTAAAAATATATACAAGTCTCTAAAGAATTTGACCATTAACTACAAGCTGTATTATGTCAGCACAGAGCTTGAGGTCAATTGGAAATCTCCAGTACCTGCTTAGCTGGAAAAATCAGTCTCTGAGTTTCCTGCAGTTTTTAGCAATAGGCAGAAAAAAAATAGCATACTAACTGCAAGACTGCAGATGCAATCTAGGCGAAGATAAGACCCCATTCTTGAAGGAATTCCTACAACTTCTGCCATTTTCAGTAGCACTTGATAATCCTTAGTACTAGCTTTCTGATTGCCAGAATAATTCAGCATCGGTACTGGCAATTATTTTGAAGCTTTCAGATATGGATGTAGCAATTTATCTGGAGCTTTGTAAATCTACAGTAGATTTCCTTGATTGCTGGACCAGTTTTCACCTGAAAACTCAACTTTATTCATAGGTCTTATCATTTTTGCCTTAGATGTTTGATTTGAAATAACTAAAATGTATTTTAAAGCCACCTAATAAAGAAATATATGTAAGAACTTCCTTATATTTGGTGTAAAAATGAGTGTCTGTGCATTTTGCAATTACGGAGTACTTCACAAACATGATGAGGAGTACTTGTGCCTCCCTCTGAAAATACCACCACAGTAGACTTGCAGTAGTTCAGGATTCCCTGAATGTGAAAAGCAGGACCATGGTTAGGCCATAAATATGTCGGCTTGTGCCTGGGAAGAACACAAACAAGTGGCACATCTCTAGCAGGAGAATGAAGGAAATTCTAGGACTTACAGTTTCCTCGTAACTCTTAATTCAGTGCCGTCCTAGAAAAAGGATTTGCTGCTTAGTCTGACACTTTCTTTAATTTTGAAACTATTTTTTAGCCTCTGTTTGCATCACTTACTTCTGGGGTGATCTTAACAAACAAATGTAATGAGATGGATGAGAATGATGGGATGACTGAAAGCCCCAATGCTTCGAAGTAATTGCCTCATAGCAGTAGAAGAAGGTAATGCTTGTCAGGAGGGTTTTTGTTTCATTCATATATCAATGAAGTGCATCAAGAAGAGTGTGGCCAGTAGGTCGAGGGAGGTCATCCTCCCCTTCTACTCTGCCCTGGTGAGGCCGCATCTGGAGTGCTGTGTCCAGTTCTGGGCTCCCTGGTTCAAGAAGGACAGGGAACTGCTGGAGAGAGTCCAGCAAAGGACTACAAAGATGATGAGGGGATTGGAACATCTTCCTTATGAGGAAAGGCTCAGGGACTTGGGGCTTTTTAGTCTAGAAAAAAGAAGACTCAGGGGGGGTCTTATCAATACTTATAAATACTTATAAATACTTAAGGGGAGGGTGCCAGGTAGATGAGAATAGTCTATTTTCAGTGGTGCCCAGTGATAGAACAAGAGGTAACGGGCACAAACTTGAACATAGGAAGTTCCACCTTAACATGAGGAGGAACTTCTTTCCTTTGAGGGTGGCAGAGCACTGGAACAGGCTGTCCAGAGAGATTGTGGAGTCTCCCACACTGGAGACATTCAAAACCCACCTGGAGGCCGTCCTGTGCAACTGCTGTAGGTGTCCCTGCTGTGGCAGGGGGGTTGGACTAAATGATCTCCAGAGGTCCCTTCCAACCCTGACCATTCTGTGATTCTGTGATATATATACACACACATATATATACACACACACACATAAACTATTGCTTCTGTCTAATTCTTGTTAAAAAACTGAGCGGGGGAAAGAAGGAAGGTGAAATGTCTTGTATAATCTCATTCAGCTGTCCTTGGTCAGTGCCCCTTTTTTGCATAGACAACCTACGTGCTCCTGACTATTCAGACATTACTGGACAGAGCTGTTTTTTATGTGTCTTTTACATTTATACAAACTGTAAGGCATCTTTATGCCAAGTACCTCTGGACCTATGTCCAGATTTCACTAATGGAGCCTCAGTAACTTCTGCTTCTTGCAGCTGTTTTCATTCCCTTGAATACACTCTCTGTTACCCAGCTGCTTAATGCTGCTGTTGATCACAAAGGATATTTGAATCAGGCTTTGGTACACAGCAAGTCATTTATGTCTAGAAGCACATTTTTTATATTCACCCTTATTTCCTCAGACCTATTTCCTCTCAGGCATCCCTCATCCTTGTTTCTTCCTCAGGCTGAATGCATTCTGCTACAGTGACCCCAGCAAAACACCCCAGTGTGAGAAGTGTGACTGTAGGATGGAGCTCAGATGGATCTAACAGCCTGTGTTTGGGAGAAACCTGTGTTCCTCAGCAAATAAAAATAGATACAAAAACCAGCTAACACTTTCCAAGCCTGGGTGGCCTTCAGTCAGGAAACCTTTTGTGGCTGGATGATTTTGCTGCAATTTCTAATGGTGTTAACAACACATGTGAATACTCAGCACTTAGTACTAATTTGTAATGCAGTAATAGCTAGTACCCCATACACAAGATTGGCTGTTGTGTGCACTCTGAGGGGCATCCATCTTTTCCTGGGATGTAGTAGAAAGCCCTATGAACTCCTTTCAAGACAGATAACTAATATAAGGACACGTGGGTGACTTGCCCAATTTGCCAGCACAGCACATCAGTTACATGTAGTTGAGAGGCGAGAGGGTTATCTAGAGCTGTGTCTATACTGCAGGCTGTACCTCAGCAGGCTGACTCTGAGACAAACTTCATTTGTTTAAACCTACTTTGTGTTTCCCAGCACTGCAAGAACACAGGTACAGCCTGAAAAAGCTGGTCACTACTGCTGTTAAACTCCCTCAGTTTGGAGGTGATTATGTCGCTTAGCCATCCACAGAAATTGGGGATGTTTGTCTCTCATCAGATAGAGAAGCACTCAGTGGTTTTTGGCACTCCCTCAGCAGGAACTGCTCTCTGGCTCGCCCCAGCCCTCCCACGCGTCCCGCAGATGGCCAGGGGCTGGCCGCAGCCAGGCGTGCCATCCCGCTGCCGCAGCCACGCGACAGAGCAAGGGATGTGCTGCCCTGGAGTCATTCATCCAGAAAGCACATCAAACCTCTCAACCTTAATGTAAACAGAATTCCTGTAAGGACTGAGGAACCTTAAAGATGCATATATTATATGTCTGGAAGAACAAGATTCAAAAGGAAAAAGACTTCTTTTTTTAAAAAGTTATATGCAGGCTACCATTCTAGATCAGAACAGCAATACGAAAACCAAGCACAATTCAGTCATTCTGACAGTCTGGTTTTCACGTCCATGCTAGGCAAATATAAATAATCATTTACACTTTCAATTTCTTCTCATCCTCCTCATTTTTGCTTTGTTTCTTCTGCAATTACAGTAAGAGCTGAGTACCAGCGGTTCTGTTAGACCTTACAGCAGAAGAGTCTTTTAGCTTTTGACTTGTAAATCAGATTGGGGAAGATGTCTGACACTGTTTTCATGATTAACACCACATGTGGCTGGTTGTTACACAGAACACAATACTTGCGCTAGCACTATATTTGGCAATTTTTTTTTCTGCACTAGACCTGAACACACAAATCAGTGTTAACAGTGACATGAATCCACAAAACCAAACTAGGTGATTACTCCCCTCTCATGTATGTGCTGCCACATGCGCAGTGTGTGGAAATCTCTCACTGCTCTGCAGCATGGTCTTTGAGATCAACGTGCACGTCTGCACATTGCCAGATTCACTTTCCCAGTGGAAACAATGGTTTGTGATTACAGCACATATTTCACAGCATGGCATGCAAGCTAACTCGTATAGTATTGCAAAGTCTCAGAAGGCTGGACAAACACATGACAGGTTTGAACCACCTTGTTAAATTTCTGGAAGTGAGTTGGTATTTAGCACAGATGATACCTAAAGACTATCACCATGGAAGTATAACAAGTCTTATGTGGACTTCTGAGGCAAAAGCTGGCCCAGTTCACTCTTCTAACTGTTCTTATCTGAATATTTTCATTAGCTTCTAACACTCTGCTGTTTTTTTGGGCGATATGTGCATCACAAGGCTGATTTTATTGCTTCATTTCTTCTGTAATTTCCCATCTATGTAATTGCTTTTGCTGCCCTCTGCCTTTAATCTGTCAGACCATCTTTGCCTCACTGTCAGATGAGACACATTATTTATGATGTAGTAAGTTGTGGAACTTCTATAAAGGAGTGACTAACAACACTGTAAGTTTGGGCATAAATTTTGCAGGATACTCTCTTTTAGCAAATCCTAGCCCTTCACCTGAAAAGAAGCAGATTTGTGTCAACAATTGGTGGTTGCTTTACAATGTTGACAAGCATCTGCCAGCCCAGCTAAAAGCAGTTCATTTCCAGTTTAAGGTGTCCCCAGCCCAGCTCCTAATGCAGGGATGACAGCCTTGGATACAGATTAAGACTGATCTCCTCCTTCACTTCCTTCAAGTGCAACCAACATATGCACCAGCTTGCACAGCAGTTTCTGGGTTCTGTCTTGAAACCTTTGAGATCTTCTTGAGACTTCTGGGATCATCAGGCATGTCTTCAAGGAAAGAGTATCTTGTTCCTCCTGGGAGAGGACAGCAGGAGGTTGTGACTTTCTGTAACCTCCAGCATCTTCTAACAAGCTCTGTCAACTGTTCTTCACTAAAGGGTGCTTGAAGCACCTGTCCCAGATGACTCCAGAATGGGGTTAGACACCCTCACCATAGGTGCTGGGGAGAGGCCTCTTTAAGTGCCAGACTAGGGTGCAGCTCACAGAGGAAGCAAATTTTATGGGAGGGGCTTGAAAATGCAGAGATATATCCAGACATGGTAGTGATGCCCCATATAGGCCCACTGCCCCAGTGACCTCAGAGACCTTGACCCAGACAAAGATTCCAAACTAGAAGGTGGCTCTCCAAGCCTGGGGCTGCAGGTGGCTAGAGCTTGGGGTAGATGGGTTCCTTGCCTGCAGGAGGTGTGCGCTGGTAGAGGCCAGCAGACTGCACAGCATCAAAGGTGATGAGAAAGGGACTGATGGGCTGTTCTCTGAGGCTGTGCAGCTTTGGTAGCCTGAAACCCCAGCTGTACCAAAGGATGGTCAGCCAGAATGTCTGTCCAGAGTGCCAGGTTGAGAAATGGAAACTCCTGTAGTGGTGAAAGCTGGAAGCTTATAACTTCTGATGCTAGAAGTATGGCTTGTGCTCCACACTGCAGATTTGCAACTGCAGAATGAATAGGTCAGTACCCTGGTAGCAGATTAGGGTTAATGAGCTCTTGCCAATAAAGCTTCTGAGCCGGCTGAGCCTGATCCATGCAAAAAGCGCCAGGAGGAAATGGTGAGTGATAGTGGTGGGAGACTCCCTGCTGCAGGGGACAGAGGCCCTGCCTGCTAACATGACTTGCCTTCTAGGGCTGTTTTGCTGCTGCTTAGATCTGGGATACTCTGGAGAGACTGCCTGGGCATTCCCACCCCTTGGACTGTTTCCCGCTTGATGTTCATTTATGTGGATATTCCTTGCCTGTTCAGGGACCTACTTAGAAGAATCCTAGTAGAGAACATGCTGGAAAGAAGAGAGGTCTAGGGGAGTGTTTTGGTTTTGTTTGGGTTTTTTGTGTTGCTTGGGGCTTTTTTTTGGTGTTGGGTTTTTTTCCCCTTCTGGTCACCCTTATCTGCAAGAAAGGCAAGAAGAACAACACAGGGAGGAAAGACTGATACACCAGATGTCTGTGCTGTCATTCAGAGAGACCTCAGTAAGCTGGAGAAATGGGCCAACAGTAACCTTTTGAAGTTCAGTCAAGGTAAATGCAAAGTTCTTCACTGGGGGAGGAATAACTCCAATCATCAGTACCAGCTGAAAAGTGACTTTGCAGAAGGTGGGGGTCTTGGTGAATAACAAGGTGCCCATGAGTCAGCAATGCACTGGTGGCAAAGCAAGCCAACAATATCGTGAGCCGCATTAAGAATAGAATTTCCAGCAGGTTGAAGGGGGTGATCCTTCCCTTCTGCTGAGCACTGGAGAGACACCTTTGGAGTACTGGGTTCAGTGCTGGGCTCCCCAGTACAAAAGAGATATGGTCATACAGGAATAAGCTTATCAAAGGGTGACAATGAAGATTAAGGGACTGGGAACATCTGTCATGAGGAGAGGCTGAGAGAACGGGAGTTACTCAGCCTGGAGAACAGAAGGCTCAGGGGGATCAATGTGTATAAATACACGGTGGTGGAAGGAGATGTGTGGGTGGGGAAAGCAGAGAAAACAGAGCTCTTCTTGGTGGTGCCCAGTGACAGGCAAAGAAACATTAGACACAAAATGAAATGCAGGAAATATTTATATCTAAATTTAAGAAATTGTTTTTTCAATGAGGGCAGTTGAACACTGGAATAGGTAGCCCAGAGAGGCTGTGGAGTGTCCATGCTTGAAGACATTCAAAATCCAGCTGAGCATGGTCCTAGAAAACCTGTTTTAACTGACTCTGCTTTGTGCAGTTAGACTAGGTGATGTCCAGCAGTGCTTTCCACCTTCAGCTTTTCACCCTGTGATCTCATGACCTGTAAATATAAAGATTTCTAGTGCTTTGGGAGGGAGTACTATACAATCTGAGGGAACTTCTTTTAAACTTGAAATTTATTATTGCTTGTGGAAAGTATCTCGTGTCGGCTTGCAAGTCACTATAATTTAGTGAATATGGAATTTTTACTTTCTTGAAAAAAGATGCTTATGCAATTGTGATGAAAACACTATCAGCTGCTTCTTTGAAGTAATTAATGTATTTTCACTGCGATCATCACATGCTAGTCAACAACAGCATGATGACAGTCTTAAGTGGGGATACTTGTAAACATTAGAATCATAGAATGGTTAGAGCTGGAAGGGACCATAAAGATCATCTCGTTCCTACCCCCCTGCCCTGGGCAGGGACACCTCCCACCAGCCCAGGTTGCTCAAAGCCCCATCCAGCCTGGCCTTGAACACCTCCAGGGATGGGGCATCCACAGCTTCCCTGGGCAATTTGTTCCAGTGCCTCACCACAGTGCCTCAACGAAAACTCTCTTCCTGATATCTAATCGAAATCTACCCTCTTTCACTTTAAAAAGTAGGAAAAATCACATTTCCTTATTCTTTTCTTTTTCCATCTTGCAGCCTTTTCCACTGAAACCTGGGAGAGAAAAAAAAAAAAAAGTTTGGCCAGCTAGTTGTAAAGTGTTTTCATTCAAAACTATTCTTATCTGTGTTTGATGTCAGGGTCCTTTCAGTGATAAAGGATTACTCTGGTGTTTGAGCCTTTCAAGATTATGTAGGGAAGCACACTGTTCCGAGAGAGAGAAGTTAGATTTCACAGCCATCACTGGTCATCCAATCATTGCAGCATAGTTTACAGAACACATTAGTGATGTGCCAAAAAATCTTCCATGTGCTAACTTCCACAGGAGCAGACGGGAAGCACGGTTAGGGTACAGAGCTGGGAATTTTCTCTGGATATTTTGAATATGTAGTCTTTTTTACGGGTAGAAAACCTAACTAACTTTGTTTTTTCTAAAACATTTGACAATTTTGTTCAGCTACGCTTAATGTTTTTTTCTTCACTGAGGACAAAGGGAAGTTTGGAAGACAGTTTTATTGACTGTCTAGAGTACTTTATATTCCAGTTTCTCTTGTCACCTACACAAGTAATCACATGTGTTTTCAGCTTAGTTCCAATGCTTTCAGCCAGACCGATGTCTGGGGTTTTATTTCACAGAGTGTCTGGGCTCTGGCTGAGCGGATTCAGAGCTCCGTTGAGCATTCCCTGCTTCCATACAGAGCACATACAGAACATATGCTTCACACATCTGCCAAGAATCAGAACTGTTCTCTGCTCTGCCATGCTGCATTTTTCTTATTCTCCTAAAGCACAAAAGGGTGTCCTACTATCCTTTCTTATCTATCCATCAAACTAGTTTTCTTCATGTCACACCATTGACCTGTAGTTCTGAGGATTTGCTGTGCCAGTACCTAGGCAGCAGTATCGTAAGAGTTATTTTTTACTGTGTTATGTCTCCTGGTTTTTAACTGTCAGTTTCTACAAATGATGCTTCTTCCATATCAGGCTACAGGTACAAATCCAGAGATACGGCTCACCTGAGTACATTCTCATGGACTGGATGCTCAGCAGCTACTTGTTCTTTCTTAGTGTGGGTGCTTTTTTGGTGGTCAGTGGGTGGTTGTATGTTTGTTTGGTTTGTTCTTTAAGTTCTCTTCCTTTTTTTGCTTTCTTACTCATTTTTGTGTTCATGCTCTATACAGTAAACGTTGCTGACTAGCTTGTTTAAAACAATGTTCAACGGAAGCCCAAAGCAAGAAAATTCATCCATAATTCCTATGGGTACCTACATGGTAAAAAGTAAGGAAACCACCTTTTGGGCAAGCACTGGGCGAACAGATACCAAAGACAGGGCTGTTCTGGAAGCATTGTCTGTATAAGCTTTAGAGATGTGGCCCTCAGTGCCCTTGGAATGGTTCTGCTTTGTTCTTTCTCTGATGCCTGTAGTGCTGATATCAACTGCTTGGGGATGTAGAGATGTTCACTGCTACAGACTTTACAAGTGCTCTTAAATGAACTATTTCTGAATTCTGAGTAACATATATATGCCTGGGAGAACACACAGTATAAGCAGAAAGAAATCTGATTGTATGAAACAAAAATAAGAACATCTGTTTCAGCTTGGGGTAAGAGAAGAAGCAAAAAGAGACAGACTTCAGTAAGGTTTTTAATCGGGTATTGCGTAATAGCCCTGTAGCCAGGTTGTAGCCAAAGTAGATATGGTGGGTGAAAAGCTACTTGGGTTGCCAGATTTAGGGTAGTGTTCAGCTCTTCGAAATGTCTCACTTAAATTGGGCATCCTTTCAAAGAGTTCAGGTATTTTAATACATAACAACAAGCTACTGTGTGAAATCTAACTTTCAGGCCACAAATGAAGTTCCTGAGGGGTTGGTATTGTGCCTATACTGTTTAATGTATCTGCTGAAAACCTGGAGAACAGGACAGGATTGAAGTTTTACCTGATTCACAGGTGGCATCCTGTGGGGTTAGTGTCAAACCACAGCAGGGTAGGGCTGCCTTTCAGAGGAATGAACCAAGAGAAGCACCACACATTTCAACAAAGACAAATGTGAAGTCCTACATCCAGGACAGACTAACCCTGTGCATCAAGACACATAGGGAAGTGACCGATATTTAACAGACTAAAAATGTGTTCAGTGTGTCCTTGCAGTACGTAGGCTGGCTGCATAATGGACTACTTTATAAAGAGCATAGCCGGAAGGTCAAGGCAAATGATTATTTCTTTCTGCTTAGCGCTTCTGAGATCTAATCTGAAATACTGTGTCCAATTTCATGCATACCCACCCCTTCCCCAGGAAATCTCTACATCTCCAATCTACATACCTGAAGACAGAATTAGAAGACAGCCAAATTCTTCTCAGAAGGCCACAGCAAGAAAATAAGAAGCAAAAGTCACAATTAGCAATAGCAGAAATTCTGACTGTAATAACTTTTTTCTTGTATTCAAGAAGGTTTAACCACTGGGTCAGGTTGTCTAGAGACCCTGTGGAAGTTCTGTCCTCAGAAACTTTCAAAACACCTGGTAAGCGTGTTATATATGTGTGTTATAACACCCAAGTTATTTGATCTAACCTTGAAGTTAGCCATCCTCTGAGCAAGAAGCTGAATTAGAGACCTCCACAACTCTTTCCAACTCATTTTTTCTGTTTCTGTGAGTCTAATATTTACTTAGGGGGAAAAAAAAGGATTAAAAGAGCTTGAGAGGAAATATGGTGAAAAGTAATCATAGCAGTAGCAGTCAGTAACACATAAGGGATGTGGGTAAAGAGTACTCTTGTTCTTCTGGTAAATCAAACTATTTCTGGTGCACGTTAATATGTCCTGTTGGTGCATTCTGGATTAAGTGACTGTCAGAATCAAGTTCCAGAGGAATTTTTTCTCCCTGTCATTACATCAACGGGGACAGTTGAATGATCTGAGTTGCGTCTAGCTCCATTCTGATAAAGGAAGATGCCTTGAATCTTTTCTGGTCTTTTCCTGTGACACAGTCGTAGCTTTTGGTCTTTTACTATGGGTCTTGAATGTGATAATATTGCTATGCAAACCTCACCCTAGCAATTCCCCACTTCTATGGCTGTTCTAAAGATACTTATCTGCCATAAAATTTTGGGGTTTTTGTTAGAGCATTGCTTTCTGACTAAGTAATCCTGTGGTGTCTAAGGGTAGACCCAAGGTCCCTTTTGAGGTTTCCTGTAGCCTGTATTTCTATAATTTCTAACTTTTTTTGTTTTGAGAGACATAGGAAAATTCTTCACAGCTCTGTGGGATCAGATTGGAGTACATGTTACAGACTCTAAAACTTCCTTTATTTTGTGTGAAATATATGCTTTTTCCTTGTTCTTGTCTTGTTATTTTTGGAAGTAGGGAGCATTCCCGAGCAGTATGCCAGTGTGTTGGCAGGTACTGAGCTAATGATGTGAAGTGCTTCTACACAGTGTCAGGGTGAAGAATGCCAGTCTAAGCTTTCAACAATCTCCTTCGCTCCTAAATAGAAAACAACGGTGCTCTGTAAACGCTGAAAGCTGAGGGTTAGACTGCTGCTTTGGTGAAGAAAACTGGTGGAAATGGCCAGACGACAGCTCGCCTAGCAGCGGAGCCAATGCAAATAGCTTGAGACCATATTGCAGAGCAGAGTCAATAATGCCTGGCAGTAGCCTGTTAGTCTGGCAATCCAAAGCTGCTGCAATAGTTTCAGGTTTCTTCCAGGTCACCAGCTAAAAGATTCTTAGAGCCACTCCAGCCTGAATAAAGGGAAATAAAGTGGACACGTATGTTGTTCCAATGCAAACAGCCACACTGAGCCATCCTTTCCAGTATGTAAGTGGCACAGCACAAATGCAGATTGACTGTGAACATTGGTATCTGTACTTTCCTAAACTTCATTTTTTAAAACCAACTTTGGATGCATACAAAGGGAATAATGACAAATACACACCCAAGAGGAAGGGTGGATTATATTGCTATTTTTATAACTGTCATAATTCATGCTTATTTGAAATCATCCTCAGCCAAGATCTCTTGCATTAAATTACCTTTTCCTATACTCTCTGGGCTGACTAAGTAGTTAGAGAGGTGAAAAAGTTCAAAGAACTTTGTCCCAGATGTGTATGTATGAAAAGGCAACCAGATGTTAGAGGGGATATGATCAAGGGAGTCTTTGGTTCTGCTATCACTACTGGAATAGAGAAGCAGCCTTAATATAAATAGTATCCGAATATAAATATATAAGCATTTATATGCATTGTAAATATATATATTTACACATGAAAGGGAACAGAATTAGAACTGTGCACCTCAGTGGCAGAAAGAAATATATGAGCAAAAATAAAGTAAATAACCTACTGTCTTTTACTATAAGATTTCTTTTTACTGCCATCTGGCATGGTGACAAACATCTCCCTAATTCCCTGTGATTTCAGAACAGAGTATCTGGGCATGATCAAATGCAAAGGTGTCCATTAGAGCTAAAACGAGTCTCTGGACCTAAATCAATGTTGCTGTAAATGTCTTTAGAACTGCAGAATTTTAGCAGTGAAGGGATATAATTCATACTGCCAGTGGATTCTTCTGATTTCAGCCTATATGACTTGTTCAGACATTTCAGAACAACTCTCAAATGATTTTAGAGTATTTTGGACCAAGGAGGTGTTAATTATTTTTGATGTGTTTCAAATAACAATTCAAAGGTGAGATTCTGCTGGCCAAAAGCAGATCATATAGATAGATCAATAAGCATCAAAGTTGGAACTAGTCACCCAGGGTCCCTTTTGCAGTCACTGGAAATAAACAGAAATAATAAACCAACTCATCCAAATGTGGGAGTGAAAAGTGAGTCAGCCTAAGTTGTTCCCTAGAGGTTTCTATTTCTCTTCACTGCCTGAGAAGGGAGCCTGGAGTGATCAGCTCAAATGTGGACATGTACCTTGCAAGTCAAATGGTAAGAATTACACCTGAATGCTTCAGTTAATTTGCATTGGACTTTTGAGTACTTCAACTCCAAAATCAAGTGTAGAACATCCTAAATATACTTGGAATTTTAGTTTTAGATATGTCTCTTCCAGCCTTCCACTCCTGTCATTGACTGGCTCCATCAGAGAGCAGAAAAGATACAGTAAGACTTCCATGCAGGCATATACCTTGGTCTCGCCTTCTCCTTTCCCCCTCTGTACATGTAGATATCTATTCATTATTCTCTCTAGACCTCCTTGTTCCAGAGATCTTAGTCTTTCTAATATTCTGAGATGACCATCCATTTTCTTCCCTGCTCTTTTTTTCTTTTTCTTCACTAATCTTTGAGTCACCATTTAAATGTGTTTTTACTCTCTTTATATCAAAAATTAAATTCCATTGTTATTAGCCATGTTGTTATGGAGTCACATCCACCAAACCCACCCTGGATTCTCTCAGGTAAAGCATGTTTTTCACTCCCCAAAGATCACCTCCACATTTTTTCTGAAGCATTCATAAGCAAACTTTCAGAGAATAGTTGAGGTTGGAAGGCACGTCCACAGGTTATCTGGTCCAACTCCCCTGCTCACGAAGGACCACCTAGAGCCAGTTGCCCAAGGCAACATCCAGATGGCTTTCAAATATCTCCAAGTTGGGAGATTCCACAGCATCTCTGGAGTCTGACCACAACCTCCACAACCTCTGTGGAGTCCTTCAACTAATATTATGTCCTCCTCTGATGGTCCCCCAATGTCTTCAGTTCTGTTATCTCCACTTTTCTTGAAAACTTGTTCTCCTTTGGGTTTTGGGAAACTAACATTTCCTGGCTCTTTTTCCATTTGATTCCTCCTGTATACTTAAGATGATCTTTCTTCTTTTCCCTTTCTGTTCTTTGTGATTCTTTTGTTCTGTTTTCTTTTCACTGTATTTTCTGTATTTAAGTAATTCTTTCTGCAAATACAAATTGTGGTGCATACTCTGAATGGAAAACTTGTAGTAGTTGCTGCTCCTTTTGCTTTATCCTGTTTTATATAATTTCCTGTGTTCCCTGTTGCCTTTCCTCAATCATGTTGACATTCAGGATGGTGATCTGCCTGGTCATAGCCATAGTCATACACTAGATCACCACACCTGGACAATATCAATGTGGTCATGTTCTCTCATATAACAAGTCAAGGGTACGTCCTTTCCTACCCATCTTCAGCTAAAAGTCTTGTCCAGGCTTTCATCATCTTGCACTTCTGTTATAAAAAAAATCCTTTGTCTAGCTTTGGCAAATGTATTCTTATACACCAAACCTGCTTTGACAGCTATTGCAATGTCCCATCCATTTTGTCTTACTTGTGACCTCCCTTGCCACATGCACTATCCCACCAGCTTGCCTTAATTTTAAGGGTCCTCCTATTATCTCTGATTCAATATTGAAACACCAGCTTAATCTCCAACCTTATTACTACTTTTCACCACCCATTTTTCAAGCTTTATGAATTTTAAAGCAAGTGACTTTGATTTTTTTTTTTTTTTTTTTTTTACTCCTTCGTGCTCCTCATATTTCATTTAATGTAGCTGTTGTGTTATTTCCCTCAAAATCCTTCCTTAAACTTTCTTTCCACAACAGAGGAGGACACTAGCAGTTGCTAAACTGGTGATGTGCTGTGATAAATTTTGTCTCATGACTTTCTCACAGTCCCTGATTTGTCTGACTGCATTTATTTTTTCCTATACTGGATTCAAGTATGAACTCTCCTGATAAAGGGCAATAACTTTGTTGCCGTTTCTTAATGCCATGTCATGCAAAAGGACTTGGTGCATGAGTCAGTTTTCAGTAGTCTATTAATGAAATAAATTCAAAATTTAAAATGTATTTGTAATACAATTGTGCTGTACACATGCTGTAACATCATTCTTATCCATTTATTAGGCTAATATTTGTGCCCGTGAGCTGCCAAGTAAAGATTTCAATCCTTTCCATGCACGAGACGAATGTAGCCAGATTGTGTGCTTCTAGATCCATGCCATCTTGAGTAGAAGACTCTAGTGTCTGAATTTGTGAAAATATTTACTTCATAGCCAGCTATGGTGTGTGGCTTTCAAAGTCTCAGTGTTTTTCGAGCTTGCCAGGTGCAGGGATGAGGAGGAGGGAGACCTGAGCACTTGACCCAAGATGGCCAACAGGATTATCCCATACCATGAACATCACATTCAATATAAATCAGAAAGTTTGCTGCGAAGTGCTCCGTCCCTTGATGGCTGCCATCCTGAGAACTTCTTGCCCCAGAGCCAGACCCTTGAGCCCTTCCCTTCCTCCTGAAGCCATAGCGCTCACAGTGTCCGACATTTGCTGTCCACTGATGGGAGTGCCACAGCTTCTGACTGATATAGTTGGCTGAATATAATCTTTGTGTACTTTGTATTGGTATCAGGATCAATATTGGTTCTTCAGTGCTATTAATGTTAATTATCTAATCTTATTCTATTAAATCTGTTTATATTTCAGCCCCCTGGCTTCCTTGGGTTTTTTGCAATTCTCTTTCCTGAGTGGGGAGGGGTCATCAGGTGATAGAACAATTGTCTAGATGATAATAAATCATTGTGGGTTTCTCAAACCATACTGATGGTACAGAAAGTAATAAGGCAACATTAGAAAAACTGACAGCTAAAATGTATTCTTGACTGCAGTAAGCTCTTCAAGATTTATCTCTGTGAACCAGTGCACTAGAAGCATTCTGTTGTCACTGTCATCTTCAAATATTTTTCTGCTGTGTCTTTAAAATACATGTTCTGTGACTCTGATACTTACATGCTACTGCTATTTAGACACCTAATAAGTCAATAGGAGTTGAGATAAGCACCAAGGGACTATCAGTGACTGTAGTTGGCTGGAATTGTATTGAAGTCTATGAAACTTCTTTAGTTTACAGTCACTAAGGATCTAGTAGACAGTCTGCAAAAACCCGAGAGTTTCGTGCTGGCTCCTTTACAAGTGTAGCAGTTCAAACAGAGTCTGGCAGTGGATTAATAATGTGACTCATGGATGTGACAGTCGCTGGGACCTTGTTATAGTCAGAACCAGACTGGAATGTGAGAACTGTAAATCATAAAATGGTCTGAAAATACATGAAATCTTATTGAACTGATGATAGAAAAACAGTTTAAACTTGTGACATCTCCTGAGCTTCTTTTATCAGGTTTTCAGGATTTAAAGGGAAAGTTCAGGGTGAGAAGAAACTAGTGATGAGATTTTTTTTTTTGCTAAGTGTAGACAATGATTTAAAGTGTACATTGTTCATAAATCTTATTCAAATCTGTATGCTTTCAGATGCTCATATTAAAATTCACAAAGTTTAAGAACTGTGGTACCCAGAGGGATCATAAAGTACATTCACTTTTTTCATATGAAAAACGGAATAAATCTCCAAGCTGGGTTTTATCCAATGCTTCTTTTTTTCATTCTATTTTATTTTATAAGAGCTCTGCATGCTTTTTATGAGAACTTATAGTCTGTTGATATAAAAAGACACACTGAGTTCACTGCATGATAAACCTTGGTGCAATCTAGCATGCAGTAAGATGATGTGTTCCAAGTGAGGACAACTGTAAAACATGAAAATAATTCTTTAGATAGCATAGTAATCCATTTATCAGTGCTTGCCATTGATTAAGTAGTTCTTAATCTGTGTTTTCACTGCATCCCTTCACTTTTCACAATATTTGCATCTTCCTAAAATGGAATTTTTCTCACAGAGTCCTTTTCCAACAATCATGTTTCTTTAAATGAAAGTAAAATTTCATCATACCTCATTTTGTATGACTAACTATCCTGTAGAAGTCATCCTGGTTGCACTTGCTTCTAGCTAAGCAATGCAACCTTGAACAATGGCTGTTGCAGTCCAAGACCTATTTGAGAGCAGATCCACTCATACAAAAATTCTTAAGCACAGATCTTCTTCCTGTTCTTTCAGGTATAGGGCGAAAGGACCATCAATTTATGGCAATACTCGAAATGGTTCTGTTCTTTCTTACCATCAGCCAGAGCAGTTAATCCATGGCCAAGCGAAGAATTATCTAAACATTTGCTACCTTTCTGGACACATGGAGAACGCGAATTGCCATAAGAACAGGGGCTAATATATCTCTGAAGCAACTATGAAAGCTCTTTGGAAATTAGATCACTTTATTCTGTCAAATTTATCCCTGATTTGAAGAAATAAAATTATTTCTCTTTCAACAACCAGTAAGAGGCTTGGGGAGGTCAAGAAGGAGTAAAATCTTCTTGGATTTGAGGGCTGAAGAGAAAAGAGACTGTTTGACATCTTTTGAAGGTAAGTGTGGAAGCAATTAGTTATTAGTTTTGGCCACAAAAGAGCTCTACAGGGAAAGAGGGCTCAAGACACATACCTCCTTAGAACAACAGATTGTGTTATTTCTAAATTTCAATGACTTGCAAATTGTTGAGTACTTCAGCTGGAAAAAATAAGGCTCATTTCAATCTCTCTATTGCAGGTAAAATTTTTAAAAAGTAGCAATAATTATTTATATGCTTTGACCTTTCAAATGAGCTCATCCATATAACTCTGCATCCCAGTCATAATTTCTTCATGATTAGTGGAGAAACACTGATTAGAGGAAGCATACTTAGTTCTTAAAATATCATTTTAATTTTAAGCTGTAATTTACCTAAATATTTTCTTTATATTAACCTGCCATTTGGAAGCAGCAGGTTCAATTCATCTTTGGGTTAAATATAGGCTTGGCTGGTGAATTCTACACTTGTCTAAGCAATTGATTAAAACATAGAAATTATTTTCAATACCCAAGTAAAAGAGTAGGGAGCCTGAAGGTGAAGAGCTGTGTCTGTTGGTTAGGCAACGTGTTAGAAGGTTTACCGAGCATCCGTCTGCAGGTTTGTCTGCAGCCACTGTTGTAAAGCTTCTCCAAATAAGTGAATAAAGTTATCCCTGAAGTTTTGTTGTAGGGGGACACTGGGAGATTGAATTTACATTTGAATTTCTAACACAGAAGGAATGAATGTTTACAAAACAGTCCAACCTCAGAAATTGCGGGCGACTGAGCTACTAATAGGATTCTTTCACACTGAGTTGTGGCTAAATAATGTCTACCCTGGGAGTTTCCTTGTGCACAGCCAGGAAGTAAGACAAGTAGTTGCAGGAGAAGAAAAATTTATAGAGCCTGGTTTTCTGTGACTTTCGTACAGTTGTCTCCTGTATGGTTTCTGCAGTATCTAACAGTAATATATTGACTTCCCTGGGCAGATTTTTATTCATCAGTGTGTGTAAGGGGTAGTTATCTGGGTGTTCTTCCTCTACTCAGCTACCAATGTTTTAATAATATTCTAATATCCTTCTGTCAGGTATGAGTAAAACTGGGTAATAAGTTGCAAAATTGTTTGGAAGCAAAGGGAAGGTGGAGGCAGATAAAGAATAAAATTGTTATAAGCTACACTTTTAAGAAAAACACTTGCTCAGGTATCCTAAATCTCCTGCACCCGGGTTTGTTCACATTGGTTGGTACACTCTTATAGCACTATTTTAAAACAGTGCTTGTCCTGTGGGACACTGCAGTTTTGATCAGCCAACACCACACGAGAACTAGTTACTGGGGATAAAAAAAAAAATCCACAGCCGAATTTGAACTTGACTAAAGATATTAATTTTTACACTGATTTAATGCCAATTCAGAGCAAAGATGTTTTGATACCCACTTTGCCATCATTTTGAAGAAACTTTGTGTTCTTAAATATCTTTATCTATGCAGAAAAGCAAATATAACTAGAGTAAAACTGTCATGTGTGTACATTGCCAATGAAATTATAAAATAGATGTACACACAATCTGATGAAATTAAATAAACCAGAAAACAGCAGTAGAATTGACTTTTTTTTGTCATCCCAGATATTCCAGGAATACAAAGACTTTGACTTCTTTATTCAAGTCCCAATAGACACTAACTTCTAAGAGAGGATTGCATTTATTTCTGTAAGGTGTAAGAAATTCCCTTAATGCACTCTGAAACAGACCTTGATTACCTTTTTCTCTGAGAAAGAGAGTCTAACCTACAGCTGATTGAAACCAAGAGAGACTGCAGGAGTTTATGGGGTTAGGTTTCATGTTTATATTTGGAGAGTTGTGATTCCCTCATCACAATAATCTGTCTTGGCTTAGTGTTGACAAGCAGCATCATCTTGATTGTCACCAAAGCTGTTTCACAGTTCCAAGCCTGGGAAGAAAAAAGACTAATATTTTAAAACATATACAGTAATCAGTTCTATTGGAAGGTTAATGGCCTCTTCATTTGTTTTCACAAAATAAATACCAAATTTCTTCAATTTCCAGTCTGCTCACTCAATCACATTGTAGCTAAAACACTGCAAAATTAGTTGCATGTGAGTGGAGTTACCTCTAGGGGATTAATTGTGCAAAACAGATGTAGAGGATCTCCTCAGTCTGACTTGCTGTTGCTGTTCTGCATCAAAATCCTGTCAAGAGGAGCCAGCTGAGGTTGCCCTTTGCAAGAGATGCTCAAGGCCTTCGGGCCTTGTGGATGTTAGAAGAATGGCAGGAGACAGACAGTGTCTGAGGAGAAACCTGACTGTTTTTTTCATACTGCAACAAATACCCAGCTGATCCCAGAACCGTTCGGCTTCTTTAAGGCTCCAATTTATTGTCTGGCCTTGTTGACTTCAGTGGGATTTAAGGACATGGTCAAAATTAAAAAGATTTTTTGGGGGGAGCTTTCTTTTTTAGACTAAAAGGAAGGGAATGTCACAGACTATATGTGAATATCTGTGACACTTGAGAGCCAGGTAAAATGTTTAATAACTCGCTTCTTTCCACCTTCTTTCCAAGTCCTTGTTCTTCCCTGAACTGTGTATTACCAAACTGATACACATGAAAAAATTCAATGTTATAGTCAAGTCTCTGCTGAGAATTGGGAGGTGAAAGAGGGAACAGGAAAAGCAGTTCTTCCTTAACAAAATATTTCATTTAAGACAGAGCTGAACACAGTTTTACAGCTTTTACCTCTGTTTAAAAAAAAAGGATATTTAAAAAAATAAAAAAGAAATCAGTTTTTCACTTTTTTTAAAATTAATCAAAAATCAAATCTTCTCACAGAAGATTCCTTACCTTAATTTAATAGTTATGTTCCTAGATTTTTCGTTACCCATAGTAACATGCCAACTATAGCTATACTACTTGACCAGAATTTTTGGGGAAGCAAGAATACGTTTGTATAAGAACAATTAACTAAGAAGATTCACACAAAGAAAATTTAAAAGCTTCCTTTTGCTTGTTCATAGGTTTTTTGTTTTGGGTTGTTTTTTTTTTTTTTTTAATCTTAGTCTTGAGTGGTATTCTTCACAGTGTTTGTCAATAAATGTACAGAGTGATTTTGAAAACACCCGCAAAAGGAGTGATTTTATTTCTCACTGTACTTTTTTTAGGTACTAGTGATCATGAGTGCATTAAAGATGTAAGCCCAGTCTTTAAAACCTATTTAGCTACTAGCTTAGCAATTTGAAACTAATCTTCAAAATAAAGACTCTGGTTTATCCCATTAGTTGCAACTGAATGTCTCAGTGATGATTATATGTAATTACAATTTATATTATGTGCAATCTCCATTCCTGCTGTTTAATGGCCCGGTCCTTATAAATCAGGCTGAAGAGGCTTTGATAAATTAAATTAATATTTTTCATTAGTGTGCAACATCTTTCATTTCATTTCCATATAAGCAGCAAATCATTGGTTTACCAACAGTGTGTAACAGGACATACCTTGGATTATCTCCGTGCCAAAGAGTTTGTCATTTATACATATCACAAGAAGAGCTAGAGCTGTCATAATTAATACTAAAAAAGAATATTGAAAAGGCTTTGAAAATTCCCTGTTTTAAGGTTTAAATAAATCTCTTATATGTGAAAAATTAAAAAGAAATCTTTATGGAATGGATTTTTCCTATTGGGAGTTCTTTGTCTCTTTTCTGAAACATCTGGGTTTCGTCACTAAAGCCACAATACCAGAACAGAGCACTGCTTTGCTCTAACAGGTTGTTACTTATCTCTTGGTGGGCAGAACACCTTACCGCAGTCAGTCACACACAGAAGGCTTTTTATTTGCTTGTTTGTTTGTTTTAGCTGCTCTTTAGTGTCCTCAGAATCTTTAGTGCATGGGAAAAATCATAAAAAGTAAGAGGCTTCCTTTGCTGAAAACTTGTGGCACCACACTTTGATACCTAATGTCTCAAAATAAAGATTTTTTTTTTCAGAAATATAAGACTGAGTAGCCAGGCTTATTTCTAGTTCAGCCGTTTTCTAAAAGGCATGGACACTATTTGACTTCACTGTAGTCTGAGTGGAGCTCCAGATGATGACTGCATGATTTCTACAGCAGCATTTGGACAGGTAGGAAGGCGGCTTCTGGGCATGGGAATAGGGCTCGGTCTTGCACTTCCTTGAAAAGTTCTGTTCAGCAGATGTGAGTGAAGTTTCTGCTAGAAGATATGCCACCTGAAGACTTCCCACCACTTTGTATGGTTTATTTTTTTTTAGTGCTCTGCAGCGTGACTTTTCTTCTGCTTACTTTGCTCATCTGTTTTCTATATAAAAGAGATCCACTGTCTAACGCACTAAGTTGTTTTAGGTTTATGGGAGTTGGAGAGGTTTTTAGCTATGCTAATCTTTTTTTTTTTCTGTTTCATTTTTTTCATGTCTGTCCAGGTTAACCTCCAGTTTTTGTTCAGATTTATTTTTATTCCAACCTACTTTTTTAAAGGAAAACTCATTTGAAAATGGCTGGTTTTGACTAGTATCATAATTTCAGTGATTTTTTAACAGCTGCAGCTATATGCTGATTATTCTGAAGCACAGTAGTCAACCAGCTGCCCAGCAGCCTATTGTATGTATGGAATAACTGAAGTATGCACTTCTCCAGGATCGCAGGTAATAGTCCTCATATGGTACGTATACATTTGCACATGAGGATTGAGAGTCACTGCTTGTATTTCATGCACACCTTAGACACTGTTTGAGTCACCTCCTGTATAGTGAGTATCGCTGTTCTTTGTGTTACCTCTAAGCTCCAGGTATATACCAGCATAGACAGGCTTTCAAAAACGCAGAAGGAAATGGCTTCAGCTAGACTCCACTCCTTAATAAATGAGACAGTGGTGGTGTGTAAAGGAAGAGAGAGAGACAAATGCTGATTTGCCCAAAGGTACCCTACAGATCTGTGAAAGGCAAATGCTACTGCTCTTGTCTCCCAGTGTAGCACCTTAATTACAATGCCACATTGCCCAGACCAAGCAGCCTGCACTTAATAAAATTTATTAGCATGGCGCTTACTTTCTTTGTACATGATTAATAATTATGGGTTACAATATGCCTCGCTTTCAGTCAGTCAAATATGATTCATTCAGTTCCAGCCACCAAGCTTCAAACCACCAAGGAGATACAGTATAATATGTAGTTTAAGCCAACTCCCTTGCAGTTCAACTTTATTGGTATGTAAAAAGAAATAAACATGAGAAAACCAATATAAGAACACCACCTATTAACTTTTTGTATACTGCAAAAGAAGCCTAGCAAACTTGGTCATTGAAGAAAACATTTATATTGACTCAGGCTTTTGTCTCCAATCTATTATTTTTCCATGTAATTCCTCTTGCATAATAAAATAAAAATAGTAACAATAATTTTAAATAGAGTTTATTCAGATGAGAAACTGCTTATTAAGCAAGTTTACTGCTGTGTGACAGTAGATTTTTTTTCTCTATATTTAGCTTCATGGAGCAAGCTAACAGGATTATTTTTTTCTAGGATAAACTGAGTCTTTTTTAAATGTGCCACAGCTTTGATTTCTTTGTTTTGTTGAGGACATAGGATGTAGAAGAATTCCAGCAGGCTTTAATTACACCTAGTATATTTTATACTTAGGAAAACACTAGTCAATACTAAAATAGGAAAGAGTTAACATATACACATCTCTGGCAATTCTGGGGGATAAGAACTGGCTAACTTTCCTGAAATTCTTAACACAAAGAAGCTCCTATTATTCTGCTAAAAGCATATTGCATAAAACGCTGACAAAATTACAGGGTGAAATTCTATGACCCATGTTATGCAGGAGTTCAGACTGGATGAGCACACTCCTTTGCTTCTGACCTTAAAGAATACATATTTGAGACAAATATGGCTTATATATTCATTTTTCATAAAAGATATTTCACAGACACAAACAAAACTATATTCACACGTCAAAAATATTACGTAGTTCTAATGTTGAACTATAGTAGAGAAAATAGTACAGTTAGTGCAATATCTTCTGCATCTGTATAAGGGTGGCTGTTCAATAAGTGCTCTTGCATAGACATAAATATTAGCTACGGCAGACTGATGGCATATACCAAAAAGTTAAAATTAAAGACGTATTCATGCTGAGAAATAGAGCATGGTAAGAAGGTGTTGAGATACCTCCAACTAGGAAGTGCAGAGCTGCAGAACTAGGTTGCGATGACAATGTGGCTGTGGGAGTGTGGTGTCACACCCATGCTAGTGAGCACTGTCCCATCATGAAGGTAGGACATCTTTGATACAGTGCCACAAGGGCAGAGCTGGGCTTTTTCCTGGTCAAGGGAAGTCCTGGATGGCAGTAACTCCAGTGCCCATTGTACGGAGCAGGCATGCTCTGAGAGACAAAGGTCTCTCCACCCTGAGGGATGTGCACTGGGACTAGAGTGCTAGCTAGAACTAGTTTCTAGCGTAATGCTGACATGAAAGAAAACTGTCCTTATTCACCTGTAGGCTATGATCACTAGTACAAACATCAGCTTGGATGCCAATCCAAGTGGATGACTCCACTTGCGGGAAGTGCCTGGAGGAATATCGTCATACATGTCCAAACCCTAAATTATTAAGTGCTGGTTTTAAGAAACATTCTTTACTTGACTTATCCTGGCTTAGAGGTGGTTGGAATTATTTAAGAGATGGGTAAAGGAAAACATCTGCAGTGGATCTTCTGCAGAGGATCTGAGTGTACGAAACTGTTCTATGCCATGTCCTCACCCTAAACGTTCCCTTTGAATCTTATGAATATGGTAAAGGAAGTGACACAAGTTAAACTGCAGAGCTAACTTGCCAGAAAAAGAGGAAACTCATGGCAGCTGTGCTCACCCGAGTACCTTGCATCTTCTACAGACTGCACTGAGAAACCGAGAGTCTACAGGAGGACTTGTTATTTGCAAAAGCGTCGACAGAAAATAACTCATGGCTGTGGTGAAATATAAGGTGTACTCAACGTGTCATGTGAAATTAGAGACAGCAAATGGTAGTTTCTGATGTGTTAAATAAGGAAGTACTAAATACAATAAACCTTTGCAATATATATGTAATAAAAAGACCATTATTGGAATATGAGGTCACATTTAAGTACTAATGTGTGGTAAAAGATATTAATAAAGTAAAAAGTGTTCAATCAAATGATTAGTATGTAATTCATTGCACAGTTAATTTTCTGGACTAATACTAAATTTTTTTTTCTCTTCAGGAATTTTCAGTCTTTTAAATGTTTTCCTTCTTTTCCTTCAAAGCAAAACTGATCTCTTTCTTTTGTTCTCTCTCATTTCTCTCCCCTCTTACCCCCTGTAAAGGATCAGAAGTGCCTGTTGTCTAGGGCACTAGCTCAGAATGGAGAAAACTCACAGTCGGGTCCCTGCAGAGGGAGTGTTGATACATCATTAATCTATCACTTTAGCTGATGAAAATGAACCAGAGGAAGTGACAAAGAGCAAACAGTCTGTATATAAGACTGATTGTTCAACAAGCATTCTTCAACAGAAGAACAAACATTAAAGCTGCCCCAGATTAAGTGAACATTATATATCAAAGTTGTCCGCTAGAGATGATCGTATACGAGAATAATTGCTTGTTCACTGGTCTAGAGGAAGAACAAGAGAAGGACTCAATAGATATACCAGTGTGGACTGTGCAAGACATGGGTTTAAATCCCCCTGCTTGCTGGAGGCCACACTCTGGGTCCTCTTTCTTTTATTTTTATCTTTTTTTATCTGGATGCCAGATATCCCACACATATGTCCCACACTGGAGACATTCCAAACCCGCCTGGATGCCGTCCTGTGCAATGTGCTGTAGGTGTCCCTGCTGTGGCAGGGGGGATGGACTTAGATGATCTCCAGAGGTCCCTTCCAACCCTGACGATACTGTGATATAACTGTATCCACTTTCTTTCATTTTATCTTTTTTTTCTCCCCTATAACTTTCTCCTTTACAACTGAAAGATATTTTTAGGAAATTATTTTGAAAAAAAATTGCTGATTTCTAAATTCTAATGTCATAAATTTCTGTAAGCTTACATTTTCTTGTAAAAGAAAACCTTGTGTTGAAATCTTCCCAGACTCCTTATACCCCAATCTGGGAAACATAGAAGCTCACACTTTCTAATCTAGTTTTCTGCAGTCATCAAGAAAAGGATGAGTCAAACCATGTAAGCAGGGTCAGTCACAGATACCTATTGCTGTCTTTTGAACAAGGGTGAATTTCCACTCCTGGGATGTAAGTATTCAAGTATGCCTCAGCAGTTTACCTGTTTCCACAATTGTATGGCAATTCACACACAGCAATGCGTATAGCAAGAGTTTAGAGCAATAGAAGGGAAAGCGGTATCCTTTTCTTGACAGACAGGCTGTTGTTTCAGCTCATCTGAACCTGCTTTAAAAGCAAACACAGTCATAGAATTTTATACGTTGGGTTTTTTCTCCCTCTACTGTAACACAAATGACAGCTCCTGTTTGGGGAGTGAATGGAGTTGTTCGATGTGGGTAGATCTTCACAGTGCTGCTTAGTTTACTTATCAATTGACATTCTTTATGTTGAGGCTGTTATTGCATGATTGGAATAGATTTTTTCCAGTTGGAAAACATTTCAAATAACCCACTACTCAAATACAATATATTTCTTAAATGAAGGCTCCAGGAGGATGCTCTGGTTTTTGGAGCTCTTTGGAAGCAACATTCTAGGTGGATGGCCTTTGAGTCTTTTTTTTTTTTTCCCTTTAAGAATTACAATTTTTGTTCATTTGACTGTTCAGCTTTTGATCTCAGCATATGTTGTACCCAGCATGAGACAAATACAATGATAAGAAATGAGATTACAGTCTTTCAATCTACCTGAATAATTTACTGGAAATTGAATGGTACAAAAAACTCATTTTACCCATACACTCAGGAATCATAACATTGTTTTAGTGCAGTCATAGGAAAAATCGCTATAAAATTGTGTTAGTTTATTGCTACTGGCTTAATATAAGATTCTAAGCAATCTCATTCGATTTCCCTGTCAACTGCAATGGCTTGGACAACTTTGAAAAGTATCAATTTAATTAACCACTCACAGGATACATTTGTAGACCTACTTTTATGCTTAGACTTCATATTGAACAGAAATTGTTCTATGTCTCTGGAAAAAGAAAAAAAAAAACAAAAATACTGGAAAAAAAACCTTTAAAATTCCCAAATTGTCTCCATTATTGAGACAAGTTGTGTACTGTTATACTGAAGTGTAGCAAAAGCAGGTTTCTGCAAAATCAGAAGTAATAAAAGCTGCCTCTTTTACGTGAAAATTGATAGGTTGCCTCTAATATTTCACAGTTTTCAGGAATGATTCACAATTCATGTCAGTAATTGTTGGATTACATAGAACATGAGTTATTGAGTCAAGTTTTTGGTAAAGTAAATTCGTCTGCATGAATTTGGTGGTTTTCTAAGAGGAAAATTTGCATATACTTGAAATAGAATTCTTATAAACAGGAAGGATTATTATTAGACCTACAGCTGATGATCTTACAAGATCACTAAATTGTATTTTGAAACTTGATTTCAGTTGCAATTTCTCTTGAAAGTAGTGCAACTTCCTACATATCTGGCTAGTAATTGAAAAAGCTCAATGTAGAGCAGAAAATGGGTTTTACTGAATATATGCTTAAAAATAAATGGTGGATTAAGACCTGCCTTAAACTCCTGATTGATCTTCCAGCACACTGAATCCAAGTACAAGGGGAGGACAGACGCACAAGCAGAACCTGGGTCATGGAACCAACAGTAACAAATTAACTAATTTTCTTAGCATCCTATTTTTGACAGAAATAACAGATACTGCATTCATTCCTTTCTGTAATACAATTACTATCAGATCATAGCTTCTTTAATAATGAAAACCCACGCTGCTGCAAGGCGAAAGCTCTGCACTTAAAAGCTCTTCAAGTAACGTTAGGGCTAAAAGATTTTCAGGTTCCTGGGTTTCAAGCCTGAGAGCATTATACTGTTGATTTAGCAGGATGGTACAAATTAGATATAATTAGGATTATTAATTTTATCTTGTGATTGCAGCTGGCAATCATCTAGTAGAAAATGCTAAAACAGATCATGATTTCAAGCTAAAATTTGAGTAACATTGTCCTAGACACTTCCCCTAAGCCCTGTATCCCACCTAATTTTTCATCTTCTTTTTCCTTTTAATCTGGCATCAGATACTTCTTCCAACCTTTTTATCTGTCCACTCATCTCTGTTCCTCTCCATGCTCCCAATCCTTTTAATTCTGCTGAGGTTATCTTGTTTTCTTGTTTGTTTGGGTTTTTTTCACAGGACAGATGTGCCCGTAGCACTCATCTCCTTGCACACCTGGATTCAGGGCCTCAGGCTTGAAAGTATGCAAGAAGAGTAAGAGTTGTCCCTTCCTTCAGCTGTTTTTTCACCCTCTTCCAACAATGTTGCTGCTTCTTCAAGCTACGCTCCGAGTCCCTGCATTTATCGGAGACTTTCCTTCTAGATGGAAGTATATCCAATAGTTGGTTTAAATTCAAATTAGCCTGTTGTTTTGCTTTATAGAGATCAACTAACAAACAGTTAAACTCCAATAATAGAATTGTACTTCCTGAACACAGCCAGACTTCTGTGGAGACATATCTGCAAGGTGGATTTATTTCTAGCATTTGTCTTGTGTTTCTTAAGATTTCCGACCAGCAAGCACAATCTTAGGCACTGGTAGGTTCCTTTTAGAGGTTTCCTTAACAAGTTATATATTAGCGAACAGCTTGTTAGTAGAGGCTGTTGACGTAGAAGCACAGAGAGAAAAATGTAATATTTGGAAAGAACCAAAGTAGCATGAAACAACTATGGTCAGGTTCTTCTGAGTACAAGATCATTTTCACTACAGTTAAATCTTTGAAGTGCTTCTGTATTTCTAGAATACAAAGTTACTGGCAAGATGAAGTGTTTTGATGTTGTTGCTTACAGATGTTAGAAACCGGATGTTTGGAAATTCTCTTGTTTTCAGGAGTTGGCTTGACTGTGGAGTGTTGTAGACCCACAGACGAGATTCCTTCAGGTGAGTCAGCAGTAATGCTCTTCCCAGGGTCCTAGCAAAAAAATGCTTCCTCTGAGAAATTTATACTTGCTTTATCTACAAAAAAAAATAAGAGCTATAATCCATTTACAAATGTATGGAAAAACACGTGACTTCGGGTCAGGTGTTTATACTTCTAGGAATAAGGTGAATGGGAATCAATTGCAAAAATGGGAGGCACTGTGTAGGTGCTGGAACGGCCATGCAGATTCAGCTCCCAGCAGGACTGCGGTGCCTGAAGGTGAGACAGCACCAGAGCTCAGCTGAGAGAATAGGAAAGCATCCACAGAAACCTGGTGTAGACGAGCATCTTAAAATGCATGGCTTAATAGGGGACAGCTACTACAGGTATACAAAAGTCAGCAGCAGCTTAAGACAAATTCAGCTGGGGAGAAGGAAACATCCTGAAGTACTGCATAGTGACATTTGCAGTATTTATCACACTATCAATCCTTTCAAGCACAGATACTAACATAACCCTGTCTTCTTTTTGAATGGGAGCAGGACACACCTCTGAGATTGTTATCAAAGTCTGTAAAAGAATTTGATAATATTTTTTAATAGAAGTCACTGTGTAAAATAAAATTATGCTGTTTTATTTAGTTGCTCTATTTAGAAATACTTTCATTTATTTTAATATTTGGAAACTAAATAAAAGATGGATTTAATTTTAAACATGAATAAAATCTTTGGAGACTGACTGCTATAGTGTAATGAAAAAGGTTTGCTAGAATTCTACATATGCGGTTTATGGGGACTTTGTATCGACTCCTAATGGGAAAATGATATTAAAACATAATTAAAGTTGTGAATGATTTTAAAGAGTTGATGTTTTAAATATTCAGTCCAACTTCTTGTTGTTTTTTTTATGTGGTTTGTAATAAAATTCAGAAAATATATATATAAATTCCATGAAATATTATTTTCTTTAATCTTAGAATTTGGTAAAATAACTATCTGGAGAAAACATGATGCTAATTTGCACCATTCTATTTTGGTTATATAAAATTGGAGAATTCAGGATTGTTCTCTTTTTAATAGCATTTTTATAAAAAGAGAGGTTGAGAAGCACAACCCAAATTTGTACAGGCTCTAATCCAATTTTAGATACCAGTTTGAAGTTCACCATTGAAAATAGTAGGAGTTGCACACAGAGCAGAGCTTTATTGTGTCTCTATAAATTCTGCAGCACAGAGAACATATGGAGTTTGTGCACAAAAATCTAAACACAGATTCTTAACCACATGCACTGAGGTCAGTCTCCAGCTTTTAAGGGAAACTTTCTTATTATAGAGGTAGTTGAGGAATGATAGTATAGCTTTCTCTCCCCACCCCCTCCCCACACCTCTTCTTAATAAATTAGAGCTGTAAAGCTTAAACTGCCCAAAGAGAGACAAGAAAAGATGGCCTTACATGGCCATTTTATGGCACATTCAATTACTACTAAAAATTCTAGCCACATCAGATACCTGAATGAACAAGATATATAGAATAATGCTTGCACTTGCCGCTACAGTGCTGGGACTGCTGGCAAAAGAACAGAGCTGTAAGCTCATCTCAGAGACAGTAGTCCCAGAAAATCTTAAAAAGAGACTTTTAAAAGGTATAGACAAGGCACCGGAAGGCAGCAGCCTCTGGCAGAAGAGATTAAAAGTCAACAAAAGAGTTTCTGAATCGTTTAAAAATATAAAAGCACCATTAACAAGAAACCAGCAATACTTCATGCCACCATAGAGGGGGAAGAATTTCTATTCTTTTTATCCACACTAGAAAGAAGGGACCAACGTGGGATTAACAAAATCCTTTTTTCCTTTATGGTTCACCTCCTCTGACAAGTATTTTTTTTGACTTTAAGTAGCCAGCTCTCTTCAGGCCTTCATGAACTGGTACCTACGGGATGTCACAAGCAAAGCCTGGAGACAAAGGAGAGAAGCCAGGACATCAGAATGAGGGCACATGTAAGGGCCAAGCAAATCATGTACATCTAGAGGAGAGTTATATGAAAAAATATGGGAGAAGATGAGGTCTAACCACGAATAAGATGGAACAATGGGGTCCATCAACAGGGAGTTAGTGAGCTCATTAAATTAGTTTGCTTATCATAGCATCATAACTGGTCAAGAACTAAACATAGCATGTCCAGCATCATAGTCTCCATGATATCACTGTAAATTTTATTCATAAATTATTTAGAAAAAGCAATTCCAGATGTTGAATCTGCTTCAAAGCTTCTTGTAAGATCTTGCAGTTTCGTCCTGGTTTCCTATCAGCAAGCTGAATCAGCTCAATGCTAATGTGCTTAGTTGGTGTGAGTTGATAGACTGAAGTCATAATATAACACATTGCCAAAAGACCTTCAGCTGGGAGGTATGTAGGGAGCCGGATGGATGTTAAGGTGCTGTTTTGTGTATTGAAATACTATTTTCTACCGAATTGCTGTTTAACCTACAAGTACATTAAGGAGCCAGAAATCCAAAAAATCTACCAGGCTACAGCATGCTTTCTCTCTGAGCCAGTGAATTTTTCATTCCTAGATATACGGTGGCTCAACTTTGACAAGCAGAAAAGCCAATAGTTATTTTTATCTACTCTTCTTCATATGCAAGAAGTACCCACACGGATGTATTGTAATGAGACACAAGAAGGGAAAGTATCTTAATGCTCTGACTTCCTATGCAGTGCTCTAACCATTGATGGGGGGAAAAAGGGGTTTCCTCTTATTTTGTTTCAAGAGGAAAAGAGATACTTAACAAAAGCATAAGAAACAGTTTCAGACTGAATCCTAATAACACATGGGCACCTAAGCTGGAGAGAGAGCTTCAGGTATAGCACAATGCCCTGGTTTGAGGTAAAACAGGACCAATTTTGTTCAGTAACTTTGCTTCTTAGCTGGGCCTCTTCTAACTACTGAAATTAACAGCATATTGTACAGACAATGTTCGCTCTCTGAGAGTGATAAGACTGTTTATAGCTGATGCCCAGGCAATGTATGCAGAGAGGCTCCTGCTTATACTTATTGCTGTAATACCCAAAGCCAACCAACTTTGTTACTTGCCCTGTTGGAGGGTTGGAAGTGGGAAAGTGTAGAAGGGTCCCGCCTGTGGGGAGTAGCGGACAGGACAAGTACCCAAAACTGACCAACGGGATATTCCACCCCATCTGCCTCACGCTCAGTATAAAAGCTGAGGGATCAAAGGGTCAGGCCTCTTTTTCAATGGCCAATATCCGAGGACGACTCTGTCTGCTCATCTGCCTTTGATCCTGATCCGTGTGTTCCTGAATGCAGATCTGGAATCCAGTTCCTATCCGTCATTGAGTCCAGTCTGGGACTTTGCCAGTGCCTGCCAGTGACATGGTTGTCATCCTGGGAGCTTGATATGGTTTTGTATATATTTCATTATTTTCTTTTTATTTTATTATTAATATTTCCTTAAAGTAGTTTAGTTCCTTCTAAACTCATAAGTCTCTTTTTCCCTCCTCTTCCTCTCTCTTTGAGGAGAGGTGGGGAGGAACATCTGTCGGTCCCATCTGGGGTGCCCCATGTCCCCGGCAGCCAATTCAGCCTAAACCATGACAGCCTCTGGAGTGTTCCATGTTGTCTAGTTCAGGCACCGGTTGTGGACTGTGTTGTGGCTAATCTTGCTCTTATATACTAAATGGGCAGAGCTAGAGAACTGTATAAAACAGACAAGTAAGACCTCACAGCAAATTTTGCTCCCAGGCACAATAACAGACATTTAGCCCCAGGACCATCAAAATTAGTCCCATTTTGCCAGGCTCAGGGTGTCAGAGACCTCCAGCTGATCTAGTCACCCTGGGCTCCAGGTATAGTCATGAGGAGATACAAGGGCTCTTTCAGAGCATGTTTTATCAGGCCTATCTCAAATGTCTGCTTCACGTTGAAAGTTCCATGCCTATGAGCTTCTGGTCTGGGTTATTTATTTTCAAGGAAGCTTAGGATGACTGGGTGAGATGCAAGTCTCTACAGTGCAGACACCTATATCAATAGATGAGGCCTATATGCTGCGCCTCAGATCTACATTTCTTTTCTTTTTGAACTTAGCCTAAAGTCTGATCTTAAGCACCTTAAGGGCTAGACACAATACCACCTGAAAATCAGCAGCAGAAGTTAGACTCAGTCAAATCAAGAATGACAGGATCTCAGGTGCTCCTTCGTTCATAAAACCAACCCATCTCTCACTCTGCTTATTTGAAAAAAGTTGCCTTTAATAAGTGAAATATCAAAACCATGTCTGGATCATGTAATCAGCCTTCCATGTGAGACCCTCAGACAGCAGAAATCAGTGTACCTTCCATGGATCTATAATGTTTTATAGAGATTAAGGATATGGCTGCTCTTTTTACCACAAAATAGCATATAATTTTATATAAATAAATTTACACTATTCAAAACATAGCAGACTGTGATTTTGTTTATTTAATCTGAAGCAATTTAACAAACTGACCCAAAGAAAAGAATTTCAAGTACCCTTACTAGTAAATGTCAGTTGTTGGGGTTTTTTAAAGAAACAATAAGATAGATGATGTGTTAGATTAACCTGAGCTAAGAAAATAGAGTCATAGCCAAAATTATAGACAAAGACTAATATCTGTGCAAGGAAACATACTGAAAACAAACTAAGTTTGACCTCTGGTAATGCTAGCAGCTGGGCTATACATGAGTGCAACTTCAGACCTGTTCATTTTAGGAATTTAAGAGTCCATTTTGTTGAACTGTTCCCGATAAATTAATTCTTCAGTGAGTTTTCTGCTATTTTCTTTTTTTCTCTAAGGAAACCCTTCAAACCAATCTACTGAGAAACAAAATGAAAGTTCATACTATGGCCTGTTGCTCTATAAATTTTTATAAGAAAGAAATTTATGCTATGGCCCAAAATGCTGAAGTAGTGAGTTAGCACATTTCCTGTGGTTTCCTGTCTTGTATCAAAATTTCCTCAGCCAACTATTTAAACCTGAGTTTTTCTTTCAAAGATACAATTTTACATATATTTTATCTCCATGTTACAGTTGTTTTTAAATGTTGCAACCTGTTCTTCAGTGTTGAACTGCAGTTTACTGCCCCTTATGACTTGCCATGCTGTAAAATGGAATAGGGGAGTATATTTGTCGATGATATTTTGGGTTATTTTTAGCTGGGGTGAGTGTTTATTTCAGTGCATCAGCATGGTTGAGGGGTACAATAAATCACAACCAGAAACAGGGACAAAAGTCTCTTAAAATGGTCATTTTTTCAGAGAAAATGTATGTGCTATTATAGCCTAGTAGACCACGGAGAAAAGGGCTATCAAAAGGTCAGTGGGGGAGAAATAGTTTTCATGAGATTAATAAAAAATTACGATCATGATTTTATCTAGCAGGGTAGATGTTGGCAAGGATGAAGCTGTAGTGGTAAGACAGAAACACTCAGCTGAGATTCCCTCTCAGATCGTGTCTCCCTTCAAAAACGTCTCAAACCAGAACAGAGACATAGGTATTTGCATGCACATTGAAAATAATATTTGAAATCTGAATGAAAACTCCCCATCTGACAGTGAATAGTTATCTCCAGAGAAGAAGCTAGATCTCATTCAAATCTAATATAAAGTACATTTTGCAAAAATTTATTATTTTAAAAATTATCTGCCTTTTTGTGTGCATTTTCAACAGTATTTGAGCTTTACACCATGTTTAAATGAATATGTCAGAGGTCATACGTGATATGGTATTTATGAGCTTTCATACAACTCTCACATCTTATGATTTTTCTGGAGACTGTGCAGGACATAATTTTGAATGACAAGATTTTAAGCACATGGCAATCTAACAGTTGCTCTTAATGGGATGCGACATTGACTTGCAACAAATATGAACGTGTTATTAAAAAAAAATTAGAAAAGATTGCTACATAGGTGGGATAAAGAAATGTGCTAACCTATTTCTTCTGGAAAATAGTCAAGCCAGCATTCAAGACATCTCCCTTAGGCAGGGAGCATGTCTAAGGCAGGAACCTCTATCCTTGAATATTGCGTCTGATCAAGAAGAAAGCTCTTTTTAATTGTATGGTTTAATATCTGTATAGCACTTTTCATCTTCTGCCAGAAGACTTTTACAACTGGTATAAAAGACACATGAGATTGGATGCTGTTGGCATGAATATGAAGGACTCCTGGATTATGTTTCTGCTGCTGGACAGCCAGGACTAATCATTTGTCTGATCAGGGCTTTTATGATGTCACTAAATTGATTCATAATAACACTCCACTACTTTGCAAAATGGTACATATACATTGACGAAACCTGAAGTCTAGTATCTAGGTTATTATTTATTTAATTCAAGCATCTTCCTCCATGTGCCCTTGGTATCTAAGCACCCTTAAATTCTTCTAAAGAATAGAGTTAGGAAAGGAGGTGAGCGGTTTCCGTTGAAACTTTGAGGAGTCCTCAGAGAGGCAAAATATTTTTGTCTCTAACACAATTTTTTTATGCTGTCTAAATGACCTCAGTGAGTGAGAATTTAGGTTTAAGCCCAAAGATAGAATCTCTAACGTTGCAGGTTTCTCCACCCCTATGGGTTACAGCTTCTCTTATACTGAAAGGTCCATTTTAGTAAAATACTTTATTCTCATTACTTACAGGTAGGATGATTCATGATTATACACTCTGCTTTCCAGAGGACTTCTGCCTTTATTCAGTAGCTAGGTGGTTGTTCATGGTATCGTTTCAAGTCTTTAATACTCAGCATGCAAATTTTGATCAAGATTTATTTCAGTGATCACTCACAGCTGTGGCTTATCAATATATTTTTATAGATTCATTTGCAAACATACACATAGCTATTCTGTAACACCGATCTGTCACAGCAGATAACAGTAAACACCTCTTTGAGATGTTAAAAAGATAATAAAAAATGGGGTGTTAGATGCTTATTGAATGGAAATACTAATTTGGCACATGGTTGAAACACCTCATATGAGCACTGAAGATACAAAGAAAGCCATCCTGACTCTCATCTGACGGTCATAAGAGTGGTTTGGAGATTATTCAACTTCAGTAATTCACAGCTTACACAAAACTACAGCAAAGCAGCCAGAAAGGATCCTGAATTATCAGACTTTTCAAACCTTATCTTGGGCAGCACAGAGCCAACACCACATACTCTGCACTTAGCCAGAGAAGACAAGGAAGAGCCGTGTGTCTGTGTGCCTAACCACGCTCCAGTGCGGGTGAGATTTTCATTGTGAGTAGGCAAAAACTGTACTAACTGCCATTTTCACAAACGATGTTTAACCACTTTGTATCCTCAAAAGGTAGCATATGAATGCACTTTCAAACACTTCTCTTTCAGTGTGGTGATAAAGCTACCCCCTTTTGGATTACAGATATAAGGATCTTACAGCTATTACTAAAAAAAAGAAAACCCTTTTTACTAGCTCAGTTGAAAGAGTTTTAGAGAAGCATAAATTCTGCGTTATCCTGCTCATGCTGAGCAAATGTATTGTCTTGGCATCAACATTTTTACAACTCCCTTTAAAAATAGTTCTGTTAAAATGTTCTAAATGTCATTGTGCCTTCTGTGTCTCCTTTATTCTTCAACGTAAAAGCTTCTAAAGCATCTATTATCTGAGTTTATGGGCTTTAATTACCTATCTCACATGTCTGTATGGGCTCTGAGATACTGACTCCTTAATCACCTGTTCCACAGTAGTTTTGTTTCATTGTCTGTGGTGGACAGGCTTTCTTTTTATTACATTTCCCTATTCCATATCAGTATCTGAACCCGTTATAGAGTGTTAGAAACACATATCTTTTCCTAAGCCTAGGCATGAATATAAAAGACTGTACTTTATATTCTTCCTATTTTTACAGGAAATTTGAGAACTGGTTTCTGAAATACATTTACCCAATCGTGACCTTGCAGAGGTATGAATGGTACCTGCTACTTTTTAAATGTGCCCCTTCTCCCTTCAGAGGTTTTTTAAATTATGTTTTTACGTTGGCATTGTACCAGAACAGAAATGGACACATTACAATGCTTATAAAATATTGCTCATCCCCTCCTACCTATAGAATCTCCACTGTTGATCCCTGCTCTGAGAAATGAGTCAGATAAAAGTCAATTTAATAGAAAATATCTCTTAAGGCTCTCATTCCTAGAAACTCCCACTCCACTCCATTTTTCATACCCAAATCACAGAAATATTTCAAAACACCATTCATTTCTTTATAGTGATCTGCAGCTCTTTTATAAACTTCACATTCAGAAAGTGTCTTATACATACTGCTGAGAATCACATTATTTTCATTCTTTTCACCAGACGCATTGACTCATCATGTCTTATTTCATCAGTTACAGTACAGTATGACAGTATATATATGATATCAGCAGATGTGGCCAGATTTTAACTCTCTGTTTGTCCTTTGAGAAACAAATTTTGAAAGCTGATTAATTCTTCAAGATTCCTGAAATCCTTCATTTGGTTTACAGCATGTATATCCACCAGAATATATGGAAAATCAGTTACCATATATTTAACCTACTTACTTGATATATTTTTGCCCCTGTTGGTGTTTTTATTTCACTGTGGCTTTTATTTCAACTCTACTAATTTAATCACACTGAAGACTGGGGTAAGTACAGAGCATGTATTGTGAAAGATGTTTCTAGACTTATGCAGGCCAAATGGAATTGAAGCTCATTAGTGACCCTGATTCTGCTATAAAAATCTCGACAACTTTGTAAAATATACATTTAAGTTATGTTATGACATTCATGTCTAGAAAAGGGGATTTGATCAGTTAATATGAAAACTACCAGAGTAGCTCCATTAATCAGATTTTGTTTCTTCTACGGATCTGAATGTAAACAGTTGAGCAAGTGCGAGTTTGTGAAATGTGTTTATTATGTTATCCTTTTAACCTCATGAACTGTTTAGTATATTTAATGTAGAATTGCATCGATCACTCTTTTCTGGGCAATACTCGGCGTAGATACTTGGCATTCCTGAGAAATCTCCTGAATAAAAGTAAAGTGAGAGAAAATAGTCAATATGTAAAAAAAAATTTAGACAAAAGGATTTTTTTACTAATTTTTAGTTTCCCTGGGGATGGTAAGTCTGTGCTGTCCTACAGCAGGGTCAGGTAGACTGCCCTAGTGTAGTTTCTGACTTTTTCTTTACTGCCTCAAGGGCAAAGGACTGTGCAGCTGAGAGCCGTTGCTCCCCAGTTCAGCCTGGCTCAGCAGTACTGGGAAAGCATGATGAGGCTTAGAAGCCAACTGCAGGTACAGGCAGAGTAACAATGTGCCACGTAGCCCGGACATACAATGGCTAGGCACAGATACATGACCTGGACATCCCTCTTCTTCTTCTGATTATGGTCTTTAACTTGCTCAGTAACAGTGGGTGCTACTGACACCACAAACACAAATCCGTTTCCCTATGTCAAACCTCTAGCACCTGAGCACTCAGCAAAACCATCTGTCAAGCATGGAAGTGTGTATTGTATTAAACTTATCTAAGAAGAGGCAGGGTAGATGATCTGGATCGCTGGATTCTGGGGTTTGGCAGAATTTGGTAGCCCAGATTTGTCCCTTCTTTCACCCATGTTCTTTGAGAAGGGGCAAAACGTGCAGACAGAGGAAGATGACTGAATAGAGAGCTCCCTTGCTCCACTCTGCGATACAAGAGAGATCGCATCCAGGCCTTGCTCATCTAAGCTGGAATGTTTTCATCTATGATTTTTTCTATAGATTACTTATGGCAAGACATTTTTGAAGGTATAGGAGGTTGTTATTTCAACGAATATGATTAAACAGCAAGCACAATATTTGTACAATAAAAAGTTCGTCTGCCTGTGGATTCCCCAAAAGATCACTGATGCCATCACTGACCCCCCCCCCCCCCCCCCCCAGGTTATCCACCTGTGTTTGTGATGGCTCACTAGGAAGCAAAACAACCTAAAGACATTTCTTACTTCCCAATATTAGGCCACAAGTGTTATCCCCACAGAACCAGAAGGACTGCTGAACTTGCCATCAAGTTTTTGGTGCTGCAGTGCTCTGACAGCTGCTACCCATTCAGGATTTGGTGGCTTTTTCCAAGTCTATGGCAATGCATGACCTGTTACGGTGCAGGTGAGTGACTCTGCATCCTCACTGAAATCACAGGTGACATGGTTGCACTATTATTCCCATTCAGCAATTTGGTTTTGTTTTTAAATTAACCTCATTATGTAGGAATGCAAGATATTTTAGGATAAATTGAGACTAAGAGACCACTCAAAGTCTGTTTCTCTTTAGAATTAACATTCCATGAACTGCAATGAACCAGCTCATGAGCTTCATCCTTCATCCCCATTCACCTGGCAGATACTCTTCATGGTATGTGAAAAGTGATTCATTAAACTGGCCGCAAAGGGCAAACCTCAGAGTAATTTTACTTATTATCTTTGGTCTTTTGTTTATTATACACCAAGTAGCAACAGGCAAACTTGTTCTATTTTATTACTTTGCTCACACGCCATAGTTGTGCAAATGAGATGTTTATCTCAGTGTGAAGAGCACTTTGGTCTGTTTAGTTGAGCTGGGAACGAGATGGATGAAGACATGAAAAGGGAAAAAGAAATAAGAGTCAAAGGGGGAAGTGTGAAAGAGGGCAGAATTTTAATGAATAAGTGGATATACAGTGTATATATTACAAAAACTGTGGATGTTTAGTACCTTCCAGTAAAGGATTTTATGCACTTAATTTAGGAAATTTATTAAATCAGCCAACCTTTAAAATGTTTCTGAGCCAGATAAGACCATCACAATTGACATGTGGGGCTGAAGCAAGGTCCCAGAGTCTTTTACCAGATGATCATCAGTAACTTGCCTCTGAGGGAAAAAATACATAAAGTGAGACAAACATAGGTTAATTTTTCATAATGTGTAGCCTGCCTACTTTTAGCACTGTAGGAAATACAGAACTAGACTGTATAAACCTCTGTAATCTCTGTTTTCACAGCTATTGCATGAATAGACTCCCATGCTTAAAAAAGTTGCTCATGGCTTATGCAAATTTCTGCTTTGGAAAATTGTTTTATTTTCGTGAATTTGCACTAACTGAATGTCTGACTTACTGTTGATTTAATTAAATGGAAACACGTTCTATGAATCACAGTGTTTGCTTGCAGGAGTTAAAAAAGTAGTCGGAAATGTGTAGAAAAGTTTCACTGTGGACATATATCTTTTATTCAGAAAATGGAACATAGTTTCACTAACTTGATTTGTACTGACAATTATGTAACTGGTATGGGTGGCAAGAAGATACTGCGCCTCAACACAGCCAGATCAATACTCACTCACCTCTCAGTCCACAAAAGCAGTGGAGATAACAGCAGTATGCCCTAAGTATGCATTCCTCTTTTCTGTATTAACTGTTTATGATTTTTATAAATGTCATTCAACACTGAGCTACCATACTTTACTAGATGATAAAAAAGCACAAAAAAACCACTAGATGGCATTTGTTAGCTGTAAATGAATTAAATCAGACCTAGCTCTAAAGGAAAACTAAACAGAAAGGATTTACGTACTAGTAACTGTCATGTTGTCAGTTTTAGGTGAACAATACTGTGATTTAAGGAGGGAAAAAACGTTTGAATTAAGGCTAAAATTAAGTCCAGAGCATCAGAGACACAGAAGAGAAGAGACTCTTGCAGAAGAGATAAGCACAGCTAGTCCAAAGGCAACATTCCTGGCAAGGAGAAAACATACATTTGAGCGTGACTGACAGGCAAGCAAGAAGCTCCCCAGTGCTTCTCGCACATAAAGGCTGCTTCACTTTCCTGGCACAGAAAGTGCGTTCCTATATGTGCAAGCAGCTCAAAGCCCTGTAGCCTCCTGTAGCCCTGCATTTCACCGGGATCCCAACCCACCCTCTGGGGTCTCAGTCTTAATTGCCCTATAAAGCAGCATCTTTGTGTCTGTGACCCAGAGCTCCCACCCTGCACTTTGCGGTCTCCATCAGCCATCACTGAAGGCCCTGCAGCGCAGAAAGCAGCGCTATGAACAGCTTTCTTGCACATGCAGATGTGTGCATGTCAGGATACACGGTACGCTTGCTTCCAGATGTGTGACCCGAATGTTCCTCCTGCTTGTGCATTTTGTGCACATTCCTGCATAGATTATTGATATTATTTTTTTCAAGTTTTTAGACAAAAAAAACCCCAAAACATCCCTAAGTCTAGCATTTCTCTAGCAAATGAGTTTTAACTTATTTGTAGAACAGCTGTTGATGTTTTTAGCCTTGTCAGACAGAGATCACTTCGAGATCCTTTCCAGGATTTCTGTGACTCGCATCAGCACATTTCTCTCTTAGATACATGACTATAAGCAAGCATATGGGACAGGTTAACTCAGGACCTGCCACCCATGCTTCATGTTTCACATCTCAAAGAAAAGTAGTTACGCTTCTACCGCATAATTGCTCTGCAGGACGCAGCTGATCAGCACAGTCTGCAATTTGCTGATCGGCTGCTGTTGGATGTATTTTTTTTTCCCTTGGGAGCTGATTTGACGCTGAGGCGCTCATGCTTGGCCCCAGCCTCAGTTACCTCGCGTGTGTATTGCAGCCACTTCCATGTCTAGACACTCAACCTGCTCTTCTGGACCCCGGCTCGCTGACCTGTCATTCCGGCTGCGCCTGGTCACCTCCCTGTCCTCACAGCCCGGCCTGGCCATCCCAGGCTCTGTCTGACCCTGGTTCCCTTCACCGGGCCTTATCCTGCCCCACCTGCAGTATGACACCCCAGCCTGGCCCTTGTCACTTAAATCGTTCCATGGAAATTGGGTGCTATAAACTAACTAATGGAAAAGGTCACAAAATACATGATTTTTTCTATTAAAAAATGTAGAAGAAAACATCTGCGGCTATTCATCAGAAGCCTCGGTTGAAGTTTGCTTGAAAACACCCCTTTGGGGTCTATAAAAGTTGGGGTTTGTCCCTTTTCCAGCCGTTGCAGCCCTGTGCCTCCCCGCCCCAAACAGCTCTGTCATCCTGACTGCTGGGGGGCACCAAGGGATGACTGCGGCGCGGGACGGGCGACGGTCTGACTTGGGCGCAGGATGTAAGGCACTGGAGGGCATTTCCAAATCTTTTTGTTTTGTTTTGTTTTCAGCCAAAGGTTTTTCAGCTGTCAGGTGTTCTCTCTTTCCAACAAAAATAAAAGATTAAATTGTCTGCAGAAAGCAGACACAATCCAAAAAAATGTCCTTCTAAAGAAAACTCAATATCCTGTTGGAAAATAGCTTCAGTGGAAAACAACCAGCAAGAACCTTGTGCAGTTTTAACCCAAGAATAATTGTTTCCCTTAAAAACTAACACACTTTTAGAGAGCCACAACCTGCAATTGTTCAACGTAAGAGAAGGGAAAAAACAGAAATCACGTTCAAATGCTCACTGAAGGGAGTGTGTCAAATGTGAACACAAAAATATATCAAGCATCTGTTTGTTTAATTAAGGAGACTGAGACACATTTATGCAGACCATACAGTTAGCATGGCTGTTGATCTACTTTGGGCATTTTGCCAAGCATTTTGAGGAAGCAAAACAGTATTTGCATATCAACAGCTTATAATATTAGCGCTAATATATTATTTAGGCTGGAAATAACATTGAAAGCCTGTTACAAAGCATTCAAGTGTGCTTAAATTATGTCAGTGTTATCATCTGTAACAGAGAGCTTATATGGGATTTTAATTGATATAGTTTGTTTTCGAGCTGAAGAGAGGTGAAGAGTGGATTATATTTTTGGTGCTGGGTTTATTCTATATTGAATATTCTTTGGTGATCAGCATGTTGGATAGTCCAATATCTGCATTGCAATAGTTTTACTCTGAAAGACGTACTGCATACCTGTTATTAAAACAAAAAAAAAGGAAACAATAATACAATGGCTGAAATAGTCATAGCTCTGGAAATGAAATATTAATTTCAATTACTAATTATTGCGTTGTTACTGCATTTATGCTACTTAGAGCTGAAGTGAAAAAAAGCTGTAATTTCAAGTGTAAATCCTGTTAATATTTCCAAATGGATTTTGTGTAATTCTTGCTGTAAATGCAAAATAAATTTACCAAATGAAACTTCATGACAGTTTAAAATTTCCCATAAAGAAATGCTAATGAAAGATTTGCATAACAGTAAAGTCATCAAAACCAAGCTTAACTGAGATTTAATCATGACTCTATACACACACATACAAATTAAAAGACAGAAGAAAAAACTATTTGCCCCATATTTGCATATAGCAAAAACATAATGGGGAAGAGGCAATTGAATCAAACACTGGGTCAAAATGCAAATAAGAGTTAATGAATGTGTGTTCATTGCTCAGACAGCATTGCTTTGCCAGTTCTTACTAAGAGCAATAAGTTAGCTGGAGGGTTGAGATAATGATATTTTGAAAAGACTTGATACAATTAAAGGCATAGATGCGGCACGTTTGCCCATAATTTGTGGACATAGCAGTGGTACTGATATATTTACCTCCTTGCATTTGAATTTCAAAGTGTCTGAAAATGAATCCCGTTGCTCCCTTCACAGAAGGAACCTTCGAACTATGCAAAAACTGCATCAAATATGCCCCGAGCAGTTAGTGCGTTCCTGCAGCGTCTTGGGAAGAAAAAATAATTTATTCCTAGTTCACTAGTGTCATCTGGTGGCCACATCGAAAACAGACGTTGTCTTGCATAAGGTTTTTGCGCGCCTTGTTGCGAGCTGGCGGCGAGCCCTGCTCCTGTATTCGGCCTCACCACAGGACAGAAATCCTTCTCTCCCTGTTTTTCCATTCACTGCTTGTTTTGCTCTGCTCATTTTGTTGTTCTTTCCTATTCTTTATGCTGATTACCCTCCTCTTTAGTTCCCACTGATAAAGCACAGATCCTAACTGAAGTCCATAGAGGAAAACGGTGATCCCTGGGGGTAGCTCACTGGAATCTGTGAGCTCCCATCAGTAAGGGAAGGCTGCTTTCGGATATGTGGGACATACCCCACCACTGAGCAACCCCTCCTGCTGTCTTAGTCTCTGAGCTGCACTCAGGGCTGATGTAAGAAAACTAAAACCATTGGACTGCGACTGTGAAGGGAGCAATTGAGATTTGAGCTCCATGAGAGGCAAGGGAGATTTTAAATATGATCTAGGTTTAATTCCTGACATCTGCACTATTTATTCTTCTTTCCCATAACTATTCCTACTGCTCAACTACTCTTTGTTGACTCCTGGGAATGAGTAAGTTCAGAGATGAACATGATTAAGATATAAAAGGGATGGCTGAAAGCTAGCACATGCCTGTGACATCTGGTCTTACTGGAGGAGGTAGAGACACTGAAGGGCAAAAGTCAAGTTCTTCCTTCACTCCATTCTTGGAAGAGCCAAGAATAAATAGTGGTTCATTCTTATTCATGGGAATGCAAAATAGGAAGAAAGGTAGAGCTTGCCAGTGGCTAGAGAGGCCAGCTATGCTCGTTAAACTCTGTGTGTGGAACATTTCCATAGAAAAAGATTTCTGCATGTAATGTTGGCAATGTTCAGTGATTTACTTAAATATATGTTTAATACAAACAGATAATATCTTGAGTTTCTGAATTTCAGTGACTATCTGATGAAGCTGGTAAAAAAAATCAGCTTTATAAAGAGTTCATGTGTTAATGCTACATTTTACCTGGCCCTACAGCACATTCATCAGAAATTACTGAAGGTTGTAACAAAAATAAGTAAATGACTCTAAATTACATGACAGCTATTTCTAAATATAATTATTATTTTTTTCCCCCATAGAGAAAATTAACTCCCATAGTGGACACTCCCCTCTATTTTCCTCACACAAATTGCATGTAGTGGACAATAATGAGCCACGCTTTTATAACCATCAAAGACTTGTATTCCATCCTTCAGGGAACACCAGTACCATCAATATGTGCCTGTAAGTCTTTTTCCTTTAGTCAAATAACCTACTAAAAAATATCTGTCTAGTAAATATTCAAAATGCATCCAGAACATGATTTAACAAATTCTGAGCCTTTATTGTTACAATGATTCATTAAAAGAGAAGGTATGTAATACCTTCATCGCACATACTATTACCACACATGACTATGAAGCCCTAGAAGTTCTGAAGTTTGGTTTTGTCCCAATAAAGAAAAGAAGATAAAAAATCTTAGGCTTTTTCATAAAATGAAGTATTTAGAAATATTTAATTTTCAATTATAATTGAAATATTGAAGTCAAAAGGAATCATTTAATTGTCATTAGAATGCTTAGGTAAATTCACAAAGAACATTGTCATAACAGTCACAAATTTTAGGGGGCCAGCATTTTCTGCCTACACACTGCTCTAGCATAAGGTTTTTGGAGAGCTATACTCTTGTGTTCCAGTGCTGCTTCTCCGTAAAGACTAGAAGATACTAAACTACTCTGTCAATTTTTTCACAGTTATTATTATTGAACACTTCTGTTCTGGACACTCCCACTTCAAAGTGGCAATTTTTAGAAAAAAAAAAAGATGCTAAATATGCAATGCTATTAACAAAAAACAACATCTCACTCGGTAATATAACAGTATGATGCAAACATTTGAAAACAAATGAAAAGTAGTCTTTTCTTTCTTTTGCCTTTTCTCTCTGCACCTATTCGTTGTATGACCGTGCATCACTTACACCAGATAGAAGGAGCCTGGTCTAACTCTCTTCAGAACCCCCATCTCACTGAGGAGCTTCCATAGCCCTTAGAATCACAGTATTTTAGGAAGCAAACCTGAATGCATTCAAGATTGCAATACTCCTGCAAAGAGGAACTGTGTTATTGTTTCTATTTTCTACATGGGCAACTGAAGCAGAGATGATCTGATGTTCCCAAGCAGGGACTACACCCAGGTCTCCCAAGCTAACACCCCGACCACTGACGTATACAGAAACTGTAATAAATAAATCTCCCACTGGTACTAATTTGATGCAGGCTGAACTGCTTGCTTTTCCAAGGCAAGGGGAGTGCCAACACAGATCATGCACATGTGTGGGTGGATGATGTCTGGGACTAATACGTCACTGGAATTTTGACATCATAACATGTATATTTAGTCTTTTTAGCTGATAGTGTTATGAGGGAAGAAAATGCTGTATACCTGGTATAACAGTGTTGCTTGTACTGTATGACATGGTCTTTAATGACAAAATAAAGCAGTTTTGTTCTTTATTACTTCAGAACCCTTTCTCATGGACTTCTAGTTATTCGATGTCCCTGTGTCATGACTTGAAAATAACAATTTCCCATCTCTACTGGTCTGTGTCATTCATTTTTCTGCTCTTTTAAGTCCTTTTGCCTTTAAAATGACCCATGTCCACTCCTTTTCTTTCATTTACCACAAATATGTAGTATAGCCCCCATTTTTCTCTAAATACTGATTTATAAATGGTGATGTATTTTACACGTCTGTACAGCGTAATAATTTCATGGAATACTGAACTTTTATAACAGAAAAATTATGTCCTCCATGCAAGGCTTTTTTTGAAAATAAGCTCCATTTTTTTTTTGTCTTACGATAAGATCAGTTTAATATCTCTTTGCATACCTACAATAAAATTGCTAGCTTAGCGTATAACCTTAAGTGACTTTCATTTGCATGCATTTTTCTAGGGGACAGAACATGGTATTTTGAACTATTAAATGAACAACCGAGTCATGATTTTCCTCGCAGATTCAAGGTTTTCATGAATAATAAGTGAGAATCACAGACCACTGTATTTACCAGCTAATCACCCAATCAGGTCTTACTTCTTTGTTTTAAATGCTATCCAGCTCACAAAACACTTATTCTCATTTCTTTTTAGGATGAACCAAGAAAAACCAAGCTTGAACATGGAGTTTTCAAAGAACAATGCAAAAAGATATGGATGTTCCTATTTCATTAACACCTGGAAAGTATAACCAGGTCCATAATATGTTTATCATTAAAAATACTTTTTATCTTAACACTGACACAAATCTTAACACATGAATAGTTTTAGTGAAGTCAGTGTGCCTATCTGTGGATGTACAGATGAATGGGAAGGTTTTAATCTTCCAGAAGTAGGATTTCAATTTTTACATTTCCTGATTTCTACTTCCTCCGAACTTACAGAAATTTCAATCAATTGTAGGAATTGAAAAATATTGTAAAGAAAAGTGACATAAAATGTTATTTCTTGGAAAAAAAAAAACCATGCCAGCACACATAAGTATATCAAAACTAGGACTGCTGATACATTTAATAATGCAAGAAACCAATCAGGAATGGCCAGGTAAAGTGAGATTCAAAGCAACACAGTGGTATTTGCCAGGTAATGCAAAAAATATACATTAATGAAAAAAAAAAATCAGTAGAGTTTTCTTTTCATAACTGGCACATCAATAATAAAAATGAAGGAATATAAGCATGTTCTAGAAGCAAACATCCTACCTTAGATCATGCAGCAGTTCTCATGATGTGATCATGGAAAGTCCCTTGACGTTTTTGCAAGATGAGGTTTGTTAAGCCAAGTGTCCTGGACAAAGGCCACTACATCTGGGGCTGTAATGAGAATACTTTTTCTGCTGATGCTCAAGTAATTCCAAGAATGAATTTGCATTTGATTATGTTCATGATCATTGCATGTTCAATTAAACCAAACATCAAGAAATAGAGCTTCAGCTCAACTAGATTCAGCATCTTAGAAATCAACTAAAAGGTACAATGACCAAAATTTACTGAATTTCCGTTCTAGAACATGTATTCTCCTTAAGTGTTTCAGGGTAAATTCTGTCCTGCTGAACAGACAGAATACCCCATGATTTATAGAGTTAAACCGCACAGAAAAACAGTAATTTAAAATATTAACTGTAAAATAAATAACTAAATAAACAAATCACAGTGAAATGACCAAGTACACAGGGCATTAAAGCATCTGAAAACAGAGAAAGAAAAAAGCTGGATGGATTTACTTTTCTTATGAAGTTGTACAGTTCATCTAATGAAGATATTGCACCTGATTAAAATTCTCCCTTTTACTTGAATTAAATAAGCAATGTTCCTCCACTTATTCAAAATTTTCTTGTAATTTGTATGTCAGTCCCTACAGCATTTGGAACTATTCTTACCTGAATATTTCCTATTTTAAAAATAAATTTCTTTCCAGTCCTATGGAAAGCAAAGTTTTAAGTAGAAACTCCACATTTTCAAAGGAAAAGATTGAAAACTTGATTAATAAACTCCAAAGAATTTTGCTAATTCAGACAGCTCTTCAGCTATTTAACTTTCACAGACTTATTATTCTCTTTGCAATATTCTGTTCTCCCTTGTTCTTGTGAAAGCCACCTAACTGTGCAGTCAAAGCATCATGCTGACTTTCTAATTTGTCGGTGAATCATTAAGGCAAGGAACACAGGCATAAAATTCTACTGAAACATCAGGCAAAAAAGAATATCTGTCCATATTCACTTCTTTCTTCATACACCAAAGCCAGAAAAAAATAAAGCAAATATCCTACAGAAAACATTACTACCTTTTTGCACTTTTGGACTTTGAAAATACGAGACGTGCAAATTAAAAAATATAGATTAAAAAAAAATCTTTTTTTCTCTTTCTCACTGGCTGCCTCACTTTGCAAGTTCAAACAGGAAATGAAGAAATACTGAAAGCGAAAAGAGCACAGATGGCCACAGGACACTAGTCATAATTTTAAATATTTATTTCTTTGTTTCCTGTAAGTCTACTCATGTATCTGTCTGTCTAAAGTCTTGCTTTCTCTTAAGGTAACCTAAACAGTCTCATTTCATCAGACATCTTAGAGTAGTTTTGAGAAGAAGAATTTCTTTTCTGAGTTCGCTATGCAGACCTGTCAACTTCTCTTCTGTAATTTTCTTCCAGGATACATATTCCTACAGTAAATATCTCAAAAAACAATTAAGTGAACTGCATATATAACAGTAATTAGATAAAGAGTGCCATGGTTTGTTCCATTTGCTAACCAAAATCACAGTTAAAAGGATGGTCAACCTCAGCATAAAAGGCTTTAGCCTTTTATGAACAGTTTCAAATGAATAAAATTACAAATATGCATTGCATAGAATATGAAATATGAGAAGCATTAATACCAGGACTATACTGCTTCACGTCTCTTTTTTTCTAATATAGAGCAGAACTTTTAATTTCAAAAGAAATACCTCGTGGTTTTGGTCACAGCCACTACAGTGGTTTATTGGATCCAAAAATGTTCCTCTTTTTGGCTTGCTACACTAAAATCTAGCCCCTCTGCTCCCAGGACTGACCTTCATAAACAGTCTTATCTCTGTAACGGGCCAACCCACAAGCTTGGATACGTTTACTGGAAATTTTTGCAACTTTGGATACAGCATGAACTTTGCTTTCTAGGCTGATGCTAATGACAACATAAAAAGAGCTAAATTCTGAATTTCAACTGATGAAATGAGGGTCCTTCACAGTAAAGTTGTCTTAATATGGAAAGATTTCATGCTGTGCAAGTAAATTGTTAATGAGCCATAAAATGTCAAGAATTATAATTTGAAGTACAGTTTAAAAGGAGAAAAGAAAAACTTCCTCCTGAAGGAGAGATTTCTTAGACATACGAAGTTAAATCTTAATATTTTGGATTTTCCCTGTTCAGAAAAGTCTCCAATGGGCTTTGGAAAGTTTCAGCATGTAGTCTGCAAATGATGAAGAAAACACAGAAAAAGCTGTTTAGATCTTAAATAGTTAAAAACTCTATTTTCATCTCTTTCCAGAAGATGGTAGTGTAGCATACTGTTAAAGACTCTTGCAGAACCTAACCACTCTTCTAGTGTGGGAGTGCTAAAACTAAAACTAAAAAGAGAGTGATTAGGAAGAAAATAGTTTAGAAAGTTGCACTTATACAGTTTAAAATGCAGGGAGGGTCATTTTGGTCCACTGCTTTAATGTTTAAATTTAGATGTTGTATTCGCTAACATCAAAATATTATTGAATAAATGGATTACTGAAATATTTCATAAAAGGGAGCAGAACATGTTTTTGATTCTGAAGATTATTTTGCTGTGCTTGAGAAAAGAATGCATTTAAATAAACATGTAGTACATTGTCGTGCAGAAAGCAAGCACAAGAGGACTACAGGTTTCAGAGCCTACCACACTAATGTTAACACTCTTCTGAAAAGTATTTGTGTATTCTAGAGCAGAGAAAAGGTCAACAATTGCTATTTAAAACAATTAAACAAACAAATAGGATATAAAGTCAATTAATGTTGCTATGTCAAATATATATATATATAAAAATAATACGAAAGTAAATTGTTGGACAAATACATTCAGTGTCAAAAGCTGTAATATTCCTGAGAAAGGAATATTTGCTTAATTTACTAAATTTAAGTTCTAAAGAATCTTCATAATAGGTACTGCTACTGATTGTAAATTGTAGACCTTTCCTCATCCTTCTTCACACAGAGGCCTGTGAAAAAGAAAAACAAAACAACAAAACATAAGAATAATTTCCAATATAATTTCAAATAGCACTATTTTGGGATCTGTATGTTTGACTTAATTATACATTTACTGAATCAAGTTGTATTTAACTGAAATATATCAACTAGAAAACCATCCTGTCTGATAGAGAAATTGAGCGTTTTCTGCTTTCTCAGTACTTTTCACCTATAGTTACTCACTCACAGTTAAACTGTTTAGGCTGTAAATCAAATTCAAAGAGTTCTGTTTTCAATTTCTAATCGTATGGCGTTTTCATACCTTCCCAGGTTATACCAAGAACAAAGTGGTCTTTAATATTTCTTTCCTTGAAGGCATGCAGGCACTCTAATTAAGTCAACTTTCTCTAATCATCACGTTAAGTCATCTCTTTCTGGAAAACCTACTTCTCTCAGTTAATCGATTTCTTCAGCCATTGAAATAATTTTCTTCTATTTTTAAAATTTTTCTTCATCTTTTATAAGGCTTTTAAAAATTTGGACATGAAAAGAGGGAAGGTGTACTCCTGTAATGTGTACAGAAAGAAAATACCTCTCTCTTCACTCTTATTGATCATTTCTATATAAATAAATTTAAGAATAGATCAGCTTTTATATAACAGTCATCTGTGTTGCAGTGATTTTATGCTTTACTCCATGATACTCCCTTAAAGAGGCCAGGATACAGTCACAGGTAGTTTCAGACTCTTTCATTCTCTCTAGGTGTGCAGCTTTGTATTTAGCAGTTTACAAGGCATTTTGCTGAATCGATGTTGCCAGGAAAACTACATCTCTGGATACAGCTATTCTGTCTTCTGTTTCCCACCATTCTGCCAACTTCATGTCATGTGTGAACTTTTATTAATCACATATAATTTCAGATAATTGCTGAGAGCATTGAATACTTGGCCAACTGTCTTTCCATCTGAAACCCCATTAGAAACTTTTGTTTCTGTAGGTGGCAGCACATCGACAACTTCTCTCTTACAGCTAGTCCTTAAACCATTTCATGTGCTCTCCTGTGATCATTCTGCAAAGGTTTTGACGACTATGCCATAAATCCACACATCAAAGAGTTACAAGGATTATTGCCTTGTTAAATCCTAGTCCCTGAAACCAAGAGACATCCATCCAGTCCTGGAAAAGGGTCCATAAAATATTGATCCACAAGCCTTTGCATACTAAGGCCACTGAAGTCCTCTCAGCTGCCTGTATTAACACGCATTAGATCTAGAGTGAAAAATTGCAGCCATGACTCTCTCCAAAAAAGGAATAAATCTTCCATTCAGGTTAGTCCGATTTTGCCAGTAATGTTGCTCATCTTTCAACATTTTTTTCCCTGTTTGTCACAGATTTAAAGAAATTTTAAATTAAAATTCTTAAATTTTAATTTGAATTTGCTTTGGAATTATTGTAATTGCCTTTCCACCATCTGTTGGGGTATCTACAATGACTGGTCACGTTGAACCCACACAAAATCCTTGCCAGAAAACACAGGCCAAGGGGGATCTTTCTCCTTCTACTGAAAAACCACAAAAATGAACCATCCATCTCTGTAACCAAAGTTTCTTCATTGCAGCGTGCAAACATGAAGGCAGCAATGTTTGCTTAGAGTGACCCTGTGCGTCAGCATAGTTTGATTGCCTGCATTTTTCCAGATGTGACTTAACTTTTACATTCTTTCTAATGTAAAGTCCTCCAACTAAATGCCTCTGGATGTTGCAAAATATATGTGCAAATTAACCCTGGCCACTAATAGATCTTCTACATCCCTAGTGGTGTCAATGAAGGGTTTAAACCCTTGTTTTCAAAATCTTAACTCCCTGTAAATGTGGTTTATCTGGAAAACACTACATTTGTCTAATAAGTACACCATCCTACTTTCCAAATAAAGAACAGAAATATTTATAGAAGATATCTGCAACACTAATGATCACTGTCATCTCCATTCTGTAACAGGCCATTACTGTTGCTAAACATTTTATTATTATTGAAATCCTTTAAAAGTCATTATTTTCCTTTGGCATATGCTAGATTTTCCTCTTTTTTTTTCCTCTTTCTCTCTTTTTTCCTCCTATTTTCCTTTTATTTTTCATTCTTTCTTTCATTCTTTCTTTCTCTCATGCTCTATTTTCTGTTTTTCCTTGTCTCCTTTACTCTCTCCTTCTCTTTCTTTCTCTTTTCCTTTCTCTTTTCCTTTGTCTTTTTTCTCTTTTCTTTCCTTCCTTCCTTTCTTCCTTCTTTTGAGTTTTGTAACAATGATTTTTCAGCCGTGTGAGAAAGCCTTCTTTACTTTTTGTATCATAAAATTTCTTTCAGTCCACTGTCTTTCTTTGCATTTTCTTCAGAAAAATGACCTACTGATTACACGTTATCATAGGGTTGCTTATACTGAACATAACAAGAGTATGATCACAAGTCCATAGGCAGTCATAATCTTTCAAAGCTGTTATTAACTTTATCTTATATAACAAGGCCTAAAATGTAGTTTCTTCATGCTGGGTGCAGTATCTCTTGTATTATAAAATTAATAATTACATTTGTAACTCATTACTGGTTACATAAGCGTTCAGCACCTTTTCATTTTATCGTTGCAAAGAAGTGTCTAAGGAGTAAGCCTAATTTGTTCTCTGCTCCCCCTCAGTAGCAGACTCTCCCTGCCCACCTTTTTGGAGCCTGTTAATTAAGACCTACTCATCTATGCACACCGGAGAAGGTGTCCATCAGATTTGACCCTGTAATATTTTTCTGGTTTCTCTAGTGATGTGATCCACAGTATTGGTGTTTCAGAATATGAAGTGTTAGTTACTATTGTCTGTCTGATTTCATAGGCTTTCTAGTTCTTTTTTCCATTTTTCTGCCATGTGTACGCCAACTTCTTCAGCATCTAATTCTCTCAGACCCGCTGCTTCCAATCTGTTCATGGAGGTTTCTGGTTATTTTACTTTTTTTCTCCAAGAACGGTTTCTTAAGGCTATTATCCAGTTGACACAAACCTGCTACGTGCTGCAATGTCAGTACCGCGGAAGCAGGATCGCAGCTCCATGCTGTTGGGCTGAGCGGGGAGAACTGATACGCAGGACAGTAGGTACGAGAGGAAGGCTCGTGTAGTCATGAGCTGGTTCAGAGAGGGTTTTAGTAATATTTCATCAGAAACCAGCACAGAAATAACAGGTTAGAGGTGAATGAAAGGCTGAATTAACAGTGTCTTTGAGCACTTACTGGGGATATCTGTAACTGTATGGATATGTGCGAGAGACAGAGAGACTTATTTCAATATTATGTCACTGAACAATGAAATTAAAGGGTTTAGACAGTTACCATCTGTTGTGTCTGGTCTGCAAGTGTCTTGACACTCTGAGTTCCTTATGGCTATGGCTTCTTAATTTGATTTCCTGGCTTAGTGTCTTAATTACTTAGCTGGCTATCTCACTCAGGGTTGTATTATTTTTGGAAATTTGGACAGGCCATAACAAAGTGAAAGTCACCTTGGGAATAGTGTGTCTCGAGGAAATAACCAGAAATAAATACTATAGAGAAAGGATAAACTTGGTAATTTTATATGGAATTAGGCCTGATCCAGTTCCACTGAGCTATTTGTGAGTCACGTCACTTCACTTCACTTCACTTCACTTCACTTCACTTCACTTCACTTCACTTCACTTCACTTCACTTCACTCCACTCCACTCCACTCCACTCCACTCCACTCTACTCCACTCACTGGATAATTACAAAGGCATTTCAGCCTTGCTTATGGAAAGAACTTCACTGTTTAAAAAATCATTCAGGTGGACTTGCTGGTAAGTGCTAAATCCTGATGGTTCCCAAACTCTTCACCGGTTGGTCTTCAAACTTTCTAGGCACCCATAGGTCTCCTTGTTCACGGCTGACAAGCTCCAGCTGGAAAAGATCGTCAAAGTTCCCTGAGTGATCAGGTCTGAGAGTCATAGAGGTTAAAAGGAAGGAGATAAATTTTCCAAATTTTTTTCATTATTTCCTAAGTCATTAGTACTCTTCCAAAGACTTTTCTCAAATCCATCAACTCCTGCCATCATTCTGTAACAAATTATGGAGGTTTGAAGAAGCTGCAAATCCCAAGCATTAAAATATCCTGATGGTTTATTGATATTCTTGCTTATTATATTAATTTAAAAAAGACAAGTGGAGCAACCGGTATCTTAGGTTATTCCCATTAGACAAGAGCAAACCCATCTTAGTTCTTTCAAACAATATGTATGGAAATTCAGGCCTGAATATGGAGGTGTACCTAAAATACCTGCATAAGCTGTGGCAAGGCACAACATAATACATAATTCCGCATTTAGCATTTGCTGTCACATGGCTTGGTTACTCCCCATAAGATGCACACATTTTTCTGATGCCAGTCATGACCCTGGGTACTCTGTAGGTACCTAGGCTCTCTTTGAATTTTTCCTTTTGCCAAACACCCACAAATTTTGACATCTCACTAGCTGCCAAAATTTTTCCATGAAACTAGTCTAATATGACAGCAGAATAGCACAGGTGCTGCTTACCATGGTTTGTATCAGACAGGTTCTACTTTCTTGTATGCTGGCAAATTCATACCTCAAATACCACTACTTGCATCAAAGCACCATTGGTACAGTTAGGATTAGTAACCAAAAAGTTTATCTGAGTATAAGAAAGATGCAGATGATCCATCTATAAAGATAAAATAAGAAAAGAGCTACAAAAGAAAAAGACAAGAGCCAGGTGAGATGATGGCTATAATCGGCCAGCTATATTTATGTACATGCACAGACACAACAGACAGGCACACACTCATGGGATAAGCAATCTGTTGAGGGTGTTTCATTAAAACGCTTTATTGCCTGAGAGGGAACCTATCATTATCTCCTGATTCTGAAGTAGAAAGGCAGCTAAAGAGAGGATTCAAAAGCAATTTCAAATCTACTTATAATTCTATGACCTAGCAGTGTAAGTAATGGCAAGAAGGCGAGCATGATACCAAGCAGAACTTGGAGAGAAATACGTAAAGGTAGAATACAGACATCCATACAGAAATTTGGCAAGGATACTGATGTTAAGCTTCAAATTCTTACAAAAATTGGTATATCATCATTAAAGCAGAAACTGCTCCTGGTTTCTATCTTATCCAAGACAAAGAAGTCTCCAAGATAACATGTCCTTCCTCTTACTGGTTTAGTTTCAGACTACAGAAACTGCATTGTTAAGTTGTCTTCCAGTACAGTTTTAGCAACCCAGAGAACTTGCTCTAGATTCTTCTCACTTAATTTTAGGCAACAAATTTAGCATCTAAATCAGGAACATAGTTGCCATAGACTTTCTATATATTAGGTGTTGTAGAATAGACATCCACAGAAGAAAATTTCAGATGACAGGAACATAATTCCATATTCCTTTGAAAGTTTTTTCCCCAAAGTGTGATACTTAAGCCTGTAGTTCTGTGAAGTAGATCTCAATTTTCAAAACATTTTTATTTTATAAAATCATAGCCAAACTATTGTGAGGTCACAGACAGACTATGGTCTTATGTCAGCAAAATGCGCTCATGAGATTAAATTCAAATAAATATATTTCACTTTCTGATCTCTTCACAAATGTTGAACAGAATGGACTGTGTACTTAGAAAAAAAAAAAGGTGCTAATCACACCTTATTTTTAATCAATTTTCATGTACTCACTGACTGGTGTGGAAAAAGTCTGACACTGTTTCAAAGGAAAATCAAGCACAAAGTATAGCACCTAGTGCAGCCACAGGCACGTTTGTACTAACAGTAGGATGGACAGCCATTCTTGGAATCAAATGCACTAATATGGTTTTTCTTGCTGGATAGCTTAGTTTCCACGTTATTCAAGTCATTTCAATCGTTGGCTGTAAGTGTAATATCATGATTTGTTCAAAATGCATCCTGCTGAAAAGCCTAAACTGTTGCCAGGGATGGAGTGTGAACCAATTATTTGTGTTGCTTGGAAGTAATGAGGCTGTAGACTAAGGGCAAAGACCAGAGGATTAAATGCCAAGCTTTTTAGTTTTATCATGCTGTCCTCTTAGTTTCTAAGCTTATGGGATTTACTGCACACATAGTATCCTCACATTTCATTTTTGGGTTTCCCTTAGAAATTTCCCAGAGTAATAGAGACCTATCTTATCAATAATGAATGTGTGTCATTATTATTTCTCATAATAGAATAAGTGAAGTGATTAAGTAAATCTTTATCCAAACACTCCAAATGAAGAAAATGACTCCAACTTCTGAAATATATTATTTTATATGCCAGACTACAAACAGGAAGTTCATCATTCACATGCTATAAAACAAAAGAATAAACTATTAATGGTATAAACTCAGCTGGATTTCCTTCCTTCACCTCACCAGACATCCAGTTAATCCCTTGCACAAACACACACATACATAATTCACCAACATGTGTGAACACATATGTCAAATCTTTACCAGTCTACTATCATTTGACATTACAAATGAATCTGTTGTTACTACACATATTTAGAATGACATCCACAAAAGAAAGCAGCTACCTATGGATGAGATTAGATAACCTTTTATCAGCACTGACAAATTCACACATGCAACTATTGATTTCAAATTCCAATGATTTCACAACGAAGAGGTCAATATGGACAAAAACATTTATCTGATGCTGGACTTCTGATGTTAGAAGCATTGCTGAGTAGTGTCCAGGAATAAATATTGACAAATTGGGGGATATTTAAAAGTCTTTCACATGATAACACTTTGCTGGCCGTGTCCTCTGATGTATTACTGTTTCTCTTATCCTTATGTGTTATAATCTGTTAATGGCAAACATCTGTAATTTATAAAACATGGTTTATTAGACCAACATATTTTATTTCTACTGTTATGCTCAGAATCCTGTTTATGGGAAAAGAGGAAACACGTCTTATATATAAAGCAGAGAATTTATTGTTAGCATAACTGAAATCTTAAGAGTCTATTCAACAATCACGATGAGTCCAGATCTAATTATTATAGAAAAAGCAAAAGAAAATTAAAAAAATGAATACTACTTCAAAGAAAATGTATCAATACTGACGACAACAACAACAACAACAACAACAACAACAACAACAACAACAACAATAATAATAATAATAATATAGTTTAAATTGTTATATAGACAGTTCTTAGTTTCTATCCCTTCTCCTGGTGTTGGACTCACCGTTCCCTTTCTCCTCTGGATCCCAGGTTGGTGGCTCAGTCTGGTGCTGGAGAGTTGTTATGCTGAGTTATCCAGAGTCCTCGCTGGGAGGAAGATGATGTTTGTGTCAATGGTTTATTCTTTCTCACCTTAGAATCCCCTTTGGCTGATTTTTACAAGTTAGCTAACACATTTTTTACACCTTATCTCCTTCTGCATTGCTCTCTCAACTGATTTACAGAATTTACAGTATAGGCTGATTTTTGCAGATGTCGAATGCATTTTTTTTCTCTTTGTTATCCCTAAAACTAGCTTTGGCTCACTCCGGGTCTGCATTTCTTTAACAAGCCACTGGTGATTTGTTTATAGCCGTTGGGTCTCTGGTGCCAGTCTGTGCCCCATCTCTTCTCACCCCAGCCCTGCACCCCTCTGCGCTGCATCCTGCCTCTCCGCCGCTCAAGGTCTCTGCTGTTGTGCCAGGACTGAATGTCTCTACATGACAGCCAAAAATATCTCATTCTGCACAAAATAATTACTTGTCAGTACAACCTCTATAAAACTATGGTAGCACCACTGTTTTGACCCCAGTAGGCAGTGATAAGCCAATATAAACCAAACTTGCCATAGCCACCGCTCAGAAGAAAAAATATCTAGCTAAACAGCTAAACCAAGTAAAACCAAAGTCGCAAGGAGGGCAAGACAAGTTCAGACAGGAAATCTGACAAGCCTCAGTCCTCAAGCCTTGCAAACTCAGTACAAAGCCTGTGGCCTGTTACCAGCAATGGCAATAATGTATTACAGGGGTACATGTACTCTTGTTAACATTCAAAATATTATCATTGAAAAATATCAGTATGGGCTTGCCCATATCTCACACAGTGAATATAAAGTAACAATTCATAGTCCAGTTCAAAGAAAATTAATTAAAAATAGACATATTCTATTATGTCTATTGTGAAAGGTTCAGATCATGATTAAGGTTAAAAAATCCATACAAACAGTTTTCTGACACAAATCTACGAGTGCACCCAGGCACAAACTTTCCTCTGAGGCAGGAAACTTGACCAATCCTGAAGGATATTAATGAACTTTGCTTGTGTCTCATACCCTTTAGATGGCTAAAAACGTTCTCAGGAAAACCTGCCAGTCACTGAGAATTGTGCTGCGTTAAGATTTAACAGCGCTTTTCCTTTTCAGGCATTGCAAATAATTATCACTAGCTTCAAAGACACTAGAAACTAAAGTTTTCCTGATGATTTATGAGATTATTAGTATTTTCTAACACAGTTCCACAATAGTTAGAACGTAGTGGGCAGACATCTTTCAAAGTGTTTTGGAGAAACATTAAAATTTATGTCACATGAAAAAGAAAATCTTGCATTCTCTTTTTTTCCACATTTTCCACTGCAATGCCCAAAAATGTTCCATTTCATCAGTAACAAGTTGAACCTGCCCCCCAGTCAGTTGTCTACTCTTTCCTTCTACGATGCTTTTCCTGTTGTCTACGTCTGTATATAATATTCCAGGGCTGTGAGCCAAATTACACTTGGCAGAGCGCTATGTTTTACCATGGCTCAATGAGTTTCCTATAACCAGGTAGAATAACACACTAATTTTGCTAAACACACCCCATGTGTGGTCTATATGTAAGGTCTAATTTCTCAAATATACCTTACAGAGTATTTGCCAAAGTCTGCCAAAGAAAAGCTGAATTACACTTTTAATTGTTTCTAATTGTACAGGACTAAAATAACATTTATATAAAATAAGCCTTTGATGAAAGTGTGAATTACTACTTTTCCATTGCTGGGTATCACTCTGGATTAATTTCCAAAGGCAACTGCCAGTGATAATCTCCAAAAGGTTCACTGCCAGCCACAGTTCTAGTGCTTTGCAGAGAGCTAATATTACACAGATTGCAGTGGTGTCTGAAGAAAGGACCTGCCAGTCAATTTGCCCGGAATCTATATGTCTTTATAATCTGTTCCAAATTAAAAGAAATTAATCAAATCATGACCACTCAGCTAGTCTTCCCTTGTAATGGTGTAAACAGGAAAGTAGTTTTAAATGCTTATCTTATTAAATACTCCATTAAATGATTTAGTGAGTTAAATAAAGCTGCCTGCTCTTCCCTGGTGACCGCTCTTAACTTTTAGAAATAAAATATAATACAGTTAATCCATATTTACATAAAGACTAATACAGTTTAAATTAACGATGTGGTAGAATACAGAACAGTGGGTGAGCAATGAAGCTGTGAATGGCTGCAATAAATTCTATTAACAAGATGGCAAAATTTGCCCTGAATTTTGTAGTTGCCAGCACAGTATAGAAGAATCAAAATAGCACTCATTAGCCTCAAATCCACATGGTCTATTATGCTTTTTCTATGCCAAATGTGAAAGGCACCTTCCCACAAAAAGCCTGAGCCATATAGATAAAAGTTGGATTCCTTTTATTAATTGCAAAATACAGGTCTGAAAATGTTATACAGACCTAGATTCTCAATTCATGCTCACCACCGTTCTTCATTCTATCACATCATTAACTTAAAGTGTATCAGAAGTATTCAGACACAGTTTATTTCTTCTGACCCATTGTACAAATAAAAGACAATTCAGAGATAAAACTGCATTTTACCAAACAAATATTTTTTTTCTTTTTCCTTTTTTTTTTCTTTTGTGGTTTTGGTTTAGGCTCATTTCTACTTCTAAGCTTAGATTTATAGTATAATCTGTCTTTATGATGTAATGGCTTTCAGAATTAACACTTAATAACAATGAAGGTCACATTCTGGCGCCAATGGATTGTCTGATTTAAATACACAGATTTGGATGTGAAAAAGCTTTGAAATCTATTTGAAAGCACATATGATTCACACTACAAGCCAGGTAAATATTTTCTCAAAAAAATGTAGTTTCTAAGATAGTTGTAACAGAAATTGGTATCTATTTGGACTAAAAAGCAGATAGGCATCTTAATGCGTACATACTGCCAACTTTTCTGAAAGGTTGTTTTTCATTTACAGAGCGTATACAACTAAAATATTGTTTGCAACTGCAGCTTTGTTTACACCCATGTTGAAAACTGTGGTGCGTAGTTCTCACAGGATTGTTCTCAGCTGTTTTATTCAATAACCCCATGAGTGTTGGCAATATGTTTTAATGTGAGAAGGATGAGCATCAGCTAATTTTACCAGGGCTGAGAAGTGCTGAGCTGAACTAGCTGGGCAGCATATCTCTATTTTTAGAAGGCCGGGGGGGGGCATGACACTAAACTGTGACATTATTTAAACTTAATCTTCAGGAGTTTCAACAAGCCTTATTTTTTTCTTTAAAATTCGGACATGCGTACAGTCTCATCATCTAGTATTTCTTTAGGTATGAAGTTCTATTCAGAGGGTGATTCATCCCATCCTAAAATCAGTATTTTCAGGATAGCCTCTTACTTTTAATTAACTTTTTATCTATATGTCATGTCTATTAAACATTGCTCTTATATCCAAAGCCAAGCAGAGATCTCAGATCTACTTAGGCCTCTTTTGCCTTTTGCCACCATTCTTCCAGCTGGAGGATAAAGGATGCAGAGAAAGTTCCTTTCTCCATTTTGGGGATCAGTTATCAGCCAGATGCAGGTGGTTAACAGCCACAAAAATGCTAATGGATTTGATAATTTTTATTTGTATAAATATACTTGTCTCATCCCACTCATAACTAAATATCTGGAAGCCTCTGCTTCATCTGTCCAATTGCATTATTAGGTGGCCTGTGAATAATTCAAAATGTATTTAATAATGGACGGAGCCTTTTTTTCATCTAGGTGTGAAAAGTTTGATCATACAGTTCAAAAATTTGAGAAGCCTTAGTCAGTAAATTCTGTCTCTGAGAGGCTGTTGTGTCATCTCATTGCTGAAATATTAAAATCTGTCTGTTAACAATACATTGAAGCAATTTTAGTTACACACACACACACAAAAAAAAGGTTACCAACATGATATATCACATAATACCTGTGAGAAAAGTGAGAGATCTTTTCTTTTAGCTACGCTTTCTTGAAATTCATCTCACAACTTCTATTCTTTGCTTTTGTGCCCTCTCCATCCTTATTTTCTGTACAGTTTTACAGACAAGTAACTGAACGAAAAAAAAAAGTTACTTTTTTAAGCTTTCTCTTGGAAAAGTGGTAACGAGCCCATCAGTGTCACTGCTTAGCTATAACCAGCTTTGAGGTTTGGTATTTCTCATCAAAGTTCTCCTTGATACTTCTGTTCTTAGATTTATTACTTACAAATTCTTGCAGCTCACTTTCTTGCTTCACTGTAACGTTTTTAAAACTTGGCTACCTCTGTACCACTTAAGTACTGTTCTATCAATGATAATTAGTCATCTGAAGCATAAACAATCCTCCACTCTAGGTTAAACTGGTGTCAGCATGTTGTGTTGGCTGGTGCCTTACTGATGTTTGTCTTCACTTATGTTAAAAGACTAGTCCTTACAACATGCTGTGGGATAGTCTGTGCAGACCTCCACATGCTCACCTCTTTTGTTTTTTTCAGGCTCAGCCTTCCAGGGAGTGTTTCATTGCTAAATGGAAAGTTTTAATTTGGCTTTCCCTATTTTAAAATATACATGTACTTGCGTTCCTGGAAGTCCACAATATTTCACTTGTCTCAAAGGACTCTTGGCAGACTGCTTCAATGTCATTTTTGTGTTTAACACATGACTTGGCTGCAGCTTCTGTTTGCATGATTGGGATGAGACTTTAAACACTTTGAGGTTAAAGGATCTCTCAATAGTGGGTGGGCATATTGTGTAATTCTCTTTTACAGCAATTGTATTTTCATATCTGAATCCTACTTAGCTTGCATTAAAAGATGCTTCCATCGTCGTGATAGCTTTTGAGTCTTCTGGGTGGCAAGTTGATTAAATAAATCATAGAAGCATTTCTAAGAAGCCTTTTCCTACTATAAGTTCACAAGATGTCTACAAGCTTGATAAACTACATGGAAACTGTTAATAATGTTATTGAGACATGGGGTTTGGTTGGGTTTTATTCCACCACTAAAGCTAGTCATGGATAGTACAATGCAGCCAAACAATGATCTTTACACAAATACAATAAAATCTAGCCTTAGAAACTGTAAAATAGATCTATTATTTCTGAGATACAGTTCACTGAAAATAAGACTAAATGGAACAGAAGTGGCATATTTATTCCAAGCGTTGACCTGTACTCGGTCAATTTTCAGGCATTGAGCTTTATTTGCATGTATACCTATAGCATTTTACATGATTTGAGCCTGGTAAAGAGGCTTTTATATTGTAGTCAGTTTATAAAATGGCCTCAGTGTAAATAAGTATCCAACTCATATTTTTAAATCGTGCCCATCAAAAAAAATCAGAAATTACAAAATGAAAACTCTTTGTCTTTATTAAAAACATGCATGTCTACTAAACATGAGAAGCCTAATGGAATCTGCTTGTGTGGCTACTCAGAAATAAAATAAAACTACTGGAAGCTGAAGAAGTAAACCTTATTGGGAGGGTAGTTTTTGACTAAAAGATGATATAAGATTCTGAAGCCATCATATAAAATAGTTCTCCTTAAGCAGAAAAATAAAGGAAAGGACAATATAAAAGAAAATTATGATTCCGAATGCATCATTAAAGATAGCTATTAAGAAAAGTCCAATCTATGAATTGAAATTATACTCTGCTAAAAATCTTAAAGTTGAAATTTGAAAACATATTAAAGTTCTGTTGACAAGTTATTGATAAAGGGTAAAGGGCTGACCAGCCACAGAGACTGCAAATGTGGCTATTATGTCTTGTAGACAATCAGAAGCCCAGCAGTAGAAAGTGCGATAGATTGTTTTACTGACATCTAGGACTTGACGGAATTTAATTTAAAGTTTATTAGTCCTTTATAAACTGAACTTTATTATAAACAGTGACCAGATAACGATAGTAATTAAACAACAGGTGGTCAACCCTACTCATAGGTCACAAAATCTTCCTTCCGTAAGTCTGTTTTGCTGTGCTCAGTAAAGGAAAGTAAACATCTGGAATTCCCAAACTAAAGCAAACATTTATGATGGTGAATCATAGCTCGGCAAGCAAAGAAGAGTATGAAATAAATTCTAGTCTTCATTCTGTGGTCTTTGTTATTTCTAAAGAGTAAACTTTTACTTGAAATAGGAAGATCAGAGACTTCCAACAAGAGATCCAAGTTAGGAATATATAAACATCTTGGGATAGTGGACCTTACTAGTCCCATTAAGAACTCCACTGGCAGACGCTTATGTCATTCTTAACGACTTTTATAAATACACAACAGCATTGCTATACAGTCACATTATTAGTCACATGTTCCTCTCCACTGCAGCCTTTGGGTTTTTTTAAGGGGTTTTTATTTTATTTTCCAGACAAATCTGCTCTGTGCCTGAGACAGTGACACCATCACTTCTACAGCACTGATTTAAACAAGGACTGGATCTAGTTACAGACTGATGTCCTAATGCTGAAGCATGCAAGGCAATAAGCACTGGAGATCTGCAAATGTCATTCTGCAACCACAAAGCTATTAATATTATTATTTAAATGTGACAAGACAGAGAAGAGAAGAGAAGAGAAGAGAAGAGAAGAGAAGAGAAGAGAAGAGAAGAGAAGAGAAGAGAAGAGAAGAGAAGAGAAGAGAAGAGAAGAGAAGATATAGTACCAGAAGACTGAAATTATCTGTCTATATCCCAGACTTCAGTGGAGTATAGAAATATCCAAGCGAATTTTAAATGATCAGAAACAGTGATAAAAAAAGGATTTCATATAGGTCAGCTTTTGCTTCCACTTCTGCAGGACTGTAGCTGACTCTCCATAGGAGGATATATTTTATCTAATGGTAGATATCTACAGATAAGCCTCTTCTCCAGGCTTCCTTAACAATCATTTTGACTATTAAGAATAATGAGAGTAGTCAGATCTATCTTAATGGACTTAACTAAAAGAAGTCTTTTTAGGGTACAATTTGTCTGATATGTTTCTCCTCTTACTCTAAACTGAATCCTGGAGGACAAGCTAGGTGCAGATTTCTAGACTAATCAGAATTCAATGACTTAAATTCCACCTTAAGGGACAACTATATATGCGAGGTCTGAAGTTCAGCATAATCAATTAAAAGATTGCCATTGACATGAATTACCTTGAGTAGACAGTGTGGCACTGATGAAATGAAATTGCCTATAAACTCAACACTCCAACTATTTAACTTTAGCATAAAGTCTGTACAACACATTTTAATGTTTAACTTTTACAATGTTCTTATACTTTCTGATTTGAAAATTTGTCATAGGGGCCACACCAAGATGACTTATCTTCCATTTAAATAACCCTTTGTATCCAACTTGTTTCCTGTCTGTAGACAGTTTCTTGCTCAGAACTTTACTTCTTTTTGGAGAATCTCAGAAATGCATTGTTCTTACCAGGTCTTCATTCCAGGGGTAGGATTTTTGTGGAATTTAAGCCTCTCAACATAGATGTCTAAAGTAATTTGTCTCTATCAATCTGTGAACTCTCTCCTTTGAAGTTTAGGCTCACAGGTTCAAAGCATTCTCAGAGCATTAAGACAGGTTGTATAAGGCCATAGCTCGATGACATATTAAACATGGATCTGGAGAGGAGACAGAGAGGAGCAGAGGAGATGGAAATGGACATCAGCTTCTTTTTCTGGCAACAAAATTGTTAAATATTTTCATCTTTATTGTATCATCGCTCACTTTAGGCAAAGGCGAAATGAGACAGAAAAGGAAGGAGGCATAATGGCAGGTTAAACGTCTATGAGTTAAGAACTGCTTCCTGCCTTAAATATTGGCAGCACCTCAGCACTTCCAGGATAGAAGTATCAGAGCCTCCATGTGGAGCCAGTAATTACCAACACATCTTACATGTCTTGTTAGAACTAAGCTATATACAAGATGGATGAGCAACAAGGCAGAAACACTGAATGAAAATGTTTGCTTTAAAAGATAAGAAAAAAGCAGATACAGAATGTGATTGGACATTTTATATAAAAGTATTCTTAATTTATTTTACGTGGAGCTGTTAAACAAGATTGAGTTGCAACAGCAAAAAGTATCACTTCAAAACTCATTACATGGTAAACCAGCTTTTCTTTATGGATTTAAACCAAAAATCATAAGTAGGAATTAAAAAAAAAATCATAAGTAGTAATCAAATGTAAGAAAAGTCCAAGCTATTTAAGCACAGAGTATAGCTTAATTTCTTGCACAACAAAGAAGCTGGCATTTGTGTCCAATCCTGTGGGGTGATATTTTCATTTATAAGCCTTCTTTATAACTATTTAGATTAAACAACAATAGAAAAAAAAAGGGGGGGGAGGGAGTTTTACATAGGCAGTACCAAACCATAGAAAATCACAAAAAAATTGTGCTGGAAGTGACCTCTGTCTGTCATCTAGTCCAGGCCCCTTGCTCAGAGTAGGTCTAATTTCTGAGTTACATCAGGTTGCTTGGGTACAGTTTGATTTTGAAGCTCTCCAAGGATAGAGATTCCCCAACCTTTCTGGGTAGATTGTTTCCTTTCTTAAATAGGTGTATAACATACCCTTTATTCCCTACAACTAGTCAGCATTCCTATGCTGCAACCTGTCACAGCTGGTTTTTGGCTTCTTGCTGTGCACCCCTGAGAAGGTTTTGGCTTCTGCTACTCTATAAAAATTCTTTAGGCATGAAAACTGCAAATAGGTCTCCTGTTAGTCCTCACCCTCAGACTGAACAAATGCAAATCTGAGCTTCTCACTATGTGGCAGTCTCCTAAACATCTTAGCGGCCTTCCACTGGACTCTCCAGCTTGTCTTGCTCTTACTTGGTGACCCAAAAAAGAACTCAATATTCCAGGTAAAACCTCATGAGTTCTGAGCTCATCTTGATGCAGTCCAGCATGCAGTTAGTCTTTATCAACAAAAGGACACTGCAAATTTGTCTTCAAACCATCTAAATTGTTTTCAGCAAAGCTGGTATGTAGCCACTCAATTCATAGTCTCCACTGATCTGTCCCAGATGCTGGACTTTGCATATGTCTCTGCTGAAACTCATGAGGCTCCTTTTGACTCATTCCTCCAGCTCACTAAGGTCGCTTTGACCAGTAGCTCTGCCTTCCAACATAATGACTGCTCCTGCAATTTGATGTCATCCGCAAAGTTGATGAGTGTGTTTTCTGTGCCATCATCAGGAGCATTGGTGAAGGTTTTAAACAACATTGTCTTCAGTATTGACCCCTGAGAAAGGCCACCAGTTAAAAGGCAAACAATTAACGACCCCTCTTCAAGCCCAGCAGTTCCTCTAGTTTTCCACACACCTTGTAGTCCAGCCATCCAGTTCATATCTCCCCGGTTTGGCTACAAGGATTCTGTGGGATACTATGCTGAAATCATTGCTAGAGTCAAAGTAACTGACACCCACTGCTTAGCAAGTCACTTCGTCATAAAAGGCAAACAATATCAGGCACAATTACCACGTAGAGCCCTGCTGGGCAAGTCACCTTCCTGTCCCACAAGTGCCTGATGCTGGCCTTCATAAGGACTTCCACCACAGTTTTCCCAGGGACTAATTTGCAACTGAGCAGCAAATGGTTTCCTGGACTCTCTATCTTTTCCTTCCTGAACATGAGCATTCCATTTTCTTTTGCTGTGACTCTGTTCTTTGAAAACATCACCTAGCCATGGGACCACATGATCATCTCTTTGCAGATGATGATAAGCTGTTACTTTGTCTTTAACATCCCTCACCAGTTCCAAATCAAGCCAAATCAAGGTTTGGTCTTCCTAATTCCGTCTCTGCGTGCCTGTGTGATCCTTCTACATTCCTTCTGGGCAGACCCTCCCTGCTTCTGCCCTCTCTACATTTTATTTTGTATTTCCTCTGGGATTCCCCATTCAGCTAAGCTGGCATCATGCTATTCTTCATAGAGAGTTTCTCATAAATAACAGTTTTATGTTACAATAGACTGTTTTTCACAGCTTTCAGTCGCAGGGGCAGACACTGAGATCAGTTAATCTGCTTAATTCCACTGAGTTCAGTGAAGGTACTTCAGTTTGTCCCAACTCTAAACCTGGGTCATTCACAGAGTTTTAATCAGTTATGATTTACAGTGATGAAATTGTATTGTTCATGACACACTGTGCAAAACATGTACAATGTCTTTTATGCAGTAGTTTGGCATGAGAGTCAATACACTGAAGCACTAAAGAAAGAACACGTGATTCTAACAGGTACATGATTGCATGTTGTAATGTATTCCCCACGTTGCATTTTTGTGTGTGTGTTAGAATCATAGAATCGTTTAGGTTGGAAAAGACCATTAAGATCATGAAGTCCAACTGTTAACCTAGCACTGCCAAGTGCACCACTAAACCATGTCCCTAAGCTCCACATGTACCTGTCTTTTAAATACCTCCAGGGCTTGTGACTGCTCCACTTCCCTGGGCAGCCAGTTCCAAGGCTTGACAACCCTTTTGGTGAAGAAACTTTTCCTAATATCCAAACTAAACCCTCCTTGGCATAACTTGAGGCCGTTTCCTGTCGTCCTATCTGTTGCTATTTGGGAAAAGAGATCGACCCCCACCTCTCTACAACCTCCTTTCAGGTAGTTATAAAGAGCGATAAGGTCTCACCTCAGCCTCCTTTTCTCCACGCTAAACACCCCCAGTTCCCTCAGCCCAATACTGAGCCCTGGGGAACATCACTTGTGACCAGCCACCAACTGGATTTAACTCCATTCACCACAACTCTTTGGGTCCGGCCAGCCAGCCAGTTTTTCGCCCATTGAAGAGTACACCAGTCCGAGCCATGAGCAGCCAGTTTCTCCAGGAGAATACTGTGGAATGACACTCAAGATGATCTGCTCCATATCCTTCCCTGGCACCAAGGTCAGACTGACAGGTCTGTAATTCCCCGGATCCTTCTTCCGTCCCTTCTTGTGGACGGGTGTCACATTTGCTAACCTCCAGTCAACCGGGACCTTCCTGGTTTGCCAGGGCTGGTGATAAATGATGGGTATCTGGAGAACAACTGGTCTTACTATTAAAGACTGAGGCAAAAAAGGCATTTAAGTACCTCAGCCTTTTCCTCATCCTTCGTCACTATGTTTCCCCCACATCCAATAAAGGATGGAGATTCTCCTTAGCCCTCCTTTTGTTCCTAATGTAATTACAGAAACGTTTTTTATTGTCTTTTATGGCAGTAGCCAGATTAAGTTACAGCTGAGCTTTGGCACTTTTAATTTTCTCCCTGCATAACCTCACGACGTCCTGGTAGTCCTCCTGAGAAACATTATTAGAAACATTATAGTGTTAGGACATTCTTGAATTGCTGTGGAATACACGTAAAATTTTTAGAATACTTATATTTTAGTTTGAAATTTAATATTTAGTTTATTTTATATTCGTGGTGTGCTGGTATAATCTGTCCTTTGCATGTATACACATGTGCAATCTCCTTCTCTAGTCAATAACAGGGATCTACTTATGTCTATAGGCACAGATTATTCCCTCTGTATGACCAGGAAATGGAAAAGAAGATACAGTCACATACTCTGCACAATATTTTTTTCAGTCTATGGTATAATCTTATATTACTGCAGCTGTGGTTTTCACACACACAATTCTTCATTTGAACAAAACAATAATGGTTTGCAGAATTTTGCAATAATAGATTTAAGTATCCAATGACATATAATGCATCTTTATATATGAGAAAAATTTCAGTGGCTTTCATTATGTTTCTCTCACTATAGCTATAAATTTGGTTCTATTCCTTATAAAAACATGGAAATATAGACCTTGGAGATCATATTCATACTCACCAGGTCTAATTGCAGGGTTACAGGATACTAATTTTACTTCTGTAGTTTTAGTATTATTTGCTGAATATAAGGTGACATCAGTACTTTTTTATGTATTTAATCCTACTACGAGGGGGAACATACAAGTAATCTTATTTACCAGAATGTTGATTGTGATGACAGGGAAGGCAGCCTTGTTTCTGATGTGATCGGGTTTAATATCACTACTCAGATTTACTGCTTTAGCTGTGAAAGAATACTAAGATTCTGTTTCATTGTTCATTGCAATTAAAATATTTATATACCTGGCAGAGTAAAAAACTGCATATTTTTTCTGAGCCAGATTTTTATTAATTAGGGGCTAGGATGACAAAAGGTGTCATTTAACAAACATTTAACATAATTTGAATGTGCAACTTTGGATAACCAGTTTCACAGATTTTTGGACCATCATTTATTGTTATAATTAAATGGAAAGATTAAAGAAAAAAGTCAAGTTTTTTTTTTTTTTTTAATTCAGTTCACACTATCAAATTAAGCTGTACAGATTTTTAAGAATAGAGTGTGTATCTGGCTTTTTATAAAATGCAAGAAGGTTTCCTAAACTGCCTTCAGAAGTAGCGTACTTCAGCTTATTGAAGCTGGCCAGTCTGATACCCAAATATAACTCTCCCAAACAGCAGCCATTGTCAAAAACATTAAACATGTTTGTGTAAGTACTGTGTAGCCTGTTTGTTAGCACAAATCTCTTTCACAAAAACTGTGTCAGAACCTGTGGAAAAGCAAGTCAATTTATGATTATCATCATGGTTATATATATTGGGAGACAGAACAACACAAAACATAGAAGAAACTCAACAAAAACAGATGGATGGCTGAATAAATAAATAAATAAGCCTTTGCAGCTTCTATGCAGTCCTGAAAGGAGAACAGTTGTATATCTGTTTTGCTCCCAGCTGTGCTTTTATGTATTTCTCCGAACGCATCACATCCCCTGCACTGACAGAGGTAAACAGTATCTCCCCACAGGGCACGAGCCCGTGGGTCTCCTCAGGGAGAGATTCTGCGTGACAGCTGTGGAGCCTGCTCAGCCTCAGCCCGAGGTTGAGTGTAGCTCTTTCTGTGGCATACTCTTCAAACGAGACTAATGTTGCCAAAGTTTCGGCAGCTCGACCTTAACACTGTAACCTCTCAGCCAACACTCCTCATCAGAAAGGACCCCCAAAGTGCCCTAAATTCTCCAACAAACGCACTGTGTGCTGATCCATTTAGCTAGTTTAAATCAAAGTAATCCCCACATAGAAATAGCTGCATTAAACTAATGGATGATTTACTCCTAATTACAGAATAATAATTATATATATAAATATATACCCAGCATTAATAATCTGTGAAAATATATCAGCAATTTACGTGTTCACTGGCAGGCAATTAGAGTTGGGGTATTGTAAAAATATATAAATAATTGTACTGATTCCTGATGTTTGGCTTTTATATTGCTTTGGCAACGCTTTCCTTAGTCGTCGAGAACTGCCGTCTTTTACAGCTTGGAGGAGTGCGTGTGTGTGGAAATAATCCCCTTACACCTAAGGTATTTTTGTGAACTAGATGGGAGCACGGTGTATTATTCCTGGACAAATGCCTTGGAAAGAGCCTAAAAGAAGATGAGTTAGTGACATGACCCAAATACTATTAAGTCAAAGAAGGTGATTGCACAAACTTAGTGTTCTTATAGATGGTATACAAGAATATTATGCTTAATTCGTGAGCTATCCTTTCATCTTGCTTTCCCGCCAACACGAAAGCCTTTGGGGCTTCTGGAGCTATAAGTCAGCTACTGTCACTGCTTAATTTTATGTGAAGGTGTAATAAGTGAACCTAATGTCCACTAACATAATTGGAATCCCCCCATTTGACTTCAGCAGTGTTTGACAGTTTCAGCCGAGACGCAAACGTATTTTCCTCTTTGAAGTAAGTGGAGTTAACAACATTTATGCCAACTAAAAACCTTGTATTGTTATCAACAGGTACAGCTCATCTGTGAATAGATGGTACATATAGAAATGTATCTATACAGGGGACAATGAATTTTCTACTTTACCAACTTACCCTTAAAAGAAAGGGATGTTCACTCAAGTTAACCAAGAGGTTCTGGTATGAAATATCAAAGGGGTATGTTTGGGGGGTGGTGGTTTTTGTCGCTTTTTCTTTGTATCATTATTTTCCACAGTAGGAAACTTTGCACAGCCATTTTGACACGCACTTTGAGCAAGTACAAATTTCAGCTGCAAGGTAGTACAATTGATATCCTCTAATTATTTCCAAGGTTTGCAAATGACCCCTGTGTTTGTAATAGGAACCTTCCATCAGATACATGGATGATCAGCGTATGCTAAAACTGCATCTTTGCAAAAGTGTGAGGATCACAATTTAAATGTTTAGACTCAACCTTTGGTCATAATTTAATTATATTCATACTTTTTCAGGCATCTAGAGCTAGCACATTCTTTTGAATAGGTTTTGCACTGGACTTTCAGGAGGGCTAAATATTATGACATACACTGAAATACATTTCAGAGTACTGTCCTCCTTGCATGTAAGATATTTCAGCCAGATCCTGCATGAAAGATCATACTTCTTTTATCTGAATTTCTATTCTACTAAACTGAAATAATTGCATTGCTAATATGTACTGTTGAGGTCCTTTCTTCTACAAAGACAGATACAGACATATTTTATTTTACGTGGCATAAATGTGTATCATTAGAATCAGCTGGAATATTTACATGGCATAACGTTAGATAAACATATAATTCTTTACTGGGCTAAGGCTTAACCGTATACATAAGTCCTTAATTCATCACAGCTTTATAAAGTTCCACTTACTTTAACTGAGTTACTTGTAACACTTAAATCATAAAGAGAGACAGAAAGCAAAGATGAAAGGTAAAATCCTTCAGGCTGAAGCAGATGCTTGGCAGGGGCAAGTTTGCAACAAACTGTTGAAGTCTGGCAAAACTATAATAGGGTGACAAAAGGCCCTATACCTTCAAGCATTAGACAATGTTAAATGGATTTTGCTGCTGCCACAATGATAATTAGTATGTAGAACAGGGTATGCAAAAATCAGTAAGATTAATAATATATTATTCCCACTCTTCCAAGGTTACAAGAATACATTTTATATTAATGTTAATACATTTAATTTAATGGATTAATTTGGAGTCGGTGCAGAAGTTATGGACATTTAGGAAATGATCAGTTTGTAATTCCATATGTTTAATATTAAAGTGCCTCACACTCGTACTCTGGTAGATGTCACTTCACAGTGAATTAAAATTGCTTCAGACCTCAAGAATCAAAGAAGAATTCAAAATTATTCTGCTATATAGTCACACTCACGGACATAATTAAAGGTCTGTCAGCACTTTCATTACATAAAGCCATTTTTAAGCAGTTTATAAGTTGGCCATGACATTTTGCTTAAAGCTGGAAATGGGCTGTGAGTTTCCTGCCCGGGAGTGAATTTTTGTTTCTTATGAATGTAATTGGAATCAGATTATTTTCCTGTGATTCCCATCAGTGACAAAGGGGTTAAAGAACATTGGTTTTTACGTTCCTACCACACATACAAATCCGCTCTGTGCTTCAATTTAGCACCTTACAGATAATTAGGCTTCATCAGTATATAGGCAAATAAAACAGATCCAGGGCACAGGCTAGATCACTGGTCCACAGACACGTGCACTGTTTAATACACAACCCTGGTACGGTTTTTGCTCACCCCAGCTAGAGCTTTCCCAGTCTTCAGGGGCACTTTGGGGAATATCACAAGCCAAGGTCAGTTTGGATGTAGCTGTGCAGTTTTGGAGATTTAGGGGAAAGAGTTTAGTCATAATGCAGATGTAAACTGTGACAAGACATTTGGCTTTAGGGCCAGAGGAGAATCCCATTTTATTTGCCATATTTTTATAGATGGCAGGTAGATGAGCCTGTTTTATTTGCCAATATAGACCTACTCTTAGTATACTTTGCAGAGACAGACAGGTCAAAGATGTTTCCAGTTTGACATATGCTAACCATGTTAGCTGGTACGTAGTGGTCTAGGACCATTTTAAGATACCAGTTTGGTTTGAGCTTCATCCTGGATAAGAAGACGTCAACTTCCATGGGTGGTTCAAAACACAAAATAAAATTGCTCAGCTATTAGTACCAGTATTTGTCCAAAATGCATTATTAGTTAGGAAGAGCTTCAAGAAAATCAAAGGGTGAGATTATGACAGAATTATTTAAAGGAAGACAGTTCACAGCTATGCTTCTTAATTGACTGTTGTGGGCTTTGGAAGCCAGAGGCAAGATGAATGTATGCACAGTCACTGCCAAGGAATCCTTTGAAAGAAAAGTGCTTGCTCATTACCGAGAGAAATCATGAGATTGCTGAAGAGGTTAAAGGAGCTCAGCATGCCCATCCTCCATTCAGACAAACCTTTTCCAGTATATGGAGTATTTCCAGCACTTCTCTCATCACCTTGAACAGTGTCCCAAGTGGAGTCACAAGTTGTTCTCATGACTGAAAGATAAGCAGTACAGACTTTATTTATTTATGAGTAAGTGTCATCATAAATCAAGAAATATGACTGAAACACTTACTTTAATTTCATTAGTAGTCAGAGTAATTTTTTAATCATAAAACTCCCAAAGAATTAAATCCTTAGTGAGAACATTACTGCAGCCTGTTCCACCTCTACCCTGCATAAGAAGGTAACTAGGAGTTCTCCAAGAGGAACTGTTTTGAGAAGTTTAACACCATATGCTTAAAATAGCATTCAAAAAGCCATCAAAACTGGGAGACTGGTCTGTCTTACAAACATACCAGCAGCATGGTAATACAGCTTTTGACGCACTCTCTGCCTGGAAAATAATGATTAAAGCTAATATGATGTCATAGAATCATAGAATGGTCTAGGTTGGAAGGGACGTTAAAGATCATCTAGTTCCTAGCCCTGTGCCATGGGCAGGGACACCTCCCACTAGACCAGGTTGCTCAAAGCCCCATCCAACCTGGCCTTGAACACTTCCAGAGATGGGGCCTCCACAACTTCTCTGGGCAATTTATTCCTGTGCCTCACCACCTTCAGAGTAAAGAATTTTTTCCTAATATCTAATCTAAATCTACTCTCTTCTACTTTGAAGCCATTACCCCTTGTCCTATCACTATGTGCCTTTGCAAAAAGTGCCTCTCCAGATTTCTTGTAGGCCCCCTTCAGATAATGGAAGGTCACTATAAGGTCTCCCCAGAGCCTTCTCTTCTGCAGGCTGAACAACCCCAACTCTCTCAGCCTGTCTTCATAAAAGGGATGCTCCAGCCCTCTGATCATCTTCGTGGCCCTCCTCTGGACTCGTTCCAACAGGTCCATGTCCTTCTCGTGATGAGGACTCCAAAGCTGGATGCAGTACTCCAGGTGGGGTCTCACGAGAAACCTGCTGGCCACGTTTCTTTTGATGTAGCCAGGATAAGGTTGTCTTTCTGAGTTGCAAGCACACATTCCCATCTCATGTTGAGCTTCTCATCAACCAACATCCCAAAGTCCTTCTCCTCAGGGCTGCTCTTGATCCATTCTCCACCCAGTCTGTATTTGTGCTTGGGATTACCACAGCCCACGTGCAGGACCTTGCATTTGACCTGGTTGAACTTCATGAGGTTTACAGAAGCCCGCATCTCAAGCCTGTCGAGGTGCCTCTGGATGGCATCCCTTCCCTCCAGAGTGTCAGCTGTGCCACACAGCTTGGTGTTGTTGGCAAACCTGCTGAGCGTGCACACAATCCCACTGTCCATGTCACTGACAAAGATGTTAAACAACACTGGTCCCAGTACCAACCCCTAAGGAAGACCACTTGTCACAGTTCATCCAAGATAGAAGGAAATTATCTGCCTTCACTGAGAATGAATATCTGTAAATAAATTCAGTGGCTGAAGAAAGAAGCACCCCAGTCACAGAAGTATCACTGTTATCAGAAAAGATAAGGAAAAAGAACAGACCATGCTCCTTCAGCAAAAAGTAAGGATAGACAGTTACTTATAAAATTGGGAACAGCATAACAAAAAAACCTCACAAACAAACATGCAAGTAAACAAAGAACAAAATCACTTGAAACCTAGCCCTTTTACTTTACACCTGAGGCACATCACAGGTGTGAGGACTGAAGAGAAGAATTCAGTAAGAACCAGATGTATAATAAGGTATGTTTTCCCTTCAGAAAGACTGTGGCAAGCTGGATCCACCCTTACTGAGTAGTGGTGATGACCTGGAGGAGCAAACAACAGCGCTCAGAAGGGAAATTTGTCATTGTAGATTGATTTGCTAGTGAAGCTAACTAAACAATTAAAGAAATACGGGGCTTTGGCTTGAGACTATCACTCCAAGTTAATGGAAACCCCAGACCCACTGAATTATGGACTCCATCAGCTGTGTTTGACTCTCAGTTAATTGGAAGTAAATATAGTCTCTGTGTCTTACACAGATAAGCCATGTGTTTTTCTTGTTATTTTTCCAACTTTCTCAAAAATACTTAATGTAAAATTCAGTGTTCATGTTTGCCTGACATTCCAACTGATTGTGGGGTGACACAGCACAGGAAATTTCTGAAGAGAAAGGGGAAGATTATCGTCTACATCCTTTGAAATAACAGGTACTTTTCCAGTGGTAAAATACATTCTGTTGCTGTCACTGCCTGAGACTTCTGAGGCCCTCTGGTGAGGAGCTGCAAGGCTTTCATAGTTCAAGCAGACTGTAATCTAATGGCACCTAAATGAAAGATATTATGAATAAAAAAAGAAAAAATAAGCAGATAAACCAGAAGAATGGTTATTAAAAGTTGTTTAGAGGTATCCAGTACATGTCTAAAAAGAAAGCAGAACACAAGACTCAAGCAAAGACGGAAATGGGAAAAGGCCTGTTTTGATTATTTGAACACTAAATGTAGCATCAGATGGCAATTCATGTAAGGAAAAGCACATTTAGCCTACATGAACTGCTAAATACCGTTTCAGATCTTGGCAGTACTTTTTACTCCTTTTCTTATTTAAGAGAGTGAAATTTAGCAGTAAGCACATAAGTTTTTCCAAGTCAATAAAGAAAGTGATTTTTTCCCTGTTTAGTAGTTTTCTGACAGCCTCTTGTGACTTAAGCAGTCGTTAAATGGTCCAGCAAAATATTTTGTCCTTGCAAGATAATTTTTTTTACCTTGGTGTAAAATCTGCATGGATTTTGTTTTACAGTACACTACCTAGATACAAGTTAAAGCATGGAAACGGGGATATTTCTTTATCACGTAACTTGTGTGAGTGAAGTGGTCTGGAAATATCTTATAACTCAAAACATGAATCAGGTGGCCTTATGTGCAATTACTTATTATACTTTTCATATTTTGTTGTTATCTGAACCGATCTGAAAACTAACTTAAAGGAATCTGGCCTCCATTGTTTACTATACTGTTTGAATACTGTTTTCATTCGTGCTCTGGGTTTTAATTTAGAACTTATTTGAATGGGCTTTTTGTTCTTAAAATGTGTGTTTGCCACTATTGAATTCCTCAAGTTGCATTTCTAGAATGAGAAAAAAAAATCATCAAGTACATCTGAGATCTGGTCCTGGGACTAATTAGGAATGCAGAGGATCCACGCAAACTGGCCTTCAGACTTTGGAAGAAAGCTGACGTCAGAGGAAGATTAGGCATGGCATGGTTTCACCCTCCCATGGCCCAACACTTCCAGAAACCTTCCCATCTGATAGTAGTGACAAAGCGGAGAACAGGGATATGGCTGATGCTGATGGAAACAATTTCATTTCTTCATTTACACTCATAAGGAGTTAGTGAAGGGCTGTTCTGCACATGGGCAGCTATTTTAAGCTCACTTCATTGTGCTCATTAAGGACTAGAGGAGAACAGAGAATAAGAAGAAAAAAGTGCACGAAAACCATCATAATCTTCTCTGAGTTTTTAATAATTCAATCTTTTTGCCTAAATTCATATATTTTAAATATTTAAGATAAAAGAGGAACATTATTGACTCCAGGAATTGCTTTTGGTTTTTTGGACTCCAATCTTTGGAAGTTAAAAGTGGTGGGGGCTGTGGGACAGAGTCTCAGTCAGCGTATATTAAAGTCAAGAGAGTGAAGCTTACTGACTAAGCAATCATTTACTTCTCCGTTAATTTTATTATGAGTCTACTGGTTTCATGAATTTATGATGGGCTTTTAGGCACTATCCAAGGTAGCTTAAGGTGTCATATGTGCACTACCACTGTACTGTGAAAGCAGTAGATATTTTAAAATGTACAGATTTTGATTCTCACACAAGTTGTTCTGAATCCCACCTTTGGGAATATATTTTTTTATTACTTCACCAATTCTAGTATTCTAAGAATGTTAAACAGTGCTTTAATAATTATTTTTATAATGCAGTTTATAGATAATAGACTTTCAGGCTCTTGGAAAGATGTATCATATGAAACAGCTCAGTAAAATGAAAAGGCATGTTTTGACTCTGTCACAACCCCCCTGTGTCACAGAGATTGGACAGTGTTTTCCTTTTAAGTCCATTATCCCAGGTATGACAATATGAATACTACTATCTTAAATGAAACGAAACTTTGGCTTAAGCTTCATGATGGCGTATTCCAAAATAAATTAAATCTATTGCATATTCTTTATTTTATAAAGAATTTTATTCTTTATTGTATAAAGTAGGTCCAGCTATTATAAAAGTAATACCCCTTCATTACTGTTAATAATCAATGATTGTCTTCCCCAGTCCTTAGCCAGTTTAATGCTATTTTCTTATTTTCAGGCCAAGAGGCTGATTGGCAAGCAAACCACACAGCTGCAAGCCCTGCTAACTTCAGCTTAAACTCTGAGCGTTCAACTCTTCTGAAAATCAGGTCAGATGGCTGAGGTCAGAGTCTGGACTGCTATCAGTTCCCTACCTTCCTAGTTTGGACTGTGTTAAAGAGAAAACTCAGACCAGCTGACTGAAGAAGTCTCCTCTGCCTTCAAAGCTTGTAGAATTATTGCTAACAATTTTTTAATTTTTTTTCTTTTTTCAAAACAGAAGGACTCAATAGACTTTTTTCAAAGTGGAAGCAACTGTAAATAAAAACAACATTTGGCTTTAATAAGCTGATTTACATTCTCTGGGTTCATGTAAATGATATTGATGCAAGAGGTCATAATGAGGTCACTATTATTGAGTACAACTGGTCAGAATTGCTTTGCCAAAACACTTTTGAATGAAGATTGTTCTGTTTGTACTGAAAACTTTTAGTTTTCCTGAAGGTTTCTGTGAAAAAAATATTTCTAAAATTAAAGTGATTTCACATCAAAAATGGGAAATTTGCATTTGTTTTCATTTCTTGTATTACTTCATTTGACCAATCAGACGCAAGTACCGGGAAAATAATTTTAAAAGTATAAACATGAGAAATTTCTCACAGTCTGTAAATACATCCAAAAGCAAAAAGCTGGGATTCTTTAGTGAACAGACCATGCGGGCTTTTCACTCAGAAAACCTAAACTTTCTCAGGAAATATAAAATTTTTACAAAGTAGAAATTACAATAAATTCCAACTGTTCTACTCAGGGTGCAAAATTCTTCTCAACTCATGAGCTAAATATTTCACTCAGTAACCATCCAGTCCTCTGCCCCTGTAGTTCTGATTTCTAGATTCTAGTAGCCCCTACTTTGATTTAAAACACTGTACAGAGGCACAGCAAAGGGACCCACCTTGCTGTGCTTTAGGTCTTCAAAGACTATTTAAGAGGGTGGATTTATATTAGGAAAGGTTTGTAACATTTCTTTTTTAAAACAGCCTGGGCAGTTCTTGCTGTTTAGTTAAAAAACTTACTCAAGACCTTGAATAAACAGGCTAGTTAACTCCAACCAAGTTTGTGGCTATTGCATTTGACTTAAGAAATACAGGAAATAAGGACTTTACAGCGAGCTATCTTCCAAGAAAAGCTCTAGTCATCATGATCACTGTATAGTAGGTCACATCCCATGCTCAATTTTGGATTTGGAATGACTGTGTTCATTTTCACAGTCTGAGATATCCATCCACTAAAAACAAAGTAGTATAGGTATGGCATAACGTAGTACAGATCCACCAGCCTCTGTGTGTAATAGACAGTAGTTACTAAAATGCAACAGAATATATTAGTTCTGATTAGATAATTCACTTTCACTTCCTAAATTACTCTCCACGTTTAATGTATACACATGCATTCCTTCACCACATTTTCATAAAACAATTTTTGGGTGGGATTTTGATCTCTGTTACATAACTGAAACTCCATATTCATGCCTGCACGCCTGCCCACTAAGTTAACCAAAAGAGAAAATCAAATAATTGTGGTATTTTATTAGTCTTAACAGTTTGAAAAGCACCCCTTTAAAACCAGATAATATCTTACATCATGAAACAAAAGAGATGCTTGTTGAAGGCAAAATAGTATGCTGAAAAGAGTGGTTTTGAAGTAATCATTGAAAATAACTTTGAGATTATGTTTCACTCATCTATTAGGAAGAACTCCTCAGGCACTAGGAAAACCAGACTTTCTCATTTTATTTTCACTCTAAAATTCCAGAAGCATGACCAGTATCTAAAATGTCACCTTTAATATTCTTTTACTTTGGTATTAGTGTTTAATTGTAAATAACTTTTCATATGTTTAAATATTACTGGCCTAAGAAGTGATAGACTGAGCTTGATTGAGCTGTTTCCTATTGATTCCATCTTGTTGCCTGTCCCACTCCTGACCATCTGACCTGCTTTTTTTACTCCAGAGGTTGGCCTTATTATTATGGTTTGCAGCAGTGCTATGCATATCAGTGGCCAGCACATTTAAATTAATTATGTTTTCCTGAAGAAGAAATGGGACAAGAAACTAGGCCAATTATTCACTGTTAACCAACAGAAACACATTCGCACTAGTGGTCTCAAATGTTCCCTAGGCCTCTGTTTAAAATTAATCCATCAGAAAATCACACGGAGGATGCTCAAGACCCCCCTCCAATTATTTAAAATCATGTCATTAAATCAGACAAATGCTGGCACTGCAACTCAGCAGGCGTTAATTTAACCCATATGTTTTGGGACTGTTCCTACATCCTTTTGTCCTAGCCAGAATTTATGCAAGAATTATTTTTTTTCCTATAAAGTAAAATTATATTACAAGATAACCATACAGTTTTAAGCCCAATGGGTTCTAAAGGGAAGCTGGATAAATATGAAAAAAAACTTCAGCTCAGCAAAACATATAATGACTTCTTGGAGACTAATATTATAGGAAGGAAGATTGAAAAAGTCCCCGAAATCTGAAGACTGGAGCACAAGCATGGAAGTCCAGCCACCATGGAATTATGTTCCATAATAAAAATAATCAAGATAATTTCCTACAGATACATGACATTATTCTGGAACGACCCCACTAAAATATTAAATGTGTGTCTCCATCTCAGCTTCATAGTCACCCTTCTTGCCTTTCTACACTTCTCACTTCCATTTCTTCAGGCTGTTTCTTTCTTCATTTTTTCCTGCTTTGTCACTTTTTCAATATCTTCCCATATTTGTCCTCTGTTTTAACTTCTCAGATTATTTCCCATTCTTTTCCATGTTTTCCTTTGAAATCTGTGTGTGAAAGAAAGGGACAAAAAACCCCAAATAATTTATGGCTTAACATGATTTGGATTTTTCTAAAAGTGATGTTATCATTTTGCACAATGCAGAGTGTAAATAATCTATACATCACGTTTTCATATCGTGACTCATTTCTTTACTATGACTTAGTAAAGAAACTGTGCGATTTTTGGTATTTGGAAAAATAATAATTAGAAAAAACACTAAAGTTTTGGGCTTATTCGAATACTAATGAAGAGAAAAAAAAAAAGTTCTCCAGTGTAGTCATGGATAGCGACATTACTCCACTGGCCATTTACTATGTGGTTAAACGTGTTTCAGTGCAGTAATCCCAAAAGGATGATGCAGGAAGTACTTACCTACACACAGAAAAAAAGTGTCTTCATTATTTATAGTTTTGATTTGTGTTGTGATTGTGCCAATGCGTTATTTAGGAGGTTTATATGGGAGGGATTTTTGGTTATTGTTTTTTTCTCTGTAACAGCAACTTGCCATCTGGAAATGCTAAAAGTGCATAAAAGAAATAGGATTTATATGCAGAAACAATAACCCCCTTCTTCAAACTTTCTTCAGTCTGGGCTATGCTTTTTTATGCAAGTTGCTCTTCTCAACTGTCATTTGGTTTTGTTTTTGTAATTGGTCATCACCATGAGATTCAAGTATATAATTCTGTGAATGCTTCTGTGTATTAGTGAGTGCTTCAACTGATTAAAGAATAGGCCTCTTTACAGGAAATTCAAGGTACGTATGCAGTTCAGACTGAGACATTTCTCTTCATTTTTGCAAGTAAATTGGCAATTGTAAAGAACTTTTATTCAAGAAAAATTAAAAGACAGTATTACCAAAGAAAGATCATGCCTTGGACTATATAAATTTTCTATGAATTTGGCGTTGTTATCAATGTCATACAACTGACAACAACAGTGAACGTGATAAAAGCTTGGTTACAAAACGTGATGCATGAGTCCAGAATCTTGCTACCTCAAGGGAGAAGCTCTCTTAGCCACAGACTTTGGAATCTCATCCCAGGTCAGCCAGTTCTTCCTTCGCTGAAAGTTTCTAAGCTTTTGCAGCCCGCTTGCCAGTAAAGCTCTTGAAGCCTTAAGGGGCAAAAGCTTTCCCTGCTGCCTTCACAGAGCATTAGGAGACCATTAGTCTCCTCTTTCCCTGATCAGTTATGCCCCTCCTGGTTGACATGTACCTACAGAAGACAATGACAGAGGAGAGAGAAACTGGAATCAAGGAAAGTAGTTGATACATATTTATAGTCATTTCTATAGGAAATTCCCAAAGGTGGACTGGCTTAACCAACAGCATGGAAAGCTGAGGGATGGGGACTTTGCAGAATTGGCAGGGGGAGCAGAGGAAACTTCATTCTAGTGCAAGATTGGAGGCTAAAAGGGCACAGACTGTGTAAGTTACACATTGTTGATGGATGGATGAATGCATTTGCAGAGTTCCCAGAAAACATCAGACAGAACAGAGAACACATTTAACTGGAGATCTGCAGGAACACCCCCCCCCAACACACACACACTATGACTCACAGCTGGGAGGGGAGGTTGGGTGTGATCTATGCAGGGTATTGGCTCTACAAGAATTGTTCCTGCTCAGTCTTCCTACTCGGGTATCGAAGTATGGTATGAGTAAGGGAGCTGTGCAGTCAGGATTCCGTGCACACAGACCAGCCCCAAAATTGCCCATAACCTGGAGCTGCTATGATAACTTGAAGGTTAGTTACCACTTGGTTTAAAAGGGGGAATACACTGAAAAATCAAATAATTCAGATCTGAGTCAGGACAAACCCTAAACCCTTATCAGTTGCCCATCCCCCTTCACATACTCTCAGGGGAGGTATGTGTTGCTCACAGGCTAAAAGATTCCCCTGTATAGCTGCTTTCCCCAGGTAGATCATTAAAGGAAAAACCAGATCTGGACATTTTGGTCATGTTAGTTAAAACATGGCAGAAATATGCACAGTTATCAGAGCAATTAATGTGGTATAAGGACCCGTACAAACTAGAACAGCAGAGCCATATTATAATTTATACAGCTTTTCTGAAAATATTTACAATTTTCCCCTCTCCTCTGAGCAGCTGTAAAGCATTCTTTCATTCCCTTCCTGTGCCTAGTGAGATCCAGGAGGGAGAGCATCCTCAGCTTTGCCTCAGGGGACACATGGCAAGACACACTTGTGTGATACTCATACCTCCATGAAAACAAATATCTATTATCTAGTCAACAAAAGCTTTATGGTTCATGAAAAGAATTAGGCACCCCAAGTACGTGATTCATGAAATAAATAGGTTATATACCTCACAATTGCCTATTTTACTCCATTGAAGATACATAAGGCTTATTTAGCTCAAAACTAGACATCTAATCATCTAAACTTCAATTAAATGATGCCTTGCATGTGTTTTCTTCTCCATGTCTGTCTTTTTGCAAGCTCTAACAGTGTTCCATTCCACATGTTACTTTGGATTATTTTGTATTTGCCACGGTGAGGAGCTTCTGATATACAGTAAATAATCATTCTGTGATACTTCAGGTTTTTGGCAGAATCCATTCAGAGGAAGCATTACATTTCTTATTACTTAGTATGAACCCCCATGAAATCAACTGAAAGTTTCCCAAGTTTGTGCACTGGAATTGTATTTAAAATTTGTTTTTCTAGGCTGTGATTTTCCAAAGAATCTCTCCTCAATTATAACTGTAAGGAGTTTATAGGGAAAATGCATGTTAGTATATAGTTTTGGACTGAGAACATGCTTTTATAAATATCAAATTAAGCTACATGTTAACAGCTTAGCTGCAAGGTAAATTTCATATATGAAAAGGAGCCATGGAAATTGTTGGAGTAAATTCTTTCTGAAGACTTCCACTCTTATTGTCTAATCCTCTTCCCCTCCCCGCAGGACTTTTATTGCACAATATATCTTAAAGCAAAATTCTTCTTTAAAATCAATAGAAATAAATAGGAAAAGTTTAACAAAGAAACCATGTTTTTGGAATAAACACTGTTTACAGATCATTTTGTAGTCTTACTTTAGTGTCGGTTTCATAATCCAGAGCTGGTTCAGAGGTTTTATAAATCATTCACTATCTGGATCCACTAAAAAGAATGTACTTGTTTTAGCTAAAGAATGCAGCAGAAAAAAAAAAAAAGAAAAACAAAACAGTTAAATGAGCAACATGGTTTTTTTCCTTATGCCTTTTTAAAAAGTACTCTTGAAAATAACATACTGTGAGCTAATATTAATCATATGAGGACAGATCACGTAAACAAAGCCTATCTAGTGATCTGGGTCCAAACTTCATAAAGACTGTGAATCCTGTTAAATTTTCATTTTTATGCTTCTAAACCATTTTTATATTGTAACATTTATTTTAGATAATGCTCAGAACTATAAATCATTTCACTTTACAACCCTTGAGTCTTAGGATTTATGAATACAGAAGAAAATCTGTTTCCTATTTGTATGCTCTACTGTTTGGAATTACATGCTAGCAGAAGAAAATCTGTCCTTATACAAATGTGATAACACAAAAATATATGAAGCTGCCCTTGCTTAGGTATGACTAGTCAGCCTCAATTGGGCAGATCTGGTGTGTTATTTTACTTGAACTATATAATGATAAATAAAGTCCTTGGCTCACAAGAAGAGGAATGCTATTACAATATATGAGCCATATACTTCATTCTGTTTCTGTTTTGTGACTGTAATTCACTGTAAGACTCAAAGGTTGAGGATCAAGTGTTCCCAGTTTAATATAAATTTATATCATCTTTATTCCCAGTATCAATTTTATTCCCAGTGAGTTCCCAGTCTGGGAACTATTTGTCTTAGGGTGTAAATTCCTCTCTTTGATTCCAATCAAAATTCTGTTGTGCACCTAAGTTACTGTTTTCCAATGGAAACTATTATGGATTCAGCACGGATTTCTCATCTTAAAAAATAAGAATATTAATCAATATATACTCAGCGTCTCATTGTTGAATGCAAAGGAGCTTGCTGCTTTTTAAATACAGCACAGAAATGCATAGTAAATGTATTTGCTTCTTCTGCATTAGTACAAAAAAGCTTCCATATAGCAATGGGCCCAAATTATTAAGAACTTTTCTTTTGTTCCTAATACACTTAAAAAAAATAAATAATTTGGAAGAAAATATGTGTAATTTATACAGACTAGAAAATCCTAGACCAGCTAGGAATGTTAGCAGGATTTCCAAGTTCTTGATCATACAATGTCTTCTGTGGGACAGTCTCACGTACCTACAGAAGTCCTACTGAAATCAGAGAGTTGCATTCAGACACAGAGGTCTGCCTTATTTTCACTGTGTTGTTATTGCAGCATCCTAACAGAAAAGAAAAAGTAAATTAAGAATACTTATTTTACAAAAGAGTAATTAAAATAATTGACATTTTCAGTCATCCACATATTTAATTAGCCAAAAATCCATCCTCAAAGTACACTTTATCTTTTGCAACATATGTGCGCTATTGTGTTCTGTGCCGAGTGAATGCCCTAATGCTTACATTTAAGTGGCATTTTTATTCAATAACCCATCTGCTCAAACGATGTTTCAACCAATGGCACTCAAGTACAGTTTGACAGACCTAACGGGCTACATCTTCTTTCCAGGGATACCTCCCGCACTGTTTTCCATAAGGATTTAGTTGGATTTCTGTTTATCTTTGTTTTTATTCAAGGAACATGGTGGAAAAAGGGAATGCCTAGGCTGCATAATGTGTACTGCACAGGAGTCTTGAAGTCCAGAAGTCTTTTCTAGGGAAGGCTCATATCGTATCAGTTTAGTAATTTTCCTATGGGGATCTCCATCCAGGCATTCTCGATGACAAATCAGGACAAAATGTGCAGCTCTGATGATTACATAGGACATTTTTTTCAGCATGTTTTATAATCTATTTCAAGAGTTTCTTCAGGATATAGATCTCTTGCAAGAACTGCATAGACAGCTACTGAAGTGGTACACATTTCAAGAATCAATACTAATATGCTTAGGCCATAAAATGAAAATAGGACAAATTACTTTGAATCATTTGTCTAATTTTTTGAAAAGTCTAATTTTATTTACATATAAATATGCATTGCATTAAAACTGTCAGCGCTGACTATCTATAGTTCTTAGGCAAAAGCTAACAAAACATTAGTTGATTTCAATGAAATTAATAAAAAAAACATTTAATTGAATTAACTCCAAGAGGAAAATTGAATAAAGTTAAACACCCAAGCACAGCTAAATATCATTATCTATCAAAGGCCATTTGTGATTTAAAGGTGGCAGTGTATCAAGAATCAGTTAAGAGACTGATGGCAAAAGCTGGTGTTGTACGGATTTGTATTATTCTAGAAATGCAGCCTTTCAGTGGAATTCTTTTACCTTTACGCCTCTCAGAACATAAGTCAAGAAGGGAACAAGAATGAGGAGCTAGTATGGGCCTTCCAGACACCTATTGTGAATTAAGAAACAGTCCTCTGCTTACCTGTGATTTACTGTGTGTCAATAGCCTTTTTTGTTATTCTAACTGTATTCTGTAGCTCAGAGACAGTTTTATACCCTTGGACCCCTGGGCACACTATGGTTCTGGTCCACTGGGTCAGGTGCTACTTAATATAAGGTATTAATTCATTTAGTATTATTATATAAATATATATAAGGCTGCCTAGATAAATACTCTGCGTTCATGGCAGTGGAAGAGTTAACTGAAGGTGTGCATATAATATTTCATTTACCAAATTGCAAAGGCCATTTGCATTGTGAATATAAAACAGAAAGAACTTATAATAAGGGCTTGCATAGCACACTTGTTTTTTGCACCCTAGAAAAATTCTCCAAGCCAAATCTACATTGGCTGCTACAGAAGGTTGGCTTAATACCTAAAGAGAGAGGCCAGGGCACTTGTTCAAACAGATCCAGTACCTCTGGCTCTTAGCTCAGCTAGCACAAAGGAGATATAACCAGGCCATGTTTTGAAAAGCAGCTGTGAAGAGAGGGGTTATGCAAAAGGCATGTATTCTGACTCTTATCTTGGCAGGGGTGATTTCCAGATCCTCAGTTCCATTGCACTCTACCTAAATAGATTCAAGCTACTTGAAATTTATGTGACTAGACCTAATTTTTCTCAAGAAGGTAGCTGAAGAGTCATGATGAAACACAAGAGTAGGCATAGTAATATTAGCTTGTATTGTTTGTTTGTCTTTAGCTGCCATGTAGCATGCCATAAGATCTGGTTTTTGCTTGCCATATTAATAAACAGTCTTCTATTGGTTGTGTCATTTCAGCTTTACTGTCTACAACATAGACAACACAAGATTTGTAAAAAATCATATTTTATAGATTTTAGCTTCCTTGTACACACACTTGTAGTTGTATCACAGTGTTATTCTGCTGAATAAGCTTTGAAGTTCAATGCTAACTTGCCTGCTTGCATAGAAAAACCTGGTTTATATTCACATTATTCAGAAATACCACGAGTGTGTAGAAGGCAATAGAGAAATTTTCAGTGTCTCTCAATTCTAGAGGCATGGGATAGACTTTGAGCTTCCCAAGACTGTCAAACAGGTTGAAGAAGCCTGATCCTACTTGTCTGAGTGTTTTGGGGTGTGGTTTTGTTTGTCTGGTTGTTTATTTGTTTGTTTCATGTTTTGCTCATTTTTTTAACAGAGGAAAATGAGCAAGATCTCATTGAAATGCACCATTGATTGCTACTATGATGGTAGCAACTTTAACATTCCCAGATATTTGAGAATGACGGCTTATGACTTCTTTTTATTTATTTATTTTAAAATAAAATAATAATAATGGTTTAGTATACCTTATGGAAAAATCAATTTCAGAATGTGGCTTGTAAAGAGAACATATTAAATGCAGAAATCAAAAAACCTTTTTTAGCAGTAGTCTAGTTAAAAACCACCAGAACTGCTGAGATTCACAATAAAATTTATCAATAATGTTTATATGGAACGAGACATTTCAAGCATTGATAATGAATATAACAGGTTCTTGTGTTGCACAACCCAGCATGACAACTAAGGTTCTTTTACAGTGGATAAATTTCCAGGTAGTCCAGAGTCAGCAGAGCTGGTTTATATCATTTCCAGACTCAAAGCTGAATATTCATCAAAGGTTTTAGTTAAGGAGTGTTTTGTGGTGGGAATAGCCAGAGACTATTTTCTCTTAATGTCTTTATTGAAATATTTGTGAACATAAAAAACCCAAACATGTTCACAATATTGTTGCCAATGTTCTTTTTGGTGAAATCTGTGTTAGCCTCAGTAGCAATAAAGTACAAAAACAGGTGAGCAGAGGAAAACAGTAGTATTAATTCTTGCTCTGGTACCAAAATTATTTCGATATTGAAGTCCTTAGCTGAATTTATTTTATCAAAGCAACAAAGAATCTTTGGAACTAAAGAAATCCCACATATAAAGTTAAGAATGTGCTGAAAAAAAAAAAAAAATTTATCCTTGAACCGAAATCAAAAAAATATTGAATCAAGGCTTAAATGCTGTAAAACTGAAAACTGGAATACTACAGAAGATGGAAAAAATTCTCATTTATTTTGAAGATAGAAAGACATTGAAGTAAAATAAGATCTTAGCTGGCAGAAGTTTTCCAGAATAAAATGAATATGTGAGAGATGACGTAAGAAGCGTGAGTAGCTGGATTGAAAACATATAGAATAAATAGCAGCTTATAACACTGTTTTAGAAAGAGGAAAAGACATCTGGGCTTCAAATAATCATGCTGAAGAAAGGAGACAAATTTCAAATCTGTTCAAAAAAGATGACATTTCGGCAACTTTCTAGGGTGGTTCCTCAGCTACAGCTCCTCCTCTTACCATCCTAGTTCTGCCGATTTTCAACAATAAACACCTGACAAAATCAACCTGAAATCTATTTTGGACACAAAATATAAGATTACCAACTGAGTTACAAGAACAAACACAACACAATGCTTTTAAAATTTCAAGAACCATGGTATTTTGGATTCTATCCATGTGAAATGCTGCTCTTTTTCAAATACGTGAGAGCATTTACTGGTATTAAACAACTCTGGGAATTGTCACTGTCACGAAGGAGATTACTGTCTTGTGCTCTCCTTATGGTATTTTCAACTTCTGAACCAGCCTGTGACTAAACCTTTATAATGAAAAACTTTTGCATTACTAATGTTGACCTCATTTGTCTCTTAAATGCTAAATGAACTTTAACCTTATGAATCTAAAAATTCTACTGTAGAAACAAATATCTGATCATTTATACATAGAAGTAAAAAATATTGAACTTACTAGTATCCCAGTAAAACACTGTGGAACAGAAAACGAATAGGTGATAATGTTATTTGCATCTCTCTCTTTTCCTTTTAATCTTGTTAGATTCATTCCAGCAGAATCCAGAATGTGGATTCGATTAATTCCACATTAATAGAATCCAAAGGAATACTCTCTCAAAAAGCTTAATTTACTCTAGAGAAAGCACTACTGTCTGTTACTGCAAAACCGGAGTTTTGAAAGGAGATTGATTGATGTGAACATCTGTTTTACAAGGTAAAATGAGGTGGGTTTGAATAATAAATAATACCTAATTCTGCATGCTTTGCATGTCTCAGTCATCATTATAAACAACTGCATTTCAGAATTCAGGATATTGAATATGGAAGCAGGAAAGAATAAGTTTGTTCTAAGTATTAAAGTTTTAATCATTCTATTGACTGTTAATGAATATATCTGTGTGCCATGCTTTTTTGAGTAATGTGAGTGAGGACAATGGGCACAAACTGAAACACAGGAGGTGTCATCTGAACATCAGCAAAGACTTGTTTACTGAGAGGGTGACTGAGCACTGGCACAGGTTGCCCAAGGAGGTTGTGTAGTCTTCCTCTTTGGAGATGTTCAAAAGCTACCTGGACTTCGCCCTGGGCAACCAGCTCGGGTTGGCCTGGCTTGAGCACAAAGGCTGGACAAGATGACCTTCAGAGGTCTCTTCCAAACTCAACCATTTGCTGATTCTGAGTATATCAAATGTTTGTGCTTCTATTTTTCCACCCTTACTGGAATCTCCTATTGTGTCTCTGTTTTCATAATGCTTCAAAAAGGGTGAGTAACTAGTAATTGACTATAGCAATTCTCTTTAAGCCATAATACAAGATGAAGACATAAATTACTCTCGATACCATTTATGTGTGACCATTTTCAATATCCTCATCTGTAGTGAAAACTCTTAAGATTGAGTAAAATTCTCATTAATACCTGTTCTGGCTGTAAATCAAAAATAAAACCTGTTTTGTTTTGTTTTGTTTTTCAAATATTGTTCATAGGTACTACAGTAAAATATGAGCAATGCAGACACAGTTGTATTTGTCTGTTGTTTCATTTTCCTCTAAACCTATGTTTTGAAAAAAGTTTCAGAAGTTCAGTCCAGGAGAAAAGTATTTTTCAAAATTCTAGTACTTATTTTAATCTTTCACAGCGGAAATCCTATGAAAGTTAATCTGAACTGATTTGGAAAACCAGTCGAGGCCTAATTCTAAGGTTTTTCTACCCATTTTCCACATGACAACTTTAATTATTACCTTATAGTTACTGAGTTTTGATTAATACTAATTAATCTCAATATATCTTCTAAAAATAATAAAAAAAGCTTTTATTTTAAGACAATCCAGACTTATCTTTATCTAAACCTTTAATGAGAATGGACCAAAAGTCTCATTTCCATTCAATTTAGCTTTAACTGATGTTCATTGTTCAGATTCCGTCCTGAACTGTTTCTGTGATAATAACAATAGTGTGGAGTTATTGATGTGGTTTTCCACAGACACATGGAATATTACAACAATAGACTCAGTCTATACACTAATGTGAAAATCTGAAGCTACTTTAAATTAAACCAGTAAACCAGAAAAAAAATTAATCATCCCAGTTTGTAAGTGATTAGTTCCAATTCTGTTGTCAGTGGATGAAAATCTACTCCATTACAATGAGCACTAGCTAATTGACAACCTTTTCTGAGCATTCTCAAAGACAAGTCAAAATCTAACTGCTCGTAAAGTCTGAAGTTTCTCCTGTACAGGGAACAAGCTTCCCTGGGTTATGTTTGAGATGTGTTAGCAGAAAAAGAGTGGGACTTTTTAAGACTTTCATTGTGTATTACTACTTAATTAGAGTTACAGACATTGCAGAATTGCCCCTGAGTCGAAATTAATGACCAAATTTTAATTTCTATACCCAATTTATCTTCAGTAGCACTCTCTCTCCTGGCCAGCATTTGGACTCCACGGCAAACCCAGCTGTACTTACTCCTAAATGTTAATATGGTATTGTCCCGTGACTGACTTAAAACATGCCAGACAGGATGCTCCCCTAGGAACATTTCCAGGGTCCTGTCCTAGGAGAGTTCCTGGATCACTTCGTGAAAGGCCATGATGTATGCCTCTGACATAAGGCAGGCAGGGCTTTTTTTCTCTCAGAAAGCTCTTGTCATTCATATTTCACCAGTTACAGAGAAAAGGGTTTGGGGGAAAAACATGACCATTCACATGTTCCTTCAATAAATTTAGGATCGGTTATATGTGGGTTTTTCAGGAAAATAGAAAATATTTATTCTGAAATACTTTTTTTCCCCATGCAGAAAACATTCTTTCAGGTTGTCACTTCATACTTTTTTATCTCAGTTTCTGAACTGAATATGCTGTTATTTGTAATGACACTAGCACCTGAAAAAAGCATAGATAAGCACAGTTGGATAATTTGCATGCATTCCTTGATATCTGAAACATGATTTTCCATTAATGTAATATTTTAAAGGATTTCACATTCATGCCACATACTTTGAATATTCATACCTATATATGCAATTTCTGTGGAATGTAATTAAACAGAATAACTCTAATTTTAAAGCTAACTTGGAACCCCATGTTTTAAGAAAGTAAATATTCATGGAGTGCATGAGGGCTTGTAGAACTATCATTGTCATAGAATCATAGAATAGTTTGGGTTGGAAGGGACCTTTGAAGGTCATCCAGTCCAACCTCCCCTGCAATGAGCAGGGACATCTGAACCTAGATCAGGTTGCTCAGAGCCCCATCCATCCTGACCTTGAATGTTTCCAGGGGTGGGGTACCTACCACCTCTCTGGGCAACCTGTGCCGGTGTTTCACCAAATTCATTGTAAAAAATGTCTTCCTTATATCTAGTCTAAATCTGCCTTCTTTTAGTTTACAGCCATTACCCCTTGTCCTTTTGCAACAAGTCTTGTTAAGAAGTTTGTTCACAGCTTTCCTGTTAGGCCCCCTTTAAGTACTGAAAGTCTGCGATAAGGTCTCCCTGAAGCCTTCTCTTCTCCAGGCTGACCAACCCCAACTCTCTCAGCCTGTCCTCGTAGGAGAGATGCTCCAGCCCTCTGATCTTTTTTGTAGCCCTCCTCTGCACCCACTCCAACAGGTCCATGTCTTTCCTGTGCTGAGGGCTCCAGGGTTGGACGCAGTAGTCCAGGTGGGGTCTCACCAGAGCAGAGCAGAGGGGCAGAATCACCTCCCTCAACCTGTTGGCCACACTTTTTTTGTTGCAGCCCAGGATACAGTTGACTTTCTGGGGTGTGAGCACACATTGTTGGTTGATGTCCAGCTTTTCATCCGCCAGTACCCCCAGGTCCATCTTGGCGGGGCTGCTCTCAATCCTTTCATCCCCCAGCCTGTATTGATACCAGGGGTTGCACTGACCCAGGGGCAGGACCTTGCATTAAAGGGACTTCTTTCTACTTCTGCTGTCAATCCTGCATAAACCTATAAAAATTCTCCTTTATTGAAGTATTTTGTAGTGGAATAGGAGCATGGTCTACTTGGTCATGCTTGTGGAATGTCTTTTGTAAAAAGAAAATATTTTGGAAGCTACATCCGTGGAATGAACATAGATTCCAAATCTGACTCTGTCCAGTGAAGATGCTAATCAGAAATGTACTTAAATGATTGAGTAGAAAGGAAATCCAGAACTCACTTGAGTCAGTGCTGCATTCTTGCAAGTTGCCAACAGTTCGGTAAGATTTTTTCCTGCCAGCAGCAACAGGATCATAAGTTCGGCTTCGTTCTGTGGCAACAGGCTTGATCTTACTGAGATTCATTGAGTTAGTGATAAATACAAGATCAGCTGTAACCTTAGAAACCGAGATAAACAAAGAGACTGGAGCAAGTGAGAACCCTTCTAAAAGCAGAGGAAGATAGTGGCGTCTTTGTAACGTAACAACTGAACTGATCTTCACTGTTAGAAGTTCTTCCCTCTAGCATTAATTGAGTCTCCTAGCTGAACATCTTATTTAGGCACATGACTCCCAGACCAAACAGCTGCATCAGTTTAAGGCATAAACCCCTCATCTTTCTGCTTTGTTTTTCTGCCAGACATTATGCAATGAGACTGGGGTAATAGAAGAAAATGTGTTTATGTCTCAGTACAGACTAATTGGTACAACTCTACCACTTCTAGCTTCGGAGGTGCAAACACACATTTCTTCTGTCACCCCTTTTCTTAAACCACCACAGCTAGATTTGCCAAAGGTTTCGGTCCTATTCTTTTTAGTGATTCATATGTCTCCTTATTGTTAACCCATTTTTTAATGTTCCATTATTGTATTGTTTCTCTTGGTACATGAGACATGAGTCCTGATTGCAGTTTTCACCAAAAGAGTCCAATGACCACACAACTCATGAGAAAGGAAATTTCCAATAGAATTTATGCAGAGCTATTTTTTCTGATATTACAATCAGAAGATTAATAAAAACTCACTTGTTTGTATATCCTTGCAAACTCATTAGGCGGTTTATGACAACCAAGGACAAAGCAGTGATGTTCATATCCTCCACTTTTTCCTCTTATTCAGCTACCAACAAGTTAACTTCCAAAAGCAAATGACTATCTAGACCCTTTCAGTTAAAAGTGAAGAGGTACACCAGAAATTTGCAGAGGAAAGAGAAGAAACTGAAGCTGGTGAGCTGTTGTCTCCAAGTCTTAAGTCTTATTTCATTCTTGGAATGTCTACATTTCCATAAATAAGATTAATGATATATTCAGGGCCTTGTTGCCACAGATCTAAAGCACTTGGACAAACTGAAACACATTGAGCCAGGTCCTAACCAGTGTTTCAAGGAAGCAACAACAGCTTGTGCCAGCTCAACATGCAATATTTCCTTTGGATGTTTTTAAGCATAATTTACATTTTTTGTTTGGACATCTTGTGATTTTCTGCCCTCAAAGTGCAGCTAAGCTAGCCTATTCATATCAGAATATCAGGGAAAAAAAAAGTTTCAAAACTGTGTTCAAACCTGCTCCTGCATGAAATGCTCAGAACAACTGAATGTGAACTTACGTGTTCTCCTGCTTCCTTTATATGAAATTGCTTAGAAACGGAACACAGTTGAAACAAACACTTCAGTAAGCTCCTTGAAATGACCCAAAGCCAGACTTTTTTTTTTTTGCTAAGTAGCTGCAAATACTTAGGTCACATTACAGTTGATAGCAGTTTGTTTTGTTTGTCTGCCATAGCTGCAGATGACAGAGATCCAAAACCCATTGACTTGAATAGGCTTTGGATTGACTGTGGGGAAAGGATTTCCACTGTAGATAGGAATGCTAAAAACATAATCATTTAAGGCTCTGGTTTCAGAAAAATGATTCCAGCCTCTCTCTCTCTGTCTCACACACACACACATTTGCTTAGGATCAAATTCTCTCTCCTTTGTTCATGTTAGATAACTATAAAATCACTGAAGTCATTCAAAGAGCAAGGTGCAATCCAATGTGAATAAAGCTTTAAATACTTGCCTAGAGGTGGGAATTTTCCCTTCAGGCCTTGTTGAAAAGCTATCAGGCACACCCTCAAATGAGGTCAGCAGATTCCCATGTGTTTTTACATACAACATTGTCATCAAAAGAACCCACTTCTATTAAAATCACATTAGGTTGCAAAGTCAGGTACTCCAAGGTTGAGTATGCCAGAACTTGAGTTGCCCTTTCTTCACCAGATAGAAACAACCTAGCCTCAGGCTGGCTGTGCTTTTCCAGGACTATAACTCACAGACACGGAATGACTGGTCCAGACAGCACTCACCGACACATGTATGTCTCAGACTTCCTCAGAACAGCTGAAAACAGGATTGATTCAGATACCAAGAAAAGAGGACCGAGGCACAGCAGCCAAGTAGCTTGCTGCTATCAATCATTTATTTTCAACTTTCAAAAGAAAAGAAATAATTTAAGAGGGCCAGGGGTGCATGAGAGGAGGAGAGTAATGGGGAGGGAGAAAGGAAGAGGGAGAAAGGAAAGGGAGATCTGACTCAGCCAGTGAATCACTTTTTTTTTCTCTGAACAACAGTTCAGACTTATCGTGAACAACTGAAGATCTTCTGAACTGAGAGCTTAAGTATCCCAAGGAGACAAACAGTAATTTTCAGTTTCATCTTTTTTTTTCCCCATGACAATCCAAACACGTAATAGTTATGAGATTCATTAAATCCACAAATTTCTATGTTAACCAGATACTAATCTATCAAGGTAGTACATAAATTAACTTGAAATGGGGGGGGGGGGGGGGGGGTGGAGGAAGGAACAAATTAGATAGTTTTTGCAAACAGAAAGAGGAAATTTCATGCTGAACATAATGAATGCAATTTCCAGAATTACCTTAGGTAACACAAAAATTGAAGGCACACAAAGTGACAGAAACCACTACAAGGTGACTTAGTGCATCCATCAGGAATTGCTGGGGATTCTGGAGACTTAGGTGTTCTTGCTGGCTCTGTCACTGGCCCACTGGGTTGATCATAGAATCATAGAATAGTTTGGGTTTGGAAGGGACCTTAAAGATCACCTAGTTCCAACCCCCCTGCCATGGGCAGGGACATCTCCCACTAGACCAGGTTGCTCAAAGCCCCGTCCAGCCTGGCTTTAAACATCTCCAGGGATGGGACATCCGCAACTTTTCTGGGCAACCTGTTCCAGGGTCTTACCACCCTCAGAGTAAAGAATTTCTTCCTAATATCTAATCTAAATCTACCCTTTTTGAGTTTAAAACAATTACCCCTCATTCTATCACTGCAATCCCTGATAAAGAGTTTCTCCCAAGCTTTCTTGTAGGCCCCCTTTAAGTACTGGAAGGCTGCTATAAGGTGTCCCCAGAGCCTGCTCTTCTCCAGGCTGAACAACCCCAACTCTCTCAAGCCTGTCTTCATAGGAGAGGTGCTCCAACCGTCTGATCATCTTTGTGGCCCTCCTAATATGGACTAGCCACTTCTACCTCTGTCAGTTTACTAATGCCCTTTTGATTCATTTTAGAGTTGATGGCAGAGAAACATTATAAGAGATATGTTTCACTCATAACTTTATAATACCCGTGCCCTAAAAAAAATCCAGTAGATTAAAAGGATGTTGTTTTAATGTACATGAGACGTTATTAGGAGCCGTGATACACGGCAGTTACTTGAGCAGACAGACAGACAGGAGGCTGAAATCCATCTCACAAAGACACTTAAATTTAAATGTTAACATGAGTGTAGTGAATTAAGATCAAGTCAATGGAATCTGGAGAGCTATTTCGAATGAGACCCATGCATAGGCGTAGAGAAGCAGTGCCATTGGATATATCCTGGACCAGCCCACCTTGCCTCCAGCTGCCAGAAGAATATGGATGTCCCACAAGTGCTACATCACATCTGCCAATTCATTCAACTCACTAATGTTGTTAAAACAACATTAGATGTCCATGTTTAGTTGATTGAATCTTGCCCCGCATAAGTGTTTACTTTGAAGATATTCATTTTAGGATGAATCGAATAGCCCCTAGGTGTCACTGAGTTCACTGTATAAGGACTCAGTTCAGTTGCCCTTATATTGGGTTGTTTAACGCTGGTTAAGATGCTTTCAGATGTCTTACCTGAACTCCAACTGAAGGTCCAGAAAGGTGCAGTGTTTCCATGGGTCTTGTGTCTTACCTGTGTCATCCATGTGCGCATTTGGGACACGCTAGGGCAGTCATCCCAAATGGCACTAGAAGCTTGTGTTAGGTTAGTAAATGCCAGTGACTGTCATGGAAGGTGAGATGCTTGTCTCAGATGTATCACAGTATCACAGTATCACAGTATCGTCAGGGTTGGAAGGGACCTCTGGAGATCATCTAAGTCCAACCCCTCTGCCACAGCAGGGACACCTACAGCACATTGCACAGGACGGCATCCAGGCGGGTTTTGAAGGTCTCCAGTGTGGGAGACTCCACAACCTCCTTGGGCAGCCTGTTCCAGTGCTCCACCACCCTCAGAGTAAAGAAGTTCCTCCTCATGTTAAGATGGAACTTCCTGTGCTCCAGTTTGTGCCCGTTACCTCTTGTCCTATCACTGGGCACCACTGAAAAAAGGCTATTCTCATTTACCTGGCACCCTCGCCTTAAGTACTTATAAGTATTGATAAGATCCCCCCTGAGTCTTCTTTTTTCTAGACTAAAAAGCCCCAAGTCCCTGAGCCTTTCTTCATAAGAAAGATGCTCCAGTCCCCTAATCATCTTTGTAGCTCTTTGCTGGACCCTCTCCAGCAGTTCTCTGTCCTTCTTGAATGTAGACACATTTAGATGTCTTAGGCTATGAGTTAGATCTTGCTTTCCAAACCCCAGCAGTATTTAAACTTAGGATAGGTGTCAGGTTTCTCTGCTGAGTCATCGAGTCAGCTCTGTGAAAGCACAGCAGTGGAGTATTTGGCACCTGCAGCATTTGGGGACTGAAAATGAAAATATCCCTCATGTGGCAATCACTGAAGTTAAATACCAACAGAGCTGTAGTTTCTAGAATTAATCTTCTGTCTGTAAATTTTACCTACAACCTCAACTTGGCATTGAAGCAATTTTTGAAGTCTAATTCTAATTCACTCATGAACTAATGACCATTATTCTCTGTTAGCACCTGTTAGCAATTTAAATATAGTTTTAAGTAACTAAGGTGGGAACAGGTGTCAACATTTCAGTTTACATACTTCAGTTCATAGATGCTTTCCATCATTTTAGACTGCTATGATTTATTTTTATTCAGAATTCTTTGTGAAAACTTTCTTCTGAAATATACATTTCCTGTAGTAATTTTTGTCCATTTCTGAATCTTTATAAAAATGTATGCCACAAGTGTACTCCTGTTCTATCACCTCCCTCAGTAAAATAAAGATAATGGATTGGGATAACTTAAAAAAAACTTCTGTTCTTACTCTACACGTTATTTTGTGAAATAATACACTGAAACCAAAGCTCATTAAACCAACTGATTAAAGGCCAATGTATCTGTTGCATCCTGGTGACAGTCAATATTACAAAGACACATGTTTTAAGTACTACGGACTACATGTGAATTAAACATCTGCCTAATATTATAACATCAATAAAAAAAAAACTATTAGAACATCAAATTATCCTCTTGCAAAGTGGGAGACTCATCCTGTCTCTGGGGAATTTCAAATAGTAGACTGATGCAATGCTTGTTCTTAGCCAAGTAAACTCTGTGTTACTTTCTTTGTTTCAGTATGTATAAAAATGTACATGTATTGTTTATAGGCGGTGTATACTAAGCAAGGCCAGGTCTGATTCACAGCTGTGAAATTAATCATGCTCTATGTACAGGGATTTCAGGGAAAATTCTTTTGTATCAGTACTCTGACTCTTCACAGTGTTCTTTTTGTTGTGTGGTAAAGCTTTAAGGCCAGGCAGCATAACTGGTAAATTAAATCTACGATTATATAACAGGCTTAAAGAACAGATTAATGGTACAAGCAAACAAACAAGCACAATAACTTAAAACATATATTGAAACAGAAATGGACAGACTTCAAAGCACAAGTCAACAACTTAATGCATTCACTGTTTGGCATAAGAAAGACATTTACCCTATAAACTATTCCTTCAGACATCTCCTTCTCTGATGCAGATAGCAACGCACAACAATGGAAAGTCGGCTGTCCTGTCTGAATGTGCAGGTGACGGGAACTCAAATGGAAAAAGATCAAAGTGTGAATCCAGACTATTCTGTGAACAGCTTCCATGCATCATAACAGCAGCAAATACTTTTTGCTGATTCATAGCCTGAATTGCCATTCATAGAGTTGTGTCATTCGCGATTTTCTAAAATCACTTTGACCATGAGGCAGCACAAACCAAAGGGGTTAAAATTTGTCTTTCTTTTACAGTCTGAAATAAAAACCCAGGGTTCTGAACACAAAGAAAATTGTTTAGCAAAATAATGCCTATACCTTTCAAACATGGAACAAATTGTACTTCCAGATATAAGTTGTGTGGGATTGTTGGAAGGAAATCAACAATCAACAAGGACACCGTGGGATTCACAGATGGCTAGCACCTTATAACACCATAGAAAATGCATGCCACAGGACCTATGGGGCTGATGTTCCCCTAGAATAGAAGCTGTGGACCTAGCAGGATCCCCATAGCACTGGAAATAACTCCAGACAATGAAGACAACTGCGTCTGGCACATTGGTTCTTCACTTCCAAAGAGATCAAGAGACACCTCTCCAGACGCAGAAGTGTTGGGTGGTAGACTCCCTGGCAACCTGTGCAAAGTACATTCTTTCTTTACGCTTCTTTTTCTCCCTTCCACTAAAGAAAGACTTGTTCAGAGGTGCTCTGGATCAAGGGCTTTGCTCCGGTAACAATCCTAAGTGAGACAGGAGAATAAGATCAGGAGCTTCAGAGAAGATCCAATCAGCCTGCATTGCACACTTAGCAGGCTGACCCAGACTTAATAAAAATAGCCAAAGGATAGAGTCAGATGCCTCTGAACAATAATTCTGAAAGCTTCTACACTGAGCAAAGATCCTGTAGTCACAGAACTTCTATGTCCCTTTGCTTGAAATCCGCATCCAAGGTCTCTCTCCAGAGCAAGGTGGTTAGCATCTTTCTAAGAAATCCTGGGAAGAGATCTGGCAGCTCCTTCAAAAACTGCACCAGCAAGACTCCCATCATTCCTCTCCCTAACCACTAATTACAGAGTTGTCCTTCCTCTTGCTTCCTGTGATTCCAACACCTTTCTTTTTGAACCTAGCTTCAGTGTATGAAGGGGAGGTTACCAGCACATGGGATCCCCTCTTAACCTTCATTACGTTGCTGTCTTTCACTGGGGACAGATTGGGCATAGAAAGACTGGTGGGAATGGTCTGACCCACAGGGAATTACGTGAAATGGAGAAAATCATTCCACTAATAACTATGTTTAAGAAAAACAAAACATTTGGCACCTAAGCCCAGAAGACGGTTTCAAGCACTAAACTGTAGTTTTATAGGCATTCTTAACTGCAGGCTTGAGATGTACACCAAAAGACTTTGGTGCAAGAAGCTCAAACAAACGGTTGTCTTTGGCATTTCCTATTAACTGTCTTAGTGCTGTCGAGCCAGTTTCAAAGCCTATCTCCAACTGAGTACACAGGATACAGAGTGGGAATCTAACTCTGCATTGTGAATGCCACCCTCACGTTTACGGTACTTGAATCTTCGGCAGTGGAGTGTTAAGCTGAATCAGCCCCTAACTCTTACTTGAGATTCAAGTGAAACAAAGGAAAAAAAAAAGATTTGGTGAGTATTGGACTTCAGCAACTCAACATCTTTGAGAATTAAACTTTTTATGTTAATTCTCTGTTTAACACTTTTTACGAGAAGATCTAGATTCCTGGTTGCAAAAAGGTAGGGTGGAAAGGATCTTAAAAAGAAGAGTAAATCATAAACGTAACAGCTGAAATTTGTAGAACTCATTGTTCTTCCTGAAGGCATAGGCCCACGTAGGGAACAAGAGATTATTAAAGTTAATATTTTTCCATTCCATATATCCAGACTAATTTTAGAACTTTACTGCTTCAGACTTTTGAAGCCAATCCATATTGAAATCATGATGTGCCATACAAAATAGAAATTGGAACATGCTTATTTTTTTGGCTCATGACAGTTAAGTAGGTGAAATCATCCTGTTTTAATTACAAAGCAACTCCCCCCAACTATGTTTCTTATGTTTAATGTTTTTTCCCCTAATAAAATGCAAAGGCTTATTACTATATAGAAAATCTTATGTCATTTCTTGACAAAGAAGAAATATATTTCCTGTTTACCATGTGTCGAAATATTGTTCACTTTTCTAGTTCAAACAATGCCACTGAGTCAAAATCAGATTTTGCATAAAGCAAGATTTGACATCATTTAAGTTCATACTGAAGAAAACATTAAGGGAAAATGAGTAATATGCTGAGAAATGTTAGTCTGAAGTCACAGGACAGGAAAAGTGAATTGTAGTAGTCTTCTTCATGGTAAAAGTACATTTCATTTTATTTAATAAAAGTAAGAAGAGCTACTCAGAACCAGGTTATGTTGCCATTGCACTGGAAATATCCCTACAAGCTGAAGAGCTGTCCCCCATCCTATATGTCAAGTATTCCTTACATGTTTTTGATTCACACCTTTAAGTGCCAACTGATATAAAAGACATTATGTCAAACATTTCTCATAACCGTTGTAAAAACTTGTATCCTGAAAGTGCCATTTCTTGGGCTCAGAAAACATGTAATTCTACTTAGAAGTGCTGACTTCTCCTGCAAACACAAATGCCATGGGCATCCATTCAGAAGGACAGCTGTCAGAGAAGGAGTTATGTTCTTTTCTTGATGTCTCTCGGTGCCAGATCATAGACTCAGAAGCAAGAAACTTGGATTCAAAGCTCCTTAAAAGTGAACTCTACTAGATATTTTCCTCTTTCAAGAAGAGGGCCCCAAATACCAAACTTTTAAGGTGTTTCCTGCTCCTGCTGGTGGAGGTTTTAAAATAACCTCTGTCTGGAGTTGCAGCAAAGAAACTTACTTCTCCCAGTCTGTGAGCATACTGTTAATCTAAGAGTCTCTATTCCTACTATTGTTCCTGTGTTTTACATGATTCCTCCTTGTATAACAAGCATAAACAACCCTGGAGAAGGAAAAAAAAATGCAATCTTTTGCTGATGTCCAGACTGGGAAATTATATTCCTTTCTTCATACTCAATAAGTTATTGAAGGTTTTCCTGAAAAATAGAAGACAATATGTTGACCCTTTCAGTAGTAGGAAAAACACTGAACTAACCTTTTATATGACCTGAAAAAATGCTTCAACTGTTGCTTTGGTAATCACTCTTCTAATTGTAAAATCATACAGTCATTTAAGTTGGAAAAGACCCTTAAGATCACCAAGTCCAACCATTAGTCTGTCTTGTTTTGTTTTGAAAGGGACAGTTTAAGGAGTTTTCCAAGCTGTGAATCCTAATCTCAAATGCGGTGAAACATATGAGCATCTGTAACACCAAATCTCTCTTTTCCTCAAATATGTTATTAACAGATGTCTGCCTCCCGCACACACTGCAAACTGCTTACAGGTGGCAAGGAAATTGTTTTAAAACACTGTAACAAAGACTCAGAGTAAGCATGTACCACCTACCCAAAGAGACCTTAAAAGATCCCCAGAAAGTCATCACAGAAGAATAACACAGAGTATTAGAAACAGAAGGGCATTCTTCAAGAAGTGGAAAATGCTTTCAAGCAAGAGCAGTGGAATTAAGCATAAACCCTGGCAAGTCTAGAGTAAGATACGCCAAAAATCACTTTGTTGAATAACTGCATGAGGAATAAAAACTACGAATAAAACTTCTTAAAACATATCAAAAGCAGGAAGCATGCCAGTTTGTCTTCAGGTTTGATAGATGATATAAAAGGTATAAAAGGATTTCTCCAACAAGATGCAGTCATAGAAGAAATACTAAGTGAATTATTTGCATTGGTGTTCACTATAGAGGAACATAGCTAAGCTCTGACACTGAGACTTTCCTTTTGGCAGACAAATCCAAGGAAATAACTCAAAATGAAATGTGCTTAGAAGAGTTTTAGAGTTCTGATGAGTTTTTTATCATTGATAACATGAAGAAAGCAGACTAGTTTTCCCTTGAAAATTCAAAATCAGATTATATTTGAGATTGTCCAAATGGCTCAAATCTGCTCGAATGCTGAAAGACTGAAGGTGCTGAACAAAATGGTGTGTTTTCAAAGAATCTGTCAGGAGAAATCCAGGAAACTACACACTAGAAAATGTCTTTTGTCCTAGACCAAGCAACTGAACTGCATAGCGAACTGCATGAATAAATGTGATGTAATAAGCAATACTCGGCATGAGTTTTGCTGGGAGAAATTGTGCTTCAATACAGAGCTTTTGAGTGAAACAAGGATTACAGGTGAGCTACCTAATGTACTATACCTGGATTTTGAAAGAACTTTCAAAAATTCCTCATCAAAGTTCTTAACCTAACAAGAAAGGTCCCCTCACAGATTAAGAATGACTTAAAATCTAGGAAAGAAATAATGAGAACAAATAATATGAAATGTTACTAGTGGTAACCCATAATGATCTGCACTTCAATGCATGTGGCTAATCATAAATGGCTTGAGGTGAAGAGGAACACAAAAACGTTTTTGATATAGATCTTTTTAAGGCAGTCACGCCAGAAACTGACTTTAGAGAGTTGAAGATATCATAGGATACTGATGATTAGATACTGAAATGTGAAATGAAAATTAAGTGTTAATAAATACAAAAGAGTTGAAAGAAAGACTAGTTACTCATTTGTCATGATGGACTTCAAATAAACTACTCTCAATAAGGAAAGGGATCTTTGGATCATTGTTATTTCTCTAGAATCACCAGTTCAATGATCACCAGTAATCAGGAAAACAGGATGCCAGTAAAGACAGAATAAGAAACCTTACTGTAGAAATTCGTGGCAAACGCAGGCCTTCTGTCCTATGTACAAGTAGTCCTCACCATCCCCCTCTCCAAATAAACATAGTAAAACTTGTAAAGGTACAGAGAACTCTGACAAGGATGATGAGAGGTAAGGAATGCTTTCCATATGAGAAGATTTTAAATAGACTAGAACTCTTCTCAGAAAAAGAAGGAACTGAGAGTGATTTGATAGGTTGTAAAATCATGAATGGGCTGGAGAAGGTGACTGGGGAATAATCATTCACTGTATTTTATAACACGAGGATGAGAAAGCACCAAGTAGAATTGTCAAGCAGTAGGTTTGAAGGAAGTAAAAGGAGTACTTTTTCACACAACACCTCATTATATTGTGGAACTCACTGCCACAGATTACTTCCACTGCCAGAAGTGTAAATGGGTTCAAAAACATATTAAACAAATTGAGGATTGGAAGATCCATCAAAAACTAATAAACCTGATGATGTGGTGCAATCTTCAGTTCGAGAAAGGCCCAACCAGAGATGGCTGGAAGCTGCATGGCTGTACAGTTACCAAAGCACTAGCTGACCACTACCGACAATATAATATTGGCAGAGATGAGTTTTAAATCTGACTAAAACCAGATGTTTCTGTATTCTTAACTTTTGTCACAGTTTCCAGTGAGTTCCCATTACCCCGAGCACAATTCGTGAGGTACATTACCCCAGTGTTCAATCTTTAGTGACTATCTTAATCTGACTTATTTTATTTGGGCCTGTATATTGCACATGCACATCCTCATTCATGTTCAACCCTTGGATTATAGCCATGAAGAGAAACCAACATCCATTTTAGGTCACATCAGTCCCTCTGGAAGTATGTGTCTTTTCCCTTGACCACCTAGGTTTCTAAATTAGGCATCTTAGTTCTGTGGTAACAGTTGGGTAGGACAGATCTGGATTGTAGAGTAGTTTTAGATTCCTTTGGCTTTATTAAAAAAAAAAAAGCAAAAGAAAAAAAGAAATGGGTGAGAAGAAAGATGAGAAGATATCTAGAAACAGAGAGAGAAACTACGAACACTAAGTTATAAAAGAAGCTGAAGCCATTTCTGATGATTGTTAAAACTTGAACTGGCCAACAACATCAAGATGTAGTAGTTTCTAAATGTGTAACACATTTCCACACATTAAAATGTCTTTAATTTTATTTTTAACCCATGCTTTCCAGCCTCCTGTGTTTGACTAATATGAATAAAACACTGAAAATTATTCATCCATTGACCCCTTTCCTTTTCATTGGTCTGCAGAGGAATGCAATTGAAGGAAAAATAGTCACAGTTTATAAGGAATTTAACTGAAAGTACAACGAAGTTTTTTTCATATTTTGTAGAGAAGACCCAACAATCTAAGCAGAAACTGCAGTCTTCAGCACCTTTTTTACCACATGCACTGTATTCTATTCTAGATATTATGCAGTATTATGCAGATCATTCCACAAAAACAGTTCAATATGACCAGCTCAGAAATAGAGAACAGCAAATAGTACTACTAAACACATAATAAGATAGAAGACATTAAGCTGCTGCTACTGTGTTCATTTAAAGAACAGGAGAGAGAAGTGCAGTATCTTGATCAGCAATATTCTTTTAAATACAGAAACTAAATGCATTCAAAGGATAACAGACACACTTTACTTGACCGTTCTGGAAAAAGAGACAAAGTGCAATAATGTGGTTTAATTAAGATTCAATTCTACCTAATAAGACCGTGACCCTTCTAGATAATAGATCGCCATGTTTTCTCCATTGGTTTCAGTCTGTTAGGTATGTCATCAGCCCCATCTTCTCCTGTTTCACTGCCGTCCTCTTGTACAAGACTACAGGAAGGCATAAACTTTTCTCGATATATGTGTAAAAGGGATCAGCCAAATAGAGATTTCCTCTGCATTGTATCTTCCAGCTCAATGGTAGCATTTTCAGGAAGACTCTTCTAATTCCAACTCCCAGTCATCAGGGAACTGGTGAATGACTGATCAGTGTTTTAGAAAATGTTAGTTTTCTTCACTAAGAGACCTATGCTTATGTCATGGTATTGCTGTCATTTAATGTAAGAGAGGCATCAGCTTTTGTAGAATGTGTTTTCATACTCACTTCACAAGCAAGTCCAGCCTCATCTGAAACAACTCACTAAGTCATTAAGTCACTCTTACAGAATTTAGTTATTCGCACCAGTTCACCAATTTATATACGTCTACATTCCAAGGTCTACATGAGTCTCTTTTAGGCCGCTGAAGCCAGTTGCCAAACATCTGTCACCCATAAGTCAGGTAATACCTTGAATTATTTCATGTATGGCTATAATTTCAAACTTTGGTGAAAAAACATTTATTTACTGAAAAGGGTCCTGATTTTCATAGGTTCTGTAAAATATGTCCTTACTGAGGTTTTCTAGATAAAAATTTAAGTCTGAAGTGGGCAAGGTGCTTCAAAACAGGTCAAAATGACCGATGTTTGAAAATGTCGGCATAGCTTTTTTTGCAAGGCAGTTTCTGTGAGAGACATTCTGCCTCTACTATGTCAAAATGAAAAAAAGGTATGCTTTGATAATGGCCTGCCTGTCTTGTTGCTGGGATGCTTTACTTTGTGTTTCAAACAGTTGGAGATTGAGAAAAGGTATTCCCTTTCAGTACTCAAATTTCACGACACACTGCTATTTTTTCCCCATCACATGGGAAATCCCACACAAGGGAGAAGATATATATGAGTACAACTTGAAGTTACTTTGAGATGACAAATACCATGATGAAACAAAAGAAATTTCCCATTAAAATAAACCACATGTCAGATTTCAGCTCAGATTCAGCCAGCTCTCAACTAAGGAAAAATGCCTTAGCTGTAGATCACGGAGTAAATACATATCTGCTTTACTCAAAGTGGCCCATAGAGAAACAAACAGAAATATGAGCTAGCGCTGACTATGAGAATAAACAGAAAAGCCTTCCAAGAGCAGTCCATCTCATGCTTTTACCAATGTACCCCTGAAAGAAAAAGATGCACACCTCTCCTTGCCTCAGGCAATGCTTAATTACCTTATATCAAAATAAGCTGTGGAATTCAAGGCCAAACATACTCAGTGAATCCTGGACCTCATACTGCTCAGAGTATTCCCTGTCACTGGGCATAAAAAACATGAAGAACTGAAGCTAGCACAAGGTCCAGCAAGAAATAAATAATTTCTTTTGCCATAGCTAAACAGGTTTCTCAGAGACCTCTACTTATCCAATTAAAAACAATAAAAAATAAGCTTGGGAAGTAAAGGAAATACTGGAAATATGGGAGAAAAAAATAATAGAGAACTCTCCTGTTACGAGTGATTAGGTTTCTCCATCCTTTAATTAGGCAGACCAGGGAGGTACACTATGTGCTTAGTTTAGACCTGTCAGACTGACTCCATCCCCACAACAAGCAATGTTGAAGTGCTTAGGAATTTTTTGATGGATTTTTTTTTTCCTTAGTATTGCATTGTTTCAACAAAAGGAAAAGATTTTTCAAAAGTGTATATATTAACAAATTTTCTTTGGGCAAAGTTTCATGTCTACCAGGAAGAAAACTCAGAGCAGGAATGCTATTACTGCTTCTACCTCCCTTGTCTTTCTTTCACTCCCCCTTAATCATATTCCGTTCTCAATTTCATAAAACCTAATTTCGTCTTGACTCAGACATTCAACAAAATCTACACAATGATTGCTTTCAGGTCAGCCTGCTTTGGTGTAATTCCTTAGATACACACTGGGGAATAAAGTATTCCAGAAAAAACAGGTGAACTAACTTTCCTGATGTGAGAAAAAGAAATCTTGAATAGCTGACAGGGTTTCAGGCCTGATATTTGAAATGTCCTGGCTGTAAGGTACATCTTGTCCTTCTTGGACAAAAAGTCAAGATTAATATTTTTCTAAAATATTCATTTCGTTCAATCCAAGTCCCAGTCATGAGTAAATTATATAGGTCTTAGTAGGTCATCAAACGCCCTTTTCTCAGCTGAAGTAGTTGAACAGTTTTTAGAGAGTTCTTCTATGAATGAGACAATCATTATCCACACACTTCATTGCAAAGAAATAGGAATGGATTTTTGGAGGGATCCTAATCCATACGTAAGTCTCCCATTCCAGTCAGCACTATACAGTAACAGAAGTAACAGCAATTCTATTTGTGGTCTTCTTTAGAAAAAAGACCAAAAAAACCCAAACCCAAAATATCGTCCCATACATAGTTGTATTTCACTGTAAAACTAAAATAATTTCTCGTGAAACCAAGTTTAAACAAAAGTCAGACAAGGCAAAATGACTATTGTATATTTAATGGATATACAGTGGTGCTTCAATAGTCACTGTCTTAACTGCAAGGCGATACCTGTGGGTAGTTGGATAATAGTGAAAATGTCCATTTCTATTCTGATGTTGACTTTACATTTCTTTAAAAGATCCCTTTGGTAATGATTTTACTGTTTTATATTTTTGCCACATGCATTCATTACTAGCACTTCTATCTATCTTGTGTTTAAACTTAAATGATCAATGATAAATGTTTACTTAATTTTAAAAACATTAAATTTATTACATTTTAAAAGCATACACATGTGCTCACCTATCCTTTTTGGATCAAGATTTGATGAATATAAAATTTAACTTTTTAAGCAGAATCTGAACAAACAACATGTGCTTTGGGAATTCATTTGGTTCCTTGCTTTAGCTTGTTTATGTATCCATTTGGTACAAAGTAGGAGAATCAGCTGTATAGGTAAGCTAAGGTACCGAAGTCATACAAGGCAAAAGTATCTGTATAGCTAATGTTTTCAGGGATAGGTTGAATTTCAAAGGTTTCTGTTCAGTAATTGATTAAAAATAGCTTGTTCTTGATTATTCATACTAAATTATCTACATTCTTTCTCATGGTGTCCCATACATATTTCAATATGGGATACCTCAAAGTTGTGGGATGTCACAATCCCTCTGCTGCTTGCTAGGTAGGAACAGATTAATTCCTGCAGGAGAGGTTTCACTCTGGGTAACTCATTTGATGCGGTCAACCCTGGTTTCATCTTGCTGGAAAACTACTAATTTTCTCACACTTGTTTGCCATGGGAGGCAGTGGTGGTATGCACAGCATTTTTACATGGATTTTTCACTTTTGAAGATGAAAAAAAGAAAATATTTAGCTGGCTTTGCTTTAAGCACGGGACATGATTATAGAATACCATCAAGCCAGAGTAGATTTGAATATAAAATTGGAAATCAAGATACTAAAGTCATGAGTAATAACGAAACATAAATTAAGATGATACTTTATTTATTTCCATTAAGTGATCAGCTCAAAAATAAATTGTAAATCTTGTTGAACCATAAATAGGATGATCATGTGGTGGCTCCTCTGCCTCAGTGACTTTCTCCTTGAACATTATCACTCCCTCAACAAAGCATTTAAGCTGACTCCAAAACAGAAACCATATGATTTTATGTAGTTATAATACGTGATTCTGGTCCATATTAAAAATAAAATTAAAAAATTTATTGTAGTCTAAGGTCCATAAAGCTGCAAAAGTCTTTAAATGATATGCTGACTAAAACGTGCTGAAGACTGAACATAAAGACACTTTTTCTTCCACATATATTAGCTTCCATTGCATCCCATGATTTCCTGTATTTACCAAGTTTTATATTATGTTTGGTTTTACCTCTCATAACAGCTTGGAAAATGAATATTTCACGTGAATATCATGATACATAATATTTCTTTCTCTTCCACGTCCCACAGACAGTAAGTCACCTGCCTCTCTTTTTTCTCTCCCATATAATATAACTAACTTATTACTTCGCCAGCAAATAACTTCTCTTTCATCTTTGTTTCACGGTTACTAACTATCTTTTCTCCGCAAAGAACTAATTGATTACATGTTTAGTAAACCTGGGGGCAATTTCTTTCTGGCTTTGAGGACTGCACCATTTCAGACCCAAAGAAAGGCTTCTGTGCTGGAAACCCTGTTTATTCAAGTTATCTCAGCTGCTCTAATAAAGGTGTTCCCTTACAGGAAGCTATCTGTCTCAGTGAGGACACCGATTCACTAGTAATTAAATCTGGTTTCTGTTATCCGCTAGTCTATCTTTTTAGTTTTAGCTCAACAATAAAAAAAGAGATGAAATGTGACTAGTAACTAATTTAGTGCTAATATAATGTGGTCAGCACAGTATGACTGGCAACTAATCACATACAACTAAGAATAAATAATTCATGACGGTGAATAATCACTGAAATTTGATGTATTCACAAATATAATGATCACTGATAATTAAAAGTAAAAGCAGAAATATACAGAAGTTAGTATCAATGATTTAGAAAATGAAAGAATAATTTTTCAATTAACAACCCAGCTGAGTTCAGGCTATATCAAAAACTTGGAGGCATCATCATTACAATTATAGATGGAGCTGTATGATTTCACCTTTTTTGGTATTGTATTTCAAAAGCTCTTCGTTGAAAGAAATGGCGTGATGGAGACAGAAGTGATGAATGCACTGAAAAATTGCTTCCTGTCATAAATGACTTTATAAACCTACTGGGAAATTTTTCTTGTCTACATCTGGTAGATGGTGACTAATGCAGGATAATCAAATTAGAAATCATTCAGCCAGTAGGGACTAGTGACCACACGAAGGTCCAGTGACTAAAGCAAGATTAGAAGTTGATATGTGTAAATCACAACTGATTCTAATCAGAAGCAGATGCCTGATTTCAGACAGGTCTTCATGGACAAGATGTCAAAGAAGATTAGAAATAATTGAGTAGATGGAGACAATGAAATGCAGACTATATTATAGTACAAACAACTGACAGAACTCTATGCAAGTAGGTATGCATAGTTTAAATGCACACTGTCCACAAAGAATATAAATAACAAAAAATAACTTACTTTCTATCTGGTGATTGTGGAATTTAAATGAATAATATTTAGTGTGTACATCATGTGTAAACATATTGTGAGAATGTGGAATAGCTGATTAAATTGGACATATGAGATAATATTCCCAGTCACTGATTTTCTGTGGGCTAGCACCATTAGAATCAAACATTTGTTATTAATTTATAGACTAAAAATATGCTTTGGAGGATTACATACTTATATTTATCCTAAAACAATTCTAAACTGTAAATTTACATTCTAAAATGTTTCTACCAGTGAATATCAGTTAAAAATCATAGAATAACTGCAAAATAAATTTCCTGTGATATTTAATATCTCAATTTCTTTGATTTCTTCTGGAAGTGTTACTGCAACTCCATGAAATCTTTCTATAATTACTGATAGAGATCTTTGGTTTTATTTTACAGGTCCTATATAGAATGTGTATCAGTGCCTAGTAAAGAATATAGGAGCTAAATAAATGGATAGTATAATTTTTTTCTATTCTAATAGTTTGCAAAATCCATTGTAATAGTTTAGTGGTACTGAATATAGTTATATGTCCCCATAAGTATTTTGAAGAATAAATACTAAGCACATAACACCTCCTCCTCCTCCTCCCTTATTCACATAGGCACAGAGAACAAAGTATCATGAATCGTATGTTGTATTACACAAGTTTGAATTTATGCAGTACGTCTTACATAGAGAATGTTCTAAACTGTACCTGGAAGGGTATGTTTTCCAATAGAAGGGTTTCTAGCGCTAGCAGTAGACAACAATACACTCTATAAAGCCATGAGAATATTTTACGGGTAATAAGCACAACAGTGAGCATTAAGAAAAGAACTTTGACACTCAGAAAACTGAGAGATTTTAGCAAAATGCTTGGGAAAAGCCAGGGTATAGGTTAATTTTACTAAATGAGATTTCTCATGGTTCTTCAGTTTTTAGTTCTTTCCTTCTTTTGATTAGGTGATTTTCAGACTCTGACTGTTTGCCAACTTCTCAGTCTGAATATTTGTGTGACTCATTACACGTTACTCACACATTTTCACTGGCCAGCGAGGTCTCACATGGCTCCATCTCCTGTCTGGATGACTATTTAACATACGAGTGATATTTGCTGATATTCAATCAAAAATCTGTACATAAACACTCCTGTGAGTTGAGAATTAGAGAAACACATACACAAACACTACACTGACATAAATGTTCTTCTAAGGCAAACAACAATTTAGACAAAGAGTTGAAGGATATTAGTAAAAATGTGAGTCATAGGCTTTACTGCAAACTAGGTGGGTGCGATTAATGGAAAGAACTGAGCTTACAATAAAGTTACACCTTTACTTTCACTGACTGAAAAGGGCCATCAAAAATATATCAAAAGATTTTTTTTTCCACCAGTGTCTTTTAGCTAAATGTTCTTTATTGATTTTAGTGTTAGGATCTTTAATATGGGTTTGGGTATAATCCAGAAATTTGTTTCCACTGTCATGTTTATAATATGTCTGGAATCCTTGCAGGTAAATGTGATGACATTTGAGTAACAATTTCTGCACCACTAAAAACAATGTCGGCAAGAGCAGGTTCAAGCTGCTGGGTGCTATCAGAGCCCATACAAGTCATGTATACTAAACGTAGTGTCACTAATCCAGGGATGAAATCATACCCCAGTGCAGAAAATAGGAACTTTGACTTACTTACCCTGCAATATACAAAAGTTTCCTAAAGATCAAGACAAATGTTTGTACTTGTACTGTTTGTACAATGACTGATAGATTAAGGAAAAAAAAGGAATTTGTGTGAGAGTATGTAAGATATATTTAGAAGGATAAATTCATGACTCAAAGCACATGTATAATTAACATCTAAGTCCTTTTCAGCTTCTGAATGCAAACACTTAAAAGCAGGAGAAATTAGCAAAAGCAGAAAGTATATTACACATACTCAACAGACAGGATTTTTCAGCATGAAAAAAAACACTCTTTTGTTAATTCTTTGAATCAACAACATATGTTGTTTACTTATTGTTGCATCTTGCAGAAAAAATAAAGTTGGCTTCAGCAAATAATGAGCAGATGAATTTTGAAGAAAGAGGACTGTGCGGCTAGAATTTCGAATACCAGACAGTAATGCCATTATACTGTGGGCTTAAGGTTTTTCCACAGCAAAATAATAGCCTGCCAGGCAGACAAACAAATTAGCTGATGATGGACCTCCCTTCCACAACTAACCTTTAATCCAAGACAGCCCATTTAACTAATGAGGAATCCTCCTCTTGTACTACTATGATAATATGAAAGCAGAGTGGAACTGATAAGCTGAAAAGAGTCAGTCAAGTTTTTGACCTTTCTCAGAAGTGCCTTTGACATCAGCTAGACGAGAATGTGAGGACTCAGCCATTTGAGTAAGTCTCCAGTGATCTAGCCCCTAGAAAGTCTCAAATAACTTCCTTAGTCATAACAGGCACTTTGGCCTGACTCACAAAACAGACTAGCATGTAAGTTCAACTCCCACTTAAAATTGTTAGTGGTTTGAGTTCATCTCACTTCGGTTTAACCAGCTTAAATATAGGGGTCTAGTATAAACTAGTCACTTTCCAGGATCCCCACATAAGCTCCTAAAAATCTTTCAGTTTCTGAATTTTCCTTGTCAAGTACTTAGAATCCTGCTCTAAGGCATATGCTCATTTTGAGTAAAATATTGTAAATTAGCTTAGCAGCTATCTCATACTTCACTCCTTTTGGACTCAAAAACAGTTTTCCAACCTCTGTCATCTGTTGACCAGCAATGTCAGAGTACACGCAAATCCTCATGGAGGTAAAGGAGGATGAAGTGCTGCCCTTCTTCTAGACAAACTTTTTTTCTATTTGATTGATCAGATGATGGAACTTTCAGCCTTTTATTCCACAGTTGCATGATATGGCTTGAACTCACTTCCTTCACAATTCTAGGACTAAGAAGTAGTAAATGCACTAGGTAGTAAGCTCTTTGGAGAGAAGGCAAAAAGAAAGAGAGAGAGAGAACAGATTTTCTCTCTTCTTCCAGTTTTTACTTGAGCTGGTCTAATTTTCACAAAATGAAATAATAGTAAGCCAAGAAGCAGGTGAAGGTATTTTGCCCTGAAGGTTGTGGAAACAAGTGTGAAAACATGTCTAAAATACAATGTCAGTCTAATCAGAATTTGCATATTAAAACAATCTACTATAATGGAATTGACAATATTGCATTAGTAGTGTTAAAAAAAAATTGACAGATTTGAAGATAGAAAGTACATGTTTAGGGGCAGATGTCCTCTTTACCTCAGTTGCCATTGAATGCAATGTTATCTTACTTCGTAGCAGTTCTGTGAGAAGACTTACAGTGTCAAAAAAGGAGAAGGGATGAAAACATACAAAGGTTTCTTTGCCTTTAATTTTTTTAAGTCCATGTTATAAGACATTCCACGACAAAGAATGGGTTTAAAATAAAGACCTTGGAATTGGGATTTTTCTTCCGTATCAGCCCTTGTGTCTTTGGTATCCAGAGTTAATGACAAATGGCTTAGCGGGTCATTCATTTTTCTCATGGAGTGACTGTGGATCTTCACTGAATAAAGTTCATATCATGCTCTGATACTCAGGGGGGAACACTGGGACAAAGCAATGAGAATTTGTTTGTACAGGAGATAAACTGCTGCGATGACTTTACCAGTCCTGAATTGCATGACTTTGTTTCTAATCTCTGCAGACATGTTTAGCCACCCAACCCAGTAGAGCTGTCTTTCTAACTATACTTAATCAAAGGCAAAGGGCTAGGCAAGCATATCGTGAAAAGGACAATGCTGTGGCTTATTGTTTGACATAATGAACAAGGCTGTAATCAAAGACCACTGCCATTATTGTCCTCAAGTTTTGTTATGGATGAAAAACGTTATGAGCTATCAGAATGAGATCTATTTGCTCGTTTGCTCTGCTCTTTCCTACAGTACAATACCATTTGAAGTGATGTATTCTGCCTTGAAGGTGGAGCTTCCACTTAGCCTGCGGCTCCACACTCCTACAGATCTCATGCTTATGAAATTCAAAATTAATTGTGCCATGCTTTTTTATTTTCTTATCCATTACTCAAAATTCTTCTCTGTGCCTCATACTTTCTTTGATAAGACGTTGCTTGGGTATCATTGCTGGTGGTGGAGGCTGTGAGATGTACTGACCATAAAGTTTCTGTGAGCAAAAGGTACTCTGAAGGCAGGCTGTGCCTCATTACCAAACTGAAGGAAGAGAAAGTTAAGGAAATGGCAGGACCCAGAGATAAGGCAGAAATTAGCTTTTCTTTGTTGTGTTGGTGGACCAGAGTCAGCATAACAGGGGCAACAATACGTGAGCAGACGTGGCCCCACAGTGCCTATCAGTATGTTAACAAGTGTCCTACTCTACTGGTAAGAGAGAGAGGATGCTCTAGCTGATTGGTATAATTTGTACCACAATCCAAAATCGTTGTAACACCAGGTGATATGTATATTCCTTTTTCTACTTGTTGTACATTCACTTTTTATCTAGCCCTGCTTTTACACATTTTTCCATGACAATACAAAGCATGAATCAATGTTTAGCTGCAATTGCATATAGTCTGTTACTTCCATGCTAGACAATCTCTCCCTGAACCACTGAAGCTAGTTCCCGGTGTCTAAATTTCAGTGGAGCTGTGTTCTCAGAATCAAATCAGTGCAGAAATAGTTTTGGGATCTCATCTTCTGCCCCTTCTGTTCATGCTAGTACTACCATGACTTCAGAAGGATATTCATTGAGAAGACATATCTCCCAACCAAAAGCAAATATTTTCTTAGAGTATTTTGATAGGATACTTCAACAGAACAGTTTTATTAATATTAGACCATGAAGCCAACCTTGACTTTGCTTATGAGCTCTTTGTTTAAGACTTTAAGAGCTAAAATGTGATCTCAGCTTCTCATTGCATAGATCAGTCTCAGAAAGGATACTTCCTTTTATGCAACATTTAGAACCTCAAGACCACTGATCTGTTTATTTAATGACAAACAATTAGTATCACATTATCATAGCAAGCAGCTATAAAAAACAACCATGTGAATCTGGTCAGGTATTACTAACTTTATACTGGGTTCTTTTCTCTAATCCCTATATCCTCAAAAATCCTGTGTTCCTCCTAGTCTGAAATGATCCTAGAGTATTTTATGGATAATCTTGATATACTGATTATGTGAAGACCAGCACATTGCTGAGGATCCTCCCCCCCCCCCCAAAAAGATATTTATCAGCAAGACATACAGCATATTTATTGTACAATCAATTTTGATACTAAATGAAGTAAAAAGTAGTAAATAGTACAGGCTAGAAGAAGAATATATGGTATGCTCCTATTATTAATTGAGAGGATGTGATCATATATATTCCATTTTAACATTTCCAGGAAAAATATGTTCTCTTGCAATAAGTTACAGAGGCACTACTTGCTCTTTACTACTCTGGATTTCCAGAGAGTATGAAGTGAACAGACTATGACAATGAAACAATAATCCAGGCAGTGCAGAACTGTGGTAATTTTTTTTAAGAAACCACCTACCCAAATTGAATGTCATTTCAAGTGTCAGAACAACATGGGTTGCTGGAAAAAAGTCCTTCAAGATATCTCAAAGGTAACAGGAAATATAACATCTGGTGACCCCGAAATATAAAAGGTTTCTACAATAACTGCAGGGTTAAGTGTTTTGAATGGCTGAAGGAGGAAAAGGTCCTATGAGACTTAGCTACAAATTGCCTTTGAAGTTGGTGCAGACAGACCACAACAACAAAAACCTGGAAAGAAGTGGGTTTTGGTCTAAAATTCCCTAAAAAGAGCCAGATGAACAGCAAACACAAGAATTCGCACTAGAAAGTGGCATAAATGAAAAAATGACTTCTCCTTTCTCAACATATATGCCTTCCCTCAGCTTATCTGATTTTATTGGGAAAACAGTATTTTTCTTACTCCTTTTGATCCACTGGCCTCAGAGTTCTGATGCTGTCTGTAGACGCTATACCCTGCTGTGTACAACTGAATTAAATACACAAACCCAGTTAGCTTAAGCCTGTCAAAAATCCTTCTAGAAAGCAGGCTGTGCGTGCAAGGATGGCAGATAGAAAAAGCTTTCAACTTTAATGAAATCATTTACGCCCAAATCATTCAATCCAATCAGTCAGGTCTGTGGAATCATTTTTCATAATGACATATCTGAAAGACACTTCAAGATGGACTCGGTCTACAAAGCAGTTTAGAAATAAATTAATTATTGTTACTTTAAATGACCCTTTAAAAAATGCAGATTCTTCCTTTCTCGTGTGCAGGTGTCATCTACAAGCATTCTCCGTTCTGCTGAAATTCTGTCATCCTTTGAGGCATCAGGAGCTGGCTGTTATCGGAGGACAGTTACAAATGTTGATTGTCCTCTAGATGGATAGGACATGACAAATTTTGTTTTGAACTGCTTTGGGGCATAGGAGATTTCACTTCTTGTCTTCAAAGGATGAAATGCAAAAGTCTTGATGTGAAATAAATTGGAATAATTACAATAACTGTCTAATTATACATGGCATGAAATAAACCTCAATTTCAATACAGTTCAGGAAGATCTAATGAGGTCTGATGTTTACACCTATTTCCTGGCTCTAAACCAAGTTAATGTTTTCATCAAATCTGATTGGCTCTGGCAGGATCAGAATATCTCGCATTATAATAATACAAACATTGAAAATAAAGTTTTACCATACAGTATTTTAATCCATATTTATGTTAAAAGTAACAAATTTGTCTGTCTTTTCTCTCTTTTTCTAGCACTTGCACTTTTCACCCATATTTTTAAAATTGGATTTCACTCTCTCGGCAATCTTGATATATAAGGATGTCTTACTTTATTGGCAAATGGAGAACTGTGGCACAGGGTGGAATAAATAATTTGGTTGAGTTATATAAAGCGTAAATACAGAAAGCTTGATTTTGCTCCATAGTATGATTCGATGCACCTGTACTCATCATTTGCACCTACCTAACAAGAATTGCTATATCAACCAACAGCAAGTTTCTGATGAGGAAGGATAGACAAAGAAGTTCTGTTCTCTCTCCCACATAAACACCATAATGCTATCTAGTGCTGGAAATAAAGGAAAAACAAAAACAGTTGAAATCCTAATGCCATAAATCCCCTATCAGTTGGGACTTAAATCTCCAGAACGTACCACATCCAAAATAGCAGCTCTATTTTCCAGGGCAGCCTAATCTTGTGTTTGTGAACTACCTCCCTTCACAGCCTTAAAGTTCACCTCAGGCGGATCGCAAGTGCTTCTTCTGATGAGATGGCAGTCTTTTAAATACCAGCTAAAGATCTGCTGTAATCCAGTTTATGGGCAACCACTGTCTAAATGTTCTGGAGAAACCCTGAAAGTTTTATGTTGTCATAATTGCAGCCAACTTTGACAGCGGACAGATACCTGTGTGTAGATTAGGTAACTTTCATATGCTCATTGACTGGTCCAGGTCAGTGCCTGCATTCAGATCAGCAGACCATGGCCTCAGGGGGGCAAAACACTCTGTTGGGCTTTTGGATTAGATGCTGAACAGAGTCTAGAGTCCTGCAGGTTTGAAATCTTACTCATTTTGCAGATTGGGAGATTTCCACTGCTGCACAGAGAAAATTAGTAGGGTGCAGCCCAAGTGAACGGAGAAGAAGATTTCCTGTTATTTCACTGTATTTTCAATGGAAAATGATAGACATGCACCTTAGACTGGATTATTCTCTGGTTCTAAATTGCCTATGCAGGCCTCAGAGCAGACTTTTGATTTCTGTAGCCTGGAACTCCATCTGCAGATCTCAGAAGTGTTTATTTCTTTTCAAAACCATTCAAGGGAGCAAGAGGCTACATTAGAGAAGCTCAAACATTCTTTCTTCCCCTTTCTGGGGCCAGGCACTTCAAACTGGAAATGAACCAGTGCCCAAACTGAGCAGACTAGACTCCACCACGTTATAGTATTAAACAGGAAATCCTGAAAGAAGGAACTCAAGTCTCTGGTTCACAGGAGAGGCTCAAGGCCCTTGTCTGGAAGGGAAGTTCACAACTGTGGATCAACCTGCCAGGTCCCAGAATAGGCCATGGCAAGAATAAGAACATGCATATGAAAATAGGAAAATCTGTCTGGAAACCAACCAGGCATGTCTGATTTTATGCTAAAATATGAGGAAAAGGGTAAGGCTAAGCCTCAGCTTTCGGTGGGATGCAAATTCCTCTCTCTGTGTTAAAAGAGATTATTTATCTAGAATTCAACTTCAGAGTTTAATGCAGAGATTCAAACTTCATGTGGGCATTGATACCTTCACAGAAATGAATCAGAAGGAAAATTGTGCTTCTTCACTACTGCGTAGTTATGGTAACTCTTTGGCAGATGTGTGTGGATAAATTGCTGGGAGTTTACCTTACAACAACACAAACCTTCATTAAAGGTCTCCTTTGCCAGCCTAATCTTTTCCACTAGATCTTCACCCCTGTCTTGCAGCCTGTACAGAAATCCCAGAAAAGAGTACTGACATTACCTTGTCGTTGCAAAGTTAAGTATCAGGGTAGGCTGTAGGAAGCACAGACTGAACAGAGGCTGAGTTTCATGAGTGTCCAAACTAATTTTCAAGAGAAAATGTGCTGTAATCCAAGCAAAGTTGGTTGACATTTGAGAACAGAACTTGGTATTGCACAGAAACCACAGGAAAATCAAGCAGAACTGAGACTCTTGCAGTCAGAAGGGAGGATTTTACCTGCTGTAAGTTTTTATCCCTCGGAAATCAGGTGGACTGTTGCCACTGTTTGTCAGCTAAAGCTTTGGTCTTGCAGATTTGGTTATTCGTATTTCCAAGAGACTGGTTTGGGAAACTAGTGAGACAGTGCACATGACAGACTTTTTCAGAGACCTGGGGGAGATATTTCCTAAATACAGGAGGCTTCATTCTTGACCAAACAGGTCCATGCAGAATTTTAAAACTGCTGAACAGTGTTTTATAACCAGAGTGAGCACACTGAAGATATACTACAAATCGAATTAGTATCTTTCCCTGTTTGCCGTATTAACTAAAACACAGACTTAAATGTACACCAGAAAACTTTATAGAAACTTGGCAGAAACATAGTACAAAACCCAGAGGGAGTCCGAATCATTGTCTTATGTAATACAATGAAATACATTGGTAATGATTCAGAAGACATGATAGAAGTCTGTACTGTGCACATAATTTCAATATATTTAAGAACAAACAAGAAGCAGACAGAATAATACTTCTCAGTGAGGATAATTTTACTGTTCCAGACATCCCATGGGAATAATAGATCTGTAGAGACAACAATAACATTTTCATAAGAACGAATGTAATCTCACTGCTATACTGTTGGAATTAAACTATAGTTTTCTGAACACAGTGATCTCCATGGGTCATTTCTTCCAAATGACTACTGTGTGTTAGCCAAACAAGATTTCTTCAAACGCTACATGTTTTATATCAATGTGTGCTCATGTTTGTGCATGTGAGCATCCGTGTGTGTAACTTAGATGTTTTACAACGGTCTCTTCTGAAGAAAAACTCGTTAAATAGTATTCCAGCCACTACAGAACATCTTACAAATGAATGGGTATTGTTCTTTTTTGACTAACAGCTGCTTTTAGTTTAAGTAGTTTACTGTAGCTAAAAGCTCTGACAATCCAGATACTTTTTGCTATCAAGGTTTATCTCAACCTGCTAAAGTCTAGATAAGGGGTTGCCAGTTTTCCTGCTTCAAAGGAGACAAGAGTAATTGGAACTATAAACTCTCCCATTCATCATTAAAATGCACATTTTTATAGGACCACAGAAAGCATCTGTATCTTTACTAAGACAAGGCATGCATTAGACAGATTTAAACTGAGACTGCTCAGTACAGCAGATCACTTGTCTGACATTTACAGATGTTAATGTGCACACACTCATGTCAGAAGAAGAGAAAATAGCACTCGCTTAATCAGAGATTATTTTACAGAGTGAGGTCCTCATCCTGCATGGTTCTTTGCTTTAGCTGAAGCCAAGGGCCGTTAGTCCTTCACTGAGTCATTCAGTACCTTCCAAGACCAGGCCGTTTAACTTTTTTCAGTGCAGTTTCTCTCACTTGTCCCTTGGTATAAAGACAGTTTTGTACAGCTAGCTCCAATACCTATGCAATCCTGAAGATGATTACCAACACTGTGCTTTGGCCAAGTCCGACAATTATTCATTTCTACAGTCTGTTAAGAAAAAGTGGCATCTACCTAGCGACTAAATAGCCCTGGTTTGTATAAGATGTACATATTTCCTTATGGTCAATTTGATGGAATCTTCACTTCCTTTTTAATAGCTTGCAAATTCATCAAAGGTAGAAACAGTTTCAAGGTGAGTTAATTTTACTCCTACAGGCTGCCATTATCATCAGAATGTATAAATTCTGCAGTCTGAAATAAGGTTTACCAGAGAACGAGTCAAAAAAAAAGTTCAGTTCCTTTCTCTTGCGCTCAATAATTCTCAAATGAGTCCCTGCTTGTTTCCACTAAAACACTGCAAAGAAGGTTGCCTGATAAGATGCCCATTAGTTTCCCTAGTAAAATATATTTTAGTGTTACCATAAAAGAGGATCTTGGTTAACAAATCACTGACAGATAAACATATGGTACTTCTAACAAACCTAGAGGTTTCTGACAAGTTTTTCCAATTCAAATGCTGTCTCTGTGTATTCTACAAGTGGTGGGTTCTGCAGGATATGTGATTAGCCTTCAGTAAGCAAAATGACTTGTTCTATGAGAATGAATGAAGAAGAACGAACTGCACAGCTATTGCGAAGATTTTATATACATGTGTTTACATAGGTTTCCTAAGCAAACAGGATCACAGAATCATGGAATAGTTGAGGTTGGAAGGGACCTTTGGAGGTTATCTTGTCTAATACCCTTTCTTAAAGTAATCTCACATAAAGCTGGTTTCCCAGGACCCTGTCCAGGTGACTTTTGAATATCTTCGAGGATGGATACTCCACAACATCTTTGGGGAACCTGTCCCAGTGTTCAAGAACCCTCACAGTAAAAATCTGGGTGGTTTTTTTCTTATCTTCAGATGTAATTTCCTGCATTTCAGTTTGTGCCTATTGCCTCTTGGCCAGTCACTGGATACTATTGAAAAGAGTCTGCTTCCATCTTCTTTACACCCTCCTATGAGCTATTTATTCTCACTCATAAGATACCCCCTGACCCTTATCTTCTTCAGGCTGAACAGTCACACCTCCCTCAGTTTCTCCTCATACGTCAGATGCTCCAAGACCTTAAACATGTTTGTGGCCCTGCAGCAGAAGAGGTTGTTGGCCTGCCTTGTTGTGGTGGTGCATTGTTGGCTCATGGTCAAACCCTCACTGTTCAGGTATCCACTGGTCCATCCTTCTCTAACAACTTTTGAATCCTCTTATCAAATTCACTTTATTGTAATTGCATGGGCTATAAGCATACTATAGCCACACTTGACACTCAAGACCGCAGTCTAATCCCATATGAAAATATACTCTAAAATCAGTAGACTCCTGGGGGGATTTAATTAGGATAATAAGGAAACTACACCTAAATTATTCTGTAATCAATATTATTTCTTACACTAAATAATATTAATGAGCTCAAAATCCAAAAGAAAATTGTATTTTTATACTATACAATTCTCACAGCCTGTTATAAAACTTTCTGTGTACTTCTCTCTATGCATAACTTCTTTAGAAGTTCTTTTAGATAGCTATGGGATTAGTTTTTTAAAAATATGTTTTTCCAGCCTCTTAACCTCTTTTATGACAAGAGTCTATTTTATTTGGTTTTCTTACTTGTATCTTGTGTACTATTTGTCTGTGTGAATCTGGTTTGATTGGTTCCTTTTCTAAACACCAAAATGTATTGTTATTTACATACTCTGAGACCATGGTTTATAACAACCTTCAATGCTCTAACCTAAGCCTTAAAGAAGATTTTATTTTTGAAAGATCATCTGACAAGAGAGGCCCTTTCTTGTTCTGCAATTACTTTATACATGTGCCTGGCACTTCATACATCTAAAAGCTTGCAGAACAGAGTTTGGGGTGATTTGTTCAAGGATACTAAAAAAAGTCAGTGTTGAATTTCCTCTCCTCAAAGAGCCATTGCATGGTAGAACTGAATGAATTTTAAAACTAATTTTAAGATCTGGCAATATGAACAACATTGGCATATAATTTTTCAGCAAGATGAAATATGCATGTGGAAGAAGAAAGAAAAAAACCAAGATACTTACAGTCTAATCCATTTAGCAATCTGTCTCTAATTTTAATGATGTATTTGTCATTTTATTACTCACAAAATGTCATTTATATGAAACTGTCACTATGATATTAGAGAGGAACAGCTTGTGTTAAACTGTGTAGCATCTTTGCCAACTTTCAATGTTAGTTGCATTCTACCTCTTTAGAATTTCCCTTACACTTCCAGTTCAGCTTGGGGTGCATTTCATCTTGGGGTGGATAAGGCAACTATTGTGTTTAGCTAATTCAACAATATGGAAATTATTCTGAAAATCATTGTGTAAAAATAGCCTGATGTGAAATGAATATCCTGCAGGATCCTGAAATATGTATCACGATTTTTAACATTGATACTGAATAGGTGGAGTTGTAGTCACTTTCAAAGAGAAAGAATAATTAATAAAAAAAAAAAAAGCAGTGATAGTACATTTCCTTTTCTCTTGAAGATGCTTAAAATTATTATCTTCATGCCTGATAACCACTGAGCTGGAAGAAAGGTGTGTCCCCCCCCCCCCCCCCCCTTTATATCAGCAACTGTGATATACAGTTCATTACAGTGAAATGCAAAAAAATCACTACTTGTCAATAATACCCAAATTTGTAAAATTTTCTTCAGAAAATACAGACAAACAAATACAAAGGCAAAGTTTATTGTGTTTTTACACATATAAGGGATTTAGGAGTCTTTAGATTCTCATCTGTCTTCTTTGAAAACTACCCGTTTTCTCATGTTTTTCATGTTCTATTCAAAGTTGTTGCTGTAAGTAGCTAGAAATAACTAAAAACTTACAAATATTTAGAAGCACAGATTCACCTATATCTTTTTTTGTAAAATGAAGGCAATATCTGCTAATTACTTTTCTACAGTCTCGTGAGGATTCAGGAGAAAGCAATAGGATTCTGTAGAGCATTTCGAAGCATTAAGCATAATGGATTTGTAATAAAGTTCTTCCATTGAACTCAACACTCAAACCCAAAGAAGGAAGTGTTTTTGTTAGAATTAGATGAAATTATGGCTGAATTAAGGTGAAAGATATTTGTTAAAAGGGGAGCATTTCTGAAATGAAACCTTCTACTTAGGAAGGTATAAGCAACTTTTTTTTCCACATTTTCTAATAAGCAGTCTTTGATTTCCATTTTGAAGCAAAGTCTGTTGATTAGAAATTAATGATTTGTAGTAGAAAAAAATGGGAATTTGAAGAGCTAAATTACTGAATGGGGGAAAGATGTGGAGGATGCTTCATACCAAAGAAAACAATCCAGGCTGACATGCCTTTTCTCAGGCACAAAACCTTGACCACAGTGGGAAGGAGCATCAGCAGCTTCCTTCTTGATCTTTTACTTCTTTCACTAAGCTAAGAAAAATAAAAAAGGATTACATTTTTTTTTTAAAATAAAGAATCAGTGTTATCACAGTGCTGTGAGGGCTGCTGATTCCCTGAGACTGGGCTGGGGGTGTCAGGGGCTCCCCTGGACGGCCAGACAGGGCCTGGCAGCCGTGGCCTGTCCCCCCCAGCCAGGGCAGGGCAGGCCGGGGGACAGCCGGGGCAGCCCCAGCCCCGGGCATCGGGCACCTCCTTGGGAGAGGGGACAGGCTAAGGCTGGGATGGGTCAGGGCAGGCAGAGACAGTGTCCTACAGCCTCACTGGGGCAGGGACTGATGGCCCTGGGTGCTGGAATGGGGTCCTGGGCTGTGGGTCGGGCAGGGGGAGCCCCAGAGATGGGCAGGGACATTAGGGTCCCTGAGTCCACTCAGGGTCTCAACAGACACTCAAAGATTAAGTGACTCTTGACTCAGAGACAAGAACTGAATACAGCTCCAATAAATTCTAGTTTCATGATATGTATTGTCATCAAAAAAAGTTTAATGGTAATAAAGAATTGATACATACGTTGATTGCAAAGGACTATTTAGGAACTTTTTCTTCCTCTAGGGAGGAGCATGTCCTCAAGTTCTTTCATGTGAACCCTCACTTGTCATCAACATTTGTTTGCAATTCACAAATCTTCCATGTTAAAGCAATTGCCTTGTTTGTAGAGCTGTGGAATAGAGCTTCACTAAATGACTTAGCAGGATTTCTTTAAAATAATTCAATTGGCTTGATCAAATAATTCATGTGACTTAAGTATTTGTAGTATGCTTTTCAAGTGTACTTTTAAAGTCTTTTTTAATCTTCAGAATTCCTTCTGAGGATAGACCAGAGTTTAATTTATAGAAAAAAAGTTTGGAAAGCCAAGACCTGGGGCTTTTGCACATATACACATATACCTTTAGTCTATAACGTAATCATAAAGGGGTTTTGACCCTGCCACATGTGAATGCTTTGGGCTTCAGTCTGATCTTAGATGAAGTGCATATCACATTCAGTTATCATCATGTTATAAATATATCTCTATATTCTATCAAATAAATGTCAGGCCTGGTATACAATCTGTCATTTGTAATTCTGAATCCTAAAAGACGTGTCTAGACATGTAATATAGATGCTGCAGAGATATACACTCTAAATTCAGCTCCAGAGCACAGACTGGTTATAGGTACTCCCCACAGACTCGGAAGTAATTGGACTGAATACCATTAAAATGCAAGCATATTAAAACGTTCTCTACATTACCTTTCAGCTACGCAAAGACATATAATAAGGCATCTAATAAGACTCTGAAGAGTAAACCACAACACCACATCTGTTTTCACAGGAGTTACACAAACTGTGGTTAAAGGAGAAGTAAATTTGAATATGTCCTTTCCCATATAGTTGCAGTTGTTGAGCCTTTGAAAGTCATTTTAAGCTGTTGTTTTAAAAAGAGAAAAGGAATTAAGGGAGCCATTAAATTTTGTTATGTCACTTTTGGAAGTCTTTTTTATGTTTATGGTGTTCCTGGCTCAGGTACTGTATAAACAAGTACTGTCCAGCCTTGAATCCTTACCCACATTCAGCCAAAGCCACAATGCTTTATAAATTTCACTGGATTATTTGTGTCTTCGAAGGAAAGCACTTGCCAATGGGACTTAAGTTTATGCTTGAAGTTAAACATATGTTTAATTACGGTCCCAAACAAGGACCTAAGTGGTTTGTTACAGCAGAATCTATTCATGTTGATATTATGGTGGTAAATATATCAGAAGGTGCATAGTCTACCTATTCTGGCTGAATTTCTATGGATATATTCAATATTTAGGAATAATGTCACAAAGCTTGTGCATGAGATTCTGTCTCAACACTTTGAACATTACAACAGAATTCGAAAAGCATAAAAACACACAGCATGATGATAGCATGTACAGATTTATCTCTTGCTACAAGTATGATGGTTCCTGCTGTGGAATTTTTAAATTGGACAAAACCTAATGCATTAATTATCTGATTCAGCTATCTTTTCCACTATAAACTGACTTCTTTCTTTCATGCAACATCCCCAAAAGCAGTTATGTTAAGATTCACATCAGAGAGATCCTGTTAGGAAAAATATCTACTTTTTATTCTTGCCCTCTTCCAGCTATGAAAGCTGTAGCCAGCCAGCAATCTCTAGGAACTACATTTTAATTTATTATTTTTTTAAATTTTCATGGTTTGACAGACTGCACTGCATCTGCCCAGACAGAAGAATTAATCAAACGAAGTATCTTTGACAAGATTTGCCAGCTGGTTTTGACTGCTACATGGCAGTGCACAACTGCAGTAAATACAGCAATTGAAGAAATTTATGGCAGCTCTGTATCATCAGAGCAATGCAGCGAAGACAAAATCCACTGCTGAGCTTGACCTTGGAATATTTCAGATTATTCTTATTCTTTGCATCATCATTTAACAGTTTCTTACAGAGATCCTATCTACAGAGATCACATTTAATATGACATCAATAGTAGCCTCCATCCTATATGATTCAACAGACCTAGCATCTTTTAAAATAAGTCCTGAGTAAGGTGAGAGTATCTCCTATAATCAGATCCATTCTAGCTCATGTTATTTATTTAAATGGAATAAAAATTAATCTTGGAGGGAAAACCAAGCCTAGTGACTCATAGCTCTAAATGGGCTGTCATCAACTGCAGCTGCAGTTTTGTGCCAGATTACAGGCATGCAATCTTTATTGTGCAAATATCATCTACCAAAGCATAGTTCTTAATAATGCGAAGTACTGGACAACATCCTTAAGGCCGTAAAGATGAAATGTTAGGTACTTAAAGATCTTTTTTAGTTTCTATATTCTGTGAAATATTTTCTTTTTCTAAGAGCTGATATTTTATTTGTTTTGAATGTAAGACAAAACATTAGGAAAGGCCTGGAGGGAAGTCTAGCACACAAGTGACTAGTAACAGTCTCATTCTTCGCTACTATTGGAGGAAAATATGTTTGGTTTCTTTCTTCTTAGTCAAGTAAACAGATAAATATATTTCCCCTGGCTTCCATTACAGCAAGTTGGCAGTTACAGAAGAATCCTTTCAGTTTTGATTTCCTGTCAGCTTTACTAACAAATGACCACAGAGTACAGTATTCTCTTGGTGTGGTTTTTATAGACTCTGTGCCTTAAAAGGAGTGTTTCTGAATGAAATCGCTATATGTTCTCACTTGGAGGGGTTGGTTTGTTTTCTGTATGCAGTATCTTTCCCCTCTTAATGAATGTGTGAAATTGGGAAAACGACAGGAAGGATGTGGCCTGAAAGAGAACATTTTTTAAAAAAACTTCTCTTCCCTTGGTCTTGATCTTCTAAGTTGGAGTCAAAAGATTGACTAAATTCAGACACAGACATAAACTGGTTCAGGCCACTTTTTCAATCTGCCCACAGCAGGCAGAAAAAACAAACAAAACCAAACCAGCTCCATGTGCAAAGGGCTGATCTCAGGGAAGTCAGTAGCAGGCTGCTGAGTGATTTCAGTAGAGCTAGCTGAAATTTCTCCCTTAAAGTTGAATTTCTTCTCACAGGTGGATATTCCAAAGAAAAAGACCTGGTGACAGGGGTCATGAGCTGTGGTCAGAAGCTGTGTGATTCCTAAGCTGCTTCCTTATACCTCAGTGGCAACCCTTATGGGCCGGGACTTAAAATTATTGCCCTTCTTTCTCACACCTGAAGTACTCTGAGGGTCGCCCCTAACCTTTTCATTTCTCCCTACAGAACTTCTCTGTTTCAAGCCAGGCATCAATTCACTACCTCCGTGCAGGCAGTAGACCATCTTGATGAGCAATCAAAAACCTACTGTATGAGCAACAGTCTTTTCTAACAGTTTTTCTATTTTCCAAAGTGAGTTTTCTTTTTCTGCTCTCACACATCATAGACCTCTGTCTTTACAGGCATGGTCTCTGGAGAGAGTAAGGCAAATGCTTTAGAAGTGCCACTCCACTCAGTGCGTTTGCTAAGTTTTGTTCTTCAACATATGTAATGCTCAAGTAGCCCTTTGCTCTTTATTTTGTAGAAGGAAAATGTCCTGCAGGGAAGCGTTCAGTACGGTTGCTGAATCTGCGCTGAGGGCCAGACAGTGGTGTGGGGTGGGGGGGAAGGGTGAAGAGAGACAAAGTGACTTCATCACTTCCACCCTTACAGAGAAGATAATGAGGGAAGCACTTTCCAAATAGAGAAAGTGAAGTGTCTTCAGAAAGCTAAAGAGGCCAAAAAAACTGCCAAGAGAGGAGAGAAGAGAAGAACATTCCAAAAAGCTGTCCTTAGCAGACCATAAATCTTACCCAGCGGACAGTTCAAACACATCACTTGCACCAGCCCTACTCTTCCCTGTTTATTTTCTTCCTGTCAGCATTAAAATAGAATAATAAAGTACCAACCAAACAAACAAGACAAACAAGAAAATAAGCAAGAAAACCCAGTAGAGAAGAAAAAGGATTGGAGTCCTTGACTGTCAGCAGTGTAGAGGAGTCCCTTGGATCACACTGTGCTGCAGCCTGTGCAAATACCACTGCCTCGCCACGTCTGATCCAAGAAAGGAATTCACAAACTCTTCTTAAGTGTCTGAAATAACCATTCAGAGGAATACAGGAATGCCAAGACTATATTTAAATATTTAAAAGGGAAGCACATCCAAAGCTTTTGTTTTTTTGTCCAAGTGAGGTGTCTTCCTGTAGGTTTTGGCTGCCCAAGCTCACGTCAGCTTCACAGATTCTCTAAACTGCTGTAAAGGTAAGGAGCATTTTACGGTCCTGAAGAATTTGTGAGGGAAATGGGAAGAAAAGTCCATCCTCCCCAGTGTGGAGTGGGAAAGAAAGGAAACTGCTGCCAATTCTGAAAGGGAATTCACAATCCCTACCCAAATAATCAGGGAAATACCTCTCTGGAGGAAGCTGCAGAGAGCAGGAGCCTGGGGAGGTAAGCAAGCACACTGGAGGGAAAACAAATGGATTTCAGTTGGAAACCAGCCTGGTCTCTGTCAAACGTACCAATAAAACTGACAAGTTCCTGCAGACTGAGTTGGTAAGATCTGCATGTCCTGATGGGAAAAAGTACCGATAAGAAAATTTAGTAGCTTTAACGCAAAGGGCAGCTACAGAAAACTGAAAAGCCTTCTCCCCCCACCCCCAAGCATGTGTACAAACCAGGCAGGAAGGTAGGGCTAGATAAAAAACTTTAGTAGAAAGTTAAAGGAATTCATGTTCAGGGATTAGCGTTAGGGGGTTATATGAACTAAATAGTTGTTAACGCTCAGTGGCATCAGAAGGGATTCAAGAACATCATGCTTATAAATACAGCCCAGCCTCTCTGCTAACATAAAGTGAGAAGTCAGCCTGGAAAACCTATCCAGAACTTTAGAAACAACTCTTAACCAAATTAACTAAGATAATAGCCCAGAAAGGTCTCCAGTAAGAAAGCAGGTTTCTACAAGAAAAATACTTGCTTTTAACACAGCTTCAATATTAAGACCAGTCTCTGGTGGCACCTAAAAAAATTAAAGAAGAATAAAAGGAAAAAAAGGATCCAGAAGGGTCCCCAAAGGCCCGTGTACCATTTCAATTAGCAGTGTAGATGTAAATTATTAGTATTGACTCCCTAGAGGGTTTGATCACCTTAAGAGCCAAGGCTGAGCTTTTTAATTCCTAACTTTTGGGGCTTTCACATGCAGATTATAGTTATACTGATAGGTCCAAACCAGTACACAGCCAGCCGAACACTAATCAGTCCTGCTTCTCTGCTTCCAGGACAATAAACACCAATGTCAGAGCTTCTACATCGCTTCAGGCAGAATAGGTACATTTGTGTATGCACACATGAGCACACACACACACATACAAAGACATTTGTGAATGCACTGTCACTGCAGAACTGATTGGATTGGTTTGGATCCAGCTAGTCCAGAGTGCAGGAGAAGGAGCTGAGGCATATAAGGCTTTTTCTCACAATTCAGGCTTACACTGCAGAAGTTTGCCAACACAAACGTGCAAATTCAAGTGTGAAAAATTCATACTCCTGCCTGTCACCACTAAGCTTCCCCTTGTTCTTGGTTATTAGGCAAAGTGAGATAAGCGTTCCTGGTAGGAAGACGTTTTTTATCAGGTTGTCCTATTCTTATACTAAAGCACTTCAGTTAGCCCAGCTCTGGGGGACAGGGAAAATCCCAGGTTGTAACCCTTAGGTATCTGTGTGGACCAAGAAGTTCTGAATTAATTAGCTAGACACCATTCTGAAGGCACCTGTGTGCATTTGTGTGGGTCTGGTGTGCATTTGTCTACGTGTAATTTGTGTGCTTTAGTGCTCAGTCACATCAAGCCTCTGCTTATGTAAGGACAGTTTGGTGTAGAGACATGGCTGAGGCACACCTCCCCAGGGACAGCCAAGCCTTGCTGATGTGGGATGTGCAGAGGCCATCTAGCCCACTAGCATATTCCTTTCCCTGTGTAAATGTATTTGGTGGCAAGCTAGGAACATCAGTGTGGATAGTTGAAGGCTGGTATCCAAATATTTCAGGACTGCTATGAGTTTTCACCTCCTAAAGATAATCTGAGAGACATATTGTGAGTATCTTCAACAGGAAAAATTAAGGATATGTGGGGACTTTGCCAACAGAAACATAGACTTCAAAGAACTGTGGGACCAGGCAATAATTACGACTCAGCTGCCTCATGAAGATGCACAGCAATGAAAAACAGAGGCTTTCAAGTGAATGCTTAATGTAAAGCTTCCACAACTTACACTGCTCTGAACAGCAAATTTTCTAAGTTTTCATTTAGTTTAAAAAAAAAAAAATAAAAAAAAGGAGAGAAGATACTATGTGATGGCAGTTTTGTAACTGCTATGTGAAGTTACAGTACTGTTAAACACAAGGCTGAACAGCAGATGGCATATTTACACCCAAGACATGAGACTATTGTTGACATGGTTTGTAATAAATAGCAATGTTGATGTAAATGCATATTTTCTCAGTCTGTGTATCGTGCTGACATTAATCCTCAAGGAAAGGAAACCATCTGGAAAATTTTCAGTTAGTATAATCTGAACTGAATTAAATGCTATAAATTCACATATTACTCAAGGTAAAACTTTTCTCAAGTGGAGAGAATGACTATATCCTTGTTTGTGTTTTACGCTAGCCTCATTTAATCTAATGTGTGCCTCTCATGCCATATTTCCTGCCTTATTTTTAATAAATTGCTGCAAATTGTACTCTCCTGTATATATTTTTTTCTCCCAGCAGAATATATCAAATAACCCAACTGAGAACAACACTAGCTTAACTAGACACAACTTGAGATAGCTCAAGCAAATGCCAACATCTCTTAGGCTCTGAAGTGGTATACTTTTTTGCTGCAGTGGAGAGTTTTTCCCTAAGGAATTCCCTAAAGAATTTATTATTATGTGTATAAAAACTACATTAATAGTAACTGCATCCATTGTTTTTTTTTTAATTATTATTATTATAAGGAAAAATACTTGAATAGTAAACAAATAATCCAATCCTTATATTCAGTTAGACTCTGACTGAGACAAGTTGATAGTCTGCAGTGGAACTTTGATGCTCAGGTTTGACGTAAAACATGTGCTTTCCTCCGCCCTGAGTGCTTGGCTAAGTCAGGATCTGAAACAGCCCCATGACAAGGTCCAAGGTCGAGAAGGAGGATTTAGGATGTACCCATTAGCCCTAGAAGGACTTTTGACAGTGATTTCAATGCAAGTAGCATCAGATCCTCAGACACAGAAGTACAACTTGCACTACATCCTCTGTGACCAGATGGAGAAGTTATTGCACCTTCCCAAGTGTTCTGAACCAAAGTGAAACAGCTTTAGGAAAGCTAAGGCTATTAAGCTATTCTATTGCAGCTTTTCACACCATATATCCTACGTTACAAAAACTGAGACAACATGAAAAAAAAATTATCTGTTCATTTTAGGGCTTACTTTGAGATTAGCTTTTTTTATGGTTTGCCTTTCTCCTCTCAGATGTTTTCTTTCCTATTTATTGCACGTGGTTTTTATCGGAACATAGCTGTCCAGAAATCAGTGCTTTTGAAGGCAGAGTAGATGCACAACTGAACTTTACTAAATGGCCTGCTCTGTTTACACGAGGCTTGTTAAATAACAAAGAGCAGAAAGCAAGTACTGACCACTGATGTGGGTTTTCATCATTTATCATCTGCAGATTATAGTGTTCTTGCAACTACAAAAGATAAAGCCATAACAGAATGTAATATGAAGGCAATATGCCTTTATAGATATTTGTGCAAATTGCTGTACAAGCAGTTAATTCTCATGGCTCCCAGGAGGCATACAGGTCACCTGAACATCCTTAACACTTTGAATGTAAAACCACAACAACATATAGTTTTGACATATGGACGATTTCTAAGTTTTTATAACTTTGGAAGCGTTCCTGCATGGTTGAAGTTATTGGCAAGTCTCCCATTGATTTCGGGAGTTCCTGATAAAATCCACTGATTTTATGAATCAATTAGGAAATCTCCTTTTTGGACTACAAACAAAAAGAAAGTGGTGTTTACCATGAAAAATTCAGAATCAGACTTCAAACACTCTTCACACGAGTTTATTTGAAGAATGATTCACTGTTGATATAGCTGGAGTTGTTAGCAAATATGTGTTTAAATCATCAAAAATTCAGTTAAACCAGAAATGCTTAGAACTTTAAAATTTCTTCTGGCTAATGAAAAAGAAGTAATGAACTCACTGTCCCTTATTTGAACTTACTGAACCAGAATGCCATGATGCTATAGCAGCTTGACGGTGCTCAGCTGGCCAGAGGCATGGATCTGGTGGGGCCAGTAATGGTGTTGCTTGTTTCCTCTTTTGCTAGCTATTGCTGTTGGCTGGTTTTGACATTAAGTGCAGCAGCATCACCTCCGTTTCTGCAAGTTATTGGTCTCCTTTGCATCATCTTATGTACCACCAGTAGTACTAAGCGACAAACTGAGGGGAGCCCTTGACTGAAGTGTAAAGTATATTAAAAGAAATGTTTAAAATTCCAAGCCTCTCATACTGAAATTGTAAGGGACTATAAACCTCTTGGCAAATATTCATGTTTAAGTTAAACACACCCTTTCCACTGCAAATATACTCTCTCCATAATATGCTTAGGCCATTCTCAGTGCAGAATCCCATCAGGAAGCTCTTGGGGAAACTCAGAATGATCACAGCGTGGATTTGGCTGTATCTTTCATTTTATGTGCAATTCTGCTATCGGACACATGAAGCTCTTTAAAGTACCAGTTCTCCTTACTCTGTACACTAAAATCCCTCATTGAAATTAGAATCGGGAGCCTAGCAATGGAATTCCAAACCTTCTTCTTTAAATAAGAAATATAATGCTAATTAAGCTGTTGTTTTTTATAAAATACTTTATTAAGAATAATAAGAGTAAACAAGGTTACAAAAATACCAACTTTATTAACTAATGAAGATGTTGTTAATTACAGAAGATTTGTAATACAAGTTATAACCACAGTGTTCCCTTTTCATTAGGCATTCAGTTAATTGTGTTTAATGGGAGCATTATTTTTCCTACTTAAATATGAAAAAATACTCTTATCATACACTGAATTCCACAGGCAGCTCCCTGAAGTTAGGTCCCATGCAGGGAAACACCATACATGCCCAAGAGTATGTTTAAAAGGAACACTGTAAAATTTTAGGATGAAAAGCCATGTTAGTTCCTGCCAGCAGCCCCAACATTCATAAAACAATAATATACCAGTGCACGTGAGGGAGGAAGAAAATAATTGATGAGGAAACAACGCTAAACAACCAATCCAATAGGCTTCATACAGATTCCATGGGGGTCGGTCAACTAGTTTACAACCAGCCTTCCAGAAGGATGGCGATAAAGCCTCACCTCCTGTTGTAGTTGCCCTGGAGTTGAGATTCTGTGTGCTTTTCAGTGCACAAGGATGCATGTAGTTCAGTGCATGGCCATAGGGAAAAGCACCGAGCAACTTTCAGCCCCCACTCTTTTGACAATCACATTCACTGATTTCAAGGGACATTTTGCCTGAGTAGATTTTGACCCTCGGAGATATATTTGGACCCTCGTCTGAACAGCTGTAACTCAAATGAGTAGCTCTGTCAAGTACATTGGCATTGCCTGCAGCAAGGGTTTGCAGAATGCCTCAGAGAATTTTAATCTTAAACTAGAGAAGAAGATTTCAGCAGCAGCAGCAAAAATCTAGACCAGTACATTCCCAATGAGAGCTACAGTTTCTCTGAGGGTCATGAGGTTTATGAGACGAAAAGAGGGAAAAAGCTTTTCAAGGGAAAATTTTTTTCATTAGTGAAAGGAAGAAGTGTCAGCCAGTTCCAATGCCCAAAGAAAATCAGTAATTAAGTCAAACTAACTTCAGTAGCACAAAATCAGCTTTTAGGTTTTAATTCCAAAATTTTAGATCCAGTTATTACACTTTGCAGAGACCAAGGATTAGTTACAGCAAGGAGAATGAAGATGAAATTCAATGGAGGCTAAGAATGTCCTTAGATAAAAATTTAAGTTCTTAATTTCAATATTAATAAAATCACATCTACGAAGTAAAGTCCAGATCCCACTGAAGTTAGTAAAAGCAATTTGCTTGGGCACTAGACCAGGTTCCCTTGTTATTACAGAGAGAAAAATGTTAGAACAGTGAAAAAATATCTATAGAGTGTCCTTTCTTAAGAGAATCCTGTAGTTATAACAGTTGCCTGGTACGGTACCATTGGTACCAACAAGAAATATTCACAGGAATAAATGAAGTACAAATTCATTACCACATATCATTATTCTTCTCTTCCCTTGCTCTTCAGAGTCTCATGTGCCCTCCATACTGAGACAGGGAGAGCAAGAGCACCTGATGAGCAAGTACATACAAACATGTTAAGTTCTGGAGCACCAACTCTGCACAATTTATTTTACTGAGGTGCTGCCCAGAACAAACAGGTAAAAATCCTTACACGTTGTCTAACAAAAAACAGTATTTTTATCATATATATATATGTGTATATATATATATAAAAATCAGTCTTCTGCACAGCAGAAGCTTGTAACTAAAATATTTTAGGATTCAATTTTTTTAGATAGACATAACAAAATGCCTGCAAGTATAATACAGTGAGCACATAACAATTCTTAGAATACAAAGAGTGAACATGGAATTATATATCTTATCCACATTCTACTTGTGACTGAAAACAAAACTCACTCGGAGTTTTTTAAAAGTCTCTCTTAAAAAGTTAATCCCTTCAATAAGATGTGGTCAGTATATGCTTAGTAAGAATACACTCTTCACATACATGGCAATAATTAACTGTAAATACAACAGGCTAAATCCTGCCCTCTTTAGGCCTGGTAAGTAAGAGAGCCCAAAACGAGCATAAAGCCTTTAGAGGCAGCCAAAATAGATCAAGACAGACCATCTGCGTAGCGTCCACAACCTAAGATCTGCTGTACAGAGAAGTCGTATCGCGTCCAAAGAGACTATTTACATCAGGAGGAATTTCAGAAGCTCCACTTGCTGAAAGACTTCTTCCTACGTGCCAGTAGAATCTGCTGGATGCTTGACATAAATCTCAGCAAACCAAGCCACTTAAGCATGGGCTGAAACTCACCCTAGTTCACCAGGAGATATAAGCATATTTGAGTCCCACTGAAGTCAAAGTGCACTGCTGAGGAAAATAATTTGGTGAGCCAACATGAGGGCTGCCTCCCAAGACAGCTCTCCGGAACTCGTTACTCTCTGCCAGGGCAGAATTCAACCCTGCGTCTTCTGAATGAAATGTCCTTTTATATGTCTACACCATGATGTCAGCTTAGCGGCTATGCAGTTAGATATGATACACATACCATACAATTTGCTACTGGAAACATATACAATTACATAGTCACAAGAGTCACAAGTGAAGTAACAGTGCAGTTACTTATGCAATTACATGTACAGTAGTAAAACTAACAATTGGATATACGTTCTATCAATTTTTGAGAAATTACAGGGTAATTGATGCCACCTATAACAACATATTTGTGAAATACTTCCAGCCATAAAACTAAATGCCTAAAGGAGAACAAGCACTTTTCATAGATGCTGATTATTTGTTCCCTTTCCCCATCAATATAAAGGAAAATGATGGTTCTACGTACAGGCAGGAAACACAAGCTACTAAACTACTGGTGGTCGTTTCCATATTACGTACAAGATCATATCAATATCTGCAATAATTTTATTACCCTGAAAGGAATTATACAACAGATATAATTTTGTCCAAATCTAGGTAAGGTTTTACTAAAGATCTTAAGTCTCTGAAAGACTATTAATGTATACTTTACTTTTCCCAGTATTAAGTCTCTCAGCCAGGTGCCAGGTTCAACTGTTCTTTTTCCTGCTGTAAATACAGAGTTACTATCATGAAATAACTGGAATCAACTGAATTTTTAACACTTGTCTGTTGAGAAAGATTTGGGTATATTTGATTTAAATTTCTTTTAATGGCCAAAGCCTGCCAGTAGCTCATCAGGGTTAATTTTTCAAACTGTATGAAATACTCTCTTTAGCATTGTAAATTCACGGTTATTTCTGGGACTAACTCTAAACAAATTATCGGTAGTTTGCTAGCCAGTTCACTACTATGTCTCTTCCCTCATGCAAAAGGGTTTTTGAGATACCTGTTAGGGGACCACAAGCACACGGAAGGAACTAAATGCAAAACTAGTCTATAAGCACTGTGTAAAAAGAAGTGACATTGACTTCTATGAGAACTCTGCTTATGGCAGGCTTGTCAAAGTCCATCAATAATGAAAAGATTAATTTCTAAGGAGACTATTTTTTAATGAAGTATTGAAATCTTCGACCTCTTATAAGCGGGGAAGAGAAATATGATCATATATGCTGTCCTTAGATCGATCTATCTATCTCTCAGTAGGTCTTTTGTCATATATGGCTCATAGAAAGAATAAGACATGTTAAATAAACTATAATTTGTTTCTCCTTCTAAGATGGTCTGAAGAGCAGCATAAAAGAGGTCATATGATCTTTTTCTACAAAACCATTTATCATCCAGTAATAATATCTTTGCAAAATTGTTTACCCATTCAAGTATCTTCAGGAGACATGTCACCATACTTGCATATACTGTAAGACACTCCAACATTTATAAAACAACACTGATAGACAAAAACACCAAAAACACCCATAAATATTAAAAGAAGCTCAACAAACTTGACTATCAAGTAGTTAAAAAATTATTGATCTTTACATTACACATTAAATCCATGTTGTCCAAAGTCTTTCTTTGACTGGAAGTTGTTGAGTTTTTCAGGGTTTCCTGTAGGTCATCATAATCTTGTGTATCCACCGAGAGTAATATGAGACCCGAACAAAAATCCCAGGACGATTTCGAATGGCGCATCCGCGGCCAGGAACAATGACACCAACTACTATCTTCAGCCTGTTTTGTTCACAAACCAAGGGACCACCATAATCACGCTAGGAAAAAATGAACATAAAGAATGTCACTTCTGAAAACGCTTCAAGACACAGCTCCCACCATCTACAATTGACTGGTTTCTTTTAGGGTCGACATAGCTCAATGAACACACAATAGAGTTATTCATACTATAGGACAAAAAAAAGCTCCCAATATATTTTTAACAACCAGAACTTATGCAAACCAATGTCAAGGTTGGCCTTTGACCTTTGGTTGCTTCCTATGCAAATTAAACCCTCTGATCCATCTTCACACATGATTCTAGTGACTTCAGACTACCAGGTCTCATTCTCCTCTTTCAGCTACCCGAAAGCATAGTATTTATGTGTATATAAACCAGACGAGCAGAAGGTGAGTTGACTGATAAACATCTTTGTTATTATAACAGGCTTTGTATCAAAGACTACTGGCAAAGCCAGGTTAATAGCCTTCTGACAGTCAATCATCTTGCAAGGCCCTAGGGTGAGAATCTATGTGCGCTAATTGGCCAGGGCGGAGAGGGGCAAGCGGGTCCCAAATATAATAATAGCTAACATTTTGTAGGCATAATTTTGAGACATAATTTATTAAAATACTCTTTTTCATTATTCTGAATGAATGAGGCATCCGTGCACCAGTACATGCATTCAGGGAAAATTTGGAGTATGGCAAACTCAGGTGGGGGTCTTATTTAGCACTAAAATACATCCAGTTTAAATTAGATTGAAAGGGTAATTTAGATACATTCACATAGATTTGGGACTTGAACATAGACACGGCAGTTTTTATCCAGGCAAAACATACACTGAAGCTGGCAAACTAGCTGCAAAATTAAACAGTAAATATTCATATCAGATAGTGAAACATTGTTTCAAAAATAAAAGCTGACAATTAGCATTGTATTCTCTCCGGATCACCAGAGACACAACAATGCTTGACCTTTATTAGGTTTGGGTTTTGGTTTTTTACTGACTGCAGACTAGTTCCCACATGAACAATGAACTATGTCAGTACCATCAGAGCGGCTCGTAAAACACTTTCAGGAGTGGAGTTTCACCTGCCAATCTGATTTTGTTTCTCCGCCTGTTCTCTGTTGAGGAAAGCGGCTTCAAAGGGGAACTCAGGGAGCAGGAAACCATGCAGTGATTAAGACAGATTGCTAATATTAATTCAGACCATTTCTTCTTGCAGAGGAAAATGAAGTGCAGGGTCCCCAGCAGACTTCCACGCAGATGTTTCATTTATAAGGCTTGACGTGTCTAAGAGCTCATTTATGATTAAATATTTGATTTTAAAGAAAATACTTTGCAGTAACAAAATGATCCTTTGGAATATTAATAATAAATGGAAGAGGCCTCAGCCTGAGGAAGACCTTGTTTCCCCATGGTTTGATAGTACCCCTGGGTAGGGAAAATTTCACTGTTGGTTAACATCAGTATTAGGAAATCATTTATTCTAGTCCAGATATTGAATGCATAATAATACTCATGACTGTCCTCCTTCTAGACATCATCTCATCAGGCAGACTTTCCACACAAAAAAAGATATCTTCCTGTGATAAATGATTTACAGCATTTCTCCTCAGATGTCTTTTCTCCATCATCAAAACTATTCCAGAGCAAAACAACTGTATCAAACTATACTTTCAGTGAAGTTGTTCTCCTGTCCTTACTGATATGTTGCTCAGGCTTGATTAGGGAGACCAAATGCTCCAGCTTTCTGACTAATACTGAACATCAGTTCGTTTTTGGATCTTTCTCCTTCCCTCATAACTTTATTAACTCTGTTGAGTGGTGACTTTTATGTATTTTGCATGCGAGTCCTTATCTAGCTAAGTAGTTAAATTTGCTGCAGCCTTTGCTTTCTACTCAATCAAAATATACTGCTGTTGCTAGCACACAGCCCACTTTAGTCCTTATTATACAGAACACCAATTTGTCTCAGTCTAGCAAAGTGTTTAGTCGTCTGAATACATTTAAAATTCATGTAAATCCTTTACTGGTATGGTGGTACGGTGAAATTGAAGCAAAGGAACCTCTTCCTGCACTCTGGCAGAAAATAGATCACTAGAAACACAAATCATTTTCCAATGCAGAAGAGTAAAATAACTTTTTTTTGTACAAGTTTAATGCTTAGAGAATAATTCTAAAAAAACTCTAGTAAATTATCTGTGGGACAGAAATAGTCAGGTTGATGGCTCCTAAGAATGTATAAGGAAATGTAATATCTACCTCACAAGGCCCAGCACCGATGGTTTCAGCCACAGCACAGATTTCTGACTCATTCACAGTGATCTTCCCTTTGAGATATTGGTTGCACTTTTCATTTCCCAAAATAAACAGGTTTGCTACCCGGAGAAGGCCATCATAGTTAACTACTAGGATTGAAAAGAGAATGAAAACATTATTCTGTTTTAAGGGGAAGGAAAAAAATTGAAGACGCGGTCTGATTAAACTTACTTACATAACTTCGGTTATTGTACTTTCTCTCTGGTACTCACGTTATCATGTATTTGTCTTTTGGATTTCTTATTTGCTACAAATGAGATTTGCCAGAAATTTATTTGGTGTGCATGTCTGTTCAGTTCTCTGAGAATATCTGGAGAGGTTTTTTTTCTATGAGAAGAAAGTGCTAGGTAACTGGGCTTCCTCTACAGTCCACCACCAGCTTGCCCTGTCACTTGGCAGGAATCAGAAAAAGGGAGCCTGAAAATGTTATCGCTCCCATCAGGACAGCAAGGATTGCACTCGCTGCCTTAATGTGTAACAGGGCCTGCCATGGCCTAGGGAAGGACGTGTGACTTGAAAAATACTGTAGCAGAGCAGAGTTTTTCTTGTTCTGTGCTGGCTCAGCTACACTGAATGACTTTGTGCCTGCAAGGGCAGAGCCACAGCTTTGTGCAATCTCCATTCATCAGTGTGAAGGTCAGGAAGCAGCAGCCCTGTGGAGCTTGCTCTTGTTCTACATGTCGAAAGACAAGTCTGTACAAGCTGCGAAGATAAATAAAGGGCCTGGACCTGCTCGTTCTCTGCACAGCCATCAAAAGAAAATGCCAAGCTTGCCCTTCACTGAATGGTTATCCTGCTTTCTAGAATTAAAAAAAAACCAAACAAACGAAAAAAAGGATGTAACACTTCTTCCTTCCCTGACTAGGCTGCTGTAAGGATTATACTAAGTAGTGCATAAAATATAGTACAGAGTCCTTGGATGACAGATGTTATGTATTTACTGTATTACGTAACTCCACAACATTGCAAATTCCTTATCAGTTCTCTTAACTCGGCTTTCCCGTGATGCTGCACCGTGCTCCAGCCCGACTTCCCTGCGTCCCTGGCAGCCATTCCCCCCAGAGGATGGCTAATATGGCCATGCTGGGAACATCAAAGGCTGTCATGTGGGAGAGGGTTGGTACAGATTACTCGCCACCCACAAAGAAATGAGGAGTAATGGTTACAAGGAAGAGAGCCTCAGAATTACAGTCTAGTTTCTGCTCCGCCTCCAGGACAGCCTGAGTGTGTTGCTGCTTACTCAGGGTCTGTGGCAAAACGACATTTGAGCACAGCAATTATTGGAGTAATTATTGTCAACTGGCAGCTATTAACTTTATCATCAACACATAATTAGCCAGATATAGTATTTACCAGACTAAATAGATGTCTGTTCTCCCACATATTTGTATTTACTTCACACAAAAAAACTGTGTTTAATAAACATTAGTAAGGTTGCAAAGTCAAGTACTCAAAAGTTAGGAAATGCCAGACATAGGGCTGCCTGTGCATCCTTAGTTCACTGTCTTTGTGTATGTTCATTATGCCTTCGATTACACGATTCTGCACTCATTTTTCCACAGAGCAGCCTGCTTTGGGATACAAGAGACTGCTCAAGTAGATGAATCAGAATTTTTCAAGAAAGGGTTAGATCTCTGCAAAACAATTCTGCCATGTTTTTTAAACCTGTAGAACAATATTTTTCTCTTGTTCATTCTTTGAAATGTTTGAATCATTTTGCCGGTCACTGAAACAAAACAAAACAAAAAAGGATGGACTAGTAGAAAATATTTCATATTAAATGATCTTAGATAAAATGCTCAAAGATTTACAGTTGGACAACTGTGGTATCAGGCAATACCAGCAGCCTCACCTATAATGACAAGAGGAAGTAAGCTGTCAACGTATTCATTTAGTTTTTAAAAATAGGTTCTTACATCCAGTGTATCCCCATCCATAAACACTGCAACTGGTCTTCTCTGGAATGGTACATCCAGAAATGGGCAATCGGATTATTTCTACAAAATTTGTCAATATGGCAGGTCTGAAAAAAAGAAAACAAATAATAGATATAATGGGTTTTACTTAACCTTCTAAAATGTATCTTAAAAATGACATTAAATCTATTATAGACCACAGCAATTAAAAACTGTGCCAATCCTTTTCCTTTCTTTTCCATCTTTGAAGAATATGATGGATTCTTCTACCTATTTTTTGTGCTACAGCTGTTAACTGTCAAAAGATTTCTTGAAATGCTGTCACCACTTTCATGCTATTTAATTTGGGTTTTTATCTTAAAAGTAAGTAATGATGGCATTTCATTTGAATATATAGTTTTGCTAATACAGAGAAAGTTTGAAAGCTCATGTATACACAAGGATCCTGGTTACAATCTTGTGCTTATTCTGTAAGTTAAAACCATATACCAGTCAACGTGGGTTGTTTGGTTTGGGGTTTTTTTTGTTTGGTTTTATGTGTTTGTTTTTTTTTAAAACAAACAATAATGACAAAAAAAAAAAAACACCCACAAACCAAACCCTACCAAATCTAAACCTGGTTATCAGGAAAAACAATGTAGGCACGATTTTTCAGAAGTAACATCTGTTTTTTGAGTAAAGTATATGAACCCGCATTTCTGCATATATCAAGTGAAATTTCTTACAATTGGAAGTTTACCCCATGGAGACACAATCTGCAGTATCACAACAGTAGAGAACTGAATTTGCAAATCTTATTTAGGAAGAATCTCATTCATCAGTTGAAAATCCTAGAATTGGCAATAATAGCTACTAACCTGCTAAGTTTCAGTAAGACCAAATCTGACCCTGTGGGGCCATATACCAACTGGGAGATATTCAGAATTTGTCTATGCTTCTCCTCTCCCTTTCCTTTGATATTATGGACTCCAAGCCAGGCTTTGTAGTCTTTCAAATCTTTGTACCTAAATGAGGGAAAGGAGGTTAGGATTTTGCTGAGTGCATAATAAAATAACTCAAAAAACTCTGCTTAATATGATTATGCTAGAAGATCTTAAATAATATTCTTCACTAAAAATGGGTTTATGCTGCCAACTGCTATTCCAAAACCAACACACTCGGACGTAAGTTTTTGGTCTGAAGCCACTACATAATTTTATCTTTAACTGTGACTAAAATCTAATTTTTGTTTCCTAATACTATCCAAACATTTAGATGCCTGAACAGTATGAACCTTTGAACTTTTTGAGATTTACCCAATTTTTCTATTTTATTCTGTCCAGTTGAGCAGACACATGAGATTATTTTTATAAAGAGGCAATTGTCTAACCATTATACTTGGAAAACATATTTATACTTCCATGTAAAATAGCAAGAGCTCTTTTAGGTTAACAACAACAATAACAGAAAATACCAAGGTCCCACAGGACTTTTACATCAGAAAAGCAGTGCTAAAGCCAAACAGGAGGGAAGAATGCTGCATTTAAGTTGAAGAAATGTTATGCTGTTAAGTTCTTGAAAATAGATGTATTTCAATATTGCAAAGATACAGAGTACTGTACCGAGAAGGGAAACACTGCCTTGCTGTTAGAACCCACTCTTCCTTTATCAAAGTACCTCCACAGATATGCTTATTCCTGGGGGGGGGAAAAAAAAAGAAGAAAAAAAAATTAAAAAAGTAAAAAAAAATGTAATAGTTTCTACATAGACAAAAACTTTAAAAAGTACTTTTGCTCCTGGCATATTTTTGCTGGTGAAAGGTGGATGACTGACCGCTTGTGAAAGCATGGCTCTGTCCCTTTGCTCTACAGTTTCAACAATTACAGTAGCGTGACTTTGCAGAGATTTTTTCCAATGTGTATAAAACAGGAGGAAAGAGAAATCGAGTTACTCTGTTCATTTAGTGGTTTCAAAGTTGAATTTATAATAAGACCTAATTGAAAAAAAAAAAAAAATAGTCAAACTAATTCTTTGTAACAGGAACTGGACCAAAACATTCAAACAAGTCCCCAAACTGCCACCAGATGTAAACAACATTTGGTCATTATTCATGTAGGTATTATTCAAAGCATTGACCTCAAGGTGGAGAGTTCCTATTTGATTACCAGCCCTATGAGATTTCTGTCCCCACATACTTCAGTTGGAAACAATCTGCAATGTATGACATCCTACACGTGATTATAGAAAACCTGCAGCATAATATATCAAGTAAAATTAAAGCAATTAAGCATGACAGTTCTTTAAAAAATAAAGATGACTGTGGAATGCAGATTAATTAGTTTCCTTCTTTGTGCCTCCAAAATCACATTCATTTTCTGCAGCTCTTTGGAAAGTGAATTAGAATTGTCAGCAATTTGGGAAAAGCTTAAAATCTCACAATTTATAAATTCAAATCACACAAATGTTCAAAGCTTTGCAAAGAACTGCTGGAAGGAGCCCAGACTCTATATGGGGTTCAAAGACAGCAGAATAACACAGATGCTTGCCTTTTTTTTTTTTTTTTAATTATATTTTGATTGAGAAACAAAATATCTGGTCCAAAAGGCTGGAGTCTTTTTAAAATATAGATTCTGCCCAGTTTTTTTATAAAAATGTCACAATCAGGAGTATAAGTGTGTTCTTGCATATTATGTTTGCTTCAGTAATTATCAAAAGGAATTTACAAAATTGCATCATCTGCTTTAGAAGATTGACTAGTACACATAAGAAGGTTAAACTTCTTATTTAAATGTGGGACAAATCCAGAGCTGATTCCATGAAGTGGATAAAATTCATCCAAATATACCCAAGTATACCTGATAACAGAATCTGGATCAGAAACACAAGAAAATATGCCATTGATTAATTTAGCATTTAGAGGTGGACCTTAGTTGCCAAATATGAATACAAATTTCTAAGTATCACTAAGCCTTTACCATGCAGACCTGGAGGTTTCATTTTGAGGTGTACAGTTAGTTTTTTGCAGAAAGCCCTGAAGTCATTAAGATTTTGTTTCAGACAATGTTATATTTGCTTCCTTGGTAACGATACAAAATAAAACTACATTTTTATGCCCACATGTAATACTTAAAAATATATTTTGCTACTGGAGTATTCCAGGAATCCCTTTTTCATAAAAGAACCTGAAATCATTTAAGAACTCACCTGCTTAACAGAACTTTGTTGAACAGCACAAAATCCAGGTTCAACTAACTTAACATTAGCTATTTAAATTTTAGGTACCCAGATGTAATGCACGTTACCTGTCTAAAAGTTCCTCAAACATCAAGGCTGCTTTAAAAACAGTGCAAAGATAAACTTTTCCAGACAGTGATTCAGCCCACCTATCTGGTTATTTAGTCTGGGAATAGATCGATGTTCCTCTAGAAACTTCTTTCTGGACCATCTGCTAGACTTCCAGAAAGGTCTAGTTCTGATTGGAGCTCATAAGATGCAAAGATTACCAAGGATGGGAAGGACATCCAGAATTTCTCTAGCAATGAAGCAATGTAGTAAATAGGCTTTTTAAGTTTTCTTTTACCCCATTTTTTCATTTAAGATGTATTTTACAACCCAGTTTTAGAACAGTTGACCAATCATAAGCTAATAGTAGTAACATGTGCTTTAGTCTGTACCAGAAGACAAAAAAACCCTTTTTTTTTTTTTTTTTCATGATAAAAGATACTGGGCTGAAGAATGAGATATATCTCCTGTTATTCATTAATGGTTCACACTCCCAGCTGATGAGTTATGAACGAGAGTAATGAACATAGGAAACAGTAATTCTGTGTTCTGGTTTTCACACAGTAGCAAAGTAAGATTCTGCCATAATGTAATACACATTTCCAGCTGTACATGTTAGGATCTTGTTATACAGAATTAAAAGGATTTCCATATAGCTCCTACTTTTTTTTTTTTTTAACAGACTATGTCTCAATTGCATACAATGATATGAGCAGAAAGCTAAATTTGAGGTGGGTATATATCCTGAATCCATCACTTCACAGCTAAATGTACTGCTGTTAAAATGAAAATATTGATATGAAACTAATATTTTTTGGTAACAGTCTCTAAAATGAACTGTTTAATGCTGGATGCTGAGCCAATGATATGAAAAGTTCAGTAGTAGCCAATTGAAAGAGCAGAACGCTAAGAATGCTTTACAAGCTCACGGGTGTAAGGTAGCAGTAACAAACATATAAACATTTAACTGATGGAGGGAACACTATGGAATCACCCCATGTTCCAGGAATGCTGATTTTCTGCTTTTACACAATTTAACTGCAAGTTAAAACACTAGAAGTATTCTTATTACCGTCAACATTTTCTACAGTTCCAAAATAAATATCCTGGTAGATGCATTGACTTTCTAATCAAAGTGATAGTTACCTGTATGTCAAACTAACCACCCATCCTTCGTTAGTTTGTGTTGGGATCCCATTTACAACTCTCAAATGTTTTGTTGAGGCACAAGGAATGACAGTATCTGAAAGCAGGTCCAGAGATCACATTTTACTAAAAACAGCGGTAGGAAACCTGTACAGTTGCACATAAGGACCACAAGAAGGTCAATATTTATTACGGATTAACTTTCCTGCACTAATGAGATAAATTTCTAGAGCATCAAAACTACTTCAGTGAAGCTGGGTCAGCCTGTATAAATATTCATAGGGAATAAAAAATACATATATTTAAATAGGTTTATTACGGAGATTTACATAGTTATAAAGCAAACATTGAAAGTCATTACCATATCTTACCACTGGCAAGACAGGACAGTGAGCATAGATAAAGGAGTATAATAAAGCTATTCTACATTTTCCTCTTGTAAAAACAATTTTTCCCAGGCTGTATGTTTTTCCGTATCTTTAGCTGATCGCTCTCTTGTTTCCCAATCAGAAAGAAATGGTTAGGTTTAGAGGATACAGTATATGCACTGAGCAGTACATCTGCAGACTTACTTACCATCCAGGCCGGTTGTAGTAGGAGTTGTATCACCTTCACCTAGGCAGACACATAAGATATCCATAATACAAAATTAAAACACATCTAAAAATTGAATAGAGTAAAAATAAACAGCAAATGGCATATTGTTAATTTTAATTGTTCACAAAGTTTTAAATTTCAATGATTTCTTTAATACTCTGCAAAAGCACAATTTGGTAAGGATTAACAAGCAGGCAGAATTTCAGTCCAACGGAATGAAATAAGAATTAAACATTTTACAACAGGAGTTTCAAACATTTTTCTTCTTGACTGAATCCTGAATACATTAGGCAATCAGTCATGTTCACTTTACATGTTTTATTCGAACAAACAAATGCTGAAAAATTAAGTTATGATTTTTCTCTAAGCTTTCAGGAACTGTAGAAGTCATGTGATTAAATCCAAATCAGATTTCATGAAAATTTCTGATTTCCAACTTCAAAAGTCTTTTTATGTTGCTATCAGCAAAAACTTATCCTTATCAAAACATGTTCCCCAAAATCTGGTTTGGTTCTTCCATCTAGTCCAAGTAAAAATACAGTTACAACACAGTTGCTTAAACTTGGTTCAAAATTCTTGCCTTCAGTGAAGTCTGCAGAATGACCTAGCATTACGAGCTACAGGTGGAGCTACTGAAAATTTGCACAGGCAAAAGTTAAACAATCTCATCCAACTAGATTTCCATCGTTGAGAAAATATATATAAAAAAGTATACAGTTATTTATGTAGTTAAATTTCCATGTGTATGTATATACATATGCACGTGTACGTGTATGCATCTGTATATGTGCACCTATGCATTCATACACATAAATATATTTATATAGTGCAGTTTGAAAGGACCAGTTCAAGGCACCAAGTAAATACACTTGGGAACTGCCAGAATATTGTTTGTACTGTTTCAGCTGGTTATCAATACCTGAGTGAACTAGTGTAGTTTAATACTAGTCCACACAAGTTACAGTTGTAAACCAGACATATTCCAGCTCTGGAGTTTGATTCCAGAAATCATAATACTCACCATTGCCATGTACCCTACAAATGTTTGCTGTGAATATTTCCTTAGGAATTCATAGATCCAGATAATGAACTCAGAGTGAGTGAATAATATTTATATTTCTTCAGCTGTTGTTCTTTACCTACATTGACACAAATAACCTTTTGCACAGTTTGTTTACTCTTCACATAGATGCCAAAATATCACCTGAGACTTCAAATATCACCTCTTAGAGATGCTGCAGTCCAGACTATGAGGAAATGTAGCAGATTGCTGCTAGGAATGAATGTAACATTATCCTTAACCTCTAGAGATCACAGCCATGCATTCAAAAGCCTGATTTACCATTTAAATGTTCTCTCAGAATATACAGCGCAGTGATTTAGAAATGAGAATTTAAGAGAAAAATCTTGAACTTAAATGTGAATTGCACATTTCTCGGCATAAATATTTTTCCACTTAACTTTGGTTTATTACTGAATTCCCTATGATTTTTAGTTCTGTTTATTTAAGCTATTTAGATTTTAACATGCAGCGTTGGAGGAGTGATGATCCTAATTCTTGCCAGGAGTTAAATCATCCCATAAACATCCGAAAGCAGAATCTATATAACACATAGACACATCAGCATACATATAATGAGTTATCCTAACTTTACAAACAAATGCAGAACACACAAAGAGACTATGAAGTTTGTAGCACAGAAGATAACTGTCCCTGGGTTTCTTGAGGCCACAGCCAGCATTCTGACCACTAGACAATTCTTTGTCTCCGTCCAGCCCTCATTCAATAGCTAGATCTGTTGGAAAATGTTTGACCATCTGTAATAGATCTTTTATGCTCCTGCTGCATAAATAAGCCTTGAAATCTCTAAGCTGGTCAAGGAAAAGGACCCCTTGTTCATATATTGCACAAGCAGCTTCTGTCCATCCCTTCTCAGTCATGCACAATTGATTCTTGATGGACTTACACATTTTCTGCTGCCACAAGCAACAACAGAAAGGTATGCATACGCATGTGACACCATGGGACGCCATGGCTTCACTGGGACAGCACAGTTGACAATGCCTGAGGCATACCGAGTACTCACATCGAGAAATAGGGCAGTAATCCCAGGGAACGAGAGGATCATCTGTGTAACACCAGGGACCATGAAAATCATCATCTGGATTGCGGCAATAGTTTTTCTTCAGTTTACTAACATCTGGTTCTCTGAATATTTGTATATGCCTACAGGGAAAAAAAATTCAAAGTGCTGAAAAGCTTTATACTATAGCCCAAATTTTCAAAGGTTAAATGTTGCTTTGCTCCTCATTGTAATATTAGCTGATTGAGAAGCCTACAGGTCAGGGTTTAGGGCTGGTTAGAATCAAAGGGAAGATGAGACCCAAATATTTGCTGGATCTGGGTCCAAGTTTCCTCTGGTTGGTATTCTAAGCACCGGACAGCTGGGAGCTTTCTAGATCTCCCACTCGAGCTAAAATCCCTGGATACTCTCAGGAGGGAACTTTACACTGATTAGAAGAGTGTCTGTGTTGCCCTTAGCAAATCTGCAGGCCTCTCTGGGAGCACAGGTACCTCCTCCCTGCAGATTAGCACAAGGGAGCACGGAATCTGCAAAGAAAGCTGAATCATAGGCAAAGGAAGGACAAATGCAATAAAGTTAGCAAGACGGAACAGCAGGCAAGAAGAAGGATGGATGGCTCAGACAAACTGCAGTCATAGGTCACCTAAGTTGCAAACCTACATGAGGCAGTTTAAAGGTGGAAGTTTGGGGTGAAAATCTGAAGCAAAGATGTCTATTTCTGGCTTGTCAGACAGAAGCATACAGACTTCCTAAGTTACAACTGCACGGCCCTTTTAGTTTATAACCAACCATGCATGCTGCCTCTAGCACACCCATAACCAGAGTAACTGCTGAAGTGAGACAGATAACTCTCCAAAGAGGTTCCCAGACGGAAAATTTGTGGGAGTAAGAGAAGAAAGGCTGATCTGTGCTCAAGATTATATGAATGCAACTGCATCAAGCACCCAGTTGCTTCAGGTTGTTTCATTCACAGCTCGCTGAAGACTTTCAGAGCTCTCAGAAGTCATGAACTTAAGCCTCTGCCTCCTTTACATGGACAGGACAGGAATCAGGGATAGCCAGATTCCAGAGGGCAATGGCTAATATGTTGGGCACTATGACTGTGGTGATCATGAGCACTAACTCAGGAACAAGTACCAAAGGTAATATAGACATAAACACATCTTCAGAAACTAAAGGAAAACAAAGGGAAAACTCTTTCCATCTGGGCCACTAATGTGTGTAGTATCTCATACACAGCAAAATTTTTGATGAATCTCTGTCGGGTACCTGGCAGTCATTGTTCTTATCATGTGAGATTTATTAACCTACTCTTCTGAACCAGCAAAGACAACACTGAGGATCCTGGCATAATTGAAAAAGTCTTGAAAACTCACAACTTCTTTTGTACTTACTGCTGATTCATTTTTACCTTAACAAATAAATTAAAAGCAACTTGCCATTTCCACTACTTTAATATGAAGCCAAAGTAATGATAAAGAACAGAAATTTCAAGTTATTTTAATGGCATTTGATGTCAGTGTCATTAGATGATAAACTCATGATTCAATTTCAGGTTGTGAGGGACCTTAGGTGGTTTCAAGTACAACCCCCTGCTTGAAGAAGCATGAGCTATGAGATTAGATTGATGAGATAACAATTTCTTGCTTTATTCCTGCTATCCTCTCATAGAACAAAACTTTCAAGGACAAAGATGGGGTAAACCAGGTCAGTAAACTAAACACTAAGAAACATCCCAAAGCCGGCAATTAGTGGTTAGCCTGAACAAAGACATGTTGTGTAATATATTTAAACACCGAGAGAAAGAAAAAAAAAAAAAAAGATATTAAAATCTCCAGGGCATAAGTGGCTATTTTAGAATCACTGCAGAAGAAAACGAGATGCCATCTGGAGGCAGTATTTATTCAGGACTCACTGAACCATCTCTTTCTGTTTCGTATGTACACACCTACGTAAGTCTTCAATATTCTTGTCCCATGTGGAGCAAGTTAGCCCAAATCTTGTCTTGGAGAGATTCCCCATGTAACTCTTCCCATTGCCACGATAACAATCTGAATAAGAATGTTGAGACATGAAAAAGTGGAGGGTGATTGTGCAACACTGAAAAGAAAACTCTTCCATCAGTAATCCAAATAATTAAAGACAAGTGTTATATTTAGCAAACACTATACAATATAAATCAGACAATTGCATAAATCAAATTAGAAGGAAAATAGGAGAAAAATTTCAAATTTAGATACATAATCCGCTTGAGGCCTTCATTCTCAACACAGTAACATTTTAAATTTTGTCTCACTTAGATAAACTGCGAAAATTTCTTTCATAAATAGTTAGTTTATGGTTAATTTAGAAGTGTCACACAGAATATCCTAAAAGTTGTCAGGATCTATTTTATACAAAACAAAGAAAAAATGCCCCCTTAATCCTCCCTCCTCAGAAAACAGGCACTCTTAGCCTATTTGAAACAATGTACCTTCATGTAGATTCTGGATACTGGCAGCAGTATGTAATCCTAGACTTAAGTTCTACTTTGGCAAAATCAAAAAATCAACATCACTTTAATTTTAATGTAATTCAAAATCTTGCCTGTTCACTCCAGCAGAGTCATGTTTAATTCATAAGCTTTTATCACAAGCCTTTTTGAGAATTTTCAAGAGGATTGTTTAAAATGATCACTACTATAAAGGCTTTTTGCATAAGGCATTTCATTTCATATTCATCGGTATTTTTACTTTTTGATAATTGATACTTTACAAAAAACACAGAATGAAAGTCAAAGTTTAATCCTTTCTCTGACAGAACTCTTGCAACTGCAACTCTTCAAATTTTAAGAGAAAAAAATGGCTAAAATTTAATGGTGGAAGTCTTAATGCAACCTGATGTAGGGTCATAGGTCTGAGGTCTTAGCCTCAGTTTATGCTATGATTGACATCAGTTCTCAGGATGCGATAATACTCCTTAGAGTAACACCAAGACCTCACGGGAAAACCAAAATTTGCCTGAAGACTCAGAGTGGACTTTGCAGGCAGAGGTAATAGCTTGAAGCTATGAGGCTACATGGGAAGTCCCACGTGTTTTTTTCGGTTCAACTCCTTTTAGACAAGGGAGTATAAGGAAAAAAATAGATTTAAAAAATGACATTTGGTGGCCTCATATGCAATTACAAAAAGACTGTGAACCAAGCAAATCATCTTCGCTCTGGAAAAAGGCCTTTCAAATTAAGAAAGGTAAGACAGTGAAGCAGTCCTACACCTAATATAAAATGGCACACAGATTCACCTTGTCTAAAAATCAGATCCAATAGCATATCTTTGCTGCAGCTTTCTCTGCTGGAATTGACATGTGAACTGAGAAATGAATCTCATTTACACTATGATGAATCCCAAGTATGCAGATAAAGCCAAAGCGGAACTACACAGGTGTAATACAGATGTACTGAGACCAACTTCTCCAGTTTTCAAGCCTGCCTATCTGCCATTTGGAACAGTACAGCATTCACTTAAAATCATGTTATCGCCCTTCCCTCTGTTACCTTGTTCATTTGATACATCGCACTTAGGAATCTGGGAGCAATAACCAATACGGATGTTTGGGTCAGTGGTAAAACACCAGGGTGATTCAGATCCATCTGGATTTCGGCAGTAGTTCTCCCTCAAATCCCTATAAAAATAAATATGTTAGCTCACAGCAGGGATAACCTAAAACCACTGATGCATTCTATTGCTTTTTATTATGAATTAGCAATAATATAGGCTCCTTAAGGTCTGTATGATACTGATCAGTGTCAAGTGCAAGGAGATAAGGAACCAGTAAGAACACAGTGTCCAGAAAAATATAGTAATCGTAATAAGAATATGGTTATGGGAAGTCATTTTCAGTGGACCTATGTTTTGACTGGATGTAAGATTTCATTTGAAGATTAACAATATTTTCAATATAGCTTATTTTTATTCAGGATTCTACAAAAAAATTTGCATGCAAGCTGACATTGGATACACCTGCAATCCATTACAAGTGCTTTTAAATACAAACATTACCAAAGTGCTTAAAATTCCCTGTACTTTGAATGATTCTGCTGAGTTTAGAGAAACAGAGTCCTGTAGACTGTCAGTGATTCATTTAAGAAACTGGATCTTGGAATATAAAAAAAATGTGTGGTGAAATTCTATACAGCTGTTACCTTTAAAGTAAAAGTTAGCCACAAGGGAACATCTTTAAATGTCTCTCACAGCTTGCATTAAATAGTCAAACCTCCTAAATGTAAGTTTTATTTTCCCATCTCCTGACAGTTGTTGCCATGTTCTGTGCATCTCCATATTTCACTGTATTTTTCCATCTGCAGCGCTTACTAATAATAGACTATGGAAAGAATGGGCCTGATACTGTAATTCTTACCCATGTGAGTGAGTTTGGAACAGTCGTACCAGCGGTTCTATCGATTTTACTCAATCTATTGGCCTGAATAGCTGCTATGCTCTCAAGCATCAGCTGAATAAGCAGTCCTAACATTGCTAGCCCCTCTGCCACTGCTAGGAACATTGTTAAAACTGCACAAGGGCCTAATCCTGCAGCAGTGTTACATAGGTACTGTGCAAATTGTGGTGGTTTGTCTGAGAAAAACCTGTGGGATCAGGTTCAAGCACTAACTTCCAGGCAAGTTCAAGGTGGTCCTGAGACTGACGGAGGAGGCTCAGGATCAGTCTTATTTTCCATTGCGATGATGATTGATTGTTAAATTTTCAGTAGATGTGTTACAATGCACAGTGTTTGATCAATTACCTGAACAATAATAGCGAAGGGATTGAGACAACGAACCTAATTGTTTTGCTCAAACAAGCTGTTCTTAGGGAGATAATTTGAACTCAGAGAGGAATCTTTTCCCTACCTTGAAAGATCCACACTATTAAATTCCAGCACAAGCCAAACTGATATTTAGCCATCAATAAAGACATTTAGTACAAACCAGGCTGTGGGTCCATGCTAGTCAGCTAGGTTTCATCTATGCTCAGTGAAAAAAGGACTGACAGAGCGTGATAAAGATAACTGCCTAAAACAAGTAGATTATTCACATCCTGGGAGTTTATGAACTGTACAGAAAGGTTAGATGACCACAGGTAAAAGCAGTCCTAATCATGCAAGTACATTTAGAAATGAGACAGAAAAAGGATTAAAAAGATGTAAAATAAAAGAAGTGCTGTCAGATATTATAAATGTGAAGTATTGCCAATGAAATTACACTTGCATAACATTTAGGACATATTAAGTTAAAGTCAGTAACCAAACTGCGAAAAAGTACTTAAGCTCCATGAAAGAAAAACAATAGTATAGAATCACAGAACTGTAGAATAATTTAGGTCAGAAGGGACCATTAAAGGCCATCTAGTCCAACCCCCCTGCAATGAGCAGGGACATCTTCAACTAGATCAGGTTGTTCAGACCCCCATCCAACCTGACTTTGAATATTTCCAGGGATGGGGCATCTACCCTCTTTCAGTTTATGCCTTGTCCTATCGCATCAGAGGGGGCTGCAAGAGTTGGGGTTGTTCATTCTGGAGAAGAGAAGACACTGCGGAGACCTTATAGCAGCCTTCCAGTATCTGAAGGCTGTCTACAGGAAAGCTGGGAAGGGACTTTGTACAAAGGCATGTAGTAACAGGACGAGCGGTAATGGCTTCAAACTGGAAGAAGGTAGATTTTGGATTAGATATTGGGAAGAAATTTTTCACTGTGAGGGTGGTGAGACACTGGACCAGGTTGCCTAGAGAAGTTGTGGGGGCTCCGTCCCTGGAGGTGTTCAAGGCCAGGCTGGATGGGGCTTTGAGCAACCTGGTCTAGTGGGAGGTGTCCCTGCCCATGCCAGCGGGGGTGGAACTAAATGATCTTTAAGGTCCTTTCCAACCTAAATCATTCTATGATTCTATGATCTTTCTTATAAGCCCCCTTTAAGAACTGAAAGGACACAATAAGGTCTCCCCGGAGCCTTCTCTTCTCCAGGCTGAACAAACCCAACTCTCTCAGCCTCTCCTCATAGGAGAGGTGCTCCAGCCCTCGGATCATCTTCATGGCCATCCTCTGGACCTGCTCAAGCAGGTCCATGTCCTTCTTATGTTGGGGGCTCCAGAGCTGGACGCAGTACTCCAGGTGGGCTTTCACCAGAGCAGAGTAGAGGGGCAGAATCACCTCCCTCAACCTGCTGGCCACACTTCTTTTGTTGCAGCACAGGGTACTGTTGGCCTTCTGGGCTGCAAGCGCACATTGCCAGCTCATGTCCAGCTTTTCATCCACCAGTACCCCCAAGTTCTTCTTGGCAGGACTGCTCTCAATCCCTTCATCGCCCAGTCTGTATTGATACCAGGAGTTGCACCAACCCAGGTGCAGGACACTGTAATATACCAGCACTATTGGGATTCAGGTCCCAGTCTGGAAAACATCCATATGCTTTACAATCATTTAAATTGGTGAATACATGCTTGAAGAAAAAGCTCATAAAAATCCCTACAGTTTCACACAAATTCATCTAGAACTAATATTTTGAGATCTGAAGAACTGATTTTTCCCATGTTCCAGTGGTTTTCAGCATCAGCAAGTACAGTAAGGTCACAGAGCAGGGACAGGGATCCTATAGTCTACTTTGGTGGCATGAATTTCTAAACATTTGAAAACTAAGCTCTTTTTCCACTGCAGTAATACCCATGTCTCTACTCACTTGCACTTGAAGTTCTCAGGAGTTATGTTGTGCTGGTGAGGAAACTGGGAGTCCCATCGCTGGCACTGGATTCCACTCCATATGGTGTTGACTGTGCCGCGGTAACCCTCACCCTGCCCCTGAATGCAAGTCAATGTCTCAGCTGTCGCCTCCGTGCTGTTCACGACGCTTTCATCTGTAGACCCAGAGAAGAAGTGCTGTTACATTTTCTTAAGACTGAGCCTGGCTCGGGGTTTCAGGTTTGAACTCTACATTGCAGTTCCAAGTTGTGGTAACTGGAGTTCTTTGGTGAAAATGCAAATCTGATGTCTTTTACAGAATAATTTTCTCTTCTTCACATTCAGAGCATCCATGAAATCAAAATGGGTATCAGACCTTATGCTAGTTTATCCACTTGCAGGCAAAGAATCTATAAAGTCTGCGACATTTAAGAGGTTTTGTTTAGTGAGACACCTGGCTGATGCTATATTATTGAAGGTCAGGAAATATTCGTGTTACTCTTTCCAGTTCAACAAATATTATCTCATTCTTAGCTTTACATAACTGAGTGACCACCCATGTGCACACTGTTAAACATGTTAATACATGTTTGCAGGATTAAAACCCAATTGGTTTTCTCCAAAAAATTCCCAGAATATCAAGTCACGGGAAAAAAGATGCAGATAAAAAAAAAATGAAAAGACAAATCCTATTATAAAGTAATGTGCTAAATCCTCCTTGAAGCTTCTCTTTTTATGCCTCATATAGTTAGAGGGAAAAAAAAAAAACAAAAACAAAACAAAACAGCCCAGCTTTTGGAAATCAAGGATCAGTATTCTCTACAGAGAGACAAATGTTTTAAAGACCAACAAATTCATCAGACTCAAGATCTTTTACAGATGTTGATATACTCTGCATTCACCCTAGTGTGGGCTGTCTTGAACTAAATTCAGAAAAACAGTGGTTTTTTAAATGACTCATTCACATAACTTGAAAGACTCTTTTTATTTCTTATGCAATTTTCATAATTGCAAATTAATGGCACAGATATTGCATCAGATATATACAAAGTAGTACAAAACTAAATATACTACAGTAAGAGCAGAGCAACACTTCTGCGATGTCCCAAAAATCTCCCAAGATAATATTTTTGTAAGTAACTGCCCATCTGTTGGTAATTGCTATTGTTCACAAGACTAATTTTATTAATTACCTTAAAAGTACTAGTTGCCAGCAATAAGTATGTTAATAAAGTTTTAAAATTAGTTTTCTTCACATGGTCCAGTGTTTAGAACAATATTTGTGTGTTTCTCATTATATAGTTCATTCCTGGTAACTTCAGCCAGTTCTACGAACTTGCAAAGAATATGGATCTTAAGGAAACCAAATGTCATAACAGATGGGTTTGGTTGATTTGCTGTCTAATCTTCTATGTTAAAGATCACTTCCCTGTCAGAAGATAACATCAAGTTGTGCAGTTGAATTATCTCCATGCTGGAGAAAATTTCCCTTTTTCTCTTCATCTGGTTGATGTTTTTACATCAGTGTTTAATGGTTAAATTAATTTCCTGTCCTTCCTTCCCAAGGCACTTTGCCTTCAAAGATTTTCCTGTTTCAATGGGATTGTGAGTTCCATGCTCATATCAAAGTCAAAAGGACATTACATTGCAAGTATCACAAGAAGGCTTCTGCAGGCTGATGAATGCACCATTTTTGGTGAATTCATCAAACAGGTTTGCAGCTAGTGGCTATATTTATAATCGTTATAATTCACTTTATAAGTAATTGGACAACAAAAAGACAAATTCATACAACTAATAGAAATACATAGCTGCGTATTTCAGCTTTCCATCATCACTAATATATGAAAACAAATTGGAATTGCATTCTAAGATAGCTCCTAAGCTGATTAGACTAGACGTTGCTGTGTCACATTCAAATATATATTAGGGTGGGGGCAGGGTTAAATATATGCGACACTTTTATTAAAAATGAAAGAGATGTGGTGGAAAATTTGGAAAAAAATAGTTACCCACCATGATAAATTTCAGCATACATATGGCATCCTGGCTGCATTATATTTCCTAAGTAAATCAATACATTACAACTATATAACTCTAGCAAAAAGTCTTCTTAAATAATAGTAACAATGCATAAAAATGCAACGTAATACAAGCTATTACAAAGACCTTATTTATACACAACAAGTTACTATTTCAACTGTAATGAATTGTATAGGACATCTACTCTGTACTCAGTCATACAAGGGAAAAAGTAATTAGGTTTGTGTTTATGCATCTTTGTGTGTTTTGTGAGTTTTTTTAAAAAATCACATGCCTGAAACAAAATAACTAATGCACCAATTTAAGCAAGGACATAGAGTTATTTTGCAGAACATTCCTTCTTACATATCTACAGATACACAGCTCATGGCTAAACCTTACACTACGTGTCTGTACAGTGACCTCTATCTGTAGATCAGATTTTACAATTTGTCCGTGTCAAAATGTTCTGTTTAAAGGAACCAGACAAATCCAACTTTCACATTGGCATGAATACTTGCACAGCCAAACCTCTACTGGAAAGGCTAAAAGAGAAATTATTTCAAAATCTGCAATGTGTGATGGATTAGCTGCTGCTACTATTTTGTGGCAGCTCTCAACAAGAATTCTAGTGATGAAGAGGATCACTAAAATATTGTTATCTGAAGTAATAAAGCAATTCTGTCAGTCCAAAAGGTCCACAGAACCCTCCCCAAACTCTTTTTTTCTAAACCACCTGCATTTCCTACAAACATCTGGTTTTCAAACATTAAAAATGAGACCCCAAAATATTTTTGAAATTTAGTTCTGAAATTATAAGGGCTTAGGCCCTCAGAAACAACTTCTGTTCTGGCTCTTGAGTCTCACAGAAAGCTCAAAAATTATCAAAAAATACTCAAGAAATCCTTCATTCAGCTGGTGATTTCCACAAACAGGCACTATGGGAGCAGTCTCCCCGTTCATGTGAATGAAAGTTGGACTGGATGCACACACGGACAGGCAAAAGCTTAAAGAGAGGTGCTCTGCAGGCCATAAGGCAGTAGCCAGACTTTAAGAAGTGCCCAGGTTGTCCAAGCCTACAAGTTAAACAGTCATCTCAGTTCAGTACTGGTCTTGTTCTTGAGGCTAACTACTCTTGTCACCCACATAGCCAATTATCTAAAGTTTAATAACTCCAAGAATGAATATCAGATGTGCAGAGCACTGCTATAAGAGTCCTGAGACCACACTCACCTGTTCTTTTACAAGGTGGAATCAAGATGAAGCTAAAAGTCAGTAAGGCTGAATTCACACCCTTATCCTAGCCATTCCTCTAAAATATAAATTAAGTCCTGCAACTCCAATGTCTTGTTCCAATGAGAAAGTCATTATGAATTGTTAGAGGAGAAATTTAAGTTCAATAAGCAATCCTTATTATGCAGGCAGGTACTTTAATTTCATATTAGAAGTACCTTTTCTTTTTTTTGTTACAGTTCAGCTTTTATAGTTCTGAAGTTAGATGAAAAGTACCGTTAAAGGAAGATCACACAAAATATCATCTTATAAAAGACTACTATTTATGATTTATTAATTAAATATCACTTCTTATTCCTGTATGAAACTTCATTATGAATAGAAGAATTTGGTAATTTTCTAGGAGCATTTTGCTACCGTTGAACTTTGTTGTAATTTTTTTTTTTTAATGTTCTGGATGACTCAAATTAACCGTGTAATTCAGACAGCTACTTGAGAATTTCCTGTTAGTAGTATTTCCACCATCACATGTTCCCTCTGAAGTCCCCAACCAAAGTGCAATAATGCAAAGGTTTCCTTTTTTCCATAAAACTCTCCCTAATTTGATACTTCAAAATACATAACGTTATTAATAAGGGCCAGCTCATGCATTCACAGATGTTAACTAAAGAGATGAAACATTATCCAGACCTTTGTGTGTAAAGCCACAGATAGTCTTCTCAGTTCTGGTTCTCACAGTAATGCCAGCATGAGGGAATCAGCAGGGGCCTTGAGTCATTCTACCGCTGAAGTAACCAGTTTGAGTACTATTTCTGTCTTTAATCCCACTGACCCAGAAGAAAATCCTGCACAAATTTTAGGTCAATGGTGAAACTCCTACTGACTTAAAAGAAGGTAAGGGTTTTGCTGGAGTATTCATGTGCTTTCATGGTAATACTATCTATGTATTTTTGGAAAAAAAGACGTAGTTGGAAAAGAAGAAGAGTCCTAAATTACTTAATTGGGAAAATTCCTACTTTTGCTTATACTGTTGCAGTGCCTTTCCCAGTGTGTCAGTCCACAAAAGGAAAATGTACCCTGATTTGTAACAAAAGATTATTAAAAATAGATTTTAAAAGATGAGGTGCCTAACCCAGTAAAGAAAGTGTTCTAAATACAGCAAAGGCCTCATTAAATGTGCAATTCTGCAAATGTCAGCATGAAACTCGAGTGACATTATAGGGAGATGCTCAGTTACGCTGCCTCCAGGCATCCCTACCTCAAGCAACACAATATACAGTTCTGGGTGGTAGGATAGTGGCTGTTCTTTTCTTTCCATGTGTTTCCTTCAATGTACTATCTTACAGTAGATAAAACATGGAAAAAAAAAAAAAAAGAAACCTAACACTGATTTCTAGTGTTTTGGTGTTTGGGTTTTTTTTTTTCAGTAAAATCATATGAGAAAGTGAAGAAATAAATCAGACCCAAACTCAAGAATCACAGTAATGAGGAACTCATTATCACCTAAAAGCTGTGCACCTACAGGTCCTTTGTCCTTGAGCACAGAGAGATCTTTCCAGGTTGTTCCAATATCTACAAATAGGCTTTAGATCCAAACAATTTTCTGTTTAAATACACTAAAAAAAAATAAATCTGGATCCAAATTTTCACCATTAAGACTTCTCTGCAGGTTCAGAGCTTTTTAATCTCACTTTCAAAACTATCATAGAAATGATGAAAAGGATCTGAGGAGTATCCTTTTTGAGGAAACGTAGATTAAGCCATTGCATACACAATGAATGCTGGACCTCATCTATGCCCCCGTGTGAAGCAAGGTGGAAGGTAACACTTTATCAACTACTAAACATCAGTCTCTTTTCACTGCCTCCTATCTATAAACATCTTTATCTTACATAGATATTAAGTTTAAACTGAGTGGCACTTTTATTTGTTGACATACTATGATTCAATGAATAACTCTTTAATCAGAACTTCACATTCAAATGGACAGTTAAAATCTCTCTGTTTCTGAAGGATAAGTAATCTAATATTGGTGATACTTTGTGTTCCTAACAGTCGTAGACACTGCAACGGTCCATTTTACACCTAGATTCTCGATGTTGCTGTTTCATTACTTATTGTTTCCCATCAAACCCAGACTGTTATTGAATTCTCTCAGGGCTTTTTGGGCTCCAGTCATCCCTGCCTATTGCCTATGTGTACTGGGACCAAAGGTTAAATCCATGGTAAAATTATTTGGGTTGGTTGGAAATCAGGTAGGCAGCAACCAAGCACTGTCCTTGCCGTAATAATTCCATATAGCTCTGCAGCTCTCGAACGACTGACATATGTAGCTTCCTCATTTCTGGGCCTCAGCACTTCTCTGCCCTTGACCCCAGAAGTGCAGCTGTCCTTTTTCCTTTTGTTTTAAAAAAGCAGTATTAGCTCCCCACTCCTGTCTTCCCTGTAGTCCGTGTCCTCATTCATGCCAAAGTAACAGTCATTCTCTTTTCTCATATTTGCTGTCACTGCTTCCATTTCTTCATTTCATCCTACACTTCTTTATTGCTGTTATAGTTGTCCTTTTATCCTCTCTTCTAACTAAAAATTGTCTCAAGCCAAAACCACAGACACATATGTGAGCAACTTCAAACCAATCCTGGGGTCCCTGAAGTCTTAATCCAGATCCAATTTTTGCAGCTTGAGCCATCTCTAATCCCTAATTGCTCCTGTCATCTCTTTCTCACAGCCCTGGCTGTAAGCCACAATGTTTTATGCTGCCTTCTGTGCTTGGAAATAAAGTTACAATGCCCTCCTGTCTCTTCAGTCTTAAAAACATATTTATTTTCTGAATGCTTCCTTCCACTGACTTTTTTGCCGAAAATTTTGTATATGAGCTGTTGTCAGCATTTTGGCTATAGAGCATACTAGCACTCATGACATGTAGCAAAAGCCGCAAGCAGCATGCTGCCTTGTGGTCACTCCCTGAAGAGAGGACACCTACGTTTTTGTATATGGTCCAAGCACTTGGATTTGCAAAGCATTTTTTCTAATTAGTATTTCTTGTAAAATATATAAACAGTCTTCAGCATAGGAATTAAAAACCTGTGTGAGAATCCAAACCACAAAGCTATAAAGACGTATAACTCATGATGTTCTCTTTTTAGTGTACTGAGATTGCACACAGCCACAGCTTCAGAACATGGAGCAGCCACTGAAACCCAGAACAGCCTAGTGTTTTGGGCTCCCTGTTGGGAAGTGGGAAAACAGTTTTTCTATGTGCCTCAAGAAAGACAGAAAACTGAAAACAGGGCTCTCATATTTTCTGTCGATATTCCGGCCACCGAGCTGGTGATATAACAGTAATATCAACAATAGATTCCTTCTCTGGGTTATAAAGTTGAAAATATCTGCTGGATTAAGCCCTTTCAAGATCACTACTTTTGTATTCTTCCTCTTATAAATCACTTCAGCAGTTTCCAAAGATCTACAGTTTTCTGCAGTGAAAATAGTTTTGCATGTGAAATTTCCACTGATCTTAGTATACTTTCTAACCGAAGATGAAATAAATAATTTCTAGTTAATTCGGTCAACTTTTGCCTCACAAATGTGAGCAAAGGTTTTCATTACAACATTAAAATCATTACATTGTGGCGTCTTTTGTTTTAGTTTCTTTTTGGTGATTACCTTTTCTTCAGGACTCGGGTAGGCAGAGGTGACATTACAGTAGTTTGCAGGAGATCTCCCATCCAGCTATTTCATAAAACTTAGACCAGACTGTAGATACTGAAAGCTGCATGGACTGTAAGCTTACGTGACCAGCAAAGCCAGATGCAAATCCTCAGAACACTGACACATCAGCTCAGGAAATGCCAAAGGATAAAGGTTTATAAAAGTTGCATTTGTGAAACAGTCAGCTGTAACTTAGGAATATTTTTATTTTTCATAGTAAAAACATTACTACCAGGGGAAAAGAATAGATCTAGTATGTACGTATGATTCATATATTATCTAAGAATTAGAGAAATGTAGGAAGCACAGTTTAGTTTAAAAAAAAACCACCAAAAACCCCCTGAAAACACAAACCAAAAATCCAAAACAACAGCCACCCCCGACTAAATGAATCAACTAAAAAAACGGAGAGATGATTCAGTTACAGAGCTAAGCAAGACTGTGTTCCCAATGGGGAAAGATTGAACTGTCCCCATTACCATCAAAAACTGTAGATACAATCATATGATTTAGTACTGTAGTTCACAAGCAAGACTTTCAACATGGGTGTGACTTAATGGGCGCCTGGCACAAAACAAGCAGTAGTCCTCTTAAGTTTCTTCCGTCTCTGGAGAACCTGATTACAGGCATTGCCTGAAGTGACAAATTAGCATCACTTTTTTACAGTGCAATAATTTTGCTGATTTTAACTACCTTATACTGGATTTACAATGATATATGATAGTGCAGAATAAGTTCAATTAGTCCACATCAGGAAGTACATTAAGAGTATTCCTGCTCAAGCTTTTAACTTCAAAAAACTGACTAATTGATAAGAAGTGAATGACAATCCAAGACATTGGCTTAAGCTAAGAACAAGCAAGGAGTGCAAATTCTGAACTATTGGTGCTGGAGGCAGAAAACAGCATAATTTGGTTTGGTATGAATTCCAAGTCAAAATGAGGAATACCGTGTTTCCCCCCTTAGGTAGCAACTGCTCACATATAAAGGTTCATGCCAGAGCCATTCCCTCTTCTCTCCCCCTCTCAGTATTTGTATATATGCCAACTTTATAGGAAAAATACAGGATTACATTATGGAAACAGACTTTTTGTAAGATCCGCTACTGTCTTTATTTCTCTAGATTTGAGATACCCCAATAATGGTTTATCTTGGATTATATAACAACAACAACGAAACACGAAGAACCCTAAAAATTAAACAGTCATTAAAAATCACTCCTTTTATGCTTATTATTATTTTTCTTTTTTTCTCCCCTTTTTTGAACTCTCACGTAAATCCAGTTCCAGGTGAGCGTTATTGTTCTTTTTAATAGAGTCTATTCTCTTCTTCTATCCTCCTCCCAAGAGAGCCAAATGAATTTTACAGTGACATAAGCCTACTGAAGTGACACTCAGAGCTAGATGAAAAGCAGAGTGTCTGGTTTCGAGGATTTTTATTTTTTTTAACACTTAATTTTGGTCAAAATTCAAGCAGGACATCAAAGGAAATTGTAGTTTACAAAACTGCAGAACTAAGAGAAACTGACTTTCTCATGAGCTAACATGACACTGAATTTCACTGAGCAGCTTTAGAAGCTTCTCTTTGCCTCTACTTCATGGAAAATAAAAAAATACTGTTTTCCCTTTTCTGCCTGTATTCCTGGGGGCTCTGCCACAAGCTTGGGGCACATGAAGCTGACAGGCTTCTACAATATGGATTCAGTCAAAGTCATGCCTTGTTTTCAGAAATTGCCTTTATTCCTAAGATGTTATAAACAAAGTATTTTGAGAAAAGAGAATTAAAAAACCTCCCTAGGTATTACAAGACTGCTTTTAATATCATGCTTCTACGTTGATTCATTCACAGGGTGTCAGTTCACTAAAGGCACAAAATTGGACCCCAAATCTGGCAATGAGAAGTATGGGAGATAAGAGAGGAGGCTATCACCAGTAGGTCCACAAGCTGTGAATGAGGCAAGGAATTTCAGGGATGCAAGTCTCGGTTTCCTGATTAAAACATGTCCCAACAGAACTTAATTCTACCATTTGCTTCAACACCAGCATTACCATGAAAGTCTGGAAAAAATTACTTTACCCAAGTTTTCAAGGGAAGTTCAATAGTTTTACCTTCCTCATTGTCCCTGTACTGCTCATTTAAGACATCTAATTATCACTATAACAGAGCTGTCAGAGCTACCACCAAAGTTAGGAGGATCTGGGCCTTGAAGATAGAATATGCCACAGAATGCTCTAAAAATTCTGAACTCAAGCATCTCAAAGTGGGCATTCAATATTTGTATAGCTTAATGTTACTTTGATTCTATTCCCTGTCTCTAAAGTGAGAATAATAAAAGTCACCATCTTGTAGTTGGCATATGAAAAGAAATGAATTGCCTGTGGAGTGCTTTGGTACTACATTGCTGAACTTCACAGAGAAACCCATGAGGAAATTAATAATTCTGTCTTCAGCACAAGGCTGAACAGTGTGCAGGAACCCAGAGCTAGAACTGCGAGCGGAAAACAAAGCAATGAGCAGTTGTTGACAGGGAGAGCACTGAGTAAGGAAGGTGCACATGCATCTACTCACAAATTGTAACGCAGGTGGCCAATGCAGCATGCCCAACCTAATACTGTACATGGGACCTTCATGATGGTGTTGCCTCACTTTTTTAGTTCTTGATTTTCCTACATTTTAAGGCAACTTCCCGTACGTGAGATATACACATATTCCAGTGCTAAGTACCACACAACTCTTTTATTTCCTGTCTGGATTAAATATGATGTCTTTATAGGACATCCTTTTTGAAAGCTATGTTTCAAAAGTCAGTGAGGTGCAATGAACGAACTAGCTGTGGTCCTATATTGCTTGAACTATCTGTGTCCAGATTTTGGAAAGGAAAAGGAAGTAATAAATTTTGCTTGAACTCACCACACGTTTTAATTGCACAGAACTCCCAGGGGGTGTTAGGGTCAAGAGTGTAGCACCATGGTCTCAGCTTGCCATCAGGATTGCGGCAGTAATTATCATCAAAGCCTTTGTCAGGATATCTGCAAACCACAACGAGAAACGTGTCAGGGAAGTCTTCCTGGCAACACTGCACAGGCTTGTACAGGACAGTCTTCAGCAGAGGCAAACAAGAACCAGTTCCTATTAACCTTGTGTCTGATCCTGTGAGATGGATGAAAGTACTCTTTTAACACTATTAGAAAGTTAATAACTTAAAATCTCTTTCCAAATATGCACCAGAATCAGACCTCCACTGAGGGGATTCCCTGCTGTGCTAATGCACAGGATACCGGATGGGGTAACTCTGCTAATTGCTAAACTCTTGCTCTTGCGTCTGTCAACTGATGACCAGACTCTAAAGCCACCAGTTTTTTTGAAACAGCCCAATTAAGTGTGGATTATATAAACACTGCCTGGCATGCCGGACTCATTAAAAAAACAGGTTCTTCAGTGCAACAGCCCTGGGTTCAAACTGGAAGCTATTTTGAATGGCTATGTTACTAATGATAGCTCCATTTTTGTAATAGAGCTAGTTCTAGGTCATGCCCTCATTTCAAGCACTGGAGAAAAAAAAGGAGAAAAATAAGGAATTAACTTCCGTCTCGCTTTATCTCATTAAGATTTAAACCATTGTGCCATTTAATCGTTTCCACGTTCCTACTGCCATCACTGCGCAGTCAGGCAGATACTCAAGATAAGGAGGTTCTTTTTGTACAAATGTGTTATACGAACATCTATAAAGTTAAAGAGAAGGAGATAAATGCATACTTTTTTTTTCTCCAGTGAATACAAATTGTCTTGGTTTTCCAGTTTTATTGAAACATGTTTGTAAAAGAAACACAAAGTAGATTTGCCCCTGAGGGAAACATGAAAAGTATGTAAGAGAACAATAAAGTTAACTACCTGGGAACCTGAACCCATTTACAACTGCAAGCAGATGTGTTTCACGCAAGCAGAGGAAAATATGATTTACAAGCGTGTGTTTTTGCTAGGATGATTTTTTTGTCAAACAATCATCCTAATTTTGACTCATGCATTTGCAACTTGATCTCCCATTCCTTCGGAAACATCAGGTTCCTTCATCTATACACAGGACAGGGACAGGATTTAAATAGAATTTGAAAAACGACCAACCAAACAAAAAAAAACCCACACAAACAAACAAACAAAAAAAAACGACCCCCCAAAAAACCCGAACCATGCAATACACCAACAAGGGGAAACCTCACAAAACTGAGAATTAAAGGGCAGTCAAGAATGTGGTAGCTTCAGTTCTAGCAGTAGCACTCTGTTTTCTGCTAGGATGAAGACAAACTGTAAAGGAACAAATTGTGTTCAAGGATTTCACAAGAAAACAGTTAATGGGCTAATAATATAGCAGAAAATGAGATGGCTTTGGCCACCCAGTAGGTGCAGTGATGAGCTTTGATGTTGGCAGCACATGTTCCATGTCATGTAGCAATGGACAGTCCACGGCACTACCCAGGAACCAAGAAAAGTCCAGGTACCTGCAGTGATAGCTCCCCAAAGCCTTTCAAAACATCTGGGAATATAAAGAATCCACTTTCTAGAAGATAAGTGTCTTTTGTAGCACTGAATGATCTGTCCTTCCTGATACTATATGATATGGTACCACAGTATGTCAAAAACATTAAGTAAAGGTGTAACAGTTCTTCCAGGATCAAGCTTTGAGTGTCTTTGTGGGATGGAGTAGTGTTTGTGAACTGTATCTTTCCACCTTGTACATCTGTGTGTCCTTTTCTAGAGTGACAACAGCCTTCCCAGTCACTGGTTCTTCCCACAATATTCAGGCGTGCTTTTGCCTTCCTTCATACACAGCAAGCAACAGTTCCTCAGTTCCTATAGAAAAGGCTAACTAACGCCTTTAAGATACAAATATTAGGGATGAGACAACCAAGAGGGCTTCAAAATTCTAGTGGGAGGTGTCCCTGCCTATGGCAGGGGGGTTGGAACTCAATGATCTTCAAGGTCCTTTCCAACCTAAACCATTCTGTGACTCTATGATTCTATGAAACTGTTCCACAATTCACCAGTGAGACTGTGGAGGATTTCCTGAGAGCTCATCTGGCCTGTTGGACCAGGTCCAGAGGAGGGCCACAAAGATGATTAGAGGGCTGGAGCTCCCCTCTTATGAGGACAGGCTGAGAGAGTTGGAGTTGTTCAGCCTGGAGAAGAGAAGACACTGGGGAGACCTTATAGCAGCCTTCCAGTATCTGAAGGCCGACTACAGGAAAGATGGAGAGGGACTTTTGATGAGGGTATGTAGTGACAGGACAGGGGGAATGGTTTTAAACTGGAAGAGGGTAGATTTAGATTAGATAGTAGGAAGAAATTTTTCACTGTGAGGGTGGTGAGGCACCGGAACAGGTTGCCCAGAGAAGTTGTGGATGTCCCATCCCTGGAGGTGTTCAAGGCCAGGCTGGATGGGGCTTTGAGCAACCTGGCCTAGTGGGAGGTGTCCCTGCCTATGGTCCCTTCCAACATAAACCATTCTATGATTCTATGATTCTATGATTCTATGATTCTATGATTCTATGATTCTATGATCCCTTTGCTCTGCACAATTCCCCTTCACGCAGTACACTTGGGCACAGACCTCTTGCTTGGACACAACAATGAGCCTGAGGTTTCCAAGATCTTTCAGAACCCTACATATTTGATTTCTCCCACCCCCACGAAACCAAAGTAGCTATACTTCATTGCTGAAACTGAAATGAAGCATTAAGATACATATCTGGTGTCAAAATCAAGACTTTTTCTCAATTTCTGAGGGGGAGAAAGAGTGTTAGACGAAGAGATAACATTTATTCTCTTTTAAAAAGACAGATGTTGATCACAGAATCATAGAAACATCTAGGTTGGAAGAGACCTTTAAGATCATTGAGTCCAACCGTCAACCTAGCAATGCCAAAACCACCACTAAACCATGTCCCTAAGCATCACGTCTACCCATCTTTTAAATACCTCCAGGCATGGCGACTCCACCACTTCCCTGGGCAGCCTGTTCCAAAGCTCGACAACCCTTTCAGTGAAGAAATTTTTCCTAATATCCAATCTAAGCCTCCCCTGATGTAACTTGAGGCCATTTCACGTCATTCTATCGCTTGTTACTTGGGAAAAGAGACTGACCCCCACCTTGCTGCAACCTCCTTTCAGGTAGTTGTAGAAGGCGATAAGGTCTCCCCTCAGCCTCCTTTTCTCCAGGCTAAACAACCTCAATTCCCGCAGCCGCTCCCCATAACACTTGTTCTCCAGGCCCTTCACCAGCTTCATTGCGCTTCTCTGGACACACTCCAGAATCTCAATGTCTTTCTTGTAGTGAGGGGCCCCAAACTGAACACAGTACTTGAGGTGAAATCTTGAGGTATTCGATGTGACCTCTAGCTCTGCTGGAACTAAACTGAAACTTAGTGTCTAAAACCCTTCCCTAATATTTCTTTTCCCCTTCTCTTTGTTTTAAAAGATGTGCAGGACTGGAAACTTGATTTTGTATAAAATAAATTTTCATACAAGAGATATAAACGGGAGTATTTTAATAGACGGATACCTGCAGTTATTCAACTCATACTATACTTCAGCCCTACTTTCCTCCATGCAGTAAGTACCTATTTTCAGAGCATATTTGATTTTGAGCAGAAAATATGAGCAGAATATGAGAGAACTGTTGCTCCTGTATGCCCCCCTACGCCCCTCTAAATCCTTATCCTCAATGGTCTTCCTTCCACACTGAGGTATAATCCTACCCAGGAGGAGTACACGAGAGAACTGGAGCTTCAGAATACAATTCTGCATCCATTAATAGCTAAAAACAGGTCACGCAGGAGTTGTTTGGGGGTATTCCTACTGCTAGTGTCAATCACATCTAGGTAACAAGGTATTATCAATTCTCTTCAGTAAGTGACCTCTGAAGGGAATAAATGTGGAACAAGTCATTGAGGTGACAATAAGGAAAAGTGAGATGTATTCACCCTGAGCTGAAAGCATCGTCCAGCAGCAGCTAGACTGGAGCATTTGAAAAGATTACTAGTTTTACCTCTCTTTCTTCATCATTGCAACTGATGAAACCATAAACAAAAATGAGTTTAAATCTGTCCTTTCTGGTTTCCAGGTTATTACCCCTAGATGGTATAGTATAAGCCTCTCTAGAGATTGCTGTATTGTAGTGGGTCATTTTTTCCAGACCTCCTTTCTTATTTTCAACTTAAGTAACTATTAAAAAAAACCCATACAAATGAAAGCCCACAATATTTTTAAAAGCTAGTCTAATCAAAGTGTAATCATCACTACCTTTAGTGACCATTCCATGAAGTTAATTAACATCGGTGTATTAGAAACGTACTGGATCCCAGCTACTCTTCTGAAAGCGCATACAGATCAGTGCAATCTGGATGGGTTGCTTTATAATAAAAAAGCATTTTTATAACAGTCTGAAAACTCTCAAGAAGACGTTTTCTGAAGGAAATGTTTCAAGGAGGAAGGCAATCATTCTTGTGACTGCAGTTAGTCTGAAAAGTTATTTTGCAAACAATCCAAAATTAACGGAAAACAGAAATTTCCTCCTGACAGTAAAATTGTTATTGTTTTTACCCAGAAGTTCTATAAATGTTTTACTCCCAAGGAACAAAATTCTTTCTGTGGCTTATTCTACAATGCGGAGCAAGTGCATGGCAAAACTCAGAAACAGATTATCTTCAGTCCCAGTTTGCTCATACAAAATATTTATTATAGCATAACTATGGGAGAGCCTGCTATTATTCATGAAGCAGACCATCTGAGCCAAGAGGAAAAAGAGGTTATATCACATAAACTCCAAAACAGCAGATCCTTAACGTTTTGTTGACTAATCAGGCTTTCTAAAATCTACCAGTACCTGTATTTCTGAGTATGAAAATGATGCTTTATTTAGTGGAACACTTCAACATATACAAAGATACTTTCAGTGGAAGGTCTCAATCGTTCTGAGGTTGTTGATTCTTGCAGTCTTCCTCTGGAAGTTTAAGTTTATTCAATCCACTATATAAATGGAATTAATCCAAAATCCAGAGTAAAACTAAAATCAAACTTTAGTCCACTTTAAGAGAACACAAAGGCCCTCCTGTGTGGCCTAAACCCCTACACAAAATCCTTCCAAAACGGTGTGTTACAGATCACCTTTTGTGGTCGGGTGAATTTTACCCTCTAGGACAAACCCTAATCGGGATGCAATTTGTCTTGCTATTTCTGACTCATCTTTTGACATTATGTATCTATGCCTAAATTGAAAAGAAAAAAAAAAAGAAAAAAGTTTAAAATATAAATCTATGTGCTTAAAATGCTAAACAGAATGATGAACTCCTTTCCCAGGCTGAAAAAAATCATGTAGTGGGCAAACATTTTGGTCAAACAAATTGGATACTTAGACATGATTACAACAGAAGATCATGTACAGCTTTAAAGCTGTTCAACAACTCAAAAAAGGAGCATAGTCTGACTTGACATTGTTGCAAGTTTATACTCAGTAATTGTGTTAAGAACTCTAACAAAAATTTATGACTTTTAATCATTATTTACTTTGTGATTACTTTAAGGTATTTCAAGCTGACTGAAGCTACACAACAACAGATACAGAAAAGTTCAGAGGTCAATTTTTTAATGTCAATGAAGCTAGGGAGGAAATTTTGATCAATTATTGCACCACATGTACATCACTGCACTATACAGCCATGGGATATAGTCACAACTGCACAAAATAGCCTGTAGCCTCCATCCTGCATCTCCATCATGACTGTAGCCAGCCTGCACACACCACGGGCCAGAAGCCCAAGCAACTAAAACTGGTGAACTCTATAAAATTCAGTTCAGCTAATGCTCATTTTGCCCAACTGGTTCCAGAACATGTGTGATTTTAAATTATAACCACATGGATTTACTTGAGGGGGAGGAGGGATTACCTCTCCGGACGAAATTTGTGCTTGTGTGGTCTCTGAAGATCCCAGCGCTGACACTCCTTGCCTGACTCAGTGTGATCCATTGGCCCTCTGTAACTCTCTCCATTGCAGGTCATGCATTCAACTAGCAAAAAAGAAAAAAAAAAAGAAAAAAAAGGTACTAGTCATTTATTATGCTGATAACTTATAACACAAAAAAAAATTAAAAAATTAAATCATATCCCTGTTGTTACAGATGGAAAGCAACCTAGAGAGGTACAAAAAAGTGATATCTTTTGGTTAGGTTGGTAAGGGAAATGTCCTTTGGACTAGAATTGCATCTCTTTCTTAGATCTAATACAGATGCTTAAATTTGGTATCACTTTATAGGAGACTTATGGTTTCAAGGCAGGTAGGTGTGAACTGCTAGAGGCATTCATGTTCCTAGCAGGTTTTTAACCTTACCTGTGGTTAGTAATAGAGGGAGACACACAACTAAGGAAGGAACATTTTTAGAGGATGATTTCTAATTAAGTAACATTGATTACCCTAAATCACTCTAACTCATAGTATAATAACAGTACAAGTTTAAATCCATAATAATGGCTGAATCACAATTTCATGCAGTACAGTCTGTCTCTTTAAATTCCCAGCACTTTCAGCCACATATGATACTGTTTCTTTTCGATACTAATTCTTTTTGGCAGCTTAAACTATGATATGTTTTCAGCCCTGGTTTGAGAAAGTGGGGGGGGGCAGAGGGAGAGTGGGCAAAAGCTACCAAAGGGATTTGAAATCACTGTTGAACAAAATATGCTTCATAATTTGGAATGAGAAGTCTTAAAATGTAAAATAAATTCAGCATAATTAACTACAGACCCATTTCTCAAGTGCCTTCTAATTAGAGTAATTGTAAGGAAGGATCACTTAGTAAATACTAATTTATGCAATTACAGATCTCACTCTTCAGTCAAAACATCCGCTATCGAAGTCTTTATCCTGCAGCGAGCTCCAGGTCTCATCCCATTTGAAGCTCACTCTACATTGATCTTTAAATGTTAGCTTTTAATAGATTTTCAATCTCCTTGTAAATCATTCTCTTCCTCCCTCTCTTCTTCCCTCCCTCTCCCTTTTCTTCCCCCACCACTCCATAGCTATTGCACATGACACATTAGAAGGAAAATTAAAGGCATCCTATCTTGGGAATTTAAATGGGTTGATTGACTGGAACTGAATTGGCTGATTAGCAAGATGCAAGAGCTTAGTTTGGAGGTTAACATAACTTAAAAGTCAACAAATGCAATGCTGCACATGAAGTGTCTTCTGTGACTTGAAAGTCGAATAGGATTGGATTTATAAAAAGTTTTACTCATTTATGGTATTTATTTGAAAAACCAAATGCATGCTTAGATTGAGCTTTCATCCTGTAATTCAGTATCTGTATTTTCATCCAAAAGAAGAAAAGTAATATCAGAAGATATTACCATGGAACAGCCCTGGATGATTTCATCACACAGTAATACTGAAATTGTTAATGGATTCACTATGGACTAGACAACTGAAAAAAGGGGAACATTTGTGTGATCAGCACAGCTTCATTGTTCGAGCTCCTCTGTGACCTGAAAAAAAAAGATGCTGAGCCTGAAAGCTTGGTTAAGTCTTCCAGAGGTAACTGGAACATAACAAGATCTCCTCTTTCTCTAATAACTGCTTGTCTTGCTACATGAGTCGTTCTTGCTGAGAAATCGTCTATTCTTTCTCCAAAGTCCATGAGCAAGTGTCACTGAAACTCCTGTTTCATTGTACCTGTTCTGCGTACCCGCTGTCAGCAGAGAAAAGGCACCTTTCCGCGTGAGCTGTGCCAGGTTACCTTGTGAACAGAGGGGGATGTCGCAGACTTCGTGGCGCGTCTCCGGACTGGTGGTGAAACACCACGGCCCTCCCTCTTCCCCTCGGGGGTTACGACAGTAGTTTTCCCGCAGGTCTTTACCCCGATAGCTCGAAGGCAAAAAGCTAGTTTTAAAATGACAATCATTACAGTATAAGAGCATGCAAACTTTGGTGTTAATCATACCATTTTTTTTACAAACAGTTAGAAACAATCGCATTTCTGCTTCCTTCTCCCTCCACCCTGCCTACACAAATGCACACACCCAAATATCTGTCCATACACAAATACACATCTTCAGTCAGGATTTCTCAATCAATGGCCTAAATCTGGGACAATTTGTCTAGCCCATAGCTTGCTCTAGCAAGTTTTACTCCCGTCCCTCGGGTGTCCGGAGCCAACTATCTGCTGCAGAGCCAGAGGCAGCAGCACACTCCCTGCCAGCCCTCGCGGCGCTCTCCTTCACGAGCTCGTAACTACTCACACAACGGTGGAAGGACTCTGGACACGGGGGTAAAATGTATTGAGTGCATCGGGGAAAAACCCTTTGGGTTCATTGCCATGCCAGACCTGCCATTCCCACGCACCTTGTGCACATACAGCGGGCCCCGCTGGGCTTAGCATGCACCTAGTACACAAAGCCCGTGAGCAGAGACACCTCTCCTCATCCCTGGCCAGGCGGCAGCTAGAGCTGGGCATCAGGAGTGTGTGAGCTTGACCGAGCGGTGTGACACACCGTGCTGAGGGGCTTTCACTGCCCGAAACCATGGACTGCTTTGCGTTTCAGCATGAGAGATTTCCCCAGATCCCGCTTTAGCTGTCTTGCTTCGTGTTCTGCCACGAGCCCCACTGTCGTCACCTTAGGGTCTGCTACTTATAGACCCACTCATCATCGCTATCATACAAATTAGGACATTTAACAGGGACCTAGCTGACTTAAACTGTGCTCTCCCTTTCACTATATTTTCTGCTTTTGCTGTAAGGGGCAAAAAACCAAAAAAAACCCGAAAAAAAACCAACAAAACCCCTTAAGATTTTTCCCTTAGATTCGGGGTTCTCAGGCCAATCCTAAGGACTTTGTTTTTCTTTAGTGATTTAATAGAAATGTGAGCAAATACATTTCTTTGCCTGACACAAATTTTCAGTATAAGACCTTGCTCCTTATGGTCAGTTCATCAAATATAAACTCTCCAGGGTCAAGGTTTTGTGTTCTTGGCTGTCCGTAAAATTACGTGCTTGCATCGAGAGAAACCCTCATGTACACATTGACATATAGATATATGTAGGTGAGTGTGTGTATATATATATTTGCATATAAAAGTAATACAAATTATTTTTCCCCCCAAACTAGGGAATCGGTAACCCCATCGTAAGGAGTCCAACCCCAGAGCTGGTTCTGTTCAAGGCCAATGCAAGCGCTTATGACCACACTCAGGCTGCACATTGCAGAGAAATCCAGTGATACTTCACTGCCTGTTTCATTGCAGTGATGCTTAAACAGCAGCTAAATCTCTGTAGTTAAAAACCACACTAAATTCAGAGTTATGCTCAATTCTGTTAAGGTTTTGTTGTCGTTAATTGAAAAGTTGGGCAAAATACACGGGGGAATCACACAAAACTTGCAATTCAACTTAATAAATTGATTTAATTTTTGAGCTTTCTAAGATTGGTTCAATTTTTTTTTCTTCAATATATTTAAATTCTGGTGGAAATATCACAAGTAAAGCACACCTTTTATTCTGAAAATACCTAAGACTTTATTTTGGGTGACTGTTGAGGGTTTTTGTTGTTGTGGTGGTTTTTTTGTTTTGTTTTGTTGTGGGTTTTTTTAATCACCAAGGGAATTCAAAAGTATCTATATTCTATAGGGGAAAAAAAGGAATAAAATTTCATCTAACTTCTTTTAGAAGACTGTAGACACTTGCAGCTTAGAAAACTAAACTAAGCACTTGGGACAGTCTTTATACACAGACACTGATTTAATTTATATACAAAAGCAGAAGACAAATGTATGTTTCTTGCTGTCTTTGGAAAATTCTATTTTACAGATTAATAAGTTAACAATTTTTAAAAAGAGAAAGAGAAAAACAGAGAAACAAAAAGAAAATTCTGACATGTGACATTTTAATCATGTTTTATTCCCGCTAATGAAATCTTTGAACTAACTGAAGTGGAAAATACCTCTGTTAATTGCATTGTGGTTCTAGTTAAGGCAATGTGGAAGCATTATTTAAAAGTGCTTTTCTTATTTTTAGTGCTTAAAGAGAATAATTTTCATGTCATTACTGCTGCTTATAAAATTGTTGATTCTGGTTTTCCTCTGTAGTCTTGTAATATAAATATCTTAAATTTTTTTAGCTAAAGACAGCCCTGGGCAAAATTTTCTAATGGGACATTGCAACCTGTGTATGTGTTAATGTGGTAAGTCGGTGCGTATTAGAAAATTTTATTTAATTTTCCTGCTGGAAAATCTTTCTGCTCAGAAATTATGGACATTAAAAAATATAGGGAAAAGGCATTTCAAGTTACATCAGGTATGCTGTCAGAACATTAAAAAATCTAAAATCTAAATGAATAGTATTAGAAACTCAAGATGGGTCAGATATACAAATGGCTTCAACAGGTACTGAAGCAACATTCTTGAGGGAGGAAAAGATGAGATGCAGTAAAGACCCACCCAGAAATGGAAGACAGAGCCACTCCTAAAACCGTGTGCTGATTTAGTTCAGCTATATTAGGTAAGGAAAAAAAGAAGAAAGCCAAAAACAGAAGCCAGAAAGCGTAATGGTAAAAACAGATTCAACCACAGCAACAGTCATGGAAACTAACAAAAAGCCTGTGAAATACCAGTCTACTCTTTGACCATCTCTCTTTGAACCCTTGTTTGCATTGGCTTTATCCACTTAGATAAAAAACTCTTCAGAGCAGAAATAAATGCTTGTAATCTGTACTATGACGGAGATGAAAATAATGGAACTCTGATTTCAGCTGGGAGTCTTCAGGTTCTACTGGAATACAAATAAATTAAAATATAATTTGTTAAATCCAAGCACAACTTTAAAGTCTGAAAAATCAGTAAAGTACATTTGTCCCTTGAATGTGAAAAAGGGATTTATTTTCCAATGGCACTTGTGATAATCAGATGTTGAGAAAAACTGACCTAAAAATCTAAGCCTTTTGTACTAATAAGTTCCAAACACACCACTACTGTCTGCTTCTTCCCATCTCCCTCATGTCTCTGATGATGAAATCATATTTTCTGATGTTGAAAAACAAAATTAGCATGCAGCCACCTCATTTATCCAGTGACCTTTTAAAAATTAAACTTATTGCACAAGGCAGGAGAAAAGTCATTCTCATAAAATACATCATAGAAGAGTGGCTGTCCAAACGTATTAGATAAAACTATGTATGCTGTATATTAAAATGCAATTTAGTGATAATATATACTACTCAGACACTATTTTTTTTCTTTAATTATATAAAGTCATGTGTATATTATATAGAATAAATATTCATTCTTGCTTAGGCTGCAATTATTGAGAATTCTTTCATTTCTAAAAGATGAAGATTGTATACTTCAAGGTGTTGAGTCTCGAGAGGTCATTGCTGTGGGAGCTGATGGTATTTATCATGCATTCACAATGAAGAGCGGGTCTGGTCCCACACTGAAAATCAGACACACTACCATCTATATTATAAGCAGCCAAGTCCAGCCAAGTCCAAGCCTGAGGCTCAGCTTTGTAACACATCATAATAAGAGAAAACCCAAGTATCCTTTGCCTTTTAATGTTGTTCCAAGACATCATCTTGCACACTGGATAGATTTGGTCAGGACAGGACTGAGCAGTCCACAGCCCAGTTCCTCACTAGCAATCTCCAGCTTGGCTCCTCCTAAACAAAGTGCCGATGCTGGGAGTCCAGAGCAAAAGGCAGCAATGTGGAGAGGAAGCTTATAGGTGAGAGGGCACTGATTTTGGCTTTTAAGGGTTTATTATCTACGTGGCTAAAGCCAATACAAAATGCTTCAAAGAGAAATGGTCAAAGAGTGGACCAGTACTTCATAGTCCTTTTGTTAGTTTCCAGCAACATTTGGTGTGGTTGAATCTGTTTTTACCATTACTCTTACTGGCTGCAATTTTTGGCTTTCTTCTCTTTTCCTTAGCCTATATAGTTGAACCAATTCTACTCTCAAGGTGTAGATATAGCCTCAGTTCCTCACTATATCAGGTCTTAAACTCAAAAGTTAAGTCTCCTTCCTGCAGCATCAGTCTTTACTTATTGCTCATATGATCTGAAGGAAAGGATTTCAATAATCTATTCAGTCCTTTCCATGTATTTGTTGCCTGGTCTCAGTGTTTTATAGAGTTGTTCTAGAGTTTTATAATCTACAAATAATAGAGAATTAATAGTAACTATGCAAAACATAGCATCAATAATTATACACTGATAAAATAGGTGGGCTAATATCTCTAATATCCCTCGCTTCTTAATAATGTATTTTTTAAAATTACCCATTTCCTAGAAATTGATTAGAAAACAGCAATAAACTTCCAGATCCCAGGCTGAAGTTATGCAGATGCTTTGTTTCTGCCAGTAGCTAAGAGATCAAAAGGATATAAACAGAAAAAAAACAAAACAAAAAAAAAACTGACACAGGAAAGGAAGGGATCCAGACACACAGACTGGCATTAGAAGAGACCTCTTTGGAGAAAGCCCAAGAAGGTAAGGATTTTCTGGGACCTGGAGAATGGCATCTCTTGGGGAAAGGCAACAATACACCTAAGAGATTTTGCTGACTAAGGTCAGTTTTCTCATATATTCTTTGCCTGCTAATAAGTCAAACCATGTTTTATGGAAACTGCCTGAGCGCTATTCCCATTGTCTCCGCTCCTGAACTCTTACCTGTGCTCATGGGGGATCATTGAATTCCAGGCCTGACACTGGATACCACTTTTGGTTACAGATATCGTTCCTTTGTAGTCTGCTCCTTTTCCAATGATACAATTCCTGACATAGTCTATTGAAGGAAAAGAGAAGAAAATTAGAGGTTTGGTTAATGTATTTAAAATTAGAGGTCATCGTCATTTTTCACATAAAAATATTGTATTTCTGATAGCCTATAAATAATTACTCAAAATACTGTTTAATCGTCCACATACATTCTTGTATAATTTTTTTTTTCAAAATATTGACCACTAACTTCCCAAAGCTACTTAAAATGTTTCCAAAGTGTCTGATTGACCAAAAGTCTATGTTTGAGGACTTAAGTCCCCCATTAATTAATGAGGTAAATAAAAGCAATATTAAGTCAATAACAGTAACTCATACAACTGAGCTTTTAAGTAGTAAACTGAAGTAGCAGCTCAGACGAGTACATATGATGGTAGGAAAATATGTAGGTTGGAAAACTGACCAAAAGCAAATATGTGGATGAACTTCCATGACAGCAAACCTAAGATATTTTTAAATAAAACTTTAGGATGAAGCTTTTAAAATGCATAAAACCATCCCATGCCCAGAATAGTCTTACAGCCAAAAAGTCACTGACTGACCTCAGCTTTTTTTCCCCCCTCCATAGCTGGAAAAACAAAATCAGTAAATAAATCAGTTACCCTTCTTTTCATACAGATCAAACGCATGGTCTTGCTTCTTTCTCACACCATTTGTCAAGCTGTTGAAGGATAACCAATGGCACCGTTTTGTAACTCTGTCATAAGCAAAGGCCCTGCAAAGAAAATCTGGATGAGAAAAAAATCTCTGTGTGGTTTATAATAATGAAACATGGCCTGCCAAGGAGCATGCAATGACATCAGATTTATTTTTACTGGGAAAGTCAGAGAAACAGCCCAAATTACTATTTAAACCCACAACTGTGCTGACAAGAACAAAGAAACAAAGAAATTAAATTGATGTGGCCATTACATTAAATACCAGCTTGGTTGTTCACACTAATCTAAGAGTTCCCTTGTCATTAAAGATCTTTATTTTAAAAGTGAGATAAATGTGACTGAGACAGCATTTGTGTCCCCAGTTGTGCTTTTTTCTGGGGAAAAAAAAAGGAAGACTCTAAAACATCTTCTTTGCTGTGCTTACAGTATAACTCTGAAATAGTTAAGTATCCCACACTGATAGCTTGAGGAAAATTCAAGCAAAAGGAGTCTGTTTCTTGCCTAGAACAACAGAGCTGCTTGAAAACAAGATTATTTTTATTTTTATGAATAATCTAAACTGTGATAGTGTACCTACAGCTTGTCCTTGCTTTGCTTTTGTTTACTTTTTTTCTCTTATTTTTAACTGCTTTCAAGGATAGAGTACAATGTGTGCTGAACTGAGTGGATTTGGGGAGGGGGGAAAGAAAGACAAACAGAAATCAGAAGAGTAAAAACACTTTATTTCAATATTTTAAATGAAATGTGCTGATCGTTTTCTGCTAACATTTTGAAAGAAAACTCCTTAAGTGTAGGTAAAATATTTTAAAGGATTTTAAAAATACAGTTGACTGCCTGGATGGGGGCAACAGTTATTCCAATAAGAAAAACAAACAAGCAAACAAACAAAAACAACAAAAAAAAACCCACTGAAAATTTTTTTTCCTTAATTTCTCATTAGAACCTTATAACAAATCACTGACATGATACTATTGTCCCTAGCCCACCACAAAGACTACATTTTTCTCAGTCATCCCAAACCTTCTGAGATATTTTATTCTGACCTGAGAAGGCATTTTAACACTACTTGATAATGTCCAAAAGACACACAGGTTTCCTGCACTTCATCCATAATGTGGCTGTGTCATATTCCTGAGCACTACATCCCCCAACTCAAAGCTCTCTGATCTTCATTTAATTCCCCTCTCGCCATACAGCTTTTTCTGTGTGAGATCTTGCTGGCGTCAGTTAAAAATATTACAAGATCCTATCCAGCCTCCCCACTCTTCTCTCTTTCAAACATCCTCTTCATTATCGTTTCCATCACCAAACAGATTTTTCATCCAACTGCTCTCTCTACTCTGTTGACTCCAAATGTTTCCAACCTGCTAACCTTCATCCTTCTGCCCTTGTTCAGCCTTCTGTTCTCTCCTGGCGAGTTCTCAAATATGAGTGTATCCAAGTGCCTCTTACTCCATCTTCACAAAAATATCCTTGACCTTTCCTGCCTTTCCAATTACATTCTCCTTTCCCCTCCTCCCTCCTAAAGTGGGAACGCAGAATGAACTGTTTACAAACATTTCTTTCAGTTTTTGCCTTTCAGTTGCCTTTTGGTTTCTTTCCAGTTTGTCTTCAGCCACTTCTGCACATAAAAGTTTCTAACAATCTTTTCTTGGACCCAAATCTGGAGGGTTTTTACACTTCCAAAGTCAACATATTTAAGCAAATTCTTGGACTTTCTTCTACTGATACTGCTGATGACAACAATTTTTGTTGTTGGTATTTGTACTGAGATAGTCCCTAGATTTTCTGATACCGGAATCCTGTGGTCTATAGTGGAATCCCTTTCTGTGTAAATGGAAAGACACTCCAGAAATTAAGCAGAAATAAAGGGTAAGACAGGCACAACTTTGTAGGTAAGGAAGTAACAGGTCTGCAAAAGTCATCTTTTGGTGCACAAAAGATGCATCAAGGTGCACAAGTCCATGGGACCTGATGAGATACATCCGCGGGTCCTGAGGGAACTGGCAGATCAAATCACTAAGCCACTAGCCATCATATTTGAGAAGTCATGGCAGTCTGGCGAGGTTCCTGCCGACTGGAAAAGGGGAAACATAACCCCTATTTTCAAAAAGGGAAACAAGGAAGACCCGGGGAACTACAGGCCAGTCAGTCTCACCTCTGTGCCTGGCAAGATCATGGAGCAGATCCTCCTGGAAACTCTGCTGAGGCACACAGAAAACAAGGAGGTGATTGGCGAGAGCCAACATGGCTTCACCAAGGGCAAGTCATGCCTGACAAATTTGGTGGCCTACTATGAAGGGGTTACAGTGGCGGTGGACAAGGGAAGATCTACTGATGTCATCTACCTGGACTTGTGCAAAGCATTTGACACTGTCCCACACGATATCCTGGTCTCTAAATTGAAGAGACATGGATTCGATAAATGGACCACTCGGTGGATAAAGAACTGGCTGGATGGTCGCACTCAAAGGGTTGCGGTCAACGGCTCGGTGTCCAAGTGGAGAGCAGTGACGAGTGGCGTTCCTCAGGGGTCGGTACTGGGACCCGTACTGTTCAACATCTTTGTCACCGACATGGACAGTGGGGTAGAGTGCACCCTCAGCAAGTTTGCTGATGATACCAAGCTGTTTGGCAAGGCAGACACGCTGGAGGGGAGGGATGCCATCCAGAGGGACCTGGACAGGCTGGAGAGGTGGGCCCAAGCCAACCTCATGCAGTTCAACAAGGCCAAGTGCAAGGTCCTACATCTGGGTCGGGGCAATCCCAAGCACAAATACAGGCTCGGCGGGGAATGGCTGGAGAGCAGCCCTGTGGAGAAGGACCTGGGGGTGATGGTTGATGAGAAGCTCGACATGAGCCAGCAATGTGCGATCGCAGCCCAGAAGGCCAACCATATCCTGGGCTGCATCAAAAGAAGTGTGGCCAGCAGGTCAAGGGAGGTGATTCTGCCCCTCTACTGCACTCTCATGAGACCCCACCTGGAGTACTGCATCCAGCTGTGGAGTCCCCAAAATAAGAAGGACATGGACCTGCTGGAGCGTGTCCAGAGGAGAGCCATGAGGATGATCAGAGGGCTGGAGCACCTCTCCTATGAGGAGAGGCTGAAAGAGTTGGGGCTGTTCAGCCTGGAGAAGAGAAGGCTCCGGGGAGACCTTATTGCAACCTTCCAGTACCTAAAGGGGGCCTACAGGAGAGCTGGGGAAGGACTTTTTACTAGGGCGTGTAGTGATAGGACGAGGGGGAATGGCTTTAAGCTGGAAGAGGGCAGGTTTAGATTAATCATTAGGAAGAAGTTTTTCACTTTGAGGGTGGTGAGGCACTGGAACAGGTTGCCCAGAGAGGTTGTTGAAGCCCCATCCCTGGAGGTGTTCAAGGCCAGGCTGGACGTGGCCTTGGGCAACCTGGTCTAGTGGGAGGTGTCCCTGCCTGTGGCAGGGGGGTTGGAACTCGATGATCTTCAAGGTCCCTTCCAACCTAAACCATTCTATGATTCTATGATCAGCATAGCCAATAAAATTGTAACTATATTATCTTTTTTTTGTCCATAAGAAATGTAGTGGGAAAGCTGCAAGGATGACAGAAGGAAAACAGTGGCAATAACGGACTGCAAATGGTGGTGAAACAAAGGAATAAGAACAGCTTAGCAGTGGGTTAATAAAGCTAATTAATAGGGAAGGCAGAAAATGATGCACAGAGAGTTATGAAGTCAAAAAGACAAGGTAAGTGAATGTAAGGGGTGCTTTGATGGGGGATTTTGGGAGTAGCGTTATGAAGAAGAAACAAATCTGGATAAGGATCTTCTAACTCAGTTGGGAATGATCAAGATGTGTGAAAGCATGATAGCAAGGGAAAAGAGTAAAGGTCCATTCTGAGACGTGGCATACGTTATCTCCAACAAAAAGGTGTCAGAATTAAAAAGAGGATCAATAATTATCAAATACTCACAATTTATTTGCAAGTAATCCAGAAACTTATAATAAATAAATAAAAATTTGTCTTAATTTCTTTCCCCCCAGAAAATAAGGAGTGGCTGATCATTTATAGGTCTATAGTGCCTGAAGTCCGATACTTTACCGCTTTCTGGAAGAAAAGAAACCCAACCTTCTTCCTGCTTGTTTACCTCCCAGGGCACAGACCCAGGGGTTGCTGCTACCAGTGCTACTGTCACAATTATTTTACAAAGTATTTCTATTTTATTTTATCTTAATACTTAAACAAACTGAGTTTGCATCCAGAAAATGAAATAACAGTACTGTGATTGAAGTGATGGAGAACTACTGCATGGATATGGAGCATCAGAATCAAGCCATGAAAATGTCAATAAACAAAGGAAAATCCATGTCTTGCATTTCAAGTATTTAAAATGCCACTTTGTGTTAATCGTCGTCTTATTTTAGAATGCTCCCACAGCAACCAGTAAACTAATTGGTTTTAATTTAAGTTGGCAACAAATTTCACCTTGTAGTAACCATATGTTGGTATGAAGTTAAAGACTAGGGATCCTAGGAATAAATGGGAAACATTAGTAATCACTGATTCCTTTAAAAGGGAACACATGTCAAATATGTGTTTACAGTAGCATCAAAGAACTATGCACACTACAACAGGACTCATCTGGGGCCAAATGGGAAACCACAAGAATGTTCCCAGATACAGAAAATCCCTCTTGCTCTGCTGCACAGTGGTAGCACAGGCAAGAGCTAACCACCTACACCTCTGCTGCGAGCCTTCCTTGGTAAAAACGTGTAGGGGAGAATTGGAAATTCAAAGCACGAGTAGTCAGATTTGCAGTTCTTTTTCATCTTCAGTGCAAAATAGGTACATGACTGACTGTAATTGTGCTTTCTGTGAGTAGGATTCTTCCAAGCTGTGTTCTCAAAGTCCCTCATGGCTCCTCTATGTTGTTTTATTGCCTGATTACAGCAGAGAGAATTTGCCCCTGAATGAATCCCTCAGACACCGTCTCAGTAGAAAAAAAATTTCAAAAATGTGAAAGTTTTAAAAATTCAGAGAGACTCTAGTTTGTTATTTGTGTAAAATATAATCTATAAATATATTAACCTACTTTTTATTTTCAGAACACAAAACATACCAGCCAGAGCAGCTACAACTAGCTTGAGACAGTTTTCCTAAGCAGATGTTGGAATACAGAATTGTTTGCTTGGCATCGTTCAGAATTTTTTTATACTGTGAAACCTAATTTTATAATACTCATTGCTGCTGACCATCAGAACTCAAGGATCTCTTGAATACAACCTGATCCACTTGGCAAAGATATCCTTGGAAGCTCTGCCAATAGGAAAAGGAGTGGCTTGTACCATGTGAAAAATATTAGTGTCTGGAAAATATTTTCTAACAGAAATAAGTAAGATCTGCTCATTGTTTACATATATAAATAGTCAAAGTACAAAACAATACAAACTATGTCTTGCAACACTGGAATTAAAGGCTTAAAGAAGGATTAAATTAAAGTCAAGGACCTTTTCTGCCAAGGAAGAGCTTTTGTTATCACGTTTGGTCTAGCTTTCATTTGTAGTGATTGTGAAAACTTTTATGTTTCAAGATCAGGCTCACATTAGCTCAATACTCACCAGTACAGAAGCCATCCATTCTCTCCAAGATTCTCCTGCATTCATGTCCTTTCATTTATTGCTAATGGTCTAGACTAAAAGAGGCCAGGGGGATAATTTGTCTAATACATGGGAAAAATAATAGTGATTTGTTCCAAAAAATAGTAGAGAATATGTAGAAGGCAGACAAGCAATCAGCTGCGTGATGTGTTTCTAAGAGACAGCAGATGCTGAAGAATAGCTATCCTACACTTGTAACGATTGTGCAGCCCAGAAGGTTTGATTCCATTGTATCAGATTCATAGCACTTGCCAGTGAACTTCAGCAGTGCATGTGTCTGTGCTCCATGTGTGAGGTTCCCATTGATTTCAGTGGGAGTAATGTGCAAAGAATGAAGACAGAATATGGTCTGAAGTGGTGCTGAAATACTGCAGCTGTGATGTGTGACAATAACCATTTTATAAGAGACATAAAAATCTCAGAAATGTTCACTGAACACTACAGTGCCGCACAAGCCATCCATATCTTAACAGGAGTACGTTTTTTCAGCTATGTTATGGAAAAGATTACAGATTGGATGAGCTAAGAAGACAAGATAAAGCTTCAGAAAAGACTGACACTCTCTGGACAGGTAGAGCAAGATCATGGCAATCAAAAAGCACAATCTTTAGATTGTCCTCAGTACAAGCTACCACTGATGACAATTATAGACAAACCTTTAGTCAAAAGGTGTTATATAGGTTCCATTAAGAGAAATAAATAAATAAATAATAGAGCTACATAACTTACTTGCAAGTGAATGAAAGGCCTTTGTTCCTGCTGCATCTCTTGGCACATTGCTCAGTGGTATTTAACAGCTTGGTTTTTACTTCCAGTGTTTTGTTTACTTTAATGAGCATCAACTCTCCTGTTTTTTTGAAGTCATGAAGAGGATTTCTCCTTTTTCCTTTACCCTCTAAGAAAGAAGCAAAGAAGAAAAAAAAATATAACCACCAATGTAAAGAAGAGTGCTGAGATTAAAGATGGCATTAGATATGAATAACATTTATTAGGAACTATAGGAATGCTGGTACCTAAAGCATAGAGAAATTCAAAAAAATAAGGCACAAGCAGGTACTTGAGAAGAATTGGTTATTTTAGATGGTGATCTCCATTCTTAAAAACAAGAATGGTAGAAATTATAGCAAAATGAATTTCAAATAAAGACTTGCACAATGCTAGAAAAGGGTAAGAGGAAAGTTTTTCACCCTTTGCAAAATTTTTTTCAGAACCCTCAAAATATGCCTGATAATAATAATAATCTGAGATCTTATAAATATTTCCATGAAAAACTCAAGTGAAAAAGACGAACAAAGGACTTTTTTGGATGGACAGCGTGTAGTTACAATCAGGAGGAAAAGGATATAAACATTATGAAGAAACACGATCTGAATGTGATAAACTGCTCTTAAACCAGCAAATTTTTCATCACAAATTGTGAAAAGAAGTGGAGCCTGGAAGTGACATGAAGTAATCGTTTGTCCTCTCTTGGCTCCAGTGAAGACTCAGTGCGAGTGTTGTGTCCAGTTTAGGTGTGACTGAATTAGAAGTGTCTGCCTACAGAAAAGAAGATGAGGGGTGGCAAAGGCCATAGCATGTGAGTAGTCTGCGCTTTTGTAAAGATTTCTGCAAAAAACAAGGCACTGATATGGTTTCCATGTCTCCGTTCAAAGGTCCAGCGGAAGGGGTATAAAATGGAGCAGGGAAGATTGGCTAGAAATGTTTGGCTAAAGTGTAAGAGGAAAAGTCTCTGATTTTTGCAAGAAAAACCCACAATTTTTCCAATACATATATATTTTATTTTTTTTTTTCCATAGAAACCAATCTGCCAGTGTAGGCTGCTCCATCGTCAGTGAAGGCAGATGAGTACCTCTGGAGAACGATTCTCACTGTTCTGGCAGATAAGTAACATAGAGAGGACAAACTGCCCTTTGGATCTATTTCTCCTATTTCACTCAGTGATCCCAGATGATCTTTTTGGATTAGATGGCTAATCCAGGTATGTTTAGGTGAACGAATCCCTTCTTAATTTACAAAGTAGGTAATAGTATTTTTCATAACTTCTTTCCATATAACTGTTTTCACTGCTGGCCTTTCATTTTTCTCTACAGAACCTGAAACAATGATAGAACACAAATGCTTAGCATCAATTTATTAAATTTTGCCAGAGTCTTTCAAATATATGAAACGTCAGCCTAGTGTTCGGTTATCCTGAATAGATAATTGCTCATGCAAGTGCAGAGTGCACTTAAGCCAGTAAATTTTTGCTTGGCGCATTCTGTGCAGAAGCTCAGAATAACTCTGTAAACTGCAATAGCCGAGGCGCTGAAGGAGTTACTGCCAGCTCCGCATATTGTAAAGCCAAAGAGGGCTTAAGGGTGTTCCCTTTGCAAAACTTCCATCCTGATCATTAAGTGAGCTCACATTTTCACTGGATTCAGCTAAATCACACCTCTCAGTGGTGAGTTATCCCTAAGACACCTAAAAATACACCAAAGGCATTTAAATTAGATTTCATCAAGCTTCAGCCTTTAAAAAAAAAAAAAAAAGAAAATCAAAGGAGTATAATATCTCTGCTGCAATGTCCCTATAAAATAATCTTCACCCCATCCTGTTCTCTTTCTTTTTGAACTGCTGAAGGTGAACTCTGCTATTCCCCTGCACGTAATACCTCACCATTTTAATTCCAACGACAAACATTTTCAGAAAAAAGAATTTATTTACCTCCAAATGCATGCTGTTATTATTATATGAAAAAGCTTTTGATGAAAAGATCAAATGTTAATACTTTTGGTGCTGTGTTAGGGAATCATATCAGCTCTTTTATGCATTTTCAGCCTTTGTGTTAGTGCAGTGCACGAGCACCCAAAATGAACCATTATGTTTAGGGAAATGCTGTGAGGACACTCTTGCCTTAAGCATCATCACCTGGTTACCAGAAGCCGTTGTGTCCACACTGAGGCTGCTTTATTTTTTGCTGTACCTGTGATAGAGCTGAAGTGCTGCGAAAAGGATTGCGTCCGCTCTTTAAGACAACCCCAGAAAAACAAGTCCTCTATAAAGCTTTTGTGGTAAATTTCTCAATCTATTATCTTACAGGACATATTTGTTAGTTCTATGTTGTCTCAGCCAAGACTTTTATGTCAAACGGAGGTAAGAATCTGTACAGAAATATCAAAGTATTTTCTTTCAGTTCCTGATGCTAAAATTTCCCATCTACTGATAAGTGTCATTATCTTAATTCCCAATGATAACAGCTTCTTAAACTCACCAGCTAACATGCAAGAATATGATTTAAAAAATGAAGAGATTCTGTTCTGCCTGAAAAACATGGTTCACAGTTCTGCTTTTTTTTTTTTTTTCCTTCTTTTCCTAGCAGTTGTCCAAAGAGGATTATGGGTTTGATCTTGTGTTTAGCAATTCATAACAGCCTGATTTACTTTAGCTTTCAAACAACAACATTCTATGACTTGCCTATAATCCAAAAGGCAAAGGGCCAAATGCATCTGTGGTGTGACTGTTAGAATCACCAGAATAACGCAAAGCATTACTTTTACAACTCCAACAACAAAATAGATGAAAATAATTGAGCCTTTTTACTTCAAATTAGGTGGTTTTATTATTAAAATCTTAAATCAAATAGTGCCCTGGAAATGCTCTACATTAAAGGTTATCATGCAATATGCTATAACTAATGTTCCTAATTTGTGATTGTCATTCATTTCAGTTTCCTAAACTTTGATTAATCCAGACTTTTGGTTATTTTGTGGGCCACGACCTCTGATGTTTCTTGCAGTTGAATATCATATTACTAAGGAAGTCTGATATTCCACTTAAATTTGAAAATAATAGCAGCTGATTCAAACACAAAAGAATCCAGTCAAATATGAATCAACACTTTTTTCTTCAACAGAAACAACCACTAACTGAAAATGTTTCTTTGGTCAACTTAAAAAATTCCTCAAAAAGATGAGAGTAGTGCCTCTTTCTATTTCTTAACATGCTAGCAATGTTGGTTGAACAGAAAAAAATAAAAGCTCAGCCAGTGCCCAAGGAAATGGGAACTGCCACATTTGCTCTATGGACAAGTACTCCGCAATCTCGTTGGGGATTTCCACAGTCTCCTTGCCAGAGCTCTTCCATTTTCATAAAATGCTTTTAATATTTACTGAAGAAAAAAGGTTCCTCACAGTGAAAGACATTTACCTGGGAGTTACAAGAACCCAACTTCGGGTTCCCTTATGACCTTTTTCATATGAGATTTCTGTGTAATTTTCTCAGATATGAAGCATTAACGCAGACTGCTCAAACTATAGAGCATCTGGGGGAAAAGATTTCCAGCAATACCTTGTCTTGGAGTAGTTCCAGTCCATGCCAAATCAATAATCAGAGATAAGGAAAATTATTATTCTGCATCATTTTGGTGAGAAAACTTAATAGGAGGTTGCAGTACCTCTATTCTAGAACATACTTAACTACAGTTTTAATTATATTTATACAAAATAGAACCAGTAAAACAGCAAGTACTGAGAGTAATGGACATTATAACATTCATTATCATAGAAATTAAGACAATTTCTTGATTAAGAAGAGAAATAGGTTTGAATGAGCAAAGGTGTTTGTATTTTAATCTTTCCCACTCTCCAGATATTTTCTAACCACTGGGCTAATGGGAAAATGGCAGCAAAGTAACTTCCTTTTTCTCTTCTGGCCCTGTGTCCCACACCGAAAAGGGCTTTGGGCTCCCATAGCACCACACCACTCAGTCCTGAAACTGAGTCCTAATTACGTTCTATATCTCAATTAAAAATTCACACCTTGCAGAAAACAATAGGTCTGATACTGACCTATATGGGAGTCAAGAAATTCAGTATAAATCCAGTTTCAGGCCATTTAGAGTTCAAATACCTAAGCAAGTCAAGTTTCAGACTCTCAGGTCTTAGTCTGACCACAAAAAGGATTTGGTTTTGCATTAGCTGTTTAGTAGTAAACCACTAATACAGCCAATATGATGCCATTGTTGTGGTAACCAAAATAGCATACAGGACATCAACAGGCCTAAAGATCACCTTTGCCCATTTTAATGAGATTAAAAAACTACTTGTATTGTCTACAGCAAAATTTTGCAATGAAATTATCTGGCTTTATTTACCTCATTGGTAATCCCTTTCTCCTTCCTCTGCCAGCCCAGCTTTTTCGAACACAGATGTACATCTAGGCTTAGGAGTTACAGCATTACAGAGTACAAATGGACCATACTGGCTCTCTCCTTGAGAAAAATCTTCGCTTTTATGGACTTGTCATAGACTCTACAAAGCTTTTATTAAACAGGAGTTATGATGCCTTCGGCATGTCAGTTTCCAGGGTTTCCAAGTTTCACTCTAGTCTATGCAACAGTTAGTGCTTTCTTAAAGAAACACATCGTGAAGTCTTGTGTTAATGTGAGAAGCCTCATTCCTTTCATTTCTTTCTCATTTTGCATCCCACTTTATTATACAGAACAAACACATCAAAACTCAACACCAAGTTTCCCAAATGAGAAGAGAAATATGTCTAAATTAACAGTTTACATTTAAATCAAGATTCTTAATGAAATCTTGATGGTTTGGTATGGAGTTTTATTTCCTTATTCTGTTTGTTTACACTTGCAGAACTTCAGTGTTTTACTAAGTAGCTATTTGTTTTGTTGTGCTAAACTTTCAGCTGTCTGGAGTACTGAATTGGGTTTTTTTTCTATTAGCATAGTTACTGATGTATGTAAATTAGATACAGGTCTTCATATCATGGATGAAAAAAAGACTTTTTATAATTTTCATTGGTGAAAAAATATGGAAAGTCATGTAACAGCTGTTTGTCAAACTAAAACATTGGGGAAAAAAATATATCAAGAAAATCTAAATTTCTTAGGCTGGAAGATACTGTCAGAGAACTGCAGGAATCAACTGCAGTCCTTCCAAATAGTGCCATGAAATGCAAAATGGCATTGAGGACAAAACCTGAAAGAAGGAAATTGTCCACACACTGTGTAGGAAGCTCAGAGAAGCTGAAGATTCAAAATACATTCCAGTAAAGAAAAATGGTCATATAAAGTGACACAATTATTTCAGAAATATAGAAGAGACATAGCCCCTTTAATATCAATTGATATTTTAAATCGGTTTAATGTTTTGCATCATGTTTATTATGAAATTAAGTCACTTGACCTTGAGCAGTTAACAGATGGACTAATTAGAGATTGAATTATTTGTGTTTAAGTGATAACCAGGTCAGAATGTCAAAATGAGATTAGCTATTAACTTAATTTTGCAAACAATCATCACTGCAAACCAAAGTAAACTGGATTTCCCCAATGGGCTAGAAAAAAATAATTAATATGAGAGCTGAATTTCATGTGACTTAAAACTTAGGAGAAAAAAAATAATCAGAAACCTACAAGCATATGAAAGACAAAAAAAAAAGAAAAAAAAAAGAAAAGAAAAAAATCCCAACCCTAAACACGTCTGAAATAAATACAGGAAAGCACAGTTCAACACAATAAATGTAGCAAACATTTTATCAGGGAACGTCATACTCAACAAAAATTGCATGGTAACACCCAAGCAAAGATATTCATAAGTATGTATCTGAATGGAAAAAAAAGAAACAAGCAAATGTTAGATCTCAATAAAATGTATAAAGCAAAAATCTGCAAAAACATGAGTTATCACAGTGTCAGAAAACATTTTTCATAGTAAGTATCGGAGCTGAATGGCTATCTCAGTACAGATAGCGACAATTTTATACAAAAACAAAAAATAAAGTATGCTTAATTATATGCATGAAACTGCATTTGGTAAAGCTTGTCTAAGAAGAAAAAATCAATGAGTAACGTTTGAAATAAAGCAACAGTTCTCAGCATACCGAGGTTGAAGAGCAGTATGTAAATGCAGTGAGGTGTTTAATTTGTCTATAAAACATGGTTCAAGGGATACTTTTAATTAAATTCAATGATGTATTTCCAATACAATGCTTTTCAAAGGACATAAAACATCAAGGGTAAATTGCATATTGGTGCAAGCCCCAGTATGACAGCGTAAATATACTGGCTTCATTAAGAATGACAAAAACAAAACTGGACCAGATGGTGAAAGTAGATGTTACTAAATGGTTTCAGACACCACATGCTTAAGTTAACAGTATGGTCACAGTAATAAAAGAAAAGATGTTAAAGGTGAATGTTGATACTAAAATCATTAATAGAGTCATCAAAGTATTGTTATCTGTGAGAATAGTTAGGAAGCACTTTTTAAACAAATACATTCAAGGCAGTTTTCTCTCTTAAAGCAATTCCTAACAGAGTCACTTTGATAAAAAGAATTAATGCTCAACACTTTTAACTTACTTTCAACTTACTTTCATTTACTTTGACTTCTCCTTATGCCTGTTTCAGTATCAGAAATGTCCAGATTCCTGGCTAGAATGCAAAAAAGTGAACACCTTTTCCAAATGACTTCTCATTTGGAAAAAAAAAAAAAAAAAGAAAGTAAGAAAGAAAGAAAGACCGACATAATGAGAAACTGAAACAATTCTGAAATGTGCCCAGGAAAAGAACTTTGTAGATTGAACAGACTTAGATGCCGGATTAAGTTTAATGCGGTTATTTATGTAAGTCAATAATTTAGCGTGAAAGAAGTTTACCAACCATACCCATAAAAACTGCAGTCAGCTGTAGAGATGGAAAGTCACCAAAATAAAACCAGCTGTCCAAGGAGGCATCTCTAGCTTGTCACAATTAAACAGTTTCTCAGAAAGGTATCTGGAGGATGATGTGCTTATTTTAACTTCTGAAATTTATTTTCTTGGCAAAAGAGCCACTATGGAAAAAAACCTACAACTTTTAGAAAGTAGTTTGAAATATAGATATATAACAGAGATAATTTTTTCCTTATTTTTACATTGGCTTTCAGTCTAGTTGTTGAGCAGATTCAGGAAATGCAAAAAGATATTTCTTCTTGGCTTTACATTGCAGACTACCGCTCACACACCCCCCCCCATGCACACGTACCCCTTATTAGCAGCTGCAAAGATTGCCATGTTACTTGGACCCCTCTTCATGTTTATGCTGAGTCCTGCCTCTGTAACCTTCTCCTATAGTCAGCGAGAAAGCTCAAGAAGCTAAGGATAATGCTAACAACTGATAGTACATTCTAAAATTGGATGGTAGAGGCAAAAGGACAGCTCTTTTTCTTCCAGGAAAAGGTTATCTGCTCAGCAGGATGCTGGGACCCATTGGCAGAAACAAATGTTCTGCAGTTTACACTCTGACTTGCTGTATCTAACCTCTGGCTAAATTACTGAGAGGATTTTCCCTTGTAAGATTTGTCGTTTTACGCATTTCGCACAAGAATTAAATCCCCACCGTTTCACATTGCTTTCCACAATCTTTACAAGTGTTTGGTGTCTCCTCCAAAGCACCCAGCACGTTGTGTGCTTCTTTTGCGATGGGGTCTCAGCTGCTGCTGAGGACATTGGGACGTGGAGTGGGGGGTAAAGAGAAAAGCACAGGCAGGCAGGGCAGGGGTTTGGGCAGAACAGAGAGTGATGGACTGCTGAGGGCAGCAAAACAACCCCTGTGAGGAGCGATGAGAGCCTTGCCGCATGTTGTATACATAATAACAGTGCTGCCGGCCAAGGCCAGGACTTGTAGGAAGAGCTGGAGCTGAGGGGAGATGGAGGGAGCAGCCAGTCCCCAGCTGGGCCAGCAGCACCGAGGGCTGCCAGGCATGGCTGGGCTCACCAGACAGCACATGGGTGGAGGCCCACAAGCCATTGAAAACTCCTGCAGTTAGGTTTTGCCAACACATCTGACTAATCTGGAGCATGTTCCCAGCTCTGCCTCGCCGCAGTGCTGCTTTACGTGTAGGTACTAACCGCATTCGGGAACAGCTCTGCTGTCCTCTAAGGGCGCTGCCAAAAAAACCTGCAGAAGAAAGATGGGGTAACAGCGAGGATGTCCTCACCCCTTCCTTGTAGTTGCCATACTTCCCCACTGCAAGGTGCAAACATTGCTGACATCATGCCAATTCTCCTACTAGTCATGCTGCTCAACCGAACACGGAGACCAATCGTTTCTCACCTCCATGATCAATTCTTTCTCACCTCCCCGCTGCCTTGTGGCCTCTGCCCTTCAACCCACCACCTCAACGCTGATGGGGAGAAAGTGACATTCCAACAGCCATCCAGTACAAGTAACTGCACAATGTTCAGGGCACCTCTGTCCTCTCCACATAAAGCTTTTACCCATCAAGAGGCCCAGTTACCCTGCTTTCAAATCTCCTTGGAAAAGTTCGAAATGCTTAAGTGGCAAACTAATGTTCAGCATAAAGATCCAAAGGAGAGATATTATGCTCTCCGAGGGAGACTGCACATTTCCCTTCCAACCCTGGCCTCAGTTGAAGTATTACAATAATGACAGATGAGCTCCTCCAATAAGAGGCTTTCCTTTCCTTGACTTCAGCGCACAATTTTCCAGAGTTTTATGCAACATTTTAATCTCATGTCTTTCAACTCTATATTCTCCTGCTATGTTGCTTATGAAAATGGCATTAATAGAAACAGAAAATCTGTTAAGCAGGGTAAGTGCTGTATTACATGTGAGAGCAAAACAAGCAGCCCCTGGCACTGAGCACCAAAAGGATTCCATTAAACAGAAGGAATACAGTCTTCCAACTGGCAGAGTATCATTTCGCTTTGTTGACAGTATATAGTATAATGATTATCTACAGCTGGGATGGGGAAGTATAAATCACGTTAAATTTTTAAAATATACTTAGCTATGCAGACCACAGGAATACACAACATTCATAAATCGATTACGGCTATGGGATTTTATTTTATTTTTTTCTAAGCAATAGTTATTTATAGGAACTAAGTGCAACTCCCACATCTTCATTAGCAACTGCTTCAGATCATCCAAACTACAGAAAGTGCTGAGAAATTTGAATAAACACACTTTGCTAACACTCTTTTCACAGAAAAAAAATCTTTAATTTTAATAAATCTTTAACATTCACTCTTTTGCAATATACCAGTCTACTTTTTGCTTTGATCAAAAAATTATTTTTAGTTTCATTAGATTAACATTATACTGTCTAAGAATACTGAATAATAAGAATATCTGAATAAGGAAGAAAATTCCCTGATAAAGTTATTAGCTACAGATTAATTTCTTTGTGCAAGTGACAGAGACTTACAGAATATTGATAATGACTAGGCGAGTAGTCTATAGGAATCTTGCATATTTATCTTTCACCAATCACAGTCTTATCTTTTATATATTAAAAAGAAACTCAGAAACTGATAGCGTGGACAGCTTGCTGACATGAAAATTTCTCAGTGTTTTCTTCACCCTCCATTTTCTTTCCCCATTAATAAAACCCAACATGTATTAGTCAGCAAACTCAGCAACACAGGACTTTGTCTTCGCACAGAACTTAGGACATGGGATTCCAAACCTAAAACATCCATTCACAGAAGAAATAACCCTCATCGTTAGGTACATTTAAAATCAGCTTTGACAGAACTGTAATCAAAGAAGTATGGACATGCATTATAAAAAGACTCCTTTTTTTTTTTCCTATTTTTAAATTCTGTTTTCATCACTTAGCTTATTTTTCATATATATAAGAATAATAAATATGTAAGCAAATATTAATCGTTCTTAAATACATCCCAGAAAAGAGAGTTCAACATCCTGTACAAAGACACCACGTATGTTTAGAAAGCAACCAATATATTTTCAGAAAGTATGGCACAACTTCCCCTTGCCTACATTGTAAAAATCCAGACACTATTGCTGAAGATCACAAATTTTTAGAAAGCAAGGTAGGCACAATGGCAGTGTGTGGTAAGAGTCCTTTTGCTTGCCTATAAAGCAAACAATAGGTTTGATTAATATCAAAGCAAGTGGGGGAGGAAAGTTAAGAAAGGGAGAGTTGCCAAGAAACTGTCACTATGAAAGTTGGCCAGAAAACAAGTTCTACTCTGTGAAAAATTCTGAAGTTTTGGAAATCTAATTTTCCTCCACATCAAGATGAACCATCCACTCCTAAACTGGAGGGCCCATTGGTTAGAGCACACCTCTTATCATCAGCCTACTGATAGGACAGTACTGAGGTCGTCTCTCAATCTCTCCTCCCCCAATATTAGCTAGATTAAATATTCATTGAGCTTGGTAAGCTACAGACCAGTGCTAAAAGCCTACAGCCAGGGAGAACATGGACTTTCTCTCTTTCAAGAAAAGCATCCCAACTGTCAAGAGAGTAAGCATGACCCAGCTTCTTATGAACAAGGGCTGTAGACCAGTTTCTGTGCCTTTGGCCCATGGAATGAAGTTGGGAGGGTTTTATTCAACTTTTTTTTCAAACTAGCCCATCAGTTGGTGAGTTTCTGTCACAGGTGAGGGTTTCTCAGCAGCAGGTTGTTCACAGCTGTTGTGAAGGTCAAAATGCTGCAAATTTCTCTTTCATTTGATTTGGGGGAGCCAAGTCAAATAAAGTTTCTGTTTAAAAGGAATTATTTTTATGAAAAGTTTTGATGGGTCAGCACTTTCTAGTAAAAAAAAAAAAAAGACATTTCCTCAGAAAATTCCTAGCGAGCTCTAGTCATCACTTTTCAGAGAGGTCACATGTCCGTAAAATGGAAATTGCAATGTACATGGAAAAGGAGTTCAGAAAAGTGCAGTAGCATAGTCCTTGTATCTCTGTGTCACCTGCTAAGAATGCCCACAACAACAAAATCATCACTGAGCAGACTGAGCACAGAAGCTCTGGTGAGATGTTCAGCATCCTACAGAACCACACTCTTACTGTAGGGGAAAAATGACAGGTTTTACTGCAAGTGACGCTGCCAGTCTTTTTTTTTTTTTTTCCACTTGCCATCTCAGATCACAAAGTATTCCACTTTTAAATTCTATTTCAAAATATTTGTTTTTTTTAAAACTAGTAAATGCGGTTGTGTCTTGGAAGCCATCACCATCACTTGCCATACACGTCGCCTGATGCCCTCAGACCGTGCTCCAGGACGCCTGTGCCTGCCCTCGCTCTGCCCGCTCCTGGCGGATCCTTTCCCTGAATTGTGGCTGTCTTTTGTTTCTGTCTGTCCAAAGGTCTGACCCTAACAATGTTGGCGGAAGGAAGGAAGGAAAGGTTTGTAGAAACCTTTGCAAACTTTTTTTTTTTTTTCCTTGAACGTCTCCCCAGAGGGCCAATAGAAGCACAGGGTTACCTCTTCAGATATCCAGTCCAAGGGGGACACTTCAGGAAAGAAATTCAGCTAAAGAGCTTCCAGCACTTGATTACTTATTGTTTGCTCCTTCTCCCCCCGCCTCCCGGATTTCATCGGGAACGTCTAATGAAATTACAAGTATTTCAGGCTGGAAATAGCACGCTCACGCTGCTGAGCTTCAGCAAGGATATTCCCTTTCAAGCAACGTACTATCCCGTGTTTTGGGTATTCCTTGTCAACTTCTGTTACTTAACGTTTATTCCACCGCTTGGAAATTCAGGACACATGTTTCCTCGGAAATTCAGGACACACGTTTCCTCACGCCCCGATACCGGCCGGGAGGCACCTATGGGCAACGCCGAGGTTTCCTCCTCCCGCTCCCGGCGCCCCCCCCCCCCCGCCCCGTCCCGAGCGCCCCTTCACCGCCGGAGGAGGCGGCGAGAAGCAGCCGAACACCAAAACCCGCCGTGTCTCTCCCCAAACCGCTGCCCTCCAACCCCCAACCCCAAAGCAGCCAGAGCCCGGCTCGTCCCGCTCCTCACCTCTCCGCCCCGCAGCCCTCCCCGGGCGCGGCTGCCGCTGGGCGGGCACCGGCGCACCTGAACCCCCGCCCGGGCACCGGCTGCGGGCCGCCGTGCCTTCTCCCGCCGAGCAGGTAGGGGCTGTCGGGGCGCTGGAGGTGGCGGGGGTCTCCCCACCTGTGTGTGTGTGTGTGTGGGGAGGGGGGGGGGGTGAGCCCGGTGCACCGCCCCGAGCACCCACCCTGGCCACGGCGGAGAGAGGGAGCGGGAAAATGATGGAGCTGTGAGGTGGAGGGAGGAAGGGGGGGGTCACCAGCGTAAGGGGTAGAAAAACTAACCTGCCGCAGGGATGGTGATGGGAAGCAGCAGCAGCTGATGGAGCAGCAAGGCTGGCAGGAGTTGGGTGGCCCACATGGTGCTGGCGGCCCCCCCGGCGGCTGGCGGGGAGGAGAAGAGGAGATGGCTCCTCGCAAGGACCCTGTGGCACAGCCGGTCACTAGAGGAGGCAGAGTGAGCCGAGCTGCTTTTTATTGCGATGATCTAAGTTTGTTGTGTGATTAACTGGAAAGATCTGGGTCCCAACTCCCTCTTACGGTAAGAAACTGTTTAACAACATCCCCTCTCTGCCTCCTCTCCTCCTCCCCTCCCCAGGAGCTGCCTCCCCTCCCGCCCCGCAGCCAGCCCCGGGAGAGGGCTCTCACCGCCGCATCCCTCCCTCCACCCTTCCCTCCCTCCTTCCCCCCCTCCCTCCATCCCTCAGGGGCTCAGGAGGCGCAGCCGGGCCGGGACCCCCAGCTCTTGCCCCGGGGCCGGTGCCCGCTGCTGTGCAGCCCCCCGGAGCCTTCCCCCCCCCCAGCCCCTCCTGGCCCCACAGCCCCCTTTGCCCTCCCACCTGCAGCCACAACAAACTTCTCCCTCCCCGCAGACATTTTGCTTCACAACATCCCCCTTTCTCCACCTGCCCCTCGGCCCCATCCCCAGGCAGCACCCTCATCCTTAGCCCCCACCCCATGGCCAAGGACAAAGCAAGGCCAATTTCCCAGTGGGAGACGTCTCTCCTCCGACCTGCCCGTGGCTGCCCCTGGCCACCAGCCTGGCCTTTCCATCACCCTCTTTGGCCAGCTGACAAATGCCACTTCCCCAAAATTGTGGCAACTCTGGGGAATCTAAAGGTCGAGCATCAGCTGGCTGGCGTCGCTCCATGAGGACAAGGCTCAGACCGAAGCGAGGCCTGACCTTCCTTCTGTCGCAGGCAAAGTGCTTGGGACTCTTCTGTTGCACTTCATTTTAACCTCACGGAAGCAATGGCACCGGGTTTTGTTTAGTCGTGAGGCCGGCCTTCGTGACACACGAGTGTTCAAAAAGAAACACTTCAGGAAAAGTTCTCCCTTAACTTAAACTGTTCCTTTCTCCCATGCACCCACCTACGGTCTATAGCACGAGTATGTGACAACACAGGAAACCGTTTCTCTCCATTTTCCACAAATAAACCGGAGACCTGCATGTGGCCCCACGCCATGCGAGTCAGAAAACAGGTCTCCTTCTCCAGCCCAGACTCCTTTGCCCAGACTTACCGTCCATGCTGCTGATAAACGCCTCTGAGGCAAACAGCTTTTCTTAAAAATGGGTTGTTTTTCAAGCCATAAATGTTACTTGTTGACTTTTATGCAGTTTTTCCTATATTCTGAAAACATCGTTTTGGGGTTTTTTTTTCTTTTCACCCAATTTATGCCCAGTGGTAAACCAAAAAATTTCCCCTTGGGAATTACTGCCTTGGTAAGTGAAAGAAAGGGGACAGAAAGGAGTCAAGACCGAGTCTGTGAAGAAAATATTTTGAACATTTGGCGTTACAGGAAAAACACATTTATGTGAGAAAAAAAAATACTTTCTGAAATCTGCAGAATGAAAATTATTTCTAGGATTTCTTTTTTTTTTTTTTGCTGTCCTTGTTTTTCTCCCAAGAATAAAAGTTATTTTACAGGAGTACCTTAGAGATGCACAACCTGAGAACAGAGAAAATGTATCCCACTGGCCAATGACCTTGCGTGAAATCCTTGTCTACTGCAACTGATAGAACATGGATATCCCGCTTAGTTGCTGTTTTCTGTTTTTCTCCCTGTGCTTAAAGATAGATATAAATATAAACAATAAGCAACAAAAATAATCATAGCACCATGCTGAGCCCAAAATAGCCACGTTCTGTTAACCAGATGTATTTGACTTCTTGTCCATGCATGTGATGAGTGACCTTTTTTAGTATAAAGAACAAAATCATGTGCCGTTAAAGTCAAGCAGATTTTTTGGCCACTGACTTCCCTGAGGGGAGTATTTGGCCTGTTGACAGATTTCTCCTGAATTTTAGGAAGATTTCTGCTGCATCTCTTCAGGACTAAGGTGCTCCCTAATTGAGAAAATATTTTGCTATATGGATTCCCATTATTAATGCATAGTCCTGTGTATTATTGATGATGTATCTGCAGTTCTGCTTGAGAGCTCGTCATGGGCATAAACTTCTTTGGCTGCATATATTATGCTTGGCAGGTGCAACGCCATAGTCCTGGTTCTCCATTTGTCTGGTTTTGGGAACCTGCTGGAAGACACCTCTACCTTTTACATGAGTTTTATATATTTCCCCTCAATGGAAACTGGGGCATATGGAGTGGAAGGCCAGGGACAGAAGAGAGATTAGAAAGGGAAAGATCCTATAGATGCTATATTCAGATGCTCTATTTGTAGGCAGTCAAGACAAAGGTTTGCATCTGGATCTGGGAAATGAAAATGCTCTTTGGTCCCGCACCATATACTGCGAAATGTAGTATGATCCTTTTTCTGTGTCTTCTTGCCCCATGTATTTTACAACTGAAGCATAATATTTTAGTTCAGTTCAATCAAATTTTACCTTGAAATGCAATGCGATATGAAGGAAGGCTGCAAAAATTGCATTTCATGCTGAAGTTTTCAAAAAGAATTCCATGTTAAGTTTCAGTCTGTGCATAGAGAAACTGAAAATCTAAATATGAAAATCAAAAGTTGTAGGTTTTATGCAAGAATATTCTATTATGTTTTCTGACCTTTTGAGGGCATGTTTTCTGACCTATAAATCTCTTTCTCTTTTTCTGTTTTTGGGGCTTAGCTGAGAGTGGGGATTTTTGGCTTTCTTTTTCTTAGTTTTCTATTTTTTTTGGCAGCTTTACAAACTTGCCCTGATAACCTGACTTTCAAATCTGTGTAGCTCTGTATTAGGAAAGTAGCATAACATTTCCGTAGAAGATATCTAAAAGAAAAAATTACTGCACCCTTTACCAAAGAGGTATTGGCTCTGGACTGCCTACATGAGTAAAAAAGTTTGAAAACCTTTATTTTGGTTGGAAAAGTAAGCAGACATGACCAAATACATAGAAACTGCTATTTTTATATTCCCTTTTCTGACCATAACCACAGTTGGATCTGTTTTTCAGATGTAACTTGCTATTCAGAAATGCTAGATATTCACAGTTTTGGCCAGAATCTTCATACACATACAGAATAATACCAAGTCACAATTAGTTTTAAAAGAAAGCTTTTCTAAATGAACCAGCATTTGTCATATGAATCACCTCTTGTGTTCAAAATAAACCTTTTAACTTCTTAATTTATCTGGTATAAGTATCACTCTGTTAAAGTCCTACTGAATAATAAACCAAATAAAATGAGCAAGTGCATGTAGTAATTATTGTTCAACACTGAGTTGATTGATAAAAAAGTCTCAGGCTGCCTGAGTAGTTTAGATCAAGCAATTGTGCTTCACATTTCGAGCAAGATAAATTATTATTGTCTTCTTTTATAAGCTGAGCTTGAGACTAGGAAGGGAAAAGACAGAGGTATGGGCTGTGAGATTCGACACGGCCGGGAAAGGCAGAGTAGAAGCAGAGTTACCGCACATGCCGGGTGTCAATACCTGCGGCGGCACCGCAGCCAGAGCCCCAGCTGGACACACGGCGCCTTCCAGCCCCATCCCCAAGCCTTCTTCAGGCAGAAAAATTAAAAAAGGAAATGGGGCAGAAAGGCTGAAAGGAAGAGGGGGAAGAAGGGGATAACAAGATCCGAGTGCAGGGATTAAGGTCTGGTTGAAAGCAGAAGCTCAGAAACTCCCTTGAGCCCACCATTTTAGATTCAGCCAGGAGGATTTTGCATGTCATCATGCTAAGTGCTGCAGATCCGAATTGCTAGTCCCAGAGGGCAAATACACCACACCAGTCAAGCATTTAGAGTCCCATGCAGTGAAGCGGGAGAGTGTGGCACCTCAGATGAGGTTTCTTGTTGATTAGCCACCAGGGAAACCCAAGGATGAAGAGCCACACCACCCTCTGCAATGTAGGCACTATTCTACAGTCCTGAGGCAGTCACCTCCGCAAACAAGGCATTCACAGGTTAAATTCCATCTGTATTTAATAACCTGAACTGTCTAGCTTTAAAATGCTTATTCCTTCAGCCCATGTCAGAGCTTACAAATAGAAATTAGTCAGGGGCTATTACCTGGCTTTGTAGGCACAAGGTATGGTATGATTTGGCTTGAAGCTATAGAGTTGCACTTTCCTCTACCCCAAAACAGACTCGTGCAAGCAGCTTCACACCTTGACCGAGCACTTTCATGGCACAAACGTGCAAAATAATGCAGGGCATATGCAAAATGTGAAATGGTCTAGATTATCATTTTATGCACAGATGCATGCTCCTGGGGAACGAAAAGCATGGTTTTGAAGTTGCTGAGGTTAAAAAAGAACAAGAGCTCCAAAATGACTTGATTGTGCTTGGTTCCACCCATTATAATTCACGTATATTCATAATATTCAAACACATAAAATTCACAACTCTCCCCAAGCCCACGCTGCCAGGTGCTCAGGTCTGGGTCCTAAACCCTAGTCAGGTAATTCAGCATTCATCCCTGCAGTCAGTTATTAATATACATCCTTTATGGTTTTCCTGTGTAAGACATATTGTAACTGATTTTTACAAATCCGTTGTATGCTAACTGAGAATAATTAAGATGAATAACAAAACGAATTTTAAGTTCTAGTATGAAAGCGATTTAACCCATTTATGGCATGGTGCCCAGTGGCAGCTGATGAGAATACAGCCCTTCAAGATTAGTCTGGAAATTACTATTTCCAATGTTTTGGGAAAAAATAATAAAAGAAAAATGCAAGAATCTATATGCAGCACATTGCTATTAGTAGGAAATATCTGATCAAATTTTATCTGATCAAAATTTAGATTTCCACACCTAAATGCTTTGTTTACAAGGACATAGATTTTGCAAACAAATTTTCATGCAAAAAATTATTTTCATAAAAGTTCCCAGTAATAGCTATTTGAAGTTTTGGGGAATGTGCTGCATTGTGGATATGTGGTTTTTAGGAATGCAAAAAATCCCTCACTCAGAATTGTTCCTTGTACATACTCAAAGTTTAGGTATATTGCTTGAGGACATTAACCTTTTTGTTTAAATTCAACTGTTTCCCCTTCTATTAGTCTCTGAAGCACCAAGAAAGTCTAGAAAGGACAACAGCCACTGGCAGTACTGTTAAATAAACTCTAATGTACTTTGCTTATATTAGTCAGGGCCTAATTCGATCTGCAAAATCTTTACAATAGATTTTTTTTTTTTTTTTTTGGTGCGAGAATGTAAGAAAAAAATGAACCTCTCTGACCTTAGTCTACTAAAATCAAATTGTGGTACTGGCTGTTGGAAAAATAAACGGAAGCTGAATACATTGGATATGAAGCAACATCCCCAAAAGCCCTTAATTTACATGCCATAGTTACTGAGTTACTTCTCTGAGGGTAGTTACTCTCTATAGTATTTAACCATTCAAAGTTGCATGCACTTGTGCTTCTCCATAAGTGTTTCATTTTTAGTAAATAAAGAAGTGTTTCTTCATGCTCATTAGAACATACATTCTCTAGGACAAAATAGCTAAGTCAAAGGTTTGTCCAAATTCATCTGTGGATATTGCCCAGAATTAAGATCTCCCTTTTTCCAGTTGTTCTTTTTTAATTCAGAAAGCTTTAATCCCATTGTATATTTATGTAAATTACAAAGCTGAATCATGATCAAGGAAATCTACATTTGTATATATGTTTAAGCACGTTTCTAGTCTTTCTTATTGTTGAAAATCTTGCCAATATCAGCCCAAAAAGCTTCAACCACTAAGGAAATCTCTGTACCACATCATTGACTTTAAAATCACCTGCTTTTTAAAGCAGTTTAATGACTTTAGTGGCTGAGCTTAGGTGTGTACATATGTGATTTTGACAATACAGTAATGCTTACTCCGAGACTTTTATATGTTTAGATAATTCACTCCTTCCTCTGCATGTTTCAAGCCAGTGAAAACCAAGAGTGTACTTAAGTAAAACCACAGAACTTACCTGCCAGAATATTTTTTTCATTTAACTGGCTAAACCATCAAACTGAGGGTAGTTTTTCTAAGATATTTTTATGTGTTAAATCCCAAACCGGAGAAGAAATTTTTGATTTTCTAGAGTATTTTTTGTTTTCAATAGTTGCTTTTATTTTAAAAATAAAATAAACTTTTGAAGGATTCGAAATCAGGACATAATTTTTACTTATAAATTATAAAATAATTACTGTACAGAAAAAAAAACCCAAAAAAAACTAACAAATAGTATTTCCAGTAAAATTTTGATGAAAACAATGCAGAGATGTTAATGCAAGCCCATGTATTGTTTTGTTCAACTTAAACACATGCTTTTAAGTTGGGAAAAGTTTAAAACAGGTTCTCTGCAGCACACATTTTACCTCTAATGGAGGTAAAATAGTTGGCAGACAGCAAAGAGTCCTTATCTTCCAATACGATACTTCTGTAAAAGAAACATCGAGAGAGATGCTGAGAAGACCCTACCAAAACCGATGCTGAAAGATCAGCTATAAGAAATTAATATTCAGTGGTTTAAAACAGGTATTGCTATAAAATACTGTTAATATGTCTCAGACTTGTAGGCATTTTAAAACGTGTTTTCAACGTGTTTAGAGTAACAACGAATAAAATTAGGCTGGACTTTGACTGTGAATTATACGTTATAGAATAACTTCAGCAGTTCAAAAATCCAGAGACAAAAGTGTTAGTCCTTTGAATTCCAGAGAATGAAGACTTCCAGAACTTGCTTGTCAGGAGTAAATTCTCTAGGATTTCATATCAAAGAGGAGAATTTCTACCTAGGGTGCTGTTAAAGATTTTAGAAAGAAACCTAAACGTGGATTCATCAGTTTCCTAGCAATTTCTCAGACATGAGGACATATTAATAGCAGCTCAGAGAAAACACAAACAAAAAAGAACTCACAACTGATGGCCATAAAGCACTGATCTTTCCCGGTTTAAGGTTTGTAACCCTGGAGAGAGAAAGCTTGCCAAGACGTCAGAAAAGATGTTATCAGAGGAGGAATCTCAGCTTGAATTCTTTTCAAGAAGCAGCTTTGGGTACTTTATTTGAATCAAAGTCTCCTTGTTTGGGATATGAGCTTTGTAATGCAGCTACTGGAAAATAGTCAAGTAGGGAAAAGAGACATGCGGCTGCAGAATCAGGACAGGAACTCTCAAAGGAAGACTAGGGCAAACTGTTAAATTTCTTTGCTGTTTCCATTTCTTTGTGTACTAAAGAGAAACCTTTTTCAGCATAGTTTTTTCCCTTAAAGATCTTAACACAGGTATTGCAATGCTGGTACTGAAATGACACTGATAATAGTGTGATTGCCCTACATTTGCTACGCCAATAAAACACATGCACTTTTTCTCTATGCTATTTTTAGTATTCCATACCTCAACGCTATGGTGTCTATTTTTATGAAGTACCCAGTCCCCACTTTTCATAGAGATTAATTGTTGCCAAGCTTTTTTCTTATAGGTGAAATTTGAGCATGGATGATTATGCTTCGCTGCACATTAAACAGTGACAGAGCGTAAACTTGCCTTAGCGTATTCTTTTGCTGAGGAATTTGCTACCAACTTCTGGAGCAAACATATTGAAGCACAATTTAGATGTCTATGGTCTGAAGTTACAATTCTAAAGCTGTCTGCTTGTTCCCATACATCAGCTTTGCTCAGCTTTCCCAAGGTTTTGACCACATTCTTCATGTCCAAAGTGAAACTTATCAATTAAAGAATAAGTTTTTGAATTTGGAACACTACTGATAAGCAAGCTGGTATGATGATCTATTTGAATATTTTTAATCAGGTTATTAAATAAAATTATTTTCTCAATAAATTCAGATTGATATGAATAAACATAAAGCAATGAATGCGTTTACAATACTGGCACAGAAAAACTTCATGGAAAAGTGGGGGTTTTTTGGCTGAATAGCAGTTGTGGTCTATCCTAAGCTGAAACACATTATTTCTGGCTTTGTATTATTACTGTAAGTTTTTTTTTAAGTCTTTCTTAAAATAGCGATATACAGATTAATACTCATTGCATATCTAACTCCCCAGGTTAGTAACACTGGTATTTAATTTAAGAACCTACAGATTGGGTTGAAGGACAAGTCCACATAGACTAGAAATTTTATCTCACAGTAATCAATGAAGGTTGTCTAGGGAAAAGTATAAAAACAGAACAAGTTTGCAGTGATACTTCCTTAAAATGTTTTCCAACCTACCAACATTTGATGGTCATCCAATTTTTAGTGCTATGAAATTAATTATCTTCACGGTGATTTATGACTTTTTTCTCTCTTTATGCAGCCTACCAAGGTTCTGATGTAAACAGCCAAACAAAAATATGGGATAAATCAGCTGGACAAGAAACTTTCACATATACAATTTTGTGAATTGCTTTTTACTTGTGGTACAAAATGTTTCTCATATAAAATCCTGAAAAATATTACCTTTTTCATATACTATGAAACAATAAATATTGTGTTACAATTTTATTTCTTTTCCTTAAGAAAAAAACCAAAAAAAAACAACAAAACAAAACCCAAGAATCCCTCTGACCTTTACTTGATTTTCATATAAACACTTGAATAAACAATTTTTAATATGAAAATAAAACCATCCGTTCTGAAAATATGTAGATTTATATGCCACATATCTGATTAGCTATTTTTTACCATTCCACTCTGTTTCTTCATTTATTCCCAGTAGATAAAACAATATGGTTTAAATTCACATATTAAAGAGCAATGGCAACAAACCGTCTGTATTTTTGCCTGAGATTATTTTATGCACATGTCCTTCAGTTATGGAAGCACTTCAAATAAACCACTGAGAATGCGCATTGAGCACCCACAGGAAATAGAGGGCTATGTCACTCAGCTTGAGATGAACAACATTTAAACTACTTTTCTTATAGTTTCTGCAGGAAAAAAAACATAATCTGGTATTTCTTTCCCAAGATTAAAATAGCAAGCACACTATCTACAATTAATCTGTATTTTATGACAAGGTTGTCTGATATAGTCCCATTGAAAGGACTGGTTTAGAAAGCTGACTCTATCTGGAAATAAACTTCCAATTTTTAACAGGAGGCATAAGTGAGTAAAATTTTTAATGCTGTATATATCACATTTAAAAAAAAAAAAAAGACTTTGAGCACTAATTACTCTGGTAAACCACTTACATGCCTCATTGCCGGTAGCTGACAGTGTGTATGGAATTCAATATTTTCTTTCCTTTTTTTTTCTTTCTCTTTATTTCTCTCTTGCTCTCTTTCTCTTTCTTTCTCTCACTGTCTTTCTCTTTCTCATTCTCATTCTTTCTCTCTTTCTCTTTTTTCCCTTCCTCTTTTTATTTTTCTCTCTTTTTATTTCTATTTATTTGTCTCTTTTTCTCCTTTTCTCTCCTCCTCTATCAGCCTCTCCCTTAAACTTTCTCTCTGCCTTTCTGCTTTTCTGTTCTTCCTTATTTTTCTCTTTCCCTGTCTCTTTCTCTCTTCTAAAAGTTTCATTAAAACCCTACACAATTACTGAAGTCACCCTATCTATTGTCAATTTAAAAATACAATTATATGGGATAAGATTTATGAATTAATTTTTGGCCTATGAAACAAATTCTAGAAGAAAAGTATCATAAATTTACAGGCAAAATTTAGCAACTACAACTCCAGCTAGTAGGCGTTTTAGGTGACATACTGAGGTATATTAACTACCATCCTGTTAGCTGTCTTCTTTCCTGACTTTGCAGACACCAGAATGACTGCTGAAATATGAAATTACAATAGAACCAGAGAATATACTTCTTCAAAGTGCAATAGTTTTTCAAAGAAATTTTTTAAGGAGGTAAAGGAATAATAACTTACATCAGTGTATCTTTCCAGCACAGATAAAGTACTGGCACAATAAACAGCAGCATATTAAATCATCCTGAGTGTCATTACGCAGCACATGCAGGACAGCCAGGTGATCAGGCCCAGTCAGCACGGGTTCATGAAAAGCACGTCCTGCTTGACAAACCTGATCTCCTTCTATGACAAGACGACCCGCTTAGCGGATGAGGGAAGAGCTGTGGATGTTGTTTACCTGGACTGCAATAAAGCCTTTGAGACAGGTTCCCACAGCATTTTCCTGGAGGAACTGGCTGCTCATGATTTGGATGGGTGTACTCTTCACTGGGTAAAAAATTGGCTGGATGGCCGGGCCCAGAGAGTGGTGGTGAATGGAGTTAAATCCAGTTGGCGGCCGGTCATGGAATCACAGAATCACAGAATGGCCAGGGTTGGAAGGGACCTCTGGAGATCATCTAAGTCCAACCCCCTGCCACAGCAGGGACACCTACAGCAGTTGCACAGGACGGCGTCCAGGCGGGTTTGGAATGTCTCCAGTGTGGGAGACTCCACCACCTCTCTGGGCAGCCTGTGCCAGTGCTCTGCCACCCTCAAAGTAAAGAAGTTCCTCCTCATGTTAAGACGAAACTTCCTATGTTCAAGTTTGTGCCTGTTACCTCTTACAAGTGGTGTTCCACAGGGCTCAGTACTGGGGCTGGTTCTCTTTAATATCTTTATCAATGACCTGGACAAGGGGATTGAGTGCACCCTCAGTAAGTTTGCAGATGACACCAAGTTGGGCAGGAGTGTTGATCTGCTTGAGGGTAGGATGTCTCTACAGAGGGATCTGGACAGGCTGAATCGATGGTCCAAGGACAATGGTAGGAAATTGAACAAGGCCAAGTGCCAGGTCCTGCACCTAGATCATAACTACCCCAGGCAGCGCTACAGGCTTGGGGAAGAGTGGCTGGAAAACTGCCTGGCGGAGAAGGGCTTGGGGTGCTGGCTGAATATGAGCCAGCAGTGTGCCCAGGTGGCCAAGAAGGCCAACAGCATCCTGGCCTGCACCAGGAATAGTGTGGCCAGCAGGACTAGGGAAGGGATTTTCCCCCTGTACTTGGAACTATTGAGGCCCCACCTCGAATACTGTGTTCAGTCTTGGGCCCCTCACTACAAGAAAGACATTGAGATTCTGGAGCATGTCCAGAGAAGAGCGACAAAGCTGGTGAGGGGTGTGGAGAGCAAGTCTTATGATAAGTGGCTGGGAGAACTGGGGTTGTTTAGTCTGGAGAAAAGGAGGCTGAGGGGGGACCTTATAGCTCTCTACAACTACCTGAAAGGAGATTGTAGAGAGGTGGGGGTTGACCTCTTGCTAGTAACAAGCAAGAGGACAAGACGAAATGGCCTCAAGTTACATCAGGGGAGGTTTATATTGGATATTAGGAAAAATTGCTTCACTGAAAGGGTTGTTAAGCACTGGAACAGGCTGCCCAGGGAAGTGGTGGAGTCACCATCCCTGAAGGTAATTAAAAGATGGGTAAACATGGTGCTTAGGGACGTGGTTTAGTGGTGGTTTTGGCAGTGCTAGGTTGATGGTTGGACTTGATCATCTTCAAGGTCCCTTCCAACCCAGACAATTCTATGATTCTATGAAATCTTTATTTCCAAGGGTCTCCTGTTATAGGGAAGTTAAAAGATGGATGTTAACAGCAGAGACCAGTTTTTACACTGATCAAAAAGATCACATCTGAGGTGTTACAGTTGGGAGCAGGCATTACAGAGGGACACATCAGGAATATGCCCCCCAATCTGTGATATTGTATAAACTTTGTAGAACTGTGTAGGCCAAAAAGCAGAAATTGTTGTAACAATTGTTGTAACTCCAAAGTTTTATAAATTTTTATTGTAGTCATTCTCTCTTTTACATAGATGTTTAGCTTCAGGAAAGCATGTAAAAGTCTGCTTGACATCCTAATTCTCACACATGGTCATTCCACTATATTTACAAGAGCAATGAGACAAGTGAAGTTTAGGTTTACCCTAAACGTCATTCTTCATTGTCAGTAATATAAACTAGTTGTTGTTCTGTGTGACACCTTTAAAGAGGTAATAAAACATGGTCACAAATTTAAATCCTTGGTTATCTCCCATTTATATCTATTGGATTACTCATGTTTTCAGACATGTATTCAGAAGAACTTTCTTGGGTCTAGGCGTATGGGACTATTTTTATGAAAACGGAGAAGGTACTTCAATGGACTTTGACTTCAAAATAGCTTACAATCTATTGATCAAAAACTCATAGAGTGAACTGGAAAACCCATTTAATTTTATCCTGAGCCAAAACACAACACAGTTGATTAAACATACAAACCTCAGCCTTGTAAAATCAAATCTGAATGAACTACTAGCTTTTGTGATGTAATTCAAAGAAGAGAATGTCTGGTCAGAAAAAATACATATTCAAACTGAGAAGCATAGGTCATCTGGCCATCAAAAATTCCAGTGAAGTAGTAACCAGGGCGAAATGAGTATTCAATCACACATGCTATAACAGCAACAGGAAGGAAGAGCATTTTTCAGCAGTGCATCACACTGTTTAAGCCAAGACTGATCACATACTTGATGAACAACGAGGCAATGACAGAGCCTTCTTTGTAGGTAAAATCTCTGCAGACAAGAAGGCTGTGGAACAGCAACTATGGCAAAAGGATAAAGCAGTTTGTTTATTCATTTTTTTAACTAGTTAATAGAGCACAAATGTTCTATTTTAAATAAAAGAGTCGCTGTATCATATCCAAATTTAATAAGTCAGAGAGAACAAAGTATAGTTAAAATAGGTTTTTTAAAAGTGTTCCACTTAGCATGTCTAAATAATAAATGCAGATGTACCATCTGTGTTTGGAATGGAAGGTTGTCTACCCACAAATCCATTTAAAAAGGCATTTTTCATGTACACACCAGGGAAACAAAAGTGAAAATAAAGAACATAAAAAGATTTTCAGATATATTCTAGAGACCAGGAAGTCTGTAAAAATATTACAAGAAAGGAGGCAAATCATTGACGCTTATGTTCCTATCACAAATAAATGAGAAAACATATATTTCTGCTTGAGTCACACTAGATTTCTGCCACGTTATATGCCCCGTATTTCCCACATATTTCTGTCTTGTAGCCCTCCAGCCTTACCACAGGAAGCACAGCTTTCTGGGCACTCATGCCTCCATCTGAGAATACATCTGTTTGTCCCTGTGCTGCCTTCAGCCTCGTGCCACGTCCTGCAGCAGCCAGCTGAGCTGGAAGCAGTGGGTTTGGTGGTGAACTCTGAAAAGCACACAGGACATTTTGCCATGTAACATGGTATATGCGTATTGACATCACAAACAAACTTAATAAAACATATAGACAGACAAGGACAGCAGCCGCACTGCCCAAGACGCAGATTGCAAAGGAGAGGATTGGGAAAACGGAGCACCGCCCACTGTAGATTAAGATAAAGTGAGAGACCACCTGAGGAACCTGAAGGTGCACAAGTCCATGGGACCTGATGAGATACATCCGCGGGTCCTGAGGGAACTGGCAGATCAAGTCGCGAAGCCACTAGCCATCATATTTGAGAAGTCGTGGCAGTCTGGCGAGGTTCCTGCCGACTGGAAAAGGGGAAACATAACCCCTATTTTCAAAAAGGGAAACAAGGAAGACCCGGGGAACTACAGGCCAGTCAGTCTCACCTCTGTGCCTGGCAAGATCATGGAGCAGATCCTCCTGGAAACTCTGCTGAGGCACACAGAAAACAAGGAGGTGATTGGCGAGAGCCAACATGGCTTCACCAAGGGCAAGTCATGCCTGACAAATTTGGTGGCCTTCTATGAAGGGGTTACGGCGGCAGTGGACAAGGGAAGATCTGCTGATGTCATCTACCTGGACTTGTGCAAAGCGTTTGACACTGTCCCACACGATATCCTGGTCTATAAATTGAAGAGACATGGATTCGATAAATGGACCACTCGGTGGATAAAGAACTGGCTGGATGGTCGCACTCAAAGGGTTGCGGTCAACGGCTCGGTGTCCAAGTGGAGAGCAGTGACGAGTGGCGTTCCTCAGGGGTCGGTAGTGGGACCCGTACTGTTCAACATCTTTGTTAGCGACATGGACAGTGGGGTAGAGTGCACCCTCAGCAAGTTTGCTGATGATACCAAGCTGTTTGGCAAGGCAGACACGCTGGAGGGGAGGGATGCCATCCAGAGGGACCTGGACAGGCTGGAGAGGTGGGCCCAAGCCAACCTCATGCAGTTCAACAAGGCCAAGTGCAAGGTCCTACATCTGGGTCGGGGCAATCCCAAGCACAAATACAGGCTCGGCGGGGAATGGCTGGAGAGCAGCCCTGTGGAGAAGGACCTGGGGGTGATGATTGATGAGAAGCTCGACATGAGCAAGCAGTGTGCGATCACAGCCCAGAAGGCCAACCGTATCCTGGGCTGCATCAAAAGAAGTGTGGCCAGCAGGTCAAGGGAGGTGATTCTGCCCCTCTACTCTGCTCTCGTGAGACCCCACCTGGAGTACTGCATCCAGCTCTGGAGTCCCCAACATAAGAAGGACATGGACCTGCTGGAGCGCATCCAGAGGAGAGCCACGAGGATGATCAGAGGGCTGGAGCACCTCTCCTATGAGGAGAGGCTGAGAGAGTTGGGGCTGTTCAGCCTGGAGAAGAGAAGGCTCCGGGGAGATCTTATTGCGGCCTTCCAGTACCTAAAGGGGGCCTACAGGAGAGCTGGGGAAGGACTTCTTACACGGGCATGTAGTGATAGGACGAGGGGGAACGGCTTTAAGCTGGAAGAGGGCAGCTTTAGATTAAACATTAGAAGAAGTTTTTCACTTTAAGGGTGGTGAGGCACTGGAACAGGTTGCCCAGAGAGGTTGTTGAAGCCCCGTCCCTGGAGGTGTTCAAGGCCAGGCTGGATATGGCCTTGGGCAACCTGGTCTCGTGGGAGGTATCCCTGCCTGTGGCAGGGGGGTTGGAACTCGATGATCTTCAAGGTCCCTTCCAACCTAAACCATTCTATGATTCTATGATTCTATGATATAATTCCTCCACGCTAAAGGTTCTTTTCCCAATGGGAATGTGTACAAGGGGTTCTCACTCCTACCTAGCTATTAGTTTTGGGTGGCATTCATTGCATCTAATGCTAAATATCTGTGTGATTTGCAATTATGTCTGAGGTAACTACTTAGCTTTCATTGTTAGAAATAAATAGGCATTTTGGGGCACAATTAGTCTGACTGGATAGAATAAACTTTCAGGGCAATTTTCAGGTTGCCCTCAAAGTATCCTGGAAGTATTTACCTCCTCTCGGTCAGATGCCTACCTTTCTGAGTGTCCCCAACATAACTCCTCTTAGCTGAAATTTGCTCATTGCAAGAAGATAACGGAATTAACAGATGAGGAGAATAGGAAAAAAAAATGCTAAGAATTAAGGAAATACATCCAATGAGGCAAAGGTGGGTAAAGGGCAGAAATTATGTTGTTCTAGTGCACCAGAAGTGTTCTAATGAATTACAAAATCATCCTGAAAACAGTGGACTCACATGAAACTGCCATGTTCATGTGTTTATGATGTAAGACAGAATCCTCCTCAGGAATTTGTAGAAAATTTTCTGTGGACTTCAGATTTTGGTTTGAGAGACAGATAACACAATGGCTCAGTAGAGCACTTAGGCTTGAGTCCAGCCTGCAACTCAGCAAGCTGAAATGAAGATTTCTTGAGTCTTAAATTGTCAATAACAATTCTGGGGGACAATGAACTCCTAACTCACATTTCCTGAGTGTTCTTCTATGCACATCACAAAAAAAAGAAGGACCCTAGCTGCAGTATTTCAATATTTGTTTTAAATGTCTATGTTTTCACATAAGGGTTCTAATTCTCTGACACTCGAAACCACGAATCAAGAATTTAACTGTGGAGAAAACCATGGATTAACCCCCATACTTAAGAAATTCCAGTTCGCTCCTTGGTTTAGCATCCAGGTTCAATATATCTTTACTGACATATGCAAAGATATCTCCAAGATTTCACCTGTCTGTTTCTAGAACTAGAAATAGGAAAGGCATAGCATTCCTGGGTTGGATTTGAGCTAATTACAATTTCTGAGATGAAGTTAAGGCTGTTAGGCAGAGCACCATGCTAGCATGCACGCATTTCTTCAGAAGCAAAGGCAGTATCTCTCAACTGCCCTACTCTGTTATGTGAATGTAACAACGTGATCAAGGTAGCTAAGGGAATATTTGCAATTTGGAATATGAGTCAACTTTTTAGATTTGTCTAAGTAGCTCAGACATCCAACTCTGGGTTATAGATTCCTTTTAGGAGACTAGTTTCCTAGTTTTAAAAAAAATCTACAGTCCCTGCCTTTTACATTCTTTGTTGAATTTTTCACAACTGAGGACCACAGAGGTGAATGGAGCTCCAAAATTAGAATGATAAAATCTATTAGGAGATTTGAAACATTTATATGATTGAGAATGTTATTTTTAATGTATTAAACTTCCAGAACATGATCAATAAAGAAATTATCTCTATTGCTATTATACATACTGTATATAGAAGTTACATCAAGCTACTTACAGAATCCTAAACATTAATTAAAACTGACTAGGAATTTGCAGATCAGATATTTTAAAATCAGAATGAAATCAAAAACAAAACTGAAGAAAGGGTGCATTCTACAAGTTTCTTGATTCAATTTATAAGGAGCACTGAAATTACAAAACAATCTGAACTGTTTGACAGATATCAGAAATTAAAATGACATTCTTTAGTTTGAAGAGTTTTCGATGTATTTTAAACTAAGATCAGAACAAATGTGTAACAGAAATAATTATAAAATAGAATGGAATTAAAATATAATGAACTATTTTAATTGCCATAATTCAATATATTTTTAATATTAATTTCCCATAATATCAGCTTTTGCAATTTCGTCAAATACAGGAAGAACCTAGAAAAGTTAAAAAAACCCCCTTATAATAATAAAAAGTAATTTCCTATGTAGTTATGGTTCTGATTAAATAAGTCATGAGTCAACAGCTCAAGAGGTCAATGAAACCAGTGTTCTGGTCATGAGGGCAGCACACCAAAGTTATAAATGAATCCACAATTATACATTGCCTAATTTTTATGTATTTATTATCTCTCTGATGCTCTTTGATTTGTGTTGTTAGTGTAGAAATCCATATGGGAACATGTGAACATAATATGTAAATCTGGATATGCATTATGTTCATGAATAAATTTCTTAATCTCACTCGATTTAGTTACTGGTTGCAACAATTCTTACCCATAATATCCAGAAGGTGTTGTGAGGCTCTGTTCATTCATTAAAAGCATGAAATCTGCTGTGATAGCTTTGCATGAGCAGTGCTAGAAGTCTATAACTAAAGAAAATTATGTGCTCATCGAATTATAACCCATACAGGGGAAAGGGTATTTCTTCTTTATATTTGCATAATCCTGTTTAATAGACTTCAATCATAACTAGGTAAATTGGGAACTTCCTTGTCAACATTTTTAAGTATTACTACTATTAATGATTCTTGCACTAATATTATAACTGGCACTCATTTTCATTTATTCTTTAATTAAATTATTGATTTTATTGACAGCAATCAAATATTTAGAAGTTACAAGAAATACGGTGTTTCGTACTTCTTCGGAGCCAGAATTTCACCCAGAATATTTTATTTGTCTTATTTTGTTAAGATTAAAAAATACTTCTCCCTCACTTTTCCACTGCTTTTCATTTTCTTCAGATTACTTTATTAAGTTTTGGTGTTAGGGCTTTTTGTTTTATTTTGTTTTAAGTTTTCTGCAGGAGAAGAACCTTCTGGGAAAAAGAAAAAAAAAGCAAAAGAAAACTGGGATTCAAAATAAACACTTCTCAGCTGAACCACCCTCAGTAGACCCGCAAACTCCTCCCTTAACATTCAGATATATGACTGTACATGAAAATCAGATGGGCATGAGGAAATGATTCCATTTGCCAAACGCAGTTTTGATCCATATGGCAAACAGCTGCTGTTCAGATGAGCAAATTTCTGAGAATCTAATTTGTTAAATCCAAACAGAGGATCCTGCAGTCAGAGGTAAATACATCATAGCACCTTGCAGTTTTTATTTGCTATCAACACCACTGATAATGCATAGTCTCTTATTATATGCTGTTTCTTTCTTTGAGAGTAACCCACAAGGCAGGAGATAACAAATATATAAGATACAGGGTCTGAGTGGCTGCCATTGCTGAAACATGCAGTAGATGGGAACACAGTTCCTCGTAGTCATAGCAAATTACCACAGACATTTTCAGGAATGTGCGATAATCCAGCGCTTGTACAGAGGGCCATTCCAGAAAGATTTCTTTTTGTTTTATGATGTTATCACTGCCACTCAGCACTAACCTGTTTCTGCCTCATTGTATCTAGGGTAAAACCTGTCAATTGAGTTTATTATGAACAGTTGCAAGGGCTGTTAAAAATCCCACCTTTAACAGCTCAGGGTGTGTATGTGAGGGTAAGGTCCATGCTGTTTCATTGCAGCTTTTTCTTTCATAGGAAACCCTAAAGTCCTTTCTGAATCTATAGCAATGTTTGCATCATTCTTACAGAGTGCTTCCTTTCCCTGGGAAAGGCATGTCATATTTCTTACCATCCACAAAGCTGCCTCATGGAGGGCCTGTCCGGACGTGTCCAGCAGCATGTTAATTTGTGGGGCTTCCCGAGGCAGGATGCTTTGAGTTCTACACTGAGACACCTTCCAGCCACATCTGAAAGCATGACTTCAAACCAACGGGCTGCATGTCTTGTCTCAGGACTCTGCTCTTGAGTGTCCTCAACAACACAGATTTATGCTATGACTTATTTACATAACTTATATAAACACATATAGAGAGATATCCTTTGCAGAGATTGGATTCACACAGAAACTCTTTCTTAGTTAACTTTTGGTCAGCCCTGAAGTGGTCAGACAGTTGGGCTAGGTGATCATTGTAGGTCCTTTCCAACGGAAATATTCTATTCTATTCTAGTCTAGTCTAGTCTAGTCTAGTCTATTCTATCCTACTCAGGATTGTATAAATCTGGTCACTTCACTGCAGCATACGAAGCAACATCATTTGAAAACAGCAACCGGTCTGCTTTCCATGTCTTTCTCATATTTTGTCTTGTGACAATATTAGTTGATGTGCAATTTTTCTCACCAACTTAAGATCACTTACAGGGTTCAGCTCTTTCAGTATCAAATTCAATAATGGCACATTCTTTTATTTTCACAGGTGTCCTGGGAGTATCCAAAGTGGGGAAGTCACAGACTGGGTGAAAAAGAAATAAGATATTTAGTGCCAAATTGTCTCTGGAATAAGACTATAAAAACTAAAGGAGAGATAAAAAAAGAAAAAGAATAAGGCCAGATGGTCCATTGGAAGGCAGTGAAAAGAGGGTTTACTAGTTCTAGTTTGAGCAAGACAAAATCTGAAAAAATGGCTGCTATGTGGATACCTACATTGTTAGGTCAGTAATCATTTCAGTTCATTTTATTTCTGGTAGTTTTACCATTAAGACAAGGTAAGAGGAAAAAACTAATTCTATTTAATTTTAATATACATATTTGCCCAGAATATTTAAAAGTCAAGTTAAAATCCTATTTGATTTTGCATACAGGTCTAACTTAATGAATTAAGTGCGTGAATATATTCCTTTAACTTTCACTCTTGAACCAGATTTAAAGCTGAAGTCTAATTTTTAACCTTACATACCATAACATTTTATGGAGGCTTAAATATAAAAGGAAATCTGACACTCTGTAAGTGCTTGTAATTTTTGTCTGTTGTGAGAGGATATTGTTCCATGTCTTTTCCTATTACTCCTTTCCTAAGTATATTTTTTTTTCTCTCAGCCTTTTCTTCTTGATTGGAACCACTCACTAATGATTAAGGGATTATTTTATATATGCGTTCCTTATGGTTACTTGATTTGTGGCACTACATCATTTATCTCCTCCATCAAAGTCCCTAAATTTGGCTACTCAAGGTAGAATTGTAGTTCTTGAAGAAATCCAGAAAGCCTAACTTTGAACTTCAGGAATTGTCTTGTTTTTAGGAAAGTAATCCCTGTCTTCTTATACTCTGCCTCAGAGACTTCCCTGACAATTATTTTCTTCAGAAGGGAAATACTTCAGGTAAAATGAACAAGGAGCTCCTGGAACTGACCAAAAGAAAAAAGGAGGCCTACAGGGAGTGGAGACAGGGCCGGGTAGCCTGGGAGGATTACAGAGGAATCGTTCGAGCAGCTAGAGAGCGGGTTAGACAAGCTAAAGCCCAGCTAGAACTAAATCTGGCCAGGGACATTAAGACAAACAAAAAATCCTTCTATAGGTATATCAGCGAGAAAAGAAAGACTAGGGAAAATGTAGGCCCTCTCCGGAAGGATACGCAAGAACTGGTCACCCGGGACAGCGACAGAGCTGAGGTACTCAATGACTTTTTTGCCTCAGTCTTCACAGACAAGGACAGCGGCTGCACTGCCCAAGACGCAGATTGCAAAGGAGAGGATTGGGAAAACGGAGCACCGCCCACTGTAGATGAAGATAAAGTGAGAGACCACCTGAGGAACCTGAAGGTGCACAAGTCCATGGGACCTGATGAGATACATCCGCGGGTCCTGAGGGAACTGGCAGATCAAGTCGCGAAGCCACTAGCCATCATATTTGAGAAGTCGTGGCAGTCTGGCGAGGTTCCTGCCGACTGGAAAAGGGGAAACATAACCCCTATTTTCAAAAAGGGAAACAAGGAAGACCCGGGGAACTACAGGCCAGTCAGTCTCACCTCTGTGCCTGGCAAGATCATGGAGCAGATCCTCCTGGAAACTCTGCTGAGCCACACAGAAAACAAGGAGGTGATTGGCGAGAGCCAACATGGCTTCACCAAGGGCAAGTCATGCCTGACAAATTTGGTGGCCTTCTATGAAGGGGTTACAGTGGCAGTGGACAAGGGAAGATCTGCTGATGTCATCTACCTGGACTTGTGCAAAGCGTTTGACACTGTCCCACACGATATCCTGGTCTATAAATTGAAGAGACATGGATTCGATAAATGGACCACTCGGTGGATAAAGAACTGGCTGGATGGTCGCACTCAAAGGGTTGCGGTCAACGGCTCGGTGTCCAAGTGGAAAGCAGTGACGAGTGGCGTTCCTCAGGGGTCGGTAGTGGGACCCGTACTGTTCAACATCTTTGTTAGCGACATGGACAGTGGGGTAGAGTGCACCCTCAGCAAGTTTGCTGATGATACCAAGCTGTTTGGCGAGGCAGACACGCTGGAGGGGAGGGATGCCATCCAGAGGGACCTGGACAGGCTGGAGAGGTGGGCCCAAGCCAACCTCATGCAGTTCAACAAGGCCAAGTGCAAGGTCCTACATCTGGGTCGGGGCAATCCCAAGCACAAATACAGGCTCGGCGGAGAATGGCTGGAGAGCAGCCCTGTGGAGAAGGACCTGGGGGTGATGATTGATGAGAAGCTCGACATGAGCAAGCAGTGTGCGATCGCAGCCCAGAAGGCCAACCGTATCCTGGGCTGCATCAAAAGAAGTGTGGCCAGCAGGTCAAGGGAGGTGATTCTGCCCCTCTACTCTGCTCTCGTGAGACCCCACCTGGAGTACTGCATCCAGCTGTGGAGTCCCCAACATAAGAAGGACATGGACCTGCTGGAGCGTGTCCAGAGGAGAGCCACGAGGATGATCAGAGGGCTGGAGCACCTCTCCTATGAGGAGAGGCTGAGAGAGTTGGGGCTGTTCAGCCTGGAGAAGAGAAGGCTCCGGGGAGATCTTATTGTGGCCTTCCAGTACCTAAAGGGGGCCTACAGGAGAACTGGGGAAGGACTTTTTACTAGGGCATGTAGTGATAGGACGAGGGGGAATGGCTTTAAGCTGGAAGAGGGCAGGTTTAGATTAAACATTAGGAAGAAGTTTTTCACTTTAAGGGTGGTGAGGCACTGGAACAGGTTGCCCAGAGAGGTTGTTGAAGCCCCATCCCTGGAGGTGTTCAAGGCCAGGCTGGACGTGGCCTTGGGCAACCTGGTCTAGTGAGAGGTATCCCTGCCTGTGGCAGGGGGGTTGGAACTCGATGATCTTCAAGGTCCCTTCCAACCTAAACCATTCTATGATTCTATGATTCTATGATAAAATTGTGAAATCTTTATTATTTAAATAGTACTTGTCTGTGAATGGAAGTCATATGGCTTGAAAATGTTTAAGGTGGGGTTTGTTCTTTTTTTTGATGGGGCTGTTAATTGGCTTATTTATATTCTATTCAATGTAAATTCTAGAAGGTATTTCTTTTTAAAAGACTCAATTAGGGCTCTTAAATAAGAAGATTAGCCATCTGCATTAAGCACTACTGAAATCCGTGTTCTCAGGAATATTGAAATAAACCCCGAAGCATTAATAAAGTCCGGAAGGTTTTTGAATATCTCCAAGGATGGAGACTCCACGACCTCTCTGAGCAACCTGTGTCAGTGCTTAGTGACCCTGACAGTAAAAAAAGTGTTTCCTTAAGTTCAGACAGAACCTCCCGTGCTTCAGTTTGTGCCTATTGTCTCTTTTTCTGTCACTGGGCAGCACTGAAAAGAGCATGGGTCTGCCTTCTTCTTCCTCATATTTATATAGATTGATAAGATCTCCTCTGAGCCTTCCCTTCTCCAGGCTAAACAGTCCCAACTCTCTCAGCCTTTCCTCATATGAGAGATGCTCCAGTCCCTTAATCATCTTTGTGGCCCTTTGTTGGACTCTCTCCAGTATGTCCATGTCTCTCTTGTACTGAGGAGCCCAGAACTGGGCACAGGACTCCAGGTGTGGACTCACCAGTGCTGAGTAGGGAGGAAGGGTCTCCTCCCTTAACCTGCTGGCAACACTCTTCCTAATGCAGCCCAGGCTACCATTTGTGGGTTTTTGCTGCAAGGGTCCATTTCTGGCTTATGCTTATCTAGGTGTCTAGCAGGATCCCTAGGTCTTTTTTTGCAAAGCTGCTTTCCAGCTGGGCAGCCCCCAGCCTACACTGGTGCCTGGGATTGTTCCTCCCCAGGTGCAGGACTTTGCACTTCCCCTGTTCCTGTCAGGCCATTTTTCTAGCCTGTTAAGGTCCCTCCAGATGGCAGCACAACCCTCAGGTGTATCTGCCACTGTTCCCCGTTTTATCAGCAAACTTGCTAAGAGTACACTCTGCCCTGTCATCCAGATCATTAATGCAGATGTTAAACAGGATTGGACTTTGTACTGACCCCTGGGGTACACCGCTGGCTACTGGCCTCCAACTAGACTCCGTGCCACTGACCAGCACCTCTGGGCCTGGCCATTCAGCCATTTTTGAATCCACCTCACTGTCTGCTCATCCAACCCGTACTTCATCAGCTTCTTCACAAGGAACTAATGAGAAACAGTGTAGAAAGCCTTACTGAAGTCTAGGTAGACAATATCCACTGTGCTCCTCTCATCTACCATGCCAGTTATTTCTTCATAGAAGGTTATCACGTTGATCAAGCATGACTTTCCCTTGAGGAATCTGTCCTTACCACTCCTGATCACCTTGTTCTTCATTTGCCTGGAAAAGGATTCCAGGATTAGTTGCTTCATCACCTTCCCAAGGACTGAGGTGAAGCTGAGTGGCCTGAAGTTTCCTGGGTCCTCCTTCTTGCCCTTCTTGAAGACAGGAGTGATGTTAACTTTCCTCCATTCCCCAGGCATCTCTCCCAGCTGCCATGACTTTTCAATTATAATTGAGGATGGCTTTGAAATGATATCAACCAGTTTCCCTAATGCTCGTGGGTGCATCCCATCAGGGCCCATGGACTTTTGTATATGTCCAGTTTGCTTAAGTATTCTTTGACCTGATCCTCTTCCACTAAGGTCAAATATTCCTTTTCTCCGCACTTTTCCCAGTCTCTGGCACCTGGAATTCCTGAAGGCCAGTCTTGCTAGTAAAGACTGAGGTGTAGAAGGCATTCAGTACCTCAGCTTTTTCCATGTCCTGTGTCATGAGGTGCCCTATTTCATTCACTGGTGGGCTCACATTTTCCCTAGTCTTCCTTTTGTCACCTATGTACCTTGAGAAGCCCTTGCCTTTGACATTCCTTGCCAGATTCAATTCCAGGTGGGCTTTGGCTTTCCTAACTGCAACTCTGCATGCTTAGACCATGTCTCTGTATTCTTTCCAGGTTACCTATCCCTGCTTCTACCATCTCTATACCTCCTTTTTGTGTTTGAGTTTTGCCAGAAGCTCCTTGTTCATCCATGCAGGCCTCCTGGCATTTTTGCCTGACTTCCTGCTTGTTGGGATGGACCCCTCCTGTGCTTGAAGAAGGTGATCCCTGAATAACAACCAGCTTTCTTGGGCTCCTCTTCCCTCCAGGGCCTTATCCCTTGGGACTCTACCAAGCAGAACCTTGAAGAGGCCAAAGTCTTTTCAATTTCTCTCTATGACTTCAGGAGGAGAATCCATGAGTCATACTTTCAGACCAGAAATTTATCAAGATGAGGGGGATTCCAATCCAGACTTAGACACATGAATTTGTGTGTCTACTTTAAATATGTACGTGCAACTAAACTCATTATAATCTCTGCAAATGTAGGGGACAAATTACATAATGTTTCTAAATACAGGTAGATATCAACATTGGTTGAGATTCCCCGGAGTAACATACCTGACCTCCTACTTGCTGATACATTAGAGTATGGATCTCCCATAATTTTTTTTGTGATATCTTTTAAACCTATGCAATGGTTTTGGACACTCCACAGCATCTTAGATTGCACTAGCTAACTATGTATATGCAACTGGATCAAGTCCTGTGGCAGTATAGTCAATAGAGTTAAAAAACCCTAGTCAGCTAACCAGATTTAGTGTCTTCATTTGAGTCATGTGAATGCAGACCTCTACTGATGGTAATGGGATCTTACACATATAGCTCATACACAGACATCTACATCACAGACAACTAAATTTAGGTATCTAAATTTAAGTTGAGTTTCTTTGTAAACATCAAAATTTCATGATAAAAAATGCCAGCAAAATTTTGGTTTATTGCATGTTACACAGTAAACACATTACAGTATTTTTTAAAGATACTAAAAATTACTCTTTAAAAGTTTTCTTACTTTTCAAATACATACCTTATAAATATTTTAGAAATTAGAAACAAACACCATGTTCTTTGTGCATTTTTTAATGAAATGGAGGGGAAAACTCACAGGAAAAATATGACTCACAGACAATTCATAAAGCTAGATGCCGCCCAAATAATGAAACACTTGCTTCTTTCAGTTTAATTAGCATTCATTCCATGACAGGTACAAATGATATTCCCTTCTTTCCTCAGCTTTGGGTTTGCAGACAATAAAAGTCAGGAAGTTAGATCAGATCAGAGCAACTGTCCAGCCTTGCTCCCTAATCCGAATTACCAGGAGTCAAGATTTTGACTCACATTGCATTCATGCCCGCAGATTAGTTTAGACACAACCTGTGAGATTGATATAACCATTCACTGTAACCTGCCAATACTGTAAAGCGAAGGGAGAGGGAAAAAGAGAAGAAATGAGATGTAAATGCCACTGAATCAACACAAGGCACAGAAAAGCTGTGCTAGCTCACGATAGGACAGTACACCTACTATGGGTAAGTTTGAGATATCTTTCTCAGAAGAACAGGAAGCAGAAAGTAAAACTGAAATGCAGAACGTGGATCTCAAATTTACATTATCAGTATTAGAGCTAATCAGATGTCGCGTTACTCAGCTGCACATTGCCTCACATTTGGGTTTGTAAGACAGTCAGGTTTTAGTCTTGAATAACAGGACTTTTTATTGTAAAGTTTTTGCATCCTTCTAAATGATTCTCCCTTATAGAGTTTCCAACCTGGGGTCAAGGACTCCAAATCACTTTTTATTTTGCCAGCTTGCACATTTTTAATTCTTGTTCTCTTCTTTAATAATTTAATCTTTTTAAACATTTTGCATTTGAATTCTTTCACCCTGTTATCATTTTACTGCTGCCAAAGACAGCAGACTGAATGCATGATTATTTTCATTTCCATTAATATCACCTAATACTGTAGCCAGATTAAAAAAAATCATGTTTCACCAAGATTTATTATGCATAAATACTAAAAATCTACCTATATATATCTGCTATGGGTTTCTTCTTTCTAAAGAGCGAAACAAGCCAGTTTTCATCTTCAGATAATCTACCTTTACATGATTTTTTCATATCAAAAGCATAGTAAGGAATGCAATGAAAAGAACATCATTCTTTTCAGATAAGTGACCTGCACAATGAAGAAATAAGAGGGTTCCTTTGGCATATTCTCAGGGCACCCATTTCAATGTAGAGAAAAAGTGGTTGATAGAAGGGCATCACTCTATGAACTTAATTGTTTTAGGAACTTACAGAAAGTCTGTGTTGTTAAAGTTCTTAGGAAGTCACATTTGAACATATTTCAATATAAGAATGATGAAAAAATGGAAATATTAAAAATCTATAAAGAAATATATTGATAAATAAATAAATCTTCACCTTATGATTGTCCCATCGTAAAGACTTTCCAGAATTTTATTGCTCTGATTCTTAGAAATCTTTGTATTATTAGTGTTTGGCTTTCATGCTAAAGGTGCTCATGGCCAATTTCTTGTGCTTGAAATGCAGCTTATCTAAAAATACTTTTCTGCCTTCCTGTAATTAATAGAGATGTATTACCAGGGAACAGTAATATCTCTCTGTCTTTTCTCAGGACAAACGGACTGAGTTCTTTCAAGCAGTGTTCGTAAAGCCTAAATTTAGCTACCTGATCTTTCGCTGCTTCTGCATTTATGACTGATGAACTATAGGATAATTCTCTGTTATGAGATCCACATGTAAGTCTGGGCAAATTGTACTGTTGAATTTCATTTTATTCCTAGCACATCAGTCCTCTAACTCTTCGTTTGTACAATGACAATGTTTCTATTTAATCTGCTTGATGTTAAGATTTCTCCTAACTCTACCTCAGGGCAAGATACCTGGACCAGAAGGGAACTGTGATATGTTCCGGGTAGGTCATCAATGAAAACAGTTCAAGAACTGGGACTTTTGGTAGTATGTAGTATAATGTGACACCCAATCTAAAAACACCCAACATCTCCTAACATGCTACCGTTAACAAGCTCTATAGAAACATGTCTGTTTTTTATTTTGTAGCCACTAATCAGAAATACTAAACAACATTATCTCCAAAGAACTGCACTGTCTCTACCCTGATAGTTATCTTCACCATAATCTATTGTTATCTTGCCTTCACAAATGCATAATTTATTTCATTGCAGTAAATTTAGTAGTTTCCTATGTGACATAATATCAAATGCTCTTTGGATATATTCACTGCCTAGAATACAGTGTTATCAAAAGGTTCCTGTTGGCATGTGTCCTGGTTTGAGGTAAAACAGGACCAATTTTGTTCAGTAACTTTGCTTCTTAGCTGGGCCTCTTCTAACTACTGAAATTAACAGCATATTGTGCAGACAGTGTTCGCTCTCTCAGAGTGATAAGATCTATGTTTATAGCTGATGCCACGGCATGGTATGCAGAGAGGCTCTTGCTTATACTTATTGCTATAACACCCAAAGCCAACCAACTTTTTACTTCCCCTGTTGGAGAGTTGGAAGCTGAAAAGCACAGTGGGGTAGGGGGAGTATCTGTCAGTCCCATCTGGGGTCCCCCATGTCCCCAGTAGCTGATTTGGCCTAAACCACGACAGCATGACATGATTAACTTTGATAAACTCATTGTGTATTATCTCATTTTCTGTTTATTGTGAAATCTTCAATTACTCTTTCCTCCAGGTGTTCCATATTACAAAGGTTAAACAATTGTTCCTCAGCCACCCAAGATCTCATTATTCTTCTTTTAAATACAAATTCTGCATTGTATAGCTTCTAGTTATAAAAGACAGTCTTCAACGTGACAAATGTTTTATTATTTCTTGCTACATTTCATGAGTCAGTATTCTTAAGGTTCTGAAATGATTCTTACCAGCCCTCCCAAATTCAGCGTATAACTTCACAAGACACAAATGCAGGCACCGCCCAAAAACCTCCTACTCATCAATGGAAAGACAGGGATTTTCAGACACCAATTTAAATGATTGGGAGTTTGAATTGCTGTTTGTAGAGACTTTTTTTCCATTGATTTTAAAGGAGCATGGGAAAACCAGGCTTCTGGTTGCTGTGCTTAAGTGCTTAACACTGAGGAAACTCTGCCAGGGCCCTGAGTGCACTCAGGGGCCCTCATGTCCCTGCCTGCCCCAGGGCTGCCCCTGCTCTGCCCAGGATGCCATTCCAACCTCTGGGGCCACCAGTGGTTGCCCCAGAGGGGCTGTAGGACACCATCTCCAGCCCTGCCACAGCCCTGTCCTGCCTGTCTATGGGTCCTGCTGAGCTGGGACCACCCTACTGGCTGATGTCCCAGCCTGGCCTAGACCCATCCCTGTCCCCAAGACCCTGCGCGGTCATCCCGGACTGGGTCTGACCCTGGTTCCCTCATTGGCGTGGATCCTGACCCCAGCCTGCAGGCCAAAGGCACGGCCTGGCCTTGGACTGTCCCTGTCCCCTGGGAGGTGCCCGATGCCCGGGGTTGGGGCTGCCCCGGCTGTCCCCCAGCCTGCCCTGCCCTGGCTGGGGGGGACAGGCCATGGCTGCCGGTCCCTGCCCCGCCGCCTCGGGGAGCCCCTGACACCCCCAGCCCCAGGCCCAGGGAACCACCGGCCCTGGCCCACGCAATGCCCTGACTGATTTTGGATCTGGGATTTACTTCCATTGTATATGTGGCACTTTTTTTTCCTATCTATCTCCTCATTCCAACAGTTACTCTGTTGAATGTCAGGGTTTCACGCCATGTTAGATTGTGTTTTATCTCTACCCTTCACTGAACAGGAATCAAACTTCCAACTTTTAGACATTATTAGAAAACCTTTTTGCTCACTTGTTTTATTTTCCTTTGTAAAGGCAAACCCAGCTTGATTTTTCAAAATTGTCACTTTGTGCATGCACTTTTTAAAGTACAGCTTCCTTTAATGATCAGTCCTGTTTCCATTCCAGATAGGCTCCCTGTTTACTTCTAGTATCCTTTTTATGAGATGGTTGTTTATCCAGTTAGGCCTTTAAAAAGCTTTCTTAAAAGTTTTTTTTCTCTTTGGATGAGATGCGAGTCCCAGATAATTTTTGTACATTTGACTTCAAGTCTTGTTCCCCACTGAAGTTTTTGAGCTACTTAGTCCAGTTAACTTCATTAATTAATTTTCTTATTTGTCAAAGTTTTTACTTTGGAAACAAAAAACAAAACAAATCCTTAGCTCCTGACCCATCCTGCTGAAGTCATTTAGAGAGGAATGAGCGCAGGATGGTAATACTTCCCCCTGTTTGCACAATGTATTTGCAAAGTGATTTATACTAGTCCAGTCAAAATGCAAGCACTTCTGTTGATATTGAGTTTAATTGGGCACAGTAATGACTAAAGGCTTTTAAAGGTCACTGCATCCAGATGTTCAGCTATTAGTCACCATCACCCAACAAACTTTCTACAGTAAATAAAGATAAAATAAAGAAACACTGCAACCTTCAACAAAATTAGTGTGTGGGACTGGTAGGATTATACACTTCTGCTTTTTGGTCAGCTATGTTCAATTCCCCCGGAACACAAAATCTGACTGAAAATAGATTTTACCCTATAAGGAAGAATGATCCTTTGCTTTATTCAGGCAAGTAGGCTTTACTTTCATGAGTAGCACAATTACAGTTTGAAACTTACAGTCTTTATAACAATTCTGGTATTATACACATTGAATGATCAGGGTCTTTCTTCATGAACACTACAATGTGTGTAACCTCTTGCCTGTGAAAGTTTAAGCAACTCACAACAGCTTCCTCAGTACAGTTTAGGAACTAACACTGAAAATGGTTTTCTTTAGATTTCAAACATTCATCCTATTTGAATCAAGGTTTGTGTTCATGACCCTTGGCTTATTAATAACTAATTTCTTTATCTTTTAAAATAGATTTTTACAGAAATTGAATCATTAATTTCCAGAAAGCAGTTTTTATAAACTACCTCTGATAATATTTCATACAGCTACAGAGTATTTTCATGTTAATCTAAAATAATTTTTCAGACTTTTTTCTACTGTCTTCCTAAAGACACACATAGGCCTTTTAGATTTTTGTAAGAGCTCTATGTTTCAGCTTCTGATATTACTCAGAGCTTGAATAGATACAAGGAAATTGTCACCGCTTAGAAACTAGTGCAGGATTTAGTTTTAGTATCTGAGAAATCCAATTTTTTCATTGAAGTTGTTTTAATTTTAGGAGATTTTAAAATAAAATTATTTAAAATGTCAGTGCTCAACCTTCTCTTCTAGACATAAACTGGCAAAATTTATTCATTCTGAGTGAATGGAAACGTAACCAGGAATTGAAGCTACTACTGAACAACCAAATGCAAATGCTTTTCATATGCAATTAGAATCCACATAATCAAATGTTATGAGAACATTTTTTAGATACTTTTGTTTATCATGTTAAAACTTACATAAGTTCTATGAGAAATCTCTAATTTTAGTTAGGTATATACCATGGAGCATTCATACACAGAAGAAGGAAAGAAATGCTATTGAATCTTCTTTCCAATCCATCTTTACCATGTTGCATCCAAAAGTCTGTGCTCCTTATTTATCAGCACTCTGCTTCCCCAGTGAGATAAACAGCATTCTTTAAAAGATATATTGCCAGACTTTACAGTAGAATTCATTTGCTGGAGTGATAAATCTAGAGCTAAGCCAGAATACAGTCTCATTTAATCTGAGAACATTGTCACAATTTATGTAATGGGCTGCTCTAAAGGTTAACAAGAAAACATCCTATCTCTCTTTTCAAATGTCAGCCAAATATTTTATAGATTTCTTTCCATCCCCTCTTGTAGCCCCTTTAGTTAAATTAGCGCAGCTGTCTGAGAGATCAGATTTAAAGCCTTTCAATGTTCCCTTGATCTGAGAACAGATGCCTCAGGAGTATTGCCAGGCAAAAGGTAAAGTGTACTAGTGCAGCATGTTTTCTAGGCACATTATATACACAGAATTGGTAGGTGGGTAGGTAAGGATGCACTTTGTCTGCTAAGAGACTTTTAAAATCCTGGAAATGAGTTTACAGTGTCCAAAAGCAGATCCAGCTAAAATACACTAGGCCAAAGCGTCCTATATCTATAGGAACACCTGATAGAATTTTGGTTGGTTAAAAATCCAGTGAAAAATTAGTTTGACAAGATGACTCAAATTTAGCAGTGATGATGGATGGCAATAAGTGTACTTTACTTTACAAAAGAGCAATTTGAGACTCTGGAGAGCTCACATGAAAACATGATCTCTAGGCACACAGCAAGGAAGAAGTGTTTTCCATATTCTTGATATTTTACCTTTGCGAGCTGTAGAAGATATGTAGCATAATTTTCAAATAAAAGACTGATCCTTATCCTACTTTGCCAAAGAACAGCTGTTGAACTGTAATTTTTCTCAAGGCCTTCTTCCATACAAGGACCCTCCATATATGGACCAACAATGTTCTTGGTTCTGCTCTAGTCCCTAAAGGGATTGGTCAGGGAGTCATCAGATAAATCCTTTCTATATCTAATCTTATTATGGAAAATAAATCAACATAGATGGGACATGTGCATATTCAAAATAAAGAGCCATATTTTTTATGTCAACAAGCCCTAACTTGGCCAATTCTTGTTTTGCAAACACTGAATAAATGGGCTAATAGAAAGACTGAAATAGCTAAACCATACATTCAGTCTTTGAACTGACAGAACCATACAATTTTTGAATATGTCATAGTTGTAGAACAAAATAATATTTAAACCTTACTGGGCATTTCATAGGATCTAAGGTTTATTTAGCACATTGTCCATTTTCACCTGGCCAGAGTGACTCAAGGACCAGCAGACAGTCTATGAATAAAAAAAAATTATACAGTGTTTGTGTTTCATTTTTCATATTGCAATACTTTCCATGTCTGAATCATCAGTAAGGTTGTCATCTTTAAGGATGACAACCAGTAAAAGTATTTTATAAATTATTGTCATAGTGTGGTCAATTATAAGCACAGAAATGTGTTTTATACAAACATAAGACATTTATGAACATGAGATGATCATACCTAAGTGATTGTGAAAAGATCAATACCATACAGTTGGGGCAGAGACACAGTGTATCTTACAGGCATACACTGAAGCACCTAAAAAGTGCTACAAATAAAGCAGTTAAAAGTGTTATCCTATAGTGCTGCTGTTGGCATCTGCCAAAATAAATGGAACCTACTTTACTAGAAATTGTCATCAGTTTCTCATTTGTGCTGTAAAATTAGCAACTCCAGCATTGTTGGGAACAGGGAGGAGAAAACACACTACAGTTTGAAGTTTTCTGAGCTTTAAAAATGTTTTTTCAAACACTTGGTGTTTTACTACATTAGCTTAAGCATTGTGAAACATCCCATCCACCCTTGTAATTAAGCTACTGTTTATTTGTTTTTATGGAGTTTAAATTAAAACCATGATTTTTCCTACCTAAAGGGAAGCCAGAGTTGAGCAAACATCAAGAAAATCATAAAAGAGAAACTTCTGTATGATGTTGCTTGTTTTTTCCTATAAAATATAAAGGGTGAAATCCTAGCCTATTGAAGTCATTGGGAGATTTGTAATTGACTTTGAAGGGCCGAGATTTCACCCTTAAGAAACAAGGCTAAATTTTCCAAAAGCAGGCTCTGATTTGGAGTTGCTTGTATGTGCCTGCTTGATGCTTTGACTGTGCTGAGCTTTAAAGCTCTAGAACTCAGAGTTGCTGATGCTCAGCACCTCTAAAATAGGCTCTCACTTGTCTTAATTTGGATGCTTAAATCATCACTGCACCAGGAATTAAAAGCTGCCTTTGGAAATTTTTAGCCTACTTCTTTAAAAAGGGTTTGAAAAAAACGTACTGTGCATATCAAAACCTTTGTTATTGTTATTAAAATAAGCTGTGCGGACTAAATTAATAGCAGAAGTGAAAATTGGCAAGAGATATAATAATGAAAATAGAAGTTTTTCAGTGTTGCCCTGTTTTTTGTAGCCCTATTTCATTGGACATGTTGAAAAAGGGGAAAAGAGCTAGTGGGATACTTCCATCAGACTCTATTAAGAGATAAGAAGAATCTGAAACTGCAGAAAACAGAAGTAGCATATTTACAGCACTTGCAAGGGAAAGGTAGAGAAAATGGATTTGTTTAAAGGGCACATTTAAATTTAGATTAGCAGTTTCTTACTGTTTAAACAATTTCCTCATCACAAACTGTATTTTTTTCTTCCTGAACTCATGTGCTTACCGTGTTGCTATCAATCATTAGCAATAGAAACCTATAAGTAGTATTGTATGCAATTGGAAATAAAAAAATCTTTAGACATATGGTTGAATTCTTGAAGGTGTACGCAAAAGGTACCAAATCTCTGCTTTGCTGTCTCCAGCAGGTGTTATTTCTCATGCTACCGCCTTTGTTGCAACCACAGGGCATAGCAGAGGAGAAAAGGGGAGAAAGGACAGGACTCTGCTGGCTTAAACACTGGCTGGATGGCCGGGCCCAGGGAGTGGTGGTGAATGGAGTTAAATCCAGTTGGTGACTGGTCAGAAGTGGTGTTCCACAGGGCTCAGTACTGGGGCCAGTTCTCCTTAATATCTCTATCAATGATCTGGACAAGGGGATTGAGTGCACCCTCAGTAAGTTTGCAGACCACACCAAGTTAGGTGGGAGTGTTGACCTGCTTAAGGGTAGGAGTGCTCTTCAGAGGGACCTGGATAGGCTGGATCGATGGGCTGAGGCCAGCAGTATGAGGTTCAAGAAGGCCAAGTGCTGAGTCCTGCACTTGGGCCACAACAACCCCATGCAACAGCACAGGCTTGGGGAAGAGTGGCTGGAAAGCTGCCTGGCAGAAAAGGACCTGGGGTTGTTGATTGACAGCCGGCTGAATATGAGCCAGCAGTGTGCGTGGGTGGCCAAGAAGGCCAATGGCACCCTGGCCTGTATCAGGAATAGTGTAACCAGCAGGGCTAGGGAAGTGATTGTCCTCCTGTACTTGGCACTGGTGAGGCCACACCTTGAGTACTACGTTCAGTTGTGGGCGCCGCAATACAAGAAGGACATTAAGGTGTTGGAGGGGACCCAGAGAAGGGCAAAGAAGCTGGTGAAGGGTCTTGAGAATAAGTCTTACGAGGAGCCTCTGAGGCACTTGCTGTTGTTTAGCCTGAAGAAAGGGAGGCTGAGGGGAGACCTTACTGCTCTCTACAGCTACCTGAAAGGAGGTTATAGAGAGGTGGGCGTTGGTCTCTTCTCGCAACTTACAACCAACAGGACAAGAGGAGATGGCATCAAGTTGCACCAGGGGAGGTTTAAGTCAGACATTAGGAAAAACTTCTACACTGAAAGGGTTATCAAAGACTGGAACAGCCTGCCCAGGGAAGTGGTTGAATCGCTGTCCTTGGGTGTATTTAAAAGCCTTCCAGATATGGTGCTCATGGACGTGGTTTAGACGTGGGCCTGGCAGAGGTCCTTCCTTTTTGCTACATCAAAAAGAAGGCAAAGGCCATACTAGGATAGGTCACCTGCCAGGCCAGGATAGTTACAGGGCACCAGAACCTACATCCATGGGAAAACAAAGATTGATGTGGTTATCATCACCTTTGACTCCCTCCCAATAACGTTATACAGCTGAGGTGTAAGTGCAAGTCTAAAGCAAAGCTTAAACTCATATCTTCAGCACCATAGCAGATGGAACTGCTAAGTCTGCCACCAGACCTTTACCTCAACACCTATCCTACATCTCAAATACAAAGAAAGGATGTTCCTTGCTAACAAAATGAGATTATTTGATGGCATGTCCAAGACAGAACACTTATAGGAGGCAAAATTGAGGACAGTTGTTGAGGACAGTCTAACTTGATGGGTGATTCTTCTCCTAGTGTATTAGCTAAGTAGATCAGAAGTACTGTTCTGGGGAAAAAAAGACACAAACGCTCAAGCTGATGTCTGCTTTCTTTTCTTAAACACACTGGAGTAAGTAATTAGTTTCAAAATTATGTCAGTTATGATGTTTACTATTTGGATCATCTTAGCTTAATGGAACATCCTCCTCTTGGATATAATTTCCCCCCTCTTACACTATAATTGTTCTGAGCTCCAAAAGGCAAGATTTTATGGTCAGTACAAGTGAGGTCTTGATTAGAGTGAAAATGCATATACATAAAATTTTTTTCCCTGTATTAAAAAATTTCCACATCTTGTGCCTTTTTTTAAAAAGGTCAGCCCAAGAAATAGCTGAGGTTTAAAAGTTTCAACATGACATGGAAATAGTTGACACTGTACTGCAATGTACAGTCTTGTTCCAGACAAAACCAGATACATGATTTGAAAATTGCCTGATGAGCACTCTTAGGACTGAGGTCCTCTTTTTTTTTTTATTAACTTGTGCAGGACTTTATTCTGTTTCCAGTTCATTTTACACAATCTTAGATATATTTGTGCAGAATGAAATTAAATTTGGAGATAATAAACCAGTGTGTTTCCAGCAAACTTTGTAATCAAAGGAACCAAATCATAATATTAAGTCTAAATTAATTAATCACTAAGAATTATATTTCAGTAATATATAAACTATGAACATGTTTGCTATTAAAACATTTTATTGGGTAATGTCCATTTTTACACAATATAATGAGTAAAAACAGTTTGAAATTTCCTGACCTTAAAAATGTTTCATATCTGTTGTGTACAACTGCAGTTTCTAAAAGTAAATTCTAACTTATTTCCCCCGAATATATGTACACTTTTTTAAAGAGATATTATTATTTTATAGGAGGAACATTCCAACAAGATCTAGCAATAATGAATATTGAAAAATGTTTTCCAGTGTGTAATACAAGGAGATGTAGACCTTGTGTATAATCTGAAAATCTGTAAGAACCATAATCTGTACAGTCAAATACATGTAGATAGTACATGATTTAATGCTTAAGAGAAATGCTACACAGGATCGTTAAAAATGTCTGCAAATGGAAACTCAACAAAATCGGACCTAACCACATTACACACTCTGATATATTGATGTCAGAAAGACCAAAACTTCTACAATAAATCCTCTGTATTACTAGAAACCCATGATGAAAATGAAATTAGAATAAGAATACAAAAATGCACAAGTATCAAAATACTATGCATATATCAGAAGCATTAGGGGAAAAAATGTCTGTTATAGTGGAGGAATTTTTAATAGCAAATAAAAATATAAGCTTGCAAGGCAACTATCAAATAAAACTTTTATTTAATTACATATGATCTATATTCTGATTCTTGTACATCTGTGTTTGCATCTCTACATTTTATTATGGAATTTTCAAAAAGGCAAAAAGGAAAATAGGTAGTAATATTCAAATCACACTGACTTTCCCCTTGACTTCTTTGAAAACCCAAAGGAAAACGTGCAGTCTGCTACCCTCGTTAGCCTGCTAATTAGTCTTGTTGAAGACAGACAGGAATGCTAAGTTGTACTGGTTTTCCATAAAGGTATGAGAAGATGACATATTTGTGACTAAGTTCACATTAACAAAAATTGTTCTTCCAACTCAGTTATCGCACTGATTTGACAAACAAAGTGTGTCAGCAGTTCGTGTCTCAAAAGACACATGTTGTTATGGTTAAATTTTTTTAACAGCTTCATCCCAAAATCTGAACAACTGGACCAAATTCTAGTCTCCATTATACTGTGGAATATTTAATCAAAGAAAACAGTTCATTCAATAAGACATTCTCAAGCAGATCATAGACCATAGAAAAATCTCTGTTTTACTAAATAGTATATACTCACATGTTGAATCTTAAGGCCAACTATGATGATTTTGAGGAAGAATAACACTCCCAAATGGATAAACAAAGTGGCACTAAGATTTGTATCAACATTGTGCAAGAGTGGAGGAAATCACAATTAAGTTTTTTTCCATAGCTGGAGTTGGCTGGAGCTGGAAAATGAGTTGTTTTGGAGGTAGAGTGTGGACAGGATTTAACTGATATCTTATTCTCATATTTATAAAAATATAGGTAGGCTGAGGCCGCTGCATATGTCATTAATCAAATTTGTAATTGCATTATTAAAAAAATTATAAAATGATTCACCATGTCAAGAATCATTGAATGTGAAGACTGCATTCTTTCTTTGATCTCCTTTTTCAACATTATTGTTTAAATTCATGTTCTCGTAGCATCAGATAGCACTAACAAAACCAATTGATCAGTAAAGTAAGGAATACTTAAACGAAGATTAAAATCGCACTAAAAAGAGACACTCTTACAGTGGGCATGTTATGTAAATCTATTTATGTCTGTTAATCAAAATGCTCAGACAATGTTCACAGTTAAAGTTACATAGAAATGTGCCCCACATACTTTTGAGGGCACAATTTCATTACATTTAAGAAAACAGGCCTTTTTTTGTGCGGTGGGGTCCAAAAAAAAAGTCTACAATTAAATAATGTTAATTAGTAACGTTATTGGTCAGATATTCTGAATAGCATAGGAGTGTGTATTTGCTTTGAAAGCCAACTGTTCTAATTAAACATTGTATTCTAGCCTGTCAGTAAGTAAATTTCCATTCTAGACTTTGTTTCACAACCCAAAAATTTTTTTAGGCAAGATACTTACTTAAACACATCTGTATACTCTATGGTTTGATCTAAAAGGAGCCACAGTGATGTGTCACAATATCTGTGACAATGATGTGACACATTAGCTGTTTTGTGCTTTGTTCATAGGCGATATTGCTTGAGTTTGGCATCATCCTTCACTCTTCCAGTAAAGCCATGGTTGTGATATTTCTGAGTGAAACTGAAGTAGTATTTTAGCTGTTCTGATTATTTTTCCCTTTTCAGGGATTGTGCCACTACTTTATTGTAAGAACACAAAGACTAGCAGAAATCATAAAAATGGATAGAGAACTAGTAAAAGGCCACCCATTTCAAAAAAACCCAAATCAACAGAGAAATAAAAGTAATAGGATTCAGGGTGCCCTTTTACCCTTTAATCTTCCCCATGACATGGTATCTCATGAATCATGTCTCTAAGGGACACTGCTGATGTCAGATAAGAACATTCAGTCACTTTTTTTTAAGGGGGGCAACAAAAAAAAGGGTCACACGTTGCATTTTTAAATTTGGAAAGTACTGCAGAGTGGATCCAAACAAAGCAATAAAGGGGTACAACAAGCCGTCAATTCAAGTATAGGCTTCATAGCAAAAAAGTACCAAAGGAAAAGTAGTGCCTCAGTGTTCTAATTTCCCTTGTTGGTATTTTTGTGTCCTTTTCATACACACTATGAGGTGATTATTCTTGTAATTGACTTGTATTAAAAATGTTTTATACAGAATTGGTGAACAAAAGAGAAAAACAATTAAACAGAGGTCTAACTCAGATATTATTAAAATATTTGCCTAATGGTTAAGCATGTGGGCAGTTCCATCGAAATTTACTCAGATGCCTTTTTGAATAATGCGAATAACTGGGATAGAGAGGTCAGGCACTGAAGTCTCAGGGAGACATGGGCTGAACTTCCATCACTGTGTGCTGGGAGCACACTTGTCAATATTATAATGTCCTACACAGACCTCAGACCAAGTCTGAGAGACTAGAGACGATACAAAAAGAGAGTGGCAGTACCTGTTTTGTAAGGCTTACACTCTGTATATTCATGAAAGAAAGGAGGCAGAGACTGCACAGCTGGTAATAACAATAACACACCAAGAATAGAAATTGGCTTTGTGAGCACCAGGTTAATGCCATTTTAACTCTCTCACTTTGCTCTTGTTAAGCTGCTACAATCTAGATGATGCAACCTTATTTTCACGCAGTAATACCATTGAACTCCAAATATAAGACTCTGGACATTAATGAAAAGTGCCTACTAATACCATTTAGCCCTTATGCCATGTTCCACATTTTCATATAAATTTCAGTTCTATAAAAAAACAATAACCTGAGTATTAAGTGAAACAAGTACTCTGTGTACTCCTTCACTAATCATCTGCCTGTTCAGCGCAATTAACAATCAGTACTGATGCTTATTGAAGATGAAAATAGGACTACTAAAATTATATTGGTCTCCTATGGGTTCTTTCTTTGCATGTATTTTAAAATTCAATTTTCTGTTTCTGTTTCCTGGCACGAAGCACATAGGGCATCAGTATTTTTAGATTAAGCCACCATTACAAGAAATCCTTGAAAGGATTTTCAAATCCAAAAGGAAGTCAAGTATTTGAAATCTGTTAGACCTAGGAGAGACCTTCCACATGATTCATTATTAAATGTAGACCAGGTCCAGAGATACATTAAAACCAACACTAAAACTCAATTAGTGTGGATACAGATTTTTTTTGTGAAAAGAATCTTCAGGTACCCTTTCTTTGTGCTCAGAGTTCCCTAGGGTCCTAACAGTACCAATGCAGATTACTTACCTGGTAGTGAATGAGTGCCAGAAGCACCTAACTCTACATGAGCTAAAAATTAACTCAGACAAATACATCTAAAATTAGGTGAGGTCAAGCCCACCTATTAGTCCAGCAGATGAAAGAGCAGAAAAAAAAAGCTCACTTTTTATTCTGCTCCTTTCACTCTTGGATGATTGGATGATTGGAACACAGTTTTCTCTTTCCAGGAAAGTTATTAATTTCTTTCTTAGTAGCCATCTCTCTGACCTTCCAGGTATGTTGCTGGCTTTCTGTCAAAGACTACAAGGAAAACAAGGTTTCCCTTCCTGTGGATCAAGTTTGCATCTTTTTCATTCTCTCATTTTTTCTTTCCTAGAGTGTTCTCTTCACTGTCGTGTGTCTTTAAAAGCTTCACAGAATCGCCATGGGTATGATGCTCTCTCTTTTCCATCTGGTGAACCAGCTGCCTTATTCTTCCTTCCTCCTCATTCTGTTGTTTCTTCTTTGTCACCATCCCTGAGTGACAGGGACATTCTTGTTTTGCCTTCTTACTATATTAATTCCTTTTACTTTTCACTTGCTTTCCAGAGCAAATGAATTTAGATGACTTTGCAGAAGAAAATAGCTACATACTCCAGTGAATTGGAGAGGAACATATAACTTCCTGAAGAGCATCCAGCAGATCAATAGAAATATTAAAGCCCATACTTGAACCAGTATGGTAAATTGGCCTGAGGTTTGGATTATCTATTTTCAACAAAGATGGAGAATCATAAGAACAGACAGAAGAATGCTTATAGCTTTCAACCATTGACCTGTTGTCTTGCTGGTGGCATTATCCTGTAAAAAGATCCTGGTTCAAGGTCTGTTTTAAAATTTGCAAATTGCTGTTCTCTAACTAATTTAGGAGTCTCAAGCTTATCATTATTTGTAAATTTACAGCTGTTCCATCCATCATCAACTTGCTAATAGGCAGTTGTGCAACTCTCAGGAGTCTGCCATAAGAAATAAGAGCAGTAGGTAGCTGCTACAGCTGGAATCCCATTCCACCTCAGGAGTTTCTTAACAACATTCTCAGATGTGTAAATGATCCATTAGGAACCCGAGAGAATTGCTATGAGCATAAAAAGCTGCCATCACGGAATGAGATGAACCTTTCACATTGTGATGAGAAACTGCTGGAACAGAGAATCCCTGTACACCAAATCGGTAGTGCACAGGTCAAAAGAAGAAAATTTGCAAACAAATATCAAAGATAATGATGAAAAGTCACTGAGATTTGATGAAGGTCTATTCTCCTGCATGAGAAGTTTTATGGGATCTGTCTTATCTCTGCCTTTTCTTCTAAATCTTAGAGTGCTTTAACATCTCGGTTGTTGCTTTTCCTGAAGAATAACCATTCAACCCAGCACATGAGCCACGGTAGCTTCCCTCTGAATTTCTTTTTCTGGCCTGGCTCAAAGCCTATTTGATCTTCCTGTTGTCCTTAATGCATTTAGTCATTTCCCTTCTTCTTGGCAGCCAGTTACTCCCTGGTCCCCATGACTGTTCTTCACTGCTCATTTCTCTAACTGCTCTGTCAGCAGCCCCACTGGCAGCTCTGTTTCCTCATTATCAGCCATTACATCAGAACTCCCCCTTTTCCATGTTTACTTCCTTATTTATTTATATGAATTTTTGTCTGCCATATCTAGACTAACTACTTAGAACTTACACTTCTGTGCTTCAGACCTGTCAGAGTCATGATCTCGCTCATACTGTTCTCATCTAGAACATCTCATCTAGAATAACTTGTCTGTTAAGTCCAATATAATTAAGGCAAGTAGTCTACACTACTTCCTTTAATAATCACAACTAACTATTCTCTTGTATTGCTTGACCCCCGTATAACTGTAGGTTAAAATAATTTAAGACCTTTTTCTAAATCCACCATCATCCATGCTGGAGTAAATTCAGCCCTTTCTTTCTTCACAGCACTCTAACTCTAACCCATTATCTTCCTATCATCTATATGCATTTTAATGCACATCTTTTAGTTTTAATAAGCCCCTCAAAGTTTCTGTGGTAACCATTTCCTCTGGCTGATGCATCCATCATATCATTCCAGCACGTCTTCCTACTTTCCAGTCCATACATCACATAGCCACTGCCAGCCGCTCTTTCAAAGTGTATATTCCTTGCTGATTTCTTATCAGTCTTTATATTTTCTTACTCCTATTCAGTGTTTCTTCAGTTCATAGACATATTGTTGGCAAACCGGACTAACTGCTTGGTTTCATGCAATCACTTTTAAAATTCTCACCTACTTTTAAAATCCTGACCTACAAAAGAAAAAAAAGGAACAAAAGCAAACCAAAAAACAATGAAAGAAGAAAGAAGGCAAGAAATTGTGAAGAAAAAATGAGAAAAATCCAGGACAATTTTAGTAAGTTCTTCTGCTGGATAATTGTATGATCTCATTGTCATGCTTTCCTCGCCCCTCATGAGTTTCTGGCTTGTGACACATTGAGTGTAAATGACATATTCTTTGAATAATTTTTCTGACAATCCTAGCAAATTCTTGGCCACACAACAAACAATAATAATAAAGGCGATTTTTTATTTTGTTTTATCATTAAAAGTCAAAACTCTTCTAGAGACTAAATTGAAAATTCTGAATAAACTGGTAGAATTGTTGGCTGAGGATGCACCTCTGCTATGAAGCGGGGATCCCTTCACAGATCCATTTAAAGAGTCATAAATTCTTAACAACAATCACTATAGGGAGAAGAGGGGGAAAAAAAAAAGGAAGAAAAAACCCACTCTCTTTTGAAAAGACACAGACATAGTCAGATCATATCACTTGATCTGGTTGTTATTCTGGATGGCTGCAATACACAAGACTGCACTTTCACTTCCTAAACATTCTTCCAGGGGCAGAATGCTGTTGATGACTCAACATCACCTTCAGAAACTACAACTATTGTTCTCGGAGGAATTTAGTTCCTGTTCTTTTTCTTTTGGCTAGCTAATTGTAATGTGTTTTTATTCTCTATGTCTAACAGATCCAACAGCAACGCTAGCAAATATTGCTTTTCAAGCACAAAGAGTAAACATCTCTGATAAAATACGAAATTTCTGCTATCTAGACTGTTTAAAGTGCCATTGTTTTACATGCATCCACTTATTTTGTTGCTCTTCTCCTTTATTTAAGGAGTGCATAAACTGCAGAGGCTGCTTTGCCACCGAGTAAGGATACAAGGTGTTAAGAAATCTAGATGTGATTGCTTTGACTAAATGTTGATGACTACATCTAAGGTCACCGTTAGTCTGTGGAAAGAAGCACTTATGTCAGAGTCACTATTCATTTCATCAGAAGTTGGATATCTAAAACAGATCAGAGAAATGTGCCCTTTTTCCTGTATTTATAAAAGCAGCACGGAGTGATTATGTCTGACGTAGATAGCTACACTAACATTTACTGATAGATATCTTATTTTTATAATTTAACCCCTTATTGGCATCGTGGGCCTAACTGTTTGCTAGCAACAAGTATACAAATATAGATAACCGTCACTTCCTCCAAGACCTTATTTTCTGAATAAAGACCTTTCAAGAAACCCAGATGACTGATGAAGTGAAAGAAGGCCAGCCATGGTTTAGCTTCACTTTGCCCCACATTCACTTGGTAATTGTGACAGAAGATGTAACCAAACTTTGCATGAGTGTCCAAAAGCAACTAAAAAGCAGCCATAGGACAACCCTTTACTGAATGAGAGGAGTGAGACAGAGCTAGATGTTCCTATTTTCCTTTTCTTTACCATAAAACTGCCTTTCTGCTTGACAACCTGGTGTCACTACTGACTCAGATCTCAAAAATACATGCTATCTGGGAAGGAGGACTTTTCTTTCTCCACTCTCATCTGAAAGTAATTGCCAAAGATTAATTCCCAACAACCATGTAAGTATGAATCATAAGTGATTCTGTCACTTACTGATGAGGTACACTCTATATGTTCACCCAAAACCCAGGTTAGCTCTGAGGCTGGGGAAACAAAAAAAAAATTGTAGAAGAAGACAGAACACATTCTTGTGGTAGGTCTTACTGGAAGGATGTCCAGGCGGCTTAAAAGGCCAATATTGGCTGGAGGATAAGGCAGACTTTCTTCATCTATGACCATGGAAAGTTCACGTATTGCAGACTCCAAAAACTGGAAACTACCAAAAAAACTTTCTAAGGGTGACTTGCCACTGCACATGCTTAAATCTCTTAGCTTTAAATCCCTAAAATATAGATATGTTCTGATTTTCTTTCCATCTCTACATTCACGTTGACATCATATACATTGGTGATTTAATGTAGACTTAGTTTGAGTTGAAAATGCAGTATATCATGGTACTGCTCTGAAACTTGTTCAATAAAGTGTGTCTGTTTCACAGACATAGGGGATTTTTAAAAGAATTTGAAAGGAACTCCTTTTTTGCCATGTTTTATTTTATTCAGCTTACCAGAGTAGTGGGGTTAATGATGTCTTCCTGAAATGGGGAACAGATGGAAACAGACTGGCCATGCCATGCCAGCTGGCCAAAAAAAAAAATAAAAATAGGCAGTTCAACTGTAAAAGTAAGCAGCCTAATTTGCCTCTTCTCATTAAAGGAAGATACTGAGCATTATCCAGCTACAGGAAGAAGAGGTGAAAGGGGAATGTGAATCTTAAATACATAGTAGTGCATTACGGCACACCCAATCTGGTGTCTGTGCTAAAAAACTAAAAATGTCTGAACTTTGCTGAGAAACTTCCTTCTAAAGAGATCTTTTGTTCAATATTTTTATTTTATTTCCTGTTATATTTACTGTAAACTTGAAGCATTTGCAACTCTATCTACTATATGTTCATGTTTCATTCCATTGTCTCAGTTTCTTCGGTATTTGCTCATTTGGATCCCTCCTCCCAACATAGTTAAAGTAATTGCAAATATGAAAAAAAAATTATCTGCTTTATTTTAGTGAAGATGAATTAGCAGTTGGGAAAGGAGAAGGAGACAGAAGCCTTTAACCTCTGGTGTGTCTGTACCAGGAGCAAGCAACTTCACAAATGAATCCCTCACTTAATGAAGTAAGTGTAAGAAAGCTAATCAATTCCATCAATGCAATGGAAAACAGAAGATAGTTTGGAGAAATATTATGTAACACAAAAGTGAACGTTTTACGTTAATATTAAGGAATTCTGCCTATGATGCTAAGGACCTTGCTACTCAGATTTCAGAGGCATAAATACTTCTAACTGCTCTTCTTTTTAATGTCTGTCTACCAACTTTTCCCATGTTACTGAAACCCTCATTTTAAAAGCTTGCGTTTCTGAAAAGTAACTCAAATAAGTGCCTAAATATGAATCTAGGAATCTAGTTCTAGCCATCTGGTTTTGAAAATGTTGGTTCAAAAGTTTCACACTTGTTGATTGGTGTCTAACTCAGAGGGAGATTTATTTGTCAACACAACACACATTCTCTGAACTTCCTGTACAGTTTTCAAACAGCAAAACATGTTTTCAAAATTATCTTTGTAATTGGGCATGTAATTTCCATTAAAATGAATAGGAGTGGCGTGTCCAAACCATGGGGCATAGAGCCGCAAGGCACTTACTTCCTTGATCATCAAGCCCAGAGCTTTTTTATTACAGACAACAATATCATACAGTTCTTTCCATCAACATATTAAAAATAGGCACGTTTCATGCCACCACAATCTTATTAAAGTTATCGTAAAATCTCACTGTGTTAGTGGTTGAAAACTTTCTTTTGATGTCTGGCCTAACCATTTCATATTCACCTATTCTGAGTTCTGTCCAGCTCTCTTTACAGCATGTTTCTGCTCTCCTGATGTGCTTAAATAAGAACATCCATTTAGACATATTTAGACAGATTGTAGACCAATTTAAAAAAATTGGATTCAAAACACTGGTTTTAGGGGGCTGAATCCTCTGTTGGAAACACTGTGACTGGCAGCTGAGAGTTTCAGCCATTTTCCAGGAAAAAGGAGAGTGTGAGTGAAACTTCTCAAAAAAACTGTTTCCATTGTTTTGATCAAAAGCCAATTTGTTCTCCCTTCTAACAGCAGTGTCCTCAGGTAATAAAAAGCAAAGCCCTTCTGCAACCATCACCTATATGATTCTGCACATTAGGCAACCTCTATGTCATTGTTTAAGGTCACTATAAGGTCTAGCTTTGTATTCCTAAAGAGAACAAGAAAACTTTATTCTTGAAAACACTAATTTCACTCAAGTCATAATCACTCAGGTCACGCTTGTGACCATGCACCGTGAAATATTTCAAACTCTATGTGAGTATGCAAGAGGGAGAAGGGGAGCCGGAGAAATTCCGAATTATATGGCACATTTTGTTTGCCTTTTGGAAAACACATGAAGCTATGGATTTATAACACTTACCGTTATGATTGCTGTAAGATGATTTATTTAGTAATTCTGACTACCTTAAGAAATGAGGCTCTTGCAACCATGTAAACTATTAAATTGTCTGTCTGGTAACTACTGAACACCATCCAATTCCAACTACATTGCCTAATTTTGATCTTCAAAAAGGGTAGAAATATTAAAAAATAGTTGCATTTCTGGAAGTTTTGTGAAAATTGGAGCACATTAGAAAAAAGAAGGAGAGACTCCCCATGAGGGAAAGGAAGACAGAAGATAGCTGTTACCCAACCCCTTTGGAAGTAGCTGTATGCCCAGTCATGCAAAGTATCATCTAGTTGGGCTGATCAAACACGCACGTCTCTAGGTCAGGACTAACCCCTCTATGTATTTAAGTCTGGTAGTGTCTATGTTAGGTGAGGACTCTCTACATGTGCCTCTTGACTGATTCGGGGGGTCATATTCCATATGAATGGAATCATCCCTATCTTGTGGTAGGACATAAATCCATAGGGGATCAGCCTTCTACTGCTTATGGAACAACAAAAGAATCCTGTTATGAGGTCTGAAATACATTAATCACTCCCAGCAATGAGCAAGACTAAATGACTAGATGGACTAGATGATCTAATGGTATTTCCCAGCCTTAAGTAATAAGATTACAATAAGGCAACTGTACCGGGCTGAGTTAGCCACTGCTGATATCTAGAGAGGACAAAACAAATGTCCCAAGGTTTCAGGACATTCTTAACTTTGAAATACTTAGCATCATAAATAGACTTTTCAGGTTATGAATAGCAGCTGAGGAACCAAATTACCTCCAGATTTTTCACATATAGGCATTTCAAAATTAAGCTCGAGTTTTCCACTTTCAAGTGTTATCACAGTCATTATTATACAAGTAGGTGAAAGATCTTTTATATGTAGATATTGAACTATCAGTGATGGTCCCAAAAGACTTGCTTCCTTATGGCCTTCTTAGAGGCTAATACTCGGTAAATAGCTAAGAAAAAGTAACCCTATTTCTTCATGATTCATTTTCAAATAAAAAATCCTGGAAGGATGTTTTGCAAATATGGAATCAAAAGAGAACAAACCTGTACTTTAATGACAGTGGCAGTAGCTGCTGTAAGTTATTCTCTCAAGATATGTTTTATACTGTGATGAAGACTGAAAACTGAAGATTTAAATCATTGCCAGAAATTTTTTTAGGAAAAAATTACCTGTTTAGAGCAATCAAATAGCTACTGCTGGCAGTTTACCATTTTAAAAATATAGGAACATTTGAAAGCATAACTCCACCTATTTACTCCCCAGCTTTCAAGTGATCCCAGATTTCGAAGTTTCACCTTCTACAATAAGGGGCAATTTCTCAGCAGTGCCTATCAGACCTCTATCTGGTCCCGAAAAAGACCCTCATGTTATAAGGATAACTAAGCTTAACTAGTCTGAATTTGGCTCACATTATAACTACTGGGCATTTTTAAAATTTGCCCTTTCACATGATTGTGTAGCATGAAAAAAAGAACACAAATTACGCTATATTGGGCTGAGTTATCATACAGATAAAACACTAAGGAAATTCACCGGAAACATTTTTGTGTGTGGTTACATCATTGACGTCAATTCAGAAGTTCTGTGTATCTCAAGAACAGATGTCAGTTTTCAAATGTTTTGTATTATAAATAAATTGGCCTTTGACCTGAGTAATGAGATAGTTGTACTTTGGCTGTAAATGCAATTACTTATGGCTAAACAAATGCAAATGTCCAGCTCAAAAATGTGTTGACTTATGGAAACGCATGATAAAAAAAAAAAACAACAAACAAAGGAAAAAAAAAGGTAGAGACAAAAATGTTCTGAGGGTACAAATTGTATTACCGAGAATTAGAGTAAATAGATTTGAATAACCCTTTTCAATCAACATAGTGAGAAGAAGTATGAATGAAGATATGCTGAAATATAATGAACGAAATCTTAGTGATTTCTCATTTTATTTTACATTTTTTAGGTCTTTGGATCTGATCAGTAGGGTAAGAAAAAATAATTTAAAGAAACCCCAACAAACCAAAACAGAACTCCAAAACTTCAAACCTGAAATGAAGTGATCCAGTCTAGAAATATTGTTCTCTGACAAAACTTCTTCTTTGCCTTGAAAGCTGAGGCAATGCTGTTTTGCTGCCACTTATTCAGGTGAGTTCTCCTTTTTCACAGATTTTAAAGGAGTATTTAGTTAGCATAGAAAGTTGCCACAACAGAAGGAGCTGTGATCAGTTCAGTCAAGAGCTCAGGATCAGGTCCACAAAGTTCCACTAAAATATATCCGTCTAATCTTCTAGACTTCCAAGGCAAATTTTGGATTAAAGTGAGGGACAAAGTCCAAAACTGATATAAAGAAAGCCACAACTTATTCAGTGCCAAAATCTGAATGGGATCAAAATTGGCCTAACTCCATGCTTGCTGTGTCAAAACCAAGTGATACTGAAAAACTATTGCCATCAAGTTATTTTAAGGTGTAAGTGACACCAACACCTCACTACCAACTGGCAGTCTTTCAAAGTGGACCTGTTTAGTCCTTTCTTCTATTTCTGTCTTGAAACCTTATAGGCTAGATTATCTGTTCTTGGATTTGATGATGCTGGTGACAAAACTGTCTCCTTAGTTCCTTTTCCTTACATTCATTATACCAGTTCAGAAGATTTGTACGGATGGAAACAAAACAGAGTGAGTGAATTTATACCCTCCTGCTGAGGTATTGCTTTTCCACAGTAGGCTTGGCTTTTGCAAAAAGTTTATCCTGGAAGATGATGAATCTGTTGGCTTTGGATGCTTTGATGTCCTCCTTTTTTCTTCCTTCAGTGACTTGACAAGGTATTATCAGAGAAATTAACTAAATGTCTGTTGAGAAAAGACATTATTGTTAAGACAATTACCTGTCTAGAGTAAATGCTCTAAATATAATAAGTAGAGCTACTACAAATATTTCACGAAAAAATGTTTTTCTTTTAAAATAGATATTTCAGGAAGATATGTCCGTGAACCTATCTTTTAGTGTTCTTTTCTCTTCTCTTTTGTTTTCTATTGAAAATCCAAAGCAAAAAGACTGAAAAACTGAAACCAGATAAATCATAACATGCAAAATACTCCTTAGGAATAGGAAAATCTTGTTACATCTTCCTAAAATGTGGAGTTTTTCAGTTAAATATGAACTTTTCTTATTTTTTTAGAAAAATAATGCATTTTCAGCATTCCTCCCCCCCCCCCCCCCCCCCCCCCCCTTCAAAAATGCTTTTAAAGCCAGTTCCCAAATATCTCTCCATTATGGATTTAAGCCGAGGCTGCAGTGGTGGCCATTCAGAAAAGTGAAAGCTGGCTCAGCAAACCTGTGTTGGCACAGGATTTGAGACACTTTCTGTCTCTTTCTTGTCTTGGAGACAATTAGTTTCTCTTTGCTTCGGTTCCATTTCTGGAAGAAAATTAGAGAAGTAGAATATTCCCAAACTTTAGCAGATATTGATAGGACCAATAGCTTGAGAATTGCAACAGGCCAACATAATGCTATGATTTGCTGAGAGCATCAATTCCTTGCTACTGAATATCTCAGTCCAAACTCTAAATCCAAAATGTTCATCCACTGATAATTATTTACGATGAGTAATCCTGGAGGACTTGAAACTCTTGAAGGGCTTGAGGACCCAGCTTAATTCCAAAGTATCCTGAACACCTTGCATGACATCCTCTGTGTGTTCAGTGCCTGAACCACTCAGTGACAGACTAACACTTGATGGAGGCACAGAGACTCCACTTACACCATTCCGTGCACAGGTACAAAGCAGTTTAAAAGAGAGTCATAGAATTGTGTCAGTTGGAAGGGACCTTTAAGATCATCAAGTCCAACCATTAGCCTACCACTGCCAAAACTACCACTAAACCATGTCCCTAAGCACCATATTTACCTGTCTTTTAATTATCTTCTGGAATGGCAACTCCACCACTTCCCTGGGCAGCTTGTTCCGATGTTTGACAACCCTTTTGGTGAAGAAATTTTTGCTAATATCCAATATAAACCTCTCCTGGCGTAACTCGAGGCCATTTCTATTGCCTGTTACTTGGGAGAAGAGACCGACCCCCACCTTGCTACAACCTGCTTTCAGGTAGTTGTAGAGAGCAATAAGGTCTCCCCTCAGCCTCCAGACTAAACAACCCCAGTTCCCTCAGCCGCTTTTCATAAGACTTGTTCTCCAGACCCCTCACCAGCTTTGTTGCCCTTCTCTGGACATGCTCCAGCACCTCAATGTTTTTCTTGTAGTGAGGGGCCCAAAACTGAACACAGAGTTTGAGGTGGGGCCTCATAGTGCCGAGTACAGGTGGGACAATCACTTCCCTAGTCCTGCTGGCCCCACTATTCCTGATACAGGCCAGGATGCTGTTGGCCTTCTTGGCCACCTGGGCACACTGCTGGCTCATATTCAGCCGGCTGTCGACCAACACCCCCAGGTTATTTTGCGCTAGGCAGCTTTCCAGCCACTCTTCCCCAGGCCTGTAGTGCTGCATGGGGTTGTTAATACAATGCAAATTCAGGCTCTACACATAAGAGAAGCCACCTTAGTATAAAGATGACTGTGGAAGGTACTAAAGAAATGGAGTATCGGGCTTTGTTGCCTGAAAAATTGTTAGACAATTTTAGCTTGCTGAGATTTAAGTGTCTCTGTATCATGCTCCATCACACAGTGTCAACTTCCCTACACCCTGTATATGCTTTATCCATGAGATGCCCCTCATATAAAACAGAAATATTTTAAAATATGAGGCATTTGTCAGCAGCTCCATTAGTGGTACTCTTTACAACTGAACTGATAAAAAATGATAAAGGGAAGGTTCAGTGTTCTTTTGTGTTGTTTGGAATTTTTTCGTTGCTTTTGGAAACTGCAGCTTATTCTTCATAGTGCCTTATTAAGAACACTAGGAAAACTTAAGTGGAAAAAAACATTAGACAGCTATAAGCTTAGAGTGCCATCTGGACCTTACTTCAGTAGAAATGTTATCTTGTTTATATAGAGAAGAAATTAATAATGACAATGCATAATATATATTAACCCTTGGAAAATCCCTTTGCAAAGTATATGGAACTGACATTGATTAAAGCAGAAATCCCACATGTGGTTTTCTCCTGTTCTAAATTATTCAGGTCCTGGCAAGACAGTGCTTCAAGCACATCCAAAAATAAATAAATCTTTGACAAACCAATTGGGTTTTGAATGCTGTATTTTGAAGAAGAAAAAGAGAAATTGTATGTTCATGCACAAAAATTAGGAAAATTAATTTATTGTTGGTTGGGAGAAGATTTGTTCCTTTCTGGAAAACAGAAGGATTTGCCTTGTTATCTTAACAAATTCCAAACCTTTGGAAACATCAAAACCACAGAGGGCTGTGCTTTTATATATTTATTTATTTATTTATTTATTTATTTTATTTGTTTTAGTTTTCCTGCCTGGACTGCCTTTACAGAATTCAATAATTCATATTTTTAAGTACCCACTCATTTCCATTGAGGAAGGATAAAGATCCTTAAGAGGCAGACACTAGGTAGACCTAAAGCTGTTTAACATAAAGCTGAACTAAAGGTTACACTTCTTTGATTACAAAACTGCACAAGTGCTGACCTACACTTCCCCAATAGCCATTCTCTCACCCTTTTCTGTACAATGCATGCCTTTGTGTTTTCTCATTATTTAAACTCTGCATCGCTCTCAGCACTTCACTTCTTCAAGGTGTTTTAAAAAATATTAATGAAGCAATCGTATGGCATTACAAATTACTGTAATCAGTGCAACACTTCATAGCTCCAAATAGTATTGTGATTCCACTTAATAGAAGACAATCATCCACCCTGGCCAACCTCCAGTCTAACAGAGGGGTCAGGCAGAGGGTAGCACTACAATCGTGTGATGAATGACTGGTTTACATGTGGGGAATGGATGTGAAACGATGAGGTGTTTTGCCAAAGATCCCACAGGATATCTGTGGCTGAACCAGGCATACTGCTTGGGATTTGTCTGACCACACAGTGAAAGTGTATACCCGTCTCTCATAGTCAGTAGACAGAAGTAGGCATTGGTAGGGTGAATGTCATCTCATCCTAAAAGAAACATCTAAACATAAGGTAGAAAGTGACTAAAACCATCTTTTTGATCCATCATAGATGGAAAGCCAAGTATTGAACTCAACAGACATTAGAATATAAACACACAAAGTTAGGTGAGATGGATTTCACCTCATGCTTTTCTATTACAAGACTGCTCAGCTTTTCTTTGGCACTTCTTTGAAAGAAAAAAAAAGATCTCATTTTAAAGATGAGAGGCAAAGAAAAGAAAAAAAAAACCAAGAAAATAAAAAAATATGGGTGCTACTGTAACATCTTTGTAGAGAGAAAATTATATGAATGAGATCCAGGACCCTGATTGAGCAGTGAAAAAGTAGAATTACACACATCAGAAAGGAGTCAAAACAGCTATATGGCATTTGGACCTTTTCCAGAAAGTAGGCATCTCTTCTTTTTTGTATAAAATTAGCAAGGACCACTCTGTTCTTGGAATATCTTGAAGGTCAGAAAGAAACCCCTACAATGTCAGTGCCTCAGTGCCCTACACAAGGCTCAGGCTCTTTCAAATGCCATTTCGTTGCACTTTTCTTGGAAATTAAGTGTTATATTTATAAAGGCATCAGTCTTCATTCATGCTCCAAATCTTTTGCAGGCATTCAGAGATCTCTTGCGTAAAAACTCTGCAGCAGTATGATGTCTGCCTTTTAACAAGTCCCTTCAATGAAAAAAACCTTAAATTCTACAAGATACCTATCATCTCCATTACCCTTAACCCTCCCAGGCGCCACAGTTCCCTGCTAACAACACAGTCTCATTCTGCCTCATAAAGCTGCTATTTATTTTTGCTGTTTTCCATCTCTTTTTTTCTGTGTCTCAGAAGCTTTAGGTAAAGTTGGCATCTTTGGACTGCAGGCTGTTGAGGACATGGCATCTAATTAAAGCATTATGTTACACAAGCTGTGACATTCCAGAATACCCCTTTCACACCTTTCACCCTGATTTCACAGAGCACAAGTGTTATTACCTGTAACATCTTCATTTTCTTTTTTAAACATGAAGGAATAGGTTGTGATAGCAGCTGATATGAAGAGAAAAGGAGGTAAATCCCCAAGCACTTCACACACAACCAGTGCCCCTTGCTGCGTAGAATTCTTCTGACATAGGTGTTGCCACGTTGTTGGTGAGAAGGCTCTGCAAAACATCTCACAGGGCTCCTGTGACACTCCAGCCTGACAATAAGTAGTACTTTACTTCGGGGATGCTCATATTGGTAGAGGATATGAATTCAGCTTCAGAAAAAGGGATGGAAACTGGCCCTATGAGAAAGTGACCCTGCGTTCTGCACATGAGTTACTCTGATCCTGAGGGAACCCCTGATCTTGTTCCCTGCCATAGATACCTGTCCTTTCCAGTCTCTTGCTTCAAAGAGACACTGCTACAGGTACCCACAGTTTTCTTGTTTCAAAGGAAGGTTATCGCCAAGAAATTGATCAATGGGACTGGTGCATATATTCTTAAAAGCTAACATTTTCCACATGGAAAATTTAGAGGAGCAGAGAATCATCAAGCAAAAGGTGACAGTAGCTTTTTTATTTTTTTCTGTTTTGTTTTGTTTCTGTGTTTTCTGAAACAAACGCTTGTCTTCATACAATATATTGTTTGAAAATTATGAATGTCCCAATGTAACAAGATTCTCATCTTTATATTACCTTCTTTTACAAGCATGTAAGAAAGCCTGCAGTCCTCTACTCAGATCAGCTTTGGGCTGTGTATATGACTAATGAGTATAGGCCTTTCAGTACAAAACCAGCTGTAGGCAACTTCCAGCCACATGAGCAGTGTAGCTGCATGTGGAGCCCTAAAGACCGAATATTCAGGATTCTCAAGGTTTTCTTTCACTTAGCTTTTAATTAAGCAATTAATTTGAAGAATAAACATGAAAAAAACACTTTTCCCAATGGATATTCAATTTTGGAACAGACTCTATAGAAAATTTTTTTCTTAAAAAAAATAAAATTATAAAATTCCATAGCAACTTGCATGATTCCTAGCAGAGAAAAAAGATTTAGAGCTAGGCTTTATTCACGACTCAAATCAAACCAAATGCTCTGCCTTTCTAACTTTCAGAGAACTTTGGCTGTTTCTGTTATAGGCTTCAGTTTTGCCACAGATGTAGATACCTAAATTTGTTTAACTCAAGATAGTTTTCCAAGGCAACAGAAGCCAAAAGTCGGTCCATGTATCATGGCTGAACATCACCCAACTTGCCTTTCTCAGCGTCATATTATTTACAGGATAACTAACTAACATTAGAAGTGGCTGTAAACTAGATTGTGTGTATCTAAGCACTGGTTTATTGAATTCACATTTTAAAAACCCACAGTTGATTTGAATTCAAAATATGCAGCAGAGCAATCAAATTATCTTTTTAACTTTCTTTTTCTCGGTCAGAAGTCTACACACAGAGGAAAACCAATGGCTTAGTACTAAAAACTGTTTTTTTTTTCTAGAGTTTATAGAAAGTTTCAATGGCTTTACAGCCTGTAATCTGAAATGAGAAAGCCGAAAGACTGCTGAATTGTTACTTCACAATCAAATTGATGAATAAGAGTTGTAAGTCGTGATGCAGCTAACCATGGACTTCAACAAAGCTATAAAGATTTATATTAAGAGGGGTTGTCTTCCTGTCGAACTGCATCATTGTCAGATAAGCTGTCAAACCCTTTATATTTTCTTTCCCTATCCATGCATGATTCTTTCCTTTTATACTCTCTGGCATAAACTTGCAATCCTCAGAGTTGTCGGGGCACTGTTCTGCTATGAGGGATGGTTTCTGCTTTTAATGAATGACTCTTCCTCTGTTCATACAGGTACCATGCTGACACTGCTGGAGGATTAAAGCAGAAACCGTTAGGATGGATTTAGCATATTAGCAGCTTTTTGGCTTTTACATCAACAGCAAAGTACTTAGTGCAAATGAGATGCCACTCACAATTTTGTGACTTGGATTCACTTCCAGAAGTGCTGCCTCCAGCAGCTAAGTTGCCGAGACCCTGCTTTCCAAATCCTGCCTTGTGGCAACCCACATTGCAACAACACAAACCTGCTTGTGAGGCTGCACCCACCGTCCCTCTGGGATGTGGCTGGTCTGCTTGTGCAGCATCCCAGCCTGTACCAGGCTCACCATAGCCTTGCTCTTGGTGTGCTCCTGCTTTCACCACGCACACAAACATGAAAGGTTTTCCTGAACCTCTCTACCTAACCAAGCTCCTGCGGGCAGAAGAAGCCCGTTTGTACAGCTCCTGCCTATGCAAGCAGGATAGCTGTCCCATCTCTGGACTGCGGGATAAGTGTGAACGCTTCTCATCCATTTTATCTGCTCCTGTACTTCCCAAGGCAAACTGCTTTGGCTGAAGGTGTGGAGGCTGGGTAGCTTCTAATCAGGATTCTTAACAGATGAAAATAGCCCGTACAGCCACAGACTTATAAGTGTATCAATTTGTAGGTCGGGCGTATGGCCTTGTCCATTTATATTAAAATATTTAATACAGTCCTACATACACAGCTCTCATAAACTCACAGTACAGTTTACTTGAAGCCAACAACACATCATTATGGATGTCACACCACAAGTATTTATTCCTACCATACACATCTGAAGTGACTTATCTGAGCTGCCTGCTTAACCTTCTCTGTTCATAATACCTGGGGGAGGTGAATGGACTTAGTCTGTGCCACAATGTTTTAATATCATCTCCCAACTCCTCTTGTTAAGTCTTGTAGGCAGACTTTAAGTTCAGCCTCAGGCCCAAACAGTGCTGTTAGGAAGATTTTTGTGAGTGTAGTTCCCAATTGCTGTACATATTGTCAGCACAAAGATAAAGTAGGAGGCACCGTGCCTCCCTTCAGTTAGATGGAAGCAGGCAAGCCCTCTGGGCAGGCAGCTCATTGTCTCAGCACTGAGTTAGAAGCTGGAGAGAAGCTACACTCCTATGCAAAATGTGAGAAAATAAAAAAGGAATAATTAACCATGTGGAAATGCCAACAAATTCTCAGAGAGAATTTCCCAGATGAGCTGTGAATATGAACTAACAGTGTGACCCATACATTTTAAAGCCAGAGGGTGTATTATAATCTTTTTGGGCCAGTCATCTGCATTAAATAGGTTGCACTTGTGCAGCATGGTTGTGTACATTCACATGGTTGGGTTTTGGCCCATTTTTGACAAGATTTCTCTGTTTTCTTCCCTTAGGCTGATTGTAATTAGAGATTGGATCAAGGCTGTGTAGTACAGAGCTACATCTAATGTACCCCACATCCAAGGGGCTTTGCAATTAGCATTTGCAGCTGGATCCATCCACCAACCTCGTTTTTGAATTCACTCTAACTTCACAAAGTAACTAGAGAATTGTCCCACATTAGAAATTTGGCTGGTGTTACATGCCTGGCAAAACTGCTTTACCCATGCAATCCCACTGTGGAGGTGTATCTTTAGCCAAGGCTGTAGCTTGTGGTGAGCCATAGCTAATGGCTTGGGGAAATTTGTCTCTAACTTAAGGCAATGATTTTTTAATTATTTATTTTACTGTGTAAGCTTTTTGCCTGAACTAGTCTCGCCATTGAATTCCTACTTCCCATTAACCACAATTAAAAGAGCAAAATGTTTGTGGTTGTGAGCCCCAGACTAACTGCTTCTGACCTACTGCAGCCCTGTGGTGATTTCGGTTATATTAGGAGAATGCTGAAGTGACTGAGACCTCCTCTGCTGCTCTACACAGATGACATTTTGGTTACAGATAGGATGTGACCCTCAGGTAGGAGAATTTTCACCCTTTATAATCTGCATAATGCAGTCATCTTCTGATATACCCTACAGCAATCACTCCAGTCAAAACAGTAATAACAGAGGCTGTTTTTATGAGACCGCAGAATTTATTGATGTTATGGACATGAGCAACATCTAACAAACATCAACTTGTTGTTGTTGGTAAGGGCTCATGAGAGCTCAGCTATTCACAAATCTCACCCCCATCATTTCTAAGTGTTACACCAGTACTTTTCCACTGCTAGGAGCAGTTGGCTATACTCTTATAGTTGGGAAAACATAGTAGTAATATCATAAACCTGTCAGCATAGATATAAAACAGGAAGGAGATAAAGACCTCATCCAAAATTGAAGAGAAAACAGAACATTTGAATTTTGCACAGGTTGGATTAAACAATTAGTATTCTATTGAAAAAGCATTCAAAAGCACTAAGCTAGTACAAAGATAATAAACACTTTTTGTTACATACATATGTGTGCTTTTTTCCTCTATCAACAGGAGAAATTCTCAAGACAGGACTGGAAGGGAAAGTGAAGGTCCACCCTACACAACACTTCGCTAAGTAGTCTACTGGGAATAAGGTCTTAAACAAGAAAAGCAGATGTTACAGCCTGGCCTGGGAAGACAACAAAGGAGGTAAAGGTATCAACAAATCCCACAAGAGGTAGGTTGCTTCTATCAGGACCATGACCTGACAGGTTAGCAGTAACTGTCCTTCTGAAAATATGATCAGGGAAGTTATTATACACTCATAACTCTGTTGCCACAGTCCTTTCTGGCTTAAATAAAGTATCTTGTCGGGTTTGGGGGTTTGTTTTGGTGGAGCCTGTTTTTTTGTTTTTAACAGAGAATGGCCATTCTTCTCTAGTGTGTGGTGGAGACAGTGAGAAGCAAAGCTCATCCTGATCTTTGGTAACTTCTGCGAAAAGAGAGGAGACACACTGAAGTTCCCATGTTAAGTATGAACATTTTTACTCTGTTGTTTCACCATAAGCAGAATCATCAGCAAACTGATGTTTAAAACACTGCATCTCCAAACTGATGTGATACTTGATGCCACATTTTACCTAGCTCTGGCATTTACAAGGAAATGTAAAGGAACAGCTACGAAAGGGATGATGAAATTCAGGTACCTGAACATGGAGCAGTGATCTCGGAAGTGTAAAAAAGAAATACGAGTTTCATTATTATTATTAATTATTGCTATTGTTATCTCAGTGCATGAACTTTTAAGAAGGGGGTATGCCCTGACCTTAAATCTAACCTCAATTTCTCTTATGCAAGAACATGCATTCCTGAAAGAGAAAGAAGCAAACGATGTACTGTAAATCTATTCCCGTGTCTAACGAAAGAATTTTTGTTTAGATAATTCAACAAGTCACATGAGCTTTCCACTGAAGTCAGCAGGACAGCTCACATGAGACGCTCGTGTGCCCTAAGTTTGCAGGATACAGTTCTCATATATTCATTATTTATTTATATATTGTTATGATATTCTTGCTTCCATCTCATATTTGTATCTTCCTTGCACTTTAAACAAAAGCTCTGTCTGTTTTACGCCTATGATTTCCTATAGAGGGCAAGATGGGTATTGAGTTTCAGCATGGACTAGAGTCAGAAAAATCTATCTTTAATCAATTTTTGTAGGTCTCAGAATTAAGAAAAAAGTCACCAACAGAAAAAGAAAGGCACATATGTCTTACATTACCCCACATTCATCTTTCTAGCACTGATTGTAAATGCTGCTCTGTGGTTATGAAATATATTAGTTTATTTGCTTGAAAAGTGTTCTGAGAAATTTCATGAGTCACCGAACAGCTTACAGTTTCTTGTGATTCCTGGGGCATATGTTTTTGTGACAGGCAACATTTACACTACCAAATACAGCTGTTTAAAAAACAGTGTAAAATGTGCAGGTGCATGAAGGACAAAAAGAGAAAAAAGAAGAAAAAAAGAAAAAATCTTCCCCTCCTCTCTGAAACAACTTTGCCAATTTTTGTCTCTTTCTAGTAGGAGTCTCTCAATATTCCTCAGTTTTAAAAACCTGCACCTGGTGTCTGAGAAGCTCAGCTTTCTTTTTTTAAAAAAACTTTTCTTCATAGAAAAATAGGAAGAAATCAGTCTTTAAAAGCTAAGAAACAAAGGTACTGAACAAAAAACAATCTCAAACTTACCTGATAAGATTTTCATAAAAACCATTTTGCTTCCAGTGGATAGAAGTACTGCAACTGCAATTTAGCCGGGGTCTACCAATTTGCATAGACAACAGACAATAAACAATAAACATGTTTTCAAGTTTAATGTATGGGGTTTTTTTCAGCTGATTAACCATCATTGAAACAATAGTGCCTGGTATCAGTCTGCAGTGATTCTGTCCAACAGAAGTTTAACACCATAAATCTCTTATTTATGAACATGAAAGTTACATTTCAGAAGTAAAATTATCTTCTCTGGGATGGAGGTGTGTGTCAGATCCACATTTTAGGACATGACATGGAATAACTCTGTGATACCATGATGAGTTAGTACCTCCAAGAAGATCTGCTGATGCTCTTAAACAATATACTGCACATCCGTCTTTTCCAGCTTCTCCCCCAGCTGCCAAGAGAGCTGAGAGGCTAGAGGTCATTCTGGTTATTCTTTCACACCACCTGAGTATGTCCTAAGCTTTGTGGACTATTAGATTTCTGGGGTATTTACCTTCTTTGCATATGTGTAAAAATAAAACCTGAGCCTTTACTTTGGGGTTTTTGACAATTACATAAAAACTGTGAAGATCTGAGTGATCAAAGTTTTCCTTTTCCCCATGTGTACTGCTTACTCTTTTTTGGGGAAGTGAACTCTTAATACTGAACATGACGTTACCTAATGGAAATACTGACTTCTTTCCCCTCCTCCAAAATATAAATAAACTAGAGATCAACTCATGCAACAACGAAATACCCTTAAGAAAAGACTTCAACCACTTTTGTAGAACTGGAAACCAATTATGAGCTGTCAGTGTGAATGTAATGTGCCATAAAGCTCAGGCATCCCATATGCTGCTCGTTCAATGCCCATGGCCACAGCTGAGGTGCAAAGGCGGAGGAGTGGGACCAGCAGTACAACGTGTTGGGTGAGCAGGCTGAGCGTGCACACCCAGAAGCCACCAATGGGCTCACACAGAGCAGGACAGACCTTTACCTGTGGATTAACTTCACAGGCTTTATCGTACCTGAAATGTTAAGAAGTGCAGGTGTATAACAGTCTCTTTTCTAAAAATGGACAAACAAACTGGAAGAGTTATTTCATAGCCTTTAGCTAGCAATTCACAAACATGACTGATCTCTTTGGATAGAGCCTGGCTTCACAGTGGAGTTGTTAGATACATCATCACCCTTCTTTACACTGCACTCTAATTTCACAATTTTTTTATCAACCTTCATTTGTTGATTACATTGGACCTCCGTGCTTCATATAAACTGAAATATATTTATTTCCTCAAAGGTAGTAGGGACAAATGATTTGCTTTGGGAAGAGGGAGGAATATGGCTGCAGTATTTTCTTTACAATCTTTGCAACAGGGTTATGGAATTGTTACAAAGAACAAAGCTCACAGCTTTTCATCACACTTTTTGGTAGTTATTTCATTTCCCCGTGAAGGTTTGATGTGTCACTAAGTATCACATAAGTCCTGAGATGTCATAGTGATTCAAATAGTTTATTCACAATTTTGCCATTTGTTGCAATAAGTTCAAAAATTCTCATAGAGAACACCCTTTTTTCCTTTTTTTTCCGATTTTTTGGCATGAGGAAAACTGCAGTAGCTCATTTTGAGAGTTTAAGATATCATTCTTAAAAATGGTATTTTTTATCTTTTTTTTAAAAGTGTGAATATATGCAATCCCAAAATAGTAAAAGACAAAATTAGCAGTGATATCTCAAGCGAAAAGTAGCTTTGAAAAGGAGCATAACAGAACTCCCACTGTAGACATCAATGTATTAGCTGTTAAATACTTTTATTCAGTGAGAGTACTTAAACACGTACTTGGCTTTATGAATGTGCAATGTTCCCCCCAGCAATATAGTGAGACAAGCGCTAAATTTAAAGCAAGTGCTTCAGTTCTATGGTTTTCAGACAATTGACTGCAACGATTGTTTGGTGAGGCAATCAGATGGTACTACTAGAAACCTCAGAATGCTTTTCCATAAATACCATTTCTATTTTCAGAACAAATATTTCTTGAATTTCCACAATCAGAAATGAAGATGAGGTTTGTGCCCTTTAATCATTATAACCTACTATTAGTAATATAAAAGAGGTAGAGAGAGAGCCTGCTACGTATATTCTACCTCTATCAATCACAGTTGCTGAGTCAAAAAGACAGTCAATTGTTAATCCACTCAGCATAGTGTTATTATCCACAGCAGTGTAATGAAAGGCAAGAATTTGCTCTGCTTGGGAGAAAAAAAAGTAAAAAAAAGAAAAACCACCACATAATTTTCTTCTAATATCCATAATTTATAACTGTACAGACTTTAATTCATATTTTACTAATTGAAACATATAAAAATTTTACATTCAGCAAATGTTCTTTTTTCTCAAGCTCTATCAGGTTTTCTTAAGGTTATGTCAACAATAGTGGAACCCAAGATGAAAGATAAATTACCTTTAAAAATATTAATCATGAATCGTAAGAAAACTTGAGACAAAATATCAGTGAAGTCACTTAAAAAATATTCAGATGATTTTATAGTCTGTTTCCCAACAGCTGCATCTGGTTCTATTTCATATAAATGCAAGTTGGACATCTATAACCTCTGGGTTCTTAACAGATGTTGTCATGAAGTTGAACATTTTTACATAAGCAAAAGCTAAACAAATTAATTTCAGGCCACCCAATGTTTCCAAAAGGCAATTGCCTGGCACTGCCAAAGATTGCATTACTCCATGCAAAACTACATCCAGACACTCTAGACATACTTTTCAAATTTTATTATTTGTGGCTTTAATTATGAATTTCATCTGTCAGGTTTTCTTCCGACCAATGGTGAGTAATGTCATCAAATACAGAGACTGAGGCTAGTTCTGCTGTGTGTTTGTGTGTAGAAATGTTTGAAAGACGCCTGCCGTGGCTGCCAGCAGCTCCACCGTAGTTGTGCTGCTGAGCGCCGGGGTTGAAGCAGCCTGCACGGGCTAGGAAGGAGGAGAAATGGGTCGCGTATGCGGTGGCTGTCCGAAATGATGAGATGTGAACAGGATTGACACCAACCTCACTGGATATCAGCACAAACTTCAAAAAGTCTTTATTTGTGCACTGCACTCTATGCATCATCCATACAGTCTGTCATCTCATAGCTTTATATTCTTATACGGCTCACTGGCTTCAAGCTTCTTGTTGCCATTAGCCTAGAGAAAGCCAGAGCAACTATCTTTTCTCGGCTGGTTAAGATTCCCCCAAGGACTACTTACTTCCCTTAATAAAATATGTTTGCTTTTCAGAAGTGGCTAACCCTGCAGTCTCCTCTTCCATTTTCTGCTCTGAGAGTCAAATGCTTGGCAGTCTTGAAAATCCAGACTCTTCCTTAAGTATGTTACAGAGTATAACAGTGTCAGAAAAAAAAATGGTACAGAACAATCTGAAGTTTTTAACTTTAGATAAACAGGCCTTTAAGTTTTAAGTAGAGAGCTCATCTGTCGCTAGCAACATTGCAGCAAGAAATTATCTACCTATAATTTACATATAACCTCACTGATATACTACTGATGGAATCACTTCACATTTCAGATTTGCTTAGAACTGAGATTACCTGTTTGATTCAGAAACTGAATTTCATTTTGCCAAGAATTAAAGCTATTACACGCCCAATATCTTATAAAGCTATAGCTATTAAATTCCCTATAGTTTTAATAACAGATTCTGTATCTATTGGAGAAAGGCTATGTCTGGTATAGCACTCATTCCATGTTGCACTTAAAAATGAACTATTTATTTTGATACAGGTTCATTACATTCATATTATAAAATTGGAAAAAAAACCCAACAGTGCATAAAGATGCTACCATTATGAAGCTGTGAAAACTATTGTGTTTCTTAATGGCAATCAATCCAGTCATGCATATTTTTTGTTATTTTTAAAAGGATTTATAATCTGGGGCTTTTGGTTGGTTGGTTGGTTGGTCCGTCAGGTGGGTTTACTGGAAAAAAAACCCCAAAATATTCCACTCTTACCATTGTCATCATCATCTGCACTGTTTTGGAACTTAATTCTGGGATGCACTGGACTGTAAATCAGCTGAATTATTAATTGCAGGCAAAAGCCTTAGCTATGATGAAGGCGGTCCAGGATCTTAGTTACAGCAGGGTGAATACAGTTGAGCTATAAAATATGGCATTCCACACTATTCTGTACTTTTTAAATGGCCATTTAAGCCCTCTAGTAACAGAATATCCGCTTACATGAGACAAATTCTTTTGGAAACAATAAAGGTGCCTATCTGTGCAGTGCCCAGGATAGGTTTTCGTTCAGAACAAGACCGGTTTCTATTCAAGTCATAGATTCTAAAAAATCAAGTATCACACTGTGGGTTCTCCTTCACGCTCTGCAAAGCAGGCCTTGCACGCAGGCTGCTTTAAAGCATGGTTTTACTCATGTCATCTGCCAGAGAAAAGCACAGTGGGGCTGTTTGACCTTGTGAAAGCAAAGCACACCGGCTCAGAAGCCCATGGGTAGTATCTAAAAGGCATAAAAATATTTATGTCCACACATACACCTCCCCCAAAAATCTTTATACCTGAAAATCTTAGTTTAACAGCTACATTCCTCAAGACGTGTGGAAGCATTGAAAGCTATTCTCTCTGAATGACTTAAGATTTTTCTCAGTGAAATTTTAGGCATCAGAAAACTCAGATATGAGGTAGCACAGCGATTTTCCTGTTGATAATAGAAGGAGACAGAGAGAGAGATACACCAGTTTGTTTCATTTAGGTGTAGAGCTCTTCCCATCCCTCCCAGGGAATCAGGCCGTGCTGGCATTGCACAGTGGTTGCCTTAGCCTGGTGGATACACCTCATGGAAAGCAGCAGGCACTACTGTGGTGCCAGATGTGCCCTCTCTGCAGGCTGTTGTAACTTCAGAATACTTTCCTATTTGCTTTCCTCTTGGTCATGTTACCCTCACATTGTTCGTTGCACAGCAACTCACGTTCAAGAAAAGAAACCTTTCTTAACTGTACCATGAGCTGACAGTTAAAGCAGTGCCCAGGTGACCCTCAAAATAAGCAATCTGTCACCACTGTTCTTCCACGCTACTGCCCCAGCCACAGGATTATGCAAAATTGGATACACGCACAAGTGGATATGGAATTTTTGGTTGAATCTATGAGTAACGTGTTTTCCAAGCAATAAAATAATCTACTAAACCCAAAGCTGGAGCTCTTAGTACTAAGTGCTTAGTACCAACTGCTTTCCTTGTGGATGAGGAGACTTTTCATGGCCTGAAAATTAGGGATGTGTTTTAAAGCTTGATGCTATGCAACTTGCTAGATTGGAATGGGACGTAAATATAAAAAATCAACCAAAGAAAAACTTGAGTGATTAATGACATAAATACCATATTCAGAAATGTCCCAGAAACCTTGTCTAAGAAGTAAAACTTGACTTAGTCAAAATTTCGGACCCCAAACACACAAAATTCTGATGCTCAATATCCTGTACACCACTGCCATCTACATAGGTAAAAATACCTAACCTTTCCAGTACTCTCTAGATCTTCAAGTTTTACCTACCTCTCCATATCTTCTCATGCCATAATGAAGTGAAAACAATTTCTTAATAAAAAAAAAAAACCTAATTAAATAAAAGTTTAAAGCTGCTTGCTTTTCTGCTTAATGTAGACCTTTCTTCAACAGCCTGATGGCAAGATCATTCAACATAGTCACCTAGCTTGTAGGCTAGATTTCATTGCGGCCTCTGTAAGTGCTCAGATTCCCTCTCTCATAGACATCCTCAGACAAAAGGCAGATTAGAAACAGATTTTACACTTTTGAGACAAGTACTTTAAGTGGAAGCACACGATGCAAAAAATGAGTAACATCCCCTTCACCATCACCACTACCTCCCCTCCACTTTGGAAGGAATTCAGTGTTGGCCCAGACTGTGCTCCAACCACAGCCACCAAAACAAGCTTCTCTCAGGACCTGGAGTTTGGCATCTCTTCCGCTATGTCTGCATAACACTGGCTGTTAAAGCAGACGAAAGTCTGTATCATCCGCTGGTAGCTAAGAGCCTAAATTTCACATCTGTCTTCCCTTAGGTGGAATTTACTGAACCCAGACCTTGATCCTAGGAACTAGCTTGATCCATCAAAACAGAAGAATCAGGTTTTGAATTCATATATCTCCAAAGCTTGGTTTGTCTTCCTCTGGATCTTGCATCCTCATGCCTCAATTTCAATAGGAAGTTTGTATACGCAACCACAACTACAATCAAACCTCCAGTGGTTGGTCATCTGAATAGGTCTCCCTCCTCCACTGACTATATTGAGCGGATCTCCGCTGATCAGCCTAGGAACACAGACACCTAGTGAATCACTTGGTGCTCGTCTAGTGATTCCCACTGTGTATGATTTAGCACTGGATTCTCAAAGTTTTCATGTAAGTTATTTCCCAAACTATAATTCCCAAAAGATGGCAAAAGCAAATCCTGCCATTATGTGGAGTCTTTGATCCATTGTGCAGACTACAGGTAACCCAGACAGAAGAATGGTCTTAGTTTCCAGGCCATTTGAATTTAGGTATTACAGTATCTTTCCAGGCAGAGCTGAACCTCAGTTGCCAGCAATTTTCTCTTTGAGCTAATTGATTCCTGAAGGTATAAGAGCTTATAAGGCAAACTGACTAACCCTTACCACAGTGAATACTAATTGCTTGGACTCTCAAAATAGCTTACAAGTGTAATACATGCTAACCACACATACCAAAACATAGTGCTATTAGTCAGTGTTCCAAGTATGTTAATTACCCTTTCCATCGTCTATGTGTGTATTACAATGCTCAAAAAAATTATTTTTAAATAATCAAGACACAGAATGGAGGCTGAGGTAACAAAAGTCTGGGTTACAAGAAGAGCCTGGGTTAAAGCAACAAAAGTCAAAATGCAAATTCTGAGGTAGTTTCCATTCTCAATCCCACATGTTTTGTTTCATTTATGAAAAAACCTAATTCAGTGACTGAAAAAATATTTGAAAGATTTTCTTGAAGAGGAAGAGTGAATACCACTGAGGTCCTATATTTCATATTTCCTTTCTAAGAACTGCTGTCAGAAACTAGCAGCACTAAAAGCCCATAAAAAAATAGCATGAAAGTAATGGATAAAGTAGTAGATGCAGCTTTTACTTAATGTGATAATCCTTCTCTTTGACAAGGCATACTACGAAAACAGCAGCAGCAGCAAATTATTTTTTAAGAATCCACCTTCTGATCATTAAGGCTGATGCTCAAAGCCTGGGCAGGACCAGCGGCTTGCATTGCAAGCTCCGAAACTCTTTTCACTGTTGAGTGAATTCATGACTAATTGTGGACGACTGTAGTTAGGAGACACAAATCGCAAACATGTTTACCGTTTCCCCAAAGGAAATACTTACTGTTAAATTCAAATATCCGTTCTACAAAACATAGGATGTACACTGGAGATCTAGTCAAGAAAATGCTTGTGAGATCAAAAGAAAATGAGGTTCAAACCCCAAAAGAAACAGAAGTGTGTGTGTTCTATTAAAAGGGAAGCCTTTACTAAAAGCCTTCTGGGTTTCTGAACAAGGTTTCAAAAGAAGCAGTCAGCTTCTGGGAATGTGATATTCTCAATCAGGAAAACTGGGAAATATATACATATACAATATTTAGAATAAATATAGTTAGAATTGAGACAAAATAATTCTGCAAAAGTCTCATTTTCTTTCCCTCCTCCCCCATACACACTTTGGGAACAAAAGCTCCTAATTGCCTATTCGAACGGGAGACATTGTTTTCCATGTCTTTTGCAACAGGCAGAGAAGATGTTGTACCATTTAGGGTGTGCGTTTTGCTCAGTTGAGCATTACAAGGAGCACTGGGCTAATAGATGTGACAGCGAAGGGTTTTTATAACATCAGTGTTATATAACTTCTTGATTTTCGTAGATGGTTAGCAGCAATAGAGCTGCATTGGACAATGCGAATTCATCTCTCAAAATAATATCATATGACAGGCCAAGTGTGTTCTGGCTTGATTTGCACCAGGGACTAGTATGGAATATCTCATTGCAGTGCAGCCATTTCTAAATCGAATTAATGAAGTCAAAGATGCTTGTAAGTTCCAGAAGTGGGGGAAGAAACCCTGTGTTTTCCAAGAGTGTTGGCTCCTGGTACTTAATGAATAGTGTATTGTAATACAGAATTTCAGTTAAACGTGTACCAAGAAGGGATTTGGGATTTTGACTTATTTCTACATCTCAATGGCAGTCAGCATACAGAAAACATGATACAATGAGTTCAGCATGTGGGGCTAATCATGTAGTTAGGCGGCAATGTTTAATCTAGTTGAGGCCAGTAATCTCTGGATGTTGATGTGCAGTGTCATGCGCTGCCTTGTAGCATTTCCACATGGGCGATCTGTTACTTTGCAGCATTAGAATCTGCATTTGATTTCTTACTCTCTTATCTGACTCCTCAGGGATTCGGTAAATTCAGCAGTAATTTACGACTGCCATTCTCTCTGGGCTTTGACACATACACAGTCAAGGATTAAAATCAGGCTTCTAAAGCAGTTACCACTTGCAGCCATCTGCCCTGCCCTTCTGACGGAGATTGCCAGTGCCACCGCAGTAAGTCTGAAAAGCCAGTGAAGCAACTCCTGAACATCTCAAGCCCGTTTATTAAGGTACATAGATCCACTTCGAATGTAATGCCTAGCTGAGAACGGCAGCAGTACAGAAGCTGGTTCATAAATCATACAGAAATCTTTGTCAGAGGTGGGGCAACAACTTGGGCAGCGCCCATCTGAGCCATCTGATTTTGTTCTGCTTCTTTATGTGAATGAACCCTTGGACTTCATCAATGTTTACAAGTTAGTAAATGACAATCCTTCCAAAAGCAATTGTTTCAGAACAACAGGGCTACTTCAGATGCTTTGCAGATTATTTTACTGAGTGCTTTACAGACTCTCAGTTTTCATTGGTTACAATTTTTTTTAGCTTTTCTGAAATTTTCACAGCCTCAAATGAAGCAGAAATGAGGGTTTGCTCCACATCCTCCTTTGAACCCCAATAAGAAGTGTGTTAAGTGACTGTCTCCATGCTGGAAAATCTCTGTCTTTCAGACACTTGGGTGCAAACTCAGAAGTATTATATAGCAAATTATGTAGGTTCTTATTTACATGATTTTATTATACAGAGTGAACAATCAAATTAGTTGTTGATTTTAAATGATAAACTTTTATTCTGAATATACTGTTTTTGCACAAGAATTAACACAACCGTTCTAGGATTATAAACTTTTTATAACATTATTGTACAAATTTTTACAAAAATTATTTTTCCAGGCTTGTCAAGTTCCACAAAAGTGTCAAGAGAACACAAGAAAAGGGAGAAAGACCTGCTTGCCTTGAAGGAGCAACCAAGTCTTTTTTTTGCAGAAACGCACACTGAGCATTTCAATAAAAATATCCCAGAAAGCATGATCCAGACATTCCATACAACACAAGAAGAGAAGAAAGCTTTGTCAGATCACAATCGCAATTTCATGGCATCTGAACAAGACAGTATCCCTTTAGCCTCAGTGAAATTATTTCTTCAAGATGATGTTTTTCTTTTAAGCCATAAACAGGACAGATGCAAGTAGCTGAGAAGAGGGTGAGGCTAACTTTTCAAAACTCTTGAATTATTTTCAGACACTTTGTTTTCATCTTTTTACAGTAGTGTACAATGAGTATTAACAATATTAACATTGTGGTATGAAAAAAAAATAATAAATCTGGTCTTTGTTAAAGGCTTGGACATCTGATGAAGCTAGGGTAAAAGTTATCCTAAGGAAGGAGTTATTAAGATTGCACGTTTAGTCGACATTCCAAAAACACCCGAATGCTTTGCAGTGCCTTGTAGGCATTAATATACTTCTTAATAACCAGTGGGCTAGCATCTGAATCTTTAGGACCAGTGGGACTGAGGTTGTGTTTTGAAATTAAGACATACTAAGCACATTTTCTGAGCTTAAGTATTAACCGGAACGAAAGGTCTTAATGTCTCTTCAGTGATAATGAAAAAGTCTCAACCACAGCAAGTAACACTTGGGTTGCAAAGGTCACTTAAAAGGGATACTGCCTATTTGAACCCGGTAAGGCCAGTTTTTTAAGTTAGTAAAAGGAATATTATAGGAAAACTTACAAATGGCAGCAACACTGGTTTTTTTTTGTCAGTTAAGCAGTAAAGCCTCAAGCATTAGAAACATGAAAAAGATCATACTAAAGTCTTAAAGGTAGAGGACCTAAAAATCTTGTCAATCAAACCTGCTATGTCATGTTAAAAACCTGTTACAAATATGGACCACGGTCAGTGTTTTGGCAGTAATGCTGGTTGTTTAAATGAAAAAATAGAAAGAAACCTTTCATGTTAAGTCCTCAGATCATGTTTTGCACAGTACCATGCTGTAACAACTTTAATGGTTATTTGTCAGATATACAACAGGCTGCATGACTTCTGTGTAAGCTGAAAGTCCCAACAGTTCCCTTAGTGCTATTTAAAGGATCTGAGCAAATATCAACAGAGCTTTGGCTTTTAAAAAAAAACTTTTTACAACATACTGTAATTTGAAAGAGTCTCAATTTAAAGCCTAGGATCAAGTTTCTTCTCTCACAGACAAGAGAAGATGACTATTATGCATTACACGGGAGTAAGGATACTGTTCTGCATGAGAATATGTTTTTATTCATGCAAGTTATTTCTAACAGATTGGTATCCACATTATGAGATAGCTAAAGTTCGCATTGCATTTTCTATCTGTGTTTTTTTTTAATTTACAGATATCTAGGTAGCACGTTTTAAAAAACCTTGACCATCACTTGAATATAATCAAAATATGTATTGCTTTCTGTAAAAGGAAGCCAAAATTTCTTTTTTTTTTTTTTCCTTTTTAAATTATTGAGTTCTATGGGGACAGTGCTAAGCCCTTCTGGGAGGGCCAGATCCTGAGTTTTCTGTCAGACAGGAATAACGGCTGGAAGGCTAAGTGTTTATACAGAAACATGTGGCTTCAGGTCATATAGAGGTGCAGAGGAGAGGAACAAAGGATGTTTTGCTCTTTGGATAACCCAAGCGGGCTGATGTGTCTGCATCGCATGGGCTTCTCCCTCCTTTGGTATTTGAGCACTCTAAGGGAAGTGGGTTGAGAGCAAAAGCCATGGTTGTTTTCTGTGGCAGCAGGGCTTTGTGCCATGTTTCTTTCTGCCTACAGACCCTAATCAAACGTTTATTAAGTAACACAAAATATGGCCTACCAGCGTAAGCAACTTGTTCCAAAATGTTAAATAATGTAACTTTTCCATGAAGGGTTTCTTTTGAAAAGCTAAATGAAAACTATAGAGAACTTAATATACTGACAATCTTCCAAGAAATTAAAAGAGCAAAATGCAAACTAATATCTATTTTAATTAATCTTAGTGCAAAAGCTGTGAGTGTAGTAAGTATTGGCCTAATCTTACAAAACTTGTTCCTCTCATAAAATTTCAATTGAACATGTTAAGGAAAAACACAGGATGCAGTCTCAGCGTTAGAAAGACTCAAACCAATTTTTTATCAGGTGGTAACTGGTGATAGGGTGAAGAGAAGTGCAGTACTATGACTGGAAGGAATTGCTCCAAGATTATCTTCACCCATATTGTCAAAATTTGCTCACCTTCCCTGAGGAGGACCGGAAGTCATCCAACACAGCTAATTGTACTTTTAACCCCATGACTTTACTAGAGATATTTTTTCAAAAAGCTAAATCTGATCACTGAACAAAAGGTCAGGTTTTCTTTTTTTTCACTCACTGTATTCCCAAACATGAGAAAATACATAGCTGGAGCCAAGGTACATGAGAAAAACAACAAACCAGCCATGGGTACAACTACAGTAGACATCTGATCTTTTAAGCCATGCCACGGCTTTGAGTAGCTTCTTCAGTTTTCATAGGATATTAATGCATGCCCAATTATTTCTTTAAGCTTTTGGCATGATCAAAATTATATCAATCAGTTGCCAGCATACACATACCAATGCTTTGCATTGTCATATTTTTTTAAAGAGCTAGTGTTTTGTGCCGTGTTAATATTTGCATATAGCAGAATTGTACAATACCAGCAGAGTTGCACATTCATTGGTTTAGCTGTCTTGCAATACTGTTTAGTTCTGAAAACTAGAAAAAAAGCGCAAATCATATTTTGCATCAACACTATGCTACACTGTAATATTGTAATTTACTGCACCAATCTGTATCACCAATGAGGTTGTATAAAAACAACTTCTAAAATTATTATTCACAATCAAGTATCAATGTGCATACATATAGATTCAAGGCTCCCCATTTGTTTATATTTTTTCTAATCTCAGCAACCAGGACATTTTGCTGTTAAATATGCTATTTTCAATAATAAATAGCAACAGCAAAAGTTTTCATATTATGGGTATTTTTACATGAAGGAAACAAAGGGGGAACCTGATATGAACCTTGGAGAACATATACTTCCAAAAATAAATGTGTTAAATCTGATTTTTATATACTTAAAATATCTGTACACAGGTTTTCATGTGAGATCGCTATTCTGTAAAAAATTCAACTCAACCCTTTTGTTACGATAGCTAAATTTACCCTATTTTCTCAGCTTTTTCATTGCACAGTATATTCAGAGCTCTGTTTCATAATATAATTAAATATGATTTGATTGCAACACATTGCAATGTTCAGTTTCTCACACAATAAAAGAATCACTCAGTTACCTTTTCAATGGACTATACTCTACCATCAAAGAAAACAAAACTGAAAAACAATAACATAGCATCATCATCATGCAAAATACCCTTGGAAACCAACGTTCAAATATCACAAAGACATTTTTTATTCACAAGCTTTTTTGTTTGAGCCTTTGAAGGATTCGTCTAGCTTTATATATAACTGCATTGTGAAAAGGAGGCGAATATTACATTGAAATTAAAATTTTTCTGAGAGAAGATGACACCAAGTTTAAGATGAGAATCACTTTTTAGTTAAACTGTCAAGCATCTTTATGTTTTTAAAAACAGAAGTTTCCTTCCTTCCTTCCTTCCTTCCTTACCTCCTTCCCTTAAACTAACAATTTAACAACCTACCAAAACTTAGCTGGCTACATGATTCATCTTGGAAGAATAAACCACTCATCATAAAGCATTCCCATCATGCTAAATTTCTGATGAAGACTAGCCATTATTTTCATTTTACTCAGCTAGTTTGGACAAAACTGATGTTCAAAGCAGCCATCATGGTGCTAGTAGTGTATATTGGGGAGCACATTTTCTTTTTTCTTTCTTTTTTTTTTCTTTTTTAAATAACAATTCATGTAAAAGAATATAAATCTTCAAGATATCCAAAGCTTAAAAGAAATGAAAGTCTCATACATAAGCTATTGTCAGGGGAGCCCTTTTACATGAAGTCATCAAGATTACAACAACAAACAAACGAAAAAAAGAAAAATATTAGATTCCCCAATGGAGCACGTACAGAATTCTGTTTGGATGGCATAGATGATGCAGCATTCACACACGTTTAAGTATCCGACACTCCAACATGCAGCCGCCGGGGGTGCCTTTATGAGTCTCACAACGAGTGATAACCAGACACGAGCACTGCTGTTCTGCTGCTGTCTGAGTAGCTGACCCTTTTTAAAATGGAACTGAGGCTATCGTTTTGGCTGGGTCTTGATTAAGTTACGCAGGTTTTGGTTTAGCAAGGTCATAACTGGCAGTGTCTGCTGCCAGATAACAGCCAAAGCAGGACGACCTGAATTCCTACCATAGACCACAGTGATGGACTCAGACCAGAGACACCACCGCAGTCAGCCGAATCTTCCTGTTGACAAGAAAAGAAGAAATCATTTAGCATCAATTACAATTAAATGTCCTAAGAAGTAATCTACATTTTAGTCTTCAAGATTTTGAACTATCCTTGAGGCATCCTTTTTGGTCATATATACGTCATTTTTCCTAAAATAACAGCAAAATAATTCCTGGATGTTTGTCTGATTTTTGATACAAAAAGTGGCATTACTACATTAACTATAAGCACGGGAGGATTAAATACTTACAAGGCTTACTGCAGTCACTTGTGAACTAGATGGGATACTTAAACAATCAAACAAGAACTGCTAGGGGATATACCTGGGGGCCCCAGTAAACCACATATCCCTTAAAATTACACCAATGTGGAGATTTTGAGTATCACCTTATTGTGATGAAAGATGGAAGAACAGATAACTTTTTAAGATTAGAAAACAAATACCAGAATATGTTCATGTCCATTTCATCAACATGATCACATGTTAAAAGGAATATGCTCTGCAGGTGAAGATATGATCAAAGAGAATGAAAATCCTTTCTCTGTCTCTGATGCTGTATTCAAGTATAAGAACCAAATTATCTGATGGCTTTTTGTACACATTTGGTGCAATCTGTAGAGAAGACACCTTCCAGTTTGTGGGCTCGCTCTGAGCTGCACTGCTCTGTCACACATCAGTGGACCTAACTATTCATTATGCCAGACAGCAATCACACCTCTTGTCCCAATTCCTCTTTACCATTAACTGCTCTTATTTGGTCCCACTTTGCCTATAAGGCATAACAGCTTTCACATTATGGGCTTACTCACTAGTCTGGCTGAAGCACATTTGATACCTCTTCTGGAGTCTGTAACATCTTTACACTTTCTTGCTTCTCAGAACTGATACAATCTACGTTTGGTTGCCTAAAACACCAGGACAATGTTCCAGCCATCCCCTGCACTGCTCTGCCCACTGAGTCTGAGACTCACAGGCAGCTCTCAAGGCTGAAAATATTTGGTCTTCCTCTTGTTTTCAGACTACCAGTCTGTCCGCATAGTCTAAAAAGATACTTTCCGTTTTCCAAGAGCTCCTGAAACTCCAAGGACAAGTCAACAGTGTAGGTGGGAAGGGACTTAGGTATGTTAGGAACAGGGGCAACTTCTTGAACAGGAGGAACACGTGCAGGGGAGGACAGACTGTACCTTTACAGTAACAGAGCCTGACTGCTGGCACAGAAATTAAAAAGGTTTCAGAACAGAAAGCAGAGGAAAGCCAACAAGCATGGAGCAGCTCCTGGTTCGGACTGACATGCCACTGAGGCATATGATACTAATATTCAATGTGCCTCAGAAAAGGTTGTGGGGTTTGGGGATAAAAAGTACAATCAGAAAAAATAAAGAAGGGTCATTCAAACACCTTTAATTTATTGGCATATTCTTAAGCAAAACTTTTAAGTGCTACTACATCAATGCTAGGAACATAAAATTAAGATGGGGCAATGAAGACAAGTCATCAATGAACCATTCCAAAATAATACACGTCAGAAACCTGGTGGAAGGAGAATAATCATCAGGAGAGAACATTGTCGGGCTACCAACTTTGTAAGAATGGCAGTGTAAGACGTACAGCAGAAGGGTACTATGTAAAGGATAATACAAAGTGTAATAGCATAAAAGTATTACAGGAAAAGGAAAGTATGATCGAATCTCCATGGGTAAGAAATTTCAGAGTCTAATAATAAAAATGTAACACTAGGATTTCACTGCAGACCACCTGATTAAAGTGACAATATCAATTATGAAATGTTATGTGAGATTAGAGAAGCCACATAGAGACTGTATTGATGCCTTATCAAAATGAGATGTAGAGATGACGTTTTTGGATACGATAAATTACCATCTTTTAGGACAAACAGTCTTTGAATCTTTAGCGGGGCATGGGGCCCTCTTCAAAATTATTAGTAGAGAACTTCTCTGTATAGCGCTAGTAGCTCCGTAGACCACAATGCAGTAGGATTTAGCATTGTTGTGTGAGAGATCAGGCCAAAAAAATCCAAAACAAAAGATACCAATTTCAAGAAAGGAAACTATGTGAAAATTACCAAAAAGAACCAAAAAGCCCAGACCTAAGAAAACCAGAAAAAAACTTAACAAACAACATAAAGCAGGAAAAAAACTTGAAGCATAATCTCAAAAAGTAAGTCCCTCACAAGTATCCAGAAAAATATTTAGAAATATTGCGTTAGATATCCAGGTAAAATGAATGCCACAACTGGAACAACCAACCTCCCACCACCCCCCTCCCCCAGAAACCCAACCTCAAAACAAATGAAAAAACACCAACACCCCTCCTCCCAAAAAAGAACCCAAACAAACCCCAAAGAAACACCCCTGCATGAGTCAGTAGGCAAATTGAGTGCAGTGTCATGGGGGAAAGAAAGGTCAGTATTTAAGAAATCAAGTTTACTCAAATGGGCAAGAATAGGAAAGCACATAAAATGGCAGATTAGATCGAAACAGGAAATTAGGAGGGCTGATAAAGAATTTTTGATGACCTCCCTGCAAAATATGCTGAAAATGATAATAGAAAGTTTTTAATAAATCAAAATCACAAGGACAAATATGGAGTTAGGGCAACTGCTTGATAACAGAGGTGTAAAGAGGGAATTTGGGGATTACAGGGCATAGCAAACAACTTCAATGAGCTCTTCGTGTCAGTTTTAAGGGGTGAAGACTTTAATGAGATTCCCACCACACACAATGCATCCTTTAAGGCAGAGAGGTCAGATGAATCAGAATCAGTTTGGAATAAATATATGGAAAATTAGATAAAGCAAACAAATTAGACCCAATACATCATCAGGTATTACAGCGTTCACCAAGTCTCCTTTAGAAACTTGGATGTAAAAAAACCCAAATCCAAACCCAGCATTTAAGTTCTTCAGAAAAGAAAAAGAAAAAAAATGTTTTAATTCTATCCTAAAGCATAAAGCTCGTTTTAGCTGCCGTTCTTTATCAATAGTAGCCACTTCCAGACATGTCTCTGCCATCTGTTAGCTTTATAATTTTGTTCTATAATTTTGGCTTTGTTTTTTTGGTTTTGGTTTTTTTTTCAGTTGATTGCACTCTACAAGTTCAAAATTCCTAATGTTTCCGGTCAACCAGTAAGTCATAAGTGAACTCTGCTGTGCCAGATTTGGAGTAGGATGCGAAGATTTGAAGATGCACTGAACTTTCCGGTTTATTTAGTTTGGCTCTGTCACTTTTTGCATCTGCATTGTGTCTTGTCATGTAGCTTTATTTCTATTCAAAGCATCTAAAAATAGCCCTGTTGCTTCTTCCTCACAGTGACTACCATCAGAAACAGAATTATCAGTAAAGGTTTCTTCTCACATGAATTCAATGAACAGTACTCAGTGTTACCTCTTGGTATTTAAGATTCTTATCACTGAGATTACTTAGAAGAGTCATCTTTGAAGAAATAGTCTAAAGTAAAACACGACGTTTAAAAGTTTCCAACAGAGGACAGACGTCTGGAAAGTAAGTAAGAAGTAAATTGAAGGTCTTAAACAAAATTGTGCATAATAGGAGGGAGAAAGTTATAGTGAAAATGGCATCCAGTATGGATACAGAGCAGGTGGACCTCCACATATAGAATTATACAGTACCCAGCTTTCATGTCACTTCTGCATTAGACTACATATTGGGTAAATTATGTTGATGAATTAATCCTGCAACTATATGTACTTGAAAAAGAAACTCCATTCTGTTGCCCATTTCTATTTGCTTTTTGAGTTTGTTTTTTTTTTTTAAACTACATCACAATTTATGGGCACTGCTTTTACATTCAACAGTTAGACTATGTAATATTCCTGTTGGATTGAAAAGAAATGTTTTGATACCTATTGCTCTCTCCCTAAGACTACACAGAGCAGTTTTTAAGGGATTCACAACTTCACAACAGTGGAGAATGTCTTGGAAGCCTCATGCAGGTGAGGCATCTTCTTATTATGAATGACAGAGTTAAGCTGTACTGGACAAAAGTATACAAGGTTTATACACATATTTTAAGGTTGGTAAGATTTTAACCTCATATTGATCAAAGTCACATTGAATTTCTGAGGTTTGTAGACCAATTTGCAGTGGTAAACCAGCAGTTCTGCAAAGAACAATTTCTAAATATTCTTTCTGGAATCAGTTATTCTTTTGTGTCCTAAGCCAAGATAAAAATAGTAGTGGCAAAGAAGGTACAGTAAATCCTATTTAAATTACTTTTTCCTCCCCAGCATTGCGCATTTTAATTTTCTTGTGTGCTTTAACTGTTGTGAAAATTACAAGAAAGTTAAAAAAAAAAAAGGAGGATAAAGTCTGATTACATGCTGATTTACATAAGTTTAAAGAATCAACACTTTTATGGAAATGAGTGGAATACCATTATTAATTTGTAACCAGATTGAGCAAAATGTCAGTTTTGAATGATCTTCAAAATGTCTTTTTTGAAAACACTTCCCCTGTGCCTGAGCTTTAAGAAAATTTCTCAACTGTTTCCTGTAAATGTTGTTTTTGAGATGTCTTATAAAATTTCTTATAAAAAATTACATATCAACATTTTGTCTTATTGTCTTACCTTACTGTCTCTTTACCTCCACCAGTACAATTAGACACTGAACTCTTTTTAAGCAGTTTCACTGAAATTTTCCAGCCTGTTACATTAATCACTATTGCATTAGTCACACAGAAAACCTGAATAACCAACAGATCAGTTGGGGATGTCCTGTCTTTGTTGTCTTCAAAATAATATTCTATATATTATTTCTCTTTGAAGACATAAAAAATAGGAAAAGAAATTGGAAAGAATCCTCTTTAGCCAGTTTCATTTCATCAGAAGTGTACCAGAAATTTCTTGCATTAATAAGTCACATATCAAATTTCCTTGCACGCTTGAGGTAGAGAAGTGTCAAATCCAGATGTCATCTCCTGCATGTCATGCCTTACTATGATAACTCTAGAGAGGTTATTTTACATCACACACTGTGAAAATTATTCAGCACTTGCAGAATGGAAATGAATGGTTTCAGAAAACCATATATTCATTGTTAAGTATCAAACCCACATATTCGTTGCTATATATCAACATTTCCTTGAAGGCAGTGCGGGTCCAGAATTTTAAAGACACACATGGAAATATAAATACGTATATATACACATTCATGTTTAAGTTTATAAACATACTTGTTACTCCTTTAGAAGTACACTATAACTATTTAATGTACTAAAACTTTGTCTTGAAGTCTTAATCATCTATCAGAACCCATTGTGCCACACTGACTGCAAAAAGGATAAAACAACATCTGCCAAAAAGCTTCTGATCTGGCCTCTGATATCAACCAGTTACCTCAAAGTTATACATTTTATAAGCATATGTTTTAAATGTGTCCTATTGCATGGTGAACACCTTTGCTTTTACTCAAGAGTCATTTCAAGTCCCAGTCCATGGTCTTTCATAAATGTTGTGTTACTCTCCTTTGTCTGGACTACCGCACGAAGCTGTCAAAACTGTACAGCTGCCCACACATAGATCAGGGATACAGCCAGGCCCAGCAAGATGTATACAGTTGTCTGAGCTGCTAATCACCCTTGAAGCGCCCACCGATGTCCCTGGGAGCTGATGGAAATAAGACATTCCCAGAAGGGGCTAAAAACCTGTAGAGTTCTTCTCTTTATTCTTGGGCATGGCAAACAAAACCAGTGTGCGTGTACAAAGAAAGAGCAAGCTATTCAAGGGGGTGATAAAGACTATGTTGTTATTCTTGATAAAAAAAAAAAAAAAAAATGCCATTATTGAACTCGATCAGCTGATTTATATCTGTGTTGGCTTCAGTGATTTTAATAAAACTACACAGATTAATGTCCAGTGAGAACCCATTTCTAAAATCACAAAGTTAATAAAACAGGATGGATGAACAAAAATACCTTTATAACTTTCTGCTGCCAAAAGTCTATCAGCTAAAATTATATTCCGTGGGTTTCCCAGTGTTTTGGTTTGCCTTCTTGAGCAGAAAGACCATTTTGGACATAAAGAATTCAGCTAAAGGTGAGTCTCTGCTGCTTTGCATACACTGGACAGTAGCTTTTTAATTAAAATAAGGCTACTTGCAGAGCAAGTTGCACCAGTAAGAACATAGATGTTAATCTGTGAAATACAATTGGCTTGGAGGAAGGGACTTTCAACCTTCCTCACAACCTTCAGCCATGGATGTGCAAATTCCTAGGTTTGCTAGAATTAGATCATTTAAATACAGCAAAGGAAATTTCAAAATTACTCAAATACAGCTGTTTAACAAAACTTTAAGCTTTTTTTTTTAACTGATGTTGGAGTGATATTAAGTGAATCTTCCCCCAAGCATAAAGAGAACATAAATTATTGAGAAAATGAGTGTTCTACATGGTCACAATCTTTAATATTTTACCACACTAACTGAAAGACGACCTTTAAGGTTCCATTTCTGCCTCTTAGTTGGCTTTCCTTTGATAGATATGTTAGTATCTCCCTCTAGTGGTCTTCTGAGTAATAATATTGATCAGAAACCCCTCCAGTGTATAAGGTCATGAATTTTATTCTCATTAGACTGGCAGCTCCCTTGCAAACATGTCACTAGCACAGTAGTGCACACTCTCACACTATTAAATTTAACACAGTCTAAAATGGCACAGCTTTCACTATGAACCCCAGAGTCTGCACAAAGTCAACCTGCAGGACTTCATGTATCCACGTATTCAGTTAGAAGAAAAAACCTACCTTCTGCTGTAATAAGGCAATGAATATGTTGAGGTTGCAAAAAGTTAAAAAGTAAAAATATGACTTTACTGAATTAATCATTTAACCAAATTGATGCACACTATTACCTTTCATCATTAACATTTGCGTTAATTTGAATGCAGTGAAAACTCCTTACTCTTCTCAATGGCAACGGTCCCATTATTCTTACACAGAGCACTCATCTTTGCTATCCCTATGTACAGCTTTATTTTCACTGGTATTATGATCTCTTCTAATTACTTCATACCTCTTTCTCTGTGCAGAAAACTTTCTTCTTCTGTTTTGTTTCAACAGGGACAAGGGAAAAATGTTTTTTAAGGGAATGACACTGACTCAATTAGTACATGTGCAATCTCAAAAGTGCCAACCATATAAACCCAACAGGTTCCCGTGTCTTTGTATTTGCTATGGGAGAGGCCCTTCTGTTCTGTAATTCTGATTTATAAGGCTCCAGACAGGGTTTTTCATATTTAATTTCCCTTAATATTGCAAGAATAATTTGCTCCAGATTGTTGCTTTTGGGGCTCACTTCATTCTGTTTTCTTTTGTATGCTTAGTAAGTAAAAAAATCTGCTAATTTTTTAAGCCAAGAACAAAACAAAAAATTAGAGAAAGTAACTGACCATCCACACCACATGAAAACTTGCAGAAAAATGAAGATAGGAGCGGACGTCATGGCAGAGGCACGACTCGTTGTGCATATAGGCTGATCCTATTAATAACGGGCAAAGTAGCAAGTAGAGGAAAGGAAAGAAAACACAGAAAAAAAGACATACAAGATGAGATATCATGCAGATTGCTGGCAGTTAGCAGAGTTAATGTGAAAGCATCCACCCAAGAGCAAGAGATTCACAGCAAATTTTGCAAATAAACTTAACCAAAACAATCCACTGTTACAAAACACACGACTTACACACTGATTAGCACATCAAGCTAGTGAGCAAGAGTTGTACTTTCACACACAATCGTATCAGGACAATTTGGGATATTTACAACAGCCAAATGGCTTTTAGGTAATTTTTCAACTTCATTTAACCTTTGTTGGCCTAAGAAGTCTTCCTTTTGAAGAAGGCTTCCTTTTTGAAATACCATTTGGTTACTAGAAAAATGCATTGAATACCAACTGTCTGGACTTTTTTAATGCTACAGACATCTCACCAATTGTGCCTCACTAAAGAAAATCAGAGAATATACTGCATTAAAACCTGGTATACAGCAGTTACAGCCAACTAACTGCACTAGTTTTGGACAATCTTTCATTTTCAGAAATGGTATGAGGCATTCGAAATGCATTTTAAAAATATTTATTTTATATAATGGCAAGTACTTCCCTGTTCAGTACTGTTTGCCTTGAAATTTATTTTGAACAATTTGACGTCAACATATTGTCTTTCACACAGTATTTCAAAAGGTAACACAGATTATATTCAAAGTAAATTATATATGTGGCACAGTTATAATTTTTCTCCTTCAAAACTTTAATGTATACAATATAAACAGCATAGTTTTGCTGATTTCAGTAAAGAAATGCAGTTTATACCTGTTAAGAATGTGACCTAAGGTCAATGCATATTTACAGAATTTCTAAGAGGAAAAACATCCTGAACCAGATATAATGTTTTTAATCATTTAACAACATCTTAAGTAATATTTGGAAACACTAATATAAAAATGCTACTTCTAAGACAGGATGATCATCTAGTTGTGAAAGCCATTGAGGAACTGAATTTGACAGCACTGTACAGACACCATCAGTTTTATGCTTGCTGTTGGTTTGTTTTTTTACTCAGAATCATGTGTGAAAGTGCAATGGTTATAGGAAAGGCAGATAAGAAAGCAGCTGTTAATTTTATGTTAATCATGGGAAATTTGAAATAGAGTGGCTATGGTCTAGAATGAACAGTATGTTTAGTGATAGATAGGTCACCAGGCACCAAGGTACATTTAAACAGTTTTCACTGCTCTTCTAAAACAGCTCTACAATTGTGTTTAAAGGTAGTCCTAAAGTCTTACAAGTTGTTTTACCTGTTTGGCTTCATCAAAACAGACATCAGGACCTTTTCTGTATCTAGGTTGTTTGACCATTTCACAAGGATTTGGCCCTTCATCTGTTTCTCTGGTTAAGGAGTGTGACTGTTTTTCATGCATTGTACATTAGCAGGATTAACATTCTGGTTTTACTTTCGTGGGAGAAGAGAAGTTTTATGCTAATTCAGATAGTACTGAAATAAACATCAATAGTCACAGTTCCTTGTTTAAATTAAAGAAAACCAACCCAACCCAACCCTCCAGATAAATCAAAATCAAATACTCTTTTTTTTTACACTGCTTTAATCAAGAAAATAAACATCCTGCATGACTTTTTTAAACCAGTACTTCCAGAACCGTACACAAAATAAATATAAAAACTGAGTTTTTTTAAGATTTCCTGTATTGTTTTTGTTACCATCACACAAATATTACAGAAAATATTTGATAAAGTAATAAACTTTCAATCATACTTATTGGTTATAGCGTATGTTACCATTGAGTTATTCTGCTAAAATAAAGATACACAACAAAAGTGAGGAAACCTGTTTGGAAAAGTAATGCTATATACAGGCTGAATATTGCAGTGAAGGCCTATAAGAACTACTGGTTTTATTATGTGTACACCTATATTACCCCAAATATCGTATACAAGATCATCCCACTGTAGGCTTTGATAATAAATGACAGAAAACCTAATCAGATCTCATTAGCATTCAGTGATGAAGGGAGACAGAGAAAATGCTGTCCAAACTAACAGCAGAACAGCAGGATAGAAACAGGAGCAGTGACATGCTATTAATTAGGTAACTGTAAACATGAGGTAATGCTTTAGCTTACATCTCTGAAATCTGTAATCGCTGATATTTAAGTGTAAATAGTATACTTCACATTTGCCACAGGCTAACAAGGGACACAAGCCATTGCAGCATACTTGAAAGGCACGGATACGGCAAACTGCAAAACTGTCTTCTCTTGAAACCTGCTTATGTTGCCATTCAGTATGTTAGGCTTTTTTTATTCCACTGTTGGTAGTACACACAGTAAAGCTAAGATAGGGTGCCTTATAAAAATTGAACACTAAAACTTTACTTATCTTAGTAGTTCTAATTAATATCTGAAGCAATCCTATTCCTGCACTGCTGTGGGGTACTACAGCAGCCTCATTGCAATGAGTGGAGGTGCCCAACAGAAGAGAAAGAAAGAGGACAGGGAATTTACTTCTACAGATCTACATCTGTCTTCATTCAGATGTTATCAGACTCACCTCCCCTTTCCTCTGCCGGGGCCCAGCTGAAAGGGAAGTCGAAACATAGAAATATTCTAAAAGACCATGTGCACAAGCAAAGTTATACCAGCCAGAAGGAAGCAGAGTTTAATAATAACCATCTGAATAGCACCCAAAGGTCATTCTGTCTGCTTGTGTGATGTTATGCTACATCTGCATTTCACAATGTACCTTAGTTACAGAAAAGAGAGAATATCTTAGTACTGCATAGTTGGAACAAAAATAAAATAGTTCATTTAGTCAACATAAGCCCACCCAGCTGCCCTGGCTGCCATTTGGGGTCATTTACTGCTTTCTAGAATGTTTGGGCCCCACCAGGAAATGCACTTCATGTGCCCATTTCCCATCAAACGTGCCTTATTTTCTATAGCGAGTGCTGTCTATAAATTCAGACAGTGGCAACAGTTAATCAAACTGTCATAGACTGGAGCCAATTAGAATATTAGGCTGTGTTTACATAGTTCTGTGATGACATGGATATTGCTTCCACCCCAATGTAACTTCCTTTGCAGCCCAAATGTAGGTGGAATTCCAGTTTTATTAATGTGTCAATGAACTCATTGTTTGTGCCAAAGAAACACAGTCATCTCTACCAGCATCTACTTTTCTTTCAGGAATGGGAGAGGCTGTCTCAACTAACTTCCTGACATGGACAAAGGTATTACTAATTGTTTTCCTTATTCTATCATAGTAATCCATATTATGATTTGATTTACCATCTCCGGCATGCTATCCTCAAGCATATATAGCAGAGAAAAATTGAGGTGAATTTCTCCTGGCCAAGAATACATGTATGTTGGTTTTATGCATTTCCATCACAATCACCTGCAGGTTATCTATTGAAGTGACCAGGCTATGGGCATAGAGTTTGGCACGAAGGTGGCTGCAAATTAGAATAAACTTTCACATGCTTTTAATTTTAATGCATGTGTTGCAAGGACTCTGCTTAGCATATAAGCCACCTATGCCTCCTGTCAGCTCTGAAGAAATTCTGTGCTAGCAGCTGGATAAACTAGCCTTTGATGGTTAAAGCAATTTCCACAAAAAGCAAGCAGTTCTCATTGGCACTGAGCACACACTAAAGTGCCTCCATCACTTCACCTCAGTGTTGCAGACATCAGGGCAGCATCCCAACTTTCCATGACCAAACACTCTTATCTTGGTGTTGCCCTTTTTTGTTATTTCTCTAGACAGACATACCCTTGTCTTTTCTAAAGGCTCAACAAACACAGGACTCTCAGGCTCACCTTGCCTGTCCTGTGCTCCAGATGCCAACCACCTTGGTGGCCCTTCACTGGACTTCCTTCAGTATGTCATTGTGGTATTGGGGAGCCCCAAACTGTACACAGCACTCCAGATGTGGTCTCACCAGTGCTGAAGAGATGGGATGGATCAGTTCTCCCAACCTGCTGACTACACGCTTGCTAACATAGCCCAGGATGTGACTGGCCCTCTTTATTGCAAGGCACAGTGCCAACTGATGTTCAACTTCTTGTCCATCATGATCCTCAAGTCCTTTTCTGCAAAGCTGTTTCTAGTCACTCCACCCCCAGCCTGTCCAGCTGCATGTCATTTCTCTGTCCTGGATCCAAGACTTTGCATCTGCCTTTTGGAAACTTCGTTAAATTCCTGTGAGCCCATTTCTGTTTAGATCCTCACAAACAATAGTTTTGCTCTCTACCTCAATGACTGATGCCTCAGATGATTTGTGATATCACCCACTGCTGCTTGAAGTACTCCAATGGCAACCATGCTACTAACATGTACATAAACAGGTCATTTTTTTCCAAATATATTCCAGTATATCATAGCCAAAAATCAATCCACACTACCAAATAATGTGATTTTAAAGGATACCCGGCTTCTCCGCTTGCATCAGTGGCTTTGGGTCACAGGAGCGGCACAGCAGTTGGCTGTCACTAATAATGAATACTAGATTGGTGTTTGAAATCTTCTCTGCATGATAAAGTCTGGAAAAAAAACCAACAAAAGCTTATGTTTAAATGAAGCAAGGAAATCCGTATTTGAGAAGGGCACAGAGTATTGGAGTAAAAGTAAACTAACTTCACAGATTCAGTCTGCCTGCTACTGTTTATCTTTTCCATTAACGAACAGCAAGGAACATTTATAACAAATTTTGTAATCGTTTCGACATTTCCATGGTTCCCCCTTTCAACTAGGCTTAGTAGTGGAAAATATGGGAAAGAGCATAAAATGACTTTAACTGAGTTAATATCTAGCTCTGTACTGCTACAACAGTAGCTGTACTGAGAAATAAAATCAGTTCAGCCTGGATTCTTCCCCTAATTACACTGAGAAACCCCCCATTCACAAAAACAAACAAACAAAACCCAACACATAAACATAAAACTGTCTGTAAGAAAGGAAAGAAAGAGGTTTAGGGTATGTATGCTGTGTATTGAATGTGTGTTTGTTGTGTTTTTATGTACATATAATTCCACAAAAGGCCATTAAGTTCGTAGGGAAAGCAGAGAAAAAAATCTTAATATTTATTTATCACTAGTCATTAATATACTCTCCCTGTCAAAGAGAGGTAAAGTCAGGAAAATCTAACATGTTAATTGCTTTTAGTGGATTCTAAATACATTTTTGTACACATATAAAATAACAAGTAAGTCTTTTCATATAGGTGGTTACCACTCTGTATAAACAGAGTTTTATTACTTTGGTGTGAATTAATCAGATTATTTCTGAAATGCCACAGAAGATGAGTTTGTACCACTGATTGGGTAAAATAAGAAGACAAGATACTTGTTAATTAAATAACTGATATTGTGATTACATATCTGGTTGTTTTAAGCAGCTTAAATTGTCCTTTCATACTCATTCCCAAACTGTGGCACCATTTTTGCAGTATTAGCATAATAATGTCTATTGTCTTTCAGTGAACTGAACTAAAGAACTCTTCTGAAATCCCACAACCAAAAAACCCTACAAAAACCAAAACCAAAACCAAAACAAAACAGCTTAATGAGTTCTCTGCACAACCAGGTACCACACAAACATGTACTAGCAACATGGAGGAAAAAATGTCTGGGTGTTTTGGCTCTATTCACTGTTCTCCAATGTTCTCTGTCTTTCTTTCCTGACTTGAAATATTGTCTTCAAGGAGTTTGAAATCTGGCTGTTAATTTTAATTTCTAAGACATTTTCAGAAACTCCTAATGTATGGAAACTTTTAACACAGCAGGCTTTTGTATGAAATGCAGAATTAAGTCCAAGTTGTTATGTTTCTGAAGTGTCCAATTTTTTTAACATAACATTAAACATCCTCTTGAACAGGCACATGGTGCCTGAAGAGTAATTCTTGTAATCATAAAACAAAACAGCATGGTTTGCTTAATAAGACCCACAGCTCTTGAGCTCTTGAGCTCATGAGCCCTATCGACTAGAAGGTAAATTTGAAGATAAATTGCGTAATGTCTTGGCCATCAAAAATTCTAATACATAAGAAGATTAAAGAAAATAATCTTCTTCTGAATATTGCAGAATGCCTTTAAGTTCTTGTGATAAATTAAAAGAAAATAAATTGTAAAAGATATAGAAATACAATGTTGATGGAACATATACAGACTATAAAACAAAAACTTGACTGAAGTATAATTCAATTATTACAATTAAAATTCTAAACAAATACAAAGAAAGTGCAGTTTATAATTTTACTGCTTATATACTTCCTTGTCTTCCTTATGTAAGTTTGGTATAATTAATCTAAAATATATTTTTTGTTCTTATAATAGTGTCATTATGTTTTGTAAAATAAAAGAATATCCAGAAGTTATTATTTACATTGAAGAAAATTTACCTGGAGCAGTTTATACAGTCTACAATCCCACTAAAAGATTTATCATCGTTTTCAAAGAAATACTGAGTTTGCTCTGTGATACAGCTTGTTTTAGGCAGGGCAGCACCGAAATCATCTTCTTCCATGTCAGCTGATAGAAAGAAGAAAATAAATAAATAAACAATGACATTTTTAAGTCACAGGCGCAATGGGGAGATCCAAATATGGCCCCCAGCCTAGATTCTTACCTTCTGCTTCACTCAAAGTTGACTCTTTAACATTCTCTGGACTTACCTGCCTCAAGGAAACGTGGAAAAGTCAAGCTCAAAAACAGCTGCTGTAAGATAGACCTAAACGTAGAAAGACAATATACATTTGTTAAAGGCTTTTTCCCATCTTTGTGTTTTACCAGGTCCTTAAAAACTACTCAAATAAGAATAATTAACAACAGAATCGTCATGGCTCATTATCTTTTGACAGTTATTAAAGCTGTGTTTCTTTAAACCTTAGAGTTTGACTGTAGCTTTCTTTCCACACTTTTTCCCAGGTCTTTTTTCACGTTAATCTTTTATTGTACTGTTGAGATTTGCTATCATTTGTGCCCATAACTCACATAATGGAAATGTTATTATGCCATCCATGTCCTCCTTTTACACCTTTGCAGGAGGTGGAAGAGGCATGTTGGCATCCCTCTAACACTTAAACTAACCAGAACTCCTTTTGAACACACTCAGGAAAAATGCTCCTGAATTAGATACTTTATACTGATTAAGGTTCATTAAATTGCTGAGAAGGAGACGAACACTGGAATATTACAAGTGTATTATAAAAATCATTACTGTAGCAGTTGACTTTTAAAACCATCTCTATTCCTGCTCTTGAGGTATAGAATATATTTTCCTCCTAGATGCTGCTGAACACTTAAGCTTAAAGAGCTCCATTTATTTAAAATTATTTTTCTACACTGACGATCATGCTTTTCCTATTTTATTTACTTGAAGTAAGTATCAGCTTGCCGCACACACAGCCCCCTTCTCCTCTACCAACCTGTCAAAACAGGAATCTCAGCAGTTAGGTTCCCTGACTCTCTGCTTACGCTTAAACCTTCTTAAGTTGTAGTTTCCTGTCATCATGTTTTAGGTTTGCTTCTGCCTACAAATATGACCTGGTCTCTCCCCACCGCATTCTGCACTAATGTTTGTTCTGCAGAGAGAACGAACTGTATAAATTCGTTCAACCTCCAAGATTTTTTCCTTTTCTCCTTATCCAGCATGATCCATGTGTAAAGAAACTGAGTCTGCCTGTCACCTTTCCAGTGGAGGCGTTGCCTGAAGGAGCTCTGGATTCACATCCACAGCTTTGTGCCTTGAATGGTCAGATGGACAGTGCACCAGCCATCATGGATGAGAACAGACCTGATGTCATTCAACAGTGATGCAATTTGCTGACAGAAAATAGTAATCCTTCATGAGGACTTGACGGAATTTATAGGCAATTGAGTGAAAAAGGCAGCCCGGGACAACTGTAAAATCTTCTGATTTAAAAGACCGTGAAGGAGAAATGATACATACTCTCTTAACTAAATGCTGATGCATCCCATATAAATTTTGAAAATTATCACTCACACCTTTATCCCATATTGTTGCCTGAAACACTATAGTTTTCTTTAATAACCCAGTTTCTCTTATTTCTCTGCATTTGCTTTTGCCAGGTGCCTCACCGAATCCATTTTTGGTCAGCCCTTTGCACTCTGCTTGCTTAATGGCCTTCTCTGCCTGCTTCTGACCTAGATTCCATTAAAAACATGTCCATAGAAAGTACTTTCATGTGGTACTTTCAAGTTAAACATCACACAAAATAAACCTCAGGTCTAAATTGAGTCCAGACCACCGAGTCTGATTCGAACACTGATAAACTAAAGTTCTCTGCTTGAGAAGAGCTCAAGTTTCTCTTCTGGATTATTGCCCATCTCCAGTTTTTGAGGTTTGCTGTTGTCCAAGAAAACTGAGATTTTTGCTGTTGCTGTTAACAAAATGTAACCAACAATAAAACCCAACATACAATCTTCATAGTGCTATCCGTGAGAAAATTACTATATGTTTGTTCAGCTGGTATATATTTTAACTCTTAGGTTCATAAAGTAGGTAATTTATTCCAGCTTGGTAATTATTATATAAAATAAGTATCATGAAACTTTAGAAAAAGGAACACACAGTCTCCAAGGGTGCAATTCACACCAACGCAGAAGTATCACATCAGTCCCAATTACGTATCCCGACTTGGTGCTGGAGTAAGTAGCTGGTAGGGGTGTCTATCTACATGGCTCTGAAACAGGTAAAATTATTTCTGTGGCTATTAATAGTAGTGCACAAACCAAAGTCAAAAGAAAAGAAAGCTCCTAAATGGATCTTTAGTTTTAAAATATATTCAGTATTGTGATTTGTGAAAGATAAATCTAATTACTGGTGCAGGATTGCCTCTCTCAAGGTCAATCCCAAAACTCCACAACAGTCCAAATATAGCAACTTTGCCCTTTCAGCCAGAAAATGCTGACTATACATGACTATAGAATTATCCAAAATGCTTTATATGTATTTGCTTCCTTGAAATAATTCAGTAGTGCATTTCACGTTCCATTTCAAAGAACCAACTAGTTATTATCTGAGAATCTTTAACTGTGCCATCGGATAACATAGTGGTTTTCCTGCGGTCTGAAGCAAGACTTCTTTACGTTTTGTAATAAAGAAGCTTCATGTGGTTTTGTAGGATGGTTCACTGAAAAGCAAAGATTGATTTTCTTAAGACTTCTCACTAGAAAAAAGGAAAAAAGATATTCTGAAACAGGGAACCAAGTGATCAATAGTTCTAAATGTAATAACTTCATCTGAACCTTCACGCCTGCCAATCAGAGTTGAGTTAGACCATTAATCCCAACTCTGCTTCCTGAAACTGATTTTGTGGGGTCAGAACACACAATCGCAAAACCTGGCAAGAGTAGTTTTGAACTCAACTGTTGACAGAACATTGAATTTTCCAAGGAGTTCGAAGACATAGCTAAGAATTTTCACTGCGAGAAACTGCAGAAACAAAGGGTTAAGAGCAGTTTCAGGGGTGGGGAGAGAGTAACACAGTCTCAACCTACTGAATAATTAATTCTAGTTTGGACATACAGATTTCTGACAGACTTGCACTTACCAGGCAGCTGCCGAAGCCCACCATCCTAGATGCAAAATATCTGTTATCGTAGGCTGGGAAAAAGAAAGAGAGATTATACTATTTGTATAAACATCTGCACACTTTTAAGGGAATGTCAGTCACCTCACAAGGGGCTACTGACCACATAAGCAGAACGAAGTCCAGCTCCTTGCTTTGGTTCTTCTTCAGGATCGCAGACCGATTGATAGTCATACGACTTGTTAAAGGCATACAGGGACATGTTAATCAGGTTTCGCATCAGGCCAGGATCAATTTCACCAAAGAATCTTCCAATCTGGTGAGGAAGAATATATGGACATAAGTTAAAGTATTTCCAAGTATTTTTCTCATAAAAAAGTGAACGGTTCCGACTTTTTTCCCCCCACTATTTTTTTGCTCTACACAACTCATCAGGTTGTGCTGCTTATGTGTTTATTTATTTCCTTGACTATTTATCTCCCAAAAGCTTGGTTGGACGACTCCAGTTAGACAATAATTGTTAAATGCACTACCAATGAGACCACCCTGCTTGCAGAAGAACACAAGGAATATGATAAAGAAGGTGTGTGTATGCCATGCTACTTGCCCTCACCATCATAAGTCCATCAGCAGCCTAAGGGCAAAGCAGAAAGAACGCAACTTGGTAGAAGCAGGGCATCTTAAACTGTAAATAAGACTGCAAAAAAGACTAACAAAATAACCGGAATTTCTGATACATCAAAATTTTTGTGATTTGGAAATGTTATTCTTAGGGTAAGTTGAGAGTGAAATGCTATTTTTTTTTGCTTAAAACTTCTTCCTATTTTGTTTCATGTTCTGTCCTTAAAAATATACATACCTGTTGTGTATATTCATCCCGATTTGACATCAAAAGAAATCCACCATCATCAAGGATAACACAGTCCACATGCTATTATAAGAAAGTAAAATATGTTTTGCAGAAAGGATTTGTCAAGAGAACACTCTGTAAGAAACTATTTTTTATTCAACACTTCAGAAGTATCTTCAAATCTATGTGGCTCACGCTAAATCACAACCCCATAGCCAAGGGCCAATAATAAGCCATAATAAGTAGCATTATCAGTATTATAAAAGTTTGTCCAGATCAAAGGCTTATTTGTGGCTTAATTTCATAAAAGTTGCTTTGTAAATTCTTATTTGCTCAATACTTTGTTAGCTCTGAGTGCTATATCCTTATTAAATCTGATTATAATTGAACCTCAACTCATAATAAGGGACTATAACTTCTCGTGTGCTTCAGCCATGCTTAAAGTTCTTTTCCATTTGCAGCTTTTAATGGTAAAAGTCTTAAGGGCAGACTCTCAGCTTGCTAGTCACGCTCATTTTCACTTGCCAAGGACTGCAGTGGGTTTCTTCCAGATGTCAGGTGCAGGACTGGGAAGCCCACCGGTTCCCTATGCTTTGCACTTTGTAACAGATCCTTGCAGTCAGAGATGGGAGAGATAGCAGTGAGGCCAAACAGATAACCTCCCAGAGTACCCTTTTTTGCTGTAACTCCTGCATTTAATGATCTTCACACTCCACAAAAGAATTCACAGAAGACCTGAGCAGAGAAAGCTTTTAAGCACATGGTAGAATCTGATACTGTGATTGCCCCTGAAGCTGTGCTCTCCTGAGTGCGAGCAGAGCTACGGGATCCCCAAATCCTGAATGGGCTGGGAACAGAGGAGAGGAGGATGACTGTTGAAGGGCACATCACATATTCTGGCGCTTTTCAGTTTGCATTTATCCTTCTCTAAGGCACTTTTTTCTAGTATTCTTTTTCTCAGTTTGGTGGGTTTTTTTGTTTTTTGTTTTCTTTTTTTTTTATTATTCCCTTTCTTTATGATTCTCCCCTTGCTCTGAAAGTTACCATTACACTTTTCTCACGTTTGTCTTCACATCATTCTCTGTTGCTTTTACTGTATTTTTTTCCTTCCCTCTAGTTCTCATAACCTTATTGCAATGATTCTTGCAACTGCTTCACCTTTTATACCCTCTTTCACCCCCTTCTCTCCTAATCTTCATCTCTTTCTCAAGACACAAATGTCTGTCTTGCTTTTTGTAAAATTAACCCTCAAATAATAGTGATAGAATAGTTGTCCTATATAAATCTAGAGAGAATGAGTGAATTTTCATAATCTGCCAGATATTCATAAAGCGAACATATTCTTACCATGCTGTTTCTCTCACAGCCACAGATTTCACTGTTGCACTAAAAAATAGAAGTACAGTAATCTTTAAAAAAATGTTTCAAAAGAAACTATATTTCACAGTGATATTAATTAATCAAGACAGGTGCAACTGATTTGAATTTCAATATCTATATACTAATCAAAATTAATTGTGTGTCATTTATCACAAATGTTTCTGAACAACCTGTATGCAGTAATTATCAACAGCACAAGCTCCACTGTCTTTCACAAAGTCTCTGATACATGTCCCTTTGTAAGAATGCTCAATATATTAGAGATAAATAGTTTGGGGAACTTGTCAGGCTGTTAGAGATGTGAGTATAAAGTAAAAGAGCAAGAATGTGCATTTCCATGTGTTTGGGGTATGGAAAGAAAACCCAGAAAACATGCTGCAAAGTATCTTTTTTGACCATTAAAAGCTTCACCAGGTTCAAAGCATGGGGAAACCCATGTGATAAAGGAAGCCCACCATCTCCAGTTAGCTTGTATGGCTTTAATTACAAACAGGTTTTTCTCTTTTTCTTGCAATATGTGTATACATACAGACACAACTGTCTGCTTGCATTGTGTCCTGAGCAAAACAACTACTGGACAATGCTGCAGTCACTCATCTCCAATTAATTCTGAGTTATTCCTCTTTCTTTCTCTTTTTCAGTTATGTACTTTTGTCCTTAGCTGTTCTGACATTTAGGCCATGCATTTGCCTACCCATTGAGCTCTAATACCCGCAACGGCCAGACACTGTTATAGATTCCCTTGATATACAACCAACCAAGCAACATTGCCTCATCCAATTGTTCCATAATTATCTTCATTCTGTGCCTCTGTTGTACTATTAATGCACTGCTAATGTACTATTAATTCTTTTCTCCTTTGATTTGTCCTTTCCCCCTTCCCATTTAAATCTAAACATTAGATGTAAGGAATGAAAGGGTTGAGCACCTATTTCATTGAGTTCTGTTAAAATGCTGTGATGTTCGTTGCCATGTAAATCCTTACTGTTCACTGTTTACACACGCTGCATATTAATTAAAAATAGATTCACTTTTTTTCTGTTTGGGTGTTTTTGTTTTTTTTTTAAACCAATTCTTTTGCAGATTTTATTCACCGCTACAGCATAATCTTAGTAGGGAGCCTACTGGCTGGAATATGTCATTTTTCTTTGTCTTTATCCATGTTGTATAATTATGAAAGCAAGACACATACAAAATACAGCCTGTTTCAACATAGATTTATTTTGTGCATTTGGATGATTTAAATACCACAACTACTTGGCAACTACACATCAGTGTGACTCTGGCACAAATAACTATTAGGCCTATTTGCATCTGAAGCTTTGAGAAATGCAAACAAAGTTCAAAAAAGACTTGGTCAATTGCTTACCAGGCTCTTGATTGTGGTTTTTGTGAAATTTTCCATCCAGCTGGTTGCATCAATTTTTATTCCAACAACTAACAAGAAATACATGAAAGTCTTTTTTAGTAAAATGAAAAAAAAAAAGGTAACTGTAGAATCCTAAAAAAAAAAAAAAAGGAAAAACTATAATAACATCTAAATTATTAAACTGGAAAAGGATAAAATATGAGTTTTGCTCAGTTGTCTGACCACCAGCATCCTTCATGAGACTAATAAATTAAGCACTCTTACTCAAACACAGCCAGATCTTTGGCTTGATTTCCACTAGCAAGATTAAAAGAGTCTAGGAGAAAAGAATGTTATATAAAGTGAAGTTCCTTTGAAATCTCAATTAAATTTCTAATTCACTGTTGAGCAACAACCAAATAACAAATGTATTTAGAGTTTCAGCACCACTCTATCTTACCTGCTGGTTTCAAAAGCTTCCCATTAATTGTTATTTCCACAGCCTTGCTTACCATAATACCTGTTTCATAGCTATTGGCACCACTTTCTGAGAGTATAGAAGGAAAAAAAAAAAAAAAAAGAAAAAGGTTAGGTTGATATAAAAGCTTCTTCCTCTGAAAGTGAAATTAATGATTATTGAAATGCCCAGAATGATTAAAAAAAAAATCTGTATTCAAAAGCACTGACCCAGTTGCACTATGCATTTATCACCTGTATGAGCTCAGATCACCAACATTTGGATGACTAAGAGAAATACTTTTGTTTACTTTTCTTCATTCACTTTTTGTACACAGTTTCACTGCTTCATAAAGTTAGTGTAGCCTTTTTTTTTTTTCCTGCAAGCAGAGCCATGAATAGCTTTACACATGTGAGCAGCTCTGTTAAAACCAGGATCAGAGCCAAAGATTTTATCCTGCTGTCGTCTGCGTATTTTTCAATGCAGGGTATACTGACACCGCTCACTAACCAACAATTACTTCTCTGACAGACTTCAGCCTGTTTTCAACACTGCTTAGTATGAAAAAGCAAGTTAGAAGTACATTCCCTGAAGCTCTGAGGAACAACAAAGGCTTCAGGGAATTCAGTTAATTACCTTGTTAATATTTTATTGAGAAAAGATGCAATAAATAAGTATGAAATAACAGCAATAAAAGATCCCATATGTTTAAGAGAGGAGTATGTCATTTGTGGTAGCATCTGCTTTTAGAAGAGCTTGGCAAGGTTAATGCTGCTCACATCAGTAAGGAGCACTTACTATTGTGCATATATAGGTTTTAAAAATCACAGTATTTCAGACAAACTGGTTTTGGTGAATAATAGCAATTGGAAATAGAATTCAAAAGCAAAGTTTAAATTAAGCAGCAGTGCAGTACACAGAGTTGTGGACTCTGGAATGCTATACCTCCTTCTCCAAGTTAGGTTTGGTGCTGAGAAATTACACAGAACTCAGCTCAAATAAGGCTTTTTTAAGTAGTGTTATTGTCCCCAAGTGTGATTTTCTTTCACTTCCTTTAAAAATAATTCTGACAAAGCATCTCTATAAAACAGGCTTTCACTATCATAAATGAACACCAGTGCTCTGCATGTTTTCAGCTTTGTGAATTCTGAGCATGCAGGGGCACCAGAGCCAATGACAAATTATAACGTTCCTTATTTAGTGCCCTCCTAGCTACCTTTTCCTTAATAATGGGTGATGTCCCAGGATTTTTTTCCTTATAAAGTGTCCCACTTGCATGCTTTGTCAGTGACCTCAACTGGTATAGGAAACTTCCACAAGTACCCTTTTATTGGACTAGCTGGCTCTGACATTTTAAAACAGTGATGACTTACTGTTGTAGTATGGAGCGGTGAATATATAGTTGTCATTATCTAAACTCCGTTTGTAGAAGCTGACTTCATAAGTTTCAGCATTTTCCAACCAATCTTCTCCTGCCCTAATCGCAAAAAAAACAGTGATCGAAAAAAGATAGTTAGTGTCTCATTCAAGCTGAGCTGCAGGGGGGGTACGTTTCACAATTGGAAATAATGTGAGAGTCATTCATATAGTCCTCAGTCTTTGTCAGCTTTCACTGACAAGGTGACAACTGCCAGGTGCAATTATTATTTTTAAAAAATTGGGGAAAAAAAGGGAAAATAGTATTCTTGGAACGGCATGGATCTTGTCTCATCATTTTAGATATAATGAGACAAATACAATTGCAATACTACTTACAGCAAAATATAAACACATTTTTATAGCACGTGCTATCTCTTGAGAAATCAGCCCAAAAGACTTTATATCGTTAATAACACCAAAACAGAAAAGAAACTGATTTGGGGAGTAAAATTCATTATCATTTTCCCATTTTGGGGAAACACGGACTAACCTAAGCAAATAGATAAATTTGCCATTTACCAGTGTATCTGTACTGGTGCCTTCAGTATCCCCAGTCACTGATGGGGGTATCTAGTTTATTATACAACCACCTTCACATTCCCTTTTTGCCCTCTGGTAATGACACATTTTTCTCTCTTGAAGTCCCTGGACCATTTGGTCTGCTCTTATTAGTCTAAAAAAAAAATCACCTACTGCTTTACAGTATTTGCAGCCTGCCAGACAAATAAGTGCTTAGGAGTAATTAGGGATTAGCATGGCCCCACTACTACCCACAAGGGCATTGCTTTTACTGCTACTCTACACTGATTAGAAACTTGGATTACAAGGACTGGCTATGGAAATAATGTTACAGATCAGTTTCAAGCAGTGACACAGGTAAAATCAAAGAAAAACAAGACATTCCATTCATTTCATAGTTATCAGTACAGATTAGACTAGGAGAAGTTGTTTTTCATTCAATAAATCCATTATTTAACATTCCACCCTTTCAGGTTTCAAAATTATCATATTATACAATTTTATAATAATTGTTACCTTTTTGGGAACACTCTAGTAATTCCACCATCTGTAACAACAAATTGTGCAACAACTCCATCACTGTAACAAAAATAAGATTTAAAATGAAAAGTGACTGAAATTCTCACAAGTTTCTATGTCAAGGGTTGCCATTTAAGTGCATAACTGTGAATATATCTGTCCTGCGTAAACATTAAATGTGTATCTGTATATATACACACATATATTATTTTATTATCAAACTTTGAAATGTATAAAAAAAAAATCACAGTAAATAAAGAGAATACTTACAGAGACAGTTTACTCCAATAATTTTGGGCAAGTTCATTTGTAAATCCTGCATCCAGCAAAACTCTAATGACCATATCAGTATTACCTATCAAAAGAGTTAAGACACTCATGTGAAACCCTATGTCATGGAGTTTCATTAAACAGCTAAAATGAAATTCTGAGTTGTCAAGATGCTACAGCCACAAAAATTGGGCTATTTCTATCAGACATACTGTCTAACAAGTTACATCAAGTAGTTACTGTTAAAGAGATTGCTCTCACACTGTTGACTCCACTTAAACTTTTCCTTTGTTGTATCCTAAAAAACTATCTTTGTGTCACAGGAACAAGCAAGGTGATAAGGGTACAGGTCCCAGCTTTGCAAAGCCCCTATGCTGAATTTGGAAAGTAACCTATTTTTAAAGCATGTCTTCATACAAACATTTTTTTATCTCAGGTGATGCAATGAGACACTTAATTCTCAGTTATACTTACTCCTAGATGCTACAAAAATGGAGATAAACCAACTATGATATAAATATATTTAAAACAGTTAGGTCCTCTCAAAAAAACCTATCTACCATCTGAAAATGGGTACAGGGAAATCAACCAATTTTGAATTAGTAACTTAGATGGATATGTAATTTTAAAATATCTTTGAAACGATAGTTTGAATCAGGGCTTCTCAAGCATCTTTTTCAGTACCGCTTTGCAAGAGTAAGTTCTAGGAATGGTCAACAGAAGTAAGAACACACTTTAATACAGATTTTACCACTATGGAAAATAAGACAGGGCTAAACCGGAGCTGAAAAATGTAAAGGGAAAATCTGGCTCTTGGTCTTCAGTGTCACACAGTAAATCAGTGTTGGTAATACAGCTGTTGCGTGACTGGAACCTGCATCTCTGAATTCTGCCAAACCCCAGCAGCTCAACCTTGCTGAGGAGCCTGAAAAATCCTCCTGGGGAAAAATAAAAATAAAAACCACCAACTTTTCTTCAGTTTTGCTCCATAGAGAGCCGCGACATGCTCTGTGCTTCACCCTAGCTCTCCGATTCCAGAAAACTGATATTCACCTTTTTTAAAAAAATGCCCTAATTCAATCTTTTTTCACAAAACAGATCAATAGGGGCAGGCATTTGGGTATTGAAAAGCTTCATAAGCTTTAGCAAAAGGCTTTTTCATAAAACCCACTGAAGTCTGAAGTGTGAGCATGCTACGCAAACAGCCAGCAGCTCTGATTCACCAGCAGGAAGCACTGTTTCGTATCGTCTTAATACATTAATTTAATTGTCATTATATATATTTACATGGTTTAGCTAGATCAACATGTTAAACTACGTTGAATGCCACAGACTCACCTTCCCTATTTGCATGTACACTGTCATGGTATAGTATCTAATATAGGTTAGGGTACTGTTTTAAAAATATTTCTTCAGCTGGAAGTAATGACAAAAGCTCAGGATGAAACATGTATGGCCTTACTGCACCCACACTTTCCTAGAAATTAAATTGAAATTCTGCCTGAATATAAATCTCAAAATATATCTCTCAGAATTACATTTCTCTCTGCTAATAATATTTTACTGGATGCAGTCACATAAAGCAGATGTCAAAGACAAGGCGGGTCTTACTGCCCAGTGAGTAACTGCTCTTACTGTCCCCTTAGTAATGACAGAGGTAGTTGTCTATCTTCCCGGCCAACTTCTAACAGGTTGCAGTTGGATGAGGTGAGTCAAAATATAACAGGCATTAAGGTTATAGTATATAGAGTATTTCAGTTTGGGGATTTTACTAGTTACTCCTTTTAAAAAGTATTTTTTCAGCTGAGGCAATTTCCATGGCCAGTGTTCCCTTTAGTCAACACTGTTCACTTATTCAGGAGACTATTTTTAAAATAACTTAATTATTAGAAAAAAAAGGAGGAAAAAAGTGAATTTTGTTGTGGATTCCAAAATGAAATATAGCAATAATTTGATAACATTTTGGCATAATTACTTACTGAGCCCTAGTGTATACTGCAATATCACTAAATGTGCCCTCAATATTCTCTTATATAACTAGTGAATATTACACTAGAATTTTCATTTATTAACTGTTTTAATCATTGAGGTGAATGCTTTCATTTCAAGATTGAGTCAAGGGACTCAAGTAAAATTTCAGTCAGTCATCAACATGTCAATGAATAAGATCACTCTCTTAAAAACAACAATAAACACCCACACATGTACACAAAAATAGCCTTTTGTGAGAAGATCTCATATCTAAGTGCACATTCCTTCAGTTACATGGTCTAGCAGAGAGATTCTTACTGAATTGACCAGTGATCCCTGACAGCAACATGTTAAAAAGACTCCAGAAATGTAAGACCAAAAAAAAAGCTTATTCCAACTGTTTATAAACTATTAATGATGCTAAACAGACTTGTATGCATAAACAAACAAATCCCAACTTTGAATTTTTCTGGAGAACAAGGCTTTAATGCGCTACTGATGGTTCATTGAAAAGCCTAACTCCTCATTTATTCTAAATGGAGTTTAAGGCCCAATTTAAATATAGCAGTACCTTCCCAAAGTCCAGTGTTCACCGTTGCAGCAGTTACATCAATCTGTGGTCTTAAATAACTAAAGCCAAAGCGAGATCTTGTTAACCAGTTTGTGAAGCAGCAATAGAACTTCCTTATCTTTTATTCCGGTTATTGGTTATTTTGGTTCTCTGCTATTTTTCTTTACTTATTTTGGTTATATAAGCTGACAAGAAAGCAGACTGAAGATTTCATTACAAGATTTTGAAGTCTACTTGAGACTTACTTTGGATGATATGCTCAACAGAAAAAAATATATATTCAAAATACTTGGAGTGTATTAAAAACTGGTATTTATTTGCTGCTAAAACAGAATGCTGAGAGGAATTGTGGAAAACACTGGATGCATAATGCCCTGCAAACTTTCTTAAATAAACCCAGAAAACTGCAAACTAGATTTGCAATCTCTACCTTGGGTAGAAAACCCCAACACTAGATGTATTTCTGCTATAAAAATAAGTGAAGATAAAAAACAGACCCACGTGATTTGGGCATGAAAGCTGTCATCTTGACTAACTCTCATTGATAAGTACTTTCCTAAGGAAAAATTTCAGCGAATTGAGATGAATACTTACATGATGAACTGCTTGGAGTATTTCTGTCAATAAATTCATTGAAATTTAATAGAAATTCAGTGTTGTTATCTGATTTTTTTACATCATTACAGTATTCTCTGAAAAACAACAAAACATCAGTCTTCTCAGATTTGTTTCCTTTGCTACTAAAGCAGACAAATATGGGTCAGCAATTTTAACGTCCAAGCAGGATTGTGCAACTACAATGAGGTGGCTGGCACTACTACATCTATTGACTACCACGGTCAATATTGAATGTTGACCATATTGAGTATTTCAGGCATCTACAGGAAACAAATTGTTCAAGTGGCTGCCTAAATCTGAATTATAAGAAAACTCCATGTATGAAATAAGGCACAGATTCCCAGAAAAAGCACTCAAGACCAGTGTAGGCCATGAAATTAGGAGATCATAGAATCTACAAACTAAACAAGAAAATGCCCAGTGAATTTAGTCTGCTCCTCAGTTAAAATGTACTGGAAAGTACATGGACTGCTGTTTAAAACATAGACACTTGGTGCTCGGCTAAGCCTGGATTCATGGGATAAGGTCCTATCCTCTAAGAAGTCTTAAAGGCAATTTCAATAATACACACCACATAAACGTATAAACACTCTTTGTTTTGATATATGCAAAACAGATAAACAGCAAACTATTGTCCTTTACATAATGTAATAAACCAAAGCAATGTATCATTGAGCAATTCACTGAATACAAGCAAGCACAATAAAAGTCACTGGGCATTTTGAAGGCAAATATTAGATGGTGAGTGGCATTAAATAACTTTAATTAAAATGTAGAGAGTATTCAGCAGTAAAGCAGGGAGCTCTCGTTTTAAATGAGCTTTTTATATTAAATTAATTTTACGAACAAAAGAAGTCTGTTCAAATATTTCATATGAATAAGCTATCTTATTACCCTTTACTTACTTTACCATGGTCCTGGAAGAATACAGGCAGAATTTGCCCTACTATACCAACACTCACATTTAAACAGAGATCAATATTAAGCAGGCTTTATTCATGTAGATCAGCCTAACTGGGGACTTGCTAGAAACTGCTAATTGGTACAATTGATTATCAGTAACTTCAGTCCTTCAGAAAAGGTAAATTAAACAGTTAAGCTGAGAATAGATTTGAAGATAGAAGACTATGTGTTACATACAAATCTATCTAAAAATATCTAAATTTAAAAGGATACAGAAATTTATAAGATAAATAAGAAATGGAACAATTCTTAACTGAACTTCATGGTACAGCATTTCCTTTATTTATCATAACTATCTTTTAAATGAACTTAATTTTTAAGAACTATTTACCATACTATGTTTCCCTTGAAAACATATATTTACAAGGGCAAAAAAGTCTACACAATTTCACATGAAAACCCAGGGAACTAATAAACTTACTCGATCAATTTTCAATGACTCAATCAGTTTTTTTGTTCAATGAGTCAAAAATGAATTCATCCTTAAGTGATAGAGAGCTTTGAAATACTTTATCTTGGATTTGGAAAACATCTCAAGGTAAGTATTATGATATCAATTTTACAAATGAGAAGCTAAGGTACAAAGTTGTAAAATCTTAAAAGTCACAGACCAAGAAATGAACAGATGTGTATAAGATTTCCATTAAAAACATCAATAAATGATGACATGTCAGATTTTACAGCGCTTTGAGTAATATAAAAAGGAATCAGAGCCTGAAGATGCTATTTACGCTCTAGCAAGAAGAAAAGATTGATCTTGTAGAACATGAATATAATTACTGTTCTCTTACTTAAAATTTTTTACCAAAATGAACTATTGGTCAAACCTGTATTTTTTAAAATGTCATTAATCTGGTCAAACGCTTATTTACTGCTGAAATAGTACTTATTACTGGGAAATTAACCAACCTTGGTGCTATGAACGTATAGCCAGCTTCATCAAAATGATCAAGCTTCAGTGTTTCTGAATCTACAAAGATGAAGAGTAAACACCAAGTAAGTAAACTGGGATTTTTGCCATCATTTTTCTCAAAATATTTCGCTAGCTTTTGCATGCATCCATGAATTTAGAAAGAAATGTTTATTTTGAGACCCTTTCCTGCTAACATACTGCATACTTCTCAGTATTCCACAGTACAGGAAGAAATTACTTGATTATTATATACAACATACACCTGGCAAAAATAATGTATCTAACAACTTACTTAGAGAAGACATTTCATTAGCATGACAACATGAAAACATATGAGATGTTTTCATTAGAATAACAATCTGATACCAAAGAAATATTTGGGACACTGAGTTGTTAGAACATGAAGGAAAATGCTTCTAGAATTTTCTGCAAAAAAGTTTAAAAACCACCCATATAAGCATTACTTTAAATGCTACTGAAAATAATGGCTTTAAAGCTGGTGTCACTGAACACTGATAGGACCAGACAAAGAAGGATTAGAGATTAGCAACATATTGAAATGTGCATGAAAACAGAAAAACACTTCACATAATTTTTTTTTTTCCCCTTTCTATTGCTATGGTACCCAATGACCATGGGAGAAATCCTGAGATGAAGAATACAGAGGAGCATATCCAGTAGGAATAGAAATATAAGTGAAAAATATCAACTGCAGTAGACAGAAGGAAATTGAGCAACAAGAATATACTTGCCCTTTTTGATTGCCACTATCCATCAGAAAGAGAAAGCAGGGAAACAGAAAAAAACAGGGTAAAGCAAAAGGGGTCACAAACCAATATTTTATTCAAACAGCCCCTTGAATAAAAATATTGTGCATAGATAGATCAAAGGTTCAATTTACATACAGCTGTAGTCTGGAAAAAAGACAAACATCCTTGAAGACTGAAGAATACGTCCCTCAATTATTTCTCAAGTACCTTCTATATACTGTGGCTCTTTCAAGGGTCTGTTTTGCAGGTTATGTTGATATAAGTGCAAAACCAGCTGATCTAATCCATCAAGAGAACCATATTCACTCACTAAAACTTTAATTTTAAACTACTTACTGTTTGACAAAGTTACAAAATAAATCACCAATTATTAAAAACTTGCCATACTCTACTTCATATGCAGGAGGTGATGCTAGAGGACAGTGATTTAGCACTAATCAAGTTTTCTCTAAACTAACAATACCTAGGCCTGCCAGAGAGATTCATAGTGCTTTTCTAACTTTCTGTTTAACTGCACATTCGTTCAAGTTTATCATAACACTTGGATAAAGTTAAAAGGATGTGATAGGTTCTATTTCATCTACTATCTAGAATACAGTTAAGCTACACCTAATAGACACAAAGTTTTTGAATACTCACAAGTATCATTTCCAATTACCTCTCCAGAATCTGTAAATGGCTTGAAATTAGTCTAGTCCGAAAAATACATTAAAACATCCACTACAACTATTTGTAAAGTGCAAAATAAAAACCTAGCTGCAAGCCAAACCAAACAGGACTTTCACATTAATCTATTTCTACAGGCAGCAGAGGTAATTTGCTAAATACGATACTGTAGCTACTGTAAAAATAACAAAAAAATGCTTTACTACTATCATGACATCTAGCTAACAGAATGAAAAAAAATAGTATCCAGACCCTTAAAATGACAGCAACAGAGGATACACAAAGCAATGATTCCATAGGTACAGAGCAAGTGGGAAGGGATTGTCAGAGGAACCGGGGTACCTGCACATATTCTATCTTTATAGAATATTTCTTGTACCCTGGATGTTACAATGGGGTTAGAATCATTGCTACGGATTTTGGGTACATCATGATAACATCAGTGAATTCCACAAAAGTTATTGATTTTAAACATTGTTTTTTTAAGTGAATCTGAAACTTAGCAATACTAGCCAAAAACAGGGAACCTTCATAGTACTTACATCTGGCTTGAGTTATTGGTTCTTCTATTTTGGCTTTAATATAATAAAAGCTGTATGATGGTAACACCAATGCCAAACTGCAAAAGAAATGAGACAAGTAAAGCAATTATGTTATTTGCAGCAGTTTTCCAGTTTCAGCTTCTATGTGTTTTGAAAACAATCAACATGTTTGGAAGTTGGATCATCATGAGACGAGATTGTCATATCGTGACTTACCAGCCCCACACTTTGTAATGGACACAAGTAGGTTCACACTGGTCTTAAAGTTCCCTGTGTTTATTTTCACTCTTATTTACACATTTAATCATCAATACAGTTTTTAACTGATAAGCAAAGACTTTCTAAATAACTACAAATAATAAAATATATGATTTCTTCCTTCTTCCCCTAACACATTTAGCATCCCCATGTAACACATGTCAGTGATCACTGACTGTAAAAACCAGCATGTGGCACTGCACAGATTTGCATGCATCATATGGTGACAGACTCTCTCCCTTTGCTAATAAGACAACTATCGGTATGCATTAGGAAATGTATCTGGCAATACACATTATATAGATCTTGAATTCACGTTACTTTAAAGATGCAAAATATTTTCTTGAATCATGCAGTCACCACTAAAAACCTTTGAACACCCTTGTGTAATAACACTTTAAGATTTGCAAAGCATTTGCAACATATTTTCTCTTAGGTTATACTTATTTTTGTTCAAAAAATATAGGGCTTCTTTTTGCCACTGAATTCAATACATGTGTAGAAGGGTTCAGCTATAAAAAAGTATGTAAAGGACAGGAGGTACAAGTAATCGTTAAGGAGGTAGCATCATCTCCCACATCGCATCCTTAATATTTGCACTCGGATTCCATGACTGTAAAACTGCAATGGTTTCTAATGGATAGCTCCAGAAATTAACATTAAAAAAGTTGTACAATTGAGCCATAAATGAGATGACCTTTAATGATACTTTTGCCATTTAAACAGAATGTAAGTGAGATTGCTGAATATTCAGTGATAGCCTTCTACCAATTCTCTAGGGAAATCAGTAGCAGTTTACCTGTCATTAACAGTTATTGCTAGCAGAAATTGCTAATTAGAATCTATAATTTTATGTTTAATAGGTTTGCTGCAATGTGACTCCATGGATTTATTGCCGTATCTCATGCCAGGGAGCTCAGTAAGAATTAAGAAGTCACATAAATCAAATGTTATTCTTTACTGATTGCTAGATGTCATAGTCTGATAAAAAACTTTCTTTTCTTAGAGAGTACAAAGATAGAGGCATTTCAACAGAAAAATGGGATGATGAATAAAAGATAAAGTCTTGCATTCACATTATCTTGCTAAAACTGATTTGTTTGGTTTTGCATATAAATTAACGTTTGCATTTTCCTTGGCTGTACACCTGTGCAAAACATAACAGAACATGGGAACCATCTTGGCTGAGGACTACTTTAATTCACCACAATAAAAATACGATTTTGGTAAAAATTTGACTTAATATTTGTACCATCTAGTTTTGAACTAGAGTAATTTAACCTTTCTGGGACTTGGTAAACCTTAACTTGCTTTGGACAATGTCAAGTTGTTACATTCCTTCTAGAGTTTCAGAGCTGTGTTCTTAAATGAGTTCGAAACAATATACACACCAACATTGCATTCAAGGGGGGATGTGCTTTTACCCATTACTTCATTTGTTCCTGCTGTCATTCACCACGTGATTTTTATATGCAAAACAGTATCAGTGATAATTAGCTAAAACTTGTCACAAACAGATACAGATTTCAGAGATAATCAGTAGCATGGTTCTTGCCCCTAAGGCCTGGTATGAATGTCAGCGAAGTCATGATATACGCAATGACTGCGACTGAAAAAGATTTCCACATAACATGTCACATTTTTTGTTTAGACCAAAATATAGCATCTTCCTTTTAAATATACATATTAAAACAAGAACATGGAGACAATGCAGAGGTGAAATAAGAGAAGGAATCTAAGAGAAAGTGTACAATTAAGAATCAAACTATGGTATGATACAGAAAGTAGGAGGAAAAGTCAGATTCTTAACATCAGTCGTAAAACCCTTTTTTTCCTCCTTACTGAAATAGCCTCATGATAAATGTCAACAACTGGACGAAAGACTGTTATGGTCCTTAGACAGAGCAACAATTCTGACCTGTAAAGGAACCCAGCAAATCCTACAGGCCTGGACACAAGATAATCTGGTTCTGACTTAGCTAGTATAGAAAATGTAATGTTAAAATATTAACCAAAATGAACAAAAACGATATTTAACTAAACAAGTCAGAAAACAGTAATGAGTTACCTGTAATCAGTGCCATTCACAGCAGTCCATGTGTATGTTCTGTTTCCTTTATCTATATATCTCTGCAAAGAGATATTGGTGAAAAAATAAATGATTAACTCTGAAGCTTCAACAAGTGTGCTCTTTTCTTGAGATATATAGTGTAAAATCAAGTACAAATCTGTTGGAATCCTAATTATTATTTTGCTAAAAACATGAGTTGAGCTGCAACCCATTTTCTTAAACATTTTCCAAACTTGTATTATGCAAAAGAATTTTTTATTGAACATTAAATAAATTCAAGTTTAAATAGAACCAGACTATCGTTTTCCCTTTTAAATTCATTAGCCAGGCCTACACAAAATTTTTTCTGTGTATTTTAAATTTGGTAAGAGATGTTATCTCCTTTACAGACCATCTTGCAGTTAAATGATGAAAACAAAAAAGTGCAATTATAACAAGAAGACTTTGCAAGTAACTCTTTAACAACGAAAGCACCCAGTGCCTGTCCTTTCAGGTCATAGTACCAGTGGCTAAATGAATTTAAATTTCAGTCATATCTACAGGCACATCCAGGTAGTCCTGGTTGTATAAGCACCCCATGCTAAACTTACATGTGCTCCTAATCTCATTAAAAGACTCTTGAATTTGTGAAAAATTTAACATGGAAGTAAATGTTTATTTTTAAATAACTTAATACATTAGGATAAGCTTTACCATTCATTTTTTTTTGGTATGAAAAATGACGTGATAGACATAGTCCCACAGTTCTCAGTAGATTTAATCATTAATGCACCTGGCTGACATTGTTTTACTCAGTTTGCCACTTTTAAAACGACAAGTTTATGCCAACTGTGACATAGTATTATTTTACAATCAGAGATTTGTCAGTATGCCAGCAATGAAGTCTGTGCAGCTGTTGCACTTCAACATTACAAAATACCTCTATGATCTTTCTTTCCCTGTGGTAAAATCTAAGTGTAAAAATGACCATAGTTATGAAAAAGAGGTGTCTTTTTTGACATTTATGATTTGAAACCTTCTCATTACCTGGCTTTTCAGCACAGCATGACAGTGTAAATAATTTAATAGCCATTTTAGACAGGAAAAAAAAAGAAAAAAAAAGAAAAAAAGAAAAAAGATGCATTTATAAGTGTCTAATGCCCTGATATATTTTATATTTAAGGTAAAATGATGGCTGAAGAGACTTTTTTCCAAGCCTATATTTATTTAAGAATGTGCCTGTGCTATTACTTCAGTTCAAGAATAAGCAGACACTTGAACCTAGCACTGGGAGCCCCTCCAAACCAGGCACACCACGTCTGTTGGCAAGAGAAAAGCAGTGCCCAAGGTGGGAGGGAAGGAAGAGAAGAACTGGGCTCATATTAAATCCTATTGCCACCAGTGCTGTGAACATGCTTGAAAACAAACTGGCTGAAACCTCCCTTCAAAGATAACCCAGCAGATCATGCGTCCTTAGACGTCGGGTCCCATACACCTTTGCCGACTTCACTACTGAGCGGTGTGAGACCATCTCACCCCCAGCTGGTCACTGCCAAAGAACCTACACGTTATTGCAGTTTTTGTGACCCTTCAGTTTTCACTACTGCCCACCCCAGCTGCCTGAATGTGGCAATGCTTTTGTTCCTATGGCATCGTCTCTGTTAGTTGGAAAGCCCCTGAGGCCTTGGGAGACTCCAGCGCACCCCACCCACACTTGCTACAAGTCCAGTCTCTATGCTGTAGTATGAGGTCATCTCCCAAGACACTGCTGGGGCCAGCTGCAATACAAAAGGAAAGCAGTGCAAACTTAAACCAAAAAGCAAAACAAAAAGGACATCAATTTTAAGCCTCAAAACTGCAACTGTCAGTTCAGAGCAACTGACCACATCAGCCCTTTTTATAAAAAAATATATGAAGCTATCAAGTCCTAAGTGATGCATGGCTCATGCACGGCCCGTGGTCTGAAGCAGCTTTATTCTGGCTCTAGCAGCCTGGAGCTGGAAGGGTGCAATGGCTTGAAGCAGTCACCATTGCCAGCCATCTCTGGCTGCTCCCTTCTTCTCTCAGAGAGGTCCGAGTAGAGGAAGAAATCTTGGGCCATGATGCAAGGGAAGGTGAGGGAAATTGGTGTCATTGGGCACTTGAAGAATCTGGGATCAAAAGGCTTGGAAAGTTCTATTCAAACACAGGCTGTGGTTGGGGCTGTGCATAACTGACACATTCTCACGCACTCAGGGACGTCACATTCCCGACGGCCCTTCCGATGCTGCAGCGTACTCCAGCATTTGCAAGCGTAAACGCTTCCCCTCCCGCCCTCTCTGGACACACAGTTGCAGGACCAACTATTTCAGGTCTTTTTTTATCACACAGCCTGAGATCTCTTCAACAACTTTGCCATGAATGCAATTTCTTGTATAACCCAAATGGTATCACTGTATTTTTGTGGCCTTCTTATCCTCCTTTTTCTAACCACCTTCACAGAGCCCTTTTCACCCATAGGACTGGAGAGGCACTCCTTAAGCAAAATAACAGCACAAGTCTGAAAATGTCCCAGTGAGTGCCTCCCTTCAGGAGCCATTTATCCCCAACACAGATGCCAGCAGGACTTCGGACTCTCCAACTGGGTCAGGGATGACCCAGTTTCCCTTCAGAATAGGGAACAGACTGGTGGCTTCCTAGGCAGTATGGGCTCCTGACACAGGTGAGGTAGCAGAACTGACATCAGATGGGGCCTACCCTCCCTGCCCCAGGAAGGCCCATTCACCATCCTCCAATAGTGGAACCATTCAGAAAAAGGTACATTTTTTCACACAGCAGGGTTTCCCCATAGACTGTAAAGTCTTAGGAGGGCTGGGATGTGGGCTTTACTGTGAGAAAGCACAGGAGAGTCCTGGCAGAAGGCAAGGGGACTGCTGGTACAGGTCTCTACTCTAGAAGAACATGGGAAGAGGTGAAAACCAGCACAAAGTCAGACACAGAGGAGCATGGGACTCATAGACCATGGGACTCCGCGGGTTCAAGGACCATAACTTATGGGCACGCTTTGCACCTGGACAATGTAAGTGTGTAAGGCTTGAGTTAAGTTGACTTCCCTTATACAGACTAAAGTAGGAAAGTATGACTTTGCTGCCTACATGATTACATGATCATCATTATCATCACCTTTCAGCTAAGATCACCTACATTTACATTTGTCTGCCCCCACTGAACCTGAGGTTCTGTACTCAAGAAGAGAGTCTATGAGGTTCTGCACTTTCTGAATAGAGTATCAGAAGGAAGACAGTGCCAAACACTGAGTCAAATTCCCTAGACTCTGCGATATAATAAAATACCATGACAACCTTTCTGCAACAAAGTCACAATCTTGTTAGCAGGCAGTTGAATGAATATACAGATTTTAATCTGTCTCCTCATAGGTGGACACACATGCAAGTAAAGCCACTGATCTCCTCAATGACACCCATAGGTCAGGAATAAAAAAGGCCTCTGATGGATTTGCACAGTTGTGAAGATCTTGAGCATGGAGTCCTGTCCTTATTTATGCTCCTTTTAAATTACACTATCAGAAGCAGCAGCATGCTTTGTCAAATCCAGTGCGGATACTAAGAGGCTGAGGAATGGTCATGAGATGTCCAGCTCTGGAGTCCTCAGCACGGGAAAGACATGGACCTGTCACAGCGGGTCCAGAATAGGGCCACATAAATGATCAGAGGAATGGAACATGACTGCTATGAGGACAGGCTGAGAGAGTTGAGGTTGTTCAGCCTGGAGAAGACAAGGCTCTGGGGAGACCTTATTGTGGTCTTTCAGTACTTAAAAGGGGCTTGTAAGAAAGATGGGGACAGACATTTTAGTAGGACCTGTAGCGATAGGACAAGTGGTTTTAAACTAAAAGAAGGTAGATTTAGACTAGATACAAGGAAGAAATTTTTTACAATGAGGGTGGAGAAATACTGGAACATGTTGCTCTGAGGGGTGGTAGATGCCCCATCCCTGGAAACATTCAAGGTCGGATTGGGCAGGACTCTGATCAACCTGATCTACTTGAAGATGTCCCTGCTTATTGCAGGGGGGTTGGACTAGATGACCTTTAAAGGTCCCTTCCAACCCAAACTGTTCTATGATTCTAAGTATATTCCCAAAAGTCTGTTGAGGAACCACACGATCATGAACTTGGTATTGTGAAATCACAGCCTGGATAAACGATTGAAACATGTTTCAGAAAATTCAGCTCCATTTTCAGCCTCATCTAACAACGACAATGTGTATAGCCACTGATTTTCACCCACAAAGACAATTTTCTACCATGTTTAATGCAAAGATAGACTAGGACTATGAAGCATTTTTTGTGTATTGAAATGAGAATAAGTATATAAAAATCTTCCCTCGATGCAGAATTGAGTCAGAGGACTAGTAATAGGAACTGTTTAGTATTGGGCATCACTTGGTGTAATCTGGCCAAAATTTAAAGCAGAGTTTAAAATTTGTTACCATCTATTGGGCAATGAATGGACTATAAGTAAGGAACGTGCTGTTTTTAGCAGAATAAACCCCCTCCAAAATTCTGAGGCCTGATTTCCTGTCAATTTACCTTGATTAGATTCTGTAACATATGCCTTTTAAGAAGGAGGAACTTTTCACGGGAACATTCTGCCATTTCATTACAGACAGCCGAGCCATTGGAGATATCAAAGTTATAGGAGATAAAAAGGAGAGAGCAAGCTAATAATATACATGAAAAATTAACTGCATACTCCCAAGCAATTCTGCTGAGTATTGTTATGGTGTGCATATATATATATAAGTTTTCTGTAGTGTCTGCTTGGTGTTATATTTGCTTCACATTCTTCTGCTAAGTTATTAAACTAACTATCTTCAAGCTGTTTTACATTCAGAGTAAAACAGTTTTAAAAAGCTGTTGTAGAAGTGTAACTGTGGTGCATGATCTGACCAGAACTGCTTTTTTGGCACACCAGTCATGATTTCTTCTCATTACGGTCCCCAAGAGGTAGAGCATACATGTAAGGATCCACATCAAATTTGAGTATTTCCTATTGCTGGAAACAGTAGCAATATTTGTTATGAGTGAGCATTTTGGACAAGAAAACAAAGAACTCCACAAGCTGTTCAGATAGTACAAGTAGGTAATATAACTGTAAGATGAATTTGCTTATCCCAAATAGTCTTCATCTATGGCACATAAATGTTACGGGTTTTTTATCACTACTTTCTTCCCATTCAACCACAATATAAACTACCAAGCTCATCCTCACACATCTCCACAAGCAAATTAAGTACTTTGTTTTGGGATTCATACACAGAAGTAGGCTGGGTCCATTTCCTGGTACAGAGTGTAAGACCTCATCAACAACTGCCTGATTAATGATGCACCAAAGAAACAAAACAATTCTTTTTTTCATAAGTACATAATTTCTTTTAGTGTAAGCCAGTAAACCTAGTAAATCTAGAGGGAAAAATGATACAAACTGACAGTACAGAATGAACATCTTTTCACCATTTCACAGTATTTTTCTGGTTTTGTTTGTTCCTGTAAACATAATTGCCTGTGTTCCTATCTTACCTCATCTTGGGACTTGACCAGTGTTTCAAATGTTTTTTCTCCACTTTCTCCGTCTATCATTTTTTTCCGGATCTATAGGCAAGGAAGAAAAAAAACCCCAAACACTAGGTGTTGCATGTATAATATATATAATACTTAATATAATATATAACATAATGTACTGTATGATATATAAAATATATATAACATTTCATAAAAACACATAAAATGGTGATCCATATGAAAGTCATAGCTCTTAAAAAAAAGTTCAGTTTACAATATTCAGGTTTTTCTAATTAAAAGTTGATTTATCCAAACACATACTGGATCAGTAGATTTATGAAACAATGACTCTGGTATACGTTGCATAGCAAGACTATCCCATAAAACCCCTTGATGTTGGGCACTAGAAAGAATAGGAATTCTGTGTGGAGGAGAAGGAGTTTCGTCTAGCATTTCTCATGCTCCCCAGCACAACTGTGTGATTCTGATAGCAGCAGTGATTCACAAAAATATTTTTATTCCAGTCTAAAAGTAATTCCTGTGTGAAACGGGAGTTTCAAAGAAAATTAAGGTGGAATGTAACAGATACCAGTAGTGTCATTATGAAAGAATAATTCCAAATGAAGTGAAAAAAATGTTAAAAAATGTAAAATGTTTAAAAAAACTATATATTATTTCATGAAATTAACACTTTTTAAAAAAAATTCTGATTTCTGAATGTATTACAAAATTAGTAACTGAAAAATATACAGATGAATTTGTTGTCAACACTTTATTTCTCAGTTCTCTCACTCACCACAGCAATAAGTTTGTGTTAGTAAGAGATAGGAAAATACTTTGAAAATATTTCAGGTAATATATTAATATCCTATTAAAAACTGTTCTGTTCTAGAAAAATTACAAGCCCTCTCCCCAGGAATTGTCACTTAATGAAGAAGAATGAAGAATTCAAAAATGGAGGAATATAATGCATTGCCCTTGTCCACGAATAATACTGATTCTCAATTTGTTTCGTTATAACTTCATCTCTGTATAAAGTTATCATCTTGAAAAATTAAAAATTTAAATTCATAGTGAAATAAATTCCCATTCAAAATCTTGAACATTTATTGCTTTTCAGTTATTATACAGTGAAATACAAGCAGCAACAGGTACTAAGAAACCAAGTAATCTCACCTCAACTTTAATATCATTTTCCAATTCAGCATCTAGAAAATCCAGCGTAACGGGCTCCTGGGATTTAGGATTCTGAGGCAGAAGATATTGAATGATGAAATAATAAAGACAGAGTACCGTAATGGTACAAATCATTCTAATCCCATCATTTCAAAGGAAGCTACTTACTAGGTGTACTTACCCATCTATTTTAATCTCTTATAACATGATGAATTACTAGTGGCCCTTTCTCATTTATTTTATTTCATTGGGTAGAGGGGTTAATTGGGTAAGTGAAAATCAAATTAACGCTAATGGCCAGTGTCTGTCCACAGTCTGTCATGTATGGGGCTCATGCTGGGAAGCTGTTCTCCCTACTGCTGCTGTGTCGTGGACTGTAAGGGTGGGAAAAGACGCATCAGAGGAAGCATCAGATATGAATCTCTCATTATGTGTCCTGCCTCCAAGAAGGGAGAGAGAAATTTGGGAGAGTTTTCCAGCTGACCAGTAAGATGGGGCTCTTCTGTAATTTTGCCAAAAGCAGACTACAGGCTTGTAGTTATGAGGTGGGAATGGACTGTGGCTCAAGATTCAAAGAGAGCAATTATAGCAAACGATTTGTTTGTCATAAAAATAAAAATCAGGTTTATTGTCAGCATTACATTCCCTGTTCATTCCCTGAACACCTTGTGGTTTTGAATGAATTTCTCTTGACATCAGTACTGTTATTTCACTTTAAGAGATGGAAACCTGTAGCACAGAAATACTGTGACCCAGCAGCTTCAAGACCAAAGGAATGTAAATGATGTCGACCCTTGACTATGGAGCACGGAGAAGTTTGGTGGTCTGCATCTATAGTAACCCTGGTCCCATAAGAGTGTGGGAAAACCAGTGTAGCTCTACTGAATTATGACCACCCTCCAGCCTCTACTCCCTTTTCAGTTACTGTCTGCATTTACCTGGACAGAGTCCTCTTCTGTATGAGCTTTTAAGAATCTGACTTTTTTTTTTTTTTAATGGAGGGAGGGAGTTTTGGCTAAACCCCATTGACTTTATATTATGTGTGGTGTAAAAATCCTCAGTCCTTATCACTCAGTACTTATTTAGTGCACCCACCTAATGAAGGACCTTTAGAAAAAACAGTATGGGGCTATATTATTTAATCATTTAAATCTGATAGTTTAGAATAGAAGATGAAAAAAATCCAGTGGGTTTTTTTTTTTTTTGATTGATAATACTTTGCTTTGCGTAATAAGACAGTTCATCCATGAAAGGATCTCAAGGCCCAGTTTTATCAGTAAATGAGCACTGTTTCTCATATGATTAGCAAGACAAAAATTGTCATTAGCGGATACTATTACATCAAGACTACTGTACATTCTGCTAATGACATTTTTAGAGGATTTCAGGGATTCAGCTGTACTAACAGGGTAGACTAAAGTCCATTCTTTCAAAATGATGATGATTATATTCCTTCTATCCTAACATTCTCTGGCAAAGGTACATGACAAATATACATGTGACTATTCTATCAAAGAACACAAGCATGTTTCCTCACAATTTATGTATGTAATTCCAGTTGCTACTGGAAGAAAGTAAAGTCTTGAATAGCTGGAAAAAAATGCCTTTCTATAACAGCCTGGAGCATTAAGAACTTAACAGTAGTCCTTATTTTCAAGACTGCTATATAGAACAGTGTTAGAAGACAAAAGATTATTCCTTCATATTCTTGAGGAACAAATGTGCATGTTTCTGGGTATATGGAATGATTCCTGTTCTTAGCAAGTAAGACTTACGGTCTGCTAAGAGAAAAGCCAATACATTTATTCTCAGTAAAAGAATGTGCCCTGGAAAGATTTCAGACAAAGACCCTGGCCCTTACATTTAAATGTCTATAGATAACTTCAAAGAAATTTTTATATTCCTATTTATATAGGATAGATAAAACTAGCAACTTTAATATAATAGTGTTAACATATGCTTTCTGCTAATTCAAAACAATTTAATTATTATTATGCAGTTGCTTTTTTCCCCCCAACAAATCCACACTCTCAAAATAAATAGCAAAAGGCTAAAACATAAAAATAAATAAAAAAATACATTTTCTTACATGCAATGGATAATGAATAGCATGGTCAAACCCAAACAGCATGCATGAAGGCATTGGCATGGCAGAGGAGGCATTTGTGAAGTTCACATTCCATTCCAACACACAAAGGAACAGAGAAGAAAAGAAATGGTAAAAAATAGAAAAAAAAAAGCCATCACATCAAATCAAGGTCAATATTCATTTCAAATGATAACCTGGGCTAGCCATAGTTAAGGAGTCCCAAAGACAAAATAGTCAACTTTAACAGTCCTTCAAAATTCAAGTATACATTAGCTGTTTGTTCTTCTTCTTTTTAAGACTTACATCACCACACATTCTTTATAAGGTACTTATTAATGACTTTTAATAGATGAAGAAACTAAGCATAGATAGGTACATTATGCGATGTGCCTGAGGCACAAAGAAATCCATTAGAAATTAGAATAGAAAATTCCTAGACCCATACTTTAAATGGAAGACCATTTTCCCCGCTATGTCTTTTTCCCCCAAGAATGTGTTTTTACCAGTATTTGGGCTCCATAATTTTTTATTCCAAGGTTGCCATTTAGTGGGCTTTATTCCGAGCCATGAAGAAACAAACTTACTGTTCAGTTTGCTCTTCTCTTTTTCCAGTCATGCACGTGACATGACTAGAATAAGCACAACACCACCACATTCACCAGCACAACTTAATAAAATGAAACAGAAGTAAATCACTAGCAATGAAGCATGCATATAAAGGTAGTGCAATCCATTTTCAGCATGAAAAATAAAGGCAAAGATCTATTACTTCAATGACAAATCAAGAAGGAAACAAAGAAAGAAAGAACTGGTGCAGCAACGTAAAAAAACCCTGTTTATGAAAATGTCATTGTTGTGTGTTGTGTGGAGGTCAGTATTCTCACAAATTCTATAGAAATCTTCTTTGGTGTGAGTTGCAGGAGCCTAGTTCTTACTCATACCTGCAGTACTAATGAAGACACAAGCTGTCAGGGTTTTAAAATAAATTCTGGTAATTAGGCAGCAAAATCCTGGGCCACAGAGGGAGACTCAGGGGCATCCCGAGTGGATGGGAGCCCAGAGCTGCACCTCCCTGGGCAGCTGGCACAGCCAGGGAAACCCAGCAACAACCAAAGGTGCTCAGAAAATTAAGATTTTTTTATGTTCCAGTGCTGCTTTCTCCAGTGCATAAACAAAAAACCTCGCCCAGAGGTGGTCTTCTGGATTTGGTATAAACACAGCCACTCGAGGCTCCGTGAAATCACTGAACTGAATTAGGTCAGGATTTTACACCATGTTTTACTGGTGTGATGTAAACCACCGGTTTTACATTATACACTCCCATATGTGTAAGAAATTAACTTGGTACACTGTACCTAATTTTGTTATTTTTCTATTTACATAGTTAATCTATTCTATTCTTTAATGATTTTTAAGTTTTCATTAAATGTTTTCTGCTCAGGGATTGCGTTACATAAATGTTACTAATTTCCTTTTCCCTGTTCGCTTAACGGCAGTTAATCCTCTGGAGTTGGATTTGCTAAACTGAGAATTGTGATGTAAATAGCAGATGAAACATATGCTCTACTCTGACTTCCCCAGAAAAAAACTGAGCAGTTCATTCGAATTCTGTAACATTATACAGCGTACACTGTACAATAAAACTTGGCAATAAAGTTGTAAGAATGATCTCTCGACTTTGGGTTTATGCAAGCAAAGCCAGCACAAGTAGTCTCTTTTTCTTTTTTTTTTCAGTCTTCAAATTAATTTCAAAATCTGAAGAATCATTTTAACAGCACGGCTCTAATTAGCACCTATTAGTAAAGCACCATAATTTAACGAAATGCCCTTCACTACAGCCAATAACATGGTTTCTATTATTTAAACAAGAAAGGATGCAAGCTTCATGCTTTGGAAGCTGTTTGTCAAAGTAAACAGTTCTCTAGTTAGATTTTTCCTAGTAAGCAGGGCTGAAGCTTTCTAATTGTATTTCCAGGTCTATGCATTCTAACGCACTAATCACCTCCATCCAAAGTTACCTGTACATTGGGTCTCCTTTTTCTCAATTTAATTTTTGGTATGCCCACACCAATTTGCTGAAGTAACAAAAAAGCAGTAATTTATATTTTTATACTCTTAGTAAACAGCCTACTTATAGAATGGAAGTCTTCCCCCAACATCTATACTCTCCGGTGCATATTTACTGGAATCAGAGACTAGCCCTCATTCAGATCAAGAGTTCTGAGCTCTCTATCAGAATTACACACAGGTTTTGTATAGGGAAACAAAAACCAGATATACATTAAATGACGTGAATTAAGTCATCAAAGAGCTTTTCCTCCTACATACTCTGCCAGAATTAAAATATAGAGTCAGATGAGTTTCACTTTTTGTTTATCATTATAACTGCTCTTAAAACCACCTCCTCTTACATTTCTTTTGTAACTAAAAACCATAAAACAAAATACTGGACCTTACTGAAGGCATCTGGAATTTTATAATTACCATTAAATGGATTTTTATCAGAACAATAATGAAAATGAAGAAAAGGATGCTTATCTTTAGAACACATTCAGAAATGTAATTATTTACTGTTTTCAAATCTTATCTAGTTAAGACTAATCTTGTTAACACATGCTTAATGCACTCACTTCAGTGACTATGCCTATTTGGTGGGCTATCCACCTGTTCTCTCCCAGGACAATGGGAAAAATACACGCACATATGCACAGACACACAGAGAAAATTGGCAGAAAAACATAAAATTAAGCATTTGCTTAAAAATGTAGTATAAATAAATACATAAACTGGAAAAATGATATTTTAAGCAGCATAAAACTATATTAAACTGAAAGTTAAAAAATGGTTTCCTGTGTTATGCTTTGACATAGGGTTTTTTTGCAAATAAGAACATGACGGGAAAGTTCTTAATGATTTTAATCTGCTTTTGACCCTGACTTTTGTTAAATTTTCTCAGTTGTGCAAATGACTTTACAAGTTCTGAACTTCTCGGGGCTTTTTTTTTTTTGTGAGATCATACTGCAAGACAATTTCTTAAAATATCAATTGTGTTGAACCAGTTTTGATTTGAGGTAACAGATTTTCAGAAAGAAAGCAGAAGACACTCAGAAGAAGGGACCATTGGAAGTTTAACACACCCTCACCTCTTCAAAGGTAAAGACGTAGTTATGTTTTAGTTTACATCTATTGAAAAATTGCTGGCAAAGAGGGTTAAGATGTTGTTTGTTAATAAGTTAACGGCTACCAGGAGGTTCAACTAAAATTAATATGACATGTTAAAGAAAGTCCATGAGTTCTAAATACAACTGTCTTTGTAGTGTACCTTAGTTTTAAAACGTAGTTCTTGTATCAGTCTGAATAGCATGCACCACCCCAAACAAACTGGGAGTGAAAAAGTCTAGTCTGTGTAACTGTTAATAACAACAATAACAATAATAATAATGCATATGCTTAATATTACATTTAGACATTATTCTACAACATAAAACATCACATAAAATATGTTTTTTTTAAACATACTCTAAATCAAACATTTGAGCAGTATGTGAAAACATCTCTGGACTTTCATATCCTTTTAAGTAGAAAACTACACAGGGAAACCATGACATTTAGTTTCATAATGATCCACTTTAGTCTGCCTAGATATAGTTTTTATTCTCCAGTGTAATGAGTTTACACTGGAGTACAGTAGCATGTATGAGATGAATAGAATCCATATCCATCAGTTTCCTCACAAGATTGTGCCTAAACTAAGAATACTACATTACTTCATTTTATACTCCTTCTGTTAACAAAAAGATAGTTTCATTTGCATATAAGGAAAAGGTAAATAGACCACTTGCCATCATCTGAGTTTCTAATAATCTCTAATGAGGAAAAAATTCGGTCAGTAATGATGCATATATTTGTCTCAGAATAACTCACCAAGCAAAATCATGAAATCAAAACTTTCATTTCTTAACACATGAAAACCTAATGCATATATTGAGAAACTGAAGTCCATCTGAATTACAAAGACTATATGAAAACATTATTTTCCCTTTTTTTTCTTTTCTTTTTAAAAGGGTCCTTTCAAAATAATTCAAAAGGGTTATTTCATCAGTAGTTAAGATCAAGTTATTCTTTCTCTTCTTCAGAAGCATTTCTTTCTTTCTTCTTTTGTTATACACTTGGCAAAAGATTTCAAATGTATTAATTACTTCACCAGGAAATTAATTCGCATATTCACAATGCTGACTTCCCACAGCTTAAGAATTAAATGTCTCACTAAAATATGTAGACAAATTCTTAATTTATTTCTCTGCCTTTGACAGTTAAGCAGCGAGGTACTGAAAAGGGGCTCTCCTGTCCCTCTTGTAGCTATTGTAGGACTTTCTGGTGAAGAAACAAGAGAGGACAGTCACACAACCAAGAGGCCAAGGACTTGCTGCTATTCTGCCACAGGAACATGGCTGAGAGGAATAAAGTGATGGATATGCATCCAATTTACAAAAAAACCCAATATTTCCATTCCTAAAGGCAGCAAATACAGACTTCCATTACTTAAGAAGTTTCTCTAAAATGTACTAAAAGTGCTAAAAAATAACTTAGGAGTAGGGTGCCACTAAAGTCTAAAAGCCTTACCAGCCTTACTTGCATGTGTATTGACAGCTTGCATTTATCTTGGCCATATATTGCCCAAACCAGCTTAATGAGAAATTTTAATATTACCAAATGAACTACATGGATACATTGTTTGGTCTTCAATACTTATAGTGATTTATTATTATTTCTAACTTTTTATCTGTAAACAATCCATACATTTCTCTCAATCTGGAGGGATTTTTTTTATTAAATGTGTGTGTAAAATATACATCTTTTGTATTTTATTGATCACCAAAGTCAATACAAGGCAATTTTGGTCTTTGTGCTGACTAAAGCAGATTTAGATAAAGCCATACATGCACCGTGGATTTTTCTGACACCCCCACAACTGAGAAATCTTTACTATTGCTCTCTGGTTCTCTGGCACTTTCAGCAGATCTTAGATATATCTGTTATTTCTGACAATGTCCCCTTATTATAGAGAAATAAATTAGAAGGTGTTTCATACCTTTGGTTGGAGATTTGGATGAAGTAGCACGTACCCGTTAGGATCAATTGCAAAATAGTATCCGTTTGGACAAAGCTGAAAGAAAGAAATGAAGTTTAGCATTATAGGGTTTGAAGTAATAAACATTAATTAATGGTTTCAAGCAATGGTCACATTAAGGAAAATACATTGCCTCAGACACCATGAAATATGTGAAATAAACACACAGAAGGTAATTACTCTTTTAGAATCATAAACTTCCAGAATAATTTAGGCTGATAGGACCACTGGAGGTCACCTGGTACAAGCCTTCACTGAAAGCAGGGATAACTTCAAAATAAGCTCCAACTTCAAAGTTGGGCTAGGTTTCAAAGGGTCTCTGAATACTTCCAATGGTAATTCCACAACCTCCTTGAGTAACCTGCTCCAGTGTTTAAGCACCCTCACAATAACTTTTTTACCCCTGTTTCCAGTTGGAATTTCCATTGCCACAACTATGTCGATTGCCTCTTGTCTTTTGCTACAAACCTTCAAGAATGTTGAGGGCCACCTTCCCTAAAACTCCCATTAGGTAAATCATTAGGTTTTTCCTTCAGTCTGAACAAGCCCGTCTCTCTCAGCTTCTCCTCGTATGCCGTGTACTCCAGCCACTTGGACAACTCAGTGGTTCTGCACTGGACTCTGTCCAGTGTCTCAGTGTATTTCTTGTAGTGAGGAGATCAGACTTGGACATGGTACTCCTGATGCAGCCGTTCACTATACAGTTGGCCTCCTTTACTGCAAGACCATACTGCTAACTTATCATCAGCTTGTCCTCCACCATGACCCCCAGGCCCTTTCCTGCCTTTTGAGGCTTTCTGCCCCAACCTGTGCTGTGGCATGGGATTATTCCATTCTAGATGCAGGACTTTGTGTTTGCTTTCAGCCAAATTCGTGATGTTCCTTTTCTTCCTTGGCTGTTGTTTTCCACAGTACTAGTTATCTTCTTAGAAATTCCCTAGCTAGATGTCTTAATCTATATATCAATCATGCTGAGTAGGATGCAGACACACACATATATTAAAGAACTTTTCTATAAAAAACTGTCTTATATAAATGCTAAGTATTATTATTCAATGAAATGACACTCAACTAAACAGCAGTGCCTTAAGCTACAGGAAAATAATTTCTTGGAATATATCCCCCAATGTAAAAGATTGCTTTTACAGATACATCCTGATGGACAATTCACAGAGAAGCACATATATGGCTGGAGAGAAAACCATCAAAAAATCTACAACAATGGAAAAGAATATATGAAAAGAAGCCTGCTGGTATTTTGACTCGCATCCAGTCACTGCTGCATGACTTATGAAAGAACATGCAAAGAAATCATACATAAATCAGACATAAAGAGAAACCACCAACACAAGCAACTTACCGTAAATCGGGGTGTCAGTTTTTTTATGTCCTCCAAAGAGACATCAACCCCCATTACTCCAAGAATCAGCTGATTCTGGTAAGATTCCAAAATGTTAGAATATGTTTGACATGTTTACAATGCAGAATAACTGCGACAGTCAGTGAGTTTTGATTTTGCCTTCATCTCACGTTTGACAGACACTACTTGAAAAATTGCCTATTAACTTATGTTTCTGTTCTAAATATTTTAAATAATATCCAAGTGATTTAAAATAACATTCAATGTATTCAGAATTTAGTATAGAATATGAAAACTATTTATGAAGATGAATATGGATGCTTTCCTGAATGAATAAACAATAAATGTAAGAACAAACCAGGTGAAAGCAAAAATGATGCGTTATTATCGCCAATGATGTAAATACTAAATTACTAGCACCGATATAGAGCTACTATTGCACACTTAGGTTGGGCAGCTGATAAGTGAGACCCCAAAATAATTAATCTCTTTTGGCTATGGTACAATGATGAATGAAAAAAAACCTCAACAAGCCCCCAAAAAACAGTGACTTTAACAATCATTGGCATTTGAAATCAGGGACCCAGGCACCACATTTACTTCACTTGTAATTTATTTTCCTACTACAGAAAAGGGGCACGGTCATTTACACAGTGTCACCTGAATCCGTTCTCCATATTAAATAAATTTGGAATATGTATTGGAAGATGCATCTTGCAGTGTGTAACCTAAAATTCAGGTAGAGGCAAAAGTCAAGCAGATTCAAGTTCGCCTTTTGCTCCTCCATACTGTACCACAGCTGGTTTACGCCTCAGAAAGAGATCCTTTGATAATCAGTAGTCTCTCACTTTGCAACCAGATGCAGTGAATTTCAGGCATTATCTTGTAGATAAGATTATGAAATCTTTTTGTTTGTTTGTTTTGGTTTTAAACAGAAACTAAGAGAACTATTCTGAACGTAAATAAAACAAATGGTAGTGATCAAATTTGCATTTATTCATGCTGTGTCTATGTAAGATCTGAGAAACTGAATCAAAGAGTATCTTGTCTAAACTTCTGTGTATTTTGACCTGAATGAATGTGAGTATCACACCAAATGTACAGTATTTTACCACACACTGTAAAGCATATTCTAGGTCTGATTTTCAAAAGCAGCATTTTGATCTTGTGAAAAGGATATAAATTGATTCCTTATCAGGCTGTAATAAGGATGGGGAATTGTATTTATTTAATACTTAGATTTTAACCTAAGTACACGGTCCTATTTTCTGTTATCATTACAACCAATTAGTTTAAATTCTCTACATCGTTTCCTTGTACCCTGATATGTCAGAGCTTCAGAGATCTGTTATAAATTTATTTGGGCTTCCTTTCTTGGCAAGGGCTAAATAATATCATCATCTACTTCCCATCTATTGAGCACTTAACGCATTTCCACTGCCACCAGGTCACAGAGAGAGATCAAGGAATGTCATATCCTGAAACTCAGAGCTACAAAAAGGGTGATCTGCATTTTCTTGTTCCCAGGAGGTTATCAGGCAACTAGAGATGACCCCTTTGTTTCTGGTGTACAAGACAATTAAACTGTAGAAAGCTCTATGGAAACACACATTTTTCAAGGAGTTTAGCATTACATTTAATTCAAATGACAGATTATTTTTTTTCTTTAAGTAACAGCTTACTATTTTCCCATTTTGTTCCTTTGTTAGATTGAAGACAGGCAGAGTTCCTGTGATCACAAGGCCCAGCTCCTAGGAAATAATCACATATAGAGGGAAGAAAAAGACTTTTTAGTTAAATAACAAATATAGAGATAAAATATATCAGAACAATCCAGGGATTACTGTAGCCAAACACTAGATTAGAGTACTGACTTTTAGCTTGTAAAAAAAGAAAAAAAATAAGAATACTCCTTGATTTTATTAATAGAAAGTTAAAATTATATATTTTTGTGTCCATGTGTTAGTGAGAATAATAAATTGCTTTTTAAAAATAGATGGTGTGCAACAGATTGGGATATAATAGTTTAATAAAACATAAATTTTATGAAAACATAATTAGAGCTACAGTTCCCACTATACTAAAAAGTATAGATAGTAAGGGGGAAAAAAAAGAAAAAGGAAAAGAAAAAAGAAGAAAGACAAACCAAACTTAAAGATAGTAAATAGGTAGGCAACAAATACATACAGGTAAAATCAACAGAAAAATCCAACAGGTACTACTACTACTTTTTATATCATCACTACTTTTCAATGGCTTGCAATGTCCATCATCAGTTCTGCAAAATAAGGTGGTCTCTTCTAGGACTAAGGCAAAGGATACGCACTTATTTGGGAATATATAAGATTTTTTTTTTCCTTTATTAACAGTCACAACTCCTACTGAAAATAGGATCCAGAAAACTATATGTTTACATTGCCTGAAAAGATTTTTTTTCCATCCTAAATAGTCCACAGGTAGATTTCTACCTTCGTTTGTCCTAATGTTTGGTTTTATTTCAAATTTTTCCCCCTCAATGATGCTTACTCGTTCCATGTATTTTATTGAGGAACCATATCATTTCTCTGCCTTTGTTTCAGTAGAAAAAAATAAGCTAAAATACTTCATTAATCCACTTCGATAAAAGCAGTTCTCCATTTGCCCGGTCTAGTAGCACCTTTTGGAATTTTCAACCATCCTTCATGAACTTAAGTTTGTGTATCGAAAGAAAGGTGATGAGATCAGAGTTAGTAACTTTGCAACAAGCAAGGTGAAGAGGAGAAGTGGACTTTTCAGGAGAATAAGAGAAGCAGAAAATGGAGATGAATCAGAAGGAGAGAGACAGGAGGATATTTTTTTGGAAGTAGCATTGAAGAAATATATAATGAAACAGTAGGGGAATGTAAGGTGAATAACACCCACCCCCCCCCACCCCCAAAAAAATGTAGAGTTAGAAAGGCCAATGACTGTGAATGAATTATGTCTAATTGGTAAACCTAAAAGTATTTGAAAACTCTGGAATTATCATGCAGAAAGTGAAGCCAGAGCAACACTGTAACAGAACCTGAAGGGACAGGGCAAGAAAAGAGGCATGAATTGCCACAAATACTTAAATTATTAAAGACAGTCCTGAAAGACAGCATCAAATGAAAGTACCTTTTTGGCATTTCATAACCTGAACTTAAACTCATTTCAGATGGAGCTCCATGTAATACACTTTGCTTTATTTTAGCTTTAGCCCCAAAAAAGGTGCTGGACAGTAAGAGAAAAAGGATGGGACAAAGTCCAGTGAGGCACAAGCAGAAGAAGGGCAAGCCCTACAGGAAGGAACAGCTTTGTGGAATTTAAGATAAAGAACCAGGGGACAAGTTAGTCCTAATCCCTGCTAAATCCAAGAATCAGGAAAAGGCTCCAGAGTAGATTAGATACACCTGTGCCTTTATACCCTCATCTGTGATGAGAAAGTCCACAAATTTCAGCCTTTACCTCAACAGTTTAGTTAGGGTTGGTCTTCACTTAATAAATACATTAGTATGAACATGTCCTACTTTTTATAAATATACATGTATGCACACACACAAATATCTGTATATACATATACTTATTCATACACAAGCACACATACATAAGGAAAGACTGAATGAACCCACTGAAAATACAAAGCAACACAACAAAAGTCTGCAGGTATCACTCTTTTTACTTCATGAAACAGACCTCTTTCTATCTCTAGTTACAAATTTAGCTTTGGCTTTACAACAGGATATGTACAGAACATATGAACTTTCGTCATAACATCCTTTATGTTTCCAGTAAGTACCTCAACTGTAACCAAGAAAACATGGTTAATGAACTTCTGGCCATTGAAATTCCGAAGAAAAACTAGTTCCTCTGTGTCACGCTCAGTTCTATGGTGTGTTGACAAAAATTTTACAGTAATGCTGACTGATGGGAAGAAGTGGTTTTGACATGACATTAGATGACCATGTGAACTTGGATAAATACACGATTCCAGATGACAATTTTGCAGTAATTTTTGCCTAGTTAGAGTTACTCAGAAGAGGGTTATCTAGAGCAAGAGATTGGATTGCTGCTAATAATACTTTGTATTTTGTAGTTTCCTGAGTATGTTTGTTTTACAAGACGAAAGTGATAAATTTAGCAGTAAGGAAAATATTTCATATATCTTTTTTGTTTATTTCCCCATTATATACACTGTCAAATTAAAGAAATCATTACCTTGAGCAAGCAAGTAATTACAACAACATGGTAGTTTAGAGACCTAAGTTCAAAATCTGTGCAAATACCCAGTAACGTTGACAGGTTTCATTCTGCCTGGAATCCTTTAAAAAAAAAAAAAGAACTCTACACCAGTAACATAATAGATAACCTCTACTGCAGCACAGGTACAACACTGCAAAACTTTTTGCTTCTTTTTCCCTTTTGTTAATTTGAAGGCAACAATGACCTACACTTAAAGATCTGTGAGTAGTATAAATGGCTTTTCTGTGTTAAGGTTCAGAACACTTAGGAGGATACTTGGTGCAAGCAATGACCAGAACGTTAGAAACAGCTGTTCAGCAAATTGCTCTATTGAAGTGTATAGGTGCTGGATGTGAAAGTGTAAGAGTATTACATTTGGAACTGTAAGAAACTGAGTCCTCAGAACTGTGGTAAATGGACCCCTGTAGTTACTGATTTGCTAAGATTCTTATTTTGCTAGAGATAAATATAGATCATACCAAAGCATCCAGGTAGACATTTGTCCATTGGACTTGTTTGGCTTTCTCTCCAGCTAAAACCATTGGTCTTCCCAAAACATCCAGATATTCCTGCCAAAAAGTGCAACAAACTCATCAGAGGGCAGTCATTAGATCAAAGTCCAAAACTAGCATAAAAATAAAACATAATGAAATAAAAACAATGAACGGATAGGAAAAAAAAGATGTCAAAGTTCACCACTAATACAGGAGTAGTATTTAATTACTCTTTTAAAATTATTCTACCCAACAATTCAGTCTTCAGTGTGCAACTGCAAAGGCAATTCCTGTATTTCAGTCAAAGTTCACCACTAATACAGGAGTAGTATTTAATTACTCTTTTAAAATTATTCTACCCAACAATTCAGTCTTCAGTGTGCAACTGCAAAGGCAATTCCTGTATTTCAGTCTCAGTCACATGGTTCTTACACATCCATAACCATTGCTGTCTTTCCATGAAGTGAGAATTACAACTATTTCTGTTCCAAAATTAACTGCTAATGACATAATTTAATTACAAGCAGATCGCAGAACCTTCAACCCAGAAGAGAGCGTGGGCGATGGAGGGTGCGTGGTGTAACAGCTGGGTATGTTAAGCTCCTACAGCAAGAACTTGCATAACTTCTATTGGAACGAGAAATTCAGGGTTTTAAAACCTCATAGTCCCTGCCTTCCTTCAGTTCTGGCGTATGGCTAAAGCTGGTGATCTTATGAGCTGTCAGATTTCTGGTCTGGTTTGGGAGTGGATGCCATCAAACTTGTTTCAGTCTTCGACCTTTTCTATTTGTCTGATCATATGAGGGATATTTCTTGCCAGACACTATCTGGAAGAGTTTAACAGAATCAAAGGACTCTTATTCAAGCCAAAAAAAGGACTCATTTTCTGCCAAAAAATGTCATGCCTGGGCTTGGAAGGACAAAGAACTACTATGATATTTCTCTGCTTTTCTGGACATGTGAATACATGGACAACTAAAAAGAGTATCTGTTCATCTGCACTCTCAGTTTGGATCACACCATATAATTCCAGGGTTCTGTGCCCTTAATCATCTACACACATGGCTGCTAAAACTGTCCTGCAATTTTTTTGAAGGAAAAAAGCTGTGTCTCTCCCAGACTGGTTGGATCAATCCAGGAACCTCTCCTGTAAGCAGAATTGTACCAGGTCACTGTTTCTGCCCAGCTGAGTTCAGATACTCTAGCAGGGCGATGTCCTCACACGTATCCTCCTCTCCGTAATACAAACCCTTAGGATCATGCTGTAAGTATGGCAGGAGGCAGGATATGAATGTCTAGACATGTTATAAAAAACTACTGGTTTTATAGAACTTTATAAAAAAATCGTTGCCGTGTCTCAGGGTGAAAGAGGGACCGTATAAGGCCAGGAGAAAAACTAAGCCCGAAACAGTCCTTGTGCAGAGAAGGTCTGCAGGATACAGATCACTTCAAGCGCTATGTTGTGTGCACGTGGTCAGCCTGCTTTAGAGGGCGCACGCTGCTGTGGGCCAGCTGGCCGGGGAAGCAGGGCTCACATTGCAAATGGGCTCACTGCAACTACTAAAAAGAAATAAATAAATTAGAATACTTCAACACAATAATACCTCACATGTAAAAGAAAGTCTTAATTTTTTTCTCTGTTCTTAATGTGGTGCATTTTAAAATTTAGTTGATTCAAACAGAGGTGAAACACAACATATTTAAGAAGAGAAATTACTCCACTTTTTTGTGTTACAACTGTACCTACGTTCGGCCAACACACTTACCTGGGTGTTTATTCTTATGGCTCCAATGGATGGAATTTCATAATAATAACCTAAAATTTGGAACAGAAATAATGCCACCTTAATATAATATATTGCTAGCCTCTTAATCTCAAGGAATTTCATTTAGCTTTTAATTTCTAATTTAATTTTAATAGAAATTATCGTGTATGGATGGGATACTCCTTTAGTAGATGCCACCACAACGTGTGGCCACATACGATGGGTCACCTTGCCATATAGGCCAAGCTAGTAACTCTTAAGCAGTGAGAGTACATAACATGTTCCTTTTGTCTGTTGTTTTTAAAGCTGAGGTAAGGTACTGAATTTGTGCTCCTGAGTTTCCAGTTACTCTGATGTGCAAGTATATGTAATAGTCATTTTAATACACCGTGACAGCAACATAATTATATGCTGAATACATGTAGGAATGTGAGAATAGATACAGTCTGCCACAACAGTGAAGTTCATAGCAGAAAAATATAAGGCACTCTATGAAAAGGGTGAAAAAATCAAACTGGTATTTCTTCTAACTAAACGTCAGAAATGTCTTTATTCATCATTGATTATATCACTTAATTGTTTGAATTAAAAATATTGCCCATATGCACCAATAAGCCTGAAAAGACAGGCAGTGAGGTCCAGTTTCAGACCAAGTTATAAGTTAAATTGGAAGGAGGTGGGGAGGACTGGAGAGGTAAGAGTACTGTAAGAGTACTGAGGTTAGTCATTTACTTTGCCGTAAGCAATGCGTGACTTGATAATAAATTAAAACTTTTAATTAAGGAAAAATTAAATAAAACTCTGCTTCTTTGGATGCTCAAACAAATAATCACCTCCATCTCGGACAGAAGATTATGATTGTTTTGCCTCAATAATAAAATGACATAGGTCGTTATGCTTTAACCCAGCTGGTCCTCATTTTTTTAAAAACGATGGAGTTCACATGTGCACAGTATTTTGAGATACAAAGACATTAATTAAAAAATCCCTGTTCAAAAAAAACAAACGTTGATTTTCTGTAATTGTCCGACAATACAATTTGTTCTTCATGAAGTTGTAGTATCTTCTGCATCACTTGTCAGCATACTAAGCTATTCATGAGACCGTGATATATATGTTATTAATAAAGGCTATGGATTCTTCTATATCGTTATTTTTTTTCTGTATCTATATCTTTCTCTTTCTCGTATATTTGGTTTATGTTATTTTTATGCCTGAGAATCATATCCTATCCTCCTTCCCTGGTGGTCTTAATTTTCAAGACCCTTTGTAATCTATCCCACCTCCCACCTATTGTTTCTTACCGATTTGTAAAATACTTTCACATTTTCAGTCTGGCCTGGAAATTGCTCTATTTAAAATATTAAACAATACTGTTTGATAATTTCTCTATTTTCTATTTATCTGTATTTATCTCTTATCTCTTGCTCCATAATTATACTCTAAGGTGTTTGAGACACCTCTCTCCCACACTTTTTTAAAATGTTTCTGACCATATTTTTCATTTCACTTCCTTACTTTCACCTTTTTTTTTACTTTTTTTTTTCTATATTAAGAAATCAGGATAAAAATAAAAAATAGAAGATGTTCTTGAAGCTAAGAAATCACGACAAGAATAAATTTGATATTTTCATCAAAAAAAAGAAAAAAAATGCAACTCATTTTTTGGAAAAAAACAGAAAGAAATCCAACCAACCAAACAAACAAAAAATCCCTTTGTCCAGACCCCTTAATATAAAACAGCTTTGCTTAATTTCTTATCTGTCATCAGTTCCATCTTTTCATAGATGGTTATTACAACAAGACTTCTCAAAACTAAACCATAATATATTATTATTATTATTATTATTACTAAAAATACTCTGATATTTCTCTTACAATATAAAGTTTTAAATAAAGTAATCAGAAATAAATAAGCAAGATTATTCTTTATGTATATACGCATATACACGTTATTTCGTCAAATAACTTTTTGAAACTTTTACTGAAAAATACAATAAAGCTAAAATGAGGCTGAAAAAAAATCTGCAGTTTTTAGAAAATAATAAAGATATCGCCTACCCAAAGCTCTAGCAAAGAATAGTCTCAAAGTAAAACACAGTACCTTTATTTTCACAGGCCATCCACTGTATGGGTCCTTTGTCGTAATTATGTTGACCAACAGAAAATGTGAACACACGTACCTACGCAAGTTAAAAAACAATGCATATAACTATATACTATTAATTAGCTGTCACTCTCAAGTTAATGACAGTTGGATTTTTCATACATTTGAACAGAAAAAGACGACTGTGAATTTTTCATTTTTTATCACCGTAATAGATATACTGTTATTATGATATTTTATGTATTTCTATTTTCTGGTCCATGAAGTAGAGCTCAGGAAGAATGTCGTCCCATACATCTTTCATACTTTAAAGCTCTTACATTGGTTAACATCCATAAACCATTTAAATTTTTTTTTAGGGTGGTAATTGCAGCTCTACAGGTATTGTTGAATTAGTTGACATCATCTCCTATCAGTATTAGGTGCTCACCAATTAATTAAAATGAACATATGCATGGCAGTAGAATTCAAAGCAGTGCAAACCAGGATTTTTTAGGATATAAAATATTTTCAGGAAAAAAAGATAAGAAATTTCCAGATAGTACAGAAAAAAAACCCTCGTTTTGCTCAGACTTTCAATCTTTTTCATGTAAAACCATTAAGTTGGTTCAACAGAGTTCCATGAAAGGGTTAAGCTTCTGATATTTCACTTTAAGCTCCTGTTATTCATTAAAGCTATATGTTTTATAAGCATAATTCTATTCTGTTTAGCTAATGAAACCCCAATCTGTCTCAGCAACTGAGGGGAGTCATGGCTTCAGAAGTATTCACCAAATTCTATCCAAATGAAATTATTTTGCATGCAAATTGTCTGATTTGAATAAGAAAAATTAAAACCAAAAAACCATATTCTTGGATACAAATTTAAAATCCTACAAGATACATAGAAAAATTCCAAACATTATTTTTCAGTTTCTGGATTAATATTTTTCTCCAAAACTGAGTGTTTCTGCAAAAAGTGGGAAAAATATTTTCCCAACAGTTTTAATAAGCTGTTCACTGTTACCACGTCCCTCTGAAGGAGTGTCCAAGGACCAGACTGTCTTTCCTTTTCAGGCATTTCTTTCTTCATGGACCTTTAACTTTATCGTTTCACTTTACAAATCACACACAGATCACAACATGAAATCAGAATATGAATTCCTTTCTATGGAACTTGATGACTATGTTTAAAATTAAACCGTAATACAATTAATTTGCATGCAGTCTATAACTAAGTAATAAGGTAATGTTTTCTTTAAATAATAGTCACTATACAAAATTGCAGGAACTCTGTGTAAACTATTGATCATTGATAAGTTTTTAAATGATTATTTATACAAATTTTCAGCCCATTATTTAGCATGTGTGATTACTACCTAAATCTTCATTTGTCAAATAAGCAACAAAAATTGTGTGATGTCAGCAGAGCTTATGTATTAACCAAGTGCTGTAGGAATAGCTCCAAATCATCAGTCAGCAGCTAGCAATTGATAAAATTTTATTAGTGTTGACCCCTATATGCAAGGAGGGTGAACAAAGCTTTGTGCTAGATGTCATTTTTAATTAACAATATGTTTTGATCTGCTTTATCTGTACAAACCCTTTGTTTCTGTGGTTAAAAGCAGAATTAAAACAGCTACTCTGCTGCACTGAATGCTGATTCAGGTGCTTGTTGTTTTTTTCTTTTTAAATGCAGACAAAATTTGAAGTTTTTCAATAAAGCTAATAACACTATTCCATACAGGCTCCTTTCTCAGCAATGAGTCAAGCCAATTATAGTTCTAGTTACCCAGAGAGGTATGGGAATGACTGTACACGTGTGATGGTAAAATTTTGTTCTCATAGTTCGTATGGATAGAGAGAGATGAAAAATGCCTTCTAGTACCTTGAAAATATCAGATAGTGTGAACATGACTTCACCTGATATATCTCATTTATTTTTTTAATACTGTATCATGTTGTAAATTGAAGTTACATTTACCATCCCCCATTTGTCCTTGACCTCTTTTACAAAATGTCAGCTATAACTCTTCTAATAGATCTTTCTGTTTCTATTTAATTACCATTTATTTTTCCAAGCTGAATATCACAATGTTATTTTCTATTGGTATCTCTCAGCTCACAAGATCCTTGCCTACTCCTGGGGTTTTTTTTCGGACCCACCATTACTCTCAGTTCAGTGGGCACTAACACTTCATTCAGATTACATTCTTCTCAAAAATTATCATGTAAGGAAAACCCCACTGAAGGCCACTAGCTAGATAGTTGAGTGACCTGATGTCTTCTTCAGATTAAAAGTAACTAATTAAGATGGAGTCATGTGGGTTCGCTTGTGTGTGTATAAAACACATGAGTCAATTAGACTGTACTGTCTAGCATTTGATCTCAAATGTAAAAATGAAGCACTGCATTGGATTCAAGTTGCAAAATGATATGTAATTTAGGGAAAAGAAGCAGCATGTTAAATCTGCAACTAATCTATAAAGAATTCAGAATTTAAATTATTGACAACAAGCAGAGGACAATATATCTGATTTACTGTTCCTTGGATAATTAACAGAGATAAAGAACTGCAATGAAAATTGGAGTTTTTAATTGTTACTTGGTTTGGCAAGAGGGTGGAACATTCAAAAGAGTTTTCTTTTTCCTATTGCCTCATCTGGAATTGAGTAGAATGACAGACCAGCTGGAAAAATGAGTCAGCAAGTCAAATTAAACAAGCCAATTTTAGCAAAAAAACATGCTCCGTGCTAACATTTTCTGTGACAGGACCCAGAGTCAGCCAAAGGACTGAGATGCATCTGTCTATACCTTTTCCTTATAGATGTCCCTCTAAAGAAGACAAAAGGCTTTTAAATGAAAAAAAAGACAGATCTAATTACTTTTAATATGGAATATATGACCGAGAACACTTGGAGCAACTAGATCAGACACAACGGATATAAGCACCTCTCCCTTTGCTTGTCCTTCTTTTAAGTTTGGTTTCAACCAACTAAGTGGATTTCTGAGTTGAAGCAAACTGCCAAGTACTTTTTGATCCCAAGAAGTTGTTTTCCATCACCACCAAGGCCTGGTTATTTTTTCTCTGTGCTTCTCTGCAGCCTCTTAGGTTCTGTGTACACTACAGGTTCCCGAGTCCTTTTGCTATGATTCTTGCTCTCCACTATCCACACCAGCTGATGGACACTTCTGTCTCCCAAACCATTCCCCAGGGACTGTGCAACCTTGCCTCCACACATAGAAGATCGATTTACTCTCTTCACAAAGAAACATAACTTTCATATCAATAAAAACCAATGGGTCAATCAGAAAAACAAATAGGAGCCATTCCACTTTCTGATTTTCAATGGGGCTAATCAAAGTAAAGTACTTCCAGAAAACTCATACCCTTAGAATGGGGAAGAACTAGAGACGGGCACCATCCTGCTCTGCCAGCCCAGTCAGATGATACACTCTTGAAACTGTTCTGAAAGGTAAGAATCCTAACTTCTACCTCTGAGTGGTCAAGTCCAGAGCTGTGTTAGTTCTGTCAGGAACATATGTGCTGGTAATGGGTAGCTAATTTTCTATACTTTTCTTACTCTGAAACTAATCTTGGGGAGAAAACACAAAATCTCTTATTCTTTACATTATTCATTTACAATATATAGTAGAGCAATATACTTATTAACAAGCAAAATAATTGTAGAATTAATGTAAGGACAGTCAGACAGTAAGTGGCACAGGCTGCCCAGAGAGGTTGTAAAGTCTGCCTTCATTGAGGATTTAAAGACCAGACTAGATAAAGCCCTGAGCAATCTGGCTTGATCTTATTCCTGACATTGGACTAGAGACCTACTGAGGTCCCTTGCAACCTGACTTATCCTAGGATCCTATGAAGGACATCAAAGGAAAACAGGCAAAATTCCAACTCCTAATCAGAGGAAGTGGTAGACAATAAAGAATGCTACAGAAAACAGAGGAAGAAGTGCTGTTTTGAAGAAAATACAATTGCCTAATTATATAATTAATATGCTTTTTATTTTGTATTTCTCTTTAGCAGAAAAAGCTCATACAAATCAAGGTGAATAGAAGGATTCTGACTGCTACAGATAGTAGGGCATAATGGCACTCAAGAGAGTTGTGATGAAGACAGAAATGAAGAGCTACCCATGAACAGGCTGCTTTCCTGACAGGTCTCAGTTGCTTTGTACCTATTTTATTTCTCCATTTTGCTATTGGAATGAAATAAAGTAAGATTAAATTAAACTCTTCCTTTGGGTGTATCACGTTATGAGTATTATAGAAAATTAACAGTTTGAGTGAAGTTAATTCGAAGTGGTAACTAAGAATAAAAACCACCCTTGCTGTTTAGATCACTGCGTGTATGTGTAGGCAATATTTGAAGGCCTACAAGAGTTTGAGAAACTGCAACCACTCTGCAAGTGGTTCAGAGTGGATGAACATGCACATTTTTTGACAGATAAATTATTTGTATTGAATTCTGTGCTGCTGCAGTGAGAGAGGTCTCGATAACCATTTATGTGCATCTCTTCATTACACTGTTTAGGAGGAGATTAACTGACCTTCGGAGATATATATGTCTCTTTATCAGATAGCAAGAGAGCTAGATGATTAACTTAACCAGATGCAGGCAAGATGAATCCCAGCATTTTACGTATATCATGTAAAAACATCAAGAGTGCATCTTTCTCTACCACTAGATAAACAAACTTACTGAGGCAAAAATTGATCTCATCAAATCATGCAACTTCAGTTTTCATGATGACATTATGATTTCAATATATTTTAATCTGGCCTTTGTAAGTGCAGGCAAACATTCACACTTAATCTCTTTTGTTATAGACCAAGAGAAGCTGTGATATAAAGGAATAATGCAGTAATTCCAGCATGATCTGGGAAATTATTTTTCCCACTAATGTATTTATAGATTATCAGATCTGATGAAAAATTGTTTACAATTTATATTTAATAAGTACGCTTCTGAAATAACAGAAAAATACATAAAGACTGTTTTTCTGAATAAAATCATAAAGCTGCTTTTCTAAATTCCACTATGCACTCCATCTTCTAAATTACTTGAAAATATAGACTTTAAACCAATTCATCATTTTGGTACTTTTCTGCCATAGGTCAGGGAAATGGTATGTGGTTTTCAAGCTGCCACAGTTAAAACTGTGAATCTATTTTTTTCATTACTGTCTTTACATCTGTGGGCAAAACTCTGAAGTTGATTTTGTATTCTGCTATGAACTAACTGAGACCAGAAGGCATTTATGAGCAATCTGAACTGAGAACAGAACTTCAGAGGACGGTTTGAAACTCCTGTATACAAATTAGGAAACCACCTAGGATTAGCCAATAGGAAGCACCAAATAAAGAGTTTCATCTAAATTCTGGTCCATAATCTGTCATGCTGAACTACGCAATTCAGGAATTCCAGGGATGTAGTCCTGAACCATTTGGGTTATATCTATAAAAGTACAGTGGCTTTGTTTTCCTACGAAGCACAGGGAGAAGAGAAATAGAAGTTCTGGGTTTAACAGCAGGGGTAAAACTCACAATGATGTGCTAGAGGGAAGTTTTAGGGTCCCTTAGGCTATGTTTATGTAGAAATAAAATGGGACATAACCCATTTTCTTTCTCAGGCCATGAGGGCAAGTGACACAGCATGTCTCACATCTCTACAGCTACAATATGTTGCCTTCCTCCCTCCATGTCCCAACCCCATATTGGGTGGTTTCATTATAAAGTCTTTTGGGAACAGTCTCTGGCTCACGCTGGCCCCTGAACTGAACCCAGGCATTGTTCAAAAGAGCTGATTGCCACAGGCCAAGAACCATACCATTGGGTCTGTTAACAATTAAAGAGTATGGATAACTGTGGACATTTCTCCAGCCTGCACCCTGGCCTTGGACCGTTCATTAGGATGGACCCAACTGTGTGATTCACTCATGTGAATAAAGCTGGTTATCTCGTGATGGACTGAGCAGGGCTTACACTTTTCAAAATGACTGTGACAGTGGTGCCTCTGATCTTTTAGATGAGAGTTCAACGCTCAGACAAAAGAGGTCTGAGTTCATGTTTCTCAGTTTGATCAAATTCCTACTTCCACTGCTGTGAATACCAGGCTCAAGAAAGTACAGAAATTGGAGATTTAGGCTTTTGTATGTGTCTCTCAGATTGCCTACACATTTGCCCTTAGCAGCAATTGGGAAAAACCCAGAGACGACCTAAGCAATGGGGTATGAAACCTAGTCAGGTGCTAAGGTTGTGAAGTTATAAAGGCGTAGAACTCAAAATGCAGAACTTAAAATTTTATGTCAAATTAGGAAATACCAAGAACGGCATGATACAGCAACAGAAATGTATCAAGTTGTATTTTTGATATTTATGACTACCTCAGGATCTCCCTCTTGCTGTGAGTACTCTCCAAAAATATGTGTAGACTTGGGGAAATTGAGGAGAAAAAACCCACATGGGAAACAATAAGAATTTATCTGTCAGATATTTAGATGCAAAGATAATTGCAGGTGGGACATCTTTGGATTTATAGACAGGAAGAAAGTATGAATGCATTTGATAAAACACCTACTCAAATGTTTCCATAATTGACCCTTTATGCTCTGATCCAGCAAGACATTTAACTGTACAAGTAAGCCCCTTGACATCAATGGAAAAATGCTTCAATTGAGGCATGTGTTTAAAGACTAATAGAGCAGGTCCTTGGAACTACTTTTCTAGACATTTATCCACAGTGAATTATTTCTCCCAGACTTTCCATGTATACTTGCAGTCTTCTCTATTATTAATCTCTTTCATACACTGCAATTCAACCCCAAACTTCAAGCTTCAATACTATCTTATGAATTCATGGTCTAATTATAGTCTGTATAATTATAGCCCAATGAAGAAAAGAAATAATGACATTCTAAAAATTAGCTCACATTGCAATCTAATGTTAATCCTTCTTCTATCTTAAAATAAAAAGAAAAACTAAATTTGTTACATATTAGGCGATTATTGGAGAATCTAACTTGCTTTGGGTGTGATTCTATACTGATAATATGGGCCTGAAACCATTTAATGGTCTTAATATATTGGGAAAATAGATCCAAGAGCGCTGATGTGTGGTATGGTTATATGCAATTACTCTACAAAACAAACTAAAAACTGAGGATTATACCCATATTCATATAACACATGCATACAATGAAAACTGCATGTTCACTGAAGAAGTCTTCAAATGTCACGAATCCCTGAAATGTGTTTTGAGAATTGCAAAGTGTTTCAAAAAACAAAAAAAGTCATTTCATCCAGCTTGCTTTGTTTCCTCACAAAGAAAACATAACTGCATGAAAATGGGGATATTTTCTAGTGCAGAGGTTGAAAACACCATTATGGCTAACATATTGAAAAAACTCAGAATTAACAGTCTCACAGAACTGAAAAAATACTAATTCAGTTACACTGTTCTACATCTTCTTAGTGCCACCTTGTGGAACTACAGCAACTCATTCCTTACTCCCTGAAGGGCCAGCACGTGGTGTCCCTTCCTCTTCTGCCACACGGCTAAAAGTATGAAGGTATAAATACCCTGCTGATACCTACTAATCTACCTCTGCTAAATTGAACATAATTAGATTGATGAAGCACTGATGATGCGTTCCTTTAAGTCTTCACCTAGTTTAGACTTAGTCTTTGATGAGCCAGAAGTATCACAGAAGTACAAGTGGAAGTATTCAACTCCATGCTCAAAATAACTTAACGTGGGAATATTACAGAATGACAAGGAGGCTATGTCCTCTGCACTACGCTGTCTCTACAAATAAGGTGAAGTTTTTAATCTCAACATCTTCCAGGTGTAGGTACAAATCAGCTCTGTTTTGTTAGCTTTTTACAACTTTAGTCTCAAGAACAGCAATAAGAATGAGTTGTGCTTTCAAAAGCATCAGTAGGACTTTCACGATGATGTGTTTGAATTTAAGTTTGAAAGTCAACAGGTTGTGTCCACCCTACCAAAAATTGTGCCTTGACCAACTCTCCAGCCTGAAGAGCAAATGTGGCAACAGAGCTCACGTATATGCATAGGAGCTAAACCATTGCTCCTTCCCTCTTCCCCTTTCCTTCCTGCCCTGGGAAGAGTCCCAGCACCTTGTCTGGGGGTGCACCAGTTGGCAGAGGCTGAAAATCTCCCAGGTTTAACTGACAGTTAAAACCTATAAATGACTGCAGGACAGCGTCCAAGATCATGTCTTGGCCCCATGTAATTTACTAATATAAATAGTGCCTTAAGACTTTTAGATTAATACAATGTCTCCAATAGAGTGCAATACAGATGCTTTATGCTTAACTCATCCTTCTGAAAGGCAGAGATGGATTTTATCTAGAAAATCCTTAAACAGTCCTCAAGTACTCTTCTGTGATGCAGATTTGCAGCTGTAGCTCTGGCTCAAAGGATGCTGATGCACTGGTTGCTTCGCCTGTGATTTCCACCAAAACTGCTGTCCTCACCGGACAACCCCACTGCACCTCAGAAATAAATGTAAACGACTCAATTTGGATCAGGTGATTTTCTAGCCACTCATCCTGTCTCCCAGTCTTCAAATGAAGAAATTACACTACCATCTTTTAACAATTCAGCTCTGGAATATTTTACTTTGACTTCCCGGGTTCTATTTACTCAGTTGATCTGTTTCCTTCCTTGGTTATATTAATAACAAAGTTTCTTCATTGAAATGAAAAACAATTAAATTCCTCCTTTCCCTAAGCTACTTCTCCCTGACACTCAGCATTTAGCATTCCCTGAAGAAAAAGTTATTTTTTTTCTGAGAGGTCCCTGCAAATGTGGTGGCCCATATAAGTAATCAGACAAAGGAGATGACAAAGTAATTCCCTCTGTACTTTGGATTAAAAGCATTTTAAGCGTTTCTTTGATAGTCAAAATGACATTTGGAGGCAGCTGAGCAGCTGAAAAGGACCAGATTAATTAGAGAGATATTTACTGTTCATATTGTGACACAAAGCCTTCTTTTTTTTTTCCTCTTTTATTTTTTTTTAATTTTGGTTTTATAAGCCCCAGGGAAGAAATATTACAAGTATCAAGATTTAAAGAAAAATTTAATATTCCAAAGAATAAATTCAAATACTAATTTTAGTCAGGTACTCTGACCTTTTTTTTCCTGCAAATAGTCTTTGTTTCAAAATAGTGTACTAACTATCCCCTTTGTAGGGTTACTCCCTGCATTTTTTACTCCCATTACTCCAGCTCTTGTGCAGTGTGGAAAACAGTGACTGAAACTAAATGGCTGCAAATGCCAAACAGTTGTATTAGAAGAGGGAAAAGGATGAAAAGAAAGAGAACGGCCATTGAAAATTCTCATTCCCAGCAAAACCCATTTACAGGAAATCTTCCGCTCTGGAATTATCAGTTATACAAAGTTCATGTCTAATTTTACAATAGTCTGATCATCACAGGAACATGACAATTCTAAATGAAAATGATTTAGTGAGCACGAAAAAGAGTATGCCAGCTAAACAGGTGATGGGACTTTTGCCCTTGTTCACATGCTGTTTCTTGGAGATTGGCCTGGAGATAGAAGAGCATCTTCAGATCACCTCAAGAGGTGGAGATCTGAGGATGAAAATGCTTCAGGTTTGGTTCCCTTTCCTTTTAGGGGGAAAAGAATTAATAACTACTGCATAACAATGGAAACTCAGCACTTCCATATAGGACTGTGCTCAGGGCAACCTGACCTTGTCTCCACTTGCAGGTAAGATGTTCCATTACTGACACAAGCAGGGACTGATGATGCCTGCTGTCAGCAACTGGCAAATGTCCTAGCACGGCTGAAAGACCGAGTCTTATGTGCAATCATGTAATAGAGACCGTCCTTCACAGTTAGCAATTAATGCAATCACTGTGCATGCTCACGCGTTGTACTTCTTGCCAAACTGCTCCTGAAATCTCAAGATTGTCTGAGAAACATTGCATATATACAGATTTTAAGATACCAGCTATTCTATGGATGGTTTAATAATAATAAAGTTAATCATGACACAGTTCACTACTATACTGAATGATAAGCATTTTCATTTCTTTTATAATCAGCTAAATTAAATTTAAAAAAAAAAAAATAGAACTGATCCTACATGCAATCCGTAGGTAAAACAACTTTGGGGGTTGTCTATAACCCTGGTGTGTTGAATCATGTGTAACAGAGTGTTGTTAGAAAATTTAGATGTAAATTTTGCATTCACAACGGCCAAAAGAGAAGAGCAGAGACAACATATCGTAGTGATAAGACACTTTAGGTGACAAGATATAAGCTGCTTTTCAGTCTATGATGTGAGATAAGTGAATTTTAATGATCTCTCACAAAATCTTTTTATTGAAAAAAGGTAAAAGGGTATTCAGCCTTATTTTTAAATATGCTTCTTACAGAGAAATTTATTATAGACAAAATATTGCCTTAGAGGGTTTTGGGTTTATCTTTTTGGGTTTTGTTTCCAAATAAAATAGCACCTACAGACTAGGTTTGCAACAGAAAGCATTGGGGTTATTGCTGTTTTTCCCATCTACATGTAGGACCGAGAACACTATATGGACAGTCTGCATTACACAATTCGTCACCTTCAAAGAGGCTGTTTTGTAAAATAATTTGTAAATAAACTGAATTTTTTCTTGTTAAAAAGATGCATTTAAATAAAGTCAGAATTATTAAAAAAATGTATTTGCAGCTTGCACTCCAGCTTCTTTGGTCAGTATGGATTAAATGTTTTCTTTTGCATGTGACTAATAATGAGATTATGAAGCCCAGAAATCCCACCTAAGTCTCAGCAAACACTGAACATGTCATTTTGAATTTTATACAAAGCTAACATGAATATGACTTTGACTAAAATGACTGACTCCAAACAAAAGCTGAATATAGAAACAGAGGAATGGAGACACGTAAAAGGCTAAGAACTCAGAGTCTACATATGGGGGCTGACTCTGTTCTGAAAAAAAACTATTTTTTTTCAAATATTTTTTCTCTATATATTTTAGGACTAATACCTGTAAAAACGTTTGCGAAAACCTCAAGAGAAAATAATTAAAAACTCATACTTAATGTTATTTTCCATAACCACAAAAGTCAAAGACTACAAAGTCAGTTTCTCATTCTTCTATTAAAGACATTTTGTTCTGTATAGCACGTTAAATTCTGTATATTAAATTCTATCCTGTAGAGTGCAAAAGATTAAAGAATGTGACTACTATTTCCTGAACATATGACAGAGCAGATTTTAGTAATTTCTTTGGGACCAAACCAGATTTTGAATCCAAGTAAATTTCTAAGCAGAGACTGGGTATTTTCTGTTTGTTTCTCAGCAGAAAACTCAACCCTTACTTAATAGAGGAATTTTCTTCTTGCTTTTTGTCAAAACGGAAATATTTTTTGCAAAAGGCTATACAAATAGGTCTTCTTAATTACATAGAATAATTCTTACTCTTGATAAGATTTCTCAGACAGTGCTCCTCCATCTCAGCTATTGACATTCTCTCCTAAATAATGACCCTTCCTTACACTGTCTGCAGCAATCTCTAATACTTTACATTTAAGTTGCACAAGGTTTCTACTTCTTTAAGCGAAGTTTACAGTACACCTACGCTTATGCTTTCTCATTTCCCATTTCATATCCCTTTCCTCTGTTATGCTTCTGGAATATACAAACATATATTTCGTGTTATCTGAATGGATTGTAACTTTGTTTCTTGAAATTTTCATTTCCTTCTTAACCTGTCATCTGTTTAGGCTGCTGCATGCATACATCTCGCGCTACCATCTGTTTGTTTCAGCTGTTCCCTTATTCTCTTGCCTACTACAGATTCCCACTTTGTAACTTCTCCCTTTGAGCCCCAATATAAAGTGTTCTACATATTTCTGTCTGTTTTCCACCAGTGCATTGGCAAATCTTTTCAAAGATGTCCCATTCCATCTGAAACAATTCCATCTACTAAGAGACTAATGCTCAGCTCACTCTCAATATCCATCTACCAGTTGGCTTAAGCAGCATTTAGAAACTGATTTGTATCAAGTTTTAGAGTAACTTAATAATATTTAATTCTTTTTAAAAATATATTCTGTTATGCTAGCTTAGTTACATTACATATTCTATTAAGTGGAGAAATTATGCAGTTTCTTCGCAGAAAGTCGCACTTTTATACCAATGTTGTAAAGTTAGCCTTTGGAAAACTCTAGACTCCATGAATACACAAATGTCAGAATCTTGACTATGCAATGGGTAATTTTATAGAAAATAATCTCTTCATCTTCATAATCATATTTTTTTTCTTGTGTCTGGTTTTGCTTTGCTATCTGCAGAACACAATTCTTAACTTCTAAATTTTCTCCAGTCATGTTTTTAAATGAATGGGATTTGCGAGTCTCTCTTACATAGCACTTTCAGCTGAACAACTTATATTTCCTCTGTCTACAGCTGCACTCATTACAGTTGGTTCTTTGAGACTTACTTATGGCACTTCCTTTAATAAACACCAGAAGCATTCAAAAATTATTTATAAATTTAATTATATAGGTCCATGCAGGTAAAACAATATGATGTGAGACACAAATTCTGAATATGTTGTAGCAGGTTAGGAAAATTTCTTATTCTAGAAGATGCTGAGAACTGTTAGATTTATTTCTGAATTTTATGGAGGAATTAACTGAAAATCTAGAAGAAAAAGGATCATTTGAGTGAAAGATCAAGAAGTGATTTTTATTTTGAGGAAAGGAAGGTATGACAGCAGTAAAACAAGAAAAACATTTCAAAGAGACAGACTTCAAGAAACTCAGAGAACTACCTAGTTGAGTATCGTGGGAAGATAATCTAAAGAATAAAGGGTTACAAGAAAGCTGGCAATTCATGAAGAGGAATACATTAAGCATACAAGAAGAAACTGTCTAATGCAATGTAAGATTAAAAATACTTAGAAAACCAACCACAGAAACTGAAATTGAAGGATACCTGTAAGAAGCAACAGTTATGGAAAAAACACTCAGGGAAAAGCAAAAAAAAAATGTGGTTCAATAATACAATGCAGTTTCAAAAAGGTAAGCTCTATACTACAACATATTTACCTAATTGCTGTGTGAAAAAAAAAGCTACAGAAACTACTCTGTTCTCTTGATGCCACTTAAGGTTCTTTAACTGTTCAAGAGCATGTTTTAAGCAAGTTAGAGATAACATGCCATTATACACAATGGGGGAGAGAATAAAGAATAAAAAGAATTTAAGATACAGTGTAGGAGAATTTGAAAGAAGACAGTTTGTTTAGTTGAAAAGAAAAAAGTTGAAAAGAAAAGTTAGATGAAGGTGACAACATAAAAATGGTTTCCTAAAATGTAAGAGGAAATTATGATGAAAATTAATTGTTCTCTGTAATGAATGTAAAATGAAAAGAAAGAACCCTCTGAGCTCATTTTGCCTTAAGGAAATTTAGGGAAAACTTTCTAAACAGGTAAGTGTTGAAACAGAAAAGTATAAATACCTAAGGAAGCTGTGGAACTGCACACTTTAAAGAAGAGGTTACATAAACATCAGCAGGTATGGCTGAAGTACTAAATTTATCTTTGCAGAACATCCCACTCCTCCAATTCTTGAATTACAGAAGAGTACAATCAACTTGCACTGCATTTCACTGCAATCTCAAATTCATAAGAACGAATGCACAGTTGATTCATGGGGAGACTGAGATGGGACAGATCTTCTGATGCATAACCTCAACCGGTTATGCCATATGAAGAATTTTGTTTGTATAAATAAGTAAAATACTGTCTGACTCTCTTGCTTTCATCCCAAAACAAACATAATGTGCTTTCTATATTAAGTGATATCCTATCCCCGTTGCCTCGATTAATCATTTTATGCCATCATTTTATGCCATCTGCAGCATCAACCTCTATGTGATACCCTGAATCAATCACTATTAATGTAGTGGCTGGGAATTGAAGTTTGATAAAAATAGAAGTATCAAATAGCCCCCTCCATGCCAAATTTGAAGGAAATAAGCTGCCACTTGGGTTTTATGTAACAGATACACATGATTCTAATATGACTGATAAGGTTACTTTTCAACAAAGCTATATTAAATCTTTCATTAGCATTCTGCAGTTCTCAACACCACCACGTGGATTTTTATCTTGCACAGTAGATAAAAATGTCACGTGGTAACCCAGACGGACTCACACTCATTATGAAACAGCAGCCTGTAGAGAAGCTCAGTATCAACACATGAACGTGTGTGTGGATACATGCATGAAGAGGCTCTTGTGTGTGCAGATCTTCCTAAAATAAACCCTCCTCTGACTTGCTGCACTTTCTGCTGCTTCTCCTAATTCTGCAGCAATCTTGCCCCCCAAACTAGTGTACATATATAGAACAGCACATAGGATGAGAGGGTTGAAGGGAAGAGTAGATGAAAAAGGGAGAAGAAATATAATGGATATGATTTCCTTACTGAAGCCTTTAAGAAAAACCTTAAATGTGATGTTATATAGTCTAAAGGTAAAGGGGTCAGTGAAAGACAGTGTGGGAAAGGCTGTGATAGACTGCCGCAATCTAACAGCATTGTCAGGGCATGGACACGTGGTAGTGGCATGTCAGCTTAGGATGAGATTGCTAAAAGGACAATATTTTTGAAAAATAGTATCCTAAAAATCACTATAGTCTGATTCCTAGTGGAGGAAGAGGGCTTCACACACCATCAGGTAACTGTGGTTCAAAATTTAGGTTTATGGGGAAAAACATGTGCTTAATATCACATTGAAAATTACATGGATTTACACTGCTATGACCTTAAATAGCTTAGTATTGTGCAACTTGACTATTACTGAAGCGTGTCTGGATAATGAGCATCACAGGAGGAAGACTGCTGATACGGAATATTTAAATTCATTAATTTTGTGGCAATAATCTATGTTAGGAACCCAGAAGCTGGGACAGTGGATGGGTTACAAGCCCTTCATTAAGAAGTGGAGCTAAGAAAGAAAGAAAAAATAGGTAATTTGCCTTAAGAATAAGACATTTCTTCAGTGAGCACTCTAATAACATGGTCTCCACTTTTACTTTGAAAGAAAAAGGAATGGATTGTGGAATTTACGAGTACTGACCCAAGTTTCACCCAGAATTTAGCTTTACTAGTCTTGCGTGTCACAGTACATTCAATAAATTAAAATTAACAGCTGGAAGATGACACACTCTTAAGACAGAAGTGATTAGGGAAGGAGTCAGGGAGTTTAGTTTAACCAGCTTTCTGGGGGTTTCTTCTACATAGGATTTCCTGTACCATCACTCCAAGAAAATTCACAGGACAGGGGGACTATTAGGAGGAACAAGAACTATCTTAGCAGCTGGTTGTCTAAAGATCAGAGAAAGCTGATGTAGAGAAGACCAGAGAAAAATCTACAATCCAGAAAGCTTAAAAACTGGCTTAAATTTTATCTATCAAACTGTGCTACATGCCATTTAGATACAAACCAGAACTTTGCTTGCTTCAACCCACCCTTAATTTCATTATGATATATAACCTGTGTCACAAACTTGTCACACACTCAGAAAGGCAAGAACTGTTGGGGTACACTTTGACAGCTGTTAAGCTCTATTCAAAGTTGATATTAGCGTTGAGAAACACACTGTTTCTATTTTTGGCTCTATGAGTAACTGCAGAAAGTTACATTCATTCAGTGTGACACCTGATGAGAATCCCACGGCTATCCCAAGTGGAAATGTCATGGGCTTTTTCAATGGTCCTTTGTAGTGAGGACTAACACTTTCACCCTTGTCTAGAATGATTCGTACACCACTGCCTAGATTAACAATTTACTTTTTAGTTTTACCGACTTACAATTGCACGATAATGGATTCAAACGAATGAAGAAAATGGTTCCCTCCTTTGGTAATGACAGTAGGAGGTATTTCTCTTTTAGAAGAAAGCTTTGCAAATGCTTTTTCATAGATATTTCATTTTATCATTCTGTTGACATGCTGAATGTGCCCATTTGGAAGAAGTCACCGCCAGTTGTAACTTGAGGCTGTTTCTTCTCATCCTATCGCCTGTTACTAGGGAGAAGAGACCAACCCCCGCCTCGCTACAACCTCCTTTCAGGTAGTTGTAGAGAGTGATAAGGTCTCCCCTCAGCCACCTCTCCTCCAGGCTAAACAACCCCAGTTCTCTCAGCCACTCCTCATAAGACTTGTGCTCCAGACCCCTCACCAGCTTTGTTGCCCTTCTCTGGACACACTCCAGCACCTCAATGTCCTTCTTGTAGTGATGGGCCCAAAACTGAACAAAGTACTCAAGGTGCGGCCTCACCAGTGCCAGTTATAAAAGATAATTCTGTGGAAACGGGACATGAGAGGTTCTCCTCTTACCTGAGGGGTCAGATCCTCCTACCTGTGTGACTCAGATCAATCCATCTGACCCACACGAACCTTTATCATGCCAGGAAACTTCAAACAACTGAAAGTGCATGAGGTATGTTTAAGGTCTTTTCCTACTCACATAAATTGAGCAATCCTTCAAAACACAGATTTCAGGGTGCACAATCTGCCCCAAAGAGCTGTAGTTAGTTTTCTATTTTCAACCTGAATTCAAAATTCTCAGGATGGAGAACGCCTACTGGGCCTCCATTGCAATTAAATTTATATTGCTATCTTCAGTGAAGCCATCTGTAGTATGAGTGCAAATAAAATTAAAATTTACCACCCCCATTCCTGAAATTTAGCGCGCGTGTGGTATTTCACACATTTAATGTGAGTGCCCCAAATGTCACTGTAAAGGTAAACATGCCAGTTTTTAAATATCAGGCACAGCATGTAGTTTCAATCTGTGACAATAAAATCTGGCTTTATAAAGGGAAAAAGGCATTCAAAGGTGAAACACAACTGTGATTTTCCACTTCAAACAGATGAAAACTAGAAATGTTCTTCCTCAAAATTTTGTTATGTAAGTTTTGTAATAACTCCCATATTTATTCTTTAAATGATTCGTAAAGACAAAAAAACTACCTTAAATATATCTGTATGCTATCTCAAACAGATGAAACCCCCTAATTTAACAGGACAGTTTTCCAGCCTCTAGATTCTAGGGTGCTCTTTTAGTAGCTTCTAATTGTTTATTGTATTCTTTTACTTCTTAACTTGAAGGTTGCACTGAGGGCACTGCAAACAAGTGTACTAAGTCATGTCATCTGATGGGCCAAAACTTATTGAAGCTTCCTTCATGCCAAGGTATTATGAAGTAACTGACATGAAGAAGAAAATATTTTTAGAGCTGAAGCAATTTTACATCAGGAAGATGGAAACAAAGATTAATAGATTTGAATGAATGGTCTTTTGTTTGTACAAGAAAAAAAAAGTAAATTTACAACAGTGTGTACCTAAGATGGGAAGTGACTGACTGTGATACAATAAGATAATAAAGATTAATCTTTTATATGCTATATGCAAAACATGAAGAAAAATGTTCAAACAAAAGCAGAGCAGACAAGAAAAGTTATCGGCTGATACATACTTATACTATGAATTGCTACTACAGTAAAGCATCAAAAACTTTTTAACACCCTACTCATATTGAATAGCCTCTCTACAAATGATAATTATAAAATTGGGCTTACATTCAATGGGCCATTTGTGAAATAAAATATAAATTAACTGTAATAAAGACAACAGAATCTAGATCCACATATCTTTAAATATCGTCATTTAATATATGAAAGCAGGCTAGTATGCAATCTAAGAAGATAACACTATGTTTGTGACTATGACTTTACAAAATTAAAAGTATATGTGTATTTTTCATGTTAGAATGTGTCTGTCAATTATGTTATTATCCTTTACTGGATTAAGATTAACATTACAGTACAAAGAGAGGGAACAACTAGAGACCTCACACGTCATTATTCTGGAAGCAAGTGTAGTCTTACTAAGAAGAACATGACAAGCATACTTTTTATTAGTCTTATTTTTAAAAATATTAGAATACTATGAAAGATTGTTGGGGGGCGTTCATTATTATTCCTAAAAATGAATTTACTGTTTCAATCTCATTAGAAGTTTTTCAACCAGAAATTTCCCTTCAACACCACAAGGATTGTTACTGAGTGAAAATTATAAGGAGAAAGAAAATGGTTCTTCAAATTACATCTGCAAAAACTTTCTTCATATTTCTTGTATTTCCAATGTCACCTTGGAGAAAACCAGTAACGGGTGGCATCTAGCAACCCAGTACTTTATTAGACAAGTGACAAAATGTGCTTACTAAGATTTGAACCATTATCGTCATTATACTTTTGTTGTATACAATAAAAACCCCAAACCCTCATTCACTAGAAGGAACAAGAAAATGAGAGCGCATTGTATTATATTGTGCTGGTTTCAGCTGGGATAGAGTTAATTTTCTTCCTAGTAGTTGCTGTGTTTTGGATTTAGTCTGAGAATAACGTTGTTAACATTTATTGTTTTAATTGTTGCTAGGTAATGCTTGTATTAAGTCAAAGACTTTTTCGGCTTCCCATAGAAGCTGAGAGGGAGCATAGACAGGACCAGCTGGCCAAAGGAATATTCCAGACCACAGACATCATGCTCAGCATATAAGTGGGGGTTGGCTGGGGGGCAGCAATTCACGATCACTGCTCAGGACGTGCTGGGCAGTCAATCATTGGGTGCTGAGCAATTGTATTGCATCACTCATTTTGTATATTCCTTTACCATTATTATTAATATTATTATTTTCTCTTCCATTACTGTTCTATTAAACTGTCTTTATGCCAACTCACAAGCTTTTTTTTTTTCCTTTTTCTCCCTCTTCTCCCTACCCTCCTGGAGGGGATGGGGGGGGGGAACTGGGTTAACTGCGTGGTCCTAGTTGCTGGCTTGGGTTAAACCACGACATATATATAACAGTATATATAAAACCAACACTACCCTTGACAGTGCAAATTTACAGTATTAAAGGATGCAGTAAAATAACCATTTTAAATTAGTAAATCCTACATTTCATTTATTATGCTTCACAGAATAATCGATTGTCAGGCATGACGTGAGTAAGAACACATATCTCAGCACTACAAATCTGTTTTGTTGTTTGGATTTGATATTTTACTATACTTTCCTCCTAACACGGCCAATTAAATGGAAAATAATAAGAAATGAATCATACATCTTCCCCCTTATGCACGTATTTCCTTTAGCTGATGGCTTTTGTTGTAACACAATAAAAGCTACCAACCAAGCGCAAATTTGAAGAGTAATCTCTGCATACATTTTCAAAATACAGCCATGTGTGCCACACAGAGAGTTGCTGTGATTTCAGTTCTGCCTTTTAATTTTCAGTTTAAAAAGTACTTTAAGCTCAGACATGAAGATTAACTAAACCCCACCATGTTATTCTATGTGAAACACTATTATAAAGCAGACACAAAATGATTATTCAAGGTCACTGAGTGAATCAGTGGTTGAGATGAAAATTGTGTCTTGCATTTCTGGTTCTCCATTTGAAGAGATTAATTCAAATATACAAGGATTTCCAATGAAATACTTCTACTGCTTTATACATAAGCATCCATGGCAACTGTTAAAGTGTCTTGGTGAATTGTGATCTAACATCTAGCTGCTTTTTTTGAAAACAAAACAAAACAAACAAAAAAAAGAAAAAAACACAAAAAAAAAAAACCCAAACCAGACATAGGCGCATTCCCAAGCACTAGAAAAGGTAAATTCTTAGTTGTAGTGTTAATCCAGCTCATATTGAACTTTTATTTAGCAAGCGATTAATCTTCTAAATATAACGATTTGTACTGAAAAGTAGTAGGAGACAATTTACAAAGCTGTTTTATTTCACATCCACATAGATTCATGCATTTTTACATCTGTAAGTATACAAAAGCCAGACCAGAAGTTTGATTAGATTCAAAACTTAAAACCAGCACAGCTAATAAACCAATCTAATCTGAGCAGCACAACTCAGCCAGTGATTCTCGTGTCAAGCCCATAATTCTGGTTGAACCACAGATCAAATTTCATCAATAGAAAGCTGTCCCACTCCTAGCTGAGACATTCAAAGGTATAATTAGCCTCACTGGGAAAAACATGTGTGTTTGTTCCAGCACAAATCTATTCAGATTCAGACTCTAATCTTGAGATCTGGTTTTGCCTTTGCCTGATGAACAACAGAAACACACAGAAAATATTCACAGTGAGGAGATACATATATATCTCATATCATTTAACTACCTATGTTTCCACTTGATAATGGAAGGATTACACCGATACAAGAAAAAAGTCAATAAAAACTTTAATTTTTTATGGCTTATGGAATATTTCTGTACTGCTTGACACCAATGAGTCACAAGGTGTAAAATACTAAATATATTTTATGGTTTTTTTCAAATAAATGTTATAGATTGAAAAAGCCTTAAGTGCCCTAAGGTTCAATACTAATATGTTTTTAAAAAGTACTTTATACACATACCAAAAATGCTTTCACTACCATATTTAAATGTTCCTCTTTGTGCTGTTGTATTTTATGTAGTAAAATCTTTCATATATCACTTACTTTTTTGTCTTCATTATATTTATGGAAAATTTCTTGGGCTCTTTCTTCACCACCATCCGTAAACAACATAATAATCTTATTGCAGTTAGCTCTAGAGACACTGTGCTGTAGGAGATACAAACAGAAGCTTTTTTACATTTCAGTCTATAAGGAGTAACAACTGTTATATTTGATGGCTGTCATATCAACATGCTTACTACTTTAACACAGTAATGGCAAAACTTCCAAAGGCTTTTAGGATTTCATTCAATACCTCTTTCTGAATGAAAAATATAGACTAGACCAGACTAGACTAGACTAATAAATTTTTTGTTCCATGAGAGTTAAACATGACTAATTTCAGATCTGGCCCAACACAGAGAAATGGGGATCTGGTGGCTCCTTTCATCTCCACCAACACAAGGAAAGCTCTTTAGCTCGTATCACATCAACCTCACAGGGTTCCTCTATACATGTTCGGCATGAGACTTGTACAGTGAGGGCCTCTAAATATTTTCACTCTTCTTATTTCTCATCCTTACATTTCCTCTTGTCCTTACTGTCCTTATGGAAATTCGGGAACAACGACCCTCTAATGAATTAGTGAAGATGCATTTTTTTTCTGCTGGACTCCTACTCACAGAATCTATCAAGCTCACTGACCACTTAAATGAAAACTCTGATAATCTAGGCATAAAAAGTCTACCTTATAAACTCAGGAATATTTTTGTATTTGCTATTTTTGCCACATTTCCTTAAAATAAGCTTCATCTTCCACTTCTCTAATTCTTTCCTGGGTTTTTATGGTTTGGGTTTTTTTGGTTTTTTTTGTTTGTGTTTTTTTATGTTTTTTTTTTTAAATACACATGAATAGCTAACCTTTAGGAAAGTATTTTAGAATCAGGTTTAAATAAGATATTGCAGCCAAGGAACGGCTGCCGAGAGTACTAAGATCTCTCCACCACCTACTTCTCTAATTAGATTGCAGCTCAGAGGTGAAGAGCTGAGCACATTCCATTATTTCTGGAGAGCAGGCCTGGAATAGAGAGAATTGAGAAGAAGCCCCTCTGACTCCTAATTCAGCAGTCAAAGTAGCTAGGAAAGCCACTGAGAAAAATGCAGTGTGTTGTGCAAAGGAACGAAAACATTGTTCCACAGCCAGAATAATGGAGACTTGAATAGGAATTTTGGCTCCTTATGAAAGGAGCCAAAGGCTCCTCCTTTGGCATTCATCTTGCTTCCTTATTCCCCAAAAGTTAGGAATCTAGTCTAAGCAAATTGTTTATGAATTTTACAGCCAGCATTCCTTGTCTTCTGTGTTGCATACAAATAGTCCTAGCCAGAACATCTTGGTACTTCTGAGTAGTTGGATGTGACAAAGTAAAACCCTGGGAGGGTCAGTAAAATAAATTCACCTTCCCTTTCCACAAGCCTGATGAATTTACTGTACAATCAGAAAAAGAAATAGGAGGGTCGTCCTTACAAAAGTACCTAGTTCTCCCTTGCTTTAATCTTTGTGACTAGATAGGGACTAACTTTCACCTGGCTGGTCGGGTGAGATGATCCTGCTCCCTTTCATTACTTTTCGTCCTACTCTCTGATCTGATTCCTTGTTCTTCTGCAATAAAGAGACCGAAACACCAAAGCCAGCCCTCAAACATCAGCCGATAATCCTCAATATTGCTGCTCCACAGTTCCACAGTGCTCTCAGAAAACTAAACCACAAAAACTTTATTTTCAAACACTATATTAACAGATGAATAATTATTCCTCAGAGATGATTTTTATTTGTAGTTCTATATTCAGTGAATAACTACTTATTTAATAATTTGAAAAAAACAAGTTCAAAGATTTTCTTACATGTAACAACAAATAAGAAAAGCTTGAAATCAATACATTCTCTCCATCTCATCAGCACACTATGTTTCATTTGGAATTAAATAATTTATGAGCACTTTTTGCTTGTGAAATATAACCTACAAGATACTGCTTTGAGCTGCAATATTTTCGATATTAAAAAAGTAATAAGAGTAGGGTTGGATACTTCATAAATAAAGAAAATTCACCTACATTTTCAGTGATTTACTATACAGGCAAAAATAAAATCAGAGGGAAACCAAAGAGATGACAGGGAAGGGGACCAAAGCCTGCTCATATTTGCCTCAGCAGTCCAAGGGATGGCTCTGCTCTCCCATCACAGACCACAGCTGAAGAGGAATGTGTTGCCTATACAGCAGCTTCCCCAGGACAAAAACTGGCTTCTTAGCTTAAACTACAGAAAAATGCAAGTTGGAACTGAGTCTGTGTATTCATTTTTAGCTCTCTCTTGCACTTGATAAAGGCCTGTTATTAGTTTGAGTTTTTTTCTTTCAAACAAGCAAGCATGATCCATTTTATACTGTGCCTAAAACTGCTTTTGTTTTACACAAGCTTTACTTCCTTAAAATTAACTCCTTAAGTGGCAGATCAGGATTATACCTTGTGACGTGACACTTTAGGATTGCCTTTTTCATTATGAGTTTCATGCTACTGAGGCAGCAAAAGGTAAACCAAACCAAAAATCAACTACTCAAGAAGAGAGAAATTCAAGATAATTTTTTTGACAAATCGTAGTTATTATGGTATGAGGGAAAAAAACCCTCCTGAATTGCTGAAGATGAACTATTACTATTTTCAAAGAAATAGCAAGTTAATATAACAGTAAATAATGGAAAAATTCTGCATAAATACAATGGAATACAGATTATTAATAATCACTTGAATTAGTTTGCTGAAAAAAAACCGAAGTGTCTATTTCCATCTAGCAACATATCAGACAGTTAGTTTTTCATGGCAGGAGTGAAATATTACTTTGGTATTCAGAAAATTGTTTGAAATAACTGTCATCCAGAAAAAGTACCCACAAAATCATTATGAAAATTTGAGCTGTTAAAAAATATACCGTCTCCATGGACCTTAAAGCAATTGGAGTGTTTGAATTCATAAATATACAACTGCAAACTATCCCAAAGCGTATTTTTTATTATTTGTTTAAGCCTGTATTATATCATCCTATTATATTACCTTGTCACCAGAATCTAGCACTAACTCCATCACCAGCCCTTTACTCTTCCTGCCAAATGGATTTGCCAATATCTGGAGAAGATGCCTGTATTTCTATAACCTAGTGCAATCTCTTAATTTCCCTTGATATACACATCCACAACCTCCAGCCATAATTTACAGGCTTGCAGCGATTATGTGAGGCTAATCACACTTCTGTCTCCAGTTATGAGAGAGATGATCCCACTATGAGATTGATCTCTAATTACTTTTTTAAGCAATTTTTTTGGTCCCACAAACAAGTCCACTTTGAGGCTTCCCCTGTGTTCGAGTCTTCTTAATACTGCCTGTACAGAAAGTACATATCTGGTGCTGCACCAAATGTAATACTTAATGTTAATCAAATGTAAATGTTATGAGGAAAAAGCTGTATTTGGCAAAACTTCTTGTGTCTTGCTGGTTCCCTCTGAATGAGATGAATGAAGAAAAAGGGGAAACACCTTTCAGCCCGGTCCAAAAAAGTCCGACAGCTTTTAAAATCCTGTTTGCAGTTTTATATAACCATCAGCAGAGGGCACACAATCATTTCCCCACCAAACCCCTCTGCTCATGTAAATAATGATCCGCTGAGAAAATAATCTTGAAAACATCGTATTGTTTTTCCTCCACAAAAATTTAACAAGGTTAGAATTTTTTCAACCAGCTCTAGTCCTAAGCTGCATATACATATATACTCAGGGAGCAGGAAAGCTCCCTGAAGTCCAGAATCTGGCAGATTAGAGGAAAAAATTAAACATTTGTACACTGAGAGACATAACTGATATATTAAAAAAATAAAGTAAAAAGAATACACTTTATTAAGTTAGATCCTTAACTTCTGTAAATTGGCATAGCTTTATTTAGACTAAGGTGAAGATGCAATATACAGTTTATATGAAGGCAAAATGTCGAAACTTTTTTTAAACAACTGTAAAAACTATTAAAAAAAAAAAAACTAATAATAATAAAACCCCAACATTTGTGGTAAACGGGAAACATTACTACTTAGAAAGCTACTGCTTGGGTGCAAACTAGAAAGTACAATGCAATTAAAACATGGAGACAATGCATTTAATTTTTGAGGAAACTATTAATTTTATGCATGAGAAGGAGAAAGGAATTAGAATACTCTCAGTTGCCTAATACTCCTCTGTTAGCTAGGTAATTTGCTGCCCTCTGTCCTTCTCAAGCCATGGTAAACTATTTATGACATGTAATAAATATAAAATTGCAGGTTGACTAAACTTTGCTAGGAGATACTGTGGTAAAACTGAAATAATAAACAACACTGTAACATTCTGTAGCCTTCCATTTTAAAATTACCTGCAAATACACCACTACCACACTTATGTGCCAACTGAGAATCACCTTACGTGACAAACTAGATGAACGAATGAAGTAAAAACAGTACAGCACATTGAAAACCAAATTTATGGCCACATCTTAGCAACCTGCTGGGGGATCTGCAAAGAAAAAAACATATTGTTGGGATAAATTTACTTGCTAAATAAAGGTTTGCACTTCTACCACTTAGTTACACAATGAAGGAGTGTGCAGTGGCCATCTGAACATTCAAGTTCTCCTGCTTCACTGTGCAGCAGAGACAACTTCCATACTTACATTTAGCAGCTGTTCAAAAGCATAGCTAAAGCCTTTTTTGTAGTCTGTAATTCCTTTAGCAGAGATTTTATAGACAGCTTCTTTCAACTTCTTCTTGTTCCTCACATTAGCTTGGACAAGATGATTAAAGCAACTGACGTTCTGAGCATTATTGTTAAACTGTAAAATAAGTAGAAATAGTATTAAAGACAGTTAATTTTGATTCTCTTTTCTAGGAACGATAGTAATAAAGATTAATGTTTTCTTGATCCATGAGATAAAGCATGTCACACCTGGATTTTTATTTCCACTACATTGAGAATGTCCAGCAGTGTCTGGAGTTTTCAAAATTGGGCAAGAAATATATTTAAAAAGTAAACTCTTTGTTGCAATCCAAAAAACTCTACTATAGAGGAAAAATTCCCACAAATTTTGTTTCAAGCTCATATAATGAAATTGAACTGAGAAATGCAGAGTTAGGAAACAAAAACACCTGAGGAAATATTTATCTTACTTCCTCTAATCACTGAAAAATACTGGTTGAATTATCAGATGACTTCCATATTGCACGTATTAGTCTGCTGTTTTACAGTGAAACTGGCAGATCATAATCAATTAGTACATATGCCTTACAGAAAACAATATATACTCTTGGGACAAAGGAAGCCCATGAGAGTATAGCTGTAAATAGGAGGATATTGTTAAAAATAATACAAATTTGTGTATTGAGAACACACATATTTGTGCTTTCTTACACACATATCCATAAAGGGTAGTCCCTGAAAAATTCATTTGCATGAGATTCTGACATTATTTAAAAACATACATGGAAAAATTTCATGTGCAAAATTTGTCTGCACAGGTAGAAATCAGTTTACAATCTCTTTAAAATTTGTCTCTGTATAAATACACATGCATACATGTATAAGTACAAATATATATAACCCGGGAGAGAGAGAGGGATGCAGAAATACATCTCACTTTTTAGCTACCTCTATATCTATCTATCTAAAATCAAAGACGAAACTTCTCCTAAAAATGCTGCAGCATGTTTGATTCTAACTGTAGTCTTGAATGAAAGTGCATATTCCTGCACATAATCTGTGTTTAATTCTATTGGAGTGAAAATCTCTTTTTACTTACAACACAGTGATTTTTATTTAAGATATTCTTGACTAATATTACTAAAACTATTGTCTTGGCCAATTTTTAAACTGTTTTATTTATGCAGATTTCTTGTGTGAGCTTTTTTATGTTTTTAACTAGCAAATAAGATACCCAAAAAGCTCTGTAAAACTCCATTTCAGTAAAGGCACTAAAATCCAGACCTCCTAAATTACATTTCAGCTGAAAACAGATTATTATACCTCTTCCTGATTAAAGGCCTTCAGTGAAAGTAAATGCAAACGTAATTCTATGCTGTCAACCTGCTGCAAAGCCTTAAAACAACTTAAAAATCAGGTCTTGTAAGGTTAAGTGTCAATACTGCTAATTAGCTCGATGGTACTGTATAGAAGATAAGGTAAATAGGGTCACAGATTTCAATAACTGCTCAGACTACTTACACGTCTAAAATAAATCACTGAGTACCAGGCACAAAGTACAGAGAGAGAGCTGCTATGAGCAGCAAACTGCAACTTGCCCTGTACTTGTAGGACATTTACAGCGAACAGAACTTAAAAGGATGAAGGGATCAATAATATGAAACCATTTTTAATAACGCGTATAAATCCATTCAAGAGAATAAGATGCTTAGGAGTTACGCAGACTTTGCCATGTCCTGCAATCAGATGCATGCAGGTGCATGCTCCTCGCTCTTAGGACCAACCAAAATGTCAACTACCAGTAATTTTTAGCAAAGGTCCGCTTTGTTCAATGAGTCTTCCGCAACTGAATTAGCAGGAGCAAATGTGTAACAGCAAATACAGAACAGCTCATGGCAGAGATGACTGACAGAGAAAGCCATGATCCTCAGCAGAAGATGTAGCCTAATTTGTTCCAGATCCTTCTTGAAAATAGCCACAGAGCTGCAGCTGGGGGGGCGGGGGGTGTCTGTAAGTGAGCAAATCCAGGCACTGTTATGAGAGCGTTTGCTATGTTGGATTCTTACTTACGGTTCCACATGCAATTTTTTATTCTTGCAAAAAGGATGTGTCAAAGTGCCCATGAAGAGACTCTAAAGCATAAATTTGTCTGCCTCATCTTCTAGTATCATTATTGTACCACAAGGCACTCCTGCATGTATATAGAAACTAAACAAGAAAACCCACTACTTTGATTTTGAGCATTAAGTAGTTCACAAATAATCTAATACCTTGCCATCTTCATATTGTATTTATTTTTCTAGGGAGATTGTTTTTGCTCATTCCTCGTGAGTTAATATTGTTTTTTGGTGAGATACTGATATTTTTTGTATTGTGTAGTTGCTGTTTTCCTGAGGACTGTATTAGCCAAAAAATGGTATTGATTCTTGTTAGGCAGAATACATTATGAGAACACCCACATAAGAATCTTCATATAACTTTCTAATTAATGACAGTTATTACTCTGTCCCAATTTTATAGCTCTGGTCCCCAGGTGATTAAAATCTGTGGGAGTAAGTTATTCTCAAATGACTTTATGCAAAGTTTTCTGTCCCCCTTTCTATCAATACGCAGTTCCCAATGTGTCACAAGGCAACAACTCTTTCCAAAAACATGCAAAAGCGTGAACAAGTAGTTTAACTTTGAAAAAGTTTGACCAAGTATTCTACAGAAGTCAGTTGTATATAATAATATGACAAAGGTTGCTTATTTATTTTTGTAATATTTCATTTATCAAGGCTTTAATTTTCATAATACCATAACTATAAATATAGCATTGTGTAGCTAAATTAATTAGAATAACAAAAGTATGAAAACAGGATGAGATAATGAAGATTAAAAATATTTTCCAGTTCTTACAGTGTCACAATGCAAACTTTACCTTTAAAATAAATGAACACAAGGAATTGGATTACATATAACCAAATTTTCAGCTTGAATATTCCTTTAATGTATGCCATATTTCCCAGAAAAGAATAATTTTGGTAGGACCAACCCTCTGCTGCGATTAAAATGTAGGACTCCCAGCTGAACCCTAATATTTCCATTGTGTGCTTTTAAAGCCATTATCTTTTATAAAAGTTCTTTCCCCAGACTCAAACAAATTATACTAATTCATTTTTCCATTTCCCCATAATATTGTGTGGTGATTTTTATTCGCTGTGCTTAAGAAGCATGTTTTGCTGCTTAAGCAAAACCATGAGACGATTGCACAACTGTAATCAATTTACTTTGATGCAAAACACTGACACACTGAATAGTGGGTCTTATAGAAGTGTCTTACAGAAGTAACCAATAAATCACCCAATGATTATTAGGTACATTAACGATGTGGGAGTGAAAACAGTATTGTGCTGTGTACTTACTTCAGCTTGCCTTGACCTAATTTTGTAGCCATGATGGGAAAATTACTGACATAAAGTAATTTTAAAAAGACAAAGTCTGAAAATTAATTCTGATTGTGAGATGGGATGAGAGTACAGATCTTGTACTTGGAAAGCGGAAGAAAAACACTATTCGGCAGGGAGCTCTGCTTTACAAAAGCCAATTCCACCTGAAAAAGTAGAGTGAAAACACGATTCTGCTTCATCAGTGATGTTATAGGCAAATTATTTAGTAAGCCAATATGAAAATAACCATAAATTCAATCTTATGGTCAGTGCATGTCTTGTCTTGGGCCATAGCAAACAGTGGTTTGGGTGTTCAAGTGAAAATGTAGTGAAAAGTGAAAATTTCTCCCTGAAGCGCTACTAATGTTAAACTGCAAATCTAAATTGCTTGCTAGCAGTCCTGAAAATGTATCAGGATAATTATTTCTGTGAAGGTCAGGTATCTAGTATATGGATTGGTAATTACAGATACAAAAATGACACTTTAAAAAATGTCAGAAATACTGGCTCAAACTGCTTAAGCACTTAAGAAACTGTACTGTACTATACCTACACATGATGTAAACTGAACAAAAGGTCAAGGTCAAACTATTTGCACCTAGAGACTGACAAATGCTAATGTAAAATGAAGAAGAGAAAAAACATATTTATAGAACTGAGAGTTATATCTACCAAAGTCTGCAAATGCTGTAATTTAATTAAGAAAATATATCAGCCAGCTGTTTTCAAATACATCAGTTAATGTTAAAGTTAACATCAGTCAACAAAGCAGATGAGAATAGTTTTTGATTAGATAAAGGAATCAGTAGACGGAACAATAATCCTCCAAAATGAGCATTTACCTGTTTGTTAGGAGGTGAAGTCAAGTCTGAAGGTTGAAAAGTGACTGATAAAAACGTCCAAAGGGCGGAACAAAATTCAGGGCTACATTTAATTAATTTAAAATACTGAAGTATCTGAAGGATTTCAAGTGCAAAAGCCTTTAGATCACCCTTAAAACTGTTTTTTCGTAACACTAAAATAATTTTGCTCTTTAACCAGTTGACCATGTGACAAATACCAGGACCATTTGTAACTTTGAATTAGCCAAACTGAGCCACCTTTCAGTTAGACTCATCAGAAATAGCAATAGCAGCATTATAATTTTTTCACACATTAAGATACCAAAAGCCAAAATACCTTCAATAAACCTTATTGATTACTAGTAACATTACCTGTCTCCTAAGTACCATAATAATGCTCATTTAAGTTTGGACGATTTCCTGAAAACCAGTTAATAATATAATCAGTCACTTAGTATTTAACTGGAAGAAAGAACATCAAAGAGTTCAAAAAAGAGTTGCCACTTCAGAAAGTCCACGTTCTTATAAAATCGAATCCTACCAAAGGTGCAAAATTAAAGTAATTACAATCCATACTTTATTGAATAAAATACTCTCAATGTATTGATATGAAACATGTCAGTCAGGTATTTATCAAACTGGCATTTCCCCCTAATTATTGTAGTAAAAATAAACATACGTCACAAAAATGCTATTGTGATAAAAAGAAAATAAATGGAATTTGTCTCCAATGCCATGGGCTTGGTGAGTCACTTACAAAACAACAGATGACATTTAGAGGCAAACCATTCAATTGTTAAAATCTAAAGCCACCCTAAACAGTATGTCACTACCAGTGACAGCTTCTACTGTTTCAACTATATAAACAGTTTATTCCTCATCTAAGCTAAAATAAGAGAGGCTTGCAACAAAACACTTGGAAATCATGGAAAACAGGATATCCTTAGCTTTTTATTTTAAAATATCATGAAGTATTAACATAATTAAATTTGTCTTGTAATTATAAAGCAAGGTATAGGATCTAGGTGTATTTTTCACTAGACTATCTCTCACTACCCAATATATTTATATCCTTTTGCAGCCTCTGCCTTTGGGATCTCCCAGAACAATCCTCATGCCTGAGGACCTCTGGCTCACAGGTTTGGACAGGAATACCCAAATCTGTTAATGCGACACTAAGACTGTTAGAGACCTTCATCTAGTTGACTTCAAACCATCAGTATAATCTCTGGCCATATATGGGGCAACTGAATAACTTGAAAGATGAGTTAACCAATTCAACTTAGCATAAAACTCTGAACAAAGGCTTTTTAGTTTAACGCTGCTTGAACCTTGTTATTCTGGAGAAGGTCAGAAACAGAAATACTAATCTGACTGTCTTACAAGGTGTCCTGGTTTCAGCTGAAATAGACTTGATTTTCCTAGTAGCTGCTGTGTTTTGGATTTAGTATGAGAATAATGTTGATAACGCATATTGTTTTAGTTGTTGCCAGGTAATGTTCATATTAAGTCAAGGAGTTTTTCAACTTCCCATAGAAGCTGAGAGGGAGCATAGACAGGATCAGCTGGCCAAAGGAGTATTCCAGACCACAGACATCATGCTTAGTATATAAATGGGAGCTGCCATGGGGGTAAGAATCTGCCATTGTTGCTCTGGAAGAGATGGGCAATCAATCACTGGGTGGTGAGCAACTGTATTGCATCACTCATTTTGTATATTCTTTTACCATTATTGTTATTATTATCTTCTCTTCCATTACTGTTCTGTTAAACTGCCTCTATCTCTACCCACAAGGTTTCCTTTTTTTTCCAGTTCTCCTCCCCTATCCCACCGTGGGGGGCTGGGGAGGAAGTGAGCGGCCGCATGGTCCTGTTTGCTGCTTGGGGTTAAACCACAGCACAAGGACTTTGTCTTTATCATCCTATTCAGAGAAGTGTCAACTTGCAAAACCAGTGAAAAATTATACAGAACTGTAGTGAAATATTTGAATGCTATAGACCTTTCCCCTGCCTTGGGTAGTTCCATTGAGCTGTGGGGTCCTCCAGGTGCACGGACCTCTGCAATCCATAGCGGTCCAAGAGTTAAAGTGATGGACAAGAGAAAGGATTGTCATTCTGAAAACCTCATCTGATTCCAGAATAGTTACTTCTGCATTGCTAAAGGCCTCTTATTTTCCAGAGTCTCAACCTGCTCTCACATTTTAAATTATTAAAACTCCTACCCCAACACCAGGATATTAGAGGGTTCAAGGGAAGTGAAATTGAGATGTTGATTTATTTCCTATATCTGTTCCCACTCTAAGCACTCTGTGGATATGATGGCAGATCAAAAAATGAATTACAAGAGGCCCTACAGACAGGTGTTTTCATTAAGAGGACAGTATTAGACAAAAGAAGGGGGCGGGGGGGGGAAGAGTGCAAAATGAAAAAAAAAAAGGATCAGTATTCAGAAGTGGGATATACAGGGACTGAAAAACATTTGAGACAGATAAATAGAAAGATCAAAGCTATCAAGCAGTCTCAGAAAAAAACAGCAAACAAAAAGATGAAAAGAAAAACATGTACAATTTTGGGTTTTTTTCCTAAGAGTGCATTCAGTTCAATATATTACTTGCTGAACAGATACAAACTGGCTTGTCTATTGGGAAATTTTTTGATAAATCTGCCTTTTGCAGATACCAGCTGACCTCTCCCCAGTTGACAAGCTTTTGCAAGTAACACATAGCATATAACTCCCAGGGACATCCACACTTTATGTTCACAGACATTTTCAAACATTACTGAATGTCTCAGACTTCTTGTGAAATAGCTCAGAACTGTTCTCATTTTACTGGTGAGAAAAGTGAAGCAACAGGGAAGAAAAAAAGTAAAACCAAGGCAAAGACAAATCTCAATTCCCCATTCCTAGAGCACCAGAATATGCTTTTTCCCTTTCCTTTGTGCAACCAACTCCAAGTCCTCAAATTTGCCCTTTAACTTGATATTAGTTATTTTGCTATATGCCACTTAAACCACAAGGTCAAATGGGGCACAAATTCTTAAAGCATGAATTCTCATACACAGTTTATCACTTCTTCAAAATCCACACACAGCTAATGCTATTCATTCTGGACACTACAGCACAGCAAGAGAAAAATCTCTGCTTTTACAGGCAATGTATAAATTGATGACTGTTTCAAATTCTCTTCTGTATATCCATCTATCCCTCTCTACACACCTAAATATGCCTCCATCTCCTGAGAGATATAAGGGATATAAATCTGAAATCCAATGTCAATCATTCTTTTGGCTAGTGTAGGAGGTTATTTAAATACAAATAAAACGTTTCAATTGATTCCGCTTCTTTTGTGAGAGGAAACCCAAAAACATCACCTTCATTGCACTCTTAGGATTCAGAATATGTGTAATGCTAGTAAAGTGAACAGGCATTGAAAACAGCAGCAGCAGAAGAAAAGTTATCAAGAACTAAGGATTAATATCTTGGGGCATTAATTTATCTTGATCAGAAAGTGCTTATTACTGTTCCTGACACTCAATAACTTTTTTCCTGCTTTATCTGATGTCTCCATATATGTATATATATATTTTTATTAAAAATATGTTTATGTATAGGTATGTGCTTAATTTATTTTTTGTTACAAGATCAAGAAAGAAAACTTCAGTCAACATTTATCAGATGCTATCTAGACAAAGCACTAATACTCCGAGGAAAGCCACAATTCTCAAAAAGGATAGCAATGAGTTTACATAAATCCTCAGGAAAAGAAATTGAGGAAAGAAGTGCTAGCTCTGTAATTTGATCTGAAAAACACAAAATCTTTTGTAAACCATCTCATTAAGGGAAAATACAGCAACATAAACAAATCAAACCCAATACTTTAATGAAACTTAAAAACTTTTTCAGGTTTTTGTCATTAGGTGGCACTAAAACAAAAAAGGTTGAACCGCTCCTACAAATGTGATCTTGAAATGGGAATTTTTACACTTCTGGTAGAGGTCGTTGCCTTCTGTGAATGGCATAAATTTCTTATTACAGCTAAAACAACTAAATACTCCTATGTGCCAAACGAGTGAAGAAGCAGGAATATTAAAATCCAAACTTCCTCCTGAAAGAAAAATTTCCACATGTTGAACACAAAAGATCCCAGCTCCAGGAGGATGAAAGTCTATTTTTCTATACAAAGGAGGCATATTACCAAAGCAAGTATCTCCATTTCCAACAGCTTTACAAGCTGTGTTTACAATACTTATAATGGAAAAATTGTAAAAGTTAAGATTTCTTAACCAACCTCCAATCAAAACGTCTTTCCGCATCTCCAAAATCTGTAAAAGTTGTAACATTCTTATTGAATATTGTTTAATACCAAATCTAAGTAAAACCGCAAATTTTCCCAACCATCCTTACCTGCTGCCTCCCTATTCTTCACTCATCCCAGTTAGTTTACTAACATCTATTGATTCAATGTAACATGTTTAATCAGGATCTCCTGAAACTACACTTCTAAACTAAAAAAAAAACAAATAAAAAACTAAAAAAAAGCCTAAAAAACTACCCCTCCAAAACTTCTGACATTAAATGAGACCCTGCCTTAAACTGTCTTTTACATTAACATTAATTAACATTAACATTACATTTAACATTAACTTTTAAACATTCAGAAATGTTTATCATTTATAGAAAATCATGTGAACTTGAACAAAGCAGTAATTCCTATACTTAAACTTGCTACAGAGACAAAAATTATACATTTAAAATACCAAGATCATGATAGCTCAATAAATCAGAAACATCACTCTGGAAATACTGAAAATTGAGAAAAATATAGTCAGCTTGCTGAAGACCTAATCAGACACTACCGCTGCTGACTTTCAATCTGCCAAGGTTTGTTGCTATGCTACTTCTACCTCATGGCTAAATCAGCTTGGTGACCCAGTTGTATCTATACATATTAAATGAGCAATAGTGAAATAGATCTGATTTCATCAGGCTTTCGTCTTGTAGCTAAATCCAGCTTTGCTGCTTTCTTTTCCTTTTTTTTCCCGCTGCTTTAGGCTTGGTAATAGGATTTTAGGGTTAATCCCAAGAATAACTGAATCTTCAATAAGGCCAGTTACAACCTATATTTCAGCAGTGGGAAGATATTATAAATATTTATCAGAACCCATTTAGAGAATAGGAAGAAAGCAATTTTCAAAGTTTTATTCTCATGTAGATCTCAGTACACAGAAAATTTGAGGCAGTTCAAGCAATAAAGGTTTGTAATGTGACATGCCAAAAAATAATATGTGGTGTTAAAGTTCAGCATTCATATCTATCTTGCTATGGAATAAATGTTTTCTCCTATCCTGTGGCTTGCATACAGATAGTCTTCAGGTATAGACTGGAAAGAAAATATAAAAACCTTATTCTAGTACTCAGAAGGACCGTGTCTGCATTTCTTAAATTGTATTGCAAATAGAGGACAAAATATTAGGATTATATGCCAATTTACACTATTGGCATTTCTTGAAATTTAAAATGTATCACATTTCTTTTCATTGTGAAATGTACATATGTGTATTATAGACCAGAGGTAGCAGCATTCAACAACAATAAAACTGTTAAATCATGAAATAGCTGCTGAAAAAAATATTGTAGCATAATATGAGGTAGATGTTTGGAAAAAGACCAGATACCGGGCCAAAATCTGCTCTCAGTTAGCTATGTTAACTTTTCTAACCAATATGATTATCTGCACATAAATCAATGCAATGCTCCCACTGTGTGCAAAAGGGTTAATGTTCAGGCCATAAAGTATGATGCTGTGCTGCGAATCTCAGTTACAACAAAGAATGTCAGTGCAGGCTGAAAGATGAATTGGCTTAGCAAGATGAACTCATTTATGGTCATTTCATGATGCTGTGGCTAAGTTAGTATGTATTATTTACTTAAAACCATGTCTTTCTGACTTCTACTGAAAATTTCAGTACCGTAAACTTCAGCAAATCCCAGAGAAAGCAGGCTGGTCTGCAGTACTGCGCTCCTGTAGTGCTGCAGTCCTGTAGGCTGCGCTGTATGGCACTGCGACCCAGATACACTCTAGGACAGAAATGTAACAAGAAGAGACTTTCCAGAAAATTATTTTGCAGCCTTTTTTTTGTTATCACTTGACTGGGGAAATCTTCATTCAGTCAAACTCAAGTTGTTTAGAACACAAAACACCCTTGGCCAAAAAGATGAATCATAGTATATCTCAAGTTGAAAGGGACCCATAAGGATCATCAAGTCCAACACCCTGCTCCTCACAGGACTACCTAAAATTAAACCATACGACTAAGAGAATCATCCAGACACTCCCTGAACTCTGACAGTCTTGGTGCCATGGCTACTTCCCTGGGGAGCCTGTTCCAGTGACCAAGCACCCTCTCAGTGAAGAATCTTTTCCTAGTGTCCAGTCTGAACTTCCCCTGACACAGCTTCATTCCATTTCCTCATGTCCGATCACTGGTCACCAGAGATAAAGGTTTGAGTATTAAACCATTATCTATAAATTCACTGCCCATTGGAGCAGGTTGCCCAGGGAAGTTGTAGGACGCCCCATCCCTGGAAGTGTTCAAGGTCAGGTTGGATGGGGCTTTGAGCAACCTGGTCTGGTGGGAGGTGTCCCTGCCCATGGCAGGGGGGTTGGAACTCGATGATTTTTAAGGTCCCTTGCAACACTAACCATTCTATGATTCCATGATTCTATACGTGAGGTTGCTACACAGGACATCAAAAGCAAGATAAACGTTTGGTCAGTGCACCAAATTACAAGACAGACATACACTTCAGCGCCAGACCACATAACTGGGGGACGACAAGGGGCTACAATGTCACCTCCAGATTCCAAGGATTTGACTTAAATGTGCCTGTCACCCTTGCAGGGCAGAGCACCGTGCCTGGCCGTGCACGGTACCCGGTGGTTGGTGAGCAGTGAGGAGGCTGCAGCTGCACACAGCCGATATGTGAGATGCTGCCGCTGAGGCAGGGAAGCGTAAGACAGGAGGGAAAAGCATGAGTCTTGAAAAGTGTGAGACTTGAGAAGTCGATGAGTATTTCATTCATGTTTTGCCTAGGTTAAGAGACTGTTTAGTTTCACACCAAACTAACATCTTGCCACATACGTCTTACAATTTTCATCTACCAAATAGACGACTTTTATAGAAAATATATTTTAAAAAGGGAGACCATAGAACAAATAGTCCCCCGCCTACCCCAAACCTTATGGACAGCCAGCATTTTCTTCTTTTTTCATTAATGTGGTGAGTCATCTTTCCCCAGCAGACTCATTAAAGCCAGCCCAGCCCAGCCCCTTCAGAACTGGTAAGGAAGGAGTTCATTGTTCGAGACACTATTCACCCACCACGCATTTTTAATTATACTGTCACAGCTCCCCCTAATAATTGTCTCCTGGTTGGAACGCTGACTCAGAAATGCACTTTTGGTCCAGCATCTGACATTCCATAAAAACTCACAGGATTGATGCTAGGTCTGACATGTAGCAGGGCTCTCTTGAGTAAGACTTGGGCTTTATGAAAATTAAGAAACTGGAAATAGCCAACAGATTTAGTAACCAGTGGAACCATGAGGTAGAGCTGACCCCTCATTTTATATACTGCTAAACGACTCATTTTAAATACTACTAATGTACTAGAAAGCTGGAATTTATTCTGGAATTTATTCACAGAAGCCCGTGCCATGCGCCGTTAGAAGTCTGACTTCCTGACATTTGACAACTATAAGAGGAGACAATAAAAATCTGTATTGATGCCCAAAGCAATCCCTCAAAGTGGGAACGGAGGTGACTCTTCTAGTCATCTGGAATTGTCAGTTATACTGCACAGTAATAAATGCACAGTTTCCAGCAACATCTCTGCTCCTGACATCCTAATGTAGAAATTCAGCTTCTAATTTCCATTCCCTTTGGCTCTTCATGCACCCAAATACTCTGTTCCCTAGAATTAATACTTTATGACAGATTTAAAATGAAACAGATCTTGTTTTAAGATTTGCCCTATTCCTTTTCCAACTCTTTCTATTTCTTTTTTCTCTCTTACGTACCTTTCGAACATTTTCCTTTCACGGCAAATTAAACTTGCAGTTAATGACACAACAGTAAAAACTTAGCTGATATGTTAACACAAAGAGTAACACACAAGAAGACAAAAAAAAAGGTGTGAAAACCCCAATGCTGCCTGTTATTTTTATTCTCACTGACTCCTTTTTGCATTCTCGGCTGAGAAGAGGTAGTATGATTCAGCTCATCCCACTTCAGTGTTCTTTTAATTGGGAGCCCAGTCCAAGACAGTGGGCCAGGCTCTCCCTACAGCCAGTGGGGGCAGACAAGCACCTCCTGGCCATCATTTGGCCTCAATATAGTCAGCATGGCTTGTCTTCTGAAGGTGTTTTTCATTTCTCACGACTAACTAGGGCCTAGGCAATAATCCTCCTTTTTGTACTCTGGGAGGTTTTATGGGAGATATTATGTGGTGCTGCATTTCAGGATTTCACAGAACCTACCATGGAATATTTATGGGAAGAACCAAGGTGAGGAAAAGGATGGGTTTAGATGATTTGAGGATGAACAAGTGGGGGAAAATAGAAGGGTAAGGGGAAAAAATTGTGGTCCTGTGTAAATGGTTTACTGATCAGTGTGTTTTTCTGGCCGCATCCTGCACCTCATCAGCGCAGTCTGTCCTGCCTTCTTATTAAACTCCATCACTACCCCTTTTCCTGAGTGAGGGACTCTCTATTCTGAGCATGTATCTGTGCATGGGTGTGTGAGTGCAGCAACTGGGGTCAGACCAGGGGGCCCATGGCCCATACGTCCACGGTGCAGAAGCTGGAGAGACTGGAGTGAGTGGTCTTTAGTGTCAGCAACTGATGAGGAACCATGGGTCACAGGGACCCATATGTCCACAGTACCAGCACCTGGACTGCATGCCAGGTGCTAGTCTGGGAGGTCTCTAGGGGTGAAACCCATATGCGTGTGTCTCTAAGGGTAAGATCATGGGGGAGCGTCGGCTACTGGGACTAGGGGAGTCCCCGCCAACTCTGTATGTGTGCATGAGATGGGCTCTACCAGCAACTGCATGGGGCTGCAGCCTCAGGGGCTTGCATGTCCAGGTGGCAGCAACTGGGCAGACTGGGATCCAGGGGCGGCTGCTGAGGAGATGAAGCATCTGAGCCAAGATGCTGGAGGGATCCACACAGTACACATGTATATATATGTGTGTGTATATATATATTCTCACCAGCAGACTTCCATCCTGCTCAGCCAGAGAGTCCCCTCTCTCAGGCTGGGGCTGTTGGTGCTGCCTGTGTTCACACGAGTGCTCTGTGTTTTTCTGTGCTACCTGTGTGGCTGGCCTTGTATGTATGTATATACATTAATATATCTTATGTGGTATACACATGTGCTCTGTGCGCATGTGCCCATTGGGAATACATTTTCAGCCTCGCTGCTGGTTGGATCTTTGGCATGGAGCTGCAGCAGCCTCGCCTCTTTTGGGGTGTTGAATCTGACATGATATGCTTTAACCTAACAGGTAAAATAATATAGGTATAAACAAACAAGTCCCTAAATTCAGATAGCTTGTTATTATTTCGTAACACTAAAAGAAAAGTAACTTCACCTTCTAAAGGTTTCTCAAGTTTATCTGAAGCTATGTAAGGCTCATTTTAAATGAGAAATCAGGAAAAACTTGTTGAAACACATGCTTTCTTTCTAAATTCCCTAGCAATATGTCAAGTATGGCTAGATGGCCTTTGAATACAGATGTGAGTAGCTGCTGTGTGGGATCTGGCTGTCTGTACTTTTACAAAGGCTTACTAGCTTGAGCGCAGTTCTGAACTGTACATGGCAACTTGGCTTTTGGAGAACGTCCCTGGTGTTAGCTATAATTTCCAGAGAAAGAAAATTTGACCCTGCACTAACATCACCATGGGTTTTGTGTTATATTGGGTTTACATACTAGTACGATATTTTAACACAGATATTAAAAAAAAAAAAAAAAATGTAAGCAAGTACCATAGGGAGTATAATCACCAGGACAGCAAAGTAACACTTCATTTTCACTTCTTTATCATGGACTATTCTGTGTATGTCTGTTTTATATAAATATTTGCTGTTCTGTCTTATTGCACAGAAAAATATTGCAGAGCTGGTTAAAGTGAAGATAAAAACAAATTTTCACGTACATTAGGGATAAAAGAAAACCTAACTACTGAACATATCTGTGACTATATAGGTATGGCTGAACTGTTAAGCATACACAGAAGAGAAAAAAGTACTTGTTAAATATGCCTTATTTACAAAGATGAAGACTAAAATATTTGTTTTACACAAGGATGATGAAGTACTTTCCAGTCCATTAGTAACTAAGGTGGATGATGAACAGCTACTTGGGATAAACGTTTAAGTTAGCAGGACACAACAAAAAAACCACTTCAACCAACCAACCAACTAACTGGCCCCTTTATGTATTCTCGATTTAAGACTAAAAGGGGCAATGAGATAATCTACCCACATATCATAAAATTACATACCTTAAAATTCCCTTGGTTACTTCTGTAATTGACCTTAACAATTACGTTTAGTAGTAGATGTTTGCTTAAAATGCATCTTCCAGGAAAGCATTAAATATTGATATGAAGACAACAAGAATCTTTCTTTGTGATTTTGAGGCATATTAACTATTTATGTGCTATTCAAATTTGTTGGGTTTCCACTAGTGATTCTTGCAGTGCTTTTATCTGACATTTTTACGAGTCTACAGATGCAAGAGTTTTCCCCAGCAACAGCACTTCTCAGCTGTGATCAAATCAGTTATCAGCCAATTTATTTATAAACTCCTGAACAGAAAAAAAAATCAAATTCTGTGAGTTTGAGAGCATGTCTGAAATCCAGCTTCTCAGGTGACTCACTCAGGACTGTGACAAGATGCTTTCAAGAACCAAGCAATCATCCATAAAGCACTTTCAGTCCTCAGAGAAGACACCTGCAACCTTTTTTTGTAAAATTTGAGCGAATCCCTTTTGTATTAAATTAGTGGTGTGATCCACATTTATGTAACTGTATTCAGCCACAACAAAGGAGAGACATACGTTCAAAATCTGAGTTCAAATACTCATCTTCTGCCTTCCAGGAGAGAAACCAAACCATCAATCCACACACTATTTAGATGCAAAGTTGTCTCTAGCCATGCCACTGAAGTGGTACAAGCATTTCTAGTTCATCATATCTGATGAAGACTGCAAGAAGTTGGACTCCTAGTGGTCCTTCACGTTTTCTTGATACAAATGGCGTAACTTGCTTTTCTGAGGATCAGGGTTCCATTGAAATCAATTAACCTCATTTCAAAGGAGCCAAGTAATATAGCATCCTCCTACCCTAATCTTCCTCCCAAGTCCAGCCCCACCTGAAAGACTTTAACAGCATCATTGACTCCTAGCTCAACTTTCTCCTTTGAGGGGAAGGAAAATGAAACTGATTCTGTGGGCAGACAAAAATTTCCTGATGTTGTTAATACTACTGCATTTCTTGCTTCTATTCCTATTCTCATTAATGCATTAAAAGAGAAAAGTCTTTCTAACTTCTTAACAATTGCTGGATTCCCATAGTTCCCAATTTTTCTCTAGGTCCCTAAATTGATTCCATTATTATTTGCAGAATATTCATTATCACTACATTTGATAAACAGGACCTCCAGACATATTTCCCATACATGTCTTTCCATAGATATATCCTAGCTCTATCTTCAATTATTAGCAACACAGAGTATGAATACTACATTTTGGTCCTAACTTCTTCAAACTTCCCTTCAGCCCAGTGCCTACCGTGCTTACCAAACATACCTGTGTGAAAATAAATACACCAATTCACTTGGTCCCTGAATCGGGAAGGTGCAAGATAATGACCTTCCATTAAGGAATGCTAATGCTAGTGATTGAGAAACACTCCTATGAAGATGTGTTTCTCTGTAGCTATCATTCTTCCCCCTTGTCTTGAAAATGAGCCATTCAATATAAGAAAAACTGCAAGGTCATGATACAGTTAGATGGATTGTAGTTAAGAGAATCACGAAGCTCAACACTCAGCTCTAAACCTGCCTATATAGTGCTTTTAATTTACTACCAAAAAAAAAAAAAAGAAAAAAGAATAATATATATTGGTTTACTTCCTCACACAGCTATGATGTTGAGGAGACTGTATACTCAATTGGAGCTGCTGTGATTTGTTACCTGAGGTGCTCCAGAACTGAATCAGTAAAAAAGAGGTTTATGCAGACCTACAGTGGGAACTTGATATTCTATCTTTTTTTAATTTGCCAAATAATGAAAAAGATGGCAGTCATCTTTATATTTTCTCCTTAATATCGTCCATTATGGAAAATGGGAGAGTAAGGACCAAAATTACATTAGCAAGTCTGCTGGCAACCCCCTTCATACAGGAGTCCTGTTCATCACCTCCTCTAGATCCACCCATGCAACCACTTCCGTGCCAGTATCTCACGCTGCTATCATTATCATGTTTTATGACTTTCTTAAATACTGATTTTATGTAGAAAAACTAACAACCACTGAACTCTTCTGGGTAAAAATTCAAAAACACAGGAAGAAAATATGTCTTAGTCTATTTGAGAATGTAATTTAATTTAAAGTTCACTAAAACTACTTTAAATGGAAGCAATAAAGGAAATTGAATTTTAAAGAAAGTTCTGGAAGCTTTTGCCACTTGAACTGAAATACACTCATACAAGTCCAAAATTTCTAATGAGGAAAACACAAGCATAACATGTTACCTGGATGCAAAATCTAGTACCCTTCCTCCCTTCAGTAGGACTTCAGGCTAAGGTTTCCACCCATGTCATGTTTATTAAGTTTTTAAAGAAGCTTAAGAAAGTATTTCCCAGAAAGAAGGAATGTTTCCCTGTCTCTGAGAGAATACAGGTGCAATGTGAACTGCACAATGCAGGAAGGAACAAGGGCTCAAAGATGATTAAGGGATTGGAGCATCTTTCTTATGAGGAAAGGCTGAGGCACTTGGGTCTTTTTAGTCTAGAGAAAAGAAGACTGAGGGGGGATCTTATTAATACTTACAAATACTCAAAGGGAGGGTGCCAGGTAGATGGGAACAGTCTTTTTTTCAGTGGTGCCCAGTGATAGGACAAGAGGTAATGGGCACAAACTTGCACATAGGAAGTTCCGTCTTAACATGAGGACGGACTTCTTTCCTTTGAGGGTGGCAGAGCACTGGCACAGGCTGCCCAGAGAGGTGGTGGAGTCTCCCACACTGGAGACATTCAAAACCCACCTGGACGCCGTCCTGTGCAACTGCTGTAGGTGTCCCTGCTGTGGCAGGGGGGTTGGACTGGATGATCTCCAGAGGTCCCTGCCAACCCTGACCATTCTGTGATTCTATGAAGCAGAAAGAGAAAAAAGTTCTTTGATAAATTGAAAAGCTCTTTATGAAACTTCTCTCCATTATCATATAATAAATATTTTAATTAGGAAGGCATAAAGATTGTATCAGCTTAGGAGTAAGGGGGGCAAAATAAACACATTGGCAACCACTGAACTGTGGGAATTACATGATCAGCTGCCATTAAATGTCAGTGGAAAAAGGGGTGTATCTTCCAGAGATTGCTTTCATCCTCAACAATAATTTCATAGGCTGGGTGCATAGTTTTTTCTTTGAAATCAGTTCATCCAGAAATCTCATTTTCTCAGGTTTTAGTCCATGTGCAGAACTGCATAAGAGCAGGAGATGAGCTTTCAGTTTTCCCAGAACATGATTCTGTTATCCCTAGTATACATTTAATTTCCAGTTCCTAAGCAGTAAATACTAGTTTGGATTTGTACAAAGGCTAAGTGATTTTAAACAGTCCTACAGCTCCTGACCTTTAATATGTCTGTTGCTATAAGGTAGGTTTTTCCTTTGTGTGGTTTTCTCCATCTCCACAGATTTGAAGTTGAAATACATTTCTCCTGCAAACTGCAGCCTACCCACAATCATAAACAAATTACACTCTCTGTGTCAACATTTGAAACCAAGTCACTAAATCACAACATGCTGGGATGGAATTGCTGCCCCTATCATCTACCACTTACTGCTATCAAAGCATATAACCGGATTAGTGGGAAAACAGCTGTATTACTCATACACTTAAGCTCTTTCAAACAGCAGGTTTTCTTTCTGCAACAAAGCACAGCACTTCAGATAAGAAAAATGCAAATCCCAGAGGAAATCATGACATATTAACCCCTGGCAATCTTTACATGACTTAACAGTTCATTCAACCTTTTTTCACTGGAAATAAATACAAGAACTATAATAAATCAGTAGAACTGATGTATTTTAACACATCTACTTTTAAGCTTTTTGTTCCCTAGGATTTCTCCATATACCAAGCACAGCTCGTTAAATCATCCTGTCACTTTCTAGAAGTGATTGGCATGAGCTTAAATCCTTGTCTCTCAGTTGTGGGCATGAATCATCATACATATGGGTTTTGTGGTACAACAACTTGGCAGAGGTTAGCAGTAAAACAGCTCTCCAGTTAACTCAAAACCTCATTACTAAACACTCTATGGTTATTAAAGCTAACCAGCCGTTAAACAGCTGTTTCTTTCTTGGCCAAAAGATCCAAGGGGAAAGAAAAATTTTAGATAACTTCCAGTTATTGCTAGTGTTCATATATCCAGCAGCTAATATTGCATTAACTGAAAATTTTCACCTACTGTTTTGGACTTTTTAATTAACCAATGATGTCTGAAACCAAGATGCTTGAAAGGAAAATGTCCTTAAGCAATAACATGAAACTTATTGAATAAATCTACATTTCTTTCACCTAGAACAAAATGTTTAAGTTGATATTTTGGGGTTTAGACTTATTAAGAAAGCACTGGATTTGGACTTGATTTAGACATGGATTCTTTGTTATGAAACATTCTGTGAAGAATAATGATCACAGAACCAGGTTGGAAAAGACCTTAAAGATTGTTGAGTCCAACTGTAAACCTAACACTATCAAGTCCACCACTGAACCATGTCCCTAAGCACCACATCTACATGTCCTTTAAATACCTCCATGGATGGTGACTCAACCACTTCTCTGGGCAGTGCTTAACAATCTTTTTGGTGAAGATCTTTTTCCTAATATCCAGTCTAAACCTCCCCTGGCACAACTTGAGGCCATTTCCTCTTGTCTTATCACTTGTCACATGGGAGAAGACACTGACCCCCACCTGGCTACAACCTCCTTTCAGGTAGTTGTAGGGAGCGATAAGGTCAGCCTTCCTGTCTCCAGACTAAACAGTCCCAGTTCCCTCAGCTGCTTCTCATAAGACTTGTGCTCCAGACCCCTCACCAGCTCTGTTGCTCTTCTTTGGACACGCTCCAGCACCTCAATGTGTTTCTTGTAGTGAGGGGCCCAAAACTGAACACAGTAGTTGAGGTGCGGCCTCACCAGCGCCAAATACAGGGGGATGATAATTTCCCTACTCCTGCTGGCCACACTGGTGCTGATCCAAGCCAGGATGCTATTGGCCTTCTTGGCCACCTGGGCACACTGCTGGCTCATATACACCTGGCTGTCAACCAGCACCCCCAGGTCCTTTTCTGCCAGGCAGCTTTCCAGCCACTCTTCCCCAAGCCTGTAGCGCTGCATGGGGTTGTTGTTACCCAAGTGCAGGACCTGGCACTTGGCCTTGTTGAACCTCATACTTTTGGCCTTGGCCCATCGATTCAGCCTGTCCAGATCCCTCTGTAAAGCCTTCCTACCCTCAAGCAGATCAACACTCCCGCTCAACACGATGTCATCTGCAAACTTACTGAGAGTGCACTTGATCCTCTTGTCCAGATCATTGATAGAGATATTAAGGAGAACTGGCCCCAGTACTGAGCTCTGGGGCACACCACTTTTTACCAGATGATCTTTTGTGTATCACCATATCACTAGATGATCGTCATATCATTTAGAAAAAAAGAAAAATTGTGTTATTTTAAAATCAGACAAGAATTAATGAACCATCTGCTTTTTAACACAGTACATAAAGCTATTAAATCATGGAGCTTTTCACCAAACGCATGCAAGGAAGAATAAGTGGGAAAAAACTAAGTAGTAAAATGAAGACTTCGAATAAAGATGAGACCTCAGACCTCTATGAAATCCTCCTGAATGAAAGTCATGTATGTAATTTTCAAAGATCTAACTGAATGATCAAAATAATAGTTCTAATGCAATATGTTTTACTTTAAGTGTCAAGAAATCTAAATAAAACTTAAAAATAAAGCAATATACATGAAAACAGTACAGCAACTAATACCAACTTTGCAGTGGATAACTGCTTTATAAAAGTTAGGCCTGTGTATAATCTTTTGTGAATAATCTTAAGAACAAATAATACTGAATGTGATAATATATCACCTTCTTAAACGGTGTCATCTCTAGTGCTTAACTTTGGTTTGAGGTTTCGGTTGGACTGTAGAAAAGTAGTGTAAACTAAAAAAGAAGGGGGGAAAACATAAAAAAAAAAAAAGACCAAACTTCTGTGTTCACTTCTCTTGCTTAAAGAATGCCTTGCAGTACTACAACTATTTGTTTCCTATCTTTAGCATATGATTCCCTTTCTGTTAAAGAAATAAAATGTCAGAACATGTCTCCCACAATTCCAATACGTAAGTCATCCAAACACATGAAAACATAAGTTATACAAAGGTAATTGCAATACTGAAAGGATCTAATATGGACTTTTAAATTATAAGCATACAACAACATCAGCATTTTTATAAAGTGCACTTTATAAAAGATGTAGAGATGCCATGTTCTATTATGTATATTTCTGTGAGTGTTGCCTTCCTCTGAGGATGAATGCAGCACGACCAAAAAGTCCTCTTCAGTTCTGCAGTCAAATACCTGACGTGTGCCTCTCAAATTCATTCAAAGAAGAAAGGTCATTACATATTGTAAGTTACAAACCACTGGGAAAATGTACTGTAGAAAATAGTCAAAGATTTCTAGTCCTTTTTCGACACAAATCCCAACCTTGGGGCCTCACTAGAATAACACTGAACCTTAGCTAATAAAATACCCTGAGTCTAAGGAAGGCTTAACATTAAGATACACTATTCCTGGTCAACTGGCAGCAAATGAAGGAAAGAGTTTGGAAAGCTGTGTAAATCAGGAGGTCATGGGGGTCCTAATTTTCCAAAGGCAAAAGCTGGCACAGCTCCACTGAACACACTAATCAATTTCCAGCAGTTCAGGATTACAGTCTTTTTTTTTTTTTTTTGTAAAACCAGTGAACCTAACAACAAGATTTCAGCTTTCTAATGTCATTACAGAAAAGCTTATTTCCTTTAATAATAATAATAAAAAACATTAGTTTCTTTTTTTTACTGGAAATTAGGATAAAGAGAATGGTCTAATCCACTATTAAAAACTTTAACAAAGGAAATGCCATTGCAAATAAAAGCTTCTCTCTACTGCTTGTAGAAAGGTCTAGCTAGACTGACAGCAGATGATGAAGCAATAAGCAGTATTCAAAGAGATTTCTGATAGTGATATTTCAGGTCTTTCTCCCTGTAGGCTGGCTACAACACATCTGTAGAAGTTGAAAATTGTCTCCAAAATTATTCCAGTTACTCACCACGCAGGCTGTCTCTTGTCATTAAGAGTATGTCAGCGTTCCCATCCTAAATCTTTAGAATCAAAGCTCTACAGTTCAACATCTTAATAAAAAACAAAAAAGCCTGGCCCGAGGCTAGAGCATGACATCCAAGGTATCAGCCTGAAAACTGAAAGTTACCCATATCATCTTCTCCCTCCCCAAATCTATTTTATTTTGCCTTCAGCTTTCTTGAAAACCAGGAATTTGCACTTTAAATTCCAGGCAAGTATTAGAAAGATTAAGATGTCATTAGAAAAAAAACCCAAAACTATTTTAAAGAACTATTTAAAAACTATTATATAGGAAGAGAAGTTTTAAATCTGGTAGTCAAGTTTGAAGTATGGTAAGTATAGGTAGTACTAAAATTTCAGCTCATGTTCTGAAAGACCTCAGCTGCTGAAAAGCCAGCCCTGAAAAAGCCAGAATCATCTTCATTTGAAAATCCTTACAATCCTACCCTCCTCCTAACAATCCTCTGACCTGCATATCACATATGCTGTCTCTGTATGCATAAATTATGGGCATTTTTAAGTTCCTTCATAGAGTCTCTCCTTTATTATATTAATTATTATGGGGAAAATTGCTTTGCTACCCATTAAGTTGCTAACTGTACACCTTCTCAGCAGCACCACTTCAGCAGGTCACAGGTATGGCTGTACATCTTTTGTCATCATGCATCAATTAACACGAGCAACCCAAATATCTGCTGTGTGGAAAAAGGAACTTCCCCACCTCCTCTATATCATTTTGTCTCATACCACAATATAAAGCCTGGGAACTACCAATTATTTCAATAGAATTTGTATATACAAGTCAAATAGAAGATGTGTTACACAGATCAGAATAATATATTGGAAAGGAGAATTTGATTGCACAGAAGCTTGTTTAAGTGACTTTTGCCCTTTACTTAAATGTATGGAGAGCAACAAACCTAGGACTTTCATCATACTTGACAAGAAAATAGGAAGCCAAATGTGGTATTTTGCAATATATTTTAAGTTTCTCAGCAGCTTAGCATTCAAGTACCTCATATGTGGCATTGAAAATAGTTTGCTTATGTTTTTGTTGACAATGCAAATTTTGTGAAAAAAACAGATACTCACTGAAACTACATTCACAAAGTCGTCATCAGACAAGGTCTCTAACATCTCAATGACCGAGGTGCGGATGAGCTTCAATGTCAATCCACTGACACTCCCGCTCCTAACAAGATGATAGAAATATTGAATTTAACAAATTTTATTTAAAATGTACAAAGAAAATACAGAGCACCGGTCAGCACGCTCATCAACTTTCCCACTAAAATTGCCAATAATTCTCCTGAATTCTCCAACTCATCATTAGTGTTATTACATTATCATAATAATAAATTAAGTCCAAAACTGGCATTCAAAGCTCCAGTCCTGTGGCTGAGATGAAGTCATAATGGTACCTCACCTCCTCATTTTCATTTCAAGAAACCTGAGAGAGTTTTCCACCTCCAACCAATGCATTATGTAAACATTTTATACTCCTACACACAGATTTACAGCTTTAGATTTTCAGATACCCAAATGACAGCTTGTTTGATTCAAGGCAAAACCTAAACTGAAGTGAAGAAATAACAAATGTTGATAAAACTTACTGCTGATATGAAAGCACTTCACCACATTTAAAAACATAAAATGCAAATTCTCTTACAGAGAATTTTTTCAGCATAGAGTAATCTGTTTTACATGTCAGGTTCAATGTTTCCTTCAGTCCCTCAACATTAGCTAAACAAACAAAGCCTTGCCAAGGCAAAGAGAGTGTTTTTATTAATTTCTTTGCTCACTTTCTATTAATGTTTTATAGTAACCAAACTTGGCAATTTTTAGATATGTATAGTAAAACATGCAAAGTCTGCATACATTCGCATTTTCAGGCTCATGAAATGAGGATTAAATCTACTGTAATATTTGTGTTTTACAACAAATCTTTGCATGCACATGGAAATTTTCTGTTGATTACTGCAGTAATTAAGAAGTTGAAAGCAGAATATTAAAATGATTAAAAAACTCTTCCTTGTGCCCTGTTCAAACAACTTTCAGGTTTGGTTTGTGCTTTTTAGAACTATTTTTTCCTGTGTAGGTATTTTGTTCATACCAAGATTTTTGATCCTACAATATAAGGACTTCTTAATCCTCTTCCTTCTTCAGCATACAGATTTGTTCAACATATCTAAGTACTTTTATCCCTCTAATGTCATATCCAGACATTAAACACTTACGCGTCAACTAAAATAAGCATGTCTTTGGGAGATGCAGCTCCTTGGATATACCTGAAATAAATAAAGGGTATGAATGACACAAATTTGAAAACAGGTTTGTTGCATGTGATGAAAGACGCTCTGCGATCGCTAAGCTAAATCCAGCTAAACCAATAAAATCCTCCTGTTGTAGCTAGTAGAAAACCAAGCGCTATGATTTTCTCTCTTCCTGTGTCTTCTAAGTAAACCAAAAGTCAAGCCCAAACTGCATTAGGCAAGCCTGAAAATAGTATACACTGATCAAAATTTACTATTCTCAGATGTTGATAACTGAAAAGCATGAATGCTATTTCAGAGCTAAAGACCTTGATGACAGATTAATTATTACATCAGCCCAGTTTAAGGAAAAAATATTTTGTCCTTTGAAAGAATATATTCAACTAGTATGAATCCGAGTATCAATGTGCATTATGCCTTGAGAGGCTTACAGAAAAAAAAAAATCATGAGAAAGAATCTTACTGTTCTCTGTCTTTTACCAATCTAGTGATTTTTTTTGCTGGTCTAAATCACTGAGACATATTTGTAAACACTTGCAAAAGTCTGAAAGAATGGGTCAGTCTAATAATCTGCATTACCTTTGATTTTGGCACAAAATCAAAGTTTTTAATTGCTTTTTTCCTGTTTGATAGTTATCCTCCTATAAAAAGGTCCATGTAATGCAGAAGTCCAACACACTATAGTGCATGTTGCGTAACAAATAGTATGATTTGAAAATTTTTTATTTAGAAAAATTAACATATTTTATAAAAAGAAAATAGCAATATATAAAAGTAAGGACCATTAAATATAAATAACAAGAAAAAATTGTCTTTAAAGTCATATCTAGAAAGTAAAAGACATATATACATCAGTCCTTTAAAGAAAGCTTACCATGGCCTTCTGCGAACATCATACAGATCTATTTTGTTTGGAGTTCGACTTTTGTCTACCCATGGGGAAGCTAAAAAAGGAGAAAAAAAATAAAAGAAATTTATCTTGAGTATTTTAAATGCAACTGACTTAAATAGAAGCAGAATTTCAACCAAAGTACTTTAGAACATGAAATAATTTTTTTTTGGAAAAGAAAGTACTTAATTATAAATAAAATTATTAGTTAATTAATGTTGTATACAGTAGTACTGTGTTGATCTAAAGCTCAGCTACACATCTGAAAAATTATTCACTGACTCGAGAGCTTTACCTAAAAAATGTAAATTAGAAAAGTAACATGAAAGTATTGTATTTTCTGAAAATAAAATGAGATGGAAATATTTGAGTCTTTGTAAAGAAAATGCCAAGATTAATAACCTTTTGCAAGCATTTAATATAAGCTTTGCCATAATTTTAAACAAGGGTAGGCATCTTTTCCTTACTGAAAAACAAAACGAGCCTTTCAAAACCACTTGACAGCTCAACAAACACAAATAAAAATGTGAAAAGTTACATCAAATGAAATAATGTTTTGCAATTTGCTCTCTCACTGTATGCCAACAGCATTGGGAGAGCTATTTCCTGACATTAATCATTTTTCTGTCTAGGAAATAAAGAAAAATATATGCAGCTCCAGAATGCTTCCTGAAAAAGCATTCATCTAAGACAAATGGGAAGAACTGTGATATCTCTATCCATGAATATAAAAGAAGCTATCAGCTTAGAGTAGCTGCCTATTTCTGATTTTACTAAATAAACCCTTTCCTAAGTGACCGTAAGCTGACTTGGCATATCAGTTACTTGAACATTTAAACGGAACATAACCCACAGGACATTTATCAGTGTACATTTATCAGCCACAGAAAACATTGCATAGTACTGCACCCCAGAAGAACCTCAAACTCTATACCAGTATTGTCTGTGATCTCAGACTAGACCACCTGACTGGTCCTTTGTGATCTGAAAGGATAAGGGTCTTTGAAATTTCCAGAAATGAGAAAATATAATTTTTGAGACTGGTATATGTCAAATTTTTAACTTAATTTATTTTACTTAGGTATGAATATGTTAAATTTGCTGGTATTTTATGAGCCTGAAGCCATGGTTAGCACGTGTTCAATCATGAACTTTTTGTGTCCATCTAGAGTAACATATCCATTAGAATTCCATCTGAAAATCCATCCTTGAAATACATTCCCTGAGACTTGCAAAATCTGCATCTGGTGTACTCGTTTCAGTTTGTATTAGGAGTAGTTTAGGTAAAATAACAAATATAAATCAAGGTACTGACCAAAACTGCTATACCTTCGCCCTAACTTTCAGTCTTTCCACAAACATCCAATAATAGCCTATGCCCTATCAAATCTGTCCCTGTTGATCAACCCATATCTTGGACAGTCTTCATAAACAGAGAATTTTCTGAATGTATGCATCGAGATTTATTTCAAAACAACAGGTAAAATGCAATTTACACTGCTGGTGTGACAATAACTCTAAGCAATCTCCACTAAGAAGTGAATTAAAAGTTTTTTCTAAAGGTATTTTTTTCATATAAAAGATAAGTCCCACTCCTTAACTGCATTCTCCAAAGCAAAAAGATTCAAAGAGGATTTGAACACGGGAGCTGAAGAAGAATGCTTCTATCATTGTATTCTCCTATAACAGCAGATACTGACATAAGCATTCATTTAAATTGAATCTATTTTTTAAAGGCTCACAAAATTAACAGAGTAGCTCCTTAGCTAACATAAATTATCTACTGAAAACCATCACACGAACATTTAGCTACAATTTATCTGATATCATAACCTTCAAGAAGATGCTAGTGTAGCTTACTTTGCATACTATTTTGAACTACAATCTAAATTTTCTAAATTCTGAACTAAAATTTACAGAAATATGGATTAAGATAACATTTTGCCTATGTAACAGAAGACAATACAAGAAATAATCCAACTACATTTTTCTGCAAAATCAGAGCTACAAGCATATGCTAACCTGACAAGCAAACATGTAATTTCCTTGAGGTCAACACCAGTTGCCTAGACAGAACTCACTTCAGAATCGTGTCCTTTACATCAAATATAGTGTAGCAAATCTTTCAGAAATGTGAAGTGGAAGAATGAATACTAACCTAAACTTGTAAGGAAACATCAAATAATAAAATTTGAAATGCCTGAAACTTTCCCTAATATTTCCAAAAGCACCAAAAGGCTCTGTGTACCAAAAGCTGGTTTTTTTTAAACTTAATACAAACCAGAACAATGCTTTTTTTGATTCAGGTTTTCTTTCCTTTCTTTCTCTTTACGTAGAGAATGCTCAAAAATTCTGGTTGAAACAAAGTAAAAGGATCTGAAGACAAATCTTTTCAAATCACTCTTCAGAGGAGGTCCTTCCATTAAGACTCAAGCAACTAAATCTTGCACTCAGTTCTACCACAGTTTTTCAGTAATTTCCTGGATTGCAACAAAGCTCAAAATATCCCTTTCTGGCTACATCTATATTAGTGAGTTAAAAAGCCCAGTGGAAGGGAAGACATTCACCAGAACTAGACTATGAACTATTACAATGGTCCAGTCATAACCTTAGCTCACAAAATAAACTGTGAATAAACCACTCAGTGCATTCCTTACAGCCTATCTAAGCCTTTTGGAGATTACTGTGAGTGGTAACACTTACAGTTTTCATTTTGGGAGACAGACTGAGTGGTGAACGCAACAGCTAAATTCTACTTCTCTTGCACTAGCTTGGCCCTTGCGGTATGCACAGTCCCAGAAAGATTGTCAGCAGCTTCCGAGAGATCTGGAGAAGGTCTTTAAAAAATTTATTTCTCACCATGCCATTAAACCAGTATTTTCTGTGCCACATGTCAATAAGTTTCTTTTTCTTAATTAATATATTATCTTCTGTTGAGACAAATATAACAAGCACCTACATGCTTAAGTTTCCATGTGAGGAAATTTTTCTGGATTTATGCTGTGACTGCAAAATTTTTCAGCAGATATTAATGGGTGCTGGATCATATAAACACTAATTAAGAAATATAAAGTTTACTGATAAAACTAGTTCTATTGATCTTCAGAATGTTTTCTACAACAGTTTATATACTCAAATAGTAAGTCTGTGCATGGCTAAACATAAATAAGGACTCAGACCTTAGTATCTAAAACTTCATTCACACCAAAGAAGTGCTGAATTCCCTCTTCAACCTCAAGAATTAACATGACTAAATTACTCATTCACCCTAAGATCTCTCTGGATTAACACTTTTAATTTTAGATGGCTTTGAATGGTCTAAAATCTATTCACTGGTTTTGGTAATGTTCTGAGTATTTAAGGATTTTATTGAAATTGCTGTTACTAGGAAACTGAAATTCCCTTAGGACTTCTGACCTCCAGTGATCTAATTTTAATTTACCCTGGTTTCACCTTTTAAAAAATCATTTTTTAAAAGATGATAAATGTTCTCTATGCAAAAATAAGTAATTATGTATTTATAATTACACAGGACTGTACGGATGGAGAGCACTGAAAAAGACCTGTGTTGCCTTGGTCCGTATGCAGAACACGCTATAAAGCCATTTGGGGAAACTGGCTTACATCTTACTGACAAAAGCCATTACATGGTCTAAGATGAAAGCAAAATGAAATACACAAAAAGATGATTACACATTTTCCTAAAAAACTAAAATTGAAGATCAAGGATTTTGAGATTTACAGTTTTATTTATATAACCTATTTTTTAAAACATGTATTTTAATCAAATGCCTTGGAACCTGGAGCACTGAATGTCTTGAAGAAGTCAGCCTTACCGTGTTTCATTGCTGCATACTAATATCTTTAAACTATGTCAACACTACACAGTTCTCTGTTGCATACATTAGGCTTTGGTCATGTTCTCCTTTGATGATTTTCTTGTTTGGCATATGGTTAGATTTGATATTTTATAAATTATTCATTGGATTTGATATCCCTCCCACTTCTGCTGTTTGCATTATGGAGATACAGGCCTGGCCAGATTTCAAGCAAGAGTAACACATGCTCTTCTGTTATTTCTGCACATGTAGAGTGGAAGTCCTCAGTTTTCTTGATTACATGCAAAACCAATTCATGCAGTACAGAGGCTGTCACAGGGTAAAGCCTAAATAAAAGTATTCCTCAGGAAAAGAGACCTTGGCTACATCTGTCCATTTTTAATTCATTAGATGATTCCAGAGGCATAGGGGAGTGTCATGGGGGAGCCCTTCCTGAAAGTTCTGCTGAATGAGACCCCAGTTACATCTGCCCTGTTCTACTGGTAAGGTATGTCTGTGCAAGGAACAGACACACACAGATGTATTATTAACAGCTTTACATCCCTGTAACACATTTGAGGAAAGAGGCTAAAAGCTGATAGTAAGACAGGTAACAAATGCCAATCATCAAATCCCAGAAAGCATCATCTTATTCTCACTCAAACTTCATTACCTTTCCATCTAGGGTTACTAGGTAGTCAGCCTCAATATAACATTTACTAGGTTAGGCAAACAAGTATTTGTTAAAGTTTATTTTTACCCTGCTATCTCACAAGAAAAGATTCATGTGGATATTCAAAACATCCATAAATACGGATTACTCAGTTCCCCATGCCAGAGTCAATGAAGTCTGGTGCCAGGTTTGAGGTGCACCGTACAGCTTATACTTGGCCCTTAGATTTGTTTCATATTTTCTCTCATCTTTTAGTGGTCTTACGTGAACAAATCTGCATTCAGGTATGCAATAGCCCACTCTAGTTGGGAAACTAGTTAGGAAGAAATTTTTCACTTTGAGGGTGGTGAGGCACTGGAATAAATTGCCCAGAGAAGTTGTGGATGCCCCATCCCTGGAGGTGTTTCAGGCCAGGCTGGATGGGCCTTTGAGCAGCCTGGTCTGGTGGGAGGTGTTCGAGCCTACGGCAGGGGGGTTGGAACTCGATAATCTTCAAGGTCCCTTCCAACCTAAACTATTTTATGATTCTATGAGATGTAGTATTCCTCAGCTTACTACTCAGAAAGTCATGTGAATTTTTGTGTAGCAGTACCACCTTTGCAGAACTACATACTTATTTTTCAGTAAAAAGTGAAAAGTGATGAGACATGGTGGCTAAAAACAATAAACAGACATAACTTTAAAAGCCCCTAACGTTAATCATCATAAAGTGTTTTGCACCACTATACTTAGGATTCAGGGTATTTATATCATAATGATGCCTTGGATTAATAACTGATTAGTACTATCTCCCCAAGACAGACATTGTTCCTGACCAACTCTGTGCTACCACAGATGTTCAGTCAAGACTGAATGCAGCCACTTCTTAACTATTTTACTCAGAAATTGACTTAAAATTGACAAGAGCTCGAATTATCTTCAGGTAAAATCCATCTCCCATAGACAGCTCTGTTCAACGTCCTCTGTAACTTTTATAGCACCATCACCACATAGAAAAGAGGGGATAATCATCTCAGAATTTTTATTTCAGAATGTATTGCCTATGTGGTTATGAGCAATACTGGTCTCAGTTTCATCCCAAATCAGTTCAGCAATGAGTTTTATACAGGAGCAGTCTGTACGCAAAAAAATACATTGCTTTATTGGTCCCAGTATGCCAAAAGAAACAAAAGCTATTTGAACGTGTAATATATACTGCAGTCTGCAACTTAAAAGTAAACCCTCAAATGGCTCTGTGTTATCTTAGTTCGGAGGCAAATATTTCTGCTTCTGCATCTATAAACTGAATTGAATCCTCAATAAATGATTTGCTCACATTGGTTTTATCTGGACCAGCGACCATCCCCCCAGAGCGCGCTGGAGTATCAGACCTTGAGGAGAAGAGGTACAGAAGTAACCAGATGTTTTGTTGTTTTTAGTTGTTGTTGTTTTTCCTTTTCTCCTATAAGAGCAAATTCTGGAGATTTCAATTGGTTTCATGAAAATACAGAGATGGTATGAACTTCAGCATGTAGGTATGGTGGCCTGCTGGCTGCAATTTCATTAACTCACTAGAAATAACACATTGTCCTGTAACTGGGTGGATTGGCTAGCACAACTACAACATTCAGATCATCGGTTTTGAAAAATGAGCCACAATTAAATATATTGTAAGATTTTCCATACCATGAGTATGGTTAGGTCCAAATCATGTCAGCCCATGTCCTTTCCTCCCTGATGTCAGCGAAGAAAATGAATTGAACAATGCTTAAAAAGGCTTGTTTCAATGTAAATAGTAAAACTATCTAACTTACACACTAATTGCACTAATTAATAATTTATAAGCTGCATTAATGGGAAAGTTTTGGGTTTTGTTTTGTTTGTTTGTTTTTTTTACTTTAAAGGCTCCTTTAAATGTTGAGTTGCTAACAGGAACTGACAGCTATAAAATATAAAACCTTTTGTAAAAAAAAAAAAGTGAAGTTCTCAGTTTTTCAAGGCTTTTGATTCATTTTGTATGGATTTTTTAGGCTTTCTAGTCTCTTAGTATCTGCTTCAGTAATGACTTTCTTTGGAGAGTTCAATATCATGGCTGCGACAATATTGCTTACTATTAATGGTTAACACAAGAGCAGCTGTGCACAGCAAGTCCTTCATTTGGAGAGATACCATTTTATTTTATTAGAAATTGATTTTTAAAGTCCTTCCATTATTAATTTGTCTAAGCAGGGAATGCTCCAGTAGCTGAAACCTGCTTCACTCATACCTGGAAATAGGTTCAAGATTTTTTTTTCTTATTTTTATTTTAATGAAAGGGAGGAGATAATACTAACTCTTCTCTATCCATATTTTTAACTGAAGAATTTTTAAGACTTTAGGGACAAAATTATTTTTCTGGATAATCAGCGCTGCAGCATTAATTTTTCTTTAGCTGTGAATTTCTCCATTTAACACCTTGTAAACCCTAATTACATAGGAATATCCTAGTAAAATACTGGCATGAGCAATGTAAAGAAACTTTTCTCTAATTAATTAAAGTTCCCACCATAATACACGTATTTGTTACATAGATAAACAAAGTAAGGCTAAGTACAAGGCAAATCTACAGTAGAAAAGGGGAAAAATACGAGAGTTCTTATCGTTGCACTTTTCAGCACTGGTATTACACAGATCCTGAGAAGATTAACACGCCTGCTGATGTTTAAACAATATGATGAATTTAAGTATGAGTTAATGAATATAATAGCACACTGAATCTTAAAAAAACCCTTGGTGTTACACATATTCCTGGCTTGAATCCCTAACCTTCAGAGGATCACTGAAGAAGCCTTTTTATCTTTCTATACCTGTTTCTTTTATCTGCAAAATGAGGACAGTGATATTTTTATTGCTTTTAAAACAGAAGATGATTTGGGGATGAAAATTAAGCTGTGTTATATGCCATGCAGTATATATATGCCCTGCAGCATAGCATAAAATAATCTAGGGCTGTTTGAGAACATGAAGGCTCCTAGAACAGGACTGGAGAACCTTGTAGTACAGAAGAAACAAAACAGGGTCCAGTGGTGTCCATTGGGAAAGGCTGCCAGCACGCGTTGTCCCTTCAGTCACATGGGACTCTCTAAAGGATGCTAATAAAACTCTGGCTTGTTCTGTGTACTAGTACAGATATACCTCTAAAAGTGAGGGAGCAGACGAGTTTAAGAAACACCTGTATGCATGATTAAGGCATGCTCAGATGTGCTTAAAGTAAGAATTAAGATTATGTAGGCACTCAATTCCAACACCACAATCTTGTTCAGTATCTACTCATTTAGCCAAAAAGGACTTTAACTTCACAGATACTTTGCAACTTGAATTCAATACTTCTCAAGTAAGCAGAGCCGTATCATCTCCATAAAGAATAGGACTGCCAACATCTCAAAATGCTACTTCATGTCTAGTACACCTGGAAGCCTGGCAAAGAATCAGTCTCCTTAGGAAATACTATTTATCTTCATGAGTACGAAGTTCCTAATGTTCACCTAAGCAGTTGATATTGTAGCACTTTTACTGGCTTTCTCGTAGTTACATGAGCCTGGGCACAGGCTACCCCTCTACCCACTTCCTTTCATCTCCCATCCTTCTTCTCTAACATGGGTAAGGTCAAAGAAAGATGACAAATATGTATATCCAGGTTATGTGATAAGAGAAGAGCCACAGAGCTGCAGGTTGGAGGCTGCTTTTTCCTCTATAGAACAAAACAAAACAAAACAAAACAATATGACAGAGAGAAGTCACAGGGCTATGCAGCATTTCGGGAGAGTGGAAGTTGCCAGACATACCGCATCGGGAAAGAAAGTTTTAAATTTAACTTCCCATAGGCCCTTGTTAAATCTCCAGATGGAAGTGGGAAGATTTGGAACATCTGGGGACAGGACAGCATTTCTTTTTCAGTTTTATTTTTGTTATGAATTGCCTCAACTTTTTGGATCTTGATCAAGTGTGGCACATTCCCATCTTCAGCACACTGCAGACCAAATACCGTCACACTGAGTCTAGGTTCAACATTTCTTCATAAAAGACACTGAATCTATTCACGCATTGTATAAACCCCACTAACTGGAACCTGAAACTATCCATATCAGTGCTACCCTTTCTGGTATTACATTTGACAAATATTATTTAGTATACTTCCCTGAGTCAGCTGAGTCGGTGATACTGATTAAACAGTTTTTTTACTAAACACTTTTTTTACTAAACATTCGTCTAAATCAAGAGAATGTTTTCATTTGAGTAATCCTTTGCAGCCAAACTTTCTTGAGTGTATTTATTGCTATAACTAGAAAGCCTCCTATATCATATTTAACTGCAAATAAATGTCTGCTGTCTGCAGTCCAAAACAAAATGCATCCCTTACAAAGAATCTTAGCCTTACAAAAAATAATTAATAAAGAAAGGGGTAGTATCTGGCAAAAGGCACATAAATACAAAGTGTTTTTTTAATTTGTTTAATTAGTAATTGCTACAGTGAAAATAATATGCTTCCCATTGCAGTATTTTAATGAAACATTGATTAACAATTATAATGCTCATTACACCTATAATTGAGAAGGACTTCAATATTAAAAAAGGAATTGGTTGGTTTGTACCTACACTTCTTAGTAGCCTGCCAAAAATTTGATATTAAATTTTTCTTTCAGATAGCTGCTTTCTAAAACCTAGCAATAAAATTAGTCGGGTAGATCCCTCACAAAATGTAAGTAACTTAATATCTGCCAAATCATATTAAACTATTTTAATTAAATTAATTTATTTTTGTGTAACAGACTTGTCCACTGCTCTGTGGTTAATTACAAATTAAATTTGCAGTCTGATCTACATTAAAGTACCTTTCTGTCTACATGGAGTCAATGAAGCTCTACACGTGCAAGCCCACAGGGAATGGATTAAAGATTTTTTTTTAAAAAAAAATTAATTATTCAAACTCCTGCCACCAAAGAAAAATCTCTTTGGAAAAAATATTATTAAAAAACCAAACAAACAAACCAACCCCAAACCTGATGTACATTACAGATTCTAGGTGGTTCTGTTTTAGCAGGAGGGTTATTCAGGTGACTTCCAAAGATTTCTTCCAACCTCAATCGTTCTGTGATTATGGTCACTTATTCTTACCTTTTCAAAAGGCATCAGACATTCTGTATTAGATAGTCTATATATGGTGAAAGAGACATATCTTTCCAGAATATTCATCCATTTCAGGTGTCTGTTTTGAGTATCTTATCCTCTGAGGATGATCATATTTCCCTTTTCTTTTAAAGCTGAAAGTTTTGGATATTAAAATACTATGTTGTGATATTTGCAATTTTATGTCTTTGCAAGTTTCAGTTGGATTGAAACAAATTGGTAATTTCAATGATCTTGCTAAAATGCTGTCAGGTTACTGCTTTTAACTTGAATCAAAACCTACTGAAACCCTATGTCTGGACTAGAATTAGGCATGCGTCTTCTTAAAATGACTTAAAAGCTAATACTGGTTTCTAGAATGAGAAGTCTAAACTCAGAAATTAGGCAGGAAGATGTACGCCTACTAGTACTACTGAGAAGGTGCTTCAACATTTATAATAATTTGTGCTCTCTTGCCATCTCCCAGAGAATCCAAATTGTAAACTTGGTGGCTCACAGTTTTCCCAATGAAACTCTTCTGATTTTGTTTATTGTTTCCACAAACTTGCCTTTCAGAATTCCACAATATCAAATTGCAGGAGGGTTTTCTTAAAAAAACACTCACAAAATACATTTCAGCTTACTTTTGTGGTAGTGGTGAAAACCCTTGTGTTATACATAAATAATAGAAAATGTTTCCATTGCAGGACAAAGGCTGGAAACTTCTACAATAAACCTGGTGTATTGTGTAAAGAAACTAGAATTGAAAACACGTATTCAAGACAACAGAGCCCTCAGAACAAAACAAAAAAAAAGGAAAAGAAATTATTTATATTCCCAGTCCTATCCTGCCTTCTGCAGACAAGTCAGCTAAAATTCTGTTTGCAAACTGAACATTAAGAAACAGGAAAGGTTTTCTCATACAAGTTACATGTGGGAGATATTCAGAAAAGCTGATTGTGATTTCCTGTTGAAAAGAAGAAAAGAAGCTGTAACTAATTCCCCAAAATGCCACCATGTAAACCGGGATTCCTTGTTTTCTGAGGCGACTCACGATAGTCTCTGAGCATGCACTGGACAGCGGGGCAGAATAATGACCTCAAGGTCCCTGTGGCTGCAAGTCAGACAGGATCATACACAAAACAGTATCATGTCTAACAGAATGCAATACGTATTCACTACATGCCTTTATGTCTGGGTCCGGCTTTTCTGGGCAGGCTTGTCAATACAAAGAACGTAACTGAAATTCTGATTTCAGGAACATTCTGGCACATGCATATTTAAAACTGCTCATATTTTTACCCATTTTTTTTTTAATTCACAGATTTCAATGCCCGTTGAATTTGATTTTACTGAATCTGATCTCATCCATCACATTTTATCCTCTTGCTATGGAAATTAAGTTTAGTACCAAAAGCTTAAACAACAGAAATCCCTCCCCTATAACTTCATGAGAACACTCTATTTACCTGCATACCAGTCACAAAGGATTCTGTGCGTACTGCTTACAAGGTTAAGGGTATGAGCAAAAACAGCATCTGGTAATGGTTTGCTTCTAATGTGAAGACTGAGGCATTACAGTTGGCTGTGAAAAAAGTCACTTAAAATGTCAGAGCCATTTGATCTCAATGACTTGACAATTTCTGTTAACTCATTTAAAAAATGTTAACGTACTTTAGCTATTGTTAAGAATTATTAAATGTCAAAAAATTTAAATGAAATGCTCAGAAAATATCCAAAGTTTGGGCAACTGTATATTGTGTATTAAACCTGTGCCAGTTCACATTTTTTATGTTAGTAGTAGGACTGCGTTAATGACAGGTGAAATGGACAATTTTAACTTGAACAGAAAAATTTCGTCATGCAGAATCCAAAGTACTTGCAACCTAACTTCATTACATCCAGTGTAATAATTTTCAAAATGTTTGCAAACAACAACTGCCTGGCCTGTACCTAGTTTTTGCACAGATGGATGAACACAGACAGAAAACATATGGAGTCTTCTTTTCATCCTCAGTCAATAAGCCAACAAATGCAATTTAGTTTCTGAGCAGAAAGAAGATGTCTGGTGCTACTTTGTGTCAGCAAACATTATTTCCCCTTTAAGCAAGAGGGAAATTGTAAAGGGAAATTAGAAGAGATTATGGAATAAATTGTAGTCTCACGCAAATATGCTTGTTTCTCCAGATAAAATCAGTCTGTTCCTTAAAAATGAAGGGGCCTACGTACACCAACAGGCTCTGAAGCCTCCTGGGCAATCGGTGCCTGTGTTCAAGCTCACATTTACATGGTGAAGATGTGTAACCTGGGACTAGAGAGTTGCAGGAAGAGGAGAGGGACAAAAAGCTGCAAGAAATCTCTTGGGAGCCTCTGCCTCTTGGCTTGGGAGCTTCACTTAAGATCAAGCCCTTATTCCTTTCCCGAGCTACATTGTGTGGAAGTCCGTGTACCATGTCGTACTTTGCTGATCCTGACCCTGACTCAGGGACTTCCCGGCTTGACCTCAGAGCTGCCTTGTCAATATGGACTTGTTGGGCTGACATGTGAAGCTGACCCCAGCACAAGCACTGCATATACCAGGAGATGTAGATATGTTCAACTTTTTTAACCTTCTCTTTTCCACAGATTAATACTTGTGTTGAAGAAAAAATAAGAAATAACACCTTAATTCCTAAAGCAAGCACTGAGCACACTGTTACTCTGAACTGACAGTAATAGAGTAAGATTGGAGCTAAGTAGAAAAGCTTTCTCCTTGTGGATGAGTACCTTTGCCCTGGCTAATCCATGAGCTGTACACTTCCATACTGGCCCAGCAGTGCTGGTCCTCTTTGACACAGTCTACGTGGACAGATACTGCAAACACAACTAGACATTGTATGAAAACAATTACATGTGATGTTGTTTCTGCTGTTCTGAATGACAGCATTAAGATTTTTAAGTGAGTTTTTTTCAAGTTTTCTTTTGGAAGTGGAGGAAAACACAGAGTGACAAGGAAAACTACTACGATGGAGACTAAGCACCCCTCCATTAGGTATTTATACACACTTGTAAGATCCCTCTGAATCTCATCTTCTCTAGATTGAAAGCTAGCTTTATCAGCCTCTCCTCATATGATAGATCCTCCAAGTCCTTAGTCATCTTTGTGGTTTTTCAGTAAGTCCCTGCCTCTCTTGTACTGGGAAGTCCAGAATTGGATCTTTCACTCCAGATATCTCACTAGTGTTAAGTTAAGGTGAAAGACCACCTCCCTCCACTTGCTAGAAGTGCTCTGCCTAATGCAGCCCAGGCTGTCATTGGCCATGTCCAACTTGTTCATCAGGACCCCCAGATTTTATTCTGTAAAACTATTTTTCAGCCGCTCAGCCTTACATGTACTGCAGTTATTTCTCTACAAGAAGCAGGACTTTGCATTTCTCTCTGTTGAACTTTCCATGAGATTTCTTTCAACTCAACTCTCCAGCCTGTTGAAGTCCTTCTGAATGGCAGTACAACCATCTTGTGTATGAGCCACTCCCAGTTTTGTACTATCTAAAGACTTGCTGAGGGTGAACACTGTCCCATCATCGAGATCAAAGATGTTGAATAACGTCGGCCCCTGTTGAATAACATTGAATCCTGGGGTACACCACTTTTGACTGACCTTTGGCTGGACTTCATACCACTTCTAATAACCCTTTGAGACCAGAAGTTCAGGCAGTTTTCCATCCACCTCACTGTCCATTTATCTAAGCCATACTTCATCAGTTTGTCTATGAGGATGTTAAGGGAAACTGTGTCAAAAGATTTCCTCCTGAAGTCAAGAGAAATAACAACACTGCTTTTCCTTCACCCACCAAGTCTATCATGTCATCATAGACAGTTATCAGGTTGATCAAGCATGATCAACCCCTTTCACCCATACCGACCACTCCAAATCACCTTCTTGTCCTTACTATGCTTCAAAATAATTTCCAGGAGGACTCGCTCCATCACTTTCCCAGGGACAAAGTTGAGTCCCACACCTTGCAGTTCCCCAGATCCTCATTCTTGCACTTCTTGAAGATAGAAGTGACATTTGTTTCCCCAGGAAAGAGGGAAACTCAGGAACCAGTCCTGGTTTCCATGACCTTTGAATGATAATCAAGGATGGCCTTACAATGACACAGAATCATCGAATCATAGACTACTTAGGGTTGGAAGGGACCTTAAAAGGTCATCTAGTCTCCCCTCCCCTGCAATGAGCAGCCTGTCCTCATAGCAGAGGCGTTCCATCCCTCTGATCATTTTTGTGGCCCTCCTCTGGACCCGCTCCAACAGGCCCATGTATTTCCTGTGCTGGACGCCAGTACTCCAGGTGGGGTCTCATGAGAGTTGAGTGGAGGGGGACAATCACCTCCCTCAGCCTGCTGACCATGCTTCTTTTGATGCAGTCCAGGATACTGTTGATCTTCTGGGCTGTGAGCACGCATTATCAGCTCATGCGCATGTCCAGCTTTTCATCCACTAGTACCCCCAAGTCCTTCTCAGCAGGGCTGCTCCCAATCCCCTCATCCCCCAGCCAGTATTTACAGTGGGGGTTCCCCCAACCCAGGTGCAGGACCTTGCACTTAGCCTTGTTGAACCTCATGAGGTTCACATGGGCCCACTTCTCAAGCCTGTCCAGGTCCTGAAATCCACCAGTCCCCTCAATACTCATGGGTGCATCCCATTAGGTCACAAGGATGCATGTCCAGTTTGTTTAAATGTTCCCTAACCTGACCCTCCTCCACTGAGGGCAAGCCATCCTTCCTCCAGAATTTCCCTCTGATTGCAGAGGCCTGTGATTACTGAGGGTTGGTCTAAGAGTAAGGACTGAGGTAAAGAAGGTAATGAGTACCTTGGCCTTTTCCATGCCTTTTGTCAACAAGTCCCCCATCCCAGCAGGAAGCAGCAGGCCCACATTCTGCAGGAAGTCCATATTTTCCTTAGTCTTTCTTTTGCTGTTGATTTTCCTGTAGAAGCTCTTCTTGTTGGCCATCATATCCCTCACCAGACTCAACTCCAAGTGGGCTTTGGCTTTTCTAACCATGTTTCTATATGCTTGGATAGTGTCTCTGTATTTCTCCCAGGTCACCTGTCCTTGCTTCCACCTCTTGTACACTTCATTCTTAAATTAAGAATTTTATCAGGTATCTTCATCACCTGGAGATAGAGATTCCTGTCTTGATTTTGTTACAACTCCATAAATGTATGTAAAAAGGACAATGCATTCTTACAATGCTGAAACCACCTCTTGAAAGAAAGACTTATTTGTGATATACAACTTTAAACGTAAGAATGCATATATATTACATCCTTCCTAAAAGTTCCATTCACTTTATGTGTTTATTCTTCTAAGCTCTTTTATTAAACTACTGTTTACTTACTCCTAAGTTAGTTAGAGCTCACAGAATAGCTAATAGAAATCTCAAAATTGCTCTTGGCATCTTCATATCAAAATGGATGGTTGCCAGCACAGCAAAAGAGCATAGCATTTCTCTTCACAAATACGCTGCCACAAAACTAATGAAAATGTTGGTACTAAGTACTCTCACTAATCTTTAAAATAATTTTGGGCAAGACACACTCTTAAATTATTTAAAGAAGAAAAAGTTCAGTGTGAGGAGACTCATACTGACTCTTTAAATCAAGCTGATTGATTAAAACCCTAACTGAAAGAGGTGATAAAAAAGGCTTGAAGCCCATGGATGTATTCTACATCTTTGGCCATTTCTGTCTTGATGTTTGAGAATGAGAGCTGAACTGGGTATATTCTAGGGAAAAATATTTAATAAACAAAATGAAGCAAGTAATGTATTAATTGACAAAGAGAGAAGCTGACCTGAATGCAGCCTCTAACATTTCTACTGGGGCATACTGTAAGCTAAACATAGGATGTTTACGTGCAGTTCCCTTTTATGCCTGCCACTGGTTCTGCTATCACAGCAAATATCAACATATATGTGTGTTTATGTATATATACTTAGCTTTCTTGCACATCTGGATCTATCCATCTACACAAGTATCTTCCTAAATCTGGCTTGCCTGGATTACATATTTTCTTCTTTTTCAAAACAAAACTAAAGGGAACACCACGTAGAATGTGGTTTTCTCCTCAGTAAAAAAGATGTTTTGCATAAGGAACATTTGATTGACTAATTACATCATAACATCAAAGGAAGTGAATACTTTGGCTCCATTACTTCCTCTACCTGATGCTCTAAGCTATTTTTGTAGAAGAGTTTCCTATTTTTATTCTGTGGCATCTAATTACTATTGTATCTAAGCTTAATACCATCTATTATAGTGTATAAAGAAGAAGGTCTGAGGAAAGCAACTGGTCTAAATGCAATGTGTCTCCACCTAGGTCACAGTCAGAAGGAAGCTGCCTTGTCCTCTTCATAGAGACAAGGGAACACAAATGTACTGAAGAGGCAGACAAAGCACAGCTGAAAATTATATGAAATCATATACGTGATGCTAGCGGAGTATATAGAATATATGTAGGAAACAAGGAGATCTATGTAATAGAAAAATCTCATATTTCACACATACTTTCCACCCATGGGGTCGCTCATAGAAAGATTCTTTCCTGTTGCTAGTTACTATGGTGACAAGGACAGCCCAAGAGCCTACTTAGGACAGAAATGATGTACTGTCTAGCCCATTACTCAGGGCAGTGGCATACTATCAGAAAAAAACATTAGTTCAAGAGACCTGTGATTGAAGACACCCTCTGTAGCTTAGAGGTACCAAAGACTGATTCTTTTTAAGGGAGGAAAGACTGAATGGAGATAGTTCAGCTAATAATGAGCAGACTTATCTATGCATTTTAATTTTGGGGTTTGGCACTTCCAAATACTTTCCCAAATATCATCACTATGGAGAAATTAATCTCTTTGAAGCAGGCTTACCTAAGGCCAATATAAGGAAGCAATGTTTTACAATTTAGATCACTTTCAAAAAGCAAATGTGAAAAGCATCCATTCCAGTATATGAAACTTAATTTCATTTTCAGAACATTTGTGTGTGTCAGATAGGCCTCTGCAAACTGAGACAGAGTTTACAAAAGAACAAAGCTGGAAAAACTTGTGCTGTGTGCTGTGTGGAAAAACCTATTCTAAAAATCTAAAACCCAAAGGGCTTACTGATTTGAGCTCTAAATGGAAGGAAGTGGAAAGGACAAGATGCACAGAACAACGCACAGACAACTTAAGGGCTCTCAGGCTGCTCCAGGTTACACTCTGTGTGTGTAAAATTTAACAATTAGGGAATTACCCAGCAATTTTTGAAGTTAAGTTGTCAAAGCACTAAGCTAATAAGGACTTAGGCACTTAGCTGTGGAATAAGCAGGAGGTGTGCGGATCTGAGTTTCATACTAAATATAAATTTGTGTTTAGATGAAGTATATACAAGCAACATATCCACCTGAAAAAATAGGGAAAACAAGCTTCTCCCATTTTACAGAGATGCCTTCAGGAAGAATACATAGAGATTCTGAGGCTCCTGTGTTGTGTGTGTAAACAACTGGAGGAGACAGGTTAGCTAGACATAAGAATATATTTTTCAGTATACAAGATAATCTTACACTTGAAAATTAATTTCCTAGAGATCACCACAGAGATGTATTTAAGAAACACTTCTTTTTCAGCACTTAGAAACCATCACTATATAGTAAGTGGTGACAAATAGTGACCCCAAACACAGTACTAATAGATCCCAAAAGTATTGAAACACAACACTTGGAAATAAGAGAGATATGAAATTAGCATATTCAATATTATTTTTTCTGCAACATCCCACTGTATTTATTATTTATTCCATCAGCACCTAGCATGGCAAAACAAACAGGATTCAAATGCTATGAGATATTTCTTCCTGTAAAGTAGCCTAAGGCAATTTCTCTGCCTGTGCTAGCAATTGCGCTAATGATACAGTAACAGCTTTAGAATAATCCCTCTCACCCTCAGAAACACCAACAGTCTTATATAAACAGAAGAGAAAGGATTTCAAGGGATCTCAGATGTCTTCCTTAACCAGCTGTAGACAAGAGACAAGACACTGCACACAACTGTCTTTCCTGTAGTGGGCATGGTATTCTGTCATTGATAACAGCATCACTTAATGAGAAGAGCAGCAGCACAGGCAGTATGCCTTGCCATAAAACTAGCCTTTCCACTAGCTAGTACATGTCAAAAATCAAAATAAGGCTACTGATGACCTAAATTCAGTAAAATATACATCTATTTAAATTAATTATTGTGATCCAGTAAAGGAATCTTCAACAGGTGGAACAGAGGCTGGTTGAAACAACCAAGTTGTATTCATTAACCTTAGCTCTAATAGCAAAAACTTAACTGTCAGAGATTGTGGATTCTGCCAGCAGGACATAAACATAGCATGGTGCAGGCTGAATTTTCACTGACTTTAACCATAAGGTTATCAGTCTAGTCAGTGAGTAACTACTTTTAAAACTAGACAGGTACAAAAATCTCACTGGTAAATATTCAACTGATTATCTACACAACACATAGAAAACAATATAAAATAATATTTAACTGTTCAGCTTTTCAAAGGACATCATCTTCTGTTCATCTTACTGTAAAAAATACTAGTTGCATATTTCACTTCTGTTTTTTTCCCCTTCATACTTGCTTCATGCCAGAATAATTTCACAGTCTTTGAGTTACTTCCTATATACAGAAACCCCATCTATGTAAGAAAGTCATCTTTGGTTATCTTTTATTGCTTGTAAATAATTCAGAATATTTTTAAGGCAATATGTGACATAGGACAGTTCTTTAGGAGACTTCAGTTACCTGGGTAATACCTAGCGAGGCCAGTTGCACTGCCAAAAACCTGCCACAATAGAGTGGGGTCTTCTTCTCTGTTCCGCTTGAATACATCATCCAACGCTGCAGTCCAGTTGAGTTCATTTAACACTATCGTTGCTGTCAAAGATAAAACATATTTGGTATTACAAAGTTACATCCTAACACAAACAACAATGCCTACAAAAAGCAAACTGAACTACTGCAGAAAGTAATAACATTTCATTTAATTAATCAACAAAGTACATTTAAAGAAACACTCCTCTTCCTTGGGAATTTAAGTTCCTCATGCTCTGTTCTTCCCCTTGCGTTATTTGTATGCAATGACTGGTTGTTTATTTGCAGAGCCAATATCTTCTACAAATACTTTGTTTCTGAGATGTCACTCTAATTGCACTTCCCAGTTATAGAAAAATAAATGCAAGCATATAAATTTGATGTTTCTACTAATTACAATACACTGCAATAAGAATAACTAGAATGATGTCAACAAAAGTAGGTGAGTCTCTTATAAAGGTAAGAAAGATGTCCCTTTCCAAATGGATGCTGTAAGAGGATTATATGGGAAAAAGACAATGATGAGTTATTTGAATTGTAACATTAACGTGGGACCGCATGCACAATAATATTCATTATTGCCTGCTAAAATTATCTTAATGTTCATAGATGTGATCACTTACAAGAAGATCGGCAATGTGAACATTAGTATTTATGAGTTGGGTCAGTTCCACAATGAACTTAAAATACAAGGAGATTCACATTTCAGCTAAACACTATGTGGCCAGTTATACAGAAACTTATATTCACAAAGTTGTCCTCTGCCAAAGCTTATTTTAATCAATCAAATATATTCTATAACCAATCAAACATATACTATATTAGTATGTTCTATGCCTTTTTCAAAAAAAGATATGTTGGGAGACTTACTCTAAAATTGATGAACACTGCTACGGTAATAGTTAATTGACTATCGTCAGTAGTCAATGAAATTTTATTGTGATACAGGGTATCTTATGATATAACTTCTGATCAATCATACTTTTCACCTCATTTAATCAGCTGGAAATATCTCATTAATTTCCCCCCAAAATATTAATAATGTTAGTCAATAACAGCTATGCAGTTAATTAGAAAGAGCAAGGGCTTTTGTTGGTTTGGTCACTAATTCTTTCTTTTGTGTTGCCTAATGACATTGTAAGTAATGTTTCTAAAAGTGAAACATCCAGATCAGCAAGCCAAGAGTGGAAAGGGAATTGAAGGGGAAAAAGCATTTGAAAATAGCTAAAGATGTAGGTATGAATCCTACAAAAGTCAACACTGTAATACAGATCCTGCTTACGCTGTGATATTGTGCACAGAAAAGAAAATTCAAGTTCTCTTGCAAATGGGCAAGTCAAGCTGACATAAAACCAGTTCATGTTTCAGGCACATGAATGGCATCATAGGGCAAAATTTAGTACACACATCTACATTCTAGTCCTCCGCTACTGTGAAAAAAAAGAAACAAGATAAACAAGAACAGGTTGAAAGATAACATTTGACAGCCCATTTCCAAAGTGAGGTTGTTAACAGGTACTGGAGAAATGAGATCACAACATTGAATTTTATAGGTTTGTTTGTAAAGGTTAAGCAGAAAAACACTACACCATGTGTTTTGCAGAAAGGTTTATCTGTTATTTTTTTCAAAGTATTTTTAAGATAATATTACTCTCCGAAGATATAGCTTTTATAGAAGTATCAAATTAAATTTCCAACTCTTGAGATTCCCTGTAAGCAGGTACTGTATACTTGTCTCTTTGTCAAGTAGATAATTATAAATATATGTTTACTTAAGAAAGAGGAATGATTCCCTGAGGCACCATGAGAAGTTAATTATCATTTTAAAATGGTTACTGTTCAGTTATCTCTTTCAGATCCAGTTTGATCTACTGTGCAATTAAGCATTAAGTACAGACTTTCTCAAGTTAACTTTGTTTCAGATCGTACTTCCAGAAGTGGCTCCATGAAATAATTAGAAGCTCTGCCATTTACTTAGACAAGAATTTCCTTTTGTGCTTGATTTTTTATTTTTCACTATACTGTTTCCTCATCTGATGTACAGAGTACTTGGCCCAGTGGAAGCCTATGCCAGTCGTTCCTGGTGGCATTTAGGGCACCAGAGCTTAGGATACTTACTTGAGGCACATGGGAGACAATAACTTTGCAGCTGATAAAGCATTTAGGTTTCAGGGTCCTCTGTGAATTCCCAAGCCCCGTAACAATATAAACCAATGCATTTCTTTGGACTTGTGACCTGACAAAATTGCTGCAGCCTCTACCCCCAAATCTGTCAGTGACTTTACCACCTTGGTCAGACCACTGACATCCCTATACAGCAAAATTTTTAATCAGTTTAAAACAGTTAATCATGCTCATAAGTGCTTTTCTATATTGGTGGCCTTGCACCCCCTGAAAAGAACTCTTCACATATGAAATGTGATACAATATTTCTAAAGAGAGGCTTCTTTCAGGCAATAAGCTTACTAAAGAATAAACTATATTCAGTAAAGGTATATTAAACACATTATTGTACATTTACAAATACTGTTGCAAAGAGTGTCTATGTAACACCACCCAAAAATATATTGCAGTTATATATACATGTGTCAACCTATATGTTTTCACACACCTCTGCACATACAGTCATATATATATATAAAATACACGCATATAAAAAAAAAAAGGAGAAACTAAGAGACAATCTACAAATAGTAAAATGACTAAGTACTGAAGTACTGAATGGATATATTGGAACTAATAATTTCAGCATTTTATTAGACTTGTTGAGATTAGGCTATAAAGCAAGAAATACAGCTTACTAGATCTTATTTGTAATATTTGTGGAGAAGCGATGCTTTATAGTCAGTCAAGAGTTTTATATTCCTATTTATGTACCACTTTCCCCTTCCTCCTCCTCATCCTCCTCTACAACTTTCCCTCAGAGACAAATACAACACCCTAAAAATTCCAAGAACTTGGCAGCAAGGAGAAAAAAAACCCAGCACATGAAGTTGGAATTAAAAAAAATAAATAATGTGGAATTTAAGGTGAGCAACAAGAACAGAGCATCCCAACAGAAGTAAAATAAAATAAATCTGGGAAAAGGCTACTAACAGTATATAACATATCTGTTCTCAGATACTGAAAAAAATACTTTCCTGCACTCCAGAAATTCATAGTTAAGTGCCAAGTCTTTATTCTCAGGAATAAATTTTAACAGCACACATGTAACTTCAACATATATCACCTTCCTCATAATTCACTTTCTCATTATGACAACAATAATTTGTGGTTGGTACAGACACACTGAGTTTATTTGGTGGGATTGATATGTAAATAGCTGTTGTACAATCATTAAAACAATTACTTCTGGAGCAATTTGCTATTTGCAATTCAAATTTGCTTCCTTCATTCAGGGTTTTTCGTTTGTTTGTTTTCATTCTATGTACAAGTATACTTGATATAGAATGCACCCACATTTGTGTTAACTAATCTAGTAATCAGTAAATAAGGAAAAAGGTGATGGGAATTTTACCTTTACTCATTTATTTCTTTAAGTGTTTTTCCACAATTCGTATTAGTCTTCTATTTCTGTTTAAGAATACACCCTGGACTTCAAAATGGAAGCTGTAAATCCAGTCCCCTTAGTTTTCTCTTTTAATGCAATACCTCTGGTAATAGGCAATTTCAAACCAATATCTCTAGATTCTGGTTTAAAGCCTACAGCAATGGATTTGAAGCTTGCCAACCAAAGAAAAGCAAGCAAAAATGCTCATAAACAGCAACAAAACCATTCTTTGAATGGTTCCTACTAAAATATCATGATTCTCAATTTACACAGCAAAATCAATGCAGTGCTGCTTTCGCTAGCTCACGGTAGAGACCAGGGCACCTGTCAGAAGACCCTAATTTGAGACACATGGATTTATATTGACTTTATGAATATACTGAGAATTTCATTTATTTTTCTGTTATTAAAAAAATGCATTTTACTAAAATAAAATGTTTAGAGGTGTTATAGCCACACCTACTGAGATGCTGTAAATTCTAGAAACACTTGCCTTTCTTTTTGAGTTAACTTCCCTACAGGAAAGAGTTTTTGACTGATAATTGGCAGTAAATCTAGTTGGAGACAACTGTCCAATAAGCTTATTTCCAATTCTGCTAAAAGAAGTCTTTGAAGATTACTACTTCAAAGTACTTCAACTGCTACCTTTCACTTGATATTGGCAAGATGAAAAAATAAAATTTATCATCACACAATAGGAAACATCACTCTTTCTGGTTAATTCCACTGAACTCCATCCATCTTTTCCTTTTTTCCCTCTTCTTTATGACATGAGGTTTAGGGTCCTTGACAAGGAATGGATTCAATTTTCCTCTGCAAATGCAATCAATAAAAAATAGAGAGCACTACCTCTCTTTAAAAGAACTGGAATACACTTCTGATGATTTATTCAATGTATAGGCTCTGGCCCGCATACAAGGCAGAGTACAACTTTATTTGAAAAGCCTGAGAGCTATTTACTATATCTGAAAATATGTCAGCTGCTGTTCCCTGATGTGGCAGCTACAAATACGCTGGGTAGAACAGAAGGGAGCTCCTCAGCAGTTCATTAATCTTCTTTTAGTGTGTGTAATGTATTACACTTCCACATCCTGTTTAATGAAGTTAGCTCATTGATTTCTTTAAAGATAACACCAACTAGTTATTGTTATGTATGAAATATATATTTGCAATCAAAAATTATGGCATTTAACAGTAGGCGTAGAGGGACAGTACAATTGCAAGTGCATATTTTTGTATATATGTGTGTAGACGCAAAGGTTTCCATCTGTAGCCATGCTAATCGGGTATTATAGAAACCCTACTGAAAGTATAAACTAGCCTTCTTTATGATTTATGTTTCTACTAATTTTTTCAAGATTACATTCCTTCTATCTTATGTTAAATTACACAGAATGTCACACACTCTCAACTGTCAATGGAAAATTGTATTCCCATCTCATTTTACATTGGACTAAGAAGGAATGATGTTTTTTATTTTAAGGTATTTATAATTAGATTTTTGCACTGGCTTATATATGTGTATGTGTGTGTGTATACATACATACACACACAGACACACATACACACACATACACATTTTCTACATAATTTCCAAATATAGTAATTTGAAGAACTATTCTGGTAGTAACTTGAACTTCAGTCCTCCAAATTGAAATATGTGTTTTAAGCCATCTACTTCTCTCGTGCAAAGTTCAGCACAAGAAAAAGGCCAGAGCAAAGGAAAGATTATAGTGGCTCCAAACTGAACACTGTCTCCAAGGCAACTGGTCCTCGGAGTGGAATCAGAAATCTGAATTTAGATACTTAGGCTTTCCACAGAAAACCACAGGAAAGTGTCCAACTCAAAACAGTCATCCAAAAAACCCCTCACAGCTGATTAGAAAATAGTTAGAAGAGAGTAATAGGAAAATTCTGAGAGCTAGGGCAACTGAGGAGTGTTTTATCCAACCTCTCTATAGAGGTTAAGCAAATAAATCAGAGCTCAAAGGATGTATTTCTACCCATTTACACTGCTAGAGCATACCGTGAGATGCATACGTGGATTATAGGAGTGTGTATCTGCAAACTGTATGTTTAAATATAGTTTGCACACATACTCCAGAGTACCAATTTTATCAGTTTAGTTACAAATATTGTAATAAATTGTATTCAGGTTGAAAACATCCACCAGCTGATTTGGAAGTGTTCTATTTATTTATTTATTTAACTATATACTTTGAAAGGTAAGGAATTACAAACGGAAAAAATATTGCAAACAGTAGAATTTGTTCATTTTTATCAAGGCAAGGATTTGCACATGCAGAGGAAATGTATTATTTTCATTCAAATCATGGGAGTAAAAGAAAAAAAAGTATTAAAATTTAACATACAATAGCTATGATATAGAGGCATTTCCAATTGGATAGGTCATTACTTTAAGTGATGCTCTGCTGGATCTTGTATATATAAATCAGTTACAAAATCTTGCTTTGAAAGTAGCGTTTGTATTTCCTGTCATAACAGAATTTAAATTTACCAGATAATCAGAACAGTTCTGGTAATGTGCATTCAATGGTGCATAAAAAGCAAAGTATTAAAATACAATTTTTTGCATATGGAACAATAATGAAATCAAATAATTTCAACATCTAAGATTGCTGGAAGAAAATTGTATAGAGTAGATATTTTACACTCTTAATTAAAAGCATAAATGATAAAATATCATGTACTTTTTTCTTTAAGTGAACAACTTCTCTACTCCCCATTAGATATCTGACATTATGTCCCAGACACTTCTATAAATAATTCTCTGAAGAAGTCACTGAAGTCTAGCATACTGTTGTGCCTGTGTCAAATCAAGTAAATTAATTGGCAATGCCATACGCTGTCTGCTGACTGGCTTAGCCGCCACATGCTGATAGCTAGAGCAGCACAGTAAAAGCTCATTAAAATAAGAAATGCTCAGGAGAAGGAAATGAGAATAAAAATGTCAAGAAGAGAAGATGGAATTAAGCTTCTATTATAGCTCAACAAAAAAGAGTTAATACAATGCAGAGTCATAGACTCTTCAGTACGTACTTATAATTTTTCAACACGTTATGTATCTCTATAAAACACAAAAGACACCCATATTATATATTGCAACCTATTGCCAGTAACAGTATTTGTGCGTCTGACAAGCTGGGAAGGATGAACACTGGTTTTTGCCTTGCTTCCTTAACATCAAAATATACCACCATGCATTCTAGAGCATAGGAATAATCCCCAGTGTAAACAACCATAGAGTATTCCAGGTTTGTTTTTTTTTCTGGGAAGATGGCAAAAAGGCATAATATATGAAAGATACTGTTGATCAGAGTGGTTCTGGAGGACTTTCAGATTTCATAGAGCTATGCACAGTGTAAAAAACTAAGTAAAATGAAAACCAGAATGAACTTATTAAAGTAATTACAGCACTTCCAGTTTTTTTAATATTTATTATTAGTTTCTACAGGTGACTTCAAAGTAGGTCTTCTAATTGGAAATAATTCCTTCTTTAAAAAAACAGATGAAGTATTATTTTTAAATGTGTATGTTGTATTTTTATGGAAATATCAGGAATTAAATATCAACAAAACAACCACTTAGAAAGTAACGATGACTATATTACACATATTAACTCTGGGCTGCCTTCACTTTGCTCTGATTTTTGTTAGCATTTCAAAGGATATCATAGTGACACTCAAATTAAACTAGCTATAGAGATATGCTTGATCTTTAATGAAGACTTCTCTCTATAAAATATTTTAATTAGGTGTTAACAAAAACAAACAAAACCAATCAAAAGACTGTCTGGAAATGCTGTTCTGGAATAATTTACTAAACTTTGTCTTCAGTCTGCCAGGGTACCACCACTTCAATAACTTTCCAGTCACTAAAACATCTTACAAGATCAGTAAATCCTAAGCAGTAGCTGGATTGAGAAGGAAAAGAACTAGAAACAGACCAACTCATGCAAAAATATTCTCTCTCCTACCTCATGCTTTCTGTAATTTTTTAACTATTTTGCCAATTCCCGTTATAATTTATATTACTTGTAGTCTGAAAACTCAGTTAGTTCAGAAATGCATGATATCACATTAGTTTTATGTAGATCACCTACTCAAATGTTCTTGGGATTTTTCTCGCAATGTGTATATTGTCCATCAAGAGCAATTCCTTCTATTTTCTACCTAGACATGGTAAATTGGAAAGCACAAGTATCTCCAGCAAAAATAGAGGTACATTAATACAATAAAATAAAGATTTCTTGACACTTGTCTAGGATACTGTGTGCTTGTCTTGTCCATTATGCCAAAGAGATGGATTGCAAGTGGACAAAGTGCTGAGAACAGCCACTAAAATACCCGGTGAAGAACAGAAAGCCTGTCTTCTGAAAGGAAACAAAGAATTTGAGTAGTATCGTCTAGAGAAATGAGGCAGAGTAAGAAAGCAAGCACAACCCTGAAAAGGGTATGTAAGCGTAAGGATGGCACTGGCACAATAACAAATGAATATGAACTATTTAAGAATAAATTAGACCAGGTAATCAGGAGGTCTGTTTTAGAGCAGAAGGTCTTAGAATGGCCTTCTGATAGGAGACACGAGCAAGGCACCCAGATCTTTTAAGCCAGAGCTTGATCACTTTATTAAAGGAATGACACTATCTAGCTAGATTAGGAGTTGGATTTGTCAAGCAAAAAGCTGTTTCCTGCCCTGGTCTGATATAACACCCTTTGTTACAAATAAAGAAAGGGTCCTTTTAGAAGCTGAAATTTAGTAACCACAAACAATGACGTTTTATACAGAGTCAGGGTAGCACAAGAATTGGAAGTAAACCTGCTTTTCTTATTAATTTTTAATTAATTAATATTAAATGTTTGTTAATAAACTGGATTTTTTTATTAAATTAACATATCTATATATATAGTACATACATATGTTTATATTACTAATAATTAAATATTATAAAATTATTGTCTATGTATTATATAGATCATATGGAGAACATATATATATCACAGACAATATTTTTTCGTATGTTTAGGCTGTTCTAATAAATATTAAAATAATACAGTGAATTTGGCTAATGGATTCTAATCTAATCCCCCATATAAATGAAATATTAATGAACAGCAGGCTGGTTTAATCTATCTAAATGTATCTCTGGCAACAGAAATCCAAGAGATACCATGTGTGAGGGGAATACAATGCACAAGTGGGAAACGTGAGTAAAATGATGATAAGACAAGGTCTGTTTCATCACCTGAGCTGGTGCAGATGTGACAGCCCCTGCTCCTTGTCAATATTCTAACAATCTCATGGACGAGTCTTGAGGACTAAAAATAGCAACATTTCCACAACCTTTCTTTTTGTTGTTGTTGTTGGTGGTGGTGGTTCTGATCAAAGGTTGCACCAAAGAGGAAGCGGACAGATATTTTCTAAAATTCAGCTACCAAAAGAATAAGTCCCCTCTTTCCAAAAGACGAAACATCTGTCCCACAGGCAACTGCATTATGCCTTCTTAGAAACAGATCACAAAAGTAAAATAGAAATTGTCATTCTACAGCCTGGCATCATCATAGGTCTTGTACCTCAACTGTTATTTAACCTTGGTTTGGTGTTGTTTTCCAGGTTATATAGAGGGAATATGAATAAAACTCATCTCTCCTAAAGATGAAGGGGCTATAGGGTTCCAGAAAGGCAAAAGTTCAAAGCTTGCTGCCTGTACAAAGAGCCGTTCTCCTTCTCTCTCTGAAGACATTGCTATTTCTTGCTATAGACAGAGACTTTGTCTGTATCTTTACAAGAGGAAAACATATTGGCTTTATTTCATCTGTAGCATTCAAACTATGAGGAACAAAACACAAACTCCGAGTCCTGCGCTTCCGAGATGCCAAGCTGAATTCCACTCTTGGGGTGAACCCTGGCGTCCCTGAAGTTAATGACAAAACTCCTTTACTGCACAGGGAACTGAATTCATCCTTCGTCTTCAGAACACTGCAACCCTGCAGCGTTCAGCCGCTCTCTCTCTCTGAAGTATTTTGTCAGTCTAATGCAATAAGCAGAACACAGAATTAGGAGCCAAGACTTACTACTTCAGATTTTTTAAGCAAATGAAAAAACCCACCACCCTTGCAAATCACTTCATAAAACTCAAAATGCCTTTGAAATAATAAAAGACTCAAAAGGATCCCTGTGAACACAGTAAAATTAAGCTGCTTTGTAGTTTTTCTGTCTGCTTCCATGCTATGAGTACTCAGGATTCATCTGAATTTTCTGTATACACTGCTTTATTCACCCAACACAGCAGCTCTTTGAGTGTTCTACAGTGTCCAAACAGAAACATATTTTTATAATCATGTGCTTGCTGAAGGTCTCCCTGTTTTTAATTTACTTTGTGATTATATAAAACCACGGGAAGAGGCAGTAAAGTTGCAGAAAACAACTGGAATGGGATGAAAAAAGAGATCTTATCGCCTTATATATACCCACCCTATGGTTTAAGACATTTTATTAGCTTATATATATCTAACCTAATGGTGCAAACTCTACTAAATTTTAGTTACTTTAGCTTCCCATATTTAAATATGGGCCATAATCCTTCCTGAATTAGTAAACACTGCATAAACAGAACTTTTAAAATCAGAGAAGCTGCTGAGTTTGAGACTTCTAAGGGCTTTTTATATAGATCATTCCAAATAAAAGGAAGAGACTAATGTATTAAGGAGACACAGACATGGGTAGAAAAACTGCTATGGAGTGAAAAAAACACATCAGGAACAAAAATGGTTAAGAAGGCATTATAAAGACCTCTGAAGTCATCCAGGATTTTAAACAGCCACTTTCAACTTAAGTCAGGGAGTGGGGATACAGAGTACCACATTTCCTGGGATAAGGAGGAGGATATAAAAATATGAAACTGGATTTAAAATAAGGCTTTAAGAAGGAGTCATATCACATAGTGAAGTACAACAAACTTCAGCACCAGTCTTACAGGCATTTCTACACATATTTAACTTTCATATTTGATAAATGAAGGAAAGCTAAACTGAATGCCAGGAGCTTAGCACCAGCTAAATCCCATCGTGCTCTGACAATCTGCATCAATTCAGGATGCACTCCAGGGAAATAAGGGTCCAAAGCTACTAACAACCCTTTTCAGTAATTGTTTCAAAAAAGAAAAAAAGACCTTGTGGTTTTTTTTTTTCTTATCTTTAAAAGAAATAACGACTGTATGAAGCAACAGAAGATTTATCCTAAGTGAGAAACTCATTACTTCACTTTTCTAACAGCATACTGGTTTCAGTGGCTTCACCTATATCGTGTATCAGCCAGCAGTGCAGTGCAGGGCAATGGGAGGAGGTCTGTATACTGAAGCAGTTGATGCTGGGGACATGACATTCCTATTGTACGGGATTTGGAGATTTTGTTTTCTGCTACATCTAGCCTGTGCTGCGGCCTGAATGCCCGTTAACGGTTGATGGGGGTGAGGTGGCTGTGAGCGTGTGCCGTCCGGCTCAGCGTGGCAGGGCAGTCCAGGGGCCACGCTCTGGGACGGCTCAGCAAGGTCAAATGCAGCAACTGGGGCTAAACAGCATTTTCTTCCAAACGGCATTTCCAATCTGAACTAAAATACTAACGTAGACAGATCCAGCTCTCATGAAACAGTAATGAAGGGTCAAATAAATTAGATAGCTGAGAGTGAGAACAACTTGCTTTTCAGTGATAAAGATGTTCACAGTCAACAGGCAATACTTAGCTCCATATTCAAGAGTGTCATTCTGTCTCGAGTATAGTGTCACCTCGCAATTTTCATCACCCTGGTCATCTTTAGCAGCAAATATGTTTGCATTCAACTATATTATTTATAACAAATGAAGGGAGAGGACACTCAATTTCAGCTAACACAATAGGCCTGAGCATGATAAAAACAAATAAAATACATATTATAATATATATACCAACAAACAGTAGGTATGTAACAACACAGTTTCTCATCTAACTGCTTTCTTGGTACAAATAGTCTGTAGACTAATGGTCAGATTCCCACCTGTTGCAAGTGGACATATTTTCAGTGAAGCCACTGTTACAGTGTTCCAGTGTATACCAGCTGAAAATCTGACCGTGATTTTATAAATATTTGCTTCACTATCACAACATGCCACCCAAAAGCAAAGTTAAGAAATTTTGGCACTTTAAGGATCCAACAACACTATGCAAGGGTTGCATTTTACTTCAGTCAGTTCCTCTAAACGCTTTACTCATATAGCAATGGTTCAGAAAATGAAACGGGAGAGAAACCAGAGCTGTGACCCTGGGTTACGTAAACTGATGTAACAATGTGGAAGGCGTTGGTGCTAATTTGATGTACATGCTTTTAACTTTGATTTTAGTACTGACTTTCAGGAAAATCTTTGTCATATCATAATCTTACTAAGCGTCTTCCTCAGCTATAGAACAGGAACAATTTATTTGTTCTTAATGTCATTGTCAAATCTCCGTAACAAACTTTAAGTCTTTAATGTCCTGGATGTCTTTTGAGTGATTTCTTGACATAATCTGGCACTTTGGCACAAAAGCAGCTTTGTGATGTACATAGTTTCTGTACTGACACTGTATTCACTTTGAGGGTGGTGAGGCACTGGAAGAGGTCGCCCAGAGAAGCTGTGAATGCCCCATCCCCGGAGGTGTTCAAGGCCAGGCTGGATGGGGCCTTGGGCAATCTGGTCTTGTGGGAGGTGTCCCTGCCTATGGCAGGGGGGTTGGAACTCAATGATCTTCAAGGTCCCTTCCAACTGAAACCACTCTATGATTCTATGATTGTTTACAAGTCAACATCTGGCTAGCATTTTACTGTTGTAAACTCATATCAGCAGGGTCACATGTAAACAAATTACTTCATGGTTTTTTTTCAAAGCATCAATCCAACAATTGGAGCATCAGCTGATGCTTGCAGAGCTGTCAAACAAAAATCACTTTTTCATATCAATATACATAGTATTTTTTTATTTCAGATCTTCAGGCTTCTGATCACTGGAAACATTTTAAAGAGATTGTTTTTTAGAGTCATGAAATAAATGAAAAAAAGTTTCAAACAATTCTTCTTGTTTTAAGTAAAACACATCTCTTTTTGCAGAAACCAGAAAAAAAAAAAATCCTTTAGTTATCTACAAGATAGAATCAAAAAACTGGCAAGGTACAAACATTCTGCATGACAGAACCTTACAAACTTATTTCAGGGACAACATTTAAAGACACATTGTAGGACTAACTAAAGACATTTCTCAAAAAATGAGTTTGCAGGTACATGACCTAGTGAGTAATCATCGGGTATCTCTCCCATGCCTCCCTTCTTGACAGCTGATGCCACAGCAAAGCGTAAAATACTCTCAAAGACATCCAGTTCACACTTTCGTGACAGTATACAACAAACCGAACAAGCCAACAAGCTATCCATCATCCGCTCAGAAGAACATAACGCCTAAGGAAAGGGAATGGAAAAAAGAAATGCGGCAGCTATACAATTTATGATTAATTATTTATTTATTAATGTGTTATGATTTTATTTTCCTAAGTGTGATCTAATCACATAAGCAGGAATCTTTCATGTCTTGAAAGTTTTAAAATGAGAATTAAGACCTGACATATTAAGACAAACACGAGCAGGGGATTGAGGCAAGAACCATAGCAGCAGAACAAGAACAGAGGTTGGCGATTGCAGAGCCATGCCAGACTCCTCAGTTACCTACTGTCCTCCTGGTTTCTGCAACATAAAAACTGCTCAACATCCCACTGCCGCTGACCTCTCATTCGCTGTTATGTGTGACAGAGTAGTCTTATCATATTAAGGAATAATTTGAAAGTAGAAGGAATTTTTATTGACTATAAATGGAAGAACTAAAGGAGAAGTGGTGCAAGAACTCACCTGCCATAGAAATGGAGAGACAATCAGGACAAATTAGCTGGAAAGATGGGCTCTGTGCAGGCATGTAGTGAGATACCAAAAAATGAAAAACATTTTTTGGGAGGACATCCATAATTGGAAGGAATGAATGAGACGTTTTAAGATAGTAAGTCAAGAATAATGCTTGTGAGACAGGCAGAAAGTACTTAATAAAATTAGCTCAAAAATTAGAAATCAAAAAAACCCCAAAACATTAATCCCATATGACCAACTGCAGCAAAGCTACTTGTAGAGATGCACAAAGAGAGATCTTTGATAAATTGTATATTTTGTGCCACTTTCCATCATCAACCTTCAACAAACATTAAAAAATTATAAATAAGGCATATATACATAAGAAGTGTCATTTGTAGCTAAATAAATTCTAACTATTCAACATCGTCTGGATTAAAAAGAAGCAAAGGTATATTCAGATTTAAATAAATAAATAAAACAACCAAAGAAACCCCACCACCCAAACAGCCCAAACAAACCAGCATTCATATTTCACAACTCCATGTGGATCTACTGCTTAGAAAAAAATTAAAATCAGCAGTTGTCCGTTTAGAGATATATATTCAAGCTTGCAGCAGACTGTCACAATAATACATTTGTTGGATCACTATATACGACGTTTAGCTCTTGCATAATACAAAGCACCATTCCCAAACAAGTTACTACTTTATATGCAGACAACAAGATTTTATATCAAAATAAATAATATAAACTTGTTTTTAATATTTAATCTAGGTTCAGAAAGACTGAACATTCTGTTTATTCTGTATTTTCTACATTTTATTCTTATTCCGGCTCACTTTCATAACACAAAAAACTATCAATAATTTACCTACTTTTGTGTCATTTCCACTTACATCAGGTAATGTTAAGGATTAAAACACAAGTAGCACCCACATCACTAACATCAGCATAACATTCCTGAGCTAAAAATTAGGCAAAAAGTAAAGACGCAATGATTATACCTGAAAAAGCATGTATCACTGATACTTTGCATAAAAATTACTCTCATTTTATTCAGAATTGAAGTCTCAGAAGTACTGCTGTACTCATGAGCCTGGGAAGCTTTAAATGCTCAAGACAAAGATTAATTTTAGAAAGAACAGATTTATGGTTTAGTTCTAGAATGCGTGGATTCAAATAGAACAAGCAGTTTAAAATAATCATGATATCTTATGTGTGTAAAATATACTTCATTAATTTTGAAATGTGCTTGAATTTTAAAAACCATACCCAGAAAAAAATATGTTCATCTGCACAAGAAAAGTGATGTGTGTTCCAGTATCAACCTAGGATTAACTGAGCAGGCAAAAAAATACAACATTTGGACAAAAACAAAACACCTCCTTTCCTTACAATAATTGCAGAAATTATATACATAATTATGGAAATATACAGTTACGTACATGTATATATGCATATATACACACATATAGGATAGGACTACATATACATGGTACATATATATACATACATATACATAATAGGTCATATATATACATATTTGATAGGACAAGGGGTAAGGGTTTTAAACTAAAAGAGGGTAGATTTAGACTAGATATAAGGAAGAAATTTTTGACGGTGAGGGTGGTGAACAGGCTGCCCAGAGAGGTGGTAGATGCCCCATCCCTGGAAACACTGAAGGTCAGGTTGGAGAGGGCTCTGAGCAACCTGATCTAGTTGGAGATGTTCCTGCTCGTTGCAGGGGGGTTGGACTAGATGGCCTTTAAAGGTCCCTTCCAACCCAAACTATTCTGTGATTCTATGATATAACACACACCTGTAAAAGCAGTGGTCAATCGGTTCAATCTATAGTTAAGACAAAAAATACAGTTCTCACACTGGAGTAGGAAGAAACTGAGATGAACAGTTACTTAATTTTCCCTCAGGTGCATATCACTTCAGTCCTACTTTAGGCTTCCACTAACCACTCCAGCAATTTATATTTTGCTCATGATCTCGCTTCATCTGCTTAGAGCTGTCAGTGTTTGTACCAAGCAAGATGCTGTTAGGTTAAAATAAAACGAAACAGAAGAAAAAAAAAATGAAACAAGACAAAAAAATACAAACCAAAATAAAATAATATAAAGTAAAATATAATAAAATAACCAACTGGAATATTTGTTTGTTTTCTCTGCAAAAATACAAAAAAAAATATTAGGGCTTGCTATTAAATTTCTTGGAATTCACTGGGTCTGAAATCAGGACATAATTCACCATTTCATCTGGTGACTGTATTCACTGATTTAATTAGCATTGCATTACCCTAAATATGGCAAATAATGCACTCCTCAGTGGGATCACCAAGTAAAAACTGAATCAGCAGATGCATCAGTAACATAAGCATACAAATTTACTGATCAGAGTAGTCTCACTGATATTAATGCATATTTGTATGCTAGATTGAGAGGTTTTTTCCCTCAACGTGAACAGCAAAACTGAATACCAACAGTGTCAGCCACTATACGAGCACATTTTACATTGTCAGATTTTTAATTATTATTTTCTAGGTCTGCAGAGTATATCTGGAAGAAAAACAGAACAAAGTTCTAATGCAAGAACTCTGACTTGCTGTTCTTTAGACCACTACATAAACACAATGATCGTCCGCCTCATCGTTCGGTTCAGGACTTGAAGATGGCTTCAAGCACTGAAATTGAACACTCAAGTCTGTCTTTGGAAAGCTTAACTACCAAAATGCATGAATTAAATGCTAATGGATCATTCATGAAAGATCATAAATCAAACAACTTATCTGAGCAAGTAGCAAAGAAATCTCAGCACTATTACAATTCTAATCTTATGGGATAAAAGATTAATTTAGCTCAGTGACAACCAGCCCCTCATTGAAAGTTCAACAGCGTTTACTGCATTACCCTTTTTTTCCTTTCCCATATCTCTGTCTTCACATATTGATGATATTTGAAGTATTTTTTAGTAGCCAATACTAGTGTTAAGAAGTCAAACCAACCTTGCGAGAAGCGAACTTCAAACATCAGTAGTAAATAAATTATGTATCAGTGCCATATAGCAAAACTGATACACACCTCCTGAAAAAAGCTGTGTCGTTACAGCAACCCCCAAGCAACAGCCCCTCTCCGCACACACACGGTCATGCTGTGTCTACTAACAGGAAATCTCTAGAGCATTCTTACAAAAACCTCAAGGGGTGTGGGGAAAAGCAAGAGAAACTTTCATTTTAGTCAATATTGTCTAATAATGTGGGACATCTTTATTTTCTTCAACTCTACTGAAACACAAGGCCTAGAAAGCTTTTTTGAGTGTTTCTTAATCTCTATTCAGTACTATCAAACAGTGTATTCTGGCAAGACAAGAGACTATTATTTGTAAACAAGACAATCAAAAGAACTCTCTAGGAAAGTTTTTAACTATCAAGTTGCACCTCTGTCCCTGGAGACACTTGAAACCCATCTGGACATGGCTCTGAGCAACCTGCTTCAGTTGACTGTGGTTTGAGAAGGGGGTTGGACTAGGTGGTCTCCACAGGTCCATTCCAGCGTCTTCCGTACTTTGATTCTGCAATGCCATCATTACACGTATGTACTGAACACCTCCTTGTTGTGGAGGCTCTGCCTTGGAAGGTAAATTAGAACTGTGTATTGAAAAATTAAGGTAGAAACAAGGCGAACAGGGAATGAACATACAGATATTTGATGGAATGGTATGTTGTGTTAGTTTATTAGTGTCCATCAACTTGGAATTCAGCCTTTGTTGGACTTCATTAGTGGGAGGGAGAGTAAAGACATTTATTTCCCTCTCTGATCCTGTAGGCCTGTCCTATCTGCCATTACGCAGGAGGAGGAAGAAAATAAGCTCATCAGAAAGCCATGTATATACACAACTCCATGGAAAAAAGAATAAGGGGGAAAAATGATTGCAGAAAAAACTGCTACAAATGGCAAATGGAATCCACCACCTACAGACACAGAGACTAGACTTTGAGTTTAGTCCAGAACCTCTTGAACCCGGTGGCTGGGATTTTCTGCAGTAACCACATAAAAAAGAACGTAGAAGCCACTGAAAAAAAAATGTAGACAATTATGAACTTGGATCTACCCCTTCCAAAGGTGCAGACAATATTCTTTAGAAGTCTCTACCAAAATACTTCCCTCACTTCCCTGGCATCTTCCTGTGATTTACAATAATACGCAAAGGCTGTTAAAGAAAGGAAAAATTAAAAAGAACTAAACATTTTTGCCACGGGGTGACCAAATGACAGCATATCTCAGTGAGCAACTTAAAAAAATTAAAAGCATAATAATAAAAAAAGCAAGTACACTAGAGTAACATTATTCTTTATATACATTATCACATGCCGTAATCTTTCTGATGCAATGATCTGTATGTTCGTATTGTACATATTTTCATATTAATCTTATTCTTGCAAGAAACCTCAATTTTTTTTGTCACTTTGCATTGCATTTGTCTTTATATCGATCGCATGCAAGCGGCAATCTTTCACTTGCTTGTCAGATTCTATTCCTCCCTATTTTATATTCATCTTATTCAAGTAAAGAGCTTTCACTTCTCTTGTCAGCTTCTATTGAATTTTTTAGTATTGATCTTTTCAAAGTAACAGCTTTCCACTTCCTTATCATTTTCATATGTATCATGTTCATTTTTATATTGAAGTCATCATTTTGATACTCCATTGCCTTTCTCCACGTTACAGCATTTCTACTGTTAAAAGCCTTTTCAAGACTTGGTTTCAACATTATCATTAACTGCTCAGAAAGACAATCCTAAAACCCAGTGATGCCTTTGGTCAGCGTCTTTTACAGTTCTAAATTCACGACAGTCTTGGATCATATATTTCCATCCTTACACCAAAAATTGTCCAGTTTTCAAATTATCCCACTGATTTTGATGAGAGTAAAAATAAACTAAAACTTCATAGTTGTGTAACCTTGTCATACACACAAAAACCAGCTCACCTGTCTTTCGGTACAAGCAGGCCAACTGACTTTTTTATTTATTTATGAAGCCTGTGGAAATCTTTAGAAAAGCAAAACTTTCCACCATGGTCAGGAATTATGCCTCCAAAAATAACTATAGAACTGACAATTCTTGTCTGTGATTTCATCTCTATGTGACTTCACTTCCATTAAGTTCAATGAGACCCTTTCCCGTTGTGCCCTGAAAACGCTGATTACGATTAGCCCACAGAACTGATCTTTGAAACACTCTATTTGCCCACACATATTATCTCAACTCCACTTCAGGCTAAAAGAGACAAAAATGTGCCCTGAGTAGAAGTGCACAGAGCTCAAAGCTTTCTATCTTCAGCCAATTCAGCAGCTATAAGAAAGATGGAGCAGGTGCCATCCTCTCCAGGCTATGACTAATATGGCAAGACAGCTTTAAGTGATATTCAAAAGCTCAGCCTGGCTAGATATCATTATCATGGAACTGAATTTTTAGCCATATAATACAAGGAACAACAGCAGGCAGTTGGAAGAACAGCTATTGAGGGGAAAATTTCTAGCCTAAGGCTTAACTCCTTGTTTCAGTGATGCTCTCTCCATAGAGTATATACAGACACAACTTTCTGCAGATGAATGTTGAATGACAGACTGAGAAACTTGCATCGTTGATAATAATAATTATTTCCAAATCACAAAAAAAACAAGTGGTCTGACAATTTAAAACAAGCCAAATACAACATTTTAGGTATGCATTTACTGAAACGTCAGCCTTTAATAACATAAATAATATATTAAAATTCCAAAAGCATCGAATTTGATAACAAATTATTTTTTCAACTCACACAGTGTGACTCTTGTAGCACATAGTATCTCAAGATCAGCTGACTAATTTTTTTTTATTTAATGCATGATTATTCAGATCTCTTAAATAATAGTCAAAATAGCAGATCATAAATATAAAATTAGTAGAAGTGAATTCAAAGAAAGGGAAGACTGATAAAATTGGAATATGGAATACTAAAAATCTCACAAGATCAGAGCATTAGGAAACAATTAATTTTCAAGAAAAGAATAAATTTCAGAGACTATCTTGCAAGGCCACTCTTTCTTGCTGATGGTCAAAACTGCCTTCCTTTGACCAGAAGTTATCTATACATATAAAATCAATTAATCTTAGCAATTAATGCAATCAATATTTCCCCTAGCTAATGTATTCAAAAACCATAGAAAGTAATTATTCACAGTGAAACAATTTCAATAATGGCTTACTGGGCTACATTAGAAACATATTTCCCAGAAAATATGGCACAGAGAGAGCTACCCTGACTTAAAAGTCACAAAAAATATTCTTTCATGGTGACGCCACAGCAGCTGTGTGGCTGACTTTAAAAAGACTCTTTATCAATCCAGTCATCATAGTGGGTGCCATATATACAGATGTATTTCCAAATATTTTTGTTCCATACCTAGACACTATGAAATGACATGCTAAAGCAAATGTTCTTCATTTCACAGCAAATTTAACATTGCTGCCAAGGTGCTGGGACAATTGGTCTCAGTCCTCTGCAGCATCTACCTCTTTGTAGCTCTCAGGCTACATATGGCACCTTAAACTGACACTATGCAGTAACATAAGGGTTAGGTGCACGTATGCAGGTACTAAATCCTGTACCTGCACAGAAATATCAGGAGCAGAACAGGGGAACATAAAAATGAAGCCACTTCTATCACCATTCTTTCAGAATAAAATCAGAAATATATCAAAACTAGAAAAAAGAAATAAAGACACCCCCACATCCCCCTGCAAAAAAAAAAAAAAAAAAAGGACTTTACAACAACATTTTCAAATGAGCAAGACTGGGCCTAATGGGACTGAAGAAAGATGATGCTTTTCTATTTTATTTTATTTTTTAAAAAAGGTGATAAATAGGCTACTGTAAGAATATTTAGTTGCTTTTATTCCAAATGGAACACTGTTATCTTGCCTGAAAGTGCATTTCACTGATTTGACATATAAGTAAGCACTTGGTATGGCTCATCCGATCTGTCTATAGTGGAGCCTGAAAACATTAATTTCTATACTGAAGCCAGCACTAGAAAGCTATTTGGTCCAATTTTCCGCTTACTTGCAGTGAAACAAAGTATGTTATTTATTATAATGTGTCTGTCATTACTGTTACATATGCATTAAAGAATGAAAGGTAATTTCTGTTCTTTAATAAAGTAACTTTGCTGTTGCTTCTAAGTCACTGCATTTCCAGCTACTGTAAGTGGAATTTCTTTCTTCATAAACAATCTGTGTGCATCACTGCAGAGAAAATAAAACAAGGCATCACCTCTTGAAACAACTGCATCCATGGACAGTGGGCAGTATCAGAGAGTGTAACAGAAATTACAAGCACTTCAACCATGGAAAACTCAAAACCAAACGGTTTTCTTCTGAAATATGTTTCTGATAGAAGTAACGTATGCATAACCTATATGTACCTATGTGTGCAGAAGGTAGAATGCCTGGCCGAGAAAACCTGAAAGTAGGAAATGTCAGTGAGAACAGCAATTAATGTCAGGCAGGAATTGAGGGTGTGGTGGAAGGAAGGAAGGAAGGAAGAACAAGACTGGACATAAAACTGCTTGTACCAGAGCAGCTAAATCAAAGAGCTGAGTGATGCATGGGTAATCAGTGGAAGAAAGCAACTGCAAAAACAAGGCAGAGAAAGACCAGCTAGTGAAAAAGCTACAGTATAAATTTGCTGTCTTTGAAGATACAAAGGAAAAACAAGCAGTGGAAAATGATGGAAACCAGAGAGAAATAGGTAGCTAATTCAAAAGGAACGGATGCTACCATAATTCCTCAGAGACTGCCTAAGACAGTATTTCTTTCAATATTTGAGAGAGAGATGTCAGGATGATAAATATGTTTAGTTGAAAGAATGGGAGACAGAAGACCAGAAAAATCACACTAGCACCACTGAAAGTCTTTAGGAAACAGTACTAAGGAAAATAGATTTATTATAAGTAAAGTTCCAGAAATCAGACAGGTATTCTGTCTCCTGAGAACTAAAATGTATAAAATCAGAGAAGATCCCAATGACAGCAAGACAGAGGTTACCGGTTGTTTTTCATGCTGGAATAAATAATTCAGCTTGAACCTCCTTCACGTGGACCAGAAGCAAGGGTGTCAGGTGACAAAAGATGTTCAAAGAAGTGGAGGCTCAGGTTTCCTCAGAAAGGAATATTCTTGTCCACAAAGAAAAAAACAATGGGTCAGAAACAAATGTCATCACAGTTTGGTGATGTCTGACCACAATAAGCACAAAAAGTGCCTGTGAGTAAAGCTTTCAAGAGTTACCAAAGAATCAGTGAGGAAAATAGAGTCAAAGTTGGCATAATTTTTCAGCTAAAAGGGAAAAAATGTGAGACACTTGTACAACCTCCACATTTCGTGCAAAAACACAGAGAAGGAAATGAGGTAAATGCAGCAATGGTAAAGAGAAAGATCTCAGAGTACTAAACAGAATAGTATAGTCAGTGCATCAGTTGTGCAACATCCATGCCTTATTTTTATCATGACATTTTATTTTTGCAGTCTGCTGGGTGAAAATATTGTCAGATGATATGGTAAAAATAAACCTCAAAAGGAATTACTGGTGTCTGTTAAAGGCCCTCAATCTCACATTTTTGTATGGATAGTGAAATAAGAAACAGGAAACGGTGAAAATCTCGCTATCATGGGCCACACGTAATTCCCTACCCCCAAAAAAACTACAACTAATGAAAAGATTCAGATATTTGCAATGAGAAGATAGATTTCTTTGTGAAATAGTCATTAAAAAAAAAAAGGAGCTGTGATTTTAGGCTTATATGACAAATTGTTTTGTCACACTTAATAGGTACTGTATCATCTGCTAAACATGGCATAGCTGGAAAGCAAAGAGGAAGATCTCTTTGCAACAGTCTCCTAACTGTTGCACTTGAGCTCTGGGCAAACGCTCTGGGAGAAATAAAGATGGCTCTTTTACATCTTGCAAGAATAGAATAGAATAGAACAGAACAGAATAGAATAGACTAGAATAAAATAGAATAATTTCATTTGGAAGGGACCTACAATGATCACCCAGCCCAGCTGCCTGATGAATTCAGGGCTGACCAACAGTTAAAGCATGTTAGTAAGGACATTGTTCAAATGCCTCTTAAACACTGACAAGCATGGGGCATCGACCACCTCTCTGGGAAGCCTGTACCAGTGTTTGACCATCTTATCTGTAAAGAAATGCTTCCTGATGTCCTGTCTAAACCTCCCCCGAACCATTCCCATGCATCCTATCACTGGATACCAGTGAGAAGAGAGAGATCAGCACCTCCCTCTCCACTTCCCCTCTGTCAGAAGCTGTAGAGAGCAGCTATTGCTATTTATAAGAATGATTTTGGGGAGAATGATCACAGAATAATTCCTTTTATGTTAAAATTTCAAGAGAAACAAAAAGAAACAAAATAAGTAGATTAAGGGAAACAGATGAATTGATAAACTTAAAGACTAGATAGGAAATAACAAATCAGCTTAACAGAAAACCATAAATATCATTTACTATTTGTATTTCAAGAGGAAAAGAAGGAGATAAAGGTGACACACTATCCATAGATAAATCACTTTGTTAAACACGATACCAACAATTAGAGTATGAATGAGGGAGAACAGATCAGTGAAGATAATTAGGTCTTGGAAGGTATTGGAAAAAGTTGGTATGGTGTTTCTTTTGCCTGTTTTGCTTCTCTGCTTCTCTTTGACTCATTAAAAAAACTCAACCAACCAAACAAAAAAGGTAACAGAAAGGATAAGAGGGTATAAAATACATTTCATACAATGGAGAATTGATTCAATAAGGATTCTTTCAGCTTGAGGGGAGGAACCCTTAAAACCCTGGACAGTAGAAGGCTATAAAACGACTGGTGTTCTGGAAAATATAAACATGGAACAAGCATTTACTGTCTCTTTTAGTACAAGAATTAAGATAAACTAACAAATGGAGAAAAAAAAAATATATATATACTTTGCACAGTACTAATCCTTTGCCGCACTATGCTGAAGAGACTGAGTTAATATGGCTTCAAAAACCTACCAGCACAGGAAAAAAAAAAAAGATTTGCTGAGGAATATGAAATACAAAGACATTAACCCTGCTCAGGAAGCCCTTCAGTTGCAAATTTCAGCAGACTGGAAGTGTATTAAGGGTAGATGTTTGTCCTACTTTTAAGTCTTCCCTGGAAATCTTCCAGTAGCTAGAGATACTAAAGAGATTTTTAAATAAATTAGTGAAGTTTTGCATTTCACATTGTGACTTAGCAAATATACTGCTGGAGTGGGAATAAAATGGACTCAGCCTCTCCTGCAGTATTTCCTGTGACACACTTTAACGCTAGCATTTATATTCTACTTAGTTCTTAGGTTTACTACAGGCGGAAAGCAACTGGAAGGTACTTTGTGACCCATATCTTGCAGTGCCAAAAGAGTAGATGGTTTGTAGGATGTGGACTTCTGAACTGGACATCTACTCCCCTTGGAGAGACCAGCATGGGTGACATAGAGCTACGGCTGTAGGAAACAGAACTTGAGTGTTCATACTGTGCCTTCTAGAACTGGGAAAAGCACGTACATTATTTCTACGTACATCCATGATTTTTATCGAAGCTTTAAGTGTTTGTTTTTTGAAATAAGAAATCTAAGCTATTAGCTGAGAAATAGCTATAATAAAGTATCACATTTTAAATATCAAATTCTCTTAATCTTCAGAAATTATTGTATATTTGCTTCTACCTTCCTAGAAAAATTATTGAAATAAAAAGGAATAGCTCTCCATTGTCAATTTTTACCTTCATTCATGTTAGCACTAAACAATTACGCTGAATGACTAAGTGATCAATAGTTATTGACCTAATAGCAATAAAAATATTAGATTGACTGTGACATAGAAATAACAGGAAGGAATTTATCAGTATAAAGTGGTAGACACACAAAGCTATTTAAACAGTACGTTCAGATGAGGCTCTTCTGCAATATAGTTAAGTGTTTTATGAACCATCTCAGTAACTATTCTTTTAAGTGGGCAGTGAATTACGCTGTCCTCGGGAAATTTCAAGCAGGCTTTCTCATTTTTAAGTTCTAGAAATATGCATCTCATCCAAGTGGAATATACAGAATATTAAATGCATTCTTGCTAAAAACCCTTTTATTTTTAATTATACTCTTTGTACAGTGTGGTATTTGGTACAGTGATACTGTGCCTGAGCAAAATTATATCCCAGAGCAAGAACTAGATGTTTTCACAGTGGCACCAGGTATACATACCAATCCAACTCATGAAAGACACTTCCTCTGTTTACTAAGAAAGACAAAGGTATTCTGTCTCCTAAAGAGAACCACACTTGTCCATTAATGGTCATCAGTCTTTTTATTAATATCTTCCAGAAAGCAGTTCTAAGCTCAGGATGATGTATAGTTTGTTTCTGTGAAGCTTACTATCAAACACATCCTCCATCGAGTGCCATCTAAAATACAGTTGGCTTTCTGGTTGTTTTTTTTTAAAAAAAAATCAAACACAAACCACAACAAATGAAGGGAGTTAATATTAAAAAAAAATAATCAAAGTTTGCAAATATGTAGTTCCCTACTGATTATTAAAGCATAGAAAGCAGAAAGAACATGCCATTGATAGGTTAAGTATGCATGTAGCTTTATATGATATTAAATAACACACTGCTTGAGAAACCTATGGTTATAAATTGCCTCTCTGTAGATAAATTCATGCTTTAAAACAATGCTTAGTTAGTACATTGGCAAAGACAAGCTACCAGAAAGTGAGTTACAATATAAACCTCACTAAACATTCTCTATATATTTTTCTCTATAGTCAAAGCAATGATGCTTAGTGCTGTCTGCAAAAGGTAAATTACTTTATTTTTATACTGGAGAGCATCCATTCAAGAGATGCATTTGATATTCTGACCATAGCTTGCCTTCTTTCTAATGTGTTTACATGGTGTTACCCTTATTTTGCAAGCATGGATGTAGCCCTCTCAAAAGGTAGAACAAACAGTGCAGTTGCTTGGCTTAGGGAAGAAAAGATTTGGGTATGACCATTGTGTCAAAGGCTATTAAGTCAAAGTAAAAATAAAAGCTGACAAATACATTACAACTGAAGTTTTCCTTTCTGCTAGTAACTCTATTTTCAACAGCAACTTCTTTTTTTTTTTTCTTTTTTTCCCTTTTCAGAAACCGATGGACACAAATTCTCAGCTACTGTAAACGAGGATGTAGAAGCAGAAATTACAACACAGAATAGAAGTAAAAACTTACTGCATACAAACCAAGGGAATGGGTAATCTCTATCACTAAGTTCTGAAAGAACAGGTTTGTGAATTTACAGGAAGGATTTGTAACAATAGTGCCATACTACGACATTAATACAGGGCTTAAATTTAAGAAGAAAGAGGAGGAAGAAGTGATTGCTTTTAGAATAAATAGTGAAAGAAAAAAACCCATAAAGACAAAAGGAAAATAAGATATAAGTCAAAATATTATTACCAGAGCAATATATTAACTCTAAATATTTATTTCTTTGATGGTTGGGGGATGTGGAGGAATAATGCCATTCAAATCCATCTGTATGTCAGCAAAACATTTAAAGTTATGTACATAAAAAAAACATCAGTTAAAGTGAAGAGTGTGAAGATGGATACGATAAACGTAGACTGGATAATGACTGATCAGGAAGCTGCACTGGTAAAGCAAATGTGGGGCTAAGAAGACATTACTACTAAAGCTTGTAAAAGATCAGTTTTAAGCACCATTTCAGTATTTTTAGCGGTTTATACCAATGACATAAAATCAAAAAGCCCTGTCACTGAAGAGCACAGTCTGAAAGACCTGTGGAAAGAAACAGATAACCTCAAGGACATTGGTAATAGAAACGGGGTACTATCTGACTGTGAAATTTCTCTTAAAAGGTGCACCTTCCAACAGTTAGAAAAAATCAGAGGCAGAAAGGTCCAGATGCTCTTCAATGTTAGTGTCATTGCACATGAGACATGAGCTAACACGGTCATTGATGTTCAAAGATGATGCTTGTACCAGAAGTAGGGCTGGTGAGTACATCTACAGGGATTATAAAAAAAAATCAAAGAGAGAGGGGATTTAAAGCAATTTCACTTTTTTAGTCTAGCAAGGTACATAGAAGGAGGGAAGAGGACTGCTGGTCATAAATATATCAGGGTAAGGGCAGTTGCTTATTGCCCGGCACCAGCTTATATCCTGGACTTTCTTTCCTTTGAAATATTTGTAGTCAAAGCTAAATGTACTTCATTCAACTCTATATGTTAATTATAGTTTAACTAGACTATTTATTAGAGCTTTTCTGCAACAGATGCTGTGACACTGAGCAGTTTACCAGCTGTGTTGACACTACAGCTTCAACAGTCCAATATGCAAATCCTTCCTGCTTCTCTTCAAAGCCAATGGCAGAGAGCATTTTTCAACACAAAAGCCAATAAATCCTTGCGTGTTAGAAAAAACAACCATAACATATATTTCTAAAATTATAACTGCATTGTGATCACACCATCTAGGTATGACCCAAAGGAATCATTTACATTTTAAATTACATCTTATTCATGACAAAAAGTGTTACGAATACATGAAGCTGTCACAGCTGTGCCACACCCTTCATTTGCAAGAAAAAAAATCATGATGTTTTAAACTCTGACAAGGAAAAAGAAGTTCAACATACATCACAACAGCAGCAGGCATTCATAACGGCAGAAATGCAAGCAGTGTGGGAAACAGGCAGAGCCTGACCTCATTAGCCGAGATGTGGCATCGGGCTTCTGCGACTAACTGCTCCTCATCCTGCAAAGGATCGTTTCAGTAATCCAGCCTGACAGATGGGGAACTCAGGAATCAAACAGCTCAACCTGAACAAAGCAGCCCCAAATACCCTAAAAATCCTTCCAGTACCCTAAACTTCACAAGATGTAAAAATAATGTTACTACTACTAAATCCACCCAAATTAAGGGGGTTGGGAAAGGGGACGTGTTGGTCTTTCTGGGATTAATAAACCCTCAAATTGTAAAATGGTATTTTGAGTTTTGATTTTTGATCTTTTTTTTTTAATTTTTTATTTTTGAAAAGGTTTGCTATGACAATATGTAACACTTTATACTTCCCAAGTTTTTTTAGGTGTTGTGGCTCCTCCCAGTTGTAGCACAGCTTTCTCCTTAGAGTAGTTGTATCATGAACAGGTTTTGGATTTTATTTGTTGTTGTTGGCCTTTTGGCATAATCACCCTAAACATTATCTCCGGAGGCCTGAAAATGATGTCATTGAGACCAATCATCCTCTCAATGACATTTACATTCTCATTCAGTTTCTGGCAATGGAACTATGATGCAAACTGGTTTTGATCAAAATTAAGCCTTTTTCTTTTTTTAATCTGCTGAAATGGCATATTTTAAAAGCAACCTCTTCCTTCCTTTTGAGAAGCTAAACATCCCTATTAGTAAGCAGCACTCCATATAAATTGGCTCTTTCAAAAACATTATACTAACGACCAGTAACCAATAATAGACTGAACCTGAATTAATGTGCACCCTGTAATCATCAGGCAGGAGACACTTAGACTATAGCACTGAAAAACTGAGTTTTCTCTTGAATATATAAACACAGAGATTTTTAAAAGTGGTGTTCCCAGCCACCCCCAAAATACCAGAAGTATTCATTTGAGGGATTTAGAGAAAGAAATAACAGTACAAACCTGAATCTTCTCTTCATGGTGAACAATATTTCTTAACTGATATATGAGAGTATACATAAAGTATTACCATACTGGGATAAGATACAGGTAAAGTCTTCTTAAATCATTGCTGTATAATGTCAAATATAAAGCTGCCCTGGATCAGGGTGCAACTTTTTTAAAAGATATGAATATTGCTGGAGGGAACTTCTAACTCTATGCTGCCTTAGAAAGATTGTTCAAGTTTTGTTTCAATATTTAATGAGTTCTCTATGATATTTCAAAAGAACGACTAGAAAGACACCATTATAGAAGTACAGTCTCTTTTATGGACAACATGAAAGGGAAATGGATAGTTAAATTAACAGTTAATCAGGGCTTCTGAGAGAATTTGACTAATGCATTTATCATTAACTTTACAAACATGTTCTTGCAAATCAAGGAGGTTGGGTTTTTTTTCTCTTTTAAAATAGGATTTTAGACCATTTTTTCATTCATCAAAGCAAAAAGTTTTTGATATTTGTTGAGAACCCTTATACTGTGAAAAGAGAAGCTAGTACTTGATCCTTTTCTTTTTCTGTGAGGAAACTTCCTATTTTTGCTTATTTATTTTTATGTCATTTTAACAATATTTCCTGGCAACTAAATAAAAAAAATAAATGCATCTTTCTAGATATAATGTATGACTACATTTGGAGGTACTCTGAAGTGACAGCATAGAAGTAGGGATTGCAGAAATGAAAATAAAGTTCTGTCTTTATCTTATATCTTAATGGATTTTATAAATTAGCTAAAACTAGATTTCAGCTGTTCCCTCATCTTTCTTGGGAAGCTCTATGAGACACTAACATCTCAGATAACTAACTGAGATCAAAAGAGTTTTTGTCAGGCCATGTGTTAAAAAAAAAACCACTAGGAGAGAAATCTTTCAGAACCTGCCACATGATGAAAACAAACAGACTTCTGATACTTCAAATCCCATTACTAATTTACAAAGCGGAGACAAATCCATACTCTGAAGTGCACTTGAAGAATGCTTCCTGATGCATTGCTAAGTGACTGGGAGATTGATTGTGTGCTTTTTATTTTGAAGGATGCAATTTCCCCACTTATTTTTGTGGGTGCAGAAAGTTTCTGATAGTGTTAGCCACAAACTCCCCTTTAGAAAGGGAAAAGGTGTGCTTTGTTTAAAATAAAAAAACTGAGCCAGATTTTTTTTAAAAAAAGGTCTTATATTTGTCTTATTCATTTAAATGCTACACAAAAATATAAAATAATTAACATATAAAAATGCATACAACTGCATTTTCTAGAAACATGAATATATTTATGTAAAATAGTTCTTTAAAAAGAGCACCAAAAAGTTTGACTTGTGTACTGTATAGAATTTAAATTCTATGATTATCATTAATTTATGTATTTCCACCAATGTTCATGGTGTTTCAGCAAAATGCATTATGAAAATGTATTCAAGAAATAGTATCAGGGAATGATTAGAATAGAAAAACCTAAACGTGAAATGTTTCTAAGATGAGTAGACAGGAAATAAAACTCCGAAATCCAGCACAGAAGGTAAATGCCCCTAAAAATTTTGCTTAAAAAATATTTTCTTTGTAGAAGATGTAGGTATATATTGAGGAAAGAGCCAGATCTTTCATTAGGCCATTACTCATAAAACATTCTGCACCATAGACTGTATCTCTGCTGTTGTTATGATGAGTAAGTGAACCTTTAGCCTTTCAGAGCTCTGTGCTAGGTTAGCCTAAAGGGACCTACAAGTACTTCGAGTAGGTAAAAAAGGGTGTCTCCAGTTTTTCAACATTAGATAAATTAACAAGTTAATGAAAACACGTTATCTTCTACATCAAGAAACTACACTGTTTTAGGAATTAGGAAAACAGGGGGAAAAAAGGAAACTTAGTTTATGTAAGAAATCTGCTCTAACTTCAGGCTGAATCTGATAATGGCTGATTACCAGCAGACAGAAGTTAAGGTTTATATGATGCACAACATGCCTTTATTGTCTCTGATTTATTTTCTCTCTGCTTCTGTTATGGTCACAATCCCATTACCATACCTTTTGGCCTCCTGTTTGCCTGATGGTGATGTTAAATACCAATATTCTGATGCTGAACAAAATGTGCAAAGAATCTCTCAGAGATCACAGAAAGAAAAACTACATGAACTAAAGAAGCTATTTGCTGGATTATACGCAACCAATGTATATTATATTATTATATCATATGCAAGCAATATATGCTTTATTATTTTTCTTATATTCCTTATATTTACAGATCTATTTGCTATATATTTATGTATATCTATGTACTGTGTATTTTACCACACTTCAATATGGTTGTTTCAAACAATCCAAGACACTCCAGGACGTTACCAGCCTCTGAGAAAGAGTCCTACAAGCTTGACACTTCTCTCCCCCTTTCTCAGCTTCTATAGAATAGGAACACTCCATACTATAACAGCAGCAGAAAATACCTTAAAATAAATATTACATAATAATTAAATAATCTCATTGTATCTCAAATGAAGGAACAGAATTTTGCTATAACATACAACAAAATTCTTATTAAAGTAACCCATAATAACTGCAGATGGGATGAGGTGTACTGGAAAATCATAAGGAAACCGATCTGTTTTCTTAACATTTCCAGAGCGTGCATGTTCCTCACATGTCAAAGAAAAGAAAAAGAAAGAAAGAAAGAAAGAAAAAAAAAAGGAAAAATAAAGGAAACAAGCATACCCCTCAGCAATAACTGTGATTTTATATTTCCTCTAAGTGTGGTCCATATTTTGGATAACAAGCCTGTTGTTGAAGCCAAACTGCTTTTAGCTATGTGAAGCTGCTGGAGCATGTAACTCATTCTGAACACACCAGGCTGCTTCAAAGAGGGGAAAACGCTAACTTCTATATCAGTAATTTGCAGTAATAGAAAGCTGTTACTAAATCAATGTCTCATCTGGAAAATAAATGTTTCAATTTCACCTTGCACTTAAGCTAGTGGCAAGAGACTATTATCCTGTGACTTTCTATTAGATCAGCATGGCCTCAGACATCCGTGTACAGCAAACACTGCCTAAAAGAATAAACACTCTTTTCTAGGCTCATCCTCAAAAAAAAAAACCAAACCAAAAACAACAGTGCAAAGAGATTTTTTGCAGGTGATCGAGACTTTTACCACAGTCAACCTTGCAACCTGTCAGCCTGGTAATCTATAGATAACTCAATATCCAATTCGGTTGAGACAATCTGGACACCTTCTGCATTCCTAGAATTCTTCACCAAGTAATTAATTCCTGTATTACAAATATTTAATCTAAGAACAGATTCTACCTAATTGTCAGATAACTTTTTGTTTTCATGGCAGGCTTTCACAACATAAGGGACAACCGCTATTATTTTAAAGATAAACCAGAGATAGGCAGTGACTTCTCAACATCATGCAGTTTTTTGAGGGCAGACATGTAATTGAGATTCACATTTCTCAAGAACTATTAGGGAGGATTAAGTTTTAAAAAAACTCAGAGAAATAACTCAAATAAACTCTGAAAAACTTTCCCACTTCTAATATCAAACATTCCTTTTTCCAATCTTTTCCGTTTTTCAAAATCAGAACACAGAACAAGCCAAAGCAAATAAATAATGGAGGACAGAATTGGAGTCAGTCTTTTAATTGTTGTATAATAGAATTAATTAGACAGAAAATGCTGCTCGTTTTTTCAAGTGAATTAGAATTCAAGAAAAAATTAATGGACAATTTTCCATGGATACCCTGTGGGGAGAATGAGTCCCAAGGACCCTGGAATTTGAGGTTTCAGGTTTTCATAATGGAGCTACAAGATAGAAAGACCCATATGGGTGAGCTCCAGGCTCCACAGGAAAACAATTTTCAAGATACCAAGTTTGAAGTAAGCTGTCGGAGGTTTCCAAACTGCCTGACTTGAAGCCTATGTCAAATATCAGTATGGAATTCTGTTTATAATCAGCTACTACTAATATGAAACAGATTCAAGGAAGACTGTAAAGATAAGTCTTACAGAAGAGATCGTCACTCATAAAGTGTCCTGAGAAACACTTTACAGAGATTTGAACAGTATTTATATACAAACATTCATAACTTGTACCATACCCTGAAGAAAGCAGAGAAATTACAAGAGAATCAGAATCAGATTCTGATTCAACAGAATAGAATACATTGACGCTGCATTTTGTATGCCTAACTAAATGCAACCAGTCATCACATTTATTTTATAATACAGGAATACGGAAAGCTGTTGTTTGATCTGTTAAGGTTATATATAAAGGCTTTGTTTATATACAAAGCTTTTGTTTCTTTGCTTGTAACATTGGTAACATTGGTCAGGAAACAATAAAGCTTTGATATGTAGCTAAACCTGTGGCCCCTGAGCTACATGTAGCTATTATCAGTTGAAGCGATCAAGCGTCCTCCCTCTCCATGTTTGAGCATGGTACTGAATCGCCAGTGGGTTATCCAGGCCTTGGGCTGCTGCGATGGTCAAATTCACAACATCACAGAACAGTTGAGATTGGAAAGGACCTCTGAGATCACCTAGTCCAACCTAGTTCAAGGAGGGTCAGCTATGGCAGCTGGTCCAGGATCTCACCCAGTTGGGTTTTGAACACCTCCAAGGATGGAGACTCCACAGTCACTCTGGGCAACCTGTGCCACTGTTTGACCACACTCACAGTAAAGAAGCTTTTTCTGTGTTGCGAGAGAATTTAGTGTCTTTTAATTTACGTCCATTTCCTCTTGTCTTGTCACTGGGCCCTACTGAGAAGAGGCAGGCTCCATCTTCTTCAGTCCCTCCCATCAGGTATTTATACATACAGAGAAGGTCCCCTCGAGCCTTCTCATCTCCAGGCTGAACTACCCCAGCTCTCTCAGCCTCTCCTTATCTGTAAGACCCTTAATAATTTTCATGGCCCTGCTCTGCACTCACTCCAATAAGTCTATATCTTTCTTGTATGAGGGAGCCCAGAACTGGACACAGTACTCAAGGTACTATCAGTGCTAAGGACCCTCCAGATCCTTCTCAGAAAATCTGCTTACTAACCAATTTGCCTCCAGCATGTGCTGATGCCTGGGGTTATTCCTCCACAGATGCAGAATTTTGCATTTCCCCTTTTTTAACTTCGTGAGGTTCCTGTCAGGCCATTTCTCCAGCCTCCTGAGGTCCTTTTGAATGGTGGCACAACTCTCTGGTGTATCAGCCTCTCCTCACAGTAAATTCCTGACTGTGGGAGAAAGCAACCCATTCACAACATCACCGATTCAGTTGTATCCTGTGCAATAATAAGTAACTGCCACCTCCCGCTTGAGAATTATTCCTAGGACACGTTTCCCTGATTATCCGAAGAAGTCCAGTACATTGTGACTTTTGGACACATGAAGAATTTCCTTACTGATCTACAAGGGCTTGTGCTTTGCTACCTGTTTGTTGCTGTAATGTTCTCACAAATGTTTCTTTAATATTTTAAAGAGACAAGGATGATGTTTGGGATAAAGTGAAATCAAGTTCTTTGACCTACACTGTCACTTGCAACATTTTCTTTTTCTGTATTCTTGAATCTTAGTCGTCTTATACAAGAAGTCACAACAATAACAAATTCTGCAGAAAAATATGGTTGAAATGAAATTCAAACCACTTTTGCCACCAAAATGTTCCTTATTGATTTCAAATAACTGTGCTATATAGAATCAAAACTCTTTTTGTGAAAGTATAGTGTGGACACTGTAACCTTCCTACCAGACAGAAAAAGGCTAGACACCATCTAAAATCCCAGTACTCTCAGAGAATAGACTAACAACATGCAGACTTGTTTCTATTTATAGCCTACCCATAGGTTTATGCAATAATTGCCATATAACAGAATTTAAGCTCCTAACTGCAGTTATTTTTTAAATAACATTTTCCCTTTTTTTCCCTTCTTAAAATAGGACTCATAAGACGATTGAGTGCTGCAGTCTGACTTGGCAGATTCTTCACACATGGCAATCAGCACCAGTTCTGAGGTACATATGGAGAGTGGGTAAAAGGAAAAAAATGCATTATCGTTGATGAAATGATAAATAGCCACAAACAGGCATTTTTATGTACAACTTTATCAAATAACTCATCTTTATGTTAAAACGTACAGGGTTTTTTTGGAAGTTATTATCTAAAGAAAAAAAGCACAACAGATCCCAGCAAAAACAAGAGCTCTAATTCATCAAATTTGACAACTTTATAAAAATAAAGTGATGCTTACCATATCTTTGCCCACTGGAAAACACATTTGCTCAAGTATGTAGGCTAACACTGTTTAATCATCAAGCATGATACCATTTCTTCTGTGTGTGAACAAAAAAATATTTATCATTTTGGAAAAAAAATGATATGATTAAAATCAAGTCAACAACCATCTACATTTGTTGACCTAACAATAAATGTTGCAACTATCTAGCCTTTATGTCAAAATATGGTTTTCACGTTGCATTAAGATTTTTAAAGCAGAAAGAGTTTCCTGGTTAGGTAATGTAAATTTCTCATACCTGTGAGAACTGCAGGAATTGAAATTTAAAGTTAATAAAGAGATAATTTAACAGTGACAGTATGTATCTCTCAGCTGATCTCTTCTAAATATAGAGCAGGCATCCTTCAATGAAATCTCATTTATTCACTGTCCATGCTATTACATTCAAGCTGGAACTAATGCAATTTCCAGGACACAATTCCTTCTCATTTATAAGTTGTCAACAGGAAGTAATTTGATTTCCCTATTATTTTGCTATCACAAAGCATCCAACAATTTAACTGCTATGTGTTATTTTAACCACTATTTTAGAATTTGTAATTACTTTTCTGTTATATTTTAAATATTGACTAAAAATTTGAATAAAATTGACTATCTTAAAGTTCTCACTATAGAAAATATTCATAGGATAAGTAGATAATATGTTAGTACGAAAATACTAGCATCTCTTTTTTTATTATTTAGATGTTTCAGGTGAAATCCTAGTCCAACTAAAATAAGCACACTGACTTTAACAAGATGAAGGGAGTTTGAGCTAGTTAATAATCTCACTGTATCTACATCTTTAGGTTTCCCTACAAAATCAGATTTAGTATTATATCCAAGTTGAGAACATGTTAAGATAAACTATTCACTTGACCTGCCGTTACTGCTGAGCGAAATACTATCAAAATGCAAATTTAAATTAAGCCACAAATACTGTGTAAGAAGGAGAGGAAGCATGTCACTTGATTAGGAAGCTGAGAAAATCAGTAAAGATACACTAAAACTCTTGCAAAATGTGCAAATACCCAAAAGATTTAGTGTGATATGGTGACAAAATAAGATTTGCAGGTGAGGACCTTGCAGGACTGCAGTTTTATGCTGCTTTTTTTATCTACTTTCCTTGTGTCAGTGAACATACTATTCTAAAATATCTAGGTAATCTTCATATCCAAATTTTAATGAAAACTCTTGCTTAAATACTGAGATTAATTGTAATTACTATACAATAAAATAAATATTCATAATTTGTATAGAAGTCTAGTGGTACTTTATAACTACAATGATAGATAACATGATTTTCTAATGTGTTGATAATGTTATTTCACAACTCAGTCATCACATTGTGATGTGAGAGAGTGTCACATGCAGTACCACAAAGAGTATTTCTCTGCATAATTATTAAATGTAAAAAACTTAGTCACAAAGAAATGCTGTCAAACATCATTGGTATCAAGACTGCTGATTCCAGAATATTATACTATTTACAGCTGATCAAGTGATTGGCTCTTTTTCTGAGAAATAACCATACGACACAATCCTTTTAGAGAGTGTATTTCAGTTTTACAGTATCAGAAGTATCCGTCACAGGAAACACTGCACTGTATCTCCTGGGTCTGATTCATCACTAAGTCATTGCTACATGATATGTGTCTCATTCAGACGTGGTAATTTTGGAGCACCTTCATTTAGAGAGTCAGAAGAACAGAACCTATGTCCTCTGAACTACAGAAAGCAAAACTCAGAGCCAAATCTAGACATGTTCTTATTTGGAGCCTCTGCAAATTAGCAGCAAAACTGACAGCATTTGATATTCATTAGGTTTTCCAAGGAGCTGAGCACTCCTATTTGGATTTAATAAAATGACACCGAAGCAATGTACAAAATACATATTTGGTATGTCCAGGCTGACTGTGCAGCAACTTCAGTCAGATCCATAGTAAAATGTTCATTCCTGAGATCTGTATCTCAAATAAAGCAAAATAACAGCCCAAACAACCAAGCGCCCTCTCATCACCAGAAGAAAAATGACGAGCAAATATTAAATCAACACCATCTGGCACACACATCCCCCTCCCCCACCATCACCTCAGCAGATCCTACGCTAATTCCTTCTTACATTATTTATTTTCTACTGGCCCAAGAAAGCATTTTAACTGTGAACGAGGTTTGTATAATCCTATCTGGTCATTTCTAACAAGGGATATCTGTACTGTTCTTCCATAGAGAACCACAGGAATATAGATAATTTGCAAACACCAGTTACTGGCGTAGTGTTGCTACAAAAATCTGTTTTCATCCTGCTGGGTATATGCAAAACAGCAGATACCAACTGACACTACAATCTCTTTGGACTTTCATGTAGCTAACCAGCACAAATTCATGCATCTCTGGAAGCACATTCATGTGGCAAAGTATCCACACTTAAACTGCAAGGCTCTAAAGATGTACTGGCCTTTTTCATTCCCAATCTTTATTTCTTCTTCCTCTTTGCAAAGATCTATGTGACTTTTTTTTTTTTTTTTTTTTAATTTGTTTTGAGCCATTCTGTCAGCTTGTTTTGGAAGATTTTCTAATTTAGGATTTTATTATCTTCTTTCTGTCAGCTTTGAATGGTCTGTCACTTGCTATACCCATCATGCTCAGCTACCCAAGTGCACTTTTGATTTTCAGTTGCCAACTGAGAAGGCCAAGGTCTAGATTATTTTTTTTTCTCCCCTTTCTCCCTCTTTTTCCTTTGGTCAGCAACTATTTATTCTTTTTCCACATCATAAAGTAAGGTGCTGACCTGAATAGGCCTGAGTGCTTTCAAATGCTACTGGAAATAAATGGATACCAAGGACAATCAAATTTTCACGGGAACAGGCCAAAAGGTTAAAAAAATGTAAATAACTTACCATGAATGGTACTCCTAGAGAATGAACAGTTATACAGATAATTGTTTAAAAGAGTGGTGTGTCTAACTGTACAAAAGAAAATCATTTAAATAAACAACTGGTAAGCTGAAATTTGACTTGCAATGAGATGCGTGACCTCGTATATTAGAGGCAACTAACATTATCATGTTGATTAATGGAAAAGTCCTGGTCTCATTTTAAAACAGATGCTTAAGTTAGTTGGTTTTGTATGGGTTGAAAAATTGTGCACTTACTCGAAGAAGGTCTGCCAGGCAGGGGCTGGCCCCAGTAGGAAGGGCAGGTAGTGATCTCAGTGAAATATCCTGTCTGACCTTAGAATTCCTGCTAAGGAACCGATACTTCAAGCACAAATGCACTTCAACACATACATAACTTATTCAGTTTCATTCAACTAACTCAGAATTCAGTGTAAATCCATGTAAACTTATCCGCTGGATAACGTTCAGGGGAATCCAGAATCCTCACTATAGAATGAGAAAAATATTCATAAACTACATGCAAGAGGAAAAAAATGGAGGGAATGCAGACTCAAGCAGAAACGAGGAAAAGGCAGCCAAGAGACCAGAACCCATGGAAAATGAAAATAAACAGATAAAAACTGCCAAAGAGAAGACAAAATTATCTTCAGAAAGAAAAAGAAAAGACAGGAAGAACTTCAGGTTTGCATGAAGAGTAGAAGAAAAAAACTGATTATGAATGCAGACTTCTTAGTAGGATGGAAGACAAGAGCTAATTCAAAGAACTGAAGTTCACATCATGTGCCAGTTATAAAATATCCATATTTCAGGCTTAAAAGGACCCCAAAAGGAGTGTACTGGACTCTGATTGTAAAACTACAGATCAGTTTCACAGCGGTGACTGACTGCCTGCATGCACTTACCCAGCAGTAAATGAGAATTAATTTTTATCTTGCTCATCAGCAAAAAGAAAAGAAAAAAGGGTATGTGAAGATCATGAAGAGAAATGGTTATCTTATGGATAGGTTTTGTAAGGATCTTCTGTTTATGAAGATGTTTGTGTTACACTAGAAGTAAAAATTGAATTTTACTCAGTGGTGGACAACATTTTCAAATAGATGCCTGTACAACTGTAAGATCGTTTAATATTTTCTAGGGCTGAGCTTCTTACAAAAGAAGAGGGAAAGTAAGCAACTACAGACTAAAGGATGGGGAGACCCCAAGAAAGGTAAGATGGAAAACCAATAAAACCAATGTATTATTATTGATAGACAGAGTAATCTGAAGGGAACTAGTGTCAGACAGAGAAATAACCATATCTAATTTAGCATAAAACAAATTTTGTCAAAGAGAGGCAACTAAGATATTTGTGCACTATACAAGGCTATAAGAACGTAGTAATCTAACCCAAATTTCAAATTAATTGATGTAAGATATCTAAATGATGCATATAAGTTAATATAATTTATTCTCAAACGGGCATTTGAAAATAGTATGAATTGAAAGTAGTTCAGTAGTATTGTTTAAATATCTTTATACAAACATATATATACATATACATAGATAAATATGCACATGTAGAAAAGCCTACATTCAAACCACACTGTCCAAACTTCGCAAAATACCCCCCCAATAACAGCAAAAAATATGTGATTTATGTGTTGCCAGAGAAAAAACTTATCATTAAATTGCACATTATTCCTTCCTAAATAGTTATAACTGGAAATTCACTCTTATGGTAGCAATAATGAAGTGGACCAACTAAATCAGTAAGTGACATAGTGATAAACAAATAGTAGCCACATCCTTAAGTTACAATCTGCATTTTGTTAAAAGCTTTGAAGACCCTAAATTTTAGATATTTAGACAAAAAGCCATTCTCTAAGGATATTAAAATCCACATATTGCTACATAAAATTGTTCCCAGTCATTCCCTTTCATTATCTATCTTCCTCACTTCGGAACTAAAACTGAGTATATAATCCATGAAGGCGATGCTCCTTTAAAAATGATAATAATTACAAACACAGACTTGTAGAATTATAGAATCATTTAGGTCGGAAATGACCTTTAAGATTGTTGAATCCAACAGTTAATACTGCAAAGTCCACCACTAAACCATGTCCCTAAGCACCACGTCTACCTGTCTTTTAAATACCTCCAGGGATAGCAACTCCACCACTTCCCTGGGCAGCCTGTTCCAAGGCTTGACAACCCCTTTGGTGAAGAAATTTTTCCTAATATTCAATCTAAACCTCCCCTGGCACAACTTCAGACTGTTTCCTCTTGTCCGATCGCCTGTTACTTGGGAGAAGAGACCGACACCCACCTCACTACAACCTCCTTTTGGGTAGTTGTAGAGGGCGATAAGGTCTCCCCTCAGTCTCCTTTTCTCCAGGCTAAACAACCCCACTTCCCTCAGCCGCTCCTTATAAGACTTGTGCTCCAGATCCTTCACCAGCTTCATTACCCTTCTCTGGACACGCGCCGGCACCTCAATGTCTTTCTTGTAGTGAGGGGCCCAAAACTGAACACAGTGCTCGTGGTGGGGCCTCACCAGTCCTGAGTACGGGGGGACAATTACTTCCCTAGGCCTGCTGGCCACACTGTTCCTGATACAGCCCGTTATGCTGTTGGCCTTCTTGCCCATCTGGGCACACTGCCAACTCATATTCACCCGGCTGTCAATCAACACCGTCCTTTCCCACCAGACAACCTTCCAACCAGTCTTCCCCAAGCCTATAGCACTGCATGGGGTTGTTGTGACCCAAGTGCAGGACTTGGCACTTGGCATTGTTGAACCTCACACAACTGGTCTTGGCCCATTGATCCAGCCTATCCAGATCCCTCTGTTGAGCTTTCCTACCCTCAAGCAGATCAACATTCCCACCTAACTTGGTGTCATCTGCAAATTTACTGAGGGTGCACTTGATCCCCTTGTCTGGATCATTGATAAAGATATTAAACAGAACTGGCCCCAATATTGAGCCCTGGGGAACACCACTTGTGACCAGCCACCAACTGGATTTAACTCCATTCAACACCACTTTGGACTTTGCCATGCAGCCAGTTTTTTACCCACCAAGCCATGAGCATTTACTTTCTCCAGGAGAATGCTGTGGGAAACAGTGTCAAACAGTTTTTGTGTCAACAGACACAAAAAGTGTCAAAGGCTTTACTAAAGTCCAGGTAAGCAACATCCACAGCCTTCCCCTCATGTGCTAAGTGGGTCACCTTGTCATAGAATGAGATCAGGTTTGTCAAGCAGGACCCGCCTTTCATGAACCCATGCTGACTGGGCCTGATCACTTGGTTGTCCTGCATGTGCCACGTGATCGCACTCAAGATGATCTGCTTCATAACCTTCCCTGGCACCAAGGTCAGACTGACAGGCCTGTAGTTCCCAGGATCATCCTTCTGTCCCTTCTTGTAGACGGGTGTCACATTTGCTAACCTCCAGTCAACTGGGACCTCCCCAGTTTGCCAGGACTCCCAAATAAATGATGGAAAGTGGCTTGGTTGAGTGCTTCTGCCAGCTTCCCTCAGTACCCTTAGGTGGATCCCATCTGGCTCCACAGATGGATGGGATCCAATGCTAGATAATATGGTAATGTAGATGCTAAAACTATAGTAGAGAAGATATGTTCCAATCCATTCATCCACTGCCAATTTTACACAGTTTCTTGGTAAATAACCCAGCTAAATTTATCAATAGGGTATTTCAAATAATAACCATATTTATTATCTTTCTTTTTAATATATCATCCACTATGGTTAGCCTTTTTTAGAATAAAATACTTTAAATCTTACTTTTTGTCTCCTGCACATCTATAATTTAATAAGTTTATTTATTTTGTTCTGAAAGAATCAAATGAATGAAATATTTTTAGAGTATAAGATTATAAGGATTCATCATTAAAGTCTTGTAAAGCCCAATAACCCAGGGATATAATTTTTAACCAGTAGAGGATAAAAAAGTCATAACTCATGGCTAGGCTGCCATCAACAGAGCAAAATTTGCAGCTGTGGTATCACAGGCTGGAAGTACAAGACTTCTGAAATGTGAGGACGAATTATTTAATAATGGCTTTTACAAATTTCAAACTTTTTTTTGTACTGCAAAGCTGAAAACCAGATTTCTTCCCGGGATGAAATCTTTCAGCACTATGTTGATAATGAGCATATTAAACTGCTTAGATTTCAAAACTAAGACTAACCACCAAGATATTTCTAAAAAATCTTAATGAGCAGAGACATATTTCACATTTCCAGAGTGAAAAAATTGACAGTCTGAAGATACTATTTTTATTTTTCTTCCTCATAATTTGTGTGGGTCAAGTAAAGAATAAACAAACTCTTTTTATTCTATTATTTTTGTGTGTATAGAAGCCATGTATGTATGCATCAAGGTACTTGTTCTTAGCAATGTATGTCAGTTATTTTATGCAGCTTACAATATATTACTGAGTTTAAAACATCTTGTCCTCATCTTTAAGTATTTGCAGAACTTTGGCTATGCACATGCATTTGCAGCCCAGACAACGCCATTGGATGGTGCAGACATGCAGGGATGGAGGTAGAAGTTGCCTGCACAGTCACGATAACTCTTCTACAGCTTTGCACAGAGGGTACAAACTTTACAGCTCAGAGCAGAGTTGGCAGCTTGTGTGAGAACAGAGAAAGAGTAAAACGAGGGTAGGCCAAAGTTCTCCTTCCCTTCTCCTCTCCTTGCTGTACCCCACATCTCAACATACTGAAAGTGAAAATAACAACCGAGTATGAAATAAGAAGGGAAACTTGTGTGAGGAGAGGGGAAAAAAGAGTTGACAGACTCTTGGGGTAAGCAGGGAATATTCCTAAACCTTTCAATCTTCTATTTAAAGTAGGTTTTAAGGTCCTTTAGACAGAATGCCTTTTATGGTTTTCCCATGAAATGCTTCACACAAATTACTATTTTCTTGTTAGATATTAATTACTTCAAGCAATTTTGCACATTCTTCCTAGTAATCAACTTAATTCATCATATTTACTTCTTTGACTTACTGAAATATATCTTAACACTTATTTTCATTCTAAGCTTGCAACTATAACAAATATTTCCTCTTGCAGTCTGTTATAGATGTATGGAACCAGTTTTGAAGAAGTAATTGCAAAAAACAACTTCCTGTGAATCCTAAAAGACTTATATGTGCTGTGAATGTACACTTCCAGAAAGCCTGAGTAACCTTGTGAGGGTCTTCCCTTACTGTAGGGCAGGTTTGGGGAGACAATCGCCATCCCTCACATCAACAGAGGTTTTTAGGTGATGTAGCTGAATAAAGGATTGAGAAGACATTTTGCCTTTCTTGAGGACCAATACAAAGCTTGGACAACATATACACCCCCTATCAACCTATTTTGCAAAGCTAAACCAGATTTATAGCATAGAGAAACCTTGCACTAGTTACCACATAGGGAGAATTCCACACACCATAATCAATCAGTCTCTCAAGATCTTGGTTAATATTGTCTTCTTTTTTACTATGTCCAATAATAAAGACCTATTGATATTCGGTGTTCTGCTTTGCAGTTTGTATTGCAAAATGCAAATGTCACTGTTAGCTATTTTTTCCCAGAAAACACATGGCCAACCTTACTGCAGGGCCAGCTTTCCCCTCTTGGTACAAGAGGATTCGATACTACTTGTCATTCCAAGTTTTGCATAAAAGACAAAATATTGCAGAAGGAATGGAAAGGGATCTGAGGAGCAGCAGCAATCGTCTGGTTTCCAAAGTAGTTTTTGGCAGTATGCAGAGATTAAACATTTATTATTCAGTCAAGTAGCCTAGCAGACACTGGAATCTCAGGACCTGCTATAACGTCCAAGATAATTCTGGCTTAATTTGATGGTTAAGAAATATGCGTTGAAAGGCAGCCAGACCAAATGATAATGACAACCAGCATTAAAAAAAAAATATTAAAAAATAGGAACACGAATGTGTTGTGGAACTTTTCTGCCTAAACCCCTGAGTTTTCAAAACCAATGCACTTTGGAGAGAAAAGGTCTTAAAAACCTCTTCATTGTAGGGATTTCTATTTTGTTGAAGCCAGAACCGTAGTAAACAATTTAACCAGTTATCATGGGTTTGGCTTCTGGTATGGCTTGTCACATGTCATAATGATATTAAAAACTTTAACCAAGTAGGAGATCATATCCTTATTTAGGAAGATTTTAACATGTCAGAGACCCATACAGATGAATTTCAGATTAACAGGAATAACTTAATTGAGAAAGCTTGGTAGTTGTTGGTTCTCAAAGGCTTCGCTGTGAAAAAAAACCCACAGCAACCTGTTAGGGCCATAGTTAAGGCCCATGTTGTTTTATTAAAAACTCAAGTTCAAAGTTTTTTAGTTTTGCTTCATTTTTAAAAAAGAGCATACAAAAAACTACAATGAAAAGGAAAGGAATTAACCATTTCCTGATTTTAATAGGATAAAAAAATGTCTTTCTTCATATGTTTTATTGCATTGAAATAGAAATAAGGGTTGACATACTAAAATGTGGTTTAGTTTTGTGGAATTTGATTTTCACAGGGAATTCTGTGTCAGTAAAGCACCCTGACTTTGGTTATGTACTAGCAAGATAGGGTTGGGGTTTTTTTGTTTAAAGATATCAATCAGAAGGTAAATTTCTGCAGCTGACAAATAGTAACCTAGAAGAGAGACAGAATTATTCAGAGCATTTCTCCACTGAATTACAGACGGTAACCATGAAGTTTGGGGTTCTCTGGAAGCATGACTGAAACTGAATCAGAGAAAACTAAAATGTTTGTATGTTGACATGGAGACCTACATGCAGTGTTAATGTGCTTACTCCATAACAGAAAATTGCAGATAGAAATGAAAATATTTTTTCCATCAAAGTTAGATTCATAGTAAAATAAAACAATTTGGAAGTAAAAATAACGACTGGTAAAAGAGAAGCGCTACCAGCAGTTATGAAGAGAACTTCTTTCAAAAGGATCATAAAGTCAACACTGTAAATTCTTGGCATTCCTTTAACAAGTGGCTTTATAGGATCAAAGGCTTCATTATGAAAAAGAAAAGACCCCGTCATGACTCGCTGGTGAATTGTAAGTAGTCTCTCTCTGCTGGATTTTTGTGTTTCATTTCCCCAAGTTAAATGATCTGATTTGATTTAAAATATTTAAAGTACAGTTCTATGGTGCAGAAGTACTTGAAGTATTAGCTGAGAAAACTCTTTAACGCAAATTACCAGGTAGAAAAGTAAAAATTAATATCTGTTATTTCCAGTTTCAGGCAAATAACAAGAACAGTAAAGGTCAAATGTTATCCCAAATGTTTTAGGCACAAACTACTATGTGATATAGCTTTCCCCTTATGTTTCTAAATAAGAACCCATTTTTAAAAAAAAGTTTAAATAAATAAATAAATTAACATTCCAGGAAATATGTTGAGTGTTAAGAGGTGTCATAAAGCTTTCAGTCACCTCCCACACTAATACATAGCAGATAAGAATTAAATCAGTAATAGGTTGTTTTTAAATGGCTAACTCTAGATTCATTTCAAATAAACTTACTTAAGTTCAGCTGTAGAATATTTCAAAAGACCCACTTTCAGTAAAGATTAGTGTTTAGAAAATTACATTTTGATGAAAGTCTGGTATTAAGTTTCTAAATTTACTTCTGATTTTTTAATTTTTTTTTTTATTTTACAGAAACATTTAAAAAGTGTATTTAAAATATTTAAGGTAAGACAACCCAGGTCTGGAAGTACCTAGAATTATAACAGAAGTAAGTTTTATTTTAGATTTGCCACTATTTTCCCATGAAGAACCTTCAGTTACATTTAATAATTAGCTAGTCTTGGATAAACTTTCCAGACCAAAACATATTCACAAATATTCAGACCTAGAATACGGTATTATAAGGTTCTTGTCATGCATCATTATCAGGCAGATTGCTTTAAATCTACATTGATAATTCCTTACTACAACTGGTGTGTTCAAAATAACAAGAACCTAACCAATTCTATGCATGGTGTCTGTATCATAAAACCCCAAGCATAGTGGGCAGATTATCATCTCTGTCCACATACTTGAGACCTCCAAAAAACACATCCTGACACAGAGATCCAGCTCTGGAGATGCAGAGCAACCTTGAGACTCACAATCTTTTCAGGTCTGTGCCAAGGATTCAAGCACATAATCGCACATATTACAGTTTTCAAATAAGTCACATTTACGGGGAAAAAAAGAAGTAATGCCTGCATATCACTGTCGGAGGGCATCTAGAACAGTCAGAATATTCGCCAGGAGGGACCAGAGTGGGTTTCAGTTCTTGCTCTATGGATTATTTCTGGTTTTGTCTCCTCAATAATCACCTGATGTATTAACATCACAACAGTTTATGGGACGGGAAGGAGAACCAAAGCCTCTCACACAAACCACTAAATTACTGACATGGTCCTTCCTGCCTTTTCTTTTCTCTGGTCCCACAGTTCTCACACCCCTCAGGTCTCAACTTCAGCAGAAAAGTGAGCAGACACATACGCTACAGAGATATCACAGTGTTCTATCTCTTATCTTCCCAGAACTGTTCTAACAAATGTATTGCCATCAAATATTTTTTCAACAAAAATGTCAACGCAGTGGCACAATTTCTTGGCTTTAACCTGCAATGCTGTGTCCATCTGTAAGAACTCAGGAATCTTCCAAAATAACCTGGAGCAATGGAAAAAACACTCTATGCTTGGTATTTTCATATTTTTAGCTTTTGCTATCTGAAACTGGTATACAGGATTAGTTTCTTTTGACAATACTTAGTCTATTAAGAAGGAATAAATTAAGCTTGGTTACCAGACCATCTTTCTTTACCCTACCTTATTATTTTAAATTTTGATAATTTAAGACGGAACTCATGATAAACTTGATGCCCATTAAATACACTAAGACCATCCAATAAAACTAATGTAATCCAAGCACCCAAATGCAAGTACCTCCTCATGATGGAGGATACTGTTCAAGTTTTTTGGCCTTCTGAATTCTGACAGAAACAAGCTTTTAATCGAGTTCAAAAAGCTATTTCTTTCTGCTGCTTATTTAAATAGTTTTTATTGAGGGACCTTTAGTAAGCTACCTGGGGGAAAAAAAAATCGAAATTGTCAGAACACAAAAAGCAATACTGACCCTAGAGTTCTTTGCTTAAGCTTCTGCATCAGTATTTTCCTTCCAGGTTTTGTATTGAACCAACCAGGCAGTACTTAGGGACTTAGCTACAACTAACATTTGCTTTATACTTACCCCAAGCCATAGTGTTTGGTATTTAAAACAAGCTGACACTCAAAATTCATTTAAAGGTCCACTTCACTCATTACATGTTTTCACAAATAACTTACTGATTAAACTCATTAAAAATATAGAAAAGAAATATAGAACAGTAATCTCACATGCCATCTGCACGAGACATACATAATGATATAATCAAATGATATAATCAAACTTCTGTTTCCAAATTTAAAGATGTGAACTTGAATCAGAGACTTGAAACAATAATTTTTCAAACCCAGTTGTAGTAAAATAATGCTATTCATTTATACCTTAGAAGAAACCATGGGAAAACCTTCTCTTTGGAGAAGAGAAGTCTCCAGGGAGATCTTATTGCGGCCTTCCAGTACCTAAAGGGGACCTACAGGAGAGCTGGGGAAGGACTTTTTACTGGGGCATGTAGTGATAGGACGAAGGGGAATGGCTTTAAGCTGGAAGAGGGCAGGTTTAGATTAAACATTAGGAAGAAGTTTTTCACTTTAAGGGTGGTGAGGCACTGGAACAGGTTGCCCAGAGAGGTTGTTGAAGCCCCGTCCCTGGAGGTGTTCAAGGCCAGGCTGGACGTGGCCTTGGGCAACCTGGTCTGGTGGGAGGTGTCCCTGCCCATGGCAGGGGGGTTGGAACTCGATGATCTTCAAGGTCCCTTCCAACCTAAACCATTCTATGATTCTATGAAAATTAGTTCCGAATAGCTTCAGTTTCTCAGCTATAACCAAAATATATCAAGAGCATTAATCTTAAAATATTTTAAACCAAGTAATTTAATTAATAAAACTGCCTTGCCTGTCTGTAATTGCTATTTAAACTAAATACAGAAAAAGTACAAAATTTTTATTGCTCCTTTAGTCTTCTAAGGAATGCTGCCAAAATATTTACACAACACTTTATCAATTCCTGAATAAATCTTATTTATCAGCCACACATAAGACCTTCCATGAATAAATGACAATGCATTTTTTCCTAGTTTTTTGAAGTTGGTTTGGGGTTGTTTTGGATTTTTTTTTTTTCTTTGTTTGTTTGGTTTGGGGTTTGGGGTTGGTTTGTTTTTTTTTTGTTGGGGAATATTCTTGCTCCCATGTTTAATTTCCCAACATTTTTAAGTTTCTTCCCAAAGAATATTTCTTCCTTTCAAAATTATAGCCTGAGATACACAAGAAGAAAGAAAATTCAGACTTTTCAGAAACTCAGAAAGGGAAGAAATTGTTCAATAGTACAAAAATTCCAGTCAAATACATAAAATTCTAGTCAAGATAAAAATCACTGTAACATCAAAACAGAATTTTTCAAGCTATTCCTAAAAGTTTTGATTACCTCCAAGTACTAAGCACTACTATTTTAAAACACTTTATTAATAGCTGAATATTTGCAAATATGATGCACCAATACAAATTGGATGTCCATTACCAATCTTGCTATCAAAAAATAGTACAAATCTTAGAATATTTTAAAGAACAGAAAAATTTTCACTGCCATCCCAATAAAAAGAGGGTATGAACAAACAGTGTGTATATTTTATGCTCATTATGCTGTAAGAGCCATCAACTAATTGTAACTCTGTTTAGGACTGGGTTAATGGGTTCTGAGCAGGGGAAGCCTTTTTTTCTTGCTGGTAGCAGTCCAAACATACTCAAAGTGATGTCATCATGTTCAAGACACATTACTGTCAACCTGACACTTTAATCTACTCTTCAATGCTAATCAAGTAGTGACACGTGGAAGCAATATTTCACTTTCTGATTTAGAGGAAGTAAAGCAGGAGTACCCACTCACAAAAAAAAAAAAGCAGTCCTTGTTTGTGTGCTTTGCCTAACACCTTTCCTAAAACTGTAACATCAGTAGAGACCTACGTCTAGAGCAACCATTGTAGCAGATGGTACATGATGCATCTCAGACAGTAAGGGCAACATGTGGTGGTATCCACCAGGCAGAATCACCTCCCTTGCCTTGTGTTGAGGTTTTCCTCTTACTTCTGGCCTGCACTTCCCATATTCTGCTTAGGGATAAGCAGGGTACAGTTTTAGATTTAGGGATTTAGAAATAAGACTTCTGTTATTACTAACTGGAGATGGATGGCTAATTCCCAGTACATGTGGTAGAAAGATGACCTGAGGGTCTGTTCTTTATTCAGCAACAGATTGATTTTATTTCAAAACCTAAGTGGAACTCTTGAAAAATTCTGAATTAAAAGACTGATTTGGGTCTATTTTATTGGGATTGCCCTCTCCTGTGGTGGGACTGTAATCTTCAAAAACAGGGAAATAAATTAACTCACTAGGCTTTTCCCAGTCTCTGCTAAGGTTTTGGCACCAGATACAGAGAGGAGAAAGCAAAAATAACTTCCATAGTATTCCTTTCTGCAATTAAATAAACCACAAAGTAATACCCTGGATGTAGTGAATGGATATTTTGTAATGATTTGTCATTTATTTCTATGGTGAAATAAAAGGGACTACTTCACAAGTAGCTCATCACTGTATTTCAAAATAAGCAAATCACTGTATATATAGGAAGCCAAAAAAATATTTTATAGCACATGCTATTTTGTCAGGTTTAAATAGGTAGCACATCTTTAGATACTTACTGGCTAAACCAGTTTCCCAATTTCAAAGGGACAAATGGAGGATAGATGCATGCATTCAGAATTTCATATGAAAGAAATTTGATATTTGATTCGTATTTTAAAAATCATAACCAATAACTGCAAGAAAAATGAAACCTCAATAAGGAAGAAAAGATTGCCATGGATAACACATTTCTTAAGAGTCAGTGATTCTCAAATTCCCAGCTTCATACAGCAACAAAATAATTAACATGACAAAGCATGATCACCAGATGCAAGCGAAAATTTAGATTTAGAAACGCACTTGGCTCTAACTGTAGCTGTCCCTCTCCCCTAGAAACAACAACATGCTATTTTAAGAGGCAACAGAAGTGAAGAGCAATCTCAAGGAAGACTAGGTAAGTAAAATATCTAGTCATTGAAACCTGTTCTGCGAGATCCAAAGATGAATTGTTTATTTCTCTTGGCATTCAACAAAGCATATACAATAAGGGGGGAAAAAAAGAAATCTGCTTTCCAAGGTGTTAACTCAGTCCAAAAAAATTGGCTTCCAAGCAATAAAAAGTTGTAAACTGTGTCTTACCCACTGTTTCTCAGAAGGATTTGTTGTAATATCTGTTTTGTAAATGTTCACCAGCAGTCTGTGATGTAGTCAAGGAATTGCAGATATATTGCAAACGATTTTCAAAGCATACAACTGTTCCCTACTATAGTGGGCACTGAAACCTCTGTTGAGCAATGACAATTTAGCTCATGTGCACAGGAAGAAAAATGACAACAGTGCTCAAGATCCGTTATCACTCTTTCTAGGGTTATAAAAATTGCTTGTGGATAATATTGCTTGTGAAAAGAAAATTAAACTTTAGTTTTGGAATTCTCAAGCTGTTATCTCTGAAAACACCATAGAATCAAAGAATGGTTTAGGTTGGAAGGGACCTTGAATATCATCTAGTTCCAAGCCCCCTGCCATGGGCAGGGACACCTCTCACTAAACCAGGTTGCCCAAAGCCCCATCCAGCCTGGCCTTGAACACCTCCAGGGATGGGGCCTCCACAACTTCTCTGGGCAACCTGGGCCAGTGCCTCACCACCTTCAGAGTGAAAAATTTCTTCCTAGTATCTCTAAATCTACCTTCCTGCAGTTTGAAGCCGTTCCCCCTTGTTCTATCACTACATGCCCTTGTAAAAAGTCCTGTCCCAGCTCTCCTGTAGGCCCCCTTTAGGGACTTTAAGGCTGCTATAAGGTTTCCCCAGACCCTTCTCTTCTCCAGGCTGAACAAACCAAACTCTCTCAGCCTGTCTCTTTGGTTACCATCTGTAACCAAAAGTTATCCAGCTACCCAACAACCAGATTTTGCTGATGCAGAATTACGGTCTTCCCTGTAATTATCTAGGCATCCACATCCCTGCTAATTAATATGATAGCCAGGCCCAAAGAATCATTAATTTCTCATGAATCTTATATGTTGCACATGCAGCTACCTCTCTCAAAAAATGCACATTTCTGTCTGTAAGTATAATTTTATTAGATACTAAAATTGTACCTTTTCTAATGAAGTCATAGCCTGTCTTCATTTTTAGGTTAACAGGCTGTATAGTAACATTAACAAGCATGTATTTTTAAGGGACATAAGTGTCCTTAAGGAATACCATCTAAAATGTTAAATTCAACAAAACAACCAAACATTTTACATACTGTTATGATGACAATCTCATATCAAAGTTCACATGGTGTTTACAAATAGCCTAATGATTGGAGGCAAGTTTTTGTGACATTTTAACAGTGAAGTATCAATTCTCTTCAAACAAAAACTAAGGAAATGGCCTGTCTCTTCCCTGTAATCCTGCAATTAAGGTGCACTTTACCACTTATTAAAGCCAGAATCCCAGAATAATCCTCTAGGTCTGTCAGTCAAGCACACCATATAAGAATACGAGCTACTATGATTCTTTCCCCCATCATACTGACATTTCCATTTTCATCCCTGTGTCATTTATATAAGCTGCACACAACTGTGGCCATGAATTTTAAAGAGCGCAGGTCACATTAGGGTCTCTTTCCTCTTGATGAGATTTTGAAAGAGGAGAAAGACTGCATACTTGAAATTAGAACCCTAAATTAGAAAAATACCTTAAAAATATGGATCCTATTTCATTTCTCTTCCCCTTTTCAAAAAATATGCAGCCATTTTGAATGCTGAAATGTCTTTATTGGATAATGATTTTTACCTGATGATGCTCACAGAGAAAATAAGTTATTTTCATCTTGAAATACAACTTAAATACTTAATTTTGAAATACAATTAAAGAATCTTAAGCAGTATATGCATATTTTTATAGATATATATTATTTTTTACATGGTTTAGAAAGAATTTATTCAAATTCTCTGCTAAAGTCTGTTACGGCAATTCTGGAACTGCACTGCATGCAATATAAGCACTACCATCTTGCACAGCATGTTATTTGCCTGAACTGTATTTTGGGATACACAAAAATCTTTTCAGTACTCATCTCTGCCTGAGGCCAAAACCATGTAAAGAAGAGCTGTCAAGAATAGTTTGTATTAAATGAGAACACAGCATAGAAAAAGAATGGATCAGAAAGTTAGAATATGTAAGAGTTTTGTTTCACCTCCAGTTCCATTTCTGAAACTCAGATCCAATCCCAATGGACTTCTCTAACTATGGCTCCTACTAATTCATAAGATGAAACATATGCCTAATAGAGCACATCTCTGAAGCACTATTGAAAGAAGAAAAAAAAGATAGTAACAGCAAATCTGTACTAAAAATGGAGACGAAAATTGTGTTTGGAGGTTATTTGTGTTTAAGAATGAGACACAAATAATAAGTTTAGTATTAAAATAAAATCACTTTGTTCACATGCTACTTACAGCCTTCATAAATATCTGTTGGTATGTGGACTGCTGCATGTTGGTAAGATGTTTGCCGTCGGAAAACAGGATCTTCTTCAAATACTGGTCTGATTCTCTGGCTGCCAGATTCAGTGTCATTCTTTTCAGGCTTTTAAAAGAAAGACATGTAAGGGGCAAAATATTACAAAGTATCCTAAAACATTTGCATTCGCATTTGCCTTTTTTTACATAACATACTCTTTTCTTTTGTAGCTAATATTTTGCATTTGCATATAAATACACTAACTTGCTCCAGGTCCAAAAATATTTGTGTATACCTTATTTTGAATTATGAGGTATCCAATGCAATTCAATGAAATGAAGAGCTGCAAAAGAAAAGTGAGAGCCTAACAGCTTACGCACCTAAACTTCATAAGTGTGTGGAATTTTTTACACCCATAATGCAAGGCAAATACTTTACCTTTTATTACATGTAATAATTTGTACTGAATCATAAATACTGTATATCTCTTTTTTTCATTCTGTAGATTATATAGTAAATCACAAATCCTAAATGATATCACTAATATACATATCATAAATAAATTTTTGAGAAACAGTGGTACACATTCAGACAAAGAAAGGAAATTAAGCCTTCTTAGAACTTCTGTTTGACACAGCTTTTCTTTATTGATTTGTTTTAATAATAAGTCTCAATGAAATCTTGTACTCTCCTGGCTACAGCTGCCTGGGTGGAAAGGTTCCCAACACTCAGGTGCTCTCCACATCCACCTCCACCTCCACCTCAGCTTCTTGATTCCTTCCCATTCACTCAGTCACCTGGACTAATTTTTAAAAATTTTGAAAAGCAGAGGCTTTTTCTAACTCAGCTACAAAACCAGCATGAAGCATGGAAACCAAGGAGGAGGTGCAGACCAAAGGGGAGGTTGCAATGCCTTCACCTGGCTCAGCTGCAGCTGGAACAGGAGGCCCCATGGCATGAGTAGACTGCCACTTAAATCAGTAATGAATCAGCTATGATACCGAATTGTCACTCAGGCCAGCAATTGCAGGCAATTATAAGGATGTTTTTAATACTACAAAGTCATCAGTTTTTGAAAATGTGTTATACTTGAAAAATGGTGCTGACAAAGAAGGACCTGTCTGGTCAGTCAGGCATGTGCGTGCTGAGGCCATTCTTTATATACTACCAATGTGTCTATTATCCCCGATCAAAGTATAGACAGCTAAATTTTAACTTACCCACAAAGTAATCTAATTAAACTATATATTTTTCCTCCCAGTTCATTACAGGATTACAGACAAATTTTATACCTAGTATAGGTTCAAATGTTGCCTGAAGTCAGCAGCTGTCTCAGATGCATTACAAGGAGGTGGTTTCCTTTGGAAACACAAAAGGCAAAACTCATCTAACCAGTGACATCCATGGGTTCCAACAACATAACAGTGTTGAGCTCATCACCCCAGGCTGCCTTCCTAGGCAGTGAAGAGAAATGGGCATTTTTAGAGTGCAATTCATCTCATCTCAATTAGACACCTATTTTCCCATGACATGAATCATGCCTTAGAATTGCCTCCTTCCTTCCATTGACTATAAAGGCAGCCCTAGGGCAATTAGCCTAGATGAAGTCTGCAACACAGCTGTCTAGAATTAGGTGAGATGAATCTCACAATACAAGTCTATTAAACTTGTGGAAGAAAAAAGGTGGGTACTAGTTTTGATTACTTTTACACAGCATGGCTACTACTATATCTTATGCTAAGAAGTTCAACTTGTTACTTCGTACTTAACTCAACTCTGGTGGATGAGACAAGAAAGGAAAGTATAACTCCTGATACTCAAAGTAAGGGAAGCTCTTTTTTTCTTTAAGCAAATGTATTACCAGGTAAAGTCCAGGTATATCATGGCATTAGATAATCTAAGTTGATAAAATGTGTAAATTACCTAAAAACATTCTTCTCCTTGTAACACCGAAGACCAAACAATGCCTTTTACTTCCACATGGGTGGTATTATTTTCATTAATAGTTCTAGTGGACCCAATGACTCGCTGTTATGGAGGTTTCCGGAGGAATTCTGAATATCATACTTTTGTATTTAGATGCTTTTAAGACAGTTACATTTTAGCTTTGGAATATGGATTAGAAAAGCAGCAAATACTTGTACAATGCAGCCTGAAATGTTTTGATCCAGTACACCACTCAACAAATCTACCAGAAAGTAAAACCATGTATTGGATCTGGCTGGGATGGAGTTAATTTTTCCCATAGCAGCCTTCATAGTGTTGTGCTTCGTGTTTGTAGGTAGAAGGGTGTTGATAACACCCCAGTGTGTTGGCTACTGCTGAGCAGTGCTTACACAGCATCAAGGCTGTCTCCCCAGATGCCTCCTCCAACGGCCAGTAAGCCGGGGGTGGGCAAGAAGCTGGGAGGGGACATAGCCAGGACAGCTGACCAAAGAGATAGTCCATACCATAGGATGTTTTGTTTAGCAAAAAAAGCTAAGAGAAAGGGGGAAGGGAAGGGGGCATTTTTTATTTAGGTGTTCGTCTTCTAGAGCAACCACTATGTGCACTGGGGCCGGACGTCGCCTGCTGATGGGAAGTAGAGAATGAATCTTTTTGTTTTCCTTTGTTTCCATGCATGGCTTTTGCTTTTCTTTATTAAACTGCTTTTATCTCGACCCACAAGTTTTTTGTCATTTTATTTTCTCCCCATGTCGTGCTGGGGAAGGGGAGTTATAGAGGGGGATGTGATAGCACGGCTTGGTGGGCACCTGGTGGCCAGACAGGGTCAACCCACCACAAACCATTATAACTTACTTTGAAATGTGCAAGCTGGAGCCAGGATCAGTAACAGTTTGTGTTCTCTGAGTTGAAATGACACAGCACTACAGTAGCTTCAGCCAATATAATTTGGCTCAATCTTTAGGTAGGTTTTTGGTGTTTTTTCTTTTATATTATCACACAGGATTTCCTATCATTGTCATCCGCCTCCCCACCTCCCCACCCCGCCCCCCCAAACCAGAATGCTGTACATTAAGCAAATTCTGGAGATCTTTTCACAAGTTATGTTTTGGCTTCATGCTGCTCAAAGTAATGAGTTTGTCTGATTCTGCAAATGCAATCTCAACAATCAATCGTTCATGTGAGAAAATTTGTCTCCTGCCTGAAAGCGATTTGATTTTAAAAAATCGTAACACACTTATTCTGAAATTAGTACCAATGACTACAAACTCTCGATGCACAGAACACTTCAGAAAAGAATTGGGGACCATGAAGCCACATTATTACAATAAAACGCTAGAATGACTGGGTGTCATAAGATTTCTTCCAAATAATTTTCAACAAGAAATATTGGGGAGGGAGGGGGTATGGTAAAAGAGAAAGAGGGTAAACTGTAAGGTCCGTCCTAGCAGGTCTTGCACATAGATTTTCATGTTACAGTATATTTAGATTTTTCACTGAAATTCCTGAAGCATCTGAACACAAAATTATCATGTTTCTTCTGCTTGGTATTTCAATTTCATTCCAAGTAATATATACTAGCTCTCATCCTCTCATACCACTCATGCGCTATGGAAGAAGATTCAAGTCCACTGCCTAAATTGGATTAAACTTTGTTGAAACTGTTTAAATAATCTGCCTGAATGCCTTAAACATTCAAACACAAAGTCTATTTCCCACATTTCTAACAGCACACACCCCCAACTGCCCCCCCAAAAAGACTGTGATACAGACTGGATCTGTTATTCTTTCTACCAATATTCCATGATAGCAAAACCAAAAACTGAATCTAAAAACTCTTCAGCTGTTTTTCTCAATTTCATTGATTCACCTGCTTCAGCCGAACTGCATTTTATATCTACCTCTGCAGCCCTGATGGAGGGCAGTGGATCTGTCAGAACTACATAAAATAACCTAGAAGCTTTTGCATCCCGGTTGTTGACTTTTCCCAGGACTGTTTTGTGATGTACAACTCTGATATTGAAACAATGCATCTGTCTGCTCCCCAAAACCCTGAGGCACCAAATGACAAAATCCTTTAAAATGTCCGTAGTTTCCTCCACACAGGATTATTTTTTCTATTAAATCTACAGGTGTCTGTGCTACTTCTGCATGCAACAGGCAAGTATCAGAAGTATTACAGGCAAATTAGCGTTGCAAATTAGTGTTGCACTACTTCCTGACCAGCAAGACTAGTGCTGTGCCTTACACATCCAATGTTTACAGTGGATCCTTCCATTTAAAGTAAAAACTATTTAGTTTTTCATTTGCCAAATTTATGAATTTCAAGTAACCTACATCTAAATTAAAAAAGAAAAAAAAAAGATAAAAAAAAGAAAAAAAAAGATAAAAAAAAGAAAAAAAAAGATTAAAAAGGAAAACCTCAATGTTATTAATTATTTTAGTCTGGTATTTCTATCAAAAGCCTGATAGATTGTGGCATTGGTTGGTACAGTTTTAATATCTGGTTAAACTTTGTTTTCAGGAAAGTAGAAAATCACATATTTTGAAGGAAAGTAATCCAGCATGTGAATATAATTAAACTCCAACTCCAACCAATTTCTCTCTCAAGTCAGGAGCTGAAATGCAATCAATACTGACACTGGAATATCCCACAGGAGAAAGTGGCTGAAGATTAATTTTCTATCTATTCAAACCTGGCCTTCACTTATTGAATTACATTGTTACCTACCACTGACAGTCAGCAAAATAACTCACTCATTTCTCTGCAATGAATCTCCAGACCAATTTCTCCCTCCCTTGTGAGGCAGATAAAATCCATTTCTCTTTTCAGTTCACATTTGTGCCATTTTAAGGCTTTTTTTTTTTTAAACAAATAAAGTATTTTTTCATGTGTCTCCCGTTCACCATCAGAATAAAGGGAAATTGATATAGCCGCTAAAATGCGGGTAAAGTAGGTTCTTCTGTAGCTGTTCTTTGTGATCTTGGATAAATCACTTTTTGGCACGATCTAAAATAAACTGGAGGTTACTTTCTGGTTTTTGTAGGTCAAGTACACAGCAGAAATAATGCCACTTCTCTTTCAAGAGCTTTGTGACCAGAAATTAATCTATGTACATGAGGTAACTGGAAGCTTTATGCCCAGAAGTATCACTGAAAGATGCAGATAGAAAAGCAAACAACTATTAAAACAAAGTCATTTTCAGAAACTCTGATGCAGTTTAGCTGCTCATTTCACTGCAGCCAAACATATCCCAATTCCTTTCTACAGCATTCAGTTACTTTTCATCATCCTAGCCATAGGAAGATGAGCAGGGTTTGTATCTCTACTAGTAAATTTTCATTTAGTTGAAAAGCACTGGTTACTGTAGAAATGAGAAATATTTTTTCCACAAATATAAAACTTATTGTTTTTTGCTTCCTGCAGCTGTTGAAAATTGAAGATCAGAAAACTGATATTAATTAAAAAAATACCATCAATGAAACACACAAAAAACCGCAACCAAACTGAAGCAATCTTCAGTTGTTTTCTGAAGGCAGACCCTTCTCAGGAGCAATGTAGAAGGTGCTCAAAGCATCAGAACAGCATCAGGACAAAAGAATAAAAGGTAGATTTCTTTTTTTTTAATTCCTGAACCAATATCCAGCAAGATAGAATGGCACCCGCCTGTTTTCATAATTATGTAAAATAGAAAGGAATTGGTTGCTAGTATTTTCCATTGCCCTAGTATCTAGGGACGGTGTTTTGCATAAAACCTCGCTGTCCCTATCAATGCCATTTTAGAGAATGAATGTGGAGATGGAATTAGAATAGTTACGATTTTAGGGACGTCAAAATTCTTGCTCTGTCATTCCTTTCTGTCTTTCCTTGCAGATTTCCAGAAGTTTTATATTTTAATCTCTAGGTTTCTGCCCCTTTTTGATTTCTGAATATCTGTTGATATTTCTAAATGTAAAATTTTAAACAATTGAGTCTCGGTGCCTGCGCTGCTTTTAGTCCACTCCCAGATATACTTTGTACAAATGAATGCTATCATACAGAAAATAAGCATCAATTTTTTCCTCTGCCCAGATCCTTACTTAAAACAAGTTTTGCTGTTTTGTTGGGGTTTTTTTCTCCCTGAGGAAAGTAATCCAGTAGAACTACATACACAGTGCTCCAAGACCACTTGTGGCCCCCTTGAAAAGTTACAGCTGGAACTGACGGGGAGAATAAAATGAAATGTCGCTTGAAGCACACGGCTCAGCAATACGCCTGCAGCAAGCAAAGGATGGGAACAGCTCTTCTAAGGACAAGATAGAGGGAAGTTAGTTTTGAAGAGGCAGCTGGAATGCATTTCTAATAGCCACAGCACTTTCATAGCATTTTAGATAATGTCATGAGTACATTGCCTTTTGATAACTTTTTCTATTTCTTTTTTGATAGATGTGGTTTTCCAGCTGTGAGAAAACCATTGAGTGTGTTTAGGTGGTTGTGACAGAACTGCAAACAGTTTACTTCATTTTTGTTTGTGTGTCAGTGGGGGACTGCAGTCTTCATTCAGCTACACTAAGATTTTAAGTAAAGTGACATCCTTCTGTCTACTCTCAGGGACAAAACTCGACCAAAAGAGTTATAAATAAAATAAGAAAACAGATGGCTCAGAACATAAATATTCTTACTGTATCTGTTAGACAACAGAGAGGTGTTTAAGAGAAGAATCATAGAATCGTAGAATGGTTTAGGTTGTAAGGGACCTTGAAGATCATCTAGTTCCTACCTCCCTGCCATGGGCAGGGACACCTCCCACCAGACCAGGCTGCCCAAGGCCCCATCCAGCCTGGCCTTGAACACCTCCAGGGATGGGGCAGCCACAACTCCCCTGGGCAATTTATTCCAGTGCCTCACCGCCCTCATAGTGAAAAATTTCTTCCTAATATCTCATCTAAATCTCCCCTCTTCCAGTTTGAAGCCATTCCCCCTCATCTTATCACTGCATGCCCTTGTGAAAAGTCCCTCTCCAGCCTTCTCGTATGCCCCCTTCAGATACTGGAAGGCTGCTGTAAGGTCTCCCTGGAGTCTTCTCTTCTCCAGGCTGAACAACCCCAGCTCTCTCCGCCTGCCTTCACAGGAGAGGTGCTCCAGCCCTCTGACCATCTTCATGGCCCTTCTCTGGACCCGCTCCAACAGGTCCATGTCCTCCTTGTGTTGAGGGCTCCAGAGCTGGACACAGTACTCCTGGTGGGGTCTTACCAGAGCGGAGAGAGGGGCGTAATCCCGTCCCTCGCCCTGCTGGCCACGCTTCTTTTGATGCAGCCCAGGATATAGTTGGCCTTCTGGGCTGCAAGCATACATAGCTGGCTTATGTTGACTTTCTCATGCAATGTGTTTATATTCATATATATAAACATAAGAATATATATACAGGGTCTGAGTAGCTTCAGATACAGGGAAAAAGATTTCTGTTTGCAACTGTCAGCATGTCATGCTCAAGTGCCATTTATTTAAAATATATATGAGTTGTTTTCAATGCTTTTAGTGTTTCCATATGTTTCTAATGTATCAGTTGGTTACTGGATGTCAGTAAGAAAATAAATGGAACTCTGGATCGAGTGTCTATTTAAAAAAAAAAAAGATAAATTCTTTTATAGCAGCCATTTTCTTTTCAATATTCTGCCAACTGAATAACTTTAGTATGTATCAAATACAGAGTCAAATTAATTAAAAAACTTTTATTTGCCTCTTAAGACATTCTTTCTGAGTATAAACTATCCTTTGTTATTAATCATTTCTATACATGTACTTACAGTCTTGTCCCTGTCTACTGTATACACTACTGTATTATTTTTTTATGGATAGTTCAAAACCCACTCTATGCATTCATTTATCTGACCTTCATGGTTCACAGCTTCTGATCAGAACTTTTCGATACACACGAAATTATTATGTATCCCAAACATAATAGTGTTTTCTTTTTCTTTGTATCCCAACCTATTCACAAAATTCACTGCATCATGAGCTTAGCTTCATGAATAAATGAATCCTTGATGCAATTTATTTATCAAATGTAAGGACTTGGAAGTCTGGAGACGGACTTTTTAGGAGGGCCTGTTGCAATAGGACAAGGGGTAATGTTTTTAAACTAAAAGAGGGTACATTTAGACTAGATATAAAGGAAGAAATTTTTTATGGTGAGGGTGGTGAAACACTGGCACAAATTGCCCAGAAAGGTGGTTGCCCCATCCCTGGAAACATTCAAGGTCAGGTTGGACAGGACTCTGAACAACCTGATCTACTTGAAGATGTCCCTGCTCATTGCAGGGGGGTTGGACTAGATGGTCTTTAAAGGTCCCTTCCAACCCAAACCAGTCTATGATTCTATGAAAATCTGGTCTCTTGTAGCATTTCAGTGAATTACATTTTAGAGAAACAGATGAAAAGTACTGAGTTTTCCTAATTTCCTCAGGTGGAGGGAGTTTCAAAAAAGAAATTCAAGCTTCTGTAAATCATCATCTATTTGAGAATTTACATTACACCTATAAGTGTGCTTAAATACCATGACTCAGGGAATTATAGTTTCTTGTATAACATAACTGTTTTATTAATTTCTGACAAAAAGGAACATTAACAAGATATAAGGACTCATTTGGCAATAAGCTAAAAAAAAAAAACCTTAAGATGAAAAGATAGTAATAAAGGAATTAATGAAAATTATAACAGAAATTATTTTGAATTTCTAATGATTATAACAGCATTTTATCATCCATGTTATGAAGAAAAACTCTAAAAGGACCAATACTATTTTTAGTTTGAATCATATCCACAGGACCTGCCCTTGCATTTTGTAGCTATGTCTTACAAATCATTAAATAAAACTTCTATACATTTTTTCAGGTAGGAAACTGGCAGAGACAGCCTGCTTTCAACAACATGATGAACAATTACCCAGCTAGAAAAGGTAGTCAGCATATGGCTGGTCAAGTATTAAAGAAGAAATTCCATGGTAGATCAGTGGTCCAAATGAGACAGAACATGGCAATACATCGTGCTAAAAATTAAAATCTGTTTAACTAATACTTTTTCTATAGGAAGTGGAGTATACACACGCTTAGAATTACCCTTTTAGACTGAAGATAAGAATTCAGACTCCTGCTGGACCTACCAAATGGAATTTGTTATTCCATTTTGTAAGCCAAGACCATTTCTCTATCTCCTTGATGTTTACTGGAAAACTGAAAGTACAAGTTGCCTGAGTCAGTCTGCTACTGCAACTACTGCTCACTGAGCTCAGGGAGACCACCTGTTTGCAACCACGAGCCCAAAGCAAGCAAGCCACAATACATATGCCTCTGAGTTGAAAAAGCAAAGAAGAAACTCAATTCTGTAAGTGTCCCAATAAGGTAAGGCTAAGGAGTTTAGATGGGTGGCAGGATAAGGGGCTGAAAATCTGAAATCTCCTAAGCATATTAACAATTAACGTAATTTACTTTACAGACCTATGCAAACAGCTTGTCTTTCCTAAAACTCACACATTATTTTACTGGGTTGGACTTAGTATGTGTGGAAACCTTGGGTTCTTATTTAATAAACAGAAAATAATTGACAGCTATGTTCTTTTCTCATTATTACAGATTACGGCCAACCTTCACAGCAAAGCTGAATAGTCTGCTGTAGTAACAACAGTATGTAAAAATTCATTTCTGTCCTCTCCTATTTTTTCTTTAACTACAATGTCAGGTAAAATTAAATATGTATTTTAAATATTTAAGCATATAAGATATTTATCTTCCTAAATATGTGTGCTACTTCCTCCCCACCCCTTAAGTCGTCAGAAACCTCTCCCAATCCCCACAATGTTTCAAGGGTGATGGAGGGCTGCCTCATAATGACATCAGCACCCCTGGATAAATCCCATCTAGTCCCATGGACTTGTGTACGTCTGATGTGTTTTAGTGGTCCCTAAATCTACCTTCTGCTGTTGTAGGAATAGCTCTCCCACGGCTCTGCTGCCAGGCTAAGGCACCTGGCAGACTGAGGCAAAGGAGGCACCAAGTACCTCATCCTCACAATGTCCTTAGCCACAAGGTCCCCTTCCCATTGAGAAGTATCTTTAGCTTTCTGTTTGATATCAATGTACTTAAAGAAGCACTTCTTGTTGCTCTTTATGTGCCTCAGCAATACAAACCCCAGATGAAGTTTGACTTTCCTAATTCTATGCCTTCCAGCCTTGAGGGTTCAGGCAACACCTTCATAACCCTCCTGGGTTCAGGAGTTATGATGCGTAACCCCATCTGAAGCTCTCAACTTGTTTCTCTTCTATGTGGGGTGATGGCCTGGGAAAACTCAGGAATTTCGGACTAGGGTGTTCACTACAAGCGATTTCTCTGCCTGCTTTTAAAGCATCATGTATTGGACAGAACTGCCTACTTCAGTGCTGACTTTGATAGTGGCTTGACTGGCTAAAATGATGCCATTAGCCAACACTAGGAATATTAGAATAAAAGCACGTCTTACTCTAGCTGATAAAAATGTCACGAGGAGTTCAGAAAAGTCCAGTGAAATATTAAAATTCATAGCCTCCTTCAAATTATTGTAGTCACATCCCACTAGAGTACTCAAATATATGTAATAAAATAAAAAAAAAAATGTCCATTGTTGACAGAAGTCCCACAGAATACTTGGTCGTCTACAATTGCAAGACCAAAATGCACTCTGGATTATTTAAATTTTTCATACATCATCCAATTAAATTTCAAACTAGAGACTGTTCTCCTCTTATTGGAATAAATTACACTGCCTACCTTTTACCACCCCCACATCTGATTAAAGATCATATCCCTGGAGAATAAGAACTGTTAAATCATCTTAACGCTTCATTGGGAATTAGTTATAATACCCACTGAATGTGAACATTTAATTAATTTGATTTTTTCATCTGATGCAGTTGTCTTTGCCATGCTTTGCTAAGCCATCAACTGATCCTGTTTCACAGCACATTCTTATCCTCAGTCATACTGGTTAGGTCCAGATTTTGTACATCCTGCAGCATACTAATTGGTTATTGCTCTTTCTTCTTAATTCATACCATCTTCTGTGTCAATAACAACATTAATAACAGTAAAGCCCTGCTTTGAGAAGGAGGTTGGACTACATGACCTCCAGAAGCATGATTCTGATTTTTTCTGTGATTCTCTGAGTTAACACTAATGGGGCCCAAAACACTACACAAACATCACTCAGTATTTCATGTTCATACGTATATAATGCAGTTTTCGCTAATTAAATGCCAGCTGTATCTAGGTACATAAAAGCAGTAAGCAACACTAAGCCACACAATGACCTCTGTGTTACATATGGACCATAGACTTTCCCTACACCATATAATAATTTAAGTAAACTACCATAACGCTATGTGAGATTATTTATATGGTTTTTAAAAATGCTAGTACGGCGAAAACCGACAATGCAATAAATTAGAAGAATAGCATTCACAGAGACTGAGGGAAATTTTAGGTGGATATTCTGCCCAGGAAGAGAAGCACATCACGGGGGTGGGGGGGGGAATATGACCCAAGAAAAGAAAAAAAGAAAAATTAAAAAAAAAGGAAGAAGAAACAGGTCAACCTTTAGATGTTGAGAGTACTAGAAAAAAAGTCAGCAAAAGAAAATACCTTTGTAAAAGGTCAGCTGAAGCCAAGTTCAAAAGTTTTTAGGGTTTGGACAATGTGATTCCCCACTGGATCAAAAATTATTTGCAATACACACCATAAAGGAGAGCTGCAAGAGTAGCTGTAATCCACCCTTTCACATACTAACACTAAAATCTCTGAAAGAATTTAAGTAACAAGGCAAAAGCAGAAGCACAGATGGCCTTTCACAGCCATGGGGACAAGAAATGTCCCTGTGTGTAAACCCCAGATTGCTTCCTACTCAGCCCTACTCAAGGCATGGCTCAGGTGCAGAACTACGGAGTAAATGACTTTGAATAAAATGAGAGGCTTCAACTCTGAAGCTCTGCTGCTTTGCCATACTTACGGCAAGTACTGGAAACTAGAGATGTTAATGAAGAGAACTGCAGGAAAGGATAACACTGGACACAGTAAGAAAGCTTTATACTTCATAGAACAGTCTGATCATCCACTTATAAGCACCTACAAATATTAGATACAGTTGTCTTCTTCAGTCTATTTTCATCTATTCTCCAAAAAACGGTGGTGACAGAGCATGCTGGAATGAGTATGGGGAAAGGCCAGGGAGAGTGATCCAGCCTTTTGCAGACATTGGCCAGTTCAGAAATACTCTAATTTGCAGAGCCAGGGGCAGGGCAGGAACAGGCAAGGAACTGCATTTCAGATCACTTACACTACAGGGAACTCCCTGAAAATCCCAAAACAGTGCAATGCATAGATTATTTCCTGTTTGAGGTTATATTCAGAATCATAAACCACTGTGAAAGTGTCTCCAAGAAAGCCAATGTGGTATTATGTCTCCTAGTAAAGCAGCATTCATGTCATCTGAGGAAAGCAAAACTATGTCTTAATCTCCCACTCAACTAAGAATAATTGTATACACTTCCCAGAATGAAGATTCCAGAGAGTCTCCTTTGCCCCATATACAAACTGAATATTAAAGCCAATTTTGTAATTACAATATTTACCTCATCTCAGCCATACTTATGATGAAGGATTAATTTGGTCATTTATTTCACCTGAGATATGAGTAAGCATTAGATCAGCAGAACCAAAGAGGACACACTTACCAGCACATTTTCATTCTTTTTTAAAATTTCTTAAACTTGAAAACAGAACTCTAAGATTTTGGTAATTTATCTATCTTGAGTCTTAATAGTAAATCTTACTAAAATATTATAAGTGCTCCATTCCAGTTTTCTTGATCTAACTTGCAATGTTCAAAGCCTACTTCTACCTTCAAACAGTCATATGAAAATATCAGATTCAGTCACTGATTTTGTTTTGTACCACTTAAAAATCTCAATGTGACCAGCACATTTCAAAGTGACATGTCAAAACACTCGTACAACATTGCTATCTATAATCAGGCAACAAAGCGCTCACTAAAAATCACTACTTCAAATGCTATAAACATTCTATAACAAGTTCAGCTTTTGGAATTGCTTTTATTTACCAATAAACTACTACATTTCGTTCACTGTAATTGTTATCACTCATGCATTGGATATTAGTAGGAAATATCCTGAAGGAAGAAATTTTCCATTAAACTGATGAATCACTGGCTTTAGGGCTGAATTCTGATCTTTGATGTGGCATAAACTCAGCCTCCATGGGGAGACTTCAAGCACTGCTCTTTTGTGCAAATTTGCCTTCAAGGTAGGATTCTCCACATTAAGAACATCCTCATCTTTTTTAGGACACTGACAACTACAGTCATCACTCTTGCCATTATTATTTCATAACTCTGTTTCACAGGTAGGAGATAGCTTTGGGGCAGTCATATATTTCATTATCATGTATTTTTCATTGCAGCCTTGAACGTATATTCATTTGAGAGAATAGAGGACTTGCACAAATTTGAATAAAGCAATATAAACCTGACACCTAGTATTTTAACCAGAATACTAAAAAAAAAAAAAAAAGAAAAAGAAGAAGAAGGAAAAAAAAAAGAACCCTGCTCTCTGTGGCAATAGATCATCATATTTTCAATAGGAAGCTCAAAGGAATGCCTTTTCTCCGTATGGGTTGGACTCAAGCTTACCTATAATGCCTTGAAATGGAAAGACCTGACGTGTTTCCCAGTGATAGTTGGTAATAGGCATATGTTTCCCAGCAAAAAATGTGTAAAGTCTTGGTACTAAAGCAGCCAGTGTCAATCATGCCCTCACTGTCAGTTCTGATGTGCATTCTCCAAAGAATGGCATTCAAATCACACTTAGAAATTATAACACTGGATTCCAGACATGAGAGAGGACAGTGCACAGCAAAACCACAGAAATATGCATTTTCCTAAAAAGCCTGGAAATCAAGATACCATGAAATTACTAGAAATAAGAACAATAGGTCCTCATATAAAAGGTATGAACAACAGATGTAAGACAAAAGAACATAAAAGCTTTCCTGCTTACTCCTCCTCCCCATATACTAAAGTCAAGATGCTTTGTACTATCTTATGACAGGAATTTTCTATACCTTCACTACAGCAAGAACTGTATATTTTAACCATAAACATTATTTTTGTAATACACTGCAGTGCAAGATATACAACTCCGCAAAGCATAATTAATTTGTTACGTTACAAAAAAAAAATAAATCTACCTTTTTAGGCAGTTCATTTTTAAACATTAATTTAAATGGAATTTTTTCAACGTATATACCAAAGTAAGTATGTTCTATGAAATCTACAATATAAGAACTTAAAAAAGTAACATCTCTGAATACGTTGTATATTTCAGAAGAACAGGACAGAAGCTTGGAATACTCTCAGGAATGAAAGAGTGCAACAACCAGGAAGTATTTTTTAAAAATGCAAATAGGTTAGGACATCTATGGGAATCTATCAAATTTTCCCCTCTTCTTTTCATAAAATTTTAAATGTATTATAGACTTAATTATTAATTCCAAGTACTACATGCCAGTACCAAAAGATATAGCTTAGTATTCATTATATATTTTAATAAAAATTAAAATATAGTTGAAAAATATGACATTTATTACAAATTAGAAAGTTCTGTTCTAATTAAACTTCTCTAAGGCTTTAAAAATGGTCCCTACATGGGTGTATCAACAGTCCTACTCTGACAGTCTTTCATAATGGAAGATATAATTTATACTAGCAAAAATGTTCTTTCCCTCTTACAGCTTAGGTCAGTCTAAGAGCAAACTACCCTGGCAAAAAGTCTCCCTGGTCTCTATAAAAAAAATGGTTAGAATAGGTCATTTTTCTGTATAGCTAATACCCATTACGGTGAGAAGGGGAAAAAATCCAAAACAAACAAAACCTCAATAACATCCATGTCATATTGCCAAGAATCAGAATAAATCCGGCACAGATGCAGCCCAAGTTGTCAATTCAAATTCAAAATATCTCCATCAAACATCAGTCAACTAATATTTCAATCCACTTCCAAATTTAGCCATTAGCCCGTTTCAGTATCACGATTCTCTAAGAACGTACAAAAAAATTGTCTAAAACAAGTGCTAAATGGTGTTCTCCAGTGAAATTTTCACATGCCTAATTCTACCTCACACCACCAAGAGATGCAACAATAAACAGAAAATATAAGAACTATGTATTAAAATATATATGTAAATGTAATTTCATCAGATATCTGCAATATCTTGTCCTGCTGAAAAACCCTAGTAGGTGCAGAAGGAGAAGAAAATTAATTAAAAAATAGCTGCAGCTTGCACACATGAAGAACAGCAACAACAAAGTTAATCCTGAAGAGACCTGCTGTAAGTACAAGGACTACTTTTTGGCACCTTCTTGAGAAAAGGGCTGTGCAAACCAATTATTCTCAAGTTATCTAACTACACTTTCCAATTTGTATGAAATATACTTTGCCCACTTATTCATCACAGATGAGAACAGCTGGGGCAAATTCTTTATGACTAATTTTAACAATTTTTTTCAGCAGCAAAAAACTAAAGGACAAAGACAAGATAAAAAGAAACACGACACATCATAATTGTGACCGTATACATTTCATGCAGTTACCCATGATGTTACAATGTCAAACCATATCCATTGTCACACAATGAAAGCAGAGGGAATAAGAGCACTGCACAACTTTAGATGAGGAGGTTAGCCAGCTGTCATCGCTAGGCTGCACTATTGTAAAGGGAAACTAGGTCTTCTGCAGCCTAGCACTTAAGCACATCCTAAATTATTTGAGACAAATTTCTCCCTGGAAATGCCAATCCTTCACTGTCTATGAAATGATGAAAAATGAGCAACTTCAGGTCAGGAAGAAAAGGATACTTTGAAATCCACCTCCAGCTAAAAGCAGCCGGTAGGATATTGATTTTGTTATCTGTATGCTGGCATCCAGAGCCAGTCAAAGCACTGAGACAGGACTCCTTTTAGGTATGCAGATACAACGGAGATTTCTAAAGGTATGTGTTATCAGAATAAGGTTAAAAAAACATTCCAAAACCAGAGGAAATTCATACCTGCTGGATGACATGTAACAGGTAAAGCAATTCCCACCCCAGCTTTCTCTATACTGTCAGGGCAGGTCTTTACATTCAGTCTCAGTTTTGAGCCAAGCTGTTGGACTTGCAGAAATCTGGCATTACCCTTTCAGTCTCTGGAAAAGTCTCTTTATACCGATTACCTTTGAGACTTGATCCCTGGAGTCCCCCATCAGCTCTACCCCAGCTCCATACCCTTCTCCCAAATGACCATGTTCAGGTGTCATCTCCCGCTCAAGGGCTCTACCTGACCCAACACACAGCTCCAGGGACACTGGCTTACAGATAAAACCCTCTTTTCTGCTGCCTAGCTACAAAATACATAATATGCTATATCTGTTTGTTAAATAAATCAAATCAATCTGCCATTTTTCAATATATGTTACAAGGAGAAAAGCCAGAAAATTCCTGAGTTCTGCTGGCAGGAGAAAAAATTTCAGCATTTCTTTGATCAAATCTACAGTGGGTTCAGACTTGGTTTCAAGTAAACCTGGGCTAATTCATTGTCAAACTTCTTTTTAATAAGTTATTTGTAGCTGCAAATGAAAGCCAATTTGGCAACATTTCATACCATAAATTAGCAGAAAATAAAAGGCTCGTGTAAGGGTATAAGCAGAGACTCAATAAACTTCCAATGCCACTGTCAACATGCCTCTAAATCTCAGTGTCTCTTCTAGGGAAGACACAGATCTACAAGGAGCGCGCCTCTTCGATAACCATTCTGTTCTCTGCTTAATTCTGCCCAATGTTTACTTTGACCATACACTTGTACTTAAAAAATAAAAAAAAAAGCTTGAAGGGTGGAAATAATTTTGTTTTCTAAGAAGTTTGGGGGTTTAAATTATTTTATTTTCTAAAAAGCATAGGATGTTTACTTTCTGAAGCAAATGGAGAGAGATGTCTTGTTTGAAAATTTTCTCTCTCAGCTCTGCATTCCAAAATGGAAGAAGTATTTGGTGGATGGAAAGAGAACAGGTTATAACTTACCTACATTTCCCAATGAAGATTAAGGTTTTTTAAAAAAATACTTACAAAAAAGCAGGCAAAGATTTATTACAATCATTTCCTATGTTCTCCATCTGATGCATTTCACCTTATACGCCCAGAACTGTATGTCCTGGTTTGAGGGAGAACCAAACCAATTTTTTTTTTTTTTCAGTAATTTTAATTTCCTGTTAAGTCTCTTCTAACTGCTGCACTCTCTGAAATTAAAGGCAGGCTTTTCAAACAGTGTCTGCTTTTGGCAGTGATAAGGTCTGATGTTTATAGCTAATACCAAGGAACGGTTTGCAGAGAGGCTCCTGTTTCTCCTTATTGCTAAAACAACCAAGGTTATCTAACTTTGTTATGTACCAAGTTAGATGGTTGGAAGCAGAAGAGTGTAAATGTGTCACAGCTGAGGGGAGGACAGGACAGGAGACCCAAAACTGACCAACAGGGTATTCCATCCCATCTGCCTCATGCTCAGTACAAAAGCTGAGGGATCAAGGGGTCAAGCTCTCCTTCAATGGATGGTGTCTAAGGAGAACTCTGTCCATTCTTCTGCTTCTGACCCTGATCTGTGTGTTCCTGAAACCAGTTCCTGTCTGCCATTGAGTCCAGTCTGAGATTTTCCCAGTGCTGGACAGTGTTGCGAACATCATCCTGGGAGCTCAATATTGGTTTTGTATACATTTCATTATTTTCTTAATAATATTATTATATTTTCTTTTTATTGTTAATATTTCATTTAAATTGTTTTAGGTTTTTTTCCAACCCGTAAGTCTCTCTCCCTTATTCTCTCCCTTCTGGGAGGGGAGAGGGATGCTGTCGTTCATTTAGTGACCAGCCCAGCCTAAACTTTGACATTGTGGTATGTTAAAACCCACCAGGAATTATTTGAAATGATGCTTACATTCACACCTAATCATCCTTTCTTAGTTTTACAACAGTTTTCAACTTGATGTAGATATGTATTTTTTTCATTGTTATTATTTTTAAAAAACTTGATAGCTGCATTTATGCTGGAGTTTCAAACTCAGAGCGAGCTATGTTTCACATATTATTCCAAAATAACACGGCATCACTGAATTAGGAATACTATCTAAACCATGTGGCAAAGACGGCTTATCAGTTTTAAAAGATTTCTCCCTGCAAATTTTATTAAGTAACTAAAAACTGGTTTTCATATTTAAAACAGCCATAAGCATGCTCCAGATTGCTTCTCTCTAGTGGAACCCACACGTTGACCCTAGTCACAGAGTGAATTCACATTTTGCGCAGGTATTTACTCCCCAAAGGGACTCATAATTCTAGAGCCTTCACATTTTTTCAGTAAAAAAAATAAAAAGTGCTACTTTCACTTAATACATGATCAATAACTGCAGAAGAAGTACTGCCCTATTAGTGATGACTGCCATCCAACATGGGACTGCATGAAGGAAGTCTCTAATAAATCACTTGTGCTAACTAGGGACGCAGCCCTTGCCAGGAGATGCAACTCTTGCCAGGAGACGCAACTGGCTGCTCCCAGTTGAAGCCTAATGAGGAAGACCTGCAGAGGAGTTGCAAATTTCCAGTGAAGCGGCATAGCTGGTTTCATGTTAAACAAACATTTTTTTGTTTATTTGTAATACTTAGTCCTTTCAGTTAAGTCACAGAAGAATTTCAATTTTCTTTTCCTTAGGCTGTTGTAGCATGGGCAGGAAGGAGTTTATAAAATCATGACAAGAAATTACAGTAAAAAAAGGTAGAAAAGGAGCAAGATGCAAAGAGAAGATGAGAGAAACGTTAAGAAAGGAATCAAGAAAACAAGCAAATTAAGCAATCAAACAATTCAGTGCACAGTGGAGAGGTGGATTACCTGAATATATGTAAACAGAAAAATTAGATTTAGAAAGGATCTATAAAGAAGATGTGGAATCACTAGGGATAAAATGGAGACCAGTACAAAAAAGGGGAAAGAACTGAACAGTGAAGCAAAGATGACTATAAATAGGGTGGGGTACAAAGGACGAGAAGAGAAAACAGCCAAAGCAATACTAAAACTTATGGGAAAGGGCATCTTAATGTGGTACCACCCTGTTGTCCAATAAAAGCAGTGCAGCATTTGTCCACAGTCATAAGACACAAGCAGTTGACACCTGCAAATTAAAGTGTGCGACACAGACTGCAATATATCAAATCGAAAGGGTTCTAGGGAATAGGCCAGTGAATGAAAACCTGAAACCTGTATTAAATTACAAGTTTGGCCATTATCTTCCTATGAGATATGAAAAATGGGAACGTAATACCTCCTACCTTGTTGTGAGGATAAAACTCATTAATTATCATGAAGTGCTTACACATTACACCGCTGTGGGGGAAATAAGCAGGTAGAATCTAATTGCTGTTGTAGGATAAAGCGTACAGAAGGTATATTACTGATTGATGGACTAAGGGGTTGCAAATTGATTGTTTTATGAGAGACTGAGAAATCCAAAGGCCAAAGAATGACTAGTCTTCTCATGCTGCTTTTTTTTTTTTTAAGTCCAAGCAAATGCAGTCATTAGATTCAACAAGGCCCATCGAGACAGCAGATGAAAAATGAAAAGGAAGGGTCTCCTGAATGCGGTACATAAAGAGGAAGAAGAAAAGCAAACTGTAGTGAAGCGTGTTAACATACATCAGAAAAAAATACACAGAGTTTAAGTTAGAGGACTGTTCTTCTGCTAAAGCTATAATTTTAAAAGGATGAGTGGAGACAAATGAAGACTGGTAGGCAGGATGTTTGAGACTAATTTCTTCTAATTCTTCAACATCTAAAAGTTAAGATCTAAAAGTGTCCGTTATAGGAAGTTCATCAACAGAGAGAAACACGCAGCTGGAAGTGATTCAGCTGCCCTTAGACATCTATCTCAGAATAAACTGAGCAGCTCTCCAGAGGTATCCACTGTGATTAGCTTAGATATCTAATTTTAATAAATAAATTTTGGCCACTAATTATTCCTACTTGTACTGAAAGAGAAATATAGTATCGTGCCCTGTGATAAAATGAAGGCTCACAGCATGGAAGAGAAAAAAAATATGAACTTGAGCAAAGAAAAGCGATTTCACTAGCCAGAGCTTCAGAGATGATTCTATTAAAATATCTCTCTCTAAAAAAAAAAAAAAAAGATGCCACCTAAGTCCTCTCAAGCATTTTTTTCAGGCAGGAACAGGGGAGAAGAATCTGTGGTGTTTGCATACATAGTTGAGACCTGGATGCAGGTTTTCTCAAAAAAAATACAAAAAAATCCACAGTATCAGATCACTCACCATCTTATCCTTGCTGCTTCTTCTTTCAAGCTAGATTACGGATCACAATGACAGCACAGGCACAAATACGTCTATTTGCACACTCAATGTGTTTTATCAAAAAGTATTTAACTGATTCTTCGCACCTTAATGAGATGGAAATCATCAGTAAGCATACCCACAACTTTCTATTCCCAACAAAGTGCTACAATTAGAATACCAATTTTTCTTGGGTTCCTAATCTGCATTTATCTAATCAGCCTCAATTTTATTGATGAAGGAATAGAATTCCTACATTTAAATTTTTTTTTTTTAAGAAATATTTGCATAAAAATTTTAGCAGTGAAAAACCTCAAGACACATGGAGAAGACTTTTTTAGGAGGTGCATGCCACTGGTTCCTGAAATACTGGGCCTTTTAAAGGGATCCAAATCTGCATGTATAAATTACATCTCTAAAATAAATGTTCTTTTTCTATAACATAAATGAGATTTATTTTGTTTATTAAGAGTTAATACTGATATTGCAGCTGAAGGAAGATAAGTTTATCATCATTATGAAATATTCACCTTTTCTAAAGAGCAGGAATCATAGGTCCATAGAATCATTTCAGTTGGAAAAGACCTTAAGATCATTAAGTCCAACCGTTAATCTAACACTGCCAAGTCCACCAGTAAACCATGTCCCTAAGCACCATGTCTACCCGTCTTTTAAATTCCTCCAGGGACGGTGACTTAACCACTTCTCTGGGCAGCCTGTTCCAATGCTCAACAACCCATTTGGTAAAGAAGTTTTTCTTAATATCCAATCTAACCCTCCTCTGGCACAACTTGAGGCCATTTCCTCTCGTCCTATCACTTGTTACTTGGGAGAAGAGATCAACCCCCACCTCACTACAACCTCCTTTCAGGAAGTTGTAGAGAGCGATAAGGTCTGCCTTGAGCCTCCTTTTCTCCAGACTAAACAACCCCAGTGCCCTCAGCCGCTCCTCATAAGACTTGTGCTCCAGACCCCTTACCAGCTGCATTGCCCTTCTTTGGATGCAAAGTAACAGAATTTGAGTATGTTTCTCTAGGATGAAGAAATCCAGCCCTTAGCAGATATGCTGAACCAAAAAGGTAGCAGTGGCTGAGATATCTGAGGCTGCCTCTCTTTTCATGGTGTAGTTAGAACCCATGGGGAACTTTTTAATGGTATCTCCTTAAGTCAAAACATTTGTTCTGCCCAGCTGGCCAAAAAAGCTTAAATGACTGACAAAAAGCACATCATGCTCTTAAACAACCAGAGCTTGTAAATACTTTACTTTCTTGGTATCTTTCCCCTTCACATTGTTTTCTAAACTTAGAATTAAAAGCAAAACAAAATAAAAAACTTCTTTTTTTTTTTTTCCTCCTCCCTCTTTAACCCTCCTTAACTCCTTCTTTAAGGACTGTTATGAAGCAAAGAAAAATAAGTATTCCAAGACATATAGTCTTGTAAACAAGCTGGCAACTCAAACTGAACCACAGTCTTAATGCTATATTTTTTTATTTCATGAAGTCCATATAGTACAGATGTCCAAAACATTTTAGCTCACTGGGCAAAAACACCCATGCAAAAGTTGTAGTGATACTCAGTTTAAATTCTTCTCCTTTTGCTCATATGCACCAGATGTTGGTAACTGCTATTTGGCTGTGCAATCTGCCTGAATTTTTTCTCAATAGAAAAAGTGAGGAATTCAGCCTATCAGGTTTGCGGGGACAATAATTAAAAGTAAAGAGGCTGAAATAACTCTAGCTTGTGTGCTAAAAGAAAAAATAAAATTGAAAAAAAAATACTTTGGTGCTATAAGAGACAGAAAAGGTAGGGAAGTCTCCAGTCCTAGGACTTAAAACTTTTCATTGTGATTCAAATAATTTCAAAATAATAACTTAAGCTGGTGTTGAGGTTTGGTGTTGTACTCTGTGCTGCTGATGCCATCTTACAGTGTTACTTTTTTCTTGACAGATAGGCCCTAACTCACAAGAACTGTTCTTAACTCAATAAAAAAGGTTATTATAAACTTCATTCCAAGAGTTTAAAAAGGCAGAAATAAAACTGTCATAGAAATAAATAAATTTTAAAAGACATCTGGTGGAGAAAACCCTCTTTTTTTCTGGGGAAAAAAAAATCATAAGGAAAGTCAAAGAAAATGAGAGTAAACTCTGAAACAGTATTTCCTTTGGTGCCTTGCCTGCCCAATTTGGATTCGCGTTGTAGTAATCACCTCAAGACATTTCCCAATACTATTGAATCATAACAGATAAGGCAGGCTCTTTTACTTCACACCACAATCTACCATCACTGTATGGTACGTTTAGGTTCAAAATCCAATGTTTAAGCTTTGTAGTCCTGTTTGAAGTGATTAGCACTTGCAATCCCAGTAACTTTAATCAGAACAGATCAATATCTTTCAAATTTATGTTATTTTTTAATGAATTTTACTTGAAGCATGCAAATTTTAAAACTCAGACAGTAGACTTGTTTGTTGTATCTGAATTCCAGCACTCGTGACTCTAGATAAGCATATCAAATAGTTCTGCTTGACATGATCTATGTACCTTCCTTAATTGCCTTACAGCAGAAGCATCAATTACAATAGTGACGCCATCAATCTCTAAAGAATACTTGATTAAAAAGTGCAAATGAAGCATGCTGGCAATTCTGATTAATACATTTACAACATTTTTTCTATGGTTTTATAAATTAAATCTATAATGAAGACAAGCAGTTGTATTATCTCAAGTGAAGGTGAGGATAACTTGTCTTGTCCCCAGAAGACGTAAGATTTTTAATAGTTAAAGCCCAATAGGAAACTTCAAACCACTTAAAGTAAGAGTTTTAGTAGAACCAGGAATTGAAACATCATACATTTTCTCTAAAACGTGGGACTGGATTTTCAATTTCCCCAAAGCTTATTACAGTCATATGAGTGATCACAAAGTGCATGAAAGTAGTTATTCAGTAACATTTTACATCTGCTTTCCCCTCGTGAAAAATTTCTTATGAAGAATACAGAATAAGATAATATGAGCTTGGAAAATAGGGCCAGAAAATGGTTCCTTCAGAGTAAAGTAAATTATTTACATTTATCATTTTGATTCTCCAGTCCTATAATTATGATTTTATTACATTTCAAAAAGTGAATGATACTGCTGTCAAGATCTTTTTTCTCCCAGCACATTCTCTGCCTGATCAGTAACTCAGACAGTATGAGGGAAGACGGACTTTGAGAATTAGAACATAAAATAGGATCTGACTCTTGAGGAAACTCTCGAACATTTCTAAGTTTCTTGGTTTTTTGCTTCTGCAAAATATTTAAATGCTAGTCTTACAGTTTCATTATTGCTTGCAATCCCTTTATTTTCTGAGATTACAGTCAATGAAACAAAAATAAACATTTTACTTACATCGTTCTGATCATCTTTTGCATTGTAATAGATTATATCATTATTCTGTAAGAGAAAGAAAAGTAATTCTGTTAGTTTGAAAGTAAAGCATAAACTTTACAAGCAATAATTTGTACTAAAATGCGTTTTAAAATAAACCTGCATTTCTTTATGTATTGTCTTTGAAATATGACAGAATCAGACCTTTACTTGCTCTCTGTTCATGTATTTTTTCCCATGCTCCTGTTTAACTTCATTCATTTAATGCTTCTTCCCTGGTAAGCTACACAAGTCACTCAAAAAACCAGCTAGAAAAGTACAGACAATGTTGGACAAAATCCAGAGCTGATAAAAGACTTCTGTAAACTGTTTCTTTTACAGACATACAATGATTTCACTATGCAGTTAGGTGATTTATTCACCGTGACATCTAATAGGCAATAGATACGACGACGCATGGGCATTGCTGGGTGGGTTAAGTATTCGTTGCACACACGTTTATTGTTTTATTCACCTCCCACAGTGAAAATAAAATGTGGGAAAGTACATCGCAGGAGAGTCTGGCTGTTGTAGCGCAGAGTGGATCCTGGCAACTCTGTGGAAATACTGTACCATGTAATTCAGGCAAAATAATGAAGGAGAAGATTACTGGTTTCCATTGCAAAATCAGTCAAACTGCGTTCAGTGTAATGACTACAGCAGCTTGAAAACTGGGGTATTTCCCATGGAATATGTTTTTATTTTCTCTTGAAATATTTCTGAACCATTTAAATGGCTTAAAAATTTAGGCTCACTGTAATAATTTTCCACTAAATATAAATGCTGTAATGTGCCCTATATTTGCTTGTATACTTTTTTGAATGCAAGTAAGCAATTACACACATTTCTGTATGAAATAGACGTATACGTGTATATAGCATTTTTTAGAAGTCCCATTACAGATTGTGAATAAATAACGAAATGAAGTTACTTTTCTTCATGTCCAGCATTTTATGTAAAATAAGCAATTGCTGTTAACCTCTGAAATTAGTCTTAACTTATATTTTCAGTTCTGTTTATGGTAATACCTTTGGATTTATGTATTTAAATAAAAAGTTGACCACAAAAATATTTTTTCTTTTATAAATACTAATAGGAAAGAATGATTTCAGCAATCATTTTGCAAGTGGGTAAACCAACAATGATTATTACTTGCACTAAAAAAGTACCATGACATGTGCTACAAGGTAATGCAGTGCACCTTTATAAACCATCGTTTTCCTCACTTCATAAATAATGACATTATTCAATCTCCTTTATGATCTTTTTGAGATCCAAACGTGAAATATATTATAGATGAGCTAAATGCCATTCTGAGGTAAATGTTATTAACACTGACTCATCTTCTTTCCTTTTTCCCTCAAAAGGCAGTTTTCCACTTTTCCATCAAGAAACCCTTCTACCACAGTTTGGTTGGGTTTGTATCAGTATCTGGGTAACTAAGCCAGACCACAGTGTGTTACAGACACAGGAGGAAATTTTTTTCATCATTAAAGACCAAAGCTAATTGCTTATTCACTTGATTGTTGTAAAGAAAAGATCATGTAATGCTTGTGGAAGCCTTCAAGAAAGTTGGAAGAGGCGAAAGATTCAATTGTCTTTGAAACCTCTTTACTTTGTACCTGGTTGTGTACAAAATAACTGTTCCATAAATAATTTGATCTGTTCAAAAAGCCAAGTACTTCTTCAGCAGGCAACACTTAAAACTGCAAAGGATCCAACTCTGATTGGTACTAGCTGGAAATGTTAGCACAAGTGTTTTCATCGCAAGAGGATCTGTTTAATTAAAAAAAAAGAAAAAGCTGTTTCACTTCAGAGGACAGAAAAAGAATAGTCCTCTCATCACACCTCCTTGTGTTGTGTTGTGTTATAGAAGTTCCCCTGCAATCTCCTCCCTGGAAGCTTTTGTTCAGGAAAAATGAGGCCGGGAGAAGCATTACAGACATCCTTATTGCATATAACATATATATTCTTTTTGTTTAGTGGTTTCATTTTAAAAAGGAACATTTTCATAAAAGCCCTATTCTTTTAGGTCTTATCTTGTATTGTCTCTCATCAAGATATCAGTTTATTTCTCCACCCCATTCCCATTGCTTGAGTTTACCGTAAAAGTATACCTTGTCACAGACTGAAGCGATGCATAGGGTTTTTAGCATTGTCCTCTACACATACAATTCTGCGTACCTACTCAAACAAAACAATTCTTTATTGTCACAATTGTATTTTTCCCTTTCTTTTATGTTTTTGTTTATTTGTTTAAACTGATCAAAGCCCGCATACCTATCTACTTCTACTGGACTAAACAGTATTTCTTAAATCACCCATTAAAGAATTACGTTCCAGAAAGATGATACATTTACAGGTTAATTAAAATAACACCTCCAAAACAAATTAGATTTTTTTTTTACACTATACATATCTTGTAGTTCATTACCCTGCCTGGAGATATTACCTATATAATGCATAAATTAACACTGACATTGGTCATATCTCACTACTCTTAATATAGAAAATATGAGATACACAGTCCTACAACACACTGAATGCTGTGCAGTTCACAAATTAGATTCATGGATCAGTTATATCTTTAGAGGACAATTTTTCATAATTTAACCACTTCTAGCTGACAAGAACAAATTGTTTTGTTGCTGGTTTGAAAGCAAGTAGTTTAGTTATTTATTAACTTCTTGACACAAAGAATTTGAATCTTCCCACTGTTATATGCTTCTGCCACAAGGTAATACTGCACACTTAGTCAGCAAGCCTAAAATACAATATAAATATCCTACTCTTTTTTTCTTTATCCAGTAAAGTTATGACAGAGAGAGAGGTACATACTCGTTATTACTTTTGTTCATGAATAAAAGGATTTAGTAAGACAGTCCTGAACCTAAATTTATGGAAGAATTACTTTAGGAGACCATATACATAAATTGGAAACTTTCGTATAGTATCAGTGATCACAAAAGTTTAGAAAATTCATGCAGTTGGAAAAGTGAAGGGTAGTTTTCACCATCATTAATTCCCCTTTCAGAGCAGTTTCAGTATCTGACAAGGATATGCAAAGCATACAACAATTACACTAAGGACCAGGCTACGAATGTCTTATTTGTGACTCTTACTATTTTCTTCTATTCTATCCCAATAATCTTTTTTCTTCCCCACTTTCATTGATATTATCTGCTGAAATTAGATTGTTCCATTGTCTTTATATTACTTTTCATTTCAACAGCACTTTGTTCCCCAGCTTTGGGTATAAATTAATTCCAGTGGGAAATGCTACATATTGGGTAGTATTAATGAATTCCTGAGTTTCATCACACAGAATCCAAAGTTTCTTGTCTCTATGTCTAGAGATTTGAAGAAACACACAGATTCATCAAATAGAAGAAAAGCATGGGAAAATACAGTCTTTCAGAACACCTGCAGATGGAATTTTGATTCACACCAACACTAACTTACACTCACATTTTGATTCTCCACGTAGCAAGTTTACAGACACAGTCTATTGATTCGACTAGTCAAATGCTTAATCTCAACTCAGGATTACGTGAATGGAGCTGAAGTTGGCTTGTCATCGCAGGAAATAACATTCTTCCAATCAAATTCTTTCAAGAACAACACAAAGGGATCACATTGCAACAAGGCATATCTGACACTACAGATAAATACATATAGTAAATCATGGCAATATATCTATGTTATTTTCTTGGTAAAAGCTATACATCCTCCTTTACCAAGTGCCAAAGATGAAAGCTCCTTGTTATCACTGCCACATAATAGCTTCTGGAGGAAAACCTGCTCTGTAAATGCTGTACTAGAATTCCAAGAATCGTCCATGAAATATGGACCCCCATCAACTGGTCAAAACTATTTTTCAGTGGAAACATTGTACATGTGATTTTTGAAGTATCTGGTTTTCCAAAAGAGATGTTTACATTTCATTCATGAAAGAAACAAACAAACAAAACCCCTGGAAATATTAAGATTTTTGACAAAGATCTAATACTATCTATTCAGAAATGTTGCTTTCACGGAAGCTGTGATGAAGAGTCCTTAAGCCCTCAGGTCTGTATGTGAGGCTTCCTAGAGAATCTGCCTAACTTATATCTTGTGATATAGCCCAAAATGGGGTTAGGCAAACAGGGGCGATGGAAGGCCTTAAATCAATTCTAGAACTTTGTGAGACACTATAATGGAATAACTGAAATTTTTTTTTTTTTTTTTTCAAATAGGGGGAGGGGGAGAAACCAGTTTTCTGCCATTTTTCGTATAGTAAAAAATTAATTTAAAGAGTTGATTTAGACGGGCATCACATTTACCCTTTTCTCCTAAAAGTATCAGTTCTGAAACAACTGTAGATAAAATGTAGAAGTGAAAAATAAGTTTTCCATGACTTGTTACAGAGATGCTAGAAAGTAATGAACTCCCTCAGAAAAGAAAACAGAAGAGTTTTTGTTAGAGGTCTCCATACTTCAAATATTTTCTTCAATGAACCACTGAAGACAAACCTGAAATTACTGTACTAGATTATATTGGAAATATATACTACTACATAATTATTAGTCCATGTTTTATAATATAAAATTAAGGTCAAATATGATTATTTGAATTTTATTTTAAAACAGCATGCTTCCTGTAACTTCTCAGATTTTATACAAAATTTGCTAAAGCAACCAAAAAGGGGCAACGTATAAGAGCTCCCTTATATTGCAGTTAACCTGATAGTAGTCATATCTATGAGAATTCTTCTGTTCTGCAAATAATGAGGTACAATAAAAATGAAAAAAAACAATAAAACACCCCCAAAATATTACAAATGTGTGTCTGATTTTGACTGTTCAGTTTGAAAATAAGTTCTTAGAATTACAGATACAAATTCAGAGAGCATTTTAAAATCACGTTAGTCCCTCACACTTTAAAAAGACAGAGAACACTATTGAAAGAACCACAGAACAGTGAAAGAACTGAGAGTCCTGTTGCTCAGCATGCAGGAATAAAAAATACTAATAGCACTGGTTTATTTCATATTTCATACACATACCAGAGGAAATTAGTGTAAATGCCTATAAATGCTTAATTAAGTGTTGGTAAAATCCATCTGCTTTATTTTAAACAATATTTTCTTGTATCTCCTTGGATAAAGATGTATTAAAAAAAGGTCACCCTAATACATTTAGGGTAATTTAGATTTAAACCCAACTAATAAATCCTATAACAAATAAGCCAGGTAGTTTTAGTTTAATCCCTTGTATAGTCTGACATGCAGTTTAAGGTGCAATTAGATACTTCAGAAAAGAAAGCTAACTATGGCCTATCACAAATGAAAAATGACATCTGTTTCTAAAGAAAATACTTTAGGGCATAAAAGCCTGCAAATAGGGAAAAAAAGGAAAGAATGCCAACTACTACAACCTCTTTGTTACAGCTTTGTAATTATGCATAAGTGAAATGGCACAGGCAAAATAAGTGGGAATGTTTTTTCCATTCCGTATCCATGAGCAGAAGTACTGATTTACCTCCTGCCTTTAAAGCAAACACAAAGTCCAGCAATATAGTAAATTCATTGCAACTGTTATGTCTGACCATGGGTTGTAAGAAATGGGTTAGAAAGTGCATTTAAAACAGGAGCTTGAAAAAGGACTTAGAAACAAGATCTTTTAAAAATCAAACTATTTTTAAATAAAAAATGACAAATATCGAACAAGTCAATAACATCCCAGTCTAGAAATACTTCTCCATATTACCTATAAGATGGGCAAATGAGTCACTTGGGTTAGACATTTTTCTCCAAAATATAATTTTATTAAAGAACTACCTTCTCAGAATATTACATTTCATATCCTAATTAAAAACTTCCAGGTCTGCACTATAATTTATCATAAGCCTTTTTCATCGGATTTGCGTAAAGGCTTTTTCTCAAGATTCTACTGAGGCTAATAATTGGAATGAAAAGATGAAGGTGAAGATTACAGGAAATAACATAAAGGAGGATTGAAGGTGCTGCATATCCTTTGTGATAGAACACACTTTTTTTAAAGATGAGAAAGTTCTATTTATTTAGCATTCATTTACAAGTTATACCTTCACTGAAATTATCAATCTGGAAACCATCAAATTTATAGATAGTTTTCATGAAATGGTCACTTGTGCATTCACAGATGCATCAGAGTGATAAATAAAATGAGTAATTAATTAATCAATCATCTGCATGCTATACAGGGGGCCTAAAACATGCAACCCTCACATAAACAGATAATTTATAAGATAAGATTAATGTAAAGACACAGATTCCAGATGAAAATACACAATATGAAAAATGCATTTTCAAGCCCTTGACGTCAATTCTGAGGGATTTTGATCTGAGGCTAGATCCAAAGATTGCAGTGCTGATGGTGGACAGAATTTAGGCATAAGTTAAAAATGAGATCGTGAAACAGTTCATTGAAGTCTAAACTTGGAAGAGTCTAAAATTCTGGAAGTACCTGAGTTTCCAGCATTAAGGTATCTTAATATCCTATTTCTAGATGGACCTTTGAGGAACCTCAGGTTTCACATCTCTGAGAAGTTTAGAGCCTACTTTACATCTTCACAGAGTCAGGACCTTTAAACTGAAGCTTCTCACCCCTGTAACTTGAGGTTATTTCTGTCATCTAATACATCTTTCTTTTCAATATGTAATAGTCAATGAATGACAGCCAATTACATTACATCAGTTAAGTCACAATTAACAAATGGAATGGACACTTGTTCTGCTCTCACCTCCTCTTCCCCTTGCCTTTCTTTCTCTTGACCATGTGAATAGTGTAGTTACAGGGCTTTGGTATTTAGAAAAATTATTATGAACATTATTCTGAACTCCAAATTTTTACTGCATTAGAGCATACCATATAGCAAAACCAACATTTGCTTCTTCATATTGACTGGTGACATAGTTTTGAAATACTTTTGATGTGAGTGGTCCAGCTAAAACTCAGATGTATACAAACAAAATAAAACTATGGAAAAGTCAAACCTGAAATTTGTGTGAAGAAATACATTAAGATAGCATGTATTTAAATGATGTAAATAATATTTAAATGCATATCCTCTATACATTGGACTCTGGTTGAAAGGTAAGTTATTTTGCCAAATCACGGCATTTTTAATGGCTTAAGGCAGGCACAATATGAACATACTTGTACCGATAGAGATGTGTTACAAATGGGAGATCATAGATTATGTTATTACAATTTCTGAATACTTACAGCTCACAGGCGCATCATGACGTTGCCTTGATCAAGAGTCAAGTACAATGAGCCATGGCCAAGGGTTCAAGGCTGCGTGTGGTGGGCTATGGCACACATGGCAGTGCAAACAAGGAGTGAGTGTAATGAGCCTTGGATCGTTACGCTGTGCATCAGTGACTGACAACTGAGATGCTGGAAAAACATGATAGCGTCATGGAGAGATTATACTGGCATCCTGTGACACCTGTGTGTAAAGCCCTCAGTGACAGAGACCGCAGGAAAACGTTGCCACGTGGATGTCTGACACGCCAGAAAAGCCAAGCATCCAGGTGGAACCAGCCCGCATCAGTGCCAAGCCACAGAGCCCAGAACTGAGACCAGCCAGAGCAAACCTCCCACGTACTCCAGGCTGGGCTCTGCCAACTCACCAGCACCGTGACCAGGGCAGGTCTCGGCTAACTCTGTGCACGGGGAGTGTGACTGCGTGTGCAGGGACTGCACTGCCACAGCCCATCTGTCACTTGGTCCACTTCAGAACATGAGCTTCGTAGCATCATGTTGTCTCACGTTCCTTTTCTCACTGTGACAATATACAATTACATGCTGATTTTACCACACTTGATTTAATTTCTCTTGTGCAAATTATAATTAAGAAAGCTGAGTAAGAAGTTGTTTTTTATATCACATTCAAAACTCAGGTGAAAGCCCTGCTACTTTATTAGAGGGTACAACAAGCAGGCTCTTTTTTTTAATTTTCTTTTTCCCCTCAATGTCCATATTATCCTAGACTATACATTTAGTTAGAAAAAAGAGAAGTGAAGTGTATTAAGGTTGCATGCACAGCCTCAAAGCGAAGCACAACATACACTAGAAAGACTACTTCTGTCTTCATATGTCTAGAATTGATCATATAAACTACAAAGAATAGGAAAAACTTTTCCATGTTAAGCAAAACTCCCTGATCTTCAGATAATTTTCATCATAACATTGTTATAAGAAACTGCCATTGGACTACTTAAGCTGTCAGGATGATATTGAACTTCCTGAAAAAATTAAGAATTAATTTTAAATACTAACTGTGATTTAGCTGTAGGATTAAAAGAAAAAATGGTTGGATATGCCAGGTTAAATGTAACACAGCCCCCAAGGTGATGAGAAACATGTTAGACAAACATACATGCGTATCAGAATCTACAGATCTGTCTGTTCTTCTGAAATAATACAACATACTCCATGAATAATTTCTTTCTAAAGACATCCTATAGCTCAATGGCCCGCGATCAGAAGGCAATCGCTGTTGGATATGCAGATATTTGGTAATATAACAACGGAATTTTGTTAATTTGCCTACTGATAAAGATAGTTTTATCTTTATGAATTGTTTTTAACTTTGGGGATTTAAAAAAAAATATTTTTTAGTGCAACTGGTGGACTAAAATCAAATGTGGAACCAATTAAGTAATTTTTTACTGCTACATATCAAAGGCCAAATACTTCATGCAGAAATGAACAATTAGTGACTGAAGATGCAAATTGTATCACAGAATGACTGTCATTTTAGTTAGTCAGACTGACAATTTCTTTTTGAGGTTAATATTCTGACCTACAGTAAAACCGCAAGCATCACTACGTGAGAGTAAATGCAAGCATTAACCATGCACTGCACTACAGCCGCAGTTCAGCACATCATAGTGACTGTATATGGGGACGGATGCCAAAACCACGTAGTTTTACACTTTTAGCCTTTCGGAATTCTGCTGCAAAACTCCTGCAATGGAAGATATTTTTTTTCTTGTTAAATCCATCAGTGACCTTCATATTGGTACAACATTTGGTGAATGGGAACTTGTATGTATCCACAAAATGGAAAGATAACTGTCTAGCTGGCAGGGGCTGGCAGTGTGTTCAACCTGACCAAGACTAATTCAAATGGAAGATTTTCTTTGTTCTTAAGAACAGAATTGTTGCAGAGTACCTTCTTCTTCCTAATAAATACTAGACATGTTAATATAACGTTGTCTGTACCTAAGACTATCAAACTATCCCTCCCCAGTTGGCTATGCAACCTTTTACCTTCTCTTACTGCTCACTTTCATGTTGAACTGAAACCCCGATACAACAGATATCAACAGTAACAGGCTATTGAACAGAACTGTACTGTAAAAAAATCTAAATGTCTTAGACAATAAATTAAACATTTCCATAAATAATTATTTTGTTCACTTTTTCAGCGAAAGTTTAGTAAGTTAAGCTCCTGAAGTCTACAATAATTTCAGAAGACGGATCAAGGCTCCCCTTGGCAGCAGGACTTAAGCTTCAAAGCTCTTAGATTTTTATTTATTTATTTATTTTCAGCTGATCAAAGTGAGGAAATTTGCCTGTATTTAGTAGATGAGAAATCTGTCATTTCTGAAAATTGAATTTCCCCTGTAGACATTAATGAGAGAGGAGAAACAGGAACAGGCTTTGTATTGCTTTTCTGGTGGTCTGCAATCTATTTGTGTGTTTTCCTTTTGGTTTTCTCTCAAGCAAAAAGCAGCAATTGATTTCAGAAACAGTATGCATTATTTGCTTATTTCTACCCTATATGTACCCAGTAGCTAAACTACCAGCCAGGAGCCATACATCTACGGTAAAACTATGGAGAAAAACCCTTGGGATAGGCAGTTATTTCCACTTTTGAAAGGTAATATTCTGTAAAACAGCCCAAAAATAAGGCTGTAGGAATTGACAAAGCTTCAGCTCCAAACCTCTTCACGCTGAGGATTCAAAGAGCCAGTGGCAGGATCCCTGACGCAAACCGTATCAGTAGCAGCCAATGGGGCAGGATAAGAAGCTCTTACTCTTATATCATCCCCATTACTTTAAGAGTGGATTACTTGATTGTCTCATCCTGCAGCCACTTGAAAACAGTGTTGAAATGGCTTTAATCTCCTTTACTGAACTTTTAAAATTGTTGTTTTGTAATTTTAAATATTGTGGATGGTTTGGGTTTTTTTAGAAGAATATGATATGAGGCAGCGTAGCAAATATCATCAACTTTGCACACAACTCTTCAGCCCACACTATGTTCCAAAGACTTTTTCAAATCATTTTATTTCAGTCTGAGATGAAACTCACCGAAGTCAACCAAACAGGCTCTGGAACAAGCCCCTTATGGACATGTCTCATGTTATGAATAGGAAGTCACAAATAATATTACTACAGTCCCAGTGAATACAAACACCAAAAATCAATATCCACTCCCATTCAAGTAGAAGAAAGATTTATACTATGCCTCTGGCCTACCCTGGTAGGTGGATAACAAAAGGTAACAATTCAAAAAGCTATTATCTCCCTCTTTCGCCCCCAGCCAAACCTCCCTCAATATTCTTACCATCTCCCGAAGAACGACAAAAAAATCTAGGATTTTATGTATTTGTATGTGTCACAAATGAACAGGAAAGAAAATGAAAAGGGGACTCTTCTGAAGCTACTGAGTTTAAAAGAACTGATTACATGTATAAGGAATACAAATAACTATATATTCCTTCTCCAGTCCTCTAAGTCAAAAGCAAGGTAGGCAAAGACAATCCGGAGAGACAAAAATCTTTTAAATACTTTTTTAATTTTGGTAAACATATTCTTCCAAAAGGTTCAGGAAACTGCTAATCTTCTCATCACAGTAACTTCCTCAAAGTATAAGCAACTGTGAACGGCTTCTTTTATAAGGCAAAATGCAATCAATTACAAAGCAGATTTGCAGGTGGGAAAATTAAATTAATTTGTTAGCAGCTAATTAACCTCTATCTCACACTATCATATCTGTTTAATTAAAGGAGCAAAGCATGTTCATTTTAATTTATTCAGCATTACTTTCTTTAGTTGATGAAAGAACATAAAAATAAAATAAATAATAACAAGGAAAATTTGTCTAAAATGATTGCAGATTAGCTTGTGAATACTCAGATCAGTATAGTGTAGGAAGCTAGTTAAACTATTTAGACACGAATTTAAATCAGAATTGTGGGATATTGGCTTTTGCATTCTGAATTCATTCTTATGTAGGTGCTAGGATGTAATGAACTGCGCTATATTTATTTACTTGTTTTACTTTATGATAACTGAATACAGAAAATATGCCACTTCTCCAGCTCCAACAAATCTGCAAAAATCTTTGAAGAAATAATTTTTTAACCAAGTAATGGGCAAACCTATAATATAACTTTTCCCAAAGAAAATGAGCTTACATTTGTTACATTGCTACTGTGTTCTGTTCATTATAGCCAAAAAATAAGATCATGTTTAGGAATGTTACAATCAGTGGTTATGAAATATTTAAAAGGAATCAACCCTTTAGGCACATGGCACTACAGTGGAGTAAAAACTCAAAAGAGGGTAGTTTCTCAGTTATTCATGCTGGGGTCTGAAGATATCAGGTCTTCCCAAGGCTTATCCAAACCTAGCTGGGCACTGAGGTGGGAGTCGGCCACAGCAGACCACAGGATATCTTTCTGGAGCTTCATCTCCAGAACCTAGAACCTGAGGATAAATAATTCCATCTATTTTAAAAATGATATTTCTATCACTTTCTGCATGCAGATTCATATTTATTTAGCCCACACTTGGAGACAGTCAGAAGCTGATAAAATTAATTAGTGCTGAGCAAAGACGTAGCTAATGAAAAATGCTGATAGATCACAACAGAAGACGAGAACTTTCCGTGGAGAAACCTTGGTTTGCTTACCACTGGTGTTTTTATCAAATGATAGCCAGGTAAGATACAATATATAAAGAAGAAACTACACAAAAATGAAATCCACAGGCCATGACTGCCAGTATTACACAAGCAAGTTTATACTATCCTAACACCTCTGGCCTTGTAATGTATTAAACAACTGATGGACACAAGTAACTGAATTATAACTTTTCCATTTAAGTAATTATGATCGACTATATAAAATACAGAGCTTATTCTTAAAGCAACTTTTTTGCTTCTGGCAATAAAATGGACACTATTATTCTATAAGCAAGGTTATTCCCCCTTTCAGTTCCACACTCTTACCATGAAAATAATCTAAATATATCCAACATAAGTCTAACACTTATTCACAAGCAATGTCATGAAGCTTGCACTGCAGCTAGTGGAAATCCATTGACACAACAGGTCAGATACAAAAAGCATATTTTTTTAAACCAGAATACCTTATTTGAACTTTTATTCAAAGGCTGCACACTGTGTTTGAAACCCATAATTTAAGCTCCTACTTCCTTGGGAATTGCACAGCAGTTAATGACATTAAAACAACAACTAGTAGTAGGAAAACAAATAAGTCACAGGCATTTGCAAAATGCTGCAGGAATTTTGAATTATCAGTGCTGGTAATTATTCTTAAACTTGGCAATATAATGAGAAGGTTGATAGCTGGATTAATTTTCAGAAGTCTAGGAACCATCATGTGATCTTAAAGACTATGAAGGCAAAGAATTTAAACACAAAGAAATAATTTGCTTATGAATATATCCATTTTGGCAAGAAATTAAGAAAAAGAAAAAAGAAACCACATTATTTCAGTATGTTTGGCTCCAGACAAATGAATTCATTTGAATTTATGGTTTGATCTATTCAGATTATTTTATTAAATTACTGAGTATAACATATAGCAATCTGTATGAAATATGGAAATTAACAAAATGTAAAAATATTTTCCTTACTGATATTATACCAAACAAAACTAAATCAACATTATCAAAACAATGTTTCTTTCATCATCCTGTCAAATCTTTAATTTTTCACAGAAAAATTGGAGTTTTAATACTGATGAACATTGTTTTCCATGGAATATTAAGTATCACAAAACTCTTCATCTTACTTTTTAAAAAATGCTTTGAAATGAAAGATGAAAATGTCTAAGACTAATTTTTATATTTACATACATACATACGCTTTGAGAATATATACAATGGTTGAAACAGTTGAACAGAAACAGAAATTTCCTTCTCTATTTAATATTCTCTGTTTCTCTCTTCAGAAATTGTATGTGGCAGGGAATATATTACACAAAGTCACTGTAACTCAATTCTAGGCAAAAGTACCCAGACAACATTTATGTCTTTTAAGAATCTCACTGGAATATAGAAAAGCTCTACAATTTGCATAGTTTTCTTTAAATTACAGCAACAGAGGGTTTCATACACCTCTTACTTTCCTCTTTTTTCCATCTGTAAAAACTGAAACATACAGAGATTATAAATTGTATTTCTGGAGGGAAATAAAACGCACACTATTTTTTCCTTAGTATTACAGTACTGCGTAACACAGGTAAAATGAATTTTCATATATAAGTTATGAAAGTCTGATCCAAACTTTGGATCACATCTTCCAGAGCTGACACTGATCTGTGAAGTTAATGATCGCAAATAAATTTTTTAAAAGCATTTGATTTCTTTTCCTCTCTGCATCAATTCTTCATTTGGTTTATTCAACCCCTCAAAGTGTGTCCACAAAAAAACAGAGAGTTGTAACATACAAAAAAGCAATTAGTATAACTTATCTTATAAAATTTACATGAAAATTAGAAAAAAATCCCACATCTCTCCATTTCCTCCTAAATGTGAAAAGTACCTTCCTAAAAGATAAAAAAGTTCAAAGCATCTCAGACCAAGTCTTTTCAGATGGCTTTGGTTCACACACATCACAAACGTGTCTGGCATATTGACTTTTAATTATTTTAATGGGCCTCTTACAAAGCTACATCTTACCCGCTTCATTAAGTTTTTACTTTAAATGATTTTGCTAGATCTCTGTTGTCTTAGGAGGAACGTAACTGCAGACACCATTTACCAGGCTTTAAGAAATATCTCATGTTCACCTAATTAACAAGGAATCATAAGTTAATTATGCAACTTTGACATCCATTTTGTGCCTGTCTTGCACCAAATCACTGCAAAAAAAGCAAAGCTCCATGAGTAAACCTTACTTCAGAAGCAGTTCAGTAGCATGAGACAAGCCAGAAGCTGGAAAATGTCATTCATTTTACTATTTAACGTAAAATGATTAAGACTTTTCCAGTTAATGACTACAAGCAAAAGGATCGTATCAAAAACAATTAAAACATAATTACTTTTCTTCTTAATTATTGGATATATTATGCTGGTATGCTGGAATTTATGCAGCAGAGCAGTAAGATTTAAGAGCTGTATCAACATCTTGCTGTTTTTCATTCTCCATCTTAGCAACGACACTAAATGAAAAGTTATTTGTGTTTTCTTCCATGGATCACAACAGGGGTTTTGCTCACCATCTACTTGATGTTTATGCCACAAACTGCAAAGAAATACAGAGACACCCAAAATTCTGAATGAGCTGGTTCAGATAAATCAGCAGGGTAAGGCACTTGGATGCACATTTGCACTGTCACAACCGCAAGCTGCTTTATTTCAGGGAACCTCATACATCTCTTGGCAGAAAACTGTGCAATTTAATATGACTTCATATTCTTTCTTTAATAATGAAAGGATTTGACTTCTTTACACCAGCCAGTCCTGTCATTTCCTAGAGATAGTAGAAGGGCCTTTCTTGTTTTTGCTTTTTTCCTTAGTACTATGAAACACAGGTAGAATCTACCAAAACTAATATTCTTTGAAAATGGGCAACAAATAAAAATAAAGGAAACCAGATGCTAGCTACATCCTCCAATGCTTTTGTGGAAGATGCTCCAATAGTTCAGTACTAAACAAAACAGAACCATCTGGGTTACAAGTAGGAGAGGAAAGAAACCAAACAAATCCAAAACCAGATTGTTCTTTAATAGTCGTGTTTTCATATAACTGAGGTAAATTAATTTATAACAGTAAAATTGAGAAAGAAATAGTAAAAGTTGTAATCAAAAAGCAAGATGCTCAAACACAAGTTTATATAAAGAATAACAATCAAGATTAGAAATTGATGTTGCTAAAATACATTGCAGAATATATAATTTGTTTTTTTGGCAATTCGTCTGGAACTGTGCATAGAACCAGAAAAAAGGATTGCATCTTTTTAAACCTGGTTGTAGTCTTTTCCTTGTCATTACCTTTGGAGAAATCCTTTTTTTTTTTTTTTTTTTAATCTTTTCTCTTTCAGTAAAATTTCTTCACTGTGAGGGTGGTGAGACACTGGCACACGTTGCCCAGAGAAGCTGTGGATGCCCCATCCCTTGAGGTGTTCAAGGCCAGGTTGGACAGGGCTTTGAGCACCCTGGTCTAGTGGGAGGTGCATACACCCTGCAATGGTAAGAGCAGTTAGGACCTAACCTTTGCTAACATCCACTTATTCTCCCAGGGCCTTGCAGGTACTTATGTGCCTCCTGGCACTGAGCTGCTCCCCGGGCCTCCCCCACCAGCCCACGGGCCCAGGAGCCCTATTTCAGCTCAGCCTGGGTCCCTCAGTCCCTGCCTCAGTGATGAGTAGGAGGGCCTGCCTCCAGCCCTGGTCCCATATCCTAGACAGACCTCTGCCCTACGGCAGACCCCTTGGACATACGCTGCAGCTCAACTCCAGCTCATTTCTTTCCCTGGACCCATCCCATTTTCCTCCTGATGGTAGCCCCTAGATGGACCCTGGATTTGGTTCTTCACTCGCCGTATCTGGAACCATTGATGGATCCTTTTACCAGCACCAAGCTCTGCCCACCCTGGCCAGCCCCACGGCACTGCACCCATGGGTGAGGGCATGGGTGACCTCCAGCTCCAGCTGGCCTCCTTTGGGAGCAGCCGGCCCTCGCTGCTCCCTCACCAAGCTATACTGCAAGGGTGCATTCCCCTTTCTTCCCAGCATTTTCTAACCCTGCTGGAGCCACTTTCCAAAGCTCTTTTCTGAGCCTAACCCCAATTTTAAGTAATTAATGGTACTTCGCTCTCATTTCACGCAAAGTTCTGCTGTCACTCATATCATATCCTCTGACATAACGGAAGATTAATATTAGGTAACGGGGAATTTTGCAAATGAACTAGAATAAAAATGTTTAAAATACTTAAAATAATCGCTTTCTGCCTTAAAGAATAGAAGTAAACCAGTATCACCACATTGATACTCTATTTGCTCTCTACCGTTTTATTTCACTTACAAAAATGACATTGTTATTTTGTGAACTCAGATCACCCACTTAAGTCCATGGCAGCTTTAACTTGACTCCAGCTGCATCCTCTTGATGAAGAACATAAGCTACGAGTTGTTTGTTTGCTTGTTTGTTTGTTTTCCTGTTTTGTACATTTTTTGTGCTTGTTTTTTTTTTTAATTGGAAAGGGACTTCAGACTACCAGTGCCAGCATTTTTCCCCAGACTGATTTCCATACTTGTAAAAGAAAGGCCACCCACATTGTTTCCACTCACCGCTGGATAAGTAGCTTTAAAAATTGAGTTGTAATAACACCAGATATTATTTCCCATTTTTTTTAAATGTAGTAATTTCTACCAAAAATGCCCCCCATACCCTCAGAACCAGACTAAGTAGAGGCAAAGCTGCCAGCTATATAGTCCATTAGACTGCAAGGGCAGTAAAATGTAGCCAAAGTCTGCTTTGGATCTACCAGAACCTTCGAAAGCCGGACTGGTGGCTTTTGACTGTTGGTAGGATGGAGAGAATTGCAATCTCTCCTTGGAAGAACGCTCTCTTCCTTAAAACCAGTTTCAGCCCAAGCCTGCACACATGATCCCAGCAGCGTGAGCAGAAAGCCTGGATCCTCGGTGACCACTTCTGATTTCACGTTCCAATTTTGCCTGTTTCTGCTGACTCTCCCTAATCCTGCCTAGGGGCAGAAGTCAGAATAGTCCTGGGTTTTAACAACTCGGAGAAGGAAACATCTAGTTCTGAATTTGCACACTTTCATAGTTCAGAAATTGCATACAATTTCAAAAATATTTCAAATCTAATACATATAACTCTTATTCTAGGCAGAGAATTATTGAAACCCACAGCGTTTTAGCACTTCCGCCAGAATCTATGGTAACACATGTAGGCATGGGCTCTTACACTTTGTATAATTTGCTTTAAAATTCTTGCACTGTTCAGCACTTCTTTGAAATTCATCTTTTTCAGAGTGGACAGACAGACAAATAACAGAAGGTGTGAGGAAAGAGCCAATGAGAGAAATTTTAAACAAGAGAAATATCTATCTATTGCAAAAAGTGAAATTAAGACAGGTATTTGATGAAAAAGACACGCAGTTAGAAAGGCTCCTGCATACTTAACCAAAAACGTTACTGAAAAAGAGCTTAACACTGGAAGAACATAATAAAGAAGAGAGTATGAAGTAAATTGGAAAGAATATACTAAATTGATTTGAGTTTGAATAAATGCATCATTTTTTTTTTCAAAATTTATCCTGTGATGCTTGAGGACTATTTCAGATCAGCTCTCAACAACATCATTACACAGTATTACAGAAGTGCAAACTGAGATTTCAGAAAGCCAAAAAAGAAGGAACTACAAGTGTTTAAGAAGGGATAATGCAAGGTGGAAAACTTCGGCTGAAGAGGAAAGAAGAAGGAATGCTGCAGCAAAGGGTGAAGTGTCTTGTCAAGGACGATGCCATGTTCACATCCAGAAAAGACATAGAGGCATTATGCTAAAAACCACTATTCTGATGAGACCAACACAGTCTGCATGCTATTTGGACATAATGAGTTGAAAATAACAAACACACGCAAACCACGGATACTGGGGCAGAGAGCACACCAGCCAATTGTGCAAACTGAGCCCAACTGAGCTCCATTCCCACTGCACTCCACAAAGACGTTGCCCATACTGAACGCGCTGAAACCACCTATTATGTTTTCTTTGCTTGTATGTTCATTTCTGCTCAAATATTCCTGGTCTTTAAAACACGACAGAGGTAAAATTTCAAAAGCATGGGCAGAGACTAGTTTAATTGCTTGTGTTCCCAAAATATCTGAACCCACTAGTTTTAGTCCCTTGCAGACCTGCAAAACTGAGACTCCCCTAACAGTGTGCACTTGTTTACAGACATAAATACACACACATGCCAGTAGATGATCTTTCTGTGCATATATGCAAGTAGATACTTATATAAATATATGTACAAGTATACACACAGAGGAGAGTTTATACAACCGATATATGCATATACATACCTCCCACCTATTTAAGTAGGACTACAAGTAAGCTTATACCTTGTCTGATTCTTAAAATATCACCTCAACCTCATTTATGAACACTGAGAAATAGGAAAAAGCATATCTAATAACTCAGAAATATGTAAACTTTAACTCTTTTTATCTTGAAGCAAGAAAGAAAACAATTTGATCTGTTTCATATTAAAGCATTTAAAACTCTTGCAAATATAGTACTGCAGAGCTCTCATGCATGGATAAAAAGTTTTGACATATTCAGTTGTATTTCTTTTAATATTTCTTTATCAGTATATAGATGACATGAGGAGGTGAATGAACTGATTTAAATGCATCCTATTCTTGACAAACATACCCCAAGTGCAATTAAATGTATGGATTTACACTGCTCTACTCTTACTAGTACGTGTAATGACTTCAGTGAACTATTCTTGTGTCAGCAAAATCTACTGATATGAATCTGCAAAGGAAATTCAGTCTTGCTGTCTGTGACATAGTTCTTTTCCATAAAATCAGTATTCATAATTTATAATCATAGCATAATTCATAATATCGTCATTCTTTTCATAAAAATAGTGGGATATTTGCCCTACTACTCTTGGTAGAATGTCCGAGAAACTCATTAAACTGATGGATTTTTTCTTTGATGTTCCTTCTTCCAATTTTCAAGCTAAATTTATCCATAACTGCTATATCTCTATGACTTTAAAGAATTATTTTTTTTCTCTTGAACAGCATTTCCTCTTGGTGTTTATTCTCGACACAGGCTGTTTACTGATCTGTAACCACAGTACTTTTTAGGATAGAGCTTGTGTTACTCTCCACAGAGAGTACGATGTCTGTGTTTCAAAAATAAAACACCGATCAATCCTGAACACAGACTGCTGCTCATCCATATTGTGCTTGTTACAGCTGCCCCCAGGATACCTTAGCAATGTCCAGACACATTCGGTGGCATAGTATGCACCGGGAACCACCCTCACAACTGACTATACAGGCAAGTCTATACGAGGTTGTACCCTGTCCCTCTTTCTACATGCCTCCAATGTTACCTCAACAGGTTTTTTAACCTCAAGTACTCTTGCATGTCCTGATGTAACTGATGTAGCACCTGAAGCATGGGAACTCCCTAGTTTAATGCCTTGAAAATATTATTTTCTAAGCTGCACCACTTCACATTATTTCAGAAACTTTGAGCAGAGAATTACACAAACACTCAGACGCATATTATGACTTAGAGCCTCCTAAACATCAGCAAGAGTAGTCACAAGACCAAGTCTAGTTTAACATTGTCAATCTATGCCACTTGCTTCCAACAGTCAGGTCCATAGATTTGTTTTATTCAACAGTATAGATTTATAGATGTAAGCTTTAGTAATGTAATCCAGTTCCAATCTTGAACTTATTTCTTAAAGAAATGCCCCAGGGAGCCAGAATTAAGAATTGATCCCCTTCTGCGTATGAAACATGCACTAAGAAGAATGGGCTAAGCACAGGAAAACATACAGATTTGAGGTTGCTTCTGCTGCTACAGGGTGACTTCACCTTTCATAATAGTCAGGCTGGCACTACCAGGCCTCTGCCTTTTGCCCCTACCCTACACTTGGCAGGAGTTAGAAAGTGTTGAATGAGGTGCGGTTTTAAGCAAGTCCTAGGCTCTGCTGAAAAACTATCTGCGATCCTCATCTCCCGCAGTTTTCCTTTTTGCCATTCGTATATCTAAACAGCAAGTCTCCACCTTGAATGCAGAATCTCAAAATATGATTTAAATTAGCTGAAAGTCTTATGCAGCAATGTTAGTATCAGCAAATCTTTACAGATACATTTCATACATATCTTACCCAAAGAAGACTGTACTTAAGTGTTGCTCTATAGTATCATATATATGCTGTGCCAGGGCTTATTATGTTTTCCTCAATACTGAACTGTATGAATGGTATCCAGCTCAAGGAAAACTCTGAGGCAGAATCACATTGGGGACAAAAAAAAAAAGAGAGACCAAGAGAGATACTGGAAGTGTTTGGAATTAAATCTCCTGTGTCCTGTGCTCCTCCATAATAAGGAAAAGAATCTCTTTCCAAGTCAGCTTTCAGCACAAGAAATGGTAACAAACATCACTTGGGATTAACAGATGTATTGATAATATTTTCAAAAAAAATGCAGCCTTAGTCCAGCCTGTGTTTATTTCTACTGGTAACCCTCACCAAAAGAAAAAAAATCACACTTTGCTGCATTAACACAACCCTAGCACAAAATGCCTGCATATACTAGTAAAATAAAACTAAAATGTTTTATCTGACAGGCGGGGAAGTATTATGGCATGAATAGGTACTTCCTCAATGCATATTTTAAAATACTTTGAGTACAGAAGTCATTTAAACTACTATGCCTACAGCAAATTGGATGAAATTAAACTTGCCTATATGGAGAACATTCAGCCTGGTAGAAAACTTTTGCTGGAAGTCTTTCACTTTTTAAGTGGAAAAAAATCACACACAAAGCATAAAAAGTTTTATCAGGCGAAAACACCAGAATTTTGTGCAGGCACAGAAAAATATCAATAGGGCCAAGCTCCTTAGTTTTACTGTTCCCATGTGTAACTTGTAAGAAATGCAAGTTCCTCTCTTGAGAAGTGGCAATGCCCAAAGGACTAAGAAGAGAATCCTGCCTGAATTAATTATTCATCAGGGATTATTCATCCATTTTTAAAAGCAAAGATCTGTTCTGGATTAGCATAGTCATATTTATATTTATTCTTCATATTTTCAAGACAGTTACAATACACAGTGCTTTAATGCAGTATAATTTGGGACTACCAAACAGGAAATTGAAAATACAATGATAGTGTTTTCCATAAACATATATTACAGGCGGTCACAGGGTTGGCCTAGAGCTCTCAAGACTTGCTAAATCCTAATGTCCCTCTAATGAGACCTAGACTTGTTTGTGTATTTATTTATACAGTCCTAATTTGCTCGTAGCCGAAAGCAAAAGTGAACAGGAGAAAAGTAAACAAATGCTTAACGGGCCCCATTTCTGGTCAAATCAGGTAGATTTTTTTTATTGTTTGTTTGCATGGTGTAGAAGAATGTTAGCATATTGCTAACATTTGAAGAGTCTCTCTGCTCTGTGTTATTCACGTCTCTTGCTTTGTGGGAAGCCTACAGAAATATCTGCAACTACTTGAATCACACATCATCATTTTCAGGGCATAAAAGAGCCACAGTTACAGCCTTTGTTTAAATTCTAATAAGAATTACACTATACTCAGGGGATGGAAGGATAAGAATTCCCAAATCCCTTGAGTAAAGTGGCGCTCTTAATAATAGGATTGTCTAGTACTCCCAGAGGATTTTAAAGTCAATGCAGAATGAAACTCTTATTATAAAATTTCTATTGTATTTCAGCTGCAAAATACTACAGGCATCAAGCTTTTTCTGTTTTCAAATAGTGCAAAAGCCACTGTTCTTGGACCATCAGTTCTTGGTATATTTTAAGTACATAATGCCTAGAAAATGCCTTTTTGTTGTCCTTAAGTCATTAGGCTTTGTCTTTTTTATTATTTCTTTTTTAATGGTATTTCATGACATCTCTCAGTCCTACAAACCTAAACCTTCCAAGTTCTATGTTAGCTCCTTTTTTTCCATTTTAAAGATGATGAGTCATGACAGAGGCAGCCTAAATTTTCATTTAGTATCTTACAAAAATCTTGTGGCAAAAGAACAAGGTAAGCTATGAAGACCTGCATGACTCCTGTGGTTTTGTCATTTGAAAAAACAGAAGGAAAGGGAGTGAAGAAAAACACAAATAATCCTGTCCCATAAAATCCAACCCACTCATCTCAGAATTTCAGAAAGGCTTTGTTTTTAATAGGGAATAATATGTGTAGTCCTAAGCCCATATCTATACATTCCCAGTATTTGCCCCTTTTTATAGGAAAGGATTTAAAAATATTTGGGGTCTAATATGCTTTTAAAAATATCTCAAAAATTTGCTATTATGAATGGCATTCCTTCTCTGAAGAACTTTCTAATACTTTCTGTATTTCTCAGTCTTTTAGAAGTCTGCCTCCATTATGAAAAGCTAGATTTGGATATTCCTGTCTTACTCCATTGATTAACACTTTGTGTATATTCAGTTATATCAGTTTTTTTTTTTTCTTTTAATTAAAAAAAGAAAAAAGACCTTTTCTGCTCCTATTAGTAATTCAAAACCAGTAGAGTTAAGTAAGTTAATACTCCTTTTTCCAAAACATTGGCACATTTCCTAAATTCGGTGTAAAAAAGGGTCAGGATAACATGAATATGATGGGCAACGTGGGAAATGAGTTTGCCTAGGAGACGATGGAAATAGAGGAAACTAGTTAGATCCTGGTTATACTGACAAGAAGAAATCAAGGAGAAAGATACTGTTTTGAACTGCAACTGTTTGGTAAAGAATCTTACAGACAAAATAACCAGCATCCTTGAAGCCCATTTCCAATTGATTTTACTGATTCACCAAAGGTAGTAGAACAATGCTAAGAATTACATACCACAGATTTACATTAGCAACTGAATTTGAAGGTGAAATGTGAAATAGAAAAACTAGTTAGCTTCATCTGTGTTACAAATTCAATGAAGTCTTAGAAAATATGCACAACAGCAGCCTGCAGAAAGCTTGTCTTAACATATCATACTTCTCTATTGTAAACTAAAGAACATACAGGGTGTTAATAAATTGAGTACAATAGTGGCTCTTGCTTTTAATAAGATGTTTGTTCAGAACACACATTAAAGACTCATTCAAAATGAAGGCGATAATGCATATGTATGGTGTCTCAATAATGAGAAATCACACCTTTCTTTTTTTCTTTTCCTCAGCTCTTTTTCAGAAGCTGCACGTTTTTAACATGAGTTGCCTGGTCAATAAGTAAAAAGAGTATTAGATGTCTTTTAACATATTTGATTTTTCAGCTAAAATGGAATGCTTGAAAGATTTAACAATGATTGAAGGTGTTTTTCGCTTTACTCTAAAAGCTTTTTTGGCAAGTTTCCTACCAGGGAAGCAATTCACTGCCCAGATGAGACCCTTGCAATGATTTATATTATAAAGTTACACTCCTATACTCAATGTAAACATATTAAGAGATGATAAATAACCAAAATCTAAAGACCAAAAGATACAGGAGAAAAACTAGCTCCTCTATAGTTACACATTTAAAATCCCTGCTTGTATATAATATTGATTCCGATTGTAAAGGTACTGTTTGCCATCTTCTTTATCCACTTCCCAATCGGTTTAAAATTCCTAAGGTGTTAAAAAATAAATAAATCAAGGATTAAAAATGTGGTTACAAATATGTTCGAATGATTAATCATACTAACACTTCTATTGGGGTTATCCTTATACAGGATCACATTAGATCTTATACAATGGAAAAAAAGTGTGGAAGAGCTCTCCTATGGCAATTTTGGAGGAAGTCACTGATGTCTAGACTCAAAGACTCACCTGAGAGAGTCTGGGAGTTATAAAACTCCAGGCAAGCTAACCAGAGGCATTACCCTTAAAAAGTTTTCTAATGGATTTGTCTTTTTTTTTGCCTTTAAGACATATTTCTTATATCTAACTAGTGCTTTATAGACATTTGTAAACCAGAAGGTATCACTGAGACTTCATGAAAATAAGAATCTGAACATTTGGGGCAGGATGCTGGGGTTGGACAAATGGACAGTGGGATCCCGTTCTCAGTAAGGATTGCCAGACAAATTCTGCACCCATCTGCTGAAGCGTATGTCACATGTCTCCTCACAAGCTTCTGCATAGGCGTGTTCACAGTGAATTTCTACATTAAGATGAATTTCTTCTTACTAGTTACAGAGATGCTAGGAAAGGACGGTGAGAGCGCTTCAAATGCTATAACTGCTGTATCTCGTGTCTCATTTTAAGAAAGTGCTATTGAAAAACTTGCAGAAATACCTGTTCCTGCAGTACTCACTGTGTATTTTTATAAATCAAAAAGGCATACATGATTTGATAAGCATCAAATAAACATCAGAACAACCCCTAAACCCCCCCAATTTCAGTAAATGTGATTCATTCTTATTTCCTCTGCACCTCACCTTCCGATCTCTCCCAGTGCACACACAGAGAGCTCTGTCACTTGGGTAGAAGGATGTCAAAATGCAAACAACCACTGACAGAAAAAAGCTGATTTCATTCCTTTCAGTGAGATATGGCACATTTAATTTAAATTATACACAAATGAAAGCTATATGTCACAGAAGAGAAGGTGGCACACAGCCCTTAAGAGAATAAAATATTATCCTCTCTAAAACCTTGACCATCTGCCTGCCAATTTAAATCAATCATTGGGCATATTTTTTTCCAAATCACATAGCCTTTAGAAGTGTGAGGCCTTACCCAAAATGAATCAAAATCAACAGAAGATTTATTTCACTGGGTTTTGGATCAGAGCATTGTGTGAAGATACAGACAGCTTTGACACTTTGCCCGATTTTAGCGTTGTAAAAACTTCCACAGAATTATGAAGTATATATGACTTTACTGGGAAAGGATCCCACACCTACTCTGCGCCTGTGGGGACCGGCTCCCTGGTCTGGAGCCAAATCTAAACAGTATCATTTCCCACAGATGCTCGTTGCACCCAAGAGGACTACCAGAGGTACAAGCCATGAGAGAGCTGTATCCTCTCCCTGATGATCTGAGAGAAAAAGTACTCTAGTTTGTTTTCTTCACAGTTTTTCGCTCTTTCAAAAGACAAAGTATGTTTACTAAAATGTCTCTTCAGAATGAAGCAGTATTAATTCTGAAAGTTTGGTGTTTTGTTTGTTTGTTTCCCAGTTGAGGCTTTTAAGGTGCAATGTTTTAGCATTTTTGTAACATACACAGTAAATTACTTACAGTCCTGAAAATCTTCAGTCTGCAAGACATGTCAAACACAGGGAGATACCTACTACTGATCTGCTCTTGCAGGTCAGCTCTTGGATCAATTCTTGTGATGAGAGATTTGTTTTATTTCAGTTTTCCTTTTTATCTTCCATTTCATTGCTGAGCAACTTTTCACTACGGTTTTATGCAGCCAATATTTGCACGAAGAAAAAAAAATCATAATTCTGTAGTAATATTTCCATGACCTTTTGTCTTTACTTTTAAGGCCAGCTGGTACATAAACACCAGCCTGCACACTATTATGACAGCAAATACTATCTCAGAAATACCAGGACTCAGAAAATCATCATTTACACAGAAGAATATAAAATGACACTATTGGTTAAAAGATAAGGCATATTGAAAAGATTTTTCATGTGGCATTTTAAAGTGATAATTAATTCCTAAAAGTCTGAGTTTCAGTCTTCATATAAATAAGTGGATGCTAATAGGCCATCCAGAAAGACGCCCCTTGTTAAAATACAAATGAGATATCCCTTATGTTTATACATGTGTAAGTACAATTAATATTGCAACCCAACTGGAAACAAAATTGCTTTAGTTAACCAACCATTTCAAGGCAATCAAATGTGGGATCAAATGTAATTGCAGAAGATCCATTTGGGGAATAACAGCAATTATTTCGTACAGAATTCTTCCCTCCTTCTTTCAATTCACGTACATTTTTTTTCATGCATCTCTACGCCAGAAAAATAATTGGACCATCACAAGTGTCAAAGCCACCCCCCTTTCACTCTGCAGCATACAAGAAAATTCAAACTGACAAGGCTGTTTCGTTTAGAAATATTGGTTTGTACCTCTGGTTTATAACTGCATTAATCTAAAAACATTTAAGTAGGTTTTATTTCTCCAGCTGTACATGCAGCTAGGGAATTGGGCAATACCGATGGAGTAGGAAGCAGAGAACGGCGTTTCTTTATTTGCCTGAAGCTAAGTGCTTTGGATATGCCTTCATAAACTTCACAAATATTCTCTAAAGACTTAATAGTTTTCTAATAGGTGAGTATTATTTTAGGGCTGTAGATGCAAACTGCAGTTCAGATATTTTAACTGACTTTGTTCTTAATCAGGAAACAACACACTACAATCGAATATTAATGATTTTTTTTTCCTTTTATACTCAGAAGACATTCAGTATTCTTTATTATTTTTAATAAATATTCCTTTGAATCATTTTGCACTTTTTAGTAAATTAATAAATAATTGCTAAAATTATTTTGTTATTTAATTATTAATGCAAAATACCAAAATCCATTATGATCTTTATTTCTGTCACTTAGCTAAAAACTAATGGGAAATAAGTAAGATACATGCTCTTAACTCACTTTAGATTTTTATTTTTGCTCTTGAGACATTCAATATACACCTAAGAAGAATTAATTTATTAATAAAAAGAATATTTATAGCCCCCAGTGTCAATCTGCATATTTAGAAAGTTATGCAAGGTGACAGAAGGACAGAAATATCGAAATACTTTAGCAAACACCACATATTCTCTGTTCAGTGGGTTGCTGGGTCACAGCTTCCCGGGTCCAAATTAATATCAGTCTGAGATTTCTATGTTCATGACTATTTTTGATTTTGGTAAACATGAACAGTATTTCAGATAAAACAAAAAAAAATCTTAAACTTTGGTAAAGATTTCTTTAGCTAGTGATCCTGGCAAGATCATGGAGCAGATCCTCCTGGAAACTATGCTAAGGCACATGGAGGACAGGAAGGCGAATGGTGGCAGCCAACACGGCTTCACTAAGGGCAAATTGCGCCTGGCAAATTTGGTAGCCTTCTATGAGAGGTTGTAGCATCAGTGGAGAAGGGAAGAGCAACTGACATCATCTACCTGGACTTGTGCAAAGCATTTGGTACTGTCCCACACAACATCCTTGTCTTTAAAATGGAGAGATATGGATTTGATGAGTGGACCCCTCAGCAGATAAGGAATTGGCTGGATGGCACTCAAAGAATTGCAGTCAACCGCTCAATGCCTGGGTAGAGACCAGTGACAAGTGGTGTCCCTCAGGCGTCTGTGTTGGGACCAGTATTATTTCACATCTTTGCTGCAGACATGGACAGTGGGGTTGAGTGCGCCCTCAGAAAGTTTGTGGATAACACCAAACTGAGTGGTATGGTTGACACGCTGGAAGGAAGGGATGCCAAATCTGGACCTTCAAAGCTTTTTCCCTGTACTAGGTAATTTCAAAAGACCATATCTGAGGATGCTGAATTTTTATTATACTGTGACATTAACCTGCAAATAAAATCTTTGAAGTCTTTAACGCTTACATGTTTCTTTTGCTGCAAACTGCAGTAACTCCCCTTCTTATTGCAGGGGGGTTGGACAGAATGACCTTTAAAGTGCCTTTTCAACCCAAAGTATTCTATGATTCTAATAAACATTCATATTTTGAGTAAGGTGTTAGAAAAGGCACGCTGGCAGTCTTTTGATTGACACATCCCTTATAGCTCTATATAGACCTTGGTGTTATGGCCAGCCAGCCCTCTTTGCCCTTCCTCTTTTGCATTTGTTCCACTGAAGTCAGCCCATATATACTTCCCCAGAAGGAATGTTTGTGATATTTTCTCCTTAAAACTCCATAGGCTATTATTCGGCTGCAATCTGACTGTCAAGGACATTGCTGATCATGAGCTCATTAGAAGCAGAAATAGATTGTCCCAAAGAGTTTCTTTCTACAGTGACTCATGTGCAATGCTGCTGGAAGGGCTTTCATCACCCAAAACCAAATCCTGGACAAGAAATAAACCTCGTACAGCATGATGTAGACCATTCATAATGCTATCAGAAGTACTTTAAGAACCCTCGCCCGCAGAAAGTTTTATAGTATATCTTCAATTTTCCATCACAGCCATTAGGAGAATGAATCTTCCAGTGAAAATTAAGTTTATCAGAAAGATCTGTGTGCAAACTAATTTGAGGAGGCATTTTCTAAAAAGTAGGCCAGAGGAGAAGAAAGATTACTTCTGGCAAAAATGGAACAAATTAAATTATAAGAGGCTTAATACATTTATTTGAAATTTAATTGCATAACCTAATGTCAAGGTTATTATATGGTGCACACTGTTCTCATCCAAATTCAAAACAGTAAAGCACAAGCTCAGTTTGCAGTTACTTTATTATAAATCCAACTGCATTTTTCTTTATTTTATTCTGACCACAGTCTTTGCCTGAGCCACAACATTAATATAAAATCACATTTCAAAATTACTTCGAGCTCTCTCCTTGGCAATGAATCTTGGTAAGACCAGAAGCCTCTCTGGTATGACTGACTTCTACTGCAAGTAAAAGGCAAAAAGAAACCCAAAAGCTGAGATGGTGTTGTTAATCTGACGCCGGTGTGTACAGTCAGATGCAAAATGATTAGAAAGAACATCTGACTGCATTCACACTGTTCTGCACTGGGTCCATCAAACCTACAGGTTTTGTTTTCTAGTCAAAACAGAGACAGATTAACAGAAAAGGTTGCTATAGCATTCCCATTATTGCATCCCTATGGAATACGCATTCTGTGTTTTATTGTGTATTAGAAGCTGTGCCCGTGCAGAGAGCCCTCTTAAAAGCATTCAGGCTGTGTCCAGACGCTCTTTGCACTCCTAAAAGCCAGTCACTTTTATCTGAATTATTTGGCCCACCCTTAGTGTTGTTTTTTTTTTGTCCGTTTGTTTTCAGATCTCCAAGTGTCTGAGGAACACTAGATCAGAAAGGACATTATAGAAAACCTTTGTGCATTTAACTGTGTGCCACTATGATTCTAGTGCATGTGCAAACACAGACTAGGTTTGTAGCAGCATCACGTAAAAGCACCATCTGCTTTTATTTCTGAAGGAACATGTACTGAAGGCATATTAAATGACTTTGGCACTTAGCAGGGAACTGTAGCTTAAAATTAACAGGCTTATAATCATGCAGCACAATATTAATTTGGCTTGATCGGTAATAAAATATTAATGTTGTACGTTTTACAATCATCTCACTTGTTTTTCAGTAAAGTCTGAAATGATTGAAGAAGATAGTTTAGTGTTTGACCAGGTTAGGGCCTGTTTCAGTAGTACTAGAATATTGACGAGATCCAGCTATTTAAGTATGGAAAGGATTCTAAAAAGATAGTCTATGACTCTCAATATGCACAGTCATGTAGATAACCAAATCCTTCTATATTAAGCTTTTTCCTACTTTTTTCCACCACATAAGAAAAAAAAAAAAACTCATAAAAATCTTTTCTACCATTCTGTGCTTCAGCGCTTGGAGTAGCACACTTTTAACTGATAGTAAACATCACTCAGATGTCTTCTCTGTAATCATTCCTTGTATGTCAAAACAAACAGATGTCTTGTGCACACCTCAGAGCTACAGCCCTGGGCCTGTGAAGCTCCCTATGAGCTTCTGAAGTGAAAAGTCCACTTTATTCTCTAGACACCCAGACTGAGACTCTGCTTACTGTATAAAATAAAATGTTCATTCATGGTCAACAGCTTTTCCTGCAGTGGATATATAAGCAACAAGTTTGTAAGAATATAGTTAAGATTTCAAAGAGGAAAAAACTGAGAAGGTTAAAAGAAGGAAAACTGAAACTTACCCCAAACTCATCCCTCCACTGATGTGATGCTTGGTATTTCTCTGCTTCTTTCGCAAGGCGCTGAAAACAAAGAAAGAGAGGACATACATTTTAGTCTTTACTGCTTCTTCACATAGCAGAGGTTTTCTTTTTTAATTTCTTCATATACAGGTTTTATCTATACAATTTTCTCTATACCTGTGCTTTTTTTCACTTATTTGAAAACTATGTGTATTTGAGTAAAGATGCACCATCTCATTTCAAAAATTCTATTTTCTGTATCACTTGCTTATTTAAGTACTGTAATCATGCATCAGAAAGCTTAACCCTTATTCCAGTGTCATTTAAGGAGTTCAAGTTCAAAATCCATCAATATCCTTCTGAAAATACTTTCTCTTTACACACATCACCTTACCTTATACGTATTAATTTAATCTACCATCTAACGGCAAGCATTATGGACATTTGTTTCTCCATTAAATTATTTAGCTTCAATCATAGGAAGTACTGACATCCCCTGTGACTGTTAGGGAACCATAAAAACTCAGTAATTGGGACTAGCTGTAGTCTGGTCCCATGGACTGAATGCACATTAGCAGTTGGAGAGTAACAGGCATGCTCCTAGAGGGCCTTTTTCCCGTTTAAATTAATTTGAAAGAAATCCAGTTTGTCCACTTGGCCCCACGGGAAGCAAAGCACAGCACACAGGAATGATCAGATTATGCTCTTTCGAATCAATCTTTTGTACAGACACATCCATTGGGTTGGTGACATGTCCCTCCCCATACAAAATTAGAAGTCTCTGAAAAAAAGAAAGCTGTTTGTAACACGCTTATGAGAAGTTTACTACGATTTCGCATGTCCAAGTTGCCACACGTGATGCGTGTTCTCCAGCTGAGCTGGAGCACCCCCGGTGCCGGCAGCCCTGGAGGCAAACACCCAGCCTGGGAGCAAGCAAGATCACTCTGAAGAAGCAGCTACCTGATGTGAACAAAGTTCATGTGGACTCAGCCATGTCCTAATTGTTGGGTGACTTACTTTGAGGGCTAAATCATTTTTATAGCCCAATAAAGATTTTAGCAACCGTTTCTGGGGAGTTCTGCACAGTAACTCTGATGATCCTTTTAATATTCAGACCAATTCCTACCCAAAATGAACTGGTGGTCTAAGTCACGCTTTCAGTTGAGTTAACTGTCAGTTCTTGCTAACAACCAAAAAGAGTATGACCAGAAAGTTCAGGCCAGCTGGAATGGCAGAGATGGTGCTGTCAGAATCTCACCCCAGCCCCGGTCTGGCACAGCAACCGCTGTGTTATCTGATCCCGCGAGGGCAGTCCCTCTAATAGCTATCGGGATGATAAATCTCACAAAGCAAAACTTAAGACCTTTTCCTTTCTTTTTCATTTGCAGTCATCCTATATAACTAAAAAAAAACTAACAAACCTGTGTGCTCTGCTGCCAGATAATAGGTGTCCCCACTCATTCATTTTATAGTCAATTCAAATCGTTTTTAGCTAATAGGAAGTCACTGGCATCTTGCAGGCACCGCCAACTGGAGGTACCCTCCAGAGTGGCCAACTACTGCATTTACAAAAGAAAAACTATAATATAATTAGATGCATCACACTGGGAAAAAGCACAGTACAACTCTCCCTTGACAGCACTGGACAAACACCTCAGATACCTGCAGTATTTTCAGGTTTTTGGTAATATACTACAACAATTTTATCAATCTGATTTCTTCACTCACTATAGCCAGTTCTGCATCTAAATTTGGCCTATACTCTGATGAGTTCGAGCTGATTAAATCATGTATCACCAGATTGTAGCAAAGCAAGATATGACACTTACTACACATGTAAATAGCGGCAGTTAACACTGCCCTCAGCTTTCCCTCACAGTCTGCTTCATTACCTTAAGGTACCCAGTGAACTGCAATAGTTTTCTACCACAGACAGTAGAATCCAAACACACAAACTGATAAATGGATTATGAACAGAAATATATGATGAGCATTAACGTTACTACAAATTTTGCATGGAAAGAATTGCAGCCACACTTGAAATTCCTCAGCTTCACGAAACATTGGTAGATTCTTCAGCTAATCTGTACTGTAAAGCAAAAAAGCTAAAAGCAAATTAAAAAACTAAAAGGTTTTGTTTGGTTGCTTTTCTGTTTGGTTTTTATTTGGGGGGGGGGGGGGGTGGTTTCAGATGGAGAAAAAAAGAATATTCCCCCCAAATTCTTCTCCTTCAAGAATTTTTTCAGTCAGGTTCAAGTTAGAACCCATCTTAACTGTCTAAAAAACCTGCTAAGTAACACTGCGCACAATTTCAACAGCTCTTTATACCTTAAAATAGCTTCCAAAATGTGAAGTTGTCATTTGAGGTATGTGTACAGATTGTAAGGTTAAAGGTTGTTAAAGGTAGTCAAGCTCGTATGAAAGCACAAGTTACAGAGATGAGCAATGAGCAAACGGCTGTGTTCCTCAACTCAAGCAAACCAAAACCCACACATGATCACCAGCCAGGTCTCTCATTACCCAGCTTGTCTCCAGCAGAAGACTTCATCAACTTTTACGTACAGGCTATCACACAGACAAGGATCACGGAAGGACTTCGTTTTCAAGAAGCGGGTGTTTTTTTCAAAAGGTATGGGTTGACCGATGGGAAGCCTGTGCATGCAAAACCCAGAATTCTTTTCTCCTGTTTTGATATTTTTAGGAAAGATAAGGGAAGAGTATTCAAAATAAATTACAAAATAATTAAAAAGTACTTTATGAAGATAAGGTGTTCTGAGAATTTCCTCATTTCTATGCAAAGAGAAATGCTACTGCTACAGCAACATGGAGTCTAATGACTGAGACGTTCACCCTCCCCACAGAGAGAGCTTTGTTAAGAGCAAGAGTAAGAAGTCAAGACTCCTGGGTCAAAAATAACTCGACTGTGAAGCAAACTCAAATTACCTATGCCCTTTATTGTGACACAACGAGAGACTAATTTTTCATCTCTCTCAAAGAAATCATGCCTGCTTCCTTTTGAGGTATGCAAATGTCAGGTCTTGCCTTCCCTGTTTTGATGGAAGAGTCTCTGGAGAATGCCAAGAGAGGAGTTCCACACCAGCAGGCTGACACCTGACACTCCCCATCTTCCCTCTCATTGCAATGAGGTTTTAATAAAGTAACACCTTCTTTAACACCGTGACCCACGGCAGCTCCCTAAAGGTTTCTTCAGCAAATACCAAAATGTTGAGATTTGGATTTTTATATGCAAGAAAATAAGCAGAAATGGTTCTAAAATAAACATGCAAAACAATATTTCTGCTTTAATAATTTCTTACTCCGTGCCTCTGTATGATTGCTGTGAAGACAAAAGCTGTGAGATGTTTTTAGGCCTTGAATGAAGCTCTCTTTAACACCTTTTTAGATAGAGGGGACAAAAACCCAAACATCACTAAAAAGGGGAGAAGGAACAAAACTAACATGTAACAGAAACATTCTGGCTTACTTCAAAGTATTTTAAAAAGTCCCTGCTTTTTACAGTCTGCTGGAGAACAAGGTATCTCAGATTATGGCTGTGACACTCAAATTACTGTGAAGTAGTACACAAGTTGAGAAAAGAGGACCAGGAAGAGAGGACTGCAAAATCTAATAAAATGCTGTTATTCTATTCTTATGTTTTTGGAGGATGCCCGAAAGAGCTGTGAGATGGTGTTTCTAGGTAAGAGATCAAAAGGGCTGATGCTAGATTTAGCCACTGCTATTGGAAGAGCAGCTGATATGAAATTTAAGGTGCTTGAAAACGCTGTAGTTAAACAAGCATTTGTTTAATAAATGTTCCTAGATGAAACAATTATTTCTACTTCCTTTTTTCTTTTTTCCTTTTTTTTTTTTTTTTTTTTTTTTATGAATGAGGCCTGCTTGCTGCCTTGCTATTTCCTAAATATCTATTGTTCAGGGTGCGTTATCTTCAGGAACTTTCAGAACACTTAGATCATCGATAAAAGAACAATTTTCCCTTGAAAGACAGCCACTGATCACAAACAAGTATTTTTAATCAAACTTTGAAAGAAATCAAGAGTAACCTGCCACTAGCATTTCTTTAAATCTTTCCAAGAGGATTGTTACCTTTAAAGCCAAACAGCTATTGGGAAAGATAAATACAAAAGTATCCAAGTGTTATTTACCACATCAACCTTTGGATTTTTCTGTAACTTTTAAAGGGATTACTAAAGATTAAACAAAAACAAAAAAAAAGTCCACAAAAAATACCCAAAACCAACCAAACAAAAAACCCAAAACAGAACAAAAAACCAAAGCCCAGCTGCCTGTCAATCTCAAACCTGTCCATTTTCAAAGGTCTTGTCCCCAGGTTCCAAGTGCATGTTACTGTCTCTGAAAGACAGTTTTTGATGTAGCACAGACTGCAAGAAAGAGACCTGAAGAATCTTTATCTGATCTGTAAAGATCAACTCCCTAGAAGGCCTATTCATCTTCCAGCCTTCATTTTTGTGCGCATATGTCATATCTTTATCTCCTTCTAGCCAGCACAGAATTCTGTCAGCTAATGGCCCAATTACAATTATATTCAATACAATGAAATCAATCTTTTTTTGTGCTTCTCACTCTCCTTTAAGTATTTTATCTTGAAAACAATATTTGACTACCCCTTGATATATTAAGCTATTATAAAATGTGTAAGCTTAGAGTTATTAGACATCAATAGCCCCACAAAGCTTTCTAAAATACCAAATCCATGGAATTTTTAGGTTATTTTAAGAAGATAAATACCCAGGGAGAATATATCAATATCAAGCTTACATAGAACACGTAGAAACATACAATGAACTTCAAATCCTGATTTAAAATATGATCCAAATACTCAATCTTGTTCTTGCATGAACAGTGTAAAAGCCACAGAGTACATGTAAAAATGGTTTCAAACATGGTTTTCATATATGTATCTGAAATACAGCTATTGTTCTTCTGTAGGTGATTATGAATTGCACATAAATTCCAAGAGAAAAATAGGAGGAAAATATTTTGTAAGACTGGGATAAGGTGTCTGATGTACCAATGGAAAACTGATACCGTTGTTTCACTACAGCTTTAATACAGACTGACAGAACTTTAAAGAATTGCATTTTCATCTCAGTAGTTTTACATTCGGTATTAAACCAAATTAGAACTATTTTCTTCCACCGTGATTGTACTGTCTTTACTTGCATGGAGTATGTTTTCTTTTCGTAGTAATTCTTGCTCACGAATTAGCAAAATACCCATGAATTACCCTATTCATTAGTTTGCTATTACCCTATCGTATAAAAAGATCACCCGGTTTGGCTCAACGGGGTGTGATTTCAACAAGCAACACTTGCAAATTGGAAGGTCAGTAGCCCAAAAGTGAACATGGAAGTATTAATGATAGCAATACCATGATCCCCCCATAAATACATGTGGATTTACTTTTCTTTGTCTTTATTTCCATACTCCCAGGGGGGCATGGGAGGGGTTAACAGGGACTGATTACCTTTTTACATGTAACTCTTATGAAGATATTTGCTACGTGACCTTTCTCACAAGTGGGCATTCATAATAATTATCAGCACAAAAGTTGATCTAAATTTGATGAAGCTGTGGCACATTAGTTTTGATAAGATGGTCCCAACCATAAAACCATGTCTTAGACTGAATCAAATACATACCTAATTTTGCTTAATTTAAATTGTAACCAATCTCCTCTTCCAAGGATTTTTTTTTTTGCTTTTAAATTTAAATATTTTGATCGCTAACACTGTAGCACATAAGTTTCCATGATAATTCATATTTCCTTACCTCAAATAAGAATGGTTATCCTGTGGATTGCTGTATTCCATTATGTAAATGCCATAATCCTCAGTATAAGTGTAACCAGAATTTTAATACTTACACAGATTTTTTAAGATTATTTTTTTTTATGATGACTAACAGTAGGTTTTTGTTTAATGCTGCTCTGCAGCATGGGTTTTTTTTCATGTATGTACGCTGCAGAGTCACAGCCTCTCTCCTACTCTGGCATCCGCTGTGCCACATGATGGCAATCTGATCTGTGGTCTGTTAATGAGCAGATCTGAAGCATATAAGGTCACAGGCAAAAGAGTATGTTTATAATTGGTCTCCTATATTCAACATAGACCTCGTATGATATATTCCCCAGCTACTCTCTGGAGCCAGATTCACTTTTGTCATCTGAGGCAGCAGATGAGTCATATTCATAAGGAAAAAGGGTATGTTAGAGGTCTGCTGACATTGTGAGACTTACCAAAGCACTCCTCATATAAATTACTGGCCTAAATTTATACATAATCTAACACAATCAGCAATTAGCACAATGTTTGAAAAAGCAGATGTTATTATACTCTGGACCATAATTCAAAATAACGACTCGAACTTTGTCTTCACTATTAACTATTACCAACATCCTAAATTGCTAAATTTATTTTCTTTCCTAATTCAGCTGTAGATTACAAAACTCAACTTTAATTAAACAATAAACAGAAAATTACTTTACATATTTTGTATGCTTGTCTAATGCATTTTAAGCCATTTCTGCTTTATTCGCATGCACAGTAATTCTATTTCAGACCTCCTTAATCAGTTTTTCTAACAAGATGACCTCATATCCAACACAAGGCTGTCATGTTCGTTAAAAAGAAATCTAATGGAAAAAATTTATTATCACCTTCCATATATTTAGAAGACAGGGCTTTAAAGGATTTCTGTATCTGTTAACAACCGTAGTGAAAATCATTCTTTATGATTCAAGACAATCTTTATTCCTACTGTTTAATTAAAAAAGTGAAGGAAGAATCAGGCTGATTCTCCACAGAGAAATTTTACTTTTCTACTGGTTTTCCAGTTCCAAAGCAGAAGACAAAATAAATGAAGCCACTGATCTAAATAAGATCAGAAATCAATGGGAAGCCAATTCTGAACTAGAATACTTGAGATTACAATATTGCAGGTGAAGTTAATGCTTTCTGACATGAATAATCATATTGATTTTAATAGGGAAAACTGAAATAGGGACACCCTAAGCAAATACATCACACATGTGGCTTTTGACATCTAAAGTGTCACGTACCTATCTCTGAAAAAACTGACGTGTAAGAAAAATTCAAAAAAGATAAAACCAAAAGACCATTTGGCACAGTAACACTCCTCCACTACATAAAAGCAGCCCTTCTTTAAACCATGAACTAGAAAGAGCTCTTCTCTCCTATTTTCTCCTTTCTCTTATTGTGTGGATTTAAGAATTTAGCTAATGGTAACAAATTATCAAACAGAGAAGGCAAAAGTGACATAGTGCCAGTCCTTCTGCTCCTAAAAGAGTGTTGAAAGTGTTTTTTAAATACATTACACTAAAGTAAGATTCTCAGTGAAGTTTTAGTAAGAATCGAAAATTCTTCAGAAGTAGTCAAATGTATATTCAATGTCAAACAATCCTTGATTCTGTCCTGAAAACAAATCACAGAACTGCTGGAACTGTATACACCACTGAAAATCATCAGTGGAGAATAAATAAATAAACAAACAAAAAAGCTAAAAATCATACATTTAAACTTCTGGAAAAGTGGTATAACTGTATATGCACCTAGGTGACTGCACAACCTATGGCAGTTGCAGGAGTGATGCTGTGAAGTACCAGTCGGTAGCTGTCTGAAAACTTACCAGTTGCCACCTCAGCTTGATCTGTAACGTTCATGATCCTAACTAGTACGACCTTTGGTACAAGATGAAAATAAACCTTACATGAGCAGTCAATGGGATAAATGAACTGCAGGTGCAAAAACATTGCTGGAGGGCACCTTTCTGAATACCGGAGAATAAGACAAATCAAATACAGTCACAATGAACAGAGGGAGCATAAAATTGTCTTCTATGATGGGAGCCCTAAATCCAGTCCCTAAGGTATGAAATATGGTTTGTTTGAAAGATCCACAAACTTGATATGCCGCAGAATGGGTGTAAAAAATAATTCTGTTCAACTATTAAACTTCAACACAGAATGTAGGAAATTCTCATCGGAAGGTGAGATCTGATCTCATCATGATGATCCGAGGGATGGAGCACCTCTCCTATGAGGAGAGGCTGAGAGAGTTGGGGCTGTTCAGCCTGGAGAAGAGAAGGCTCTGGGAAGATCTTATTGCGGCCTTCGAATACCTAAAGGGGGCCTACAGGAGAGCTGGGGAAGGACTTTTTACACGGGCATGTAGTGATAGGACGAGGGGGAATGGCTTTAAGCTGGAAGTGGGCAGGTTTAGATTAAACATTAGGAAGAAGTTTTTCACTTTAAGGGTGGTGAGGCACTGGAACAGGTTGCCCAGAGAGGTTGTTGAAGCCCCGTCCCTGGAGGTGTTCAAGGCCAGGCTGGACGTGGCCTTGGGCAACCTGGTCTAGTGAGAGGTGACCCTGCCTATGGTAGGGGGGTTGGAACTCGATGATCTTCAAGGTCCCTTCCAACCTAAACCATTCTATGATTCTATGATTCTAAGGTAGAGAAGCAGCACTTTGTTAAATTCTACACTTTCCACAGTTATGGGGAGAGGGAGGGAGGAAGGAGGTTCAGTTCCTAAGTCTGAGTTTGTTTCTAGGAGCAATGATGAGATTTGAGAAGCTGGGCAATATTATGACAGCTTGATACTGTCAAAAACGTTTGAGTAGACAACAGAGTAAGATAGAGAGAAATGTAGATAAAGGCTTGAAGAAAAACAATCCGAAGAGTAAGAAATAATCTGTCAAATGCATCTTGACATCCAGCAGTGAAATTTTGCAACAGTAGTGCCTAGAATCAGCAAAAGAGACTTTTAACATATAATTTGTCCTTCTCGTTTGCAGATATTTCAAACCTTTAGAGCTTATTACATTTTCCCTCTAATAATTCATATGCCTTAAATGAAAGTCGCATTAGTGTTACATTTTTAAACAAGCTCAAAGTGAAGGACACGCTGAAATCATTAGACTGAAATCGCCAACTGCTCCAGCAAATCACAAATTACGGAACACCACCAGCTCCGGTTCACTGCCTGCCTTAGGAAACTCTTCTAAGCTTTGCAGCTGAGCTAGTAACTTCACAGGCATGATTAGAAGGTGACACGCACGTTGAGTAGGCATGCCTTGTTACCCTGCTTTTGCAATTGTAGTGTATGTGTAGTTTTTAGCAACCCAGGGAAAAATCACGACTACATAAATTTGTTTTAGAAATATCAAAATTAACCCGCTCCAAAACGTGTTCTAAAATGTCAACAATGTAATTTTCCTCTAACTTGAAAAAAAAACCCCAAAACTTAGATGCAGTTCATCTTGCTTCACAGCGCCTTTAATATCTCCTCATTAAATATCCAGCAGAAACAAACAAACAAACCAAACTTAGCTGCTGAAAATTTATACCTGCCAGCAATTCCATTAAAATCTGTCTAGGATCCAAATGGGAACAGACACAACTGAAATATACATGTGGCTGCCTAATTTCAAAGGCAAAAGTAGGAAAAGGAACAAATCAGGTAAGTCCTTACTAAGGACAGGCAGAAGAAAACATTGATACGGGCCTGCATCACTGATGCAACAAAAACACTAATAAAGTTGGTTATCTTTAAAAAAATAGGCAATGCAACAGCATTTTTCCTCATCGTATACTCAAACTGAACAACACATTTACCAGAATGTTTTATTTTATATGAGTTCAATAACAATATATTATTGTATCAGACATTTGATAAAACTTGATAACCATATTTGATATATATCAAACATTTTGAATATTCAAATTGCTGTTTGAAATATTTTTTTCTGTTTAAAATGCAACTCAGAAGTGGAGTATAATCAGGACGAAACACTACTTTTAAAGAAATGTAGTGAGTTCTTGATTTACTCATACTTTGTGTGTCACAAAAGACATTTAGATGTAATGTTGTTATAATCCCAAAAGAAGATCAGAAAGCTGGCAATTTAAAAACTCTGCCAAAGACACAGTAAAATGTCTCTTTTGGTCACATCATCAGAAACAGCTTCGAGCTCTCTTCAAATTGCATAGTTATTTACATAAAGAACAAAATCCAGAATCTCAAGAAATAACAAAAGTGAACAGAGATCATTACCACCTCTTCCTCTGTAGAACAGGACTAAATCATTTTGTTTCATTAAGACACATTCATAACCTAAACCAGCCTGATAAAGTCCACAGTAGTTAATGATTTATAATAAAACTGAGATAACACTGAACTCCAGTAGCAATTCCAGAAAGGGCCTATGAAACATGCAGCTTTATTCGTAATAAAATTCAGAGTTTGAATGGTAGAACGATAATGTGAACTTAAAAAAAAAAAAAAAATCAGCATCTTCTCCTAGGTTCTCAGGTGTATATACTAGAATCAGTCTGAATTTGACTGATTAGAAGTCTGTTAAAAAATGAATCAACTTATCAGACAGAGAGAGAGAGAGATAGACAGACAGACAGATAGATTTAAAAACACAGATGAATAACAAACATGGCTTTAACAAGGCAGGATAGTGTGTTAACAGCTTTGCATGCCAAGGAAAAAAATGGAGCAGGTGGTAGGCTATAGCTGCTGAATAATCAACTTGATCTCATCAACAGTCAGTGGGTGAGAGCCAAGGAAACATGTTACTGTTGGCAACGGCAGAAACAAATGATACATTAATACTGCATGCTATTTTCAGGCAACATTTCCCTAATGGAAGTAATTCTAGTCAAAAGAAATAAAAAGTGTTTAACTGAGAGTCCTGGAGAAAACTGAGCACAAAGGAAAACGACCTTCTACTGGCAAACCCTAACAACTACCTTTTTTTTTAATCTTTCCAGAGATAACATGTCAGTCGTGACAGCCATGCTGAGAACACAACAAAGCCTCAACTGCTCCTACACCTGCTTTGCACTGGGGTAACAGGATACCCAAAACTCCTCCATTTCTTTCTTATTAAATGGAGCATAGTAACATGCTGCTTCTAAACCTTCCCAAGTTTAGAAATCTATTAAAGGAGGTGTTGTAATTCCTCTTCTGTATAGGACTACATGGGATTTACTATTTTCTTACCACCCAACAGAAAACTTTCAGATGTAAAACCACTTTAAAATTAGAAGTAGACAAAAATGTAAGCCGCGAATGCTGAAATGGTGTTTTCTACCTTTCCTCAGTCCATTTAGCCTCTGTGGTATCCTCCCACATCCTTTGAACATGGAAGAAACTCAGCACTTCTATGCTTGCAATCAGTTTATACTCAGATACACCTTCGTTTCCCTGCTCTCAAATGCAAGCTTTATCCTAATGTAGCTGCACAGTTATTAAGCAACAGTTGCTGAACACATAACACAAAACAATTTTAGTCAATGTGATTGTTTCTCATCCAGGCAGAGGTCCACCAAAGGTATGTAAGTATTAAGTATATACCCACAGGGATAGCTATTAGAAGTTCCATATTCATATATGAAGCATTTCAGCAAATGCTTAAGTATCTCTCAAGGTCACCAAGTTCCATAAGAACTGTTATTTTAGGATGAAATGCTGACCCTACAGAAGTTCATGTGAGGACTTCCATTGTCTTCACTGAGAAAAGTGCCTCAAGCCCTGTGTGCGTGAGATCATGAAATTCATAACTGGAGACACTCTTCTAGATTCAGTGATCACCAATAGCCATGCATTGTTTTGGCCATTATTTCTCTTCAGCATCTCAGCATCTTCAGTGGTTTGAGTCATGGGTCATATGGCGTGTCTATGTCATATATCGGGCAAAGCATCACCCTTTTCTTCTAGGCAGTGCAGTGCATCTCTGGGCATTCTTGTGATTATGAAGAAAATCTAACCTAGTTCAGGGATACCATTAGCATGTTAAGTAAGAAAGTTGGTTCACATTTCTGCATTACAAAATCTTGAACTTGGACTTTTACGTGAAAAAAAAATATTTTTAATTTTAAGACCTACAGTTTAAAAACTAATGCTGCATATTGTCATGGCTACAGAAGTATTTAACATCCTTTCACAACCACTGTGAAGTAAATACCATTAATGGTATTTAAGATATAAAGGAAAGTAAAACAGAAAGGTGAAATGATTTGGCCAAAGACACACAAAACATTAGTGTCAGGTGCTAGTAACACCTAAGCCCATCAGATTTATCCTCTGCGTGAATCCATTATATTTTCCTTCCAGTTATTTTCCCCTTTTTTATGATTCTATACATGATCTATAGCTAAACATGAATATGTATAGCTTAAAATGTATTTGATTGACTGTCTTAATGAGTAATGTACATATTTGAATGTAATGTACACGTGTACATTCAAATTATAATATCCTTCCAATTTTTACAAAAAAAAAGGTTAAAAAAAAATTAAGAGACTTTTCTAGTGTTACCCTCACAGGTGACACATTTGAGAACTACTACAAGAGGTTTGGGTTTATCCACGATAACTTCCACCAAAAGGTGTTTAATTAGGATGTCTCGCGCTTTTCTGTGTATGAAAATCTAATTGCCACCTTCTAGCTCAAAGAACACAATCAAGAAGCATTATCCCATCTCAAAATTGCCTGAGTATCTTCCTCATGTCACTTCCACATCTGGTGTTACTTCATTATTTTGTTTTTCAGTCTCGTATGCTTCTTTTCTATAAAGGAAGTATATTGAACCATACCAACAAATTTAGCACCCTCCAAAAAGTGTGTGTTCTTTTATACCAGCTAGGGCTGCTTACTGGAAATCATCATGAGAATCAAATTGTGAATAACAAAAATAAATATGAAAAAGCTAAAACATAATTATAAAAAAGAGAAACTAGACAGATAGCCATGCCAAGAATGTCACAGTACAAGTATATCTTAAAGCAAAATATGGCAGTGCCTTGCCAGACTGGATGTTTGACGCAGCTAACTCAGTATGGTGCAGCTGACTGCAGTTGACCTGAGTTGCACTTAAAACCTCATAGATCCTGCCCACGGGGAAGAATTGCTTCTGCAGTCCTGTTAAACTGGCACATTAGATGGCTGAGATGATTTTCAGAAAACGATCTGAATCTTAAATTAAGAAACCTGAGCTGAAACCTGAGGGGCTCTGGCAGATTGTTAAAGGTGCAGATTTTTTTTTAATCTCAACAGAATGTTGCTGTAGGATTTCATGGCATTGTGTTGGGTCTATATTCTTAAGGAATACTGGAAAAGAGATAATTTATGTAAGTGGAAAGGCAGATTCTGCTTTCCTCTTCCCTGTCATATGAAACATTAAGATTTGAGAAGTCAGACACTTTGTGCTCTTATTGAGATCATCAGCAGCACTGAAATGCTGAACCTTTACTACTGGAGCTAAAAGTGACTCTTAATGCTAAGGACAAAAGTGTCTTATTCTCCTGTATGAAGCCAACCTCTAGATTTGGCTGTGTATCCTGCATTAATGTGGATTGAAAATGCAGCTTCATCTTCATGTTGCATCACACAATGACTTTTTGATTCATCATAAGTTAGTATTCCCATATATTAAAATAAAACACATTCACTTGTATACAGAACAGAAGCTTCAAGCAAATAAACCCCAACCTTAAAGCCTTATTAAAGTAGATTACAGCTAAAATTAGTCATATGCTGAACTCTTCACCTATGCCCTATGGTCAGACGGTTTTAGCAAACCTGATCCCAGGGTATAAGGGATTGTGAACTGAGAAAATCACCTACAGTGCAGCAACATGAAGACCCAGGTGAGAAATGACAACAAGGATCCCTTCCACCGTGCTACCTTATGATAATATCACTACTTGGAGATCTGGCTTACCAAACCAGACAGCTTGACAATCCTTGACAGCTACACAGTTACATGGTTCAGTTGTGTTGGGTCAAAGAGAAGATGAAAAATAAGGAAAATTAACTTTATTTAATAAATTAAAACTGTAAAATGCATTTTTTTTTGTATTAGTATTATTAGTCATTTGCCAAATCACACTTTTTTCACAAGTCTCCTGATACAGTTCTCCAAACTTTAGATCTTGGACTCAGGTATGTTATTCTTATCTGTTTATTTTCATGTATATCTCATCTCCATCCTCTACAGAAAAAAAATTAAAAAACCCAAAACAAACCAAAAAAACCCACCCAAAAGTCAGATATATAACCCAGATAATACAGTATGTGGGGGAAAAAAAAAAAACCAACCAAACCACAAACAACAACAAAAACGCAAAACTTTAGATTTATTAAAATCTCAAGCTTATCAAGATCATACCATAAGTTTGGAGAAAAAAAAAAAAAATTTTAAAAATAAAGAAAAAAATTTCCCTTTGGAACTGGCACTATTAGGAGGCACAGACAGATGTGTGATGGTGGCATAAAGCAGCGTAAGAAATAAGAAACTCTATGACAATGTAGCAATCACTCCTTCTGGTTTCTGCCTACACACCCATCCTTTCCTTTTTCCTCAGCTTGGGGCTGTACCAGCAAAGCCGCCGGTGCTCCGACACAAGCTTTCCACGGGATAGCTGGCAGCCACCCTCCCAAGTGCCCAGAAAGGTGCAAAAAATTAAAGTAGAAAGTGCCAAATTCTGCCAGCTCATAATTGTTTATAACTACAATTCAAAGAGAAGCTGCTTAAATGCAAAGCTACTGTGGAATTCAATCCATCAAGTACGCTGTTGATATCAAACAAAAACCAAAGAGGTTGCTCACATAAGCATTCGGTTGCTGGAAAGATCACAGCTTTCATTATCAATTTAACTGGAAACAAAGGCAAAAAATGTCACTGATGTTTTGTGTGGTTCTTCATAAAAATGCTGCGGTAGGGAGATTTACCTACACACTCTGTGGTTGACTTTTACAGGTACCGTATGCTCAGTAAACCATGCGATGTAGCACTGTATGATACCACATATGGCCAACTGAGTTTGTAGAAAACATCCTTATATTGTATTTACATAATAAAGTAAGAACTGTATCATAAAACATATGCTCATTTTCTGAAATGTATATCTAAAGGACACATCTCTTGCTCTGAGTGCTTTCTCAAGTAAAAAAATATACATTAACTAATGAAAAAAAAATTCCAACATTTATCATATAAATAGCTTTGACATATGATTTTGGGCCAGAGTATATAATCCAGAGAGATGCCTTCTTTACAGTAGCATAATGGGGTTTGGTGTTTGGAGTTTTTTTGCTGGTGAATAGTTCAGCTGACTAATTAGTTCATTAGTTTGCAGCAGTTTTATTTTCTGGGCTTTTAGCCTCAAGAAAACAAAGGAAAGAGAAAAAAAGGACAATAACAATTTCAAAAGTAAAACTGACAAATTGAAAGAAAAAAAACAACAAAAACACTCCCCCTTACCTAAAGTAAGGAAATTTGTAGACTGCTTAAAATGATCCTTCTGATTTCAGAGTCCTTCCTACCTTCAAAAGATCATGATATTCTAAGAATGATATCTTTTTATTCCCTGAATCGTTCATTCTCTGTTGTGATTTTCTTGCATAGATAATTTTGTGTGTAAACTGTAACCTACTATTACCATATATGGATTATATACACACACTTATAGAGTGATGGTTCGAGTATTCTAAGGTGAGCTGACTGCAGTCACTATGGCTAAAGTTGTCAAAATGATGTAATGATTTATTATAATCAAACTTTTTGACTCTTTACATGCTGAGAAAAAAAAACAACCCTTCTGACACACGGATACAAAATTCCTTTACACTTGGAGCAATGTCAAATACGAAACGTTGTATGAGAAAGCTGAGAAAATGGGGTCTTAGTATTACATACACATTTCTTCTTAAGGACTTCTTTTCCTCTTCTATGATTTCTATCAATGCTTCCCAGACATAGTTGTGCCTTGTCCTGGTTTCAGCTGGGATAGAGTTAATTTTCTTTCTAGTGATTGTTGTGTTTCAGATTTGCTATGGCAGGAATGTCAATAATGCATATTGGTATAGTTGTTGCTAGGCGATGTTTATACCATGCAAGGACTTTTTTCAGCTTCCTGTAGAAGCCGAGAAGGAATCTAGACAGAACAATAGGATGACCAAAGGAATATTCCATACCATAGAAATCATGCTCGGTATATAAACGGGGGTTTGCCAGGGGGCGGGAAACCGCAATCACTGCTCGGGTTGAGCTCAGCAACAAATTCACCAGGCAGTGAGAATGACTTGTGTTTTATATATTCCTATATTATTTACTATTATTATTATTATTATTATTATTATTATTATTATTATTATTATTATTGTTATTGTTATTGTTATTGTTATTGTTATTTTCCTTTTCCATTATTGTTCCATTAAACCGTCTTTATCTTAACCCATGAGGTTTTTTTTTCCTTTCACCTCCTTTTCTACCTCTTCTCCCTGCCCTTCACGGGGGAGAAGGGGGGTGAGTGAGAGGCTGCGTGGCCCTAGTTGCTGCCTAGGGTTAAACCACAACAGTCCTACATCTGAATATTTTTGTCAAAGATGAGCAAAGCTAGTTCAGTCATTTTTTTAAGCAGAAGGTAAAGGAAAGAAACACTTTCCTCCCACTTCGGGCAATACCTTGCTTTTTTAGCAAGAGAAGACTTCCTAAGAATTCTAGTCAATCTAGAATAGTGAATATTTCCAAACAAGGATTTCACTTCACAGCATTTAAATAAAATGGAAGTCCTGTTAAGCTGAACATTTTCCCAGGCTGGCATAACACTTTCACAATAATTAAGCTTATTTCAATGGAAGGACACCTCCTCTGGCTAATCATCTCATGTATTTCTTGTGCAACCAGAAAGGATAGATATTTATGCCCTTGGTTTTACATACAAAGAACTATTTATGCTTTTCTTGAGCAATAACATTTGCAATGGTTTAAGAGCTGAATCTTCAGTATATACTTGAATCTTCGATGTATATTTTAGTATTACCCTCCCCATCTCAGCATAAATCTAGTCAAAAGTCTCAGAAAGAAAACATGTTCCAATTTGGAATTGGAGATTATGTTTGCTAATAATACTTGAAATGTTTATTTCTCAAAGATGCCGTTTCTTGGTATAGCACATTTGACAATGTCATAGAAATACTGTTCTTTCTTATTTTTAAACAATCAAGATGTCAGCTTTGTTTTAAATGGAATCCACAACATTGTACCAAAATCTGCTCAGTCAGAACTAGCTTATTAAACAGATTTAGGTTTGTCTGGGGTTTTTTTTGTTGTTCTTGGTTGTTTTGGTTTGTTTTTTAATTTATGGAAATAGCACTGATCAGATGATACAATGAATCCTAAGCAAATGATGTTACTGGTGCAAAACTCAGGTACATAGTCTGGAGAGGGATGGAAGGTAAATCTGAGAAGCTGTATCACAAGATAGCCATGCCACACTTGCCCCTAGAGACCCGGGTAGCTTCCAAAAATCAGTGGGATTTATTAGACATCCACAGACAACTTAATTCTGATGCAAACACATTCTTTCCCAAAAATTTGGCCTAAGCAGACTCTCCATGTTTTTAACCAGGGATGTAAACATTTCCTACTACCTTAAAATAGTTGAGATGAGCCCAGATCCACTGTCCACTGAAGCCTGAATCTTTTATTTAAAAGCCTGACCTGAGGACGCCTGTGGCAGAAGTGAAGCCAGAAAGTTATCCCCTATAGAACTATTCCTCTATCTATATAATTCTGATCAAAATTAATTGCTCTGCATTATAGGCTTGCAACACCGTCTCCTCTCTTGCCTGAGACAAAGCAGCCCAATTTATGGCCAGAAAATAAAGGTCAGTTTCTTGATTAGGGTAATTCTACTGATCGTCAATACAAAATACTGAATTAGTCTTTTAGGAGTAAGTCAACATCATCTAGAAACGTACTATAAATGTTAAGGTATATGGAGATTTCAATACAATCTCATCTCCACTACTATTATTCAGTTTTACTCTCTTGTCAACCGTAATTTCATATTCTGCATTAGAGCTCAATCATCCTTACACATATAAGGATTTAATGTTTGTCAAAAAGACTCAATAAACCACGTGTTCATGTGTACACAATGCCATTTCTATCTCAGACAATATATGTATGCTGATATATCTGGGTTTGAGAGCTTAACGGCTCTCCAAAGCACCCAGATTCAGTACTTAAACAGCTTTATGAAATCTGGTATTATGGTTGCCTTATAAACAAGTAAGTATTTTTATGCATATTAAAAATACTCCTTAGTATTGTATGTTAACCAAACTGTTCTGTACTGTAAAGAAACCTGTTATTTGTTACTACAGCACGTGTGCTCAGTCTCGTTATCAGTCAGGGGACCCATTTCTGTGCAGGCACCACAGAAATCATTGCAGAATTGGAATGTAGCGATACACAGCAAACTTTTTATGCAGCTGAAGCCTTTGCATACCAGAACAGAATAGGAATCCCTAAAGAATAACTGTTCAAACACAATATTAGAGCACATCTTGAAGTGTAGCTTAGCTAATAGCACAGACTGAGCTGAATTGATTTTCTTCAGTTATTTAAATCTCATTATATATGCCCTATTTAATTCCTTCTCCATTTAAATTGATACGAAATATAAAACAACCTCTAAATAATTTAGTATGAAAAAACATACAAGCTAATTAAAAGCTAAACCTTGAAATCCAAACACATAACCACCTCTATTTTTAAGGCATTTTGTTTTATTCTGTTTTGAAGCTGTCTTTTGTTTTGTTTTGGAGAGACAATGAGTTTCTGTAGGTTTTTTTTTACAGAGTAAGAAGTGCTTACAAAGAAGCCCTTAGGTTTCAGTTCCTTTGATTTTATGCTAGAAATAAGGTTTTGGGAGTTTTTTTAATGCTGTTCAAATTTTAATTAAATGAATAAAACCTAAATGTTGTATTCTTAACCATGCAATGTGATTTTCCATAATTACAAATTAAAATAAAGGTCATCATGATTATTAATCGCTCTCTTTGATTATAACTTGAGCATTTAAATGCCATCTTACAAGATATTACCAAAGTGGGACTTTGCTGGCAGGTATCATTGGGAAGGATGGAGGGGGCAGCAGAAAGAGAGTGCATTAATGCAGCAGCACTTTCCATGAGCAGATCCATGTACCTCAGACATGTAGAATGAAATAATTAAAAATAAAAATCATCTCCTGTAATTTATGAATTGCACTACTCTATACTTCACTTTTGTGCTAAATATTCATAATTCAAGAGCTGAAGCTCTTCTTGGACTTCAACAGTTTTCAGGTAAAGATCTTCCTGAGAACAAAATAAATGTAAGTAACATCTAATTAACATTTTCAATTAGTCTCTATTACCTAGTTTCAAAATTATAAGAATTACCCCAAAACATTTATGATCTTCTGTTACTCTGACTGAAACCATATAATCCTCAATTTTTTTCTTACTTTTTCTTTTAATTTTTAAAGTAGTGTTTTTGTCCCTCAAAAGGCCTGTTTCCAAACACACATTGACACCTGTGTTCACGTTCTTGCTCAGTACCAAGCATAGTTCTGCAAATACTCAGTACAGTTCCAAAACTTTTCAGTTGCATTCCTGCACTTTAATTGTTCAATCACAAAATCTATTCATGAAAATCTCTTTTTGAAACATGAAAAATGAGTCACAGTTTCTGATAAAATAAAACCATGAATATTATTTCCAAGAAATAAAGAAATGCTTAAGTAACATTATTCCAAATAGCAAATTCTTACTTAGCTTCCTCATTAGTAAAAGCATCCTGGAGACAAAGCTCTTCTTGAACCCATTATCATCTATTATCCAAACTGTTCTCTGACTCTTTCTCTCACATATACACACATAAATTGGTGCCTGCAATTGTCTAACCTATAAAGCCAAATCCTGTAGAACCTGGCAACACCCTGACTTTATATTGTCAATTTGAGCCTTAGATCTCAAATGCGAGAAGAGACACCCACCATTTTTTATTTAGAGAGGAGTCCCTTTGTAGCTTAATTAAAGCAGTGTCTGACAGTTCAGAAGATGAGAATTTGCTTCTCCTGCAAGGTCTGACAGCATCTTCAGCTGAAATGTGATAATGCAACTTATGCAAGAAATAGTGAAATGTGTCATTAAACCTTAGCCCCCAGCTTTACAGAATTCAGACTTTAATAGCCTTATCTTTTTTTAATTTCCACTAATGTATTTAATAGAAATACATGACTGCCAAGTTAGTAAGTAGATGTATCTAGGATCTTTTAATTGAAATTTTAATATACTTTAAAAAAATGCCTGTAATGAGCTTTATAACTATTAGCAAACACCAAGAGAATTATTTTCATATAGTAACCTCCTGTACTTTAGATCTATTTTTGGGAGTCTGTAAGCATTTTCCAATAAAGATCAACACAGTAGTAATTCGACTATAACCCAAGTGACTCAGGAATTTTTCAACAATTTTTGTGGGTTTTTTTGTGGGGAATTCTGTTGTGGTTTTTTTTAAAACAGACATTTTTCTGAATGAAGAACTTCTATTGAAAGGGCAAAACTGCTGTCACAAAATAGTTCCTCACATCCATAGTAGAATTATTGGTCCAAATAGGTATTACAGCAAGGAAAAGCAAAAGGAAAAAGAGGGGGGAAAATTAATTTTTTTTTTTTAAAAAAAAAAGCAACCGAAAGAAAAAAAGGAAAAGGGAGAAAAAAAAAAAAAAAAGGAGAAAGAAAAAAGGGAAAGTAAATACACATTTAAGATTAAGTTCTCTGTGGGTCACATTTATCCTCCAGATCAAAGAAAATAAGAACTCAGACCACAGATCTTAAAACCTCAGCTAAAGGGCCAGATGTGAAAGATAAATTTTTGCTACATTCAGAATAGAGCAAAAGTGGCAAGTGTGCATCTGACAGTAAGACTCACCCACACCTGAAAGTTGCTTTGTGTCTCGGTCAGGTTAAGCAATATAATGTATTTTACATGGATTCTCGTATCACACCCTTCAGTGTAATGCAGTTAAAAGCAGCGGTTTCTTCCCTCTGGCGTGTACTGCAGAAATAAATATGAACTTCCATTCACCCTATTTTATATGAAATTGGAAGAGACAATCTTCACCGGTTCGCATACAAACAACATGCGTGTCTAAAATTTTAGTCCTATCAAGTGTGGCTAGGAATACCTTAAGGATACACTCCGGCACACATAGTGTCATTTACTTCCAATTGACTAAAAAGGATGATATGAAAGAGCTATCCTATGGTATACACAATTAATTTTATTCCTTTTCTTCCTCTTCTCCTCTGGCTAGCTGACACGCTGGAACACTGGAGGGGAAAGGAAGAAAAAAAAGGAGTTTTTCTGTTATATCTGTTCTCAGAGTAGTTTTGATGTTTTTACCTCTTTTGGGTTTCCAAATTCTGTGATTTTCTAGATTAAGCTTGTGCTCACACTGAGCTTGCCGGCTGTTGGGGGCTGACTCCTGGAACTCCAGCAAGCGCAAAGCACCCTGTTCCGTTTTCCAGGATCAACAAACGGAAACAATGCTGCAGCCAAATCCTCTGGGGTATCTGCCACCCCCGTAACTCCGAGACCCACAGGAACGGACCTGCGTTCCCTGTCAAGTCTCAAGAGTCAATCTCAGGGCCATACCAAGTGCTAAAACACCTGGCAAACTCCAGTGAAGTGTGAAAAGTGGAAATATCGCCGGGACTACGTTTTATCACACCGCTAATACCGCCTGGCATAGCACAGACATAGTGACTGAGGCTTTGACTCTGCTTATTCCTGTCCCTTCCACAAGAAGATAATTGGTAGCAAGTTGTCAGCTCCCTATGCACTGCGATTCTGGCCAGTCCTGAGCTGTCAGTACAAGAAAGGAACGAGTCCATCTTCCTTCCTCAGCAGCCCTAGGAACGAGCTTTGCTCTAAATGCCAGGCAGCACCCAGACACACGTGGCTGTCACTGGAAATACACATTCAAATGCTACCGGGTTTTCTCACAGCAAATTTCTCTTTTCTTAACATGCATGGATGGAGAAAGAGGCCAGATTTGATGCGAGATTAAACTATAATAAATTCACCATAATTGTTTTTTTAATGAAATATTTTGTTTATCAGGAAAGCAACTAAGGATAAAAATCATAATGAATCTCCATCCCCTGCTGCATACAATTTCTTGGTAGAAAAGCATCCAGTGAAAATGAAAATGAGAGATGGAAGCTGCTCAACACCGCTGAAGGCGTGCAGTCTTGCTTCTTTTTATTCAGCAAAAGCTGTCAAAAATCCACATCCTCTGATGTACTTGCATTTAGCATAGGGGCTTGTCGATTATTTATCACAGAGAGTTCTGTCAGACTGGGATTAAGATGTCCTGAAATTCCCAAGAGGGTAATTCATCACAACACAATATAGTGTGTGAATAATGGACACCCACAAAAGGCTCAGCTGACATGATGGCAGTGAATGATAGGTGAATTGAGGTCACGGGCTTGATGTGAAGACATCGGACAATGTATACCCAGGCTGTCAGTCAAGCCATTAAAAAGGAGAAAGTACATGAATATGAAACAGCAAACAAACAGATTGGCTTTTGTTTCCTTGTTCCTAACAGCTCAAATAAAATAGGTGCTGGAGCTAATGAACACATCCGCACTGCGTGCCAGTGGCTGTTACAGCTCTGAGTCAAAGAGAAATATCCTGTAAAACTTCCGGTTATGGATTAATAAGGCCATTGTGGGGTTTTCTTCTGCCAGGGATAAAGTGGTTCATTTCTGCCTTTTTCCACCCTCAACATACTTATGAGAACTATGTTTCAGTAACAAACAGCATTTTAAATCAAAGCAAATTTACTTTGCATATACTTTGATTTACCACTTGTTTTACTACTACAAATCTAGAAATCTAGAAATACCATTGACCCCAAACTATTCCTCAGAAAAAGACTAAGCAAATAAAGTTAGCACTTATTGAAAAAACAGAAGTTAAATGAAAACCTTGTCTGAGTTCAACCAAGGATACAAAATTCTTAGTGTTCCAGTGAAAAGGACATTTCACAAAAGAAGTCACTTTACAGATGAAGACAATTTATGTTATTCCATTCCTAAGTGTAATACACGGCTGTTTCCATTCAGTGCACTCCTCCTCCCTTTCAGGTGCTTTTGTCCAATGATGAAGATGTTCTTTATCTTGCTTGCTCTCTCCCACCAACAAAGACAGGGGTAAAGACAACATTGCGAATACTATGTACGAGTGTTTGCAGGATCCATCTGCTGTTGTGTCCCTTATGTGTTTCACTGATTTAATCTTTGATATTAATAACATACAAAAAATATGTGCATACAAAAAATAAGTGCATACAAAAAATAACCTTGTGTTAGTGTATAATCTAGTGTAGTCTAGTCTTGGAGTGGATTCCCAAAATACCTTGTGTGTCCCACTCTTGTGTAAGTCAGTAGATCAGCCAACCAGCTAGGTGTGTCTGCGTGCTACTCCCGTCTTCCAAGGCAGTGCAAATTAAACATAATTCAGTATCAATCAAAGCTGGTAAAACGATCCCAGCTGTGGCTTCTGCAGCTCCCTTGCCTTCAAATATTCCTATATATCAGTCCTATATCAGAGCCTGCCTCCTCAATCCGCTTCTTGCCTGAAGATCCCTTTCAGTAGTCTCCACAGCTTCCAGTCTCTCCTGCTTCGCCTGGCGTACAGCCCCAGCACCGAAGAACCAGCATATTTTCCCACCAACAGACACATTGTTTTCAACTTTTTAACCATTCACAATTCTCAATCTAAGGCATAAAAACTCTAACCCGTCCTGAGTATCCAGGAGTAATTAAGCACCATGACCAGTGCTCAGAAAGTCAGTTATATAAATTATACCTTGACAATGTTTTCTCCCTGGGCTTAATTTAAGATTCCAAGTTTGCCCTTTTGACTGCACACTAGCAAAACCCCAGTTTTCAGAGATCATGAAAAATCCAATAAAGCTTTTACTAAAAAAAGTAAATTCTTATTGAGTCTTTTCTTTTTTCTCATTGAATTCTTATTGTTTATAAGCACAATTACAGTGCAGTTTTAAAACTTAAATATGAGTGGATATAATAAATAGTTGAATGTCGAGCTTTTTTTACCACAAGGACCAAGGAACAGAATTTTTTGCTTGGTTTATATGGCTATTATTCTGTGGATAATCTCCCTCCCCCAAAAATGTTTACATTTTTCAAGATATCTACCTCTTTATTGTTATATGTGTATTAGCAAATAGCATTTTACAGTGGAGCAGGGAAAGAAACTCCATCTGTAGAGTGAGGCAGTTTGTGCTGAGATCCTGCATCCCTGGTACACGTCTCAGTGAGTTGACTCTGGACTAACTGTAGACCTGTGAAGCTAACACTTATCAGAGGTTGGAAAACATTAGAGGTACTCCTAGTCATCACTTTTCCTCCCTTCCTACCTCTTTTTCTACTGTTTGTTAATTCAGCCAATGTTATTCTAAAGACATATCATAGTTACAGAACTCCAGCTCAGAATATTCATTGCTGATGATTAACAGTGCTAGAATAACATTAATATTTAGGTTGCCAAGTCAAGTAGTAAAAAAATCAGGAAAAGGCCATAAAAGTATATTTTTGCCCTTATACTGAGAAAAGTAGACATTTGTGAAAAAAAAATACAGTGTGTACATAGGTAGTCAAGCAGAAAAAATACCTGAAAAATGTGTTTTCACTCCCTTCTTCACTACTGTACGCTATTGCACTCTGTCATTTTGAAATTCACTCTCTCAGCTGACAAAGTATTTGATCAAACTAGTCTCAAATGTCTCTGACCATTTACTTTCTCTCTGTTTGGTAATCCAATTCTCTGAAAACTAAAAGGATACTCCAAAATTTTCAGAAATGTCGATTAGATGTTCTTTTGTTTCACATAAGTAACTACATAAGTAAAACCAAGTTGGCAGCCAAAAGTTTGACCATCAAACTGTGGAACAGACTGCTTAAAAAAGGACAGCATATTATCTTCTATACCAGTAGCAGATTTAATACATTTTTCATGATTTATCTAGTCTATAAATACAAGCTTTCTATCATTCTGAAGGGGACATTTCTATATATCATTTGGTTATAACGATGCAAGAGTGATAAATGTTAAAAAATGTTGTATATGAAATATAAAAACTAGCATAGTTTTATATTATTTTGCAGTTAGTTCTACAAATCTGAGTTATTAATTATTTATATTTTTGAAATGTAAGTGAAGCAGCCACCTCCAGCTGAATTTCAATTGATGAATGGCGAGCTTACATTCAAATGTATATATGTATAAATTGGAATGAAAGTCAGGCAGTGGCAAAAGAAAGATGTATACGCCTGATGTATGGTACAATGTTCCTGCAAGAAAAGGAAAAAAGGAAACTTTAATGCAGATAGGCTTAAAAAGATCCTTTATAAAAAGGCATGTTTGTAATAGAAGTGGCTGCATAAACATGAGGCAAGTGAGAAATTCTGTAACATCATATGAACAAATAGTTTGCATTTCTATGCGAAAAAGATGTTGATGCTGTGACCACATGGATCTATAAACAAGAAGAACACAACATGCACTATGACAAAAACATGAACTCACTCTATTAATAAACTTTAATTTGTTCCAGCATGATATATACCACCACACACAAAATAAGTTATGTTAAAGGACCACTCAAAATCAAACAATGCCTGAATTAAATTTACCTTTCCAGGACTCTCTTCTTCGTGTGTGTTGATGTTAGCAAGGGGGGCAAGAGGACTAGGAAGAAACCTGGATTAGAGTACCCGTGCCTGGCATAAACAGCCTGAACCAGGGGAAGGAGACTTGAGACTGAAGCCATTTATGGCAGCCTGATATAATGACCTGATCAGGTGTAAGAGTTAAGACATACTCCACCACAAACCTGTAAAACTGATCAAAAATAGGTAATTTTTTCTGGTTCTTTGTCATCTATTAGATTTACATGAGGAAAACAACAGGCACATTCAAATGCCATCCTTCCCTGCAGTACTAGTTTCTGTTCCAAAAGCACAAGAGAAAAAGGCTTCAAAGATAAAATCTCAACTGTTTCTAACATAGAGACAAATCTGGCTTGTCCTGTTTTCCAGCTTTATTCCTGGAGATGACTAAACAACTATTGTCTAAATGTTTAAAGAGAATGCAACCTGATTCAATTGTAGGGGAAAAGTTCAGAAAAAAAATGGTTAACATTTCTGATAAAAGTAGAGAAAATGGATTTATATCATTAATATAATGGTCAGTACTCAAAAATAGGCATGCTTCACCATAGAACAAGTATAGACTTATTCTGTATTGCTACCTGAATACAGTTAATTGAGATTGAAAAGGAGGAATACATGACAAATATGCACATCTGGTTTTGTCACGTTTACTTTCAACATCATTTCCAAGTAACACTTTTGCAGCATATTAACACAAACATGTGATTTCCATCAATTAAGGCATCTTAAAATTCTTTATATTTGAAAAATTCCCGTTCACAAAGAATTACATCTGTTATTCTCTTTTCATAGTCATCCAGCCACCTCCTGCCCCCAATTAGGGAAACAGGGCTCTTTCTCTTCTTTATTTACCCAGATAAATCCTCAGTAGATTTACTATGTTCACAGTCATCTTTACACTTCTTCTATAAATACCCTTGTAATAAAATTCTTACACTGTTTTTTAAACACAGACTAGTTGCATTCATAACTAAATAGTGAAGAACTATTAGTTAATGGAAATTATGCAGGTCTGTACTGGTTAGAGCAAAAGCTGGTGTAGCCTAGAAGGCTGTCTCTGAGAGGAGTGAACCTCCTGATATAGAATTTGCACCTGCTTCACAGTATTTAATAGAATAGCTTTTTAAATCCCTTTATATTTTGACATTCACAATAACCTACAAACCAGTTGTGTTCTGTGAAGAAATACCAAAGTATCTTTTGTTTGTCTTAAACAAAGCCAATGCGATAATTTCATTTAGTGCTTCCTTGTTCTTAATACTTTAAAAAATGTATCAAATCATTTCAAAGTCACCTTCTCCATGTCATTTGGGAAATTATGCATTTCAGGCAGCCTTCCGCCACAACCTCCACAATGACCTCAGTCCTGCTTTTTGCAAGCTGAAGAGTCCAAGCCTATCTCATTTGTTGAGTAAACTCTTTGTGTACATTTTACAAGAAAGTGTTTGCAGCGTATCATTACAAGCCCATCTTCTTAACGTGCTATAAATGACCATAGAAAATCATTGGGAAGTTTTGCCACTCCTAGTCTGCCATCTTTATATCTGATAATTCCCTCCTTCAAGTCCTTCACTGATTTCAAAGGGTGGTATTTTCAGCACATGATATTATTCAACTGGAAGGGCAGTATTTAACCTCGTAGAATGGTGGCTGGCTCTAGGTGGCCCTGCTTGAGCAGGGGGGCTGGACCAGATGAACTCCAGAGGTCCCTTCCAACCTCAACCATTCTACAATTCTATGATGTAGCTTTGGGTTAACATACTTTGTTTTAGGTATTTATCCTCCTTTAACGTTAGTAGAGATATAATTAGTGCAGTCATTGGTGTCTAGACAGCACTTCAACTGCACAAAGGTGTCCACCTGAAAGTGAGTGTAATGGCTCACTAGAGGGAATTTAGATACCTGTAACTGAAACTGTATCTCTCTCAGTGTCAATAATAATTCTAGATATAAACCTAGAGACATTAGCCTACAACACTCTGCAAGAATGCATGGGGATTACTTAAATCCCGTTTTTATTCCACATGTAGATCCCTAGTTTTGTTCCTGAAAGGGATGCATGTCAGATGACAATGATTGCTGATACGGAGCCAGAATGAATAAGGACATGAAGTCTGGTGGTGAGTCTTTGGTTTAGTTTAATTTGGACTGGATTTTTTAATATTATAGCGCTCTAGGGTAGAATTACCATATTTTTGTTTCTTTCATGAATTTTCTGTATTTTGAGAGATTTAGGTCTTCTGACATTTTAACTTTTATTCTATATTTTCTGCTTTGTGAGTCTAAGAGGTAATATTGATCTGTGCCTTCAAAATTTACTTTCCCTAACAACATTTGATATTTATCATTAAGCTGAGACCATTTGTCACTTTCTTTTACTAAAATGAGTCATCCTCTGAACATTTCCTTTGTTGTTTTTAAGGTCTAATAAAACTATCGATTTGTTGTCAACACATCATCTCTTCTCTGTTAATGGAATCTATAGACTTCACTCTTCCTCATTCTTTTCTTTAATTGCCATCTATGGCAGTTACAAACAGACACTCTCATGCTCAACTCTGAAAGTCAAAGGGCTGTTGTGATAACAATGACATTTATTTGTTTTCTTACTCCTGTCTTTGTGTTTTGACATCTTTTCCCCCATGATGAATAATGATTCCCTTTCAGGAGTTAGAAGAATTTCTTCTGAAGATGCTATTTTGTTTTGTTTGAATATAACAATTTTTTTTTCATAAGCAGAGAGGCACATTACATTCAATTTCAGACTGATTTCAGGAATCATAAAATTTCATTTGGGAAGGACCTCTGGTGGTCATCTTCTCCAATGCCCACTCAAAGCAGGGTCAACTTCAAAGTCAGATGAGATGGCTCAAGGTTATACCCAGTTGTTTTTTTGATTTATCTCCAGGATGGAGATTCCAAAATATGTCTGGGCAACCTGTTTGAGTGTTGACCATCCTTCTCAGAATTATTTTTCCTAATATCTAATCTCAGTTTCTCATGGTGCAAGTTTTATCCATTGCCTCTTATCCTTTCCTGTGAAAAATTTCAACAGTATATTGAAACTGAAAGAATCTGCATTTCAATAAACTTTCCCAATTTGTTAAAAATTCACATTATGCAAAAAGCATCAAGGAAAGCAAGCTTGCCACTTTGTGTGTATGTAACTTCTGTAGTACCTTCCATAACAGTATTTTAAGAAATCACCTCCCTCTTACCCTCATTATCTAAATACCTTATTTTATTGAATTAATATCTTTGATTCTGGAGCCTTCAAGAAGACAAATTAACCACATAAGCTATCAAAAAAACTACCACTATAGAAAGAGCAAATGCAGGTTTCATGAGAATTACTATTGAGTTTCAACAATGACAATATGTTCCTCCTAAAAATTTCAAAAAAATTGAAATAATATTTAAATATGAAAAATTGAATAATCAGAAGAAAAATGGGAAGCTTTCAAAGACAGAGGTTTTCAGAGTATGTCTGTGATCATGTCTATTGTAGGAACAGACATGTATCTGCTGTTTATCCCAGTTAAAATTTTATGGACAAGTTCCTTGAAGTTTCTGTAGAACTTGCATTTGTAATTTACTTTGGGGTTTTTGGGGAAAAAAAAAAAAAGAAAATAATGTTTAAGGTTCTGATACAGCACTCACTGAAATCCATCATGTGGATTCATATGAATTTAACACCAAGAACATGTACAGAGTAATCTAAGTAAACCAAACAAGTTATGTGTAAAATTATGGTAACTATCACCATATACTACACATTCATTTTTATTGTAGGCAAATTCTCTAAAGAGTCGTTTCATAGAAGAAATTAATCTAGTTTCATTCTTTTATCTTCTATCCATTACAGAGTCAAAACAGAAAATCTTTCAAAAGGCAGTTTATGACAAAACATAGGTCCTTTCTGTAGGAACTGAATGTGAAGATTTATCATCATTTAATTTCAAAATCATAATGAATAGTCCCCATGTAGTTTGGATACATGAGTACTTTCATTAGTACTTTGGCTCCAACTACACACCACAGGGAAAAAGGCACTGCAGTATTTTAAAAAACTACATAACTTTTAACAAGCTTATTTCTTTCAAAGCAAGGACTTTTAGAAGGGAATGAAGCAACCTTTGTGGCAAATTTTATCCCGGGTATGTAACTCTTCTGATTTAATATAATCGCTCCTTTGTGTAATATAGTAAATGGTGATATATCAATATATATCAATATATTACTAAAATACTAAGGAATAAAAATATGTATATTACCTTTCAGGTACATGACTGGGGGTTTTGTATGAGATTAGTCGAAACTTACTGGCTATGATACTTAAATAATCTTTTTGCCTGCACCATTGTTTTTTTTTTTTTTGTCTAAGGAAATGAATACAATTATTGTTCTTGTCTTACAAGCAGGTTTTCCGGAATGCACTGAGGTATGCATGTCAGGAGCAGTGCTGGGAGCGAAACTGCTCTCCTGATGCACCCAAACTTCTTGGTATTTCAAAAGGCAACTGCTTTCCCCTATCGTTTCCTCAAAGGATCCTCTTTTCCATGTCCCAAGGCCTACGTCTACCTAGGATTTTGAAAATCAAGTAGTCTGCAAAATGTTTTCTGGGTGATGGGATAATATCATGGTGTCAAGAAAGAGGGATTCAATAGCTCAATTCCCCAGCCTGCATGAGAGTTGCAAGCATTTTACTCTGAAGTCATAAGAGAAGTGGCAGCAGGGCAGTAAAAGAAGAAAATGCTTCTTCTGAAGGCAACTTATTCCATAACTAATCATGACAGGATTCACATTCTAAATCATTACATTAAAACACCTTATTAAAAGAAAAAACCCTCTTCAAAATAAATGAAGAAATTACAAATTCCAATCAGTATTTCACACTGTGAAAACAGGAACTCAACAGATGCATATTTTATGAATCCAGCAATAAAAGTACAGCTAGTTTTTCATATTCATGAAAAGTGTTGCTGAAAATATTCATCGTATTCATCTTCAGGAAAATGTAAATTCTCCCTATCACATTGTGTAACATTCTATAAAGGGAAAAAAGTGAAGGCTTTTCTTTACATGACAGTTTGTTCATCTACTTTGCCTTATCTGGGCAATCCAGCCTTTTTCCTCTTCATCTTACTGTATTAGGCTATTTCACCCTTCCAGTCTGTTCTCAGCTTTTGTGTGCAACTACTGACTGGCAGCAGTAGCCTTTCAAGCAGGCTCTGTGGAGTTATTTGAAACATTTAATGATAGTAAACTGCTCATAAGTAAGTTTTACCTAATAATTGACCTCAACAGCATGGTTAAACATTTTTTTGACTTTGCCTTGGGGCTCCTAGCTGCCCAGCACATTCAATTATTGCTTCTAATCGGTGCCTAACTATTAATATGTTAAAGGACTTGACACTTTAAAAGGAAAGTGATTGAAGAAATTGCTGCTTTTAATGTGGCAGCTCTCACAGTCACACAAGGCACCTCCACTCTGTGGTTCTTCATCTAGGGAGGAGCCATCGTCTGCATGCAGAGAGCCAAATGCATCACTCTGAGGAGCCACATCCTCATTTCTGGATGCTGCTTGCAGGTTGAACTGATACAGTGGCCTCTCAATGCCACGCCATGCCACTTGAATGCACAAGAAGAGCCATTCCTGCAGATCTACTCTCTCTGTGGATTTTAAGTCCTTCTTCTTTTGAAGCATCAACCATGATAAGAAATAACAGCCAAAAAAAAATATCATATTGGAGAAACGTCTGCTTTTAGGGAAGCCTGTCCATTTTGCAGTGGAGTTCAGGGATATCTGCAAGTCTTCTAAAACTTTAGCTTTTCAAATGTTCTCCCACTCATGGTATGAGTCAGCTATAAATTGATGGTTAGAAGAAATTCCCTCACCACTGAATAACCCACAACATCCTATAAGCTTTCCTCTGAAAAAGCTGGTTTTAATCACTATGAGAGACAGGATCCTACAACGAGCAACCATTGGCCTCACTCAAGATTGGCAACTGCTACTTTATGGTTCAGACATGTTTTACCTTGACACTCAAAGATCTCCGCTACAGCTCCCATGTTAGGACAAATGGCCTAACTCATCATAGCAAAGGAGTATTCCTTTCCTTGAGGAACAACTAAATGTTGTGTATGGTGGAAACACCATTTTCCTCTCTTATAAGAGTTGCACACATCATCAGTGCAATCTTACTTATACCAGACTGTTTCTTTATCCCAAAAAGTTTGGTATTTTCTTTTGTTGCTTTGTTTTATTTTCATGTGCCTCTAACAGGCAGCACTGCTGCCGAAGCTGCTAGTCAGAGCCCTAATTAATTGTGTTTCTCTATCCCTCACTTGATCCACAGTAATAACATGCAAAATGGAAATACCAGTGCATCAGCCAGAGCTCTTGTAACCCAATCACCAGCCTGTCAGGTGCAGAAGTGCGCTGCTCCTGTTCAACATTTCCATTTCAAAATCCCTTAAATAAGCCTCAGTGGCACAGTCAGCTGCCATCCACTGAACAACAACCTTTAAAGATAGAAAGGTTTTGATTCAAAGAAGACCAGGAGAAAACTGTCGACACCTGTGTATACTGCTGTATTCACGTACATTTCCATTCACGGCACTCTCAAATGATGCAAATTAGCTGATGCTGAAATGCATCTAGAAAATAAATTTCCCCTTTCCAAATCTTCACAAACACTTCACAGAAGAAATATCCCAGCTCTGCACTAAGATTACTATTTGCACTAGTAATCCTGTTGATTAATTGTACTACTAATTCTTCAGATAATGGAAGCTGTTGCTCCTTTGAACTTCAGAAAAAGGTACCAAGTCAATCTGACTCCTCCCAAATACTCATTGTGTTAAAAATCCCCATTAATCAAAGCAGAAGAAATTGCATAAAACTAGATTTGGCCGCTGAAAAAAAATATTTCCATTCTAAATGGTAATGTAGTCAAAAAAGATCCAGTTGCATGGATCTCTGGATTTCCTGTAGTTATCTGTAAGGAAAAAAAAAAAACCAAAAAACAAACCAACAAAAAACGCCAAACCCCAGAATAATTTCCCTGAAAGAGAGGAGGGAAAAAAGAGAACTGAGTTACCTGTCACCTGTGAGTCCTTGCAACAAATTCCAATTGAGAGAAGCCGAGTTCATCTTCATTTGGAAGCAAAGATTAATAACAGTCTTAACTATATCTGCTGCTATATTTATCAATATTACAATTACAATATTTCACACAACATTTTTTACTGTTTCCCTTCTTCAAGTTTTTTCACTGAAGCATTTAATTTTCAAGTCCATCTGGTGCAGCAGTGTGTTGTGCACATAAAATAGTACTCAAATGTAACAACAACAACAACAATGACTTTATATATCCTTTATGTACTAATCTTTGCTTTAACGGAGGTGGGCTCTTTATCATGGTCTATTCTTCTTCTGTCATTGTTTATTCATTTAATGCTATTTTTAAGGAGCTGATTTGGATGTCAGAAAAGAAAAGATTGTTTCAAGAGTATAGCACGAGATGATAGTTAATTTATTCAAAACAGAAAATAAAATATTGTATGAATGAGCAAGTACTATGTGGACACTGCATGCATCCTCTTCTTCTGAATCTTCTTTACAGCGTATATGCATACAACAAATATTTCAGGAAATTAATCACCAACATGGTGCCTCAAACACAGCAGTTTCTGCAAGCTTCTACATACAAACCAGAATCAATCCATACCTCAGAAAGTGATCTAGAAAGTGATCTAGTTCTATTTATTATATACTTCCCAATATTCAGAAGAATCATGCTCAGTTTTTAACTGAATATCTATCTGAGCCTAATTCTAACCTGTTTACTCCGTTGGAACATATTGATTCTGTAACTTTTGGCAGTAAACTGCAAATCCCACTAGAAATAGCCATTAGGCTGGTTAATAAATCAGTGTCTTGACAATGGCATCGTATACCCATCACAGTAAAAAGCAGCTGCAGATGACTTTCAGTGTCTGCCAACATGGCCACAAGTTATTTGAAACAGGCAATGATGCTAACTCACACAACCGAGGTGGACCAACCTCTGCCAGGACAGCCTGAGGACTTCAACTTTTACAAGAAGAATGCTTTTCTCAATAATAGGGAATGTAACAGAACTAAGTCTCTTTCTCACTCAATCAATAAATAAAAAAAGATGGAAAAATAGATTAGAGGAGGAGGGAGGAAAGGAAAAGTCATTTTCCTTAGCATTAGCAACGCTCTGAATTCCAATGTAGAACAGTCTGAGTGGTACCAGCTCCCCAGGGCTTGCACGCAATGATGGTGTGGGACACTGACACAGTCCAATAACCTCTGAATTTTGTTCTGCAGTCTGAAGCTCCCTTGCCAAGTTCTCCATCACTGAAAGGTTTTGGGTTTTTTCTTTTCTTTTTAACTCCTCCCTATTCAGCAATAGTATGTATTTCTGACTCTACAGTTGGAGTCAACAGAGTTTAAGCATACACGTAAGCATAATCCCATGCTTCCTAGGAAACAGGTCTTGAAATCACGACGGGATACAACACTTAGTCCTACATCATCAGTTCTTTTGAGAAGGAGAGGTATGTTTGTTGTGTATTTACAGAGACCATAGCCCATGCTGGACTTCTGATCCCCTGGAGGCTCAACAGCAAAGCTTTATAATCATGAAAAAAAAATCCACTTGTCCATCAGCCTACTGTGATATAGTCTACTATACTTTACTGTGTGATATAGTCTACTGTCTTATTTTATTCCATCCGACTACCACATACAGTGTTTACTATAACCATGAATGGTTTAATCCACTCTGTTGTGTTGCTCACATCTTGTTTGGCCCTGCCACATTCCTACTGGCGCTTTTGCTATGTTCTGTTTCTTTGCGTTAAGGGCATGATTTTCTTCTTTAGCTGGAAATTGCTGTCAGTGTAATGAATCACTTGCACGGCACGTGCTTAATACTGTAATCCTGGGAAATCACTGCGTCATCTTGCACATCTCAAGGAAAAAAAGAAGTTTAGAAAAAACCACTGAGATAGACAGGGAAAAATCACGTCACAATCTCCCATTACAAGATGGGAAGAAAATCAGCACAGCTTATTTGTGCCTAAAGAATGTCCCGACAGTCCTTAGTGATTTTCTATTCACAGCAGGTACTGCGCATTACGCATCCAGTTTGAAGCATCTGTCGATACCTCAGGCTGCAGCGAAGCGGCTGCAGTTTATTGGCGAGCCCTGACTGGAAGGGTTCTCCAGGGACGCTCAGATATTACAGCCTCGTGTTCAAAATGCTACTGGAACAAATACATTTTTGCTTGGCTGCAATATTAAAAAGTGATGCCTGATCAGTAATTAAAGAAGCTGCCAGATAACACAAAATGTGTTGGGCTAGTTAATGTATGCAGATGTCACTACAGAGAGTGATCTCATAAACAAAACAGGAAACAAAGCACTAGCGCAACAAATTAACCTTTATGGGTTAAGCAGTCTGTGAGCAATAACAGGGATAGGATGTTTGTGTGTTGGTTGTTGGGTTTTTTTTAAATTAAGTCACAAGAAGATCTTAATCCTTTTGACAAACAGGATGAACATGAGCGTGTCATTAGGGTTTCTGACCCCCAGTTGCTCCTCAGCCACTGTATACCAGCCATTATCCTCAGTTCTATATTTGAGGACTGTACATTCTTACTGTAAAACAGTTTATTGTGCTTGGTGCTGTATAAACACAATGTTATGTGTCTGTCAGCATTTTAATCAGATATTATATTACGCAAAAAACGTGCTGAAAACACAGACTACCAGCCCTGCCTTTGCATAACACACCTGCCAGCATGTTCCCTGCTTAGTTAGGAATGCTCCTAGAATGCCTCCTGGATTTAAAAATAAAAATTAAATTAAAAAAAAATCAGATATTATCACTACATGTTGACAGGCAGCCCACCTTCCATAATGGGTGAATGAATCGTAGAAAACCAGAGTGATCTTTAGTACTGCAACCAGTATGAACCAAATAATTTGGGGTAGGTTATAAAGAAAGTTTTATTCTCCTAAAGATAAATCCAGGATCTGGCATCCCAAAGAGTGCGGATTAATACTCATCACAATTTTAAGCTGGAAAGTTTGCAAGTGTTGCTCCGTATACACTAATATTAGGGTTCTTTTGAAGCTATGCTAAGTTACTTGCCTTCCACATCCTTCAGCTGTTAATTCTTTAGGCTAATTACAGATTGTATCTATGAACATTCTGTAAACAATCATATGAAATAGATAATAAGTCTGATGTAAATCGTTCCTAGGTGCTTTTTGAGGAGACAGACTTTTGAACCAATATATCATTACTGGCTGCCTTGTCAACTCTTCTTAGTTCATGCATTATTTACTTGCTAAATTATGGTGACAGTGGTGGAGCAATAATGCTGTGTTTTGAACCTCCAGCTGCCATCTATGCAAAACAGGTTGAATGCCAAAGAGATATGAAATATTCATGTTTTCACTTTTTTCTTTTTGCAACTGACAACATCCTAATGCATAGGTGACTTTAAAGGCTCAGTATTTTGGTCATTCATTTACCTGTTTCACTCAAAATATAAAGAAAATGTGAAAGGCAACATAGGTAGCATTATTTTCCTGATAGTATCTGTTGATATAGGGGTTAGTTTTTAATTTATGGATTAATTTAATTTAATTTATTCTTATTATTCTTGTTATTAATTTCATTTAACTAGCTTTTGATTTATTTCTCTCTCTGAACAAGTCAGCCTTTGGCTTTTCGACAAGATGTAACTTTTGCTTGTAGCCTGACTACTAGATACCAGATTCAAAAAAATCTGAGATGTGCAGATTTCATCATGGTGAGTAGGAGTTTCATCAGTTTTAGTATTTACCTTATCAGTCATGTCTTATGGCATAGTAAGCAATCAAAAGCCGACTTCCCTCAGACTTTGTTAGCATCCTTCTCATTTTCATCTCAAACATGTTCAGTCTTTCTCCCTGGTAAGATGTTTCTATGTGAAATTCATTGTGTCACAGAGAGCTTCAGTGAAATGGCAGAGGATGACAGGTGTCTACAAAGTTGCATATGTATATATGTTTGTATCATGAAAGCAGCTTTATTTTTGAACATATCCTGCTCATCTTGAAATAAATATTTTAAATATTTCAAATAATATTTTACAAGTTTTTTTCTCCATATGAATGAAAAATTTAAACGCAACTTTTAGTTGCAATTGAAATGTACATGACTGTATACTTTACCTTACCCCATTTTAAGTGAAAGCAATCTAGTAGATTCAAACTAAATGCCTCTTTGTAACAGAATAATCCACAATCTACATTTAGTCTTCATTATTTCCTAAGTTTTGGAATAAATAGTATTATGGACTTGTAATATACTCATGTTTCTTTCTTATCTTAAACTGTAAAAACTTTGAACAGGCATCATGCTCTATTCTGACTTTAGTAAAGTGTTTTGGGTACATTGCTGGAGTGGTTATAGAAAAGTTTTCATCTTCTAGGGAAGTCAAATAGGGAACTCACTATTTGAACATAGACATAATAGAGCAAAATGTAAAAGAAAAACACATCTCATATAAAGACAGTTTAAATTTATAAATGCATTATCTCATATTTTTATAAAAACACTGCAAGATCTCTTTTAGTATTTCATAAGTGGGAAAGGACCATATCACCAATTACTACCAACCTCAATGTCAGAAGTATCAGACAGATTTACTGAAACATTCTGATGTCATTTAGCCCCAAATGTCCCATTTTAAACTGCCTACAAAATTCCCCAAGTTAACCTCGCAAAATGCTGGTACAAAATATTCTTAAAGGAGCTGTCAAGGTTTAAGAATGTCAAACACAAGCCTGTAAAGAAATATTCTGCTTGGAGATACTTTGTAAAGCATACCTTCCTTGTTTTCTCTAAGCCAGTGACATTTTTGAAAGAAATGTAGTGGTCAATGATCAGATAAGAATATATTCTACTATATTTAAAGGTCATTATACTGTGAATAGTCCCATTCTTAGGCTCAAGTCCTTTCTTGCTCCACCAAGAGTCTAATTTTCTGAAATTCCTTCACAACATGGTATTCCTTCGCTGTTGCACTAGCTAAGCTCTGCAGATGGTCGCATTCAGAAGGGACTGAGGGGTCATGACAGTCCTTTCCCCACCGTATTCCTGCTACGATAAGAAAATGTCAACAGAACTATGAGCAGCTTGAGAAGAGGATTTTATACTTCCTTGGACCTCAAACTGACAAAAGCGCTTCTGTTAGAGAGAAGAAAAGCAGAGTGAATGACAGTGAGGAAGCTCATTAGGCCAAAAGAGAGTAAGCACAAAATTTTAGCAGTAAACACCGAAGTACTGAGGTAACAAGAGAAAGCTCAGAAAGGCTGGATGAATAGACACATATAATTCAACACTGCAGACTGAAAAGCAGGAAAGGTTTAAAAAACTGAGTGACCAAACTGAAGGAGAGGAGGAGTAAGGTTTGCAAATAAAATACTGGTAATATTCATGATTAAGAAATACTGAAAGCAAATAAATAGAGCTTAATTATTCTGTATCTGATTTCAACCAATAAAATGACTGAAAGTATCTACAGAAATATAATACTGCAGATCCAATGTTCACATATCAGTTAGCATGCACCAGAAAATGAAATCCATTTCTGCAATAACTACACCACATTTTCATTTATATCAGTAAGTGCTTTAGAAAAAGGCACAAGGCAGAAGTCTGATAACAACTTTACACAAGTTTAAACGTTCAGCAGTAAAAGGCTCTTGAGTACATTTAAACTCACTGAGTGAAATCCCCTGTGTATAACCTACTCTGGCTCCATTGATTTCACTTAGGAGTTTATGGAGTCTGACATTCGCTGGTCGATAGAGCTGAACCATTTGGTATCATCTGCAGATCTTGCCCTGTACGCATAAAAGTAAGAGTCAGATTTGCCTATGTGGGTTCTGCACTATTGAAACTCTCAGCTTCTTTGAACTCCATTCATTTACAGTGGTGAACCTAAAATCACCATCAGGTTTACATTGCCTTGCAAAAAATATGGTTGCTCAAAAAGTGAGTATTTTCCAGAAGGCATTGGAAAGAAAATGTGAAAAAAAACCCAACAAACCCAAACGAGAAAAAGGTTGAATCTCTTAACCTTTTGCAATCCCCAGAGCAAGCCTTGCAATCCCCAAATCAAATACCTCACAAAATCTCCTTTGCAGCTGCCTGAACATAACAAACTCCAGAAGCACTCCAACATAATCTCTTCCACTGTTTTGGGTATTTTTGGGTTTGTGCTTCAACCTCCTTTGACAAGATGTGGTGAGGCGCAGGCTCAGAGAGGAAGGAGACTGCTCCTTCTCTTTTGGATCGGCTGAGCAGGCTCGAGGGGAGAGATGCTCAACTGTTCAACGGCAGACAACCAAGTGAAGTAGGCAAGAAAGAAATGCCACTAAACAGTGGTCAGGAAAGCTCCAGAAAAGGTTAGGAAACTTCATTGAGGAGCAAGGAGCAGCCTGTCAGGCCTCCGAGACAGAACTCCTCAGGAACCAGAAGGGGCTAACAGAACAACCAAGCCTAGAAGCAAGGCAGGGTAAGAGCTGTCTGACAACCTTTTAGTCCTACTGAAAAAAAGTTAATCTTTTACTATTTACATCTATGAAGTTTGACTTTCTCAAGTTTAGAAGCCTTTTGGATTTCTTCAGGGAGCGTACTATAGCAATACGAGATTAAACCAGAAGGTAATAACAGATACTTGCATCAGGCAGTTGCAAGTAATATCAATTATAAATGGGGCAGGTAGGAAAATCTCCAGTAAACTGATACTGCTTTTATATTTTCATGCCTCTTTGCTTTAGAAAAGGATCCCTACACAAACAGACCTTTTGAAAGAGCGTTCGTTTCTTCACAGGCTAGTCTGGAAGTCCCTGTCTATGACCTGAATCCTGAACAGGCAAAGGATAAGGCATTACGGAAACGTTCATAGCAACTAACTGGTTTTAAACCTGTTTTTGCCTTTTCTACAACACATGGGGGAAGTTTTATTTCGGTCTTACATTTGGAAGGAATGGAATCATAAAACGGGGCCTACCTGATCTCAGGTCCCCACACAATATTTCCCATAGATCTGGAAACTGTCTCCATCTCACAGCAACTTCTTGTCCATCACGTTGCTACTATTTACTTATCCGCAAGGCCATCAGCTCTACTTATTGTTCTGTGTCCTCCACATGACAAAACTAGCTGAGATTTACAATGACAAATGAGACCCACTTCCACACCAGAGATATTAAACTGAAAATTCAGATTTCCTAGAGGACACAGAAGAAATTAAGAGCTTTCTGGTTGCATCGGAACTGCATTCAATTGAAGATGTTTACAAAATGCAGGTACCCTGTGAGGGTAACCTGGGAGACAAACACCGGTACCGCATCGGCCTCAACGAATATCACTTACCCAGAGCTCACGTCTCTGGCTCCTGCTGGAAAAAATACCCTTTTTGTCATATTTAATTTTTTAATATGACTAGTTCTATTGATATGATTAGCATTAGTCATATGCTCAAAAAACCTTAGTTTGCTGGACGAGCACTAAACATTCAAAATTGTACTGAGCCCTAAAGGAATATCTCAACTAGCACAAAACACTAACCAGAGTCACATCTCACAGACAAATTTCTTTATTTTCCACTTATATTTTTTAATTTGAAAGAGATTCCTTAGCTGGTAGGTGTTTCCAAATTCCATTTAATTCCATTGCTTTAATACTCATATTGGAAATAAATTATCACCAGCTATACAATATGAAAACATCACTTAGCCAATTAAGAGGCACGAGGAGCATTATGTGACTTAAGGTGTCATTCACACAGCAAGTTCTCCTACCTGCTGGTTTCCAAACTACTCACATACCAAAATACATGTCTTTATGCATATTTTTAGCAAATGCATTCTCAGGGGTGTTTGTTCTTCAACATACTTATGAATAGAAATAGTTATTTACATATTTGAAATGAATAATTCAGTAATCGTACTCAACGAATAAATTGGTTTTGCTTAACTTCTATGAATCACAACTCTAAACTAACTGAAGGCCAAAGACAGAAATCTAAAGCTTGTTAAAATATATTACAAGAAATTATACAAAGCCAAAGAGCAACCAAAGTTAGACAATTTAATATGAAAAGCAGATTCTTCATGTAAACATCACTGAGAACAATAAACAGTCAGCTAGTAAACAACACACACTCCACCTTACGGCAAGTCACTCACAAGTGTAACCAGATGTGGGTGCGTATGTGCCCCTGCCTTTCTCCATATATACATAAAAAACTGTTGCAAAGCTAACAGGCAAAAATTGGGAAACAGCAGAACTGAGGCTGCCCCTTTAATGTAACTTTGTCCCTCTTGGGACCATATGCAGTGTATATATAATTAAATGGTCATAGTTTCAAAAGTCTCTTACCAGACTAAGTAGACAGAAGGGGTGGAACTAATACTTCATTTCAGTTTCATCATTTAATATATGGGTTTGTCCCGTACTGACCACTAACCATTCAGATTTGGTTTGCATGTAGAATTCTCTTGTGCTGGTTAGCAGGTCTGATACATCTGATACATTAAATGCCAAAATTTCCCTTATTCTTCAGTAAAATTGAATTAAATCCTTGGGGAAAAATATAGCTATATTTTTAATTATATACATATATTTTATATAGAATATCATTTTATATATAAAATATTATTTATATCTTTATTATAGAGAGCACATTTTTTTGTTCTACTGAATTTTCTTCTGTACTATACACTGAGATAGGCAGAGAAAATCATAAGTGTCATGCTAAACCAATGAGCCACACACTTCTATTGTAGACTATTGTAGATGAACTAATAAAGGAGAGCAAGCAACAGGCATAAAATGATTATTCACTTCTGGAAGCTTCTCTCTGTCTCACTGAAGCAGTGCCAGGTGTAAACTACGACTTCAACCTGGAATGTAGCAAGATTCTATCACCTCTTTAATATAACCTTAACTTCTTTCACTCTGATTTATTGTTTGTTCTTAGGCATGGAGATATTGATACTGAAGAAGCAAGCAAACTGATTGTTAATGAAGTAAACATAGCACAGGTACACTAATACATAAAAATATTAGTAATAAAATTATTTTTAAATATGTATGTCTACATATAGATTGGCATGGAATAACAAATAAATTATAAAAGGTAATAAAATAACCTCTTTCTTACTATATTAACTTCAAAATGTGTTACTTCACGACACTGCCCTTGGACTCGATGTTTTAATGCATTATTTAAGCAATGAGGTTTCCCTAGTAGCTCTAAAAGTTATTAATACATGATCTCATTATTTAATCATGTTGTGTTTCAAAATACAATCATCCATAATATGTCTCATTATATCACAATCAGAAGAGCAAGTGATAATCAAAAAAAGCAAAACCAAATTTGAGTTCAAAGCTTTGTTGATTTTCTTAATGGATAGTAATTTTAAATCTTTGTGCAGCAGTTCTCCAAACAATAGGGAGTAGTAACTAATTTTTTTTAAACAAAAACGTCTGCACAAATTTGAAAGAAATCTTAAAATACTTTGGCTAAGTGTTGTAATTATACTTGGATCAGAATATTGCATGCCAACTTTTCTAATTCGATACAGTAATGAGAAGGGACACTGGGATAGGCAGAAATACACAGAAGAATAAAGATTTTTAACTCCTCCCATTTCAGCAGGTCACGGCCTCATTTACATCTCCTGTCAAAATGTAGATCTGAACAGAGACCTGTGGCTCATTGGGAATGAAAAGAATTTATCTAAGTGTTAAAAGATTAACCCCTTCTTCCTTACCCATTATCATCTGATGATTGACTAGAAGTCTGATTGACAGAACAATGCTCAAACAGGGCAATCACTTGAAAAAAAAGTGTTAAATTCTTTATTTATTCATATCTCTATTTCATGTTCATAACTGCTGGGTTACGGGAACACTGGACCAAATATCCTCCCGAGTTTCCTTCCACCCTGAATTATTCCATGTTTCTAAGAAAGGCAAAAATGTATATGACTAATACAATCTAAAGCTTTTGAGTATGATCAAAGCTGAAAAATATTTAATAGGCAAAGGTATCGCTTTCTCTCCATATGTCAGACACTGAATTTCTATCTTAACTATGGGTCGCACAAAACTGATAAAGTTTTCTCTCTGGGATACAAAAAATTAACAATTAACAATTAAATTAAGTAAAAATTGTCACATTTACATAAACACTGAAGCCTGTGTAATGTCAGAACCAAGAAATCTTTCCCTTCGCCCAACTTTCAGGTAGGTCACTAGTCCTAATAAGTATTAGTGCTTCACACCTTAAAACAGAAGCAAGGTGAAGCAGTAGACAACACAGGGCAAGCAATTTTCAGGTTTTCATAGTTTTTTGTTTTTTTAACATTCCTCTTTCTGCAAAGAGTAATGTTAAGGTAAACAATTTTAAAAACAGAGGAAGAATACACATGTAAAGAAAGCTAGGATAAATTTTGCAAACCATTTTCAAATCCATATCTCGTGTATATAAAATCAACAAGAATTCTTACACATTTACTTGGTAAAGCCAAAACCATTTGGATTTTTACAACAGCTGTTCATCCAGTGGCTAATGGAAAATGATACAGCTTTAGAAAAACAAAACAAAACGAAACAAAAAACAAACTTCCATTTTTATGGCAATTTTATTCAGTATTATTTATTTCAGATAAGGGTAATACCATTATCCTCCAGTACTCCAGGTTAAATCCTACAGAGAGCAGCAATATCTTTTCTTCCTCAGTCCTGTGAACCTTTCCACTACAGTAGTGTCACAAAGCAAATCTTACAGCATGCTGCGTCAGGCCCTGACAGCAAAAGCTTCTGATTTGTCTGTTAGTAGCTACTATCCTATTTTCAAGTGCAGCAACTGACATCAAAATCTTGTGTGTTCAATACTCTTGTTGCCTTCCACTTTTCCATGTTTCTCATAGAAGCTAGACCGGGAGAGGGGACACAGGAGCAGAAAAGACACGGTGTGCACGCAGATGGTTTGACACACAAATATTTTAATTAGTCAGCTGCTGAAATCCAGACCTTGGCAAAGCATAGGAGAATAATTATGAATGTGAAATTAAGCTAGATGGTGTGTAAGTACTAGAGGAACGTGTGGCATGGTTTACGTTGCACGAAAGACCAAATTGAGATACTAGGGGAGGAATTTAGCCAAGATAATTAATGACATCATCCCAGAACTCAAGAAGCATGGAGATGAAGTGGCTTTCAGCATAAACCTGTTTTATCCACCATACAGCTTTTCCGTGCGTGGTTTCCTTTTCCATATATAGCTGACTTCATTGGCAGTGTGCCAGCTTTGGAAAAAGGAAATAGAATTGTTGCTTTAACCTCAAGGTTTTTGATCATTTCCCAGTAACACTGGATAGGAGAGAAAAAGGCAACACTGTTGGTAAGGAAGGTGCTTTTTTCTACAGGTGAATTCCATGTATTCCTTTGATTTTATAAATATCTAGGTAGCAAACCTTATGCTGGAGGAATTAAGAGATAAGCAAGTTAAGCTTTAATTCCTGTATTTTAGTTTTATGCTTTAAAGTACATTACCATGAATGATCCATCTACAGGACCAGTTGACAGCAGGCTCCCTTGTTTCAAACCCTGCCCTTGACAATATACTACCAAGGATGATACTGCTCAGCCTTCAGGCTATGGGATCAAGTAAGGAAGGTTAGGGTAAGCATCAGTACCTGTGTAGTCACTGTAATGGAGAGTACCTCCACTTCCATAATTTTACTGTCTAATCTACTTTTAGCTGTCCATCAATACAGGACAAGAACATAATGAAAAGCTTCTGTGTGAAAAGAACATTTTTCCCAAAGCTGTAAACCAGTGACTTTAGTGTGTGTTCAGATTGACTTTAGTCTGTGTTCAGATTATCACTGCAACTGTGAAGCAACTTTGTTGAAGAATCAGGTTTGGAGTTTTCTGAGTCTTTTATTTATTCAACTTTTATGGACTTAGAGGAAAAAGGGAGACTTTGAAATTAACTTCTTCCCATCCAAAAGGACCCGGAGTAAGTTTAAATATAACCTTGTACCAAACAAGTATTTTGATTGGTAGTCAATTAGAGATTTCATCTATGTGGTTAGCAATGTATTTTATGAATTGATAATCCTTCTTTTAATGAAGAACAGTTATTCTGCTTGGGATTTGGTACATTTTCAGTACTATTCTATAAAGACACCAAGAAAATGTTCTAATATTGACACTTGTGTTGAGTTACTTAATAAGCTTTTAATAACACTAGCTTTAATAAAAGTACATTATTGACATACTTCATTTTCCTAAGACATCTCTTTAACAACAAAAATACATCATCTTAGGGATGAAAACTAACACCGAATTCTGCCTGTGACCTTTATCACACCACATAAGCTCCTGGTTCTTCAGTTTGTCTACTACAAGGAAGGCTTGGGGTTCAGTCGTATTTATGCAGTGATTATGAAGATATCAGGGACAACGAGGATGTGACTGTTATGGGAAAAAGTCCAAAGACAAGCTCCCACAGGAAAACAGAGAAGAAAAAAAAAACAATAAAGAAACCCAAAAAACATTTAATTATTCTCAGTTAATTGAATCGCATAAAGGGGAAGAAGGGACTGGTTTGGTTTTTTTAACTTTCTTTTTTTTTTTTTTAGCTTCACGTTGACCAGAGTTAAGTTTCATTTATCATAAGGAGATGGACTAAATAACACATGACTGTTTTTCATGACATGAACTGGGATCATTTTTAGCAAGTTGTGCTATTTTTATGATGATGAGCCATATTTATGATGATGAGGTATTAACTTCTGTCTTAAGGTGGTTTTTTTTGGAGTGCTTTAATACCATTGAGTTATGCAGTTTAAAAATATATTAGTTTGCCAACATTACTTATCAAATGAAACGAATCTCATGACGAATGAGGATAGCTGTGACAATATCCTCAACACAGAGGCAGAACCAGCACTGCAGATGTAATAAGCCTCATGAAATAGGCTTAATACAGGCTTAATCAGACACTCATAAAATATTATGCAAACAGAACCAAACATAAATTGATATTGTGGCTTAGGAACTGAAGTACCCATTATAAATAAAATTCCCTGTCACCACAGGATTTTTATTCAGCTGTGGTAAAACCAGACATACTACTTATCTGTGACAATTAAAAATGAAAAGGAAGACGCTTAATTTTCTGAAAAATCTAACATTTCTTGTCCGCACTGTCTCCAAGCTATAGCTTTGCTATTCCTTTATTATCTCATTAAGAAATCCCAGTTTCTTCCTAATTCATTACTGAACTTCCTCCGGCATTTGATGCTCTTCACAGCCTGTCATAGCGGGATACATTGCTCAATCAATTTCGTTATGAAATGCAAGATTTTCTATGTTGTTCTTTTCATGACCAAGGCATATGAATATAAGAAAATTACCTACTATTAGTTAAAATTGCCACTGATGAAACAAAAAAAAAAAATAAAGTGGACTTTTAATTAGCCTTTTCATTCTCCAGACTTTTATAATTATTTCTTAATAAATTTGACAGAGAAATCCGAGCTAAGTAGACGGATTTAATATTAGTTCCTTCTCAGTAAGATCAGGTGATGTAAGGCTGATAAAACACTGGAAACGCAAACACAGTAAATAACATATGCTCATAGTGAGAAGAAATTGCTTATTAAGTTTGACTCTAAATGAAAGATTGTACCAATTAAATTAATTTTCCCATACTCCTTGACAATGACACAAAGCTTAGAATTGCCAAGTGTAATGCTCACATAGTGAACTTCTGCTGAGAGTAACAGCTTCTCGTTTTCACTGCAAACTTCCTTCTGCTTCCAAGGAGCAGACGAGCGCGCTGCATGCAACACATCCAACTCCCCCAGAGTATTATGGTCAACCTTAGCTTACAACATCATTAACAGCACCGCAGCAGAGAGAGAATGCTAAACTCACAGCAAGGCTTATTGCCACTTCCAGAGCCATGCTTGAGGATATCACCAGTCTATAAGTGTTTTTCTTTCTATCTTTGGTCTACCACATCTAAAAATGGAAAATAACCCCAAAATGTATGAACCTTAGCTTGTGACGTACTATGGTGATCACCATGAGTATTTGATCTTAATCAGCAACACTGTTAACACAAATGCCTGGTATGCTCTTAGCACTGGTTCAACGGTTCAGTGTGCTCTTTGGAAAGGGTGTGCATAAAGGTTTTAAATGAAGAATAAGGTTTTAAATGAAGAATAAGGAAAAGACCATATTGTACCTATTGATAAAGATGTAGTAAAGTGCAGAGAAATCAATAGAATTTGTAAGGTTTTGGTGTTTACATCGGGATGTGTCCTGAAGTGTAATACAGAACCCTGGTGAAGCTTCACTCTTCACACGGTTGTGATGTTATCTGAGGGGTACATGCTTTAACTGTATCCCTCATCCCCACTACACTGAAAACTGTAATTATTCTAGAGATTAGCTTTGGAAACCCTGTATCACTGCTTTTAGTTTCAGTTGATTTCCATTCAAATTTTGTACTAGGCTTTTTTCTTTCTCACTTGTGTAATTTGAGTTAATCATTACTAGTAATGTTATCCGAACACATATCCAAACAGAGGAGCATCACTTTACAATGGATGAAGAATCCTGTACTGTCAATCATAAGTCAGCCCATGAATCAGTAGTGGCCATGCTGAGCGAGATGCTGTCTGGGGACCAGGCTTGTTTAATAAGTCTCATTTTCATATCTGCCTATTTCCCCAGAAGCTAACTCTGTCATTAAACCAACTAAGCATCTCCCAAATATTCTCCCAGATCTAATTATAATAGATATTTATTATTGAAACATCTTGTGTTTATTTTAATATGGATTGCATAACTCATGCTATGATTTAATTTTAAGCTGCTTTGCAATATCTCTTACAGACAAGAAGTAACAGATTTCATAAAGACACACACACAAGCCTTGTTTCAAACTAAACCTGGACATCTCACGACACTTCAGCGAGCTTTAGCAACAGCACTGTGTAAATTATGCTCATGAACAGAAACAAAGGAAATTCCAAGTCAACGACTGTAAGCTGTTGTATTACAGAGGATAATTTTAGGGATGCTGTTATAACATTAAATTTAGTGTGTATTATTATCACCTTGGAAAAGACCGCTGATTAAACACGTGACAGCAGCCTATAAAAACATGATCGGCACAGAGAGGATGACCAGAGGTTGTTTGAACTCTGGCTCTTCCACTACAAGCTTAAGGAGGGATTCTTCCAAACAAAGAGTAGGAGATGCTTCTCCATGCACCAGACAGGCTGCAGAACTTGTCACAGATTACAGAAAGAGCTAAAAGTTTACATCTGTTTAGAACAGACTAGACATATTCATGGGAAGAAAACCTACCGAGGGTTATTAATGCAATTAAAACCATCTGTGACCAGGGAAATTCCTGGATTGCAAACTGCTGGAGGCAAGGAGAGCATTTTGAGGAAGTAGCACTATGGCTGTCCTGGTTTTATACTCTCTCCCACATATCTGCTTTTGACGCTGCTGGAGAGAGGCTACCAAGGGATGGGCTGCGGGGCTGCTCCAGGGATGCCTTTCTTGTACCGAGAGAAGCAAACAGGCGTATTCTGGATACCCACCCTTCAGTGGGGTAGAACGTAATTAACTGATTCTGCTAAAAAATTATGTGTGCCCAAAAGTAGTCTTCTTCATGGCTTCAAAACCTTTCCCATGCACAACTCTCCACCTCCCCAAAAAAACCCAGGTGAAACAAATCCCATGTTGGATGTCCTTAGCTAGGAACACACGGGCAATTTGGTCGTACAAAGGAGAACAAAAGTTTTGGTCAGCTCCTTCTCAGCAGGTATTATATTTTCTGTGTGCTTAGGTAGGAGTGGGCAACATGAGTACACCGACAGCAAAACAAGACCCATATATTGTCTCCTTGCCTCATTTCTAGGGACAGACTAACTAGCAATATGTAAGTATGATGTCACATAAAAATAAATATATTCAGACCTCAACATTCATAAATCGTTGCCACAAGCCTGACGACTGATACAAAGAAGTTGAAAAAATATGAGTAACAGCAAAACGATAAATGCCTCCTCCTTTATTGACTAAGGATTTTTACCCAGACCAAAAAAGATGAATTTAAAGTCAAAACCAATGGGATGAGTTTCAGACAACAAAAGGCCGTAAGACCCTTCCCATTAAGTACTGTTAAGTTCACATTCAAAATTTAACTTTTTGGTTTTTGTTTTGGCTTCTCCTTGCTTGTGAGGCATTTTATCAGAGGTTCTGAAAAGAAGTGATTAACAAAGCTGTAGTGGGAACCTCATGCTACGCTAGACAGTGATCTTTACTTTGGGACCAATGAAAACCTGCAATTTATGTATTGCTGTTTTTCTGAAAAACGGATTCCTTAGTTTTTTACAGATTAAATCGATTATTCTAACCAGCAACTCTTCAGTGCAAATACCTTTGAAATAAAATGTAGACACCTGCTGCTTTCTGCTATGAGATCTTCTTACACCAGTTCTCAGACACCCAAAAGACGCAGGGCAGCAAGTGTGCAGAGAAGCCCTTCTCCAGCAGCTATGGACTTATAAAGCTCAAAACTGATGCAGTATGGAAGAGGGAAGAATCAATGACCTGAGGCTACATTGTGGCAACGGGGCTCTGCTTGTACAGGAAAATCCTTTGGCCTTTTCAATGGCGATGGTTTAAATTGCCTGTCTTTATTAAATAGATCTCCATGGTGAATCAAGAAAATGGTTATTTCAGAACTGTGCTAAAGTCCTCAGCCACCTTGGAATCACAGCACTGCAGAGCGGAAGGAAATGTAAATACACATACAAGATAATAATTTGTATTTCAGCCAGCCTATATGCATTTTCCATTAATTCTCAGCATGCTCAGTATTCTGTGTAACACCCCTGGTGGCCTCTGGATAACATTCTGTCTGTTAGCTCCTCTTTTAGGACTCCTATTTTCTTGTGGTTTAAGGCTCTCTGCCAAAGCTCATCTTGATTATATACATTATTTCCCACCAACAGAGGGGCTGCCGTGGTCTATCAGGTTCATACACAGTATGTTATTGATGATATTTTACATCATCCTAAATAGAAATTTGCCTCAAACCACAATGTGTCTCTGTTAATTAATAGGGTTTTCATAAATTTCTATTGAAGTCTTAACTGGCTGTTTGTTTTTATAAATCATGAGACTAGCTAACAGATAACAGATGCTGATTTTATCCTTCCTGCCATTTGTTATTTCACATATTATTTCTTTATAAGACCAATCATTGATTCATCAGCAGAATACTGAGTCCAGTTTTTAACGTTACATTTACACGATATCACTGATAAAAATATCTCAAATGCAAAGCAAAATCTGTTTATATTTGGACAATTTCCTATCCAAAACATGCTTTACAAGACATTATTAATGAAATGTTTCTGACTCACCTCATTAAAATATAAAACCCTTCACTCCTAGCTCTTCACCAATTGCCTAGGAAAAGGCTTATTTTTGAGACACACCGAGTCCTTGCTTTTCAACTTATCTGAGAATTTACATTGCGAGTTGAGAGATTTGTAATGAAAGCCAAACGCCTCTTATTACATGAACCAGAAAAGAAACGATTTCCAGAGCTGAACAATCATTCCGTGGCTGTAGTTCACACATACTGAAATGTATGTGGATCACAAATATGTAGAAGAAATCCAGAATTTAGGATATCATGGTAATTTGTTAAATGGTAACAATTGTTTTGGGACACGTGCCCACCATGTGGTTAATATCCCTATTCTTCAGATGCAAGGCTATAATATGCTTAGTATTATTTTGTCCTTAGTTTCAAGTTGCAAGCAAATAAAACAACATTATAGCTTCTGGAGAGTTTCTTCTTCATAGCTTTTTCTCCGTGATATACTTTTTGGATCAGAATAATGTTTTCAGAAACTTCTTTCCTAGACAGGCTCACACCTTGAAATACCTATCTGTACCTAAAGAATAACATCAAAGCACAGAGGAAGAAATGGCTCTCACTCTGGAGGACAAAGCTAGAGTAAGAGTCGTCTCTTGCCAGCAGAGTGGCGTGACCTCAAACCGGAGTAACTCCCAGCCTGGCTGTCTCACAGCGTTATCATATGTCAATCTTTTCAGGGTCAGTGGCTGGCGATAACATCCTAAGAATTCTCTAGTTTCCTAACTGTCTCTGACACTTATGAATAAATATCTCCTTGTCTAACCTTGCCACGCTTATCAAGTATGTGGGCTGCAGGAAGGTGCATTAGAGGGTCTGAATGCTCAGTTTTGGACATAAAAAGAAAACATACCATATGAGCTAAGTACAGTTCATTAATGAGATGACCGGACAGCTGTAATCAGATTTTCTCCTTACAATACGCTCACAATAAAATCGTTAATTCTCCTAATAGTCTTTTATTAGCCAATCTAAAGAATCCATCTTCCAACTTCATCTTTCAAACATATCACTTCCAGCACAAAGGTTCTCCTGAGAATATTTTTTTTTTTCTCAGTTTCTCTGATATCATCCTTTCCTCGTTCTCCTCCCATTGCTTTCATCTGTACTACATCAAGTTTAGCAGAACCTTGCCATTTTTTCTTGCATGATTTTTTATGGGACTTTTGTAGGGCTTTGACTACAGTTTTCTTCCCCCCCGCCCCCCTCCATATCTTATCTCCAGGTTGCGTTGTCCACAGGTGCGAGGTCCACTGCTGTTAACTCATATCTGGATGATTCACAGCCTCAATTTGTCCAAACTAAAATCTTTCTGCGGGCTAAAACAAAACTCAAACTTCCTTCTTCCCGGTAAAACAAAGGAAAAAAACACCCAAACGCTGATAAAAGCCAGGCTCTGGCAGGGTGCCGCGACAACTGCCCGTTGTGCTGGACGACAGCGGCTCGTTCACCCCTTCTACATCATCTGCTACCGTTTATCTTAACAAATCGGGGCAAACATCATCATTCCCGCTTTCTGTTTGTACAGCTCCTGCATCCACACGGCGTGCGGTGCCAGCACGGTAGGGCAGGCGGCAACCCCCGCGCCGGGGGGTTTGCACCGCCCGCCCTCCGAGCGGCTCTCACAGACCGCTGCCTTCGGGGAGAGGTGGGGGGGGGGGGGAAATATGGAAACTGTTATTTCTGAACTGATAACTTGTGTCACCGGCTCGTTTTAACACCGGGAATGAACTTCCAGGGAGCAAAGCCCGGACGCGGCACAGGGATGCAGCGGGCTCTCAGCAAACCTTCCCGCGGGGGGGGGGGGGGGGGGGGCACGGTTTGGGGCCGGGGCCGGGGGACGTGGGGCCGGGAGGGGGACACACACACACACACACACACACACGCGTGTCCCGGGCCGCCGCCTGCGCTCCGCCAGCGCCACCTGCCGGGGCCGGGGAAGGGCCGGGGCCGGGAGAGGGCCGGGGGAAGGCCGGGGCCGGGGCCGGGGGAGGGCCGGGGGAAGGCCGGGGCCGGGGGAGGGCCGGGGCCGGGGAAGGGCCGGGGGAGGGCCGGGGGAGGGCCGGGGCCGGGGGAAGGCCGGGGGAAGGCCGGGGGAAGGCCGGGGCCGGGGGAGGGCCGGGGCCGGGCCCGGGGGAGGGCCGGGGGAGGGCCGGGGGAAGGCCGGGGCCGGGGGAGGGCCGGGGCCGGGCCCAGGGGAGGGCCGGGGGAGGGCCGGGGGAAGGCCGGGGGAAGGCCGGGGCCGGGGGAGGGCCGGGGCCGGGCCCGGGGAAGGGCCGGGGGCTGCCGGCGGGAGGGGGCTGCTGCACCCCCGGCTCGCTCGTTAGCCGGACCTCAGGGGAGAGCAGGTGCTCAGTGACAGGCCAAAGACACCCCCCCCCTTCCCCCCCCCAAATAATAAAAATACCCCAAACAAACAAACAAACACCACGATTCTTATTATTAATAGTAATTGGTCAGTCGGGGGAGCGGGCTCCCCGGGGAAGGGCAGGTCACGGCACCAAGCCTGTCGGAGGTCACGCAGCATCTGGACGCCGCTCTTATTCCCATGGTTTGGTTGTAGGTATTCCTGTGAGGGACAGGGAGCTGGGCTTGATGGTTCTTACGGGTCCCTTCCAGCTCGAGATATTCTATGGTTCTATGAAAACAAATGGCCCCAAAAGCCCTGAACCAGACAAAAACAAGAACGCTCTCCAGGGAATGTCCACGGTCACCCCACCCCGCGTGTGCCTGGTGTCCCCCCTGTGCCCAGCAGCGCCAGGGCGGCTGGCCCCGCTGCCGCCTTCTCGCTCCCCAAAACAACCAGAACGAATCATAAAGTCTTTTACTGATCCCTTCCCAAACCCAAATTTAAAGGTAAAACGCCAGCTGTGGCGCAGGGTGTTTCTCACTCGCCCGGCACTGCTGGGCAAAGCCCGTGGCCAAAGCGCCTCTCGCCCCGCTGGCCAGCCAGGGCCGGCCACCCCTTCCGCCGGTGGGCAACGGGAGCACAGCCCGGGCGCTGCTGCTGCGCAGGGAGAGACAAGGAGCAAAAATACCATCACCCAATTCGCTAAGAAAACCTCTAATAAAGAAACAGACAAGCAAAGTTGGGTAGTAACATTGGTAAAATATCATATATATACATGTAGTTACAGTGTAAGCAGTCAAATCCAGCCCAATAGCTGCTGTGTATCTGATTTTTTTAAAAATGCAATATTAATTATGCTTACCAATGTGCTCTAACTGAAATACGGTCGTTACAAATTGCTTGAATAAAAAGTGCCAGTTAGAACTTTTCATCCAAACAGAATAATTCAGCTGTAATGCCTTTATCTTGAAGAGTACAATGTAATTTTCAATTTTATGCATTAAGTTATAATTTAGAATGACAGGAAAGATTTCTTCTTTTTTTTAAAAAGTGCAAATCCTTAAGTACCCATTCCATTAAGTAGCAACAGCAGCAACTTAAAAATCCTAAGACAATTTTATTTTCAATTTTATTAATCTTGTCTTTTGTGAATTTTTCTCTTCTCTAAGAGGCTTTATTACTGCCAGATCCTCAATGCAGATTTTATTTGAAATCAATTTTTAGGTAAGTACTCCAACATTTATGCTTGATTTCTCTGCATCTGGTAGGAAAAAAAGGATCTGACTGCTGCAGTACAAAGTCTGTGTTTCTCTCTCACACAACAAGCATTTACCAGTGACAGAGTAAAACTTAATCAGTCAGCCCTTTCATTACCCAGCAGTAATTGCAACATTTATTTTAGCACTTAAAACTCAACAACCACCACATCACCCAAAACCGCAAGTCCCATTGGGATTTAAAAGCATAATAAGAATTCTGAACATCATTAACGTATTATAATACGAATTATACTCTTACTGTTCTTAAGTATATAGCATTTTTAATAATCACTGCAAGCAATGAAGAGTATGTGCATTTTAAACAGCACCACTGAGAACTCTCTGAGTTTAATGTTATACGTTGGGACGGTTTTTACCCCTGTGTTTAAGCCTACAACAGGATAGCATTCTGGTCAGCACAGTTTGTGTACATTACTTTATTTCTTTCCCAGGCTGGACACTTTCACTTGGCTGCAGCGTAGTCTGGCAAAGCTCTCTGCACTGTCACTCAGTGCTCAGGGAGACATGGAGCGCCGGCTGAGGACAGCCGCTTCTGCATGCTTCTGCTGTGAACAAGAGCTGGAAGGACATGCCACTCATGCTCGAACTCACTGGGCCAGGCGCACCACCAGTATAAACTACCATCTCTCCAGGGCCTGCAATAGCGTTAGCTCAATTAACACGAACTGAAAATTTGGCCCTGTGTACGTTTATCAGGATGGGGTTGGGTGGTTGCTTTTATAAGTCTCTTTTTTAAGTCAAAGGTTCTTTTCAGCCCTACTTCGATGTGCAGTGTTGCAGCACACCTGCAACATTAGGATAAATTCCAGATATGTACCTTTTACTAAATGGGATACCATACTTCAAAAAAATCAGTTGTAAAAGCTACTGGACCTCTTAGGCTGCTGGCATCAGGAAAAGCGTAAGCAACACTTCCACCTACTAACACGATTCATTTCAAATGCACGAGTGTGAGCCATAAAATCTCAATTTGCACAAGCAGTACTCTCAGAATTTGGGAAACACACCACATTAGCTGTCTTACAAACCAGGTTACTTTTCTGGCAGATTACACTGGCATTTGTTTTACACCTTGGTGGTAAAAAAGGCAAAAGGGATCAAATACTGTACCAGTAACTCAGTCACCAACTTTGCACAGCATCAGGCAAATTGAAATATTTTCTGAGTTTTCATTTGCAGTATGCTGAATTTGTGCCGAATTGTTTATCCCAATATCCTAAAAATACTTTATCAGTGCTAAGATCTGTATATGGAGTATAAAACAAAAAAGTATGGTAAGTTTAACGGAAGCAAAATATGTAAGAATTAAAAACAAGCAATAACTTTTTTATCCAGAGAACATTTTTGAAACAAAACCATATGTTAATTGTATGCTAAAACGTCTCTTAATTAATAACTAAACCAACGCACATAAAAACGCACTTCACAACAACTGATAGTACATCAGCCAAAATTAGCTGATTACGTGGCTTTTAACAGCAGCGAGGCTGCTCTACTGATCTAAATCTGAATGCTGAACTGCTGAACCCGTTTTCTAGGATAAATTTAGCTGTTCTTTCGTGTTCCACTTTTCTTTAGTACTTGGATCAGTTATGCAGTGTATAATTATACCAGTGCAGTTAGACAGCGCTTTCCATCTGAATGTCTCAACACGCTTTTCAGACTTAATTACTTTGGACTTGGAAATCCTTCATGACGTAGATACTATTTGTCAAATTTAATAGAGGATGAAAGAGAGTCACAGAAGAGGGGAGTACCCAGAAAAGCACTGAAATGAAGCCTCAATTTTTTTTTGCCACCTTGCATCGGAGACCTGAAATCAAGACGCTCTTCAAGTTTAGCTTCTGGACATACTGGGAAATACTTGCTCTTGACAATGGTAAGTAGCCCGACACCTACTTTACACATAAACCCAAGTAAAATCCCAACACTAAATAATTCCTCATTGTCCTCGCAAGTACTTTGACCCGTATCCATTCCCAGAGGATGCCTAACACATGCCTAAAATCCCCGGGCTGGGGCGCAGTGCAGTGGGAGCCTTCCCGCTCTCTCTAAACACACAGCATCTCTTGGGACTGGGAGTTAAGCACTTACACAGAACATGAGACTGAGCTCCGTTCTTTTCTCAGCATGAGAGAAAACTCCTCCTTGCACCTCTGTGGAGAAAGTCCCATCGTTTTGTTTTATATGAAAGACATCTTTCCCTATCAAGCTATTTTTTAGCAGAAAAAAAGACAAAATTACTTAGGTATTTTCTGAAATAAATCCAGAAAACTCTCTTCAGCAGTAGTTTTGTGCTGTAGATGCCAAATTAGCTACTTAAATAGTAAAGAGGAAAAAGGTTTAGACATACTTATATTCTCAAAATATTTTTTCAAGTAAATGAACTTAATATACTTGAGAAACTGTGAAATCTCACCAGTTTGGCCCAAATTTCCTTATCAGCTGACTACCTTTGGGGCTTGGAAGGAAGGGAGAAAAAAACCCCACGTTCTCATTTTCACACGCAGTGTTTTATCACATTTTTCACCCTGAAGGCTTCCTAAAATGCAGCATAAATTTCAGAACTGGAGGAGCCCTCCCTGCTCAGCCCTAACAGCTGAAAACGACACCTCTCGGTGCACCTCAGCTTATCAGGAGGACCCAAAATTGCATCTCTGGCACCTGGAGCCTTGACACTGGCTTGTCAGGACCAGGACGGTGGGTTGGTTTTTATATCTGTTTTTTTCTGGGCTGTGGGACTTTCACGCGGAGGACATGGCTGGAATGCAGAATAGGTGTTGTCCAGTACCAGCCATGCCCAAGCGAAGGGAAGAACTGAAAACAGTAACAGCTATTAATGCTACACGGTGCTTGAGTTAACAAGCCCAGCGGAAAGGCAGGGCTTATATACAAGCTCATGAAAAGGAAGGACACCTGCATAGCAATGTGCGCTGTTAAATGACAAATCAGTCATGCAGAAAGAGAGCCGAGAGGTAAAATGCTTATTAGAATTTCCCAGCCATATCTTGCTTATCTGGGTCACTGTAAAGTACTCCCAACTTTGCCTGCCAAAGATCTCATTCTTTCATAATGCCTAGAAACACATGATGAAGTAAAATAGTAAAATATGAGTGGCATCATGTGTTGTTCATGTTATACCTACATGGTTCTGCAGTTTTACTTACAAAAAAGGAGAAGGACATGCAAGATAAGAAAAACTAATCCAGAATACACCCTCCTCTCACCCTGAGCAGCACTTGCCTCTTTACACCTTCTCGTGTTTTGCAAGCAGTATGGGCTTTCACCAACACAGAACTCACTGAGGTCATAATACCATTAGGATTCAGCAGCACAGAAGAACAGTATTGCAAGGGGAAGGTCTCCGTGGGAGTCGCAGGAGACTCCTCCAGCGTGTGTTTCCACAAACCAAGAATCCTCCTCCTTAGACACAGCCATACAACAAAGACATAAATGTTTAAAGGAACAACTGCATCCCGATGTTCTCAAGCAAGCACAGACAACTATTTCCTCAAACACAGTTCTAGTTAAGAGTTAGGGGTAGCTCAGATGCCTGGGTAGAAGAGAAAGCATTGATTCCTTTAGGATGCTGTTAAAGCTGTGTAAAGAAAGTCATCTCAAAACCCTGTAATGAGTTTATAACCAGAGTTCCAGGTCTGGCTTTGTCTTTGCTATTACTGTTTATAGCAAGTGCAGATGGTTAACTACCAATCATTTCGATCCCTGGATTAGCATTTAAATGCCTGAATATAACAGCATCACTGGAATCCATTAAGAGGTATGAGAAAACTGAGTATACTGATAGATGCCCTTAATTTAGTAGCCCACAGCTTAACCTTTGACTTCTGTTGTGCATTATACATATAATATTCCTCCCTTATAGCTATCCAAGTGATTGTTAGTGACAAAGATTAATCTGATTACCGGCTTCCTCAGTGTTAGGATGCAGAAACATTGGGAGCTACATGGAGTGTTTAATGATGCGTGTGGCATGCAAGAGAAACTATGTAATTTACTGGGAAAAACACTTGAGAAAAGAGTGCTCAAGTGACACATTTCTGCTCAGTTTTCAAGAATAAAAGGAACAAATTAGGTTTTGTTCATTTCCTTGTGCATGCTTCTTTCCCCAACTAAGAATTCTGCAATAGAAAAAAATGTATTGTTCTAAAATATGTGCTTTAATAGTGAGGGTTGTACGTAAAACAACATAAACTTGAATTCTTTGGGCATTCTGGCATCACATATTTGAGACTAAGGTATAGTTTGCTACAAGCATAGTGCATGGATCAAACGTTGCTAGCAGCAGCCTGTGCAAATCATGTGAATGCTATCTATAAAAAGGATTTTAGGTAGATACTGAGATATCTCAAATTGTTCACACACTTCTGAGTGCTAAGGATACTTGTGAGTGCAAAGAGCACAGTGATAAAACAAAAACAGTGTGTTCGAACCCTGTGTGGAGGCTAGAATGAAAATATCTGCGGAGACCATGGTGGAAGGCAGCTGATAACCGGGCTGTCCTGCAGGACTCTGCCCACAGACTCTACAAAATGAGCTGCGGGACCCAGGGGAACTTACAGAGCACTGAGCATCCTTCAAGCCTGCCCAATTAGACCAGTCTGCAAGGACTTTAACGGAGTGTCTCGTCTTTAAAAGGAGCAAACAGAACCTCAGGTAGTATAAATTACTCTTGTCACTTCAATTCCAGCACCTATTTAAACCAATTTACACCATTTGCCTTAGTGAGCAAAGCAGAAATTGACCCGGGAATAGGTATTACGCTGTATTTGCAGATTAAAACCTCTTATTCTCATGAAAGAATTGTGCCTGCGATGCGTAACCCATTTTGTCTCTGATCGAGCTTAGACAGCCTGCAACAGCTGTAATTTTTAGACATGTAATAGCACTAATCACCGTGAAAACCCTAAGTGTATAAGCAGCCATCACAGAATGAGGAGACAACACATATTTCCTATTCTAAGTAACAGTTTTGTTCAAACACAATATTACTCTGGCAAAATGAAACTCTTCTGGGATTCACTTTAAAGTAATTAATACCTGGCTTTTATATTTACAAATGGAGGAAATGGAAATTTCCATTGCAGAGAAGTCACGTCTTCTAATGCCCACTCAATACTAACTCTGATAGTACCCTTGCATATCTATGGAAGCCATATTATTCAAGCATTAAGTCTTGCTTGCTAGGATAGGTGTGATGAAGTGTTATCACAAGTATATCATCTACTTTCAGGAATATTACCTTCCCAGACCTCAATTATTTGTTTTTAAAGAAAAAGAAAAGAAAGCAAATGAATACAAATTGAAAAGGCAGAGAAGATATTTCCAAATGTTCTGAATTTAGAATGAAAACTCTGACTGCTATTTCAGTATAAAATTTATAAAATTAATGCACTAATCCTGAAGCACAGGCTAATTGTATTATGGACATACCATAGTGTGATTTGTTTGGAATGATTTTTTTTTCTGCTGATTTATTATTGATGTGCAGGCTTTCCTTTACTGACAGACTCGATAAACTCTTCATAGACATATTTTTCTCCATGTGCTCATGCACTCAACATCGCTATCACTTCACAGCAGGCATATGGAGTAACTGATAGACTGACTATTTTAAAGAGTTCATTGTCATGTTAGATTTCACTTCAGAGTTGACCTCAAGCAGTTTCTGCGCTGAAATGCTTTGTGCGTCTGCAGTTACAGCTAGGCACTTGTATTTAGAAATGCTGTTAAACAGACTCCTTGTGTAAACAAAGTGCAAAACACTTTGTACAGACTGGTAATGTTAATAATAATCTTTTCCACTACTCTACCACAGAGTTTGAAGCCAGAAGGGACCACCTGAACTGGAGCAAAGGGTTGAAAAGAGGTGAAGGGGGACAAGAGAGGAGGAGAGGAGAGGAGAGGAGAGGAGAGGAGAGGAGAGGAGAGGAGAGGAGAGGAGAGGAGAGGAGAGGAGAGGAGAGGAGAGGAGAGGAGAGGAGAGGAGAGGAGAGGAGAGGAGAGGAGAGGAGAGGAGAGGAGAGGAGAGGAGAGGAGAGGAGAGGAGAGGAGAGGAGAGGAGAGGAGAGGAGAGGAGAGGAGAGGAGAGGAGCACACACCTGGACGCAGAGATGTAGGGTCAACACTATCTTGGAGCTGGCATGCCCAGAAACCTAATGCAAGAGTCTGGAGAAAGGCAGGGATACAGCTATGGCACAGCAGCGCACACCTTTTCTTAGCAGGAATGGCAATGCTGCAGCGTTCCCTCTTCCCGGCTGACACATAAATGTACATTTTCAGTGCCCAGGAATGGCAGCTTGCCAGCACATATAAAGTGAGAGATGGAGGAGAGCCTGCCCAGGAATTAAGCTCAGTACGGAAGAAAAAGCATCTCAGAAGCTGGGAAGCAGAAGTATGTGTTGAGTATTTCTTAACATCCTAGATGTAGAATGTTTTTGTTCACTTATTCACCACTTTCTGCACTCTGAATTACCTTGCAGAAGTTGATTTGGTCGGTTTTGTTTTTTTTTTTTTTTAATTAAAAAAAAATATCAGGCGTTTACTGTGTATAAAACACCATTTTAACATACAATGTAAAAGTTTCCCATATATTAGTCCCATATCTATATGTTTTCTGAATTTCATAGAATCATAGAATGTTTTAGGTTGGAAGGGACCTTGAAGATCATCGAGTACCAACCCCCCTGCCATGGGCAGGGACACCTCCCACCAGACCAGGTTGCCCAAGGCCCCATCCAGCCTGGCCTTGAACACCTCCAGGGATGGGGCCTGGAGGCAAGTGTATCACATGTATTTCTTGTGATATATATATATATACTGGTGTTGTATATTGTATCAAACTGGAAACTGTTATTGAACTGCCTTGACCTCTATACCCTTTGTGGAAAGACTGATTTTCTGAACACAGGTCCTCCTCTCCAATTCACTTCATTTGCTTCTTTTCCTGGAGGAACACATTTACATTGGGCCATACTGACTCCAAAGGACCACGCTAAATCCAGTCTGAAGTAAAACCTTAAAGGTTGCAGATATTGTAAATCTAGGACACCAGTCAACTCCTTCAATCTACTGATCTGCTTCTAGTGCACCTTCAGCAACTGAATACGGGATCGTGATCTCAATTTCTGCGTGACTGGTGGACTGGTATCAGGCTTACCAAACCATTTTGTTCACTTTTATGAATTGTGAAAATACATTAGTGCTCTTCCAGACTTCTGCAATCTCTCCATTATTTAAAGATATCTTAAAAATGAATACCACTGGACCAGATGTTTTCTTTGCTTATTCTTAGGGTTCCTTAAAACATATGGGTATGTTCTTTTCAAGATATTTATGCTTCATATTGTTATTTATCCCTCTACTTAAGTCATTAATTAGTATTTTATTGCTTTCCTATCAGAGGAGTATATTGTTTCGTTCTCTGAATCATACACCGGCTATTTTGCTTGATTAATGTTGATAGTTTAATTTCTGTTGCCAATATTCTGAAGACCTGGATTCAACCTACAAAGCTGTAACATCTTAGTCAGTGGGTGGCCAAAAATTCAAGAGTCATGCATCTAGGAGGAAATCAGGCAAGAGAGAAACTGAATCTATATCCTATATAGACGTCTGGCATTTTCAAACGTGCACTGCAATATTCCCCAAAATCTTAACCCGTCCCTGAAAATACATTTTATCTCCAGTACTTTGCATAGATTTTTTTTAACCCTCTGCTCTGAAATCAACTCCTTCTCACTTAACATCATTAGTCTATTCTTAAGTTTTACTTAGACTCCTTTCCAATCTCTCAATATTTTAGTGTGTCCAGTACTCTATATAATGTGTGTCCTTCTTTAAAGTGCATCAGTGGTGTGATCCCACTAATAGAGTGTAAAAAGTGGGTTTTGTATGTTTTTTGTATTATTATTATTATAACTATTATTAATAATAACAATTATAGGAGAAGTCTTTGTCTCTGTCAGCATTACCTGGAGTTCGCCTTCCTACACTGTAATTCAGAATATTAATCGTTGCATTTATGAACCCACATTTTGCTGAGCTGTCTCCTCTTTTTTCTTTTTTTTTTTTAAATTTACGCATTTTGTTCTGTCAAGCTTCTTTCTGCCCCTCTTTGTTTTTGTACCTTCAGTGGTATTTGAAACCAAGCTTTGAATCACATGCAAATTTAATGAACATGCTGACTGCCTCCTTCTTCCAGATCATTAATGATGATGTTAATCCAGGCCAAACTTAAAATCTCCCCTGTGACGCTTCATTAGACACCTCTCCACAGTTTAACACACCTGGCCAAATTTACTCGTGTTGTAAGCAAAGGATAATTTCAATGAATTTTAAAAACTTGCACCAAGGTATGCAAGCAATGGATCTGTCCCATTACCTTTTGTCATTAGCCTTTCTTTGTAGGCATGTACTCATTTTACAATGGCGTGAAAATGTGTAAAACTAGTTGTAATTAATTTTGCAACTAAGACTTCATGCAACAGTATCCGACGTATCACTAAATTAAGTGCACTATTGTTGCTGTTGCTGCTATCAGTTTCACTAAAAAAAAAAGAAGACCACTCAAAAGAGGTTTTCCTTTCTGTTAGGAATGATAAGTCTTGGTGAAACTTATCTCATTCCAAGCACAGCAAACCTGCAGCTATGCAGGTTTTTGACTATAACTGTGCAACTCTACAGCATTTCTGTTGGCTTTCGGTGATGTGACATTCTACTTTACTACAAAACCATTAAAAAAAAAAAAAAAGGAATGAAAGACACTTGGCTGACCAACCTTCTATGCACTTGCCATGCACCACTGAAATCAGGAAGCAATATTATGCCAGTACTGATGATGGAAGAGCAAAGCCACGCAGAGAACAGACGGAAGCACGCAGGACATTTTATAGTCCAAAGGGATAACTGCAGATAGCAGACAAATAAGCTCCCTAAATGGGAGGTACTTCAGCACTTCATAATGGATCTACGCACTGCATGGAAAACTGCCATGGGATGACAGGATTCATTCTTTGGTTTCCAAGCTCAGCTATTACTGATGTCACTGCCACCAGCAGTAGACTGCTGAGTACCTACTCATGCAAGTGGAGAGTCCCAAGCTCAGGCCCACATAAAGAGACCCAGACTCACCTCCCTGTCTGGAGAGTGCTAAAAGCTGCTCACTGTCAGAGAGGGATGAGAATGAAGGTATACTCGTCAGGGGGCTAGAACACCTCCCATATGAAGACAGGCTGAGAGTTGGGGTTGTTCAGCCTGGAGAAGAGAAGGCTCTGGGGAGACCTTATAACCCCTTCCAGTACCTAAAGGGGGCCTACAGGAAAGATGGGGAGGGACTCTTTACCAGGGCATGTAGTGATAGGACGAGGGGTAATGGTTTTAAGCTGAAAGAGCATAGATTTAGATTAGGTATTAGGAAGAATGTTTTTACTGTGGGAGTGGTGAGACACTGGCACAGGTTGCCCAGAGAAGCTGTGGCTGCCCCATCCCTGGAGGTGTCCAAGGCCAGGTTGGATGGGGCTTTGAGCAACCTGGGCTGGTGGGAGGTGTCCCTGCCCATGGCAGGGGGGTTGGAACTGGATGATCTTTAAGGTCCCTTCCAACCCAAACCAGTCTATGATTCCATGGTTCTGTACTCCATCCTTTTCTTTCAATTTTTTTCAATTTGTGGAAAACAAAACTAATCTATATTGTGCCCAAGGAAGTATTGAAGAGTGAACACAATTCTGAAGCCCAATAAATGGGGGTTTCAGCTGAAGGGCAGGAGACCTTCTTGGTTTGTACATATTGTTCAAATGTCTACTTAATGTACAAAACAGCCATGCCTCCTACAAACTTGAACAGACACCCTGTTGTAAATGGTTTAATATCTTCTCTCCAACAGCAACCAAAAGAGGATATCCAGGGAAGAATATCAAATAAGGCAAGCCAACAATGATACTTTTCCAACCTTCAATAATTTGCCATTCAAACACAACTTGAGCCCCACATGGGGATTTCCTATTTAAGAACCTTGATGGGTTTTGCTGTGTGAACTGCTTCAACACCCTCGACTATAACCTCAAGGCATTTGTGAAGACCTGCAGCCACAAGTTCCAGCCTAGCTTCGTGCTGGGATCCCACCTCCTTTCTCCAATTCAGCCTTCTATCTGATAGCTTCACAGCGTGCTTCCTACTTGTGGTGGAACAAACAGGCTGGTCTTACCACACTCACACTATTTACACAGACAATAGCTGGATGCAGCCCCTCAAGCAAGCAGTTGGAAGGGATCTGCTGCCTTGGAATTAGCACGTATTGCAAAGACCAAGTGAGGTACAGAATGTAGTAGAAGAAGATGCCAACATATTGCAAGCACTGTAAAAAACAGAACGATGATGTTTCCCAATTATCAGTGTAATATGAAAACAATTGACTCTATAAAGTCAGCAAATATTTGATGAGTTTGGAAATGCCTTTAAAATGTCAATCTTAAAAAATATTTCTTTGCTTTATAATCTTTCTCCTCAACTCTGTCCATGTACCACTTTTAACTTTATTTCTTCTATGACTCTGAAAGATGGACTCTAGGCCAAATACCAAAGACTAATAGTGTCCAGAGAATAAAAGACATTGAAATAGTCCTCTTTTTTCCTGTTCCTTCAAGAAAAGCATTTTGTCCATTGCCAACATGATAATGCACAAAGCATGCCAGGGGCAGTAAGTGGAGCTCTCACGGAAACAAAGGATAATTTTTTCATATTGTTGATAACAAAAGAAAACGCTTACTTAATATGAAGTGATACACAAAACAGATTTGCAGATAGAAGAATCAGCTGCAATCCTGAGCAGTCGCAGTATCTCAGTTTCAATTAAAAGAGGTGAAGTTCTAAAGTGCAGAGAGTTTCACTAACTACCAATTAAATAGTGCTGCCAAAGGGAAAAGGAAAATGAGGAATGAGATGTAAAACATTGCCCGTGCCCTTTGTTACACAGAGACGTTCATTTCTTGTACAATGAAAGGATATCTGTCTCGGTGCAAAGCCACTGTCCAGCCCATTTATAATTATTTTGTGGCTTCTTTTGCTGAATACAAAAAAGGAATAGAATTTTTTTGGGGGGGAAAAAAAAAGGTACTCCTTATCCCTTTTCACAAAGTCTCTACGCTTCCTGTATACACCATGGGAACTGCACCTCTTTTTTAGCAGTTTCCAACAGATATCACTAAAGAAAGCTTAAGTGACAAGTAAAGTAAATTCCTTTTGTTAACCCATTTCGCAGAGAGTTTCACGCATAGGTTCACTGCTTCAGGTCTTCGATTTCCTGCATGTCAGTCCTTGCACCGGTCTGTTAGAAGCACAACAATCCTTATTCCACCCCACCAGATCCACAGCTGATTATTTGGAGACAATACAGAGATTTGGATTCCTCTTTATATGAGTTTTCTGTCTCATTTCTAGTACTTTTAAGAATTTTTGTCCTCTATGTTAATGAGTGCAGGGTTGGTCCCTCAATACTTAGTCTTGTTTTTTTCAGTCAGATTAACTGCCAATTAGTGATAATTGGACCTGGCAACATTTCTGTTGATGGACACATATGTACCATGAGACAGAATGAGAGTGCTAATTAATTTCAGATAGGTTACTCCCGGCTGTCAATTTTTCTTTAAAGTCTAGGTGTGTCCACATAATTCTTACTTCAAATTAAGTTGGTCAGAAACTATTCAGTCTCAAATGTAAAACTGGACAGTACAGTTAAAATCACTGTAGTTAAATCTGAACAAATATTGACTTCTCTGTGTGTGGATGGGTCCATTGCCAGCTGGGACCCTTTTTTTTGTTCATCTACTCAGCAAGTCACTGCTTAGGGGTGAAACTATCCTAGTCTGTTTGCAGTTCCTTCCATTTCTCAGTTCCTCTGCAGGCTGCTGCAGCATTTGAACTGCAAAGACTTTAGGGCGATGCTTAAATCAAAAGATGTAGAGAAAAGGGAAAAGGCTTTAATTGTTAGTTTGATAGGTTCTATACAAATATTTCTCCTAGTATTGGGCTCTGAGAGGCTAAAAACAAATCTAAAATCGAAGCCCCTTTAACATTTACTGCTCTTATCTTTAATAGAAGTGAAAGAATTAATATGCCAGACCTTGGAGACCTCATAATAGTTTTAAATAAAGTTTGAAACGTAGCCAGTCATCTTTCACGGCAGAATTTTGAAAGCTGTTTTATAAGCAGGTACTTCAAGTTCTGTGGAGCTCATGTTTTAGACGTGTTTCTCCAACGTTAAATTGTCTCTCTGTAGTTAAAGTCTAAGTAAGGAGGCCTTTCAGCTCTTGCTGTATTTTTTTTCTTTCAGTGAAATATTGAATTCTTTCTTAGGACAACAGAGTTTAATCAGTCTTTCAAACTTTCTCAGTAATCTAATTCAAGGACATTTCCACCTTTTTAACCAGGCTATCAATAAAGGTCATGGAAGAATGCTGGCAAAAAGTTCAATAAAATAAAATAAAATAAAATAAAAATATATAATGTTTTTAATTGATTGCTATTTTTCCCCTAGTATTTTGCAAACTGGAAAATATACTTTATACCCATAAAGGCTTTACACCCTGTAATTATGACAGCTTTCAGAAAGTAGAAGTTATACTATTAGCCACCACAGAAGTTACAAGAACCACAATAAAATGCAATTTAAAATGTTATCATCTCTATCTGATAATTTACTGGAGGGTGTACCTTATTTCCTTCAGCTGCTTCAGTAGGTAAAGTGACTTCTTTCTGAAAGCAAGTATCCTAAATATTAGAAGTCTGACAAGTAACACCACACTTAAATACTCTCTAGAATAAAAGAATCAAATCTCATGCTTGTAAGTCAAAGAACTGGTCTGCAAAATCCCAAATCAATATAATAATTAAGCATTTTTAAAATGATTTTTAACTTTGTGATATTCTATTCCAATTCTGCTTTTATATTTGATAGAGTATAAGGAAATGTGCAAGTCCTTGATTTCCTCTCCAATGAACACCACTGTTCCACTTCAGAGTTCTAAGTGACACTGTCACGGCCAGGATGGTCCAGAATCTTGACCAAGATGTTTTCCAGTGAAAAAGAAATATTATAGTTGATAAAACCAGATTATTTTTTTAAGTGGTGATTTTGTTCTAGTGTAAATAGGGAAATCTGAAAGTGATTAATTTCACTTGTCTTGCCTTCTTTCACTGCTGTATAAAAGTTTCATTATATTTTATTTTTACTTTTGATAGAAAATAAAATACACTGGAGGTTCTGAAACTCTTTAATTTTCATCCACAGAAAGTTTTAAAGGTTCGGAAATTTTGTGAAAGAAATATACATAGAAAGAGCTTGATTTCTTATCAACTCCAATAAGGATATCGACCATAGACACAACAAAATATATATTCCATAGAGTCAGGTGACAGTAAATTTTACAGCTTGCTCCCTCTCCTCCTCCAGGAAAAATGGATCTGTATTTTGCTGTTCCTTCAGTGCATATACCAAGATGACAATGTAACCTGATTTGTTTAAGATCATGTATCAACAGAGATGATGGAGTCACACACCCTACAGAATTTACAACATAAACTGATTTACATGTGTCACAGAAGATATGAAGTGCAGCAAAACAATTGTTGAGTGTTGAAAATGTAGTCTATGTTTAGGTTTAATTTATTTAAAGCTTTTTATGTCATGTCATTTGTCCTTTCCCCGACAAATAAAAATAGCACAAATTTTCTTTTCCTCCTTTTTTTTTTTCCCCCTTTAAAAAAAGTCTTTCTTTGGTTCAATTTTTATGTGTTTTTATGTGCATAGCTAAATCAGTCAGCCTCTGCTCAGCAGTTAAGGTAAACCAGTGCAAGAAAAAAGAGTAGGCATTTTTCGTGTTTGGGGTTTTTTTTGTTGTTTGTGTTTTTGTCTGTTTGTTTGTTTTTGTTTGTGGTTTGTTTTTTGGGTTTTTTTTTTAATCTTCGAAGATTTTGTTTCTATACATATACCTATATATCTGTATAAATCTCCTGGATGAAACTCAGCCTACCCCTGATTCAGGCCCTCTTTCACTGTAACTGTGTAAATCTGGAATATTAGGATGGGACAGGAGATCTGGTCTACCTAACATTTGTGCCAGAGGTCAGTCCATAGCCAAACAAGAAGACATGGGCAATCAGAGACCTCTTGAAGGAAATCCACTGTATGTAATATAATTTCCTTGATCCATTGGCTGCACTGTCACCTCTAGAGAGCCGAACACTTTGCTGAACACTATGAACTGTTCTTGCCTGCACTGAGAGTTTGCCTCCCTGCTCATTTGGGGTCCAGCTTGCTCAGTAATCTTTAGAAGGACATGGGACAGCATGGGAGCAAAGACACATATCCTATGACTGTGCTCCATCCTGCTGGCTATGGTGTACCCCAATTAAAGGCACTTTCTATTCCTCTTCTTGTGGATGAGAATGGTTGCAAACACACATTCAAGAGACATAAGGCCCAAGCGAAAGTAGGCAAACAAGAACCCAGTTTGAAGGTAAAAACTGTGTCAAACATAGAATCATAGAATGGTTTAGGTTGGAAGGGACCTTGAAGACGATCGAGTTCCAACTCCCCTGCCATAGGCAGGAACACCTCCCACTAGACCAGGTTGCTCAAAGCCCGATCCAGCCTGGCCTTAAACACCTCCAGGTGGAAAGAGAAAGCTCTGGACCAGAAAGCATTCCGCATTTTTTTTGGTTTATCATCCAGCCTAATAGGAGACATTGAACCTCCTCAAAAGCTTTCCATAACTTGTTTTTGTTGGCAACAATCATCCATAATTGTTGAAAACAATCATCCGTGCCTGGAAAAGTTGTGGAGTGTCCATTGTTGGAGATACTCAAAAGTCATCTGAACATGGTCCTGCTTGATCAGGAAGGTTGGAGCAGTTCATCCCCAGAGGTCCCTTCCAATCTCAACCATCCTATGCTTCTGTGATATGCCCTTGGGTGCACATGTTCATGTGTAGTAATGGATTAGTTGATTACTTAGTACAGCTATTTCATCATATATGTTATTTAATAAATTTAGAGATAAGTCCACAGCACCTCAGAAAAGATCATACTAAACCCATTGTGCAGTGCACTGTACAAGAAGAGAAATTGTTAACTTCCCTTTTCCATACCACAGGAATTAAAGGATCATTGATCACAGTTTCTTCTCACCACCACCTACATGGTAATGAAATTTGAAAGCCTGCACCAGTACAGACTGAAATTTCCCGACAATGATGGAAATCGAGGGACTTCTCCAGCCCTTCCTGTGGGAGGGTGCTTGTTAGACATCTCACAGAATTTGGCTCTTGCAACCACATTGGTAGTCATCTGTGCATCAGGTGCACGTACACTTATAGGCTTATACCAGGTAACAACCGTCTGACTTTCTTTCTTGAAACACAATATTTAGTACCTTCTTTAATGCATGTTATTATTCAGTCTCACATATATATATTCCCTTGGAGAATTTTTCTTCTGCTGAAAACTTTTTGATGCCTGTGTAGTCGTCTAACTTGGTTTTGCTATGAAACCGAAGTCCCTGAGAATTCACAATACCTATAGGCCCCAACTGTTCGAGTGAAATTCATTAATATTTTCCAGCAAAAGTAGTCTTCTGTATTCCATTCATCTTGGGATAGGAGGAAACACTTACTACATTGCATAAACTGAATAATAAAAGGTAGCTACCAGCTACAAAGAAATAAGTTAAGCAGGCAAAAGAAAAAATTATGAAAGCAGGTAAAACATCTTTCTACCATCTATTCTACCAGCTATTATTTTTTTCCTAAACTTACAATACATAGCAAAAACTTTTTGCTGCAAATGACCCATCTTAATTGTCTTCGTGAGATCCCTATATACAAGCTCCAGATACATTCAGGTAGTGAAGGAAAACCTTGGGAAATAAAAAGTTTATCTCCTATGCAAAACGTCTCTATAAAAATGAAATGCTTAGTGAAAGACAATGGCAGTTACTTTATTCTTTTCATTCTGAAAAATCAAAAGACTTTAAAAACTGTTAGAGAGACATGTCTGAAAACAAAACACAACAAACCAGATGTCACCGTAAAATTAAGGCTCCACAGACAAATACTCAAAAGTCCTAAAATGCAAACCTAAGTCTAAATGTGTCGCTTTACAACCACCCCTAGTGAAATACATCTGATGCATAATACATTTTTGCTCAACACATAATTAGCTGTTGGAACCCGTTGCACCAAATTAACATTGAACTAAGACCTTGGCATAATTCCAAAATGTATTGGGCATTCCTGTGTAGGTATTGATGTGGCCCTATTCAGCAGGAATGCCCCACTAACCCATCCTGGGAGGCAGGGAAATATCATTATTCTTCCAGCTGTTGAAAATCCAATCACAGAGCAAACTAAGTGACTTGCCCAAAGTCAAATAGGAAACGTCTAGAAGAGTGAAGACTTCTCAAATCTTCTGAGGGGCAACAAATAAACACAAAGTTTTCTGTCACCATGCATGGGCATCCTTATTTTAACCTCATCCTTTGAAACCACTGCCACTGACTGTGCAGGGACACTCATCACCTCAACGTACTGAACTTTGCCGTGTGGGAAGCGCTGAGCATCTAAATGTGCAAATGCAGAGCGAGAGGTGTTGGCCCTAACCTCATGGTCATTCCTTCTCTTCTCCCACAGAACTACCCTGCATCCTCCATCAGCCTGATGTAGCCCACTTTCATGAAGTCCTAGTTCACCCTTGATTCCCCCATGATATGAGAAGCCTCCGTTCCCGATGCCGCTTTCAGCTCTGCCCTGCGCCAGTCTCCTTCCTATGCACAGACTCAGGGACCACATGGGAAGGGCTTTCCCTGAAGGACTGCCTCATCCTGCTACTCAGCACAAGCGCTGCAATGGCATGGATTAATAGCTTGTGAAGAGCTCAACCTTTCCTCTTAAAAAGAAAATGCTTTTGGGGATCAATATAAATTAAATTGAGGATCAGCCAAAGCAGCGCTGTTTTGCTGAGTCTGGAGCAGAGAGCTGCCGTGGGGCAGCCCACTGAAGTCTGCGTCAACACGCAGCGGCATGTCCCCAAAAAGACAACTGTGCTGTCACCTTGGGGCAGTTTGAAGCTTCAGTCTGGAACCTAAAGCTAAGCTTACTGAAGTGTAAGCAATTTTGTACTAAAAGAATTTTTCTACTCATTACATCAGAAAAAGTTTATTTTTAAATGGAAAATTTTCAATTTCAAGCATTTGGAAATCAAATGCGACCTATGCATTCTGTTTAGCTTTATTTGTCGATGTTTCAGTGATTATTTTTATGTAAAGCTCCCCCTAGTCACAGAATGATCTATAGCCATTTTGTAGAGATAACTAATGCACGTTCTAATGCCATTAGACAGAAGCTGACACTCAGCCCTTCACATTTCAGTTGAGAGCTATGAAACTTATTATAGTATCTACACCCCTTTTCTATTTTAGAGAAAAATGTCCAACATACACCCTCAGAAACAATACATTTATTTTTATAGAGACAGAAAAGAAAAAAAAAAGAACAAAAAGCAATATAGTCCAAATTACAACTGAAAATCAATCATTATTAAAATTCATAACAGCATGGAAACGACAGGGTGATTTGGGGGTTCCCTGAGCTAACTGGACAATACAGCCAACCTATAATGAAAAAGAGTTATCAAGAAATGGCCAACACAGCAAGCAAATTTTGCATATGCCAACTTGAAATTACTATTTTTCTATTCCGCCTGCTCTAAGCTTAGGGTCTGATAACTGAAAATAATTCTGCAGAAACAGAAGGAGATAAGGATGATCATCTGTCTGTACACTACACTAAATCGAAACACTCTAATCTGATAAATAATATTGGATTTTTATTATTAGATTATTACACATTATTCCAATGAGCTCACCCTCCTCCCTGCAGTTCTATTTCCCATAAATACCCAACTGCAGCACAATCCAGACTGTAACTTGCCGCTAATTGCCTTTTTCTTTTTTGTGGCTTATACCAGATCACTTATATTTTCTTGATTTCTCCAATATTTTCATTTAGAGATTCAAACAACTAAACTAAAACCATCAGTTAAAAATCTTTTTTCTTTCACTTATTGATATTTTTCTGTCTATTTAAATATTTGCTTTTGTGGACAAAATTCTGTCATTCCTTCTTGCTGTATACCAGCCTTTTATCTTATATCATGACTACACTGTATTGACAATGCAACAGTCATAATATACATTTAAATATTTTTTTTCACTTTGATAGTCTTTTGTTTTATTAAATTTAATTACAGAGCACACAAACAAAATGACAGTCTATATCAAAAATGTTTCATGATGTGGAATAAGAAAAATCAGATAAAATAGCATATTAGTAAGGCAATTTCTGCTAAAAATATTGCTTACACTATTATCTCCAGCACTTTCTGAATCTCTGCTTTAAGCTAGATTACTTCATGGTTTTAATAACTTTCCTTACAAAATTATTCTGAGGCAGAATATCTTTACAATGACTTTTTTTTTAATCAATATTAACCTCTAATATTTCCTTTTCTTAATCTCACCTCATTTGTTTCAGTTCTGTATCTTCAGATTTACTATGATCAAGTCAATCAAGAAATTTCTTTAGGTGTACGATACTGGTGCTCTGAAGGTGATTATTGGGCAAGTAAGCAAAACAAACTTTTCATGTGTCATTTTACATGTTTGTTTGTCTCTTTTTGAAGAGCATTTCCACAGAATCATAAAATTATTTAGCTTGGTAGAGACTTCATGAAGTCATCTGGCCCAAGACCCCGTTAGCCCAAACCCAGTTAGACCAGGTTGCTCAGGGTTTTTGTTCAGCTGAATTTTGAGCATCTGCAAAGATGGAAAGTCTTAAAGCTTTCTGGGCAACCTGTTCCAATATCTGACTGTCTCCATGGTAAAATGCCTATGCTTATGTGTAACGGTAATTACCCATGTTCCAACCTGTGTCCTTTGTCACTTGTCCTACCACTGTGCACCACCAAAAAACATTTGGCTTCATCTTCTCTATCCCCTTTACCCCCATTATGCAGTTGCAGACAGCATTAACATCCCCTATTAGCTTTCTTTTACTAAAGCTGAACAGACCAAGTTGTCTCAGCTCTGCCTGTATGTCATGTGCTTCAGAGTAATTTTAGATTATTTTCCCGTTTATTTTGTTTAATTTGATTTTGTAGTGGCCATAAATAAATATGTGTCTGTGTATATACATGTATATATGTATACACAAACATACACACACACACACACACATATATACACACACACATGCACATAAATTTTAATCAGGAATGATAGAATATTCCAACATCAAAAAGCAAATAGCATTATGGAACTGCAAGTTGTCACTACATGTGTCACTACATGTACATGTCTAGAAAAAATATTCAAGTTTTTCCTTCAAAGTCTTCTACTTCTGTGTGGACAACATTGACAGGCTAGAAAGAGCCAGGCTGTAACCTCACCCGTAGTAAGAGGCAGCATGGAGATGTCCCACAAAATGGGCAGAAACCAGTCTGAAAGTGACTCACCATTTAGTCTTATTTCTTAACCCCTACCACTGAAGGAACTAATTATGCCAACACTCTTTGTGATATGGCCTTTCTTTGCAGCTGGTTGCCCATCCTCTGCAGCACAGGTGAGAAGAGCACTCAATGATCTCTCTTCTCCTCCAAACTTGTCAGAGCTGGATGGAGCAGCAAGGAGGACAAGCGACAAATGAAGGTGACAGAGACTTTGCTATCCCACAATCTGATAGGAGATGCCCCACATAAAGAGATACTAATCTGAGGCATAACTTTCTCCATTGCCCTGTATTCCTATAAGCATATTTCTGCTCTGCTTGTGGGAAGTAACTGGCAAGAAGCCACCATGGACATCCACAATCAGAAAAGACTTGAGAAGGATACTCGGGGATGATTTTACTCCCATTTATTCCCTTAGGATGGACGAGTAAGGACAAATGCGGCCAAAAGGAAGGTGAAAACAAAGCAGCAACTCACCCAACCCAAAGCGAGACTGGTTTCCATGTCATGCTGGAAGACAGCATTCGCATGGTTCAGAAGCTATTTTGTGTCACTACATTTGGTGTCTCATTTCTGCAGCTACAACTGAGAAAATATGCAGTTGAACTACAGAACACACTAGGTTCCCAGCAAGGTTTGGCACCGCACATAAGACATCACACTGGCTCCGAGCCGACAGCAGACTATGTTTAACAACTAATGATATACATTACCATAGCCTTGACACTAAAAACACTTATCTAGTGCCAATCATTCTGTTGCCATTTAAATGCATATACATCTTGGGATGGTTTCCATCCATGCTGGCAGCCAAAATGTAATGAATAAGGAGGCTCCACTTTGTAGATAAATAAAAGCAAATGTGGGATGTACCTAAATGGATTTGACAGATTGTAGGAATAATTTAAAAATATAAGAGTGCAACACAGAAATGTTGGCATTACCCATAATGAGGACAAGAATTCATGAATTATATGCTGTTTGCTAGACCACAAAATCAGGAGAAAGTACCATAGATGTTCAAGTCCTTCAATTTACACAGTAGTAAAATAACTAAGTCCTCATATTTAGTATTCATTTAATGCCTCTTCATTTGTAAAGCCCTAAGCTTTCTACACAAAAAAATGATTCTGAGCATGAAGCCCAGGGCAATGAAGCAGCTTGTTTCTTCTCACATGGAAAACCAGCACATAACTAGGAGGACAGAAGGCAAAAGATGTTGTAGGCCATATCCCAAACTGTGAAAGAGCAATGCAATTCACCTCCCAGGGATCCTCCACTAGGACTCTTAGCATTGCATCCTATTGAGCAGCACTAAGCATCCCTCCTAATATCCACAAGTAGTCATCCCCTTGGTATTGGCATGGTTCTGTAAATAAATATATCCGAAAAGTCAAAGTATGGAAAGGAGGAACTATCTCATGAAAAGATAAAAACTAGGCAGCCTTTTTTAACACATATGATTTTATTACTTTGCTTATCACAAGTGTGTTGTATTTCAAAGACTGTTAGTTTAGACAAGATACTTTATTTACTCAGCTCGGTAAGAAAACCAGAAGGGTGCTACAATAGAAAAAAGAGCAAATAATCAACATAGATTAGAATTTTTATTCAAAAAACAAAACACCTTGATCAATAGCCTCCAAACTACCATTAAACTCTTAAAATAACCTATTGGTTTTCCTTGTGCTTTTTTTCCTTGTACTTTTTCTGGCTGTAACAACTTATTTTTATCTTTTATCACTATTACACTAGAAACGGTGACCATCTTTCTGTGCTATGTTTATATAGGGCATTGTAAAAGTATGGAAGTGCAGTTTGATGTTATTTGAAAAAGAAAATCAAAAACTGCATCAGTGATATCTACCATTTCAACAGTCTGACCTGAATTTGAATAATTTATTGCATTCTGTATATTGGGGTTGTACCCTTTGATGACTAAGGAAAATAGAATATCAATAGTAAAGAAAAATCATGTAGAAGAAAACAGGTGTTTAAGGGAAAAAAAATATATAGAGAAAAAAAACTGGTAAAAATTATTAAAAAATCAAAACAAAAAGCCCCTCTAGGAACTTTATAGCAAATACACTGCTTTCAAATACAGTGCTACCTGCGGTGTTCCAGGCTAGAGCACAAAGGAATGAACACAGTCAGTGTTCATTTACATTAACTGTATTTATTCTGTGCTCAGTTAGCTTTTTCTGGAAAAAGTACTGTGCAGTGCACCATTTCAAAAGCATTGATCTAAAAATCTTGGAAAAAAGCTATTGAGAAAAGTGTAAAACAAATACCATGTTTGCTTGTAACATGGCCCAATAATTTTACAGATAGAAAAAATAATAATATATTCATACCACAGTAACCAAATAATATGCTAAGTTAAAACTGTGAAATTTAGTATGCAAATTGCTTGCAGAATCTATGATTAAGAAAGGTAAACATGTGTAATAAAATTGTATTAAGCTATATCAAAGCCACACTATTGGAAAAAAAATCCAAATAATATGGCAGAATTGAGCCCAAGGAGGCAACTTTATCTTTCTTATAGAAGAATAGAAAAAGATAAGCATTAAGTTTATGCATGGGAACTATGGAGATGATAGTAAATACTGTGGAGATGTAGATATATTGAATGTGGAGATATTAAATACTTTGAAAGGATATTAGTGACCCCAAAAGATGGTTGTGGTAATCAGCTGGTTTTAATACTAAATAACATATAAGTATAAGAAGCTTTAGTTAGTACTTTTAGTATTTCATTTTAACGTGGTTATTCACAGAACCTCTTGGGTCTGGGATATCCAACGTGGTAGATGTTATGCAGGTACGTGGTTGTCCGTGGGGTTCCTCAACTCTTGTTGAAAATCAGGCTGCTCTAATGCTGCTGCATGTGGGACACCCAAACCCCATAAACACTCCAAAGCACAAGCCTTTGTTGAAAATGTTGATTAGCTAGAAATAGTAACAGCTTGTGAATACTCAGGGAACATCGCACTGATGAAAATAGACTACTACACCACCTGAGCAGGAAGTGACCTTTTAGGAGTTCACTGTGGCAATTATTCATTAATATAGACTAAAACATTAATTACCATGCAAGCATTCTCTGTAAACAGTGTGCATGCAAGTGAAGACAATCAGAAATTATTTTACTTGCGCATGCTAAGCTTGAATTGAAATACTTTATACTAATGTGATGATGTATCTGTATTCTTATTGTACAAAATAATACTACCTCTCAACTAGCATGGGCCTAAAACATGTTGGATTTTTTTCCTGTACATTCACGCACTTCTGCCAATATAGCAACAAAAGGGCATCTGAAATGGATAATAGAGGGGTTTAAGTTGTATCAATCGTGGGTCAATGAGGAATTTAAAGACTGATTAAAAAAATAACAGTGGGGTTCTGTACCTTCTGGTCAGCCTACACACGCATATGCACCCACACACATTTAGAGACAAATGAAGGAAAGCTGGATTACAAGCACTGAAGCAATGAATTAATTCAATTAACATATCTTTAAGATGTCACCATACACACTGCATATCCATGCTGATTCAGAACACCGAGCTAGCAGGTATACTGCTCACTTTCTTCCACAGGGAATGGACTGCTATTATTTGCCAGGATGACCAAACTGAATATGTGACATCCCGCTAAGAGAGTAAATGACCCCAGCTCTTTTATAAGCATATTTGTGATGATTATTATATTAATGAGTCCTCCTTCAATAGGGTCAGAGCATGAAAATGCACTTAAAAAAAACTGAGATGTATGGAAAGCTATTTACTCCAGAAATTAGGAGAAAAACTGTCATCCATGCTCTCTTTCCATCCTTTCATCATACACCCAAATCCAGTAAATCTATGATTAATGCCACAAGCACCTCTAATAATATGTAGGGATCGCTAGCTTTGCTGATTCAAGTGACCTGAATTCACCGGTGATCGCAACAAAAAAAACACGTTTTCTCACACTCTAAAGACCAAGCTTTGAAAGGAATAACATCAGCACCCAAACTGCACCTGAAAACAAACAAGAAGCCAGCATTAAAGAGACTTTTTCAATGGCATGAATGTGTATTTCTCAGAATACCTTTGGATAAGCAAGTTTTATGAAGACAAAAATAGCAGGGCAGTTAAAAGGCTTAACTTGGTTTGTCTTGAATCTCATTTATTAGAGGGATACATCTTATCTACTTAGAGATATGTCCTTAGTATCACAGCAGGATATAAATAAAGGCCTCCTACATTATTGTTAGACAGAATCCTCATAATATTAGTAGAATACTATATGTCTTACTGCTATTAAATGAGCTCCCACTGATTTTAAATTTCATTAGGCTCATAAACTCCTCCAGTTGGCAGAGAAATTACATTTTCTGATTTCCAAAGCTGCATAATGAGTCATGACCTATCCTTTCCCTTTGTCTCCTCAGAATACCCTTCTGTTGGCTAATCTCCCCCATATTTTCAATTTTCCCCCAACGCTCGTATGGGTATTTGCACACACACACAGGTAATATTGCAGAGCATTCAGCGTTGGTTTTTTTGTTCCAGAGTTCAGGATGCCTTATCTAGGCTTCCCTGCAGTCACTACAAGCAAAAGCAGCAGAGGAAAAGGCAGTTTCATATCATATGTCTCCTGTCTTTGATTAATCTGCAAGCCGCCCATTTTAATGACTCCTCATAAATAATTCAATTTCTAATTATGCTATAAGCCCCTTAACCTGGAGAGGAATAAAGAAAGGTAGAAAGGGAGGGGAAAGGGATGGGAAAAGTGCATATGTTGGATCAAACAATGCCTGCAGCAACTGAGCTACTCTTACTAAGCTATTCTGCCCATGCAAGGTGCATCTCCTGCCCAAACCTTTAAGTATTTCTGTAATAAACATGACAGGATTACATACAAAGTTGGAATTGAAGACAAGCATTCTGGAACCTGCTTCTTTTCCACCCACTTTGCCTTTCCAGAAGGTACACACATGAGCGAGACGTGCTCTTGCTCTAGGTAAATTGACCGCGCTGAGCTCTCCTCTGCTGGTGGGACCAGCCCCATGCCCCTGCATGTTGCCCTGACCAGACTGGCATGGGGTAACCAGCCACAGAAGAACCTCTGCTTTTGGTTCTTGCTCTTCATTTCTCCTCTTTGAACTCCTTGATAATGACTAGGGAATCACATACTGGCTACTCTATTTTTCCCTTGCAACTTGTTGCCTGAAGTCATGAGATAGGAACTGCCTCTCCTCCCTCTTCTCCAGGGAACATTCATGCTCCCCTGTGGACAGAAGAGCCAGGACTTTGGGAGGAAACCATTAGCTATCATCACATGAATGACACCTGGCTTCTACCAAAACAGAAGTTCTGCAGCTCCCTTTGCACTCAGGTCTCACTCTTCTGCTGCACAAAACTTTGCTGCCAAATCAGCCGCCAGCTACAGACACTGTTGTTTTTTTTCCCTTTTTTGCTTTAATCAAAATGCATCCGACATACAAAAAGCTGGTCAAGGTACAACTGACAGCACACAGACAGCTGAATGATCTCCTCCTACCTACAACTATTTTTTAATTGCGAGGAGGTCTCTCAATACACAGCAGAGCATCTGCTCATTAGCACTACAGTGCTATTTCTCCTACTGACACTTTCTACCCCTCCTCTTCTCCGATCTTTAACAACTATTCCTAAAGCACTTGCACATTGCAAACTCTGTGACCTGTGGGGCTGGATTTATACTGTGCATATTAATGCATTTCTTTCTAAAAGTTCCTTAAAAGAATAATCAGCAATCCAAATTCACTGTGGCTTTTGTCCAAAACCCCCAAGATTTGTTTTGAATGGCAGCTATTTGGTTTGTCTTGATTCCTTCCTGAAACAGTATTATATATTGATGCTGTATACAGAGCTTGTGGGCTTCCACATTTCTAATTTTAGAACTCAGGCTACAGAATTCAGCCCACGCTGTTACATAGGCCAAAGCTCATTGTGCCAAAGCTGCTGCAATGGTATTTTATGGAAGATAATGATAAAATGCTACAATTGTATTAATGAGTTAGCAATCAGAAGGGTATGGGTATTGCCTGCATTACAGAACACAGTTCATCTGAGACCACATATTTTGACTTATCTTGTTTTTTTTACATCCAAATACCGCAGTAGTTAATAAAAGTTGGGAAAGTATACAGGTTGCCCATCTTTAGTCTTGCTGAATCTTGTGATATATATGGCCCATCACCACTGTAACTGAAGCTGTATCTAAGTTGTTGTGCTGTTTTTTGGCTGGGATGGGATAGAGTTAATTTTCTTCATAGTAGCTAGTATGGGGCTACATTTTGGATTTTTGCTGAAAACAGTGTTGATAATACAGGGGTGTTTTAGTTACTGCTAAGCAGTGCTTACACAGAGTCAGGGCCTTTTCTGCTCCTCACCCCACCCCACCAGTGAGTGCTCTGGGTTTGCATAAAATTTGGGAGGGGACACAGCTGGGAGAGCGGACCCCACCTGACCAAAGGGATATTCCGTACCATATGATGTCATGCTCAGTTTGTAAAGCTGGGGAAGAAGAACGAAGGTGGGGACATTCGAAGTTACGGCGTTTGTCTTCTCAAGTAACCGTTATGCGTGATGGAGCCCTGCTTTCCTAGATGGCTGAACACCTGCCTGCCCATGGGAGGTAGTGAATGAATTTCTTGTCTTGCTTTGCTGTGTGTGCAGCTTTTGCTCTACCTATCAAACTGTCTTTATCCCAACCCACAAATTTTCTCACTTTTACTTTTCCATTTCTCTCCCCCATCGCACCAGAGGGAAGCGAGCGAGCGGCTGCGTGGTGCTTAGTTGCTGGCTGGGGTTAAACCATGGCAGTCCTTGACAAGGAACATTTCCAAATGCTTTGATGCAGGCACATATCCCAACCTGCCCTGGGGCCAGACCTACACACATGTTGCTGTTTCATCACTTACAGAGTCCTGGGTGTTTGTGGAAAGGGAACAGGAGATACAGACTAAAAGGGAGTCACATCATATGCCTGTGCCCAGGCTAGGTGTGACCAGCGTGACCGAACTTTGAACGCACTGGTATTCACCAAATCCTTGCAAAGTAACACAGATAAGTATTTCCTCTTCAGGCGTCAACCAATGCAGAACTAAAATGTTTATCTCTACTTGACACAGCTTATCCCAGGAACATCCTGAAGACTAGAAACTCAGTCTGAGATCAGGTCACCTTCTAATTACATCTCTCTGGGACTTCTATGCAAGCAATGTTACTGATGCATCCCATGACTTTACTAAGAAGGTAGCCAGACAAGGCTCACTGTCACATGTGCACCATACAAGTCATCCTAGCATCCCACCTATGAACACTTCTGAAAATAAGGAACATGACAGAGATGATATGTTCTAAGACTTCATTTGTCTACACTTCCAGCATAGTTATAATGAAATAGGCAGAAGATACAATGGGTGATATAGCTGACTTCAGATGCTTAAATATTAGGTGCCTTGTCTGAACTAGTTATCCATGCTCCATCTATGGAAAGAGAGGGCGCTTCCAGATGTTCCCTGGAGACACGTATCTCTCTTCAACTTCTGAAAAGGAAGGGAGATGCAACTAATTTAGAGATATGTCTATTTCGACAGTTTTAAGTCAGATGAACCTTACCCTGCAAGTGATTAGACTGAAAACACACAAGAAATCAGTAGCAAAGCAAAATCTTCAACCAGTGTTACCCATGACTGAGGCTAAAGCTCTAAATATTGTACCATTGTTCCATGTCCCCATCCAACAAAAGCTCATGTATAAATATGTGCTGCTTTTTTTTTACATTATTCCATTTTCACATAGACCTCATTAGGACTGTTCATAAGCATAAAATTAGCATAAAGCACACTTGGTTCTTTCCAAGTCAGGGCCCAAGTGAAAGCAAACAGAGAAAAAAGGTTTTAAAATTATAAATATTTATAATTCCTTAGACTATGTTAAAGCATATCCTGGTTGTAAATACCATGTGTATCAAATGTTTTCTCCTGGGCTAGGTTCCTCACAGAGACAAATACTAAATACACATACTAATGGGACATTGTAGATGTCCCATCCCTGGAGGTGCTCAAGGCCAGGATGAATGACGCTTTGAGCAACCTGGTCTAGTGGGAGGTGTCCCTGCCCATGGCAGGAAGGTCGGAACTCGATGATCTTTGAGGTTCCTTCCAACCCAAACCATTCTATGATTCTATGAGGATACTCCAAAGCATTCAGTGGCTGCATTCTTGAAGAATAACTAAATGAGTGCATTCCCACAACCTCAATTAGTGTTTTGGATGTTTTGTGCACTGATGATGCCCCAAACCAATGAATATATGTGATTCAGAGTTTGTACAAATATCATGCTGTCTTAAGATTTGGCAAAAACCATCCCCTTACAAAAAACACACCTTCTTCATTCTAAATTTCAGCCAGAACTGAATGACACTGGAGGGAGTTCAATTTTATGATATTGTTCTTTCATTGTATGGTATCTTCTATCCAAGACTGATTTTGTCAGAACAATAGGAATCTATTCTGAGTAGTGAGGGAACTTTTATGTTCTGTATAAACTTCAAATCTTCAATCCTTCAATTTCTCTTGATTAAAAAGAAACAACAACAAAAAAAACCCAAACCAACAAAACCCACCAAAAAAAAAAAAAGCCTCTTGCAGGACAACAGATTATTTGTTTTAATGTAAATGTGTAGATTTGGTTTGATAGAGTAATTTTTTTTCAAGAAACACCCATCAGATAAACTCTCTGGGTTTTTGTGAGCAGGTTCAGAGTGTCAGTTCTGGAAGTTCATTACAAACATCAATCCTTTATTGCTGTACAAGTAAATATAAACTTTGCACTCTGGAATCCCTTGGCACAAAGCTCAGGGGCTAAACCAGAACATAAATACCTGGCAGCTGGCACATTATGCTTCCTGAACAAGTTCCTCCAGTCTCATTACTTAAAATGTGACAATGCTAAAGACTGACATATAGATTAAAGTTATATAAAGACAATACGGTGAACTCCATGTGTGTCTTCCTTTGTGTATGCAAACTTTCATAGCAGGCTTCAGATCTGGCATTTGAATTTCATTTGGGTCTAGGTTACCCAGGGCTGAAATCTCACCATCTGTTCAGAAAATACCAGCTTTAAATGGCAAAAGCTTTACTTTTTTTAACTTTTCAGATGGTGAGGGAGAGTGCAGTACCCTGTAGGCATGTGTCTGAATCAAGTCCTATCTCTCCCAAAAAAATCCCATTCATTTTTGGAGCTAAGGTGAAACCAAAATCATAAAGACAGATTGAGAGTCTGTTTACACAGACACAGTGTGGAAACTTGACTCCAGGTGACTGTTAAGGTGGGTAAGTTACATTCTGCTTAACTTCCATCCAGACAGAATTAAAGTAGACATGGTCAACATAGCTTTTATTTATTTTTTATTATTATTATTATTATTATTATTATTTATTTTGGGAGTCTTTTAAGGCAATAAACCCTATAAAATGTAAGCCTAAGCCCAGCAAAGAGTATATTCCTCCTGCTAGTGAGAACAAGTGGCTTCCTGGTGATAATCTCCTCAACCTCCCAGCAGCCAGGGTGTACCCACTACAGAGTCACACTGGGAACCACAGCAAGCCCAGAAATCACCTGCTACAAAACCACTTGGCTAATCTGAAAACCCCACATCGCGGCTTCCTGGTTTCAAAAGAGCTAAAGGCCAAAAATATAACAAGATCTTATCTTGTGGTAGGTTTAACTTCTGCAAACCTATAAAAAGATGTACACATTTACCTAGAATTATTGAGCATTTTGCTAACAAACATATTGAAAAATGGAAGAAAGATAAAATACGTCAAAACAAGAGAGAAAGCAGAACTAAGCAGCTGAATTTAAAAATGTTTTAATCACTTTTTTATGTAAAATAAACAAAATACAAAATAAAAACCTAAACCAAACTCTTTAAGTGGTTATTTGAGTTTCCTGGCCCTTTTGAAAAGATAGCGGCCACAGAAGCAGAAAACAATGCAGCCACAATACAAACAAAAAGATCAGAAAATCCATTTACCATTCAAAAGTGAATATTGTATCTAAAGCGGCAACATGATTATGAGGGCCACACACAATAAAATGTGTAAGAATAATTTGGATTAATACATAAAAAGGGAGTTCTGTAACAGAAGCAGCATTTTTTTTTGAGCTACAAGCCTCAGAGACGGTGGGGGGGGTTGTACCCGCAGCCGGTGTTCTTACAGGACTCACACTTCAGAGGGATTTCTCCCCTGCAAAGACTGTAGGTTCCTGCCTGTGAATTCTGGAAAGTTCAAGCACAGGTTGTCAGAATAATACTGTTGACACAGGGTTGTCTGAGAAATCCTAGGTAAGTCAATTCTGGGTTTGACTGAACACGCAAAATAAAGGAAAATGCACAAAATTCTGTGTATTCATTAGGAAGCTATTACAATTTATTAGGAAAGAATTACTTCTTACAGCTTTCCATGTGCCTAAGCCAAAAACAAAACACATACACCCCCCCCCCCCAAAAAAATTAAAACGTGTAAACACATCTTCTAAAACAAATATATTAATGACCCTCTGAAATCCGCAACCACACGCCCCATCTCCTGAATCCTGTGCCATCAGATTCAGAGCCCTTCTGACAAGTTCACCAGGCATCAGCGCTCAGAAGAAAAATAAGTTTCTTTTTTCCTCCGTTATCTAATTGGTGTCTGAACAGCTCAGGCTGCAAACTAGAAGGCTGAAGCAAGCCGAGCGCGCGGCTGCCTGCCTTTGCCTGCTAGGATGGCCTTCACATTTTCTGACATTTCACATCTCACACAGTGACCAGAAGCCTCATAAAACTGTCTCCTGCTTTCTGCTCTCCCCCGTTTTCACAGTGCAGCGCAGTCACTTTTCTCACAACGATAACCCAGTAACGTTAATTCCCCCAGCAAACGAATCCTTCTTCTGCTGTCTCCAGCATCAGGCGTATCTCAGCCACTGGCTGCAGCGCTACGCGGGACACAGTCCTGACACCCAAAGCATTGCCCTTGCCATGTTAGTCACTGCAAGAGAACACACTTGAAAGATCTGGCATGAACAGATCCCTGAGTTCATTTGCAGGATTAAGGGTGTCAGTGTATTTTAGAAAAAGAATGTCATTTGTAGAGATTTCTATAAGAGTTACCACCCTTTTCCTCTCCTCAATCTATTCCTTCAGTAAACAAACACTTCACAAAACCTTATTTTCGTGAACTCACATAATAGCCATTAAGGCTGGGAATGACAAATATACATATTCCTAAGAAAATACAGAAGTCATACAAAAAAGTGCCAAGTCTGAAAATTATTTCACTAGATCTATTTCCTGCAACATATCTATAGTGATTACATTTGCACTGAATGTAGGAACGAATTCAGTTTCTTCATTTCTCATTCATTTTAATTCAACTCCAGAAGCTCTGGCTTGAATCTCATGTCTATTCTTTCTGCATAATTCTGCAGCATAGCCTGCAGCCGCGACGTATTCTGCAGGACACCCTTGGCCTCTGGCTGTGAACTTCATTTGAGAAATGTTGAGGGAGACCCTAAAGCTTCTGTTATGAGCTGGGCTGGGACCACGCCATCGTAAAGGTGCCTTTTAGATTCAAAACCTGTGAGTTTTATCCTTTAAGGGTGAAGTCAAATGTAAAATTTATTCTTATTTACTGTTTGGAAGAGATGACACATTCAATTCTATACTCAAAGAAAAAGGCACTATTGGGGTGAATTTACAAATTAGAGTGTGAGACACTATACTCTTTGTTTTGAAAGCTGTATTTGCTCCTGCTGCAGCCTGGCTAGCTCTCATATACCATGGACAGAAAGGCTTTTGAGTTAGGTGCAAAATAAAAGCTTCCCTGGTAACTTAATATTTAATGATCTCATTCATTAATATTTTTTTCTAAAGCTGAAGTAAAAGTAATTGTATTTTGTTACTGAGTTCCAAGCTACATATTCACAGTGACACCTTGGGAATAAGCACAGGGCATTCTCTTACCTTTGCGATTCAAAACTGGGTTTGCATTCTTACATGGAACAAAATGCTTTATCAATAATTCAAATAACAAAGTCAGCTGGGTATTAACTTACAACTGAAAGAGTAAACAAGCATTGAAGCTTAGCAAAATTGATTGACACTGCATTAGCAAGAGGATCCTATTCTACTGTATTACTGTGGCTTTATTTTAAGTGTGAGATATCATTAGCATCTACGAGGAGGTCATAGAAATACAGTGATTCCAAAGTATACAGCTCATCTTCCCTATGGAAGGCTGTCAGATCACAACTATGTGTGATCATAGACCAGTACTGAAACAAGAATAACTCTGTTCCCATCCGACCCTTCGTGAGAGCGACAAAAAAGATCACAGAATTTGTCCTAATGTGCTCTCCAGCATGAGCAGCCTTGCATAGCAGCAAAATTCCTTAATGCCTGAGGAACATGGCACACTGAATGACTCGACTTTATTATCTGAGTTAAAAAGCATTACACAATCCACAACACAGATCTGTCAGAAACAGTCAAGGACCGAAAGTTTTGTTAATTACAAGAAAATAAGGGGGATTGTGAACAAGAAAAATATGTTCTTTATGAAAGAACAGAAGAGAGGGTTTGGAATTTAATGGGTAAGTACTGAAATCAGAAGTGGAGAATCATTTGGATCCAGGGATAAAAAAGTTTATACTAGTCCAGCCTGCTTTTGCAGGGATGGGGAAAGAAGGCAGGGGCTTTTTTTTTTGCCAGGGTTGCTCTTCAGCTCAGTGATATAACCAAGAACTCTAAGAGAATGACCATGAACGAAGAAGGCCAAATAATCCATAATTTTCTTCTCTACGAAATCCCACATATCTATTGAAATGCACCTTAAGGCGTGCCCTTTTGAGGTAGTTATTTACTTAAATATTCTGTCAAAAAACAACCGTTACTGAACAAGGTTTTTGCAGTGTTTTGTGCTAATAACACCTTGATCAGCTGTGGAAATGAAGCAGATGCTACCTTGAAAAATGTCTCTTGTATCAATAAAAAAATAATAAAACTTGTGGTTACAAGCTCCGTGGGGAAAAAAATGTGTGCATTCCTTGCTCTTCTTATTAGCAGTTGAAAGACAAGATTTAAGACTGTGCTTCATATCTCTCAGAACTTCTCTTCAAAACTTCTTTGGACTTTACTTCCCTTCTCCATGGGGATTTTGAACTTTTTCCTTCCTAAAAATCAAATAATCAGACTGAAGAAAAGAAGCAGGGTTGTATTGTATTGCTGGGCAGGAAAGAGAGGGACCGCCAGGCTGAAAGGGAGTAATCAATGGCTTGCCATCTAATTGGTGGCTGGTAACAAGCAGAGCACATGAGGGGTCAATAGCGAGTCCAATGTTGTTCAATATCTTCATTGACAACCTGGATGATGAGACAGAGTACATCCTCAGCAAATTTAAAGGTGATATTAAATTAAACAGAGTGGTTGACGTGCTGAATGTCAGAGCTTCAACCCAAAGAGACCTTGAGAAACTCGAGAAACAAAAGAAACATCCTTTGGATCAAAAAGGAGAAGGTCTAAGGTCTGCACCTAGGATGGGATAATCCCATGCAGCAGCACCCCATGGGAACTGACTGGCTATGAACGCCCTGCAGAAAAGGGCTTGGGGCAGAGGACACACCAAAAATGAGCCAACAATGGGCTCTCATTACAAAGAAGGCAGACTGCCTACTGGCTACACCAGGGGCAACGTGGCCAGTAGATCAAATGAAGTTTTTATTCTCCTCTGCTCAGCAGTGGTGAGGTTGCATCTGAAATACTGTGTCCATCTGCACTCTTCCCAGCTCAACAGGGATGCTAAGAAACTAGAAAGGGTTCAAAAGAGGGCTACCAGGCTTGTCACAGGCCCAGAGCACATGACCTAGAAGGAGAGAGGGAAGTTTTTAGTCCGGCAAAGGAGAAGCTAAGGAATGGTCTGGTAGAAGCCTACAACTGTTTGCAGTATTGGCAGACATACAACAAAGTCCAGTGACCACAAATTGCAGCTTGAAAAGTTCAAGGTGCACATTAGGAGGAAGAAGATCACTAAAAGAGTAGTGCAGCTCTGAATCAGGTAACTCAAAGAAGCTATTGAATCTCCATCCTTGGAGGCTTCCAAGACTTGGCTAGCTAATGCTGTGGCTGACCTGGTTGTAGTGCTGGCAACAGTCCCACTTTGAGGGGGAGCTTGGATTAGATGACCTCCAGAGGTCCCTTCCTACTAACATTTCTGTGATTTGATAGTAGCTGTGACATAGACACACTTGGCATATGGCAGAAATATTTGATCTATAAATTATTCAGCCTCAGGAAGAAGAGCCAAAAAGGTCTATCTTTCAAAGCAGCATTTAGAGAAACACGTAGCGTTCTCACCATTTAACTGCCGCTTGGGAGCGGCACAGAGAAAAATGCAGGACTGAAGGGGCAAGGGTACCAAGGGAGAACAGATTCAGACTATGTGGCTAGAAAGGATTGAAATCTCTACGACAAGAAATAATGGAACTAACAGGAGCCTAGGAAAAAAAGGTAAAGATAAGAACAGAAGCCAGATGGAAGATTTGGAACTGCTGATGGAGGCAGATGGAAGGAAACCTCTGGAGGTTCCTCCTGATCATGAGGACTCAGGCTAGGATAAGCAGCATAAAAGAGAAAGGCAGGACTTTCTATGCTGGGAAACAGGAATATAATGAGGAGGCAGGTTAAGGGGGAGAGAGAAAAAAAAATAAGGACAAGCAGAGCAGAAGGGTAAGTAGCAATTATATTTGGCGGTAATTAGGCAGAAGACTTTCTACCTAAAAGAACACATTTCCCTACAGAGCCCTAAGGAGAGTACAGGATTCCCAAGTTTCACTAATCTGCTGTGTGCAAGGATTTGTGTGAAGTAAAGTTGCTAACTTGGGGAGTGACAACCTGTGAGTGATTTCCAGAGGACCGACTGGTTTAAGACATTGCCTGGCATAAAGAGAAACTTTCTATGGCAAGACACAGATGGAAGATAGTGCTTAAACACAGGATTTGTTTTTTCACCTTAAATGCTGCTGTGGTCACGATCAATGAATCAATAGCTTTCAAAGAAGATCAAAACAAACAAACAAACAAAAAAAAGAAGAAACATACACATAATGAATGTGTCAAAACCTGATATTGAAAAACAATTTTTACATTTTGTCAGTAATGCAAATCAACAGACACTGATGCAGAATTAATTAAGAGCTACTGCTGACTGCTAAATTACTTCTTCCTAAACTCCCAATTGATCAGTCAGAATTTCTAAGTTAATCAAAGAGAAAAAAATCTATTTTGGCTATTAAAATCATGCCTGTAAGAAAGGCCACTGGTTCTAATCTTTCCCACTGAAGGCTTTGCATATGAGACAGCCCAATTTAATGCAGCAGTAAAGATTTCGGGGTGCATATTCTATCTAAATTTATATATGAGACTGATTTTTTTTAATTCTAAAAGAAGGTTAACTTAACCAATATGGAAAAAAGTAGCTTTTTGGTGTGATCTTACTAAATATAAATTTATTATATGCTATATATATATATACTATATATTATTATACTCTGACTTCAAGTCAGAGTAAGATTTGCAGAAACTGCATCACTTTTTTTGTTGCAGAGCTTAAAGTCACATAGCAAGTTGACAAACTGAAGCTTTTCAAATTGCTTTTGACAAACAAGATTTAAGTACTGTTGAGAAATTTACCACAAAATGTCCCCAAAAGTGCCTCTGTTGTTCTCAGAGGCACAGTGCTGTGTGCTAATGTATTGTAAAGGTCTTTGACAATATGGTGCTGGAGTTGTCTTTTTCATTTTTTTCATTCTCCTGCTGTGTTGAAATAAAACCTACAAATTTGGCTTTCATTTTTCTTTCAGTTGGATTCATCTAGCCTCGTAGGAATTCCAGAAGCAGGCCATCATGTCTGCAGCTTTGTCTCCATCGTCTTTTCTATCTCCAGTGTCCTTGAGCTGATGTTACTATCTAAAATCTATAGAAGCTACAGAAGAGGCAAGAGACACAAAGGCCTGAATTAACATCAGATGGCCTCTCATGTGTCCAGTGATTTTCAATTTTTTTAATTCTTTAATGTTGCAAAGTTTTTCAGAATGTTCCCATATTGTTTGTAGTGGCAATTTGGTGCCTATTCCTCTTATTTGACAAGATGCTTAAGCCAGTACCAGATTTCCAATTTGAGATTTCTCAAATTTGAGATTAACTCTGAATTAAGAAATGTTAAACTTTTTACTAAGTTAAGAACTCATTTAATCTTAACATTTCAGCCCCAAACAACAATAAGTGCATACAATCACATCTTTACACAAAAGTTTTGAAAACCTGCGGCACACATCTTTTAAAACAGCTGCTCTAGTGAGCTGCAGCAGGAGCCCAAATGAGACTCCGGACCACATATTCCCAGTAGTTTTGGCTCCAACCCAAAGGTAAATCTACGGAAACAGATCCTAATGCTGGAGGATCAGATACGAATTCAACCAAAAATATTCTAAGGTAATCAGATTCAAGGCTCGAGTTGAGCTGACATTAGGTATGGATCTAAAACGACATTAACTCTTTTCTGAATACAAATGTTTCATTGCCAATTCAAACCAATTAGCACTGTCTGGCTCTAAATGCTGCTCTTTCTCTCCCCTGCTCTCCTTTCATCATACGCATTTTCATTATTTCAGCTTCACCTAACATCTTGTCAGTTGAAAAACCTTGCTAAACAATTTAAGAGAAGAGTAAGGTAGGGATTGTTTTTACTGCCCAGCCTTCTTCTCCTGCTATATGCTACTGCATATTTGTCCATAATGAACATTTTTATCACACTTCCTTCAAAATAATCATACGTGAGACGGGTACTATTGCAAAATAAAAAGAGAAGCAAAGGCTTAACACAGTTACGTAGTACAAAGGCCTTTGCATCTGTTATTATTTTTAGATTCCCCTTTCTCTTGCCTTCCCATGTCTGGTACAAAAGAACCAGAAGAAGTGGCACTGGCAGCACATTATTATCTCTTTTTGGGTTTTCTCCAATGCAGGTTGGCAAGACAGGAAACTTTTATTATCTCACTTAGAGACTGTAAAGAGAACATCTGTCTTCTACACACAAAACCCATCAGTGCTCTCTGCCTGAAGAGAAAGTCTGTGAAAATTGACAACTTGTCAAACTAATCAGATTGCTTGTGATTTTGCTGCCATCTGATGTATTGTCACAAAGGGAACTTCTCGTCTGTCTCTCCAGAAGCGAAAAGTCTTTCGCCAGCATTCCTACCAGAAATGTGCAACCAACTCATCTTGGCAGTGATTCTTTTGATTCCATTTCTCAGCTTTTTTTTCCTTGTCCCTCCTGCATTTTAACAGTGTCTTTGAAAAAATGCTAATCATTGGCTGTCAAACTCTCTATTTGTGTACTTGCAATTTCTGTACTGATTCATTTCTCTCTCTTATTATATTCACGTATGCTTTCTGAAAGCAAACAGAGCTGGTAAATGATTGATATATATTAATCTGTAGACAAATACTCAATCCTAAACAGAATTTTACAGATGAAAGCTATGTACTTGCAGCTTGAAAGTTTCTCTAACTTTCTGCATTTGGGGCAGCAACAGGTTTTCAACACTACCATGCGTGATCCACTCACAAATTGTAAGAAATATTGAAATCATAAAATGAATTAAATTCAAAAATGGAATATCTGCAGGTTTTTTGATTTGAGGATCTAATTCCTAATGAGATAATAATAAATACAGAAAGACCTTTATGCAACTTTGAAAGTAGTAAGTCCTCTGTACATCAACTCTAATATTCCCTGCAATTTATGGGTCAAGTCAGGAACAATCCATTAACTTCATTTGAAATTATCCTGATATTCATCAGCTGAAGATTTGGCTTGGTAACCGTATCCCTGTAGAGTGTGATCATGCGAACAATAACAAATCAGGCTTTAACAAAGGCATATACTCAGACACAAGCACTACACGCTGTTCTAACCACCAAGCAGACATCTCTCAATGGCAATGCCAATTAAACAGCAATGTAAACCTTACTACGTTAATTAAACATGAGAATTTACAAAGGACCTCCAGCAAGACACTTGTATCTCTCAGAGAGGCTTTCTGAAAGAGTAGTGGAGAATGTAATACTTTTGGATACTTCCCAGAATGTCTCCAAGTCAACAAATCCCCTTTTCACCAGGTTATTTGGAATGCAAAGTTCCCCCCCAACAGGAGGAGTTGGCAAAGGCTGCCTGTTGTTCAACATTTCCTTCTCAACTCTGCTGCTCTTCTGGAAAGGCTAGCACAGCTGGTCACGTAAGGTAAAACCGCATTTCTCCCATCAGGTTCTTATCCAGATCCATCATTCCTACATGGAGCTGTATCATTATCCCAGGAAGGGGCCCTTCTGCAGAGAACCCATGGCCTGTGTGTGCTTTTTGTGCTCTCTCCAGTGAGACAAGTACCATCTAGCAGGGTTTAACTCTGCCATTTTCGTTGAGAACCTGTAATTATCTTCCAAAGGCAACACTTCAGTCTGTTTAACTGATGAAAGGCCAAAGACTCTCAATGGCACAAAGGGACAAATCACAGACAGCTAGGGGAACATCTCATCAGCGTTTATTCACATAAAGACACAGCATTTAATGACGTTTGCACAGTACTGCAGTTTAATGCTGTTCTGTGACTTGGGCTCTGTACAAGTATTTCACTTATTTAATCAGTTCTACTCTATTCACTCCTTTAATATACAGCTAAACGTCAAAGGCAAGTCTGATTATTTTCTCATAATGCTGTAGGAACCTTTACCACTGTGGACTCACTGGATTGCTCTTACGATCAGTACTGGGAACTGTATATGAGAGGTGAAGTCTATAGAGGGTGATTAATATTTATCAGGATCATCTTTATTGATAAACAACTGCAATACTAATAGCAGGAGTGTACAACAGTACATTCTCTGTCTTATGATGGGAAATAAATCACATCAGGTTTATAAGTCCTTCCCTTTGAAAACAAAAAAAATGTTTTGAACCCTACAGCCATACCATGATACACTATGATGCCATTATTATGGGTAGAGTAAGAGAAGGTAAAAGATGCAATCTTTTATTCAGAACTGCAGGAATGATTTTAATAGTAAACACAATTCAATTTCCTAAAGTGGAATTTGTCTTAGTTGACTACATTGAGTTACTGAAGTGTCCTGGTCTTACAAAATGTGCCCTGGGATCTCTAATGACAGTAAGAAAAAGCTACATTTTTCTAGCTTATTTGGAAACAGACAAACAAACAAGCAAAAGCTTTTCCAGCAGTCTCCTTATTTGCTTCTTTGTTCAACTGTGTTATAACTATAAGTATGTTATATCTATGCCATCTATCTGGACTTCTGTAAGGCCTTTGACACGATGCTCCACAACATCCTGCTCTCTAAATTGGAGAGATACAGACTCGACGGGTGGACTGTTTGGTGGATGAGGAATTGGTTGGATGGTGACATCCAGAGAGTAGTCGTCAGTGGCTCCATGTCCAGATGGAGATCAGTGACAAGTGGTGTCCCTCAGGCATCTGTATTGGGACCAGTACTGTTTAATATCGTCATCAATGACAGAGACAGTGGCATCGAGTGCACACTCAGCAAGTTTGCAGACAGCACCAAGCTGAGTGTTGCAGCTGACACACTGGAGGGAAGGGATGCCATCCAGGGGGACCTGGGCAGGCTTGAGAAGTGGACCTGTGTGAACCTGATGAGGTTTAACAAGGCAAAGTGCAAGGTCCTGCACCTGGGACAGGGCAACCCCCAGTATCAATACTGGGGGATGAAGGGATTGAGAGCAGCCCTGCCAAGATGGACTTGGGGGTATTGGTGGATGAAAAGTTGGACATGAGCCAACAATGTGTGCTCACAGCCCAGAAGGCCGATTGAATCCTGGGCTGCATCAAAAGAAGCATGGCCACAAGGTTAAGGGAGGTGATTCTGTTCCTCTACTCCACTCTGGTGAGACCCTACCTGGAGTAATGCGTCCAGCTCTGGAAGCCTCAACACAGGAAAGACACGGACCTGTTGGAACAGGTCCAGAGGAGGGCCACAAAAATGACCAGAGGGATGGAGCACCCCTCCTATGAGGACAGGCTGAAAGAGTTGGGGTTATTCAGCCTGGAGAAGAGAAGGTTCTGGGGAGACCTTATTGCGGCCTTAAAGGGACCCACAGGAAAGATGGGGCCAAAATTTTTAGCAGGACCTGTTGTGATAGGACAAGGGGTAATTGTTTAAAACTAAAAGAAGGAAGATTTAGACTGGATATGAAGAAGAAATTTTTTACAATGAGGGTGGTGAAACACTGGCACAGGTTGCCCAGGGAGGTGGTAGATGCCCCATCCCTGGAAACTTTCAAGGTCAGATTGGAAGGGGTTCTGAGCAACCTGATCAAGTTGAAGATGGCCCTGTTCATTGCAGGGGGGTTGGTCCCTTCCAACCCAAACTATTCTATGATTCTATGACAAAATGGGTTTTGCCCTAAAACTATTGTTTCAGCAGGGACATAATATTTTACACACCGGAATTTCCTCAGATGGCATCTAATCAGACTGCAAACAAGGACCAAAGCAATACAGTGGGTTTAGAAGACACAACATGAGCACTTGCTTAATGTAGCACTGCTTTAACAAATCAGCCAAAATTTTTATCAGTGTTACTTTGCCAAGAACCTGATTCCAACACCTGTGGCGTCAGATCTCATTTTTCACCCTTGATAAAGTAGGCATAATAATAATAACCAGTACCAACTGCGTTAAAAACCAGTACCCAACAGGCAAGGCAAGTTTCTATAGGCCTAAAAAAATCAAACATGTCTTTCTGGGCCTCATAATCATCCGTGTCCCCATAAACCCTCATGAGGGGTCCTAATACAGAAAGACACTTGGACTTACTTGCTGGTTCATCTGTACTGTTCATATAACCTCCACTGTGTGTACACAAAGAAAAGCAGCAGAAACTAGAGTTAATCCATCAACTTTTGGGCTGTAGTAGTGCCCCATCAATACTTTTCCCCTCTTTCTGATTTACAGTAGGTTAGTAGAGGAGAAAGGGGATAAAGGGAGAAGGAGACAAACAGGGAAGGTGAAATTCATCTGACCAGTGGTCTACACCTGAGGCAGTCCGGACTTTCTGTATCTCATCTACAGGTAGGTACCTAAACCAGATCTCTAGAAAAAGCTATTTCTCTCCTCTGCATGCAATGTTTGTGTAGACAACTCGCTCGCATGCAGACATTGGTATCACAGAAACCAGAGCTTCTTTACAAAGTGTGATCAACAGTCCCAATCTCCCTAGGAAATGAGGCTCTGCATCGGCATATATGCTCTAAATCCTGAAACCCAACAAGAAAGGTTATTCAGCTAACCATGAGGTAAAGCCTGAAGCACAAATCCCGCTATGTGGACTTTAAATTGACATTAAAACATCATACAGTACACATTCATGTTCATATTCACTAAATATCCTTACTGTTCAGTGAAATAATTTATATCTACTTATGGAAGTTCCACTGATTTGTGAGCACAAGTAGTTCAGCCTGACATATGAAGTAATGTCTTCTTTCACAAAATTCCAGAAACACAAAATTTCTGAAACCAATATTTTAAATACTAAAGGTGAATTGAACATAAGCCTCACTGACAACTTTTGGTGGTTTGTGTCTCCATAATATTGTTAACATATTTCTGTGTTTCTATATTTTAAATTTTCTGACAGATTTTTAACTTCAGCTCTGAATCAATCAAGACCTTTTGTTTCCCTGAATTCAGAAAAAAAAAGTGAATGCAAGAAATGAGCCAGAGTAATTATGTTTCCCTACAATACAGTCTCCCTTGAGGGACAAATATGCCCACTGTTATGAAATATCAAATCACAGTAACATTTATCTGTAGGAGATGAAGCCTTATAACATCAGTCCTCACTTCAGAAATCAATAAGAGACTATGATGTTTAATATTTTATTGCTTTTTCTAGTAGTGACTTTCTCACCTTTGAATGAGTTACTAGCTTTTAGTAAGTCACAAAATCCAGATAAGCCAAGACAGGATTTAAAGCAATATTTTAGTCTCTCTTACCACAGCCTTCATATAAGCTGTAGTAGAGAGGAGTTTATCAAGGTCCTGCCCAGTAGATGGCAAATCAGGCTTCCAATTCTAACCAATTCTTACCTCTTCAAAATATGTTTACTGAAAGAAAGAGCTTTCAGGGCGCCTGACGCCTGTTGTTAAAGGGGTCAAAACCTAATTAATGTGCTAAAGTCTCACTCACTGTTAATGAGATTTTCTGTTGTACCAATTTAGTACTGCCATGCTGCTTATTTTGTCTCTTTTCATGACAAATTTAGGTTTTGATGTGTATTCAGAATACATTCAGTTAGACTTAGTGTTCAAATTATGGTGAACTAAATAAAAAATTCATAACCTACAGGGTGTAAAACTCAGTTTCTAACTGAGAAACACTAATACGGACAATACCTATTCTATCCCAACAGAAAACATGGTTTCCTGATACTTCCACTCTCCATTGTGAAGACTACATCAGTCAAGTCTATCAGCATGTTATGATGTGTCCCCATGTCCTTCTGATGCGCAAAGCATGGTTTATTAGGGCGCCAGTTCGTCCATACCAGATTTTCAACCGTTCACTGTAGCTGTTCACACTTTCTGTTCTGCAGGCTTCGGAAACCTCTTGGTTGGTAATCCGCAGGTAAACCATCACCAAGTCCTCTCCCTTATGCCACAACAAAAATTACTTTGTTCTCACCCATCTCAAGCCCATCTTGCTAAGATTTATGGACACAGCCCCGAGTCTGCTTTCTTTCCAAGCTCAAGATCACAAACCTAATCATAAAATCTTTATACTTGTAGTGAAAAGTTAATAAAGAAGCATTTACTGATCAATTATAAAACACAGAACACAAGGATCAAATGAACATGGACAAAATAATCGATTTCTACTGTGTCTTCTTCTTTTTCTTTCATCTTTTTGGATTGATCTTGCCTATTTCAAGTCTCATCTTGCTCTGCTTACACACCAATTAACTGTTGCTTCTACCAGAATCCACCTCTGCTGTTTATCTCCTTGTGTAGTTTCTTCTTTGTTTTCAGTCCATGTTTCTGGCTTCTCTTTTGTGTATCTTCTCTCCCTTTACGGCAGTTTGCCTAAACCATGACACCCCTGAGGCAAATTTTAATTATATTTAAATTGACATTGATATATAAAACTGCTGTTGTGTAAGGATCAGGTGTTCTGCATTCTGCCACAGGATTCTCTATTTACTAAGCTCCGATGTTAACAAAATAAATCTCTTGTATGACTTTTACTTTTGTAAAAATAACAATAGGTTAAATTCCTCTCTAGAATGAAAGGACACAGTATGATATTTGTCTGTAACTTCTTTAATTAGCATCTTACTGTTCTTTCAATTGTCTGAATGTACTTCATGCTTTTAATGATAGCTGCTCCTTGACTCCCATAAACAGAAGGTAAACAAATTACCTGAAGGTCTCTGGTGTTGTAAAAGCCTGTTTTTGCCCAGAACCCAGATCTTTGCTTCAATTAAGCAGCATGTAGAGCTTTCACTTTTATATAAGATTGTGAAAAGTAAACATGAATTGCTGCAGTGATAACAACTTTGATTTTTTTAAAACAATTAGCAGCTTGTGGTATTAAGGGCTTTCAGAAACCACAGAAATCACTTGAGATGTCATTTTCACAGGAGTGAAAAGTACTGTTCCTCCTCTACAATTTTATAAGCTCATGCTAGACACAGAAAAAAAATAACCCGTGTCCACGTTCAGGGGAACATGACTTTTCTCCTCTCTATTGCCTAAAATAAAGAAATATCCAAATGACAATATTGACTTCATTTTCCCCATATCCAGTCTGTTAAGTTATTTTGAGCAATCTGAAAAATGCAAATGGTGTAAGACAGAAATACAGTCCTCAGGCTGGAGAATATCCATTTGTGTGTTATCATAGCCACCAAAAAAACCACAACAACAACACCAACCAACCAACCAAACAAACAAAAAACACAGAGAAGAAAAAGAAATAAAAATAGAGAGAACGAAAAAGAAAAAAACAGGGGAAAAATAAACTAGAAATACTTGCTTTGCTCTGGTTTTGAACGTGAAGATAAATCCTACCTCCCCTACCTCCAAACAGAAAGGATGACATGATGTCCCTGAGGCTAATTTGGGGCAGTCTGACCAATCTACAGGTGTCATTGCAGCACAGCACGTCCGCTCGCAGGGAGATAGCAATCACAGCCTGGCTAACAGGGAGAAGGACAAAACCATTAAAATGTCACCTAATTTACAACTCATTTGCTACTTATTAAGCCTGTCCTTTAAACACTGTTTTGGTTTTTTTTTTTCTTTTTCACTGAAATACCGCCTTCATCTGAGGACACTCAGAATTAGCATGGATACATTTTTTTCAGCATCCAGAACATGGCCTCAAGAGCAACTCCCCAGGGTCTGACGTGCAAATCAATTAGTGTATGGCGGTGCAGCCTTCTCCAATTTCCTTCGTCTCTGCCATAGCTAGATGGCCCATGGCACATTTAAAGAGCTTCATTCGCTATTAGCTAAGTTGCTATCATGCAGGCAGATTCAGACAGAATTCTTTTTTTTTTTTCCTTAAATATGATGCAGTTGTTGCTGTGGTTGCTCGATGGATGTTTTCATCCCTTCCATTTCAAATAGCTGAATCCCTGCTGAATGCTCCTTGCTTGTGTTTGTGTGCGCATTTTTGGTGTCTGGTTGTCTGTTGACTTTTCAGACCAAAACATCTGTTCAATATGTTTCCCTGCTCTGCCCACACGGTGAAACAAGTCGACGTCAGAGAGGGATTGAAAATCAAAATCCTCAGCAGGAGCTAACCTTGCCTCTCAAATGATAACACATGCCACAGGTAGTATCAGTGGTTCACGATACATCCGGTGGCTCCATGCACTTAATTAACATGCAATTGCAAATTGCTGCAAGTTGTTAGTATTTCTGATATGGGAATAAACTCCCCATGCTTTGGGACCAGAACTGCTTACTGGGAGGCAGCTTGGGTCAGATTTCCAAGATTTGTGATTCTGAGGATAAATATCTGGTGATATATATGAGCATATGAAGAGCTCAGACGCCATCCTCCAACTGAAAATGAGGGCATTAGGGGTCTTGTTTTCTTCCATGCTTTAAAAATCCCATTCTGTAACTTCTTGCATATCTAACTGTTCCATCTTGGTAAATGGCTTTTGGCCCTTCTTGTAAACCTCTGCAAGTGAACCCTCTTACACGGAGATTCCCCAAAAACGACGTGTAGGGGACTCCAGAATAAAACCCTATTCTGTAAAATCAGCCTCCCCATTCTTCATCATTCTTCAACACTTTGGCAGCTTACAGGGAAGATGACCAGATTTTGAGCTACCTTTTTCAGTCTCCTAAATCCACCTCAAATGATTGATTTCATATAAATAAATACAAAAAAACACCCAGGAAGTCCAAAGATCTCATCATAAAAGTGCCTTTAGCCAGACCTACACATAAGTAGCACATTCAACTTGAGCCACCAGCAGATGAAAATCTCAGAATCACAGGATGGTCAGGGTTGGAAGCGACCTCTAGAGATCGTCTAAGTCCAACCCCCCTGCCACAGCAGGGACACCTACAGCAGTTGCACAGGACGGTGTCCAGGCGGGTTTTGAATGTCTCCAGTGTGGGGGACTCCCCCACCTCTCTGGGCAGCCTGTGCCAGTGCTCTGCCACCCTCAAAGGAAAGAAGTTCCTCCTCAAAAATCTGATCCATTGTAGCTAGCACCATCTTTATTCATCAACAAGGAAGGACATGAGAGAATTCTTCCTTTGGTTCTGCCAGTGACAAAATTGATAACCGATGCACAGGATTTTACAGCTTTGATTCTCAAATGATAGGGGAAAATATAATTCTGGAAAACTATTGAGCCTAAGGAGGTTACACAGGTATAAATGATGCCCCCTACCTATCAAGATACTAATGAAAACTAATACTGCGTTTTGCAGGTCAGTCAGAAGCCTGCTATTTCTATCATCTGCCCCATTTTTAAATGTTTGTCAATTTGGAAAATCTGTCAAATACATGAAGGAATTAGTATTTATACTTGAACATATCAGAGCTTGAGCTTTTCAAGGAGAATAAGGGCTTGCAGGTGGTGCAAAAAGGTTGCAGGTCACTGCTGGCATTGAAAAAAAAAATCCATAAGGTAGATGAGCAAGAAGGAGCTAAATTGTAAAGAAATTTAAAAGGATCACATGTTATTCTCTGCTGCAAAAGAGGAAATAGCACTGAAGGGACTGAAAGAGAGTGAAATGAATCTTCCACTCCACTCTGGCAGTGCCTATTTTCCATCAGGCACAGAGGAAGCCTACATTACTAGCTTAGACTAGGCAATCTTCTTTTATAAAGCTTAATTTAAGCAAAATGAACCATACTCCATGGGTTTTTTTTTTTTTGTTTTGTATTCAGTATTTAATAGATAGTATAAACAAAGCGATCTCAAGGATTGCTTATGGGGATTGCTATAAAAATGAACCTGTTACTGGCATGTCTTATCAGGGATTTATACTTTCTTGCATGCAGCTCTAAAATGTACTGCAGAAGCAATATATATATGCCACACAGTTCACTTGGACTCCATGACACAGCAAGGGTTCACTGGGAGCACAAGTACTGACACAGTTGGCATATCAGTCTTCATTTTGAAAACCTGTGAAAAATTGAAAACTATCTGTAATCTTCCTATCTTTGCCTGGTTATCTGAGTTCCCTACCTTTAATATGCTGTGGACTGCTCTGAAATACTTCCTCACAAAACTGCTCATGGGGCTGAGAAAGCAGCTACAGACAGTTTCTAAGCAATTGCCAAGCCCTTGCCTATGGAATTTATTTGCTGATCATAAATGTTTCCCAGTGGCTTTTACTGTAGTGCTCCATTTTTATCGTGGCCATTACAACTGCAGATAAAAAAATTGCTTTGAAAAATATCAGAGCCTAGACTTTTATTCCATTATTGTAAAGAGTAGATATTGCAATGATTCTCACTGCAGATCAAAAAAAGTTTAACTTCAATACTTTTTGAACTTTGTATTTCTATGTCTAACCCTTTTAGGCAGCAGCATTTTCCCTTGCATTGTGACTTACAAAGTTAGATAGATTACTATTCAAGTTTTTAATTCATAACATAGGAGACTTTTGCAGATGCCGAAATCCCTCTAGTACTTGTTGATACAAACATTGCCCCATCCAAACACCCTGCTTACGGGAACAAAATGAAAACTTGGTTCCATCAACATTTAGCACCTTCCCCAGTCGCTTGCCTGATCCTTACTCAAACGCATCAAAAAGATACCAGAAACCTTTGCTGAGATTAGATGCAATTTGAAAATATGGGACACTACTCTGCCGCAGTAAGAGATCATCTAATTATGCAGCTATTTACCACCATTAATCCAATTCTATATAACAGGATGGAATTCCATAGTTTCCAAGCTGATAAACAGTTGTCAGTAAAGAAGCAATTAGCAGTATAATGTTTGTGTGACCATGGTGGGTATCAGAGAGCCCAGATAAAAGTGTAAAATAGTCCTTTCTGGGCAGTGAGGCCACTGTGAAAATACACTCTGTTGAAAGCATGCAGTAGTAGCATGCGAGTAGGAACAATGTCCAAGTCACTGCACAGGAGTAACTTGACACACAGAGATCTCAATGGAACCACAGGAAGAAAAGCTCCCCTGCTGAACCGAACATAGCTCACAGCTAAATAATAAATCAGAGCGTGTAGTCAAGCATCCTGCAAAAGCTCGTGTCATTCCCACATCTCTGCCATTTCATGTCCTTCCTACAAATTCTAATCCATGACCAATATTGATGCAGCTGTAGTTGCAGCTGAGACAACAACGAAGGCATTTTAACAGAAATATTTTGTTCAAACAGCATCACCAAGAATTTTACTAATAATTCATGAGACTATTTGGAATATAACTAAGTCCTGAGGATAAAAAAAAAAAAAAAAAGCAAAAGCAAGCACAGTATTGTGTTGTGATGTGGCCAAGAGTAGAGAAGCACAAAGTTGATGAGCCTTTTATGGTAACTTATGCAAGCTTTCAAAGCTCAAACATGTTCTAAAGAATGTGGGTTTTATATAGAAAACTGTAGAAAGCCTGACTACCGGAAGGATGTGTGTCATACCCCCATCCCTCCCTCATCTTGGGATTAGAATTTAGTAATAGTAGGACAGGTAGTTTTGAATATCACTAATATTTATATACAGAACATCCTCACCTGCTTTCAAGATCACTGAGTTGGAAAATACCAAATCCTTAACACTAAAACCAATGGGGTCTCCTACATGAAGAGTCTTTGCAGTCACTTAACGTAAATTTCATAACTGTAGCTAAACAAGATGAATACGGACAAAGTACTCCTAAGCAGGGAATACTCAAATTGCAGGCAGACATACACGGTTAGAAATCCTGTACCCATTTAACATAATATTTCATTGAGAAATCAGTGGAAGTTCTAAGTCCAGGATAAACCAGACAACGTAGCATTTCTTTGCACCACGTGAATATGATTCTATTCAGTGCTTCCATGATGTTGATAATTATATTCACTAATACAATATTTTTACATTTTTTAAATTCTGAGTCATACTAGAGACTTTGATTCAAGGAAAAAAATGTCAGTAATACTATTACATGCTTAATACTAAATCCATGCTTAATTCTGCACAAAATCAGGAACATGCCTGCAGCCATAAGCTTTACCTTACATATACAGCAATGATTATCTATGCAAATATGTATCTTATGAGAATCTGTTCCATTTACAGAAAGCCCTTTTATAAAATACTAGATCAGTTAAAAACATAACATGGTTCATTAAAAGGTTAAGTCCATGAAATCAAGAAGTTAAAGCACCTTATAACAGTACCTGTGCTCCACTCTCCCAACTACAATGGTACATGATTATAGTTACGCTACACCACTATTTGTAGTTTGTAACATTAATTTTTTTCTCATTTTCATCCCCTGTAGTCACCTCTTTAGCATATTCTTAGGAAATGCAAAGACTGGCTGTAGGGAGAATTGGCTTTAGAAAATGATAACCTAAAAATAAGATGCATATCAAAAATTAAGAGTTGAGGTTGTAATACCCAAGGTACAGAGAAAATATATAGAAAAATCAGAAGGAACAGAAAATTATAATTGAGGGTAAAATTACACCATCTGGATTTCTACTTATGGAGAAAAAACCAAAATATATTCTTAATGGAAACTTTTTCAGATTATAGCCTTAAATTTGAAGTTACTATAGTGTCTGTTTATTACACGCACACATTTATACATAACATTTTCAAAGTTTCAGTAAACATAAGAAGATAGGACTACATTTAGGTATGTTACCACCTTTTTACAAGGAGTTGAAGCCCATTAAATGTGTCATGGGATGAAATACTCTTCCTAGAATTGCAAAATGTCATGGCCCAGTCCTTTGACATCCATGCTCCTCCATTGCTCATGAAAGGAATGTCCTTAAGATACTCTTCAGTTATTACTTCTCCTGGCCTACAGCCATTAAAATGTATACAGGCTTTGAGGGGAAAAAAATTTAAAAAAAGGATAGCTGGGGGACCGGGAGGGAAGGACTCCTCTGCTGACCCAGTGGGAAGTCTGACATGTCACTAATGCTGTGGAAGAAACCCGGTTTGGAAATGCTAAAAAAGTGCCTGGTGGGGCCGCATGGTTTACCCATGTCAGTATCTTCTATGTTGCTAAAGGCTGATTCTGTTTGAAATCTACCTGAAAATATTCATCCCTAGGATTTCAAGTCAATCTGCTTTTATCACCTTGGGAACAGGTAAACATGCTCCTCTAGCATTTTCTGTTTGCTCACATTAGTTTTTTTAAAGACCTGGTTAAAGATAAATACATCCTGACAACTCCAGAATACATGCAGACCCTTAAAAAAAAAAAAAAAATGAAAGAAGAAGAAAAGAAAAAAAAAAAAGCCAGAACAAACGTCAAGGGGGATTGCTCAGTGCCTGCTCAGCAGCAGGAGCGTTACAGCCGCCCACTCCTGCACCATCCGCCCAAACACATCCAGCAAAAACAAAATTATTGCTCCACGGTGCTCTGACTCAGACAGGGTACTTGGGGAATAGCCACTGAATTTAGCAGCAGAGGCTGTCTGTTTAGTGCTTTACACTGGACTGAGCATTAGTGAGTCACTGCTGCTCTAACACAAACCAATTTGAAGACAGCATAAAAAGCAAAGGAGAAGAAACCCGGCCATAGCCAGCGTGCAAGCAAAAATTGAAGCTGAAGCGTTATGTAAAGTTTTTCTGTACAGGAGGGCAAGACTTAAAGCATTTTTGTGATCTTTTTGGTATTCCCTGCTAGCTCTTTGGCAGGGGCGGAAAAATCCCCTTCATAACAAGTGTGTAATCTCCTGAGATATGTAACAGGTCACACCACAGAAATATTTGAGGAAATACTCTTTAAACATAACCACCCACAAATTTCAGGTTTGTTAACTACAGGTAAAGAAATACATAGTCTTCCTTAGCAATGTCAGAGCTGGATGTAATGAAGATGTTAACGGAGGAATCTCGAGGAGAACACCATTGTCCCATCCTCATGCAACCCACTGAACACTGCACTGACCATGTTACTCCAGGATGGGAACCCAGCTCCTTTCACCCTTCTTCACGCTGCCTGCCCCAGTAAGTCCACCACTGCACAGAAACATCTTCCCCCGTGTTAATTCAATAGGGCACAAATCAATAACATCCCGTCTTTGGTCTGGAGATAATTTCAGAATTCATGGAGTCAGGAGAGTGCATTACGGACCCAGGCTCAAGGAAAAGTACAAACTCTGTTGTTCTGGTTTGTTCTAGCATTTAAAGGGAAAAAAATCTAATTACTTTGTCATGTATTTTAACACCACATGAAAAGTAGCAATATATTAACAATTAGATTTTCCATAATTATACCTGTCATATCTGCATAGAAGAAAATTTATTGCCTAAGGGCAGTTTTAATTACAATCAAGTGGTGGGTGATTGAAGTTTTAATAAGAAATAGTGAATTGAAAATACATTAAATCCCCAAACAATTCTATAAAAAAAAGCAATCTTTGTCTCAGGGTGTACTGAACCTTAAGACTGGCAGAACTTCTCTTGTTAAAAAATGAAAAACTTGACATCGGTCAATGATGTCACTGTTAACTAAACATAAGCAAGGTGGTAAAAACACACAATGTATTTCTTTCAGCTTTCAAGGATGAAACTGATGCTGGCCTGGAAAGAAAAAAAAGAGAAAAAAAAAAGAAAGAAAAAAACCAAAACAAACCAGCAAAAGAAACAAACAGAAAGCAAACAAACCCACCAAAATACCCAAAACCCCACTACAAATTCAAACTTCTTTTTTATGGAAGGCACAGTCCATAAAAGAACTGTTATACAAAACGTGTATTTTCTCATAGCTAAACTCAACATCACCACACTTTGTCTGAAAGTGTTATATTCTGTACTCAACTATAAAAGTGGCTTCTAAATGATTTCTGATTGTGAGACCACTTCCAAATCAATATTGATGCTATTTAACTATTTTGAAAATTAATACTAAATAAATTTTAATTTCTCTGTCAGTCACATTCCAATGCAAACTGTTGAAACATACGTGTGGATTCATTCTCCTCCCTTGGGAAATGGTGCTCTACATCATCTACTGATGGTGATTTTGTTTGACAATGATCATGTCCATCAACTTGGAAGAACAAACTGATTGGTTTTCTGTTCGCAAATTATTAGCAGGATTTTGTAAATACAGCATGGAAGGTATCAAAGACATAATTTATGAAGGGCAAAAATATATTTTTTTTTTTTTTAAATAGACATTAAGTGCCTAGAACAAGACTAAGGAGAATGTAGCCAAAAAGCACTAATTACGAAAAACCTTATCTACTAACTTTGCTGGCATCAAACATTCAGAGAATCTGAGCAGAAGCTTCCCTAGATAACGGTATATCTGACTTTGGGGCATTAGTAGAAGTGCAAGAGCAGCTGCTTACACTCCAAATACCCATCTGCAGTGCTTGATTCAGAGGTGCCGTGCTTAGTACACATTCTGACCAACTGCCATACTTTTTTGAGATGTCTTACAATGTAAAGAAGATGATGATGATGATGTTTATATTTATACAAAGACCAATGGGAAAAAATTTTACTCTCATCTAGCTGAGTGCTATAAAAACTAAGATGCAAGCCCTCCTGTGTTATCCTCCCTCCTGGATCCATGTGTTCCTCACACAGTGGCTCAGCACTGGTAGGATGGAGGAACAACCAAGGGAGAATAGTATGTTTTCACGCTCTCTAGCTTGTAATTAAGTGCTTCCTCTTCTGGGAGGTGGGAGACAAGCATAAACCTTCTTAGACTGAAAGTAAATTTGATCTCAGATCCCTAATTTCCTGGACAGCCATTTGAGTTATGGAATCTACTTCCAAACACATTTAAAAAGAAAAACTTAGCAAAAAACCCAACTCAAATAAAACAACAACAACAAAAAAAAAACAAACCAAACCCCACAACACCTCTGTAGCTACCAATCCTAAGTAGAAGATTCCAGTCTCTGATCTCAAGAAAATTAAGGTGTCATCTTGTGACATTGACCTAAATGGCATTGCTCCAGACAGAGGATTTCAGTTGCACCTATATAAGACATCCTGCGCTTAGCACGTATATATCTGTCCTTCACCTGTGCTCATCTCATGGCCATATGCCAAAGGTGGAATTTGGACCTAGGTGACTCCGTGTTTCTGATTCCACCAGGACAATCAAGTGTGTTAAAATCAGGCATATTTTGGAGACTTTTCAGTCCTTGAAGCTAATGCAACAAGAGTGTCCTTCCCCCTGAACGCTAGGAACAGACATGTAAACATATTTGTAGAGAGATCACTGGGGACCACTTCCACCTCCATGTGAGTTCATAAATCAAATCCAATATATAGTAAATTTGGGCCCGTTAGGAATCTAGTTGAAGAGCATCAATTTGCATCTGCTAAGCAGATGCATAAAAGGGAGTGAAAAATGTTCCTGGATAGCCCTTGGACTTTGAAGAAACCATATTTTCATCACATTGACACATCATAAAATGTGTCATCACCTTGTTTTCTTGAAGCTTCCTCATCAAAAGGAATCTTTTAATTCAACAAAAGGATTAACATGAAAAACTTGTAAAGCACCTCAGCCTCTACTGATTAATAAAGCTTTTTGCAGGTGAAGCTTACATTTGTTTATCAGCAAATTTACAGTTGGATCACAGAAAGGTAGGAATTGCAATTTAGACCTTCAGGAAAAAGCACAAAACAGTTTATTACATGGCTTTCCTTCAGCATATTCTGCTTTCTGAGCTTTTCCACAGAGACTTATGGTGCAAGGAAATTGGTGGGTTCCTGGGGAATTTTGCCTTTTGTGCTAACAAGCACATCAAAAGTCAGTGTTGCAAAGAAAGCTGACAGGAGCTCTATTAAGGAAAGTTTTAACATGGAAATTCCACTACAAAACCTGAAAGGTGTGATAAAGGTGGCAGGTGGACACCTTAAACCGGTAAGAGAGAAAAACCGATGAAAGAAAGATGCCAGGTGAACACGTTACCTGAATCTGCTTCATACTTTCAGGAAGACAGAAATTCAGTATTTCTTCTCAACTAGCTCTGCAGCAAGCTGCTTCCACGGATTCAAGCCCTGCTGATCGGATTCCTTTATAGCTTACTTGGAAGAGCCCCAGATTTACCTGCATTCTTTCCCGAGGGTCCCAATTAGCTGCATGCCTGAAACACTGGCACGAAGCGCGCTACTAAAATGCTTGAGGAAAAACTCAAATATTCCAGGAAACAATTTGTTATACTACTGAACCCATACCGTTATCCAGTCCTACAGTGCATTTAAGGATACAGCAGCTACATAATAAGCATTATGGCCATGCTGTAGATGGCTACCATAACACTCTGAATCCTTTATAGAAAGAGGAAAAAAAAATTAGGAAGACTGTTTAAAAGAAAAGCCTATTCAACTACTCATTGTTGAATGTTAATTTATCAAATTACATGACCAGCAACCAACCCAAATGTGGGGTTTTATCTTTTACTTGTGCAAAGAACAAGACTCTGAAATGAGTTTAAAAGCAGATTCTGATGCCCATTCTGCAATTCAATAGGTCCTTATTGCAGCAAGAGTTCTACTAAAGTTGAAAGTTACTCTGATGCATATACATATTTCACCAGTCAAAATAGGCGTTTTTAAATTTAATCTTACTCTGGGTCCACAGTAGCAATTACTGCGTTCAGCTCAATCTTACTGAAAATTTGATAAAGAAAAAGGTGGAAAAAGCATCTAGAGAATGAATAGTTTCACTGTAGCAAAGTATTTCAATTTCTCATTAGGGGAAAAAAAAAAATTAAATACACTTATCTTCCAAAGTAAAAAATACACCAAAAATAATTAAAACATTTGGGATTTGAGTAACATTTATTTAGATCTGAATTTATTTTATTTTTTGATTTAAAATATTTTGTCTGGCTGGTAGTGATTTGCTGTTGATTTTTCTTATTGAGAAGTGCTTGTCTGAACACCTGCCACTACACATGTAGTTGCAGCATCTGAGCATTTTGTCATGATCTTCTGAACTTAGGCCTGCCAAAGAATTATGCCTGAAGTCAGAAAAGAAATTATGTGTTGAGAGATGAATGCCCTATTCCATTCTGTTCTGTTTTAGTCTAGTCTAGTCTAGCCTAGCCTATCTCCAGTGATGTTCTAGAAGAGGACCTGGAGCATGATGCAGACACCCAAGACGTGGTAGGACCTCCTGCACTATACCTAAGCCTCTCCTCTTCCAAATATTTATATAAAATGATGAATGGGATGGAAGTAGCTGCTGTAAAACAGCTAAGCATTCCCTGTAAGACAGCGTGCCAAGGAGAGACTAGAAAAGCTAGGAGTCCTTTTGGTAGACAAGAAGGCTGACAGCAGATATGGCTGAAGTTATATACCAAATGCCAAAACTGTGATGTACCAAGTCTGGCAATACTGAATCAAGAAGCACTCACTGCAACTAATCAATTTAGAACAGATAGGAGAAAATACTTTTTTACCCATAAATAGTAAGGTCTTGCCACCATTTACTACAGGATATCATGGAAGCAGCCAGTACAGGCAGGATAGGAGATAGGCAAATTTACAGGTAAGTTCACTAATAGATACTGAAAGGAACAGGCAGAGATGTCATCCTCGAAATTTCTAACCCCAAAACTATGAACACGGAGGGATTACATACATAATGGACCACGGATACTGGCAAGGCTTGTATATTTTCCTTACCCAGCATTGCCCCATGCCAACACCAGGAGACAATACTGACTACACAGGCTGCCTAAACCCTATGCTCTTATCCCATAGACTACTCCCTGGCTTCAGTTATCACTCCTACTAGAAAAATGAGGTCTTAATATTTTGCTGGAGGGGAAAAAAAGTCTTTGTGGACCTTGAAACTGGTGATGAACATAACTTGCAGCTTCAGCTAGCAGGAAACCACAATGGTTCTACTTTAATGAATAAATTTCATTAGTTCTCTCATATACTTAAACGATACCAAGTATACCAACCCCATTCAATGCAGAACAGAGCCTTGATAAGTCTGTAATTTGTCTCTCCCACTTACCTACTAGCCGGGAAGGAAGGAAAAGGAGCAACAAGGAAGATGAATATGTGAAAAACGCACAGAAAAACAGAGGCCAAGTCAAATAGTTCTTTCTGCTGTTCCCTCATAAAATCTCTGCCTTGCCCCAAATGATCTATTTCCAACTTTACACATTGATTATCAAAGTGAACACTTCCATAAGCGCAGAGCAGTAAAATGGTAAGCCTGGAGACCCAAAAGTCTTTGATAATTGTGTACGTAAACATTGTAAGTGTTCCATTTTCAATAATCTAGCTTTCACTTGCATTTGTTCTTTAATTCTGCCCTCTGAAATGCAAACTGAATGGAATTACAATTCAAAAGTTTTGAAAACTTATTAAAATTCTTTAAAAGTCTTACACAAAATGCTGCAATTCAAAACAGTTGTCATATACCAATTATTTTTTTTATTTATGATGGAAATAAAAAAAATCTCTTCATTTTTTTTAAAAGTGTTGATATTACTAATGCCTTCGGTCTACTACAGAAAAGTAGTTGTCTTTGTTACAACATTGACTTTTAAGGCTGTTAGAAGTATGGGAAGCAACATTTCCTAGAAGCCGTCATTGGTTAAGGAAACCTGTGGAAAAATTACATGCCAAGTGGACGATGGTATGAAGACCTACTTTGTAGAAACCCTCCTTATTAGTTACAGTACAGCTATTATACAAAGTAGTCTAGAACACACAGGATGAAATGATGTCATTCAAAGATAATGTGTTTTTATACAGTTGGATGTATCTTCAGAAATAGAACCAGGAATTTACAGACTTCATAGCATATTTAGAAAACAGTGACAGTGTCTTGGACACAGCTACCCTGAAAAGTATTTACGAGGTGAAGTGGGTGAACAATTCAACAAGAGCTAGTGAGATGCTGTAGCAACACAGTCTAATTTGAACTTTTAATATGTGGAATGCAGAAAAAGAGAAGCAAATCATACAAAGCGTTCCACTGAGACAAATACTGGAATCATGCATACAGTCAGGTATCAATGCTTTTAAAGAAAATACACTGAAAGGCAAGGGAAGATGCAGGAAGGAGTCCCAAAATTATCCAAGACCTGGGAAAAAAGGCCTCACATAGGCAGAATCTAGGCTCAGAGAATTGTCAACAGTACACAAATACAGTACACCAGTTTATGTATAACTTGTGTGTGCAAGTTTGGGCCACTGAAAACACTGTTTACATTTGGTTCTTCTCAGTAATGTTTAATGGAGCTTTCAGCCAACAAGGGGAGTTTTCATTTCACGGAGGATTTTAAAATTTTAAAATTCAGTTTTTCTGCAGTTGAAAAAGTAAACTTAGTGACCGAAGGAAAGATTAAGAGTCTTGGGAGGGTTGGCTAAACAGCATTAGGGTTGCAATGCTCAAGAGCTCCTATATCCTTCTTCAGTCTGTTCAGATAGGTAACATTCCATTAAGCCAGACAAATTTGAGTAAATTAAACTGCTAGCATGAAATATTGTGATTTTGAAAAATACTTGTTTTACCATAGAAAATCTTTCTTCTGTAAAATTTCCAACTAGCCACAGTGAAAAACAGTCTTACACCGGTAAATGCATCAAAGTGTTTCTTGCTTCTTGGGCAGATGATCTGAATGGAAGTCATCAGACCAAGAAATAAGCAAGAAAATAGATCTCTTCGCCTATCAGGCAGAAGCATATACAAGGAAAACAAAAATATCTGCAGGAGAAGCAGCTGCCTGAGGGTAAGCCTCAGCTAAGAACGGTAGCAAAGCCCTGGAGACAAAAACTGGGACAAATCCAAGAAAAGCAACAACAGAGGTTAGGGTTGCATTGTTTTCTTTTTAAATCTGAACTTCTGAAGCTGAAAAAGTTACTTTATAACCAAAGGAAACCAAAAGACATATTTGGAGCCAGATTTCACCTTTCACTGCTGCTATACCAACCCTCCAGCTTAGGATAATGCTCACTTTAATGAGGCTACGCACCTGCAGAACATCTTTCACAAATGAAATTTCAGTATCCGTAAACCTAGACAAAGGAACTCGCTTGTAATAAACACATGAAGAATCCCCCACAGGGAGTTTAAAAAACAGCAACAACACAACCTCCAGAAAATTAGCCACGGCCATTTACTTTGTAAGGGACTTTGCTCAAATGAATATATAAAAGGGAGTGAATGGGGAAGAACTGCTACAGCTACCGGTGCTCCTTAATTTTCTCCATACCAGAAGTGAAAGCAACGAAGAAGCTAGGCTATCGGTGGCAATCTACTGTGTAAGGAGAAAGAACAGTTAAATTGTGAAGCTGAGCATTGAATAATATTATTTGCCACACGCTCTTTTTAGCTTTCATCATCTCAGTCACACTTCTGAGCTCTAACTGCAATGCTCTGTGCTAGCAGGACGGAGATTCAGCAGGTGTCTCTCTAAGCTAGCGCACTAGATGTCATTTCAGCACTATATACAGTTCAAGTCCACAAAAATCAAAATGATGACTCATGGCTATCTGCAAGGATATGGGAAGTGGGAGGGATGACCCCCTCTTTATCTGTCAATAAGAATACAAGATCTGCAGAAGCCAAATCGAGTAAACAGTGGAAAGAAAAAACACGGAAACCGGTGATATTTGTAAGAACTTTCATTGCAAGCCCTCTGATTTATTTTTCTAGACTTTTATGATGCCTTGTAAGGTATGTGAGTTATATGAATCTATCCTCTGAGGCATAATGTTGCATCTATACAACCTGGAGTTTGGTTAATAAAATAAGACTCAAGGCAAGACAAGTAAAAAGAAATTCAAACATCTGACATGTGGACAAGTTGACAAATGTTTGACTTCATAAGTGTCATGTCTCGCTAGCTGTCATTCCAAAACACATTTGCTTTAGCAACTACAGCTGACTTTCAAAATAGGCTACATTTACATCTGGAGATTTGAGCAAAGTTCATAGAGGCTAACAGACTCACTGTTATAGTCTAAAAAAGCATATGTAAAACCTTTTTCCTAGTGTGCAAATCCTCCAGTGAAGCCAGTTTTAAAAGTGCAGTGTTGGTCTTAAATTCACCTGCAAAGTTCTTGCCACATCTGAAGTAGCTGTTTCTGTTATTTGGAGTAGCTTTAGTCATCGACTGAAATCTAAATCTAATGCTGCAAAACGGAGATGACAATGTCTATTCTGAATACTTGCAGGAAGCGTCCAGAAATAAAATTTAGAAATTTTCCACCTCAGTGAATTACTCAGTATATAGAGAAATGATGGAGATATAAAAAGTAAACATATAAATAGACCTAGAGTCCTAACTCTTTAAAATTCTACCAAATACATAACGGAAAAGACTTAAAGAACCAAGACATACTGTCATGTAAAAACATATAGTATGCATGATCTTATAGTTCTTGTACAGAGAAAAGTTTATTCTATTTGTATTTTTCCAAAACACCAGTATTTTTCTGGTAGGATATTGGCACAATTGAAGCCATTTGGTTTGCAATGCTGGTACACACTTTGTGTAATCTCTTCGTTACATATCTTTTCCTATAGCCCAAGAGCCACCTCTGGCTTGAAATGAAAAGTTAAAATAAAAGAAAACAGTATTTTTAAATATTAAAGAGAAGAAACAGCCACAGCCTAAAAATTCCCAAGGGAAAACGAACATGTTAGATTGATAAATAACACAAAACCTGCATACACTGCACAGAAACATGCATAGAAAAAATTTTGTTCATCTGTTTGACCAGTAATTTACTCTAGTTAATTTGCTCTTTTCCATCCATGTAGAATTCCTCTTCTTAGAAGTCAGAACTGAAATTATTTTGGTAAACAACCCAGGACACAAAGTCCATTGCCAGGTTCCTTATGATGGCCAGCTTCTCATATAACAACTAACAACAAAATACGAACAAAAAAAGCGTTGCTTGCTGGGAGACTAACCACAATTCATTTTCCTTCTCTGAATTTCTCCAACTCAAGCCCTTTCCAGTACAATTGTCTAACACTGCCTCTAACTGGCAACTGAATCAAAAGGTAGAAACACCTGAAAATATAAAATGGAAGAGAAAATAGTAGCAAATTTACCAAGACATGAGTGATGCTTCTTTTTGTACTGAAATCAGTTTTGAAATCAGTTCTCAACAATGCTTACATTCTTAGGAGAATGACCCCATTTCCAGGTTAAAGGGCAAGGACTTTGGCCCTCACAGCCTGAGAATAAGAATAAATGGATTTAATGTATTTGAAGGGATGACAATGAAGGTGGACGGAAATTGTTAGCATCAAAATGTGATTTTTGCACAGATTATATTATGGATTGGAGGACTTTAGCCTTGTGATCAGAGAACTTAAATGGGAAGGAAAAGAATTGAGTTGCAGATCCTCTTCTCTGGTCAGATGTTTTGTCTATTTACCTTTTAGATTAGAAGATAACTGGAAAAAAACAAATTTCCAGTATGCACACTGGAATATAGTTTAGATGCAATTCCAACACACCTGTGCAACTGTGTCCAGATCCAGGTATGTATCCATATGTATACACAGATATTTTCAGACCAGAGACCTGGCCCAAGTCCTCAAGGAGTGATTAGCTCTAATCTTCAGATTACCATGCAGAAGTGGTGGACTCCAGTATTAGGTGTGACTATTCAGGCTTATTTGGAATTTCTAGTGGAGCTCAAAAGACCAGTGGCTGAGATGCAACAGAGCCCAAAAGCAAGAGATGCTGCCCAGTGCAAGTTCTGCTAAATGAGGGGACAACTCAAATTTATCTATGCAGTATTTTTAAAGAGTGGAAAGATATCTTGTTAGTATCGGCAATTTAAGATTAGCAGACCAGAAGATAGGTGTCCCAGAGTGTTTTCAAGGATGTTAGGTTGGTTTTAGACATCCAAATAAAACTCAAGCTAGAGTTTGGACCCCTTCCAAAAACCAGTAGTAACAAGCACACCTACAAAATTTATTTTAGTTTTATAGGTCTTTCAGGCTTCAGAAAAATTCCCAACTCTATTTAAAGTGCACAGCATCTCTGCCCAGGAACCTGCAAAATGTTATAACACATGTTTATTTAAGCTTCCCAGTTGTATTGTGAGACAGTGAAGCCTTATTTCAGGCGGGCAGGGAAATACTAAGGGATCTGGACACACTTGCACAGCTGTGTTGAAATTGCATCTAAACTAGCAGATAAACATTCTGAGCTCCTCATTCACAGGCACAGTTGTGCACCTTGGACATTTCCCAACAGCACGTAGAGGGAACCTGTCTCCTAGCACACAATCTGTGCCTCAGTTTCCATGGAAACTCAGTTTCCTCAGTTTTCCGAAGAAACCAAGCCATAAAGGCTAGAATGAAGATACGTTTCTGGTTGAGATGTCTGAATAAAGCTAGACAATGAGGTGCAAACCTACATGTAACTCGTCTTTGTCTACACACAGCCCAAGCAGCCAAGGGTATGGACTAGTACCTTCCCTTGAATGACTTTAATGTAAGAGTTTAAGAGCTAAAAGTAAAAACAAATAACCCCACAGCAAAACAAAGAAATATTAAGCAGGAATTTGGCAGTGAAAATATGAATGTCTCTCATTCTCCAGTGAAATGTATTCTAGTGGACCTTGAGTGTTTTCTTTACATAAATAGTTACACTGTTGCCTTAGAATACGGGCAATAATAGAACAAAATTCTATTAATAAATGCACTCTGAGTGTACAACACAGTTTTGACAATAAGCTACTGACACCGAGGCTTTCCAGAAAGATATATTTCCTTATGGTAAAGAAGATTTGCAGGAGAATATGCATACTTCTTAATTTTGCATAGGAGGACAAGTAGGATTCATTTCAAAGTACTACACACACAAGTAGCCAACAGTTAAATAATTTAGGAATGCAGAAAGGTATCTTATCTGAGCAAGAAATAGGACATTTTGATCCTGTTTCCAAAATTTTCTGGAGGCTGTGCTTGCAAAGAGTGTTAGTAGGTGTTCTTTATTTATCATTTTCTCTCTCAACTTTCATTTTCTGTTACCTGAGAAATCCAAACCTGCTTACTCTCTTCAGTTGAAATATAACAGCAAAAACGAGCAAGAGAGTAAAACTGCAGGTTTTCCTGCTGTAGCAGATTAAGGATGCTCCCCAATACCTAACGATTAATGGGCTGCTCAAACGGGCAGAGGAAGGCCAAGGGCTGCACAACTAACAACTTCACACTGCACAAGAGTGAAGCTCCACCTGTCGTTTAGTGTGCAGCACTTCATAAAATATTACTTTAAGATAAGTCATACTTCATTTCTCTCATGACACAATACATAAATAGAGGACAAAACCCCAGAACTTTTGCAAAGCACTGACTTTATACCTTTCTAAAAAGCACAATTTACAATTTTAGATTTTAAAGTGTGCCAACAAGAATTAGGATCTTTGCAAAACTCAAGTTCATTTATTTTACATGAGTAATAAAGAAATATATAACGAGTCCATCTCATGTATTAATGGGTTTAAAAGTGTTTATTTTTACATAATCAGTGAGAAAATATTTGTAAGTCCTCAAACCATGTTTCATAAATATATTACGTCAGGTACTCTATTCAGCATTTCTAATGACACTCATCAAATAAATAATAGTATCTTCCAAATACAAGTATCCTCACTTTCTTGTACATAGAAAAATTTTTGTTTATGTTATTTATTGTCCATCTGAACTGAAAGATTATGATCTATTAGCATGATCTACATAGCTCCAGAAAGCTATAGCAGTGATGAATGGAGTAGGAACTTTAAAACAGAGGATAACTCCAATGAAAATGATCAGTTTAGGTGCCAGACTGTCTAATGGGCTAGGCATACTATCTGTTGGTATCCTAGGAAAGGTTGTGCACCTGAAAAACATCCAAGAACCTTTGTGAGTTTTGCTCATAGTTACTGCAGGATACTTTTTGCATGAAACCTCCACCCATCTTCCATTACACACCTGAAAATGCGGGTTGCAATGGTAGCACAGCTAGTCTGTACACCACCTTTCAGCAAGATACATAGAGACAGAATATTAGCTTGCCCATAATACCACGGAATCATAGAATCATAGAATATCTCAAGTTGGAAGGGACCCAAAAGGATCGTCGCATCCAACTCACTGGTCCTCGCAGGAGCATATGCATACCATATATTTAAGGTCACTTTCAACCCAAACCATCCTGTGATTCAATGATTCTATGATATGCATATGGAAATTCCATAATATTGAAATAGTGTGCGTTCAGTACAGTTAGGCCAGGCAAATATGCAATAGTAAACAACAGTAAACCAAAAAAGAAATGTTCACTATTTGAACAGGCTCTACTGCAAGACAATCTCTGACATCCTTGACTATAAGGCTGTTGCCTGTCTCCCTCCCTGCTACTCATACTACTCCCTTCCTCCACTACACATTCCTAGAAAATTCTCCATTTTCTTTTCATCCTAACTTTTTCTTCTATGGCTAACATTTTCTAGTAATAGCTGCTTAGGAAAGCCCACTGAGTTCAGATCAGGACTTTCCCCTTTCTTCTTCCCCAGCTAGGTACGTATTTCAACCATCATTTTTAACCTTCTCCCAAGAATAAATTCATAGACATAATAAATTCCTGTCCTTACGGTGGGACAAGACATCTTTGTCCAGATTTTCATCACAATCTTTCCTCATATAAACCTTTTGCATGTTACTCAAGCCTTTTGTGTGTAATGCACAGGACCACTATGTTATTTTACCTTTAAGTCATATCTAGAGAGCTTTCTAGCACAAAGTTACATGAAAACAAAAATAATTTGGAATGCAAGAGGTTTTTTTTTTTTTCATTTAAAGGTGATCTTGCAGCTCAGGGGAAGCCGACTTATTATTAGAAAAGTCATCACTAATATTTGCTTATTATAACCTTGCCCAAAGATTGTTTGTGTAGCATGCCTAGAGAAAGCCATGGCATCCCTGGGTTATGCCAGTCTCTGCTCAATGACACTATTAATGTCATTAAATGGCACCTTCCTCGTGGCATCACTGGAGGATGTGTGATCCTCTTGCATCATACTCTTTTCAGGATTCAGGTCTTAATTAACACTTTGAGTCATATTAGCCCCAACGGTAAAACCCTCTGTGCAGTCATTAGTAACAGTTCCATTCAACTCCACTCCTGGTTTCAGAGAAAATGTGACCCCACAGATTTAGTAAGACTTACATTTCAGATAAACAATTCAGCTGTGTTACATAAAGTTTACAAAATGAGTGAAAAAAGAAGAAAGAGAAATACATACGGAAGGTGAAGAAATTCTCTTAGTAGAAAGTAATAGTTCAGATGCAGGAGATAATAAGTGAGTGTCCCCTGCGTATAAAAATAATCTAGAGGAAGGTTTAAAATCAGAAGTCATTGAGAGCTCTGATATAAATCCAGGATAACTAGAAATAGAAAAGCCAGTATAAATATCTAAGCTGTTAGGAGCTCTTAAGGTCAGGTGATAGCACAAGAGAAAGCAGCATGAAGTGATCCAAAATTAATAAGTGTGTAGAATATGAGTCAGCAAAGATATCTGACTAGGACTGAGATTAATAAAAGGGTATTTTTCCCCTTAAGTGATGCTTTTTAGGCCTTTTCCTCTTTTCTTTTTTTTAGTCAGACTAAGCCCCTGGGTACATGAATATACATCAGAAATAAATTTTTTTACAGAAGCAACAGAACTCCCCAGAACAGCTAACCTTGATGATAGTTGAGAGAAATGTCTGAATCAGAAATCAGAAGCTAAATCAAACAAGGAAAATAATATTAAAAAAGCTTAATAAACACTGAGTCATTTTTACTAGTTTGATAGGTTATACTTATTTTTGAAAACATTGGCTTTGGCTCTGTCTGGCATTTGATACAAAAGGAAAAGCCAGTTTTCTCAGGAACCGTCTATGACCAACCACTCCTGGAAAGGTGTTCTGAAGAAAGAGGTTTTGATAAATTATTATTTTTAAAATGCATGTAAATATTAAAAATATTTTTTTAAAAAGAAAGCAAAAAGCTGAACTGGGATATGTAGAGAGATATTAAATATCACTTGCTTAAATAAAGCACAGTAGGTTACCAAATATATATGTATTTATATACATATAAAATTAGGAATAAATATATATAATTAGAACATTAAAAGTACAGAAAGTTCACTGAAGGTTTCGGCAAGGCAAACATCTGAAACCTGACAACCTCTGTAAGTCAGCTCCATCCTTCTTGAGCTGGAGTAGAGGAATGTTTCAATAGATCATTTAAATCACTTTGCTGCAAAAAGGATCTTACGTATGTGTTGTAATTGTGTAATTAATGTTTGTAAATACTTGTGATTCCCAGGCAATAAAAAAAAAAAAACTTAAAAAAAATTAGAGATGTTCCAATGTTAAAGAGAAGCGTCACTGAGCAGTATTTAAATGACGGCAAATCAAATTCAGTTGTGTGAAGTGTGTTGGGGGAGTTATTTCCACCTCTTTGGGGATGAATTTCACTCTGCAATGAAGTGGCACAACTGATAAAGATGTCATGCAGAAGTCTTGGTGATACGCATCCTGAAATGATGGCATGCAGCTAAAAATATTAAATATTGTACATTCACTGCGACACTGGCAGTAATGGCAACCTCAGACATTAAAGACAACATGAGTCATACCCACCAAAATAATAAAATTGGTTTTAAAGTCAGAAGTCACTAATACATCTGAACGACTTTTTATTTGCCTTCAGAATGCATTGACCTGATCATTTAAAATTTTCTGAGAAGTTCTGAAGACTACGAAATGTCTTTAAAAGAAAAAAAAAGAGAGAGAGAAACTGGAGTGAAGGATCATCCTTTCCCTAATTTAGTCTTCATTTACGTCAGGGAACCGAATCATATTGTCCTTTTCAAAAAGTGACCATGGGCTTGTCTAAAATGAGGTAGGAACCCTTCTTCTTCCACAGTCACAGAAAAACTGTTCTGGAATTTTCTCTAAAGTAGAAAGCATGAGATACATGTTTCATTTTCTTAAAATTTTAAGATCAAACCACCACAGACACACACAAACCCCTACATTAACCTTGAGTCTCAAGAAAATATAAGATTTGGCTGTAAAAACATCAGACCTATACGGGTTGATGGGAAAATAGTGGAAAAACTGGTGTGTCTACAAAGGTCTGCAAATGACTGATAATATTTTGCAATAGTAATACAGAGTCCACAGAGTGCAACATAAACATCTGCCCACTGAGTTAAAACAGGAAAACAAACAAAAAAATCGTATCTATTTTGCAGTCATTTGACTGAAGCAGAGTTTTGGCCCACGTAACACTGATATACATTGCATTTTGGGGAAGCTACAGGAACTGGAAGAGTGAACTCCTGCTAAGAACAAAAGGCAGGAACATGGGTAGCTCCTGTGGTACCTATGCATGGACAACTGGCTAAGCAAAATCTCATCACCTAGAAGAAGGCCAGTCCTCAGGACAGCATGCAGCAGCAGTTTCACTTTCAGACCAATTCTTGAACTACGTGAAACTGTACGGATAAAAGGACTGCTTGGGTGGGACTCCTCTCCTCCAACTTTACACACCTATAGTATAGACATTTACATTGAGGCTCCTTTGATAGAGAAAGAGGGAAGTCAGTAGTTCTGGGCTGCAGTTCATCTCATTTTAAAGTCTTATTCAGAACATGTCAGGTCAATCCTGACTCAGAAGTGCCTGTTTTGTTCCACTGAACAAAAAGGGAACTTAGGACGACCAGCTGGGTAGATGTCTACAGTTAGGTGAATTAATCCCTCTTTCTTCTCTCTTTTGCTTTAAATGACATGTCCAAACTCATCTGCAAGTCTATGTGGATATGCAACTGCTCAGGGAATCCCAGTCTGCTGTTCCATCCATTAAGCCTATTTCTAATAGCTCTACTCTGTAAAAAGCATGTTTATGAATTCATCTGGATCCTCATGTGCGTGTTTGGTCAGTATCTTCTGAAAAGCCCTCTAAACAATTATATGAGTCAGAGTGATCTAAGTAGGAATCATAAGAAGCAGTTACCCAGGTTTGGTGCCTTACATGATAGAAGATAAAGGGACTGCTGGCAAAAGCACTTTAGAGACCTACTTCTTATTTAAAGCAGAAAGAATCGTGAGGTTACAATGCAGCATGGTCTTCACACTAATAGTCCAGGATTAACTTTGCTGATATGAAACATGATTGAAATACAGATTAAATTAGCAAGTCAGAAATAGAATAGAAATGGAAATTAATCTGATTCACACATGACTAAATTTGTTGAAGGAGAAGAATTAGTTGCTACCACCAAGAAAGACTGAATAACTGAAAAGATGGATACCAAAAATCAACAGATGTAGTTAGCAGTAATACCAAAATGAACATCATGACTTCAAAGATACCATTATTTTTAAAACACACTTTAAAAAAGCTCTACTTCTTGTTTCCCCAATATCACTACTGACTGTAGAGTACAGTGATCTTCAAGCCATAAACATTCATGTGCGTCACTTAGAGGAATATTTTCCAATCTATTTATAACTTGATTTGCTACTTGGCCACGGTTCCTAATCTGTCCGTCAATATTATAAGCATCTGCCCTATGCCAACAAACAAATGAGTTCATTTTCTACCATGAAGTCACAAGCCATCTCTCTACATGTCATGTCCTGTACACACCCCTGGCTATAACTGCATAAACAGCAAAAATAACAACAAAAGCATGTTTCAATAATAAATATTTTTTTAAAACGCCAAATAGAAAACCTAAGCCATTAGTACTCACCACCAAGGCTTTAGACCTGTTACTCAAAAGTTTTTCAATGTCTCTGGCTGCAATTTCCACTAGCTGACGAGGGTTGTTGGCTTCCACAGTATACAAATCTCTGTTTTTCAAATATATCTGCAGGAAGAAAAAATGGAAATAAATCAAAATGGTAACAGACATTCAAAATAAGCAAAGTGACTTGACAGAACAGGCAACAAGGTGTCCTCTGTTCTTACTGGAGAGCTTCAGAAAGACTATTGCTAGGAAAATCCAAATGTGCTTTATTAATGAAATGCTTCACCTTTTTGGCTGAGACAAAGAAGTTGCCACTAAAAATCATTTAACAAATCTTCAAAACTGACTGTTTCTAGCGACGGACTATTCAACTGCTAAATGCTCAAGGAATCCAATTCCCATAAAGCGCTGAGAGAAAAGTAAAAGTGAGAACCTTTAAAATGACTGAAGCTGAAATAAAATAATTATTGCTGAATTTAATTCTTCCTTGAATGCTGAGAAACAAACATACCGTTTGAAGAAAATCACTTACATTATGCTAATGTAATCAATTTAGTCCCTTATCTATTTATTCATATTATAATGTTAATATTCATGAGGAAAGAAGAGGAAGAGGAAGAAAAAACAAAGAAGAAAAGAAGAAAACAGGGAAAAGAAAATTAGTTTGGACTGGGGAAAAAAGGAAGAGGAAAAAAGAAGGGAAAAGAAGGGAAAGGAACATTAGTTGTGTTTCTCCTCATGAACAAAGGTTATCTTTGGTGAGGAGTCATTAACTGTTTCCAAAGCAGAACGTGTATTATAAAGGAGATAATTTGATTTATTAAACAAAGCCACTACAATGAAATGCAAGCAACAAGAAGTAAAGAAGAAAAAAGTAGCAAGAAATCCATTTGCCTACCTCTGTCCTACTAGAATTGGATAAAGAAAAAAAGTCATTATTTGGGGGGGAAATAAAAAAAAGAAAAAAAAAGTCGATACCTTATGGCTAGATGGGCAAATGGGGAAAACTAATTTATGCAACCAACAGATGGCCTGAGTTTACTCAAGTACTCTGCCTCTCCGCAAGGCTGCCTGGTGGGGGCTGTGCTGTCTCCTGGGGAGCAATTCCAGGCACAGGCAGGAACGGGTCCAGCGCTAATGCACTGGCTGCCGTCCAGCACAAGAACCGAGAAACTGCAGACCAGACTGAGTCTACCAGACCCGCCAGGTTTCTTGGGTTAAAGCTATGGACACCTTAAAGAAACTCACCAAAATATGTCTCTGGTGCTTGTAGCTGATGGGTATTTATCACAAACGAATTTCTGACAACTGCAGTTATTTCTGCAAATTTTTATCGGGCATGTCTCATAAGCTGTCATAGGTTTTCATCACTTTTGAATTTCACAACACTTATGTTGAGTTTTAGGGTTTTTTTCTTCAGAAGTACAGTCTTTCCTTTCCACCAGTAACTGAATAATTGGAATAGGCTTTAATTCTTCACAGAGGAGCACTTTAAAAATTCAGTGCATCATGAGCAGAAAACCACTACAAAAGAAGATAGTTTCTAATGAACCTTCAATTATAGTTTGGATCATTTTGAGGTGCTTGGTTTTCAAAACTGCTGCACAGAAAGTTTCTCACAGGTATAACCCAAAAATCCCTTTCTTTTTTTTTTTTTTTTTAGGACAGGCCAATTATTAAGTGATCGCTACAGGATTTCTTACATTTTTCTCTGAAACACATAAAATTTGCACAGTCAGCAGTGGGATTCAGCCTTAAATTGACTGTAGAGACCAGAAGGGCCCTAAAGTCCTACAGGCTTCAAAAGTTGAAATCAGTTTTATAGATTCAGAGGATTTGAATCAGGAACGGAAATTTCCGAGGAGCATCTAAATTGGAGTGACCATCAAATTTGGCGAAACTATCAGATTTCTGTCATCAGCAGATATTCACCCTGATCATGTAAGGACCAGCCACTAGAATATGGGTGTTACCAGGCTTTGTGTCTTTTTCTTTGAAAAGTAGTGCCAAATTCTTTAAACGTCACTTGTGACTACATGTAGTACACTTGCATCAAACAATACAGGACTTATAAAAGAACACATGCAAGATTTTGCAAATAGGCTAGAAAACTGTAAAATAACTTTCACTGAAGTTTTTAAATAATAAAAAAGAAATAATTTTTAATTATTCATTTATTTTATTTGTGAAAATGTTTGTTTTGTTTTATCCAGATTTTTCCTAGTTTCTCTTTTTTTCAAATTTGCTCATGCAATTGCTTTTCATTTGCTACTTAAGGGTGAAAAGAATAAGAAAATCTAAATATAATCCCTTTTCATTTGGGAGTTTCAATTAGGCAAAAAAGTCTTAAAATTAGGAGAAAACAGTAGTTCATTGCAAAAATGCCATTTCATTGTAATTATATTTTTCACTCAATATTATAAACAAACATTAAGAAGGCCACAAGCAAAGAAAATACACAGTAGGGGCACAGGCAAGTTTGCGGTCAAGTACTGCAGGTTTGGGACAGATGCATAATAGGGATGACTTGGAGACAATACTGACCAGCTATATGAGAGCAAGTGCTGTAGTGTTGATTCTTTGACATCTTTAAGCACTTAATGAAATACAGTTTTGAACAGTCCTGTGATCTAACAGCCTCAGCAGAAGTTAAGTTGACGGCGCACTGCGTCCTCACCACCATGATTTTGCACCCCACCAACCAGAAACGCAGTACCGATAATTCACGGGAGTTAATTTTTCACTATAGAGCAAATTTACAGTAAGCCATACTGGTAAGGGTTTGAGAACCTGGATGGAAAATTTGCACTCTCATCCCTGTATCTAATCATATAGCAACCATATGGTCCAATAAACCCAAATTTGAAAACACACAAATTTTTCACAGACCCCATTCCTTTAAGGAAGTTGTTCCCATACCTCCAGGATTGAATGGTTTGAAAGCTGCAGACTATCAATGCATGGTCTAGTAGGTACATTTGTAGGAAAAAAAAGAAACGTTTTCATTTTTCTTCTCCAGCACCAGATATCAGAATAGTTCAAAAGCCTGTATCGTTTAACAGGGACATCACCACCACAAGAGAGAGGAGTCCTATTCATACTTCAGCTTAAAGCCTTTATAACAGGCACTGTGAGTCCTACCACTGAGAAGGCCTGACTCCGAGGCTGACTTCACAAGCTGTTATCTGTCAGTGATTAAAAAAAAAATAAAATTCAAACCAACCCCCCCAAAAAAAACCTTTTGAGTTTCGCACAAGATCCCACGTAGAGTTGAGTCAGTGACTCTTTCTCCTCCTCTTCACTTTACCCCATGTCAGGGCTCGGAGCACCTATCTCCCCTGCTTCTACTGCTGGTAGATTTATCCCACAAGCTCCTAAACAAAAGGCATCAGAAATAACCCAGAAATTCGCACGTCTTTATTTTTCTGAAGCGTGAGACCTGTCTCAACTATCAAGGAATGGTGTAAGAAATATTCACTAATTATTTAACAGGTGCGTACATAATTTATTTGCTGCCTGCTTCCCTTTTCTTTAATTCAGCTGTAGCACTGCAGCAGTTCAGTGCAAGAACACATGGGAAATGATACACGCTTCAGGATTTGGCACCCTGCGACAAACTTTTCCTCCTCCCAAATAGCAGTCGAACACAATTAGCAGAAGCTCATCTCAAATAGTCATAAAGGGTCTTATCAGCAAAGGTATGCTCATTCATCTTTCCAAATAAAATTTGGCATGTTTTATGGCTTGTTAAGAAGAGCTAATTTGAATACATTTTATTAAATTTCTTTGACCAAGTGAATGCAAGTTTCTTTTGGCTTTTAACTCTAAAATCGTTTTTAGTTCTTTAATCATGAATGTTTTGCTAAAATCTCTCCAAATTGCCAGTAAAACCCTACCATTTCTTACAGAATAAAGCCTCATGGCATGACTAAGTAAAATCTGTCAGGTCATAGCACAAAAAATACTTTAATTTTTCTCTGAAGTCAATAGCCATGCCCTTCTTTGTTCAGGCAAGAATGTATTAAAATTGCATTCTAAATGCTGAATATTTATTCTGTTATAATGAACTGCGAGGTTTTAGGGGAGAGAATATGACGGAGAAAATCACATTAGGATGAAACAACACAAGAAGGAGAATAGTTGAATGTGGTAAAGATTAGAAAAACTGCCAGCTCCTCAGCAGAACACACCCCTGTCTGCTCAGTCTTCAAGGCCACATTTATAAATCTCTCTCAAAGAGACATTGTCCTTGCTTTCTATCATATTCGCGAGGGAAGGTCAAACATTTCTATACAAATTGAGAGAGAATGAAAGATGCACCTTCATTGCAGGGCTCTCGCTACATTGTGGCAGGCATTGGGGGCGACTGTAACATCGAGATTTTATTTAAATGGCCCCTATTCTTTGTTACACTCAGGAAAAAGTCCTGAGAGTAATATATTATCTGTACTTTGGATCTGTGGTCTTGGCACTGTTTACACAGACTACGCAAATAACAAGGAATAAGAATTCATGTTGAATTAGTCTGAACTACAATAGAGTTCCTTTGCCTGTTTATTTGCCTTTTTGTCTGTCTGTTTGAAACAATCTCCCAATTTAAGAAACAACAGAGCCTTTTCTTCAGGTAGTGGTAACCTGGCTGAGGGCTCAGGCATGGGACATGAACATGGCAATCTCAGTTCCATCACTGAATACTTTCATTGACATAGAAGTCCTATGAGACGAGATCTTCAGAAGTTCAAGCCCGGAATTTCAAAAGTTAACCAAAAACATTCTGTCTCTTCCTACCTTGAAATATGCTTTGGAATAGAGAAACAAAACAACTGAACAACTGCGGTAATACCTATCTATACACAGTAAATATATTGATGTTGTTATTATTTCAATACCACTTTCAAGACCACTCACCTCAGCCAAGCTGACGGGACACCTCTGTCAACAACCTATGCTTTATAATCAGTCTACACCAGATAGAGATTATCATGATGGTAAAACTACTGCTCAAAGATACTACTGAGGTTCAGATGCCAAATCAACCAAAACTTTGGGGTGGGTCTTCCTCCACCTTTTCTGAAAGTGACTACACCAAAATACTAAGCGCACTTGTGAAATCTTTGGGTAGGTTTTACAAGCTTATGTAGCAAATTAGTTAATTTATTAAAAAAAAAATTTAAAAAACCCTCAGAACAGAGCAAAACTTAAATACAGGTTTTGAAAATTAATCTCTTCCTGCCCAATCCCTTCTTTTGGAGAGGGCCTCCCATGGCCGGTTCCCCCTGATCTTTCCAAAAAGTCTCTTGCTTTTTGCAATTGTGGGGCATTGATAGGCCTCAGTGACCATAACCTACCTCACGGGGAACCTGTGCCTGTACCCACCCCTTCCCTACGGCTCCATTTCAGCCCAGTCCTGGGCTATGGTGTAGGTGTGTCTCTCTCCAGCCCTGCCGCCTGCATGGGTCTTGGCTCTATGCCATAATTACTCTGTCTCCTAGATGGACTCCTCAGATGTATGTTAAAGCTTCTCTCCAGTCCTGCAAATTGAACGGTTGTTGAACCTACACTGTAGCCTTGTCTCCATCCCATCTCCTTTTATGCCTGACTGCAGGCCTCAGTTGAATCCTGGGCATGGTTCATTGCTTGTCATGTCTGAGACTGCTGACAGACCCCATTACCAGCACACAGCTCCCTTAAAACTGTGCAGTCAGAGCTAAAAACCCCCCTCGCTCCCTGACTCAGGTTGAAGCTGCACAAAGGAAATTACATTATCTCAGCATTACCTGCCTGGAACTGGAAGAATTGGAGAACACTTTTCACAGGTGCTTGCACGTTTCTTCATGCAGCCACCCCAGATTTACTACCTGTGGCTGTGAAAGAACTAATCTGATGCCACATTCAGAGCCAGCACTTCTGCAACACACACCTCATGTGCCAGCAACCCCTGATTACTTATGATCTGCAGCACAGTATGTCCCAAATACAGAGAAGTAGCTTAGTTACAAAGCTGCTCTCAAAGCAAAAGAGCATTCAGAGACATGATTGTTGGGGAGCAAGACACAGAAATACCTCGGTGTCTGCAGGACACTGCCAGGGTGCAGCCCAGCCGACAGGTTCAGGATAACTTCTGAAGTCTCATCCAGGGCGTACTGCTCTGGGTCCCACTGTACTTAGCACTGGTGAGGCCCCACCTCGAGTGCTGTGTTCAGTTTTGGGCCCCTCATTACAAGAAAGATATTGAGATTCCGGAGCATGTCCAGAGAAGGGCAACGAAGCTGGTGAGGTGTGTGGAGAACAAGCATGATGAGCAGCAGCTGAGGGAACTGGGGTCATTTAGCCAACCCAGGAAAGGAGCTGAGGGAAGACCTTATCACTCTCTTCAACTACCTGAAAGGAGGTTGTAGAGCGGTGGGGGTCAGTCTCTTCTCCCAGGTAACAAATGACAGAACAAGAGGAAATGGCCTCAAGTTATGCCAGGAGAGGTTTAGATTGGATATTAGGAAAAAGTTCTTCATAGAAAGGGTTGTCAAGCATTGGAACAGGCTGCCCAGGGAAGTGGTGGAGTCGCCATCCCTGGAGGTATTTAAAAGATGGGTAGACGTGGTGCTTAGGGACATGGTTTAGTGGTGGTTTTGGCAGTGTTAGGTTGATGTTTGGACTTGATGATCTTAAAGGTCCTTTCCAACCTAGATGATTCCATGATTCTATGGACACCAAAGCTGCTTCTGTGCAATGTGCAATCCTCTGCTAAAACCAATAAGAACTGAAGAATTATGTTTCCTCTTTGCTAACACTTAGTTGGGGGTTTATGTAGCTTTGAGATTTCTAAACCTAAGGCTGAGCAAGGATCCAAGTCATCTTTATAGTTACTGAAAGGAACAGGCGTTTCCAGAGCTTTATTCATCCTGACATGAGTATTTCTATCTGCTCCTTATCTAGACAAAAGAGAATTGCCTTACAGTTCTTGATTGAAATAAAATGTTGTTATGGTTTGAGAAACCCATAACAATTTATTGTCATTTAGACAATCATTCTATCACCCGATGACCCCTCCCCACTCAGGAAAGGGAATCGGGAAAAACAAGGAAACCCGGGAGTTGAAGTATAAACAGATTTAATAGAGTAAAATCAGATTATTAACATTAATAGCACTAAAGAACCAATATTGATCCCAATACCAATACAGAATATGGAAAGATTGTACACAGCCAATTATACAATTCAGAAGCTGTGCACTCCCAGCAGTGGACAGCAAATGTCGGACACTACAGCTTCGGGAGGAAGGGAAGGGCTCAGGAGTCCAGCACCGGGGCACAAAGTTCTCAGGGTCACAGCCATCAAGGAAGGGAGCGAACTTCGCAGAAAATTTTCTAACTTATAATGAATGTGACATTGATGGTATAAAATAATCCTGTTGGCCAGCTTGGGTCAAGTGCTCAGATCTCACTCCTCCTCATTCCTGCACCTGGCAAGCTCCAAAACACTGAGACCTTGAAACCCACACACCGTAGCCGGCTACAAAGTAAATATTTTCACAAATTCGGACACTCAAGCCTTCTAAAATTACAGTCTTCCCAAGTATTAGAAAAGAAATGAGTCCTGTGTCACTCAAACCAGGACAAAGGTAAATACTAACCAATCAAAACCAAAATAACATGTCAAAACATTAAATAAAAATATAGTTAGTGGGATAACTTAAGAGTTTTTCTAATTTATACACCTACTTCAACTTGGCCCAGATTGTTCCTGAGCTCTGAGCTCATTCATTGCTCTCCGTTATCCCTCTCCCCAACCAAAACAAAATCATACAGACTGAAAAAACACCCCAACAAATAGCATTTCATCCTGGGGAGGAAGGAATCACCTAGCTTGAAAACAAAAAGAAGTATATTTCTTACTGAAATTTTGGGTAATATTAAAATTGTCAAAACAAATATTTTGACAAAATTATATTGTTTTATCAACAATATTCAACATGTTTTAGAGAATCACAAACAGCTTCCGTTTTCATAACTTTGTTTAGCTAATAAAATGTCAACTAATAACACTCCCATATTCATTAATTTTATTTTTTGGCTTTTTGAGTGCCATGAAGTCACATGTCATGACATCATTTAAGTGAGAAAAGTGGAGAAGGGGGGCTGTTCGGCACACATCAAAATGTATGAAGAGGACTTGGGAGCAGGAAAAGTTGGAAAACAGAAATAACCACTCCAATCCATGTGAGAGATTATTATTGCTAACTTCTTACTACTATAGATATTTTCCTTTAACTCAAATTTTTAGCAGTCACAAACAACTATATAACCTGCCCAGAGGGAGCAAATTCTATCTTCTTACTACCATATCCTATTTCCAAAGTTATACTAAGACTTTCTATTTGCAATACATGCCAGAGATTTTTTTTTTCCTCACAAGACATTTCTTTTCTTTGAATCACAAACGATCCATTGTCGAACACGTTGAAAAATGCTCCTTCCCAAGGAGCATTCTGTATGTTCAAAGAAATCAGTCTGAGTATTTTAAATATGTCTTACTCTCTGTTATATATAATATATAAATACGATTACAGCTGCTCCCTAGCAACTCACAGATGCCTTCATTCTTGAAATTCATGGCAACAACACAAAGGAAAAAACCACCCCAGTAGTTTACTGTGTCTGTTGCTTTTCAGAGTCACTTGCTTGATTGCTGACTGCTATAAAGATCTGGGGTGACAAGTGACAGGGCAGCTGACGTTTTGAAAACCGTAATGTATCATAGCAGTGATGTGCGCATTAAGAAAAAATTTATCAGAGTTCATTCTTAAGTAATACATTCAGGCTGAATTCTGCAAGATGTTGGGAATGCTTATGCCTCAGTTAGCATCACAGAGAGTATAAGTAGTGCCAGAGTCAATTGGCTCACTCAGGTGCCTACTCAAAGGAAAGCAGATAATCAGGGATACTTTGTAGGATGGAATCATCAGACGCTTTCGACTGTTGATAATTAACAAAGTAGTCTAGAGGACTTTAAAATTAAGAAGTAATTTTTTGTAATTGTCACTTTGTATTCAAACCTTCATAAAACATGAGTTCAGCTTTGTAGCTCTGCTATTGTACAAACGTCAAAAACAGATCTAAGAATCCCCCTTTGTTAAGAAAAATGTATTTTAAGGCATTCAATTTTGTTTCATAGTGATAGCAATACATTATTAAATAATAAGACTACATCATTTATTGGTTTCACAGCAGCTTTAACTCAGGCTTTTAGCTGAGACTGGATGAGAACCCAAAAATCCCAACTCACGATGAGTACAATGTACAACAAATGAATCTTTCTTGTAACAGAAAAACAATAGGAAGAAAGTGTTTCACATTTCTGCTGCGTTTCTGGCATATTTTGAGGTGGGCACTTATGCAATTTTTCAAACTCACTTATTCATAGGAAATTTTGTCCTGCCTCACCTGCTCTTAGTGCAATTTAACACCTACTGACTCTTTCCCCAAAGGTAATTTTAAGTCATCAGGAACTAGCAGAGTCTTTTTGGTGTTTTACTAACCACAAGACTTAGCTATATTATGATTAGCTATAATATTCAGGTTTTTGTTGGTTTTGATGTGTGGGGGTTTTTAAGGAAAATCTTTGATTTGCTCTCAGCTTCTACAAAAACTGTCTGAACACACGCACCAATAGGACTGATTTTATTAGTGTTAAAGCTAATGGAAAGTTATAAATGAACCAAGAACAGTGCTTTGCTCAAAGATTACCGAGATCATCAAATAGTAATTAAAACTATGGTAATATTAGGCCACCCCTTCCCTTGAGCCTGAGCAAGCTTTGCTAATGCAGCCACCTATTCTTAGCGACTTACAGCTGATTTTGCTTGCTGGAAGAAGGAACTCTTCAAAATGCCAGTTTATTGCTAAGGGAACAGAGGGAGAGTAGCATCTGCAAATAATAAATGAGGCTCCCTGTGTTTTGACAATCTCTTAATTTCCATTTGGATTACAAAGAGAACTTGCAGATGTGTCTTCAAATTTCCCAGCCTGCATTTTTAAAAGTGATTTAATTTTCCTGACATCTCGACATTGGTTAGCAATGTGTAAACTCAACAGAATTTAGTTTGGAGGATTCTATTTTTAATGCCTGCAGCTTTGGTATTTGGTTGCACATAGAGCATAGCAGTGGCAGTGGTATACCGCAAATGGGACATACTTTTATAAATACTGTATTACAAAAAACCTGTTACTGTATTTTGGGAATCTCTACCCAGCCTAACCCATCTCATAAATTATTTTAATTCTGGTAAATGGACTCCGGCTTCCCAATGAATACCTGAAATGCCCATGCTTCATTGTACCAACCCCTTCACAATTCCATTCTAAAAGTAATCCTGACCTCACTTCCCTTCACCACACCCCACTCAGACAGCAAACTGGTGTCCTCGCCTTAGGGATGAAGCAAAAGACACAAATGTAAATAGTGTACAATAGCCAATTTATGCTGAGAAAGAATTCAACCTTTTCAGAGCACTGGCCTCATACACAGCCCACTAGTTCAATCCCACTTTCTGATAAACTATCTATCTATCTACTTTATTACATATTACTGAAGGCATTTTAAAAAAATTAATGAGTTATTGCCTTGCTTTCAGATTTTGCTCCTTCTGCTCCTGAGAAAAACAATGTAACAAAGTTGACATTCATGGAAAACTGCAGTTATAGACACACCAGCACCACTCATAAAAATGCCCTGAACTCAGGGAAGTTTTGGCAAATATAAAACCAGCAACCCAAAGAGGGTACAAGAAGTGCTTTAACAACTTCAAAACACTTGTGGGGATTTTTTTAATTTTCATTTCAAAATGACTCTTCAAAATCTGGTTGATTTTGTTTTATATGTCTAAAAATTCCTCTCTTTTATTTAATGTTAAAAAAAGTGGTTTGGTCTTTTGTTCCATTGAGAACAAGAAGAGACAAAAGGAGAAAAGAAAGGATACACTATTTTTCTGCCTTGAGATCAGGCATAGTGAACCTCACTGGGTGGCAGAATTTATTCACTGAATATGAAAGTTTCCTTAATTCCCATATTCAACTCATTTAAGCACTTGCTTTCCTTTCTGAAAGCACTGGCGAGTACACCCAGGGCACACAGAGAACAGCTTTACAGTTTTAGGCAAGTTGTGCCTACAAGTGTTGTGGTATTAGTTACGTTGTCCATTTTCAGGGCTGAAGAAGGATGGGGACTACACACCAATATATTAGTATTTTATAGGTCAGAAGTAAAACATTTCTTAAAATTCAGAGTCAAAATTGTGACAAACTCACCAGAATCTATAGCAATCAGAACATTTAAACGAAATTCAGACTTACAAAGTCCATAGACAGGACCTCCAGAGAAACGTAAACCAAATGCATTTATTTGGGTAGTTATTTTTAAAATCAAACCAGGTTTTCTTTTTTTTTTTAAATCAAGTTCTCACATTTCTTCTTTATATTTTTCTTAATCATAAAACTCTCCACTACTTCAACCTTAAAAAGGGTGAACCTAATATATTCTGGAATGTGGCCATATATACCCTATGTCCATCTGGTAGTTCATCAGAGAATAGCATGAGGTACAAAACTCTTTGCCTTTGGCTAAAGCATATTCAAACTGAATCCAACCTGATAAATACAGTATTAAAAAAAAAAGAAAAGGAAAAAGAATAAAGCTGGTAAAAATAAACAGACATTTCAATTCTATGGATCAGCTTAGTTATTTGAATGAATAATTTCAAATTTATATAAAGCCGTTGCTAATTCTTCCTTTTTAACATTATGATTTTAAAGATATAAATAAATATCATGCCAATCATAGAGAAAAATAGTAAGAATGAAAATGTTTATTGTTAACTTGCCTGTCAAACTGTCTTTTGAAGCAGGAATTTCAGCCCGCCTATGACAGTAGGGAGAACTCATGCAGATACAAATTTTATGCTAAGTTCAAGTAAGCTGTTAATGTCTGCCCTTGCACAGACCTCTATACGGGTAATGAAGAGAACAAGGCAAGCTATATATGACAGCTTCTATAGGCAATAAGTCAGTGGCGTGCGTCTATCTGTAGACCCTATAGAAAACAACACTATCTTAGCTAAAATCTGCAATGAGTCTAACAGAAAATTACCCTGAGGTTATAATTCCTTCTGGCAGAAGGAAGCTTTCCTGAACAGCCCTGCTCCAGGGCAGTTCAAATCAGAGGCTGATCTCTCTTACAAGTCACTCATCTCAGTTAAACTCTAGAGGCTGATCCAAGACCTGAAAAGCTAGAAGCACGGACTGGGAATCTGCTGCCAATCTGAGTGCTTCAGCAGACTCACACCATCTGTGCATTAGGCACATGGACCTCACACTGAGCAATGGATGAAATGTGCTCATGCAGAACCTCGGCTGGGTGTTCAGCAAGAAAGAGCTAATTATTATAAAACTGCATTCAAAAGATAAAATAAATAAATAAATAAAAATTTCTAACAGTTGCTGGTGGACTCATTCTGTGAATGGAACTCATTGCCATATATCAAATATCCTTATGTAGCTCTCTTTCATTTTGGAAGAAGAAACGGTATTTCTATTTCAGTATGAATATCATTTAAAGGCCAAGTCAGTCTATACGGGTTCACTCTACAGCTCCTGGGACTGTAATAACAGCATGCCTTATGAACATCATGCATGGATTGTTTTTGCAGCGATGTATCAAAAAAGAAATAGACTCAGAGACTAGATTTCCTTGGAACTGCCTCTCTATCGGCTGTTTCGTTCAATTATGCCATTGCTTGAAAAGGTTGCCCAGTAGAAGATGGCATTTTTTTGCCGCAGCAGTCATAGCAAAGCTCCAGTGTGTTTGTCATGTCAAAGCTCTTAACACAGACCCACATTTTTTATGTAAAAGAGGATTCTTTTCAATCAGTTTGGAACAGACAAGCTCATGCATTGCTATAAGGCACGTTCTCCGGTCTGAGGTCTTCCTTTCTGGGTACTGCAGGGATCCCTTCCTCCTCTCTCCTGTCCCTAGAGGTGTTTTAGGAGCGGGAAATCAGAAGCATACTTGTAGTTTATTAGATTAAAAGAGCTGTCAATTAGCTTAGTCATGGGCCTTTGCTCTGAAAGGTCTATGTAAAAATGGAAGTTGAGCATACTTCCATCAAAATGGGACTATGTATTTACTTCATTCTGTAGTTCAGTAGGCTCTTCATGCATTTTTTACCGCATGGTGAGGTAACTATTCATACATATAGAATGTGACTCTGAACTTTGTATGCAGTTGTTTGTCTTCACTGAGACAAAAAGCCTACCAATAAATGAAGCTAGTGAGATCTGATATACCCTCAATATTTATTTTGCTACATGGATTTTAAAATTCTATTAAGTTGTTCTCTATTCCTTCTTATTTTTCTCTAAAAGTCTATTTGATCTGTAGAAACTGCATATCATTTACACCAGAGCGACTTCATAATGCCTGACAGCACAGAGAGTTCACGAGTAAGACAAAGTTACATGAACCTTTTTAAGTTGAAAGGACAATTACATGACTGATTTTTTTTATTTAAAAACACAATATTTATAACATTAAAGGGCGTATACTAGGCTGTGTCTTTGTTGAGAGACATTTAAAGCAACACATTAGACATCTTGTACCTCCTTAACAAAGATTTTCCTGCATATCCTGTCTTCCTCCTTTCAAGTCTCATGTTGTTGTATATGCAACACCTTCTTATAAACATTCCCTTTGCTTTTCTAGCAAAAAACATCTGTTAAATCATAGAAAGGACCCAACAATACCCTTTTCTGCTGGGCAGCTACAGCAGCAGTAAGATCAAGCTGTAGCCTCTGTTTCTTGTAAAAATGTTTGATTTTATTTCAAAATACTTTTTACCTGCTTGAATTGTAAATTAAATGTTGTTAGACATGATTCTTAGCAAATGTAAATCAGTGTAATCCACTGAAGTCAGTGGAGCTCTGCCAGTATTCAACCAGCTGAGTATTTTGGCATCTTGAATCCTGACTTCCTGCATTGTTGAAGCAATCTTTGCGTTACTATAATGAAGGTATTATAGTGGTATTAAATCCAAGTTGGAGTTCTCCCAGATCTCACCTAAACTCCTAATAATGTCCAAAAAAGCAGTATTTAAAAGTGTGCTTTAAAATTATTTTGGAAGACCATTTTGAGGCCATTCCCAGACAGTAAAAATAAGATTTGAAGGACACAAGGAGGAGCTACACTTTAAGCATGATCGATCCTACTGATGACAGAACTTACATTTAGATGTTACTAGTATTTGTGTTGATTCATACCACCACAGTAGTAATTTACCACAACTAATTCAGAGAAAGAATGGTCTGGAGTTAAAGCTTTAAATGGAAAAAATAAAATCTGAGCTCAGTTCTTGTTTCGATTAGGATTCTTTCTTCACTGCAGATATCAATTAGTGAGTAAAGGCGCATCTATAAATTAAAGATCATGTCTCCTCTGTGGTTTGTCTACCTAGACTTTAGTAAAGCTTTTGACACCATTTCATGCTGCATTCTCCTGGAGAAACTGGCTGCTCATGGCTTGGACGGGCATACACTTCTCTGGGTTAAAAACTGGCTGGAAGGCTGGGCCCAAAGAATGGTGGCAAATGGATTTCAATCCACTTGGTGGCTGGTCACAAGTGGTGTTCCCCAGGGCTCAGTACTGGGGCCAGATCTTTACCAATGATCTGGATGAGGCGATCGAGTGCACCCTCAGTAAGTTTCCAGATGACACCAAGTTGGGTGGGAGTGTTTACCTGCTTAAGGAAGGCTCTACAGAGGGATCTGGACAGGCTGGATCGATGGGCCAAGGCCAAAAGTATGAGGTTCAACAAGGCCAAGTGCTGGGTCCTGCGCTTGGGTCACAACAACCCCATGCAGCGCTACAGGCTTGGGAAAGAGTGGCTGGAAAGCTGCCTGGCAGAAAAGGACCAGGGGATGTTGGTTGACAGCCGGCTGAATATGAGCCAGCAATGTGCGTGGGCAGCCAAGAAGGCCAAGAGCATCCTGGCTTGTATCAGCAATAGTGTGGCCAGCAGGACCAGGGAAGTGATTGTCCCCTTGTACTGAGCACTTGTGAGGCAGCACCCCAAATACTGTGTTTATTTTTGGGCCCCTCACTACAAGGAAGACATTGAGGTGCTGGAGCATGTCCAGAGAAGGGCAACAAAGCTGGTGAGGGGTCTGGAGAACAAGTCTTACGAGGAGTGGCTGAGGGAAGTGGGGTTGTTTAGCCTGGAGAAAAGGAGGCTGAGGGGAGACCTTATTGCTCTCTACAACTACCTGAAAGGAGGTTGGAGCAAGGTGAGGGTCAGTTTCTTCTTCCAAGTAACAGGTGATAGGACAAGAGGAAGCAGTCTCAAGTTGCACCAGGAGAGGTTTAGATTGGATATTAGGAAAAAGTTCTTCACAGAAAGGGTTATCAAGCATTAGAACAGGCTGCCCAGGGAAGTGGATGGGTTGCCACCCCTGGAGGTATTTAAAAGATGGGTAAACATGGTGCTGAGGGACATGGTTTAGTGGTAACTTGGCAGTGCTACATTTATGGTTGGACTCAACGATCTTAAAGGTCTCTTCCAACCAAAACAATCTGATGATTCTATGATTCTATAATAAACCTCAGCTCTTGCCTGCCTCTCCATCCCCCACACATATCCATTTTGTCTGTGCCTTCTACTCCAGTTATGCCGGTTTGCTTGGTTAAGGCTTGGATAAGGGTAGCCTCAATGTAGAACTCCAAATGTAATGGCATCCAAGCTTTGTTTCACATTTTTACTTCCTACAGGCATTATATTGCTGTCATCATTGCTAATAAGAGAAAAAAGTGTGTGAAATATTCATATTTTCAAAAACATAATCACTATCAAGGTAGTTCACTAAATCATTTCCCATATATTTTCTCTTTTTTAACATTATGTGGAATATTCATGAGTATATTATTGCATATCCTCACTATACAGTTGTTTTCAAAAGTTGTGATTAATGAAAGTTGCAATGGTTTACAATGACTCTATTATATGTGCAAAAGCAAGAGGAAGACTGCTTAGTCACTAGGTGTCCTGGTTTGAGGTAAAACAGGACTAATTTTGTTCAGTAGCTTCGCTTCTTAGCTGGGCCTCTTTTAACTACTGAAATTAACAGCATATTGTGCAGACAATGTTCACTCTCTCAGAGTGATAAGACCGATGTTTATAGCTGATGTCCAGACATGGTATGCAGGGAGGCTCTTGCTTACACTTATTGTTCTAACACCCAAGGCCAACCGGCTGTGTTATTTGCCACGTTGGAGGGTCGGAAGCGGAAAAGCATAATGGGGTCCCACCTGCAGGGAGGAGCGGACAGGACAGGTGACCCAAAGCTGACCAACAGCGTATTCCATCCCATCTGCGTCATGCTCAGTATAAAAGCTGATGGAGCAAAGGGTACACTAAACAAGTCCCTCACTTGAGTTTAACAGTGGTTTAGATTTGATTTTTTTTATTTCTTTGGAAGTACATATTACACTTTGTTTTACATTCTCTCTGGTCAAAAGCTCTCCCAGTCTAAAAGAAAATTAAATGAGAGTTCAGGCAGTGTTCCTATGCCTCTTCATGTTGGCTAGAAGAAAATATTTCACAGTTCTCCAGAAGAGACCATTGTGTAGTATAATTTTCTGCAACACAAAGACTCACAGACATCCAATGTTCATACAAGCACGTATACCACTGATGAACCCTAAGATATGTTCCACATGTTATGGAAACACCATAAACTTGCATGGCACAGCAGCCAATTGAAAAATGCCCCGGTTTTTGAAGAATTAGTTCACTCCAGCTGAAAACAGTAATTGTGCTACTTTGAGAGCTACCCTGGTCACTTTAGAGATCTTCATAGAAGACTGAATTGTATGAAGCAGACACAGATTGTGACTTCGGCTGAATCAGTGGGACTTCTTTCCCTGAGTCCAGGGAGAGGCTGACCAGACTGTTTAAAGGTTATTGTCTGCTACACGTCCTTGCTATGAGCTTTAACCTCATCACTTGGCCAAATTAAAATTGATTTTCCCTAGAACAAGAAAAGACATTTCTCCTACCAAAAATCTCTCTGACCAACATACAGTTTTCCAACCCTACACACTCTGGTACTACAGCTGTTCACAGAAAGTCATGTCTACTATTTTATAATAGGAGGACCCTGCTCCTTTTTGTATTAATCATTCTGCTTTGGAGGGAGGAGGGGCAGAAAAAAAACAAAAAAAGATTATTTCATTTTTGAAGTTTTCCAGAAACATATAGACTACAGACTTGGTCTAAACAATTCTGAAGTTAGAAGAAGCAATAAGTCAGAAGCAAAGCTGAAAATTCAGTCTGACTGTTAAGTGTTTTTAAAGCTTGAGCAACTGAAGGCAAGTTCTGTGAATAAAAGTGACAGCCGTGCAAGCGTGCTGTTTTTAATGTCTTGCAGTCTCCATCTTTCCAAGATTGTGGTCCATTTCAGAAGAGATCTGACTAACTGTTAATAGGCAGAGAGCAGAAAAATACAGGATGCCATTCAAAAATGGGAAAGTGACAATAGCCTGTAAACAAGAAGAGAGAGGGAGAGAATTCATGGCTCACCCTTTGCAGGGCTTTCCATTCTCCCTTACAGGCAAGAGAGCTAATTAAAACCTTGTGGTTAGAGAAAGACATCATGCAATTTAGGTCAAGCAAACGGCTTTGATATAGAGGGATATTTTACACAGAAACATCCCTCTTTCACGCTTTTAATCCCAGGATTACAAGCACATATTGACCACCTTGTGGATACCCTGTGAGACAACATATTATTTGCTTGAAGTATGCTCTAAATTTTGGCTTTCAAAATGATACTTACCTACAGTATGCACAGAATAATGTTTTCCTTCAGCGTGAATGTCACTGTGGTATACTTTAAGTATAGCTGGTAGCACTACGTACTATTATGTTTGCCCAGCAGTTCTCACTATAAGACTGTTTTAGCAGCTTGCAAGTTTGTTGAATATTAACTACATAAATGAACATTTTCCTCAGGGAAAAAAAAAGACTGACAGTGCCAATCTCTTGGCTTTCATTATCTATTTTACTATGTGGCCTTTGCATGGAAATGCCAGGCAAAATGGTTGAGACATTAACTCATTGTTTTGCTCAAGTTAGAAATCCTCTGTAACTCATTTCCCTTTGAAACCTAAACCATTCTATGATTCTATGATTCTATGAAATACTCTACTGCCCCTGTACTGTAGATTAAAAACTCAACACCTGTATTCGAAAATACACTGTTTACTCTTTGGTGTTTAACAAATTGTAGCCTGAAAATCACTTGCAGGTCACTGCAAAGATTTTATCAGCTAAATCCCTGAGAACGTACACAAAGGTGTATTCCAACCCAGACAGCATCACTCCTAGAGAACGTCACCCTTCTGCAGCAAAAGCTCAGACTTACTGTGGTCTCTTAGTTGATCTCTACACCCTAAGTGTGGTCTAAGCAGTGGGAGAAAGAGGAGATGAAAACTTAATGAAGAACAATGGGCAAGAGAGGTAGGAGATAACAGACAGAAAAATGGCAGGCAAAGAATAAGGAGAGAAGAGACTGGAAGGGAAGGAGAAAGAGAAAAAACGTACAGCAGAAAACTATAGGTTTGGGAATAAGAACTAGTGATAGAGGGAAAAATGAGAAGGAGGAAGAAAAATACCCGTGGAAGTGAAGAGATGCAATAGGAGTATTGTGACAGGCTGGCCACAAGCCCACCTGGAAGGTTTTTGAAATGCTAAGGCAAACTAAAGAGTACAGAGAAAGGTGCTGAACTGGAAAAAGCTGAGGAGAGAGATCCTAAAATAGGGATAAGAAGTCAATGTAAGGGAGAAAGCCAGACTGGCCAGGCACCAAAGGTAGAAACTGAGACAAACATAGAATATGTTGAGGAGAGATGAAAGATAGTCCACACAGCACAGCAGGAATGGAATGGAAAGTCCAGTGGTGGATCAGAGGTGTGGTGCTGAATGAGGAGATTGGGGGAAAAAGAGACACCACAAATGCAGTAAAGAACAGATCACACCTAGACCAGATGAGCAAGAAGGGTGCTCCCTCTTCTTAGCAGAAACTCCTCACCAAAACCTGGAGAGAGAGACACGATTCGCAAGCCTCGTTGGTCTCTGTCAGCAGATACATGTGACATCCACCTACAAAAACTCCCAGTATTCCATGCTGGGTAAACCTTACGGTTCCTCAGAAAGCTTGAGTGACTGACATTTCTGTGTTGTTGAGATGCTGTGCTGGAAACCCATGTGTGTATCAATCTGATGCTCTGTGTTAGGATTTCAAGATTTTGTTTTCAGTTTGTTAGAGGTTTTCCAAGATTAAAAAGTGCATCTAAAGCATCTGCCTTAAATTGTGTTGCAATATGAAGCACTCAAATATTAGGAAAGGCCAAAACTAAAATAATCTCTGCAATCTTCATTTATGTTCCTCATGTACATGCAGTGACACGGCCCTTCTTTCCATAGGACAGTGGTGATCTCATCTAAACTGAAGCTTCCACAATGTAAACACGGACATCTGAGCAAGTCATCTAGCCTCCTCTCGTAGTCAGTAAAGAGAAAATGTCCTTCTGGGGCAGGATACATGAGATGTGAATGTCTGGGTAAAAAGTCATTAAGGTCAAAGGAATACATTAATGTCCAGTGTTAAATCTGAGAAATTTCATACTTAATTTTTCTATGTGTTTCTTAATAGCTTTGAAACACAGCTACTATTCATTTCATGGATCATTTGGGGAGATTATGACTTCTGAAAACCACATCTCATGGCTTCATGTTCAGTTTCCCAGCACAAAGGGCTTTTGCTGACTGACAGAATAACTTCTTTTCCTGACGTAACAGCAAAATTTCCCTTCATTATACAGTCCTATATCAACCCAGAGATCCATCTGTTCACAGAAGGAGCCATGGGATTTGTGCAGGGATGGGAGAGGGAAATGTATGATCATGTGGTTGCATAATGGATCATGATGTATACACACGAAGTTGCACAGGCAGTGTAATCCTGACATTTTCTGACTTGAGACTTCGTGTTTCTGCAGTCTCAGATGTGTTTTTACCTTCTATGAATGGAATATAGCGCAACGGTTTTTTTCAGTGACAGAAGAATTGTAAATTCTTCCCTAAAACACACTTTGGGTTAAATTGGAACAGCTGAATAAAAGTAGCTTTCATTCTCATCTACATCTCTTCTAAACAAAAGCTGCCTCATTTCAGGAAATATGTGTCAGAAAAATACTCTCCCTTGTTAATAGAGAGCAGAATTTTCCACTGCCGTGAATGGTTGCTTCCTGGATACCATATTTGACAAACATATAGTATAAAAGCACTGGCTTCAGGTGGAAGTGTTGCAACAATGGTAAGCCTTATGTCTGATACTGCAAAGCCGATTAAATATTAGCAATGAGCAAGTGCTGCAACATTGAGAGAGTGAATTGATGTATGTCTGTTATCCAGTTCTCTCTCAGTAAGCACCGCAGAGTTGAATTCCCCAAAATCTTTTTACTACATTGAGATTAAATGATCGTAGTGCCTACATGATGCACACCATTCACTTCACTTTCTAGTTATTGCAGTTGAAGGTGCATCTTCTTACTCACCGCAGCAAGCTGGTCCACTCCACTTGCAGTCCGTGCTAATGTTACAAGATCTTCTTGCATCTTATCTACCCATGATTTTATCCTACAGAAATTAAAAAGAGAGACATTGACTCAGATCATTGGTAAATGGAACTTGCATAGGACTATAGGAAAAGGGAAAAAGTCAGAGTATGTTGATAAATGTTGATAAATATGTTGATAAAATTGAATACAAAATGTAGAAGACTTGTCTTTGATTGCTAAAAAATAATAAGCTTGGTATGGACCAAAACCTTCAAGCTACACCCTGATGGTGTGCTCTTTTGCTGACACAAATCTAAGCCACTCGCTTTTTTCTTTCTTTTACTTTTCATCAGCAGGAATTTTGTCTAGTGCTCTCCAGGACAGACACTGTCTTCACCATCAAGTATATCCCTGTAGCTGCCTCTTGTTGACAGGTACCGAGGTCTGTTTCCAAATGCAATAGAGCCTAACTTACCTTCTTTTTTTTCTTTTTTTAATAGAGCCTCTACCCAGCCTTGATGACCTGATTCTTCTCATACAGTTTTCTGTGGTAGCCACCACACTAAGCCAGCTGTAAACCAAGCAGGCTATAGTATCTATTACTAGGTGTAGCAAAGATCACTGCAACAGAGCTGGTACACCGCCCCCCAGGACAACCTGCCTCACCTGCAGCTCCCTCCCAGCACTGCCTTTCCTGAGGGCCTTGAGCTCCGTCTCCCAACGGATAGCACAAGCAGGGAAAAACAGCAGCTGGGAGCAGGCTGACAAACCAGAATAAATCTTCTGGCCTGTAGCCCCTCTCCGGACACTCCAAGGAAGCAGCAGCCGGACAGACAGCAGTGGGCATAGGTGGCACGAGCTGTTTTGGCAATGCACACCTGCTCCTGGCTGCTGTTTTTCACCAGGGAACAGGCAGTGATTTGCTGCTGTGCATGTTCGGCTCCCTGTGCCCAGGAAACCTGGCTCTTTGGAAAAGCTTTGGATCCAATACAGTTTTTATGTTTCAGTGCCATGTCACGTTTTGTAGTAGGAAAGGAGCCATGGTACAAGTTTATTCCAGTGAGGTCCGTGTTCAGGATAAGGTTATGTCGCTTGCCTAGCCAGAAAGTTTGATCTCCAATTCGTTTTGTGTCATCCCTGTCATTCTCATAGCCCTCTGCTCTGAAACCTGGAACAGATACACATATTTATCCTAGCCGTTTCCTAGCCTTAATCTGATACACGAGAAATGACTGCTTAGATTATTCATGAAAGTGGGAAAGACAGGAAAAAGACAGACTCCATTTTTGCTGCAATATGGAAAATTTGGAAGACTAAGAAAGAACATGAAGGACTGATTTTACTCCTTCTTTGCATGGTCATTAATACATTTTTTATTAAACCAGAAACAAGCCTGGAAAAGCGAAGACTCCGGGGAGACCTTATAGCAGCTTTCCAATATCTGAAGGGGGCCTACAAGAAAGATGGAGAGGGACATTTTACAAGGACATATAGTGACAGGACAAGGGGCAATGGCTTCAAACTGGAAGAGGGGAGATTTTGGATTAGATATTAAGAAGAAATTCTTCACTCTGAGAGTGGTGAGGCATGGGAACAGATTGCCCAAGGAAGTTGTGGATGCCCCATCCCTGGAGGTGTTCAAGGCCAGGTTGGATGGGGCTTTGAGCAACCTGTGCTGGTGGAAAGTGTCCCTACCCATAGCAGGGGGATTGGAACTAGGTGATCTTTAAGGTCCCTTCCAACCTAAACCATTCTATGATTCTATGAATATCTTAAAAGGGCACAATCTCTATCATGGACTTGCAACTCTGCCACTTTAATAAAAGGATCCTTCTTCATGCTTTTGAAGAAAGTGATTAGACATTCAAGCATGAAAGAAGGCCAGGCTAGATGGTGCTTTGAGCAACCTGGTCTGGCAGAAGGTGTCCCTGCCCATGGCAGAAGAATTGGAACTAGATGACTTTTAAGGTCCCTTCCAACTCTAGCCATTCTATGATTCTATGATCCAATGATTTAGGGCTGTGACATCTAACATGAAGGACCTTCTGACAGCCCAAAATAACATGTGCGCAGATAGGAACAGGAACTACCTAGACAGGAAGGTACAGAGTTTCACAGAAGTGCCGGATTTAAGAAAAATCCCTCTTCTCAATAAATAATGGGTTGCTCTCCAATCAATACAGTCTCTCATGAATCCTATATGAATCCTATTTCCCACAAGCAGAATACACAGTAAACAAGAATTTTTTTAAGGTTTAACTTAGAGTGTCTTTGAGGCCTTCACAAAAAACTGTAGCACAAATTGGACTAGCAAGTTATAACCATGGTTTCTAATTAACCATAGCTTCTGCCTGTGATACTACTGTTTTCATCCTCCCTCCAGCCTCGGTTGTTTGACACTTTCATCTGTTATATCATATCATTTGTTTTCTATTGTGTCATATCTTTATTTTTCCCTTCCAAATCTTTGGATAAAGAACAGTGATTCCACTCTCTGTACAGAACTTCTATTATTTCTTCACTGGATTCCAGGTGTTTCAGACATATAAAAATTACATCCTAAAACATCGTGAATTAAAAAAAAAAAAAGGCGTGAAAACATTTTAGACTGAAATTATTTCACTATTCTCCTTCACCACTCAGCAATTTAATTGATCTAATTCCCAGGGGCTAAGAGCTTTCAGAAGATTATCTATCGTTTAAAATCTTCTCAGTGCACTCAACAAAGACTGACTTCTAGTCCAGATGGCAGAATGCTGTTATAATTCCAAAATTTTGGGAAGAAGACTATGTTGATTGAATGACTATGTATGCCAAATCAATAATGCAAGAGGAGACCTTATCACACAGGTTGTGATTATCTAGATTTCCATCAACAATTTTTTTAGCTTGCAGGTATTTTTTTCAATTTGGGCCAAGCTTTAAAAAACTCTTTTAAAAGACTGTAAAATCAATGCTTCTAAATAATAGTTCTAAAGTCTTGACAGGAGGAGTTCCACTGTATAAAATACTCACCGGATTCTCCATGAGGAAAACGGATGTGCAGAAAATTGTGAAAGTCATAAAAAAAATGTAACATGGGATGTAAAAAATACTCACTGGGATAAACCCCTTGGCATTTGAAAAGGACTGATGGGTACTAGAACAGTTAAGAATTCAGTCATCTCATAGCTGATTAGTAATAAACTGCTAATAAATTAGTAAGAGTAAACATCTTCACTATCAATCGAGTCTTTTTTATGGGAAACTATAGGAGTGTTATTGGAAGAAGGGATTGAGCAAGTGTATTCAATGGAAATCTTACTGATATGTCATTTCTAGAGGTAACCCCCTTCATATCATGGCATGAAAAGAGGATTTACCTCAAAATGGGCCTAGCTCTTAACTTCGTATGTCCCCCCCTCTCTTCACGAATCCTGAGAAAGTCAGGGAGCGGTGGCAGAATGAGTAAAAAGACCAGAGATTCCATGAGTTTGTCCTCCAGCAGCCCATCAGAACTCTCTGTTGTAGGGTTTAACATCTCATTAAACACTTACAAAACAAAGCATGCTACGGGAAAGACCTCCAGATGGACACAATATTTTAACAGGTGTCCAAAGGCTCCTTTTATCCACTGTAACTGAGCAGCCCTTTCTCTAGATTTTTCTTGACACTTCTTACCCTCTGTGTGATTTGACCAATCTTCATGCTGTTTTGCCGTTGTTTGGTAAATGGTTGCTGCACCATTTGAGTCACTTCAGGCTAGCACTGATGTTTTTCCATGGAGGTTCAGCAGAGGTTAATGTGTGCAATAGGTCAAGAGAGTCATGGCCTGTACTTGCTTTCTCCTTTTGCATTATCATAGAATCATAGAATCATAGAATGGTTTAGGTTGGAAGGGACCTTGAAGATCATCGAGTTCCAACCCCCCTGCCACAGGCAGGGATACCTCTCACTAGACCAGGTTGCCCAAGGCCACGTCCAGCCTGGCCTTGAACACCTCCAGGGATGGGGCTTCAACAACCTCTCTGGGCAACCTGTTCCAGTGCCTCACCACCCTTAGAGTGAAAAACTTCTTCCTAATGTTTAATCTAAACCTGCCCTGTTCCAGCTTAAAGCCGTTCCCCCTCGTCCTATCACTACATGCCCTAGTAAAAAGTCCTTCCCCAGCTCTCCTGTAGGCCCCCTTTAGGTACTGGAAGGCCGCAATAAGATCTCCCCAGAGCCTTCTCTTCTCCAGGCTGAACAGCCCCAACTCTCTCAGCCTCTCCTCATAGGAGAGGTGCTCCAGCCCTCTGATCATCCTCGTGGCTCTCCTCTGGACGCGTTCCAGCAGGTCCATGTCCTTCTTATGTTGGGGACTCCACAGCTGGATGCAGTACTCCAGGTGGGGTCTCACGAGAGCAGAGTAGAGGGGCAGAATCACTTCCCTTGACCTGCTGGCCACACTTCTTTTGATGCAGCCCAGGATACGGTTGGCCTTCTGGGCTGCGATCGCACACTGCTTGCTCATGTCGAGCTTCTCATCAATCATCACCCCCAGGTCCTTCTCCACAGGGCTGCTCTCCAGACATTCTCCACCGAGCCTGTATTTGTGCTTGGGATTGCCCCGACCCAGATGTAGGACCTTGCACTTGGCCTTGTTGAACTGCATGAGGTTGGCTTGGGCCCACCTCTCCAGCCTGTCCAGGTCCCTCTGGATGGCATCCCTCCCCTCCAGCGTGTCTGCCTCGCCAAACAATCACCAATTATATGACCAATTAATCGCCAATTATATCACCAAGAATATTCTTACTGCCATATTTCTCTGCTCGTTCACATCCCACATCTCTAACATGGACACATGAAAGTGATATATGTTGGGATTTAGGGACCAATTACATTTTCATTGACTATTACAATCGATTCCATCACTGTTTTAATGTTCCCAAACATTTCCTTCTATATTTTGCTTTCCAAAATGTGGTGTAAAATTAACTTCCCAGTTTAAGTCTCCACAAAGCCCTTATATTATATAAACATTTAGTTTTGTATAGAAATCAGTGTGTTAAAAATCACTTCTTATGGTGTATTATGTTTACCATGGCTTTAAGCCTGTCATGTGAGACATATTTGTGAGAACAGTACCAACTCATAAGCACAAGTATGAACAAAAATAAAAAAATGCTATCATCTTCCATTTTTGAAAGGTTTCTATTTTTCTGTGTGAAAGAATGAGATACATGAAAGGTGAAAAAGTGAAACCCATTACCCAAAAGTATTTTCAAAAGCATAAAATAAATAATTGAACACACTGAGATTTTTTTATGATCCATTTCAGTTATAAATATTCTGGGTGTTATTTCTCAGAGGAGTTGATAGAAAAAGTCAGGGAGGATTGATTTTTAAATTGACTTTTTTCATTTCCCACTGCTTTGTATTTTTATTGGATATATTCTTCTCTGTCCTAAAAGGAAACTGGAATAGTGAGAAGATATGTTAGTTAGTTAAAGTTAAAATTTTGGAAGAAGCTACCCTTAAAAGCACAAATTACTTATTACTGCTATTACTTGTAAAGGAAATATGGATCATCTTCCTCTTTAACTCACAACAATATTCTTGATTCTTCAATAAATACTTCTTATATATTGTCCAGAATTCCTTCCACCACATGATTAGCCCTCACCGTGCCTTTTGAAGTTAGTCACCTAGACTAGTTTTTGGTTTAATTTGCAATTGAACTAGGCTTCTGCTTTAGTCAATGGAAAAAGGTATCTCCAGAGTTGACCCATTCCATCCTCAGCCAGGGCAGCTGAGCTACTGATCTCCTACATTGTCTCTAGTGGAGCCCTAGACAACTCTGATTCCTAGTCCACGGTCTTCAGCACAGCTAGGCTACATGCTTGACTTTTAGACAGGTTAGGGTAGATAATATCAGTTTCTAAACTGGAGTAAGAAGAGATCCACCTTCATTCTAATTTGATGGCAGTTTCCCTCCCCAGCTGTAACTTAAATGTAAATAATAATTTTTCCTCCATTACTGACTGTGTATTTACATTAAAAGATGATTTTCTTCCTTATTAATCTTAGTTTATTAGACCTTCTGTAGTGGAAACTGTCCTTTTCTTACTTGCCTGTACAACAGCTAGTACAGCAGGGTCCAACATAATAAAAAGTAACAACTTCAGAAGGGTTTTTCTAGATTACTCTCAAAAGTACAAATGATCAAATGGCATTCTGCAACTCTGAGGAAGCTCAGTATAAATACTCTTTGCTTGCCACAAGAATTTAAATAACATCATTAGTAGTATTAATAAGGTCTAACGTCAGTATTTCTGCATCTCAGTTCTCCCATGTTGCCACCAGACAAAAGTGTACATTTGAGATATTTCATGGTCCTCATAGACTGTTTTTTTCAGAAATGGACACAGTCATATCCTATAACTTTCACAGGAAAATTTTGCAGAATGTTTAAAATACAACTTTTTTTTTCAGTTAAGGAATCATATTATCTCACTGTATTTAAAACAAAAAAAGGTTTGTCTTTACAAAAATGAAACAAGAGCCTTTAGGCACTGAAATGCTTGTCTGGTGCTCCTTTTAACTGAAGCCTGTAGTGCAATATCTGTCTGGCAGCTGCTCATGGTCAGAGTTTATTTAACAATTGGAAAGCTGTCACAGCAAACGTGAGCTCCCATGACTTAAAGAAGCAGCAGTCATTTTTTTCTGCAAAGGGCACCAACAGAAAGCCTATACAAAAAGTTAGTTTGTTCCTATTATTATTAGTTCGTCATGAACATTGCAACAGATGTTCCACTGAAAGGTGATTACATTTTGCAGTACAATTGATTTTAACCCCCTTCTCCCACACACAGGTTTTCGCTATATCAAGCAATGACTAGACAAAAGGACTACACACATGCCTTTCCACAGCAGCTTCTAAGTGATTTGAATGATGAAGGGGACTGTCTGATTAAAGACAGACAGACACAGGTCATTTACTGGGGAATTAGAAGGTACAGCCCTGCTGCTGTCGCCTAGGCTGTGATCAGATTGATGAAGAAACAGGCAGAACACTACAGAGCCGTCCATCCACATTACACTATTAACCAACATAGCATAACAGCTATTTTGACAACACAGAAAGCTGCTTTTTTTTCTTTTTTTTTCTATTTCTTTTACCTTTTTTCTCTTTTTTTTTTTTTTTAAGACAATTATATTTCCTAAAGTCAGAGAATTTTCACAGGTTCACCTCCAGTCACACTCCATGCAGAACTTAATATAGCAGGAGCCAACCTAAAAAATCTTTCTTTTAAGTTCATTAAATCCTGTTTTTATGTTAAACCTGCATACCAAACTATACTTGCAGAACAGAACACTGCTCAATTACAAGCGTAAATGAAACCAAGAGACCTAGATGTAGGGCAGCCTGGCTATAACCTTTTTCCTGCTGAAACTGATGCAATTTTTTTCTGCTGACTTCAAGGAAAGTAGATTCATGTAATTATATGCCATAGCTTTGTAGACCACTCACACTAATTTAAGGCCCATTAGCTGACTTCTGCTTGGATAATGTCTTATAATTTAAAAAGGCAGGCGTAGAACTCTGCCAATTGAAGTCACTTGGTATGTTGGAGATCCACACCCAACTCTCCTCAGTTACGATTATATTTTGCTCAAGTTTCTAAATGGTTCTTGCATACAAAAGTGACAACAATTCAAGTAATGAAAGCTGTAAATAACAAAAGGAAGAAGTGTTTTAAAAATAGGTAATTATTTCTTAGATTATCAAAAAGGAAAAAATATGTAACACATTACTCCTAATCCAATAGAAAAGTGGTGTTTGAAAATGAAGATAAATGAGATTAGACTCAGAAATGGTGAAAGAGCAAGCCTTGCTATGTTTTTTCAAACTAACCCCACTCTATTTTCTTGCACAGAAAAACCTTCACTTTCAGGATCAGATGCTTTTTAGATTTTCTGTCAGTGAAGGAGAGGGGAAAGGCTACAAAATTATTATAAAAGCAGGATTCTCAACCATTCTTTGTCCCTCTTAGGCAACACTAAAGGGCAAACAGAAACTGTTGTTGTAATTTATAGAAGGCATGAGAAAGAAGAATATATGATACAATAGAATTACTAACCTTCTACCCCAAAATTACCCATGTTGCTGCATTTATACCTCCTACTGCAAAACTACTGAGTTTTAATACCACTATATATTTTGATGACCTATTAAGCTGACAGTACTCATATTTCAGGTACGTGGGTGGATGGATAGATTTATAGAGAAGCAGACTTTGGAAGGAGTAATAAAGGCAGGTTTTGTGAAATACTGAACAAATTGTCATAGTGTGCTAAAATCCCACTGATTCTAAATCAGCGAAAGAAAAGGGTTGAATATGGAGGGACTGACAGGAAGATCACTGAAATCCCGTGGTTATCAAATCAAGCTCTTGAATGTCCACTGCATAGCCAGAAAATTTTAATAAAAGAGTGATTTTGATGTGATATAAAAACAAATCAAGGCAAAGTCATCCGTATAAGCATTTGTGAATTTTCCAGGTCTTACTATAGGATTTGTAACAGTCCAATTAGATGCCACAGAGTGGAGGAGATTTAAATTTGTCATCTAGAGACGTGCTCACCTCATTCTATAACTTCTATGGTTATGAACCCCTCGGGGTGGTTTACAGCCCTCCAATGCTCCTCTTTCTGTTGTTTGGAAATTTGCTAACGGACTATATGAAGGTATGACCACCTACAAGTGTAGTATAAAAACTGTAGAGAGTAAATAGCAATTTGCAAGGAAGTTAAGGAGTCGGAAATTTAAGCAAAAAGGGGTGTGTGCTGCAAGTGTTGGGAGATCCCACTTTATTCCCATGTGATAATGATACAGGCATGTACATGCACTGCAGCTATCTGTTGAAAAATATATCATTAAATTTTGTATAAATGTTTGGAAGAACTTTTATATAATAAAAGCAAAGCACAGAATAATTCATGACATTCAGCTACTGCACTGAGTAAGGAAAATAGGGAAGTTATGCTATCTCTGTGCATGCAAATGGATGCACAAAATGTATTATCTGCTCCATAGGCAAAGATATTTCCTCTGTTGACAAGAAAAAGAAAAAGTACTTTTATTCTCTGCCCTCTTTGACTGCCTTATCTACCCCAATGTGAAAAGCTGTTGGCCATGCAGTCTACAAGGACTTTCCAGATATAAGACAGTCCCAATAGCCAAGGCCAGAGGGACCCTTTTGCTCTTTCTTGTTTCCAAAATGTAAAATCCTTGCTTGGAATAGTTATTTTACATTTGTCAAATTGAACCGTTTGGGGAGTAAGACATAATTTCTGTGTCATATCTGTCATTCTGTAGAAAGGGTCAATGTACACAGAAAACTCTTCAGGATACGCTTGATTTTTAGTAGCAGACGTTTTAATGTTCAGACTTGGGATTTTTAAGCTCCTATTTCATACGTTTAAGGCATTTGGTCACAGAAGCTATAATGATTTTCCAATTTTTTTCCAAATACTCCTTCTCTATGTAAACATAGTTCCTCTCTGTCATAGCCTTCACAGAACAAGCACGCAGGAGCACTCGCTAATTACTGCTCTACCAACTGCTCTTTCAAGGAACCCCTCTGTACCACAGATAAATGGGGCACTAGGAAATGAGTGATGCAGCGTTGATACAGACAGAATGAGAAGGAACGGCCTCCTAATTTGGCCAGCAGCTCAGGAGATTTAAGTTCCACCACCGACTTCCAGGAACAAGTCAGTGCAAGTCAATGGCTCATGGCAAATGAAGGGCAGATCTGTCTCACCTCAGTGACTGCCTATGTCCTAACACATGGTTTGCTGCTTAATATTGAGTCCCAGTGGTAGATTCCAGGAGGGAAACAGTCAACTGTGGATGGCACCATGAGCTGCTCAGTATTTGCCCCAGTGCCTAGAAAAGCAGAAACCTTTCTCCATCCTCATCCAGAACTTTTAAGCCCAACTCTTTCACCCTGACATCTCTTCTGTACGTCTGGAGCACAGCTTGAATGGCTGTTTTGCTCTCACCTTCCAGCAAAACCTTGCCTAAATATCTCCATGAGAAGGCTTCAAGGATGGACCTGGGAACAGCACCCTCTGACCCAGCGGCTGGACCCACTCCCTGCTGCTCTCTCCCACCGAAATACCCTCTCCTCATGTTTCAGTTCAGTTCTTCATCTGTAACGGCACTTCTCACTTTAATAAGCATGTGGTAGATTCTCCAAAGCATCCAGATTTTAAACAGGAGTGACCAAGTAATTCCTTAAATATGGTGTTCACTTTCAAGAGCCAGGATCAGGGCATGGTCATATTATTTTATAAGCTCGTTCAGTACAAACCAAGTGGCTGACAGGTGTTTAACCACACATGTTCATAATTGCAGCTTCTGCTTCACAAATATTTCCCTTCACTTTGCCAAAAGTGTTCTTTTGGAGTCTAAAGCTTCCTAACAAATAACATGAAAAATATCCTCTAATGGAAATTACTGTTGCACAAAATATCATTTAATTATTTAAGCTCAATTTTTAATGTAAGCCTGACAAACAGTATCAGCTGCAAAATCAGTATAAGCTGAAAAAGAACTCCTCAAAAATTATTATGTTTTAATTATCAAAGATTACAGTGCTAAAACAGTTTAACAGAGAAGATGTAACAAATTTTCAGCTCAAATGACTGTCAGTAATCCTCAGATCTATTTCATTAAAGGCTTTTACAATCAGATATACATCTAGTACCGTTTATTGCTTAGCATTGAAAAAACAATCAAACACTCAAAATCTAGTTACCATTTCTGTGGCTGAGAAATATAAATTCAAAATGCAGAATCCTTAATTTGTTTCTAATCTGTACCAGATGAAACGCAATCATTTTGTTTTAAATTCCAATGGTCTAACATATGGTCTAGCATGTAGATCAGAGAATCATAGACTGGTTTGGGTTGGAAGGGACATTTAAAGGCCATCTAGTCCAACCCCTCTGCAGTGAGCAGGGACATCTTCAACTAGATCAGGTTGCTCAGTGCCCGCTCCAACCTGACCTTCAATGTTTCATGGAGGAGCAGCCACCAGAGAGACCTGCGTGTATTTGCCCCCGTGGGAGTTCCCCCGCAATAGTGCCTAAAATGCCTCTTGTCCTCTCTTTGCTTCACCTCTGATAACTAGTATTTAAACAGTGTCCAATGCAATCTGGACTAAGTTCATTATTCTAGTACAAACACAGATACTCCACTAAAATCATACATTCAATTTGGTAAAAAGGAGATCAAACCTGAATCTCATATACATCACTACAGTTATTCCAGTATGGTAGCAATGGAACCTGGATTAGAAGCTGGTACCTATACAAAGTCATATGTAAACACTGCTATTTTCCGATGTTTTTATATTATACGGTAAGCCTGCTAATGGTATAATGCCTTTGGAGAATAAAAAAGCATGTCTTAAAAAAATGATTGAAGAATAAATCTCATTGTAATGGAACTTTGAAAAGTGCTTAACTACACAATTTTACTGAGGCGTTTCAGGCAAAAAAATTATTTTATCTGTTGTATTTAACATATCACACCCATACTTTAACCATAATCTATATTGAAATTACTTTTTCCCCAAACTAATAAGCATTACATTTTAGCCTCAGAAAAAAGTATAAGGCAATTAAAATATGGCATACTGGGTACCAGTAAAGAAGAGACTAAAGGAAAAGAGTTTCATACAAACCAGGAACATATTTAGAAACTTATTTATGCACATCCATCCACATGTATGTGCACCAATTCAACTCAGTGAGAATTTCATCTGAGCCACCCCATTTGTGCCCTTACCATGGCAGTATCTTGTTTTCATGCACCTAGAATGCGGGAGCTGTACATACAGACTGGATGTGTGTGCTCTCCATACTGAATATATTATACAGGCCACCGTGATAAGACACATACATTTAACTCCTTAAAGCATGCAATTAGTTTGATCTGCTGTTTGCGGTAGGACATTTACCTTTTTTTATAATATACATGGAGAAACCATAGTATCTAGCCGTAACTGTGTGAAAATAGAGACTACAAAATATCTATGTAATGCAGCGCCATAATATCACTGTACCGTTAGATGTTATGGACACACAGAATTCGAAACCTCCCTCAGCCTGACAAAGAAGTATAGAATCAGACCTTAGATTGAAAAAAACCTTACTAAAGTAATACAAAATATAATGTAATTCAGATAAAAATGAATACTTTAGCTTTTCTTTTTTAGATTATCTATCACTGACTATGTACACAGTAACCTTTTTTGGTGTAGGTTATACAGCATTGAATGTATATATTTAACAGGAATGCCAATATACGCTTTCAGAGAAATGACCATGTACCCATTTCATTTTATCCCCACCTACATTTCTGAAAAAGTGAACAGAAAAACTTCCCTTGAGTTTAGCAACACATGAATACATTCTTAAATCAGTGTATCTCGCTGTCTTTCAGTGAACTGAGGTATGCATCAGTACACATATTAAAAATCAGGTGGCTTTGGGGGTTTTTTGTTGGTTTTTTTAGTGACAAAAATGGGTATTAAAGTACGTCACCTCTCATAGATTATATTAGGTAAGTGCAACTAAGGCAATGACATTGCATCAGCAGGGAGCTCAGTTGCTCACTTCTCTATATTTATCCGAGTGTCTGGTGGGGGCTTTGATTGTAGCAGCAGAAGTCCACCACACAGGACTGACACCGGCACCAGCAAATCATCGCTGTGCCCAACGCCAGAGGCTTTGCTGCAGCGGGGTACATGTGCAGGTGCATAATTCCACCCATGCAAGTGGCAATAGTCGTATAATTTAAGTATGCAGACAAACTGGGAGCCTGCACTCAGATCCCGTACAGCAAGTCAACCTTTTTTGGCTTTGCCACTTGCCTAAACGTAACAGTTAATGTGAAAATAGAAGAATGTTAAAGATGAGCAGGTGCTTATGCTCTCTGGAAGACAGAGCTTAATTGTGTATGTAGCATCTTCCTTCTAACTCTGCATGAAATCATTATTGTTATTATTAAAAAGATATGTTATTTATAATGATCATTTAATATGAAACTCGTTTTGAAAATATTCTATGGTCATTTAAGCGCTGAAAAAAAAGCAACAAATGTTGGAAAAAAAAGTGTAGGTTTTTTTTAGACAACTCAGAGCTGTTCACTAGCAAGTTTCAAATTTTATAACCTTCTTTAAAATGCAGTTTTCTGTGATGTTGATCCCTCTTGTTTAATAATGACAAGGATTCATAAATAAAACATCTATTATATCAGATAGCAGAATGCCACTTTCTGATAAACCCATGTAGTCTAAGACAAAAAAAACACTAATTCCAACTGTACTCCACCAATGTAACGCTATTCTTCTTCTAATTTTTTATGTTTTTTTCAAATTACGATACACTTTAAGAAATTTTTCTTGTACAGTGTACTCCAAAGAATATTAATTGAAAGCTGCACATCCAAAGTAATCAGCTGTTTCTTTTGCAAATACATTCTTCCTTTCAAAGCCTGACTTCCAATGTGCAAAGCTGTCACCTCTCTAACATGCCACTGCTGTGGCATGTGCAGTAATAGCAGTTATAGTAACGAAGAGGCATTTTTTTTGAAAGACCTAAATAGACTCCATGTTCTGAAACACAGGCACTATCCGCATTCAGTGCTGCCATTTAAAACAAAAAGTAAAATATCATGACAAAAGACGCAAAAGATGCAAAGCAGAAATTATTGTACAAGCAAAAGGCTGGCACAGAATATTAAGTTTCTACAGAAATTAACATCAAAATTAGCATAGCCATGCTGTCTTTAAATTCTTTCCATTTCACAAAGTCGCGCTGAATTACACTGAGTTTTTGCTAGAGGCGCAGCTGGCATGTTGTGGTTCCTGGGATGCAAATGCATATTAATGGCTATTTGAAAAGGATAACAGTATATCAGAAAATAATCAATGTATTCTTTTCCTCCTGTTCAAGAGGTTATCAATCTGTTCCCACACCCACTGCAGTTTTCTGTCGTGAAAACAGTTTTGAAAACTGTCCATTACAATATGAGGTCCAAATCCACGAACTCTTTGTACGTTAGCTAGCTGAGGGGAGGTCAGGACTCTTGATCACAGGATCAGGTGCAGGGGGACCTTAGATATATTCAAATCATGACTAAGTTTCTCCAGGGTGTTAGACAGACCAGCTGTATATCAGAAGTGCTAGCATACTGTAAACTACCAGAAAAAAATCAATGTAATTACCCTGTAAAGAGCCAGCAGCAACCAAAACCATATTTCGGTCTTCCACTTTACAAAATTAACCTTTTGAAATGGCTGGTGTCAGGCTTCACAGGCCAATTCAGTCCTGAACAGCTGCGCAGGTCTTACATTTCTGTTGTAATCCTCCAATAGTGACATACAGTATTTTTCTTAAATCTGTAGAAACTGGAGATTGGAGGATAATGCTAAGTGTCATTATTGGAGTGATGTGAAAGTCTCAGCTTCATTCTTTAAAAGAAAAAGAACTCTTACCGATAGCTCACAAATTACTTACATAAACCTTTAGAAAAACAAGAGTACATGCTCATGACGTTTGAGCATCACTTTTGAAAGCCTGTTTGATGAGACTGCAAGTGTTTGATTCAGAAAGCTCAGGCACAGAAACTGTTTCCAACTGCGCACAGGGGCGAAAGGGCTGTAAGGGTCAGTTCACAGTGAAGCTGAACAAGAATGACATTAAATGTAATTCAGCTTTAAAACAATGCCTTCTCAAAGAGGCTTTGCTCTCCTTTCTCAGGCTGGGGTAAATGCTCTCAGGTCAGGAGGCCACAATGCTTGTCAGTGCATTTAATGCACATTAAAAAGACAAGGCTATTAAGGAAGAGTCTCTGACATTTACTTGGGAGCCAACCCTCCCCTCTTCCACTTGTCCCCTTCCCCAATTTCAACACATTCTCTAATTAAGCATCAATACAATGGACTAGAATTGAACAGATGTAGTAGTCATTACCAGGAATTACCCGTTCTCCTATTAAATGAGAGTGTACAGAAAGGGCTGTGCTTGGAATGGGTGAAGTTAATTGCCCGATGGTCCCCAAGAGGGATGTACAAATAGATCAAGACATCACACACGCACAACCGATCTCAGCTCTGACACAAGCTTTTTGTCACTCCCTCATCCATCTTTGCTTACTGGGGTTAACGGTGGCTGGAGTTGACGCCGGACAGTTTAATAAATAAGAGCATTGGATGTGTTTCAAATGAAGCATACCAGAATGCAGGATTTAGTGACATTTTGATTAAAGGTCCACACATAGCGAAGGCTTTTTATGAGGCAGCTGCTTAAAAGACAATCTATTTGAGTAAAAACAGATCAGGATAGCTGGTATCCCTTGGCAATTTACTGTGAAACATTTGTTTGCTTCACAACGATCTGATTCACAATCATTGCACTTGCATGGTTGGTTGATTAAATCAGTATCTCTAGCAGTCATTACAGTGAGCAAAGAAAAAAAAGTCAATTGCTAAAGTAATGCCCCTCTGTGTTATGCAAAATAGATAAATCACAAGAGGGCATTCCATTTCCTTTTCCAGCACCTCATGCTCTGTTTCCATTTCCCAGTATCAAGTACTGGGTTTTTAAGTTACCGAGTCATAAATAATATTTAATTAAGAAAAGTATTAATCCAGAACAGTGGTGATAGCTGTTCTGAAGGGAGTGCTCTACCAACAGTTTAATAAACAATTGCAGAGTCACTGATATTGATCTAGGAAAGGACTGATTTTTCTTTTTGAAAAAAAAAAGAAAGAAAGAAAGAAAAATAAGGGTATTCAAATAGAAACACCAGTAATTTGAATCTGATCATGCAAAGAAGCCAAGACACCCTCCAGCTCAAGCTGCCTCTACCTGTGCTGTGGTCTGCACTGTGATGAGAGATGCCTTCGGTCCCAACCTGGGCTATCAGAAGTAACGAAACAGTATTTAAAAGGCAGAGATAAGAAGTATTTAGGCAACAGAAAAGAGGAAAATAAGAAAGAGTCTGGCAAGCAGGGAAAACGTCAACTCTGGAGGGTCAAGCTACATGTATTTGGGCCTGGATGGGTGCCAGTAAGTAGAAGAGAGCAATAGCTGGCAGGGACAGAGAGTGGGATTGAAGGGACAGCTCTTATACTGCAAAAGCACAAACTAAAAGATTGAATCCTTTAATTTAGATAAATCTTTGTGAATGAGAGCATTTCAACTTTTCTTTTTTTAATTTTATTTTATTTATAAAATGCTACCCTAGGCAGTTTCCAAATTGCTCCGTGAAAAGGCTGTCGATATCATTAGAGAAAGATGAAGGAGCCTTTTAAACCAGGTGCAGCTTCTGCATTTCTCTTCATTGTCATGACTGTAATACAATTTTGCTGTGACAACATACCAGATTCCAAGGATACATTGAATGCCTCCATGGCTCTGAATATGTAACATTCCCCAGCTGGAGGGGAAGGCAAAAACTTTAATACAACTGTTCTCCTGTTCACCATAAAGATAGCTCTGAAACAGTAGAGCCACACCTTTACCAGACACTCGTTCACTGAGTGTCACAATCTGTAGAGTTTTCTTCTTCATAAGCATATTTTTCATCATTTTCTTCTTGTTTTTGTCTGCATGTGACATGTTGGGCTAGTGGTTTCTGTATCAAAGTTCTTTCTTGCCTGTTCCATTGCATGCATGTTAAAATAAACTTCACAGCATGGTAAGGTATGTGCCAATGGCTTATTTCAACATACTTGCTCACACAAAGGTATTTCTAGTGAATTAGTAGTACCTGAAACACCTTACACAACATGTGTAAAACAAACAAAATTGCCTGCAACAAGCACTAACCCGTTATCCAAATTTTGTCAAAGATTCCAGTTAGATTGCACAGAATAAAGGTCAGAGTCTTCTCCAGATAAAAACTGATTTGTTACGCTGCGACTATGAAGCCAACTTTAAAGGTAATGGCTGTCCCATTGCCTACCTCTTACATCCTAGTTACTGACTAATACTTCAGAGGTGCATTGGAAGGTCTTAGATTTTCTTTCTGTGTGGGTTACAGTCATTATATTAGATGAATATAGCAGATGAGGTCCAAACAGGGCCAAATTCTTAAATGGGATTTGAATGATCACAACATGATCAACATCCTCTAAGCCATCGCCATGTACCAAGAAGTAAGTTTCACTGAGTTGAGTCTTTTATGAATACAAATAGTCGTATTTCCCTCTGTCAACCATCTTCACTAATCTCTTGTTTATTTTAAAGGCTATTAAAGGATTGCCTTTGTGATAGATTGGCCCATTCTCAAACTCTCATTTGAATTTAAGAGGGGGATTTTGTTGAGAGAGGCAGGTTGACAATGTAGTAAAGGACCGTTCAGAAATCATGAATCGGGCCTCAAATTCAAAAGTGTGGTTTGAAATGTATTTATGCTTAAATGTCATATTCAGAATAATTTTAATTTACCTTGGCTTTATCTGGGTTATTTGAGAGAGCTTATGATGGCCCTTTGAGTATTAGCCCAGCTTCAGGAGATACTAAAGACAACAAGCCCCATCACTGATATTGTTGTCTGAAAGTTAAGCAGCAGTAACAGGCAGGAGCTTTATTTGTTTATCTGGCACTAATTATGAGTGGTTTGTTTGACTCATACACCTTTCATGTTCAGTTACATGATTAACTCTATAGATAGAGACTATATCCTTACTGTAACCTTACAGTGCTTAGTGCCTGGGAGTACAAATGAAGTCTCTGAATGTTTTCCTAGTACAACGCTGAGATATTTTTTAATGCCTAAAGGATTTGTGTGCTCAATCTCCTTTACATTAAAGACAATCTGAGGGGTATTTGTGTGATCTGCTTTAGGTACTTGCTGTAGGTTTTCTAAATTCCCTCTTTGGAAATCTCTGCCGCTTACCATTGACTGGGTGGGGAAGCCAAGTGCCTGAACTGCGCTTTCTGAGCTGCACCCAAGGATTTTATCATGGGGTAAATCGTACAGGAGCTTCTACAAGTGTCTAAATCCCCATGGTTATTTGCAAAAGAATACACTCCTTCACTAAATTGTCAACCTGCCTCTCTCAACAAATTCTCCCCCCACCTTAAATTCAAGTGAGTTTGAGAACGGGTCAGTCTACCACATCTACAACCACCTGATCTGTGTCGGTATAGAAGAAGGTAGACAAGACAGACATCTGACCACCTCCCATTTGAAGAGTTAGCATGTCTTTTTTTTCTACTAGCAATCATGGTTGCTGAAGGCTATTTGCAAAGCATTCTGAGATCAACTGATGTTTAAAAGGCCCTTAGCACACAACAAAGTAGCACAATCAAAATTTGATCCATTTATACCCCTTCTAAGCATGTCGCTGAAACATAATCTCTTTTCATTTAAAATACGAGAGTGCAGTGCTGTGTGAGATCTGTTGCCTGCAGTACAACTGATGATACTTTAGATAAGAAGGATGAGATAGCTTTCAGTCTTACAAAGGTAACAGACCACTTTAATGAAAGTTTAGAATTTGTGTTTAATATTTAATCAACTTAATACTTTGATTTATGTAGGCTACTGTATATCCTCCACAGGAAAAAGGAGAGTATGTTCACAGAAGAGCATTTGGGGAGAAAAATGTTAACATTTCTACTCAAGTTAAACTCCTAATTGTGTATGAATCTTTTATAGTTCTTCTGTTTCTCTAAATAAGTTACTTTCACATTGCAAACACCAAATCAGATATTTCTAAACTGTGGTTTATGATAAGCACTCATCGTAAAACACTAGCTTCTCCTCAGTTCCAGTACAGAAACAGCACCAGTATCAGCCACCAGGAGAAGCATTACCACACACACAATACAAGTCTACTGTCATGTTCTTCAACTGTTTAGAAATGTTTTACTGAGACAGGCAAAACAATGACGTGCCATGAAAAGGCTAAAGAAGAAGAGAGTAATAGATTTATGCACAAAAGTTATGAAATTCTTAAGGATGGATATCTACATCCTAAGTATTTAGTGTTAGTTGAGATGCAAGGTCTATGTCTATAAACTTGAATATCACAATACAAGGGTTTCCTCCATACACACTCTTTTTTTTATAGTATACAACATAATGAGATATTGAAAATGTGCATCAAAAGTGTCTGGTGGCTATCAGCTTTGCTATACAAGCCAGGTATTGGCAGCTTGGTTACCATACCCTTGAAAACCGCTAGATACAAAATAATCAAGCAGCAAGGTCTGGACTAGTAAGCTGTAAAACCTGTTGTTATTCACTGTCATCATCAGATTGCAGTATTCTCTCTTCTCCACCTCTGATGAGATACTTTGAAATTGTCTCTTGCTCACCTAAAATAGTACATCCCTTAGCAAATGCACACTTACGGCATTGACTTTTGACTTTTACCATTTCTTTTAAAATGCCAATCCAAAAAGCATGTCAGCACATGAAGAGTCACATTATCATTCACATGGTCCATTGGTGGTGGTCTTGGGGAGGGAAAGTGGGCAGATTGATTTTGTTCCCACAAGAAAAAAGTAAGTGACCTATGAAATGTGAAGCTGACCTTTTATTTGTTGTCAGTCATTTGGACAAGTAAAAGGGACCACCCTCTTTGTTATGCTTGTTGGCCTTTTGTCAACACTACATGCTCCAAATTGGTATTCCCCAAAAGGCTAAAAGAATTACAAGAGACCTGCCAAATGATGAAAGAAATCATGGAAGAACCATGAAAAGAATGATCATCCTTGTCATGGGTTCAGTACACTTTTGGACAAGAAAGTGTGAGTAGAAATACCTTAGTCCTGCAAACCTCTAACCTCTCCAACCCCTTAATATTCAGAGAGAAGCAGCAAGCAAAATCACCCAGAGCAGTTGTACCTCTCCACATCCACTCAAATCCTCAGCACTCACTTGATGGAGTAAAATAGGGATCTCATTCTACAGTATTTCACACTACGTTTGCACTGGTATAAGTTGATTGGTTTTAGCAGCTACCAGAGCAAGAGTGACGCGGCAATACAGAAACCAAGTCCTACTAGTTTTCTATTGTGAAAAACTAACATTAACCTGCAAGGCATTTAAAATTTCAATAGATGAGCCAACAAAAAACTTTGTATGCAGCTGTAGTTAAATGATAAATCATCGTTTCTTTCTAAAGTTACCTGATAATGGATTAAGGGAGATGCTACCTGCTCCTTTCCAAGCTTGCCTCTCCCACAAGCACGGGACAACCACTCAGGGACAGCCAACTCTCTAACTTTTCCAGGTGTCATGTCACCTTCAAGCACTCCAGGCCGGAAGGTCTCATGGACTGGTCACAACAGATTCCTCCAGAGCTGTGTCTACTCATACCTTCTCTAGGGACATATTATTTATCTTGAACAGCCGTAAAATTTCATACGGGATTTCTCACACAGGAGTTGGTTTGTTTTTTTTTTATTCCTGGCACCCTGCTAGCAAGTCCAACAATTGGAAAAGTGCCAAAGTCAGCTGTCTTGTAGCTTGAATACAAAGAATCCAAACTATGGCTCTCTTTCACATACCTTTACCAAGTTCCTCATGCATTAGCTCATGCACTCTTCCAGTAGTTCTCATCTTCTATTATATACATATAATTTAGTTTATTGGTTTAGCCATATGCTAAACACACTTTCAAGCTCCAGTTACTAGCAAACGGCATGTGTTTTATTTGTGCTGTGTATTTTGAACTGCTTATTCGGATGTTTCTTGGTCTACACATCTGCTACAGGTGGTCTGTGTAGACTTATGTTAGTCCTTTGAAAGTCTCCACAAAGCCTACTCGATAGTTAAGTGTTTAGCTGCTTAATCAGCCATACACTCAAGCTCCCACTACTTAAGAGACATGCACACAGCAGACTTCCTATTTTTCAGACTCATGTAACACTGCTTTAGCCTTAAGCAAAGAAAAATGGATGCTATGACATATTCCTTTTTGCCAAATTGTATTAATTCAGTAAAACTCTTACTGCAAATGATTTCACTGTTTAAGATCTTAAATAACATGATTCTTTTCACTGAATTCAATGAAGCCTAGCTAAACAGGAAAAAAAAATGGAGTTATCAGTAGGTATTTTGAAATGTTATTTTCATTTTTAAAAAATCATTTTGAAAAGGTTAAGGCAAATTTACACATGTGCTCCAGGCAAAACCTGACCATTTTCATCCTCCCTAAAAAACTATTTCAAACAAAGTGAAAGGAGGAATAATAAAAAAAAAAAAAAAAAACAACCAAAACCCTGATACTAGAGAAACACAAAGCTGTTGCTGAAAGAAAGCATATCATTTCTGTGTTGTCTGTAGTGTAATTTTTTTTTCACATAGCTCTGTTACAAAAGATGCTGAGCAGCTATAAAATACTTTCACTGACTCTCCGCTTTTATAGATCTTCAAGTCTTCACGATCGCAATTACTTCCATGACTCTATATAATCAATTACTTTAAGTAAAAAGCCACTCTAACTCATGACACAAACACATTAAAATTGCATCACTTAAGAAGGAAGCAGCTTGAGGAAAATCACCGCACATACCTAAAATGTTCAACATGGTCTTTGGATGTTAGCACTAAACAGTCAGAATTCCTTGCACCAGGATGAACGCTTTACAGCACGGAGTAATGGCATCCGTAAATACGGAGCATGACATGCTGGAAGCATCTGAACAACAGTAATTGCAGCTTCTACTTGAAATTCTTTCGGGGAATTTGATGAGCTCCAGTTTCAGTACCACAATGAAAAATTCATAGTTTAAGAATGGACAGGGGAATGGAATAATGAAGTAATGAAAGAAAAAGACTTCAGGGGATTTGCTTTTTTCCTTCTTTATTGTGGGCCTGCTCCTCTCCAAGCAGCAAGTGTCTGCTATAAAATGATAAATCTCTTCAAATCATAAGAATTCCAAAGAAATACAAAGTAGAGGGGTGGAGGGAGAAAAAGGCTATGAATCTTTGATGGGTATTTTCATCACTTTCAACATGTTCACTGAAGTCAGTAATGGCAGGATTTTTCCAAGGAAAACGGCATGCAGTTGGAAAACGTCCTGAATAACATCGCTGAAACAGAAGCTATGTTCGTATTAGCAAACACTGTGGCACAACAGGAGCAAATCTGGGCAGCAAAGCAGTTACACTGAGGACCAAATGACCAAACCAGATGCACTTGGGGCATTTTGCTTTGGACTTCATTATAGTTTGATCCTGTGGACTGAATGCCTGTGAGGCATTAGAGAACATTGGTCATGCTCTTGAAGCACAACTTTCAGTTAATTTTCACCTGGAATAAAATTTTTGTGAATCCAATGTGTACATTCTGGATCTGAACTAAAATGTTAAACACACCAGAATCTACAGCTAAACTTAGTAAGCTTTTGCAATAATATTTGTATTCCCTTTTTCACAGTCACCAGAATTTCCAACACTATTCTTTCTACATTTATAAAGAACTTTTTTAAAAAAAATCTGAGACCACTGTAAAATAGTTTGCAATATAAAGATTTGATTTTTATGCTCATTTTATCCCTTTATCACTCATTTTCATAATGATGGCCTTCACTGCAATCATTCCATCAAATCACAAATAAATCAAAATGCATTCAACTACTGGTAAGAACATGAAAGATCAGAAAGGTTTGTCTCAGGTGCCAGAATTGCTGTGTAGTTCTGATGCACTCGCACGATAGTTGGGGATGGGGGTGCATTGCCTACTTTGTCAATACATCAATTACTATCAAAATAAGTTTACAACTCATATTCTTAATACTTATTATCAGTCTAAAAGGCAAAGTTAATTTATGTAGGTATTTATATAGATGGCAAATTTGCTCTTTTTATCAGCCTGTGTGTGTGGAAAATACATTATCCTGAGATTCCTTCCCTTTCTCAACATCTTCCTTGAACTGAGAGGCCTGAAACGGGCGCTGTACTCCAGGTGCGGCCTCACCACTCCCGAGAACACGTCCAAAAGCGATGGAGCCTACGGTACGAGTGGGATGGATACAGGGTGAGTTTCAAACCAGTTCCCGGAGTCATAGCTGTGGTGTACCTGGGCATCAGGGCTGTGCCTGCGTGCACATCCAGTGTACTCGGGCCGGTAATTCCCTCAGTAGGCCAGGAATTCCCGCACAGAGCCCACGGACTGATCTGAGTCAAAAGACTTACTTTAGCCGAGGTGAATGCCTGAATCCCAGCCACCTCCACAGCAAAGTCGCTAACTGGTGCAGGAACATTCCAAGTGGGAATTTTGGCCAGTCCTGAAGATTCCCCCAGGAATCCTGCTGTACCTGGACGGATTCAGACCTTTTACTGCATTGATCAACATCCTTTGGGCTGAATCTGGCTCTCCTAGGTGGTTTCTGCAGCAGAATTAACTAAACTGTACATTGAGAAGTTATTTTTATACGCTCAGCAGAAACTGGTCCTGCAGGTGAAAGCGTGGTCATATAGGACAACCTTTTGTACACAAGTAAGACAGTTAAAGGATGCTTTGTGTGTACTTTAAGGTAATTTATAGTGATGATTCACATCTGCACTCAAGTGATGATGTAGGACACTGGCCACTGGATATAAGAATTCAGCAGAATGGTGCTTTATTATAAATTATAAAATAAATTTTAAGGTTGCTTTTTCAGGGGTATTTTAAAGGTAACACAATTGTATGCATAAAAAATGATAAATTACTTTGAATTTTAACTTTCAATAAGACACAAAAAACCCACACAAGAAATGTTATTATTTTCACAGCAGTTTTAAACCGATCACCTAGTTCTTTAAACGCGTGCATATGTGCATATGTGTGTATATGTAAATATCTGTATATATACACAAATATAACTTTGCACAGAAGTCTTTTGCAATGATTCATGAATACATCAAATGATTAATTCCAAATGCATTTTACCAGTAACAGAAAAATGTAACATTTACACAGCTCAAATTCATAATTGTCCTGGAAATTGTTTAGAAATTAATATTAGTATTTAATGGATATAGTTCCACTATTTCTCACACTCTTAACTGCTTTTATAGAAGAGTTTTTCTCTACTGTCATATTAAAAGGTATTTAGCAAATTGTCTGTCTGTCTTTCAGTGGAACCACTGCTGTAAACAAACCCACGTCAACATGTGTGTGGGGTTTTACAGACATACCTTTCGACACATCACTATCAGAGAACATGGATCTGATTTTTTTGTATTGCAATATTAGAAATCCATTTCAATATTTTCCCCGTCTCCCCTATCCTTAACTTAGTCCTTAATCCTGAGAACACTTCTGCATAAGAAGCCTCATGTGAAATCCTGCACGAAAACCAAAAAAGGTAACAGGAAAAATTAACTTGCACCTTCCCATGTGGAACTGATTACAGAACTGCTGATTTAATCTACAATTAATAGAGCAAAGAAGAGCAAGTATGGCAGCATCAGCTTCCCTGCACAAGCTAATAAAAATGGCCAAATTTCTACCCCTCTTATCTGCAGTGCGTATATCTACTCATCAGTTTACCGCTGCGTATTTCTCACTCATCTCATACAAAATTTCCACCGAAGGCATTAGGAATCCAGTGCAAAGAGCTATGTAGCAGGCATCAGAGATCTGCAATGCAGACCGGAGAATAGATTTTTGGTACTGTTTCAGTCTGCGTTTTTTTATGTGGGTACAGATTATTCTGAATAGCAACAGTGTCATCCTGGAGCATAGTTTGAGCTATGATACGCCGCTTAATGGAGAAAAGGGAAGAGCTCTAACACACTTTAAAAGGACTAGATGTACAAAGGTGTTGAAGCACACATAAAATTACTTGTGCTATAAAAAATATCGCTAAGGCAATCTCTAACACTCTATTATAAAATTTATATCTATATAAGAAATTAGAGTGGTGCTCCAAAAAGCCAGGCTAGGTTCCATTTGTATTATAGCTAATAAAGCTTTGCTAGATAGGAAAGAACCTAAAAACTATAATTTATTATGATTTGCTTAATTTGCCTCCTGAAAAGAAAAAGGACATTCCATGGCCAGGAGGGTCATTTAAATCAGTGCAGGGACTTTAAGCGTTATCAGCATCTCCTACACCCAATACTGAGGAGAACCCGTAATTGATTTTCATGTGAAGAACTTAAGAACATGAAGAACTTAATCTCCGTGTCAGCAAAGTGCTGATAAAAAGACTGACATCTTACACGATTATCAGATTCAGATAATGGAGCAGATAAGGTGTAGTACAGGAAGGCTGGCTATTTATATGGACAGGGGCCTGAGTATTACACAGAGTTTCATGATAATCTGGAGAAATAAATAGGACACAAGCTTGGGGAAGGAGGCTGAGGTGAATATTGCACACATCGGTAATAAAAAGCAGCATGCTGAGTTGGAATGATGTTGTTCTGGGGTTGCACAACATGCTACAGCACAGAGTACTGGATTTTATCGTAAATAATTATTTCTCCTGCAATAACATGTAGGAACCTACGGACAATATTGTCTGGCTACAAAAGCAGGGAGTGCAAGGTCATCTCTGCAGCAACAAATATTCAGTAAAAGTGTGAACCTCCTTGGGAAATTCTGTGTTCCGTGCCTGCTTCCAGCGGGCTGAAGGAGAGCCATTTCCACCCTAGAACCTATGTTAGCACGGCATTACGGGCAGGCGGTCACAGCCTGCCTCCCCCGGTGGCCTCCTGGCCAGCACAGCACCAGCGCTGACACGGCTGCGTAAACTGCCTGCCAGAGCGCTCGGTGTTCCAGCAGCGTTTTACACCGCGGGTGCAAAACAGCATTGCCATGTGTCGAGCGTGTGACGTGCCATCCATACCGACAGACCGTGTCCTTACAGGTGAACACCTCCGTGGCTCTTACAACGCAATTGTGTCACATCATTTCACTCTCTCAGCAGAGGATTTTGGACATCTAACAAGACAAAAAGAATCACACTAACAGATATCAGTAACGAGGTAGATGTGAAGCAGCTAAAAAAAAAAAAAACACCCAAAACTGAAGCGCTAATGCTTGCAAAGGGTTAGCTGAGAGCAGAGTTTGGTCTTCAGGCTTACAGCTTTTTTAATTCTTACAAGCATTATCAATCTAGAGAAGTGATGCCTGGTTTAGTGCAGATATTTTATTCACTCCTGACACTAGATAGAAACTCAGCAGGTTTTTTTTTATTAGTATACTAGAATACAAAGGGAAAGGAAAAAAAAAAAAAAGTAAAAAGAAAGTATCCTGCCAGAAACCTGCACCTCAAAGCAAGATAACCGCTCTGCTAACAAATTACTCCACTGGAATCCCACCATATGGCACTTGCACTGTACCTGTTGATATTTCTGCTTCAGGCAGCAGCAGAGAAGACTCAGCGAAACTCCATGCTGCAGCAGAGGTGTAAATCTTTTTTTAAAGATCCTATTTAAGAAGCTGACCTTCAAGCAAATTGCCTGGCATATATGTTCACCCTCGTGCAGAGTGGTGCTCAACTCTCTCAGTGAGCCACAGCCCTGAGACTGAAATATTACTGAGGGAGGAATGATAAAATTTCAAGAATATTTTTTGCTTTCTCTCCAGATTTTTTTCTTTCTCTAGAACCTGTGCCAATGTTTTCCCTGTCATGGGAGAATAAGTGTCAACATCACCCTCTATTCATTTTGTTTTGTCTTTCTGGCATCAATTCCGAAGGGCTTATAGTTCACCCAGTTCAGAAACTGGCAGCTTCTTTACTGGTGAAGAGTGACACTACGATTCTCTAACATTGGCTCTGCCAATATCTCACAACCTGTGGCCTGAGAAATCATTTCTAGAGACAAAGGGACGTTTGGATTACAATGCTGTTCACTCCTTAGTCTATCTATTGAGGGAATCATGCAATGCCCCCCGGGTCTAGTGGCATCCGTTCTGGTATGCGACTGATGGAGTTAATGCAGACCTCCCAGTTATGACTACCGCTGGGTGGAATCAAGCAGGGATTTAGCACAAGGTCTAACAGGGTTGTGGTTCCCAGGCAGAATATACCTCCGTCCCATATGACACAGGCAAGTCTTCCACCCTCATCACGTTCAGAAGGATAACGTGCTCTCTACTGCATACAGGGAACCACTCTAAACTTTTCTGCTTTCAACCAGTGACACACTGGAATTTTTCTACAAGTGACAAATCAGTTTGTTTGAGAAAATGTCACAAAAATTCACTAGCACATTGTGAAAAACATGCAATGTCTGGACACTAATTTCTTGAAAGCCCTTGCACAGAGACATTTCTGACAGTAAGTTTGGTTTAAAATTTATTCCAAGCCCATATATGAATAATATTTTTGAATATATTTTAATAATATTTATTCATTAAAGATCATGAAGAATTATGAAAAACAGAATGTCTTAGCTTTAAATAACATTGAAAAAAACCCTGTTATATTTTAAAATCTTAGACTTTCTTTTAAAATTTCTGTTACTTCCTTTCCGGCCTCACTGCTTTTTCATTTGTCCTTCCCAGTTATAGTCTACTGTACACAATGTAAAGTAAAATGTATCATTTTTAAGAGCAGTTTAATATTTTTGAGAAGTTTGACAAAAATGGCCTTTTCCTATATATCTTTTTTAAATAGGTATCTGTTCACCCTCAAATGTCATCTTGGAGTGACAGTTCTTGTTTAATTTTCTTCTGTTTTTTTCTCTAAGGAAAGAAATCTGAAAACTGAATTGTGAGGGATAGTTGGAGAGATCTAGACAGATAAAGAAATTCTTACCAAAATTCTTTGGACAGCAAAGTAACTTTTCCAATTTGCTGTTACACAACAGTTTACTGTGTCAGTTGCTACAAAAAATACTGATTTCCTTACATTACCAGAAAATAAGACATATTGCTTTTGCTTATTTACACTCTAATTTCACATCATGACATGGAAATTATTTGTCTATCTGGCTGGAAAGGTTTCAGTCCTTACTATAATTTTGAATTCCCAGAATTAACTTTATTTTCTTAGGGAGTCTAACACACAAATCTTTGTTTCTTACACATTTAATGCATCCTTTCTATAAAGCCCTAAGGTCAAAGTCAGTACACATTCACAATCTAGGTCTTTCTGAATCCCAGGACACTGCAAATTTGTATCTTCTTTCTGAAAAGGACATATATAAGAAGCTTCTGAAAGACTGAGCAACAGACAAAAGAAAATCTGTTAATAAAATACAGACAGAAATAAAAGAGGGGATAAATAGTGGCATTGTGGTGCTCAAGGTCCGACGGCCTGAAGAACAATCAGAGAAGATTATTGCCCTCTTCTCTTTCAGGCTCTTCAACACAAGACTGGGCTGAAAAACTGTTCTTATTTAAGGAGAATAAATGGAGATAAAATGCCCACTCCATGTAGCTAATCACTGCTCTCTTCATCCTTTGAGTCTGAGTCCTTACTGAATTCTGTCCTTCACTGGTCAGGAAATTCTCTAATGATATGTAATCCCAGAGCTGGAGGAGAGGTCTGCGCTGACTGTTGAAATTACTGTGTGAGGTGTCACATTAACCACAAGGTCAAACTAGGTGGTCACGCTAATCTGCAGTTTAGGTCACCGTACTACCTGCCACAAGTCTTAATAGCCTGCTGGTACTCGGATTTTGAGCTCTTTATCACTTTTCCAGGAAAGGAGAAAAGTAAGGTTCATTGATTATGAACTCTAGGGAAAATATCTCCTGCACATAGAGTCTACTTTGCCACATTTCATCATTGCACCACAAATACATCATGAATTAATTTCATCCCATACTCCAAGAAAGTTATTATAGGGTTGTTGTGATGATAGTGCAGTCTGTGTTATGAAATATACGCAGTACAAATCTTCACCTACAACTGGCTCTTATCCTGTTGGGCTCACATGGAAGACACGGCACAAGCAGAAAATAGTCACCTGCACACTAAGTATGTTACCGTTGTTATCATTATTTTTGTTATATCGCTGTTTTGTGACAAAGTCACGCTTGTGCACCATGAGCCATATTGCTGTCCTCTGTATGCAGTTATTCCATCTTTGTGTTGTGGCCAGAGTGTCCCATTTCACAAATAACTTACAAAATGCAAACCCAAAGATAATACAGGTGGATAAGAGTTTAAGAGAACGGCAGGGCAATATTGCTTCACATACCAGGCAAACCTCTCAGCACATCACCAGGCTAACCACTGTGAAGTTTGCTGATGAATTAGAGCAAATGAGAATGTTAAAGGCACACCTAAAGAGGAAAAAAAAACAAACCCACTGGTCATTAAGCTGCTTACAGAGAGACCTTCTCTCAAGAACAGCGACAACAGAGGAGAAAACACTGTTGGAAATTTTAAAAGGTGGCTGACAGCAATTATCATCATGGACTACACAGAAACAGAAGATATCTTTCCAGCAGAACATACTAGCAAAGGTGGAAGGGCCAGCTGTAACGTTTTGTTTGAATATGGTAACAGAGTTTTACATTTTTAGGTTTTCCTCCCTTCTGCAAATACTCCTTTGAATTCAAGCTTTCCCTGAGCACAGTCCAAATAAAAGCAGATTCAAAACTCCAGTGTTTGGCCCTCAGCAGACTGCTGTGGCCAGAGAAGAGCAAAAAGCAATCTATTCACCTTTGAGGGCTTTTGTTATTAAACTGCAATGACATTCCTACAGCTATGAAACGCTGATGCTTCCTAACAGTACAAGGGTCTAAACTCTCCTGAGAACAAGGGCTGGGGGTACAAGGGTCTAAACTCTCCTGAGAACAAGGGCTGGGGGTGCAGCTGCGCTCCTAAACAAGACAGGCAAGGAACCATTGTTTGGCTCTGACAACAAGTGTCAATGACTGCATCCATGTACCTAAGTTCTCTTGCTCTTCCCAAAGAGCCAAAGGCACCCTTTCCAAAAGTGGGGACCACTTTTAGCATGTTCACTGAGAGCAGAATATTTATTTCGCTGTGCTCAGAAATAGGCCAGGCATTGCCTGGGAGTTAGCTTGCACCAGGGCTGTGCCTGGCGTCACTTAAACAGCAGAAATGATCACAGGACAGGTCAAAAGCCTGTGCTTTGGATCCGATCTATTTATTCATTCTGTTTAAGTCCATTCTCATTGACTAATCCCTTGCATATTTGTAATAGCTCAACACAAAGAACAAGGAAGAGGTTTTGTTTGTTTGTTACATTCTCTGAAATACTTTAGAAACCTTGTGATAGTCCTTTTCTTCCTCAACCCACTCTTGTAGGCTGGAAAGGACAACAAAATAGTCTCCATCGCCTCTTTGGGCATAGAAGAGTTTTAGTGACCTGAAGGTTCAAGGTCTCATCACTCCGTTCATGAAAAGCAGAAGTAGAGAATGTGTGACATACTAACACAAGCAAGGCCCTGGTTTCAACCAAGCTGTATGGGCAGGCAGAATGCTTTCACCTGGGCTGCTGGCGGTGTGGTGTGGAGCAGGCGTTTTAACAAGACACCTGTCCAGAGTTCTCAAGATGCATTACCAGAGATAAGCAGAAACTATTTTATACTTGGGAGATTTGGGATAAGTGAAATATTGATGCAATAATAAAGGTGATGATGGTTGCTGGAATTTGTTTTGCATAATATCTTGGTCTTTACAAATTACTTTTGCCAGTGGTTGTCTGTTCCATTCTTTATCCACTCTTGTGATCTAAAACCTTTTTGTAAATACTTATTTACATTTCTCATCCCTCCCTGCTCCATAGTTTAAACCATTCATTTTTAACACTTCTGGAACTCTGTAAAGCTCTTCCCATTTATATTATTACCTTGAAGGTGTATATATAGACCTTGACCATAAGACCACAGTCTTCTCTCTTCTGAACTACATACACTTAACTTTTTTTAACTTCTTCCAAAGTCTTACACTCCAATCTTTACATCTTTAAAAAGAAATCATTGTATTTTCTCCAGTTCTTTCATACGCACATCCTTCCTAAGAAGCTGCAGATCAAAATCACATGCACTACAAAGGAAAGTGTCAACAAGTCTACATTTACTGTCTTAAATTTGCAGGTTATACCATCAAGACTTTTATAGCTGTCTAATTATTCTTCACAGGTATGCAAGACATGGCAAAGTAGACTGATTTTCCAGTCTTGCTGAATGGTTACTTTTACAAAAATCTAACTTCAAATATAGAACAGAGTCCCTTTGGAAAATGTACAGATGCTCATATAAATATTTCTTTTCATTTAAGAGACTTTTTCTTTTCTTTCTTTCTGAGAGCGTTGTTTCCTATAATGCAGCTACTTTTCTGCCTCATGTCAGCTGCCCTTTTCTTGCCTCTCAATAGTTTCCAAATGGCTCTTCTCCCAAAACGTTTTTATATGTTCTTTTATCTTCTCCCCTCAAAGTGATTTTTTTTAATGAATTAACAATGAGAACATTGCACAGATCTTTTTCTAGACTTTCCAAGGCACTGTGAAGCAAGGTCAGGTCACTTGCTACTTTCTGTACCTCAATGTTGCTTAAATGGATGATTTTAGACTTTTATTATTCATCTTCATATCAATTCCCTATTCAATTTTCTTTTGGTAAAACCCCCTAGATTTAATGAAAAATATTTGTTTAACAGTATTTCTGGTTACTTCCATAATGCCATCTGAAATATTCTGTAATAAGTCCTGACACTGTTTACATATTTTTCCAGAACAGAGTAATTTGTTGGTATATCCCTAGGTCAGTCTCTGGTTTACTTTTTTTCTCTTCTCTTCTCTTCTCTTCTCTTCTCTTCTCTTCTCTTCTCTTCTCTTCTCTTCTCTTCTCTTCTCTTCTCTTTCTTCAAATATCAAGTATTTCTTCTGACATATAGGATTTACAGTAGATAATTTTCACAGATACAGAGGCTGTCCCTTTAGAGCTCTAAAATATATGCTGTCCTAACCTGCACATTTACAGACTCTGTAAGTCTACCTAACTAATGCTTGGTTATGTTTCCTTGAGGATATGCAATGGTGACACTTTGACAACAGCTTGGGGATAATGAAGTTCAAATGTTCTGAGTTGGGGACATGGGTTTTGGCTGATGAAAACTGAGAAGTCATCTTTTCCATTAACCCACGGTCTTAAAGATATACCTCACAACATTAAAATCAAAAGAGCTGGAATTTGCATTTAGTTTTGCAGGATGCTGTTTGAATAAGTCTTTTTTAAGTTTTGCTGCTGTAGGCCCTGTACTCTTCTGTTCTTTTTTTATCCTATTTTACCATTACTTTGACATTTTCCAAGTACAGAATCTGAATCCTTTTGTATGCCTCCACCGCTGTGATAATATGATGCTATTCCCTTTCCTTACTTTCTCCCTTTTTCCCATTTTTTTATAATTTTTTCTGTACAGTCTTCTGAGAAACTCAACTTTCAGACATGTGCCACTGTAATCTCTACCATTTTAAAAGTTTAATTGACTACTAAAATTGGTGTGATAAATGTACCCCTTAGAAAAAATTTACTGATCTGGAAGAAGAAAATGCATATAAAACAAAAAAAAAATAGTTGCATTTATGGTTCAGTCATTGAAGAAACATGATTTTTATAATAATGTCTACCATAGCAGCACATTCATATAAAAAAACCTCTTGAATTCTGTACTACAAAAAATCCAAATACTACTGTATAACAGTTAAGTCTTCAATTAGTCTATTGAGCTGCTCAGACCGAGGTAGGATTTAAGTCTCATAAAGCTCCTGCCACATTTTTTGCATGGGATTTTACTTTCAAGAGAAATGTTTTGATATGTAAATTAATTACTAGTTCCAGGCTCAAATTGCAAGCAGATCAGATGAGTTGCTATCTTAATAGTTTGCCACTAGTCTCATTATATTTACTACATTTTGTTAAAAAAACACACTCTTGTGTTAAAAAGCACACATTCTCTTGACTGGACTTCATAGCCACCTATCAGTCTTGATCCATGGGAGGCTGTCACGAATTTAGCAGCAATAGCTCAGTCCAAGAAGAATTGCCGCGACCACTGCATGGCTGAGGAAGATGACAAGCTGAGAGTGAATAAATCCAGAACCAGGTACCAGAACACTAGTTTTATGATCAACTGTCTTCTAGTGTAAATGGAGCAGAGTGCTGCTTCTCGCTTTTATTTATCTGTGGAGAAAAGGTGCTTAATCTTTCCAGTTGCTGAAAGACAAGGAGAGGTTTCAGAGCAAATGTGGCAGCTTGTACGGGAATCTCTATGTTCAGCAACACCTGAATCACATTCTTCCTTCAAAGGCAACTAATTTTCCTCACTACAAAGTAGAGCTTGTGTCATGTAAATATACTTTGTGGTGAACATTTTTAATACTGGTTATAATGGAGTTGGAGAGGATACATATTTTTATGTATACAGATACTAGTCTATGAAATGTATTTAAATAGTGTGTACTACTTTAAAATCTCAGTGCATTACGATCTGAAATTAATTCAGCATCCCCGTGTTGTAAAAGGTGACAACTCCTTGCAGTTCAGAAGAAAGACCCAAGGAAACCAAATGTCAGTTTAAGGCTCCAGAGGAAGCGCTTGGTTCTTGAATCTCTGCAGATTTAGGCTGTTGCCATTACCCCTTCCTTGCAGAAAGACAGAAGAAATATGTCCTGACAGCACGAAGAAGCGCATTGGCTTTTTGTCCCGATGCCCAATGTCAGAGCTGGGCGAGAGAAGCAGCTGAGAAATTCAACATTGTACGTCACACGCTGGTTCAGGAACGAATTGTATCTGCCACCTTCCTTTACTGGCTGAGTTGCACTCCAAATGCACCGAGGACACAGCCAAGATTTGTCCCGTCTCACACGTCCACCGGTTACGTCCCTTGCACAGAACGGAGTGGCACAGGGAGAACCAGGCAGCCCACCGCAGCAGCAGAATCACAGTCTGCCTGGATGGAGTTAGAACACATCCACAAGAGGTGACAGAGCACATTAAAAAGAAGGGAGAAGAAAGGGAGAGACAGCTAGTGACATCCTCCAGCAAGTATTTTGGAACGCCTCCAGCCACCCTTCAAAGGTGGCCATGTGCACGTCAGACACTGCAGCTGGCCCTCGCAGCCAGGCTGTGATTGCTCTCCAACACCACCAACACTGCTTGCACCATGTCCAGGACTGACACTCTGCTCTTGAAAGACTTAAGAATCACAGTGGGGCTGAGGGCCCATGGAATTAATACTTTTATCAATGCTAGAAAGCATGGATGGAGACCGCTAGCTGAGGAACTTAGCCCAGGTCCTGCCCATACCCGTGTCTCCGGTGTGTGTGTGTCAGTCCCTCTAGTCATCAGGCTGACACTTTGACAAGCTGTAAATGTCTCCTGATGAAAACCATTAAAACGTGGTGACTGTTTATAAAGTGCTATGTTTTGGCATGTCACCCTAAGCCACACAGTATCAACACTGCTCCAGAAGAGATCCTCTTTGGGGCTTTTGCTGGAACTAGGAATAGAAAAATCTCTGACACCTCTTTAAAAAATTGAATGTGCAACACCGAAAGCTAACACATAAAGTGCGGTGAACACAAAGCTGTGCTGTCTTCCCACCCTTTTTCAGCTGTCCTTTGAGAGCAACGCAGTTTTGGATCGCAAGCGCTGCAGTTCCAGGCAGTCCTTATACGGGCTGGAAAACTGGGAGAAATACCTTAACTGTCTGTTGCCTGCTGCAACCTTATCACTTATGGGTGAACAAATCCTCCACAGAGGACACATATAAAAGCAGCATTTTTGCTGCTGTGTGATTAGTGTTAAGAAACAGACTTCTTAGCGTGAAAAAAGAATATAAATAGTGAAAATATGAGTTACTTATGTTTTTATCTTTAGATTCCTAGCAGTTCCAGAAATCTAGATTACATTCCTTAATTAAACAACCCAAAGATTAGTTCGAGCCCGAGTGATTCGTAAGATCTTACAAACCTTCATTTCCAAAGACGAATTCCAAAACTGGGGCCCTCAGGCTGTTACGCTGCCAGCTGGCAACACTCTCCTAGCAAGTGTCCCTTTAATTCTCCCCATCCCATCCCTACAGCTACTTAGTCCCCACTACAAGGTATGTAAACAAAAATTATGTGTTTTGACAAGCTGCGGGTGGGAATCTCTCCGTAAGTGCCCCACTAAGGACTTTGCAGAGCCACAACTCTGGCATACATACTTTTCCCTTAAGAGGATCACACTTCTTGAGCATTTGCCACTCATGTGCTTCAGCCACCAAGGGATTAATTCTAAACTAGAGATGGGATGACTGCGGGCAGGGAAGTTTGCAAGCGGGGCTCAACAGAGGGAAGGCTTAAGGTGCGCGGCTGCTCAGGACAAAGCACACTTTTCTGTGGGGTTCTTGGTTTGCTTTCACTCACGCAAGCAGAGCCCATAAAGTTAATACACCCATATTTCAGTTTGTTCTGCATTTCTATCTATAGCTGATGGGTTTATAGCTGCCCTGACGTGGACATTTCAGTTTAACATCACATACCACACACACTAGTTTTCTGAGGACAGGAGCGAGCAGGTGTTGATTACAACTGATGCCGGCATTTCTAGTGGTCTTCCCTGAAAAATAGACCAAGTAGTCTTTCCTGAAAAGCTTTGCCCGGGGAGAGCTTAGTTTACACTGCATTTGAGATTTCACAGCCTCTATGAATGAGGACTCACAGGAGAAAGCTATGAACCTATAGCAGACCTGCTACGCCTTTTGCAACCCGTGCCTTCCATACCACTGATGTCCTCCATCCTGGGACAGCTGCTGGATCCGCGCTGGCTCTCCAGCGCCTGGGGAGCAGGGTGCCAGAGCTGTAGCACTCTTTGCCACAATAAGGGATATTTGGGTAGATCCTGCCCTCTGAGCACCGTTTGGTGAAAAATGCTTTGCAAATGTACATCACCCTCATAGGATTAGGCTAAATGTTCTAAATAAATTTGGAGATAAGTATTCAAAGCTCCAGGTCTATGTAGTGGTTGCAAAAAACATATATAAACAGACTACATGTACACAGCTATTTGTTGTTTTCTCTTGATAGGGATTATAGTTTTAATTTGTAGGACCTCTTTTCCTGAAGTACCGACTCTTTCATTTTGTTAGTAGAAGTATCTGAGTTTTAGCCTGGAATGTATAAAGTTTCATGGAGACTGCTATGATGTAATACCTTTAGAAAAAAAAAAAACAAACCCAAAAAGAATTATCAGAAGAGACATAGGGTGGTGGGGTTTTTTTCATTAAGGAATAATTTTCGTAACACCTAAAGTAGTTTCAATCTTCAACACAGAGAGAAACATTTAGAAATACGCATCTTTAAAAATTAACTTTATTTTCCTGAAGGAAAGGAAAGCAGGAGGCATATGTCTGACCTACAGATTTTGAGATCCTGTAGATCCTAAGCCAGAAATGACAGAAAAGATGATACTATGTAATTGCCACGGCGTAGGTTTGCACTCAGACACGAGGATCACAGTTCTTCCTTGCTTCTTAAAACCGCCATCCTGCCCATCTGTTTTCTGAACCTTTTACTTTGACAGCACTGAATTTGGTCTCTTCCATGTAACTCTAACCATGAAGAACCCTATTTCACAGCATACAAACCCAAAACATCACTGCACTAAGAGTATGGGAATAACACCTCATAAGATGATTTTGTTCACCATTACCTTTAAAAGCAGTGACTAGAATTCAAAAATCAGGACATATATTACTTTCACTCTAACAAATAAAATACTTGATGTCCCCCACAAGGTCTGAAATTGCTTAAATGCAAATTATAGTAATATAAATACTATTGAGCGAGAGTAAAGAAACGCTTTTAGAAACTATCCAGCCATCTGAAAAGTAAATACTCTGTTTGCTTAAGGGACTACTGTACATCTTGAGACGATAATTCTTATGTATCACATAAGATACAAGATCTCCATTATTTATACAGCTAGCTGTTAGTCACAATTCTGTTTTGAAAACAGTGAAGGGCTCCTTCTCTCTGTGGGAAAATCATAACTGACTGTGCTTTTTTCAAGATTTATGCCTCCTATCTATAACTCTGCTGTCTGAAAATGCCTGAGGTTTGCGCATCAGCTAACCTATCCGCTCTCGTCAGGCTCTAATGGCTAGCACGGAGAGGGGAGACAAAACCCACCTTGTACCTGAAACGGGGGCATACAAAAGCGAGTATCATTTCAGAAATTATTTCAGCATAAGAGATAATGACCTCTACTTCTAGAGTTCATCCTCTTTTTATTTGGACAAACATACATTTGTATCACTACCAGAACTGCAAACCACCCCTACCTAATGCTACAGATTCTTGGGTATTATTTTTGTTCCATATATTTCCACCTCAAGCACAATATTACCAACGATGTAACGTCACTGGTGATTCTATTTTTATTAACAATCTTAGTAGCTTTCTCACAAAGTACTCTTGCATCCTCTCGGTAACCTTCTTACATCCTTAATCCAGTTATAGGCCCTATTTCTTATCCTCAGCTTCATCCCAGTAAACAGATAGCTAGATGGATAGAAAGATCAAAAGACAGACAGATAGATAGATAGATAGATAGATAAACAAATGTTGTTATTAGGAAGGTAGTTTCCCAGCTCTCACAATTTAAATGCATTTTTTTCCTTATCTTTTGCTAGGAGCCATTTTAGTATGATTTTTCCTGAAAAAAACACTATATTTGCTTCCTGTAACTTTGTCATGCAAGATTCAAAGATGGAAATATTTTCACATCATCCCAGTATGGACCTGATTTAATGCCTGTGGAGGTTGATGGAAAAACCACGTGATCCAATTTTTTATTCTACTTAGAAAATGTATCTCGACTATGAAAACACAAAGGTGAAAGTAGAGTACATGGATTCTGTCCTGGACAAAAAGCAAAGAAGAACCATATAATCATACAGCCACAACACCACTCCTGTGTGTTGTGACCAAAGGACAATGCTGATGAGAGGAGACTACCACCTCTTCTGTCTAATAAACACCAGGCTGGTAAAAGAAATTCAGCAGAAAAGTTCTTCCTGCTGTATTCAGCAAACAATATGCCAAAGGCAGACAGAATCTAGCCAGGTCTCCAGCCAGCTAGAAATAAACATAGTGCCGCAGTCAAAAATAAATTTGGAGGACTGAGGAGAGAATAAACTTCTAATTATTAGACGCACAAGCATTTTTAAAGGAGCAGTTCTTCTTCCCAACCTGGTGGCTCATACCTCAGCAGAGATATGTTTGCCTACCACAGCAGCCCCTGTTTGCAGCTAAAGCTGTTCTCGGGTAGCTGCATTATCTGTTTATGGCAATTCTGGTTTGCTCCTTTGGTAAGTCGCAGTTGGATCACTTGAGTTCACACTGAAGAATATTCAGTTTCCCTTGAATCCAAAAACTCAGGCTCATACGCAACACTACGAGGCTTCAGTGGGTTCAAGTTCTGACCTGTGAAATATAAACGAGCTTCTATGCAGAAGGTGCATTAGATATGGTTTGGATTTTCAGGTATCAAGCCCAATACTATCTGTATCAACGAAGTTAGATCTATCCCCGTATCTCTTGTCCCACACCTGAAAAAGCACCCTTTTCTTGGAAACATCTTCTACCTTAAACCATTTTTCCTTTTCTCAGGGCCAGTCCTGTTATTTTTACCTATCAGCTGTCTTACTTCTTTCTGTGGGTTTGAATCATTCTTCATAAACTACCTAAGCAGATGTCCCAGGCCTGGCAGAAGCCTGCGATAAATTCTACCAATTTAAAAACAGTAAAAAAGAGAACTAGGGGAACAGGTTGTTTCTCATGGCTGTGTATAGGGAGAACAGGTTACCAAAAATAAAACCTTACATAAGCATAACAAACCCATGCTATATTTTGCTACAGAATTTTTCACAACCAGACAGGCCACATGTAACCACTACAACTATCATGAAAAAAGTACTACTGCCTTTCTGAGCCGCATAAAGGCCCTGACTTCACTGGCTTTCCTCTGTTTAACACAATGTTTAATATCCTAGAAGTGTATTACAATCATAAAACACACAAATCAAAGCGAATCAGTATCAAAAAGGTTCTCCATCACATGCAACTCACTTGTCACAATTAAATACTGAATTTTAGGACCTCCTTCTCTTCTCTGTACAGTGTGAAAAAATTCCATGAATATTAATAGCAACTGGCAACAAGGAAGAGGAGAATTTGAGACGCCTGCCTACAGACTAACACAAAATGTGTAAGTTGTCTTTAATGCAGTGATACAGCTTTTTTTTCAAATATCTTAATTAGAACGGTTTGCAATGGTAATATATTAAATTTGGCCAATTAATTTTTAAGAATCAGTACTGTGCTGACCTCAACAGAAGCATGAATAAATGTACATCATGAAAAATATTACTCTGTGTTAAAAACACTTCTACTGAGCACAATAAACATTCAGTACCAGGACAACTGCATTTCTCACCATGCATCTAATGTCTGTGTGTAGCAAAGTAAACCCCAGCTAATCAGTACACTTGCAGTTAAGTCTCTTCTCCTGAGGAAAAATTCATAGGAAACTGTACAATAATTTATGTCTGAAAAAATGTATGTCTAAAAACTGGAGACTGTACTTACACCTTGTGTCAGTGTTTTCCCCAATGAGATATTGCACCGTTAACTAAACTGCTAAAATATGGGAGTACTTTAAAAAGCATTTTTCTCTCCTTTCTGTGGCAAGAGACGATGGAACTATCCTGACAACTATCATTTCTGAGAAATGGTTCCTTATGGTATTCTTCAGGCTATAGGATAACCTGGTTTGCTAATAGCTTTAAAGAAAGCTTGTAATTGAATAAAATTATAAACATTTAAAAGAAATGCCCTTCTGGAGCTTAGTTGGTTAAGAGAAATGCTAAATCAGTACGTGCTGATTGCTGAAGCCAACTGACTTCTATATTTAGGATCCTCCTTACACCTGTCAAGAGACAGAGAGAGACAGCCAGCAAAAAAGAAAGTGTGTGCACCAGAGCAAGCCATCCGGAGAGCCATCTCTTGTAGCAAGGAGCTAAAAATAAAAGCAACAAAGAGCAACAAAGAAAACAGAGCAAAATCTTATTATTTATATTACCCCGCTGCTCTGTGACATGCTGTCAGCGAGCACTCCGAACACGGTACAGACCTCATTAGTTATCAGCGACTCCGGCTTCCCGCGGGAAGCCACAGCGATACTCCGAGCTGGATGCACTCCAACTGGGTCAAACCTGTGCTCCTCAGGTGGATCCCTTTCCCTGCCGCTCCTTAGCTGAAAGCATGAGGCTTTTGAGGCAACATTTTCATTCCAAAGAGAACTCCAGCAAATATTCATCCCCGTGCTTAGCAATGGCACTGGGAATGGGCTTTCTGGCTTTGATTGGCATCTGTCGGATCCAGGCTGGTCTCCATTTGCTAATCTGAGGGCATTTCTTTCTATACTGCTGATTCATAGGTACATATGCGCACGTAACAAAAGGAAAATCACGTAGGTTTCTTTAAATAACACTATGCAACCAATTAATAAAACAATCCTAGTGTAAAGGCTTCAGATCCCTTTGTTTTAATAAGAGAATAACAGAGTACTGCATTCCAAACGGCCGCCGTCCAGCTGGAACAGGAGCTTGCTTTCAACACACCCATGCTGCCTTCCTCCCACCTGAGGTGCGCCACTCCTTTCAAACTGTTGATCTCCCAGTAAGCAGAAATATTTGGGTTTATAAAGATTAGGGATAAAGGAAGAGCACTGCTGGGGAAGGAGGGAAAATAATGCTATTTAAATTTACACACATAGCCCTTTCTAAATGCTGCACGGCAATTCCTAAACAAAGAAACTGAATTTCACTCCGCCTTCCTGACTCATCTCGTAACAGTCCAAGTAATCTTTTAAACAATATCTGATTCACCACCAGATTCCCTGCATTCTTTTTCAGAAAAGGAAAGCAAATGGCCTTTAAGTATTCCCCAGTGTTCAATAAACTATATCTATTACTGACCAGGCTTAATTTTAGTTTCAGTAATTATTACTTTCTCAGAAAACAAATTAAAAAAGCCTTTTTTTTCCCATAAATAGCAGACAAAATGCATGTTTATTTGTTAAAAATTAATGATGTGCATGTTTGGGTGACAGCAAATGCTCAGTCCACATGAAAGACGTTAAATACTCATAAATGTGGATGTTTCAGTTTGGACACACAGCACAGACAGCAACTGCACAAATACTTCTGAATCTTCTAAAAGTAATCCTAATTATTTGCCTACCAGGTAGTTTTAAACACTACTCCGTAGTTACACTTAGCTCATCTGTTGAGTGTACATAACTAATGTTTATGTAGATACTAGCTTTAATTATACAGAGGCAAGAGGCAAATGAATATGAAAACACACGGAAGATAATGAATACAAAAACACGTGGAAGATAATGAACTTACATTCAGTTCAATAAAGAACTAAAGACACACAAGAAATTTGTATACGGTCAACACACGCACGCAGTAGTTCCATGTACCTTAATGTCACAGAAATAACTTCAAACCGTATAGGACAAAATTATGGCTTTACTGACATGAACATGGATTTTGCAATCTACAGCCACGCATTTCCCCCATAGTTTAAAAGGCAGAGGATTAAACCGTTCAATACCTGCTGGAAACCAGATCCAGCACAAGTCTTTGTGCCTGGCTCGGTGCAGACTGGTAATGCTGTGCATAGTGCAGACCGATCAGCTCAGGCGAAGATAAGCGTGTGATATGCCTGAGGTCACACAGTTACCGGCAGTTTATAAAAGGACTTCATAAATTTAGTTTTGAAGTACAGTTTATATTTTTTAAAAGCTCAGTCCTTTTTTTTCTTTGGATGTCACGTAGATTAATATTCAATCATTTGTAATTCTGCAGTTACAGAATATCCCACTAGTTATTACCATACATCGTAACGGGAAAGTATAATACTGCTGGGTAGGATCAATAGTAGTGCTAGTACATAGAAATAAGGCAAAGCATGTATCAAACGTATCACGTGCTACTCCCATCCAAACCAACACAACCCCGGTGTACTCAAAGGATGTCGTCCTGAACAGCTGTCAAAAATTCATTGAAGCTGAGATACAGAAATTTAAGTCTCTGCAGCTGACCATAGTCTGAAGACAGAACGGGACCATACTAGATGTACTGCGATAAATTAATGCATCTAGCTCCTATGATAAACTAGCTGTGCCCAGCTCTATAAATACTTTTTTTTTCACTTTTTGTAGCACAACTGGACTGTCCAGAAATATTCACATGCAAAAACATCTGCAGGGTAAGAATGATGATAGTTCTACGAGGTTTTATGAAGTCCTAAAGGGTGACAACATACATTTACAGAAGACTAAGAGCCTTGTACTAAGTATTGGGCAAACTACTGTTGTGCCCTATCTATCACTAATGGTGTCACCTATGGCGGAGGTTATACCATTCCCTTGGGTACTACAGCATATAACCATTTATCGTCTGCCCGCATTACAAGTATGTCTGTCCTACACTGACAACAGCAATGAACACGTGGGAGAAAAAATTATAGAAAGGGATTTGGCTGTCTTGCATCATGTTAGAGGTGCACACACATTAGTATACATAACATCACGCCCACAATTATTTATTCCCCTACAGGTGTTATCAGAGAAAACCCTCAGGAGACATAAACTATATTGCTGTATCATTAGTAAGGATGCTGTTTCCATGCCAATCTTTCTGTCTAAGGACCTCTGTCTCATAAGCTTCTGTCCTATGGAATCCATAATAACATGGGGTTGGTTTCTTGATTGGAGCTTCCACGTACTATGTTAAGAAGAACAGAGAAACACGTATAGGATGCATGCACTGCAGCTGTTTGAGGTCTGAGAGAGGAACACTCAGTCCCCTGGCCTGAGATATTGCATCATTCACATAAGTTAAACTGAACTGGATACAATAAATTCAGCCATATTAAAAAGTATATTCAGGAATGCATCAGAGAGATAATAAATGATGCAATAGATTCTTTTCTGTGCATAATTTCTATGACTTTTTGAAATTCTTTTACCACCACACAAAAATCAGGGATGACAGACCATTTCCATGCAGCTTTAGCATTAGTTTTCCCATAGCAGAAAGGACAAGCGTCATTTCATTAAAAGATGTGACCTAAGACAAAAATGGACGTAAGTCATCATCACAGTACTTCTTTGGAGTAGGTTGGCAACAAAAATGTCATATATAGAAGCCTTTAAAACCATACACAAATCTTCTGCTGAAGGGTCTCCAAAAATCAAGTAAGAAAATATGTTGTATCAGAGTCATTTAGTGATAATTCCTTCAGACGAACTACCTAATGCAGTACTTGATCCAAAAATCTGAAAGTCAAAGTCTACCATAGAAATTTTTTATTGAGAATCATGTTATGACACCATTCCATACTTCTACCTTGTAAGTGACCTTAAAAATGGAAAGGGCTTTGGTTTGGTTTTTTTTTTCATTTTTAATAATATGACAGTTGGAAAGAAAACAGTTAAGCAATGCAAAAAGTACTGTCCACCTCCCAGGTAATACAGGAGAGAGCTTTTGCTGTTTCAGATTTCTCTTCTGTACAAATTCAGAAGCTTAATAATTCAGAAGCACCACAAAAACTTTTAGAGAATGAATCCACAAGCTACCTAGTTGTACTATCAAGGCATTGTGTTTATTTAATCTGAATGCTCCTTACCTTAATTTGTAGGTTAAAGTCTGCGAAGCAGCTGATAGCCTCAATAGGCATTCATCTTTACCATAATGCTAATAGCAATTTGTATTCAGACTTTTATTCTACTCTGATATGTAATAGCAAAAATCAGCACTTACACAGTGTATTACATTTTGAAAGCATTGCCCAAACAATTCTCTATGCCCTTTTGAAAAATTCACAGATGAAAGAGAAAACTGGGTAAGAATAGGAAAAAGCATACCCTGAAACTCCTGTTTTACTTTTGTAAATAAATTGCTTGGAAGCTTTAATCCAGCCCTAACTTACAACTTTGAAACCACGTGAATTCAAACCATCCAGCTTTGAGATGCATAGAAAGAGTTTTTCTTCTGAAAAAATAGGTGTAGCAGTGATAGGGCATTACATTTGTATGGAGGCAGACAAATAGTGGTGAATTACTTCAGTTGAGAGAAAAATCAGACGGCCATTAAACTGCTGGTTTTAAAGCTCCTGAGAATTTTTTTACTGTATCATTTCAGCATCATTTCAGACTCTCGGAGAACTACACAAACAATGTAAAATAACGATACTTCACTGTAAATAGCCCTTATTTTTGCATTGATTTTGTTTAGATAGACATTGAGCGCTAAAAAGATAGTGTAATTGCTCCATTCTGAAAACAGACAGCATTATCAGCCAAGAAAATCTTCATTAGTTCATTATCCAATTTTCCCAGGTGAAAGAAATGTCACATGGAGGGTGTGTGTCCGTGTCAAATCACACAGCAACAAACCATAAACTGGTAGCTACCTAAATTACTGTTGAATTAGAAGCTCCATTCCACAACAACAAACAAAACTGTGTACCTCATGCAGTCTATATTTGCCTGTCACATATTTGTTTAAGGACTTTGGACTAAAACACACTTACAATACTGCAAGTTTTTTTAAAAAATAAAAGAAAAAGAGGTTTATTTTATTACTTTACAGATATTATAGGGATGTTCCATTGTAGATAATGCAGAACAATTTTATTTTAAGCAGGCTTTGAATGAGTCATTTTGGACATGACCCCTGATTTGTAGGTTATCTATTTGGCCATTAAAAAAGCCTTGAACAAGTTCTATCAAAATACACATCATTAAGCGTCAGTGTATGAAATCTGGATCTGGTACACCAGAAATCTAAAATTTCAGGTATTGGTGAAATCTCTTAAATTTGGATATGGTTGCTCCTAAAATCGCGACAAGATTAAATACAGATCTAGACTCACAAGAAGCATGAGTGTCTTACCCACACAGGTAACTAGAATGGTCGATATTTCTGTGGTATACTGCTGATATTTCCTGCTTGTTAATTTCCAGGAAAAATCTCAGCGAGGAAATCATTCCTGCCCAGTGAAAGGCTGTACCAATTATTGAAGTCACACAGCATAAAAACCACAGGATCAGCCGGTGATTTCTCTTTCTGCTGTGAAACAATGTCCTAACAATAGAAAACATCCAAACGTATCTCAAAAACATCTCTTTGCGTAGGGCATCTTTACCATAGCTTTTGAGTTCAAAGGATAACTTTTGGCTAATATCTTTCAATTCTCAGAGGCAGATGCTTCTGCAGTCTCTCCATGTAGTGGAAGATATTACCAGGTTTTCATTGCCAGAGACAAGGTATGCTGTTTGCAGCTTTAACAAAGTTATCTACAAAATCCACCTGTCATGCTAGTCTTACATTGGAATTGCATTTTGAATAATTAGCTATAGAAAAAACCTCTTATTAAGTCAAAATCATAAAAGCTGTAAAGTCAAGTAGCCAAAATAAGAACACATCTGCATTTTAATATGTAAGCACATGTAAGCATAATTCTGCCCTTGTACATCTACTTCATATCCTCGGTGAAACGTGTTTCCAGCAGAAAAAAATAGTGCTTGATTTTGTAACTGAAGACAGGATCACAATGAAGATGTATAAGGAAAACAATTAAAGGCCATAAGGCAATTCAGTATCTTGCATTTTCTGGTTCTCAAGTGTTTAGCTTTACAAGTGGATAACTTACTATTAACTTAGATTTTTTTGAAGACTGATGAGCACCTTACTCTAGAAACAGATTTATCCCATGGAGAGTAATGGGACAATTGTAGAGTAGAATACTATTCACTAAAAAGAAATAGAGCCCCAGGTAATTAGATATGTGGAACAAAATATTTAATCACCAGTGTTTAACCTGTGCTTGTGAAGCTGGCAGCATCACAACTGAATACATAAAGTGTTAACAGAAGCATGGATACCTACAAGAACAACTGAGTATTTTTGTGCAAAACTACCTTCCAGGCAATAAAAGTATTTTACCCTAGAAATAAATGGAGTGATGCAAAAAAAAAAATCACTATAAGCAAAATTGCTGCAGGCAAAGTATACTATACATCCACTACCATATTCTTTATGGCCATTTGTTAATTGTATCTCTCACCATTCATGTGATGGGTGGTTTTAACACAAATTTTGCAGACTGGGAGAGTGTGTCTGTACTTGGAACACTTACATAGCAGATGAGTAAGGATACTGGCCGAGTGTTTCTAATAGCAAAGCAGCTATCCCACCAGAATATCACCTCCTGTCCCCATAAAGCATCAACATCATCTTTCAGAGTAAACTCAGCTTCACTGGAAAAAAATAGTAAATTTCTCTGTAAATTTCTTGCTGATTTTAAACCTATTTATCTGAAAAATCAAGATTTCATACCAGAAGGTGAACGAATTATCCGGTTGTGCATAATTTGAGGTTAAAATAAATTACTTTTATCATTCTTACCATTCCAAATTGCAGTGCCAAGCTCTAGAACTAATTGCTTAAAAAAAAAAAAAAAATCACAAGCAAGTAAATTTGTGAAAGCCACTTACAGATACCCTGCACACTATTTAATGTTGCAATATTTTAAAAATGAAAGTATTTCTTCCTTACATTTCCATACATATATAAAATTGTGTTTGTTCCTAATCTGGGAGAACATTTTTCAATGCCTTCTGGCACATTAAGAAGTTCTTTTTTACATGGACACTTGCTCAGTGGGGCACGGACAATGAAGTGGTGTCAGAGCTTATCATTTAAAAGGAAGACAAATGACCACATCTGATATCACGCATGGTTTCTTTGTGATATCTCACTATTCCCCTCTGTATAGCCTAATACGATCATGTATTACATTTTATTTTATATAATTTTTACAGTCAGGCCTTGACAGTGATGACTCATTCTGTTGCGATGAAACCTGTATGTGTTTAATCAGAAATTATTTTATGTGGATTCATCCTTGCACTTAGGATTTAAATGATACAGGACTGATACTCATTTTGCTGAAATTACACTGGTGCAAAGAAGGATGAAATTGGGTACCTAATCATTTCCAAAGACATTTAGAGTACGTCCCGAGACATACTCTTAGTCATGCAACAAACCAATTAATCCTTCATGTATTTCTAATCAGTCAAAAGTGACTATAAGGACCAGATTCTACTTTCAGTTACCGCGAAGCTCTTCCCCATGTGCATAGTGTAGTGAAATCTTAAGGATCACTAATATGTGTTCCTGCACATATTAGTGATCCTCTCCTGGTTTGTATGTCTACCCACATAACCTAAAATACGTTCACAACTGATAGAAGTCTAATCCAAGAAGATACTGAGGCAAGAAAAGTGGCTTGGTAAAGAACAAAAAAATTGGTAAGGACTACACTTCTGTTGTTACTGTTCCCAGGAAGCCAAAATAATTGCTATGAAAACTATGCTACTCCTACTTGAAAATTTAACAGCCTTGGCGATTATCAGGTAATTAGGGATTGTTAATGATCATCTTAGGCATGTTAGTCATCCGTATACAGATATAAATTGATGCCAGACCACCTAAATAGCACCAATTATGTACTTTTATGCCCTCCTTGCATGACACCTTGCAATACGGGACACATTTATTCAAGCAGGATGGCAATGGGGTTTCATTCCCATTTCAGAAATGGGAACAGAAGGAATAAAACCAGCAGTATCCAGTACTGCAAAAAAAGCAGCTAACAGATCAGGTTAATGAACTCAAGTGTCATGAGCCCTTGGCTACTATTGTCCCCACCTATTGCCTCTGTTTTAATTAGAAAGTACAAAATATCCACAATACAAATTTCAGATAAACTGGGCATCTACAGCGAGAACAACGATTTGCAATGTGGCAAAGGAGTGCAACTAGCATGCAGCGCTGGCATGAGTCAGATATGCTGGCTTCTTTTCATCATACTGTCTGCAGATTTTTGCTGACTCCTCTTAGTTTCTAAAAATGCTGTTAAGCTTATGTTTTACAATCTGTGTACATCCAAGAAGTACAGATTGCGGGGATTAACTTCTTCTAACTCCCCAGATCTCAAGTTACCGAAAGAGGCAGATATGGCAGTACCTTCTCTACAAGGACTATATTAAAAAAAAAACACAACAAACCAACCAACTTTAAGAACCAGGTAAACCATCCAGGAAAGGTTTGGTCATGCAAGTTTCTGAGTTAAGGCTGGAATACAGCAAAACATCTTAATAAAAAAGGTTTAACAGCTTAACAACACTTTTCAACTACAGAGGGCTTTAGAGGCATTAGCTAACAAATTAATCTTGACAATAAACCCTTGCCTGACTAAATGGTAAGATACTGCAGTTTCCTACTTTACTGAGAGAAATTAGCGTGGACAAGTAAGATACAAAACTTAGGAAATAATGCAAGGCAGATAAAGGGAGGCAGATAATAATAGAGACATACAATGGTAAAGAGCTCTGCCAAGATACACGCAACTCAGGATGTACATCATAGAAAACAAAATCAGAATATTTCTGATTAAATAAAAGTAAATTTAAAAGCCTATTGCATCTTCTATTTCTATTCTTTTTTCTTTTTTTTCCTTCAAAATTGGTGCCACTAAATTTATTTATGAGAAAAGTCTCAGATCAAGAAATACTTGCTGCAGTAGGAAATACACACAGAGCTAACCATCCTAACGAAGGATAACTTTCCACAGAAGGTGATGGTGCAAGAAAGCTCGTTGCTTCATCTTCTGTCACCACACATTCCTACATGTATGGCTCTTCACTTTAACCTGTCTTTGAAAAAAAGTCTAATGGATTTGTTACATTTAGATGTAAAAAGCATACATATGAAGCTAACAGAAAATACGGACATTCAATAACCTTTACAAGAATTATTCTAAATACTTACTGAACATACTATGTATTATATTCTATTCTAATTCAATCTACTAAAAGAAATCAGCCATATACTGCAAAAACCCCAACATCTGCGTTAACATCTGCATTAGAATCCACCGCATTTCTGGATTAAACTCACAAAACAGAGTATCAACATACCTCACCGGGCAGAGCACTGCCCAGGGAAAGAGGGGAGCCTCCAAGTGTAGGGCTGTATTTAGAATCCACGAGACCTCTGCCAAATAGACTATTCAAATCCGCACTGGGGGGAAAATGATTAATGTGAGGGTTCATTCAGCCATTCACAAAATAAACCATTTTTCCCACTAGTCCACATCAGAATATCGTAAATCAAAAACTTGTCTTTAAATGGACTGTTGAATTTAGCCCTCAATATTTTGACTAGTCTAATGGGATGTTATGGAATGTGCGGGAGTAAGTTATTCACCTGTAAGAGTGGGGGAAGGAGTAGTAAAAACCCTAACTTCGCAATTCATGCTTCTAGTCACCTCTTTTTTTATTACTCTCCTCCTTCGTGCCGTATCGACAAACACGATTCTTCCAGCTCAGGCTGCAAAACGTTTCACTTAGTGATCTTTGACAAGAACAGCCCCCGTGACTCAGTTTCCTCCTATGGAAAAAGTTTGAATTTCTAATCAAGGGTCAACACAAGCCCGGTGTGGCAAATTTCTACTTCTTACAGGAATGAAGAATACTTTCCTTTTACTGGTTTCTTTAAGACTGCCTTAGTGCAGAAAGAAAAATGCAGCACGGTATTAAAAGTGACAATTGAGAAAAATGGCATGCCTTGATTTAGGCCTTAGTCCTGCCACTCTTACCCAGAGAATTTTATAACTTTATTTTTCTGCCTACTTGAAAGAAGATTTAGTCCACGCTTTGCAAAATATAATAAAAGTCACAGTAAAGATAAGGGAGGGAGAGATTGTATCTCTGGGGAGCATTTTAAGTTTTTAGACCAGTCTGGTGGGGACCTGCACAAGGGAAATCAGAACACTGAAATTAGAAAATTGTTTGGATGAACCGAGTTTAGCTTTCTCCTTTAAATAAAAATTAACATAATTTGTCATCTGATTGCTACAAAAACTAGACTGTGGACTCAGCAACTCCTTCGTGTTCTTATTTACTTCACAAATCAGGTCAAAAGTGAATCAGAATTTATTATAATGGATAAATTTGGGAGTTTTTGCTCGTTGACTTCAACTGAAGCTTTATATGCACAAGGGCTGAAAAAAAGACCACTGATCCAATATATACCTCCATGTTAAAGATACTGATTGCTGTGCAAAAAATTATTCTTAGCCAATATAATCCACAGGACACATTCTTTAAAAAAATCCTTCTCTTTCTGCATTCCTGGATCAACATTCATGGCTCTGGAGAAACAGAGGAAACTTCAAAAATGAAAAGTGCTTAAATCACTGTGTAGAAAATCGGTTACAAAGTCAGACCATAGTTCTTGTCCTGACAAACTCTCAAATAAGAGGGAGCGGGAATGTAATTAAAGAAAGAGGGTGAAAAATTCAATAAAACATTTTTTATAATAGTCAGCAATATTGTAACTTCACATTCATATTCTATGGGTATTTCAGGCCTGCCTCAGATTAAAAAAAAAAAGTCTGATTTTGAATTACTGTAATTAACTGCAAAAGCTTGCTGATTTGTTGATGCAAAATAATGTCAATCTTTTTCATAAACTTGTTAGAATCTTTGTAAATAATTAACAAATATTATACAAGGAACAGAAATTCGGCTGTCTTCGGTTTGCTGTTGGAGCTCAGAGAAAGTTGGTGTAAAAGGAGGGACATAAGCGAAAAAACGCGGCCCTTTCTCCAACATCATTAGCGTAACGTTACCAAACAGTGAGCCATGTTCTTGTCACAGTGTGCTTGTGAAAAAGGGAGTATATTTTACATTTCACCCTGAAAACTTATTAAGTCTGGGAGGAAGGAAGGTGTGAAACGTTGAGTTTGCTTAGAAGCAGAGTAGGTCAAAAAATAGTTTGGAAAGCACTGGAGAAGGAAAAGACAAATCCCTCTTGAGCCGAATAGCTGCAGGCATACGCCATTAATTTTTAGCTATTAAAAACTGCTGAGGCATATTTTGAGTATCTTCACTCTTACACTGGATTTTTTTTTTCTGAGAATACCAACAGGACTTTTTAATTTCAGCAGCATAGTCTGGCCCTAAATTAAGAATATCCAACCCATGACCACCACTGAAGTATAAAGTCAGTTGAGAGTGATTTCACCCAGTGTTTCTTACACCTTAAATGTGAGCCACTCCTGCACCACTACTGTGTGCATTACACAGTAGTGCTTGACATAAAAATCATATTCTGCAAACAATATTGATTCCAGTTCTCTTTTACTATGGGAAATCAGGAGGGAAAGAAGAATCCCAACACCCTCTAATAACAACGAGCAATTTGCTATAGTAAGCAATGGCCCAAGTGATGCAAAATCCAGTTCTTGGTCTGATCCCACAGAACAGAGCGTTGCTCAACATACATTGAGAAAAGCTGAGCTATTTAATAGATGCAACAAGAGAAATAAATCAGAGCTGTAGTCTCAAAGGCGAATCATTTAAGTATTCATTGATACCTGTCTTGCAGCAGCTGGAGATGGAATGAAAAAGCTGATGCAGGAATGGGCTAAGAGTGATCTAAGACACAACGCACACGCGCTGCCCAGGGGTAGGAGAAGAAATGCAGTTATTATTTTGTACTTGTTAAGGTCTGTGTATTTTCAAGGTGCTAGATGTGTTTTACCTGGACATCGAGGACACTGAGCTGTCATTCCTTCTTTCAAGAAGTCTGATTCAGCATTCATAAAAGACATAAATAAAGGGTGACATCTGGCTTTACCAAATTATAGCTATGGTCCAACAATTTTATTCCAGTGGTACATTCTGGTAAATCTTTTGTTCTGTTAAAGCAGATATTTTAACAAGGTGCTAGAAAACAACATTTTCTGTAGTCTATAATATCAGCTTTTGTCTCTAAGGTCTTTATAAGGCATGACATACATCCCAAGCATATAGGGATCAAAAGCTCCTGTATTGCTGCAAAGAAGTACAAAACAGTCTGGGGCCCAATTCTGCTTCTGCTGTCTTCAACAACAGAGAGAATGAGTCATTTTTCTCTCAAACTACTAAAATGCTCCTCAGCTGCAACCCCTATCTTGCAATGGTTTAAGTCAAACATTGGTCTAGAAGATAATCCTACCTTGGGTAAAGGATGCTCGCAGAAGGGAAGAATAAAGGCATAAGCCTGTCAGATCACAGTTATCAGTGGGCAACTATAGTTTATTTTGTTTCTTTGTTACAAAAGATTAAAGTAATAATAATTTGACCGTGCTTCCATCAATTTAAAATGCTCTGCTAGATAAATATTTTTAAGATCTGTACAACAGGCCTTCTATTTAACAATGAATACATTTCAGACTAATGTGCTGCCAAGCTCCAGCTCTCTTTCTAGCAGCTGAATTCTTGGATAAAATCATTTTGCAGGGTATGAGCAATGCAGTTCTGAAAATAGCATCACTGCAAAATGAAAGATGGCAAGAACCTCTACAATGCTGATTTATTTCAATGAAATTTCATCTCTTATGATCAGTATCTATTTTGCCATTTTCAGCTGAATTTGCATACCTAATAAAATGTAAATCTATAGAATTTGTTAATTTTGAGGCCCCAGCATAAACGTCTAAGAAGGAAACAAAAAAAAAAAAAAAAAAAAATAATAAAAAGTACCCATTCACAATTTACATCACAAAATACGTAAACCAGAAAAATGCTTTGTGGATGCAAATAATTTGCATTTATCACCACCACATGTACGCAGACACTCACAAAAAGAATCCAACACCATTCAACAAGCTGTTACACACTTATCTTTAACTATGCTTCCACTAGAAGAATGGATGGGAGTGATACTTTTGAAAACATCGGTGGGTCTTTACATCTTGCATAATGCTCAGCATTCAGACATGTGCTGCTGAGAAAACTCTTAAGAGGTGACATCGCACTTCCCTGATTCTGAGTAGATTACATCTCTTGGCTTTCTTTCCAACTCACTGATATGAAGGTACACTTCAGCGGGTTATTTTTTTCCTAATAATGAAGATTTTTAAATAGATTGGAAAATACAATTTTCAAATGAGCGGGAGCCTGATACTTTACAATCCATTAACGCAGCTGTCTTTTCTAATTAACATCAGCAATAAAATTGGCATGCTTCTATCACAGGCCTTATGCTAAAAATAAGATTATATGTATATGAGAGGTGTCAAAATCCCTAAGTCTGACAGTAGAAACAGATGAAAAGAACACATCATAAATATCGTCTATCTCCATTCCGCCACTGATTTTATATAGGAAGCGATGCTGTGTACCAAGTCCAGCTACATTCTCAGCAAGACCTACACTTGTTAGGTCCATGTGCAGAAACCAAAAATACAAATGTCCCAGTTGTGCAAGCCTTAATTCAGATGACTAATATAGACTTCCCTGACTTGTCCTAATGACACCGAAACAGCAAGGATGATTCATGCAAACAAAAAATGGGAATGCACAACTTCTTTTCTAAAAATGTCCTGCCTGCATAAATATCTATGTGTTCATATGTATATTATTTTTATCCTCTGTATATTATTTTTATCCTCAGATGGTTTACACCAATTTATCTAAGTCGCAGATCTGTCTTGAATGTAATGCATAATTTAATCTCTACATACGGAACAGCTGACTGAGGAGGTAAAAGGATAAAAGATAAAGGAAATAGAGAAAATGAACCGGGGAGGAAAATTAGAGAAAATAAATGAAAAACAGCCATGACACTATATCCAGAATGATGTAATTACAGAAACAGTACCACTGATATTGAAAGGCTTCATCTGTCAGTTCGTATAATTAAAACATCTGGTTGTTCTGTTGGTTGGGGTTTCTTTTCTTTTTTAATCAGTACAGACAGTTTTCTCACCAGGAAGCAGCAGGTACATCTTTATATCGCACATTACTCACTATCAGTAAAAATATCAACACAGCTAAGGCATACTCTGTCAAAAGTATACTTAAGAATTACAACATATTTTTAAACTCAAGACTATCTGTTTTGATGCAGTAGAGATAAAAGAACAGAAATAAGGTGAGTTCTATGCTACCTTTATCAAGAAACATACAAACCACATTTACTTGATAGCATTTTTTTCTGAAGTCTGTATAGATGCAAATGATAAATAAACATATATGGCTACAAAGCAAGAAGTGCTTTGCGTACTGCGTTAGCAGTAGTGTAGTTATAGTGACAGGAGTACTACGTACAACAATATTCTCATACAAGTGCAAAATATCTGCTGTGCTACATGTATAATTGAGGTATTTGGAGTTGCTATGTTAAAAGTAAGAGCAAGATATCCTGTACCAATATATAACAGATCCCTAATATATGATACAGTGAAAATTATGCATTTTAATGAAACTTAATATGTCTCAATCAGTACTTAAGCCTTATAGCTAAAGATCAAGACATAATTACCGCTATACTTAAACAGTTCATTAAAGAAAAGCCTTCAATATTTGTGGTGAAATATTCCGCCCTGGGAAGCAACAAATACAATGATACCACCTGCTCAGATTTCCACTGAAAAATTAAGGCTCCCATTTCATACAGCGCAATCCTTCACTTGAAATTCTCTATACATTGCTGGGTAAATGTATCAGAGCCTTTTTGCCTGGTCAGAGAAGTAAAATTAATCAAATGACTGAGATTTTATCAAACAGGCATTGCTTAAACCTTCAGCATTTTTTGCTACAACTGTTTCATACTCGTATACTACTGTATTGGTGATAAAGACTTCGGAATGTTTTAGTAAAAGCACATGTTAAAATATTTACTGATGCAGAAGGAACAGATGACTGAAGGAAAAGTGATTGTACAATAATGAGTTGTTGATGAAATCATGAACTATATAGCCCTGAATACGCACATTTTCATACAACAGCTGGGAAATACTGCTTCCTCAGACCAACTTTTTAACTAAGAGGAAAAGAGACTGAAAATAATGGGGAGAAAGCAGATAGCTAAGAACATAATATCAGCAAACCTTCAGTTCTTCAATTGTTAATATCCTTTCTTTTCTTTATTCTCTTCTCCTGTAATTTTTTCCTATTTTTACTGTTCTTAAAATATAAAATCTTTCACATTAAGGGCATTTGCGTCACTTCTCTTTGTTCTTCCCCATTTGTAATCTATAGTAGGAAACAAAACACCGCTGTCAAGTCTTAAAAAAGAATCCAAAAATTGTTTTCTCTTTCACCTGTTACATCATTACTTTTTGCAAAGCAGCTCTTCCTGCATCAACCTGTTGTGCTGTCTTCTAAACGAACTAAGCCTTATTTACACTTTGATTTAATTTCAAAGGGGAAACATTACGATGAAGGATGGACAGGCGCTATAGATTGTTTCTACAATATTTCAATGGAATAATAATGAGAAAAAAAGAAAGCCAACAGCAAGCAGATTGTGCAGAACATAGAAATGCTATTGACTAACATCATATTCTGAATTACTTAATCATAAGTATAGTTATAATTAAAGTTATATTATGTAATATGTTTCCCTGTTGACGATTTCTGTTATCATGGCTGGCAGTAAAGGTAAATTCTGAAGGGAATTAGCAAACACCGACAGAGGGACAAAAACAGTTTTAAGGAAATATCACGTTGCGTTAGGCTACAAAGTGATCTACACTTCTATTTGAAATTATACAATATTCTTTTTATACAGCATTATTTTAATTTGACTAGGTTTCACATTTCCTTCTCTTTTAAAACTAGAAAAATCTATGTTGAAGATAAATTGTAATTAATTGTGTACGATAACGTTATCAGCTCAATAAGAAACAGTAAATACAGGAGCTCAAACACAAGAAAAGCACTGACTTTAAAAGCCCTGGCTTTGTATTTTGTCACTCTTTGCTTCCACATGCCACATCTTTATAAACTGCAACACGATAACATTTTAAAAGATAATTTTCCCTTCAATGAAAGGCTATATTTGTTCAACTTAGAAGATATTAAGTGGTTATTTTACACTTATCTTTGTATTCCTTTCTTTCATTTAATAGTGCGAACATCCCTTTGAGTCTTTCATAATGGAACCGATACTCAGAACTGAATCCAATTATAACAACGTACCAGCAGTACCAATTGGTGAAAATGCATTGCTGGTAATTGCTGTAAACTCATCCTTCTGCACAGGATGAACGAGGGCAATAAATTCTACCCAGCGTTAAACAATAGGGAAGACTACCATTAGCACTGGTTTTCTTATGTAAAATGCATTAAAGTGAGTCATCCACTTAAAAGTTACCTACTGGTAGCTTTAACCCAGATTCAGGGACTAAGGTAAATGCTTAAAAAAAAAAAAAAAAAAAAAAGGAAAAGAAATGAAATGAAATGAAATGAAAAAAAAGAATATAAAAATAAGGTGAGGAAGCAAGAATTAAAAGGAAGAAGACACGGTCATTAGTGCATGGTGTTTTGGTGTGGGTTTGTTGTTTAATTTTTTTTTTTTTCAACCTGTAGGCGAATCTCAAATATGAGGTATTGCTTTATTTTTGCCTTTCTTTTATTGCATGCTTACATTATGTGCTCTTTGCCCTGCTCTGAGCAACACTTTCATGCCAATGCTTTAAAGATTTCTACCCTAACGGCCAGGCGAACCAGAAAGCTGCTTGCACCGAGAGCATCCCTCAGCCCTGGCAAAGGTGATGCTGGAGCAGGAAGGGTTGGCAAGGCCAGCGCTGAAGGAACCGGCTCCGGACTCGGGGAGCTTTAGGCGTGCCGAAACCCCTCCGGGGTGGCACGGGGCTGCGCGCACCCGGCACTCCCCCCCCGGCCCCCGGGGGGACAGCAAACAAACCCCGCCGCTGTCAAAACAGCCGCGGTGTGGGCGGGAAGGCGGCCAGGTCGGGCTGAGCCCGAGCACGGGCTCAAAACTCCCAAGCGATGCTCGCCCGCCCCGTCTCACACGCCGGCCGCAGAGAGGCGAAAGCTGAAAAAAAAAAATAAAAATTAAAAAAAAAAAAAAAAAAAATCTGCCTTTTGCGTGAATTTTAACCGAATGGGTAAAGTTTTAATTTTTTTTTTTTTTTTTTTTTTTTTAAATAGTGTTAAAACTCCAGCCAGGCTGAACTAACCTTTGTGGGAGGAGGGGGCGGGCTCAGCGTAACTCCAAACTTTCCTCTCAGCGCGGCCGCGGCGCCGGGGGGTGTCGGGCGCCGGGACCCGCGGCGGAGCGGGGCTGGCAGGAGAAGCCCTCACCTCAAAAGTACCGCCACCGGGGCACTGCCTCCCCCCGCGGAGAGACCCTCCGCTACCCTCACTCCTTCCCAAGCAAAACCAGCCGAAATCCTGCAATTTTACCTCACCGCCACTTTCCTCCCGGACTCTACTTTATTTCCCTTTGTATTTTCGCCGGCGCCGCGCTCTCCCCGGCACAGAGATGCGGCCGTACCCCCCCCCCGCCCCGGCCGTGCCGCCCCTCCAAACACACACACACACCCCCCACCAGCCCCGGACCCCGCGGGGACTTACGTGGTGGCCGAAGGGAAAGGTCCCTCCGAGGAGTGGTTCATCACCAGGGACTGGAAAAGTGTCAGGCTAAAGACCAGCAGCCAGCCAGCAGCCATCTTCCTGATCGAAGATCGATCCCCCTTTTCCCCCCCCCCGCCCCAAGTCGGCGAGACGGCAAATAATAATAAATTCAGTTCTTGTGTGTGTGGTGGTGTGGGGGGGGCTGTTGTTTTTTAAAGCCTCCTCCGCTGTCCCCCCCCCCACCACCACCACCACCACCACCCCCACCCGCCCCCTCGCAGGAGGCGCAGCCCAGAGATGTGCGGAGAAGCGGGAGCGCGGCCGAGGGTGGGAAGGAGGAGGAGAAACGATGGAGATCTGTGGGTGGAGAGGGGGAAGAGGAGAAATAGAGGAAGAGGGAGAGGAGAGAGAGAGAGACTCGACTCTCTGCTACTCCAGCAGCAGCTCCGGCTTCATCTGATCCGCCGCCATCAGGGCTACTTTTGTAACAGATCTCCGCTCACTCTGTGTGTGTCCTTCCCTGATTTATTCCCCCGATTGCCGAGCAGAAAGAGGAGGAGGAGGAGGAGGAGGCGGCAGGCGGGGCGGGGTGGGGGCTGCTGAAGGGAGAGGAGGAAAGATGGGGAGAGAGTTGGAGACGGGCGGATCGCTTGCGGGCTCCTGCCTTCCCTGCCGCCGCCGGCGGGGGAAAGTCGGGGCGGGGAGGCGGGGGGAGGGCGCCGGGCCCTGTGGCGGCCGCGCTCCTTACAAGGCAGCCGAGGAACTCCCCGGGCCGGGCCGGGCCGGGCCGGGCCTCCCCCCGCTCCCCCCCGCGGCGTGCCGCACCTCCCCGCCGCCCGCACGCTATTTTTAAAAAGCGCTTCGTGCCTTATTTTAATTCCTCCTCCCCGTTAGGCAGCAGCCCCGCGCAGCCCGTGTGCCACCAGGCTGGGCTGCATTTATATATATATATATAGAGAGATATATTTATATATGTATGTATAAACGTCGCGCTTTCCGCTGGCGGCTGCAGGAGCGCTCCGCGGCGCGGAGGGGGTGAGCGCGGGCGCGGTGCCGCTCTACGGCCGCTGCGCCCCCGCGGAGCGGAGCCCTTTGGAGCGGCGCGGCCGCCCCCGCCCTCCGCAGAGGTCCCATCCCCGGCGGGTCCCCGGAGCGCTTCGGGGCCCCGGGGACAGGGCTGGGGGGTCCTCGGGCTTCGCCCCCGCCCCAGCCGCATCCCTGACCCGGGGGGTCCCTTGCAGATTCCTCCGAAAATTCGGAGGAGAAATTCCCCTACCGCCGCCCCTTATTTCACCCGTGGTGGCGGACAGCAGTCTCTGTGGCAACTACGCGTTCTCCCTACAAACGGAGAAAGTCATCCAGGGAAATATTTCTTAGCTTGTTTACTAAAGCGGTTAAAAGTTCAGTGACAATTTGGTTTTTCTTTTCAATATGGGGGTTGCTATCTTTGTTTGTTTTTCTTTTTAAATGTTCCTATGTATTTAATTAAATATAATTATGTAATTATATGTATATTTTTATATATTTAATTAGTCCCAACAGGTGAAAAGGAAAGAGCAGACCCTGTATTCATGCTGCTTTCACATCCATTCTATTTAAGGGTCACATCATCTCGCATGTATTAACTCACAACAATTTCTATAAACCAGAAAAGTAGTCATCTCTATTTTAAAGGTGGAAAAAAGGACCAGAGCTGAGATCCGCAAATGAAGAATTGAGTGTTCGCATTGCCCGGGCTCCACGCCAGCACGATATTTCGGTTGCAATCTGTAAAGCGTGCAGTCACTCAGCGACATTGTTTCTGGATTGGAGTTGGCACTTCGGAGCTGGTGGGAAGAGCTCCCAGTTGTCTTCACCTATCCACCTACCTGTAGGTACGTAGGATTCAGGGTTTGGATGCAAGTCTGAAATAGCAATTTCTAAAATGATACTGCAGCCTGTAGACTCCAACAGTCTGAAGGGCACCTGCGGCCCAGCTTTTGGGGGTCTCCATAGGCTTTACGGTTTTGCCACATCAAGTGGCAACCCTTGAGATACACGGCTATAACTGCTCGGCTGGGCACCTCCGCTCTCCTGCAGCGGTGCAAAGGCACTGATGGCATCTGCTGCAAGGTGTGACAGGTGACTGGAGCATCATAAGCATGTGATACAGGTCTTGCTTCACGTAGGAGATATCAAGAAGAGAAGATGTTGGGAATAGAGTAAAGGGTTAGAGAGACTCACAGAGGAACGAGGCTGGAAATCTGTGGTAGTTCAGGTTGCACAAGGCCAGATCAGATTTACTTCTTAGACTGTAATTTAAGGCATCTCCTCCCTCCTGGGGACCCACACTGTTTAAGGGTAGCGTTAGCCAGTAGGGGCGTGAATTCAGCTACGAACATGAATATTCCCGAAAATACACTGCTTCTGCTCTTTGATAGGACTCTGAAGGTCGGCATGAGTTCACGCCTAAACTCTGCTGAGATCCACCAACTGCATGTTCTTCTGTTGGTTGTGCCCCAAAACACCTACAGCCTCGCAGTGGGCAACACAGTGATGGATTAACATTCCAGCAACACCTCTTCAGAAAAAAGGATGGAAATGCCCCACCTGGCTCCTTCCCTACTTGAAGGATCCAGCATTCACCCAGGTCATCTCTGCTCAACAGAAACGCGCTCGTGTTCAATTCCCAGTTGTTCTTCCCCCAGAGGCCCACACACTGCCCACCACGCCATGGGCACGGAGCTGGGAAAGAGGTGTTCCCCACTCCCACCGAAGGGAGCAAGCAGAAAGGGATGCACATGTTGGGCAGGGCGAGAAAGGGTGCAAGTGACTGTGCAAACCCACCTGGGAAGTGGTTTCGGTAGGTAGGAATAAGCAAGACCACCCTCCCTCAGATGTATTTTTGTCCTGATTTGGGCGACACAGAACTCATTTCTCTTCTAATACTTGGGAAAACCGCTTTTAGAAGACTCCAGTGTCAGAATTTGTGAAAATATTTACTTTGTAGCCAGCTATGGTGTGTGGGTTTCAAGGCCTCAGTGTTTTTCGAGCTCATCAGGTGTGGGGATGAGGAGGAGCGAGACCTGAGCACTTGACCCAAGCTGGCCAACAGGATTATTTCATAGCTTGAAAGTCACATACAATATAATTTAGAAAGTTTGCTGAGGAGCTCTCTCTCTCCCTTGATGGCTGCGATCCTGAGAACTTCTTGCCCCAGTGCCGGACCCCTGAGCCCTTCCCTCCCTCCCGAAGCTGTAGCTCTCGCAGTGCCTGACATTTGCTGTCCACTGCTGGGAGTGCACAGCTTCCAACTGATGTAATTGGCTGAGTATAATCCGTGTATATTTTATATTGGTATTGGGATCAATATTGGTTCTTTAGTGCTATTAATGTTAATTATCTAGTCTTATTATGTTAAATCTGTTTATATTTCCACACCCCGGGCTTCCTTGATTTTTCCCAGTTCCCCTTCCTGGGTGGGGAGGGGTCATTGGGTGATAGAGTGATTGTCTAAATGACAATAAATTCTTATGAGTTTCTCAAACCGTAACAATTGTTTCAATATAAGGTACAGGAGACAAAGAAAGATCAACAAATAATAAAATAATAAATAGAAAAGCACAGGGTTACAGAGGAATGTTTCTTTCATCATTAGTATGGTTTTCCGTAAGCCTTCATTTCTGATGCTCCATCATTTATAGAGCCCCCTAGGGCAATAATTATTGCTACTAATAATTCCAACAACAATAACACATGGCTAGCAATGCAACGGTGCAATGCATGGGTGGGTTGGCACCCCACCTTATACCATAAGGTCTGGATTATGGCTGTTTCATCAGTACTAATATGCTGTAACAATAACTGAAATGTGAAAAAGATGCGACAGAAAATACCACTATGTTTTAATACAGCAATATTTGAAGCATCAAATCTACTGTGCTGTTTACAACCGTATAACAAGACACTCCGCAAGGTAAACCTACAGTGAATGCTGCTTGGGTGCAAGTGAATACCTGTGGAGCTCACTGAAACTCAGGGAGGAAGGAGAAGAGAAGGGGTGTCCACATGCAGCTGCAGCACGGAGGAGAAATAGCCAGCTTAGCTCCAAACAAGCTGACTGAGGTGCTGAGGAGCAGCCAGCGCTGGAAAATGGAGCTCAGCAAGGGCTACCTGTGTGGCATTCGTGGGAAGACTCAGAGCTGTGACAGGCAACTCAAGTTCAGCCTGCAAGCTTTACAGGATTTACAAGCAAGCTTGGACCGGAGCCCAGTTTTGAGAAAAGCTGGACTCCAATAACAGTATTCCTTCAAAATCAAGTGAGGCTTGAAGCTGGGTTTTGAATTTTTGCCTTTTTTTGAATGTGAAACTTAGGAAGCCAATGTCACCCTGATGCATGGGGAAGAAAAGAATGCAGGAGTTACTCCAGGAGTAATGTGGTTTTTGCTATTTACTCACCCTTCTGTTTCACCTAATTATTTATGGCTTAAAAATGCATTTATATACCAGATATTTAATAAAGACACAGAATATTTAGAAATCTTGACCTCATCCTACAAATGTGTGGATGTGAGTAATTGTGCTCAAATGAGTTCCCACTAGCTTTGGCAGGAAAGTGTGACTGACTTAAAAATAATGCTAGCAGAATTAAGTTTCTTGATTTTTCTTCATCCTCCCATAATCCAGAATAAGCAGCACAAATGTAGTTTTATAATGAAATTTTAAAAAGCCCTTAAAGTCTCTGAAGTGATCAGTTCCTTTACATTTGATGATTATACTATTTCCCTACACAGTCATGTTTCAAACAATATTTGAATATGTGGGTTTTACTTCACAATAATGTTGCACTGCAGATATTCATATAATTTATCTGCGTTAAGGTTCCTAAAGATCTATTACAGCTGACAAGTCTTTTTTAAGCACTTAAATATAGACTTGAATGACAAACCAGGAAAGTAAATCTTTTTTCGTTCTTACTTCACCTCATTCTAAATTTATTGTCTGTCATATCTGACCAAGACCTCTCTGTGGAGGAGCTTTGAAAGTTTGTTTTGCACCTACTTGGTGGGCTTGGCAGTGTTAGGTTTACGGTTGGACTCGATCATCTTAAAGGTCTTCTCCAACCTAAATGACTCCATGATTTGATTCTATTCTGTGATTCTACAGAAATTACTGGGAAGCTTTCAATTGACTGTGGTGGTCTGTACATCAGAAATAAAAATTCCTGTTGCAAAAATATGAAATTTATTTTGCATCAAAGCTTTCTTCTTTGTTCAGTGTATCAGTAACAAGTATTCATTCAGGATCAAGATTTTCTCTTTAGTTTCAGTTTCTAGATATATTATTTACATTTTTGTAAATGGTTTACCGTGTTGCAAATGCAGAGTAAGACACAAAAGAGCTGGGCCTTCTGTCTCTTACCCATTTAAAAAAAATCAACACCACGCATATTGTTAAAGCCAGATTCAAAGTTTTATTAATCTGGTTTTATGCTTGTATATAAACTCATTCTTCAGTAATCAGCATTCTCATAAAACAGTGGCAGTTTAAGACTTAACCTATACGGTGATTTCAGCACTTGTGTGAATAGATGGTATGCAACGACCAAGTGTCTTAAGTGTTTTTTTGGGGAGTTATATTCAATAAATAGATAGTGGCTGTTATTCTCACTGACCCTAATCTGCAGTGTGCTGAGTACACTTCACCTTTGTGGTTGGGGTGACACGTACTTTGCTAGATGGAACCCTCGATGTCATTCAGTTCAGCCAAAATGTGCTTGCTGAAATACGATAAAAAGTATTTTTTCATACCAAAACACCATTTTGTTCCTGGCATGTAGCATTTTCTTTATGTTTGCGTGTTACACAGGGCAGGAGGGGGTAATCCTACTGATTAATTCTCATTCTCTTTGCTTGTGCTGGGGTGACTAGAGCATGCAGGCAGCCTGATCTCAATTTCTCATTTCAGGGGGAAAAAAACCCCTCTTATTCAAGTTTGCACCAGATGGAAATGCAGGATCCGGCCCATTGCACGTGAGCTGAATTGTTCTACGTATTTGAATTGGATATCATTTTATACTGTAAAAACTTTGTGAGCTACATCCAGCAGCAAGGTAGGCAACGCTGTTTTGTTCTCACCTGTGTTTTTATTCACATTTGAGTAAGCATGCTGAAACTGGTAGCAAAATTTTCCCTATCTGATATAATTAAGTGATTAGGTTTTTTCTTGTTACTGTCAGTTTCGAGGAAAACATTCATCTTAATTCTAGTGATGACCATGGGGATATATACGTATTTTCACACTGAAAGTGTTTTTGTTTGGTTGTTTTTTTTGACATTGCTGTTAAACCAACAATAATTTTAGGATAGTTTAATACCGAAACTTGGAGCCCAGCATAATAAATATTCTGTCAGTGAATACCAAAGAAAACTATCTTAAAACAAAGTGCCAGGCGTGTAAAACTTCATCCATTTAAGGAGGAACCATAATGCAAAGTTTATCCAATTATCACTGATTCTGATTCATCTATGCAGGACACTGTAGCACTATGTGGAGATAACAGTTTAATTCTGAAAGGCTCTGTGTTCATTCTATTATTATTATTATTATGTTTCTGAGTTTGGAAGGAAAATGAACATTTTTTTGTTCAAGAATCGCTGTATTGAATTTCACAGTGTAATGTAGAAGTGCTCATTGTAAATCTGATATTGATGTTGTGACACTATTCACAGAAAACCATAAATGTCAGTAATCTTGCTGGAGGAAACCCTCAATTATAAGTGTTAAACCATGGTGTGTTCTGAGTTTGTAGAGAAATATAACTTCTAAGAACAGTCTTACACAAATAACATATATATTTAACATAAAGATGTGATAAGATGACACAATATTTTTGTACAACCTTGTCTATCTTCCACCGAGCTGCTAATGTATTTTAACTTAATTCTATCCCTTCCATTGACTTTAAGCAGGCACAGCTCTTTCTTGAAACCATAAGTATATATATGTATTTCTTCTCAAATTTTCACCCTGTGAGATTCATCTTTTCACCAGTAGAAGCTTTTCTAAGTGTAAGTGTGTTACTCTCCTGATATTTGGTATCTTGCAACTTTGTAGGACTAAGAAAAGGTTCATCATACCACTGGAAGGAAAGGACAGCGGCTCTCTGAGATGGCAATCAGAATAATCGTAGCAAACCACTTCTGCCAAACGGAGTGAAGCCACCTCAATATCTCATAGCTGCTTAACCTATCTAACCTAATTAACCAGGTGGTTATGAAAGCTGCATTCAGAAGTTATTGCTGAGATTTTAATTAGCAATATTCTTGCAAAAGAATGTGTGCTGTTATGCCGTCCAGCCACAGACTCTGCTTTTGGGAGTTCAATGGGGTGAGCTAAAGCTTCGCAGGAAAGTTGTATCTGACTCCCTTCTTTTGGGAACGTAGCTGTTACTGTTCTCGTTCTGCACTTGGTGAGATACACATGGACCACCTACAAGGAAAAAAAAAGCGTCTTTTGTCTTATACAATAAATAATAACAGTAAGTACTATGCTTTTAATTAAATGACTATTGTTTAAGTGGCTTGTGCTCTCAGCTGAGAATGACAGCCTGAGACTTCATAAGCATTGGTGTCTTTGGATGAGGTATTGTGCATGAACGAGACAGGGTGTTTTTCAGAGAATTGCCTCTGAGAACCTTTTACAGAGTGGTGTCTGCATTCAGCATTGGATCACCGACCTCCTGATCCTTTTAAGTTTAACAGCTAGGAAAAACTAGTGATCTCGGCTCCATTTGTAGACAATGGAGATAGACCAGCACCTCCACAGAATGATGCATCCCATCCTAAAATAGGTGGTTGAGATGATATCAGTCTCCTATTTCATCTGTCATACAAACTATTAGCGAACACAAAAACAGCTCAGAAGGAATATGGGGTTGAGAAAAGGTGAAAAAAAAAAGTCAGAATGAAAGATAATAGAGGAAAAGTAAGAGTTGAGAACAGTAAAGTACAAATCAAGAAGGAAATCCCAAGCACAAATCCAGGCTCGGCGGAGAATGGCTGGAGAGCAGCCCTGTGGAGAAGGACCTGGGGGTGATGATTGACGAGAAGCTCGACATGAGCAAGCAGTGTGTGATCGCAGCCCAGAAGGCCAATCGTATCCTGGGCTGCATCAAAAGAAGTGTGGCCAGCAGGTCAAGGGAGGTGATTCTGCCCCTCTACTCCGCTCTCGTGAGACCCCACCTGGAGTACTGCATCCAGCTGTGGAGTCCCCAACATAAGAAGGACATGGACCTGCTGGAGCGCGTCCAGAGGAGAGCCACGAGGATGATCAGAGGGCTGGAGCACCTCTCCTATGAGGAGAGGCTGAGAGAGTTGGGGATGTTCAGCCTGGAGAAGAGAAGGCTCCGGGGAGATCTTATTGCGGCCTTCCAGTACCTAAAGGGGGCCTACAGGAGAGCTGGGGAAGGACTTTTTACAAGGGCATGTAGTGATAGGACGAGGGGGAACGGCTTTAAGCTGGAAGAGGGCAGGTTTAGATTAAACATTAGGAAGAAGTTTTTCACTTTAAGGGTGGTGAGGCACTGGAACAGGTTGCCCAGAGAGGTTGTTGAAGCCCCATCCCTGGAGGTGTTCAAGGCCAGGCTGGACGTGGCCTTGGGCAACCTGGTCTAGTGAGAGGTATCCCTGCCCATGGCAGGGGGGGTTGGAACTCGATGATCTTCAAGGTCCCTTCCAACCTAAACCATTCTATGATTCTATGATTCTAAGGAAGGGTATGCATGCAGAAATGAAGACAAACCAGTGAATTTACATACCATAAAAGGAGGACAAAATTTTAAAAAGGAAAGGAAAGAATGAGGTGGGGGAAAGTAAAATGAAACAAAAAAACAGGAAAATGAGGAGAAAAAAACTGTTTAGGAAGATGAGTTAGTAAGGGGATGGAAAACAGTGCTGAAAAGGAAGAGGTGCAGGTAACTGAGAAGGATCACGAAGAAGAAAAAAGGGAAGGAGAACACGAACAGGGGTTTGATCAACACATATTGATGTGCATATGTCTGCTTATTTTAGTTTAGAAAGATGGCAAATTAGGAGTCATAACAGTAAAAAGAAGATGCATATTTAGCAAGTCTTTTGGTATGTCAAGGGAGGACAGTGACATGACTTCGCCATGACCACACTGTGCCGGATCAGAAGCCAGGCGGCCCTGTTATCTGGGATGGGGCCCAATCTAATATGCTTTGCTCCTGAGAAGAGATTATTAGCTCAGATAACGGGGGGCACGTAACATCTGGTTTAGGAGCACAAGGCTCACTGCTTGGCCTCAGGGTGAGGGCAGACTCACTCCCATGTGACGCTATATATCTCAGTCTGATAATACAGTGTCTGCTACACACCTTACACCGATTCCAAAAATGACTTAAGGTAAACTCAAATCTTCTGTGTACCCATAGTTTCTAATGAAAGAAGCTGGTGGGACAGATGGTAGACTTTATGCCAAGTACCTTTAAGAAATAATAAAATAATAAATAAATATTTATAATATTCCTTCTCTGATAAAGCCTAAGAGCAGATAGGTTCTCTCATCTCTTTCATGATTTATTAAAAATCTTTAATTGGCGGTTCTTAAAAAATTCCAATTCAACTTTTAAAGCGAAAAGTCAAAAGATAAAAGCAGATGTAGGTAAACTTGCACATCTGATCAACCCCAGTCTCTAATTAAAATGAAGGAATGGATTTAAAAGTTACATTTCAAGCTTCTGCTATCATTTTAGCAGTGAGTATTTTTATGTTAACTGAAAGTGGGAAGTAAAAATTATAAAACAGTATCTATACGGGCCTAATTCTTTCCAGAATCATAGCCCATTAAACTATGTAACAATGATGTCATTTATTCATATGAGTTAGTACCCCCTCTATTGTCCGAGCGATTTCACAAGCCATAATTTATCATTATGGTAATATTAAGCCCCATTGATATAATCGGCTCTGCACAGTCTGCAGTTCAATGCGAAGCAAAAAGGGCAGCTCTGTACAATCCACTCCAAATGCTGGGATTAATTATGTTGTAAACTTCATATTGCACTTGCAGATGTTATTAATTACTGACACTCCCAGTTTAATAGCTGTTTCCATAGTAACTATAAGAATTTAAAGAAGGTGTGAAAGGAAGGAAGTTGAGTAGCTGTTTTGTTTTGTTTTAAAAGGAGGACAAAGGCAATCTGACTATATATATGTATAAAAATATAAAAATCCCCAAATGCTAAGCAGTACAAGATAAACAAAAAGTAATGACACATAGGAATGTGGACATTTTCAGAAGATACTGAGGAACTTACATAACCAATTACTTAAGTTAACAATCTGCTCTCACTTGATCCTTTTAAGTTTAATCTTAGTTTGCACTGTTTGCACTTTTTGGAATAGTCTAGAAGGTGCAGTGAAGCCAGAGTGCATGCAGTGCAAGTAAACGTGGAGCTATGTCTGGCTCCAGCATCACAGATTTGCTTGATATAAACACACTACCAGCAGCGCTGGCTTAGAACTAAAAAGTTTAAAATCATAGTTCTCTATTGAAAGCATGAAGACTTAATCATAAATTTAATCTCTTATGTGAATTATAAGTTAGCCACGTGACTATGTCTCCTCAATTGAAATACAGCTTTTTACATCCACTGCCCAGCACATTTACAAGAACAAGAGCAAGGTGTATCAGCTAACACACCACGTACCTGTCGTTAGCTTTGAGTCATCTCTAAATTCTGTCTTCAGACAACATTTGCAGTTGCTTAAGAAGTATTCTGAAATGTCAAGGTAGAATGTCCTGGTAAAGGCAGATATGGATAGTTTAATATTTAATTTCCTCTCATATCAGAAAATAAAGTGAAAATAAAAGCAATTAACAATAAATTACAAATTATTGAAACTAGAAACTACTGTGAGAAAAAAAGGTGAGAATTATTTCGATATTTCAAGGTGATACTTTGAAATAACACTTAGATTCCTTTTCAAAGAACTTTTCAGATATTGCTTTCATTTATACCTGATGGTTCTTAAAAAGAATTCATAGAGGACGCAGAGAAAATAGGATTATTGACAAAATCAATTTTTTCTTAATATAAGAAATGCCCTTCACTTTGGGAAAATACTAGCACTATTTCTCCGTAAGTAAATGTGGTGATCAGTTACGATACTGTAACTCTTAAAATGTCATATGAAAATTGTTACAATCCAAGCTGTATTTCCATCAATAGCTGTGATAGAAAATCTGTGTTTAAATGTCCAGTTCTCCCTCCCTCGAGTACAGAAAGCCTTTCCCCCACTTTGAAATGCAGATGACTGACTCCAGGAGTACCACAAGAATTTTCCCCTTTTTATTACCAAGGGAAGCCCATTGTTAAGTCCCACATGAGCCCATCTGTGCTTTGGGAGTGAAATATAACCTTTTGAAGCAGAAAAGCATTTGTTCTGTACAGTGCTGAAATCCTGTTTTCAGACTTTAAGTAGGTCAGAAGTGGTGCCCAGTTTGTGACTAATCTTCTTCAGAAGGGTAGATAGCACCTCAACTGCTTGTATGCATTTAAAATTGTCATCAAAACAGCTACGTAAAGCACACAGTACGTAATAATCATCCTGGGCATAATAAAATAATTACACTTCTAAAAATAGAAGCTGTAAAAAAAAAAAAAAAAAAGGCTCTTAATGTTGAAGAGGATAAATTTGGACCGAGAGTTTTCCTTTTATAACACAGATCAATGTTTTCCCAGTGAGCTGGGAAATTCCTGTAGGACCTAAGCATGTTCTGCCTCCCACGCAACACTTCGTAGCAGAAATCCTCTTTGAGGAGGAAAAGTTCCTCTCCACAAGAGGCTACTGCTATTTTCTCACCTGGCACCGCGGACGGGATGCCCACGTGCGCTGCCCCTGAGGCCAGCTGAACCACATCTTGCATTATGTCCTACAGAGAAGTCACCTTCCCACCTCCCCAGAGACGGCCTGAGACCAGACTGAGGCACCTGCTAAGAGAAAGCAGTAGCGGTAGATGGGACCACTGTTCATTATTCCCTGGAAATAGAGTTCCTTTGTTTCTTATTCACCTTGGAAACTTCTTCTGCCCTTGTCTAGCCTTTTCTTCTGGCCAGTCTCCCGAGGTCTGCTTTCTAGGCGTAAAAAGAGATGAGAGGGAGATCACTTTTGAAAACATAAAAAATCTTGTGAAAACACTGACAGGAGGACATAACCTTGAGAGTACATGGGTAAAGGAGGCAGAAAACCTAATGCAGGGTCAGAAAAATGAAAGGAAAAGGATTAATTAAAACGTACTAAAAGAGTTTTGAAGATGAAAAAGTAATATTAGTGCTAAGTATTTTTCTTTGTAACAGAAGCTCTGCTGAAAATCAATGGGGAAAGCATGGCTTTTATTTGAGTGGCAATTTGCATATTAATATTGTGATAGCATTATGCAATAGTATATAAGACAGATTGGGTAAATAAAGGCTGTGACCAAACATTTCAGCTTTTCCCTCACGTCTATTCAAAATAAAACTGGCAGAATGTCACACTGTAGGCTTGTCCTTGATTTGTTTCCAGTAGAACATTAATTGATGTGTTCCCGTGTTTTGATGTGTGATTTACAATCTCTATAACTCAAAGGGTGATTACAGCCAGGCTAGCAATCTGGATGCCAAGCCTCACTTCAGTGAACTGTCCTGGATATTTCACTCTAGAAATCGTGGCTTTCTAAATGTGTGGGAGACAATATTAAGCAGTGGCAATCAACAGTACAGTTTTCTTTTGGTGTAGCGGGAGGGAGTATTTTGAAATAGCTAGTGCATCTGCTTGGTAGTTATTTTTTTTCTCAAACTGGAAAATTCTCCAATGTTTCAAACAAAATACCCAGAAATGTAGAAGTCTTCACAAAGAACATTCCATACTTTTTAAAAATCTGTTTTTTTCAAAGCAACCAAAACGAATGGAAGAAGAATATGTACAACGAGCAGAAAAAGAAAAAAAATATATCCATTTTCTTCCCATAGTACTTCAAAAATGGCGTTGCAAAACTCTTGGTAACCCAGAAATTTTTGAATTATAGTTTCATTCCAATATAATCTCCAGTGGCTCAACTGTTGACCCCTAAATACCAAGGCTATAATGGAAATGGTGAAAAATTCAAGCCTGTTATTGTACTACCTTGTATTACTGTAATATCATCTATACATTTCATCTTTCATCTAGTTTTCTAATATTATTTCATTTGGTGAAAGATGGTTAACAGGAAAAAAATTTAGAAGCACTTTTTTTAATAACTCTGTTGTTAAAGGAGTTGTAGAAAGTTTGTGTGCCAAAGATAAAGCAATGTGCTTGTAAGTTTATTCGATGGAAGGTTACTTCCAGTACAGCAGCTTTACAGGTTAATATCCCTTTGTTGTAGATCATTTCAGCTCACACATCAAAATCAGCTAGAAGATACTATTAGCACTGAGGAGCAGAGTACAAGAAATTGGGTAAAGCACATCACTTAACTTTGCTGAGTGAAAACTGGCATGTGTTGGCCACAAAATTGTGGAAGCAAACAGCAGAAGTAAATTGTCGACAGCAAAATATTTAACACATTTAAAACACAAACGCTAGTTCATTATTTCATACATTAAACCTTCTGCCTGAAGACCATGGGTATAATGATTTTGCTTTATCCAACTTTTAGGTGAGTGCCATTGCCGTCTTTTTACCAATGGGATATGTTGTCATTTCACTGGGATCCTGTGCCAGTGCAATCCTCCGTTCAGCATCATCTCAGGATTTGTTGTAGAGTCACTGTGTATGGAGACACTGCTTCACTAATGCCTTTTGCCACAAGTGCAACTGCCTTTGCGTAGGAGAGAGGTCAAGTCTATTACTTTTTATACAAGCTCACGTATTTTGTTCCTTATCATAACACTTGACTGATTTTTCAATGGAGTATTTAATGATGTGAAGAGTACTTGTTTTTATTATACATACTTTCTTCTTTTCTTTTCTATCTGTTGTTTTATCCGTATAATTTTGCACTAGAAAACCAAGCACACCTTACTTTGTGGTCAGAAGGCGAGGAGAACGGCCCAGCTTCAGCCTTTTCAGTCCTACAGGCAACATGAAATTTTGGTGTGGAAGCAAAGTGGCTTCTCACCAGATGAAAGAGCTTGTGAGAGTTTAGGTAAGGAAAACTAAACAGAAAGTAGCACTGTAGTTTTGATGTGACAAGAGGAGTGGGAGAATTCAAGAGAGGTCAAATTTGGGAGACAGGGCTGATAGGAAGAAAGTGGACTTTTGAGGAAGTCTGGGGAGGAGAAATGAGGCTAAAGAATTTGTGGGGGAAGGTAGGAGGTTGTATCTTTCCCTGATACTTCTAGTACGCATATAGATATGTCTAAGAAATGAAGTTGCTGCCCTTGGCCTTCATTCCAGATAATTAACTGGTCTTTAGAGATCTTTGAACTACACCATGGAATGTCCTGGATAATAAGAATGAAGCCTTTAAATTTACTAAATATTCTGTGGAAATCACAATGCAGAGATGAGAACAGATCTAGAAATACAGTTGCAGCCTTATGTGTACTGAGTCCCCAATGGTCCACCTTCCCAAGCATTGAAGTTTTCTTCTGTTTGTATCTAGCTGAGCGAATGAAGATACAAACAATCAAGACCAGGTCATCCTGTGGCTTGGAGCTTCCTGCCAACTGGAGATAATAGAATGAATTTCTTGCCGATTCTGCTGTATGAAATGAGGATGCTAGGAGTTAGCAAAACATGCTCAGAAAATGTTATGTTCCTGAGGTCAAAAAGTTTTAGAATGAAATAAGAATTGCCAAAAATCAAGCTGAAATTAAGACAAGAACCAGAAGTTTCACTACTTTCATAAAGGAGAGAAGCAGAGGCATTGTACAATAAAATTAAGGACAAAGATGACATAGCTATGGCTATGTCATAGCTGTGACATGGCCTTTAAAATGAAAAAAAAGTACTTTCCTTCATGTTTCTGACCTCCGTTTTATAAAATGCTTCAGAAGAGATTTTGAAGGTAATTAAAGACATAGAAAAAAATGTGATAAAATACAACATGGGTTTACCAAAGACTTACTTGATCGTGCTGGATTAAGCTGATATTTTCCTTTGATTTTCTGGACAAGGGAAATGAAATGCATCTAATCTACCTGGACTTTTACAAAGCATCTAATACAATTCCACAAGGGAAATTATTAGCTAAATAGAGAAGTCAGGGATTAGTACAAGATTTTTAAAATGGGTAAAGAATAGACTTAAAAGCGAAAAAGTGAAATGTTGAGGTAAAATGTTGGTTAGACAATTATCTTAAATATGACATTAGAAACTTATTCCATCTAATATTTTCATTAGTAATCTTGGCTCATGATATGTGATTGTTGTGTTAAAATATAATGATGACACAAAGGAATTACCAATATGGGGGAGAGTCAAACATCATACAGGCTGAAGAAGATGAATGATGATGGCAGTAAAAGAGTAAGAAGAAAATCATTACTTTAGGGACTACTACGAAAAAAAAAAAATTGTTGGACATATTAGCTGATTACAGGATGATTATGATCCATTAATGTTATGTAGATGCAAAATAACCAAATATAATCTTGTAATCCAGTTCTGTTCCTCTGTATTGTTTTTATAAGGTGCTTAAACTCAGGCCGAGTGTGAAAAACTGGGAGTTTGAACCCTGTTTCTTACATTCCCGTGCAGATATAGCCTGTGAGACCCCATCCTGACTATGGAATACACTTTTGGCCAACAACGTTAAGCAAATAAATTCAAACTGGAGCAAGGGCTAAGAAGAGTTCCTGGGATTAAATGTACTTTGCTCTTACAAAGCAGCTAAGGAGTAAGACCACCCTCTGAAAATGTAAGAGCAGATAGAAAAGAGAGAAGACACATTTTAGCTAATGAATAAGGACAAATGGGAAATGGACACAAATTAGTCATAGACAGCTGTGAAGAGGAAAGCCAAGGCCATTGGAGCAGTGAGAGTCTATGAGGGCAAAAAGAGAAGGTGCGTTTCCAGCTCATGAAACAGAAACAGCATGCAACTGCCCCTTTGCCCAGACCAGTTTCTCACTTCATTTTTATTTCCACAGTGATTATACATTTCCCCTAACATGAATAACAGCATTCTTCACTAACAGATTGCTTTGCTAAGCCTCTCCAGATAGCAGAAATTAAGAATAATTTCTCTTTTAACAGAGTTCACATTTGATGTTACCTGTCTGCCCTGCAGGTTTTGCATTTATGCTTTTTTGCACTGTGTTAGTTCATGTTCTTAGTGTTTTCCTCTGCTTCCTCATATGCCTTTCTCTTTTTCTGTATTATATTTTAGGTTTCTTGATCTCATTATTTTTTTTTTCCTTTTCCTTTTTTCTTTTTTCTTTTTTTCCTTTTTTCCTTTTTCCTTTTTTCCTTTTTCCTTTTTTCTTTTTTCCTTTCCCTTTTTTTCATTTCCTCTTTTTTACCAAAGCTTTGCACCAAAACAAATTAAACAAATAAGTTGTTTAATGCTGGAAAAACCAACTCTGTTGGAGGATTCTCTGTCATTGTCATATAACAGCCTTAAAATTTACAAACGTAGGACCAGAACAGGTGGACAGAATGCATATTACTTCTTGGATTGATTTAAGCATAAATTTTTTTATCTTCTTTTTCTCTATTATCCTTGCTATCTAATTGTATCAGTGATTCACCATTCAATTAAATTGCCCTCCAAAAATGCTCTGAGACCTTTCTGCCTTATGTTTAAGTATCGGCCCACATGTAGCCAACAAAACCCAGTTGTTCTCTGCCCTCTTAGATCAAACACAGAGCAAGAAAACCCATGTTTGCTCTCAATACTTTCTGATGCTTGCTTAGAAACAAACAGTTAAAGCTTTTGTCCACCACCTTCTCAAACAGATGTATTTGTCAGAAGTGGAGAAAAGCCAAGGACATATGGGTGCTCACTTCTTTTTTTTTTCACTGACTCTTGACAGGACAAAATGCTCTCCAGCATTAGTTGTTTAGCACTTCTGTCCTGATTTCTTCTGGCAAACCATTTACACAATGTGACTTTCAAATAGATAAATTACCATTAATACTGTTTTTGAGCAAGACAGTTGTTTGGTACACTCAAACGCTAACTCAGCTCCTGGGCGATGTAAGCAAAGGTTGCTAAGGTTCAGGTATAAACTGACATTCCTTCAGCCTGAAGTCAGAATGTTAAATTCAGTAATATCAGATACAATCTCTACCTCATTTTAAAACTAATATGTGAATTTATGCAAGTCTGGAAAAGGATGGCCTGTTATCTTTGCTTCAGAGGGATTAGATGGTCGAGAGGAATTGCATGCTTACTCTGGACACATCATGAGTTATAAACCGTTAATAACTCAGCCACTGTCAGAGCAAGGTCTCCTCTCAGGAGAGCAATGGTGACTTGGACATTTCCCTTCAGAAAGAGTTTTCATATCTGGCTTTGTTCCAGGTAAGCGTGAAATTCCAATCCTTCAAAATGTTCTGCATACATAAAGCAGTAAGTTAGAAGCAGCTAAACAGTGGTTTGATTTTACACCTAAAATGTTAACACTGCTGAAAAATGCAAATGATAACTGAAGCAGTTATCACAATTGGATTGAATTTGCTAACTGCTTTGGAATTTTTGCTGAAAAAAAATGGAGGAGTAGATTTTGGAGTATGTGTAACATTTAATTTCAATACTCTATCCTCTATTTTTACAAGAGTTGAAACAAAATTCAAATTATTTAACACAAGACTTATGTAACTAACAAATTAGCTAAAATATTTTTATTTAAATGGAACAATTGAAAAATCTTAATTTGACCACATAGCTTGGGCATTTTTCAGTTTGACCCCATCTAATTGTTTGTCTGTCAGTCAGTCAATCTCCCAAATCCATTATTCACTCAGCTCTTTCCCTGAAATGATCTTTCATGGTGATGTATGGCAGAATTAGAAAGGCAGATACCTCTCGCCTTCTGTACGTAGCGGAATAAACACAATAAACTCAAGATCCTGAAGTCAAAGGAGGAAAAAATGGGCAGAGAAAAAAAAAAGAAAACCAACCAACAAAAAAAAACCCCTAAAACCCAAAACAAAATAAAGAAAGACTTTAAATTACCATCACACTGTTAAAAACCTGTTAGTACAGGTTTTCACCCCAGTAAGAGGTGTGTTACTTTTCAGGCTGTAACTTCTTTTGAGATAGAAAGTCTTCAGGGCAGAGTACCTATTAAAAAAAAGTGGGTGACATCTATGCATTGACATCACTGCAGCTGCTGGCACTGCAGCTGGGTTGGAGGCGGTAGGGAAGCCCATGACAGGGTAGATGAGAGAGGTCTCAGAGAGCTGCGTGGTGCACCAGCTGCCTTCTTCTCCTGCCTTGCACATCCCATCGTCCAGCATGCGGCTTTGTTAATCATTTGCTCATTTTGCAGGAACCAAGAAGAAAGTTAAGAAAGATAAATGTGTTTCCTGCCAAACTCAAGGCCAAAGGAAAAAAGTAGACCACAAAGGACTGAAATATAATCCATAATTTACATAGCTGCAGTATCACAAAGGCAGAAGGGTGGTTAATACTTTGCTTTTCCTCATTGCTTTATTGTTTTCCTTTACTTTGTTTCTCTTATTTGCATCTACATTAGATTTTTTTTTTGACAGCTCGAGTCACTTACCCTAGGGAAAAGTAAAGAATAATATGGGGCAAAAGTTGGAAAGAAGTAATTATGGATATGTATTTTCTTAAAAGCAAAAAGCATTTTATTTTGTGGAAATCCCATACAACATTCATCAGTTTTGGATCTTACTTATGCTGTTATATGTTAACTTTACGATGGTAAAAAAAAATCTACTGTATTTGAAATTTTATTTTTTTGTGTAAGAAATTTTATCGTGATGCCGAGTGATCATAGGATAGAACAATGCTGTAATAGTAAATATCCTATCATATTATTTCAGAGGGACACTGTGAAAAAAACGTAGTAATAAAATGCTATTTGTTTCATTAAAAATGTGTTGGAACTAACTCTGTTTCTTCTATTTAGATACAAATTTTTTTGTAAATCAAGCTGTTTCGGATTTATTTGTATTTGTACAACATCCACCGTAACAGTCACCACGTGAAGCTGATAGGTGCTAGCCCATAAATAATAAAACATAATAAAAACTGGAATATATAACAGATGTTTATAAGCACGGTAGAATAGACAAAGGTTGATAGCTGCAAGGAAAAACTCATTAAAAACACCACAGAGAGCTGTATTTACAGAGGGAAAATTTTTATGTGTTGAACAATGTATTTATTGTTAATAATTATAGAATGATAGGATGGTTTGTGTTGGAAGGGACATTTAAAGATCATTTAGTCCAACCCCCCTGCCATAGGCAGGGACATCTTTCACTAGACCAGGTTGCTCTAAGCCCCATCCAACCTGGCCTTAAACACCTCCAGGGATGGGGCATCCACAACTTCTCTGGGCAACCTGGGCCAGTGTCTCATCACCGTACCGTAGTACAGAATTTCTTCCTAATGTCCAGTCCAAATCTACCCTCTTTCAGTTTAAAAATGTTGCCCCTTGTCCTGTCACTACAGACCCTGGTGAAAAGTTTTTCTCCCTCTTTTTCATAAGCCCCCTTTATATATTGAAAGGCCACAATAAGGTCTCCCCAGAGCCCTGTCTCTCTCTCCCCCCAGCGCCTTCTCTTCTCCAGGCTGAACAACCCCAACTCTCTTAGCCTGTCTTCAAAGGGGAGGTGCTCCAACCCTCTGATCATTTTTGTGGCCCTCCTCTGGATCTGCTCCAACATGTCCATGTCATTCTTATGTTGGGGACTCCAAAGCTGGACGCACTATTCCAGGTGGAGTCTCACAAGAGCAGAGTAGAGGGGAAGAAAGACTTCCTTCGACCTGCTGGCCGCACTTCTTCTGATGCAGCCCAGTGTACAGCTGGCTTTCTGGGCTGCAAATGTACATTATCAGCTCATGTTCAATTTTTCATCCACCAGTAGCCCAAGTCCTTCTCTGCAGGGCTGCCCTTCGTCCCCCAGCCAGTACTGATATTCGGGATTGCCCTGGCCCAGGTGCAGGACTTTGCATTTGGTCTTGTTGAACTTCTTGAAGTTAATAATGTTAATAACCTGCTTTCATGGTCCTTAAAAATATGTTTCTAATTCCTGGAGCCTTTAATCATACTGGAGGAAATCAAAAGCTCCTCTGAATAAAGACTAAGGTCCTAAGGTCTGAGTTTCTAACCTCCACTCTTCCAGCCCGATGATATCTTACTGGTACAAATCAGAAGAAAAGGTAGTTTAAGTAGATACTGAGTTAGTAAAATCTGTTGACAAAGAAGCCTTGATATATAACCATTAATATGTCCCCTCTCTTGGATTTTGAGTTTTGCTGTGGTTTTGGGGGGAGGTTGGTTTTGTTTTGTTACAAAATCATTGTGACAAAATATTTCTGCCTGTGGGTTATCTCAGCCAACCTGTACGGGGATTCAGAGGTTAAACATATGTTTCGGTTACCAGAGTGACTAAACTTATCCTCAAAGACAAAACCTGACCTGACCTAAGCACTCAGCAGTGTCCACTTGGCCACAGTTCAACCTTGGGAATTTTTTTGCAGATAAGAGATTTGGCCCAAGAATGTCAGAAAAATGCAATTGGTATAAAACCCCCGGAGAAATGCAACCCCCAGCCAGACACCCTACCAAATATTGCAACAATGCTGTTTTGGTCAATTTTCGTTGCTGCTTTCATCAGTACCTGCAGCTTTTGCTAACAGACTTCTTGTTCAAACAGTGATTGCATTAGAAAAGGTTTAACGATAGAAATTTGTTAATGTTGTGACTTGAGAAAAACCAGTCTGATGACAGTGCCCTTCCCAGAGGATATGAGGATGAGTTATCACTAGGGTAATTTCTGTCTTTTTTTACTGGATCTTTGTGGAGTTTCCTGACAGCAGCAAATATATGGCAACTTTTATATTGGTCCTAGTCATGGCAAAAAATAAAGTTTGACAGGGAAGGAAGAGTACCTGTGCTCATTTTAGCTGGGTCTTGCTAATAGAGAGACTCACCTTCTCAGTGGATTTCAGAAAATTTTAGTTGGAGTTTAGGCATTTTTTTTCCCCTTTCTGTTTATTTATCTTTTTACAGAAGAGACTGGGTTCAGAGGCAAGTGGCAAGTCACTAATTCTGTATCCATATAGCAAGAGTTAATACCTCTGTTGCCAGAGAGAACATATCCTCCTGATGTGGGGGCCTCATAAAGACATCTAAAGTAACATTATATTAGTCTGAATCAAAAAGACAGGGATTAAGTCTGAGCAGTTCACGTATTGTCCAGTAAATACAGCCTGGGACCACATGTTAAACCATGAAGATAAATAAATGGTGAACACATAGTTCCTATGTGAGATCTTCCACACTGTATATGTAATATTGTCTACAAGCTCTTGTCTCACTGTTGTGATGGCATGAACAAAATTTACTATGAGGCATATATACGGTGTAGAAGTATGAGGAAGAGTTGCACGAAGACGGAGAAAACACACAATGGGCACTGAATTAAGGTTGCAAAGGTACCTTTTGAATGTTTGACGCTGTAACCTTTGCAACCTTAATAATGTCATTTTAATGCATACTATGTTTTATTTGTTTAATGCCTTAGAGTAGCTACATTTGGAATTAACTCCATCACCTGCACTGAAGGAAGCAGCTCAATAGGTCCCGACCCAGCATGGCCTGTTGTGATCAGCCTGCGTAAGGTCATGTGCCCTGAGAGCTGATGACAGGGTGCAGAAAAATTCTGTCCTCTGTTTCACGAAAGCCTAATTGCTCACTTTGTCATGTCGATCTTGTAACATGTCTCCTGCTCCTAATGCTTCTCAGTAATTTTCTGCATAGAAATACCCTCTGTGCACTGTCACCATTCACTCTGTGACATGGTGAAAGCACTGTACAGGCTATTTCTGTTAGATTTCACCAGGGAATGTTATTTTTCCCTGGAGCTGCTTCCATCAGCTTCGTGCTATTTCTATCTCCAAAGAAACAATTCTAAGCATCACCGTTTCGACTGATATCAATCCTTTCCCCTCCTCCCTCTCAGAGCTGGCAGTCATAGTTGACAATGTGCCAAATTAAAATTCAAGAGGGTTACCATCTGAAGTGTTTGATATATTCTAATACTTCAGGATCCTTTCCCTGTAATGTCATCTTATACTTGAGCAACGCATTGTCCAGCTTCTGAATTCCCCTGAATTCAATGCGTCCAGAATCCTGAAGCAATGCACTTGTGTTAGGGCAGCTCTGTCAATTATAATATCAGTCTGCAGCACGCTGTTATGACTTTATGGTCTTGGATGTCCTGAGTGAGTAGAGCGATGGTTTAACAAGCTGCCTCTTTCCCTGCAGTCCTGTGGGCCATTTGCTTGAATTCAGAGAGAGGAAGGGGTGATGTGAGGGGGATGGAGAGGACAACACATTAACCTTCTCCATGCCTTGGATAGTCCTGAACTCCATGAGCAGAGCCACAACTCTACTCTGAATCTAAAGAGCAACGTTTATCTTTTGTGATCTCCTCACTGTTGCTTTGAAGGCCATTTTACTTAATTAGAAAAAATGCACCCAAATTATATCTAGATCACTGGCATCATATGTTACCCTCAGTTGCCCCATAGAAAAAACACATCATTAAACATAAACTCTCTTCACAAATGCTATCCTGTCACCAGCTATTTCATGCGATGTTATCTTCTTTTCCTCCCTACTTACCTAATGACTTGGTGTTGTTATTTATACTACTTCTGTGTTGATTTATCCTGCCACCATATGTTCACTCACTTTAAATTTGATGATAATGATCTTTTGTGGTATATGCACTTCCATGTATTAATTACTGCTGAGATTCAGATGTTTGGTTTTCAGAATTAAAAAGCCTATTTCTTTGTATTTTTTATCATTCAGAAATAGAAGCTTCTTTTACAAAAGGAGGAGAAAAAAAAGTTTTTGTTTTAAAGGATTAATCTTTAAAATAGCACAGAACTACAGAAGAAATAAGGAGGATGAAAAAAAATCTATCAAACTTTCTCCATTTCTAAAACTTTGCTTTCATAGTTCTGACCACTAAATGTAACTGTTGTGTAATTTCAGAGGATATTCGAATAGATAGATTGAAAAACCTATGACAGGAAGAAAATATCTAGACAGATCTGGATATACTTGATGCTGAAAAGTAACTTCACTCTTCACTGATAACTGCTGCTATAATTCTTGTATCTGATGTATTACATTAGGCTAATATTTTAGGAATTATAAGACACCTGTCTGATACAATGGTCAAAGTACCTTTTTGTGGGATGGAAATTCATAACTGATGATCTTCGCATTTACTTTGTATTCTGCATTCACTCCACTTTCTTGGATGGGGTGCCAAAAACAAAGATTTTGGCTCTAGAGAAAAGAATGCTCTTCTTAGTTCATTAATTCACTTTGGGGGGACACAGGAAAGCTTTCAGCTGATGTTTGTTTTCATAATCCCTTAAATCCTGTCCTTTAGCAGAACACCACATCAGAGATGAAAGCCATAGAAAACCACTTCTTTCCTGACTTCCCCATGGAAAGAGAGAGGACATGTTGTTTTGGCTGGTCACACATTTCTGAAGAATTTGATTTTTATTGATAAATTTGGCTCCTTATGGTGTTATCTGGGAATTTGGAATTGCCCTGCAGCAGTCATCAGAACTGCAGTATCCTTGATGAGTCTCTTTACTTCAATGACCTAGCATTAAACAAGCTGTCTTTTGTATACCAGACTGTAGGCTGCATCAGAATATATATATATGTATTAATATCTTGATGTTGAAAACTGTACCCTCAGTACAGCGACGAATCAAAGCTGCAAGGATTAATTGACCAACTGAAACACCTGCCTCTGCTTTGTCTACAGAGGACGTTTAGAGAAGAAAGAGTCTGTCAGTCAAATCCCATATTTAATCACAAAGTTGTTTAGATAATTTAGTTTTGATCCACAAACTGAGCTGAAAAACACTGCAAAATATTTTCATTTCACCCAACTGAAATAAAAATATTTTCCTTACAAAACAGACTGTAAATGAAACATTTCAAACCCCAACAATAAAACATTAACCTTTCAGCTCTAGTTTTATTTCAAAGTATAAAATTAAGCTTGGAAATGGAACCCTATTTCAAATGGTTTAATTTTGCACATGTTGAAAAGAGAATATTTTAAAAAATAGAAATTAAATTTTGGATATCAGGACAGAAGACATTTATAAGTTCGGTGCAGATATCTATCTATATTTGGCCTATCTGAAGCTGTAATTTTGCAGAATTATATATTCATTGAATAGTTTTTTAATTGAGGTCTACCTATAGCATAAATTTTATATGGACTAGAAGCTTCAGTACCTCTAAAACCATGGCAATAACCAGCATCAGGGCTTTTTACGGGAACAAAAGATTAAATCTCTTTTGAATCTTCCAATAAAAAAAAAAATCATCTTTAGTGTTCTTACTTCTAAGGACACTATGGGCACCCATTCTTTCAGGCATAGCCCATGATCCTGTGGTTTGTGCATTTACATTACCATTATAGCTAGCTATAAGCATGATTCAGTAAACTTCTGAGTATAATATGACTACACCTATGTACGTGGTTATCCAAATATTTAAGTGCTTAGAATCAGCGTGTTTAGCCTTTCAGATTTTATCATTTTTAGCTCGTCTACTTGCAACAGTGGGCAACGTTGGCTTTTGTGTGAGATGAAAGAATGCATGTTTAGAACTGCTAAAGAGCCCAGACAACACATATCTCTGAAAGGGGGAACCATCAATGCCTGTGTTATTGAGATCACTGACAGCAAGCCCTACCCAGCTCTTGCAAAAGGGAATTTCTCAACAGTATCTGAGAAAATGCTGTATGTGCCACATGTTTTACCACACAGAAACACAAATCTGAGAGCCTGCAAGATGGTAGTGTTCCAGTGTGGAACCGGACCTCAGGTCTTCTGTCTTCCTCAATAAAAGCAAACTGCTGGAGAGCTGGAGGGCCCTACAGAGCTGCGTTTTGTCCCTCCAAAGCAACTCACATGTGCTGTAGCCTGAGGGCTAGGTCAGCCTGGACTGGAAAGGCATGCTGACACTAAAATGGCTTTTGGAACAAACTTCTGCATGTATCTTTTCTTCCATAAAACCCCAGGACAATTTTCTTCCATAAAATCTACAGAAGAGTTCCCCAGTCTCCCTGTTCCCCCAGACAGGGAGTTGGGAGGAGAAGACCCTCTACTCAGGCATGACAACCAGGATACTCATAAACATGAAAGCTCCTAAAACAAGTATTAACGCGAATAATATTTTACAGATATTTTAAATCAAGGATGACATATTTTTACTTTTGTGCTATTGCTATCATTTGTCAGATTTTTTTTTTCTCTTCTTCATTAACGAATTTAGAGAGGTGTTGAAAGCTTTTTATAAATGAAGTGTGTGTCATATCATTTGGATGATAATGCTGAATTTCTTCCAGGATCTAATGTAACGACTGCAGTTATAGCTCTGTTCATTACCTGAATAGATAACAAGCTTGCCCTTCAGCCGTTGCGGCTCTTGCATATTTGAAACACACATGTTGACAGTTGAACGGTATCTCAGAATATCCATAATGAGCAAAAAGCCTGATCGAAGAAGTGGGTGGTATCCTATTCACTCAGGTGTTACAGGCACATAATCAATAGGGCATGGAGGAGGGAGGTCATTTTTATTTCCTAAATTATCTTGTTCATTTATATGTGAATCAGACATTCATTAGCATTTCAATACTTTTTGACATTTAAGACACTCCCCTATTTCTATGAGATTTTGACACAGTTTCATTGAATATCTTTTTATAACCTGAACCTAGGAAATTATTTTAACCATTTCTACATGTTCTGTCAGCTGTGGGCGAACTGTCAAGGATTTAGAGGCTTGCTTTTATTTAAACACCCAGATGTACACATTTACAAGCAGCTTAAGCCCTGGTTTGGGCCTGAACAAGGCATTTGCTGTTACATTTTTTTAGAGGCAGTTGAAGAACCCTCTGGAGCAGACGGTGTGAAACTTTCTGTAATAGTGGCTGCTGCGAGCAACTTCCAAATCCAAGTAAGCAAGGCAGAAAAAGGATGTTAAAAAATACAATACTGTGTCTGCCTTAAAGGCTGGAAGCTGAAGGGAGTGTTTCAACTCCCCAGAGGTCAGGGAGGAAGCCTGCCTACTTGAATGTTAAACCTTCTATTTCTAGATGTCTCATCCCAGGTGTGAAACCACACTTTAAACTGATTTCAATTTTACTGAGATACCTGACACCGATAATAGAAAACAAGTCATGGACAGGAAAATGACAGTCTGGATTGAGTCATACATTTCGGCCCTGATCTCCATTTGAAAATAATTTTCTTCAAATCAAGAAAGCTTGTTTGGGAGTCCTACTAGCACCTGAGCAGAGGTACTGTTGCGCCAGGTGCAGTGTTTATATTTGGGTTTCTGAAGAAGTGATAAATGTCCTGCTGTTTTAATGACTATTTGCTTTTTCTTAATTTTGTTTCAGCCTGTTGAATTAAGAACTTCGTACAAGCATGAGTATCTATTAAAGCTGTATCTACATGCACCTGAAGACTTTTGTCAGGGGTGGCCAAAAACATCTAGCGCTTGGTTTAAAAGGGTCTGTTATCCCTTCCCTATGCTTAGAAATGGCTGGGTTGTGTGCAGGAGGAGCAAAAAGAAGTGAAAGGTACATATTCCTTTGTTTTATAAGGGACAAAGGAAACAGCTACAGCATAATAGACCTTGAAGTACATCAGCTGCAGCATCTCTTGAGAAAGACTTCAGCATGCTTCCTCTCATCAGCTACCCACTTCTCCCCCTCTGCCTCGCTACAGCTGTGTGAATAAAGGATTCTGTTTTTCATGAAAGTTCTGAAAATGAGAAAAACAAAGCACCTTTTGAGGTCAAGCCAAGATTTATTTTAGCTTCTCGGTGAATCAAGAGGGTTTTTTTAAAAATAACCACTGGAACTTAAACAAAACATTACATTTGACAGGGAGTAAAACATTTTGTTTTCAAGCCTCCTCCTCTTAAAAAAAAGTGTTGCAGTGAAAAGCATTATGAATTAAAAAAAAATTAAAAAATCAAAGCTTACTTTTGTTTATTTCCCATCTCAGACCTATATGGTTTTTTTCAGTTGTGTTTTAATACAATTAAGAATTTATGAAAATTTGTTAGTGTTCCCAACATTGTGATTTTCTTTGAAAATAATCCAATATATCCTCAGTGACTGGGAATGTTATGGAGCAGATCATCTTGAGTGCCATCACGTGGTACATGCAGGACAACCAGGTGATCAGGCCCAGTCAGCATGGGTTCATGAAAGGCAGGTCCTGCTTGACAAGCCTGATCTCTTTCTATGACAATGTGACCCGCTTAGTGGATGAGGGAAAGGCTGTGGATGTTGTTTACCTGGACTTTAGTAAAGCCTTCGACACGGTTTCCCACAGCATTCTCCTGGAGAAACTGAATGCTCATGGCTTGGATGGGCATACTCTTCACTGGGTTAAAAACTGGCTGGATGACAGAACCCAAAGAGTGGTGGTGAATGGATTTCAATGCACTTGGTGGCCGGTCACAAGTGGTGTTCCCCAGGGCTCAGTACTGGAGCCGGTTCTCTTTAATATCTTTATCAATGACCTGGATGAGGGGAGTGAGTGCACCCTTTAGTTTGCAGACAACCGCAAGTTGGGTGAGAGTGTTGATTTGCTTGAGGGTAGGATGGCCCTGCAGAGGGATCTGGACAGGCTGGATCGATGGGCCAAGGCCAGTGGTATGAGGTTCAACAAGGCCAAGTGCCGGGTCTTGCCTTTGGGTCACAACAACCCCATGCAGTACTAGGGGCTTGGGAAAGAGTGGCTGGAAAGCTGCCCAGCAGAAAAGGACCTGGGGGTGGTGGTTTACAGCCGGCTGAATATGAGCCAGCAGTGTGCTTGGGTGGCCAAGAAGGCCAAGAGCATCCTGGCTTGTATCAGCAATAGTGTGGTGAGCAGGACTAGGGAAGTGATTGTGTCCCTGTACTCAGAACTGTTGAGGCCCCACCTCAAATACTGTGTTCTGTTTTGGGCCTCTCGCTACAAGAAAGATATTGAGGTTCTGAAGTGTGTCCAGAGAAGGGCAACAAAGCTGGTGAGGGGTCTGGAGCACAAGTCTTAGGAGCGGCTGAGGGAACCGGGGCTGTTTAGTCTGGAGAAAAGAAGGCTCAGGGGAGACCTTATCACTCTGTACAACTAACTGAAAGGAGGTTGCAGCGAGGTGGGGGTCGATCCATTCTCCCAAGTAAAAGTGTTAAGACAAGAGGAAATGGCCTCAAATTGCACCGGGGGAGGTTTAGTTTGGATATCAGAAAAAATTTCTAACGGGCTGCCCAGGGAAGCAGTTGACAGACCATCCCTGGAGGTATTTAAAAGACGTGTAGATGTGGTGCTGAGGGACGTGGTTTTGGCAGTGTTAGGTTGATGGTTGGACTTGATGATCTTAAAGGTCCCTTCCAACTTAGATGATTCTATGTCAGCCACAGGTTGCATTTACTCCTGGTCCACTAATCTGTACTTCCATAGACGCTGTTTCTGACTGATCCAGAAACTGAAATTATTTGCCAAAGAAATCCCCTTCACCCCCCCCCCCCCCCCCCCCCCCCCCCCTTTTTGAGGAAAAATCCCCCACCAAACCCTTTTGTTTTCAGGACTTCAAAAGAAAACCATAAAGTCTCCATTCTAGAGTAACAGGGAACTTCTGGTCTGTCTTCTGCTCTTTCATCTCTTGTAACTGAAAGTTTTTGATATTGAAGTTTCTGTAGCATCTTGGTGGATTTCTGCTTTTTGACCCTCTCTTCTTCACAGGGTTCCAGAACTGGCTGCCTACAGAACAGAGTGGTATTATCAAAGTGGGCAGCAGAATTCCCTTAACTCATTTTTAAATCCCCAGTATAAGAACATAAGTATAGTGTAGACTGTGTAAAACAGCCTTAAAAATTTACATTTTTAAAAGGCTTTAAAGCTAAATTTAAAAAAAAACAACCAGCAAACCTTACAAAAAATGAAAGAAGAAACTGACTTTTCCTAAATTCTCCATAAATGAGGTCTACCCAGTGCTTGTTTCCATCCCACTAGCAGGACTTGTTTCCTGAGGTTCAGATACAGCCTGCCTCGCCTATTTTCTTCAGGTGTGGAGCTGTGCATGCCAATGTGGGCTTTTCTATCACCCTTATTAGTCTTATATGAAGCAGCTGTTACCTCATTCTAGGCAGCAAGCAGGTTGCCAGACAGCCTGAGGGGCTAACCATCTGACATCCATATTTTGTTCTCAATAGGTCTGTGACTCATGCTTTCAGGGGAATACAGTGGTAGGTAGGTTTTGCCCCCTTTTGTGCAGATGATAGATGCAGTTTCATTTCCTACCACAGCTGGACAACCAGTACAGTCATATTTCTTTTTTAAACAACCCCCCCAAAAAAGTATTTAGCTGCACTCTTTCATTTATTGGTAATACATGCTTGTGAAACATTACACGAATAACATTTCTCCTTAGTACCTTAAAAAGAAATCAATTACTTACAGACAGCTTAACTCAAGAATAAGAAAAAAATGAATGTGAAGGAGCTTCCCAGTGAAGACTTTCAGTGGTTTTAAACATAATGCCTCATGATAAGACCATCCTGGCTGGGGAGAAAGGTACATCATTATTTTGATTCTAGTTGTGCCTGTGTGCCCCAATGTGAATGCCCTAGGCACTGTGTGGATGCTGTGGCTTCGGTGTTCTCCCGGACAGCTTACAGCCTCGGCAAGAAAAGCCTGGTGGGAAGCAGGCTGGAAGGGTGAAGGGATGTGCTCAGGGGCAGTCAGGGAAGCCAAGTACAAGCAACCAGCTTTTGATTCCCCTGCCTCATGTTGACTGCCTGGAAAAATGTTTCTCTTTCAACAAAAAAGACAGCAAATTGAAGCCCTGACAATCCTACAGAAAAGGTAATTGGAATCTGTAGAGAAACCACCAGAAACAACCTTTTAGCTCTTAGAATCATAAAGGATTTTTTTTTTTTCACTCCCAGCTTCAGGCAAGATCTTCAATTCTTGTCAATACTTTAGTTCCATCTCTATAATTTATTATTTGCATAAATAATTTTTATACTTTACAGAAATCATCAACTTAAAATCACCACTTTCTTTACTGACTTTTTTCCCCCTAACTGAATCCTTTCCTATGTTTTCACTTGCTCTCTTTTATGCTACATACGTTCCTTGGCCTGCAGCCATTCCTTTGTTTTCTGAATTATAGCATCTATGCATTGTTATAAATTAGCATAAACAGTGTATGTGAGGTATATTCCACTGATTAATTGATTCTGAACAGTCCTCTTTGGCTAACGAGATATGCACATTAGAGACCAAGAATTGGTTTTGCCTTTCAATGCACCCAACTCTGTTTACGTGACTGAACTGCTCGGAATCGCACCCAGCTGTGGGGTTGCACATTCAACATATTGAAAACGAAGCAATAAAGCAGCCCCATCAGTGCATCCCTACTCTAAATCAGTAAATGAGAAATAGTCATAAACAAACCACTGTGAATAATAAGATACTTCAAAACATCATCAGGTCAATTTGATTGTTTTTTTTTTTTTAAAAAAAGTGTGTTAATTTGGAAACATAAGGAAAATTTAATGACGGCTGCTATTTTAATACAAGTTCACATTTACACGTCCACCCTGCTTCTGAGTGTCTCCCACTTTCCCACTGTGTCAGAAGAATGTGTGGGCTTATTCAGTGTTAGTGCAGAAATATGCCCATTTCTCTTATTTTCTCCACATGCCAGCTGTACATTTGCACTTGGAGTATTTCTTCTGAGCCTTGGTGAAGCAGATATTTAGAAAACAGACTCTTTACTCCCTGTCTCGTCAACTTCCTTGAGCAGACACCCCTTCTCAGCCCTTTTTTTGACTTTTGATTAATACATATGTTTAAAAATATTGAGTGCCTCTTTCTTCACCCTCTCAGCTGTAATTTCCAACACTTTTCTTCACTTCAGGCAATGATTTTTAAGATGAAGTGGATATAGCCTTGTGTAAAGCAAAAGAGTTTTGAAAGATGAATGCACAGCCTTCTGCACCAAAAATCTGGAGTTCTTGGGATGTTCTGATCAAAGCCTTAGTTTCTTTTTCAACCCAGCCAAAACATATCTTAGCATCAATACTAGATAGCTCTCTTTTGGATTCCCTAGAGAATACTTTTATGGTCAGTGTTCAGTGAACTCAGTCCAGTAGCTGCATAAATAATTTCTTTGGTATGAACCTGGGTATGCATAAAGGAATGGAAGTGCAATGAGACCACTCATAGTCTCTGCTTAGGGAAAGAGAATTAAAGATCCTCTCCTGGGACTAGTTCCTAAGAGAAACAAGCTTCCTTAATGACAAGCTCAAAGAGCTGATAAACCCAAAACATAGCCATGGGCTATTAGTTAACAATTATGTTCCACTGCCCTCAAGTTAAGTGTGAAAGATTCCAATTCAAATACAGTGGAGAGGTCCATTGATTTTAGTGCAATTTACATGCATCTCAGGATAACTGGATGTCCAGAAGAACTCCTGTAAACAGCACTGAAACAAACTCTTTCGAAATCAATGTTATAAAGAGTGAAATATAAAAGAAAGTGTAAACAGAAGTGTAAGTGATCCAGGAATCAAAAGTTTGAGCCCGAATTCCTCGATACTTCCATGCTATTTACCATGACCTATTGATGTGCCCTCAGCATCAGAAGTCTGCTTACAGTACTGCATCTAGAAAGGGAGAAATAACTAAAGATTCTCATTTTGATCTCTGCCACAAATGGTTTACATGAAAATAAATCAAAACTCTGGAGTCCAGGTTTCCTTTCCTAATTTTTGTTTCTCCCTCTCCTTCTTCCACGCTGCAGCTGATCTGAATTTGCTGGAGCAAAATCACACACAGACACAAGAAAAAAGAGACGAAAAAATGAAGCTCAGGATATGACACTAGGTGAGGGTTTTTTTATTTCTTCCTTGCTATTTAATGTCAGAGGATGATCTGTCATAGTGCAACATACACAGGAAGGTCCAATGAGTCCAACTTCTGTTATTCTGAGCGCTTGATCTATGATGTAGATGATTACACTGGCAGTCTGTAATATATGGTACTTGGTTGGTGGTTTTTGAGGGAATGCTTTATACTTTCCTAGCAGCCTCTGTTATTAAACTCTTCATAACATTTACAGCAGTTCAGCTATTCAAAGAAAATGCATGAGTCTTGTAATGCCCTGGAAATGAATAGAAATGAAAACTGAAAAAGACAAAAGCAGCAGCTGTGAGCTGTGGTCTCTGGGTTGCTGGGAACTCCCCGAAGCATGACGTGCAGACAGCCAGAAAAGGCTCTTGTTCTTCTGGATAGTTGACGTGTAGTCTGCATTGGAAAACAGCGATGCAAGGAACTGAGCTGAGATGCGACTTGTTATCCTGTTGTGTGTCCAACTAACGCAGTGTATGAACAGCTTCTGACTGAATGGCAAGGTTTTGCTTGGGAACATTCTGTAGTTGTGAAGAAGTATTTGATGCACATCCTAGCAGCCACTTAATTGCATTTACCTGTCATTTGTGTAAGGTGCCTCCCTCAACTCCCTATAGTAATCAGAAGAATGAAATTCCAGGACACAGACAAAGACTTTTAATATTCTTCCTCCATCATAGCTGTACATAAAGAGGGGCTTTATTAAGCTAATAGATGAGGCTAAAAACATACCACCTGGCAGGACCGTAATACTTTTGCTGCTCAGCACAATGCACAGCACTATAAACTGAGTGATTAGCATATCGGTGAGAAAAAAAGATAACAATTAATGCAAATGTCCTTACAGCTCAAGTGGCAGCAACTGTGGGTTAGTGCCTTTTTTCCCGTAGGATAGGCACCATCTGAATATGCACATTGGCATGTAAATACATTCATGACATTATTATAATGACATTCCATGACAGTTTGTTTGTCTGGAAGCGCTGAACACAGTATTTTAAATACTCATTAAAGAGAAGATATGACAGCTCTACCTCTTGCCTGGTAGTTAGAGCCCTGTTCCTGCACTGGGAAACCTTGGTTTGAGCAAAACAGATAGACAACCATTATGAAATTCGGAGACAGGTTCCCTATCCTCCCTTCATCAGGCTGTGCAGCAGAGCAAAACAGGTCTCTCTGAACTCCTAAGTGTAAAATGCAAAAATATTCACTGACAAAGAGCAAGAGAGAATGACCCCATGACTTTGTCTTTGACTATAAACATGAAAAAAAGGTTTTCTGGAGTTCCTTTCCCTTTGCCAGTTGATATTGCTACAGCTGGAGCTGCCCACTCTGCTCTGAACTCTTGCACAATTACACTGAACACTTGCACAATTACACAGAGGCTGTGAACTTCAATCTCCTCATTCAAACAAAGGAACTGAACCTGAATTTCTGAAATTAATATCTTAACTACCGTCCTTTTCAATAAAATAGGATGCTGCCTCACTCTCTCTTTTATTTCTTTTAAAAGTACTCATAACAAAACTTTTAAAATTCAATCACAGGAAATGTATAACTTGGCAAAACTGTGTTTTTCAATTTGCTTGTTTCTATTGAGAATATTGTTCTTTATTCCTCTCCATCCCTCCCTAACTTCAGGTCAGACTGAACTTAGGTTCTTCTGATTTCTCTTAGCCAAATGAGATCTGGATCAAAGTAAGGTGTCTGTTTATCTGTTTCCCAAGACTGGTCTCAGATCTTGTAGTCTGAGAGAATGTGGTGGAAACTCCTGAGAATTTGCAATGACAGTAAGAATCAATAAGATCATGTGAATGACCACAGCAATCCCCAGTAGCGTGAGCAATTTCACTTTGATAGGAGCATATTCGAAGTGATTGTTGTGATTCAGAAATGAGCGTGCTGTGAAGTCGCTGGCTACTGCATGCAGATATCACAAATTCCTACTGCTTCTCTTCTCTCTTCACTGTGTAATGGTGCTTTGTGTGTCTTGTGTTTGGTTCTTTGGTTTACTTGATTGTAGGCAAGAGGATTGCATGGACACATACAGATTGTGGAACAACTGCACTTGTGTGCAGATCTCTGCTTGATGAATGGATTTGTTGATTACTGGATTTATTATCTCATAGCTGGACACAATGTTGTGTTTTGGGGGAGTTATATCCCCCTTCCTGGCACAGATTAACAACCCTATCTTCCCTTCGAAGGAAAGAAAAGCAGCAGCACTTATAGCTACTCTGATTCTCCATGGACCCAATGCTATCAAAGGTGGTTTAGGGAGGTTCTTTATGTTCTCTTCATTCATTTCCAGACACATTAAAAAGATTAGAGAGTCCTAAATTCATCATAGGATTAAGTCCAAAGGAGAACTGTTCAATGCAAACACCAATATCAACCAGCATAACTCTTCCTCTGAAGAGATCAATGTCTATATAGGCAAAATAGAAACATGAGTTTCCTCATTTTTGAGGGATCCCAGGGAGAGATTGAGTTGATCTAATGGTAACCTGTATCTAAATCTTTCTCCACTGGCTGCAGAAGAAGGTAGGCACATACTACTTCATCACATGCCTAAAATTTCCCGCACATTTCACAGCCAACTTAAACACATCAAATGTGGATAACACCAAAAGAGGCAACTGTGTAACATGAACACTGTCTTGTTTAACTATCAAGATTCCTTAAAGCAGCATCTTGGATATATCCACACTGCAGCACAACCTGAGAGCTGTATTGCTTACATTGTACAGACTGTGTATCCCATGTTAACATTCCTTTCTGTTCCTTTTTTAGTGATATAACACTGCATGCTATATAACATTGATAAAATATAATATTTTTTAAAAACAAAACCCTGAAACTGAAAAGGTTTATAAAGAAGAGAGGCTTAAAATCACTCTATTGCCATTGTAAAGTTGATATTACTTGCAGTAATGCCAAGGCATTTCCAAGCAATTCAAGCGTAAGCTGTCATTTTGTACAGAGAAATATTTTCACACTGTAAGACAACAGAGACACAATGTATCCTGCTATAAGCTTCAGATTAAAAGCACTTATAGGCTTTATAGCGGCAAAAGATTTGTTATTACTTTATTAGAATTTCAGGATAAAGCGTAAATGAACAAGGTTTCCAAAAACTGTATATTGATTAGATGGTTGGATTTACCGATTGGCACCATTTCTGAAATTAACGTCCAAATCATTGTGCTCGTTAATTACATATCAATAGTTGATTAAACTGAAAGTTCTGAAATTGCTCTTCCTCCTCGTTTATGCTGATAGAATATCTGTGAGCCCTTTGGCTTTGATATCATTCATGTAGATACAGGGCCATGTGCAAATCCATTAACACTGGACATTTAATTTGTGTCTAAATTTTACGTATCTAAGGGAACATTCTTTCCAAGAAGTACTTAATATAAAAATATATTTTTTAAAAGATATTTAAAAAGAGAAGGCTCTGGGGACACCTTATGTCGGCCTTGCAGTAGCTAAAGGGGGCCTACAGGAGAGCTGGGACAGGACTTTTTACAAGGGCATGTAGAGATAGGACGAGGGCGAATGGCTTTGAACTGGAAGAAGGTAGATTTAGATTAGATATTAGGAAGAAATTTTTCACTCTGAAGGTGGTGAGGCACTGGAACAGGTTGCCCAGGGAAGTTTGAGATGTCCCATCCCTGGAGGTGTTCAAGGCCAGGCTGGATGGGCCTTTGAGCAGCCTGGTCTGGTGGGATGTGTCCCTGCCCATGGCAGGGGGGTTGGAACTCGATGATCTTCGAAGTCCCTTCCAACCTAAACCATTCTATGATTCTATGATATTTTCTTTTTTTTTTCCTACCCCAATAACTGACCTTGAGTCCTTGTTCAAGACTTCTTTAATTAATCTGGGATTCATAATACAATGTCTGCTCTAGTCTCCTCACAAACTGACCTCACAAAATGTTAAATCAGAAGTGAACTCATTAGCATTCAGAACCACCGTAGGCGAACAAAGGAGGAACATTACAGAAAATGAAAGGAAAGATATTAAAGGAAGAGCATTGTCATGAGGAGAAGGAGGAAAATAATTTCTTAAGTGGACTGTAGAGAAGGAGTAGGTGAAGGAGGCCACTCTGTATCAGAATATCTTTGCAATGATCTGTCATTTGGCAGGTAGAATGAGATTGCCTGTAAAAATCTTTCATTTTAACTTGAATGCTAAGACTCATTGAGAAGCATATTTAAACCGGATGAAAAGCATACACAAAAATTCATGTAGCTGATGCCATCATCTTAATGGACACACAATGAACCAGCAGGTTTTTCTTCAGCATGACATTGCCAATGTTTTGAATCTTTTTTATTTTTTCCCTAATGGTATTTTTCTCCTTCTTCCTTAACTAAAGACCCTAGCAGCCTTTCACTTCAGTGACTTGTTATAACAGTCCCCATCATTAAAACAGTTTGGTAGCTCTACTTATAGCACCTGTGATGTTCTAAGGAAAGTCCAGGACCACACAAAGAGCTCTGATTTTTGTTACTTGTCTGGGAGAGAATAGAGTGTGAGAAGTGAATTGGCAAAATTAATACCTCGTTGTATGAAATGAGTAATTTGATTAATGACTACAGACTGATTTCTGTTGTTTGGCCAAGAGAACATTGCAGGAGTACATTGTACACAAAGTATTCTACTCCAGCTAAGTTAGGGATTGGAGTCATTTTAAAAATAAACCAGCCTAGTTGCTAAGATATTCATCCACGAGGTGACAGGAAGCCTGAATTCCAGATTCCTGTTCTCAGAATTATTTTTAATTTTACCCAATGACTGCTTAATATAAAATGTATAAACAGTGATGGGAACAGTTACCAGAGTTCAGGCCTCTCCTGATGACCTAAAGGCTACGTTAGGCCATCTGTACAGAGTGGACTTTTTCCCTTTTTTTTCTCCTCTTCTTTCCATTCTGTTCCTATGAATCTTACTTTCTTTGTTAGTCAATAGGTCAAATTTCAGCAGGAGGGGTGGAAAGGTGTCACACTGAAGCCATATGGTGCTTACCACTCTTTGGGAGATGTAAATTACATGCATTTGAATCTCTTAAGATGAAGATAAATATGAGTCTGAGGCACTAATGTCTAATACCTAATACAGATTGTTGACACCACTGCTTCATCTTGCTCCAATCTGAATGAAGGTGGCTCTGGCTGCTATAACTTGTGTTTCCTTTAATAGTTTACTTACAACAATTGTAATAAACCAAACAGGGCAGACCCTGTCCTGTCAACCTGTTGGAAACTAACACAATATAACCTCTGTCCATATGGCAAAATTCTCTTTCCCTCCTAGACCATGGCAGTTTCGTCCACACTACTTGTTAGGAACATTGTAAGGGTTATGCCAGTGACTGCACTGCTCCTCGGCAGTGTGGATTTTTAGAAATTAAATACTATGGCTCATTGCATACCCACGGCCTGCTGCTATTGCTTTAATAGCAAAGATGCCCCATTTAGTGTGCACGGTGGGCATCCAAACATACTTACTAGGTCTGACCCTTTAGACTGAAAAGTTATTTCACCTAGATTTTTCCTAGGTGTGTTTGGATGGGACCTGCTTCCCTGGCTGTTCACAGCACAGCTCTGGTTATAAGATAAACATGAAGATGCTAATGGAATCATTGGGTCAAATTAAAACAGTCAGTTTAGTGTTGTTGTATATAGGGAAGACAACGTGTATTAACTATTTTTCTTTTCTAGGTGGAAATTTTGGATTTAGATGGTTAAAGTGATGCAAGTTTTACTTATGTACCTAAGGTCTTCTTCATGTCTGACCTGTGAACAAATACATTCCTAGAACTGTATTCTCATGGTAACTCCGGCTTAGCAGTAGATGAATTTTCTGTTCTTATTAGAAAACGATTAACACATTGTTTGCTAAGAAACTATGAGTCGTTGTTGGGTAGAGGGAAAACAAAGGACCAGATTGTTAAAAACTGTAATGGAAATATGGCAAAATATCCCTGAAATTAGGTAGTGTGGCTATTTTTTTCTTTATATTGTTTATCTCCAAACTTCTCTAACCTTTTCTAAAACTGAATTAGAAAAGATTGAAGCTGGACTGGGATATACAAATATATATATTTAATTTTTTTTTTGCTAAGAATGAACCGCTTAGGGTGGATGTTTTCTTTATTCCCAGAGGAAAACCCTCAAGCTACGTTTTTGCAATTTCTCTCTTGGGGCCAATTATGCAAAGGGCATCTACCCTGCATTTCAGAGGCCACAATTATCAGTTGCCAAGCTTGCTCACATGTTCAAAGGAGGCTCTGCACATGTGTTTGCGTTAATTTTCAGCTCTCATGAGCACACTAATTCAAAGAAGGGCTTACTGAGTCACTGTTAAAGTTATTTTCCCTCGCCCTTCATGTAGAGCAGATTGGTTTTGCAATTCTGTAACAGGCATTTTAAGCCTCCTCAGTGAACAAAGCACATGATATACATTAATAATTGTCTGTGGTAGTTTGACAGACTCAAAAAGGATATAAGAAAAAGGACCAGCATGAAGAAAGAGTCTGCAAGAAAAAGACCCAACGGAGTTCTGTACTGATTCGGTCTCCTTGGAGTGAATATAGCTGTCATCATCTCTCCTGTAGAAAATACGCATTAAAAAAGCCAGCTGGCAATTATTTCTCAGGATCTTATTTATAGCACAAGGGGATTTTCTTTCTAAAGCAGTTATTATTTTTAAAAAACATTTTGTTACATTTGTGTATTAGCTTTTGAAAAATCATAGGAAAGTGCCATAATTGCTAATTAGAAAGCAGTTAAAGAGACATTAATGAAACTCCTACACTGGTCTTTTATGTAGAGAATTGATGACATTTCGTCCTAAGCAGACACAGTTCTCAGACAGATTCATTAGCTGGTCGCTAACATGCACAATACAGTTAATGAGCAGAACATACATGCCATTTATTCAGCTATATCAAGTGATATTTACTCATTTGGGGAAAACACTACATGTTAAATATAGTTATTGTATGAATGGAAAAAGTTATACATTTTTAATGGAGATGAAAGTTAAACTTTGGAAGAGATTGTCAGCTTGTTTCATAGATTCACCAGCATTTCATAAATTCTTCATCACTGGCTTTTTTTTTTTTTTCAAAATAAAGACTAAATAAATCTTTAAAATATGTGCTTACGTTCAAGTTCAGTAAACCACTTTTTTGGGAAAAATCATTCTGCTTCCTGTTGCTGTGCAGAATAGCAAACTGCATGAGCATAATGTTGCTTTCAGCCCTTTACTTTTTCAAACAAATGATAAATAGCCTGGTGAGTGATACTGTACAGCTAACAGATCTCGAGTATATTGTGACAAATGCAATTGTAAGTCCAAAGTTGGCTTGGTGGGTCAAACCTTAGATGCTGTAAATTACCACAGCTGATATAGAGAATTAAAGTAAATTTCACCAGCTAAGATACTGTCTCTGGTTTTTCACCTCATTTACAGTTATGCTGTGATTAGTTTTCGTCACAGGTGCAAATAAATCAGATGTGCTATAGAGATTTATGATTAGTAGTCAACATTTGCATCGTATTTTGTGCTCACTGTGACAAACCTGGAAGTATATATTGTTTTAAAGGATGCGGTACCTGGTTTTGTGGCTTTATAGCAGATTATTTGCAGTTTTGTCACTTCCAAAAAGGGCTGCTAAGGGACTGAACCAGAAGTACAATGACCCCAATAAAGGGTATCCCAACAGTACCACAACACAGTAGCCTGTGGTGTATCCATGAAGAGGATCTTTTTGATCCTCACTCCTAGAGACATAGCTGTTTTGTAAAGCCGAACACAAGAGGTTAAAGGGAATGTAAAGCTTTATAGAGCTGGGCCCTGGAAAAAGGAGGAGGAGGAGTTAGAGGAAACTGTTCAGGCTTTCGAGGTAAGATGAAGAGCAAACAAGAAATCCGTTCCCCAGAGACATGTGAATCTGGTACCGTGATGGACAGGAGGATGCTGTGGCCCCATGTGTCTTGATCCAACCAGTAGAGAGGCAGAGCCTTTATTCCCAGGGGATGCGCTCACGCACTGCACACAGTACCTTACCAGCACCTGCAAAAACATTCATAGCACCCACACAAACATGATCAGCATGGATGACCTGGTGCTGGTCCCCCTCTTCTGCTGATCAGAATGGAAGCCTGTACATACATGAAGACAATAAGGAACCCTCAGTAACTGGCCTTAGACAGTCTACCCAGTAGCTGGCCCCAGACCTCTGGACCGCGATGACTGCACCCTACTCCAGCTGCTGGGACTCAAACCTCTTCTCAATATACACACACAAACACAGGTCTATCCAGCAGCTGGTCCAGACCTATGGTCTCTGAAGCTGCCATCTCTCAAACTGCCTGGTCAGCCCAGTATCCAGAGCCCCAGCTCACTGGTAGCTGCCTCCCACTCACCAGCTACTCTGGCCTGAAGTTTGCCAGCAAATTGCACTCACACATGCAGTCCTGCAATTCCTTAGGGAAACAAACACTGAGGTCGCTCTGGTTGCTGGCAACCAGACCTACTGGCCCCTGTGACGTGCAGTCCCTTCTCCAGTTGCTGGCACACACACACACAGAACTGCAAATGAGATCACACTGAAAGCAGGAATAGGGTTTGATAATCCTACGTAGTGATCAGGCACAGGGCTAGGCAAGACAAACCTTCAGACCAGCAACCTACTTGCTCTCAACCAGCCTCTTTATCCCCTTTCTGCTCTATCTTCTCATGCTTGTTCCTTCCAATCCACGCTGATCTCTACCCTTCCCTTTGATTCTTCCCCTAAACAACCCATAACAAGCCTTGCACATTCCCGCAATCTCCTTAAAATACCTTATAATATAAATTTCACACAACCTCGAGACGCTGTTCCTCTGCTTCTCATGAGAAATTCTATACCCCTACAGGCAATAACCCTCTTCATTCTGTGAGTAATTCTGGTAAGGGAATTTCTTTGTTTGAACCACTTTGTTGGGTTTCACGCAAAGGACAAAGGTCTGAGTGTTCTCCTTCAACAGCCCTCAGAGTAGCCTATTTGTTGTGCCTCTTTTGTCCTGACATTGTGCCTCTGATCTGTGCCAGGCCTCGGGGTTTGTGGTGACCAGCCTCTAATCATAAACACTGAACAATCCGTTTCTCCCAGTCCTAGGTGGGCTCTGAGGGACTGCACCTATGTGCTGCAAAAATGAAACTTTAGAGAAGGAGAGTGGCATATCTACAGAATTTTCTTTTTCTTTTACCTTTTTTATGTTTTGCAATTTTGACCAAATGGAGACCCAGTTCTTCATTTCAGAGAAGCTCTTCCACTTTGCATAATATAATTATTACTATGAAAATAATTATTCATTGGAACAGACAATAAGACTGTTAGGGCAGATACCTTGGAGGCCTAGATTGCAATCCCTCTTCCAGTGAGCACGTAATTATGCATAAAAAGCAAAATCCAGAGTAGCACACCTCAGGACCGGTGCTCATGGCACTCTTCAAGAAAGTAGAAATCAAATAAACCAAGAATGTTTTCCTGTGCTCCCTGGGAGGCCTTGTTTGCTCAAACTGCTACTCTTTGAGTACAAATGGAACGTTGCTATCATTTTGCTATCTGTTGTACAAGATGAGATGTGACTCACTGATGTTTCTTTCTTCTTGTGTGCTGACTGGGATAGATTTCAATTGTGAATTCTACTACAGGTATCACAATAGCTCTTGGGGCTTTCTATACTTAATGGATCAGTGCATGGCCAAGGGCAGAAATGTAGATATCAACAGGGTCTTTAGTTTTCTTAAACGTGCTACCTGAATGTTTGGAGGTAGACAAAGGGTAGGTTTTAAAGCTTCCCTGCTCCAAACAATCCGAGAATCAGCTCACCAGGTGGCTCCAGTGAGCCAGGCCCACCATTTTAATGTGAGACTGTGGACATGCAAAGCTGTTAGCAATGTAGTAAATAGCATTAATGAAGCAACAAAAACTGAAAGCGTTAATTAAGTAAAATTCTGTCCAAAAAAAGCAGGTATTTTTATACCATTGTCATAGTGATACCCAGACATAGCCATACAGAAATTAATACAATGTAGATTAAGGGCAGCTGAGATAGCTTTAAACATTTTGTTTTGGTTCCAGCAGGTGTCTAAATGCTTTAGACTGCTCCTCATAAAGTCTTGCCCTATGGAGCATTAAATCTGAAATGTTGTGCAGGAAGTCTCTATCTTCCATGCAAGTTGAATTAATCTGTTTGTACTTGAAGTCACTGTAGCACACATATATAATCTTTTTTATTTTTTCCCAGCTTGATCAAACGATGTCTGAACAATCAAAACTCAGCACAGAACAAGGGAAGCAGCGTGGCTAAAAATATCACAAGTCCTGAAAACACATACATTCGTCTCTGCGAGGTGTGACTTCAAAGTCCATCTGGTGAATCAACTCTGCTCTTAAGGTTACCAAACTCTTTAGCTCTATTTCTTAGTATTAAATGAAAGTAAAAAGTGCACAAAATTAAGTTGCTAAGAATTGGGGTTTGATGGGTTCAAGGTTTCACCCATAGATTCCTGTTGCTGACAGAAATGGGTAAGATTTTCAACAGCAACTGCAAATCTCAAATGCTGCAGTTTTTGGTGTGACTGTTTAATGATGCTCACTCTTTACAGAAAGCACTGGCGGCTTGCTTTCTAACGATTTGGCTTCTTTAAGAGATGATGCGATAACAACATTTTTTCCACTGGTATTTTCTTTTCTATTAGTAGCGTTTCCATGTGGAAGTAAAGTTGCCATCAGTTTTGTGATTTGATCTGCACAGCTGTAACGAGATGTGTGTGCTATTAGCTATGTCTATCAGATGTTCAGATCTCTCTTCTAATACTGGCTAATGGCCAGATAGTACCATTGATTACTAAGCAGAGTCACCCATTGATTTCACTAGGCTGTCTGCTGGAAAATCAATAAAATAATGTGGCCCAAATTTCACTGAAAAAAATCTACAGCCCATTTTATGTGGAATATAACTGACTGTGTAGGGCAAATTGCATGTGGGGGTATTTTATGTGCCTGCTTATTGCAAACTGACTAAATGTGAAAGCCATTAGCATTCAAGTATGGAAGACAATATAACACACACAGGGGGTCTAATTTGCTTTCTCCTTCTGACTTGTGTTGTCAGTTACACTGGTGTACCATGGGTATAAAAAGCTGCTATTCTGGTCTGGTCTATTTTTTCATTCTCACTAGTGTAAATGACTTGGGGATGCACAGACCAAGGGTTAAGCAAGAAATTCTATTTGAGGTTTTATGCTATTTCTATGATAGTTTTATAAAAGAGATACCATCTGTGTGATGTACTCCTGCTGTATCACTCCTGTTATTCTTTAGTAGTGATCATACCAAAGATCAGCTCCAAAGCGTCTGCCTTTTGTTATGTGATTTTGGCATTATACAACACCTAAAGAGGAACAACGGTCCAACGTGGAGGATATTGGCCCTCTTATTTCCATAGCCCAAGTTTAGTTCCTTATTTTTGTGCAATTTGTGCAATGTCACTAAAGCCGTACAAAGCAATATCCCGCAGAAGTGCTAGGCTAGCTCTATCCGAGCTGGTGTTTTGAGGCTGGCAGAGATGTGAATTTGAACCCTGGAAGTTTAATGACGTTCCTCTAGGCCACGTGTACTAATTACCCATGGATCTTGCCATAGCAAGCACCATCAGTACCATAGCCAAGCACCATCTAAGCAGTCTGAGCTTCACTTTCCATTCTGTGAAATGGAATTAATAATACTTTACTATCTCACAGTGGTACTGGGAGGAAAATACATTTAAGACTGTGAGATACCCAGATACCAAACTAATAAGGGTATTGGAAATCCTTGGAATATTTAGTTATATTAATTTGATACATCACTTCAATTCAACATAAAATATAGGAAGTCTTAAACCTTTTCCCATGCAGAGTTTAGTCTGGCTCTGTGATGTAATAAAGACATTTAATTGCATTCTTCTCGTGTATTTTGCTAATGAATAGATGAGTCTTAGTGGTGTTGTTTTCAGGGCCTGAACTTCAAGCATCTGCCAACAATTTTACAATGCAGACTTGGGCTCTATCCCGACGACTGCAGTCTGACACTAGAGTTATTTTTACTTTTTTCTTTTTTTTTAAATTTTACTAAAATAATGTTATTTTCTTGCAACTAGAAGATGCTATGCCAATGGGGGATAGCAGTCAACTGAGTAACAGTCTTTTCCTTGCATCCGAACCATGCAAGGCAAAATTTAGTGCACTGAAGGCTTAGAGGCAAAGTCTGGCAGACAGACTTTTGAATTGCCAAAAGGAGAGAAAAAAGAAGGCAGAGTGTAGTCTGCCTCCTCTAGGATGTGCTTTCCGCTCTCCCAGGTGGAAAGGACAAAATGGTTTCAGACACTGAGAGCAGGAAGGGAGATTCCCTGTTGCGCTGTCAGAGTAGCACAGGACCACTGCAAATCTAGGAGCCTGCTAGGAATTAAAACTGTGGAGTCACTCTTATTTTTCAGACATGCTGAAGCACTGACTATGGATTATTTGTTTTGTTTTGTCTGACCCTAACTTCTCATTGATTTATTTTTGCCTTACCAGAAACGGTTGACAGAGCAGAGAAGTCAAATAGAGTCTTCCAAGAGAAAATAGCTTACGGCAAAAGTAAAGATAGAGAGAGGCAGGGATAATAAAAAAAAATCCTGAGAAGAAGTGAGATGAAGTGATGACAGAAGGGAAGAGGTGTTTGGAGTAGAGAGAATTGTGCCAGAAATCGTACATAAACCTCCCTTTTCCGTAGGAGGATTTCCACGTGTTGCCAAAGGCTCAGGCCAGAGAGGGACAACCTTTTATCCTGCTCAGCAGAGTGAGAGAAGACAACTGTTTAACCGATGGGACTTGGGCAGTCTGCAGACTACATCTGCTATGGTCCTTTTACACAGAATTTCAATCAGTTTTGAAAATTGTCCTTTGTCTTCACTCAAAAAGCAGTCAAGAGTGACTCAGCACTGAAGACACTGTCACAGCACATGATGAGTTTTGTTCATGGCAGTAGGTAAATACCAAAGGTGATTCACAGTTCCACACTTTGATGCTACTAATTAGTCAGTCAGTTATTTAAAAATTAGCCTCTAGCAAAATATTTAAAACATCTGTATCAATGTTGGAGACATCTTCAGATTCAGTCTCAGACAATGAATAAGTAAACTTAGCCTGAGGCTCAAAAGAGCAACATATTTTCTTAATTTTATAGCCATTACTGGATGATAATTACTTTGTACACTCCTGAGTGAGTAAGATTTGTGATGCTTCCTTCTGGGCAGCCATATTTTCATCATCTTGTCAGACTTCTATGTAAGGACAGGTATCCATAAAGGCAGGCTAATGGCATACCTGTCCTACCAGTATAATGCTTCTGATATTACTGGAAATGCTTCCTCACTTCATTGGGATGAAGGCAGGCGAGCTCAGGGGTGTGTAGTTATCATTCTAAGCCAGACACTCTTGCCAAAGAGCTTTTCATTCTACAGAAAGCACCTACATAATGCCTTTTAAACTGAAAACATTGCAATTTTTTTTCAATCCTTGACTATTTTAAGGTTTCTCATGAGAGATTGTACCATCTTCCCAATAGCAAAACCAACAGTAGATATTGCTGAATTGCCCTCAGAAACGTCAATGGAATAAAAAAGTCAAAGTGAAAACAAGAAAATTTCCATTCAAAAATAGGTGTAGTAGGGAGGGTTCATATGAATGATATTATGATTTTCTGTCAATAATAAGTGAAATTTCTTCATCATAGGGACCACTGACGATCAAGAATACTCCTTTTCATTTGTTAGGTATGGTTCAGAAAGTGAAAGATAGCCAGCAAAGCTTTGCAGATGAATATGCATTACATTTACAGCAGTTGGCTCACCTTATATATACTTTTATTAGTTTTAAGCTCATATTTACTTTTGTTTTTTAAGATCTTTAGATCCCTCTATCCTTCCTAACATAAACACGTATTAGGCATAAAACATAAATCTATTGCTTGCTTTATTATGAATTGGCCCCATAAAGGCAGATTTATACTTTTGATTTTTCTAAATAGTGACAAAATCAAGCTTCTGATCTAAGAAATTTCTTTTAATGTAGTGTCTCAGTTAAGTGGGATCATAAGTGAGGACACTTCCTCTAGTAAAAAAGTCAATAGTCATTATAAAAGATATCCTCTTTTTTCTCCTTATGGAAGGTCAACAAACTCATAGCATTGAATTCAATACCAGAGATGGTATCAACTTGCAAACTATACGAACACAGTGTTGGAAATATTCTGTATGTCTCCTTTTCACCTTTCGCCAAGACAGTACAGGAGAAAGCTGCAAGCTCACAGATTTTTAGGTTTTTTTTCTGCTGCTGTCATGGTTATTTTCAAATGCATTCTTAGATCTTGCATTCCTCAGGGAAGGTCCTTTTCCTCGTCTAGCACAAAGCTTTGCTGCTGTCCTTTTGATTTAGACAGAAAAATCCCATGTCTGATGTACAACTTTGATTTCCCACTAATTAAAATTGCAGTGTGGGAGCTCATCACTCCTCCTCCAATCCACCCTGCTGAGGTTCAAGGCTACCTTTGGAACATTTCCACCCCTTGATGTGCTAAGACTGAAGAGAAGTCCTTGTTGCTGTTTACATAGTTCCTTCATATTTACTAAATGTTTTCTGAATCTACAAGCAGGTGAGCTACTTTAAAGCATGAATCATGGCTAAATAGAACACATATTTGTACTGTCTGGGTAATGGGTTAGTCTATCACCTTTATATGGAAAGTGAGTGGTCTGACTTTTCTGTCTTTCAAGTCTCTTTTTCCTGTCTTTCAAAAGGACAGTGTCATGGGAACTTCTAGTGCTACAAACATCAATAGCAAATTTTCACTTGTATGTTAGTTTTGGAGAAGTGAATCATAACAGTTAGGTTTTCTACAGCATTACTGTCACTGAACTGAAATCACTGCCCATCCAAGTCACAGAAAGTTTTCCACTGTCAAAGACATCCACCTGTACTGCACAGATATAAAAACAGAGATCAGTAAAACGTTTCTACAAAATTAGTTGGGGAGCTTGAAACAAGATTATTTTTTTTTTAAAGGCAGTCCTAGAAATCCACCATTTTGCACATTCTAAAATAAATCTTTTCTTCTTGTATCTTCCCCCAAAAGCTCTTGGCAATTTCTCTTTTGCACTTCAGGCCAAAACTAACATTGACATTAGCTTAGAAATGGGCTGCCAAATAGTATTTGCCTCCCCATCTTTCCTTTTCTGCCTCCCCAGGGTGACAGCCAGTGAGCCAGGAAGGCTGTAGGTCAAACATAAAGCCAAAGCATTTGATTCACAAAATTGCTCTCCAGGACTGGGTACCAGAGCAGCAGGGACTTGTGATACTTAGCTAGAAGTACCCTACTTGGGTACTTACTCTCAATTTTCTACAATTTTCTATAGGCAAATAATAATTATCAAAGAAAACCATACATCCAGGTTCCATCCATGTCTTCAAAACATTACTCTAACAGAAAACAGTGAGAAAAAACCTGGCACTTTTCTTGGCATATATGAACCGATATTCACTGTTGAGCAGAGGACTGGAAGTTTACTTTAAAATACTGATTTGGAAGATTTGCATAGTCTTGCCTGTGTTGTACACATACTTCTCTGCTTCACAGTGTGGAGCAGCCACATCACCATGCCTCAAAGAGGAAAATAAAAGCACCGAAGTTTATTAATCACTCATTTTCTCCCATGTACCAGCACTGAGCTATTTAGCACAGTCACTTCTCTTATTTTGACATGTTTGGGAAAATTCACAGCATCTAATTGGCTTTCAAACTCCCACTTCTACCTATGTGGCTTGTTAATCTGTCATTAGTACACATGGGATGTAAAAGAAAGCATGTAGCATAGGAATATTGACTGGCTTAAGAGCTGCTAAAAGGTTTCATGTTGCACTCCAAGTGCCTTTTTCATATTGGCTTTTTTTTTTTTTTTTTTTTTGTATTTACAAAATACAGAATAAGTCTTTGAGTCTTTAGCTTGGCTGCCATAGACATCACCTTACTGCAGTACCATAGTTTGACAACATTTTCTCCTTTATTATTGGGAAAAAAAAAAATCCATTTTCCTGGATGCAACAACCATATCCTGTCTTTTTTTATGTGGTTGAGTAACATATTAAGGATGAGTTTGGATACGAATCTGACTGCAGATCCTCCTACGATGCAGCCAGGTTGCTGGATGCCTATATGGGTCCAGACAGGCACAAAGTGTTGTCATCTGATTACAGAGCAGAGACTCCAGAAATTTGGGTTTAATTTTAAATGTCTCTATTTTGTGTGCAGGCTGGATTACAATTTTTTACTTTTTTTTTAGCAATTCTGTTTCCTGACTCTGTTGTGAACTATAAGAGGAATTTCTATGAAAGTCTTGGGTTTTTAAGTGTGTGCAGAATGCTCTTTCAGTGCTGACACTATCAAACTTAGACAAAACACAGAAGGAATGGACGCATTCTTAAAGTCACAAAATTCTCTTGGGGATTGTATCTGGTGCTGCTTGCGACAAGTGATTAGAGCTCCCGCACAGAGCTGGAGCCATGCTTTCAGTTTTCCCTACAAGGCTTTTCAGCTTCAACTCCCCATTGTCAAGATACGCTGCTTGAAAAGACAGGGAGATGAAGGAATACCTGTCCACCTATCCAGTACCTCGTTTCAGGCTGTTTACACGTATTATATTAGTCAGTCACTGGATAAAAAACACAGTTTAGGGACTCCTCGTTTCTCTTTCAAAGGGAAGTGATTTGATCAACAGTCAGTAGTGTCAGGCACCCTCTTGTATGACTCCTGTGGTCAAATATGTCGCATGAACCTTCTTGCATGATTCTAGGTGAAATAACAGTTTGTTGTCCATGAAAGAGGCAGAAGAAGTCATCATAAGGGTCTCTAACATGCTAACTGGTGCATTTCCTGAAGTGAGTGATAGGAATTTGATCATCATCAAATTAAGGAGATTACTGAATTAGCTGTCTTGCTGCCTGGCTTTATCATTCTTATGATATTGCTATGTAGATGATGGACAGCATCATCGCTGTGCCTGAAATAACCAGAAACCTCATTAGCATCATGGTGCATCAGTCCTTATGTAAAGACTCACTGTCTGGAATGTCGAATAGGCAGATGTGATTAATCTGAAGCCACAACTGTGGCATGTATGTCAAAGTCCTACTGAAATTCAGGTTCCTAAACTCCATAGAAAATTAGAGAGGCGAGTCGGTGCTTCCTGCTATGTAGCTACAGAAAGTTTCCTGGGAAGAGAAGTGTTACATGACCTTCTGGATATGACCAGTTTCCATGTAACTTTCATGGAAGAAAGAGATTTGAGATTTCAGATACCCTGACTTACTCTTTGAAGACAAAAGTATCTCTTCATTGGTTGCACAGGTATCACATGAACTCAGCTTGGGATCTCCAAGAGAGTTTGGCAGGACAACATGCCAACCTGTTTAGGCATTGCTATTCCTAAATTGAATGTCCCAAGTGAAGAACACAGAAGACAGCTGTTACAGCTGTTCAGAGAACTTCTGTACTAGTTTGGAAGTATAAATTGGATTCCCTGCACACCTTGGGGCTCTTGGTAACATGTTCAGGCATTAGGAAGGAACAAACTTAAATATCAGGCTCTTTCATTAAGTTTAATACTCAGCAATTTTAATGGCCAATGATGGATTCTCTTAGCGAGTTGAGCAGTCACAGCTCAGTAATCAAGTGGTCCAAAAGCAGGATATGCAACATCCCAGCTAGGGTTAATTTGGACATCATTAATTCTAGCAAAACATCACATAATTTCCATTTCTATAATTAATATCTAGACATTGAGGCTGCTTCAGTAAAAATTCCCATAAAGTATCTTCTTGAAACACTATAACAAAAAGAAACAAATCATTGCCTAAAACTCTAAACTTCAAAATCTTGTTTTTGGTATAGGGGACACAAAGACCAATCCACCTCTACAGGTTATTAAGCCTTCCTGGTCCATGTAGCTTACTAGAAGGTTATTGACATAAAATTATCGCACTTTTTTATATATTTGAATGAAAACATTTGAACAAGAGCAATAATAAATCAATTGTAACTACCACCAATGAGAAGACATTGTTCGTATTTAAGTAAAAATAAACAATACAGCAATATAATCAAGACCAAATTAGTTAATTAACAGTTTAGCCTAAGCAAAAATAATTTATACCTAAAATAAATAATCTTTATGAGTATTGAAAAGAATGATCTTCACTAGATTATAAACCAAACTAAATGAATTTTCTCAAGCTAATTAGGCATTTTACCTAAATGTTTTTAATTCTGTTATTGAATTCATGCTAATACTTAATGACTAAATTGCAGCTTAGAACCAATTATGATCTTTCTTTTTTAGACTTTTGTTTTTACCCAGCAGCTATTGCCCAACTTCCATGAACAAAGATACAGGGTTTATAGGAGACAATTCTCAATAAATATCCAAGTTTATTTGTTTTCTATCAAAAGTTATAGACGGTAATTTCAATTATCTCTTACAGAATGTATTTTGGTTTGTGCTTTAATGAAACTGTTGGAATTAGGGAAAATGTCTTTCATAACTCTCCCTGCAGTGGCTTTTAACAATGCAGTCATAGACCAAGGTACACAGCCATATTTTCACGCTTTAAAATAAAAAGGCTGACATGTCTCTCAGTTAGGAGGATAAAAGAGAAAAACTTGGAAAATAAAATATTGGGCATTTATGGTATTTTCAAAATGTTTTCAGTTGTTGCAGTTTCTCTGGACTTTGAATGAAGGTTGCAGTGCAAACAGAAAACAGTGTTTTTTTCTTTACAAGTCCCCTTAAGGGGCTGGAAAAGACTGGTGAAATTTCAGAATGGAAGTAATGAGTGTGGTTGGTTTTTTTTCATTTTCCTTCATGGAGATTGGAGATTCTTGGATGCAGATTGTTGGCTTACGTAAGGAGAGGATCCTTCTTGGTCTTCTTTCATTTTACAGTTCACAGACATTGATTTAGTTGCTTTATGATATCTTTCTGCAAGTTGTAAAGTCCTTCAAATGACATTATTTAGTATTGTGTGTATTGACGGAGTCAGCATTAGTAAAAAACATTTTGAAAAGATTTTATTTAAATCTGCAAGGTGCAAAAAATATTTCAAAATATGAGGTTGCATGAGGTGATTTTTTGAGGATACCTGAAATGGCCCAAAGCATTTACAAGCTCTTAAGGTTAAATTGTCTCACTAGTCAATGGAAAGGTAGAATAAACTAAACATAGCTAGTTGCGGTGCACAGTGGAACTTCATGACAACCAGCTATCCTGCATTTATTCGTTAAAAAATTAAAAATAAGTTTAACTCACAGACAAATTTCTCCAGCTTCTTTTTTATTTAAAAATAAAACAGGTTCAAATGCAATCTGTAAAGCAAGCCAATTTTTTTTCTCAAGTCTTTTTCATTTAAACACAAGCAACATTCCAGTTCCATTGTTATCACTGTTGATATCAATAGAAAAACAATTTTTCTTATTCTTGCCTTTTCAGTAAAGAATCGGGTAGCCAATGTACAGTGAAATGGCTCCCTGTTTGGAATCATAGCCTTATTTTTTCCTGTTTATGAATAACAGGTTTCTGGAATTGCCTACATAAATCCATACATATCCTCATAATTTGTGTATACACTATGACAAGCCAAAAAAATTATTTGAAATTCTCATATGAGAAAAGAGTCCACATCACTTCTTTTAAAATCTAATTATTATAGTAGAGGAGGTAAGACTATAATAAATTGTGAGAACAAATCTGCAATTTTCAATTCAATTTTGTGAAGTTTATGAAACAATAAAGAACAAGTGGTTACAAGTGTGCATGTGTGTTATTCAAAATCAGACACAATTTTAATTACTTGTGGTTTAACTGAAAGTGTGTAATACCAATGTATAGAAAAAAAATATTTAAAAAGATGTATTGGTTCAGCCAGATGATCAAAATGCAGACTGTCACACATTGCCAATGGCCAAATTACTGTGACATGCAAGATGGCTGAAGACATCTATTACTTATGCTGACTTATGGATGTGAAATAAAAAAAAATGATTATTAGCAAAGATCCAAATAGCTGAGAGATGCAAAATGGACAGCTTGTCATATTGACAGAGCCTAATGAGTTTATAGTTGAATAGGATAAAGATTATAATGAGGCGAACTCAGTGCATAAAGGTATGCAGTAACAAGAAAGATAATGACTGCTATAACAACACATGGGCTTCCACCATCTATTGTCCCTCTTCTACTCTGCAGAACATCTGCTGATGAAGCAGTCTGGCCTTAAGAGATAAAGATTTTGGTCATTTTCGAATGTATTATATCTTGGAGTAGAAACAATTATGAACTATATTCTTTTCACCAGAGACACAGTTTTCCTGTTTCAAAGCATATCAATATAATTGGGTTACTGCAACTGAGTGAATTAAGATATCTCAGTTGAGCTGTAGCAACTGACTGGCTGAGCACTTAACCCACTACAAATGCAACGTTGGACCCTACCTTAAACCACTTTCATGGCAGGAGAGTGTACAGCCAGTTACTGCAGGAAGGTTAAAAGGTACTTCTGTGGGCTGCATGTGCATGCAACCATCTTTCCATATTGTCAGTGCTGCCATATGTCATAAAGTTATCGTCTTCACTATTTTCCCAGTAACTTTTCATTTTTTAGTGTTACTTGTTGCTTGCGTAAGGATGTACTATGTTCCACTGCATAAGGGGAACAAGCAGCATTTAGCAGCAGTATTTTAAGACAACATATTTTAAAGGATGAGGGAATGTTAAAAGCAAGCTCTAGATATTGTATGGCACACAAAAAATATATCTTATCTAGGTATAACTGCTTATATATCTGCTAACTACAGAAGGGTAAGACAAGCAAAAAGATCATCTCTTAAGCTTGAAATACAAAAAAAACCTTAATGAAAAACGTTGGCCATATCAGGCCATAGAATATGTAGATACCTTAACTGGATAGAAAGTTTGATGTTATGTCACCAGTAAGTTTCTGAACTGAACAGAAAAGCCAAACTTCCTAGCTTTCTACCTAAAAAGGGAAATAATGCCCCCTGGAGTTTTCTGCTTCTTAGAGGACTCTACTGAATTGTAATACCTCCCTCTTCTCAGATGTAATCAACTTTCCTGACTCCTACATCTGCATATAAATTTCTTCATTCTCTCTCTTCTTTGCAGAGGACTTTCCAGAGGGTCTATTTAAGACACAAATGACTGTAGCAGAGGTTGTGGAACTAACTGTCAAAATGAAGAGCAACTACGAAGAGCAGGGAATGTTTCTTTAGGGTTTCCAAAGTAACCCAGAGATGAAGTAGCTGAATTATTGACTCTATATCTAACCTTTAATTTAAAACTGCTTTACTGAAGACTTGGGGGTGGCAAATATAGCACCAGTTAAAAAGACAAACTGGAGGACATCTGCAGAGTTACTGGCCTGTAAACCTGGTGTCTACAGTGGATAAATTAGGAGAAACTATTATTAAGAATGGAATTGGCATACATGTGGATAGATATACTTTACCTTGGAAAAGTCAGCATTGCTTTTGCAAAGGGAACTACTGTCTTGAAAATTTATTGAAGATCTTTGAAGGGGTCAGCAGACATATGGATAAAGCTGATCTGATTGATATAATTTATTTGGATTTAGATATTAAGCAGCCATGCATAAGAGATAAAAAGGTCATAACTTGGATAAATAATTGGTTACAAGACAAGCGACAGAGAGTGGGAGTAAATAGTCAATTCTTCCAGTGAAGGGAGGTCAGCAGTAGAATTCCACAGGGATATGTGCAGGGGATTGTTCTGCTTAATATGGTTATCAGTGACCTGCATAATGGGGTGAGCAGTGATGTAAGAAAGTTGGATGATGATAGTAAATTATTCAGGGCAGCATGAGATCTGACCGCAAAAAATTGCACAAGGGTTGTGTAAGACAAGTGAAAGAGAAAAAAAAAAAAGACAGATGAAATTCAGCATAGCTAAACATAAAATGATGAGAAGAAGAAAAGACAATCCTGAGATTGCACTGAGAAACTCTTTCCACTCAGGAGCAAGTTTTTATTGCTGAGAAAGATATTTCCACTGAAATGTCAGCTGGTGCTCAGTAGCCATCATAAAGCAAACGTTAGGAATTATTAAGAAAGTAATAGAGACCAAAAAAAGAGATCACCGTTCCAGTATATAAAGTCACGGGTATACCTGTATTCTAGAATATTCTATGCAGCCCTGAGCTTCTCATCTCCAATGATTGAAGTAGAACTAAAAAGAGTGCGAAAAAAGGTGGCAAGAATGATTAAAGGTCTGTAACAGCTTTCATACAGGGAACCCTTGTGTAAACTAGGAGTCTTCTGTCTGGAAAAGACATGACGTGGGGGAAGGATGTGCTAGAAAGTTAAAAAAATTTGAGTGACATGAAGACAGTTGGTGGAGGTTAAATTGTTCACAGTCTCTTCCAGTTGAAGAACAAGAGAGTCAAATGAAACTCAAAGAACCTGTTTCTTTTTTCTTCAAGACAAGTGAGAGGTGATAGTTGCTTATACAAGACAGGAGACATGAGCAAGTTCTTGTTGAAGTCTATTTTGCATGCTAAAAATTTCCATAGACTCAAGGGGAGACTGGACAAGTTTATGCAGAAGAAGTCTATTGAGGCGTACCAAACACAGAAGTCCCTTATCTGGCTCAGCAAGTCTCTGAAACAGAAATAGCTGGAGAATAGGAGAATGATAAGTAGAAATGTAGATTGTTACCCTTCTACTTTGTATTGTGTCCTCTAGACTTGTGCCTGCTGTTAGAATCAGGTTACTGGAGTACACCCCAGTTGGTCTGATCTAATACAAGTATTCTTACATTCGTATATTCCCTTTCAACCACGTTTCCTTTATCAGGATACCAATTGTCACATTCCAAAGATGAATTTCAGTGCATGCCAAAATGCAGGCAGTGTGGTGGATTTAGGAGCTGAGACTTAAGTATGAATTAAAGAATAAACTAATATGATTAAATGCATATATATCCAGTGTCATGCCCATTGAAGCTGGGTCAAGTGCATACAGAGATGTAGAACATCTTTGTATTTCATCCCACACTTCTGTTCTCTTATTTATAAAAGCTTGCTATGGGCTTAAAAAAGGAGAAACATGCAGTTGAAGAGACAGCCTGCAGGTGGAAGGAGGGTGATCAGTGGTATGCAGCAAGAGTAAAACTATGTAGACACATATACAAAGAATTATCCATCTGCCTATTTGGCTCCTGGTAAACCCTGAGCACTTGTGACTGTACGTAGGCAGTTATTATGAGCTGTGATGATGACAACTACATATGTGCTTTGGAGATCAGCAATGTGAAACTTCATTGCAACTATGCTTTCCTGTGGTTTTGCATATTTAGACTCCTTTTCTTGCCATTACAACCCACTAAATAAAAATCAAAGCACCTGAATATGCATGGTTTTAAACATCTTAAAAAATGTGTATCTTAAAATGAATGGGGTGATCTTGTTTTTTTTCTTGTTTTGCCTTTGTCAGATTTCCAATGGTTAATACGTACTTTTGGAAGACTGGCATACGTGGTACCTTCTATCCACCATCAGCTTAAACTCAGTTACATTATCTAACCTAAATGATATTCTGGAAAACATGCCTGATTCATACTACTATGATTAATGTTTTATATTTATTTATCAGAGATTATTATTAATCTCTGATATTGTCCTACTGTCCTTCCTAGAAAGTGCTCATATGTCTATGTACCTTACACATATAAGGTAGCTTGTGGTAAAAGCTGCAATGTGACCTTAAACAAGAGAATTATTGCAACATTAATTATTAAAGACTCCAAGAATAGTCTTGAAGTTAAAGAATGGTGCTTAAGACAGAGGCAGTAGGAGGTTTATTGCTGGTTCTGCTACTGACATCATAGCTATGAAATTTATTCTCTTTTTTCTGTGTATGTACAATAAAAACAATGACATTTTCTAAACCAAAGCAATGTAAGAAATTGTAGTTACTAATTTTTTGTAAAGTGATTAGAAAATCTTTGGTGGAATGACACATTTTTAACAAATTTCTTGATGAATGATGTATATTTTCCTATCGTAATTCACCCGTGTATTTTCAGCCAAAAGACTAAAACTGTGGAGGACAGTAGAGATTATAATTTGCAGCTAAAATTTTGAAATGTCGTCACTGTAATATTTTTGTGTGTGGAGGTAGCTCCTGATAGTAAATTAGTTGGGAACAAAGCACACTGTCCATACAGTGGGGTTATTTTAAGAATAATAAGTACCTAGAATCAGCAATTTTTTTCGTTCTATCTAGTGATGCAAGGAAGCACTTTAAAGCTTCCTAAAGCAGGAGAAAGGGCTCTGTGAAAAAGAAAGTGCCATTGACTTATCGTTGAAGTGGTTTATGAGACCTGTGTCTCAGTACCTACCGAAGACTATCCCTGAAGAAGGCTCAGAGATTGTCTGTGATTGAGATGAGTTATGCAGCTGATGCTTACAATAGCTGTTAACACACCAAGACAAATGAAGTGCTTTCTGTTCTAATTTATTTTTTAAAATATCCAGTGAATCAAACACTAATATAAAGAAAGAAGATTTCACTGAAGTTACCTGTACGGAGAGAACTCGGATAGTGAGGTGTCTAAGTATCTGTGATATTTTATGATCTTCAAATGGTAAAGTAGTGTTCTTGTGGTTTGGTTGGATTTTTTGGTTTTTTTTTATGTTGGGTTTGGGTTTGGGTTTTTTTCTGTTCTGGGGTGTCGTTCTGCTGTTTTGTTTGTTGCTTTTTTTTTCTTTGCAACAGGAGGAAATTATTACCCATAGAAGGTTTAATGATGGAGACAGAGAGAGAAAAAATGAGGGGAAATCTCATTTCCATTAAGATCTGTAATGTTGTCTATTTGATGGTCAATCAGATAGTTGTAATGTCCATACTGTTACTGTAAACACAAGAAACAGTATTGCTTGAGCAATGGGGACTGGAGGACAAATCTTACGAGGAACGACTGAGGGAACTGGGGCTGTTTAGCCTGGAGAAGAGGAGGCTGAGGGGAGACCTTATCACCCTCTACAACTACCTGAAAGGAAGTTATAGAGAGGTGGGGGCTGACCTCTTCTCCCTGGTGACAAGTGATAGGACAAGAGGAAATGGGTTTAAGTTATGTCAGGGGAGGTTTAGACTGGATATTAGGAAACATTTTTTCACTGAAAGGGTTATTAAACATTGGAATAGACTGCCCAGGGAGGTGGTGGGTTCACCATCTCTGGAGGTGTTTAAAAAAAGGGTAGATATGGTACTCAGGGACATGGTTTAGAAGTGGGTTTTGTCAGGGTAGGTTAATGGTTGGGCTTGATGATCTTAAAGGTCCCTTCCAACCTCAGCAATTCTATGATTCTATAACACACATACATGCACATATATGTGTCTATACATATGTACATATATACACACACAGATGTGTATATTATATTTATATACTTAGGAAATCATCCAAAGCTCCCTGGTGTCATTGGAAAAAAAATCCATACACATATTTATCTGTTTGCATACACATGTATATTTGTTTGCTAATTAACATACAGAAGGTGTTGATGGAGAAGGAAAACTAAGAAAGCTTGGGAAAGTGAGGAGGGAAAGGATAAAGTCTATTCAACGATAACAACTGGAAATCGAATGGTTCAGTTCCTCTTGATTTAATATTTCTGGACAACACTCCACTGGAAATAAAGAATTAGAAATCAGTGATATGTGCTTTGTTCATCTCCTCATCAATGTCCTGAGCATAAAAATAGGATCTAATTTAATGAAACAAACTGCTCACCCTATGAGCTGATTACATGATGTGCACGCAGAGTTCTTATTCTTATATTAACATAAAGGACTGAATATGAAAACAATAAAAACACATCTGTTACTGAACCTTGTCTTTTTTAGTATGATTTTTTTTTCTCCTTATGGATTTTGGTCTTGTATTTGAAATTTCATAGTTGCATCACGCATTTCCACTCAGTTCACAGCAGAAGATAACAGTTCACTGCAATTTTCCCTAGTTCCATCATTCCAATCCCAAAAGAGTAAGGTCCACTAAAGAATGAGATCTTTAGTGGGTGAGTTTTTAAAAGAAGCAGGAAAAAGGATTTTTTTTTTCTGATATGACAGAAGCAATAGATGGCAGAATGTATTCTGGGACTGTATTCTTTAGACAATAAAATTTGCTAACAGGATAATAAAGACTAAGGCTGTTTAATCAGACAGATTGCTTAGCTGTCCAGCAAGAAAGAATCAAGTGACCTTATGAATGACAATGTCTTAGATCTTGTTAAATTGTTGATAATTTTTGATTAGCAAAAATTCTATTTGAAGAGACAGTCTGCAAACAGGTGGAAACTGTGAGTGAAATGTCAGCCGTGCGGCTGCGTGGCAAGAAATGCTTTATGTACCTGCCCAGCGCTGAGGTCAGGACTCCCTGATCTGTCCTCATCAGTGATTCCCTTATACACTTTCCCCTCGCATGAAAATGGCAGATAAATAAAAAATATGAATAGCTTTTTACATAATTCTGCTACATTTTTAATGTCAGGGCCTTAAGTTATTATTTAAACTTCTGCAGTTATTATTTAAACTTCTGTAGGCATCCTCTGAAGGGCAATGACAAAGAAAAATGATTAATGAGATATCCATAATTAGCCTCCTGACATGCTCTCATCATTACTTGGTCCTGCCTACATTTTTCTGCTTCGGATCGGTGAAGTGTAGATGAAGTTCAGTCTATTCATAGATTCATAGAATCATAGAATGGTTTAGGTTGGAAGGGACCTTGAAGATCATCGAGTTCCAACCCCCCTGCCATAGGCAGGGACACCTCCCACCAGACCAGGTTGCCCAAGGCCACGTCCAGCCTGGCCTTGAACACCTCCAGGGATGGGGCTTCAACAACCTCTCTGGGCAACCTGTTCCAGTGCCTCACCACCCTTAAAGTGAAAAACTTCTTCCTAATGTTTAATCTAAACCTGCCCTCTTCCAGCTTAAAGCCGTTCCCCCTCGTCCTATCACTACATGCCCTAGTAAAAAGTCCTTCCCCAGCTCTCCTGTAGGCCCCCTATTCATCTAGTGTACAATACCTTGTTCCCCTGTAATAACTGCAAGACATTTTAGATATCTTCAAAGGTCAGCAATGTCACTTGAAAAAATGTGATAAATTCAACCTGCTAGGATCTGGCCTATGGTAGACACTTCTGTCTATGTGCTGAAATTGCACAGTACAAGGCTGATCCAACCCTCAGTATATTTATCTGCAAATAGTGCAACTTATGTGATGCAATATTGAGCCTTGGGTGCTTGAGATGGAGACTTTCTATGATTGGGTATTAAGCACGTGTGTGTCTCTGCACTTAAGTCCTGGCTTTTTATATTTTGAGAAAATCAGTGTTTTACAGATGCAACAACTACATATATCACATACAGACTCAAACAATAAGAAGACAACATACTTGCAGGTCTTCACTGTGCAGAAAAGATAATTCAGCTGGTTTAAAAATAGGCAGAAAAAAACTGAAGAAAAGGGAAAGACTATTATAGCATGTGTGGGTAGATTGCTAACATCATAGCAAAATCACTCCCCAATTTGATATGTTTATTGTCATGACCTTTAAATGACAAGTTCTCACTTGGCCTTGATGCTGTTCTGGAAAGCACAACATTAATTAACAAAAAACCAAAACCCCAAACCCAAGCCCACAATGAAAAAACCTATTCCCAGAATCCCTATACCAAAAAAAAAAAAAAAAAAAAGGAGGAGGAAGAGGTGATATATTTTGCTTAGAATAAACCTCATCTTCATTAGTGAACCAAGAAATGCATGTGTGCTTTCTTCTGTTCTCTTGCACGGAAATAAAGAGCAGTGGTATAAAGCTCCAGTGCCATTACAGGCAATTTACAATAGCCTATTTACACCAGCTGAGGAACTGGCTCATAATGTTGTTTAAATATGGTGACAGCCCAGAAGATTTTCTGATGAATGAGTCACCCAGTTGTGGAACCAAAATTCATTCCTGACCCACTATGGCTACTACATTTATATTATAAAGAAGGTCATGGTTGTTTTTATGTTGAATATGGTACCCTGAGGATTTAATTAAATGGGATTTAAAATTATGAATACCAGAGCCAGACAGGTCATATTGGATAATCCAGTTTTATTTTACAGTAATTGGTTACACAAGTTATTATTATATTATTTAGAACACCCTGATTCTCAGTGGAAGTCCTTGTGCATTTAATTAACCATGAGTACAAAATCACTTTAACAAACTGAAGCCATTAAGCCCTCCTTATATATTCTTTTCAAATGGAAATTGACAACAACCTTTTCATTTAAATTCTTAGAATTTTGTAGTTTTTAAATGAAGAAGCAAGGTAAATAATGCTGGCTTAATTACTGTTTTAGTTTTTAGTTCTAATTACTAGTTTGAGGTGGATATTTCATATTGGGATTTTGAGCTGAGGTTTTCGTGACTTGATTTTCACCTCTTCAGACTTTATGGGTAGCTTATCTTCCACTTTGTTAAAGTTTGCAGAACTTTAAGTTTCTAATCACAAGAAATGCTTGCTACAGTTTCTGTGGCTTTGCTGAGGTCTACAGATTTTGATGCATTTATAAAAAAAAGGTGAAAGACTGGTGATGGTAAGTTTTAAAGGACAAGAGGAGATTTAATCTTTACTTAACTGAAAGACCAGAAGATCGGCTTATTAGTGTGTACCTCAGCATGATGGTCAAGCATGATGAAGCACTCGGTAACTCCTTCTGGACCAGGCCAATCTTTTTTGTTGCTTTTGTTTAGATTTTTGAGATGCTGCTGACCACAGTTTTCAGTACCACCCCGTGGCAAACAGGATATTCAGACCGTAACATCAAGGCAGCCGTAACTCACAGACCTGGCCGAGAGTACAGGGTAGGTCAGTGACAAACCCACAGCAAGAGTTCACGTCCCTGCCAGTCTGCGATCCATATGGATATAGACAGCTGAGAGCAATATCACTAAGGGGTTTCTTTTCAGTCCTCCTTTTCACTAACTGCATTCTGCTCCAGCCTGTTTGGCTATGAAAAGTTATTTATCTGGGTTACCATCAAGAACTTGGTACAATGGAAGTGCTCTCTGGCACATCATAATGTGCAATATTAAACAGTGTTTACTCACATGTTCATTCACATCGCAGGTCTGCGCAATTGTGAAATATAAGCGTAGTCAAACCTAAATTCATTAAGAACCATAAAAGACAGGTTGCTATTTGTTCTGTTTGGCTAATTGTTCTATACGACTGAGAAATAGATGAGAATTTACTGGAGTCTTTTGATATTCAGTGTTGCTGTGTCACAGTACATTGAGAATAATGAATAGGACATTCACTTCGGAGCAAAGAACATTAGTTTCCTTACCCAGGAAACAAGGAAGCCAGCTGGAGAGGAGAAAATTGCCAGGTAGATTGTCGACATAAAGGCAAAGGTAACACGCTGACAATAACCAGGGGAAATATGAAGATAATAACAGAGGATGATAACAACCCAGCTGAGGAGGAGAGGGGGGTCTGGAAGATCAAGTGATCCCAAGCTGTGCACAGCAATTATGCAGATGAAGGGACACCTCTGCTCGCGCAGAAAGGAGCCGGTTTATTTCTCATGTAGCAGAATGTGTTAACTCCAGCCTTGTACTAAATAAGATCAGGCCTTGCTTTCTTCCTATTATCAGGAGTACGTATTTCTTGACAGATTTCCACACCGCTGCCTTGTTATTGTGGATGTATCATTATTTATCCCGCTTTGTCCTCCCTCCCCCTTCCCCTTGGCTGTGGGGCTCTGCAAGTTGCAGGCAACTGTCATGTCAGGTATATGCGAATCTGTCAGATGCACAATGAGGAAAGATGGAGCGATCACATCTCGCTGCCGTGTTTATTCTGTTTTCTGTCTCCAGCAGGCCTGTTCACAGCAAGACGCTTTCCAGAGCGGTTCCCGTGAAGGATCCCGGGAGGAGCGAGGATAGCTGCGGTAGGCGTACTGCTGCCCAGCAATGACAGAAACCTTGGATAATCTCCCTGCCTCCAGCAGCTCATCCTGGAGTATCTTTCCTCCATAACACACCTACTCCTCACAGCCTGTCCCAGCTCCTCGTAGCCATCTGCCATCACTGGCAGGTGAGGAGCAAGGAAGAGGAGATGAGGAGGGGGAGAAGAAGAAGGTCGGGGTTGGGGGCTGGCAGGGAAGAGCTCTCAGCAGTGGCAAGAGGGATGGGGGACATTTTGTCCTGCCTTGGAAAGCAGATTGCTTTTAACAAGTGTTGTTTACTATTTTTCTAATTCTCGAGCAGTGGTGGCTACACAACATTTTTGTCCATTTCTTTCCAAGCCATAGCAATTTACTTAAAAACAGTTTTCAAATGGGAAATTTTCCAAACTGTATTTCTTCTTTATCTTCTTCTGTTTTTTCTGCTTCTACTTCTTTTCTTCTATGATTTCTTGGTAATTTTTTGTTTCTTTCTTTGGGGTTTTTTGGGGGGGTGTTTTGGTGGGTGTTTTTGTTTTGTTTTGGGTTTTTTTTTGGTGTTTTTTGTTGTTGTTGTTGTTGTTTTGTTTTGTTTTGTTTTGTTTTTTAAAATAACTTCACTGGGACCAGGATTTGCACTCAAGATATTTTCTGGGCTAGGCTTAGATCAGCGCCCTGACTCGAACTTGAGTGACTCATAACCTCTTGTGACTTATTAAAGCTTGCTTTTGGAGAGAAAGAAAATTATTTAAAATGTGATAAAAGTCATTCAGCATTATACTGTATATTTATGAAGGTGACTCACACAGTATTTTGAACCTCAGAAACAGCAACTGTACCATAGAATGCAGAAGCTGAAATAATATAGCGACTGCTTTTATTAATTACTACGCTAAACAGACAGACCTGGTGTCAGACCAGTGCCTTGCTTACACATGCACTATAAAGATCTGCTTTTGCCAGCAACTATGCTCTTTTTTTTTTTTTCAAACTGTAAACCACTCTCCTTCTCCCAGACAAAATTTGCATTGGAGAAAGGATACAAGTATTCTCCCAGACCAATTTTCCATTGTTGGTTACTCACTAGTGGAGTTCTGGAAAAGATGAGGAACTGTGCCTAGCTAGCCACAGATTTTCATTACCATGTTCTGTTTTTACTAGAAGTCTGGGGAAAATTCGGGTCATTGACTTTGTAATGATAAGTCTATCTCCTCTCACACAACTCCTGCCTGTCAGAAAGGATGATTCAGGAGTGGTAGGCTCTGCTCAGAACCTCTGATGTACTGAGAAAGATAACCAGAACAGCAGCAGCATGGGAATGGTCACAGAGCACCAACACTGTAAATATTTTTGAACTGAACTTCTGTTTGCTGCTTTTTCTTTCCCTTTCTCACAGCTTAACCACAGAAATTAAGGGTACGCAACAATTTTGTGATTACAATGATGGATCCTTTAGCTCAGGTATTGCAAGTACTTCATATTTAATGCAGAATTCTGTCCATGGCTCTCCCTACCAACCCATGTTATTTATATAATCTGGTTATAGAAATTCTGTCAGCACCATGCCTTTTTGTCATGTTAAGCTCTCTAATAGTGAGAGCTTATTAACTTGTGCTTTATTAGATTCTGTGCCTTTACAACCAAGTCATTAGACACAACCATTATCCTAGTCTCCTTTCCTTTCTGTCTTAAGATCCATCTTCACCATGATACCCATGCTTAATGAGAGTGCTTAAGTAGACAGGCTGTAAGTGATTCATTTGTATCTCTTGTCCACTTGTTTTATGGAATAAAAAAAAAACCTTTAAAGCTTCCAGCTGAATGCTCAGCCAATAGGTTTTGCAATCTTGTGTTCCAATTAGTTGCCCTCAGGTTCAGCATCCTTCTTCCACACTGCTTTCTACAAACCCCGATGTACGTTGCTGTTGTCTCGATCGTAGTGATTTTGAGGCAAGGAATGTTTCCTGTTTATGTTCATACAATAATCAGCACAGCGAGGGCTCTGAACTAATTGGGGCATCTGGCTGCTACTTGCTTACTGCTAATATACGTTATATATACAGCCAAACATTTTGGATGGTTTAGTGGGGAAATTCTGTTTTTTCATTGTTGCTTATTTTTGCCACTACAGCATAGTTGTTTTATATTACCTTCATTAACAGGCACACGCAATGCTCAGTTCAGGCTTAAGATGTGGCAAGCACTTACTTTTGGAGGAGAACTGCATATCCAGACACAGCTAGTTCAGATTTTTTTTAAAAAAGGCAAGTGGAATCTTGTGTATGCATTCAAATTTTCTTCAGTAAAATCAGTAAATGGGCTTCCTGGAAAATGGATATTCTTTTTTCTTTCTTTCTTTCTTTCTTTCTTTCTTCATTTTTACCTTTAAAACTACAAATTTATACAGATTTTTGCTAATACTCTGATCTCACTCTGGTATCACACTGAAATGTTCATTAACTTGAATAGCTTGACAGGGGCTGTATTCTGGTGCAAGTAAAAAGAGGCAGCCTCCGACTTAAAAATAGTTCTCAAATTGGTCTTAGTCTGTTTCTATTCCATCTGACAGTCTTCACTGAGGCTTTTTAACTTAGTCTGGCAGGTTAGACTACACCAATAAAACCCTCTCAGAGGCCAAGGGGAAAAGGGTCTAATGTATGTGTAACAGCATGCTTTTCTACTGGTGATTTTGTGCTCCCAGTCCTGGTTAAGAAATCATTCACGACCATAGCAATGTTTCTGGAAATTAGTAAAATCTATGGGTACATGAAATCCTACTTTAGAAGCTGTGCCTTACAGATATTAAAAATGAATCTGTCATAGAACCATGAGTAGAGCTTTTTGCAAAGTGTTTGTTTGATGTATAGTTCCTCCCTAGAGAGAAGGGTATCCAAGAATGAGCTCTGAGTAAATGAGTGCACTTGGCACATCCGAGAATAATGTCAAAGCTTTGCTGGCTCCAAGGGGGAGCTCTGCTTTGACAAACCTAGTTCTAGTGCCTTTTGCTTACGATGGATTCAGGGAATTTGGAAATATATGAAAAGAATATATCAGTGCAATGATACCATGAGCAGAAGGCGTTCGTTAGCAGGCAATGGAAAAAGAACAAACAAGCTCTTGGTACGGTTTTCTTAGAAATTTGCTTTTTTTTTTTTTTTTTTTACCTGAATGTATGTATACATCAATCTCTCCAGCAAACAAAGAAAAATACTCCAGTTGAACTCTGTCTATACAGAATGATCCTGAAGTGTATTTTTAGAGGGAACTGGGTTATTATTTATATTTGTTGTGTGGATGCAGGATGCTCTGCCTAAGGTGCATTCATGATACGGAGAGACAGCTCTGACAGCTCACTTTCGAGTCCTGCAACTTTCAAGAGGAATCAGTCCATATTTTGCTCTGAGATACTTTCCATTAAGTCAACCAAAGTAAACACTGCTCGGGAGCCGCGTGTTTCCAGCTCATTGAAATACTAAATAGAAGCACCTGGTGGGTGGATTGTTTAATGCAGGCATAATCGATCGCTGGGAGTGACGCATGGCCGAGCCTCGTTGTGCTGGTTGTTAATTAAGCAGCCAGGCCGGGGGGCTGTGGGCAGGTGTGCCTGTGTAGCCAGCCTGCCTGGGGATTTATTTCTCCGGAGTTGCCTAGTGATGCGACGCAGACACTTGTACTCCCATGGCGCTCCCGGCCTCTCCACGCCTCACAAGACTTTCTGAATGCTCTCGGAGTGCAACACAGATCCGTGGCGAGAGAAAACAACAAATAGCCCCAGGAAGATTGAGTGTCACTGCTCTCGGATGTAGGGAAGTTCTGCTTGTATGGACATAAGGTGCCAGGCCCAGCTGGTTCTGCTGCATAAAAATGTGCAGATTAAAAACCTTGACGCAAAACGCTGAATGCCTTCAAGTCCCCATTGAATTGCCTTCCTGCGCAAACGGCACCCTGGTATGGTGACCCATGGCATCTTCCAGGATGTGACCAAAAGTGAGCATCTAAGTAGGATCTGTTACCAGAACTCCTCCAGTCCAGGCAGGTTAGCTCCAGAACTAGGATCCAAACACTAGGGAAGTGATGGTAGCATTTCCTTAGAGACTCAGTCTGATAAATAAAGGTGCTCGTGTGTTCCCGGGACTATCTACCTTTTTTTTTTTTTTTTTTTTTTTTTTTAAATAACTAGCTCCTGAGATAAAAGTATGTAAGTTATCCTGGCAGAAAGGAGCTCAGTTCTCTTCACCTGAGTGTGTTCTACTACTGTTTTACAGGACATGGGAACCACTGCAGAATCCTGTGGCTCTAACACAGAAGACCAGTTCCTCCAAAGGGTTCTTGTAAGTGCCGGCTCTGCTCTAGACAGTTTTGAAATCTGGGTGGCTGGAAAAAACCTGCCCCTGCAGCCTTGGTTCCCACACCCAAGGCCCAGAAAGCTGCAGAAGTTAACATGCACACCCCCGCAGTCAGCCACCTGCCTTCAGCTAGATTTCTTTGTGAGCAGAATTCATGAAATACCTTTTTCAGATGCTTGAACTGGTTAAAAGTTACATCCTGAGGTAAGCAGCCACCCAAAATAGGCACATTACAGTCCTGAAGTTTTCACAGTCCTTTGATAAAGCTTGTTTATATGGCAGCGTTACCTCAGTCCTGGTGGAACTGCAGGGGAGTTCAAGGCCTAGCGGAGCAGCTGGATATTGCATTGTATCTCATATTGATGGAATCTGTGTTTGTGGAAAGATTACACAGAAACAGAACTAGCACATGGGATTTGCTTATACTTCATCTAAGGCTACAGTGGAGAGATCCCAAACCTAGCTGTGGCTGAGGCAGTCGCAATATATTCTTCCAGTGTTTGATCATTGCAAACATATCTGTGACTTTTTCTGAGCTATAAAATACATGGGCAATTATTTTTACAGCCATGGTGCTTGGAGAGTATAACACGTGTATTTTTTTTTACTTTCTTGCACTTGAATGAACTGCCCAAGCAAATGAAAAACTTTGGAAGGAGCAGTTGATTTCTGTCACCCAAAGACGAATCTCGAGTTGAATATTAAGAAATGCATTGTATGCAAAGTCCTAATGCACAAAGCCTAATTTCCTGCAGTATTTTCTTTTGCAAAAATATTTTATTTTCAAAATGTATGTAAGCAGTATTAGCACTCTGGAAAGCATACAGAAGTTAACTTTTATTTGCAAATTAGACACTTACTACCAATGTTAGTCTGTAAAATACTTGGCTAGTATTCACAAGTGATTAAAGAATAAGAATTTATGAAGAAAGAATCTGTTTAGGGGAAGAAAACAGACCTTGTAAAAAACCTTTTAAGAGAAAGTTGTTTTTCTTAGACACAAAAATGAACACAGAAATCTGCTATCACCCATAAACTGGAGATTATAAATACAGCAGATTAGTCCAGATGGCAAACTCTAAAATGTGGTCCTGGGAGCCCTGTTTAGTAGCCACTTAATTTTAGACTCTGTTGACCTTTTTTGTTTTCTTATCGTGAGATTTTACATAAGCTCAGAATTAAACTTTTGCATTAAAATGAGTCATACTTCACCTGTGAGGTGTTCTGCTACAGAAGAAATCAGAAAAATTACATTTACTAAAGATATCTGAGTTGTAATAGACAGTTTGCTTTCTGCATGTTGTATCTACTCCTAAAATAACTTTTCAAAAGTATTTGGCTGTTATAATTCCTGTCTCTGCACGAGCACTTTCCCATTCTATCCTGTATGCAAACATGAGTTTGCAAATGCAATTTTTAAAAGCCGTTTTCAATGCTATATGCTGATAATGTCATTGGCGTTAGTTTATTCCTAAACATTTCCAGTCAAAAACAATATGCAGATATTTTCATTCTAACTCATCCTTGTTAAGTTGAATAATTTGTTTATTACAGTTAGGAGAAGAAAAGTAGTTTGTAACATGATACCAAAATAAGTTTTTCTGAATAACTGAAGCAAAGTGTTCATTTCTGCTCGAAGTGCCTGCACACCTCACTTATAGATTTGAATGTTGCTGAATCATTGTATGCACTTGTACTTTTTTGGTTCATTCTCCTTGAGGCTGATGTAAAGCCTGATGAATTCAATGTTCATTCTGAGTTTGGATTAGGTTCTTTTTCTTTTTGTTGTCTTTGTCGCTCCTTAAATTTTAAGAAGCAATGTACCCTTTCTCACCAGTTTCCCCCAGCTGAGCAGGTGCTGAAAGGTTCAACTCCTGTAACTGCTGCTGTTGTTTCTGTTAATTAGGCCACAGCAAAATCTATTCCTTTTTTTTTTTTTTAACAAGAATGGGGCAGAATGATGCATTTTTCTCAAGGGATATGTCCATTTTCTATGCATGAATGCACTATCCAAATCTTTGCCTAGCACATGTGTCAAACACATTTGTCTCATCTAGTAGAATAATTAAATCACAGCAACTTGTACTGTAGAAACAATGAATATTTTTTTTCTAGATTAACTAACTTCTTTTCTTGAATGAAAAGGTTACAAAAATTTTATGTGTATAAGTTCTTAGACACCAAAGAAAGCAAGCATATCTTATGATTAAGAAATATTTTTATTTGAATTTTCTTTAGAGGATAAACCTTGTTGGCATCAAAGCCTTTGGATTTCTACTGGACACTGAACTTGAAATTTCCTTGAAGATACTTCCTACATGTGTAAGTTCAAATATTATTCAAATACCTATTTCAATCAGTTTTTAACTTCAGCACCCAAAGCTGCATAAATGTATTCATGAAAGTGCTATGAGGAACCATATGTACAGAAGTATTTGCAGGGTCAAGCTACTAGGTTATACAGTATTTTGGCCTCTGACAGTTTGAAAATATAGTAGTTAGTTTCTGAAAGCATTGAAAATATCATTGTGCATTTATCAAGTTGTTTTTTGTTTTATATTCTTCAGTAGTGAGTTTCATTATTATCTTGTTATCTGGGGTATTTCCACTATGAAATCCAGTCTGTGCTGATAAATAGGCACTCACAATTTTGATACATTTTACTGTTAGTGGAGAAACCTAAGGGCAGAGTCTGCTTCCTCTGATATTTTAACTCCTTGATGTTAGTGATTGTTGCAGTATTCTGCTGGGTTGATTTGGATTGGAGTCTGACATTTGGGAGAAAATAGGTAAGAGTCCCCAGAAAAGTTAGATGCAAATAGTAATGCCATCCCATCAAATTCGTATTCCTTTACAAGTCTGAGATGTTAACAATAAGAAGTGTAAGGTTCTCTACTAATTTCTGCTAGTGCTAGAAAAATAGATATACATAAGTTTGCAAATTTCTAGGTAGCAGGGAGATTTTTACTTTAACGCAGCTTCAGGGAATAGTTATACATAAACACCATATGATGCATTCATATTTCCTGCTAAAACTCAGGCTGCTGACATCAGTAGGTACTGGAATTGAAATTTATACAGTAAAAGCTGCACCGCAACAGCGCAAAAGCACTGCGACAGCGAGACGGAGGGATGAAGTCAGGAAAATATGAAGTACTCAGTCTGATGCCCCTAGCAGTAGTGAAAACACTTGCACTGATCACAAGTGAGTGCTGGATCAGGAACTGAGAAAAAGATTTTGGAATAAGGAGTAAGGGTAAGAAGAGAGAGGGCAAACGTCAAACCACTGGGGTAAGGATGTGAGCTCAGAACCTTCCCTGTCTCCGGTGTTTTACCTGTGTGTGTGTTGGTATGTGCGTGTGATTAAAAGAGTAATTTTTTTTATTCCAATTTATAAACATTGGTTGATTTGTATACATATTTGAATACAGACGGGGGGTTGCATTTTGCATATAATCTTCAGTACATTCACTGCAAATGCAGACTCCTCTATTTTTTATTTCATTTTTCCATTCTCACTTTAGAATATAATTAGCAAGGTCTAATTTTTCAGCTTCTGGCTATGTCAGATAAGTGACAAGTAGCTACTTGTCTATCAATAAATGCTAAGAAAAGTAAAAACTCTGGATTCGAAGCCCAGGTTGGGGATAGCTGCTGAGTGGTACGGGTTCTTTTCTCTGTCGGGGAGACAGGCTAGTAAAGAATCTAATTTTGGAAGCTGTGCAAATTATTTATGTCCTCCAGCATATTTTATGCAGTTCCTGAAGTAGATGACTCAGTTTTAAGTCTGCTTGGAGACAGGGGTTTAATGTAGATGGCTCCTTGCTTCGTTAAGCAGCCTGTGATCCTACCTACCCTTGTGAGAGGGCCTTTGGTGTGTTTGCATCCAAGAGGCTGTGGGAGACTGGAGTAACGTACATACAAGGCAGATGCAGAGCTAGTTCCACATCCTGTTGTTTCCACATGAATTGAGCCTGAGAAAGCTTTGATGTTGTAGAAACTGGGGAAAAGGATTATTTCCTGAAGATTTAAGGACACCTACATTCCTCAGCTGATGCACTGGAGAGTTAATAAGTCATTTGGACATTGGTAGCATAGCTTTAATTTTCGCTCATTGTTACGTAGCGTGTGCTGTATTCTAGGGGTTGTTGAAGGAACAGCCGCTACAGAACATCCTTGAGCCCTTAGGCAAAAATTTAAGAAATGCAACTGTAATTGTCCCATGGCAATTTAAAAACAAAATATGAAAAGTACAGGACCCTCAAGAAAATACTAGTTTTCTCAAAAAAATACTGAAGTACTGAAAAATGCTTTCTGGAATTGGTAATGTTTTGATGCAATATGTCAGGTATTCATTTTTCTAGAGAAAAATCAAATTCATTTGTGAAAGGTGTTTTTCACAGCTACGGCAATATAATGGAAGTCTCTCAGATCTTCATTAAAAAGTAGGCTGATCAAAATGTTTTACATATTCTATGCCCTTGTTTAAAAATGTTTAACTGATTGTGTTTCTGTTTGTAATAGATTTTTATCTTTCTCTGTAACTGCCTGGCATTCTGGTTTCAATTTGACTCTGTTTTGTTTGGCTTCCTAGAACACACAGCTGATAAAACATAAAAATAGTGAGTTTGACTTGAAAACAATATTGAGTTCACTGTTCACTGGAAGTTTTACGCCTACCACACATTTGAGAAAATGTTTCCTTGTCTCTTTGGTTTCATAGAATCATAGACTCGATCCTAGGATGGTTTAGGTTGGAAGGGACCTTGAAGATCATCGAGTACCAACCCCCCTGCCATGGGCAGGGACACCTCCCACCAGACCAGATTGCTCAAAGCCCCATCCAGCCTGGCCTGAAACACCTCCAGGGATGGAGCTTCCACAACTTCTCTGGGCAATTTATTCCAGTGTCTCACCACCCTCAGAATGAAAAATTTCTTCCTAATATCTAATCTAAATCTACCTTCTTCCAGTTTGAAGCCATTCCCCCTCGTCCTATCACTACATGCTCTTGTGAAAAGTCCTTCCCCAGCTCTCCTGTAAGCCCCCTTTATGTACTGCAAGGCCGCAATAAGGTCTCCCCAGAGCTTACAGGGTTTTACCACATATTTCCATGCTGGTTGTGACAAGTAACTCTTAAATTTGTTTTTAGATCAGAGAGAGCTCCAAGATGCTTTGAAGAGTTCGTGACCAGCTGAGAGACAGGAAAGGGCCTTGTTGCCAATGCTTTCAACATATAACCTCACTGTGCATTTTTTCAAAATGTAAAAAGATTGTTATAGACACTGTAGAAAGGGTACCTACTGGGGATGATCGTTTGAGGATAAGTTGAGCGTTCATCTTTATTAATATAGTTATTAATACAGAATGATTGCAATTACTCTTTCTGAAAAGGTTTTATTTGGCTAATGAAAGCCAGGAATAAGGTTGCCTAACAATGCCCTAGGGCTACTTTGAAACGATAGTTATGTCCCAAAATACATTATTCTTAAAGAAAATGTATCTCCATGTATTTGTTTTATGCTTGGTGTAAATGAAGCATCAACTGAACAAATTGCAGCTGCTATTTTCCTAACATGATTAGGATTCCTTTCATTAGAAAAGCTGATTTCTAATAAATGTAGCCTCCAAAAAAATACTAAAGGACACATTTTCTAAATATGAAATGGTCTACTTTTCAATAATGCTGTGCCAAAAGAGGATCTTCAGTTAAATAACAAATTTTAAAAGTTTGTTTCATCAAAAGGGAAACAAAAAAGTTCATCAGAAGATTCAGTATGGTGGTTACCAAAACTAACATTCAAACTACTGGACTATTAGACAAAGGATGCCATGGGAGGCCACACCACTCTCATCTTGTAGCAGACTAAGCTCATCTAGGAGCACCAGCTATGAGGAACACAGAAGAAGGATTGCTTATTCTGTGTACCAGGTCTAGAAATGAAGCTAGTATTTAGCTACCCAACATACATAGCACAAACACTGCCAAATCTAGGCATCTTGGCTGATACAAATATATGGAGCTAGAGCATTTAGGTATCTCTCACATTAGGGATCACCTAAATTGGAGGTTCATATAGGGTATCTTTATTTGCAGTCAGGCAGTGTTTGGGCATCCAAGAGGGATGGGAGCAAAACAGAATAGAAAATTTTCTGATTAACAGTGTGTTTATAGAAGGATGAAGTCTTAAAATCCGAGTCTTACAGCCAGAGTTCTTCTTTAGGTATTCTCTTGTGAAAGGTGAGGCAAGAGGGCTGAGAAGTAACAGAACAAGGAGCATCTACTCCAAGGCAGGAGTTACATAGTGCAAACCCTGTAGTTTCTGCTCAAGCTAGCCTGCCAGAAATGGGCAGAATAATAGCACTTTTTATCTGACAGAGGATAATGTAAGAACTGAGAGAGTATATATATTAAAGATTAAAAAGAGCTCAGATACTAAGTTAATAACAAGAAATTAAAATGGCTCCAAATTACAATTGTATCACTTGGCAAATATGAACTGGGAAGGTGACTGAAGGAGTTGCAGTACCAGATCATGGTCCCAGTGACCAGTTCACATAGATAAAAATAAATCTAAGGCTAGAACTAGGCCTTTTATTTATTACGGTGTTGTCCTGGTTTGAGGTAAAACAGGACCAATTTTGTTCAGTAACTTTGCTTCTTAGCTGGGCCTCTTCTAACTACTGAAATTAACAGCATATTGTGCAGACACTGTTTGCTCTCTCAGAGTGATAACACCTATGTTTATAGCTGATGCCACAGTATGGTATGCAGAAAGGCTCCTGCTTATACTTATTGCTGTAACACCCAATGTCAGCTAACTTTGTTAGTTGCCCCGTTGGAGGGTTGGAAGCGGAAAAGCACAGTGGGGAGGAGCGGACAGGACAGGTGACCCAAAACTGACCAAGGGGATATTCCACCCCATCTGCATCATGCTCAGTATAAAAGCTGAGGGATCAAAGGCTGGCTGGCTCTCTTTTTCTTCAATGGCCAACATCTGAGGAAGACTCTGTCTGTTCATCTGCCTTTGATCCCGATCCTGAATGCAGATCTGGAATCCAGTTCTCATCCGTCACAGTGTCCAGTCTGGGACTCTCCCAGTGCCAGTCAGTGTAGTGATTGCCATCCTGGGAGTTTGATAGGGTTTTGTATATATTTCATTATTTCCTTTTATTTTATTATTAATATTTCATTAAAGTAGTTTAGTTCCTTCTAAACTCATAAGTCTCTTTTTCCCTCCTCTGCCTCTCTCTTTGAAGAGGGGTAGAGGGGAGCATCTGTCAGTCCTGTCTGGGGTCCCCCACATCCCCAGTAGCCAATTTGGTCTAAACCACAACAGGTGTAAACATCCATGGTTAGCCTAAAATAACCTGAGTGTTTCCTTTCAAATAACTTTATCTTAAACTACATGGTCCTGCCTTCACTGACCATCCTGTATGGGTATATTTTGGTTTAGATTAGATTGGTTTTTGGTTACAGAGGTTACATTTTGTTTTTCAGAGAACCTGTGGTCCTGAACGGGAAAATGAAGAGTTAATCCAGAAGGAAGAGCTGAAATTTAAAGACAAATTGTCTGAGAAATTATCCTGCTGTGAAATGATTGCTATTTCTTGTTTGTATATCAATGGTGCTAATGAACTCCGTACAAAGTCCCAGTGTATTTATACCCACATGTTCACTTGGTAACATAAATATGAGCCCATCCAAGATCCACCTTATTAGTGGTGTGACAAACACTATGCAAATACAAGTGTATGGCTTCCAGAGAGGGGCTGCCTAATTATGCTTGTGCCTGCCTGCATGGCTAACATTCCTGTCACCCAACCTTATAGTATGTGTTTGCGTGTGACCTGGTCACCTGAGGCTGTCTTTGCAATCAACAGGGAAAACCAGAAACTCTGAGGGTGGGATATAGTTGGTTGCTTATGACTAGAGGCATCACATTTTGGAATGCCAATCTTTTGTAAAGGGAGTCCAGGGTTCATTAAATCCATTTGGTCAGATGTGACCCATCAACCATGAGTATCTAATTAGCCTTGGCTTTTACATACAGACAGCAAAAAGTCTATCTCTGTCTGAGAAAACTGTCTAATTAGGTAAAGAAGGAAAATAATAGTTTGGTTACTTCCAACATATTCGAAACTTTTGCTAAGTAAACAAAACTTGGGAGTATTTTGATTTTTACTTAAATCATATTCTTCATAACCTTTTTTTTTATCCAACATCTTCTGCTGGTATTGTCATGGAGACCAAAACTGTTAATGTCATGCAATCCTATAAAATATACAGAATGAGTATTGTGTCTCATAATTCATAAAGCCAAGTTTATACAATGTCACAACCCTTACAAAACAGAATTATAGCTGTACCTTTGTTGTCATCTTCGAACTTTGGACATTTACTGGGTATGTCACTGACTAAACTGAGCAAAAAGATTCAATGTTTAAGATTACTTATGCATGTTCAATATTCATTTGTTTAGTAGAGAAAAACACACTCCTCTGCAGTGGGGTTATTTTGGTTGTAATAAAGAACACAGTTCGAGTAATCTCAGTGCACGGAACAGCAATGTAATTGACAGCTACATAATCAGTCTAAAGTGTGCTTGCTAGGATGGGTGAAATTCCTTTGGGAATCCAAATGAGATCTGTATGGCTTCTGCACTCAGTGTTTTGCTACTTTGCATCACAGAGCCTGACATCAATATTTTACATCAAGAGGAAAATGATAGAAACTCATGTTGCCAGTGTCCATCTGTGAAGCATAATGCAGATTTATATTTTCAATTAAAGCAAGAAACCACAGTTTTGTAAGACCAGCACTCACAAACACATGTGTAGAAGAGGTTGCTTTTGTGAGTAGCCCCTACAACTTCAATCAGACTGAACACAGTCTGATTCTAATACGGGCGAGCAATAGGTGGTTGTCTTATGGGAACTTGAGTTCTGGGCATGAATAGCGTGGTCTTGCATATCTAGCTGTGGTGATTTACGACAGTACTGCCCCAGCTGTTCCCTTGAATTTTCAAAGCAAAGCCACATTTACTATTTACTGCAAATGTTGTTGCTCATCCTCAATGATAAGTCCACTCACATAATTTAAAAAAATCCTTTGGTGGTGACTCAGACTAAGCCAGATGACTTTGAACTGAAGATGCACCAGCTCAGGCCATTGGCATGTCTCAGACGTAGAACTGATGTTCTCAGGAAAGAGACAGTAAGAACGAATCTTGGACAAAAAGTTAAACCCCTATAACTGCAGAAGTAAGACCTTATTTAGACATTCTAAGTCACACCATGTGTATGTCAGGACTACTTCCCCTTCAGTCATGCAGATATAAAACTAATCCACTGCTTCATTTCCTTGTTCACCTGAGACATAGACATCAGAGACAAAATCCAGCAGCTCCTTTGCTACTCTACCATAAAAAGAGAAGATCCAAATTTGCTAGGATGAGACTTAAGACTGTAATGTACACTATACGGTTTGGACCTCTGTCCAGCCATTGCACTGGTTTTATGCCCGTGAGCATCACTTGTATGAAGTTGTGCTTTAGAAAGGAATGAAAATAAACTCCTCTCTCCCTGGAGTATCCAGGTACATTACTTAGGAAGTACCAGATATTCCCAGATGTCTTTAATCCTGCTTTTAATTCACTCAGCTGAAATATATTAAATATGTGAGTTAAAGGGCATGAGGTGTAAAGAGAATGAACAATGAGCATTCACACTTGCAAGCATGTCTATCATTAAAAAAGTGTAGATAGATTTTTCTTATATTCAAACAATGTGATCAGCATTGTAAAAGACTCTGTGCCAAACTACGTAGCTTCTATGGACAGAATGAACTGAAAATCTGAGGAGATAATTAATAAGACTATAAACATGAAAAAAAAAATCACTGCTAATTCATTTCTGAAAAAGAGGCGCATATTCTAGTGATGAATTGATGTAATTATATTAACATTTCCTAGGCTCTTTTAAAAAGTTACCACTACTCACAATACAGGAATGCCATTGTTATATTTCTAACTTGGCAGTCTTACAAACCTTGTGCAATAGTTTCACCCAATATTTATCCTCTCCTAGTGAGTCAGCTCGATTCAACTTCAACTAAATATCATTCTTACCATTCTTTTACTTACACACTGGAGTGTGCATTTTCACTCTGCAAACAGATTAGGAATATGCATTCTCTCACTTTGTGATTAAATTGCAAAGGATCCTCAAACCGTCATAGAATGCAGTCCTACACCCCATTTAGGATTCTTTTACAGAAAGCATTAAGAACCAGTACATCACCATTGCCAGCTCCTTGGCTGGTACTGATGTGTGAACTGTGACGGTTTTAACAGATCTCTGTCCCCTCAAGCCAGCTGAGGCCTTGTTGCACACTTTCACAAGTGGATGACTATCAATTAGAGTTATAAGCGCTCAGCCCATTTGCATAGGCTTTAAAACCAAGCTATTTAATTTGGTTGCCTAAAGGTAGGGATATTTATTTTGGCTGAGTGATCTAGGGTTATAAAAATGGAGATTAAGTAAGATCATATTGCCCATACAGTGTTATGACCACACTGAGAAAAATATACTCCACTCAGCAACATCAGAGAGAATGCAAATTCCTGTGTGAATTGCTGTGTTTTATGGCGAGCAATCCAAGTAACTTACTGCAGTGTCAGAAAGATGGCTTTGGTGATAAGCCAGTCCAATAAAGTTAATTCAGTAAACAAATATTAAGTAAAAACTACTGTCAGAAATACATGAAGTGCTTTTTCCCTCTACTTCTCCTGGAAAGTCTGTCCTTTGGCAGGCAGCTATGCACAGTGTGCAATTCATCTGTCTGAAAGGACAGCTGATGTCACCTCCTGGCCAGCTGGCAAGGTGTTACTATGCACGCAGACGCCAGTACATTCCTCTCTGAGGGAATAAATCAGACAACTGGCACCTGTGACACTGATGTCCTTTCAAACATTTCTCCGTTTGTGCAATTCAAACTGTAGTGGAAGGGCATAGTTAGGATCTCTCCCCTTTGCTGCCACTCCTTGCCTTGAGAGAAGGCTGTGAAAATGGCACATTGAGGCAACCTGGTGTGGAAAATAGTTTCTTCCCATGCATAATCAACCAGGACTAGAAACTCCTCCTTGGAAAAAAGGAGATGAATGGTGAATATCCGTAATCCTAGGGACTGACCTGATTGAACATGGGAGCAACATTAAGCAATAAGGTTCATGTATGTCACGTAGGCTGTGACATATTTTCTTCTTTTATTAGAGAATACTTGAAGCAGTGTCTATTTGACGAGACCCCTTCTTACCTTAACATATAATTAATAGCACAATGGGAAATAGAGTTGTCAGTATCAGTGGTCTGGTACAAAATGCACGTTCACTCCATATTTTTTGACCTCTTCCAACTTCAATGCCCTCTGTAAAGATGCATTAGACTTGAGTGAAAGAAATCCACATACACCTGTCTCCCAGAGCCTTTCACGTATTTCTGATACATAATAGCTAGAAGCTGGCAAATGAAAGACAGTGCCCGAGGCCTCTGAAGCTTGAACTAAGCCCACTTTTTATTCCACTTATGTGAGAAATCCTAATAATTATCACGTACAGGTCAAAAAGATTTGTGCTGGGCAAAAAACCCCGTGAGAGTGCCTGACAACTTCAACCAAAGACTGCAGCTTGAAAGCAGAACTACCTACCTCCTTTTATAACAACGATTAAGTATTTTAGATTACATAAATTTTAATATCGATAAAATACATCAATAGCCACTTTAAGTTTTTAAGGGATCATTTTATTTCTACAGAGACATACACAATTCATAACATCTGAAATCTAAAGTAGTTTTTGACAAAAGTTCTAGCAGCTCCAGGGAATTTTTCCTGCACTTTTCTGTTAACCAGTGTAAGTTACTGTGGTAATACAAGTGACTTATGGTGTAAACACTTGAACAAATGGCATTGTATCTTCTGACCCATGATATACACTCTCCTGATGCTATGCTTCTCCTTCTCCTGTGCTTCTACTCTGCTGTAGACATGAGGTATTTCCAGTTATGAGCTAACAGAAAATGTAAGCCCTCTAGAATTAACTCCAATCACCTCACATTTTGTCTAGGCTAAGAACATGCACAGGGATGATTGCACAAGATGTGTTGATGTGTGGCTGCTGCTGTATTTTCTTCTAAGGGTGTAAGAAAAAGAATGGTTGTGGGAGCTTATTGCAGGCAGTCACGGTCTCAGGCTGTAGCACCGGTTTGAAAATAGGCTTGTCTATTAACACAGTGGTGTTCTAAACATTATGTTATGGTTATACACACTCTGCCTAGCCTAATGAATATTTAGTTATTCATCTTGAAGACCCCCTGCTAAGGGCTCAGGACATTCAAATGTAAGACACCTGCACAACAAGGAAATTGAGCTGGAGCCCCAACACCGAAGCCGACCGTGCTAGTCCTTACAGTCCTGCCAAAAGAGGCAACACTAGCTCCTGCTCTGCCTGCTGCATGACCCAATCCTACAAAAATATAGATAGCAGATATCAATCAAAAATACAGATTGCCCGCTGGTGATCCAGCACAGTTTTTATTTGTAACTCATTAAAGGCATAATACTGGTGTGTTATCAACATTGTTCTAGCTACAAATACAAAACACAGCACTATGAGGGCTGCTATGAGGAAAGTTAACTCCATCCCAGCCACACCCAATCCAACCATAAAGATATCAGACATTTCTGGGGCACTTGGAAATGGCCGGGTGACTCACAACAGATCTTCCAACATGCTTTGACCTTCTGGATTCCTTAGGTAGCCTACAATTTTGCCTTTTGTTTAAAAATGTCTTCCCTGACATACCCAGAATGGCTGCCCAGAAACTCTGTGGATCCTGCTTCATTAATAATGAACCAACTCCAGCATACTAATGAAGGAAATATCACACACTTAAATGGACTTTTTAATTTTACTCCTCACTTCTTTGCAAATTTAGGGTGTTGCAGGTGTGTCCAGAAACAGAATTTTGTTTCCTGTGGAAGCATTCTGGTGGAAATTTAGGATAAATGAGTGATAACATTTCATTTAAGTTTCATTCAAGTTTCAGTGGGACTTACAATGACAAGTTTATTTCATAATTTTGTATGTCTAACTTCCCCCCTGCCCCACCTCCCACCGAAGCTCTATGGGTCATACCTAGAGGGACTAAAGGAACATTTTGGGTTATATAGTTCTTTGTTTCTGTCAATCAGACCATCCAAAAGCTCTGTCTTATTAACACTGAGGATTTTTCTGTGATCTCAGGACTTTGACATCATAGTTTATAAGAAATTTTATGCTGAACTTATTCTTGGACTGTGTATATGTTTATCCCTGTATTGGAATTGGTTAGAATGCGAAGCTTTTCTCTGTTGATGATATTTATTCTCCTTTTCTCACTTCCCTCACTCTGCCTGTGTATTTTTAGGAAACAATCAAAACTCCTCTCAGCTTTTTCTTTGCTATGCTAAATAAGCCATGCTCTTATACTGTCCTCTCACATGGCAGTCCTTCCACCATAATGTTGCTACTTGTGGCTCTTTTCTGCTCTCATTTGATGAGGTTTTCTCTGTCCCAATCTCATTTTTCAGTCACCACTTACCCGGATCTTTAAGGCTCAAGTGATGAGCCACCGCATTCTGCACTGGAGTTCTGCCTCCCACAGTGTGGGTTTGCAAAGGCAGGCTGAGGTCAGCAGTAGTTAACGATACTACTCTCTATTGCTGTAATGTTTGCATTTACTTTGAAAATACATATTAAACAGAAAGGAACAGGGTACAGACACACTACAAACAAGAAGGTTCTCCATTCAATACCCTGTACATAAGGATCAGTTAGTAGGATTAGATTTACTAAGCACAGATAAAAGGCAGGAATAGAAAATACTGATAAGATTTTGCCTCCTTCTCCTTCTGCCACCTCTCTCCCCCCACCCCCACCTAAATAATAATTTCAATACTCAGTTTCTGGGAAGAAAGCTCCTCAATACACTTTTTTTTTTTTTTTTAAATATATAGAGATACATGTAAGCCATTGCCCATCTGTTTTAGGTGCTGGGTAAAAGGAAGATTTCTGATTGAGGCCCTTGAGTAAAATAAGAGAAATGATCTCCACCAGCCTATTTTCCCTTCAACCTCTGGGCAGCAGAGAGGTGCACCATGTTCTTCTGCACTGTCCTAAAGACAGCCCCAAGGCTGATCTCAAGACCAAACGCACATATCATGCAGACAATGATCTTGCAAACCCAGCCTTGTGAGAAACCAGGACACATACTCTGGAGTGTACAAACCACATGGCTCCCAACATGCTGACATATTCCTCTACATAGAGTAGGCAGTCTACAGGCATGGAACTGTATGGATGGGCAAGGAGCTAGGAAAGTCCAGAGGCTTCTCTTTGGAGAGCATGAAGGTGCAGCAACTGAGTTTTGACCACTTTTATTTTGTGAATTTCTTCTTTGTCTGCCTCTGGTGCTGCTCAGTATTTCCTAAGAAGTAGTAGCGACATATAACTCATATAATTCTTGACTGTTTCTCTTCTGCCCACATGATCTGTAACTGTAACTGTGAAGTTGAACAATCTTGCTAAACTCCTTTGCAGAAGGTTCTCACCAAAACTGTGAGCAGGACCAGAAGCTCTGGGATTTCTGTGTACAACCTTAAAACTACATTGTACTTGGCTTATACTTGCTTCCTATTTAGAATCATGTGAGTTAAAAACAACATTTCAACAAATAAGCACTGGAATTTTAATATGTGAAAAAAGATGGATGCTATCAGTCCTGTCGCTTGCCAAGGCAAATTTCTGAATTACCAATAGAAGAGAGTGTCAGTGATTTTTAAGCTCTGCATTTGCTATATGAATACAGATTAATTGGTGCCTACAGGGCCTTCACGTAAACACCCACTAATCTGTTAAAAAAAGAAGTATGAATGATCCTGCTCACTAATAGGAATTTCCTCAGGGACTTCAATGAGAGTTGGATTAGGCAATGAATGCTTAGAGCTTCTTCTGCTAAACATCAGCACAGACTCCTTTTTGTGGGGGGTGGTATTTTTCTACCACTAATATAGAGTCAATGCTTTAGGTTTGATAAAGCTTTTATTTTTACAGTAAATATCAAAAGATAATGAGATTGTGGGAGTTTGGGGTTTTTTTGCCAAGTTTTCAAAAGGCTGTTTCTAGCCTCTTACTATGTGAAATGCTGGCAGATTTCACAAGGTCTTTGCATGATCCTTCATTGCTAAAATCCTTCCTCAGGTCTTCAGATATGTATTTCTATATAACTGTGCAGAAACTACAAGTTTTACAAGACCTCTGCATTAACCATTCAACAATGAATTTTGACATTCTGAAGGTAGATTTCAAAAAGCTTGACTTAAAGACCTCTGCATTGGAGGAATTTCTACTTTCACATTTGTAGCTAAGATGTTGCAGTGTTATGCAGAAAAAGACCAGGACTGTGATTCTGGGATCTGCTATTTTTTCTTGGTTAAATAATGATTTTTGCATGCCTAGAAGATGTGTGAAATAAGTGAGGTCTTTTTTCTCCTGAGTTGGATTTGATCAGCAAGCTGCAGTCTTTAACTCATTAGGTTACAGTAGCTATAAGGCTTGAGGGCTGAGAGGGCCTCTGTGGTGTTCTCTTGGAACATGTTTCTGGGAACCTGAAGGCAAAGAAGGTGATTAGGAACAGTCAGCATTAATTTACTAAAGGTAAAACACGCCTGACCAACCTGATTGCCTTCTACAATGAAATGACCAGATCTGTGGATGAGGGGGACAACAGTGCGTGTCATTAACCTGGACTTTAGCAAGGCTTTTGACACCATCTTCCACAGTGTACTTGTATTAAAGATAGGATGTTAACAATGGGATGAGTGGGTAAAAAATTGTTTGGATGACTGTGCTCAGAGGATAGCGGCTAATGTTTTCTTCTCTGCCTGTGTGCTGGTAAGAAGTGGGATACTACAAGGGCCTAGCCTGAGACAAATTCTGTTTAACATCTTTATCAGTAACCTGGAGAAGGCAATGGAGTGTGCTTTCAGCAAGTCTGCAGGTGAAATAAAATTGCAGGGGCCTGGGGGGACACCAGTAGGCATGCTTGAGCACAGGGCTGCCATCCAGAGGGGCCTGGACAGGCACCTGGAAAGGAATCACAGAATCATAGAATGGCTTAAGTTGGAAGGGACCTGAAGAATCATCTAGTTCCAACCCCCTGCCATAGGCAGGGACACCTCCCACCAGCCCAGGTTGCTCAAAGCCCCATCCAACCTGGCCTTGAACACCTCCAGGGATGGAGTTCTCTGAGCAATTTGTTCCAGTGCCTCACCACCCTCAGAGTGAAAAATTTCTTCCTAATATCTAATCTAAATCTCCCCTCTTCCAGTTTGAAGCCATTGCCCCTCATCCTATCACTACATGTCCTTGTAAAAAGTCCCTCTCCTGTTTGCAGTGATGCAGGCTGGAGACTGCTTGGCTAGGTGCAGCTCCATGGAGAAAACCCGGGGGCCTTGGCAGACAGCAAGGTGGACATGACAGTTAGTGCACGCTGGCAGCAGAGAAGGTCAAGAGCAACCTGCGCTGTATGAACAGCAGCATGGCAGTAGGTAAAGGAAAGCGATTATTCTCCACTTGTTAGACCCCATCCACATACTGCATCCAGTTTGGGACCCTCAAATCAGGAAAGGCATTAAAAAACTGGGGCGAGTTCAGCAAGGGGACACTGAGATGACTGAAAAATCTGCCCTGTGAGTAGATACTGAGGGATAAGGCTTGTTCAGCCTGAAGAAGGGACTGCTTCAGCCCTCTCATACCTACAAGGAGCTTAGCATGAAGTTGGAAACACTTTCTTCACAAGAGGCATACATCAAAACAAGATGTGTTCAGAAACTTTTTCCATGTGAAGGCATTCAAGCAGTGGTTCAGGCTGTCCAGAGAGGTTGTGCAGTCTCCATCCTTGGAGTTTTATGAGACCTCTGTATAAAAAGCTCCAAGCAACCTGGTCTGTTCTCATAGTCTGACCACAATACTGGCCCAGCTTTGAGGGGCAGGGTGTGGCAGGAGCTTGCCAGGGCACAGGGCAGGACCCAGAAGCCGGGGTTGTTCTCCCCACCCAGGAGCAGGGCAGATAGGGCAGAGGGGGCAGGGGGCCAGGCAGGGCAGCACTAGCCCTGGGCTTTGGGCACCTCCCTGGGGACGGGGATGGGATGAGCTGAGCTGAGCTGAGCTGGAATGTCAGTTCATGGGCAGGGACACAGGTCCATGGCCTGTGTTCAATCACACACACAGTGGCAATAAAGCAGGCGGGAGCCAAGAGTGAAAGTCTCAGCTCAGAGCAGCTCCCTGGGCTGGGACAGGCCCTGGCCACAGCCTTCCCACCAACTACTGGGGCTTCTTCCCTCAACCCTCAGCAAGGCAGCTCTGCCCTGCCCTGAGCCCCTTCTTCAGCCTGACCTCCTCTAGGGCTAAGGGTGTGCTCAGCACCCTCACACAGGGGCTGGACTAGGTGACCTCCGAGGGTCCCTTCCAACCTGAGTTATCTGGTGATTCTACCATACATATGTTGTCAGATCTTAACACCAAAAAATGATAGTCATTAGTGTCTACCAATGAGCTCTTCAATGTGCGTGCATGATGAGTATTCTTAGTGGGAAGGGTAAAGAACAGGGCGAGGAGACTGAGAAAGTTAAGAATTCACCTTCCTTGCTGACAAACAAAAGGATTTTAGAGAAGATTAACATTTTGAAAGACAATATTTGTTCTGTGACTTTAAGATACTTTCACAATATTAGTTGGTCATATCTCACAATGTTCCTGCAAAGGAGGTAAGAGTTGCTTTATTGCTTTTAGGGATGGGAGAATACAGATGCAGCAAACTTGTGTGACTCAGATATGTGAAGATGATATGGCAAAATGGGGCTAGAGTATGAAATCTCAAGCCTGCTCTCTAGACAGCCCAAGGGCCCTCAACTTCCAGCCCAAATGAACAGCAACATCTTACTCATGTATTCTTTCTCCAGTAGCACCCTATTGATATTTCCAGGGTTTAAAGTATGTGCAGAATGTCTTTGGACCGTGAAAAAAAAAAGTAAAATAAGTAAAATAAATAGCAAAGTGCTTTCTGACAATTTTAATGTTAATACTCTGTAACAAAAATTCAAATGCCATTATGCAATATTAGAAGCAATGGATAATTCAGAGAAGTTAATCCTGTCAACTACACTCTGTCAAAACAAGTCTAAGTGACTCATAAAATCACTTGCATTGACCACAAATGAAATAAGGAAACCTGACCAGCCTACGGACAAAGAGAACGGTTGGTACTTGGCTTGTTCTGCTGTATTTTCCTGTTTGCTGTGAGAGCAAGTTTAGGAAAAAAACTGCCTGCTTTTCATTTAATCCATTTACCAGGGCATATCTGTACAAAGCTTTCACTACCTGGACAGCTTTAACATTTTTTTCCAGACTCAGTCTTTATGGTGGCCTGCCTGGTTGGATATATTTATCCCTGAAAGAGAGTCTAAAAGGTAAATAATGATGCTATCTGACTTTGAGAGAACAGGTTGTCTAAGCTCAGTGGTGAACAGAGCATTAATCTGAGGCTCTTATATCAGCTCAGATGTACCCAGAAAAGTCCACAGACAGAGACACCATTCAAATAAAATTATTCAGTGTTGAAAGGAGCAGGTTTGGTTCTTTACTGCACAAGAAATGAGAAAAGAATAAAAAGAAGGTCTCCTCTTTCTCCAATTTTGGGACCTACGGAAATAGGACTGATTCCTACCACAATTTAAGGTGACCGTCTCTACTTTACTTACCTTCCAGAAAGAAACCCAATCATAAGTGATGCTGAAACCTCTAAGGCATGAAGCTATTCTTCTTAGGAATTCTTTTTGATGCATCAGATTCAGGAAGTGAAAATTCGTTTGGAGGTTGTGCAGTGTTGAGAAACTCCTCTACAGGACAGCTTTGTTACTGTTAACTTTCCTTAACATCAGCTTTCAAAAAACAAAGTATCTAGAATATTTTAGTCTCAAAGAAAAAAATAAACATTTCCTTCCAGAATTTTGAGGATGTGAGTCTGCATTCTCATCCAGAGTTTAAAAGTTAAATTTAGCAAGTCTTTCCATTTTAGCTATAAAACATCGAATGGATGAACCGGGCCTTTGAGGTGTGCAGATTGCAGGTATAAATTGCACTTTATTCCCCAGCTTCTCCTGCTCATATGACAGAAAACAGATGACTAACTGGGCATCTGTTTATAAAAGTACAGTGTTGTTTCGACCTACTCTCAAGGAATAAAGTCTTTGAATAAGAGTCTGTGGAGGTCCAGAGCTGAGAGCGAAAGAGCAAATAAGTAAAGCAGATGTTGAAGTTGCTTGGGAAGAAATCTGTAAGGGGAAAAAAAAAAGAAAGAAAAAAGCAGGGAATAGTCTTTAAAGATAGACTAAAGAAAAAACACTTGAAGTCTAGTGGAGAAGGCCAGACTGTCAGCAGATTTTGTAGCATGTGAACAGGGCAGTCTTGGATTTAAGCCAGCGTAATGTCAGCAGTTATGATAAGATGACTGAAATACAGCACAGGAAGGACTTGACTTCCTCAAGTTAGCAGTGGGAACACTTTCACCAGAAGCAAAAAGATTTATCCACACAAGAAATGGCTGAAAAGTTGTTTTTGTGTTTTATACATCCTTCTTTTTTTTTTAAGAAATGTGACCATCTACATTCTGAAGGGGACCTGGAAAAAGTGCTTAGTCTGTAAAGACTATGGGACTACGGAAAGTTCATATCCTTCTACTGGTCCTTTTCTGGCTTTCTGTGGTCTTTCTCTTTTGCATTCTTGCCTCTCCTCGCATCCCAACCAAATAATAATATTTCCATGTTTAATTCCCCAAAAGCGTGTTTAGCCCCGTAACCAAGTTTTTCTGATATATTTCAATCTTGGATTCATCACTTATATTCTTATATTTTTAATTGCAATAGTAAACAGCAGGTAGCAAAGCAATAGTGATCAAACAGTGTAAAGTGGGATTAAATTATACAGCAGCAGCTCAAGATCAAAGTTGTTGAGTCATGTCCCCTTTTCCACACACGTTTAACCAGATCCTGACTGACTACCTTCCATCACTGGCAGAATCCACAAAACCAATAACTGATGTTTCTAAATTGGTCAATGATTTTATCCATGTATCTAGCACACACTCACGGTTCAGTTTTATCAATGTCATATCTTCAATTCATGTATTCAGGCAAAAAACCTACTATGCCAGACTTGGATGTGTCCCATCTGCATGTGCTGCTGTGCAGTGCCCTCTCCACGACTGCTGCAAGTCAGACTACTGATTATGAGAATAGCTGCTCATTAGCGTTTTGTTGGCACACAGTCATCCTGTTATGATTAGCCTGTGATCCCCTGACCACTGCAGTCACCCATGTAAATAATCCATTACCTACTTACAAGCAGCCAGCCAGATATATCATGTCTTTTTTTGATAATGAAAGTGCCCTGCATCTAACTATTAGTTCAATCCTAATTAGATCATGGCTGACTTAGACAGGCTTCCCTTTTTCTGAAAAAAAAATCTGCAGCTCACATAAGACTTCAGACACAAGCTTTTACCTTCATAGTGCAGCTTGCCCTCAGCCTCATATCACCATTTTTGCCTACAGCCAATTGCTGAGTTGTGAGATGCTGACATGTGTCATTCTATATGCCCTTCATGTATAAGCTTTGGCGGTTGCCTTCAACAGCAAGAGCTGTGGGGACTTATCTTCTTAAAATTTTTCATTGTTTTTAGCAGAAAAGCCAAGTCTGGTCTGTTTGGTTTGAACAGTTATTTAGCATTCAAGCTGATATTTTCCATTGAAAATAGAAATATTAACAGAAATAAAGACATAAAAATAGAAACAGGGATTTGTGTTGAACTTTTCTAAGGAATGAGAAGACTCAATTTTTCACAGGAGCTATTGCCTATTATTCAGCCTTCAGGTCCATCTCAGAGGCATGGTTATTAAAGCTCATTAGAAATTTTGTATTGCTGAACAAACTTGCAGTTCTTTCAGATTCTAAATTTTCTTTGTATCAACATTCCTAATTCTTTCCATCTCTCTTAAATTACCATGTGAAGAAAAATCGTGTGCATAATCTCAATGCTTTCATTATCTGGCTGTCCTATAAACATTGGATATTAAATCCCTTTCTTAGTATTGTCCCAATGTTTGACATTTACCATTACAGCATTTATCTTCCAGAAGCTACATCTTTGTTGACTTTCCTTCTAGACCAAATATTTATTATACAGCCCTTACTGTACTTATATCTGATCCTGCCAACCTTTCCAACTACAGCAGCCAGATATTATTTTTCAAAAACCTATTAACCAAACACTAATAAATAAGGACCTAGTGAGTTCAGTCTTTTCCTGCCATTGATGCTAGCCCTAAGAGTCCACATTGCTTTGATTGAAGTCCCTTTATAAGCCGTAAATGAGTAGCAGCTGTTCCTGACATCTCTAGGAAACTTGGCAAATTAGACCACCTGACATTTGACGAAGCTGCAGGTGGGAGATGACAAGTTTTGTTTGTGGTCTTCAAATCATTTCCCTCAAATTAATGTTCTGCATCAAAGCCAATCCTATTTTTAACTTTTGGATGAAGAGAGAAAAGGGAAGGAAAAAGGTGAATGCCTCTTGGGTAACAGAGTTACCTGGATAACCAATATATCTGAAACATTAAATATGATGCAGAACCGCTATAAACAATGCTTGTGTATATACTGAAGCTTCTGCTGCCTGGAACACGTTGAATGATGGGCTGCATCAACAGCCTGATGAAATAGCAATATATCACACACACAGTAAGAGACAATAAATCATGTTACGGGGTGTGATGAATGAATCAAAATGAGTCAATGTTAAGTTATGGGAGAGAGGAACCATCCATACATTCTGCCCTAACACTGGGGCAGACATGGGCAGTAACTACAGGGTTTGGTTTGAAATTTTGAATATATATTTGAAATTTTGACGTTAAAAAAAGGCTTATTTTTGTTCCAGACCTAATCCTCCTCTACTCTTTAATGTAATGCATGAAAACTCTAGATATTTGGAATTTTGCTTTGTTTTATTTTAAATTCTACCTTAAGTGCTGTAATTTTAATAAATTCATTTCAGTCATTTATATACACTGTATGCATCTGCTCAGGATCTATCCTTCTAAATTTGGCCTGCAAAAATAACCCCCACTTAAATTCTTTGCTGCTTAGAAACTGAGATTCAGAATAGTGATGAAACTTATGTATTAAAACTTGAGAAGTTGTATAAAAAATTTTGAGACCCATAAAACTTTGTCAAAAAATCAACACAGGCTTCCAATTGTTATAGCTCTGAAAATCACAACAGTTTATTCAGTGAATATTCAGCAACATATGTATGAATTTAAAAGGCAAGTTAAGAAATAATAACTGCTGTGCTTGGTAGCAATTGGTCTCATTGGCAGCTCAAAATAAAACCTGGGAGTTGAATGTGAAAAATATCTTTCCTTTTGACACTTAAAAGTAGAATTTAAAGAACCTTATGCTATGCGATTCCAAATATATTTTTAAAATTTGTTCCAGCCACTATTTGGTAGAAAGACTGGCAACTGATTTCTCTTTGGACACTTAACCAAAAACACAAACAGAATAACAGTTTGCTCCAATCTTACTTATTATTTGACAGAATACCTAATACTTGACAGAATATTGTCATATCTCAATGTTAACAGGCATTTCTAACCCTACAAATTAAAGGAAATAATAAAAAATAGCCAAACTTTCAGTCCTAGTTTAAATATCAGCTCTGTTACTAGAAAAATTCCCATTGACTGGAGTGGTTTGCTTCATAGCCAAACAAAGGAAACCTGCACACGCTTAAAAGCATAAACTTGCAATTAAAAGCATATGGGTTATCTTTGCCCCCACTTCAAGTGCTGTGAGGGCCAGTGTTGCATACCTGGAATTGCATAAACCATTTGTTCCATTGGAACATTCTCCTAAGTATCATATTGATGTCCTTAAAAATTTGTTATTGATTTCTTTTTTAAAAATCTGCCTTAAAATTACATTTGTGTATTTTGTTGTGTACACTCCAACAGTCCCTTGTGAAGTGCATTTCACAGAGAAGGACTGAAAACTGGTAGAACAATGGTGCTTGGCAAACACATTAAAAAATGTATTGTTTTGCGTTGACTTTAGACTGGTATGTTTTTTTTCTCTGGCTCTCCCTCTGGACCTCTTTTGCCCTCTAATATACGGGAGCCCTGCTACTTTTCCCCAACAGCAGAATGACTTTGAAAGTTTACTTTCTATGAGAGGAATTAAAACGGGAGTTGCAAGAAACCTCCTAGCCAGGGGCTTTTTTCTGAAAGTATCAGTGTCTGAAGATAAGCAACTTTAAATACAGCTTCTTCTTGGTGCTACATAAGGCTCCGTGTCTAGCTCACAGCCCTGTGGACCTTTTTTACATTTTAGATTTCACTGGAAGAGCAAAAAATAGAAAGAATAAACAATCCCACATTCTTTTAAAGTCTGCAACATCACAACAGCCAGTATCCTAATGAAGGGTGGCCAAGAAAAGCACTAAGCTGTTACAGAGCTTCTAAAACCAACCAGAACCTCAAGGTTTATTCTAGGATTCCTCCAAAATTTGCAACTCTTAGTCCATTAAAAAACTGATTTTTCTGAAAAACCTATGCATTCATTTCTTCCTTGGGACAACAAGAGCGACATCTGTCTCTTCCTTTGCTAATATGTTCTATGCGCTGCTTCAGGCTGTTGCATCAACTACTCGCTGTTAGAGACACTGTGCAGAAAGAAAGGCTGAAGGAAAGAGCTCAGGTGTGTGCGTGTTGGGCAGGCACCTTGTCTAGATCATGTTTCTACTGAGATGAAAACTTGTGGTGAGAGAAACCTGGAAGTCAGTGATCCCGAAATATATTAACATGTTGTCATTGCCTTTGGAAACATGATAGCAGGTTGTGTCTGTAGCGCCATCCATGTCACACACAAATCATTTGTATGGTCTTTGTAGTTGGTATTGGTAACACCACCTCCTAGAACTCTGAGTTCTTCTTTAATGTATCAAACTGAATCCACTTCCAAAATATCCGTGTCTCACAAGCTTTATAACAGGGTAATAGCAAAGCGCTCTTTCTTTCATTGCAGGAAGGAGAAACTGCACCACTGTGTCTAGGTAAAAACTGGGGGACCTGGGAGCACTTCTATGCTGTCCTCAGTTGTGTGCCCTTCTCCCTGTGTCAAGGAAATCTGGATATTTGAGACAGTAGGGAGCTGTGGAACATAACCTGGGAGATGGGATGCGAGAGCACACCATAGTGCGCCATTGGCACAAGAAAAGGAGTCTGAGAGACTAGTAGGCTTGTCACAAATCAAATGAGAAATTGTCATCATGGAAAAGAATTTTGGACTTTTAGACTTAGTTCTTGATCATAGTTTTAACCACTAGTGTCAATAAACTGGAGAACAAACCAGAGCTCCTGCAACAGTGAGGAGGTGGCTACAGTGATAACGTGAAATCAGTGTGGGATCCTTTGACCACAGGAGGTAGGGACGGGCTGCAAATTCCAGGCTCTACGTGTCTGATTTGATTTTTTTGTTTTTATGCAGTTGAAAAATATAACGGTAGATAGAAATGCAGAATCCTACTTCTTTACTTACCAGAGCAATAGGAGGCTGCTACCAGCTGCTGTAGTTATTGAGTTTCATGCCACCTTGTCTCATCAGCATGCCTTAGTCACTAGCTTCTATGAATTTCCATGTTTCCAGCAAAGGTGCCAATCCTGTCAGTAGTTTTGTCCTACACACCATAATCCATGAGAAAAATGAACTGGGAAACCTACTGAAAAAGGCACTCAGTAATGTTATTAATATATGACTGCCGCCAACCTGGGGACAATGCAAATCACTGCCATAAAGTTTTAGAGGTGGATGACTTCATATAGCTCTTTCTGTGTCATCTTGTCTCTTAGGAAAAGAAGAAAAAGTTATTAAGATATAATCTAAAACTGTTCACAGGTCTGACTTCAGAGAAACAAACAAGCCAAAGACCTCATGCACAATTATGTAATTAGGATTCTGTCTGAAACTGGCATTGTTCATTTCTATAAGAGAATTAGACATTCATTACTTTCATTACACTCCATTCTGCTAATATGATTCATCATATATATTTAAAAATGAAGTCATTTAACTGCTATTGGCCATAAACCATACTTCTAATAAAAATGAAGCCATTTAACTACTGTTGGCCATAAACCATACTTCTAATTACTCACTTCACTAATGTTCATTTTTCATCTACGTTTTTTATTTTCCTGCATTAGACTGTAACAAGTATAAAATAAGAGACCTTAGCCTAATGCCAAAGGATATTTAGCTTTGATCATTGTAATCCATCAAACGTCCTAGTGAGTCAAAATGGAATCTGCAATCCTCTTAACAGTCATTATTGATTTAAAAACGGTGATATTTTGGGTAAGTCTACAAGGAATATAATTCTTCTCTTGCGTAAATATGGGGAGTGATCAAATACATGCATCTGTATTCTCTCAGAGCAAATGATGTAAAGGCAGGAATGGATTAGACTGCAGCACACAATTAACCTAGGGCAGGCTATGACACGGGAAGATATAATGCTGTATGGAACACTTATGCCCTATTAGCAAAAAACAAGCTGATAGAATCGTTGCCTTAAATCAAATCTTAACCACCCTGGCCAATTACAACTCCGGCTGCGACATGCAGTAAATGGATAGGACGTAATAAATCTTTCTATTGTACCAGACATACCAAGATACAAATGTGCTTGACTGTGTACTATTATCTTACAGCTGAGTCTCATGACACTTCATATCTCATTCTGCAGCAAGATTTTAAGCAAGCATATGCTAAATGGTTGAATACAAGTTCAGGTGGTGACAAATAGCCCCCTTTTGCCAAAGAAATTTCCAGCAAGCTGCTGGGCACATACAATGTTACCGTCTTTGTTACTTCAATCTGCAAAAGCACAGGAGAATGAGTGGACTCGTCATCTATAGGTGGAATCCATATCATGGATTGCTCACTTTACTGTGCAATTTTATTTTGAAAACAGAGAGATAAAATTGATCAGGTTTATTTCATGTTTCTCAAATAATAGCTAAGTGCTGTTCGTTTGTAAACATAAGAATCCAAATAAAGATCTCTTAAATCTCACTATTTACATGTGACTACCATTCTCCAGTGACTATCCTGATAGCTTGAGCCAAAGCTATTGCCATTTGTTGTAAGGAGTGATTTGTGTTGGAAATGTGACTTGTTTTCTCATTTCGTAAAGTGATGTAAACCTGGATAAGTGAATATTATCAGATGCTGTCAGATACAGTATTAGTCATTGCTCTGAAGAGAAAGGCAGAGGTAAAATTAACAGGCTGAATTTGCAGCCACAGAATTGGATGCCATGCCATTGCTTTAATGCCCACTTTCCAATCATTACATACTGTTTCTCTTCAGTTAACAAGGCACAACTGTGAAAGGTTGATTCTAGACAAGAAGGTGCTTTTAAAGTCCCTTAGAAATGCAGAATGTCCTCACTCAGTTAGGATATATGTTCACCGGGATGCCCATATATATAGTTACCAGTCAGCTGTTTCTCAGTAAGGCAGTTATCTTTGCTGGCTGAGTTAGGCTGATTTCTTCTGGTTTTGCCTCTCAGCAATACAGCATGCAAAGTTCTGCTTTCTCAGAGACCGTTAGCCAATCAAAGTGATGGTCTGGCAAACGTACTGGGCAGAAATCACAGCCATATATTAATTATGCTGTTCTTTTTAACATGCAATTGCTAGAAGATCCCTTTCATTTCAGGTTTCTTATCAGCTGAGTTGACATCACTGTCACCTCAACACTGGCCTCATCCCTTCTCTATTTCTCTACTGGGTCACAGATGTTAAATAGATTTTACTGGAAAAATGACTCGCATACAGACGTTAAGTGCGCAATACCAGGCGAAGTGGGAATGCAGGGGGGTTTGTCGGAAAAGCTGCGTCATATCTGAACTGCCAGCAATGGAAAGGGGCAAAATTGCAATATCTGTGTGGATATACTTTAAGAGAAAAGGGAAGGGCACAGCCAGACGCAACTGGAGCAAATTCAAGAAGCATCTGACTGATAAGAATTTGAGCATGTGTAATGTTATTTTTATGATAAACATTCTGGCCAAACAAGCACTTGGCAGTTTTCCTCTGAGGCTGTTTTTTAATGTTGTTGCTGGCCTCAGTTTCATTAGCCTAAAACGTGTCGGTGGTTTTGTAAAAAAGCAATACCCGTAAATTACTCTTGTATCATAGTTGTCACGGTGATAAATGAAGAGAGATTAATTAAATGTATATTCAAATGAACTCTGTGTACTTTAAAGGTTTTTTATAGGCTGGGATTTCACTGAGGCTTGGGAGTGGTGTCATGGTGAGAGAAAACTTTTGTCTGGAAACTTCTGAAGTTTAAGTGTCTGGAAATACACAGGAGAAGGCACTGGAGGATTATGGTTTTAAACACAGCATCTGGGTGCCTCTCTGTGGGCTGTGGTGTTATTGCACTGGTGAGAACTCTTACAAGGTACCTGCAGGATTTCATTACCTATGATTATTGGTATCTGTCTGATGTTTATACACTTTGCAAAAACATGTCATTTTGAAATTACACTTTTGCTGCTTCAGTATCTTTGCTGTCTTATTATGTGGTATAAACTATCCACCTGATATTCCAGTGCAGCATAGTACTTTATTAAATTACAAGGCAGATTAATGTTATGAGTCATTTATTATCCACATTTGAGGCAAAACACAGTCACAAAAGTAGAAATATTACCATGAATATTACCATGAATATGAGGAAATGCAAGCAGAGACTAGACAAGCAGGAACGGTTATCAGCAGATATGAGAGGAGTAATCTTCCATCCAGAAAAAAAACAACAACCAAAAAAAAAAAAAAAAAAAAAACACAAAACCAAAAAAAAACCCACAAAACCAAAAAGTGAACACCAGAGTCTTGGTGCTACTCATACCAGCATGAAGGAAATAATAAGTCAGGAAAAGGTCTACCTAATGAATCTGTGCTTCTAAATACTTTTGAATTATAATGGCTATAACAGCTGTATTTATCACAGAATCACAGAGTGAATGAGGTTGAAAAGGACCTCTGGAGGTCATCTGGTCCAAGCCCCCTGCTCAAGCAGGGCCACCTAGTTGCCCAGAACCATGTCCAGTCAGGTTTTTACTGTATCCAAGGAGGGAGACTCCTGAACCTCTATGAGCAACCTGTGCCAGCGCTCCATCACTCTCACAGTAAAGAAGTGTTCCCTGGTGTTCAGATGGAGCCTCCTGTGTTTCAGTTTGTGCCCATTGCCTCTTGTCCTGTCACTGGGCACTATTGAAAAGAGCCTGGTTCCACCTTCTTTGCATCCCATCAGGTATTTAAACACACTGCTAATACGCCTCCTGAGCCTTCTCTTCTCCAGTCTGAGAAACCTCAACTCACTCAGCCTCTCCTCATACATCACATGATCCAAGCCCTTGATCATCTTTGTAGCCCTTCACTGGACTTGGTCCAGTATGTCCACGTCCCTCCTGTACTGGAGAGCCCTGGACTGGACCCAGCACTCCAAATGTGTCTCACCAGTGCTTAGCATAGGCGAAGGATCATCTGCCTTGACCTGCCTTCTTTGGCCTTCTTTGCTGCAAAGGTACATTGCTGTCTCATGATCAAGTTGGTGTCCACCAGGACCCCTGAGAACCTTTTCTATAAATCTGCTTTCCAGCTGTGCTGGCACGTGCGGCTATTCCTCCCCAAGTGAAGGACTTGGCATTTCCCTTTGTTGAATTTCACCAAGTGTCTGTTGGTTCATTTCTCCAACTTCTTGAGGTTTCTGTGAGCGGCAGTGCAAAGGTCTAGTGTATCAGTCACTCCTTTTAATTTTGTATTGTCTTCAAACTTGCTGAGGCTGCACTCCAGGTCGTTAATGAATATATTGAACAGTATTGGCTCTAGTATCAACTCCTGGTGTGTTTCACTACTGCCTGACCTCTGGCTGGGCTTCATGTTGCTAATCACAACCCTCTTCATCCAGCAGTTTAGCCAGTTTTCAATCCATCTTACTGTCCATTTATCTAGACCATACTTTATCAGTTTGTCTATGAGGATGTTATGGGAGACAGTGTTGAAAGCTGTACTAAAATCAAGATAAACAACACGCTTGTTCTTCCTTCCTCCACTGGCTTACTTCTTTCCTTGTAGAAGGCTATCAGGTTAGTGAGATATGATTTCCCTTTTGTAACTTCATGCTGACTACTCCCTCTTGTCCTTCATATATTTGGACTTTCCTGTTCCAGAAGGACTTGCCCCATCACGTTCCCAGAAACAAGATGACATTGACTGGCTTTTTGTTCCCCAGACCCTTCTTACCTGTTTCGAAGACAGTAGTGGAATTTGCTTTCTTGCAGTCTGCAGATTGCCATGACCTTTCAGAGATTATTGAGGGTAGCCTCTCAATGGCATCAGCCAGCTCCCTCAGCAATTGTGAGGGCATCTTATTGGGTCCATGAGTCTGTCCACTTTGTTTAAATGTTCCTTAGGTTGATCCTTCTCTATAGAGAGTAAGTCTATTTATTCCCCAATTAAGACTGATGATTCATTGTGCTCTTTCAGAAATAGAGAAAAAAAAGACTTTGACTTGAAGAACAGAAATCACAACAGAAGAGACTTGCAAGGAAAGAATCATCTCACTTATGTCACTGCAAAGAAAATATTTAGAGTAAAGCACACAGTTTAGCATTAAAGTGGGTGACAGTGTGTTATGGTTTGAGGAACCCACAATAATTTATTGTTATTTAGACAATTATTCTATCACTCAGTGACCCCTCCCCACCCAGGAAGGGGAATTGGATAAAAACAAGGAAACCCGAGGGTAGAAATTTAAACAGATTTAATAGAATAACACTAAATAATTAACATTAATAATACAAAAGAACCAATATTGATCCCAATACCAATATAAAATATACAAGGATTATACTCAGCCAATTACATCAGTTGGAAGCTGTGCACTCCCAGCAGTGGACAGCAAATGTCAGACACTGCGAGAGCTACAGCTTCGGGAGGGAGGGAAGGGCTCAGGGGTCCGGCACTGGGGCAAGAAGTTCTCAGAATCGCAGCCATCAAGGGAGAGAGAGAGCTCCTCAGCAAACTTTCTAAATTATATTGTATGTGACTTTAAAGGTATGAAATAATCCTGTTGGCCAGCTTGGGTCAAGTACCTGCGTCTCTCTCCGCCTCATCCCCACACCTGATGAGCTCAACAACACTGAGATCTTGAAAGCCGCACACCATAGCTGGCTATAAAGTAAATATTTTCACAAATTCAGACACTAGTCTCCTAAAAATGCAGTTTTCCCTAACATTAGAATAGACCTTACTGCAAAGTAAAATTACTGAGAGACATATAAACAACTGATGTTCCCCATGGCTCGGTATTTGGGCTGATTCTCTTTATCTTTATCAATGACCTGGATGATGGGAGTGAGTGCATGAGTAAGTTTGCAGACAACACGAGTTAGGTGGGAGTGTTGACCTGCTTGAGGGTAGGAAGGCCCTACAGAGGGATCTGGACAGGCTGGATAAATGGGCTGAGGCCAATTGCATGAGGTTCAACAAGGCCAAGTGCCGGGTCCTGCACTTGGGTCACAACAACCCCATGCAGTGCTACAGGCTTGGGGAAGAGTGGCTGGAAAGCTGCCTGGCAGAAAAGGACCTGGGGGTGTTGGTTGACAGCCGGCTGAATATGAACCAGTAGTGTGCCCAGGTGGCCAAGAAGGCCAATAGCATCCTGGCTTTTATCAGCAATAGTGTGGCCAGCAGGACTAGGGCAGTGACTGTCCCCCTGTACTCGGCACTGGTGAGGCCTCACCTCAACTACTGTGTTCAGTTTTGAGTTCAGTTTCAGTTTTTGAGCTGGTGATGGGTCTGGAGCACGTCTTATGAGGAGCGGCTGAGGGAAGTGGGGTTGTTTAGCCTGGAGAAAAGGAGGCTGAGGGGAGACCTTATCGCTCTCTACAACTACTGAGTTGAGACAACCACTGAGACTACCTGAAAGGTACTTCTCCCAAGTAGCAAGTGATAGGACAAGAGGAAATGGCCTCAAGTTGCATCAGGGGAGGTTTAGATTGGATATTAGGAAAAATTTCTTTACAGAAAGGGTTTTCAGGCATTGGAACAGTCTGCCCAGCAATGTGATTGAGTCACCAGCCCTGGAGGTATTTAAAAGCAGATAGTCGTGGTGCTTAGAGACATGGTTTAGTGGTGGTTTTGGCAGTATTAGGTTGATGGTTGGACTTGATGATCATAAAGGTCCCCTCCAACCTAGACAATTCTATGATTCTACAACTCTATGATTCTATGATTTCAGTAACAATTGAAGGAATCTGTACTTCACAGGAAAACTCTAGAGCTGTACAGTAGATGTTGCGTGGTGGCGCATTCCTAAAACCCTGCTTACCTCCGTAGTTTGGGTCCTGAAGAGCATGCATGGGAGGCAGTCTCCTCCCCTATTTTATTAAATCCTTGATTAGTGTGCAATATATGAAGCAGTTGCAGAAACAAACATCAGAATCTGAGACTGACTGCCCCAGATGAATGCTGGCACAGTACGTTAGCTGCTGTCTGTCTTTCTTATTTGGTGTTTATTAAAATAGCCTTTTCTCCTAAGTCAGTATTATTAAGCTGTGGAATCATGTTTGTCTTCTTTGTCTCTCTTCTCTCACTCCATTCTTATTTTTTTTTCTGCCAAATGACACATCTTCAACTGGAAAAGTGCAGATACTCATAATAAAAATTCTAGACTTAAAAGCCTAGAGGAAAAATTCAACATTGTCAGTTCCACTAGGTAGAAAGGTACTTGGCATACTGGGCTGCTAAAACCATTTTCTGGAGCCTGCCTGCAACAAACAAGAATGAGTACAAAAGACATCTGGAGATTTGGGCCAGCAAAACTGTATCACAACTTTATCATGGTGTTCCCTGGATATTGAAAAAAACCCCTTCAAACAACACCCTGTTCTCCCATGCCTGATTCCAAACTCCTCTTTGTCCCGTGTATGAATTCCCTTTAGCACAGCTCCTGGCTCCATACGGGCGTGCTGTACTGTCTCTTTCAGCTGGCTAGTCCTTGGCCTTGCTCTGAGCCTCCCTCTGTTAGACTAGCTCTGCTGTCTGTTCCTTTCTGCCAGTTAACTTTCTCAAGCAACAACAGAAATTCTTCCCAGCTCTCCCCAGGTCTTTAATAGCAGTGTTAACTTTTGACCTGGTTCTCATTTTAAATGTTGCTGCAACAATAGCAGCAAGAATAGCTTATTTTTAATGGAAACTGTATTTATGTGGACAATGCTGGTTTTCCTATAGTTCATGGATGAGAGAGTAAATGAAATTTTCAAGTTTTCTATGTGTCGTGCAAAATGATTCAGAGTCTTGTTTATCCTTTTTTTCCACTGAAACAGATATAACTGAAAGAACAAGAGTTCAAAGTCAACAAGTTCCTCTTGCATGAATATCCAGCAGCACAGCTGTGTACTTAGCTTTATAGAGGGCACTGTCAATGAAATTAGATAAAGAGGTCCATCATAAACCAGATTCTCAAAAAGTCCTGGACACAATGTCCGCAAGATATAATATCTCAAGAGACAGCAGTAAGTTTGCCTTCAGTACAGAATAAACCTTTGATCACAATCATCACTGTAGTATATCTGAAACACCTTTTGAAAATAAAGAGGAATTATTATCTGGAAGTTAATTCAGCCATGGTGGACTTGGGAGAGTTAGAACACACGTAAGGAAATTAGTTCTTAGGCAGATTGCTGAATGTACGCTTTAGTTTTCCTTTTATAAAATGGGGATAAAATTTTCTGGTCTAGCAGGAGTGCCAATATTCTATATTAGTAAAGTGAAGAATAAAAATTCAAAGTAAAATGTAGTTGTACAACTTTAATTCTGCCTTCATATAGTATGACATGGCATTTTAGCACTTGTCCGCAGCCTTTTTTTAGCAAATGTTATATACCACATAATATTTTTTTTACTGCATCTAGATGCAATGCAGGTAGAACTTTAAACTCAGTTGAAACAATGCCTAATTTTTGTGCTTAATGTAGGTGTTGCCTCAGAAATGTTAGATACAGACTCTCAGGCAGGGAACCCTGCTCAGCCTAATGTAACACAAATATTTGAATGCCTTACTCAGCTGTCTCTGCAGGAGATTCAGACCTCTTAATTTACTACCTCTCTCCCTCTTCACAAGATCCTCCTTAATTGGCTTCTGGCAGTTCAGGAAACCATGAGGAAATGTCAGGCATCTCCATCCCCTTAGGAGAAAATATAGCTAACACTAACTGAGAGCACATTAAATGGTATGGAGTGTGCCAATGTTGCGTCGTCTTTACATAATTGTTCAGAAGCCAAATCACTCACCCGGGAGGTGAGACCATTCTACCCATCCACAGGGACCGAGCTCAGACTGCAAAAAGAGGATCTAGCCATGGATTATCCTGGTGAAAACACTCCCCTCAATGTGTTGAGGGAGATGCAAGGTTTCAAGCCCGCCTTCCAGCAATGTGTATTTTTTATTAGAGCCTTGTCCGGGTTTATTAAAATCACCCCCCAGGGCAGGGACCAGAAGCCTCTCTTTCTCAGTTGTTTTCCAGCCTTTTGGTCTCTCCCTGACTGTTGCACACCTGACTGCACAGTGGCTGACCTTCAACTGGAGGGAGGAAGGTATTTTTACTCAGGGCACTCTGCAGTGCTTCGGGCACTCCTCTGGGATGAGGACAGAAAGGGTCACTTCCTCAGGCTAGTAAGAATTGAAGATCTAGATGACTCAGTGCACATGCGAGAGCTGAGCAAAGCTGCCACTTCATCAGGTGAAGGTAATTGTAGGCCTGACTCTTTCTGTCTCTCTGGACATCTCCAGGGAACTTAAGCGGAACAGAAACAGCTGTCTGTCTAACCAGGATCGCATTAGAGCTCCCATCTTCACAGAGCAGGCAATTCAGAGCAGTCACGGGTGACTGGGGTTACATGAACTGAGGCTGCTGAGGCTGCAGGGAGCTTTAAGCAAACTAGGGAAGAACCTAAAACGCAGAGAGACCAATATGGTTAGGCAAAGAGAGATTGCTGTCTTGAAGCACTCTGGGTCTATTCCCAATTTGAGAAGGTTCTTCTGCATTGTTTTGTGAAGTAACGATGCATTTAGCACGTTATTTATTACGTTTTTTTTGAAAGACAGCACTCTCTGGTCACTAACATGTCAACTAATTTGACTATTCACTTTCTTACTTTACTCAACAATTGAAATAATGATAATAATAATAATAATAAAAAAAATAAAGAATATATCTTTTGAAGGTATATTGTTAGCCAAAATCTGCTCTCATATATACTGGCACCTTTGACTCAACTGAAGGTGCAGTGGGGAATCAGGCCCAGTTCAAGCAAAAATTGGACACAAACTCTAGTTTGAGAATCTGTAAAAAGGTTGGGTTTGTGTTTTGTTTCATTTTTTTCTCTTCAGTTTGTTTTGTTTTGTTTTGTTTTTTTTTAATGTGCTAACGCTAACAAATTCCCCAGTGCTTAAAACTTAATCATCATCAGTAGCTGAGTAGAAGACTGAAGGACAATTGTAACAGGGCTGTTTATCTGCTTGGATAGGATTAATTTCCTCAGCCCTTATTTGACACAAAAACAGATGTACCTCTGTCATTCCTCTGACCTCTGTGGCAAGATGAACAGCTAGGCTGATACATTTATTGATCAGAGAAAGAAGCACTCCATGGGAAACAAGCTATAGATGCCTTGCTGTGAAATCGAAGATTTAACATCTGTCCCATGCAGATGGTAATTAATCTTGAATCTGTAATGCCCGCAATTGGTTGGTTGACAACATTACTTTCTTAATCTGGGAGCATGGATAAACAAATGTATTGGATTGCTCTGTGGGTAACATTTTATGAATGTGTTATAATTGCATATGCAGCTCATAAATCAGATAGGTTTCTCATCTACATTGCTAATTGTGTTTATTATTGCAAATGTTTCTAATGTTGTTCAGTATTCACTAACTGGTTGATTTCCCGGTGTTGAAATCCCACACCCATGTAGGAATTGAAATCTTTACTGCTGCAAATATTTTAGGAACTATTAAATATTCTCCCAGTTCTAATTACCTGGTAGCTAGGTGCATGAATATAAAGGTAGCTTAAGTATTATTTTCTATTTTATTTGATGGAACCTGCAATTAGGAAATGAATTTTACTGCCCAGACAATATTTGAGTTATGAGATGTTAAGGGTTGTTTTTATATCCCTTTCTGCCCTGCTACAGCTTTACTCTTTGCACCTCTACACCACTACTTTGCATTCTGAAACTGAATTCTTTCCCCATATCTTCCTCTAAGGATTTATTTAGTGGATCACTGTAGATAAATCTACCTTCTTGGCAGGATCCTAGCACTTCCAAATCTTAATTTCTCAGTTACTCTTGTACATGTAGTTTATTGTATCTGGAACAGCTACTGGGTTACAAAATGTTGAAGTTGCCAAAATTAAGCTGGTAGTCTGCAGCAAAAAATCTTTTCCAGAATCAGGGATGTCTGCAGTAACTGAATCTGTGTATCAAAAAATTACCCAGAATTTTGAAAATATTGCCTGAACCTGGTTAGAGTTAGCGATTTCAAGACATAACTATCTGATATGAATTACATGCTAGTTTAGGCATGTAATAATTCATGTGTGTATTTAGAATCCAAACAATGGTAAATTGGTGGTGTCTTCTCTGATGTATGCCAGCAGCCTGGGGGAACTGGGTAGCTTGTGCAGAGTAAGTGCTTAGAGTCATGATAGCACATCATGGTATTTGAATTAAATCACAGCCCTCACGCTGTAGTGTAGGCTGTTTGACATTAGGGTGAAAGGGGAAGAAGGAAAGAAGGAGATTTCCATTCTTGAGTTGTGCAGGCAGTGGTTCTTCTCCCACTGTTTTTTTTCCTCTCTACTGGCACTGGGAGGGCTTTACCTCATCTTTCTGCCTGCACCCTAAGCAGCATCAAAACACAGTCCAACAACAATAATTAATTTTATCTTGGCCTCTGAACAAACACCAGCAGATGTCTGGAGCTTTTGATTTTCAGTCCTAAGTTGAAACTCTTTGAAGTCAACAGAAAGACTGCCATTTACTTTAATGGGCTCTGAATCAAGCTTTTAGTCACTTACCAATGAGGGGTTGATTTAAAACTGGCCTCTTGCTAATGGAAGAGCTTGCATGCGTTACATTACTTTGAATGAAGCTGTTCCACGAAACATTCGCTCCTTTTTTTCTTAAGGGAAGATGTAGATTCTAGAAGCTTGTGTTAAATCTGGTCTGACACAGAATTTGCTGTGCCTCCACATTTGTATTATTCTGACTTTAAACGCTAAGTTATTGATAGAAATTAGGAGCTGATGGCTTTTGTTGTGAGCATTTCCAAGCATAAAGACTGTACTTAGATGGTTTTGAAACATTCTGAATTGAGTCATCAATCTTTTGAGTGAATCTTGAAGTAAAGTTTGCCCTGGATTCTAATAGCCTAGGAGTTTTAAAATTTATGTTGCAGCTGTAGCAATCATCATTAAACTCATCTGTAAGTTTTCTAGACTACACTATTTTTTTGTAGAGTAGACAAAACATCGGCATGAATTCTGAAATGAAATCAGCCCCATTATGCAATGTTCTCTAGTCTTGTATTTCAACTGACGGAGAGCTTCTACAGGGTTTGTGGAAACAGGTCATGTCACTATGTAATTCTAGTAACACAAAATCAGAGAATCAAAAATTCTAATAAGCAAAAAACAGAGAAGTAAGAATGGTACTACAGCTAGTTAATCACTGCAGCAACAAAAATATCCCCAGATTTGTAGAATTATTCTTCAGCAAAAAAGCTGAAATTCCTCAATAAGAATTCTGGTTCCATTATTTTCATAAAAAAACTACTCCTGTATTTTGTTTTTGACTACACTTTATACTCCTATTTCTTGTTAAAATTTATTGTATGAAAACCAAAGTGTTTTTCTTTCCCCAAATTGCCTGAATATTCCTGTTGAAAAGAGCTGCACACTTAAATTTAAGAATAAGCAAGCAAACAAAATCCCTTCATTTTTCGTGATAGTATCAGACTTCATTTTTTATATTGACTACCTCCGAGTACTTCTGACAATAACACTCAATAACAAAAATGTCTGCAGAGAGTAAGCATGAAAAGAGGCGTGAATATGGTGAAAATTAATTTGTTCTAGTATTACAATGAATACTACTAGGACAGAAATAGTAGACGGATCAAGTTTCACAAAGTAAAATACCTGGAACCACTAATTTAGAGGATGGCTATTCAAATTGCTGTGGGGAAGTTTGTGTGTAGACTTGAAGGCAATTAACTACTCTGCAGTAGTTGTCCATATGCAAGACTTCAGCTTGTAGTAAATTTGGTGTGTTAATTTACATTGAGTGCTAAATCTCTTTTGCAAAGGTTAAGACTTACTCTGGACAATTTACTATGGAAAATGTAGCATCTTGTAAGTCCAAAGCATCACTTGATTGTGGCAATTTGTTTTTGAGGCCATATTATCATAATCTTTATGCATCTGCAAAAAGATAAAGGAATTTATAATTTCCATGCTTGATCATGATGTACTAACTGTACGTCCCTCTGTCTTGTCCGTATTGATATCTGTTGCTTATTGTAGCTAATTTAGAAGCAAGATCCTTAGGGTAGGAACCTGTATTTTTTTTGTTTGTCTGTAAAGCGTTATGAAGCCATGGGAATAGTGTGTTGTATTTCACAGTATTTGACCTATAATATGTCAGATGCAGGATAAAATCCTCCATAATATGCCAATGTCTGGGAACTTAGACCTGACAATTACTATTTTAGAGGTCATTCATCTCCAGCAGCACACTGAATTAGCACACAAACAAGCAGACAAGTTGGACAACTTTAACTTCATCTCTGCCCATATACAAACTATGATGGCAGCTCTGCAGACTGATGTCAGTTTTCACTATGTGCAGAATGATACAAGGCCTTCCACAAAATATATCTCAGAAATCCCACAGTTGTGATTGTTTAGTTATATGATATAATCTGAATATTCTAGACCCAGAGAGAGATGGACTATATTAGCAAGACAGACATTAGCTTTGATTTCTCTGGCTAGAGCCGTATGATCCAAATACTGCAGAAGCAGCGGGCATGACTTCCAAACACCAGAGGGAAGGATCAGTGGGACTGAGAAAGGAATGCTTTAGAGTATTAATTAAAGGATGGAGACAGTCATGCTCCTTTGCCTCCTGGCTCTTTGGTGCATGTTTTCCAGTTTTAGAAAACTAGAAAGTGCTGAGCTCCAGCTAGCCTCACAAATTTGCCTGGGTGTAGATGCTGGATTCAGATCCAGACTTACTTAGCAGGAACACAGTTCGCCCTGTAGAAGAATATCCTCAGACACTGGTTTCACCTGAGCTCTGGAGCACCCTTCAACAGTGCTTTAGCATTAGCCCTGGCAATCCTTCCCAAGTTTAGGAAAATAGAAACTAAAATCTATTTCACTAACAGTTTCCGAGCTAATATGAACACTTGCACAACGTGGATCCTTTAAGAAAAAATTAAGTCAGACTGAAGGGTAGCAGTGTGGATATTCATTGCAAGGAGATACGGGGATAGTGGTGTTCAGCCCTGCTCCTGGAGCCCAGCTATTTCATCTAGTGGCACATCAGACATGGTTATTATCTAACATGAGAGGGTGACACCTGTGGAAATTGCAAAAAATAGATTTTAATTCTGAAATTTTGAAGATAAGGTGAGGCATGAAGAATACTGCCATCTGTCTTTTCCAAATATATGTGTTCAAGAAGGTCTAGGATTTCTCTCCTCTGGAAATTTCTGGGTTATAAAGTAAAAATACTCACAGCATCAGAGTATGTATTTCTCCCTGCAGATAGAGTGAAAATAGACATAATATCTACAGTGTAAGTGCCACAGGCAAGACCCTTGTTGACCTTAAATAGGCATTATGCCAATGAGTTGAGGGGAGTTTTTCAGTTTACAACAGTATCACTTAGAATCAAGAAGTTACTGTAAATACTTTCTATTTCACCTATTACAGGAATAAACAGTCACATATTGCTTCCTATTTCTTCTGATTTTTCTTTCTAAATCTGCACTATGCATGTGTACAAGTAACAGAAGTATATCAGGTACTATGATTTATTCTAGAGGATTGTTTTTTTCCATTTCCTTTAAGCCTGGCTTTATGTCACGGAGACTGGATTCTTCCTAGCATTTACTTGGACCAAGAAGAATCGATCTGCAGTGTTTTTGCCACCAGAATCCTCTTAGCAACCATTTTACAGTTTTATGTAAAACCCACACTCTCCTCCTCTGTGGTCCTTTTTGTAGACAGTTTCTCAGTGGCACATAGGAAAAATGAGGCATAAGCCACCAGCAGCACAGTGGTCTACAAGAGGAGTTAGTACTTCATGAATCATGAAAATATGGAATATGGTGATGTTATCCTAAGCATTTCACTAGCATGTACATTTTATTTCAGGTACCAATAACATTCTAAATTTGCTTTTATCATCAATACAGGCAAATAGGTGTCTGTGAAAGTAAGAGTTCCTGTTTAGGTTCCTAAAGGCGGATTGGATTCTAAGTAGCCTTCACTAAGCTTTGTCCTTCTTGTCCTTTTTTCTCCATCCAAGAAGTCTGCATTCAATATCATGGTTATTTCAATACATTAAAACAGTATGCATTGGAATTTATGTTTATTGCCCGTACTTTGTGTTTTCATTGTTTGCTTGGTTGTTTGCTTGCATGTATGTGTTTTTGTTTATAACCCTTTAGGAAAAAATTGCTTGTGGATTGTAAAGCTCTGGTCTTGTATTGCACTATTATTACTGGAACATATTGTTTCATATTATCCTTTCAAGATGAATCATGCATGTTGATTAATGAAAACAAGACTTTGTTGATGTTATTTAATCTTTAAGTGGGTGTTGATGAGAACTGACAAGAAACACTTTGAAAAGTCTTGCCGAGCAGTATTTATGCAGTTTTCCATTGTCTTCCCCTCATACTGTGTTCAAGCAAAGATGCTTCATACAGCAACCCTCATTAAATATTGTTATAGAAAGGTGGAGCCAGGTTATGATGAGTAACGGAACAGTGTCACTAAAGCCTTGCATAACTAACCTCACTTTCATAACACAATTGCTCTTTCTTACAAAAAGTCATAAACCAGGGAGACCAATTTTCTACCTACTCCCTTTTCCTCCCACACCAAAAAGATCCCTTTTCTCCTGCTTCCAGAGTTGAAAGAATCTCACTGACCTCAATGTGCTGAACTGTGTATTTCATATTCCTGAAGTGCCCAGAAACAGAACACTCTTCTGTAAACAAATACGAAGCAACTTGCATGAGACCGCTGCCCTCCTCAGAAGGAAAGCAGATGCGCTCTAATGAGCACTCTTCAAGTGCATCTTTCTGCACATTCTCAATATTTCAGATGCTGATTTTCAAATGAGTTACCCAAGGCAATATGCTCAAAAATAAATCAGCATTACAATGTTTTGCATATTGAAATTTTTATGGGAGATCGGATGGGCATAAGTGCTATACTGTAAATGGCTTGAATTAAAACCTGTGTCAATAAAAATAATAATACTGAATCATAAGTTCTCAACATATTTATAAAGGCTATATAACAATGCTCATGGTCATGGCAATTCCACCTTGGCCAACAAAAAAAGTTATCAAAATGAAATCTGAAGCTGGCCAGTGCATGGCCTATAATTCAGGAAACAATTGTGCAGGATGCATGAAGCTATTCATGGCAGAGTGCTGCACGGGGTTTGACCAGAAGCAACAGAAATGCTTGCTGGAAGCCATTCCACATGAGAAAAGGTTCTATGACATGACAGCCTGACATTACCAATATATCAGGAGCTCGGTGGATGTAAAGGACTTTGCCCTGCAAGAAGGGCTAGGCTGTCCATTCGTGAAGTGTTTTGGTGTTTCGGGCAGTGTGAATAAAACAAAAAAGCCTTGTTGTTTTTCATTAATGAGCAATTCACTGCCAATGTCGAAGAATTCCACATTGTTCTTGGACTGTGCACTTAGAAGGAAAAAGACCCAAAAGAGAAATCATTCAAAAAGAGTCTACAAACATTTATCTGACTGTAGCTACTTTAAATGTATGGTCTGTATATAGAAATTTTCCAGAGGTGCCTAGGTCATTGTTTGTTTTGTCCACTTTTTTAAGGCAAGAAAATATTTCATGAAGAAGTGTCTAATGAATACAACTGGGTTTATAAGCAAAGGAAAATTCTCTGTTGCTCTTTATAAAGAAAGAAGTACTGCTGGAAGACTGGGTAATTCGAGAAACAGGAGCTGATTTGAATTCATCCCAGCACAGTGACTGGGAATGATTATTGCTTGGTAGCTATTCAGGAGTTTATAAAAAGAAAAATATACAAAGGTTCTTGAGTGCACTCATCATATACATCCATGTATAGAATCATAGACTCATAGAATTATTTTGGTTGGAAAAGACCTTTAAGATCAAGTCCAACCGTTAATCTACCAGTGACAAGTTACCACCAAACCATATCCCTCAGCACCACATCTACACGTCTTTTAAATATCTCCAGGGATGGTGACCCAAACACTTCCCTGGGCAGCCTGTTCCAATGCTCGATAATTCTTTCAGTGAAGAAATGTTTCCTAACAACCTATCTAAATCTCCCCTGGCCAGCTTGAGGCCATTTCCTCTTGTCCTATCACTTGTTACTTGGGACAAGACACCGACTCCCACCTCTCTTCAACCTCCTTTCAGGTAGTTGTAGAGAGCGATAAGGTCTCCCCTCAGCCTCCTTTTCTCCAGGCTAAACAACCCCACTTCCCTCAGCCGCTCCTCATAAGACATGTGCTCCAGACCCATCACCAGCTTCATTGCCCTTCTCTGGACATGCTCCAGCACCTCGATGTCTTTCTTGTAGTGAGGGGCCCAAAACTGAACACAGTAGTTGAGGTGAGGCCTCACCAGCGCTGAGTACAGGGTGACAATCACTGCCCTAGTCCTGCTGGCCACACTATTGCTGATAAGGGCCAGGATGCTGTTGGCCGTCTTGGCCACCTGGGCACACTGCTGGCTCATATTCAGCCGGCTGTCGACCAACACACCCAGGTCCTTTTCTGCTGGGCAGCTTTCCAGCCACTCTTCCCCAAGCCTGTAGCGCTGCATGGGGTTGTTGTGACCCAAGTGCAGGACTCGGCACTTGGCCTTGTTGGACCTTATGCAATTGGCCTCAGCCCATCGATACAACCTGTCCAGATCCCTCTGTAGAGCCCTCCTACCCTGATGCAGATTAACACTGCCTGACATGGTGTTGTCTGCTGTATGTTTGTTTACATGCAAATTTTAAGTTTCTAGGTGAAATTCAGTGATGTGTGGTCAGATCTGATGCATAGTTGTGGGTTAACTAAGGATGACATATTTTATAGCATCACTTTCATGATATTCCAAGCTAGTGAAACTGAGATGCTTTTGGAAGAAATAAACAATGCTAACAGATTGTGGGAACACCACTTGAACATGCCATCAGGACCAGAATATTGCAGAATTTAGGACTGAAGCTGCTGCTGCACTGGAAATACATGGACACACCCAAGGTAATAAAATTTTACAATTCCCATAGTGTGTACATTTCTAATAATATTTATTTAAAGCCGATCAATAACCAGAGAAGAAACTCACTTACAGGACTGTAAGAAGCTGTTTTGGAAGTATGAAAAATGTCCCCTCCTTTTAGATATTCCATCACAGTTCAGGCAATAAGGATCTTAGCTCAATACTTCCTAATAGAAAGTCTGAAAATTAAATGATATGGGTAAACCGTATAGCTCCTCAAAATCAGCAAAATGTTGCTTATTGATTGTGAAGGCTTTGGGTCAGGAGAGCAAATTTTGTAGGCGATCAAGAACTTAAATATCTTTCTTCGCATCTCTCTGAACTAACATGAATGAGACCACTTATTGTCTATTTCTGTCAGTATAGCATACATACAAGAAAAGTGTAGACTTCTCACATAGAATAAGACTCTTGTCCTTCATATTTTCAGTGTATATGCTGATGACATTGTTTTTTATATATGTGGATATCATCTTAAAGCTGGAATTGATAAAAGAGAAAAATCTCACATGATTTTGGTATTCTTAAAAAACAAAAAGACATCCTCAAGAAGGAGTTCAAGAAAGAGGATTAAATGTAAAAATTCAAATTATTCCATTTCAGAGAAGTACTAGTGAAAGACAATGCACAGCCAGTCTTGAAATTCAGAGGTTATGGTCAAAATGAAATGTCCTGGATGGAGCTGAAATAGCAAAATGACTATACCAAATCTAACCTCAATTCTGGCATGTGGGTTATATCAGGGAAAAAGAGGGGTTGAAAAAGGAGGCTGACAATTTAGCGATGGCTGGTCACCAGAATACTCTTTGAGCTTATTTGAATGCAGTTTGGCACACAGCTAAAGATGACCTACCTTGCTTTAGTGACTGCAGTGGCTTCCTGCTAAGCGTAACAGTATGAAGTAGCAAAGATGAAATAAGGCAATTTTTTGGATCCTAATCAGAGCACAGCATGATGATCAGAGAACTGGCACCTGAGTTCTTTGCCCTGAATAATCTAATTCCTTCCTTTTTCTTGGTATTTCTAATTCAAGGTATACCTCTGCCATAAGTTTTCATGTTTGTTTTAGCCGACAGTGTGCTATCCAGGTCATTACAATCTGTTCTCTCTACTACAGTATACTTTCAGGATCAAAATATTTAATTTCATTTTCTTTTGAAAGCAATTAGAATGAATACTTTCTGGGCCCTTACCAGTGTAGTGTATGATATAAATTAAGAAATTAACATTTTCAAATAGAAAAGAAGTTGCATTCCAGTTTTTCTGTGTATCTGACCAAACAAAATAGGATTATTTTAAAGATACCTAATTATCTAGTTAGTAAAAAACTAAAAGGATTTAAGGACAAATATTTTCCCAGATTCAGCTTTTCTCTCTTCTTTTTTCTTTTTTTTTAATATATGCATATATATGTATTTCTTTGAATGTAGGATATTATACAGTCTTATTTGATGGCCTGATCCTGTATTGTTGGAGCAAGACAATTATGAGAAACCCACCACACAGTGTACTTTCTATCAGCCTGTAAATTTTACCTTTTAACTTTAAAGGAAGCATACTGGCTGATTTTGAACAGCCCATTTTGTGTTCATTCAGCCAAAAGTAATTTTACAACATGCAGTGATGAGAAGATTAAGTCATTTGTCCTAGTTAGTGTGTGTTGCACTACATTCTAGGGGAGAAAAATCCTCGACAAGCAAAGCAACATTCTTTAGCCTGCTTCTTTTCTGTGTGTATCAGAGAATCTAAACATGTCACAGCAGAAATATTCCTGCTCCTACAGACTTTCAGATCCGCATTGGATTTTTATGAAGAGTAATTGCTGAGTGAAACTTCTGGATATGTATGTAAGTGCAAATCTGATACTTTCCCTAAATACCGCTGTCACCACTGGTCAATATAAATGACGTCTTCTTCACTACCTCTCATTCATTAAGGAAATACCAGGCACAAAGATCCAAACCTGGCTGCTTAAGCCGAGTTGTACTGATCACATCTCCAGTTAAAATCCATTTCAGTGATGATGGGAGTTAAAATCCATGTCGGCCAAGATGGGAGCTATTCTGTTCACAGAGGGAAATAGGGAGGCAGTTGGGGTGTTGAGGAAGAGGCTGCACAGCAGCTGGAGAAATTCCCACCCTGTGACTTGCAGTGCAAGCCACTTGCCTCATGAGGCACTCAGTGCATCACCCTCTAAATAGTCCAGGTATCAAAATTGCAGTTTGGGAACTGAAGCCAACTAAAGAAAAGAAGAATTGAGATTGAATCTGTTTAGGCATGGAAGGAGTACGACCCTCCCTTCTGTATTTTCTGAGTTACAAAGCTGTTGTCATGGAGCATTTCAGTTGTTAAAATAGAACTTAAATAGCTGTTTGGATTTGTGCTGTCCATGATCACAGAGAGAATGTTAATGGGTGATAAAATTGTAACAGCTTAAAAATCCAAGTGTTCCCACAGATTTCAGAAATACTTTTAAACAGGGTCAACTGAATGTACTTCTCAGCCTTCTCTGTTTTGTTTCTGCCATGTTATTCAGGGTTTTTTTGGGGGGTGGGTTTTTCGGTTGGTCTTTTTTACTCCTTATTATTATCCCATGACCATGAAACTGAACAGTAAGAAATTTTGCATGTTATTGTGACACTGTTCTTGTGCGCTAGTCAGACTCCTTGGTTTGCTGGGAAGCATGGATCTAAGCATGGCCGGGTTTGCAAGCCTGTAGCTATTGAAGCAACGTACATGCAGACTCAGTGGCAGGGCTGAACTGGTGCAGGGCTTCTGTGGAAGTTCACAGGGGAGCCTGTGATGTTCCTAGCACAAGTCAGTAAAGGATGCAGTGTACGTTCATGCCATCTTCATCATGCAAGGATGAATGCTTTTCAACTCCACTTTGCAAATTGCTTCCATTGTCTGTCCATGTGGCTTATAACTGCACGAAGCTTTTGACAAGTATCTCTTAGGGGTCAGTGAGGCTGACCAGCCATAGTGTACATGAACAGTGTACACAACTCTTCCAGCTATGCTTTTTGTTCTTTTGTAAATGCTAATAAAAGAAAGACCATATATGGAATTTAAATTGCTGTGACTCTTTCTCTGTTCCTTTTGAAAACTGACTTTTAAAAACTGTTAGCCAATAAAATATTGGCAGGATGTTGGAGCTGTTTCATTTCATAAGCATCAGTAAAATATTGTTTTTAATAAACTCTGTATTTAGTGCTAGAAGTCCTGTGAAAATTATCTGCAGATTTATCTGCCTTCTACGGAATACATTAATGTCTATCACTTTGTGTGTACCCATTAAAATTTTATAGAATAGATTGTGCAAAAAGCTCTTTAAATCATTGCAAGATGTTTTCTGGTTATTTTATGTTGATACACTAAATATAATTGTAGTGAAGAAAGAGCGCAACTCATGGTTGAATATTTAAGTCAAAGTAACATATCTATGAAACACACTTCTTTGATTGAGACAGCAAAAATTATCAGTCGAATCATACTTTCCTTTAAATATGAGTAATCATTTGGTACATGCAGAAAATGCTGTTAGCTATAGCGCATTGGAGGTCTTAACCTAATAGCTGTCTGGGTTATCGCTGATGATAACAACATATAAAATAATGGTAAACAGCCAAAAATGATGAAAACTACATAGAAAAATTTTAGTAGAATTCAACTAAGCCAAGGTGAGTTCTTCATTGCAGGCACCTATCTTTCATACTGATGATTAAACATCACACAATACATTAGGGGTAAAACAAACATTTTCCTGCTAGAAATGGCCCAGTCCAGCCCTATTGGACTTTGAATCAGGACATGGATTTCTGAACATTTCACTAATTCCCAGTTCACAGTTCCGAGTTTATTTGGTTTGGATTTTATGCTCTCCTTTTATTTTACGTAGGTCTTGATTTTGCATGGGGTTGTATAGTTTCTAGAGAATCACTTTAACACAGAAAAGGGATTGGTGATGAAGAAAAAAAGGAAAGTCTGCCTGCTACAGTATTTCTGGTTCTTTTAATTCTTCCTTAAAATCCACATATTGCTTTCTTACACTGTCCTTTCATCTGCCTTGTATCCTGGCTACACCGCATAGGTTGTTCCATATGTCTCTCTTTGCACACCTACAATGCTACTACATGGGAAAAGAAACTAGAGCTAAATCCTCAAAAGAGATTTAGACTTAAGTCTTCCATTACAGAAGTTTTCTGTGCACTTTTGTTTATGGGAATTTAATGCTGAAGTGATAGGTACATCTTACACAAGAATTTGGTACTTCAATAGAGCTTCATAGAAATTGGCCTGTGAGTAGGAGACACTTAAGTTTGCCACAAAGCAAGCTGAGGAAAAGTGTAATACTGAGGAACTGTCCCTCAAAATACCTACCTGAACTGGAGTAAGTTCTTCCTTCTATTTAAGATTTGCATATATGGACCCTTCCTGAACTGAGACAATGATATTAGATCAGTCCTGGATCACAAAAGAAAATAAAACCAAATAAAAATGAAAGAATGGAACTGCTGGTAACATTTTTATCTCAGTCGACTGATCAAATTCAGAGATGTGAGAAAGTGAATTTCATGTACATTTCATTTCCTCTGCAGTAGACAGGGAAAATGAGGCTTTTTACACCCAATACAACCATTTTTCACACAACAAAACAAAACAGGGGGAATTCTATGAATAGAAAGAATGTAACAATTCATGTACATGTGGTGCTATTAGGAAGCCTGCTTTCCTTCCTTAGGTTAAAACGGCACTTCAAGCTGTGACCTGTTACCAAGGCACAGAAAATATAAATTGATAGCTCCCAAAGGCAGGGGAATCATATACACCATGTATCCATCAATAACAGGAAATCTTCCCATTGAAAAGTCACTGACACTTGATTTTTACTTTTGTTGGAAACATGGGTATTAGTTTTTCTAAAGATGTATTAATGCAGGAGATGGCACGTTTTCACACAATAAATATCTTTGCTTATACTTTGTACAGTGCTTCAGGTTTGGCATATAAGTTCAGATATCTCATCTAAAAGTCTAATACTTAGTTTGCATTCCCTCTTCAGTACTGGTAGAAGAGCATTGGAGGGCAAGATAGCAGAGAACTTCTTGGAAGTCCTAACATCATTTCATCCCCTCCTCCCAAATTTCCCAAAAATTCAGAATAATTTTTTCTCTAGCAAAAGTACAAATCAGAATTTCAGCATAGCATGATGGGGCTGGCTCAAGGATAGTTTGTTTCCTACAAAGTTTTATTTTCACCTTGTGAATGAGCGTTTCACATCAGTTCGAAGATAATGTTACTCCCCTTCCCATCCTCTGTGTGTGTCATCTCTCTGCTGTACCCGAGACAGAGAAGTGTGAGTCTAACACTGCCATGATAGGAATAAACCCTTCCCCAGTATCTCTGCCACAGTGGAAGCAGTGTCCAAAAAACTGGAAAGAAAAATTTGAACTTCTGGCTGTGCCGATGCTAGTAGAAAAATGTATTTCTTTGTGATAAAAATACTTAAACACATCACTATCCATAATCTGATGAGTCCAATCAATATTCTTCAACAACAGAACAAAGAAAATCCCATAGCCACCTACTATAGTGTTTCTGATCCATACCTCAGAATCAGGTATGCGGACCATTATCAGGCAGGTGTAAGAAGCAGATATGTGGAGAGGTTCCTGAAAAGCACAGCTTAATTCTAGATGTAAACCTCCTCAATAGTTAGTGGATATTTCAAGTTTTTATCCAGTTTTATATATGTGAATGTTAATCAGAAAATTAACAGCAGGATTTAAACTTCTCCAGCTGTCAGGTAGGTCACATCTAAACTATTGATTTGATATCTTTCCCAATGCAAAATAAAATAGGATCTTCTCTAAGGACAGCAAAGCACATCAGACATATGCGTTAGGAACATCTTGTTTATTTGCATGATAATGGGAAATACTATTCATTATAATTAAGTTTCAAAATAAGAATATGCTAAGAAATCTGTATGCAGTGTATTTCCTCTGTGAATTCTGTAGGGTGATGAATAATTACTCCCACAATTTTTCTTCCCCTCTTGAGATTTCTAATTCCTTTCTCTGAAATCAGAGGAGGGTTGGGGAAAACGCACAGCTCATTTTTCATTGCATTTTCCAGTGGGATTATGATATTCATGGGCTTTTCCTCTCTGACTTGATATGTGTTCCCCATTTTTTAGCTGCCAATGTTCAACTAAAGGAATAATAAAAAATCTTATTTTAGTGTAACCCCAAAAGAAATGTCAAATGTGGCTACCATGGGACTTTAACAAGTATCTCAAAAATAGACATAATAGTCAAGTCCTTAGTGTTAATTTACCATGAAAGATGATATACTGTGAAATAGCTAGAAGTCAAAGAGAAGCACGACAGAAAGATCCCTCTTGAAGTTCATGGAGTTAATTATCCTTTCTCGATATTGCCAGTGCATATTGACTTAAACAAGTCATTGGTGTAAGAACATGGCAATATTGGCAGCATATAAATCTTAACTTCTCAGCTAATGGTAGCTTTTAGAATGCAGGAGAAGGTATGTCTGGTGCCCCTTACTGTCTGAATTAATGTGCATTAGGCACGTGCTGATTAACATCCTGAACTGTAGCATAACCAGCCAAATGTCATGCAACGGAGCTTTATCTGACTGTGGAATATTTAAGTATTCTTAAGTTAAACCTCATGGAAAACCTTGAAAGTAAACAAGATCACTAATAAAGACCAAAATCAACATATTGGAAACACTACTCTTAAAGTATTAAATGCAATTTAAACCTTTTGTCGTCTTTTTGGATGTTGAAGCCAGAAACATAAAGCTGAAAGGAAGGAAATACTACAAGCTCTATGTCCTAACATAACCCAAAAAAAGATTATGTGAGTCCAAAAGGTTTGACAAAGACTCTTGATAGGGGAAGTCTGAGTTATATTGTAGTCACTTGTTAATAAGCACTTGTGGTAGGAGAACACAGCAAAAAGGAAACCCCTACCAATATGTTTCACTATGAATTAATAACATACAGAAAAACTCAGACTTTGGTCCATCATTGGTATAAAAAATACCAATGTTCATCCTTTTGAATGACTTCATTTGATGTAACTCACAGTATGTAGGTACCAAAGGCAGATACTAATGGCCAAGTAAATCATTGAGATTAACATTCTATCATAGTCTTCAAAGACACCTGGACCACAGTAACACAGACTTACATGGAAGTCAAGCCAAATGAGTCTGTACCCAGTATCTCTAGGTAGTATCTACCCAAGGTTCCACAGCTGTGAAATCTCATTAGAGCACACACTCTTTCAAGCCTGAATGTGATTCATGTCTAACTATCCTTTGATGGAGCGATCATTAAACTAAGTCCCACTAATTTCTGAGGAAATAATTTTATCTTGAAATAAATTATTTTAACAATGTTACAGTTCGGTATTAGAAATACTGTAATTAGAAAAATTGCATTTGCATGAACTGCTCGTTATTTTTGTGATATTTGGATAAAAAAGAGTATTTGAAATGGACTGTCATGTTCCAGCTGCTGCCTGTAAAGAAATAACATCATAATATTATCCCAGATAGTATAAGAGTATGTGATGAGTTTTTCTTGCCTTTACCCATCAAAAAGAAGAGATTCAATTTGACCTGAAGAACTTCTTCACCCTGCTGTCAGTTGTTGAGTTACTGCTTTTTTTTTTTTTCGTTCTATCCCTTCTAAAGTTGCTTTTACTAGTTTGATGGACCTTTGTTGTGTTATGGAGGTGAGACGAAGGTCTCACAATTTCAAAAAAGTGACTTCTCATCCCTGCCAGTCTGAAATCCACACGGGAAATACACAGGAGAGTAACCCCAGCATTCAATGTGACAGCCTTGATAAATCTTAAAGTTGTAGCTTGATAACTTGTTTTTATTTTGACAACTGATAAAAATAAAAGGAGAGCAAAATAATGTATGAAAACTTCAACAATGCCATAGGGTCAGCTCGCCTTGATTAAAAGATGTCATCTGGATGACAGAAATAAGAATAACAGCTTATGTCAGGTAGTTAAACATTTTTTTCAGCGGACTAGGAAGTTAAGGTACTAGGGACTATCATGCTGATGTAGAAAACAGCAACATGGAATCTTAGGGTAAATATGGTAAATGGAAAAAAAACCATGTTTCAGTTTTCAAGAGGTCTAATGCATTGTTTTCTATTTATTGTAATTGATAAGCTAATACTAAAAGGTACTATTAATAATTAATTCAACTTGTAGTTTCTGCTATTTCTTCTTTACAACATAAAAAATGCATAAATAGTATTTAGTTTTGTTCATATCTATTATATAGTGACAAGTGCCATCCCATTTCTTTGTATTCTGATCCCCAGCAGGAAAATTCTTCTGGGCAAAGAACAGACATAAGATAAAGGACCTCTAATTTTGATCCAAGGCTCCCCCTCTTGAATAGCTGCCTGATCTGGTTCCTGTAACAATTTCCAGCTATTTGCTGCCAGTTACAGACTTGTGCTGGGTTTCCCAGTGCTTGCACTCCACCCTGCTCATTCACCCGAGCAAACTCACCAGTGTCAGTTGTGTTAGCACCAGGATACTCAGCACATTGACCAGCTGCCCAAATCCAGACACTACAATGTTCTGCTACATCCATACTGTTCAGCTGAACAGCTGCAGGCACAGGAACTAGGTATTTCTTTAATTCAGCTATCACATTACTGGCTACTCATTTGTCTGCTTTTCCTATTAACTCATCATGCTGACCACCCAGAACCAGAGGTTCTGGAGACCTCCCACAGATGCAACTGAAAGCCAATTACTCAATCACCCAACAAAAGTAGTGTTTGCCTCTGACAACAAGCTGAACTGTTGTCTTTTTATCACCACAATTTTCCCAAAAATATATAATTTCAGTGCAGCTTCCTGACTGCTGGTTGACTTCTTCTGGGTTGGGCAATTGGATGTTTTCCATTGTAACCAAGTTTCATTTCAATTATAAAGGAAAATGGTTCATATGATAGATGGTGGAGAGGCAACTGGAGGAAAACAGAAGGTGTTAACCATGGGTATGGGCAAATTATGAAGTCTGGTTTCTGGAGGAGAAGCTAGAGAAAACAGACTGTGACGGGAGAAATAAGAAAAGCAGAATTTTCTCCAGAGTGTGTCCTGATCTACATTTGTCCTTTAAGAAAATTTGTTTAATTAAACGTCTCAAATTTCAATTTGGGAGCTCCTAGAAACTAGATATTCATGTTGCAGACTTCCCTTCACTGCTTTTCATCCTATGTGCTACCTTCTAATGCAAACTCCAGGCAGATGGTAAAATCTCTGGGGTAAGAGCTGTTCCTCCTCGTCTGTGTTTTTTGTATCTGTCCTGGTTTGAGGCAAAACAGGACCAATTTTGTTCAGTAACTTCGCTTCTTAGCTGAGCCTCTTCTAACTACTGAAATTAACAGTATACTGTGCAGACAATGTTTGCTCTCTCAGAGTGATAAGACATGTTTATAGTTGATACCAAGGCATGGTATGCAGAGAGGCTCTTGCTTATGCATATTGTTCTATCACCCAAGGCCAGCCAACTTTGTTATTTGCCCCGTTGGAAGGTCAGAAGCGGAAAAGCACAGTGGGGTCCCACCTGTGGGGAGAAGCGGACAGGACAGGTGACCCAAAACTGACGAACAGGGTATTCCATCCCATGTGCATCATGCTCAGTATAAAAGCTGAGGGATCAAAGGGTCAGCCCTCTTCCTTCAATGGCCGATGTCTGAGGAGGACTCTGTCTGTTTGTCTGCCTTTGGTCCTGATCCTGAATCCAGATCCTGAATCCAGTTCCCGTCCGTCACTGAATCCAGCCCGGGACTTCCCCGGTGCCAGCTGGTGTTGTGACTGTCATCCTGGGAGTTTGATATGGTTTTGTATATATTTCATTATTTCTTTTTATTTTATTATTAATATTTCATTAAAGTACTTAAGTTCCTTCTAAACTCGTAAGTTTCTTTTCCCTCCTCTACCTCTCTCTTTGAAGAGGGGTGGAGGGGAGCATCTGTCGGTCCCATCTGGGGTCCCCTATGTCCCCAGTGGCCGATTTGGCCTAAACCATGACAGTATCCCAGGTTCTTATTTCAGTAGGAATTTGGCACAGGCACTAAGTTTAGGATTGCAGCTAAGAGGTTAATAACTCATTCAAGAGAGTGGAAATTTTGGCTACCTCTGGATCGTGTTTAGGGGGTTGGGATTAGGGAGTGGACTGATGGACAGTCTGTCCTCTGACCCTACTCTGCATCATTGTTGACACCTGTGGGCTATTTGTGGGTTACTGTCCACACATCACAAGGGCAACTTAGGCTGTTTGTCTCTGTGGGGCCTTTCACCTTTCTGGCGGGAGACATTAAGGTGCCTGTAGAAAAATAAAAAAAATGTTGCTTCTACCCATAAATTTTGGGTATTGGAAGCTTCAGAAGTTTTTTGAAATATATCACCTTTGAATCAGACTAGCAGGATGCTTTTCACTGATTCACAGAAATATGTTGGTATCCAAAACAAATAGTCAGGAATGTGCCACCCTCTCTCTATATGTACAATGTGCCTATTAGAGCCCACACTGAAAATAAAACATCTTCAGCATGTGTGAAGAGGAAGTGTGAACCTGATCTTTTCCCCCCACCAAGGTGGTTTAACATTTGTCTCAAGCTGCCATCAGTTTGTATCAGCATAGTGTGGCCGGTCATCAATGCTAGACACAGGTGTGCTGACCAGACCAGTCACAGAACCACAGAATGGTCAGGGTTGGAACGGACCTCTGGAGATCATCTAGTCCAACCCCCATGTCCCTCGTGCTCACACCGGATTGAGAAATGTCATGTTAAATGAAACACTTCACAAGCGACAGATCCTGCTACATAACAATTTAATGAGTTCCCAATTAAATCTAAATTTAAAAAGTTTTGTTTATCCTGGGGATGCTCACAGGCTTAACAAAGCAGTTAATATCATAATTCCTAAAGTAAACTTAGATTATTTAATTTATGTTGCGGCTCTCATGCTTTTGAATCCTTAATTGAGCCCATTACACTTCAAAAACCCTTTTTTCACTTTCATCTACTTATCTCTCATTATATTTTTAACACTTCATTTGCCACTATTTTTTAATCACAAGGTGGGAACACAAAGTCAGGACAACTGTATTTCTTAACAGTAGTGTTGATGCTGTCCCAAATGCTCCCAAACTCTCCTATTCCTTTAGCTTGATACATTTAAAAAACTGATTACCAGCTTTGATTCTGTATGACTGGAAATCATCCTCACTTAGTCCTTTTCACAGTTTTCCCTAGTATCACACCGCAAATGTGTTTAAGATTTAGTCAAGGTTCTTAAGATTCTTAGATTTAAATAGCTGTTTAGCTTGCAACTCAGCCCCATCCTCGGCTGTACAATGCCATACAAGTAGACAGGCTTTGGTGCTAGTTGGAAGTGCTACCTTGCTAGTAAACTAGCAATTGCTGAATGCTAACAATTGCAGAAATCACAGCACTAATTGCTGCTTCATTTTATTTGCAGACTTGCATCATGCAGGTTGATATGACAGATTTTTCTCCCAGTTTGATCAGCTGAGCTTCTTAGGCAGAACAGCATTTCTTAGGTGGAAATGCTCTGGATATGTAAGAGATTAGACAATGTCCTTGTACACAAAGAGCCCTTGAGATTTTTAAAATTTTATTGTATTTTAAAAACGTAAAAAATCTGTAATGGACTCATCTATGAGTTTAACTGAGCCACCTCAGATCTGTATGCTTAATTGAATTACATGATTTCATATCTCACCCCTAAACTATGATTCAGTTTACCTGAAATTATAGTCAGAAACTTATAGTAAGTATGACACCACTTCTAATGTATTCATAAAAAGTAAATGCTACAAATGTTTTTCTGTGTTTACAGTCATTATTGCATGGAAACACTGAAAAAATATTTTAACTTGAAAGACTAAGTTTAGCTTCAGAAATGTTTTTTCTATTGACGATGGAAGGTTGTTTCCTTTCCACATTACCTTCAGCTGCTCTAAACGGCTCAGGAAAAATCCAGTTGAGTCAAGGATTGAAGGTTATTTCCCACTGATGTGGAAGTAGGCAGAGGACAGGACAGCACACTGCCAACCTCCCTCCAACATCATAGTCAACTGTAATTTCAGCACGACAGGTCTGGATTTTTTCTTGCGTAATATAACCCCTAATTGAGATTTCTAAATCAAACACCCGTTTCCTCAGTGGTAAATAGACAAACCTGGGCATATTGACTATAGGTGTAACTGGGATTTCTATGTCAAGTAACTTTGGCCCATGGAAATTCTTAATGTTAGCTAGGATTAATCTGGCTTGGTGGGGTTTTTTTTTTTGGTTTGGGTTTTGGTTTTGTATTTTTTTTTTTTTTTTTTTTTTTCCCCCTGTTATTGTCATTAGTAGGAATAAAGAATACCTAACTACTCTCAGTAGAATTGCCAGTTGTAAGCATAATAGGGGAATCATCCCTGGGCCCAGTGTTGTATCTCATGGAACAAAGTTACATCAGCAACAATCTTACACCAATTTATATCTAATCTGCTATTGATTTCAATAACTTGGTCAATTATAGCATGTTTGTTTAACACTCTCTTTTTGACAGTAATTGCACTATTTAATATTTCATGTAATTGTCTAAAAGTAATAGAGCAGAAAGCCACAGGAGGCACAGTTTTGTTTCTTCTCCCCTTTTTTCTTTTCTGTCTTGCCTTTCCTTATGATTCCTTGTTCCATGTCAAACAACTAATTTATGAGCAGACTCTGAGTCACGTCTGGCCTGTTGATTTATTATTGAGCAGTGCTGAAATGAGACTGTCTATTTTGCATTTTCATCTTTGTGAATGACAAGCAGCTGCCGATTTTATATTACAATTCCTGATTTTCTGCAAGTTTACGGGTCACAATTATTTTAAAGTTCTTACCATAATTTGCATATCTCTACATCATGTCACCCATTCTTCTCAAATATAATAAGCTATAATCTTAAATCATTTTCCTAATAACAAGAGCTATGAGATCAGAGGTAGAAGTAAAGAGTAAAATAGTTATAATTGTTAAAGATTCTATTATGAAAAATCAGGTTTTAGTAGTAGTCTCTTGGTTAAGATATAGCTTAAGGAATTTAAATATATCTGTGTAAAAAAACACCATGTAAAGCAGAGCTGAATGAAGGAATCTTTTCTTCCTGCTTCACATTGTTGTGGATTTTTTCTGTTTAATTGTGTTGTTACATTTCAAGGTTTAGATGACGTGTACTGTGCTTATTGCTACGTAAACTCATGTTACCCTTTATGCTTTTTATATGTGCACGTGTATGTACACAGGCAATTTTAATTTAAGCTAACGTTCTATGTTCTACGAACATTGAAAACACAGCAACAAGCAGTTGAAAACATCATGTAATGCCATGATGAATGACAGGCCTCTTCCTAGCCTCAGAAGCAAACAGATGCTACACTTTCTATGTTCAGATAAGTAAAAAACCTTCAGAGAGAAAAATGACATGTAAGAAAGGGCTGTGATGTATAAGCGTCCTTTGCATTGGCTATGGTTCCAGTGGGGGTGTGGATCCATTCTCAGGAAGCATTACATATATGAGAACACCTAACTTACTCTTCTTCCTCACATTAATTTAGCAAAGCGCTTAAGTGCTTACTCAACATTAGACATCTACCCGAGATTAAAATGTCTACACTGTGAGTTTAAACATGGATTTTAGAGTGGATAAGTTACCTAAATTCTCTTTCCTTTTCCATCTACAAGTTTGTGAGGGCATGATGCATTCACACAGAGGAGGCAGGCTCAGGATACCATCTCTAGACTGCCCGATGTACTATTTCAGTTAACAAGTACAGTTTCTCTAGACTACATAATAAGGATCTGTAATACACAAGAAGCCATCAAAAAAGCTCAGCTTTCCTGTCTTACTAGTGCTTTAGGCTCTGTTTCAGCTTTATCCGTGTTTTTGTGTTAATAATTCATCAAAAAATATGATTAATCACAACACAATTAATCCTCTCGTTCAGCATATTTGATTTTAATAATTAGTAGAGAAATTTTAAATTCCACTGCCATAAGCTTAGATTGCATATTAGGGTGGAAAAAAATTAAAACTGTTTTCCCAGGGAAGTGTGAGATCTCCGTGCTTGGAGACATTCAGAACTTAACTGGACAAAGACTGAGCAATCTCACCTACCTTTAAAGTAAACTATGCTTTTAGCAACCACTTGGACTAGATGATCTTCAGATATTTCTCCCAATCTAAATTATTCCAGGACTTTATCAGTCTCTTTCAGTGTGCGCTCGGCATCCTGCCCTCTATCCTTCCTGTTTCTTCCTCCCCAGTAAAAGAGAAATGCCCTACAGTTTGTGCAACTTATACAGTCATCTCTTCTGGTAGTCCATGGAATCTGGGTGCTACCAACCTCACCACTTCCTTGGCCCTTTCACTTGTTCCACAAAACATGACAGGGAAGAAAGGAGATTCCAGAGGAAGAAGGAACATTCTTTCGTCTGAACTTGTAGCTTTCATGTTTACTGCATATTAATGTCCTGTAGTCTGATATGCCATCTGCCCCCAACACCAGCTGGGATCATTTTCTCCTTTATTATTTTCTCAATTTTTTTAACCCCTCAGGAAACAAAACCAAAAAAAAATATGGAAATTTCTACTCTATTTTCTATTCCCTTTTCTCCTCATTTTATAGATTTCTCAGGGGCTTCTTAATTATAATGTTACTTTTGCAACATTACTCATGTTACCATAGTACCTTTGAAGTAGAGTTAGTAGATAATAATTTTCTTTTATGTTGTTTTTTTAGGAATAAGGCCAGATTCACATTACTAGACTGAATACAGTTTAATATTCTACTCAACACGAGTGTGAATATTTGCAATTTACTGTTAAAGATATACAGTAAATCATAATTTTTCATATTAAACTACAAGTTTTACTACTATTTTAGCAGTGAATTACTAAAGAAACAGATGCATATGTTTTGTGATATCCTGTTAATGCATGTTCTTTTCCCAGTGGGTCTTAAAGATTTGCATATATGCAGAAGAAAGAGACTAACCCCCAGATCTTTTATTTTTTGGCTAACAGAAAGGTCCCTCAGTTACTATCCCTCAAGCTGCATGGGTTACTGTGCTGTTGAACGAGCAGTTAGAGTATCCTCAGTCTTCATTCTACTGACTACTGGTTTTAAATTTGAATTAAATTGAAATAAAAAATTCAGTGCAACTGTTATTTTCAGTAATTCTACTTCTGTTTAACACTGTTCAACACTAGTACTAAAGCAATACTGAACCTTTATGAGTCACTTTAGTTATGTAGACAAAAGAATATATCTGCATAACGCTTTACCTCACTAGAGTTTGCAAATACAGAAAACAGTCTCCACATAGGGTCACAAACAAAAATATGCACAAGACGCGGGGAAGAATTAGAGTACATCATTGTGTGAAAAAGTGTGATTCTTTTTTCCTCAGGAAAAAGGTGAGAAGAAAAACGAGGGAAGAATGGACAAACAGATTTATTCTGTCTAGGTGCTGAGCCTCTAAAATACTTAAGGGAAAAAAAGAACTTCAATATTCTAATTTATATAATTTATGCATCTATTATCAAATAATAGTAACTGTGAGAAAGGAAAAAGGAGAAATTAGACTACAGAGAATTGGGAGGATGGAGACAGGACAGTTGTGTTTGTCAGCTTCAGAGGGAAATGAAGAACATGTTTTGAGCCACTACAAGCCTCTGTGGGATTCAGCCTTTCTTTAATACGAGATTGAATGACTGAAAGGAATTCACTTATATAATACTGCATTCAAGAGATAAAAAGGAGAGATTAAACACATGTATAGTGGATGAAAGGATTGAAAAGAAAATACAGGAGAAATGGAAACACCTAGTGTAATATCCCATAGGACAGAATTTTTTACATATTAGAAATTACCTAAAATGTTATGCACAAGACATGTCTGTTTTCAATCTAAGGAGTAAGAGACTTGAGCGTAAACCCAAAGGTTTTAACAGTCTATAGCTATGTTTCTTAAGGTGCCTTCCTTTCAGAACTATACCCGTTAACACAGAATTCAGTAGCATTATTTTGCATTTGTACTGCAGTGAGAGAGGAAGTGTTTTGGATTAATTTAATAAGGATAAGCATGCTGTGGTTCTATCAAGTCAATGAAACATTTTGTATGACACTTTTTGGATAAAGATGTGATTGAGTTCCTGTGTTTTTCAGGTTGTTACCTTGTGTTTTTTACTGTTGTTGGAAGAGAGAACCCCCTGAATTTAGGAAAGAATACACCATTTTTTTTACAAAGTCTACAGATTTACTGGCAGAAGAAAAAAAAAGCCAAAAGAGTAATTGTTGCTTAGTTTGCTCATAGATGTTTTATCTGATTTAGTGCAATTGTACACAGTTTATAAATATAATAAACAATAAAAAGAAGCAGTAAAACCAGCTGCTCATGGTTATTTCAGGCAACATTTCTGATCAGGGTCAGCAGGACAGGTTGAGACAGGTGGTTCAAAATGCACCTGCCTCTTGAGCTTTTTATAGATCATTAATACATTTAGATACTGCACTGGCAACTTTATCAATATAAATTTTCTCTGCAAACATGTACTTTTTAAACTAATTAGGTTTTTATGAAAGAAGCAGTCATTTTCTACAGGAAGTCAGTAACCGTAAATCACTGGAGCTGCATATTAAGCATCAGTTCTTCCCACTTGCTCAGTCACCATATGGCACCACACACTGTGCTGAAAGATAATCACTTTATTGTTGGCTGGGTTTTTAATCAGATACATCTCATACTGTTTTGTTAAACATTGCCTTGCAAATAAACCAGCCTTACAATACATTTTTGCTTTGGAAGAAAACATAAATAAGACCTAGTGAAACATAGGAAGGTCTGGTCAAACTTGAAACCCAGAATTTAATAAAATGAGCAAGCATGAAAGAATCTAAAGCATTATTTGGAGTACCACAAAGATGCACCAAGAGGAACTGGGTTGGGAGCTGGGGAATCCACTGTGCAAGGTGTCTGTTTTCTAGCAGTAGTTTGCTGGCTGCATTATGCTTGACAGCTGTTGTGCTTGGTGGCGATCAGACTGTAATCTGCACTACATCTAGGAGCTAATGGGCCGCTGTGGTCCACTCATACCAGAAGCATGCACAAGCAGTGATTTTATACAACCGTCGGTCCTGCGGTTCTCTCCTGCTTTTTCCCCACAGACACAAACTCCTGTGGAATGTTGTCCCTGGGTGTTCCTCACATGGAGGTCATTGGCTTTGCTCTTACATTGTGCCCACCCCAACAGAAGCTCTCTGGCCACTCTGGTTATGGTGCTCTGCAAGGGGAAAGGAACAGAAAATTTGACCAGATCTACATTCACAGGGATGAAAAAGGAAAAAAAGAAAAATATGCACAGTAAGGGGAAAAAAGCACCCAACTTAAAACAAGGTTTCTTTGTTTATGACAATGTTTGCTAGGAGAAGTAGCTGAAGATTCATCCCCTCGAATGTCTGAAACAAGCACAAATATACAAAAGCAACAGCCTGAGCTGAAAAAGAGAGAAATTAGAGGTTCTTCATATTTCTGATTTACATGAAATTACATACAATTAACAGAATGTTACGGTTATATAGTTAAATGTTGACATTAACATTAGCTGTTCAACCTTCTCTATACCCTTTCGCATATGAATTGTGATACATAACCCCTTTGGGAATGTTGTAATCCCCAGAGAACCTCCTTTCTCTCACTTCCTTCACTCAATACCCGATTATTCCTTGGGGGGTGGTGCTGAGGGAGCAGTGGTGGGGAGGAACAGTTCCTGACTGAAGAATTTCTGACTCTCCTGGGATAGAACATGTTCAGTGTGGATACAGTGTTCTGCAAAACTGCACAGGAAAATATCTTCAGATACTTACATTTAGGGGGATGCTAAAACATTTCTGAGCCAAGGAGAAATTGTCTGTCAAGTGTTTTGTTTCTTTCCCAGACAGTGGAGGTACTTGAGCTCTTAGAGATTTACATGTTTCTTGGTCTGAACAAAACAAACATCTTTCCTCATCTGCAGAAAGGTCAGGCTGTTGTTGCAGAAATATGCACTCCAAAATTTACTCTGGTAGACTCAAGGAATGAAAAATTTTAAAATGAATACTTGACGGTTAACTAAGTTTTAAAGAAATGAATACAGTGTCTGTATTTGTCTTACAGCCACTCCTCTATATCTACATATATATCATGTTATGATTAAATAGCAGTTTCGGAGAAGCAATCGTAGGCATGGTGCTGGGAAATCTCAGGATATAAAAAAGCTGACACTGATATCACCCATCTCTTGAGTTCTTCTGACAGGATGACAGACAGAGGACAAAAGAGACGCAGGAGCTTGTTTTATCTTGCGTGTGTCCCAAGGCAATATCAACAAGATATCTTAGTAGATGCTTGTCTTAAGCTTACCTTAAAAAAACCAAAATGATGTAGATTCCATTAACATTCCAGGTAGAGCACAAAGTCTTGAAAAACTCCCATTGATATCATTTGACTTTGCTTCAGGTCTGTAGCTCAGGTCAATTTGAGGAATCGGATATGAATCCATTCTATGAGTGCCACGTATCTTAAAAATGTGAGGCTCCTTATTTTTCTAGCTAATGGATAGTGCTCAGTTTTAAGGCTTTTATTAATTAGTGGATGTAACTAAGTTCACTTGCACCGTTTGCGCTTCTGTTTGCATGTTCTGTTAGTAGTTTACATTTCATGTGAATGTACTGATGTTCATCAAAAATTTATAAAAGGAGCAAATGTGTCACCCTGATATAGTGACCAAGGCAGCAAGACAACTGCTAGATAATACCTCTTCTACTTTGAATATTTGCTCCTAAGACACATGTGTAACTGTGGACCATAATGAAGCAGACTTTTTCACTTCAGTATTCCTAAACATAACATTTACTGTAGGTTTGTTGCAATTTTTATATGTAAATACCAGTTCTAATCCCCTAAACACGTATGTTTTGACTTTGGGGATAAAAGTTTCATCTTCCATATCCTCTATTTATTTACTTCATTATTGAACAAATTTGGTTTACTCTACAATTTGTTGGAATATTTTTTGATGGCTAGTCTATATAAGGAAAAGAGTATCAGGGCAAGGTAGGAGTTTACACATTAATATTGACATTATTCATAGTTTCAGCTCCTGTGTAAAGTGTTCTGGAATCTTTGTTTTTTGTAATCATGATTTCAGAGAGAAAAAAGTTTATTATATTGGCAGAATGGCACTAGTTCTTTTAAGAAAGAACAAAATTGTAATTTCCCAGTTTTATGTCAACAAACTTCTTCAGTATTTGGTATTTTTCTGTGGTCTTTCCAGTTCTCTCAGAATTGAGATTATTGGGGAAGAAGAATTCCTATTCTTGTTTTCTTTCATACTAACAAGACTTTTCCTGTAAATAAGTTTCCAGTTGGTTTGTTCCTAGTTCCCAACCTGCAGCAAACCAGCTAGGCCATCTACTGATTAAATCCTGATGTGAAAGAGAGGATAGTGCACATGTGGGTGCATATTATATAGACAGGACGAATGCAAATATTAGAGCTGACTTTTGTATTCTCATGCACAGAAGCCAGAGTAGCCCACAGTACACTGGGGGCTGCAGCACACAGACAATGGATGAAACGTGCATTTTTGGTTTGGCAAGAGGAGACATTGGCATTAGGAAATGGGTAGTGTGCCTTAGCGTTTAAAGGGCCTCAGAAACGTGTGGAAATAAGGAGGGACATAAGAAAGATAAGTACTCCTGAGCATGTGTGTTATCTCTCATAAATCCTGAGGTTCTGGCACTGCTCATGGTATTAACCAAAACTGCTTGTGATTATGGCAACATTTTCTATCACATCTAGATATATCTGGTCTTTATAAAATGTTTTGCCAAACAGGAGTTTCTGTGTACAAACTTGATTAGTCATTTATTCAAGGAAATTCTATGTCAGTTGCCAGGAGATAGGAATAAAGAGCTTGGCTCTGGGAAAGTTCTCTTGCCATCATTTATATTTGAAGGGATTCCTTGGCACATTGAACCTAACCCTTTCTGCTGCCAATAGCACCTGACAGAGGGGCTCCTGTTTATGCTCTGACACATAAAAAATGTTGAAATCAGCCCTATAGCTGATGGAGGTTTATGGATAGGTGTTAAGTTCTCTCCATTCCACGTGCTGTGTATGTTTGGGGGAAAAGAGTAGTGGGAGAACAGCTGATGAGAGTGATGTTTGTTTTTAGGTATCCACTGATGCATTATAAGCTTTAATTAAAATGATCAGAGAAATGTGTCTTCTTCGTGCCAATTTTTGCTTCACAGGGAACTTAGTAAACAAAAGCAGCATAAACTGCTTCTTACACTGAGTTTAACTGTGCATCTCAAAAGTGTACCCGTCTCTGTGCAATAATGCTGTCATGTTACAAGTTGATCCTATCAAATATTACCTAAAACAAAATATTTGGAAATTCTGTCTTCCTTCTATACATCCTAACATGATCCTAACATACCTCAGACTGGGAAACCATCTGGGGGATTTTGGTGTGGGTTTTTTTTTTTTTTCATTTGAAAGCTGGGGCTGGGAACTATAACGGGTCTATAAAAAACTGATATTTCTGTCTCTTCCTTGAATTCATCTCAGCTATCCCTTGACTCCTTGACATTACCAGTACACACTGGCTGGTGATTGAGTGTTGGCAGTTAAGTACAGACACTGTAATTGTAAGCATGCCCCTTTGTAGCAGCAAAGATCTCAGGAAGGCTGAGAGAAGTGGGGAGAGGGTGGTGGGATGGCATAAGAAATGTGCCAGGCTGAGTGGGGCTTCCTGGTACCTTAATATGTCTGTGGGCTTTAAAGTTTTGATGCGCACCAGATTATAGTGTTGTTTTGGTAAACGGCAGCTTTCCCAGGAAAAGGGGATGACATTTCACCAAAAAAGTGTGAAGCGCAAGTAAAGTTATACCATTGCTCCTTATTGTCCAGTGTAGATTTGCATAGTCTTAGTCATATAGAGGTGAGTAATTATGTGAGTAATGCTGTTGACTTCTGCAAGTTTAGTCAGTGTATGAGTAGGAGAATTACACTGTTGTCTGAATGTGATATCACGAGCAGCTGCTCACAGTTCTCCCTATCTTTCCTTCTCTACTTCAGCACATAGAATCTTAAAAACTGATTTGCTGGAGTCACCTCTCCTTCTTTTGTTTATTGTTTATGAGATTTTAAAGTTAAAGTCTGCAGTTTCTACTAGAGATATAACTGAAGTACAACCATCTTGTCTGGGGATATTTTCCAACAGTTTTAGTCATGTGAAATGTTTTCTGTTTGATTAGAAACACATCTCAGGGAGAATTTCCAGTGAGTTACCGTGTCCTGAGTAACGTTCTCATCACAGAAGAATAAGGTGTCTAGCTTGGAGAATCTTCAAGAAAAGTGATTCTTGCTATTCTTCATCATTTTTTTTTGTTGCCTTAGCTAGGCACATACAAAATATTGCATTTACTATCCTTCATCTTGGAACCACGGATGATGTTTTTGGCTTACTAAGAGAGAACATCCTACTAAGTAGTCATGAATATTTATTGTTATTGGATCATTGTCTTGTTGGTCAACCTCATAAAGCAAAGTAGATGTAGTCAAAATCTACATCTGGCATCTTGCTTGTAACTGGTTTCCTTTCAACCCAGCTGTTCAGCTAAACTCAGGTTAAAACAACTTTGGATTGCCTAGTGAGAGGTTTTTTCCCAGGAAACACACCTGAGTTCACAAATTCCCTCCTGTGTTTCATTTATGGATGCTTAGCAAAGTGCTTTCCTGGCTTTGTTTAATGCTATTTGGTTTGGGAATACATTGTAAGAAAGACTCTTCAAATTTCATTCCTTAGACTGGCTTCTGGCCTTCGCTTAGACCCTTAGTGCATTATAGCACCAAACTACTCTCCTTTTTGACCTGGCCTTACCCCTTCTGAATCCTGCTTCTGGACCACCCTTGTATCAGTGTCCATATCTACCTGTCTACTGGTTAATAACCCTTTACTATTTTGACAACTACGGGCCTTTTCTACAATAAAATATATGCTTTTCCTAACCCTGAGTGCTCTTCTTCCTAGCTATGGAGACATGTCCCTCTTTTTTTGAAGTGCTGGCTGTTTCCTGTTCTTCTGCAGTTAAATTCTCCTGTAGAGGGAGCTGCAGATTTCTGTGATGAGTTAAGCCTAAATCTTTAAGCAGATTTCTCTTCAACAGAAAATATAAGCTAAAATAAGACGTATTGATTTGCTCAAAGGCACCTGTGACCCATAAGCACAGCTGAAATAGAAATTAAATCTCAGTTCGCCAGTGCCACCTTCTTTTACAGAAACGTACATTCAGATAACTTGAACGGAACCCATTTCTCCCTCCTTAAGCATCTAAGAATTATATGTTTAATGCTTAGCTTGTTACTTGAAACTTTTTTAACAATCACTGAGGAGAATAGCCTCTGGAGTGGATGACTTGTCTCACCCAAAGAAAGCTTTTTAGGGCAGGTCAGTGACCTGTCATTGACAGAGAACATATTGCCTGTGTAGGGAGCCATTGGTGAGTAGACTAACTAAAGATGACTAACCCCTTGATACCTGATGTTGGTCAGAAGAAGTCAATCCTAGGAATGCAAAGCAGATGTCAGACATAAATATGATCTTTGTGAGTAGGAATTACTATATTAAAGAAAAGTGAGAGAGTATTACTTGTTTTGTTCTTGATTTTAAACTGTAAGATGAGGCACTATGTGTAGTTGTCTCACAGTAGAGAAGCGCACGTGCAATCTGTATGAAATCTGTGTTCCTGAAGTAAAGAGAGCTACATAGAATTGAGACAGTATTGGGAAGATCAGGAATGGAGAGTAATTGCATTGAGAATCAAAAAGGTAACCTGGTCTATATGTGATGAAGAAAGGGATACAAAGAGAACATAGCAGTTAAACAGTGGGAATCTTATCTCTCAGAAGATACAGAGCACTTACCAGTTCAGTGACGGTAACACACAACTCCCTTTCACCTTAATGATAAATGTAGATATCATTTTACCTTGACATTTTTACTTCATTTAGCACATTTAGGTGTGACATATCACCATGCAAAATGGGAAGAATCCTAAAGTTGCCACTTAGAAAAATGAATAAAACATACAATGACATTAATATTTATAACTGATAGCACAAAGAAGACTGGTAGCAGCTAATTAATGCTCAGTGGTATGAAAAGGTCTGTATGTTATCCCCGTTGGACAGCAGTCAATGAAATTAGATTCTAGCTGACTAATCTAACATCTCTCAGATGTCACGTTGTTTACTACTGTCATGCTGGCTTATTACCTGCGTGTGATATATACCCTTGGTGTATTGATTTTCAGAAGGTCTGATCTTTTCCTAGACAATAGTTGTCCTGATAGGCAGATGTGGTGTTTTGAGATACGTGTTGGAACCAATATAAACTCTTGAGCACACTTGCTCAGTCAATTGTTTGTTACTTGTTTTAAAGAATTATGGTTGTCCTTTAAGTGCTTTTTAAAGAACTGTGACAGAATCTATGAAAAACTGTATTTCATTTTAATTTGAAATCATTCTGTAAATACAAATACTCAATGAAGACAAGCACTCTTTTTAAAAATTATATTAGTGATGGATATATTTTAGTTTTCCTTGCAAATTGAAAGTAATAGAGGAATATAGAACTTGCATGATGTAGGTAGCAAAATTAACCTAGATAATGATGTTTTCCACTGAAGTTATACAGTTTATTCCATTGCAAAATTGAGGTGAAAAGTTTATTAAAAATACTATGATCAGTAAGCTGCTTTGGTTGACTCTGTAACTGTCTTTTAAAGAGATAAAATAATCCGAAAAGATACAAAAGACAATATAAATTATAACCAGTAGGCTCCTTTCATTCCAAGAATGCCTGCTTGGCTAGGATGTAAGGAAATAAAAATGGGGCCACTGTACATACTTAAAGGAAAGAAACTATAAGAATGTGTAAGTTAACTAACACCCTCCTTCCTATTATTAAATCTGTCCTTTGTCATTCTTTTTTTTTTTTTTCCTGCTCCTTGGCATATAAGCTACTCTCACTCAACCTCCCACATTTGTCATACGGCAGATTTGAGTAGGCTTAAGGGAATAATTTAAAATATGCTTCTAAAGATTCTTGAAAGTATTTTTATGGCTATTATGGAATAAAGCAGTAAGGATTCAATTTGCCACAGACATGGAGATCTGAATACATCTCTGTTTATGTTTTATACTTCATTTCATTAAATCCTCATTTCAAATATGGGTAATTTATTAGTACATCTTCCTGGGTAGGAAAGAATGAGCTGGCATGTATTTTATGTTCAATTTATGTTTCTGTATGCTGATCTGTTCATCAAAGTGTGAGGTGTGGAGTTTCTTGCTGAAGTGCCAGAAAGTTCTGCCCCTGGAAGGTCTGATTCCTCCTGATATGATTACTGTTCTGAAGAAGATGTGATGTGTTTCAGTGGAGAGTTAATGGAGTGGAAATCAGGAATCTGGAGTGCGTCATAACTCTTCCCCTAGCCAACTCTGTCTTCTTGATCGTATTACCCTGAAATATAAAGTTTTACAGAACAATGAAGTAGAATTGAGATGTTTATATTCCAATGTAGTCTTGTAAATTCTTAGGGTTTATATTTAGTTTTCTACCATATCTGCCATATCTTTAGATAGAACGTGGAGCTTTGCTTCTTCACATGCTTAAGTCTTAGCAGTGTTCAAAGCAACGTGTTACTGCTTAAGCACACCTAGAGGCTTCTGCTTAGGGAACCACATCCAGAACAGACAATATCCTGGTAGTTAAACTAAGTTCAAAGCAGGCAGAATTTGTTTTCCCCATCTTGAAATGGGAAGAAAGTGAAACTTAGTTAGTACTGAATATTTTGGTAAAACATATGTATGACAGGGTCAGGAAAGGTTTTGAGGGCTGTTGCAACAATTGAATTACTTTTAGTTTAGCCCCAAATTTTCTGTAGCATTAGTCTTTCATTTTATGCGTGTATAACCTGTATCCAAATGCAGTGAAATTAAAATTAGGCTTTCAAGTCCCTGTATAATGTTGATAAAACTGTTTTTTTTTGTGGAATTCTATTTATTTTAATTGAGTTACAGGGTTTCACATAGATTTTCATCTAGTATTTTTCTGTATGTTTTTCCTTACTTGCATTTTTATAATTTGATTTTATTCATCTCAATTCTTTATAAATTCAAAATGAATTATTGTGGGAAGTTTGCTAAGCTGACAAGAAAGTACATATCTTTATATATGGATTTTACCTTCTGTCTCCCGAAATACTGCCTCGAGAAATTGAATAGCATGTCCTGAAATATCACTTCCCTGGTAGCATCATGCCCAGAAGTGTCATCCTACACAGGCGCTGCAGTTGGGTGCAACATGAAGTGCAGCAGGCACAAAGGCAAAAGGGGGCACTTCAACATAACTGTGAGCAAAAGAGGTCATTTAATTCCTGCCAGTTTGGGTATGTAAAAAGGGGAAGATGTAGGAAAGGAATCCAAGAACAATGGATCTCATGGTGTTCAAACTGTTCTTGGTGAAAGCTCTGTCACTTCCAGGAGGAGGGATATATTGTATTCCTGCCCCTCATCACTTTTTCAAGTGGGTGCTCCAAATGACAGAACTATTTTCTGGAGTCAGGAAACCTCCTGTGTATCACTTCATGGTGTGTTACAGTGGCACTACTTTCTTATTGCTGCCACAGCCCATGCAGTTGCACGGGGCATATGTATTCTGCGTTTTTCTTGCCTCCCATTGTAAGCTACGCTCCAGTTAACTTCCCCATATCTTTGTTTTTGCACTTTAAAGTGTAACTGGTTGCAAAAAGCAGAGCACTGTTATAAGTCTGTAAGAACATAAGAATTGCCATAATCTGTCAGACAACAGGTCCATCAAGCCCACTGCCTTGTCTCAAGATTCTGCCAGCAGCTGGTGCTTAGGGAAAAGAGCATAAGAAATGGTGAGGAAAATGCTCTGGTCTCCCTGTCTTGTTTCATTCCATCAGGACATTTAGATTTAAATATTAATTGTAACATTCTATCATATTTACACGTGTGACAATTCATAGGCATTCAATGCCAAAAGAAATCTGGTATGATACCAAGGGTTTCTATTAATAATTTGCAGTGACAGCAAATTAAGGAGAGAAATTTCTTTCAAAATCTTCAATTTGAAGATCTTGCACTGCATTTTGAAGCTTTAATATTTTCTACAAGGTATTGTATTACAGATCTCATGGGTTCTCTAATACATAAAAACAAATACAGTTTTAATATTTGATTTTTTTGTTACAGAAGCTGTGTGGAGCCTTCATCACACTTTCATGTGTGCTGTGAAGAATTCCTTTGTGGAGAAATACATTGGGAACAGTATACCAAGGTTACTTAGGAGATACAAAGCAGGAATAACAAACACATGTAGAAAGATTTAAAACCTATTTGAAAGCTAATTAAAATAGTGCAAATAGTTCCTGACTTTCAGTGGGTTAAAATCACTTCTTTTGGGTGTCTATAACTTTGATGCCTCTGTCTAGACCACGTTTTTGCCAAGAACAGTTGGACAAGATGATCCTTGAGGTCCCTTCCAACCTGGTATTCTGTGATTGATTTTGATACGGATTTATTCGTATACCTCAGTGTAAATATGTGTCTAAGTTCTTCTTTTGATGAAGGGATTTGGTGTCTGCCAAATGAAAAGGTTTAATATTGAACATGAACACAACAAACAAAAGTTAAATGAACTGTTTCTTCTGCTGTATTCTCTAGATCATTTGAAAGTTAAGATTTTTCCCTTTCTGCTTTTACACCTGCTGCTAGATACTTATAACTGTCAATGACATTCAGTAGGCTTCATGAACAAAGAACACAGTAATGAAGCCTGAGCTGTTGTGTTAGTGCTGTTATTTTCTTTCTCACTTTTTAATATAATGGGGAAAATAAAATCTTAATCACTAACAATCACTAGTAAACCAGCATCACAGCTAAGCCCCATGGGGATGTTTTACTCATACCTTGCATAGCATATACAGCATTAAAAGCTTTTAAAATCATATTGCTTGCTATCAATTTTAATAAAAACACCTCACATCTGCTTTTTTAGTTTTAATGATAAGAAAATTTAATTTTTTGTGTGTGTGAATGGAAATTAAGAATTGACTTTTTTCATACATGCATTATCAAGGGGGATTAACTCAATGATTTATTCATTGTTTTTTTCTAAGCATTTCATTAGAATTCATATTCTTCGTAGAGACGACTGAAAATTATTAGGGTAGGCAAAGGTGGCAAAATTCTAAGTTTCGGGAACTGGTCTAATAGAGGAATGAACAGTTTCATGGTATAATGGTTTTGTAATTATTAAACTACATTTTTCAGTATATAACTGATGGCCATTTCTAGTCCTTTTGTGTCTGGTATGCAATGGAAATGGCTTTGTCAGCAATATGGCACTCATATTGATTCTCCAGAATGGACACCGAAATCTGTTTCTTATCTTACACAGAATCCACCATCTCTCCTCTACCACTCATCTTTTTGTCCTATTGTCTGATAGAATAATACATATGCTACATGGACTTAGTAAAATTTCTGTGTCATGAGGAGTTCCCATTTAATTCAATGATGTTAATCAGGCACATGAAGTTTGGCACAGTAGCAGCCCTTACTGTTATCTTAGGTGATATTAGGGTAATGAATGGTATAAAATTCTTGTACCAACATTTGAGGAGTGTAAGCATTAAGGCAAAACCATGGCTGCTCGATAAAATTAAATGAAAGAAATGGTAGACAAAAGAACTGAACTAGACTGTATAAGTGATTTTAAAATTCTCATAAATACAAGCAGAATACCATTCATCTGTAATTTACAACTGTTTTCAGTTTGTCTTTCCTACAGGAGGTTTCCCTATTGGATCCTGCTCAAATCCTTTATTTCAAGACCTTATTCAAGCTATACAGAATGCTTTGCCTTTCTAAACGTTTCTTGAGACATAGAACCAATACCATAATATTCAGAATTTAACCTCAGTCACTTCTAATGTTTTTTTGCCAAATGTTTTCCTCCTATGCTGTTATTCTATAAAAAATGCTAGATATAAATCTGTATAATGTCTCTATCAAGATACGTTAAGGACTAATGCTTATTTATCCCTCATTTTTTGCAGAGATACTAAACCGCTGCATACATTTTACTCATGACTGCAGGGATGAGCACATGCTGTCTGTAAAAGGGGTGAGACTGTTTGATGACAATGACAATCCTAGAAGTTTGCACAGGATTTAGAGCATCTGTTTATCTGTCCTAGAATCATAGAATCACAGAATAGTTTGGGTTGGAAGGGACCTTTAAAGGTCATCTAGTCTGACCTCCCCTGCAATGAGCAGGGACGTTTTCAACTAGATCAGGTTGCTCAGAGCCCTGTCCAACCTGACCTTGAATGATTCCAGGGATGGGGCATCTACCACCTCTCTGGGCAGCCTGTTCCAGTGTTTCACTTACTGGTTTCTAATACAGCAGTTTAGTTTCAGAAGAGACTTTTTGGTGATTTGCTGTCTACCACATACATATCTTAAAATCTCCAGACCATGCAGTAAAACAAACATGTAAAACATCAGTGAAGACTGAATATCTAGACCTGTCCTACAATATATTTCATGCTTTTTTATGTTTTTTAACATATATGAGGGTTGATTCTCATCATTCTCATGCAAAATCAAAATTTCATTGAATTTAATGGAAAAATATTATTAAGATATATTAATAATATTACTTGCTGGGTAGCATTGCTTTCCTGACACTTCCTAAAATAATCCCCCTTCACTTATTTCAGAAGCCAATTATCTGAACCGAAACTTTTCAGGTTGGATATCTGCCTCAATTTGTTGTTAGGCTTGTTTATTTATAGAAACTTTAACTCAAAAGCATTCAGCTCTTTCTGAGAAAAGGCAAAGCAAAAGTGCCTTGTAGAAAATGTTCTGGTTTCTTCTTTCAAAAATTCTAGGGCCTTCAAGCAACAAGGACTTGATAAATGATAGGCAGGTGATTTTTTTTAAATTCAGAAATATGAATCATGGCTTTAAAGCTGATCATATTTGGTCAAATGACTTAAATTTTAAAACATACTCTCTGTAACATTTTAGAGTCAATTAAGATGCCTTCTACTCAGCTACCAGGATATTCCTCAAAGCCTTAGCTAGGCTTAGTACAGCATAGCATACTATGCTATATATATGCCGCTCGGGACACTTGAATGGAGAGCAGATGATAGATTATTAACTGTCACCTTTTTCCTGTGCTTAGGTGGAAAAATAGAAAAGGAAGATTTCTACCTCAGTCTTGCCTCTTGCACGAGTACTGTAGGGAGTATATGGGGACAAAGAGCTGGGAACACTGGCAAAACCACTGAAGTTAGAGAGTGATTATGTGCTAGGACAGAGGAAACAAAGGAGTATGCAGCTGGGAAAGAACTATCAAGGAAAAAATGTTGTGAGCCAGGTAGTGTGGCTGACGTGAAAACAGACATGAAAGGAGTGCTGCACTCCAGTGAGACGCTGGGTGAGAGAGATCTGCTCTGGACACAAATAAAGGTATATTCAAGACTCTATAGTAGTGATCAAATAATAAATACTGCATTGTAGTGAATATAACGTTGTGGCCACAGTAAAATTACTAGGCTTTTTGTATCCTTATTGAAGATTTTATTTGAAATTAGATTTTAATTGTTTTATTTATGCTATTGCAGTGTCTATTGGTCACAGCCAAAACCTGGCCCAAATACTCCCCAAAGGTCACCAAAGTAGTAATGTGTTTGACTGAATGTCTTATTGGATCAATGCCTTGCAAGCACTGCTTTGGCCTTAATTGAAAGCTCAGTCTGCTTAGATAGGGTTATTAATTAGATAGGGTCTAGTTGCAAGTTAGTGGGAAAAGCTTAAGTATGATGAACAATGTGATACAGTACAACATGCGGTGCTAGCAACATTCTCAGTACTGGATGCTGATGATGCTCTGTCTTAGCAAGACTAGTGAGGGGTGTGGAGAAAAAGTCTTACGAGGAGCAGCTGACGGAAGTGGGGTTGTTTAGTCTGGAGAAAAGAAGGCTGAGGGGAGACCTTATTGCTCTCTACAACTACCTGAAAGGAGGTTGTATCAAGGTGGGGGTTGACGTCTTCTCCCAAGTAACAAGTGATAATGGCCTCAAGTTGCACCAGGGGAGGTTTAGATGGGATAATAGGAAAAATTTCTTCACCAAAAGAGTTTCCAAACATTGGAACAGGCTGCCTGGGGAAGTGGTGGAATTGCCATCCCTGGAGGTATTTAAAAGACAGGTAGACGTGGTGCTTAGAGACATGGTCTGTAGTTGACCCTGCTGTGGTAGGGAGGTTGGACTAGATAATTTACAGAGGTCCTTTGCAACCCTGACCATTCTGTGATTCTGTAAAAGATGGGTAGATGTGGTGCTTAGGGACGTGGTTTAGTGGTGGTTTTGGCAGTGTTAGGTTGATGGTTGGACTCAATAATCTTAAGATCATTTCCAACCTATACGATGATTAAGAACACATATTTAATAGTTGGCATTTTAAAATCCATTCAGTAAGCCACATTTGTGAGTCAAATATTTGCTTTCTTCGTGGTTTTGTTTCTATAGCTATGTATTGAAATGTCTGTACAGGAGAACTGAACATTTATTTGGAACAGACAATGAAAATTTAAACCAGTTCTTTGTAATGGACTTTTATGAAAGGACCACAGCTTGGTGATTTTCTCTGTTTTCTTCTGTGTGATGCTATTGTATCTGGTGCATCTGGTAAAAAAAGTGGCTGACCTAATTTTGAGATTGGTTAGCTGGTCATGGCAAAGTCAGGAGCAGATTTTTGGCTGCCACTACTAGTCCTTGTTGATGGGTTGCTGTTATCTCACAGCATCTCTCGAGAATACAAGCTTGAGAGGAGAGATGTGAGATGTATGTGAATGTGGCAGAACATCTTACAGCTGAGGCGCTCATAATCACTGAAGCCTAAAATATTTCAAATTCAGTGTGTAGAGAGAACTAGTACTTAACCGTCATAAAATTGGCAGAAATCTCTGTCTCAACAGCAGATTAATATATATGATAATTTTAATAATCCTTCATGGTATAGCTCTTTCTTTGTCTTTAAAAAAAAATCTGGAGCACCTTTTTCTAACAAAAAAATATGCATCCATAATCAACCCTGGAGGAAAGAATTCAATAAAAGAATACATATGCATCAGGAATTCATTGAATATTCTTGATTTCCCCTGGTTCCTTTAGATTTTCCTTCAAGCTTTAAACTCCTAGGACCAAATTCATCCCCAATGCATACTGAGTTCCCTGCAGTCAATGGAGTTTTGTTGCAGGTGCGTTTGAAGCCGTGAACACTTTCAGAAGTGTTCTGTATTTAGTCATAATAAGTATATAGTTTATACTGAACTGCTGATGGAAAGTTCCTCCTCAGGTCTCTAAAGAACAGTATTGTGTTTCACTTTAAAGGGAAATACAGTAAAGCAGAAAGTGATGAATGCACCTGATGGGATATTCATTACCATGGGTGATTAGTTACATTTTTCATTCAGAAGTGGCTTGTATTTTAATAAGCAACTATTCTTTGTGCCCCTGGTCCCCAAAGTACCCGAAAATAATTAGTATTGCTGTGGAAAACTGGGAGTAGGGCTACACTTCAGTTACAGACATACCCAGCTTTAAAGTAGGTGATGTTGGTGCTAGAAGCAGTCCAGTATGGCAACACCAAACTCGGGATGTGCTGCCAATCTCTGGATGAATTCTCAGAGGTAGATCTTAAATATGAGAAATGATTGTTGATGGGTTTGAGAGGATTAAAGCTTATCATTATCCTACATGATGGAGTTATGAGTACCGCATAGTTAAATGTTTAGTGACTCCAGTTCACAAGTGCTTGTGAAAAGCTTGTATACTTTTCAGTTTTGGTGGCTTTGTGTTCCTAAAGCAAGTGAATCTTTTGCTGTAAGCAATGTGCAACTCCAAATAATTCCCTCAATGAAAGAACAGAGGAAAAAAACATTATTAAAAATCAAACTTAATGAGAAAAGAATGATAATTCAACACAGAGAGTCCCACTGGTTTGATACTTAGAAATCATAAGGGTATTGTAGTGTAATGGGAACAAAAGTTTTCTCCTTGAGGCTGCAAGTTCTTCTTTAGAAGCTTCTCCACTTCAGATCACTTTTTTTTTTCTACGGGAAAGCTTTGCTTTTTTTTGTACTTATGGCAGGCTAATCATCCATAATGAAGCATTTATTTTTGGACTGAATTTAAATACAAGCTACAGCTACTAAAATGACCCCACAGAAAAGAATCAAATCTCCACTGTCAAAGCTTTTTGATAGATTTGTACCTTGAAATAAAATGTCTCACTATGCAGCCGAATGCTCATAAGGCTTCCTCCTTTCAGTCTTGAGAGAGAGATATATATGTGCATGTGTGTCAAATAAGGGAATAATACCCCATTTTATAGTGAAAGGACTATGGTGCAAGAAAAGGACGTGCTTTTAATCAACTTTATTTAAAAAAAAAAAAGAAACTGGTAGGAATATGAATTTATCTCCAAGGGATCCAAATCCAGGGCGCTAACGCCTGTGATAGGCTTTTAAAATACCCCCAGCTCCCCAGGAAAAGGCAAAAAGTAACAAAAAGCAGTCTGAAAAACTGAAATTGCACAGGGTACCTCTCTGACATGTAAACCAGCTGGCATGGTATCGGTCATTTCCATAAGCTGGCGCTCCAAAAAGGTGGCCACACTGAAGCTGCCTCAACTCTGCACGTGTCTTTTGTCCAGACTAAATCCTGAAACATGCCAGAGGATAGTTCAGAAGAGTTTTACATGGCAAGGACCAAAACCACGTCAGTGATTACTCTAAAAATTTAACAGTGAGTAGCAGGAAACATTTGTATCATGTTTAATTTACTATATAAGTGTAGCATTGGAGCCTTGTAGCCACCTGCCTTGTAGCTAGACACACTGGAAATAAATCTGAAAATGACCTAGTCACCATAGTTCCCAGCATAAAGACGGATGGTTCTTTCACAGCTTCATATAATAACTACAACTTGAAACAGATAAATAATCCCAATAACCTCTATAATCAGGAGCATGCACATCCTGCTCTATCCCAACACAGGATACACATATTATGGATAAGGAAAAATGTAATAGATTTCCTTTTTTTTTCTAGGGTTATATAACCTTACATACATATGTAACCTTATATAAGAGACACATTTTAGTAATCACACAATTAAGCACTGGAAAGGTTTTCGTGTAAGATTATGGATTCTTCGTTTCTTGAGATACCTAAGAGCCTACCTCACATGCAGACCTCATATAAGAATCTAATATATATTTTGCATTATTTGGGTAAGGATGGTTCGACTTAAATGGACCACTTGACTCCGCCTGTTTTTCTAAAACCACGGTGATTACCTAAAACAGGCCATTGTCAGCTGCATGGCAGTAACATCCCTGGTTATATTGCCTGACTGGTTAAGGTAGGAGCCAGTTTACCTCACCTAGAAGCCTAAACATGAACAGATCAGATCTCTCTTTACAGCCTTCAGAAATACCTCCCTCTCTCTCTCCCCTTACTTATTTCAGAGGATTAATTCTAACCTTAAGAATCAGGCATTTAAGATGCTTAAATTAGATAAACTAGAGTCCCACAATTCCTTGCTTTCATTTTAGCATTATTTTAATGCAAATTTCAAGTTAAGATATTATGATTCATAAAAAATAAAAATTGCAGAGCTACACAGAACTTAGGCCTGCTGTGCTTTTAGTCTCAAAATAACTTACATTTACTACATATCTTATTACAAGTGTGAAATTTGTGTAGGGCAGTAATGAAACTGTCATGCTAAGCATATAATGAGCTATTTTGCTTTGTTGCTAACTGCCTCTTTGTTTGTATTATATTTCATAAGTGTACCGTATCTTCATAAATATGATTGAATACAATAATAACTTTTAGGGAACTGCAGCAACTGCTTTGTTTTGTGGAAGGTAATATTTTAGTGTCTTGCCATTTGTATTGGACTTGTGCTGAATACGAATATTTGTAAAATCAGAAGATTTTTAAAAACGAGGGATTGCTTAAAGTAAAATATGGCACTAATTAAGAAGAAGCCTAGAACTGTGCTGAACTGTATAAACCTTTGTTATACATGTATGTAACCTGACTTTGAAATACAAAATTAAGCAAATTAACTAAAACTCTAGCCTTATTTTCTAAAGATGGTAAACAGCCAATATCTCATGGATTTCATTAGAAACTAGCAGGCGTTCAGTGCTTGCAAAGACAAGGAAATGAGTAAAGACCTCTTCACCTGCAAAAAATCCATCAAGTAAGCATGTTGATATAGTTAAAGTACTTCAGACCTTGAGAATTTCTTTCCTGGAACAAATAAGATTATAAGAGCTTGGGTTTTTGCACCAATATGGTAATGAGAGGCACAGTCATAGAGATGGGTGTTAGGTGAAAATCACACTCTAACTTAGGTAGTTTTACAGAAATTAATTTATCACACCTGTGTGCCAATAAGGTCTAACTGTAAACTTAAGGATTTGACTTGATGTAAGCATTTTTTTAAAGGCTCATCTGTGTTGTAAGCCACTCAGAACACACCAGTCACTGCTTTTAGGAAATCCTTCTCATTTGAGCATCCTAATAGCATTATTTTCCTTTTTTTTTAATTTCCAACTCCCTAAAAATTTTCTTATACGGGAATAGTTGCCTCTAAAATAAATTTAAGCCTACTGATAATAGATCTGCTTTTTCTTAATTACCTTTAGCAGTCTTCGCAGGAGGATCAGAGGTTGTAAACCATTTTGCTAAGTGGGCAAGAAGTAGCCAAACACTTAAAGAGGGCAAAAGTACGCTAAATGTGGCAATGTGAAATGCTGCTTCACTAGAAAAAATGAAATATTGGTGAAAAGAAAAATCATTTCACATTGACTCAAGGGGAAAAAAAATCAAAGGAAATATTTGACCTGTTTTATTCTTTTCAAAAAGCCAAGAGATTTAGTGTAGGCACTTCTTCTTGTGTCCTGTGACAAGTTTTGGTGCTTGATTTTGTTCCATTTATGATTTGGAGAAACTTGAGTCAGACACTATTTTTTTCCCCTGTCCTTATGGAGTCATAGAAGGTGGTTTTGCTATTTTCTGATAGACTGAGGCTTCACCCCCTGTGTATGTACACAGACTTTGGTGACTGTGCTCACTCCTCTAGTGTTTACGACTGCCTTGGATATTTGTCAGGACTCTTCAGGGCCTGCCACCCCAGGGAGGCCCCACTGCTCCTGGCCCCCCACCCAGGCAGCCGCCAGCCCCAACTGGTACTTTTTCACACCGTAACTTCTCCCTTCTTTTAAATTACTGAATTTATAAACAAAATGTTCCCACTGATCATATTAGATAAATACACTATTAATCTTCTTAGTTCCCAGCTAAGTTGTGGCTTAGGTTTGAGAGTGCTAAATCATGAGGTATCCAACCTAGACCATCATCTAAGTGGTCTCTCTCCAGTGTTTCTTAACTTCAGGGGTTCCCATATTAGCTAGGGGTTTCCAGAAAGCTCTGGGTATTGAAATTTAGTTGCCTGCATTAGTTCTGAAGTGTCTGAATTCAGGACACAGGAGTTTTCATTTCTGAGTATGAAACAGGTTTTCGTGGATAGTCAGATAAGATCCACCTTAGTCCACTTGCCCATGAGCAGAATAGTCTTCAGACCTGTGAAATGGAGTGAAACTGCATGCAAGCATGAGGGAAATACAAGACCAGTTGGAGAACTGGTGACTAAGAGCCTGATTCAAGCACTTGTGGTTGGGTCAGTCTCTCAGAGAAAGCAAAATGTTTTGAACCTGGCTCATTGAAATGGGTTTGCGTACCTTCATCAGGTTAAAAAAGCCAATGCAGATCTTGCGAGCAGGGACCAAATGCCTCATCCACTCAGCCAAATGTGCCAATGTCAGTGCTAAACCCAGGTTCTCATTTTCCCGCTCTTCCGTGGCTCCATAACCTTTTATGCTAAAACCCGCCACCATAATGCTATGTTCCTTCAACAAGAAAGCTTACAAAACCAGACTCCAGGTCAAACAGTGTCTGCCTTGTCCTATTGATTCCCTGTATTTAGGAAAAGGGTTAGACATTTAAGCACTACTCTAATCCATCAATTGAGTAAAATATCTGAACTGGATGAACTGGAATCCCACCCATAGATTTTTTTACAGGCACTTATTTCTCTCCACTGCTTGCACATGGATTATATGCGGTACCAGATAGATAAATTTTCATGAAACACTGTATAATGTAAGTAACTAAGAAAGATGGCCTGATATTTTTCATTTCAGATATGCAGATGACTCAGAGGCAAGATGATGGCATAATACAAATTCAGATTAAAAATAATATTGAATGTAATTAAGCATAGGAATAACTTAATAATGAAAACATTGTCATCTATGATTAGGTATCTTTCTGACATACACTAGCATAAGGAGAAGCTATAATCTTACTGCAAAAAGAATGAGAAATTGTTCTCTTATATTGATCACACTGCTTCTAATGTACTATTGCTCTAATGTTTTGCTTCATGTATCACACTCATACTATGAGGTACTCTGCAGGACTTGCAATTTGTGATCACCTAGATGGCCTGTCAATTAACTCTGCATGTACCCTTAGATAGTTTAGGTAAGAAATTAATGACGTTCCTTTAATATGCAACTGCCCATTATAACTGGAAGTGAGCATTAAAAGCCTAGAGATAATCTAAATTAAGTAAATGGAGTGGTTATTATATGACTGCAATGTAATAGAAGGTATCGCAGCTGGTCACAACTGGTGTCCCCCAGCGCTCAGTACTGGGGCCAGTCCTGTTTAATATCTTTATCAATTATCAGGATGAGGGGATCGAGTGCACCCAGTAAGTTTGCAGATGACACCAAGCTGGGCGGAAGTCTTGATCTGCTTGAGGTAAGGAGGCCCTGCAGAGGGATTTAGACAGACTACATCGATGGGCCAAGGCAAACTGTATGAGTTTCAATAAGGCCAAATGCTGGGTCTACACTTTGGCCACAACAACCCCCACCAACGCTACAGGCTTGGGGAGGAGTGGCTGGAAAGCTGCTCAGCAGAGAGGGACCTGGGGGTGTTGATTGACAGCCGGGTGAACATGAGCCAGCAGTGTGCCCAGGTGGCCAAGAAGGCCAACAGCATCCAGGCCTGTATCAGGAATAGTGTAGCCAGTAGGACCAGGGAGGTGATTTTACCCCTGTACTCACAGAATCACAGAATGGTCAGGGTTGGAAGGGACCTCTGGAAATCATCTAGTCCAACCCTCCTGCCACAGCAGGGACACCTACAGCAGTTGCACAGGACAGCGTCCAGGCGGGTTTTGAATGTCTCCAGTGTGGGAGACTCCACAACCTCTCTGGACAGCCTGTTCCAGTGCTCTGCCACCCTCAAAGGGAAGAAGTTCCTCCTCATGTTAAGACGGAACTTCCTATGTTCAAATTTGTGCCCATTACCTCTTGTCCTAGACAAGGACCCGGCACTGGTGAGGCCGCATCTTGACTATTTTGTTCAGTTTTGGGCCCCTCACCACAAGAAGGACATTGAGGTGCTGGAGCGTGTCCAAAGAAGGGCAACGAAACTGGTGAGGGGTCTGGAGCACATGACTTATGAGGAGTGGCTGAGGGAACTGGGGTTGTTTAGCCTGGAGGAAAGGAGGCTGAAGGGAGACCTTATCACTCTCTCCAACTATCTGAAAGGAGGTTGTAGTGAGGTGGGAGTTGACCTGTTCTGTCAAGTAACAGGTGATATAACAAAAGGAAATGGCTTCAAGTTGTGCCAAGGGAAGTTTAGACTGGATATTAGGAAGAATTTCTTTACTGAAAGGGTCATCAGGCATTGGAACGCGTTACCCAGGGCAGTGGTGGAGTCCCCATCCCTGGAGGTATTTAAGGGTCATGTAGATATAGTGCTCAGGGACATGGTTTGGTGGTGGGCTCGTCAGTGTTAGGTTAATGATTGGACGAGATGATCTTACAGGTCTTTTCCAATCTAGGAGATTCTGTGATTCTGTATGAAATTATAGTTTTTTGGTTACCATGAAAGTTGTTGGGAATCTCGGCTATTTTCTAGTAGCAAGTAGTAGCAAACTAACCTAAATTTACAGTCTCTTAAATTAATTTTTACTGTTTCTAGAATGAAAACTAGAGAGTTTCTATAGTATTCGGTGCAAATTATTCTTGTGACATTATGAAAGCTTCACGGCAAAATATTGCAAAAAACCTGATTTCACTCATTGGAACATAATTAGTATTGTGTATTGACAAGGCTCAAAGATATAGTAAAGGTTATGTTTCCACTGTTTCCAATATGGTATGTTATTGCTGTCTGAATACATGATATACTGAGACCTCACATCTTATATATACATGTAGTACAAGTTGACACAGTGCAAAAATGAAAAACTCCTATTTTCTACAGAAAGAGCATCATAAAATAATAGTGTGGTGGGGAGTTTTCAGTCCACAAGACAGAGTAAATAAAATTGTTTTAAGAGGCCAGTAGTCATAAAATACAGTGAGGCTAGAACTGATACTGATAACCCTATCCAGAAATGTTCTATATGTGGAGACAGAGCCCTGCACTTAGACTTATTCCTTAACAATGAAAATGGGAGACTTCCTTGTAAAAGGCAATTTGATTTGCTGTGGGATATTCAGCTCAGATAAAGCACACTTATCCTACCAGGAAAAACTCTCTTCTTTTCATAATAAAAAACCCCAAAAGTTTCCTTTACCACCTGAGTAGACTACTAATGAAAGGAAAAGATGTTAACTAAAGCAAAAGCTGTGACACCAATTTTGTGATAGCTACCTGATGAGATGTCAGATGAAGATTCCCAGTAGTATCCTCACTGGCTGATGTAGTAAAATTTCCCCAAAGCCTTAGGTTCAAAAAGGGACCAAATCAGACTTTCAGAAACATTTCATGAAAGGCTGATGAGAAGCATTCATCAATCCAGCAAGTAATCAAAATAAAAATATACCAAGCTGAGGCTATGCATTGAATTTATTCTTCAATAGAATTAAATTCTTTGAAAATAAGCAGATATTTACTACGTTTCACATAATTAACTATGATTTTATGATTTTTCTGTCATGCTTTCACCAGATCACTGTGACATTTGTCAAATTTATTATTACTCTTGAGGTGGGGGCAGGTAGGATTTTTTTTTGTACTGGGTCACCTTATCCAAGCTGTCTCCTCTAAAAATAAGCCTGTAATGGGATAGATTGTGTACTCAAGTACAATTACTTCAGCTGAAAGCTGTCTAAAACCTCCATAACTTCCTTTCTTCAATGTCTGAACAGCAAAAAAAAAAAAAAAGAAAAAAAAAAGAATAGATACTCAGTCTACATGTTAGTGACTGTTCTACAAAAGCGTTCCAGCCACATTGAGAAGGTACAACCCAGAGGGAAATCAGTAGTGTGCATAACATTTTGGGCTGTGATTTCTACTGGAGTTTTTGCAGGCAGGAGTTTTCTCAACTTAAAACAAGTGTTTGAGTAGTATCTTCAGTCTCTTTAATCCTCTTCTGTGTGGGCAATAGTAAAGGAAGAAAGAGCTAAATATCTGTCCTTCTCCTTGCTGCTGACATCATGAAAACAACTCATGGGCATATTGTTCAACTATTCACTTTATTAGCTTTACTGAGGAGTCACGTCTATCTCCTCATCTAAACCTGAGCTTTTCTCTCACTAGTTGTTCCTCTTCCAGTCAAGGACTGCCAATGATCTAGATCACCTACTGCAACGGCAGTCTCCTATTTACCTTTGTGTGAAGAAATATTAGTCCTTCTGTCCCTGCAATGTCTTTCCATCACTAGATCAGGGAGTAACATTCCCACATGTATCAGGATGAAGCCAATAGTAAGTCTCTGCACATCTGTTGTTTGTTTATATGAACCCTATGTTAGCCAATCTTTCCTCAGGGTTTTTCATCCAGTTTTTGTGCAGAAACTTTCAAGCTGTTAGCTTCGAGGAAGCTTGTCCTCAGTTCTGCCTCTAAAATGCTGGCCTGAACTTTTGATTTCAACTGTGTTAGTTGTAATACCTTCCCTCTGGACTCACTGAGAATGTCACTGAAGCAAGATCAGCATATCTGTAGATGAAGTATTGATGAATGACATTAGGATCACTGCATATTCGTTCCCTGTTACAGATCCTTAGAGTTCTAAGCTTCCAGATATTTTTAATTCAGTAACAGTATCAGGTCTGCAGCAGTGGGAAGCTTAGTGCAATAGAAGACACTCTTAAAAAGGAATTGATAACCTGAATTGTGGTTTTGCAGTTTCCTTTCAAACTGCTTCACAGTATTCTCACAACTGTGCACCACAGACTAGACCCTGTCTTTGATCCTGTCTCAGAGTTTACTGTGAAAGGTTCACACGTCATTGTGTCTGTTACTTAGTTATAAAAGTTATCTCTGTCTTGACTGATTAGAGTCTTAGCGGGCACATAGGATGTAGTGGCTTGTGACGACTGATGGTGATTAAAGAGAGCACTCAAAACTGGGTGCCAGAGACGCAGTTGTTGTCTGAAGGACAGGCAGAGGAGCCAAGAACAGTGCTCTGATGTGATACCAGCTTCTAAAACCCTGCCAGTGCCACAGCTGCTTGGTATTTTAGGTGGATAATTTTGCTGCTCTTATGTGACTTTTCATTATTCTTGAAAAATATCATAGAGATTTGCTCCTTGTGTGACTTTATCACAGTTTGGGAGATAATAGGAACTGGACTTGGCTGCATCCCCAGGCTTACTGTGATTGAAAAAGAACATGATTATGTATGAAAAGAGAAACACATAATCCAAGAGGAAATGGCAAAGAGGAGCACAAGAAATGCTCCCATTAACTCTGTATATTCCTGCTTTATCGTAAATTGTAGCTTGATCAGCCTGATTGCAATCAAACAAAGGTAGAATATTATAGTGAAATGAATACATGTTAAAGCTTATCTATCTTTTTTAGAGATCTCAAAGCTCTAAAGACAAGAAAAAGAAACATCTTCATTTTTGCTCTGTACTTGCAAAAAGTACAATCTAGAAAGTTAACATTACTTTCCCAGAACACAAATAATATTGTTACCAAAGAACATCACAGTCTGGGGACTTCTGCACTGAAGTCTGCTTTGGAGTTCAGCCCTTCCCTTTCTGGCTAAACCCTTAAGAATGAAACATTCCCTAAAAATATGTTCTTCATATTTCCCTTGGTTTTTCATTTTTCCCATGTGGTAGAAGCTCTAATTATGACTTTGTTCCCCGAATCTCAATGAGAGTTCTTGGCTGCATATATTTCAATATGTGTTTAGATTTTTAATTTTTCTTCTTACTATTTCTTATTGTTTGACTCTTCATACTGACTATTTACGAGGGTGGTTAGAACGTAACGTCTTCTAAGCTCTTCTGGAACAGTGGTCTCCAAAACAATAAAAGTCAAAGACTTGATAGGTGCATTTGTGTAACACCAAAAACAGCATTACTGTCTTCCTTCTGAACAAAATTTTTCAAGGGCACTCAGAACATCTGGGAAGGATGGTGACTCTTGTCTAATTTGCTGCATGTAAACTGAATGTACACAAGGCCTTCTCAACATTTCATTCTGTTACAGGCATAACTGGAAAGTTATCAATTTCTGTTACAGTCTTTAGCAACCTCAACAATTCAAGCTCAAGGTAATGGAAGCTCAGTAATTGTTTTGGTGGCTGTTGCAATTTCTTTTCCAGACAGGGCGTATACTCATTGAGTAATAAGCAGTGAGTGCCATCTAGTGTATACATTGTGGTGCATGGACAAAAGCAGCTTAGGAAAGCCTAAAGAACCTCATGGTTACAGTTCCAAGCAGCTAAGTGTGTAGAAAAGCCTGCTATATCTGAAATAGGAATCATTGAATTACATTGTCTCATTGCAAAAATAATTAAGAAAATATTTCAGGCCAAAAGGAGAGATGTACGGACACAAAACTGTTGGAGGGTCATGTATATTATTGCTTCTGTAGGCTGAGCTCGTTAAACACACCAGGAGTTCCATGTATCTTTCTATTCCCCGCATGATTTCCCAGTGTACCGCCTTCTTATCCCACTTTATGTCTTAGAGCAGTTAAGCCATTTACAACTTGTAATTTGCTAAATTACTTCTGTTCTTTCCTTCTGGGAGAAAAGTAAATCTTAACTGAGATGTTTGGCAGGGTTAAAAGCTATTATATTGCTCCAGCTCTTTGATCTATAGGCAATTATAATCCCATTAGGTGACAAATTGACTTATCAATTGCCATAGCTTTGTTGGTCCCACATTTCCATCTCCAGTTTTCCAGCTTTCACCAAAATCAATAGGACTTTTCCCACTGACATCTGGCACTACTTTTTAAAGAATGATTGCACTATGGTCAGGCAAACAGAGCTCTTGCAGAAAAATGTCACTAGTGTGAATTTAAGTCCTTGCTTCATGTTAGACAGTAGAGCCTGAAGAAGTCAACCGTATAAAGACGGGCTTTAACCCTCTATCAAAATTTCTAAGGTCATAGATATCTATGTAAAGTGGTAGCTGGTATGGTTTGAAATAGCAAAAACATGACTTAACAGTCTGATCTTACACATATAATATCTCATAAGTGGTTTTGCAAATGGAAGACAGATATTTACAATACCCAAAGTGGCATACATTAGTCCTGGTTTTGTTTACCTGATTCAATATCTATAATTTCTCATTTTATGTTACAGACATAAAAATCTTACCTATGGAGCTGGTTAATGATATTTGGAGACATCAATAGGTGCATTTCCAAACTTAGTATCACTTCATTTAACATTTAGTTCAGCTTTCTCCAGAAAGTTTCTTAGGTCTGTATCTCTAAATGCTCCAAAAGCTGGATGAGACCGAATATTATTAGAAGTTCCATAACATGATTACGATGAAAAAAACTTTGAAGTGTCATTGTGTTAAATGAAGAAAGTAATAGCTCAAAGGAAAACTTCTATAAAGCCACTGAGAAGGTCTCCAAATGGATTGACAAAATATAAAACTTGTGCTTTTAGAAGAAAAATAACCACTAGAAAGGATATATGGTTCATGAAGTGCTTGTTAAGTGCTATATACTACATACAGGTATATGGCTACAAAGGGAGAAAGAGAGAAAAAAAAAGCAATCTGCTGCTGTTAGCAAAGAAACTAATTATCCATAAAGCTGTTGCTGTTTGTACACCTGAAGTGAAAAGAATAGAAAGAACTATTGCATCCTACTTTACTGACTCTGGGCTGCAGTACCAATCACCTTACTATGTAGGGAGGCTGGAGCAGAAAACACACACACATCCACAACCTGCTTAAAATTCTGAATATACTTAACCTAGTTACATAGTAAAAGATAACACGTTAGAGATGACTGCTGAGTTGCAGCAGCAAAGTGTGGCAAATGGCAGATAAAAGAGGAGTGCTCTTTCTCTACCAGAGGAGGTGGAGGACCTGCTGCAGATACCCAACGGCACTGCCCAGGTGCAGCATCCTTACCTGGGGAAACAGGGCTGGAGTGATCCTGCTTTTTCAGTTCTGCCTCTGCCCCTGTTCCTGCAGGGGCTGTGATTGCCTTTTACACCTTCTTGTTGTCTCCTTTGTGCTTTCATGCTATACGGGGTGTTTTACATGCAATGCATACATGTGTTTTACTGTCTCTGCCATGCCTCAGCTGGGTTCTGCCCAGCTCTCAGGACGGCATTGCTTTAGTGAGCAATAATACAGCAGTTGCAATTTCTGCAGTTCCTCAAGAACAAACGTTATACTTGTACTGTCAGCTCCTCTGCTATCAACCCGGGCTTGGGGTCTTGGTATAGACCAGGTGAAGGATTGAGAGCTGGTAAGCAGGTACTGTTTCACAGTAACAGACCTGTTTCCGTTCATTTTTGTTGCCCTTGAGGTGGAAAAAATTTCCAGCTTTACAGAGATGGAAATTAGCTTCATTTTATTATTTTCATCTATGAAAGCGATGCAAGAATGAACTAAAAAACACATCTGTCAGAAATCAATCAACTGTTTTAGATAAATATTATATACTAGACACTGTCACAATAGGCAATTTGTTATATATTTGTGTATTTGAGGGACAACTTACTAGAAGCGGTGTAGTGCTAGAAACAGGCTTAGCAGCCAAATCAAAATCAATGTGTAACCAAGTAAGTTGGGAGTGGAAAAGATTTACTGTTGAGACATCAAAATACCAGGTGTGAATGAGTCATGAACTCCTCAGATCTCAGGACTGAATCACGACTCACTAAATACCATGTGCCTTCTTCACACAAATAAAACAGTAAGAATCCCTCAGCTCATGAGCCAAAGCAGAACAATTGATAAACTCTTTTGATGAAAGCTTGGTTTCCATAGAGAGATGAAGTAAATTGTCAAGGTAGCTTTTGCTGACATTTATTACCAAGCAAAAGTGTTTTTTTAATGTGAAATAATATGTTTCATCAGAGTAGTTGGTTTAGCTGGAAAAATTAGGCAAACTTTTGAGCATCAAAGCCTTTCTTCAGGTGTAAAATAGGCTTGGAACATTTTAAAGCTAAGAAGAAACATAAAACATTTGTTTAGGGCCTAGATAGACAGGTATCGGTAAGGTCATCTCTGAGAGCAAAGGTGTTTGATGATTGTGGAGTAGGTTGTATATTCTCAGAGGAAAAGGGCAAGGGGGGCAGGGAAGGAGAAGTAGAGAAATAAAAATGGTAAGGTACTTGCCTTCTGGGTGGAAGAGAGAGACATAATTTCTATAACAATTTAGTAGAGGGGAAGAAGATAACAGTATATCCTAAAAACAATACCACTACTGAGTTTTCTTTTTGTGTATCTGGTAGAAATATGAATCTTAGTTCCCAAGATCACTGAAAAAATATGATTTGTCTGTTTCCTCTGAAGATAAAGTCTTAGAAATCAGAAATAGAATGATTTCTTTTATTTAGAAATATTAATCTTTGTTATGTAGCCCTTTACAGATGTTTTGGAGTGCTCATCCAAACACAAAAAGGACTGTGAAGTTGTATACACTATTTGATAACTGAATATGACCGACACAGCACTTTGTCTCCAGAAATTACTGTTAGACATTCACTCTCCAGTCCACACAAAACCCGTGTAGGCTAAAACTGACACTGAGAGAAGTACAGAAACACTGCATCATGGAAGGAGAAGTCCTATTCAATCTCTTGACACAGGACTTAAAAAATTTGAAATAATACATGGAGAACAGTGAGCATCATAGTGTCGCCTCTGCCAGACTACAAGGTTTAGAAAGGAGCTGGACCTTCGTCACTACAGCTGTGGGGAGGTGAGAGGGTTGCAATGCCTGGAACAAAGAGGAATGTGTATGCTCATTCGCTTATACATGAACCAAGCACCAAAGTTTCCACCCATGATTCATTCAGATGAAGATGGTGCTACACTCAAAATCTTGTTTATGCGCAAAGAGGAAGCACACCTTAAATTTATAGAAAGCCAGGATTTATTGCTAGTGTAATCGAAATCATTATTAGCCCAGATCTAACTGTTAAAGAAAAAGAAGAATACAGTTAGAACACAGAATAAAGTCTCAGTAATAGTAATAAAACCATTAAAATTGCTGTACACGCACTTAGTTTCTACATCTTGCCTGGTGTTATGCTCATGCTTCCTCTGGTCCTCAGTGTCCTGAGGCCGGCATCTTCCTTCTGGCAGTGGTGGGTCGTGAGCTGTCAGCATCTGGAGTCCTTTGTCAGGAGGAATACGATGCTCATGTCAATGCTTTCTTCTTCCTCATGCTAGGATCTGTGTGAGGTGTATTGGAAGCCTTGTGTCAGGTACTGTATTTGAGGAGACAGTGACACTGAGCAGGCCACGTCTGGCAGTTACACTACCCGCTTGGCCTTGCCTTTATCTGACAGATCAGAAAGGAAGTTCTTGTGAGAACATCCTTCAGGAACAGAGTTGTTTTCTGACACAGAAATTATATAATAGCTGAGATGACCAAAAGGGAGAGCGTCTCTCCACGGATGGGATTTGCTCTCCTCTGCACAGCACACCGGGGGAAAATCCATCCAAGCTCTGTCCAATGCTGTACGAATGTAGGGTGCCCAGTGTCTGAAAGGACATGAGATTACTCACTATCTATATTCCTTTCCTCACTATATCTTACTAAGCAGTTATCTTATTAAGCCATTTGTTATTGGGCCTTTCTTACCCAGGCAGAACCCTCCACCAGCACTTTCTCACCTCAACCCCCGCCCTCGTGCAGAACATGGGGTTATTTCTAAATGTTTGCTAACATCCATTTGTACCTTCATCTTTCTTCACTGTTCCGCACTGTAAGAGACTGCCAAGATGTCTCAATCAAAATGTCTCAAAACTCGCTTACCGTAGGCAAACCAGCCACCTCCTGTTCATCACAGGGCCCAAAACTTGCTGAGCTAAGTTGCAAGCTGTGCCAGCGTGACAAACCACAGCATCCTGTTTACCACAAGAGTACATCAGGAGCGACCATTTTCCAAGAAGACCACCCTCCAAGAAAGATTGGCTGAGCAAAAGTGGCTTCTACACTGATTGGCCAAGTATCAAGCAGACTTTAACTATAAGTTTGTGCCGTGTCCCTCTATAGTCAGACCTCCAGAACCCCCACCATCGTTGTGATCCAAGGATCGTGAGCCAACAGGACGCTGCTCGTGATTAGGGGCCCTTCAGGATGCTGAGGGTCAGTTTTGGCAGCTATCCTCTTGCTGTGCTCCGTAATACTGCTTCTCTCTTCTCCCTTTCCTCTATTTCTTCCTTTACTCTATCGCTTATTTCAGTAATCAAAGCAGGGAGATAACAATAAAGCTTAGCAGACGGCATCTGACCTCGTTTGTGTCTTAATCTCATGCGCGGAATTGTTAGGGGTCCTCCGGGACTCCCCCCGCCACTGCCAAGTCCCGGACTGGGACGTGACACGCACCTCCATGTTACATCCAAATTTACTAAAGGTGGTGACTTTTGCATTTGTTAGACACAAAATTCTAGATTTTTTTTGTACTCCTTGTTACCCCTAAAACCAGTTTTGTGCAACTCCAAGCTTACTGGTGAGTTAAAACAAAATTGCAGGCAAGAGAAGTTCAAACAGAGCAAGCCAGACAAGCCTCAATTCTGAGGCCTTGCAAACTTGGTACAAACATTTAATAATGTTTAGTGCTGCCTTCCAGTATTTCTAGTGACTTTTCATTAAAAATAAAGACAGTTATTACTCTTTTATCAATACCAAAATTTTTGACCAGTAATTCTTATTACACATAAATATGCTTCTTGTCAGTTGTGAGACTACCATTATTAACATAATTACCACTTTTAAGATGACAGAAATTTGTGATATCTAAATGAAGTCTGTGGATAGATATCTTAAGGATATCTCAGTTTTGTCATCTCAGGTGTGTCAATAGCTCAGGTTTCTGACTTGGGTCACTGGCTAAAAATTCTGAACGAAGAACCCATGGTAGTTGTCGGAAATGGAATAAAATACATAATAAATTTAGCAAAGATGGAAAAATAACTTTAGGCTGATGCCACTGGGAGATTGTGGGTTAAATTGCATAGTAGCTCCTAGTAATGAACAGCATGAGGAAATATTAAGCCTGGAATGTGCTGTGTGCAAGTTTCCAATTGAATCAGCTGTTAGAGTTTTGGTAGGGAAAGGAAGTTCTTGGTTGTTCTTTGAGATGATAAACAGTATAGATAGACCGTGCTGTACTCAGCTCGGAGTTCTACATGTGTCAGCAAACATATGCTAGAGTAGACAACCTGGGATCCATCTTAAAAGAGTCTCTCTGGTACCTGCTAAAAAGGCAGCCAGGCCCTGTAGATAACCTGACCTCAGGTGGGACTCAGGTTACCCACACGGATATTCAGAGCAGTGCTCCAGCACTTCAGGCTGCCCCCATGGCTGAGCCAAGCCATGGTTTGGCTGCCAAGCTAGGTCTCAGTTTCAGCAGTGCAGTTTCATCTGTCTAGTAAGGTACTTTAATGACCAAATAACTTCTAGAAAACTCTCCATTCTAATCAACAAACCTGGGGCAAATCAAAAAAAGTTCAGATGTTAGTTGCCTGAAAAATATTTACAACTCTGCTAAGTTATGGAAGTAACAGAACTGATGTCAGTTAAATTTCTCTTTTTTATGTCAGGTCCTTGTCTAAGAACCTGGCAAATGGAAATACCTTTTGCTAATTTTTATTTCTGCCTTGTATCAGCTCAAGTTCTGTAAAATACAGGTAAGTAGGGTGTTTGGTTTTTTTTGAGGTTAAAATATTCCAAAAGGAACAATAAAATGAAAGGCACGAGGAAAGGTGCAGAGCATGTGCAAGTCACATGGGCCATTCTGATTTGGTGCAAAATGCTGGTTTGAAGCATGGCTAGCTTTACCAGCAAGGAGGTTCTGGAAGGGCCCCAAGCCTCCCAAAGCAGTCATGTTTTCTTTGGGTGTTTTACAGATCCAAATTAATCCTGAAATCAAGCATGCTGCTTGATGTATCAATCCAAAATATCTGTCTGGTTCTTTCATTATAAGTTCATAAGAGCTAACAGCATTTGGATCAATATTCTGTCTGTAAAAGGGTGTTACTAATGTCAATATATGAATTAAAAATTAAACAAAACCACATTTGCTGAAGTAAACTAAGGTAAAGAACAGACCAAGCCAAGGAAACCAAACTCTGGATTGTGTACTAGACTTAATTATTCATATGAGTAGTTTCCTAAACAGAAAACAAACAAGCAAACGAACTCCCCAAACCAGAGAAATTTTAGAAGCCTCCAAAACTGAAACAATCTCGGGGCTCAATACTGTATGAGTAGATTTGCTCTTCATTTTAAATGTTCAAGGTTTAAAATTTCCGTATAGGAATGTTAAAAACTGCACTTCTGCTTTCCTGTTCGATAACACACAAATCCACGTTTTCTGGAGTTATAGCACCATCTCCTGGCAAGACGGAGTGTTTGCTCCTAATTGAGCAAACTTATTGTGAATCAAATCAAAAGGGATATCTGGGTGCTGCCTCTGAAGTTTCCATCTCCAGTTCAGTTCAATTACCAGGATTCCCAGATTCTTGTGGTAAGTTAATTGGGTCTGGAGGAGCAGGTCCGTGCTATTTATAGCTTCTTACCAAAAGAAAAATTAAAAGAGAAACAGAAATCTGAATGAATTTTTGAAGAAAGCAGATTGTACTTTGGTATGTGTGCAGAGAGATGCACCCTCTTACTTGCAGTGTGCACAATGTTATGGTGGACCTTCACTGTAAAAAGGAACAGACTGTTTTCCTCTTTGCTTCCTTAGTCAAGTCGTCTCTTCTCCCTCCGTGACAGCATGGGAGAGTCACATCCCCATCCGACAGCTGATAACTAGGTACAGTTTTGAGATTAGAAAGTGTGTGTCACCACATGAACAGAATGTCATAAATTTGCCCGCAATACTTAGTGCTTTGCTTCATGCTTCAGGCTCAACAGAGACATCAAAACACACCAGACACAACCTTCTTAAGGTCCCTTCTGGCAGAAATTATCCTTTGATCTTATGAATTCTTCAATGGTATGATTCTACCAACTCTTATTAAAAATTTGTGAAATAATTTAATTGATTACACATCTGGGAAAAATATTACAAGTGAAACAAGAAACACATACAAAAAGACAAAGGAACTGATGCGTTTCAGGTCTCTGATTAATGATTTTTTTGGGCATAGAAGTGACTGTGAATGTTCTGTCACATCTCCACAGCCGCCAGTAGGCTGTTAACATAGTGGTTTTGCTTTTTGGAACTGTAGAAATGATATCAATAAACCAACTAAAGCTGCAGAGGACTAGAATGATTATTCAAATGGTAAAACCTATTAAACAGCAACATTTCAAGGAAGATGTTGGATGCTCCATCATTTTGGTTATTTAAAAATGTACGTGATTATATGGACAAAATTGCCTTGGTAGAAGAGACAAGCTAATATTAGGTCTCTTGCCTTCCTAATTTCTGTGATCTTTAAAATGCATCATTTGCATCAATAACTTCAATTTTCTGCAAGCTGAACTGAAAGAATTTATACGATAATTTTATTAACATATGTTTAAAGAAAGCTCTTGCTAGATGTAGCCATTTATGAGTAGGGCATGATGTTTTCTCATCCACGTGTCCAAATGCAAATGTAGCAGCACTGACCTGAGATACCTAAGGCTTCTGTCAGCACTCTTGTATTGACTCCTTGGGCATTTCCCCACACAACTGTATTTTGCAATGCAAGAAGAATGGGTGAATTTTCTTATTAAAGTGATAAAATCTTGTTCAGTACTTAGGGTTTTATGAATATTTCAGTTTATTATACCTTCTCTGTACAGAAAATTCTAGGACTTAAATTTTAAAAAGTTAGCTTGTAATTACTTGTATACTTGTAAGTGAAAAAAATAATTTACAATTGAGAAATATATGTAAGTTTTTTTTCTGTTTGTCTCTATGCCAAAGCATTTTAAAACCTGTACTGAGCAGCAAGACCATAACAAGATCTCTGGTTTCCTTTTTGGATTGTCTGAAATATGAGGAGTACTACTTACCTGTTTGAATTGCCCCTTCTCTCCAGAGGTGGTAAAGCATGAGCAATTCTTTTTAACGTACATATCGCACTGTAAACTTTCTTGGATAGATACCTTCTGTTTCTCCTGCTTTTTTGTAATCATGAGCCATGAAGGAGATTGGTAGAAGCTAGCATCATTTAAAAAAGAAAACAGAGAAATTACATTTGATTGAAAATAAAAATGTTTAGTGAGGCTTGTAAGAAAATGTTTAAACTTCTAATTGTTTCTGAAGTTGTTTCTGACTTCTGACAGAAGATGGGCTTCTAAGCCGGTAAATTAGTTGATGCGTTTTACTTTTTCACCCAGTAGTCAAAATTTTACAAAACAGTCATATTCAAGACTGCACGGCACCTGAGAAGCTTGGTTTTTTCCTTCTGCAGAATCACACTTATTCAGCATTATCCAATGATGGGGAACAGGAATATATTCCAATATATAGTTCTATCTATGCAGACATATATACCAAATAGCTGTCTGTCTGAAATCGATTGCAAACATCAGCAAAGCAGCGTTGAAAAATATATCCTTAAGCAAGTTGATGTTTCTTTCAGCAGTGGATTTTTCATTTATGCCTTTTAGTCTGTTTTGCTAATATTGAAGTAGTGGTATACATAACATTGCAATTTAAAATGTTTATTGACACAATTCCTCTGGCTTAAAAATAGGGTGTCTGATTCCGAACTTCACTCACATTACTTTTGGCATAGATGCTGTATGAGAAAGTTGGCAGGTGGAGACACAAGTTTAATAAAGTTTTAATTCCTCTGGCCCTGTTCTGAACAAGAAATAGTGTCTTATTGCACACACCAGCCATTCACTCTCTTCTGACAAACCCCCAGATGAAAGAGCATTCTGTTCTAGCAGAGAAGTCCTCAGACCATTCCATAAAATACTTACATTCAAGTATCGTAAAAAAACTATTAAAAATACTTTTTCGTTTGACTTGCAAAAGTGCGTATGACTATGAGAGCATTAGTATTTACTGTTGTAACGTTAATTTTTAAAAGGTACTTTTTTCCCAATATTTTCTAAAGTCTTTCACTAGCCTGCGAAAATGACACTTTGTATGCAAATGCCTTCTTAAAAATATATATATATATATCAGTGGCCATTCAGCAGGATTTATGGTTAGTTTTTGCAACATTATTTTCAGCTGCACAGCCTGGGACTTCTAGAGGACACCCCTGCACACCCCGTCAGTCTGAAATTCTGTCACACCATCACTGCTGAGAGGCTTGGGCTGTCCTCCACAACACCCCAAGCTTGTAAAAATGAACATTGCGTACCGATTACATATTATTTATGTTAAGCCCATACCTCAAAATTCTTGGTCTAAAGAGCTTCCTGATCGTTTTTAATGAAAAACACATTTTGAATATTTAGAGGATTAGATCCACTCAGAGACTTTACTGCTTTCTAAAGCCAAGACTTCCTCAGTGCTGGGGTGGCTAAGAGAATATTTGTAAAGACGTGTTTCCACATAACATTTTATTCAGGCAAAAATACAATTTTACATTTCTGTATAATGTTTTCCTTAGAACTAAGGTCCCGACTCATCAGATAGGGTAGCTTCTCCCCCTGAAGTCTACTGGATGTTACAAAACTTGCTGTCTATGCGAATCTAGCCTGAATGCCTGATGAGTAAATCTAAGGGCATTGCTGCTTTTGCTGCTGCCATCTGCTGCTTGCTTTAAAATCAACAGTCTTTACATGCAGAAAAAAATGATGTGGAGCTTAAACTTCTGAGTTTCACAAATCCTCATAAAAGATGTAAGAATTGCAGATTAGAACTAGTCTTTATTCTAAATAACATATAATCATGATTTAACTGGGTTTTTCTAGGTAGTTACATCACTGTTAGTAACATTTGATTTATGTGGAAATATTAAAATTTTCTGCACAAAGCCATAAAATGGCTATTAATGTTTATTTTTAGTTTATCGTTTTAGAAAATGTTGTTTTTTTCTAACTTTATCACAATATTTATATCACCATAAGATGTAGTCATATTGTCTTCACCTTCAACTGATGTCTTCTAAATGAAAATGATAGCATATATTTGTGGGGAGTGCTCCAGATTTATGTAGCCCCTGGGTTTTCTTCCTCAGAGAGTTTACTCACTCCTTTATCCCTTATTCATCTCTAGCTGTTGCCTAGTCAGCATTCTTCAGATTCTTTTGAAGTTTGAATCAAGGTTTTCGAAGATTGGCTGAAATATATCTGATATGGGAAATGTACCACAGATCTAAGACTATCATTAAAAAGTAATACTAAAACTCAGAACACCAGGGAATCTTGGTAATAATTAATTCCTTTTCTACAAATAAAAATAGCTGTTTAAAATTGTTATTACTGCTGTTCTGGCTAGTACAGAAAGAAATCAGCAACTTCTGCAAAAAACCTGAAGTTTGCTTACTTTCACTTACTTTTACTGTAATCTATAAACATGAGAAAGAGTATATTATTCAAGAATCTATGCTTACAACTATTGAAGTATTTTTTAAAAGCCAATACTGTATCTGTATCTGGTTCCTTGCAAAGGTAACTGCTTAACAGTGTGAATTCACACAAACAAAACAGGAATGTCAATAGAGACTGAAGCATATCGCTTTTGCGAGCACCTTTCCAGGTGTGTAATACTTCTTAACAGATGAGGTCAGTCGGGCTGGACTGAGAAGAATGTATTTAATGAGCACTTTTTCTCTTAACAGGCAAGATCCCACTTAATTTTTTGTTAAAGCTTAATTAATCTATGGCATAAGGGTTAGGGTTAGGGTATTCTACAGCATAATGACCTTAAATATCGGGGTTAACTTTTGATAGTAACAATCCAAATATTTTATTGTTAAACTTTTAAGAAGATTAGTTCCAATACCACTCTGGATTTTGATCAGTGATATGAATGCCATAACCTCTGCTGCCATGAGAGGTTTGAAATAATGGCGTAGCTCACGTGTGTAGTTCTGGTGGCTGGTGAGGAGATGCATTATGGGCACTACCTCATTGAGATAAGTCCACCAAGGCACTTCAGCCACTGTTATTGGCTTCTGCCTTTAATCATCAAACTTAAGTGTCTAGTGAACAGTCTCTGTATGTTACACATTGAGCTGGACTTTGTAAAGGGTGATTTAAACTCTTGGTCCTGTTAGACCTTGAGCTTTAAAGAGTAATAATTTAAATAGGAATGAGTGGGAAAGACCAGTCTGGCAAGCCAGTTTTCAGCAAACTTTTTCTTTAGGAGTGTAGAAAATCTTCTCAGACTTATATCAGTGATTTCAGTGCAGCCTGAGCTCACCCCAGCTCCCAGAAAGACGTTCAAAACCAGTGCTTTGATGTCCAGCCCATGTGTAACGTCTCTGAGCACACCCTCACCCCTGTGGGAGGTCTGACCAGGCTGCTGTTGCTCAGGCAGCGCAGCGTAAGGGCCTGATGAAGTTAGTAAAAAAAGAAAAGCCTGTTTTCCAGACCTTGGTGAGAAACAGGTAGAAAAGAGGAATATGAGCCATGATCATTCGCACTTCAGATGAGTGCCTAGATGCTGTTGAATGCACAACAATAGCAACTCCTCTATCTTTCTCAGTCCACCGTAGGTGTCTAAGTCTAAGGTTTTAAACTTCTACTCTCAAAAAAGATAAAGTGCCTCCCCCAGCTTGGAGTTTAGTGCCTAAATCTTTGAAATTTAATAACTCTTCTTTGATAATAAAGAGCTACAGTGTTAAATAAAGTAATAGTTGTGGGATGTTTTTAATTTGAAAAACATGTCACGACTTTTTTTTTAGGTTTTTAAATAAATTTTTATTTTATATCTCCTCATAGTGATCCACACAGAGCTTGACTGGGCTCTAGGTTTCTCCGTTGAATCCTTGTAGATATAAAATGTATCACAGTCATTAAAAAAAGATTACATTTTTGTGTAATTGGAAAATGGCCTGTATCCCCTAGAGACTTGTAATTACTCACTAGATTTAATTCCAAGGCAAACGGGTCACTGGTACTGTCTTTTTTCCTGTCTATAAGCAGAGGCCTCATGAGTCGAAGCGTAGCATGACATCAGGAGTCCTAAGGGTACGAATACAAACCTCATCTGCTGTGCTGCTGCTCACTGAAGCAATGCAGCCCTGAGAGCTGGGCAGAACCCGGCTGAGGCACAGTGGAGACAACAAGGAACACGTACTCATCACATGTAAAACACCCCGTATAACATGAAAGCACAAAGGAGACAACAAGAAGGTGTAAAAGGCAATCACAGCCCCTGCAGGAACAGGGGCAGAGGCAGAACTGAAAAAGCAGGATCACTCCAGCCCTGTTTCCCTGGGTAAGGATGCTGCACCTGGGCAGTGCCGTTGGGTATCTGCAGCAGGTCCTCCACCTCCTCTGGTAGAGAAAGAGCGCTCCTCTTTTATCTGCCATTTGCCACACTTTGCTGCTGCAACTCAGCAGTCATCTCTCTAACGTGTTATGTTTTACTATGTAACTAGGTTAAGTACATCAGAATTTTAAGCAGGTGTGTGGGCATGTGTGTGTGTTTTCTGCTCCAGCCTCCCCGCACAGTAAGGTGACTGATAGCACAGTGCTGAAATCAGAGCAAACTTGGATGCATCACATCTTAAAAGAAGTCAGGTGGCACTTGCAAAAACACTGCTGCTTGGTGTTGTTACTGGGTATTGCTCTAGCGGGAGTGCTTTTAAGAGCTTCAGAAAAAATAAAAAATACCAGTGAGTTATCTTCACTTGCTGCATTATCATCTGTCAGTGATATTAAATACATAGAACAGAAAGCATGAGTTTAAACCTTTCGCCTCTTGATGCTCTTTTCCCAAATGCTAATTACTTTTAAAAAAAAATTATATATGGAACATATTTTACAGAGACTCTTTATTTCTTCTGTTTGGAACATGGAAAATAAAAAATGCCCATAAAAAATTTTCAAGGTAACTCAGTGCTAGAAGGAAACATTTTTCCCTTGGGCATCAAACTTCATATTATTGTTGCATCACTCCTTCATTAACACTACAATCAAATATTTTTTTCTGTTTCTCTTGGCTCTTTTGTTGACCTATATACTAAAAACTACTTCATTATTTAACTGATGATATTATGTGATTAAAACTTGCCTTTGAGTGCTTATTATAATGATTAATATTGCCCTTTGGAGTTTTTATGTAGGCACATTGTTTTACTATGCCCTCAAACATTTTCTTTCTGTGTTGACCATACCAAGACGTAGAAACTAAGGTTAATGATAACTAATTTCACCCTCACTGACGCTTTTAAGAAGTCTCATGGCATCAGAACAACATGGTCTGTAAAATCATGTTGAACTTAAAGATCTTAATAAGCATCATGGCAGGAATTAGAAAAGAGCTCTCACTCTAAACACAAGATTTCACTCAAGAAAATCTTGTTTTATGTAATTTTGAAGCCTTTTTACTGAGTTCAGTAAGCTTTTAATGCATTCAGATTCTTTTTTTTTTCCTAGCACATCATTAAGAAAGCACAGACTTGCTTTTCTATTCTTATGTAAATCTGTATGTAAATGTTGCTCTGCTGCACATCACCAGACACTGCTCTTTCAGGGATTTAAGCCACGTTTCCTTGGCATGCATGCACTGCCTACTCTTTAGAAAAATTCTTCATAATTCCGCAATATAGTTTTTCTTGGGAATACTGATTCCCAGATTGTCAGTATTCAATCATTTAAAAATATATATTTTTTTAAATGTATTTGAAAAATAAAATTGTTTAAAGAAATTGGCTGCTTATTTGTTTTTGTGTTTCTGAGCTTTTAGAGTGCATGCTGTGCATGTTTTATGCCTCTTTACTACACGATATGATTTGAAATATGCTAAAAATAATTGAAAGCACATACAGTTGCTTATCGGAGAAAGCCTGGCCTTTCAGCAAAACAACAAAAAAGAAATTAATTTCAGGTAGCTTTAGATGTTACCCTGCTGCCCTGAATAGCTCAGATGAATCCATTTTGTGTTAGTGGTGTTGAACAAACACAGTCTGGAGCTCTGTATTCTTTTCCTAAAGCAACATCATACATATCATATAGTATCAATTAGCCTGTCTGTGATGAGCAAAGGATTTCAGACTATGCACAGGATTTATTTTCATTAAACCACATAATTTTTGTCTGCTTACCAGGCAGCTCCTAAAATCAGTGTTCCCTTGACTTGCAATTTTGTGATGCTAGTTAAGACTTTCAAAGTGGGATTTATTTTACCTAAATTCAAACACCTACAATGCAGTCCTCTAAGGCTGTGTTGCTCTTCTATGCTTGAACATAGAGTTAATCTAAGCTAAAAAGGTGAGGAACCATCATCATATGCCTGTGGGAGACAAGGACTGAACTAGGTGAGGAGTGCCTGTCTGTGTGATATACACCAGAACTAGAAAGAAAAAAAACTCTGTGGAGCAACAGTGCAGAAACCACCAGTATTAACTGAACAAAGACGACATCAAGTGAACTCTGGTAGGAAAGCTGTTGAAAAGTTTGCATGCCTGCATCCCTCTATCTATAATACAATGATGAAAAGAAGAAAAATAATACTAAATTCTACTGTGCCCTGAGGTCACGCCAGACAAGATTGAGAATAGAATATATTTCTAACAAACTGAGTCTTAGCTTTCAAGTAGCTAATTTTTTTTTCCTTATTCCATCTTCTGAATGGCTAGGATGAAGCAAGAATGAAGTGCCCCCAGGTTGCAAAAGCTCCTCCAAGTTCTCAAAGCCACTGACGAAAATGAGCCTGTTATTACCACTGCCAATTAGAGCAGAGACTGCAAGCGGCTCTGAGCAGCTACCCAAATGTGTTCAGCCCAAATCTGCTTCAAAGACAGCATGCAAGCTCCAGGCACTTGCTGTCAGCATGAATGCTTACTGCTCTTTAGTTGGAGTTTCCTTTCTGACCTCTCTTTAGATGCAAAGAATTGTTCCAGGTTTTATTAATTTCATTTTCAGAACACGGTGTTGAAATGAGATTTTCTTTTATTTCATTTCCTCTTAGAGGAAAGGACTGAGTAAGGCCTATCATTTACAAAGGAAATATGAGAAAGTCGTGGTAACTTGAAGACTTTTGGAAAGACATTTGTAGCTTTCTTGTGCCTCTGCTCCTCCACCTGTGAAAGAAAAGGAATAGCACTTCCCTACTTTCTGTAGATTGCATAGATGAAAAAGCATCTGAAATTTTATAATCATCTTTGTTGTTCTTGGTAAGTCTTGAAATGTAACTGGCTGAAAAATCAGTAATTCTTTTGTTTTCTTACTAGGGTGCAGACATTTCTTCGCATTATTGGGACTTGCTTTCAAATGGACTGTTTCATGAGCATAAAAAAGTCTAAAATATCAAATTTTGATTCCTCTACATTTTAAAATGCCAGACACAGAAAATTAATTTTGAGTTAGATATGGAAATAGTGACTGGGTGTGTATGTCCAATCCCCATTCTCTAACACCTTTATCTCCACAATATGTGTTCTTCTGGTAAGAGTTTTAAATACAACTCATGGAAGGTATCTTATTCTTTCCTGTTTTGTATTTACTGCATTCCTTCCAGCTATTCTTCATAGATAATAATTAATGTTTAATTAATATTTGGAGCACAACTTTAAACGTTTGTGTATTAACAGTACTCTGTCATTTTCTGATGCTGAGTTGGAGATGTTGGAGTCATTATAGCTCCTCCTTGTAGGATTAGCAGCAAATGTTTGTTCAAAATCTGCTGTGAATCCCCTAAATCCTCAATTTACTAGAACTTTTCTAGTTCATGTGATTAATTGGCAACCCCAATTATTAAACAAAACCACCACTGTTTTTTATTCTTAAGCATATGCACATACAATAAACTCTGAAATTAGTTAAATAATTAATATTTCCAATTATTCATTAGAAATAAGCTAATCAAGGACTTTCTATGAATAAGAACAAGTAGAATCACAATCCAGTGAACAGACCACTTTTAGAAAAATCTGGAGAAATGGACATCTTTCCAGTAGTGGTGCTATTGTGTCATTGCTTATATACTGTACCTTCTCTCCTAAAACAGGGCTGTAGGGGTTTTAGGCCCTGGACTAGTCCCATTCCACTTTCACCACAATGCTGCAGCTCTTTGTCTGCTTGACTTCTGCATCCCACTTGTAGCAAATTGTCCCACTGGCTGTTTCTTTTTGACACAGAGGCTCCTGAAGCTGGAGAGATGATGTAGGGACATGCAGCAACTTGGATCTCTGTGCCTTTTCCCCACTAAAATCTTGCACTGCAGCTGACCCTACCTTGGCACACAGGAAAGTGAATTAGTTTGGAAAAAAATGAAAATTACAGCCTTTATATATGAAGGTCAAATATTTCACCAACAAATCAGCTCTGAAATGAAACAGAATTTCTGAAAGTCTCCTGTTCCCTACTGAGTAGGAGTCTTGTGTGTACAATAACTACTCCTGGCACCAAGATTATGGTGAGAAGTCTAGTCTAAGGAGAGTTCTTGTTTTGACTTCAGATCTCAAGAAAGCAATGGACTAAATGCACAGGGAAATAGGGCAGTAATGCTTAAGACTAAATTTCACAGCAGAGTAGTTCACAGCAGATTTGCCTAACCACCAACCTAGTGTCCTTCTTGTTCAAACAATTTTACATTAATAATCCTGTTGAAGCTGGATCACTTAGCAGCCAGACATCAAAGAGGCAAAGTTCCCAGTAGGAGCAGCAATATGTAGGGTAGTGGTTCCACGACCCAACCCACCAGTATTCAGCCCTTTGTGTTTGTGATTTTCTTGTATTTTTCATGTTTGTGGATCCATGCCAGGCTAAAGGGGAAGGAGGGGACTTACAGTAATAGTAGTTCTCTTGAATATTTTTGTGGGTTTAGATTACATTCCCTTTGAGTTTTTTTAAATGGCATCTGAAACTTTTGGTTGGCTCCTAGTGGCAATGTCTTCTAAGGACTATTGTAATATATTTTTTTCCAAATATAATGTATTATTCAGTGAGAATCAGTTCCACATAGGATGCGGATTGGAGTGTTGACTTGCAGTTGTCCATACCATTTTTTTATTAGCACATCCCTTGACACAGCTCTGACATATCAAGTTACAAAGTGACACACACAAATCTAACTCCAGAGACTGCTCTCAGTAGCCGATTTTGGCAGTTACTTGTTTTGCAACACTTAAGCATCACTGGGGTTTTTTCACAGGTACAGATGTAGCTTTTGGCCCATTACTGCAGCTAGTGGGAGAGCATATATAATTTTGGCCTGCATGAGTCAGGCAGTAGATAGTTCTTATCCCAATTGTGTTCCACCTCATTACTTTTTGTTCTTTACCTTTTTGACCAGAAAGCAGAAAGGCCATTGGTGGATTAGTAACTTTAAAACTGCAGTAGACTTCTGTATTCCAGTTAGCATAGGCAATTTAGCAAACAGGCTTTATAGCTCTTTGATGTGAAAGATTTATATTGGCTAACAGTGAATTTCACTCAGGAACACTGAGATTGCACTGCTGTCATACAAGGGACACTGCCTGCTTCCTTCTTTATAGAGAAGCACTTCATCTCACAAGCACAAATAAACCCTGATGATTAGCCTAACTAACTAAAATATAATGTATACTGGTGAGTCTGATATATGTGAAGCGACAGAATGGTCAAGGTTGGAAGGGACCTCTGGAGATCATCCAGTCCAACCCCCTGCCACAGCAGGGTCACCTACAGCAGTTGCACAGGATGGCATCCAGGCAGGTTTTGAATGTCTCCAGTGTGGGAGACTCCACAACCTCTCTGGGCAGCCTGTGCCAGTGCTCTGCCACTGTCAAAGGAAAGAAGTTCCTCCTCATGTTAAGATGGAACTTCCTATGCTCAAGTATGTGCCCGTTACCTCTTGTTCTGTCACTGGGCACCACTGAAAAAAGACTCTTCTCCTCTACCTGGCACCCTCCCCTTGAGTGTTTATAAGTATTGATAAGATCCCCCCTCAGTCGTCTCTTCTCTAGACTAAATAAACCTAAGTGCCTAAGCCTTTCCTCATAAGAAAGATGCTCCAATCCCCTAATCATCTTAATAGCCCTTTGCTGGACTCTCTCCAGCAGTTCCCTGTCCTTCTTGAACCGGGGAGCACAGAACTGGACACAGTACTCCAGATGTGGCCTCACCAGGGCAGAGTAGAGGGGGAGGATGACCTCCCTCGACCTGCTGGCCACACTCTTCTTGATGCACCCCAGGATGCCATTGGCCTTCTTGGCCACCAGGGCACATTGCTGGCTCATGGTCATCCTGTTGTCCACCAGGACTCCCAGGTCCCTTTCCACACAGCTGCTCTCCAGCAGGTCAGCCCCCAACCTGTACCGATGCGTGGGGTTATTCCTCCCCAGATGCAGTACCCTACACTTGTGTTTGTTGAATTTTATAAGGTTTTTCTCTGCCCAACTCTCCAGCCTGTCCAGGTCACGCTGTACGGCGGCGCAGCCTTCCAGCGTGTCAGCCACCGCTCCCAGTTTTGTGTCATCAGCAAACTTGCTGATGGTACATTCTATCCCTTCATCCAGGTCATTGATGAATATATTGAACAGGACTGGACCCTGTACTGACCCCTGAGAGACACCACTTGTTACTGACCTCCAACTGGACTCTGCACCACGATCCACAACCCTCTGAGCTCTGTCTGTCAGCCACTGTTCGATCCACCCCACTGTCCATTCATCTAACCCACACTTCCTAAGCTTGTCTGTGAGGATGATGTGGAAGACAGTGTCAAAAGCCTTGCCGAAGTCAGGGTAGGCAACATCCACTGCCCTCCTCTCACCCACCCATCCAGTCACCATTGTGGAAGTCTATCAGATTAGTCAGACATGACTTCTCCTTGGTGAATCCATGTTGACTATTTCTGATAACCTTCTTTTCCTCCAGATGCTTGGAGATGATGCCCAGAACAAGCTGTTCCATCATCTTTCCAGGGATGGAGGTGAGGCTCACTGGCCTGTAGTTTCCCGGGTCATCTTTCTTGCCCTTTTTGAAGACTGGAGTGACATTGGCTTTCCTCCAGTCCTCAGGCACCTCCCCTGTTCTCCAGGACCTTTCAGAGATGATGGAGAGTGGCCCAGCAATGACTTCCACCAGCTCCCTCAGCACTCGTGGGTGCATCCCATCAGGCCCCATGGACTTGTGGGTATTCAGTTTACTTAATTGTTCTCTAACTTGTTCCTCTTCAACTCCCGTTCAGCCAAAGGCACTGTTCTTCTCTTTGAGTATTTAAAAAATAAAGTCATAATACAAGGATGTAATTTCTTGCTGTTACATTAACTCTGGAGTCATAGACAATAGTTTAGTTTGGAAGAGACAATGGCAGGTCATCTGGTCAAATTCCCCACCCCTGCTCAAAGGAAGTCAGATGTAATAGGTTGCTCAGGGACTTGCCCAGATGTTTCAAATACTTCCAAGGACGGAGATTCCACAAACTCTGTGGGCAGCCTGTTGCAGTGTTTGATTACCGCCACTGTGACTTTTTTTCCAAATATATAAGCAGAATTTCTCAGGTTGTTACTTGTGTCTGTGGGCTCTTGTCTTGCCATTGCAGAACTCCAAGATACTAGTTCTATCTTTTCATAATCTCCTGTAAGGCATCTATAGACAGCTCCCCTTAACCTTATCTTCCCCAAGCCAAATAAATCCAACTCTCTCAAGCCTCTCATACTTCATTTGTGCCAGACTCCTGACCATGTTAGTAGGCATCTACTGGCCTTGCTCAAGTGCATGAATGTCTTTCTTCTACTGGACAGCCTAAATCTATACACAATACTGTCAGTTCTTACAGGTGCCAAATAAAGACAAATAATATTTTTTGACATGCTGGCTACATTCGTGACAATACATCCTAGTATCTGGTTGGTCTTTATAATAAGGACATGCTGCTGACTCTGGTTCAACTTGCTGTCCATCGGGACCCTTATGTCCTCTTTTGCAAAGCTGAACTTCATTCAGTTGGCCTCAGCCTGCTGTATGGCCTTAATTCATCACACATGCAGGACTTCACATCTGCCTTTTTGAACTTCATGAGTTTCCCATCAGCCATTTCTCCTGACCATCAAAGTATCTCTAAATAGCAAGAACTCTGCTAACCAGTGTATTAACTCCAGTCTCCAATTTGTTGGCAGTGCCTTCCATCTTTTTCATAGCTGTGGATGCTGAAAGGCTGAAACCGAAAACTTTCTGAGATTTGACAGTTTGAGATGAAAAAAAAGGGTTTATTTTATATTTTCATCTGTGTTTAAAATCCTATCTGACATTACATCATCTAAAAATTCTGATACAGTAAGTGGAATGCTGTAGGACCAAGCAATACTAGGTCCTACAGCAATACTAGGTCCTTTGGAAAGGCCAAAGTAGTAGCCACTCTAAAATGGTAATCACGGTAAAATGACCACTCTGCCCAAACTAAAAGGTATCCTTCTTCTGTCAGACCTTCAGTCTCTGAGTCTGCAAGCAATCACACTATTTTATCTATACTGATATGGGTAAATCATCCAACCATCCTTATGTGTCTAGTTTTTTCCCTAGTTTAGTGATACATACTGGCATGACAGATTTGGAGAGATCTCTGATAGTTAATGACCGGTTTTTATTACATTATTTTGCATATTGTTGTGGTCTAAATTCATAAATACCCTTAACTCAAAGACTGAAATCTTTGGAACTTGGCATTCTTGTAAAGCAGGGCTGAAAAATATCCACTGTGCTCTTTCTGCGTCAGGTGTCAGGAAAATCACCTAGAAAAAGGAAGGGATGAGGGAGTTTCCGAATTCCCATGTATGGGTAGATGTGGTTTCACAAAGCACAAGCCCTACCTGGCCTTCTGCTGGCCTTCTGTGGTGGATTGACTACATCAGCCAACAAGTGAAGAGCTACGGATGTTGTCTATCTGGAATTCTATAAAGCCTTTGACATGGTCCCCCACAACATCCTTCTCTCTAAATTGGAGAGATATGGCAATGGGTGGATTGTTCAGTGGATGAGGAATTGGTTAGGTGGTTGCATTCGGAAAGTAGTGGTGAAAGACTCAATGTCCAGATGGAGATCGGTAACGAGTGATGTCCCTCAGGGGTCCATACTGGGACCAGTACTGTTCAATATCTTCATCAATAACACAGACAGTGGGATCGAGTGCACCCTCAGCAAGCTTGCAGACCACACCAAGCTGAGTGGTGCAGTTGAGGGATGGGATTCCATCCAGAGGGACCTGGACAGACTTGAGAAGTGGACCTATGTGAATATCATGAGGTTCAAGAAGGCTTAGTGCAGGGTCCTTCACCTGGATCGAGACAACCCCCAGTATTAATACAAGCTGGGGGATGAAGGGATTCAGAGCAGCCCTGCCAAGGACTTTGGGGTACTGGCAGATGAAAAACTGGACATGAGCTGAAACCATGCGCTGGCAGCCCAGAAAGCCAGCCACATCCTGGGCTGCATCAAAAGAAGCGTGGCCAGCAGGTCAAGGGAGGTGATTCTGCCCCTCTACTCTGCTCCGGTGAGACCCCACCTGGACTACTGTGTCCAGCTCTGGAGCCCTCAGCACAGGAAAGACACAGACCTCTTGGAGCAGGTCCAGAGGATGGCCACAAAAATAATCAGAGTGGTGGAACACCTCTCCTATAAGGACAGGCTGAGAGAGTTGGGTTTGTTCAGCCCGGAGAAGAGAAGGGTCCAGGGAGACCTTTCAGTACTTAAAGGGGATTTATAAAAAATACGGGGACAGACTTTTTAGCAAGGCCTGTTGTAATAGGACAAGGGGTAATGTTTTTGAACTAGAAGAGGGTAGATTTAGACTAGAAGGAAGAAATTTTTTACAATGAGGGTGGTGAAACACTGGCCCAGGTTGCTCAAAGAGGTGGTTGGTGCCCCATCCCTGGAAATACTGGCTGGGGCTCTGAACAACCTGATCTAGTTGAAAATGTCCCTGCTCATTGCAGGGGGGTTGGACTAGATGACCTTTAAAGGGCCCTTCCAATCCAAAATATTCTCTGATTCTATGATTCTATGAAAAGAATAACATTGAAGATATTTCCTGCAATGTACTTGCTAGAGTCCCTGAGAGTTTGGCCTCCCTAAGGAAGCAGGACATTATTGAACTCACAAAATTTTTGTGAGCTAGACACTATTTTGCAAATTGGCATAGCTGGGGAGCAGTGGTCCCTGGGAAGAAAGCCCTAGTGGGGATCTCTCAAAGCACAAAGAAATTAATGGTCAGGACAATATGCCTGAAGACCCATGTTCCTGGTGACAATTTTAACAATTTAAAAGTACAAGTTCTTATGTCCAGACATACTTGAGGTACTAATGTAAGTGTAACCAAAGCGTGTTGAGTCGACAAATCTCTAAAACCTATAAGAAGAGGGGGCACGAGAACAAAGTCCTGGAGAGAGAGTAGACTGAAAAGAGGACAGCAAAGGTGTCATAGAATCATAGAATTGTTGAGGTTGGAAGGGATCTTTAAGATCATCAAGTCCAACCATTAACATAACCTGACAAAACTGCTTCTAAATCATGTCCCCAAGTACCACGTCCACGTCTACCCTTTTTTTAAACATCTCCGTGGATGGCAAATCCACCACCTCCCTTGGCAGCCTATTCCAATGTTTGATAACCCTTTCAGTGAAAGAATTTTTCCTAAAATCCAATCTAAACCTCGCCTGGCATAACTTCAGTCCATTTCCTCTCATCCTATGACTTGTCACTAGGGAGAAGAGGTCATCCCCCACCTCTCTACAACCTCCTTTCAGATAGTCGGAGAGAGAGCGATAAGGTCTCCCCTCAGCCTCCTCTTCTCCAGGCTAAACAACCCCACTTCCCTCAGCCGCTCCTCATAAGACTTGTGCTCCAGACCCCTCACCAGCTTTGTTGCCCTTCTTTGGACACGCTGCAGCACCTCAATGTCTTTCTTGTAGTGAGGGGCCCAAAACTGAACACAGTACTTGAGGCGGGACCTCACCAGTGGTGGGTACAGGGAGATGATCACTTCCCTACTCCGGCTCACCACACTATTTCTGATGCAGGCCAGGATGCTGTTGGCCTTCTTGGCCACCCGAGCACACTGCTGGCTCATATTCAGCCGGCTGTCAACCAACACCCCCAGGTCCTTTTCTGCCAGGCAGCTTTCCAGCCACTCTTCCCAAAGCCTGTAGCGCTGCACGGGGTTGTTGTGACGCAAGTGCAGGACCTGGCACTTGGCCTTGTTGAACCTCATACCGTTGCCTTGGCGCATTGATCCAGTCTGTCCAGATTGCTCTGTAGGGCCATCCTACCCTCAAGCAGATCAACATGCCTGCCTAGCTTAGTGTCATCTGCAAACTTACTGAGGGTGCATTCGATCCCCTCTTCCAGGTCATTGATAAAGATATGGCACTTCATTGGAAGAGGTAGGACCAAGTTAGACTTATTTTGATTTAAAAAAAAATATAAAAATAAAAATAAAATACACAGCAAATAGCTATTCAAGCAGTTGTAGCAGCATAAAACCCGAGTCCGTGATGTGCAGCGCCGGGTGGTGCTGCGAGGGGGCAGCGCGGCCCCTCCGTTGCGGCGATGCGGAGCACCAGCCTCTTCCCACGCTGCAAACCCAGCGACTGTGTCGTGTTTGATTGCAGAATCTGAGAATGGAGGGGCCCGTCCTCAGAGACAGAATGCTAAGCTGAATCTCTGGGTATATTTTGCCGTGACTTTTCTCTATATGAGCTTTAATTTCAGCTTATATTTTAAAAATATTCCATGAACTGCCCGACTCCCGGTTTCACATCATATACCAGTATAGCAGTTAGCTTAAGCCCCACAGTAGCACTGAGGGGAAATATTTCATGCATACTCTGCACTTTGCTGAGTACTTTAACTGAGTAAACACACATTTTTGTTAAACATTGTTAATTATTTAAAAAGAGACATATTAATTATTCATTCTCTCTCTGTGTGTGAAAGAATATTGGGATTTTCTTTCTGTAAGCTGGTTTCCTGGAGCCAGATTCAGATAAACCTACAGCTTCCACAGCTGTTAATTCCAGTCAGCTTTCTGTCCTGTGAAGCTGTTAATGCTTCAGAAATTCTTTCTCACTGTTTCCACAGGGCCACCATGCTGGGTGGCATCTTACACACCAAAATAAAGAAGATACTGAGTAGTAGGGCTGATTGTGGGGTGAAGCGCGTTGGTCGTAGCCATGACTATTTCCTCAAAGAGAGGCACCCAAACTACCCTGAATGTATATATTTGTAATTAAGGCTGGTAAGGGAAAGACTGGAGTTTGGCTCCTGTTGGACATTAAGCAGAAATTAGCCTCCGTCACTGCTGTAGTAAGTAGGCTAATGGTAAAAAAGGGCACCTCTTTTCTTGAGGCATCCTCAGAGTTGTTGCCTGTTTCTCACTACATTATTTTTTGAGAAAAGAACATAAACTGAGAGAAAACGTTCCAGGCTATGTGCTCCAGGTGCCGGACCCAAGCATCAATTTGTCTTTTTTGGGGAGTATGAATTTTTTGTTATTTGTATCAAAGAAGGAATCTATGGAAATATAGTAAATATAGGTCTAGACACGGCTCAGAAATGCAAGATCTATGGGAAAACCTGATGGATGTTCATCAAGTCAGGTACAAATCAGTAATATAATAATGATTGCTAAAAGAAACTTATTCTTTGTTTATAATAAGGGCTAAAACATATTGTTCCTGGAAACCTTCTTTCTACTGGAGGGAAGAGCCAGAAAACCCCTTTAGGATTTATCAGATGTTTTCTTATTCTGCCTTCATCAGGAACATCTTTTCTGTGCAGTGAGGAGACAAAACTCTCTACATTCCTAAACTGTTGACATATGCAGATATATTTGTTGTTTATACAGGATGTTGGAGATTAATCTGTGTGAAGATATCACCAAGATGCATGTGGGGTCTGCTTCTGACTTGTTTGAAGAAAGCTTTTGATGAACTAACCATTCCTTATTTCAAAGTGAAACGTGGGACATTAGTGATACCCTGGGAGGTGAGCTAATGCTGAAATCAGACAGACGAATACGGGCAGTGTGTACAGTATTACAATAAAATCGCTGTGGTCAACAAATGGGAAATTTGAACCAGCGAAATAGATTTTCATGCTAATTAGGGAAAAGAAACCAAACCAGATATTTTAAATATTTATTTGTCAGACTGGGTTAACAGCCTTTATACAGCACGATTTGCATAAGTTCTCAAGATACATCCTGTATACAATCACAAAACCATGACATGGATTTATACATAAAGTGAAAACTGAGACAGATTTACAAGCATTTTTATACAATTCTCATACTGCTTTTGTTTCAGTTTTTACAACCTTTAGAACAAGTCTGTATTTTTTTTTCCTGATGAATCTGGAAGCAAAATGAAAATTAAAAGAAATTCAAACCAAAATGAATATCAACAAACCACCATCTATGCATGCAACATTCACTGTGGAAACATTACATTTCTCCAAGGACTAAACTTTTTTTTGTGTTTTTGTGATTTTTTGGTGTTTTTGGATTTTTTTAAACATTGGGTATGCTGTACACGTTGTCCGTAGCATGACAGCACACACGCTAGTCAGCCATTGTTGAGCACCTGAGCACGTCACTGAACATCTATAAGATACAATCAAATAAGAACACATTCACATGCTTGGATGTCAGATGGAGTTAATAGTTTAAACTCAGTTTGTTTTACAAAAATGTATACTTATTTACAGGGTAACAAATTAAGAAAACGGCTTTCGCTCAAATCATCTATTTTGAGTTATGGATATCTATATATATTATAACTTTTGAGCTCTTCAATATATATGCTTATTAATCTTTTCAAAATAATAAAACAGAATGTATAGAAAACATTAAAATGCTTCTCATGATTTAAAGAGAGAGTATCCGGTTTCACTTATTCCTTCTGTTTTCTTTCTAAAGGCAACATGTATTCATAAAGAGCAACTGATCCTACATGCCAGGTGTACCAAAAATTCACAAGGCATGTAGGACTAGGGTTTAAATATAATGTAGATGGATACTTACTTATACTAAATTTCCTCTCTGTTTCATTACCTTTATAAGTTACACTCACACAAATGCAAATTTTCTGTTATTCACATAGGTATGTACATATCTAGATATATACTCAAATAATGGAATCTGGGACATTCAACATTGTAGCAATGAAAATAAAGTACTGAAAAATAGTGTCAGTTATGATTCAAATAATAATTTAAAAAAATACTATTAACATCTTTATGATATCTCCATGAAACTAAATCCTAATTAAATAATCTCTATTGGGCACACACTAGCTTACAATATAATAGATGTCTTCTTTTTCTTCATCATCATCCTCAAACTAAGAATCAATATCAGCTGGTTACCAGCTACCATATCCCACAGCCTAACCATGCAAACACCCAGCATCCAGAAAAATAACGCAAATATTTCCTAGGTCTTGGTTTAAAGCCAGTTTAAGTCAACAGACTGGTTGTTACTGACTTCAACTGGTTCAGATTGGGTTTTTGTTTCTTCCACACAGGATCCATGTAATGTAAAAACATGGGTAATAATAAAGAAGTAGCACTCATTACCCCTGGATACTATCCCTTTAAAGTGTAATGATAGATAAAGAACTAGCTCAACACTCATCATAGAAACTCTCATGTCTAGTTTTAACCTGGAAAAAAAAGTGGCTGTTTGCTGCTCACTGTATACATAATAATAATAATGATAACATTAGAAATCCCTGTCATTTGTAAACACATACACTGTGCTTTTGCTCATTTTCAGCTTGTTTCCACTACACAAGGCCTTGAACAAAGAAGCAGCTTCAATCTCTGTTGACTCAGCACATTTATGAATGAAAAAAGTTAAAATGCCTCTGCTATTGCCTCCCTGCAATATGCGTCTTCAAAGCAATCGTAGAAATGCGTGAACTCATTAATAATCAATCACTCAGAAATGATAAAAGCTGTTGCCACGTCTAAGCACTTTTGGCCAGATAAAAGAAACAAAAAATAATGAGAAAAAAGTGAAAAAAATATACTGAGATATATACAAAAAAGTAAAAAAATACTAATAGTCCTTGTTTGATTATTTTTTAAAAAACGTTGTCACAAGAGAGTTTTTCCTGACTTCATTCATAAAACAAGAAAAAAAAAAAGAAAAAAATGCATTCAAACATGAATCTGTGTTGCATAGAGTGATTCCAGTACAACCTAGAAATTTGGTCAAAATAAGGAACTTGGCACACTTTGGAAGCATCCTCTGACCTCTGAATGATGCCGCCTCGGAAAAGAAAGAGAGCATGGGCCCAGGCCTGTCACTAGCCCATCCTGGGTGACACCAAAGGAGCCCTGTCCTTGCTGCAGCTGGCCAAGGCACTGCCGCGTTCCTGACAAACTCTACTCTCTGCGTTTTACGATGGGAGTCCGAAACTGCCATTTCAACATGCAGAAGCATTTCGTGTGTTGTTCAGAGAATCAAAGATGCTTGAATTAAACCAGTTGCCGACAGTTGATTACCCCACAAAAGTAGCTGTTCCGTGCAGCTGCAGCTATACCACCCAACACAACTATTTTATAAAAATATTGGCCACATTTGTATGTGTGTGAGAGCAAAGCATGCCTGTCCGCTTTCTCAATTAAGAGTGATGATTACAGGCTTCCCAGTAAGGCAGCCAGATAGTGCTCGTTCCTGCTGGAAATCTCCATAGCAACTACCAGTGTGACTTGCTGTCTTTATAATAAATCTTAGCAAGAACAAAATTACCAGCAGTTTGCACAAAATTGCACACCTCATGGCTTGTACTTCACACAGTAATTGAAACTGGACCTTTTTTTTTTTTTTGGTCTTTTTTCAAAGAAAGAACACAGTATACCCATCAGGAATGCAAAATAACCTACCAAAAGAGCAACACATATGTCAAATATATCCAGATAGGATTTTTTGGTTCGATGGGGGATTTTTTCTTTGAAGTATTTATCTTCTTATATAAACATACACAACATCAAAACGTATAGGATGTCTACAATAACTCCAAAGAACTGTTTTTAAAATATATGAGAGGTAGGGCATACATATATTGGTGAAAGCATAAAATTCAACATTAAAGCACACATCCTACTTCCACTGTCAGTGATGTTGTGTTTTTAAGATAGCTAATAAGATTTTGGTAAGATTGCTCTGCTTGCAAGTTAAGCAGACTACCAGCAGATTATCAACAACTTAGGAGTTTCCTTGGTGTGTGTATCATTAATATCTTCTGTGTGTTTCTTCTCATATTCCTTTTCCATGCTGTTATTTTAAGTTGACAAAGATAAATTGAAAACTGTATGCGGGATGTGTCACCAGATTAAATGGTGTAGCTGTTTCACGGTCAGCCCAGCTTCTGAGAAAGCTGAAACTTATTTTTTCCCTTTTTTTTTAAATTGTGTATTATTTTCCAGAAGAATATTTTCAGTTGGTCTTGCACAACCTGTGGAAGTTCTATGATTCTATGATTCTATGAAGTGTACTACATATATTCAGAAAATATAAGAAGACGTTCACTAAATAATTTGTGAAAAGTCCTTACTGGGCAAGAAAAACAAATGTCTGAAGTGCAGAAGTTTGGTCATTTTCTGCCTAAATATGCAAAGATCATGAGGTAAGATTTCGAGAGAAACTACTTTTTAATGAAGCTGTGAAATATTAAACGACTTCTGAATACTAAGGGAGTTAGTAACATATTGATTCTCGTTTTTTAAGGAAACTGCTATACTTTTAGGAACGGGAGAAAAAGCTTTCCCTTCTTCTGCAAAAATGGTACAATGGAAAATGCAACAACCAGCCTAAACCATCTCAGGCAGTAATTTCTTCCCAAAGTGAGCTAACTGCTCAGTTTCAAGCCCCTGAAAGTGGGACTTTAAGCGTCGAAGCGCTGACACAGTCTTAAATGTTGCAAGTTACCTCCCTATTTACTTTCCTAACTGAGAAGCCACGCTGTTGAGTAGATTATACCCAGACATTCACCTGAGATAGCAAGAGGATATTCTTAATTCTTTCTAATGCAACAGCATCCAGGCAGTAACTGCCCTGCTCTCCCTTCCCCTTAGATTTCAAGTGTGTCACTGGTGGTGATACAGAGCCCTGCACCGAGTGGGTTGGTGTTAGCATGGTGGGTCAACTGCTCAGAAGTGCCCACAATATATTGTCTCTGTACAGTTGCAGAATAAGACTGGTTGCTGAAAAATGGAAGGACTAGTTGAAATAACTGTGTTAGTCCCAGTGTGTAAGTCTCTTCAATTCCAAGCTTTTTTAAAACTACTGTTTCAAAGGGTAGGGTGAAATACAGTGTCACTGACGGCGAAACAGCATTGTTTCTTCCTGATGTAAGGCAGTTTACATCCTGTCCTTTCTCTTGAAAACTACATCCCAAATTATAGACCATTAATATAGTTTTATCCATTACATTCTAGAACAGTGGTTTATATCCATTTTTAACACACAGAAACAAATGAAACAATCAGATCTGATTCTCCACAGCATAGTTTCTGAAGGAAAAAGAAAGAAGGAAAAAAGTAATGTAAAATAACATTACCACTCTTGCAAACGCCTTGCAGTTTGTGTCAAGTGGCAAAATCTCACTATAGCAAATTATCAGAGATCCTAAGGTGCAGAGGAACAAGTTTTGCACTTCTGTTAAGTGAGATTTGGAAAGTCAGTCACCCTAGGTGCTTTTGCATAAAATGATCTCCTCCTGGTTGCACAGAAAACCAAAATCCTCTTTCCATCAGACTACCTCCAGCTGCAGCCGAACTCTGCATTAACACCTGCCTTCCAACCTTCATTATTTCCTTCACAGTTACTCTCTTCACAAAGAGTCCAACAACACGGAGCCCTCGTGTCAGTCTTCATTTCAAACAGCCTCACTTGAACTTCTGGGCCCAGGTTTTCTTTTACTTTGCTGTCTTTTGCAGCAAAACAAGTGTACTAGCCCTCATTTAAGTGTGCTATGTAGCCCAGAGACTGCTCTTTTCTACTTTGTATTCTGAAAGACTAGCTAAACACAATGATATCAAACTATAGTCTTGGAGTGATGCTGTTTAGAGCAGACTCTGCAGGTTTTGCACCCTAAGCAGACAGCTCTGCTCAGTGTGTTTGTGTGGAGCTGACCAACAGTTTGTGCCAGTTTACTATTCTTTTCCTTAGATCCACTTTGTCAAGCCAGATATAAGCTTCCCCAATCAGTGTCTTTTTCATAAACTTCCCTCCATTGGAGACAAGCAGAATCTGGGAAAATAATAATAATAAAAAATAATTATCAATGTGCACATTAACATTCCGCATTTGCTAGCAAACCTGAAAGATTCAGAAATCTTGAGCTCTGATTCAGTACACACAGAAGAGAAAAGAAACAGTGACCATAACCCTTTATATAGAGTCACATTCCCAATGAAAACAAAGCCCTGTGAAAACTGAACCTTCCCCCTCTTCTATTTTATTATCATGGGATGTAGCAACTAGAAGATGACGATCTTGAACTTTATTAAGCAATTTGTTCACCTGCTGGTTACCAAAGACAAACACAATGTCAAATTTTAAGTTACAGGGTAAAGCTTTATGTAAGCAAAGTACCAGCCCTTTTTAAGTGCATGGAAGTCGAAGGGTGCCCTGCGTATAGGCTGTAGCTCAGAGCAGACTGGTGTGTCAAAAAGTCCAAAGTTATGGTTTCTGACCTCAGCAAGCAGTAGTCTAACCCAAAATGTAGACTTGGTCTGAAATCTCACTCCTGTTATGTCTCTGCTGAGGGCCACAGTATTGTGTCTGGTCTTGTGGCTCTTGCTTGCCCAGCCACAGAGAGTGGGAAGGGCAGGGAATAGCCCTGGCGCTTAGGTGAGCTATGCAGGATGTGTCTTCAAGACTCTCCCTGATATATCATACAGGCACATGTTTTCCAGCTCAGCGCGTTCATGCCATGCACACAATAGCCTTCTCTGAGGGACTTGATTCATTCTGTGGATGTATAGGTTCATTCTATGTGTTTTGGGGAGAAATACATTTGGTATTATATATACTTCAGGAGGTGAGTTATAGTTACACAGTCACATCAATTCTGGCATTTGTTAATTATTGAGTAATTGAATTAACAAGCTCAATGCTTCTTTTTTTTAACTACTTCCTAGGTTTTTCAAAACAAAAAAGAACTCATGAAAAACTGCAGTTCCAAGATAGGATTAGCAGCAGGTTTATAATATTCACAGTCACTGAGCAGACCTCTGGCAATGAGCAAGGGAGGTAACTGATAACAGTAGGAGGCTGCCACCCTCTCTGTGAACCAGCAGGAGAGAAAATAAGACATCTTGTTGCTTGGTTTCACAGATCTACGCTAACAGAAGAATGGCAGGATTCAAGAATTTTGTACTCCACTGAGATGCTGGAAGAGACAACGCAGCAGTAGACATGTAACAGAACTGTAGAAGAACTGGAGTTTCCAGTAATCAAGAACTTCAGCATTTTTGAAAATTTTCCATTCTGATTTGGAAAACAAAGTAAAAAATGCAAACTTTACAGTAATTTAAAAAATAAAATTTAAAATTTAAAAAAAAGGGGGGTAGGAGACAAAATTTGCAGTCATTTTCCTGGATAAGCTTCCTAGCTCTCCGGCCAATTTTGATATCAATTGGCAAGTAATATATATACACGGACAGCTTGGACACCTACATGCCCATAGGTTGACACGTTTGAGGAAGGAAGACCAAATGACCCTTAGGCACTGAGCTATTAGGGAACCTAACTTCACTCATCAGAAAGCTCATCCTTGAGGAGAATAGGCAGCCTGCCTCTGATACCAGTGGCTTCTAGGTCTCTTGGTTCAGTGTTTTCTAAGAAACGGACAGCCCAGAAGCTGACAAGCCAAACCAGAACATCTGTGAAAAAGATTTTCTGGTTTTTTTTTCTGATTGCCCTCCCATAGGAATTTATGTGTTTCTAATTGTAGCAAGCCAGCAGCCAGCAGCTGGGGAACAAGGAGAAGGAGCCAGGAGCTTAGTGCTTTCCAGAAGGGTCCCAGGTGTGTTGCCAAGGAACAGGGAAATCAGGGAAGCAAGCGAGCAAGCTACCAGGGGCTGAGGCAAGTGCCTGTCTGAAATATGTCAAAATGTTTTCTGCAGAGTGTTTTCATTCTGACACATCAACAGTTTTGGCACAGAAAAAAATTCTAGCAGAAATTTTCCATCACTTCTATCCTTGAGCCTTCTCTCCACTCCTCCCGGCTGGATCCCTAGTATCTGTCTTCTCCAGCTTGTTTGCCTCTCAGGCTTGTTTCTTCCCTGCTCCAAGTTTTAAATTCCAGCCTTGTTATCCTGAATCAGCTAGTCTCAGTTTCTAATCCTTGGGGTTTTTTTTCCTTATTCCCAATACACTTGACCAGATCATTCTACCTTCCCTTACCTTTTCCCTTCCCTTCCCTTCCCTTCCCTTCCCTTCCCTTCCCTTCCCTTCCCTTCCCTTCCCTTCCCTTCCCTTCCCTTCCCTTCCCTTCCCTTCCCTTCCCTTCCCTTCCCTTCCCTTCCCTTCCCTTCCCTTCCCTTCCCTTCCCTTCCCTTCCCTTCCCTTCCCTCCCCTCCCCTGCCCTCCCCTCCCCTCCTCTTTTTTATTTTTTTTCTCAATATCCCATGGTCCCATTTTTATGGCTAATATTCACAGTTCTTTTTGTTGATTTTTAGAGTGCAGACCCTTGTCCTAATTTCTGCCTCTAGTTGATTCTCATGTCTTTTTACAATATATTTTCTATGATTACCATGTTTGACATGTCTTACTCTCTGATCTTATCCCCCCCCAATCTCCCAATTCCATGTTTGTTCTGTACATTCTGCTTTGGTTTCCTTCCCTTCTCCCTCAAATCTCTTTTGACAATGTCCACCTCTTTGCCCCTAAATGTTCACCACTGTCAAATTCAGCATTCAAATCAGCCAGCTTCATTTGCAGTAGGAACTGATTAATTGATAGGTACAAAGACCACATAAAAACAGATGTGCTAAACCAGATCAAAGATCTTTCCAGGCAAATATTCTGCTTCCAAAAGTGTATAGGGCAGGATATAAGAACAGGAAAATATATAGTAACAGTGAAATTTTCTGTGGACCATTGACTTCCTGACTCACAAGTGCTATATTTATTTAATTATTATTTAATAGCTTTCTTAGGTTTGGTGTGCAACACCAGTATGTATCACAGAGTTTCTGAGTAAACATTGCAAAGTCTCAGACCGACTGTTCCTAAGGGTATCTCCCTCACTACCTCCCTCCTTAACAACTTGATGGCTTATTTTCCCGTAGGACTCTGTGGGTTCTTCTTTACTGGTCTACTCACCCCTTAAGATTTCCTCTTCAAACCACCACTGGAAGCAAAGTTTTTACAGGAATTTAAGCTCTTAAACTTCAGTGAGACTTTATTGACCACTGTATTTTCCCAGGTAATATAGCATCTTAAATAGTCTTTTACTGAGTCTGTTGAATCAATAAGGATGCTGGGATGCTTTAATACAGAGAGAACAGTATCTGTTTTTTTGGTGTTGTTTAGTAAGCAGAATCTATTTTGGCTTTAATTTTAATGATACAACCAATAAACCTAACATAAGCACTTAGATAATCCAGTTTAACTTTAGTCATCAAAATGTAGCTGACTTATTTATGTGAATCTTCCAGATTTAAAGGTACATTTAGTGGATGCTGGTATGCCCAACAATTCTTCCTGATTACTTTTAAAATAAGCATGCAGATACCCCTGGAATTGACCATCCCTTTCTACTGAGAAGAAGTCTATCTGGTTTATAATAATCTGGTTATCCACTCATGTGAAAGCAAACGAAGGCAGGTAAAGTGAATCCTGTCTGTCTAAAAATGCGTATCTGACCAAATGATCCAATCTGTCTAAGCAACTAAAACGCAGGAGAGGGACCATTCCTGAATCAATTCCATACATCATTTGATGTGCCACAGACTGAAAATAACATCATCTCCTTTCCAAATGTACACAGAGAACGTTTCGCTTGGCATAATGGGTGATTCTGCAATGCCTGAGATTATGACTTTTAAAGAAGCTGAGAGAATGATAAAATGATTAGGTGTTTAGGCAGCAGGATGGACCAAAGAAATTTGGTTTACCTAGCCTGGAAAAATAGAGAGGAGAGATATGATAACAAACTTTCAGTGTGCAAACTTTTTTTACTAAAAGAAAGCAAATCAGTTTTCCTTGGTGCTTTGTGAGGATACTTAAGGATAAATTAACTTAATTTAAAAATATGGCATATTTAAGTTAGATATTACACTAAACTTTCTAAATATATAGGAAAGTAATTTTGGGAGGCATGGATAACTTCCTTCTCTTAGGGGATTTTAAGAACAGATCAAGCCTAAAAAATTCAGGCCTCATCTATAAATACACTTCCTCAGTGTGGGGTGATAGATTAGACCATCTTTTAAAGTCTCCTCCAGCCTGATATTTCCATTATTATGTAGTTGTGTTATTTCCTTTGTAATTTCCTCTTTTCAGCAAACAACTAGGGTAGAAGATGGATCTCAAATGCCCATAGCACAGCATGGACAACATCCAAAATTAGGTTTCAATAAAATGCAAAATTACCTGAAGAGAATGCCCAGCAGGACTCAAGCTAAATCTAAATGTTTCATTGAACGAAGGCTCTCGGTCATGCCTGCATACCCTGGTTTTCTTCTTAATTACTCTCTTTTGGGTAGAGATATTGACAACGTACAGCTTCACATACAGGTCTGGGGAAGAACAGTTCAACGAGTTAAATACAGAAGCTTTTAAATAATCGTTGTTGCTAGTGATTTCAACAGAGGGGAAGTGTGGTGAAGAAACAGAGCATCGTACTTTAGAGTGCCATGTTCTGTTCTCATTCACATGTGTAGAAATGAAACCACCCCACTAAATCCAAGGGAATTACTTTGTCCTTACAATGATGTCATTAAAGGAACAAATACCTTGATGTCTTTATGTATGTATTAAAATATTATCACTAACATGAGTTTTTAACTTTTAAAAAGCTTTTTCACCAAAATACAATTTTTCATTAGATATCATTGTTCTTTAACAACCTAGGGAGTTATCATTTCTATTAAAGTTAAACAAAGGATTAATTTTTAACAATAAAAAGTAAATTAAGCGGAGGATTAACTTCTGAGAGTTAATATGCTTCTACAATTCTTTTTTACTTTTATTAAAGTTGGTCATGAGAGAAAAAATGCACTTCAAAAAGAGTCCTATAGAATATGTCGTTCTGATTAAGAAGCAATTTTCTTTCCCAATTTAGTGATGATGTTAAATAACTTCAGATACATCCTACTTAATGTTTTCAAAGTATCATGAAGCTGGTTTCTGTGTGATACCTGGTAGATGATCTGGAGATTTAAATTTGTATGTGATATTTCTGCACTGCAGGATTTCTACTATCAGCTGTTCTCCATCTGTCTTCATTTCCTTCTTTAATGCAATCTTGATTTCACCCATAACCTGTGTTTTACCTGGAAAAGCAGAAAAAGCAGCCCACATTAATGTAAAAGGAAACTGAATGTATCTTTCTGACTTGGAAAGAAGTAGAGTTTTCTGGTTTGGTTTTCTTTTTTTTTTTTTTTTGGTTTGGGATTTTTTTGGTCTCTTTTTTCAGGACAGCTTATAGATTTTAGTCAGGGGTATAAGGTATAATGTATTGCTTGAATGAACAAATAGTAGATACATGCAGTACACTTGTGTAACTGGATTATATGCTTCAGAATGTATTTGCTTCAGAGGAGCTTTGCTCCCAAGAATACAAATTTCATGAGAAGTCATTACAAGTCATGTAATGGTCACTACAATTCACAGAAACTTTTACTAAAACATTTGAAGCTATCTCATAAAAAAAAAAAAAGGAAATAAATTGAAAGGAGAACATTCAATAGAGTGTTAAAAAGTAAGATTCTGAAAGGCAGTGAATTAAGACTTTGGTGCAGTTAGCATTTTCACTTCACTTTTTTATGTATATGGAGCAATATCATTCACACAATTTAAAGGGAAGTGCTCACTGTGACCTTTAAAAGTAAAGGTGACTTCGTTTCCTATGTGGGCAGAAATATAGGCCCATTATTCCTACACTATATGGATTTCTCTCTAAATCAGTCCAGGGATGGAGAGAAGGCACAGAATTCAATGCAAGCAAAGCTCTCTCACCTTTCCCTTGCCTGTCCTCCCACAAGGCGTTACTGAAGCCAGGCAGAGTAGAACAGGGCTACATCTCCTAAATGAGCGTAATGGTGTAAGCAGAGCCCATGCCCTCAGCTCAATGCTGTCTATGATAGCATCATGTCATAACAGGGGTTGTGTTTCTATATCTATTGTCCTGCTACTGTAAAATATTATTTCACCTTCGTCTTCTCTTTATACATTAGTAAAAGAAAACCCAAACCATTAAGCCCCTGGGAGTCTTTATTACCTAGTTTCTGGTTCCAACAGCCTGGAGCCTTAACACATTACCAGGAAATTCTAGAAGCTGGTGCCAAAATGTTGTAAGGAGCAAAGCAATTTTGCAGAAAATAACCAATTATGATACATCTGGAGAATCTCCTCTCAGAGAGTAGAAGGTTATGAAGCAGCATTTAGAGATTATTTACTTGTATCGCAAATGTATAACCAAATTTGAATAATCCCCACTAAAAATGCCAACTGTTGAGTCACAGATGTCCATGAGCAATCATACATTCTGTTGGTTTTCCTACTTAAAATATTTTTTAAGATCAGGAATAAAAATTTAATAACAAATAATCACAGTTACAACCTGGCCCCTTAATCCTCCTTACAAACTGAAGCTGGAGTCTGACTTAGGTACAGTCAATAACAAATTTGCAGATTCAGCTAGGTCAGTGTTTCACCCATAGTTTTTAAGGTGGGAGAGGACCTGTTAGGAGGCAAGTGATTCTTTCACCGTATTTAATCATCAGAAAACCTTTCCTATAGGTTTGAACATGCACTAATAGCACCTTGCTTTCTGCTGTATTTTTGAGCAAGGAGAACGGAGCCCTCATCTTGTGACAGCAGCAGAAAAGATCTTTGGTAGTTGGGCTCAAAGAAGGAAAGACCAACAACGTCCCTGTTGTTATTCATTAATCTGTTCCATCATGTGTCAACAAGCTTTAAACTACTGTTACAATGAACTTTTTCTGGAAAGTTTTGAGTTCCCAGTGGGTTTAACTTGGCTAAACTCTGCATTTTGAATGACCGGAAACAGATACAAGAAAAAAAAGATTATAGTGCCTCCTCTGCTCTGTGGATAAACTACCAAAATCACTGATGAAAACATGACATACATGAAAGGCATTGCATAAATCTGGCTTTTTGGTCGATATTAATTCTTGCACTGACTCCAGTGCTTGACAACGATAAAAGCCCAGCATGGACAGTTGTAGCACAAACCTAACATTAGTCTTAGGCACTCTTTAGTTAACAGCAGCTTTTTCTGGAAAAATATGCTCAGTTTATTTATTTTACTTTATTCCATCTCTGTCCTTTAAGATTTATCTGAAACAGTTCGGACCTCCTCTTTCTTGATTGCCTTAATACCTTCTTTTTCACTTAGATATGCATTCAACCTAAAATGAGATCAGGTAGGTTGGATGGTACCTGTGATGCTGTGAGATAGAAAAAGGGAAAAACGCTTCCAGTAAATTAGAATGTGTTTCAAAATTCCAGCACCATTTCTCAGCATCTGGAAATTTTTTGTGGACTATTCTGTATCCCCAGATACTCTTTACGACAAACAATCCTGCTTCACAATTTAAGCCTCCTGGGGAAAACAATGATCTCCAGCTGCGAGCACATGAAGCATGATAGCTCTCTTGTGCTTTCATACTAATTTTCATTTCTCCCACAGCATGCAGTGAAAAAGCCTTAACACCAGCCTTATGAAATAAGGCACTAAAATGAATCACCACTTCAAAACCTAGCAGAATTTTGAAGACTCAGAAGCGATTCCTATTTCTTCCATTGTTAGACTTTTTCCCTCTTTCTTGTATATATTTGCTACATCTTTCCTTTGACAGAGCTGTAAGAATAGCTCAAATATACACTTGTTTGTGGAGTGGATTCTTTAAGTGGAAATACATTTAAAAAAAGAGATACACTGATGAGGGGAAGTGTGAATAATGAATGGCTTATGAGCTGCTGAGAGAGTTCACAATGGACTGAGGTGGATGTGAACGTTCTTTGACTGGTACGGCAGAAATAAATTTGTTCAGGGTGTCATGGGATTGGACGCCCCTGAGGTTTGCGTTGGTAAGAATAGCTGAAAACACAGTGCCCAGTCACAACCTTTTGCATTCTTCATGTTTGGAAAACATCAATGGTAAATGATGTGTAAAGAGAACTGATTGTGGGTATTTTGGAAGTCACTGGATGAGGGTAAACAAATGCTATGATGCAACTCTGAAGAAAGTAAATACAGTGAAAGAGATATTGTGTATCTATCTAGGAAAGTACTCATATGGCTTTCTAAGACACTAGGAAATAATTTGTAACTTGAATATTACTGTTTGCCTCAAAAAGAGGTATTCCAGGTGAAACACGTGGCAAAGAACCATATAGTTAAATACTAAAAACATTACTTTCTGATATAGCCTAGGAAACAAGGAATGGGAAAAGATGAATTCGTTTTCTACAAACATATGATAGAGTAAATATGGAAAGGGATAAGAAATACTTAGGCTCAATTTGTGTGATATTTTACCTCTTACATATATAACAATTGCAGACTTACTGATGTACCACAAGAGGAACACAGACGTGCACGGCAGCATCGTGTTCACTTTAGGAACATATTAACAGTAGCTAATAAATTCTTAAAAATATATAGCTATGATTAAATACATCAGTGTTTTTTACACAACAATACACCTCTTTTTAGGGGACCAGATTTATTAAAAATCCATTAACGATTAAAAGTGATGGTTAATGAACTAAATTTCTGCAAGGTATTTGAGAGGTAAAGGGGTTTTAATTTGCTATGGTGATGGCAACATAAGCTGTTGCTCTTGTAGAACTGTCACACTCCGCGCTGTGAAAGGTTAATTAGTTCTGCTATTAGTTTTAAATGACTGCTGCTGTAAATCACAGGATGTGTCATCTGCACTGCTGTTGTCAACTTCCAGGGATTGATAACTATGGATTGTACTCCCATTCCTTTTCGATCAGATGCATGCTGTCAAACAAAATTACCCAAGACAGCAGTAAATAGTTGTCTCCCATCAGTCTGTGTTATCAAGGCTAATTCAGTGATGCATTTAAATGAGCAGGTAAATCTCACTGGACAACAGCAGGAATTTCATTCAGTTCAATTGTCTAAATGCAGATTTCTGAGCTAATTTACACATTGATCTTAGGATAATTTCAATTGCCTTTTGAGATTGACTATGTCTATTCACACAGATGGACCAAGTGTGAATAGGTTAAATTTGGAAATTTAAGTACGAGATGCCTAAATGCTGCTACCCGATGAGCATCTACTAAAGTAATTTGCTGAATGGATGCCAGATGGTCAGAAAACAAAATTAAGAAAATACATAAACTGACATTTTGTTCCACTGTTGTGTATAAGTTAGTATGGGTTCCTTCTCTTCCAGAAGACCGGGTGTATTAGAGCAGTGGAATTAGAAATGAAATAGGAGGGAGGAAAAATATATTGACAATCATTTCCCAGCATTCTTCTTTCCAAATGGAGTTCATAACAGAATTATTGTTTCCAAAATAGGTAGGAAATACTCTTCTGGAGCTTCAAGACTCATACACTTTATGGTTAAGGATTTAAAATCACAGAAAGGTCCTTCTGAGCAGCTTCCAGTGAGCCTGGCCCACTGAACCTGGCAATGTTAATTTGGGGTTGTGGTGGTGGGTTTTTTTAATTCCTTACAGCCCAGATCATCCTCTTACTACTCAATCAAAGAATTCAGATGCTGGAAAAAAATAAGCAGGACAAAACAAACAAAAAAACCCACCCAACCAAACAGAAAAACCAACAACAAAAGAATCAACTTTATTTTCCTATACTTTATGGCTACAATCTATAGGACTAGCATGCTTTATCCATCATGTATGTAGAAGAGGAAGGACCATAGAGCTGTGGTCCGCTTTAGCGGGATTGCTCCTCTTATTTTTCCTTTTGGGTGTGCTCTGAGAAATGCCTGCATTTTAAGAAGAATGCATATTTTTTCAGGTTTTATTTTTACACTTGCTGATTATGAATACTCATGTTACTTCTACTTTCCTAAAACCACGCATCCCAGCGAGCAATCCCAGGTTTCTCAACACTGATGCAGAACAACAGCTTGCTCTACTGCTGCAGACAAGCCACCTTTAAAGAAGACCAGACATATCCACACTGCTTTGCCACGAGCCCGATGTCTTCTGACCACTGTTTTGTTGCCTTGTGGCAGGAATACAGAAGTTAATTTTGTTTGGTATATTTTGGTGCAAAGAGCCTGAGAAAATTAGAGTTGTCTTACTGTAGCGTGATGATGGTGGTTTATAGACAGCATGATGCTGCCCTGGGTGACATCAATGGAGAACATTGGAGTATTTGGTGGTGCAGGGCCAGCTGCGTTAGTGCTGACAGTCAGTATGGAGCACAGGGAAACAAACATGTCCTCCACACTGTTGGGAGATGAGCAGACTGTCTCCAGATCCCAGGTTTTGTCTCAGAAAGAGCAAACCCATCTGTGCTAAAATAATTTCCAGGAGAAAACTAAAATCATCCTGTATGAAAATTAATGAATCCAGATCAAGGAGTCATCCAAGGAGAGAAATTACATGAGAGTGTAAATGGCTGTTATGGGACTACACGATGCAACTCTGTAAATGTTCACTTGAGGAAAGTTTGGGAATAAGAAAGCTACAGATTTTTGCATTAGTGGTTTCTGGTATTTGGTATTTGTTGTCTTTTGCATGAGTGCTCCCCACGAGCAAACTGAAGTGAACGAAATATGTCTCCCAACTTGTCTCAGAAAGAAATTTCTGAGTATAACATGAAGTATTGTTTCTTCTGAATCTGTTACATTTATAATTCTGAATAAGTACTAAGTTTCAGAATTTCCATAATCTTTCAGTCTAAGATGAAGAGATAAGTAATGATTAGCATAGTGTCATCATAAGCATATGATCAGAGATGAAGACTTATTTTGTCAGAACTAATTTTATTTCCTTAGGTCTTTATCTGTTTTGATACCCTCAGAGGTTAACTTAATGAATCTCTGAGAGGTCTGTACAGTGTTTCTTGATAGAATACTGGCATTTCTTTGACATATTTTACTACTGTTTGTCTCATAGGTATGTAATGACCTGGACTTGGTGCATCTATAGTTATCTCTAACACTGTGTAATGAGACACCATGTTTTCCAGAACTGAGCAACTCAAATGCTCCTTATGTAGCTGTGTTTATTAAATAAACAAAATCTTGGATTGAGCTGTATTAGGGTATGTTTGTAATATTTAGAAAATCAGAACATGTAGTAACGTCATAAAATCTAAGGAATCCAAGCAAGGTTCTTGAGAACTTGATTCAAAAAAAGGAAAATTTACAGCTTTAAAATACAGAACATGATTAAAGACAACTCAAAAATACGGGTTCTGCCCCAAGATCCCTGTCCCTTAGTACCTTTCTGTGATCTTAGACTTCATCTCTGTGCCTAATCTCAGAGGTGGAGATAATAACATCTACTCTACATAAGAGTTGTTTGGATTTAGTAACTGGGATTGGGTATACTGTAAAGAGAGAGACTTTGATCATGTAAATATAAACAGGACTTTGGTGCATGATCCCTAATCCCATGAGAAAACACAAAGACTTAGGCTGATGAGGACCTATGTCACTGTATCCCTCAACCATAATCCATGAAGCTCATACAGACATAATTTTCTGTCTAACTAAGTGCTGTTGTAGCAAGAGATATGTTTCTGCTGGATTCCTTTAACACTATTTTAAGAACCAGAAGTCCATCCTCCAGCAGACAGCTCTGCTTCAGGAAAACAAGATAACATCATCTTATTGCAATAAATAATTCAGTATTACTCCAAATACTAGCCATTTATTATTTACATTTCAGCATTAAACAACTCCAACTGAAGGTAAAGCAAAAGGGTATTTAATATCATTTTAAAACTAAATATACTAAGAATTCAAAATAACATCCAAAAATTTCCAATATTTATTTAAGCAAACCCCTTTCTCTTTGTTTTTGGTTTGTTGTCTTTTAAAACAATTTTTAACATCACATCGGTTACTTGCAGTACCAGCTGTTTGTGTTCATAATGCCTTTCATCCTTTTGCTGGGACCTGAGCTACTGGCAAAGCTGTTGAAAATAATGATGGATGAGTTTTATAAACAGTACCTCCCAGTGTTTACAAGCTCCAGTCTTTTCTGTCCTTTTGAGATTTTTTCATTACCTTCTTTGTGTCTTTCACCTTTCTCCCACATATTTTTTTCTCCCTGAAAACTGCCGCAATTTTCTCTGAGGGCTGGTTTTATCTTCCTGTTCCCTACTTTAAGAAAAATCAGGCATCTAATACAGTTTTAACAACTACCTCCTCCTGTCTCACAGTGCTTTAAATAAATGTTGGGTTTACTGGCATAGAACTATCTCAATAAATATGCTCCCAAGCTCCAGAGATGAGCTTGAATACATGCAGGTTCTGAAATTTGTTGTTCCTCTTGCAACTGGATATGCAGTCTGCCCTGCATGGTGCTATCAATAAGGTCATGGGACAAACTAAAGCTTAGAGTAAGGCTGCTTCTTTTTTCTCCTGGTCTGAAGAGGAGTTGCAGCTGCTGAGGGTCCCTGGTATGTGTACAGTCTTCTCTAATCTGCCTATGTGAAGGCTAGATGTTGTTATACATGAAAAGCTCAGGTGTTATTACAATTTATTCCCTCCCTTACCTAAAGTAGATGGGGATACTGTGTGCAGGCTCCTCTGAGATGGCAAACTCTATCAGTTCAACTCCTAAGAAATGGGTTCCCTCTGGGATACAGGGATGCTCTGTGGTGGGAACAGGCATGAACTGAAGAAACTGCTCTCCCTTTTCCCTTCCTTCTCCTTAGAGATGTGAACCGCTGTGGAACACACGCTATATTATGAGATGAGCAAAGAAGATTAAGGTCTTTCATTAATATCTCCCTGTCTCCTCTGATGTGATGTGCATGCAATCATGTAATGAGGGAGACAAGCAGAATTAAGGAACTTTGCTCACAGCAAACACAATTTACAATTTTGTGAGCAGTGAAGGGGGGGCTGGCTTTAAGGCTCAGGCATGTGAACAAGCTGACAGTTTTATGTTATGATTCTTAGAGCTAGCAGGCTCGCTGCCCACAAAAATTTGAATATACTAGTGTGGAAATTTAGCTTGTATGCCCAGAATTGTTAGCAGGATTAAGCAAAGAATATTTGAAGGAAAATAGTTTTCAGCATTTATCTTCAGATGCAAAAAAACAAAACCTGTTGTGCAAAATACATTTTGAAAACAGAGAAGGCCTTTTGCCTGTTCAGATGCTGATGTGTGAAATATTTCCCAGAAAAAAATACAAAACTGGTTTCATTTATTGGTCACTCTGTGTGTGTGTGCCTCTTTCAGAGACTTGATTCATTTATTTCGAAAGAAAAAAAAAAGATAAAAATAATGCTTACTGTGGACTCATGCTATATGCAAAAACTGTTGGCCTGAAGTACACTGATTTGGGGGGAAATAACACTGATACTTCACACATGCTCAAATATGAAAACGAAAAGTCATTGGCTTCTACTAATCCGGTTTCAACTGGTTTTATTTCTGTTAAGTGGCATTCTAAAATATTGTAGGAAAAGGTTAATGAGGTGGTAGGAAGAGGTTAATGAAGCAATAAGATTAGAGGAGGTGATTAGAGAAGAAAGTTTCACTAGTGTGAGAAGCTGCCCATGTCAGTGACCTAGAGGACAGTGTAAGGGATCAGAGATTTCTCCAGAAAGGTTTTTTCAATATTTTAGTGAGACTGGCCCCTGTAGAGGCATTTGGAATAACTAGAAGGAAAATCATGAGAACTGCATATATATCACATTCAACCAATTAAGGTGATCACAGATGACTACAGAGATCGCTTTTAATGATGATGATGAACACAGAATACCTGTATTTGACAGGTGGTAGGTAGAGGGAGAATAAAAATGGGGTGAGGGAAGTCAAGAGAGTTACAGAACTAATTCAGAGTACGTCCTACTAGGTATGTCCTATTTATATTTATTTATACTTATTTATACTTCTGTGGAAGGGAAAGCTGATTATTCTATCAACATTCCCTCCGCAATTCATTCAAATACCAAAATTCCCCAAATTTTAACTTTGGTTTATAGAATAATAAAGTAATGACAGGGCTAATCATAAGGAAGATTAGGTGTCTAACTCAAACTCTCTAGACTCTGTAGTCAATAGGGATAGCACCTCCTTAAACTTGTATCTTAGGATGGATAAATGCCTTCTGGAATTGTCTGCCTTTTTTTTAGTGATAGCTGAGATGTGTTTCAGAGGTAGTTGACGGCTTAGATTTAGAAAACTGATTTTTAAACTGTGAAATTGGGCTAAAAGTATCAAAATGTAAATCTACAGCTCTATTGATTTCCATCACTTCAATGAGAGAGCTAAAATGGTGGCTGAAATGATTCTTGCTATTTTACTTGAACTTCAAAGATAGGTGCAGCCTAGATCTGAAAGGGGGAACTATGCAGCCCCGTGTCTCAGAAGGCAAAACTCTTTTCAACCACCTTTGCTCCCTTTCATCCTCACCATAAATCACTGCCTGAGCCTAAATATACATTCACAGTCTTCTTTTCACAGTTTAGCGTCTTACATAAGGAGACATATCAGATGCTGCAGGTTCAGTGGCATAAAAGACAGATTGCTGGAGCATGTCTGAAATTTTGATGATGAAAGGCACAATTTGCCTTGGCTTTCAGATGGACAAAAGTTCATACAGGGAAAAGAAGAAAAGTATTTAATGTCATACATACAGAGCAACCTGAACCTTGATTATTTTAAGCCTATTCTATTGCAGCTTTACCAAGGAGAAAATGTGCTGCTAAAGGGAGAAGAAATCTGCAAACTGCTCTTAAAAGTCTGTATTTGACATAACCTCAGTTCAGTAAAGTATTTTGCACAATACTACAATAATCTTTGTGTAATATAGCATAAATTTTCTGTCAAAGTAGGACAAGTGAGTCTGCAAGCTCTTTTTCCATGTCAGAATAAGAACTCAAAATGGGTTTTACCTATACAAAACAGGGAGGATTTTACTAGATTTTGCTTAGGTTCTCATTTAAATGATGACAATTTTTCAGCTACTTTCCCTCTCCCATGGCAAATACATTTTCTATCTTTTTTTAGTTTTGATATGGAAGTTTTTGAGAGTTTGACAATATAGTCTGAAATGACAAAATCCCTTCTGAGCCAACCTTCACTTTCTGTGCCAAAATAATGAAAAAGTTTACACCTTCTCGCTCTGAATATATATATGAAGATGTGAATATCACAACAGATTTATTTATTCTTTTTTTCTGCTTGATGTCATGAAATGAGACAGTCTGGCTTGAACTACTAGAAACCCCAGGAAATGGATTAAAGACCATTTGGCTTACATTACAATATGATGAAAGTATAATGGAAATAATAAGAGCACTTTAAGATGAGTGAAATGACTCCCATGGATAGTAGCAAGAGATAATAGAAAATTTGCCCAAAGATATGATAAAAAGGATCAAATAATTATAAATATAATTCAGTAACATTAGGTAGCACAGTATTAGAAGGGGAAAACTGAATTGCCAAGTAGGTTTTTTGTATCATTTACCCTTGTGAGTCCAAAGAGAAAACAATCCTTTAAACAGAATATTTTGTACTTGGGGTATAAACAAACATCCCCTAACCTAAATTCAAATACACAGAATGCTTAAAAAATATTATAAGAACAACATATTTCCTAAGAACAGCAGCTAAAAATGAAAGCAATGAAACCAAAATACTTGAAGGCTGCATTTCTGAAAAGTAATTGTACTGTTAGGAAACCTGCTGACCACTCAGGGAGCAGTGTGACATGAAAACAAAGTTTGTTTATATATTTTCTGCCAAATCTGTAAGTCAGACATAAGCAAAACCAGTCATATTGCGTTTAGATGTAATCCAAAGAACATGTTGCGTAACAGGAACACCTAGGAACTTCCCCATTTGCTTTGGCAGAGAGCTGCTTAGCTAGGGATTTTTCATTCCCTTTAGTGTTTTGGACATACGGTCTGAGGAAAGAAAAAAATCAAGCCTCAACAGTAGATGGATAAAATTAGATGCAGATCTTTAAAGAATTTAGATCATTAGAAAGATACATAGAAAAACAGCTCAAGGACAAAAGTGTTGACTTCAGGAGTACGTGTTACTTACGTGTCTACTACAGGCTTAGTTTCAAGAGGCACACAAAAGATTTTCAAAGTGGTAACCAAACTGAAAAAAATACTGATGTTTTCTGACTTAGCAGTGCAAATATTAAAATATTTTGGTACTTTCTCTTTGCCATAAAGCCATCCTATCACAGGGAAGTATACGTAATAAATAGGAATTGGCGTAAGAACCACATATGACGTGTCTTCATTCCAGTTAGTTTGGAGGGTGGCTCATTGCACATTTCCTGCACAGACAATACACACTGAGCCTCCACTGTTAGTGCAGTGGAACAAGCTGTTTCTTTTCACAGCTTGCCCAAGTCATTTATAGCCCATAAAAAATTACTTAACACATGGTGGCATATGTAACTCTATAAAGCTTTCTTTGAGAAGGAGGTGGAAGATGGCATTTGTATACACAAATATATCTGTACACATACTCAAGCTAACGCAATATGTTCACACTCTTTTGTGCTATAAACCTAGTAGGCACACTATCATGGGAACTGAAGATGAAAATTTTTGGTAAGAACCTGCCTATTCATTCCTCACACCATGATTGCCAGATTCCCACTCAGATTTATATTGCAGCTCTGAGGCTCTTCAGTGAAATATGCTTAAAGTCTTGCTCATATCTCCCTGGGACTACACACTGGTGAGCACAGTCGTGTGTACTGCACAGCTTGTGTACCAGAGCAGCTGCTTCTGCACTGACTGTTCGTGCGGAAAACAGGTAATGCTATTATATTAATAGATTTCTTTTGCATACTTACATTACCTGGTACAGCGGTAGCAGCCCACTGTTGAGATGCTATTTCTCTATTTTTAAATAAGAACGATTACTGAAATAATTGTTGCTAATGAGACTATCAAGTATAAGAGTATGAGAAATTGCCTATTCAGTGTGATAGTAAGATCTGTGATAATTCTAACAAAGCTCATTGTGTCTAATATACTAAAGAAAGCCAAATCTGTCTTCCAGGACCACCAGAGTGTTTTGTGGCTGGCTGTAGAGAACCTAGGAAATTTTAGCACAAAAATGGATATTTGTAATTATTACTGGGACTCAACTACCTGCATAATCTGTCCAACAGATCAATGAGGGATGATCCTTTCTATTAATCAGGATAAACATGGAATCAGCTCAGTAAAAACTGGAAAAATGTGTTAATCCAAATTTTGCTCAGGAGGGATGAACAGAAATGTTATGCAGAGTATTCCACAGTGTTGTACAGAATTCAGAGTTCTACAGCCCCTGGAGGATTCATGCCTGCAAGCATTGCTTACATTAATGTGGAGATGTTTCCTAAAGTTGTTACCAGTTTGAAGAAACATCAATTTATCTTTCAGCTTCTGCCCAGAATCTTCTGTCAAATTTTTTTTCTTTTAAGTTTGCAACCTTCCATTGGAAATCTTTATAAAGTACCTGCTTTTCACTGAAATACGTACTTCACATTTTCCCTCTTATTCAGCATTCAGCAGTGCCGTTTTTCTTCATTTCATGCAATGCTGATTCCCTCAAACTGCTGTAATAGACATATCCTAAAGTTGGTATTTCATTGCACTGTTAAACTGATGTGTGTGGTTAAAGTCCGCAGAGATACATTTGAATAAAAAATATCATCTAAAAACCTGGAACAGAAGGAAAAGTACAGGGACAGTACCACGCTTACATAAATGCACTCACAGAGCTTTGTGATGAAGACTGAAATGATGGAAAGAAAAAGAGAAAGGGAAAATGTGTTCCTATTTACAGTGTTCATGAGCTGGGGAGATATCTGGTAAGTAAATGGAATTATATATCACTTAAAAACCAATGGTGAAGCTCAAAATTATAAGATAAGTCCATGTTCCAAGTGCACTAAATGACTGTATAGACGAGGTCTCAGACTTCTATGGGGATGAAAATGCCAAAAATGTTTCTGAGTTTCTGAACTTTCATGGGGAATGGGGGAGATGGTGGAAGTCCTGTTACAACAAAAGGGAGAGCTGGGTATTACAGAGTTTAGAAAAAGAGAAGGGCCTAATCTTCAGCAATGGAAGAATGTGATAGGTTGGCATCAGAGATGCAAGGTGAAAAAGTTTTATAGGGCAGGACTGAAAATTTTCCAATATGATGACCGAAAACTTTTATTCAGGACCTTTAAGACTAAAGAAAAAAAGTCGGAGACTGATTCCTGGAAATCTTACATCTCGGATGCTGAGTCCTCACCCTGGCACCAAACAGAACAGAGACATTCAGCCCCCTATTCTGGGAGCTGAGAGTCTGGCCCAAGTAAGGGGTCTTGAGGCTATGACTGGTTGGCCTTCGCCTGGTTTTGAGAGCAATTCCACCTGCAGCAGGGAAACTTTTCTCATGAAAATTTTCTCAAAACTATATGCCCCAGAAAAGGTGATTCAGAAAACATACACACATTTGTATTTAAATGTCTGGCTGGCTGGCTTAGAAACTCCCCCTATACTTTCTGAAGTCACTGAAGCAAATACCATCTATTTGCAGATATAAAAATCCCAACCCTTTTGTAACTCATTAAAAATCTTTTTCTGCTCCTGGGCAGTAAGTAGGCAGTAGGAATTGTATAATTAACTGAACATTTTCAATAATGAATACAAAGGAGTATCTCATAGTGAGCTAATGCTCTGACAGCTCCTGTAGATTTACTTTCTGGCAACCGTCTTTAAACAGAAATGAGACTTCTTTTTTTTTTCTGTCTGCTGCCACAGTACAGTGAGACTGCTTTGAGAGTTAATGCTTCACAGACTTTATGCACTGAGGCCAAAACTCATGATTTTATCAAGAATCTCTGAGATTTAGTACTGGTCTTTTGAAGACAGCTGTTATGAGCTGTCTTGCTCATAATTTATCTTTAAAAACGAAAGCTGTGCATATGGGAATTGAAAGTAGGGGTTTGCAAGTCCTCACAAACTGAAAATGCAACACAGACTCTTTGCATAACGTGGTTTAATATTTGTCTGGTGGTTTTTGAAATGTAAAATATCTGGGACCTGGAAAAATATTATTACTGTTGCATACTCGTTATAAATCTGTAATAAAGTACAGCAAACATTGTATTTGTGATCATCATCTATGAATATGATTCCAGAACCTGCAGGAATTACACTGGCTGTCTTTACAGTTTCAATCAATTTAGAACAGAAAGTAAAAAGGTCTTTTTCAACTAAAAATTAAGAGAAATTTTGGGAGAGCAGAACATACATTCTCCTAGATTTGGAACTTACTCAGGAAGCATCCTATACTGTGAGAGAGAAGACTGAATAAAAATCTGATGTACAGTTCAGGTTTACACGAACTGAAGAAAGATGCCTTGCCCCAAACAGCCATCACAAAAAGAATCTCGGATGACTTAAAGAATATTTAAAAACTCTACAACGCTGCCCTTTTAGAAACCCTGGAAACCTGATATGTCTACTGAATATCTGCTTGGAATTGGCTCAAAAATATGAAACTACACTGTCTCTTAGGGTAGCGTTCATGAAGAATGACTTGCTGAGCTAATCCCAGCCCCTGGTTAGTTACCATGTCAGCTGACACGCTCAGCATCACTAGACAAAACCTTGTGAAGAACAGTAAAGCATCACATGAGACTCCTGTTTCTAGCATCAGCTTGCAATGTTATTTGTGAGCAACCCGATGCATGACAAATTGTTTCTGTATCCATGAGGAAATATAGTCTATCTATAATTTCTTACAGAATGCAAGTCTCCTAATTTTTATGAACTAAGTAGGTCAGAAAAAACATTAACAGCTGTAGAAAATCTTAGAAATAAGTTCAACTGCTTAGTGTGTTTGCTGAATGACTGAAGTCAGAGAAAAATTCATAGGATCTGGACTAGTTACTAGTACGTATTAGTGTTTGACATTATTTAGTGACTTGAACAGCTTTTCACCGAGTTCCCAACAAAAGTAATTAATCACTGAGAACATAAGCGTAAAAGTAAAAGTAGAAATATTATATAAATACGCAAATATTGAGGTATCGATATAGATTAGCTCAGTAACAGTAACAACCAAAATTACTAAAAATCATTTCAGATTATGATCTGCCTCTGAAAGGAAATTAAGTTTTCCTAAAAGTTTATGACACAACCTTTATAGTAGCAATGAATATAATTGGACCTGAATTTGTCTTTATCAAATTCAAAGTACAATAGCTGGATTCATCATGTAAAATTGACTTTCATTTGCTTCCCTGAGAGCACTATCAAACTTCCCATCTGATTTGGAAAATACTACAGATTCACACTCAAAGACCCTACTACTCTGCCCATTGTAGCAGGCTTATTGACTGTGATGGTAGCGCTAATTATTTCTGAAAACTTATTATCATTGTGAAGGACAGGGCTGCAATGTTGAAGAACCTGAAGGCTCCGTTTGTCTACGTTTGCCCTCATGACCACATGTACAGAAGTGTCCCCTCGCATGGGGTTTCACAAGCAAAACTGTGGGCATCCGCTGCTGAACGGCAAGACTTTCAGTGCCGTTATATTCATGTCCCTCTTGGTGCTGAATCCACAATTTGTCTGTATTGGTAGCTCTTCTAAAGACGGAGAGGCTTTGTTTACAAGTCAAATATATGCATTTTACTGTATTCAGATTTGAAATTTGAGGATAAGTATACAACATAACTCAGGTCAACATCCGTTTTAACTTTTTTTATCATTTTAATTCCTCCTTCCTAATACAGTTTAGTTACAGAAAAGTGTGCAGCCATTTAAATCCATGACTTGGAACCAAGCACATCATACTCATGTGGGAGACTGCAACCTTGATCCTGAAATGGCTTGCAAGACATCTAATTAACCTGCACAAGGCACTCAACTTCAAATTTTCAAATAAAAGTCACACAATATAGTTCAGCTGAACAACAGATACAGCCCTCTACATTAAACAGAATTATGCCTGAAGTGCCCATCATGCTGTCAGTTAATAGTCATGATGCCCAGAGAAGTTGTGGCTGCCCCATCCCTGGAGGTGTTCAAGGCCAGGCTGGATGGGGCTTTAAGCAACCTGGTCTTGCGGGAGGTGTCCCTGCCCGCAGCAGGGCGGTGGAACCAGATGAGCTTTAATGTGCCTTTCAACCTAAGCTATTCTATGAGTCTATGATTTCCATCAAAATAATAAAAATTTCTGTCTCAGGCCCTTTGCAAGGCATACTCTCAACTGCCTGCACAAACTTTCTTGTAAATTTTTGGTTTGCTTCCCTTAGTAGTAGTAATACCAGTGGTAGTTAGCAAAAGACAAAATTTAAAAAGGATAGGATCATTACTTTCAATTTACAAGGAACTGAGGCTTAAAGACTGTAAAAAGCTGTCTAATATTACCCAACCCAGTAGCAAAAATCACCATGTAATCCTATTTTCTTTTTTAGTTCTGAGTCATGTGGGAGAGGATACAGTATTCTTTGTGCACATGTGTTTTTGAGTGGTCTGTATTGTATGTTTACGTTCATCATTTGAACAAAAGTATAAGTAATTATAAGCAGGTCTTCTAATCAGAAGGGTCAGGCAACTACAGCTACAGAAAGTAATTGCAACTAAACGTATATTGGTAATCTTCATTACTTTTCTGACCTATCTCAGAGAAGCACAAAGAGACAACATAATAAGGAGCTTTCAAGCTTCATGCTGAATTTCTTTCCTTTCTCTGTGTGACATATAAGCTGCAGCAAAGGAGCACTTTTTTATCAAGAATGCTTCAAGACACACAAGGCAAGTCTGCTACCCTGCTGCGCAGTGTACTTTCTGATTTTGAAAGCTGTTTGTTATGCTTTGAATACAGGCACTGGTAATGGCAGAATTAACTCCTCTGCTGTCAAAGACAAAACTGGTGCCACTGGGAGCTGCAAACACCATTGCTGAGCCTTCCTCAATGCTTTACCCATAAACCCATCATCCTACTGCTCAGACAAAGAAAAGGCAAAGGAAATATGGTTTGTTTATTTTCCATTATTTAGGAAAGATAATTTTTTTTAAAAATCCTTTATTTACCAAGTCTGTGACGAGATATGCCAGGTCTTGCTGGCATATGTAGGGTATGGAAAGAAAATAAGATGTTATCTGTATGCAGTTGCAGCAGGAAACTTGAAGCAGTAGAGCATAATTACCTGGGAAGAATTTGGCCAACTCGGTGGTTATGAAAAATACTATGGAGTGTTTAATAAACAGTTGCAGCAGATCGCTGCTTTAAACTCTTCATGGTGAGGCACCCCCGTAAAGAAAATAATACCATCCTTGGCACTGGTCTAGCTGGAAGGAACATCTTTACCTGTAACTAATCACTGATTCTTACTCATCTTAAAATGGCATAAATGGGCATCTCTTCACACTCCTGCTTATTTCTTCCCATACAGTTTCTGTGACGTTATCTGCTTTCACCATAGATGTTTGTGTAGCTGCCTAGTAAACTAGTTGGCACAAATGATCCTACTAACTGCCACCTCACACACACCCCCCTCAACGTATTGATTTTGGGTTAGTCACCCAACTTGATTCAGTACATGCTTTATGCCAATGTGAAAGATGAAATGAGGTTGAGGGAAGGAAAGAATGGCATTTTTCAGCAACAATGCTGGTTTATGACAAAGCATGTTTTGTGAAGCAATTGTAGGTTGATAAGATAATTCAGAGAGGAAACGACTGCTGGAAGTCTCCAGTCCAACCCCACGTTCACAATAAGGTTAACGTCCAAACTAGATCAAGCTGCACAGAGATTGTTGAGTTTTGAAAATCTCCAAGCGAGGCTCCGCAGCCACTCTTGGGCAACCCTACCCAGTGTTCAACTGCACTCATGGTGATTTTTGTTTTTAGGTTTTTTTATATTCAGTTGGAATTTCCCTTACATCAGTTTGTGAATGTTTCCTATTTCCATTTTTTGCTGTGGAGCTCTGACAAGCATCTGGCTCCACCTTCTCTATATTAGGGTAGTTAGCAACCCATAAAGTAGCTCATTTCCTGAGGTTTAAAGAAACCCTCAGCCTCTCCTCAATGACACTTGGACTGGCCCTTAACCAGCTTACTGGCATTCTATGGAGTCTCCTCAATACCTCCAGAGGCCCCAAACCAGACACATTGTTCTGGATGTGGCCACACAACTATGCAGTGGAAGGGAATAGTGCCTTCCTATGGCCTGCTACCTACACAGTTAACTTTGCAGCCTGGTATGCAGCAGCAATGATCACAAAGACATTTCCCAAATTAATATTGTTTACAGAAAAGTTGTTGGTGTCAGTGACTTTCTCAGAGAAAATCTGGTTGGAAGAGTGCTTTAAACAAGTTCAGTTGAGCAGAACTGAGTGGACACCACACATTTTGAGATGAGGGCATGTAAAAACTGATTGCTTTGTAGGAAAAGGACATTGTCTCCAATGCCAGCACTTTCAGTATTTTTAAAATTGCTTTGGGCATCAATTGTATGGTTTTAGTTTTACTTATTTTAAAGAAGTCTAAAGAACATTGAATCTGCTTTGTGGTCCCTGCATTATTTCCCAACTGTTTGAAAACAAATAGTGGCACAAAAGTCTCTTTTCATAGACCATCCATTTTAACTGTCAACAATAAAGAAAAGCTGCCTCAGGAAAAGAGCTTTAAATATAGCTGTGCTGCTATCAACAAGTTAGCACTCCTGCATGAAAGCAAGTCCAGTTGTTTATTCAAGAGTTTTGCTGCAGGAGGTAGAAATCAGTAGTGCTGTAGCAAGAATGTAAGCCCAGTTCTTCATTGCTTAGTTTTGCTGCAGGCAGCTGGAAACACCAGATGCATATATCTTTCTGATTGGCCATGTATTTGCTCTTTATATCAACCGAGGGGTGGCTGTGATTCCCAAAGGCTTCTAATACTGGGAAAGTGTGTTCATGAAATGAGCTGGACTAAGCTGAATATGAGTAGTTATATAAAGAGAGCTTGGCAGTTCTCAGAAGTGAGCAGGTTTGCTTCTGTCTCTTCGGCCCAACTGTTATGCTGAAATTGAATAGGGAATGTAGCAGCCGTGATCATTTTTTGTCAGCTGTGTACAAGAGGTGTGATTGTGACCTGGGCTGTGAGACCATGTGTGACAGTCCACTGGGAGCTGCTCAAAGTTCAAGAATACTTCAATTCATTGTTACCATTCCCTAGGAAACTGTAAACAATGAAATTTAGGCTTTTCCTCACTCTTACTTTGACAGACATATGCTCGGTTTTCTTGTGGGCTGCTCACTCCCCAAGCTTTTAAGGTCTGTGCTTCCAAACAGGCCCGTGGTGTGAATTATGAGGATTATTTTATACCCTATAACTAGTTCCCGCATCAGCTTTGTCCTTTCGTCTTCCCAGTTTCATCTTTCTTTCTCTAATGGCTCCCAGAGTACTTTATTTTCTACCTTCCCAGATGGTGAAGACAACCTTGCTGGGATCCTTGTCTTCCTTCCATTAACAAACAAACAACTAAATCTCTAAATACTGATGAGTTTTGAACCCAGAAGAAATCATTGAAGTATGAGACAGTGAACTTGTCTGAAATGTTGAGGATATTTCCATGCCTGTCCCAAGACCTAAATCTACAATTATATGGGATCGTGGTTTTAAACCTGAGACAGGTGTTACTATTTTATTATATATCCCATTATCCAGTTGTGATAAGGGATCCTGTGTAAAAGAGGAAGAAGTTACTAATTATAAGTGTTGTATTTTACTCTGATTTACTTGTGTTTCTTGTTGCTTTTTCCCCCAAGGTTATAACTGAATTTATGACTCTGGGTGTTCTTTTTGCAGTGAACTCCAGTGAAGTAAACAGGGATAGAGCTGCTATCTCCAGAGAGGTACGGAATTCAGAGAAAAGCATATATGGTCTCTAGGCAGCTCAGGGATTCTTGCCAGGCTTGCCTCAGGTCAGCAAGGGAGACTGCTCTCTGCTAGCGTGTTTTGAGGCAGAGCTTCTTTCAGCAAATACAAGGCATCAACTCTTCTGGGAAACAAAACCAATTAAGAAGCAATCAGTTGCTCCAAGTACAGTGTGAATCACGAGAGTGTTCCTAGTTCTCTTCTTTCTAATGAGCTTTGTGTCAACCACTGAATCTTTAGAAGAATTCTGCAGGCTGGCTATACCATCTCTACAGTGTTGGGGTTTTTTTTACTCTTCCCAGTGAAATTTGAAAGGTGGAGAGAAGAAAGGATTAGTGTGGGGCTTTTCTTAAGTAGAACTAAAAGGCAAACTTATTTTATTGCTAAGTTGATCACTAATCCTTGCAGAATTCCTTTTGCCTTGTGGAAAAAAAAAATCAGACTGGTTAGCAACATTGAATTAGGAGAATTTAAAATATTAGGTTATATAAATGCAATGAAAACAGAATTAGTATTTGTAACCTGAAGATGCACAAAATTGGTCCTTAATTTAGATTTGTGACCTGCTTCAGTTTTCATCTTTAATGAAATAAACCTAATGAGATTATCCTGTTGTATGTCTGTGATTTCAAGACAGCTATGTTGTATCTGAGTAAACTGTTGACTCAAAATTTCTCCCCTCTTCCATTTTCATCTCCTAATTAGAGCCTTTTCTAAAAAAAAAAAAATAATACAAAAAAAAACCCAAAACCCAGAACCCCCAAAAAAACATTAGCACCATCATGTGCTTCTTGTTAGTTCAAGATAATTATGGAACTTAACACTCCAAATGGTAATTACACTTGCTGTTGAGCACAGCAGCTGTTTTAGAACTGCAGACCAAATCAAATTAGCATTTTTGCCAAATAAAGTTATAAGTGCTTAAAAGTTACTTCTTGATGCATATAGAATAACATCTTACAGTGACTGTCACCTAACGTCTGTTGGAGATATAGACCCTGCTGCTAGGATTCATCTGCCCGAGTGCTGATGTCTATATCTGAGCTAGATGTCAAGGCTCCTTTTATAGAAAAAGAAGAGCAATTACTCTTCTAGAATGTGGTTTGTCTTATTTGCAAATAGATCTCTAACATAGGTCAGATGAATTGTACCTTCAAAATGGTTATTTCTTTCCACTGATTGCAAAAGTTTTACTTAAGTGGCTGATCCTCCCATAACTCCCATGATAAAATTTCCCATTGCATTATCTATTTCAGAGGTCCCAGCTGTAGAAGGATATTGGATTAGATTTTTTTGATATAGTAGACAAAACTGTAGGGTTTTCATTAGATAATTAAGATAGAAATAGAATGAGTATGAGACTGAAATAAAATTTTACTATTCAGAGAAATTCCTAGACTACTTAAGCAGGTCCTGTTTGCAAAATCTAAAGGATCAGACCAGAATTCTCCTTATCTTCCATTTAAGATTCAAAAGAAATTGCCAATGAAATCACTAATCACAAAATTACTGTAAATGTATTTAAATAAAAAAGACCATTAAACTAGTAGAACATGTGAAAGTCAGTTGTAAAACTGAATGAGATTAATAAGATTCATTGCCTTTCTATGTGATACCCAGTTTGAAACACAGGTCTCATCTTTTTTGCTATCTATTGCAGTCACAAACAGTAACAGTTATTTTCCAGATTATAAAAGCTCATGAGACAAAAATGGTATTTTGAATAATGGAAAATCCTGCAGACACAGGTGGAGCATTTCAGATCTGAGGGTTTTTTCCAAAACTTGTAGCTATTACTAGCTCATAATATATATAAGTATGCGTATATATATGTGAGTCAATCTTTTATATATGTGCAAATAAATGTATGTATAAATGCACACATGTGTATCCATATATGTGCATTTGTACAAATGTATGCATATATCTGATTGAAGTTTACCTAATCCTAGGAATCTAAATATATTAAACCTATCTTGATGTACCACAAAGTATTAGCTTGTTGAACTAATCAACACTGAATCCTCAGGCTGTGCTCTAATTTAAGTTTATGACATCATAGCTACCTAAATTAACTTCAATTTGCTGTCTCTACTTTTGCTCCTAACACGTAGTATTATACAAATTTTCCACTTCAGATTGTTCATAAATCTTACCTTCCATTTCACAATCTAACTGCAATTAAAAAAAAAAAAAAAAATCAAATAAAAAAACCCACAGCACAAAACAACATTGACATCAGTACTCAAACCAACTAAGGGAGCCAAAACCATTAGATGGTTTGAATATTTCTCCAAGGACAAGGCAGGCCATCTAAATTCCAAGAAGGTGCTGCAACAGATTCCTTACATTTCTATAAGCAACCTTCTGAAATAAAGTACTGCTTACTTAAAGTAAATGCAGTACAGGGAACCAGTCCAGTGAAAACCTGAGGAGTTAAAGATCATAGGTAGAGTAGGACAAAAACGCTGCTACACTAAAGGATAGAGTAAAAGCTGCAGAGTCTGAGCTCAGGGTTGCTCAGAGGACAGACTTCCCACCTTCAGGGATCATTTGCAGCTCTTTAGCTGCACAGTCAGCAAAATGCTTTCATCCTAATTTTTGTGCACTCTCCAATACTGCTCCTGTGTTGTTCACAGCACTTGAAAGTTTCTTATTGTGTGATCCTTTTTCTCTCATTCCAATCTTAGGCTGATGAAATTCCAGTGACTTTCATGGAGCGTGTCCTGATCTAAACTGTTACACAGTATTAATCTAGCCCACTACATCTATTTGACTGTGTATGTCATGACCATATACACACCTTCTATACTTTATATTGTAGTGAAGCAGCATTTCCTATACAACACAATGAAATATGTTGAGTAATTTATTTCATAATTAATTGCAGAGCTCAAAGGGCATTATGGGGAATTCCGACTCCCCATGGCAGAGCTTCCATTAACTCACTGGAGGCAGTCTCTCCTGTCATAAGCATCGTTTGAATTCTGAAAGCTTTATGAAAGGATGAATTTAATATAATTTTATGAATGAACATATATATATTGAGAAATTCAGTGACTTAATTCTGTTCATGCAGTGAGTGAAAAAAATATTTTAAAAAAATCAAAGAATCCTGATTGCAACATAACTCGACAATATCTCTCACATTAAGAGCTTTAAATGTATGTTTTGAGATTAATATATAAAAACCACTAGACAACACCTTCTTACAGATCAATTCAGTTCACATAAAATGAACAACCTAGGATGGGAAAAAAATATAGGGAAAATATTAAATGGGAAGAATGAACAAAATGCTGTGGGACTTTCTTGTATGTCTTTTTATTTCCTCCTCAAAAGGACATGAAAGACTCTTTATTAGAGACTTTTCCTCAGTGCATTGTGGTAGAAAGAGATGAAATATTCATCATTGTTCACATCTTTCTTGTTTGATTTCTTGTAGAATATGGCAGCCAACACATTTATCTCCTTTATTTCATGTGACTCAGGCACAAAGGGGTTTTCTCACCAAACTGATCACAGGATGACAATATGAAAAAAAGGTGTGTATATTTTTATTTTTTTGTTTATGTATAGCAATTTTAATGATCAGTAGAAAACTGGGTTCTCAAATGATGTGAGTGACAAACTAAGTCGTTAGGCTTATACTTAGGCGTTTGCTTAATTATCTGTTACTGTGTCTACACAGCACTAATCTGGTGCAATAGGAACAAATCAATAGACCAAAGCAGTTGGTTCTGAGGCACCTACATTTGTATAGTATAAGGTTGAGAGTTTTTACTTGAAACTGGAATTACTCTGTTCTGTGATACAAATGTTCTTTTTCTGCATGTGGTCCAGTTCTGTCCAAAGGATCCATCATTGGTTATGACATACTTGGGGACCGGAGGACATTTAGTGCTCACCTGGACCAGATTTTCCAGTTTAGTTTCCGTCAAAATGAACCAGATTTGTATGTATCAGGGGAAAAGAAAAAAAAAAAGCAGCAAATCAACACAATGTCAAGCTAGGTAAAATCAAAGAATTTATTTCAAAACTGTGTTACTGCTCTGAATCATAACAATAAGGTAGGTGCAGCCTGCATGAACGTAATGATGCCAGAGAGACTATTTTCAGAAGTAACATAAAGCAGGGAGGCACTTGCTTTCAGACTGTAGGTCTCGGTCACTGCTGAATTTCTTAGCAGGGCCATGCTCAGCTTGCTTCATGAGGTGTTTTCTGTGATCCCTGAGACTACTTTTTTTTTTTTTTTCAGTGTAACTTTGCTTGGAGAATTTTTTTGTGACTAAAAAAAGTGACTATGACTGTGTCACTTTATCTTGTGACTAAATTAGCTTTGAAGATCTTTGCCTGCCTACAAAGAGGGTAGATTTGATGCAAAGTAGACTGGACAATTATGGATTCTGATTTATACATGTAAGCTGCTACAGTTCTCATGAGACTACAAAAGATTAATTGTCTACTGAGGATTCCACAGTCATGAATTGATGCTAAAGGTAAAATATTCACCTGTCTCAAGTGAAATGGAGATGGATAAAGATTTTTCACTTACATTTGTCTACAGGTGGATAAATAGATGAGCGCTTCTAGGATGAGAAGAACAGTAGGTATACAGTACCCCTATGAAAATTTCGAGGGGGATACCAGAGGGACTGACCATCAGCAGTTTCTTTCTCTAATCCCATTTTGGGTGGGGGCCAATAGCACTTAGGTGATGCATGTCTCAGCTCTATGTTATTGCAATAAGTTAAATGTCATTTCAAATATTCATTTGAGATTGCAAAGATAATAATTAAGAAGGACAGATGGAAGGACAGAATGCACAGTGTACATTATCTACATTTTCCATATAGAAGCGTTGTCTTTGGGTACTAACTCCATTGTCTTAACAAAATGATGCAGAAACCTTGAAGTTCCTCTACTAACCATCAAAGGTAACTTGGTACCATCAGAAACAGTATTTACACAAGGCTCCCCAGCCAGTATTCTCAAAGCATTTCACGCCGTTGAGAACGTACTGCAACCCTCATTTTGTCATGGGAAACTACATTATAAAGATCAGGTTCATTAAGAAATTAGGGAAGAAAGTTGTTAAATTTTTGTATCCCTTCCTAAGTTTTTATTATATATTTTTTAATTTAAAATTTCATCAAAACTTGTAATCTTCTGAAGAAATCTGTTCTGAAATTTGTTGAAATTGACGTTTATTATGCAAAAGTCTGCTGTTGTATATTTGGGCTTATTCAGACAATCTTGTAGATAAATTGAAAAAATTAATCCAAAAAGATCTGACCTCTTTTTATTTAATTTATAATCATAACAGAGATAGTATCCCTAAGAAAGAATTTTCTCAAAATTATAGCAGAAATCAGAATAATTATTTCTTTTGGTCAAAGTTTTAAATGTAAGTCCGTATATTCAGTTAATCCCAGAGCAGGAAAGAAAGAATGTGTTTGTGGTATGTGTGTGTCCTTTCTCCCAGGATTTGCATCACTACCTATTATATCCATTTTTCAAGCTGTCTTCAATTTAGAATCTTTAGCTAGTGGCAGAAAATTTTACTTGAAACAAATTACTCAGCTTTGTTTGACAGGAAAACTGCAATATTTAATTTTGGAATTTGATTCAGAACAAGTAACCTGAGGGCAGTAGATGCTGCCAATAAAGAGGGGACTGATTTGTCATATTATACTTGGACGCATCTGTGATTTCAGTGCAGTCTTTCCCTTACAATGTGACAAGGCACACATCCAAAATGATGAGACATTTATGGGGAGGCCGTGGCTTCTTTACCTTTTCTTCTTCTTGATAAATCTGTACCTGCATTCAACCAGTTAGCTTCAACAAGCCAATTTTAAGAGGCTGGGAAAAAACCCACAATGTACAATGACACATTAGTTACTGGGCTTTGTCCAGAGAGTGACAAAAGTTATGCTAGGAAAACTGGCTTTGGCTCACTCATATGGTGCTTTTCTGTTTTCTGATGGAAAGCAATATGCGTTCCACTACTGAAGATAAGTTGGAAAAATCTATTTCTCGTGTTGAAGGATTCTTGCAAGTGTTCCCAATAAAAACAGAATACTCATCCTTTTTTTTTTTTATGTAACTCCAGAAGAGCATGCTCAAGTCATTTTCTGAAGGCAAGCTGAGATTCTGTAACGTCTCATTCTCTTTGTACAATTTTGTAAAGCTGGAGTAGCCCTTTTAGTCAATGGAACCACACCTAGGTAAGGTGGTGTTGATAAGGAGAGGTGAAGAGCAGCTCTTGGGCTCTGCTTTCCAAATTGTGTTTCCCTTTTGATGCAAAAGCTGGTTTTGTACACAAAAGGTTCACCAACAGGAAAACAAAAAAATATTTCTCTGTTAATTTTCTTTCATTTTCTTTCTAACACTGCTCAGATTCTTTTCTCTGGAAATGTCAGCTTTCATGTACGATTATATCATGGACTTAAAAACCTATTGTTACACTGTATAGTTTCTGAATTATAACAAGATATAGCATAATTTTACAGGAACTTAGATAATTTTGCTTTGCGGGAATGTTTGAAAAGGCAGCACTGAATATGAAGGAAGATACTCAGTGTGGATACTGTGTAGGCTTCACTTTTTCAGTGAAAAAAAAAAACCAGTGTAAAAAATGTGCCTGTATAAAGTCAAAGACTTCTTATACTGCTTTAACACATAAACAAAACACCAAATAGCCTTAAAACCAACATATAAAAAATGAGTTAAGGTGCCAATGTTTGTTACTCTCTCAACCGTCCAGAGACAAGAAGGAAAGCCTCCCTTTTCTCTCCCTTACTTGCCAAGAAAAAAGGAACTCTTAAGATGATCAGACTAGTCAGAAGGGCATAGTTTATAAAAGAAGTCAAATAATTGCATTCAGACCAGTGAGAATTCAATTCCTTCAAGAATATAACAGAGTATTCCATGAATATGAATATGTTTCTAAAAAGCTGAACACTCAGCCACGCACAGCCAAGGCGATCAGGAGGCTGGTGGATAAATGTTATAGATATTAGATGAGCAGCAGGAGGAAACAGTAAGAATCCACAGCATACTCAGCAGGCATTGAGGCAAGTTACATATGGGGCTTTTCCTAGTAAATCGCACAAACTGACTAATTATCGTAGGCAGTATGTTACTAGACTTCTGGAAAATATGTGAACTTCTAGGTATTATAGCAGTGTGAAACATGAAGGCAGATGTATGTATCAGATGTTTGACCCAGCTCATCTCCAGAAGCTTTGTGCATTTTTCCAAGGCACAGAAATTCAGTCACGTTATGTTACTATCACACCACAATCAGTTGGAATGCAAAGCCAACATGGCAGACAAAAAAAATCTAAAGAAAGCTTAAAAAAGAAAGTATAACAAAAAGAAATCATACCAAGGGGTGTTTCAGAAAAGAGAGACCTATGCAATGGAAGGCATTAACACACATGCAAACCCAGGGACCATTCGGTAGAGCTAATCTCATCTGATATCAGCTGCCTAAACTTTAGATATGCAAGCTAAAATAAATGTTGTAAATTTTCATTATAATCTTTTGGCACTTAGCAGATAGCGGAAACGGACTGGCACTCCAGGTAGCTGACTGTGAAGGGAATCCTGAATACTCTCTTGGCTGCAGGAGTAAATCGGGTCTATACCTATATACACGAGGATCTGGGGTCATTTAAGATGTGCTACTGAAACAGAAGCATATGGTCAGGAATGGCAGATGTAATTAAGATACCCATGACTTTCTGCAACAGCAACTGGATTGAGGCAGAATACTTTAGAGTATTTAAAACAGCAGGATACACCTATGTTTAAAGCCCCCAAATCTCTTTGGAGATAGAGATATAAAAACTGCATCCTACTCTACACATGCAGTACATCACTTTCTGCCATTAGATTGTCTAATCTTCTGTCCATTTGATTCCCTCCCAGACACAGCCTAGTAGTATCAGAATAAATAATACACAACAGGGAAGAGCAACATATAATAGCCTAAAGTCATTACAAATGCCTACACACAACAAACTGTTCAGAATTTTTTAAGCGAAATACACACTCTGAAGCTTTTCTTAACAGACAAAACATTATTCACATGCTGCTGCAACGGATAACACATTTCATTAAAGCTGCAAGCCTGTAAGACTACCATCGTAGGATGAAATAATGAACATAGAGCATTATGAAAAACACATTAATCTGAAAATAAACTGGGGACAAAGCACAAGCAGATTCTCTAGCATGAGAATCAAATGCATCCAGGCAATTTCATCATAGGAAATATTTATATTCATTCTAATGCACTGATTTTCAAAAACATCCATCTTGAAACAAAACTTCCAGTCCAATAATTATAAGCAGTCTCACATGCTAACACAAATATCAGTTGAAGTTTAATTTTAGCTTGCCCTGTGATCCCACCTGGAAATGCTCTAGATTCATCTGCATTTAAACAGCATTCCAAGATAACTGTTTGAATATCAATCTAAAAAATGTGAGGGTAAATAAAACCTCCTTTCTGAATCCCTAGCATAATAGTTTAGTTTCTAAGCAAGTTATAAATTATCGAACAAAAGAAATAAAGAATAAATAATCTTCTAAACCACACACATATAATACAATACCAGCTCCTTTTACATGAGTTACAAATATTAAGGAGCTACAAAGGACTGTTAAGTATAGAAACAAGTTATGTTTTTTTTTCTTTCATTTCAAATAAATACAACAAAAGTGGAGCTCTAATACAGAACTGTTTGGTAGGAACAGCTGTGTTATCATTTGTAGGCAAGCTTAGAAAAATCTATTTATAGGAAGTACTTGACAAAATGTGCTATGCTTGTGAGAGGAAGAGCTTGGATTTTGGATTCTTATTTCTCTCCCCGAGTATTAATTTCAGCAAGCAAAATTAGGCTGGACATTAGGAAAAACGTTTTAGTGTCAAAGATAATCAAGCACCAGAACAGGCTGCCTAATGAAGCCTTAAAGCCTCTATCACCACTAAGAATTTTTTGGTGCAGGTTAGCAAAAGCCTTTTAGGAACAATATTGTGTTTTGAAGCAATGACATCCCCTGAACCCCATTCCTTCTACAAAATAGCTTACACATATTTAAGCACTGAACCTTAAAACAGATCTATTTTACTTACTTCTTTTTCTTGGAGTATGCACAAAATTCCAGGTCCTAATGACACTGCTAAATGGAGGCGATCACATGAATTATCCAGAAAGATGACATTTAAAAGCCCTACTCAGTAATCTCCTAGTTTCATTTTCATCACAGAGGGGAATTTATTTAGGATTTACCAATTCACCTTCTGTCATATTAATACTTCAACCTGACTTTCGCTGATTCTAAATGAAAGCTGATCATGAAAAGTGACTCTATTGAAAAGTGGTTTTAAATTACTCACTAGATGAAGTAGCCCTTCTTCAGACTTACACCAGGCAAGGCTCAGGTCCAGTAATCATACACTCCAGCATCTTCACCTTTCCTCCATTTTTGGTGGGGGCATCCCCCTGTTTGCTTTCCGGTGTTGAAGGTCTTCATTATTAACTGGTATTTGTACTAAATGTGGCAGTTGGTGTTAAATGAGATTTCCTTCATAACCATATCTTTCTGAAAACACAGATTACAGAATTCTACCAACACTCTTTTTTTTTTTTCCTTCAGAAGTGAAACCATGTTTCTTTGTCAGATTTTTGATGGAATTACGAGCGCTTCTATTCCCAGCCCAAACCCTCTGACCCCATTACATCTCCAGCAAGCCACCAGAAAAAACCTCCTGGAAGTCCCAAGCAGCTTTATATTAGTGGATATGTCTTTAAGAGCTACGCAAATAAAAGTGATTAAGAACATTGGGCAAGCAAATTATCTTTCCAGGTGATTATTGAAGCATCATATCAAAGGGTGATATTTTGGTTTCAAGATGAAATACATGTACTTTCATGTTTTTCTGTTTTTCTTTTTGCTTGTTTGTCTTCTTAATATTTGTTAATTTTCTACAGATCTCATGGGAAAAGTAGAGAATTTTTAATGAAAGTTTAAAAAAAAAATCAACTGTTTTAGAATCTTCTTGCTACATGATTTAATAGCTAATAGCCATCCAGTCCCAGTTGAGACAAGAGTAGCACAACCTGTTAGCCAGTCACTAATTAATCACAGTCAGGCTCCCTGGATTTTGTACTTCTTTTGTAATGACAATTTACAATAACATTTCAGGAACAGGATGATTTGTATCTATGTAAGGCAATATTGTTTGTGATGTGGATACAAGAATATAGAAGATTATCTTGCCCTTTTTTCTTCTGTGTTTCTATCTCTGGCTGCAGTCTTTATTCTTATTTAAATTCTTTCTGCTTCTTTTTAGGAAAACCAGATGGATTATACTGGCAAATACCTCAGGAAGGCAGAACTAATTGCTCCAACTATTACTGGAGAGCCAGGTGGGCAAATTAGAGTACTGGGCCAATCAGGGATAGATAAAAGAAATGTTTCCTAGAATTAGAGAGAAAGATGATAATTCTTAGGTTTACAATACCGCTGCTGTTTATCTTGAATTACTTCTTCAAATTAGTGTGGTATTTAGGTATTAGTAGTATGGCTGTACCTAGCTTGAGGGAGTGTGTATAAAATACTATAGATAGCTCTAAAAAAAAAACCAAAAAGAGAGAGAGAGGATAAGGACTACTCTTAGTGCATAAGCCTGATTCATTGCTTAAGGATCCCTTGTGACAGAAAGCATATCCGACCTTTTCAATTTTTGAAACTAAAATTTGCATTCCCAAAAATAAAGGAGGTGTAGTATGAGAGGATCAACATGTGCAATGTGCATGTTATTTTCTATTCCCTTGTGTTCCTTTTTTCCTCTGTACTGAAGCAGCTACTCATGAGAGAAATCACCCTTGCTGGTATTTTCTGCTTTAAATTTAGTTGGTGTTGATTAATCTTATGCTGTCAAGAGTAATAAATGGTAGATCTTTGGTAGAGCCTGGTGGCAGAAAGCAAGGTTGTGATTTTATATTAAAAACAGTTTAAACAATGCCAGGTAGAATTTTAACTTTTTATTTATAGAGATAGTAGAGAAGTCTGGCAATACCTTATTCGTTCATTTAGATCTCTTCCTGGGAAAGGATAACATTTTACTCAGTAATATTTTATTTCACAAACTGACCTCATCTACATGTAAATCAGAATGGCAATAAGACTATACAAGCAGATATTACGGCTGCTAGAAATGGCTTTTTAAAAAGAGATCACCAGGCTTATATTGCTCTTTAGGAAAGACACTAAGAGCGTGCGGCAATTTCTTTTGCTACGTACTCCTGGACATGAACTCAAAAACAAAAAATGCAATTTGACCAGTTCAAGTCAGTGTTGGTAACATTTCAGATTGGCTGGATCAACGTCCGTTACAATCAAGTCAACAGTCTCATACTTAATCAGTACAAGATTCTATTGATTCAAGAAAAATACTTGAAAGTCCAGACTGTTTTTTCAGGCTCTCTTATGGTTTCGTATATGTTAGGATTAAAGGTTCAATACTCCTGAGATATTTGAGTTATCAGGAAAGCAGCAAACAACAAAAAGATAGTATTTGACATGTGCACAAGAACAAAATAAATGGTGCTCCCTGTGGGTTTTAGATACCAGTCTAAAAAAGCCTTGAAAGGAACTGGATCGAGCCTTGGTGCTGAAATATGGAACTATTCCAAAATAACATAAATTCTCTGCTATTGTGAAAGTGACTGGTTCTGACTTGGTCATTCATTGCTGATCTATATACTGCTGGTGTCTTATGAGTCAGGGATTATGTTGTAGGAGATAGCAATTTTCTCTCCAGAAGATAAAGTCCAGTTTAACTAAATTTTAAAAACATAAGTACATTTTAGTGTATGTTTTCTAGGTTAATTGGAGACTACTCTTACTAGTAACCTTGGGCATGTGGATTCACAATTCCTATGTCTATTCAGTCACTTCATCACATAAACATAAAAGTGCGTGGTTGTATAATATATAATGATACTTTCAATATTCTTTGGAAATAACAGTTCTCAGACTCTTACTACCCAATACTATATATGTTACATTCTGTTGTTGTTTCAGTAATTGAACCTCAATACAAAGGTAAGAAACTGAGAAAAAGTGGAATTTTCCTGGCATGGAGTCACTGGCTGTATCTGTTCAAGACAAAACACTGAGTGAAGCAAGTGAGATGTGCGTGCCTGAAGCTCCTAGCCAAAGGTACAGAAGAAACCACTGTCAAAGCATAAAAGTGTTTCTACTTCTATAACTGCAAAATACCTTTGCCTGAATGGGCAACTGTTCCCAGAATACCACTTACACAGTACGGGAGTATTTGCAGTTTGTGTGTTGAACCCTTCAATAATCATTGTCACCTGTTTCATATCGTAGAACCACAAGATAAATTGGGTTGAAAGGGACCTTCAAAGTTCATGTAGTCCAAGCTCCCCGCTACGGGCAGGGACACAGTTCACTAGATCAGGCTATTCAAACATCCAACCTGGCCTTGGAACTTCTGTGTCAGCTAGTAACAGCCAGTTTAAATTTGGGTTGATTTTATGCTTGAAATACAACGTAGGTCTACCCTAACTCTTCCAAGGATGGGGCATCCGCAGCTTCTCTGAGAAACATTTGCCAGTGTCCCACCACCCTCATTGTAAGACATTTCTCCCTTATGTCCAATCAAAATCTATTCTCTTTTAGTTTAGAACCATTGCCCCTTGTCCTGTCACTACACGCCCTGGTAAAAAGTCTCTTTCTTTCTTATAAGCCCCCTTTATCTACTGGAAGGCCAACAGATATATAATTATATATAACAATATAACAAGGACTCCCTGGAGTCTTCTCTTCTCCAGGCTGCACAACCACAACTCTCTCAGCCTGCTGTCCATGCTTCTTTTGATGAACCTCAGGATGCAGTTGGCTTTCTGGGCTGCAAGTGCACATTGCCGGCTCATGTCCAATTTCCCATCCACCAGTATCCCCAACTCCTTTACTGCAGGGCTGCTCTCAATTAACTCATCACCCATCTTTGAATACCGGTAACAAATATGAGCTCTGTTTAAACTCCCTCCCACTTTACTCATTTTGCAGGTTGTGTTTTATTCTATTCTATAGCTCAGCCTTCTGGAAGGAGTAAACTACTATAATTTTTCTGATTACTGACCGAGAAAAGCAAAAAAAGGCAGTTGGCTTAATCATTAGAAGTAACTTGTTAGAGATTAGTAGAGAATTTCCTTCATACTAAAGGAAGTTAAGTGTATAATACTAAGGGTATTTGCACTCATCATACAGTCCATGAGGAGACTTAGATATCTGCAGGGGAAAATTATAGAACATAAACTAGGTGCTGACATACTTTGTAACACTGGCCTAAAGTGGTGGTATACCAGTCCCCACAGAAAGTGAGGATGTATTCCCGAAATGGAATGCTGCCGAGCTCTGAAGGCACACCAGAAATCATTTGCTGCCTGTAACTGGCTGCTATCAGGACAATAACTGGTGTTTGTCTAGTTTACAGCGAGGCTGACTTTTGTCCTGTATCCAAGGTGGCAGAGGGGCACCTTCACCTCTCCCCCTCCAAGATGGAGATCCTCCAGCATAAGTTTCTCAAGACTTCCCCAAAATGGGAATTCCACTAATTTTGGCAACAAACCACCAGAAAATCTGCTTCCTTTCATGAATTCATGCAAATCCCTTTTTTTCCAAACCCGGAACATCTTTCTTAGGGTCTGTTTATTACATTTTTTTGCATTTCCATTCCTAAATTACAGTGCTTCTCCATAAAATATCAAAGAACTTTTAAAACAAGTGACTAGATGTTTTGCCATCTGGTTTCCTTTATGCACCTTTGTGGTGGAAGTGTCTATAAATGTTTTAATGTTTGCTTCCTTTCTATTTGGTTTTTTTTTTATGTTTAAGAACAGTTAAAGAGCAAAATCCTTGTGAGGGAAGTACGGCTAAATATGTCCTTCTGGTATTCATGTTAGATGACCTAAGATGAGGCTATGTTTCACGGAAGTTACCTTCTAATAGATACAGTTATATAGACTAGACTTGATTATGAAAGAAGGAAAGTGTCAGATGACTCCAAAGTTACATAAACTTAATATTTAACTTGATGTCTGTCCTACATTGCTCCCAGTCTCAGTGTTTTCATTCCAAGTCACCATTACTTGTGCAAGGGCAATAAAATTCACCTTAATTTTAATCCAGCAAGAAGTTGATTCTAATTATAACCTCCTTCATGAATATTAAGCATCATATTTTAATCTGATCTCACAGTCCTCTTTTTTTGTGAAATGATACAGATAACCGCAAGAAAAGTTTCTCATCTGCAGTAAAACCCTTATTTTCAGCCTGGCCAACCAAGACATCAAAGTACAGATTTGTGCATAGGCAAAAGAATTTGCAAATCTCAGTAACTGTGCTGTGATTAGCCCTTAATAATTTCCTTCATCTGTCTTTTTTCTCCTCTTACTTATGACTTTCTGATTGAATGTCTAAAATTAAGACAATTTCTCTCTGAACATCCTCATATTATAGTTCTGATATTTCAGCCGCTGGAGTTAAAAAAAATTTAAAATGCTAAATTTTTGAAGAGTGGAAATGCAGCAAGTTGATTTAATCAACGTCTAAAGCCCTTAGTCTTTTCTCGGTCATACCATAGTGAGTCCTTTGGCTTAAACAGAGTTTCTCTGGCCTAACTAAACAGCAAGTAAAAGGAAAATGAATTTTTTTAATGAGTTTTAATTGCTTTGAAGAACATGGCAATGCTTTGTTGTGCCTGTGCTGTCAGTTTGTTTCATGCCTTGTTTTACTGGAGAGAGCTAATCCACATATGACTCCTGGGCATCCTTTCAAGACAAAGCATGATACAGTTTGCAAGATAATTTCTCCAGGGTCTGTTCCATGCAGACATGATAAATGAAAATTTCACCACGACTATTCAGAAAGCTATACAGGAAAATTTACAAGTCAAATGATTGCCAGTCACTCACATACAGAGGTCATGCACCTTTCTTCCAAAATGTTATTAGAATGACCTCCTAACCTGTTTTAAGGTTTGTGTGGTATTTCAATAATTTTTCTCATAAATATATATTAGACTGCCTTAATAATTGAAATACAATGTTAAGTGATGAAACCGTTAAAATCTAATTTCTTAGTTTATAATACAGGCTGATAAACCACAAAGCTCAAAAATTAGCAAAAAAAAAGGATGCTTTTTAGCTTAGACTACTCTGAATAGATGAAATAAAAATCACAGTATTGTAAAATTTGCCTGTTAAAACGTAATGTTATCACAGAGCTTGTTTGGCTTTTTTAATCTGTAACTCAGGCAAATACACAGCATGCAAAAAAGGAAAACCCTGGAAGAGTTCATTAAAGGCTCTGTAAACAATGAGTGCATATCACGACTATATCATCTTGCAGAAGTTCATTAAGTATGTATGCATCACCAGATTTTGAAAGAGTAAAAGAGTACATATCTCTTCCTTCTGCTTGGGTGTAAAAATACATCTACAGAGGCTTTACTAGAATATTCTGCAATTTTCTGTTCAGATTCGGTTATTTATACAGGGAGAGGGTTTCTTACTTACAGGAATTCATTCTACTGCACTCTAAGGATGATGCTCAAAGGACCGCTGGAAATGTCAGAAAGTGAGCCTCCAAGCCACAGAATTACAGAACGGTCAGGGTTGGAAGGGATCTCTGGAGATCATCTAGTCCAACCCCCTGCCACAGCAGGGACACCTACAGCAGTTGCACAGGATGGCGTGCAGGAGGATTTTGAATGTCTCCAGTGTGGAAGACTCCACAACCTCTCTGGGCAGCCTGTTCCAGTGCTTTGCCACCCTCAAAGTAAACAAGTTCCTCCTCATGTTAAGATGGAACTTCCTATGTTCAAGTTTGTGCCCATTACCTCTTGTCCTATCACTGGGCACAACTGAAAAAAGACTGTTCCCATCTACCTGGCACCCTCCCCTTAAGTATTTATAAGTATCAATAAGATCCCCCCTCAGTCTTCTTTTCTCCAGACTAAAAAGCCCCAAGTCCCTCAGCCTTTCCTCATAAGAAAGATGTTCCAATCCCCTAATCATCTTTGTAGCCCTTTGCTGGACCCTTTCCAGCAGTTCCCTGTCCTTCTTGAACCGGGGAGCCCAGAACTGGACACAGTACTCCAGATGCGGCCTCACCAGGGCAGAGTAGAGGGGGAGGATGACCTCCCTCGACCTGCTGGCCACACTCTTCTTGATGCACCCCAGGATGCCATTGGCCTTCTTGGCCACCAGGGCACATTGCTGGCTTGAACAGCCTTGGCAGAACTGTGTAGAGAAGCTTTTAGTTTTCAGGACATGGACTGGATGGGATTTATGTTTTTAAAAGTAAAAAATTCCACTCTCTTGGAAGATGTGGGTGGGGAGCCACTCTGATCCTGTACAAAGTTTACAACTTTCTGACTGAAAATCCTGACAAGAATGAGGCCAAGCACAGAGGATGACAGAAGCACTGTCAAAAGCGCTTCAAACAATACTGAATGAGTGAGGCTGGGCCATGCTTACCAATATATTCGTTTTTCCTAAAAGAGACTTTGTTTGAGTTAAACCTCAATGTCTGCAATCCTAGAGGAATAATATTTTGCCTGTATATAGCATCTTCAAAATGAGAAGATCCAAAATTTCCTTATAGGATACTATATATATACACACACATATATATATCTTCTACCAGAAATAATGGCAGCTTGGGATTACTTAGTAAATCTGTACTTTTGAAACGTATGAAAATAATTTTCCCGATATATTTCTTAATTGGATAAATAGTTGGTAGGTAGAAAATACCATCTGGGATCTATTGACTGGGTTGTCTCACAGGGCAGATAGACCAATCATGATCTACGACTGAATCAAGTTATTAATCATGTGCTTTTAATTGTTAGTTTCAATCCTTACATGGAATGCAATTGGGTTTTTTGTCTGTAATGTCTGTAATATTCCACAGCATGTCATAAGAGATCTTTAAACAAAAGATATTGCACTTTCTGAAATGAATAGAGAAATTGGTTTGCATAACTCAATAAAGATCACAATATGTATCATAAGATTTACTGAAGTTTAAGAAGATGAAGTACTTCATCTGCTCAGGGAAGAATGTCCAATGTAAGATAGCATGCAACAATGCATATCATAAAAATAACTGTAACACAGTGTCCAAGAACAAAACTCTGAATTATTTTATATTATTAAGTAGTAAGAAAATACAGAATATGACAAGATGATATGTTCAAAAAAACAAAGATTATCATAGCAATACTCACAGTTATTTGTATTGACCATTTGGTTGTGTCAGCAAAGTAAATAGTACTATTTTCCAATATTTACTTATAAGTTAACTGATACATCTTAATAGCACAAAAACTATTCCCAAGAAAACATTTGCACATTTCTCAAGTGGGTAAACAATTACAAAAGGAGCATATTTTTCCCTGATGATTCCACTTATGTACATGCCTAAATTTTGGTGTCATACCCCATGGGCTGAATTCGAATCCTGTTGCTACAGTTTTGATTCAGCTTCCTAGAAACCAGTTTTCACTGCCACTTGAGAGTCCTACCTTGCTTTGTCTCCAGCTACTGGTCTTAAAATCTCATTTCTCTAAGTCTCTGCCACATTTGCCAGGCCTGTATGAATGACTTGGATATCTAAAACATTTCAAGTAGCAACAGATCCGCATATTTAAGCAATTGAATTTATTCTGCAGTTTTAAAGGGAGTAATCCACAGGCTACTTTTCACAGAAGTTATCCATCAAGAATATTTGAAGATGTAAAAATAGTACTAGTATTAAAAAGTTTTAAGTGCAGCACTAAATCCTTACTTGAAATGAAAATACATGTCAACTATGGGAGCTCTCCACAAATAAATGAAAACTGGGAATGAATATTTGCTTCCAGTTAATTGCAGAACTCATCTGATCCACAACACAGGTAAGTGCACGACAGAGAAGATATCATTTGATCTTTAAGACTTTAAGATTTTCATTCAATTTTGTTCATCTATGAAAAGAATACCACAATAATTCTATAATACTGAAGTTATTCCCAGTAAATCTTGAGTTCTTCTAAATTCTGAAATACTTCCCCGCAACATAATTACATTTACATGCTGAAACAGAATGCTCTTGAACTGTTTTCCAATTTATAGTTTAATTTATCATTTGAGATTGAGCTGTCCCATCTCAGTCAGCTAGAAATCAGGCACTAAAAACTAGGCTGGCTGCCCAAGCTTCTCTCAATGGAGAGATCCAAAACTTAGTAAGAACCACTCATTTTATCAGACTTGGAGTTGTAACTCTTAAAGTTCTCAAGTTAGGAGAGGGGAATTGCATCATAAGTGAAAATTAGGGAATTGCAGCTTTTGACTTATTTGCAGATTTTGAAGACGAGGAGAAACATGCCTTTCTCTGGAAAAGTAGTTTTAGTGACCAAATGCTTTATACATGTCTTTTAGAATGTTTCAAAGGGTGATTTTTTGGTTGGGTCTGTTTGTTTTGGGTTTTTTTGAATGATACAAACATTAAACCAAAGCATTTTATATTTGTAGGTTCTGAAATTTATGATCCAAAACCTTACCCACGATGCAATATATGATGAACAAAATTATGAAAAACTATTTGTTTACAATTAGCATTCTGTATAAAACACTTCGGAACAAAGTAAAAATGGAAAATTCCCGATTTCCCATTTTCATCCCACCATTTCTCTTTTAAAAAATAGTTTGTTTTTCAAATACTTAAAAATACCATTGAAGAAATTGAAGTTTGACAAGCAGAATTTGGATTTTTATATGATGAGTACTATGTACTAAAAGATTTAGTAGAATGCATATACACCATTATGGATTTTTGCATTAGAAAAGACAGTTTTACAGTTCTACCTTGAAATTCTAATTTGATTTCTTCAAATCTGTGGAACATTGGGTCGCTTTTACCTCAAATATAGCAACAGCAATTATTTCCCCATGTATACAGATTGCAGAAACCTGAAAAATGTTATTTTTTTTAAGGCTGAACTTAACATAACATTAACCTCAATTGTATATATGTACATATGAATTTCAATTTATGAATTAATTAAAACCCCAAAGCTGCATTGAAATGCATTAAAATAATAAGAGAAGTATTTTAATAATAAAATGAAGGTCATGATAATTAAGTTTTATATTTGAGGTCAACAGAAACATACACTTGAAAGAAAATATCTTATATGTAAAGGGAAATGGAATTTTCCTAACATATCCTTCAATACAAAACAGTTTCAATTTTCATGCAGTTGTCCATTGTTACACATGAAAGAGATAATCACATTGCTCATGAAACTTTGACAGCCATTCTGTCGGGCTCTTTCCAGGTTCAATATTACAATATCTCCTTCTTTGGCAGCACGAGATTCACACCAAAAAAAATCACTCAGGATTTCTGAATCAGATAAGAGTTTCACTATAGTGTAAGTGCAGCAGTCAAGCTTGATGGTCAGCTAATATTTTTAGTTAAAATTAATGTTTTATGTAGACACCAAAGGCAATAATTCCTTTATGAAGTAAATGTTCTGAAATGTTATAAAAATAGAGCCTGACAGCCATTGGATATTTTCTTCTGATTTAATGGGTATTGAGTCAGATCTATACTTCCTATTTTTTATTCCAATACTGTGAAAAGCAATGAACATTTAAACAGATATTATTCATTGCAATCTAACTATTTAATTACTTTTAATAAACAGGTAAGACACTGTTGTTGTTTAAACTGAAGACTCATTACATTGGTGCTATGTGTAAAGGGCCGTTAGAGTAAATGAAAGTCAGGATCTTAATCTATAGTACAAAGAGAGCATAAGCTAATCTTTCATACCATAACAAGTCAAAGAAATAAACATATTGGTTCTATAAACATGGGATACCACTGTAGTGTTGTTTGTATTTCTTTTTACCTTCTGCATCAGTTAATCCTACTCCCGACTGCTTTACTGGTTCTTGTCCATTCTGGCTCATCTTCCCTCTGTTGAAAGATATGGTGGTAGTTGTTAGTAAGATCGTAAGGAGATGAGATGTAAGAAAATGATACATCTAAGCCAATGAGGCTTGGTTCTGTACAAAAAGACAAACATGACAGGTATTTCTAAAAAAAACCCAAAAAAGTGTGTGTGTGTGTGTGTATTTAATTTCAAGAAAATAAATTGGACCACAATTTTTTTTCTATTGCTATTTGGACAGATTGTTTATTTTTTTTCCTCTTTTGAAGGCAACTGCAATTACATCTTGCTAAGCCTGTGCATTCTTATAGAATGGGGTCATCATGTGCAGTCTGCTACCTGCCCCCCATCAGCCTGGGGTTCTGCAATCAGCCTGCATAGCTTCTCTTCTCACTTCATCCTGTTATGGTGAACAGTGAAATATACAGTAAGGAGTCACAAAAGTGATATTTGGTCTACGATACTGTTATTTCAAAGGTAAGGCATGTTTGTAATCATTATCTTCTTTTAATGATTCCTTTTACATTACAGTTTAGGTTCAGTTCTGAGACTGACATTAATTTTAAAGTAAGGTGAATGGAATAACCAATGCTCTGGAGGTCCCTATCTTTCTCCACCGGATGTAGAAAGAACCTGGATTGCAATCTAGATGTCTATTTTTAGGCAATGAAAGTTAGGTAAAATATAAGATATCTTTAATCATACTTGTTGCAGGCTCAAAGGCATGATTACAATCACTCTCAAAAACATGCCTGCTACTATGAGATGTTTGTGCTTCTATTTGTCTTTCTCCCTTAAGAGTCTGAAATGCTGTGATACAGAATATAGGTCATTATTTTCAGATACATGTGATATTGCTTTGGGGTTAAAGGGTCACCGCTGTTCTATGCTGCCAATGAATCATAGAGTTATGGAATGGTTTAGGTTGGAAGGGACTTTAAAGATCATCTAGTTCCAACCCCCCTGCCACGGGCAGGGACACCAGGTTCATGTTTCACAGGAGCAACAGAAGCTGTCCAAGTTCACAATGAACTAAAAAATTAGTATAAAATATCAGTTTTTAAAGTGATTTTAAATTCAGTTTTAACCGAAAGTTATTATTTTCTTCTTCTGTGAGGTAATGCTTCATAAAATACATTACAAATATGATATGAGAATTATTTGTCCCTAGGGTTAGATTCCTTACACATTGTTCAGTTGCTTTTCACCTTTGCATTCAAAATTAATATAATTTTACAGAATTTGTACTGGCATAGATGATTACACGATACAAAGGCACAGAGAATCTGGTCTTTATCAGAGATAATAACATGAGCAACTTTCAGGGGTATTACAACTGGATAATAAGAGACTTCTAAAAAAATCTCCTAAATAGAAAGACTTAACAAGATTTATTCAGCTGTTTATAACTGTATGTAATGATTAATTTCCCTTGAATGTTATAACAATATTTAATATTGGCAAGTATTCTAATTAGTTACCTCATCAAACATTTCCCATGGTGTCACTATTTAATTCTTTTATTTTACTTCATGACTAAATGTTCCTATGGTTAAAAGAATTTGGACTAAAGAGTTTAAAACTCACCCTATCCAAAACTTTTTCTATTGATACATCAGAAACTCAATCTAAATAGGGACCTTATAACGAAAAATGTTTTTATATGCCAAGGCAATTAAAATTGTTTAGCCTACTTAATGCTTCACATCCAAATTGTGATCTGTAGTCTTATGGATATGCTGAATTAGTGTAAAAGGTCAGAATCCCTGAAGTCGTTATCAGGCCAGTATGAATGCAAATGTTGACTAGAATTTCAATCATACATATATTCAGATATATAAGAATTTTTACCCTGAATTCAAAATGGAAATGGTTATCTATTTTAAAACATTATCCCCAGGAATGATCCCAAAGGTCTTTGGTAGTAAACACTAATTTTGTCATTCATTTTCATTACATTGCTATGTAAAGCCCTTGAGACTAACATGAAAAAGAAAACATTTCTTGTCTGTATAAATGTCCTGTGTTACTTCTAAAGCCACTGTCTAATATCAGCATATAAACAATTTACTTTAAAAATGCCATAATAAAAAAAAAAAGATAGTCTGTCCGTCAACAGAAAATAAGAGGGCTGGATATATTTTATTTAATTAAGCAAAATTCATGGGAACAAAGTACTATAAGAGAAAAGCTGAACCTGTGGAGACTTTGTCCTGTTTTTCAGTAGAAGCAGGGCTGATTTCAGGCTTAACAGACTGGTGAATCTGTCAGCCAAATGCCAAGTAACTGTAGACACTGTGGCATTGCTAGACAATACACAGTAAGTGATACTATTTGGACTCAAATTTAGCATATGTGAACTAAAAACTTCTGAGAGCTCCATCTTGTGTTTCTGTGCACAAAGATTTTATGCATTTTTGCTTTTCCTATTAGGAATGATGGCAAAATAATTTTGAGATTGTCAAATCCAATTAAAGATCATCTTTTTGCCACTGGGAAGTACAGCTCATTTTAACCTAAAACAACATGAGTCAAAAGTTCAATGAAGATTAAACAATTGGCACCCTACAACCTGAGCTCACATTGTCCTCCTAGATTCTGAAGATGAGATTGAAATATTAGATTTTCCTTTTAGCTACTAATAAGCTGTAGACAAATACCACAGGGCTTTATTTTAGAAAAATTATGAATACTTAGAAATGTTCTAGTCCTGGACAATGATTTTTTTTCTTCATTCAAGCTTTTTTGGGGAGATTATATCAGGCTCTTGTGACTAATAATTCAACGGAAAAGCAAAAAACTTGTGTCCCAGAGAAAAACTTGAACAACTATTGCAGACATTGAATGAGCAATAACTACCAACTAATATTTTGATAACAGTCAATCTATAATACTTTTAGGCTCGAAGCATTAAGTTGATTAGGAGCAATTGCTTTTCTCTATAAAGGAATATTAATGAAATTGCTAAATGAAGGTGCATGCTGCCAAAGTTGAGGGGAAAAAAAATCCTGGCAAAACATTTCTCTGTGGAGTAGTTAACTGGATAAAATGTTTGAAAATTAAATCATTTTATAGGATCATTACACTGATCGTAGCTTGCTAATTCCTACAGGGACTCCATCCTAAAAAGGTTTTTCCAACCAAGAACTGAGAAATTCCACTCAATCTCATAGAAACTTAGGAAAAGTTGAGTTATATCCAGAATCTGAATTTCATTTGCACTAGTAGCACTTTTTATCTAGAAGGAGGTCAATCTGAAAACTTAAAATAAGCATTCTCAGGCCTACTAAAATTGCACTTTTGAAACATAACCCAAACCCACCTTTACATGCTTTCATCAAAGGCTGAGACTAGCACCTCTCCTGTGTGATAGCAAGAAATTCATGAGGCTGAGGCAGAGGTTTGGTTGATTATTAAAAATTTAATGCTCACTAAAGCAGAATAAAAGTGTGAACTCTGAGAAATTCTTCCCAGTTAGCTGCTATTCTGCTGCATAACTCAAGTCTGCAGAGGAATCTATGTAAGAGGATAAGTGGCAAGTGAAAAGGCTATACATAGTGCATGGAGGATACAGTATATTAAAGGAAAAACCTTACATTCTTGGGATGGGAAACAGATTATTCTCTCCCGTGGCACTGCTGCTGCCTTCGCTATCCATGCTGTATCCACTGCCAAAACTACTGGCTGACGAGCCAGTGGAGACAGAACTTTCTGCAGGTCGGTGATTAGTAGACCTTGCTGTACAGAGCGGGAACAGTGGGTTACCAAAAACTTTGTAAGACATCAATACCATCCACGTTAAGAAAAAATTTAATTTATCAAAATCACATGCTGCAAATGCTTTCAGTTTTTTACTTTACATTCCAGTATTGCATTATCATCTTTTGCAGATGGTTTTTATTTTCACATAGAGTAAGTTGTTTTAAACCAAATTGTATACCACTGTATTTTTTCTCCAGTCATGTTAATAGTTCAAATCAACAGCCTGAAGGAAAAAAAGAATGGGTTAGATTGATTAACACTGCTTTTCTGATTAAAGCTACACAAAACCAGTTATTCATCTGAAGCATTTCATATGGTAATCTTGTAAAAATGAAAGTCCCAGTGGGCCCTTCTCATATTCCTCATGAAACATTCTTTGCATTTGGTGATTTTGAGAAGGAGAGGAAGCTGAAAAGAAATACAGGTACACCATCTAAAGTCACAGAGATTGTATGAAGACCTCCAACCCTCTTCAGACATAACACAGCTACTGCATTATATTTCTCAACTGCTCCTACCCATCTGGATCTCTCTTACTACATGTCTAGAATTTAAATGCACATATTTTGATGGGAGCTGCCCTAATCTTGTTTGAGACCATTTGGTGTAGAAAATGTACACCAGCATATGTTATTTTTACTTCAGATGCTTTATTTTGTGTTTTGGATATTGTACTACATGAAGAAATTTTCCAGTATTCAGCCTTTAGCAAGTTGAGAAATATAAACAAAAAAGGACACAGTGACATTACATATAATAATTAATACATGAACAATAGAATAGCTATTCTCATATTGAATAACACAATTGTCTGGGAATATTAATACAGATTTTTGGACTTTATTTATTAAATGTCTTCTACTACATCTACTATTGTCATATTTCATCTATTCCAACTGACAGAGCATATATATTGAAGATAAAAAATACTTTTTTGTAAAGTTACTTTTCTGTGAAGACTTAATGAAGTTTTATATTATTTTGGTGAACTGTGAAACTCTAATGCAAGCAGTTAAAAGAGATTCTTCTTTAAACAAGAAACTAGTCAAATTTCTAAATGGAAATTACTTCAAATAAGAGCCAGAGCCCCAACTGTGGCTTGCGTTAAACTGGCAACCGATATTATTTATGTTTGACTCAGTTAATAATATTTTTTGGTAAAGACTGCTGCATGCTGCCTGATGCAGGACCGAGAAGATGAGTGTGACTCCTCAAAAGTAATGCAAAAACAGATTAATAATTGAAACTGGAAGAGGGGAACGAAGCAATTCACATATCGTCAATCCTTAGGCCAAACTGTGAGTTAAGACAGAACTCTTACTCTGCAAAATGATTCTTCACTGCTAAATCGAGCTGTCACATAACTCTTTGAAAACTCTCTGTTAGCCTCCTCTGTTTCACTATTGCCTACAGCCACAGAAGGAATCTGTCAGTCTAAATTATTTTCAGACAAAGATATTCTTTAGCTTTATTTCATGATTTTATACATTAATCATAAGCTATCTTCTTGGATATTAATACAAATTAATAAACTGTAAAATCTTAGTGTTATTACAGATACCCTCAATATCTCATCTGGAGATAAAGCCACCCATGTTTTTACCAGGACAGAGCCAGAGCACAGCAGTGTGCCCTGCTCAGACAGCTGTGAGCAGTGGTTGCTCTATTACTTCCAGCTGTGGTGCTGTGAGGGAATTCCTGTGACTATGGTGACATGTCAGGAAACTGCTGCTGTCAAATGTCGTGCAAGAGCGAGATTTCAGAGAAAAAAGGTCAAGCTTTCCTTTATAGCCTATTACTGCCAGTTGCCCTGTATTCAGCAGCCTGTATTGGGGCTATCTCGTGCTGGCCCCAAACTAATCCATAACCTCAGTTCTCACCGTGTTTGTGTGACCTGTGTTACTTCTGATGTTTGTTGTTTGGGATTCTGAGGGTTCCTTTGTGTTGGGTTGGGTTTTTTTTTGCCATGGCATGACAAACGCCTCACAGGCGAGGACAATTGGGAAAGCCACACAACTGCAAAACCCACAGAAGCCAAGACGGTATTGTGCCAGCACAAGAGAGTGTCTTTAGTCCTTCCCTTAGGCGTGAATTTGCTTAGTGTAGCATACATCTCCACCATAACATAAATGGCTGAAAGGGTGGTTCATATCTGAGCTCTTATTTTTATTGACTTTGCTGTAAAAGCTACTGCCTGAAGTAATTTCTTATATCTTTGCTGGTGGATTTCAAAACCCAGTAAGAACCTAGAATTTAGTTCAAGCCAGAAATGCTTGAATTAAGCTTATATACACGGCTTAGAAGTTTTGCTACATCTATTTATAATCAAAACATGGCTGTTTCTTTTGAAACAGCTGTATCCTGATGATACATTCAGTGTGCTGTATTTTTAGTCTCTCTACTGTTTTCACTAATTTACATCTTTTTCTATATTGATGTTTTTTTCCCGTAAGATCTCTTGGTAAATGGTTATAATGGGTCCAAGTTTAGATTCATGACTGGATTTTGAAAATTCTAAAGTTCAATGTTGTTTTTTTTTTTTTATCTGTCTGCTCTATGAAAGTAATGAACTACAGCATCAGTTTCCGACAAGAGATGAAATCCAAAAATAGGTTTACAGCTGGTTTTGTGACAAATTAAGAATCTGGATACAGAGAACTCCTGCATAACCGATAAGACACCCACATTTTCTATATATCTATTTTTACAGATAAATCTAGACCTCTAAGCTTCTGCTGCTGGTTATGTAGGAAACTTCCAAGTTCTAAAGATATGGCGATGCTGGCTGCCAGGCAAAATTTTGGCTAAGAGTTAGAATAACTATAGTTAGATTTGTACTCTAAGTTGAGAGCTAGTTTGTAAGTTGAGATACTAGTTTGTACATTCATTTGCAGTCTTGCCCTTTCTCTTTGTACAAATGCAAACATTGTCTTAAGAACTTGAACAGGAAAGTCCGAGTTCACTGTGGTACTCCTCTAGTCTAACTAGCCTATGTAAGGTCTGTGAAGCCTTATAAGTGTCAGAGCAATTGCCACCTTGCTTGGCCAGTTGGCTTCCTATCCACATAAAGGACAAGTAACTAAAGTGAGATTAGGGCAGGTTCAGTTCTGAGTTACAGTCCTTCTGCTTACAGTTGCCTACACTAAGAAATGCCTAAGTTCTCAGGTTTTGACGTCAAAGTTCTGGCAGAAGGTGCCTTGGTCTGTAGAGAGTTGAATAGTTTTGTATGGATTCACTCTGGTCCAAAGATTGGATATTCTTTTCTGCTATCACAGAGGTGCCTGATACTACAAGGTGTAGTCTTGCTTTGCTTAAATGTACAACATTTATCTGAATAGGAACTTGGGCAAAGGCAATTGCCATCATTTGAATATTAAGTATCCAGAGCATGGAAGAGCTACATTTCATTGCTTCCTTGCCCTTTGGTTCTTCAAATTATTTCCTGGTTCTTAGAAAAAAAAACCCTTTAAAATACTTTTCATGTGCAAGGTCTTGCTGTCAGTTACACACGATGCTGAAATCTTCCCATTTCTAGATGAAAGAAAAGACTCTTCAGGCCTCAGCAGATGGAAGAGACTAAGCTTAACTGAAGATCATCACCCAACATCACCACTTGGCCTCTTTCTGGGAAAGAGATATCCATTCACCCCTCCAGATCCTTCTCCATGAACTTTTCATGCAGTTTATCAGGTGCTTAGTACTTTTTAAGGATTATAACTTGAGCAATATCTGGGCTGTCCAGCCATTGGGCTACGAAGAATAGAAATAGGCAATGACAGTTTATAACTCTAACATGAGATGCTTCCTCTGAAAGAGTGCACAGAATCTTTTATTATACAAAGCTATTGTTGTAGCTTGATTTAATTTTCCTTTGCTAATCGTGTTTTAGCTGATAGTTCCCAAATGAGACGAAATGTTCTCTGCGTGGAAGGTGTGCTGATGGGTAGACATGTCATATTTAGTAGCTAGCAATGTGGTGTTCATGCTGCCTCTGAGTGACACTGTTTTACTGTCTGTTGGACAGGCTGGCATGAGCAAAAGTTTCAGTTCAACCATTCTAGAGAATAACACACAAATGAGTTGGAAGAGTTCTCAATTGCTTGCAGACATTCTTTCAGATTCTAAAAAAGTGGATCATAATGTTATCCCTGATGTAGGATCAGGGTTTCCCAAGAAAAAAAATTACGATGGTTAAATGATACCTTTTGTACTCTGTATTGTTTACAGAAATAAAATATAAAAAATTACTTTTCCTTCAACAGAATGATATTTGACCACATATTACCTTATGTCTTCTTGGAAAATAATTGCTGATTCAAGAAAATTGAGGCTAGCACTGATCTCTCCTTTTAGCTCCATTTTTTTGTTTTCATTTTTTTAAATTATTACTGTTATTAGTAAGATATTAGTTGAATGCATGTATGGCAAAAATATGGTTTTGCTTATGCTTTGGCTTATGGACCCAGTTGAAAAATCAACTTTTATAATCAAGGAAAACATGGAAGTCATACCTTAGTATAAAGAAAATATTGTATTAAAATCAGTAAGAAAGGAAAGAATAGAAGCCATATGATTTCACTTAACCTTTCAGAAAAGTCTGTTTTTACTACAGAGAAGGTATTTTTCAGAAAACTAACATAAGGGAGAAAGATAATACACACAAGACCTATAGCCGTGAACTGGCAAATCAGTCAGCAGCAAAATGGAAACAATCCGGCACTGTCAGCTGCTCCAGCCATTCTTCTGCAGTGAATGGACTTCTGTTTTTATTTTTAAAGACTTAAATTTGAAAAATGCGACTATGCTGTTCTGTGGTTCCTGTGGATAAGAGAAGAACAGACTGAAGCAAATCTTACTGCTGGGTATTAAATTATAGATGTACCCCTTTTCAGGTATCTGTCTAGAAGCAGAAATAAAACTGTCAAAACACATTGGGAAAGACAGTTTTATTTGTAAACCAAACAGGAGGAGGGAAAAATACTTTTGAGTATGCATTCAGGATTAAGTTTTGAGACTTTGCCTCTGATTGCTTAAAAAAAAAAATTGTTCTTTATAACTGGCAGTCTTGTGAGAAATCCTGGGTGACAAAAAGGGCTGATAGCATCATGCTGAGTCTTCTCAGATAGATGCAAACCCATAGGGGCAGATGAAATCACCAATCTGCTTTGGATAGTTATCTGCTGACCAACAGATGGGGCACGTCACACACAGTGTCTTCTGGCAGAAGCTTGTCTACTTTTCACTCTCAGTCGCCTTGTGTTTCAAGTGCTCCAACCTCGAACTGCCCCCAAATGCCAGTTTACCTCTTTTTATGAAGGGTTTGCTCACACTAAAAGCAAATGCTGCTCAGGCTTGCTCCATAAGGGTCGGCAGTGTAAAACCCTGTTGCTGGGACTGCTAGTTGCATCTTTTGTGAACTGTGAATGGGGATACATAAATAACTACTGATCAAAGGCATATACCTCAGGTCAGTTCTGATTGATAGTTTCTTTTCCTCACTCTTCCTCACATTGAATGGTACTTTAGACCACAGTCTCATCCATTTCAGCCACATTTGTATATTAAACAGAGCTTTGACCACACACTGAGCAGTGATATTTTGTGAAATTTCAATACAACTCTTTACAGAGCAATTTACCTTTTGAAGTGAGCAATGCCAGAACAGCACTCATCTTCAACTGCGGTGATGACTTTTTTTTTACCCAGCAAGGCAATTCTGATAAAATAATTTTCTTACACGTGCTCTGTAGGGTTAAGCTACCATCTAACAGACTTTTGAAATAAAAGTTATTAAGTGAAGAATCTGAGCAATTTCCTGAAATTACATGTCAGCTTAAAATGGTGGAAGAGTAAATAGCAGGAATAGCCAAAGCAAAATGTGCCAGCTATTAGACTGAAACAAGACTCAAAAGACAGCCTCAGATTATTGCTATCTGCAGGCAGCGGGGACAAACTGTTCTTGTTTTGATAGTGGTTCTTGGAAATGGGTTATTTGTAGCAACATGAAGGCCCATTTAACTGGGAAATTAAGAGACTAAGAGACTAGTGAAGTTAGGCGTAAACCAGCTTTGGGCAGTAAATTATTTAAGTGTGAAGGAAACATCCTAAATTATTGTAGTAAATTAAAACATGACATTGACTATTAAAAGTGTGAAAATGGGTATAGATCTAAAGGGACCCCAAATAAGCAGGCATTTAAACCCACGGTCATATCCAGTTCAAAAGATTTATAGAACCTAGGAATCAATTTCCTTTCACTCCACATTGCTGCTAATGCCAGTAAATAGAACGTAGTGATAAGGAAAATTCCTGTCGATTTTAATTTCTTACAGCTAAGTGGCTAGAAATTACACCGTGCTGGCTCAGACCTGTATCATGGGGTTTACAATGCTAGCAATATCTTGGTACATACATCACATCACATTTCTGTGTAGCTTTAACCTGTTATGCTGACACCTAAGTGAACTTTCATCAAAGTTGTTGGACCAAGTGAGTTAAAAGCAGGTATGTTGCCTTTTGAACAAAAGTATTTTAAACCAGAGGTCTTCAAGAGGTATAAATTGACAGGCTCATTTGGGTACAACTGTGAAAATGCTGATGCACAGTCTGTCTACTCTAGATATTCTAGCTAACAGTATTAGCTCTGACAGCAGACCTCCCCCTGACCAATAAAATCGATTGACACACAACTATTTCGAAAGTCATCTCCTCTTAGGATATCCCAGAAAAGCTTTTGTGTCACGACTGAAAATTTATATTATAAAAGAGGAAATGTTCTTTATGAGATGGGAGAAATAAATAGGTTCTGGGTACATGCATTAGATATGGAGGTTTTCAGAAAATGTTGTGATTTTAAATTCCCAGAGGTTTGGGGTTGGAAAAAACCTTACTATTATTGAGTAAAAAAATATAGGAAAAATAGACAGAAATTGCTGTAGAAATATACTGTTTGTGTTACGTTAAATAATAATTTAACAGGTAGGTTTGGACCTTTAACTGAAACACATGGTATTTTCTCTAGATCTTTTAACACTTGCTAACTAATTCAGGTCAAGAGTAAAGCAGTGCTTTTCTCCGGGCAGGTTGTTTTCTTGTTTGGTTATTTTTTTAATATGTGCCAAATAAAAGAGGAGGTGCATATGACATCCATCATCATATGATGTTCAGGCAACAGTGTATTGACTTGCAGCTTCTCTGTCATGAGTGTCTATTTGAAAGGATAGAAAAATGCATAGGACTATAATGATGTTCAGGCTTAAAATCACCTACTTAGCTACTGTTCTCCAGACATCCTAGGAAGAATCAAAATAATTGTCTAGATATTCTCTTCTTTGGTAATAAAATATCTTTTTTTTGTTGACCATTCAATATTCTGATGTAATAAAGGAATTGTTTTTTCATTGTACAATCATTGTACCTTTTGGGGCAAAACTGGCATGTCTTCCTCTGCAAATAAGGACAAGTCCATTGAATTTTACCCATTAAGCAGGTATGTTAAACACTCATGTAGAGACCACTGCTCCCTATAAAACTGTGTACTTTAAAAAAAGAACAGTTATGTAGATAAATGCTAACTATAAGGTGAACAGTATCTTTTTTTTTTGTGCTCTGTATTTCTTATTTCACTGGAAACTACACTTTATATTCTCACTTTCAATTCTAGTCAGGCAGAGCTGGTGCACCTTTCTACTTCACACTGATGCTGAAGGGAACTTTTGCTGTTCCTTGTCTTTCTTATTCACTGTATTGGAAGTTACTAAAACTAAAGCATTTAGTTCATTCTTTTAAAACTATGAACTGGCTTTGAAAAGGCCTTTTCTATAAAATCAGTAAATAACTATATTACAGATAAGCCTACTGTTTTACATGCATATACCCAGAGAACTGGTAATTATCATCAGAGTATCGCTAAGTGTTCAAGTGTCTGAAGAACTCTAAACCAATTTATTATATTTAAAACATAAGTCACCTACCAAGTAAATTCCATATAATGGAAAGATCCTTCTGTGGGATAAATTACTGACTTAAAAGGAGGTGGACCGATTTACACTATCTCTAAAGCTGACTCATCTGGTGGATAAACCCTAATACACAGATTTATGTTGAAAGGAATGTGCTTGATTTTATGTGAACGTGTTATTGGTAATGATTCAGATTTTTCACAAAAATGAAATCAGATTAACTCAAACCTAGGCACCGGTCTCTCCCTCTGGCTTGGATCCCTTGCAACTTCTGCTTTCAAAGGTTGGCTCTGAAGTTTTATTTTTCCTGTCTGAGGGGTGCGATGGGAATGTGTATTATGCAATTGGTTTCTTTGCAGATCACATTCTTATCTCTCACAGGCAACAAGGAAATGATACTTCAGGGTTTATTTTTAATTAAATGCTGTAGCTGAATATTGGATTTTACAAAGGTGCTGAACAAAGACCAATGTTTTCTGTTGTAGCTTCACCTTAAAACAGATTGATTAAATTACACTTTCTACTTTTAAAATGAATACAGATATAGTTTAGTGCAATAAAGTTAAAATGATGCAAGTCCTTTGCATTCACAAAGCATAAATATACCACAGGTGCTGGTTTTGTTTACAATTTCCCTTTCACTTCTCATCAGACATACAATTAATAACTGACAAAATACATCCAATAGAAAAGGTCCTAGGAGTCAGAAGTACAGAAAGATTTGTCTGGGGCATGTTAAGAATGACTGAGGGTTCTTGTTTTGTTTCGTTTGTTCAAATGCTAATTCAAGAAAAAAAAAGAAGCTATTGAGAGACTAGGTTAAAGGCGGAAGCTCTTTCTGAGGGTTGTCTTAGGTAGGCAAGAACAGATGATCACTCACAGAATAGACTTTTTCCCATCATCCTTGTGGAAATCTTGCTAGATTACTACCACCTTGTGTGCTTGGGCTGAAAAAAATGAAGTTATTATAAAGGATGCTGTTCTCTGACACATTCACAGAGAAATAACTGTGATAAAAAATAATAATAATCATGTTGCGGTTTATCTGTAATGGCTTCCTTAATAACGGGCTTTGAGATTCAGTAACAAAAAATTACTAACTTGCCAAGTTGGCTGTTCCAGTCCATAAAACAAGTTCATAATGGGTTCTTTTCCAGGTGCCAATAAAGTAGGCTGTAATGGGGATGGTTACCACAACAACACAGCATCCCTGTAAGAATGGACTTGCAATAACTTGGACTGATGATGCCCTCATATTCATTGTTCACAAGTCTTAACTTTTTTATTTTTTTAACTAGGGAAACCTCTCCTTCCTTCATCTCTGCCTCCTCCTGCAAAGAACTCTAAATTGAAAGCTATTTTTAGTATCTTTGGTGCTTTTTCTATTCAAGGTCATAGTGTCTTCTCATTTTACTTACATACTGCACAAAACTGCAATTAACTAATCTTGCTTTTTGTTCCTGCTGAAATGCATGAGATCCATTAACCTCAAAATGGTAATTATTGACCCACCTCATATGAATAAATTAGGACAAACTAGTTTGGGTACAATAAGAAGCAGCCAAAACTTCTCACTGATCTGAAACCAGAATTGTAAACTTTGTGTAGATGACCATGCATTGTGTATATTTGTCAGAAGTAAAAAGACAAAAGTATCATGTCTCTTCATAGTAAGCCTAACATCACTTATATATTAATGATATTAATGTGGGCTCTTATTCCCATAACTCTCTATGATGCTTCTAATATTGCTGAGCCAAATGCATATCAATATACACCCTTTTTGCAATTTTAAAGGTAAAGAAGCTAGCATAACAGTTCAGTGGCAAGAGGACTTGAAGCCAACAGCCTAGCTATTTCCTTACCATAAAAGTGTATGTGAACCCTGATTCAACCTCATATCACAAGCAAAAGTTTTTAGCGTTGCTTGTCTATGCCAAAAGGCATCACAGGACTACAAGTATTTATGATAAATCTCTACAGACACAACATCTCAAAAAATTGTAACAGTTAGAATAGAATAGAATAGAATAGAATAGAATAGAATAGAATAGAATAGAATAGAATAGAATTTCAGTTGGAAGGGACCTGCAACGATCATCTAGTCCAACTGCCTGACTAATTAATGGCTGACAAAAAGTTAAAGCATATTATTAAGGCCATTGTCCAAATGCCTCTTAAAGACTGACAGGCTTGGGGCATTGCCCACCTCTTTAGGAAGTCTGTTTCAGTGTTTGATCACCCTCTCAGTAAACAAATGCTTCCTAATGTCCAGCCTAAACCTCCCTTGGTGCAGCTTTGAACCATTCCCACACATCCTATCACTGGATACCAAGGAGAAGAGCTCAGCACCTCCCTCTCTGCTTCCCCTCCTCAGAAAGCTGGAGAGAGCAACGATGTCACCCCTCAGCCCCCTTTCCTCCAAACTAGACAAACCCAAAGTCCTTAGCCGCTCCTCATAGGACACCCCTTCCAGAATTTGATTTCTATGGTATACGTCCCAGGAATAGGATGCGCCTTTCACTCATGATGCCTGAACTAGTACCACAACATCCTCTGGCCTCTGCCTGAACTGAGGGTCTGGACTTGAGCTGTAGAGGAAGACAATATGTCTGTGGGTGGATGCACACATGTGTGTAGATAGATGGATTTATGGAAGAGTTCTTAAGGTTCTCATAAGAAAGAACTTGTTATTTCTAAATACAATGTTTAAAATTATTTGTTAAATTTGTCCTTGTTAATTAGCTGTTTTAACATCACACTAGTTCCTTACTGACTTGTTGCCTTTAGGGTATATTGTTTGAAGTATCATTCGCTCTTTCTCTCCTATAACCAGCTCAGCTAGACCCTATTGTCCACGGTGTGCAATGCTGTTGACAGAAAAACCTTCAATGAATCATGAGAGCTCGGGAACGGATTACAGCACAAGAGAAGATCTGGGAGTCGAGTCTGTAAGTTTATTGGGATAATCTCTCAGATTCTGTGGAGATAAGCAAAATGCTCCAGAAGTCAAAAGAACAGTGCCAATTTGAACCTATTGAGATTCTGGCTCTTTATTTGTGATGAAGGGAGAAATTAATGATATGTGTTATTTAGGTTTGATGTAAAGGTGCCTACAGGTAGAAAATAATTTTTTAAGAGTCTGATAGGAAAGCTATCACGGCATTGAGGTATACATGGATCAAAACTCCTTTCCTTTCCACTGGTGGTTTGAAAAACTATCTATGCTAATGACTTTTGACATAACAACTATGTTGGGAGAGGAAAAAGATATTGTTAATGTCCCAATTAGAATTCCAAAACCAAAAATGTGCAATTAGGTTTTCGTCACAGTACAAGAAATATCCAATCATGCTTAAGCAGACCAGCTTGGATGCATGCTTTTTATTAGGCAACAACATGAGCAAAGTTACACCATTTTTCAACAGGAGTCTAAGTCCTCCAGTGGAATGGAAGCGCACGCGTTTGTTGTTTGGTGATGTTTCTTAGCACAGTTTTTCATTATGGATTTATGTGCTGATGTGGAAAAATCAAGCGGAGTTCTTGTTTCATGTTAACATTTACAGCACTTAATGGAGGGGTAAAATAAATAATTAAATATCTCAATGAATTAGTAGACATGGCAAGAAGGATTTGGGATGCGGTTGGTTTCTTAACCATGTCTTTCTGCTCACCTCCTTCAGGCTTGACTGGTCCATCAGACATCACTTTCCTGAGGGCTAGTTGGCTTTGGTCTTTGTTGTCACTGGCTGGTGGAGGCAGATTGTCAGACTGAGTTCTTTGAATAGGGAGGACTCCTGCTATGCTGTGTCTGTGCTGCTTCCTGGCATGATTAGACTGACCGCTTTTATGTGCTGCTGTGGCAGTGTGGGTGAAATGGAAACCCAGAGTATGTATCCTCAGATGGAACCAGCTTAAATGTTATTCATGCAAACAGAAGTGTTTTTTTCTGTATTTAAGTAAGTAGTGTTTTCAAACACCAAAGAGACACCACATGCACAGCATTAAAGAGTATTAAAACTGGCTGTTTCTTTATTAATGATGGTGAACACAAGGGAAATAATTTTCCCCCAGTTTTTGTATTATACCATGGTAAGTTTATGGCATATCAACAAATCCTGAAGACAAACACAATGATTCCACAGTCAGAAATTTTATTTTGCCATCAACTAAACTCTCAACTAGCAATCACATACTAGTCTGAAGTATATTCTGAAGAGCAATCCTTTTGAATGCAAAAGTTTTAATTTATTAATCTATTTAAAGTTGCCAGATGAAATCTATCTTGACCCTTAATCAATCCATGGCAGAAAAATTACAAGAAAAATTGAACTATGACACCTGACTTCACTCCCTTTGACTTTAGTCAATTAACTTAGTAATAGTGTTGAAATCTGATGTTGTTAATGGCTTTGTGTGTTTAATGATTTTGCATTTAATGTGTTTAACGTTTTCATCTATTGCTGTTCTGCTCATCACTAACATGATTTTATCTGAGATATTAAGAAGGTTGCCTTATATTTCCTTTCAAAAAAAATTAGATATTTACAGTCACGTTTCAAAAATAGAAATCTCAGTCATGTAGTTAAAAAACTTTTTTCTTTAACTTTATATATTCCTCTGTGTATATAGTACTGTCCTTCCTGATTACTACTTATAGGTATATCTCGTTAATGTGCTCTCAGTACTTGTATGCAACTTGAAGAGCTGGCAGCCACATCCCTGCAGGTTTTGATTATTTCATTGGTAGTCAATTAGTGACATCAAAACACCACTACATAATGGAATTTTCTGTGAGTCATGCACAGCCATGGAACATCATGGACCATGAGTGAAGGGACTGATGGAGAAACAGCCAGTTTCACTGCAGTCTATATAAATTAAAATAAATAAATAAAAAAAAGACTTCTAAATACAAGAGTATATTGTAATTATATGTATTCACACACAGGCACACAAAGACATTGAACAGAGTGAGCACAGTGTGCCAAGAACAGAAAAACAACAGCCATAAAGGGAAGGACAGCAGGGAAAAAGGCAACAGATGAACATTAAGCTGCCATGCTGAGGAATTTATTTGCGTCTTTTACTTGGTTGAAGACGAAGCTGTTGGACAGCTGCTTCAGCAGCGGCGATGGCTGCCCCAGCGTCTTCAAGGTGAGTTTGAGTGACGCTGGTTTTGCTTTGGCTGCGGGATGGACCATGAGAGCGGAGATGTCCTTCAGAGGAAGATTTGGAGCTCCCTGGACTGCTGTGGGATTTCTCAATGGTGGGCACCTGCATGTCTACCAAAAAAATGAAGAAGTACAACTGTTGCATGTATTAAAAACAAACAAACAACTTAATTTTTTTTCTCTTGACTGGATTTTCTAGCTGCGTTCCTGAACAAGGAATAAAGATTAAGCTATGCAATGCCATTCAAAGTCTCAGGATATATCGTGATTAGGAAAGTCTTATGAAGCACCACTTTATGAAGCACCCACTGTTCCCTGGCCCAGGGAATAAATTTACTTACTAAAATTAATTTACTATTGGCTTTCTATCACCTGTAAATTATTTTATTCTGATGAATGCCCTGGTCAAAACCATAGCCTAACTTACAGTAGCTTCTATAGTAACCTCTAATTTAGATACAGATCTTATATAGATACCAATCCCTAGAAAAACATGACACAGAGAAATAGAGAGGAGATGGAGCAGAGTCTTATCACTCTGAGGCTCTCATATGGATGCTATTTGGGATGGTTTTTGCTTTGATATGACATATACTGTGTTCTAAGTGAGCAACTGGCCACCAACTACTTAGCATAAAAAAAAAGTAGAGATACACTTCTTGGAGCAGGAGACACTGAGATCAATTCTGCTTTTGTAAACAGTAGTATAATTCTACTATATCAGCTCCACCGATTTCCAATACAATTCCATTGACTGGAAATGCATATGCATTATTATAGCATAATAGTTATTCTATAAAATATTAATGTGACATTCCCAGAAGATAAAATGCCATAGACTATTTAAGGAAGATGAAAAATAGAAAGCAAAATATGTATTGAATTTGGCCAAGGCTACCAGAAAAATGGAAAGGGCACAGAATCTATAGTAGATGTGCAAAGCACACAGAGCTTGTAAGCTGCTGTTTTGAGGACACAATTACTCAGTAAACTGGCTGGCACTGATTGAGCCAAATTAAGCCTTGGCTCCAATGAATTAATCACAGAGATAAATCAGTTTTTAATAACAGTGTATACAAACTTCATAGCAGTAACTTTGTTTTGCTATTAGAACGTCAACATCGCATCTGGGCAAATATTGCATATAGGTTGCACCAAGTCATTCCTACCCTTGGAGGGGTCTGGGAAAATTCCATGACTTCTGCTTTTGATGACAGATGGTTTTGGAGATTGCTGGCTACTCTGTCCAGAATGAGATTTCCCGTGATCAATGTTTTCACTCTGTTCTTTTAGCGGGTACCACCGAGGAGTGTTGTCAAGCTGAGAGACGCTGGATAACTCAATCAATACCTATAAATAAATCAAAGTACAATACATGCTCTGTATCTGATCTATTAATGATTGCACACAGCAGAAGAGTCTACAGTTGTGTTACCAGAAGTTGCAATCAAATGTAAGAAGTTAAGTGTATAAGGAGGGGCGCTGACAGATTCAGGACTCTCTGCCCATGCTCTCACCTCACCTGACATAAGCCAGCTGTGATCCCAAACCCACATTTGTTAGCATATTGACATGTCTGAACTAATATGTCTTCTCAACAGGACCTCAGTAAGGACTACGAGCTTAGACATAGCTCCATACCAAGATGGCTAGATAATCTAAAGGGTAACTTGTGAGCACTACCTTGAAAGAAAGACTAAAAACACGTCTAGTCATTCTGCCTCTCCATAGACATGTCCTAATAGGAAAATGGAGCAGTGTTATTTTCTCCTTTTTGTCAGTGTTAGTAAAGGAGGCTGAGGGGAGACATCATCGCTCTCTACAACTGCCTGAAAGGAGGTTGTAGTGAGGTGGGGGTTGGCCTCTTTTCCCAAGTAGCAACTGATAGGATGAGAGGAAACAACTTCACATTGCACCAGGGGAGGTTTAGATTAGATATTAGGAAAAGGGTTATCAATCACTGGAACAGGTTTCCCAGGGAAGTTGTTGAGTAACCACCCCTGGAGATATTTAAAAGATGTGTAGATGTTGTGCTTAGGGACATGGTTTAGTGGTGGACTTGGCAGTGTTAGGTTTATGGTTGGACTCAATGATCTTAAAGGTCTTTTCCAACCTAAATGATTCTATGGTTCTATTCTATGATTCTATGGTTGACGACTGTTCCCAATAGGCAGTATAGGCTAGGGGCTCTGCTTTGTAGAAGAGGTTCACATTCCATGGATGTGAACCATGATATGTCTCTTGCCATTTGGGGCATGCAAGTGGTGCTGGCCCTATTCAAGCAAGTCCTTAGGGCACAATTTGGATATCCCATACTTGGTGTTATGGTGCCAGATTCTTCTGGACATCCTGGTCCTGAAATACACTAGATAGTCTTTTCCACTCCTTTTTTCCATGAAGAACTGTTTTCATATTTAAGTCTGAACGATTTAATAAAAAAAATAGTTCTAGAGGTTGGAAATATTTGAAGGCAAAAGTTTAAATCTTCCTGTAGAAGCAGCTGCTGGAGCAACCATTTTCTAAATGTCATAAACAACAATGATGTAAATACTCAGTAAAGCCCTGCATTTGGACAAACATGCTGAACCCAACAAGAATACTGATGCAGCATGCAGGAAATAAGTAATCATGTAGCAGCTTCCTATAATTTTTTTTTTAGTAATTGTTTAAATAGTGACACTGATTGCTCAGTTTTGTAGTTACATAAAGGGGAACTAGAGCTGAACTGAGTGCCTTTTTTCAAAATTCAAATGCAGAATGAGCAGAGATGCTCTGAGTTACTCTGTATATGAGCAATTGATTTTCCTGGGCTTGTTTCTAATTATAATCCTCTTTTGTAATAACATTTTTAATTACTTTTTTGAGACCATAGTTATAGCTGGTAATTCTGTATTATACATACACATGTTTATTTATTTGCTTTTAAAAGAGAGAGCATACTTCCCATATCACTCATCTCATTTATTATTAATTATAATATTTTGCCTTCAGTCCTACTTTGGTAATGATACTACTATTTTGTAGTGTTAAAAATGAGACCTTGATCAGCAAGGCCAAATTGCTCACACTTGCAGATACTTGTGCATGTGCTAAATTATGGCTTGAGGGCAGAATTTAATCCTTTAATCATTTACAAAGACTGATACCTCCTCAGTCTTCCAATGTCATGTTAAAATCAAGGCAGACAGCTTATCAGTCATAACAAGAATCCTCCATTCAGTCACTGTGAAGGGTGTTACCATCTCAGACTCAAAAAAACCCTTAATTTTCAGTGAAGTAGCATTGTGTTTTGAGTCCTAAATGAACTTGCCCACAGTCTATTGAGAAAAAGGGAAGGCATTTTTCATGTGCGAATGAAAGAAACATGTCCATTTGTTATGAAGTCAGCAGCAAAACTGTGATGTAACAAAGGTTTTACTTAACACATGTACCGCATGTTGGAAGCGAAGAGTCTCCAAATACCAACATGCAGTTATTCAGCTTTCCAACTAGTCAGGATTATAGAGGAGGAAAAAGGATACTCACTTCACCAAGGAAGTCATTTGAGGAGAATCTGTCGTAATCCCAGACAGTCACTTCCAGTGTTTTCTTTTTCAGCTGCAATTTAAGTCAAAGGATAATTAACCTCATTGCCATCATAAACTTCACATCAAGTCTTTATGGTGGTTTCTATTCTTTATCTCCTCCTTGAACCCTTTTTCATAGTGACAGCTAGGTAGCTTTTGTCCTTCCATCAACCTATATCTCAGAGAAATAATTTGAGGCTATTATTTGTTATCAAGACAAATGGGCTTGTGCTTGGTCCTATTTAAGAATTTCCACAAGTTGTTTTTGACAGAATGCGTGTCCACTACCAGAGCCAAACTGATATTTTAAAGCCCCATTTTTGTATTTCTGCAGCTTTTCTAATCATCAAATCTGAGTTGTCTGAACCCAGACATTTCCTTAAAGTGCATTTGAGCGTGAATTTTGTCTGTATTATTTAAAACACCCCATTTACACAATCTCATCTGTGAAGACCAGGCTTGAATACTGTTTCAATTCAGTGTAGTCAATAGGGCTCTGCAAGTGATCCAGGCGTACAGGACAAGTTGTTCTGTTAGGTATTCATGACAGCCATCAAAACTCATTATCTGCAGACCTTGTTAAGCATGATAGCTGTGTCAAGCACCCTTTTTACAGGCTACGGTAAGAAACAAGTAAGGCTTTTTATATCACAAGATAGTGCAAGAAGACAAAGGAGCTGTTGACCAAAGCAGTTGACATTGGAAAGATTGACCTGAGTGTCATTCCTGGGGTCTGTGGGGACAGATGGGGAGAGGACTGATTACTGGTGTTGTGTGATGGGGCAAAAGGGTAGCAGGTGGCTGGAGAGGCAGTAGTAAATTCACATGGTTTGAAAGAGGGAAGGAAAAAATCCTGGGGGTATGAGGTGTCTCTAAAGTCCGGGTGAGAAGTTGCAAGTGAAGAACTTGTTGCACGCTTCCAAGCGTTACTAAGGAAAAGAGGACTCTTCACATACTTGAATACAAAAGGTCAGACCCAGAAATCTTATGTAATGACTGAGATCATTGTCCTAACAGAAGCAACATGTCACTCACTGCTCTGACTACTCATTAGCTGCTTGGGACAAAGAGACAACAAAGGATCAAGTAATTGTTCAAAATCATAAGCTATACCACTAACAATACATAATATATATACTTTCAAGGAAAACACTGTTTGCTGTTTACTTCCACTGCCCCTTGGTTTAATGCAACACAGATTCAAACAGTTCTCAAAAAGTTCAATAACTTTAAATTCCCTTTAAATGATAATTTAATCTCATTATTATGTATTTGAAATATTTTCTGCTCCCAGCCCACATTAGAAAAATGAGCAACTATGCAAAGTCAGAGTCTTCAAAAATCAAGTTTAAATCAGCATATCCTGGAAAACCAACACAAAGGGGAATTGTACTATTTTTAGCATCAACAATGTACTCTTAAAGTAGGCAACAACATGACTTGAAAGCTAAGATTAAAAAAAATATTTGAGAGCAATTCTTTAACCTTTCTCTGTTTTATTCCTACATAATTGGGCAACATTCTTCTTGAAATTTCTTTTTAAAAATATCCTGCAAAAATTAAGGAAAAAGTTGAATGAAAAGATTCTCTTATGAACATCCCTTACAGAATATTTATAAAGCTGAGTTCCTTGACTGAATAAAATTCCTTTTCTTTCGTGTTCCAAAGCGGTATCAAAACTGCAATGTCAAAAATATCCTGAAAAAATGAGTTGAGAAGCCACTAGTCCATGCTACTTTTAGCTTCCCGGGTGATATAATTTCCTGCTAGATGCTATACTATGTACTTTTACCCTTTAAAAAAGAGGAATAGGATAAATACTTTTCAGAAATGCATTGTCTCAATTGTTGCTATTTTGGGAGGGCACGTTGTCTTCTTGTTTCCAGTAATGACTGTGCAAGGACAGAGAGAAGAATGTATAGATCCAGGAAAGGAAGAAAACAAAACAAAACAAAACAAAACAAAGATTTGAAGGATTTTTGGTGGAAAGAGGAAAATGGAGAGGATTTTCAAGTAAACGCAACCTTACTTTGTTAGCTTCTTTGCAGTAGTATGATAATAAAACTGTGCTGAAAACTTGCAGTACCCTACATTTCTTTGCGATATCTATTTTAAGCCTCTTAGTTTAATAAAGCTTTTATAAAATATTATGACAATGAAGAACGATCAAAAGAGTTTTATTAGGCAGAGTGCATGAAATGAGTTTCAAAGAGGAGAAAAATTTGCTTTTCTGAAGATATATTTATGTACCACTATTGAAGGCAAAGAACACTCCATGGCTAGTGATTTTAAAATCAGCCATTACACCATCACAGCAAAATAGAGTTCTGCCTTACATCATCCAGTTTTAGGTCATGAACCCAGAAGTTCAGATCCCCATCATGAATTTAACCAACAGCAGTACTGAATGGGTTGCAGAAAACCACTATCCATCTGACTGTGGGTTTCTGCAAGTGGGCAATGTACCAACAGGAAAATAAGGAAGTGGCCCTAAAAGAAGGAAAGCAGTTTATACATGTTGTGAATCTCATCTGAGTTCCAAGCATATTATGAAGAAAATGTTACTAGGCTGCAACTAATTTCAGGCTTTGCCTTGTGGAAAAATTAAAATAAAAAAATAAATACAAGTGAAAAAATAAAAACCTACCTACTGCATGTGAACTCCAATTAGCTTTAGGCTGGTGTGGACAACCATCATTTAAAGAAAATGAAGGAATATGCACAAATTGCCAATGTGAATATTTTCTCTCATGGATGACATAACCAACACCACACATACAGAAGTGTCTGTTTCTTGTTTTAAATGTCTAGAGATGACTGGGATAATGCGGGTCCATGTAACTAAATACGCATTGCTTGAAATATTTAATACATATTCCTTGAAAATCTCATACAAGGATTTGTATGAGGAAAAAACCAACTTTAATGTGGTTTGTTTTTCTCCTATGCTGAAAGTAAATTCCTATAATTACTTCAGAAATACTATAAAACATTGCAGTCAGTTAGGATATTTGATGGGTGGAAATGAACGTGTTGTATTAGATCATGCATTATACTTATTTGTGTTTACATTCCTATTCAACATTTTATTGTACTCCTCTATATTGCTGTACTTCAGTCCATGGGAGGACAAAGAGACTTTTGCTTGGTCACTTAGAAACTTACTTTCTCTTGTCCAAAATATTAAGTAAGATCTAAGTATCAACACCTTACTGATTCAGAAGAAAGCTTTTCTTACTTTTGGAAATAAGGTATAGGCTCCTACATGACTCAAGGATTTTGAAAATATTACTCTTTCTAAATATATTACCTTCAATTTAAGGACATGAGCTATAGCAAAAGCTATTTGCTTTAATGAATTATATCTATCATTTAGGGAAATACTTTTATTTGCTTTCTGACAAGTAAGAAATAGAGGCAAACAAAGCCACACCTTATATTGTGGTCATACATTATACCAACAGCCTGACCAGCAACAGAACTCACATCTTTTGCCATCTTCTCCTTAAATCACTCTAACGCTTTCTTTTATGCTCTGAGTAGGTATTTGACTTGACTTAGCAATTATTGTACAATATTTGTAATATGTGTACTCGGCCTTCCTCTCAAGTTGTAATTATCTCCACTTTATTACTTAACAAAAACCTTAAATTACTAAATATTCACAGTTTAATTTATTTTTTCTCCAACTGTCAAAGTAGAATTTGCTACGTGCTAAAAATAATCATTCCGACCTTGAAAATGTCTGTTTCATTTCAAAGAGTGATCTATTTCCTATAATTATTTTCACTTTAATTTCAGCTAGGTTATGAAAGAGAAAAGGAAAATGAAAAATTGTACAACCAGCTAAAGTCTAGACAGTGACGTTAAAAGGACTATATTAGGAAATATTTAATAATACTTATTTGCTGCCAGCAAGCAACCCATGCTTTGATGGAAGGAAAGGAAATGCTTCTTTAAAGAAATAACATTTATAAAGATTCATGAATTTATGTTATGGTATGACTGCTAACTCTGTATAACAGTGTATGATGCAGTTTTGCTTGTTTGGTGATCAGAGCACTCATTCTCACTCTATCACAAATATTGTCTTGTACTTCTCTTTATATTCCTAACTATTTCGAAACATCCATTCATGAGGGTTATGAGTGCAAACGATATGGTGATAGTTCTTCAAACTGTAGAGGGTACTTATCATCAGCATGGAATTATTTAGTGATTTAGAAATGTGCTTTACCGTATATTCTCTAAGCCAGGGCGCTGAATTTTATAGGGGAAAAATCACTCACAATCTTAGCACGAGATACAAGCCATGAAAAGGCGTGGAAAGAAATACTATTCCCTGTGCACAGTTCTATGTGACAAGAGGACAAAATATACAACGTACGTGGTGCTCAGATGAAGCTTACACACTTAAAAGGACTGTGTAACAGTCTCAGAGGAAGGGAAAAGGAGGAGATTTGCAAATAGAAAGCAAAAGTTCAAAGAATTCAAGTTGCGACCTAAAGGTAAATTTCCTCAAATAATGGTCAAAAAACTGACATCAAAGGTATTAGGAGATTTTCTGTCATAAAAATCTCTGTCCAAGAACTCTTAGACTAAGATCATTATCCAATTTAAAATCACCAAAGAGCCATTCAATGTCCAACACCCAAGCACTCTTAATTACAGCTCTATGAAACGTTACAGCAGAACCTGGAAGCAAGTTAAGTAAATTGAAGAGCCTTTCTTAAATGGAAAGCTCAGTTTGGAAAAATTGCTAGGACTTACCAAACCTTTTCACAAAACCCAGAAGACCTAGGTCTTATATTGCAGCTAGACAAACATCACAGGCCTTTTTTTCTGATGCTTTCACTACCAATGAGCTACCATTATGCAAGCCTAAACGAAACAGCATGCAAAACCGAGCAAACCGTAACCACTATGTACAACAGGGCACCTCTGAAGTAAACCTGAGCTACTGCCTGTTAGGTTCAGATGTGCAGATTGCATGAGCAACCATGCAAGTCCCTCTGTGCGAAGGGTTTTGCTCCATGCAAAAATGAGTATCTTAATCTATGTTCCTTTCAATAAACAAGACAAATGAATAAGGAAATTTTAAGTTAGCAAGATAATATTGAGGTCTTAGTGTCGTGTTGGAGAAGTATATTAAGAACACTGGGAAATCTACTCACTGGGCTTCTTTAAGAAGTACTGAAAGATTAAATGACCTTGAAAAATCAAGTTGGAAGTATCAAGAACAAAACACTAAGAAAGGCAAAAAGATTTAGGATTAGGTACAAATCCATTATTCTATAAAATATACTTCATAATTTAAACAAATGGACTGATCATAATTTTGCTCATTACGCATTTTTCAAATGGTATAAAGTCTCTTTAAGAGGGGAGATGGAGAAAAAGAGTACTCAATTGCTTCATACTGCCTCAGTCAACCCTGTAAGTCAGTTAGGAAGCCACCAAGAAACAGAAGACTTCCACACCCTTCTTTCCTAGATGTGAGTTAAATCTTTCTGTAACAAGGAAATTAGATACCTCCTAAATTTTTTCAGGTGATTCATATTTCAAGCCCATTGCTGTAAATTGCTGCTAAATCTAAAATTCATAAATATTTTTGAGTAAGAAAATGGTAGGACCTGTGTTTTGTGTGAGCTTGCATGTCTTTTCGAAAGAAGAGTGACAGTGATTTCTGCATCTACTTCAGACACTTGCGCCTTAATTTATCCCCTCTCTGTATTCCATTATCATTCTTTAAATTGCCACATCTGTACTTATAAAATGATTATGTGTGTAATCCCCACAAATTACCATTTTTATGAGTAGAAGGGAAAAGAAAAGAGTATTGATATAGCAAGCTCTATCAGAGGCAAGGAAATAGTTCCAAATTTTCCCTAAATTTGGCACGATATTACAGTGGTTCACAGAATTGCCAGTAGCACTGCTCCCTTTGCAGTAAGCACTGCAGACCACACAAAGAATAAAGCAGCAAATTGCACTGAACAGTACTACCAGTCACGCACCTGCTCCATGGAGATATTTTTATAAATGACCGTCTGATTCCACTCAGGATTCAAGCTTTTCTGTACGTACTTAGTTCTCCGCTTATACTCAGCACTGAATTTGAACAAAGGAAGGAAACATTACATTAGCGATCTTTTGTTTCTTTCAATTCTAATGCAAAAACACACCCACAAATCAAAAACCAGAAAAAGAAAAGAACTGCATCTCCCATTTCTGCAACAGCTCAGGGTTACAAGAGGACAATGACAGCCTTTGGGTTTTTTTCTTTAGTACGTTTTCCTGACATAGTCTTTTGAAACATCTTCTTTTGACTCGTCAGCAGGCTAGCTCTGCCTACAACCTTCTCAACATAAAGCATCAGTCAGCACATGCACATACGCTTTGTTCTCTTACTGTAGGTATTGGGTTCTGATTATAAATTGAAGTGATAATGCATTGATTTCTTTTCCAAGACCATCCTCCTATTAGCACTTTAAAGTTGAATGAATCCATTATATTTATAGGTTGCAGTCTCTAATTACAGCAGTCCCATCTCACAAGAACGTTTAATGAATACCATGGGATAACCAATATCCTGTTAATGATAGAAACACTAATTTATTATTGATCCTGTTCTCTGCCTATACCTCTAACTGTACTGGAAACAAACATAGAAGTGCACCAAACTCAGTATTGTTTTTATCAATAGCCAAGAAAAAAAAGTTTGGCTGCATAATCTATTTTTAAAAATAATTGGTAGTGCTTTCTACTGTACTTTGCATTTCCTGAGTATGGAGAAAGCAATACACTAACATTTAACAGAATATGGATTCATCTAGCTCTGTGAGCTTTGATGTCAGATTTGCTTCCATTCCAATTTTAATTTAATATAAATTTTAATGGACATTTCAAAAGAGCTGGGCAGGAGAACATGAGAAGCTTTTAATACTTTGAAAACCCAACAAGATATAAGGTAAAGAACCTCTTTTTGCAGTCTGCAAGTCAACTGCCCTTTGTCTTCTGTTCAAAACTCCCCCACATTAAAGAACTTACATGCTATATCTATTACCAAATTAAATGTGCCCAGGACTGTTCCCCAGCACGAAGGCCAGATAACATAGAGTGATCTGTATCTGCCCTATTACACTTTGTTATGGTTCCCCTACATTAATTTTTCGTAGTGTGCTGTTCTCTTGATTCTCACTTCTGACTTTTGATTGAACTGTGTTTTCGTTCACACTGTGGCACAGTCTCAGAAGATGCATTCCAGGGACTCAGTTGATCAGCTAGTCACTAATCGTGTACCATGCACGGTATCAGACTGGACCAGGTCTGAATTTAGGTTATGTGAAAGACGCGTGTATTCTACTGACACGTATATGTCGATGTTGGGTCTTCAGCACCAGCAGATTCACTCTATAAACTCAATTCTACTGTGCAGTGCTCCTCGTTAATTATTCTGGAGTGTGTAGTGGTCGTCTTCTCCAAAAGGGGGTGGCCATATCCAAGCTGCCTACCAGACATATGTTTTAATAAAAGGAACTTGCAGTTATTTTTACTCTTTGTTTTTGCTCCGGTCATTCTACGCAGTTCCATTTATTTTCTTGCAAAACATGCTATGCACTGTCTTCCAGTTTACTGAAAAATGTGAAAGGCATTGGGAACTGTGAAACAAAGTATCTGTCCACCTCTGCTTATGAGAAGAAAGCAGCAGCTCTCTACAGTTCAATCAGTTCTGTCAGCCACGGCTTACAATGGTGTATTTTTTGAAAAAAAAAAAAAAAAAAAAAAATTCTTTTTTTGTGTATGTCAGTAAGAAAAGGATTAATTGAAATCTAAGGGGACCAAGAGCATATGAAAAAGAAACTCACACAAAGTTATTTCTTTGCATATCTTGGAAGGAAAGCTGAAATACAAAATCCAAATCCTTTTGGAAACTAGATTTTGATGGCAAATCTTACTCAGTAATGCACTTAGAAAGCACCTCAGTAGCCTTCTTTTCCCACTCTGATCTGAGAAAATCATGCCCATCACTCAAAGTATTAATGAGATTTGACTGACCCATATGGAGACATGGGACATGGGCAAGAGACAGCTGGGCTGGCAGCATCTCTCTCTCTCTGGGCTCACAGTACTCCTCAAAGGAATGTCTATTCTGATCAACTATTAATGAAATATTAACTTATCCAAACTTATCCTACACCCAGAGTAACCCACTTACTTGTTACCTTAACTTAGCCAGGATAACATTATACAGCTTGGGCTTGTCTAAATGTCATATGATCTACTGGTTTTAAGGAACTGATATACTTTAATCTTTTTGAAGAAAGTAGGAAAGGACTCTTTGCTCACTCAGCCAAGAAAACAACACCAAGACATATCCTTTCCTTTCATGGATTTCCTTTTGCAATATTACAACTTCATCACCTTTTCAAAGTTTCTGATTCTTTTCAGAAATCCGTGAGAAGGTGTTGAGTTTCAGAGCTGGAAGTGACAAAAGATAAATGTGTTGTTAACATGGTAAGTCTGGAGTATTTCCGGTGAAGTCCATAGAGTATCTGGATCTAAACTGGCAAGGGTGGTGTTAGCCCACATTCCTGTAATCTATGATCTGGATCTGCTGCCGAGGGAATCAGGAGACATTGACCACTTCTAAGGAGGTGCAGAACCAGGCTAAGGTGGATGACAGCTGAAGGTTTCTAGACCTCTGAAGGGAAGGATCTGGCAAATACATTAAGTTCATACCACCACTGCACCTCCCCCCAACAATCATGATTAACAGATGGAGATGTTTTAATAAAATGTATTCATTAAACCAGTCTGTACCTAGCATGAAATAGTTTGCGTTTAAAATTCACAGAGTATGTTGTGTCAAAAGGTACAAACTGCATTATTCTTTTATTGTTTCTCTGTGCTTCCCTAATTATAGTTTATTAATACATAATACAACTGAAATTACAATAAACAACAGTGTACTAGAATAACTGCACATAAAATGTGGAGTTTAAACACATTCTTGAAATAATTTTATTATCGAAGAAACAAGCTGATGATAGAGAAGATCTGATTATTAAAATTCATCCGTTGACTTGTTTGGTTAGGATTCTACTTTTAAACAAATTCAGAATTAGGGCTGAATTACTATTATTACATACTTAGCTTGGGCTTATATTAGCGTATCTTGAGAATGAAGTTTTGCCTTATATTTCCAACTCCAGGACAAACAAAGCCCTAGTAATTTCAATAACTAAAAATTCAACTTTGTTTATCATAAATAGCCATTTATGTGGTCAAGCAGCTTTAAAGGCAGCTGGGCAATTATCTAGAATTATACCCGGCTTTAATATTTATACACTGTGCAAGGTGTAGAGAGAAAAATATCCCATTTCGTTTCCAAACAGCGCCTGTTTCTTTTGGCAGTAACACCATTCAAAATCTTGATACAAGTTCACAGTTATTTATTTTGCAATTTTCAGTGAGTGAGAATGAATGTTTAAATCTCTCTGAAATAATTAAGGGCTACTAAAATGATTAGGATTGGAGCATCTTTCCTATGAGGAAAGGCTTAGGCACTTGGGTCTTTTTAGTCTAGAGAAAAGAAGACTGAGGAGGATCTTATAGATACTTATAAATACTTAAAGGAAGGGTGCCAGGTAGATGGGAACAGTCTTTTTTCAGTGGTGCCCCATGATAGGACAAGAGGTAATGGGCACAAACTGGAGCATAGGAAGTTCCATCTTAACATGAGGAGGGACTTCTTTCCTTTGCGGGTGGCAAAGCACTGGCACAGGCTGCCCAGAGAGGTGGTGGAGTCTCCCACACTGGAGACATTCAAAACTCGCCTGGATGCCATCCTGTGCAACTGCTGTAGGTGTCCCTGCTGTGGCAGGGGGGTTGGGCTTAGATGATCTCCAGAGGTCCTTTCCAACCCTGACCATTCTGTGTTTCTGGGATTCTGTAATTCTTCCAGACTTCAAAAAAAAAATTTTTTTGTCATTAGAGTTTGGCCCTAGAATATTAAGGGCCATTAATTACTTGTTGACAGTTCCTTCTAACCTGGAAATGGGATTCATTAGAGAATGAACAGCAAAACCACACTGCAATCACCTGTCATCAAAACTCAACAGAAAACTATAGTTCATCAAAATATCATGCACGCTTACCAAAATATCATGCACGCATACAAAAATGAAAGAATAAAATTGGAAGATAGTACACTCTACCTTGCATTTTGGACAACCATGACTTGTCTGCATACCCAGCGTTTATAGGGATAGGAACAAAGAGGAAGCAGTGTGAGAGAAAATGAGAACAGAGATGAAAGAAAACATGTGAATAATGTGTCGTTTCTAGCATCAGAATCAAAGGAAATAGAGGCATTAGGAAGAATAAGAAGTCTAGCATGGACTGAACTACAAATAAACTATGGATAGCAATTGAAGCTTCCGCTTTCAGAAACAGGTTCAGCACTTTTGAGAAGCTCTTCATTTTCATTATTCTCCAAAGCCCCAAGTTACATGCAAAACTGTAACACTGCCATGTTTTAAAGTAATTAAACCAAACAAAACTAAAATCCAAATTCTTCATAACTTGTCCACAAGTTTAAACCTATACTTGGATCTAGCTTAGACCTCTGCAGGGAGAATGTCTCCTTAGTTCAAAGTCTTATTTCTACATCAGTGAATGTACCTGTAAAATTACCAGTAAGACTGATTTGACAAACATTTTACAAGACAAGATTTAGGACCTGTTCCCATTATATCCAGTAATAGTTTTGGGCCCTGTGCCACTGAACAATATTGAATGCTGTATAGCTGGAATGAGCAAGCTACAACAGAATATGCACACCTTTAGTTGTACCATTCATGTGCTTTTAGCGGTGCTTGCCCATATGCCAAATGCTGAACTGTGACCTGAGCATCCACATTCCTGTTACTTTGAATAGAACAGAAATACAGATTTTTACTTGCATGGTCCTAGCCTAAGAATCTTTTTGGATGAGTGTGACTACACAAGCAGACAGGTTTGCAGGAATTTGTCTTTGCAATCTAAGGTCTGATCCATCAGCTTAGTTTTAGATACTGTCACTAAAGTCAGCAGGATTATTATAACCATGTATACTTATGCATACGTACGGCATTCTGCAACATCAGGGCACAAAAAAGAGTTATAATATTGCTGATACAGAACCATATCTTTTAAAGGAAATACTAATTAGATATTTGTAATTACAGAGCCTAAAAAAGTAATGGTCTGTGAAAAAGTGTTTAGTGACTTGTATAGTCATTAGATAGAAAATTACCAGAATTTCTAAAACTATATCTTAGCTCTTAAAAAAAAGTCCTAAAAAGTCACATGGAATGAATGTTTTCTGTCCAGTATTTCTCACCTTTGCTATTATACTACAACCTTAAATTTATCTCAGATACTGTAATTCTACATGTTTGCAAATCTGTCCCAAATTCAGAATGCCTTGAGCTGAAGCAATAATTCCATTTTAACCTTAACATGTAGTTTTCTACAATACGGAAAGTATTACACATATTTAGTACATTTCAGTAGAGTCTGTTGTTCTTTTAATACATATTTTTGCATGTAGTAGAATTTTTAAATGGGAACAAGGGGAAAAAAAAAGAAATCAATCTACAGGAATGATGATGAAGTCCCTGAAGTCATTAGCAAAGTATGCACATTCTCCTAGGAATAGGATCTGTCTATGAAAAATCCATCAATTTTCCTGGTGTTAGATTTTCTATAGGGATAACTCTCAATTCTGTATATTAGTGACAAGTAACAAACCCAAATTAAAAGAAAGTTCAGGTTAAAATTTCTCCTACACTTACCCTCTCCCTGGAAGAAGATAAACTTTAACAAAGGGGTCAGAATAGCCGTTGTTGTCTCTGGGAGCAAGGTTTCTTGCCTGAAGGATGTGGATGATAAGGTTGCCAAGGTGTTTGTCATAGTTGATTTGAAGCTGAAGAATGCATTAAAACACAGTAAGATTATTTTTTAATTTTATTTCCTAAATGAGTTTCAGACCTTCACTTTGGCTGGAAATATAAATACATTTTAGAAGTTTCTGTCTCTCTTTCCTGATGAGAATGAGATGTTTATGTTGGATCTTGAAACAAATTTTGCTTTCAAAGTCTGTCGCTATTCATTAGAAAAAGGAAAAAGCAGATGAAATTTGAACCTTGATATTATTCTGAGCAATAGCTATCTTATTGAGTAGAAGTCACACAAATTCTGACTACCTGGAGCCCAGGCCCGGGAAGGATGTTTTAATACTACGGAAAGACCCTTAGTACTAGTATAGGAGAGAGGGATTAATTAAGGAAAAAGACAGAAATATACAGGAAGTTAAGCTTCATTTATTCTGCTGCTCCCAGTTCCACTGTTTTGCAAATCTAGAGTAAAGTCAGTTTACATAAGAGATAACCCAAAAACTCAGCATTGCATGGAAATAAATACACTGCACTATGAGAAACTCACAGCAGTCTTTGCTTAAATACAGAGTTTGGGAATTTCTGAAGTAAACCACAATAAGTACCCAAAGGTTAAAGGTCAGAATGAATTTCACTACATTTTTAGCCTGTTCAGGAACAGTAGCGTTTTCTGTTCTTCTGTTTGTATTTCACAAGCCAACATTAAAGACAGGCAAAAATCAAGAACTGACTTACATTAGTGACATTTCAAGGGGTTGGAGTTGAATAAGAAATGAGTTAATGGAGATTGTTCTTTGCAAACTTATTCATCAGCAAAATGCAGCCAGTAGCGACAACAATTTACACAGCAAAAACTACATATTTACCTGAATTTCTCCAGTGATTGGATGGGAAGCAGACTTCGTAGTTTCCGCGGGCTGCCACATTAAAATACATAAATAAATACATAGGCACACACTCACAAATATACGCATATGCATATTGGAAATAATACATTTTTTAAGTTGAGTTTTTAAACAGGTGTTGTTTATACGGCTGTATTGCCACATATTTTCAAAAACTGTTTAATTGTCTCCAATTTGTATGCTCAAAACTAGTAGTTATGGAGTTTCAACAGCACTTAAAGTCCAGCCCAGCCTTTTTGATCAGCCTTCGTGCAAGTACAGAATCAGACAACTTGAACATCAAAGTCTTTACAGTCTGAGCACACTGGTCACACAGGGAAGCATGGGGAGAAAAAGACACGCAGCATTAACCCTGTCTAACAAAAGTGAAGGTTGCAAAGAGAAACCAAATACCAAGTCATGTACAACACAGCCATATTTCTACTGAAAGGCAAAGGTTACACTAGTTTGAATTGAGTTTAGGTGAAAACGGCTAGAAAGAGTGGAAAGAATGGTATTAAAACTGAGTGATGTGTACAAGTGGATTTCACAATTGCAAGCCATCTCATATAATAGTTTTTGCTTTATTCTGTGTTTTCTGATAATCAATTCAGCTACACCACTTTATCTTCAAATTCATCCACACACTTTCCAAGACATGAAATTTAAATTTTCTGTCCTCCCCTTTACAATGCTGTAATTGTGCTTCTTCCTCCCTGTTCTTTATCACTGAGCTTCTGTAGGATGCTGAGAAAAGCAATAAAATCCTTGGTGTCTTTTTATTCCCTTTTTGTTCCCTCCTGTTTCTTCGTAGTTGGAAAGTAATATAACCATTTGCTTCAAATCCTGGCCTCTCGAAAATATGCTGTTCTGTTAAACGGTGGTGCCCTTGAGCGACTCTGGACCTACCTCTAATCTGCAAGCCATCAGTCAAGAAAGAAAGCTCTCTCTGGTTCAGTAGCAGGATTTGAATATTTTTGCATTCTCTCCACATCTGCTTCCTTGGTTGATGCAGCAGAAAACAAAGGATGCAAACAAGGACAAACTTACTGTTCTCTGAAGACTGATCTGGAAGTCATCTTTTCCTATTTTTCCAGATGTGACCAGCAGCCTGACATATTATTCTGTGTAATTAGGTTTTCTTTCATGTTCTAAGAAGAGTAAAACCCACCTGCCTCTTTTGTGCTGCCCTATCCTCCAAAAAAACCCTTAAAGATTTTCTCAGGATGTTTGATATGAATTATTTTAAATTAGGCCAATGCAGAGCCCAAGTGTCCCAGACCAGAGCATGAAGGTAAGGTGGTGCACTACCCTTTTCAGGTTTGTGATGAAGAAACATCTGCACAATCACTCAGATCTGCAGATCAGAACTAGCCAGAGAAATCACAGCCAAACACAAATGCAACAGAAAACAAGGGAGAGACCCAGCCCAAACCTGCCTGTTATATAGTTACACTCACTGTCCTGTGTGGCCTTATTTTTGTTCAGTTTACACGCTTTACCTCACTTTCTAGATGTGTTTCTTTATGAACACAAACTTTTTCAGAAAAAAAAATGTCGATTTTTCTGGAAATGCATGTGCCCCTCAAAAATAATTCTCGTGGAAAATTTTTAAATCAGCTTTTCTTGGTACCTTACACAGCTGTTAAAGAAGTTTAATCCTTCTAACAGCTAAAATAGGTCATCAAAAGTTTATAAAATGTTCTGAGTCTTAAATGATATTTTAAATTGATAGCAAGCTACTCTTAAAATTTGTTTGGTCCTTGAAAGAATATTCAAAGAGAGAATTTCACTCCTTTTGGCAAAGACAGAGACCTACTTGAGCATCATGCAGACTTTCAAAATAGGGCTTAAATGGCTAATATTTCTCATGCTTTAACTCTAAAATGGATTTTATTATACTTTAATAGTTCTGACCTCAGTCTACACTAGCACTGACAATACTGACAATGCTACAAAATAACATGGAGTTAGCTGTGCTGTGGCTACAAAATCACTGCCAAATAGTCTAAATGCTCTAATTTTTCCAAAGTTTGAATAGTAAAAATAATGAGTGTGTCCGCTCCATATATCACATAATACAGAATGCATTAGTACAGATACTGTAGAAGGAGTTCAGAGAAAAGGGAATGGGCATGCCAAATTTGTGTGGGAATTTCCAAAGGTGGTTAAAGTGGAGTTCCCTTTAGCCATGCAGTTACTTTGCTTTCATCTACTTGACTGTAAAAAAAAAAAAAAAGTGTATTTTTGTTTCAATATGATTGTTAAATCTCTGTATACAAGGCTGTGATTCAGCATATTAAATATTTTGTTTTCTCTCTGATGTCAGCTGATTTAAAACCGACCATGAAGAACTACCCAAATATTTCAAAGAAACATGAATAATTTAGGCTGAAAGAGACCTCTCAAGGTCATCTGGTCCAACCCTCAGCTCAGAGCTGGGCCAACTTTGAAGTTGGATCTGGACTGAAAGGCAGAGATGCAAATAAGTATCTTTCTTTATCAGGGCCTCAGTGAGGATTAGTTTGCAAAGAAGGAAAAGCATTTCACTGATGACTTCTGTAGGAGCTAAAGGATCTGAGGATTTAGAAAAACAACCCATTCTTCAAGATACAAAGACAATTAAATGTTTCTATACGGCATTTATATCCTGGATGTAATCTGCCCCGTAGAATGATCATGCATTTACATTACAAAAGAAACAGGTCTGCACAGAGTATAGTCAGCTCGAGGCTCACGAAGGTTAAATCTCTCCTGTGATGGCTAATCTAATTTCATTTTAATTTCTTTTGACACTCCCTGCACCCTGTGTAAAAGCTCGTGCTTTGTAATGCCATCACACCTGCTGGAGGAGGTTGTCATTACCCATGATGTGAAACGTGTTAATGCCAGGCTCTGATGCTATGCACTATCACTCTCTGTAGTACTGGGACAAAGCACTAAATATGTGAGAATCGGCACTGCAGAATATCAAAGAGACTCCCACAACATTTCTGGAGTGTATATTCTATACAAAAACGTTAAAAAAAAAAGAAACAAACAAAAAAAGATTTTACTGCTAAAAATAAGAACAGTAACAAAAACAAGATGTAGGCAGTTTGGATATTTAGTCTGTCATGATACTTTGGCAAGGCTGCAGCCTGCCTAGAAATGCTGTCAGCCCAAGGCAGAGAGCTTTTCCAGAAAGGATGAGCAGTAGCTTTCGCTTCTAAGAGAGCTCAGCACCATTACAAACTTGGCCTGCAGTCAGCGAGCAGAAACCATACAAGTCAACAAGAGCTACGGTTGTTACGAAAGAAATGCCTCTCAACGTGATTTTCCGAAATAAGCAAGAATGTTTTAAATATTTACCTGATTAGTTTTGACTTTTGCATCCCCTACATAAACGCATTAGTTTTAATAATTTTTTGTTTTATCTTTATAAGCCTCCAGCTGAATTTTCACAGAAGATTACTAAATCCTCTGTGAAGCAGGAAATGAAATTTATGCATCTAACTTCAGGTGACCTGCTACAGTGCCGAAGCTGGGAACCCAGCTTCTCATGTGGCCTGAGAGAGGCGTCTCTCCAGGATACGCTGCGCATCAAGGATTTATGGATCTCCGTACGCTATGCAGTGAATCCAGGAGTGCGACTCATCTAACCAAATGAAAGGGGTTTCAGCGTAGACAGTGACACCTGCACGAAGAGCCCTGCCCTCTCCTTTCTGCGCAGCGCATGCGCCTCAATGGCAGGTTTCATCCAGTCTCACGAGTTCTACTTCAGAAGTGCATGATCCCTGGTAAAGATAAAGCACATGGCAAACTAACTCATATGTAGATGTATACAATATCCAGAGTAAGGTGTAATGAAACCAACTGTTCACCTGACAATTAGGCAATTCTGCCAGAGCCCTGAAGTTAGGTGCAGTAAATTTCGACATATGGATTTAACTTGTGCATCGTAGACCTGAATTAGTTCATAAAACATCTACGGGAATTGTGGCAAGACAGAATTACTATCCAAAACTAATGGACTAATAAATATATGTACAGTTTTTGCTAAATTGCTTGATGAAAGAGATTTTTGTGTTTCCTCTCACATGAAAGTTACATAAGCATATTGAAGAGCTATCTAAAATGATCAGGCACCATTTGCTGGTTTTTGTTTGTACAACACTTAACACATTTGTAGTTCAAATCACAGTCCTAGCTTCAACAGCACAAAAATACAAATGTAACAATAATGCAGTAGGAACCTGACAGTCCCAAGAAGGAGTAAAGATACAGAGAAATAAATAACTAGAAAGCATCTTGTTGGCAATGTGAAGCTTTGTTCCCAAGAGTAAACCAGTAAGAACCTGGGTATTCAGGATAGCAATCAGCTTTAGCTATTTTGCTAATTGCTTAAGCAAAAGCAGTCTGTGCAGGACTGATTTTCTCTTCAGGTGTTAATTTTTTTGACACAAAATGCAAAAAGGTGACAGGTGACTTTATCATCTAGTTTCCGGTTTCAACTGTGAAAAAATGCTACTAAATTCCCACTGTGCCTTTTCCAGGTGCGCAGGTGGGTGCACAAGGAGAAAGAAGTTCAGCTGAGAAATGGACAGGATGTGGCAAAGAAAATGAGAAATTATGCTTAACAAGTTCACAGGAATTAACTAGCGACAAAACACATTTTGATGGTAAATTTATTTTTCATTCTTTCCCTGGCTTTCAGATAAATGCTTAATATTGCTATAATTATTCATAGCTTGTAACACTTCCAACAGGAGCTTAGTACAGAGAGGGAAATTATGGTCTTAGTGATACCAGCTTCTTCTGTTGAACTAGTACCTCACCATCATGTAGGATGCACTTAAAATTCAAAAGCTACAAAGAACGAAAAGGGCAATTATTTTGTTTAGAAACAATAATATTAAATTTGAGAAATGTATTTTCAGAAAGGGCCCAATCTTTTATGACCTTGAATAAATTGCATAAACTCCTTTCCTTGTGCCCAAATTCTATATCTTAACAGTAATACTCATCACTGTCACGGAAATGAATTCATCAATATGTGCTGTGATTCCTTGCAGCACTAAAGAAGATAAATAGGCAGTTTCTTCTTGTCATCAAAATGTTATTGCCGCATAACTGAGAAGTTTCTTACCTTGCTGCTATGCCGCTTTTTGCTCACTGAGGGAGAACCAGGTTGACCAGGGCTGGGAACAGCACTGGAGGCAGCAGAAGTGGTTCCAGAATGAACATGAGATCCCTTTTCCACTCCTGAGGAAGCAACTAGAGGTGACTGCTGTAGAGAAACCTTTTGGAGCTCTGCAGCCAGCTGCTTGGGATCAACCCCTGGGGACTTCGCTTTATCTACTGGATTAAAGTAAGAGAGCTTTGTATTGATAATTGCTAGCACATTCAAATCCATCTTGCCAGGGTCAAAACGCAACCTATAAAACTAGATGTCTCCCCCCCACCATCAACATTCCAATTGCAATCTTTCTACTCAACACTTTATCAACTAGTGCTACTCATCTCACAAGATTTCTCACAAGGTTATTCTCTAGCTGAAGAAAAATAGGCCTTGCTGATCATGCTGAATCATACCAGAGCAAATTACAGTTTTAAAGACTGGCCTGTGCTAACTTTCATTGTTTGGAACTGGTCCAGTTTCACCAAGTACCTGAACTCTGTTATAACAAGCTTTAATCTCAACTTTTTCTCTTTTAATCAACTGGACATTCAATAGGATTGAATTCTGCTCCTGAGATGATTTATACAAAAATATAAAGAGCTCAAAACTTTAGCACCACAAATTAATCAAAACAGTAAAATGAAAACAAATGAAGAGTAATAGCCCTGATTCATCTTTCCTTATTACACATGCTGGTGTGAGGCATCTGTGGTAGGAGTCTGATTGCTCTCCCTGCTGCCTGGGAATGAGGGGGGAGAATTTAGCCTTTGTAGACGGCAATCTCCACTTAATAGAGAAATGGGGTCAAGTAAGTTTCATATGTGCCTTAAAGTGAGTAGGGTTAAAACCAGGTTCAGCTTGCTTCCCAGGTTCTCAGAAGTATGAGAGGTTTAAGGCAATACATTAGCCTTATCCTGCCTGCTAGGCTGTATTTGTTTTTTATTTCTAGAGTGAATGGAGATTGTTCCTTTCCAAAGCACAAACAGTTTGCAAAAACTCAGAGGTAATGGCAAGAAATACTTGGTTTGGTGTCCACAAGGGACTGCAGAGTTGTTCCAACTCAGATACCACTACAAGATTGCTAGACTAGGAGGAAGCATGCCTGCAAGAATGGGGAAATTTACTTTTATTTCTGTTTTTTTCTCATTTTGAGTTTTCTCCATTAAAACCAAATATTGTTTATTCTAGCTTCTGTCTTTTTTCAGTGTCTATAAATGCCTTTGGTGTTTTTGATTTGCTTGCTAAGAAAAAAAATGTGGGTAGCTCTGCCTCAAAGCTCTGTCAGACTCAGTGTTTGCTTTCAATTAGTATCAATAACATCCACTTTCAGCAAAAGGTAGCTTGATGGTAAGTATATTAATAGATGGGAAGAGTTACATGGTCAGAAAATGGAGGATTTGATCCAGGTAATGTGTACTGATTAATAAAAGAGCAGCCACAAAACTACCGAACTCAGAACGGACCCATGAGACGTGGAGTGAAACACTCTCTTAATCTGCACTGAGTTTACTGAAGGGCTGCATTAATGGTAAGATAGTGGACGTTGGTTCAAAGTTAGATCAGATATGACTAATACCATGACTGGAGTCTGCAGTCATGGTATTGATTGAACAGAAGGGAATCCCCCTAAAAGCACTGCCATTTTAGAAGTCACATAACAAAACTTCACACGGAGTACTTCCTATTGCAGCCCTGTATCTTAGTAAATACTGTATTTTCATCCCTAAGGCCACAAGCCTTGTATTAAGCTAACATAGGCCTTAGGACTTGTGTTTTATTTGGACTTGCTCCAGAGTGCCAGGAGCTTTCTTTTAGCTTGTCTGGCTGCAACAGCCATTGTCTAATGACCATATAGCTATGACCTTAATTTGTCTGAGTTACGCTTCACCTTGTATAATTGCACAGTTTAATGTACATTCTTAATAATTTTGATATATAAAGGCACAACATTAATTGCACTATGGAGACTGAAGTATTTCTGACTCCAGATTAATGATGCAGCTTATAGGAGCACAGGCCAGGGGTGACAGCAGAGTGCTGCAAGGTTTGGGCACAGGAGGATAGCTGAGGCCCCAGGGCTACCAGCGGCTCACGGGTCAGTTACTGACACTAGTGCAAACTTGGGAGCTGGGCAAAATCAATTTTAGGGGTGCCAGAAGGAACAAAGAACAAGAATCTATCACATGCAAGTGTATGATATCCACTCAAGTCATAGGCAATGCAGAGCTGCTGACTGGTGAGGAAAATACTTATAAATACTTAAGGGGAGGGTGCCAGGTAGAGGGGAAGAGTCTTTTTTCAGTGGTGCCCAGTGACAGAACAAGAGGTAACGGGCACAAACTGGAGCATAGGAAGTTCCATCTTAACATGAGGAGGAACTTCTTTACTCTGAGGGTGGCAGAGCACTGGCACAGGCTGCCCAGAGAGGTGGTGGAGTCTCCCACACTGGAGACATTCAAAACCCGCCTGAACGCCGTCCTGTGCAACTGCTGTAGGTGTCCCTGCTGTGGCAGGGGGGTTGGACTTAGATGATCTCCAGAGGTCCCTTCCAACCCTGACCATCCTGTGATTCTGTGAAAGAGCAAGGAACGAAGCATGCTAGAAAACAGATAAAAAAAGCTGCTTGGGAGCAGCTCCTGAAGTGAAAAGGAAGGAATCATCAACATCATTCACCTCCCAGCAAGGAGGAGTCAAAAACTCTCACCACAAACATCACGCTCCTCCTGGGACACTGTTGACTTGCTGCAATGCCGCTGGAGTGAAAGCTCTGCCCACCCGGCCCAGAGAGCCGCCGCCAGAGGGGGAACATTATGCCACAGTTTTCTGTGGCGTGTATAGATGAAAGGGTAGCTAGCAGGAGGTTTTCCCTGGATAACAAATGTTAGCTGCAGTATTGTTACTGAGATTTCCTTTGTATTAATTAGATAGTGCAGACTGTGTCAGTATGGATTGAACTAGGTGTAGATGTAGCACTGAGGGACATGGTTTAGTGGTAACTTGGCAGTGTTAGGTTAACAGTTGGACTTGATGATCTTAAAAGTCCTTTCCAAGCAAAACGATTCTATGATTCTGTGATTCTATGATTCTATGAACTGGGCTAATAATAATAATCAACAACAAGTGCTCGGCTTTGTGTATAAGGTGTGGTCCCCTTTCTGCCCTTGGCAGGGTTTGGGATGTAACACCTGAGCTTACAATGCCATTATCCTAGCTTATATCACATCCAATTTTCAGCTGCTATCCAGTCCTATAACATGAAAGCAACAGCTTGCCGCTCACCTGCCTTTACCGGCTCGTGCAGCTCCAGGTGCTGGGGATTCTCAGAGTCTGAGAGCATATTCAGGTCCCTAAAGAAAGCAATAAGAAGCCTGAGACAAAAGAAACTCTTTCTTCATACCCTCATTATTGTATCAAGTAGATAAATGAATAGTGGTTCATGACAGAAAGCAGCTCCCAAGCGTGACCCCTTCTTAGCTGATACATATTTGCAATGCTGTTAAAGAGCTGAGAAGAAAAGGTTCTTTTAAGGTGAAATCTTTAATGGATTGAATGCAAGTTTATACATTTCTCATGATGTTTAAATGACTTTCTTCTAAAGGATACAGATTTCAGTAAAAGTCAAGTTAGTGCTAAATTACCATCTTTTTCTAACCCCAGTAAATTCAGTGAATTGTATGTGTGCCAATGAGAGGAGATTGTGGCCTAACAATGGAGATATCAGTGTTTATAAAAGCATAATTACTAACATCTGCCTCCACTTATCTTTCCTTATGACTTTAGAAAGAAAAAAAGAACAAACAGACCTCCCACACTCACAGTGAACTCTTGCTAATTATTACATTGAAGCTTCGTGCTAACAAAGGTTCCACCTTAACAACTGTAAATTAAAAAAAAAAGAAAAAAAGCCATGAAAAGCCAAAAAAAATGGAAACAGAAAGATGGGGAAAAACTCACAGTCTTACACATATTTCTGCTTCCCCACTCTGTTGAATAATAATGCTCTGGACTTCTTCATAAGTTTTCCCAGTCAAGGGGATGCCATTCCATTCCAGCACCTGCATTCCTAAGAAGGCAAAACAGCATGAGGTTAAGTGCTCAGGTTTTGACAAAGGCATCAGAAAGACTGCTTTGACAAGAAGTTCTGATGTGACATTCAGTGAATGTTGTTTAAATGGCACAACACATTAGCAAAGCCCTTTCACTTCACACAGATCAGACTGTTGAGTGTTATTGTCCCATCAGCTATAACTTACCTGTTGAAACAAGTCAGGAGATTAATTCCTTTCTGATACAAACTACACATGCACTCTCCACAGTCTGGGTTGCATGATATTGAAAAACTTTTTGCAGTATCAAATACATGCACACCTACCAATATGGCAAGAAACCAAAACATTTTATATATCAGACGTTTCCTGGCCAGCCATGGTCTTGGAAGATAACTGTTCCCTACAGTGGCACATTGCTGTTAAGAAGCTGAGCCTCCAAATGGGACTAAATTTGTGAACATTATTTGGTAATTCAAATACTTTTTCTCTACTTTGTCACTTAAGAAAATACACATGAAGGCAGTTGGACAAACTGATTTTAAATGAAAAATGTACCTCCACATTTCAAACATCAGCCTGGAAATATTCAGGTTTAAATTTTTCTTCCATATCTTTTCTTATGAAAAAGTGACAAAACAGCTGAACATAATTCATTGTGGAAGACAGGAACAGACCTATGATAAACAGGCTGAAAAATACTGTATACTGATCTAGTCTGTTGTGTCTTCCAAGTATCCCAGGACTGAGCCAGGAGACTCGGTATGGAGCAAGGTATCACTATAAGGGAGTTTTATACTCAGTATTTGCAGAGGCAATCCCTCTGTAAATCATGTGAGGTGTATTCTGATAAGATGAGAAATATTTTGGTACAGTAAAATGTTTACAAAAAGCAAACTGTAGATTCGTATCTGGGAGTTACAACTCAGGTTCTGAGAACTGCATTCATATTTTGAACTAGTTAGTCATAAGGATGACTCCAAAGAGATTAGCATCTCGCTAATGTACAAATGTCAAAATCCAAGCCTCAGGCTCTAGAGGAAAAAAAATGCTTAATGGGACAAGATACTGAATTCTTAATAGTCCACTAAAAGCAATGTATTACAAAACATCTGAAAACCACATCATCCACACAGCAAGGAAAACCACAAACACTTAACTTGCTACCACTTACACAGATAAAACCAAGTCTTCACCTGGGTCATATTTTTATTTCAAAATCCTGTGCTGTTGCATATAACAAATGGGAAAAACAATGAAGTGAAATGCGGAGATAATCTCATAGGAAAACAAGCTGCTAAATAAAATATAATGAGAATTGTTCGTGGAATAAAGCAGATGAAATTATTTGACAATGAAAGAATATGAGAAATAAAGACTATAATTTTCTATTACAAAATTTTCTATAGGATTCCATGAATTAGGATTTGAAATATCAGATCTGCTCATAACGTTTCTCAGTAACAATTTATCATTTTGTTTGCAGTAGTTTACAGAAATACAGACTGTGCAGAATGACTAAGAAGTGATGCTTAGAAGGCAGTAAAGCCAGCTGCCTAGTGCCAAAATAGATTTGTCTTTTCCTAAAATTTAATCCCTTTCATTTACCAGCCATCATTCAAAAGCACGATCTTGCTTTTGCTTGTTAGAGCAGATCTGCTTTTAAGCTCAGTTCCTCTGGAATAAAGCAGCAGTAATTAAGAATAAATGCAGCTCCCCCTGATTTTCTGCCACACAGATACAACAGCATGCGCTCTGTCTTTAGAAGGCTTCTAGAAAGGAAGGAAGGAACTGACGTTATTTTTGTTTTCCTGTCAATGTGTGCCCTCATAATGCTATTGTGGCATAGGATGTTGAGTAGGACAGTACGAACCTCTTGAGTAAGCCAAACCAAGCCAAGCCACTGCTTCTATGTAACCACTTGAGAAAGTGGCTAAAATCCTTGTGTAAAAAAAAAGAGCTTTGCTGACAAAATGCGTCCAGCTACCATCCTAAGTTTATCACATCCTGCTTGCATGGCTTCAGAAGAAAAATTACCAGGGGAGCAGTAAGGCTATCATCAACAACTTGCTTTAATTTAAAAGACCAGCGGGAAGAGGCTAGCTGAGTACTGCTGCAGTGTTGGGATTTGGAAATCAAGTCTCATTTCCACTGGTGAGAGTTTCACTACTGAGTGCAACGGCACCGCAGTCACTCACTTGGTCAGTAAGGCCAAGCAGACGTGAACAAAGCAGCAAACCAAAGGAAATTTAATCTCAACAGCCTTGGCTCACACAGAGATCCATTTAAGCTGTCGGTATAGGGGTATATTCTTTTTATTGGCTGCCTTGTGGATTCATGAATGTTTAAAGTCAAAGCAATTTAAACATGACTTAATTGATCTGACTGATAGCCCTGGGGACTAAGGAAAAAGTTTTTAGGCAAGAACCCGATTTTTCTTTTCTTAAGGAGTAACAGCTAAATACCCTTCGCTGGGAAAAAAAAAAATGTTACAAAGAAAACCTTTAGGAGGAATATGAGTCTAATCAATGAAAAGAGAAAAAAAGTACCGAGAAATCACATGAGACTGGTAATAATAAAGTTTTTTGCCTAAAAACCAATCACACTCTGTAACTGGACTTTGGTAGTCAGGACATGCTATCCATATTTCCAAAACTTTGTATATGTCAAATCACCAGCTTAGTAGATAAAAAACAAACAGGAAGATGAGAAAACTTACATTGCTCCATGACAACTCTGCTGACTGAGGAAAAACTAGTAATTGCCCTCATAATCGAATCTATAATTTCTTCTAGCATCTTTTTTCTTTTTAATTTTATTGGGATGGCTACATCCTGTACTGATGGTGAGCAACAATTTATTTTTAGCTTTATCAGCTCCCACAGTCAGCAGATCAGCTTTGTACATCAAGACCTCCTCCCTGCTCCACTAAGTGTGTTAACACACATGATTTCCTCAATCTTTTTGGTATCTACTTTATGATGACATTTAGAACCTGGAATCGGAATAAGTTTATAATTTTCCACTGATTACAAGATGATTATTCCAGAGAGGGAACCTCATACATTCATAACTGCCATGGAGATATCTACATTTAGCTAGATCGATACCATTCTTTCCCTTAAAAAAAAACATGCTACAGTCCTGTTGTATTGAAAGAGAGAAAGAAGCCTATTGTATCCATATATTCTTCCATACGCATCTGTTACTGGCCACAGTTGGAGATGTTATCAAAATCTAAGCATACATTTCCCCTGACACAGTATAGCCATTGTGTTCTTCTTCATAAGTACCAAATAACTATCTCAAAGTATCCTGTATTTGTTATCGTTCCTGCTCTCAGTGCTTAAACTAAGATCTTGCTCCTGGAGGCAGGGTCAGTGTTTATGCTGCAGAAGTGAGGAAGGGCCCACGTTTCACCAAACACGGGAAGGGGAGGGTGGAATTTTGTTGTATTGCATTATATTTCCATACTTAACACATGCAGCTTAATGCTATTCAAGATTGCCAGGCTCTTTTAGCAACTACTAAAGTGTTAACATTTACTATTTTCAGGCATGAGTAGGCCAATTATCTGATAACAATGAAACCTGAAAACTCTGCAGAACAGATTTCCTTTTCAGACATTTTGACTAGTCATTTGACAGCTTGTGAAATGGAAGCTAAGTACTGCTGAAACTTGAAATCTGCTTTCAACAGTGGGGGGTCAGGGACTATGAAGAAGTAGCTTCTATCAGCCCAGGGATGAAAGTACTTGAAATAATTACCTGGGGTCCCTGGGGAGCATTCAGCATGCTGGAAGATCTGTGAAATTTGGGGGAAGAGAGTTTTTGGGTAGAAAGTTTTAATAATGTGGAAAAAAGATGAGTTTGGTTTCAGACCTAGGGCCAGACTTAAGCTTACAACACCATATACAATTTCTCAGGAGCCTGAGTAAACCTGTGTCCAAATATGAGGAGTTGGTCTACTGGAACTTCCTCGGAGTGACCACATGGTTAGAACTGGTAATCTTCTGCTGATAATTTTTATTGCTTACTCTAAACAACTAAGCCCTCTAATTGCTGACTATTTAGCATTATAAACATCATATGTGGATCAGCTGTCAGGAAAAAAGTGCTTACATAATAGCAAGGACTATGTGGGTATTGCTCCCTGTTCAGTCTTGTGAAATGTTTTACAGCTGCTCAATCAAGTGCAAAATGCAGCTCACTACTGATGTTCAACTCCCTGTGTAAAATAAGGTACTTTGAAATCTTAAATGTTTCCGTATGTTTACAAGTATTGCAAAATTGCCAATTGTCCAGAGAGGTTGTGGAGTCTCTGTCCTTGGAGGTGTTCAAAACCCAAGAGGCCACAGCCCTGGGCAACCTGCTCTCACTGACCTTGCTTTGAAGAGGGAGCTTGAACTAAGTGATCTCCAGAGGTGCTTTCCAGCCCCAACTATTCTGTGATCCTGTGTAAAATTGTTAAATTTTGCTTTATAGACTATGCTAACATTTTATTCATATAAGCTGTAGCTCTATGTACCAAAGAAAGCAGAAATAGCTGATTCTAGGGATACTAGACCTGCATTGTGATATCCATAAATCATTCAGAATGCAGTTTCATGAATTAACTGATTTGGTCTAACCAAGGAATAATGAATTCAAACTCCTGTACTTGAGTGGGTACGTACTCAAACCATTTATCTGCTTTTTCATGAAGAAGAGAAATATTTAGTAAGAATGAAAAAGTCTGCAATATCAATAGATCCGCAATTAGTTCCATGGATATTTTTGAAATCTGTGTGGGTCTAAATCTCATAACTTCTTTTAAAATCTTGGTTTACATTCAATTTTAAAAGTTAGATATAACTGCATTCTGTATCATGGAACACAGTATTTAGGAGAAACTTAAACAAAACCAATTGTTCTTTGTTCTCCTACTTTTTAGCACAGGTACTTTGATGTAGTTCCTTTGGGTAGACTCTGCTCTCATTAAGTAATGATGAATTAAACTAATCAGCTGTCATCCTATTTAAAACTAAACTGTAGGAAAGATCTGAGAGCTGACCAAGTGAATTGTATTTTTGCCTCTTTAGGAGTTATGATAAAGAAAAGGTATCTAAGACAGACTTAGAGTGATCAAAAAATACTATCAACTATGGTCTTGATCCAACAAATAACTAAATACCCTTAATTTTCAAAGTATTTCCTACCACTGAATTTGCTATGCTATGGTGATACAGAAACCTTGACAGTAAAATTGTTGCTTTTAATGGTTAATAGTGAAGATTAGATGATACCATGGTTATGTCAAACATATTAACCTAGAAGCTCTTCAGGAGTGGATCTCTTTAGCACATATACAACTCACGTTCATGGCCAATGGTTTGAGGACTGTTTCTTCAGAGATGTTGTTCAAGGACTGTGGCTGTGAATGCTCCCTGCCATGGACCCAGACACTGGTTCTCTTTCTACTTACACTAGTTGGAGGAATTCCATTAGCTTTACTCCTAACTCCCATTAATGCAAAACACTGATGCAAATGCTCTTTTAAAAAATCAAATAATTAGATATGGACCAAACAGTAGCTTAGGACCAGACTTTGCTCTGTATTTGCGCACAACAGGAGTGACACAGAGTTTAGAAATTTTATGCAAATGACAGCTTTCCTCAAATGCTAGTACTAGGAGTCATTCAAAGCCACAACCTTGGACTATTTATAATATTGTGTTTTCATACTCAGAAGAGTTTTCAGGAGAAACACATGCTGCAGGAGAATACCAGATAAATGACTACTTTTTCTCTGAAGTAAATCTCACACCAGGGAAGCTGTTAGACTCGAAAACTTAAATGATTTATTTATCCATGGAAACTATATAGCAAAGTTGCAAATACCATATGCTGGTGCTTCAGAATATCTTGTCTTAGACCCAGAAGTGCTACTTCTACCTTCCTTCTCTGTGACTGGTGATATATATACCATATAGAACATATAGAACATCTCCATATAGAACTGGTTGGAGAGGGGTTTGTTCCTTTATCCTGCAGCCTTGAGAGAGACGCTGACTACATGGTATAAAAAAACAACTGAAAGAAGGAGAAACAGAGCAAAATAACTAAAGTGTCAATGATGTCTTTGAGGGTTGGGCCTGGCCTGGATTTGGAAAGGCCATAGCATCTGTTCCCACCCACATCTATCCCATACATTCTTGTATTTTTTTTTGTCTGCTTCCTTAATAGTGATCAAGGGCAGAAACATTTCTTTGCTTCATGAGGATATTGCAAGGAGATATATATATATACATACACACAAATATATTTGAAGAGTTCCTACTCTGCTTGGGTGGCTGCTCTCAATAAATACATCCTTCAGTCCACCACCTAGGTGATAAAGCTGTACTGTTTAACTGAATGTGGTTCTTTATATAACATTCTTATTGATAAAATAGCACAAAACAAATTATAAAATATACAGACAGAATAGGTCTTGGTATTAGAGTTTCTGACTGTCAGCTGGAAGATGCAATATATATCTGTTTCCACCTATCTTCCATTATTTTCCACATTTTCTGTCCTCTTCAGATTTATCCCTAAGACATTAGCTGACTGCATGATTAAAGTTGAAATTGAAAGGAATCTGAAAATCATCAAAGGATTATAGTTCTCTGAATATGAGTCCCAACATAGTTGCTTCAAATACAGAAATACTAAACCGAGCCACTGAACATCTTCTGAATTTTATTCCCATCTGTAACACAAAGTACACTACTATAAAATTAATCTTAATCACTTTGCATACACTGTTATACTGCAGTCTCTTTTTCAGCATACCCAAGGCGCCTGAGAAGTGGTAAAACTGTTGTTTGCTGTGTCACTAAGAGTTTATAATTACTTCCAAAAAATCAGACTACACGTATAAAAACTATTATTTTTCCATTTTTTAGCGTCTCAGAGATGCTCTCCTACTGGAATGTAAAAAGATCTAGACATTACAATATCAGAATAGAGCCTCTAGTTTTGGTTATACCATACTTATACACACAGATCGTTGGGGTTTATTCTGTGACACTTCATAGTTTGTATTGTTTATTCTTATGGAAAGTAAACATGTCAGTTTGAGTTGCATTTTTTCACTGGTCCAATGCTCACAGAGGAAAAGAAAATTGGACTCTCTAGGCTAGCAGCTTCAATCAGTAGAATGCGATTGTCTTTCTATTTCATAGAAGAATTAAAATTCAGAAACATCACTCTGAAATCCCAGAAAGTGCTATAAAAGTTAAATGTGCACTCAGAACAAGGGAAAACAATATCAACTTGCAGTCTGACATTCAACACCAAATTATGTTACGGTCTGTGTTCTCCAGTTATTTTTCTTTTATTTCTAAACCTTTCTGATGGTTAAAAATAGGTTGATGAAAGTCAGTGTGTTAATATATTTCCCTATACTGCTGGGCATGAATCACCTCAAAACTCATTATTTTTTGTAGACACCTTAACTTCCTCTCCCATTCATCATTCACACCCAGGCTGAATATTTTCCATTATTACAATAACTACTATATAGACAACACTCACAATTCTTAAAAATGGATATGTTGTTCATCAAATAGAAATGATATAATGGACCTGCCTATGCCTCATGGCTGCTATGCTGCTACTGTGAAAAGGCATTGATAAAAGTACAGCCAGAGCAAATCAACCTTATATTCGGGGTGTGCTTGGCATTTACAGGCAGCTATACACCACACCACTGATTCATACAGCTGGGGTCATCAACCCAGTACTATAGACTAATTTAGTCTGCCCTCAGATTTCTAAATATATTGGCACACTTGCTAGGGCAAGAAGTGATGATCTGGATGTAATTCTATGGCCAGAACTGAAGCTCTTGGCAAGTTAAATGAAGATTAGAGTTGCTGTTTATGAAAATAACTATGATATAAATGATAAATTTATTGTGCTTTCACCACTACTCTATCTTCAAACATTATATTACATTAGAGTTACAGACAGATGATCAGTTATACCATGCTGAACAAAATGCTGTGGAGCATTGTAATTATTCAGTGTTTCAGAAAAATAAATGTTTTTCAAAACATACTGTTTATGGAAGCTATAGAGCGTAGCATATTTACTTCACTTTCAGTAATGCCATATGAAAGATTAGAATGATTTTGCCAGAGATGAGCTTCCTGTAGAGACCTCTAATTTAACTGAAAGTCTTAAACATTTCATCATCAGGTTTTGTTCACAAAAAATCCACTTTTAAAAGCAGTTTACTACAACTTCAGGTTTTTTTTCAAAAACTTGTAGTAATATATGTATATGGTAGAATGAAAAAGTCCGTTTAATTCAAAGTCACATAAAGATTCACCTAAAGATCAGTAAACAATGAGGCTGCAGGAATTTCTCTTTGCTGCCTCCTTCATGAGTGGTAAATGCATAAAAAACATTATTTGCATGGGGGTTTAATGTCAGTGATGAATTTAGACTAGTGTATCTCTGCCTACATTTTATATTTATCAATATTGCTGTATTCAGAATTCAGTGGAGTTTTTTTTCAATCTCCATGTTTGAGGAAAAAATTATTCTAATTTACACAAAAGCAATTCTCTTAGTGCACCTTCTATCAGTTACACCTGAGAATGGAGTGATATTTGGTTTTGAAATTTTCTTTTGGAGGGGCAGGAGGGACATGTCATGAGATGCAAACATATAGTTCTTGAGGAAGTTACAGTGTGTGTCTGAAGAATCACTCTCTGTATTACTTAGTTTCTAGTCTCCTTAAGAGTATAAATTACTACAGCAAACGTCAAAGTCTATATAAAACACTGGTCTATTGTCAAAACAATTAGACTCTAAGTACAACTCTTAATTTACATTAAAAGAAAACTGACATAACTTATTAGTGTTAAAATTTCTTTTGTACTTTCAAATAATAATAAAAAAAAGCATTAATGCTCTGTCTTCTACAGAGGAGGAGTGAAATTACACATACCTCATGCAGGAGGAGGCCCACTGGCTGCTGTAAGATACTGTCTGATCTTCCCTTTAACAAAGCGAATCTCTGCCAAGATCAAGCTTAGCAGAGTGGATCCAAGACAGAACCAGACCCTCCAGCCCCAGTGGCACTGGTGTCTATATGTGAATGGAGGACTTATAGATGAAATTCTGTTCTCTAGGCTTGAGAGGGGAGGGGGCCAATCTCAGGCTTGCCTGTGACAAGCTGCGGGAGGACAGGCTGGGGGAGAAAAGTCCTTCCCACTGTAAGAGAAGATCAGGTTTGTGACCATCTGAGGAACCTGAACATACAGAAATCTATGGGACCTGATGAGATACATCCCAGAGTCCGGAGGGAATTTGCTGATGTAGTTGCCAAGCCACTTTCCATGACATTTGGAAAGTCACGGCAGTCAGGTGAAATCCCTGGTGACTGGAAAAAGGGAAACATTGCACCCATTTTTGCAAAGGGTAGAAACAAGAGCCCTGAGAACTACCGACCTGTCAGCCTCACCTCTGTGCCTGGGAAGATCATGGAACAGATCCCCCTAGAAGCTATGCTAAGGCACACTTTAGTAAAGACAAAGCGCAGCCTGAAACCATAAAGAGATAACGGCAGGAGAATAAAGAACAGGACTGAGGCCATAAGACTCTGAGATAAGGAAAAAAAGGTCAGAGAGTAACTCATCAATATTTTCTAGTGACACACAGGTATGGGGTAGAGAAAAAAAAGATGACAATCACTATCAGCTTCTAAAAATGTGCAAAAGGCACCTCCAAGACCATCACATGGTTGCCAACTTAAGAACACAGAGGATAAGAAGAAGAGGACTCAACAGAGAAAGAACACTAATTCAAAAGAAAAGTTAGTCTTAACTGAGGATCCCCAACCTGCTGCCTTTGCTGGGGCTCCTTGAAGAGGCTCTTCTGATAAAGACCTGCACTGCCCTGGGGGTCTACTCTTGCTTGATGAAGCCCTGGCTGGTCTCCAGCAATGTCACCACTAAGGGACTAGAGTCCAATTCAGAAAATAATGGAATTATTGGGATAATTTAAACACTGAAAGCATGCTACGAATAAGTAAAGGCCATGGTTACACAGTGCTACTTAAGGTCATATACAAACAAGAACAGAAAGTTTTTGTGACTCACATTAAGCAAACACCACTGTCTAAGTAAAAAGTCGAGCCTTCTTAATGAGAATGACTGAAGACTTTAAAATACCACTCTGTCATATAGGATAGAGGGAGATCTTTACTTGATGTGTTCTAATAGGAGTCACTCTGTCAGATAATCATCCTCTATATCCTGGGGTAATTTTACAGTTCTGGCACTATGTGATTATTTAAATATAAAGTAGAATTTACTCACTATTATCGCATTTGTGAGAGTCATGTAACCTGAAAACTAAGCAAACTGAATATAAACTGCTGGCCAGTGCTATGCAGTTCTCATCTCCTGCATGTATCTACTTTTCAATTGTATATGTATAATTCTTCTTTTCAGAAAAGTTTTTGGAAATTATGCTCTTGATAATGTGAGTAGGTAAGGTAAATCCATTAAATTATCTTGAAACCAACATGTTCATGTTCTAATTCAAGCTGAGCTAATTTCTTCAGTCACATACTGAGTTTTCAGGTAGGCGGATTCACATAGAATCACAGAATGGTCAGGGTTGGAAGGGACCTCTGGAGATCATCTAGTCCAACCCCCCTGCCACAGCAGGTTGCACAGGACGGCATCCAGGCGGGTTTGGGATGTCTCCAGTGTGGGAGACTCCACAACCTCTCTGGGCAGTCTGTTCCAGTGCATTGTTTTAGCTGGAAAAAGAAAAAGTAATTTTTTATCTTTTTTTCAAAATAAATAGCTTATTCCTAGTTTCAACAATCAATAATATGAACCACAGGTGAAAATGCATACAATCATAATTTTTTTCATTAAATTTTGAGCATATTTAGAGCAATAAAGAAAAGAGTATGGGTATCAGTATGCATGTCTGCAGGGAAGAACTGTCATGCACATAGACAAAATCTTTTGTTTTCACCTTGTTTTGGGCTTACAGTCAATGTCCCAATTTTTAGTTGTTTAAAGGTAAGCATCTTGCCTCGGTAGCTCTCTAGGAATTTGGAGCAGTTAATGAATGAAGAGGGGCAGGCTTCTCTTAGGATGGTTCACCTCAACGGACACCTATTTGGAATGAGATGAATCACGTCCCTTGGGGTACCCTTCTTTCACTTGTGGTTAGAAAAGGAGCCCATAATACAAGCTTAGGTAAGATATTTACTTTTCAGACACCTAAAAATATGTGCATTGACTCCCTCATTTGTCATCTAAAATTATAAATCCATCTGAGAAACATAAATGGACTTTTTTTTTTCTCAATTTAGCAAACTGGCAGCTGTACATTATCAACTATGAGAAGAATAAACTGAAAGATTGTGTACCTCAAGTGAAGGGGATTAAGAGGGCATCATCAGAGACTGAGTGCTAGTTCTGCTTCTACTTCTGCTTCTGCTACAGCCAGCCAGGTGACCAGCCAATTAGTCTCTTCATGCCTCAGTTTCTTTATGTGTTAAAAAAGTGTGGTGGAAAGATAACGGTATTATACATTAACTTTGAGATTTGCAACAACAAGTGCTGTTAGTAAAGCTAAGTGTGTGCATCAGAAATCTTGCTAACGTTAATAGAGTTGTAGGACAGAGTACTTGTGAAGTATCAAGGGCTGGGTATTAATTCTTAAACTTTCACATCCCTATAACTCACTCATAAAGGATTTTAGTGAAAAATGTCAGGATTATTCAACTTTAAGAAGTACAGGTAGACAAATGAGAAATACTAAAAGTTACTAACAGTTAAAAATGACTGGCATTTTAACAGTAAAGTTGAAAAACTGCAGGATTTTTGTTTTCAATAAGTATTTATTCTTCCAACTTTGATGATAAAATTAGGCACAAACCTCATTTTTAGGAACAACTCCTGAGTGACTTTAATGGGAGTCCAATTTCACTGCTGGGTTCACAGAGTAACTAGGCTCCCTCCTGTGCTGCTAAGGCTGCCCAGAGCAGTGTTTCCAGTTCCCAAAGTAGCCTCTCCTGGAAGCTCAAGCACTACTCACTGTCTTGGCACTACCTGAGCTAGGAAAATCTGGCAGGTCTAAACAAGATTTATGAGTAAACTTTATGAATAGAGTCAAAGAGATTTAATCAAATACGGATGGAAACTTGTGCATGGTCATCTTTAAGAACACAGTTCAACTTGCTGCACTGGTTTTGGCTGGGATAGAGGCATGTTTCCCCCATCGCACTGCAGGGGAGTGAGCGAGTGGCTGTGTGGGGTGTAGCTGCCTACAAGTGTTAAACCACACTTGCAAATCTGCAACACAAATTAGAGGAAGGGAAGTGAGCCTCAGTAATAACTGCCATACATCTCAATGAGAATGGTCCATGATACGCAACTAAAATTGCCTTTTTAAAAACAAAATTAAATAATTTTTAATTAAATAATTAAATTTATTTTTCAATTAAATAAGTTTAAATATTTAAATCTCTTCCCACTATCTTATAATGTAATTCTGCTGATGCTTACACATCTCCAACGTGCCTGTAACTTTCACACAAAGTTTTTTTATTAACATCTCTGTATACAAATTTGATCCGCAGTACTTGATCAAGGAAGTAGCATTATTCTCACAAATAGGTCCACTGTAATGAATGTAGAATTTGTGCATGAAGAAATAGCTTTGTAAATAAATGATACATGATTAGGCCCATGGTTATGTCATTCTCTGTAGGGTTCTCTAAAAGAAATTTGAATGCACACTTACTGAAGCTACACTGTACATTCAAGATGTGATGGTGATTACCTGGCAGCTACATACCTAATAAACTCACATTAATACTCACATAAGATGTTAAAAACAGGCCTTCTTGCTTTTACTGTAACTGTTATTTATATTACAATAAGCTTTTTTATTATATTATAATAAGCTTTTGGAACTCAAGTCATAGCTTAAGAACTCAATATGAGAAACAACATCCAGGCAAGAATAGAAAAAACAATATGTGAAGACCAAGAACTAATCAGCTCTGTGCCAGATAGGGTAGGAGAGAAGCTACAGGAAAGGACAAAGTAATAAAATAGTAACACAAGTATGTTTCTGTTTGACTGTTCCATGCTTTCTATTGACGCCAAATTCTGATTCAAAAGTTGGATTTACATTACCCCCAAGAGACGTAAGGAACACTTTTCTGGCATATGCATGAGTTCCTTCTTCATGGAAGAGTTGCAATAATAATTTCAATAGCAAATCCCTTGAAGCTGCAGGTTCTTGGGTGGAACTTATATGATATATGTGTGGTTCTTTTTTATTGGTTTTAATAGAACTACAAAAACTACTTAGTTTTATCATAGGCAAAAAATAGCTTAAATTGGGAATGCTAGCAGGAGATAGATAATTGGGTGCATGTGTGTGTATGAATGTTTGAAATTGAACTTTTGAACTCTCAGGCAGAATTGCTACATGCTAACTGCAACCAGTATGATCTGGTTTGAAATACTGACATCATCAGGACTAAAGGAAAGTGACCCTTCCTGAGCCCTCCAGTTAATAATGAGAAATGAAACAGAACCGCCAGTTAGCTGACTGATCACACAATATGCTTCTGCATGTAGACAGTTTTAATTGAGGAAACCGGGGAACTAGTGGGTCCAGAAAAAAAGAGGAGGTGCTTAAAAGGAGGGCTCCCAAAAAGAAGTGGCCTTGGAAAGGAAAGGAGGTCTGGAAAAAAGAAGGTGAAGATCCTGGCTGGAGAAGAGTTGTAGGAAGTGGGGAAGACCCTGGAGATCCAGGAGGTGGATGGAGATGAGTGCCAGGGGCTACCCAGGGACCATGGGAGGGGATGCCTGAGACGGGCATCTGCGAGCAGTGGCATAGCAGGAGCCAATATGATGTCCCACCTGACCATCCCAGGCAGTGGGTACTGGAGGGGAAGGTGGGACCTCCAGAATGTGGTGCTGGTCCAGGAGTGAGCAAGCATGAGAACAGGGTAGGGCAAGGTCTCTGCTCTGCTTTGGTATCAAACAAAACTCCGTAACCAGGTCCTCCACAGGCAGGTGTTTGTGGTCTCGCATGTGACAAGTAGAGGGAAACTAAGGATAACCCAGTCAGAACAACGGATCATGTTACATTCATTGCCTCTTGGCTTTAGTAACCCAATGTATTTATTTATTTATTTTAAATCCTTGAAGGTAAAGGCAAATTCAAGCTAGCTTTGGCATGTATACTGATTAGCAACAGCTTCTATTTCTTCTCATTATCTACACTAAAACAAATGAACTCTTACCAGCCAGTCCCTCTATACTTTGTGTTTCTTATGATCACCATTAACACACTGAATTCAGCATGTAAGCACCAGGAAAACAAACAAAACAAGTGTATGATACCACATTCCTTCACTGATAACTACAGCTCTAGAAATATTATTCATGCCCTTCCAGGGGAAGCAGTTTCCCCAGGGGAGAAGCCGCTGTTACCCCAAGGATGACAACAGCCACAAGAAGGCCCTGCTTGCAGCTAATGACAAGCAAAAGGAGGACAAGGCTGTTAGTTTCAGGGTTCATTTTCAAGTCTCCTGAAGGCACTTTGGAGCTTTTCTGCTGAAGTAATGGAGCACGACAAAACTCATAGGGAATAATACAGCCTATGAGATCTGTTTTAAGACTACTTGGGTCCAGGAACGAGGTGTTGGGCTTGATGAAACTGTGGTTAGGTAGGGGCAGGGAAGGTGCCGGAAGGATGCGTCCCCAGCCTGAGTGCTGCGTGCCAATATGCCATGCAAGCACCCGTCCTGCTGTTTCTGCTGCTGCTGTGCAGCAATAATTGCTGCCTGTTAACACATGAGAATGTTTGTCCAGAGTTAGTAAGAACAGAACAAAGCTTGCGGAACTGCTTGCGAAACCATGTATTTGCTTTACGGGAAGCTGATGCATAATAGACCAATAGAATTGGTTGTATGAATAATATACCATATATGGGAACCAACAAGAAAGATCGAAAAGAAGATACATGAGGAAGACTACTTACTTCAGCCCATACGACCACCAGGAGGCAGAGGACGACCCCCTAGCAACAAGTAGAATATGCGCAGAGTACATCAGAGTAAGAAAACAGGAAGTCACGTATGCGGAAAAACGAACCACTTAAAAGACTCGTGTATCGGGTAAAAGCTTGCGACAGGTGGTAGACGCAGAGTCCCCTGTCAGCCCAGCGCTGTATTGCCTCTTTGCTCTTTGCTCATATTAATCAATAAAACTTAATAATTGGAATTTTGTTTTTGTCTGATAATAAAATTCATAACAATTGGTGCCGTGACTCGGATAGGAAGAGAGGCTAGGTTCTGAGGGTTGGGGAGGCGCCCCGCCATAATTGGCGGCCCCACTCTTGGTTCCCTGTCCTACTCCTACCGACGATCCGAAATTTGGAACAAAGAGGCAAGGAAAGACCGGTCGACCCCTTAAATTTTGTGCACAAAAGTCCGGACGAAGACGCAGGACGCGTAAGTAACTGCCACTTTGGCAGGGGTAATCCGTTCGGTCGGGGTCGGGTATCCCGGAGTGTACTGAGTGGTGTGTGTATGAGAGGGGGCCGGTAGCTCGGACTAACCCAAGCGAGTGTGGACCCTTTAGTAGTGCGGTTCTCATTGCCTGCGAAGGCTTGAGCCACGAACAAGGGGAAGTGAGTGGAGCGCACACACGGTTGATTGAAGGCACTCCGGAAGATGGGACAGGGAAAGAGCAAATCCCTTGTAACCATGAAACGTTCCCCAGTTCCAAAAGATTCTCCTCTGGCGTTTATGTTAAAAATGTGGAAGTATTATCCTGGGACTGGGAATAAAAGTAAAAAATAAGATGATTCATTATTGTGTAGATGTTTAAAGGAGACTAGGGAAGTCAGGGGCTTTGCCTTTTGGGGACTCAAAAACATCGTGAGCCCTTGATAAAATTAAAATTAGGTCCCCAACAAGAAGAAGTAGAGTTTTTAGTGGACTCAGGGGCTGAGAGATCCACTATACAACAACTGCCCTCCGGATGTAAAATATCCAGAGAGACAGCCCTGGTGGTAGGAGCGAAAGGAGAACCCTTTAAAGTGGAGGTTGTTAAAAATGTAAAAATAGAAACTGAACTTAAAGTAGGACTAGGGGATTTTTGATAGTACCTGAGACTGAATTTAATTTGTTGAGACGGGATTTAATTATTGAATTGGGGATAAATTTAGAAGTAAGAAACAGAGAAATAAAGATTAAACTCTGTCCATTGAGAATAGAGGACGAGGAAAAGATTAATCTTGAGGTATGGCATACAGACGAGACTGTGGGGCGTTTGGAGATACCTCCCTTCCTGGTAGAACTTAAGAATCCCGAGCTCCCGGTCAAAATAAAACAATACCCTATTTCGCTGGAAGGGAGAAGAGGCTTAAAGCCAGAAATAGAGAGACTCACAAAACAAGGACTATTGGAACCTTGTATGTCTCCTTTTAACACTATGGAGAACTAAAAAGACAACTGGCAAAATTAACGCTAGAAACCAAGCTTTCATGGATAAAATGTATCCCTCTAGCATTACTCAACATAAAAGCACAACCTAGGGCAGACATAGGAATTTCGCCCTTTGAAATGCTATATGGGATGCCGTACGATGCAGGGGTTCCTAATGACCATCCAAATGTTATGGATAAAACCATTAATATCTATATCAGCGAGCTAATGAAATATAGACAAAAACTGTGGGAAAAAGGACAGATAACCCAAAGACCCCCTCTTGATATTATGCTACATCAAGTTAAACCAGGGGATTGGGTCCTTATAAAATCATGGAAAGAAACAGCTTTACAACCCCGTTGGGAGGGACCCTATTTAGTACTCTTAACCACCAACACAGCAGTTCAGACTGCAGAAAAAGGGTGGACACCCGCTAGTCGCATCAAGAGACCTGTAGAGAATAACGAGTAGAAAGTCATAAGCCCCGCAAGAGATTTGAAGATAAAGTTGTCTAAGAAACCAAAGTAAACAAAAGACTCTATATAGTTACAGGTGCCTGCGAACGGAAGAAACCAACATAACCGTTTGAAGAATCGCCGACCCATCCGCGAAAGTTAAAGAGCTAAAAGTGTGATTTAAATGAATATCTCTTTGTAATATATCGTTTTATTGTATCTATATATTATTGTTTTATTGTATCTATATATTGTAAGAGAGAAAGCGTCTGAGAGACTTTGTAAAGCATTTTTGATTTGAAAAAGATGATTTATGTAAGAACAAATTGATTGTTACTCTGGAATTTAGGTAAAATATGTATAAGGACTAAATGATAAATGACACAACCCCAAAGGGAAGTCAGGCATAGTCTATATCGTTGGTTTCAGATACCACCAGGTAACACCATCCGAGAGGTTCATTCAGCTCCCTGGATTGAGGGGCGAATACCAAACCAAACTGGGGGAAGTGGACTATATAGACTAACAGGTACGCCCCAAGTCTATACCCTATGTTGTGAAGTAGAAACTGAAATACCGCAACTAGATTGGACAGAGGACATTAGATACATTCCCTGTTTAAAGCATCCTAATTCGGGACATTCAAGCTGGGTTGTTTGCCAATGTCTAAATTGTAACAAATACTGGTATTGTGTATCCTTTAACAGGCAATCATATTGCATGAAATGCCGTAAAGTTTTGGGGCATATTTGGGAACCAAAGGAACAAGTAAAAATTAGCAAAATGTTTTGTGGATGGGAATTGTTAATACCCGAGCTGTGGGAAATATACGAAACTAATTGGCATAAAGTATTAAGGCAGTGCGCTGTAAGATTCGCCTGGAAACAGGCCCAGTAACAAAACAGGTGGAAATATATTTGAGAATTATTGATAAATTGACAGCAGATTTACTAAGGTGAAAAAGGCGTGGTAAAAGGAAGACCAGAAAATTCCCCTGAAGACTACCTGCTGCTGCCGAGAAGATATTGATATCCCGTTGCTCTCTGCAAAAGAGTAGACGAGGACAGGCAGAGAGGTATTAAACAGTGGGGAAATGAAGGCTGGTATCCTGCTAATAATATTAATTACCACGACCTCAGGAAGTGAGCACCAACCCTTCAATTGGACTTTAAGTAGATAGGATGACTCTAAAATTCTCAAAACCAATATTACAGCGGGCTCTCCTTCCTTTTATTTGACTAATTGTGAGTTAATGGGTCATGAGGACTGTAGTCCTCAGAACATACGTCGTTGGGGATGGAATTCTAAAGCTACCTATTGGTGCCCCAGTTCAAACCCAGGACGTGGATATTGTAACTCCCCTTATGAGTATTATTGTGCTTATTGGGGATGTGAGACTATTGCAATAGCATGGGAACCTGGGAAGAAGGATGAGTATCTCAATGTTACCTGGGAACCACGTGGATGCAACCAACCTGGTTATGCCCAATATGGTAATGTATGGAAGAGAGGAGACTGTACATCTCTAAAGGTCTCAATCTTGCAACCCCAAGATCGCGGATGGTTAATAGGGCGAACCTGGGGCGTAAGATATTGGCAACCTGGAACTGATACAGGGGTCTTAATAGTAATCCAAAAACGAGAAGTTAGAAGACCACAAGCGGTTGGGCCGAACCAGATTATTAAGAAACAAAAAGCAGAAGAGAAAATGCCAAAACCAGAAAACTTTGCAGTCCCGGTCACACCAAGAACACATCAAATCCCAAAAAAAATAAGGAAGAAGAAGTATCTAAAGATAATATTGATTCCTTATGGGCAGTAATGCAGGCAGCTTATCAAGCTCTGAATACTACGAATCCAAATATTACGATTTCCTGTTGGTTATGTTATGATATAAAACCCCCTTTTTATGAAGGGATAGCAGTGCCATCTCCTTTTAATACCTCTACTAGGGATAATCCCCCCGGATGTAACTGGAAGGAGCGGAAACCAGGAATTACTCTCCAACAAGTTAGAGGGAGTTGGTGGTGCATAGGGAAGGTAACCCATGAAACAAAGGCTCTGTGTACTAACCAGACTCAGGTTTTTGCTCCAAACATTAAATGGGTCCTGCCTAGCCCTGGGGCATGGTGGGTTTGTTCCATAACTGGATTAACATCGTGCCTTTCCACAGCTGTTCTTAAAGAAAAGGTCTCAGAATTCTGTGTACAGGTCACAGTAGTGCCGAAAATACTGGTACATGATAAAGAAGCTATGTATTTACATTGAGGTAACCAGGGCCATAAAATCACTAAGAGAGAACCAATATCTGCTATTACTATAGCAACATTGCTAGGGTTAGGAGTGGCCGGGACTGCTACTGGAGTCGCCTCAATAGTACAACAACAACGGGGACTTACCTCCCTAAGGGCTGCAGTAGACGAGGATCTAGCCCGAATAGAAAAATCGATCTCGTATTTGGAAAAATCGTTGACCTCCCTATCGGAAGTAGTTCTACAAAATCGAAGGGGATTAGATTTATTATTTTTACAAAAGGGAGGGCTATGTGCAGCCTTAGGTGAAGAGTGTTGTTTTTATGCCGACCATACGGGACTGGTTAGAGATTCATTAGCCAAACTGAGAGAAGGATTGGAACAACGAAAGCGAGAACGAGAGGCTCAGTCCTCTTGGTATGAATCTTGGTTTAATCAGTCGCCATGGTTTACTACGCTACTATCCGCCATAACTGGACCCCTGATCACAATTATCCTAGAATTGATATTTGGACCTTGTATCATTAGGAGTTTAGTACAACTAATAAAAACCCGGTTTAACACCACCAAGTTATTAATCTTGACACAAATGAACATGCAAAAAGAAACAGAAGAATTATAAGGGTTATGAGAACTAACGGACAAACATTCAAGGAGAAAAGAAAAAGGGGGGAAATTGTTAACACATGAGAATGTTTGTCCAGAGTTAGTAAGAACAGAACAAAGCTTGCGGAACTGCTTGCGAAACCATGTATTTGCTTTACGGGAAGCTGATGCATAATAGACCAATAGAATTGGTTGTATGAATAATATACCATATATGGGAACCAACAAGAAAGATCGAAAAGAAGATACATGAGGAAGACTACTTACTTCAGCCCATACGACCACCAGGAGGCAGAGGACGACCCCCTAGCAACAAGTAGAATATGCGCAGAGTACATCAGAGTAAGAAAACAGGAAGTCACGTACGCGGAAAAACGAACCACTTAAAAGACTCGTGTATCGGGTAAAAGCTTGCGACAGGTGGTAGACGCAGAGTCCCCTGTCAGCCCAGCGCTGTATTGTCTCTTTGCTCTTTGCTCATATTAATCAATAAAACTTAATAATTGGAATTTTGTTTTTGTCTGATAATAAAATTCATAACACTGCCTATATAGACAATTTCTTGCCCTGCAGCAACAACAGTAATAAGCCTGTCTATTTTGATGCTTTCATAGTCTCAATCTAGCAGCTACATGCTAGCCTTACAACAACCTCTGCCCCTATTTCTTAAAACTTGTGTGTCTTAATTATGCATCAAAACCAAATTTAAACACTGAACTGTAACTGAATTCTCAGCACTGCATCCCCACTTTAGCTTCACTGGGTATTGCAATGGCCTAGTCTCTTTCAAAAACATGCCCCAAGTGAGATATCGAGCATTATTTTTAAACTGCCAAATGTAAGTGTTAAACTGACATTTCAACTCTGTAGACTCAAGCTCAAATGTGTATTATGGGTCAACAAGGACAAAGGAGTTTGATCATTTCACTATTTAATCTTTTAAGATTGCTTTCATTTCACCAAAGCTATTGTACAGGTCAAAATCTTTTTCCCAGGACTGCTATATTAAAATTATTAATGTCAAACAATGTAAGAGAATAAAACAATCAACTCTGCTTCTTTACATCAAACCACTAAATATTTTTTCCCAGGTAAAAGGAGGAAAAAGGTGTTGTATTTAACTGAATAAAATATATACACTTTCTTTCTTCTACAGAAAATTTAAGGAAAAGCTTAAAACTGAGCAATTACATCTGTGAAATATTGTGAATCAGTTATGTAACAAGAGGTGTAAATTAGGTAAAAATGTATGCAAGCAGTAAAAAATGCCAGCTGAAACTATAAATACCACAAACATACTGAATACAACAAAAGAGTAAAGCACAAATGATATTGTATGCTTTAGAGATGAAAGAGTTTGAGCAATTCTCCTTGGGTAAAAAGTACCCAAGGAATTGCTAAATTGCCTATCAACTCATCACCATTTCAAAGGCATTTCTTTATCTTCACCAAAACTAATAATTATTTGCTCTAAAATAGCCAACCAGATTTGTCTAATTTGATTATTTTTTACAGATGATAATAAACATTATCTCAAATGTATACAACAAATTTTAAAGAAAATAATCAGAAGCCCAGTCACTTTTCCCAGTTCATTCCAAAGGCTCTGAGGCAATAGAAATACAATTGCCAGTTGTATTTCTTCTTTGCCAATTGCCTGGAGGCCTGCAGGACCACTCCTAATCATACTGTATACTTCTTTCTTCACAGGTAAATGAAAAGCACTGAACCCATAATGCATCCTGAAGACCCATAAATGCAAAGTGCAGATGGAAACTTGGTTTCATTCACACAGGCACCTCTTCAAAGCATGTGCTTTTACAAATTGATATTCATCAAACTGAGCATGATTTTACTTGTTCTTCTGCTGAATTCAGTGACAGTTGAGAAGTAGGCATGATGTCCAAATTGCAATGCTAATACTACTGCTCACATTCTAGCAATGGATGATGCTACCCAGAGGATAGGCTCAAACAAACAAAAGGAGATGTTGCATCATACAACATATAGTTACTCTGTGGAAGGCCATTATGCATGCAGACAACACCAAGTTGGGTGGGAGTGTTGATTTGCTTGAGGGTAAGAAGGCTCTACAGAGGGATCTGGACAGGCTGGATCTATGGGCTGAGGCCAATGGTATGAGGTTCAACAAGGCCAAGTGCCGGGTCCTGCACTTGGGTCACAACCACCCCATGCAGCGCTACAGGCTTGGGGAAGAGTGGCTGGAAAGCTGCCCAGTGGAAAAGGACCTTGGGGGTATTGGTCAACAGCCGGATGAATATGAGCCAGCAGTGTGCCCAGGTGGCCAAGAAGGCCAATAGCATCCTGGCCTGTATCAGGAATAGTGTGGTAAACAGGATTAGGGAAGTGATCATCTCCTTGTACTCAGCACTGTTGAGGCCGCACCTCGAGTACTGTGTTCACTTTTGGGCACCTCACTACAGGAGTGACATTGAGGTAATGGAGCGTGTCCAGAGAAGGGCAATGAAACTGGTGAGGGGTCTGGAGCACAAGTCTTACAAGAAGTGGCTGAGGGAACTGGGGTTGTTTAGTCTGGAGAAAAGGAGGTCAAGAGGAAATGGCCTCAAGTTGCACAAGGGGAGTTTTAGATTGGATATTAGGAAAAAATTTTGCACAGAAAGGATTATCAAGCATTGAAACTGGCTGCCTAGGGAGGTGGTTGAATCACTGGAGGTATTTAAAAGACATGTAGACATAGCACTGAGGGACATGGTTTAGTGGTAACTTGGCAGTGTTAAGTTAATGGTTAGACTTGATGATCTTAAAGGTCTCTTCCAACCAAAACGGTATCTATATCACAGATATATATGTTTAATTTACTGTTTCTGGGACGTGCTAGATGGTTCATCCAATCAACTAGAGATACTCTTATGTTTTTTTTACCTGTTTTGCTTTCTGAAAAACATGACATACAATCAGGTCATCACTAACAGCTTTTGCAAGAATAACAATTGTTTGCAGTATTGTTCACTAGAACAGTCATTGTATTGGCGGTGGTGTAGTCCAACGCCTTTTTCTAATGTACTTTGTAAGTGTACACATGCTGATATAAACCCCATGGGCTAAAGCAATACTTTGTTGACGTAGTCATGATTTCTACTATGAGAGGTAGCTATGTCCATGAAGCTATAGCAGTAAACTTGTTTAAGGATGGTCTAGAATAATCTACCTCACTTTGACAAAATAGGTAGTTAAATTTCACCTGTAAACACACTAGAGCACTTGGGTGCGATAATTTAGTTTCATGTGTTGTTATGTTGCTGAAATTGAGGAAGCTATGTGATGATCCCAGTTCATAAATTTAAAGCCAGCAAACACAGAAATCCTTGTATTACCCGGAGGGCTTAGTAATCTTTGCGTCTAAACAATGCATATTACATTCCAAGATATATGATTAAACATACTGAAATAGCAATTCTTAGTGTAAAGCATTAACACATATAGGTAGCAGGTCTTTATAGATCCCTTGTAAAAGCATTCCTGTACAGAGTTTAACACACTTGACATTTGGGATGTGGGGCATTGTCCATTAGGTGGCACCAAATTTTTCAATATGTATGGAAACTATAGGCAATAGAGAAGCATTTATCTTCTAGTATCTGTCAGGTGCTCTCTCAGCCAGTATCCATTCAGAGACAGAACCTCTGAGATGGCATTGCAGCCCGTCAGCGAGCATCACTGATGGGTATTCATCCAGATAGGCGAGTGTGTGCTTCAGCCCGTGTTTAACTAACCGCGTGTCTGGTGTAAAGCTGTTTTTATCATATCTACCAGTCTGTCTGCATCATATTCAACAAGGGTCACTGTGGCACTTGAAGATATTTTCAATTCCTTCTTTAGATCTTCACTCTTTCCTAAACAGTGGGAAGTGTTTTTCTTGTTTCGTGTTCTCTACAGCTACTCAATCAGAATAAAGCCCCTACTTTTCAACTAATCAGCTTCCACTGTGTGAATTGCAGAGCTATTACTATCACTGAGATAGGCTGATACTTCTAAGAATAGTACAGTGGCCTGTCAATAATAAGAAGAAAGATTGTCTTTTCTTCCATTAGTATTGTCTAAGACTAGAACTGTTTCTACTTCCCCATTAACACCAGTCACGAAAGTCCTTGACTAGAATTTTGCTTCCTTTTTGTCCTGTCTTTCACACACATCTCAGGAACTCTCAGTTCTTTCTAATCAGTCACTTCTGGCCCATTTGGAAAGTATAATCAGTACACATAACACAAAACTTTGCTGTATTTAGACATAAGTCAATGCTTATTTCTATTTAGCAGTCCCAAAACTGTCTATATGAGCAGCAAATGCATGAATGATATGGATTGATTCTACTTCACCCACATTATGACAGAACTAATTTAGCAAGCTCAGTGCTCATACAGTGATGAACATCGCCTGGAATGACTCATTTCCTTTTACTGTGTCATCTTAAAGGTTAATTTCATAGGGTTCTGTTCAGCACATTATCTACTAACTAAGAAATAATCAAACCTTCTATTCATTGAGGTGACTGGTCAGCACCACTAAATGGCACTGTCATTGCACTTGGGCAGGTAAATGGTACTCATCTTTCCCAGGCAAATAGATTGCAATGATGAACATGAATGATGTACACGGGATTTTGCTCTTCACCACATTGCTTTCCATACAGTTCTGGTGGAAAGTTCTAGTTCTAGTTCACAGTTCTAGTTCTAATCCTTTGCTTTAGCACTAACCAGATCATCCTTATGTCTTCTTTACCTTGTGCCTGCCATAATGTAGCTTATGTGTAGCCTAACCCTCCAGCACGGGAATGTCCTAATTTACTGTGCACCTGAAATCTGGTCTGTCAGCGCATGAGCAGTGTAAAAGCTCACAGGCCTGGGTTAAGGCAGCCTTGGTGCTGTTGGACAAAACAGCTGTTGTTAGGAGTCTTCTCCTGGCTCTGATAAGTGCTTAGAATGAGGGGTTGCGTGAGACCTCACATTGCTTCTGAAAACTGAACCCTCATGGAACAACAGGGCCTGTGTGCAGTACCAAAACCAACCTTGCTCATCTGGGTATGTATCTTTGAAGGATATTCCAGACATGCTTCCTCCTGACCTGAGCTGGTTTGGGATGGGAAGGGAGCAGAAAAGTAGCACATGAGCAAGTAAGAGGAATCCAAACCTCTTCCCTGTGTCTTTAATTGCCTGTCTCCTTTTGTAGATGTACATTGCTGGCTCTCTACTCTATCCCTTCTGGCCTTTTAGGAATAAATTTATGAAAAGAAAAAAAAAAAAAACCCCAGAAAACCCTTTACGCTTCCACAGACTAAGGAACAACTATAGTACAAGCATTACTCCTGGATGATCGTATGGTTCTTTCTCATCAGACAAATTACCTGTATCATCTTTAAGGCCTTATGGACTTTTTAAGACTTAATACTTCTCAGTTATTAGCATGTCCTTTTGGTTTGGCAGCAATGAGTCCCCAGGGAAATGCCCCTCACAGTCACAACTCATAGGCACAACATTACATAGGTAGGTGGATAAAGCTCATTTTAGATCAAAGAACATTATTATTAAATCAAATTATTAATATATTTCAGTGAGATTCTTTTTGGCATTCAGAAGTCGACACAGAGCTGTATCTTTGTACATTATTAGCAAACTTCACCACTAAAAATGAAAAGTATTTTGTCTGTATTTCCTTAATATCAGAAGGCTGACACTTTTTTTCACACCTTTTTCATGTGAGATCTTATTATTCCTTGAACTGTTCAAATCCAATTCAAGACCTAAATGAAAGTGTAGAGTCATTCTGCATGTTTTATCCTGGACTAACATTGCCCACATCCAAAGAGAACAAGGATTAACATGTTATAAACATATGAATAAGCTACTTCTTAATTTGCAAATGTCTGTCACATAGCAGTAGAAAATGAACAATCCCTTTTGTGAAAGTCAATGTCAAGACCCAAAATGTAAAGAAAATTCAGCTGGCATGAGCATCACGGTCTTATAATGGCCGGAGTATTTTACAGTTTCATCGGAAATAATTTTTAAGAGACCTGCTGTTTCATAATTAGGAGGTTTGGGAAATAAGAGAGACATGTGCCATAATGCCAGGAAAAAAAGTACAATGAGATCATCGAGCATGAAAAAGTAACTGTGCTGAACTCCTGCAATTCCTATTCCTGCCAGTGGGGGGAGAAACTGCTCAGCACCTCTGACTTTCCCTTGGCACTTTGCAACATAGATTCCCAGGAAAACAGCAGGTAAGAACTTATGAAAAGTTCTGACTTGAGCTGTTGAAGAGGAAAATCATAACATAGAAGCGTATGCCCAAGAGCTAAGGCTGCAGAATCATAACTCTTGCTTTAATTGTATATCACATGGCAATACTTAATGAGAGCTGCCAGTGTCACAGTAGTCGCTTCTGGACTTTCTCAAAATTTATGAATATTTGCTTCCCAATAAAGTTTTAATAAAGTCTTATTAAAGTGTTAAGCTTCCTAAAGTCTTACTGGAAATTCCCTCATTTTTATAAAATGTAAATATATATCGCAGTGTAATATATTTTCAATATTTGCCCAATATCAAATTTAAATCTATAGATAATACACTTTCACCTTGTTACCCTGTACAGAGCTCTCAGAATTAGTCCTGTGGATGCCCTAGCATACAAAAAAATTGTTTTCAGACCATTTCTTTTGATTTACTTTAACATAACTGACACCCAAACCTTCTTACCGTGAACACTTAGTGTGGGTCCTATGTGTGGTACATCTCTTATGTTGCCATTTCTTAGGCTAATAATGCACAAAGAAGAGAATAGTGAGCAATTAATTTTCATGTAATCGGTGCTGTGAAAGATGGCAGCCAAAATAAAAGTATATGAACGTTGCAAAAAAACCCTCACCACTATCCATAGAAAAAAAAAAAGACAGGAAATTTTACCACTGAACAACATAAAACCAGACTTCACAGTGTAAAATTTTGCTACTATCAGATTCAGGGGACTACCTGCTACTTACTGGGAATGACATTATAACATTTTTTATAGCTACAAATCATGAAGGGATGTTGTGCCTCTGAGAAAGCCACAGCCACAATCAGCATGGAAAATAACAACTCACTGTTTTATTAGATTATTCTTCCAGTGAACATTTTAATGTATTTTTTCCCCTGTTCAGTCTCACCCATTCGCTACATTATATGGCATTCTGTTTCAGGTGAATTATTAATCTTAGCCTGCAACTGTGCAGTTCAGTACAAATGGAAATATAGTTCAGATCAACTATAATTCAGCTAAGACATGTCAATTGGCAATGTTTTGTTTGTTTTACATGCAAGATGCATATTTAGAGAAGGTAAGGTTTTTATGGCATCGCTTGGAAAAAATAGGAGACGTAACTTTTTCATGTTTTTACCCAACACGTAAATTACTGTACCCGTACTATCTGTCACGATAACGGAAAGCTACGGAATAACTTGCAGGAAATTTAACACAGGTATACCTGGAAATATGCAAGAATTTGGACCTTAACAAGATTATTCGAATGCTTTTGCATCTGTTGGTATGATCATACTTTTAATGAAGACTATGTTAGCTTTAGACTTTCAAAATACACATGCTATCCTTTCATGCTTTTCCCCAAGTACTATGGACAAAAGTATTTTAAGAAGTTTAGACAGCGTTGAAATTAATATTGTATCATGAATAATCAATGGTGGATGCTAAGTTCTGCACTGAAGTTTTCAAATGAGGATCCAAAGGCTTTCATGGTATTTGCCCAGGACCCGGTTGCAGAATTTTCTTCTGTACCCTCACATTAAACACCGAGTACAACAGGAACCCTTCTCATAGGAGTGCAACATACTGGTTAAACGCAAGCTGACAGTGAAGTGAAGAACAATTCAACATTTAACTCTTTTATTTGTATTATTTGTTTTATTTATTTATTGTGTATGCATTTTACTAAGACTGGAATGTAATTCTACATATTGCATTATTGCTAAAGTGTCCATAAACACCACTAGTGTAATGTAACAATCCAGATTTCATCTTTCTTTCCCATTCCCTGCTACTGACACATTTAACTGAACATATGCACACATCACCACAATGAATTTAAAAAGGGTGCTCCTTTACTGGAAAGGGTACAACTGAGGGTCCAGATATTGCAATGTTATTTCTCAGGTTGAATTGACCAGCATAAGCCAGCAGGGATCTGGCCTCACAATAGTAGTTGCAAAATTATGCACGAACAAAGATGGGACTAATTATAATTGAAAACTGATGTTTTACAAACCCTTTTCAATGCAATAAAAATCAAGACAAAAAAGTAGAAATTTCCTAGAAAGTGCCTGAACTATCACACTAAATAATTGCTTAGGGTTTATTGTTTGGAAGACAGACTCGTTGCAACACAGAAAGCAAGATCCAATTTAAAATAAAATGCTCCCAACTGCCCATGTTTAACGGAATTTAATAGTAAGCATCTCTGTTTCAAACACAGCTCTTCTAAGAAGCAGAAGTATCTGAGCAACTGAAAATCAACTGTGTTGGGAAAGGCCCAGAATCAAGGTTTCCTATTCCCTTGGCAGGTACCAAACCACTACGTTTTCACAGAAAAGCAGTCAGGATCAGCTACACCATACATGTGATGACTTGGAAATATTCTTAAAATCTACATGTTTCAAATGCAGTGTGAACTACTACACATACACTGTGTCCTTTTGGAGAGTTAAGCAGAGCTCAGACCCTGGAGAACTTAGTTGCTATCTGCCCACGCCTGCCAGACACCAAGATCAGCAGTCTGAAATCTCTTTGCCTTCTGGTTTTTTACATTTATATCCTAGTTTGCTTCTGCTGTTACACCCAAGAAGAGGAAATGTTAGTACAAGTCAACCTAAAAATTCTCATTCCACCATGTATCGTTTGTGAAATCTGATCTCCAATATCCAAAGTAAATAGCTATTACTATAAGATTATTACTGTCTTACTGAGCTAAATGTAATTGGCTGCAAAGCCTTGTAATCGGCTACTACTCTACCCTCACATCCCACCAAATCGAGACTAATTCCATTTTTCCAGAAATTATAAGATTTAAGTACCTAACAAAAAACAGTTTGAAAAGTTACCTAGAACATATTAATGTACCTATAAGGTAATTTCAGAAGTTTTCAAATGGACTATAAAACTCAAAGTACTTGATAGAATTCTGCTTGCTGCTGTATTTAGAGAGGCATCAAACAGTTTTACATTCATTTTGGATCTGAGGCACTCCCATTACAAAACATGAAAAATAATACAAATTTCAATGAATTCTGTCTAAAATACTTTAGGATCTGTATAGGGAAAAAGCACCGCATATCTTCCTATTTTTCAGGCAATATTTCAGGTAATAAATATTTTTTAAATTAGAAACAGTTCAAAGTTGGAAAGGGCCAGTTACTTGTACCAAGGTTCAAATAAAATCCAGAGATCCATTCTGATTCTTTTTTAATATTTTTTTTTTCAAAAGTTTTTTGTTTTGTTGCGTGGAACAAAAATAAGATTTGATACTCATTTTTTGCTAGATGAAATGGTTTCAAGCTTTAGTCACTAATAATATAGATAATTTGCAATTCAATATCTTCATTTTCAGTTACATTCAAGTTGTATTATTACATTACAAGTATGCTTTAAGGTTTTTTTTCATCCTTTTCATATGAAAATGTGAAGTAACTATCTAATTTTACATGGTAAGCCTCAAATATGTGCTGTAGTCAAAATGAGAAATCTGGATAAAGAGTAATAATTTTTAACCAACATTTTGCTCTGTTTTCTGTCAAATAATATAATCACCTGCTCCTTTCATCTCAAAGAAAACTGAAGATTCCCATATGAGATTTTCCCAGCCGTACCTTATGGGTGATCTAATTAGGATTTGGAATAGAACATGCTTCAAGAAATTTGACATAGTCTTTATGCAGTTTTTTGAGAGTGATCATAGGATCTTTCTTTCTTTAAGGTGACTTCTAAAACATTTTCTGTATTAATTTTCATAATATTCCTATTTTGTAATGTACTATATTGCAAAGACAATTGCAGAAATTTATTTTTTTGTTCTTCAGGTTCCTTTATGCTTTCAATTGAATAAGAAAATCACTGTCAGATCAGATTAGGTCAAAGCACAGTACAGCCCAGTTCAGCATCTCCTCTGAAAAGAGTTGATATCAGATATTTCAGAAGTTGTTTAGAAAGCCTTGGAAAATTCTGGAATAACTTGATTACACAATTATTTTTTTTTCCAAAGTATCACAGAATCATAGAATGGTTTAGGTTGGAAGGGACCTTAAAGATCATCTTGTTCCAACCCCCCTGCCATGGGCAGGGACACCTCCCACCAGCCCAGGTTGCTCAAAGCCCCATCCAGCCTGGCCTTGAACACCTCCAGGGATGGGGCCTCCACAACTTCTCTGGGCAGCCTGGGACAGTGTCTCGCCACCCTCATAGTGAAAAATTTCTTCCTGATATCTAATCTAAGTCTACCCTCTTCCAGTTTGAAACCATTCCCTCTCATCCTAACACTACAAAAGTCCCTCCAGAAATTGGTTCATTTAATTTAAGTAATTTAGGTAACAACTTGTTTTTATCTATTTCCTTTCTGTGTATTACCCAATTCTCGTAGAAAACACAGGCTTTATCAATGTGACCATGTCACTTTTAAAAACACTAAAGTGAAGCTCTGTGACCAGGAATTCCAAATTTGTGTCCAAGCCTTACATATTGACATGATCAAAGTCCATCTAAAAGGCAGATAACATTCTACTCTGAGACAACCCACTTTCAGCAGTCCTTCTTTCTTCACAGTAAATTGTTAATAATGAATAATGTTCCTTATAGTCTTGGAAGAATCAAATATGCATACACCTATCTAGAAAATACTTTGAAACAACAAGCAATTAAAGAAAGTCTGTTTGCTGCAGTACCTAGTTTCATTGGCAGGGGAAATGTGCTGTTTGTAAGCCTTTTCACTTCTGGGAAGTCTGTCTTGCGAACAGCTAACACGCTTCCTCCAAGGTATTCAATGACAGTGGTTATTTTTTTATCTGTTTTATTTGTATATCTGACTTGCAGCAGAACAAACCCTGACCGGGGACAATTCACCTCGGGCCTTGACTCTTTGCAATATTTTACACTAATACAGCACTCCCTGGAGTGCCAAGACTGGCCTAACATTCCTGGAAAACCAGATTTCAGGAATGGGAATGAAGGTTAAAATTGCTCTGTGTAGATGCAAAATGTTTTAATGCACTTTTTTGGAATCCCAGAGCAGGGAAAATTGTCCATAAGGACACAGCTATATTTAACCTGTACTTCAAGATGACCCTCACTTTGATTTCACTGGACTTTTTTCCCCACTAAAATCACATCAAACTGCTAGTCTGCTAGCTTCAGCCCACAATAGTGTGCACAATAGGAAATGGAATTACAGTATTTTTAGCTTCCCAGTTCACTGGGAAGCCACTATCAAACTACACAGCTCAGTGGTTATGAAAAAGGACTTTTTCACGCCATAATAAGATTTTTCTTCTTCCAATGCCCATGTATGTGAGCCCAAATACATATTAAAAACAACAAACAAAAAAATCTTGGTTTTGTTTTATGAGATGTACTCCAGCATGCCTAATGTTGGCTCTTAGCATCTAAATTTTAAGTTGTTAGTGAGACAATTCACCTAAAATAAATACGTAAGTTCCCTCTACGGCCAATGGAGACAGGAGGGTGCTTTTGATGCCTTCCACTGGTAAGACAAATTGGCCTCAGCTTAGGTACCGAAGGATTTACATGTGTCTGGTTTCTTTGTAAATCTGCTACACAGAAGCCTGCCCTTGAAAACAGAGGTCAAGAAACGGAGCAATACAGGCACATATTTTCAATGCTTCAAGTTGAAATTCAACTCCCTTTTAGCACCCACAGCCGGTAATTGCTATGCAAAGGGGCAGGCGCAGTTTCTATGTGTCTCCCTGCTTTTGTTATTTGCCTGTGTAGCAGGTATAACATGATCTAGAGAATGTATCTCCTTGTCTATCTCTTACAGTCCCAGACAGACTGCCTTTGTTTGACTACAGCTGTAGCTGTATCCCTAAAACCATCTCTGTGGTTCACCTCTGTGCCCAAAGAACTGTCTCCGCACTCTGTATTTTTTCCTCTTGTGTTGGCCAAACAAGAAAAGTCACAGCCTTGTCACCCCTGCCAGCCACCCCTGGGAATACAGAAATAGGTAATACAACTGCATCTTCTTACAAATCTGAGTCAATTTGATTTTAATACTGACTATTTTACAGTATAACACTGTATCTGGTGTGCAACCATGTCTCTGATGTAAGAACAGACAGATCATATTAAAAATAATGCAAGAAGGAACTCTTTTATGGAGACAAATGAACAATGAATGTTAATAGTACTCACAGTCTCAGTATATAGCCAGAACTACCCAAGAAGAGCAAGAGGGGAAGACTGGGACCACATGAACAAGTGATATTTATCAATGCCAGAGGCAAAAAATCAAAGCCCTCGTGACATATATGATCCCAGAGGAGAGCAGAGAGCTGTATAGTCTTAGTAAGAGCGAAGAGGAAAGCTTTGCAGGCAGTCTGATGGCAGTACTGCCTACTGCAGTTTCTGCTGTGCTCAGAGAAAGAGGCCTTCAGGCACATTCTATGGAAGCAGTGACGACTCTTTCCAAGAAGCACCTGGATCTTCTTCCTAACAGGAGCTATCCATCAAGGTCCCAAATACTAACAGCTGTCAAAAGCAGTGTATCTGATAATTGCATAATTCCACATAAGTACTTTACAACAGCTAGTAGTGCCTTCTAATATGATCTCAGAGGAATGTTACCTAAAGCTCATTATAGCACCAGTGACATTTTTATCAATGATCCTCCACAACCTGTGTTATAAACCATCCAATGAATGCTTTTAGCTTGACCCTTGTGGTTGTTCTCCACTTCATTACCCCTGGGACATCTAGTGACTATGTCTGCATCTACTCTCTGCTTGAAGCATCCAGGTTATTTTGCTTGTCTCTATAAGTTAGACTTACCTATTTAAGACTAAACAGAAACTCCTTAAAGAGATATTTCGATGTGATTATTTATTTGTTATTAAGAATCCAATTTCCTGGTGCAATTTGTATGGCAGGGCTTTTCTAGCAAAATTGATTTTCAGCAGCAATTGGTTGTTTGCGGTGTTTTCAGAGTTCTTGATCATAAAGAAGATATAATCTGTATTAGTTTATGTGGTGCATAACAGGGCTAAATGCAGGAGTGAAAAATCTGGAACTTGTGTTATGCAAGAGTCTAGATCTTTACTGGTCCTAATATGAATTAATATAATGCTTCTTTCTCATAGCTTTAAAAAATTTATAACTGCCCTATAAGTTTTCGCTTATCTTCCACTTTCAATTACATTAAAAAGATCCTGAAATCTCAGTCTATACAGCTGCTCAGCTACTTCCTGGATCCAAGTTACCTCTAATAGCTATTTCAGTGTTGATTTTTATGGCAGGAAAATTAAATATAGAGCAATTACAGTGCTAGGCAGAAACATTACAAACTCATAGTACCTGCTTTACCTCATTAAACCAGATATTCTAGGTATACAAGAAGTCTTCTAATGAAGTATCCTTGCAAAATCCCACTTGTATCATTCTGCCACCATAAGATTAAACTAAATCTCCATAAACTAGATGCCCTATATTGTGAAGCAAGGAAAAGTATTATTTTATAAGTGTATTTCAAGTGCCTTAAACAGATTTAGTAAATAAAGTTGTAGAGAGCTCTCATCGGTTTCCATGTCAAACGTTCATACTGCAAGTCTGTCTTCTCCGGTTTCCTTCCGTAAGCCCCACGCAAGTGCTAAACCAATTCTCATTCCTTCTGCCAATTCTGATTTCCTTCTCACGTCTCAGCAAATGGCCAAACTGAACTCTCAGTGCAACTCACCTCCTACCATATTAAGAACAGGACTGAGACCACTATCAGTGGGATTGCACATGAAATGGCTAAAGCAGTGTGAGAAAGCTTGCTTCCTTCCTTGCTTCCTTCTAACAGATACAAGGTTAATTGTAACATGTAGTGTTACACTTTGCTGGGGTGTCCTCTCCACTACATTTCTGAATATTTTAAAGTCATTTTCTTATATGCTGAATGCCTACAGCCACACTTAGGAAGAACGGCACTGCACATTTATTAATTATTACTTATTTGAAAGAAGTACAAGGCAGAACAAAATACATGGATGAGAGGAGCACAACCATGCAAGTGAAGATTTGCAGCTGATAGGGGGCATTCAAGGGTTTGCTTAGATTAAATCCTTTCTAAAGAGCTTTAGGGCAAAGCTTTCAACCAAGCTATGGCATTGCCTGATATTTTGTGCACACTTCCTTTGATAAAGACAGTTTCTGTCGGGACAGATAAACCTGAGCCTGTAGCCCAGGGGATTTGTTGAGAGCAAGCTCTCCTCTCTTCTAACCCCACAGAGTAAGTATGGACAGGACAATACATCACTAAGACTAATGCTCAGAGAACAGGATAAAGTTAATTCTTTGTTTTCTCCAATGTGGTAATAAATTAAAGCAGTCAAACTGCAAAATGGAAGTACAGGATGGGAAGACTATTTCTGTTCATTTAAGACCTGATCCAAAGTTTTTTTAGAAATTTTCCTTCCCTTCTTGTGTTCCTTCTAATTTCTTTTCATCATTTTCCAGCTCCATCATGCTATCTACTTTCTGCCAGGAGTGTAATTACCAGAAAGACTCAAGAAGGGATACTGGCTCTTCACTATCCCTAGCTTCATGGGGACCAGAAAATCTCTTTTCACTGTGATGCCCCGATCAATGTTTCTAATTTTAGCTGGCTAAAAAGCAAGCAGCACTTGCTACAGTCTTTTAAAACTCAAGAAGATCTGGTGTCTATTGCAGTCCCCACCAACAGATGACCTAGATCAGTCAGTGTTACACTTGAGCCCATCTATAACTCAGGGATGAGAGGGAAGTGTGGCTGGAGGAGTAGGGGGAAGGATATAGCGACTTACTGCTTCTGTTCTGGTTTTCCAACTATTTACGTGCCCATGACCATTCCAGCCACATTCCATTTTCCAAGCAACATCCAAAGCACGTCTATGATATGACAAGCGATAATTTTGATAATATTGACACAGCCATTATACGTGCTATTGCCTTTGTAAAAGACCTTCTGAAAATGGGTCTGGTCTTGTTATTCAGCACTTGGTGCTACCCAAACCGGCCCATAAGTGCTTCAAACAAGCTGCAGAAAAATTGTTCTTAACACTTCCTTTCTGCTGCTTTCATGGATTGGTCAATAATCCAGATGCATGCCCCACTGTACTGAGAGGACTAAAATCATGTGCTTCCAATGTCAGTAAACAATATGCTTTAAGATGACAGGGACTTAAAAACTTGAAAAGTTGTGTTGGAAAACTTATGATCTGAAAACACATGAAAATAACATGCTTGAGGCATGGCTGAGGTGAAACAACTTCTGGAAGTTGGCTGGTTGGCACTTTTACCTGGAGGAGTAAGAAAACTGCTTATATTCAAAGACGTTATTGCCCAAACTCAGAAAATACTTTGCAGATTAAACAGTGATGCTAATATTCCAACAGCTTCTATCCAACATTGCGTATGCCCAGATTCATCTTACTTACACTATACAACCAAAGTATAGTTAATCATCTCCCCAGACTGGCCATCTCCTCTCTCATCTGCTCATTAGCTTTATTTACATTCCCCTCAGAGGAAGCATTGTAGGTTCTATAAATAATCAAGATATTTTTCTCCAGGTAATGCAGACTGCATGTCCAGTAAATAGTGAAGAGCTGTGGTAATAACACTTGGACCTATATAGATGAGGGCCCCAGTGAGCCCTGGGTTTTTCTTCCCTGTCTTCAAAGAAATTTCTCAGTATACATCCTTCTATTGTGAAGCATGAGGCTAGGGGATGCTTGAAGTGGGCTAGTTCAGAAGCCAAAGTCCACACCATGGGTGAGAGCTGTAGAGCATTCTGGTTAAGGCAGACTTCTGACAGGGCTTCCTGGGTCTGCCTCCTTCTTCAGAGAACTAAAGGTGGGGAGCTTTGGCTGCTCTTAGTTTCAATCTGAGGAATGATTCTAATGTTTCTTTGGTCTCATATTAGGGCATTAGAGAGAGAGGGAGCGAGCTGTGCACCAAAGGTCTTCTTACAAATGGAAATGGTGACACCTGAATATGTAAGAATACGTAAGATTTTCTATACAAAAATGAAAAAAGTGAATAAATAGGAATGTGGAGACTTCAGTTTTATTTCCTGACGGCATCTTAAAGTTCTGAGGCTGCACAGTTTTCCAAAGATGAAAGAGAGCTCTGACATTCCCAATAAAGACCAACTCATTCAAAATACTGTCCTGAGGGGAACCATCCATGTGGCCTGGAGAACTTCCAGCACAATTAAAGGGAACCAACCAATTTGGAAAACTGACCATCTGCATCATAGTAGTTGATTCCAAGTCTAAAAGATACTGAATACATTGAAGAACTCACCGCCAATCTTCAGACTTGGACGCTGAAGACATTGGATGTGCTTTTACCTACTCTTGGTACCTGCTATCAGGCTGCAGGTGGCTCTTCTTGGAGGACCTTCACGGTATTTTGAGGAGCAATGTTTTTTGCATCCTAAGGAGAGTAGTTATTCACCTAGATGAAAACGAATGCCTACAGATTGGACTGAGGGGCAGGGCACCATTAACTACCACAGAACTCTCAAACAGCAATGCATTTTCTCTTCTCTGACCTACTTAACAGCTTTAGCAGGGTTGCATTATCTTTCATTGTCTGTATGTACATCGGGTATTTTTTCTTATAATATTGGAACAGCTTCAGGATGGGGAAGCTTAAAATATCCCTGTACGATGAATATTTTTATTAAATTATAAAATGCAAATTTCAACTGAATGGAATTGAATACTGTGTCTCTGCTATAGCACGGACTGTTTATATACTAAAATTCTACTGTGAAGGTCTGTGACTCATAAAATAGGTGTCATCCTTCTATGTTATGCTAGAAATGTTACATTGTTATATTTGCTATAAAATAGAAACTGGGGGTGCTATTTTGGTATTTTTAATAATAAGTTTTTGTCTTCATTATATATGATTTTCCTATTTCTAAGTTTGGGAAGATATTATTTAAACGAGACATACGTATTAAAAATAAACATGATCAGTGTCATGGTTGCTTTGGAGTGGAGTGTCAGCAAAGGCAGTAAGATCACCATTAGTTTTTAGACCATGAAGGTTCCCCAGAATAGCCAGGAGATTGGAAAGACGGGGAATCTCTTCATCTTGGTGAATGTCAGCATTGCAACACAGTATGCCTGGCTGACTGAATGCTTGGAACAGACACCCATGGCTCCCCAGTTCCCAGGGTCTCCAGTCAGCCTGCTGAACTGGTTCAATGAGGAAACCTGAATGCTGAGGGCATGCAACAAATTTGTAACAGTTGGTAACACACATCAATATTTTATTTCTTCTCTTTACTCTAGGTCCTTCTGTTTCTGAAAAATGCTGGCAGTATAAAACACTATTCACCCAGTAGATATACCAGGTGGAATATAACTGAACTGTTTCTGTCAACACGAGAGGGAGCATAGACACATCTATCAAATTGACACAGTCCCTGCACTTGATGAGCTCAGTGGAATGAGTCTTCCACCTCCGGTTTTTGTAATGCCAATGAGTGATGAATCAGAGATATTTCTGACATCTGAAAGCAATTCAAGGTGAGAGAACCAAGATGACTGGTATTTGCTAGTCAGAACTATAAATAAACTTTTCAGCACTAAGACTCCTCCAAAGCTATTTAAGTAGGCTAAAATTTTACGGATTGCTATTCCCTAAGGAAAGGAATGCTATCTGTAGTTTAAAATGTGTCATTTCTTCATAGATACAGCCATGCAGACAGCAGGTAGAACTTTGCCTTCCTTCATAACCACAGTAAACCTATCCTTATTCCTTATGCTATTGATAGGAATTTCGGACCTCACTCACTGTTTTCTGTTTTTACAATTAGAGGAATTAATTAAGTTGATGGGATTTTTTGCAGTTAATCATGTTCTTAGAAAGGCTAATGAGTCAAGACATTAGCTTGTAATGACATTAGTATATGTTTAGTTGATGACTAGGTGTATACTCTAATTTGAAGTTGCCTAACATTTCAGCAGAAAAAGTGACTCATGATTACTATACAAATTATTAAGATGCAATTGTCATTTACAGATAATGACATATAAAGTTTTCTGTATGTGATGTGAGAGGCAGCAAATAACTACAAAAAGAAATGAAGACTAGCCTCTATTTTCAGACACAACAATACCAGCAATATTGGTAACATTAGTAGTTTGGCTGGATTTACACAGATCAATACGAGAACGATTGAAGACCTCAATGGATTTTACACTTCTGAAGAGTAGAGATTAAATTTGCACCAGCTGTATTTCCACTAAAACAAACAAACAAAAGTAACGGTGAAGTGGACAAATATTCTTTGTTGATCTATGATAGTCATCTAAAATAATATAAAAAGTAAACCAGATATAAAGGCAAGATTTCAAAGGTAAATGACAGTAAGGGGAAGTATTTGTCTTGTATGCTATAGGAAAGGTACCTTCTGCAGAAAGCATTTTTTCTCTCTGACAGAACATTTAACACATCAACAGTAAAACATATTCTGGGACATTCTGTGGACAACTTCTACAGATTAAGTATAGTGATTTTAATGGAGTTGATTTATACCAACACACCCAGGTCTAGGAAACTTTTATAAAGGTCAGCTCAGAAACACGATTGATCATATGATGGGAGAACAAAGCAAAAGAATATTTTTACTGTCCTGCTCATCTTTCTATAAAATATGAATAAACTTTCAAAATACATGATATGAACAGACAGAAAAGCAAACTGCCATGTCTGAACTTCTGTAGTTATTGTAAATCCAAGATGTTCTTGATCACTGCTAAAATATACCTATACGGTGAGTGAAGAACTTCTTTAAACCTCAATTCCCAGAAAAGTTCCTGACAAGTGAAACCAAAAGACTGGAGATAATTACACGCAGTAACTGCTCATCCTCTTTCTTAAAATGTCTAGTTTCGAGGAAATAACCACATTCTTCTCTTTACCTGTTTGGTACTGAAACAATGTGTGCATGATCCAGCACAGCTAGAAAGACCTACTCTTTCGTATGGAGTATACTCTTTTTGTATGTTCTTTTTTTTTTTTTTTCTGGATATCTGCTTTTATTAGAGAAATAAAAATAATTAGTTGAATGAATCAGAAACAAATGTATTATATTTCTGTCCATGGATAAACTGACATTTCAGATGCATACAGACACTCATATAAAAAAAGGAAATATAAAATAGTTATACAGAGAAGGGATCATGCATGTGATAATGGATAGAAATAAATTGTTCTTAGACAGAATTATCACGTTTGTAATAATCCTAGAAATCGTAATAATTAATCTAGCTTTAATTGCCTAAAGGAAAGTATGTAGTCTAATGCAGTCTTCTAAAGGCAATTAAATGAGGAAGACAATCCCAGTTCTTGAAATAGAGGTCTATGGTAGATGAAATCAATTGCCATTCTGTAGATACTTGTTTTTCTCTGTTGCCTATTGAGGCAGGTTGGACAACTATCTTAAACTGGAAAACTAAAGTTAGGTCAGATAAATTCAGTCAAGTCTGACTTTAGGGAACTTAAAAAGTCAGCGTGTATAACTGAGAGAGAACTGGATCTGTGATCCATTTTACCTCTGCATCTAAGAAATATAAGTAATCCTCAACATAGGTACTCAGGTGATCAAGCCAGGTTAAAGATTTTGAAAACTGCATGTCCGTGATATACGCTCATGAATACATCCATGGTATACACTTAAGAGTCTAGCCATATTGTCTTATGCCCAGACAGCACGTTGGCATATACTACTGAAAGTATGCCATAATACTGCTCATCATGGCAATTCTCTCTGGCTACAGAAGTCATAAAATGACCTTCTGTCAGTCCTTTTCTGCTTTGACTCATGGAGGTCTAGAGGGGCTCTCAGATGCCCCTCACTCCTTGCACAAGATTACACCTGTTGTGCAAGAGACAACATATATTATATATAATTCTACCAAACTCCCAACTCTCCCATGGTTCTGTTTTCTGACAATTCATTTATCTTACCTTCTATCAGCTTCCCTGTCTGCTCTGCGTTGCCCCCTGGCAAGATCTTGGCAATGTAAGCTCCAATTTCCCCACTGCTTCCCGGAATTTCTTTCCCACCTACGACTCGGATTCCCAGTCCATTTCCTGTGATCAAAAGAAAAAGAAAACTTTACACAGAGACAAAGCAATGAATAATTCACTGGAAAAAAAGAAAGAGAGCAACTCATCAGAGGTTACTGAAGGATGTCACCAATAACTTCTGGCTATGGTTGGAAGATTAATGTTAACTGCAGTCCCATCCGCCACTTTCCCAAAGACTTAACTTTGGGTAGAAGCAGTTCAGCATAGGAAAAGATTTTTTTGAGTAAATACTGTATGACGGACATAACACAAATAACTGATTCACAAAAAATTACATTGAAGCCAACGTGACTTTTTTCTGACAGCCTTACTGTGCTGCAGAGGAACTATTTGCACGGAAAACGTATTTCAAGCAAACCATAATTTGCAGCATTAATTAAATTGCATTAAATTGCTAGAAATCCATGTGAGGTGTGGATTCAAAGGATAGCTTTATCATATGCATAAAACTGCCAGTTAGATGAAAAATTACAGTAGCTGAGCTTTTAGAATCACATAAATATGGAGACAGACAGAGATCATTGAGCTCCAGCAGCAAAACATGTACATTTACATGAACCTATATTTGGCAGGTGCCATTATTCTTCTTAAATATTTGCTTTTAATTGACATCTTTTACATCAAAGGATGTACAAATTATCAGAATGGAAATAGCATCAGCAAATCTAACATATTTTCTCCCTTTTTTAAAAATTACAAAGGTGAAAACATTTTGATGACTCTGACCATTTTAGCTGGAGAGAAGCAGATCCTTAATCTCCCTTACATATAGAACAATGAGAGTGAAAACAAAAGCTTAAAAAATAGTCTTGTAAAGCTAATATTATGCATGGTTAATTTTTCATGCTATCTTGCCTTTTTAAAAAAATACTTCCCATACAAGAAAAATAAATTTATTCCTTGAAGAAAAATAAAATTTCATATGAGACGATTTACACTTTCATCTGGGAATGTAAAGGCTGATTTTCCCACCTTTGTTGTAGTGGGTAAATAATTAATTTTCAATTTATTAACTTAATAAGCCAAACCTGCTGAGTGATTAGACTAATCAGCTATAGGAAGCTCACCACACAATCTCTTTGCAAAGCTTTATCTTTTTAGATTAAGGTTTTTCCTCATAATGCTATTAGTGTTTGATAAGTCAGCCCTGAGTTTGTTTTAGAAGCAAGATAACCACATTGAGTTTCTGGCCAAAGTCATCTCCATTAGTTTTTCTATCCCAGTTTAGCTAAATCTATATCCTTTGTGCATCCTCTTTCCTCATAATTGTATATTAGACATTTTCCAAGCAAGCATTTTCTTCTCTTTTGGAAGGTGCCTTGTGTTCAGATACACGCACAGGTCCTGTACAGCAGAATATAAAGGTAAGGAAGTACACTCTTGACTTAAGGGGTTTGGCAAGAATCACTTAACATGGAAATGGCTCATTCCACCACTGCAAGCCTAGACCAAAATGGCGTATCCTGCCAATATACTGATAAAACACATGGGTGAGAGCAACCAAGGGAAAATAATAGTGAGGAATCAAGGAAATATATGAGGATTGTTCTTACAGCTACAGCATAGTAGTTAGTGTAAGTAGGTATATTTAATGCACTGAGATGAAAGCAGCTCTGCAGAGAGGGACCTGGGAGTCCTGGCGGACAACAAGTCAACCATGAGCCATCAGTGGCCAGGAGAATGGAGAACCTCTGTTATGAGGAAAATCTGAGAAACCTGGGTCTGTTTAGTCTGGGGAAGAGAAGACTGAGAGGGGATCTCATCAATGCTTATCATTATCTAAAGGGTGGGTGTCAAGAGGATGGGGCCAGACTCTTTTCAGTGGTGCCCAGAGACAGGACAAGGGGCAGCAGGCACAAACTGGAACACAGGAAATTCCATCTCAACATGAGGAAAAACTTTATATTGAGGGTGAGAGTGCACTGGCACAGGCTGGCCAGAGAGGTTGTGGAGTCTCCTTCTTTGGAAATATTCAAAACCCACCTGGATGCATTCCTGTCCAACCTGCTCTAGGTGAACCTGCTTTGGCAGGGGTGGTGGACTAGATGATCTCTGAAGGTTCCTTCCAACCCTGGCCATTCTGTGATTCTGTGACTGCTATACAAATCAAGCAGTATGCATTGCTGGAGCATGCAAGAAGTTCAAACACACAACTAGTGGGGGGCGTTGGTAGCACTTCAGATGATGGGTACAGACCAGTCTTGGGGAGATGGTACGCTTCCATTAGATCTATGTTTTGTGACCTAACGTTAACACAATTTGGGTGGGGGTTCAGTGACAGGATGAGCACTGGTAATGCACTATCAGTATACAGAACTTGTAGGGAATGATTTCAGTGTGGGCTGATGGCCAAGGATGAGTTTCAGAGTAAATAACTTGGGAATAAGCCACGATATGGCTGAGGGCTACTGTATGATAAATGGTATGAGAGACCTTGAGTTTTTACCAAGGATGATCAACACTCTTTGCAGACGAAATCTTTTACTGTTTATCCACCACAGTGTGTAACAGGAAAACTTGATTTGGTATGGTACTACTGTTTTATATGCATATGTTGAACATAATTCACCTCTAGATTATATCCAAGTCTGAGATAAAGTCCAGATCTGTCACAAAACCCCTTTTCAGAGTCTGTATTTTTGTTTTAACTATGTGGTGATTTTCAGTCTTAATACTTTCAGAAAAGATAAGAGATTGAGGGAATATGCAGACTCAAACCTATGACAACATGAACAATAACTCTGTAAGTTAAACTGTAGAAAGATTTGATATGGCAAGAATGTCCTCTGAAGTTTACCATTTCTTTGGTCCAGTGCAACTTTGCCAGTTCAAAAACCCACTCTGAACGCTGTGCAGGCATGTCTAAGTATCTTCAGTAGGAGCTGTGAATACTCAGAGGACAGCGTGAAATTTGCTAGTGAGTTCCTTGAAATTTTTTGCTAAAAATTTTACTCAATTTTACCCCCTCTCTACACACTTCTCTTCTTTTTGTAATTTGAAGACCTGAGCAACATCTTTAAGAAAGTCAGCTTCTTGTAAGACTTTACACCTGGGAATGTAAAGTAATGCAAATCTAATGTAAAAGAATGTAAATCTTTTTGATCCTCTTTTTGAATTTGACAAGGGAACAGCTGTCTCTCTCTTTTAACAGCAAATTAAGAATTGGAAAAGTACATATATTTCAGCTTGAGGGGGATCCTCTAAAATAAAAATGTAAAGGGACCCATATAATCAACGTAAAACACCACCACCGAAATACCCAAGCTAATTACAAGCACAGGGAATATAATTAAATTTTTGCTACCAGATATATCTATCACGGTAGTTAATATTCCTTTAATTATAAACTTGGTATGGGTGATAATTGATTCACTAAACATATTGCTGTTTGGTTGGTTTCTAACATAAATGATTTGATACACAGAAAGGATGCTGTGTTTTAAACAATAGCTACATCAGCATTCTGGGACTGTGCTATCTATGGGAAATTCTAAGATTATTTTTGTTGAGGACAGTAATTTTTCAGTGCAATTGGAACTAACTGCACAGTTATTTTAAATAAATTACCTTATTTTGGTGCAAAATTGAAATTTAGCATTGGTAAAGTTTATTTTTCCTGACTTGATAGGGACTTATTCCAAGGATGGGTCTAAATGTCCTTTAAAAAAGCTGAAAAATACAGTCTTTAGAAAGATAAGTACTTTATTGCATAAAGCAAATATGTACCCCTCTAAAAGCATTTAAATGTTAGTCCATCCTCAGGACTTAGAAATTCACGTGGGCTGCTCTGCACATTTATCAGAGGACTTCTGATGATACACTACTGAAAGACCTGTTAACATGTTACAGACCTGAGGCTCACAACTGGGAACTATTATGTTCAGCAAATCCAATAAACAACTATTCTTAGTATACAACATACACAAACAAGCACTCAGTAACTTATTCTTCACCCACACAGTCGACACACGGACTTTTCAACGTATCAGTAGGACTGGGTGCTTTTCATCACATAGGGCAGTAACTGCAGGGTCACAGTTTTCTTGTGATATACTATACTAGTGTCTCCACCTCTGATAGCTTAATTGTAACAGGATGGCAGAAAGGTGGTTTGTCATATAAATGGGTTTTCAAGACACTTGATTTCAGAGGCAAGTCTATGGATACCTATGCTAGATAACTTTGAAAAGCACGGCTGACATATTGGTTCTGGTTTTGCAAATCTCGGGTGTCTTTCCATATTGCTGCTAATGAAATAAATTATTTTCCGTGCTGATATATAAAGATTTTTATTCCCGGAGACTTTGAAAAGGCTTGTGATTTTATATTTGCAGGTTTTAGAGTCAAATGTATAACTGATATTATGGACTAAGAAGGAGCACGCTTGCTAAGGGACAACCACAGAAGGGGGGGTGTGTGTTTGCACATGTTCTTGTTGCTGGACAAATCATGGGGTATTTAATTTAATTTGATCTGTTTGCACTAAATTAGAAAATTGTACTTCATTATTATTATGTTGCAAAAATGTTACTAGAAGAAATATTTTAACTTAAATTACAAAACATTCAATTCCTGGTAGTCAGAATGAATGAGTTACTTTTTGCCCAATGAGCTTGAAGTGCTCTGGTCTGGCTGACAAAGAAATATTGCTTGGATGTTGCTGTATTTTCTCATGTGAAGATGGGATTTCAAACCTTTTTATACTGTATCTACTGAAAATATTGAGTTTACTACTTCTTTTTTCCATTACATTACCCAATTTGTCACCTTGAATACAGATAACTTAAAAATATCATCAATCATATGCTTTCTCAGATCTCTTTTTCCCTTGTGTTTTGATTTTTTTTTAAATCTTTGAGTCTTAATTTCCATCTCTCAGACGTTTTTTATATAACCAGACATTCATCTTTCAATTTTAGATTTTCAGATTAATAAACTACTGTTTTCTTCCTTAGAAGACACAGGACCAGCAAACCACCAGAAAGCAAATCACCGTGCTTTGAAAGAGAGAGGGCACCTTTCTGAACTCTGAGTATTGATTTCTATGGAAAATACCTTTAGGAAAACATCTCTTCAAAGGGAGTTCTACACATTTAAGATCCAATCATTTTTAGGGTGCTTCAAAGCTAGAAGACTGCTAATTAATTGCAACTGTTTTTACTGATGTCCCAAGGCTATGATCGTACTCTCCTACATAATCTTAACTAAAGCCTTAAGATGCAGCATGCCATGCAAAAAAAGCCCCCCAAAACCCCTATAACCCAAATCCCAAAAAGCCTAATGCTAAACTTTAACAAGGTAGATCATGCAACTAAATTGGTTTTATACTTTGATAAGAAAACAAATATGGATACTAAATTACAATTAGCTTGTGAGGAACTGATTTATATAGCTGAAAATACAAACTTAGAAGCTTTAACGAAGATTTCATGTGTATAATAAATGAAGAGTTACTTTTGAGAGAAATCCATACTGAGATTGAAAGAAATAGTAATAGAATTGAATGGCCAATAGCTTTTTTGCGTTTTGGCAATTAACCTACTTTGTGACTTTCAAAAGAACATTTCACTTGTCATTTCATCTTCTTCCAGACATCAGACTGTTTCAGTGATGCATATTCATTATATTCTTATTCAGTGATGCGTATTCATTATAGATATACGCATACATATATTAAAACAAATGTATACTTGAGTAGTGACCAACAGCTTGACACTAAGTTCCACCACTGGTGACCTGGCAACCATCAGTGCAAGAGTATTTTAAAAATTCATCCTTCTCGTTTTCTTAATTCCACCATTAGGTACTTTATGTCCAATTAGACTTATTTATTCTGAACTTGTGTAGCTCAATGTATCTCAGACCATTATGAAACCCTTGTATATTTTGTTGTGTCCCAGTAGCAACACAGCAGAAAAACTAGAAACATGACTCAGTTGATACACAATAATTTATTTTGCTGAAGTAGGTTGACCGTAACCTGAGCTCTGCAATTACAATTTGGTCATTTTTCTCCATTATGGAGATAAAAAAGGTCAGATTGCTGCCAATCTGTTGCTGTTGCTCTGGTCACAGGGAAGTTAATGAAATCTTATCATCTTTTTACTACTTAGCTGAGCAGCTCCACTACAGCCATTAGAGTAAAAACCGCCTAGATTTCCTGGAACTATTTCAGCATCTAAGCAATGACTAGGCTTGCCTTGCCAAACCAACGTCAATAAACCCTTACATAAGTTACTGGTTAAAAAAAAAAAAAAAAAAAGAAGAAAAGAGCTGAGAAAAACTGAGTAATTCAAGGCACACCAGGCTTTTGCTGGTGGTGGTGGTCCTGCCTTTACACGAGGGTGAAAATTGACTTTCCAGGGATGTTTTCTCTTATAATAGTAAATAGAATTCCAGCACCTTATGCAGGGACTGATATTGTTTAATTATTAGGTAACTCCCATACAGTAGTAACAACTTCAACACGGTCATGAGAATGCAGGCACGTGACCCAGAAGCTCTGTGCAAACATCGTTCATGCGCTAACTCAAACAAATATTTCCTCTGGGCTAATTTTTCAAAGTATGAAACCATTTGTCTGTCTAATTAGATGAGCAAAGAAAGTGAAGAAGCAATTAGAATGTACAACAGATTTTCATTAATCACACATGAGTTTCTGCAAATTGGCATAAGAAACTGTAAGTATGAGCGTCAGCAGCAATCTGACTCTTGTCACAGTTAGAAATAGAGCTATATGAATTTTTAATAGACTTTTAAGTGACTAAACTTTTAAGAAAGGTATTAAAAAAGCTACTGATTTGGATTTCTAAGAGCATAAGAGCATACCCTTCAAGATGGTAGTTGAAAATCACTAGTTCTGTAAAACAGTGGTTGTTTTACCACCTTTGGATATTATGTGCTTTGAAGTTGAAACTATATAGAAGTAAAATGAGAAAAATTGAAATGGGCTTAAACTGCAAAATGCAGACGAGGGCTACGACACATGTCTCTGAGTAGTTTGAAATGGAAGATATGTTTAAATCTCAAAATAAAGATTAAGTGTTGTGTTTCAGATCCATGAGGCAATGCACAGACATACCACCGAGGGAGGAAAAAACCTCCAGTCCAAATATGGTTTTCATCACTTTCTAACAATACTTTCAAAAACAAAATTCAAACCCAGCAGGCTGAATCATAGCAAGGAAGCACAAGGGTGACCTTCTTTGAGCAAGGTCGAACGGTAGCAATTAGAAAAATGCATGAGGATAAAGAATGAAAACGATACATTAAGCATGAAAGATTTCGCCATGTGCCAAAAATACCATGCTATATCAATGAGAACATATCAATCAAATCAAACAATACGAAGTCTTCCAACTCTATTTGGCTGTGAATAGAGAAGGAACATATCTTCCCCCTGCGTTCATTCACTAGACATTATCTCCCCATTCCTCCTCCAGCCTTATCTAGACCAGACATATGCTAGGGTGCTGGAAGGCCCTTATCTGCCAGAACAATTTTACACCATGGTCCATTGTCTGTATGAAACATAATTGTCAGCCACAGAAAAAATAATGACAACTTCTCTTTGGAGAGTTCAGACTTAAAAGCCCCATGAAGAAATGCAAACTATTTACTTAGATATCATAGTTGTGAAACAGCAATCTGTAAAGTCTGGAGAACAGTCAGAAAGGAAACATGGCAAAGCAAACAAAACCAAGTTAGATCAGGCACTTGGAAAGCAGCAAGGGAAGTAATGTGTATAATAAAATCCAGGCCAAATTTTTATCTGCATTATTATTCCTATGCACTTCTCTGGAATACATAACACGATGATTCATATCAGAGCTTGGTTGTCTAGATAGGTACAACATTTTCAAGATTGTGCTCGGGAGAATTGTTTTGGTGCTTTCTAACAAAATTAGCTTAAATGAAGATGTTTCCTAGAAACATGATTAAGCCTACACAGTTGTTGCACTTCTTGGCCATCGGCAATTAAAGCATAAAAGATACATGAAGCCAGATCCTGAGCTGATGAAATTCAGATATATTCTGGTTGTTTTAATAACACGGAATTGATTTATATCAGCTGCAAATCTGCTTCATGCTGATTTGCACACTGGTTATCATCCTGAAGGATCATAAAGTGTTTTACGAATTAGCATCTTGGAACACTTATCATATCTACTTGAAAACAAGATATAGGTCTCTTCTTTTTGGATGATCTGTCACATCAAAATCTATGGTGTCATCTATGGTAGACTGTAGCTTCAAATCTATAAAAACCCGTAGGAACTGAGATTCATATGTGTTTACTGATAGACACCGATGGCTCAATAGATGCCACTGACTGACAGCTGAACTTCATTGTTTAAAATGTTCGTTTTGAACTCTCCCATCTGTATCAGCTTTGGTATTTAAGAAACAGCAACAGAATCAATGTAAATATAATAGGATATAATATTATACAATATGTAAGATATATAGGTGCATATGCTAGCTATAACATAATGCATAAACCAAAGCCTTTAGAAAAAGAGTAGTTCCCCATTAAATGCAAAGAAGCAACCACTGCTTCACAAAGTGGCTGAACCACAGGCTATTGGAAGCTGTGAGAACATTGCACTGCATTTACCCTGGCCTTATATTTTTTAAATACCTTCTGTCAGAGCCATGTTGAAGGGCTAAACAAATCTTATGTTTGACCTAGTAAGACTGTTCTTATGTTTAATAAATTTGGTAAATTTTTGCCACCATCTTCAATAAACAGTGATGATTATTACATCTGGTAAACACCTTGTCCAACATACAGTCATGCTAAGAAGGAAGGAAGGAACACATTCTTCTCCCTCATTTTGCATTACTTTTCCAGTAATCATGCTGCTGATATTTGGGGAACACAAAGGCTGTATATATCATAAATTCTTTTTATGAAACTGGTAAACTGGAGGACAGGGTTAAGAGGAAACAGAAACATCACTCCATCCTATCACCTATTGGACAGTAGCTATCTATGTGGCATGCTGATGTTATCCTAAAGTAAGATATGCCAATGGTGACACTGTTTTCTTAAATGTACATATAAATGCAGACATAGTGACCTTATTCACTGTAAACTTATACTCTGAAGCACTTTGAGACTTTTTAGCAAAGGCTAGAAAGACCACTCAGTCTTGGCCTTGTCAGGACTGCATTAGTCAAAACATGATCTGCACCCTTCTCCATCTGTTCTGAATTTTCTCTCCCTTCTTTGTCACAGTGTTCTTGCCCACACAGCTTTATTTAGTGAGCAGGCCTGTACCTAACCACATACACTCTCTTTCCCATTCTAAAATGGAAGGACTTTTAAGCAAGTCACAAAATACCTTGGGTTTACTCATCTTAATAGTTACAGCTAAATGCAGGGGAGGAAAAGATTTTCTTTACATCTAGTATTAACCTCTCCTGTTTTAACTTACACTCATTGCCTCTCATCCTCCTGCCATGTATCACTGTGAAGAGCTTGGCTCCCTCTTGTTGATAAGCTCCTGATCAGGATGGGATGGCTGTTATTAGGTCTCATCAGAAAACGTCTCCTCTTCAGGCTGAACAAGCCCTATTCCTCAGCTTCTGCTCTCAGGGCAGGTGCTCCAGCCCCCAACCATCTCAGTGTCCCTCTGCTGTACTCACTGCCACTTGTCAACACCTTTCTTGTGTTGGGGATTGGGTGGGGGCAACACTGAACACAGTATCTAGACACACTCTGACATGTGCTGAGTAGAAGGAGACAGTCACTTCCCTTGATCTACCGGCACGGTCCTGGTAACACAGCCCAGGATGCTATGGGACGCCTTTGCTGTCAAGGCCCATGACGTGCAGACGGCTGTCTACAGAGACTTCCCCCAAGGGCCTCTTCTGCAGACCTTCTCCTCAGCCAGTTGGGCCTCAGCTTGTATCACTGCACGGGGCTCTTTCTCTCCAGGTACAGGATTTGTATTTGTCCTTGTTCAACTTCACAAGGTTTCTGTCAGCCCATTCCTCCAGCCTGTCTTGGTCCCTCTGAATGGCAGCCCTGCCCTCAAGTGTATTCCCCCAATTCGCTGTCATCTGCAAATGTTATGAGAGTGTACTCCATCACCTCCTCCGTGTCACCGATAAAGATAATAAATGGTCACACGATAGGGTCTTCTGTGGTACTCTACTTGTTACCTGCCTCCAGGAAAAGCATGGCCCATTACCACCGCCCTCAAAACCCAAACATCTAACCAGTTTTCACTCATTTATTTGCCCAGACATCAAGACATTACATCCCAATTCCAGGCTGAAAGTTAATGTAAGAGAATACCTGAAGTTGAGTCTCTCTCAGCTTACTGCAATACCATAATTTCAGTCCGTTTTCACAAAACTTTAAAGATTCTTACGCGGCTGAATCTACTGTAAAAGGCAAGCTTTAATCTGTTCAGCCAATATGCCAGCCAATCGTTCATGGCTTCACTGTAAAAAAATCAATCCTTGTGATATTTTTAATGCTCCAGTAGTTGCTTTTAGCTCAAGCTTTTTATTAATGTTCTCCTCAATGAGGGGGGAAAGGTGAATAGATTTTATTGATGTTTCCCACATACTATGAGGCAGCCCTGTCATCAGAGGAAAAGGATTTACATAAAGGGTGCTCTGCCAGCATATCATAAGTTAGTTAGTATGTTATGAATCTGGCATACCAGTGATAACTTAGCAACTATTATTAGAAAATAATAGATCAGTCCTAGGTGAATGCAATGACCTTTGTTAGCAGTTATCTTAACTTCTTGCACCAAAACTTCAAACCATTCGGTTTTATTTAGCTATTTTGGAAGAGGATCTCCAGCATTTGAAGCTATCTATATTTTGTTAAGAAAACACAAAGAAAAGGCTCGAGGTTTTAGCATGTAAGTTCTCTGTACTACAACTTTGTCTGCAGATCTTGTGTTACAGACTTTGTATAATGTCCTGGTATTACAGATTCATGGAAAATGTAGACAGGTGTTCATTTACTTATGTAATTAATCAACTTTTTTTTCCAATAAACTTCTTAGAGCAGAGCAAATCTGCCTGTCATTTGTGCAAATGTGGGTTAGCGATGGTTAAATAGAAGCTACTGCACTCTATCCCTTCCTTTGGGACAGGAGACAACACCATGGGCAGTGTACACTCCATGGGGAACATTGACAGCTCTTGGTCAACATTTTGAGGAATCTGTAGGAAAGATGATACTACCTGTGCTTAACAGCCACCCAGGAAAGCCTCTGCGCACTGGATAACTCCTTTTGAAGGAAATCCAAAGGAATATCTCACCCACATGTCTCTCTTGCACAAAGGAATCAACTGACACAGTGTTGAATGGATATCTGTCACGAATGGGGAAGAATTTGTGGAACTATAAAATGTAAAATACAATTCTTCCAAAACAAGTAATGCCTGCAATCATTTAAGCCTCTATAAAAACCGCTGAACTTTCCGTCTTTTCTCAAAGACAGTATCGGTTTCTGCTGTATAATTCATTAAAAACATAATAGTATGCATAGAAATGACACAAAATAAGTGAAGGAATTGTAGTCCCTCTGTTGTTAAACTTCAAATTAACTTTTGACTCATTGCTTGGAAAAGATACGAAGCTGGCACCAGCAGAGACGGAAGCTTATGGCAGAAGCTTATGGTTTATTCTCAGAAGAGGTATCACAGAGCAGCTGTTCAGACCGTCCCCAGGAAGGATTATGTGGCCATTTGACAGTTCATTTCTTATAACCATTCAGTCTGTGGACACAGGCTAGCTTTGTGTCTAGTGGTAGGGAACAGTCCACTAGGACACATGCTGAGACCTTCAGTTCATTACAGAATCACAGAATCTCCTAGATTGGAAAAGACCTGTAAGATCGTCTAATCCAATCATTAACCTAACACTGACGAGCCCACCACTAAACCATGTCCCTGAGCACTATATCTACGCGACCCTTAAATACCTCCAGGGATGGGGACTCCACCACTGCCCTGGGTAACGCGTTCCAATGCCTGATGACCCTTTCAGTCATTGCACGTGCTCTTTCCCTTATGACATCAGTCACTACGGAATGAGGTCAGTAACTGTATCCAATCATTTCTCATCTAAGTTGGGTTTAAACTCCTGTCTTTAAGCAATGAAGTGCCTTACTTCTGTTGTACCCAGCTTAGGCTGGTAATAAAACAGCAATTAAAAAAAAAAAAAAAAAAGGAAGCTACATAGAAAAATAACTTTTCCACATTTTAAAGTGGGGGAATTGACAAAATGATTTTTAGTTGTTTTTCTTTTTTTAAAAATAGGCATAAATCTCATAAGACCTTATTTGTGATATACTCATTTGATGTCTCACACAAAATGAATATCTCTTATAACAACTCAGCTACTGCAAAAGAAAAAGAGCATATGAATGAAGTGCATGGTAATTTACTAGTCAGCTTGCTGTTTGTTGAAATTAACCCTTCAAAATGCATATTTTTTTGTGACAGGGATAAAGGTAATTTATTTACCTTTATAGCTTTCTTCTTTAAACACTGCAGTCGTCACTTCTGTATCAAGAGGATGATATGATAATTTGTTTCTACCCACTAGAAGATGCTGTCAAATGAGGGAAATTTCAGCCTTTTCTGAGAAAAAGGTATATTCTCAAGCCAATGACTACTGCTGTCCAAGACATCAAAAAGCGGCAAAATAAAAACATTTTTTACAGAAAGCAAAGGCAACTTCTGATCTAACACGCAAATTAGCACTTTGATATATCTTACACTTTTGCCTCCCTAAATTGTCTCTTTTAGAAAAATGTGTGTTGCAGTGACTAAGGGGAGGCTGATTTTTTTTGGGGGGAGGAAATTCATGTAATTTCGGGATGCCTATCCTCAGACAGCTTTGGCTTCATCAGCCTTGACTGTCTAATATCAGCTTCACTCCCTTTCGTGATGAACAGATTTCTTCAGGAAGGAGAACACTTTCTGGAAAACTTAAGTTATTTAAAGAAAATTTTGCTGACAAGCCCCCTCCTCCACCTTCTTTTTACTAAAGTAAAGCAACAAACAAGCATGTAGGCACCGAGTGCACATTACCTGTAAACAATATTAAGGTGAAAAAAAAATCAGAAACACAGATAATGAGGAGCAGAGGGTTCACTTGACAAATGCTGCACCTCAGTGAGCTTGCTGCAGTGATGCTATGAGATAATCAGAACCTCAGAGCTCCCTACCAATCCACGAGGAATATTTTCTTTGCGTCAGTGACCTGCAGAATCAGAATGTCTTAACCTTAATCATCCTGCATCCAGATTGCCTGGGAGTACACACCTAGTGCACTTCAAAGACCTGTACAAATCTGTGATTAGCTAAGTAGTAAATGGAAGGCAATCATTCTCAGAATGCTCATCCTCTGGAATGTTCATCCAACTCAAACAGGCGTTTGTCTCTGGGTGATGAGGAGCAATGTGGTCCTTTAGACAAACAGTTCTCTACAAGTCTTTTGGTTGTGCTATAGCTTCTTTGTACATAAGCCATATCTGTTCATCTCATCTAATTTAAGATCTCTACAAGACAAAAAATCAGTCTGAGTTAGTCACCTCATGCCCCCTTTATAATCAATAGAGGAAAACAGCCATATTTAAAAGGTGATTTATTTAAACTATTTCAATCTCCAATTAATTGCTTTCTGTAACTTCCTAGCTCTAGTGTAATTATTAAACCTATGCATACTTTTGATAGCCAGTATGCAGAGAAGGGAGCACGGGGTTTTCATTTTCCTCTGAGAGTTGTTAAGATAATTTATGCCTCACCTGTGAAGTGAAACCTGAAACTGACATTTCTGCATTATTAACTTTTTCTAATGTCCTTCACAAGTTGTCTCACCCATGATATGTGTCCCTGAATGTCTCGTCTTCTAGTTCTTCATGAGGAGATGCTGACCTGCGTTACTTATCTCCAAGACAGGGAAATTTCTGGTTTGGGTGCTGTGAATCTCGTTCTTACGTGCCTGCTTTCCTCTTGGCTTTCCATGGGAACCTGGGGGCCTGGCTTAACTCTGACAGTCAGCGCTGCAGTGATCTGCTTCTGCAGCCTTTTCTGCAGGAGAGCTATGAAAGCAAATTGGACCTTTATAACCACATTGCCCTCTCAATTACCTCCACTCATCTTAAGATCTTATTAGACATCCTTCAACGGATGTTCATACACTGAAAAATGCATAAACAACTGAGCTGCCAAAAAGGGTTCAGGGAAACTATTTTAAATACACACACTAGTGCTTTTCACATTAAGTTAATTTAGAGAGAAAGCACATAGACATGGAATATATGGTCTGTATCTCTACAAAATTTTTCTAACAAATACCAAAATTTGTTTGCTGTCTTTTTTTTTTTTTTTTTTTTAGAAAAGCAGCATGGTATTAAGTTCTTTCTAAGATTTCTATTAAGACACAAACAGACATCCCTCCACCCCTTTATTTCCTTTCCTGTCCTCAATTACTGCCATATGACTTCACTGCAAAATCTGTGACGTTGTCTGGCTGTTACAGCTCTGTCCCTTTCTGTTTACGGGTTTTTACCTTCTGTGCCTTCTCTCTGATAAGGAGAGTGCTTGAGGGAATGATGACCATTAATTAGGGATTAAATCCTTCCCCAGTGACAAGACGGGTATCGGGTTTTTGTGCAAAGTATTATCTCAGTTCTTCACAACATTAAACCAAAGAAACAGGATAAGTAATCCTCTAAGAAAAAAGTATGAGGACAAGAGGTGGGTTACACGTCTCACCCTTTGTCCTTGACTACTATATCACATTCAACACAGACTATGATTACATTTAATATGTTTTTAAATTGATTAGTAATCAAATATTCACTGCACTTCCATATTTTGCTATAAGAACTGAATTTGCTGAACTTGCAGGTGAAAGAACCCTAAATATAGGGTTATTTATTTAGAGACTATCTATAGCAGTGAGGACTTTATATAGGAAAACTTCTAATTGTCTTCCTTTCTCTTGGGATAAGTATCCCATGAGCCAGCATGCTGCAGAGGTGTAGTGTTGTGCGCAGGAATTAAAAAACTTTATGGAGAGTATAAGGCACCTCTGACGTGTGTGCAGCGTTACAGTTACCCTGTCATCCTCTTAGCAGTTTCACTGACATCACTGCTAAAGTGAAGATTAGGAATGCAGTCTTCTGCCCACGGTCTAATTTTCTTCTTTACTATAAAGTTCACAGGTTTTTCTGAATTGCTTCGCTGCCTTTTATTTTTTCATCAGAATTGAAGAGGATGCTCCACAGCATGGACAGTCTGGCTGCTCAAAGGTACATTTGGCTCCCTGGAAACACAGAATATCCTGCCTTTAGAAAGGGAAGAATTACTTGTGACTCAGCCTAAGTGAGGTAAAGCAGCACAAATTATCTTTGACTGAGTGCACTCATTGTACCCGTACTACTGAGATTTGTCTGCCTTGCTGGATTTTCACCCAGTGTGTCTAAACAGCTTTCTGATCAGGGATAACACAATGTAAGTTTTTGTCTTTGCAACATTTCCAAAGGCATTGCCGATGCTTTCGCTGCCTTCAATAGCCATGTCCTCTCTTCACTTTTTCAGATATAACTATGACGTGTTAAAAAAACAGAAAAGAAAATACTGGCAGTATAAAACAGTGCTTATGCTCGATGCTAAAGGATCCAAAAGGAACAAGGGATTCTCAGTGAAAAAAAAACAGTGAGATTCAGGAGTGTTAAATACTGCTACATTATCATTCACTGATCACTGCCATCATTGCTTTAGCACCTTAGCATAACCATGATGCCAATACCTTTTTTTTTTTTCAAATGCAAAATATTAATCAATCTTTGCAGAGAAAATCCTTGGTAATTCCTTCATATCTATCAGTGTTGCCTGAGGAGGGGACATTGCATACCTCGCAAAGAAGAGCTGTGAGTTCTAGATGATGGCATATGCGAAAGAAACAAGAACCCTCAAGGGAGAGGCCAGCCAGCAAGTATACATTCATTTTTCATACAGAACTACTGTTCTCTTGCCATCATGATTTTGGCCCAGTTCCTCATTCCTTAAACACCTCATTCACATGCTAAAATTTGCAGTAAATGTTTTTGTGTGCAAAATTATGCCACATTATGTAAGAGACATCACAGGCATCTGTACCTCAGAGCCAGTTTTCATTAATCAAGAAAGCAAATAAACACAATGCATGTGTACATAATATGTAGCAATACAGCCTGAATTTTAAGTGATTTGGACTACTCTTATTATTGATATTCATAATGTGACAATTTCTGGATCCACAATCAGGCAGTAACCTCCACTATGGTAATTATGTGATAAGATTTATGGAATTCAAATTATAATGGTGAGATAAGGATGAAATTCAAGCTTGCCCTACAGTTACAGCTATGGTATAGCTGGGTACCAAGCCTGACCCAGCACAGCGAGTCATTAATGCCCAGGTTGGCCCAGGAACTCCCCAGTGAGATGAGGTGATGGGCCGAACCACTGGCCAGCTTCCCAACAAAACAGCTGATGATCAGTTACAGTTCTCCAAGCGGGAACTGTGGACAGTTTGGGAGATCTCCCCATCTAGCTCCTGCTGCGCAAATGCCAGTTAAGATATTTTATTTGTATACTTAAGATGTATTCATTAATTCCGTGGCAGGAGAACCTGTCAGTCTCAGGTATCTCCCCAGGCAGCTCCTGCTGTTGAACTGGCCAAACTGCACACAGATCATTTACATCATCAGTAGGAACTGTTCTTGCATGTGCAGACATGATCCCATAGAACAGGCTTTTTGCGTATAGCTAAGGCGGAGGATGTTTTATACATCCTGTAAGACAACCAGAAACAACGGACCACAATGGCCAGCTGGCTTGTAAGAATCCAGCAACACAACAGTTCAGAGAGTCTCATCCGCTACAGCTGAAGATGCTGCTGCAAGGATGGTTGCAACAGAGACTCCCAGCGCCGCCCGGACAGTGACTGGCTGTTGCCTTGGAGAGATCTGACTCCCCATGTAAGCTTTACTGAGGGTTGTTGGTTTTTTTAACATGCACTCTTCCTGTGCCTATGCAACAAGTGTAAAGCAATCAGTTAAATAAAACGATTCAACACATCCTTTTAGTACTTTCGATAAGAAAGAGTGGGGGAAGGAGAAAGGGAGAGCAGAAGAAGGAGAGGAAGGGAAGAAACAAAGAAACAAAGAGAAAGAAACCAGCCAGCAAACAAACCAACCATGGCATTTAGATTAATATCCAATAATCTTGTAGTGAGGTAGCCGTGGTGGTATAAGTGTATATATTGTTTAATTTACCAATATCTTAAGTAACTGTTGCTGTATAATAGATTTTTAAGTCAGCCTCTGGTTAATAGTCATTGTCTGATTAATAAACAAAGATGCTTGCTATTAGTTTGCAGATAACAGTTAATCAAAATTGAACTTTTTAAAAAGTGAATAAACCCCATGTGTGTGGGTCTGGGAGAGGCCATTTGGAAAGCTGAAGGTTAAGCAGAAAGCACTGCACATTTAAAGAGAGTTTCTGTGTACTTTAATCCTTCAGACACTGAGAGAGGCAGGCACAGAGGTACAAAGTCAGGGATTTACGATACTTCAAAGATCTACAAGGAGTGAAAAATACAACAGTTTCTTCTGGCTCACTTCCTCCTTGTTGGTATCCTATTCCACCTTTGCCATTTTTCTGTACAATTCGCAATTAAGCCTTTTCATATTCGTAGGGAAATCTGCATATACATCATAGAGAAGTACGTCTGTGCAGATCTCCATGGGTGTATCTGGACTAAACCCAAAAAGTACGACTGCAGCTTGCAGACGCACAGCCAAGCTTGCTTACTCCAATTAGAATTTAGGTACAATACAGCACAGCCACAGCAGCGAGCAATCCCAGTGCGGGCTACGAAACCGTAGCAGGATCCTGAGTGAATCTTTGATCCTGTGTGACCTGATGCTGTGCAGGGCATTAGCAAATGGGAAGTCAATATCTACACCTTGGTTTTCCAGCCATCGCCGTGACGCACAGTGTGTTGCTGTGGTTGCCAGCACAACAGCCAGTAGAGACTTTGGAACAGGCGTTTTACATTGCACGAGGGTAAGTAACTTTATATAGGCGAGCAGGCCTTCAGCGACATGAAGTCACGAGCTATACACAGTTGCGTGGTTGTAATTCCACTTGTTCTTGAGTAAGGGAGCAGCTTGGATCACAGCATTGCTCATCACCCGCGGGGCAAAAATCCCCACTAGGAAGTCAGGGAGGTCCATGGGCTGCAAAGGGCCGGGGCAGTGGGGGCTGACACAACAGTGGACCCAGCGGCTTCTTTCAGACTGTGCCACGTGGGTGGAGGGGTCTCTATGCATCCTGAAATCATCAGTGGGTGTTACGCTGACTAGCGAGAAAATACCTCATAATATATGCGGAACATTCATTTAACACCCTAAATACGAGGTGGATACCGGGGGTGGAAGTGATCAAGATTTTACTGCCAGAAAACCTGTGAAAACAATATTTAGCAATTCAAGTAAGTTCGTGCCACTTTCTACTTAATGCTCGAGGGAACACCAGAGCTGGCAGTTGGTAATTACTTCTGTGCAGAAACAGTTTGACACACACTATTAGAATTTTTTAAGCGAGTTAAAAGAAAGTCTGATGGTTCCACAGCAGAACTGCTTAAAGCATGTACCTCTGGAAGAAGAGAAACAGCATATTAAAAAAGCTTTGAGTTTTTTATCAGTATTAGATGTGAGAAAAAAGTGCAATTCCGAAAGCTCAAACAAACAGACCTTACCTGTGCTAGGTCCTGGAACTGACAGGCTTTTACAATGCGATACATGAAAACATCACACTGCGCTCCTGCTCACAGTCTGGGAGGTGAATGAATATAACCTTTGCCACTTTCATCTCCTTTGCAAGCAGACTCAGACTTACACGAACATTTGTGTTAGCGTTAGGGAAAAGAGAATAAACCTGAAGTCCTGTGATAAATGCCTCTATGTGAAGATATCACAGAAAAATGGGATCTGATTGTTCTGCTACCCCCCTGTGTAGAATAGCTCCAGTACCGAAAGAATAAAATTCTCTTTTCTGTACATGTTGAACACCCACACAAGCCTGTTTTATAGAAACTTCTCATACATTCAAATAGTTATATAAAAAGCAACAGCAAAACAGACTGCTCATATGTATGACAACAGATTTTCCCTCTGTTTTTAATGTCTGTATAGCTTATGTATCTTGAACAGATGTTGTGACCTTTTTTCCGCACTGCTGCTTTCTGTTACAACCAACTAGCAAGATTTAAAATGACCACTTAATTTCCTGCTGCATATGACACAGGAACTATTTTTAATACTGCAAATCTTTTGCATGATTCATGCTTATCAAATTAATTATCATGTCTGGTAGAGGATTGCTGTTTTTTACCTGAAACTGTGTGATCCTTTGGGTCTCTCAGTAGTTTAAGCCTCGCATGAGGGAAAATGTACTGCAGGGGCTTCCCGTTTATCTGAGGAAGACAAATATGCATGTCATAAAAAGATAAAACAACATCAATTGTATCAGTAATTTTAGCCATTTGAAACAGAAGCAAGGAAACAAACAAATTTCATCAAGAGAAATATCACAACCTCACAATTCAAACCCTCCCGCGAGTTTCAAGACATTTGTCAGACTGCAAAACCCTTCTGCAGCGGAATGAATGTTTGCTTCCATAAAGCCAGATTAATTTTGAATATGACTTTAGTTTTGACTTTTATTTCCTAATGACAAGAAGGTAGTCACTGTAGCTGTAGCTTCTGTAGCTTCTCTTAACATTAATCCTTTGTCCAAGCAATGTTCGAGAGAAGAATGAAATTAAATATAATTCCTGTAATTACTATAAAACCCTGTTCATACAGACCTAAACAAAATGGTGGCTGAATGCGTAAAGAGCCACGAGTTACTGCTTTAATTTCAGCAAATCCACACATTGCGATGTACCTCTTGTCATCAAATCTCAAAAGCCTTCTGAAAGACCCAACCTAAAACTTTTAGGACTACATTTTATATGAAAATGTGCAACATTCACCGGGGCTGATACTGGAAAGTGTCAAAGCTGAAAGAAAGGCATCTCCACAACAGGCACTGAAGAGCCAGGTTTCCAGCTGAGGTGATCCCACCCACGCCACGATATGGGCAACGGCAGGGACGAACCCACTCGCCGGGGACAGTCACCGTGAGCCCACGGCAAAACGCAATACTCCCACGCCTCGCAGCTGTCACACACCCTCTGCGCCTGTAGTTTTGGTCTTTCGGAAGCAAAGCAGAATCCATCCCCTCTCTGCCTCTCCCACGCTGGTGCTGAGCCCGAGCGCTGCGCCGGGGCCGAGAGCAGAGAGGGTGGCTGCTGTGCCTGCTCCAGGCTGAGCATCCACGGGAGGGGATCTGGGGGGGGACAGGTTCAAGGTGCCATTGGGACAGTATTAATCAGCACGGATATGCAGCAGTCGGAGTGTATCAGCAGCCTCCTGCCAGGAGTTTGTTACTATTATTTATATTTAAGTAGCATTTAAAGAGATTAAGCTCCTCCTAACCTAAGCACTTCAAACCCAGCTTCTGCCCTGGAGAGGTGACGATGTTAATGGATAGCACACATAAATCATGGGAGAGGAAGAGGAGTCAAGGGACTCGCTCGGCTCAGTCCCGCTGCGAGCAGAAGAGTTTACACATCTTTTGTTGTAATTCAGTTTCTTATCCAGTGGATGACGTTGCACCTAGAAGGCTGAAACCCTCCCACAACACACCGAGAGTGGTATTGACTGTAATTAATCTCAGACAAAAGAGATCATGGGTTTGGTAGTGGAGAAGTACTCCAGAACAAATTAGAACTTGAGATCAGGCAGACTTTAGGATTTATCATGGAATTTTGCCAGGACATAGGGTCTAATGCTACCAGAAGTGCATAAAGTGCCCTGAGACTTCCAGTCTTACAGATGGATAGGCACATTGCTGCGTTTTTAATGTCATTATCAGAAATTCAGCAAGTGTAATTTAACAGTAAAAATAATGTCTTTGCCATGTGTAGCTGACATAAAATTGCAAAAAATCTGAAATAATGTATCTAATTTTATTTTTGATTAAATATAAAAGAATACAAAATAATGCAATTCAAAAGAAGCAGTATGAACACATCTGAACAGTTCCTTAGCTGGGATCCATTTCGGTGGGAGCAATTCAATTTAACTGAGGAACACTGCACCTCATAAACTTAAATGCACGTTGTTTTTAATTGCTCTGTCTTACCTTTCTTTAGCAAGATTGCTTTTTTGAATAAATAATAATCCAATAATATTCAACGCCATATTGTACATGATTTGCTGACAAATATATCAAAAAATATAGACCGTCTCCTGCTTTAGTCTATTACTTCCTCATTACTTTCACTTCCAGAATTTTATGATAAGCATAAATCTCAGTGATTCATATAGTTATGAATAAAAGCATTAAAGTTTATTAGAATTCAGGGTAGCACATTATTTTTTATTGCTGGTGGGAATCAGTACTTAAATTGAACATGTCATTAGGCATTCACCTTCAGAACAGTATTTGAAAGCGGCAGAATAAATAGGAAAAAACAGTGGGTTTGATGGTTTTACTTTAACCACTAATGCCCATATATATCTATCTGAAATCTACTAGTCCGTTTGAAACCCTGTAGAACACAAGTTATTTTGTGTTGCCCAGTGTTCATACCTGACTTTCAGTAAAGGTAATTTCATTTCACCTGAATATTTGCCGGGGGGCCCTTCTAGCTGACTATTCCCCCACTTGCTCCAGGGAAGATACAGAGGGACCCCACCGAAGTCGCACAATCACGACGGCGTAAGTCTGCCCTATGGTGCAGAAGGGGCAGTCCCTCTGCTGCAAGGAACAGAGGACATGTAAGTCCTCAAGCCCAGATTTAGGCCGCAGGGCAAAAGGTGACTCGATCCCGCTTATCTGCTACGAAGCCCACGCATTCCGGCCACCTGTCCTTGCCATGGAGATCCTTTCCTCACCTTTCTGGGAGCATTCTGTACGCTCGAGTAATAATTCTTGCAGTGGCAATGCCACCCTTTTCTGACCACAGGCACATTTTGACTCTCCAGGGCACTTTCCCTCCTATTGTGCTCTTTGAGCTGACGTGGGGCTCAGGTCACCTTTTTCTGCACATTAGTGAGCGGGCCCTCGGGGGTTGCGTCCCAGCAAGTTAAAGGAAAACTGGGCCATAAAGCGTTTCCTCCAGGAATTTAAGCTCTGCTCGCCTGTTTCGTGTTATTAGTCAGCTCAAAACCCCTCCAAAAAATGGAATGAATGGCAAGTAGATGTGCTGAGGTTTTCTAACACCGTTACAGAAATTCAGTTTAAATACACACTTTATTTTCCCTTTCTTGTCTTTACATGTTTTGTCTGATAAAGAAACTCTATGGAAGCCTCATACAAGGGAATTTTATAAGGTAAAGAGGACAATTAAGAAGAGTAAATTTCTTTAGTGCTGTATTTAAGTTTAAGAAATAAAATGCCTCAAGTGTATTTTAGTATTCCAGGCAAAATCCATAGCAACAGCTGTAAGGTATTAACTGGTCTCTGGATCAGGTCATCAAAGCCACAGTAATTTCTGGTTTTAAATGGTGCTGCACCTCCCCTCCCAGCGATGCCTTAGATTGCGCCTGATAAGGTGGATCTCAGCAGCTACGCCTGCCTGTAGTCCCTTGGGAAATACTGTCTTCAAGGGATTTTTTACCTGAGTTAGGTATCCAGGAACGGGCTGGTGGATGCTGAAGGTGATGGGTTAGACAGTATCTATTCTAATTTCCAAATACCGCAGTTACTTGCATGATCACACAAGTGCTGTGAAAGCCGGCACCAGGAATTTCCACAGCTAAGGTAATCTTCCCCTTTGGACTGCTACATCTCCTCCGTGCAGAGCAAGAATGTCAAGTTCTCTAGAAATCCTAAAGGTGGAAAGTTCTCTCTACTCATAGATCCCTGATGACAGCAGTATTTGGCAAAAGAAGTGTTGAAGAAAACCTTAACAAATACAATGTTCCTGCTCATTAATAAATTGCGAAGTGAGTTGGCTTTGCATCTGCAATTAGGGCAGTACAGAACTCTGACTTTTGACTGGGTGACTGAAAAATGAGACACTGCCTGCTAAATTCCATCTTGAATTACAGTGAGGGGGTGGCCAACAATTCATTCATTAGTTTAGATATTTTAACAATTACACTAAATTTGGACATGTCCTATTTCTCATCGTATTTCCAGAGAATCTGAATCACAGAATGCCTCCACAGCCAAGCCTCAGAGAAAGCAGCTTACTACAAATTGAAACGAAACCTCTGTGAGAGTTGGAAAACAATCAAAACTAAGCAGTATGGACTTACAAAATGAGGAACAAAGGTTTGCAGGTAGCCCTCTGCATCTCTGTCACAAACAGTATTTTCTCATTTTAACCCCACTGCTCACCTTATGACCTGTTTTTTCATAATTTCTAAATATGCAAGTACCCCTAAGAAGGCGCGACTTAAATTCCAAGGGAATGGTACAGATCCATGAACCAAGACAAGCATATACTTTTTGAAGGCATTTAGAAATAGGGGACTAACATTCAAAAGGTTGCATCTCTAGAGCCCTTGCCTATTTTTTTGTGATCAGAAAAGTGTTGCCAAAGTGAACTGACGACAATACACTGGTATTGTGATGAGTTTGGGATTTCATTCTTCATTTAGAGCTTAAAAAGACCCACCTATGATCGCTGGAAGTCCTGTATTTAAAATCCTTCACTGAAAAGCTACTTATCTTCTGTTAATATACTCTCACTGTCCATCTCCTTGTCATGATCTCTTACTCCCCTGGCACATCCTTCTATTGTTCCTTCCCAACTTGTTTGAAATAGCCGGTTTAGCTCAGGATATACAAATAGTTTTCATAGGAAATAGTCATAAAAATAGCCTTGATGTCTGGAGATTTGAAGAAGTTGCTGGTCAACTGGCAGTGACTAAGCAAACTGCTGAGGTCAACAGGAATCAGTGAGAAATCTGCACGAGATTATGTACTGATTAGCTTTAAACCATGTTTACCCTCCTCAGGTAAGCAATTCAGAATCACTATATTGGGAAACAGCTATTAAAATACCAAACTGCACTGCAATTTAATGTGATTTAAGAATACTGTGTAGCACCACAGGAGTTGCTATAGAAACAAATATATTTTAAAATTAATAATACAGTATGTGAGCCTAATCCACTAGTTTATAAGAAATCCATGGAAACCTGGAAGTTCAGGGTTGTCACTCCACTGCATTCTTACTTCAAAAGCCCAGGGTTGTGCTTTATTTATAACCTTGAATAGTACAAGCTCTGTGGGACGTAATCAAGCAGTTCGGATTTCATCTAGTAAGGAAATTGATGTTTCACACATGTGAAACAAAATCTTCTGGAATACAAATAGCGTAGTGGTCAGTAAAATTCATATTTTTTACAAAGGAGAAAATACAAATGGCAAATTTACAGCCAATAACTGTATCTGGAAACTTTGACTAATGCATTACCGGCAGATTAGTGCTACTCATGCAAATACTTCCTTTTGTTGCTGGTTTGCCCTCAGTACAGGATATTAAAGGAGTTGCAAGGGCTTAATTACTATGCTAACTACGAAACTGTCATCCTAACTGATTTCAGGAAAGCCTCTGAAACAAAGAAAGCTCTGGGTGAAGGTGCACCTGTTCAGATGGTCAGGATGAAGAACCATTTGCCATTTTTGGCTCCAGAGTACATTATGCTTGGAGTACATTATACATTATACACTACAGCGCTTTGTGCAGAACGGAGTTGTGGATACAGGAGACAGACAGCATTGGACATGAATTCACTAACTTTTTTGTTACAGAAGGGGCAGGATTGAAAAAGCCTTTAGGGAGTGTTTACTTTGCCTCAGCTCACTCATTGGCCTGAATATGGTTTATTTTTCTTGATAGCTTTAAAATATAAAATGAATGCTAAAAAATAGAAATGTTAATATTGATTTACTTGCTTCTATTGCTAAGCGTTTCGCTGTCAGAATTCAATGTGAAACCAATGAAACTTTTTTAAATGGGTTAGACCCTTGTTATTTTGTCTTAAAGTAATTTAATTTCTGGATGTGTCTGAAAATTGTTATCTCAAACAAATGTTCACAGAAGATATTTAACATATACAAGTCCTGAGTAACATTTTGACAAGGTAGATGATGCAGAGTTGGTGAGAACTGGAATTTCTCCCTTCTGCAGACACATTGATGCTATTTTGTACCACTGGGTGAATGACAGTAGCTAACCTGGATGGAAGCAGATTAAGAGGGAACTATTTTAAAGCTTCTTCCACATCACTTTTCTCCTGCAGAGGCTTTACATGGCACCACACAGAATCTTTAAAACTTGTCTTTAAGACAGAATTATTTAGAACACGTTCACTCTCCAATTTCCATCCCAGATTTTACAAAACCTTAAAAAATGCCTTTGGCAGGATTTTAAATGTGCTATCTCTATTTCCATATAAACATGGGGATATCACAACAGCTTCAGGGAGAAAAAAATGTATTTTCCTTCTGGAAATAATGCAGGAAAACAAGATCTCTCAGGCCCCTTAACATTCCTCCTGAAAAATTTTGATCTAAGTCTTTCAACCAGTCCTAGTGTAGTGTTATTTATATGAGAAAAAAAAAAAAAAAAGATCGGACCTTTGTGACTAGTAACGTGCCCTACAACTGTTTCCCAGGGCAAAAGCTGTGGAGTGCTTAAAGTTAAATACTTCCTGACCACCTCCATATCACAGAGTTCAGGATAACAGTAATCCTCGCCTTGGTCAAACAGGATTTTCAAAGCAAATTTTTAATTTTACATCATGATGCTGTAGTGGTCAAGTACAATTATGTGCGCTTAGAATAATGCATGTTTCTCATGAAGATAAAGGTGCTCAGATAGGCAGTTTTTCACCTATTGCCAGTGATATTAAGAGTTGTGAAGACTCTAAAACATCCTTTATCCTGCAATAAAATTGGTTCATAGAGTGAGTTATTTGAATAGATTCCTATAAGACTTGTTTCTTGTGAAACCCTCTTTCTCAGCAAGAAATGGGGAGGCTCAGTACAACCTGGGCTGTGTAAATCTCAATATATGCTAAACTAGAGATATGAAAAGAGGGAAATATAAAAATAAATGGCAGCTTTTATTGTAAAATATTTGAATTCTTACTTCATAAAACCTACATCGTATTGTCAATTGTCAGTGAAAATGCTCGCCAGCAAAAAAGTTTCAAAGGGTGCATGACAGTAGGATATTCCTTTTTGTATATTACCTGAGTAACTAACATGAGCAATGTAAGCTATTAAGTACCACAAAGGGGCCATGCAATACCTTCTCTTACATCCATTGCATCCCGTGGAAAACAGAGTATAACCTCAAACAATTAGTAAAAATGGTAACTGAAACAATCAAGTGAAGACCTTAAAGATTTGACATATATAACCTTAATTAATACAAATAGGTTATCTGATGGTATACTAATGTGAACTACACTTCAAAGTTGGCAAGCAGAAAAAACAGAATGTGGTATTTTTCTCTCGCTATAATAAATTAATATAAATAAATAATTCTAATTATTAGATTGATAAAGTCTTGCTCATTTTTTCTGTAATTGATCACAGGCTGTTGGGATTACGCTGACCAACTGAAAGTTGGAACAAGTGTCAACAGGATAACACAACTCATTTCCTTAGGCTGCTAAAAGAAAGGGCTTGAATTTAGATGGGATAAAGCTGGTAAGGTAAAACGTGACTAGCTGTTTTCTTTTTTTATTTTTCTTTTTAATAGGGATATCTAATGTATGGATACTTCTGGCTAGCAAATTAACTCCTTTCAGATATGTTTCAAAAATGAAAAGACAACCTGCAAAATTAATACTGAATTGTAGACGAACGTTACTCTAATTTCATCATCAAGTACTGATGACAAATACAGGTTCAACAGCACTTTAGCTGAAGGTAGCTGGAATTTGATTAATCCTGTAGTCCCTACGCTATCAGACAGTATGATTAAATCGTCAAACAGTTATAAAACTAAAGGCACAGCTTACTTGACAGCTTACTTGATCTTGGTGTTGACTTGGTGGTCGAGAGTGGGACAACTTCTCTGGTAGCCTTCTGTCAAGTCCATGTCCATTCTCCAAACGAGATTCCCTGGGCTTGTCAAACCAATCTGTTTCTTCACGACGGAGATGATAGGCTTTGAAAACCAAGGACAGGTCAAATGTTCTGATCCAGTGCTGGGCAAAGGGCAATAATGTGCACTGTGCATAGCAAACATGCATAGTGGTTACTAACTGGCCATGCAGCTAAAGCAAAGTTACAGGCGAGACTTGAGACATTGAACTCGGGCATAATTTAGCTGTAAGTGGTATAGCAAAGTGAGAAGATTCTGTTTATGTCAAAACTATGGATATTAAATACCAGAGGAAACCCACTGCCTAGTGATATAGCCATTTTGGTCCTTCTGGCAGCTCAGAAATACACTGCAGATTTCATACATTTCCAAAATGTTTCATGAAAAAAATTAGTCAAATTAGTTACTTTGCAGTAAGCTAAGGAAAAAAACCCAACAAAAAACAAACAACCCCCCCCCCCCAAAAATCAGCTCTCAAAACCCTCTTCCATTAATTCCCAAACTTGTGAACTGGATATTGTTCAAAATATTTTCAAAACAATCTAGAAATGCTTATAAGAAAACTGAGACTCCTTTATGAAATCAGTATAATCCCCAATCAAAGAGGACATGAAGAAATCTATACCCCTTATAATTCTAAGCAGAAAGGTTGCAAGTGTTCTCATTTTGAATTCCATCCCCCGATTTTGCAGTATGAACCTTCTTTGTGTGTGGAAAGTTAGCCAGACTGTTCTTTCTGCAATATTTCTGTAAGACTAATGTTCTTATATTTGCAACAGTTTTAAACCTCTATAAAATCTATTGTGTTAGATACCCTTTCGGGATCAAATAACACCGTTTCATTGAAATCAGTTTTGCAAATCACATATTTATGCCTACTGACTATTGGGTCAACTGACATAGGTTCCACTCCATTGGGCTCAGAATTAGCTCTTATGTATTTAATAATATTTTCACTATACAACATACAGACTTTCATCTATGTTGCCCATCAGTGTAAGCCAAAACAATATGCAGCTAATCAGAATGTTATGAAAGTTTGAATTTTATGCTTTAACAACCAGATAAATTTGGAATTCAAAGAAAGACAATATTTGTTTCAGCAAAACCACCAGAAATTGCAAACCTTAAATAAGGTCAGTTGTTGCTATGGTAACAAGAGGGAACGCAATTGTTCCATGACACAGAAGAGAATTTAAAATGAAAAACGATAGTAACATGCATAGCCTTCTCTATTTAGTTGTTAAAGTAAACATAATCTAATAATAACAAATAATTTAACAAATAATTGGAAAAACATTTAATGGGAGGAAAAAAAGTTTTGTTTTTTCATTACTATTTTATTAAATCTCTTTAATAAGAGGAATAATATATATGTATGATTTTTGAAAAATAATATTTTGTATGTGGTAAAAAACCCATCCTATATTATATTAGGCCTTTGGACAATTCTTAATCTTGGTTCAGATACTATGCAGTCTCCTAACTGTGCACAAATTTGATCCAATATGAAATGGTTTGAAAATATTATTTAGATCAGCATATATGAATTAAATAGAAACATTATTAAAGGTTGATTCTTGCCTGGCTAGTGATTAGTTATTGATTAATTGCTCTCAATAAACCATTATGATCTAATACACAAATCCTTTATGCCAATTGACTAGTGCCTGCACGTACCAGGCGGGTTCATAACTCATCCTGACTGAACTTCTTACTGAAGCTTACATGAAGAACTTAATGCATTTTTCTGATCCCAGACACTAGTGCTGACTATCGCAATCTGTGCCATTAGCTGAGCAGAAGAATTCTTTTTTTTTCTCCTCCTGTCTCAGCTGAAATAACTTTTGCTGGATTTCTTGTTAACAAAAGCTAGCACATTATGTGGAACACCATACTGCTGTTCAGACCAGCCGACTTTTTTATCAGACTATGATGACTGTGTGTATTTTATATGAAATTAAAAAAGTTATGTATGTATGTATATATAGACACACACACGCCACACTCATATGGACATACACACACCGTTAATTGGTTTTGGCTTGATTAGTTGGGATTTGTTTCAGCTCGAAACCTGAGAACAGCCAAGATGGATCACTGACAGTCTTAGAGCATACATCCTTTTTTCTAAGACTAACAATACGCAACCAGACGGTTCCACCTGTGAAAAAGTTCTGCTGGAGTGAATAACGTCCCATGCTGTTAATCACACAGAATTTAACAAGGTGAAATTGAACTCCAGGCTGCGGAGTCCAAGAAACTTGATCAGAGAACTAATAGTGATCACTTTAAATCCCACAGATGAAAAATTACAAGGGGTCAGCTGTGTTAATGTCATGATGTCTGCATACCTTCATTTTAAACTTCTAAACTATATGGTAGAATTAAAAAATTAGCATATAAAAGAAAAAATATTCTTTTAGGTGAGAAAATGTACATTTTATATCTTCTCAGCTCACCAGTGGGGACTATTTACATTCATAAAAATGCACACTAGCTTCAGCACCCTTGAAAACTAGTATCTTCAATAGTTTGTAGAAACTGTGGCAGCTTTGGGGTTAATAAAGAGCTATTTGCTGGATCAGAACTTTCATGGTATTTGGAACCCTGATAAAATACCAGATGTTTCAAAGCTCAGAATGCTATTTATTTTCAGTGGGAACCTCTGGATGTTGTACTCTTTTGACACTAAAGACATTTTTTTAAATATGTTTGATGTTTGGAATCCTAGTGTAGGTACCACTTATGGCTGAAGCATGGTTTTAAGATTTGTTACAGTATTTAGGTGTACTTAGTGAAAAACAGAAGGTTTGGCCTCAAAGTCCTATTTGTATTCTCTTCTGGTATTTGTTATGGAACGTGACTCTTAAAAAATGAACAGAAAGTCAAGCACACCTCTCAATTTGAACTGAAGAAAAACAATTTAAATTTAATACTTTGACTTACATTAATTTTTAAAAGTCTCTAAAGATGAAAATTCAAGCTTTAGTACATAAAGAGTTTTCCTAAGATAGTGCTTGACTGATTTCTTTTAATGAAATCTCATCAACACCATGCAGCAGTTGTTTAAAAAAAAAAAAAAAAAAGAGAAAAAGCAAAGAAAACTGTGTTAAAAGGCTGGATGCAACATGCCAGAATAACTGTCAGGGCACTACAGAGAGAAGCGCAGTCCAGGGAAAAGAAGGCCATAACTTTCTGAAGAATCGTAACTGCTTCGTTGGAACATTTTTTATCTTACATCCAAATTATATGAATTATTTTCAATTCAAGTTACTTGCTATTAGACAGCAGATCTGAAAATGTCATAAAACATTTTGATTTCCCAAGACTTTATAAAAAATGGTGCAAAAATAAGTTATTTCTGAAGAAACAAAAGCTTGATAGAAATGAGAAAAATACTGCTGAAAGGGGAAGCCCTGGTATTCAGGGACACGTCAATCTAATAAGGAACATATGAATTGAGTTAGAATACTTCTGAAAGAGTGTAATTAATCAGAGACTAGCTTAAAACTAAAACATGTTCAACCTAACATATAACATGTATGCTTTGTACAAATCTATAACAGAAATGTAAGGCACTGGTGCAGAAATAGAACTCCCTATGACCTATTTGTAAGAGGTAGAATAGCACCAAATAGGCTTTTTCTGGTCCAGTTTGGTTCTCCTTAATTTTCAGGAGGAAAGTCCTATGTCTTTCACAATGTGACCCTAGAAGGACCCTTAAAAGTCACGAGTTGAGACAAGATAACACCTATTTATTTAAGAACGATAGGAGTTGCAACTTGGGGAGTTCCTTTCAACTGCCTTCAGCTTTAATTATAGGACTCTGTGTGCTGAGAATTTAAGAACAGTGAAAACACTTAAACTTGTGATAAAAATAAAAAAAACCTGATGATCCTGAACATTCTCTGAGACACAGGCTTCATGAGGAGTTTGTAAATATATAAGAAATATGAAAAGAAACATTTGGACTCGACGATCTTAAAGGTCTTTTCCAACCTAAATGATTCTATGATTCTATAATTCTAAACGTAGAACAAACCCCTTCAATATATTGTAGTATCAGGAAGGCAAATAGATTCAGCTTTCTAACACTTTTGAAAGAGTCAGCTTATGTAGAAAAGCAATAATGCAATAATAAATGCTGAGGTTAACACAAACCTGAAAAATAAACCATACTACTTCATAATCATGCAAATGTGTCTTTTGAGACAATCATTGCCATTTACAGACAATATAGCGCATGCAAAGTCTCTTTTATTGTGCAGTAAATACACATAAAAAGTTAAGGGAGCGCATACAATTTCGAACATATTAATTTCATTTTCTTTCAAACTGTCTTTGTGCTTTTTAAACAATTTAGAATATATTAAATCTGAACTAACTCAAACAAAACTGATACATAATTTGCAGTTATTTAGTACTTAACATCAGCTTTAACATTCTGCTGCACTTATTCAGAAGAAACATTTTTAATTGCACCATTTATAATACATCAGAAAGGTTCCTTTCATGAACCTAAGTGAGATAAACTCTTGTGCTTATTTGGCAGACATATTGTATGGGGTGCATATAAAACCAGCTGCGCTGCATAATCCATCAATAGAAGTAAAATACTTTATGCAAGTTTATTGAAGGATGAGATTGTCTTGCACCATCCAAATGACAATTTATCTTACATCATCACAATTCTGAATGCACAGAAGTCCACATGACAGGATGCTTTCAACAAACCATATGTAGAGTGTTATTTTGCTATCACATTAAGCTCTGTATGGTTCTAACATACAATATGTACGTAATGAACATACTATTTCTATATAAATGCAGATCTAAAGTGGTGCATCGGGAGATGGAATTATCAGTTCTTCAATTCTATCATGGAATTTCATGCAAATAAAATTACTAGAGTTTTTTAGAGGATTTGGGAGATTATATCCAAATCCCAACAAAAACTGTTGCAAATAAGTTCAATGATCCACAGTCACTGGAGAAGGCTCCACATAAAAACTGATGGTAGGGTATGTACTGTACATGGAATATTCTACACAGTATCAAGTAGACATCAACAAGTGAAAAGGAAAATGCACAAGCAAACCAAAAGGAAAGCAAATCAACAACAATACAGTGAGCATGCTAGAGTAGCTTAACACCATCCAGAAACCACTATAAGGGCAAAATAAAAAATAGCAAACAAAACAAAACAAATCAAACCCCAAAAATGTAGATACACAGAAGATGCACCAAGGAACAGAAAAAAGAACAAGTCTTTGCAGTATAACAAAAATTAGACACATGCATAAAAATGAGGATTTGCGTTGTGATAGTAAGATACCAGTCTGAGGCCTAATTTACCTTCACTGTCTGACATGGCATGCTGGAAGTCATCCATGATGAAGGCTATGTCTCGATCATAGCCTCGAGTCCGTGACTCCTCCCTCATATGTTGCTGGACCTCAGGTAATGAATGGCTCGATCCAAACTGGTCCCTGGTATCTGCAGATATTGGTGGCAAGGGTCCAGCTGCTGCTCTTGCCATTCCCATTGGCTGGCCAACAGGACTTAGTGGGCTCTCTTCCTCTGAGTTCTGCGCTACTATTGGGATCCTTCCCCTGCTTTGGCTAATAGGTAGACTGGTGGGTTTAGTTCTTCCAGAAGGTGCTGCATGGCTAAAGGAAACATCTAGGGGTTCAGCTTCTTGAGCTTTCAGTCTTAAAGAAGAACTGGAAGAATCCCTTTTCAATGACAAATCAAGCCCATAAACTGAGGAGGGTCTAGATGAGGGCCTAGACCTACTACCACTGCTATAAGACTTGTCTGCTTCATCTTGTAATGCGGATCTCATTGTTGGACCTAGTGCAGTCCCAAGGCCTGCTCCAATGGATGAAGTCAGTGGTGGCCCCATGTATTTCTGTTGGTCAGTGATGTTTTTTCTAAGGCCAAAAGTGATATCATCCTGAAGAAGCCTTGCCCTAGTAGTAATTCCCCCAAGAGTTGAAGTACTAGAAGTCATATAGCTTGAATAGTCGGGCTCAAGGTCTCTGCTTTCTTGTATAGGTGAAAACTTTGTTAGTTTGGGGTCTATCAAAGCTTTCTTGTGTTTTGACTGCTTCTGGTAAAGGAGGGCTGCTGGGAGCTGCTTAGCAGCCTGTTTCTCAAGAGTGAGCCTACCTATGCTGTATTTCTCAGATTTTGGAAAGTGCCTGTAGCTGCCCTCCGCGTGGTAATACTGTGACAGGCCAGCCAGATGGTCAAGACTTTCTGCACCTCTACGGAACTCTTGCTTTATCTGGTGCTTCAGAAGTTTGAGCTCATAAGGGTCCTCCATTGGGTCTTCATCAGCTTTAACATAGGAATGTAACCTAGAAGAAGTCTGCAGTGGTGCTAGGAAGTCTGTCACTTCTTGTGCTCTCCTGGCCTCAGTTGTGCGAAGCAGTCGGTCTGTTTTGGTCAGATCTTTTTCATGGAGGCTAAAACTGGATCCAAGTGCTCCTGTCCCTTTAGTAAGTTCTCCTATATCATCAATCAGCACGTAATTTCGGGGTGTATGATGGTGGTCTATATCTGCATAGAATGAATCTGCAGATATGCTTGATATAGGACTGCTTGCTATGCTGTTTCTTTCATCGAGTCCTATCCTTAAGTCCAAGGTAGAGTATTTACTGCCCAGCTGGGAAACTGCATAATTATTGTCAGTTGAAACTGGTGCTATCATGAGAGGCTGATTGCGAATTACATCATAGTTTGTTGTTATCTTAGGCTCCAAATATAACGTAGTTTGTCTTGACTTTGGCTGTATCACCATCATCTGTGATGGGAGTTGGTACGACGGCTGTTGAGACGGTGGAGGTTGAGCCTGTGGAGTAAAGGACATAGTAGCTCCTGTTTGGAAAGCTGTCTGGGTCTGATAGGGTGAAACCTGCTGGTGATACAAAGGCTGCTGTTGTTGGTAATGTGATTGCTGTGTGAACTGGGTTGGTGCTTGAGTAGGCAGGGCAGGAGATGAATACTGATATTGAGCGTATGGGCTTGTAGCAGGGGCAAACTGTGTTTCTGGCTGGGTTTGGGGTGGCATAAACTGGTTAAATTCTGTCTGGGGTGCAGTACGTGGTCTTTCCAAGCCATGCTGAGTTTCTATCCTGGTTGACCTGGTATTATTAACTTCACTGTCTGACATATAATCACGTTCTTCTGCTACTCCTTGGAGATAGGCACGCTCTCTCTTTTCTCTTTCTTTTAGTAAGGCTTCTTTCCTCCTATTAATGCCCATTTCCAAATATCTCAGCTTGGCATCTATTTCTTTTTCCTCCTCATCTAGCTCTGCTTGCTTCTTCCTAAGCTTGGCTGATTCACGTTCGACCAGATCCAATTCCCTGTCTATATCCTGAAGAATTTTGGCTCTGGCCATAGTGTTGGTCCTACAAATCCTTCTACGTGAAACTGATCCCACAGAAGTATATGGCGACTGAGTTCCTGCTGTTGCTTCCTCTGGAGGTGGGTTTGGCAGAGTCCTCTTCACCTTCTTTTGAGTGCCTGATGGAGTTATGCTTGAAGAACCTTTTGTCTGCAACAGAAGAAACAAGACTGAATCACTATTCTGGAGGCTTGATCACAAATTATTCACAAACTGTTTAAATTTTTTTCATCGTATGGGTCTATATCTTAACCACATACTCTCTCTAATGGAGAGGAAGCTTGTGGTATCTGTGAATAAGCAGCAGCAAACGGCATGAAAAGATGCCGGCAGTCTGCTAAAGGTCAGGAAAATAAGCAATCTAATGCAAACTAAGGGTGACACTCACTAGGACTCTGTCTAGCCTAAGACTGAAAAATCTACTTTATATTCTTGAAACTGAATTGACTGTAATTTAAAAGTTTTTTTTTTTATCTCCATATACTTATACATAAACATATGCAATGCATGAGTGTGTGGGAGGGGAATATATATAGACCTACGCACCTTCCTTTTATTAAACATTTAATAGAAAAAATGTATATATAATTATAAATGTGTATATATATACATATTCATATTAATATATAAATATATGTATAATCTGTACAGTCAAATAGAAGTCTCTGAGCCAGACACCGAGGGCATACTGAGCAGCTATAACTTTTACTGAAATCCAGACACCAAAGCAGGACTTTCTGGTGCCAACACACTTGGTAAAACAGGTAGTTCTTAGTCCACCTTGTCATTTTTGCCTCACTTCTGCTGCTACACATATATTTTCAGGGAAGATTCTTGTACTTTACAAAAGTGGTGTGAGCTTACTTCAGGTCACTGAAGACTCTCTTAAATGAAATTTGTCCAGTTCCAAAGCTGCAGTTTAAAACTTCAAAGAAGTTAAGCAGTAGAAAAATATAGGAACCTAGTTCAGTCCAGATGTCCAGACTTCCCCACACTTAATGGTAGAAGGGTGATTCACCGTGATCTAGGAGAAGTATCTACCTTAAGCTGATGAGTCATTTTTTGGAGGTGCCTATCTCTCTTCATCAGCTAGGAAAGTAGGCAACACAACTAGTTAGATGCAATCTAAATTGTATCCTAAATTACTAGGGATTTTGAAAGGTTATTTTCAGTTTTGAAGTAAATTTAGGCTCCTACAAAATGTAGATACATTAAGAAGTGGGACTTGAATGATTTTGAAGTTGTATCCTCTCTCCCCAATAGCTTCGTATAAATTTTGCCTTGATAAAGTAAAAGGGATTGGTCTATACACATAAACTAAAAATAATCACCTCAGCCATTAGAGAATGCAGCCATGTTAATAGCAAAATATGGAAACACTTTAGCACAGTTTGACAAGGGAAGTAAAAAGAATATTAGCCAACTTGACTCTTCTGCCTCTTCAAACAAGCACAGCATGGTAGCAAGCATTAGCTGTTATTAATTAAAAATGGAATTTCTTCTGAAATAAATGCTACTTTATTCAGATAAGAAGTCAACAAGATTAATTTTAATTAGGACTTTAAAAATCACTATTTTCTTTGTTTATTCGAGTATGTTGTCAACAAATTGTAAAAGTTTTTAAAAAGTGTTGACAACACTCTTTTGCTGCTCCCCTGTTACCTAACCTTAGAAAATCACAATAATCAACACATCATTTGTCATGGATCTCTAAAGAAACATTCACTACCTTTTCAAGTGCCATTTAAGCTCTTTTCATCCTCTTCATCTAAATTCCATCAACTTTTGCATGTTTCAGATTTCAATAAATGCAATTTAATTTTGTTTTCAGCTTCCTGTGGCCATTTCCCAAACCCGTGTTGTGCCAACAAATCAAAGAAACTAATTTTCTCTTGCTCAGTGTGTACTTATAATCAAAGACAAATTAATCATCTACAGCAGGTCTAGTTGGCTATTAATTTATATTGTAAATTCAGTCCAATACCACTGTTATTTCCCCCTCCCGAACTGAAATAGCAATCACAGATGGTGAAGCAGTCACAGATGGTCACTGGTATTGGGGAAGAGCTATTAATAACACATTCATTAAAAGGTCTATAATACTTCACGGAATTATTATTTTCAGATGACAGTTAAGTTGCTGATGAATATATCTCAATGTAGGCTTATAAGGCATTTTATCAAAAAAACCCCAGATCTTGTTTTTATATCTTTGTCTATATATAAAGAAGCTCAGACTAATAGACACTACACGAACGTGTACCACTTAGTTTTGAAAAAGTATTGATAACCTCTAGTTCTCAGCTGGTATTCTCACAAACGGCAAGTCTTAATTATTTTTACTTGATATTTACATTGACATAAGAAAAAATAAATATAATATTTTAGTACTGTTATAAAATGTGTGGGTTTTTTTCTTCTTCCTGGATATTCTCATCACCAGTTATGTTAGCATGCTACCCAGGAACTGCATTAATAGATTTAAGGGAAGTTCACCTGCAGTATTTTGGCAGATAACTTTAGAGTAGTTGTTAAATTTAGTTTTTTCATTTCCTCTGAATTTGTAAACTAGCAAGGAACAAGCTAAGGCTCGTTCTTCACCAAATTCTAATCTCTTTATCACAAAGAATTGGGAGTGGAAAGGAGCAATTGTGCTCTCTAACCCTATCCCTGTATTTCTGGTCTCTGTAACACATTTATAATGTTACGCTCATTTTAGGTTTAAAGTATCCAAAGGAAAGATGAGGCAGAAACCTTCATGAGACTACTTTGGAGCCAAATTAAAAACCCTGCCAAATACAGGCAGACATTCCAAGGCCTTACATTTACTGGTTAAAGGTCAGGTTAGATGTCAGACAGGTGACCTTGGCAAGCCCTCTCACTGAATAAGTCATTAAGTTTTCTACCATATTTTATCACTTTTTCCATCTTCATTCTAACCCATTTCCTTCTAGCTATCTGCTATCACCCTCACTAATTTTTAAAAATAATTCTGTGTTTAGCAAATGATCACTATATATACTGAATGTAAACTTCAAGAACTAGAAGTAAATTATTCTGCTTCTTGTTTCGTCATGACAACCTTATAAACGTTATTACTTTATTGCTGACCTTTGTATATGGAGAGAATTTCACAGCACTCTGGGACATCCCTTCAGGAGGGACATAATGGTAATAAGATCTGCTTCTGAGGAAAACCTGGCCTTGCTAAAGTAAGTCCAAAGCTTGTGCTTGAGATAAAGCTACAGCTATGTTCTCCCCAACACTACAGATTAAAGAACTGAGGAAGAAACAATCATCCCCTTTCTGAACCAATTTTTAAGCTTAATGACTTTTTGATAATAAAGATAGGAGAAGAATACACTCCTCAGTCTCGCAGTTCAATGACAAGACAACAAATGAGGAACTCAAAACACCGAGTTGAAGGTTGCGTGCAAACAGATTTAGCAAAACCTTTGTTTTCTGCCTTGCCAATACACATTAGTCTTGACATGCTTTATCTCCTGAGTTTTAACTTTTAAAGCTCATCTGGACAAAGCCTTGTGAACCGTTTTAAATTGTGTGGTGGAATAATGGCTTCGAGATGACCATCCCCCTCCTTGTGAATCTTTGTGAAAATACTTTTTTCTACCTATTTTTGCCTGCTCCAATTTGATGGCATTGCTGACAAGGCCAGCAAGACTCAGACCCACTACAAGAATCAGTCAAGCACTAGGAAATACTCTTATGTTTTCCACTGCTTTTTATCAGTTTTAAAGAGATCGTTTACTTCGGGGGACTGAGTGGCTCGGGAGATATGTGGTGAATTTTTACCTCTAAACAGTGTGTTTGTTTCTATTTACTCAATCTTTCTCCTCCTCTTCTCAACTGAATTTGTTGGAATATGATATGGTGCTGGTTTTGTATCCTCCTCTCTCTATATTCATCTAGCCATGCTTGGATATTAACTTCATTTGCTCAAAGAACTGAGCTATCACACTCAGGCATACAAGTCTCATACACTTCTTGCATATTTAGTATTTTTAGACAAAATAGACCCATATATATATATATATTTGGTACAACTAGGGACAACTGCAAATAATGTATACAATATGTATACACCTACGCATATGCAGAAACCAATTACAATTGTAATGACAGCACCTTTATTAAAGTTTTCCACCACTAGATTGTCTATGTAATAGACACAGTGATGTTAGACTACCTACACTCTGTGATGTTATGAAAAAAGCAAGGATAAACGTGGGTCACAGCTGAAGCCAGTCCACTGCCACTAACTTGTGAAGACTCCAAGACCATGGTGGAAAGCCTCTTCTACACTCTAGAGGAAGAAAACCTTACTCTCTGCAGGGTAAGGTTTCCTGAAGCATCTGATGTTGACTTGCAACAGATTTGAAATGTCAGCAGAAAGTTGGCTGTACCCTGATTACCAGAAAAACAATGCAAATAATATTTTTTGTCTTCAAACAAGGACTATGCAGACAATAAGCTTGTTCAGCAAACTCATGACTAGCATCAGTTCGAGAGATGCACGCTGATGTGTTAAATGAAATTACTGGGAATAAATCAAACTGATTTAAGTTGATCAAAGATGTCAAACAGTGGAGAGACAGAAATTATCCTCCCATTCTATAAAGGCTCTGTGGGGAATGGATCGAGAGCAGCCCTGAGGAGAAGGACCTGGGCGTGCTGATTGACGAGAAGCTCAACATGAGCCAGCAATGTGCGATCGCAGCCCAGAAGGCCAACCAGAAGGCTGCATCAGAAGAAGTGTGGCCAGCAGGTCGAGGGAGGTGATTCTGCCCCTCTACTCTACTATACTCTGGTGAAACACCACCTGGAGTACTGCATCCACCTCTGGACACCCCAACATAAGAAGGACATGGACCTGTTGGAGCGGGTCCAGAGGAGGGCCATGAAGATGACCAGAGGGATGGAGCACCTCTCCTATGAGGAAAAGCTGGGAGAGTTGAGTTTTTTCAGCCTGCAGAAGAGAAGGCTCCGGGGAGACCTTATTGCAACCTTCCAGTACGTAAAGGAGGCCTACAGGAGAGCTGGGGAAGGACTTTTTACAAGGGCATGTAATGACAGGACGAGGGGGAATGGCTTCAAACTGGAACAGGGCAGGTTTAGATTAAATATTAGGAAGATGTTTTTCACGTTGAGCATGGTGAGACACTGGCCCAGGTTGCCCAGAGAAGTTGTTGATGTCCCATCCCTGGAGGTGTTTCAGGCCAGGCTGGATGGGGCTTTGAGCAACCTGGTCTAGTGAGAGGTGTCCCTGCCCATGGCAGGGGGGTTGGAGCTCAATGATCTTCAAGGTCCCTTCCAACCTAAACCATTCTATGATCCTATGATTCTGAAAAGAGGTCACTTTAGGTGGGGACCAATGCAGGTTACTAAGGCAGCGATGGAGTGGAAGGCAAAGCCTGTGCTCTGTGTTCCAGCTCTCACATCTGCGATTTTTCTTCTATCAAAAAACTCCCCAAATGCAACCCTTCCAAAGCCCTAAAACTCACAGTAAAAACTTCAATTGTAATGAAGGCATTCAACTTATAAAGGGGTTTGTACGTGTTATTCAGTATTATGGTATGTGGTCTTCATCATTAGAAACGCATCAGTAAGAACAGTTAGAAATTTTGGCAATTCATTACTTTAAACATTTGATCTCCTTCAACGAATCTACGAAAATCAGTTATTCATTAAGGACCTTTTGGGAATTTAACAGTATGTTTAAAATTGCTTGTAAATGAAACCTAATTAAAAGGTACTAACATAACACACTAATATTACATCATTGTAAGTACTGAATCCTTAACTGCATCTTCTTGTAGGATGCAGATAGATATATCGGACAATGTTTTGTAGCTTGTCCTGTGCAAATAAATAGTTTACCATGTAAGTTTTTGTGGACTCTTCTGGACTTAATATTTATTATGTGGTAACCACTGACTAGAGAGGGCCAGCTTCGCAAACCCTAGGTAACGAACATTGGGGCAAGAATATTGGGAAACTTCTCTCCACTGACTAAGGCTGACACAGTGTCACTTTTATGACATGAAGAACCAAAGAGTGTGGGAACCCACCTCTGGAGCCCACAGGTAAAGGGAAGCAGATGAATTGTGCATGGTAAGGAAAATATATTAAAAGATGTATGTATAAAATTTAGTCTCATCAGCAGTGCTGAGAATGGAGTAACACACGCTCTGAACAAATTCTAACCATCAGTAAAACCCCATCAGCCAACCTGTACTGCCTTGCCTTGTGTGCCATTGCTGGCAAGGGCAGTGGAAGATGAATTTGATGAGCCGAATTTGGCCTCGCATATTGGAGGGAAATACCCTGCTTCATGAGTAATATACTAGAGCTTTCCTTTAATGTAACTCTTGTCTTTCTGTTCTGGAAGTATTTTGCTCTGGGGACTGAGCAGTCAGGCAGAAAACTAGTTTCTAAATCACTACACAGCAGCATTGAGATGCCAGCCAGTCTGATTTTCTCAGTGCTTTTCCCTATTCCCCCCCTCCTCCTTTGGAGCCTCTGTAAAGACAAAATTCTCTTCTGTTAAAACTAATATAAAATTTTAAGTCTATTCCAAAACAATAAGCATTTTTTCAGAGATTTTTTGCTTTCATTCATGTCAGTCAGAGTCAGTCATTCCTCAGATGAGTACTTCTGTACTTTCCATCCTCTTGCTCCTTCCATTTTCTCTGTGAAATTGTTTGAAATTGCCATTTTCACTTCAAATGCAAGGGGAACAGCACAGTGCACTTAACAGCTGACGTGACACGAGGTATCAACCTCTTTCCTCAGTTAAACACATAAAAGGCCATATGCTTCTTTTGATCTCGGGGGGGAGAAAGGAGAAATTCAATGGAAATTTGATATGCAAACTACAGACAGATGTGGCCCTTACACAGTGCTTTTCAAAGGGATCTAAACCTACATTTCATCTACTTTATGTAAGTAGGCATAATGGTTGCTCTCAGTCATTTGCATAGAAGAGGTAGTTTTGCACAGACTAACCAATTTGTGATTCGTTTGGAACAGGACTGGCAACTTTTGCCTATAAGGGCAACAGGGCAGCTCCCTCCTCAATTTATACTGCTAAAAATTAGGAACAGCAATTTAAAACAGCACAAATACATCAGAGGAAAATCAGTTTGTGAGAAGAATGAAAACCTTCCATGTTTTGAAACTTTGACTTTAAATATTGTAACTGGAACAATACTCCATATGTGTGCATTTAACTGATTTTAGACAACATACATATTATTCACAAGCTTGTGTTTTCATGTCCTCAGGCTGTATCTCCAAACAATATCTATACTGTTTGCTTTTTCAGCTCAATGAAGACACAGCAGTCTCTTTACCTCTTCCCCTTAGTACAATTCAATACCGTTGTAAATCTTTTGCTTCCATAGCTTAAGCCTTACACAAAAGGGAAACATTTCTGGCTACCTCATACAGTAACATTACCTTCAAAACTCACCTGAAAACAATTATTTTCTTTTTTATTCTTTATTTCTTTTTGCCTCTGTTATTCCTTGCTGTTTATCTCTGCAATCATATTACTTATCTTTGCAGTGTGTTCTGGGATACAAGCTTATATAAGAGATTCGCTGTTAAATTATATAAAATGTATACAGAATTACATGTATCTCAGTTACTTTACAATGGGGAAAAAACCTCTGGTAGATTGATTCAGACAATGGGCATCTGTCAAGTTAACAGAAAGAGTCAAATTATCAGAGTTGAGCACTGCTTCTGCATTGAAATCTCTGTACCAAATGGGCTCAATATTTTTCCTACTATTCAATCTCTGAAAAAGAAAAAAGAGAAAAATAGGAAAAAGGGGAAGGGGGAAAGGAGAGGAGAAGGGAAAACCCCTGTCCTCGGAACAGAAGAACATTGTCAGAATTTCTTCTCTGAATGACAAATACAGATTTCATACTTTGCTATACCATATATACCCTGGGCTGAATCACAAGTGTGGCCAGCAGGGCAAGGGAGGTGATTCTGCCCCTGTACTCTGCTCTGGTGAGACCCCAGCTGGAGTACTGCGTCCAGCTGTGGGGACCTCAGCACAGGAAAAACATGGACCTGTTGGAGCGGTCCAGAGGAGGGCCACAAAAAAGATCAGAGGGATGGAGCACCTCTCCTATGAGGACAGGCTGAGAGAGTTGGGGTTGGTCAGCCTGGAGAAGAGAAGGCTCTGGAGAGACATTAGAGCAGCCTGCCAGTATCTGCAGGGGGTTTATAAAAAAGATGAGGATGAACTTTTTAGAAGGGACTAAAGCAATAGGACAAGGGGTAATGGTTTTAAACTAAAAGAGGGTAGATTCAGGCTAGATATAAGAAGAAATTCTTTACAATGAGGGTGGTGAAACACTGGCACAGGTCACCCAGAGAGGTGGTAGATGCCCCATCCCTGAAAGTGTTCAAGGTCAGGTTGGACAGGGCTTTGAGCAACCTGATTTAGTTGAAGATGTCCCTGCTCATTGCAGGGGAGGTTGGACTAGATGACCTAGTGATTCTATATGATATATTTATGATTCTATAAACGGCTTGAAAACATTGCAGGAAATATATAGCTGCTGTGTAGGTAAAATGAACTCATACTTACTAAATGTTGTCTTCATATGCTTTGTACTAAAATATGTTAAATATTCTTAAGTATTTTATTTATGTATCAGGATATTAAAAACTATCAAGGGACTTCACAGAAAGAAAATATTAGTCAATCACTGCTACAATACTGTGGTTTTAGTACCAACTCCAGTTAGTACTCTGAGTGCTATAGTACTATAGCCCTAGTCCAGGATCAAAGCCGGAATGTGATAAAGAATTCAGAATAAATACTTTTGTCTGTGAATTAAAATCTTTCCTCATTTGTAAATTACTTGTGAATTTTAAGAAGATAGTCCAACTTTCGTTTAAAAGAAAAAAGGATCCAAATGAATGGATTTATCTAGATGCTATCTTCCTCGTGACTCATGAAAGTTTCTGAAGAGGAGGATTCTGAAGCATATTCTGCTTCGACAACCCAAAAGATTATGAAATAAATGACAAAACAGAGGATAAGGTATACGGAACTCTATGTACTGCATAAACAGCAAATTGAACAAGAGAAAGATTCACTAGCTGGAGAAACACTAATGGCAAAGCTAGAATTGCCATGAGGTAGGGGCTTAACAAGATTAAGACAAAGTCTGTAGATTCATGGTCACTATGTACTATACTATAACATAGTATACTACACTATAACAGAATTAGTGTTTCTTAATCAATCATCACTTCTTTTTTTTTCCGTGTATTGTTTCACTGACAGTCTAGGAGGCATTTTACATAAATACAGAACTGTAGATACTGATAACTTCTCAGCCTAACCTGTGGAAAGTTATCAAAAGTTCTATGAAGTGGATGGACCATTTGATGCATGTGCTAGATGAAGATACAGATATTGTTTGCACATGATGTGCCCTGTCTCCAGCACAGACTGTTTTTGGATTTAACCAACTAATGACACCAAACTGTACCTCAGTAATATGTTCTGATACAGAGGCAATGTGATTCTGCCTCTGGCAATTCAAAACAGTTACATTAAAGGCTATTGTACCAAAGTATTAAGTGTTAGCTTGGGGATTTGTTGATCATGAAGCTATTTGTGGCAGTAGAAAAAGACATCAGTCATCTTCATCTTGGAATGATGAAGTCCTTGGAATAAATCTTTTGGCACATAATGCAACATCCTTAGCATGGGCTCATTCACTCATAGTAATTAATAATACACTGTTTCTCATCATGTAACACACAAATCATTGTACGTTATTCCCCTCAGTCAGAATAATAAATTTTATTTGAAACTCGGATCTCATCTGTGGAAAATTTTACCGGATTATAAAGAGCCTTTTCCCAGTCAACAAGAATATACTTTAAATTCTCTTCCTTTGCAATCTAACTGAGAATCCTGGCCAGCAAATACTGGTGAGAAAAATTCAGAACAGTTTATACTTATCAGGAGGATATGCATATGCTGAACTAACACCATCTGTTTTCAACTGATATCAGACTACTTTGCAAACTTTCAGCTACAATTAAAAAAAAAAGAAAAAAACACCCAAAACCCCTCTATCTCTGAAAGAAAGGAAATACTGATCTTGTTTTACAGGAAAAAAACAAACAAACAAAAAAAGGTGTGAGAAAATCTTGGCTTTTTCTGCCTCTCCTTCACTACTGATTTCCTCCAAAGAATGGTAGCTGACGAGACTCCACATGCTGCACCACAGCCCTTGTTTATTCGCAAGAGTGAGGATTCATCTGCCCAAGCGCAGACATAATGTACGGAGCTAATCTGAGCTAGTCCTCCAGACTACTGAACTGAAAGAAAGTGCAGTTTTTCTTCAGCTCACTCCATAATCACACCTGCTTCTCTTACTGACTGTAGAAACCGCCGCATGTAACACAGATGTCACCTGTAAATGTCTCAAGACAGAGGAGGTCGGTCCCACTCCTAGAAACTGCAGCAGTTTGAATTCCTGCTTTTGGCTCTTCATGCGGGATCTGTTTTGTAGCAGAGTTTTACTCCTTTTCCCTGTGCAGGAGTCTTGCCACCTCTGCACTTCTTCAGAAATGACACCTCTCTTGGCAATCAAAGGCTCTGGGCTTGGCTTAGTGTGATCGTTCAGGCAGTATTTATTTTATTCTGCACTCATGGTGCTTTACTTCCCTGGTCTAAGATTAAAGGTGGCAGAGTGAGCAGAGCCCTGATTAACTTTGTCTAAAATGTGGTTCATGCTGGAGAACAATGGCCATGTAACTCCTGCTGTAAGGCATAGATTAGACAAACTCGCCAAGTGCCTAACTGCTTAATGCAGGCCTTTCTATAGGCATCACAGCTAAGCCTTCTCTTTGGCTTTTCTGCTCAGCCCTGACTTTATCCATACCGCTGTGCACCCGCACAACAGCCTGTATCAAATTTCTTTCCCCCTCTTTCCAAAAGTGCCTTAAAATTTACCAATACAACACATTCTACCGTACACAAACATACTTCTTGCTCTGCTTTGGTACCATGTACAGCTCTGTAAGGCTTTTCAAGTTCTGTAAAGACCAATAGTCCTTCATGGTGGTTACACGGTTGTCAAAATCCCAGTATTATGCACTGTTAATAGACTAGACTAGACTAGACTAGACTAGACTCGAATCGAATCAAATAGAATAGAATAGAATAGAATAGAATAGAATAGAATAGAATAGAATAGAATAGAATAGAATAGAAACAAAACGCAGAACAGAAACAAAAGGAGGTTTGTGAAACTCTTCTTGGCTGCTGATGCCCAGCTTCCAGCCTTCACTCTATTCCAACAACTCACCAGCTTTCTGGTCTGCAGCAAATTCCTCATAATCCCCTCTGCCTCAGCTGGACGAGTCTCTTTCTCCATCAATTCAGGTTGTGAGTGCATTCCTCTCTCTTCTCTGCAGTTTCTCAGTGTCTCCCTGAAACTTCCTTCTGCCTGAAACTTTTTTTCCTCCCTCTCCCTCTCCCCCTCTTTTTCTGAAGCACAAAACCTCTCCCTAAAATATGCTCAGTTGCTCCCAGGGCAGGAGCAATGTCTCTCTCTCCCTCTCTCCCCAGAAGCTTCCAGACAACCCAATCCTCTCCCTTTTTAAACGAATGTAACTGAACTTGACAACAAACACAGAATAGATTGTCTGCCACAGATGGCTAAACTTATGAAGTGTGAAAACCACTCACAGTATGTCCAGATTTTCCATTCCACTTCTACAGTGAGAAAGTGTACTAGCCAGACCACACAAAACCCTATATTCCCATTCTTATTCTCATGTAAGAATGGCATTTCCAGTTAGATACAAGCTCATTTCCAAGTGACACAAGTTAAACAAAACCAAATAACCCCTCCTCCCACCCCACCCCAAACCTTCAAAGAGTCAACTTTTCAAAGAAGGCATTAATACTTGGTTAAACACGTACAGAAATCTGCTATACTGATACAAACAGAACATCCTCTCATGGAAGAAAAACAGCTTTCACTATGTTATCTGTTTAAATATTTACCTTTTTTTTAAAAAAAAAAAAAAGAAAGAAGTCTTTTAAAAGGCATGAAATAATTTTTTCAAAGTTTACTTTTTTCCCCTGTTTTTCTTGTATGTGTATTCTAGAATCTGTTGATATTATACCAGATTTAATCGATTTTAAGCTCGGAAAGAAAAGTGGTAAATGTCTCATCATTTAAGTGTTTAAAACCAGACAGTATCAGCACCAGCTCTTCACCAAAGAAATCCAGTCAAGGCACTCAACTCAGTCTTGATTAGCACAACTGTGAATAAAACTGGAAGTCCTGATTTTTAGAACAACTTCCATCTTTTCCCATTTAAGTATAAATAGATACAATTTTTATACCTGATTTTTTTATCAACTATTAAATATGGTTTATATGACTACCACTGAAATCTAGATTCATTTTCAGAAGAGGAAGTGTTTCACTCCTGGATAAATTCAATCAGATTACAGCCTTGCAGGCAATGTGATATTTAATCAAACTGTGTAGAGTTGGAGAAGAAGAAAGCAGTAACCTTTAATGAATTTTCTACCTACTATTTTAATAGCAATTATACTATTTTAGACTCATGACCTTCCTCTTCCCATTTCTGCTTGCTGTGACAAGCAGGACCGGAAGACAGAAATTTGGCAAGCTTACTTTTAAACACTAATGAAGTTAAAAAAAAAGAAAAGGCAGCAGAAAAACAGAAGTTAATGTGAAAGATGTACCATTTGCAGTTTCTAAACCTACATTTGTATCAAAAAAAGGAGAAACAGAGCTTAAACCAACCGCGACGTTTCAAGACACCACATAAAAATGAAAATTCCTACGGTTGACCTGGAATCTTGGATATACTTTCACTGCAGTATAAAAGGGGAAAAGTTCTTTTTCCCCCTCATTTTCAGAGCCCCTATTATTCTTGTTCCAAAGTATTCTTTGTCCACCACTGCCACAGGTCAAAGCACATCTAAATAAAAAGTAGCTCTACTTGATTACATGCCAATTACTATCCCAATTACCCTAAACATGCAGTCCACAGTGAGTTTTACTATAGAAATACAGAAAATTAACAGTAAAAGATTTTTACAAGATGAATACACATCTGGGTTGGTTCTCTTCTCTGTTGTTGTTATGCATTGTTCTCACTGTTTTACAATTTCTAGTGACACTAATGAGTCTGAAGTTAATCTTACAGAGCAAACCCAGAGTTTACAAAGAAAAGAAAACCAATGAAGCCCTGAAATGTACATAGCCATTCAAATGCACATTCTAGACCAGTAGGGGTAGAACAGTAAGGGCTGAAAAATTAGTCCAGACCATCCAAACTGAATGGCTACTGAATATACTACTGACATTTTTAGTTCAGAAAATATCAGGCTTTACAGTCATGTCATTCAATGTTGTTTGGGTCCAGATGTATTCATGGAAAGTCAAATCACTGCTCTGAATTTTCAGTCTGATCTTCACTGTGGCCTATAGCAGCCTAAGGCACAGTATATGGATACAACTTTTTACACGCAGGAAATGGCGGGACTAGGGTGCAGTGATTGTCCCCCTGAACTCAGCACTGGTGAGACCCCATCTCAAGTACTGTGTTCAGTTTTGGGCCCCTCGCTACAAGAAAGACATCGAGGTGCTGCAGCGTGTCCACAGAAGCGCAACGAAGCTGGTGAGGGGTCTGGAGCACAAGTCTTATGAGGGAACTGGGATTGTTTAGCCTGGAGACAAGAAGGCTGAGGGGAGACCTTATCGCTCTCTACAACTACCTGAAGGGAGGTTGTAGAGAGGTGGGGGTTGGTCTCTTCTCTTAAGTAAAAAGTGATAGGACAAGAGGAAATGGCCTCAAGTTGCACCAGGGGAGGTTTAGATTGGATATTAGGAAAAATTTCTTCACTGAAAGGGTTGTCAAGCCTTGGAACAGGCTGCCCAGGGAAGTGGTTGAGTCGCCATCCCTGGGGGTATTTAAAAGATGGGTAGATGTGGTGCTGAGGGCCATGGTTTAGTGGGAACTTGGCAGTGCTAGGTTAACAGTTGGAATTGATGATCTTAAAGGTCTCTTCCAACCAAAACAATTCTATGATTCTATGATTCTATTTATGGGTTGAAAGCAGAACTGTTGTGTGCAGGTGTGGTTTGTCAAAGACGTGCTCCCTAAAGACTGAAAAAGGCAAAAGTGACTAATGGTTGTTCGCCAGTGAGGATGTCAGAAGAAAATGTTGTAATACACATCTCCAACACAACAAAGGTTTAAGAAAACAGTATTGCACAAAGCAAGAACAGTGAAGGCTTTACAGTATCAGAATAAACAAGACAAGAACATTTAGTAGTTAATATTTAGTCTGAAAACAGGAAAAAATTGCTGAGCATAAAAAGGGTTCTTCTAAACCTACATTGCACAATGCTAGCACTGCACATCCCGATTAAGAAAGAACTTTAGCTAGGTTTATAAAATTCAGATGGGGATGCACCCTGATATCCCCAAGTTAAGAACCACCCTGGAAAGAGGTCTTGGTTTTTTGAAAACAGTAAGTAAAAAGATGGAAATATGAGAAGCACAGACTTCAAACGGCTGATTTCTGAATGTCACTGTTCAGTAACAGGCCGTAATGGTATGTTTAATAGTACTGTTAGAGGTGAGGAATGCCTACGTGAAACACCAAATACCTGGATGTCAGCCAGTGTTTGATGCAGAAGAACAGTTTTGGTCATTAGTTCACCTATATAAAATCTATGGGTGCAGAGTTTTTGTTTTGATTTTTCTCATTTTGAGATAAATGTTTTTGTGCAAGTCCTAAGATTATCAGCTTTTAAGAGCACCTAAATGACAAACTTAATAAAATCATTTTTATTTTATATTTTGCATATTATGAATACTTTTGATATTTGTTGAAGGCAACCAAAGCAACATTGCTTAGCTGAAATATTTTGACCCTGCATCAAAGTTAATGCTTAAAGGGTCTCAGGCTTATTAGCCATTAATTCATTTGCCTCCGAGCTAAGACTGACAAAAGGTTATTGTTTAGCATCAATCATGCACTGATTTTAGAGCCTTGGACAGACCAGGATAGAGATCATCAAGTCATCTCTCATGACGAAGATTGCTGTTATTTAATTTCTAAGTCATCAAGTCAGGAACCCAAATGGTTTTTACTTCATTTTCAGATGACAGTATTTATGTTCATAGGTCTTTGATAAGTCCATAAATAAAAGTAATGAACCATTCTATAAGTATTACAGAACTTGCAATACTTACAGAGCCAGCTGTTTGTACTTCAGCAGGAAGCATGAAATCCTTTAATTCTCAGATCTCTCTTCTGGTATCTGAAGGCACAGTAATCATTCTAGTACATTGCTGTACATACAGCAGACAGGAGCCAGGCTGGCTGAATAGTGATGAAGATTATCTTGACTGACGAAGCACTGATGGCATCTACCTCAGCATGCATTATCTATGAGCTCTGTGTATTAGTGTGCAATTCCTTATCGTGTTTGAACATCAATTTACACATCAACACTAAGTACTGAAGTACTGATGAAACATATTTCTTTATCTGCTCCGTTGTCTTTCTGGAAAACATTAAATGACTTTGTATCTGACCATAGCCAACATTTTTTGTCTACACTGCTTTTCTACCAATATATTGATTCCTTCTTATAGTATTTTACAAATTATATATTCACGAAATATGACTACAATGCTGTAATGTAAGAATTTCAGAGCTGTAAGATAACAAAGAATTGGAAAATGGAACATATATCCAATATATTTTAGCTCAAAGTAACATAAGAACAACAACAATTTTTCAAATTTTAGAACAATTGAGACTCAGGACCAAGTCAAGAGGAACTCACTGGCACAGGGGTCTCCTGCAAAAAGCAAACTTTGAGCTCTTTGTAAGACTTAAAAAGAAGACTGAAGAGGAGCGAAAAGGTGATGCCATTACTTTCGTACATGCTCATAGATCTGGGTCAGAGCATAAGATCAACCTGTTCATTCAAGAGACATTTTCTTAACACCTACACTCATGCCATGAAGTCCCAACACAACAGTCTTCCTACGCAGCAGTTCTGAAAGAGCACTGGAGTTGCACTGCACCACTTTATATACATGGGTCATATACATGAGGAATATGCTCTATGTCTTGTGAAAAACCATGTGTTTGTATGTAAAAAGTTTGTGGGGTTTTTTTTTGTAATTCTCTAGCTCACCCCAGTAAGGTTAAGCAGTCAGTGATCCAAGCGATTTGGAACCCATCTAGTTATTTGGAGACCACTGTGCTTGACACTTCGGAAACATACAATATGAGAATATGTCTGCCACAGACTTCCTATGTGAAGTGGAAGAACAGGTTCAGAAAAAAACAGTACTCTGTCCCAACACTTTCCTTAGAGCACTGAACATTTTCTAAGATATAATAAATATGTATATTTTCCATTCTGTCTTCGGATCAAAAAAAAGAACATTTTTATGGATAAAGAAAATGTGTTGCATTTAATTGTTAGCATTAAGTAAACATTTAAAAGAAATACTGTGTTCACTTTCTGGGGGTAAGCCAAGTTCTATGAGAGAGGACAACGTCTAACCTTAGAAGTTGACTATCTCATCCTGTTCTGAAAATATATGAATTAGTCACTCTCATGGAGAAAAGGCTGAATTAGATGGATCTTGATCTGAAATTGTGTTGCAGATCCTATCCTCACAAAACTATGCTCCAATTGTTGAACTGCACATGAAAAAAACCCAAATACTTGAAAAACCTTCAACTTTTTCTTCAGTCTATTCTTTCTGTGTGACCCACTCAGGAGAAACTATAAAACATTGATTTCAATTTGTTATTTCTCAGTTTTCCACTAAATTTCCAAACTCTGAATATTCTGAACTGCAGGAAAAAATATTTCCAACACATTTCCTTAAAAAAAGTTTTGGTGTTTAATCGTAAATTATAAGTATTATTGTAACTTTCAGCAGAAAACTCACAAATTATGACAATGATTTTCAGATAGAGGACCAGCAATATGCTGGTATTTTAAAGCATTTACATGTTTCTGCCCATTACATAATTACCACGTGTTTAGTATAATGAAATTTAAACATACATTATTTCAAATTTCTATGCTTTGCGAGCAGGACACCTTTCCTGTTCCACCTTGTTAATTTATTGCTCATCCCAGTGTCTGTCTAACATAATATATCAATACGAGTAAGATACATATCAAACTAAGTTACAAGAGATTGATAAAAACAGAATCACGAATACGATGCAAACTGAGACTTCTACAGTCTCAGCTATTCTATTAATATCTCCAGTTCAATACACACATTCAGAGCTACTCTATATATCAAACTCCTTCCAGGCTTTGAAGCAAATGGAGCTGATTATCATCGTCTGTCACTTCCCACCATTTACTTTGTTGACTGTATTATCAATACTTCCAGAACAAGTCAGACAATTGGAAATTCTTCTCCATTAATAAAAACTTTTTTTGTTGTTTTTCCAAAAATATTTCCAGTAGGATCAGAAGTAGAGGAAAAACCAACCCATGCCTGTTTGTTTGTTTGTTTGTTTGTTTGTTTTTTCTAAAAATATGGATAGGAAAAAATGTGTTTCAGGAGAATCGCTGTCTATTTTTTCAGCTTGCCAGCTGCCAGGGCATCATTTTCACTTTCTCTCCAAAGGCAGCTGGCAAACTATCACCTTATTTTTTGTTCCCTACAATACAAAACTCCATTCTTCTTTCCTGTGCAAACTTGAACCTCTCCAGTAAAAAATTCAGATTTACAGGATATTTTCTACTAGAACATTTCCAGTGGCACTAGTTATTTCTATCATTTAAATGGACAGCCTTCCTCCGTGTTCCCCACATTCCATCTGTTTGGGGGTTCCAATTTTTATAGTAATCAGAACTGAGAAATTTTGTTTTAAAGAAAGGGCAAAAAAGCCTCCCCATATTGGAAAAGTGGAATAACCAGTTTAGAGTAAAAAAATCATTCTAATTCCTGCAAAGCATGATCCACATCTCACTGAATTAAAAGAGCGTACCATTAACTTCAGAGAATTTTATATAAGTTATGTAGTTAGTGTCTTCTACAACAATCCCTGAGATACAAGCACAAGCCTCTATGGCTTTAAAAGTCAGTGGGAACACTCAGCTCTGAACTTAAGCCATCGTAAATAGATCACAAAGGGTTTAGTAGCCATGCTGGTTTAAAGTATTTCCCTCTCTCCTACTACTCCATATTTCTCTTTCTGCATCCTCACTTGTGCCCATACACCAGAATAAGTGGGTAATCTGGGCAGACACAATTTTGCTGCCGAAATCAGTATGTAGATTAATGGGGGAGTAAGTCTAGTACTGCTAAGGAACTGTTAATGTGCATTATCTTGCATAAAGCATATCATTAACATAAGACTTCTAGTTCTTTAAATAGCTTCTTTAGAGCCAGTTTAGATTTTTCTACATACTACTACTTGAGTTTTATCATGAGCTGGACGCATATCTGTTCTCCTGGACCCATGCCTCTTCTCCTTTTCTCACATTTAATTTCAATGTATCATCTTTGGAAGTTTCTTTTTGATTTTGACCCATTTGATGGCAGTTCTCTGTGCCTCTTTTCTGGTAACATCCCTATCCTTGGTGATTAAGGTGGCAGTTTGGCTGACAAATAACACTACCAGAAACCGATGTGAATATTAATGAAGTAAAAGATTCATGAAGCCAGCAATCACGCTTTAAAGTAATGGTGAAATGGTGAAAATACAGAAGTGACATGAAGAAACATAAAAAAAAGGAGAAAAGAATACAATTAGTAAATGACAGGAAGAAAGAATGGAGAGAAGGAGAAGGACCAACAAAAGTTTGAAGAATGGATGGAGAGATTATACAGGCTGATCAAAAAAGGAACATGTATATCCAGTGTGAACTGTATGCAAATGACTGGGGAAGTAATGAGAATTAGAAACAGAAATGAGGTGATCATTTTCTTCTTCATTTATTTTCTACCTTATGCTTAGCCTTCTACATTAAACACACAAACAGGTAATTATAGAAGACACAAGAAACTACGATCAATTTTATTATTTCCCTTTTCTTTCCTTTGTTTATACGTTAATCATTTATCTTAAATTTTATCTGCCTTAAAATGCTTATATATTATTATATATTTGTTATTACAACATTAAATTAATAAAATGTATGGTATTTTCTAACAAGCATCACTCCTCTGTTACTTGGATATATATTTATGAATTATAAATAAACTTTTCTATTTCAACAGGATTTGAAAGACAGATCTTCATCTGAAAATGAAATTATGTGCTTAAACATACTATAAGCAATTGATACTGAGTAGTAATGGAAAACATTAGTATTTCTTCAAGACCAAGGGTCATATACCTCAAGAGTCTTAAAGAATTTGTAAAACAAAGTAGAAATAGGAGTCAAATCCATTCTAGTCTCACAGTCACTTTTCTGCAAGAAAATTTATAGCTATTTTAATACAGACATTTGCTTAAAAATTATTTTAAAAAATCTTCCAAAATTAAGGCAAAGATTCTAACACTGAGATTCTAAAAATCACATTCAAAGAAATTCCAAAATAAAAGGCATTAATGAGTGCCAACTTGAATTTGGGATGGTGCTGTAACTGAAAAGTATTTTGGCAGTACTCCATCACTTATCCTTCAGTTGTAGCTTCTTGTTATTTTTGTACAAAACATGGAAATACTTTTCATGTCCTATTTTTGAAGGAAATCCCTCATAGAGATGTTTTACAGAATACTGTTACTGGATTTTGGGGATCTTTATTTCCAAACCTAGTTATCCAAAACACAGGAACGAAAGAGGCATTTTCCACTCTCTCAGTAAAAAATCTAGCATATACTTAGAATAGATTTTCCCTCTATTATCATGACAGACATTGAGGTGTTAGTATCTCAGAATTTCTACACCCCTTATGCATTACATGGCTATAAACAGACACTAGGTTTTAATATGAAAGGATGATTTCTCAAAACTTCAGTGTATCAAAAAACATCTAGAAAAAAAGGTGGAGGTTTTAGTGAAAAAAAAAAAAATCCAGCAATTTCCCAAATTAACCTAATTACTGCGTTTGAGAGCTTAATGGGGGGCATAGGGTAGTGTTTGCTGAACTGTACTGTGTATTTCTTTATAAAGCTGCATAGGAAGTGCTTCAAGTACTTCCCATGGAACATAATTTGGTTCTGAAGTGAAGCAGTACAGAAGTTCAAGTGTCACTGCACTCAAGCTAATGAAAACAACACTAACGAAGGGCAGAACTCAGATGGGAGAGGTTCCCATACTCTTCACATCCTGCTTTATATCCACCACAGCATTAAAAACCTTGGCTAGAGCGCCCAATGTAGGCCCAGTAAGAAGGACAGGGCTTGAGAAGAGTAGCTATTCTATGAAGAGGGGCTAAAGGAACTGGGCTTCTGTAGATTGGAAAAAACAGCTAATTGCCATCTTCAACTCTCAAATTCAGCACTACTGAAAAGACAGACTCAGACTCCTCTAAGACATGCACAGTGAAGGACAAAAGGCACAAGGGAAATTGAGCATTCTTCACCATGAGAGCAGCAAAGTCCCAGAACAGGATGCCCAGAGAGGCAGTGAAATCTCCATTTTCAAAATGGACTTTTTAATAAAAGATTTTCAAAACTGGACAAGCCCTCTAGTCATCTGATCTAACTTTGAATTTAGTTCAGCTTTGAGATGAAGGTGGGACTACATGACCTCCACATAACCTTCCCAATCTAATTTGTTGGTGATCCTTTTCTCAGTCACTGTGATGGCTGAGGAGTTTAGCTAGTTAATATTTGCAAAAACATAATACAGGCACCAACATCCTGATGGATTTACTGCCAAGATGCTGCGGAAGGTGTGAAAGAGTAAGGACTGCGGTATTTATTTTTATTAAATAAAAGCTTCAATGTAGGCAAGAATGTTGCATAACTGCAGTGTTGCTGAAATGAAAAATACTGTTAGTCATGTTTGCAAAATACCCTCCAGAAAAGCCATTTGCCTTTTTACATATATTTTATATATATATAAAGTAAAAATGTTACTTATAACATTGTCAAAACTTTTTTGTTTTCTTTGGTGAGCTCTTGGGCCAAATGATGAAGAAATGGAAAAAAGAGATAAAAATTGGTTCAATTGCCTGGGTTACAGCTCTCTCAGACAAGCAATGTTCAAACAGGCTGTAAGAATATAAGGACTTGGAGCAGCCTACACTATTGCTGTCAAAAGAATGACTTTTACTGCCTAAAGAAATATCTGGAGACATTACTATAAAACTCTTTATACTACTACATCACTGAGCATATAAGCAAATGACAAACTCGCAGACTCCTTTCCATTCCTCCTAGAAGGCCATGATATTTTGGCTGTGGATTATAACTTTGGTATTATAAAAGGAGTATCAATATGATGTAAGTGATTAACCCAGGCAGTAACATTTCTGAAACAGTCATTGGTTCCAGCTTTAACTCAGACAAGAAGCATAATTTTATTTCACTGTTACCCTCTTACATCATATATACAGCAAAAACACAACTATGAAAGAGGCTACAGAAAATGTGCTCCATAAGCTTACGATGTAAACAGTACTTCCAAGCTACCTTATGATTTCCTGAGGCTTGTGTCACTGTGTTTTATTAATGTTATACAGCTACTGAAAATAAACACTGAGTCTCAAATTAATCTTCTCTATATTAGGTTTAAATTTTAGGTGGGTAACTCTCATTCTGATTCCCCCTGTCCATCACCCTTCCTGACTATCTTTTCACCTCTGGCAACTGCCGGCTGTCTTAATCAAGCAGTTACCCAGATTTAGAGAAACCAGGCCCATTAACATTCTCATCTCACACATGATGAGGAAATCCCCAGCATTCAATTCTCCTTCAGGCCTTCCTCCACAGTAGTTATTTAATTTCAAACGCTGCCTTTACTTTTAGTAATGGTTAGCCCATTTAGCCTGTTTGGCATTTATGATCATACGCCAGGGAAAAGACTTGCCAGGCAGTGTAAGAGCACCAGCACACTTGATGCTTGAGCTGGATTCAGCATTAGCAAACAGCTTGCAAAGTGAGTAAGGTGAGATAATAAAAGCTGTATTTTGATAGGAATCAGTTGGATTGGAGGAGAGAAGGTGTCAGAGGGAGACTGGCTGGGAAACAGAAGTAGGGTTTAGCAAGGAGATTAGAGAGAAGATAGGGACAGATGGAGAATGTGAACAGAAATTGAACCGAGACCCGAATTCAGTCTGTACAAAATGCAAGTTCTGGAGGAGGAGAACCAAAAGGCAGACTTCCTCCGTAGTCTCATACAGAGGGAGAGGAGGAATACGAAAAGAGACATTTCAGGCTCCGCATCGAAGTTTCACAGGGATGTCTAAGCCATATCCTGTGACAATGTTTCAGACTTACCCCTGTATTTGGAGTTTCTAAATGGCTGACTTGGGCATCACAGCACTGAGCAAACTGGCTACTGTTAATTCCTGTATCATATCTTCATTCTAATTGCAGAGACTGTGAGCACTTACCACACCATTACGGATCCCACTCCCTGAGCTGAACATTGTAACAGGCAAATCACTTTTTTGAGTTTCTGAAAAAGTTCACTAGTGTTCAACTCCTTGGTAAAAAAAAAAAAAAAAAAAAAAAAAAAAATACATTATTTGGAGAAACTGAACTGAGAAGATAAGCACAAAAGAAATCTTGGTCTCTCCAGGTCAGATTTGAGAACTGTTGACAGGATAGCTTCTGAAAGTCTGAACTGGTGTCAACAAAGCCCACCTTCTTCTGTAAACAAGAGGTTTGCCTGCATGATGATGCCCATCTATCAGCAGCCATTCATCTTAAAAGTATGCTGGGAGAAACTGGAAACAATTGGAAAGAATTTTTAATGACATTTCAGTGAATTAAGTGAACATTAAATTAATATTTTTTTTTAATTGAGCTTCGGCACCTAGAAAACAATTTATAATCCTAACTTTAACTGAGTGATAACCTTTGCTGTGCAGAATTGATAAAAGGAGACTAGCACGTGAGCAAATAATCCACTATTTTTAATGAGAGAAAAAGCAAGAAATAAGAACACAGAAGACTCAGAAGACAGGCTTTTTGAGAGACCATGGGATTCACCTGACCAACAGCAGCCTCAGTCATCTCGAATCTCTTTGCAGTCAATGCAGAAATGGGTGGGATTAATCATATTTTAAAGTACAAATACAAAACAATTAGATGAACTCTTGTTCCCTTGGAATATTTCTGCCTGCAGACTATAACAGGAATCTACAGTGACCAGGTCAGGTGTGATTTTACACCACCAATACCTAACATTAAACATGATCTTTCCAATCCTTCATACCTTAACTAGGTAGCCTAAGTCTGTGTCAGCCAAGGAAGATGCTAGACCTTTAGGCTTCTGAAGAGAAATGTAAAGAGAGGAAAGTAAAATGGGGAATAAATGCCATGTCAGCTAAGGGACAGAAAGAGCAAGACAGGTGGCATTTAGGCTATTTGATTATGGATCTACTTTCTTTGTCTCAGCTTCCTATCTTTTCAATGAAGACTATCACTGAGGTCATTCATATTACAGAAAGAGCCCTATATAGTCTGAGTGGTTAGTTCACTTGAGCAGTCTGTGACAAATGCTGTATCAATACAAATTGACAGCAATGATGTGGATGATAATGTGTAAGAAGAGTCATGAATACTCAAGAAAGTTGCATTTAATTTTAGAAGTGACGTTTTAAAGATAATGCTATTACTCATACTGCTCAAGATACTCTTGATTGGGAAGGGAAATCAGTCATGTAGGCATGCAGGCCCTTTATGTTATTCCCAATATTCAGATATAAGAGTTTCACTAAAATATGTTGATTCTAAGGCATTTGTGCTATTTAAGTTATAAAGTTTTTCCTCATATCTAGTAAATATTCCAGGCCACAAATTGAGATAATCCATTTCCTGCCTCCACTGGATGTGAAGAGTGGTTAGTACCTGTCCTATCTACAATAGTTTAAAACAGTGAAAGACCGTTATCTTGTCCAGTTTTGGTCTTCTTTCTACATCAACGCAGCCAGATCCTTCAGCCTTTCAACCAATGTCTTGTTGTGTAAATCCTTTATCCTTTCTCTTTTGCTCAACTTTGAATTTTTTCAGCCCCTTTAACTCTTAAGTGGTGCTGACTTCACCTGCCTGTAGTATTATAGCTGAAGTCTCACCAACCAGAGTAGGGTAGAACAATTACAACACATATCTTACACATGCACAAGTTGTCAGCATTTCCCAAGAACACCACTGCTTTTCATGCAAGCACTTCATATTTTTAAGCAAGCACTTTGTATTTTTAAGTCGTATTAAGTCTGAACTTTTGCTACTATACTTGAACATTTTCAGTACTGCTATTGCCTAAACAGCTTTATTTCTGAGTATTTTTTTTTTTTCTTTTGTACCTGTAATGTATATATCATTACTGAATTTGATTTTGGAACATTGCTCTGAATTGCAATTCTGCTTTCCAAAGTAATTGTGCTTCCTATATTGATCTGCAAATGCTGTATGAGTGCTTTCTCCATACTCTAAATTGCAGTTTAATTATTAAAGAGTCAAGCCAATGACAAACCCTTGTTTGACCCACTTAAAACTGCCTTCCAGTTTGACAGTGACCAGTTTGACCTAAGATATCTACTTCCAACTGCCAGATGGAAAGTAAACGTCCATTAAAAAACAGTAATTGCAAAAATTTTAGTTTATCAATAATTAATGTTGTGCCGGAGTAACAAAGTAAAGAAGTATAGTAGAAGGGACTATTTTTCTCCATATTTCATACTAAAATTTGATTTTGCAGCATCGATATGTAAACGCATATGCCTACACTTAGTTTAAGGCATAACTGTAAATAGTTATTTAGCTTAACAAATTATTTTTAATATGAAATCACTGACTCAGAAAACCAATGTCTGAATAGAAGGATTTTGAGGCCCAGAACCAAGGTAAAGTTAGTTCTAATATAGGGAAGCCTTGCTAATTGAAAACAAACAAACAAACAAACAAACTGTTAGGTTGTATTAGCACTTTGCAATTTGAAACACTGATGACAGCATGAGAGAATCTGGCCTAGCCAGTATTTATAGGAAGACAAGTAAAATTGCAGAGCTCTGGTAGACTATTTCTGAAGTTAATAATGCAGTGATGAGTATTAACAACACACACCTAGCCCAAAGATTCCTGACTACCTTCATTTCATCCTTCTTTTCTTTTTCTTTTTTGAGGTGATCACATGGGGTATATTTAGCTCTGCATACATTTTTCATATTTTTCTTTAGGAGAAAATGTAGAGTTCTGATATTTTTAGGAGCTCATATGCTAAAAATAGTATGTCCCTGGAGAAAGTATGCCCAGGTACCAGAATTTAATGGAGAGGTACCCGTTTAAATTCGAAGGAATTGATTGCAGAAAATAATTATTTCAACACTGGCATACCCTGAACTGTTTCTAAAAAAAAACCAACCCAAAACCAAAAAACAGAGAGAATTTTAAATGCACTGATTTGTATTAAAGTAGCATCCTAGAGGCCTCATATGCAGAGGAATGGTAACCATTCACACAGTGGAAAATGAAGAGGTATACAGAACATCTTTTTACTGCTCTGAATATTTTGTTCTATTTAATTACACCTGATCATAAGTTTTGGACGTACTGTGCTTCTGGGGTTTTTTTTAGTAATCTTTATATGGGACATATGAGCTATCATGGGTTTTTGCCAGTTTTGGATCCCTTTCAAGCAACATTTAATCACATTTGGCTGATCAAGACAATATTTTACAAACTTAAAAATATTTTAATAAAATGATGGGAAAAAGAGTTGGAATTAAAGCTTGCATTTTGCTATGAGATGAAACAAATTAATTTTCTCTAGTTTGTACGGAGGTTTTCATGCATGCAAACTAGATTCCTTCTGGAGACAACTAAATAGGAAGCTCCACCAGAAGTGTACCTATCTCAAATGCGCTCAAATCCCAGAAGGCAAAACCAGTTCAAACGACTGACTGGCTCCCTTTGGACAACACCACAGTCTACTCACAGATAGTTTCTTTAGCATCAGCTACGTTTATCCATCGTTCTGCTTTTATTGTACCAAACAATTTGCTAACAAAGCACAGTCAGTGCTTCCTCTTTCTAGGGAAGATTTTATAGACGCTGGTCTTCTGCTGCTTTTGGAGAATGTACGTTCATTGGCTCAGCACAACATGATTTTCCTGTGCTTCAGTCATAGCTGCTCATAAAAGAGTGGACAGCATACAATGCAGGAAGCCAAACTTATCAGCAGAACACGTGAAAGAAACTCTCTTTTGAGTTCAGCCAGGCAATTACACTAGTAGAAATATTACCCTCCTATTACTTATTCAGACTTACTACAGTAATCCATGTTGTGACAGAAGATGAAAGTCTGAGGCAAAACAGAGCAGAAATAGGCCAAAACTTGCTGGTCAGTAAGTGCCCCTCTGTCATTCTTCCATGCCTGCTTGGTTCTCCTGTATACGTTTATATGCTTGTCGTGGTTTAGGCCAAATCGGCCACTGGGGACATAGGGGACCCCAGATGGGACCGACAGATGCTCCCCTCTACCCCTCTTCAAAGAGAGAGGCAGAGGAGGAAAAAGAGACTTACGAGTTTAGAAAGATCTAAACTACTTTAATGAAGTATTAATAATAAAGTAAAAGGAAATAATGAGAAATATACAAAACCGTATCAAGCTCCCAAGATGACAATCACGACACCGGCTGGCACTGGGGCAGTCCCAGGCTGGACTCAGTGACGGACGGGAACTGGATTCCGGATCTGGATTCAGGATCGGGTCCAAAGGCAGACGAACAGACAGAGTCCTCCTCAGACATCAGCCGTTGAAGCAAGAAGGGAAAAAGAAGGGCGAAAAAGAAGAAAAAGGGCTGACCCTTTGCTCCGTCAGCTTTTATACTGAGCATGAGGCAGAATGGGATGGAATACGCTGTTGGTCAGTTTTGGGTCACCTGTCCTGTCCGCTCCTCCCCGCAGGTGGGACCCCATTATGCTTTTCCGCTTCCGACCCTCCAACGTGGCAAATAACACAGCTGGTTGGCCTTGGGTGTTAGAACAATAAGTGTAAGCAAGAGCCTCCCTGCATACCATGTCTGGACATCAGCTATAAACATCGGTCTTATCACTCTGAGAGAGTGAACATTGTCTGCACAATATGCTGTTAATTTCAGTAGTTAAAAGAGGCCCAGCTAAGAAGCGAAGCTACTGAACAAAATTGGTCCTGTTTTACCTCAAACCAGGACAATGCTGTATTTATTACTTTAAAGCAGGGAACATGATATTGGCCTCTCTCCACACCTGAAACTCAAAGTATTCCTAAAATGGATAACCAAGATAACCAAGTCAGCTGGAAATGGGTGGAAAGATATTATTGTACCTTCATTCTTCTTTGTCTTTTATGGAAGATAGAAGAGTGAGGAATGGGATTTGTGGCCAGAGGCCTTTTTTTTAATGCGTATATGAGAGCTGGCTTAAGAGGAAGATGGATAAGCTGACAGCAGGTGACAAAAGGCCCAAGTGAGAGAAAACCTAGGCTCTTTATCAACTCTGCCATAAATCTCTTGCTTTATAAAAGACTGTTAAGGATCCCCTTTGAAAAGCAAAAGACTGAACACCATAATAATTTTCTATTATGCATGAATGTCCCTTGGTTGAATAGAGAAGGTGTGAAATCAACTAACTGAAAAGTATTAGGCAAGACAGACTGACCCAGTTAAATGTGCTTTAGAAAATAATGTTTATATTATATGTTGACCAAATGCGGGGTAGTCTTTCTGTTTTGAAGATCTGACAGATGGAAAAAAGATGCCTCATTTGAGTCACATAAATGTTATTCCAAAGGATTTCAAATACAGCACAGGAAGCAGTAGCTTGAAATGTCGACAGGACTCTAAATTTTAAATAATTCTGTCTGACCATTAGTGGAAAAAGTAAACTTAAATCCAGCTAAAATCACATAGTTAAAGACGACGACAGATAAGTCCTACTTCACTATTTACACAGGGATAAGGTTGTCTAGAATTGTTTCTAGATGTGAGTGAGATCCTCTTTTCAACTCAGTTGCCAGTGAATTTGTTTGAAACACACAAAAAAGTGTGTGACTTGATATTCAAGCACAAAAGGAACTCAGCGGGGTACATCCACACCTTCTCTGGATTGCTGGCCTGAATTAAATCTCAAAATAAATTCTCCTGTCCACAAGCAATGAACCAGCCTCATATGCAGCTGCAGGGGACTCTTCAGGGATGCAGGAGCCTGTGTGCCCAAGCAGACCTGGTGACTTAGCCTACTGCTAAGTGTGTTAGCATGCTGTCGGGCAGATATGCAGTTCACAAACGGCACGCAAACCATATAAATCATGCAAATCAGGCTGCTCCCAGACTGTTCTTTAAGACTGGTGTATGTATGGACAAAATGAAGGACCAGTTGTCATCAGTGCCTGAAGAAGAGCTTCATTAAACCGCAGCCCACAGATGTCACTTAGAAGCAAAAGAAAAAAACACCTTTGCACTTTATACCTAGGTCACTCTAACATACTAGCAAAGACGGTTCCTCACTCAACACCCATCTGGACTTCAACCCAAATAGCAGCTGTTTCTGCAAGAGGTAATTGCTCCTTTATATTGAAATATAACTTCTACAGAAAAAAAAAATATGTTATTCCTTTTTTCTGGACTGAATCATGGGACTACAATGGAAAATTAGTCACTGAATTAAGCCTTTTGCAGTTACAATCATGTGACCACTTATCTCAGACCACAAAACACTTCTGAATATTTTAAAGTAACTATAAGAGCTGTAACAAAGTACCAACTCCTCTTAGCTGGAATTAAGCCTGGATAACAAGAAACGGAGGGAAACATCAGTGTCCTGTGCTCCAACAACAGCAGAAATCTGTTACCTGAAATTAAGAAACGAACCTCCTCCCTGCTTCTGAGGACGGTAAACAAACAGAAACACCCAACCTCAAACCATGTAATTATCCCTACCCTTTCTTTCTATTCATTACCCAAGCAGAACATTACTCGCTGAACTACAAGTCTGGTGATCAGCTTAGCCTTGAATAAACAAACAAAACGCCATGGATATGATATATGGAAGGTTTTAATTCTACTGGGAGCAACTACCCTGTTTCCCCTCTTCAGTGCCCAGACGTACAGGACATCTGACACAGCCCAAATGACGGTCCTAACCTTCAGTTTTAAAGTTGAAAACTTTACAATACCATAGAAGATAAAATACAGATTAATGTGCTTTGTTTTCATTACATTTAAATGTATGTCATTTAAAGAAATTTACACTTCTAAAATCAGTATAAAATCACTTCTGCTCTTACTACAGCAATAGATAAAGTCCTGCAATTCTTACCTAAATAAATACATAATCTTTTGGGATTTTCCTTGAAATCATTATCTTTTTTACTATAATATACGAAGTTGAATTATATTTGCCTTACAAGTATGGCAACTCACATCAGATAAAAATTTCAAGACAAGTCTCTGTTAACTCTCTTAATAAACAGATTGATAGAATTTGTTCTAAGTGTTGAAGCTTAAATGTACAATTTCTACCCTGAAGCTGAGAGGTTGTTGACAGATGTGTCTTTGCATTAGTTTCACGAATACAAACACTTCTGCTGAGTCTTTATGCACTGCTTAGCTGTACATGTTGTATGTGTGTCACAGTTCATGCGCAAGATCTTCTGCAATTTGCTTCAGTTTAGTTAGGCAGGCATTTTGCATCCAAAGGCAAAAGGAAGACAACTTCCATCTTTGGTTACACACATGCAAAGTGCACAAGTGCCGAAGCTGACTGTGAGTGGCATGTGACTTGATTCTGTGATGCACTGGTGTAAAGCTATTTCTTTATTGAACTAGACAGGTACTCACAATTTTTTGTTGCTGCTGAATGGACGGATTTCAGTCTCCACTTCCAAACTCTACTAACACTTCCCGATGCCCTCAAGGAAACCACTGCTATGGCTTTGCACTCTGTGGAATCCTACCACGCCAGGCTGCGGGACAGTCTATCAAATTCAGTGCTGGGGAGCTCATGGCCACTGGGAGCTCAAGTGGCACAAAGCTCACAAAACAGGAAAGTTAGGTATCTTTGCAAAGTATCATTTCCAGATCCGTGGCTTCCACAACCTTTTTTAGTGCTGACAACCTATAGCTCATGATTTGTCCTTGACACAGCTACGATCATTTACTAATATATATCACAGAAATGTACACCCCATAAGAACTACTAAAGGGAACAACATGGAAAGCAATACTTTTACTTTGGATTAACAGGAAGCCACCACCTACGTTCACTCAAGTGTTTATATAGTGGCAATGACTACGATAGACAGTAAATGAAAATGTCATGTAAACATATAACTTGTTATCTGAAGATTAAATGTGCCATCACCAAAAGTAATACTATCTGGATACTTATTATTATATGATTAGTTACCAGGCTGTTTTTCAGCCTTTCACTTACACTAGATTAGATAAAACATTGTAATAATTTCCTATAAAAGGTGCATTAAGGAATAAAATTATATTTAAAGCAGCAGTTCTAAAACATAGAGACATAATTTAATCACCTTAGTCATAGTCTCCATAATTTTTTTTCTTGAAATGTTGTAATAAATATATTTTTCAATGGAAGAAGTACATGAATGATGAAAGTGGACTGCCTCGAGGACAAGGTATCATTTAATTGTAATCCTTAGAAAGAGACTGATTTTATTCTTACCCTTTCAGTCCCACTGATTGCATAAGGACCAATTTTTTTGATAAACTGTCATAAAAAGAAGCCTGTGAAACATATACATGAACACATGAACACCCTTTTCACCAGCAATGTTTATGAATGCAGTCAAAGACATAACCCTGAAACAAGAACTATTAAAAAAGTGATGGGATATTCATCCATGCAAAAAATATTCATATACACACTCCATTTGCCTAAGGTAGTGAAAGATCAATCTTCCATTTCTATTTTATTCTTTTATGTTCAGCTCCAGTAAATTCTCTATTCCAGAGTGAGCTGTTTCATAAGTTTTTTTGCACTGAACTTCATTGTTTCAAATGACATAACTGATCCCTTCTACCTTTCCCTTTTTATAACTAGGCAATCAGGAACTCTCCAGTCAGGAGGAACAAAAGTATACACAGAGAATTAACAGACAAGGACTTTAGCTGTTGTGGGCACTGTACAGGAAAGAATGAAAAAACAGTGCCAGTGCCAAAAATATTTTAAAGTTAAGGAAATATCTTACTTTCACACTTAGCAGGATAATCCAAAAGTGATCCTGTATTTAAACTCAAGCATAACAACGATATGTTGCTATAACAACACAGTTCTACAGCTGAAAAAAAGTCAACAAGGTTTACACTTTGTCAATAGTGACACGGTGTGTATGTTAACTTTCAGGAAGAACTTTTGAGTGTGACAAAACGTACAAAAGAAAAAATCACTGTCCACTCTTTCCTGCGCTTCCAAGATGTTACAACACTAAAATCAGGTTCTCAGCTGGTATAAACAAACGTAGAGATGCTAGACAGTCTTGTGGAAACTTGGAGATCATTTAGATCTTATACCGCAGATCCCTCCTTCCCAACATAACTGAGCTGAGTAATCAAGAACTGAAACTGATATAGCAACTGCAGAAGCAATTTATGCCCATATTTCCAGATGCTGATGACATCATTAGATTACTTTCTGTAAGTGTCACTCTAAATATTTTCTTTTTTTTTTTGTCATATATCTGTTTTCCTCCTTTAAATTTCACATACCTGATCCCAGCCTGAGCTAATTGAACCTCAGATTAACAAACTTAATTAACAAAACTCTATCAGAAAGAGAGGGTGTAACAGGCTTAATACTTAACGTAACATCAGAGCTGAATGCGGCCCTGATTGATAGTCATGGGAGCTTTACAGAGCAGCTTCCTCACTATGTGCTGCATGACACATTGCAGCCCATTTTACATCCACGGAAGCTTTTCACTTTCCTTGCACTTGTCTACTTGCACCCCATGTTCCACAAAAATGTCCACCTCATTTATTTATATTGTAAGTACTTTGAGACATGGGCTATTTGCTGCTTGATGGCTGCATGCTAATAATGATATAGCTCATTACGGTTTGGGCTCAAGGCAAAATAGTAATAAACATGTGGATAAAAAATAAACAATGACGTACAAGCCCTTTGTTTCTGGGTCTCATTAATGAATACTGTATGTGTTCTAACTCTACTGCAAAGGCCTTTAAACAATCATCTGTTTATAGAATTTATGATCCATCAAAGTATAAAATTCATATAAAATACATATGTATCTATGAAAAAAGTGAACTGAATCATTTGTCCTCAGTAATAGTTTCACTACACTGACAGTTATTTTACAATATTATACCTACTCTCCAATACCTAGTAGAACCCAACACTTTCTAACTCGTGAGCTATGTTCTTCAAGTCGCTGTTCCAAACGCTCTGCATGAAACTTCAGTGCTCATGCTACACTTTCTCCCGCTGCGCTAATCCTGCATTAGGGAACGATGCTGATATGGAGTGCCAAAGCCATGACTACAGTTTTCCCTTCAAACTTTCAAGTATTGTTTTCCAAGCAGTAACAGTGTAGGAAGCATTTAATATCTGCACAAATACGTAAAGCTGCAGAAACTGCTTACAGTGGGAGCCTTGGAGAGTATAACCAGATAATTCTGCATTTGAAAGCCACTGCAAATTACCATACATAGAGAACAAAACTTCTTTTTTCTATCCAGGCCCTACTAACCACTCATGTATTCACAGATAACAACATCAAAGATAAAAACTGCTGAAGAACTTGAATGGCAACTCTTCTAGAGCTTTCACAAATAAGATACTGACCCTGCAACTGACAGAAGGGAATGGACTCGGACAAAAGGACAGCCAAGAACATGTTAAATCATAAAGGTATTTTTTTAGCCAGGACTTCTTCCTCTTATTCATAATTAATGGATTGATCCCCAAATCAGAAATCTTACTTCTCAAGGAACAGGATACTGCAGAAATGAAAAATTTGAATCCTGATGATGTCAGCCTTATTCAAAATTGCCTTCTCTGACCTGATAAGAAACAGCCCTCAACACTTGCATGACTTCTTGACAATACTCGTTATCCAAAACAAACAAACAAAAAATGGATTTGTGATATGAGACCTTTTGGTCTGGGAGAGATAAAAGATGTCCACATTGGGACACGAGATTACCCACAGAATCACAAATGTCCTAGAAACCTCATAAGAGTCAAAAAGGACAGCTAACTAAGAAATTATAAACCTGGTGCTAGCTGCATCTCAGAAGGCTTTTCATTTTCTGAAGAACTGGCAGTAACCACTTTATTGGCAATTAATTGCCATGTAAAATATAAAGTGCCTTCCAAATTCTTGACAAGAATTTATAGTGTTTTCTTCTGAATCTCAGTAAGACCGTAATACGGATTTCTTTATTTCCAGGCAAAGGAATTAAGCAAATAATCATTGCTTTAGGCAGCAGACTTTCTTTGGGACTTTTCAGCAAGGTGCGCAAAAAGACCACAAACGCAGGTATGGCAAAGGAGTGTGTCAGCCCTCATGCTGTACTGATAGCTGTAGAATTACATATTAAAAAAAAAAAAAAAAAAATAAAACAAAGCAAATACTTCTTACCATGAAACCCTCAGTGTACTGAAACTGAGCTCTGGAACTGTCTTCTGCTGTGGGACTCAGGGGCTTAGGATCAGACATAGAGCGTTGCATCATCTTTGCCGCCTTTGGGCTTGATGGAGGAACCTTGGCAATGTCAGCATGCAGCATCTTCTGAGGGCTGATGTCATCAGTGATGGGTTTTTCATAGGGTACAAATGCTGACTCTATAACTTTGCTTGGTGAAACAGGTGAAATGGGTGAATAGAGAACTTTGGGAGATTTGGGAGGGGAAGGGACTACCTGCAATGTGGAGTCTGGACGAAGGTGTGATGCGTACCCTATCTCTAATGGTGTTGGGCGTTTTTTATCTTTCTGAGGAGATGAAGCTGACAGATATTGGGGACTATCTGACTCTGTCTCTGTTTGACATCCCAAACTTTCTCCTTTATATGTCTTTTCTGGAGCTGAAATGTGCTTTATGATTTCAACCTTAGCATCCAATCGGGCCCTGATTGAAGGTGTTCTTATTGTTCCTACAGGTTCTGTTTGTACCGAAATCTCTGCCACTGTCTGAACTGCAATACTAGATACTTTGGAGAATGGTTTAGCTTTGTCTACCTCAGTGGTACTCTCACTGTATTTCCCTACACGAGGCTTCCTTCTGGATCTGCTAGAAAGATCCCATTCATCTTGATCTTCATCATCTGTCTGAACACTGGTATCAACACTCTTCTTAGTTCTCCGTCTCCTGTTTGTGTAACCTCTGTCTGCTCCATCTTCATCATCAGTTTGCACTCCACTGTCCACTATCTTTTTGAAGCACCGGGGCTCTTCTTCCAGGGTCTCCTCAAGCTCCTCATATGGACCACGTAATTTTGGCATAGAACTTCTCTTTTTCAATTGCTTCTCCTCTCTAACATCAATATCCTTCAGAGACATTTCTGAAACAGAGCTTAGGATACCAGACCTAGGTATGTATTGGGTAATGCCCTCAGACTGAACTGTATACCATGTTTGGCTTTGTGGAATTTCAATACCCAGCACTCCTGAAGCTGTAGTGGTTGCATCATCAGTAGGCCAAAACTGGCCGTTTTCTGTGGTTGCATAATGTCCTTCCAAAAGTGTTTGATCTGTGGTAGTTTGTGGCGAGCCAGTTCCTGAAGGGTCATAACCATACTGATATATTTGACGAATTTTTTGCTCCTCTAACTGTTGATGGAGCTGTTGTTGAAGTTGTTGGAACTGTTCAAGCTGCAACTGCTGCTGGGCTAATGTCTCTTGCCTCATCATAAACTGAGCTTGTCGTTCCTCCTCTTGTTGAAATAAGAGATGATGCTTCATGGATTGCAACTCCTCAAGCTTTTTTTGCACCATAAACTTTTCTTGTTCCCTAAATCTTTGAATTTCCTGACGTTCCCATTCCAGCTCTTCTGCAAAGCGTTGCTGCTTAATTTTCTCAAGCTCAAGAAGTTCACGCTCCAAATCAAGCTGCTGCTGTTTGCCTTCTTCAGGGGCAATGAGAAGGGCAACCTCATCTTCAATTACATCTGTATAAACTTCAGATGCTGTAGTTAAAGCAGGTATCAAGTTGGTTGGCTCAGTGGTAATAGTTTCTATAGTAAGAGGCTGTAACCCTGTCTCCATATCAATGGCAGTAATTGCACTGTCTTTTTCAGCTGCCACTGTTGTCAAGAAACTGTATGATCTTGGGAGTGGTTGATTCTGTTGCAAAGTAGATAAAGAGGGCACTGAGTCAATTGTTTGGAAAGTAGGCAAATCTCTGACAGTTGTGCTGAAAATAGAACCGGGTTGTGTAGTGATGGCAAACGTGGATGGGATTGGAGTCGCTACTGAAGAATAAACAACACCATTGGATGATCTTAAAACACTTCCAACACCAAACTGGGAACCCAGAGATGATACCATTCTTGCTTGGGAATACTGTGGAGTACTGAGCCCGATGCCAGAAATCACCTGCCGAGTCTCTGGATAAGGACCAGTGGTCTTGCTTGAGTAATCCATAACCTCACCTGAAATTACAGGGCAAAGTTACAGTCCAGTCCCACAAAAGAATGCTGCTTTGCGGATTCTGAAAGTCATCCCATCTCGATGAATTAAATGGGAAGGGGAAACTGCATGCAAATCTTCAGGTTAATGATCTACTTTAGATGTGAAGGAAACAGCATTTCTGAACATGCAGGTACATGCAGGCACCTCTGTGCAAACACATATGTAAAATGAAGAAATGAAAAGCACGTGTAATCCAGAATAATTTGTCACACTGTCCAAAAGAAAACAAAACAACAGAAGGAGGGGAAAAATAATAAAAAAATCATCCTGAAATGAGGTGAAGAACATCAAAATTATATTTCAAAGAAAGATCTGCTGCTGTGTCATACTGACCTGTAGTAACTCTTCCAGAAGTAAGATCTACTGCTGCATCAGTTGCCCCAACTCGATAATCAAAGCTATTCTTGCTTTTGTATGCAAACAGTCCAGCTTCTGATAAATTTGTGTCAGACATAGATGGTTTCATACCTCCTATTCCTCGGTAGCCATATGACCCTGAACGATCATACTGATAATGGTCATCTCTGTAACCAAAGCGATCTTCAGGAAGTGTAGTTGGAGGCTGCTGTGCTGTACAGCTCCTACCAAATGGCAATTTATAAACCATATCACAGCAGACAGCTCTTCTTCCTGCGGTCAGATCCACAGGCTTTTCATCATCTTCTATTACTGTTGTGATGATACCTGAAGTAGTTTCATCCATTGTCACTACTGTTCTGTGAGATTTTGTAGTGCTAAGGTCAACTGCTCCACTCTCCATCGGCTCCTGAGAAGTGGAGAGATCAGTCCAACCATTTGTAACACCAACAGGTGGTACAGTAACAGGCTTTGTAGTAGCCCATGTCACTGCATGTGTTGAAGTACCTAGGGACAAATTTATTGGCACTTCATCTCTACCTTCAGAGAATGCCTGTCTGCCTGTTACTCTGTATACAGGCTCAAAATGTTTTGACGTTGTTAGCTGAAGTGGCGTTGTCATCGCATGTCCTAGATCCACAAGGCTGTCTGTACTGGCAGAGTAGCTTACAGTGGCGGTGCAGGTCATTACAGCTACTGTCTCAGTGACAACAGGCAGAGAAGGATCCGAAACACAGGCAGTGCTAAGATTTATTATAGCTGGCTGGACAGTACTTACTGGCCGCCCACATGAATCACTTGCTGGCATTTGCCTTCTTACGTCCATGGAAACAGCAGACAGATCCATACAGCTGTCTCTCATTTCAATATCCATCTTAGTTAAAGTGCGAAGATCTATGACATCACCCAAAGGATGGAATCTTCCATTCTCTCTATACCTGGGTTGATCTACTATGTGTAGTGGCTCTGGAGGTATAGTAATAGCAACACTACCTAAACCAAAACCAGGCACTGGGCCTTTAACCACAGACACTGTGGTCTTGGTAACCTCTGATGTTACTACTTCTGATTTTGAACTAGGTATTTTTTCAAAAGTTGATGGTGTTGTAACAGGAATAGCTTGCAAAGCACCTGAAATATACATACTCTGATCTGCCATACTTTGAATTTCCATAGTTTTCTTGGATGGAGTAAAAATTGGTTGCATAGGCTGGGGAACGTGTTCTTTAGAAGGTGCTTCTAAAGGCCAGCTGGTAACAGCCTGACTAGTTATAGCTTCTGTGGGAGTTCCAGGCTCAGATGGTAATGTGATGACAACATAGGTTTCCTGTGAGGGTTTTGTCAACCTTGGTGAAGATTTGTTAGAGTGTGGAGACAAAGGGGAAGTAGGAGACGCTATTTTGTATTCAGCCGCAGAGACCAAATTCAGAGTCATACTTGAAGTCAATGACAAACCTATTGGTTTGGGCTGCGTTTCTGCTGGCTTATGAACAGCTATTGGGAGCGGAGGAACTGCTGGTTTAGGAGCAATTGGAGGTTTAGTTACTTCAGTGGGCCTGTGACTGAAAACAAGCCCTGCTGGAATGGAGGATGGCTTGGGTGGTACAGGAGGTGGTGTTGGGGTGTGTGTTTTTGTGATAGGTACCACATGATTCTTTAATACAGCTGAGGACTCTAGAGTCGGAACACTTGTGACTGAAGGTACCACTGTGGGAGCTGTTGTTGCTGGAGTCTTAATCTGTGACTTCTTTTTGGGATAAATGGCTGGCTTGGGTAAAATAGGTGGAGGTAATGGTGGTGGAGGAGGTGGTGGAGGAGGAGGAGGCAGGGGTGGAGAAGGTTGTGCGGGAGAATCCAAAGAAGAGCTTCTAAAAAGCGAGAATACTTTGGATGTTACAGCAGGAGCTGAGGAAGGCACAGAGACCATGCTGGTCTTACTTACAACACTGGGAGTAGGTACAGAAGATGTTTCTGATGCAGGCTCTGTAACTGGTACTGATGCTATACATACAGGTGGTTGCTCAGATGTAGCACTAGTCAAATGAATCCTTGTCATATCAAAACCCAATTCTTTGTGTAAATCTTCATGATGAATTTTGACAATGCCAGCCTCTACTGTACTTTTGATTTTTTTAGCTGCTTCCTTTTCTGCTTTGGAGGTATCAAAGGTAATGGTATCAGTTGCATATTGCTTGGGTTCTATAACTGTAGTTGCCACTACTGAAGGTGCAGTTTCAGGCAAACAAACTGCAGCTTGATCCACACTTTCCATATCTGATTCTATAGATGGCTTTTTAGTGGCTCCGGCAACAGATTCATAAGGCATGCTCACTTCAGAGTACTCTTTTGTAGATGTTAAGGGAACTTGGGGTATTATCCTACCACCTTCAGAATCTGCTAGTTTACTTACAGCATCTGCTGTATCTACATAACTTGTGGTTGCACTATCTACAGGTGATGAACTATCTGTGGTACAAACCGAAGATGTAGATGATGTTAAGGAAGCTGTATCAGAAGGTAAAACCGATGCAGCACCTTCCAATGTCTCAGAGTATGTCAACATTGATGTTTCATGAGAAATTATTTCTTGAATTTCTCTGGCATAATCTGTTAAGTATTCATCTTCAATTTCCTCTGCTGTAAAATGCTGTGTTATTTTAACATCTGGAATAGAAAGTGCTGCGCTACTGACAGGTGATACATCTGAGATTGCAGAAGTAGTGCTTGATGTTAAAGATGTACTATCCACTATTTCTCCAACACTAGATACCTTTGTATCAGATGTGGGAATGAAACCTGAAGCTGGTTGCGTTGGACTGGACCCAGGAGTCAGCTGCATTTTCTGTCTTTTCATAAGCTCTTCATAAGCAGCTTCTGCATCTAACAACTGCTTTTCCTCAGTGGTGGAAGTTACTGTGCTGTCTAATACAACTATTTCATGACTTTCTGGGATAATGTAAGAACTAGAAACAATATCTTCTTGAGGCACAATAGAATGTAAAGTCTCAACACTATAGTAGTCTTTCTGTAGATCAGTAATTTTCTGTGGTTCTTCATAGATCTGTTCTGAAGCTCCTATTTTTTTCTCTTTTCCTCTCTGTTGTATATATTCATTGCTCTCATCCTGTCTCATTACAAGATTAGTATCAATACTTCCATTGTAAGTATCCTCTACTAAAGATTCATAAATATAATCCTCTATTAGCATTCCACCATATAAAGATTCTTTTTCAAATACTTCATCTTTTTCATTTGCAATTTGAAATGGCTTGGACTTATGGGTCTTATGCATCATCTCCTCATATACCTCTTCGGCGCTCTTCAATGTCTTTTGGCCACTTTCTTCTTTTGGGAGTCCAATCGATTGTTCATCTGTTGGTGAGTATAGAGAGACAGCAGTAGGCAATTTGTAAACTTTTTGTACTTCTATAATTTTTTCTGGGCTGATTTCAAATCCTTCAGGATCTGACTCAATACTAGGTGAATATTCAGAACAGGAAGATCTGTGCAGCTCTTCCATTTCTGCTGCCTGTCGTAATTCTTCTGTTGGAGATGCATCTTCAATGGGAGAAAGATTACTTGGTGGAGTCTTTGGACGTTCTCTTCTTCTCTGAGCTCTTAGTTCATCCTTGTCCTTTTTAGATTTTTTGCTAGAACTTTTTCTTTGTTGTTGTTCTAATTCACGCTGTTTCTCTTGTTCCTTTAGCAGTTCTTCCTCTTCCCGTAGTTCTTCTTCTTCTGAAGAATCTTCAATAGTTGGAAGAAGAGGACCATGTGACCGATGCCTGGCTTTGCGCTGTTGTTTGCTCTCCCCTCCCAGTTTTTTGTGACTAGGACTGCTGTCACTATCTTCATCAAGTGATGACACAGAAGTAGGAGATGTACCTGGTGTGAAACTAGAAGCATGTAAACTAGAAGACCCTTCTCCTCTAGATCTATCTTCTGGTGAATCTGTAAGACTCTCCATCTCTAACTCAGGTTCTTCATCAAAATATAAAATACCTTTCTGTTGTTCAGATGCTTCAGAATATTTATTTGTTATTGTACTATTTAATTCTATTGTTTTGAAACGTCGAAGGCCTCCTCCTCCAGTTACTGCAAGTTCTTCACTGTCTTGACTTTTAGTTTCCCTGTATTTTGGCTCTGGGCTTTCATCAAAAGTCTCATCATCATCATCATGCCATGAATGTCGTCTTCCTGCATCCTCATCATAGCCTGCACTACTTTTCCGTGCCATTCTTCTGTGTTTTCCAGCTGTTCCTTTGACTTTGCTTTTCACTTCATCTTTCTTTTGGCTTTCAGTTACACTGATCTCTTTGAGTTGATTTCTTATGAATTCATCATCTTCAGAACCTGAGGCATCTTCATCAGCACTCATCTCTATAATCTGTTTTCTAATGAAGTCTTCCTCGTCACCTGATCCCTGACTGTCATCTCGTTTGTACTCATCACTGCTTGAAGAACCAACACTAGCTCTTCTTTTTCTCCTTGGGACAGGAGAGTTTTCACTCTCACTGCTGTCTTCCACTGAATCGTAGCGTTGCCTTCTTGCTGATATGTCATCACCTTCCTCTTCTTCCTTGTAGTCTGCCCGGGAGGAAGTACTTCCTTTGCCATCCTCTACAATGGTTCTTTCACCTTCTTGAATAGCTTCTGAGTCTTCTTCATCTGAACTGTAAGATTCTGGAGTGACTGGCAAAGGCTTTGTTTTATGTTGATCCTTTGTCTGTTCACTGTACATTTCATAAAGCTCTTTGCTCTTCACAGATTTTTCATCAGAAAGTGTACTTGCTTGAGCTTCCAAAATAGACAGTACAGTACTTTCCAATTTAGCTAGATCTGAGGGGCTCGGTGGACTTTCTTGTGAAATAGTGTCTTTTTTACTAGATTCTTTGGGTAAATCCTTTTCATCACTGGGGATATGACTTGGAATTTCACCAAGTGAACTTGATATCCCATCAGAAGAATACCCGGTGTCACTGAGACCTTGTGGACTTTTCTGTTGCTGATAGCTTGATGTGTCTGATTTGTCATCCTCCTTTTCCTAAAAAAATAAATACATACGTGTGTATATATATTTTTATATAAATTCTTAATGACTCCAGGCAATTAAATACATGTGATTTTTTTCTAAAAGATGAGTTAATGTCTTAGATGAAAAAATATGATGTCAAGAAGAATTATATTAAACCATAAAAGACTGAACACTAATTTTGTTACTCGAAACTATTAAAATAATACAAAAAGTTCCTCAAATTTTGGGGTTTTTAATTGAATCTAACTGTGCTTTGCATGGCTCGCCACACTGGCAACTGATTTTATTTGTTGTAAGATGATCTATTTTCCAGTATAAACAAATACTGTAGCTAATTGTTTTCAGAACACTTACTAATGATAATCTATCATTTGGTCACATATGCATGGAACAAGTTGTTTGGGGATTAATTTAAATGAAGCTTTTAATTACCTGTGTTTCAAAACTGCCTACATAGTTCTAGATAAAAAGTAGTATAGCTTGCCAAATGTTAGCCTGCAGCATTTCTGGGGTCTGCTCCTTTCTTTACCCATTTATTCTTTTGTAATTGTCTAGCAATATTTCAGTCTTCTCAAACTTTGGACCTACAGTTCCATTTTGTTTATTTAAGTGTTACACAGTGTAACATGCAACAGAATACATGGAGTACTGAAGCATGATGGTGAGTCACTGCCACAGGTTGCCCAGAGAAGCTGTGGCTGCCCCATCCCTGGAGGTGTTCAAGGCGAGGTTGGATGGGGCTTTGAGCAACCTGGGCTGGTGGGAGGTGTCCCTGCCCAGGGCGGGGGGGTGGAACTAGATGATCTTTAAGGTCCCTTCCAACCCAAACTATTCTATGATTCTATGATTTAATGCAATTTGGAATGTCCCCATATTTGCAGTTTGGCACTATACAAACATTTTCTAAGTACCTCATAAAAAAGAATTTTCTCAGTAAATTTGTAATGCAGAGGTAAGCTGCTGGTAGGGAAGTGTAATTGGAGGGAGGAAAGCACAATGGTCAGCTACTGATCAAAGGAAACAAGGAAGCAAACAAGGCAGGCATACCTGACTGAGCATCATAACCAATGTTTTCCTTTTTATCCCTAATTAGACACCCTTAGTCATTCTCCTAGCTTCCAGATCCTTCTACACCATTCTGAATGACAAGCAACTCTACCGCCTTCTTTAGATAACACAAATACCAAGAATATCCTACAGCAAGTATTTCCACAACAGAGTTTCCCTCCTGCTTCTCTCAACTGTGAAATGCTTTGTACTGAGTGAAAGTATCTCACCATTTGGCTAACAAAACAGCTCACTCTCCAAATGACAGGTCACCTTAGCTGTTATCTTAGCTGCCAATCTTACGAAGTGTCCCTACCTCCACTACCAATTTGAGAACAAACATCCCAAAGTCTCCTGATTTTAATAATATGATGTGATCTTCATATTTTTTATGGTCCTCAATAATACAAGTAGGTACAACTCTGCTAATCTAAACCAATGATTTCTGAAGTACAGCAAACCATTTATTTAAAACTTTAATTTATCAACTTCCTTGGCAACATGCCGAGTTAAAAAAATGCTGTGGAATAAATATATTAAGAAAATGATGACAATTAATTATAATTTAAAGGCATATTTACACCCATGTTAAGTTGTTATCAATTACAAGTCTTTTCAAATGTTTGTTCACACTAAAGTTATATTTAATGCCAAAATATAATAAACCAAATACTTGTTATTGTCAGTTATTTTATTTTTTAAAAAGTTTTTTCATTATTTAATGTTGAAAGTATTTGTTCTTGCCTATTGACATATCACTGTGCACATAATCCTACATTAAAACACTAATATTAATATTAATATGACAGTAATCTACTAATTAATATTTATTAAGTAATCTACATTTCACAGGAGTGATTTATTATATGTTTTGCAAGATCAGATACTACCTTGAATATAAACTACATCTGTTCTTACCAATATTGTACCCAATATGATAACCCCAAATATCTGATATCAGAGCAAAATCCATTGAAATTAAAAATCAAATACGGAAACAAATATTTCTAAGGACAACCCTAATGATAAGGCTGTGATTAATATATAAATATGGAGAAACCTATAGTACTCCAAACAACATCGGGAAGTCACCACCACTTAAACACTTCAGCACTTATTATTCTGAAAAATGTACTCTTGGATATTCTCCAGTCCTTAATGAGAGAATTATATTTATTCTTCATAAAAGTCAGCAATGAAGCAGTTAAACATTTTAGATTTTGTATGTTATATTTACATTTTAGTTTCCTTCATTAAAGAATAAAGTGTTTAAGGGGAATTTATTGGGGTATGTTTTTAAAAAAGACACTTTTCATTAAACCCAAAGGATTTTACCATCTAGAAATATCATGCCCCTCACTAAAATTTCAGCTGTGACATTTGATTGCTATTTTTTATTTTATGTCCAATATGTTCATACTTATAAAGACATGCTCAACCAAACATACTGTGATCAATTTAGATGAGCTACTAGAAAATGCAAACATTGTTCAAGCTCAGAAGGTCTCCTAGGAGTTGACGGACAGACTGTGTCCAACTAGTGAATCTGTCAGTTCTTGATTCTTCACAGGGAGATAAAGCGATACAGTGACACGTAAAGCAGAGACCGAAGGCATCAATTAAACAGTTAAGCTCAGAAATAGGTAGACAACAACTGGTCATGGAACAACTTTAGCCATTCTCTCTGTAATTTGTGATGATGTTATTATCTGTAAGTCCAATGTGTACTACCTACTCCATGACCAAACCAGATGAGATGGCAATGAATATTGTTATTGCCTGCCCTGTTGTTGAACCTCAGTGTATGACATATCATCACTGCTACGAATAATAGGAAACTGAATATGGGAAAGACTTCTATTTGTAGAGTAAGGAGAAGAAAAAGATCTGCAACAAGGAGGGACTTCTTTTATCACTGGAAATAAATATGATGAGAAAATCCAACTTTCATTTTAAGGCTATCACAATATGAATATATCTTCTATCATTTTTGTATGTGTAGTCTGCCCTGTGGTACATCATGTAAAAATTATTCTGCACATCATGTTTCAAAAGCATATGCATGCAACTTACAATAAAAAATAGCTGGTCTTTTTGATATTTTCCCTATTCCTTACATTCTGAGAATTAGGATATTGTCATTAGCTATGTCTATTCCTAAATGACTGGTAACTTATTTTCTACAGCTGGCCATCACATACACAAAGATAGCCTCCTTGTCAAATTTATAAACATACCATAAACATAAGATTTTTAGATAAATAACAAAATATTGCAGAAACAATGCTGCTAAGGATCATGTATGTATTCAATAACTTTTGTAGAATGAAAAACGTATTTTAACCAATAAGAAAAACAAACTCATTTTTTTCGTGTAAATTAGGAAGTATTCTGGCACATGTTGAATTACTGGGCCTTTCTGAGTAGCTGAATGGTATTTTTTCTGAAAGCTTGCCTACTGTGAGTTTTTAATACTGGAGAAATTTAGCTGTAATACAGACATTGATGGGAGCATCGTCTTGAGATGTGAGGAACAAGAAGACTTATAAAAAGCTGGATAAGACCGTTTAAAAACAGCAACCTCTTTAACTAATGGTAAAAATGATCTAATGTAGGATGCACTTGTACTATTCTAGTGGCATTTCTACAGTGTCAGTGTCAATGCATCATACAACTATTTTGCATTAGAAGCTTTGCTTTAGAAGTATTATTTATTCTAATACTTCCTCACTTAATATTCTTATTTGAAGCTAGTGCTTTAAAAAGTCCCATTGGTTATCAAATTCAATCAGAACTCTATTAAAAGAAAACTGCGATTAAACTCCCCAAAAAAGTCTTGTTGGGTTTTAAAATTATTTATAGCTAGTACCATTGCATTCTGTTGCCCGGAACATAAATTTTATTTTGCAAAGGAACTCATGATTTTTAAAAGGTCATTCTCTTTATAGAAGAAATAAAGATATCTACATTACAAAAAAAAAAAAAAAAAAAAGTTTCAGAGACTGAAAAAAAATACTTTGGTTAACTAAACTGTTTAATCTGTATTTGAATTTTATATTATCAAAATGTAACATTTCATTTGTGTCCAGATAAACTGCTTACAGAAAACCCTTTTCCTCCTTATTTTGGCTCCTTGATCTGTGTTTTCTCATTAATGCCATGTGTTAGAATAATGATGTCAATTTACATTATATTAATTTCTACCTGGTTACTCAACCTAAGCACACCATAATTCCTCAGTAACCATAAGAAGGTAGTAATAATGGCACTTTTACAATACAGCTGATGTGTCGTAAATATACGTCCAATTTACACCACGGTAATGTGTTCATGTAGATATGCTTAACTACTTAATTAATTTGTGAGTTCCAAGATGAGTGTTTTATACTGACAAACTGTATGTCATAATCGTCCAAGATTTGTAGGCATCCTTGTTAGAACAGCTAACTGCTATTGCACATGCTAATAGTCAACATTAGAAGATGGTTTCTCACAAAAAGGACCTGTGAATCATGAGCAAAGTCAGTTTATTCTTTAAAATATTTTAGAAGAAATTACAGTTTAAAATATTACTGAAAAAAGAATGTTTTGAAGAAAAAAAAATACATTAACTCAAACTTTGAGACCCAGATACTTAAAAATGTTTCAATATTTAAGTCACTTTTGTTTCAAAAGATGTCAGATCTCTAAATACAATTGATATCTGTGATTTTCCAAGGATCCTTCTACTGACTGGACTGGATCAGAACTTTAGCCTCTCCACAGCTTTAGGGACTTGTTGGGGTGTTGCTTTTTTTTTTTTTTTCCTCTTCTTTTAAAGTGAAAATAAGGATAGCATTACTTACTATCTAATTGGAATTGTACAAGAGTTAGTAATTACCATTTGCACAGATCTGAATTTAAAAGGGCATCAGCAGTTTGTCAAGTGCAGAAAGTATTAGGTTTCCTCTTGTATCACTATTTAAAATACACCTATCTGAAATCCTTCATTCTGATTTACAGAGGGATCTGGGCAGGCTGGATCGATGGGCCCAGGCCAGTGGTATGAGGCTCAACAAGGCCAAGTGCTGGATCCTGCACTTGGGTCACAACAACCGCATGCAGCGCTACAGGCTTGGGGAAGAGTGGCTGGAAAGCTGCCCAGTGGAAAAGGACCTGGGGGTGTTGGTCAACAGCCGGATGAATACGATCCAGCAGTGTGCCCAGGTGGCCAAGAAGGCCAACAGCATCCTGGCCTGTATCAGCAATAGTGTGGTAAGCAGGACTATGGCAGTGACTGTCCCCCTGCACTTGGCACTGGTAAGGCCCCACCCCAAATACTGTGTTCAGTTTCGGGTTGGCCTCTTCTCCCAAGTAACAAGTGATATAACACGAGGAAATGGCCTCAAGTTACGCCAGGGGAAGTTTAGATTGGATATTAGGAAAAAATTCTTCACCTAAAGTGTTGTCAAGCCTTGGAACAGGCTGCCCAGGGAAGTGGTGGAGTCACCATCCCTGGAGGTATTTATAAGATGGGTAGACGTGGTGCTGAGGGACATGGTTTAGTGGTGGTTTTGGCAGTGTTAGGTTGGTGGTTGGACTTGACGATCTTGAAGGTCCCTTCTAACCTAAACAATTCTATGATTCTATCCTGAAATACATGTAAAATATATTCTTCAATGTCTAGATACTGTCCTTTACCCACTGAAATAGAATCAATGTGTGATACCTAAATTGTTATCTCTTCTTCCACTCTTGTCACATTCTCTCTTGGGTAGAATTGTATCTAGAAATGTTTGATGTACGGCACAGAGAACATTAAAATACTTCAATAAATAGAAATAAAAAAAAAAATCACAGTTACTTTATGAAGTACAAGCTAGGTGAGGCACCAGTTTTACCTTTAATTCTGAACAATTAGAGCTGCTTTTTTTTTTTTTAAGATTTTTCCAAGGACCAAAAAAGGAGGGAAAAAAATTTCAAAAAGCCTTTTTGTGTAAAAATAGCTATTCCTTTTTCATTCATTCAATTCTGTTTTGTATTTCAGAGTGTTCTAATTTTAAAAATGCTTACAAGCAGATATCTATGGGTTTTCTTTTTTTATTCATGAAACTTCTGCTTTACAAACTTTAGCTAAGTGTGCCTCAAAGTCTGGTAACAAGAGCAAAAGAAAGATAATCCCTGTTTATGGTATTAACTCAAGAAGTCCTGATTTCAGTTAGAAGGCAGTGGGAGGAAGTAAAATATGACCAAATAAGAGTGAAATATATGTGTGCGCACCACAATAGAAATCACTAATTAATCTACAATTAAAATCTGTCGCTATCAGAGATGGAAATCCACTATATATATCTTAGATTTTTCCAGAGTATATTTTTGCACCTCCTTATAGAACATAATCATGACCAGACAAGACTAGTGTGCAATGAAAATTTTCCCTTACAAATGTTTTGCAACAGAAAACACCCTGAATCATTAAGAACAGTAACAAAATTCTAAGTCTACTTCTTAGGTTTTTTGATATGATTTAAAAAAAAAGCTCGGAAGTGACATTTGTTAACAAAATTGAGTTACTTCTTGGAAAGTCCCGCAGTAGTGTCTTATTGATGCAAGATAATCTAATTGATGTAGGATTTTCTTGTATCTTCTTCTTGTTTCTTCCAGAGGGGAGGAGTTATGGCTATGTTACTCTGAACATAATTCAGAGATACCCTCGGTACAATCGGGGGACACCACAGCTCTTGATACCATCAAGAGGAGGAAACACAACATGTGATAGGAGATATACTTCAAACAGGAAACTTAGTTTATAAAAACAGTTTTCCACAGCACAATTTCTAAATCAGAATATTTTTCTGTCCAAATATCCTTGTTACCACAAGGAAAAAAAAAAAAAAAATACAAAAAAACCCTTGACCTTTTTGACTGGGATTATTTGAAAGCATAATTTTGGCAAAGGTTAAACACTTTTCCTAAACCTTCTCCTACTTTCATAACGTAATAATCAGCACCTAGTTTGCAGTGCTGATACAAAACTCCATCATTTTTCATTTCTCAAGAAATTGTGTATATTACTCACTTCAGCTGATAAAGTGACTTCTGGGTGACTTGATATCCAGCAAATGCATTTATTTAAGAAATGCTGCCCTCTAGTACATGCTAACATAGACTCATCCATTCATCTGACTTGAAAGTGTACCAAGAACCCTACCTAAAAGTACTTGTCCGTATGAGAGAAGCAAATGAAATAACAAAAAGATGTAAAGTTTGCATACTTCAACATACCATGTTGAGGCATCACAAAGTATTCCTCAAATGTTTATTAGACTTTGGTACTGGAAAACACTGTATATTTTACCATCATAGATTATTCCCTTTTGGGATTAAGAACTATGAAAACATGCCAATTTCAAAAATTAAACTCCAAAGTCCTGACAGTCTACAGAAGCAGGTAAACAAATCAGAAATATTGGAAAAATGATTAAACAGGAAGTTTGCCTTAGTTTCAAATGCTTAACTACTTGAGACTGAAAATCATGCAAGAAGTATTGAAAAGTTGCATGTAGAGCATAGGACTAACTGGTGAAACATTCACTCAACAGGAGTCATTGATTTTATCATTTAGAATCATCCCGTACAGACAATAACAATAAAGAGCAAGAAGACATAAAAGGAGATGGTCTGTCAGGATCAGATTCTAAGTTGTACCAAGGGAGAAGAGGGGTAGGAGGGAGAAAGCCACTTACTATTTTTTCTCTCACTGCTTCCACATGGTCAGTTCTCGGCAAAGGTGGTGCTTGAACAGGCATTTCTTCTGCCTGAGGTTTTTCAGCTTTCAAAACCATTTGTGAAATCCCAGTTGTCAAACCCTCTTTCTTAACATCCTCTTGCTTCTTAGCTTGCAGTCCCTTATAGGGGGCTTCAACTTCTGCTTTCTGTTCAGCAACATGGTCTTTAGTCTCAGCTGTAATTTGTTCTTTTTTGTCCTCTGGATGTGGTCTGCTCTTTTCTGGGAGCACAGTTTTATCTTCTTCCAGTGTGCTTAGGGGTTTCTTCTGATCTGAACTTATTGTTGCAGGCATTTTATCGGCTGAAAGTGCCTTTGACAGTTTCCCTTGCTGAAGTTTTGATTCTTCTTTTTGAGCTTCCTCTTGGATTTTCTCCACTGATGAAGTTTTCATGATTTTCTCCTGTTGAAGTTTTGGATCTTCTTTCTGAATTCCATGTTGGATTTTATCAACTGAAACTGCCTTTGGCAATTTGACCTCCTGAAGTTGTTCATCTTCCTTCTGAGCTGCAGGTTGGATTTTGTCAGCTGACAGTGCCTTTGCCATTTTCACCTGTTGGAGTTTTGGGTCTTCTTTCTGAATTCCATGTAGAATTTTGTCAGCTGAGGGTATCTTTGCCAATTTTGCCTCTTGAAGTTTTATGTCTTCCTTCTGAACTCCATGCAAAATTTTATCAGCTGAAGATGTTTTTGCCATTTTTGCCTCTTGAAATTTTGCATCCTCCTTCTGAACTCCATGCAAAATTTTATCAGCTGAGGGTGTCTTTATCAGTTTTGTTTGCTGGATTCTTGGGTCTTCCTTCTGAGAAACACGTTGGATTTTATCAGCTGAGGGTGCCTTGACAAGCTTTCCCTGCTTAAGTTTTGCATCTTCTTTTTGAATTCCTTGTTGGATTTTATCAGCTGATGATGTTTTTTCCAGTCTCCTCTGTTGCAGTTTTGGAGCTTCCTTCTGAACGCCTGGTTCTTCTTTAGGTTTTGCTGCTGCTGGAGTAGGCGGTGTGGAAGTCTTCTGAGGGGAATGTGAGACAGCAGGCACAGGCTGTTTCTGAGGACTGGCAGGTGGTTTGGACGCTGGTTGTGAAGGGCCTGTTTTCGGAAGGGGCACCTTGCCCATATCCCCAAGTTGTCCTGACATTGCCCTTTGGGTCTGGCAGTTTAAGCACAGCCATTCCTGCACCTGTGATACAACAAACATATAAAGTTACTTATTTGAAAACTTAACAGTAAAATCATATTGTGTTTTCAACTGATGCAGTTGAATACTTTTAATCTGAATGCTATACATACTGAGAACTTAGTTTCTTTGTTTGCTGCTCTTGCAGGAAGATCCATAACACCTTTCTAACAGAAATTAAGCATGTCAGGTTCCAGAAAGCCAAGCTGAACTGATGTTAAAATACACTGTGAAAACTAACAGCAACTACATTGTTCCAAAGCATTGATGACCTTTATGTACAAAGTTTGCTTATATATTTCTAACATCTACTGTTTTCTAAAGCCTCTATAATCCATCAATAGTTCCCTCTAATTGTGTAAATCTGAGTAAAAGAAGACCAAGTGGGACTCACGTCTCTGTGTTTCTCTTCAGAAATTACCTTCCCCTCTTGAATTTGTGTATATGTATCAGTGTATAAATTTAATATGGCTGTAACTCAAAAGGGATATCACCTGTCTGCTCTCTTTATTGCTAAATCCCTGCTGCACACTGGCTCCTTTTACTCTTCCCAGAAAATCAGAAAAAAAGGACAAATGCTTATATCTGTGCAAAAGATCTTGTTGCCAGTTGCCTAGCTACTACATGAGAGAAGTAATCAGACTGTTACCAGTGGGATTTGGGGTATAGTCTCTTTAGAATAGCGAAAGGAAGTTTTAAACAGAGAAAGGTACAGAAAGGAAATAAAACCCCCAGAATCTTCTGGATACTAGAATAGATAATGTGGCTCTACTTCACTAGTGCAAAATGAGCTTTACTGGAGGATGAGATCTATGCTCTACATCAAAATCTTTGCATGCTTGTTTTTAACTCCTTTTTCTTTGATAATGGAAGGTGTCAGAAATTCAGTTACTGTATTTCTCTGATTTAGAGAACAGAGTTTTCTACTGAATGTGAAACACATGAAAAACAGAGCAAAACTGTTCTATAGGCAACACTACTGATAATATTAGGATAGTACAGATGACCGATCAGTTATATACCATTGAATATTTCAGAATATCCAATGGTATATAACCAGTTCCCCAGAAGATATGCCATTTAGTCAGAAGAAGGGGGTATCTGGCAGAAGTGCGCAACCCCAGAAACATTCATACATTTCATATTAACAAGTAATAGGGTAATAACTGAGATAGCACCAAAAGCAGAGACTGGAACTCCAGCTCCGCCCCTGCTAGCAAAGAATGCCTGAATGACAGGAGTGTAAGCATCAGTCTCCCTGCTCTCCTTCTGACTCCATGTAACTTCCCTTTTTCAGTGCAAAGAGCGGCCTAACTTCCACAAATGCACCGGCAGGTTTCCCTACCAAATGGCTTTTCAAGATATTTAAGCAAAAGTGAGGCACCTCTCTACTCATCTCCAACGATGAAGCTTAGGTGTTCAGCTCTCACATCCCAGCCAGCATATTTCTGAGGACACTGGTGTTCAGCAATGTTTCTGTGCACAGCAGGTCTATACAAGATACTCTGATGTTTGGTATCTTTAGAAATTCAGAAATTTTGAGATTAGCTGGTTTCAAACAGTTTTTGGAATTATCTAAAATCTACTAAATCCCCAATTTGTGAAGTCTGTCTGCGTACTTCAGATCCAAATCCCATTGTTAAAGGGCTTTACAGTTCTCTTATTTTAATTTTTTTTTTAAATAATTGAATCACTACTATGATGCTGGCCCTTTGAAAAAAAAAATAGATGATTAAGCTAATAAGTGAAATATAAATTACAAGAATTGCAGATTCAATGAGAATTGCACGTGAAACAAAATTTAGTAAGAAAACCTCATGTGGGCTAATTTTGTTGAAATGCAACTAAGGAGAGTATAATATATGTATAAAATATTTTCCTTTGTCTCACAGATTTTGTTTCAGGCAAAAGAAATGCAAGAATGCATTCATTGTCATTCAGGTCATCTAACAGTTGCCTTGTGTATTTATTATTCTATTTTTATAGAAAAAGGCCAAACTAGTGAGTCCTAGTAATTGACACAAATGAACATTTATTAAATGTATTTGGCAATATTGTCCCAATAAATTGAGTTTATTGACTGAATCAGCTGTCTCCAAATGCAATGGAGCCCCTAATAGTTACCATATCCTTTGCACCGCCAAACTGTATGTGGCTCTGTATTAGACTATTAAATATAATCTAGGTTTGTTTTTTCTGTGGAAAAAAGCATTAAAACATAATCTTCCAGGGAAGATTATCCTCCTCCCTAGGACTTAAAGTGCTCCAACTGTATGTCATTTGTCTGGGAAGCACTAATAGAGAAATGCAAATAAAAGTAATTTCTTTTTTAAAGAATGTGTAAAATATAACTTAGTTTTCTTAAAAATGTTTCTGTTAGAGGGGTTTATCTGGAATTTTTCCTATAGTTTCCTCTCTTCTTATAAGCAGCAACATTTTTTTCCTAGAAAACAGTATAGGAAGCCATAAGTATGTTGTGAACTTTCTTTTATAAACTTAAAATAGTAATACACCAGGAAACAAATTTGGCCCACAGAAAATCATGATGTTAGTATTATCAGAAGTTTAGAAATGACTAAATATACTAGATAATATTTAGTATAAATAGACTGCAGAAAAAAGATCCAATTTCATAGTATCCTTGATTCTTTTCTCATAAAGATTGTAAAGACCACTATGCAAAGTTGACTAGGTAATTATGATAGATGGATTTTTTACTAAATTTATTGGAGGGACCAAAAGTTTTTAAACCCACTAAAAAGGGGGCAGGTTTTGCCTTCTCCAGTCAGCCTGACAAAAATACTCATTTCACAATGTAAGCAGAAATAATACCATTATTATTTGTGCTAATATAGCTCCCATCAGCACGGGGCATGGGAATACGACAATACATAAACGTTATTAAGCTCCTCAGAATATAGCCTTAACCATCCTTAATTTCATAAAAAAAAAAAAAAAATTAGTGGCTTCTACCATGAAATAATCCATGACTCAAGAGTTTGCTGAATTTCACATACATGCTATATAGATATTCTTAAAGAACATGTTACTTTACACATTAAATGCACGTGTTCTTCTCACAGTACCATTTGTTTGTAACATAATTTCCATTTATTTCCTTATAATATATACATATCCAGTTTCTAGGGTCTATGTTTGCTTTTCTATACATGTACATTTGGCTCTCATTACTTCCAGCTCTGCTGGTTATGTAGATCCCACTTAGCAGCTCCTCAATTGCAGCCTACTCACTGCTCATACACTTGTTCCTTCTCAGATTCATCAAGCCACTTCCCTTCCCTCATTTAAATCCTTCGCAGACTCAGTTCTTTAAACTGCCTATAATAACTTTAGCAACTTTAGTAATTGGTATTTAAAAACCAAAGAGTTACCTAGCCACTGTTTCCTCTAGCTTTGCTCACCGTCCCTACTCAGTCTCTTTTCCCTGCAGTAAAGTTCTTCAACTCAAGAACTGTGCTTTGTGCTGAGCACATAGTAGTACAAGCCTCTTAAAAAGGAAAATAATGGCAATTAACATAAGCAAAGGAAGGTGATGATGAGCAAATTGGCAAACTGCACTAAATCTTATCAAGAGATGGAAGTCCCAGTCTTGCCTCCCTGCCACGCTGATGCAAGTGATGCTAGGGAAATGACCTGGCATTGTCTAGATACAGAGTGATTTAATGAACCTTGCCATTGTCCTCTTGGACTTTTGTTGTAACTGCATCTATTTACCACTTTATTTTTTTTCGTGTTGCTATACAGGCATGGCAAATACTTTTCCCAAGCTATGTGTTTTAAATTCCAATTTAAGTTTTTATAATCATGCGGATATTTGATCACAAAAGAGCCTACAAAAATCTTCTTATATCACCAGCCCTCTAGCTCCTGCTTCTCTGTCAGAAGGGTTCTCTGTAAAATCAAATTTTGTACCATAAAGTCATATGCCTCAGTTTTAAACTTGTCTTTTCCTCAGTTAACCTCATGCCCTGAATGCAAGCTTTTCCCTACGGCTATCTTTTCAGTTAGCCTGTCAACCCAAATTTATTAGGACTTGGGAAATGGACATCATCTTCTTTCAGCAGTCTTCACTAGATAAATCTTCTTAGTTCTTTACAGAATCCTTCACACCCTTTGGTTCCTGCATTGGCAGTAGACACTATTGGCATCACAAGTGTGATCTCACAACACAAGTGTAATATCACAAGATATTAGTGTGCTTTAATATTCTGAATCCTTGGCTCTCTCCCTGTGTTTTCAGCAATCCTTACAGCCCCATATTGCTGGACAGAACAAAGTAGCTGTGTCACAATGTTCTCCTCAATTCAATTAAAAAATTCAATTTTATAATAAACAAACGTCATCATGAAAAGGGCATACATCTAACTTTCATTCTGAATGTCCATTTTTCAGTTGTCATGCAAGAGCTCAGGCATTTCAGTTCCTTTGCTTTTGCATTCACATACCACAATGTTAGATCATTTAAAGTTGAAAATAATAGGTCAACTATTCCATCTCCCCACCAGTGAAGGATTTTTTACTGTATGTTGATAAATGCATTATCTTGGTAAATGCTAATTGGTAAACTAGAGTTTTTCTCTAACTGAAAGTAACTCAAAGTACTTAATATATTTGTGAAGGTGAAAACAAACACTTCTTCCATAAAACACCCCTAAGTTACTTCAGAAGACAAATGTTTTTGTTTCATTTAGATACCAACAAACTACTTCCTCTGTACATTTAGAAATAAGACATCTCTGACATAAATACTAATATAAACTAGTTGATCTGAAACTAAGACAGCTGTACCTTGGATATTTATTTTTAATTGATTTGGTTTTTATTTTCATAAACTTGTACAGCATGTTTTCAAGATCTTATATGAATAAGGCGCTTAACGAAATAACAGAAAAAGTAACCAAATAGCCCACCTAGAGAGGAAAAGCAATCTGATGAGCATAACAAAGTCCATCTTGAAGATCAGAAAAAGCAGGGATGAGGAAAGAATTTACAAAAATTGAGTTAAGTCAAATTCTGCAAAGGAAATTTAAACAAGCAACAAAATATTTGGTATCCTTGTAAATAAAAAAATATCCACGGTGCAGTTAAGATTGCTTCAGAGTTAAAGGTATGGTCCATATAATATGTGCCTTAATCTCAAATTTTTGTAACAGTGAGACTGAACACAAGCAAACGTCAACAGGAAATGAGTACACAGAATAGAAATCATCATATTGGATGTGGAAATTCATGACCATGGTCTAACAGGATTCATTAAAGTATATTGGCATAAGAAAGCCAAACCAAGCAGCTATACATAACCCACACAAACTGAGCGACACACAGCTTACCACATTCAACTCACATCCTCTCTTATTTAATGTGTAGAAGAAGTGTTCCTGCTAACTACAGTCACTGTTAATCCAGTTCAAACGTTTACAAAATTTTAGAAAATAATTTGAAAGAAAGTTCAGTTGATCTTTGTGATGAAGAAAAGGGATGTACACTAAAAGGCAACATGGTTTTACTGGAGAAAGACTGTGTCAGATAAACCTTGATTTTTTTTCTTGGATAATACCATTTATTCTACAGGTAAAAATGAAACTATTACAGGTTGAACACACCTGGATTCCAGGAAAATAATTGAATCTGTGTCACCTTTAAATAATTAGTCAAATTAGTAGAGATAGGTCAAGAAATTGCCACGTAGGGAAAACACATTGCCTATAGGGGGAAACTACCCTACATTCTTCTTAAAGTTTAGTTACTTTTTGTATGTTTTAGCTACTTTAAAGTAGATATGTATTCAGGCTTTGGAAGCCTTCACATCCTCCTGCCCTGGAGAGATATATTGTAATGTGAGGCTGGAGTCACTGTTCCTCTTGTAAGCTCCCTGTCCTGTTTGTTACGGAACGGCCTTTTCTGCAAACAGAAGGAGAGAAGGAACTCTTGAAACCCTGGGTCCAGAGGTTCAGATGCCTATGATGCAAGGCCTAGGTTGGTGCAGCACAGCTGTGAGTCCTAAACTCAGTTTTACTGAGAAAAAGGCTATTAAGATGTGAGGTGTGTGAATGAAAGCCAGGGAATGTAAGGAAAAAAGACCAAAACCACACAGTGTCATTGGGAGAAGAATTCCAGAAGAAAAATACTGACATGAAGAGGTATAAAACCAAAAGAAAAATATATAGAAGTGGGTGTCAGCAACTCGGCAACAGCGATGGTCAGTCTGTTCCAAGGAGCAGGAGAAGCTGATTGCTTTCTCACCTGGGTGATGATTGCCTGGCCAGCAAACACCGTTCAAAGGTCTCATTGAGGTAGTGAGTATAATATTAGTATTTCTTCAGACCTATCTGTCTGCTGTGTGTATTCATCAACAAATAATTGCTCTGTACTACTAAAGTCTATACATCTTCCTTGTTGAGTCCCTCTGCACTTGGTAGACTGTCTACACAGTGTGACATGTAGAGGGACGGTTACTCTCCCACCTAGAATGGGAATGGTGTTCAGAGCATTCCTTTGGGGTGTGTGAGCCACAAATTCAAATCCTGCACAGACCGAGGACTCAGATCTCCTGCCTCTAGGGGAAATAGTCAAGTTGCTAGGTTTACGCGCAAAAAAGTTACCACCACTTTTGCACAGAATGATAGAAGGGCATACGTATTCAGAGCATGACCTCCAAATCAGACTGTAGATCTGGCAGGAGAAAATAATACAAAAATAAAATACAAAACTCCCACACTCTTCCCTATCCAAAGAGTGTTAGGCGGGAGGTAGCTGCCAAAGCAGCCAGCTTCACAGAGATGTGGTCCACAGTTGAGCCTCTATGGTGTCCAGAATTAATAAAAAATATAGAAAGGTTTTCATAGATACTTTGTGCCTGGGAAGGTCACAGGCAGTTCTCCAGGATTGTTCTCCTGAATTTATAGACATAAATTTTGTCTAAAATGTCATTTAGGATCTTAAACATATTTGTGGATTTTGGATTTTACCCCAAGTGGAGAAAAGGATGTGCAAACAAATGCTTAGTCAGATGGCTGATTTTTGGAGAAGAGGTTAGAAGAATATGGCTAATTTAACCTAGGGAAATGAATCCCACAAATATGACATATATAGGAAGAAAGGTATACTGGCTAGAAACCAAATGGATACAAATTGTCCATGGATAAATTTAGGTTTGAAATTAGGAGATACTTCCTTGCCATTAGTGATTTGTAGTTTGGAGTACGATACAATAGGAGTGCTGGTACAGAGAAACACAGCTGATTTCAATATATGATGCGATTGCCAACAAAATCACTCAATGATTCATGAAATACTCCCAGTTTTACAAACTGCATTCTTGTAATAGTACTAATAAGCAGAATGCATTATATTATTAGCATTAAATAGATTCGTAGCACTTAGCTGACTTTAAATGTCAAGCTCTCTCTCAGCCACCAAAGAGAGATCATACAAATACACAAAAGCTAGTCCAGGTAAATGTAAGGTGTCAACTTAAAACAAAAACCAGCAAAAATTCCTGCAGAATAAAGAATGTTGACAACAGAAGGAGAAAGGGATTACTTTTTTAGTTTGAGAATGCCTTTTTTTTTTGTTTGAAGTTGCAATGAAGCTGACATTTTTATCTGAACAATGCAAAAAGGTGACCAGATTTTATCTCTTTCTCAAATAAAGGCTTTCAATATGCGATTGAGGAAGAACAAGTTATCTCAGTATCTCAGATTATTGTCATTAATTGATAATCTTACTTTTAAGTCATCACAGCTATGAAATAAGTTTTCATTGTAGAGTTGCATACATACCCAGTTAGCACTGCTTATGTGACTTGTTGGTGTATACATTAAATGTCACAAAAACTGACATGACCAAAAATTGATTTTATATATTTATTCCTATTGCCACTGGGGAGGCAATATAGCAAAAATGAGTGAGAGACTTGTTTATTTTTCCTGTAGAGACTTACCTATTTTTCCTGTATGCATCAGTAGAAGTATTTGCTATATGCTTCCTGGCTACTAGCACAGAATAATAGAATTGCTGAGGTTGGAAGGGACCTTTAAGATCATCAAGTCCAACCATTAACCTACCCTGACAAAACCCACTTCTAAACCATGTCCCTAAGTACCATATCTACCCTTTTTTTAAACACCTCCAGAGATGGTGAACCCACCGCCTCCCTGGGCAGCCCATTCCAATGTTTAATAACCCTTTCAGTGAAAAAATGTTTCCTAATATCCAGTCTAAACCTCCCCTGACATAACTTAAACCCATTTCCTCTCATCCTATCACTTGTCACCCGAGAGAAGAGGTCAGCCCCCACCTCTCTACACCCTCCTTTCAGGTAGTTGTAGAGGGTGATACGGTCTCCCCTCAGCGTCCTCTTCTCCAGGCTAAACAGCCCCAGTTCCCTCAGTCGTTCTTCGTAAGATTTGTCCTCCTGACCCCTCACCAGCTTCGTAGCCCTAAACCCTAAACCCTGAGCCCTAAAACCCTTTGTAGCATGCATAGCTATTGAAGACAATGATTGCTACCCAGGCTTATGCAGCTCAGTTATGGTATATACACAAAAGTCTTAAAAGACTCTGGTCAGTGTGTTGGAAGATACAACCAATATCAAAGTAAGAATAGAATCAAGCTTACTTCTCTTTATGTCAACTTTGAAGTGCAAAGAAACCTAGAACAAAAAAATGCCAAAAAAGCAATACTTAACCTTTGCCTGTTAAAAGGCATTGCCACTGACAGCGCTAGTATTTGTTGTGAACTGTGATACCTTAGCATAGTCTAGTTGATGAGTTGCCATTTCTGCATGCTGCTGTAAGGCACTTTAGTTTTTTTACTTGGTGTCTGATGGGCAGCAATAAAAGTAAAATCTCTTTTCTTCTATGGCTGGCAGCAGTCCATAATTTCCTGTCTTAGATTATGGGAATTCTAATCATTACTGAAGGTAACAAAGCATTTCTAATAAATGAAATCTTAAATTTCTGAAGGCTGCTTTAGCTTCCACCCTTTAGAATAAAATGTTTTGGAGTAAAACTGTCATTAAATCCCTTAAAAATTACCTCTTGATTTTTTTTTTCCTTCAGTTGCTTTAAGCATCTTTCACCATCTCTTAATTGCAATATATTTCATGCTTTTAGAGGGAGAAAGAAACATTCCAGGATATTAGAAGACATATTCAAATCACATAAATTCAAGTTTATTGGAATTACTGTATAATTATTCAGTGCGGTCTAACTGAACACTTCTTCTTTAGGCTGTTAAATCTTATTTGTAGCTTAGTGTTGTTCAAAACACTGGGGCAGGCACTACCTAAGCCTGTGAGAAAGTGGGATTTCCACTAAACTGTGGATGTGTACTGTGTAGACATTTTTAATTGTCGTTGGTAACTTTTACCTTCAATGAAGAAAACCAGGGCCATTTAGAAGGCAGTTAATCTCACCTATCATAAGACATTAGATAAAAAGAATGGCCCTTTAAAAGTGTCTGCTTGTGTCCACTGACTATAGGGCAAAAGTATGCCTGGTCAGACCAGTTACTCATGTCTACAGCTGACCTAGTGAATATCACCTTGATTTTTGAGCTGGAAGAAACTGTAACAAATACGAAGAAATAAAGATATGGGAGAACGCTTGATGGCAATGAGACAGCATTAACCAGTACACTGCGTGCATAGTTACACCCGCAAATCTGCTCTGGAGCCTTTATCTTGAATGCAGTGACTATGTGCAACCACTGTTTGGTTTTCCCCTCCTTTTTGGTTTTCCCTGTCCTTAATGTCTTTCATTCAAGTTTGTGTTTGCTCACTAACAGAAGCTTTCAGGGACTGAATTTCTGAATAAACACATCTTGGATGCTGGACTGACAACAACAGCATAAGAGCTCAAAAAGGTGCCAAACAGTCCACCTATGTTTCTAAAGTGTTGGTACATCCCAAGAAATTCTTCTCTACCTTGTTATTATCCTGTCAAGCAAAGCCTGAGGACCTCCACAGGTCCCTTTCAACCGCAACCGTTATGTATTCAGTGTACATGTGAAAAACTAATACCTTGGCACCAGAAACTGTAACATTTTATTCAGTCAGAAGGTTTCAAAGAATACCTCCTAAAACCTAAAATCTTAAATAAAAAGGTCTATTTTATAGAGTGATAGAGCAACCAGGAAGTTATTCCTAATGCACTAAGATTTTGCTGTGGCTCCAGAAAAAAAATGAAAGCACTCATGGAACTTTGTCAGCTGGTTCATTGTCACTAATGATCTCTTCTTTTTCTCCCACAACAAATGATGAGGGAAGAGAGTTGTAAAGACTGCAGCAGATTACTAGAAAAGTACAGAGGAATCAGTGTTTCTCCCATGTGTCTGGAATTACCTGCTCCTTAATTTTAATAGGGTTGGGACTACTGAATATTCCACTCAATTACGAACAGATGAAATGCGAACATGACAACGCAAGAATGACCTACTTCCCCAAGTGATGACAACTCTGAAACGTGTATGTCCTTGCCTTACTTCAAGTTACATCCTGGCACCTTCAGAAAAACCTGAAATTTTGTGCCTTTTTAGCAACTGCTCTGTTGTTTGGGAATTTTTATTTTAGTAATTAAATTTGATAGATAATGGTATTTTTATGTGTATAGTGTCTGTGCATACTTTAATTTCCTTTAGTTATTTTGCTGAAGGACTACAGAGGCTTAGAATTATGCTGTCAATGCATAAAAAATGCATCACTAGTGTATACATCATCATAGATGCAAAAGAAGCAAAGCTGTCGAAAAATAACTGCCTTTTTATTGTGGAGGGGTGAACATTACTATACTTGGTTTTACTCTGCGTTTAGCTGTACTGTCATGTGTTTGTTGCTTTGTGTCATGCACTGTTATAACAAGACGATGAATAGCCCTCCCTTGTAATGGCAGGTTTAGCTGTAGGGGTGCTGTTGCCCAAAGGAAAGGAATGAGCCTTCTTCCTCAGCCTTACTCACACAGAGAAATTCCCATCAAGTATTTTACTGCCTCTGGTGACCACTTCTTTCGTTACCATGGTAAAACCAACCCCGATGAAGGAAAAAAACAACAAAGTGGATATAGGCATCCTCCAAAGGCCAAAGAAGTCAATGGAAGAGTATTTCAGTGGAATTGGGATGATTAAGATCTGTGTACACTTTGAGAAATTCTGGATTACAACAAAAATCCACAAACATTATCTGTAACAGAATAAACATTTTTTACAACTGTGCAAGGAAAAGATTCTGAGACTGTAGCTCCTTTAGACAATTATATATCATACTTAAAATGTCCGTCAAGATAACCTTGAAATATCTCCAGGTGCAGCCACAATATAAATTTGTAATAATACTAACCTCTAATTCACACGGAATGATACCTTGTAAGCCTTTGGGTTGAATGTTTTAATTAGTGAAACTATCCAACTGAATTTAGGAAAGCCTGTTAATAATCAGTATTTTATCAAGGGAGGGTTAAAAAAGTCTTTCCTGTGATAAACATCCTCTTGATTTTCCATCTCTACTAAAGATTCATGAAAATACGTATCCTACTGCTGATTTCTTTAGTTCAAATGGAGAATATCTACCTTACGTACATACTTTGTGTTTTTACCTTTCCATACAAACCCTATACTATGGCTTTGTTTTAGAATACATACAACCATCTATTTTTGTATTTCCAATATGAACATCTGAAGACTCAGACATTTAGAGTGGCATTTAGTTTTGGGTATTGGGTTTTCTCCTAAAGTATAATACTCCAAGTTTTTTTTCAGAGTGCTTCCACATTTAACTTCTGTCCTCTAGTCAAAGAAAGAACCCATCTCTATCACCCCAAGTCAGTGTACTCTTCTTTCACTGTGATGAGCACCATAAAAGGTAAGAGGATCCACAGGGGAGTCAAATCTATCCTTACTCACACCAGTTTCCTCCTCTGGCAGGAAACTATGCATGCTTAATAGCGCAAGCTATATTGGTAGTCACAGGTATTCATGATATTGCCTTAAAAGACAGTACAATTTTTAGAAACCAAGAAGCCAATCAAACAAACATGAACTAGACTTATTTTTCATTTTCTTTTTGTTTTTTTTTTTAAGTCTTTAAGAGATTTTTGAATATTGACTTTTACAATAAAATTATGCGTGAAAATCAGGTGTGGGGAACTTCCTGTCCTTACACATTAATGACTATACTATCTTTATATTAAGCAGTCTTCCAATCCACAATGTCCATCCCAGCATGTTTCCAATATTATTTTGGTATCTCACTTTCCACTCACAAAAGACACTGGAGATTCAGTATTTACTTCCAGGATAAGAGGATAATGATTACATTTATAAACATATTTCAGCACATATCTGGCGATCATAGTCAAGTGACAGTTGTTGCAATGACACTCTCCTTCACAGGTTCTTTTAAGGAGATTCCCAATTAGACGACTAAAACAATTTCAATTTACTCGCATCCATGACAAATGAACATGCTGTTGTGAATTAATTAAATAGCAGAATGTGACTGCCATTAACATTATTTTTAACTTGCTTTGATAGTATTATTGTAGTTATTCCATTTAGATCATACAGACCAAAGAAATCCGAGGCTGTATTAGTGTGTGAAGTAATAATTTTATATTAAAGGGAGTTTTTAATAACTTTTTATTTACAAATTAGTTTACTCTGAGCTTCAAAAATGTTACGTTATTGTAATCTTTCTTGGCTACATGTAGATCTGGAGTAGCCCCAGTATGCTCCTTTGTACCCTTTATTATAACAGTCTCAAAGAATAACTGTTTTCTATGCCTTCTAGCAGCTGAATCACTATTCCCCACATAACTGGTCAGCAGAGAGCGTGAGTATTCCCATCCCATCATTGCTATTATTTGTCCTGAACTGACAACATGTCTAGTGTCACGGATAGCGCTAAAACAACAAATAATTCTATCCCCTGAAGAGTTCACAATCTATTCAGTCCTGTGCTCAATGTTGACCTTTTATGGAGAGTCTAGAGGAAAATAATTTTTGTTCATGAACTAGGGCTTAGCTATAGAACTAGATAAGATGAAATCTGTAGTAAAAAGGAGACCTATTCTTAATATTTCAGGGTGCCTAGTGCTCAGTGGATCTTTATCACATCTCAGAATCTATATTTGATACAAACACAAACTTTTTATCTGAACCTTAATGGCTTGTATTAATAAACAGCTCAAACACTCTGTATTTTTTTTTATTAATTTTTTTTTATTTTGGTCATCCCCAATAGAAATAGAGAGACAACTGATATGCATCATTATCCTGAAAAGTCATTTTGCATTTTGTTTGCTCTTGCAAATCAGATAATCCTAAAACTAACATGTGTAGTTCATTTCAACAATATGCTTTGCAAAAACAATAATCTCTGCTAAGACAGATTGAAATGTGTCTGCCTTTTGCTCATATTTAGTCTATTACTGCATGAATAGTCCTTTTTACAAAGAGGGATCTGTGTGCTACTTCTTATAAGTGGAAGTGGCTGATTACATTCCAAGTGAAATGCTATTGAGACGGACGGAAATTCTTCTTCAAGAATAGAAAGGTGGCGTATTTTTTTTCTCCTACATTTTAATACTTAACTGAGGAGCTAAATTTTTGACCCTGGCTACTGAAATTCACTCATCAGGCTATCTCCAGATACGAGCACTATTGGTGGGCTGACTACTGTATCTATTCCTGGTTGGGGACAGAGCCTGCAGCAATCTATGCTCCAGACAAACCTCACTTCAAGGATGAATTTGAGATCTGCTGAGAGCTTACACTGAAGTCCAAAGACAAATCTTTCTTAAAATGATCGCCTGAAGTAAGGTCCTAAATCTGTAATCTGATACCTAAATAAATGGTCTGATTTTTGAAAGTTCTAAATACCTTTAATCAGAACCACAGTATGCATATCTGTTTCATTACTTATGTTTATTGTAACTCGACTATATAATTTGAGTTTTTTATCACTTAGTAATGATTTATGTATAACGTTTGCTCTCTGTGTTACGTGACTGATACATGAATCCTTTAGGTGCCTGAAAATGGAGGGAAAGGCAAAGAAACAAGCAGACAAAAAGACTGGAGAATAATTCATAGTCAAGGAAACAGACTATCCTCAAAGAAAAGAGTACAGTTCCAGCAGAAAGTGAAGGAAAATCACTTGCCTGGCTTTGGAAAATTATATTAATCATTAACTACAAATACAATAAGAGGGTTGCATATAACCATTGCCTGATATAATGGCAGCTGCCATGGCAGTAAAGACATAATAAAGCAAACAAAGGATATAGATATTGTACTATTACGTCTGTGCAGAATGACCATGACTTTGTGTGACATGATACGTGCTGAGAAGCACATACACCTTTCAGCAACTTCTTGAGGTCTTCCCTTAACACCCAAAACAAGGAGGTGAAAACCATACTGACCTCCCTGCTTTAAGATCATGGCAAGGGCAGTGTGAAGAGATGGCCAAGCACAGGAACACAGAAAGAGAGTTACAGCTGCCATCTCCTACAAAAACACTGGCTGTTTTTGCAACATATGGGTCAGAATAACACTTTAGCATTAGGTGTGGCAATATTCACTGATAAGAGGCAAATTCCCAAGCTTCGAGGTAATGTAGTCCAAAGTCCAGGGAAAGGCGAAGAGATGAGGTGCTGGTGCAAAAGGGGAAGACCAAGCTTTTTTAGTGTCTTGGCTTCTGCCACCATTGAGATGTATGCTGATTATGTCTCAAGAAGACTGTGGAAGACACATTTTAACTAATACTAATCTTTCTTGCATGTCTTGCTCATTCATTTCACCTCGCACTTTCCTGCCTACAATTTTGCCCTTGTACAGCCATACAACAGGAAATACTGGAAAGATTGTCTTTAAAAGGAATACGCTATTTCATTAGCAAGATAATCCTGTCAAACATTGTAACTCAAAAAAGGGGAGCATGCTGTGTACTTCCACAATTTGGCAAATATGTACATGAAGGATTAAAAATAAAACATTTTTCTTGGAAAACTTCAGACCAATATTCATTAAAATTTCTCCTCAATATTTCTTACAGAAACATTCTTGCAGTCTGTTTAAAAGCATAACATACTGTGATGCTACAGTATGAATTAAAGCAGATGTTTTCTTGGTGTTTAATGTGCAAATATATCCTATATACTCCACCAATCATAAATAATAAGCTTGAGTTTACTTTCAAAAGACACCATGAGTGCTATTATGCAAAGAAAATACCAAATAATCTAAACTCATGTAAGTCTGCCCCAAACAAATGTACTGCTAACTCTCAATATAAATATTAAATGTAAGAGGAAAAGACAGCTTTTAACTGCTAGGAAAAAAAACCCAACAAACCAACACCAAACAAAACCACAACACAAATCAAAGCCAGTGAAATGAGGGGACTTAATTTTTCTGTCTCTTTAGCGTTACGAATCAGTGGTAGCTCCTCGAAAGAAAGTGAGGGTAAGACCCCAAAATATTGAGTTGTACTATGGTAATAGTACTGTTTCCCAATGGACTAGCAACGCACAGTAATAGACACACGCATTACGCTGTTAGCTCATGCCAAAGTTTCATAGTCAGGGTAAAACCTCAAACTACATCATCCACAGAGCCCAAGAGTGCATTCATAAAATGAAGCTTTTTAAAATAATAACCATATTTGTATTTTATGATGAAATATTTGTTTTTGCAAGACTGTAATTTTTAGTCAAACCTCCAAAATTATTTCTAAATGAAGATACCAAATGTTTCCAACCTCCTGGAATGCTACATTAATTACTTGAAGATTATTTGTTTTAACCTTGTAAAATTCAGTTTGTCACATCTCAAAGTACGTGCAGCAGTGCTTTAGTGATTATGAAGTGGGAAAAAATAGGAATTTTTGCTATCTACACAGATAGCAAAAAATAAAGTGCCCCTGAAATTATCTCCCTGCAGTCCTTAGTTGCTCTTTCACTACTTTTTGCTATCTCCGGAAGAATAAAGAATCCTCTCAAAGCAACTATCTTAGCTCAGTTTTAAGACTAATTACACAATTACTTAGCCAGTTAAGATGATTCAGAATTTCTCCTTGATGAGAAGACAGAGGACCCCTCCCCACATCTTCAGCCAATTGCTCTAAGATATTATATTTTTCATGAAAAGGGCAAATCAACAATCTTACAATCATACATGTATGAGTGATACACAGATGGACATTCACATGCATACACACATACGCAAAACACTGTAGGAAGCCAAACAAACTCACTCAGTATACTCATAGATTCTTATGCCCAGAAGGGGCCATTATTCTCACTAGATCTGATCCTTTAATGCCAAAATCAATCTAATTTTACCAAGAGGTTTCTATTCTCAACTTTTCAGCATTTCTTACAGAAGGCTATGCAAATTTATGGAGGAGGAACTTCTCCATCTTCAGAGTTAATTGTTCCAATAATTACACTATCTGTACAAAATTTTTTACATATAGACTCTTAATCGACACAAAAAATACAAAAAAGCTAGTGAAAATACGAATTATTAATTATACTTGTCTTTCTAAAGAATCATATTAAAACTTTAAAAAGCTGAACTTTACAAAAAGTATTGCAAGACCAAAATTCATGTGATACAAGCTCAGAACTTTCTTATATTATGTAGCCAGACTATAGATGCATGTTATACTCACAGTACCTTTTAGCAACAAATATGACAGTTATTTTGTCATGAAATTAGATTCTGTTTTAAACTAGACAAAAATCTACCACAATAATGCTAAAAAATAGAATAAATATGGCTGTCCTTATTTTGAAATCACACAATTTCCATTTGTATTTTAAATTATGCTTATTGGTTTTGTACCTTATGTCAGATTTAACAAATCTTATTCTTGTGATTAACATCCCATTTGTATCATTCTTAGAATGTCAGCAGAAACTGCATGGAAGCTTAACTTTTATCTTGAAAGCACAGCCTGCCCTTAACTGTGTTTTAAAAGCGTATTTGATGCTAAAATGTCCTTTTAGATACATCACAAATTGTAGAAAACTTTCAGAAATATTTTAAAACACTTCTAATCTAAAATGTTACTGGGTTCTAAGGTTAACTGCTCTTTTTACTCTATTGACAAGAACCCATCTGTCCTTTTGCTTACTTCACTGCTACACCCAAAATATTAACATCTGTTGCAAAAGCAAACAAAAATTTTAATTCTCCAAACCTTGAACTAATTCTATCTTTTCATCCCTTATTTAAAAAACCAAAACAACAAAAAAAAAAACCCCAAAACCCAAATATAAACTTAACATAAATAGCAAATAAGTAATCTAAGAGCAACATTCATTTGAATTTTTACATTGTCAGCTTTTGTTTCTTCATGATTCCCTACGTGGACTACAATTAGACACCTATCAAACATGTTGCTGTTATTTGGAATTAGCAATAGACTGATCTTATTTCCTCATTGAAAGTCAATTTTCAAGTCTTAATTAATCTTGAAGCATTTGCTCAACTCTTGAAACACTCTTTTAAAGAACCTGTTTACATCGTAGATAACATAACATGATGAAATCTTCCCGGACGAGTGATACTAATGTCAGCTTCTAATTAATTTAATTGTAGGTTCCCTATTAAGTCAAGAACAAACATCTGGAGATAAAAATGACAAAGAAGTCAATAGCTCTCAGTTGTCTGATGAAAAGACAAAAGTGAAAAAAAATCCCAAACTTCTTCCTTCATAAGTTTTTTATTACTTTCTTTCTTCTCGCCTTCTCCTTCCTCTCTTTCTACCCACGTGGGGAAAAAAAGAAAAAAGAAGAAAAAGAAGGAGACAGAAGAGAAGCTGAACAAGAAAAGAGTCAGCAGGGCTAGACATGTCATAAACAAACACACAAAATGCATTTTTTTCTGTAAAAGGGTTGTTAATGAAAAAAATGTTTTTATTTCTGTTCTTAGGCTATGACAGTCCAAATTCAGCCAATGGAATTCAGGTGATAAACCTGAGGGTCTTATCCAGATAGCAGCTCCACTGTTCTGTGCAAAAATCTTAAGCAAAAATTTTACATGTATTTTTATGGTAATTTTATTCTTCAGAGACAGATCCACAGTTTTCTCTGTTATTTATAACCTCTCTGCTCTCCTCAGGATATTCATATAAGAATGGTCTGAAAATAATGAAATAACAACATTTTACTAAAAAAGAAGTGGAGCAGACTTTGGTGGTTGTCTCTAAATCTACTTATTTTTCTAAGATTATCACAATTTCAAGAAAAAAATCCCAACCAAGCAGCCTTTTGATAAAACCGTTCAAAATAATTGTTTAGTTCTTGGCTGTGTGGCACCTGAACAACCTTAATTTACAATTTATAAACCCAGGATATAATTTTTTTACATGTTTGGTCCGATTTTTTTTTAAAGACAGATATCTTTGAAATACAAACTTACTCACATTTTATGCACTTACATATTTTAATTAGAATTCTCATTTACATTTTAAATTATTTTTTTAAAAAAGTTTATATCACGTAAGCCAATTTAAAAAAAAAATAAAAATCAAAGTAAACTTTTTGGTAAAATAGGCATCTGCCTGAATAAAACAAAATAAATTACTCTGTAAATTGGTAGAAATTTTAAGTAAACATAGACAGAAGAGCCTTTGCAAACATGGGTTATAGAAAGCTGCAAACATATATGCATGAAGAGTGTATCACACAGATCATAACTCCAGGTGTATGGCACAGAGAATTCAAATTTCATTCTAAAACGTCACAGAAATCATCATATCTATATTATAGTCTCTGTAATCAATTCCTAAGCCTTTGACACTAGAATAATAAACAGTGTACTTGTAAATGAACCATTTATGGAGCTCTCTTCAAAAAAACCTCTCTAGTCAATGAAGTGGAAAGTTCACATCTGTCTTCAAGGGCAGAACTGGAAGCAGTTTCCAGTGTGCAGAAGTGAATTTCTGTACATCAAAGCAGTTACAATTATGTCCTCCAATAATCTGCATTTAATATACATCCAGTACTTTAGAAATATTCTTTATTTAAAGATGGCACTTGTATACAGTCATTCTAATTATTCTGCAAAGACAAGCAAGCAGATTTTTTTAAAAGCTTGAATTTTTGCTGTTTTGTTTTCAGATATTTTGCAGTACTTTTTTTTTCTGTTTCAAATACAATTAAAATACAGCTAAATCAGTAATTTCAACACAAAAGTGTTTAAATTACAGTGGTATGTGTAAAAAGAAACACAACCAAAACACCAAAACACAAAAAAACCCCGACAATTTTGTGTCAATAATTGTTTCAACTGACTATTGTTTCTATAGTCATGTGGGGAAGTTAAACCATAACCCAAAGTGCCAAGCTAGGTTCACAAAATTCACCATTTATAAGTTTGTTTAGGAGATCTTATTGTTGGCTGAACGAGACATGGTACTAAAATGTGAGGAATACATGTAAAAATGTTGGTACTTTCCTCATTTCTAATCTTGTCAAGTTTCAATGGTCATGACAGCCTGCTAGAGCATAAAAAATTAAAATTTTAAGAGTGGGTAGAATTTTAGGAGTATACAGACAAATAGCATACAGAAAAAAAGAATACAGTATTGACTGTATTCAACACAATCAAAATTGTTGTAGTGTTTATTGCAAAATGTGCAAAATAGAGGAAAAAATCTAATTCATAACCTGAATATTCGAGTAACCAAAATATAGCAAAGAAAAAGTATATAGAAACAATTATTTGTTCTGCTTCTGGGTCTTGCTGTGCAATTTGTTAAACAGATACTGTATTTTAGGGAAACAGCAGGATAGAAAATATCAGTTTACTGAAAGAAGACTGTGTGAAGTGCAAAAACAGAGCTTAAGTCTGTCTCATGATTTTCTACTTTAAACTACATTTCAGTTCATCTACCTGTGTAACCAATCTGACAGATCCATTTCATCACAGTATTTATCATTGTTTTGCTTAAATCTCCCTGATTATGCTACATTGGCACTTAAAAAACATTAATGCTTCATTAGCTACTTTTCCATTATAGTTAAAAAATGTACCTTACAACTTTAATGTATTATAGTTAAACTGTAGATAGCTCAGAAATTACTGGCTCTTTTCAGCTCTCTCTTTCTAATGGAATACTTGCTCAATAAATCTTCACTGGGCATTGCATCTTACAAAACTAATTTGTTGATATTTTTCCATAAGTATACACTACAATATCACCAAGACATTCTTTAGAAATTACTTACAACAAAAGAATTGCTATCAATAATCATTAATGAATTTCATTGGCAATGTTGATCGTGCCAGTAGGAAAACAAAGCCATATCTGCAACAACATTGAGTATTTTAAGACAAAAATTTATCTATGTGATTGCAGAATAAATTGTATTGAACAGAAGAAGACAGAAGTACTAAGTCTGCGTCTGATTTTACGTAGAAGTATTCACTGACTTAAATCAACAAACCCAGTGAAGTGATTTAACAGCATATGCACAAACAAAAGTGGGAAATGGTCTGAGAGTTTAACAAAAATCTGAGTAAACCAGCAAAACTCAATAATTACAAAAGTTGGGGAACACAGATGGTATCACAGGGCAAGGCCTGACAGGGTGAATGCTCACAGACATCACTGAAAAGAACCGGGAAACCCAACTCCTGGAGAATGAAGCACAACAAAACCCAGAGAACCTTGGGCAGCTCCAAGTAAACAAACACCACCCTTTACTCTCATTCCATCAATAAAGATCCGGCTCAGAAAAATGCTGATTTAAAAAGGGGAGAAAAGAGTGCTGCTCTGCCTGCTAAGCTTTCATGCTCCGTTAAATAATTTGTGTTATATAACAACAGTAAGCACGGTAACAATACACTTTAAGAAAAATACATATCTGTAGGACTGGCTAATCTGCTTTTAAAGATTCCTGTCTAAAACCTGAGGAACCCTCTAGGAAGTTGTGTGTTTGCTAGTTTGATTTGAAAAACATGTCATTATGAATCTGTTGTAAAAGCTAACTGCCTGCCAAAGCACGGGGTTGAAAACTGATGTCCAAATATAATTTTTTAAGAGCCTCTTCTTAATGTGAATCAGTTTTAATCAGTATGTCAGAAAATGAATCCATTTTGTCAAAAGGACTATCCGAAGCATCTACACTTAATAGAGCTTTTTGGGCAACCAATTAGGAAGTAAACTCACTGAATTTCCAGAATTACTGGAGATAAGAAAATATGTCCTACCTCGTCTGAATAATAAGATTGTAAGTAAATAAAAGACTCAATTGAAGCTCTAGAAAATATTAAAAGTCATACTGAATATCACACAGTACTTAAAACTCCTGCTACTTTTCTTAAACGCCACTCAACAATGTGAATGCAGTTTATATTTGCTGCCCAAACCCACCCACAACCCTTCTCAAGCTGACCAAGATTGGTTCTACTTGGTTTAAACTCTCCCTGTTTAGCTGGAAAGTGTCATCCTCTTACATTATCTTTACAGCGATGAAAGGCATGAAATATTTCTAAAATTTCTTGTGAAAAAAATGCATGACCACATTACATTTATATAAAGTGAGCATATTTCTGATGAGACACTAAGAGATGGTTAAGTGAACAAAAACCCACTGTACAATGGAGCAGACCAAGGGAAAATGTCATTTGAGGGCAAGAGTGAGATTGCATTTTAGGAAGGTCAGAGAATTGTTACTTTTTTGTGCTATCTTCTGTTCTCCTAACAGTTTGACAATTTCCACCAGAACAAATTAAGTTTGTGATATTTTCTGTTCTCATTACAATCTGTGTGACAAGAATGCATTATAAATTTGCCATTTTCTATCCCTTTTACAATCATTGTTACAAGAATAAATTATATCAGCATTCATGGCTGACAGTTTATCACTCCGTACTCAGATCCACTAGATAGATAGATAAGCAGTACCTGACTTTAATCTCGCATTTACCTGGTGAGATTTACAAGTGTCATCAGTAAAACTGAGCTCTTTGCAAATTTATGCAAATGTCATGTCACATAGAAGTAAACATGAAGCTAATCTACCGAGCTCAGATGCAAAAAATATGAGAGAATCCGGTGCAGCAACAGATGAGGTGGGAATAAATAATATTTATCTCTCTCTTCTTTAGTCTCTCCTTCTGAACTAGGCCATTTATTATAAATTCTACTCAGTTTCTGCAGACCTAATTTATGTTTTCTAAAAGATCCCTCTTTCTCCCAACTCCACCATTCTTTCTCCTGTCCTACACGGATGATGATGTCTTGCATTAAGACAGTTTGCTCATTTCAGGATGTCAAAGTCCTGCTCAGACTTAAATTCACAATGCTCATAAGAAAAAGATAAGAATCATTACAGGATTCTGTGGAATAGTCCAAATGTAACTGGAGAAGATATGACATATTTTAGACCATCTAGTGAGCCAGACACAAGCCCAGAAGTTGACCACTAGTTCAGTGTCTGTATTTCCTCTTCCTCCCTGCTCACATTAATTTTGAGGAAATACAAATTTTAATTTTGGTAGAAAAGGGAAATAAAGGAAAAGAAAATGCCCCAATAATTTGACGATAAATGTTATAAACTCCTGTTTTTTATGGCATTCCTGAATAGTGTCATATAGGAATATATAGATAATTTCTCCTCTACGAATATGACTCTTACTGTCTTTTTTAAATTCCATATATGGAGAGCGTGCCCATTCTAAAAAACCAGGGTTATATAAAGAATTTGCAAAAACTCCAGTTAGCTTTCTAAAAATATTGTAATACTAATATTATTTCATGCAAAAAGATCTCTAGATGCTAAACAGTATCCACTCTTGATGTGGTAAGCGCATTTGCTGACTCATGCAACACACAACAGAAGTGTAGTGGTGACTGCAGTCACGTTCAAAAACTGCTGATATGTTTCAATGCACATCAGTAATTGCCATTGGAAAAAAAGGTCAATAACTCATGACAGGCATCTTGAAGTTACATGTTTCCCATAAAACTCATCTGAACTGTTAAAGAATCATTGTGATTTAAGGTAGGTCTGTTGAAGTTCATCCTAAACAGAACACTTACAATTCAGATTCGGGATGTCGTAAGGTAATGAAATTGTTTTCTGTGCAGAACCTGTGAAAAATAAGATTATTTAAACTGCAGTAGGCTCAATAACTATTCCTTGAATATAGAACGCTTTAACTGAAATCAGTTAGACCTACCTGCTCAGCCCACGGTGGGGGGCGAGAGAGAACATCTGAAATGCTTTGTGTGTGTGTATGTATAGAATCATAGAATCATTTTGATTGGAAAAGACTTTTAAGACCATCGAGTCCAACCATTAACCTAACTCTTCTGAAACCACCCCTAAACCATGTCCCTAAGCACCACATCTACAGTCTTTTAAATACCTCCAGGGATGGCGACTCAACCACTTCCCTGGGCAGCCTGTTCCAAGGCTTGACAACCCTTTCAGCAAAGAAATTTTTCCTAATATCCAATCTAAACCTTCCCTGATGCAACTTGAGGCCATTTCCTCTTGTCCTGTCACTTGTTACTTGGGAAAAGAGACCGACCCCCACCTCGCTACAATCTCCTTTCAGGCAGTTGTAGAGGGCGATAACGTCTCCCCTCAGCCTCCTTTTCTCCAGACTAAACAATTCCAGTTCCCTCAGCCGCTCCTTGTAAGACTTGTTCTCCAGACCCCTCACTAGCTTGCTGCCCTTCTCTGGACACGCTCCAGCACCTCAATGTCTTTCTTGTAGTGATGGGCCCAAAACTGAACACAGTACTCGAGGTGCGGCCTCACCAGTGCCAAGTACAGGGGGACAATCACTTCCCTAGTCCTGCTGGCCACACTATTCCTGACACAGGCCAGGATGCCATTGGCCTCCTTGGCCACCTGGGCACACTGCTGGATCGTATTCATCCGGCTGTTGACCAACACCCCCAGGTCCTTTTCCACTGGGCAGCTTTCCAGCCACTCTTCCCCAAGCCTGTAGCGCTGCATGCGGTTGTTGTGACCCAAGTGCAGGATCCAGCACTTGGCCTTGTTGAGCCTCATACCACTGGCCTGGGCCCATCGATCCAGCCTGCCCAGATCCCTCTGTAGGGCCTTCCTAACCTCAAGCAGATCAACACTCCTGCCCAACTGGTGTTTTCTGCCGTATGTTTGTTTACATGCAAATTTTAAGTTTCCAGGTCTGTAGGCTACTAGTATTCACTGCAAAAGCCACCCAATCTTGATAGAAAAAGAAAACATTCTATCTTTATACCTGGAATCACCATAATCTTAATTGGAATCAGCTCAATTTGTAAACAGTTAATTCAGCTGATCTCACTTTACAAATGAATAGAAAAGAAGATGGTGGAAAAAATTAATGTAAAAGTCTTAGAAAGACAATCTCTGAAGGCTGCCCAGGGTCTCTTCTGGAAAATCCAAAAAAGAATGAAGAACCACAGAGCTGTAAATCTATCTCCCCCTCTTAAAGTATATAAACACCGTCTCAGCTAAAAGGGTCAGAATGGATGTCAGTGCGACGTTAATCTCACCTGATTTGAAACACCTAACAGAATATATCTGAGCTAGTTACCCTAAACTAATTTTACCGCGTATGAAAAGAAGCATGCATCTCAAGAACACAAGTCATTGTCTTATTTATCTGTCTTAAACTTAGACACAACACAGGCCTAAAACATTTTAGGGAAGAAAATTAGACATTAAATCTGTACCCTGGTGAGCCATTACACCATTTTATCTCAAGAGAGGTACAACTCATGTTGGTTTGTCCCATCAATCTTCCTTATGGGGAGGGCTCCATCGCCACATCTACAAATAAATTGGTCGGGGTCTGTTCTCTGTCACTGAGGTCAAGTAGTGCAGCAGAGCTCCTGCCCATATGGCTTTACTCCCCCCTAAATAGGTTTCAGCCCAAAATGGAATAACTTCATCCAGACTGTCTCTTGGGAATATTTTGCATGTTATTATGCAAAGTATGACATAAATTACATGGATTTTGATAGGTTTGTACAGGCTAAAAACATGCCAAGGAGCATGCTAGCGATCAACGGTACAGGCCAGTGCTCAAGCTTGTTCCCCGATTCATAGTTTACTAGTAATTTATATTGCTTATGGTCTCATTACATCCACTACGTTGTGTGAAAACATTATTTCAATACACCTAATATTTTTATTTTTTTTTAATATTTCACTAAATATTTCAATGTATTCTGGAGAAATCAGCATAACATAAGACTTTCACTGAAAGAAACTGGTACTTCTGACCAGCTTCAGGACTGTAGCTGAAAATAAAAGCACATGGATTCTCCCTCTAATTAAAGAATAGAGTTTACTTCTGAACGAACACTATGGATGAATTCACTCAATATTTTATTTGCCTCAAATTAATGATAAGCTCTGAAACAGCACAAGGTAGGTGATTTGCATCACAGAGCAACTCTTAAAAGAGTGTAGTTTGGTCATTAACCACAATTTGCAAATTATCCCATATAACAGAAAGCAATTAATAGCAAGAAATTACACGGGTAGAATCACAGATGAGCAGAGTCAAGTTGGTAGGAGAAGAGAAATGAAAAAAGTTTCTTGCAAGTGCTATACAGGTTCAGCTGGAGAAAAATATTTTTGTAATAGATGGCACACAGATACCTTCTAACTCTTCCCTACAGAAACTAGATAATGTTATTTTTTTAGAGTGCAGACATATATGTGTTTGAAAGAGTGTATGTATACATAAGCATGTGACATATTTGCTGGTACTTTAGCAAAAGGCCCAACTAAACACAGACTAGTTCCTCAGTTTTCAAAAAGGAGAGCGAAACAGCTGGGTAGAACTGGAGAAAATGTCAATATTGTACCAAATTTCTGTTTACAGAGAATACATGTATTCCCATGAAGTTAAATTACATTTTTTCAAAGCATTGCTATCAAGTCCATTTTTAATGTTAAAAGATAATGAAAACTGAGGGTTCATATATGCAAGATACATATTGCAATAATTCAACTAACTTAACTCTTTATCTACCTTTTTAAACATTATTTCTATCCATTGTTTCTATTTTTTATATAACCTCAAGTCATAGGGTCAAAGATGATAACCTTGGCTACCCGCCTGCATGAAAATACAACATGTAGAGGGAGTCTTCAGTGATACCCACATGTAATCTGGAAACCCTGTTGACTATGAACAGTGAAGAATCCAATAAACTAAGTGACTAAACACTTGACAATGTCAACTACTGTCTATGAGAGTTTAAAAACACTCCAATGGGGGAAGAATATTGAGCTGAACAAGTAAAACAAAAATATCTGAATTTCCAATTCTAGTTGATATTTTAAATTGATTTTTCATTCTCTATTGATTAATTTTACTGTCTCACATTATTCTGAAAAATTAAGGGGAAAAGTTACAAACATTTTAGAGTCCCTTTTTCAGAAACGTTCATGTATTATTGCAAGTCAACGACCCTTCAACCCCAGAGCATATCTGTAGCGTAGGTCATTTCTGTACATGGAAGTGTTATTTTATTTTCATTTTTATTCACTCCTGTAGGACAGCCTCCTTCTTGACAATATGCTTGTTTTTTCAAGGTAGACATGGCTCATTGAAATGAAGTTCATTGAGAAGTTCAGAGGTCACTGAAGTTCAGAGAGTCAACCATGTATTTTTTTAACAGAATTGATTCTGCTTTAAGGTAAAATTCAAATCAGCTTTCCAAGTATAATCACTGACACGCAGGCATCAGCTTGTGTTGTAGGTTTATTACATGAGATGTAACTATAGTCATGAGTATATTTAAGAAGTGAGCTCAAAACTATAATAAAAATTGCCAAATTTACTATGCTACATCATCTAGTTCCATTTTAGGGTATACCTTTTAGAATATACCACTATTTTTCTACATAGAACAATAACCACTGAAAAAATTTCAACATGTACCTTTTTTTATCTGTCTCTTATGTATGCAAATGACAAAGTGAATGTACAAATCCCATTACAAATCCGATCTAAACTAGTATATTCTCATAACACAAAACCTGCAGAATCTGGTGGCACTTACAGCATTCATAAACAAATAGAAAGTGTGATTAGGAATCTTTGAAAACAGTTTGGTACCCAAATTGCACAGTGTCTTTCTGATGGAGCGTACTGAGTTTTTTATGCATGACATGCCACCATATGCAATTTCCCAGTAATTAATAGGAACAGAACGCTTAGCTTCAACAGGAAACACTCCAAAGAACTGACTAGATTCCAGGGACAGTAATGTTTATCACCTCCTTTGTTATTGCTCAGACAAGTTAAGGTTTTTGCTTTTCCTTACACCTATGGAAAGTGGCTGACAGAAGCAGGATTTCACTGTTTTAGCGATCTGCTGAAATGCTTTTAATGAAGCTCGAAAGAGTAATTCAAACATTTTTCTTGCTATCAAATAAGGTCAGAGGAAATCACTTCAGACTGGAGAAACATTTCCTTGTTCACTTCCGCATGAGGTAAATTAGATCTAAGATGTCCTTGAGGTACACCAGAACTGGACTCACTGTCCTATTCATGGAGATGCACATGCCTTGAGTCCCTCTGTGACACATTCCCACCTGAATCATCTAAATGTAATATCATAAAATGTTTATTCATTGACACAAACACAATCCTAAATGGGTAAAAAAGGGTTGATTAATATATCTCTAGTTCCTATGGTCGAAAAGAAACAAATTCTCTGCATGATACATTTTCCATAAGTAATTCTAACTATCAGCACTTGCTCTAAATGATTAAGAATTGACTACATACTAACACAGACTGATGTTTTAGAAGTTAGTATTTTTAATGAAATTACTACGGTATTTTCTTACTATTTGATGGCACAATGCAGTATCGCAAAGCCTTTCTTGCAGACTCAGATTAAAAATCTCCATAGATAGTATACACACAGAAAAAAAAAAAGAGTACTAAAGAATAACAGCTTCAGCATGTTATTTCTTAAATAATTCTTCTTGGAAAATTGGAACTTTATATGTTGAAAGATGACTATGAACAAGAATATTTATCAACTTCAACTCTCAAGCATTATGTCAGAAAATATCTCACTGAGAATTTCCAATGAAGTACTTTTTTTCATTCCAAAATCCTTGTTCACCATACGCAAAATTACCTGGAGAAGTATATCACCTTCGATAAAACAGTTGTCAGGAAAGTGTTCTCAGATTTTCCAATATGGACAATATCAGATAGTGCTTATAGAAATACAGCAAATACTGATATTCAGAAATTTAGAACAGAGATCTCAAACTATCAAACATATCAAACATCAAACAGTCCTGGAGAAGGACTTTTTACATGGGCATGTAGTGATAGGACGAGGGGGAATGGCTTTAAGCTGGAAGAGGGCAGGTTTAGATTAAACATTAGGAAGAAGTTTTTCACTTTAAGGGTGGTGAGGCACTGGAACAGGTTGCCCAGAGAGGTTGTTGAAGCTCCGTCCCTGGAGGTGTTCAAGGCCAGGCTGGACGTGGCCTTGGGCAACCTGGTCTGGTGGGAGGTGTCCCTGCCTATGGCAGGGGGGTTGGAACTCGATGATCTTCGAGGTCCCTTCCAACCTAAACCATTCTATGATTCTATGATTCTATGATATCAAACAGCTACATTTACATTTTTGAATGTAAATATAAATTTTGAATTTTTTTTTTAATGTTAGTTAGGCAAGTTAGAATCTTAAAAAAAAAAAGAAATTAAAGCAATCCACCCCAGACTTCACAGAAATGTGAAGAATCAAACTTTCCTTGAATCAGGTAGAGAATAAATATGAAACTGTCTCTTCTAAAGAGCTCCAGAATCCCTGACCTGGGAATATTTTGTAAATGTCAAGAGATTAGCATAGTGAAGAAAAAACTTCCTGCCCATTTCCAACATGAACCTTTCTCTAATGTTTTTCGTCATGTCTGAAGTTCGAAATCTTTTTGTTCCTACAGAGTAGTTTTTATAATTACTGCCAAGACATAATCTTACTTTCTTGTTCAGCCAGCATTCAGAAAATATTAACTCACTTCCACTCTAGAGAACTTATTTGATGTTTATTTAAGCAGTTAATTTAATTCAGCAACATTTCCATTAAAGATAAAGTCCTTAGACAGTCTCTCCCTCACTGACATGCACAGAAAGCAAGAGGAGGAAAACAGTGAGAGGAAGAGATAAGTGTACTAAGAATTTCCATTTCCAGAAGGCTGTTACGAAAGACACTGATTAATCTCACGTGTCTGAAATGACAGCCAGTGTGCAACGACATGATTGCTTAACGTTGATAGAAACTGTCAACCAACAGGACACTTAAGTAATCTTTTTGTGGTGCTCAGAGATTAACCGACGAACTGCTGCATGGGGATGGAAAATGTGTATGTTCATATAAAGAAACATAGCTCCATGTGATTCTTTTTTGGGGGAAATGCCTTAAAGTAAATAATGAGAGTGCAATTTCTTCATATTGCCACAATGTGAACAAACCACAAACACAGAAGTGCAAGGCACCACCTTCCACTCTGGGAAGTCTTTTTACTTAAAAGCATACATAAACACAATCCCTAAACTGTAGAGACCTTGTAATGAGTATGAGACCTTACCCTGCCTACAACCAGGAGAGGTGAAAGGAACTTGATGTGAGATTGTGACCCCTAAATTTTGTTTTCATGTGTTAAGGGTGGCCTTCAATTGCTTGAACCTGGAGGTCACTGCCATTTTAGATGCCTTACTGTATCCTGCATCACCTATTTCAAATCTTTTTATATACACTGCAGTATCCAAGACACCAAAAAGGAGCTGGAAGACACAAGACAGTATCTACAGGAAACCTGTGACTTCTGGACTGCAAGCAAGAAGCAAAGAATAGTAGTCTACATGCTTGAAATGGTATTAGATACCTATGCTTGGCCACCTGAATCCTAGTCTAGTTTTCTGAGTTCACATTATAAAGAACTCACACTAGAAGAGATTCTTAGTGGCATCTCTCTAGGGTACCTAACTTTCTCTGTAGGCTCCTTTACACAGACTGACTGGATCTTCACTTACTGTAATAGAAGGCTGGATACCTACTTGTAGGCAACAAAATTTAGAGATAGTAATCTTTAACTTAATCTCACCCAATCTCAATAGCCCCAGTGAGCCCCAGGAAGAGAACAGGAAAACTCAAAAGCTGATCCAATGTCTTAAATTCCTGCCATTTCTTCATTGAAGGTTGCATTAAAAAATATGCATCCACTGTAGTACAACCCGTGATTTCAAACTCTTTTTTAATATTAAATAAAAATCATAATAATGGTGAGAATTTAAAAGTTTCCAATATAATTTAAAATAAGAATAAACAGAAACCAGTAATGTTCCTACAAATGATGACAGAAATTATGTGGCAGATCTAAAATGCAATCTCATAGGTCATATTATTCTTTGGTCTAAAAAGCAGTTACGTTTCCACTCCAATTTCTGCTTATTAAGAAGTAGTGAAATACTTGTTAGAAACATAAGTTATAGAAGAAAACTCCTACAAGTATTTGTATACAAGGATTCACACACATCAGTGAACACAATCACGATATGCTACTTAACAAACAAGGACTTGTTAGATAAGCTCATGTAGCTATCAGCATGTGCACTTTCACAATAGTTTATTGTGATTATACTACTTCTACCAATGTTTAGTCCAATGCATTTTAATTCAAAATGAGGATAAGATGAAAATCCAGTTATAAGAAATCAAGCTACTGCAACTTAGCTTCCAACGTAGCCAAAACCACTTGACTAAATGTTCATTTCCATTCTGCCTGAATTTTAAAACATAGAATCATAGAATGGTTTAGGTTGGAAGGGACCTTAAAGATCATCTAGTTCCACCCGCCCTGCCATGATCACCTCCTACTAGACCAGGTTGCTCAAAGCCCCGTCCAACCTGGTCTTGAACACCTCCAGGGATGGGGCATCCACAACTTCTCTGGGCAACCTGGGCCAGTGCCTTACCACCCTCTGAGTAAAACATGTGGTACGTTCATGTTTTACATCACATTTGTAACAATTAAAGTTGTCTTATCATCACTTAATGCTGCTCAGATGACATGGGCTAACTCATTAAAATGTGATACTGATTTCTTTGCAGCCATTTAACAGTGGACATTTAATACGGGCAGGTACCACTGCTCAGCTGACCAGTAGTTCCTCAAGCTGCTACAATTCAACTTATACCTGATCATGTCTTTGAGCACATTTTAGAAATTATTCTAAAGTAACTTAATACTTTACTAAGCAATTAGTTTAAATAAATTGATCAAGTAAAAGAATTGGCCAAGTAAAGAATAAAATTACATATGAGAAATAGGGTATGATGCATCAAAACCACTGTTCTGTGATGAAACTGTAATCAAACTATTGCATGCTGTCAAACTGTACTAAGAAATAGCTTAATTAATATAGCCACTGAACCTAGGTGACTTAGGATCAATACAAACTTTTTTTACCAATGGAGTTACTGGCTGACATTATAGGTCATAAAACTGCTTTAAAAACAACAGCAAGAGGATTCTGTATTTGAAAAAGGATGTGATCTCGTGAAGTATCTCTGTTAAATGCTGGCAATACAATTTGTCAATATATACAAGCAACAGAGAGGTCCATTTTCTATGTACACAGGTATTTTTTTGGCATTTCAGCATCAACAGATGTCATGAGGTAAGGAAGCATGTGGCATCAATGTGGCAATTCTATCTTAGAGCACAGATAGCGTGCAGAAGAGCTTTTGTAACTGCCTAAACCCACATTCACTTGGCACCTGTAATCTAGTGTAATGGTCCGACCAACTTCTAAGTAGGAATAGTGCCATGATAACAGATGGATAAAAGTGTAGGCAGCAATAGGAGCATGTACCAGCATCCAGTGTATTTACTGAGACTTGGAAAACCTAGCCAGGAATGACTCAAGTGACTGAAATAAAAGTCTATGGCCAAGATGGTTTGCCAATGGTAATTCGGTTCTTGCCTCAGATAGCATTTGAAAGTACATACATTCTGCAATTTGTAAGTTAGGGATAAAAAAGTAGGAAAATAGGCTGTAGAGTAAATATAGGGGACCTTGGGGTTTCAGTCGTATCTGACAGGAAGGTGTTAGTGCAAGTCTGCGCAGGCATTGACCAAGCATCTCCTGATTCTGCTGGCAGATTTGGGACTATTGCCATGGCTACCCCATACCAGACTGGGACAGCCTTGTAGATCTTTATTTACAGGATTCCTTAGGGTGAGTAGTGCTGTTTTATCAGCACTTTAGTCATCAATGTAATTGCTGAGCTTGCCCCTACTGTGCTACAGATGAGGAAGGCAGGTTGTTATTTCCAGAATTCTGTGAAGAGATATCTGTCCCTTCACAAAGCTGTTTTCCACCCCATTATGTAAAGGCTTTTCAGACTAGCAGGAGGAAGCCTCTAATAGCTCTTGTGAGCAACAACTGGCTGGAATGTCAATACGGTAGAGGGTTTTCTACTCGAATTTTCAGTCTGGTCACAGGAAACTGTTACAGAAAATTTTCCTGACTCTTGCATTCAAGTTTTCAACACTAAATTGAACAGGACTGTATCCAGACAAAGATCAATTGATTAAGCCAAAAAAGAACCCAAGCAAAAGAAAACATCTCCTCAGCAACGTCTGCTCAGAGCGCTGGCAGCTGTGAGGTTATCTCTGCACAGGGAAAGCGCTTGTTTTTTTCCTGTCAAATGCAGATCACTGTTCCATCATATGAAGGAGACCAGGAATCTGGTCTCCGTCCATAGTTATCTGTCTACCAGCAGTATATGAAAATACAGGGAATGAACTCTGCCCTGGAAATAGGACTCGCAGAAATTAAATTTGTGTGTACCTCAGCATACAGTGCAGCTGGAATTAAGCTTCTAATAGACCAAAACCAGAACTCTACAATGCAATAAAACGGAGAGGTATGGGACAGAGGAAGGAAGAGTAAAAGAGTTATTAAAACTCTTGTACCAAATAGTGTCCTCACAGACCATACACAAAATTTATTAAACAAACTAAATAACATGTTTTAGTGTCAAGTCTTTAACTGTCCTGCTACTAACTTGGAAAAAGCATGGGCTAATATATGTCTAAAATAAACAGAATATATGCATGCTATTTACTACCTAGACTCAGAAATAGGCTGTTTTCAAAATAACATCAGTAATGTGCTTTTGGTGTTGTTCAAGGGTTGGACTGACTTAAGTTCAAAAAGGAGAAAGTAGTATTGATGATAGATGTGTTAGGTTAAAGGTTGGACTCTATGACCTTAAGGGTCTTTCCCAACCCAAATGATTCTATGATATCTTCCCATATAAAATTACTCACCACATTAAGTAAAATTCAGTAAGATCCTGTGATATTACTTAAGAGTATTATAATGCAGAGCTCACAAGAACCACTACCACTACCTGTGAAGTATTATTATAAGTGAACATGTTATTAAAGAGACAGAGAGCAATAACACTTGACACTGTGTTGATTGTATCACTTGATACGTGACAAACCAGCTATCAAGCGTTGTAGCTTTCCAGAAAGGCTACGTGTTTCACCATAGTCTGGAAAAGAGGGAGAGAGGAACCAGAGGGAGTACCTGTGTGAAAATGAAGAATGCCTCTGCTTTACATGGAGCCTAAAAGGTGTCTGGCAAATTCAGGCTGATTTAATAGAAGTTCTTTCACTCTGTGGAAACTTTCAGAGAGTATAGATTAGCCAAGAATGTCTGCCATGGACAGCAGTTTGTGATGCTCACGTATTTGATCTGTGTCTGCAGGGCAGTAGCACCCAGCAAGCATTACAAGCCCATCTGTTAGCTGAAATATTGCTGCGATATCCAGGAGGAGTCCTCACGTCAGGGTACATACAAAGGGTGATCTGGCAGTGAAGGACTGCAACAAGGCTTCTGCGTGGCACGCAGGGCTCTGGGTCCAGAGGGAGCTGTTAGTTCAGTGAAACACATGCAGAATTGGTGACTGGGATTTCTTATAAAGCAGGACTGTTTACGAAAAGGTATTCTGTTACTTAAATAAAGCAAGACATTAACAAGATCATCACTGTCTTGAAATACTCTTTTCTTTCCAGTGATTACAGCATGGAGTAGAAAATTCAAAACCAAGCACATTTGTTTTGAGCACAATAGATTGGCCTAATGCCAACAAGCAAAAAGCCTTGTCAAATGTTGGCATTGTTTCACTTTCATAACTCTGGGAACCCTTCCTGGATCTTTAATCTGATAATGGCTCAGTAAATGCTTTCTTTCTTCCATTCACCTGATGACAGCTTCAGAAAGCTAGTGCCTGTGACCTGCAGGGAATCCAAAAAGATGCCCTGAGGACATAGAAAGTGTCTAATCTCTGTATCTAGATTCAGGCAGATTCTGGGATGTGCAAAGGCAAGCAGCCCAGCAAGCACCTTTATGTTGTGTAATCATATGTCATAGGACACATGTATGAGAGAGGACTAGTCACATCTGGCATGATTAGAAAGTCTCTCTCCTAATGAACTTTTTTTTTTTTGCATTCCCTATATCCCAGGGCACAGACATGGTTGACGCATCAAAACCAAATCCGTCTGATTTTGAAGTATCCATTCAGAGCCCTGAGGAATAGGGCAGACGTAGGTTACACTGTCAGCGGCAAACAACTTGAAAATTTTGCTTCGCATGTTCCAGACACTTTTGATCACTAGTTGATTTGGAATACATTGTCACAGAGTTACAGGGTCATGCAGGCTGGAAGATCATTTAGATCATCTAGTCCAACCGAAGTTTGCCAGACCTTTATCATTCATGTTGTTCACAGAGCTTCAGCTCACTCAAAGGTGAGACAACAGTCACCTGGCCACTAGACAATTGCTAAAACAAACATCCTGGTGGCCTTCACTGTCCAGTAAGCCCAAACGCTATGGCCTTTTACTGGTTATGGCAAAAATAGTATTTGCTGACTACAAGGCATAGCTTTCTTGACTTCTATCTCAGTTCTGAAATGATAATAGATTTAATCTTTTGATAATCAGAGGAAAATTTGTTCTGACATTTACTCTACCCAGCTAAAAGACTTTTAGAAAGGTCTCTCAGTGCTTCTTTTTTAGTACCTCAGTCATCTCCCAGGGATGCACAGGATGAAGCAGGTGTCTGTGACAGATGGGAGTGGAGGGAGACAGAAAGCTCTAGACTGATCAAGTATGGGTGTTCAATACTATCACAAAGGGCAATAATCGTGGTCTGACGAATTTTCAAACTTGGAAGAAAAGATGGGCTGACCCAGACTGCAGTCTCCTCCTCTTCCTAAGCATGTCCCTGGTTCGACTCAAATAAAGGGCCAAGAGAGAAGTTATAGGTTTGGGCTTCTATCCTTATGCATTGAATGTAGATTACGTATGCAACTGAAGTTGAGCCCTACCGTTTACTGTGTACTTATGTCTACATCATCCCTCCGCGTGACATCTGAGTCAATACCAAAATGCCAGCAGAGGCCTACCAGTAACACCGGCCCTTACGATCAACAAGGGAATCCACTGTGTGACTTGCTACAGAGCAGGGCCACTAACACTCTTCACCACACGTTCTCCTCCTGCTGTCCCACTGGCGAGGAACTGACCGCCCAGGGTCACCACAACCCCCTTTCACTGCCGCAGAACTTGCTCCAGGAGCTGAGAGCATGTGTCAAGATCTGACTTCAACCGTTCTTTCACAGATGTCTCTCAGTGAAGGTGGGGCTAATTAGTTGAAATACTTTAATAATCATAGCTAGGCTATAAATAAACACACTATTAGCACACGCTTTTCTAATTCATTTGCAGGCAGTATAATAACCATATGCATGAACCTTTAAACTCTCATACTGGATGCCTCAGGAATGCAACAAGCATTACTTCTGGTGAAATCAACCATGTTACAAACACAGGTTTTGGAAGGAGGTAAACATGGCTAACTTGGGGAGAAGGGAACGATGTGGACTGTTTTTATAAGAACTCCCTACTTTATTTTAAAATAAAGATTGCCATTAAATGTGAATACATGCTAATGCCTAAGTGAAGGAATAAGGAAATAGCTTTCATTGCCTGTAACGATACAAGGTACTTTCTATTGATTTGTTCATATATTTATAAACTACCAGTTAGCTATTCAATATTCTTTGCCTGTAATGCTTCTACCAAAATGGATGTAGACACAAAGTTCAGTGTTCCTGTGGGAATTTTTCAGGGAGGAGTACTTTCTTTGGATGGAAAATCAGAAGGAGAAAATTTGAGTTTAAATAAAATGGCTATTAGACTGCAGATTACTGAAATAGCTTGTTATATAACTTTTTCCATATTAAAAAAAAAAAAAGGAAGAAATAATAAATACAACAACACTTACTATCAGATAATCTTATTAACTTGAAAAGCTAACCAAGTTTGAAGAAACTCAGTAGTATCTATGGTTACACTGCCTACAAACCACTTGGTTACAGCTGGCAATTGTAATATAGTAAAGCCAGAAATTATGGTGGTAAGTCATCAGGGAGACCTCTACATTTTTGGTTGGCTTATGTTTGGCTCTTTTCTGACAGCAGATGGGATTAAGATCGCTTTGTTGCTGTGACTTTGATTTGATCTTAAGAGGCAATTTCTGTATCCTTAAATTTAGCCTTCTGTATACTGAAGCATATGCTACACTGCCCACAAGACATAATTAATCTAAAATATACACAGCTCCTAATCAGTGCTCACTTAGTCTTTCACTAGACTGAAATCATTATTGGATATTACACACAATTTTGAGAAAAATACTGCTTCTGAAGAGGGCCAGATGTTCTTTTCTACAGCTACTGCTTCAGTTTAACTGCATACAAATACCGTACACTCCAGAGTAAACATTTTAAACCCTAGTAAGAAAGGGTTACATAAATATATTTGTATGTCAGAGCTAAATGGAAGAGAGGAAAACTCCCTTGTAACCTCCTGTGGAACCTGTGTAATATTTTGACTTTTGCCTAACTCTAAATTAACAAAAAGCAGAAACATTCTGCTCAAGCACACCCTTTTCTTGTGCTCAGAGCACAAGGCAAAATTCTTAGAAATCAGCACTGTTCCTCATGTTTTCTATATATGTGAGCATTACCTTGAAGTACTACGGCAGAACAGAAATATGTGTGTTATTGCACATAAAGAGAGTGGGGTAAAGAGAAAGCCATAATATCTATGGGTTTTTTCCCAGGTTCTATCAATAAAAAGAAAAAAATAAACATCTCGTGTATATCAAATCAAATCTATGTATAGACACAGAAATACATATACATACTTAAATATGTATGTATATATATATACACACCAACATATAGCTCTATTATTTTTTCAGCCACAATAGGAAATACAAATTAAGCATAATATTAGATTCTTGTATATATTTCTTGAATTACAATGGCATGAGGCCAATTTGCCTTTGTAGCTAAGAAAATGCGAGCTCAGAGCAGCTTTTCTTGAAGTTACAGCTTTTACAAAGAATTTCCCCAAGTGGTTTCTATAATATGAAGCCCTCTCTTAATACTTTTGAGTCATCTGTGCCTTTGTCAGATCTGGAATTGCCCCAACATTCAGAAGTTACTAAGGTCTGAGGTCTTCTTATTCCATTTTAAAGAAGAAAGTGATGAAACTGTGAATGCCACTTGCACTATTTTCCACACCTGCACGAACCTGTTCAAGTTTTTTCTTTAATTCTACAGTATGTAAGATAACAGGGGAGCTATGAACAAAGAAAAGAGTTGGGTCTCCATCACAGCCTAAATCAAGGTACTTGATTACATTGCAAACTGATTGTTCATATTCTGAAACTGTGATGGTTCGTGTTTTCCCATTTATTTCAAATAATTTCCTGTCAAATTTATTGTTTCAAGTTAAATGCAATTTTAAATGCTATCAGATATATTCATAGCACTATCAGCTAAAATGCATTAGAATGATACGTTGTTTGTTACCTGGGTCTTTTTATGTTTTGGCTCAAAATCTGCAGATAGGTGTGTAAACTATAGTGGATCTCCTCATAACCTTTACCGGTGAAGTGATTTACAGCAGTTCTTAAACTCCTGCATTTAACATTTTGCACTGATTATGCTATTCCTACATTCTTTACTCTACAGACCCCAGACTTTCTCTTTGGTATCATAATGTTGAGGATATTCAGCCATTGACTCCAGCTGATCACACCCATAATTTAATTTTCCCTCTCTGCCACTAACTCTCCCTGTTAACAGCTTTTTAATAATTCCGAACAATACCGGCATCCTAGCTCTAATTCAAACTCATAACCTGCCCACTGTTGTCAACTCAGAGCTTCCTCTAGATCTTTAAATTCAAATCATGCTTCGCAGAAACAACATCCTCTATCACTGAACTACACTATAAGGCAGGATGCAAAACTCTGAGCCTAAGCCAACCCCTTATGCAGTTTTAAATATATATAGATCCTTAAAAAGATTGCTAAAATATTTAGGTAAGGAAATTCGATAGCCTTCCAAACTCTATTTTCCTACTATTTGAATATCTTCGTATGCAGATGAAAAATTTTCATAATATTCAAATCAGAAAATGTCCCTTATTTCCCTTTCCTATAGCAATAGATTGGATTTCTCCAATGGTCTTCTACATATTGGATGACAGCTCTTATGTCTCTCTACAATCTTCTCTATTTCTGAGCAATCAAGCCTAATTATTTTAATCTTTTTTCATAGGCCATTCTTGTTATTCACAACTGCACTATCTCTCACTGGTCTATACCTTTCTTAAAGCAGATGTGCTCAAAAGAGGGACACAAAATTCTGGCTGAGATCTTAATACCAGTGAATGCAGATGAAATAATACACTCCTTATGAAATGTCTCTGTTAATGTAGCAAAGACTTAGATTCGTCTCCTTTGAAACCACATTACACTGTTAATTTGTATGGAATTCATTATGCATTATAACCTCCAGACATTTTTCTGCTTTACCGATGCCCAGCAATTTTTATTTTCATGTATATTTGTTATATTTCTTCCTACTAAAAGTAGAGTTTTGTTCTTGTCTTCACTGGATTTATCTTGTTGGTTTTAGACATCATCCCATCCGTAGCTGCATTAGGAATTCTAACTCTGCTCTTCACAGTATTTGCAATTCTTCTTAGCCTTACTTTATCTTCAGTTTCATACCTGTACCCTCTCTATCAACATCAGTGATAAAAATACTGACTCACTGAAAGTATCCCAGGCTATAAATTATCCTGCTGCTTCTTCAGTCCTGCAGGACTTTTCCTGTCCTCCATAGAATCTCAAAATAATCACGTACAGGTCAAAGACTATTTTGGATGGATCTTTAAGTACTCTCATCAAATGGTTCATCGTGACCTACTAAATGGAAATATTCATCTTTTCCTAACAGTCGCCTGTGTAGTCTAACCTTATTCACACAGAAGATCAGCTCAGTTTTGTTTTGGGATTTTTTAAAGTAATATGATTAAGCTTCAGTTTACCATACACATAGAAGGGACAATGAGAATCAATGTGCCATAGATTTCTCAAGAAGCATCACGCAACAATGAAAGGATTTCTCAGTGATTATTAAAAACCATACAAGCTAACATAACTTAGTTGCAAAGGTCTGCAGTTCCATGTCTCCATTTTTGTGATTTCCATGAAGTCTGCTGGCTGCTTATTCCCCACCCCTCCTTCCCTTCAAGACTGCACAATTATAAGCCTCTTGATCATGGGCTGTGGTTTCCCCTGTATTTCTCCGGCAAACATGCCAGCCCAAGAAGCCTTTTCCCTTCTCATCCATTTACTCAAAAGCTTCTGAAAACAGATGTGAACTTGACTGAGGAACTAATATGACAAAATGACGTATTTCCCAGGCTTAATTTTGAGAAGTCTTGAGGAAACTTTCGAAGTCATCTCATGGCCACAAGAATAGCTGGGCTACTGTAATTGAAACGGTGAATATGGGACAGGAATGAGCAACAAGGTCCTGCACATGGGCTGGGGCAATCCTAAGCACAAATACAGGTTTGTCTGAGAATGGATTGAGGACAGTCCTGAGGAGAAGGACTTGGGCGTGTTGGTGGACAAGAAGCTCAACATGACCCAGCAACGTGCACTCACAGCCCAGGCAGCCAACCGTATCCTGGGCTGCATCAAAAGAAGCACAGCCAGCAGGTCAAGGGAGGTGATTCTGCCCCTCTACTCCTCTCTCGTGAGACCCCACCTGGCATATTGCGTCCAGCTCTGGAGCCCTCAACGTAAGAAGGACCTGGACCTGCTGGAGCAGGTCCAGGGGAGGGCCACAAAGATAATCAGAAGGTTGGAGCACCTCTCCTATGAGGAGAGGCTGAGAGAGTTGGGGTTGTTCAGCCTGGAGAAGAGAAGGCTCCAGGGAGACCTTATAGCAATTTTCCAGTATCTGCAGGGCACCTACAGGAAAGTTGGAGAGGGACTTTTTACAAGGGCATGTAGTGATAGGACAAGGGGGAATGGTTTCAAACCATAAGCGGGTAGATTTAGATTAGATATTAGGAAGAAATATTTCACTATGAGGGTGGTGAGACACTGGAACAGGTTGCCAAAGAAGTTGTGGAGGCCCCATCCCTGGAGGTGTTTAAGGCCAGGTTGGATGGGGCTTTGAGCAACCTGGAAGCGGGAGTGGAAGGTGTTCCTGCCCATGGCAGTGGGGTTGGAACTAGTTGACCTTCAAGGTCCCATCCAACCCAAATCATTCTGTGATTCTATGAACTGAATAAATGCCACTTAAATCACTGTAAACAACCTTGCCAGCAAATATAAACCCTTTGCCTTGTTTAGCAGTTCAGTACTTGAAACAGGACATTTACAAGAACTGCACTTGATTCAGCCAGGTTTCTTTCATAGACAGTGGAGAAAAATTCGCATCTCTAGGTCACAATTCATGTTATTGGAAAAGAGGCATAGAGAGATGGTCAAACTAATGCACCCTAAAAGTACTTATTTCTTTCTGTTGATAGCAAGATTAATCTGATCTAAAGTGGCATGTAGTGGCTCCACTAGCAAAGTGCCTTCTCTGTTTGAGAAGAGTACCAGAGTTTGTATGGCACTTCTGACTCAAAATATCCATGCAAAACATATAAAAATATGCTCTAAAAAAGAAAAATAAATTGATTTTTTGTGATTCTTATGGTAACCTTAAACTAACATGATAATCACATGCATGTAGTTCTAGAACTTTCTAAGCCTACATTTTTCTTCCTTTTTTTTTCTTTTGTCTGAAGTTGAGTATCACCAGAACTTTCTTTGCTTCTTCAGTCGCTGGTTAAATTATTTCAAAAAACTCATTGACTTATGTTATTATTCAGTTGTTAACAGTACTTTAACGGAAGAATTTGTTATTTATATAATCAAATTTGTGCCAAACTACTGCGTATAAACATAGGGCATTTAAGATAATTAAATTCCAAGTGCTCAGCTTGGTTCAGTTCAGTTCACTGGCCTCAGTGGCTATTCAACTAATAGATTCCAATGCATATGATTTTTTTTAAAAATCACATTTAATTAGAGAATAGAGCAGTGATTTTAAAATCTGCATCTATCTCCTAAGTTTTTTCTCAGCTACAGAAGAAGCTTTTCAGGATTGTACCCAAAAAACACAGAGAGAATACAAATAAAATGGCTCTTTTTTTTCCCTGTCAATACAATATTGCTCCTGTTTTTACCAACAACAAAATCCTGTAGCTGCTCTCCTAAGAAGCCTTAGAAAATATAAATGTAGCCGCCAGCAGAGCTTGTAAAAAGTTTAAAATCAGGTAAGTTATGTCCTCTAAAAATTGAAGTTTTATGCAAGGAAATTTTAAACTGCAGTGCCTTATTATGAAAAGAAAAATTAAATCTTTTACTCCAAGTTAAATTAATTTAGTTCTATCCATTCAAATTAAGTATTTTACTCCATATTACTTTGTGAGTCAGAGCCTGCCTGACTTGGTAAAAGTCGAGGGCAGAAATTTCAGAATCATGAGGCTTGAAATGATATTCCCTCTCTTCATCGTATATTGTGGAAAATAACATCATTTTAATTCTTCACATAACACAAAATTTTTATTATTTTTATTCTGTTATGTCACCAGCTTTAATTTTAATTTTTTAATTTTAATTTAGCTTGACACTGAATTGTCACACTTGATCTAATGCAGTCTCTTGGATGAATTCTACTTAATTCAGATGCCTCCTTCCTCACCTCTGTCAGCTAGTCTCATGGGCTGGACTTCCTTCATAATGACAGTGGTTACCACAGCTTCTCTTGAAAGTCCCATCATATCTACCTTATAGGAAATATATTCCTAGGGGACACCATAACACAGAGACAATGTGCAAACTATTAGGAACTTCTGTGAAAACTATCCCCCAATCTTTGACAAGCCTGAATGGAAAGCTGAGAACAACAGGAAAACACTAACAATCTGAATACCAAAGTCAAAGACATTTGAAATGTGACAGGATTCAGGGACCAAGTCATCTTCACCTCTAGTTTCCTTAGATCATAATAATGGTTGTGTGAGTTTCAGGTTTTAAAATACCTTTATTCTCTGATATAAATAGCATCCATATCAATTTCTTTTCCCCATTCCAGTACACCTCATTATTAAAAGCATCCAAGAAGTCCAAGATCTTCTCTTTGCTCTAAGAGTTTCAACACAGTAGAATAACTACTGAATCACGTAAAATTGATGATTCAGTTTCCAGTACCATTCTTGTATTACATACCTGAATTACTTTTCCATGTAATGTATATACTTTTCTATATTCAGTACTTTATGTACCCTTTTGTCACATATGATACATAGCCCAGCATGGCCATTTCAGTAACATGCATAGTAGAGAGGAGCTTAGTAAATGTTACACAGATATCCAGGTTGGATTTATGTTCTGTTTTATAACTACCTATTGTAATTGCATATGCTTCATGTCCAACACAGCACTCACTTCCCATAAAAATCAAGCATTTTTGGGGTTATTCTTAATGTAATAAAAGGAATATTCCAGAACCTAATAAATAGAAAAAAACCCTACACACTCTTTCAGTAACTTGTCATGTTTGACTATGTGGAGGGAAAGGCTGAATAGTCATAACAGGACTTAAAACAATTCTGTACAGCATTGTTATGATATAAACAGATCTCTCTGCACATGGAGCAGTAGGCATTTACACTCAAATTTAAAACAAAGAGGTAAATACCTAATTACCAATGCCGTGTATTTACCAGTGCTATGCTCTGCCACATTTCACCATGGCACAGTGCCAGAGCTGTTCAGTAGTGGGAAACCAAACCAAAGCCAACCCAAAGCCGGGGAGTTCCTGCAATGTGATGAGCCAGCAGTTATGCAGGCCAGGGTATTAAGTAATCAGTGCTGTAGCATCACCACTCCAGGATGACCACTTGCGAGGGTGGAAATTTATTGGAGAAGAGTTTTGGTATTACGGAGACTGGAGCTGGGGTCCACCTCAGTGCAAAATCTGCGTCTGTCATCCCTCTCCTATGAATGCAGTCTTGGACCCTTAATTTCTGATAAATTTATTTTAAAAAGTTATGATCATTTGTGAAGCAGTAAGTTAAATTGAATCCTGCTGAAATAATAATTACTCAGTTCCCTCTTTCACCTGCTGATCAATGGGAACTCTCTGCTGCAATCAAAAGGTAAATTTTAGGGTAAATCCTATTTTTCTGAAAAACAAAAACTAGGATTATGCTAGGATTTCTAATGTACATAAAATTAAATCAACTTTGCGTAATTTTATTTTTAACAAACAAGCTTCCAAAAAAAGGTGAAATTGTAAACATGAATAAGTGTAGCGTTCTCTGAAGAGCGTAGTGGTGTTCTGTCTATGGCACTGAAAAAACAAAATGAGCTTTTAAAAGAAGGTTTTCTATTTTTCAAGATTTATTTTGATGTAGGAAATGTAAGTTTCTCCTTAAATGAACATAGCAAAATGAGGATCAAGAGACTCTAAAATGGAATTTTAACATGTCTAATGTAAATTTGGTAAAATTACTTTAAATCGGCAAGGACCACAGGTAAGAAGCTAAAGAACTGTAACATCAAAACAGGAAAGACAAGGAACTACTGGAGAGAGTCCAACAGAGGGCTACGAAGACCATCAAGGGAATGGAGCATCTCTCTTATAAGGAAAGGCAGAGAAACCTGGGTCTCTTAAGCCTGGGGAAGAGAAGACTGAAAGGGGACCTTATCAATGCTTATCAATATCTAAAGGGCGGGTGTCAAGAGGATGGGGCCAGACTCTTTTCAGTGGTGCCCAGAGACAGGACAAGGGGCAGCAGGCACAAACTGGAACACAGGAAATTCCATCTCAACACGAGATAAAACTTTATATTGAGGGTGAGAGCACACTGGCACAGGCTGGCCAGAGAAGTTGTGGAGTCTCCTTCTCTGGAGATATTCCAAAGCCGCCTGGATGCGTTCCTGTCCAACCTGCTCTAGGCGAACCTGCTTTGGCAGGGGTGGTGGACTAGATGATCCCTGAAGGTCCCTTCCAACCCCGACTGTTCTGTGATTCTGTGAAACTCAGTCACAGAATGAAGTAAAAATGCTGAGAAGTATTAAATTAAGAGACAACCATGTTACATTCAGTACTTACAAACAGGAAGCTAAAAATATCCATTTTATGGTAGCCAGCTATTCAGGACGAACAAGAATTCACAGTCTAAGCTGGACATTAAGCAAGTCAAAATTACACAGCAAATAGGACAAAAAATATTGCAATTGAAACTGAAATTGGCAGTCAGAATTGCATGTATGATTCAGCAGCCTGGCCGATGAGCTACCTCATAACATCCCACTAAGTAAACATTTTGCATTTCCTAGCATTTGACCTCTTCCTGGTAACAAAATAGTTCAACTTCCATCACATTAATGAGAAAAAGTACAGAAAGCAATGTCAAAAACAAAACAAACTAAACTCACAGTAACTGTAGAATGTCAGTATCTGTGTTAATAGATAATATTGACACTACTTCGCAAGTCCACTGTGATTATCATACAAAGTCTGTCCTGACTGCAGAATGACACAAGAGAAGAGATTAACTGAAAGGCTTGCATGGCTAAGAATAGTAAGTATGAAGACTATGAAGTTTAAATAAGTCTTTATTGAACAGAGGAAAAAGCACTCGGAAAGGTGTTTCAGAAGCACCCAAAAAACTTAGGAACCTGAGTATTAGACTCCAAGTTTCTAGGTAACCTTGGAAAATGACACATGTTATCTAGGTATCATTAAGATATTTTATCTATCTTAATCTCCTTGCAATGCATTCTTTCACTGCCTTAAGTATGTTCAGAAACAGAAGCTGGAACACAGTTGTTTCCCCTTGGGATAAGTAGTAGAAAAAATATATGAAAGCAATATGTATTAAAGTGGAGGGTTTGAATTACATGGTAAATTCATTATTGCCAGAAAAGGATTAAGGAAAATTTGCATTTGTGTGCTTATGAAAACTGCAGGAATTCACTAGTAGCAACTAATTGGAATGCAACATGATGTTTTGTTGAACTGCAATCAGAATAAATAAAATTTATAAAGCTGCAACTTCCTTGTGCCATTCCTGGCTCACAAGATTTTTATTGAGGATATTTTTCTCTTGGTTGATAAAACTTGGACTAAGATTGCCAGATCAAGGGTCGCTTTTCAGGGAGGGAGCTAGCTGAACGTTTGCGAAGCCTGATCTGGGTCATGCTTTTTCAAACGTTTATGAATAGAACAGATTTGTCAAATATGCTTAAGTACTTCCTAATGCAATAAACACAAGATTTGTTGCTAACTCCAAGCACTCCCAAACCTCTGGGAGAGAAGGGCAAAAGTGAGAGCAGCTATAAATAAGATCATGGGTAAGTACAGACAAACAAGGTCCACTTAAAGAGAAAACAATACGTAATTACTTGAATATAGATTTTAGGAAAGTTTTGCATATGCATTCATAAAATCTACTGCAGAGACACAAAAGCACACTCCTTAAATAACTAAGAAGATATGAAATATTACACACATTTTGGAATCTAAGCTTAAAACGGTGTGAATAAAAGCTGCTAGTCTGTGAATAACAGCATCACGTATTTCAGGATAACAATAATGGACTATACGAAAGTAAAAAATAGGGATCTATCTGCTTAACAGCTTTTATATTGTGGCTGAACTGAAATCATCGATGTTCTGATTTTATTCTGGGTTTACTTCTCATGTGCAGTTGGCAAATCATCTTGGCTGATGCATAGGAAAAGCTGAATCAAATTTTAGAACTTCTTTTTTTTTTTTTAATGGGAAACCATTCATTGCCAGTGGTGTGAATGAACAACGCTGTGCTGTGTACACCAGTGGCTCTCAGACTTTTTACACTAACACTTTCACCTCTAAACATTTTATGCCTATCACATTACATCTCCATGTCAAATTTAAACACAACACAGGCAATGCAAAAAGGGGAAAAGATATGGTTCCAAAGATCAGAGACATTTCCTAGCAGACTGCTCTCTATCAAGGGTCTCTAGATTCAAACTGGAAGCTTTGGCTTCATCCTTTATAGGCCATATCAGTTAGGTGGAGGGAATCATTGCCTGCAACTGTTGGGAAGGGACTCTATCAGTGAGTGTAGCTATAATACAAGGGGTAACAGTTTTAAACTGAAAGAGGGTAGATTTAGATGAGATATTAGGAAGAAATTCTTCACTGTGAGGGTGGTGAGCCCCTGGCCCAGGTTGCCCAGAGAAGCTGTGGCTGCCCCATCCCTGGAGGTGTTCAAGGCCAGGCTGGATGGGGCTTTGAGCAACCCGGTCTAGTTGGAGCTGTCCCTGCCCATGGCAGGGGGGTTGCAACGAGATGATCTTTAAGGTCCCTTCCAGCCCAAACCATTCTATGTTTCTGTGATTCTGCACAAAAGTGCAAGAACTAAGGTGCAGCTGCTTCTGCCTGCCTGAGACTTCAGGATCTGGCCCATATGGTTTGTTTATCTCTGTTTGCTCATAGTTTGGCTTACTGTCATTTTCTAACGATGATGCTAATATCATATTGCCCCATATTATGAATCACAGGTAAGCATATGACTGTTTATTTTCCCATTACTCATTTCTGTTTTGTTTCATGAATAGGCGGAATAAGGAAATTTGCAGGCATCCTGCTTCTGTATAGACTGAAGGACGTACCAGGGAAAAATACTGCGTGTACACACACAGAATCTCATCATCACTGGCTTTTTTGGGCAGCAGCCAATTTATTCATCAAAGCACTCATCTTTACATCTTTTTTTTAATATTCTATATGGAGCAATAAAACAGCAAGATATCGGAAACAGCTAATGGTTACCTTTTCTTTGGTCTAGCAGATTTACAACTATGTTTAGAAAATGTCTATGTGTTCTAAGGTGCAGAAGAGGAGAAATGAACTGTCCCCCATACCTACAAAATTAAGAAGTTTCCAACACATTCAAAGACTTGAAAGGTACCTACGATATCTTATGGATAAAATATATGCTGCCACTTTGCTTGTTTTCTTTTATGTTCCTTGTCACATAGAGGTGATAAGAGACTAATTCCCCATAGAAAGATGACAAACAATTCTGATAACCCTCTGACAGCTGATTCTAAGAAGTACTGTGTAAGTGTCAGTTCCTCAGAAGTCTCCCCAACAACACACAGTTGTCTGTCCGGCTGTGATAGGAGAGACCCCAATTTGTAACCTCTGTGGTGATAAGGGACACAAAGAACTCTGGATTAACTAAGCAAACAAAAGTCCTAGGTAAGACAATATGTACAGACTGCTGTATTAATACACATTTTCTTATGCTGCACCTATTTGGTTGAGATAATGTTTATCTTTGAATAGGCTGATTTGTGCCACTGTGTTGGCAGGTCACGGCTCCCAGCAATAAGTTTTGTAGGACAGACAAACCCATTCAGGCCTACAGGACTATCACTTATCCAAAGTTTATCCCTCATATGGCTCAGTCTAACAAATGGAAGAACTGGAGAGTTTTGAAGGAATAAGACACTGGAGTTCTGCTGTGGGATAACCTACCTGGCCTACCACAACTGTCTCAGACAGCTGAAGGTCTTCTGCAATGCTGAGTCATGTCTGCCAGTCCAATTATTTGCAGATAATTTGGATCCCTAAAGAACCTCAAATAGCACAAGATGCCTTTGTTGGAAGCTCCTCAACAGCGGAGTCTAGAGAGCAAATTAGTTGATAGGATGGTAGGTATCTGCCCTAGAATGGGCTGAAGGGCTTTCCAAAGTTTGCTGACTTGTGTTAACTAGATCTGTATTGACTAACAAAAACTTAGAGATCTTTTCTAAGTATATGTGAAACAGAGATCTATTTTTATACGAACATTCTAAACTAGCATCTAACATTCCACATCTGACTCTGGGTGTTGAACTGGATCTCATCCTATGCACCACTGTGATTAAGTAACACCACAAGAGGGAAATGATGCACCCATCTGGTTGGTCGGTTCTATGGAAGTTGGCTTGCTCACTGCTGTTTTCACTATATAGAGAGGCAGAAAGTATTAAAAACAAGAAAAAACAAAACAAAACACCGCATTTTAATGCCTAATGAGGATCAGCAAATTTGAGTAATAAAAGAAAAAAAAGCTTTCAAAATTAAAAGCGCTCTGAAGCAAATTTGCCAGGGTACCCAGTTGGAAAAATGCTCCCAGCTGTTTTCTTCCTTATTAATATTACTAGTCACGAAGTGGATAAAAAGGGTAAATGGTATGTTACCATAAATCCATGCACACAACAATAAATGGCAAGGTTTTCCAGAACACGTCTCTTAGGTCAGCATTTCGTAACAGAAGAAGAGCGTCAGTGACCACTTCTCAGATTTAAAAAAGGCTGGGCACTGACCTGGGCGAACTGACCTGGCTAAGAACATGGCATAAATTAGTGGCAAAGGTGGGAATAAAAACATTCCACTTTTGGGTTAGCAGCCCAATGAAGAAGTCTACTATCCAGGCTCCTCTGATACAGTTCAACACTGACCCATCCTGTCACAAGACATCAGTTGGGAGAAATGAATGAAAACAGGAGGAACCGCTTCTTTCTCACCATTAATTCTAAATGCATTAAGGTCAGTGAAGGCTGAACACCAACTTTGACTTTTGGCTGGAAAACACTCCTCACAGAAACGGAAGTCAAAAACCTAATGAAATTTTCTTCACGATACCTGCCTAACAATGATGCACTTAAACAGTCGTTTTCGTTTTCAAATGGCTTTGCAAATATTAACTAATTAGTAAAAGATGAAGAACAGCATTTTAAGTAACAAACATGGGATGAAAATGAAACAAGTAAAAAAACCTGGTACCTTTCTCTGCAGTCATAGAATCTGACAAATAGAGGTGATTTTTAATTACACTGAATGCCTAATGATTACAAATTGCCAAGTATCAGTGATCAAACAGCTTTCTACTGGATCATAGCAGTTACTGGGAAAATACGGAGAACAGACTTTTCAGATATACTTTACATGTCCTCTATGAGATATTCCTGATTGCTTTTTCTGTACTTCTTTAGTAACAATTAGTCATATTTTTTGATTTATCATGCAATTGGGTTTATATTTTAATGTATATTCACAAAGCCCAAAGACAGAACACGTCCACAAAGAAGCAGGGGTTTACAGACATATTTTATATATAGCAAAGCAAATTTTCATAGATACAAACATTAAATCACACATCGTAGCAAAAGAGATACTAAAATATATCTGAAATGGATTTTTAAATTAAATATTGTACTTAAAAGGCTATAGAAATTTTTTTTCATAATTTATTTTTCTCAGTGGTAAAAAATGACTGATTAATATGTTTTATTGCTAAAGCCTTCCAGTGTCCTCCAGATCCCAATGACATATTTCTTTGCTAAGTAAAACTTGAAATAAAACTTACACAGCTTACAACAACTGCAGACTAGAATTGTTACTAGCATCATGCTTCTATCACATAACATAAGGATTTCAAAGTAGTTTCATACAAATGATTCACATGCTGGATATGTCTGGTTTGATCTTGGTGCTCGAATATAATAAATGTATTATATATTACAATATGTATTATAATATATATCATTTTCACATAATCAGTGAGAAATTCTGGATATCATCATCTGCTCCACTTCAAGAAAATTCTAATTACTTATCAGTTTTCTGAGATAGTGTTATTTGATTGTTTTCCCATTTTAGCAACTGATGGGAACATTGTGGACACAGAACTGCGGATCAGAATTTATTGTGCCAAAACTATATTGAAAATGCTCATCCTAGTCATTAAGAAATGGACCATTTTCCCGATTTGCCTCTAAAATTATTTCACCTCCATTCTACTTTTAGTAGCCATTTTGGTGCCCATTTTAAGCACATGAAACTTGAGTTTCTTGATTTTACGCCTAATACACATTGCAATTTGGCACTGCCTCACTTGGCTGACCTATTAGCTTCTTATGGCCACCTAGCACAATATGTGCCTTCTGAAAATGGTTAGTAAGAAAACGCAAAGACAGGATACAAGAAAAGCATGCTTAAAAGTGACACTCCTCTCTCTTGTTCATATAGCTTTTCATTTTACTTAATCATAGTATGTTTTTTCCTGCACTGAACATCTTTTATCAGCGTCTCTCCTATTGTATTTTTCAGGAAGCAAAATAAATTCTTAGGTACTAAAATAAGAGAAAGACTGACATGATTTTTTCAATGAATTTTGGAAAGAAAAAAAAATAATCACTGCAACCTAGAACATTCTGGAGGGGACGCAGCACAGCAGAGATTCCAGAATTTATAGTATTTTCCTGCAGCACATCATTACTTTAGAGCCATAAGAAGAAAACAACACACTGAGATGATGAATTACTGATTATTTTAGCACAGGCATAGAAGAGATGGGTGTTTCCTTTACTGAACTCCCATGACACACTTCTTTGCAGCATGTAGGGTCTAAACACAATCTGAATGAGGGGTTACAGCAGTCACTCAGTAAGCGCTTCACTGATCCTTCTCTTACCAGAATTCGTGGCCAAGTTGCTACCAAGTTCAGGGGGAGCACACTCACACGCAGCTGCAGGGCCATGTGTGAACATCTTGGTCTCACAAAGACGAAACTATCATCCTCCCAAAATCAGAACTGAGGGTTCTCCCAAACGCTGTTTAGGAATCACTCTGGGTTGCTCACAGGCACACAGCACTGCTGTCCCTTATGTCTTTAACTGCTCTGTCCAATTGGAAGGCTGAAACAGCAGACTTCTACACCAAATATCAAAGGTTATTTCTGCTACATTTAATTTTTTAATTTAATTTTTGTGAAGGTTTTGAGGTGAGTCAGCAGAGGGACCAAAATGCTGAGGGATGCAGTGGCAGTAGAGCCTAGATGCAACCAAGAAAAGCACTAGGACATTAAGAAAAGGGAAAGGAGAAATAGTTAACAATGAGAGTAGACTGCTTCTTGATGCTAAATTTCTACCACATCCAGGGAATAAGGATTTAGTGCAACTTCTGTAAAGAAAGAAGACTCCATCAGTGCTACATGATTTATCCTCAGTTCTTTTTGGTAATAGAAACAACTTTCAGCATCCAAATTTCTACTTGACTTATATAACTTTGGTTAACGTTTTAATGTACGATGGAAGCATTAGTTAATCTGTATTATCAATAAAAATTACCATTGCTGTTATGTTTTTTTTTAAAAACCAATCTCAGTGCTAATAAGTGAAGTGGAGACTACATGGCAAGGAAATGGAAAAACCTCTTCTCAATACCACACTCTCCATTTCCCATTCTGTCTTTGCAATGCAATTTTTGAATCACGAGCAGTTTAAATACAACTACATTAAAAACTTGTCATACTAAGAGGAAGTTTTAAAGTGTTGTAATTCTGGGAATTTAAGAGAGAGACAAAGAGGTATTAAAGTGGTGGGAAAGAAATAATCACACCCTAGTGGCAATTCCTGTTAAGTCAGTAAAATCAGTCCTAGCTCAATGAACACCATGGCCTTCAGCTGCAGATATTACATAGCCAAAATGTGGCTAGTACCTCATAAAGCACAAAAATGTTTAAGTTATTGCCTATGTAATCCTGCATTTATGAATTCACAGAATGCTACAAATGAGATGGATGCCTGTCACTATTCCAGGATGACTCCGAACAGCAGAGCAGACAAGAGGCAACGGGCACAAATTTAAATGCACGAAATTCCATTTAATCATAAGCAAAAATCTTTTTACTGTGAGTATTGTTGAACACTAGCACGAGTTGCCCAGAGAGATTGTGGAGTCTTCCTCTTTGGAGATATTCAAAACTCTAATGGAGGTGGCCCAGAGCAACCTGCTCTCACATGGGGTTGGACAAGATGACCTCCAGAGGTGCCTTCCAGCCCCAGCAACTCTGTGATTCTGTGTGAGAAGGTATCTGACATACAGAATAAAAGACCGGGTCCAGCAATCTCTTCTGCAATCAATGTTTTTTTTCAACCATAAGTGAACACGGGGAATTCGAGGAAAGCACTCACATATAACGAATTACTTACAGGTGTTAATTTTTTTGCAGGATGAGGATCGGTTTGAGACTTCTAGAGGCATATTGAAAATAATGTGATATTGACTGACTCTCTCAGGACAACCTGCAATTCCAGAGGTGTAACAAATGAATAAGATAACCATTCTGCAAAAAGAAATTGTTCCCTTGTAACAGTGTAAATCAGAAATAACTTCATGCAAGTCTGTTAAGATACACAACTATGAAACTGGGTTAGTGTTTAGCATCTTTCTGCAGTGCAGAAATTGTCTCTTTGTCACCCAATTCAGTGCCCAACGTAACGTGGATCTTTTAAAGCCCTGGAAGAGCAACTGACATCTCTCTAAGAAAATGACACCCGGGCATTGGGATCAGCTCCAGGGCTTGCTTCCCAACTAGTGGATTTAAATACGTTTGCAGTCCAGATGAAAGGGCGAAGGATAAATGCATGCCTCTAGGGACTGGATGTCCCCAGAAGAGCAGGTCTTACAGCACCTTTCTGTAGACATAGCTGAAGGACCACTGATGCTGCCTGAGTGAAAGGAAGATAAAGGTTTTCTGCTGTTGTGGTTCACTGATCAGAGATGCCTGGCTTTTTGCTAGATGGGAACTGAGAATTGATTGGAGATTCCACATTAGGTGGCTGACACCACGGGGAAGGATACTACAGAGGCAAGACCAGCCTTGCACCAACTTTTCCTCAGAGTTCGGTGTGATCAGAGTGCTGTCTGATCTCGGTGACCGCCCTCAAAAAAAAAAAAAACAACTGTGGAAGGATGGTTATCCTGCTTTTTCTGTCATGTCTTTCTTGTATTTATTATCAAAAAAAGGATGATCTTTAGGGCAGAAACTAGGCCTATATTTGCACAGTTTCAAACATGTAACCCACCACCAGGTATGCCAAAATAAATAAGAATTCAGCATATAGTTCATTTATCATTAGTCAGTGGGAAAGGGCGGGGGGAACATGGTGTTTACAGATATGCAAGATCTCAAAAAATGAATACTAATGTAAATTATGTCACATCAGTGCTCAGGGAAAATGCTGCTAAGAAAAATCAGAGCAAAACCCCAAATGACATCAGTAACAAAAGCATCAGACTGTTTCTGTGTAGAAAAGAAAAAAGAAGTAAGGATCTCTTTCCCTTGCTTATGGTTTTAAGAGTGGAAAAGCCTTTCACCTTACTTAAAATCACAAGATGAATGGAAAAAAGCCTATAAAATCATTGTTACACAAATAATTATTTTATTTCATTTTGTACATACACATACCCTTCAACAATTTATCTAATTCTTTAGGCAATGTGAATATTTGTTGCAAGTTGCTTATCTCACCAATATGAAATGGAAGCAAGACTTATGCCCTTGAGACATGAATAACAATAATAATATTGAACATATGACTCAGTCCACCAGGGCAATAATTTGGTCAGGATTAAAGAAATAAAATCAGAATTCATAAAGCACTGAGAGAAAAGCAGAGGACTCAACTATGTAGTCTGCAAAATATGCTTCATGTTTCTATGCAGATTTCAGTTTAGCTCTCAGTTATTTAGCACATGGAAGTCTTAAAAAAACACCAACCCATGGTGTAAGTAACAGCTGTGCGGTAGCTGAAAAACTGGGGGCTATGTTCCGTAAAAGTTGGCTATAACATTAAACAGCAGGTCCTGATATCCCTCAAGTACTTTTTTATGAATTATCTCTTGAGATTTTTAGACACCTGGACTCTTTCTCTCCCTGAGGAAATAGAAGTGACCCAAAGTGTATAAAGTGTGTGCATCTCCTGACAGAGACCAAAACTTCCAGCTGTGAAACATTCACAGGCAAACATCAGCCTGGTTATCCATGACTGAACAAGTGCACGTGCCAACAGGTAGATCATCTGTTTTCTTGTCAGGTTTTTTTTTTCAATTTCAATTCTTTTCAAGAAGCACTTGTCACAAATATGCAACAAATTAATTTTCCATATAATATTTTATAATTAGTTAATACATATTATATTATATAGAAATAGATTATAATGTTATGCGTTATATTCCATAGATTACAGGATTAAACAAAACACATTATATCAGCTAGCCTCAGCAAAAACAGCAGTTTGGACTAAACTAAAATTTAATCTTAAAGGGTCTTGCTGATATAAGTGGATTGAGGTTTACACGTAGTACATGCTAGTCACCGGTAAACTATTTTTCATTGTTTCTCACACACTATTTGCAGGTGAGATGTGTGAGCATGACAAGCAACTTTGCAGTGCCAAAAATACAACATCTTGGGGGAACTGACAGATTCCATGCCAGAATCCATGATTTAATAAAATAGCTTGCACTTCCTTGTATTAGTGTTCCAAGGGGAATACAGTGCCATAATACAAATTCATTTTTCACATATCCAGCATCACTCCCTGCCAAGCATATTTCTTCTCTCAAGCTGACATCTTCTGTACTTGAGAACATCAAAAGGGACAGTAAAAAGCATTTGCTAGATCGCATTTGCTCAACAAGCTTTCTACAGGCTTCATTCTGAAGCACAAGTCTGCAAAAAGCTCTTGTTTGATTCAACTGAACAGCCTACTTTGCAGCTCTAACTCTGCTAGTTTAACTGTGTGACTCAGCCAGCAGCAACAGAACAGTTTGGATGCCACCAAAATGAGATTCACCAAAGTAAAAATTTATATCTCTCCTTCTTTTTTTACTTTTATTTTTACCACTGCAAAACTAAAAGACACCGTTACTGTCAAATCTATCTTTACGTTTTGCCCCCCAAAAAAGTAAAATTCCCCTGAGGCTGGGATCACCTCTGGGTGTGACAGTCAATCAAGTGAGTAATAAAGAGGATTAATGTCATTTCTGTCACAGAGGTGAAGTAATCTTGGAACACGAACATCTGGGTGAACTTCCACTCCTGCACAAACTTTCCATACAAGTTAGACACTCCACCAACATTTCAGAGGCTTTGACCATATCAATTTAATTAGAGCCATAAGAGTGCCTCCAGGCACTGCAATTCTACACTTCATGTCATTTAAGTGTTAGACAGATCACTAGCCTTAGTTTCTGACCATGTAAATAACACCGTCCCAAGTAATCTCCAATGGGCAGGTTGTGGGAATTAGCCTGGGCCAAGTATGGATGTGACCGCTTCACTTTATTGGGTGAAATAGTTCAGTTCTAGGGGAGTGTGTCATTTTCTGCCAGCAGGTCTCGGCACCTTCTGGACATACTCAAATCACCTGTATAAATGTAGCTGAAGAACTGACTCATTCTTAAACCTGATGAAGTAATGAGGACTTTTGCCACAGAAGCTAATGGGCTGTGATTTTAGGTACAGACTTCATAGAATCATAGAACAGTTTGGGTTGGAAGGGACCTTAAAGATCATGCGGTTCCAACCCCTCTGCTATGGAGGGGGGCACCTCCCACCAGACCAGGAGTTTCACAGTGAGGATATATGCATGTAGCTCCCATCTAGCACTGCCATGCAGAGATCCCACCACCCCGAGCCCAAAGCCTAGTGCTGCTGCTTCTAATCCCACTTGGTGTCCCCACACACCTGCTATAGCTGGTTGTGGATTAATTGAAGGCTCGTAGCCTGCAGCACCCAGAGCATGAAATAGGCAGTGATCGTCCACTGCAGCAGAGGAAACATCCCATAAACACGCACGTTCCTCACCAGCAGCCTAACATCAAGGATCCTCCCGCATTGCTGGACCGAGCCCCAGGTGTGCTGGTGATCTGGCCTCAATAACGGAGATATGGCTTAGCTTTCATCCCCGTCCTATGGCCACACGAGAAATATTCAGACACTGGATTTCTCAAAGCTTGAAGGACCCACACGCACCAGCTTTCTGTTCTGTAAAACCAAATCACCCACACTTCCCCACCGTGATAATGTGCTGTGAAACCAAACTCAAACTGTTTCCAAGACATTCAGATGCTGTGTTCACCCGCAGCATGTAAGTCTTTACATAAATAAAATCAATTTATCCAATGCTGTGGAATGAAGCTACTTGACATCAATGCCAAGGAAACATCTTATGAATGACTAGATTTTGCAAATTAGAAAGGAATAAACTCCATTAAAACATGGCTATCACAAATTGTGCCGCATTTATTTGACAAGTTATAGCTCAGTAATCTAGCAGATATGCTGTAGTACATTTCATAAATGCAATTAAGCCTTAGTAGTATGAGACCTCACTACAGCATCTGCTATTAAATCCTTACTGAAGGCTGTAAAAGAGAGACAAGGATTTCTTTTCTTTTCTCCCTCTCTTTTTTTTAGAGATTATAAAGTGAACTGCTTAATGAAGTGCAGATTATCATTATTTTACTGAACATAACCATGACACAATATTTACACATAATTAATTTATCTCTGACTTTCCCAGCCATAAAGAAGCTCAGAACACAGGGGAAAAGGATGAGAAAAAAGAAAAGAAAAAAAAAAAAAGAGAGAGAGAATTTAAATTTCTTTGCTATCTTTTATGGTAAAATGGAGGGAACCCTGGGGAAAAATATCCAAAGTTAGTTGCTGGTTGTACAGTGATCACAGTGATGCTATATATGGCTCTCAACAGCAGGCTCAGAAGTCAGAACTCTGCAACAGATCTGTACAACGGTGCACAGGGGGAACCCAGCTGATAAGGAAGCACTGCAGCCAGGCCCTGGATCAGGCCAGCATGTTCAGCTGGCCAATTCCTTTGGCATTCCAGTCACTCATCCCTATTTATGAAATTGGCAGTATGAGAAGAGATCTGTTTTTTTGTCATATGAGTATCTCCTCTGCTGCCCAATCCACTGGATAATCAGAATCAATAAGCTACTTCATGAGCATCCCCAACTCCAATTACCGCTGAAGAAATACAGAAGTTGAATCAAAACTTATGAATATCAAGAATGAAAACTAAAACAAACTAATATTTCTCTTATTTACCTTCTGGATCAGAAAATTGGGATTAGAAACTGCATGAAGAATATAAATAAGAAGTTCACATTGAGTCTCTTGACCTTGATGCTCCTCAGAACCTGCAAGATATCTTTAGCGTCCCCAAAAATGCTGTTGTCCCAAACGTGTTTAAGGACTGTCATCCCTGACTCTCTGTTGAGAGCTAGTAGTAAACTGAAGTTCTTTTTCACCTTTACACTTTAAATACTGAAAGTAAATTCATGTCTGTATTTAAAGACCTTGGTACCGAGATATAAACCTCACCCCATCAGACATCAGAAAAAATTTCATTCACAGCAGGCTATATCAAACTGTAAGTAGTTTAGCAAAAAAATCTGTTAGGTGTTGAATTTGCCTTTCATAAAAACATTGCTCCACATCTGGCTAAATCCTAATTACAAACCAAGTCTACTTGGTAGTGAGTTAAAAACACAAATCATGATTAAATGTCACATTTATGATTTATAAGACACATTTATGGGAAGGGTGGATCTCTGATTGGATTGCCAGGGAGTAAATAGACAAATCAAAACATATTTATTCTGAAATGAGCATTGTTTTTTAGGGCAGAGGCAACATCAGGGTGAGGCCCGTTGATTTCTGAGTACCAGCTGACCCTGTGCAAATATCCTGAGAGCTTTTTAGCTGAAGGAAGAAGAGGAAGAATCACATGAAGTCAAACTTGAGAAAAGGTAGCTATCAGTTGTGCGATAGTTGTTTACGGTTGAGCATCTGTCTCTAAATACAGCAGCTATCCTATTATTCTTTTATTTTCAACAGAATATATTCTTTATGTTTGCCTTAAGTAATAGTGATGTCAGTGCTGTAGGAAACCGATAGTCCATCCCTCAGTCAGACAATTTTAACCAGAGGGACCAGTCCACTCTTTAGGCTCTCAATACCGCCAACACAAGAATAAAGGTCTCCAAGATGCTGCAGTGTGCTCCTCCACTAATCTGCAAGGCATAGTTTAAAAGTCAGTAAAGTAGGATATGAGTTTTGAAGCCACACGTCTGAGTAGCGAGCATTAAACACTCTCTTCAGTGCATTTAGCAGGAGAGCAGGAAGACCATCTGTATAGGTGAGGAAAACTGCCTTCACAGCAACTACTCCTGTGCTTCATCTCCCTGTCAAATGTCTCCTCCAGACTGCTTCATTATTTTTCCTTGCCTGCTTATTTGCTTCGCTCAGCCATCCCTCCTGTAGCTAGTGAGCAGGGTTACACCACCAGCAGCAACACTGCTCTCCAGCTGAGCAGAGAAGGGCAGTTCCTGCACTCCTTGGCCCATCCCCAATTCTGCATGATGGAGAAGACAGAATGAGACAGGGGAAAGAAAACTCTCTCAAACACTCAAGGGAAGGGAGAAATGAGCAAAGCTGCCTCAGAGCTATTGGGCCATCTGCTCTCCCTGGCCTAGCTCTGAGAAAAGTGCAGGCTCACAGCTAGAAGGGGAAACAACACTAACTCCTTCACCTTCTGAAGCAGGTCTGATTCACTGCTGGAGGCAACTGATCACCCAGGAACATTGCTTCCTGTGAAGGAAAGACATTTTAAGGTCTATAGATTCCTGAATTATCTTGTAATTCCTTTAATCTTCACAAACAAAGAAATGTAAACCAATGAACAATCCTGCAAGAAAAGGCAAACAAAAACAGCCAAACTGGCTCTCCATCAGCTGATCTCCTCCAGTTCAACGGGAACATAAAGTTTTTTGATTGGTCTTGTTTTGTTTTTTACATATGCACAGAGATTTATTTCTAGCGCTACAGAGCTGAAGGTACAATTTTCACTATGTGAAGTCCCGAGCTAGTTCCAGGAACACAGAAGAGCAGGTCATCACATTATTATTGCATAGAATACTTCATGGAGGACAAACTAAAAGTACAGGAGGAAAAAAAACTATGCACACTTTTTAAAAAGGTTCTCCCATTCAAAAGCATGAAGATTGAATAGGAGGTTATGAACTGGATATTTCTAGTTTCCATCTGATTCTTGAATTTTGCAGACATAAGCAGGATAATAAAGAAGGAGGAGATGAGGAAATAATGTCAGCTTCTAAAAACCACATTGTTTCTTCTTGTCTTGATTTACACAGAAATCTAAACATAATAATGTATGGATTCCCTTAATTGTAATTAACAGGGCACAGGTTGTGATTCATAAGGGTATAATTACTGTATTTTTCCAGAATACAAATGAGAATAACTTTGAAAGAACAAGGAAAAACTATCACAAGCAAAACTGAATAGAAAGAATGTAGAGTACTATTGCAGCTCAACAAAACCCGAGAATGCTAATTATAAATCACGCAAATGCACAGGGAAGTCCAGTTCACTCATACTAATTAAAGGATGTCTTCATGAACAATCTAAAAAGCCAGCTGAAATTAAATTTCCTTAAAGGATTAAAGCTGCAAAAGCAATGGAAATACTTAGACCAGAACAGCAAACTGCCAAAGGCACATGATGTTCCAGAGCAATGCAGAAAAGAGAAACATGTCAGAAGCATTTATTTTTGAATTCCTCATAAACAAGCCAAATTGGAAGGCAAGGTACTTTCAGTTTACCCCAGCACACAGTGTTCGCAACCCTTTCCCTTCTTTCAATTACTATACACCATTAGTACTCAGTGAATTAGATTGTTTCAGATAAATTAGGAAAGAATTCAGGTGTTAAAATTAGACCCACTTAAATAATTCTTTTTCAGCTGGAAGACTGAAACTGTACACCATAATGTGTTCTGTAACCACTATTCCACTTTTCAATAATTAAATATTCATTGGGCTACAGATAGAGACAGACTGACTCGGCAAGCCTAAGGGTTCAGAGATAGGAGATCAAAGCTCAAACCTTTGCTCCAAATAACGCTCAAAAGAGAGCCAAATGTGGGATTCCCTCTGTCCCAGGGAATGCCTAACTGCTTGATATTTGGGACTATGAAGTGAGGCAACACTGTTATTTCAGCTCCTGAGAGCAAATCAGATACCTCTCCCAAGGAACTGAATCTTTTAACAGTTGAACTTCCTGTATATATAATTTCAACACATTATTGACGCTACTTCTAGCCTAGTAAAACAAATTGGGTCATGGAACAGACTCAAGCACTGGTCCATAACTATCCATTCTGTTTTACAGATAGCATGCGTCCTGGTTTGATATTACCTCTGCCAAAAATTGGTTAGTTTAGGGGACAGAGCTAGACAGACCCTAGACAAGGCTCCCTCTTGCAGGAGAACGAGCATATTTAGCTGTAGGGATGCAACCCATGCCATGGAAGGCCAGCAAACAGGCTGCAGTAGAGATACAACTTGGGAGGCCACAGCATCAGGCAGATTACTTGGAAGCATCAGAAACAGCCAAGTAACTGGATCCCACCACACAACAACATATTCACAAGGAAAATGTCAAAGAGCACTGGAAGGATTTTGCTGTTAAAAGTTCCACCAGCACTGAAACTTGGGGACTTCAGAAGACAACGGTAACAGAAATTTGCCCAGACTAGAGTCTTTAATTGTAAGCAGTCATCCTCAGCAGAAAGGAAAGGGGTCAGGAGATCCTCATGGCCCATAACTGCTGGTTCTGAGGCACCTGATGTGCTCAAGAGTTTTCACACAACTAAAGGAGAAAAGAATTACTACGAAATTAATAGAGATGTAACATAAAACCGGGGAGGGAAAAAAAAAAGTACAAAAAGAAGGCCAAAGGAGACTTTGCAAATGATGTGGCATATGATACCACACATGGAACCTCGCCTGAGCTAAAAAAGACTATTGCAATTTGCAGAGGCTAGATAAACTCCTAATAAAAATGAGATTGTAATTTGCGTCAGAAAGAATATAAAACAGAGAAAGAATAGTTACAATTATTAGAAACAAACCTTGATAAAACAAACTAAAATTTACCAGTCAAAAGAAATTACCAAACGGAATGGGGCTTATCACAAATTACAGCACTTTTGCATGAGACAGTATCCAAAACACTAAAAAAAAAAATTTAAAAAAGAGACCTGAGGCAGTAAGGCAGACGGAGTTCAAAGCAGTAGCACAGCAAAAACAACACAGTTGCATACACTGTCAAAATGAAAATAAGCCAAGAAAATGCCCAGGAGATACAAAAATTTTGCAAATGCGGCCAGCAGATCCACAGCGTAGACAAGCAAAAACACAGTCTTTTTTGATCAGCATTTTTGTAAGAGTAATACACAATGTTGTGAAGAAAGTAGGCAGACAGAAGACAAAATAGACAACAAGAGGATCTCAGCTGATAGCTCAGACATTCATGAACTGCCACTGTTTCATAAATATCTGATAGTCTGTGTGTGTATGCTGGGAAACTGCAGCAAACTCAGGCCTGGACACTGGCATTTAATGTTATCAAATTGGACAAAATGGCAACACCCCCTCATAATCCCAGAGGAAATCGCATGAGGGCCCATTCAGCCTACAGCTTGCATTTGGAACATCTCAGAAGGTACTAACCACAGCAAGATGAGAAAATAGCGGTGCCAGGATAACAGGATTCGCAAGCTCTTAATATTTAATTTTCTAGAAAAGCCAGCAAGCCCAAGCAAGACCACTTTAAAAATTAATCAGGCAACATTTGTGAGCTGAAGTCAGGAAGCTACTTGTATGTTCTTGAATGGGCGTGTTATATTCATTTGATCTTCATTTAGTTTTGTACTTTTACGGATTGACCTCACCAGACAGAACCTGTGAGAGGTATTTTGAGGCTCCTGTTGGCATATGCAGCCACGGAAACAAGAAACAAATACGGTCTTTTTCTTAAAGGCAAAGAAGAAAGCCTGAACAGCGCCCAGATGAAAGCAGCTTCAGAAGCTGCAGTAGTTCATACAGTGACTACACAGGGCTCGGGGCTTTCCTGGAAGCTGGGAAATAGCAATGGCAAGGGCCACCTACTAGCAGATTCCCTGCATTAGCAGTGTGACAGACTCAGTATGACTGCAAGAATGTTCTAAGGAAACTCTATTGAGAAAGAAAGAAATTCGCAAACAAACAAAAAAAAAAAGCGCCTTGCAAGTACTCTACAGCCACTTTAAAGTAGTTTAGAAATTAGAGAGTAATGAAGTAATGATTGTAACAAAGTAAATATCCCTTGTGGAACAAAAAGGTTTTGAGTTTCATGAGAAGTGTGCATTTCTAAAGGGTCTTTCTTGGTTGCAGTGTCTCTCGGGACAGCAATTACGGCTAAATTCGTAGCAGCAATGTCCTACAGACTAATGGATGTCTGGCCTGAGAAATTCAAATCTCCAGTCATTCTGATAATGGCTTCTGCTTATTTCATTATAACCTCTGTATTATAATGAATCTCAGAAGCTATTTTAGCATCCACCACATTTTTCAAACTGCCACTAGTAAAGGATAAGCAGAAGAAATTTCCAGTGCATGAAATCCAGACACCTACATTCCAGAAAGTTCCAAATAGGAGGAATATTCCTGGCTTTTCTGTCTTTAGAAACAATGAGCATTGCAATAAACAGTTATGGTTCCTACTGATAGATAAGAATAGCAGTTATTGAACCAAAATTCACTCATTTGCAGTTAATGGAAACTATAAGAAAGGCAAAACCAGGGATCTTTCAGTATTTGTGAGTCTTTCATTCTTTAGTTTCTTTATTTACTCAAGAAAGCAGCTTGTAATTGTAAAATCTGGTAGCTATTTGAGAATGATGGAAGTAATTTCTGAATCAGGCTGCAGAGGATTCATTTCACTCTATTTTTATAGCATCTGAATGCTTTTCGTAATGTTATACAATATGACATTGACTATTTGTTTATTCATCTTCTGCCCTGGAGTCCAGTGCAGTCTTGTACGGCTCACACAGCATATATAAGTGTGGTTGTACATTTATGCTAGAAAAGGTGGTGCAATGGATGACAAGAATTTAATTACTGTGGACAATACGTTCAGGTATTCCATTCACGCCTCTAAGAAAGTGCAAGGTCATGCTCAGGCAGTATATAACTATATTATAGAAATAACTACTATTTCATAGGAAAAAACTGAGCAAAAGTTATCAATCATCTCCATCCTTTACTGATTACCAAAGCATCTTTAAGCATAGCCCCTGCAAGAATTTTCTCTTGCAAGTATTTCACCTTGCATGGTTTTACTGTTTCTTCAAGCATAAATATAGCAGTGTTTGTAAACAAAGTATAAAAGGCACTAATTTTTTGCCTCTTAAAAATATTGGCAGAATTTCAATATAATACAGTCTGACTTCTATTAGCACTGATCCGAGGAAATAATTTCCAAGTTCAGCCTTTAGTAACACTATGATATCCCATTTGTATGCAAGTGAATTCCAAGACAAAGTGTTTTCCTTTTTCACAAAAGAAAGTTATACTAATGTTACTGTAGAATATAATATTAAACCATCATACATTTTAGCTCAGGAGGTTATTTAAAAGGAAACTACTGAGTCATATTACGCATTTTTACCCCTGTTACCTTCTTCATTTTGGATTACAGTTTCTAAATTTTAATTTAAGATAACTTTCAATTACTTATTAATAATGTTAAAATGTGAGTCATGAACTGTCTGTTGCTCTATATATGCTAATGTCAGCATAGACCAAATTCTGGCTTCATTAACTTTCCTATATCTCCAAAATCTCATCCCACTATAATGTCTTAAAGTCACTGTTATAAACTGGGAGTAGAAAATGCAGGCATCAAATTCAGTGCCATGCAGCGAAGACCATAATTCAATCTTCCAGCAGATAAGACTTCAGTTTTTCACTGACCTTATCCACTAAAAACAAATTTAAAAAAAAAAATCCTGGAGTGGCTTTATCTGACCAAATGTGTAGCATCAGAGCTGGCTACCTTTGATTCCCCTTATAGTCACTGGAGAGGTGCAATTAATTTGACTGATTTTAGATGTCTACTTCAGGGTGAGATAAATAGCACCCTTCCTAAAGAGGCCTGTTTTGTTCTACTGAGCACGTAGGTAGCCTCAAGTGACTGACTCCAATACAGATATTGTTGACTACTAATATTAAGTGACGTGAGTCTCTCTTGCTCATACCCAGCTTCTGGGGTGATACAAAGAGCATCACAAAAGACATTTAATAATAGTCATTACAAAGAGTACAATCATCCTCAAACCAAAGCACTACATAAACTTAGTTTTTGCTTTTGCTTCCTACCCTTTTACCCCTGGGAAGTTGCCCATTTCTTCTGTCTTTATTCCACGTTGTAAAAATGCAATGGCACCAAATTCACTACAGCAGTACAAATGATGAAATATCTGGATAATTACCTTAGTTTTAAAATTTTGGAATCCAAAAATTTTAATCATAAACCCATTATTTTCTAGGACTTGATAAAGATACTGGAGAATTTTTAGCTTTTTGCAAAATAGTTGGGAAATGAGAGGAAATGACAGCTCTCCCACCCGAGAGCGAGCCAGAGGGCTTACTGGCAGCAGAACCCATCACCTGCCCTTCACACCTCCCTGGAGCCTTCAGAGAGACAACAGGCACGACCTGAACATGCAGACTTTTGATATAAGGAAAACCTTCTCACCCCCTGGAAGATGTTGCCCTTAAAACTGGTGGAATCTCCACCCTTGGAGACATTAAAAACTTCACTGGACAAAGTCCTGATCTAATTGAGGGGTGGAGCAGAGAGTTGGAGCAGAGAACCTCCAGAGCTCCCTTTTAATGTCCATAATTCTGTTGCTGTACTGAGCAGTCATGCTGTGGAATGGTGACTTGACATTATGAAAAGAAAGCTCAGAAACATCCCATAACTACATTACACTTCCTCAATGAAATAATTTGCCAGATTAAAAAAAGTTCTGATTTACGCTGGCATGTGAAAGTAGATTAAATGTATCAAACCTGATAATGATTTTACAACAGTTCATCTGTAAAATAGTAGCATTTAACACGAGACAGTTCACAGTGGAAAGGGAAAGCACAGCCCAACAGTGATAATCTGTTATTGAAGGTGAAGAGTTTAACCTTGGTATCTTTGCTGATATTAGTAAGACCACAGAAACAAGCTTTGACATAAAAGTCTAGTCTGCACAAAAATTTGCCAGACCACAGCAACCTTTAATAACATTTTGTGAAATTTACATCTCATGCCATTCCAAAGAATATTTCTTTTGAGCAGAAATGAAATGATGGTGCTTTTATGGAGGTGATTCTGCCCCTCTACTCTGCTCTCATGAGACCCCACCTGGAGTACTGCGTTCAGCTCTGGAGCCCCCAACATAAGAGGGACATGGAGCTGTTGGAGCGCGTCCAGAGGAGGGCCACGAGGATGATCAGAGGGCTGGAGCACCTCTCCTACGAGGACAGGCTGAGAGAGTTGGGGCTATTCAGCCTGGAGAAGAAAAGGCTCCGGGGAGACCTTATTGCAACCTTCCAGTACCTAAAGGGGGCCTACAGGAGAGCTGGGGAAGGACTTTTTACAAGGGCATGTAGTGATAGGACGAGGGGGAATGGCTTCAAACTGGAAGAGGGCAGGTTTAGATTAAACATTAGGAAAAAATTTTTCACTTTGAGGGTGGTGAGGCACTGGAACAGGTTGCCCAGAGAAATTGTTGAGGCCCCATCCCTTGTTCAAGGCCAGGCTGGATGGGGCTTTGAGCAGCCTGGTCTAGTGGAAGGTGTCCCTGCATACAGCAAGGGTGTTGGAACTCGATGATCTTCAAGATCCCATCCAACCTAAACCATTCTATGATTCTATGATTTAGTACCCATAATCATTAACTATTCTTTAGCTTCCTATACAAATCATTTTCAATGGTAAGAAAAGTTTTTCCTTCTGGAAGAAAGCACAGAGGCTTTAGAATAATGGTTTTTATTTGATGGACAGACTTTCTCTTAGTGCACTCAATGACTTTTCCATACATAGGTCTCTGACAACATTAAACAAATTCAAAAAATAATGCTTGTGTTTCTTCTGTTTTTCTATTTGCTAATACAGTTTTGTAAACCTTTGACCCTGACTGGAGAATTAAATACACTGCTTAGTCAAACATTGCAGCGCTTTACATATTTTGCGTATCAGCGATAAGATTTTTAATGTGCACAATTAAAAGACAGGTACATCTTTGCAAAATAGGGGGCTATGCCAATTCATACGAAAAGAATGGATGGTCTTCGTCCCAGTGAAATTCAACCCCACTGATTTTGTAGAAGAATTTTTCCACATGGCAACATTGGACAGAACAAGCTGGATCCCTTTAATGACAACCAAAAATACTGCGCTGGTATGCAGCTGTAAAAAAAAACATGCATCAGCTTCTGCTGGAAAAAAAAAATCATGCTCCATTTACATCTTTTGTATTACTTCTTTACAAGTTATGAATTATAGATGATTTCTGTTTCTTCACTTGCCCTTACTGCCATTGACATTTTTCTGTAGCTCTGTAGTTGTATTTTCATTATGTTTATTGACAGCAAAAGGTTTTCTGTTATTTTAATCTTTCTTGCTTCTGGATGAAAGAACTGTTCAAACCATGAAGAAGACACAGAAAAATCGACTATTCAGAAAGAGGAAGTCAAATGTTCACTAAAGTATGTAAGCCACAAAATTTAGGCTCAAAAGTACAATACTCCTAACAATAGAGTAGAAAGTGCTTACTGCCTAGGAGCTTAGAGTGGTTGAATCATCAGGAAAGAATGTAAGATGACCACTCGGTGATCTGGGAAATGAAAGACATTCTAAGAATAAAAATTATGTTCCAGGAATAATACATATATGTATAAATTAACAAAAAAAGAAAAAAGGGAGAATGAAGAGACACTGAAAGATGTGCATCAAAATAATAAGCATCCTTGTTTTGGGAAGACCAGGGATACAAGTTCATGTGGGTTTTATGATTTTTCTCTTATGATATTTTTTCTGAAATAATCACATAAAACAGAGAACTGAAGCTCAGGAAATAGTTTATATTTTCTTATCTATTCTGGAATCAAAAAATTCTTACTGCAGCACAATAAAAAGTAACAGATTCTTTGTTGATATAAACTGGCTAATTAAACCAGTAGGGCTCCCAATCTTTACACAGCAACCCATTCTTACATGTTAGATGTGAACTATATTTTATTTTAACGCTAGCTTTATTTCCATCAATCCAACTGGGCATAGACTGGGATTTTTTTCAACCTTCAAGTGAAAACAATAAACCTTTCCAACTTACTGTGAAAAATTACAGAGGTGATTTCAAAGTAGGATTCAAGTCATGAAGTATATTTTGAACTCTCTTCATTAAGCTTGAACAAGTAATCATTGCAACATCCACCTGCAAATATTTATTACAGCGATTTACTATGAGCTGAAAAACATCATTAGTATTTTTGTAACCTCTTGCTAGATATCTTTAAAGAGCTCCATCATAGGCAATCTGTAGAACAGAGCATGAGAGTAAGGATAATTACCAAGAAGAGAAACATTGGAGTAATTGAATGCTGTTTGAGACATTAATATAGCAACAGACAATAAACATATTTCTCTGCCTTGTTTCTTCACTGAAAGCACACCTATGTACATGTTAGCTGTGTGGGTAATCCTATTGGCTTTGGTGGCATAGAGCTATTTGACTGAAGACAGTATATAGATGTTCATGAAATCTCATTTTCTTAACTCTTTTATGCAAATTTCTCATCTTCATTTGCAATATTAAAAGAAACACACTGCTCTATGAAGTATAAACTACTACCTTCAGTAGGCTTTGAAATGTCTCCAAATTAACAAAAATATTCTCACTGTCTTTGATAGACAGTCAATTAAAAATGTAATGTGCTGATCCAGTAAGGTACTGAGACTTCCTTTGATTCTTTGGAAAGGAAGGAAACTATAATAGTTATTTTGGAAGTTGTCATTATATGTGCAACAAAATGCCTATGAAGCTCTACATCTGATATAAGAGAAGCAACAGACCCAATAAATTACCTTTGACAACTTTGGGATTTTATGCATTTGCCCATAACTTTTCTTCCCCCAAGGAATCAGCACTTGCTGATCTAAAATGTCTTGAAAACTAAAATGAGAATTTACTCACAAAATGGCAATTTAGGCTCTCATGCTATTATCCTGAATGGTTCATCACCTTGATTGCTTAGAGGGAATACGGCATCTACAAAAGTTCGGAGACAGCTTTTTGATTTAATCGTAAAAAATTCCAAACAAAATTTAGGCCTTGAAGGAACTGCTTTGTGGATACACATGTGCATACCTTATTAATAAAAACAGCCAGTGATCATGGCCTGATGCTGTGCAATGCCAGGAACCTACATCTGCTACGCCTAAAATGATTAAAGTGAAGAGTGTCTCAGCACATGGAACAGAAAGAGGGAAAAAAAAGAAACTTTGGCTAGATATTTTCTTTATTTTTTTTCACTTGTCTTTGATCTTCCCAGTATTGGCCCTTCCACTGGTCTTTCTTTGAGGTTTCCACATTCCCTATCCACTATGTTTTTCTCATTTATTTTGAGCATGGTCATATATGATACTTTCCTTAACTGTTTTTGGGGATTTTTTTGCATTCTTTTTCCTTCTTCTGAACCTTTAGCCTCCGTGCCTTCTCCTCACTTAAAATGAAATTAGTGTGCAATTTTTCTTCTTTTTTTTTTTTTTTTGCCTTGACTTAAGAGTTTTTAATTTCATTTCCCTGGAGCCTTTTGTTTTCTCTATGCCTCCCTAAACACCATCTGCTCAACTAATTTGATTGAACATACGATCCTGGAGCCTGGGTCTCCTCTTGTACCTTTACCACTTTTACATCTCCCAGATTCGATAGAAATATTTTCATTTGCAATGTCATTATTGAGAGCACAACCCTAACAGACGAAACACTGATTTATTAATTCATCCTGTTTGAAGCTGTCCTACTTACGTATTCATGGGACTAGAAAATGACTCTCTAACCTCGAAAAGCAGGAGTTAGCAGTTCCAGTGAATATTCAAGTACTTTATATACAAGCAGAACACTTCCAAAAGGAGAGACAGAGGATATGTCCAACCTGTTAAATAATATGGGGAGAAGGAGCGAGCACAAGCTCTAATCTACAGTGGTTAAGTATTCTCTTGCTGCGTTTGTGGCAATGGCTGGGTGTGCATCAGGGGACTGACAGTATCACAGTATCTTCAGGGTTGGAAGGGACCTCTGGAGATCATCTAAGTCCAACCCCCCTGCCACAGCAGGGACAGCTACAGCAGTTGCACAGGATGGCATCCAGGCGGGTTTTGAATGTCTCCAGTGTGGGAGACTCCACAACCTCCCTGGGCAGCCTGTGCCAGTGCTCTGCCACCCTCAGAGTAAAGAAGTTCCTCCTCATGTTAAGATGGAACTTCCTGTGCTCCAGTTTGTGCCCGTTACCTCTAGTCCTATCACTGGGCACAACTGAAAAAAGGCTATTCTCATCTACCTGGCACCCTCCCCTTAAGTGCTTAAAAGTATTGATAAGATCCCCCCTGAGTCTTCTTTTTTTCTAGACTAAAAAGCCCCAAGTCCCTGAGCCTTTCCTCATAAGAAAGATGCTCCAGTCCCCTAATCATCTTTGTAGCTCTTTGCTGGACCCTCTCCAGCAGTTCCCTGTCCTTCTTGAACCGGGGAGCCCAGAACTGGACACAGCACTCCAGATGCAGCCTCCCCAGGGCAGAGTAGAGGGGGAGGATGACCTCCCTCGACCTGCTGGCCACACTCTTCTTGATACACCCCAGGATGCCATTGGCCTTCTTGGCCACCAGGGCACATTGCTGGCTCGTGGTCATCCTGTTGTCCACCAGGACTCCCAGGTCCCTTTCCACAGAGCTGCTCTCCAGGAGGTCAGCCCCCAACCTGTACTGATGCATGGCGTTATTCCTCCCCAGATGCAGTACCCTACACTTGCCTTTATTGAACCTCATCAGGTTTTTTTCTGCCCAACTCTCCAGCCTGTCCAGGTCACGCTGTATGGCGGCGCAGCCTTCCAGTGTGTCAGCCACCCCTCCCAGTTTTGTGTCATCAGCAAACTTGCTGATGGAACACTCTATCCCTTCATCCAGGTCATTGATGAATATGAATGACCACAGCATGTACCACCCACAATGACACGCAACTGATTAAGGCTTCACTGTCTCTGGCTATCTCCAACCTACACCATCCTTCAACACTGTCCCAGTAAGCTTTGTGGTTTTGAACACCTCTACGTGTTCTCATGCTCCATCGTACCATAAGGTATAGAACATATACCTTAACTTTTCTGCCAGAAAAACACTAACACTGTCCTCATGCTATGTAAGTTACTTTGAAATAAATTCCTGGAAAATAAGAGATCTTGGTTTGAATCCAAACTTTGCATGAGGCAAAAGGATAGAAACGTCTTGAACCAAGCAAACCACAGCAGAAAAAACAGACTTTTTTGGGGAAGTTTCATTGCTCTTCCACCAAAGAGTGTCAAGACAGTAATAAAAGACAGTAATTAGTAATGTATCATTATTGTACTTTCTGAAAGTAGAAAACACCTGGAATAGCTTGCCAAAATTATTATTTGGCATATTTGGATGATTTTTTTAAATACCCTCCAATTACTTCTTTTAGAAATAGTATTCTGCTCTTTTAATTTAAAGTCAACTAGCATTGGATAAAAAAGAAACAGTTTAAACTGCACCAAGTACACAGAAATCAAACAATCTACTTTTTTAACTGATTCAATATTTCTCATTTTCAAGTAATTTTAATTTTACTTTTTAAAGAGGTTTACATGCAGTGTTATTTTTACCCAAAAAAGCTCAAGTTTTTATTTCAGCAAACCACACAAATTCAAGATGACAAAACCGAGAACTGCATGTATATTCAATAATTTACTTCCATTATGTCATAAAACGGGAAGTTAGAGAGTAGAAGAATATTTTCCTTAAGGCAATCACTTAGTGTTTTGACATTTCTAAAATGGGACACTTAACAGCGAGTAATACTGCAGAAAATATCCTCACAGAATAATAATCAAATCAGAGGGAAAATGAGGTGAAGTGTGAAGGTCTCAATGCCATGATTTGTTTAATTACATTTTTTATGAAGCCTTTTTTTCTGCTCTGCCAGGCTGTGTAATTTCTTCACTAAATTTTACATATCAAACTAATTTTACACATTAGATTGGCCACTATAGCCTTCCTCTCAAAAGGTGTAACTTGGTCCTGTTCCTGTCAACCCTGAAATATAAAATGAGAAAGGAAGAATAGAAAGAAACTCAGGAGGGGAAAGAAACATCAATGAAAGATGGGAGAAGGAGGAAAGAAAACGAGGAGATCCAGAAAAGTGGGAGAAAAGCTCAGATAGATGGAGGTAAAGAAACCATTTGAAGGGGGTTCCAGAAAAGTTCCATCTTGCGTAATGGTCCTTGACTAATGAACATTTGTTGCTGTGTTTCAGCTTTGATCTTGGAAGCTTACAAAAGTAGAGGAATAGTATGAATTTCTCACCAGCAGATATTAATTACACTTCATTCCACCCCAGCATACACTTGCCAGACCTTCCTCTCTGAGTGATTTGATGGATATACACTCATGACGAGTGCTTCTGTTGCAATCAGCTGTTCGTGCAGTAACACGTGCAACACAATACTGATTCCTAATACTTATTCATCTTCAGAGGAGAGGATTTAAGGACAATGGAAAAAGGGTATGGTAAGCTGCAAAGTGACTAGGTAGGGTAAGAAGTTACATTTCACATATAGCATGTACTGTTCAAAGTAGGACATACAACATGGTGTTTAGAAAACCACATATAAAACTATCAAAGACAATGTTAAAGGAGCAAGAGCAAAACAAACACTGAAGTTGAGATTAAATGCACTTCTGATTGTGTTGCATGAAGGTTGAATTTCACTGATGAAAGCTTCTATCTGATATGGAACTTGGACCATGAGGCAGCATCTGCAAATTTGCAGGGTATTTTGTAAGTATCTAACATTCTTTTGTCCAGGAAATTATGAACAATGTGCCATTTAATTTCTAACGGTACCCCTTATGAGATCCTTGAATAACTCCATTCAAATAGAAATGTTCCGAGAACTTAGTTTGCCAAGATTTTAACTCCCCTGAACAACCAACTGTATGCTTGAGAATTTTAATCATAAATACCACAGATTAGACTCTAGAAAAAGCTAAGGAGGGGCATATCCACCTTCAGCTGCACAACATTATTCAGGAAGGACTGCATAAGTTCTCAGTCATGATTTTCTCCACTTTCATAGGTATAGCTACAGTTCTAAGACAATTTTCTCCACAGCTTATTTTTCAGGTTTATAGTTCTGTTTTGCCAGATCTGAACTTCTTTTACATTTGTTTCTTCCCTGATTTCTTTGTTTCAGTTTGAACTCCCAAATTGAGGTTTTGTTCCTTCCAATCAGTTATCAATATAAATGCAAGCAGCATCAGAAATTCATCAAGTAGCTGCAACCTTTTTTATTTCTGCCACATCATAAATATATGTCTGGTTGGGTACACATGCCAATTCTAATACCTGCTCCTCTCTACACACTGCATCTTATATATATAGACAGGTCTATCATACATGTTTTCTCATTAAAACCAGAGTTCTTTGTGGAAAATATCCAAGTCTGACTGTAGATTGGATGTTTCAAAGCCAGGCTTCTCCTGCCATGGCCTATTTCATATCACATGCTCCTTTTAAAGATTTCCAGCCTCACAAGTTGCCTTCAGGCATTTTAGCCTCCAACATAAATTTATTTTATGTTGTTTATGGAAAACAGACATTTTATGGGTAGGTATCTGTTGTAACCAGATTTTCATAATGGCCAAGTGCCCAAAGCTGAATGGCAATGCCATGGATTTTGCTTCCTGAGAGATTTAATTTTCATTAACTTTTGCATGATCTTGGGCACATTTCCTCTAATCCAAGGCACTGGCTGAGTTCATAACTAGCAAGTGCTCTGCTAATACATCTTTGTGTCTTTCTGAGCACACACATACACACACAAAACCCAAAACCAAAAAAAAACCCTAAAAACCCAAAAAACAACCACGAAACCCTCAAACAAAAAAAGAGACATTCTAACAAGGTGAAGGAGAGTTACATACATTGTGTAAAGCAAGATTAGTTCTGCTAGCTTGTTCAAACTAACCATGATGATTAAGGAGAAGAACCAGCCAGGTGCAGAACAGGTGGCTCAATTTACCTGAGCTGCCTGATTAGACAAGAGGAACAAAAGGGGGGGAAGCAATGTAGCAAGATACACGCTGACAAGACACCAATTAACAGAAATAACTTAATAGTGTCTAAAGACAAATACAATGCTGTGTATGGAGAACTTTGGCGGGAGTCGGGGAACAATGATGAATGCAAAGAGAATGGAGAACCCACAAGACTTGCATGTAAACATGTGAAGGAAACATTGATAATATCTTAGCTATCTAGTTATTGCCAATAACAAGCACCTATTTGTTATATTTAAATATATTACATGCTAGAATAAAAATTTTATATGTATGGCAAAGTTTATACAGATACATCTAGTAAGGGAAAATAATTGTGGAGAACGTATATGCAGTTAGTTTCACTTTCTAAAGACAATCAAGGTTTTCATATATACAGCAATCAGAGTGATTGTGATGATAAATATTCAAAGACTTCCTGCAAATGCCTTAATATAAATATTACTGAAAAACTACATAATTACATAATGCTTCTAATGTGAGGCTAAGGCAAACTATCACAGGCACTTAGTGAGGACCAGTAGAACTAGTACATCGTTTTGGACAAGAAAATAACCTGTACTCCTGCTTTTTCCTGTATATTTCATTGTTGGTGACTAGTTGTACTTCCTACAGTGTAACTCCTGCTGGCATAACTGTACCTCTCTCTTATATTTTCTATTATAAATACCACTTTTTTTAAGGGGTTCACCTATTCATTCATGGATGAAACATTTTCTTGAGACAGTTCTCACTTAAGAAAACTGCTTTAGTAAGCAAAGCTGCTCCTAAGCTCATTCAAGTTGGAGCCTAGACTACTGTAGTTCTATCTCAGATGCTCAGATATTCTTTTTCTTGTTTATTTTTCAGCTTTGCTGTATCTTCTCCAAAGCCAAAACCCTTAATGTCTCTGTCTCCACGGAATCTATGAAAAGTAATAAAGTATAAGTTTCATTTTTTTTGTTTCTTTTTTTTTCCCCTTCTTCATTTGTCACCTTAACTAAAGCAGTGATCAGCTGCTAGCAACTACCAGTCTTTTATTGGGAAAGTAAAACGAAATGTTCATCTGCCTGAACTCAAGAGGTGCCAACCTTTATTATTCATTACAAAACAAAGTTGTGTACATTAATATCTTATTTTTATTACAGCTTGGCCTTTTTATCAAAATATACCTTCAGTTCTATTAAACAAAAGGAGAATTTAGTAGGAGAAGCCTTTACATAAATATTTACATTGTAGTCTGCAAATAACAGATGGAAGTTCAACATCTAGACTAAAGCCTTTTCTTTTCAGAAAACAGTTTTAAGAATCCTCTTGATTTGAAGATTAAAGAAGGTCAAAAAGAATTATTTGAGATTATCTAAAGAAGGATAGTGTAGAGATGGATTTGCCTGAAATTCTACAAGGAGGCAATTTGCAAAGTAGTTTGATATTCATCTGTCCCTCCAGAATTGAGTAATATTTTTTTTTTTGGGGTTTGGTTTTTTTTTCCCATGAAAAGAGTAAAATAAGGTGTGTGGGTGTGACTGTGTGTGATTCTTTTTGTTTCTGTTTAACAGCAGCACTGGGGTAAGGGAAGACCGGTAAATGTTCATTGTGGTCAACATGTGATTCTTTCAATTGATTATAGTTGCTCACTAAAGTAAAGCATCAGGTGAAAATATTCTTTAAAAAAAAAAAAAAAACAGAATGGTATAATTTTTAGCTTATACCTTTCCATAAATAAATAGGAATAATAATTACTGAAAAAACTATCCCATCTGCATCTGTGTTTTGAGTAACATCACACAAGAATGCTTTTTGAGAATTCTGTCAGAATAATGTTCCATGTGACTTTCAGAAGTACAAAGATGTCACCTAAATCCCTGTTTAAACTGTTGTTTAAACAACTTGAGTTTTTGCATCTAAAGCATCTTCTTGTAATTTTATTTCTTTTATATTTAAGGGGAAAAGAAAATAATCGTAATAAGACCTACAATAGGTAAGTAATGGAATAGATCCATTAACTGAATTATTTAAAATTCAATTGGACAAATGTGCATATTGGTTATGTAAACCAGATGGTACTTCTGCCATATACTACTAGCTCAAAGTATACTTCCCCCACCTCCTTGGCAGGTGATACTGAATAAAATTAGTGATATGCAAAAATAAAAGGCTAGTGTCTGCCAAACCAAGTACATTTTAAAAAGCTAAACTGGCACTCTGCTTCTTTTTTTTTTTTTTTCTAAGAATGTTTATTCTAAGCATATTCATTATACGCTGAAATCTGAAATTTTGAGCTCTTTGGATTTTAGGTGATTAAAAATAAACTACATTTCTGAAAATTCAAATTTAGAATTGTTAGAAGGTCACAGAAACACCGATATGATTTTTTTTCCCCCACAATTAATGCATTGAAGAACAATTTCTATTCTTGATAAGCACAGGTATTAGCACAGCCTTGAATAAGCTACTGCTAATACTGTCCTGAACAATACAATTTTATCAAAGTTAGCAAAATTGAGTAGGTTAGGAAATGTATCTTTTATGTAAATGTTCACAGATAATAATTCTTAGTAACTGAAAGAACTGAAATCTGTCCTACTGCCGTTACTCTAAAAACTCCTACGGTTTCGTGATGCCTCCACAATAACCTGCAGGACCAAAGAACAAACACACGATTACTACTGATGTTATGCATTAGCATTTTCAGGCACAGGTTATGAGTTAAGATCACAGTCAGTGCCCTGGACTCCAGTTCTGATTTGCAATAACAGGGTACACAGTACCACCCACTTTTAAACTCCACGTTGATTTTTTAGTTGTATATTTTGATCTCGTAAGGCGGCTTAGGCTGCAATAATGCATCCATGAGGGGCTGCCTTGGTCTGAGCCTGCTTACGAGTTTTCCCACCCGGTTCCCTACCTGACCACAAGATTTGAGGCTACTAATATGACTTGGTTGGAGATTCAGTGGTAAAATAAGCATATTTAATATTTTTACTACAGGTCAAAACAAAGATTGATTTTTAAGCCACTCAAACACAAACAGCATGTGTGTGCGTGCGTATGCGCAGACTATAATATACTATTCGTATACATAAACACACAAAATCTCTCTAATAAAATCCTGGACCAGAGATACTCTCACATATCAACTGTAATGATCTAGGTAATGTACAAGCCAACAAGAAGAACATCAGTTTGTACGTGTAATTTAATAAAGCATTTGCACCCTCCATTTTTAAGGTTTTTTATTTTTTTTTTTCAGCTACCATCTTTAGCTTTCATTCTGAATCTTTCGGATTTGGTTTGCCATGTATTTGCAAGAAACCTTCTCTGAGTTAACCTCTACTTCTATCTAGCCCTCTCTCTGGAAATGTATGCAGATGAGTAATATACATAGAGCAAACATAAAATAAACTAAAACAATAACAAAAACATAAGAAAAACAAAGTCCCAGTCCTGGAGAGCTTGCAGTAATACAGACATTATGCTTCATTAAGAAGCTGTAAAAATATATTGTCCATCTTCATGCCTTTTCCCTGTAGGATTTTTATTAGTTTTCAAGTTTATGTTTTATAAACAAACCAAAGAATTTGCAAAGGAACAGGAGCATCATTTCATTTTGTCCATTTCATTATTCCCTACACCCTTTTGTACTACAATTTCTTTTTGGAAATTAACAGAGGAAGCCACAAGTAAATAAGACTTACAGAGTAAGCAAAGGTCAGTTTGAACTTCTCTCCAGCTGCAGGTAGCAAAAAAGGTCAATTACTTGAGTTTTTTACTCTAACATCATCTTTAATACAGTGAAGTCAATGAGATAAGTCCTTCTGCCAAGTAGTCATGTTCTCTTATCAACACTGAAGAATTAGAAAGTTTGGGATTTTTTATTTTTTTTTAAACTGCCAAAAATATAAATTAACTTGAGCTGGACATATCTTGAAAAGTATTTCACCTGCTGGTGAAGCACTGCGGTAACTATTATTCCTTTATCTCTGACTAGAATAATCATAATTATTATTGGAACTACCATGAGAAAACAAAGATTTTTTAATTAATCACTGTAACATTTATGCTTAACAAATACAGAAATGCACTGTGCTTTACTCAAGACAAAAGCTGGTTATCTACATTAATCTGCAATTCCAGAAAAGGACGTATCTGTAAGTGGCAGCAATTCAAAATGTCTTTTGAGCAATCTTATTTTTAAAAACTGATGATCAAATAAAAGAATTCAAAAGTGTCTGCAATAAAATTTGTTTAATATACGCTAAATATCTCATTATTTTATGAACCTTGTTAATATTTCCTTATCCCTCAGTAAATTTAGTTTGCTCAGTTGATGAGCAGGTCATAAATTTAAATTTTGAAATTACTCCTACAACTTTTCCAATGTATACACAGGAATAAAATGAAATTGGATTTTAATTTTGATATCAGGAGTACATAATTTTCTACAACAGAAGCAGATGTGCTCATCCTATCTTGCTATTCAGCATGCACCAGTGACCACTTCTGACATGTGAAGTGAATTAGAATTGATCAAAACCCGAAAAACATTGATCAGAAACAGAAAAAAAATGATCAAACACCAGAAAAAAAAATCTCATTGGGTAATTTGTCTTCAACTAAATTTGAAAGGAAAAGACAAGACTTTTAAATTTGTTTTGAAATATAAATATTTTTATTATCCATCTTCATCGTACCTTTTTAAACACTCTAAATGAAACATTATTACCTTACTTGACCACGCTTTCTCACACCAGAGACTATCTGTAAGAAAACCTAATGATTTCTCTTGACCTTCTTGCCTGCCTGAAATTTCAGTCAAACTGACATTTCAAGTTTGGCAGAACCTGGTTTTCCTATGGAAAACAGACCTTTTCCCCAAAACAGTTCTAAGGGAAATCTAGGGGAAAATACCTAAGAGCTATGGGAGAGCATCTCCAGAGAGGGATGTTCTCCCAACATTACCATGAAAACAATGTTAGAATTACAAGGTTATAAATTCATATAACCTTGACTGTTTATTTTAGTAGACTGTAGTTGCTTTAATGGTATCCTCTTTGACATATCAGTCTAATCTTAGAATTTGCAGAAGAAAAGCTCCATGGATGAATCTTTTATAGAAGGTGCGTTTCTTCTAATTTACTTTAGATTTTCACTTTACCATTTTATCAAATTTTCCTCAGTCTTGAACTGAATGACTAGTACAAGTAGAAAGTTTTGTCTATCACCTAGTGAAACACTGCCATACTTTCCACTTTGTTTTCTGTTGATGGAGGCATCAATGACTGGATTGATCTATATCATATATATGTATGTATTTCCCACTAACAGACCTTTAGCCTGACCCACAGGAGAAGGGAACAGGATGAGGCCATTGGTGCCATTTGTGTTTGCGTGAGTGCTGTGCTTTCTGTTGCTGGTGATCTGTGTGTGCAGCTGTTTCTGGTTTTCTGTGTATTGTATATATGTGTTTGTATATGTACCTATTAGGAACAGACGCTGAGCCTCGCTGCTGGCTGGACCTGGGGACAGGGAGGTGTCTCAGTCTCATTTCTGTTGGATTCCCAGATATGGCAGCCCCTAACAATCTCCAAAGGTTTCCTGTTATTTCCCATTTTTGAGACATAGTAACCAGAAAGCAGTACAAATTTCCAGGCCAAAATCACTTAATTGATTTATAGAATAAAATTACAACATTACAAGACCTTGTATTTTCTATTATAATTTTCCTTATCAACTCAAGGGTACGTTTGTACACCAGGTCAAAATTTTCATTCAGTTCTCCTTTATGACATCTACAGCTTTTTTCCTCTGGCTGCAGAGATAATGAATACCTGCACACAGACATAGATATATGAGCAAAGAAAAATCAAAAGGGAAGCAAAACTACCATGAAATTCAAGTCTGAAAAGTGCCAATACATGCCATAATGCAAATTTATTCACCAGTTTATGAGTATTGATATTAACATGTAAATCCTGTAATCTAGTTGACCCTATACCTATCATTGACTATATCATCAACTATTTCGCAAATATCTTCCTTGTTCCTTTCTATAAATATATTTTGAAAACTGAAAAAGTTATAATCTCCAAATATAGAAGCAGTTATTAGATAATAATGTACAGAAGCATAAATTAGAGGACCAAACATTTTAAAATAACAAAAAAAAATCCAAGCAGGTTATCTCCTTTAATCCTAATTTTACTTTTAGTGTTGTTGCAGTGGTGGAAGAATAATGGATTATACAAAGAATACCTTTGCGTAGGGACTTCAGTATCTCACTAGATTTCAAAACTGGGAAATAACATTTTACAGTTTCAGAAGAACAATCTCCAAATTCATGATGAAAATTAAAAAACGTATTTGATTTAGTCACAAATGATCTAATAATTTAATATTGACAAACTCCTTTCTGAATGCAAATCATCTTCAACACTTAATTTCTATGTAGAAACATCACTTGCATAATCAATTCCATCCCACGTTTTATACAAAGTCAACACTATCACATAGCAAATTAAATAAAATGTGAATGTGCTGGTGCATTCTAAACTGGCAGCAAACTAAAAACCAAATCCTCTATCTTTTAAGTTGCATGAAGAAAAAAATCTGTGGTGGGTGAAACTGAATTACAGTTTTATCTCACATGTCACCAAGCCCTCAAACGATGCACTGTTGCTGGAAGCATGTAAAAGCCACTGTGTGGCGTTCACATAAATGACATGCCGCTACACCATAGCTCGGGGCATGAAATATTTTCATCTTGGAACAAGGACGGGCAACAACTTTTTCTTGATCAGAATGTCCAAATCATAAGTACAGGTTATAGCATAGATACTGAGAAACAGTACACTGGAATCAATGCTACAAGCCAAATTTTAAATCTCAGTCAAGGAGCACTAACCTTCATAATGAAACCTACAGTTCTGTAATTAGTGGTGTGCAACCACTAATCCCTCCTGCACAGCAACTGAGACTTTTCCCTAGCAGATTCTCATCCTGGTTTTGCACTAGAATCACTGCCTGAAAATTTGTCAATGAGATTAATGATATTTTTCCTTCCTGTCGTTTAGCCAACTGAAAGTTTACCAATATTGACTGTATTACTGTTGTTGTATTTCCAGGCAAATTCCTACACAGGGAATAACAAAACAAAACCATATGCAATTAATCTCCTCCCTACACAATAGTACATATTTTTATTATTTTGGGGGACAAGGTAATCACAACAGCAATTAGGCTGTATTTGCCTTCAATTTGTAATATGAATATGTAAATATCTAGATTGGCATCCTGATAGAAATTAATTATACATTCTTTGTATTGCCCCTTAATTTTATATCTAAGGTAATCAGAAACAAGATTTACTTTCTATATTATGAAGATTCTAGGGAAATGCTGTTGTATCAAATTTTTGTTGCATAAGATAAGAAATATGAACAGCCAGGTAAGGTGGTTTACAGAAAGTCATGAATGAGTATTTGAAAACCTTATTTACCAATAGAAATAATACTCGGGATGATACAACTTAGACTAACAGAAGCACTTCTTTTCCTTTCCAATATTATTTTTAAAAGCATCTGCCAATGGCACTCATTAAGGAAAATTTATATTAAAAACTGCAATCATGTCCAACTCTGGATATTAATGAGTAGCATATAAATACATGTGCTCACAGTAAGATGGTTGTGCATGCAACCCATAAAAAAAGAGATATCAAAATTAAAGAAATGGCTTCAAACTTTTAATTTTAAAAGCATTTGCTGAGAGGCACACTAATGATACTGTATCAGATGTTAAGTTTCAGGCTTCCTCTTCCCACTGTTTCTCAAATCCAAAATGCCATAATTAAAGAGAGTGGGGAGGGCATCAAGCACATCAGACCACTCTTACAACACAGGGATGCCTCCATAGACAAATTACTCCAATCTACAAAAAAAAAAAGCAGTCCGTGAAAGTGTATTCTCAAAATGCTAACTGTGCAAAATAGAGAAGGAACTTTCTAAGTCAGCTCTTAAATACTTGCTAAATATCCCAGTAAGAGTATACAGTACAGTAAGTCCACTCTCTGCATACTGTTGTCATGACAGTCACAAGGAAATAAACAAAACTTTTATTCAGTTAAGTTTAACTGAACAATGTACATGATTCAAGGCAAAACAGGTGTGTAATTCTTCCCAGTTTTCTCCTGTAGTGGACATTCACCAGCAAAGAAGTTGCTTTCATGGCCACTCTCACTTACATTTACTTTGTGTGAAAATACCGTAAGTTTTAATTCTTATCTGTTAAAGCTGTAGCATCTTTCTACTGTTGTGGATATTGTTCACATCAGCTACTTTATGGGTTACATCAAGTGGCCTACTCAAGACCATTTCAGTCTAGTGGAGATCAGCTTATTCACCCTTGAATCAGCCTGATAAATATTCTGCAAACCAGATATTCAGGTCTGTTCCAAGGGGGAAAGCTTTTTGTTCCTTCAAACAGACCAATATTGAGACATCTGTAGCATAAAACTAAGGGGAAAAAACAGGTTTGGGGCAGGGGGAGAAGGTCTTCTCTAACTTCTAGCAATTCTAGCCTTTGTTCCTTTTCAGCACCTAATATAAAATCATTTTAAAACATTCAGCTGTTCTTATGAAACACAAAGCTGTAAGAAACTACCTTCTGTAGAGGATTTAACAGCAAAACCCCAATGCAGCTGAATTTTTAAAAGGGAGACATGAAAATTGCTTAACTAACTAAAGGTTAACTCTAGTACTCTGGGTCACCATCCTGTTTCAAGTCAAAATGTTACCACACTGCGAAATCCATAGTGAACTTGTATAAAGCTGAGAATTTGGATTCTGGTTTCAGATGGAGTTTGGAGTTTATTTAGTGAACCTCATACTGATTAGTCAAAGGCTCATCCTATGAGATCTCTGTTTGCTGAGGTCTCAGTGAAATCAATATGATTCTGCACACAGCCTGCTTGTCTGGGAATAGGATGCCTGAGTGTTTCATATGAGAGCTGGAGGGAATATATCCTGCATGGAAAGTTGCAGAATTTTCCACAATTAAAAAAAGAAAAAAGTAAAAATATCCCTTTCTTAGGAAACTAATTATAGCAAACAATCTTTTCCAGACAACTTCACAAAGACAGACATGAAGATACTACAAGGCATTCTTTACTAGATTAACTTTGTCTCTCAGCAATTGTGTTTCTCTGGAGTATGTTTCACGAGATTAATCTTCTGGGTTATGCTCTTTAAAGTGCTCACAGGATCATCAATCTCACTCTCAAGCTGCTATTGCTGAGTAATTCATATCGGCACTGCAGCACCTGCCAATCCTGTATTCCTCCCTGTTGCTAATATAACACATGCAGGAGTCTTCCTTTTACGTTGTTCCCAGAAGTTGGTCAGTTTTATGCTGAGTTGATGAACTTCCAGTTTCTCTCAGAGGAAGATCAAATTTGCTGTAATTTACTGTCTTCCATCAGGCACTACCTCTACTCTGTGTGTAAATCCAAGCAGAATGGGGCCCACCACTTTAAATAGTGCATTCCAGGCATAAGTTATCATGACAGCATATTTTACCCAGAAGTGTAATTACAGAATCTCAGAGATGCTAACTAAGAGGAAAAAAGCTGCATAGCTAAACAGATGTTTGTGCATCTTGTGAAAAAATTTCCTCACGCTTGCAGAATCAAACAGGAGGGAAAGACAAATCAAAGGAAAGCAGGTCATGTGCATGCAAATATGTGCATCCTCTGTACCACAGGACTTCATCATGCTGCTCAGGCAGCACCCTGAGCCAAACAAAAACCTGCTGAATATCACAAAGCCTTTTTCCCTCCAGTGAACAATGCCCTCAAATCTTCCCGGAGCTCTGTCTTGAAAGGCTCTAGTGGCTGCCAGAGCGCTACCCTCATTTGTCCGTGCATTAAAAAGAAAAGTTAATGCTACACTGTGCTTGTCTCCCGTACTAAGATCTGCAGAAGGGTTATAAAGCATCTGTCAGCACAGGATACTGTGTCATTCGTGTCATCTAACCAAACTTGGCTTCCTGACCAGGCTAAACCACAGGTGTAAACCTAAAATAAAAACACAAATAGAGACAGAGATAGCATGTCAGACAATTACTGATTTACACCACTCTTGACGTTATTGGTCAAATTGTGTATTGGTGTACTCTGAAGGATCCAGGCAAAAATCTTGAGCTAAGCTCCTCTCAGAGAGAGTCACTGATCTAGATTCAAGTAAAACGTTCGTTAAAAAACACAGAAGCTCTTACTCACCTGACGGTGTTACCATGGCATCCACCCTACCCACAGGTCTGAGATACCCTGTTACTTAGTGATGTTGTCTGGTGGGGAAAGGAGTTTGAAAAATGTCTCTGGGGAGGGCTGAGAGGCACTCCAAGATTTGCATAAAGCAATTGACCTTCTTGCTCTCCTTATTCTTCATCTTAATTTGAAGGACTATCCTCTTTCCCCAGATCATAATTTTTTTCTGGAGGTGATACATATTATGAGCCTCATTTTGACAGACAGTAAATTAGTCTTCCCACCTCCTTGTGAAGTAAAAGGAAAGATATTAGTGACTCTACAGGGTGACAAACAGGAGGAGCTTACTTTCATACTCTGAATCTTTCTGTGTTAGATGCCTAGAGTCAAGTAGTCTTAATATCACCTAGTGTTTCCAACCCTATACATTTCTGTCACTGTCAGTGCTTAGACTTTCTTGATATTTTAACTGGTTGCCTGAAAGTTCCCTCTGTGGTTATCTTCTGTCATGTGAAATGTTCAGAAGAGCTTGTCCTTGGGCAGCAGATACTTCTGTTCCACCCTGAGCACCACGGTGATTAGGTGGATAACCATTTACCTCCCAGAGGAGGAAGCAGTGGTAGACATAGTGGTGTTTTGCACATCAAAGGGATTAAAGCACTTTGCAAAGGATTAGAAACCTGATTCTAGACCCTCCGGAGCCTACTATCTCCCAAATCCAGCAGAATGTACCAGCCACAGCCATACAAGAGGAGGAAATCCTCTGATTTCTCTAGGCATTTCAGATTGCCTTTCATAGTGATTTATTTGGCTTCTCCCAGATGATTTCCCTATGACTGTTTACCACATTACCGTCCCCTGCCCTTTGCTGAAAGTCACAGAAATGGAACATATCATTATATTCAATATCTTGTTAGGGACAAAAGGGAAGATGCTATATATAAAAAAAAATAAAATTTACTCTTAGTTGAATTAATGTTTAAACAGTCATGTAGTCCAAATTACCTAATTAATACAATAAAACCCATTAATAATAGTTATACCAAAAACTTCTAGGATCTACTGATTTCATTTAATGTGCTTGCTCATCCAATATTCCTCTTTATCCCAGGGTTGACAGTTACAGTCTTCCTTAAATAGAAAGAGAGGGAACTACAAGTTGTGAGCAACCCGAGATCCTTACTGGGAGTTTGATGTTCACAGTTGTGGGAGTTTCTTCCTTTTCTGTCCTGCGGTATACTTGGAGTTATATTCATATGTTTTCTTATCACACTCTGCCTCCTTCTCCCTGGTTGCATGCCGAAGTCTGAACGTGGCCTCCCACAGCCTCACTTGACATCAAGGGCTGTTACTTGCAAGGCAGTGCTGCCCCAGGTTTGACAGACCTTTACCACTCCTGGTGTTCACAGAGCTTCTGCTCACTTGGCCACCTGGTCATCGTTAAAGCAATCTGAAACCGTGCCAAGACAAACCCACACATGTCCTGACACCCTGTACTGTCAACTCAGTCCAACGGCCTTTTACCAGCAATGGAAAATTCATATCTTCAGAGCTACAACAGCAAACATTTTGACATTCTTTCCTTCCCTTTCCTCCTCCCTTTTCCACATAAAAGATAACCTCTATTTATTAAGTGCAGTTGCCTTCAGATATGTATACCAGTTCTGGATACAAGATCCATTTATGCTACATTGCTCCTCCTCATGATTTGTAAACCACAGAAATTTGGAGAAGACAGGAGGGAGTCCAGCAGGGAAGCTTTGTCTATGTCAAGGAAACAGATCACGTATTTTTGAAATAAAAACACAAAGCTCTATCAGATCTTCCTTTCTTCCTTCCACTGGACAGATGTGGCGGAAAAGTGGGCAGACAGCTTTAATTACAGCTGTACTTAGAATTTATTTCTCTAGTTGGTATTCTGAGCTTGACAAAAAAATCTGCTAGAGGAACTTGATCATCTATACTGTGTTGGAGGTTAGTTCTGTATCTCTTTAACAATCCTCTCCGACTTAAATCTTTACATTTGAAAACTTATCTAATGCAACATTGTCTTCCTTTTCTCTTATTGAGATCACCGATGAAAGAGTGTAGAAGCAATCTCTTTTATAGCATACATTTTTGATAATGCATTACCAGATTTCTCTCTTTATGAAGAATAGATAAAAATGATAGCTTCTAGGTTACAAATGTCTCACAAAGGCCTTTCCACAATGTGGTAAGTACTGGGTAATGCAAACAGAATCGCTCTTGGACACAAAATTAATCACAAAATTCTTAGGCTGCTATTCCTTTGTCATCTGAATTCTTTTTAAAGACAGCAATTTGTGCAGCATTTTGACGCACAAAATTCTCTAACTTTCATTTTATCCTAATTCTCTAAGCGTAGGAACATATATCTCTCTGGAAATATCTACAACCACTATGTAGTCTCATAAAAAACGGTTCTAGTAAGAGAAAAATAATGTTGAAATGGTTCACTGATTTCACAAAAATCAGTTGTGTTACCTTTAAAAAAATACAGGCTTGAGGAAACATAACTTATAGGCAGAACAGAAAAATAATTCTTCGTAATCTAAAAAACCTGTTTAGGATTTTGTTCATTTTTTTGAAAACTTAATGGAATTTATAAAATGAGCTTGCTCCAGAGGTCCTTGATATTTTAACTTTAGGAATTGGAGAAGAGCTCAGGTAAATGTTATTATTGTATTACATATGAAAGGATCTCATCAAATTCAACGGTGTTCTTAGAACAATTAACTAGCTAGCTAGCTAGCTTGTTATTACCAGAAAAACGTCCCATAGACATTTTTCCACTAAACATGACAGAAAGAGATATCATTCACCACACTCATATCTTAAAAATATTAACTGTACTTTGAAGAAAGGCTAACGAACTGAAAATCAGCACTGAAAGATCAACAAAACTTGTCTTCCTAAATGAGACATTTGTCAGCTGTTGCCACTTTTCTCTGCTTAATTTAGCACAAATTGTTATTTCAGGATGTCATGATTGCTGTAGAGTGGTTTATTATTTAAATCACTATAGTGTTTGAATAAAATACTCAAAATCTGGAGACCGTATATTGCATACATGCATACATGGTGTCAGATGTTTGTGAATCACAAGTAAGCAATAGAGAGTGACACTGACTTGTGAACGGACTGTGAATCCCTGAATGAACTGCTGAACATCTTCAAAACCCAAATGAAGATCTTACTCATCAGAATTCTGTAATTTTCCTTGTAACAATCGAGTAAAATATTCCATCAAGGGTTTTTTGCTGCCTAAAACTGTGGCTTCAGGACAAAGGTGGGGAAAATAACTCTGGCAACCCCCTGAAATACAACCACAGGAGCTGGAACTGGCAGTTCCTGTTCCTGTTGATTTATAGTCATAAAGTTCAACAGTAAAAAGCTTTACATTTAAATGGACAATTAAGAATACTCTAGGAAAATTCGGAGGTTACCTTGGCTTTGAACAGTGAAAGACTAAATACGGAAACCTATGCTATTTCAAAACTGTAATATATTTAATATTTTTCTTTTCTCCCATTGCATTGCAGAGACAAACTTAGATTCTATGTGTCTTTCCTTCGCTGGCGTTATAAAAGTGTAAGTGGGTCCTCATCCCTCCCACAAGAAACAAATGACTTTTGATCACTATTGAAAGAATTCATCCAATACTCCACAACTCAGGATACTTCTGAACATTTCTAGCCGACTTCTCAAAGGATATACTATACTTACAGCTACCTCAGGCCCCAGGACCAAGGGTAACACTCCAGTGCATGGCCACAGCAGAGCTGTTTCCCTGCATATCATCTTCTCCAATAAGTTTTTGGGTGCTGAGACTGAGCAAGCTCTCCAGACTGAACACACCTCACTCCTCGCTTCTGTTTATGGGTTTCTCGGCTAAACAGTGGGGAGAAACCATGGCCGGACGCCCAGGCAGCACGGCGCTGCTACCTGTGACTGGGCTATGGGGCTTGCTCAGTCCCGGTGCTCACAGCTACCGAACATGTTTGGAAGTGAAGTGCTGTGGCTGCCTCTGAGCCAGACATAGCACTTCAGACACTTCTTTTACAGTAGAAATCTTCTCTTGCCTAAGACCAACATCTTTTTAAACTCTAAGCCATTCTCTACTTTTGTCACGCCTAAAATTGACCCTCCCCTCAGTACTAAGCATCTTCAAAAGCATAATAACAAGGTCTCATTAATGGTTAGGACTATTTCTATCTCATATTTATTCTAAATTCTGAACTGGGAGCTCTGAAAGTGTGCTGTGATTAGACTTACACATTTATATGTCCATGGAGCAGCCCCTCATTCTTTTCAAACTTGTATCTCTATCCAGATTTTGAAGCATACTTGAGTAATAGCATCACAAGATGCAGGAAATTATTAATAAACTTAGACATTGGCTATCACTAGAAGTAAGCAACATGCCAATGATTTCATACATAGAAGAAGAAATAAGCGATCAATGTAATTTCTCACATACATAGACGTACACATTTTTTAAAAACAACTTATTTCATATGGGTTATTTATACTGAATCTACAGTGATGGCAAATACATCTGAAATCAGCTTCAACCTCTAAACATTAGATTATTAACTTCCAGTTTGCTGAAAAAATACTTTATAATAAACACTTCAGTCAATTCCTTACCACTCAGAATAATTTAAGCATGGGAACTTTAAGCTATCTTGAGATCTCCTGGCCTCTACCTCTCCCAGACAGAAAAAGTACTTACTGATTTCATATTTCTAAAAGAAAAAAATATTTCAGTAAAATATCTAAATAAAACTGAGAATTAAATGTGAGATTTCAATAGCTGAAATATTTCTGTCTTTTAGAACCCATGAGACCTTTTATTAGACATTAACTGGAATGTTATCAAATATTTTGCAGGTTAGAAAAGATATGTATTCCTTTATGAAACATGTTACTTTGTTTATACTCCGACTAGGATTTATTAAACTCTATCACCACACCTTGAAATCCACAGAATGGTTAGCCTAATTCTGATTTTCTAATTTCTTCTAAAATAGAATGAGATAAAAAAGAAAAGAAAAAAGCTAATTTCAATCTGACAACATATTGTATATTCCATATTGCATATAAATATAAATATATTTATTTATTTGTCTGTCCAAGAATTCCATGTAGAAAAAGGAGTTAACCAAACATACCAAGAATAAAATAACACAGAATTAATAATAGAATACTGAATTTACAATAATAATATTATCACTAAAACAGAAATACTGTTCTGTGGATGCCATGCATATGAACTAAAAGTGTTGCATTTCTATTAAAGAAATCCCCCTCTAATCCTCAAAGGCATTCTATGTGGAAGAGCCACCGTGATGGACCATAACGGAACTTCAGGATCTGCAATTTGTCCACCACTGGTGTGGTTTTCCAAGTCACCAGTGGCAGAGAGGTCTCTTCTGTAATCCCACATGTTCAGGTACCACCTCTTCTCAAACACTGGATATTGCAAATCTAGCTTGGTAATCAATGCAGGAAGAACCTCCTGACTCCAACATTCCACACACAAACCCCAAACGATGAAAAGCTGATGTATGACTGACATTGTGCACCTTTATTGTAATGTGGATGGCAATTCCTACATCATACAGGTCTTAAATTTCAAAGCAAGGCTAACTGCATCCGCATTTATAAACAAAAAGTATGTATCCTAATAGTTCAGGTGTTACTAGTTTGATTCAAGTTTACATAAAATATATTTTACGTCCAGCGGGCTAGATTTTGGTTCTTTCTTTCAAGGACTTCAGCTAGCTGAAATAAGCACAGAGACTCTGTTTTGTGTTTATATTGCTTTGTTGCTGGACAAACCAGCTTGATACATGCAAAGAATAACAAAAATTATGTCATCTAACTGCAGACGTATACAAAGCAGGCATCTATACCTCAGTCAGCTATTCAGATTTCTACTACAGTGAATAGAGACCTCGATCTCTCTTTCGTGGCCTAAATCAGATGTCAGCAGAGGACCATCAGTGTTAAACCAGTACCATCAGATATGCCCTGAGATATCTGCACGGTGGCAGACGACACAATCTGCAGGCCTCTGGATCAGCCTAGAGGCTAGGCAAAATTCCCACAGGCATCTCAACTAGTGCTAGATGTCACCGTTCAGGCAACTCAACCAAGACCCTGGTCAATACAGTCAATAAAATTTAGAGCACTATCCATCTCACCAAGTGTAGGTGCCTACTTGAGGAAGAGATGGCACATTAAACTCCGTACTGAGTGCACTGAACAGCTCTCGCCTGACTGCGAAGGGAATATAAGGGGTCTCTTGCAAACACAGTCACTACACAGCTGAGCCCACCCAGAATTCTATCGCATTTGAAAAATATACGTACATCTGTGAAAGACAGTACCTATGACAATGACAAAACAAAGTGCTAGCCCATTTCAGCATTGCAAACAACACAACTATTTTTATTCTAAAAAAAAAAAAAAAAAATTATAAATGCCTCTATGCATTTTCTTAGCATTTTGGCCAAATTATACATCTGTTTTGTACATAAAGACAATTCATATAGGTTATTTTCCAATTACAGCCTTCTTCAAAAATCTCTGATTTCAACTACACTGAATCCATAGATTCTCTTCCTGATACTTAACCTCACCACCAGGGTTTTTCTCTCTCACAAGATAAAGTTCCGTTGGTGTCTAGGCAACACATTTTGGGAATGATTACCTGCCTGCCTCGTGACTTTTACACAGCATTACAGTATCCGCTATTTTATGTTTCCTGTCCTCTGACAACTAAAATATGGGCCCAACTGATTTGCTTGACAGCAACATATAATTCCGAAAAAGTATTAAGAAAAATCATGATAATTAGATGAAAAAAAAGAAAATAAATTTAATTTATAGGAAAGAAGTATGACATTATTTATCTAAGTCAATACGCCATGCAAACAAAACAAAAAGGCAAATTCCAAATTACAAGTGGATCAAATTTTGTATTACTACGTTATTATTACTTCTTTAAATACTATTATTTCTTTTGAAATAAGAACTCCAAAGCATGATAATACAGTGAACACAGAGATTTCATTAGTAAAATCGTATACAGGAGGGAATTATTACTTTTAAGGCATAAGTTCTTTCTACCAGCCTTACAAAACCCAGAAAAAAAGTGAACTTTAGGTTAAATATCTCCGCACTAATGACAGGAAAACAAAGTTTGAGAGGGAGGAACAAAGGAAGGAATGCAGGAAGGATAATAAAAGCATTTCTATTATAAATGAGTTTTGTAGCAACTTGTAGTATTGTAACTGTGAGCTTTTTCTCCACTTCACCTTTTATTCAGTGTACTCTCAGATCTGAAGGACACCTTGTCATTTCAAATGAAATACATAAATTCCAATATATTTGTGTTTTATACCAACACTGGAAAAGGTTTTATTTTCACTGTAACATATACCAAAACTTTGAAACCATAAGATTACAAACAAAATAATACAAACTCATGATTCTCAAGGTGTCACCTACTCATACACTCCCTACTATGTATCCTTCTATACCCATTCTTCTTTGAGATTAAATACTTTATTCCATAATTAAGACACAGCTCTCCTGTCTAATATTTTATATATTTTTCATAACATTGTTTTATTTGTCTTTCACAGCAGGATGGATCTTTCTCTTTTTCTACAACGTGCTCACATCTCCTTACTGTTAGGGAAATTGTGTGCTGCTGAATTACGAACACAAGAAAGCGCAGGTTTTTGGTAAGTTTTTTAAGAAACTGGGGAGCACTGTTTCTGTAATGTACAGCATATCAACTGCCATAAAGTAATACCTGAGTGTTAGACTGGTTTTTTGGGGCCAACTATTATATCAAATACTTTCTGAAGTTACTTCTCTAGAGCCAAAAGCATAAGGCTATATAAGGATCCCAGTTAGAAATCAAAATGGTGCCTCTTCTCATGGTCATCTGTTCTGAATTCCTGCCCACGAGTAAATTTGAAAGTGGTTTTCAGCAAGCAGAGTACAGCAGCAATGTCTTTAGGCTTGCTTCTATGTCAATTAACAATTGACATAGAGATACTTGGTTTGAACTATTTACAGGGTGGACCAAGTCCGACATCTGATTATTTTCTCCATCCCACATGATGAATTCCATAAAGGGCCTTTCTGTTATTTTGGACTTCCACTGATAAGTCAGTTTTATGTAGTTTGTAAAATGAAGGAGTCACATTGAAGTAACTCTCTGAAAATTGGGATGGCTGTGGTTGACTGTGCTCTGCCTCAAAAAAAAGAAAAAAAAAAGTGGTTATCTTTATTTTCGAGAAAAAAAATATGTATTTGGCTGCTACCTAGTGCTCACTTATCCAATTCCTTATGGAAAAGTAAAGATCATGTTCCCAGAAATAAAGAAAATGAGGACCTGACAAGATGCATTAGAACTGTCCTCCATTCCACCAGAACAAAGGAGGAGTGCCGTGAATGATAAGCGCTTTAGTTTGTAAAGGATAAATCCATTGATCACTTGGAACATGATTTAATAAGTTTGCAGAGCTTGATAATAATACAATGCAGAAATGTCACATCAAATTACTGTTATGCAGTAAAAGGAAGTTTAACATTTTGCTTAGACTATTATCTTTTACTAAAAAACTACTTTGGGGAAGTAGAAGCCAGTAGCTTTTAAGGAAAGCTATTATTAATTCTAAAAAGAATCTTTTGGAGGACCTCTGAACAGAGGATTTGCTACTTTTGTTAAAAAATATTATGAGGGAAGCTTGGGGCAAAACAAACAAACAAAGAAACAAAAAAAAAACCCAAAACCAAAAACCCAGGTAAAGACTAGTGAAAGACTACGCAACAGCTATTGCAGAAATATTTTCAAAACAGTAATATAAAAAATTAGTAAGCTAGAGTTGACAGCACTTACATCTAAATGAACGGGCAAAAATACAACTGAAATTTCTAAGTGAAACGTCATAAAAATATTTAACTCACTTTCAGAATCCTCCAACTGTCCTGGTTTGAGGTAAAACAGGACCAATTTTGTTCAGTAACTGTACTTCTTAGCTGGGCCTCTTCTAACTATTGAAATTAACAGCATATTGTGCAGACACTGTTTGCTCTCTCAGAGTGATAACACCGATGTTTATAGCTGATGCCATGGTATGGTATGCAGAGAGGCTCTTGCTTATGCTTACTGCTGTAACCCCCAAAGCCAACCGACTTTGTTAGTTGCCCCGTTGGACGGTCAGAAGCGGAAAAGCGCAGTGGGGTCCCACCTGCGGGGAGGAGCGGACAGGACAGGTGACCCAAAACTGACCAACAGGGTATTCCATCCCATCTGCATCATGCTCAGTATAAAAGCTGAGGGATCAAAGGGTCAGCTCGCACTCTTTTTCTTCAATGGCCGACATCTGAGGAGGACTCTGTTCATCTGCCTTTAATCCCGATCCTGAATGCAGATCTGGAATCCAGTTCTCGTCTGTCACTGAGTCCAGCCTGGGACTTCCTCAGTGGCAGCTGGTGTCGTGACTATCATCCTGGGAGCCTGACACGGGTTTGTATATATTCCATTATTTCCTTTTATTTTATTATTATTATTTCATTAAAGTAGTTTAGTTCCTTCTAAACTCATAAGTCTCTTTTTCCCTCCTCTGCCTCTCTCTTTGAGGAGGGATAGAGGGGAGCATCTGTCGGTCCCATCTGGGGTCCCCCACATCCCCAGTAGCCAATTTGGTCTACACCGTGACAGATTAACTGGCGCCCAACATGGGGCTCAAGCAGTGCTCAACCAGAGCTGTGACAGATTGCCAAAACAGTTTAAATTTCAGCTTGCTCAGAGATTAGAACAGACACGTTACATCATGTCATTCTTAAATGAAATGTTGCATCGTGCCTTTAAAGAGCTTTGTTTGCACTTAATTGAGTCAACTCTGTTTAACCTACCAAACGCACTGCAAAGTTTATTTACTCTTTGTGGTTTTATGTGAAGGTTTAAATGTGCTGTTTTGGTGTGGTTCGCAATTCAGGTGCATAACATGATTAGTTGGGTAATGGCTCTACCTGCATATCTCTGGCATCGCGTGATGGACTCTGTTATTAATTACACTTTCGGTTTTTTTCCTTGGGAAAGTTTACTTTGCCCTTTGATGATTATACTAATGTGACACCATCAGAGCCAGGGCATGGAAACCTGGGCTGTGACGATAAAGATTGTTACTTCCTTAAGATCATGATTTTGTTGGTGGTGCTCCTGCATGTGTTGCAGGGGTGGTTTCTTGTGAATCATCGGTGCAGGGGTAGCTATAGGGTAACGTGCGCTGCCACCACTCAAACCCCAGCAGCCGCTCTGTCACCTGATGGAATTTGTACATGGAAGATTGTACCATCAGAAACGCATGTAGAAGTTCATTCAATAACACTTATATTGCATCCAGCTTGTAGTGTCTCCACTGTAGTGTCTCCGCACTACACTTATATTGCATCCAGCTTGTAGTGTCTCCACTGTAGTGTCTCCGCACCCCACACAATACAGGAAGACCTTGAGAGATGGGAGGGACACCGAGTTAGTCGTGTCTGAAGCACCTGCCCTGTGAGAAGAAGTTGGGGACCAGGGCTTGTTCAGCCTAGAGAAGAGACAGCTTCTGAGGAACCTAACAGCAATCCCCCAATAGCTATAAGATTATTGGGAAGATGGTGCCAGGCTCCTCACAGCAGTGCCTGGTGAGAAAGTGAGGGGCAATGGGCATAAGTTGAAAGAGGAGAGGTTCAGACTGAACAAGGGAGAATCTTTTTCACCAAGAGTGCCAGGGAGTGGCACAGACTGACCAGAGAGGTTGTGCATGCTTGGAGGTTTTCCAGACCAATTGGATAAAAAGCCTTGAGCAGCCTGGTCTGATTTCACAGCTGACCCTGCTTTTAGCAGGAGGTTGGACTAGATGAAACTCTGAGGTTCCTTTCAACCCAAATTATTCTACGATTTCAAGTGGCGAATTTTCATTATGACAGGCCTAACACACATATTTCTGGATCCATACATCTGAAGAAGACAACCATCTTACACAAAAAGTAAGTGAAGTCTTAGCTAGGATGTGTATTTTTGAACCAGACATTTCTGATGCACAACATTTTGACACGTAAGCCCAGAAACAGCTGAGCCATCATCATGTGTTTTTACAACGCATTAATACAGATCCACATACTGAAATACACAGGAAAAAATTAGGAAACAGCTCTGACTTTTTTGTTTATAGGTATCCACAGCATGAAAATCTAGAGATTCTCCTACTGAATTTTGTTCTTTCTGCATTTTAGAAAGGTCTATGGTGGCTCGTGGATTGCAAGACCAACTGGCTCCTCATAGACATTTGTATAACAAACTTTTACAGAGCCCCCAATCTACTTTGCAATACAACAAGATTTCTTGGGGGGAAAAAAAAAAAAACCAAAAAAAAAAACAACAACAACAACAAAAAAACCACACAACCCAAAAACCAACCAAACAAAAAAAAACCCACTTCAGTTGCCACAGATTGTAGATCACTCATAGCAATTATAAGAGCCTGCCGGTATCATTGGCCCAGACACTTCACTTGCTCAGTGGATTACAATGTATTCACGACTTACAGATTCATTCGTAGCAAATCCTCTTTCTTGATGTAGGGATGAGCGATTAGCCCATTAATTACAACCTTAAAAATAATGCTACCCTAAATCTCTTCTCTTGCAAATACCTGTTATCATATATATTACAACCTTTAATCCAGTGAGTATTCTGAAGGTTTCTGAATGATGAAAACTAAATGAATGCCACACAGAAGACCAAAATATGCACTATAAAATGAGAAATGCTGGGGAGGAACCAGTGTTTTCAGTAAGCAGACATAAGAATTCATAATAAAAGATGTTAGGAAAAATAAAAACAGTGAGCAAAATTTAATAGGAGACCAGCCTCTTCACTGCTTTATGACATGTAGAAAATGGAAGCACATTTGAGAAGATATATTGATTTGACAGAATTTAACATCTACTTTGCATTCACATTGTATAGGTATAACTGATTAAACAGAGAGCAAGTGAACAGGTTACAGCATTTCATATTTTTCATTTCTACATATTTTTCATTTGTATATTATTCATTTCTACGGTATATGTGAACAAGGCGCAAGAGAACCAACTTTCCAGAAAGCCATGCTAACATAACTCTAGCTGTTTGAAAGACTGGTATTAAATTGACATAATAAAGATTTAAAAATCAAAGGAATATTCATCTGCTTAATATATGAAATAATTCACATATTTTTTAGATTCTTAAACAGAATCTACACAGTTGTGGAACTGTTTACTTTCCAAACTAGCTGTTGTTATAAGCACCTCCAAACTCAAAACTTTTACATCCAAAGCTTCTGCAAGACCAAATGTCCTTACAGGAAATTACATGCAAGTTTGTTTCACTCTGGGCAGGGCAGAACTCTCTGTTTACAACTGCTGAGTTTACACTGGTGAGTAATACCATTTATTTCAATGGGACTATCCATAAGTAAAGAATGTACAATCTAGTATTTTGTGGGGCCCAAATAATTTCCATTTAAAGGATCACTTATTTTTTCAGCTATGGCATCCATAAGGACTGCAGTCTCACTGTACTGGAAACTCTTGAAATACAAATACGTAGGCTAAAACTTATTCAGAATGGGGACTGTCAAAGACATGAGATATAACAAGGAATAAAAAGAACAGACAAGAGAATATAATGTCACAACAAAATGATTTAAAATTTAAGAATTTTAATAAACTATGTTCTGTATTTTTTCCCAGAGATTGATTTCCAAACAACTTTTTCTTTGTTTAGGAAGAAACCCTTTAAATAGACAGAAACACTGAAGCTAATGGGAAAAGAGGAATCTCCAGCAGTAGAAATCTCAGTAAAGATGATTCCTATCAGCTGTGGTAAGAATGAAGACCACTCATCCCCCTTGGATACAACCCTGATAAAACAAAGCACAGCTCTCCAAGTTGTAGCCACGTACATCTGATTTTTAAAAATGAGAATAGTTTTAATATTAAAGCTCTTAAATTTTGGTACATATTTGAAGATCTCACCTCTTCAGAGGAGAATAAAGACTCTAGCCAGTTGCCTAACCGCAGGCATCTAGTGCCATTTGAGACACACCAGGGCACTCTTCCTGCTGCTTAAGAAGTTGAGTTTTCCATATATCTCGTGACATACACTGGCCTCACATATACAGCTAAGCACCCTAATGCATATCCAAAGGGCTGGGCATGCGTGTTTAGGCAACTGAGCTAAGCCCCTAGTTAATTGAGTCAGCAGAGGCTAAAAGGTGATTCTGTCAGGGACCCGTTTAGAAAGTTGTCCCCATATGGAAACTACATGCACAACCTCACACACATATTCCAGATTACAGCACTTTTGATACTATTAGACTAGTAAACACTTTGGCAGTTGATGCATTTCTCAGTGATGTTAACCTAAACTCTATTTTCAAAAAAAAAAACACCACCAAAATACAGGAATAACTGCAGAAATTATGTTGCCCCTACATCTTTTCACTGCCTATGTGCACTGGTAGACTTTCACAGAAAAATCTAATAATGATAGAAAGATGTTTCTGAGAAAACGATGCTATTTTCAGAGTCCTGAAGAGTCTACCTGAGCCAGAAAGAGCATTATCTATATGTATATGCATTTGCCTTTCATGGATTTTTTACCACAAATGTGTCTGATTGTTTCTTTTAGAATGTATTTATATGATGGATAAATACAGCATTTTCTGTGAATGAGTTACACAGTTTCATTATCAAATGTAAAATAAGCAATAAAAAAAAAAAAAAGAATCCCTCAATTTCACACTTGCCTAATGATTTGCCTTGTTGTTCCCCAATACCTAGGTTCTGAGTAAAATCATTGCTTAGTTTGTGTTCTCACATCATTTGTGATTTTACATAACTGTCATAACAGTTATGAACAGTACTTTCCAGATGAAATATCCTAGTGGATCTAATATTTTCTTGAACAGAAATATTCTTGTACTTTAGAGTCGCCAGGTTGCCCTTCGCCATTTCCTTACAGGTCCTAGAACAACCTTTCTTTGAGAATGGGAATAATCTCAGAAGAATTTAAGATATGGGTGTAATACGAAATTAAAGAGAGGCATAATCCATTTTTGTTTTGTTCTTCACTCCTCTCCTAGGAAATTCTATTTAATCTTTTGACTCCTGAATATCGAGTTTACTTTTTCAAAGGCCCCTCTGTGAAAACTCCAAGATATTTTTCTGTGGTGACAAAATCTAATTCAAAGCTTACCATTTGGTGGGGTTTTGTAAGGAAGTACACAACCATACATACACAGGTAATTAGTTGACTAACTGAGGTTATTTCATTCATAAAAAATTAATTCCATCTGGGATTTTACCTCCCATTCACTCAGCATTCTCATATCCTTCAACTACTTTTCTCCTTTAGCTTCAAAGTAAAGTCTGCTGCACTGTTTTGTAGCGTGTGAAAACTTTAGCAACTCATTCTTCATGCCATACACAAGTCATTTGTGCATGGACACAAGCTCAAATCTTGGGGGAACCAACTGGCAGCTTCTCTGAACTGGGAAAAAAGGACTATTTATTTTAGCATTTTATTTTTCCTGTCACCTAACTTCCTTCTTATCCAGCAGCAGCAATATTACATTGAGTGATGTATCATGGGTCACATTTAGAAGAAAAACTAAACCTGAATTCCATTTCTATATGGTCTGTTGTGACATTAAATTACATGCAAGTGTACATTTGGTGACTCATGCTCATAAGCAGAACACAATGTCTTTGACACTTAAGTCAGTGCAAAGGGTATTTTCTCTACCTTATTTGTATGCTCAGCACTGACTGTGCTAAAACAAAGTTTTAGCTAAAGGCGCTTGCCTGTGATGTTACTGACTTTTGCATGATAAAAAACTAACCTGAAGCTGAAGATATGACATAGGGAAGCATTTACTTCTTCAGAACATGGACAAATAAGTAATTACAACAAATATTTATTCTGGTCTTTTAACGATATCTACCCTTACATACTCCCCCCTCACAAAGCAAAAGCTCCTACAACCTAGACTACTACAATTTGCCATTTGTACTTGCTCCTCTTGAACCATTTAATCTTCAATAAAATAAAGATAAATTTATATTCTGTAAAATGTAAATTCTCATTTTTCATTCCATTTCACTGGAGTGTTTTGAAGAGTTAGGTGCAATTTAGAAAAAAAAGTTGTCTACACAAAGCTTGAATAATACCTTATTCTGCTTTTGTGACTAGAGTTACAGAAGGTAATAGATGTGTTATGTACAGAAGCATGTACAGGAGCTGCTTTTTTAAAGTATCAGTCTGCTTTCAAAGAAGGATAAATATAAGTGGTAGCATCACAGAAGTTTAGGTTGAGAGCAGGGTCAGCTACAGCAGGTTGCTCTGGACTGCATCCAGTTGGGTTTTGAGTATCTCCAAGGAGGGAAACCTGCACAACCTTTCCAGGCAACCTGTGCCAGTGTTTGACTGCCCTCACAGTTAGAAGAAAATTAAAAAAAAAAAAAAAAAAGAAAAAAGAAAAAAAGCACTTTTTCATTTGTTCAAATGGAATTGTATGTGTTTTAATTTGTGCCCATTGCCTCTCATCTTGTCAGTCAGCATCGCTCAGAAGAGCCCGGCTCCATCTTCTTTACAGCCTCCCATCAGGTATTTATACACACTGATAAGGTCCCCCTGAGCCTTCTCTTCTCCAGGCTGAGCAAATCCAAGCCCTCTCAGCCTGTTCTTGTATGAAAGATGCTTCAGCCTTAGACCTTAGCTCTTTCCCAGTTTTACCCATTTTCTTCCCCCCATCTGAAAAAAGTCACTCTCCTGTAGGTTTCCTTCTCTCCTGTCTGATTTCCCAGACATGCACTTAAATTTCCCAGACAAGCATGCTTCTTCATCTCCTAAATATTGTGACCATAGCATTACTAAGACAGATACCACACTGAGACAATGAGGCAGACTCTGCTTCCCTCTCACCACTGATAGTGACAGGAAAAAATGGAACTGCCTACACAGAGACTGACCAGCCACTATGGCCAATCACTTATTTAAACTAATCACATCTGTAAGGCCCCCGATATAGAAGTTAATTTTACTTTCTTTACTTCTGCTATGAAAAATAATGGTCTTAAATTCCCAGGTAATAGCTAGCATTTTCACCTGCATAAATAAAAATTTTCATCTGCATAAATAAAATTATGATGCTTTAGTACCATGTTTCATATGTTTGAACGCATATAAATACTGCAAAAGAGAGACTTCCAGTTATTGTCATGTCCTCCCAGCACAGTCATACCTCTCAGGACATTTTTAATAGGTTGCTTGCAATGCTCTAAACAAAAACCTTTAACTAAATCCTCTGCCACAGTTTGAACTGAATAGTCAAAGGGTTTAATCAATCCTCAAATGCTTCGGCATAGTATAAAGTCTCAACATGAGTTTAAATCTGATGCCATCTGGTAAATTGCAAAATGGAATTAAAAGACCAAGAAGCATGTCCGACTTGAAAGATATACAATTTTCCCCTTCAATATACCCAAAAAAGTATCGCTATACTAGAAACATCAAGGATGTTTGCATAAAAAGTTAATGCCAGCACAAAAAGCTGTTTAATGACAGAATTCATTAATTACCCCAACAAGCGAGTGCTATACTACGAAATCACTGTTTTGCGAGACCAGGCCCAGCAAAAGAAAACCCTTGAATTTGACATTTTTGCCTTGGATTACATAGGGAAGAGATTATAAGAGCATGATCCTGAAGTTACCCTTAAAAAAAAAAGAAGAAAAAAGAAAAAGAAAGAGAGAGAGAAACAAATTATACAGAGAGCATCTATTCGCTACCAAGTTCTATGGAGTGAACTGAGCATCACTTTTATTAAGATCTCTCTTTTAAATTCACATATAGTAATACCATCTTTTGTACTAAGGTAAGTAAATAAACTGCAAAGATTTTTGTCCTTGAGCATGTCTCAAAGAAGCAACTCTGTTTCTCCAAAAGAAATTAAGCCAAGCTTTCTGACTTTTTAGCTTTTAGGATGGGCAATTTATATTTGCAATTATGATCAAAGACTGCATTTCCTTTCCAATGAAGAGCAGACAATTGCTCTCCTACGACCCAAGCTCGTTAACGCTTCCCCAGAACTCAGAGCCAGAATGTGGAACCGATGCACGGATAATAGTGCAGCTCAAGGGGAAAGTGCTCATCTGAAGGGTGTATATGGCTTATTGATATGACTTCCAAGCATCGCACAGTCTTTATTCTGAATAAGGCAAGTGTCAATTTTCACATTTTCTCTGGACGATGCTGGAGCAGACTGAAGTTATATAAGAATGCATTGATAAAGACTGGCGGAAAAGAAAAGCTGAGATGAGACCGAGTCTAACGGAACTGCACAAAATAACATTGGCAGGTGGTTACGCTCCACTTCGCCTTCTCATCAGGCAAGCACACGACAGAACTTTGTTCACTGATTTGCAGCTTCTCAAGGCCAGGAAACAGGCAATTAATTCAATCCAATGCAGTTTTACCTTATATGCTTCCTAACACCTCCTCCGAACACAAGCTATACCAATTAGTGTACTCTAAGCACTGGATGAGAAGAAGTAAACACTGAAGTAGTTAAGAACTTAAGTGGTCATAAAGAAATGTGTAAAAAGACATCTGATTTACAACAGCTGCTTTATCAAGTCTCTCCTTTATTTAATGTAATTTCATTCCCTTTTCAATCCCTGGTATTTCTCTTTTTAAGATGCAATCAGCTGCAGCCAGATGTTGTGCAGGCCTCAGAGGTTTTCCAGACCTCTTTATCCAGAGCCTGGATAAAGCCCTGAATGATTTAGTCTGACTTCAGAGCTGACCTTGCTCTGAGCAGGTGGTTGCAGAATGCAACCTCTTGAGGTGCCTTCCAACCTGATGCATTCACATTAAAATTAATACAGCACTTTATAAGAGGTATTGCTTCTGCCTCTGCTGAGAAAAAGTCATAAAAACAAGTGTTCCTTATTGCTGTGTGGATCAGACAGCTATTCACTGAGTCAAGTTTATCATATAAAACAAATTGTGATTATGAAGAAGGCAGCGCTTTAATTGCACTTTCAAAGAAATCATTATTCAGCTACAGCACAAGTGACAGTAGCATTTATCACCAGAGGAAAAGTGATAGCAGTGTTCAAAACAGAAGTTATTTTATCTATTTACTGAATGGAAGATATTAATGAAAAAGAAGTGTTAATTGTTGAAAGACTTTAAAATTGGAGTTTCGTGGTGCAGACTCAAGGTTACTGCCACACAGGACTGCATGCAAATGACGGCAGGATCTTCAGAGTAAGATTCACAACAGCCCAGATGAAAAGATAAAGCTGCTTAAAAAAGACACCAGATCAAGCTAGGTTTTCCTGAAATCCTACAGTCAAATACCTAATTCTAGGCTTTAGGGAAGCAGGACCACTTTGCCAGAAGCAGCAGCAAAACAAGGGTAATATGTATTAGGTCTAAATAAATGCAGCAGGATTTTAGATACCATGACAAGGGGCTAACAGATTTAAGCTTGCACTGCCTGAGCTATAAGCATGAGGTAGCTTTAGTTCAGATGCTAGAGAGCCATGTCATCATCACAGTATGTCCCAGCAGCGAAACAGGTCAAACTTCCTCACGCACGGAGCAGCACTTAAGGTGAATACTTGGCTTCAAGTCTGGAGATGTCTTATCTCTGGACAGCTCAGGGAATGAGACAGCACAGCTAGTATCCATTTGTACATGTTCCTATACCCGTGTCCTTTGTGGCCTAGTGACTAGGACACATACTGCTCCTACGATACAGAGGGAAATTTCAGTGGTTTAGGTTGTCATGCAGTAATCACTGGTAAGTGATCAGTAAATAGTAAACCCCTGGTACCTTTTTATCAGGTACCTAGCAATATCTAGGACCAACTACCTCCATCTCTACATATGAGAAAAACATTGAGTCAGATCAAAATTTCAGCTTAACTCCTCTATCTGACTGTATTGAATGATACTGGGAAACTATTTTCTAAAACTTTGGGCAAAAGTCCCTTCCAACCGGTATCACCCTATGGTACTACGAAGAGAGAGAGAGGTGAGGTATGCAGCCCTCCCCACATAAGGCATGGCAATCTGCGTGATAGTCTTGAGTGCTGTGTCCATACACAGATTCTCAGCCTGACACACTAAATGTTGTATCTTGACCTAAGCCACATTTTGCCATGCTGTACAAGGTCTCTTTGCTGCGTCACAGAACAGCACAATCCAGACACTATTCCTTCTATACAGAGAAATTAATTCTTCATAGACTCTGGCAAAGCTACTTAAAAGCTTAATACTAAACTTTTCAGAAGCGATTCCTGAGATCTGGGTGCTAAACAGAAACCATAACAGATGCAAAGAAACTGACTGCAGAGTACTAGGTGTGCTCATCATCTGGAATGTGCTCCAGTGAATTAAGACGACATTGAGAATTTCGATGCTCCTACTGTCAAGTCAAAATAAGACAGCATGCTTATATACTTCAAAATGTACTAACGTGGTAGCCAAAACACAACATACTATAAGTAACAGCTCTTACGGCCCTCTGGAGCACAGTTACCAGGCATAAATTGTAGCAAAACCCATAATCTGTGCCAGAACTTCAGTGTCGTAAGTTGTAATGAGACAACTATGAGCCTCCAATTCCCCTTAATGGGCAGAGCTCAAATTAAATCAAACACTCGGGTCATATCCCTCTCTTCCAACTAGAACAACGCCTCCCATCTGTAGGGCTGTCCCACACCTGGAGTGCTATGCCTCCTCCCCATTAGCCCCATCCCTGTACAACACCGATTATGTTCTTCATTAGCTCTTCTTGACAGAAGTGACACCTTCCCACCACATCTAACGACCAGCTCATACCTGTATTCTGTAACTCATTCTGGGTACTTAACCAAAGCATTTAATTCCTTTAACTGCTATGAATCGAATTTTTTCTTGCATTCAGTTAGGTATCAGAGGTATGGCTTTTTCTTACCACTAACAAAATTACATTCAAGTGGCTTCATCCTCTTTCCCAGAAAAACATGTATCTTGCCCTATTCTAATTCCATTTCAGTCAGCTCCAAGCACGTTGTTTTTAAAGCTTTCACAACACTGAGTAATTGTTAAGGAAAATAACCAGAGAGTGCAAAGAACACAAAGTCTAGAAGAAGCTAATTACAGCATTACATCTGACAAAATTGGGCATGTTCATTTGTGAGGTGACCTGTACAGATTTCCTCTGTGAGCTCCCCACAATGCTTCTTGCATACAACTGCATAGTAAGTGGGCAGAGACAAAGACTGAAGATATTCTTTTGATAAATCAGTGAAGCTGAGTCAGTATCGAGTGTTTATTATTTAGCAGAAAGCAGGCAGCTGTTTTACACCTTTGAGAAAGCAAAGAGAGAGCATCAGCAGAGGTGATATAGCCACAGACAGCGAATGTAGCGTGGGTAAAACAGATCGGAAGGTGCTGGACTCAACTAATTCATTATGTGCATGAATTCAGAAACACTAAAAGCAGGTATCTTTTCATAGAATCAAAGAATAATTTGAGTTGGAAGAGACCTTTAACGGTCATATAGTCCCCGGAAGTGAGCAGGGACATCTTCAAATAGATCAGGTTGTTCAGAGTCCCACCCAATCTGACCTTGAACATTCCAGGGATGGGGCATCTACCACCTCTTGGGGCAACCTGTGCCAGTGTTTCACCACCCTCATCATAAAAAATTTCTTCCTTATATCTAGTCTAAATCTACCCTGTTTTAGTCTAAAACCATTACCTCTTGTTCTATTGCAACAGGCCCTACTGAAAAGGCTGTCCCCATCTTTCTTATAAGCCCCCTTTAAGCACTGAAAGGCAGCAATAAGGTCTCCCCGGAGCCTTCTCTTCTCCAGGCTGAACAACCCCAACACTCTCAGCCTGTCTTCATAGGAGAGGTGCTCCAGCCCTCTGACTATTTTTGTGGCCCTCCTCTGAACCCGCTCCATCAGGTCCATGTCTTTCCTGTGCTGAGAGCCCAGAGCTGGACACAGTACTCCAGCTGGGGACTCACCAGAGTGAAGCAGAGGGGCAGAATCCCCTCCCTCGCCCTGCTGGCCACACTGCTTTTGATGCAGCCCAGGATACAGTTGGCTTTCTGGGCTGCCAGCGCACATTGCTGGCTCATGCCTAGCTTTTCATCCACCAGTACTCCCAAGTCCTTCTTGGCGGGGCCGCTCTCAATCCCTTCACGCCCTTGCACCCCTCCATTTTGATACTGGCGGTTGCACTGACCCAGGTGCAGGACCTTGCACTCGGCCTTGTTGAACCTCATGAGGTTCACACGGGCCCACTTCTTGAGCTTGTCCAGGTCCCTCTGGATGCCATCCCATCCCTCAGGCATGTCAACCACTCAGCTTGGTGTCATCTGCAAACTTGCTGAGGGTGCACTCTATCTCACTGTCTATGTCATTGATGAAGATATTGAACAGCACTGGTCCCAATATGGACCCCTGAGGGACACCACTTGTCACTGATCTCCATCTGGACATTGAGCTGTTGACCACTACTCTCTGGATGTGACCACCCAGCCAATTCCTTATCCACCGAACAGAAACATGGAGATACGTTTCTGAAAAAAAAAAACGGGTTCCCAACTCTGTATTTCCTTTATTTGCTGTTTATTGTTATTCATAGGCTGGTTTTGTTTGTTTGTTTGTTTTGCTTTGTTGTTTTTTTTAAAAAGAACTCTCTTTGTTCCCTTGTTTGACATGTTTCACTGTAAGTAAGGAGCATCCACTTTTCACCTACAGCAGGGCTCCGGGGCTCTTCAGTTCAAACAATCTGTCACAGGTTATTATATTAGAGCCATGAGATGCCTGGCAAGCAAATAAAGGTCACACTTCACCATGAAATATTTATAAGAAACATACCTGCAGCGTAATCCTTGCACTGAGTATGCATCCTAGAAATGGGCCGTGGCTCCTCCTCATAGGCTGCAGTGTAATGATTATGGGTCACCCCTATCCGGTTGTTTGCTTATAACCAATGCAAAGCCACTTCAAAATGGATATATAAAGAGACTCTTCACAGATACAGCCATGGATGGTGACTCCTGCCTAAATTAAACCTGATCCAGAGCACAGTCCCTGGACTGCACTCGTCCACCCCGTGAAACTGCTTGAACAGTTTCTGCAGTGGGTTTGACCTGGGGCACTCTCACACCATTCCCAGGCAAAGTGAGGGATTGCTCTACATATGCACCCGAAATTTAACCACTGCATTTTAAAGGGTAAAAGAGTTTTAATGGCAAAGAGAGAAGCTCCTCTGTGGACAGCCTCAGCTGTACAACACAGGTATAGGCACGGCTAATTACAGCACAGCATAAGAGATCAACTGTCTTACACCAATTTATTTTCCTACACAAACCATTTCTGAGTTATCTTAGCAGCTGCTCAGGAATCTCAGTTCACAGACCACGGAAGGCTGCTGAAGGATAGGGTTTAAACCTGTAGGAGCACGACACAAACGCGACTTTGACTAGCCACTGAGATGAGTGACAGATGCTCTCCCCCACCTCTCTCTCCAAGGAGGGGAGGGAGAGAGAGAAAGAAACGTGTGAGTTTAGAAGAAACTAAACTACTTTAATGAAAATATTAATAATAAAATAATGAAAATAAAATAATTAAATATATACAATATAAAAAACCACTATCGAGCTCCCAGGATGACGATCACATCACTGGCTGACAATGGGGAAGACTGGACTCAGCAACGGATGGAACTGGATTCTGGATCCGCATGCAGGAAGGCAAGGATCCAGATCAAAGGCAGACGAACAGACAGAGTCCTCCTTGGACGCTGGCCATTGAAGGAAGAGGGCTGACCCTTTGATCCCTCAGCTTTTATCCTGAGCATGATGCAGATGGGATGGAATACCCTGTTGGTCAGTTTTGGGTCACCTGTCCTGTCCGCTCCTCCCCACAGGTGGGACCCCACTGCGCTTTCCCGCTTCCAATGGGGCAAATAACAAAGTCGGTTGGCCTTGGGGGTTACAGCAGTAAGCATAAGCAGGAGCCTCTCTGCATACCATACTGTGGCATCAGCTATAAACATAGGTCTTACCTCTCTGAGAGAGTCTGCACAATATGAAATTAATTTTGGAGAGTTCAGTTAGTTAGAAGGGGCTTAGCTGCAAAGTGAAATGACTGAACAGAAAATTGGTTCTTTTTTACCTCAAACCAGGACAGATCTACATTCCTTTATCACTTTGGGAGCTCTAAAGTGCTATCATATACTAAATACACTGAACAACCATGTCTAAAGTTTCTCTGATTAACCCAGCAGCTGGTTTTGGTTTAATCTTTATGTCATACTGCAAGAAAAAATGAGTAACTTTGTATTCACTTGCTGATTTTTGCAATATACAGTAAATAATGAACAGGGTCAAATATTCAAAATGAAAAAGAAATATTATACCCAGTCCTGGGATAGGAAAACATAAACCTGAAAGTTGTTACATAATTAAAAACACCTTACATACACCTTACACTTAGGAAGGAAGGAAGGAAGGAAGGAGCGAGCAAATGAAGGTCATTCTTGTCACCTAACGTCTTGCATATCCAATTTTTAAGCACTTGACCTTGCAGCTTGTTATATTGTTTCAATGCACCTTTTTTTATTGTTTATTTAAAAATTAGTCAAAAATTGTACTGTCAAGAACAATTTTAGAGGAAAAAAATGCATTTAAAACCAGTAATTTCTGGCTGATAGTTCACCTTCAAATGGCAAGAAATCATCAGGAAAAAGCTCTGACTATAGAAAATGAAAGGTTTACCTGAAGGGACTGAAAACAAATCCAAAACAAAGGAAGCCACATGGTAAAAATCAATGGAATAGATAAAGAGAAGAAACAGACCATGAAGACTGGCAACCCCGGCAGCAAGCAAGTACAAATGCAAAGGCCAGAAAACCCTCAAGGGAGTCTGAGAAAGAGAACTTTAAACTGGACACAAGGGAGGCTGGCAGAGCCCAAGTACGTATGAATAAAGGACCTCTGTCTACAAAAGTGGATGCTAGGAGAGTATCAGGGGAAAGTCTAAAATATGTTTTCCCTGTTCTTGCTCTTCCTTTGGCATTTGTCAGTGATGGAGACAGAACTCTGCTCCACGTACCTTGGTCTGACTCAATACCATCACGCCTATGTTCATATAATCCCCCTGTACGCAGGCTGAAAACCAAAAAGGAATACTTTATATAGAATGGATGATTATGGCCTACTCTGAAATGATAAAGAAACCAGCCTGACACTGCCTTATCCAATTCTTCAGGCAATGAATTATTAATACCTTGAGAGCTACATAAACTACCACACAGAATTTGCACACCCACCCACACATAAGCACGCGTATGATAGGTGGGTAGAAAACAAGTTTCCTAGCTTAAAAATGAAGAATCTCTCTGGAAACATTAAAATTGTTCTCCAAACCTTCATCATTTTCTGTAAGTTAGTTTAGTTAACTTTTCCCCCCATTACATATACGTGTGTATATATGTATATATAAGGGTGCGTATATGCATATATAAAATTAGATATTTAAAATACTTGTTTAAAGTTATTCTTAAAAGCTAGAAAAAAAGCCTAAAAACATGTGAATGGGATTTCTAGCAAGGGCACCTGGTGCCCAGTTGGTGGAATAAGAGACTCTCAACAGCAATGAAGTGGGTGTTTGTTGTACCTTTCCAGCTGACCACTGGGACACTCAGGGTCTTCTAGTTTGTCTCAGCGAAGACTGGGAACTACTCTGCCAGACAGCTTCTGTCACCCTGTTTATAATGGATGACAGAAAAAGTATCTACTCTCATCAAGTAAGAGGCAACTACTTAAAGCACCACGTGCTTTACCATTTGGACAGTTTTTTATTTATTTTTTACTAGAGGATCATTCGGCGACTGAGACATAACGCGCTCAAAATGCTCACCAAAAGGCTTCGCTCTATTTTTGGCTGCATTCTTGTCTGGAATAGCTGTTCCGAGCACAAGGATACCTTCCTACCTCTAAACATATGAGCACTTCTTGCTTAACAACATGTCAGTTATCATGGTTATTGCTTTAGTCAACAGGGAAATTCACCTCCAATGGACAAATACTGACATTCTAAGCAGATCGACTGACTTTTTGCAAAAATGACATCCCTCCATTAAATACACAGAGAGGACCCTAATGAATAATTAAGGCAAGAGGCTTAACATTTTCATGGCTAGAGGCAGAAGAGAATAACCTGAGCTTCAGACAGTAAGAGAGACCAGAGCTTCATCATGTGGTATGAAGCTAGTTACTGAACGACTGCTGTCCCCAAGGGTAAAGGTTCTTCTTTTAACATCTTATATGATAGGTTTATGTTGCAGGCTTTTACTATTTCATTTACAATACTTAATTTTGGCCTGTTTAATAAATTGTCAAGCTTCATAACAATAACCTACAAATTTAAGAAGTAATTCTACCACCTAGAGAAATGACCATGTACAGTTCTTTGAGTAGGCATGAAGCTAAATAAGAGACACGTATCAGTTTCTTCTCTGGTCTGAGATGCAGATATTTTAGTTCTAATAGTACAGTACAGGTAGGAAAACGAGATCAAAGTTTAATGCAAGGAACCTGTGGCTAGAGAAGTGAACATCCTTGTCTATATAATTATCTATCTAGTTTACAACATCCTTTATTAACCTGTTATTCACAGCTGCTACATTGGATGGCATTTTCTTACTGCTGTTACGAAACAAGAAAGGGTCTGTTTCTTTCCAGAATAGCCATGGTACACAATTTTAAACACAGATTTTGCTTTAGCTGAACAACCAAAAGGAAGGACACCCGCAGGTGGAAGTGACTGCCAGAATGTCATGCAGAGAAATGACATTCAAAAGGCAACCCGTCAACAGTTCTAGATGGCAGACAAGCACGATACTTTAGGGCATCGACAACATTGTCCATCTCCTATGAAGGCATCATTGCCAGAACGTTTACCTAATCTAAAAACAAGAAAAATTCACCTCAGATGGGTGACAAACTGGGAAGTCTCTGAATCCAATCCGCGGTTTTCATGATTATGAAGGCCCAAATCAATACAAAAATACACAATTCTCGAGGGAGATGATTAAAGCATGTGTGAATATTCTCACAATTCAATAATTAAGTTGTCTCACCTAGTTTTTCAGGATTTTAAAATAAATAATAAATCACTTAGTTTATGATAGTAGAAGAAAAGCTCTGCCTGGTTTCCAACGATGCGGGTTTGTATGTCTGTAAAACTGTACATTCTTAGACTAGTAATTTGCTGTTGCACAAAGAATCTACTAGCAGTTACAGTATCACACTGATACTAAGATTAAGAGCCGGAATAACCCACTGGGGAAGGTGCCTCAGCAGACCTGTGTGTTATATGTGTCATCCTAGTACTGAAAGTACATAAAATACATAGAGAGGCTTAACTAACAAGATCACACAATGCAAGTGTGAAACGTAAAATACATCCATTCAGTTGGAGAGAAAATGAAGATATAATACTAGCTTGGGTTTTTTAAAGGATATTGTTTACGTTAAAACAAAAGCTCTTTCCATTTCAAGAGGGAAAGATTTCCAATTCACTTATCCCCATTTAAATATGCACATTTAAAATGAAATCACCAAACCTTGCATGTCCAGGAAATGTCACTGTTTTCACATTATAAATGTAACATTTACAGCTATGTACTTATTACTGTTCTATTTCTTATCTGGTATCACTGTGTGTTTTGGGAGAGCTATGGGGAGGACTGGGATAAAGGAACAACTGCTTCATTCCTGCCTGGCAGCTTCTATGCTCTTATGAAACTATCATCTGTGATTATCAGCCTGTTTTTAAATATAATCTACTGAGGGCAGAATGTGATTTACAATATTAAATGGCATCATTGCAATCATGTAGCTCAATTCCCCTGTGCCCCTTTGAAAATCTGCTCACTTTTGTACTTAAAGTCCTCTTCCCCTACAGAACAGAGCATTGATTCCTCTTCTTTAGCGAGATGAATCCCTTCCCACGTGATTTCACATGTCAGTCTATTCTAATTACATCCAGCTGTCTCTGCTCACCCAAGCACAGCACAGGCATTCGAAAGGGCTATGAGATGCTTTCCTTTGGAACTCCACTGGATAGGAAACAGATTACCTTGATGACTCTAAGACACAGATAAGGAGAAGACATTTCCGGTATACTAACCTGCTGTTGACAGAAATAATACTAAAAACATAAATGCCTGTTATACTGTCTGACCTTCTACGTGCTGGGTGCTTTCCAAACCCTCTTTTCTTTGACTGATTTACTGCTGCATTAAGTGGCTTGTCAGAGGAAAGCCAGTATTGTTTCCTACTGCCGTAACAATGTTGAACAAGGTCACAATTCAAACAAAACCATGGGGGGAAAAAAAAAATAAAAATCCCTCAGACTGCATAGGAACACGCAAAATCTGATTTTGTGTCTCTGTCTGTGTGTGCGATTTTCCTCATGGGGGATAACTAATTTGATTTTTTTCCTCTGAAGTATTTTGCCAAACATACACATATAGAGTACACAAAAACACATACATACATTATTTGCACGTATACACATATGGATGTTGCATATATATACGTATGTTTAATTGGTTTGAACGTTTCTCGACCTCTGTGGTGTGGTAACAGCTTTGAATTTACAATCATTTGGGAATGTTACATATCTTGATATTTACCTTCTCCCGTAGTCCACCACTGAGACTGTTAAAATACAATCAGTCCTAATAATAAAACCAAGACGACATATTTGACATAACAGAACATGTATTATTCTTATTACTATTTTTTTTGCTATTTCTACAAAGCAATATGTAAGCAGTAAGTTTTGCCACAAAAAAAACCACCCTCATTAAAACTCTTAGTTGCAAATGCTGGTTTTCTAAATTGTGTATTTTACGTATACTAAATAGTGTGCATCACGTGCTTGCATCTTTCACTAGAACACCTCCTTTTAAGACTAAACACAATCAATAGTGCACTTGCAAGTTTTTATGTTCAAAAACTTATTTCAAAAATAACTGGAAAGAAAGTAAATTAATATCTAAAATTAGTGGCTATATTTATATCCTCCCTCTTTCATATATAGACTGAAATACATATTATGTAATTGAATACAGACATACAGGCTTTACATATCTTTTTTCTCAATTTGAAGAACTTTTTAAAAACAGAGATTCAGCAGAGTTATAAGCTGATTTTTATATGGTGATCAGTTTCTTTTCTTTCACTAAAATAAAGTGAAATAAGAATTTTTATATACATATACAACTTTTCCAGGAAGTTAGAAAAATGTACTTTAAAAAGTAGCCACACTGGTTTCAAGTGTTCAATATTAATTTAAAACCAAACAATTTTACAGATTTTTACATTTTACTTATACTCTTAATCTCCATTTTTGAGAATTAAGTATAAAGCAGCTGTTTTCAGGATTACTTCCTACCAGTTTTATTAAGAATGTTGCTGATTCTGCTCTCTTTTATGATTTAATATCTGAGCCTTTCTTTTTCTTCAGTGTCCCAAAGCGATAAATAACAGTATATTTTGCAAAACGGTTTGCTGTCTCCAAGAAGATTGTGTTTATTTATTCTTTACTTCTTTTTGACCACTACAAGAAAAACACTATGAACATATACAGACTATGTATACATTACTACATATTATGTGATGTATAGATTACATGTAATATATACATTGCATGCATGCGTATGTACATGTGTGTATATATGCATACGCACACATGCACACACAGTAGGAGTACTAAGACATTGCATTTAACTTCTTTGGCTTCATGGTTTTTTCTCAGACAAGAAGGGAAGCTCACTACAATGCTTTCCTAGCTGTTTTTTAAATGCACAGGCATTTTGGGCACAGACAGGGGAGGAATGAGAACACAGCAGGGAAACTTCATCTTGGATGATCACAGGTTTTAAACATCAAGGGAAAAAGAGATCCTCACTTGATGTAACAGTTTCAGCTCTGAGAAAATTGCGGAGTGGCGCCAGCTGAGGACCTAAGACATTCACACTGATGAAAGGCAACTGCTTTAATTCTGATATTATTTATCTAAAATCATGAATTATATATAGATTAATTTTAACTACTACCGAGAAGTAGGTCTAAAGCACTAACTCAGCTTAAGACAGTTTTTTTTACATAGGGCCACTTACATAGTAGCTTGTACCCTAATTTTAAACCCCTCATGCCACAACTTCTTACTTCTCAAAAGCAAAATAACTGTAAAACTTACCTGTACAGCTATCATACCACAATTATATAAACTTACGCATTCATCTTAGAAACTCCTAGCCTGGAAAACAGTGACTTTTCATCAAACTATCTAAATGTGTCAAAGTCTATAACATATATTCTAAACGTTATTCTTGAAGGATGTGCCATAATCTCCCATTTTAGGGAGTAATACTCTGGCACCAAGAGTGTTGGTTATAATAGTACTGGCATATAAATCTGCACAGCTAATTTATATTTAAGCCAAGTGAAGAACCAGAAAGCAGTCAATCCTCCATCTAAACCCATGAAGGGCCTGAGCCAGTGTGCCTCTCACAGCACTTGGAAAACTCAATGAAAATTGCTGTGGCATCTTGGGCTTTCTTACATAAGACCACAAGAGGAAAAAAACAAAACCTGTAGTCTCCAATTTTATGTAATAACTTGCTGGTTAAAACACTCGTATACTTGACATGGGTGACCCAGATTCAATTCTGTTCTCTGTGCAAGCAGATTCAAACCCACACTTACAGAAATTCTCTAACCACAAAGGTGAGTGACTGTATAGGTTCATATCACCTGGAGTTTGTCCACTGTAGAGGAGTCAAAGAGGCCAATCACGACATGGCTCCACTTGCGTACAAGACGCTCAGCTGAGAAGGGATGCATGGGCTTGTCTCTTTTTCCTACCTTACAAAACAAATTCACATTGAAATCTTAAATGACCTGCCCAAGACCACACCTCCAAGCTATGGAGCCTGTTTCTTTTCCTTAAATGCTGCTGGGGCAAGATGTGATATAGTAAGGGGTGTAACAACCTTTTTTTGTTCCCTCATATTGACTGTAATGTCAGAGTAATACCAGTGACATAGGGGAATTACTTATAACTTACAAGTGTAAATGTAAAACACACATAACAACACAGATAATGCATATCTGACATATAATAACCTGTTCATCCTTAATATTGGTTGTTGTCCACATTATACTATCCCACGCATCCTAACCTATATAATACTTACAACAATAATGTAAAGGACGTATTGTAAATTAATTCAACACTGACAACAGATAATTAGGGGATCCAAAGAACTAACCCACAGCAATATTCTTGGAAGAAATACTCCTTTTCATATCACAAATCTAGCAAGCCAGTCACAGTGTATCTTTACTAGGCACCTGAGATAGACATAGAGGTCCACCTCAGTGCTTAAATCCTATCTATCCCAAATTACAGTGCCTAAATCCAAATTCATATTCCTGAAAACTCAGCAACCATTGAACTCCAGAATAATCTGACTGTTACAGTCTCTGGAGAGAGAGGATTTTAAATCCCTCAAGAAGGAGAAAGGTGTAAACCAGACTCTTTGGCATCCTCCAAACCTGAGCACATGTTGTAACGGGAAGGCCAGCATGATCACTATACCAGGAAGAGAGAAGACCAAAAAAACCCGCTCAACCAAAAAAAAAAAAAAGGTGATTATTTCCCACCACTTGTAGATTTCCTTACTCTGTGCCTTTAGTCAACAGAAAAAAAATAAGCAGCCTACCGTAAGGGACCAAACACTGCAGCACACATTTTCCTGAAGTATCTCTTCATTTGGCAAGACACTTGTGCTGATCATCATTTATCTAGGATCCAAACTCTGCCCTGTCAATTAGGTTGTGGTCTTTTTGTTTGATTGTTCAAGAAAACAGCCAGTTGGTTTCTAACTCAGCCATTTGTTCTCCTTCAGCAGGAGTCCTTTGTTTGCTGTAACGCTTGGTAAATTATTATTAAGCACATTCAATAATGGGTTGGAACTGTGGTACAAATGCAAAAGCAGAAGTGATTTCTAAGTGGGTGTAATTACGCGTAAGCAACTCTAAATGGGTTTTATCTTCCGTGCATCCATAGGTAACAGAAAAGAGCTACAACTTGTGCAAATTAACAAAAAACCTCCAAATGAGTTTGTACACCCTGAAGTTATTTGCTTTTCTCACTTCACTTTTCCAATTGACATGCAGGTTTTGCCATTTCAAGCTCTATTCTGATTATGGACCAGAAGCCGAAGGTGACAATTAGGATGAGTAACTCCCTGCTACTGGCTGGAGTTGGTAAAGCAGCTACATGAAAATAGCAATAATTCAACACATCACAGAATCCGTGACAAAACTTCTGATAGCTGATTTCATGAAGTATCCGGACTGCATTTGCAGTTATAAACTAGTTCTTCAAGAACATAAGACGCAAGCTATCACTATAACAGGGGAGCTCCTGGGGAGCAAGAGAGCAACAACTCCCAACAGCTACACATTCCATGAAATGAAATAAATTTCCTATTTAGGAGGTTGGTAGATACTATTGATGTAGGAGGGAAAAAATCATTAGTCGTCCACTGGATGCCAATTTCATGAATAATGACAGTTTTTTTCTTTCTAGATAGCAGGACATCATCCCAAAGTAATAATGGAAAAAACATACATATAAAATACTAATTTGTGTAATATATTATGTCTTTGATTCTATCCTGCAACTAATTTAAGCTACCATGAAGTGACTGGAAAAATGCTACCATCCCAATTTGCTAGGACATCAGGTTTCTATTCCATACGCACAACTGGCTACATACAGGGTCAGGAGGTGGCAGAACCTTGTCGTGATTGTGCAACAGCTGAACTCAAGCACGGGTTACCAAAAGGGCAGCAGAGCAGAGCACAGCTATCCATTAATAGTGACAGGTGTGATATTATGGTATGGTGTTGGTCTCTATGTTATGCCTTTGTCTGGAATGGGATTAAGTCCTAAGTATAGTCCTTTGAAAGAAGAGTGTTTTTCAAATAACAAGCTACCCTAAAAATTAATCGTGGCTTCCGAGTTTTGAAAGCCAAGAGTACCACTAAATCAAAAGCTTTGTTTTATCCAATGCCTCTTCTCATTCATCAAAAGAAAGGAGAGAAAGTGACTGCTTGAAATAATCTTTCACTTACAATAAATCTAAATCAAGGAAAGAAAACTCCAACCTTTAAATTGAACTCTAAAGCATCATTTTTTGTTAAAATACAGCTTCTTCTTCTGCATGTCACATTAGATATACTGTTACATTCACCCTAAGAGATTTTACTGCTCTTTATGTAACTACCTACCAGTTCACTAGATATTTTATCAACCACAGTGACAACCAAAAAGACTTTTTTTTCAACAATGTACTAACAAAAACTTCAAACTCACAGTCTGTGTTATAATTCTACGTGTATATATGTGCTACTGTAAAGGCTACAACATGCTATTATAAATACTCTATGGGGAATTAAAAAACAGAACATCCAAAGTCACACTGAACTTACTGTGTTAATAGTCTTCCAAAAATGTCAACACTCACTGGGTGAGAGTGAAGAACTTTTACTCAAGATACTTTCATGTCCCAAATTCTCAAGTGACATGAAACAGTCACTTTTTTTTCCCTTTATATGAATAACTCCAATCAGTATATCAACATTTCGGTAGTTGGGATGAATATAGGTTAGGAATACACAGCTTATACTTGCATTGAAATTCTTTTTAAGACAAGTCCATCTTGTGAAAACTAGCTTTTGAAACACAAGGAAAAAGAATGATTTGTTATGGAAAAAAACATTTAATTGAGGAGAAAAAAAAATACATAAGTATTTGTTAGCATTTTCATCACAATGCTGCTTATAAACTTTCCTCCCCAAAGAACAGGTCAGACTATTCAGAGAATCTAAAGCCACCATGGAAAAATGTTGAAGCAAGACAGGAGAAGACCTGCCATAAACTGTTGATATAACACTTTTAATGGGACAAGTACCCATCTTGATCCACAGATTAAGAGAAGTCTTCATTAAAGCACTCTTCAGTGCTTTAATGCCCATAGGAATCACTGGGCATTCTTTACAATAATCTTCTGCATAACTGGATTATGGTAAAACCTGAAATCATTCTACACCATTAAGCAATCTGATGCTTTACCATTATATCTGAACTTTAAGAAGACTATTTTACTATGGAATGCCTGCTTCTGTGTTTTGTTGCTGTTAAAAGGGGGGGTTGAATATGCTAATTTTTACTAAAGAAATGCTTATCAGCCATTTGTATCAGATTTGTATTGAAGCTACATTATGTGACAAAAGATGAAAATTATCTAATCTAGTTGTTATCTTGTTTAAAATGCCAGTTACATTTTGACTAAAATTATTTAGCAATTCATTTTGTTCTTAATTCACAAAATACCATAGATAGCTTTTTTCCAGCTTATTCTTTTCTCTGCTCCTATATAAATACCTATTGCTTATCTTCCTCAATAACTACAAAGACATATTGAAGTACGCTTCCACTAACATAATGTATCAATATTAACTCATACTCATTCTGTTACAAGTATTATAAGTAATTTCACTTGATAAACTTATTTGGTTTTTAGATTTTGTCATATTCTATATACAAAGAGATTATTGGTTGAAGTGATAACAAAACTGCTGCCAGGGGAAAAGGTTTGCCTTCCTCAACTCAGTATCTACACACTGAAGAAAAACTAGTATTAAATAAATAAAAGCTAAAAATAGGTTTTACCAGATTAGAACATTAGTCTATATTCATTACAGTTATGATTAACATGTATTTCTTTCTAAAGTAATTTAAACTTCAAAAATTTCCATTTCAGAAATTTTTTTTCTTGCCTTTAAAACAAATTGACCTCTGAATTACAGAGGTCAAAATGAATAACTATGCCTGCCATCCATTAAAAATAAAATGAACTAATACTTTCAGAAATCTGTCTGAAGATACTTACTGGATGCCATGCAATGTAGTTCTGCTGGTTGGTAAGTATTCCTGTAATTCCTTCTGGGTGGAGTGACACTCTCCCTAAACTGTGTTCGTACATAATTGTGATGAAGATATTGATTTGATCTTCCTTTTTTAAATTTGCTGAGGAATCTACTCTTAGATTAAGGTCCTAATCTGTTGTCAGTGTTATCATATTCATTGTATGATACAGAATTAAATAACCTCATTAGTACTTCATACACTGAATAGCAGGAAAAGATACTGATCTGGTTTTGTCTAGATATTCTCCCCTTCCTAGAAACTCATTCTTAAAGAGTCAAACTCAAGCCATGGCAGTTACTGACAGTTATAGACAGAACAAGCAGCACACCTCATTCAGTTTTGTAGAACCAGAACCAGTATCCCTGGAGCTGGGGGTGGCAAGAGACGAGAGAAAGCCAGAGACTACATAACAGCACCTCCAACAGCTTTTGATGTCACGCTGAAGTTCAGCTAATTCTTTACTTGATGCAAGCAAAACACGCAGCGATCTCTACTGCAACTATCCTTTCCAGACCTTCTTGTCTCTTAAAGCAGATTTTTAAACAAGTTTCAGGACTGAAACTGTTACCTTCATTGAACTAGGCAGGTGCCTACAGAAATATCCAGACCTAGAGTCCATTTTGCTTTCTTTGTTTCCAAATTGTGTTCCTTTGAGTTACAGAAAACAAATATTTGTAACACCATTCCCAATTTCTATTTTACTCTTCCACTTAATCTCCTGGGTTATTTTTGTGGGGTTTTCTGTTTTGTGTTTTTTTGGTGGGGGTTTGGGTTTTTTGGGGGGGTTGGGGTTTTTTTGAGATTCATCAAGAGCAATAGCAAAAAACTATGGATACTCAACAAAAAGCATAGGCTGATGCACAGGTTTTAGTGATGGGACAGCATTCTACCAAATGTTTGGTAGTTTACAACACTGACCAAATAGTAGATCTTATTCTCCCTAGCTCTTTTAATGGATTGCTGCACACTTGCCCAAGTGATTTCTAGTAAAACTAGTGACACTATACTTCATCATCTCCTTTGTGAATTTGCATTCAGAGGGAGAATTAGTGAAGCCCTCAGGTGCCTTGTGCTAGCCAGCTAAAACACACCAGATTTCAGTTCTGCGTGTTCTTGAATGCTTTATTTATGCAAAAGTTTGTACAGTCTATAGGAAAGACGTATCTCCCTTCACCTTGATGTTTCTAGCAAGGTCTCTGTCTCCCAGTTAGAGGCTTGAGCTATCAGCGTACTAACATCAATCCACCACATTCATACGGCGAGGTTCATGCTAGTAAAACCTGTCTCTACAGGTTTGTTTGGGTTTTTTTTTTCTTGAATGGCAAATCTCACTGGTTAAAACATTCTCTTTTTTCAAATTCTCAATTATTGACTGAAATTTATTCAACAAGCAAGGCATGATTTGGGGGAAGCCTGTAAACTACACCATTAGGCTATCAGGTACAGTTTGAAAATCGAGTAGAAAGCACATAACTATTTCCGCAACTCAACTTGTATTACCATTACTGTCATTTCAGTTAAAGAAGAAACGGTGTATTTTTTGCCATTAACTTGTATAACAATGTACAGATATTTAGTAGGAAATGACAATTTATTTTAATTCCAATAGCTACACCGCTGGAATTGCTCAAAATTGTGTCCTCCCAAACAATTCTGCAACAACTACAAAATATATGACACAGCTCCCCTTATCCCCTGTAGGACTGGAGTGACCCATATCATACATTTCTTTTGGTAAATTATTAGACTTACACTGGATCTGCTGAACAGTAGCAAAAGATGACAACATCTAATACATTCAAGATCTCATTTGCCACAAGTTTATGAAGAAATGTCAGCTCTTTAATATTTTGAGATGTTTTATTTCTCTTTGAAAGAATACTACTTATTGCCTAATCCCAATCTTACAGTGTCAAATGTTTATTTTATTTCTCAGAGCAAACTGTAAAAAGATTAAGCATAAAGAAAAAAGACAAAAGTATGCTTACGGATAAAAGAACAAGGCATAGCATAAAACAGCTTGGACAGAAATAATATTTTAATAAAACTGGAACATAATGTGTTACTGGGCTTTCAAGTCATTAAATATTCATTATTTCTGTACCTTGAGAACTGTTGCACTCCCAAGCATATAGAATTTCAGTCTGCCAGCTACAATCCCAGGTTAGAGTAGATCATCTCACCTTCCTGAACTATTATGGCAGCGCTACTAATTATTTACTTGATAAATGCTTCAAATGAAAAACTGTAACATCTATTTTTATTTATTTAACAGAAGAGCTTCTAGCTCCAGTTGTATGGTTCGGACTGAGAGAAATCAAGCACAGCAAAATACAGTAGCACGACATCTTGGCTATGTCCTTGCCAATAAAAATATCTCTAAGCACTGTACTCGGCTGTTAAAATCAATAGCAGATGATGTTGCTCAATAATCAATCACCCCATTGTTGATCCATTGTTGATAATATCTCCCCTGGTTTATAAATGTCTATGTCATGTTATTAAATGCCAAGTCATAAATGTGACACTTAAGTAATACATAAAGTCAAAATTTAAATCCCAAAGATTACTATAATCCACTGAGGAATGTTTTCAGATTTATTTTTTTTTTGGTAATCCACCATTTCATTACCTAGTTGTAAAAAAAGGAACATCAAGGAACATCTAGTAGCTTGTAAGGAATATAAAACTGCACGCCTTGTGCTCACTGATACTGCTTTGTGCACATTTGAAAATAAGAAATATGTATTCAAATGAGATTTGAGATTGCAAAATATCACAATCAAATACCACTTTATTTCCCTTCTAATCACATCTAGGAAAGGCTGCATGGCATTGCAGAAGGACTTAAGGTAAAATGAATGGAGAATGCAAAATAAAACAAAGTTCAGGACACAAGGACGCAAGGACACACCTGTTCTCTTCATGTCAAATGAAAACTGCATCACCAGAAATTGGGACCCCAAATACCAAAACTAGTCAAAAGAGAAAGGACAGTGCTTACAAGGTACAAGTAAAGACAACCAAACCACAGATTTCTAAATCTGTTCCAGAATATCCCTCAAGGTGGCGTAGAATAAAATAAATAACCACTATCAGGTTCCAAATTAATTTAAAAACGCCCAGGAAATAAACCTCAAAATTAATAAAGAAATCTGAATGATTGATCCCTCACCACCAGTATGTAGCTAAAACGAGCAAAACCAAAACGTTGATAATGAAGCTACTATAAAGTCGAAAATAATAGTTTATCATATCAAGCCCATGGAAGCCCATCACATGTAAACTCTCCACAGCTCTCTGGGTTCAAACACAGGTAACTAACACCCAAAAATAGTCCAGAAACAGGTGATAAAAAAAAAATAAAATGTTTCAGTGGTTGTAAAGACTCCTACACACCGAGCCTTTGAACGGGCTGGGATTGCTTAAAAAGGAGCCGAATAACGCTGCATTCGCAACTGATACAAAATGATCAACCAAACAGTCAGACCTGGCTCCACAGGCAAAATAAACAGTTGCCCTTGGCAACGGGCTGCCAGGAGCAGCAAAATGGCTGTGGTCCTCCTGCCTGCCGGCTTTGTGCCACAGCCTGGGAAAGTCACGACTACTGCCTGTGCTGGTGCTCCTCTCCTCCTCCTTCTCCTTCCTCCTGCTGCTCCATCACTGGGGGCAGCTCACTGGGGATGCAGCGCTGGGCTGCTCTCGCTCTTCCCTCCTTCTGCTGTCTTCCTCTGGCCTCCCTTTCTTAGAGAAGCAAAAATCTGCTGCCCTGCAGCTTATTCTGGAGAAAAAAAAAAAAATGCTATGGACTCTAATTTACACTTTCTTTAAAGAGGAAAAATAAAGGGCCACCTCATGAAATTCAGAAAAAAAAGCCTAGTCCTGGTACGTATACACATCAGTAAATTTCAAAAAGATAATCCAGATCATTCACTAGCAGAACATATTTTCCCCCTGTACTTGGCACCGGTGAGACCCCACCTCGAGTACTGTGTTCAGTTTTGGGCCCCTCACTACAAGAAAGACATTGAGACGCTGGAGTGTATCCAAAGAAGGGCAACGAAGCTGGTGAGGGGTCTGGAGCACAAGTTTTATGAGGAACGACTGAGGGAACTGGGGGTGTTTAGCCTGGAGAAGAGGAGGCTGAGGGGAGACCGTATCACCTTCTACAACTACCTGAAAGGAGGTTGTAGAGAGGTGGGGGCTGACCCCTTCTCCCGGGTGACAAGTGATAGGATGAGAGGAAATGGGTTCAAGTTATGCCAGGTGAGGTTTAGATTGGATATTAGGAACAATTTTTTCACTGAAAGGGTTATCAGACATTGCAATAGGCTGCCAAGGGAGGTGGTGGATTCGCCATCCCTGGAGGTGTTTAAAAAAGGGTAGACGTGGTACTTAGGGACATGGTTTAGAAGTGGTTTTGTCAGGTTATGTTAATAGTTGGACTTGATGATCTTAAATGTCCCTTCCAACCTCAACAATTCTATGATTCTGTGATTCTATATTACCAAGCTTTAAAGAAGATTTTTACACGGACAAAAATAAAAATTAAAAAAAAAAAATCACTCAACGTTTCATTCTTGTTCACTAGAAAACAAACACACACAGTAAGATACAAACTCTGATAGCTCAGCCACAAGCTGTTCACTAACAGCTGCAATCAAGAAAAGGCATCTGTCCCCAGTGCAGAGGGAATTCTGCAACAATCATCACAATTTCTTAGACCCCATTCTGAAATACCCAATAGCAGCCAAGGTGAGAGGTTAGTCATGAGCAGGGTTGGTTTTTGTTTGAGAGAGGGGTTTTTTTAATTCCTGCTGTACACAAAGAAATCACATCACCTTTTTCCTTTCTGCTGCTTCTTATTCCAAATTCCCTCCCACTTTATTGCTTCTATCCGTGATTGTTTACATCGGCACTCTCCCACCTCAGCGTACCTCAACCTCTTTTACACTCCTGGTCTATCAGGAATGACTCGGTTGCACACTGAGCGAGTTAAAGAGACCAAAGGCCTGGGGTGCCCAATTCCCCGTGGAGCTGCTCTCCTCAGCCAGCCGCCTTCCAAGAAGCCAGCCAACACCACAGGAAATAAAACATGGTTAATACATACGTCACAAAAAAGACCTTTGAAGTTGTTAACTGAGACACCAGTTACAGCTAACCAGATTAATTTCAGTGCTCTTCAGACATCGTAACACCAACATTTTAAACCTCCACCAAAACAAAGAACCAGAAAAGACTACTAAAAAATATAGCAAGAATTGAAGGAAAACAAACAAAGAGAAAACACTGATACAAGACACCTAGATATCTTTCAGATCAGCACACCAAGGACATTCTGCTGAGGCAACTGAATTGAACCCATAATGCTTATCGGTAAAACAAGTGAACATTAGAAATAAGTAAATTTTAAGAAATAAAAAAAATGATAATTTTTTCATTAATAATATTTCTCTAGGGCTTTCCAGTCTTCACTTTCAAAATATACTACCGTTTAGAACAGAAGGTTTTTCCAAGAAAGCGTGTATTAGACCAAAACCGCATCCAGAAAAAGACTATCCTGAATGAAATAAAATCAAATTAAATAAAAAACAGCAATACAGGAAAAGCCTTTGAACTGAAATAAACAGAGTAAGAGATCCATCACCAGGTGCATAAACAAAGTAGACAACTAGGAAAGATATGTTAGCAAGAGTAAGCGGCAGCAAAGCGAAAGGACATTTATAAAATTCAGCAGGTGGACCCCAAACCAGCCACTTTTGCGCACACAGATTATTATGTCAAAGTGATTGTTTCCGACTCTATTCTTGACATTTATTGTGTTTATTCAACTAACTGATCTATATGAACTAGTATAACACTAAAAACCATCTGTTAAGGGCCACTACTCCTCTTCCAGTGAAAGGTGAAGACGCTTAGCACTTGGTAGGAGAAAGACCCCACGCAGAAGGACAGACCAAGCACAAAACTACAGATTTGCAAGTTCACTCTTGGCAATTCAAGGCAGAACAACGTTGACAAAGCCGCCAAGGTTATTAGAAGTCTCATACCTTTATTCAATCACTACAACCAGAGGTCTGCACCCCTCAAGCTGTGCTTAACAACTAAAAAATGTCATGACTGAAAAAGACAAAAGCACAAATTCTAACAAAGCTTTAACCCAAGCAGCACACAAGAGCTGAGGGAAATTCTACTAAAACCCACCCTCCAATCTCTAGAAACCAACACTGCCCCGGCAAACAAACTTTATAATTTTGAATTAATGATCAACTCTTCAGTTGTCTCCCACCAATTAAAAGTCATGAGCTTTCGATACCCCAATTTCATTTCAGTTACAGTAAAAAAAACAGACATATGAAAAAATAACTAGTAACAAGACGTGCAGACTCTACTTTTGTAGAAGCATACTTTTGGCTGAAGCTGGTGAAAGATCTCTCTGCTGCCATGGGAAGGCCTGAGATGTAAACCCGGCCCCTCCAGCCCTAAAACCGCCAAGGTGCAAAGCACATGTACTGCTTTAGGAGCCTGGAACCACTTCAGATTTGCTGGAAGTTGCTACTAATTTCTCTCAGCTCTCCAAAGATTTCTGTTTTCGCTTTACTTTGTACTCTTGCACATTCTGATTGTGCAGTATTGTGGCAGTGAAAGGCAATTAGTTGGGAGAAACATGTACACGCATAGTGAGAAACATGGCAAGAGGACAGACAGAGGAAAAGCACAAATTATTTTTCCATCCCAGTTGCATATTGCGTGATTATCTGCATATCATCCCTACCACAGCTGATGAGTGTCTCTAGGGGATCAGTAGGTTTCTCAAACTCTAGTTACATCCCAAGAATTGTTAAGACATTAAACAAAACAAAGGAGTTTCTCAGCATATTGAAGGGCCAGCAGCACTAACAGGCTCTGCCCTCAGGCTGTTAAGAATGAGACTGAGAGATGCTTCAAACTACGCTGCTTTCGCTGGGAACTGAGGCTGCTTTGCTGGATCTGACCAAAGATGATAGCTTCTCACAAACACACAGATGGTCATATACATACACTGAAGTTCAAAACAACATTTTGCTCTGTCATCAAAATAGGCTAACAGTAGGATTTTATAATTTTATTTATGGAAGATTTGTATACTACTGCTCATTTGGCCTCAAGTGTCTTCCCATTTTATAATCAAAACGTTGCACATTGTAGTCTGTATGCAACAGAATAACAAGCACATTGATGTTCCTTCCACATGGTTTTTAAGTCATTATAAATCTATACAAATTCAGAATATTTTAGGAAGAACATCATCCTCTTCCTTTATGCACATGCATCCATAAACACACATTAGCAAATCTGCATCTATGTATCTTTTTCTATGTCAATCCCAAAAATCAATCCCAGGCGGCATTAGTTCTTTAAATGCCACTGACAGCTTCATGAGAAATTCATAAATGTGCTCACAGTGAAGGGAGGCTCACTGTGAGTCAGACAATGCCTGAGTTTTGGACAGTTGCTATAATATATAACTCTTTTTAATCAGGAATTACTACATCAGATAGGGAGCTTCTCCTGCAATGCTTTGCCTCAAGGAAAATAAGGCAGATTATTTTCTTCTATGAAAGGACAAATCTAATGAAAGACTTTATAACTTGACCTTAGGAAAACACACAAAAGTGGAGTAAAATAACACACTGAAGTTTACTTGGTGCATACTTTCATGAACCAATTAAAATCACTAGTTGCACAAGATTAAAATAGATTTTCGTTATATTGTACATAAGGAAGAAGAATTTCCCCAACCCCACAATTCCAGTGGAGCCGTTATCTTGGAAAAGGAACAAACACCGTTCTGCACGACATCCTGGTCTCTAAATTAGAGACATGGATTTGACCGATGGACCACTCAGTGGATAAGGAACTGGCTGGACGGTCACACTCAAAGAGTTGTGGTCAATGGCTCCATGTCCAAGTGGTGAGCAGTGACAAGTGTTGTTCCTCAGGGGTCAGTACTGGCCCCGGTGCTGTTTAACGACTTTGTTGGTGAAACGGATGTTGGGATGGAGTGCAGCCTCAGCAAGTTTGCCAATGACACCAAGCTGTGTAGTGCAGTTGCCATGCTGGAGGGAAGGGATGCCATACAGAGGGACCTGGACAGGCTTGAGAGGGGGGCCTGTGAAAACCTCATGAAGTTCAACCAGGTCAAATGCAAGGTCCTGAACGTGAGTTGCGGCAATCCCAAGCATGGATCAAGAGCAGCCCTGAGGAGAAGGACTTGGGGATGTTGGTTGAGATGATGAGAAGCTCAACATGAGTTGGGAATGTGCACTTGCAGCTCAGAAAGCCAACTGTATCCTGGGCTGCATCAAAAGAAGAGTGGCCAGCAGGTCCAGGGAGGTGATTCTGCCCCTCCACTCCACTCTCGTGAGACCCCACCTGGACTACTGTGTCCAGCTTTGGAGTCCTCAGCATGAGAAGGACATGGAACTGTTGGAACAAGTCCAGAGGAGGGTCATGAAGATGATCAGAGGGATGGAGCACCTCTCCCATGAGGACAGGCTGAGAGAGTTGGGGTTGGTCAGCCTGAACAAGAGAAGGCTCCAGGGAGACCTTATAGCAGCCTTCCCATATCTGAACGGGGCCTACAAGGTGGCTGGAGAGGGACTTTTTACAAGGGCATGTAGTGATAGGATGAGGGGGTAATGGCTTCAAACTGGAAGAGCGTAGATTTAGATTAGATATTAGGAAGAAATTTTTCACTATGAGGGTGGTGAGGCACTGGAACAAATTGCCCAGGGAAGCTGTAGAGGCCCCATCCCTGGAGGTGTTCAAGGCCAGGCTGGATAGGGCTTTAAGCAGCTTGGTCAAGTGGGAGGTGTCCCTGCCCACAGCAGGGGGATTGGAACTAGATTATCTTTAAGGCCCCTTCCAGCCTAAACCATTCTATGATTTGTGAAAATACCACAAGGAAAAATACTATAAAATTAACACGGCACAACTATAAGAAACAAAATCAGGAAAAATAAATCTATAACTGTCAATTATAAATATAAGAATTGGTGTTAAGTGCCCTTCCAACTCACATTAAGTTGCTATCTACAATTGGTTAATGCAAAGAACTTTTATACCTATATCCTTCAAGCCTATAGTAAAGTAAACATTACTTATCACACAATGCTGTTAAAGGTTATGTATAACCTCAGTTCAGGAAAACAGCCTAGAATTATGGAAAATACATCTAGATGCATAACAGCAACTACAGTTCCAGCTAAAAAATAAACCGACACTTTAGATGTCCAAGCCTACAATCTTAGATGCATACTATTATGATTGTAGATGCATCTTCAGGAGCAACACACAAGGCTTCAGATACTTAGTCTTTCTGCCCTGAATGATTTCTAGGAGACCGTATTTAATCCAGCAATGTTGAGATACTGCTGTTAGTACCAAGTAAGAAAAGACACACAGCACTTATTGTGTCCTGAGTTGGAGACAAAGGGTAACAGACAGGAGAATGGGCACTTTCCCAGAGCCTAGGCAGGCTCATAAAAGTTTTATCTCCACACATAAGACCCATACATTTGTATAATACAAAGGAAAGTTCACGCCAGAACCACTTCTTTGAGACTCCCAATGTCGTAGAAAACCTCAGGACTGGGGTGAAATGTTGGAGGAGAAAATAGATAGAGCTGGTATATGGAGGACCATCCCTTCTACTGAGCTGCAAGAAGTCACAACGATACAGGAACTGTGAAATATAAGGAAGAGGCACTGACTTTGCTCAGACAGCTCTCAGCAATACTGGCTTAGCTCATCTGCCTAGTGTCACAGTAGAAACCACTGGGAATAGATTTCAATATCACAAAGCATATGATGAGATACTGCAAGTGGAAAAGGCACCGATGTGGAACTTCAGGGCATCTTTGTTTTGCTTTACTCTTTCCTCAATTCAGATGAAAATGGGTTTTACACTTTTGAGTTTGTCTGTGACTTATTCCCATGTTGATAAATTATAATTATCACCAAAACAGCTGGATACAGCAGTAAGAGCAGGTGGAGAATTTACCCATCTGCTACACATTAATAACTATAAATAGGATAGTGCAAAATCACTTAAGTTTAAGTCCATAGGACTTTTTAGCTATAAGTGTACAAAACGCTGTATAAAGTCTGGCAGCAGTAGCAGTAGCCAGCCTTCCTTACACGTACCCAGAAGAACGCAATTTTGTACTGATTCACAGAGACAGCACAGAAAAATTCAGGAAAAGAACTGAGAAGTTACCAGATTTAAATATAAGACCAGTTAAAGTGTGAAAAGAAGTGAGAACGTTTGAGAGGAGACAAAAATAGAGTTAAAGAAACTGGGGGAAAGTATAGGAAACTATTTTTAAGGTATTATTAACACTTGCTAAGTTTGAAGTGAGAATAAAGCAAAAATTAAACATCCCAAAATAAAAGCTTACATTGAATAATTCATGGAAAGGTTACTTTTCTGAGAGAAGTGGCATCTTCATGTTTTTCTAGATCCTTGATTGACATACATGATTGTGGTCAATATGTTTAAGATGATTAAAGCAAGGAGGGGGAAGGCAGGGAACCAACCAACCACAGGACCTCACCCACCTGTGAACCTCACTGTTTGCCTGGGTACAATAATAGCTACACTAATAGTCCACTTGCCAGAACTTCAGCCGTATGGGAAGTACACAAAATGCATTTAGAGGTGTTCAGTTCTCTCAAAATGTAAGTCTCACTTCATATTCACAATTATCTAATCAGTAATGGAGCTGCATTGGCATAAGGCTAAGTTAAAATGAAGATTAGTCACTGACTATGCTGAAGCATCTGTCAAGGATATAATTTCATAGTGTTTTTCTTGGATGAAGACTACATTTGCCACATTGGCCAACAAGATGGATGAATTTAAAGACTGCAATTTCATTGCAATTCAGTTGTAATGAAAGAGACCATTTTTTACAACTGCACCGGTAAAACACTGGTAGGATGGGACAATGACAATTTGTACCAGTTTTACCAGAGCCTGGGGCACATGATCAAAGGCACATGCAGTTGATACAGTGTGGGAGTTTCCTCAGAAAACAAAAGAAACAGCAGGGTGAAAAAAGTATCCACTCCCACAACTTTCCTAGAGTTAAGACACATTGGCAGAGCAGCAAGTAGGGAAGAAACTACTGCTACACCTGACCAGTCCCCGAGATACTTAGTTTAGCCCCATTCATGTGTACAAATGAAAGCAAGCGTGTGTAGGGAAGAATATTCCTGTAGAGTGCCAATGGCTATAACGAAAAGAAGCAGCAAATTAATACATGCATGAAAAACTTGGGAAAGTGCTAGCATGAAACCTAGATCTGACAGTATGTAACATTAGCTACAAGAAATGTGATATAACAGACCGAATATATTCCGCGCTGGAATATAGCACAGTGACAGACACAGCACAGACAGAGCAGAGGAAGAGTTATTCAAATGACTTTCTTCTGAGACTGTCTTTGGTTTTGCTGCTGATCCAGAAGTTAAAGCTCCTTAGCTGGGTATATAAATTGGCAACCAAAACCAATAGCATAACACACAGAAATAGGTTTTAAAGTAGGTAAGTGATTATCAAAACCTCAGTTTATACATTAACATAAATGAAACTAGACAAATGAGAACAGGTGTTGTCTTGGGGCGATTATTTACCATTGCTAAATGCCTAAAAGTGCAACAAATGTAGTTATTAGCATAGGAATGCTTTCATCCAGCTGTAATCTCAACATTCACTGAATTAAAAGAGAAAGTAATAAACCTAAAGATATCTTTTCCTTCTCCACATTAGAAAAACATATCACACACCATGAAGACAGAAGTCTAGAGAAAGAGACATTTGTAATGTGTACACAATTCCATTAAAAAAAAAAGAATATGAAAAAAAAGCATAGGAATCTTTGGAACAGTAAAAGAGAGACTGCCTTGCTCGTGAATCTAAGTCTTTGCTCTACAGGTGAAGTCACTTTTCTGCGTTTTGCTCAGCCATGTGTCCGAGGAAATTTAAACTACCTGAGAGCTCATCGTCAATTACACTGTTCACAGGTGGAAGAAATCACTTTTTTCGATTAGTCTGACTTAGTGTCTAGTGTTTAACACAAAATGTACAGTCTTACCCAAACTGAGACAATCTATTTATTACACAGACTGCATCTATTTTTCTTCCTTGATTTCCATGGCCTTTCTGGTAGTAGGTCCTCATGTCATGCAATGGAAAAATAGTGTATTATCACCAATTCTCGGTACTTTGTTGCAATAACTAGCTGTGCTCAGTCCTGCACCTTTTCTGATTGTCTAAATTTAGCTATGTTCAGCTTGTAATTAGAATTGTTTACCCCTGAGAGCTGTATGCTATCAAAATATGTTCATCGGGTACTCGAAGAATCTTACAAAAGCTGATCTTAAAGTTTTCCTCATCAAAATAGACTGAATATCTATTTTTCTCTCTTTCTGTAGGTCGTCTGTTTATTTACATCTAAAGTAATTGTTACAGCTTCTTGGGTGTCCTTCCAACATATCAGTATGTTTTTGAACCACAGTCACAAAACCGTATGTTTTATACATAAAATAAGAATAAATTGTCAAATATCTCTTGTCCTTTCAAGTCCAGCACCATAGCATTACAGCACACCAGCATTCTTGCTCATTCAGGATTAACATGCCCACTACTTCATATTCCATACTGTGTGCTAGAATTTACGTTCACAGCGCAGTCAATGATTAACTAACCTATTCTTTTTACTTTAACCATAAGAACACACTTTTCCTTTGCCAGCACTCTATTATACAGCATCTCTTTCTAATGAAGAAACATTACGATTTCCTACAACAGAAATAAACAAACAAAACCAGATTTGCATATTCATTTTAGTAAACACACATAATGAAATGCTAAAATGAACCTTTCTAAAAATCTACAGAACTTGTAGCTCTGCAAAACGTAGGTAGTAGTCTCACAAGGACAGACTTCCTAATGATTTCTGATGATTTACATTCATAGTTGGGTCAGAGTAGGATGTATTGGGGCAATAAAACATTCTTCTCCCTATAGAACACAATGCAAATTGGGCAGCAAATATTCTGTATGCTGATATACAAGCAGATGGAGAATTTCTAGAGTTTAATAATTTCCATTTTAAAAGCTGTTGTCATCATTTATATTTCAGTAGCGTTTAAAACGCGTGGCTAGGATTGCACTGAGCAAAATGGAAAGCAAACAGAGCTGGCAGACCAAACAGTCAAGTCAATGACTGGAAAGGAAAATGCAAAACATTGCCCATGGATGGTCAGTTTTAGAATCAAGAGCTCTGACTATCCAAGTCCACCTACAGCCAGTGTTATGAGTTACTATGGGCGCAGATGAAAAAGATGGCTTGCCTTCAGAAATGATCGTAAAGCTGAATTCCACTCTCGGGTATACTGATGCATACGAGGGAAATTCTACTGTCTCAGTGAAGCTACTACAGATTTATACGGATTTAAATGACACCAGATGATGGGCTGTAATCTGCTGCCCGGTTTATAATAGCTCAGAGGTTCACACGGAAATGTTATATACCTTTACTATAACAATTCTAATAACCATCCTCTTGAATAAAGAAAAATCAGCTGATGACATTAATCCCAACAGCACATAATGAATGACTGCAACGAACCAACCTGCCAGCTGGTGTAAACATACCAAACAGGAGATATGATGGGGTGGGCACAGATTTGGGCCTACCTTGTCATGCCCACTGGCTAACTTTTCAGTGTCTGGTAGTCATATGTATTCAGGGTGATATTACCTTTTATAAATGAAAGATGGTCAACAGTTGTCAAGGCAATTTGCAACTCTCAGTCTGTGACCAGGCTTAGTGGGAAATATGCCTTTAGCTCCCATCCTTCCTCCAAAACAGCTGAGCTGTAGCAGAAAGTGGCTTTATGGTGCTGGGCTATGTCCTGGTGCAGGGGAAGGCACTCTATTTTTGAGCCTAACCAAACATTTCCTTCCTACTCCGAGTCAATAGCTTCAGCCAAGTGGAGCTGGGCCCATCACAGAAACTACTGAAAAACTATGGACGTCACTACTTCTGGGAATCTAGCATTCAAATCTTAACATAAAAATATATATTCGATTCATATAGAAATAGCAACATCTATTCAAACTATACCTACAGACCAATAATACATAGATTCTTTCTTTCCCAGCTTACACAACAATTAAATCCTCACTAATTGTCAAGGTATTTGGGTTTAAAAAATAATTTATTTTTTTTTCTAAAATTGAGTTACATGATTGACTATTACAGAGTCTTTCTTTGGCTTGTCAAGTTAATTTTGTGTTTACCACACTAAAACTGGCTCTTTCTCAACATTGGTTTAACCTAGGTTTTTTCCCCACTATGCTATGTCATCATCTGTTAGAGATAATGAAAGAACAAATATAAATAAGCACTCATTTAAAATAGTATTATATAGTAATGCCTCTTTCAGGCAATCTCAGAACATCTGTCAGAATTTCAGTCAGATATTATAATAGAAAAATAAGTATTACTATGAGTAATGATAAACACAGTAACTCACACTAACTGTATTTTTACTGTTGAAGGACAAACTCTTTCCTATGGTAAACCAACCCGATCTCATACCAGTGACACAATTTGATGTGTTGATATCCTAAGTCTGACAATTCCTACATAAAAAAAAGTTGAAGAGGAATATATTTTTATTAAACGTGACAGATACAATGGTGTCAAGTAGCTCAGTGCAGAAAAACAAGACATTATCATAAAGTTTAGATGGACAACCACATTAACATTCAAGTAAATTTTACTCACAGAGGCAATAGCTTGCTCATCTCTGGGGAACTGAAATGGTTGCTTATGGCTATCAGAAATACAAACTGCCATAACAGGCACAGCCTATGTGTGGAGACTGTCAAAAAAAGGCTGCCATTAGTATATGCTACTTCAAAACTCAAACAGCATTGTAAAGTGTGTATTTCTACGTATCATTGCACTTGCTAGCTTTCTTCCAAAATATCCCCACATATTTGCATATGTAGTAATTTGCGTATACAGTTTGCAATAAGACCTATGGCATTAAAGTAACCAGCTATGTACACAGGACAGGATGCCTGGATCTCTGAACCCTACTTCTACTCAAAAATTCGCATTCTAATTAGATAGGCTACAAAGGAGGAATTTAGAAACACTGAACAGCCATGTGTCTAGGAAAAGCAAAGCTTAACTAGGATTGAAACTGGCAAGGAACATCAAGGGCAACAAGAATAGCATCTACACTAAAGAAGAAAAAGTCTGGCCAAGAAAAATATGGGCTCACTGCTAATCATGGTGGATGCAGCTGTAGGAGACCAGTAAGATGTCTCAAAATTCGCTTACCAAGCAATAGGAAACCAGTAGCCCAGATGGCTCTTATCACAAGCAGACTAGCCATATCCTGTTTGACACGGAGGCCAGAGGCACCCAAAACTTGCTGAACTAAGCTACAAGATGTGCTGAAGTTGTCCGCCGACGTGGTGTACGTGACCACCAAGGGGTACATCAGGGGCAACTGTCTTCCGAGATACTTTTTACGCAAAGATTGGCCAAGCAAAAGTGGCGTCTATACTGATTGGTCAAGTATCGAGCAGACTTTAACTATAAATTAGTAACATGTCCCTGCACAAATTGCGACCTCTGGGACCCCCTGCCATTGTTGTGATCAGAGGATTGTGAGTCAACAGGACGCTGCTGACGCCAAGAGGACCATTGAGATGTTGAAAAGGGCCTATGGTGGTGACTATACTCTTCCTTTGCTCCGTAATATTGCTTCTGTCTTTCCTCTACTTCCTCCTTTGCTCTAGTGCTCATTTCTGTAATCAAGGCTGGGAAGTAACGATAAAGCTTTAGCAGACAGCATCTGACCTTGTTTATGTCCTAATCTCACACATGGAATCATTACGGGTCCTCCTAGACCCCCCCACCACGCCCCAGATGCGGACGTGACAGTAGCACACCCCGGCTACAGCACCTTGGGCTGCATTAAAATGACCATAGCCAGTAGATCAAAGTGAGTACTTTTACCCAGTACTCATTAGAGTATATCAAGCACACCGCATTCAGTACCATGCCCCCAGTACAAGAAAAACAGTGACAAGCTGCAGCAACTTCAGTAAAAGGATGTAAGCACTGGTGAATTATTCCACAGGCAATCAGGAGAAATTTCAGTATCAGTAGCCTTTGTCCTTAGGGAGACTTCAACTTCCCAGACATCAACTGGAATATCATACTGCTGTGACGAGCAGGTCTTGGAAATTCTTGAAGTTTGTAGGAGATAACTTTTTGTCACAGGCACTCAGTGAGCCAACTAGGAAAGATGCCCCCCTAGACTTGCTATTTGTGAGCACACAAGGACTCTTAGGGGATTGGATGACAGGTGGCTGTCTTGGCCACAGTGACTGTGAAATGGTTGAGTTTAAAATTTTCAGTGTAATGAACAAAAAAGGACAGCAGAGTTGCTACCCCGGACTTCAGGAGAGCAACCTATAAACTACTGAGGGAGCTATTTAGCAGAGTACCCCGGGAATTTGCTTTTGAGGGCTTAGGAGTCCATGAGTGCTGGTCAGTCTTTAAGAACCACTGTTTAGAAGCACAGGAGCAGGCAATTCCACTGTGTCAAGCAACCAGGGCAGAAGACCAGCTTGGCTGAACAGTGAACTCCTTGTGGAGCTCAACAGGAAAAAGAAATTGTATGAGCTCTGGAAGTGAGGTCAAGCTTTACAGGAAGATTACAGGGCCATAGTTTATATATACAGGGAGAAGACACAAAAGACCAAGGCTCAATTAGAACTGAAACTGGCCAGTGTTGTTTCAGATAAGAAGGGCTTTTAAAAGTATGTTAATTGCAAGAAGAGGTCTAAAGAAATCATCGGACAGATGCTTGTTGAAGATGGTCATCTGACTAATAGGGATGAAGAAAAAGCAGAGACATTCAGAGTGGTTTTTGCCTCAGTCTTTATTATTAAATACTGATAGACCTTGGGCTGCCCGATCCCCTGAGCTGGAGGACCACAAGTGCGGGAACAATGACTTTCCATTTGTGAACACTGAAACTGTAAGGGGCCAGCTGTACCAGCTGAACGTTCACAAGTCCATGGGGCCTGATGTGATCCATCCCAGAGTACTGACAGAGCTAGCGGATATTATGGCAGGACCCCGCTCGATCAGGTCTTGGGAGTCTGGGGAGGTCCCTGCTGACTGGAAGCAGCCAATGTTGTTCCAAACTACAAAAAGGGCACGAGGGAAGACCCAGAGAACTACAGACCTGTTAGTCGTTAACCTCAGTTCCTCAAAAAATTACGGAGAAGATCATACTGCGTACTACCAATAGGCATTTAAAGAATAATGCAATCATCAGGCACAGTCAACATGAGTTCACAAAAGGAAAGTCCTCTCACCCACCTAGAGGATGAAGAGAAGCCAGTGAATGTATTTTTTTCTGGATTTTAGCATGGCTTTTGATAATGTCCCTCCCAGCATCCTTCTGGACAAGTTGTCCAACTGTGGGATGAGTGGGTTCATGGTGTGCTGTGTGAAGAACTGGCTGAAGGGCAGAGCTCAAAGGGTTGTAGTGAATGGGGCTACATCTGGCTGGTGACCAGTCACCAGCGGTGTTCCTCAGGACTCAATTCTAGGGCCAGCTCCGTTCAGTACATTTATCAGCAATCTGGATGCAGGAGTTGAACGCACTATTAGCAAGTTTGTTGATGATACCAAACTGGGAGGTCCTGTTGACTCTCTTGACGGACAAGTGGCCTTGCAGAGGGATCTAGAGATTGAAGCATTGGGCTGTGATTAATAGGATGAAATTTAACAAGTCCAAATGTCAGATTCTGCATCTAGGACGGAATAGCGCTGGGCACAAGTATAAACTGGGAAAGGAGTGGCTGGAAAGCAGCCCTCCAGAAAGGAATCCGGGCGTGCTGCTCGACAGCAGGCTCAATATGAGTCAGCAGTGTGCCCTGGCAGCCAAGAGGGCAAACTACATCCTGGGGTGCATCAAACAGGATAACCAGCCGGTCAAAAGAGGCGATTATCCCGCTCTATTCAGTGTTGGTGCGGCCTCACCTTGAATACTGTGTGCAGTTCTGCGCCCCACAATTTAAGATGGATGTGAAGGTCCTTGAAGGCATCCAGAGGAGGGCAACAAAGCTGGTGAACGGGCTGGAAGGAATGTCCTATGAGGAATGGCTAAGACTTCAGGCTTTTATAGTTTGGAGAAAAGGAGGCTGAGGGGTGATGTCAGTGCTCTCTCCAGCTTCCTAAGGAGGGGACGTGGAGAGGGAGGTGCTGAGCTCTTCTCCCTGGTATCCAGTGACAGAACGCGTGCGAATGGTTCAAAGTTGCATCAGGGGATGTTTAGACTGGACATTAGGAATCATTTCTTTACCGAGAGGGTGGCCAAACACTGAAACAGGCTTCCTAGAGAGGTGGTCAATGTTGGGTAGTGCCTTTAAATGCTTTAACTTGATCAGTCCTAAATTGGTCAGGCAGTCGAACTTCATGATTGTTGTAGGTCCCTTCCAACTCAATCAGACTATTCTAAAAGGCAACCAAGATGGATAGAGGCCAGAGCAACTTCCTTGTGAGAAGAAGATGAGGGAAAGAGGTTTGTTCAGCCAGGAGAAAACTACCTCAGGGGACCCTAACAGAAACCTAACAGTACTTATGAGGAGGTCATCAAGAAGACAGAGCCAGGCACGTCAGAGCAGTGCCCAGTGGGACGACAAGATACCACAGACATCAATTTAAACTGAACATAAGCAAAAACTTTTTTCACCATGAGGACTTTCAAGCATTGGAACAGGTTGCCCACAGACATTATGCAGTCTCCATTCTTGGAGTCTTTCAAGACTAGATGGGATAAAGTCCTGAGCAACCTGATCTAGTCCACTGACCCTGCTTTGAACAGGAGGTTGGACTAGATAACCTACGGACGTCCCTTCTAACCTCAATCATTCTGTGCCTGCAATTTAAATGTCTGCATTTGAGCTAGTTGTCTAAGATTCCATTATAGTCAGTGGAGATCTAGTCAATACCATTAATGGAGTTTAGTCAGTAATTCATATTACCAAATGTAGATGAATCATATCACTTCATTAACTATATGGATTAGCTCACTGTTGACTAAAGTTAACCTTCATGAACTTGACCAGCTGCAGCTGTCCACATCATATACACACAGTCATATGAGCTTCACACATTATGTTTAAAGTATCAATTTCCAAAACACAACTCTTCCCAACATAAAAAAACTCAAATTCTTTGAAGTGTCAGAAGCCTGAAAGTACACACTTTATTACATTTCATTCAGAAAAAAAAAGTCCAGCCAGCTCTAGGAACAACTTTAGGTATGAATTAACTTAGAGGACTAAAAGAGCTAAAGTTCTGCCATTAGCAATGCCTGTTACAACGTATGTATGCATTAAGGGTCACATGATAGGAAGATCAGATCAAAGAGCAGGCTCCCGCCCTCTTTGCCCCCATCTTTGATGTGCCCAACTATCAGTGATACTAGCTGGAAGTGTCAGGGCACTGAGCGCACCAACAGGCTCCAGCTGCCCTGCCCAGTTTTAAACCATCTTTGTAAACCTTCTCCTCCCCTGCCCACAGGTTTAGGTACTTGGGTTAAAGGTCTGCTCTGACACAGTACAGCTGTGTAACTCTGGATGAGATTTCCACAGAAAGAGCTAAGCTGTGGAAAAACTGCTGTGAGAAGCTCCAACTCAGGCTTCTACCCATGTAGCCTCCACCCATTGGCTTGGGTGCTGCACTGAAGCCTCTGCCCTGCTGTAGATACACTGTGCTTTGGGTGTACCTTGTTGATGTTGATCCTACCTTGACGACTTGACTTCTTGGCTCAACCTCAAATCTGCCTTATGACAACAGACTTCATTGGCAATCACCAACCAGACTGTTAGCTGAACTTTGTTACTGTCACCAAACCTGCTCTGCTTGTCCTGTTCAGGTACTGTGGGACTGCACGCCTCATCAACGAGGTCACTGTCTTGCTGTCACCCTCAGCTCCCTTGTTGAGAAGCCCAGTCATGTTGACTGTTGACAGCAATTGACAGCAAAGGATTCAGTAGCATCACCACTAATACAGATGGAAGCATAAATGATAAATGTATATTAGGACTGACTCAGACTCTTGGACATCTTGTTGATCTATTCAGATTCAGCAATCCACAGAGCCATAGGTCAAGTGCTACTTCAAAATTTATGCCTTCAGAACGCTCTTTAATAGTACTATTGCTTCAAGATGCCATTCCTCCAAATTGCTCCTCCAAATTCTGGGGTTTTTCTCCTCCTTGCAATAATATGCATAGACTAAAAGCATTTTTAATGTATTTGCCTATAAGAAACATGCTGTGATGTCTTCAAATATAACTCCCCCTCCCCCCAAATAAAATAAAAATCTAATCGCACCTTTAGGAAAGCTTGAGACAAGATCCAAAAAGTACTGAGCAATCATCCAAAAGTTCCTATAATATACTTTCTTTTTTTTTAACTTTAGCAATTATTGGTATGTGACTAAAGTTTCTAATCATAAACAAGTTGTATTTTTTCAAAAGTTCTCCATCTATGACTAAATCATTGCACACAGAAACAGAGCAGTACCATGAAAAACCAGCATGCATCACTTCAAGTGATTGTACAACATTAGTCACCTTCCTAAAAGATTTCATTCATCATAATGGTCTTTACTCAGGAAGAATGAAATTTGTCACCCACACTCCTAATAAGCTTTCTCTTTCTTTTTGAATAGCTCAATCAAGCAGACTGAGCTCCTTATAGGATAAGTCACTCCTTCAAAGGAGTGAAACATAGCAGCACCCTATCCATAAGTAGAAGGCTGAAGTAGATCAGATTACTCATGAGAAAGTTTATTGTTTCCAAGACTAAGGCTTGACCTGTTAGTTTCCAAAATTTCCTGAAATTTGTTGTAATTTTGGAAATGTAAATTGCCATACCTTTGAACATATCTGGAAATAACTAACGAGCCAAAGTTTCTCACTTACCTAATCAGTTCACAGGATGAAGCTCTGAAATCCTAAATGCCACTATGAAAGTATATCCCTGGAGACAGAATGCAAGCACTTAAACCAGTACCTTCTGCTTCTGTTAGTTCTCAAGGCTGACTTGTTTCAGTCACATCCTGTCAGAGAATACTATCTACTAAAACCAAGAAACATATTTCTATCAATTTGAACAGTCGCTACATGACGCTGATTGATCAATGCTAGCCTCTCTGAAATCAGTCATTTCCAGCAGCTCCTGAGAAGTAAATCAAAGAAAGTGACATTTATGTTACCTAGTTGATTAATTTTGAGACTCCTTTCTTCTAAAAGACATCACTGAGACTTTCAAAATTTAGTTCAGCTGTCTCAAATAGACATGAGGAATACATTTTTAAGAGCCTGATGAGCTCCAGCTGCATGACAAAAGCAAGATATATTCTTTCTGATAGTGATGTCTACAAATGTCTTGCTCTTTTGCCACAGCTCGGCTGACTAACAGTTTATCTTGTAGTCTTTTGTAGTCTTTTTCCTGGTTTAGAGCTTTAATGTCTCCAAAAGGGGCTTAGATCAGTAGAAGTCAGCAAGAGAAACTCCTGATCAAACAGAACTAGGTGAAGAAAATCCATGGTGCTTGAGGTTGAAGAAATCTAATTCACTATCACTCTTAATTAGGTAACACCATCCTATTTATTTTCACTAATAATCTGCCTATGGAAGTTCTATCACTTGTAGTCACACAAGGAATCTTCACAATCAGCCATATTACTTATATCACACTCTCAAATGTCTTGCCAAACCAAAACCCTCCCTAACTCCTTCCCTTATCTCACTTTCCGAGTTACTTCAACATGCTTGATAGGACTGTGCTGACAGATAGCCTGTCACAGGAGTAGGTGCTGTGGGACTCCTGCATGGGCAGAGTGCATCGCCTTCTCATGGGCCAACAAATGGAGAAGAAATTACTTGCTCTGTGCCTTCCCTTTTCTTCCTTACACGTCTCATAATAACTTAAACACATCTGTCCAGTTTAGACACTGTTGGTGCCATGACTTTTCCACCTGTAATGAAGACTGATGGGCACTGCAAAAGTTAAGACAGTGTTTTCCTGGTGAGCACCCTCCATATAGCACTTACAGACTGACGTTTCCCTTTTAGTAGCTTCTTGTGGGAAGGAGGAGTTTTAAAAACTGGATAGTGTGAGAAAAGACTGTCCTCAAGAATTAATTGTGGGAACCTTGTAACCTATAAACTCCATGGGCCCCAAGGAAAAAGCCTGATTAATTGAATTGATCAATTTGTGACTGATCATCGAAGTCCAATCCTGTGACTGACAATCTGCACTCCTTCTATCTTTATCTTTGTAGGTCATGCATAATTCAAACATACACTGCTTTCACTTTCCTCACTTGAAATTATATTAGAGTGCTCATTCAGGGTCTGAATCGGAACCTTATAAAAATGGACCTCCTGTACTCTTTCCTTCTACACACTGCAAGGACTTAGTTGATTTTATTCCGCTCATATATAGATAAAGCCTTCAACATTAAGCATCCAAGCGTTGAACAGACTCCTTGCTTTTTTGACTGAACAAGGAAACAATTTCACCAAAATTAAAAAGAATTAGCAATAAGATAAGGTAACAATTTAGAGTCTTAATTGGAAACTAAACGGCTTATAAAACTTACACATAAATCTTTGAATGAATCATTTGCAATGAACCTCTGCACTCCTCTACATTTACCCCATCAAATACGGGAGTCTGCAATGTATTCTAACCACCATAAAATCCAGCCTTTGAAAGAGAATATGCAAAAATACACACCATCTTCAGATACATAAGGAAGTGATACACAGTATGAATCTATGCATTTGAATCTCTGTATACGTCCATTATTTTTTATGATGCTAAGAATAGATAGCATAGAGACTGAAGCACCAAACTAAATCATGGCACGGATAATTTCAGAGCCCTTCTTTTTAATACTTTCATAGAAATAATTCCATCTACCATATTCTACCATGCTGAAGCACCAGCTTTAGTTTTGGTACATGCAGGAGACAGAAAGAACACAACTGCAAGGAAATACACTTGTGTTAACAACTGAACTTATTACTTTTTATTACACTAACTTGCAAATAATCATCCTTCTGTCAGCACCTTCTTCTTTCCACTTGTCTAGTTTCATTTCTCTTAATGTTTTAAAAAATGGATCTTACTTTTTTGGTAATTAAATAAAATGAGATGTTCACACATTTAACTTTACTATCAAGTGGAAAATAGGCAATAAGAATAACTGTTTTAGAATGGCTTAAAATAAAAGGTGGAGAGAAGAGAATGATACTACAGTAGTAGTAGTGTTTTAAACACAAAATTCAAGATGTGTCTCTTCTCAGACAGATTCAGTGCAACAGACTTGAAGTCAAGTGCAGAGAAATAAGTGATGCCAAGGAAACAGCAGATGAGATCTGTCAACAGAAATAAATATTTTTGTCTGAACAGAAACTGCACATGAAAGGTAAATTCAAAAATGTTAAAGGACTTAGAAGGTGTACCAGGGAAATGACTGGTTCGTAACAACTAGTACCTGACCCTACTTTATCAGCAAGTACATATTTTGTACTTAGAAATTCAAAGTATGACCTTCTCAAAACAGTGTCAGTTTACTGGCATTCCTTTTCCTTTTTATTGAAGGAGTTGCTTAAATAAGGTTCGAACACATGAAGAGAGGAACCTGTGCAGAGGAAACTGATGTGCCATTGCAAGGACACCTTGATTTCTCCCGTTTTCTATTATAGGCATACAAAGTTTAGTACTGAAAGGAATTAAATGCTTTTCAATGCATTTCTCAATGATTCCTCACAGACAATGAAGCCACTTTTTGTACAATGTATGTAAGCAATAGGAAACTAATTGAAAGGGATATTAATGCCCTGCAACACACAGAATTAATCCAAGTCATAAGAACAGAACTAATCAATTGGAATAAAGCAAACTGCGGGGAAAAGCTATCCAAGTGCTGCAATCACTATCATAGCTTCAGAGTTCAGAAAGAAAATTAGCGTAAACTTTCATAGACATGCTCTAAAAATTATATCCTGCATGCTGATGAAGACCCAAACATTTCACCCTGATTCCTGTTATAATAGAACAATAATTATTTGCTACTGGTTATGAATAATGTACAGAAAAAGTGGAATTTATAATATCTGCTCTAGTCGAATTTCACTCTAGTGATTATACATCAATTCTGATGTCATATCCCTGGACTTAAAAAGCAAATGACTACTTATTTTTGAAGAGCAAGTTTACATAAAAAAAAATACAGATAATGTGCTTGTAGAAAATTATTAATTATATATGGAAAAGTCATCCAAACAAAACATTATTTAAGAACATGAAACTCCTCATAGATCCTATTAGAACACAGGCATTAACTGTTTTCACACACATGGAAGTTCAGAAAATAGGTCATTACCAAATAAATTTTAATTTCAGCATACTTAAAAGGTCTGTAAATTGCAAGGTGCAAGGCCTCATATTTTACGATATGCATATATTATTTCAAGATACAATACAATTTCTGCAACTGGAAAAACAGTTACTAACTAATGAAGTTACCTAATTAACCGTGCATTTCTTTTTCCCCCACTGCCTTGGAGGAAAAAAAAGAGACACTTAAAAAATGAAAACCTTTAACGTAAGAGATGACAAGAGGAAGGAGCCTCATGGTTAATAAAAGAAAATAGCAATAAAGATATATATAAAACAAATATAAACAACTCTTTCAGCACATATGGAAAGAAGGTTGATTTACGAGGAGGAGAAAATAGAAAGTAGGGTTTAGCTGAACTGATTTGATTTTAAGTATTCCAGACATACAGATCGGGTTCAAAGTTCAGCTCCTGGAACATCATATGAAATTTTTGCTTGCATTCTCAAGCTCAACATGAGCCGGCACTCGCAGCCCAGAAAGTCAACCGTATCCTCGGCTGCATCAAAAGAAGCGTGGCCAGCAGGTCGAGGGTGGTAATTCTGCCCCTCTACTCCACTCTTGTGAGACCCCACCTGGAGTACTGCATCCAGCTCTGGAGCCCTCAGCACAGGAAAGACATGGACCTCTTGAAGTGGGTCCAGAGGAGGGCCACAAAGACGATCAGAGGTCTGGAGCACCTCTGCTGTGAGGACAGGCTGAGAGAGCTGGATTTGTTCAGCCTGAAGAAGAGAAGGCTCCAGGGAGACCTTGTAGCAGCCTTCCAGTACTTAAAAGGAGCCTACAGAAAAGATGGGTAGGGGGAACTCTTTGTCATGAAGTGTAGCGGTAAGACTAACAGTCATGAAGTGTAGTGATAAGGTAACAGTTTAAAACTGGAAGAGGGTAGATTTAGATTACATATCAGGAAGAAATTCTTTACTCTCAGGGTGGTGAGACACTGGCACAAGTTGCCCAGGGAAGTTGTGGCTGCCCCGTCCCTGGAGGTGTTCAAGGCCAGGCTGGATAGCGCTTTGAGAAACCTGGTCTAGTTGGAGCTGTCCCTGCCCATGGCAGAGGGGCTGGAATTAGATGATCTTTAAGGTCCCTTCCAACTCTAACCGTTCCATGATTCTATGATTCGGTTCTAACCTTTCCTTCCCTCCAAAACAGTATTTATACCTTTTACTGTTAAACCTGTTAATAGAACTTGGAGAAGTCAATATACACCTGCCATGGAGAAGATCTGCTAGGACATATATTTTGTAGAGATATCACAGTAATCCAAAATCTGCACTTTATACTTTTGACTACAATCACTGCCTGTGTGAAGTCCACTGATGCACAGTCATTAATGGCCAGTTTAAAGTTAGTACTCCTTGGAGTGGACTGATCAGGGTTTCCTCTGGACCCCACCACCTCCAAAAACATTTATAAACTAATGATTCTGTTTACAGCAAAGTGCTTTACTGCATCCTGCCAACATTGTGCTGTAAGACACAATGCATGTGTATTCTGTGCCCTTGAGGATAGTATGAGAATTAGGAGAGGCATGGGGCAAAAGGTATGCTTGAATACTCGCAACATCCTGGGTTGTATTCGCTAAGAGCGTAGCTCACAGGTCAAGGGGGGTGATTATTCCCTCTTACTCAGTACTGGTGGTAGAGTGCTGTGTCCAGTTCCGGGCTCCTCAGTACAAGAGAGACATGGAAATACTGGAGAGAGTCCAGCAAAGGGTCATGAAGACGACCAAAGGACTGGAGCATCACTCATACAAGGAGAAGCTGAGAGAACTGGAACTGGAGAAAAGGAGCCTGGAGAAAAGAAGGCTCAGGAAGGTCTTCTCAATGTGTGTAAATAAGTGATGGGAGAGTGAAAAGATGAGACTAGTCTTCTCAGTGGTATACAATGAATGGACCAAAATTCAAATGGGCATAAATTCAAATACCAGATGTTCCATTTAAACATAAGAAAACACTTAAAAAAAACCCAAACAATGAAGGTGGTCAAAGTTTGCCTAAAGAGGTTGCGGAATCTCAATCTTAGGAAACATTCAAAAGCTGACTGGCCCTGAGAAACCTGCTCCAATTGACCCAGCTTTGGGCAGGGAGTTGGTCTAGACAATCTGTTCTGTGACTCGTCAGCAGAGGGGGCTTCACCCCACCCAATACAGATACTAAAGACAGTTACAACATCAAACGTATCTGCACTTCATCCCGGAAAGACAACCAGGAGCAAACTCAAATGTGCCCAAGAAAATCACCAGGGAAAAGGCATCATGCCTCAGACCAACACCTGGAACAAGCCAATTCACTGTGTGTTTAAGCTGAACCATTCTTGATTCCAGTTACCAATAATATATAGAAGAAAGGAGGGGGAGGGGAGAGCATGAATTTCACTGATGTCTCAAATTATTACTGGGACTAATTATAACACATTATGGATTCAAACAAAAGCTCCTTTAGCTTCACTGTGCATTACGCCTCGTGAAAAAGCATTGATCAGATTTGTCATTTGAAGGATGACATAGCACTAACACAATCCTTACAGGTTTGGAGAAAAAGCAGCACAGCTAAAATATTTAAAAGGCTGCCAAATCAAATGAGAGATTATGTTTTGATCAGGAGATCTGTCTGCTGATAGGTGATATAGAAGAAAAATGGCAGCACTCTTTCTCTTTAGAGGTCTGGGATAACAGTGTAATTGAGTCCCAGCTATACTGGGCACACGACTTTAAAAATTCACTACGCAGCACAATACAAGTGTTCTTGGCTCAGACATGATTCAGGACAAAACAGAAGCGCATTGTAGGTCAGCACAAAGGTGTACGTACCGAAGCCAGCGAAAGAGGTAGTTCTGTTTTACTTGTTCTGTAATGAGTACAAAGCCTACACTTTCACAGTCTTACAAACGCCACACACTGACGTCAACCCTGAGCCATCTTAAGTAGATTCAAAATTTAATTTCTTTTTTTGAAAAATCTCAACTAAAACTTTGTTTTCATCAGAATTCTTGCCTTTCCATAGTTAAAATTAAACATTACAAAAATGTAACTATTTCCAGAGATAATGCTGGAACTTTAACCCAATGTCGAGTTCTGACTAAAAGAAAAGTGGAAAACAACTCTATTACAAGACACTAAAATCACTAGCCAGAAAGTAGAGCATGTTGAAATCTTACTGCTTTAGCCAATTTTCAGTGTAAAATAGACTTTTGATCAAACAAAATACATAGTGCATATTTCAATACAAAAGCATTTAAGAAATATCAAGTATTTCAAATATTCCTTTTTTTTCCTACTATAATTCAAAAGTGAGAAGAGAGCATCTGCAGCTGCGTATGTGCTCAGGTTGTTTTTTATGTAATATGTCAGAGTTCAATGTTTCAGTGAAAATTCCAGTTGAATTTCTTTGGGAAAATAATATTTATGTAGAAATCAAAGGGTTGGTCTTTTGGTTTGGGGGAGGAGTGGGAGGGCAGGGAATAGGAACAGGTGTATCTGACAGCTTTTCCAGACAGTAAAGGGCTTATCATCATACTCAAAACATACAAAGAGATAGTTACTAACTAGTGTCTTGCAGATGTTTGTCAGCACTTAGAAAGAAATATGCATGTTTATGATTTCTTCTTATACAAAGGATACAAAACTTCAGATCAATTACAAAAGTGACACTTCAAAAAGATTCAGAGATTTGTATTGACAACTACTGACGAGGATCAGAGTTATGTCATCATCTTCAATGTAGTCCTGTATTTGCAAATTATGAGTCAATGCCACAGTAAAACAAAACAAACAAACAAACAAAAAACAAAAAAAAAAATCACAACCGTATACTCCTTCTGGATAGGTCAGGAAAATGTTCAGAAATCTCAAAAAAATTTTTGAAATATTATAAATACATCCACAGGTTTTAGCCCAATTGTTCAGGTAACTGCTAGGACACAAAATCTCCTCAAAAAAAGTAGCTACATTCATTAAAGTAATACATTTAAGGGCAAGATTTCTTATGCTCAATTTCTAATCTCTACATGACAACTGGACCGTTTCCAACAAGAAGGTTGTTTGCTAAGGAAAAAAAAAATAAAAAAAAAGATTACTAACCTAGAAATACTAAAAACAGAAGATCACCATATGGTCTTTCAAGTCTTGTCCTTAGAAGCCTAGGTGACCTCACTGTCTGAGTAATTTCATTAACCTCCAAAACACAGATGGAAAACCAACATACCTCATCATTCCTCTCAGTGAGTGTCCTGGTCTGATACAGCCTACTGGCTATTAAGGTTTTTTTCTGGTGACTGCAAGAATATATATATTTTCTCCCCCGACTCACCAGCATTTTGTACAAAATTCAGTCAGAATAGTTTAGAGGCAGCTAATCCCCCTCTTCAGCATCAGTCCATGACCTCCTGCTTCGAACGCTGCTAGACAGCACCTCAAACAGCTTACTGGCATGAATCTAATCTCCTTTCCACAACTATATAATGGCTTAGGCTCCCCTCAACCTCCATCCTTACTCTTAGTAATACTGTAGAAATCAATTTAATACATAAATAATATTAAATCTAAAGCCAAGTTTGTTCTCATGCTGGTCCACTCAACCATATGCATTTCAGAAATATTAAAAATAATTGCTGGCCACTGTAATTTTAAATGACACTTACATTCTTTCCATTACTCAAGGAGAAGTACTATTGTGTAGCATACAAAACAGGAATTAGAAAAGTGCTCCATCTTGCTTATTTCTTCTGTTTATTTACACCTTTAGGTTTAATTTATTATTTATACTACCCGTCACACATCATGCAAGCAGTAAAAAATTGCAAAATGCCTTTAATTACACTTATGCAATCCCATTAAGTTTGAAATCACCACACAGCAGTGGCAAACAAGTGACTTTTAGACCTGCTTTGTGCAAAATGTTGAGCTTCCTTTACTAACGTACTGTCATGGTGTGGCGAACATTAGCTTTTTGGTAAGCAGAAGCATGACATGAAATTTTAAACATATGCAGTAATTGGGATTTATTAACTGCTGTAACAGCATGAACAGTTTCATTCCACAAGAAGTAAGATCACAAAATGCAGGCAAATGTTTAAATTTACAGTATAGTGTCCTTTCAGAATTTTATTAAATACTCAATAATCTGTCCTAGTAATCCAACTATTACTTTAACAAATATCCAGAGAAAAAGATTCTGTTTTCAGATATAGAAAATCCTCAGAGATATTTTGAAAAGTGCTGTTACAGCATTTGTTCCTAGAAAGAGCACCTGCTCTTCATATTGCTGGAATAGGAAAAAAAAAAGAAGCCCCCCCTACAGCGAATCTATCAGAACACCAAAACCATGTAAGCTGTGATAAAAAGATAAGTGTTTTATATTTTTATGATCACAGAAGTTTTGACAGTGTCTGCACATATCATTACCGTGATCAGATAGTAAGTAATGTCTTACTAAGTTATCTCAGCTGGGCAACAAGAAAAAAAATAGAGGCACTTAACATTCATTAGATTTTGTCTGTTTGCTTAGTAAAATCTGGAAGTGGGTCAAAATGTTTTACACTCATTTGGTCTTATCTTGAAATTAACTAAATCTCACGCTAATATTTAAAGTCTGTAAATTAAGCATTTTTATTTCTCAATAAAACATGAATAAAATTGTATTATTCTGCAATGGCAAAGAACAAATAAAATATGCTTATCTCAATGAAATAAAGTATCTTTAAAATATTATTATAAAGTTCACCAGAAAATTTCAAACTTAGATGCAATTAATACCAGCTTAGCTTTCAGAAGACTTCTGCCTCATTTAATAACGGGACACCAACCAAATTTCTAATGAAATAAGGGAGAAGAAAATCACCTGGCTCAAGGCCAGGTCAGTAATTTTCCTGATTATCTGTTTTAGATTTGTGACTCCAGCTTGACCCTCGCTAATACACTAGTCTATAAACTGTCTGATTTCCTAATGGCACAGGAAAAAAAGTAAACCACACGCAAGAATCAACACTGAAAGCTCTGTGTTAATCATTCACCCAAGCATTTTATGTTGCAAGGGTGCAAAGTCATCTAGAGATGGAATAAATGTATATAGGTAAGGAAGTCATTGCATATGAATTCCAACTGGGTAAGGAAAATAGCCAGCCTGACAGGAACTGTGTGTGTAAACATCCCTTCGGATTTCACATCACCTATGGCCATTACCAACATTAATAAAAGCCATTTGGCTTTGCATAGCTTTATGTCTATATCTCTTTGTTTGTTTCAACGGTATTTATCCATCTTTGGAGTTCTTCGTTCTGAGAGGTAATTTGGAAACTTTTAGGGGCCTGAATAAAGAAAAACAGGCAACTAATCATGGTAATAGTGCTTCCAAAGGTCACACTATTACTGTGAGTAATGATACCAATCCTTTTTACAGCTGGAATGTAATTCTAGGGGGGCAAAAAAATATCCCTAATTTTATGGTCATAACTACTGGAAAGAAAAATTAACAAGAATGCAATCTTATAGCTAGTGCCTTGACTACTAACCCCGGAGCTTTAAGAAGCCTTGCTTTCAAATAATGTCCCAAGATCATCATGTTCAGAAATAACCATCAAAACCTGAATGCCAAAAAATGAAACTCCATTAGTGTGTAACTTGCTTCGGACCAAGCAGCCCTACTGAAATGCAACTTGTGAGAAAGTAAGGATGTTTTCATTTCCTTCTACAGTGACAATGAATTCAAACAAAACCATCACAGGACATCTATTAATTAGCTTATCTGGATGCAGTGTCTTACTCTTGGCCTCACTTCCTCTGTTGCCACTCAAAGAGTGCAAACTCGTGGGGTCTTAGAGGAGACCAGGAGATAAGAAACTTGGCTGTAGCATCCCAGTAACAGCCTTGAGCTAAGGATGGGAGTCCTGAAGGCACACACTGAAGTCCCATGCCTACTTGCAGATCTTTATTTTCCATATAATATTACTGGAGAATGAATAAACTCAACAAACCACCACCACATGGTACTTGACCATGAGCAGGCTTTATTATTATGGTTATTATTATTAAATAAAGTAACCACAGCTGATATGCTAAACGGTACTGCCTCTGGGTGAACTATTCTCAAAGATATGCCAAAATCAGATCCCAAAAGGGGCTTCATCTAATGTCTGGACCCCAAAGGGATTTAAACAGAAATTAGACATTGCTTAAAAGGAATGGCTCGAGTCATGTCCAAAAGACAGAACTTCAGGTCTCTGGAGAATCATCAGGTCAAAGTAGGGTCTTTTGGAACACAGCTTTAGCTGAAGAATCAGAGAAGAACAGAAGCTCCTAACATATACTTACAAATATCATGCACAACTCCAGTCTCTGCCTTTTGCATTGAAATACCTCTGCAAATATGAATACCAGAAGCGCAACTCTGTTGATGAAGCGTAAGCTCTTCAGTCTTATGTCAAAGGTGAATTCAGGCATTATATTTTTTAAAATATTTACCTGTGTTAAATTTTGAACATCTATCAAAGGCTTATTCCATATTAGCTCTTCCATTCTGTAGATACACAATATGTATTTTACAGGAAAAATGGAAGAGGTGAGTCGTTCTACTATTAAAAATATTTCCATTTTAATGTTGTTTCTATTATGCATATTCAATTAGTTAAACAGCAGAAGTAGGATACCTCATTTGGAGTTAAACTAATTTCATTCTCACAGTCAATAAATACACTGGGGTTTTTATCATCTAACGTACTCTGTTTTTCAATGCCAGATTTTATCTTCCAAAATAATAATTAGTAGTAGTTTTAACATTTTCTCAATTATCAAGACTTATCATTTAATGGATAAAATTTCCATAAATTTCAGTGAATACATTGTGTTAGCCTGTTATGCTGTGTATTATTTGGCTACTGTTATTAAACAATAACAGCATTCACTTTCTTACAATCAAAATTTTAAAAGGAGCTTTAAATATAAAGGGAGAGGGAAGAGGCAGAGAAGATAAATTATGCAACTGAAAGGAGTGGTTGTTTTTCTCTTTGTATGTTAAGTGCAAATTCTTCTTCACTGTGTTTCCCAGACACCATCTGTTTCCAAAACAACTCATCACCAAACACAACAGAGAACAGGGGAACTTCTAATAGGAGTTAAACCTGCCAACTTGCAGAATGAGCTTTCCCAAATAAGAAAAACATGATAGTACAGAGTTGTCAGTAAATTAAAGAGTGTCACCTCAGATGATGCAGTACACCATTTTAGGTATTTTCATTAGAATCAAAGATGGCTCATTACTTTACAATGTCCCTGCACGCTTGCTTTAAGAAGTCCAAACTACATTTGGGCATTTAATAGCAGAGCTCATTTCACTTAGGATAGGTGTGGGGGGGATATATATATTTTTTTAAAGCCTACTATTAAAGCCTGAATAACTGGTGACACCTACTGAGAGCCTCACTCCATTTGCAACTAGGTATCAGTGAAAGTTTGGAAAAATAGAAATGGCCAGAATTATTTACATCAGGGACCCACCTGTGCCAGTGCCATTTCTGTAGGATTTTAGGAGAAAGTACAAGAATCTAAGATGTACTCGGGTATATGACAACACACCACAACAAGAGAGCTCGCTTCATCTCCAGAAAGGCTTAGATCAGTTCCAAAATGCTGGAACTGTGACTGCTAAAAGTTCTTTCTGGAAGAGCAATGTACCATTTTTAAGCTGGTTATACTATTGAGTTTAATGATAGTACTGTGTTTACTTAGAAAATGAGTTTATCTTTTTGCTATTCCTCTCTCCATAGTACGTGGAGAGAAGAAAAAAAATATATATTTATTTAGTTTGATCTAATAACTAACAGTGGGAAAATAAGTTATCAAAAAAGAATCTAAATTCTTTTGGTGGGTTATACATCTATTTCTAAAAAAGATCTAAGAATATGGATTGGACAGGAACCATCAAGGTCACTGTTCATAGACTCCTGCTCTGATATCCACCCATGTCAAACAATTTCATACAGACAATATTTTCCACACTAAACATATTAAGAAACGTCACTGTCTATGTGAAATTGCTTATTTTATCTATTCTGATCACATCTCTAACAGATTACACCTTTTTCAAACAAGAGATCCTTAGCAAGTCTGAGATACCATGTCTTTTCTGCCCTTCCGCAGTCCTCCCTGTTCTCGTCCTTCATTCAAAACAATTCTCTCCGTTCTGTAGCACCAATAATTTATTTCACACATGGAACACTTTTTACTTCCAAGTACCCTTCCAGATAGCTATCAGTAGACTAAAAAGTGCTTCTGTTGTTCCCTCGGAAGTTCTATTAGATTAGATCCATTAGGATGTTCACATATACACACATTACATTTTGAGCTCTTTCTGTTCATAACATCTGACTCTGTTACGATGTTATTCTTTCTTGTTGCCCATACAGATTCTACAAATCTGGATATCTTAGTTTTCCTTAGCTTAGTTTTTAAATCTTCTTTTTTATTTTACGACTACATTAATTCATCACAGGTTCTATATTCCTGACCCTGCTGCCTCAACACACTTAATTACATTACAGGCAACCATCTCCGCTCCTGTTCAATATTCTGAACAGCTTCACTGAGTTTTAAATGCACAAAATGGTCGTTGCCACACACTTCATTTCTGGCTTCTGCAGTTGCGATCTTGTGCTTTGTTACTAAAAATAGAGCTGCTTCCAACTACCTGAGCTGGAAAGCTAATTACAGAGCTGGTAAACAGTGCTCCTCCCTATTGAGCAAATGGCAGAATAAGGAGTCTGCTAATGCACTAGGGCACACATGGTCCTGTGGGTCTTTGAAATCTATCAAGTGTCATTTATTTAATCATCTGTGGCTGTTTGCTTCATGGATAAATTACTATTTAAGTAAATAACTGTTTGACTGTTGGATCAACAAATCAGGGAGAAAAAGAACAATCAGCCCATTTTAGCAAAAAGTATTCTAGCCTAGTTCTCAGCTTGCACAAATCAGAATGATTTCACTGTAGCGGCATATTGTTGATTTAGACTAGGTAAAAGTCTAGGTCTCTTATTTCCTGCAGAGGAGCAGTTATTAGAGGACTGTTTGCAGCAGCTTAAAGACTTTTTTGAAAGTTATTTCTGTCACATACAGGTGAAAACAAACAACTGCCACTGTACGAAAGCACCTTCTTCCCTTAAAAGTACTCTCAGACATGTCTACAGTACATCAGCACGTTGCCTGGAAGACATTCCCTGCTGAAAGATCTTAAGGTGGAAGTGCCCACAGAGCTTAGATGCTCCTCTGTATTTGTCAGCGAAACAATGGTTTCCGAGCTCCATGGGACTGATTCTTACTATATAGCCCAATAAAAGCTTTGTTGGCATAAACGTTTCAACCATCGGTCAATGAAACTCATTTTCAGACATTATTGAAGCAACAACATATAGATAATACATAAGCAACTTTAGAATCGCTGTGAAATAGCTGCAGCCCCAAAGCAAAACTGTAAAATGCATGTTATGTTTATTCATCCAAAACACTTTCTGGGGCCAAGAGGGAATATAGCCTTCTGGAATTATAATTTTTTTCTCTGAATGCAGAATATAGGAATAGACGGATTAGGTAGAAAACCACCAAAAGACTAATTTTAAAAAGCTCTTTCTATTTCTCCTTCCTAACTTCCCCCAAAAATAGAGAGACAAATAAATAAAACCTCCAAGACTATACTCAACACGTTAGAAGAGTTTGATGGAGGAAAGAGTATGCTAGTGAGCATAAACTATTTGCTCATCATCATGTTTCCATCACATAAGAGGTATACACTATATACAGTGCATACAGGGACAGAATTGCTATTGAGGTTAAATGCATTATTTACACAGCTCATTTGGGAGAGGAGAGGATGAGCTCCCTCTTCTGTCTCCCATTTCACGAGAAGGAAAGTCAGACTGTCCTCAGCCAAGCAAACTAACTCCTGTTGTCAAGGAAAAGCATTTGCCATTTTTTAGCAAAAATGATTGGAAAAAAGAAGATAAGATGGAAAACTGTGGACAGAGATGGAAACGTGTAGTATAAGGAAAAAGAAAATGCAAGAAGGAAACAAAAAAAGAGGCAAAGGCATGAGGAAGTAAGACTACAGAAAATCAATACTATTTCAAGCTCTGCATATTCCAAAGAGTGGAAACAGAGAGAATCCTCTGGCAATAACAGTGATGGGAAAAAAGAAACAGAATACCAGCTTTTTCATCTTAAACAGAAGAAATACAGCGAGTATAGACCTGGACACCACAAGGCAGTCCCACACCACCACACCTAAGTCAACTCTGAAGAAGTCAATTCATGTATGAGGACTTGCACATTTTAGCATAGTGTTTCACCAGAACTGACACATCTTGTTTCTGTGGTATTCTGTGTACGCATGCTAGAGTGCCTCCGGAGAAGGTCATATGCTTTTTTTCACGTTTAATACCTAAATAAGTGTGTGCCTATGTGCATATACACCCATGCATGTGTGTGTATGGGGCAGGGTGCTGGACAGTGATGAAGGAATAGGTGTGTTTGATGTAATTCAGTGCACAAGCAACATTAAAAGTCAACTGAATCCTGGCTTTCAAGCACTGATCAATCTTCCTGTGTTTTCAGACCTTTTTTTCTGACCTAAATGACCACAAAGACAATAAATAACATATTCCTAAATTAGATAAAATATGCTTATTATAGTAGGACAAATGCCTTTCAAATGACAGCGCATTCCAGAAAACAATCCACAAAAGATTATGAAGACAACATAAGCAATATTTTCCCTGCAGCTTGCTATTTCTCCCAACAATAGTTCTCATCTTAAGGCAGAGATGTGATAACCTTTAACCTTGGGAGCCATTTCTAATTTCTAATTTATTCAGATTTCAAAGACACAATACTGACAGCCACTTTCCTCACGTGCTACACAGACCAACTTACACATTTAAATTACTCAAAAGTATTTTTATGTGGTCTGCTTCTGTTGAGTTGAACTTGCCAAACTGATATGGCAAGTAAGGTGTGCTTCCACCTTTCTGTGAAGCTAGAAGAAAATTTCCAATCCCCTTGCCAAAAAAAACTACGAGAAAGAAAGGAAGGAGCGCAAAAACATGGAATGTGAGGAAACTGTTGAAATAAGTTGCTTAATTCTTTTAAACATAAGTTGGCTCTACTGGATCTGTCTTGGGCAGTCATGGAAAAGGCACTTTCAAACTCACACTCCTTAATGAATGAAGTAACTCCGTGAACCTTACATTATTCACACCAAAAAAATTACATATTTCACCACACAGGTATCACTCAAACTTCCACCTTCCTTATGAATACATCAGCATGTGCAAAGACTCCACAGCGAGAATGAGATTAATGGAATAAATTTAGGGATATAGCAAACAGGAGGGAAGAGGAATAACTAAGCATTAACACATTCCTTCATTCAATAATTGTCTGAATCAGGGTTATTGATTAAAGAAGCACATGTTAACATACAATACTGAAGCATATGAAAAAGAACTTTATCCCATGATGGACTGAAAGTACAGCAGTTTCTGTGTCACAGTAGCACCAATTTCAAGAGTTCATAATCATTATTAACTACCTGCTTATGCCTCAAAAACCTAGCAACCAGCCATACCAGACTCCTTTAGTCTGCAGAAAATTCATTGGAAGTCCTTTCTGACTACTGACCAAGTTTCATACAACGCAGATATTTAATTTTAAAAGCCCTCAGATGATGAAACACTCAATTTTTTTTTCCCGACAACTCAATAGCTAAAAATCAGCTACAGACTGGTCTCCCCAGCACAGGGAGCCTGCAGGTAAAAGCACTCCATCGCCTTACCTCAGCTATGTGCGGCATCGGGTTAAATCCACAGAGATTGCACACAACCTTCTTGCACTCTGTACATGTATTAAAGTTGGGGGGATCCTTAGAACCAATATTTAGTCCAGTTTTACAAAGGGGACAAGACACTTTAGGCTGGCTGGCTTTCTCGGGTTCCGACAGCCCAGCAGGTTTCTTAGCTTCAGCAGCCTGAGGCTTGCCATCTTTAGCCAAACCAGGTTTCTTTTCTAAATCGGATCCTTTAGTCGTTAAAACACTATCCGCTTTTGATGGCTCTGATTTTTCAGTCATAAGAGGCTTGGCTTCTTTCTTTACAGGAACAGCTTTTGGAGGAGGCTGAGCCTGACCAGCCTCTTTGGGAGCTGCCTGAGAGGCTGGAGGCTGTGATGGAGGCTGGGGCTGCTTCGCTGCAGGAGGAGGGGCTGACGTCTGAGACCCCGGCTGACCTGCTGTGGAAATTAAATTTGAAGCTTGGCTGAAGATTGAAGCTCCAAATCCAAAGAGCTTCCCAGTAACTGTTTCTTGTGGTGTTGTAGGCTGAGGCTTAGGGGCATCGGTGATGCCTCCCAGATTAAGGCTGAAACGCCTTGATTGCTCGGGAGTTTTCTGAGGTGGCTGGGGCTGAGGTGCCAACTGTGGTGGCGCTGGCTTGGGACCTGTCCCTGCTTGTGGGCCCTTGGGAGCTGGTTTGGTATCAGGCTTTGGGGCCGGTTTTGTTTGTAGCTTCTTAGGATCATCTTTTGTTTGCGTTGGCTCGACAGGCTTTTGAGTTTTAGCATCTGGTTTAGCCCCAGGCTGAGAAGCAAGCTTGGGATCTGACTTCTGCCGGGACACTTGTGGAAGGGGTTTGGAATCTGGTTTATCCCCAGCTGGATGTGTGTCCTGGGACGGCTTGGCAACCTCTGGCTTTGGGGAATCTGTCACTTTCTGCTGAGTTGGTGGAGGTCTGGGACCTGCCGAATCCTGTTTTGGCCCTGGTGCTGCAGAGGTAGGCACAGTGTCCGTCACAGGCTTCTGTATGCTGGGTTGGTTTTGCTTGTCTTCAGCCTGTGTTGGCTTGGCCTGCTCAGGCTTTGGAGTAGGATCTATTTGCTGGGAGATCTCAGCAGGCTCAGCACGGGGTTGTTTCGATTTTACAGGGGGGGACCCAGGCAAGGATGGTTGCTTTTTCTGTGGGAGGGTTTTTTTCGATTCTGCTAGTTGCGAAGGATCAGGTTTTGGAGAAACATCTTTCTTTTGAACTGGCTGTGGCTGAGGATATGGTTTAGCTGTTGAAGGTGGAAGGGGTGTCTTCTGTTTGGGTGGAGGTGGCTGTGGCCCGGGTCCAGGTGCTAGGTCACCACCTAAAGCTCTTTGCATCTGGCAGTTTAAACAGAGCCATTCCTTAATCTGCAGAAAAAAATAATTTTAAAATTATTTTAATTAAGACAAAGTTAATAAAATCAACATAATAATAGGCTATTCTAGTGTATGGCTTGTTGTGTAAAAAGGGAGAAATATTACCACTAATACCGTTTTGTGGTTGACATGGCCAACTGTTTTTTTCATTCTTCTCCACATTCCTGTCATTTGAGCTATCGCTGAGCCCATGCTTCTAATGGCTTCACACTCAGTTTACACACAGCTGAATATTAGAGCATAAAAACCCAGCAGAATGAAAAAGTGCATTGGAACTTCATGGGACCCAACAGTGATTCATTTATAGCAATGATTTGCCAGAATAGAAGAAAAAAAGACAAATCCTGCTAAAATAGTTTGACACATCAAGTCTGCTGACAGAAAACAATAATCAGAATTAAAACACAGTAAACGCATAATTACTTTTAAGCATACATCTATCAAGGTCTTCATACAGCTTACAGTTTTGGTAATTCTTTAAATTACAGGGCACAAGTATTGGCAGTAAAATTGTATCCAATGCATAAGGCACAGAGGTGTGTTAATGGACACCGTATATTACACAGACTCCCACTTTACCACCAATTTGCAGGCAAGTCTTCATTTGGAATCATTGAGGAGCTTTTCCTAAGCCCTGATGGTATTTTAAGAGCCATAATTAGGTTTCCCAAAATTCCTTTGTCATTAAAAGAAGCTCCCAGGGTATTTACTGCACACCTGTATACAACAGGCGCCCCTCTTTTCAACACAGAGGAGAAGGAATAAGGCAAATAATGTATTTACCCATGTTGCTCGTCAATTTTAGTACCTCACAACTTTAAAACATTTTTTCCTCCTTCTCAAGAAGTATTACATGAGAGGGAAACTTTATTTTCTAATAAGAGAGAAAAACCCAATAATCCTAAACGGTCATCCCTACATTTGCTTTTGGAAAGCCTCACAATCTGAGGAAGGATCAAATGGGCTAAAGCAACACGTGGTCAGGAAGCACCACACACTATTTACCACATTTTACACCACCAGCAGAATCATTATAGGCAGCAAAAATGCCATTCAATATGGCACAGAGTCCAGTGCGCCTACACGTGCAAGTAGATACCTAAGCAGGTCATCTGGAGCTCTACTTCTGTTCTTTAGTCTGCGTGTGAAACACAGGGTACCAGCTATGGCATTTGCACGCACATAGGGAGACGGCAATTAGGAAGACACAGAATCTTTCCCCCTAAGGGTGAAGACTTCTGGATCCTGTTTCTCACTCAGGTACGGAATCTCTACCATACACCACGGGATGAATCTGGAGGTACTATCTGCAAAGATTTTGTCTATGTAATATCAGAGTTCACTGGAAGGAAAGAACTCTGATGTCATGGACTGAGGCAATGAATTCGTTATTTTGGTGTGCTTTGCCAGCCTTGTATTTTTCCAGCAGCAAAAATGAAAAGAACAGTTGGACAGAGTTGCCTAAAACACAGTTATTCTAATTATTCTGATAAACATGGTATATACACACTCTGGAATATGAGCTCGCTATTAGTAACAACTTCAAAGAGATGCCCAGTTTTGGCCCTGCCTGTAAGTTCACAGTAATGGAGGCACCGTTCATAATAATACTACTTTTATCTTCCATTTTGAGTGCAATTTTTTTTAGATTGTTTAAACAATTCTACTTGCAACCCATATAGCAAATGACTGTTAAAAAGTGAAACCAACTGAAACAAAACTGGAACACGTGTTTAAGGAATTAAGTTCACAACTGCACAGAGGACCCGAGCAAAGATTCCATTTACCTTAACTCCCATATTATTTGATTGGGGATCAGTTCCCCTACAAGTCCCCTGATCAAGGGACAATTTCTTGCAATAAGTAAATCTTAATTATGACACCTCACTTTAGATATTTAGTAGTCTAATGTAATTAGATACATATTAATACCCTTTCTGGATGAATTCTTAAGAGTTTTCTAGAAGGTTTAAGTCTAATCAAAGACCAGACTTAAGCCACATACTCTGAACATCCACCTCAGCTGTCACAGCTGTCCGGCTTTGGCAAAGCGATCAAGATTTCTTGGATTTGGGAGTTGGGCTCTCCTCTACAGTGGAAAAAGATACAATCCTGCGATGAGCTTTTTAGTGGGCCTAAGTTTGGAACATCTTTTCCCCCCTAACAACAGAACTTTTACAGAGATTTGGACAATGCACTTTTTACAGTGATTCACTGTTCCTGCTTCTTTTTGAAACCTTCATTTGAATTTTTTTTTTTTTCTCAAATGAAAGTGTTGTACTTCAAAGTAAGATCACCAGATGAAACCAGTAACGGGTGCCCACATGCTCTCATTCAGCTTCCAGGAAACCTGATTTTAAATCACTATGATACCTTTACGGCCCCGAACAAAGTAATTGCAGGGTTGGGTGGGGCTACAGATGAAGTAGTCTGAATAATTCTTATGTTTAAGGTGTGCAGATTCCAATTGCATTTTTAAGCATTTAGGCTTGTCTTCAACCTGCAGCCCATCCACTCTGACTCTACTACCTAACTGGAGTCCAAACAGAAGTTAATTCTATACTACAGTTTTCAACACAATCTTGTGCAAAGACAAACCGTTAACTCTCAACTGTTATTTTTTCCCTTACTTTAAAAAACAAAAAACTTATATACATATATATACACACACATGCACTCTCAGTATCAAACTGAAGCCTTGAAAACTGAAAATTAATTTGCTACTCCTACAGCTGAACTTCAAAGTGGAAAATGTAGGAAGTTTTACTTCACTGTATTATTTTTTTAATCTTTCTGGTTTAGACATAAAATTCCTCCCATGCATACTAGTGGGAGGAATTAAGTGCCAAAGCCCTCAAGTCGTTACAGCTTACACACATCATCTTCAAACAAATACAAAACTGCACAAACTAGTTCTGTGATTGGAACTGCAGGAGTTCAAAATGGAAGTGCGCTACGTGAGGCAGTTTTGTATCAAACAGTGGCCTGTTCATTCTACTGCAATTACAGAGATTTTCCGTAAACTTTAACAGGAGCAGGCTTCTGGTAAGTACAGATGCTCTTACATGTTATTACAGATGAAGTAAAACTTAACTGCTGCTGTAGATACCTAAAATACTAATGTTTGTCTATCCTGAAAGGTCTTCCTGACAGCAGTTCTGTGACTTTCCAGTTTCTTTCTCCATATTTCTACCTAGAATTAAAAGGCAAAAGTTTCCAGGGCAACACCCGAGCTTTTGCAGTTCCTGTCACTTGTAAATGAGAGTCATCTCTGATGCTGAGGATCCCAAGCTGTCTATTTTTACATTAATAGATGGGGGGGTGGGGGGTTGGGTGGTGTTGGGTCTTATTTCTAGAGGAAATGTGATTTTCCATGTGATTTTCTTCATCCTGAGACCCATGCTGTTAAGTGCCATGACTACGACTGTAAATTTGACAGACTTCACGCAGCATTTTTGTTCAGAGTTCAACTACTGAACACAGAAAGTGCTGCCTTGCTTTCTAACTCACTGATGTAGAAACTATATGCCCTCATACCAACAAACAAGTAATTAAAACATATTTTTTGTATTCATCAACCATAACATCTTAAAAAAGCTTCATAAAGACTCTACTAGTTGGGAGCACCAAATGAGTTTAATCACAGTGTTTTACTAACAACATCCATGGAGAATTACATTGAAGAAAATCATAGCCCCATGTTCCATAGCTGGCCTTTCTTCATGCACTCATAATCTAACAGTTGACTCCAATAACAAATGCGAGCTACACTTCAGTTCTCCTTATCCCAAACAAAGCCAAGACAACTGAAGACAATCTGGAGCCTATTTCTTTCTGCAAAAGTGTTCAGATTTGTTCTAACTGCGCAAACCCATCAAAAGCAATAGGAAAACTGTCAGAGGGTGAATTAATCGACTGGCGTGCTCAATTTCTATTCCTGCAGATGATGTACGGGAGGAAGAGAATCCAGCATGATTCTAACATTCCAGATGTACTGTGAGAAAGAAATTTTGCCTTGCAGATTGAACATATTTCATATAAAAATTACTGGCACACACCATGAATGTAGCTCTCAGAAGCCATTTTAACAGCCCTTATGCAGAACAGAGCCACATTCTAAGGCAATGGGTCTCATTCTCATTTAGACCAGTCATTTGGTACTATAAAAAGGAACTTTAAGATATGCATAAAATATTAACATCCCTTTACATTGCCACAGAAATGTAAAGATTTATAGAGCCTTTACATCGCCACAGATATGTAAATGGACTTTGCTGACATTGCTCAGCGCTGCCCCAAAGCTTTATTGACAAAATGAGTTTCTAGTCTGAAAACATATCAGCTTATTTGGTTCCTGACAATCTGAGAGAGGAGTGAGGAATCCAGATTTGGCTCTTAGCAGACATTTCTGCCAAGATGATGAGAGAAACAGGAAAAATAAAGCACTTGAGCCCATGTTTTTATGCAGCTTCATGTAGAGTGGTAGAATACTGTAAGACACAAGAAACTAGATCAGAAAATCCTGTTATGAACAAAAAAGAACAACTTCTCTCACAGAACAAACTGAATTAGGATGTCGACATACAACCAAAAAGGTTTTCTAAACAAGCCTGGGCAATACCAGAAACAAAGTTTTCCTTCTATACCATCCTTCCATGAACAAGATCTCAGTTATTCGAATTAATTACAGTGAAACAAAAGTTTAACTATTGTACACAGTATGCAACTGATCCTCATTTGAGGCAAACAGATTATCACTACAAAATAAATATTCACCCTTTATATCTGATATCTGAAAGGAAGGTAATGAGGGAGTTTATCAGGAAACACTGACTCAAGGTGCTCACAAAAACGATGCTAGGTTCTCGTCAGCAGCATGTTCCCCAGGTATCCATTCCACAGAGCACAGCAATGGTTACAAGCACTGTAGCTCGATGCTCAATGTTTCAGCAAACTTTTTAAATAGCCATTTTAAAAGACTATTTTTAAAGGTTACTTAGCTATTTTAAAACTACTAAAAAACATTACTGGATGAATTGTGTTATGCAGTTATCACAATCTTAAAACATACTCCAGTACTCAAATTACTAATACAAAAAGCTATAGCCTGCATATGAAGTATGAGTGTTTGGGGAACTATTATTTTATAGTTTATATTATTAGAATCATAAAGCAAAATAGTGAACATATAAGCTTTTGACTTGTTTTTTTCTTTGAACACCAGTATTTCAGAATATCTAAAAGTTAGTTTTTATAGCCAAACGTATTTAAGCTGTCTCATGCATAGGACAAGGAAAAAGACTTAAACACAGCTCAGTGCACTGCATCATGCATCACTGCAACAAATGCTGATTGCTTTCACTAACTGCATCTAGATTTAATATACAAGAAACCCATGAATGATTTAACAAAAAAATATTACTGCAAATCAAGAGAGCAGCAAATAAAAGGTTAACAAAGTTCATCTGTGCTGCACAGAGTGCATCGGAGTGAATATCGCTGGGATTTGAAAACGGATTATGTTGTCTGGTCGGAGCAGGGCTGGGCCACGCTTCCTGCCCAGTGATTACCCAGCAAACAGCATCTCCACATCACATGGCCCAACATAGTAGTAAATTACAGTTGCTGAGCAACAGCAATACTGGCACAGATGGCTCACTGCAGTTGACATCTTTAGCTATGCAGATTAATTTATTATTTACTTGTGTTAAAAACTGGACGGGACAGTTTTCTGGGCTTATGAGTAAACACTCCAACATATTGTAGAATATTGCCCAATTAAAATATTGAGAAACTATTTGCCATGCATAGGTGTTTACTTGTTTCTATGTCCTGCCCTTTTCTTAAAAGAAAAAAAAAAGGAAAGAAAAAGAAAAATCCCCAGGGCATCAATACTATTAATACATCTAATCCTAAATGTAAAGTAGAAATGTAGGCACATAGTCTTTCTCTGAGAGAGAAACAGTCTGGGAGTGTGTTTAAGACTATTCCACAGAGAGAAACAATATTCTGTACTTCCATAGCCCTTCTATTTGAGGATCTTTACAAATTTCCCAAATGCCTATGCGGTAGTTCTAGCTAGGGGCAGATCTAAAGGAGTTATATGAACTTCATTTCATCCCAAAAATTGTGAATAATCACCACTTCCATCTAAATTGCAGTGTTAGTAACACTGGAACACCCCAAGTACTCTTTAGACCAAACCAAATATCTCAAACAGAAATACTTCAAACTTTGATCACTTTTAAAAGACAACTAAACAAGCCTTGTTTGAATCTGCTCTCTGGTCAGTTTGAACCCAAGCTAACTCCATCCTCTTTTACAGAACACCTCTAGCTTTACTTCGGCACAGTTAAGAGTTGATATCTAAATTAATACTTTGAAAAAGTTAAAAAAAGCTTTATTGGGTTTTAACTCATTTCTTTACAATTTACGATTATAACAGCTGATGGTCAGATTCAAGTCCTTAATTCTCTTTCGATTTTGTTTTGCATTACTTATAACACACTGAAAATCCACCCAAGTCTAAGTTTACATAGGGCGTACAGTTTCAAAGCTATTCTTCCTGGTATTAAAAAGCTTAGACTTCGTGGCATGTCACTATCCACAATGATGGCAGGTTTATTTTTGTTTATATGTCATTTCCAGTCCATGCTGCATTCTGGTTCTTATGCACTACTGCAACACAGCAGGGTCTAGACTGTAAACCACAGGGAATATCTGAATTCAATCAATAGCTTCCCTACTGTCACGTAATCAACAAAGATTTAATAGAGTCGTTTCCATTAATTTTATTGTAAGTATAAGCAAAACTTACCTGGATTCACCACCAAAATTACAGTCATCTTCCTTATATGAATAGTATTTTAAATTATTACATATTCCTTTCCCTGTACAAGCTAATAATACTGATAATAATTGGAAAAAAATTAGTGCATTTCTGTCTGCTTAAATTCTCTTTAGTTACAGAAAATACTTCATGCCTAAGTATTTCCTACTATTGAGGATACTTGTAGATGCAGGTCGTCAATAAAAACAAATACATATACTGAAAATCATTCTGAGGATTTGAACCAAATCATGATATTCTTGAATCACCAAAGGCTGTGATACGGTTGTACATAAAAATGCAGGTAGAAAGAAAGAGCAAAAATTCAGGACTGTAGTACCTACAGCAACTGATATAGAAAATTCCTAGCTCTACCAAAAGAAAAATAAAAAATAGACATCTCCCCCAAAAAAATTCCAACAACAACAAAAAGAAGAAAATATTTTCAGATTGGGATAAAAAAAAAAAAATCTTTTTCCTGCCAAATTGAAAAATAAAGGCATAGATCCAGTAAAATGTTCTACTTGATCTGATATTATACAGTCCACTTTGGAAGACTCAACCTTTTCCCCCCCCCCCCTCTTTTTTCCATTAGAATTAAGTCAATTTTGATACAGACATGCTGTTTCAAAACCAATCAGAACCAATAAAATATTTTTAGAACTCACTTTGCCTCCATACAGAAGAGCTTTTGGCAAGTAAATAAATCCTACATCAATATACACATCTTCACATTGTCTGAATGTACAATTTTCAGCAAGTATCTAAGTTAAAAAAAAAAAAATACCTGGCTCCAAAACCAATTTTAAATGGTGTCTCAAAAGCATACTGAAACAGTGGATGAAAAACAGACTGACATAGATAAAATGCATGAAAAATAAACCTTCCTAAAAAATACCTAGAAGACAGGCATTCATATATGCACACATTCTCATCAAGGGTAGGCTCTTAGGGCAGAGCTCACATACAACCAAGTTTCCAACATTAACAGCTTTAACACTCCACTTGACTGTCTACTTTACAGATGTCCATCATAAAGAATGTAATGATATATTTTTACAGTTTAAACAATTGTTCAGTCTGTGTTGCATGTATCCTCCAATAACTAGTTCACAGGGGCTGAAAACTTCCTTCAGCTCTTGAGCATATGCACTGATCATTTCGATTTAACTACAGTAGTTCATGCTTTTTGCCTAGCTTTATAAAAAACTATACATAAGTGTTTAACAAAATGGACAGTCCGTCAGATGTCTTTGCTCATTTAGTAAAGCCTACTCCTATTCACATGATCTAGAGGGCTGAATCTTTTTTTGGGAGGTCCTGGTTTCTGTTGTTAATGGTCCATGGGAGTGGTTTTGGCAAAATAAAGATTTTTTTTAAATGAGAAAAATAAACCACCATGTAATAAATACACACCTACTACAAGGTTCTGATGTATGTGAAAGGAGAATGGAATAGAGTACCAGTCAAACCTGTTTATATAATTTTTTTCTGTTACTTTATGCAACTGTTGCTAGGCAGTCATGTGCCATGGCGATGAGTGGAGTGTGAATACCTAGACAGATTAGAGAGACATATGTTACTGAACGTTATGTATGGTGTGTTTTCTCTCTAGACTGCTGTACAAAACCAAGATACCAACCATCCCTTTTTCCCAAGGGGACTGCAATGTCAGATGGTTCAGAGAAATAGTTCAAGGGGTCTGACCTTGTGGCAATACAGGTATCGCTTTCTGCTCTTAGTTACACAGCTCTCTCTAGTGAGTTAAAACAGATAGAGAGCATGTACTACTGCATTTTAAATAGAGATTTAAAAGAAAAAAAAAAGAATAAAATTTTTTTAAAAATCAGCACTTTTTATTATGGTTTTACAATGCACACAATCTACTTCCTGAGCCAGTTTGTAAAGCCTGCTATATTCTTTCCAGAATCAGCTATAAATGTAGAATATAGGCATTTAGAAAGTTATTGGAAAAGTAATTCACTTTGTTAGTTATGAAGACTGAACTATCCTGTAAGAAATGGGTAAGAAGAATATCTTAAGAAGATAGTTCAAGCAGCTGTACAGGGGGAAATGTTGAGAGAACAAAAGTATTATAAATTCTTCTCTAAATAAACACCTTTCACTCTCCCCACATCCAATTTAAAATTTTTACTTTCCAATCGGTAATGTGTTTTAACATAAGCAATAAAAACAGTGGCCATAAAGGGCATGGGAAAGGCACAACACAGGATTACAGAATCAGGAAACTTGGCAAAACAGCAGGAAAAGTCGAAGTGTAATAGTAAGAGGTGAAGATATCGTCAATAAGTGTATGGGTAAGAGACAAAGACTTTTGGCCAATAAAACTTTAGGAGAACTTAAAATAAGACAAGCCAAAAGAAAAAACTTGCACCACAATCACGAAAACTGACAGCTAAGACACAAACCATGGTTTTCACGCTAGACAGGAAGAGATGTGTAAACCGTTGTAAAGGAGGAATCAGAAACTTTTACTAATAATCTAAATATTGAAAGGAAAAGGAAAACAGAAGGAAAGTTTAAGAATAACTCAAATGGGAACCTTTACACCTGAAATAAGTCAATTTTTTGTATGTGCCAGGGCAGGTTCTATTACTTTACTCCAACTGTTCAGTAATAAAGTCAGATGTGATTTTCATGGCACTTCACTGCAGATTGGAGCAGGACACCCACAATGAAGTTTCAGCAAGACAGCTGGTGGTGCAAAGCTGAGCAAATGAGAAAAGCCTGAGTGGGAGTCAGGAGTTTGGAACTAATAACTGAATAAATTAGATGTCCAATACCTTCATTTACTGAAATGATTTCATCATGAAATAAATGCATATCCTATGTTTATTTCAATGTCTAATATGAAATTCAAATCTGCTTTTACATATGTATGCAATCAGTTAGTCTTAAATGCAGCTGTATTTATTGTCTTAAAGTCCTGAATTTCACACTTATAGAGTACCCGCTTCAAAAACTAGTGGTTACTCATGGAATTTGCAAATACTTTCAGATCTTCTTGCATAAACTCTCTCTTTCAAAATCCATTTCATTTGAACATACCAAAGTTGTTGACCATTTCCATGGGAATCTGAAGTTTTTAAAGACAAACCTGGAGCTCCAAAAGACTCCAGCAGCACACTATAGAAATAAACAACTCGGCACCCACTAATAAATTTAAGAAATTTTGGTCTAAAAATGTTCTGTCAGAACTTGACAGTAAAGTTTTCTTACAAAAGTCCCTCTGATTTTAACATCAACGCATCATATTTCTTGTCCATTATACATAAATATATCTTTTTTTTTTTTACCCCCAACAGAATGACATGCTTTATGACCAGGTATAGACCTTGACAATATAATCTTTGAGCACCTGGTTAGTTGCAGATGCTCTGAAATTTCTGCACACGACTGTTAAAGTCACTCTTTTTCCAGTCCAAGCATTAATGCCAACTATCTCAATCCTGAATTTCCCTAAACTCAAACAAGAGAGTACACTCCTAAATGGTGCAATGTGCTAATGGTTAATGGCTATTAATCTTTCCGGTTTAAATTTGCAATTTTAACAACAAATCAATAAATAATATACCTGCTGGATGCAAAAAGCCTGCTGTTTGCTACCAGGTACACAAGTATCACTAGTAAACACAAGCACTGGAAAGAAATCTAACTGCTAGCAATGTTTTTAAATCATTGTGGTACTGAGTAAATAGGTTGCCCAGAGAGGCTGTAGAATCTCCATCCTTGAAAATATTCAAAAATGGCTACGAGCAACGTGCTTTAGGTGACCCTGCTTTGAGCAAAGGGTTGGACTACATCATCTCCAGAAGACCCTCTCAGCCTCAGCAATTCTTTGATTCAATTTTAAACCTAGGGATATTATTTGTCAGATTCAAAATACAGCAACAGTCTGTGCTTCTACCTATCAGCATCTCCGATCAGCTAAACTAATACCAAAACAAGACAAAACCAAGCTTCCTAAGTACCCCTTCTGGCTATTTATCACTAGTCGGTTTTTGGTGCCAGGTCTGCTATGCTTGAATTTCTATACATTGATGAAACTGTTGGTACGGAAAACAAACCCAAACTACATTGCAAATTTAAAATTAGCGTATCAGGATGTATGAGAAGCTGTTCAAGCAATAAGAAGGGATCAGACATTCATGTGAAGCTTTATTCCCATGCAGAGCAAGTAAAGAACAAGGATATGTATAAGCATATAAATCAAACTACCACAAACAGGTTAAAGTAAGTTCATTTGAAGTCCTAATATTACTTTCTATGCCATTTCTATGTTATATAATTAGAGCAAGAATGGTGATCAAGGTTAGAAATAGTCCAGAGATCTCTTTCTTAGCATCCCACAAGAATGAAATACCTTGAGTGCCACCAAGTCAAAACTCATGACTCAGGCTTTCAGCTAATGAATGCTCAGCTACAAAGCAAATCCATCCCACATCCTTTTCCAAAATACACACTGGGGCTATGAAGTGTCATTTTCGTATTTTTTTGCCTAGTTAGTTCTTACAGCAGCAAATTTTATTTATTTATATACTTATTAGTACATGACTATTGTGCTCAGATTATAAACGTAGCCAGCGAGTGCTTAAAATCAATCAAAATGGCAAAAGTGTCACACTGGGGTTTCTCCTCTTTTTATATAAAGAAAAGAGAACACACTTCTAAACACTGTACAAACAGAGAACCATTACCACCACCTTTCCCCAATTTCACCCCCTCTTACTCGTAAGCAGTTTTCCCAAACAGCACCATTTTTGCCACTGAACTCCTTGAGGCCTTATGGGATCATAATGATACACTGTAACACATCTGATGTTTCAGCATAATGAAGGTAAACTTAATTTTGTGCTCTGGGAGCGAACATCAGTTTAAAAAACTACTCACCTCTGTTATATGAGGATTAGGGTTGAATCCACAGAGGCTGCAGACTACGGTGTGACACTGCGTGCACGTGTTGTAATTGGCCTTTTCCGGAGCGTGCAGCAGCAGTTCGGTGGTTGTGCAAAGCGGACAGAAGGTTTTCTTTGGGGCGGACTCAGGGGGTTGGGATGCACTGGCTTGCTTTTGGGGCGTGGGTTTTTCAGGCCCTGGTTGCTGGCCTGGTGGTTTTGTAAGCCCCGGTGGTTGCGCCGGGGGCTTCGCGGCCCCTGCAGCCTGAGACGATGGTTTTGCGGGCCCCGCCTGTGGTGGCACTTGTTTTACAAGCCCGGTTTGCTGGGGAGGTGGCTTCCCAGGTCCAGGCTGCGACGGTTGTTTTGCCGGTCCTGTTTGCTGAGCAGATGGCTTTTCAGGTCCGGGTTGCTGAGAAGGCTGTTTTGGAGGTCCTGCTTGCTGGGAAGATGGCTTTACAGGACCTCCTTGCCGTGCCGGCTGTTGAGATGGTTGTTTGACAGGTCCTGGCTGCTGCGATGACGGTTTTGAGGGAGGCGGTGCTTGGGATGACGTTCTCCCATTGTCTGGTTGCTGTGCTGATGGTTTTGGTGGGCCCGATGAAGGTTTTGAAGAAGTTTGTTGTTGAACAGGCTTCGTTGGTTCTGACTGTTGGGGCTGAGATTTTTGTGGTCCTCGCGGCTGGGGCGGTTGTTTCGCTTGTTCTAGCTTAGAGTCTGCTGGGTGACCAGGGCCTGGTTTCTGAACTTGCTTTGGTTCCCCAGGCTGCTGCTGCTGAGGCACTGGTTTGGAAGACTCAGTTGTCTGGGGGGTAGATCTGACAGGTCCTTGTTGTTGAACAGCTGGCTTTGGAGACTGTTGTTGAGCTGGATGTTTCGCAAGGCCCCTCTGCTCCTCAGGTTTCCCTTGCTCTTTCTGGGTAACTTTTTGTTTCCTACCGGCTTCTTCATGGGCTGCATCTGAATCTGATATCAAATCAAAAGGATTGAATTTGTTCACAACCGAAGTGACTGCGCTCAATGGATTGGCGTCTGAGAGAAAACTGGGCATCATACTTGGCTTCTGATCTTCTTTAAAATCAGTCCTGGATTTTGATTCCCTTAGACTAATAGAAGAAGGGCTCCGTCCAGGTGCCCGTTGTTCTGTCTTCAGCACATCTACTGTTCGGCTTTTGCTTAAACTTGGTGGTCCCGGATCTGGAGGCTTACCTGGTTGCCTGGGATGGTGGCTTGTATCAAGTTCAGGATGTCTGCAGACAGAAAATGTAATAAAATTAAAATAATGTAGAGTACTAAGAAAATGAGATAAAATAAGATGTATCTGTGATCCTGGGAGTGCTCTGGTAACCCTGTGAAGTTTCTCAGGTGCTAAAGTGTTTGCGAGACCAAGGCTTGTGACATAAGGTGCATGTAAAAAAGTATTTAAATAAAAATTATTGTTCTACAAAGGTTTATACAAGTATTAATTCATAGACTGATTTATTATTCAGAAAATAAACTAATATGGCAACAATGTTTAAACAGATAATTTTCTCTTCAGAAATCTGAAGAACTCAAAGCTAAAACTTACTATTTTACCTAAATCCAAATGACTAACTCTCCACTCTATCCTTTGGGATACAACCATGGGGAGACAGAAAAGACTAAAAGAAGCAGTATCAGAAAATTAGCAGATCAAAGCACAGACATACAAGAAAAACACTACACAATGCAAAATGTTTATGTACTTGTGTTTTGGGTACTTGTACAAAATTTGGATATGTACACAATTCAATATGCAGCAGGGACTTAAACTCCTAAAATCCAGGTACACTTCTCTTTAAAGTATTTACTTTGCCACCCATCCACTCACAAATTAGAAGAATTTTCAAACAGATGCCAGTTCACAGAATTAGGCCTGAAGCTTTTTTTTTCTTCTTTTTAAATAGAACTAGTATAGAGCTTCCCCCCAGCATCATCTCAACAATTCACATTGCCCAGCAATAAAGTATCTTTCATTATGTAGGGATTTTTCTCACTTCTCTAACAATAACATTTTGCTGTGTTTCCATATAAAATAAAATTAAGAATGTAGGAACCAAAATCAAGATCATATCCTCATTATGTATTCTACTTGTTGCTATACTCTGCTGCAGCTGGAGGAAATAATATTGTAATGCTATTGCAAAAGGATGTAGTAAAATATTCTGTTCAGTGCTATCACTGTGCTTTTGCTGGATGACAAGGTGTTCCCTTCAGTGCCACAGTGTTGCAAATTTAAAATTTTCAGTTTTCACTTTGAGAGATCCAGTTAACCCTCATCTTGTTTTCCTGGAAGTGACATTTCTTCTTGGGCATTCATAAATAAAATAAACAATCATGCATTACATTTAACTGTATTCCTTAACTAAAAATAAATAAATGCACAATTCTGTTTAAGAGTTTTATCAGAAGTCTGCAGAATCATAGGTAGTACACACATTGAAAAATATATTTCACACTGTTAATGTTACCATGGGTTTACTATTATTTCTGATTAAATATTTAGAGTCTTAATTACATACCTAGCAATGAAAATGTAAAAGTACAAAGCTAAGTGGTAGCCATTTCTGTGCTCGTGATTCTCACAACATGTGATCTTCTCACAATCTTGTATCTGATGTTTTTGTAAATTAAGTATTTCCACATGAAATGCTTGTTAAGGACAAACTATTTCCAGCCTTCCACAACTCCATTTACCCTTCCCCATTCTTGTAAAATTATTGGTCACAATACTGGGAAGTTTATAACCTTAATGTGGAACCCACTGAAGTGAGTAGGTGTGTTTCCATTGGTGTCAGTGAACATTGATTAATTCATTATTCATAAAGAGGATAATTCAGAAAAGCCCAACGATAATTTAATTCCTTCAATTATTTGGCATTTTTGCTTGTTACAAGAACAATTTTATACTCTATTCAGCAACTAGGTAGGTCTACCTGCAGTTCTGTTTCTTGCTATTTAGATAAGCACTCTAGGTTTATCTGAAGAGGTACTGCTCACTAAGCAAAATCATTTCAACTATTCTGTTAGTGACAGTCTGGTACATTTCCAGCATTCATGTTTGCAAGTGCTCAAAATGTTGGAAGGCTTCATTCAACAGTGCTAAGAGTGACAAGGGGAAAAAAGTAATGGAACAATGGTACTATTAAAACTCAGGTCAGGAAACAGGGTACCATGCCCAAACCTTACAGTGTGAAGGTAGAAGAAAAAAAAAAAAACAAAAAAAAAACCAAACAACTCTAAGACTGTTTTTCGAAATTGAACTTGGACATTAACAAGAAGAAGCAACTGTGGATCCCTATTGGAACAGAGCTCTCTTCCAGCTTTCATTTTTATCAAAATAATGTGCTACACAAATTTTCACCTGATCAGATGTCAGGACTTGAAGTGGTATTAGAACCCCTGAATCTAGGAAATAAAAACCCTAGGTGATTCTGCAAGGCTGACGGTGTATTCTGAAGACCAGCATTGTCTTGTCTTTATACATAACAATGTTTCTAAGTAATGGAGATGGAGCGTGGTTAACTAGTGGAAGTAAAAGCCTTGAAAAGACAAGCTTCTTAAGAAATATTACCTATGTCAAAAGCCAGGACTTGCTCCAATTAGTTTTAGGTAGCTGGGAGCTGAAGCCTTCCTTTCCAGAACTAATTTACAACCAGCTACAGACTGATATTGAACAATTTTAATTAATATGGAGAATCAGAAATCCTCAAAAAATGTGTTGTCTTTATTTGACAAGAATTTTCTCATTTTTAAACCTTATGAATCATGAAAAGCCCACCACTGTTTTTAAGTCTTGAAGCCAGACTCAACAAGCGGAATCATTTAGTCTTCCCTCACCTAATTCTTTTCTTTGTGTTGCTATGTTTCTCCTCGCTTTGGCCTTGATTTACAGAGCTCATCTTTATTCATTTACATTAATATTACAGCCAAATCAAAGCTTACTTTGGACTCAAGAGGAGATTTAACAAAAAGACTACTGGTCTAGTTCTCAAATGCCATAACTATAAAAGTCTATTTAAAAAGGAATGTCTTTTTCCCATTCACCAGTATAAATAGTTTTAGAGAGAAGTGCAACAACTACACAACTCCAGGACAGTTATATCATTTTCTTATCTACAGACAAGATACATATAAACTTATGTATACCCCTGGTGGCTAACTTTTTTATTTTTTAAGTCAATAGAGTGATGGCATTAACAAAAACACATATTTCTTCTGGAAAATACACCATAAACATACTTTAGAAGCGTGGCACTCAGTAAGACTTCTTAGCATTTCCACTCAAAATGCAGCATTTTTTTTTTCCTGTTAATGTCTACTGTAAACAACTTAATGTACTGGAAAAAAAAAATACAAACCAACCAACCACACAAACCAAAAAAAACCCAACCCCAGCTGCATTAGATGGTGTATATATTGAGTTTGGTCATCTGATCCTTTCAGATGATGTGGAACAATTCCTCAGCAAGTGGACACTGACACAGTTACAGAGTCATTCAGCGAAGCTAGAACTGGAACTTGCTTACAAATTGAGTGTGTATGTTTCATCTAAACTTCCTAACCATGAGTTTTCTGAAGACAGGTAATTGAACTAGGACAGAATGATTTCCATAGATGCTAAGCATCCCAAACTCTGACTGGAACCTCTAGAATAAAAAGTTCAAAGAAAAAAAAAAAATTAAAGAGGTACATTTGATGTAGGCAGTTCACTTTAGGTTCTCTAGATCTAAATGCTTATATTAAAATGCATAATAAATATTAATTGCACTTATTTTGCTATTGCATTTTCGAAGACTTGAAAGCTCGAAGCCTACAGAATTCCTAGAAGCTACAACATGTATTTGATGGTGGTAAGGGTCCAACTATGTTTCCTGGTACATACATTACTTACTATTAAAAAGCCTGTAGCCGCAAAAACTGTTGTTTTAGGATATCAATCAATCATGAGGAATTTGTACACTTTAAGACTTGGGTTACTTTGGGAGGGGAATGAAAGCATTTAGAATAGAAAATAATTATTAGTCTCAGGTAAGACTAGATAACAGCTAGTGTTACAATGGCAATCACAGAGGAAAAATCCAGTTAGAATCATGAAAAAAATTAACAGACAGTGCAATAGGGACTCTGTCATAATGCAAGGCTATATAAACTGGAAGCAAGAATTCCTCTTCTGATCACTATTTCAGTCACTTAACATTTGGACTGGCATAACCACACTAGAAAAAAAGCTGTTGGAAACAACAGTTGTAGAGCATCAGTTAAGAGGTATTTTCCACATCTGATTTCTTTGGCCACACTGACTACAAAATGCTTGAAGCTAAGGAATCTGAGTCTCAGCAGGCTAGTTCTTTACTTAAGTTGAAGTCTGGAAGAGGCTGATGCTTAGTCCTCAGAAAAGTCTTACTCCAAGGGTTTGGATCAGGTTCTTAATAATTATCCCCATCATTCTTCACGGATCTCATTAGTAAAGAGGCATGCAAGAGGAGCAAGTAAAGCCACAAACCAAGTGCAGAAACAAGTAGTAACCTCATTACAGTGTGACAGGTACAAAGATGCTATGATGGGAACTGCTACAACCCCACAAGAGAAGCTAGTTGATAGGTCATTGCACTGAATGTTAAAAAGTCAACTTTCACTAAAAGTTAGAAGGCTGTAATTCACAAATACAGACTGTCTTTACTTTAAATGGAGAGCGACAGTAAGGTACACTCACAAGATCAAAGTAGCTTCTGATATGATAAATATGTTTGTAGGAAAGCAGCCATTTATAAATGCACATAATATATAACAACATTATAAATATTCACATTGCAATGAGTTGAGCCTATTCTAAAATCTTCCTGGGACATTTGTCTTACTTTTTGCTGGAACATTAGCATGAAACAATAAACTTTTGAAGTCTTTGTGTCTTTGCTGACAGACTGTTATACAAAAGGGAATTTTGAGCTTAGTTTCACAGAACTGAGCCATATGATCTTTTGTTTCCATTAACATCCGTAGAAGCTCAGTCCTAAATGGAATGGGAAACTATATTTTACATACAGCGTTAATACCTGTTTAATAACCATGCAAGACATAAAATAGGAAGGTTTGATTTCCAGTTCTAAAAAAATGGAGACCGTCACCTCAGGTATAACCCCAATGACTTCAGTAGTTTGCCCAAGGATGAATTTGGTCCCACCCTCCTTGCTCCTCTTCTTCCAGAATCCCCTTATATAAACCCGATATTATATAAACTCAACGTGCACTTATGTAGGGGGAGGTCAATACACCAAGAACCGCGCCGAACAGGCAGTCGAGGAGGCTCCTTTCGGCATCCTCTTCCAAGACAAACAACACACCCAGCGCCGGAGCCGGAGAGCGCCGGCGGCCCCGGAGGAGGGGCGGGGGAAGGCGGCCGGTTCAGCACCGCGGACAGCGGCAGCGGGCGGGGAAGGCCGCCGGCGGGGGGAGCGGCGCCGGGGCGCGGGCTGTTGCGCGCCGGGCGGTGAAGCGGCCAAGGGACGGGGAGGGAAAGGGGAAGGGAATTACCCTGGGCATGGCAGATGCACAGCGAGGGGAAAGCCATCACTACCCAGAATACTGAATCCCGTGGCAATCGATTTGATCTCTTATTTCGCCTCTCTTTCCCCTTTCGACAAGAAAAAAAAAAAATAAAATCGAGGAGAAAAAATAAGGGGGGGGGGAAATGGACTGAAGCAGACCTCCTCAATCCACGGCTATTTAATGAAGCCAAATGATAGCTGTAGAGGTTAAGAATTGGCAGAGTAATGGCTAGCAAATACATTATGCCCAAAAGCTTTGAAAGATTCAACAAGAACCTCTTTCTCCAGAAAAAAAAAAAAAAAAAGCAGCTTACAGAGCCCATCAGCCCCGCGGGGAGCTTCCCTGGCTACTATCTGAGCTGTGGGGCACTCCAGCCCCGTAAAGCACACACAGGCGCACACACAGAGAAAACCGAAACGCTGTCTGCGAATCTCTCCCCTCCCTGGACACAGAAACCACCCGTGCTCCGGATCCGTGCGAAGGGAGGGAAGGGGAGAGGGCGCAGCCCACCGGAACCGAGAACCGTCGTTATTATTAGAAACCACCGGAGTGGGAAAAGCTGGAGAGTGCCGGCTCCATCCCAGTGCCCGCACTCGTGCAGCCGCCCCCTTCCTTCCTTCCCTCCCTCCCCTCCTCCGCCAGCAAAATGCAACGCCCGCTCCCGATGCAGCGGGACCGGATCGTATCGCGACTCGCCCCCCGCCCCACCGCGAGGAGACGGAGAAAGAGGAGGGGGGGAAAGGGAGGAGCGGGAGAAGGGAGATTTTTCCGTGCGTGCCTTTGCATGGGAGGCGGCTCCGCGCCGGCGAGGTTCCCTCTGGGCAGCCCCTGCGCCCTTGACATGACAGCGGCGATCTGCCTCCTCTCCTCCTCGCTCAGCTGGCTCAGGTCCGCCTCCACCCCGGCCGGGACCAGGCGCTGCAAGGGGGCCGCGGGGCCGCCGCCATCCCCGGCTGCCGCCGCCGCCCCTTCGGGGAAGGCGCCCAGCCCTTCGCCTCCTTCCAGGCTCGCCTCGTTACCCATGGCCGCCGCTCCCCGCTCGCCTCCTCTCCCCTCGGGCGCGGACCGGGCGGGGGGGCGGCTCGCCGGCGCGCAGCCCCGCTCCCCAGCGGGCGGAGCGGCGGGCGCTCAGGGCTCCGCGGTCGCCACCGCCACCACGGCCCCGCACAGCGGCGGCGGCAGCGCCGGGGCCGGGCTCGCTGGCTGCTGCTGCTGCCGCCGCGGCTGCCGGGGAAGTGCGGCGGCGTCGCCGCCAACCGCCCGCCGCTCCGCTCCGCTCCGCGCAGCGCATGCTCCGGGCGCGCGCCCCCGCGCACCGCCCCGCGCACCGCCCTTTAAAGGCACCGCGCCACCGTCCGTCCGTCCGTCCGTCCGTCCGTCCCCCCCCGGAGCCCGTGTGCCACCCCGCCCCGGGCCGCTGCCGCCCGCACCGCAGCCGGCGCACCGCAGGAGTAGCGGGCGGGTCGCGGTCCGCGGCGGGGAGCCGGCGCCCAGCCGCGGGGGTGCTGCCTCCCGCTCTCCTTCCCCCGGCAAATGCTCGCCAGCAGCCAGAGCGTGACGGAGCCTGGCTCGGCACGAAGCGACGGGGGCTGGAAGGCACAGATGCGGGACATCTGTCCCAGCAACCCCCCCCCCCAAGAGTAGGGACAAGGAGGTCTGGTTGCTCAGGGCCACGCACAGCTGAGGTTTGAATGTCTCTATGGACAGCGATTTCACAGCCTCTCTGGGCCACTATCCCAGTATTTGACTGCCCTCATGATGACTGGTTCCAGTACGTCAGTGCTGTTCCAGGATTGGTGAGCCCCAAACCGGACACGGTACTCCTAATGCAGTCTCACAACTGCTGGATATACTGAGAAGAATCACCTTCTTTAACCTGCACTTGAGGTAGCACAGCCTGCTCTGCCATTGGCACCCATCACGACGGCATTCTGCTGAAGGGTGTTCACCTCCACATCCACCCGGACCTTTTCTGCAAAGCTGCTTTTGGACCAGCCTGTCCGGCTGCGTGTGGTTATTCCTTCCCAGACCCAGGACTCTGCCTTTGTTCACCTCCACGAGGTTCCCGCCAGCCCATCCTCCCGCCTGTCAGGGGCCCTGCAAGCAGCAGCCCTGCCTGTCCGTGTGTCTGCCCTTCCCCGAGCTGGCATCATTCACGGTCTTGCTGAGGGTGTATTCCATGCCTTTGCCCACATCATTAACAGAGACATTAAATATTATTGGTCGGAAAGGTACAACCAGTAACGGTGCCACCAGTTGGACTTGAAACAACTAACCACAACCCATTTGAGCCTGACAGTTCAGTCTATTTCTCGCCCGCTGTACAGGTCTCACTAATTTGGCTATAAGGATGCTATAGTTGATAGTGCTGAAAGCCTGGTGGAGCGTGATTTGCCTGGGGTAAACACATGCTGTCTGTTTCCAACACCCTTCCTGTCCTTGGTCTGCTTGGACACGGCTTCCAGGAGGATTTTCTCTGTAACCTTCCCAGGAAGGGCACTAGCCACACTAGCCTAACTGCCTTGTAGTTCTCTTGTGGATCCCCTACCCTGAAGGCAGGTACAGTGCTTGCCTTTTTCTGGTCATCAGGGAACTTTCCCGATGACTTTTTGAAGATGATAGAGTGACTTTGCAATAGGATCAGCCAGCTCCCTCAGCACCCTTTGACCCACCCCATCTAGTCCCCCGAGCTTCTGCATCTCCAACTGGTTTAAGCGCTCCCTAAGTCTGTCTTACTCTACTACGGGTAATGCTTCACTCCCACATACTTTGCTGCTGGGCTCGGGGACCTGGGAGGCCAGAGGACAAACCTTACCCATAAAAGCCATGGCAAAGAGCCGCTGAGTACCTCAGCCTTTCTATGTCCTTTGCCACTAGTTTTCCTGCCCCATTGATTGGGCGCCAAATTTTTCCCAAATCCTCCCTAGGGATCTTACTAAACTGTGGCTGTATTTTGAATATTTCACTGCGTTGGTTAAACAGCTATGTCTTCACAAATAACAGTTGGTTTAGCTATAGGGGTGTGACAGCATTTGGTGTTCTTGCTTATCTCCTTCTGTATCACCATCGCTATTTATCTCCAGACACAGCTGTATGCAGATCAGCTCCAAAAATGACCTACATAAGGATGCCGCCCAAATATTTATAGTACTCTTGTATTATAAAAATCAGAGACCATTTTTCCCAGCACTGGTCCACAATAAATGATGAAACTAGTAGCAGCTGAACCGACTTTCCTCTCAAGTGACTTTAAGTTATGCATCAAAAGAACAGCTCAGTAGAGAATATCACGAAGCACAGAGGGAAAATCCTCTAAATGGAGTAGCATGACATGAGTGTGAGTGGATGCCTTCTCACACGGTCTTCTGGGTAAAGACATCAGAGGGGCCTGTGGCAGAGGTGACACTCAGCACAGCCACACCTGAACGAAGGTGGATTCACCTGGCACATGAAATAAAGATACACATTTCAGTTAAGGGTTTTAGAGGGAGGCAAATGCACATCACTATTCATTTGGCGCAAGTGAACATCATGTACTTAGGTATGAATAGATGTGCAAAGTGCTGCTGCGTGGAAGAAGGCAAACTCAACAAAGTTGGAGAAAGAGGGATTTAATCAGTGAAAGCATTTGGTTTTCTGGTACATACTAATGTGAGCATTCATATGCACATATACTTCAATATGCTGTGCAGGGTGGTATTCCTGTCCTTTAGATGAGTAGTCTGGAAGTCTATTAAGCTCCCAAATGCAATTTTTCTAAACAAACAAACCCCCTATGTTTATTCAAAGTCAAAATAAGTAACAAGAGCCTTTGACTCAGTTTAAGCACAGATGTTGTGTCAGGTATAGATACAGACAAAACAAGTGAGATCAAAACATGATAAATTCATTCAATAAAACAATTAAATCTGGGGAAATAACAGTTTTGCTAGTGCTTACTAATCAAAACTATATACGCTGTTCATGTTTCGCTGTTAACACGTCCTGAGATAGAAAACAGGAGGAAGAAGATGTGTAATGCCTAAAGAAGTAAGCTGAACGCAAATGGAGGTGCAGGATGAGAAATCACCTTCGGTGGGAAGTTCACTATTGGCTTCACTGGAGCCAAGGATATCACAGTATCACAGTATCGTCAGGGTTGGAAGGGACCTCTGGAGATCATCTAAGTCCAACCCCCCTGCCACAGCAGGGACACCTACAGCACGTTGCATGGGATGGCACCCAGGCGGGTTTTGAATGTCTCCAGTGTGGGAGACTCCACCACCTCTCTGGGCAGCCTGTACCGCTGCTCTGCCACCCTCAAAGGGAAGAAGTCCCTCCTCATGTTAAGATGGAACTTCCTGTGCTCCAGTTTGTGCCCCTTACCTCTAGTCCTATCACTGGGCACAAGTGAAAAAAGGCTATTCTCATCTACCTGGCACCCTCCCCTTAAGTATTTATAAGTATTGATAAGATCCCCCGAGTCTTCTTTTTTCTAGACTAAAAAGCCCCAAGTCCCTCAGCCTTTCCTCATAAGAAAGACTCTCCAGTCCCCTAATCATCTTTGTAGCTCTTTGCTGGACCCTCTCCAGCAGTTCCCTGTCCTTCTTGACCCGGGGAGCCCAGAACTGGACACAGTACTCCAGATGCGGCCTCCCCAGGGCAGAGTAGAGGGGGAGGATGACCTCCCTCGCCCTGCTGGCCACACTCTTCTTGATACACCCCAGGATGCCATTGGCCTTCTTGGCCACCAGGGCACATTGCTGGCTCAAATCACCTTAAAATGATTATGATTTCAAATATCTTAGGGTTTTTTGTGGAAACTGGCTCTTTTCACAGTTCTGCGGCATTTACCTTTTCTTATGAAACAGCATAAAATCAATAGTTATCTGCCCCAGAAGCCCTACTGCATGCCTGTTTTCCTTACATCCCATCATTTCCACATCTTTCTCCCTATATACTTCACTGTCTGTCCAAAAGTGACACCAGTTCTCTCAGTTTGGTGTTACCGGTGAAACTCAGAAACTAATGGAGTATAACATTCGGTTGTAGCAAGGAAAGAAGAGTTATCAAAGGAATCGGCCTTTTTCTCCAAAGTCATAATGTCTAACTTGCAAGAAACAGCTTGATGGTGTCAGGCTAAATACCCATATTAAAAAAAAATGTATTTTCTTAATCACTAGCACTGAAAAATATGATTAAAACCCTTCAGAGATAAAACAGTCTCTTGGACAGTGCATCCAGGTTAGAACTCTACATGTAAATTTAGAGGCAGAGATAGAGAACAAAGTTGCCTTCCCTTAGATACTAGGTAATTTAAAAAGGGTAAGCACGAACAGAGCCAAATCCAACTATCCTTTGAGCGGTCGCTTGTAGTTTTTGTAGAAGTTTCTTTGCATCTTTTTGAATCCAAAATTATCAGCACAAGCCACAAACATTCATGTATTTTATGATATTAAGTCCACGCATGGTATCATTATCCCTGCAAAACATAGGGACCGTATATTTTAAGTGATGTAACTTCATTCAGACTAAGGGCTGCGCTACATCAGTAACACAGTGCTTTCATCTGGGCCTGACCAGTTTGGTACGCAAACCGGATGCATCAGATCTCCAAAGCAGCCCGTCCAAGTTAAAGCTGAGTGCGCAGAAGCAGCACAAGGACAGTAGTTCATCTTTTGCCAGTACCAAATCTGATTTGGGGCAAGGGAATCTCAGTTAAGTGTGTACCTTCAGCACTAAAATGAGTGCTTGAAGCTAATTTACTGATTAACAACACTGAAGACGTTCAATCTTCTCATCAGTAGGCTACTTAGTATAGATGTACTCTTTACATTTTAAAGGGGAGAAAAAGCCATTTAGTGCATAGAATTTGGAGTTGTAATGCTAAGATCATCAGAAGAAAGGAACAAGAGGTCAGTAACACCTTGGCATGAGCTGGAAAAATGGGAGGGGAAGGAAAACTCTTATATCTTAATAATATGCCTGGCTTTATGCCCAGATAAAAGTGAAGGAGGAAGAAGGTGTGTTAATCATTAACGATTAACAGAGGCTGTACTGATCAGTGTGACAAAGGAAGGTAAAGTTAAAGAGGAGCTAGAATTTGCATAAACATATTTATAACACTTTACACATAAAGATTTCATATTCTAATTTGTACAAATACCTAGCTAAATGTCACAGTGCTCCTACCATATTTACCTACCCCACTTCAAAGGTACAGAGACTGTGCAGGCTACTTTGAGTTCAAAAGATGTGGCTAAGATGCATCCAACAGTTCAGTCCATCTGCTATACAGAATGACCAATGCCTTTTAATAATAGCTCTTTCCAGACAGTTGACACAATACATTTGATAAATATATTTAAATATGTAAAAATAAAGGAAAATACAGAATACCATAGTGCAGTCGGTTGCACAACTATGCTTGCTGTCCTCTCATATTCACCACCTCAGAATGCACGTGAGCACGCTGCACCAGAGATTAAATCAGAGGGACACACCAAAATCACGTTTAGTCAATACACTGAATGGAATTCATCCAATACAAAAACCTGATTAAGTTTTTAAAGGGTGAAATAAAAGATTATGAATCTGTTTTCTAGAAGAATGTTGTGCAAAACCTAGGAAGTAATAATTTCAAATATGACTTAAGCTATGTCTACATAACTGCATAAGCCAAAAGCACATGGTGCTTTAAACTACATGTTTGTATGTGCACCTGTATGTGCCACTGGTACACTAGCATGCTAGGCAGCTCACTGGTGCAGGTTATATGAAATACCTATTAAGGAGTGGAAACAAATGCACATGCAGTCTGCACTAAATGGCTGTGTGCTCTAAAACAGAAACACAGGAGAGTAAGGCCTCTTTTCTCACAAGTACTAATTCTGTATCAAAACTACTCTTATCTACATAGGAACCAAGGTTTGGCTGCAGACTGCACAGCAACATTCTTCGAGATCGTAATGAATCTCCAGTCTCACCTGACTTAGTAGTCACCAAAACTATCAGTAAAGGACTATAGCAAGGTACGTTGCAAAGCATTGCGTATTGTTGTTCTATTCAAATGCATATTACTCTTCTCTCTCTACACAGAATTTTTTATTCCATCTCTTTGTACATGCAAGTTGAGAAACCATTGGAATAGTAAGTTACCCTGTTCCAAAAATCCTGCAAAAAACATTTACTTTAGGAAAAAAAAAAGACTGTATATAGCATAAAAACATGCAGGTAGTAGAAGACACTCTGGGCAGAATTATTTGCAGAGTTCCTGAATGCCTGTTTTTTTGGGATACCATGCACTCTGACACAATACCATTAATGTTACAGTACCCTATTTATTATTAAACACATCACTTTTGAACACCCACTGCAGATATTTTAGCCTCATTACCATCAGTCCAATCGAAACAGGATTAGTAGATGCACTTTATCCCAGTGAATAGCCAGTGCATGGACACCCGTCTAAGTTATTCTTGCAATCTCACAACCAGATTTGCTTGCTTATACAAAACAAGAAGGTCTGCCAACTACCTCCGGCACAGCAATACTGGTATGCTCACAATATGGACTCCCACAGTATAGATTAGTCACGATGTTAAAAATCTTGTGTTTATTTGCAATCAGTGCTTCTAATACACAAATAGTGATTTGCATCTTAAACTGATGAATGGGACAAAAAAGCACTTAATCTCAGAACCTGTATCCTAAACCACCTGCACCAACAGCAATATGCAATTTTGTCCTGTCGTTCTCCAGTTGTTTTCTCTAATTTGAATTTATCCACCTGCAGTAGCTGAGTACGACTAGCAGTGGTACAGACATCATCACAAAGAGCTCAATTTTGATTTGCGTGTATGGTGAAACAGTCATAGCTGGGATTATTACAATTCAAGAGCAAAAGTAGTCAATTAGGAAGAATCTAGGGAAATATTTGAACCATCACTAGCATCAAATTATGACAGAACACATAGAAATAACTGTTCAGTTTATTCAATGGGTTTGCATCAGTAAGGGTACAGTGAGATTCTCAGGATCTGTCTCTTAGGACTGTTATTGGTAAGAGAAGGGTGTTGAAAATTTTAATTCCCATAGCAGTTATCTTTTCATGCCCAAAACTCAGTAGATACTTAAAATGAGAACTGCATGGCCTAAGCAGAGGAAAGTCTCATTAGTGAAGCACGTATTTAGATTATATGTGCAGGTCCTGCCTGTGCCACAGAGCATAGGCGTTCACTTTAAACACAATCTTATAATTTTTTTTTTTTTTTTGCCTTCTATATTAGTTAATCCATGGAGGAAAGAGGGGAGTAGGTGTTAAGATTCATTAGGACTAACAAAAATAATTCACTTGATTTACATGGATCTCTGTATAGAAAGCTTACTTAAAATATGATTCTCAGGATGAAACCTGCCTTACTGTATCATATATAACTAAATATTGGCCAAGGCCACCATTTCCAGGGACAAGAGATTAAATTTAAGCACCTGAGTCATTCTTTAGGAGCTCACGTGTTGAATGATAAACAGGGATGCAGAGCACACAGTTCCAGTGGGTACTGCCTGTGGCTTTCCATGCGTTGAGTGACGCATTGTAGACCATGTTAAATACACATTAGGTTTTCTGGCATGAACTGGTTCTGTGGTAGAATTAAAAAGAAACAAAGAAAAGATTTGTCTTCGAGCTATAAAGTCCTTCTTAGAATGGGTTCTGGATACTGCTCATTTCATGCAAAATAAACAGCAGCCTTTATCCCGGAAAGTATATCTATTCAGGACTAAGAAAGTTTACCCTTCTTTTCAGGTATGTACTTAGACGCTTTATACTCTTGACACTAGAAACAGCTCCTCACTCATAAAGGAACATACAAAAGCAGAGCTACATCCCAAATGTCTTGATTTTCATTTTAGTCCAAAACCAACCTTAGAAAGGGTGGGAAGGAACCTCTGGACGTCACCTGGTCCAACCCCTCTCTCAAAACAAGGTCAGCATAGATTAGGTTGCTCAGTGCCATTTTCAGTCCAATAGAGTATTTCCAAGGATAGAGATTTCAGTCTCTCTGGGCAACCTTACATCTAATCAGAATTTCTTTTGTTACAACTTGCCTTAATCACCTCTCATCCTTTCACTGTGCACCTCAGGGACACATAAGGCTTTATTTTTTCTATCTCCTCCGATTAGGAACTTGAAGATGGCAATAGGATTCATCCTGAGTGTTCTCCTCATAAGGCTGAACAAACCTATCTCTCTCCGCCTCTGCTCATAGGTCAGGTGCTCTGACCTATGGTCATAGGTCAGGTCCTGTCTCCTAACAGGACAACACTTCACTGGACTTGTTCTAGTTTGTCAATCTCTTTTTTATGCTGAAGAACCCAAACCTGGCCACAGCACTCCAGATGCAATATAGCAAATACTGAGTAGAAAGGAATAACCGGTTCCCTCAGTCTCTTGGCTACGATCCTTTTGATACAGCCCAATATACTGTTAACCAACTGAAATGCAGGACTTTGCACAAATCCTTCCTGAGTTTCATGAGATTCATGTCAGCCCATTCCTCCAGCCTGACTAAACCTCCTCGAATGACAGCCCTGCCATAGAGCACATTGACTTCATCCACCAGTTTGGTATCAAGCACAAATCTGTTGAGGTTCCATGCCTTCTCTTCCTCCAGATCATGCATACACATATTAAACAGGGTAAGGCCCAGGACAGACCCTGGAAGGACTTTACTTGAGCTGACTTCCAGACAGAGCACAAATCATTACCCAGTATCCTTTGAACCCAGTGGTCAAGTTTTTCATCACTTTAGTGTTCCACTCATCTAAACTGTAAAGTCCCAGTGTGGTATAAGGATTCATAGGAGACAGTGACTCTTCTTACTCTAACAGCAGTGGTAATTAATGGTTTTAAGATTTTAAAAACTCAAATACTCTAGTGGCGAGGTCCATAAAAGTATCTCACAATTTTATGTCATTCACTATTCACAAATTCATAGATTAATTCTACACTGCCTAATATACACACAGGTATTCATTTACATAAGAAAACTGTATAAATCTGCTGGCACAAAGAAGTCACTAGCTGTTTATTCTTAGCTCATCAGCGAGTCAAAACTGCTAACTCATAGATATTTTCACTAAGTCCTAGTGAGTTAGTGTAGACATGCCTTCATTCTGGAATGCAAACTCTTGCTTTTGACTGTTATACATAGAGCTGTATCATATGCCCCAATGAATAGTGTTAACCAAAAATCCTTTCAAACTAGATATCCTTGTATTTCAGGTGTTCTTAAAAAAAACAAGGAATGGAAAAGATCTACTTGAAAAATGTTAACTGTCTATTAAGATCAGAGGTAGACATTTACCATTATAACAGAGAAATTCAGAAAAAAAAACAGAATACACTTCATCAAGAAAGAAACCAACTACATATTTCTCTTCATCAGATTAATTTTTGGTTAACACTATTCAGAACAGAAGACAGTGACAAGAAGTAGAAAAAGTCATAAACTGAATATGCTGATACACAAACTCTAACGAGCAGGAGGCAATGGAGACATTAAGGAATCCCAGAACTCTTAGGTTACTGATGAATGGGTCATTGAAGGAACCACTCAAATGTAATCTTGAAGAGGCTCAACCAGAACTTTGTAATTTATAAGAATGAAGACAAGATTATCATGAGTGTGATGTGAAAAACAAACAGTATGGAATACTTGAGATGGAATGTGGCAACATGCAAAACATCATAAGATGTTTAAGGAAAGGATCAACAGCAGGGAAAGGGAAGGATCAAGGTTGAAGGGGAACAAAACAGGAAAATGGAAAGGAGGGGGGATAAAAATGTGGCTAGTTGCATGTAAGCAGGCTGCCAGTCAGTACTGTTGTCTGGCCAAACCCTGTGCTTCATTGCCACAGTCTGAGATACCATCTTAATACACTGTATTTCTGACTATTTTTGTTTGTGAGTGCACCATTTTGTGTGCGAGACAATGGCTAACATCAAGATGGGCTGCCCAGTAAAACAGAAGGCCCCAAGGCTGGATACTGGACTGTCTATAGATCTGAACCAGCTATGAGAGACTTGCGTGAGAACATATGTGTGAGAGTGTTTGTATGATACGCTAGAAATTTTTAAACCTCATTATCTGGCAATTAAGAACAGGATCAAGACCTTTCTTCATGTTTATACGAGGACTGGTTGTACGTATGCAGCACATATAAAGGTGCTATCTTTCTGTCTGTGTTGACATGTTGACCATGTCTGTACTAAGGGAGTAATTGAGTGTGTGTGTGTGTGTGTGTGTGTAGTGATGACACATGCTTGGCCTTGCTACTCGGTGGACTTCAAACAGGGAGTGACAGCAGCTTTAGCTCTAGTGGACTGGGAGGAAAGCGCCCTTGGGTCCTGAAGCCCACATCTCTTAACAGTTTTTGCTCTCTCTGTATAAGCATTCAGATTATCAGAGCCCATATCAGCATTTTTCCACTAAGCTACTAGATTCTAGGGTAGGATTTAAATAAATTAGGATGCCTACATTTAAGTACCTACAGACAGGCTCTACATGTGAGCTAAGTGTTCAGACTCCCATTGTAGTTGGAGGAGAGCCAGTCCATAAAACAGAAAGGGGAAGTCAGGTGAACAACAGATGGAATTCGGCTGCATAATATATGCTACTTGGACTTCAGCTGCCAATGCAGAGAGAGAGAGATCCTTTATAAGATATGAAATATATTTTATAAATTCTCAGTCATATCTGCCAGCCCTACTGTAAGGCATATTACATGGCATTGCATACCTACCTGTGTGCACGTGACAAGGGAGCAGTGTATATCTCAGAAAGTTAACTAGATTTGTGTAAGTTTCCATCAACTAAATGAGAAGTCAGACAGCCAGCTTGCTTAAAATTTAGATGTCACCATGCCTTCAGTTGAATCTCAGTTTAAGTGTCTTCTTGAAAGGTAAAGTTCATAAGTCTTTCTTATAAGTGCTCTCTTCACTTACAGTACAAGCCCATGGCCGATACATCCCGTGCAAATAACACCTGCAGTTAAGATCAAGAACTCATTATAAGCTTCACAGAAAAGTTTTTGTAACAGCTTAAGGCGCGGAGGGAAAGGACTATGTGAACTGTTTCAAATACTACTTCTGAAAAATGATCAGGCCACTCATGGGCCAGGTGGCAGAAGCATATTTTTACAGATTTGTTGGAATGTTTGCAGAATCACAGAACCACAGACTGGCTGAGATTGGAAGGACCTCTGGTCCGTTTTGTCCAACTCCCTTCTCAAGCAGGGCCATCTAGAGCTGGTTGCCCAGGACCGTATCCAGAGGAGTTTTAATTCCTCCAAGGATGGAGACTCCACTGTGTTCCAGTACTTCAGTGGAATACCGTCAAAAAAACTTGATGTTTCACAATAATATAGCACCAAAGTCACAAACATGCCTATGACGTAATTCAGCTACAGGGTTTCCCAAAGCAGTAACAACAAAACCATACAGCCACCTCAGAGATTAAACTCTAGAACAGCAGCAAACATGCTATGAATAAAAGTATCCAGCTCATTTCTCTCGCCAACCTGACTGTTACATAAAAAAGAGTATCTAGATAAAAACATAACTAACTCATAGAGTTTTAAATTGCTACTATAAACTAATCCAGTTTAAAACAAACCTCACCCATTTGGGCTTAACTTTTTTTTTTTATTGCATCCATTGATTTTAGCCTCTCAGATCAGCTCTCACCAGCTGAAACAGAATTTCCGCTTTAACAGAACTCACTCATATTGCACAGAGATGCTTAGAGTTGTAGATTTACTGAAGTTTCTTAACAGTTCCTAAAGTCTTTTGCACTCAGTTGCACAAAGTTCTGAGGATATGAAGACAGATGAATCTACAATTTCAGCTAAAACAAGCAAATATTCCCTCCCACACAGATCCTCTCCCCCCTTTCATCTCATCTCTCCTCCTCCCCTGCCCTGGAGTATCTACAAGTCATCATTTCGTCTATGTATAATTCCCTTAATACCCGTAATACATTTACAAAAATACAAGTTAAAATAACCAGCTATAACTCAGAAGCCACAGAAACAAGAGAATCAAAGTGTAGCAGAGAACTCCCCCAGGTTCTGGTGGGAGAGCTGGGGTATGACCTTTCTGAGTTCTCAACTTTTCCCATTACCACAGCGTCTTTGACAGTCCTATGATTGTAGAGAAGACTAAAACATTTTATCATAAAAATAATGAATTTATGCAAAGAGAAAATATGCACCCACAGGGTCTATGCTAAATAAACTGATGTTCTCTCCTTTCCTTCACATTCTTCCTGTTGACCTAGAAAAGTGATTTTTAAATCTAAGATTCATCTTTGTAAAATATGATCTAGATGTTTTTTAGGACTTCCAGTAGGATACTTTCTGAGTTTGCCTGCAGCAAAAACATAATGGAAGAAGAGGCCTATAAATGTAAATGTTTTTCTCTGTGTTAAAGAGGTAACTCTCTCCCAGTTTCATTTACATACCAAAATTTCATAGACAAACTCTAGTACAGCCGTGTTGGCTATTAACTATGCACTCCAGACCTAAAAATTCACAAAATAAAATAAGATTAAGAAAAACTACAACATAGCCAAGATTCCACATCTTTAAGATGTCTCCTTCCAGAAACAACTCCAGAGCCGTAAATCAAAACTCTCTCAAGCTTTAACAACTGCCAGCAGTCTCAGATTTGAACTTACGGTTATTTCTGTATATTAGCTTTCCACAATCCTGACTCAGTGGTTCCCTAAGGACTAGTTACATTTTTTTTTAATTTTATTTTATTTTTTCAAATCCCTTCAGAGCTAAGTCCCTCCCTAACCTCTCAGCAGAAGTTCCTGACTCACCCACTTGCTTTTGGTAAAGCTATGGATGTGCTGAAATATGTTTTCTCTGCTACCATGGGGATCACACAAATACAAGATAACTACCACCTTGCCTTATTTGCTGCATTTTTGCCCTAGATTGCCTAGGACATCCACTGAGCAGCTATCCACTCTTATTCTCAAATTTCCTATAGACACCATAGGCAGGAAAACCGTAGGAAGTTTGAGTCAAAAAAAAAAAAAAAAAAGAAAGAAAAAAGAAAAAGAGATTTGTACAGAAAAAAAAAACCCTAAAAATTAGTATTTTTGGCCAAAACACTGTAGGTGTAAGCATAAAATTTCCCTTACAGGGTCAACAGGCTTGTATATAACATTAAAGTAAGAGTTTCAAATGCCCGTTCAATTCCGCACTCCTACTCTTAGCTCTCAGCTTCTATTGAATTCTGGTTTAGAACTCTCATTTTACATTTAAGAAAATTTTCTGTAAATTAATTATATGTAGTCTAAGGCTTGGTGCCTTTAGTAAATTTTGATCAAAACTGAATTTGTAGTACAGATTTACTACTTAATTTATACAATAAATGCAAATGAACTACTTCTTTCACCAGATGTTTTTAAGATCCTGAGAATTTCTAGAATTAGTAAATATCTTCAGCAATGAGGCTCACAATACTTCCCAAAAGATCAAAATACCTTACTTGACAGTATTTTTAAGACCATTTTTCCTAAGTACATGAAACTTCAGCAATGCAAAACAGTAGTGTTTAGCAATATGACTAATTGGGTATTGCCCTTATATGTACGCTTGCAGAGAATATTATGCAACATTTAAGACTGCAATAGTAGGGTTGAAGTAATTATTTTCCTTCAGTTTTCATTCCCACCCTTGTTTGTCCTGGTAATTGTTCCCTCTTTCTCAAGCAAAAATTTTAAAGACAATTATTTCACTGTTCATGAACACCTCCGAGAAATATCACTCTCTCCGTAGTGTGAAGTTATGTCTTAACTGTTTATGTATAGCTAGTATTCATGATGCTCTAAAACCCCTCATGGAACTGCTGATCCCACTGTTAGAGAACACAGACAGAAAACGGTAATAGTCACAAGAAACAGAAATTTTAGCATAACCCTAAAAATTTAGTATATGTTCTGAAAATACAAAGAAAGTAATGTAGCTGATAGAATCTCCCATTGGGACAAGAAAAAAGCCATACAAGCGGTGTTTAATTATAAATTATTATCTACTATTAACCTATTTTATAAAATAATGAATTATAATGAGACATTATGTTATATAAGACTACAGTGCTTTCTTAATGTATTATATGCTGCTATGAAGATAAAAAATATTTGTGTTGCTTATGTTTTCTAGCGTGTGATTTTTATGTACCCATACAGACTTCTGATATTTTTCAAGGAATAAGCAGCTCCTAATAATACACTAATTTTCACCTCTTTGCTAGAAGTAGCTTTCTTGCCATAATTCAAATAAAGTTGGAATCAAATGTACTGTCACTCAGGAATTTCATAAAGAAAATTTAAAACAAAAGGTGAGTTAGTTGGTACTAGCAACTGTTCAGCTCCTGAGATTCTTTTTTTTTTTTAATTATAAGTGGTACTTACATTCAGAATTCCATATGGAAAGGTGCTCAACATGAAAAATAATAACTAATAAAAGAATTGCTTACCTTAAACTTCATCTTTCCTTGCAATCTTGATTTCTTTGTCTTCATATCTAGTGGCTCCAGGTAGCAGGAGAATGAGAATTGCCTGTGTCCCTGTGAATGTCCAGAGCAAAGAGGTTAGTCTGTGATATATTGGTCTCTCTAATCTCTTCATATCCTCCCTGGCGCAACTGAGTATTTTGTGTAGCTCTTAATACTGAACACAGATTGCAAAATCAGTGATTCCAACATAACATAGCAGGAGAGTAATTTGATTCCGCATACTGTTTTATAATGTAACCGTCTTATATAAGGTTTAGCCTATTCAAGATATATTTTACATAGGAAACCATTATTTTCAGGGCAGAAATATACCGGTGTTACACCTTTGATTGTGTCCTTGACTATTTTATTATGTAATGTTTCAAACAATCCTTTTTAATTTAGAAAACTATCAGTAATATACTTAATGCAGTTACAGGCAGCATGTGAACAAAAAAGATTTAGAGCAGAGCTGGCCCTAATCCAAAACCCTTTTGCCACGTGCCCTGCTCTCACACACAGAAACACGACTCTGGGCCGCTAGCAGCGTACACTTACCTCTCCTGCCTGAGCTGTTGTCTAACGCTCTCTTATAGCTGATCCCCACCGTTCCTCAGGCAAGCTAAGGGAATGAGCTGGAGGGGGGGGTTGGATTTCTCATTTGGTTAGCAATAGATTTGTGTGGACTGTTTTTATCAGTGTTAAAAAAATCTAATGGCTCTACAACTAGAAAAATGTGTTTGTTTTCTTCACAACAACTTCCCCAAATTAGTTGTCAATTTCTGCAAATATAAATTCATTGAAGTGGCGAAGCTTTTTAATATTCACAGTCTAATATTTTTGGCCCACTTTGTTTTTTTTCCCCCTCAATTCTCAGCTAGCAGAATTGAAAAGAACAAACCCAAACCATAGCTGGAATGAGCTGGCCTAGCATAATTGCTTCCGATAGACCAAAGCAGATTACATCACATGAGGATTATAGATTAAGATTACTGTGCTGATTGTGCAAATGCCTACGAGGAGTTCAGATTTTTTTTTTTCTTTACAGTAACTTTAGCATTTGGGTGGACTTATTCAGTGTGTTTTCACATGTATAGTTTGGTCTGTGCAGTTGTTACGTCACATTTCAAGTGGAAATTTATTGTGACAGTTGGTTTTTTGTTTCTACCAACTGCCCTCATACAAATCCACGATAGGTGTTACACATTCTAGACGGGTCTTAAGAAGCCCCTATAGACAGAAAAACAGATAGGGCCAGAATGACAGTCCTGAAGCTGAGATTCAAATGACATGGCTTCTGTTTCCCCTGTGACACAAAACTGTGTGCATGACCAGTGCCTAATCCTTTAGAGACCGATATCCTATCGCTGAAACACCTTTAAAGTCTGACCCTGCTTTAGATTATGGCCAGATATACCCATACATATATACACCTATAGAAAACAAAAAAAAGTTATAAAAAGTTATAGTATTTTCCCTGATCACATAATCACATGGTTGAAACTTGTCTTGGACTACTACGATGTAAAGATACTTAATTTTGTTTTGCTTTAACTCTGATAGTGACCTTTCAATGTATTTCGCAGCCACATGCAAAATAAATCACACTAAAATTTATGTACATTGGGCAAGGGAGATGTCCCCGCCCTCTGCAAGCAACAGCTCTTCCAAATCATTCACACTGCATTCATTAGCAATGTCACATTCTAACACAGTTCAGCAGCTGAGTAATAGTTCAAAGAAAGTTTCTGATAGCCCATCATTATACAAGCCAGACAATTGATTAGTTGTCTCCGTTGACTGAAGCTATCAACTTTGGATTGGAAAGCTGAAAATTTAGGTGACATGTTTTCACCTCAACAGTCTCCTGGCCAGTTTCTTAAGTTTATGTTGAAACTATTAACTTCAAATTAGTTTTCAGGATCTGCTGATTTCCTGTCTCTGGAGTTTGTTGAAATGTTTTTATGCATTTTCCTGGACTCAGGTCTGGATCAATACTACAGTTCACTGTAAGGGAAATGGCTGCCACCTTGATATGTTCAGATTCATTGTGGTTAGCTATCAAGTCTGTCACACTTTGCAGAGTCAAAGCAATTTTCTTCAGGTCTGTATCTTCACTGCAAAGGCTGTAACAGACCACTAAGACAACTGGGGAAAACAAAAAACAAAACAAATCCAACAAAACAAACAAAAAAACCAAAACAAACAAAAAAAAAAACACGAAAAAAAACCAAAATAAAACAAACTATGAAATCAAGAACACCAAAAATAAGTTTCTGTCTTCAGCTCAGAAATTTTATTTAAAAATTTCACTTCTGCTTCTATTATTTATGCACAGTAGAAACATGTGATTCAGAAATGAAGTTAAATTTGCAAATCCAATGTATCCAGTATCTTCACCATCCTGAAGACTTTGTGTTAAGAAAAGTGGATCAGAATCTCCATACATTCTGTGTGACTTATGTCCAAGAAATTTAACTTCAAAAGTAACTCACCTGTCCATTAAAACATAGCAGACAACAAGTCTAAACAGAAAATACTAAATTCTCTTACTATCAGGTTTATTGTGACACTTGAGTAAATCACATTCATGGCTGTATTATCCCTGTACACTTTTCAGAGTATTTCCATCAGTACCAAAAGGTCAGCTCATCCTCCAGCGCCTTATTGACCTCTATTTTCCTTAATTATTTTTTTTTTAAAGGAATTGCTTCATTTCCTTTTCATGTTATACACACTCGTCCCGGGTGTCTGTGCCCAGGCAGCGGCAGCGGGGGCTGCAGGGTGGCCCCTGTGAGGAGAGGCCGGGGCTGCCCCGTGCCGGACACAGACATTTCCAGCCAGTTCCATCCAACCCACCACAGGGCACAGCCGGTGGAGAGGACCACACCAGAGCAGATATCCGCACTGCAGCCTGCGGAGGACCCAACCCCGGAGCAGATGAATATTCCCTGAAGGAACCACAGCCCATGAGAAGGAGCCATACCAGTGCAGGCCCCTGGCAGGATTTGTGGCTGGTGCTGTCATACCCGCTAACACCCTGCGGCACGTTTTTCCTGAAGGACAGCAGCCTGTGGAGACGACCCACGCTGGAGCTGGGGAAAAGTGTGAGGAGGACAGAGCGGCAGAGAGGAGCCGTTATGGACTGACCACCACCCCCAGTTCCCCATCCTCCTGCACCACTCAGGGTGGGGATGAGTAGAAGAGTCAGAATGAAGGAATAACGTTTGGGAAAAAAAGGGTGGGGGCTGGTGTTTTCATTTTTGTCTTCGTTTCTCACCATCCAACTTGATTTTAATTGCCAATAAATTAAATTAATCGAGTTTGTTTTGACTGCAATGGCAAGTGCTAAATGATCTGTCTGTCTTTATCTTGACATGCAAGATTTTTTTATTTTCTGCCCTGTCTTGTTGCAGAGTGGCTGGGTAGGAGTCTGGCAGCCAGCTCAGGTCAACCCACCACAATACTCCACTGATATCTATTTGTTAGTTACAGGACAAAAAACTTCATGGAACCAGTCAGTTTTCATATCTTGGGTGTGGTGTAGCACTTGTAACCTAACAAAAATTACATTATTTTAAATTAATTTATAACATGCTTCGTTCAGATAAATGACAGCACTAACACTCATACTTACTTCTGAACTTGAGAATTTAACTACTTTTTACAGCACATAAGGATACGTTTCAGTCTTCATCATGTGACAATGCTTATCTAGAAATTTACTGTGGAAGCCAAACTGTAAGCATCTAAGGTAAGACTTGCATCTGAAATACCTGTATTAAAAATAGGTCTCTGTGTTCACACAATTAATTTAGCCTGCTGGACAATGGAAAGATATTCTGCACTGCTTACAGGCGAGGGGATCGAGTGCACCCTCAGTAAGTTTGCAGACAACACCAAGTTGAGCAGGAGCGTTGATCTGCTTGAGGGTAAGAAGCTCCACAGAGGGATCTGGACAGGCTGGATCGATGGGCTGAGGCCAATTGTATGAGGTTCAACAAGGCCAAGTGCAGAGTCCCGCCCTTGTGTCACAACAATCCCATGCAGTGCTACAGGCTTCAGTAGGAGTGGCTGGAAAGCTGCCTGGTGGAAAAGGACCTGGAGGTGTTGGTGGACAGCCGGCTGAACATGAGCCAGAAGTGTGTCCAGGTGGCCAAGATGGCCAATGGCATCCTGGCCTGTATCAGGAACAGCGTGATGAGCAGGACTAGGGAAGTGATCATCTCCCTGTACCCGGCACTGGTGAGGTTGCACCCCAAACACTGTGTTCAGTTTTGTGCCCCTCAGTACAAGACAGGTATGGAGGTGCTGGAACATGTCCAGAGAAGGGCAGCGAAGATGGTGAGGGGACTGGGACACAAGTTTTATGAGGAGGGGCTGAGGGAACTGTGGTTGTTTAGTCTGAAGAAAAGGAGGCTGACGGGAGACCATACTGCTCTCTACAACTGCCCGAAAGGAGGTTGTAGTGAGGTGGGGGTCGGTCTCTTCTCTCGAGTCATAGAATGAAGTCTTCTCTCTAGTCATGGAATGAGAGGAGACAGCCTCAGGTTGCACCAGGGGAGGTTTAGATTGGATATTAGGAAAAATTTCTTCACTGAAAGGGTTGTCAAGCTTTGGAACAGGCTGCCCAGGGAAAGGGTTGAGTCACCATCCCTGGAGGTATTTAAAGATGTGTAGATGTAGATGCTGAAAGACATGCTTTAGTGGTGGACTTGGCAATGCTATCAGTTGGATTCAATGATCTTAAAGGTCTTTTCCAACCTAAATGATTCTATGTTCCCTCATATGACATTTTCGCATTCTTGTGTACTAGAATGGTCTTATTGTGACTTGTGAGGAAGTGTTTTTTCAGAACAAGTAGGGGGTCACTTGGCAGAAATAGCCTTCTAGAATCAGCTTTAGCATTGGCTCTGGTAACATTGTTGGATTACTTAGGCAGAAAACTATTTAAAACAGATCTAAAGTCTGTTTTACAGGCCTCAATAACAGAGGCTATTTTTTGTTTTAGTTCTATGCATAAAAAACCCCAATACTTAGTAGTGGATAGAGTTCTCTCTCCTGAAAAATGTACCTTTTCCATGATGTTTCAAATATCTTATTTTAAAAAAATTAAAAAAAAAATCTATATTCATTGATAATCTCTTCCAAAGATATCTCTGCTTAGAATGTAGCTGTAACATTTAGTGTGGTATCTCCCTACCAAGATATGAAGTAAAGATAGTTGAAGTGTTTCAGAGTTTTGATGATCAGAACACGTGAAATCAAATTTCACACTTCAACCACTTTATATTAAAAATATATAACAAAAAATATTAAATACTAATTTTCCATTTTTATTCTTTGTTCAGCAAGAATTAGTCACAAACATCCATTGAAGCTAGAAAGCATAGTGAATGAATTTATTATCCTAGTGAAGTCAGCCTTTTTTGTCATTAACTTGTGTGCGTCCAGGATTTTTTCCATTGCCTCCTCATATTAATTTGTTCTTCCTTCTGCTTATTTAGGGTAGGAAATATCTACTCTATCTAAGCATAGTATACAAGTGATTAGGCTAAATATTGAAGAACTTCGAAAAAAAAAAAAAAGACATTTTAGGTTATACTTTCTTAATTTGTTATTTCTATATCTCAAGCACCCATTCAGCCTGTAGACGTGACTTCAGCAAATAATTCAGAATTATAGAGAGACTAATATTTATTTTTAAACATCCATCTGTAGTTTTATTCTTATAGTATGTCTCAATACTTGAACTTAAAAATTAGAAAAATGCCAACCGACATTGCTGCGTATTTGAATGGTGCACTTACTTGCGTACCCTGTATCACCAAATGGTTCCTAATTAACTGTAAAAATAGAAAACACAGATGCTATATGTACTAGCAAAATAAGGCTGATTAAACACATTCATATCTCAAGCGCTGAACCACTTAACGTTTAATTGGATTGACATCTTCCTAAAAGAGATGCACCAGCAGGTGGCTTTTGAATTTGATAGAAGTTTACAACTGCAAATCATTGATCAGTGGCAAGATCCCACTGACTCTCTTTAGTCCTAGATCAAGAGTTACACCATATGAACATGATCATGACTTGCGAGCCCTGGTATACAGCGCAGTGTCCATGGACTTTCCCCATGTACTTAGTTTATGGAGTTATAATTTATAGTGATAAAACATCTGATAATTCTGGTACAGAAGAAACTATTACTTTTTCATCAGAGACTCAAAGGATCTGTTCAGCAGCGTTATAGCCTCAGCTCTAAAGGAAATCACGCAGTTTGCATGGAGCCAGTTACAAGGTAACTTCCACCATAGATTACCCATTAATGGCAATGGGACTGCACCAGAAGAAATGAAGCACGAATTGTGGAGTACATTTATGCTTAGCCACAATCCTATTTCCTCCCCTCAAGCTTGAAGGTGGAACTTTGCTTTTTATATCTATTATAAATCATGTTTCTTTCTATTGCCTGCAAGCTTGCTAGACATTTCCAGAGGCATAAACAGAATCAAACCAAGACAACTGCTTGTGCTGTTAGCACAAATTATTTTCCTTTCTCCAAACATTTTAACTCTTTGTTGACAAACTCTTAAAAAATATCCCTTTCTCTCTTCCCAAAAGAATATACTTATGATTTATTGTAATATAGCTTTGATTGAAGTTTTTCTGTAATGGAAAAAACTTTTCTGTAAATGCAGCTTATTTACTTGCTTCTAATACTTTAGACAAGTTCTTTTGCCACTGGCTGTCAAATTCACTTATCCCTTCTGTAAAAGTATATAGTGCATTAATCTCAGGCAAGATCAGCTCTATTTCTTACATGGCTCTCCCACTTCTACTATACCATCGGAAGCAAGAAATTGAAGGTCTTGTTTGCCCCAAACTGGGTTAAAATATACTGAATATTCCTAGGCATGATTCAGAGACGCATCTGGCAAGTTTTGGAGAGAATATATTACTTTCTTCAGCTGAGGAGATAGAATGTTCCCAAACTCAGTACTGTTAATTGTCTTGTAGTTATAAATGACAAGAAAAGTAATTCCATTTCTAGGGCTGTATGGTCATCTACAAGAACAGTACATTCAGTTCCTTAGCAGCGTTGAAAGAACTGAAATTATGACAAACTTTAAAAAAAAAATAAAAAAATTTCCGTAGAGCTCTACGCTTATGAAAAGAGCATAAGTTTGATCAGGTCTGAAAATTTCCCTGCATTCAGACTTTTTTGTTTGCTTGTTTCAGTCCCCTTGTATATACAGTGTGCCATGTTTTTCAACCTTTCATCCAACTGAACTGTAACTACTGAAAATGTTGCTTACAGTTATACAGTTTTCTAAAAAAACATCTAATGCACTCCTGTTTTTACAAACATCAATCTACTACAAAGTGAACACTGTTGCAGTGTAAAAGACAGAAAATGAAGTCTTCAAGGAGCATCAGGAGAAAAAAATATTTTAAAAGCAGCTTTAACCTGTCTATTCCAAACTCCATTTAGAGGTCATAAGTATTTAGCTTCTCTAATCTAATGGTGCAAGTGTAAAATGCAGACAGAAGGAAAATTTCATGAAGAACAAGACCCTTTTTTTACTTTAATAAAGAGTTTTTCTTGTAGCCACTTTCCAGCTGTAATTAATTATTTACCTTGTCCTTCACAGTTCAGGAAAAACAACCCTTGCAATTTTCATTATCTAAAGAAATTACTGAGATGACAGAGTTACCTTGTGCCAGGGCTTCTCTTTCCCTAAGGAAGCCAATATTGCCATGTTTTCGCCCTGAGCTGTGTTCTATAACAGGGCACAAAAACTCTGGCTGAGGACAGAGGTCATGACAGCTGCTTTGGATGGAAAGTCCATGAAGAAGTTTTCACTGAAACTATTTCTTTATGTAAATTTACAGAGTTGAGGCATTGCATACAGGAAACAGCCAGTTATGCTAAGTTTCTTGAGAAAATTTTCTAAATGTTTCTATTGCTTATTCGTAGGCAACCAAATATCTTAAGGCTCAGAGAAAACTTCAAAAGCATACAGGTGTCAACTTCAGTGTAAAAACAGTTTTAGTACTGCAGATAAAGTAATTTTTAAACCACACAAGCAGCCCAAACAACAATTAATACCATCTAAAAAAAAATCTAATGTAGGAGTTGCTTTCTCCCTAAACCCTTTCTTAGTCATTTATGGTAATCACAGAACAAGAACGATGGAACATTACCCTGCTTTACCTAGAAACAGCCTCTTCTCTCTGAAAACTCTCAGGGGAATAGGTTAATCTATTGTACTGTGCACTGGAGACCTTGGAAGAAAAAAAAAAAAACACAAGAAGAGACTCAGTAAGTCACCTGTTTCCTCAGGAACCTTCCTTTCTATTTGAACTCCTGGATTATCTATGCTCTGCTGATAAAATTCATCTGAACAAGGTCCTCGTTATTTGGTAAATTACCTAATAAAGGAGTGGGTTCAGCTGGCTTTCATTTCTTGATTAGCCAGTTGCTGGTTGATACCAGGTCAAGCAGTGTCCCCAGCCAGCTGGTACTGCAAAACACGTGGAATTAAACCCAACAGCACATTCAGAGAAGGAAGAAAGGATTTTTCTGTTGAAGTCCACCTTAACAAATACTTCTCTGTTTCACCATCCACCGTTTTTGTCCAGTATTTTGTCAGCCTCTGTAGTTTATTTCAGTAATCCGGTTCAGGTATGCATTATTTGGACGACTCAGCTTACATGCAAACTTACATTTATGCATCTCTAAACCTTTATTGTATTGTTTTATGATGACGGTATACAGAAAACATCCATTGTAATGTTTTTATTTTTCACAAAAAATATCCATATTCAACAACATCCAATACTGTTCTTATCCTTGAGATGTAGATTAAAACACGATTTGAAATGCTTTAGAAAATACAAGTTAAAAACAAGCCAGGTATTCATAAAGATGCAAAGTTTATTTTGAGATTCTGTGCAGAGAAAGTGATGTGGTATGCAAAGAGCAGAAATAAAAAGTAGCAAATTGTGTGATTCTGGTTGAAATGACTTGGTTTCAGATTGAAAGTACTGCCTTTGCTTTTACAGAATAAAAGGTTGCAATGGTAATGATTTAGAGCTGCTAGTATGAAGCAGTCAGAACCTCACAAATGGGCAGAGCTAAGCTGAAGTTAATGCTAAAGCTTAAGCACTGCAAGACTTAATTTTTGAGAAAAGATTTGGGTGGTTGCCCCTTGCTTGTTTTTTTCTTTTCTTTTTCTTTTCCAATCAAGCACATAGGAGAGAATAGTTAAAGTGTATTGAACAAGAGACTCAAAGGAGATTTCTCTTCAGATGTGTTCAGCTGGCTACTTTCAAAGGGAAATTAGTAGGTATTCCTTTTATCCATAAGTTACATGGGGCCCTATGTTCTATAGCGTATGGACACCTGCATATGTCAGTAGGCAGGAATCACATTTTCTAAGATGTAGCAAGTTAGATGCCTAACGACTACTGATTTCAGCCCACTAATCAGGCAAGCCCCTAGAGAGTAGCAATAAAATGGGGAACATATCAAAGACTTTTCTTTAAAGCTAGGATTTAGAAGAGAACATGACAACTAGAACATGAAACCTTCCCTCCAGGTCATTAGTCTGTACCCCTCAGTAGAGAAATAAAACCCTACAGGCATTCCCTTTTACATTTCTCCCACACGTTTCACTGTCAGAAGGAAAGCAAGCAAGGTTACACTCTAAGTTCACCTTTCATCTATCAAATTGTTTACCCGTCCAGTACCTTTCTGCGCCTTTAGGCATTCATACTGAAAAAATGAGGTTTGTCATGATATACTGATGTAAAAGTAAATGAGAAAGAATGGATTTACAAGTCTAGATTAACTAAAACTTTCCACTGATAAAAGACTGCATTTTCATCTACTGTAAAAGTTGGGTGCATCTTACCTATCTGGATACCAGGTAAGCATCTGAGATAGTGCCACACTGGTGAAAATTGGATAAGGTTGATATATTTGGTTTTGTGGAGAATCGGAAAGCAAGAAATACGAAAAAGCATGTAGAAGAGCAGAAGAACAAGCTTGGGGAAGGTTTACAAGTAGATCTTTTCTAGAACTGGTCATGAGGTTAATCTTTTTAATACGCTTTCTGATGTCCTTGGCACAAAGTGGAGGAGTGGGTTAATGAGATTCTCTGATTAAAAAGAATTGGCGTCGTTGTCCGTACAGAAAAGAATTGGAAAGTCTCTTCCATATAGGAAAAATTGGATGACCTTGAGGATGGTAATAATAGAAAAGAAGTGAAATTCAATAGCTTGTGAACTTAAGGCTAAACAACAGGAATTGATGCTACAATCCAGCGGGTGAGTCTGAAATAGCAGAGGAAAAGAACATGGGTAAATATATCTGTTACAGGATGACTAGAAAGCAGCGATGTGAGAAAGTTCAGAAAAACAGCAAAGATAATCTAAAAATGTTTCAGGCTATATTTTCAGGAAAGAAAAAGAATTTTTAATGTCACTATAAAACACCTTAAGGTCTTACTCTCACCCACAATACTGTTTATATCAAGTTATATCATTCTGGTTCAAAAGGAATTAACTTGAAATAAAACAGAGAAGAAATTCAACCAAGAGTACAACAAAACGTGTTTTAGGAGTGGGTATTAAAGGAGCATAGGCCTTTTTACCCTAGTAAAATGAAGGCTGAGAAAGGAATATGGTTGCACTCTCTTAATATATCAGAAAAAGAAACATACAGAAGGTGAGAAGCTACAAGACACTCTCATCTCACTGCTCCATCACTCCCTCTCCTCAGCTGGACAGGGAAAAATGAAATATGATGAAAGGCTCATGGGTCAAGATAAGGACAGGGAGTTCACTCAGCAACTACTGTCGTGGGCAAAACAGACTGGACTTGTGGAAATTAATTTAATTTATTGCCAATTAACACCAGAGTAGGATAATGAGAAATAAAACCTAAATCTTAAATACCTTTCCCCCCACCCCTCCCTTCTTCCCGGATTCAACTTCACTCCCAGCTTCTCAACTTCCTCCTCCCAAGTGGCACAGGGGGACAGGGAACGGGCGTTGCAGTCAGTTCACCACACGTTGTCTCTGCTGCTCCTTCCACCTCACATTCTTCCCCTGCGCCAGCGTGGGATCTCATATATGGGAGACAGTCCTCCACAAACTTCTCCAAAGTGGGTCCTTCCCATGGGCTACAGTTCTTCACAAACTGCTCCAGTGTGGGCCCCTTCCATGGGGTACAGACTGCTCCATTGGGAATCCTCTGCGAGGTCACAGGTCCTGCCAGAAGACCTGCTCCAGTGTGTGCTTCTCTCTCCATGGGTCCACAGGACCTCCCAGGAGCCTGCTCCAGTATGGGCTTCCCACGGGTTCACAGTGTCCTTAGGCATACACGCACCCCAGTGTGGGGTCCTCCATGAGCTGCAGGCGGATATCTCTCCACTGTGGACCTCCATGGGCTGTATGGGAACAACCTGACTCACCATGGTCTTCATCGTGGGCTGGAGGGAAATCTCTGCTCTGGCACCTGGAGTACCTCCTCCCCCTCCTTCTTCACTGACCTTGGCATCTGCAGAGTTCTTTCTCTCACTTATTCTCAGTCCTCTCTTCTGGCTGCTGTTGCACAGCAGTTTTTACCCCTTCTTAAATGTACTATCATGGAGGTGCTACCACCATCACTGATGGGCTTGGCCTTGGCCAGCGGCGAGTCTGTCTTGGACTGGCTGGAACTGGCTGTGTCAGATGTGAGGGAAGCTTCTAGCATCTTCTCACAGAAGCCACATCTGTAGCCCCCCCGCTACAAAAACCTTCCCATGTAAACTCAATACAGACATATTAATATTTGCGTATTCAAATGCTGCGATCTAATTCTTATGAAACATAAACATGCACATTTTTTTGACACTGATATACAGCAATTAAAGATAGATACATTGCAATGGAAATATGCATAGCATGAATTTCTGCTTGAGCAGAAACAACTGCTGATGTCATGGCATTCAAAGCAGGTATGCCTTACAATGAACAGCACGAAGACTGATCAGTCAGCTTCAGAGAAAGTCCTTATTGGAATTTATCAGATACGTAATCAGGAGGACATCAAATAGCAAGATATGCAGCACCTTCCAATTTTCACAGGAATAACTACAATCTAGGAGGTGTATTTCATCATCTGTGACAAACAGTAAATTTTCTATTAATAAGTAAAGTGACATTTAAGTGTTCAGAATTAGCTTTTAAGTTAATCTTCTTTGAGATGTATCCATGTATCTCTGCTGTAATTATAGCACATTTGCCTCATTTAATTGATGCTTTTAATCTAAAAGGTTATGTTTTAAAACACATTCCCCTAAAACACATACTAGGAATGAATTATTGGCAAGACAGCAAAATTGTTCGAGGACCATAAATCAACAGAGCGTTAAAGATACTGGGCACTGATATTTATTTTAAGATAAAGTAACTAAACATTACCTCTGATGATATGTCTGAGCCCTCTAATAAGTGATCTGTTTTCAAAAGTTATGCAGGTGCCACAGATGAGTACTAAGGAACACCAGCGCTTCCAAGAAAAAAAATAATCTGCCACATATTTACTTTACTCAAATAGAATTGGAGCTAACTCTAATCAAAACCAACTGTAAAATCCTCTCACTGTTTGTTCAGTCTTACCTGTGTTTAGACACTGAGGCACAGGAGAGTGATTTTCATCATGCTTTTTATAAGTCTGATTCAAATTTGGTGGGATATTATTCTCGAACCAAGACTCCATTAAAAATGAAATTTTGGAAATATTGTATCAACACAACCAGATGAAAACAGTACTTCACAGAATCACAGTCTGGTAAGGTTGGAAGGGACCTCTATCATCATCTAGTCCAACGTCCCTGCTCATGCAGGGTCAACTAGAGCTGGTTGCCCAGGACCATGTCAACTTTTGAATCTCTGAGGTGGAAGACTTCACAACATCCCAAGGCAACCTGTTCCAGTGCTCAGCAACCTCCTGTATTTCAGTTTGTGCCCATAGCTTCTTGTCCTGTCACTGGGCACCAGTGAAAAGAGCCTGGTTCCATTTTCTTTGTACCCTCCCATCAGCCACTTGAGCCTTCTCTTCTCCAGGCTGAGCAATCCCAGCTTACTCAGTCTTTCCTCACAGGACAGATGCTTCAGTCCCTTCATCATCTTTGTGGCCCTTCATTGGACTCTCTCCAATATGTCCATGTCTTTCTTGTACTGGGGAGCCCAGAACTGGACACAATACTCCAGCTGTGGCCTCACTAGCAGTGATAAAGGGGCAGGATCACCTTCCTTGACTTGCTGGCAACACTTCTGATGCAACCAGGATACCATTATCCTTCTTTGCTGCAAGGGCACATTGCTGGCTCATATTCAACTAGGTGTCTACCAGGACCCCCAGGCCCATTTTCTGCAAAGCTGCTTTCCACCTGATCAGCCCCCCAGCATACGCTAGTGCCTGGGATGGTTGTTCCTCCCCAGCTGCAGGACTTTGCACTTCCCCTTGTTGAACTACATGATTAATTCTACTCACGTGCCTCAGTTGAGCACTGGATAGATTATATATGAGATCCATCAAGGGTAAAGGTATGGGAATGTCACTCTGATCAGAATAAGAGAGAGACTCCAGTTTCTGTGATAGAATAGAGAATAGGATACTTATATTACTAGCTTAGAAATGAACGGAGAACCAAAATTAAATATTATACTAATAAACAGAGAAAGATTGTAGAGATTAGAAATCCCTTTCACATGCAGAGGAAAAGGTAGGTGAATCTTACTCCCCACTATGCTAGGCTGAATTTGTAACTTCAATTCAGCATTTTTTTTCCCTTCCTTGGGCGTTCTTAGCACTTAATAATTAAGATGAATACTTACTGGATCAGATATAACAGTGTGAATAAAAAGAAAAAAACATTCTGCCTTGTCTGCCTAAACTGTGCTACCCCCTGTATAATATTCAATACTATACATTTTCCTCTCTACAAAGATTTAGCGGTGCTCATGAGTAGCCCCTCCTGCTGCTCATCAGTTTGGTAGACCTACATACTTTTCACTTTTAAATGCACCCTAGGTATTTCCATCTTCTTCTTTAGACAGTTTCAGCGATAAGGGGATACTGAAGTACAAAATGTCTTAGTTGGTGTTGAATAAAGATTTTAAGCAGAGCATAAGGCTTGAAGAAAGCAACACAGAAAAACACAAGAAAAAAAAAGGAATCCTTTTTACAAAAAGTATTGAAGATTATTATAACAAAACATAGCTTTTTTAAAAAATGAAAAGTATATTTAGAACAATTAAATTATAGCAGTGTGCTAAGTAGAAGGCTGATTGTCTTTCTGGAAAGGGGTGAGCTATCTAAATGGAAATCGGAATGTACTGGCAGAAAGATTTTTACAGATAAATTTTAGAAACTGAACTGAATAAAACGAATGAATATTCTATATTTAACTGTTCTGTCAAAACCAGACACTCAAAAAAATCACAAGCCATGCACAATACATCATGAGTCTGTTTAAAAAAAAAAAAACCTTACTAATTTTAAGACATTTTACAGATGGGATTATTTTTCATTTCCCACGTAATTTGAATGTGTAAGAATTATGATCTTGGGATTTTCTCTACAACCTGAAGGGCAAACGACTAGACAAAATCTTAGGAAATGATAACATTATGAATGTCTTTACATGCAATGTTTTATTTAAAACCTTAATTCCCATGAACAAGTTAAGAATTTGGTCCAACAAATTTCTTTCAAGAGATGAAGCTTTAAATGAAACACTGAAAAGCGTGAGACTCGGGATAAAACCATAACAGAGGGCATGACAACACTAATTTAAAAAAAAAACTTGACTTTTTTTTGTGCGGAAACAGTGGTATTATAGTTTCTAAAGGCTTAACTGAAAGCTTGTAAAGAATTTACAGAGAGTATTTTTTTAGTTATTAATGTCACAATTTTTTTGAGGGAAAAAAAACACTTTTAGGAAAACCAGGTGTTACAAGGGTGATCTGGCAGATAGATTATATGCAGTTTTTATTGTCATCAAGTGGGACTGGGAGAAAAAGTGAAAGTCTTCTACTTGAAAACTGCAATATTCAAAATGGATGTGGGGAACTTGTGCCGAAAAAAACAGCAGGCTTTGATTGCCGTGGTCTTGATATCCCATCTCTCAATATTTTTCCTGAATAAGCTAGCTCGTTAAAGGTTCTGAACTGCTTTTCCACCACGGCCTACTCTTTTCTGGAAATAAAACTCAGTGTGCAACAAATCTAGAGTCAAATATGGTTTTTTTTTTCTTCTCTGGGAAGAGAAAAGCCGTCCTGTCAGATGAACGTTTTTCTGTTCCTTCTCTGTGAGGATTTCAATTTAATAATTAGATAAGACTACAGTGGAGATAATTTATGTATTGAACAGCATAATTCTTTGGAAAAAAGATACAGCTGACATTTAAATAATAAATTATAATAATAAGCAAAATTCTGGTCTGTGGAAGTCAAATGGCCTTTTCTTGCTAATTGCGATGGTAATTGAATTTTTTTGCTACATGATTGTTCAGAAGAACCCCTACGTACACAAGTCCCAAAGAAACTGTTTTACATGCAGATCATTGCTCTGGATTTGATAAGTGAAAGAAATTACTATAAACTCAGGAGGTGTTTTTCAACTGTCCTAGGGAGGACTCTGTAGAGCCTGCTGCTCTATACTGAAATTGGAGCCAGTAATTTATTACTCTGGAAAGCAAATGTGCTCTCCTCAAGTCATAGGTTGTCCATTCACTATCTGTTCCTTGCCAGAGCCACTTATAAATACAGGAGCAGGCTTCACACACTGTGGATATATCAGGCACCAGTGTGACTTCTGCAGATGAATGGGATATACACAACACTAGGAACTGCTTGAATTTAGGCATTGAGATGATTTATTTGCATGCATATTGATGTTTAGATATTTTTTCTTCTGGAGAAGTAAGAACACTATGAAAGTGTGCTTTTTACCCGAATCAACTTTAAATACTAGTCAAGCTTAAAATGAAAATGAGATATTTTACTTCAGCAAAGTTGTGTCAACTTCTTGATTACAAAACTGGGCAGGGTGTTACACAAGAAAAGTATGAAAGAAGAAAATACATCCTGTCATTTAATCCTAGTATCCAACATCTTGTTTTAGATGCCATTTATGATTTCTTGAAGTTTAATATCAGCTGTAAACGCCAAGATAATTATCTAGGTTCACTCTACCCCTAGGCAGTGCCTTTCAGAAACAAACTTCGTTTCAAGATTAGAGGACCATCTCACCTTCTTTGATGAGACTGCCTATGAGAAGGCTATGCTGCCTCTCTTTGTTCCAAATAAATCATCTTCCCTTTTCCCCTCACATTTTTACACTCAACTTGAAGTGGTATTGCCATGCAACACACATGCAGACACTTCTATTCTCCTTCCCTAGACCTCGGTTTACAAACCTAATTTGTTCTTTACCCAGCATATCCTCCTAGATTAAATGATTTTTCTTCTAGTCCTGAACTTTTTCAAAGAAGCTGCTACATTTTAAATGCATATTATTGAAAAGCAGTCACTCTACTTTCCATCTTATCAAACCTGCAATCTCTGGTGAGCTCACCATAGAGATCACACCAAATATGTTAATGGTAATAGAGGTTGTTAGTCTTCTGAACTACTTCAGGCACAAACATCTGCTAAATTTAAGTGAAATAAACCTCAGTAGTATCCTACTACTAGTTTAACAGACATTTTAACTTTTCAAGACACAGTGGGAGGAAAAAATCAGAAGGCATGGAAAGTTAAGAATGGCGTAAAACAACTGTAGTTCCTTTAGGTATGAATTACCCATTACTGGATAGCTGTAAGGGATTTAGGCTATTTAGGAAAGGCTACCAGTCAGCTGAAAAAAACCCAGAAGAAACCAGACACAGAAAGAAGATAAAAAGGCTACAAAACAAAGCTGATGTGAAGGGTCTTAATAAGGAGGAAAAACAAAATGGAAATAAACCAGATGTGACAGGAACAGTTCAATCAGTGCTGCAGGAAGTTTTCAGAATGGTAAAATGGCTTTACCGGTGAGGTTTGGACTATATCTGGTGCTTTTTTGTTTTGTTTTGTTTTGTGTTCTTCTCCTGGAAGCAACATAAGAGGTGACATGGAGGGGAGGAGAAAATATCATCAGTCACCTGGTTCCTATAATTCCATGAACTGTGGCAGTGGGCTTTCCTTGCCTATTTTCCATATTATGCTTTATGTGACTTCATACATAATATTTTTAAACTTTAATTAGATATACATAATATGACAAATGTATCACAGTATCACAGTATCGTCCCAATACACAGTATTGCAAAACTTAAAAGTTAAGTAATTTGTGCTGAGTAGGACTGTGTACTTATTAATTTTAGTGCGCTTCCACAATATTAGAAAATTAATTAGCAATCTGTCCCTTGAAAATATTGAGTTAATGCTGCCAGGAAGTATCAACCTTTAAGAAAATGAGAACATATTTGTAAGTATGTAGTGATAATTTAGGACATCTAGCAATGAAGCCTCTCAAAGGCTTTACAAGCAGTACCAAATTTAGAATCTCCGAAGCCTTCCAGACTACAGACATATAATTATTCCTGGTTTTAAAGCAAATTAAAACAAAGAGATTAATTGACATTCCAAGTCCTGAAGAAGTATCAGGTTGGTGTGGGGAAACTTAGGTCTCTTTTTCTTGAACTCCTTCGCCTTGATTCTTGACTGTCTTAAGAGTATGTAATTCCCACATTCACAGCTCTCATCTGCCTGAATAAATTAAATGGCTCCCAATTAGAGACAAAAAAAGATCTAAGAATTTTCTAAATTGCCCAATATAAGAGCTTCACAGAAAATGAGACTTGTATAACTTAAAAGCCAAATGAGCTATACAGTCTTCAGCTCTTTTTCCTACTATGCTCTTAAGTAGTTATGTCTTGATTTCAGATTTTATCTTATTTTCAGTAATTTCAATCTATGTGACAAAACAGACATTAGACGCATAGCAGCACAAAGGAAAAATTCTGGTATTGCAACCAATCTTAATCTTACTGGACCTCACAACTATGGGCAATTGTCATAGCTGTTCCCATTAAAAATAGCTTTAACGATGGTGAATGATTATGTTTTATATGTTATATTTAATATCTTAGCTGATGGCTTAATATGCAAAACCAGGTTCTTAAAAGTTTGTTCAACCTTGGGACTATTTGAAACAATCCAGATGCATGAGCAATTAAGTATTGTTTGGCAACTGATTTAGGAATCAGGAAAAATAATAAATGAATAAAATACTAGATGCAAAGCAAATATTATTTTATATAAGTTGTGACCAGTTCTAATTAGGATTAAGATATTTTTTTCAAACTCTCTGTGTTTTAGATTTAGGTATCACAGCTTTCAAGAATGCTAATGTATTTTAGTGGCAGTTTTTGTGCTCATAATTTGTAACAACCTTTATGCACTTACTCAGTATTTCTTGAGAAAAATACACTTTGATATTTTGTTTAAAATGCTATAAACAATTTTGTATTAAATAAGTAGCTTCTTACTTACACCAGATACTCCTGCTTTTCTGCAATTATAGAATCATAGAATAGAATCGTAGAATCATTTAGGTTGGAAAAGACCTTTACAAGCATCAAATCCAACCATCAATGTAACACTGCCAAAACCACCACTAAACCATGTCCCTAGGCAACAAATCTACACGTCTTTTAAATACCTCCAGAGATGGTGGCTCCACCAATTCCCTGGGCAGCCCGTTCCAATGCTTGACAACCCTTTCAGTGAAGATATTTTTCCTAATATACAATCTAAACCTCCCCTGGTGCAACTTGAGACCATTTCCTCTTGTCCTGTCATTTGTTACTTGGGAGAAGAGACCGACCCCCACCTCACTGCAACCTCCTTTCAGGTAGTTGTAGAGGGCGATAAGATCTCTCCTCAGCCTCCTTTTCTCCAGGCTAAACAACCCCAGTTCCCTCAGCTGGTCTTTATAAGACTTGTTCTCCATATCCTTCACCAGCTTCATTGCCTTTCTCGGGACATGTTCCAGCATCTCCATGTCTTTCTTGTAGTGAGGGGCCCAAAAGTGAGCTCAGTACTTGAGGTAGGGCCTCACCAGTGCTGAGTACAAGGAGATGATCACATCCCTAGTCCTGCTGGCCACGCTCTTTCTGATACGGGTGAGGATGCTGTTGGCCTTCTTGGCCACCTGGGCACGCTTCTGGCTCATATTCAGCCGGCTGTTGACCAACACCCCCAGGTCCTTTTCTGCCAGGCAGCTTTCCAGCCACTCTTCCCCAAGCCTGTAGCACTGCATGGGGTTGTTGTGACCCAAGTGCGGGACTCTGCACCTAGCCTTGTTGAAACTCATAGCATTGGCCTCAGCCCATCGATCCAGCCTGTCCAGATCCCTCTGTGGAGCCTTCTTACCCTCAAGCAGATCAACGCTCCTGCCCAACTTGGTGTTGTCTGCAAACTTACTGAGGGTGCACTTAATCCCCTCATCCAGATCATTGATAAAGATATTAAACAAAACTGGCCCCAGTACCAAGCCCTGGGGAACAACACTTGTGACCAGACACCAACTGGATTTAACTCCATTTACCACTGCTCTTTGGGCATGGCCATCCAGCCAGGTTTTTTACCCAGTGAAGAGTGCATCTGTCCAAGCCATTAGCAACCAGTTTGTCCAGGGGAATGCTGTGGGAAATGGTGTTGAAGGCTTTACTGAAGTCCAGGTAGGCAACATCCACAGCCTTTCCCTCATCTGCTAAGTGGATCACCTTGTCATAGAAGGAGATCAGGTTAGTCAAGCAGGACCTGCATTTCATAAACCCACGCTGACTGGGTGTGATCACAATTATGTAAATATTCACAGGAAGATGTGTTTATTCATACCAGTAAATCCTTAATTCACTGTAGTTTGTAAATAAGCCAAGATAATACTGGAACTACAGCATCTTCAGCTTGTTGTGGGGTGGCAAAGTCCTGACTGGGTGATTTTTTACTGACAGCAGCATGTGTATGGTACAATTTCTTTTTTTTTACTAAATCATGTTTAATCAGAAAAGTTTGTTTGCTGATAGCTTTCCACTAGAGGAGATGAACAGTGGGAACTCAATTATTCAAAGGTCTTCAGATCCCTAAGGACTAGAACCTGAATGCAGATGTCAAGATTTGTTGACCCAAATCTTCCATTTCTGGACAAGAAGAGGTCAGGAAGTCTTTCTAAAAACAGGTCAAGTTTTCTACATGGGAGTTGAAAGATTACATTCCCAGACATACAAACAAGATTTTAACACAGAAATAATACGTTGAACTTTCTTTTAAAGGGGAACAAATCTTTGACTGCATAAAGAAAAGAGTCACGGCTATATGTTTTAAGCCATATTAGCAGAACTAATTAATTAATCCAGATATTATAGACAATGTTTCCCAAACTTTTGATACCTGAGGCACATGGTGTTCTATGTTAAAGTTGATAGCATGTGACAGATACCCCTGAGCAGTCCTGACTTTGTCCAATACAGCTATGACCAGCTGCTGGACCTGTCATGCATGATATTCTGCTCCCTAGGGTCCCTCACTCTTGCCAGGCTATTTAGACTGGTTGCAGGGCAGAATGCGCTGCCCATCACACTACATCTGTTGGGAATTTTTACAGTAAGGCATCAGAAAAACAAGTAGGAAAACAAATTTAAAAACACTTTAGCTTATTATTTTATTCACAAACTCAGAGAGAAATCCTGGCCACACTGAAAATAACAAGAGCATATCCTTTGATCTCCATGCTTTACAGCCTTTGCTACACCTATTGCATAAGCTGAAGCCCAGAGATGACAAGCAAGTAGAGCATCCAAGTGAAAGGGAAGAGGGAAACCACGGTGTATGAATACACAGCATGAAGTCCAAGAAGTATTGTTTCTTATCTTCTCCTCCTCTCCCTCCATTGGAAACAGTGCTTGGAATCTCATTCTGCATCTAACACTGTTTTGGTGTTTTCCATGTCAGAAAGCGGAACAAGTCATCCTCTCTCCCAGCCAGTTCCCTAAATACTAAGTAATATATTTGGTCTCTTTCTTAATAACATTTTCTAACTGTATGAATATTGAATTCTTACCAAAACACTAATATGGTTTCAAAAGGGGAGTAGACTGAACCTGCCTCAGTGTTGGTTATCACTTGTGGTTAAGGGAGTCTTTGAAAAGAAATATGGATTTGTATTCCTCTGAACAGAATTAAGAACAAGATCCAATCGTCTCCTTCCTGACCAAGTTCTCTAGCCAGCAAAATATTTTGCATCATCTTTTCCTCAGAGAAGATTCTCAAATATTCCAATTTCAAGGGAGCCTAATTTCTCAAAAACGGATTCAGATGTATACCAAGAAGCCATTTCAGACCAAGCCGGTTGGAAAAGAGATGTCTAGCTCTGCATCCTGATCAGACTGAGACATGAGCTATGGATAGAGCTGATCAGCACTGTCAAGACTGAAGAACAGTTTATATTTAGAGAAAGAAATGTACACACCAGGGAACATGAAAATATTAGGTCTCTGTAAGAACTTGGGTTACTCTGGGACGTGGTCACAATTGAGGAAGGAGCTTAGAGGTCATCGAGTTGGGCTTTGACATCTAAACTACACAAATCCCATTTCAAGTACTTTGATCCTATTTGGCACCTTTTAGTTAAAATTATTTAACAACAAATATTTTTAGTGTTTTTATTAGTTAAGCTTTTTCTGTGGGGTTTTAAACACAACATATTGAACGGATGCTGTATGTGACAATGGGCACAAACTGAAACACGGGAGTTTCTGTCTGAACATCAGGAGATACTTTTCTACTGTGAGGGTGACTGAGCGCTGACACAGACTGCCCAGAGAGGCTTTGGAGTCTCCCACCTTGGAAATATGCAAAAGCCATGTGGACATGGTCCTGGGCAACTGGCTCTAAAGTGGCCCTGCTTGAGCAGGAGGGTTGGACTGGGTGACCTCAAAGGGTCCTTTCCAACCTCAACTGTCCTGTGATTCTGTGACTCACTTACAGAGTTACATACGCAGCTGCCTACTGTAATCCCACACAACAAGGTATTCGTACATTAAGGTTTCAAAATCATATAAAAGAGGTCAACTAAAATGCTCCTCTACTAGAACTCAAACCTGATGGATAGTGGAATAATTTCCATGTGTAATCTTCTGGTATAATTTTTGGAAAAAAATGGGGAAACAGTCTTTAAATTATTACAGTTTCCATATTGGAAGGCATTCTAGTTTGTACGAACTACAGAGAAACCGATGCCAAGGTACTATGAATTACTTTTAAAGAACAGTTTGCCAAGATGTTCTAACAGTATTAAAAAAATTAATGGGCTGCAGGTTTGTTCAAAAGCAAGAATGAGAACTCCTGTAATGAAATTTGTGGCTAAAATGACTCTATCTTGATTTATCTTTTGTAAGCACTATTAGGAAGTACAATTGTCGAAGTATTGAGCAGGCATGTTTCCTGTGATCCTTAATGAAATTAATACTTCAAACACAACAAAATAAACACAGTATCATATAACCTGGAATTACCTAGAGCAATTGCCTGATGCTGGAAAGAAAATATTACAGTGGGATTATTTTTTTTAAAGGTGGTCATTAAATGCTATATTACATAGGTTACAGGTAGTTTAAATGGAAACAGTATCTTTGAAAATCAGACAGTTATTGAATGCTTTTTAACTACTGCTATCCTTTGAAATATAGTAATAATTGCTGCTAAGAAAAAGGGGATAGCAGGAGGGAAATTCACAGTCCATGGTCCAACTTAGTGTTAAAATCAGATGATGAGGAATTTGTAAGAGGGTAACCAGGGCATTCCTCCATTCTGCAAATGGAGTATCAAGACAGCATTATAAGTTTATCTGGAAATCTGATTTCCATTGTGGACCCCAGTCTGGTAGGAACTCACCAGCAGAAACAAGGGCAAAACTGACATCTTGTAGCCGCCATTATGGACTCCTGATAGACAACAGCCAATTCACAGCATGGTGTTCCAAGATGATAAAGCACATTACTACAGGAACCTAAAGGTATAGCACATCTCAAGCAATCACGATTTGCAAAGCACGAAATCATATAATGTATATCCCAAGCAGAACATCAAATGTTTACTTTTTTATGAAGTTTTAGCACTCCTCCTGTGCAGTTACTAATATACTTGAAAAAACTATATATGTAAAGCAACAACAACAATGAAAAAAAGGGTCAGTTTAGTTATTTCTTTGGGATTTCTCAGCAAGGTGCATCTTGTATATATCTTAGTGCAATGACCGCAATGTGAAATTGTTTCTCAGACTTTTGAAAGATAGCAGTCATGGTTTTGAAGGTGCCGTTATAGTGAGTGATTGAATGATCAACTCTGACAGTAGAGTAAATCAAAATCATCAGTCAGATATGAAGCAGGGTAACTTCTGTAATTTTTCTTACACAAATGAGAAAAAATATAGCCCGAGCCTTATAGTTTCTGAGGTCCATAAAAGTTCACTGGGTTTGACATGGTTGGAATTTCAGGTTTCAGTCCTGCCAATGTATTATAATCAAAGAATGTCTATGTATATACACTATAAGTAGGGTTGGGGTTTTTTTTGCATGGGTTTGCTTATTGTTTTTTTGTTGGTGCTTTGTTGTTTTTTTTTCCAAAAAGGGGGCAAATTGTCCAACTTTTTATATTAAATGATTTATGTTGCTCTTGTTTTTATTGCTCTGATTAAGTCAACCCATAGTGCTTTACTTCCCTTGGAGCTTGGGAAAATATTACCTGAAGCACAATTTTAATTCACAGATACCCCACCTAACAGTGTGTAATATTGTCACTGCCCTCATTCATGATATGCAGAATTAAATTGCTGAAGAGAACAATGGATGCAATAGTGAGGCAAGTAAGATTGCTTTCATCCATGTAAACACTATAGATGCTTTGCTGACTACAGCCACCACAGTAAATTACTGTGCGCCAGGATTATAATGATTGTGATTGAGAACATTTTCAATACTGCTCCAAGATTAATATGACACTCACAGAAGCGGAATTCCTGTATCTCTAACAAATACAATGGCCTGGTTGCTAGATATAGTGAAGAACTGTGTATGAAGGGTGAGAGAAAGAAGAATAGAGCTAAGAGATATATGCAGCATGCCAAAAATGATCAGGACCTTTAGTTGCCCAGGAACAGCCTTGCAAAGCTGATATGAAAACTTTGTATTGTATTCATTATCTGGGGATTTATCAAAGAGTGAGTGACTTGCATTTGCTTCAGCAGAAAATCAAATGTCAATTTCCAATGACAGCCAGTCTTCTGGGGTAGCTGCTTAAATACAAAATAAGAAGAAAGAGTACCCAATCATTTTAATAAATGTTTTGTTATTTTGCCATTTACATAGCAATGAAGCTGAAGAAACAATGCCATGGCCAGTCCTTCCCCCAGTCATCCTGCAACCTATTTCTTAACCCTGCAAAGCGGGCCTTGCAAACTGCTGTAATAAGTGGGTGTAACAAGGCAAGCTCCAGGACCACAGCCTAAGCTTAAAGGTCTGTTCATTGTGAGTATGCATTTGTGCGATGCTCTATTGAGCGATGTTAAACAAAACAACTGATTCCAGAGTTAAGATACAGAAGAACAAATCAAAAGTTGTCTTAACCTGCGGCGGCATATCCCATCCATTTTCAAGCATCATTAGCTGTTAATAACGTCTGCTAATAATTTCTAGTGCAAAAGTGTAAGCTACCTTGGGGCTGACTGTGGCAATAAAAATAAGTGATGACAGATAATGGAAATAAAGGTTAAAAAAATACAAAGAAGGATAGATAGAAAAAGGTAGAGATAGAAGAGGTCTTGAGGAAAAAAGAAGACCAAAATAATAAAAAATAATAATATAATTTTTAAAAAAAAACAACACACCAACAACAGAAATATTCCCACCACTCCACCCCCCACCCTCCCCCAAAAAAGCAGCCAAAAAACCCTGATTTCCCAACTGGGTGCTCTAGGATAATAAGGAACTTAGCACAAACTTATCAATGTGATAACTACAATTTTTTATTGAGCAATTTAAAAAAAAAAGCTCTTACTTGCTGCTATAACAAGGACACCTGTTCTGCACTGAGCTAAATATAGGCTGCTAAAACATGTACTTTGGCCCACGAATCCATTAGAAACAGAGTTTGGTACTGTTGGCCTGTTCAGAGAGCACAAGGTAAGGTTTCAGGCTTTTGGAATGATCACAACACAAATACATAATAACGTGATAATACAGACACATTCAGTTTACTTGCAAATACTGACGTCGGACGAGTGTTAAAAAAATAGAACCACAACAACCCCAATTCCTTTGCCTACCTTCCAAACAACACTATTTAAAAAACCCAGTCTTTTTGTTCTCTCTGGACCTAGGATCCCTTCTTTCTGTGATACAAACTGAAGAGAAAAGGTGAAAGCTTACTAGCAGAAAAAAATCAACCAGGATTTAATCTTAGGTACATTTTAGAACTCCTATTCAGCTTTGGGACCAGACTTCAGATTTTAAACACTGTTTTGCTACTCTGCAAAATCCTCTGGACTTTGAAGGAATTTTGTCTTAGGACAGAAAGCCTTCAAAATCTCACATAATATTTAGACTTGAAGTATAATATAAAACAATTGTGAAAATATTTGTTTCTGTATCATTGAAACCAATAATATAACTTTTTTACATTATTCTAATGTGAATACATTGTACTATATGGGGTTAGTGAAGGACATGAGGAAGCTGAATGGAGAATTTTTTGCCATCTCATTCTCGTTCAGACAATTCTTTGGCAGTGAGTTTGCTTCACTGTTTCTTGTCAAGGCACTGACAAAGGGACTTTGAACATAAATTGGTGGCAGTAGTTTAGTTAAATTATACCAAACATATTGATTTATGCTCCTGTCTGAAATCCTTGGAACCTTCTGAACCTTCTTTTGAAAGCTCAGCTGTACAGAATGCATTTGTTGCCAAAGAAAAGTCAAATGTACTTGCCTGGGCACCTAAGTGGAGCGCAAAATTAAAGAGATTGTATTTTGGTCTTTTAAAACCAATATAATTTACAGAGAAGCTGAATTTTCCCTACAGATGCCTGAAGTCAGGAGTGCACCCTCAGAAAATACCTAACATACAGAATGTGAGTACTATTCAATTTAAAATTAATTTCTGTTGAATTAGAGTCTACATATAAGCCGACTTCTAAACACCACTGATACTACTTTTGCATAAAGGTTCCTTGACTGTAGTGGTGGAGATGGACCTCAATATTAGTTCCATGACTAGACTGAGATTGAAGCTGTACTTGGTGCAAAATAAAATCGACAATATCATTGCCAGGATTAATCTTAGAATCATAGAATCATAGAATGATTTGGGTTGGAAGGGACCTTTAAAGGTCATCTAGTCCAACCTCCCCTGCAATGAGCAGGGACATCTTCAATTAGATCAGGGTGCTCAGAGTCCTGTCCAACCTGACCTTGAAGGTGTCCAGCGATGAGGCATCTACCACCTCTCAGGTCAAACTGTTCCAGTGTTTCACCACCCTCATCGTAAAAAAAATTTTCCTCCTATCATCTAGTCTAAATCTACCCTCTTGAATTTAAAGACATTACCCCTTGTCCTATTGCAACAGGCCCTGCTAAAAAGTTTGTCCTCATCTTTCTTGTAGGACCCCCTTTAAATACTGAAAGACTGCAATAAGATCTCCCCGGAGCCTTCTCTTCTCCAGGCTGAACAACCCCAACTCTCTCAGCCTGTCCTTATAGTAGAGATGCTCCAGCCCTCTGATCATTTTTGTGGCCCTCCTCTGGACTCACTCTAACAGGTCCATGTCCTTCTTATGTTGAGGGCTTCAGAGCTGGACGCAGTAGTCCAGGTGGGGTCTCACCAGAACAGAGGGACAGAATCCCCTCCCTCGACCTGCTGGTCACGCTTTTTTTGATGCAGCCCAAGATACGGTTGGCTTGCGCTCCAAGCGCATATTATTGGCTCTTGTTCAGCTTTTCATCCCCCAAGTCCTTCTCAGCAGGGCTACTCTGAATCCCTTCATCCCCCAGCTTGTATTGATACTGGGCATTGTCTCGACCCAGGTGCGGGACTCTGCACTTGCCCTTGTTGAACCTCATGAGGTTCACACGGGTCTTCTTCTTGAGCCTCTCCAGGTCCCTCTGTATGGTATCCTGTCCCTCAGGGACGTCAACAGCACCACTCAGCTTGGAGTCATCTGCAAACTTGCTGAGGGTGCACTGATCCCCCTGTCTATGTTGTTGATGGAGATATTAAACAGTACTGGTCCCAATATGGACCCCTGAGGGACACCACTTGTCACTGATTTCTATCTGAACATTGAGCCGTTGACCACTACCATCTGGATGCGACCATCTTCTGGCCCCCTGAGGTCACCTCCATATGGTAAGGCCTGACCGTCTTCATTCCTTTGACTTCCACAACACCTCTGTCGATTCGGGAAGCATGGCAGCTTTGTTCAAGCAATGAAGAGGAATGGGGAGAGGCCTCATTCTCCTCCAACCTCCTGAGCAAGGGGTCATCCTCCCTCTCTTTAAGGTAGTGCCTTAGATGTGTTCACATCCACATTAAAATCAACTAAGGTCCCACATTGATAGCTGTGCTGCAGCATATGGAAAAGGCTTTTTTCTTCCAAATCTCCAGTATCACCTTGTCCCAGTTTTAATAACATTATAACAATAGTAATACTGTAATGTTTTGAGGTTACCAGCATGATGAAAGATTGAAATTTCATTGCCCATCACAAATCTGTTAACTTACCTAGGCATACATGGAACATTTTAAGAAGCACAAAAAGAATTTGGGCATTTCATTCCGGTGTAAGTCTGTATGTAATTTCCATCTAGGCCCATTGCAACTGGTCACTAAAATAAGACCCCTTGGTAAATAAAATCACTGGTACACGATTTCTCATCTTCCTGTGCTGTGTTTCATCAGTGTTGCACAATTCATTCTTGTAATTGCATTTTGGTGCTTGACTTCCATATTGCCTTTGTTCTCTCTTCTCAAAGCACTTCATATGGTTAACTTCAGGTGCTTATTTTTCTATGCTACATTATTATTTTCATGCCACTCTGATTTAAAGATTAGCCTAAGCAATCCAGTCAAAATACCACTTAAAATGTTTCTATTTGTTCCACTGACATCTCAGAGAGAAGTTAGTAGTAAAACTAAGAGATTTTTTTTTAGGGGAGGCGTTGTACCATATCATTTTGCATCAATAAATAATGTTTCCCATACAGACTTCTTATTCACTGTGTTGTGTAACATAATGTAACAATCTTTGACTAAAGTCTTTCTTGAACCATATAGGTTATTATTCTACATAAAAATAGTGCTTATTTTTTTTATGATATCAAGATACATTTTAAAATATATTGCCTTTTTTTAAATTAGTCTTAACAATTCATTTAATTAGATAAAAACCAGTAAAGTGTTGTCTTGAATACAAAGTACAGACAGAAGATTTGTAATATTTCTGTTTTGGTTTTGCAACTGCCTCATTGTGTGGCCTTGGAATCAACATTTAACCTTTCCATGACTTTACAGCATCATCTGTATAATGAAGATAATATTCATCAAGCTTGAGAGAGAAACATTAAAAGCTACTTAAGTGCCTGCTCTAAAGACATGTTAAATGAATGGATATGTTTCTATCTATTTTAATGACTTTTAGATCAAGCTGTTAATTGAGAGGATTACATTTTCATTAAATTTAAAAAGAAAAAAAAATCAATAAATGGAAAACTTCTGTTTGATTCACAGTTCCTCATAGCATTTGTATTCTAAACAATGCAGCATTGTGATAATGCCTGACAGCTAGGTGATACTGCTTAGAAACAGGAGTCCACCCACTTCACTTTCTTCTTTTAGCTTGGGAGCTGAAAATGTTATCTGCAGAATAAATGGATAAATAATTATAAAATCTGAGTGTTCTTTTTAAATGTAAGATGTATAGTAACTGCGGTGGGTGTCTACATGCTAAAGAGAAAATGTCAGTGTCATTATGGCTTTTAATTTCAACAATTATTAAAAAGAAAATCTCTAAGTTCTTAACTAGCTACAATTTTTGCTTCAGTGATCAGTTACACATGAAGACAAACATGAGAAATGAAAATGCATCAAAATAAAAACAGTGCAGTTCAACACCAGTGTTCAATAAGTCAGTGTTCAGCCTCAACTATCCAAGTGTCATAAGGGACAATAAAAAAGTTCAGTCAGTATATTGGATAATGAAAATAATTTTCAATGTGATATTCAGCATTATGCCTCAGGACATGACTCCATTTAGAATATGACTGTGTTTCATGTATCAGAAGGTAAAGCAGGTGAGACTGGGAGATGAATGGTCATTAATTTTAGAATACCTGTTTCTTCTATATTTGCTGAATTAACGTGTCACAGTCTTGTGGGAAAGGGGTTAAAAATGAGTCCAAAGAGGCAGCAGGTATCAGGCTGAAGCCTTGACTAAACCTTGAAATCAAAGCAGATCAGACTAAATGATGCCTAAATGTCTTTTGGCTTATTATTTTACAACTTTCACACCCATTCCTCTTTCCAAATGACAGCTAATTTTGGTTTTGATCAAGCTGTAGGAAACCAAAAAAGTTGTAGTCCCAGCCAACACTTCACCTTTATAGCTGAAAAAAACCCAACAAACAACATATTAACACTATTTTTTTATGAAAGTTTTTCTTAAAGGCATCTTATTTAAATTTCCTTCAGTAATCGAGTTATAAAATCACTGTTTTGATGCAGATAGTAGAAGCAAATTGCTCTGATTTATAAGCTGCCTGCTCAGCTATTATTGATTCTGCATACTGAGGAACTGTGATCAACAATGGCTCTTAACAGAAAAAGGCCTTTGTGAAAAGACATTTCCAGCAGGAAAAATGAGTATCTTGTTAAGCTCTCAGACGTTTCACCATTTGGTAATGAGTCACTGAAGCATCTGGCATGAATTTAAACACCTTTGAACCATTTATGCACTGATAATGTTGATACTTCTTTCTTTGTGGAAAAGAAGATGTGAATACATTCATTACTGCCTATGATGAGGAAAAGGGAATGGAGCTATCAGAAGTAAATAAAAAAAAAATAGTTAAAAAAACCCAACCCATGAGCAACAGGCAAAATGAATGCAAATGCTATATTCATTTTTGAGAACACAGCATCTGATAGTTTTGTCACGGTGATGACGCATCATTTTTCAGAAAGGATGAAGTTGAGGCAGACAACAGATGACTGAAGGAATTACTATAGTAAGACATTCTCACCTAATTGTTAGTTTCCAAACTACATTGTTTTTACAATAATGGCTTAGAGGCAAAGTTGAATGCATTGTTTGTGCTTAGCATATCTAAAGCACAAGGACCAAGCTCACAATTACAAAAAAGCTACCTTGATTTAAGAAGGAAGTTAAGTTCTCAGTTGAATTTCACAGGCTACAAGTAACATGAGCATTCAGGAAGACATGATCATCAGAATTACTGACAAAGGAACATTTTGCCTACAATTCCCTGCACTCCCACAGGATTGTTCACCCCTTCTCCAAAACAAATAAATTACCGTCATCTGCACATATGAAGGAGAGTATGTATTTATTAAAAATTAATATTAGTTATAAACAAGAAAAAATGCATAAAAAAGTAGAACCAGGAAAGTCACCAATAAATAATTGCAAACCACACCTGTTATTACCTGCTTTCCTATGATTTTAGGTGTTGAATCTTTTTTGCCAACCAGAAGAACACTGGAGTGATAATCGGAGTATTTTAATCACCTTGGAATAACTAAGTAGGAATAGCAGGTAGAATCCGGCATGTATCAGACCAACATAATTGTCTTCTAGAACAGTAGTAGGCCTTGCAGATGGGGAGAAGCAGTAGGTGTCCTACCTTGAGTCCATTAAAGCTCGTAAACTAGGAAGAAAAACAACATGAATAAAAATGCTACAGGTTGGATGCAAAACTAGATAGATAGCCATGCCTGCAGAACAGTTATCTGTAATTCATTGGCAAATAATGAATAACATATCAAGTTATACTGCATAGGGACCTGTCTTGGGACAATGGAAAAATCTTTTTGGCTTTTATTATTTTCTTATTACAGTTTCAACAACATTAATCTGGAGGAGACTATGAATATACTGGAGGACAGTATTGAAGTCTAACTTTATTACTTTGAAAAGTTGGAGAAATGGCTTGATATTTATGGAATTCTGTACATAAAAAAAAATCAGTTTATTTTATTTAGGCAGGCACATTCAGTTAATTAAACACAGAGTGAAGAGTGACCAGTTAGGCAGCAGACCAAGATTTGAGGTTATAATGGATCACAGGTTGCACGTGTCAACAACGTGGTCTTGTTAAGTCAAACTTTATACTACCACATAAATCAGGAGAACAACCTTTAGAGTATTCCTCCCACTTTGCAACTTACCTTCTTCTCCTTGAACAGGACATCTTCCAAATGGCTACTGTACCTTCTGTTCAGTAGAGTTCAGAGAAGAGCAACAAATGGTCAGAAATCCAGGAAATAATATGTTAGACAGTGGGAGTAAATCTTGAAAAAAGAGAGAGACTGAAGAGGAACAGAACAATTTTCACTTATATAAAGGGGATGTAAAGAAGAAAGGAATAATGTCCTCTGCATCTGCTGTGGCTAGGTCTTAATTGTCAAACTTCATACATTTCATTAAAACTATCCTCTTGTACATGCTATATAGAGAAAATACAAAAATATTCAGGTATGAAGTTTTGAAATGGTTGAAACAACCAGTGAATAGACCAGAAGCCAAACTGACCCAATTAAACTGGCCATTACTGAGAACAACATTATTCTGTTACATGAAGGTATTACTGAAACAAGGTTTCACCAAATCGAACACAGATTCTCAAATTCAAAAGGCTGCTTTTTCATTCTTTTATTTCTTTCCTTTTGGCACCACAGCACATCTCTAGAAGTGAAAAAGCAGTGAGGCAGCAGTGACTCCTAGTCTGTTTTCTACAGAGTATTTTTGTCTCTCGCTCCAAGGGAATGAGCACTGCTCAGAATGTGAATCCGTTGAACATAAAAAAGTCATCTATCAAATCTTTTACTGTAGAAATAGAGAAGTATTTTGTATGCTGCTTTTATATTCCAACGTGGAAGAAGCATGCACTGTTTAAAAATGAAAGAAAAATTAATGCCGCTGGAAGGTCGTTGTTGGAATTGAAAGCACTAGCTGGGAAACATCAGCTCAAGAGTGCTTCTGTGCTAAGTCCAGCCTCCCAGGAAGATCCTAAGTAAATGGCTGTGGTTAGCAGTAAATTCTTCAGAAGGGAATAAATATTTTAGTGAGAGAAAGACAAAAGATGACACTATATGCCGGGTAGACTTGGTGCTAGCACTACTGAGCGAGCTACAGGCCAGTTCTGTGACTCTGAGTTCTTATGGGACATCCCACCTCAGGACAACTTCAAAGGTGTTGAATCGTACATATTTTAGTCCCTTAAATACTGAATTATGCTGACAAAATCATCATAGCAAGCCAATTACTGTTTAGATTAAGCAGACTCAAAGAATTAAACTAGGATGAGTAAGTCAATTTTAGGAGGGGCTTTTACAGTGTCAAAGAAATTGCATCTTGTTCATCAAATCTACCCTCTACAAAACAAATGGGAATATGCAACTCCATGCATTCCTTTTTCACAGAAAAAGAAAAAAAACCAAAGCCCCCAGTGTCTCCCTCTTCCCTTTATGTTTTAGGAGGGAATATTGCTCTCTGTTAACGCTGCAGGAGAGACTATGCAAGTTCTGGCAACTGCTGTGTCTCTAGTCATACTGAGAAAAATACAGGATCATCGTACTCAAGAGCTTACATTATTGGTGGAATTGGCAACTTTGATCAACTGGCAAGTAGCCATGGAGAACATAATCTATCAAAAGCCTACTGCTGCCCCTGAGGTTTTTATAGCCCATATAAACACATTTAGTTGCATTAAAAATTAAGGAATCAGAATATTCAGTTATTTCTTTTGATGGACGAAAAAAATTAAATCTACTAAGAGGAACTATAATGAATGGCTTGTATAATAACTAAGTAAACTTAATGTCACAGTTATAGTAAGTTTGTGATCTAAATATTAATGTTATGTCTTAATAGAACAGTACATATTGGCTTTTGTTCCTTTATGCTTTAATATTTACAAAAAAAAAAAAAACCCAAAAAACGGGATTTAAGTAGCATGTTAAATTACAGCCTGAGAAATGTTCATATTGAAGCACTTAATCTTTCAGAGAAATCCTCAGCCATCTGTCTGCCTAAGGTTCAGAGTGCTGGCTGAAAAGAAATAGAGAATACACCTCATATTAATTTATGCTTCTCATTTGCTGCCAGATTGTCTCATAACACTAAAGGCTTGCAACAAACAATAACACAGAGCCCAAATGCTTATGTTTGTTTTAGTACCATGGAAAACAGGCCCCTGAACAGGAAAATAGTGTAATTCCCACCAAAGACAAAACCAAACCACCATGTCTGTGTTAGGATCAAAACAGTTGTTCTCTCAACACAGTTTTTATGCAGGGCACCCTTTTCTCCCCAATCACTTATCTATTTCTTGAAGAATACAAGACAGTACTAAGTGAAATATCTGATATCAAACTTAGTGTCATTACTACCTTTGCCTGTACCCAGAGAAACAGAATCCATTACACATTATTTTCATACACCAGCACCACAGTTTCTGTGGCTCTGGCTCCTGTAGAATTTTGGGCTTTACTTTCTTCTCCTTTGAGAATGAAGCCACATAGTTCACCAGAGCACTGTGTGAGAAAACGTAGATTTACCTCAAAATAAACAGGTAAATCTAAGAGATACAGCATTGTACATGGGCCCAGGCTATCCCGTATATTCCACTGCAGAGTATATATGCCCCAATTTTACTGAAACATTTGTGAGATGCTTTTTGTTGCATTGAAAAAATGTTCAGCCTTGTAAATAAAAAATTGCAGCTTGTTAAATTTGAAATATGCTTACAAATGAGTTTGAGGCACCAACAGTTCAAGTATTAATCCCGTCAACACCTAAATCCAAAAAAAAGGAGCTAAGAAGAAAAAATATATAAGTTTATAGGTAGGAGGAAATGTTAGGTGTTCTTTTACTGTTTTATTTAATATTTTTATTATAAGTACATTAATGGCCCAAAGACATTTTAATGACAGAGGGCATTTCCAGAAGTGCCTAACTACATTAAAATTAATCAGACCCCAAGTTTGATTGCTCATTTACAGAAGCCACCTGCCAGACTTTGCAAGTCTGATCCTTAAACATAGTAAAATAATGGCCTCTACTCTGAGGATATTACTTCTGGAAGGCTGAAGGAAAGAGGAGCAAACATTAAGTTTATCCATGATTTGGGCAGGATTATCTGTAAAGCCGATTGGTAGACAGAAGCTTAGCAATTAAAAGATGGCAGTTTTCTGTACAGTTCATTGGAGGCAGAAGTTTTAAGAAGGTTTTTCAGCATAGATAATTTGATAGATTTGTGGATCCTAACAGATTTTTCCAAACTGTATGACAGTCGCATCTTCCTGACAAGGTACATAAATAAATGATCTATTTTATAAAGCTTGATGTGGTTAGGAAGAAGGAGCTAATAGAACTGCATCAGGGCTCATGCAAAGAGACATTTCAAATTTCAGATTTTTCAGATTTAAAATCTTCCCATCAACCAGTTCCTTCCTAGCACTAAAAATTTATGTCAGCAGTTCCTTACAATAACTTCTAGATAAAGTAACATGGGTACCTTAGAAGATATTTTTTTTTTTAAATATTTAAAAACTACTTGTGATGCTAGTTTACTCACTTTTCTTTGATAAAGAAAATTGTAATAAACTTTCGTGATCTTGTAGCATTCTTATTATGAAAATTGTGTTGTGATTGTTGGGAATATCTTCTTTAACCAGATATGGGGCAAGATGAAAGGTGAAGATCTTTTTTGGTAATTCATGGTCTTTATTGCCTTCAATAAAATCTTCCTTCTTTTTTTTTTTTTAAACACACTATCAATCGTGTTGCGTGCAAACTTATTTTGTCATACTATTAATATAGTATACTACTCATTAGAAGCAGATAAATGTATTTAAGAAATGGGAAGGATTAGTATGGTCATCCATTTCGTTCTTTTGTGCTGCGCAAACCAACAAAACTTCTTGATTTCTAAACTGAACTCAGCAGCACCTACTTAGTGTGCAACAAATGTTTTAGAGGACAAACATTTCTACCTAAAGATAACGATAACCTATGATAGTGATCTTGAATTGTTTAATTGTTCTGATATTTAAAAGGTAAATGTTGAAAAGATATTGAAATGAAAGGTAGAAATTCTCAGATGGCTTAGGAATTAGCTATGACCTTTATGTTAAGCTGCCAATTCAAGTCACTATCAACCTGAGCTGAATCTGAAATGCCTCACTCTGGTGGCTAAACAAAGGTTTCTGTGACATTAATAAATGCTTTTACCTATTTCTTCACAGAAATGGATCTTAATATTGTTTTGTTTTGTTTTGTTTTCATGCTACTATGACTGGCAACTTTTTGTTAATCAAACAGAAGAAAAAGAAGACTAAGTAGGACAGTCTCAGAGAATAAACTCCCGTTGTTCCACACTGTTTCTCCCAACTCAAAGCAATGCTGAGCTACCAACTGATATATAAAACGTCACACTATCATCAACAGGCAATATTTATTCTCTCCACATAGCTTCATTTTGAAATGAATAAAATATAGTTCATTATTCTTTTAGTGCTTCATTTAAACTGGAAAACAATTTTTATAAGACCTGAAAGAAAACTCCAAAGATTTATTAACTATAATCATTATCTTTCATAGACCTTGGGTCCTGGATTGTTTGTATAAGGCTTTACATCCAAGTAAAAATGCCATGAAGTAATAATCAAGAATAAAAATGTTCTTATGCGAATGCTTTCATTCTCAGAAAAGAGTCATTTCTGAGAGGAAAGAGAATATTCAAGGTTATGTTGAAGGCTGAAGTTAAATAATACAATTTGAGTTACATTTTACAATGCTGGAATAATATTGATTTGTATATTGTTTAGTCAAAGAGGGCTCAATAATGAAATATTTTAAAAAGATAAAGCTAAACTAAGTATTTATTATACTGTATTTAATATGAAGTTCACAAAGTGTTACAAACTGTCTTCAGAAGTCCCCTGTTGTTGATTTACATAAACAGTACTTCAAGCATATACAACAGTAAGAAGAATCATACTGAAATTTACAGTCAACATAGAAGTTACGCTGAAAATTCAGCAAAGCTGTCAGCCCTAAGTTCTCCTTTAAAGTCACATTAAAGAACCTAGAAACCAAACACAGAAAAATGTGAATCTAGAATGTGTGCTAGAACATTGTGACTTCAGCCTACAATGACATATTTAATTTTGCTAAACAACAAAACAGTTTGACAATGATACCTCATGTTAGGTCTTCTAGGCAGGTAAATCCATGACTATATCATTGGGTTGGTGATTCTGAGTAAATGTGAGCTGGCAACAAGAATAAACTATTTTGAAGTAGTCACTTGGCATTAATAAAATAAAATACAAAAAATTTAATATTTTTTAAAAAAAGAACTGTTATTTCAGGTCTAAAATCAGGGAACTGAGGCCAGGATTCATCAGACCAAATTCAGCAACACACAGCATAAACATCTCCCTATGAATTAGTTGTTTAAGTTCTCTTTACAGTGACTGGAGAGCATAAATCTTCTCTAGAACATGATTCATCTCATCTCCTGAAGTAGCCATCTAAAATAGGCTAGGTGAATCATGCCCTAGACATTTGTTTTTCTTAACCAATTCTAAAGGGCATCTAGGCAACAAGCTCAGAAGTAGCCAGATGACATAAAACTGTGGGCAGGGTCTCTTTCAGCAAGTTTGTCCTGTAAAATGGAAGAATCTTTCTGATCCATGAAGGTTAAAGCAGAACACCAGCATCTGATATTGTTAAAAAGAGAAACAGTAGAGGAGCCAAAAACATTTGATCACTATTCTGCTCTTGACCTATGTTTGGAAATAGTACTGGAAATAATAGAGTAATATGAATTTATTTTTCCAACCCCATCATAATGCTCTCTATAAATAACATTATTAAAGAATGTAATTGCTAAATGTATAATCCCAATATGCACCTACATTTCTGAGATGTGACATACCCACTGCAGCAGTGGTATGACTTACAGGTTGACTATTATGAGTTTAAATCCTTTTCAAAAGAGTATGATTGTAAGCATATTGCTTTTGATTTTTGGTATTCACGCCCTAATGGTTTTGTGTGAAATGTTGTTAAAAGCATTGAAAGGACATTTCAAAAAAGCTGAAGAGTCAGATCGCTACTTGGCACTACTACATTATAGATCCGCACTCTGAAAACTGGCATAGAAATTGCTGAAATATTGCTTGATTAAAATCTTAGAAGCAGTTTACCTGATTACATAGAAGTAAATGGTAAAAGTGTTTTGTTGTAAAATCATATTAGAAAAACATAAAAACATCTGATCAAGTGTACTATGACAGGATTCATCAAAGCTAAACTGCAGCGATCAAACATATAAGATATCAGTGGCTAAAACGACTGCACTTGTAAATTTATTCCTGACCCTGTGGAGATGATATCAAGTCAGGACAACCGTACAGATGAAACACAAGGAGGTTCCAGCTTTATACGCAAACAAGGAAGGAAGGAAGGAAGGAAGGAAGGAAAGAAAGAAAGAAAGAAAGAAAGAAAGAAAGAAAGAAAGAAAGAAAGAAAGAAAAAGGCAGACCAAAGCTGGAATCTGCATTATCATTAAAACCTAAAATAACACAAGTTGTGGAATAGCCAATAGATCTGACAGCACAATGGGCAAAACAACTCAAGAGAAAGACTAAAACGCATGGGATGCCTCTAAGATCCCCAAAACAAAGATCAAGCCAGAGACTGTGAGAAAGATCTTGATGCGTGTTATATCTTTCCCAGAGAGTAAAAATAGTGTTGATAATGCAAAGATAACACCCTCTAAGTCTGGATTGAAATAACACTCCCTAAACCATCCACATAGTTGTTATGGGGCCACTTGTTACTACCAGCCTAGGAAAGATGTACAAACACTTCTTTTCCACTCTACCCTGGAATTTCACATGTATAAAGTGTCCCCAAATCATAGTTCAAATATGACATTGAAAGAACTTCTGATGTCAATCCCATCAAGTTTGATATTCCCAGGGAAATTAAATCTATCACTTTTAATAAGTGTAGAAAAGTAATTACCTTGTTAAAGAAAGATCACAGAATTACAGAATAATTTAAGTTGGAATAAACCTTTGGAGGTCACCTGTACCAGTTCCAAATCAAACCACAACTAACTTCAAAGTCAGAGGATGCTCAGGGCTTTGTTCATGTACATTTTGAGTATCTCCATGGATGGAAATTCCAAAATCTTTTTAGAGAAACTGTTCCCATTTCTGACCACCCTTATTACAAAGAATTCATCCTCTCATTTTCTGGTACACATATCTACTATAACCTGTGAATTTTGCCTCTTGCCCTTTTCACGTGTGCCTTGAAGAAGAACAGAGTTTTCCCTGCAAGCACCAACCTTTAAGACACTGAAGACAGCAATTAGATCCCTGCCCACCCCCCACCCTCCCCCTTCCTTCTCCAGGCTGAATAAATCCAGCTCTCTCCACCTCTGCTCCCTCACCCTGTGCTCCAAGCCAATGGCAACGCTGATGGCCTTCTGCCAGACTTGCTTAAGTCTTCCTTGTAGTAAGAAGCCCAAAGTAAGACATAATACTGTAGTTGTGGTCTCACAAGGACCAAACTAGAAAGCAATGATCATTCAAACTGATGGCTCTAGCCTTAGTAAAGCAGCCCTGTAACAAGTTAGTCTAAACAATCTCCTTATGATCGAACTCAGAATGCTTTTTTCTCAATTTCCTGAGAATATCCACGTCCTTAATTTTTCCATTTCTTAAATCTGCCCTAAAGGCTTGCATGTTTTAGAGGGCAAATATTCAGGCCTTAACTTCATCAGAACATTAATTTTAGAAATATTTCACTTGCTAGAATTCACTCAAATGATGTCACAAAGTTGTTTAACTTGTTCTGTAATGGCATATGTCAGTTTCTTAGCTCCCAATTGCCTCTCTGATTTTTGTTTGAGTTCTTCATCTGCCTTGGAATGACCATCTACATAGTAACTCCTGATACTGTATTGTTATTTCTGCTATCCTATCATATATTTCTTAGAACAATAAACTTGAGAAAAGGGAAATGTTTAACTATAATCTAGTCTCTCTTCCATCCACATCTCCACCTATATGTTTCCGATATACACAATCACAGCAGTTACAGCTAGTAATATCTTTGTCCTACAGCATTAGCAACTTTTCATCTCAATCTGTATCTCAGATTTTACAATCCCATTATTACAGAATTTCTGGTATGAATTGTTTCTCTCATTCCATTAGAGAAACCATATCACTACCCAGATCTCAGTCTGACCCTGGGAGGTCTACTGTAAATTTCTGAGTACAAACTTAGTACAATTTCTTATAACCATCCTTTCCCAAAGTAATTTTACCCAGAGACAATTTGTTTAATTCTGAAAGACACAGAGACCCTACTAGCTCTAAGAATGGCGCATTTTCCATGACAGTTGTATTCACTTAGCTGAGTAAAAAAATTTCTAAAAAGTAGGTGTTCTTTCTTTTTGTACCAAGACTATTTTTTTTTTGTTACTGGAAATTGTCAAGAAGTTAAGACTAAAGAGATGAAACCGGGGAGATTACTCATATGCTGCACATATCCTATGTATTGCACATATTCCATCTGCCTAAATCTGCCCTCTGTTTCGAATGGATAAAGAATGAGCTATATTACCTCTGGTCTGGTTTGTCGGATTTTTTTATTTCCCGTGGTACGTTTTCATAAAGCAAGGGAAATGGCAGACAGTGAGATTATGGGAACATACATTTTGTAGCTTTAGAGTCACTTTGGTGTGAAGTAACTCTTACTCTCTGTTGAGAGACTTGCACATTATACTAGTGCAACTACTAAGGAATGAATATGCAAGTTAGAAGCAAAACTTGGATGCAAGATCTAAAAAAAATCCTAGCAGTATGGTGACATTTATTTTTTTTTAGCTGCCTGGGGTAGAATGCACCTTGCATACTTTAACAGATACTTATGATCTCAGGATTAGTTCCAAGTAATAAGTGACATCAAAGACTTTATCATCACTTAAAGGAAGTTGTGCATCTGGATAATATCTCCTGAGGCCTTGTAAGTCTGCCACTAAAGGATAGTATTATGCAGATCAGGGCCCTGTTCATTAATGGGGCTTCACATTCTATTTTTATTTATTCAAACGTAGGAGAAAGTGAGAAAAAAATGCATATTATTTTAAATGGAGCTGGGGAGGTATGTCTATGCCACATCTCAGGTGGCAAAGATAAAACAGCTAATAGTAGCCATCTAAGGGCTTACCAAATCAGAGATAGGTGTTTGGTTTTTTTTAATAGGAGCTTCTCAGTGTCCACCTCACATTCAAATCATCTACTCTACATATGTCACCTGACCCACCACACCAGCCCTCAAAAACTGCCCTGCCTCTACACCTCTTTTGTATTTTTACAGATTATTTTTTTTAAAATATCTTGAAAGTACAAGTACTGGGAAAAACAAGGCACTCAACAGTGGGAATAAAAGGACAAAATAAACCTGCAGCCCTGGGACCACCTGCATGATGTTCTCTATGCAGGGACAAGAAACATCTTATAATCTGTAAATGAGCAACTGGAGGCAACATCAAATACTATAAAAAGAAGGGCTATGGCTGCTGCTGCTGTAGTGCTGAGTTCCAGTCTCACACTCTCTGGATTCACACTCATCATGGGTAACCACTGCAGGAACCACATGGTTCTCTGTGTATGGGATTACTGGCAGAGGGGATGGTCAATTAATCTGGGGTTTTAAGGTATGTCTCTTCAGAGCATGAGCAGGTATAATGGGATAGGGTACAGGCAGCCTCTTTACTTAAAAAAAAAACCCACCAAATAATCATAGAGTTGTCTTTGGAGATAACCTGGTTCAACCCCTTCAAAGGAGAGCTAATTTCTACCTTAAAGCACGCTTCTCAGGGACATACACCTGGCTAACTTCTTGAGTGAATATCAACAATGGTGGAGATCCCATAAGCTCTCTAGGAAAACTGCTCCAAAGTTTGACCTATCCCATTGTAAAGAATCATAGAATCATAGAATCATAGAATCGTTTTGGTTGGAAGGGACCTTTAAGATCATCTTGTCCAACCATCAACCTGGCACTGCCAAGTTCCCACTAAACCATGTCCTTCAGCACCTCATCTACCCATCTTTTAAATACCTCCAGGCATGGTGACTCAACCACTTCCCTGGGCAGCCTGGTCCAACCCTTTCAGTGAAGAATTTTTTCCTAGTATCCAACCTAAACCTCCCCTGGCACAACTTGAGGCCGTTTCTTCTTGTCCTATCACTTGTTCAGAATTTCCTTTGTTTCACCTTGCATCCTTTGTTCCTCATCAATTTGTGGTGTACCTTTGAAAAGAGTTTGGTGACCTCCGTGTAGGTATCTTAAACAGCAATAAGAAACCTTTTTGGCCTTCTCATCCAAAATGTGAACCAACCCATCTCTCTCACTTGTCATTTTGTTCCATTTATGGCTAAAATAATATTTTTTTTTTCTCAGAGCCATCAGCTGTGAAATCTCAGATGAGACCATGTGTTTCAGTCCGTCACAAGCAACTAAAAGACAGACAACATATTCCCCCATTTTTGCCATCCATGTTTTTTATTACTTTATGTTCCTTTTTCTTACTGCTGTTTATGGCCAGTCATTGCTAGGTACCTTGTAAAGAAGGTTCCTCTCAGAGTTCAGTTTGACATCTGTAGCATAGTCTGTTCCTCAGGTGATTAGCAGCATCAGCACATGGCTATTCTTACATACAATAGATGTCGATCCAACCTTAGAAAGTGTTCCTTGACTGACAGCAGGTTTGAGCCATCCTTTCCCTCTGAGATGCTCATAATGCCAATATCCCTTTCTAAGCATGACAGTTTAATCATGTAGATCTCATTCCACAAAAAGAAGGTTGTCACAACTCCATAGAGATAACCAAGTACTTTATTCTTACTACTGAACATATATGAAAGGGAACTGAATGCTACGTGACGCATGTCTCAATATTCACTTGAATTATACATAACTGTATTTTAATACATCACATATCAATTAATATAGCAGTAAAATATCAGTTTCCCATTAGGTTTTTTTGCATTTCCAATAAGATCTTTTTGCCTTACTGTACATACTTGTAACACCAACTCTAGTGAACCAGTATGTCACTTGCAATTATGGATCCTAGAAGTAACATTGTTTTCCAAGATATTTATCCCATGTTGTGATGCGTTTTTTGCATGTTTTGGTTTTGTTTGTTTGTTTGTTTGTTTTTTAAATCTTCTCAACACAGTCCAAAATATAAGTTCATGCTTTAGCTGGAAGAAATAAAAAGATCTAAGACACGTCTGCAAGATATAAAGCTACAGAACCAAACTTTACAGGGTACTGCATTAAGTCAAAAGTGGTTACAGAAGTAAAGGTTAAGATCCCCAGATGCTGCAAATGAGCCCAGCATCATCATCACTGAGAGAATTATACGCATATTTACCACCAGGTCAGTCTCTAGTTGAATGCATGCTACATGTTTTATTTCAGCCCTTTAGTTTCATTAGTTTATTTGTACTAATGTGAGGGTGACAACTATAAAAACAATATCAGTTTGTATTTGAAGAGTCAGTTTTGTATTTTCCCAAGAATTTACTGCCTTATGACACACCCAGCTGTAGTGGAGAGTGAAGGAGCATTTGTGACAAGCTTAGTATTCATTAAGCAAAGGAAAAATATCACTGTTATTCAACGCAGAGCAGCATTGTGCTTCGGAAACCCCAGGGGGATACAGTCAGAAGCACAGGAAGCTGGTGGTCTTGGCCACCGCATATAAAATCAATCTTAAATTATGCAGAAAGATGTACATACACTAAGAATGGAAACATGGAAATGGAGTTGTGCAGGAATGCAAACCCAAAATTATACAGGGAATGTATAACATCAGTTGTGCTTGGAAACAACCCCGAAACTACAAATTACAACTCTGGTTCCCCGTACCAAAGCCCATACTCAATGTATACCTGCCTGTCCGCACCAGGTGACCTTCAACACAGAGTAAGCTTGTCCTATGAGCCAGGAGGTTATGGACCTGTTGAAGTACAGAGTATTAACATTACAGGAGTTACATTTTCTCCTGCAGCAAGTAACTGTATTACTGTTTTAGTCAGTTAAGAGACAGAAATACACAACTTTTTAAAAACACACCTATTATTGTGGGTTTTGTATAGGAAAACCTAATATTTGCACTATTTTTTAGACAGGCTCATCAGGTTTAGCATGAGGTGTTGGGGCTGGCTGACAACATGGCATTTCTGTAAGGTGTTACATTCATAGAATCATAGAAGAGACCTTTAAGATCATCAAGTCCAACCATTAATCTAGCACTGCCAAGTTACCACTAAACCACAAAACCATGTCCCTCAGCACCACATCTACCCATCTTTTAAATACCTCCAGGGATGGTGACTCAACCCCTTCCCTGGGCAGCCTGTTCCAAGGCTTGACAACCCTTTCAGTGAAGAAATTTTTCCTCATATCCAATCTAAACCTTCTCTGGTGCAACTTGAGGCTATTTCCTCTTGTCCTGTCGCTTGTTACTTGGAAGAAGAGACCAAACCCCGCCTTTGCTACAACCTCCTTTCAGGTAGTTGTAGAGAGTGATAAGGTTTCCCCTCAGCCTCCTCTTCTCCAGACTAAACAACGCCAGTTCCCTCAGCCGCTCCTTACAAGACTTTTTCTCCAGACCCCTCACCAGCTTCATTGCCCTTCTCTGGATACGCTCCAGCACCTTAATGTCTTTCTTGCAGTGAGAGGCCCAACAGATCATGTTGTTCAAACGTATGTGTGTCTATGTCAAAAACTTCAGTGTAAAAAAGTCATTTGGGGGGATGAGGCGTGGGTGCTGTGGGAAGCCTGGGGGTGGACGGGGCACTGTCTCTGTTGGTTGCACCGGACAGAAGCCACAGGGTGGCGGGGCTGCAGGGTTGAGTCCAGGGGTAGTCACAGAAGCAGCAGCCTCTGGGACAGAAACACACCTGAGGGACCATGGATGGCCCGCACCAGGGCAGGGACCCTCTGATGGATGGCAGTGACACAGATGTGAAACACTTCACCTTCCCTGGCCCGAGGCATGATGCTGTCTGCAGCTCAGCACAAATCAGTTTTGCAGGTGGCTCAGCTGAAGAACCTTGGTGGGATGGGAGTGAGAAACTGGAGATATGGCCCCTGAGGAAAGCTGGCAGGGTGAAAACTACACACAGGAACTAAACCCGAGGAAGGCAATGTGTTGACAAGATGGTAGATTTGTGTCTCAGAGAAGAACTGGGAATAAAAAATAATGAAGTAATTAATGGAGAAGTGAAGAAAAATGGATCAGAACAGCAAGACAGTATAAAAATAAGATAGAGAGGGGAATACTAATACAACCGCAACAAGCTATTTATTATTAGATGCAAAAGCTGCTTCTAAATGATTGGGATGATCTGAAAAAGGCACACCACTGGTCCTTTTTCAGATGCATATGAGTCATTTTTCCAAAGCTCTTTTGCCCACCATTTTAATGCCAGCTGCTGCAATACTGAAAATGCAGAGATGCTCATGTGCTTTCTGCAAGATGCGGTCCCACAGTGGGAGAAGTGTCTTGCCGGTGGCTGGCTGCCGTTACTGGCCTGTGCCTAGCACCATCTAGTGAGCCTCGGCTGGCCTCTCTGAGCCATCATCTTCTCTTTCTGGATGAAGACGGTACAATGAGAGCACTAGAACTAATATGCAGTAATCTTCACCCACAGAAACATTTGGGGAGCTGTGCAGAGTCCTGTGAAGCTTGAATTTAGGGGCAGGAGGAAGACCTGTTCCAGGTGGCCTCTGAGGATGCAGATCTTCCCTTCTTTGAAACATATGCCTTATTTGGGATAAACAGCAGGACTGCAGCAGGGGTGTGTGTTATGACAGCAATATGGCTATTGAAATGTCACTTAGATGTTGTTAAAGATTCTGGCCTAACTCTAATAAGCTAGCTTGAGTGGTTCTGCTTTTATTAATATTATTGGTTAATTAGATTGGTGATTAAACTAAATAATTTTTAGTGTATTGTTATAATTTTTTTTTATTCCTTAGAAATTAACGTATATTCTTCTCTCCAACCAAGATGAAAACTAGTTTATTAGTTGGTAGTTAGGTACTTACAGTAACCAGCATTTCCCTGGGAAACATGAATTATTTTGCTTCTTACACAGCTGTTCCAAAGAACAGAATCAGAAAATACTATATTATTATAGTATTATATATATTTTATATATATAATATAATGCATACATTATCAGTACAATTACAATGTACTTCAGTCTACAGGACTTTACGAAGTTAGGTGTGTATGAGCCTCATTTCACTGCGATACAAACTGACTTAGAGAAAAGCTTCATTATTAATCAACTTCAGACCAGAAAACAACTTTCAGATCTTTCAACTCTTCACTCTGGACTTCTAATAATCTTCTAATAATAAAAATCTGAGTCAAGAAGAGGAAAGGTAAAACTCAGCAGGTAGATGAAAAGACAGAATGCAATATTTGTTTCATGAGATCCATTGACTGGAGGATAATCCGCGGGTCCTGAGGGAACTGGCAGATCAAGTCGCGAAGCCACTAGCCATCATATTTGAGAAGTCATGGCAGTCTGGCGAGGTTCCTGCCGACTGGAAAAGGGGAAACATAACCCCTATTTTCAAAAAGGGAAACAAGGAAGACCCGGGGAACTACAGGCCAGTCAGTCTCACCTCTGTGCCTGGCAAGATCATGGAGCAGATCCTCCTGGAAACTCTGCTGAGGCACACAGAAAACAAGGAGGTGATTGGCGAGAGCCAACATGGCTTCACCAAGGGCAAGTCATGCCTGACAAATTTGGTGGCCTTCTATGAAGGGGTTACAGTGGCAGTGGACAAGGGAAGATCTGCTGATGTCATCTACCTGGACTTGTGCAAAGCATTTGACACTGTCCCACACGATATCCTGGTCTCTAAATTGAAGAGACATGGATTCGATAAATGGACCACTCGGTGGATAAAGAACTGGCTGGATGGTCGCACTCAAAGGGTTGCGGTCAACGGCTCGGTGTCCAAGTGGAAAGCAGTGACGAGTGGCGTTCCTCAGGGGTCGGTACTGGGACCCGTACTGTTCAACATCTTTGTTAGCGACATGGACAGTGGGGTAGAGTGCACCCTCAGCAAGTTTGCTGATGATACCAAGCTGTTTGGCGAGGCAGACACGCTGGAGGGGAGGGATGCCATCCAGAGGGACCTGGACAGGCTGGAGAGGTGGGCCCAAGCCAACCTCATGCAGTTCAACAAGGCCAAGTGCAAGGTCCTACATCTGGGTCGGGGCAATCCCAAGCACAAATACAGGCTCGGCGGAGAATGGCTGGAGAGCAGCCCTGTGGAGAAGGACCTGGGGGTGATGATTGATGAGAAGCTCGACATGAGCAAGCAGTGTGCGATCGCAGCCCAGAAGGCCAACCGTATCCTGGGCTGCATCAAAAGAAGTGTGGCCAGCAGGTCAAGGGAGGTGATTCTGCCCCTCTACTCTGCTCTCGTGAGACCCCACCTGGAGTACTGCATCCAGCTGTGGAGTCCCCAACATAAGAAGGACATGGACCTGCTGGAGCGCGTCCAGAGGAGAGCCACGAGGATGATCAGAGGGCTGGAGCACCTCTCCTATGAGGAGAGGCTGAGAGAGTTGGGGCTGTTCAGCCTGGAGAAGAGAAGGCTCCGGGGAGATCTTATTGCGGCCTTCCAGTACCTAAAGGGGGCCTACAGGAGAGCTGGGGAAGGACTTTTTACACGGGCATGTAGTGATAGGACGAGGGGGAACGGCTTTAAGCTGGAACAGGGCAGGTTTAGATTAAACATTAGGAAGAAGTTTTTCACTTTAAGGGTGGTGAGGCACTGGAACAGGTTGCCCAGAGAGGTTGTTGAAGCCCCATCCCTGGAGGTGTTCAAGGCCAGGCTGGACGTGGCCTTGGGCAACCTGGTCTAGTGAGAGGTATCCCTGCCTGTGGCAGGGGGGTTGGAACTCGATGATCTTCAAGGTCCCTTCCAACCTAAACCATTCTATGATTCTATGATTCTATGATTCTATGATAATCAGAGGAAGATTATTGTTGTTACTGGGGTTCTACCTTTCGGTGTTGCTTTCTGATAATAAATTTGTTGATATATTTCCATCTCTTTCTGTCTTCCATTCCCTCCTGTCCTCTTTAAAACATTATACATTCAGTGGGAAGTGTGGAGACCTTTGGAGCATCTGGAGTTTTGCATGAATAATCCATCTTCTTTGAGAATGAAGTGAAAAATGAAAAAAAAAATGAGCAAAGCAATCCAATCTCTATTTCTGCACACATTCACATTGATGCAATAAATCCTGCACACAAATTCTTTACAGTGCCCTTTAGAACAGGATCTCTGGACAACTCCCCACCAAAGTCCTTACAGGTGTTTTATGTTAGGATACATTAGGTATTTTAGCAGAATTTCTATGTGTTTTCAGCTTAAAAGGAAAAGAAAAGGAGATACCTGAATTTATACTGTACTTCTAAAACAAGAAAGAGCTAACAATCTTCGTATTGTTCACATATTTGTATTTTAGAATAGTTGACACTTTCTTGACAAAGGAGGAACTATTTTAGAAAAGAACTACAGAGTCTGCATTTAATCTCAAGTCCTAACCCTGTACCAGTATGTGTACTTTAAAAAGCAGTTTGAAAAGAAACATAGTATAGTAACAAACTAGAAATGGCTCAACGAAAAAACATTTCAAAGGCTCATGTCAGATTCCACATTCACGTTTTCAAGAAATAAGGTGGTTGGAGAGCACCTTTATGAGGCACTTTGTAGATTTTGAAATGTAGTGAATTTAGTGCTTATGAAAGGAGGAGACTCGGTGCTATCAAAGCCACAGAACATAGACCTTGAATAATCTTCCTCAGTGAGTGTGCCTTTTCAGTCCCTGTCAGTGACTGAAGAAATCACTGCGCCCTTCTGTTGGCATTTTCATTTATATTTATATTTTTCTACATTCAGAACTGATTTTGCTCTCTTTTCACATTTATTCTTATGAGCAATATTGATTCATAAGAACGGCTATTGAACAGACATTTTCAGAATGTAACAGTGATTCATTTAACTAAGAAAAATAAACTCATTTTGTGATGACGTTAGTTTCAGGTTGAAACAATTAGTCGTCCTTCTATCTGGGTTTATGTACAATGCTCACTCTACCAATCTGTCTTTAGCCCTTTCATTCAGGGGAACAGTGGTGTAATAAAATAAAAATGTTCAAGGTGCAAATTCAGGTTTGGAAATGTTTAAAGCAGTATTCAGTACTAAGACAGCAGTAATAATCTATAGGTAAAATTTGATGGTTTGTGAGTAAATTAATATAAATGATACTATATTAATGAAGTTTTTACTGTTTGCTAAGACAAAATGAGGCTAATTTCAAGAGATATCTCTCTTTCAAATAAATTCTCCAGTCACTCATATTTGTGGATCTCCTATTCATTAATTGCTTAACATAGTCTGACTACATAAATTTAGGTGAAAAAAAATTAAATAGCAAACTTGTCCCCAAGGAAATCAACTGAAGTATGCAACAGACTTCAGGGAAGCCAGGGTTTAATTTAAAAGCTACCAGACATAGTTTTATCAAAGTGATATGTAGAATTTTAACTTTCTCTTTCACGCAGGCACCATTCTGCCAGTTTTTCCTTATGAATGCCTGTGTTTCCCCTGAAGGAAAATGTTAATGCCTGCCACCGGACCTGTCCCTCATGCAGTTTTCTCCACAAAAAAATGGAGTAAATTGGGTATTAAAATAATTCAGCTCTGCCTAACAGAAATGTTTCTTCCAGTTAAGAACCAATTACCTGCTAAGACCCTTGAGGCTATCTGGAATTGTAACAGATTTAGGTGCTGAATCATAACTTAAAAGTTTTATACCAGTGCTTTTCTGTTTTCTTCAGTTTGTGGACTCTTAAAGGTTTTTTTAACAGGAATAGCAGACCCATTAAGCAAGGTTAAGTCATTCAAAGGACCAGGCTACTTGTTGAACACCAAAGTTGAGGCAACTAGCCTTGAGTAAAATCTGTACAACTAGCTGAGAAGCTGAATTTCCACACGCTGGTTGCTTTGGTTTGGGTTGGGTTGTTTTGTGTTTGTTTAGCTTCTTTTAAATATAGTTTCAGTTTAAAAGAACCTGTTTTCCCCTCCCAAAGACAAAGGAATTTGAAAAAATGCTACATCCTACATTTCTAAGTGTATGCTTACTTTTCACAGTTTCCAGCATCCTTTCACAAGAGCAGAGATGCTGAGAATTTGTGACCTCCATGAATTTTGCCAACAAGATAGCCAATTTCAAGTGGCATTGAACAAAACTACAACTAAAATTTCAAGTTAGCTTTGATTTATAACTCTGAGTTAAATACCTAACATTCCTTAATCAGTGCCTGGAGGGAATTAAGTACCATAAAATGGAATTCACTATCATTTCCTTACTAAGTAGTGTGAGGCCTAAAATAGGTAATAGGAAAATCTGGAAGGGTGGAGCTAAGACTGAGTCCCTTTGTGGTGATGTGGCAACTAATTGAGGATTTCAGGGGGATTCCTGTGTTAGACCAGAATCACAGATACAGCTACTCTCTGACTCTCAAGAACCAATATCACCACTTTTCAAAAAATGGAACAGGATTTTTTGTTTAAGGGATTTAAAGCAGAAAATCTAGACGCTAACATAATTAATCCACTAGGTCAGGATTTTAGCACTCAAGAATGATTTATTTTCAATAACTGTTTGTGTATGTATTTTAACTGACTCTTGGAGAAGAGACTAGGACTTTCTCAGTTCCCTGCTCATGACCTAACAGGCTGCATGAAAAAGCAGATGTCTTCTTTCTCTGAACTGGGATATATTACATTTTTGATACACACACCCAACCTTACCACACAAGTTGAAAGCTTGTCCTTAGAACAGAACATTTTCCTGAGGATGGGAATTGCTGAGAGGAGCAGGGACCTGTTTTTCCCCCTTTAACTCTGGAGCTTTTGAATTACGAGTTGGATAGCAAACATTACCCATATGATCATCATTTTAATAGAAGTGGTTTTGTGTAGAAATGAATACAATCAGCACATTAAATGAACTTTGAGGACATCTAACATACTGATCCGCTTAGTAGACAGATAGGCATCTAGTTTAATGATCTTGAACACAATGAAACAAGTATCAAGCTGCTCAGACCTGCCAAAAAGACACAACTTTTAACCACACATAGAAGCAAAACTGTTGATATCTTCAGAAATTTAGTAGAGAAAAGTAGGTTAAATTCACAGGATTTACCCTGTAAATATTGCAAAATTCCCTCTTGGGAGGCTGGAGAGTTTAGCACGTTAAGTCCTTACAAGGGTCCATATTTATATCTGGCATGATATCTGACTGTTTGATCTTGCAAGATGTTAACCCTCCCTGGTCTCAGTTATTTAAACAGTTGCATGATTATTTCCATGATAATAATGAATTCTGAAAACAGACCTTTATCTTGAAGAGTAAAATGAACGCTTAGGGCTTCCAAGAGTCAGACTTGTAAAAGGACAAGAGAACATCTAGCTAGAGTAAATATGGCAGAAAAATATAATTGCTGTATTACAACATAAGTCCTGCAAAATAAAGACAGATGGATAAATGGGCTAACCCACTCAGTCATCCCACCCTATTTCCCATCCTGAGTATGAGTAAAAGGGTAAATGCTACCGAATCACTTCCTTGTTCCTCATGATATTGTATTTATCAAGTGTATTTTAAATGTAGATGTGGGTGTTCTCTACGTATGTTAGGGACAAGAAAACTGACTGAGTAATAGGCCAACCTAGCAGAAATATGTTAGTTATGAACATCGCCATTTAAAAATATATTTATGAGAGCTGAAATTCAACATCGTATAAACAAATACAGCTATGCTCTACAGCCATATCTCAGCTTTGTTCTGAGGCTGGATTTCAAGATATAGTTTATGTTATATAAAATATTGTTGCTGGCAAGAGTGACACACTGCATATACAGAACTAAAGCATTTGAGCTGAATTAATGTTTTAACAGTCTAATTGTCCAAGTTATCTAATTGAAACAGCAATGCGTATTGATGATACAGTTAAAATCATTACACAGAACACTGCTTCCTATAGTCCTCCTTTTTCTCTGGCTTTTGATCATCCTTCCAATGTTCCTCTTGTCCTAAGGTTGACAGTTGCAATCTTCTTCAAGCAAGAGTCGAGGTGGTGGTTATGACTAGTTTTCAGTCTTTGTCAGTTATGACGAGTTGAAGTCTTTGGAATGGAATGGAATGGAATGGAATGGAATGGAATGGAGCAGAATGGAATAGAACAGAACAGAATATTTTAATCGGAAGGGACTTACAACGAACACGTAGTCCAACTGCTTGACCACTTCATAGTAATAGTAATAGTTATAGTTAAAGCATATTATTAAGGGCATTGTCCAATTGCTTCTTGAACACTGACAGGCTTGGGGCATCAACCACCACTCTAAGAAGCTTGTTCCAGTGTTTGATCACCCTCTTGGTAAAGAGATGCTTCCTAATGTCAAGTTGGAACCTCCCCTCCTTTTGTTCACAGCAGGTGAGATTTTCTTCCTCTTCCCTCTTGGGGTCCACTCAGAGTTATATTTACATGTTTTCTTATTGCAGTTTACCTCCTTATCACCTATTCCCTGCTGAAATCTGAAAGTTGCCTCCCCCAGCCTCAGCTGATATCAAGGGCTGTTTCTTGCAAGGCAGTGCCTCCCCTAGATCTTCCGCCTTCTTGGTTTTCACAAAGCTTCAGCTCATAGTCACTTTGCCACCAGTTGAATGTTAAAATCAGCTGAAACCATGCCAAGACAAATCCAGACATGTTCTGACAGCCTGCAATGTCAGGTCAGTCCAAGCCTCTTACTGGTTATGGCAAAAATCATATTTCCTGGACTACTGAACATTCTTGTTTACTGGTTCATATGCATACATTTCTGACAATTTTTATGATCAGCATTTTATTTACTTATAAAGATAAAATATCTGATTAGGAACTTCACATGGTATGCAGTCTCCAAGTTGAGAAAATAGTCCCTCTTGCTCAGTAGGCACATCCATGACAGGCTGAGCCACTATTTTATCTCCAGCCCATAGCTGGATGACACACTGTGTAATAAACTGGACATGCAAAAAAAAGTGAGTGCGGGTGTTGAGTGTCAGTAAACAATATGCAAGACTGAAAATCGAAAGTAAATATGATGGAAACACACATAATTGCTGCATGAAAATGCTTTTCATTTTTTAAGGTCTAGCTCTGTGAGGAGTTCCTAATCAAGAGCAAGGAAGCAGATGTACTTGCTTGTAAGTGAACAAAAATGTAAGTTCCATCCACCTTAAGACTAAACCAAATTCTTCTACTATATATGAAAGCCTAAGGATAGTTCAGGTTTTCCTGAAGCTGATTCAGCTGATATAGTAAGTTGGCTCAGACAGGGCTATATGTATTGAGTTAGATCCTATTTATCGGGCAGAGAGATGGATGTGTTCATATATATATTGATTTCCCAATCAGTATACTTATCCTGAATAATGGATAAGATATCAAAACTGGAAACAAATGAGCTGTGTGTATGTTATTTCTACAAATTTCTACTTCTGCCATATCCATAGTAAAGGAGTTATTAAAAAGCAAACATTTGTGTTTTTCAGGGAGCACTCTCTTACCTTCTTGAATCAAAAAAGTGTTTTTTTGTTCCGTTTGAGTATTAAGATCACAATGCTTAATGCTTTAAAGGCAAAGCCAACATTTCCAATGAATCTGTCTGTGTGCTGGGAGGGCCGGCATCTCCCTGGGCTGGGGGTGTCAGGGGCTCCCCGGGGTGGCCATGCGGGGCCCAGCAGCCATGGCCCGTCTCCCCCAGGCAGGAGCAGGGCAGGCCAGGGCACAAATGGGAAACGGGGCAGCCCCAGCTTTGAGCACCTCCCTGGAGATGGGGACAGACTGGGACATCAGCCAGCGGGTGGGGGTCAGTGTCCAGACCCAGGAGGCGCAGGGCTGGGCACTCGCATGGCCATGGCACTGCAGGAGCTGGAGCTCAGGTGGGGGCCAAAGAGTAGCGGCTGTGAGCTGGCCCCCGGCCCCCCAGCCCAGGCTCTGGGAGGGCCTTGACACTCACTCTTTCTTAATAATCCTTCTTTGTAATCTCCATACCAGCACTTTCCTCACGGGTTGTAGGGGGGAGAGGGACAGAGAAGAAAGAAGACAGTAAAACTCCCAACTGTTAGAAACATCTGTTTGGGTCTCCCTGGCAGTGCTTCACAGCTGAGGTCAACTCCCTTAGCAGAGCTTTACAGAAGCAGCTTTTGGTCACTGATGTCTGCAGCTCACGTAAACATATTCCAAGGCTGCAGAGCTCTGAACTGCTTCCTTTGCTTACATCAGTAAACTGCTCAAATGAACTCAAAACAACTAATCTGTCCGTATGCATCTGAATTAGCATTTGTAGGACTCTGGCCAGAGCATGGCAATAATTCTCATCCTGTAAGTGGAATTGTTACGAGTAGCTGCTCATAAATAATACGTTTCAATTTTCAAGCTGTGTCAATTGGACACAGACCACAAAGCACATCTTTCTTTTGCCCATTTAGCTGCCAAATGGAGTGTGACTATTTGCAGATATAGAGTGCACTTTTCACACATCCACTAACACACAGTATAAATAGGATAATTGTACAAACTTACCTGCTAGCAACATCAGAATGTAAATACAGTGAGGAGGAGAATTAATTTGAGGGAATCATTTAAAAATAACATTGAAAGATTCTTTGCACTAATAGTTGTACTTTGCCTCTCCATTTCTAGGAATGCATTAGTAAGCTCTTTTTTGTTTTGTTCATGCTCAAGTCTTGTACCCTCAGTATCTAATAAAATTAATGAGTCAATTATCCGGCAAGAAAAGGTAACTCAACAGCTTATTCATTAAGAGTACTCTAATAAATCGTCACAGCTTGGACTTAGTTCAGCACAAACTTGAACTGTTTTTATTTTAAAGAGAATCAAGAAACCCCAAAAGAAAATGCCTTGAAGAAATTCAAACCAAATATGTTAGTCCTAACCCCCCCAAAAAATTCGAAGAGAGCTTCATAGATAAGTTTTTGAAATTGAACTTCAAATTTATAACAGTTTACAGTGATCTAATTTTCTATGAGCACATTTAGAAGATGGTAAGGAAAATATGAAATTGTAACAGGGTTAGTCAAAAGCTTTGGCAAAGAGTATCATGCTGCAATTAAGCTAAAAAATGGTATTAAGGTATTAAAAAACTGCAAAGAAATTCTACTGCAAAGTGTGTTTTGGATTTTTAATGTCCTCCACTATACTGGCAGTCAGTTCTACAGTTCTGATTTAAACTTTACATGGCGTGCGTGTCTAGAGAGGCTGTTGAGTCTTCATTGTTGGAGACTGAGACAACATTCCCCAACTGGACACAGCTCTGAGCAACCTGCTCTAGATGAACCTTCTCTGTGCAGGGCAGTTGGACCAGATGATCTTCAGAGGTCCCTGGCAACCTCAAGCTGCTCTAGTATTGGGAAATATGTCAAAGCAGGTAAGACTGAAAACTTCAGTGCTTCTTATGAATCCAACTGAACCCTTAGGGACCACTGAAGTGTGTTCTTAATGCATGGATGAAAACAGTGAGAGAGAGACAATGCAGAAGCTAAGTCTTAAACAGCAGGGAATTACAACCATTAGTTTATTTTACTGTTATCTTCCCATTTTTTATTTATTCCTCTCTGTTATTTCTCCTGGCCAAGATATAAATCTTTAGCATCTCTCTAAAATACACAGTGGATTCCAGATAGGAGTGCTTAGTTATCCTAGGATTCTTGAGCTTGGAAAATCTATGAATGAAGGCTGTACAATAGACAACCATGGAGTCATGAGTGGCGTGGTAAAGACAGGTAAGAATTTGCTGTCTCTTCCAGAACAAAAAACAAAGACCATAATTTGAAGTTAATCGCATGTGCTGGTTTTGGCTGGGATAGAGTTAATTTTCTTCATGGTAGCTAGTATGGGACTATGTTTTGGATTTGTGCTGAAAACAGTGTTGGCAATGTAGGGATATTTTAGTTATTGCTGAGCAGCGCTTGCACAGAGTCAAGGTCTTTTCCGCTCCTCACACCACCCCACCAGGGAGCAGGCTGGGGGTGCACAAGAAGTTGGAAGGGGTCACAACTGGGACTGCTGACCCCAACTGACCAAAGGGATAGTCCATACCATATGATGTCATGGTCAGCAATAAAACTAGGTGGGAGGTCTGGGGAGGGTGGTGGTGCTACTCAGAGACTGGCTAGGCATCAGTTGTTTGGTGCTGAGCGATTGCTTTCATTTACATCACTTGTCCTTCTTGGGTTTTATTTCTCTCTGTTATTTTCCTTTTCATTATAATTGTTATATTATTGCTATTGTTGTATTTCAATTATTAAACAGTTTAAAAGTTTACATGGATTCAAGTTGAGACTGGACAATCTCATCTACTAAGGATTACAAAGTACAGAGAAGCTACATATGTCTTGGGCAGTCTAACAGCTGAGAACAGATGGAGCTTCCATCTTAGCCTGGGGAAGAGAAGACTGAGAGGGGATCTCATCAATGCTTATAAGTATCTAAAGGGTGGGTGTCAAGAGGATGGGGCCAGATTCTTTTCAGTGGTGCCCAGGGAAAGGACAAGGGGCAACGGGCACAAACTGGAACACAGGAAATTCAGTCTCTACATGAGGAAAAACTTCTTTACTTTGAGAGTGACAGAGCACTGGCACAGGCTGCCCAGGGAGGTTGTGGAGTCTCCTTCTCTGGAGATATTCAAAACCCGCCTGGATGCATTCCTGTCCAACCTGCTCTAGGCGAAGCTGCTTTGGCAGGGGTGGTGGACTAGATGATCTCTGAAGGTCCTTTCCAACCCCAAACATTCTGTGATTCTGTGATTCTGTGATTCTGTGATTCTGTGATTCTGTGATTCCAAGACCGTGAAGGGGAGGAAATCGCATGTGCTTCCTCTTTCTTACAATCTTCCCCGAACATCTACTTGAGGTCAGCAGAGGAAAAAGGATACCAGAACAGTCATTGTTACTCTAAAATTTTTACTAGCTTAACATCAAAGTACTGAGTATAACAAGTCTGAGTGCAAGAGAGCATGTTTTTATATAACAGAAACTAAGAGACAAAATTCAGATGTGTATGCACTCAAGTCCATAGTAGACTTTTGCATCAGTATCCATGAGCTAGCACAGTGCACCTGACCAAAGTTTCCTTATATATTTGTTTCAGGATACGAAATAGTTCCTCAGATACTGACCTCCAGCTTTAAACAACTGTGAGGGAGTTGAAATTAATATAACCTATATTTTACCTGTCCCCTCACTGTACAAAATTTATGTCTCTGAATTCTTACTACTACTTTTCTGTAAATTTCTTCAGGCTTAGTGCAATAAAGTTTGCCCTTCCATATCCATCATCTTCTAACTGCATTCACTGAAATTAGGGAAGCCCAACTGATTGCAGTGATTCATAGAATCATAGAATCATAGAATGGTTTAGGTTGGAAGGGACCTTGAAGATCATCGAGTTCCAACCCCCCTGCCACAGGCAGGGATACCTCTCACTAGACCAGGTTGCCCAAGGCCACGTCCAGCCTGGCCTTGAACACCTCCAGGGATGGGGCTTCAACAACCTCTCTGGGCAACCTGTTCCAGTGCCTCACCACCCTTAAAGTGAAAAACTTCTTCCTAATGTTTAATCTAAACCTGCCCTGTTCCAGCTTAAAGCCGTTCCCCCTCGTCCTATCACTACATGCCCGTGTAAAAAGTCCTTCCCCAGCTCTCCTGTAGGCCCCCTTTAGGTACTGGAAGGCCGCAATAAGATCTCCCCGGAGCCTTCTCTTCTCCAGGCTGAACAGCCCCAACTCTCTCAGCCTCTCCTCATAGGAGAGGTGCTCCAGCCCTCTGATCATCCTCGTGGCTCTCCTCTGGACGCGCTCCAGCAGGTCCATGTCCTTCTTATGTTGGGGACTCCACAGCTGGATGCAGTACTCCAGGTGGGGTCTCACGAGAGCGGAGTAGAGGGGCAGAATCACCTCCCTTGACCTGCTGGCCACACTTCTTTTGATGCAGCCCAGGATATGGTTGGCCTTCTGGGCTGCGATCGCACACTGCTTGCTCATGTCGAGCTTCTCATCAATCATCACCCCCAGGTCCTTCTCCACAGGGCTGCTCTCCAGCCATTCCCCGCCGAGCCTGTATTTGTGCTTGGGATTGCCCCGACCCAGATGTAGGACCTTGCACTTGGCCTTGTTGAACTGCATGAGGTTGGCTTGGGCCCACCTCTCCAGCCTGTCCAGGTCCCTCTGGATGGCATCCCTCCCCTCCAGCGTGTCTGCCTCGCCAAACAGCTTGGTATCATCAGCAAACTTGCTGAGGGTGCACTCTACCCCACTGTCCATGTCGCTAACAAAGATGTTGAACAGTACGGGTCCCAGTACCGACCCCTGAGGAACGCCACTCGTCACTGCTTTCCACTTGGACACCGAGCCGTTGACCGCAACCCTTTGAGTGCGACCATCCAGCCAGTTCTTTATCCACCGAGTGGTCCATTTATCGAATCCATGTCTCTTCAATTTAGAGACCAGGATATCGTGTGGGACAGTGTCAAACGCTTTGCACAAGTCCAGGTAGATGACATCAGCAGATCTTCCCTTGTCCACTGCCGCTGTAACCCCTTCGTAGAAGGCCACCAAATTTGTCAGGCATGACTTGCCCTTGGTGAAGCCATGTTGGCTGTCGCCAATCACCTCCTTGTTTTCTGTGTGCCTCAGCAGACTTTCCAGGAGGATCTGCTCCATGATCTTGCCAGGCACAGAGGTGAGACTGACTGGTCTGTAGTTCCCCGGGTCTTCCTTGTTTCCCTTTTTGAAAATAGGGGTTATGTTTCCCCTTTTCCAGTCGGCAGGAACCTCGCCAGACTGCCACGACTTCTCAAATATGATGGCTAGTGGCTTCGCGACTTGATCTGCCAGTTCCCTCAGGACCCGCGGATGTATCTCATCAGGTCCCATGGACTTGTGCACCTTCAGGTTCCTCAGGTGGTCTCTCACTTTATCTTCATCTACAGTGGGCGGTGCTCCGTTTTCCCAATCCTCTCCTTTGCAATCTGCGTCTTGGGCAGTGCGGCTGCTGTCCTTGTCTGTGAAGACTGAGGCAAAAAAGTCATTGAGTACCTCAGCTCTGTCGCTGTCCCGGGTGACCAGTTCTTGCGTATCCTTCCGGAGAGGGCCTACATTTTCCCTAGTCTTTCTTTTCTCGCTGATATACCTATAGAAGGATTTTTTGTTTGTCTTAATGTCCCTGGCCAGATTTAGTTCTAGCTGGGCTTTAGCTTGTCTAACCCGCTCTCTAGCTGCTCGAACGATTCCTCTGTAATCCTCCCAGGCTACCCGCCCCTGTCTCCACTCCCTATAGACCTTCTTTTTTCTTTTGGTCACTTCCAGGAGCTCCTTATTCATCCACGCAGGCCTCCTGGCTTTTCTGCCTGCCTTCCTCTTTGTAGGAATGCATTGCTGCTGTGCTTGGAGGAGGTGGTCCTTGAATATTAACCAACTTTCTTGGACCCCTCTTCCTTCCAGCGCTTCATCCCACGGCACCATACCAAGCAGATTCTTCAAGAGGCCAAAGTCGGCTCTCCTGAAGTCCAGGGTCATCAGTCTGCTGCGCACCTTCTTCGTTGCCTTGAGGATTTCAAACTCAACCATTTCGTGGTCACTGCAGCCCAGGCTACCCTTGAGTTTGACCCTGTCAACCAGCCCCTCCTCATTAGTAAGAACAAGGTCCAGCATGGCTCCTCTCCTCGTCGGCTCCTCAACCACTTGGAGAAGGAAGTTGTCCTCAATGCAATCCAGGAACCTCCTGGATTGCCTGTGCCTGGCTGTGTTATCCTTCCAACTGATGTCAGGGTGGTTGAAGTCACCCATGAGAACCAAGGTCTGTGAACGTGATTCCCCATCTTCATCAAATACCACTTCCCCCAAAGTGTAGTTCATAATTAAAAATAACTGAAAGAAAATAATGAAATCACCCCTGTGGTTGGCTGTCAATCTGTTTTTCAAGCTGAAGATCTCTGGGGCTAATACTCACTTTCAACTACTGAGCACCAACAGGCATATTCACTATTTTGGGAAAATAAAAAAGTAATGGGAGAGAAGTGCTACAAAATATACACAATAAGTCTGGGTACCTTAGCTTACAGTGCTAAAGCCGCAAGAGCCCAAGGAAGTTAATTCAGGCTGAAAATGCTGTCCTTAAGTCACCTGGCTTTTTTATTTCCAATGACTTAAGAACAGATGGCCAGCCTCAATCCAAAATGTCTTTCTTTTCTGAGTTTGATTCAGCCCCACAGTACAATTTGTAAGTCATTTTTCCTGATTAGTTTTAAACATTCTGCAATGGAAGAATGAGCTTTGATCTGCTTTCAGGACATTTACATCTTTTGTATGGTTGCTCTTACACAAAATGTAAATTGATGTTATGCAAGATAGGCTATGGTAATTATGATTATTGTAATTGGTTACAAAATGTGAAAAGAAGAAAGCAGGAGTGGGAATTAGAAAGTAGAGCAAGATGGAGAATCTCAGCTTCTAGTGTTAGTGTTATAGGATACAGAATGTGCACTTGGCTTGAAAAAACCTCCAGATGCTTGTCAATGAAAAGTGAAAACAGGAAACGGAAAATCTGGGAGATCTTAAAGATAGATGTAAAGGGAGTGAGTTTTGAAGACTGAAAAGATCAAAAGGAAGTAATTATTAAAATTTTGACCAGCATGTCCAAAGTTCCTGAATAGAGCATGAGGAGATATATATCCTATAAATACAAGTAAGAAAGTTTTCGGAACTTTTAAGGAAAGGAAATTGTAATTAGGTCTGGAAATCCAATCAAAATTCAAGGAATAGCTTCTCGTTCCTCAAAACACCTTTCAGATAGACAGATTTCAAGATTAGAAGAGATCATTAAATCATGCTGCCTTACACCCCCTCATAGAGTAAGTCAAAAACTTTCAGGTAGACTTGTTCCTACCACAGGCTTTAAACCAGTATGCTTTAAAAGCAGCCTTAAAGTATTTTACATTTGAAGCAAACACGTAGTGTTTATGAATATTTTCTTCATCAGGGGAGAGATAGGAAGCTATTCTCACCCTTTTAGTTAAGTAGCAACTTTGGGGTTTAAACTGAAAGCTCTGTCGTCTTACATCCTCTCTGTAACCTCTGGAGAGAAAAGACTTCACCATTGACTGTGCTGGAGCTCAGGGAAATAAGCTGTCTAGCTTAGCTGCCAGTCAAGGGGGGAATGAAGGCCTTCCCATTGACAGCATTTTTGTAACTAATGTAATCACTTACAATTTAATAACAATTAGATAAACTGCCAGTGGGCATACTTTGCAAAGTCTATTTTATCTTTTCCAGTTTTCCTAATGTGGATTAACTATGAAAATGGAAGTATCAGAAATCCTAGAGTGACTACCTACTTGTTTATTTAGACAACTTTGGCTCCTACAGTTGGATTTTTGGTCAAGGTGATGGATCTGCAGGGAGTAGAAGAGTTGCATGCTCAGCTCAAGCCATAAATGTCGTGAAAGCAATGAAAATCCTTCAGAGTTAGATTGAATACTGCAATTCAAGAGACACAGTGAATGTAAATCACATTCATTGTCAATCCAAATGTTTTCTCGGTTAGCTAGACTTACTCACAGGGAATTTTATTCCTTCTAACAAAAACTGTTACTTAACTAAACTTCCAATATCAGGATAGAAAGTGGTAAACTGCAATATATAAAGAGCAAGATCCACACTAGGATTTCTCAGCAAGAATGTTAAGGAACAGGTTTGCTAAATGTTCTTGAATGTATCTCTTTGGTTCAAAGAACTCAGTTAATTTGTACCTGGTATATAGTGTTTGCTTGATCTGCACCCCACTGATATTCATTGGGTGGAATCAATCATTGGGTGGAACAATGCAGGAGGTCCAACACGAGCCACTTTCTATCACTGCTGACACTGCATCCTCTCAAACAGTCCAAAACACAAAGAATAGCTGCCACTGTGAGTTCCTTGAGTGACCTACAGTTCAGTCACCTTTCCTGCATATATTGTTAATTTTTACTATTACTGTATGCCCAATTACATTTCCAAAAAATCACATCATCAGAAACATCAGAATGATGAAGTTATAAAAGTTTTTAAAAATGCACCATGAAGTACATGTTAATCTTGGGTAAGAGGCCACAAGGTCAAACTAACATTGCATATTTAGGAAATTGTTCAAGTACATAGACAGCTGTGTCGATTAGAAGATGGAGGCTAATGGACCTTAACATTTAGCTGCTTTTGTTCTCTTGTTACATTTTTTCTATGTCACATAGGGAGTTTGCCGGACAACTTTTCATCTGTCCCAGGCTGTTGCTTGTTACAGAAGTCCCCACCAAAGGTACTTTGAGTCCTGATTCACACTAGGCAGGTGGTGACATTTTGTCATCTCAAATTCTACCATCTTCAGGAAGACACAAATGCGAATTTATGCGCTTTTTCTGAATCAGGTTGCTTTCTTGTATCAGGAACTTTAAGTATAATTTAAGTCAGATTTCTCAATGTGGATTTAATAGCAGTTATGGGGGAGGAAGCAAAACCCTCATGCACTTCTTTGAAAATGGAGTCTCTTAAAGAAGTCTCTAAATCAAAGTGTTTGACACATCCTGCCATACATGTGACATAATCATCTGTCAGAATGCATTAGTGGAGTGATGAATTATGTACCAGTGCCTTCACTGTAGCTAACATTAGAGTCTGATTCTTACTCTAGTTTCATATATTATTTTTCTACTTCAAGAAAAGAAACAAAACCCCTGCTTTTCCCTCCCCCACAAAACCCCATAAAGCCAACAGAATAAGATGTTTTTACAGTTGAGTCTTTTTTTTTTTTTACATTTTTTTAGGAGTTCTCATTTCAGGCCTAGATTGGTGTTTTGATTTTAGATACTAAAACAACTTTTAATTGTAGCTGTTAACTGTACCGAAAGCATTAATTAGTGAGAACAGTGTAGGAAAATGTGTGAAGGCAGTCAAAGTGCCTTTATTTTTAAAATAAATACAGATGAGCACATTTGTATGTCAGCTTGTTTCCTTCTTTAAAAGCCCTGGGTTTTTACTGCGAAATAATAGTGAAACAATTCCATCAAATGGATTTCACAAAAGGCATCTTGACAGAGAGGCCAGTAAATATGTTCATTACAGGTCTTTGTTCCATGGCAGAGCTTAAAGGCTGAAACCGAGGGCAGGGCCCCACTTAGACTATCCGTTGTATAAACAAGTAGAAAGGCAAAGTGGTTCCCCGAAGAGCAAATAAAACAAGTTATGGAAGGAGATAGTGAGAGATGCCCAAAGCCACATGCAAAATTGGTAGGAGACTAACAGATTAGAAGCCCGTTTTTCTCGCTGTCCCTGTCAGACATTTTCCAGTCTCATGGTCATAAAGGCGACCTCAGTGGACTGATTTTGGCACTGGCAGTGTTAGAGCTTTCCATGAGGGAAATGGACACCCCTTCAAATAACCTCGTTGTCTGGGCAAAGCATTTACACCACATGCAGATACACACACACAGACACACAGTGTGGCAGCCTCAACATGCAGCTGTTTTGTCACATTAAAACGGAAAAAATAGATGCAAATGTGTACAGAAACACTTTACTATAAATTGGAGTTCCAGCTCCCATCGTCCTAGTGACACAAATAATGCGCCTTTCTCTCTGCTGTTATCCCACAGACACCTGTCTTGTAGACACGCAAAAAAAGTGAATAATCTCCCTGTTGCTGCTGAGTCACTGTCAGTGTAACACTTGCCTACATATTTAATGAATCACAATAATGTGGCAGCGCTAGTGGGAGAGCAGAACGTGCTGGGGATAGCTGGAGGTGTATGTGTGGAAATAATGTTCCTGGGCGTATTCTTGAAGCAAAGATTTCAACTCTGACATATGTAGGAAAGAATAGCTTAACAGACCAAAGAAAAGTCATCCATCTATTCAGGTGTGGACAGTTGTGGACAAAAAGAGAGACGCAAATTATGGATAAATACTTCCAATCCAAACCGCAGGTTACACCTGTCTTTCGCAGCATGGAAAAGGGAAGGAGAGAGAGGAAAAAGGAGGCAGCACATCAAAGCCATCCTGCTGAATTAGGCATTGCTAGAGAGTATTCCCGAGGAGAGAGTGCTGTGTTTATGAAACAGATGGAGTGAACTGACTATTCTTTGCAGTCTCTAATTTTTGCTTAAAGTATATTGTATAGACTTACGTGAAGGAACAGGAAAAGGACATGCTTGGGTGACTGGCTCACCATCCAAATATACTGGGCATATTGCAGTGAACTGGCAGTTTCTCTTTGCCTGGCTCCATGAAGAAGACCAGGGTGGCAGTTTTAATAATATCTAGTATTCTCATTGTACACTTTTAGAATATTTATTAATCTAAAGTTTCTCAAAAGGCCTTAAACAGATGCTTGCCGTTGCATAGCATATCATAAATCATAAAAACAGCAGTAATCCTATTTTCAGCTGGTAGCAAGCCTGCGTGAGAGGATTTGCATTGGCTTCTTGGGCAAGAAGGGCCTGTGACCACCATGCACTGTGACTTACTTGGTTTGAGCTGCAAGAGACTGCAAAAAGAGACTGCAACTTCTAAGGTGATTTGTAGCTTTGAAACCGAAAAAGTATCCATATATTCTGGTATTGCTGCTCTGACAGAATAACAGTGTCTTTTCAAAATCACCTGGCCAGTTTTCACAAGTTTCCCACAAATTAATGATATTTGTTATCCTTCTTTAATTCCAACCATCTGGAGTCAGATTATAAGGAGAAAAAGTAGCTTAAACAAAAAAAAATCTTGAAAGGAAATTTGAACTCATAAGCCAGAGTAACTTGAAAATCCCAAAGTGAAACATATATTTATTTTAAAATCTCCTAATATCATTGTTTTTAGGTAACTGGGTATGACAATAGTCCAGTGCTCAAACAGGGCCACTTTGCAATATCCATTTGGATTGAAAGAAAGAAAGTGGAAGCATGACTACATTCTGCTGGGAGCTGACTAAGGCGATCCTGGCTTCTGGACTGAACTCACAGCTCTGACCTGTGTTTGACATAACACAGTCATTTTACAATTATTTAAAACAGGAATGAGAAAAATACCCAGTTGAACTGTGGCTTTGCAATGTTGCAGTGACCACCTATCTAGTGGAATTTTTCCCAGGCGGTCTTGTAAACTTTATTGGCTAAGCTGCATTAACATGTAACTGGGGAAATGCTTAGTGGTAGTAAATGAAATGTGGGGAAATGTAGATATATCATTTTTTTTGTGAACCACACTATTTATTATTACAGGCATAAAGTCTGAAAATGTTAAAATAGCCCATATATTTTCCTCAGACAGTCTTGGATTAGTAGAATGACATTCACAACAAGGACATTTTTACTGCTGAACATAAACTTCATGGATTTGGTTGTTTGCAGTACGGCTTTTTTTAACAAAACTAAACAGCAAACAAGGCTGTAACCACGTTGCTGCATCAACCAGAGGGTACATTAGATAGGAAAGAAACAGCAGCCAGATGGAATGTAAAGGAGAGTTAACCTGTTAAGAGTGTTGACTTGTATTTATAGAGCCTGCCTAGAATTAGTAGTAATGAGATGAGGGAACTTAAACAGTTTGGCTTTACAGTATGCCTCCTTATTTAACCAATATTCATATCCCATATATTGTCTCATATTGGCACGGCCATATCAACAGTTTACTAGCACCTGAGGACAGTGCCTTGCTCCATTTAAATAATCAAAACTCATTTCTCTCTGTCACCCCCAGTAATCCTAAATGTATAGCTTGGAAATATTCCTGTTTCTGCGTTGTCCTATCTCTGTGTAGCACAGGTCTCACATTCTCCGTTTATTTTTCCAAAACTGACTTCAAAAAAAAAAAAAAAAAAGGCATTTTAACACTATCACTCTCAAATGGCTTGAATTTATAAGGCAGCAAAAGAGCACCATGTACAAATACAAGTTTCGCACAACCCCGGGTACAATGATGCTTCAGAGCTCAGTCCGCTGCTCAGCGGGTCCAGGCTCATTCTCTTCTCAGACAGCAGATGTTGCGAAGCTCAGGCTCCTTGTAGGTTGCCAGTACAGCCAGACAGGGACTGACAACAGGGTGATATATAATATGTGCACCACAGAGCATTATACATTAACATTAGTGGCAGTTCTAACCAGAGGTGACAAGTATAAGTGTCCCAAGCCTACCTATGCACACTACAAACTTAGCATGTACTTTTGAAGTTAAGATAGCCAGAGCTTTGTCCAGCTGCAGGATCCAACACTTCAGCCTTAATTTGGCATCCACTCATCAGGTAGTTATATCCAGAAGGATTGTCACATCAATCTGATTTTATAAGCCTCGCCTTTCTGACAGTCACCTTCCCCAACACTTCTCCAAATTTCAGTGTAAGCAGACCTGTGAAGTCTCACACTTGGGGAGCGAGAAACACAATGCCAGGTTTGTGACGAGCACTGTAGCACCGGCTTTGCACTTAGTCTGTGACGCCACACCGCAGTTAGAGCCAGATCCGTGCAGCTGTATCTGCCCCATGACATTGCGCCTGTGGAGGAAACTGGTCAGCAACTGTGAAGCAAGAGCGTGGCTTTTTGAGATCCTTTCGGCAGCTGAGCCCCTTGGAAGGCACATGCCCTCGTCCCTACCACATCATGTGCCTTTCTCCCCTTTTCACATAGTTTAACATATCAAGAGTAGGTGAGGAGAGGAGAGGAGAGGAGAGGAGAGGAGAGGAGAGGAGAGGAGAGGAGAGGAGAGGAGAGGAGAGGAGAGGAGAGGAGAGGAGAGGAGAGGAGAGGAGAGGAGAGGAGAGGAGAGGAGAGGAGAGGAGAGGAGAGGAGAGGAGGAGAGGAGTCTAATTATCAATTAAAGCTAGTATATAACTTGTTCTGTGCTTTGAGCATGTCTGCTGTCTGCCAAATTGACAGGCATTTTTGGCCCAATTAAAGCCATTTCAGCCTATTATTAAGCAGAGAGGACCATCTTGTTCTGCCCCAGTTATTGGTTGTTAGTCCTTCTTTTTCAGACTTCTGTACAGGCCACTTAGATGTCGGTTGTTGGGTTTTTTTCGATGGGAACAGTAATTCCGAAGTTTACCTGCCAGGAATATACAGTTTTGGAGGAAAACTGAGAGTCTTCACCTTACACAAACTGAACTACTGAGAGCTGTCAAACAGGAGTGTGATGAAGTTAGAAGATCAGAAGTTTATTAGATACTAGTATAAAACTTAGTGTATCTTGATGAAGAAAATGTATTGGCAGAATAGGCAGCAGTTGAAATACATCAAGTAAAAATTGTACCTTTACTGTATTTAACAAAAAAAAAAAGTCTGTCTTAATTTTAAAGTCTTAGAACTGTTTCTGGAGGTTAAGCTGTGCAAGAACAATTTGTTCTTTTTTAATGAAAAAAATTATTTATATATATTGAGGACATAAACCCATGTTTCTTCTTAAATGGCTTTCATATGTAAATATACAAAATGGAGGTCAAAAAAGCCATTAAAGAAAAAGAAAACATCATGTCTAGCTCTAGTGTAAAGAAATAAAAGTTAATTGATAATTAATAGAAGAACCTGGAAACACAGCTATTTCAAATGGGCAGTAGCTCATAATGTTTTCTCTGTGATTCAATTTACGACTCTTGTGTGACTGGTATTGCTTTTTTACATTTTACCTAATCAAGTAATACTGAATAGTTTTGTGCAATCGCAGTACCTGAAGGATTAAAAAGGAGACTCTGCTACAAATTCTAGATAAGCAGACAGTGAAATTAATATGAATTATTTAACAGTTAGAAAATTCGGATTGACCTCCTACTGTCAGAAGAAAGGTAGATAATTTACAAAGTTATATAGTGTGTGCCTGCAGTGGGTTTATCTAAGCGTGTTACTAACTGCTTGTATAGCTGCTTGAAGGAAAATCTACCATAATCCTGTGCATGTAGAGTTAGACTAAACAACATATACTGGATCCTAATATCTCACTGAGGTTGGGAACACTCAACCATAACTCGTTTACCAATGTAGGACATGATGGTCACTGTAATACCCTTGGGACTGCTTCAAAGTTTGCTGAAATTAGTGAAAGAAGCTCCACCAGCCTCATGAAATTTGATTTCAACTGACTGGGTTCTGCAGTTGAAATTATAAATCATCACAACATGGTATTTAATCGTTGTATGATTATTTAATTGTCAGTCCTGTAATCATTACGTGTATAGTATGGTTATCAAGGCTAATCTATGTCCGTTCATCTAGTCATGCCTTTCACTTTAAAATTCAAGTGCATCTATAAATTTTACCAAAAAATCCAGTTAACCCAGAGGTGCATTACAGCACTATAAAATATAAAAACCCAAAGTTGTCTAAAAAATGCACTTGAGTACAACAGGCAATGCTTGTGTTTGCTCTTAGTCATCTGAGTGACACAAAATGCTGTTTGAAATACAGTGTTCTAGCCCACCACCAAGGTTAATGTGCACACTCACGCCTCACCAGATTTCTACGTGACTGCCTCTACATACTAAATGATAGGTCCTTTGCATTTTCCAGGCATTACAATCCATCAATTCCAGCTCTGCATCTGGCCTCTGTTTTGCAAGCCTGGACATTCTTGACTATTAGCTGTACTGTGTCTTTATTAATCATATTGGCTATCAACTTCTTAGGTCAAAATCACATTGATAACTGCGGTGACAAATTGTGTTATTATGCAGACCCGAGAGAGAAAAACCCATTGCAGAAAGATTGTAAGCTAAACTTTACTGATCTTTGTATTCAGTTGTCACCATTTAATTGTTTGGGGACTGATCCTTAATCTTTTGCCCGATCTCTTCCTGCTACTCACACACACTTCAACTTTTTTGGTTTTTTTTTCCACTTTCCAGAGTGGAAAAAAAACCCTAATTTCTTTATTACATGGTTTGTTTGGTTTTTTGCTGACCCATACTAGTTGTCTTTGGTGGAGAGGAAGGACTACTGTTTCAAAGGATCACACTGCAATCACAGCAGCTGTTTAAATCACACAGCCCTGGTTAAATCCCTTTTTTATCATTTGTTCATAGTAGCTCCAAACCAGTTCCTGCCTCTACCATGTTCAGAGAAGCCATGAATGTTAATCTGTAATGATTTTGATCTGGCACTACTGTTTGCATGGATAAAAAATTCTTGCCCACAAACAGGATCATTTAGAAAATGAATATGAAAGGGACACATTCTAAACAAATTCAGATTTTATTTGGGGAGAATATTTTAGGCCACCAGAGATATTTTCTGAATTCTAATCATAGTTGAATGCAGCCTTTCACAAGTAAATCACAACTAAGTGAAATAGTCTATTTAAGAAAATCAGGAAAGAATATAGCTGAATTGTACTGCCTAACTCATTAATAAAAATAAATATATGGAATATTTATGGACATGGAGAAGGTTGGGACAAAATCATGCTGTCAGATTTTATTTAGCTAAACTTTATTTAGCACAAGCACTCCCAGGGTTTTGATTCGCAGGAGATACAAGGCCAGCAACCAGAAATTCTTGTGTGCCAGTTCTGATTCTCTAACTCTTGGCAGGTAAATTGCCTGTGATTGAGTTAATGGCCACAAATTCAAAAGAGGTATTTCCTCACTTCCCTGGGGTAAATCAGTTAAGAACTGGGAAGAATGATTAGTCAGGATTTTACTTGAGGAGTGCTTTGACTACAAAACTATTCTGTCAGTGATGGCGTTGTTTAATATGAAAGGAATGACAAGCAGATTTGAATAAATCAGACTCTATATGTAATCATACCTTTGGTATCTAAGAAATGTAAACCCTTGAAAATCTGAAAAAAGATATTTCAGTTGCAAGATCTGTAGATGGAGTACTGAGAGAAAAAAATCAGTGATATAATCAGTCACAAAAAAGTTAAGAAATAAAAGTATGAAAGAGACTGTGTTAATTAGATGCCATCACAAACCAGGAAATTATTGGAAAGATTATAGGATTACAGATCTTTTTCTTTCAGGACAGCTTTTTTAATACTTATGTGATGTAAAAGCTATTCAAATGCTTTTGATAGTGCACATTTGGTCATAATCAATATCACCCTAAAGTCAGTTTAGAGGCAACTTCAGGTTTTGTGGGTTTTACTTTTCCATTAGGTGTGATTTTTGCATTTCTTAGCTGAAAACAGTCTCATCAGTTTCCAGTTAATTTCACTCTCCATTTCTTCTGCACCATTCACACCGACATGGTTTCTGGTTAGCAAATACTGCAATGAAATATCAATTTTGAAGTTATTATTGCAGAATATTCACAGAAAGCACATTTTGAATTAATAAGCACTAGCGTTTATTTTAGAAATGTGATTCTGGAAGTTATATTATAATATGCAATCAAGGAAAATAAAATCAGGCATTCAAATAATATAAGGTACCAAGAAATCATGAGCTTATCCTTAAAATAATCAATTGTTTGAAATACATAAATATTTAAATATTGGTTACCTATATTTGCCTCTCACTTTCTCAAAAAATCTTTGTCCCACACTTTCATACTGTTTCAGAGTCATATGGCCTATAAGTGTACATTTAAAAAAGAGTATTAAAAAGTTACAGTCTAAAATAGTAACTTGGTTCCATGAGCCTACATTTTAAAAGCAGTAAATGGTGGTCCTTGCAACACTTAATGTCTCTGTGTATAATTTTAAAGGGTCTCTGAGCTTCTCACAAACAAAACAGATCAAGAATTAGTCTGTAACTAATTTGCTATAATTTATTTGTATACATTTTTGTAAACAGACCAAAAGGTTCTCAGGCCTGTTCTTACTGCGAAACTAAGTACGAGAAACTGCGTCTAATTCCCTCCTGACTTATGATTTATTGGAGACTTTCCTTGCACAGCAGCATTAATACGTCTCAATTTGTGTCACTACCCACCATGCATGTAACCATGTCTGTAGCTTTTTTTAAAATACGAGGCTTTTTCCCCACTGTAAAGTAAAGCCTCGTAACTGAGTTGTAATAAAAACTGAAGAAACCCAGACGATTACAAAGTATCCCCAATTCACTCTTTTAGATAAAATCTCATATTATTTCTCTTTCAGTGCAGCATTTTCTTTGTAGTCATATTTCAACCAATGCTATCCATATCTTTCCTTGAAAACAATAAAAAAAAAATCTGAGAGCCAGGGAATAAAGACAGTTAGAAAGAAAAGGAACTGTTAAGATGTGAGGACGAAATGGAAAGTTTTCCAAGGATTTTTCTAAAGGAACTAAAAGCAAAGTCAGAAAATTTAAATCCTCACCCCTTTCTTCCCTTGCACCTCATTAGATCTACCAGGTACCCAAATCCTATATCCACCCCTTCCCAAATGCGGGAGGTGTTCTTCTAACTAACTTGGAAGACAGGTTTCAGATACTAAGCATTTCTGATGCAAAAAGTGTGCAGACACGTTGTCATCTTAAATCTTATAAACAGTGCATGTTTGAGTCTAACCATAGCTTAAGTAATTAGAACAGTCATGGTAAGTTTGGGGATATGGATTCCAGACTCCAGGTCCAGGACAAATCAATATGGGATGGTCCTCTTTCCCCTAACGCTCTCCCATCCTCCAACTTTTTCCATCTCTAGGAACTTCCTGAGCCAGATGTGTATTTCACAGAACGCAACAAATCTATCCTCCCTGAGATTGTCCAGTTTACTCTTGAGCCTGTGTAATCTTTCACAGGCATTCACCTGTTGCACGATGAATCACCTTCTTCGGTGTGCTCTGAAGCAGGCTCCTACCAGCTTTATTTGATTCCCCCCAGATTATGTGTTGGTAGAGACAGTGACTAACAATTCCCTACCCACCTTCTCCATGCCACTCACGATTCTGCAGTACTTCCTTTATATTATTATACACCCCTCATTCAGCTCTTTTCCTGGCTGAAGAGGCTTTATTTGCCAATTCCTTCTTCCCAGTATGGAAGCCATTCCATACCGTTCATCCTTCTCTTTGAGGTTACACATTTAAAAAGTACCACCATTTAAAAAGGGCCACCCTTCTTTAAAAAGACACACTAGAATTGAGAAAGGTTGAAAGAATATTTAAGGTGCAGATAAAACATGTATTTGTATAGCAGCAAAATGTCCAAGACTATCATTTGATATATAAGATTCAGATTTTTTTCTCCTGTTCATCACTTCACGTTGATTTCCAGTGTTTTTTTTTTTATTGTTTTACCAGTCCCTTAGTCTCAAATTGTTTTCAATCTGACCTTGTTCTTATTACTTTGAATAGCTTACTAATACTGGGAAACTTCTTTGTCCCATTCTTTTTTCCAGTTCTTTTTATGATTTTGTCGAACTGCACAGGTCATAGCAGAGATCCCTGAGGAACCCCACCAGTGATTTCCTTCCAAAGCTCAGCATTTATTCCTTCCTTTAGATTTCAGTAAAATAGTGATTACACTCTTTTAATAACACTTCAATCTCTTGCCCAGAGAAGCTGTGGCTGCCCCATCCCTGGAGGTGTTCAAGGCCAGGTTGGATGGGGCTTTGAGCAGCCTGGTGTGGTGAAAGGTGTCCCTGCCCATGGCAGGGGGATAGGAACTAGATGATCTTTAAGATCCCATCCAACCTAAACCATTCTATCATTCTATGATTATATTCTGTAACCTGGAGCTTGGGCAACCAGGTCTGATACAGCTTGCCTGTTTAGGGCACTTTGCTAAATTCTCGTAGGTCTTCCTAGCTGACCCTACACACTTCCAACATCAGTCACATGGCCTTTCCTTCTCCCGTTAGTTTAATTTGTAATTTTATTTCCTTTGGGCAGCACTGACAGGAAAGTGCACATCCTATGCTATAGCCAGCAAAAGCCTATGGAATATATTTTGGAATATACTTTCATGCGAGCTAAATCACACGACGTCTGGAAACGTAACATGAACAATGTCAGCTTCTTTGTGGCAAGCTGTCTTGCAGTGGTGGGAATAACAGAATGCTAGGCTATCACTGCTGTAAATCAAGTAAGCAGCAGGTAAATGCTACAAAATTATACTATGTTTTTCAGCATTCTGTTGATGAAACTTGTTCTTTCTCCTTGTAGTTGTCCAGCCTTTATTAAGCAAGGCATAATTGTAATTGTACTTCTGTTGTCCCGCTGATCTGTTTTTTTTAACTTTGAAAGAAATAAGCAAAACTAAAATACATTGTTCTCCTGCTAGAAAGCAATTTTCTGTTGCTATGGGCAACAAAGCTCTGTTTACCTAATGGGTTGTTTTGCTACAAAGGGGAAAAATATCCCCTGGGGATCAATACAAATTGTGCCCTGTACTATCATGTCTTATGACTAAGACAAGCAGAGAAGCTTCCAGAGGGTTATGAACTTCAGTTACCAGAAAGGGTTAATTTTTTATCCGTCCTCTTCTTCCCATCTTCCATTTCCCCAAAATGAGTACATACAAGTTACTTCTTGTACTGCAGCATGTTTTATCACAATGCTGAGTTGTCACCGAAGGTTTTACTGACTGGTATATTTTCCTATTATACTGTTTCTCTAAGAGGGATCATAATGAGAACAGAGAATGGCACAATATTAATTCATTTGCATTATAACAATGGGAATGAGAACAGAAAAGCACATTGTCTTTCCATTGTCTTGACAATACGATGGGTAGAAGGAGGCCAAAAATAGCCTGAAATGCCCCACGACAATCCCATGAACAGAATGAGCAACAAGAAATTATGCATTATACTTCATACTGCTCTTGAAAGCCAGCAATGGTGGTGTTATGAAGAGGTGACATATCAACCATTTGTTCTTAGGCTATGGCTATGTGACTGAGTGTGACTTAGAGCAGCTTAGCAACTTATCTCTTCACAGCTGTGCTGCCTTTCTGGCCTTTTGTACATGTTTTTAGCTCTCTCATTTATGAACCAGGATGTGATTAGAGTTTCTGACAGCTGCATCAACTAACCTGTTTTGCCCCACAACCAGAAGGGGTCGGGAGCAAGCACTGAGTCAGCTGTGGCATTTCAGCTGATAAGGGGCAACAGCTTCAATCATTAAGATTTCCTTGGCTTGGCTACCAGAAAAATCACAGCTAATATCAACAACTCGATTTGTTTTATCTTTTACAATCACTGAAACAGCCACAGATGTATATCTACAAAGGGGCTTCCTGCCATTTTAGTTACCTAATAGGTAACTCCAGATCTTTATAGTACCTTGTTTTGTAGGTGTAGCCTGTGGTCTGTAATTCCATGCGAAGTTTTGCAGCTATGAAACCTGAGTAGATGGCAGGTGTGGAAAGGTGTGGAAGAACTTACCGGGCATATCTGAGGGGTCTCTCAAACCAAGGGACTATATCTTAGCACACTGACTTATACGTTAATGCAGAACCATGAAAGTCTGATGTCTTATTTGGTCTACAGTCTATGTAACCAAATAAAATATGTTGTAACATTCTATAGACTGCTATATAATTTTAATTTTAAAACTTGCTTTTTGGTGCAGAAGAATTTATTTGTGGTGTTGCTGTGCTTTCAATAGATTTTTTGGAAGGTCTCTCATTTTTTTACCACCACCACTTCTTTGCACTTCTTTGCGGGATTCCGTGATGCTTTGTTTTCTGAAGAGTATTAAAACTATCATCTCTTTATTTTTCACAGTAGTCATGTGATAGAATTCTCATTATTTTAGTTGTATTTATAATTGTTAATACTCCACTACACAGAGTTAATGATTAACTGGCTAGTACAGAAAACAGAATGGAGGAAATCAATATTAAATCAGAGGAATAAAATAACCTGAGTGGCTCACAAAACCTGCAAAAGAAAGCAAACAGAAACTCAGGTGACATGATGATGAATGCAGTGTAATAGCAGAGAATAGAAGAAAAGGCTTATAGCTGTCTCCCCCTACACTCCCATTTGCAGTGTTAAAATTAGAGCATGCTGCTGTTACAAAGGATGGTGTTCTCAGTACAAGACTGAAATACTTACTAGTGGTTAGTTAGCTGGAAACCAAGCAGCTCCTCTAACCCCTTAAAAGGAATGGTAATTTCTGTCCTCTGTGTGTCCTCAGGCCAGACCAGCTCCTAAAATACATCCAGGCAGTCCTGATTCTGTTCAAATTATATTTGACCTCATAAGGTGCAACTCAAGAGACTGGAAACACAAATAATGCAGGTCTCCACAAGCCAAATCTCTCCTCTTTGTCTTACTGCCCTGTCCCAAAATCAGTGACTGCGAGGAGTACAACCACCAGCAGACTACAAGAATGCCACTCTATGTTGGTATTTTCTCAGTGTTGGAAGAATTCACGAACAACTATATGTTTCCAGATTTATGTAGGAACAAAGTAGGCTGGAAAATGTTATTTATTAAAAATGTCCTCCTTTTCTAGAACCAAAAATACAGCAATGTACGCACACATATCTTATTGTCCCAACAACTCAGACACAAAAACACTCCACCATAGTATAATTAAAACCATTAAGAAATATTTAACAAGCTGAAGTGTAAGCGGTACGAGTGCATGAAAAGAGGTTATTTTTTGAAAGTTTATCAGACTTTCAGGGCAGAGGAAAGCAACCATGAAGGATAAAAGTTTTCAGCAAAATCAATATGCATAACCGAGCCCTTCCCATAGGGTTATCACCTGGAACAAAATGTTACATCACAGCTTTCAAGTTAATTTTTAGCAATTTAGTCTTTTTGTGTCTGTTGATAAAGCAAGAAAGACCATAATTCTTTCAGCTTTGAAGAGTCACTGCAATAGGTAGGTACTACTGCTTAAAATATAGTGCTGTAAACATGGATGTTCCAATAGTAGAAGTGGTTTCCTGTCACAGAAAATTGCAGTCATTGATTTTCACCAAGTTTGGACTGAGAACTGAGACCTCTTTTTTAAGGAAACAGTATTGTTAAATTTCTTAGACTTCTTAAAACTTAGACAGAAGAGTACTTTTTTCTGTTAGACTCTCAACGTTACATATGGGCCTCTACAGAAGTACAAACAGAAGATGCCCATAAATATTCCATCAATACCAGACATCTCTAGGCATTCTGGGCAACTTTTTTGGTTTAATCCCTATTTATGTCATCACACCAGCACCACACAATTCTTTCAAACAAATACTTCCCTTAAAATTTTCAGATGCCACAGAAGAAGAAAGGGCAGCCATGCGTATCAAACACTAACCATCAGGAATGATGTGCTGTTTTGTGTTTGTTTGTTTCAAAAAAATGCATTTTATTATCTCTTACTGTCTCAAGAGTACCAAAATGAATTAGCAGCCTAAATCTGTTCACTTCCCACGCGTCTTTCAAGTGCCAGGACACTGCTGCCCGCTGCCACGTACAGCAGGTACAGAACTAGGTGCTCTGAGGGCTCATTGCCAACAGAGAGAGTTGCTGGGTTTTCCTCTTAGCCCTGCCTCACAGCCCTACCAACTCCGTGTACGTCATGTGGATGTAGCAACTTTTTGTAGGTCTTCACCGTAGAGCGCGATTCTTTAGTATGTCACATGCTTACTCCAAAGCTTTTGCGTAGAAGGAATTCAAAGCTAATTTCACTTCATGCATTAAATAGGAGTCTTGTGATTCTTGCTTCACAAAAATCTCAGAGACTCACTGAAGTTTGGATAATTCAGCTGTGTAATGTCTGTTCCTTATGTTCCTGTGTGTGCTTCTTACACCTTTAGTGCTGAGGGTGACTCACCGCCCGAACACAGCTGGAGTGAGAAAAACGGGTACAGCCAGGGGACAAAAATCAGGTTTTCACCCTGCCCAGCTGCAGGGCTGTTCTGTGCTCACATGGTATGCACAGCTACTTGGCAGGGCTTTTATTGTAGCACGTGGCTGTGCCAGGCATAACAGATTGTGACACGCTGTCACATTAAAGCCAGTGACCTGTATAGCAAAGTTCGTGTCAGGGAAGCGAGTGCAGTGAGCATCTCTGCACTCTCTCCCCCGGCAAGAGGTTTGGTTGCTGGTGTTGGAGGTCAGCTCTGATGTGGTGCAGCCAAGTAACCTTGCTGACTTGTTTAAGAATGAGGTCTTTTTGCCCTTTGCTCGGGAACTGCATTTAAGCTCAGGGTCTTGCCTGGTCCTTGCCTGAGAAATCATAGAATCATAGAATGGTTTAGGTTGGAAGGGACCTTGAAGATCATCGAGTTCCAACCCCCCTACCATAGGCAGGGACACCTCCCACCAGACCAGGTTGCCCAAGGCCAAGTCCAGCCTGGCCTTGAACACCTCCAGGGACGGAGCTTCAACAACCTCTCTGGGCAACCTGTTCCAGTGCCTCACCACTTTTAAAGTGAAAAACTTCTTCCTAATGTTTAATCTAAACCTGCCCTCTTCCAGCTTAAAGCCATTCCCCCTTGTCCTATCACTACATGCCCGTGTAAAAAGTCCTTCCCCAAATACTGCAAACATGTCTTGGACTTGCTGAGCTTGACCCTGGCTCACAAGCTTGGCTTCCTAGCCAGACCTTGGACTTGCCTCATTGCTATGGACTTGTTTGATTATCTGGACTCTGGGCTGAGCCTGGCTGCCGTCCCCAGTCTGTCCCGCTCGCCTCACTCGGGGGCAGTGGGACTGCCCTTGGTCGGTGAGGCCACTGCCCTGCTGGCAAAGGCAGCTCATCCCCATCCCTTGCTGCTCCCTGACAGTCTGGCCCCTTCTGCACGCTGCTCAAAGCAGCAAGAAAAAAAAAGTAAAAAAAAAAAAAAAAAAGTAAAAATCTTTTACAGTTACACACTGAACCATCTGTATTGGAGATAACAGGGACCTGAAATTAGGACTGAGGTCCCACTGTGCTATACTATTTGCCCAAGGTAGCAAATAACTTCATAAAAAAGAGCAGTTTAAATCCTCTTTAGTCTCTATCTACCTTTTCCTGCCCCATGACGACTTATTAGCTAATGCTTATAGGTCATGGAATGTGTTTGAGATAAAGTGACACCTTCTGGGAAACATCCCTGAATTATCAGAAACAGCTAAAAAATACTATACATATGTATTTAAGCTTTTCACCAAGCTTTTTTTTTAGAAAGAGAGAGTGACTTTGCCTTTTCCTCTGTATCTTGAAAGTATTAATGACATATCAGAAGTGTTGCTATGAAGTGATAAAATAAAGTTGCTAGTTTAAATACTTTGAAACATTTCCAGAATCAACATTGACTTAGAAGGTGAAGCCTGAATTTCTGTCCCAAATCTGATCCAACAAAATATGGCTTTTCCCTCCCCAATAATCAAAAGGTAGATTTTGATGAGCAGTATAGAATGAGTGTAAACATATGCAGATATGAACTTCTACTCATTAAGGAGCGATCATATATTTTGTGTATGCATTTGTGCTACTTTTTAATGTAGAAGTTAACGTTTGCATGTAAAAGTTAGCACTTGTATGACTGATTTTTTTGTAACTATTTATCCCATCATGAACTTGATTCTGAGGATGAGAATCTTTTGCCAAGATCAAGACTTGTTCTCCACACTGAGTACAGAAGAAAACTATGAAAACAAAATCTCTGACTGTCAAACGGTTATGTATAGTTTCAGGTTTTCCACAGATATTTTGAATTATTCTCCCAACTTATGTGTTAACATTCATATTCTATTGTTGTTGTTGTTATTTTTTTTTATTATTATCATTACAAGCAATCAAATAGAACTCACAGTGGAAAAAACTCAGTCACATCAATCTGAAAAATCAATGGTTTAAAATCTATTCTCAAAGGCACCTCTAGCAGGGATAGACAGTTGCACTAGATCACATATTGTACATAAGCAAATAAAAAATATTAGTAAAAAAATATTAGTAAAGTCTGACAAATAAATCATTCCAAAGTTAAGAAACATCGCAGTTAATTATTTTTGTAGCTTTAATTTGATCCAATGAATGTATATATACTCTTTACAGACTGTGACAAATGGAAAGCATAGCTTTTTGAATGGATTCCTGCCTTATTCAGGGCACCAAATAAGCAATGGGAAGTTATTCAATTTTTGCTTTATTCTTGTACCAGTTATTCCTGATGCCTTAAATCGTGTACTCTTTGAACACACCTTCAACAACAGAATTTTTAATTTCTTTGATATTCTGGATTCTGAGTGCATAATAAATGCTAAGTGACTCATTTCACCGTATTTCTTAAGGCACAAAAGAGCCAAAGTACAGATGTATTTTCTTTTTTTATTAATATTTATTTATTTTTTAAATGTAGTTAGTTTACATATAGGTATGTAAGGAACAGATTATACCACACTATAACAGACTATACACATTTTAGTTTGCAGGTCTACATATGTGCCACGGTAACTCTCTATTTGATAGGGGCACACGCCAGTCCTATGCAATGCCTTTCAAACAAAACTGGGTATAGGTCCTAGGTAGAAACTGGATGCTCAAAGTCTCAGAATTGCAGGTCATACATTACACTGTGTTAGATAAGTCCTAGTGTTGCCAAAGAGGTCTAAATCCTGCAAGGGCCCTGTCACAGCTCTCTGTGAGATGGACAGGCTCAGTAAATCTCACGTGCAGAGGATTAGGTGCCTGAGCAAAGGAAGCCAGACAGTAACTGAACAGACCATACACCTTAAGCAGAAAGTGGGAAACGGAGAAGTGAAGAGCGTAGCCTAAGACCTGACCCCAAAGACAGAAGCATTGTTACATTGGTCAAGAATTCACCATTTATTCCATTTTTGTGATTACAAGAAAATTCCCCAACACTGGGGAGCTGACAAGTGGGCAAGTACGCCTTGTTGAAGTGTCAGATAAGGCATCTGTAAAGCACAGAATACCTTCCCCTGTTTTACTGCCTACCTGGGAAGGCAGGCTGCCCTCACTCACTCACCATCGCTCACTTGGGGGTATGACTAACTCATAGCAAAAATGACTAAACTGCTCACTAGTATAATAAGGAGTGTCAACACAGCCTCTTAACATGTCTTTTTTTATTTTTTTTTATTTTTTTTTTACCTTGACCTAGATGGAGGAGCTTCAAAGACTTGTTTGGCAAAAATCCTCCAGCCCAGTTAAGCTCAGCCAGGCACAGAAGTAAGTGAACTGAGAAATAAGTTTATTGCTATGATCAGTGGTGCAGTGATTTCCAATCCAAGGATTAAGTATGCCTCCCTGCAGTTTGTATGGAGGGAATAAAGTTTGTCTATCTGACAAGGAGTTTGGTGTTTTCAGGAACTTGGGCTAAGATGGATTCCTTTCTAATTGCTGAGAGAGATGACAATGAATATTTATGTTTTGTCGCAGCATGACTGGTGGGTTTAAGAGGAATTAGTGTTAATCTTTGGCCCAAAGATCCACTAGGACACGAGCCCTGAACACAGCATTATACGCCAAAAGTATGGTGCATAAATATGGTGTATCTCTATGCCTCAGGCAGACTATACCTTCTCTCAACTCTTTTCTTTCTCCTTGAAATGGATGGGTTTAGCTTTTTGTCTTCCCACAAAAGTGCCTGCATTTGGATACTTGAATTTGATACTTGAATTTAAATCACTTCCAGGCTTGAAGTTCAGATACGGTGGATAAAGAACTGGCTGGATGGTCGCACTCAAAGGGTTGCGGTCAACGGCTCGGTGTCCAAGTGGAGAGCAGTGACGAGTGGCGTTCCTCAGGGGTCGGTACTGGGCCCCGTACTGTTCAACATCTTTGTTAGTGACATGGACAGTGGGGTAGAGTGCACCCTCAGCAAGTTTGCTGATGATACCAAGCTGTTTGGCGAGGCAGACACGCTGGAGGGGAGGGATGCCATCCAGAGGGACCTGGACAGGCTGGAGAGGTGGGCCCAAGCCAACCTCATGCAGTTCAACAAGGCCAAGTGCGAGGTCCTACATCTGGGTCGGGTCAATCCCAAGCACAAATACAGGCTCGGCGGGGAATGGCTGGAGAGCAGCCCTGTGGAGAAGGACCTGGGGGTGATGATTGATGAGAAGCTCGACATGAGCCAGCAATGTGCGATCGCAGCCCAGAAGGCCAACCGTATCCTGGGCTGCATCAAAAGAAGTGTGGCCAGCAGGTCAAGGGAGGTGATTCTGCCCCTCTACTCTGCTCTCGTGAGACCCCACCTGGAGTACTGCATCCAGCTGTGGAGTCCCCAACATAAGAAGGACATGGACCTGCTGGAGCGCGTCCAGAAGAGAGCCACGAGGATGATCCGAGGGCTGGAGCACCTCTCCTATGAGGAGAGGCTGAGAGAGTTGGGGCTGTTCAGCCTGGAGAAGAGAAGGCTCCAGGGAGATCTTATTGCGGCCTTCCAGTACCTAAAGGGGGCCTACAGGAGAGCTGGGGAAGGACTTTTTACTAGGGTATGTAGTGATAGGACGAGGGGGAACGGCTTTAAGCTGGAAGAGGGCAGGTTTAGATTAAACATTAGGAAGAAGTTTTTCACTTTAAAGGTGGTGAGGCACTGGAACAGGTTGCCCAGAGAGGTTGTTGAAGCCCCATCCCTGGAGGTGTTCAAGGCCAGGCTGGACGTGGCCTTGGGCAACCTGGTCTAGTGAGAGGTATCCTTGCCTATGGCAGGGGGGTTGGAACTCGATGATCTTCAAGGTCCCTTCCAACCTAAACCATTCTATGATTCTATGATTCTATGATACTCATCCCTATGAATGGTAAATTTAAAGAGGCAGAGGAGGAATAAGCATGGTAAAGGCAGCATCTTTGCATGATCCATGGGCTCCTTGAGGGGTGATCAGGGGGACGCCAGGTGACCTGCAGAACATATATGCCACTGTTCCTCATCCACAAGGCAGGCACTTCCACTGGGAGTTGAAGAGTTTTTCATTCATTTAGAGGAACCATAGTCTTCATACCTAATCACATCCTTGCACATGAATCTTAGCATTTCCTCTATTAATAATGACTCTGAGTAGCTGTGCCTCAGCAGTTGCACACCATGGATCACTGCGTAACTATAGCATCCAGCCAGAGTTTGGAATAGATATCCTGCCCTCCATCTTAATTCTGAGCAAAAGTAGCAACACCATTAAGTTGATGGTTGCTAATTAGTTACCAAGCTTCTGGGGTTCTTGCTACCTTTTGGTGTATGAGAGCAGATTTAAAAAAAAAAACAACTGTCAGGACATTCCTTCTTTGAAGAGGTAGCTTCCAAGATATTTTTGAAAATTTTGGAATGGAGTATAGATAATAGACTAACCTCATATTTTACATGCTATTTATAGTCATGCATTCAATGCACACAGTGTTGGGTTTTTTTAATTAAAAAAAAATTAAAATTTGCCATTTGTCACAATCATGGCTTTCATATAAAAGAATTATTCTCAGCACAGAAGATGCAACCTAATGCATGTTTTTCACATTCAGATTAATTTGAACTACTGACAGTTCTGTTTATTGGTTTGCTTTTTGTTTAATGTCCGATAAGAATAATGCATATTCTGGAGTTATCCATAAAAATTACTGGCTTCCTTCAGATACATTGTGGAGATTTATTAGGAACCCTCTCTACAAATACTTTCTTTTCATATATTTTATATAACTATATATATAAAACTATATTTATATATTTATTTCTGTATTTATACATGTACAAATATAAGTCTCTGTGTATACATAGTTTTCCTTGAATAATCTTCTTCAAACTGTTGCCTATGTATATTGTTCATGTTATATATTTCTTTTCCTTTGAGCTCTGTGATATTCCTTAGGCCAAGTACAGTGAGAAAAAGTCTTATGGTATCATTTTATGGCAGCTGTTTTTCACCTCACTTCTGAAAAATTGTTAAAGTAATGATTATAGCACAAATACAAATCTCTCCCCTTCCTCTTTCCTGGTTCTGACTGCTTCAGTGCTAATAACTCAAGAGCATATTCTTTCACATTAAGGTTGCTAATTAGTTTTTAATCCCTCAATTTAGGTAAAAAAAATGTAAGAGTGCAGACTTCATGTTTCTTCATCTTCTGAACATCCATTTGCTTGCAGTACTGCACTGAAAGGCAAAATACTCTTCTTTGCCCAGTACATGAAATTTTGACTTCTGGCAACTTTGCAGTTCAAAGAGAGGGATAAAGTTTTGTATTTCAGAGCATTATAAAATTTTGAACCAATAGAAGATGGGAAAGAAACGGATTTTTTTTTGTACCTACTTCATTTACCAAGCAATACCTGTTGCCAGGGAGCTAGTATATTCTTTCATTGATGGACAGATGCTTTGAGCTTGCATGGCTGTTGCTACTTCCCAAGGCAATTTTTGGTTCAGCATTCCATTTACGACACTGTTGAACTTAATCAGTGACAGTTTTGAAAACTCAAATTGTGAACTGTAGAGATTAAATCAGATTCTTTCTCTTTTTTTCAAATGAAAGATAATAATGTTTGGTACATCTTGAATACTCTTCATTGTATAAAAATGCTTTCCAAATAGACTATACAGAATTATACAGCCCTTCTTAAAAATAAGGTTGGTTTCATAAGCACTGGATTACTGCTTCGCTTTCCTAAGATACAGATGCTGATTCAAGGAGTAAATTGCATACCAGAAGTGGCAGTTCATCTGTTTCATATTTCTATCCCTTCAGGATTTTTGGGTGAATGCCATCCAATCCTGGAAATTTGTTACTCTTCCTTGTACCCATTTCTTCCGAAATCTCTTACACTGACACTTCTTGTTAGGGACAGTTCTTCAGCTCATCGTATGAGGAGTGTATATGAACCTTGTTGAGGAAACTCTCTAACACCTCCTTAGTGAACAGCACATAAAATAAATTTGATTTGGCTGTTTTCCTTATTCTCCTTGAATGCCTCTTTTATGGTTATCATCTATCAGCCATGTGAATTCTCTAGCAGGTTTCCTTCTTCTTATGTATTTGAAACTTTTCATTATTAGTTTTCATGCCTCTGGCAAGTTTCTCCTTAAAATATTTTCTCTTCTTTTTTTTTTTTTTTTTTTTTTTCCTGTTCTAGCCTATCTCATTACAGTTTTGTATTTAACTTGACATTTTATCCTCTTCTGTGCATTTGTTTTACAAAGCCTCCCTTTTTGGAAGGATGACTTTTTGTTTTTAATACTTATTTTCCTTGCCATTTAACCATGATAGTTCTTTTTTGTGTATGTTCCTCATACATTTTGTTTCTTTCCTTATGATTAGTGGTATATTTTTTAAATTTAAGCATTTTAACCAATCTTTGCTTGGAAGTGTTTTATACTGTCAAAAGCCCTTTTTATTTTGTTATAACTTTCTTCATTCTGTATGTATGGATTCCCCTTTTAAAGAAGGTGTATCCTCCACAAGGACGTCAGATTTCACTGCCATATGGCTCCATTACTCAAATATGAAATTGCTGAATATCGTATTGCCACATTGGTCTTCTGTCCTGAACCTGGATGCTATTGATGTAAAAGTCAACTGGTGCCTTGTGAGGGCACTAAGTATCATAGAATCATAGAATGGTTTAGGTTGGAAGGGACCTTGAAGATCATCGAGTTCCAACCCCCCTGCCACAGGCAGGGATACCTCTCACTAGACCAGGTTGCCCAAGGCCACGTCCAGCCTGGCCTTGAACACCTCCAGGGATGGGGCTTCAACAACCTCTCTCCAATAGTACTCCAATAAATAGTTATCAAAGGTGTTTTAAAGTGTAGCTTATATGCCATGTTCCACATGTTCACTTTGACTATGGAGGGTTAACTGAAAATTTACACTGTTCTTGTTTTTCTTCATAATTTTTGTAATGTTTTTCATAATTTTCAGAGCATAGTCCTCCTTTTATAATTTGGTCCATGTATAACTCTGCTATTACATTCTTTCTAATTCAACCAGAAATTTCAATCCATGAAGATTGTGTGACATAATGTGCCAGAGATGGCTTACTTGACTCTGGTTTTTTTAACATAAAATTCCCTCTCTTTCACAAGTACAATATACTCTCTCATTCCTAAATAATTGGACTATAATAATATGATGATTATTTTCTTTCTATCAAGTTTCCAGCTGGCATACTAAATATCTATTTATATCTTATAAATATACATTTATTATCATAAATATGTATTCAAAACTCAGTATTTTTATCTTCCAGAATTTTGTAAAAGCATAATTTCACAGAAGTATTATATAAAAAGTAAATTTGTGTACAATTATCAGTACAGATAGTCTAAATATAGCTGCTTATTTTTATTTCCCCATTTAACTGAATTTTATATGTTTAGCTTTTACTTCCTCTCTTGCCTAAATATTGTTTACTGCTGTTATATCCTTTTTTTCTAAGAATCCTCTTAAGGTTTGAATGATCTCAAACTTGCTTTTTCTTTTCCTTGCTTTATTGATGCTCAGTTCTAAAACTTCTTTAAAAAACATTAAGTGCCAGGCAACTTGACATATTTTTTTCTTCAGGTTCCATATTTCTTGAAGAGTGTTCAGGTTTTTTTTAACCTAAGCCAGTTCTCTTTATGCGAGTGGATTCTGTGTTTCTGCCTGCCTGTCTGTATATCCCTATGCTTAGAACTAAAGCCTCTAGCCAAAAGTCTGGAGGAAGAACCTCTCTCCCACTGCTATGTACCTCGTTGGTATCCTCATGAACTGCCAACCGCTGGCTCCTCTACAGCACTCTCTAAAAGGCTGCTTCCCTATCTTATGGCTGCTTTGCGTTCAATGGGCTCCAGAATCAGAATTCACCCATGTATATGTTTTGTAACTTGCATACCAGATCTCCATCCTGTCTTTTCTTAATCTTGAGCCTCTCAAACACAGATCTGATAGAGGCAGCAGGAACATATCTATAGCTTGTTCTTTGGCACTTTTATTTCACACTTCTCTCTCTTCATATGAATGCCAGCTGGGGCCTTGTGTACCTTCCCACAATTCGTGCTCACATTTTAAGCACTGCAAAAAACACATCTGCATGTGCACATTTGGGTTGGTTGTGAGAGTAGAGAGTAAACAGTACTTAATGTGAAATCACCTATGGACTCCAGCTGTTCCTGGAGTTTGTCAGCTGCAATTTTTCATGCCCTCGCAGCAGATTGTAAATAACTGTAAGAAAATAAATTATTTCACTGGGGAGGTGAGATGGTTGCAGATCTGTTGTCAGAGGTAAAAGATATTGGAGCGGGCTGTGTAAGAACGAGACCAGAAGACCTTGAACTTTGGTAAGAGGAGGTGGAAACTGGCAGACCCATTTCATGGATTTTCAGCTGGTGGGGTAAGGGTAGACCCTGTTTCCTGAGCCTAGATTTATGTTATATTTTATTTCAAATATACCTGTATAAAGTTCTAGTTCTGAACATTTCAGTCCTGTGTCTTCCACTGCTTCCAGTCCAAGCTGGAAAGACATTCCTTTGTGTTTAATTGCTCATAAATTTCAGCTATTCCTGACAGATACAAATATGGGTTTTCATGCAACATCTTTAGGTCTTTAAGTATTTGTAAGACACAAAATTATTTGAAAGTTGTACAATTTGATTCTTATTCAGGTTTGTTACTTTTTCGTTATACAAATAGAATGTAAAGGGGCCATGTATCAGCAGGCTTTCTGAATTATCAGTTTCTGTACTCACCATTAGCCAGGTGTTGGAGTTTTTGCATCTCTTAATGAAGCTATTTAGGGTGCCCAGTTAATGCACCAATGACAGCAGCCAGGCCAGTTCAACCAAGCATTAGATACTTCTACTTACTTAGAGTATTTATAATTTCTTAGGCTTAGTTTGTACTGGAGGGAACACCATGCAGGTTCTGGTTGTCAGAATCAGGACCAGAATGAATGGGTTTCCCATTACTTTAGTTTTTATGAAGTGTTTACGTTTATGCAAACCACATATATATTCCACACCACTATTTGCTGAGGTGTATTTTGTATGTACATTGCACATGCTTATGTGACTGCAAAGCCTCAAATATGTACCTAACTCATAAACAGAGGGCAACACATAGAAATAATTGAAATAATTCTGGAAAACAAATAGATCACAAAGAAATTTAGGACTCTATAAAAAATAAATTGTTTCTGATGCAATTGACTATCTAAAATGGTCATGGATGCTTTTTGCAACAGAAAATCCAGCTTAGGCATCACCTGTCCATTCTGGTTTTTTTTCCTGTTCCTACCATCCTTTGCCCCTCCTGTGCCTCCTGCCCAGCTGTATCCGTTCTTGAATTCCCTGCTCTGGTCCGCCTTACTAACCCAACAAACACTTGTTCAGATACAGCTGAGAGGAGTACATAAAGGAAGTAATGAGGGACCAGGCTTAGTGTAGTTGGAAGGCAAAAATTGCACAATTTAATAACGTGGTTATAGAACGAAATGGGGACAAAATCCAATTCCTAATTAAAATAGCACACTTGATAAACCACACCAACCAAGTTGCAGAAGGCAAAGGCAGGGACTGGAAGAATAAGGTACCTCCCACTGTAGGAGAAGACCAGGTTTGAGACCAGCTGAGGAACCTGAAGGGGCACAAGTCCATGAGACCTGATGAGATTCATCCGTGGGTCCTAAGGGACCTGGCGGATGAAGTTGCCAAGCCACTGTCCATCATGTTTGAGAAGTCATAGCAGTCCGGTGAAGTTCCCACTGACTGGAAAAGACGAAACATAACCTCCATTTTTAAAAAGGGTAAAAAAGACCTGGGGAACTACAGGCTGATCAGTCTCACCTCTGTGCCCAGCAAGGTCATGGAGCAGATCCTCCTGGAAACTCTGCAAAGGCACACAGAAAATAAGGAGGTGGTTGGTGGCAGCCAACATGGCTTCACTAAGGGCAAATCGTGCCTGACAAATTTGGTGGCCTTCAACAACGGCGTTATGGCATTGGTGGATAAGGGGAGAGCAACAGACGTCATCTACCTGGACTTGTGCAAAGCAGTTCTACATGACATCCTGGTCTCTAAATTTGAAAGACATGGATTTCACTAATGGACCACTCGGTGACCAAGGAGCCAGCTGGATGGTTGCACTCAAAGAGTTGCAAGCAATGACTCCATGTCTAAGTGATGAGCAGTGACAAGTGGTATTCCTCAGGGGTTGGTTATGGGACTGGTACTGTTAAACACCTTTGTTGGAAAAATGGATGTTGGGACTAAGTGCAGCCTCAGCAAGTCTGGTGACAACACCGGGCTGTGTGGAGCGGTCAACATGCTGGAAGGAAGGGATGCCATCCAGAGGGACCCGCAGGCTTGAGAGGTGGGCCGATACAAACTTCATGAAGTTCAACAAGGCCAACTGCAAGGTCGTGCACGTGGCCTAGGGCAATCCCATGCACAAATACGGGCTGGGCAGGGAATGGATTGAGAGCAACCCCGAGGAGAAGGACTTGGGGGTTTGGTGTATGAGAAGGTCAACAAGAGCCGGCAATGGCCCAGAAGGCCAACTGTATCCTGGGCTGCATCAAAAGAAACACAGCCAGCAGGGTGAGAGAGGTGATTCTGCCCCTCTACTCCACCCTCATGAGACCCCACCCGGAATATTGCATCCAGCTCTGGAGTCTCCAGCGTAAGAAGGACAAGGACCTGTTGGAGTGGGTCCAGAGGAGGGCCACAAAGATGATCAGAGGGATGGAGCACCTCTCTTATGAAGACAGGCTGAGAGAGTTAGGGTTGTTCAGCCTGGAGAGGAGAAGGCTCCGGGGATACCTTGTAGCAATCTTCCAGTATCTGAAGGGGGCCTACAAAAAAGCTGGAGCAGGACTTTTTACAAGGGCATGTAGTGATATGATGAGGGGTAATGGCTTCAAACTGGAAGAGAATATATTTAGAATAGATACTAGGAAGAAATTTTTCACTGTGAGGGTGGTGAGACACTGGAACAAATTGCCCAGGGAAGTTGTGGAGGCCCCATCCCTGGAGGTGTTCAAGGCCAGGTTGGATGGGGTTTTAAGCAACCTGGTCTAGTGGAAGGTGGCAGGTGGGTTGGAACTAAATGATCTTCAAGGTCCTTTCCAACCCAATCCATTCTATGATGGTTTTATGATTATGCCACATGTTTGCCCACATCATTTCTGATGTGTATACATGGTGCAAGTGTGTTATGCATTACAGCTGTCCTGGTCTGCAATGTCAGGTAGCAAAAGTGACATTCTTAGTTCTTTTCAGGAAGTAGGACATATGGTACCTATTTGCTGAGCAACATAACTGCATCTTCACCGGTTATATCAGGTATATCCAAAGGAATTAAGCTGTGCTTCAGAAATAAAACCCTGGAGAAATGCAGTAAACAAATTGTCTCTGAATGTGTTAGTCCACATTCCTTTTCTGTATAATTCTATAGATATTTAAAAGCTTTTTTTTTCTTTTGCCCTGAAATCTAGTTAAATACCGAATGATGTACACATGCATCCTATTAACATGCCATATCATTCAATAAAGATGACGACTTCGGTCTATGACCTAGCTTTCAGAATCCACAATGTGTTTTTCCAAAACTAGTTGACAGTTTGTGTTTGTACGTGTCCAGATACATTGCTGTGTAAAGCTAATCAGCTGCTATTTCTCTTTTAAGAATACTAACCATGCCAAGTGTGCTAAAAGATTGGTTTCAAGTTCCTCAAGCTAAATCCCTGATCTGAAGAAGAGTCACTCTCTGCTAAGAAAAAAGTCTGATTTCTGTGAAGAGTCTAGTATGGTGTTTGCATTTAAATGACATTTTTAAATACAATAATTTAAAAAAAAATTATTCACTGTAGAAATAAGGGGAATTCAAGAGACTGTTGAGGCAAGAAAAGCCTCATGGAGATAATAAGAGATTTAAGAATACAGTCATAGCATAGATGGAAGATTCTAAGCAGAAAACTCCTAGTATAAAATCCTAATTTTCTGGGAACCGAATGCAGGTTTTCATTCTGAAAACCAAAATTATAGACTAGTTTTTCAGATAGTTTTAAAATGTTTAAAACTGATGATATAAACAGAAATGGCAGGAATGAGAAAATGTCAAGGTACTAACAGAAATAGCAGAAAATGTCTATAGGCAAGGTTATTGTACCACGTGTAGTAATTATCAGGTAATTCAGCAGCAGTTCATATATAGAATTACAAATTTTGACTGTACCTTCGTTAGAACTGGATAAGCAATCTCTAACTCTAAAAGCTTCAGCTCATACTATCTGAAGCAGATTCATATCATCTTTGTTGTGAGCATAACCCATATATGTGGCTTACACATACAGTAGCGCTATGAATCATAGAATCATAGACTCACAGAGTCATTTGTGTTGGAAGGAACCTTCAAAGATCATCTAGTCCAACCCCTCTGCAACGGGCAGAGACATATTTCACTAGATCAGGTTGCTCAAAGTCCCGTCCAACCTGGCCTTGAGCACTTCCAATGATGGGGCAGCCACAACTTCTCTGGGAAACCTGCTTCAGAGTCTCACCAAAAAAAAGATTCTTTTCCTTATATTCAATCAAAATCTACCCTCTTTCAGTTTAAAATCGGTACCCCTTGTCATATCACTACAGGCCTTTGTAAAAAGTCTTTCTCCATTTCTCTTATAAGCCCTCTTTATAGACTGAGAGGCCATATAGATAAGGTCTCCCTGGAGCTTTGGCTTTCCCAGGCTGAACAACTACAGCTCTCAGCCTGTCCTCACAGGAGAGGTGTTCCAGCCTTCTGGTCATTTTCGCAGCTTTTTTCTGGTCCCATTCTAACAGGTCCATGTCTTTCCTGTGCTAAGGACTCCAGAGCTGGATGAAGTACTCCAGGTGAGGTCTTACCAGAGTAGAGTAGAGGGGCAAAATCACCTCCTTTAACCTGCTGGCCACACTTCTTTTGATGCTGCCCAGGGTATGGTTGGCTTTCCGGGCTGGAAGTGCACATGGCCAGCTCACATCAAATTTTTCATCTTCCAATATCCCCGGATCCTTCTCCGCAGGACTGGCTTCAATACATTCATCCCCCAGTCTGTACTGATATTGGAGATTGCCCGAACCCAGGTACAGGACCTTGCACTTGGCCTTTTTGAACTTCATGAGGTTCACATGGGCACACTCCTGCAGCCTGTCAAGGTCCCTCTGGATGGCATCACTTACCCTCGCAAATCAACTGCAGCACCCAGCTTGGTGTCACACACGTGCTGAGGGTGCAGTCAATCCCACTATCTCTCATTAATGAAGGCATTGAAAAGTACCAGTCCCCTGAGAGAGACCACTTGTTACTGATCTCCATTTAGACACTGAGCCATTGAATGCAACTTTGGGTGCAGCAATCCAGCCAGTTCCTTGTCCATGTAATAGTCCATCCATCAAACCCATGTCTGTCCAATTTAGCAAAAAGGATATTGTGTGGGATCTTGTCAAAGTCCTTGCAGAAGTCAAGATAGATGACATCAGTTTCTTTTCCCTTAACCACCAACACAGTCACTCCATTGTAGAAGGCCACCAGATTACTCAAGGAATTATGGACTTTATGAAGTCCGTAAAGCTTTTACTTTTAATTTCAGATAATATAATGACGGAAAGCACAAATAATCCCATTTTGGGGGGGAAAACAAAATGAAGAAAAGCAGGACATGGCTAAGCCTGCATCAGAGTTGCATGGAAGAACATTCTTTCTGAGCCTCACATGAAAACTGATGGACCTACAGCATACCATATGGGCATCAGCTAATCTGATCATCATGTTTCCAGTTCATCCGTTTGGTGAACTTCACTTAATTACATTACATGTTAAACAGCAGGCATTCCCAACTCAGAGTAATGTTCTTTAATGATGCAATTCTGCCTTGTTCATGCTATTCTTAGGCAGAGCCATCAGGTGTTTGATGCCTGGGAAGCTCTGATAATTGGAGTAGCTACAGGGCTTGCTTTCAAGTCTTGTAGTGTGTACGTATGCCAGGGCTACCGGCAGTATCAGCTTTTCATCATTATGACTCAGGCCTACCAGGAGGTGAGTTTTTTTCTATTCTGGACATCTTATGAACTCAAAAGAATTAGCAGTGGAGCTAACAATTCCAGAACAGGTCTCCAATTAAGTTCCATAGGGGGTGGAAAAGCGATACATGTATAAGGCCTAGCTGGATCATGTGGATCTCTCAGCAGCTGTCATTGTTGTCACTAATCTTTGTGAAATATTTCCTTCTAACTCCATGTTTTTGAAGGTTGGAACTTCACTCAGTCAACAAATAAATCTGTATGCACTTTTTTTCCCCACTAGCCAGTTCCGTAGTGAGGTAAGAAACTGCAGAAACAAGTTATTAAACATGGAAAAAAACCCATACAGCAGAGAAGCTTCCTTCAGTTTTTAATGTTGATATTAAATGGCACCAAAGAACATATTGTTTTCACCTAGTGCTTTCTTTTAAAGACAACCGTCCCTGTTGAGGCATGACATCTGTCTTCAAGGACCACATAATAAAAAGACTTTACAACTGCCTGGGGCACAATCTGAAGCCAGAAAATACCATAAGCATCTCTACTTTATGTTCAACACATACTAAATGTGGTACAATTAATTGAACAATGATGTTCACAGAATCACAAAATCACAGACCAGTCTAGGTTGGAGGCAACCTGGAAAGACCATCTTGTCCAACCTTTCATGGGAAAGGGATCCTAGATGAGATTTTGTTATTTGCTAGTGGTAGAAAGTCCCAAAGAATTCCTGGTAGAACGGAAAGCAAAGCATTCCTTGTAGTGGTGAAGATGTTCAGTCTCTATCAGATCCTGACTGATTTAAAATCAGTTTTCTTTTGAACAAAAATCTGATTCTTGGAGCAGCATAAATAAAAATATGGAGAGATTGCTTAGTATGGAGATCTGTGTGGTAGCTATCTGCTCCTGTCATTCAAGACAAAGATGGAAATTAGTTGCTACTTTGCACAATATTGTAGAATAGCTTGAAGGGTTTGCCACAAGGACCTAGCTCAATTGCCTGAAATATATTCTTGGAAATGTTTCTTCTTTTGCCATGTATTTGATAATCCCGACATTGTGCGTCTTACAGTAAAGTGTCATATCTGTCACACAAAGCACATGAAAATAAGATGTTTGTTTCTGTTCCTGCAGCACTTGTGTGGTACACCAGAAAAAAACAGCAAGAGCAGTGAACATGTGAGAGGTAAACATCTTCTTATGAGTATGATCTGTACAAATGGCTCTTATTGTGTGTCCCCAAACTCGTCATGTTAAGAGAGAACCAACTCTTGCTGAAAGAAACAGAATAGTTTGTCTCCAACAAAAGCAAAGTTAGAATCAACTTCTTTAAGTCTATTACAAAATACCTACTGATTGCAAATTCATCAGGTTAGTTTTAGTTTTTTAAGGTAAAAGTCTTGTAAGCATTAAGGAAAGACACACCATCTGTGCTGCATAAATCACTGCCTTGACTGTGTCCTTGATTAATTCAGACCTTGGTCTATTTGCCTGTCTAGACCTTGTGTGGGGAGAACAGCCTTTGCTGTGCTGATGACAGGAAGGTTCAGTTTCAGGTAAGAAGAGATTTCCCACAACAAGGGTTTTGTTTATGGTTACAAAAATAGACTAATTGCTTCATTTGATACACTCTTTAATGTGGCTTAAAAAGCCCGATTCTTATGTAGGAGCTGGACTGAATACAGGATCAGAAAGAGATCACAGTCTGTTTTTCAGCTCTCCTACCTTTGAAAGTCATTTATCGACTTACGTCTAGCAAGAGGGAAGAAAGCTTACTTTCCCTATAGCCTGAATAGAATAGGCACTAAACATGATTCTCCTGCAGCCTTTGAAATTGTAGTCTGCATGCATATTTGGTTCCCACCAGGCTAATAGATTTGGGTTGTTTTTTTTTTGAAGGCTTTGTGTAATTTCAGTGATTGTGGCCCTCTGTGCAGACTGCTTTGCAATTGAAAGCTCTGTGGAGCATATAGCATCTGCTGACCAAATTGTGCCATTTGCTAACTTTTAATTCTGTAAAACCAGCTTTCCAAGAGGGCAAATTCAAAATACAGAAGTTGCTAACAAATACTTTTCTCCTGCCTCCTTCTTCTGCATTGTACAATATCAAATGCAGTGAATTGCAAGTAGTCATTATGAATGAGAAATGGTTCCCCACATCTTCAATCCACTCCTCTACCAGTTATCCTACATCCAACCCTCTCCCACCAATGCATCCTCTAATCCAACACCCTTTGCTCTTGCCATGTAGTTTTTGCAATGTCCCCCACAAGACTGCACAATCCATGTGTTGTCTAATGCCCTGGATCAGAGCAGGGTTGCATTTGAACACACTGAGAACAGGCAGTGGTGAGAGTCATCTCTACTGGGGCATGCTCCCTGGCACAAGCTTTAGAAGTGGCAATTGTCTTGGTAGCTTCAGCCCCATTGACAACTACAGAAGAGGACTGGGAAGGCTTTAGCTTGTACCGACCTTATGTTCACCACCAAAAACACAGCAGGTGACCATATTAACCAGCCAGGAAGCACAAAAAGAAGCCCCAGAAAGACCACCCCTGCAAGTGTTTCCTCTACTCTGGGGTTTCTTATTTGTGCATTCTAAGTGCTTTGAAAAGGATAGATGGGATGGAAAATATTTTGATTCTTTTTTTTAAAAAAAAAAAAAGCTAAAAAAGGCATTTCTGCCTTTCTGGAGCTTATTCTCTATGAAATGAAAAATTTCCCCACAATTCATAATCCACCCAGGCATAGGAACTACGATAACAAATCACAATTCAAGACCTTTTCTAAAAGCTTCTTTTAGCTTTAGACCTTGCTTCTAAAATTAGTTCTCAAATCATTATGGACACTAACCCCACACTAATATAAATAAGTCACGGTTGAATATTCATCTGTCAGCTCACAGTTCTGTGTGCCTGGTGTAACATTTAATGAAATTCACAAAACAGTGCTACAAAGGTGTGAAAAACAGTCAAAAAGCCGGAGTGCAGAACAGAAATGGTAATGTTCTAGCCTGGAACATTCATAATTTCAAGAGAATATTTTATATTCTGGAGGTTGAATGAATTTTTACCATGTGCACACTTTTAAAAGGTCAGTGCACATAAAAAAATTGCTATATTTTTTGAATGAAAAAAAATATCTGCTCTTTTTCCAGATGATCAAAGGCAGGAAGATAGAAAGGCAGGTATTCTTTGGAAGTTACACTTCAGGTTTATGAATATCTTTTTTCACAGAAATGTGGTATAAAAGTGCATGAGTATCTAATTCCCCTACTTTCCAAACAAATCTTAATAATAATGATTTTTAATTAAAATTAGTCTCTGATGAAACATGACCTCTGAATAAATGAGAGTACGTCACTTACTGATTTCTGATGTTTAAAAGATAATAAAAATAACCAACACCAAAACCCCTCCCTCCAAAACCATTCCCCAAAATACACTGATTTCTTGTTGAATGCTGTCAACTTTATCCTCCCCAGCAGCTTTATTTGCTAGCTCTCTAAGACAAAGCTGCTCAGAATTATTTACCATAATTTCAGCTATATTGATAGCTCCGATATGTTGTAGTGTTTACTTGGAGACAAAAATTAGCTTGAAATGGTCTTTCTGATTACCTTAAAGCATCATGGTGGAATTAATCTGATGAATCATCTCATCCTAATGACCACATCTAAAAAGGACATGATTGATAGATTGCAATCTAAAAATTTCTATTTTTCTCCAACAATTACAAGGAAAAAAAAGGAAATAAAAATGCACCTAAATAAACAAAATCCAACACCTTCTCTCCTCCCCCCCAACAAGAAACCCAAGAAGCCTGAACAACCACAGGCTCTTGTGCTTTAAATATTAATACGGACTGTACCCTGGACTCAGTCTGACAAGACCATGAATGGACATCACCTTAAAGAGGCTTTATATTCCTTGATAGACTTACTGACTTCTGATTTTTTCACTTTGACCCTCTCCCAAAAGTTTCTACCCTACAGCAGGAATGACCGCGCAGGATGTGTTAGCCCACACTACCTTAAACTGATGCTGCCTGAAGAAAGTGTTGATTAGTACAAACGTGCCCTTCCCCACCGCTTTTGGAGCACAATCTGATGTCTCTGCATGGCATCACACTGTGGTGGTTTAACTTGCCCACCCACCTGGCACTACTCTGTACATCGCTGCAGCACGACACTGCATTGTGTCGTGGGGGAGATTCCTCTGGCCACAGGTCTTTTCTGCTCCTGTAAGCAACAGAGTAAGGGATGCTAAACTGTATTGTCATCCCTCTGGTGGCTGTTGTGAAACTAAACACATTTTGAACATAAAGGCCACTATCAAATATTCATTATTTTTAATGACTGCAAAATAATAACGTAGTAAGTAACACATTTAAGCAGAGGAAAATGTAGTAAATTAAATACTAATGATCTGTATGCCTGAGTTAAAGCTACAGGTAGAATATTTCCACTACCTTGATTTTGACAAGGTCCACAGTGCATTCTTCAAATTCTGATTATTAATAGCGCCTTATAATACAACTAGCAAATTAAAATGCAGAAAATGCTCATGGTGCATTAATTATGCCCATTGGTTTGCAAATTCCATCTCTTATTATTGGGAAGAGGAGAAGACTGAATTACAGCGGTTGTGGCTGCTGCTGCTGCTGCTGCTGCTGAGTGATGTTATTATGTGCCTTCACAGATATGCTTGAAATCCATGTTGAGGGCACTGGGTGAGTTTGAGTCTTCAGAGTGAGAAACAGTCATCATGGGCTACATGTGTGATTTTGTTGAATATGCTGAATTTCAAACTGACTAGAGATATTCTGAGAGTTCATAATTTAAATACAAATGCACCCACATTAAATGCAATCCTAGACTACACTTCTTCAAACGCAGCTTTTCAAAGATATGCAAAAACACTCTAAAAGGCATGAAATTCTGCAGTGGAATTAACTGACATCGCAAATAGAGAGATGTTTTGTTTCAATGGAATTTTTTGGGTGTTACAATTGAGGAAGTCTACCGAAACAAGCGGCTCTTCAGCCCACAGATGTTCTGAAACAGGATCTGTGATTCACCAAACCATTCACGGAGCCAGGCTTCTCCTCCTCCTCTTTCTAGATATGGATAAGATTCCCAGGGAATCTAGGAACTGGGCAGCTAAGGGTCCCATGCTCCAACTGTGTTGAACTATGCTCAGCCCTGCTCGCTTCTCACTTCAGCAAATTGTGAGCATATATGCGCAAAGGCTTAACAATATATTTCCTGGTTCAACATTACATGAAAGTCATATCTCAAAGGGGAAAAACTGTTTTGTGAAATCACATTTCAGTGGTGGATCAGGTTGATATTTAGTAAATTTGTTTAGAAATGTGTTTATCATTGTGAAATGTTGATTAATTCATAGCGACTAGTAGCTTTACTTGACATTGCTAGCTCTGCCATTTTTGTGTTTATCATGCTAGTCAGATAACTTATTTCCTTAAAAAATTAAAAATAATTTAAAAAAAAATCACTTATTGCTAGTGGAGAAAGTAAATATTACCCAAAGGCAAGATGTGTCAATCACGGCTTCATTTATGATAAATACTCATGTTAACTGGACATGAATCCTCCTTTAAAAGCAGTAATTTGGTGAACTGAACAGGATTCCAGGGCTGATAGGTATTGCAGACATCCTGCTAGGTTACAGATGTAGAAAAGCTCACTCTCAGTCCCTCTTATCTGGACAGTGCAGCTTTCAGAGGCATTTATGCCTTCTGGACCCAGAGGCATAAAGTTGCATAAATAACTCCAGCTTCGCTGCTCCAAGGTAGACTAAGGAGATTAATGGACTTTTTAAAAAGGGAAACTGACTGACTCCTTTTTTAGGGGAAAAGAAAATTGATTCTTTCCCTGCAAATTAAAAGAAAATAAAAGAACAGGAGAAACTCTATAACTATGTTAGTTATGTTAATTCAATCACTTCTTAAAATATGACTGTTGACTCTGCTTTTTAGGCACCTGGATATAGGGCAATTATTTTTCTCTCTTGCCTACATAAAGAGACCTGGTTTATGCTACAGAAAAGTTGTGTAGATCCTAAAAGACTATTTTGAGACATATAAGCCAGGAATTTCACAGCAGGCTAGTGGTCTCCTGGCTTAATATCCCGACAGAATCTGGGAGTAGAGCAGTCTGTACGAGGTGACAATCTCATTGGCAACAAGAGAACAAGAGCAAAGCAAAGTGTTTAGTCCAAGTGATCTGTCTTGTCCCTCGTCAGGCAGCAGGGCAGACTTCAAAGCTTTATTCAAATTGTTTCTCAGTGAATTTCCATCAGTTAGAATCTTCTGGGTTTTAGTGACCATGTTCTACTCTCAAAATGCATTAATGCAGCAGATGCTGCTTTATTTCTAGTTTTCCCAAATCTACCCGACGTTAGCAGACTAAGTCTACTCATTACCCTGCACCAGTTTCCCACCTGGCAACCGTATACTAACATCCCTCAATCCTGATCTGAGATCTCTGCTCATAAAATGCACACTGAAGTAAATAACAACGTGTGACTAGTGATCTGCACACGATCATATGATGCCTGGTGAAAATAAATTATGAGAAATAATACAGATTCTTTCAGCCAAATATGATTCTTAATTATATTTATAATTCGACCACTTCATGCACATACAAAATACATCAAACTCATAATGAAAAGAAGCAGACAATGCCCCCCCAAATATACAAAGAAGCATTTTAAATAACATTGTCTGTGTACGAGCACATTTGTGCGTATCCTTCCAAAATACATTGTCACTCTTTCTCTTCTTCCATAGATGTCATAGAACTCTGAACAAGACTTTGTAGTTCTGAATTCTCACAGGCATTGCAACCATGAAAGCAGCAAGGTGTGAGATAGAAATTTAAATTTTAAAAGGTAAATAAAAGTTTAATGCAATTCTCCACATGTAACCACTAAAGGGATGGGGAGCTAAAAATACACACTCTCGTATTAAATTAGGAATCTTAATTTGCATATCACATGATTTCCAGCTGAAATCTCAGAGAATGAGACACAAAGTTATATTTGTTCCATCAGGCTGAGATGCTGTTATTCCTTTCTAATAGTCCATTAATGGTACATTTGGCAGTAGGTACTAGCAAATTAATCAGAAAAGTAAAATATAACTCTCATTACTGTTGAAAAGAAGTGGACTCCACAGTTCATCAGAAAAGGATTTCAATGGTGTTTTAACAGTTTTCCATCAAGGATGCCAGTGAGGATTGTATAGGGAATTAAGAATAAATCAGGGATGCTTGTTCTGTGTATGTTCTCTCTGCCACAGCCTTCAACGCTAGCACTTTCCATATAACTGTAAATAAACAGAGGATCCTAACTGCAACTAAGTTCCATTAAACTGTCACAGAAAAGTGAATTTATCCAGTCTCCTGTATCAGATGAAAGTTCGCAACTGCATGAATTCATGCAAGGCTGCGCACAGCGTCTGGTCTCATCTCTTAGACAGGCAATCTCACTAAATGAAGTACAAACCCTCAGATAAATGGATTTCCTTAACACAACTGGCTGACGGAAAGATTTATCCGCTGTTATACTGACACAAGGTGAAACCCTGTTTTCCTCATACTCCAGTTGCTGACAGTGTGACCACGGGCTCCTTTCAAACCACCGGGACAGTTTCTGTTCCCAAAGGAGCACAGCCATGCTCGCTGGTCCTGCCAGCCACTGTGAGATCTCTCACACACAACCTGTTTGGAAAACACTGGGTGAGCATCGATTACTGCGTTTGTTAACACAGCAAACCTAGCAAATCTCTGTTATCCAGGCTGTTAATTCCCACTAAGTTAAATACAGTTTCCTGATTAAAAGTTGAAGCTCAACATCAACCTCTTTGTGGCTGGTGAATCCCTTGTATATTTTCTTGGTGGCATCAAAATCTGGTTCAGTTTGGCTATTTCCCCTATTGGCACCTTGGTCTCATTTGAGGAGTTAACTCATTTGTGACTCATTTGTGTTTGTAACTTTCCTATCTTTTTTTTTTTTTTAATTTCTGATTAAAAATAAAAAAATAAAAATCCAATTCATACTGTAATACCAGATTTCTCAAGTAGTGAAATGCTATTTTTTCCACATTTTCTGCATCTGGTTTCTTGTACTTACAGAAAGATATTTTTTCTTTTTCTTTTTTTTTTTTTTTAAGTAAGTCTTGAAAGACCTAGATTCTAAGTGACTTAGTTCTTTGATCTCTCCTGGTATCATTTTCAAGAGCAGCAAAGCAGCCTTTTTGAGCAAAGACCACATATCAGGAAAAGATTTACCTGGATCAGACCCTGAAACTATAGAAACACAGCTGCATGATGCTGTTCTTGTTTTTAATCTACACCCTAACTTTTTATGACTGTATTTTACCCCAAAAGCACATTAACAACATAAAACATTACTTACTTTAAATGCTGTCTTTCCAGCATAAATGACTTCCAACACTGCCTTCTAAATCTGTGGATTTAGCACATGGAGACTAGAAGTGTGTGCTGAAAACAAACGAGCTGTGGATCTGGGTAATACCTCTTCACTTTACATATTTCTTCAGAAAATAGATGATAATATCGGATTTTGCTTTGTTTTGCCACAAGAGGGCACTCCCTTAATTCTTGTCATTACTAAGGCAATATCCAGTACTAGAGACAAGATAGACTCGTTTTCTAAATCATCATTCCAACTTCTTATATAAATGAGTTGAAGAATTTCAGTGTTTGTGTTCCCAGCATGCATTTGACTTACATCAAGTTACTAGAAAATATTATTTAGCTGTGAGAGCACACCGCGCTTCATAAATGTCTGATAAGACAAAAAATGGTGGGAAGTAAATAGGATTTCCCTTTGTTATCTTTAGAAATAGCAGTACACTGTATCAACACAACTCATTGTTCTCAGTGATAAACTCAGACAGGTCACAATCAAAAGATCTTAAGATGTGCCGCTTTCAGAAGCATGAGAAATTTGTGAAACGAAGAAAAGATACATGTTATATATTTCATCTGCTTGTGAATGCTTAGCTACTTGAATTTGCTTAAATATGCCGTCATATGCAACAATATACAGCGCAAGCATGGTCCACACAGGAAACTGATTCAAGCACTCAAAGACTGAAGATTGTCACATCCTCCCTAATGCAAAACTCTGATTGCATTGACCTACTCAGAATCAGATAGTTAAGAAGTTTTTGTTTAAAATGCTTCTAAACAGTCATCATGAGTGTACAGCATAACTTACCATAACATTTTTGTTTTCAGTCCCGATATTTTATATATATAAACCTGTGTCATTTACCAAAACCAAGACTGACTTCTCCCTCTTACTTAAGTCCAAATAAAGTTTTGACGAGAAACAGTAGATGGATTTTTGTCCATCAAGAGTCAGCTATGTTCCTGGGCAAGCGGTAATGCTCTGGCCTGATCCTTGCCTTCTTCTCCTGAGGGTTGGCATATTTCCACTTGGATGGAGACATTTTCAGCTTTTTTCTCTTCTTATCTGTACACCACACTTTTTCACAGTATTCCTCCACCCTCTGGAAGTTGCTATAACCTATTAGTTGAAGAAATTCCTTGTACCATGGCTTTGATGCCTGAGGTATACTGCTCTGCATAGGGCATGGCATTTTGTGAGGTATCTCCTCTTCATAGTCCTTATTGAACATTTCATCTACACGTTCTTCCTCAACTATTTCCAGGGTGATTTTCCTTACAGTGTGAACAATGCTGTGTTCCACCGTCTGACAAAAATAGGTCCCAGCATCCAGCCGATGCAGCTTCAGGAATAAGAGGCCAAGGTCCATTTTGATTATTCTGTCATCTGTCTTCACCTAAAAACCAAATTGATGGAGTTATAGAGCACAGGCCTTTACTATTACATTAAATCAGTGCAATTACTTCTGAAATGTGCTTTCATGAATATAATATTACACTTCGAGAGAATGATTAGGGATCCATGATCCTTTAATTCCCAGTTTTTAATTTAAGAAAATATTTACTTGAAGTAAAGAAGATGAGCTGTAAAAGGAAAGCAATCAAGAGAATCTGGCAAGCATAGTAGAACAGATAGTGAAGCAGACAGTTTTCTATTTTCCCAGCATGGGTTAGTCACTTGTGGCTAAATCACAGAGGGAAATAAGGTTGAAACATGCAAATAAACTACTGGATGGAAAACAAATGGGCATTTGCCAGACGACCTCCAATAAATGTCCCTGTGAATGCTCTTATACATTAACAAATGTTTTTGAGGTGCCACTCATAGATATTTTTATTTCTAACTGCAGGACCATTGCAATCTTAAAGCCTCAGTTCTGAGTTTGGTGTTTGAGTTCTCCCTACAGTTCCTGAGACCTGGGTTGCTAACTACGATGCATTCACAGATGCTAGCAAGCAGGGACCACTGAGCTGTCTAATCCAGCCAGCAGAAGTGCCCAGGACAATAGAATCTCCATCTTTCTATTTAACAATACGACACTGAATATAAAGCAGAAGAGAAGTACTGGGTGATGAATGGATTGAGAGCAGCCTTGCAGAGAAGAACCTGGGTATATTGGTGAAAATTGGAAATGAGCCAACAATGTTCACTCGCAGCCCGGGAGGGCAACCATATCCTGGGCAGCATCACAAGAATCGTGGCCAGCAGGCTGAGGAAGGTGATTCTGCCCCTCTACTCCGCTCTCATGGAATATCGTGTCCAGCTCTGGAGCCCTCAACATAAGAAGGACATGGACCTGTTGAAGCGGGTCCAGAGGAGGGCCATGAAAACAGTCAGAAGGCTGGAACACCTCTCCTGTGAAAAAAGGCTGACAGAGCTGTGATTGTTCAGCCTGAAGAAAAGAAGGTTTCAGGGACACTTTTTTTGCAGCCTTTCAATGAATAATGGGGGCCTACAAGAAAGATGGAAAGACTTTTTACCAGGTCCTGGTAGTATCACCTGTAGTAAAAAGACAAGGGATAATGATTTTAAACTAAAAGAGGGTAGATTTTGATTGGATGTTAGGAAGAAATGTTTTACACTGAGTGTGGTAAGACACTGGAACGGGTTTCCGAGAGAAGTTGTGTCTGTCCCGTCATTGGAAGTGTTCAAGGTCAGGTTGGATGGAACTTTAAGTAACCTGATCTAGTGTAAGATGTGCCTGCCCATGGCAGAGGGCTTGGACTAAATGATCTTTGAAGGTCCCTTCCAACCCAAACCATTCTGTGATTCTGTGATGATATTATTCTGCTTCTCTGTGCTTGTAATTGTCTTTTTCTAATGACTATATAATTATTAATGAAAATGGAGTAACTTGCAGGGGGAAACATTAAAATAAATCCATCCTAGTAGTATAAAGACATACTCGAAGGTTAGAGTCTGGTCAAATTTACACTCCTGGCATCCAGTATCTGAGCTACTGGATGTAATGGGATGTGTATACAATAGGACATCCTCACTCCCTCCCAGTTCAGTACCTTTTGTGAAAGACCTGACTAATAGTTATATTGTAAGAATGATTATGTATAGATAGGAATCTTCCAGCTAAATACATGAGGAAATAGCAAGTGTGAAAATCCATGCAGAAATTTGGGACTTGGACAAAACTTTAGGCAAAATGTGCTTGAAGTGGGGATGGCATTCATCTTGTTTAATTTTAGATATTTAAAGCAGAGTGTGGCATCCTTGGTTATTCTTTTATTCAGTGATTTAGTAGTATTTTTTTTCCTGACGAAATGAAGCTGTCTAGTTAAGCATGACATGATACCACCAGCTATAACTGCAACACCATCTAGTCTGCCTTCAAAGGCAGCCTACATCACCCAGCTCCCAGGCTGACCTCTTTATTATAAATGTCCACACTTACTATCAGATGAGCCCCACTCCAGAGAGCTGCAGATGCCTGTGGCTAAGCTGGGGTCTCACATTCACAGTAGAGCCTGGCTGCTAGGCAGTAAGGCAACCATCTTTATCCTTTTGGTGGTCTGAGGCTTTTCTCCCTATGCCCTTCCACATACTAAGTGGTGATATCTACAGGGATATGTATCATAGAAGTATTGAGGAATAAATCTAGTAACACTTATGAAGCACTTCAATAATAGGGAAATATATGTATAAGAAGCAGAGAACTCACCAACACGCATTTTCAGAAGGTTCTGTCGTATAATAGGTGAGGCAGCAAGAATGAATAGATGTTAAACTAGGCTAACATTGGGAGTAATATGTACACACTTCACCTCTGCAATAACATACCAAAAGAAGTGTTGGATTCTCTTTTGGTTTGAGATCTTAAATCAAGTTTCGCTACATTTCTAACATCTGCATTCAAGATGCTGAATGCGAACACCAGATGAAATTCTCAGGTCTATTAATTCAAGAGAGCAGATGAACATTATGATTTTCCCTTACACCCATGTAGATTTTGGCAACTGCTGACAGGCCTTTCCATGAAGATGTAAAATTCCTGAGCACGGGCTCTTTTAGTTAAAAAGGTTAGGCTATAAGAATATTTACCTCTTCCTTCTTAGCTTCATGTGCTCGCTGGACAAACCATATTACTTTTGCTTGTAAGGTCCGAGGGGTGCACTCCAGAAGGGTGCTGTTGTACTCTATTCCATAAACAAGTCGCTCCTCAGTCTTCTCCAGGACTTCACCTGGAAGGAAAAGAAATGTTTTAAATCTATGTGTTACAGCCACTACTTGTTACACTCCATATTCAGAGTATATTTACTTTTCAGAGTTAAGTTTAATTCAGATCCAACCAGATAGTGACTGAAAAGTAGTATCTGGTGGAGGTCTGACCTGCTGAATGAATTTTCCCATCATCTCAGACTCTCACAGAATCTGGCCATAAGATAAGTGGACCAAATTGTGCCATGATTCAGCTAAGATTATACACAGAGAAACAGACCTCAGCTTTTCACACTGCTAATTGCTTGTGCCTGGTTCTTATGAAGAGTTCATCTATTTCATTTTCACTCAGTGAAACTAGAGGATTCAATACATGCTTAAATATAATAAATAATTAAATATTTTTAGGGATAAAAATGAGAGCACGGGGCCTTTTGCAGAATGAAACCTGTAAAAACTATAAATACCCTAACCAATATTATACATGTCCGTGTTATACACATGTAAAATGAATGTATAGTTTTGGCCCAAGGGTGCTAATAAAGACAAGGTGAATAAAATTAATCAAAATTTAATTCTGTTTTTCCATCCAACAAAACATCTGGAGGAAGATAAGCTAGATGTTACACTGGAGGAGACCAATTGCCTCATTAATTAAATCATTTTATTCCATAGCAGTGAGAAATATTCTTGAGATGAAGCAGTTTTATACTCTAAATAATACAGGATTTTACATCATTGTGATTTCTCTCTTGGATTTCAAACTTACATTATAATTAATATTTCATATTGGAATATACTTTTCCAAAATCTACTATATTCTCCAATGCCCTCCAATTTTAATGAAGCTTTCTCTGGTAAAATGTCTATCTAATATTTAATATTTAAAATATCTTTCCTCTGACTATCTATCTAAAAAAACTGTCTATATTTGATTTTTTTCTTCTATAAATGTATTGGGTGTTATCCCACAGAATATTAAGGATGTCCAGGCAACTGCTTTCGTTTTGTTTTGCCTTTCCCACCACCGGTCTTTGAAATCACCTCTTCCCAAGGTTTGGACAACAGCATTAGACACAACAATCCATTTTTTTTTAGGGCAAATCTTGATAATGATCATAAATACACATTTGTGTTCTGACATGTCATTGCCCATGCCTGTGCTATGGACCTCCTTCAGTTTTGGCTGAGTGTCCTGGCAGTATTTCATACACATTTCAGGATGCAGCCCTGCTGTTTCTTATCCTTGCCCCATCTTTCCACTTGTGTTTCCATTGGAAGCCCTTGAGATGCATTAGCCACATCCCTTGTCTGAATGACAGAGCTGCAGGACTCCATGAACCCTATGGGATGAACCTGACTTGCCATCGAAACAAAGTCATTCCCAGACCTGGATGACATGGGCTCATCCCCATGACTCTCATAATTTATTATAATTCCTTATTATAGGAATAAGCCAGTAAAAAAACTCAGGTGAGATCATGGTCTGGCTCACACTCTTGGCAAAGTCTGTGCTCTCTGCTCCAGGCATTTGCTAGCAATTTGTAAATGTGTGAGTAGATTACCAATGAACTGCTGGCCAAAGCACTGCTGCGCTGCATTTCCATGTCGAACATCTTGTCTGCGGAAACGTCTGGAGGGGAAAAAATGGAATTATTTGAGATAACATGTTTAGCTTACAGATTGCTTGGTTTATGCTAAAGCAGCATTCATTAAAAACATAAGGAGCTAAATCCTGATTCCTAAAAATTTAGCACCTTTGTGAGAAGTACTCACTTATGCATTGGTATTTTCTCTCTACTCAACCTATTGGAAATCATGTCTGAAAAAAAGGAACAGACTTGTCTGGGGAAGAGGCACAACTATAAGTCTAGTTTATACATAGATACACCTATGTTACAGATACTAAAAGAAGGTCCTCTGAACCAACTGGGCAACAGTCAGTGCTAGGACAAATCAAAGGGACCTTTAGCCTGTCTTTGGGCTCTCGCTCTCCGGAAGCCAAGGAAATTTTCTGGTTTTAGTTTAGAACAGTTTGCTATGCATGTGAATGGTAGTTCTTTTATCCTTCACTCTCATGTTATTTTTTTCACCTGGGAATCTCAAAGCCCAGAGCAAACACTTTATTTTATTACATTTGTGTAGCAGACAGTTGTTAAGCTCATTTTTCTCAATAGGGAAACAGACATATTCATGACTTGCCAACACCCAGAAACTGAGCTAGTGACAGAGCTGTGGTCAGAACCTGGGAGCCCTGGGCTGTCACCTGGAAATAATGCAATTACTTTTGAGAGAAAAATTGTTGTGAGTTTTGGGCTTTGGACTTTTTATATACATTTACAGAAAAAATAATGAAAACTATAATCGTATGGTGCATTCCCAGAAGAATTGTGCTTTTCTATGGCAATTTTTTGCTCTCAGTGTCCTGATAAATAAAATTAAGATTGCTTACTAGGGAAACAAAAGAGCCTCTTGGAATGCCATATCTTGCCAGATGTAGTATTTTCAACAACCTGAAATTTAGTTATACTAAGGATACCTTTCCTAAATTTGCACTAAGAGCAAATCTATGCAGTATCACCAATGTCATACATAGCAGATTAACAGAAATATGCAATGCAGCAAATCTTACACAGCAGGCATGTGCACAGTATTAATCATACATGATAGAAACAAGCAAAGCCAAGCAGTTTTGTTATTCTTTGCATTTACTATTTAAATAATGCTTTTATCCAGCACTATGTGAATTTTATTTGACACAAATTGGGTTTATTGAAACTATATAGATTTATACTAGTTCAAGGTCTTGCCCATGGGTGTTACTCATCGCATTTCTAAACTGGCGGTAGACAGCGATTGTTTTCCGAGCTCTGTCATCGTATGGAATTTTGAACAAGTGGTGCTGCTGGACCAACAGCACAGCTTTAACCTTTGCTGATATTCAGAGTAGCAGAGCCAATGTTTTGGCATTGTTTCAGGGGAATCTGCAAGTTCAGTGGGGACTGCGTTGGGCCTTTTAGGCAGAAGCACTAAAAATACACGCATGTTATTAAATAGAAGCTGAGATTCTCAGATAGCAACAGGGCTTTATCATGCCCTGGGAGGTCTCATTGTAATGTATAGATGCTGCACCCTGCTTACTGATAACTCTGCAAAGTGTCAGTGCTGAATAATGCTGCCACCAGCTTTGCATATCTGTATGTGCAGATTATTCAGAAGAGACATTTTCTTGCACAAATATACATAAATACTATAGACATTGGCCTTGAAAGAAAACAAAGAAGAAAACACCACTGCTGTCAGGCCCAGCAGCCCTATCTAGCAGGAACAGGACAGTTAGCAGGCGTGTACTATTTCCTTTCGGTCCCCAAAGATCATTGCAGAGCTAAAAGATCCTGGTCCTGTAAGATAGGATATTTCTCCAGCTGTTGGAGCCATTCAGGAAAAAGAAAAGTTTGTTTGATGGAATTTTGCTGTTGTGAATGTGTAGACTGGGGAAGACACATTTCCTGTGCCTTCACGTACTACTTTTTCTGAAGAGAAGGAAAAAAATGGGGAGAGCTGCTGAAAGAGAAGGAGATGCTGGGAGATAAACTTATTTCACAAATACTGACATAAGCCTGGTATTTGTTATTTTTTCATAGTAATCATTTCATTCAGAATTCCATGAATAATAGAATATCAGACAATTCCTGAGATAAACCGCTGTCAGGAACAATTTTCAGTGACTAGCAAATGTACTGAATATCTGGAAGCGTCTTTTGCAATCTAGAACTTCATTAATTTAGATTTCAGTCTGTAACTCTGTGCTTCCAGGAACTTAGTAAAAATGAGCTGCGAGAAAGCAATACAGCTGTCATCGTCGTCGTCATCACCACCATCATCCCCATGTTTCTTCATGATTTCCCAGGGACAGATGAGGCAAAGTCGCAAAACCCCAGGGAGAAAAGGCATCACTGCGGTTCGCGTAAGTAAATCAGTAGACCGAGATTGGGTTTGCCCAACCACGTGTAGCTGAAAGACATTTTTAAATTGCTTCAGCCCTTTTTCAGCCTGGGTGGTGAGCTGGCACAGCAAAGAATCTCACTTGCAGAATTTAGTGCTTGTTTAGATAAAAATGGAACCTGCCTAAATCAGATTGCAGAGGTAATAGTGAACTAAAGCATTTCTTTAAGTCCTGGACCTCTCTGCTTTCTCAAGCACTCTTCATGGAAGTTGAGCGCAATATAATTTCCTTCTGGCATCTTAAGTATTTGCGGTATGCAGGAGCCCTACACCTGTAACAACCATGGCATTGTAGTGTGCTGCACTGCCAGCATCAAGATATGGGATTTTGGGCTCAGTTTTAATCTGTCCTTATTTAAATCCTATACCTGTTAACTCTCCAGGCTATGCTTTTATAAGGAATTTTAATATAGGCTTTCACAATTCAACAAATTAGTACCAGCTGTCAAGCAGAGGGTGTTTTGTATTTATGCTGCAGTTCTCTCTGTATTCTTTACATGCCTTACTTTACAATGTTTCTGTTTCCTGTTTCTCTAAACACTTATACTGTGGAGGCATTGGGATCTAAAGCAGAGGGCGTTTGAATCAAAGTGGGGAGGACACATGGTACATCCCTGCTTTGGTTCAACTCTTCACCAATAGGACTGAAACTAAAAAGAGAGCTCTTAGCAGTCTTCTTACTAGCAAGGATGCTCTTACAAGTCAAAAGCCCACCTAAATGTACTGTATGAGGGTCACATTGAGCACACAGAGGTGGTATTAAAACCAACAGTAGCGTGCTGTATTGTAAGACACAGCTCCATAACTCCTGATGAAGTGAGGGCTGCCAGGAACGGGGGGAACAAGTGCTCTCCGATGCCCCATGTACTCATATCGCTTGTATTACCCTGTACAGCTTGAGCAGTAAACTAGAGCCCTGAGACAAGGCCAAGTCAAGATGTGTACGCTCTGGGACATAGCATGAATAGTATCTGCAGCCCAGGGCAGCCATGGCAGGGTTATTGCTTGCTCACGGTTGCTTGGTATCAAAAAACTCTATGTTGTCTGCTGAGATCTGCCTTTTCCAGCAGTGCAGTCCACCTGGTATGCAGCCGGAGGAAACTTAAAACAACTTTCATACACATGTCCTGAGTAGCTCTCCTTGCCTCTCCGTGTACCACACAGTCAGTGTAAGCTCATAAGTTTAAAATGCTCTGAGCTTCAGCTATGAGCTAAAGTGAACAAAGCAAATGCCATCTGTCCCTCTCAACGTTATTAGCTCTTGCTGGCTGTTTCCCGAACTCTTATACGTAAAACAAGTTTTGCAGTCTTCAAGAATATTCAATTGAGTGCAAATCCCTTCTCCACTGCTGCAGTGCTTATCTTAAGAGAAGGAGGGTGATAACAGCAGTATTTTCTTCTTTTAGAGACTGACCTGCTGAATGTTGGGGAGGGAAGGCACAGGAAGGTGCCTGGGGTGCTGCCCATATCACTCAACCCTGGATAAATGCGTGTATCAGGGGACTTAAAGGCTGCTACTCTGGAAATTGTCTTAGGTGAGAAATATGCTAAAAATGTACAACAGAGTTCAGGACCGAGTGAGTTTCTCTTATCTTCTCTTAGGCAATAAGTGGCCTGCAGAACAACGTAAATGCTGATACAGTCCTAGCAGGTTGGGAGGAAAGTTTTTAACCCCCATAAGTGACCCCTTCCCCAAATGACATTTACATTGTTAGATGAGTAACCCATAAGCTTTATAATTACGATAATCCAATTTCTGTTTATAGTGTAGGAAATTAATCTCCCTAGCCCACTATACAGCTGCTTATCTTTCTTAGTCTGGGGCCTGAAAATTTTAACCATAATCTTCTCCTATTGACCAGACAACCAGAGCCCACTTCCTCCCTTACGTCTGCTTGCAAGAGGCATGAGAAGACTACGCAGTCCTTCTTGTAAAAGTGGTGTAGATTTCCTACTTGGTTTAACCTATGCCTTAATGTAATAAGTCCAAGAGATTCTTCATTATACTGAGTCATTGGCTCTATTTCTCATTTTTACTTCTTAATGTGCCTTACCCAAAAAGTCATGTTACCCAATGTAACACGACTGTGTTTATTATCTTTTAGAAAAATCCACAGAAATGTCTGTTGTGCCTGGCTGTAGTCAGCAGTGCATGTGTTTGGGTGCATCCGGGTTCATGGAAAGATAAGGTGTGCAGGACAAAAGAATAAATAAATAGAAAACCCCGCTTTCCTGTTTTTTTTCCTTAAGAAACAATAATCAATTTAAGATACTACGACTTGATTTTGACTGAAACATCTCCACTGGTTTTCAAAACTGTCTCCAGAAGTTACTCAATTTATTCTAATCCTTGCAGTCCATGTAGGTCTAATACTCATAAGCATATATTTGCAGAAACCGTAATTGTAAAAAAGCCACAGAAAGGATTTGAATTATACATCACCAAAGTTTTGGTGACTAAGGCTAGCTGCGACTCTCTCTAGTGGCAAAGCTGACTTAAAGTTTTGTGAAAAGGTCTGGATTAAAATATGCAATGTTCTAGATGTTTGATCAAGTATTGGTGTAGCTGAGTTGGAGAACCTGGGTTTGAGAGGGAAGGGAAGAGGACAAGTATGTGGGAAATTACTGCACAAAAGAGTGAAGGCCAAGAGCCATGAATAAATGAATGGTGATAGAGAGAAGTCTCCCCAAAGGAAGAATTAAAGCACCCAAATTATGTTTGCGTTTTGAACTGGCCTCTAGAGTAATTTGTCTTTATAAATTCGCTGGAGGAAGCCGAAGCCTAACCTTAGCTTTTGCAGATAGTCTGGTTTCCTTTTGGCTGGTGAATGTATTTGACTATTAACAAAGATTCTTCTTTGCTTTTTCTGGAAATTCTGTGGTATATGTTATTGCAGTGTGATGTGTTTGCTGTATAATTCTACGAAAATAGGTCTCTTATGTTGTAAAGAATCTTTCCTCTGCACACCAAAAGATGTATAAGGAAATTGAGATTTGTTTAAAACTTACTGCAAATAATTACTAAGTGACTTTGCTTCATTCATAAAAATATTGCTGGTACTGCATTGGTTTATGCCAGCCTGTTAATTTGGCTCCTTTGCAACCCCCCAAGGTTGCGCTAATAAATTAGCAGCTAACATATCTTCTCAGTGCCCAGTTATTTTTATGAGGGGGAGAGAAGAAGTGCTTTGCGCTGCAGTAGGAACTCTCCACATAGTTATTTTGCAAAAAGGATATCACAGAAAGCAGCAGTTCTCACCTCTTTGCCTGCATGCCTGTGGGATAGTATCGGGAGCAGGAGATCCCATCCCAAGCGCAGTATGGATCTCGAGCGAGGCAGCAGTCAGCACAGGCGGTGCCGTACATGTCACACTGGTGGAACTTCACTTGTGCTATGACTGACTCAGATCCAACGTAGAGCTGTTGCTGGAAAAAATACACCATGTATGATTAAATTCCTAGAACTTCCACTAAAATTTCTGTTGACAATGGAATTATTAAAAAATGTCAGCTTTATCTTTGCCTGCCAGTTGTGCATCCAGCCTGTGCCCTGAGGGAGGCAGAGTTACTCTGTAGAAAAATAGCTGATTACAGACTAAACTCTCCTGCATGAGGACAGAGAAGCAGAAAGAAGGTAAGATGAAAAAGTTTATTTTGGCATTTCCTCGCTGCTGAAGTTTCAGCTTTGTAAGCTTTGTATTTGAATAGACAGGGGTTTAGGTTTCTTTTTCTTCCCCAAGATACTTTCCAATGCCTCCCTCTTTACACTTCTCTGTCACCTAACTAAACCGCAAAAAAAATTGACAGGAAAGACTTTAAACAAAGAAGTTCAAATTTGCAAATGTTTTAAGCAACCTGATCTTAAAATGGCATTTATCAAGTAAACTTAACTCTTGATGTGGCTACTTACAGTATGGTCACATATGCACATGCACAGCAGTACTATGATTTACATAATCCCTCAGTATACAAAAAAGATTTTTTTTTCCTGGTGCTGTGCGGTCTTTCCTTACAAATTAACTGGTCTCAATCTACTTCTTTCATATTAATTTTTAGGATTTGGGGTTTTTTTTGAGCATTAGTGCTAAGACTGAATATTCTGAGTTCACATAAATGACCCTTTCAAATCAAGTGAAAAAAAATCAATCTCATTCATGAGCTGCTGGTATAATAAATTCAGAAGAGAATAGCTTGAATTTACAGGGATTTGATAAAAAATCTTGTTGCTGGTGAACGTAAATGGAGTGAACACAGAAATACGCAGTGTGCACTGCAATAGGAACGGCTTATGCATGGCTCACTTCCATGGTTTTGCCAGTCAGAAAAAGGATTCCTGATGAACACTTAAACTGTTCTTACCCTAATGGCCAAACTTAGTCCATAACTCCCACTTTTAGACCAAGCTTTCAAAGTCCAGTATTTTAAAATTCTTAAAGCTGGAAAATACAGGCAGCTCATTTAGTCTGGCTTGCCTATCACAAAACATAAAATTTAACCCAGATAGTTCATTTTTGTTCCGAATTACACCTCCTATGTCTGTTTAGGTCACAAAAATTTTGCTCTTAGAAATACCAGGAGAAAAGACTGGGAGAGGCTGGTAACAGCAATGCTTGAAGACTTTTTCAGCTGAAATAAACCAGATGATAGTTGCAGGAACTCAATCTGCCAACTGGAATGAAGAAGAAACCTAGGGTCCTTGTTTCAGGGGAATTTTTTCTTGTCTGCAAAGGGTGCCATGTGATTGTCCCAGAAGACGTGAATTTCAATGAGACATACGAGATGAGATTTTTCTCTTTCATCTTTTAGCAGGGGTAAAGATTACTCTAAGACTTGGTTCATCACAGGAGGGCAAAAAGCATCAGATATCTAGCCAACTGAACATCAAAGAAGAACATTCCTTCCCAGCCTTTGCAGATAACTAGCTCAGCCCTGAAACAGGATATTTTATTGTGCCACTGACTTAGCGAAGACTGGTTAGTGTTATAAGGATATTGAGACAAAGCTACAAGGAAGTCTCCACAAGCTCACAAACTCCAAGGCCAAAAGAGACCAGCCAAAATGCTCGAGCAGAGAAGCTAAGTAACTTTTTTCACATAAGCTCAACTAAGTTATACTTCTGCTTATAGATCTCATTTTAAAGACAAAATGATTTGATGCCAATCCTGTCCCTAACATGTTTTCCAACATTTAATTGCCCTCAGTACTAGAAAACTGCATCCTATTTCAATATTTAGTTTATCTACATTCAACAAGTGAACTTCGTTATTTAGTCTTGATATTGCTTTGCCATCAACGTTCAAGGATCCCTAAACACATATACCAGCAAGTCACTTTGTTGGGTAAAATTTTATAACTGACTATCCTGTTTTCTCCATCTTTTCTCTGATATCTTGAAAAAGTTAAGGTACTTTTGCTTCTTACAAGAAGGTTCTTCTTCAACTGCTGGACTGCTCCAGCAGCTTTTTTCACAATTCTCTCCAGATTTTCCATATACTTCTTGAATCAGTAGAGTTAGTAGCCCTCTTGGGAACTGGATGTAGTGGAGGAAGACTACTTCACTTTTTACAGAGTATCTCCTTTTTACTCTTCCAACAGAACCCTTTTACCATGACATTTCACTGAGAGCTAAAGGTAAGGCAAATATCTGAAATGACACCAAAGTCTTTCTCCAACTAATCACTTAGGTGCAGTGTTAGACAGCCCAGAGCTCCTTTCACAGTTCATGAGAAAAAAAATGATTGATCCAGGAAATAATTCAGAATACTTACACCTAAATCCTCCTCTAAATCACCATCGGAGGAGTTTCTCTTTCTGTATTACCAGCAGAAAGCATGCAAATTGACTGGACACCAACACAAAAATTATCTTTTAGAGCGCACACATATTTCCTATTAGTGCACTTTTCATTCTTTGTTACTTGTGTTTTGCTATGTTTATGTGCACCCATACTGCATCTAATGTCTAAGATCTATTAAGATATAACTATCCTGGGATATTTAGAATGGCTCCATCCTGAGATGATATGGTGATATGGTATGGGTATCTATGATATGGTACAGATGAGACTCTACCTACAAGAGTAATAAATTGGGTGTTTATATTAGCAGAAACTAGCAGAAACTCAAAAGGGAGTCAGATCCAGACAGCCCTGCATTTCATGGGCAATCGAATACATGGGAGAGCCAGCGAGGCTTTTTACACTGATATCACCATGGGCTGAAGTCTGTCTGCATTTATCAGCAAGGAACTTTTCTGTGAGTTGCCATATCCACCAAGTTAATCCCTACTGTGATTACTATGCCAGTAACTCATGAAACAGATCGGGTTTTACTTGCTTTGATATGAATGATAGTGTGAACTAAGATTTAACATCATAATTGAAAAACACAAATGCTTCATAAAAGAACAGAGTGTATAACCGTAAGTTTGTATTACAAAAGGATTACATGTATCAGAGCAGATCAAATTATAGATGATGTACATCCATCTATCTATGTATCTATCTATCTCTATACAGTTTATAGCTTTGTTATATTTGAGAAACAATCTTCACATTTCAAACTTGTCAAACACTTACCCTTTTTGAAGAGATTTCCATAGAAATAATAGGAACTGGCACCTAGAAAATATGAAATATTTCCTTGCTTAGAAAAAAGAATACAATTTTGCTATGACAATAAATTATGTAAAATAATGTTGATGTTTACTTATTACATTCAGTTTTGCTAGAAACTTTGTCTTTCTCTAAGTTCTGATGTGAAGGTATTGTGCATTTCAGAAGTACTGCTTTAAAGGAGTTTATTTAAAAACAACCAACCAACACTTAATTCAGGATTATCAGAGCCACAGGAACACTACAATTTTCCTGTCAAACATGACATGAGCTCTTGCCACCACTGAATCCCTTTTGTCCTACTTGAGAGTGATAAGTGGAGTGTCCTTTATAACAAAACATTCATTGGAGATAAGATAAAAATAGCAGGAATTCCTTCTCTTACAATTTTCCTCTCTGCTCTCTGCTCAGATTTCCTGAAGCAATGGCAAGACATAGCCCCTAATAGGTCTGTTGAAAACCAGCTTTATCAAGAGGGGCAATTTCTGTGATTTCCCCCCCAGGCAACAAGTCAATACTAGATGCAGGTACCAGATTTAAACATCTACGTTTGGATGTTAGATTTTCCCTATGGTTGCAAGTAGGTTACCCTCCTTCTTGATGTGGCTAAAATGACGTGATGTGAATACTCACTAAAAGAATTTCATTACATTAGCTTTGCCACATACCAAATACTGAACTTCAGTCATGGGTTATTCACAAACAGAATGGAGTTTTGCTTCACTAGGACTCAGGTTTTTCCACTGTAAAGACAGATTAACTGATTCACTCTTTCTGTGAAAGAGTGGCTGGCTTTTTTTATCTGGACTTCATTTAAGCTTCCAAGATTGTAGTAGGTATATTTTTGTGCAAGTGTTTATAATCTTTTAAATACTTAATTGGATACAAACGTCACACTACAACCTCCAAGCATGTAAACAGAAAGACAGTAGTCCTGGTTTGCTGCCATACACTTCAGTACGTGGGCTATAACTCCACCTCAGAAAAACTTTGGCTGAAAATGAAGATTTCCTATCATAAAATAAGTAGAAAATTTGAAAATTTCTTGCACAAAACTATTATATATTTGATTGTTTTCAGATTTTTTGACATTTTAATTCTACAAGAAATTTGAGACAGTTGCATATATGTTTCATATACAGCACAGTTCACCTTGAATACTTGCAGCTCTTCAAGAATCACTTCTTCCATTGATTCTGTCTCTTGATTGTAAATTGTAATGACTTTCAGCACAATTCCATTATCTGGGAATAATTTTTAAAAAACAAAAATGCAAAACAAAACTAAAGGTTATAATTGGTGGAAACATTTATACGGCCTTCAAATACATTAAATCACTTGTTCAAACTGATAATAGACAGAAATTTATAAATATGTACAGGTAGTTGCATATTGCTGTTATTGGTGAGGATTCTTACTCTTAGAAAATAAACACACATGACAATTTGTTCCTGTCAAATATGAGCCAACTGAGACACCCCTGAGCTATATGACTTGTATTTTTCAAACTCTGGGTCATAACCCCTTTGTGAGCTGCAAAAGGATCAAAGAGGGTGACCAAATTTCAGGAACAGAAATGACAGTAGGCAGGAGCTGACTCCATCAAGGCAAGAGGGTATAAAGTGGCTTTAGTTATAAGATCTGAGTGTTTACACTAGTTAGGAAATTACTAACTATCCTTAATTGCTGGCAGCGTCTCCATTCCTCCAGGCAAGAGTACAAACACCTTCAGGGGTTCATTGTCCAAAGTTCTCATCCCGCTCTGGGGAAACACTGAGCTTCTGTTGAGCTGAAGGTGTTAAACCAAGGAAGACGAACCAAAAAAAAAGGGCTGCACATTCAAAAAGTCTGAGGCACGTTGGAGTTTAGATATACCAGCCTCTCTGTCATTACGACTCTTACAGGAAATTAAAACACATGAATAGCATCTGGTCTTCCACCACTTCAGCTTTGTCTTGCTGACTGTTGTTAGAATAGTCTTGCTTTCCTTAATCTGAAAATCTGTCATCAACAATGGCAAATATCACTTCCTTTCTTCTGTTACTTTCAGTCACCTTTGATTCACAGGGGAAATATTAAGCAGACAAGCACTGGGAAAAATGTTCAGCAAAAGATCAAAGGGGCAAACAAAGAGGAACCACTAAACTGGGGTCATACACCACTTCTCAAAGAGAATATGTAATCAAAGGCATCCATTTTGTGACAGAACTGTAAAAAGAAATTGCATTCTGAGCTCTGATTTTCATAAGTCCCTCTTTGAATCCTGCTGACAGACACGTGAAAGTTAGCCCTGATGTTCAGACTTTGCCTTTGATGAACCTTTCTAACCTGCACTGCTACTCTAAGGAAACTTCTGCTCAGCTGTAAGACCCTGTTTACTTATGTTACGCATCAGGTGTTGGACTTGGATAAAAAAAGATTAACCCTTTCTAACATTACATTGCCAAGAGAAGAAGTGGGGTTTTTGATGGGAACTTTGCCAGAGCAGAGATTGCAGGGTTCATTTTGGAGTTTCTAAAGCCCAAATATCTGTGATGGAATTTCTTGTCACCTGCGATTAGACAGCTGTAGAAGACTAGGCAGGTGTTAGGTGCCAGTCCAGCACAGCTCTAAAGCACACACTTAAGTCCCTTTGGATTCAAATTTGCTGAACAGAGGACTTGTGTACAAGAGTAGTTCATATGATATCTTGATCACAAATGCAAGTGGAAAATATGAAAATTTGAGTCACCGTTATAAAATCTGTTGTAGAGAAATAAGTGACATATGGCACAATATTTTATAGACCACACTAAGTCCAATACCAATACCATACTGAGGCCACTTAAAAGCTTAGAAAACAGCACTAATATAAATAAGCCTTTGCTATTCTACAAGCATGCTTCTTCTGAATGTTGTCAACACTGAAATGTGCTTATCAGAGGAATTTCATTAGTAAAAAATAATTCACTGTAACTGCTTTCCTAGACAAATGGTCAAAATGATTTGTGATACCACTCCTGTTGTTAAATTGATAAAATGTGAATGTATGAATCCTTGGATTTTTTCCAGACAGATTAGATGTGACTAAAGTCTTGTCTTGTTCCAAACTTTCCTCTTATTTTCTTACTTTCTTGTTTTTTGAAGACCATTACCATGTGTTTTTTTCTCTGGCTGCTTAGAGTTAGGACAGATCTATGATATATTTTTCCTTGTTCGTGTTTTTTGGTAGATGTCTGAAAAATCTGTTTTAAACAAGCTCTATGTATCTTATGAAAACAGCACAAAAGACAAGAAAACTTAGCAGAAACCATCTAACAGTTTCTTTTTAAGAAACATAGGTATTTCCTCCTTCCTTCCTTGAGCTGTGTTGTAACCCAAGTCTGGAAGCTGGCAGTTTCTTTTTAACAGTATCAGCTAGACTTGTGGTCTCTAGAATTGGGGAAAACAAACTTCGTAATAAAGTCAGTAACTTGAACTGATATTTTTCAAAATCACATCACCTCTATTTCTCTCAGAGTCTAGGTCTCAGCTCAAAACTATTCTTATATACATGATTGTGTTCTGAAGTTTTAAAAATAAAGTCAGTCATTCGGGAATTTAATTTAAGGTTCTTGTTTGGAAAAAAAAAAAGCTGAATCCCATACTTAAGCTTCTTTTCCTACTCTTTTAAATGTTTTCCTACCATTATTTTTCTATATAATGTTATCAGCCCCGTGAAACACAGATCTAGAATGATTAAATTCTCCTCTAAGTTGAAGATTGGCACAGTCATGCAAAAAATGATTGTTAAAGAGTAATGTTGTATTGATTTATTATTTTTGGACTATACACAACTTAACTTCATTCATCCTGGAGGTAATAAAATATATAAATATATATATCAAATCCATTTTATTCTTTGCTTTCCTGAATTTACCTGTGCCAATGAACAAGACATCATATTGTCCATCTTCAGCTTCCACTCTGTCCACTGCTATTTGTTTAAGATTGTATTTTCCATCTGTTTTAACTAGTATTGGTCTCTTATGAACAGGTTTAATGGGCTGGTACATCAGTGGATGACTCCTGGCAAAATGGACAGCTTCATCAGGATAGTCTTTGGTGGTGGTGTACAGACCGCCGTTCACCTTGCTGGCACACTGCAAAAACATAAAACATAGATTAACCTGAAGATTTGCCAAATAAATTGTCAGAGACAGGTCTTGTTTCAGGGGTAATGACAAGTCTACAAAAAATCTAGGCACAGAAGACCACACTAGGAATTGGGACAGTGAACTCTATGCTTTATGCATAGTGTGGATTATTAATCGTGAGAAGCCAAGAAAGGGAATGCAGAACAGAACCTTGGCATTGCCATGTTTAGAAAGAGGGAGCTCCTTCCTCTCTGGCACACTAAAAGCAGAATAAATAGTAACAGTTTTAGATTTTTACAAAACCCATAGTGCTTATGCCTTCCCCAAATTCATATTGAAGATGTAATCAAAATGGCCATTTACAGTTAGGAGAAAGAGGTTTCCTATCCCAGTAGGACAGCCATGTAAAGTCAGCAGTATAATAATACTTTAATCAGTCTCTAGTCTAATTATTTTTAATTGCAAAATGTGTTACCGTAAGAAACTAAGCACGCTTGAAAATCATAGAATCATAGAATGGTTTAGGTTGGAAAAGACCTTAAAGATCATCGAGTTCCAACACTCCTCCCATAAGCAGGGACACCTCCTACTACACCAGGTTGCTCAAAGCCTCATGCAAAAATGATGCCAGCAGCAACAGTAATTCTTGGTATCAGGCATTCTAAGAGTATTACATTTGATTCTAATTCCTAACTCACAATGACTGTATATATATCACAGTTTAGCTTGAAATACCAATGTTTGTATTGATCAATCTACTGTTTTGCAAAGCAAATATACTTTATGTCAATGATTGATCAAAAGAAGCTTACTCCTTCGGTCAAATGTGCAATTAGGGATAATTTAATGCATTAAACAGAGAAGTTAATTTTAGGATGCTTTGTGAAAGATATAGTGTTCTCTAACTGAACATAGATTCTACATTTCCAATTTGCTTCATCATGTCTAATTGAAACCAGTTATGATCAAGTTGGAAATATCTCAGTAACTGTTTACTTTCTCCAAATATTCATAAGCAGTGGGGTTTTAAGAAGCATTTCAAGCAAAGCCACAGTAGCAGCTTTTCCCTATATAAATTGGATTTTTCAATCAATAAAATGAAATAAAATATTCTTTATGTTTACTGGAAACAGTAATTTTAAACTTGTGGTCAACTGTAATTGACAGTAACAAACTCCTGCACTTGTCAACTGGGCCAATGTTTGTTTCCACTTTTTGGGCTTAGCTACAGGAAAGTATTTGTTCAGTGTTGACTTTAAAGTAATTGTCTAATCAACCTAGTGATGGAATTTCACCGGCTGTTTGCAATAAAGAGGCAGAGCTGGAGCATGAAGACAGGCTGAGCCTCTGCTTTCCATGCACTGCACAGCTCATGAAATGAATAGGCATTGCCAGGTTCCCTTTGCAAAGTTCTAGCCCTGGAGAGATTTAATAAAAATAATCCTTCACAGGCTTTTCATTTTTAATTAAATAAAATCAAGTAGTCTAGAAAGGAAACAGTAGATCCAGCCATCTCTGAAGCCTATCAACACCATTTTTGAGGTAACTGGTGTCATTCCCAGAAGCATCACAGTCTAAAAGCATTAAATGAATCAGCAAAACAGGAGCAGAGATTACGGCAGAAGCAGTGCTTCAAGCAGACTTCAGAGAGCAGTGGATTGCAGAGTCTGTTGGAACCGGTGTGATAGTGGTTTTCTGTTTATTTGGCTTTAAACTGTACTTTCAATCCTTATGGACTCCATCTTTACCCATTCAATAGCTAAGATCAAAGACTGCTGACTCTCAGAGATCCCTAATAGTAGGTTATTTTTGGCCTCTTGTCACCGTCACTCCTGTAATGGGAAAAGTAGTGGGATTCAGTTTACCAATATGCTGACCTTTTCTTTGGAGTGTGAAACCTAACACTGTGGGCTACAGCCCGAAACATGCTTTCTCCTCGTGCTACTGGAAAAACATTGAAAAGATCTCTATACTGTGCTCTAAATGAGCAGCCCAAAATGAATCCATTAATTCCCTGTTAGCTAGCAGAGCCAGCCATTTCATCCTCTGATGTGCTCTGCAACATATAGATTTAATTACAATAAAAGTGATTAAATCTATTAACACCCAGGGAAGACCTGGATCCTCAGCTAACTTGTTCCCTGACATTGGGAAAATTACTTGCTCTCTTCTTTTACATCTGTTTCAGCTCCTCTGCCTTGCCTGTTGGGGAGGCTACAATCCAGTCTGCCCCAAATGTGGCCATTCAGAGCCAAGGGAGAGAAGCATCGAGAGCGAGTGGAACTTGGGGCAACCTTTCTGTAAATCGCTGTCAGCTTTGCTGAAGTGTTGGCTCAGCGTTCTCTCCTTCTTGCCAAAAAAACCTTCAAAACTTTTAATCTTCAGTGCTAGGAGATATCAATGTAACGATTGTAGTCATTAATACTGAATTCCTGCCTGTGTTTAATGCTAGCCCAAATAACATATGTGACGTGTTGTACTGCCTGGGGAAAATAAGAAAAAAGAATACCACTTAAAGACTTTGGACCATATCATCTTCGTAAAATATACAACTATTCTGCAATCCATGCATGGGACTGTGTCATTATTTGTTAAAACTGTAAAAACTCTAAATTTGCTATACAAAATGTGAAATAGGAAACCAATAATTCCTTTGAATACAACTGTTTTCCTCAAAATGTGATAATTTATTTATCTGTTTTCCTATCCTAATTCAATACCAATGACTTTGATCCACATCAAACAAACAAAAAACCATTTGGTATTGATGTCAGCACAGCCACAGTGGTAGCTTATTGGCCAAGATCATAGAATCATACTTATAGTGTTTAAATCCCAGATAATCTCTTTTTTGGAGCATCCACTTCAGCATTTTGACTTATGTCTCTAACCCCAAGAGAAGCAGAGGAAAACATTAATTTAAAATGAGAGAGAACGTGCATTCGAAATCATACTACGGGGAGAAAGGCTGTACTGGCATGGACTAGATAAGCTAATAGGCCTTTTCACCTCTCATTCCTGCGATTCAGTGATAAATGAATTGTATGCGATGTTTATTTCTGCAAATGAATGCTCTTAGTACAAAAGAGAGTATTGATTCAGTTAGCAAAAGAAAAACAACGCTGAAGGTAGTGCTCCAGCAACTGTTTATTCCACCGTTAAGCTGCAGAGAGTGAGCCCCTTGCCTGCGGGAAGATGGAGAGGTGAAGTGTGAGAGCTGGGCAGGGGCGGTTCAGCCAAACAGCTATTAGAGACATCTTTGCATCTCACAGAGTCAAAAACCTGCACAATGCGGACATGATAAGGGGCAGACCTTCAGTGAGTGTAAACAAAAGCAGCTTTGCAACAGATGGCAATCACCATGGGTGGGTAAGCGGCTGTATTCCCCAAAAGTACAGGGAGCAATGCAGGGTGTGATGCTTCTCTGGGTGAGCCTGGTGTTGCCTGCTGTGGGGAGTCCTCCTGACTTGTAGCAGGGAGGGGAAGGTGAGGGAGGCCCTGGTGGTGCCCCATCTGCGAGATGCTGCCGGGCCCCCGCAATGCAAAGGGCACCCGCAGCGGCACTGACGGGCAGTGAAGGGGGGACTGCTCTCCTCACCCCCTGAGCTGGGATGGGAACGTCCCGGGCTAAGAAGAAATTAGAAAAAATGAAATTAGAAAAAATGAAGAAATGAAGAAAAAATTAGAAAAAATGTAGAAATCAATTACCCGTCTCTAAGTAACGTGTTTGTGATTTCCTCCAGAATTTGTTTACCAAATTAAAAATCTAAGTGCCAGCCAGAAGCACCTCTCTACATGACAGCACCTGTACAGTTGCAGAGTATGCTACAATAGTTGCCAGATTAACTGCATTTTCAAAATAATGTCTGGTTTCTTTTCTTCACTTAATGTCCATTGGGGAAAAAAAAAAAAAAAAAGAAGTTATTAAAGAAACTTGTGTGAAAATTAGCAAAAAGCATAAGTGATTTTGCTGAGTTTGGTTCTTTGCAATGTTGTTTTAATAGTTCTACATTCTTTGTAAAGGGTACAGAGCAAGAATGTTAATAAGTCCAGGAACCTGATTTGAGGGTAATAAAATCTCAGCCTGTGATGTCTGAAAGCAAACTAGTGAACGGTGAGGATGCCAGACCATTGCTTCTAGAAAGAACCAGTCCTGAGATAAGGACCTCAAGGCGTTTCAGCTTACTCCTTATCTAAGGCTGTATTTATTCTGATTAATTACTTTTGTTAAAATCTATGTGTCGTTTCTAACCTGTGCAGTGATCTAAATTATTGAAATATTAAAATCCTTTTTGAAAAAGAAATGGAAAAAAGGAACCAGAACAATCATATTGAAATAGCGGATGATATTTTTTTTCCTTCCTTTAACACTTGTTAAATGTCCTGGTTTCAGCAGGCAATAGAAAGTGAATTGCCGTGTGTAAGCTTGCTTTTTTCCAGTAATAAGCTTATTTATATTGGAAAATATTGCATGCATCTTAAATATATCTATTTTTGTAAATATAGGTACATATTTTTGGTTCATCTTAGCTTTATTTTCTCAAGTGAAGTCAGTAGGGACAACCCATTCACCAGAAAGTTCCATTAGAAAAATCCTCATGGTGTGCTCAATGCACTTAAATTGATTTGAATTTTCATTTATTTCCTTGGCAGTTAGACTAAAGTTATCAAGTTTCAGATGCAAAAAATATGTCAGCAGCCAAATTTAGAAGAAAAGTTATTCTAGAATCAGTAGAAAATGAGGTGCCTTCCCAGGGAATGCACTTACTTCTTCAGAATGCAGCATCTGACCCACCTTCTAGAGGTGCCTCTTCTACCCCTATTGCCTGAGATCCTAACTTTGGGACCTTAGGATCTTAACGCAAGGTTGTTGAATTCAAGCCTCAACAGGATTTTGAAAAACCTTTTGTACTTTATTCCACTCTTTTCCTTTGGGAAATGTATGGTTCTAGTACTTTATTGAACTTATTGCTGAGCCATTCCACGCTTTTGCAGAAATGCTAGAGTATGTATATATTCAAATAAATATATCCTGGATTGTGAAGTCAGGAAGATTTGTACATTAGAAACAGTCTGCTTTTTCTTTATGAATTCATTTACACAGTAAAGCCGTGGAAAATAGATTGTACTTACTGAACCAGGTCTGGGATAAGGTACTTTTCCTTCGTAGAGAGCCCAGTGGTACTCAGGTCCTTCTTTATGTGCATATGGTCCATTGAAAGCTGCTCGGACACTTGCCATGTGGTAAACGCATACAGCATATCCTCTAAATATATTGCTACGAAGTAAAATTCAAAGTAATTATTAAAGCAATATGTTACATTCTGTACATATCATAGTGTTATCATGGTGCAATTAAAAATAAGTCACATATCAACAGTATTCAGGGAGAAAAAATTACTTATTGTTTCCTATATGCTTTTCTTATAACTACAATGTCCAATGCTCTTTCCAAAGTCTTTAATTTATTTATATTTATAACATCTCTCTGAGGAAGCTCCATGTTGTAATTCCAAAATTTGAAGATGGTGAACACAGGTTTTAAATTACTTGTTTATAAACACAGAGGAAGCATAACGAACTAAACTCAGGTCTTATATGACTTTGATTAGTGACTTAAACAATTAATCATTTTTCTTCGCTAAGATTTTTCCTGTTGTTTTTACTTGGGAAAGAAGGGAATCATCTAATGCTGACTGAAACGAGCAGGAGTCTTTATATTGAGTAGGAATGTTGGTTGGTGTTATTAGTTAGATCATCAAGATCAATCTATGTATGAAATTAGAATCGTAGAATGGTCTAGGTTGGAAGGGACATTGAAGATCATCTAGTTCCAACCCACCTGCCATGGGCTGGGACACCTTCCACTAGACCAGGTTGCTCAAAACCCCATTCAGCCTGGCCTTGAACAGTTGGATGTCCAAGAAATGGGTACTGCATGCTCACACTTGAACCAGGCTGCTGTGGAAAAGGAGGCCATCAGCAACACCACGGCTGGTGTTTCAGGCTTCACTAAGAAGTTAGTAGGAATTTAAGCTGCTGCCTACTTAAACTTGACTTACAGTGGAGCTTGTAAAGGAAGACAGGTGGCTCTGACAGGTGGCTGCTCTTATAAGCATACAGGAGTGCATATACTCGGGCACTAGGAACTTTTCAAGCAGAGAAACATTTAATTAATGATCCAGAGAGACTGGATCACTGAAAGAGACTTCAAGCCCCTGTGTGTCACAGAGCAGTATTTACATTAACAAGGAAGCCCACTGTGAATAGAACAGGGATTAAACTGTTTACTATATATTTGCTAAGGGATATTTATCGTGCAGCTTCTATCTCTTCAATAGGCTGTTCAAACATTCTTCTATTGCTGCTATTATTTCTTCTAGTTGTTTACCTTGTAGTATTGAAGAGGCCAAATATCACTGGATTTTTGTTATCACGAGTTTGCAGCAAAAACACATCCTCTGTAAAATTTAAAGTCAATGTTATTGGTACCAAACCACTTTTCTCAGCCCCAAAAGAGAAAATTCATTGCTTGTTAAAAGTGTAATCCTATTTTACTCATATATGTTATTTAATTTTATGCAGATTTTAAAAGCAATCTTTAAAAGCAATGCAGTAAGTAAAGGCGTAATTGATGATAGTCAGCTCCATATGTATAGAACTTTGTATACATTGGAAACAAAACACTAACAACCATTCCCTGTTAATGAATACAAGTACAATATTAGACAGTAAGATGTGTTATCATGAAAGTATATGTTTTGTGTGATGGTTTTAAGCTTGTTCCAGTTTAGGATGTTTACCTAATTCATCAAAGTGCGTATCAATTCCGTTTCTCCCGGGCACAGAGCAAACTAGCCTGGTTTTGAGGAAAGTGCTCCATTTATTCACGAGCATTCGCTGGCCTCCCATATCATTCTGTATAGAAAGAAACAAATGCTGATAGTAATTTGAATGAGTAAGTCTAGAAGCACAAACATCTCTGCTGAATTAGCTGCTTACTGTATCTTTTAATGTCAAAAGCATGCATTTTCAAACCACATGTCTATTACTAGTATTATTTCTCTGGAATCAGTTTTCAAGTAAGATTGCACTGATCAAGTCCAGGTCTCATTAAGAGCTGTGGGTTTATAAATTTTTTTTTGTTCTGTACCACATCCACGGATAGTTTTAACGATACAGCTGTTATAAAGCTTTTTTATTTCTCTTTTTTGTTAACTGGATGTACTGAGTACATTAGCAAAGTTTAGCTTTGCTTTAGGACCTCAGCGCAGGATTAGATCAACACATTTGGAAACTGAAGCCCTGAGTCTATCTATAGAACTGGTACAGCTGAGGCAAGCCTGAGGCAAATGTCTGCATGGTGCTCTAACAGTTTCTCAACACCTTTAAATAATTCCTGCTTTGCTATGGCTGTCTCATCTTTTCCTTGCTGTTGAGACTGTCGGACTCTCAAGAAAAGGGAGCATTTAGAATCATAAAATGGTTTAGGTCGGAAGGGACCTTAAAGATCACCTAGTTCCAACCCCACTGCCATGGGCTGAGACACCTCCCGCTAGACCAGGTTGCTCAAAGCCCCATCCAACCTGGCCTTGAACACCTCCAGGGATGGGGTATCCACAGCTTCCCTGGGCGGTTTGTTCCAGTGCCTCACCACCCTCAGAGAGAATTTTTTTTCCTAATATCTATTCTAAATCTACCTTCTTCCAGTTTGAAACCATTACCCCTCATCCTATCACTACATGCCCTTGTAAAAAGTCCTTCTTCCAGCTTTCTTGTAGGTGCCCTTCAGATACTGGAAAACTGCTATAAGGTCTCCCTGGAGACTTCTCCAGGCTGAACAACCCCAACTCTCTTAGCCTGTCTTCGTAAGAGAGGTGCTCCATCCCTCTGATCATCTTTGTGGCCCTCCTCTGGACCCGCTCCAACAGGTCCTTGTCCTTCTTGTGTTGGGGCTCCAGGGCCGGACGCAATATACCAGGTGGTGTCTCATGAGACCAGAGTAGAGGGGCAGAATCACCTCCCTCGCCCTGCTGGCCATGCTTCTTTTGATGCAGCCCAGGATACGGTTGGTTTTCTGGGCTGCAAGCGCACGTTGCCGGCTCATGTTGAGCTTCTCATGCACCAGCACCCCCAAGTCCTTCTCCTCAGGGCTGCTCTCAATCTACTCCCTGCCCAGCCTGTATTTGTGCATGGGATTGCCCCAGGCCACGTGCATGACCTTGCAGTTCGCCTTGTTGAACTTCATGAGGTTTGCACAGGCCCACCTCTCAAGCCTGTCCACATCCCTCTGGATGGCATCCCTTCCCTCCAGCATGTCGACAGATCCACACATTTAGTGCTGCTTAGTAATCTGAGTCTGTAACCTTTGGGCAGCATCCTCAAAGCTATGGCCTTATATACAGGTAGGCTGTGTAAGTGACTGTTCAAGGCTCTGTATTAGGCTTGCAAAACTCCTCTCACAACTTCACTTTCAGCTACTGAAATTAATAGATTTCCTCAGCTTCACACTGAGATCTTACAAAACCAGTGATGTGTTTTCCTCAGAAAAGTAGAAATATACAGAGTAGGTGCCTCTGTATTGCAAAAACTTGTTACAGATCAGATGAAAACATAAAAGCTGAGAAAAAAAAAACAGTTCCTGAATCCCCAGCTAGTAATTTTTTGTATTTATTAAATCAAATCTGAATTATAGTACATGGATTTGAAATTAATGTCCGGATGATAAAACATTTGGAGTTTTGGATGAGTGGAAGGGAAAGGTCTGTGGGATTTTGATTTAATCCATGGTTAGAGATAAGACATTCAGGTGGATATATTTCAGACTAGAGGGGACTATTAAAATAATCTATTCAGACTTCTACCAGAACATAAGCCAAAGAATTTTACTTCAGATCTTGACGCAGGCTTGAATTCAGAAAGCGAACTGACTTTGTGAACGTTAATGTCTTACACTGCAATTTGGTGCTTTGCATGCTTCAGATGTTTTAAGTTATACATGAATATTCCTTAAGAAATTTTAATAGGCAGTATGCTGGTAAGCATATGTGACATATACTATATATTGAAGTGACAGAAGATTTTTAACTTGTGTCTTGTTTTTTGCCCAACAGATTTAGGAATGCATCCCCTACAGTTAGAAGGAAAAAATGCATTTTTCTTTCAGAAACAAAATCAGATGCTGAGAAATAAACTTCTCATTCCTTCCTTTAATCAAGCAGTTCTAGTCCCAAAGGGAATGGGAGAACTCCTCTCATCAGCCCCACCATAGTTCAATTAATAGAAAATGAATGCACCCAAACTTCATACGTTGTTCAGAGAGGACTGATTATGGGCAGCTTAATCTGGGAGATCATATGTTAATGGTGGTCCTCTCCAGTGGCTGCCCGAGATCTCCTTCCTGTGTTTGGGGCCAGGGAGTCAAACAGAGATGGGATCAACACACCAGGAACATGGACTAAGTGGGAAATGGGTAATTGTGTAGGGTAGTGGAGGGAAGCAAGGTCTCTCCTCGTGGCTTTTCTGCTCCTTCTGATAAACCTTATGCTTGGCTGCAATGATAATTTTCTGGGCAGTTCAATCCTTTGTTCTAGTTTCCTATCTGCACAATTTTCCTTAGTTGCTGTTGGGAAGAATGATAGATGAAATAAAACAGTAGTTAGTTACTATTTATAAAACACTCCATGGATGGTTGGCATTGCACGCCTCCTGTTGTTCATGGAACAGAAAGAGGTTTTCAAAATTTACAGAATCACAGAATAGTTGAATTTAGCAGAGGCCCCTGGAGATCACCTAGGCCAACTGCCCTACTCAAAGTTGCTTTAGGTAAATTGCTTTAAGCAAGTTGCTCAGACCCATGTCCAATTGGGTTTTGAATATCTCCAAGGATGAAGACTCTGGGCAACCTGTGTCAGTGTTCAACTACCCTGGCAGTAAAAAAATGTATTCTTACATTCAGATAGAATTTCATGTGTTTCAGTCTGTGCCCATTGCCTGTTGTCCTGTCCAGCTGGCTGCAAAAGCCGGCTGTCTGATAGGACAGTCATCAATCCTCCGCAAATGCAGGTGAGTTAAATCTCCTCCTCTCTGACAGAATAGGAAGGCAAGAGGGAATGTCAGAGAGGACTGGTGTCTGGGTTGGCTCTGTCACCAATAATGTGAGGGGACATCAATTTACGTCAGCTGTGAGAGCTGCAAGAGGCCCTGGACAGCCAACACTAAGGGTGATAGAGCCTCGATCTGAATTGAGACTATGGATGGTAAGAGAGTCTCGTGGGCAACTGCTATTGCTGTTACCACATATCAGCACAAAGAGAAATGGAGTTGAATAACAAATTTTCTGAACTTTGCCCTCCTCTCTCAGTAAAATTTTTCTTCAAGCCCGGATTTTGGATCGGTTTTGAATTTTCTAATGCTTCAGGCTGTTTAGATGTAGCATTTTCATTCAGATCTATAACTTACTCTCTCATACATTAACAGATGCCATATATGCTTGGGGCAGAAGGACCAATGAGAGGAGCACTGTTTTTTCATTTAGCTGGGGAGTTAGAAAGAGGATCTTACCGCACACACGCGTCCCACTCTGGTATATATGGCATGAGTGCTCGTCTCAGCCTCTAACGCTTTTTCAGTAAAGAAGAAATATACTTTGTTATCATCGTGGTCTTCATTGTCAGGAATCATATATGAGCCAACGAATTTCGGTTCTTTAAAAGAAAACAAAAATGAATTGAATTCAAGTTTATTAAAACATTTTCTGATTTTTCAATCCTTAAAATCAGCTGGTAGCAAAATAAAAATTAAAATGAAAGAATCAGGGATCTGTCAGTCAGAGAGTTACCTAAGGGGAATAGGGTGATAGAAATAGGAAAAAAGTCGATTTTTTTGTGGGTGGATATCTGTAGAACCTGTGAAATATATTAATGTCAAACTATTTTTATAGCTCCAATTCACAAATCAATATTCCTTTGTATGCGTGTAAGAAAAAGACCATTTCCAGTTCTGTTCTTTAGGGTTTATATATTTTAATTTTTATTAGGCTAAAACTTGGCATTAAAATTCACATAACAATCTCTGATCCCATATAAACCAGGTGTAGAAATGTCAACTTCACACCAAAAGCCTTTTAGATAAAGAAAAAGCCGTGGTGGTTCAGCTAATAGATGTTACGTGAACATACATCTTCAAAGATAGAAGATGTATTGTGTACCTTTGTCCTGAATTAAAAACCATTTAAATTTTTCCTGTTTTGACATTTTGCTGCAAAGTTGAAATCTAAGTTCATGCTTCAGTCCATGCCTGTATGCCTTTGAACCCCACACCAAGCAGAGCTGTGAATGATTTCATCTCACTGAACTTCAGCAAAGTTTTTACAAGTTCTTTACATGAGACTGTCATTCTTACAGTTAGTATGATTTCTTAAGAAGCAGTGGGTAATGCAAATATTTGCTAACTTCCTGTTCTCTATGAAAACAGTCATTGCATTTTAAGACATTGATACAGCACTTGCTAATTTTCTGAATTGTTTTTAATACACATTTAAAAATATTCCCTTTCTGTAAATTTAAATTTCAAGTATAGACAAAATGAAAAATAAACTTTGTGGCCATAATTTAGAGAACTCTATATCTAAAATAATCAAGTTTTCCAGAGACAAGAGAAAAGAAACTTAACGGACACATTTTGAACATCCACCTTATTGTTGCTCCCCATATATAGCCGGGCTAAACACTCAGTTTAGCAAAGCACTAAGTATTGGACTTCAAGAATATCTAAGCATGTTCTGAACATATTTTAAAAAAATAAATTAATTCAAGTCTGAGGTCTGATTTGTCGTGGATGAAGTATGCAGCAGAACTACTTTCTCTCTTCTGATTCAGGAGAAAACTGCCTTGAAATTTGAGAGAGAACTTCTATGTCCTTTCACTGAAAAGACGATGCTCATCATATGAATCACCATAAAAGACAATTGTTGACTCTTCTTGCAAAACTTTAACAGTAATTATGTCAATGTTATGATGAAATATTGCAATAGTTTTGGAGCGAATCAAATCAAAGTTCTGACTCTCCATTTCACAGAAATTTCAACACTTTGCAGTTCAGTTACATCTCACATTGAAGAGTATGAAATAATTTGTAAATTTCCCAACACGTGATTTTTTGCAATTTTTTTCTTGTGTAATATCTTCATATTCTTCTTTAAAATTACCTGTTTTAACTTTTCATTTCATTTAACTCTATGATAATTTTACGTTTATTATTTTGCATTTGTGCATGACATCTCTTTACTACACAACTTGGCAAAGATTGAGTTGTTTTATTGCCACATAAAGACAAAATAATCTCATCTAGAAAAAGAGAGTACTGTGTTCTAAGTAGAAGCTCCTATTAATTAAATAGAGAATTTAAAAATATTATTTTAATTATATCTGGCATATCATGAAACATGTATAGTATAAATTAAATGCAATTTTAAAAGTGAAAAATGAAGGACTTGTTCCACTTGTTAAATCCAATATGTAATCAAATTAAAGACTTCAATATGTTCATCCTGGCAGGAGGTTCATAAAAAATGTCATGGAAAAAAGAAAGTTTAAACAATTTCATCTCCAAATGGGTATACCTATGCATGAACAATACCATTTTAATTTCTGGTTAAACAGAAATCCTCTAGTCATCCAAAACACTTCTGGTTCCATGTTCTTCCTTCTCCTTCTTCCCATACCTTTCAACAGGCGCTCACTATCAGGTTCGGTTCGGAGATGGGCCATGCGATTCATGGTGCGAAACAGAGCAGCATCTCTTCCCCAGTAGTCACTGTAGAGACCAGTAAAAAGTTCACCACCTGCAGACCATAAATTAAAAAACAAAACAAAATCAAAACAATTTGTAATGCTCTACTTACTAATTTCATTGCATATGATAGGAACTGCATTATAAACATGGCTCATCAGTATTTGCTCAAATTCAGGTGAGAAGATGTCTCGGTAAGTTACATATAGTCTAAAGAACATACGGACCTTGTTCCTACCAGCACTGCAACATTTACAGTTGGAACAGCATGAGGACAAGAGTTTTAAATTTCATTCATGGGCTTGGCCTCATTTTCAAAACTGACTTAATGACTTCAGGATATATTCACACACAAAACATGAGGGCATTAAAATAACATCTAACCACGTCTGCCACAATAACACTGCCACATAAGGCACCTAAATTCAAAGATCTCACTGTCATTCAGTTTGTGACTGGCCCTAGAGGCACCTACCCATTTTTGGCACCTAAATCTTCCCCTGTGCAAAGACATTGACCAGTGGTTTACTGCTGAACACTTCCAGACGCGCCCCAGTCTTGCTAATAAGAAGCAGCGAATTGCTTGGTCCCAGAACTGGAAGGGACATGTTGGGTTTATGAGGAGCAAGAAATAATGGGAGCCAGAAAGCGGGATGAAAATGCAGCCTGAGATTTCCGAGGATGCAGTGCAAAGGATAAGAATAGTGATAGCTGCACCAAACCACAGATTTGGGCTACGCTGCAGTGCATACAATTCAAGGCTAAACGATACCTGAATCCACAGATTGGACCTCAAACAAGGGAGTGTTTCCTGAGCATAGTTAAAGGATTTGGCTCTGTGCAAAACACGGCTGAAAAAAAAGATTTATTAGGGAAGTACATTCTGAAAATACTGGAGGGTTGGATGCAGTTATCTCCCCAGCTGGAGAGATAAGAAGCAGTACCTGTTACCTTAGAAGTGATTTCTATAAACAAGCATGTGTTTTATTAGGCTGAGGGGGTTTTCCAATAAGCCAGGGAGCTGCTCCGTTTTACCTGAAATAACTACAGTTTGAGTATAACTTGCTGGCTGAGGGGCTTAGGTGTTCAGTGGACAGAGAAAAAGAGCCTATTTTTCTCTGGTCCAGCAATAACTTGTTTTCATATCCTTAAATTATTGACCAGAGTAGGGACAGGACCTGGGATCTCAGCCATCCTTCACAACTGGTGATGAATATTTCCTGAGAAACTTATGGGAAGAGAAATTCGATACCATTTTCAAAGGGTTCAGGTGGCATTCACAAATTAAGCAAGCATATGAAAATATTAGAAATACTGTGCTAATTGCCAGTAACTGTTTAAAATCCGTATATAGTTGAGTACAACATATGTTCAAAAATCCAGCCGATCTCTATCTGACTCATCTAAATTGTGGTATTGGATATCTTTTACTTTAATGAAATACTGACAATAATTCCACCTTTTAGTTATGCAGGGGCACAATTCCCCTTAACTGACAAAGCATTAAGAACAATATATTTCATATCCTTGTGGATTTAGATTGAAATTTTTTAGGCCCAATTTAAGAAGCAGACACTTCTTATTAACACAGTTATTGTCACTAGGTGGCATCCTTATGTTAGAAAATAACACAGCAGGAATTAAACTGCAAAAGAAGAGGGGAATAAATTATTTCCAGTTCGTGGCTAATCTGAGTGGAGGTTTCAGTGACACAGCTTCCTATCCCCTAATCCAAATAAACATGACTGATCCTTTCAAATAACTTTTGCTGGCGTTTATAAAGGATTATAGCAAAAGCAAGAATTGTGCTTGTTGGTCAAAGTGTGACTATAGATATATATGAATTGAATGGTACCATAAGTCTGACTAATGGTTCTGAAAAGTTTATAGTTTGGCAGCTGGGGCTGGTTCAGAAACCTCTGGTGTTTTGGAGCTGAGCGTAGTTTTGCCTTAGGCTTCACCACATAAAGAATGAATATTGCCTTGTAAAATACATGGTCATGATTTAGTGTAAAATACTGGCAAGTGAAATGAAAAATAAGTATAAATTATAGCATCAGTAGATGTTAAGGTTACCTAAAACTAATAGAGAGTTTTATTTATTAAACAACACAGAGCTGCTTAAACAACAGAATTTGCCAGTGTCTAAATAATGTTCCAAACAATGTTCACAACCCTAATTAATGGGTTACACTAGTCATAAACCCCCCTTTAGGAATTCTGTTGGAAAAATATCTCAGACTGATTGGTGTTGTTTTTTTTAAATTATGGTGATGTGTAATACAAAACATGATGCTTTTATCCTTTCAACACCATAGTGAATCTTGGAAAATGCATCAGTGCAGGGTAAATGATTCGTCACATATTGCTAGTCATCAGGATTGATGTTTATAAGTCCAGATGTTCAGAAGTTTGGATATGAAGCCTCTTCCTCGTGTTTGACACAGCTATAAAATGTTAGTATATGTAACTAACCTGCTGGTGTGGCATTCTACCATACACCGAGGAAGTTATTACTGATTTTATCTGTGAGATCCCAGGGGGAGAAAATGGAAGTTCCAGTCTAGGATGGATATTGTTCCATGAAAGATATTGTGCAGACACAGAAATTAAATCTGATTTTTACCCTGAAGTGTTACTAAACTAAACATAAGACAAGTATCAAGTGTGAGCAGACAGGTCACCTCTCCTAGGGACAGCGATGAGACAATACTGACGAGTGTGACTGGAAAAGATCTCAGCGCAAGAACATTCAACATAATTCTGAGAGCTTTTGCACTTTTGACATTAAGAGGATCTTCTCTTTTCCTCTTCATAGCCTTTTGCACATTCCATAAATCCATGTTACAAATTTTGAACAGTGCTAGGTTTTTAAGGGTGCTGGCTAGTTCTAGATTTAAAGAGAACCTGAGGTTGAGGTTTGAAAAATCCTGTCAAGATTTCTACTCTTTTCTCCTCCATTGAAAAGCTAAAACTACATATCAATGCTCTCCGGTCAAGCTTGCAGTGTTTTATACTGCTACACATCACACTGATAAACCATTTTCTTCCAGTGAAAATCAACTGAAAATTCACAGACCTTCACCACTCCTCCCCTCTTCCAGTCTAACCTCAGCTTCACGTGTATTTGACAAATTAATTGCTAAAATTTAAGTTTTAAGTCAGCTTGGTTAATCCTGCTAAAACAAGAACAGAAACTTTCTTCTTTCTTTATTTAAACAAACAAAAAAATCCCATGGACCTCAAAACCCAATTTTAGCTCAAATGATACATGCATATTTTTTAGCTAGCATTCTTTTCAAGGAAAGAAATACATCAAAGTTCAATTGGGACCACTTAAAAGATACTTTTATTTTTTGACCTTTGTTCAGAGCAAAATATTAACAAAAGCAAACACAAACTTTTTCTTCTAAAACCAAGAATTCCTAGATGACAACCCTTAAAGTAAAACAGATTGAAGCATGTGATTTAATTAAACATCTTAATATATACAAGGGATTTGTATAAATAGGCAGCTTCTACCTTAGAATTGGATTTCCTTCATTTGTTATTGGCATGTTTTGTGTACCTGCTTGAAATTGGAAGGTAATGCAAATATAAGCTATTATTCATCAGTAGTCCTTTTTGTGTAAAATCCTCATTATATCACTTCCTATAAAGTGGAATAGCTCTGTTATGAATACAGGAGTAGAATATAAGCAGCACCTTTCGTGCATTTCTTTGACTGTCAGCCAGTTATTACTCACATGACAACTAAAATCAGAATAGCAATTCACATTTTTAGTAAGTGATACTTTTCACAGTAGGAAGAAAAAACCAAATTCAAATAAATTAGCTATGGCTTAGCTGGTAATCTTCCTCAGTATATTTGTATTTTCTTTCTGTCACTCAAGTATTTTGTATTCTGTTTTAAGAAAAAAATGTATTTATTTTAGTTCTATGTCTAGAGTAAAAGACAAAAATGCATGAAACTGTTTTAAAACTGTAAAACCAGAAAATATTATCCAAATGAATTCCCTGGATAGAAAAACATATTAAAACGTAGTTTAAGTTTTTCACCAGTTGCTTGTGATATATTGCAGGTAACAAAACATAGACATAAACTAATTTCTCAGCTTTCAAGAGTTAGTGTGGTCTGAGTTAATCAGTTTGCATGATCTGATATCAAAAATAGTTTTGGCTATTGAAAGCATATGGGAGAGTTCATTAGAAATAGAAGTCCAAAAGTTTTATATGCCGTTTATCTAAACACATGCATTTTATTCAGCCTGTCTGCCATCCAACATCTATTCTGTTTCCTGATGCTGACAATAAATTGCTAAAAGTTAATTGTTCATAAATTGAGGAATTCATCCCAAGCTACTTTACCACTGGGTCAGATAACCTGTAATAAAATTTACGACAGCATGGATGTTTAGTTTTAAAGCCAAGTCACGAATTATTGTTTTCTTGAAGTGGGTATTTTAACTGATGCGTTGAAATACATGAAGAGATACAGAACAAGAGATTCTCTTTATTCCTAAATTAATATAGCTAAATCTGGTTCTAATTAGTGATGGTGTAAATTATCTTTCAAAATCAAGATTTTAAAAGCTTTTAAACTTTTAGCAGAGGTATGTAAAGTTTCCTTGTTAGTCTAGTCCTCACTGTTAGTCAATAGCCACGCTGGTGTAGGTTGCTATGTTAACGTAAATTGCAGAGATGGAAGTAGGTTTTGAATTGTTTCGTTAGGAAGAAGAGGATGCTGGGATGTCAAAGTCTTTGTTAATAGGTTTGCATAAAACCTTTTCAAGGATATGCACATTGGCTGAACCTAGATGGGACAGTGGAGGCAGCTCTGGGGTGCAGCCTCCAAGGACACACTGACTCCACACCAGGAGCAGATTTCACTTTCTAAGAAAACTGGAACATATGAAGGGGAAGGGAACCTCCAAGTATTGGAAGAAAGAGTGGAAGACCGGTCCTGGAGGGTGCATGGTGCAGTTGTCATCTCCTGTCATGGGGTCATGGCTACCATGAGCTGGAATCGGGGCTTGGCTGAATGAAGGAGCATCCCTTCCTTCAGAGTGCACTTGGCATTAAGAAGTCTCAGTCTCATTTTCAAATGTCAATTAAAAGATTCTTTAATATTCACTGTGTTTGCATCTACGTCTTCTACCCTTTTCAAATGAATACCTAAAGAGATAAAAGGTATGCATTCTGCAGTCTAAGGAGCAGCATTAATTCTGTTTATTCTGTAAACTGTGTCCTTGGTTAGTAGAAGTTAGTAGAATACAGTAGAATACGTGCAAATACAAACTTCTATAGGATATTTTTCCTAAGTGTTGGAAGTGTTTAATTCCAATAGCATAAAAAATATAAAAGCATAGATAAAATACAAAACTCTGAAGATTTTTGTTATGCTTTTAAAATATCATTCTATGATCACTTGAAATTATAAAATTCCCAATGGAAGCCTAGAAAAACAGCCTCTAAATAGCTTTTTCAGGTCATATTAACTTTGATGAAGGGGTGAAAGTTTGGCTGTTTTTTGGTGTTGTAGCAATAATCTGATAAAAATATGTTATTTTCTGCTGTAGTTTTGCCACATTACAGAATTGTTAGCTTTGTGAGATTGCTTTTATAAGTCCCTGTCAGCGGGTGTCCAAGACTCTGACCAATTTTTATCAGCGAAGGTCTTATTTGCTGGATTTCTCATTCAGGTAAAACTGTAAGGATCCACAGGACCTCCCATAATCCAGGCAAATTAACGAATAGGCCAGAAACACAAGGACCAACCATCAGTCTTGTAGTGCTCAGTGGGACAATCTGGCTTCCATTTAAGCGAATAAAATTCACATTGATCTCACTGTAGGAACATGATCAGGTTAATTTATTTACTTAGTTCTGTCTGAGGAAAGGTTGAGAAGGACTTCAAGATTAGACCATAAGATTTCAGGCCTACAGCAAATTCCATGGCATGAGTATTTGTTCCCAGGCTGAGCAAAGACTGGAATCTGTTAAAAACTGTAGAAACAATTTAGAAATGGGGGTGGAAGAAAGGCGTAACAATCTGTGCTTCATGGATTGTGGAAGGTCAGTCAAAATACAGCATTTTTTTCTGATTCTTTCATGACTTCTTAACCCACTAACTCTTAAGAATTTGAGCTGTACTTTTTTTTTTTTAATGGGAAGGAACGGTGTTTTGATGAATTGCTGCAATTTGAAATATTTGGCATTACTAGTGAAGATTCTTCTCGTAGATAATTGGTGAATGTAAAGGAATAAATAAACCAAGCATGTAAAAATACATCTGTCACTCATGACCGATACTTCCTCACCACCATGGGTGAGCTATATCATTGTAGTTAACAATCAGAGACTTTAGCTGTCTGATTTTAAGATATGAAGTCAAATGTAAACATCAAAGGGCCCTAAAATCCTCTAACTTTTTTATCCCTGAAAAGTTGAAAATTTATTTGATCTTTAGCCTCTTTTTCTAGCTCTTTCTTTTAATGACTATTCCTTCTGGATGCTCAGTTCTCATCTTATTTATGTTTTCTAAAAACATAAATCACTGTGTTACTCCTTAAGTGCATCTAGCTTTCGCCTTTTACCTGCTGTTCTAGTCTATTTTTAGTCAATGTACTATAATATTGCCAAGACTCTGTTTGCTTGATCTCACAAAATGTTTTCAGGAAAACATTGTAGAGGAAAAAAACATATGGATTGCTATGCTACAACTTCAAAGGTCCCAGCGCTACAGATATACTTACCAGCAAGGCACAGAGGAGCACTATCTCAGCACAGCTTTCTGGCACTGCAGGACTTTTAGACTGAATTCTATTTTTATAACTGCTGAATATAAGATCAACTCTCCTAACAAAGAATCACCAGCTTTCGATAATTTTGTTAGAAGGCAGCATTGAAAAAAAAATCTATTTTGATTACAAAAGCTACAACTTATATAAACAATAAGTGCTTGATATAAAAAAAAGTTAAATTCACATTTTTATAAGATGCTTGTTACTCAGATTACATCTCAGTAGATGAAAAATAGTAAATGTTGTGTATTTCTCTCAGTGGTGTAAAAGACTAAGCTAGACATATTGCTTTGCTTTGAAGGAAACAGGAAATAATTATTTCCAAAATTACACAACAATCAATTACTCCTTTAGAATGGCACATGTCATATAACATCTACTCGCTTCAGCAAGACACCCTTGCTGGAGTTAATGCTGCCTGGGATGTAATATTAATGTGGGCAGCACCATAAGGATTAAGTCTGACGTGTAAAAGGTTGCAATGGAAGACTGACAAAACCTCAGTGTGCTGAAGAAAGAAACTCAGAATGACAGATTGACAGGACCGTGAAGCTTGTGACATAAAGATCATTACCAATTAAGATGGAGGTGAAGGAAGAACTTGGGTCAAAGGGGCACCTGCCTCGTCCTCTTTCAAATTTGTGCGATTCCAGTTGAAACAGGTGATCCTTTAAAAAAAAATAATAACAGAAAACAGCGTAAACCCTACAGGCAAAGAAAAACGTCCTTTGAGATGAGCTTTAACTTTGTTATACCTTTTTAATGGGTTGACTTCATTAGGGCAAAAACACAATTACAGTTGCTTACTGATGTACTCGTAAAAATTCTCTGGGTTTCTACAAATCACCTTTGTGTGTGCACTGCCCAAAAAGAATCAGTAAAATATGCACTAAAATTGCACTTGTTTCATATCTGTGGGAGTAGGGAGTGAAGATTCCTCTATCTTTTCTCCAAATTATCTAAACATTAAATAGATATCTTGCCATGGAATGTATTTTCCCTCTTTAAACATTTTTTTCCAGTAGTTGTCAAATATATCATGCTGTGTTATCTTCTCGTGGTAGCTTTGAGATGTTTATATTTCTTCTTCATAAAAGTATGTTTAGGAATGAATCGTCAGTTATGGTTTTCAGAGCAGATGTGATTTCTGCAGTGGATTTACCAGAATATCAGTATAAAAAGAATATTGGCAACTTAGTTTAATTTGCTTGTATAAGGCTTTAAAGGCTGAGAAAGAATTTACAATTTAAATTTTCATTTGCAGTGTTACATTTGTGCCAGCTTTCTCAAAAGAGCCCATTAATGTGTGATTAAAATATCAATTGAGAGCACAATACTTTTTTCATTTATATATTAACAAAAAAGCATACCACAAAACATAGTGATGAGGGGCCAAATAGTCAGAAAGCTGTGAAAGCTTCCTAAAAAATATGCCACCCATTCATCAAGTGTGTGACTAGTAAACATTTTGGTAGTCTAACAGTTCCAGTTCTGTGTAACAGTTTTACTCAAAAGTCTGCTGAAGTGCAGATTATATCACCATATTGGATAAATGCAGCCTACCTGTTCAGTAAACTAATCTCAGGTTCACATTGTGAGTATGCTAAGGCAAATGTTTTATGAGGTATGACATTACGTGTGACAGGACCCCAAATACCCCAGAATTTTGAGCAGGATCTGCCTGGATCTCTGCCTTATAGCAAACGCTCTCAAAGAGGTCCAAGAGGCTTTTTAATAATAAAAATCATTTTTTTCTAGACCTGACTTTTCAGGTAATTATTAGAATAACTCAGTATTTGCACAGAAAAAAGCCTGATATATCTAGAGTGGACAAAATAGTGTCCTGGTAGTCCTTAATTAAGTATATGTAGTGTTTTTAGTTCTTATATCTTTATAGCAGGTTCTTTTTTCTGCTGTTGATTACATTCATGTAATTTTGCGGGGTGGTAGCATATGCAGCTTGGTCCTTAGAAAGTTTTCTTTTGAGACATATAGAAACCTGATTACGTCCTTGCTCTCTGCAATGCTATATTCCACATTTCCCCTCAGGTCACTCATCTATATGTCCATCCATCTCACCCTACAACCTACAAATCTCTCTCTTCCCAAGCAAATGCAATTGCCCTCAAAGCAAAACTAATGCTCTCTTCTCTTCAGGTAGCTCCACTCCTGACAGTTATGCCCTCCTGAAAAAAAACATAGAAAGACACGGAGAAAAGAAGCAGAAGAGATACTGGCTGTTGCATGGGATGGAAAACTGATAAGGTAATAATAAATAAAAAATAATTTTTTAAAGGCAGGAAAGAAAAAAGCCATAAGTAAAGTGGGAAAGCTGTTAGTTTCCACTCATTGATGAATAATTGAATATTTCTATGCATTTCATTTAAAACAGCTAATCTTGAATTTGTCACAAGCCCCTGCCCTTCAAATCATTATTCACTCCTTAATCCCCAGATTAGCCAAACTGATGTACCTATCTCCCATTCCCATCTGTCTGAATAATACATGCCATTTTACTGCAACATCCGATCAAAAAGTAGGATTCCCATTAGTTAGAGTGTTTCCATAAAAATGGGATGTAACCCAGAATGCAGTTCTGGGAAAATGAGACATCTGTTTCATGTCTACTTGAAGTGAAAAAAACCCACCCCAAAATAAAAATAGCAAGCAAAAACCACACAAAATTTAAGTAACGGTTCTAAAACCCACGAGGTAACAAGGCATTCAGAATCTCACCTCTCCAGAAGCTTCTGTGTTAGCCTAACCCTGGCACGTTAGTGCCTGATGTTGCAGCTGATGCAGCAGAAATTAATTATCCTGGGTTGAGACTGGTGGTGCAGGAATATTATTTTCTGCTGTATCAGCTTCAATTGCACATCAGTAGTAACCATCCCCCCTCTGCTGTTGGATAAATGTCAAACAATGAAGAAATATTTCTCTGTGTGTGGAAATCTCAGCACCATTCCATGCTTTTCAAATATCACATACCAGGTATTTTTCAAAACTAAATACCGTAACATTTTGGGTCAACAGTAGGAAAAAAAAAGTAAGGAGAACTCAGGAAGAGAAAGAAAAACCTTGTGAAACTGCACAAAAGGACTAGAAAGTCATAATTGTCATAAAATATGACGTAAAGGAAATATTTCTAAAAACAATCTGACTGTCTGATGTTATTTATTCTCTAATTGGGTATTAAAAATAACGTTACTCATGGAAAAGTTTCTCTTCTGGGATCTCAACTAAACTATTTGTCAATGCATCAGTTAAAAAAAAAAAAAGAAAAATAACCCAATTTTTAGAGAGAAAGATGGAGATGGAGATGGAGAGATAAACTGAGAGTTAAAATTTGACAGATTTTTCTGGTCTTAATGCTTTCTGATCACTTTTCCCCCCAATAAACTAAAAATGGACTTGCCTATGAAAGGAAAAATTAACAAATTTTAAACTGATTACAGAAAAAAACATACCCAGGTAAAGTGATCAGGTGTAGAAAAATAATTATTTTGAAACAATATGTGAAGAAGTTGTATTATCCATACTTTGTGGTTTGTAGTGTATGTCTCACATTTCGTCTTACGTAGGGAACAGAAAGTGCAATTTTTGTGCTGTAGAATAAGACATGATCCCACCAGGGCATCATAAACCACCATAAAGCATCATATTCAGGTCTTCCACTGGTAATATGTCCCTGGTTCTCAGATCAGGGAGATTTGGCTAATATGGGAGTCTTCCAGATGATGTGGAAGGATTATGTGTCAGTTAACAGCAAATTATAATATCACAATGAAAAAGCTACCAATATAGCTAACCATCCCCCTGAGAATCAGAATTAAATCAATGGTAAAGATAAACCCATCTGTTTTAACATTCATGACATGAATGTGTTTAAAACATCTAACTATATCATGATGGAATAAAAATGTTAAGCAGTATGCATAGTATCCTTTCGTTATCTGCATTTTAACAGCTGGGATTTCTGAATATGGATTGTAGCTTAAATATACAGTCTAATGCTAACACTGACGGTAGACAACAATTTGGATTTCAGTGCAGCTTGGAGAAGTTTCTAAGTGGATCTCACCAGTTTTGATATAAAGCAGGATGCGTATCATAAATGCTTGCAGATGCATGTAACTGAAAATGTAAGCAATGACTCCCTCAAGAGAGATTTTCCACCTTCACCTTTTAGGACAGCATACCAAATATTCCATGGTTGCAATAAGTTATTCCCATCACTGGGGTAAGCAACTGAAGAGCAGGTGTTAGATGTGTCAGCTTCCACAGGATGCCAGTTTAAATGAAATAAGCGTTACACATTAATAATCAGCTTTGAAGGCTAATATCATAATTCTAACCCTCCTTGCTGCTTGTGACACTGGAATCTCTGGAGAAATATCAGAAGAAAACTGACAGCTTCCTCACAGATTATCCAACACAGCTATTGAACATTGCAATTTATTTTACAGGGGCTTTTCAGTGGTTAGGGTAAAAATTATGTGAAAACACATATGGAGGGCTGGGAGTGGAATTACAAATTTCTACATGTAGTTTGCAAAAATAAATGGGGATCGGGGTTTGATTTATGATACCTATGACTTAGGAAGCATAATACACTTTCAACTGTTACTAAAATAATAATGTTGTTTAAAAAGAAATAGAAGATATTTCCAAGGGCACCAAGCATTTTGCCATTAACTTGATATGAATTGATAATTTTTCGACAATGAAGAATAATGTAGGCTATAAATAACAATGAAAGAAAAGGTCAATCAGAACCATGAAAATTTAAAGACTGCTTTTAACTTTTGTTGCAGAAAATTGCTTTCTCTAATGCCAAGTGCTGCTTTGCTCTGGTTCAAGACAGCATTTATGCATGTGATTAATTTGAAACATGTGCTTACTTCCATTCCTGTTCAGCAAAGTACCTAAACCTATTCTTAATGTTAATACAATGGCTGTATCTTTTCACTAAATCGGGGACTTAAAAATATAGAGGCTTTGGTTGGGTTTCCCTACAATATTATTTTTATGAGAAAACATAATTTGATATGCTGTAAGGGGATTTTTTTTCACTTGCAATTTTTATTATTTTCCAGGTAACAAAAAAGGAAAACATATCATACTGGCATTTTTTAAAAGGAAATTTAAACCATTTCAGAACCTTTAATTGCATACTTAATGGTGTACGTATATGCTCCAACAGTATAGCCAAGCTCTGCTCTCTGGGAGACCTGTGCCTTTTTGTAGTTGGTACTTTTTTTGGTTGCTTTTCAGGTTTTTTGTGTTTGCTTTTGGTTCTGTTTTTTTTTTTTGTTTTTTTTTTTAAGGAGCCCATGTTACTTATATTGCGGGATAGTAAATCATAACTAGAGTATTGTTGGGAGAGAGTATGTGGATTTTTGTGAATATAGTTTTTAACACTGGCTGTACTAGTCACTTACTGTAACTCACTGGACAAAATTCATTCTTAGCACTAACGATCTCATAGTTGTTCAAACTTAGGGTATGAATGTCATTACATGCAAGAGCTCTTGGGTTTCTTTTACTAGGGATCATATATTTGAGACTTTTTTAAGAGAACTATGAATAAGAAGGTTCACATGCAAAGTGCATCGAATAGGAAAGTGTAAAATAGAGATGCATTTTTTGTGTGAAACTATGAGAAATGTTCTTTTAAAAACCTTAATAAAGCCATGTGGTGTTAGTCTCATATGATGCGCTCTTTCTTCTGTTCAAGTAATTCCTAAAGCATCAAAAAAGGAGTTTAAACATCAAAGATTTACCTTGTTTGATCATAGTGCCCTGTTTGAGGAAGAAGACTGTTGGTAAGGGATGGGCCACACTGGGGCACACTGACTCCACAGGGAAAGAACTTCCTAATGGACCATCTGGATGACTGAGTGACCTGGTAAAGTGGGCTTTCAGCAAGGGTCATCAGAGTTGGAGACTGAAACCCAGAGCAAGAGGGAGAGCTGCAAATGGTGAGGGTATGGGAGGGAGAGGGCTACCAAGGGGAAGTTCACATCCCTACTCTGAAGACAGCATGTTCAGAAGCTTTTCTTGAACCTCTGTACAAAAGCTGTGAGCTTAATTTTCTCTTGCAGGGCTAAATCCTCTCACAGAGCACTTCCATTGAAGTCCATTGCAATCTTGCCCTTGTTCTTTATGAGAATGACACTGAGACCGTTGTCCCAAAATGCAACAATTCTTGGATTCACTGGTTCCATGTAGCCTGTTTATTTTTTTTTTTCTAATACTATCTTAAAACCAAAGTAAAAAACCAATAAAGTGACACATGGGAAAAACTGTGATTTGAAAACTTTATCAAGTTAGGTACGCAGTGAGACATGGCTGCAGCTTTATTAACAGTCTTTAGTGCCATGGAAATGAACGCAACTTAGGACATTTCCAAGGTAGTAACAGACTATTCTGTAGAAATAAAATTTCAAAATATTTAACCTAGCAGGTGTGCTATTTCTAAACAAAGAAACGTTTTTTACCCATATGTACTTTCCCATTTATTAATGTAATTTTAAAATTTTTTTTAATCTTAACATTGCACCTTTAGTCTGGCATTTTGAACATCCTTATGTACCCATGAGCACTTACACAGCCTAACCTGAGCAGCCAAAGAACTTATTTCAAAATTAATCAAATACAAGACTTGTAGATCGTTTCACTGGTGTAACCAGATATTTTTTCTCATGTGAGAAATTGAATACTGAGTGAATCCAGAGAATTTTGTGACCACAATAGAAAGTGAAGTGCAATGCATAGAATAAGCCCTATCTTGATTTCCCTTCTCTTTTGCACTATAATGTTTTTAGTATAAATTCGCATGACACTTTTTTGCAAATATCCTTTTGTTCTGTGTATTCTCAAAACATTTTTTTCACCTCTTTTTTTTTTTTTTTTTTTGGTATACTTGCTTATCCTTACATTTTTATTTTGACATGGAAAGACACACTGAATACACTATGCAGAGGCTTGGTTTAGGAAGGATGAACCTTGACTTCCCCGTTAAAAAAAATCTGAAAAATCACAGAACCTGTCTGTAAATGAGCAGAAAATATAATTCAAATATAAGTCTCCAAAATGAACTCTTAACTGCATGACCTGTCCTAATCTGTACACTTGCCTCATTAAGAAGACATGTGGTAAAAGAGATATCCAGTAGAAGACTTTGTCTTTGCATAACAAAAGAAAATAACATACTGGGTCAGGCCTGAAAAGACATCTCACATCATATAGCCTTTTGTATTGAAGCAGACCAAACTTTGGTGCTATTTTAGCATGCAGATACATGGGTGAGTAAAACTAGGATGCTCCAACAGTGAAAGAGCCTTTCATTTCATGATGCAATATCTTCTTAAAAATACCCAAATACTAATTTTCAAAAGCCTTTAAGCACTGGCAAGGAATTGCTCTGCTTCTTGTCAGAGGATTACTAACTTTGAAAATTACACCTTCCATGTTCATTCAACTTTGTATTCTGCGCCAAATTGGGATACAATATTAGGAATAGAGTCCTCAAAGAACTGGCTGAAATAGTCAGTTCTTTGCTATTTGACATAATTAAGATTATTTGGGAGGTGGTATTTCTTCTGAGGATCTGTTTTCAATCCTCTTTACTATTCAGTGACATACTGAAAAGATCAATCGTCCTATGGGATGAGAGTGCATAAAATATTATGGACGTTAAATCCTCCCTAAAAATTCAGATGTATTTTTCAGGTCTATGCATTTTATTTCACAGTTAAATGATTAAGACACATTGGGGTCCAATGTAAAAACATGTTTAAAATCTGGAGATATGTAAGACTGCTTTCTGGGTTTGCTAAAGGATTAGCAATTTGTGACTTGTGTCAAAATATCTAGCCTGTAGTGACAGAAATAATGTATTTTCCTGATTTAATGCATGTGAAATACTCTGGCAAAAGGGAAAAAAAAAACCACCCACAGCCTGCATATAGAAATCACAGGCATTTATCCTTAGCAGTTTAGAGTGTTTAAGCAGAAGAGATTGACTTGGTCAGAATTCTAGGAGATACACCTTTGCATAACCTTAGCTGAATACATAAACTTGTTAGGGTCCTATGGCATAAAACAGGACCTTTAGCAACATAAATTATGATTATATTGCACTAATAGGATAGTATGTATGAAAATTCCAAGGATCACATAAGGGGTCTCTAGATTCAAAGGTTTTGAATAGCTGTATATAGAGATATAGTCTTGTGACCAGGTGAAAGAGGAGCTAAAGATAGTACAAAATTGCTATACAAAAGTGAAGGGATTTCTGTGGGGAAATGCAGTTTTCACACAAAGCCTCGATAGCCAAGACTTTCCCTTTTCCTTGATTTTGACAGTAATACTTGTGGTGAGATTGTGAGGGTCATATCAGAGCAAATACCAAATAAAAGTCCTGTCACCTAACGATTGCTACCATAACAACGGAGGACAAAGGCCATGAAAAAAAAAATAAAAAAAAGGATGGATACAGCTCTCCGGTTTGAGCTTACAGTCTAGGCTTTGATGATGGATGGAGCAATGGATGCATTGGGTGTGGAGAGGACAACAGCTATGTTCAATTGAGAACGGATTTCAGAAGGAAAGCAGACACCCTGGGGAAGTTCTGTCTCTGTAGTGTGGAGCCTTAGACATACAGCAGTCCTTTTGCAGAGTTTCAACAGGGCATGCTAAAGGGGGCGATTCTGGAAGAAAGGGCAGAGGAGCGGAACCACTGCCTCTTGATGACACATATGAACTGCAATGCTTCTTTTTAGTTCACTTTTTAATCTGGAATAATTTTCCTGGATAGATCCCAGTCAAATAAGAATAATTATCAGTCATAAAATATAGAAGAATTACAGAATATTAAGGGTGCATTTTATAAATCTGCAAAAATATTAACTAAACTCTGTCATTGTTCAGTTTTTGCTGGTTTTAATTACAATGACTAAAATCTCATTGAGCAGTACTTCCACTCCTCAAACAATGCCATAGACTTCACCAGGTGCTCTCACTTAGAAAAATACTTTCTCTCATAAATAAAGGTGGCAGAATCTAAAAATCATTATGGTGAGAGCTGGAATATTTTACCTACCCCCATCAAATTACCACACAGGTGGAGTATTTCTTTCTCTTTGGGATAATAGTATTATTCCTCTGTACTGATTCATTCTCTCCTGACCATCTGTCTTTAATCTTGCAAAGGGCAGGTTTAATACGACGGAAAATTCATTTCATATGGCTGATCAATTCACATTCTCTACTAATCTGCCAAACTGAACTTAAACTTCAAGTATGGCCATATTTAGACAGTATTCAAAAGTAATGAATGTCATTCATCTCATTTTATGGATGGAGAGTACTGTCAAACAAACCTGTTGTCTGTTACAATGTGTAAGACTGACTGATAAGAACAACTGTGCTGATTCAAAATACTTGGCTTTCTCCAGGGCATTTAACTTAGTACATAGCTATTGATGAAACAATGTGCATTGCAAAATTATTAAGAAAAATAAACTGCTGACATATATCAAAGTAGAGTTGTTGTTAGGTATGCATTGATGAATCCTCCTTTACTGAAGCTTTCCTTAGATTTTGTTGTTGATAGAAAGAAGAATTATCAATTTAGCAGTGATTCAAAAATCCTATGATTTCTTTCCTAGTAAAGTTTACAAAAAGACTGGGGAGGCTTAAATAATGAAAAGAAAAGGTTAATGAGAGCTCTGGGTGCATTCAGGTTATGGTATGCTCTGAGTACCAAGTTAAAGATTAGAAGTTAACAAAGAAGATTTTAATACAATCGTATGCAAGGTGGTATGTCTTGGAATAGGGAACACAGTTTATATCTGAAGTACATCAGAATGCCCTAGAAGGCGGAGGTTCAGATCCTTGTTCAGTCAGACTACCTTCATGCGTTAGACTGAGGTGCCTCATTTAAGATCTTTCATGTACCGAGTACCTTGTTAGAGCTGACAGTGACAGGCATCTCTAGAAATCTCTTCATTGACCTTGTCATATGGGACAGCTAATTAGGTGCCTCAACTCAGTGTGTAAACTGAGATAACTTTGTGCTCCAGAGAAGAACTTTGGGTCAAGAGCAAAATAATAAAATGAGATTTCTCATTGTGATGCTGTGCCAAGAACTCAGCACTCGAGTCTGTGAAAAGAGGAATCTCAAACAGTGGTAGGGGAGTGGCCTTGCTTGTATACACACCATCGAATAGCATGTCTGGTTCTAGTGTCCGCACTTCCAGAACATGTGAAAATACTGCAGAGAGTTCACAGGAAGGACACAAATATGACTGAGGTATCCTTGTGATAGGAAGTTTAAGGAGCTATATTTATTCAGCTTATCAAAAAAAAGTGAAGAGGTGGCTTGATCTTTGTGCATAGGTACTTATATGTGGAAAAGATGTGGAAAAGATAGTGGGAGACTTTTCAACTTTGCTATCAAAGGCATATCGAGGTTAAATGACAGGAAGTTGAAGTTAGATAAATTCAACCTTGAGTAAGGGGCTGTTTCCTAACATTGAAAGTAATTAAATATTAGGTCAGCTTACCAGACAAATAGTGGAGTTACTATTATCTGGATTCTTTGAAATGACAATGCATATTTTGCTCAATATGTTTTAATTCAATATCTGGGAGAAATTATCCATGCAGTGTGACTGGACTGACCACATAAAATGTTCTGATGGACCCTTCTGGCCTTTGTTTCTATTTATGCAGTACCCATGAGCAAAGCATGAGAAGAACAGAAATGCCCTTTCTTCATTTTCCTTACTGAGGTTCACATATACAGCTGTTCATTAAGGCACTTATTATGACCAGAACTCATGAACTTTAGTTTCTCACATAACCATATGCATTGGTTTGGAAGGAACTTTTTCACCCTGTTTCACAAGAGGATGTTTGTCTTTTTTTTTGGAAGGTTTGGAGATTGGCCAGTTGCAGAGGTTGGGCTGTTATTTGAGCTGGTGCAAAAAAACCTTTTTCATGTGTTGCTTGGCTAGTACTTTCTCATTTTCTTAGGAGTATGTAGATAAGCCATGGGTTCAGTAAGAAATACTTCTTCAGGTTAGGGTTGATGTGGATCTTCAGCTTTTTCTTCCTCCCCTTTGCAGCACAGCACCTTTGTTGTATGCTGTGGGCATAGGGGTAATGCTCACCTAATTAATTTCCTGCCCATTATGAATTTAGTTACCATTTTAATCTCTCTTGAAATGTATGCATATTTAACTTCCGAAACCTGAAATGCTTTAATAAAACTGAAATTTGGAGCTATTGGATGTTTTGGTGTAATTTGACAGCCTGTGATGTGGTTGTTCAGACTAGATGACATAATGAACCCCTCTGGGTAAAAAATTCTATGACATTGTGTTGCTTAATTGACAGCACCTCACATATATGAACACTTGGTATTGGTTTAAACATCACCCAGCATAATGACTAGTTTCATGTGAACTATAGATGCAGAGGACTGCAATAAATAAGCAATTTTGTAGTATTTAGGATTGCAGATTCAATTCCATACATAGGTCGAGTTGGAAAACCTGCTGAGATTTAGTGGATGGCATTCTAGCTGGTGGATGTTTATCCATGCAGAGGGACACTGTGTCTCTGAGCGAATATTTTCAGGGCAAGAATTTGTCACAGATTCTATCTAATGAAGACCAACACCCGCTTCTGTTTAGTCAGTGAAACCAGATGTTCCTCCTTCGTAATCCTTTGCAAACTGAGAGCGGAGATGAGGTAATAGGAAAAAGCATGAAGAGGGAGTAACTGGGCAAATCATTGTTTGTTTTGATTATGAAAAGATACGTCAGAAACAATATCCTAAAATAATAGATATAAATATATATACAATTTTGTTTCATAACAAAGTGGAAAGAATGATGACATTACCAAATGCTGGTCAATAACAGAAAAATTATGTCATATAAAAACTAAACTGAGATATGACTGGAACATTCTCTCTTAACTTCCATGTCAGTTAACATCAATTTGTTAAAGCAAGAGCTGAGGACCTCATGTTGCCCACATTTGTTTGGGGGAAAGAGTCAAATGGAAAGCTTATTGCACAGTTGAACCTTATCCTGGTTTTGCTTTGAATCACAGAATATGTAGAAAAATAAGTGCCCCTCCCCACATCCGATGAAATATTAAGGGCAACATAGATTAGAAAGAAGAAATTCCAACTTGACTAAACTGTTCTCCAAGACTCCCAGAAACCACCAGTGTATTTTGTGGAGAGGATAACTTAGTCCATCAGCCTTCTGAGGTGGAGAAATACAGCTGTAGGCAGTTAACTGGGTTAGATGAGGCATTGAAAATGGTACTGTGCCAACTCAATGTACTTATTAAAAATTTACAGGGTGTTCTAGAAGAAAAATTCTTAATGCACTGTCCTTTCCCACAACTTTCATTCCCTCAACAGGTTTTGTTATGCAGAGATGCTTTCCTCTCCAGGAATCAGGTCTATCTTGTCACCATATACTTTGCAAAAACTTAGGGTATTATTTCTGCATATTTTTTTCTTTTGGAATTTCTACTCATTTTGCAGGATCTATGGAGGCAGAGTAATCTCGTTAGCCATACTTGGTGGAACTCCCATCTAGAATTGTTAAAGATGCTTTGTGAGTTAGTTAATAAGGCAGTTTGGATCATAGGAAGGCCCCTGGAGCATCCCTAAAACCTGTTGCTCTGCTAAGTAGATAATTCGTTAAACAAAAATCATTGCCTGACTGCAGATAGTTCATCTGATTTATCTAAGTTTGCCATAATTCACCTAGAGTATTTTGAGCTATATGGAACAGTAGTGGAGTACTGTTTTACTAGCAGCTAGATGTGAAGAAACATAGATCGAGAAAGAAAGCACTTCTTCCAGTATTCATCTTCTACTACCAAAACTGAGTTTATATAAATGCAAAAGGAAGAGACTGGATGCAGATGCTTGTTTGTTTGGGGTTTTTTTTGACATCTCGAAGGCAACAGGAGTGCCAAATATTTATTTGGTGAGAATGGAGACAGAATAATTTTTTTTCTGCATTTTTCTTCATCTTCTATACTTGGTTTGAGGACTTATCTCAGATTTTTTCTCACAGAGCACATGGGAAGGATGCATATTAAATTCATCATGGGAAATTTGGGTGGAGGGTCTCTGACCCTTGCTTTCTTCAGAAAAAGAAAGTTCATTTTAATGAAATGAAATCTCCTTCATTTCTGGATGATAGACAAATAGAAACTGAAGGAACCCAGACTTTGACATTTGGAAGCATTTCATGAAGTCAGTGATAATGAACTTACTTACTGGCTGGCAATTAACTTGCTTATGTTTTTTTGGATAAGATTTTGTAACATGTTCTTTTGCAAACACCAGTAGTTGTTCTGTCTGCAAAGTCAGCAGTCCTATTTTTCCCAATTTGTAGTTTATTTCTAAATGGCAGAAAAACATTGGGTAATTTGCTGAAATCTTTAAATTTGGGAAAGCAACATTGATCAGAGTCAAAGTAATTAGAAAAAGAGAAAAAGATAAAAAGCTGCATGTTGCTGTCAGTGACTATACTTGCATATTTTTAGGAAGGTAACATCTGACAACAGCTTTACTAAAGTGAACAGCCTGGAATTCCACAGCAATATCAATTAAACCAATATTGAAATAGAAGTACTGCATTAAAACATTATACACTTAATCTTTCAAATGGATATAGAAAGTATCATAGAATTTATAAATAATTTGATTTATAAAAATATGTTTGCTTTGGCTCTGGTGGTGCAACAGAAGTTTGAGGTAGAAATCAATAAATTCAATATTTATTGCTGCTTGTTTTATATGATAAACCTAATTAAAATATATTTATTTATATTAAGACAAAATACACACTATCATTACATTTCTATAAACCATGAAAAGCATGAAAGAAGCATTTAAATGTAGATAATGTATCATGGTACAATTTGATTGTGAAAGATTTCAAAGCACATTTCAATTACTACATAGTAGGTTAGATTAATATTTTCTAGAGAGACTGGTTAGGGGAATGGATATTTTTACTGTGTTTTTTGTGAAACTTAGATGTTCTGATTTTCAGTAAGTTCCAAGGAGTAATGATCTGCCAACAAGGCAATAAATTCTCCCTATTTTTGGAGACAAAAATTTCCTTTTGGCTTCACTATTTGTTGACAAGAGCTCAGTGTTCAGCAAGACACAGCTCAAACCTGTTTTTGATAAGAAAATATGAATTTGTAGTTGCATAAGAACGTAGGACTTTATACAGTAGGCAGAATGCTCCTTTTCATAAGCTGGATTGCACCTCACAAAAACATGCTAAATACCAGATGAGGATGCCAAACAGTATGATTATGATCATGGCTTTGGGATATTCTCACTGTTCAAAGGAAAAACCGTAATGCTTCACTTTCTTACCAAATGGCTATTCAAAAATGGATGATTTTATGTAAACTTTAGGTGCAAGCCAACAATGAAATAAATTTTCCAGCAACATGGGACTAGTGAGCACCAAGAACACCAGCCACAACTGGATATTTTGTTCCACCAGATTGTTTCTTTTTGGCCTTCTCAGCAAATTGCAAGAGATAAAGTTGTAGAAAATACAGCCCTGCTATTCTATCATGTTCTTAAATGTTTATATCTCTAATTTGCATTTATATACAGTTTTTAATTTAAGAACCCTGCAGTTTTTATTGGGAGGGTTGCATCTTCCCTTTGCCATCAGCTCAGGAAACACTACTGAAACGTATGGTTAAGGTCTCTGATCACAGAGCAAGTATTTCCTCTGTGTTGATACTGCTGATTCATAGTTCTGTATGGAAGGGTGAATCTAGCTTCATGTGCTGCGTTAGCTGGGTATCTAGATACGTAGAAGCCTGCTACAGGGACTCCCTTTTTACCTCCCACCCTTTATACCTCAACATGTCTGCAAAGTGTCATTGTTCAAATGTGTGTAAGCCTCAAATATATCTTGTGCTGCTTAAGAGATTCTGTTCAGAAGCAACTTAGTTTGCAGAACAAACTTAGGTTTTACTTATATTGAAGTTCAATACATTTAGTAAAAAATGTCAACAATATCTAAGAAAAGTTCCTTTCAGCCAGCTGCATATTATGAACTGTATTTAACTGCATATAACTGCGTACTATAAATCAGCATTTACCCTTCAAATTAAAGTATGAGTTTTACTAGTTTCTAATGAAGGTGTTTATTGTTTTTAATACTGCTTCATTTGTTACTCTCCTTTCTGTGACAGTCAAACAGTGAGAGAGGCAAGAGAGCTGGGGTGGCAGAAATGGGGGGACAGTAATCGAAAGTCATTGGCTCGGGATAGTCTGACCCAATGGAGAGAGCAGCAAACAGGGACTGAACTGCAGTTTTCTGAGGAAGGATCTTGTCTCTTCACTTCCCACAGTTACATGACGTCCTTATCAGCCAAAGAAAGCAAGATCACAATTTGCCCACTCAATCACATGCCATGTGTTATTTTTAACCAACCATACACATGGCACCTGTCTTTTTTAATCCTGATGGTCAGCTTTTCAGATAATGGAAACTAATATAGCTACTTACTAGTGTAGCAAATATACTTCCTGTTGGTCTACACAAACAGAGAAATGGTAATTTTCCCATGACTTCAGTGTGGGTAAAATTTCAGAACTTCGGTTTGATAGGAGAGAATAATAAACAAAAAGAAGGGAAGGAAGGACAGTGATACATAAGGGGAGGATCACGGGCCACACGTTCTTATATACAAGTCTTGTTTCTCACTTTTTGTTTGTTTGGTTTCTATTTTTATTAGCCTGTTGCTTATGCTTTCTTAAATAGTGTTCCTAAATATACAGACACTGCTTCCTTTAAACTCTACCAGGAAGCCTGGCAGGAGGTTCATGCAAGGAGCAAAAAAGACATGCTAAGTTGCCTTATTTTAAAATTGCTTATGATTTGGTTCCTTCCTCAATTGCAGATGACGCTGTGTTTCTGCAATTCAAATAACTTCAAATGTAAGTGCCATGCTGGGGTCTTAACTTCCAAGATGTTTCTGATTTTAACAGTGGTTGGGGATGAACAGCGTAGATTAGATCCTTGGAGATTGTTTCTCGTGTTGTGGTTCTACTCACTCATTAGTGAGTCCCTCTAGTCACAAACTGAATTTTAGACCGGCATTACATTTCATCCGGGAAAATATCCCTGTATGGTTTGTATGAGAACTCTGAGCATTTGAATTTAAATATTTATTTTTAACCATAGAGGTTTTTCTGGAATCCAGACCAAAAGAGTCAGTACTGTAAAACAAATTTCTTACCTCTGATGGATGTCCAGCTCTAATAAAAGTACAGACTGGATCAAAAGCTCCTGTTCCACAAGCCAGAAGATGCGTTCTGTTGTATCGGTGAAGGACACGGATGTAATTTGCACATTCATCCTAGTTTATATAAAAAATAAACATAGGAAAATATTAGCATTTAAAAAACATTAAATATCTTAGGTGCCCTTAGGTGATATTCTGCATATTGAAACTTTCTATTCTGCTAAATATAACATCTTAGTTTTCCCACTTCATCCTGTACCTCAGTGCCATCAATTTCACGGATGGACACTTTTGACATGAAAAAAGTTTAAGGCACTGATTTATCACAATTTATTTTAGATGCTTAACCAGTTAGGAGTTATTAAGTTATAAAACACAGATTTGTGCTTCCTTAATCTCAGAGATATTCTGCAAATCTAAATATTTGTCTTACTAAGCATTATTAGATGTGCTAGGCATTAGACTCAGCATGAGATGTAAATAGAAAATGATTCCTCTCTCAGGTCTTTATCTCAAGAAAAATAACACTTTTTTCCTACATTTTTTCCATAAGACCATTGCACCATTAATTTCTTGTGTAATTAATTGCTAATCAATATTTTTTTATATTGCATAACCCCATGCTTTATCTGTTCCCATTGTTCAAACCCTCCTTTGAAGAAGAAAAGATTCACTTCCCCCAGGGCAATACTCTGAGACTCATTAATGTCTTTGCAGCTTCATAAATATTACAATTAAAAAATTTTCAAACATCCCTTTGAGATGTGTGGTCATTATCCTTCCTGTGCTAAACTATAAATGGAGACAGTGAGATAAATGTATCTATTGATTTTGGGACTCCTGGGACTTGGTTTTATAGATTTTTTACGTTTGGAGCAAAATTCCCGTTCAATTCCATTCATTGCTCAATATTTCTGCAACTCAGACACCAGGTTTTAAGACAGTCACACATTTAACACGACGTTAAGTTTAACACGACAATTATAATGGGACTAATCTGTCCTAACGTTAGCTCTTGTAAAGTTTAGACATATAATTTATGCCATTCTCCTAACATTTTTCAACAAGCAATGAAGAATTCCAGACATGTCCAAAAGGCAATTAATTCTATCCTCATATAGAAGTGTAAAACAGAGTGGAGGAATTTCCTTTTTGAAAATTTGCTGTCCTTCATTAACGACTACTCTAGTTTTCAGACTGCTATATTTATATGAGAACAGTCCTGGTCCTTATTAACCATCTGCAAGAACTTAATGTCACAGAGGATGAGTCTGTGGCAGGGCTATGGGCAGAATTCAGCTCCTGCAAATACATGTTGAGTTCAAAACAAAGAAACCATCTTTCTTCTTTCTTCAAACCCATGTGTCATTCAGTGCAAGTCTTCCAACAGCTCCAACAAATAAATAAGGACTATAAGGGTAAATTCTCCTTTCCTACATGATTCTTAACCATTCACCTTGAAGCTATATCATGTTAATTGAAAGACGCAGGTAACCTACACAGGCAGGTAATCTGTTCTGTAGTTAAATATGTATATGCAAAGGACAAATCAACCTTGCAATATTTTCCTTTTGGAATTTCTTAATTCCTAACTAATTTATTTCTTTTTTAAAAATAAATGGGGAAAACAAAAAAAAAAGAGGACCTTCCTTCTCGTGGCATCCACGCGGTCTATTACCTGGACAAAATTTTTAGACCCAGTGAAAAAAACCCTGGTACTTGAATTGTCAGGCAAATTGAGAGAAGAATAAGTTGAGATTATGAGGATGTGATCCTCTATATATGGATCAGCACTCAAAGATAGAGGTGCCCACTTTGTATTTTACAAACATTTGCTGACTGGTGGTGGTAGAATGGTAATACATAGGAATCTTATGATGTTTTAGAGTTTTTAAACAGATGCTTTACTGGGCACTGATGCTGTTCCTTATTCTCCCTCCCCTCCAAGTATGACCTTCCTGACTTATCCCCTCTGTTCTCTCTCAGTAGTGGTCTGGTCTTTACTCCATGGTTTCCTTTTTTATCCACACATCCCTGCAGCTCTTCATCTTTGTCTCAAAAGCTCTGTGGAGGAAGAGAGACCTTAGGAATTTTTTAAAACGGGCAAAAATTACACATTTTCTCCCGTGTGCCTTCATAGAAATGCCTGAAATTTTCTGCAGAAAAAAGCAGGATGAGGCAGATACCAAATATAGAAAAAAGTCATTCCAAATGGCTAGATTTATCATTTATAAACAAATGAAAAAGGTGCTATTCTGGGAAGCGTCAGGCAACTAGGCATTGCTGCTGGCCCCACTAATAATATCCTGCACACATAACAAGGAAGAGATGCATCAGCCAAGGGAACATTAAAATAAGTTTTCTTCCTACTCTATTAATTAATTAAATGTTGTGGTTGTCTTTAGGAGGCTCCATAGACATATTAATAGAACTGTGGAATTTTATTCATCTGAAACCCCTCAGTGCAAAGGAATTAGTCATCAGTAAAGAATTTGATTTCTATATCTGAATGATTTCCAATTCTGATAAAATAATTGAAAGCATCAAAATCTCTCAGTCCACAGGCCAACAGGTGTGTTTCCTGGCACACTGGATGAGAGCAGAAGGATTTTTTCCTTTACTTGATCCTGATCAGAAAAGCGTGGCCTGAGTTTAAAATGATGCACGTGTTGTTAAGACGAGGCTTTTCTAACTGTCCTATTAAGTCTGTTACAAGCTCTCTGAAACTGTGTTTATGACTACAGTACTTGCAGTTTTACTGCTACAAGATGAACTGATAACTTTTAAAGGTTGTAAGAGCTTGTAAAAGTGGCCTGGTTTGTTATACAGAAAGAGGTAGCAGATAACACATGAGGTACCTCAAGACTGATATGTTTATTACAACATTTTCAGTTCTATTAAATATTAGTTATGCACTGAGTAAAAGATCTTTTGCAAAAGAAAATAAAGAAAGAAACAGCATGGAAATAAGCAAAAAGGGTTGAAAGAACACTGATGAGTAATTTTTTGTGAGACTCTACAGTGTGAAAAATAGCATTCAGAACTTAGAAATGGCAAAGGACTGATTTAAAGACATAATACTATTAAGCCAATGTTGGTTTATGGCTACAAAAAATGAAGGTGAAAAGAAAAGTAATAGGAAGGGGTTTGATTCTAATTTAGATTCCTTTCAGGTTGAGCAATTTAGCTTCCTGAATACTGAGCATGCTAATGAAAATTTCTAAGGTTTCCCTGGAATTAATTAGTATTACTCATTCATAGTCCTACACATAATTAGGTCTCATGTGAGAATCAGAATATTGTTTGGTATTGTTTGGTATTACAGTATTTTCAGCTTTTACAATTTTAACATCTTTTTCTTAAAGAGACCAGTTCTAGAATCTTGTGATTATTTAAAAATTCTGTGGTTTTCTTTTTAAAAATAGAGACACCTGACTTTTAGGGTACAGCGAGATGTGGGAAACATATGAAGTTCTTTAAATGATCACATTCATTACAATGCAAGTTTGAAGACTCATAATGACAGAGTGGATTGTAAAAGATTTTGAATTTTAGGGAGTCTTGTGAGTCTGAGTGGGATACCTTTACATTACATTGGAGCAACAGTATTTATTTCTGTAATTATTAAACCCAAAGAATATTGTCAAAGTATCAGAAAATAAATCCCATCATGTAGTGGTGAAGCAAAGATGACAGAGCTTTAAGTATAATAACAGTCTATGTTGAGGGGTAGAATTAAAAGAAGCTCAAAGAATTTAGGTTTTGAATTTATTTAATATGACCACAAAATTTGGATAATGTAGAAAAACACCGTTTTTAACCAAAGTGATCTGAAATTCTCAAGGGCGGAAAAGCATCCAGAAAAATGCAATGAACTTTTAAGATACCTAAAAAAGGATCATTTCTAGGCCAGGTGTGTGTAAGGAGTAAAGTATCATGTTGGTTTTTATTATTGTTATTATTATTATTTTCCAATCTAGTTCACTGATTCCCCTGATGTGGACAGTTCTCATGCTTGTACTTCAACGGGAATCTTTATAGCTTCCTAATCTTCACAGGGGGGATATGTTGTGGTTATTGTCAAGGCTGCCTGTTGCTGTGTTTGTGTGGGAAACTGTGCATATGTCCTCCTACGTCCTACGTTCCTGTTACTGTTGCTGTAAAACTATCACCATTTTCAAATCCTTTGGTACAGAGTGAGCTCTCTCAGCTGTGGGATTTATTAGGTGTTGTACTTGCTGTGTGTTTATGAGGTGCAGATAATGAGCTTGGTGCACTGCAAAATTAAAGAGAGCTCTCATCCAGAAGAACTTTCATCCTATGGTGCCAACGATATCAGCTGCTGTATGTCAGTGAGCTTTCAGGTCTTTCCCCAGGAACTGATTACAGTCAAAGCACCGTATCACAAGAACAGAACAGTTTTGGGGCTCATTAAAACAGAATATTTTTATTAATATACAAAAAAACCTATAGGGCAAAACAATTTACAGTATATTTTATAATTACTACTAATTTAACTGTTTTTTTTGAAATCATTCTAAAGAATGTGAATTTTAAAGAAGAATTAGAATGTGAAAAACTTTGAATGGAGAAGGTATCCTATGCGTATGAAAAGAAAGGGAACAGAAATGGGAAAGGAGAATTATAAAGGTACCTTCTTTGATATCAACAGAAAAAGAATTAGCAGAAAGTTCAGATGATCAAAAGTGTTCATTGCCTGTTTATGAGCTATTTGAAAAGCAATTAAACTAATAATTTAGTGTGTTCACAGTAGTTACACGTTTTTAAGCTGCAACATTTAGAATTATATCTGTGTTGTGATCTCTCTGAAGTTCAGGGATGCCTGAATCCTTGTTTTGGACCAGCCAGTAGTATAATTAAAGTGTATTTGATTTGTAGTTAATGATACTTACAGCATCTCTTCCTTTGATTATGCATTCTTCTGCCTGCAGAGGTGTACTAGGCCAATGGATCTGAGGAAAAAAAAAACCCAAAACACATAAAATCATTCAATTGGCAGTCTGATCATGTCAATCCAGCTTTTTCATTATTTTTCATGTGAGAGATTCATAGAACAGAATTAAAGAATCATAGAACAGCCCAGGTTGGAACAGACCTCAAAAGACCGTGTGGTCCAACCTTTCATGGGAAAGTGAGCCCAGATGAGATTATCTAGCACCCTGTCCTGTCACATCGTTAAAACCTCCAGTGATGAAGACTCCACCATGCCCCTGGGGAGGTTGTTTCAGTGATTGATTGTTCTCACTGAAAAAATTTCTTTAGTATCTCCTGGTGCCACTGATACCCATTGCCCCTTGTCTTCTCCATGCCGCTCCTTGTGAAAAAAGAACCTCTGTCCTCTTTGTAGCTGCCCTTTAAGTACTGGAATACTGTGATGAGTTACCCCTAAGCCTTCTCTTCTCCAGGGAGAAAAGACTTAACTCCTTCAGTCTTTCCTCATACTGCAGGTTCTTCAGTCCTTTGATCACGTTTGTGACTCCTTTGTACCTCTCCAGCTTGTCCACATCTTTCTTGAATCATGGGGACCAGAACTGGACACAATACTCCAGGTGAGGCCTGACAAGCACTGAGTAGAGTGGGATGATCACATCTCTATCTCGGCTAGTAATGCCCCTGCAGATCAGTTGAGGATCCAATTTGCCTTCCTTGGTGCAGCAGCGCACTGCTGACTCGTGTTCTTGACGTTGGTCCTTGACATTGACCAGGACCCCTGGATCCCTCTAAGCAAGGCTGCTCCCCAGCCCCACAGATCCCAGCGTGTACTGGGATCTTTGGTTATGTTGTCCCAGGTGCAGTATCTTGCACTTATCTTTATACTTGACTCGTCATACTGTATATACACTTTTAATTGTAAGTTTAATCAAGTTTCTGTTCTGAACACTTGTCAAGTAAAATATTCAAGTTTTATTTTTAAATATCTATAAAAGCTTACAATAAGGTAAGAAATATTTTTGTCAAAACATAACTGTTTTGCTTAGGGTAACGCAGAAAACAATACTAGCCAACAGAATTTAAAGGAATTTAATGTATTGAACATTTTATATAAATTCAGTAGAAACATCTCTGCTAAATTGTCAGTGAATTTCAACATAGAATATTAATTTTGAACTACTTATTTCTTGCTTTAAGTGGCACTTAGGAAAGAAAATGGTTTACACTGAAGTTAATAAGGGTCAGCAATTAACCTCATGGGAGTAGGATCAGCTCTTCACAGTTACTAGAAGTGAAGTCAAATTACACAAGAGATTTTTTTTCATTTACCTACTGTATGTTTCATTCCAGATTCATGATTTGTTTGGATGAAAACAGTGTTAAAAATGACTGAGCAGACTGGAATGATTACTTCATTTTTTAGAACTTTTAATAAGGAAAACAAAAACATGTTCACTTCAGTGATATCAGGCTTGGCTGAAACCAAATAAGCATCAAAAAATGGATGTCATCATTAGGACATTTTTGTCAATAGTCCAATCACAAATTATTATTCTATCTCAAAAACACTTTAAAATTAAATCTTTCTGCTAGGCTTCTTTTCTTCCTTTTTTGTAATTGAATTAACTTAGTTTTCTTCAAATAATTCTAACCCAAGAAAATCTGGGGATAAATTATAAGAAAAGTAAATTACATGAAAAGTGGGGATAAATTATAAATCCTGGAGGCCTAGTGCTTAAAAGCAGGAGGTCAGCTGTATTCTTGTCAACTTTAGCAGCCTGTCAGTGTTTAGGTCTCATTGCCCAAACCAAGCCATCTATGTTCAGACACCATCTAAATCCTGCAAGGAACATAAAAAGAATCAGAACTTTTTTTTTTCAGTCAGATGGTCTTATAGTCATCTATGTATGATCAGAAGTAACTCTCATCTAGGCTCTGTATTGCTGCTGTCTAGTCTGGGAAGGTACCTGAACTCTGCTGAACTCCCATGAGGGCACTCATCCTGTCGCCCTGGTCAGACTGTTCCTGGTTCTTTCAGTGCAAAACTCAGGGTCCATGGTCATTTACTTTACTTGCTGGCCAAGGATTGAATAGGCAACCGAGCCTAGAACTCTAGGATCTCCTGAGCCCTATAGTTTGAATTCACAGCTTACCCTTCCCAAAGAAATGTTCTAACTAGCAGGCTAAAATGGGGGCTTTAGCGCATGTCAGGCGTAGGTGGCGGTTAGGAACAGAGAAACCACAGAGGGAATAAAACACTTGACTGTGTAACCTAATATTAAATACACTGTGTGCAGGTGACTATTTTTGTATTTGGATAATTAGTCCCAGTGCTATTGAAAAGATTTTATATGCACATCTTCCACTTAAGATATACTGAATTAAATGCATGCACAGAATTAACAGAAAAAAGCCAAAGAGGTAACCCAAAGCCCCCACTTTGTCTGGAATATTGAAAAGCAGCCGCAGTGCAAGCAACAAGAATTTAGTCCTTAGCATAAGATCATAGAATAAATCACAGAATCATAGAATGGTTTGGGTTGGAAAGGACCTTCAAAGATCACCTAGTTCAAAGTTCCCTGCCATGGGTAGGGACATCTTTCCCTAGACCAGGTTGCTCAAAGCCCCATCCAGCCTGGCCTTGAACACTTCCAGTGACAGGGCAGCCACAACTTCTCTGGCAAACCTGCTCCTGTGCCCAACCAGCCTCATTGTAAAAATTTTCTTCATTATGTCTAATCTAAATCTACTCTCTTTCCGTTTAAAACCTTTGTCTGTTGTCCTGTCACTACTGACCCTGGTAAAAAGTCTCTGTCTTTCTTATGAGCCCCCTTTACTCATTGAAAGGCCTCAATGAGGTCTCCCTAGAGCCTTCTCTTCTCCAGGCTGAACAACCCCAACTCTCTCAGCCTTTCTTCATAGGAGAGGTGTTCCAGCGCTCTGGGCATTTTCATGGTGCTCCTCTGGACCTACTCCAATAGGTCCAGACCAACAGGTCTTTCTTGTGCTGGGAACCCCAGAGCTGGACACAGTGTTCCAGGTGGGGTCTCACCAGAGCAGAGGAGAGGGGCAGAATCACCTCCCTCGACCTGCTGGCCACGCTTCTTTTGATGCAGCCCAGGATACAGTTGGCTTTCTGGGCCACAAGTGCACATTGCTGGCTCATGTCTAGCTTTTCACCCACCAGTATCCCAAAATCCTTCTCCGCAGGGCTGGTCTCTATTCGTTCATCCTCCAGTCTTTCCTGATACTGGCGATTGCCCCAGCCCACATGCAGGACCTTGTACCTGGCCTTGTTGAACTTCATGAGGTTCACACTGGCCCACTCTTGCAGCCTGTCAAGGTCCCTCTGGATGGCATCCCTTCCCTGTCTATCAGTCAGCTTCACCACTCAGCAGGTGTCATCCACAAACTTGCTGAGGCTGCACTCAATCTCCCTGTGTATGTTGTTGATGAAGATATTAAATAGTCTTGATTTCAATACAGACCCTTGAGGGACACCACTCATTACTGGTTTCTCCTTGGATATTGAGCCATTGAGTGTAAGTCTTTGGGCATGGCCATCCAGCCAATTCCTTATCCATCTTATAGTCCATCCATCAAATCCATATCTTTCCAATTTCGAGGTAGGCATCATAGGCCTTACAGAAATCTAGGTAAATGACATCTGTAGCTTTTCCCTTGTCCACTAATGCAGTCACTCCATTGTAGAAGACCACTAGGTTAGTCAGGCATGATTTGTTCTTGGTGAAGCCTGTTGGCTGTCTCTAATCACCTCCCTGTCTTCTATACATTTCAACATATCTTCTGGGAGGATCTGTCCTGTGATCTAAGGAGAAGCAGGTGTGTGTGCACAAACCTCTTGCAGAGGAGATGGAGGGCTTTGCTTCCTGGGCAAGTTGCTCTAATCAAAAGGTTAATGTGTAATGGGAGCTACCCTCTGCCCCTGTATCTACCACTGCTGCTACATATCTGCTTTCCAAAGTGACTCCTGCACAAATCCTTCTCCAAAAGAAGCCCTGGTTCTTTGTCGGTTCAGCCATATGTGTATGTCCTATTGGGAAACTTATAATGGTTTATCTTAGCAAAAGATGCCCAGCAGAAGGAGTAAGAAAGGCACACATCTCTCTATATTTTCCACAGGCTGTGCAGAGGTGAAGGAGTATATCTTAGATATTTGTAGCAAATTACCTAACTCTAAGACAAACCCATGTTAGTTCCCTGAAGCAGATGGGTCTGAATTATGACTTTAGTAGTACACATGAGTCTCCTGAAGAAGCTTTTTTATCCAGAAATTATTTTTTAGGACTCATAAATCTTACAAGGCTTATGAGTTTTAACATAAATGAGCATTAAGTTTTTAGTCTCTTCAAGTGTATTTTAGGCTAGAGACTAAACAAACCTCTGCATATCAGCTTTTGCTATCATACCAAATTTCAAAATTTGATTTTACATGCATCTTGGGTCTAAGCACAGTAATTAAAAAGGTGTGTGGTAAAAAAAAATATTTTGCAAAACATAAAAAACCCTATTTCAGTGTTTGTAATCTTGAAATCCCCATAAGGATTTCTTAGCTCAGTTAAAAGGACTGAGGAGAGCTGCTCAGTCTGTTATGATCATTTGCAAAGAAATCTATAGTAAGTGGCTCAAGGTAGTAATATTTTACCAAGATGTACTTACTGTACTTAATTATATTTCTGTAATTATTGCCGTTTTATTTAACTAGTATAACATAGGATGTGTTTGCACTGCATGGAAATCCAGATATATATCAGCTGTAATGGTAGCCTTTAACCTGCCACATATTATTTTTCCTGATGTTTATGCTTTAAAGTTATGACAACTACCAGCTTTAACTTTGAACTCATTCTTTGCCAGGATTACAATCTTTTGGCAAGCTGTCAATAACTATTGTTGGGAAATTTTCCTATGCATCTAGACTGGAATAACATCACACTAACATGCATTTCACTGGGCTGTGTGCTTGACATAATTATTGGCTTGGACATAATTTTTCAAAACTTTTCAACCCTACAGTTTACCGTGAAGTAAATTTTTTAATTGGTTGTTTAGTGACATTTTCTCATCTTGCACCATAATATCATCATCTTTGAGACCTGGATAATGTAATTTTAACACTGTATTTAAAAGACAGGAAAAAGCTACTTTTAAATATACTCCTCATGGGAAAAAAATGGAATTATAAGGCAGTACAGACAACAGCTACTGAGCAAATTCAGACAGGGGAAAACTTTAATTGGAGCTGGAATGCTAATTAGTGTCTCCAAACAGCTTCCCTATTCAGTCACTAAATTCAAAAAAAGGGATGGCATGTCTAATGAAAACTCAGTTCAAGAAATTATATGAGCTTTATTGCACTTCAGGCCAAATAGACTACTGTGTGAGCTATTCTGAACTCTAGTATATGACAGAGCAATTAAGCAATTCAACTATCCCATTGCTGGTTTAAGTCAATAAATAGTGCTTAAATAGTGCTTAATTAACACATATCTTGTGTTTGGCTGAAGCACAAATTCTGCAAAAATAACTGGTTATGACTGTATATTATATATATGTATCAACAAATACGCAGCCACCTTGCCTCTTGGGAGGTAAATCCAATGGATAATCAAACTCACGGCTAAACTGTGTGCTTCTTATTTCAGTTTGAATATGTGTACCTTCCTACATGGTTTTCAAAGGAGATACAAGTAACCCCTGCTGTTGCAGACTTGTGTTCAGGGAGCTCTGGAGTGGAAATACAGCTAGCTTCACTAAAGGCAGGATATATTATGAGGGCTCTATAGTTTATTACAACAGAGACATAAGTCCTAATCTGGAGCTGTCTTGTACTGGATCAGAAACAGCACATTGAAATCTGCCTGCACAAGTTTATTTACCGAAGTAGGAAGGTTTCTCTTCAGAGCAAGGCCTTCATAAGCCCTTTGAAGCAGAAGCTAGGAAGAAAGAATATCTATAAGGAGTTTGTGGACAAACAGGGAGAGCAGTTTATTTTCACTCCAACAAAAGACAAAAAGTAGAACCAAAGGTCATCCCTCTCTATGAGCTGTTAGATCACTGGTGGTGAACTACTGGCATTGGTTCAAGTTTGCTGTCAACAAAGATCTGCTCTGGCCCCAATTATAATGAACTGAACTACTTTTTAAAATAAATTTGGCACCAAATATCAAAGAAAGTTCCCCATCAGTGTGTTAGATCGTTACAAGTCTTAAAGACTTTGGATTAAATCCCAAACATGTGTAAAGTTGGTGTCAAAGGGAATGAGATCTTAGGGAAAGTGGAGGTCACATGGAGGGTACCTCCAAAGCTTTGGCTTTACACAAGGTGTCAGGTACTTGTATGGCTTTAATTCTCTGTAAATATTGATATCCACATTTCATAATCTCCTTCATTCTTGCTACTGTTAGAGTTAGGGCTTTTTTCAAGCAGAAATCTAAGAAAGTGAGTAACCTTGTTTCAAAAACTTATGGTAAAATATGTTAAATACTCTAAGCAAGAAAATTTCTGTGCTTATTATATGAAAGGAGAAATAAAAAGGGTACAAAAAAATGCAAAGAAGGCAAAGGTAATGTAATTTGACCAATGGAGAAGTGAGACTCTGTCTTTGTCCAAGATGACATGAAAAGCCTATGCCAAAGCTGAGAGCTCAACCCAAAACTATGGATTCCCCAGCCAATGCAAGAATGACAGTTGTAGTTTTCTTCCCTGAGAGATTTTTCCTGGGTTTTGTGTCTCTCTTCTTTACTGGATATGAAAAGTGGTCAGAAAAATATATGCTTAACATAATTTTGATATATATATACAGAAACAGCTAATAGCTTATGTGAAAAAGCTATAATCCACCCTTCAGAGTGCTGCTTTGCATTTGAAACCTGAAAAGAGTTGAACCTTAAGGAAAAATGTAGTCTAATAAATGCAGATTTATAGGATGCATACCTCATACGCATCACAAGTTGAGTTTTTTTGGAAATGCTGGATTACTTTGGCAGTCAATAAGTCTCAATGCAAAAACATTTTATGTCCACTAAGCATTTTGTTGTTTTTCTTTGGGAGTCTTCTAATATGCTTGCTAGAACTGAATTACTAGAACATTTTCCAACAGAAGAGTTACATCTCTAATTGGGAATGAGCTTTACTTTGGTTTTTAGAGAGCATATCCATACTCCAACTTGTGGAAAAAGGGATGGCAATGAATTAAAACACATAAACTGTTTTTGAGAACACAGAAGGTGAAAAAGATCTATGTGAATCTGCCCCAAAGCTATCAACTTTATGAAACATCTCTTTTATAGCTAGTGACTCATCCTGGTTTCTAGAGAGAGAATAAAACCCAGGAACTTGCCTCCACTCTTATACTTTTACTAGGTTACAACTGGTGTTTTAGATTAATTAAGCTAAATTCTTCAGTCTGAAAGAAAAGGTCAAAAGCTAACCAACACACAGTTAAAGGCAGATTAATTATGAACTTTGGTAATAATGAATCAACCAGTGTCTCAATTCCAGGAACTTCCCCCAATGTATCTCAGTAATTAAACTCTCATATAATAGAAATGTCTCATTCCACACTTTTGCTGATAGTGCTGTGGGACAATCAAGTTTTCCCTAGCTATCACTGAATGAGATCTGCACTGAGTGAACACTGGGAAAAGAGGAAAGGATCATGACATTTGTATTCAAGGGAGCTAAGTCCCAGTGAGGTCATGTTTCTAAACATGCTAGGTCAAGCTCCATTTATTCTAGTTTCTCATCTTTTGCACATCATAAAAGCAGGCAAGCAGGCAAGAAGAGCTTCCATTAATTTGTCATACTCTGCACGCAGGTCTCAAGACAGAGAGTATGGTTTCAGAGTAAATGGCTGATCTTCCATCTAAAAACAACAAGAATGAGAGCAACGAACTACAAGAGTGTGTCCAGATGGGACAATGGTGCTTGGACAGAAGCATAAAATGCTCTATCCTGTCATCTTTCCTCATACAGATTTACTGCCAAAGGGGGAAGTAGAGAGGGGAAAAAAAGCTTATTTTATAGAAACAACTGCTTCCTAAATGTTTTCCTATCCCTGAGCTCTAATAGCTTGTCACAGGATATTAATAATTTTTATCAAATGGAAAGAAGTTATGTCTCACTGTAAAGGAGCAGAACTCAGTATGTAACATTGCTCTCTGAGGAGTTAAAAAATATATTTTATATTTTTTAATGTAGATAAATTCTCAAATGGCTTCCGTGGGTATATCCCATATCTAGAATTGCCTTTCCCAAACTGTTTATAAAAAGAATAAAGCATCTTATATCTGTTCACAGTAAAGGAACATGCTAATTACAGTTGGAGATAAGCAAGGTTGCTTGTGGTAAAGTTGACCAGAGTGTTGGCATGAGAAGAGTGATATTCACTTACAAGAAGGGGGCTGAAAGAGAAGCGTTTGAAACTTCAGTGGTCAGTGCCATATGGAAATCAACACAATCATATTTCTCCAGAGGGGCTTTATTTACTCACTTCTTCATTCATTTACTAATTTGAGAGTGAATGTAAATACCGTGGGGAAATTTCAAAAAGTAGATAAGGAAAACACTGAAATATTTCAAGACTTTGTTTATCCATAGTCAAGATGGCTGAGGCAGGAGCAGTGCTCCTCCAGCTTCCGTTTCCACCGCGTGCTTCCAATCCCAGGTGCCAAGGGCAGAAGTGACTAAGGAAGCCAAGACTCGTATCGCCTCAGACTCCAGCCTCTCCACATCAATTGCCAGTTTGACAGTCAGCTGTGGTTTCTATGATGTACCAGTCTCTCTGGTAGGATTATGGCTTAAACCACCTTTTTCCCACAGACCACTGACTCCAAAGGCCACTTTCAGAAACTACTTAATAGTATCTCTGGCTCAAAGCTAATGCAAAATCCAGTTTCTAAAGAAGGCTAAAAATTAGCTGCATGGTTTATGTTGCTATTGAATACCTCTTATGGTTTATGTGCTTTTTTTTTTTTTTAACGTTTTCTTTTTTACTGTGGAAATGTCCCCCACAAATACCAGGGAGAAATTGTACCATGATAATATAGCAGAGATACAGAAATCAGGTATGCACAAAGTGTGAGATGCACATCTTTACATCTGTAAAGATGCTGAAAAACAGTGAGAAATAGCTATATGACCCTCAGATCTCTTCACCTAGAGTGACCCTTATGGGTTACTACTGAGGAAAAAATCGTAATTACTGTATTTTTCCTAAATATAAACATGACCTTAAGGTTCATACACAAAAGCTCCATTATCTCATTTCCAGTCATGCACACTCTGATATTCTGTGCTCCACATTATGACACAAAGTGACTAATATATATAGTTTTTTACTCCACCTCTCGGTAGTTGTCGCTGACTCGATCCAAACTGAGGGAATACAAGAGGTCTCTTCCTCCCACGAACAGTCGCTCTTGATACTCATCCAGCAGCATTATGTGAAGACCAAGATATCCAAACGGGCTACGAAAGACTGACGTCCTGTTTAAATCCCAGAGCTCTGAAATACAATCAGAGTGTGCGTGATAAATACCAAACAGCTTGGCTTTCATGGCTTCATTTTCATATCCTCCTAGGGAACTAGACAAGAAGTTGTGGGACATTAAACTGCTAATCATATAATATTTGAGTAAGAAAGAGACACAAAACACCTGGGAACAATTTTCAAAATGAGCCAGCTCTCCGGGAGATTTGTGTGTGAATCTTTGCATCATAATCTTTGTGCTCAATATATCATAAGATGGGGATGGGGGAAAATAAGTTTTCTTCTTAATATTTTCTGAAACGGAAAACACACTGCTTAGGACATTAACTGCAAACAGGAAAAAATGAATGAACTGATGGAAATTGAAAAAAATACTGGACATTATCTCCTTGTCTTTCCCTCAGGCATGTCAATCTGCAGGTTTTTACTGTACACGAAACGTTGTTCTGGTTTTGCTTTTTGAGAGGAAAAGTGGTTGCTTGTCTTAAGTCCAGCACTGTCTCCACTCGGTTCACTGAAAATACTGCCTCTAAATTCAGTGAGAACAGTATGAAATCTGTAAAATGCATATTCATAATTTTCCAAGTGATTACTGATTTTGTCAAGAAATACAGTGACCCAGTAAGGGGAGTTGAGGCTTAATTGCATGTGATCCAAGCTAAAGTCACTTCCTCACAGAAAGGGAAATTCATCCCGAGTAATGTTGCAGAAACTTGGAATCAGGCCTCAGGAAAGAAGAAACAGGCGAGCACAGGGGTCTTTCTGCACTGTCGAGCAGATGGTGCAGAGCACAGCCCGGCTCGTAGCAGGCCAGAGAGGTTGAAAACCATTTTGCTGTCAGGAAGCCTCAAAAAAAGTCATTGCAAAGAGTACCTTAGGACTGCCTCCGAAACAGCGGAGCTGGGACTGAGGAAAAGGAGCTATGTTCCTATGTCTATATTGTGGTGAATTGTCGTTTTTTTAAGAAACAAAACCCACTCTTGGTAAAAGCAATTAAATTCCTTTTAGCTTATCTTCACAACTATCCCTACGCATAACTTTCCAATTATTTGGATGTGGCCCAGCAGCTGATGTTGGGAGAAATGGGATTGTGCCAGAGCTAGTGAAGACAACAAATGGGCTCTTATCCAGTTTGGGGTGGAGGCTCCAGCTCATGTGCCAAACCAGCAGTTATGTTCATTCACCCATGCTGCGCCTTGTCAGCCACAGCTGGTCTTCTGAAGGAGGACTGGTCCTACATGTTAGAGAAATTCCTCGCACAGGTCTATAACTACGGCATCCACTTGGGATGCCATATATGCAATTCATATATACTGTGATTTTCAGAAAATTATGCTTATCTTTAACCTGAGAATGCAGTCTCATAAGGTACCCAAATATCAAACCACAAAATCTCATAATAATTATTAAATATTTATCCTGTGTTCCCTGAGAAAAGGGAATTCCAAACCAATATCATTTGAATTCTGTATTTGAATTTGAATGTACCTTACACAGAAAAATGTTTAATATGACCAATTTTCCTCATGAGACACCTTACTTATATCCGAAAGTACAGAAAAGAGAACAAATATTTTGAGCAAAGACAAAAAAAGATAGCATTCAATTTAATCGTACAAATTGTCACAATTTCTTTTTCTTTTAAATTATTATTTATATTGTGTGCTTGATGATAAGGGAATTTAATAATAAGATAAATATGTTTTGTTCCATTTGCTGACTAGTCTGATTCAGGTCAAGAGAAGCTGAAAGTAACTAGTTTCTGAAAGCTGTTTCCCTAGATGAGAAAATTTCTATCAAAGCAGTTGTACTAGAAATTCAGCCTCACAACTGATTTATTTCCTGAGCTGTCTTCAAAAAGAATCTATTGATTAAATAGCTGTGCATAATAATGTTAAAATGTAGGCTTTCCATAACATTTTTTAACAGTAGAGGTCAAAACACTTGGTACCTGGATGTGATTGGCCTCATTTAGCAAATGGAAAAACTAAGTCAGGGAGAGAAGCATCATGATGAGTAGAACAAAAGCCTTTTTTTTCTGAGCTTTGCATACTGACCAGTGGACATATATACATTTTTTTGACAGTGATACACTCAGCACAAAACCGCATAGCAGTGTGGAAATGGCGCTTTCAAAGCAAGCTTCTCTCGCCAAACAAATCCAGCAGATTGCTGTTTCAGAAGAACATTGCTTGTTTGTGATCAGATTAGAACGAGAATGAAAGCAGAACTAGAAATATTCTTTTGGTCCTAAATAAAGCCACTTTTTATTTGCAAGAATATAAAACGTCCAATATATTTTATTTTTAAGTCAGTCTTGGAGTTAAAAGGATTGCTTTTTAAATTCTAGTTATAGACAAGCCACAAAAGGATACTGTGGTAGCTTCCCCTGATTTATTTCCATGTTGTCCTGAAGGCAAATTTTTCATAAATGAGACAATATTTCTTTACATAGATCAGAGATATCGCTCATGTCTTCTCAATGAGAACACAAGGCACAATGAACAGTCCTCTACCTGACCACATAAACTGTTAACTACTCTTGTAAGAGACAGTCCTGCCAAGTAACACCTGCAACTCTTATTGTCTTAAATGAAAGTTGAGAATTTTAAACACCTTTCAAGATCAAACTTGTAAAAAAAGATATTTCTAGGACTACCCGCAGCAAAGCTATACAGGCATGTTTTTGCCGGAGTGTAGAGACAAGCACAGAAGTGAACCTGACATCTGGAAGGGCGGGAAAATACCAAGCAGTGGGACCTGGGAAGTAATTTTGTTACTGAAACAAAAATGTACTAGTATTATGTAGTTCCTTTGAAAGGTACGAGGATTTTTGGACATCTTAGGATATCTGAGATATTAGGATGGTATAGGCAAATAGGATACAGCAGCACCTTCTGAATGCCATGAGAATGGGTGGGATATCAGGGAGTCTAAAATGGCACTAGATGCCAGTCATTTCCAGGCAACTGAATCTCACCAAGATCTGGCTTGATGCAAATGACTCAGGTTTTGAAGCAGTAGAACGTCATTCATGTAGTGCTATGGCCCTTCAGCAAAGCTGGCTGGCTTCGATGTAGCACTGCAGGAGTGCAGCTGTACTGCTTCCAGATTTGAGCTGCTGCAGCCACAGGTTGCCCAGCCTGCACATTCATTCAGCGAACTGATAGTTCATGAATCGTTGCACTTTGTGGTGTTGAGATACCCTAAGTCATTTAAATCAAGGCACAATTGGGAGCGAAACACTTAAATTCAAAGCAACTTTCCTCAAAATTTACCCTCAGTTACCTTGAAGAAGCTTATGCTTGCAAGGGTCACCTTGTTACTTTAGACTCATGGTGTCAAGTGTTGTGTTCCTGCTCATGCCCACACCCTTAATTTGAAAAATTCAGTTTCTAGATCATGCTTAAACTTGAGCATAACCCAAAAAGAGGTTGTTCTTCTACCTCATACTAAGATTTAACAGCTACATCTATGCTGAGCACATCTAGCATGCTAACAAGATCAGGTGCAACTGCAATGTTCTTTGAGAACCTGGCTAGAGAAAATATAGTGCCGCTTAGTGTTTACAAAATATTCTAGTGGCTAAATCAGTCACCTGAGAAATAGCAAACATGAGTTCAATTTCCTTTTCTAAATGGATTGAAATGCAAATCTTTCTTTTTCCATAAAGAGGTCTAATCACAAGCTATTAGCTACTAGATTGGCAGGGAAGGATGGATGCTTTCTTAGGTTCTTATTGAAGCTGTGCAACAAAATATTGAAGCTTCAGGAAGACTGAACAAGCAGTAGCATGACTCTAATTTAGTAGGTAAATTGCTTTTTTGGGAAAGAAGTCCTGATTCTGGTGCTCAAAATAGACTATGCATTTCATATTGAACAGTTAGTGGACAAAGTATATAAATTGTTCTAGTGCATGGACGAGAAACCCTCGACTCCTCTCTCACATGGAAATGGCTAAAGATTTCAGCTGAGTAAACCCCTTCCTTTTATGGAGTTTCTGTAGATTTTTGTGATAAAAAGCCCTTTGTCTGTAAATATCTTGTGTAAAGAAATAAAAAGCAAAAGAATAAGAGGATGAATTGTTCAAGGATAATATATTGTTAGTTCTTAACACACAGGGCAAAAGATTATTGCTGCTCCCATCTCTTGGTAAAACCAGCTTCAAGTTGCCTTGGTGTACTGATTCCCACATTAGAGAAAAGTTATTCAGCTTTTCTACTAGAGTGTTTTGGTAGTTTAATTTAAAAGCTCAACACCATAACTAAAACAACACTATTCTGTACAAACAATATTTTATTCAACAAAGGAAGGACTGCTTCAATATTTACATACTCCTATATGGCACTTCAGTTACCTGTGAAAGCCTTAAAGCAGGTCTGGACATATAGATTACATTTCCCAAGAGAACAAATCTTATTTCTTGCTGCTTCAAATGCTGAGAACAAACCTGAAGGTTTGTTATCTGTCTGCCAGAGCTCGCTGGCAAACGTTCAGACTGATCTTGCTTACCACACTTTCTCTTGTAGCAAATCTATTTTGGTGAATATATTCATATTATATCCTCTTCCACAAGATGGATTCTGTTAGCCATTTGTTAAGCAATGCTAATTATATTCACACTAGCTGATTTCTTGAATGTTTTAATGATCAGTATGTAATTCTTTCTAACTTTTAAGATGGTGTTAAAACAGCCATTTCTTCTATTACAAAAAAATGAAGTCACCCTTTCGATATTTTTTTAAATATATTTGCTTGATAACTAAAATATGCTTAGGACATTAAATGCAAAAACCTCGTTGTTGCTCCACAGCAGCCACAGTATAGTGAATCGTCCCATATAACATGTTTTCAGAAATTAAGTGCATAGTGAGTGAGATATAACTTTTAACATTTAATATAGACAAATATGACTATAGAACTTTTTTTCTCAGGGATTGAAAAAGTTGCTGTTGCTCTGCTCTGTTTTTCATAGCATTACATCATCACAACTGCACAAGTCTGTTGCTTTTGCCCTTTTTTGCCCTCATAAAAATCTTTGGTTCCCCTTTTAAATTCTCCAGAAATATAGTCGTACCTCCCACACTACTTCATTCTGCAGAACATTCATCTGCAAAGATCTTTTCCAGATGCAGGGCACTGACAAATGAGTCTGGCACTTTGAACATGTTGAGTACGTAAGGTGGACATCTCAGTGCTTCCTTAAGGGAAGAGGTAACCACTGGGGTTGCCTTCTGTCCCCATCAATAATGTAAAAGGCCACAGACATAAAGTCTGGGTAATGTGAACACCTGAATGACAATTTGTGTTTCCAATTACCAACAACCATTATTCCTGGAATATAAACATTACAATGGAAGAAGTTTTATAAGAATTTGGTGAGCCTCATGTAATTTTAGTTAGTTCAGCTTTTTGCTATATAGCTGATGTGATAACCAAAATCTGCTTACACGTGACAAGAAGAGAGTGAAACAAAAAGGAGGAAAACCAAGAAGGAGACATAGAGGAGAGCCCGAAATATCTGTGACACAGATATAGTATGAACTATAGGTTAATAGCAACATCAGGCAATGCAAGTATCCTTCAGTTTTAAACCACCAGTACTTTAAGGCAGATTAACTATTCAAGGGTACTCCAAAGAGTCATCCATCACAAGGACAAAAATATAATCTTACAAGTGGTTGGATCTTTCTGACAAGGTTAAGACCTCTAACTGGCAATATTGCGTATAAAATTGGTAACAGGAGGCAGAAGTTTTCTTCCCTGGGAAAAAAAATATAGAGATAAAAACTCACTCCAAAAAACTATGCTGCTGAATATGAGCTAATGCCTTAACAATTTTTACTTTGCTGTGCTCACAGTCATCAGTCATATACATTGCTGCAAAATTAATTATAAAGCCATGATAGTAACCGCCAAGTAGTGGAAGGATACACCAACTCAGGTGAACCAGCAAGCAACTGAACCAGTTGAGAGATAGAAAAGGGGACAGTGTAAATTGGCCAGAGATGGCTGAAGTCAATGCTGCCACATGAGGTTTGCTAGCAAAATCTGAGCCAAGAACTTTAAAGGCAGAATTAATTGCAAATAGCAAACTAACAAAAAATTCTTGGTAGTAGTAACGTTGAAAGTTGCCACTATACTTTTAAAACACAGTTCTTAAGATATTTCAGTATCTTATTTGGGCAACATGAATCAGTAGGAGATAAACTTAAAAGGCTATGAGGGAGACTGAAGTATGAACTTTCACTGCTTGAGGTTTTATCTGTGTGGCTGCCAGGCAGATGCCTCAGAAACTTGGCAGGGTAGGAGACAGAAAGCAAAGTCTACTAATGACAAGCAAAAACCCATTAGTCCATAACTACTCTCACATGATTCAACCTCTGCTCTTAACAGCAGGTAAGGTTGGCTATCTAGCTATATTTGGAGAATGTAATTGGCTTCATGAAGCGAGCTGGTGCAGCAAAGTCCATGAATTATTTTGTTTGTTTGGTGCTCTTCCTTCGAATTTGTGGATCTAGTGATGAAGTTTAAATTATAGTGAAAACTTCAAACACAGAACTTTCCCTTTGAGTTTATTTAAATTACAGAGGCAAAAGTTTCTGAAATTAAAAGGTATGGTTTGGGGAGACAAGAATATTTTCAATCTGTATGCAATACAAAACTCTCTTTTCTTTTTTTTTCAAAGAATATTGGAAAAACCTATAACTAGAACATGTAATACATCATAGGGTACATTTTTGTTTCTTCTAATTCTACTCAGCTTAGGCAGAAAAATTTCCGTGGAACTTGAAAGTCTTTAACACAGCTAATCATGTTAGCTCATGTCCTAATCCTTGAAATTTCCATTTCAAATTATTATATCTCACATGTATACTGTGACACATATACACTCTGTCCCATCTAGCAAGTGTTTAGTTTTTCTTCCCTGCTGGCAAAATAACATACTTGATTAGTCCCACTATAATTGATCTGATTTTAGCTACTAAACAATGGAAATAAAACCATTACAAATCTACCAGGGCTTATAGTATGCCATATATGCTACATACTACTAAAAAACCAAAGTGTATGCTTACACAGTATTTCATAACGCTTCTAGTTCTTGCTGGAAAGTCCTACTGTGTACACAAAATTAAAAATAACCACACATAATCTTCATACAAGCTGGGTTTACTGCAATTTTAACATGGCAGTCCAATAAAAATTGTCTAACATTCAATTTAGTGTTACTAATTCCTAAAAAGATATTCAATGCCATGTAATAAAATCTTGTTATTTTTTGTATTTAATCAAACCTACCTAATAATGATGGCTAATTTACAGACTGTATCAGAGGAAAAAGTCTTTGTAAATCAGCTGAAAACATTTACAGTACCTGCTTAAGAGTAGTGTATGTTGAAGTGCTATTTGTTTTCTTACAGCAATATATGTGATCCTACCAGTTTCTGGATAGTATTGTTGATTTTCATTACCGGAGTAAAAGCTACTGGTATAAAGCCTGATCCAGAGCTCATCTGCCATTTTTCCCGGTTGAGTTCATTAACTTTGAGCTAGGTAATTGTACCAATACAGATGAAATAGATGTGAAACAGTATATGAATAACAGTTTTCCTCCTGTATTTCATCTGAACATGAGAAATGACAGGGAATCAACTCAGAATGAGAGGAAACCTTCATAATTCCAATGTTAACATTTTATTTAAAGGATACTTCCTTCCATGCATTCACAACATGCTTTTAACGGTAATATTTAATAATAATAATTCAGTGAACATTTATTTTCAAAGATTTAAAATTAAGCTTACTGTATTGATTCCATTTCTATTTTCATTTAGCTAGATATTCCTTACCAAGCAATGGCTCGTTTATTTTTTTGATTGGTTCCAGTGTTAGATAGCAAATTTTGGTGTGCATTCAAACAAATTTGCTATGGTCAAGTTGACATACTCCTTATACCAGGTACTCTATTATCAAAATAAATTTGTTTAGCTTTCCAGTGTGATTTTTCTCAGAAAAGGTACACACATCTCCAAAGCGTTCTCTGACAACACAGTTCAAAAGTGTGATTTTGATAGAAAATATTAAACCATATGAATTGTTTATGCAAAATCACACAATACCATTGCTGTTACAAGTCCCCAGGTCTCAGCCCAAGGTAGGGTAGTTATTTATTCATGCTAGCAATATTGAACCAGTATAATGTGGCTGCCTAAAATTCTCTAGTGATTTCAAACCCTAATGATCCTTATGTCTTTAATAAAGCACTTCAAGTAGGTGATAATAAGTGATAATGTTGCAGATAATAAAAGCATTTATTAAAGTTAGACATTTTTTTCTAAATGTAGAATGCATGATAGAAAGTTTCAGAAATGTGTTTGTCTATAAAATTTGCAGCAGAAATATAAATTGGAAATTTTTAATATGAAATTATTCCAGTCTAAGGATGACACGAGCATTCATGAAATAATCTTTGAGCACGTTATCTATTTCATCCGATGTATTTCTAAGGAAGCAAGCATACAAAGAAGTGTCCCCTTTAAATTATACTCACAAAAGATGTTTTACATTATGTTTAATATCTTAATAGTGTTAACAAGTGAAAGAATCGATTTATAAAACTCTTGAGTTTTAGAAGATACATATGGTTCAAATAATCACAGCCCTCTTCTGATGAAACACAGACAGCCCATTCTCTGGAGGACTTGATTTATTAAGGTGTACCACTTACTACATGCTTATTACCACACCAATCTGGGAAGGGTAAGAATTCTTCCTACGGAGAAATCCGGTGTTTTGACAGAAAGAGAATCTGGTGCTTTCATTTAAAATGAAGATGCCAAAAGTCAGGGTTTTATGCTATTCAAAATGACTGTTAAATTGAATTTCCTTTGAGAAAGATGGATAAAAATGAGCTATCCCATGTGATTTTCAGGGGCATATGCTCTTGGGCAGGATGGCATGTGATTGACAGTATACGTAAGGCTATCTGGAATCATCAACATGATAAAAAACAGAATGAAGGAGAAAGGAGACATTGTAAAAAAAGCAAAAGGCAGAGGGAAAATTGAGATAGAAATAAGTAAAAGGATGAAAGGAAACTTTCAAAGTATTTTTTCTGCCAAATCAATTGCTCACAACAGACGCAGAATTTGAGATAATATTCTATAGGTGAGTTTAGAAAGATTTGCTACACCTTACACACTGAAATAAACCCAAGCTTTACTGAGTCCAGGAACTTTAAACAACAGTGAATGGATTTACGTAGAAATGAGTACACTGTTACCCCAAAGTCTGTTCTCTTTAATTGAACAGAACAACTTCTCTGGAAAGATTTAATTCACAGAAAGGAGACAAGCATTCAGCTGCTAAACATCAGCGTCTTCAGAAGACCTACCTGATTTGAAGTATCTAGCACTAATGTATCCATGATTTGATCCTGCTTTTCCTGATGTGTACCAAATACTTCTGAATATTAATGAAACATCAAAGGTCTGTTAGTTGGTTATATTCTAATTATTTTTTATTATGGGATGGATTTTTATGAAATAATTCAAGCTTTTATATTGCAGGTGGAATATGTCACATTCAGCTTTTGCTTTGTTCAAAGTTAGGTGTCTTGCTTAAGATATTTATCCAGCTGCCTTTTTTATCAGAACAACAGAAAGAGGGATTCCCAAAAGGGATTTTAAATTTCCTTTATAAAAGAATCTAAACACATATAATCTAAAAGTAGTCATGTCTATACTCCAGAGTTTGAGGAATTCTGCTAAGTTTTAGACACATAGCTGAACATAGATGAATTCCACCCCAACATGCATTCTATACATAAGCTAAAGTTGTACTTTGTCAGTGTTTGCAATTTTGAGAACTGTAATGAAGGGCAATACATAGAAATAACTGTCTTTAAGAATCTTTGTTGTGTCTACTCTTTCTCCCCCAATATGCCTAATTATCTGTAAAATGCTGGTTAGGTTAAATGCCTTGGAAGAAAGAGACAGAGAAAAGCTTCATTTGAGTAACTGGGGACATATTTGAAACCTTTCAGAATCAATAATGCTTTGCAAATATTAGCAATCAAAACCAGAGACATGCTTCTGTCATTTGACTTTGAGCCTGTAGAACTCAACAGAGTTTATCTTAAGTAGTGTAACTGGAGAATAAAAGTCAATATTAGGCAGCTATTAATGGCCACATAACTATTATGAATTGTATTATGAAGCATTGCATACTATCTTTAAGCATTCACAGATATGTGAACCAATCCTCCCCCTCCTTATTTTTTTTTTTTCCACACTATTCATTTCTTTCTGGCAGATTTTGCAAAGCAGGGGGAAAAATTCTAGTGCTTGTTTACAAGTTTATTGTACATTTGACTTAAACATCATCTTTTCTTAAGGTAAATTTGAGCATCTAATAGAGTCAAACAATAGATCCTACTGAATTTTAGATGTAATTTGTGCTTCTAAACTCTTCAGATGCATTTAGAAAAATACTCAATGGTAATAAAAGCCCAGTCAGACTGTACAGAAATCTACACATAGAGGTGAGAAACAATGTCCCCAAATTACAAGTAATATCTCTGTATCTTCATTTGACCTGATGGTAACCATAAAAAAAACCCAACAACTCTTTCCCCTTCAAAACGGAACATTGTCTCAGTATGACTCTGTCCTGGTTTTGTATACTAGAATGTTGTGCAGAATTCCATTGTGATCTAAGACTTGAATCATAAAATCATGGAAACATAGAATGCTTTGGGTTGGAAAGGACCTTCAAAGATCACCTAGTTCAAAGTTCCCTGCGATAGGCAGGGACATCTTTCAGTAGACCAGGTTGCTCAAAGCCCCATCTAGCCTGGCCTTGAACACTTCCAGGGATGGGGCAGCCACAACTTCTCTGAGAAACGTGTTCCCGTGCCCAACCAGCCTCATCATAAAAATTTTCTTCATTATGTCTCATCTAAATCTACTCTCTTTCTGTTTAAAAACTTTGTCTGTTGTCCTGTCACTACTGACCCCAGTAAAAAGTCTCTGTCTTTCTTATAAGCCCCCTTTACTCACTGAAAGGCCTCAATGAGGTCTCCCTAGAGCCTTCTCTTCTCCAGGCTGAACAACCCCAACTCTCTCAGCCTTTCTTCATAGGAGAGGTGTTCCAGCGCTCTGGGCATTTTCATGGTGCTCCTCTGGACCTACTCCAACAGCTCCATGTCTTTCTTGTGCTGGGAACCCCAGAGCTGGACACAGTGTTCCAGGTGGGGTCTCAGCAGAGCAGAGGAGAGGGGCAGAATCACCTCCCTCGACCTGCTGGCCACGCTTCTTTTGATGCAGCCCAGGATACAGTTGGCTTTCTGGGCCACAAGTGCACATTGCTGGCTCATGTCTAGCTTTTCACCCACCAGTATCCCAAAATCCTTCTCCACAGGGCTGGTCTCTATTCGTTCATCCTCCAGTCTGTCCTGATACTGGCGATTACCCCGTCCCACGTGCAGGACCTTGTACCTGGCCTTGTTGAACTTCATGAGGTTCACACTGGCCCACTCTTGCAGCCTGTCAAGGTCCCTCTGGATGGCATCCCTTCCCTGTCTATCAATCAGCTTCACCACTCAGCAGGTGTCATCCACAAACTTGCTGAGGGTGCACTCAATCTCCCTGTGTATGCTGTTGATGAAGATATTGGTCTTGATCTCAATACAGACCCTTGAGGGACACCACTCATTACTAGATTATGTACTGCTTAGCACTGCAAAACTATACAGCCTCGGACAATAATTTTCTCTAGGAATTTGCAATCTTACTGGAAGACACAGCCAAAAAGAAAGCAAAAGGGAAGAATTTCCATTATAAAGATACGGAAAATTTATAAAATAATAATTTCACTTTTCAGCAAATTCTCCAGGATTTTGATTTAGCTCTACATGATTTGCAACAATCATTCAGGAAGTTTGTGTGTCACTGTTGGACACCATATTTTGAATGCAAGCACAATGGGTGACTCACAAGGCTCCTACCCTATGATGACAATTTGCCCTAAGAATAAAGGGAGCAGAGCACATATGAAGTATTCGAACTGGGACGGAACACTTTTCTGGCACTGAAAGAATTTTTAAAGACTTTGAAACATGTTTCCATGCCAAACTGGAATAAAATCTTCAAATACAGAATATTTTCAAATATTGAAAAAGCCTATTATTTTCACATTGATGTGATGGAATGATTTTGATAATTTTACATATTTTATTTTGATTAAAGCATTGTCATCTTTTTATTGTAAGTCAAGTAACATTTCAAAATGATTTTTTTTTGAAAAAATAGAAGTCTCAATTTAAAACATGTAAATATATCCTTTTTTTCCAAAATATTAATCAATTAAATTGTTCGATTTGCATGATTTCATAATATTTCATAGAGAGGAACAAAAAAAGCAAAAACCCAAAACCAGAATCCATATAGACAGCAAAGAATTTCTACATACTTTTAAAGTACCTTCTGTTATTCTTTCTATAAAAAAAAATAGTTTCTAATAAAATTTAGGTACCTCTAAAAGCAAAAGGGGTATTGAAAAAAGAGTATTTCATTAGTTTAACTGCTATGGATTTTTCATAGTAGTATGTGGAGACAGAAAGATGTAGAGAAGAAAAGACACATAGAAGACAACGTGCAGAAACCTTTTACAGGATTAATGACAATTTCTAAATATCGACTTTCGAGGTATGATTACTTCCAAAACTGTTTTCAATACAAATATGAAAAATTTGAAGATCTTATGTCAGAATTATATATCCCAAGTACAGTATTACTGATCTGACAGCAATGTTTTTGTTTAGAATACAATATAAACAGAAATTTTTATTCTGCACATTATTTATGAGCATGGGACTATCTGAGGACATCTTAATTTTGTAATACATGCTGCATATTGCTCCAGTATTTATCCACCAGCATACAATTCTCCATTCCTTATACTACAGAAAATCTGTAAAAAAACCATTATGAACTGTATGAAATATCTTGTCACAGAATAGTATATTTATCAAACTGTCATAAGTAAGTACACTTGGGAATGAAGAGGTCCTAAACATATATTATTTAACTGAAAGCTATTTAATTGTTTATATTATATTTCATTAATACTTTAGAGGAAAATGTTACACTTAAGTAGTTCTGCCACTTACTATATAAGCTTAACTGTAGTTCAAGGGAATTTTCTCTCTTTAAGAATTAAAGAATTGGGAATATTATATTTTATTCTGACCCTTGTAGGACATTATAAAATGGTGTCTGGTCTGAAGACAGTGAGACAGCTTTCTTTACAAAGAAAAACAAAAAGCAAGAAAAGCTTTAGAAAATGCTCATTTGTGTAGATGTAAAAGCAATATATCTAGTTTATTTATGCTGGCTTTATTCACAGAAACAAGTATCATCTATATAAACAGTTTCTGAGTTCAGCAGGCTCTCTTGCAGAGGAAAATATTTCTTAATCTAAGAGTTACATAAACTACTCCTATGAACCAGTGGATATCTTTCACTGAGAGACCACATGGACCGCGATGTGTGTTATATTTGAGTTATAAGAAAACCAAACAAAAAAGGTCTTTATTGCATCTTTTGTAATCTCATGCACTTGTTCAAATTGAGTCTAAGTATAAAACATTCTCTCCCCATTTTCCACTGTTGGAAGTAATAGACAAAAAATGTTGTTAAAACACAGCACAATTGTATATACTTGCTTTTGAAAGAAAAAAAAGGAAAAAAAAAAAACAGGAGAGAAAGAAAACAGCAAATACTGCAAGGACAAGACAAGGAATCATGTTGGGTCATTTAATAATATGGATACAAATAATGTGACAGTCAGCTCTATTAGCTTCAGAATAATCTGCAAAGGCAAGCAGCAGAGCTGCTATTAGAAGAGCCAATTAAAAAAAGATAGGAGGAAGCATTTGACAATCTACTCCAGTTAATAGCCATGCACTAGTTGGAAAAGGATTAGCTATCTTCCAGGTTATTTCCCCATCTTCATTTTCCATGATACATTTTACACTAAAGAACAGAGTTTTCTATGCTCACAGGATATTGATACCAGGTCAGTAGTTGGATGTGTCACCTTTCCAAGTGAAATATTTCTGTGCAACAGTAACATAAAAAAGAATATTTACATGCATCTTCTTGGGAGTAGAGTCATCAGGAAAATATTCTGTGACCCACAGAATGTGTGTTTGTGTGCATATGTATATGTATGTTTATATGTATATATAAAATGTTATTTCACACAAAGGTCTTGTTTTATAAGCAAGGCTGCTTGCCATCTCAAACCATGCTAATGAAAGCAATATCAACAATTGAATAATAAATGTACAAATATGATATCTACAATGAGGATCTATATTTTCAAAAGATCATGGATCAAATGTAAATTTGATAAAACTAAGCAGCCATCTGTTGGTTTTCTTTCCTGTTGTAAGTTATTACTTTTCTTTTTTTCCCTTTGAAACTAGTCTCAGTGACACCACTACAGAAAGCAAAGATCATCTCCAAAAATTGTCACAGAGCTAATTTATATTTACACATTTTCTATTCAAGTCTAGTGTGGTACTACTATTAATGCCTTTTGGCAATAACTATTTTCTATGTGGTTACAAGCTCCTCTGTCCATGGCCATCAACATTATCTGAGTATATTTAAAAAATGCTAACTAGCTATGGAAAGCAATTACTTTTTCTTCCCTATACAATTTAGCATTTTGTTAATTCATAGCTCAGTTGGTCAGTGTCTCTGTATCAATTATTAAATTATTTCAGAGCCTAATTTTTTGGAATTTACACTGCTTGCTTTCTTGCTCTTTTTTAGAAGGAATAAAGATCAGAAGGCAGGTCCTTTAAAAGGATTTATTTTCACTGTGTATCTGTTGATGAGTTAGTATAAGGGTTTACATGTGCTGTTATGGAAAGACAGCAATATAGATGCTGTCTGTACTGAAATCTTGAAGCCATGCTGTTTGCATAGGTGCCTTGACATTGTCAAGGCATCTGGGACTTTCACTAAGTCCAGCTGCCTCTGTTCTTGCATTTATACCAAAAATATAAGCATCAGCACTTTAACACAAATTATGTGTCTTGAAATACCATCCTCTGCTTCAAGTTGTACTAAAGACATCTAAGGAATCCCTTCATGTTAAATATTTACTCTACCTCTTTTTTACATTCTTATGTCAGAGAGCTTTAAATGAAAAAAAACAAGTAGAGCAAGTCTGCAGAATATTACTGTAAACATTCAGAAGTTTCACTACACAAGAGTTCTAGGAAATTTGGATTCATTTATGCTTAATCACCTTCATCTGTCTTCCAATACCACCCAATTTGGGCTTTCAGTCACAGCACTCAACACACAGTTATAAACACTAAATTTGACATCAAGCTACAAACTCTATGCAGGTACTGGCATTTCTTTCTTGAGTTCCAGTGAGTCCTATTTTTATAGGAATAGAAATATACGTGGTTAGAGTGTAGTGTAACAAATCCTGAAATGGATGGATTCAACACAGGTAGGGGTTCAATTTCAAATGTGCCATTCAGCCCTAGTGTCTCCAGGCCAAAGACCACAGCAGCAAAAGAAGATGGCATGAACATTTTGCAAGATAGTATTATAAATTGCAAGTAGTTTTGCATTGCGGAAGCAGATTCTGAGGGCCAGTCATGTAGGGGTGAAACTTGTTTCAGTTAGCCTGTTCCACTGGCTTAAATGAAGTTGCACTTATTTATATCTGTGTAGAATCTGGCCCTAGATGCACTACATTTCTGTTCCTGATTTATTTATACAGTCGATCTAAATTACAGAAAGAATTTTCCAGTGTTAGGAACAAGTAGATATGATGCCTACAATCAAAATCCAAAGTAACTCTGATTTACCAAGGATATTAATATAAATTAAGAAATGTGCATGCAAATTTACCAGTAATTTGTATAGCCCTTTCTTTTATGTCTGCTGTGAGCTCTAATGATATTGAACTAACAGTATAATTTTAAGTTCAGATGGTACAGACTCACGTGTTTGGACTAAAGATTGCAGGTTCAGTCTCCACAGTATTTGGCGTCTCCTTACACATTAATCATGTGTAATAAGTGGCAGAAGCCTTCAAAATGTATTAACACAGGTGGACCTTTGGTGCTTATTTGTAGCTCTGTTGAATAAGCATGCTTCAGGCTGTTTGTATAGGTCCAGTAGCAAGGTTAGAGCTTGGGAGTGATAAGGTTACCTAAACCGTAGCACAGCTAAAGAAAGTCAAGCCATCCAAGAAAATCAAGGTTGATTTCTACATGTCACATTTAAAAACTAAATATGTACATTGCCTGAGGAATGCATTTGAAACAGCAAAGTCTGGTAGGAAAGAATGTTTTAAAAGCACTATTATAGCAGGGATATTTCTACTGGGAATAAATAAACTGCTGAACGTGCCTCATTCTTTAATGCCCCACAGATGTAAACTGTACTTGATTCTATTGTCTATAATTTAATTTAATGCTTGGAATGTTGCAGTAATATATAGTAACTGATATGCCCTTTGATTGAGAAACAGCCAGACCAAAAAAGTTTATAATTTTTCCTGCACTATAGAGTCTTCTTATTGTGAAGAAAAGATTAGTTTTAGCATGACTTTCTATTATTCAATCTTTATTAGAAATTACATATAGAACTAAGAGAGAGACAATGCCTCCTTTATGTCTTTTCTTATTAATTGGAAAGCTTTTCACTTATAGATGTATGGGATTTCTTTGTGTTGTTAATTGTGAATAATATCTTGCAAATTTAAATAATGGTTCAATAGAAGCATTGGCTGAATAGCACCATCAGCATGACTGTGAAATTCTTTTTCTGCAATGATAGAATTGTTTTTTACCTATTCTTATCTTCACTCCTGTTAAACACTTCTAATTCCTTGAGGAACCAGGCACTTAGCATTCAGTACAAGAAAGACACAAAGGAGTGCAGTAATGTTCAAAAATATTTCTCACTTTGAAGTATTTCTAGTCAGAGTATTAACTTAAAATGTTTATATTAATGCACAGCACTACATTGTGACTCATGGTGAAATAGAATTGTAATGTTTTACTCCATGTTATTTCAATACATTTCTAGTACACATGGATTAGAAAAATAATATATTTTCATGTGTCAATACTTTGGTTTCTTTTCAAATTAGAATACTTCTGTTGGTTTGCAGCTGTTCTTCACACAACCAGTCAGGCACAGGATATCTATAAGAATATTTATAATGCAAAAATTCCTCAATTAAACAAAAATTATTTAAACTTTTTTTAAAAAAAAATGGTTATATCTCCCATTTTTCTGTAACCAGAGCCTAGTGACAATCTGTTAAGTGACATGAAGGCTGTCTTATTTTTTCCATAAAACGAGACCTTCCCGTCTTCATGTTAGGAGAACCTTATGTGTTGTTGTACTCACATAGAAAAAAATTGCTAGCACAGGTGTAATATATTGCTTATACTCAACTTATAACCTGTTTTACAACATTGTCAGCTTCCATCATTTTACTGTTGCAACAATGATTTTTCTTAAAGTCCTTACAACTGGAGTGTTGAGTGTATGTGAGAAACTAATGTTTTTAAACTGCAAGTTTCTCTTGTGATTGTGAAGAAGATGCTGAATGTGTGACAGAACCATGAAGACCTTGAAGCCAAAAAAATGAAAAATAAACAATCCAATTTTGTTTCATTGCATTGCATTGCATTGCATTGCATTGTATTTCATTATTTTCAAAATTTTTTTACATCAATGCTTCTGATTTTTAAGCTGACTCCATGATTTGACACATATATTTGAAGATTCAGGTTGAGCAGTGCTTGCTATACAGTATATTAGCTTTTGCTCCTTTTCTAACTTAATTTTGACTTAAGCAACTGACCTTGTAAAATTATGACTAGTTATGTGCAAAATTTATTTCTAACAGAAGCACATCTCACACAGAAGAGGTTGGAGACATCTGGAATCTTGTTGATGACCAGCACAACTCAATCTAAAAAAAATTTTGAACTCTTGAAAGAAAATACAGGTTTTGGTTATTTCCACCATTGGTAACAGGTGTGAAAACTGGGATTTGCTTTTTTGTTTTATTTATCACTTTTTAAATTGGTGAATAGTGAATAACAAACAGATCTATACAGATCACATGTTTTTAGCACAAACTAGCTAATGCAAAATCCACATCAAGCTTAAGGATTTGTAAGTATCAGTTTAACGCTGTTTAATCTATTATAAACAAGGAAAGATGGTGGTACCACAGTGCTTATTTATTTACTCCTGCATACAAATCAATAGAAATAGAACACTAATCATTCATTAACATTATAAAATAATCTACTTCCTTCTTCTGAAGAATTGGAGATTGTTGACGGCTGAATCACTTGCTATTAAGGATACCTTATGAATATAAATATTTGCTTTCCTTGGAGGACATTCTTCTCCACAGTAGCTAGGAGCATTTAGCTTTGGCTTTATGCCTAACTACACACCTTTAATGTGCGACTATCTCAAAACTCTTGCACACTGTATTGTACCTAGAGGTTAAGTGTGTCATGTTAGAGTGAGACCAATTTCAATGAAAAATTGCAATAATGGGATTAAAATATGCACTGCCGTAGCTTCTGTAAGGTTTCTTGTCTGTTGCTGTCAATAGGAGCTTATTTGATTTTGCTTAATTATGTGTGCACAGGGAATGATATAGTTACTAATGGTGTGGACAGTGGCACCTGAGCTGCATTTCAGATTAGGAAAATCCCAGCATTTTCAAACTGATCTTCACATTTTGGCATTTCAGTCTATACTTGGCAGGGGGAGCAGATTTTACTTTCAGAGCTGCTGAGAATCTCCAGTTTTGTACTGACTTCCTTGAGGAAAATGCATGAAAAAAAGAGAGATATTTGGTAATGGTTATTTAAGACATATTAAGTAGCAGAATTATGTTAAATGGGCACCAGCAGCACTGCCCCAAAAATCAATGAATTACATGGCAACAATAGGGTTGCTGTGCCAGATAATTACACAGGTCCACACAGCACTCAGCACATAGGAATCTGCCTTTTAGACTTGGTAAACTAACAAACTCTGAAAGTATTCCAGCTTATTTAAAAGCCTACCTTGAAACTGGAAGCTGATCTACAGTTGGCAGGTTGTTTGCCAGGTATTTTATTCATCTACAAGTTCAAAAGAAATGAGCTTCTCAGCTTCAAGGCAGGGAGAGGGAAAGTGCCTTTGAAAAAGCAAGGGGAATAAGGCAAGAAGATGACTGAGACCAAAACTTTTCATGTCTTGAAAAGAGCATGCACTGACTACTGGGAAAGCATCCATTATTAGTGCTGTGAGCAATAATTATTACTACTAACAAGCATCCTCACTTATAGATACAACAGCACACGTTTTAAGAGACAGATTCAGCCGCAGATTTTTAATGAGCTCTCTTCATAGTTACAAATGCTCTGTTGCTCCCCCACAACACATAAGTGTTTAATGTCTTCCCTCGTGAAACTTAAAACACAGTTAATTCGCTTACTGTTTCTGTAAAGATCTCTTCTTTCCCTCTGAACTAGTTGGTGAGCCACACATTAATTTTCTCAGTTCAGTTTTGTATCAGATTTTGGAAAATTCTTAGCTCTTTTTTCTTTCATTATAGGGATGTGGCCCACTGCACACCATGCAGAAGCTTCTCTTTGTTCTTCCATGTGTGCCAACACCAGGGATAGTTGTCAGTGTGCAGAGAGCATAACTGGCAATGCTGATGCTGATGCACCTGGAATAGGAGTAGTCAAAGGTTGAAGAAGCCTCAGTGAGAGCTTCAGAGGAGGTCACAGACCTTTTCTCATTCTTTTGCCCCTTCTGCACTTCTCTGTGAGCATTTTTCTTCTGTGGCATTACCCACAATTGGAATGAAGAGGTAAAATAATCGTTTAAAGGTGAGTGTTTGGCTTCTGCATAAGTGGATACTCTCACTTCTGGTAGTTCAACTCGCTTCTTTTCACTCTTTATTGCTTCCAGGCATATACTCAAGCCATATAATCTGTCACTGAACACTGAAGCTGTTTGTCAAACACGAGTATAGGATTCCAGCACTGCTGATGCTTGTTTTTATTTTTTCCCCCTTGCATGGACACCGTTTGTGCGTGTGTGTCAATTCAAATTCAAATTATTGTCATTACATGTGAAATGGAAAATAGACTAGCAATGGCTTACAAATACTTTGTTAACATTACACTCCACAGAAGCTGTAGAACAAAAAATAGTTTTGCCAAGACAGATGAAAACTGAGTGTGTGGTGGAGAAATCAAATATTATGGCAGCAAGAGTGTTTAGTGGAAAGCCAAGGGTTTCTGGTGGGTTAGTGACAAAAAGGTGGCTTGCTACTAATGTCAAGCATAAGATACTATGGATGCACAGATTAATTGAACTAGGCTATATCCCATTAATCATATCTCAAAATGGCATAAAAAGAGCTTTACTTTATACCTTTTCTACACACTGTTGGTGGACTTCATGCATTTCTGTGAAGTAGCCAAAATGTCAGCTCAACAAATGTTTTCACGTGATCAAAAAGCTCAAAATGTTGTTATTTCTGTTGCATGCTGGTGAATGCAGGAAAGTCTAGCATAATAAATTACAATGTCTGGAATCAAGGATGACTTTGATCATTTTGGAAAAAAAAAAGATTATGATATTTAACAAAAAATTTACGGAGGAAAATCACTCTGAATCATGTTTTCTCTATTGTGCATTCCATTCAATTATGAAACATAAATGAACAAACCAAAAGGTAGTTTTCAGAGACTGAATTATTAAGATTTATTTGTACTAAAAAGTGAACATAGTGAACAACTCTGTTAGCAGTCTTCTTATAGAAGAAAACTAATGAATTATATCCAGTACTTGTCAGCATTATCTAAATCGCATTTAGCTACTCTTATTCTCAAATAAGATAACAAATAACATCAATAACGGAGAGCTGTAGCTGACGGAATTACAACACAACCTGTACAGCTGTGAAACTACAGCCACCTCTTCTGTTTGAGAAGCATTAATGCTGTAATAGACCCTGCTCGTGTAAAAGACTATGGTCTCCTTGGCTGCATAAGTATTGCTAAATAAAACATGTGGCTCAGAGGCCACATGGCATACATCCATAAAGCTAAACTGTTCCACTGTCTTCATCTCCAAGCAACATAACGTCATCCAAACCCCCTATGTAGAATGGTCCTTGTTGTACTGTCTCCTGAACTATGCCCAAATATTATTTGGAAGAGTGCTAGTTTTCACAGTTGCCAAGAAGCACATGAAAAATTTAAATACTAGGGAGAATGACAGGTCAGTGCTTCAGTGGGTGCTTGTGCTCTGGATTTGCTCTTTAAAATTAAATGTAATCTTTTCTAAATTTATCCCTGCTAGTTTTGTTTTAATTTGGATAATTTTTTATTTTATTACATGTCTATTCTATTCCAGAATAGAATAATTATTATTTAACTGATATATTACAGCAGAGGTGAGACACGTAAGTGAGAAGAGTTTCTGTTGTCCCAAGCATCTCGCATGTGTACAATAAAAGTTCTTTGCCTTTGAGTTTGAAGAAGTAATAGGGAAACATTCACTTGCTGCATCATAGCCCAGGGGCAATAATGAGCACAGGTAATGTTGCCACAGTAATGTTAATGAACAGTGGTAACGTCAGTTACCATCAACAACAGCTTAAGAAAAACATATCTGTAATCTGTTAATTAAAATCTGGTTAGAAGCTGCTTTGACATACTTAGGCTGGCCACATAGCTCAGTAATAATAATAATCTTGTTTAATCCTGGAAGCACTTGAGTGTGGAATGCAAAATGAAGAAATTTCTTTTATTTGAATTAATCCAAATCTCATTCTGAGGGCATGTGCAGCCCCCAGGAGATCTGTATCATGGGAAAGATTCTAGGATCTAACAAAACAGATAGTTCACAGTGACAATATATGAAATAATTGCTTCAGATCATGGAAATTGTAATTACAGTGAAGACAGTGAAATAATATAGGTCACTTCTACCCAGCATGGTCTCCTCATCAGATAAACACATGTTCTACAGTAGATATATATTCGTAAAGCATATGATATTGTGCATAGGCACAAACTCTGGTCCCTAGGGAAAGCGGTACCATTGCATCAAAAATATGTTATTTTTTTATAAGTAATTTAGCAACTGTGACTTGTTCTAGAGCCAAGAACGAATCTAAAGGTTGTAGTCAGAATTTTGCTTCAATGTTTTTTCCTTCTGTCATCAGCGCCCCCCACACTCAGAACCCTTAGTGTTATGAACTGATGCGGGGAATCCTGCTGCGAGCAGAGCTTCAGATACACCACTCAGCATATTGAGAGGATGTGGGTTTTGGGCAGGGGAGGGAGCCGTATATTATGTCTCCTTAAGGAGTAATCTACAAATGATTGCTGTTGTTATGAATACGTTATTTAGAATTTCAAGCTTTTCCCTTTTTTGTGTATATTAATATAATCTATAGTATAAACCATAACAGCATAGCTCTGCCAACCTCTTACTCAACTAAAGCATGAAAGACTTTCATTTTCATGTCTCTGCTAACCTTTGCCTTCTCACTTCAACTATGTGATAAATCACCATCTTATTTGCAAAACCCAACTTTTCTCATTTAAGAAGTGAATAATAAGCTTGAGTGTGCTACAGGATCAACTTTACCATGCCAATATATCCTCACTCACTTTTTGCTGTAGGCATGGTACTATGTTTTCCACTCTATAATGTAGACATGCGGAATTGCATAATCCAATATTAAACAATCTAAACTACAAAACCACATCAAAGTAACACAAAGGAGTTAATTAGCCCCACAAGAGGATTACAGATATGTTTTCCACTGCCTCAAGTCCATTTAGCTAATTGTTCTGAAATATTTTTCTGATACTAAAAAGAAAATGCAAGATTAGTTTTAAGTTAAATCATTTGCTTATCTTGACTGCTATTTTTCTGCTGACCCTGGCACAAATCTGATGCTTCAGGAATTATCAATAATTCTAATACTGACTGGGTGACATAGTACATGTGTTTCCCCAGAGTCTTCTGATATATAATACACATTTAGAAGCATGAAAATGGGTTGCTATTATCACTCATGAATAAGTGCTAATGTCAATAACATTAATAGCTCATAGCTGTTAATTATTATTACATTCAGTTCTATAAGTAAAACATTCAGTCCTGTAGGTTGCCGGAAGCACATCATCCTTTTAATGGGTTTCCACCTTATGATGAGGATATAATTTTAAACAGTATTGTATATTTGTCTTCATATTCACTTACCTAAAGTATTTGAGAATATAAAATCCTTCCCAGCTCTCTGTTAAGTGTTACATTTAATTAGGTCCTTGATAACTAGATCACATTTAAATACATGTAGATAAGATTAGGACAAATAAAAAGCCACAGTGACTAATCTTAAGTAAGAAGAAAATGACATTATTAATCTGGGCTAAATATCAGCTCCAAGATATTATTGTCTTCAATATTTTAAACTATTAATAAAATACAAATATTCCCACTGCACACTTCCAACAGTTAAAGTTTGAATACTCCTCTTCAAGAGAGGGGAAAAAAAAGAAAAATAATAATAAAAAAAAAAAATTAAATACGGAGAATCTCTCTCATCTGCTGCTCATTAATGCACAGTAACACAGACTAGATAAACACATAAATAGACTCCCTGCTGTTTATACCTAACCGTTGTTTGCATGGAAATATGTTCTATCAGCATAGATGTGACTGTATTCCATTCTGGTCACTGTTGTAATAGGATATATTTTCTGTTTCACTTTTCTTCTTGCCTTATACACTTGTATAAAAATAGTTCCTTTGTGCCCCAAAGTTCATTTTCGTTTACTACTTATGATTTTTGGCTGAGGTCATCTTTCCAAATTTATAGTTTTTCAGCTGCTTACTACTGCCTTGCTACTACACAACTCAAACAGGATTTTTCTATGGCATGAGCTGCGATAACTGGGAGATCATCTGTGTGGAAGGAAAGGAGAGGACACTGCACCACGCACTTGTACTGTGCTCCACAAGCCACGTGCACCACCAACCTGAGATTTCTTTCAGATTATGCTACTTTAGCTTTTTTCCTGAGTAAAAGTCAGTAACTCTGGCTCCTGCGCCACAGCAGGGACACCATGTGTTCACAGAGCTTTGCTCTGGCTTCTGGCATCAGAAGTAGGGGAAGACAGAGAAGTTTTACAGAGATGCACAAAATTTCTGCCTTCTCGCTGGAGTCCTGGTCCATGGGCTCTGCCCTGGTAGGTAATAATGATGCTTGTCTTAAGGCTTGGTACGGTAACTCGCGCTCAGCATCCTCACTGGCGTTGGGCTGGCATCTGTTAGCAGTCTTACCCATGGCTCCTATAATAATATTTCCCAATTCCATTGGAAATACCTGCTTAATAGATTTTAGGAACCCCTTTTTCTTTTCGTGGCCAATTCCGATGTCTAGCTAATAATCTCTCTGGGACCAGCCCTTAAACTTCTGTTTTCTTCTTCCCTGTGGGTCCCAAAAATCTTGGCTGCAGCTTTTAATAGAGTCATTTTCTATGGACCTTTATGTTCACCACGAAGCGTTCAGTACTATTAAAATTTCATTCCATTTATTTCAGTCTTAACACTTTTTTCTTAAGGTCATCTATTTTGTGCATTATCTGCTAATTTCATTAGCACACTTCTTGTTTTTACGCCAAGCCCATAAATGAGTCTATTAAGTAAGATGCATTCCACGAGTAACCGTCTGGAATGAAAAAAAAAAAAAAGCCCTTCTTCAAGCCCAGTTACTCTCCTTCTTTTATTTATTTTATAAGGTCTGTGCTAATACCTGTCCAACACTAAACCTTTAGCTGACTAATAGCATCTCATAGCACTATATTAAATATTTTACTGAAGTCTAGACACATTTGCTCTATGACATTTCATCTGTCTGAAGAAATTAATCATATATCAAATAACAATAAATTAGTACAAGTAAGTGCATTTATCTTTGATGAAGCTGTCTTCAGTGTCATCTTGCTGTCAATTTAATTCCATGTTTTAAGGACTGTTTTTTCACTTTAAGTTGAAAAAGTACTCCACCTAAATTTAGCAAAAGAGTTTTAGGTTCCAAACAATCAGTAGGAACACATAAGCATATGTGAAGAGTAAATCGCTTCAATGTATGAAGCGATGTATGTACCTATATATATATCTACCTATATATATACATACAGACATATTTGGAATAAAATGAGATACCTATTTTCTCTCTTGAATGAACTGGAAGCTGTACTTTTAGATAGCTGGATGAGCCTATAGTTTGGGTTGAAGAAGATTGTCTTTTCTGACTTGAGGTTATCAAACTCTTTATGGTGTTGTTTTTTTCCTACATCAAATAGAGATACTTCCCTTGTATAAATCTGTTGTTATTAATAATGTTTTATTCCCATATTTGATATTACTACCTTTATGGAAAGCAAATTTTCATTTAGCTTTGGGTTATACTTAGATCATCTCTAAGTTCTGCCCAGACCTTACTAAACAGTGACCTAATTGCTTTCTCCTTTATGTTCTTTCTTTCAGACACCTAAAGATCTTACAGCTGCAGCCACTGTGAAGGCTAAGCGTTCTAGATGTTTTAAAAAACATGTATTATATAAGTGTATTGAATGTGGCATCAGGAAATAAAAAAGAAAAAACAGATTTCATTCTGCTTTGATGGAGACAGATTAGGCATATCAAAGAAAAAAGCCCCTACTGACTTCAACGGGCATGACTTAATGGATCCTAAGAAAAAAAAGCATTGATGCAGCCAGCAGACATAGATTCTACCTTTTTGCTCAAAGCCTGGCTGGGAAAGCATGTCTCCCAGTTCCAGCCACCCAACCTCCCATTGGGTACAGCGGAAGCACTTGACTAAGAACAGTAGCCGAGCTGACAGCTTTTTCATTTCATAGGCTTTTGCTGCTGCATTTTAACATGCCTGCTACAGATATTTTTTTCCGAAAGCCAGTTGAGGGTGCCAATTCTAAGGATACTACTCTGAAAATAACAGAAAAAAAATCCGCTTCTGTACGTATAAACATAACTATATCCTTATGTCAATGTTATTTTTTGTGCTTTTCGATGTCAAATTGGACAGCAGTGACACAAAGCTCGTAATATGAAGTAAAATGAATTCCAGATGGATTGCCTCAGTTTGTTATTTCAGTAGCATTCAGAACAATTTTAATTTATTTTTACTAAAAATTGTAGCTTACAAAGATGTCTTTGATGGTGTAGCTCAAGGGTGTAAATACATAAATATATACTTCTGCTTTAAAATGAAGACCACAAAGTTCTTAAATGCCAGTAACAGTAACAGCTAGTCAGATACTCCAGCACATGGGATTTGGAACCTTTAGCAGTGGGTTTCATCAAAACTATTTTATAATTTTAGAATTTTATTATTTTTATATATATAAAATGAGGACACATACCTAAAATTCAGCTTTTAACTTTCCTTATTTTGACTAAAGCATCCCTATCTATCATTAACCATTCATGAGGAGACGTCTGCAAAATCGGTGTGAACTTCTTTTATGAGGCAGGGGGCAATTCAGTTGGTACGGGCAGGTCAGTGAAGACAGAGAGGGCTTGTGCAGCCAAGTGAGCAAACATGCCTTTGACCCTAACCTAACAGCTAGTTCATTGTTTTGGAGGGAAGACTCCAAGGTTCTGCTTCCTGCTTCCAAGGACAATTTTTACTTTTTTAATCCAAAGATTGTAGACACCTTTCAGGGTATGAGGTATAGGGTCCAATGATGTTTCTTGATTAACTGAATCCATTAATCACTGATTTATTGTTTGGAAATTGGATGAGTTATAGACTCCTAAAGGCCAATGTATGTACAGTTGAGACAGACTGGATCTCATTCTAAAAGGTGAGAAGAAACAACCAGAATGACTAAACATTATTGTTTGACTTGCTATGTCCACTGAGATTTCTTTTTCATCAGAATAAAAGACAAGGAAGTTAAGTTGAATATTGATTGAATTGTTTTTTTTCTACGGATTAGAAACTTGCATTATTTCACGCATGACCTCTTATAACAGAAGACTGGTTGCTTAATGATATAACTTAACAATTCAGTTACTAGGACAAATCAAGTGCTTTATGTTAAACTTGGCATGTTTAACTGGCTGAAGGTTGTCATATTCAGCACTAATATTGGATTGAATTTCAGAGGAACCTGAAGGGGAAAACAAAGAAAAGCATTTTTTTCAAACTCTTAAATATAGGAGACCAATTCACTCCTGCAGATCCTGGATGTTTTATCATTTCCTTTGCACCCACCCCAAGAACTTTTTGAGTCATGTAGATTCAGAGTCGTTCCACCCCAATGTCTGGGTTTGAGGTAAAACAGAACTAGTCTTCTGTTCAGTAATTTTACTTTGCAGCTAAGCCTCTTCTAACTGCCTGAACTCTCTGAAATCAACAGCATACTGTTGAGACACTGCTCGCTCTCTCAGAGTGGTAAGACCTATGTTTATAGTTGATGCCCAGGCATGGTATGCAGGGAGGCTCTTGCTTATACTTATTGCTATAACCCCCAAGGTCAGCTATGTTATTTGTCCCGTTGGAGGGTCAGAAGCAAAAGGGTGCAGAGGGGTCCCACCTGTGGGGAGGAGCGGACAGGACAGGTGACCCAAAACTGACCAACGGGGTAGTCCATCCCATCTGCCTCATGCTTAGTATAAAAGCTGAGGGATCAAAGGGTCCTTCAACGGCCAGCGTCCAAGGAGGACTCTGTCTGCCATTGGTCCTGATCCGTGCATTCCCGAATCCAGATCTGGAATCCAGTTCCTGTCTGTCACTGAGTCCACTCTGGGACTTTCCCAGTGCCAGCTGGTGATGTGATCGTCATCCTGGGAACTCATTACTGGTTTTGTATATATTGTATATTTTTTCATTCGTTTCTTTTTATTTTATTATTAATATTTCACTAAAGTAGTTTAGTTTCTTCTAAACTCATAAGTCTCTTTCTCACTCTCCCCCCTCTCCTTGGAGAGAGAGATGCGGGAGAGCATCTGTTGTTTCACCTCAGTGACCAGTCCAGTCCAAACCATGACACCCAAGTAAGAACTTATCAGAGGCACTCAAGCTACATACCCACTAACTCAGTTCCCTAGTTCCTCTGATTCAGTTCCTGTGATTCTGTGATTCTGTAATAGTTAATGGAGAGAGATATGCCTCTCCAAAGAGTCATTTAACCTTACTTAAGATCAACATTGCCCTCTGGAAAGGCCAATCCTTTTCCACTGACTGCATGATCAGCTTAGTAAGACCATAATATTAATTTAAACATTACAGGTGCCTGAATTTAGAGAAGATGAACATATGCCCTGACTCCTACAATGAATGTAGTGACACAGATGTGGTTATGATGTTATATGAGATGTTGTTTCCATGTTGTTTGGTCTACAAACATCTTGTATGATTGATGGGGAATGTGCTACTTTGATAGTCTTTTATCCAGGAAAGTTATTTTCAGTCGCAATGCCAGTACATTATGTATGGTGGCAGTATGTGTAGTGGGTAGTGGCAGTAAATATTTTCCTGCCTTTGCTAGTTATTTGTCTTAGCTCTGAACTGCAGAGAACCACCCACTCAGCTGCAAGAATAGTTCAGTCCCTGTGCCATTCAGTCTTCACTGCAGACTCTGGGACCACCAGGAAGGTCCAAATATCTGAGCTCCAGATTGTGTATGCAGTTTGCCAGTTACTATTTACTTGCTAGCCAAATAATTGCATGCTTCATGTCTTGTACTAATGAAGTCATTCAACCCTATTTACTTCATTTAAAAAGAAAAAAGGAAAAAAGTACTACTTAACATTCATTAGAATGTTATTAGAATATATGTCAATCAGAGTCAAGACTGTTTTGGTTTTAGGCCAAAGGAAATTACAGATACACCATTATTTCTATTAATTGCAACTAAAGTACTTTTCAAAACCTCACTAAGCACCAAGGAAATTGCCATCAGAAATTGCAGTGGTAACTCAAGCTTTTGTAGCAATTGCAATTCAATTGCAATTTCAATTGTTTTCGATCAAGTGCATTAAAAACTGCTTGGGTTGCTGTTAAGGCTTCCAGGGAAGCAGGTATTTAGCAATACTTGCACAGCCAAAGAAGTCAGAAGACTGGGCTCTGCTTTCACTTGTGCTTTTATAGAATACTTTCATCCATAGCACTTCTCAATAAGATCTCAGGACCACATTTAGAGGGCAGGTTAATGACATCGTCCTTGCAACACAGCTTCAAAAAATTAGGCTTAGAAACTTTTTTTCCCCTAAAGATGCAGATATAAGCCTAACACCTTACAAAATCTGACATTAAAGGTAGGACATCCAACTTCAGAAGTCTGATACATAGATATGATCTAGCTGTCTAATCTCTCTTCAACAGAGAAGTGAGCTGTTCAAGGGAGATAGCGGTTTACCTCGTCCTTATATATGTCCAACATTGCTGAGATGAATTACACCCTTGAAGTGCTTATTTCTCTTCCCCGGTTGTAATGGATACCCATATGACAAGCTCAGGTATAGCTGTTCACACAAGTATTTGGTAGTCCTACTTACAAGCACATAACTGATATGATAGACTTCGTTACCCCCATCCATACAATCCACTTGCAGTTCCAAAGATAAAAACTGAGTTTTAAAGACTCTTTGTCTAACAGTGTTGGTCCATCTGTTGCTAATATCTTTGGATTTCAGAATCTGCTCATCTTGCTCATCAACACAGACTATGTTTTTGGTTGTTTTTTTTTCCTGGGCACTGTCTGTTAGCACATTGTTTTTTCTCTCTAGTCCTCAGATTACTTACATTATCAAGCCAACATATAAAAAAACTGTAAAGCATGTGAAACATTTCCAGTACGTTTCTGTGATAAGTAAACAAAAGTATGTTGTCCAGCTAGATATAGATTAAACCTCAGGTTTTACCTAAATGTCCATTATGACCTGTTCATGCATAGTTGAGCTGCAGTACTACCTCCTGCGCATCATTCAAAGCAAATCCTCCAGATCCCTTTCAGTTACTCTGTTAAAATATTTGGCCCAATCTATCTAAGAATAATATTTTACTTTCATGATTTCCTGGAAGTTAGCTTAAGTTTAATAGGTTATCAGTAGATCAAAAGATCTGAAAACATGGAGATTGAAATGAAATAATAAATATCAATGTGCTGGAACTAGAACTAGAGCAACTAGAGCTTTAGGAGGCAAAATTTAACATTTATTCTTTTGGTCTTCAGTTTTGTTTGAAGTTTTTTATCCAAGAAAAGAATATGAAGAGGGACTGCCTCCTGGTTAAAGCTGGGCTGAAAGCTTTTTTGTTCCTTATTTCGTAGTCTTACTCTGATTATAGGATAATAACCCAAGGAAGTATTTGAAAGGCTATTACACATCATCTTCTATAGTCTGTATTTCAAAACTACTGTGACACAATATTCAGATTAACAATACATTTGTGAACATAGCTAATATGTCCAATGACTTTATGTTGTAATCTTAAAAGTCCAGTTGTTGCTGGCTCTTCAGATCACCTTCAGCAACTCAAATCTCATCAGAGTAACTAAAATAACATTCTCTTGGTTCAGCGGTTACTAGGGATAAAAGAAATCACAGAGGCCAAAGCTAAGCCTGTCACACTGACTAGTGGAATTCATCTGACAGCCACAGTTCCTGCTGAAATCACATAGTTTCTCCAGGTCTGCCCATAGCTGGTCCACAGACAGCAAAGGGGGTGGTTATTAAAACTGTTAGAAGTTTGGCTGATTATGGAAAAAATTTTGTTAAAACTCCAGTCTTTCCCAATGCCTTTGGCAAACCTAACATCAGTGACGAACAGATCACACAATTTCATGCAGCCATTACGATCTTGGATTACAATTTGCCAAGGCTTCAGAGATTAGGTAGTTTGTAACAACGTTCTCACATAATTCAGAACGAGAACCATCACTTCTGAACCAACTGGAGGATTTCACAAGGCTGTTCCTTCACCTAGCCTGATTAAAACATCTAAAATCATCTATGAGAAAAGACCAGATGAAACTGTATATTTCGTACAGATGCAGCTTATATGTCTGTGCATGCTTTAAATAATTAAACTTGCCTTGGAAAAAATAAATTCATGTATATGGAATCTTAAGAAACCAGCAAGTAAAAAACCAACACCACACTCATTCTCACCTGAGATGTTATGGCCTGTTAATGTAGACTATTTGCAATTATTACACCAGAAAAGTTAAAATATCAGTTCCAACTATTATTTTTATTGAACTGGTTCTCCCTGAAATAAATTGATTTTATTTCTTTTTAAACCAAAGTAAATCTGTATGTGTGGTACCATGATAATTCTCAGTGGGTTTATGGCCAATGTCATTTTACTCTACAAGAGCTTATTTCTATGTACCAGCCATTTTGCACCAAACAACTCATTATTTTACAGTCACCAAAGAGGTTCTTCTGATAAATTCATAAATTGTATCTTGCCATCTAGTAACATTTGAGAAGGATTTTTTCAATGGACTTATAAATTTTGTAGAGCTCACCAAGAGATTAGTAATTACAAATTGTCTCCATAAGTTACTCATCACAACTCAAATTGATATATTCTTGTTTTTCCTGTCAAAATGCATTTACTTCAGAGAGAAAGTTTGTTTTGGGGCTGCTTCACACAGTCTTTTTATATCACTATATTCATCTCAAAAGTAGTATCACTGAGGCAGTGGAGTCCACTAATTATTGGTATAGACATACTCATAGGAATACACGTATATAATTTTAGCAATACGAAATTGGTACAGAAATCTCAAGTTTCACTTTATTTTATTTTAGTCAACACAAATAATCTCATAATCCTTAGAAGACTCTCCAAGCACAAACAAAAGCAACCAGCTGCAAACCGTGCTGAAGCAGCAGTAAGGAAATATGTCACTGAAATACCATAATGCTTTCTCCATAGCCTTCAGGCAATTTCTCCCCTTTCAGGCAACATCTTAGCTTTAAAATGCCTGCTTTGTGCTAAAACTTCCATATCATTAAATCAATCTCTTTTTTTGGTCTCAACTATTCCAGTTATTAAAAGATATAATCAACATCTTTGATGGATTAAGTAATGATCCAATAAAACTGCACTCAGCCAGAAGATGTATTTCTGACTGTGTAACTTCTGTGTTGAAGAGTTCCTTTATGAGAAAAATAAATAAATAAATAAATAAACGCCAATTGGTTCTAATTAGTATATACCTGTTCCAAAATGCAGTGAGATAATCTCTTTTATTAACAGATGGTGAGTATTTAAGACTTAAATCCTCCAAAACACAGGCTAATGCAGGTATCACTGTAATCAGAAGCACATGATGATGGGGAAAATCATATCCTTAAATTTAATTAAATACAGGCATAACAAAGAAACATTTATAAAAATATTTACTTTTTTTGGCTTGTAGGCACTAAAATGACAAAAACAATTACACTATATACCTTGCAACTGTTTGCTAGTTAAAGTGGATATTGCAAAATAACCCTGTAAGACATATAACAAATGCTCAACTTGATATCTTATGAACAGGCTGCCTATTGGACTACAACTGCATCTTTAAAAATTGAGATTTTTCTCAAATGAATGAAACATTTTGACTCCTTTCTAAAGGGGTGAATCACTGTGCATGTTTAATTATTATTCTAGAAGTCAAGAAAGTGAAAAAAATAGAAATTATTAATTAAAATGAAACAGATTGCAAAAGCAAATTTGATTAAAACAGTACAAAGTCATCTTATCAGTTTTCATGGTACCAAGGGAGGTTTAAATTATTGAATTTGTATTTAAATTTAATGCTTTCCCTTAATTTTCCTTAATAACTTTTAATCCTCATATCTCTTATTAGCTTGTATTTGAAGATAATTGAGGTTGTACTATTAAAAAAGCCCAAACAAATTTGAACAGCATGTGCATTGACAATGTTTAATTGTGTATAGATTTAATGTGATTTAATCATTCCTTTCACATCTTTAGGCCACTATTTTTCAGTCCCAAATCGTCTGTAATGATATTTTGGATGTTCAGTGCTGAAAACATAAACACATCTTCTGCATATCTAAGGTATTTCAACCAATATTCTATACTATGTCAAGGTAAGGGGTATGGCAATTCAACCTCATCCCTGCTTTGCAAGTTTTGAGATGCATCAGTTTCCCATTATTCCTTGAGGAGGGACAAGAAGGCAGCAAGTAGACCTCAGTTGCTTTGAGAAGAAACTGTGCATTTCTCCCCCACAGGGAGTTGGAGAATGAATTGATAGTGGAATCTGCTTCTGCAAACCACAAAACACTATTGCTCAGGAGAGTTCAGGATGGTCCTCATCAGACATTCTGTTCCTGCAGCTGACTGCACCGACTAGCCTGACGTATCTTCAATTAAGAAAGCCCCCATCGTTGGTTGATTTACAGATGAGTAAATATTGCTATCCTAGCTGCTCAGGATAGATACGCCAAAATAAAAAAAAAGAAATAAAAAAAGGAAAAATAAGTATTCTTGCCCATAATACTAAAGTGTATCTTTTGCTCCTTTAGGCTATTATTTGTCTTCATGCTTTTCAAATTTTTCTCCTGTCCTTTCAGTTTCCTCCTTTTTATGTCTTTTCAGGAATTTGAAATATGACTCCAATATGTAGCTATTATCTATTCTACTAGGTTTTCATGTAGGGTTCATGCACATGCTTGCAAAATCCATGATGGGATTAAATCATTATATCATTTGCCACAGTGGCATTTTCATCCTTCTTAGTTTCTCCTCTATTCTTGTACATTTTTTAGTAATAAACCCATGCTAATATCATCAGATGGTGAGTTAATAGAGTCTCATGTCCCTTAATGTTAGCTGTCTAAAAATTAGATGTCCAGTCTAAACATGTACAGAGTGATCCTACATCTCTGTATACCTAATCACAAAAGGCAGCCGCTTGGAGATGGAAATTCAGCCCACCTATCACATGAATTACCTTCAGAAGGGCCTCTTTCTTTCCATAGACTATAGAGAAAATCTGAGCTAGCTGGACTCTTTTAAGTAAAGTTAGATGTGACGACTATAAGCCTTCGTTAACCATATTTTAAAGTAGGTCTTTTTTTCTTCCGTGTGTTTCATAATGGCTTTTGGCATGCTTCATTTTCCAAATTACTTTCTTATTATGCTATTGGCAAATTTTTATTATTATCTTTAAATAGCATTTAAAAAAAAATAACGTTTTTAGTATGGGAAGTTATTTTCTCCAGCATGCAGACAATGGCACTTTTCTTTTTGAATCAGCTTTCTTTTTTTCCTATTTTTAGTTTATATGAAATGGACACGGCATGGTCTTCTGATAGTAGTGGCATTGCAAATGGTGTAAATTTGAAAAAAAATTATCTATAGTATTTAAAACACAACAGCTATGACTTATATTCACAAGTGCATTAAAGTCTTGTCCACTACTGACACAGATCCTGACTCGTGTGTGATTTGACTGAGAACATTATCTAACAAATTGGTCATTAATTGCTGTTGAAAATCAATTCACTGAAATAATGGCTTAAAAGTATTGCTGAACGGTTTGTCATGAAGGATATATATGAGTGAAGATAAAATGCTTTAATTTCAGCTGCAATTTATAAGTTATGTCTGGGCTGCCAATCACATCTAAAAGCCAGGGCACTTCTTCCAGTGGTCGGAAATCCTGTCAGCATTTTCACAAGTGGAAAGTAATTGAATTAACTGCAAAACGCTAACATTATCCCTTTTCATGTGCACTGAAAAGAAAAAAAATTACACATCTTAGAAATACTGAAATGTTTTAAGACAGAAGCAATTAGGGGTCACAACAGCAGAATGACCCCCTTTAGATTCTAAATTGCATGATTCTCTCTACTACGTTATATGAAGGAGCTGAAAATATAGGCATTAACTTGCAAAAGGAAAAAAGCAGCAGGGACATAAACCTGTGTCTCAGGGAAGTCAAAAAGTTCTGCAATTGACTAGGAGAGGATTAAGACCTGCTCCTCAGCACATAATATGATGTGTGTATATATACACACACTAACATAATAGTCAATATAGTAAATATTATAGCCCAATATTAAGCAAAATCTTAGCAGGTTCATGGGAAGTTGTGTTAGTCATAGTAAGCTAAGAAAAGGCAGATGGAAAGATGCTAAATTTCCACAGGGACATTCAGATGTTTACTCAACATTATGAAGGCTAAATTGCATGGTCCCTTCCAACTCTAACCATTCTATGATTCTATGACAAAGTGGGTACTTTTACTGTTTTTGTCCCTTGGTAAAGGCACACAAGATAATAATAATGGTAAAGGCACACAAGATGATGATGATGATGATGATGATAATAATAATAATAATAATAATAATAATAATAATAAAAAATAAAACCTTTTGCATCATTGAGTCCATCTCCTCAGAGGACAACTGGGCATTAACTCCATACATAACTAACACTTTAACACCTTACCTAAGGGCTTCTGTAATGAATTCGGTGAGAATGAAACTAATGGCCAAACAAATTACAAATTATTTTGTTATGAAGATATTAACACTTAGTTACCTGTCAGCCCTGATGTGGTCAGGCAGTTGGGCTAGCTGATTGTTGTATATCGTTTCCAACTGAATATTCTATTCCATTCCATTCTATACCAAACAGGGATTTTTTTTTAAGTTACTGCTTTTTTATGACTCTATGAAACTCTTAGCATACAGCCTAAGAAACAGATATCCTTCCACTCATGCAAAGATGCTCTGGGTCAAAACTAAATCATCTCAAAACAATAATCATAGTTGAAAACAGAATATTGATACCAAGAAAAACAGTTCCATAAGATGGGAAAACTAGAGCCAAACTGAAATGAGCTGAAGCAGAGGTTGTTAATGTCAGCAGGAGCACAGTTTATCTGAAACTTCTAGAGACACCTCTCATAAAAACTGTCTGAGTTGTTGTCTCGATATTAAAGCTACCACAGTGCCCATTGGGACTGCTCTTTGTTTTACTTTCAAGTTCCTTATGTGCAAAACTGCCCCAGATCTAGAATTGTTCCTGAAAGTAACAGATCAGCAGAAGATATGCAAATAACTTTCCAGGCTTTTCTGAGCTCTTTCATAACTACTGTTATCATGATTCGTATTTTACATTGAAGGGCTTTAATTTCATATTGAATTCATATGATTTAAAGAAAAAAAGCTCACGAGTAGAACTCTTATAAGTAGAATTTTTCTTTTCCTTTTAACCTCTCAGGCAATGATCCATTTTCCGATTATTAGTATACCATGAACTATCACTACTACAAACACAAAAGTGCACAGAGCTTTCAAAACAGCCAAACAAAGTATTTTTACCAAAGGGACAGCTTCGTTTCATTACTGAGTGAAATTATGAACTTGGTTTATCAGTTTACAAAGCACTTCTGAATCCTTTGGTACAAAGTAGAATTAAGAATACAACTTCTTATTGCCAGAGCAAAACCATAAATAGGTGTATACCTTTGTATCCATATGTCATTCTCCTTCATAACACTTGATTATGTAACACAATAGATTAAAAATAAATTACCTAAAATACTTTATGTTTCGGTCTTCACCTAACATAAGTAAAAGTTTTGTTCCTAAGTTTATTGGATGAAATAATTTTCTTATTGAACTCAATAGGAGTTAGGCCCCTGAATCACTTGACCACAATTTCACCTGCAAGTGAGGACCAAAAAGGATTAGTATGACTATTAAGTTTGACCTCTTTCATTACACAGGGCATAAAATTTAATTAAGTAATTTCTGCATCAAGCCTAATAACTTCCTGATGAGCTCAAGTACATGATTTAGAAAGACACTCAGCTATAGCCTCTCCATCACTTTGGCTAGAAAATTCTCCCAACAATTAATTATTCTCATTATTAAAAAAAAAATAAAAGTGTCTACATCATTTCCCATCCCAATCTGTCTTATTATGCCTTTGTCTGCTATATTGCCGATGTCTAAAAAAGATAAATTACTCAATCCTGACATTTTTGGAAGGACTTCATATGAATTCAAGAGAAACACTGCTTGCTTTTTTTTTTTTTAACTTTACATGGCCATTCAGGCATGGTGATGGGCAAGATGCCATTAGATATTTTCCTAATTAACACAATTTAGTCTCAGTTGAAGACATAGATGTTCTCTGAAGCAAAGATGATAAAAGCAGGCTAAAAGAGCAAATTACACAAGTGAGCCAAATTAATTCTTAAGGCATAAGACAAGTCGTATATGTCAAATAAAGTGAGAGGCGTAGATGAGCCAGAATGGTTCTTTTCAAGAAAAGAAAGAAAAAAAAAAGAACTATGCCTTTTCAAGTAAAAAAGCCCCATACAACATAAATGCAGTATTGCTGCACTGACCAAACAGACTCTACACATGGATGTCTGTAAAATAAAAAGCGTAGAATAAATAGCAGAAACATCACTATGATTTCCACTGCATGTAAATTAATAATAACCAAAGAAGAACCTGCATTTAAATTTTATACACCTTGTCTAAGTCGCTTGAAGATGGTAGCATTCATAAACATTTTGCTCAGTCAAATTGCCAAATACTTTAAGGAGTTTATAAACTGGTGAGCAAGGAGTTTGACTCAGCATTTTCAACTCAAGCATGGTCTATAAAAAGATGTCTGCATGCAGAAAGAGGGAAAAGAGAGGAGACCAGCTGTCGAGAAAAATGCAAAGGGAAGCCATCCTGGGTCTCGCTGAAGCCAAGCACGAGTGTTCCTTGACAGCAAAACTGTGACATGACCTAAGAGCATATTCTAAAGAGAGCTGATATTTCTGATTATAATCTCTTTTTCATCAGAAATTGGGGGTTTAGCTTTCTTGCACATACTTCAGGACAATTTGTCCTTGTCACCTGTTCTTATTCTTCTAAAAAATAAGCTTCTTATAAAGCTATTTCAGACAGGAGAGATATGAAGGATTTGTTTACAAGCTTATAATCAGCAGCATATGAACTCTGCAATGGGGATACAGTTACACATGCTAACCTCTTGCCTCACTCACAAAGATCTGAAGTTTGGCCCATGATATAAAGTCTCAACATGAATGACCTTGTGAGCCATAATTAAAATTCCTTGAAACGAAGGTTTTTCAAAAGTTTTAATAGTTTGCAGCAGTGGCATGTGTAGCCCATGCTACTGGGACATTCTGAGTCATGCAAACTGACTACAGCTGATATCCAACTACAACAAAACACGGGGATGAGATGAAAACATTATGTCAAGGTTTTCTAAGGAATAACTCTTGCTGCTTTTCTCCCATTAGTGTGGGTCAGCTTTTCTCTTGCACCAAAAGAAAATTAAAAAAAAGTGTAATTACAGTTTTCTTCCCTTTTATACCTTGAAGGTTGATGAAAATTGACCTTTGCACTAATGAAAATGAAAAATGTAAACCTGGCAATTTTTTCCTAGTACATCGTAATACAAAAGAGTTTCAGAAACTGTTCCTAAATAAATGGGATTACATCTGTTCTAGTTTCAGGCAGGGTGGAAAGCCTTCTTTTTTGGAAACATTTTCATGTGTATTTATACCACAAACAGAAATGTCTTTCTACTTTCTTAAGGAAGCTGAATGTTAAACTTGAAGTGTACTGCACAGACCTTAGACTATGAATGCATGCATTCTCTCTCCTGTTTCCCCAAAACAGGAATTTTCTCCCTTGGAGGAGTATTGCCACTCAAGCAGCAAAGCTGGCTGAAACCTCAGTGCTTGGGAACAGAACTGTGTTCTAATGGAAAACATCCTTACAAATATGTAAATTTATTGATATGAGGTTCTGATATGTAAAGATATGGGAGGCACATATACTTTAAATAAGGTACATAGAGAAATAACTGATTTTGGATTTCTGTTCTACGTGTGAATAAGAATTTTGCCACATTAGTTGCTTCTTTTTTAGTTAAGTACAAACATGTGAATGATAAAAATATACATTTATAAACAAGCTAGTTAGAAAAGGTAACTAAATACTGAATACCTATTGTGCTCTAAGTGAAAAACTCCATACAACCTGTGCACAGGTTTGTAAGTCTAAGCAAACACAGCACAGTGCTAACCCACAGCACAGGAACAATTACTGCAAGGGCTTTCATAAAAGATGTATATTTAAACAAGAATGAAACTTTATAAACCAGAAGTGTGGAGATATGTGTTTATGCATATATACATTTATATCTATGTATATATGTATAAAGACACACATTAAAGAAATGTGTGTATATATAAACTCATATATATACTACATCAATATGCATATAAACACAAATGCACAAACTGTTATCTTCATCTTAACAGCGTTATCTTGATCTTCCTGTATCAGAATAATATAAGATCACAGGAAAATTAAGCTGCCAGCTCCCTCACCTTGATCTAATGCCAAGGATTTTTTTCAAATGGGCACCTGGAGGCCAGTGCCTCACTTGATGCTGGCAAGGTTCTCACTGAACTTCAAGAGCACCAAATTATTACCTAATGCTGGATTGTATCAGTTCAAGGGTACACTTTCCACTTATTTTACTAGAAACACTTGAACTGAAGTTTTAGGGGCTTTTATAGAGATTATTCCAGCAAATCACTGAAGTTTTAATGCTTAAAAGTCTGTGAGACCCAGTTCTTAGTTGTGCTGCTCAGTGTGATTATAGCGAGAGAGCAAAAGCTAAGCTGTCTTTCCCCCATGTTGATCTAAAAGCAGCAAATCAGGCATACAAAAAGAATAAGCTGTTTTTCACATTATGAGAATAAGGCACTGGAAATGGGAGGCACAAGCTGTTCCACGTTTTGCTTCTTTTACCAAGGCAGCTATTCGGTAAGAAAAAGAGAAAGGTTGCCACTGGTCTTTTGTAGGTATATGCTCTGATTCATATAAGCATCCTTATTTAGGACACCAGTTAAGCATAATTGCTATCCTAAGGAGGAATGGATTAATACTGAGCTGAAGGGATTTATCATGGATAACTGTGGGAGCAAAGTGTATTTCCTCCGTAGATACACTCACAGAAACGTTAACATTTTAGCTCTGTTAGAACATTTGAACACGAATGCATTTCAGCATACCTGGAAATACAGGGACACTTGAAAGCCTCCACTAGAGTGAAGCTCCAGAAAAAAGTATTTCTGCTCCTAGGAAACATTCAGCTGCACTGTCACTAAAGGGGTGTTTAAAACTCAGTTTCAGCTGGCAGATGGCCATCAGTGAGGCTGCAGGCCTTCTAGAGCGACAAACTGCGACTTTATATCTCTGTTGTGATGCGTACAGTTGTAGTTCTACTTCTGTGAGATTCACAATGAACACCATGGAAGGAACGAAGCAGAATCATGATCTCGGATTTGCTAGTGACTTCAGCAGTTCCTTCAGATGCCTTCAACTCAAGTTGAAAGCACACAAAAACACAAACATCATTAAGAAGTCACTCTTTGCAAACCCACACTTGAGTTCTCACTTTGCTGTTGAACGAGATTATGCCTTTACGCTCACTCCAAGTAGGAGCCTGTGTGTAACTCCTGGGCAGCCCAGGGAAACACTGTGACTCACAGACATCCCTCTGAGTCATAATTCCTCCCTTGCTTCCCCTTGCTCCCACAGCCTTTCCATTTGCTTATGGTCTTTTCCAGAAATAAATTACTGTCCCACCTCCATGCCAGCTCAGCTCTATTGGCAAGCAAGTGGAGGAACAGAGCCAAAACCAGCGTTAATTCCCTGTCTGCACCTTGTTACCTGGGCTGGGCAGGCAGCAGAGCCAGCTCGGTGCTCCAGGCAGCCCGGCCAGTCTGGGAAGCCCACGAAGGAATGCAAAGCAGTTGTGGGTTGTCCTGCTTTTAGCCTTTCGTGTGGGCATTTAGCTCTTATTCTTAATCTAACCTTTCTCATTAAGACCCGAGATAGAGAGCCCAGAAGAAACTCTAAACTGCACATGGGTTTCAGTGATTCAAGAAGTAAAAACTTTTCTGATATATAAATAAACAAATATAACCAGCTACTGGCAGAAAGTCTCCCAGGGGCTGACATTGGATCACAGGGACCCAGACCAAAGAAAAATGTAGTGTCCAGACGTTATTTTATTTAATACATTTACCCATTGTTGGTTTTTCTCATTTGTCAGCAAAAGCAAACATTCTTTTCCAGAACAGGCCTGTGAAAGCTGAAAAGTCTTCAAAGCAATTAAAATTGAACTTCTGAATCACCAAATCCCCAGTCTCAATCAGTTAGCAGATAAGAAGGATCTGTCTCTCCCAGACTCATATTTTCACTGCAAATGCTGATTTTTAAATGCTGAGAATAACCTATTAGAATAACTTAATAATACATTAACATTCTTTCACATTTTTAAATGACTGGCCTCCTGCTCAGAATTTAAAATAGGAATTGATGTGAAAAGCAAGGCGGGGTCACATCAATCTCAGAGAAAGCTAAATTCAGTGCTACAGTACAGATGAGACATGCAGTTTTTACTAGCTGTGTAATACACTTGCGCAACGACGATAACAGTTAAAACAATAGCTAGAAATTTAGTTTAAAATACTCAAAGTTGGTATGCAGACAACTGCCTAAATGTGTTGAGAACATCATGTTCTGGATGTGCAGAATTTCCTTAGTCAGGGCATTTCTGTAGCTTTCAGGTTACCATATGTTAGTCTTACTGGTATCATCTCTTTGACGGCTGGAATGTTTTTAGAGAAGTGGTGGCTGCAGTGGGAGGAGAGGCAAGGGTCCCCAACACAATAGCAACAGTCTCCATTGGATGTGTAGGATAAAAGGTTGAATTGTCATCAACCAAGGAAGGAAGTTGAGTTCAGACGTCTTACGTCTCGAATAAAAAAAGTTCTACATATAAGTTAGGTGGGAATGAAGCTATGTCAAGAGGGGAAAATTGAGACTTCTCTTGCTTCAGAAGTAGATGATTACCTTTAAAAAATAAAAAGGTTTGTAGTCCTGTCTCGCAGACATCTGAAGTCATGGTTTAGCTGGGCACTGGGACTATAATGTTGACCTCTTCCTCTTGACTAGAACAGTGCAATTCCTGAATTTGTTTCTGACTTTAAATAGTTTATTTGGCAGATTGATGGCTGTTTTCAGTCTACCGAAGTATGTAACTTGCACATGTAAAAGGTGACTGTGCGCTAACATAGGGCCTTAGTCTTCATTGCAGAGGACAAGAGTCTCAATTTAACCAGCAGAGCACCTGAATTTTTATTGAATCAGCCAATATTTTGAGATGTCTTCTCTTGTTTTCTGGTTCATTCTCTCATATCTCACCCTGGGGGGATAGCACTATACGTAATTTATTCATTTTTTTTTCAATTTAGATTATAATAGAGAAGCAGTATTTAACTTCCCTGTTCTCATATTGTCTCATATTTGTCCAAAGGCCTTCTAAAATCAAGCTTCTAGAAGTTGGTGGCCCTAATGAGGCATTTGTTCCTGAAAGAGAGGATAGATAGAACAAAAGAAAATTCATCCTATAGTTATTTAATGATAGCGCTCCTTACTGTAGAATATTTCCACTTTATTACTTTCTGGCCAGTTGCTTTCCAAGTTTATTACCCATTATGATAAAATTTTCTACAGTTCATTTCTCCGCAACTGTAAATTCTTTCTGACTATTATGTGAAGTTGATGAGGAGGTAAGCTAAACAAACAAACAAAAAAATTCAACAAATGGAATATAACCCTTCCATTTTAAATTGCCGATGAAATAACTTGTAAAGAAAAGATTATGCATTTTGGAGGTGGTTTTTTTAATAACACTGCGAATTAAAAATCAAATTAAATCTGAATGCCATCAACTGAATAGTTTTTAAATTATAGCTCTTGGAACTGGGCAGAGACACCATAAAATACCTCTCTTCAATATTTTTAATGCATTTCTTAAAGACGCCTTCACTGGCAAAGCCAATATGCTTTCCAAACTGGATATGGCTCTGTTTCAATGAATTTATATCCTCTACTAGAAAATATTTCTATAATAAGAAACATACAAGCTTAACTAAGTATGCTTGAGAGTTACCGGAGCTTGGAGAGCTCCATGGGGTGGGGGTAATATGGGGGGAGAATTTTTTGGACTGCAAAAGTGGTTTAGCTAGAAATGGAAGGAGACTGGGATACAAGATTCTCAAATTCTTGTCACTTGCCTCTTGTCATTTAGACACATGGCTAATAATAATTGTTCAGATGTGGCACTAGCATGCGTAGCTGAAACTGACTGACTTCTCACAGTTGACATGCACAAGCATGTTGTTGTTTTGACTTCTGCCTTGAAGAGGGCACCAAGAAATATACAAATGCAGAAGACGCTTGTTGGCTTTCCAAATGAGTAAACCAGGCAGACTGATGATTAAATGAGCACCATATATTTAACATATTCTAAAGTGCTCTGAGATGTCTAAGGGAAAAGTAAAATCAAAATACAAATAGTTGTGATACAGAAATTTATAGCTAAGATAGCTAAGTACAATTTAAATCAATTTAATCTTCACTACCACTCAAATAATGTCCGCAGCATAGTTTTATGAAATGTTAGATTTTAGTTCCAACCGTAAGCATCTCTGTCATTCTGACATCAAATTTTCAAATTTCTCTCTTGTTCGAATAAGGCTACTTATGTATAATTTTAAAGTTTCATTTTATATTTTCACTTTTCATACTGGCTGTATTTCCATTCCAACTAGCTTTTAACCACAGCAAGTAATCAAGTCTAAATCCCTTCAGTTTTTTAAACCTCTTACTCTCATGTTGCTTTTTAATAGGCTGTGTTTCTTCCAGAGATGAGCAATGGAACTCGAGATATTTTCCAATTAGTAGACAAACCTTATTCCCTTCTCCATTTCCCATGTTCCTAACTAAATAGTGCTACAATGTCTTGTGAAAACAACATTAAAAACAACTGTCCTCAAAATAAAAAAATAAAAAATAGAAAAAGGAGCCTGTTTTAGCTTTGAAAAGCTTTTTATATTTAAAATGAATTGATATATATGAGATATTCAAGATACTACCTGAATCTGGTAAATTGTCATACCAGAGGAGAGTAAACCACATGAGTGTTCAGTGGCTTATACAGTAGGTATCCTGATAATGTCTTAATGGCTAAAAGTCTGGATTCTACTAATTTCTTGTCTTTTTTTCCCCTCATCTTTTCTGATCATTGTATATCTTTAACCTGGCATTTCATATCCATCCCAGTGATCCTAGCTTTGCCCACTGGAGCTGCATGAATATTTAGCAATGATAGTCACCTGGTGAAGTACTTCCTAGTAGTTAATGGCTAGGTAATGAAGTGAAAGGCCCAAAGTAAAGTTAAAGAATTACTCAAGAGCAAGAAAAGACTCAAGTCAGAGCTCACACAAATATAAAAATAAGTTAAGAGAAAGTAATGGAAGTGTTTTGTCTGTGTATCAAAAGTTAAAAAACTTCAGCAGAGTATGTGTACAGTGGACTGAATAGAGTACTTGTTTTCCTTAGGAGAACACCAGACAGTAATGAATACATAAGAATGGCACTCAGTTATTTATTAATGATAACACTTTTGAGACCAGGTGCCTTTATCAGTTAGTGAGAAGATGACAACTCTTATTGTGGCTTCTCCCAAAATGGAACTTCCTAGTTCTAAGTAAGGAACACAAAGATCTCCAAAACTAAATGGGGTTGGTACCTAGAATGCTGCAACAAGTAGAGAGATCAATAAAAGAGAAATTAGATGTTGGTGATCTTTCCAATGTTGAATGTTGGTAATCTTTTCCAATGTATTCATTGATTAGATGAGTAGTTCTCTAAGTGAATATTTTAAGTGTTGATGACAAGGAGAACTCCTAAGTCCAAGACCTTGCATGGAACCATTTGACTCCAGGGCTAAACTTAAATGTCATTATTCAGGGATCTCGCAGAAAACAGCAGTTGCCACAATCATAAAGTTAGTATATGAAAAATATATATATATATATATCAAAATGTTGACAAGAATTCCTTCACTAGTATGAACAACTCACCAACTCATTAATGTGTTGCGAATACTTTCTGACAATGCAAAACCAAACCCTCAGGTAAAGTTTAGGCTTCAGATAAGATAAGGATTAAATTCTCTAGCAAAACAATACATATACTCCCATTTTCATAAATCATGGTGTTCTGACTATGTTAAAAGATCAAGAGAAAAGTAAAAAATGAATAGTGGGTAGACAGACCCTTTTCTCACCTCTGGAGAATGTTTTTCTTTCTTTTTTTTGATTTTTCAAGTATATACCTCTCTTGATTTACAAGACACCATACAAATATGAAGGGAACTGAAGGGTAAAATGTAAGAATACAGAGTTATCAAATCAATATACAGACTGATGCTAAAAACACAATTTCTAGTACCCCTGCCAATCCACGATTCTGTTGCAAACAGTAAAACAAAATTAAAACATGAGATTCTTATTTACAAAAAGAGGTGTTATATTTGAGAACTGAGCAAGAATATGACAACTTCTCTTGGAAATGTTATAATTAGCTATGTTTCAGCCGAGTGAATAACCTGCTAGCTTTGCTTCCGTATCATTCTGGTTTCCATAGAAATTTAACTCAGTTCAGTTAAATACTAACAAACAATGTATGGTTTTGACCACCCAACAATAACACAGTGATTAGGGGTTTCTAAGATCAAATTATGAACTGCTTCCAAAATTAGATTGTTTTTCTTGGTAGCAAGAAAAGTTTAAGAGTCAATTAGTTGCTGACTGAATGTGGGGTCCCCATGCTCTTTTTCAGTCAAACAAAAAAAGTAACTTTACAGATCTGATTATGAAGGTAAAGAGAAAATGGGATATATCTTGTTAAAAACGAATGGCTCAAAAGTCAATGTGGATGATGTCAAATGGCTGTCTCCAAGAAACTGCAGAGAACCATACATGTGATTGTTTGTCCTTCTGTGATCCATAATTATAAATTCATAAACTAGATTTTGAACCCTATTTTGTCTGTGTAAATCAGATATAGTATCATTCATGTCTGTGCAGCAGCATACACTGCAGACAACTCCATTTTTTTCAGTATGATTAAACCAATATAAGTAAAGAATTTGACCTGTGCATATAAAAACTGAATTAAATGCTCAGAAGAATAACATTTTGAAGTTAGATTGTATCAGATTACAAGATTACAAAAATGAGAGCCATCTCATTAGATCCTATGGATGTTGCCAGAATAGTAGTTAAATTGCTCTAATACTTATTTTTCCATCAAGAACAGGCAGTATATGGATATGAAATCAAAACTGAGTTTAATACTCCAGATATTTTCAGAGAAAAGCCAAGTTGTGCTCCCCAGGAACAGGAGACTCTTGCTACAGATTTGTACAAATGTCAGCCTAATCTCACTTACATCCATAATGGATAAAGTTAATAATAACATTAAAAATGTTAATAACTGAAGAAATATAGATATGTCAGACTATTGTCATTCAACTGATATTAGAAAAGCATTTGGTCATGCTTTAAATTGGTATGTTTATGGATATTTGATACAAAACTGATATATGATTTAAAATATAATTTAAAATATAGAAAAACCATTTTAGGGAGAATGAGAAATAGAAGCTCTGTTAGATTACATTGCCAGATATAAGTATAGTCATTTTTTTAGCTGTCTTTTAATAATTCATACTTTTTTATATATTTTTAGATTTTTTCATACTTTTCTGACAAGAAGGTAATTAATTAAATATGTTGTTAAACTGCTACATGTGAAGCAAAAAGTTAGACATGTACATAAAATAATAAAAAATTCAACTAGTTTATTTGAATAGTTAATGAATATCACTTGAAAATCGCCTGTTGTTCTCCTCCTCAAAGACAAGTGTATTTCAAAGGGTTACATTAAATATCATTTGAGAAGTACATGGGTACTTTCAGAAATTATTCATTAGGAGAATTCAATAGTTAATGGTAGGATTTTCAAAGGGATTTAAGCGGATTAGATAAGGACTTGGTCACTGAAATCCCACAGCCTTCGTTGAAAATGTCAGCTAACATGAATGTTTCAGTAACAAAGTCACACATGCACAGTCACTGATTTATAGGTATATTGTATTTATTATAATGTATTCAAGCCAAACAAGAATCTGAGCATTTGAACAGAAACTTCTTTAAAAATGCAAGTCACCAATAGGAGGAGCAGTCTAGCGTTTAACTCAAAATAAAATGGCAAAGTTAAGAAAAGTGTATCTTGTTTTCAGGTTGCATTTGCCGGAAAAGAAACATGCTGAGTCAGTTGCTTTGTGGAAAATACTTTTTTGATTTTTTATGAAGTAAACCATTTCTGTGAAGAATTCCACTTCTCAGGTATGTCCATCAAAAAAACCCTTTCCACAAATAATTGCAAAATCAATTCACATTAATATTTATTTTTTATGAAGTAGTAAACCAGTAGGGAGGACTCTGCTAACACAGTTGTCACTAGTGCAAATGGATTGAGCAAAATCTTTTGTTAAAATTCCATGAGATTCCAGACATGGCATCTTAAACATTGCACTTGCAGTTATGTATCTATATATGTAAGACTTTAATTTAGAACATAATTGGGAATGGTGCTAAAAATGTTAAAGCATAGCTGGATGGATCCCAGGAAGTTCTTCAGTTGTTATATCAAATATCAAGTCACATTAACGCTTTATGAAAACTGAATACATGCAGAGTCCCCAGATTTATCCGAACTTTTAAAGTGACAGTTGCTTCTCTCAATTTAAAACTAATTGCTCATCATTAAATATCTCTAAGTATGTTAATTAAGCATACTTACATATGTTTCTAAAGAAAATATATCCTGGAAGTCTCTTTCTTTTCAAAGAAAGGAGCACTGCTGAATCTATACTTCTCTCTGCTCTCAGTTCTAAGGGTTTTTTGCTTTTAATAAAAGCAATGTGATGTGATTTTAGTTGTTAGTGTCTAAAGTTTTCCATTTCCAGTGCTTTCTAAAACAGTGAAATCCATTGCAGTTAGAGAAAACATTATGCGATACATAACAGAGTATCCTTTTCAACCAGAATTATTTTTTTTCCCTGAGGATGGAAAAAATATGCTGTGGTTAAACAGGATAAAACTTCCTACATTTTTTTCTTTCTTTTTAAATTCAGGCATGCAGTAGCAGCTAAAATGATATATTTCATATGTTTGCTCACAGTCCAATGAAAAAAAAATTTGCATTAGATGAAAACTGAATATTAATAATGAAAGGGTATCAGAACTGCCTTTATAAATTAGGAATCTATTGACAGTGAAATTGTGCTAAGCCTGTACGTGCCTATGCATTCAACAGAGCTGGACTGAATTATGCCAAATAAGAAGTGTCTCAAAAATTTGAAGGATATGAGAGAACATTATGATGATCTACCCTGATCCTGTGTGCACAGTACAGGCTGTAGTATTTCAATAGTCAGAGATATGAAAAGACTCTTTCCTGTACCACATATATTCTCATAGGAAATGCCATATTATAGGCACTGCTAGATAAATATTTCTATTTAGACATCCCATTTATTGACAAAAATGTTATTTAACAGATATATATATAAAATACATGTATATAACCTTATTTAACCAATGTATACAATGAAAATGCAAAGACACAATGACGTCCTCATATCAGCTAACAAAGACTAACAGCACACATCTGAATAGACATATAATATTTCCACATATATCAATTAGTGAGGTCAGTTTTCAACATCTATTTAAACACAGACAGCCATGTAAAATTATACCTCAATATCCATCAAGACAACTGAAAAAGCCTAGGTTATGAGGCTCTTAAATTTTCTGCCTCTAATTTGGCTCCAGTACCTGTGAAAATGATCTTCCAGGTAGGGAGTAGGATTTCCTAATTGGTGTTTAGGCACTTCCATCTAAACTGGGAGACAGATGACGTTACAATCCTCTTTTGTCCTTTGTTTTAAAAAAACAAAACAAAACAAAACAAAACAAAACCGAACATGTTTGGGCAATACCTAACAAAATGGAGGGATTATCTTTACGTTACTGACTCAAGTTATTATTAAACTTAGTGAATAAATCATTCCCTGTTGGATTCATGAGGCCAAAGATTGACTGGAAATAATATGCACAACACTGCATTTGGTAGCCAGGTGTGATGATTGCCTTGGTACAAGAGAGTCTGAAAAAGCCAAGCAGATGCCAGCCTTTAGGAGAGGTTGTTCCTGGTGACACACCAGGTCCCAGACAGAGCAAAGGCCTCCACTGGCTCTTGCAAAAGCTTATTCGAGCCTATTTAGCTAATCCACAGTTGCAGTATGGTATGTCTACCACCTTGTTCCCTTCCAACTTTCTGGCTGGGGTCAAGAAAAAAATTATGCTTTTCTGAGGTCAAGAAAAAAATTATTAATCCATACTGGTACATGTAGGATCACTTGCTTTGTTGCAGTCCTTCGTTTTTACACCTGTTTTGTAATTAAAGTAACTAGAAATTTCTCTAAGAGTTGAATCTGAAGAATTAATGTGTCTGGGAGTATTCCTGAGGGCTTTTCTTCCAAATGGTCTTGTAAAAGTCTTATCTTTGCCAGGATGATGGGCATTTTTTATAAGAACTACATTCAGTTTGTTACGGAAAAAATATCTGCTGCAGTCTAATTCAGTTGATTATGAGATGAATATCTTCTTTTTAAAACAAAATACTGTAACAATTTTGTTTATATTTGGGAAACGGTCTTCCACTTAATTATCATCCATCACTACACACATGGGCTGGCCCAGCGTATCTCTACAAGTCCAAGGAAGCAATAGGTATACTGAACCTGCATGGATGTAAATTAGTGAAACCAATGTAGAGCCACTGAAGTTACGGATGATACATCAATTTACATGGACTGGTAATGTAAATTGCAATGGATTTGCAATTGGATGCAATTTAATTTGCACTGAATGGCAGTGGTTGTTAGTCTGACGATATTAAAATTGAGTACTGAGAAACACCGGTACACAGCAGAAGAAGAGAAATTGCAAGTAGAAACTGACACACATGGAGCATAACAAGGAAAATTTTAATTCCTGGATTACTCAGTATCTCAAATTGGAAAACTATTGTTTCAGAGAGAAGAAAAGTGCGGTGCTATTGAAATGTTTGCTTCATGAATAAGTGTGTAGTCACTCCAGGAAAAAAGGTGTTTGAAGTATGATGATTGAAATGCCAGGTGTAGACCAGACTCATTTCACATAACAGCATTCATTAAAGAATAAAATGATCATCATTGTCATCATCAGCCCTGATTCCTACTGTACTGCTACAAACTTTACGTTGATTTATCACACAGAAGTTGTGAAACCATGAACTGTGTTTGCACCAATACTTAAACCAAATAGTTAAGCCAGATCACACAATTTGTCTCAGACTCTGCAGGTTTCTCTTCTGTAGAAAGGTTATAGAAACAGCCAGGTGTGGACAAAAATTGCTCAGGGCTTATTATTGCACGCTTGCCCAAACATCTTTTTACAGTCAATCAATTCAAGGTGATCACGTACAGGTTGAGACGAGACATACTCTTACCGAAACAATTGTTGCTGCAAATCATGTTGTGCAACCTCCTAAGCAAATTCTTCCAATACTGATATTGACTTTCTGCTCTGGAGGCCCCACTTTTGTATGACTGTGTTGGAGATTGCAGGCACTACAATTCCTTTTGTTAAAACAGAATTCAGCTAGTCAAGTGTGTACGCTGAGTAGGAGAAAAGAAAACTGGATAGCCTTTTTTAACTGTGAACATCACGTTCTCTCTGAAAAAGTGCAGCTACTTATCACTGCAGGCGAACAACAGGACTTCCCGCTGGTGAAAGACATATGTTATTTCAATATATAGGGTGAAAAAAATACTGCTCCACAAGATGTGGACAGATGTGTTTTTTTGGATTTGTAATAATGATAAACTGCCTAACTGATCCATAGTGAAGTAGAAAACTCTATCCTTGACTTAATTAATAGTCCAGGAAACTGGCTATACTCCATGGATCTACTCCCTAGTAAGCTGAAACACCAGGGATCTCTGCTTCTCAATTACATGTAGTGAACGGCAATTGTTACACTCCGTGCAAGATTTCAGTGTCCTGCAGGCTACTCAAAATTGAAGTCTTGGAGAGAAAATTGAAAACATGAGATGTGTTGCTTAAGTCACAGAGTGGTCGCCAGCATCTTTTAAAGTCGGGATTTACTGATGGGAGGAAGACAAAGTGGTTAATGGTTCTTCCTGCCAGGGAGAACTACAAAGGTTACTCAGCTAAAATATGCTAACCTTCATATTAAAACAGTTCATCTATTTTCCGGACAGTCCCACAGGATTAAGGAACCTGGCTTTAGAACTTCAAGTGGTATTAAAATGACAAGGAAGCCTTATTTAAACACCAAGATATGGTATTGAAATATTGTATTTAGCTTTATAAGATTACAAATAGTCAAGTCTTACATCTCTTAATGTAGTCACAAAATCAATAAGCAATTTATAAAGCTGCTTAGTGGGAAGAACAGGAAAACAGCTATCATGCTTTGTAAGTATCAAAATAACACATTGCAAAATACAATATTTAATAAAGACAGCAAACATTATATCTAATTAATTATTAAATCTAAAACATTACAAGAACCAAATAATAAATGACAAGTTATTCAAATCAGGACCTAGGCAGCATATGGACTTTGTCTCTAAAGATCATTCACATAATCTGAAAAGTGAGAATAGTTTTTGTGTTAAGATTATTTCATATCTGTATTTATTATAGTTACATCTTCCAAGAAGGAGCAGTATTAACTTATAACAAAATTTATGTTTTCATTTGAGCAAGGGTATAGCTTTTGCAAGATTGTATGTCAAAAATTCATGATATCTACATCATTGTTTTTCATGGTTATTTTCCATAATCTGACCTGTGTATTGGTAAGGAGAAAAAATGTACAGACACATAAACATACACACAATCTGCTCCATCGACATTGCATCTATCTGGGACCAGACTGAAAATTTTCTGCAGCTATTGCTGTTATTTGAAACAATAATAATAAATAGAACAATAATATCACAATATTTCAAGTAAAGAGAAACTCACAGTTCCTTGTCAAATGTGAGGCAGTAAAAAAAAATAAAAGCTATTTTGAGAAATTGCACTTATCATGCCAAGTGAGAACTTGGCATTTAAGGTTGTGTCAGATTCTATCAAAGCATAATGCAGTATAATGCAACATAGTTCTTCAGTTCAAATCTGTTTTCAATGTACTTATGCATGTCAGCTTGAGATGACCAACTGTAGCTGAGGAAAGGCAACATTGGTTTCCATTCCAGCAGTTCCAAATAGCCAATTTGTCCTAAAATTGCTTGCCTCAAAGAGTATTCCCAAGTGCAGAACTCCCAATGCATGAAATTCAGAGTTATTGGCCTGATTTAAGATGGGAAGAATATGCAAAGGAAATCATATCTGAGGGATTTTTTGTAATTCTATGTCTTCCTCTAGAATATTGTCACACTTCCATTTATGATCCCAGTTATAACTACAAGGGTAAAAACAAGGCTTAAGGGAAATAGCAAAGATATTTAGATAAATTATCTAAATATTTAATATCCCACAACACCGCTGTTCTTTGTTTTGGTTTTCATTTCAACAAAGTAATTGTTTTGGAGGGTTTCATTATATGAATCCCTGCTAAAGACTAGTTTTAAAATAAGTCAATCACTTCCTAAGTTTTAGTTGTAGAGTGTGGTTATGATTTCTTGAGAATGCAGGTGAGGAAAACAAAGAGGCTACAGCTTTTAACAGCTGAAACCGTTGGAAAAAGCAACAAGGTTTCAGACACAAGATCTTTCCAACAGGTCTCTCAGATGTTATACTTCCACCTCAAATGTAGGATTGTGATCCCACAGAACAACAACTAGCATTTTAGGTAAATTAATAGTGTCCTACTGAGGAAGATAACCCATCTTTCCCACTGATTACAGATCTGAAAGATTTGGAAGACCTCCCATTTCTTCAGTCCTTATGTGTCTCTAACTCTGTAACACGGGACAGCATTTAAAAATGCAACTAACATAAGTCAGGATTATCTACATGACTCATATTGATCCATCAGTTCAGATGAAACTCTTCAGTTGCTGCTCTCTGATTTTCTGCTGTGATGACCTGGACACTATAAATAATGAGCAGGCTGTGGATTCTCGTAACAAGATGTGAATAATATATCTATCAAGATTCTGGTTGTAGCATGAGGGTGATGGGAGTATGTATAGGCACAAAGCCTGCTGAGATAATTTTAAGAACCCATGCCAGAGGAAATGTCTCACAGTGGCATAGCTTTACCCAATTTTGACACATTAATCTGTACCATACTGAATCAGACTCCAGTGGATTTTTAGATGTGATTGGCTGTGATGTTTTGGTGGCTTTGGGTGTTGGTTTTCCAGGGGGAAGGGGAGGAGGGGGCAGAGCAGGGAATGACTTTCTCCCTTTCCTTTCCTCCTGGCCCGTGAAATTATTTCAGAGGATGCTCACAGAATATTTTTTTTTCTAATATAGGTGCAACCACAGATCCTGAGTGCACATAATTATAGGGATAGCTAATATGGAAATGACTGTAGAATCATAAACAACCAGAAACTGGGTGTGGATTCACAAAACCCCAGAAAAATTACTTAGTCATACTATTTTATGAATCAGAAGGGAATACTCTGCCTGAATATAATTAGCAACCACCAGGGCCTAAACTCAGCTTTACTTCCCAAACAGTACAAATTCATCAGCATACTTCTAATACCTTGAGGAGATCTAGTTAGCTGTGAAGAGAAGGAAAGAAGTAACGTTTGAAAGGATCACACATCTTCACTACACTGTTAATTTGGGCTGTTACACAGTTCTCATTCATACAAGAAACCCAAGGCCAAGTTTAGGAGTTCTTCAAACAAAGTGAAAAGCCCAGCTTGGGCTGTGGTATGTGAGCTAGTTCTGTCTTGATTTTGCAGTGAGGATGCAGTGAAAACAAAACTAATTAAGCTTCCAAAAAACACAAGTTCCCTCAAAATTTGGAAAAGATCAGAAGAGCTTCAGCCAACTGAAGCACTCAAATGTCAGAGGATATGTTCACATAAGTCCCAAACACATGTTCAGAGGATATGCTGAACTTCAGCTTCAGCATGCGATATATAGCTCAAATCTTGTTCAACTGACCTTAGTGCACACAAAAATTAATACAAATGTGATGCATATATAAGTAGGGTGGCCTTATGCTTTCTATTCCCCTTTTCCTGTACAATATTTTTCTAGAACTATCTGGTCATCAGCTGAAAGACAAGTTAATCTTCAAATTACATAGAATACAATGCATTATTCATCAGATATTTCTGCATTCATTATGCACTGATTTCTACAACTCAGAACAAATCCCACATATTCTTATATCATCAGTCATCGTTATAAAATGCTTATCCAAAGGAATGTATGCTTTTAACACAGAAACAGAAACAAAAGGGTATTCAATTTAGAAATGCTCAGCTTGGGAAAACAAAAACATGCCACTTATTTAGTAGTCATGAATGATTTATTGTTCTGTTCGATTATGTCACTCTCTTTCCAGATTATCCAAGGACAGAAGAAAGTTTTCATCTGCTGTAAAACTCAGGATAAACTGAACAGTACATCAGAAATATAGTCTATTAATCAAGCCATACAAATTTTACCCAGGAATTTATTGCAAATGGAGAGCTTATACTTGTCTTAGATCAAAAGTCTAGTAATTTTAACTAAGAATTCAGTCGGTGTTTGTCCATGTCTCAGAGTTAACACACAACTTACTGCTGCTGGAATTCTTTAGACATTTTCAGGTTGCAGTGAAAGTTTACAGGAGCAAATAAAAAATAAAGCTGATTTCTGAAAAAAGTCAACAGGTTTGGGAACCAAAAGACAGGTGATTCCACTACCAAAACCCATGTTCTATTCTCAGATTAAATGTTTTAAATAATAGATAATTTCTCAGAAAATTTGTAGAAGTTCCTCCTAATCTAAATGAATAGCATTATAACTACTACTGGTCTGAAATGCACACCAGTTAGAGTTATTGATATCTTCTGAAGTTGACAGATAATTTGATGTCTCTGTACTCATTGCCATTGACAAATCTTAAAAATTACTGTCATGAAAACTTGGAAAGAGATATGTGGGTTATGAAGTTCAGTTCCACCTAAATAAAAGTAACCCTACACGTGTGTGGTTTAGGAGGACTCCTGGGAGTTACAAATATTCCAGACATCAGTATGGGCTACAGACCACAACACAGTTTCCAACTTTCTATAACAATCTGAACACCACAGAAAAAGCAGTAAATAAAAAGTGCCAAAGAAAGGTAGTTCAAGCATACTGCCAATGACTGTATTAGCAGGAGTTTGCTAGATTAAAGTTATAGCTCATCTGAAGAAGTGGAAGCACCACAAAGAAGAAGAAAATTGGGGGAAAGCAGCATATTTATTTTGATGCCAAATCTGGTTGTCAATTTAACCCTGGTTATGCCTGTAGGACATAACAAACAGGTACCTGACAATTCCATGCCAAGACAAGCATGAAGCCTGCCTCTAGTGTTGCCATTCTCCAGTGCTTCTTAGAAGAAAGAAAAATAAAAAAAACACTATGACAAAAAAAAGTAAAAATTGAATCTGATTTATCAATCACAAGGAAAAAAAAAAACCTTTTCTCACCTGCAGAAAGTAGTCTAGGGCCTGAAGCATGGTATTAGGAACATATAGACAGCATTAAAACAAAGGATGGCTCTGTGTTTTCAAACATCACAAAATACAGAATTATAGAATCATTTAAGTTGGAAAAGATCTTTAAGATCAAGTCCAACCCATTAACCTAACTACCAAAACCACCACTAAACTATGTCTCTAAGAACCACATCTACACATCTTTTAAATACCTCCAGGGATGGTTACTCAACCATTTCCCTGGGCAGCCTGTTCCAATGACTAACAACCCTTTCGGTGAAGAAATTTTTCCTAATATCCAATCTAAACCTCTCCTGGAGTAACTTGAGGACATTTCCTCTTGTCCTATCACTTGTTACTTGGGAGAAGAGATTGACTCCCACCTCTCTACAACCTCCTTTCAGGTAGTTGTGGAAAGTGATAAGATCCTCCCTGAGCCTCCTTTTCTCCAGGCTAAACAATCCCAGTTCCCTCAGCCGCTCCTCATAAGACTTGTGCTCCAGACCCCTCACCAGCTTTGTTGCCCTTCTCTGGACACGCTCCAGCACCTCAATGTCTTTCTTGTAGTGAGGGGCCCAAAACTGAACACAGTATTCAAGGTGTGGCCTCACCAATACTGGTGTCCTGGTTTGAGGTAAAACAGGACCAATTTTGTTCAGTAACTTGGCTTCTTAGCTGGGCCTCTTCTAACTACTGAAATTAACAGCACATTGTGCAGACAATGTTCGCTCTCTCCGAGTGATAAGACTTATGTTTATAGCTGATGTCCAGGCATGGTATGCAGAGAGGCTCCTGCTTATACTTATTGCTGTAACCCCCAAGGCCAACCAACTTTGTTACTTGCCCCGTTGGAAGGTCAGAAGCAGAAAAGCCTAGTGGGGTCCCTCCTCTGCGGAGGAGCGGACAGGACAGGTGACCCAAAACTGACCAACAGGGTATTCCATCCCATCTGCCTCACGCTTAATATAAAAACTGAGGGATCAAAGGGTCAGGCTCGCTCTCTTTCTTCAATGGCTGACATCTGAGGAGGACTCTGTCCGTTCGTCTGCCTTTGATCCCAATCCAGAATCCAGATCCGGAATCCAGTTCCCGTCCGTCACTGAGTCCAGCCTGGGACTCCCCCAGTGCCAGCCGGTGTCGTGATTGTCATCCTGGGAGCTTGATACGTTTCTGCATATTTCTCATTATTTCTTTTTATTTTATTATTAATATTTCATTAAAGTAGTTTAGTTCCTTCTAAACTCGTAAGTCTCTTTCCCTCCTCTGCCTCTGTCTTTGAAGAGGGGTAGAGGGGAGCATCTGTCGGTCCCATCTGGGGTCCCCTATTTCCCCAGTGGCCGATTTGGCCTAAACCACGACAACTGAGTACAGGGGGACAATCACTTCCCTAGTCCTGCTGGCCACACTATTCCTGATACAGGCCAGGATGCTCTTGGCCTTCTTGGCCACCCGGACACGCTGCTGGCTCATATTCAGCCAGCTGTCAAACAGTACCCCCAGGTCCTTTTCCACCAGGCAGCTTTCCAGCCACACTTCCTCAAGCTTATGGTGTTGCATATATATCAAAATATAAGCTGTGTAAGAGCTAATAATCAAAAGAATAATTACCTATTTCTACTATTTAGTTACATACATATTTTTCCAAACCAAACAGGCTCTATTTAAGAAGTCAATTATCTTTTATAATCTTCCTTAAAAATCTCTACAGGGAACCAAAAGGTTTAATACTGTAGAGCATGAAAAGGTCTTTTAATACTGACAGGTTTTTGTCAGTCAGGCCACCAGGGATACTGATATGGTACTACTTCAATGCTGTGCTTCAGTCATTACAGTGTCAACACCAATCTCTTCCAGTAACAAATCAACTCATTTTTGTAAATCTGCTCATTGTCTAGACTTTAAATAAAAGTTACACAAAATAAAAAGTGATAGTTTCTAGAGGTTTTAAGCATGTGCAATTAAAATATAATCAATCATTGAAGCTAACTGATTTCTTTTGCACTAAATTGGTTTAGTAAGTCAAAGTAAATCCTCTACCTTGAGTTGCAAATGTAATGGTTGCTTTCTGTATTCTCAAATTCATGTTCAAATATAGTAAAAGAAAAGTCCACCCAAGAAAATCAGACAGGACAGAAACACCTCCGTTTATAAGAAGTTATAAGTTTTTCTTCATCCAGACCCCCCAAAATTGAGCAAGACACATATGCCACAAAAGAATGGGTAGAAACACTGCTATAGTCTACAAACAAGAATGAGTGCATAAGAAATACAACTGTTGAAACAAAGTAAATCTATTATAAAATATGAGAAAAGTACTGACTTCTTAAACTGACATCTGCAGAGAACAGAAGAGAGTACCATGAAGATATGGTACTACTTCTACTAGAGAGAATGTTAATGACATGGTCTTGGTTGAGATCAATGAGGCCACACAAAAGAATAAAATCACATTAGAAAATGTCTTGGATGTCTCTTCTGTAAACTGATTATCTGGCATAATAAAGAAAACATTTAAGGTACTTCTATTTTGCCAGTTAAATGATTCCTTCTTGGAATAGTTTGTTTTGGAACATATCAAAGGAAAAGCTGGTAAAAAATTGAAAAAGGAGTTATACTTGAGACATTAAGTAATAGTGACCACATCAGAATTAAATTTAGCTCTCTTAGAGGGGGAATAATATTAAAAAAGAAGAAAAAAAGGGAGAAATTAACCTTATGATATGAAACTTCAGAAGACATTCAAAATCAAAAGCAAAATATATACAAAAATAAAATAAAAAGGATCAAAATAATTTGAAAGTTAGTTTAAATCCTTATATTACTAGCTGGAAGTTACATAAACACATGATACCCATCATACATTTTCAGGAAAATGAATTTTAAAAAACCCACAAAGCAAAGCAGCATGAGTCTTAGATGTTTTTTTGAGTCAAGCAGAAATCATTTTTAAAAAAGAAACAGCCCACTGAGGCCAACAGAAGAGAACCAACTTTGACAGGCGAACTGATGGGGACTTTATGCATGATCAAGGTATGAGGAGATGACAAGTTAACATGCATCAGCTAACTTGTGATAACTGGATGTCTTGGAATCAAAGTAATTTTGGCCCCAAATTACAATAATTCTGTGAAGTTGCTTTAATTTGTATTTGCTGCAGGCCATGATTGTGCACCCAGATCGCACATGACTTGTTGAACCATTGCAAACTCTGTGTTCCTGAGTCCTGTGTGTGTGATTTGAAAAGCCCCAGCGAAAGCTGAAGAATGAGTAGTTAAACTCAAAACCAGATGAACAGTCTGCAGATGGATGCGTGTGTCTCCTGGCCTACCTTGCAATAAACGAGCAACTGAACATTTCCTTGCAGTTGTTCTTCACCACAACAATTTATGCAAATACGTGCTTAAGGCACAGTAGTTCCAAGTAATGGTGATAAGATAAGGTCCTAGAGAAAAAGTACCACTTAAATTCACTAATAATATATTAAGGAGGTATTACTACTTACTGACATTTATCAAAATGCAGTTTTGCCAAACTCAGGCAAAACGGGGGATCAGACTTTCCAGAAAAGCATATAATGTTTCAAGAAATAAATGCAAAGCTCTTTCAATTTACTATCCATTTTTTTCCAATATTTGGGGTTACTGTTTCCAAGAATTCTTTGCAATGCTGAACACTGTAATTTTTAAAAACTAATGCTTATATTCTCAAAAAGATTTCAGGATCTAGGGCTTCAAAGAAAAACGCTGTACCTCAATTCATTAATATGGAAGTCTCAGCATCGGTAAGACAGTTTGTATGGACTTCTTGAATTAAATACTTAACTGCTAGCAAAAATAAGCATTCTTTTGGAAACTAGAATTGAAAGACAACACCTGCCATTTTCTCTTCAAAAGTGTTGCTACTGTTTCTGGGAATTGAGAGACAACAAGGCTTGTTTTAACATTCCTAAACTATCTGCAAAATTGAAGTTAATTAACAGTATCTAGATAAACATCACAAAAGAATAAATGGCAACAGCTTAAGGAGAAACTTGGTTTCATCAGCACACTAGAATTTTTGGAATGCATTTACAGTACAATCAATAAAAGGAAAAAGGTTCATTTATCTGACTTAGTATCTCAAAGTACTTTAAATAAAATGCTGCTGTAGTTAAGTACTTTGGAGGTTACTGATAAATAAAACTGCTTGTTAGCATAACATAAAACAATTTCTTAATAGTTTATCACTCAGAGATGAGTGACACTATCTAAGATAATGCAAAGTAAACAGAGAATGCTTTTTTGTTATTACTCCTCAATTAGAACATGCTCAGATATCTATAGATTTTATTTTTAATCTTGCTTGTCTACACACTTGTCAGCTGCTAACCTGATAAGTATTTTTTTTCAGTTGTTCATATTACCAAGTCTATTGGTGAAAACTAGCTGATACTGATATAGTGGTATCGATTTAGGTTAGACAAAGCCCCGTCTCACTAGGCTAGCTATCTGGTCTTCTCTAAAATTCCCAGTCCATACGTTTTTCTAGGAAGGACTGTTTCATCTTCAGTCATATCGACCCTATGTGGTCTTTTTTTCCAGATGTTCTTTTCCTTTAACGCTATATTGACCTGGGCAGTCTTCTTCATTCCTTGGCTTCTTGCTTTACTATTCTCTCTCTAGAAAGCTCCACGTGTGTGTACATCTCCAAGACTGCCCTAGGAATAAGATCATGTCAAAATTCTACAGGGAAGGGCTGGGATAATGATCCTAATCCATCTGGAAGCAGGGGGCGCCTCAGAAAATCTCTTCCAAATACTCATTTATTGCACTGTCCCCAATTACCAGTAAAGAAAGCAGGCTTGGTGCCTTTAACTCATGTAATAAGAAAATATCTTCAGCCTAAATTGTGCTTGGTGATCAGCTGGACTTCAAAGGAACAGCTACCTGCAACACAAGAGAGACTGAAATTTCCATAGGAACTATTGGAAAAGATAATTGCATTGCCACTAAATCGTCAGGAGGTTATCTGACTTTACTACAGAAATACTGATTTGGAAAGACTAAGAGGATGATGATCTATCATGGTGAAGATTATTTTATGCTCTTGTGATGAAAACAACAGTCTCATTTCCTAAGGAAATGAGGCTTTTTTGATCACTCTGCTCATTGCTGACACAATGCATTTAGCAGTTTGTTCCCCATGACACGTAAGATCCCTCTAAACAATTTCAAATTTCTTGGGAAAAGGGTGGGGAGTAAAAGCAGTCTAAAAAACATTAAGTTTTTCCAAGTTTCATGAAAATCTGTAGTTAAGAAATGGAAATACTCCATTAGTTCCTTAACCAAAAGGAAGAAAAAAGTCATTATCCAATTAATGCAATTAGCAGGCAACTGGTCACAGAATCACAGAATCACAGAATTGTCAGGGTTGGAAGGGACTTCTGGAGATCATCTAAGTCCAACCTACAGCAGTTGCACAGGATGGCGTCCAGGCAGGTTCTTAATGTCTCCAGTGTGGGAGACTCCACAACCTCTCTGGGCAGCCTGTGCCAGTGCTCTGCCACCCTCGTGGTCCATTAGTACATGCAAACTGACTGGCCAAAAAGCACATGCAGAAACAATCACAATTCTGCTACTTTTTGTCCACCTAGGGAGACAAAAATTGCTTAATGAATATAAAGAATTCCAAGAATACTGTTGAAGGCTACATGAGAGGGAGAGGGTTGCTATTAGGAAGATTTTAGGGCCCGGGATAGCATTATGTGTGCTGCAGTAGGAAAACATTAGGGATGAGGAAAGGTGAGTATGACTTTGGAAGGATTAAGTGATTTGTTAAGATACTAAAAATGCTAGTGATAAAGAGAAGATCTCAGATTATTTCAGTAGGGGAAAGAACAGAGAAAGCCCGAGGGACATGAGATATAAGTTCATAGGAGACTAGAATACATTTCTTTCTCTTTTCATGTTTATTTTGAGCTTTAATGATTGCCTCCTATTGAGGGATGTCCTTGTTAATATTTCTTATTGCCATTGTCACGCTGCTCAAAGACATTTCAGTCTAACTAGGCAAAACAATAGGTAGTTGGAAGGAAGTTTTATTCTCACATTTAGGTTAGATAATTCTACTGGGAAAAAATTATGAGATTTAGCAAGACTTAAATATTTGAGGATCCCAGGAGCTTGTTGAAAGTTTTTCAGAAGACTTCAAAGTGAATCCAGGTTTCTCAAATCTATCATTATTGGTGATTCAATCAGCCCAACAGAAAAACTCCCAATGAAAGAAAAGGACTGTAACTCTTCTTTCCCAAAAGAAATAATTATAAAAGGATTTAGTTTAAAATTGCACACAGACATGTTTTACAGGTACTATAGCTTCTATAAGCGTCTCGTCAGATCTCTGATGTTCATCATTTAAGATGGCTACCACCAGTTGTGAGGTCTTTATGGAGGTTCATCTATGTTTTCAGCAGGTGTGAAATCAGTAACAGTGTACGTTAGGCACTGACTGGCTAAAACCAAGTCCTGTCCAAACAACGTTAAGGTCAGCCTGAAGGCTTTCTCATCCAATTATGCAAGCTGCTCTGAGGATCTACCTCCACCCTTTACTGCTCTCAGATGCATTTTTTAAAGTCTGTAAACAAACCTGCAGTGACTAAGTAGTATCAGCATCATTACAATCCCTGTGAAAGAAACTGCAGAACTCCGAGATGCCAACAGAAACACACCATTACCCTGTGGTACTGTAACGCAGTTACAACCACAAGTATGGGGCTCAGGTGAATGCAGTAATAACTAACTTCTGCCATCAAAATTACAATGTCTGACAAGAGCAGACCTTACAGACTGAAGGACCAAACACTTACAGAGCAAAACCACCGAGAGAGACTTTGCACAGAAATCCACATCTGTAGAAACTTACCATCGTGTTACGAACAGTGAAAGGCAGGAGCCAAACCACGCCAACAAGGTCGTAGCAGGACTACAGTCACGGTTATGATGTATGACTAATTCAGGAAAACTCTGAAGCACCTTTTCATCATAGATTAGAAATCTACTTTCTTCGTGTTAATTTATAGTTTACACCATTTAAAATATAAAACATGCTAAGGCATGACAACTCTAACTCTCAGATATTCCCCAAGGGTCCTGCAGCAATCCCAGGCAATAGTATCAAATATCAGTACGTGTCAATATGTCTATTACCTTTCAACAATCCCAAGGTAGAGCATTTCTGTGCTGCTATCAAATTCACAGCACACTTCAGGAGCTGTTTCACAAGAATGTATAAACATCAGTTATTATTATTTTCAAATCTCCATGCTGTAAGTTTTTCGTTTTGTTTTACTTTTAAATTAAGAGTACAAGGAGTTTTCAACAGCCCAGAGATCTAATTTTACAGCTCAAGGGTTTTAGTGCTATTATACATTAAAGCAGTAAATGTGAAACCACAAAAAAAAAATCTAATCCATTAACCTGATATTATGAAGTACTCTGTTGCGTTTTCCAGCAAAGTAAGGGGTTGTTCTGTGTCAAGAAAATTACAGAGACCACATATAACACTTGTAACATCTATTTCACAATTCTGAATGACAAGTATACACACATATTACAGTGCTCTATAAAATCCTCAAAGAAGCATTTTCTGAAAATACCATTTTCCTCATAACAAAGGAGCATGGCAAGTTGTAAGTCTCAAACCTTTTCCTAAGTGTTTAAACCGAAGAATAAAATGGAAAGTGAAATTATACACATAAATCAAAATTGTCAGAGTTTCATGTTGCTTTGTAATGCCTAGAGTAGGGACAAAATAGAACAACTTTTGTCATGATTGGTTTTAATCAATCATGCAACAGGGATGGCCACAAAGAATCTCTGCCTTAGACTTTGATCTTGCAAACAAACCCCAACTTAACTTTTAATCAATGGAGTCGTTTGTATGATTAAAGGAACACACATGATCAAGTATTTATAGAATCAGAGTTTTAGGATATGGTCTCTAAGGCTGCTTTGTGTGCAGCGGAAATAACTTAAACAGCTTGTATATAACCACTGTTTATTACTGCTTCTTGGCCAGAAAGTATCTGAGCTCTGGCAGGCAGCTGTGAGAGGCTCACCTATTTCAATACAAAGTGCATCAGTTTAGTTTAAACTGTTCTGAAAGATGCTTAACCTAAGTCACCATATCATGCTTAACTTAAATTAGCATATTGTGCTTAAACAAAATAAGCATATTGTGCACCAAAGTAGATGCAGAACACATCGGAGTCATTACTGTGGTCCAGAGATAGCTGTATCCGGCAGCTTTGGTAGCCACTTACATTGCTCAAGTCACTGCTCAAATGACTACACCTTTGTCCTCGTCTTCCAGACCATTATTAGATCAAAGACACACTACTTAGTAACAATATCTTCACTTATACTTTATCAAGGCAGTTGTGCTGCAGCTTGTAAACGCTATGGCAAGTCATTCTCAGTTAAAGGGGTTTATCCTCGGACGTGTGACATCCTAGACCTATCAGCAGACGTTCATCCCAAATCCATCTCACCTACTTTTATCTGAGTGTAAGCTAGGCCTCTGGTTTAAGCTGACCATTATTCTCCTTTTATACTCAGGAGAGACCAAAATACACTTCCAGGCTACGTGCAACAACCAAACGGATCACCTCTGTCAGAAAGTAAAGTCAGGAACGAGGAATATTCTGTCAACTTGTTAGTCACAGAAGTTTGTGGAAGGTTTGCCATTGACCTTAGTAACAGTGAAATAAATCCTCTGTTGCATTTTTGTATTAAATATTTCATATCTTTAGCAGTAGAATTTAAGGACAGTGTGCTGCATTCAAAGCTGTTGTTGGAGAACTGCTCTTTACTGTAACTGTTTATTTTATCTTCTAACTGTGAAGCATTTTATCTACAAGAATTCAAGTATTTTAGAAATGAAATAACCCATTGCAATGTTTGAGTGTTGACCCACAGAAGCTGCAGTCACTCAGTAGGAAGAATCAATAAAGAGCTTGAGACTGTTTACAGCCTGGTTCTGAGCTATAATAAATGCTCAACCTGCTGAATACTCTAACACCTCCTCAGTAGTGTGTTTAGAAATTACCACTACCCCAGATGCTTGTGTAACCTGAAAATATGCAGAAGGACATGTCCATGCCTAAGATAAGTAGAGAAGAGAAAATAATGACTTACTGCATGTAAACACAGGCACATAAAGACAAGACATTTTTTTCAGCAACGACTCTAATAAGAACAAGATCTTGTAAAACAGCTTACGTCTTTCTGGGCTTCCAGACAACACATATTTTCAAACTTTGCATCATACCATTCTCAATCAACTGAGATGAAATATTTAATACATAAAGGAATGGGTTTATTTTCCTTTACTCTTGGCTTTTACCACACACCCACGGGAAAGCACTCAGCTTAATCATAAATAAAGGGTTGCAGAAGCTCATGGAATTGAGCAACACTTGCTAACCTTTAGCTTTGTGGCTGAAAAATGACCTTCAGTGATGACCCCAGTGAATAGTGCTATCTGGAATAATTCCCTCACATCAAGCAACCTATTATTTTACTATTATTACATTTTAGTAACACTGCTGGGAGAAACCATCTGTTAAAAGAGAAACAAGGTACTGACCCTTAGGTATTTGGGGACTGTTGTTTTCTGCAATCAGTTGAAAGCACTTTTCATTCATTTTGTACAATTTCCTTTCACCAGTGTCAGCAAGATCAGAATGAGAAAAGGCCAACATCCCTGTGATGTTTATTGCACATCAACAAATAAAAGATATATTTACAGCTGTATTCACCATTTTACTAGGCCTATTAAACAAATGTGTTGTAAGAAAAAGCCTATAAAGCAAACTTAGCAACAGTAAAAAGCCCATTGTTTGACTCCCCACAGAAGCCTCAATTGCTTCACAGTATGGAGTCAGGAATCCTTTAGATAAAAATAAACACAGAAGAAGTAGAGAATAGATACATTAAGGATGTTAAGAGGAGTGAAGTCTTCTTTCACTGAATGCCTGTCTTCCAATCACTAGTTCCTTGGTTTAGAGAATTATTTTGCAAATAGTTTGCAAAAAAAAAAAAAAAAACCATCATCATTCTGGAGGGACCCAGTCAAGAACCTTGTAGATTCATAAGTAAATATATTTTGGAGGATTTAACGAAATAGAAAGAGGATAAACTTCACATGCTGCACCAAACCAGTGAATTTCCTAAAACCTGAAATTCTTCAGTACTGATGAAGTAGAAATGTTAGCAACGTGATTTCAGAAGGGTCATAAACATCTTTTTTTCTTAGCTGTTGCTGCCAAATTACAGTCCAAAGAGGACTATATATTTCCTGTCATCAAATTCTTATAAATAATGAACATCATCTGCTCAGGCCAAAGGGATACGAGAAAGCGTGAGTGATATTTTTTTTTCTTTCTCCTGTTTTTGGCTAACAGGCTTTGTTTGGTTGAGTTTGCTTTTTTTTTTCCCCATGAATGAAATTTTTGACCTTTTATTTCTTCTGTATTTTGACATTTAATATTGATAGGGATACTTTGAACTATATTATAATAGATCACACAAAGCACAGAAGTCTCATGTCTGTCATACAACGTTCCTTTACTGGAAAGATATCCTTCAGAACAAGGTTTCTGATATGAAAGCTCACATCAAGCAAATTCAACTAAGAATGGTGATGTAATTTTAGAAGGTAGGTGTTGCACATCTATGGCAAATTAGTCTTTGCTATTGGACTATTACAGGGTTTGCTTTGTGTTGACTTTTTAACCTGCAGAAGCATTGAAAAATTCAGTTTTTAATCCGTTCCTTCATACTAGAGATCTAAGTGCCAAAAGTCAACCAGTAACAGGCAGGTGAGTTACAGAAAGTGCTATGGCACCAAGTTCTTCTCCATGGAAGGCAAAGAGACAACGTGGCAGAAAGCACTGCTGTTTCCTGGTAAACTTCATTGATTTTGTACCGTGTGTACAAGTGTACAAGGTAAATGGATGGCATTTCCACCAGGAAAATGAAGTTGCAGTCTGAAACATTGCACTGCGTTCAAGGACAAATCTTAGGTCATTATACGTAACTGGAAGACTTCTGTTGACTTTTAAGAAGAGTTGAGCAGATCCTGATTGACAGAAGAGGTAATAAAGCATACCAAGTACTATACTGAGACGGGGTAGCAAGACATGACATAAACAACTACCAATTATCTGCTTTCACCTGAGACTAATAAAAAGTAATTTAAAGATGAGATTCAACTTTTATTCCATCAAAAATTATTTTTCAGCTACATGAGTGATCCAAGTTTTGCAGCTATTGGCTACACAGTCTGTGCATCCTGCCAGGGCCAAGATGTTTGGCAAGCATCACTTTGTTGACATCTTTGTGGTTACAGACCTCCTGTACATACTTGCACAGAAACTGTAAAAGGAACCTTTGACATGTCATTATATTCCGGAGGTCCTGCAAATTACAGGTAAAATAAGAATGAAAGTAGACCAGAAGAGAAACAAAGATTCATCACTAAGATGATATATTCACCTAGAGCAGTGTAACTAAACAGCGTATCCAGATGCCTGATAGTAATGTGCTGGAATTTACAAGTCCTCTGAAAAGGTCCAGCAACAAGAAATGTCACAGAGCAACTCTGAGAAAAAAAACAGAGAAACCCTTCCTTGTGGTTGTAATGTTGTTTCTTAAAAAAAAAAAAAAAAAAAAAAAAAAAACAAAAACCCAAACAAACAAACAAAACAGAAAAAAAACAAACCGACCCTCAAAACACTTTTGCCTAGGTGATTTTTACAGGCACAATAATTGTCACAGAGTAAGAAAAAAGTGAATATATAATGACACATTCCTGCTTTACATTGCTTTGAAAGGGGGGAAAAACTGCTATAAAACAGTTTGCCAAAGGGATGCAGCATGAGTGAAAGCACATCAATTTATAGCTTCATCAAAACTAACAGAAGATGCTTAGAGGAGAATCACAGTGATGTCAGCCTTCAACTGAATTGGTTAACAAGGTGAAATCTCCCTTCCAAAATGAGAAATTGTAGCCTTGAGGATGATCAGAAGAACCAAGATCAAGGGAAAAAGGAATTTGTCAATGTGAGATGATAAAAGTGGGGAAACAATAGGTTGGTAACATTTGTTTTTGAAACTGTGCTCTAAGGGAATCATCATGGTTTTATTTGTTTTAATGTATGTAGTAAACTCATTCGGTTCCTCAAACTGAATCTCGGTGATGACAATTTATATTTTTCGTCAATTTAAACATGGAGTTTATTTTCAAAACTTCTCAAATATTGTTTCTTCAGTTATTTACATCCTTTCTTTACAGGCATTTAGAATGACAACTAACTACACTACAGATTTTTTTATAATGTAATATTTTCATTCTTTTTCTCTTTTAACATTTTCTTTCATGTTTAATCATGAATCCTTAACTGATTATTTAAATGCCAGACATTAACTAACCAACACAAAACATTTTAAATAGTATACTCAAGCTAAGAGGGCTTTTTTCTGTAAAACAAAGATTATTATCTTTATCCCTGCAGGCTACAAATTTCTTTACAAAATGAAGATTTTTCTAATTAATGTTGGTTGCATGCTATAACTTCATCATATTTGCCTGGCTACATGAAGAAAACCAGGGTGGCAGTTTTAATAATATTTAGTATTCCCATCGCACACTTTTAGAATATTTATTGACCTAAAGTTTCTCAAAAGGTCTTAAACAGATGCTCACCCTTACACAGCATACTGTAAATCATACAAACAGCATTAATCCTGTTTTCATTTAAGTAAAATATAACACTTGCTTTCAGTGAAATAATAATGAGTGCAATATCTGATGAAGAGTTTAAAATAGCAGATGGTGTTATCACTTTGAAAGTAGGGAGGTAGCAGCATAGAAGCAGCAGCATGCAGGATATTCTGGTCTTGCACCTTCAGATGGTACTTAGTTCTTTAAAGCAAAAGGAGGAAAGTGATTGATGTTACGCAGCAAACAGTCTGTCTGCTTCTTGCATCCCCGGTGGTGGTGCTTATCGCTTCAGAGTTCTGCTAGAGCAACACTTACAGAAGCCTTTGTCAACAAAATGCAGTTATGAAAGGAAATAGTGTGGCTTCTCTGCCAAAAAAAATCCTGTCTTGGTGAGCAAGTCCCTCCAAGATTACTTGGAAACACTCCTGAACTTGCTGCCACCTCTTCTGATATGGATGAATAATAAACGTAAACCTTGTCCTGATTGTTGGTAAAGAATCAGTGATCTGTCCAGTGGGAGAGCAAAAGCTCTCCTCTCTACCCACAGGTGGCCCAGAGGTATTTGTGTATTTTTCCGTAAAATATTTCTAAGCTGACATTGAGTTGTCTGTGGCCTTGAGGATTTGGGTAAGAAGAAGAGACTGCTTGTCACGTGGTTTTTCCAAACACTTGTAGTTCTGGTTATCAGCCCTTGTACCCAAACATATTTAGACCTAGCGTCATAATACAGCATAATACAGGCCTTTCGTTCATAAACCCTTGGAATGATACTGCTCCTTAATTTGCTGTAAGAAAAATCCAAACTTCAATCTGTTATATATATGCACACATATTTTATAGATACATATATATGTGTGTATATACGTACACCTAATTACCTTTTTCTTATACAGACTTCTCTGGACTATATGTAAGCGTAGACCACAAGCTAAATCCTTATTCTGGTACAATTCAAGGTGATCTATATCCAGCATGAATTAACGTCTTGAATTTGTATTTACCTTGGTAGGAAAACTAGTCTTTCCTACTCATTCAAAACCAAAATTCTATTACAATGAAAGCTGTCAAAAATAAAAAATATTTTCATGCATGAAATTGAATCAGTCATGATTCAGTTATGGGTTATGTGGCTAGTCATTAATTAGCCATGATTTATGTGGCCAGGTGATTACTAATTGAAAATCCTATACTTGCATTAAATATATTTACCTACTTCAGAATTCACAAATGCCTGTCTAAAAATTCCCTACGTTTTTGTTATTCAATTCAGTCATTAGTCCCTGAATAAATTTTGCTGCCCCCTAGCTAGAGAACAGACACAGTAAGATATCATGGATAGGCATGATGAAACTCTTAGTGTTAATTAAAATGAATCCTAAATTACAGTTAGCAAAAAAGTTAAACTAGGTGTGCTGAAAGTCTGGCTCCTGCAAATAAATGAGAAAGAAATTTTTTTTTCTGCTCTAACAGACGTTAACAGTCCTCAAAGATGAGCCCTAACAAACCTAAAGTCTTACATATTAAATGTTTTATATCACACATTCTGCATATTAAAATCCATATATGAACATGGAGAGTATCACTTTTCTTCTGCAACATTTCAGCTCTCCCTTCCTTAGTTGTCTGCTGCTATTGTTTGAAATATTTATGCTTGGAGAATAAATTTTCTATTCTAGATTTTTTCCTTCTAAGCTCAGTCTGCTCCTTCTGCCCGCAAGCAGCTTGACTCTACTATAGAAAGGAGCGTGCAGTTCCCACAGCAGGTAAAAGGGAGAGATCTGTATGGATAAGGCAGGCACAACTGCTACTTAACCATCCCTTTTCCAGACAAGAAGAGTGACCAGTGCATAGCTATACAACCTGACATCAGGTGATGCCAAAATCCTTCAAGTCACTCAAGAACTATGTAAATAGGTAAAACAGAAAACAGATCCCTCAAGATCTGCAAATCTCTGCACGTAACCTACTATACCAGATCCCATCGCAGCAACAAAATTGTACAGACCACTGGAAGGGCTCAAAACCTCATTTTCATATGATGTTACCTTTGCTCTTTACCATAGTCACAAACTAAGGGGAAAAAAAAACAGTCAGAAATACACTGCAAACCACGCGTAATGCTTGAATTATACAATTACATCCTTCATGGGCTTTTCAGGCCTACATGCTTCTAGCGTAGCTCTGTTAGGCTTATATAAATATATCCCTCCTGTCCTCTGGAAACCCAATCCATTTCAATCTGTAATGTAAATAGTTTCTTTTTAACATGCAGTGTGTGCTGATTTCACCTTAATTATATATTTCCCATTGCAAGAACTCGAACTGTGGGATACTGGGAAAGAATTTAACCAGCAGCCTATAAAGAATAGGGGCTGAAGCTTGGCTCCCATTAACACCTCATTAGGCAGAGCCTGTACTGTACGTAAAAATGAGCTAATGATTTTTAAATATAGTTGTCAAGCTATAACTTAATAATGTAGAAACTTTATTTCTCTGTAATACTGAGCGTGCAATAATACATTTTTATATCTACAAATCAACATGAAGCTATTGGAGTACATTATTATCCCAAGCAAAATCTTCGTTGGTCATCATCAAACACTGACCTTTAGTGCAACCATACCACTAATACCACAAGTGGTACTAATTGCAGTGTAAATTTTCTGATGAACACAAGCTGATAGTTTGAGGAAAACACCTTTAAGTCCTGGATATAAATATAGCTCAGCTTACTAAAAATGAAGTTAGAATCATAAAATGACTGTTAGGCGGTTATAGGATTATTCAAATCCTATATAAAGGAATGGCAAAATCCTCTTGTTCGAGTTTACTGTGAGTAAAGACCATCCTCTACCTTACCAAAAATCACCGTTACAGTTTGCATTAAATTGACAGGTTTAACAGTAGTTCAAGAATGCAGGACTTTCATTAACTCCCACTGAAGCTGAGTAAATGACCATAGAGTCAACCAGGGGTTGCACAATATATCCCTTAATTGGCAGGGGGATTGTGGTATTCCTATCCATCAGGCGACCCCTCTGCGCAAGGGTTAGGACCTGATCTTGTTGCAGTGGGTTTGGAGGCATGTGTGCACTGCAGGTGAAGCCTGGTTTACTGTGAGAGCAAAAAGTTCTCATTCACTGTCAGTTCACTACACTTTCACTGAGCATCACTTGTAAAGAAAGAAAAATAAAAAAAAGAGAATTTGTGAATTTATAAAAATGAAAGAGCCTCTATTTCTAATTTGTGGAAGCCACCCCTTGGCTCTTCAAAGTAAAATGGTTTCGAAATAGACTGGTTTTAAATGTTTCTTCCATAACAAAAAAGCTCATGTACATGATCCTCATCATACTCGTTGCAGAAGCTTTTAGCTTGCCAGTCAGCACTAGCCTACCTTGCAACGGCCTGAATCCCAATCAACCACCAGCATCCACAGTTACAAAGGGAGACAGGGAGCAAGTATGCCTACTTTCATGTTTCAGGGTCTTTGCAGTGACATTTTTAACCAAATTTACAGCTACTCCATGCTGAGAATTGACACATATGGACTTTATCATCTCTACTACACGGCAACTCCCAGGACAGGCTGGAGGAGCTTTGTAAAGAGGACACACAACCGCCTCTTCCTAACTACCCCGTGCCTAACTGGTACCCACAGCAGCCTCTGTCTGAAGGAAACGCAATTAAGATGAGGGACCCTCCTGCTGTTCCTGTTTGATTAGTGAATACAGCAGCGACATTCACTCATTGTCTTCATGCTTGGTCGCTACATTCTTTTGGCTGGGAGGGCTGCAGTAGCTGTTCCCAGGGTGCGGGCAGGTATGCGGTTTCCAACCTTTGACTGGGGATATGTGGTCACGCGCCTGCTGACCGCAACACAGCTTGTATATTCAGCCACTTTTCATAAGTGTGAAAACTGCGACAGGGTGTTGTACAAGGCGAAATACAAGATGGTGATGTGTGTGTTCACGGTAGAGAATTTACTTGGGACAGATCTTTCTGTGTCATTGGATCAAAGCGAACCGCCAGTTTGGCCCTCCGTGAGAGATGGAGGTTTTAAAATCTCCTTGAAAATATCAGAGTTATGAAGTGCTATGGCCAAATTACTGGCTTCCTGCTGAAAATGGAAGTAGTATGCAGTGAAATGTACACTGCTTCCAACCAGCGGAGAAACAATTACTTCCACAAGTGAGCACAGAAGCAGTTAATAGTCGCAGCACCATAGTGGGGAGCTTGCCAAAACTGGCAGCTAAGCCAGACTCCTGAACCCACATAACAGTAGGTCTATTTGTCTCACTTACTGTGCTTTTCTCATCTCCCTTACCCCATCACAAGCAAATATCAATAATAATGATAGCCTCAGTAATTACACCTAGAAACAAATCAATGCTCAAACGCACATTTTCAACAGTAAGAGATGTGAAAGGATTACATAATCAGCATTTGTCACTTGTTCCTGCTGTACTCGGAAACCGTAGGCTAAAAAAGAGGTAGTTTATATATTAAAAGGGGTCATATAATTTATTTCATTCAGAGCAACTAATTGTTTACTTACAAGACAGCTTTCCATGACAAATCTTTCTTTCTTTAAAATGTGTTTCACTGCCCTGTAAAAGCAAACCCTGTTTCTTATAGCTTCCTAGCAAGACATTCAGACCAATTATCCTATTCAGCTTCTCCTTTCTGTATAATTGGTAATTTAGCTTGCTATATAAAACACAATTAAATCTTGTTTAGACTAAAGCTGTCTACACGTGGAGCTGTAGCTGAAGCTAATTCTTAAACCTTAGCTATACTTAAAATAGGTATTCTAATGTACTTCACACTGATGCAGCTTAGTTATCACTTTCATAACCAGAGACGTGTTCTTGAGTAAATTAGCATTTGCTCATTCCCAACTATGTCAGCAAAAAGGCATTTTCTTTTCATCTTTGCATAAGAGGTAATATCAAAACATTCCTGATTGGCCAATCATCAATTTAACTTGCACACTTACATTTTTTCACTCCTACTGCAATAACTGCCTGTCATATATTTCTAAGTACATAATCTACAAATGCATGTACTGCTGCAGAGAACTGAAATGTCATGGTTGTGCACAGGTATTTTTACATATACACTGGACTGAAATCAAATCATAGGGAAGAGTTTAAATCACATGCAATTCAGAACTGAACAAGGAGATACTCGGAAGGAGCTAAGGAAGAATCATTCATGCTTCAGGTAAATTGAAACTTACATGATTTAAAACAAAAAAGAAAAGTTATAAGTACTCTACATACATATGTCAGGAAAAATAACATTTTTTTCTTTGGGTAACTCTGTTAAACTGCAAGCAGACTTACATTGGCAGTTAGTCATTTTAATTATAGTGTGATGACACTTGCTAGTTTAGAAAATGAATCATATGGTTGCACAGGAATTCAGTCTTTTTGCCTTAGCTATATTTGTAGATAGATAGAATTCTAAAAGTGAAACAGACATTTAATTGTTTAAAGGTTACTCGATGCATGACAGTATATTTATTCAGCAATAATTTCAGATTATCTTCTCCATTTCTTTCCCTCTTATTACAGACCAGGCATCCTTCTTACAGCATGGAGGATAAGACAGAATGACAAGCAAATCTAACACACTTTCAGGTAGAAGAATATTTCAGTAGCCTAAAATCATCACTGTAAGTGCCTTAAATCTTCCTGAATTCAGTTAACTTAATTATGGATACAATTTAATACAAGGAAACTATTCACAAGATTTCTGAACAGAAATATTTTGCTCTGTCAAAAGACCATAATTTAACCCCAATGCAATACTTTCAGTGAAGTCAATGAACTTGCATTAGCATAAAGTCTTTAAAAACCTGACACACTGACCTACCTTTATGTGACAGACGTAACCTGGGCTGCCTCGTATCTGTTGCATGACATCCAGTCGGAAATTCTAGTAACAAGCCATATAGTGCCAGGATTAAAAGGTCCTGGGCTGATGCCATCCTGCCCAAGATCAAATTCTTGCGCTCTTCACTTAACTGCTGCTGTTTGTTGTTTTGGTGGGGTTTGTTTAAGGCTCCAAGTTCCACTTCTACTTTCCCAGTGCAGTTAGATCTCTCTCTTTGGTCAGTTTGTGGGGTATCTCTATGGGAAATTCAACGTTCATCAGAGAAGCGCGCAGCCCCAGCTAGCCATTTGTCAAGCTGTGCAAATGTCATGTAAAAATATTCCCTCCCTAGGACAATTGTTTATAAAGTGCAAGGACATTCCAAGGCGTTACTCTGCAGTGTTGTGTCTTGAGCTCTCTTTAGTAACTCTGCCAGTGGATTCAGGAAGAAGCTGTATTTTCAGTCCCTCCTGCAAGGCAATTCATTCAGAGAAGGAGGGAGAAGGCAGGGGAAAAAAAAAAAAAAAAAAAAGAGAGAGAAGAAAGCACCCTCCTCCTTGGTGCTCTTCAGAACTCAGCCCCTTGCTCTGACTTGCCAAACAGCTAGTTTTAATTCACCTTTCACCTTTGCTAATTAAAAACAAGAAGTGCCATTCCCCCCTGGAGTTGCAGGATCCACCCAGCGGGGAAGCCGGGCTGTCAGGCTGCTGTATTTACTGAGAAAGTTCAGGGAGGGTTGAGGCAATGTACAGTACTGCCTCCTCCAAGAAGCGTTTTAATCCACGTGCCGTGCACGGATTCCTCAATTGCTTGGTGGTTTCACGTTGTAAAGCATCAGGAGAAGGGTCAGAATTCCTCCCGTCCCTCCCTTTTGAAAAGTCATTTCAGCTTTTGTTCCTAGCTCAGTTTTAGAGGCGGATTAACCCTTGAATTAACTATTTAAGTACATTATCACTTAGAGTCATTAAACAGCATGCTACTAAGTGGATCAGAATAAAAAGGTTCCAGTTGTATATCCTTTTTTATTTTAATGCAAAAGGTTTTGCTTATTTGATTCTTTCCCCCCCCAAATGTGGTTTTACGCAGTGGCTTCTCCCCATTACATTTTAAATGTATTTAAGTGTGGAACCTTAGGTCATCTATACATGTCAGTAAAACTACTTATCTGACTAGATGCCTGTAGGATTGGGCAGTATTTAAAAAAAAAAAAAAAAAAAGCCTGAGCAGAGCACTGTGATAACATGACAAACAGCATCAGATTTACAAATGTCAAGCAGCTACCTCTTATGTTGCAACTCACAAATACCAGAAAACTTAATCTCTTTTTCATATAATTTGTAACTTAAAAATATACCCATGGCAAGAACTAAATTTTTATAAATCAAGACACAGATCTATGTCTGGAATACATTAATTAAGGAATAAAGTTCTCTGTAATTAAGACCTCATGCATAGAATCATTTAGAATTTTGTTAGGTGCATTTTAGTCATTAACAATTGAACTTTTTTTTAATGGGATGGAACATTAAAGTCATGTTAAGTATATTTCTCATTGTTTTATACAGAAAAAGAATCACAAAGAAAGGAAGATGAAAACTAATATATGCATTTGACAATAATGCACTCAAACAAATTTTGTAGCCAACAAAAGATAATGATACCTGGAGAGAAAGATTTAATAAGAAATTTCTGTATGCCAGCAAACTCAAAAGAACCCAGTACAATAATATAGTGAAATGCTAATCATTGTAATAGCAGGATACATGGGTGGGAAAATACAGATCTGTTCAAGAATAAAAAATATGAACTACTGGGACAGAAAAAAAAATGCAACTTTGGTGAAAAGACAGAAGTAAATCATGAGAATGCCCAAGGACTCCTGGAGGCTGTATAATCAGGGGCAGGGAGGAGGTCATGTCTACCTGTTAGTTCTCCAACAGCAGGTCACGTACACATACCTGGGCTTGCTTTAAATCAGCTGGAAACTGTGCCAGCAGCAGTTAAACCACAGGAGCACGAGCTAAATCACACAGCTATTTGCTCCATTTCTTGCACGCAACTGCAGGTTGCACTGAATTTTATGCTGATGTGCCGGCTGTCTGGCGGTGCCTCAGCACGTGTACTGGAGACATTGTCAGCGGAGAAGGCAGTGCAGTCTCTGCCTCCAAGCACTGACCTCGGCACCAATGAGTTTAGCATCTACCCCATGGGATTATTATTATTGGCACCTTTCTGTAGTACTGGGGCATATGAATGTACTGCGTTTGACCATTAAAATGTGCTGTAAATAAGCACGATCCAGTGCCTGTAGAGGTTAGTGAAGACTCTCAGAAGATTTTCATTTGTCTTTGGATGTGATTCTGTGAGGTCTTATTGAAATATTTGCACCCCCGCCCCCCCCCCACCCCAAAAAAATGTTTCCATTAATAGGATTCTCAAAGACTCACTCTTTCTCAACATAAGTCCGAAAAATTTAAACATTTTCAATTCTGAGGTAGTCTAAAGGGAATTCTTTATTTGAAGGATCCCGATATGGAAAACGTAATGCTTCTTATTTAATACATGTATTTTCAAAAAGGACACAAAAATCAAAATGTGAGCTCACAGTATGAAAAGTAAAACCATATTCAGCGGATAAAGCAAACATTAGTGCAAAGCCCAAAGCCCTGCCTCTCTCCAGAACTCCTCTCCAAGCTGGAGTAGGGTGCTGTTTATTAATTTTCCCAGGCTGCAGCTAAGATTGTAGATGCTCAACAGCCTGAATAGCAAGACTTCAGGTATCCTGAGGTGGTACCAAAAAGTTAGAGAGACAAGTTTAAAACAAGTTCCCCAACTTTAAAGTTCTGGTTTCATTTTCCAGTCAGGGAAAGGGAACTGGGGGGTGGAAGGGACAAGGGAGCTGCTGGAGATAATGAGCCTTATTTTGCCGTTTGATAAGACGTAGGGTGCAGCAGGTCATAATAAGACATACATACAAATAAGGGCAATTCCCCACCAACCTGAGCTTACATGCACTCACACGCATTTCTAACCCCACACATCCCCAGCCATCACACAGCTCCTTGCTTCCCTACAAACACAACGTGACCCAGGGCTGGGGCTCCAGTAGAGTCAGAAACACCCGAACAAGCCGATTTTCATATTTGTGCCCAAGGACAAAGGTTTTTTTGTCTGAAATCTGATTCTCGAGCAGGGTGGGCCGTGAGGGTGCCTCAGGCTCCTTTCCCTGCCTACTGAGGGAAGGGCCGCGGGGCGAAGGCGCAGAAGCAGAAGCTGGAGCTGCCGCTCGACGTTACAGCTTTGGCTGTCAGCAAGAGGTGCTGGCATGGGAAAGCTGGGAATGGCTGCTGAGCACGGGGAAAGATGCCTGCACTGGAAAGAAACTTAACAGAATAGAAAAGAAAAGGAAAATTGATGTATCGGTGTAACCAGGACACTGATTTTTTTCCCTAAGAATAGCGAATATTCTCACAGGGTGAATCCTTACTTTGTTTTTCTCAGATTGCTATATAAGGATTGTGAGCCATATGCTACCCTCCACCCTTATACAACAAGTTTTGATGCAAAACAAGTAGTGGAAAGGTACACACAATTTCACGTCAAGAGAAACGTGTGGCCTCAGGCAAGGCAGTCAAGCTCTTTGCCTCAGCATCTTTTCAATTAAATAGGCATATGGTCGTGCCTTCAAGGGGTATTTTGAGAGGCTTCTTCCTAAAGGATTCCAAACAGTGGTAGAAGGATGGCAACAAAGATGTTCAAATATTAGGATTCAGTCTTAGATGAGTACAAACACAGATGCCCCAGGGCTGTGGAGCCCGAATGTAGTACAGTGCTGGGTCTCTGAAGAGTAAACAAGGTGGGTTTACTGCTTATTTTCTGTTAATAAGGCAAACACAACAGAACTCTGTCAGACCTGAGTTTATTTCAGTAGTAAAATCTCCAGCTAAGTAAACGCTGACAGATAAGTAAAAAATCATGCCTGGAAACCTGTAAGTAAAGAATATTTGAAAATTCAAATGCAAACCCTGTATTTGATTGCTGGCGTAGAATTGCTGTAATTACACTGCCCTAAAGAGGAAGACAACAGGTTTTCTTAATAGAAAAGGAAAAAATAAGGTCGCTGTGTACATTTGCATTAAAAGAACTATAAATTAATTGCGAATTGCTATGTAAAGTCTGTGAACCATAGTTTGATTTGCTGCAGCTGCTGCAGATCCAGAGCAATTCTAATGAAGTCATTTAGCCTGTAAATCTAAACTTTCTAACACAAAATACTTGTGACATATTGTGTGAACTGGTTTAAGTTTAACTGATAGAGTGAAATGTAAATGCAGGAGCAGGATATAAATAAGTAGATCTGCAGCTACTAGCACCAGTAACAAATTCTAAACATTATCAGTATAAAGCAAAAGGAAGTGTTTAGAAATTTTAAAGCCGGGGTGGTCCAAGAATTGCCATAACCATAACTTAAAACCAGGTTTAAAAGTTACAAGACTGCCTCCTTCTTCTGATGACAATCCACCGAGCCACAGTGGGAAGTCTCTCTTTCTATATTGGACTATGCCTGCAGATCAAAAGGTGTGCAACGCCAAGAGAAGATGTGTGGCCTTCACTGAAGTCAGTGATGCCTGTATCTGCAGTTATTATTAGTATTAGTACTGCAACTTGTGGTAGCTGTATTGCACAGGTAATCCTGTCTTATTTAATAGACAAAGCTTTGAAAGACACTTTTTCTCTTAAGAACTTCTCTTACAGTACTTCATCTGCAAAACTTTTTTGTGTTACTGCTTATCCACTGGGCATTGCAGTTCTTATTGACACGCGAGCTTTCAAATTCTGTCATACAGAAATCCTTACAACAGATGTAGGAGATGAAGGAAAGATCTATATATCATGTAATTGTTATCTCTGTCTTATCTCCGCCTTTGAGGTGGGAATTCATGTCTGCTCCAGTCTCCACTACCAACTGGTAACTGGCTCTCTTGTGTCAGCAGTACTGGAAGGAACGGTAACGCAAAATTGCTCGGCATCAGCGTGGTGCAGGCAGTGCAGCCTCGTAACTCCCAATCAACCCATAAAAAATTCTGTGGCCACATTAAGTAAGAGCACTGACAAGACACAACAAGAACACGAAAAAGCTGATCCAACAGGTGAGTAATCACTCAATAATATCTTCTGGGATCTCTCTCAACGAAAGGAGCAGAACCACCGCTTGGATGACCCCACTGACCCTCGGGAGGATATGCTAACTGATAGCAGAAGAATGTTGCCAGAACCTGTTTGATACAAGGAAATAACAGGAAATAATTATGAAACTTAATCCTCATATAGAATTTTCAGATTATTAATGTTTTAGGCTTTTGCTTTTGTCTGCAAAAGTTGGATCCTCACGCTGTGTGAAAGTAGATGTGTTTATATGTAATGTCTCCAGGACGGGGAAGCGTTATTTCTCTTGTTTTATACACAGTGCATTCTCTCTTTGATCCGAGATCAAATTTAGACAATATTCATTAAGCAAAAGTGTTTGACTGAACATGAACCTGTACTTCAAACTAGCCACAAAATTACATGGTAAATTAATGCTCTGGAGGAAAAAAAGAATTCTGAATTAAATTACATTCCTCTTAACTCCAGAAAGACTGGGCTTTGACAGGTAAATATTGAAACATACTGTCCTTGGAACATTGTTGTTTGCAGTAACGTCATTTCTATGACTAATTACAGGTGAATGTCAATACTACTTGGGACATAGATTGCATACTTTGGTTAACGTATAAAAAACAGGTGGAATAAATGTTTCTTTCTTCAAATGTAGCCTTCTTGATGGATTTTTTTATCAGTTGCACTAAAAAAATGGCATATCAGCGGATCTTACTCCTGAAATCAACTCCATGTGCCCGACTTAAGATTAGTACATGGGTCACAGCAATCTGTACGGTTAGTTATGGATGAAAATCAAATTACTGATTTCTCTAGGGGAATGTATTTTTGATGATATTTTTGCTACTAAATAATTGCTGAAGTCTCTCAAAAAAAAATGAAACAGTTGTTTGTTGAAGATTAAGATAAAATATGGCATGTCATATTTTCCACTGATCACTGAGCAGTAAATAAAAATGTAATGGTCAAAAGTCTAATATTAAGTAATTATGGCTATCAGATATTTCCTATTATCTCAGAATGAAGAATATATTTCATTAAAAGTTAATGATGCCCTTTTTTATCCCAAATGAACAATGTGAATATTGTGTAGTTCTCTCTTTAAATGATTTCACTTCCAGTTGATTCTTGATTCGTCAATATTTAAAAAAGAAAAAAAAACAACAAACAAAACACTGGTTATATAAGAATGACATTTTATGCCTTAAAGGTGACACTTAGTTGCTTTGGTTCTTAGCTATTAATTTCTCTTCACAAGAATGAAGTGGTTTGGCCATTGTCAGAGACAGCTGTAAACAAAAGTTTACTTTCCTTGATCAGACACACGAAGATATAACCTACAAATTTTCTGTCTGAAGCCTACGGCCATCTCTTAATGTAATTATCATCTTAAAGGGGAAATGGAAAGCATTTGTAAAAAATAAACCATTTTGACCACAAATCAGTTGCAGGTTCTAAAACTGCAGATGCATTTTGATGCAAAATATTTGAGAATCAGTTCCAGTTTTATTGCCCGCTAATGGATTCCACATTCTTACTTGAGCAAGGTGATGATATCATCAGTCTGGACATAAGTCCTGGGCTACACTTAGTTTGTGTTTTCACTTACGCCTATTAGTGGGAGACATACACCATGACAGATCCCAAAAGCAGAGAGCAAGAACTAGTATATGCTGTGATTTGCATCAGTGGGATGTAATCTGCTTTCAGGAATGAATCAGATTTCTTGTGACAGCAACGTGGGTCCAAAAACTGAAGAAAAGATGAAGGAAATCTAAAGACACACTTTCAGGCATTTAATATGGAGCGTGCTTGGAAGTGAGCTGTCTGTATTCAACTGCAATACAGAAAGAAGCTTAGCTGATATGCTTCTGTGTCACAGTGGTTAAAGCATTAATTCTCTCCTTGGTTTAAAGACTTTCATAGGTAAATATCCTGCTTTGAATCCCTTTACACTTGTCAGGCAGCTAATATTTAGGTACTGTGACGCTGAGTACTGAAGTGCAGAAATCCCCAGTATTTTGCAGCGGTTCCTGGTGAGCAGTGGCTGATCTCGCTGTAGCCATAGACAGCTTTGGGAAGTGCCGGCGATGTCAAACCTTTCAAATTCTGCACAAAACATCTGAAAGGAGTGAGAAGACCAGTATGGTGAGAACTGAACAATCTATTTCTTTTAAGGTCTTTAGAAATCCCAGGATTAACGGGATCCAGGAGAAAAAGTAAAAAAGTCAATTGCTACGCTTCTAACTGCTTTACCACACGTGCACACACATACGCACCCACAGCCAATAATATCTCTATGTAAGAGAACTTCTTGTCTGAATGACTTACTGCCCTTTGCTGTGCGGTAGTTGAAACAAGAAGATCTGGCTTTGCGTTCAGAACTTGGGTGTTCCTCACACCATAAACACTTTTTTTTGCCATCTGCTTTATTATTATCATGAAGAAAGTCATTATCATTGGATTTCACTTTTGACATCTGTCTAGACAGATATTTATTTGAACCACCAACCCATTCACTTAAAGAAAAAAAAAAGAAAGAAAAAAAAACCCAGAGGCTTTAATACCTTTTCTTTATTGAAGAGCCAACAACTTCAGCTTTCAAGAAGTCTCTGGACAGGGTATCAAACAGCATTAAGTTAATCCTTTAAATTAAAAACTTGAAGAAATGAGAGAGGAGTGTCAGTCTATTTTACAATTAGATAAGTGAATATTTTATCTCAGGGAAATCCGTTGTCTGCCTGTTGAGATCATTTATGTCATTATTAAGGATGGACAAGTGTTACCCTCATCTGCTAAGATACTGCCATCTTCATAGTCACTTGACGTTGTTCCAGTAACAAAATCAATGGTTACGGTCACTGGAATAACTACTCAGAAATCCAGTTTTACAGCTGTGTAGAAATAGTGCAGTTGTGTTACCAGATGTGAGAAAAACATCAGAAATTGAATCCTAAGGCTGTGTTGGCTGGTACAGAAATTTCATATATACAAATTTCCCCAATTCAAAAGAACAGCAACATACAGAGGAGGCGAGCAATTGTATGAATGTGGAAAGCTGTCCTCAGGCAAGGGAGATTCACTCCCTCGCTGTAGCTGAGCTGAATTCAAAGTGAGAGGCTGGAGCTACGAAACAGGGTATCAAGAAAAATCAAGGAGAGCGTCGTGGCAGCAAGATGAACTAGACAGCGGACTAGCTGGCTCGGGATGTGGTCAAAGCCATGTTATTTGGGTCATTTTTAACTAGGCTACCCTGCCCTGCTGGGGAGGTGTACCGGATGATGTATCAGTTGTTTTCTAACCCTAGATGCTATGATCTTATAAATGTTGTGGCTCAGGACCATGTCTATTTTGAATTAACAAAACCACTTTGTATGTAATGGCCAAAGCAAGGATTAGAGAGCTGATTAATTACACCAGTACAAGGCTATTTATATAGGGACTTTGTATACTTGGTGAGGGCACAGTGAAAACCACACTTCTCTGGTTAAACTCTCTGTAGGGATTCTCTGAATCATAATTTGTTTTTATATAAGTGACCATCTTCCTCCAACACCAAAGGAGGGCATGACCCAGAAGGGAAAGTCACCATAGACTGTAGTTTAGTCTGCTATGACTTCCCTGCTCTAACACAAAGCACATGTGTATTCCCTAAAATAGAAATGTTAAAGTAGGCAAACCCAGAAGGACATACAAATTATGGCTGCCTGGGAGAAGCCTTGATTTACATTACAGCAAGTTACACAGTCTGGTGTTGCTGTGTTAGTTGATGCTCGGCATAATTACCATTGTGGTTACTATGATAAAGTTTTAAAAAATAACAATAATGAAAATATTAAGTAGTTGTTAAATCATCTGGAATACAAAAGCAGTCTGCAAAATGCAGAACCCTCTCATTTTGGTTACTGTGTATCTCTTCTGCAGTCTGTGTAGCTCTTATTCCTTCAGCTATATTTTCCTAAGGTTTCAGAGCCAAATTATTGCATCACCAAAAAGGCCAGAAACAGGATGGCCTCATTTTCTGGTTGTGTGAAATGACTTGATTCAATTTCTATTAATAGGGACAGCTAGGAACACCAAATATCCTGAAATTATAACCCTATTGGTGAGAAATGTGAATATGCTGAAAACATTCATTCAAAAAAAGCCCTATTTTATGTGTCACATTCTCCAAACTGAATTTTTGGGGTTACATCAAGTTAGTTGCAGCACTATTTGTGAGAACTGAAAACACAATAGATAAAATACACTTCTTCTGTTCCAGTAATTCAAGGCAATACTGCAGTCTTATCCTTCAGACTACAAACAGTTCCACTGATTTCAAAAGCGGCATTCATGCACTTTAATTAAGCACACAGTTAAGTGATTTGCTGGGTCAGGGTTCAAAATCCTGAATTTTTTGATAGCAGACAAATAGGAAATAAAATAAAAAAAATTTGTTCCCAGTAACAGTGTTAGAAAAGAAGAAACTATTCCTTAGTTTTAGACTTGTTTTTCCCATTTCAGGAATTCCCCCAAAACAGATGATAATATGTGCGAAACTAATTTCAGACAGAAATCACATTTTTTGCATCTGTACAGTAAAAAATCGTTTCTGAGGTGGTAGAAAACTGAGGTTTTGTGGGGTAAGTTGGGCAGAGATGGTTCCAGAGAAGTGAGGGCAGGCAAAGTGGGCCAGGGGTGGAAGTGGGATGGGAAGGTACCTCTCCAATGCTAAGAGGGTTGGGGGATGCTCTGTGGCAACAAGAGTGAGCGGCACAAACTGACCTGTGTCCATACTGCTTAGGGTTAACGCAACATAGTGCAAATTGGCCACATTTACCTTACATAAAATGTGGACCAGAGGTTTCCCTGCCATCCTGGGTTTCTGAGGTGTGATTATCACTCTGTGTGTTTTATTAGTTTCAAACTGTCTAATGATACCTTGGGGCTTGTGTTGCAGTTCACTAGTTTCATTTTTATGAAACAAAATTGAGGTTCTGTGATTGCATGTCATTTGGTGAGTTACGAGGCTCATGAGCCTTTCTGAGGTTGCAAAGCCTACAGAGATAATGTTGAAGGACCGTGTAGGACAAAGACTGGTGCAGCCTTTTTGTCCCACCTTCCCAGAGGCATCCATGGAGTGAGTTGTCTCCTGGACTGGAGAGAGCTGGTTGGAACAGTCTGAAAAAGAGTCAGGGAGCAAGTGAAATATTAATGAGTCCTAAACTGGCTCAATGAAAAGAAACTGAGATGGACTCCATGAGATTTTAGAGGGACAGGAGTGAGGGGAGGGACCTTTCTCTTTGTTCTCCCTTTTCATCTGTGGGACAGGGGTGATTCCCTCCTCCCCATACCTGCAGACCCCTCTGCCTTCGCTGCTGCAGCAGCTTTTGGCTGCACTCAGTGCTCCTGCTCTAAAGCACGCACTCTGCCTTTTACCTTGCCACTGACACCTCTCCTATACATCTCTCCATGTATCTTAGGCTAACATGAAGGCTGAGCTGCTTTTACATGTAATGAGGGTGGATCAGGTTCCTTCTCTTCAAGGTCAGCATGGGATCCAGAAACTTCTGCGGTGGAAAACATGTTCCTGCCTCCCCCAGCCTGTGTATGAATAGATAGATAGGCTCAAGGATTCCTTCCCATTCCAGCTGCGGGTGAAAGGGGCTGTCTGTTACCTCTCGCAGGACACACTTGTAGGTAATTTCCTGTCCCAGTTTACGCTGTGCAAGCATTTAGCAGTCAGATACTATTTTGTGAGAACAAATTCTAATCACAGAATCATAGAATCATAGAATGGTTTAGGTTGGAAGGGACCTTGAAGATCATCGAGTTCCAACCCCCCTGCCATAGGCAGGGACACCGCCCACTAGACCAGGTTGCTCAAGGCCCCATCCAGCCTGGCCTTGAACACCTCCAGGGGTGGGGCCTCAACAACTTTTCTGGGTAACCTATTCCAGTGCCTCACCACCCTCATAGTGAAAAACTTGTCCTAATATTTAACCTAAATCTACCCTCTTCCAGTTTGAAGCCATTCCCCCTCATCATATCACTACATGCCCATGTAAAAAGTCCTTCCCCAGCTCTCCTGTAGGCCCCCTTTGGGTACTGGAAGGCTGCAATAAGGTCTCCCCGCAGCCTTCTCTTCTCCAGGCTGAACAGACCCAACTCTCTCAGTCTGTCCTCATAGAAAAGGTGCTCCATCCCTCTGGTCATCTTCGTGACCCTCCTCTGGACCTGCTCCAACAGGTTCATGTCCGTCTTATGTTGGGGGCTCCAGAGCTGGACGCAGTACTCCAGGTGGGGTCTCAATCTGCACCTATCAGTTATTTCACTTTGCTAGGGATAAATATTATTTAGGAGGTTAGGTTAGTCGCTTCTGTCATCACACAGCTCTAGCTAGTCTTCAGTTTCTTACCACATCTTTCCAATCTGCACAGTTTCTCTGTACCACCTACGAAGTTTCTCGACTATGCCTTATTCAAAAGACTCTTCTGTCCTTTTTCTAACTGTGTCAGTGGAAGCAAAACAACCTATTTGTAACTGACATTATAGCTTTCCTCTTTAAAAAGTTTGGGACTTCATTTGACCCCTTTCATATTCTATTCCTAGTGCCATAATCTACAATCATCATAGATTATTTCTGGTCTCAAGGTCAAAGGATGCTCAAGTTTGAGAAGATTAATCTGAAACCTACATTAAAATGATTGTTATGAATCCAAAGAAAAGAGTGTCATGAATTATTTTAGAATCATAGAATCATAGAATTGTCTCAGTTGAAAGGGACCTCTAAGATCATCATGTCCAACCATCAACCTAACACTCCCAAAACCACCTCTAAACCATGTCTCTAAGCACCAAGTCTATCCATCTTTCAAATACCTCCAGGTATGGCGACTCCACCACTTGCCTAGGCAGCCTGTTCCAATGCTTGATAACCCTTTCTGTGAAGAAATTCTTCCTAATATCCAATCTAAACCTCCCCTGGCGTAACTTGAGGGCGTTTCCTCTTGTCGTATCGCTTGTTACTTGGGAGGAGAGATCGACCCCCACCTCTCTACAACCTCCTTTCAGGTAGTTGTGGAGAGTGATAAGGTCTCCCCTGAGCCTCCTTTTCTCCAGGTTAAACAATCCCAGTTCCCTCAGCCGCTCCTTGTAAGACTTGTGTTCCAGACCCCTCACCAGCTTTGTTGCCCTTCTCTGGACACGCTCCAGCACCTCAATGTCTTTCTTGTAGTGAAGGGCCCAAAACTGAACACAGTACCAGAATTTGTATAGAAGAAAAGTAAACAGCATAACCTGGAGAACTTATATCCCATTTTGACTGCACTAACACTTTGCCTGGGGTGAAACAGCGTAATGGTTTAAGGTGCATCTATCTACATGAACACTTTTGTTCTCATCAGGACTATGACTTTGGAGTGAACCTTCTGATTCACATAACACGTTTTGGTTCACATTGCAGAGCAGTGGGAGAAGATGCAAACTGGATTCTTTTCTGATGAAACTGAACTGGAAGATACATTCCAGCATTGCACCCAACATGCTCCTACTGTTACTGGGCACTAGTCCAGTGAATCAGACTAGAACTAATCCAAAATTAAACTCCTGGAACTCATATAGCATAGATGTCAGGTCTTGTTAATGGTATACAAAATGATAAAAAAAGAGTAAATTGTCTCCTGGCTGCTGACAAATTCACATCAAGTTAATTGAATAATTTCAGATACAACCACTTTTCATGGAAATAGTGAGGAAGTGATTAGGCTCATAAAACTGCCAAAACAAGAGTGTGCATCTTAGCTATATTGATCCAATAGACCAGTGATTAGATGGCCAAATGTGAGAGATCCAACTTTAAACTATGTCACTATTTGATTTAAACCCATAAAGCTAAAGTGGTTTGGTTTTTGTTTTTTTTTAATGAGGCAGTGCATAAAGTTGAACCGTGGTCCAGTGTTTTTGCATGCCCACCTCAAACAAGAAGATTATCTGACATAGATCTACTTGCGCCTTTCCTCTGAGGTTCACAGGAGAAACACTTTTTTATTTTTTGAGAACAAGAAAAAAGAATTTCACATTCTATTAAACTTGAAACTTTATTTTCACTTTTAAAGTACTGAAATACAATTATTCACATAGCACTATTCACAGGACCTCATCAGATCTGGCACTCAGTTCCCATGTTCAGATCATCAGACTAAAACACTCAGCAGAATGGAAGCCTGTCTGAGAAAGATTACTATTACTTGTCACTTTTATGGAAATGTGCCATTTTCTTCTAAAAAAGGGGTGTGCTTGATCAAGAAAGCCTGCCAACTAAAAGTATATATTTATAAATACATAAATCTTGATCAGCCATAGCTGGGAGCTTATTTCTCTGAGGGCTCAACACCCAACAAATGACCAATTGACTATACTGTTTGAATAGCTGTAAGATGGGAGGAATTATTTTGTACTGAAGGTCATATTTTATTTATTTCAGTTCAAGGGCCAGTAATTTTCCACAACTAATATCCTGTTTTTAAAATATCTTTAAACGATCTCTCTAAAAATAAAATCGTATACTCACACATGTCTTTCAGTGGCGCTTAACTTTTGGAAAGACTTAATTTTAAGTTTGTGTCATTGAACTAGTTCTTTCCACAGATATTCTTAGGAATTTATCCTAGGATAAAGATTTCTTGATTATTCTTTATTTCTTTATATTTTCCTCCAGATTTTAACACTCTCCGGATCTTATGATTATTTTCTTATAATTTCTACAGAAGACCCACAACTTTGACCCCCAAAACCCATGATCAGAGAAATATATTAACCAAATATGTTTTCTGCATTCAGTAATTTTAGACTTTCACTGGACATTTAGTCACCAGCGTTCCCTTTCTCAGTCATTTTTGTGGGAAATTAACGCTTATGAAGAGTGCTGTCCTGTTTGAAATAAATAAGAAACACAAATAGAATTCACCAGAAACGAATCAACACTCCTTTAGGCAAAGGAGGGAAAGAGAGAGCCTTGCTACCAAAAACTGTTTGCAAGGTGTAAGTTTAAGAGGGGCCAATGCAAAAGGTGAAGATAGATGCATAGTGAAATTAAGCAATGTCATTTCAGGTAACTGTGTTTTTAGGATAGGATGTGAGAAATATGAAGGCAAACCTACAGTAGGAGCTTTCAAAGGAGGTAGAAGGAACATAGAAACTGCCATATTGCAGTAGGGAGGCCCCAATGACTATGGCTATGGAAAGGATGGGCAGGGATTGTTCGTGTCAACAGACCACTTTGCTTCCACAGCCACAGCCACAGGAGAAGCCATCAGTTCAAAAAGAAGTTGCTTTGTCAGCTTTTGGGCCTAAGAATCTTCATTTAATTTTAGAAGCAACACCACAGAGAGAAAGGCAGTATACATTTTGTTGCTAAAGTGTAACTCAGTATTGACGAGGGAAAAAACACACCATCAACCTTGTTCATAAGAACCACGTTTTATACAATCAAATGTATCTTTGTCTTTTTTTACTGAGGCCACCACAAGATGTCCCATGTCATTTTAGAGTATTAAACCTAGCTGAAAATGGGACTTAGCCCAAATATTTCACACTGACCTCTGGACAATAAAACTACAAATTAGCCTGTTGTAACTGTTAAAGTTCTGGACTGGATTTGGCCTGGAACAAATCCCTAAAATGTTTGGTACTCTGCAAGTTGTGAATTTGAATAAAAAAATGTATTTGCTAGACTGTATTAATTTTGGAACTGTATTCTTTATAAATTTGTAATTTTAGTCTGTGGTAGTTTGAACATAGAAAATACAAAGCATTTAGGAAGAATAAAAAGTAATAATCAGTAACAGTTTTGAGAACTGGTTTTAATTTGGATCTTCTCCTTAACTCAGGCTGCCCTTCATCCCTGGGGGTCCACACTTAACTGACCCCTTGGTAGTAAAAAGCTCATTTAAATTTCCTGGTCTTTAGTCTACTGTACAGGCTCATAGCAACGTTTGTGATGCTGCATTGACCAAAATGCCTGAAAATGCAACTCTTTTTCAAGTTGAAATTCCTCACTTCTTTCCACCTTATAAATAGCATAATATTTGTGTCTGAGTTCCCTCTATTAAAGATAATATTTTCATTAACACCAGATAGTGAAATGTGATTCTAGCCCTCACTGGATATTTTGGATTAAATTCCCTCATAATAAAAACATAATAAAAATTAAATGGGAAGTGTTTGGACTAATTAATAATTATTTCCCTTTTATTGGAGATAACTTGCTTTTAGGCATGCATTTCGGTCTCCCTCATACCTCCCCCACCATTTCCTTCTTTTTCTACGAAGTCTCTTCATACGGATGATTTCTACAGTTAAATAATAAAAAAAAAAATATTGCAAAGGGATTTTATTTGTAAAGTTTGTTTCTGTTTTGGAGAACAGGCTTATGATTTTGAATCTTTGGTGTGAGGATCAGGAGATATTGGTACAATGTTTTCTCCTGCCAAAATCTGACTGGCATCAACAAGAGCTGGATTTAAATTTTATAGGGGCCACTACAAAAACACCGTCTCTATCCAGAAACCTGGGAAAATTATACAAACACTTCTGCTGCTCAGTGAGCTAATTTTCTAACCCAACAAAAGCAGGTTTAACAAACCTTGTTTAACAAACAAAATTTTCATCCAAGGAAGAAAAAAGCACACTTAAACAAGCAGATAAACAGAGTAACAATAACATAATTCCTAGTGGATAAATATAACTGCTTAGCAGTCTTTTTTTTTTTTTCCAGGGATACAATTATTTTAAAAATAGCTACCTCTTAAGTGTAACACATACAAAACCAGGTATGTCTTATGTCTCTCTATTTGTTATTTTCATTTTTTATGTCTTTGCCCCACCCAGTGCAAGACATCTTTTTCTCTTATGGCTTCTCGCCTCTGGAGTTCTTGGGTTGTATCTGGTGTCTTGGTCGTGAAACTTAAATAGGCACTGAATGCAGAATTCTTTACACCTTAATATTAGTCAACTACTAGTGTTAAGTCTCAGAAACTGTAACGAAGGCACATCTCTTTATTGACTGTAGAGGATGTTTAGATGTTTATGCTTTATAGCATAATTTGGATATCTATACCTATTTAAGCAGCTAAATTTAGCTGAGCTAAAATCTACCTGAATTGCTTAGGTTTATCAAGAATGCAATCAGTGTCCCCAAAATACTGACTATATATTGCATTTTTCACCAGAAAATGTGATTCCTAACGACAAGCCCGTTTCTTCCAATTGGCAGCAATTAGAGAGCACCATGAATCATGCAATCCTTTTTTCTTAGTTCATCAGCTGGCTATAAAAGTTAGTTTCAAGGTCCAGAAAAATTGAATTTACTTGAATAACAACTAGCCACCTGCTTCCTTTCACAATTACTGAAATGAATATGCAGCTTTTTGCTGCTTTCTAAACCACATGACTACTTTATTTGGAACAAAAAGAACAACTGCAGGAATATCAAGTGAAAAATGCTGAACAGCTACATATCATTTCTTTCCTAAAGGGCTAATTCAGCAAATAGAATATAGAATTAGCATTCAAGAGATCTAGATTCAATTTCTGACTCTGCTTTTGTGATATTTCTTCATGTTATTTCATTTCTTTATGTCTGAGGTTTCCCATAAGAAAAAACAGACATATTACTTTTCATGTCACCAGTATACAGCAAATATATTTCTTCAAGTATTTATGGAATCTAAAGATATCAAGTCTGGAATACAAACACCTTTTGGATAAACATTCATCTTATAAAAGTGTATACATGTTTAAATTCAAAATACTTTACACATTGCACCGTAAGACTAATTCTTCCTATTCATATATTCCCTGCTTAAACAACCACAACAGAAACAAGCTGAATTTTAAATAAACTGTGTTCTTTCTGATTCAAAAGTTAAGATAATCTCCTTTCCCAGAAGCTTGAAGCTCTTTAGAAAGTTGCAAACCTAAATATTTTAAAACTTTTCCTAGGACTGTCATGCAAAACTTGTGGAAATGAAACAACTTGGGTTTAAGAAACATCATTTTTCATGTAAGGGAGGCAGATGTTATTAATTATCAAAGTAGAGATCATGCTCATACTTCACAAAAGCATAAAAAAAGTAGTAGCACTGTAAGTGAACCATAAAATTACAGTGTGTTATTTCTGTTAGAGGTGGTAAAACTAACCTCATATTCAATAAGAAGGAATGTTACTTTACCTTTGAAAGAAAATGTTACAGGAAAAATCTATATATAACTACATCTGTCAGTACTGTTCATCTGCAAGACTTTTTCTTTTGCGTTGTTTTCTGTTTTTATAATGGTACAAAACCAACGAAGTTTGCAGTAGAATGGAGTGACAAATTGCAGCACAGTCCAACAAGTCAACGTGATGTTGTTCTACTTCACTGGCTTCCTATGTGAATCTGAATGACCTGAAAAGGTCATTTTTTTTCTCCTTCCTTCCTCCCTTTTTTCAGCTGTTTGACAGAACATTTTTTATGACACACCTGAGTCTGGACTAGTACTACAGTCCCCAATCTCAAATGCTGGCCTATAAGTAGACAGAAGCTATTTTCTTTTATTTTCTTTTGCACTCAATTATCTCCAGGATGTCCAAGATATCAAATGTATTGAAAGAAAATTTTGTTAGTCCTTCTTCTCCCAGTATCTGTTATGAACCAAGATACATTTCTGAGACCAACCCATATGCCTTTACAGTTGCAGTCCTTTATACATTGTGTGATAAATTTGACTTTGATGCTTATTTTTGTATTAAATGTGGACCCTTAGTACAAGGATGATACAAGTTTTAAAATTCTGCAGGTATACCAGAACAGTAATTGTAATAATAATCCATTTAACACAGCACAGAACTTTTGAGCTTTTCTTTTATTAATTTCTATAGAAAACCAAAACATCTGATAAATACAGAGAAAAATGAAAGCAGCTAAACAGTAGAGTCAAACTATACAACTTTTTTACTGCTGACATTGCTTTTGATTTGTCACAGAATTCACTTTCTAAAATTGGAAACTCTCACTCTTTAGCTGGCAGTTACTCATATTTGGAATAAATTATATCACCATATGTTTTAATTTTTCTTAATGATTCTCTCATATTGCTATTTCCTTTCTTTCTACAAGACCATTTATTTCAAAGCTGATCTTCAGCATTTGACATTGAAGATTCAAATCTAAATTTATTGCATGAGAAATTATAAGCCAAATGAGTAGATTCATTAACCTCTTTAATATTGCACATATTTTTTAACATTGCTCACATGAATCTTTATTCATGTAAACACTCGTGTCGAGGGTGTACACAAGTCTTCTAGTTGCAAATTCCACAGAATATTAATTCTGCTTGTCATTAGGTAGATAAGTAAGAAACTAATGATTAGTATAAATGAATATTCATTCCAAAAAATGCAATTTTCTAAAATATCTGTTTTATTTAATTTAAACATTAGTAGTAATTGGAAAGCATTTAAACAGTGCAGAGTCGGAATACAAACCTGTTACCCAATAACCCATCAAATTTTACAGACCTGCAGATGAAATTTCACAGATTTCAAATGCCCTACTTGTAACTTTAAAAAAAAAAAATTGTTTTTACAATCTCTTTTTTCCTCTGCAAATGTGAAACCTGCTTTTCCTGGTTACGTAAATAGACCGTAGTGCTCTCTAATTCTAGTTAAAAATAAGAATAAAAATAAGAAAAAAATAGAAAAGTATCTGAAGTAACATTATATTTAAAGTTTTCCTAAGATGTATTATACACTCTTTGTACAGGAAACTGCTATGTAGCAAAGAGATCTTCTATGTAAAGAGAGTAATCAACCAGCTGGGGACAAATTTCTTCAAATTACTTTGTGCTGAGATCTTTTCTAAGGACAGTCACCCACCTTCCAGACCCAGTAGCTGACTTGGTAGAGCTTTTGAGATCTCCTTAGCTGTGGAGATAGTGTGATATCACAGTGTCTTGCGGAGTTTCAGCTAGCAAGAACTCTGCTTGGCAAGGTTTCTGTCTCCTTTTCACACAGTCTGTAGTGCGCAGCCTGATGTGTGGCAAACGTGCTTCAGTAATAGTCCTGTACATTCTCTTTTCTTGTATTATGCCCAAGTAGATACCCTTCTACCTTGGGGTGAAACATTAAGTTAATGAGAAAAAATGAAGTCTGAAAAACTATGGAACAAGTTAAAAAATAGATCTTTCTTGATTATGGACCAGTGCCGCTTAGAGTGAAAAATATATAGCTTTCTTTTATTTCTGATCATTTCCATGCTTAGGAAGTTGAAAATGCAAGTATCCAACCAGGCAGAAAATTTCCACATGGTCCTTGAAAATTTCTCAACTTTTATGTTGAAGACCCTTAAAAGCAGAATGCTTGGTTTCATTTCTGTCTTTCTGGACCATGTCTTTTAGTTCAGATGGACTCCAGATTTCTGGTCTACATGTGTTAACTCTTGACATTATGTGAAATTATAGTCCAATATTTTATTAGGCCATTGGAATAAATTTTTAAAAATATATGGAGTTATATGGAATATTTCATCTTTGTTTTTATATAAATGGCACTGTGCTATTTATTCAGTGACATAACATTTTCTGTTTCTCAATTCTGCTTCATCAGCGTCATTTAATATTACTTTGAATGTTTCTTTGCTTTTTAAGCTGTATAAAACACTAACAGCAATGCCCTGTTGCCTTTCCTCTCTCTGCTTGGGCTGGCAATTTAATCAACAACACAAAAGAAGGGTGGTTTCATGAAGTTCTTGCCAATAGAGAGGGCGTTTCCCCTGAAATGTAGATTCCTCCCCTCCCACTTTCTCAACCAGCTCTCCCAGGAACTTTACAGAGTTGATAAACAGATGAGGGAGTGCAGCAGGAGGAAGAATGTCTATTTGCAGCTGGTAACAACTGGGCATTTAAAGGAAGAAGAGTCTTGATTTGTCAAGATTTTTCTCCCCACCCTAGTGAATAAGCACTTCTTGACCTAGAAGCAGCAGTCTAACCTAATGGCCTAATTTCTATGAACAGACATTATAGGTGGTTGCTCAGAAAAAGAAAAAAAAATTCGTGCAGAGTTATCATAGCAAATAGTATAGTGGATGAAACTGGTAAGTAATAGGACCTGTATACTCTACAATGATACTTGTTAGACTTCTAGAAAATCAAAATTCAGTTTTTAAAGTTACTTGTAGTGAAATAAAATATGTTCAGAGTATGGCTGGATTACCTGGGTCTTCATGACAGCCCAATCATTTGTTCAAGGTACCAAAGTAAGAAGTAAACTTTTAAGGAAAGAGTTAGACAAAGACAGAATCACATTGGTGCCCCTTGCAGACGCAGTGATGTGATTCTGGTCCATCTCGTTATAGAAAGTTTCTGATAAAATGATTGAGTAGCATCCTCAACTTACATAGGAATAAATACTTTCTAGAGAATGCTAGAGCATGGCTGTGCAAGACCATGTACATTAGTCACTGACTAATACACTTCCTAAAATACAACAACTATTACAGCGAATCACACTTGTCAAGTCTAGAATTTTTTCCTCTACAGTGGTGGGAACTAGACAATTCAGAGAAAGATGCAAGAAAATTAACGGGAAGAACGGAGGATAATCACAGGATAATATTCCTGGCTCCTTGTTTGATAAGACTTATCAGCCAGAATAAAAAGACACTTTAAATGTATATTCTCGTATCAAAGAGGAAAAGTCAGTCAGAAACTGATAGTCCTGTCTCTGTTACTTGTATCCAAAAGGTTAAAATTACTTTTGCTTTATAGTGCATTCTCTGATAGCTGAAATGCACTGATATTTCCTTATTCTGTTAAGATCAGTAAAGAGATGTTTCAGAGACCAGAAGAACAGCAAAGATGAATTAGTCGCTGACAAGAAAGACCTTTACATTTATTTTTATTATATTAATGATTTTACTTGGCTGTGAGGTCACGTTCTTAGGCAGTTTTGGTCTGTTGATCGTCTTAAAAAAGACTGCACAATCTTTGGGTGAAGATAGAGAGAAATTTTTAAACTTTCCAAAAAAACAGTCCAAAAATATATTGCCTGCTAAAACTGGCAAAGTAAGTATCAAGCTATGTCACCTCACCCTGACCTAAATTAGATCCTTATTCACAAGTAGGCCCATTTATTTCCCTGAGACTATTCCTGGACACAGGTGATACTCAGTCTAATTAAAGTCATTCACCTGTTTTTCAGAAAATCCAAATAAAGAGAGCCTGAAATGGTATTCAGTGATTGCACACTTCTTACGCAGATCCTGAAAAGAGTCCTGTTGGCTGCATGATTCCTTCAATTTTTCAATCTATCCTACGAAAGTTGAATCATCATAGAATCATAGAATCATAGAATGGTTTAGGTTGGAAGGGACCTTGAAGATCATCGAGTTCCAACCCCCCTGCCACAGGCAGGGATACCTCTCACTAGACCAGGCTGCCCAAGGCCACGTCCAGCCTGGCCTTGAACACCTCCAGGGACGGGGCTTCAACAACCTCTCTGGGCAACCTGTTCCAGTGCCTCACCACCCTTAAAGTGAAAAACTTCTTCCTAATGTTTAATCTAAACCTGCCCTCTTCCAGCTTAAAGCCGTTCCCCCTTGTCCTATCACTACATGCCCGTGTAAAAAGTCCTTCCCCAGCTCTCCTGTAGGCCCCCTTTAGGTACTGGAAGGCCGCAATAAGATCTCCCCGGAGCCTTCTCTTCTCCAGGCTGAACAGCCCCAGCTCTCTCAGCCTCTCCTCATAGGAGAGGTGCTCCAGCCCTCTGATCATCCTCGTGGCTCTCCTCTGGACGCGCTCCAGCAGGTCCATGTCCTTCTTATGTTGGGGACTCCACAGCTGGATGCAGTACTCCAGGTGGGGTCTCACGAGAGCGGAGTAGAGGGGCAGAATCACCTCCCTTGACCTGCTGGCCACACTTCTTTTGATGCAGCCCAGGATATGGTTGGCCTTCTGGGCTGCGATCGCACATTGCTTGCTCATGTCGAGCTTTTCATCAATCATCATCCCCAGGTCCTTCTCCACAGGGCTGCTCTCCAGCCATTCTCCGCCAAGCCTGTATTTGTGCTTGGGATTGCCCCGACCCAGATGTAGGACCTTGCACTTGGCCTTGTTGAACTGCATGAGGTTGGCTTGGGCCCACCTCTCCAGCCTGTCCAGGTCCCTCTGGATGGCATCCCTCCCCTCCAGCGTGAATCAAGTGCTGTTAATGCGATGAGAGACTTCCAATATTTGCTCTGTTACTTCCAAAGTTAAGATGTCAGTAAGGGCTGTGTATTTCTTTAATATCATCATGAGCAATGAGTAAAAACAAGACAAAAAGAAAGATTCAGAGAAATTATGGCTGTTTATCAATAGGATTTCCAGTGCTATTAGTAAGACTTTGCAAAATGAGAATAAAAATATCAAGGATATTTTTGCGGTGAAAGGCACAATGAGAATCCATGACAACAAATTTGACAGAACAATTTAAATAAAAATAAGGTCACTATTCTTTCTTAACACCATCATGCTGCAGATTAGGAAGACATGTTGGATTCCCCACTTCTAAGTCCTCAAAATAAAACTAAGTGCATTTTGGAAGCTGTGCCTTAGTCACATGGAGTTACATGGAGTTACTAGCTTACATACAGGAAAAACAAGATTATTTTAATATTGAATTAAGGCTGAAATATATATATACAATATTATGCAAGAGGTCAGACTATAACACTTTATGACACTTAAGGTATTTATGAAAGACATTCTCATCAGAGACCTGTAACAGGGTCTGACATAGCATGTGTTTGTTCTCTTCAAGGAACATGTCAATACTTACCAAGCTGGAGGCAAAGCTTTATGCACAGAGGTTGATCTCAGGCCTTTTATTCTCCAGATATTTTCCAGGTTGTTAAATCCCTTTTTGATTCCCATGAGGTATAAATCAATATTTAAACCTACTTCTATTTTTTTCCCCTTAATCACCACAAAGGATTTCAGCTAAGGCTCTGCTGTGTCTAACAGTGACCATTATCCAGTGCAACATTCCTGATGTTTGCAATGACAGTTGACTTTGGCTTATCTGACATATTCTTTCATTGCTATAGCTACTTTCCAGGAACCTTGGGTGCACTTGGCAAGCATCATGCATTATAACTATCAGGTCCCCTAGAAACAGTTGTGGAGGCACTGAGGACAGGCTGGAACTTCCTTACATGTGGCTGGAAAAAGCTGTTTGTTTCCTAATGGCTAGCATAACCCCAAACAGAGTACAGTTATAATGGTTCTTTTATTAAGACTGATTTATGTAAAATCTGATTTATGTAACAGTCAGCCATCCTTCTGAGGAGCTTAACATCCAAAGGGATTGTGGAATACAAAGCCATTCTTTGGCTTTAAGGTTGCTACCAGCAACATGTAATAATAGACTGTAAGTCAGATGGAAAATAGAAAAAAATGATTACATACTCAAGGCACATCTCCTCTCCAGACAAAACTTCTTCTTTTTTTAAAATTTTTATTTTGTTCAGAATACGGATCTTAACTGGTTTTACTGATATTAATCGTAATGACTTTAAAGCTATGAATCACATTATAATTGTAAAGTCATAACACAAGATTCACTATCAGGACCTAAAAACATAAAAATGTACAACCATGTGTATCCAAAATGACAGCATTCAAAATGTGCATTGTTTTATTTTTAGGACTATGCACACTGAATATCAATCATAAAGTTACCAGTGTTGTGGCAGTTGAAAGCCAAAAGATTTTTTTCCTCTTGTATGTACATTGGTATTTCAGATTTTTCTTATTTCCTTTCTCAAGCATCTGTACTATTCTTCATTTGTTTCTCTAAAAGCTTCCTCAAAATCTAGAAATAAAAATCTTTTGACACTTGTAACTTGCTCTAAGTCCCATCAAACTAGTGTATAACCATTCTCTGCTGAAAGCTCCCTGATGTCCCTGTTCAGCATCAGTTAGATTACTTTCGACATGAAAAAAGGTTTTAGTAGGAAAGCATTACAGCAACACTCTATGGAGTGCCATGTAGCCGCCACCTTCTTTTATTTAGATGACTTGATTTTGTCCCATTTAAGTTCACTACTAAAAACATTAAGTAAAATCTCTATATGCTACCATTAGCTCTCAAACTAGGGCCAAATAAGTTAGTAATGTGTTGACACATGAATGTGATAATCATAGTCAAGGTTACTTTTTCTGTTAGATAACTGAAAACATTTTACTCCATATTGAAGAAAGTAAATGTTTGGTTTAATATACCAATGTAGCATTAAGACAGTGATTTACTGACTGAGTTAACTCAAGTTGTTCTTGACTGATAAAATTAACTATCAACAAGCTAAAGTTCTTGGCACATGAAGATATTAACTGTGTCCCAGTATAGTCTTTCAATGAAAAAACACAAAGAATGAAAGAGAGTAGAGAGCCAAGATCCATAAATATTGTATAATAAGGCCTGTTCATTTGTTCTTTGTAAAACTTTTACAAAAAAATTAAGCTCCGGATCTGGGAAGGAAATGCTGCATTGCATCAGACAAAAAATGTGCCCTTTGTTCCTACTTAATCTGGACTCTCTTCTCGGTTTTGGGCGCTGATTCCTGTTTGTCAGTGTTAATCCCCAATTGTTCCTACCTTAAAAGCTATCTGATTGAACCTCTTCCTCAATCACCCTCTAACAATTGGATTGATTCAATACATTCACGCAAAGAAGATGAGAGAACACATGATTTGAGGAGAAATAACAAGTGTTTTTTTTTCTTGTGTTTCAGAAAGACACAGCAAGTAATTTCAGATATTAAATACAAGGCCTTTTGGGCAAAACACCAACTTTTCTACACTGTAATAAGTAGACTTGCAAAACATTTCCTACCTAAAACGTACAGCCATCATTTCCATTTGACAGCTTTAGATATGATCATATTTCTGTAGGGAATTTGGAACAGGTGAGGAGGTTGAGAGAAATTGTTACGCCGGGACTGAAGGCAGCACTGTTGACAGAGGTGGTCTCAGCACCCTGTTTCCATGAATCTAATGGAAGGCAGTATATCATATTCTGGTGGTGCATAATATATATTTCACATTACCGTAAGATCACAGAATCATAGAATCACAAAATCACAGAATCTCCTAGATTGGAAAAGACCTGTAAGATCATCTAGTCCAATCATTAACCTAACACTGACAAGCCCACCGCTAAACCATGTCCCTGAGCACTATATCTACACGACCCTTAAATACCTCCAGGGATGGGGACTCCGCCACTGCCCTGGGTAATGCATTCCAATGCCTGATGACCCTTTCAGTAAAGAAATTCTTCCTAATATCCAATCTAAACTTCCCTTGGTGCAACTTGAAGCCATTTTCTTTTGTTCTATCTATTTGTTACTTGACAGAACAGGTCAACTCCCACCTCTCTGCAACCTCCTTTCAGATAGTTGGAGAGAGAGATAAGGTCTACCCTGAGCCTCCTTTTCTCCAGGTTCAACAACCCCAGTTCCCTCAGCTGCTCCTCATAATGCATGTGCTCTAGACCCCTCACCAGTTTTGTTGCCCTAAATCGTTAGGGTTGATCAGTGCAAGAGGGAAAGAAAATATGCTAACCCTCCTCCAATAACTTTGCTTGTTCTTGGTAAGCTAATATTACTTAAAAATTTATCCTGGAGTATAGCTGGAGAAGTCCATACACTCATCTACAGAGGTCTTTACATTTTATGTGGCAGCCATAACGGTAACTATCCAAATAATCAGTGTTAAAGTGTCGTTCCCAACTGCCAGAACTGAGAGTTTAATTTTTTATAAGAAGAGTTCAATAGGAATTGCAATAATCATGGCCATTTTTAATATAAAGCTAAGGCCAGACACAATTTTAAGTTTTTCAAGTCTTGATAAACAAGGTCATCGGTAGGAAAGTATGTCTAAGTTTAACTGTTGGGGGAATGGTTAAAATGCAGTGTGCTATTACTCTGAAGGGGGTAGAAGGGGAAGGAGCAAAAAGCAAGAGGGAAGGAGTAAGAGGAACAGAATAAAGTATTTTCTCTTTTAGAGTTATGGCATCTTTTTTATCTCCTCATGTAGGTGATTGTGACTGTGCTGCAAAAGCTCAATTAGACATGAACTGTGATCCTTTGGGGTACTGTACTGATGTTAAACTGAGATGAAGTTCTCTCTCCCACATAAACCTATTTCACTTTAGAATTTAATATGGATGAAGCAGCTTTTATAAACCTTCCAACTGAAGAAACATAATAAGATTCTGACAACTTTACCAGCAAGTGTCGTTTGCAATTACATAAATTTAGAAATTGATTTACTTTCTCATCTTCTAGAACCAATATGTAGCTGAGAATTCTAGGTGTTTAGGATCAGGTCTATAATGGCATACAAAATGAAAAATATGGGCTCTTTTCTTGATATCAGTAGCAACTGAAATTACCACCCAAACTGTAGTCCTTCTTATGCTATGTGCTCTACAGATACTTGGTGAAATACTGATCCTGTAATGACTGAAATTTGCAAAAGAACTGAAAGAAAGAAAATGTCACAAATCTTGAATTTACATTTATTAGTTTATTTATGGCTTCAACTCTTATGGAGAAAGGTAAGCATAAAGCAGGAATGGTTTAGCAGGGGTAGAGAAGTAGCATTGCTGCAAACAGAAACTAGAGATGAATTTTTTCTCACCTATGTTTTAACATGTAAAATTTAGATTCTAGTTTGACATCCCAAGGTGCCTATTGAACACTGATAAATTCAATAAGAATAACTTAAAAATCACAGACAATCAGCACTCAAAATGAGTCAATATTTCTTTTTTTGTTAAGTTCTAAAATATTTTTATTGGCTTTAGTTTTTAACAGTACTAGATATTGCTGCAATATAGTTCTATTATCTAAGTTTCAAAAGATCATACTATGATTTTTCAGCACAACCTATGACTCTTACTGAAGAGATCTGTTTGCAGAATTTTAAAATTTATTCTGTAGAACTCGTACCTAAAAAGGCACAGATTAGCTTTCAAGTTAGGTGAAAAGAAAATGTTTAAAGATACATTTAAATATATCAGATGGATCTGATTCTGCCAGTTGCTCCCTGCCCTGAGTTAACTTATTGAATCTAGTGGCACTAATTTCAGATCTGGGGAAAGAAATGTGCTATTGAGCACATATATTAAGTATGACTGACGTGTTGTGCCATTCATATACAAAATACATGTACAGAGTGACATTGTGATTTTCACTTTCCTTTTTCATGTTTCAAACTTACTCTTAAACTTTACAACATTTGAGAAACTTTCAGTGAATTCAGGGCATTGTACGAAGGTATAGGGTACACCGAAGCCTCTGTTCTCTAAAACAAAATTCTGCTTGTAGGCTACAAGCACCAAAATTGTTCCTTTGGGGTGGCAAGTGTTAAAACAAAAGCTATGTTAATGGCTGAAAATGTACCAGTACTTAAATTCTCTTTCCTTTGCTGTAAAACCGATCACGGAGTCAGGCCAGTATGTTTTTCCATATCCCTATAGACACAACTACTGCATTGTTAACATTGGTAAAAATCTAAGCATTTGTTGCCCTGCAAAGCTCTATTTGTTGAAGATCCAGTAAAGTTCAAATAATTTTCTTTATCAGTCAAACAGGGCTGGCTACACCGGGCTAAGTGTTTATTACCACCTCCTTTCACTCGTGCCAATTAGCACCTACCAGTGAACACAAAGACAGATGGTCATTGCCAATAAGGGCTTTCTGGCAAGAACTTTCCTTTCCTAAGTAGGGGTTGGGGGGGTTGGGGTGTAGGGAAGAGGAGTTGTATAAAACCTGCTTTGTGTTTTTACAGAAAAGGACCCAGCAAGAAATTTTATTATGTTATCACAGCTAGTTCTAAAATTCTGCTTAAACAGAATAAGAGTTCCATTCTTCATCTTATTTTTGAAACTTTGCATAATATGAGGCTAAATGGATTCAGCTCAGGTACCTTGGAAAACAAGGAGATTTGCAGCATTGTTTCTGACTGCTTTCCAAGTGTAAGCAGTTCACAAAACCCCCTATTTTTTAGATTTAGAAATGAAACTATTAATCCTGCAAAAAACTTCACAAATCATTACACCGCAAGTAGAACTCTGACCCACTCATATCAGTGAATTTATCTCCAGTAATTAGTTGCTATTAATAATAATGAGATATAGCAACACAAAGTATATTATACCAAATAGAATTACAATATCATATAATTACAGATATTCTGAGAGATATTATCCTTTGAGTAAGAACAAGATGAGCTAGATTTGTGTGACAGAGCCATAATTCTTAAATCTTTACTGAATTTCACTTAATTAGTTGCTCCCATGCCTATATTTCTTACACTGGTATGAAGACTCCTTATTACTCTCCTACCTTTATGTTCACAAGGCTTTTCTATTCTTTCTCCAGCCGTAACTGCATTTCAATAATGGATACAGTGATCTAGCATATAGGCTGTAAAATCTGAGTGCTCTTGGGTCTTTGGATAAGAGCTGCTACATGAAAGATTGTCATTTAAATAAACCACCTCTTACCATGTTCTCTAGCTCAGCATTTTTTCTTCATGTCTTTCTACTTTTGCCTTATCTGCCTTAGCTGATAGTTTGTCAGAAAATAGTGGTATGGATTAGAAATTAAACCCTTGTCAAGTGGTGGAGGTTAATGGGGCACAAAATAAAGATCATATGGATGGAGGGAATGAATGTGTAGCAAGTGCATTATTTTAATGGATCCCTTTTCTACTACAGTTTAAAAATCTCTTGTTATAAAGGAGTCAATGTTGCAAAAGAGTTGAGCTCCTCAAGATGGAAGAGAAGGAATGTTCATTGCTGTTTGTATTTGATAAGTCATCTATGAGAAATGCAAATATTTGGAGGAACTTAAATTATGTACTGATTGTTAAGAGAGTATAGGCTTGTACTGTTTGCAGTCCGGTGGAGTTTCTTTTCACAGTGCCACCAAATAACTATATAGAGTTAAAGTAGCATAAAATCATTTTTTGTGTGTACTGTCTTTATAAATAAGGCCCAGTTAGAAACGAGATCTAAAGGGTGCCTCAAAATCCTGTACCCCTTTTTTTAAGAGTGACCCTCATTGAGACTTGCTGTAAACACTGAAATCCCTACTGAGATTAGAATATAAACTCCAAAAATGAAAATGTTGTTCTGTAGATATTTCACTCTCAGGATGGTATGGGAGGGTGGATGTTAATACCACGACTGTGGTAATGTTGTTAGGTAGTTAGTAGCTATTTTGATCCTGGTATTTCTCACTGCAACTCCTTAATTATGTTTATGTATTTACATGAGGTGACATGTACACATTCAGTTCACAAAATATTTTTCCCCCACGTAAAGAATTTCAGGTTCTTGTTAGGTGAGAGATTATGCATAAACATTCTTTGCAAAACAGACTAGCTTGAGCTGTCTGCTGGAGTTGTTTTTAAGCACTGCCACAAAAGTACTTCTAAAGCACATGGCGTGCTCTGGTATTTAACATTTTATTCCCATTTGTAGGGTGAGAGATAGAAATTCCTTAGTTTAGTTTAGTTTGTATTCTTCCTCTTGTCTTTATTTTATGTCTTTTTTACCCCCTTCATTATTTTAAAGACATCTTAGAGAGCTTCTGGTCCTTCAGTGAAATACTCCAGTCTTGGAAATTTGACCTTTTATGTGTACATTGTAGAAAAGGAGTAGATTCATAGCCTTTAAGGCCAGAAGGGACCATTCGATCATCAAACCTGACCTCCTGTATAACACAGGCAAAAGAATTTCCCCTCTATTGAGTCCAATAATTTGTCTGTAAACCATCTAGTAACAGGATGTTATATTTTAAGGGTAGTTTAAAACTGTACAGGTCTCATTTTAAATTTCCACCAGTGGTTTCAGTTTATCATTCAAATAATATTTATAACAGAGAATATATGTATGAATATTGCCAGTACTTTATATAGATCTTTGGCTAAGTCTTAGTTTAGTTTATTAATCCATTGGTGAAACGTACATTGCTTTGCATTTCGATGGTTACAAATCTGTCTTAAAATTCTGCAAATTAGAACCTGTGCTGCCATTAGACTAAATCATTCCACGTCACTCACAGATATTCACTTGCACCCACATAAACTATCAAGTTTAAATTCAGGGCTTATTTGTCAGTTGTGAACAGTGCATAGTTTCTGCCAGATTCATCTTTTACAGTCCTGTACAGTATGGAAAAATGAAAGGGTAATATTAAATTGCCAGTTCACGTCTATTTACATCACATATAGCAGCCTTTATCTCAGCTTTATTCAGCTCTGACTCCTCAGCTACTTACAAGTTGATGGGAAAAGTTACATTATGCAACAACTGAGACATGCTGTGGAAACAGGCTCAGCATAAAAGACCAGCAATAAGAACCACATTCAAATTATACAGTTAAAAAAAAAAAGCGTGAATGCACACCAAGTGCTCTAATAAGTTACACTGCAAAATGGCTTCTTTGAGAAGAACAGGAATAATGGCTCTCATGGAGGCTTCAGGCAAAGTCAAACCCTACTCAAACCTCTTAACCAGTAAAAAAAATGTGAAGGAAAAGTGCAATTCCCCATCCACAGCTGCTGTCAAGTGGAAGAAGGCTTTTTCATTTTCACAGAAATGAGTAACACTCAGACTCACCTACTGGTAAATGACTGCTATAGAGCACAGAATGTGGAGACAGATATATAGAGGCACTAATTTTTAACATCTCACCAGTTAGAAGAGAGATTGATAGCTGCAACCATGTTGAATAAAATGTAAGAGATGTAATAGATGTTATAAGAAAGACACAAATCAGACAAAGCTGACATATGGTTCGCCACTGCTAACTCTGTGGTTGTCTAAATGTGATACAAACCAGGGAAAGTCATCTCTGGACATATTTGGAGCCTTAAGCCACAATTTACTGTTTTGTCAGAGATGGCTGAGAGACTTCGTATTTGTCAAGAAATAACAGATACGTGTGCCGTCTAACTTCTGGAGAAGGACTGGAGATTGCCTGGAAGCTCACCATCATGTTAGGGATATTCCAGTGCATTTGGAGTCAAAATCTCCAAAGAAAGGGAAATGTGAATATGATATAGAAGGCATATTAAGAACTAATTTCCTGAGGAGTTGGAGGGACATCCCCATTTTTAATGGGAATCACTATCAAGCATTGCCAGGTTAACTATGAGTAGTGTTGGCATATTGCGTCACAGACTCGCTACTGTCTTGAGCACAGATGCAGAACAAGGACCAGGTTCATAAAGAATCTGTTAATACAGTATTTTGTAAGCAGGCAAAGAGGTGCCTGCCAATGCACAGAATCAAAGGGGAGCCATAGGAGTGTAGCTGAATTCTCCCAAGCTTGAGCTCATGCATCCTGCCTTTTGTCCTGTTGGACTTTGCATGGCTGTGGGCTGGCTTGGACCTGAGGGAGGTACAGCCTCACAGGCAGAGTTTGCTTACCTCTGCCATTTAGAGGTAAATGCCATCCAGACATGTTTGGCAAATACAAAAATATCACCTGAACATGCTCACTGTGGCCTTTGAAGGCACTGGGGAGATACGTTAGAAGCCAAGATGAATCCAGCCATGAAAGGAGAACATTTTTGAAAACTGAATGATCAAAAGATTAGCTGAGAAACATTCCACGGCATCTGCAAATCACACAAACCTCTGGGAGATTCAGAAATTCTTAATCAGGAAAAAGAAATGAAAGCTGGCAAAATCATCTTACTATGATTCAGTGATTAGATCATAACTGGGAGATAATTCTGCCATTTGTAGCCTACAAACAAGGGAGCAAGAAAACATAGTTAGGAAACTCAGCAAGGCAATATTGAAAATTGTAAAACAGACACACAATTCTAGACTAGCCATTCTCTACTTCTTTTTCAGCTCATGAGGTGTTTTTTCAGACCATAATTAGAAGAAGAAAGAGTGGAGTGGGGAGAAGAATCAGGATGGGCAGCAAGAAATACATATTTGAGTGAATTTTACTTTTCCTTGAACTTTATTAATTTTCTTCGTGCCAAGGGTTTACCAAGTATCCAAAGTAAAAGATATTCTACAGTGCCTGAAGTTCATTTCTGAACCATGCAAAAAATCTACAGATGCAGATAAGGAAAAAGATAGGGGAAAGCTGCTGAAACAGAGTGCAGTCTCTTAGGCACTATTTATATTCTTAAATAACAGAACAGATAAGCAAGATACTGAAAATTAGGGAGAAAGGATTCAAGAAGTCTTTGAAAAAAAGAATTTTGGGAGAGTGTGCATGTAGGGACAACACAAAGTATTTCTTCTAAAAATAAATACAGAAACAAAATATGAGTTTCAGTAATAATTATGCTATTAACATTTAGTGAATGGTAAATATTAAATGTTTAGGAAAAATGAGTAGGAATTGAATGCAGAAAATATTTTTCAGGGTACAAGCATTTGTAATTCATATCTGCTGCCTCTCCCAGAAAGAAGATAGTGCCTGTAGAAGAGGTGTAAACTCCTGGCTCAGAGCTGAGAGCATCTGGGAGCCAGAGTCTAGGAACCATGCCTTTGCGAAGAGGCAAGATGTAGCAGAATATGTGCTCATTGGTGTTGTGCCCCTGTGAGAGACAGGGATTCCCCAGCCAGCCTTTTCCATAGTATTTCTAGGAACACAATGGAAACAAGAGCAGATTTCTCACCAGAGGAAGGCAACTGGCTGAAATTTACCTTCATGTGGGGCTCTGCTGGGTTCCTGAAGTTTCTAAATTTAGCCAGGTTCTCCCAAACTGCAAGCATGAAAGAATACTGAAACATAAATGCAAATCACCTTGTTGTATCTACTCACTGCTGCTGGAGCTAGAACACAGGATGCCCTCCATCCTTAAAGTCATCTCTGTGAGCTCTTATTTTTCTTAGGATCTCTGGTACTCCAGCCTTCAATGAGAACTTCCCATGAATTGTTAAATGTTGCTGTCCTGATGGCTTCAGTGCTGCCCTGCTGGGGGGAAACTCTAGGTGGTCTCAAATCACAGCATACATGTGTTTGATCATAACCACTATCTTTCACTGAACTAGAAGTGAAATGTGAAATGCAGATGTGAGGCTTAAACTTAGGTTAGTATTATAATTGAAAGGGTCACTGCTGAGGTGCAACTGGCTAGGAAGAAATGCCCTATCAATCAGCTTGCCATACTCAAAAGAAATTTGCTTCAAAGTCTGTGGGAGAGAGATATAGTATGAATTTGGCCTCTAAATTTTAATATGTGGCTTCTTGCACCCAAGGAAAAGATAAGCACATTTCCTTGCTTAAGTAGAGGAATGTAGAATAGAAATTCTTACTAGGCATTGTCAAGTAACTCAAGGTATAGAATCCGAAACCTGGGTTCTCATCTCCATCCACCTTAAGTTCATGTGCAGGGAGTCAGGCTTTAATACACAGAGTTCAGGGTTATAACCCCTTTTCATGCTTCTCTGTGCACTGCAAATATTCAAGAGAAAAGAGACAATTAAGATATTTGATAAAGTTACATAGAACTTTGGAAGTTTTAATGCTGACAGACACAAGGTCAAACAAGAGATCAGACACAATGACAATCAGCAGAATGCAAAGGGGTAATTAACATGGAGAATGGATCATCCAAGATGGGACCAGAAACCACAACTGTGATCATTCACAAAGTGTTAGACAAGCACTTTAAAGCAATGGAAACATTAGCAATGTGTTACTGGGAACCACTGCAGTGGACTGCATGGCCTCCTTCTGTCTCAAAGCATTACTGTAAAGACTTGTAGTTTAATGCTGAAATAAAAAAGGAAAAAAAGGTTAACAATGTGATGTTAACACCTGGAAAATATATATTAAGCAGACAGATGAGGTCTTATATTTGTATTATTTGAAGAAACGGAAGTAAGAAAGAGGCCTGAGCACAGTCCAGGAAACCAGGACTCTTCAAGGGTAGCCTTGTCTCTCCCAGAAAATTTTGGTTTAGCTTGGAGAAAAATCCTAATTTCTTTGCCCTACTTTCTTACTCCTGTAAAAAAAAATTAAAAAATAATATTTGTCTGGGTTGTAAGAGGAATAAATTAGCAGCAAATGTTGAAAGCATTGAAAAGATGAAGTTGTTACTCAAGGGAACTTCACGGGGCCACTAAGTTTGGCCACAACTTGATGTGACTGAATGCGCAGTTTTCAACAACAAAACTCAATTACTGAGATAGGTATGGTTTACTAGCTTTTCACATAGGCTAATGCAGTTTCCACTCCTGCTGCTGGGCAATTTATGGAGAAAAAGAAATCAATATTGAGTCTCAGTTTTCCTGAATAATGATGACATAATGGCACTGATGAAATCGAAAAGGTCTTTGAGACCTACTGTATACAAAAGGCTGGGTTGTCACCATAAACTTTGTAGATTAATATAAAATTCTTGTTCTTTTTTGAGGCTTTGGGGGCATTTCATTGTAGCTATAATACTAATTATATTTATATGTGAATATAACCTTCAAAGGACTAAGTCCTAAAGGACTTAGGGTACTTTCTTATACATATTTATGTGCTGATTCTCTTGCTCAGTACATGTACAATGACTGAGTGCAACCCAATATCAGAGTTTTGTTAGCCTTTCCTTCAAGGAATAGAGAATTGCTATGAACAATGTATGAATGCAGGTTTATGATGCCTAAGGATATAAAAAGGATGAGGGATTTTCACAGCTGCAGTGAATTTACTTAGCAAAAGCAAAAATTTGTTAATTTGAAACGTGATGGAGATTATGTAAGTGCAACATTTCTTCCTGGCATTGTGATCTCATCCATGCTGCACCCATAACAGTTTTAGTTCCTTGATCAAAGTAGCTGGTGATCCCTGGAAAGGCAGGAGCTCTCTGAGTATTAACTAGGCTGCCATAGTTGGTGTAGGTAAAATCTTACGGCGGTGTGTATAGTTCCCTGAGGATGGCTTTTTTTGCTCCACCCATCTCTGTACCATTTTGAGAGTCACATGCTGGGGTCTACTGGGGCATCGGGGATGTTGCATTCCCAATATCTGTTCTTCAAGGTGTAAAGTTAAGATGCTGCCATGTTCATTAAGTCTTTCTTACAAATGCTCCAGCAAACTGAGTTTGTACCCCACAGACATAGAAACGTTGCAGTAAAATAAGGCTTTGCTGAAAAAAATTGAAGGTGTTTGCTGAATAATAGGTACCTGATGCCTTGTTTTCACAAGAAAGTTTTTTTGGTGTAAATTAATATAGACATTTCTGGCACATCACCTACTTCTAGAGCTGCACTGTTCACATTGGGAGTTAATGTGGGATAACTAGTGTTCCGTAAAATTACATCCTACCTTACTGAACACTAACTTCCATTTTTAGACAAGACTGGAAAGTTTGAGATTTACTCGTAAAAAGGGTTTTGAAAATGCAGTTCCATCTGACGTTCTTGTGAAAAGTAAATATAACCTGCTATACAATTAACAGTGACTTGTTCTTGGCAATTCCTTTTAAAACAAATGAATTACTAACAAGACGTTGGGTATCTTGTCTGCAGAGATTTCTATTTTTATCTTTTGCTAAGCATAGTTTGAGTCTTGGCTTTGTAATTAAAAAGAAGGTGACATTTTGAGTTCAGTTTTCATGGAATCAGCAGGCGTTGCAGGCAGCTTGTAAAACAAGGGAAAAGTTCTTTTACCTTTTCTTTCTAACTCTATATGACTTTGATCCCATATGAGCCAGAATTATGGACCCAAGCATAACCCCAAAGTCAACAGAGCCATAAAAAGCTCACTGCAAAAACATTGTCCATTTTCTATCCCCATTATTGCTCACAGGTAACCTCGGGCCACGTTGCATAGTGTGTGTAACTAACAATCTGTGGTGTAGCTGTACTCTGTGGTGGGCCACCAAACTGTGACGATTAGCAGATGCATTGTAATGAGTGTTGGTTTCTTCCCTTCCTTTCATTTGAAAAGAAATCCAGAAATCCAGGGGTACAGAGCCAGGCAACAACTGGGGGGCACTCAGGAAGAGACCTGGGAGCAAAGAGTGGAGTCCTCCTACCTTTAAACATGGGCTCAGACAGAGGCTGTTGGTGGCAGTAGTATCAGTTTAATTTCTTTTCCTGTAGAGCAGCTGTCGTGGTGGGGATGGACATCCCAAAGTCTGTGCAATGCATTCTGCAAGCTGATGAGTGTTTTGTTGTACTTTCTACTACTACTGTGATATGATTCATACCCCACCTGACTAACCAGGAAAAACTACAGGCTGTGGAACAGTGATGGTTTCTGCAGAGAATCAGTGCAGTTATGTTGGGATAAGTTCCAAATATAACCCAGTTTTTTAAATGAAGAGACATTTTTCAGAGACATGCTTTCAGGTGGGTTTTGCTTTGAAACTGGAGAGTTCCTGTACACCCCAAAAAATATTACTAGATCTGTTTATCATAAATCAGGGCTCCTTTGGCCCTCTAGGTGTTGGTAAGGAAGTCTATTGTCTGTTAAAACTGTGGAAGGAAAATACCGTATGTGTGTCTCGTAAACCTGTGCATTGATTTTAGCCAGGTCTTGGGGAACCAGCATAAAAGTGGTGAGAGGGATGGAGCACCTCTCCTATGCAGAAAAGCTGGGAGAGTTACAGTTGTTTAGCCTGGAGAAGAGAAGGCTCCGGGGACACCTAATCGCAGTCTTTCAATACTTAAAGGAAGTTTATAAGAACGACGGAGTGACTTTTGCTAAGGTTTTAAACTGAAGGATAGTAGATTTGGATTGGACAGAAGGAACAAACTTTTTACAATGAAGGTGGTAAGATATTGGAACAGGTTGTCCAGAGATGTTGTTGTCGTCCCATCATTGGAAGTGTTCAAGGTCAGGTTGGTGGGGCTTTGAACAACCTGATTTAGTGAAAGATCAGCAGAGGAGTGGACTAGATGATCTTTAAAGGTCCCTTCCAACCTAAACAATTCTATGATTCTATGAGTCTGTGACTTTCTGAATTGTGCCTGATGAAATCCAGGCATGTAACAGTTTTTACTGTGACTAGGACATCTTATCTGTAACCCAAAATACTGAGGTCAAGTTTTGACACTGAAGAAATTAAATAGGATGTACACTGGATTTCTTTGCTCTAAAAAATCTCTAGAAAAAAGAAAAAAAAAAGGAAAAGGTAGAAATAAGCAACTTCCTTTTTTTTTAATTGAAATAAAGAAAATCTCCCTTATAAATCCAAAAGGCATAAATATATTACAGGCATTTTCCAACTCAATAGCCATACCATGTGATCATTAATGAGGCACATATATCTCACATAAAGCTGTATTAGGGTCAAAATGATTCATTCACAGATTGCAAGAATAAAATTAGGTAGGAAATAAAAATACCTAAATTAAATTAATACCCAAGATTGATGAATTACTTAATTGCTTTATAAATACTGTTTTATTACCTTTTCCATAGCATATGACAGAAATATGAAATATAGGCTTTGTGATATGAGACAATACCTTTAGAAAAAGCTACAGAAAGCAACGTATTTAAACTTACTCAGATTGATTCCCATATATGCAACAGGAAAGTAAAAGGTTACCAAATTAAACAAGTATGAAGTTAAAAACAGATTGGGGGCATAAGATATCCAAGATATAAGGCAACTGAGACCTTTGGTTTAAATCACCCATGTTCAGGTAAAATGAACCGTCCATTGACTTTGCAGACTTTAATTTCATTCCCTGTTCAGAGCAACTGGGAAATGCACCTGCTTACATGTACTTTACCATGAATACATTCAAAAGGTTTATTACAAATTAAGTTTGTTCTATGTAACTACAATTTGGCTCCATGCATTTATTTTTCATTGTTACTCGGTACACTGTACTTTGTTTTAACAAATGAAGAAATCACACTTCTTTTTTTCTTTTTTGGCTTTGCAAATCATTATTCAGCTGACAGTGATCAAAGACTGAAAATTGGCCTGTTCCTAAAATACAGCATGAGTCATTGGCCCAATGCGGATGTAAGCGAAGGCATCTTAGCCTCTCTGTTTTCATACAGAGAAATATATTGTTTTGCTGATGCTAGAGATGTGAACAGCAATCAAGACATACATAATCTCCTACAGTGCAATAGGAACCACGTTTGTTCCTAAAAACAAATATCAGATACTTTCTGTAGGGTTTGTCACTGCATGGGAAGTTTGGACACTTGTATAATTTGTGCTGAATATAGAATATCCTCCATGAATACTGAACTTACCAAATCATTTGCACTTTCCTGCCAACGCAGTGTGAAACACAGAGGCCCATTACTTTCTTATTCACATAAACCCTGTTCAGGTGTCATTACAGCATACACAGTGTAATTAATGCTGTTCAGATTTGGTCATCAACGGCAGCAAAAAACACAGTAAGAGTGTAGAAAGTTATGATAAATGAACCATTACCACACCTTATACTGAAATAATTCTCTGTACAGCTTATCCCAGATCCAGCTGGTTGTACTCCAGCTCTAGCTATGGGATTTCTACCAAGTCATGGCTCAGTTCAGGCTCAAAATCCTGACACTGAACATCGGCTACATGCTTGGTCGCCCTCTGGCTGTGGTTTGGAATAAGCCGACTAATTTTGTAGGATGGGAAACTTGTAATATAGGACAACTATCCATACTCAAACTCTACCAGAAGGAGAATTAATAATATTTTCAAATTTTTTTTCACTATACGTGATAGAGATATCTTAAGAATGTTGATACTTTCTCAACATTTGATTAGACTTGCTGTATTCTCATAAAAGCCAACCAAAATGAAGACATGATAATTCCAGGACAATTAAAAAATCAAACACCACTTCTCTAAAAATAGATCAAATGTGTAAACCTTTGGTTATTTCTGAATTTCTAGTTTAAAAAAAAAAAATAATTTTTTTTGAATAGAGCAACAACCTTCTTTTGACCTAAACCCATAGTTCCTGTCCAGAATCAAGATGTTCAGAAAGACTTTCAGCTTCATGTGTGAATGAAAATGAGTTACAGTAAAGCCATTTAGAATTTTTCAGTTTGATTAGGAAACATATACTAAAAGTGTTTTCATTTTGATACAGTAATTTGCTGAAACACCAATAGTAGCATCATTTTTTCCCCCAAAGCAGTTTTAGAGAAGAAATACTATCTACTTTCTCAGACATTGACATTTTAAGATACTGTTACGCACTGTACTTTATATTAAAGACTGTATTCTAGAAATATCCAGCTGACACACAGAAAAAGAAAAGAAACTAGGGGTCATTTGAAAAAAGACCACTTCCCGGTAGGAGTTCTTGTAAATCTCTTGTGAAATGAGATTTATATTGTCTTGCCTGATACTAATAAGACATAATGAGTAGAATTTCTGAAAGAGCTATTGTAGTCTATCTGCCAAGTGGAAAACTGTACGTCCAAAGCACTAATTAGACTGTTATCATAACTTACACAAATTGTGAATCCAAACTGAAGGAATCTACTGGGACTAGTAGACTGCTCCTGGTCTCCTGTTCACATAAATTTAACACTAATGACTATGCTAACAGAACTCCTTTGCTGAAATACAGGTCTATGCCACATGTGCAATTTTAGCTTCAGAAGGTACCTTCAAAAGCAGGAGTGAAATGGTGGGAGAGAAATTCTATTCATTGCAACTGGGATCAATTAACTGGCTTTGTTCTTGTCAAATCAGTATGATATGCATTTACATGTGAAATGTATTTTTCAATAATGTTTTTTCAAATAACAAATTAATTAAAATGAGACTTCCTTAAGCAACTTTCTGTTGAATGAGGTAATAGATGTACTTAAGAATATATCTCTCTTCATGTGTGTTTACATATATGTACATGTGCATGTGTATATACATGTATACAAACATATAGTTGCACTTCTCAGAGATATGTATGTATGCATATGGACACATACACACCGAGAGAAAGACAAAGAAAGGGAAAAGTGATAGTGCACAGACTTCAGATGAGAGACTTTTATTTGAAATGTATTGATAGCATACTTTGAAGTAAACCTATCTAGACCTTTCCCTTATAATGAGCTCCCTGAAGAAGACTACAAGGCTTTTAAAATCAATAAAAGTTACTTTTTTATAAGAAAGAAAACTAGAATTTGTGAACTCTTTTTATACAGAGGAATATTTTAGAACTCTCTTTATCCAAGGAGTACAGAAAAGAAATAAGAAATACTTATGCATCAACTTCCCCTATCCTCATGCAACCTTGCAGGTGGAACTTCACTTTCGTATGATATTGTAATTAACTCAATGATCTTTGGAATGCAGTAAACTTTGTATGCACTCTAATCCCTAGGTAGTTTCTCATTTTGTTTCATCTAAACGTTGGCTAATCAGTCCCTGTTTTTCACAGCACCTTCATCATCTCTGAGCCACGTTTCCCCAGTCCCACATTTACAAGCTTTTGCCTGTCACCTCCTGAAGTCTCTGATGCTTTCTACCTTTGCCCCCAGGTGATTCCATCTCACCTAATCTTCTTGAAAGAGGAAAATATGTGACCAAGAACAAATATGACACAAATCTCACCCATCATTAACACGCATAAAAGACTGTGATTTGGAGGACATAGTTTGCTGAAGACAGGAAAGGGCCTCAAGAAAGTCCTGAAGCACAGCCAAGCAAGTGCTAAAATAAATTATTGTAGCCACCCAAAAGAAAATGATTCTTTTACACACTATCAAATTTTCTTCCAGACAGTTTTTTTCGAAGTCAGTTAGATAGAGTTATTTCCAGGCACTGAGTTTAGCTTAAATTAGATAATGTGGTGAATAGACTGCACAATAAACCTTCTGTAGTCAGTGATCTGTCTGTGTTGGCTCCTCTTTATTCCTCATGAGGAACTGTTACTGATGTTACATATACTTCCACAGCTTACTTCAGCAGAAAATGGACCACAGATTGGTTCAAGAGTCATAGACTTTATGGGTTTTAACACTCCTGTATTTTTTAAGCAACCAGAAGGACCAGACGGCAAGATCTTCACCAAGTGGCATTGAGGCATTTGTAAGGAAAGAATAAATTATTCATTTGCTTTCATCAAAGCTGGCTTATTTTATTTTTAAAAAATTCACCCTTTTTCTGAAACACAAAGACTATGTGTATACTACCAGCAAAATGCTACAGAAGTTGTGAGCTGATGACCTCTTTCTCATGAGCTCAAACAATTGGTAGTGTGTTGAAAGAAGAAAAATTGTAATTGATTATGCTGGTGTTCTGACTGAGCATTAATGATCCCAGTTTCTCTTCCCAGTGTCAAGCTCTATTCTGAAAAAAAAAAAAACACAAACCAAAAACCTTTATTCACCACAAATCAAAAAGGAAACACAAGGCATGTGGGAGTAATGATTTAAAAATCACAGTGACCATACTAAAACTGAGCAGCTGCTACAGATGCATTGCTAGAATTTTTCTCTTGTCCTCGACATATATTATTAGGTGCAACCATAATCTTGTCAAATAAAGGATTGTTGTTTAGAATAACATCATGTTAATAATAACGAATAGTGATGGAGCACTGGCTAGCACCCAAAATTTTCAAGTTTACTTTCACTGCATAAGTATTCCAAATGCTAGTTGCTTATGTGAATATCCAAGATTCTTGAGTCTACAAATGATGGCTGGAAATCTAGTTCTTTCAATACATTTGATAATCTTTTTCCCCACTATCAAGCCAGCTATACCTTTGGGCTAGGCTTTCTTGAGTTACTCTTGTCATAGCTGGCACTGAAGAAATATAAAAGTGGCATTGATTTTGTCTTTAGGTTAGACATGGGAGTAAGAAGTCTACACAAGAAGTGTAGACTCAGTGTTTGGCACAGAAAGTCAATCTAGGTCTCAAGTCACAGACACGTGGAAAGTCATGGTGCCGTAATGAGTTACCCAATATAGCTGATCTGCAACAATGTTTCTCTTCAATCTCTTAGCCTGTGACAAGTGTGAAGTGATTTACATTTCTTTGGTCCTCGAGAAAATATGTGATGAAAGAGGATAAGGATTATTTGAATTACTTCACATTTGCCACAAACCAAGACAACACAAAAGGACAGTTACAACACGTTGGTCGTTATTCAGTAACTTGTTATCTCTGTGGGAACTTGTCCATGTGTCTAAGCCCATAACTCTCTACCTCTTGAAATGAGATAACAGTGCTTCTTCCTCTTTCCTTTTCATCTTAGGTGACTGTAAATTCATCAGGTGTAAGGGGGTCTCATAATAAGTGACTTATTTGTTGAAACTACTTCTCCTATATGAATAAAGGAAGTTATATAAATAATACCTACTTTTCTTTGCTCACTCACACAGATAAAAATACAGGACTGTTGCCAGCTAAAGATGTTTCCATTTGCAAACATTATCATGTGATAAATCACACACTGAACATGGGATACACCATCTTCGACACCGAATCTCACAGTTTGACCCTTCAACTTTATCAAATTTTGTTTAAAGCTCTAACTTCTTCAGGGTCACCCTGAAGAGAAATTAATGCACAGAAATTGAAAATTTCCTCCCTAAAGTTATCTAGCAACCCGAAGGTAGAGTAAGAACTGGGTAAAATTTTCAGCCTAGTTCTCTGCGTAGCAGATACTGCTGCCCTGTTATATGTTAAGTATATGCAAACAAAGAGCTATAACAAATTTTGTGAAAGGAATCTATTTGTTCTCCAAATACTTTTAAAAACATAACAATTTTGCAATTTACAATAACAATTTAAAGTTTCAGAACTTTCTTATTGACTTATGAAGTATATCAAGAGCACATTGGAAGCATAAGTGGATTTTCCTTGCATAAAATAGTCTCTTTACGCTATTTTTGTAAGCTGTGGCTAGTCATAAACCGTTCAGAATGGAACAAGTTTTTCAGATTGAATCCAGTCAAAGGAAAATGGCAGCAGGACAAAAGACAACTCATGAGCAGAACCTTTCTGCAGTGGCCTCTTATGCCAGTCCAAAACGGCAAAAGCAGTGAGACAGACAGGAAGCTTGCCACATACCGTGTGCTATTCTTGGTGGAAAAATACATCCTGGCCTTGGCATCAAAATCTCACAGCAGTAAATCGCAGCTCATGTGTGGCCAGAGAGTCCTGGCTGCAAGATTAATGTGTTTTGGGAAGTCAGGTGAAAGGGAAACATGAATGCTGGAAACCTGTCAGAGCGATTTCAGCACCAAAGAAAGCAGAGAAGGGCTGGGTGACCTGAGAACAGATTTGTTTAACAGCTACTTCAGGAAGTGTACGGCCAAAGCATAAATGCAGTTCATATACTTTCACATTCGGGGGGGGTATATCACTTCATGTTAAGAGCAGCCAGTAATTTCCATCATGAAATTTGCATTTAGTTGGTTACAGTCTTGACAAAGCTAGTATTTTAAGGTGAACTTCCGCAAGCCTGCCATATGTTTTACCTTTTCTCTGAAGGTTTCAGTCACACCAAAATACCCAAATTAATGAAACGAAAACCTGTAACAGGCTGAGAATAAGTCTGAGAATAACACTGTGTGACTATGCTGAATTCTTACCATCCTTTTCTTTGAGGTCTTGTCTTAAGCATTCAAAATGATAGGAAAAAAACATTGGGATATGACTTTGAGCAGAGAAAAACCTGATGAGGTTCAACAAAGGCAAGTGTAGGATACTGCATCTGGGGAGGAATAACCCCATGCATCGGTACAGGTTGGGGGCTGACCTCCTGGAGAGCAGCTGTGCAGAAAGGGACCTGGGAGTCCTGGTGGACAACAGGAGGACCATGAGCCAGCAATGTGCCCTGGTGGCCAAGAAGGCCAATGGCATCCTGGGGTGCATCAAGAAGAGTGTGGCCAGCAGGGCGAGGGAGGTCATCCTCCCCCTCTACTCTGCCCTGGGGAGGCCGCATCTGGAGTATTGTGTCCAGTTCTGGGCTCCCCGGTTCAAGAAGGACAGGGAACTGCTGGAGAGGGTCCAGCAAAGAGCTACAAAGATGATGAGGGGATTGGAGCATCTTTCTTATGAGGAAAGGCTCAGGGACTTGGGGCTTTTTAGTCTAGAAAAAAGAAGACTCAGGGGGGTCTTATCAATACTTATAAGTACTTAAAGGGAGGGTGCCAGGTAGATGAGAATAGCCTTTTTTCAGTTGTGCCCAGTGATAGGACTAGAGGTAACGGGCACAAGCTGGAGCACAGGAAGTTCCATCTTAACATGAGGAGGAACTTCTTTACTCTGAGGGTGGCGGAGCACTGGCACAGGCTGCCCAGAGAGGTTGTGGAGTCTCCCACACTGGAGACATTCAAAACCCGCCTGGATGCCGTCCTGTGCAACGTACTGTAAGTGTCCCTGCTGTGGCAGGGGGGTTGGACTTAGATGATCTCCAGAGGTTCCTTCCAACCCTGACGATACTGTGATACTGTGACTTTTGTCTTTGGTGCAGACAGCTGCGGCAATAAAGCCACCACACACACATACAGGGGAAATTGGACTGAAACAGAAAGAGGCAAGGGGGTCTCTGGTGAGAAGAAAAAATGGGAGAAGACAGAGTGGAATCAGCAGGACCTGAAAGGTGCCACTTGAACCTTGAAGGAGATAAGAAGGTTGGAGAGGAAATGAGGAGCATGGTTTGAGCTATACATTTGTGCCTCGTCATCTTCTGCAGTGAAACCCAAGACAAAAATGTATAAGTATTCATTTATCTCACCCACATAAAGAATAACAACAATTGCAGACAGTTAATAAGTGGTTACCTGAGCTGGTAGACATGTCTGAACAATGAATCTACAGTTCAAATTTGTTAGTGGCCGACAGTGGTAATGTAATAGAGTTGTCATTTTAAGCAGTCTGGTTTTTGAACTGTTGATGCTACACATCAAAAAATCTCTGTAAATTATGAACTCTCAAAATTAGGAAATAAGAGACTTTTTTTTTTCATTTGAAGTATGATGTGGTCTTTAAATACATGACTAATTTTGCTTTTGCCAAAGGGCGTATCACATATATATGCACAAGACTTTTATTTTTCTTTACATGAGTAAATGTAACCTTGATATTTCTGTGATCATCAGAGGCAGTTTAAATAATCTTATTTTAACATAGATGTATACAGTCAATAAACATGCAATGCAGAAATGACCACTATCTTAATTCCTTGAACTATTATGAATTTATTGGCATTTGCTGGTTCTCACTGGATGGCACCACTTGGTGGAATGTCTGAAAAGCCATAGTTAGGAAAGAATGGCTATATTGTCTCCCCACCAAGAGCAAAGCAGTTGCTGTGCTTTTTCAGATGGCGCTTCACACTGAACCTAGTAAGCGGTCCTATCTGTTGCCACTAGCTCTGGTGGTGAACTATCCTGTCCTTACACCTAGCAGAGTGCAGAAACCACAAGTTATCTTTCTACTTTTCCCAGAACCTCATGTTAAACATGATACAAAGAATTCAGTAAATGCTTGAGGGTAAGATAAATCTCACTGAACTTTCATCTTCATTGGCCAGGGTCCCCTAGCACTGAGAGGTGAGGGAGAAGGTATCACCAGACTATAATGGGTGGTTCATTTCACTCATCTTAGACTCCTGTTTCAGAAGGGGATGAATCAGCCTTGGAATGACTCAATGATAGACCCCGATGAAACGGCTAACCTTAGAGAAGATGAGTCCTGTGTTACACTGCTTTACAGATACAGGGCTCAAACACAGTGCTGATGAAAAACAATGCAAATCCTTTCACAAATACGAGGTGAAACACTTTAACTTAAGTATTTGTAACACACTTAACCTCACATTCACCAGGAGCATACAGCACATGAAGGGTCAGTAACTCCAGTTTGTGATAGCCTCTAATTCATTAAACTTTAACATTTGACTGAGCTTAGATCCCAGTTCAAGTCTGCTACATAGATGTAGTAAAAAGTACTAAAGGGTTATAAGTCTTCTAAAAAGAGGAATTATGTACTTTTGAAATTTTTTTTCTCAAGTGAAATTTCTCATTCAACTAAAAATACTTCTCTGTAACAGTAATTCTCATATCTGTGTTTTCCCAAGTTTCTTATTTGCTGTCTCCTTTTCATGAGGAAATTCTGGTTTCCAAATATCACCACAAGGGTTGTTAATACTTTTATTTAATTGCGTATTTTTGATGCATGATTTCCCAAATGAGAATTCTCCATCACTGAGGATGAGAGAAAACACACAGAAACATTAAAAAATTTCCTCTCCAAAATTATGCTCTTTTGTACAGAGAGAATAGAAGACAAAACTTTCCAACTAATCTCACTGTCATGTAGATCCCAACCCTTTTTTCTCTCAAACCCTGCATAATTTTGGCTGTCAATTCAATTTTCACAACTTTTGCTGGAACTCTTTGACTAACAGTATTTTTCATTTATTCTGTTTCTACACACCTCTCTGCAGCTCTTTAACTAAGCCTGGGCAAGCCTGTCTCTTTCAACAGTTTGGCCAACAAAGGTAATTAAGAATGCTGTTCTTGCCAGCTCTCTAGGGGAAATATTAAGGAAAAGAAGCAAGAATAGAACAGTAAATATTTTCTCTAGCTGAAAAATTTCCACAAAAAGCACCTGCACAATAATTCATCTTTTTTGAAATTTCAGATCATTGGATTCAAGATTTTGGCAATGCTCAGCATCATTCGGAGGCAAGGGCATTTGTGCACTGCTCAGGTTAAAAATGAATCTCAGTCTTCTCAAAAGTGAGAAGTATTTTAAGCTCAGAAGCATCATCTTGGTTCATTCCAAATCTGTCCATGTCCTGTTGTATATTGGAAAATTATGTGGACTGAAATTTTATCTGCTTGATCAGTCTTCTCCCCAAGGTTATTTCTTGCTTAGCTATTAACTTGTTTTTTGATACTGTGTCTAGGTATAGTTTAATTTCTGCATTTAATTAATTCTCTCTTCTACATTCACCTGCTGTTCTAAATTATCTGTAGCTTTCCAGGCTCTTTCCATTGGCAGCTGCTTTACTATCTTTCTTTTTTTTTACACGTTTCTTTGTTTCAGGAATCCTTTCAATTCTTATAGCATCACAAAAATGGCTGATTCCTCTTTTGCTCTGAGGACATTCCTATTCTCTCTATATTCTTAATTATCCACTTTTTTTCCTCAGAAGAGAGCTTTGGCTCATATTTTAGACCAACAGTTTATAGGTGCTACTGTTTTTTAGCTTCTTCTCTGCCATGTTGCAGGTTTTTATTCGGGCATGCTACAGCCATTGCACCAATATAGAAACCTCTTGAACAGGAAAATTCTCATTGCAGCAGGCCTTACTAGACTTTGTCACTTTGGCCTGTGACAAAGGGACACAACTACAAATAAGAACCACTGTGTCCTTTTCTTGAGTATTTTTAAGGACAAGAGAGAATTTATGTAATGAAGTTCCTACATACACCCCAGAAAGCATCTGTCTTCTGCAACATTTTCTGTTTCTCAAACTTATGAGGTGCTACTTGGTTTATAATTCATGTTCTGGCACAAAGTGCACTGAAACTATATACATTTTAAATGAAACACATGTATGATATACAGTAATACATAGACTGAATGCTACACGGTGAAAAATAAAGTTCCCAAAGCACAAATTCTTCATAAAATATTTAAAATAACATAAAGCGATGCACTATTTCTATACACTACTGTGTAATTAAAATGTTAATGCTGTAGTTCATGTCAAAATCACCTATGTTGGAAAGCCTACTGCTTAATAACTGTGTAGTGGGTGCTGAAATACAAAAAGAAAGCTAATGAGCTGATGTTAGTGGGTTGCACTGTACAGTCTGATGGCCCTACTATTGTACCTACATCACAGGACAGTGAACTTACTTTTAGGTTTGAGGGAGAGTCTCATATTACCCACCTAATCAAATTTTTTTCCTTTCCAGAGTTTATTAAGACCAATATGGTCTCATGAAACATCTCTGTTACAAGAAAATGTCATTTTCATATGAAAAAAGAAAACCACAAAAAAATTAGAAGCTATCTCATCCTGTAAAAATTAAATTATATCCTTCATTCTTACAGAAAGTAAAATCAAGCCCTCACCATTATATTTTAGTCACACTGGCTTCATAGCATTTTATAAAACTTTATTGTATGGGGTCAAAGAGGAATATTTCTCTGTGGGAAGTTAACCCATTACTGCAGACGGTATGGATTGTGATTTGACGATTTGGCTGCAGCTGAAAAGAAGACACTAGCATCAGTAAGTCCCCTGTGAGGCCTGTTTACCTTGCTACCAAATTCCATCTTATCTTGGACCAGAGGGAGTCTTCTTCAAAAAAAATTCCAGATAACTATTCTACAGTATTCAAACGAGACCAAACTTTACATTTTTTTCTAAAATTGGGTCCAATGTTGGTGAATCCACCACTTCCCTGGGGACATTATTCTAATGGCTGATATGTTGGCAAAACTTCCATTACTCACGTACAAAAGTAAGGGCTTTCTCCTTAGAACATTAGGGTTTATCAAAGGATGAAACAGAAATTATTGAGCAAATCGTACAGAACAAAACTCACCATCATTCTCATTATCTCTTATATCAAGCCCAAATAAAAAAAAAAAAACAGTCATCTTTAACATAAAGGTATTGCAGCATGATTATATGTAAATAAGATTAAATAAACCCTACTATTCATCAGTGGAATACAGGAATGAAAAGAACAGAATAGACAAGAGCAATGTACTGTTGGATATAAAGGCCATAGTCACATATTCTTGGAACAGCTCATACACCCCTGTGAAGCAAGCCTTTGAAATGTCTGTGTTGACCTTGAAGGGTAATTAATATTTTGTAAATTCAATTAACTATGATATGAGGAAAAAAAATGTATGTTATATTATATGGTTAAAAGCTAATCACCATAAACACAGAAGCCCAGCAGAATGCAGAGGAACAATGTCAGGCTGAGAAAGCCCAGTAAATTAGTGTGAACAGGGCACCTGGAACCGCTTTCCTGAGGCTATCCAAGGAGAATGGTGAGACCTTTGTCCCTGGTGAGAGCCCACCAAGAGCCAAGGACACTCATTCATGCTCAGCCTTGCTGAACCTTGGACCAGGGAGTCACAACAGCCTCTTGTTCATTGAACTAGTGGATTCAGCAGCATCTAACATTTTAAAATAAAGAATTCCTAAATAATTAAGTCTTGAAACAATGACCAGCTAGCACAGTATTTTTCTAACAGACACCCACATTCAGAATCATGTGCTCCATTTTATTTTAACAAGCCCTGCTCTCTGCCTCCACCCACATAACATAATTAGAGAAATCTCTTGGAAATCCTCTCAGCAATAATATGACACGTCTTCAATTGGGCAAGATAATTTTATCTTGCACAATTGTCCTAAAAGGCTGTAAAGCTGCTATGTTGTAATATTAGAATAGAAATTTTGGAGAGGAATCAGGAGTTAGTGTTCCTACTATAAGAAAGCCAAAGGTGCATTCTGGTGCAGGTGATCCATAAAGATTGTTGAAAGGAGAAAGGGTGCCTTAAAATTCAGAATGTGAGAGAAGAAAAAACGCCTTAATATTTCCTTACTTTTTTTTCTGTTATGTTGCTGCGGTAGTGTGTTCACTGTTGGCCATTCCTACAAAACTGATAAATGATCTGACATTTTACTTCACTCATGTCCTAGAGTATACTCTTTGGCTTCCTCAGAAAGAATTCCTACATAAACACTGAACAACTCTGATTTCTTACTTTTATCAAATTCCTGAGACTTGAATAGGGAAAGCAAAATTTCACCTGAAGATGATGACACTATTATTGTCTTATGACACTTTCAGCAGAGAAGTGGAAAAATCCCTAATCATAGACATTAGACAGCTCCACGGTTTCTTACCAAATTATGATTGATACAGTGCTAGCTGGATGCAAACAATGGCCTCATTTCTCAAGTTTCTGTTGAACTGCGTTCAGCCCCACATCGAAGTGAAGCAAAGCAAATATCCAGTTATCCACAAAGTTTCCCTGAAACTTATGCTGGTTGACAGCAGGTCACTCAATAGCTAGGAACTGCCAGAAGATAATAACCCATACCTCACCACATAGCCAGGAGAGGGATGAGTCCACCAGCTTTTTCTGACCATGGATTTGCCAGGACAGAACATTCTCCAGTTCCTTAGGCAATATAAAAGCTGTGATGTTTATTGCTAGAGCTTCATGATATGCTTAAATATCGTGGACCAAAATGTCCCTTCATATACTTGATAATCAATAATCAACAAACTAACAAAACATTATCACTGATGAAGAGAGTCAAGCATACGTGTCAACCATAAACTAAAATTTGTGGTGCTGAAGCTAATTGATATAGGAGTGACCCCCAAATCTAAGGCTCTGGAAAGAGAAACCTGTAAGTATAGATACTAGCATGAATTTGGAATATCTTCTTGAACATTTTCAGATTTAATATCTTAAAAGTTATTGGGAAATAAATTGCAAATATCTAACAATCCAACATTATGATTGAAAATATTGAACTAAAATTACAGGAAATTCTCTTTTACATACAGCTTTTACTTTGTAACATAATAAATTTAATAACATATCAAATAAAGTACTAATTATTTATTTGAGGCCAAGCTTCAATTGTGGTGGGAACCATCATTATTAACTTCCTGACTTTGGTGAAACTAAAACCTATATGGGAATATATCGTCTCTACTTGTAAACTATCACGTTTGAGCTCATGAAAAAATTGAAAGGCAAAGAACACTGATGATGTTCCATTTCTTAATTAAAGCCACACAATCTTAAAAAGCTCACCAAAAGATCTTTGAACATAACTTTTTAAAGCAATGATGTGTCCTTGATCAACAAGAACATACGCATCACATTTAATGAATGATAATTGAGTTTATGTAGTTAAAAAAATATATATTAACATCAAAAAAGGGATGTAGACAACAGGAGAAAGATAATCTTTAATTTAGTACAACAGCAAGGATCTGAACCCAAACATCTTTACCTACCACCATCATTTGAGCTTTTTGGAACAAGTTAATGAATTGTATCAAAATCCAGGCCTTCTCTTCTAAGTTTCAGAGCTGGAGCATCTTTTCACTTTGGATGTAAGTTATGGCAGTTGTCAAAAAGAAGATACATTCAACAAGCAGTGGAAAAAAAAAAGTCAAAAGGGGAAAAATTGCCAAAGCAAACAATAATCTACATGAAAACACACCACAGTAATTCTGCATTGGCAAAGAAATATGTATAGTCTGTGTGTAAAGTCATTTTTTTATTCTTATAGTAACAGTTCAAGACTGACTGAAAGCAGAAACTAATTGAGTAACAGATTCACAATAAGATATATAAGGAAAATTCCATGCTTAAGGTGTCAACCAATAGTGAAGCTTTATTTTCCTTCATATTCTGTGCAACTTTATACAGTACTCTTTACATTAACCTCTCTGTTCTCACTATGTTCAATAATAGCACCTAAAATATTATTATTAAAGTATAATACTATATCAAAACATTTATAGCAGTAAATATAGCAAGCTAAAATACTTTATTACAACTTCTCAGACAATAACAGCTCAAGCTGTAAACCTGGAAAATAGCATAAGTGAAAGCATAAAAGTGATGACAGCCACACTTACTGGCTCCTCTGAAAATAAAGCACTAAGAGTGAGGTAGTTTAGTCTAGTAACTATGTGAGCTAAGCAAAACCTTACTAGAGTAAAACTGAGTCCTGAGATGTTTCACTCCCTTAGATAGTTTGGTCCAGACACCAAAAAAAGGGAGTAGAGAATACTGAGGTCATATGACACTCAGTTTTCCATTTCCCAACCTAAGTGCTTCAGCTCAGATCCTGAGGATAAAGCAAAATCCAGAAGACACCCGGGGCAAATCTCATTGATTTCAAGGATAAACTATTGCCAGTTTACAAAAAAGTTAAAGTATACACGGAGTCTGCAATTTTGGGGTATAAGTATTTTCTGCTTCTTTTAAGGCTTTTTATGGGAAGAATCTTCCTTTGGAATGTATAATGCTCAGGTTAAAAAAATAATTTTATCACTATTTTATGCCTTATTCTGGTACTGTTTAATGAAATTATTAAATTTATATTAATTTCTCCCCTCATTCTTGAAATCTAGAAAAAAGAACAGTAAAATTTGGCTACCTGTTTTGTCTATGACTGCAAAAAACAGTGAATGCAACCTGAGAGATACATGTTCAAAGAGCATTCCTGGAGAGACCATTCTGATAGTCACCTATGCATAAATTATGTCTCAAGACTATTAATATCGGACACACATTATGGTGCGTGGTCCCTGTATATTGACAGATAATGAAAACATTTATTTTCACAGCCAGCATTTCACAGAATCACAGAATCAGAGTCGTCAGGGCTGGAAGGGACCTCTGGAGATCATCTAAGTCCAACCCCCCTGCCACAGCAGGGACACCTACAGCAGTTGCACAGGACGGCTTCCAGTCAGGTTTTGAATGTCTCCAGTGTGGGAGACTCCACAACCTCTCTGGGCAGCCTGTGCCAGTGCTCTGCCACCCTGAAAGGAAAGAAGTTCCTCCTCATGTTAAGATGGAACTTCCTGTGCTCCAGTTTGTGCCCGTTACCTCTAGTCTTGTCACTGGGCACAACTGAAAAAAGACTATTTCACAGAAAATCAAATCCGAATGAGACTTCAGTAGTACACATCTTTTGTTTCCATTCATACTTTGAAGTTATCTTGCTAAATATAACATGACTGAAAGGATCCAGGTGAGAGAAAACTGACACACATGTACCTGCTAATGCTGGAAACTTGTATTGCATGTTGTTCCACTGCCATAACACGTGCTTAAAATAGCAGCTTTCCAGCTCTGGAAGACAAAGAAGTTGAAAAACAAAAATGGATGACCAAAAGTATGTACCAACATGTCAGAATATTTCAACTTTTGCTAAATACACTGTCTTTCATGAAATATTTATCAAATATAAAAATAGGTTGAAGCTCCAGATGTAAATGTACTCGTAAATTTTGGCAATGACTTGAAACAGTCTGGGACTTAAACCTAACAATTTTATGAATAGGAATGGGAAAGGATTGGAAAGTTAAATAAAATGACACTTTTAGGAAACCTTTAGAGGTTTGAAGTACTCACTAGGTTTTGGGTATATATTCACAAAAGAAAATCGAGACCTTTAAAGGCATGGGGGAACAGAAACCATTCTTCTTCAAAGGATGGAAAATAAGGGGGTGATTCAAGGGCCCTGCGTGTTGTTTCCATCTTCATCTGTGATAGTCTGGGCAGGACCTGTGCCCTGACACGCTGGCAGACACGTACATGTATCTGTCTTGCTGGATGATGAAATAACACAAAGTTCTTGCGCCTGGATTCACAGTAACGGAGGATTATGTGAAAGAATGTTGTGGGGTTTTTTAAACAAAGGACATGTAGATTTTCAGGTTAGAAACAAGAATAAAGAAAACAAATATGAAAGTTTACCAAGTGACTTAATTATTTTATTGAGTGAAAAAATGATGAATTTTATTATTTGAAGAAATATACAGCATTCAAATTTCCTACACTGGGGGTAAAAGTAACACTAGCTTTCAAACACTGTTTGCTTTTTTTATTACTCCTTACATATTTTTAAAGAGTAATGACTATTATTGGAAGGGATTGACATGATCTTTCCATATTTGTAAAGGCAAGCTCTCCCACTGACTTTGGCACAGGCTGTTTGTAGAGAAAGGATGCTGGGTTGGGCCCACAACAGCTTGCTTTTATTTAAGCTATGATTTTCATTACTGTAGCTCATGTTTGTCATCTTCTAGGGAGCAGTTTGTTCCCTAATCCTTTTCAATACTATATACTTAGGGTATGTCTGTTCTGTGGCTTGGATGTGTGCTGAAACATATGTAAAACTATCTGTGATTGATTTTATCACACACCTAGGACATGGAATATTGTGCCCTTAGACCTGCAGTATTTGCTCAGCTATGTAATGCTTTTGCCATTTTGTGCTGTTTACAGGTCCATGGGGCAGCTGGTTTATACCAGTCCCAATATGCCTACATGTCCTGAAATTACACCTTTGACTACAGGTAGACAGGCCAAAAGGAAAGTGCTGAGAGTTGCCTCAGCTTGGTAGTTATATCAGTAGAGATCACTTACATGAAACCACTGAGGGGTGGAAGGAGGACTTTGGCTGAAGCAGAAAGTGTCATTTGTCTCCCCATCTACGGGCACTTTGCACCGGATGATGCAGTTGGTGCAAAGACTGTGTTGGAGAGCTGGCTACCACCACTACAGCAAAGGTACAAGTGTCCCATACTGTGTGCCTTAGCTGAAGGATTGTGATATATCACATCATGTTACCTGATAATCCATTTCCAATTTAACAAAAGACGATGGCAAGATAGCTTACTTTGAAATATCTGCTTAACACTGTTATGCTTAAAGTTAGGGCTTTGATTAACTGCTTTGATGGCTCAAAGTCTGACCAGAGAATAAAGACAAATGACATAGTGTTAAAGTCAAAACAGTATCTCGTTAAACTTTTTTTTTTCTAATTTATTGGCAGATAAGAGCTTCTCAAGATTTCGTGATATAAAGTTATATAGTAGAAAGTCAAAGGTGTATTTTCCAGATCATGCATCATCCTTACATTGATTTTCATTAGTTCCTTAATGTTGGATAAACCATTACCTACTATGTCAACATGCATTAAGAGCAACCATTAAATGGCTTTTTATTTATTTAACTTCAGCTTGAGAGGTAGAGAGGCCTGCTTTATTGAAGGCTTTCTTACCAAGAATGTTAAAGAATATTCTAAAAAGTTACACCTGCTGCAGACAAAAATATCTGTCCAGGGCTGATACAGAGCTTAAACTTTTTTTGCTTCGGTGTGTTTATACAAGGTCGCAGTATGTTTAGTCAGTGTTGATCTGCATATTGAAACTCTATTTTCCCCTTTGTTCTACGATCCTGACTATAACACCTGAGATCGTTTTCTTTTTTTTTTCAGGATTACATTAAATGTGGCCAAAAAGCTATGAAAGAACTAAAGACAATAGGCCAGGTGGATATTAAGTGAAAACAGATTAGAATATGCAGAACCTTACAGAGCAAAAGCACAGTCACTGTGTCCTATTTATATCATCCTTTCATCCCCAGTTAGCTGTGAATGATTTTGTTTGGAATATCGTCCTGAAGAACACTTGTGAGAAGATAGGAAGATAAGCATTGTAGCTTTGCTTCCTTTCAGTCAAATAAATAGCTGTAGGCTTAACTGACAAAAGATATACTAAACACAAACACCTTCCATTTGGGATTTTTTTTCTTTTTCTTTCAATCTTCTGCCTTCACAGTTCCTTTTTATGGTTTGGGAGATTTGGGTAGGATTTTTTGAGGGAGGAGGGAAGAAGAATCTTGAGAGTGGGTGGATTAATTTATTATTTGCTTGGTTTCCCTGCTGTTTTCAAGATATTCAGGGATAGCTCAGCCTTTCAAAGCAACACACAAAAGATAGCTACACGGATGAGCTCAGTGGTCTGGATCCTGAGAATTGTTTAAATTCTTCATCTTCAGTTTCAAAGATTTCAGATTCGCAATCTGTAACAAGTGAAATTGACGTAATGATAAAAATAAAGCTATCTTTTTTTAACTCATGTTAGCTTGGCAAAAGAAACAGAAGAGTGAGATGAATTCAGTCCTGCCTTATAAGTCGTCAAGAAGAGCACTTTCTTTTGTTTAGTGCATAGCTTTCATAAAAAATAGTGGTCCATTAGTATATTTGGTACAATGGGATAAAAATCTTCATTTGGTATACAGGCCAAGTGATGACGAGAGGTTCTTTTGCTCAGGAAAAAAAAACCCAGAAAATATTGAAGTCATTAAGCAGATATAAATTCATTACAGTTATTTGGGTTCTTTTAGTTATTTTAAATATAACTACATTATTTGCTGAAGTATCCTTTGGGATTGCAGCACAGGAATATTAGGAGAGAAATGCTACTGCTTATTAGTTGCTTGAAGATATCAAATGGATTAGTTGAATAATTGCATACAGTACTTGGATTTGTAATGGGCTGCCCAGTCCAATTAATCATCCAAAGAGGAGCAACAGTGAAGGAAACAAAAATAGTTAAAAATAGCTCGATTCTGTTTTAAAGATTCAAAACTTACACCTGGGTATTCTTGCCTTGGACAGCAAAGGGGTGAAATGTGGGCTTCCTTTAAAGCATGGGAGAACTCCCTTAAAAGTCAGGGGGACTGCACTGTTGGCTTTAAGTTACAGAGGTATTTAAGTGCTTTACTGTAGTGCCTGCCATAGTACTGCACAGGGCTGGTATTCCTGAGTTCCTCCATCAAGCAACTGCATTTCAGGGAGCACTTGCCCCCAGAGCTAGCTTTAATAACCTGGTCTGTTTGGACATACTGGCATCCGACAGCTGTAATCCACTGCAAAATCAGGTGTTTCAGGATGAAGACTAACTGTACCAAAGGCTCGGTTCTCCTCTATTATACTCACATTAGTATGCACAAGTTATTTTGATAAGAACTTATCAGCCACATATACTTAGCATTGCAATCTTATTTGACTTCCATTGTAGACTGAATTCATTCATGAGTTTTGTTTAAGTTCAGCCAAAGTAAGTGGAATCATATATACAGTCAAAGTAAACCCTGTACCAAAGCTACCTTGCTGAAATTGCAACAGATTCATGAAGAAAGTTTTACTAGCTCATAAAAATCTTTTCATCCATGTATTCATTGAGAGCTATACAATTTATGTCTGCTCAAAATCTCTACCCAATCCTTTCTCTGCATTTTTCACCCTCTGACTAACCTTGGGCATGACTAAAAGAAAAAAAAAAAGAAGTCCATTTGTACTTGACAATCCTTGAGAGAAACTTAATCTCTCTATGAGCACTGGCATGTGCATTGCACTGTGTACATCACGCCTGCTCTGAAGCAGTTCTCTCATTCCTTCAGGACAACCTCTTTATGAGCGTCTGAGTACTGAACAGAACACGTATAAACCAACTGGCAGATGTTCTTAGTAAATCATTGAGAGGCTCACATTAAAAATTAGCCACCTGCATATATATCTGTTCTTTTCTGAGTATCAATAAATTATTTAGAACACTAAAATGTCTGTTTGAATTTATCAGGGTATCTTGTTCATAGGTATTTCTGTTCTAGTTTCCCAGGAATCAAAAAGATACGAGAATTCTTTAAATATAATTGTTAATTTATAGCAAACAGCATAATCTCTGGCTGTAGTAACAAAATTTCTGGCCAGAAATAAAACCCTTTAAAAGAAACAAGGTATTTAAGTTTCACCAGTTTTACTACTTGCTTGTTTCTTAAAAAACCCAGATGCTACCTGTCAAATATACCAGTCCAAAGCAGTCCTAATATAGTTCTCTTTGGGGACAGAGAAATTTGCTACCTGCAACTTCTAATAGGTTCAGTTTTCCTTTTAAAAGTGGTTCACTGATAATAGCAACACAAAACCTCCTCTTTCTTTTTTGTGCTAAGCTGCAGTGAGAGAATTATGCAACCAGTCCCTATTGCTGAGAATCTTGTTTGACAATTGAAATTCCTGAAATTCAGTAAAATTCAAATCTAGTGTCTGTTATATCTTTTGTCCTCCTGATTCTTGTCACCGTGGCATAACTGAGCTAACTGAAAGCTATATGGGGTTTTGGCCCCTGTCCAAGTTCAGAAAACTTTATGAGAAGGTTAGAAACTATGAAATTAACAATTTCTGAATATGTGCACATCTGGAGATCAAACAAATGATCAGAGCCCTGGCACTTAGTTGAAATCTGACATCAGGTACTATCAATGGTGGTAGTTCTTAAAGTTCTTAAAATTTAAACCAGCTCCATCTGCAACTAATCAGCTGCCTCCCAGTCGTACATGTGAGATGGGGGATCAAGTAATAGCTTGAAGATCACCTGGTCCTCATAAAAGCCTGCTAGAAGCTTGGCTGAAGGGGAGTAAAGGTGGGCTGGCTCTGGCAAGAGGGTGATTGATACCTTTAGCTTCTGTTGAATTACTTTGTTCTGAAAGAGTCAAACTTTGTGTCTGAGAGAGAAGAGCTAAAATTTTGTAGTAGGAATTATTTCACCTGTATGTGGTTTGATAGAGCACATACAGTTAGGATTTTTTTTCTTTCAAGAGCTTATTTTTTCTCATAAGCAGATTCCAAAATTGCCACAAATAACTAGGTCAATATGTAACTAGGTTCTTGCTCTGTTTCATCCTGTCTATTTTTCACAGTAAAAGCTGCTTAGCCATGTTAGTGAAGTAAAGTGATAAAAGTAATATACATAGGAGCATTTTCCCTTTTAATAAAGGATTTCAGCTTCAGTATCAGAAGGTTCTCCAAACACTCCATATAAGAAGAAAATCGTATCTTGTCAAGGATTTTATCTTCACTTTTTCCTCGTTGAAAAAGAAAGCTTTGAGAGGTTTCATAGTTTTGAATCCTGGGCTGAGACAGGTACCTGCCAAATTGTCGGAAGGGAAATGTTAAAACACCGTATGCTGCTTTATCGTTTCTGACTGTTCAACTTCTTGAGCACAGAGCTACCTGCAAATTCCCCTCCGTAGTGCACAGTAGCCTCCTGCACCAGCTAATGAGATGCAATGCCTATCCTGAGTACTTAAGTGTTCAGGGAGTGGGATACTTGAAAATTTGGCTGCGATTTTGCTGTTATCATGTTACATGTCTTAATGCTCATACATAACTTGGTAGCTCTGCTCCACTGCTAAGGTTAGGAGAGGATAACAAAGTATTGACACGAAAAGGGAACCTGAGTGGAGAGTGGAAATAAAATGCACCTTTAAAAATCAGCTTACTCTTGATTGATGTTACTGAAGAGAGTTGCACAAGAGTGTTGTAAAGAGTGAAATGGAGATGTTGTGGTTCAGATGTAAAATAAACCATTTAAACCATGCTGTTTGATATCAAATGAAGTCACACATGATGACCTGGTCAGACCAACAGCATTAGTGAATAAAAGCAGAAACTCCATCAAAACCAGATGCTACATCAGGGTTTAACTATCATAAGCATAATACATTTGGAAGTGAGTACTGTGAACAAGGTATTGTGAACTCATCCTCTATTTTGAATATAAGCACAATGCCCTAAAGGAAGCATACAACTTGAACCACAGTCTTAAAGATGAATAGGGCTATATAAATATGGGGAAAAAGAGGAAAAAAAATTCCAACCCTTGTTGCTATGTTACTAGTCTTTGGAGCAAGATCATGCACACATGGAAATGAATGTCAGTTCTGCTTTTTTAGTTTTCCTCCTGTGTCATAACTCTCCTAGTTCCTGGCTGGGAAACAGATGATAACAGAGCCAAGTCTTAATAAACTCTGAGTGGGGTACTCCAGCTGAACAGAGCATATTTTGAGCGGAGAGATTCAGTAATTGCTCATAGCAGGAATTGTAGACTTTTATTAATTGTATGCTGAGGCTGGGGAGTGCATTAAGGCACTTGGAATGTGTGGCATGGAAGCCAGGAGAGCTTCAGGAGATACCGTGGCTGAGAGGACACATTTCTGAGGCATTACTTATTCTACCTCTGCAATAAGTGACGAGGGGGAGGGAAAGCAGTGCCACAGCGTCACAATCAGTATTGCAAGAGCATGGCTTCATTATACTAGATTCTGCTGAGGCAGAATGAAACAATCCTGACCCCAAAGAGTTCCAGTCCAAGTGAAAAAGTACAAGAAATACATGGAATCACAGGGAGGAACATGTGAGGAAACGTGTTTTTGTTCAGAGGCAGGAATTGCTTTGCAGGCAGGAATCTCACCCGAACCAGCGTCTCAACTGCTTGTTCATTTTGCGTCGCATCTCATGGAAGCACTGAAATCTCCAACAAGGGAAAGAGAGCAAGTATATTGCATTTAAAATCTGTGTAATGAAGAAATCTTCCTCAACCAGTTTACATCTAAGAAACAGTGAAAGCAACAAGTTAATCTTTCACTTATTTTCCTCTTGCTTTCACTTGAGCAGGTCTAGGGGAAGGCCAATGAGACAATTAGGGAGCTGGACCATGTGATATGTGGGCAGAAGCTGAGGGATCTGCACCTGTTCATCTTTGGAAAGAGAAGGCAGAGAGGACATCTTATTGCTGCTTTGAGCTATGTAGTTTAAAATTAGCCCTGCTTTGAGTGTTGGGGCAGACCTGATGACCTCCAAAGGCCTTTTCCAAACTTTGATTATATGATCGTAGGAACAAGGGCTGGAAACTGTCATAAATGAGTATTCTTCAAAAAGTATTTTACCCAATGAGCTTAATATAAAGCCTCATGAAACTGTGAAAATCTGAACAATTACCAACACTGCTATGACGCATTTGAGAACTGAAGACGAAAATAGATGAGGGATCATAAAGTCCTTAGGTTATGTTTGACAAAACAGTTCAAAGGCAACAAAAAAGCTAGCTGTATGGTTTCAAACAGCCACAAATATAAGTATAGTTAGAAAGTTAGCTGTTCAAAAAATCCCCAAAGGGAAAATAGACACTTCCCCCTCCTTTCCAAATCAAATACCTAAAGCTGTTATTGCATAAGGATTTTGTTCAATTTCTTTGTCTTTCTAGCACTTAACCTCAAAGCTTGTCTCTGCAGACAGATTCAGAACACTTTTTAAAGTCCTGAAAGATTAGGTCAATACACGAAGTATAAGCAAAGTGTTTTCTTTATTTTCCCAAATAGAAACTGTGGAGGTATTCCTCAAAACGTGTATTTCAAATATGAGCTATCTGCATATATCTCTATGGCAAGACATGACTGTATCTCTGGCGGGATAATTAACAGTGATATTTTCTTTTTTGCTCAGATAAAAACCAACAATTTCCAGTGTCTTTATGATATGCAGGATATTCACTATGAGTTAAATCCTCCTCTTCTTCATGAAGTCTTTCATCTGATTATCTTTTAGTAAGGCAGATTTGCAAAGGTTGTAGGAGGAAAGGAGACCTCTCTTTCTCTGCCTGATTAGACTGTAGAAAGGCAACTGAAGTACTCCATCATCTCTACCCAAACTGGATATCATTATTTTGGGTGGATATTTTGGATTTAATTCACATAATTTCAAATTTGATGGTGAGGATTATATGTCTATGTAGGTCTACCATCTATAAACAGAACAATGGTGACTAGGTCATACATCTACAACAAAGACATCTACGTTTATTCATTGAATCACACTATTTTTTCTTGAAATCACTATAACAAAATATATCAATGTGGATTCATTGTATCTTGGCCATAATCCAGTTTGGACAATGACATTCTTCCCACTAAAATTTCCATGTAAACACTGCAAGGACATTGAAGGGCATGGCTTGGTCCAGAAATGTTTGTTATCCTGCTATTTTTCATCAGTATCATCTGCTCATAAATAAACACTGCTATTTTTTCCCCTTAAACCAAGAACAGCTTAAATTCACTACATTTTTTTCAACTTTTTATTTAATTTTGTCTTCTGGCAGCTTGCATATGGAAAAAAGACTATATCCGACTCAACATTTTCCCTCAAAATAGATATTTCAAAGCAGTTTTATTAAATGTACATGCTTACAAATAAGCAGATAACCTTTCTTATGTCAGAATTTGTTCACCACATTAACACTCAGAAGTCTGCTTTCTCAGGTACGTGTTTTAATGGGGTTGCTTGTTAATTTAGAAGATCTTCTAGAAAGAGTACATGGATTTTAAAAAAATATTGATCTCCCTAACCTAATATATTTTGGAATAGACTGTTTTTAATTAATTAACAAGGTCTTTCTTCTATTTTTAAGGAAAAGCCTAGTTCAGCAATTTGAGTGCTAACACAGAGAGTAAGGGAAGTGTGCTTCCACGTGTAGCTGCAACTCCTGTAAGACAGCAGAGCTCTTATGAGGGAATACACTTTTTAAAAGTGTCTGGAGCAATTTAAATATGATCCATGAACGACTTCTCAGTGGATTAGCCCCTAACCTTTAACTTCTGTGACATCAGTCACATCTCATCTTGACATCTATAATGGAATATTCTCCTATTCAATTGCTTAAAAAATGTCTGGTTTGACTTCCAATTGACCTCTGATGAGAGCTGATCTCCTTAAAAGGGTTTAACAGTTGTAGATTCATTCATCTTTCTGTAAGCGACTAATGATAGATGGAAATTATTTCTATAAAGTAGAAAAAACACAGCAGAAAATATTCCCTGAGATTAAAAATAGTGAAATAAATGTTCCTGGGCTTGTTTCCTTCCCTTAAATCTGGAGAAGTATTTTATTCTAAGCAACCATAAGAACTAATTCTTAGGTGTACCTCCTATCTACTAAAAAAACTCCTATTATTACAGGGAAAAAACCAGCAAATTTAAAGGATAAACACATTTGAACTGAGAACCCACTGATAATGAGATATATGTTATTTCTCACCAAAAAAAAATTAGCTGAAATGGTATTTCAAAACACCACTCTCTGCAATCTTAGTAAGTAAAGTATTTAGAAGGAAATCTTAAATATCTTGAAGACACATCTGGTAAATGGTAGTTCTAGAACCTGGAACGGCTAGTTATGAAAGCTTTTAATTAAAGAAAAAGACAGCACCTGGATCCACAGCAGCTGATTTGTAATGATGAGCAAGGCCCTAAAACATTGACCCTAAGTTGTCCCTTAAGACAACAATTTTTCTCTCTTTCATGTAACATAAAATATTAATTACTCTCTGTAATGTAGAGGCATTACTGCTTATGTAGAGGATATATATTATTATCCTGTTAGCTTTTGCTCCTCCACAGCTGGTAGGATTAATGTCATTTGAGTTACATTAAAATACAAGGGCACTACAAACTGATGATAGAGATGCTTTATTAAGAAGTCAAATACAAATAAAAAGCCACATATATAATATGGTTGAAGGAGGTTGAGCTTGTTCTGATGATAGAGATGCTTTATTAAGAAGTCAAATACAAATAAAAAGCCACATATATAATATGGTTGAAGGAGGTTGAGCTTGTTCTCATTGATTCTCAAGTCCAATGAATGATTTGAAAGTAGACCACCATTGGCATGTGTCATTAGGACCAAAATTCAGTTGGAAAAATATTTTTTGTATGATAAGGACACAGGATTTTTGAACTGATTACAAGTGGGTATTTATTTAAGCCAAAGACTTTTTATGTGTCTTTGTGTTTGGGTGTCAAATATGATACCATCTGTTGGGCTGGCAGTCCAGCATTTGGGAAATTGTAAAACAGAAAATCCAGGAAATTCTAAAACTTGCTCTGTACATTGGATGAATTCCTTAAAGATGTAGGGGTAGCTACTAGTATTGACTATGCACAGACACTGTGTGTTCCCTGGATCTCTACTTGACAGGAATTTTGAAACATTTGCCTAATTAATAATGTTTAAATATGTTAATTTTGAATTAAAAAATGCAACTGAGAAACAATCTATTATTATTCTCATTTGGTGAGAAAATTCAAACCAGGAACATTAATCCATCACCCCAGCAGAGTTCTTTCCTCTTGTGGTACACAGATCCTTACAGTGACTAACAGGATGCACAAACCTGGTCAGACAGTTTTTCAAAGGATCATATATGGCAACTGATTCTGATGTCCTGTATACTTCTATTGTTTTTCAGCAATCACATGTAATCCAGCATACCACAGGGAAAATGGGGCCTTGGAAAACAAATTTATCACCATACAATAGATTTCTCAAGGTCTTTGTCTGACCAACCATCTTTCCAGTATGCTTTAACATGAAACCTGCTCACTTATGAAGGTCAGAATTTCTGCCTTCCTCAGCATGGATTTGTCTTTAGGGTAACAATGAAGAACTGTCCTGATTTGAGGTAAAACAGGACCAATTTTGTTCAGTAACTTTGCTTCTTAGCTGGGCCTCTTCTAACTACTGAAATTAACAGCATATTGTGCAGACACTGTTCACTCTCAGAGTGATAAGACCTATGTTTATAGCTGATGCCCGGGCATGGTATGCAGAGAGGCTCCTGCTTATACTTATTGCTATAACACCCAAGCCCAGATCACTTTGTTATTTGCCCCATTGGAGGGTCGGAAGCGGAAAAGCGCAGTGGAGTCCCACCTGTGGGGAGGAGCGGACAGGACAGGTGACCCAAAACTGACCAACAGGGTATTTTATCCCATCTGCATCATGCTCAGTGTAAAAGCTAAGGGATCAAAGGGTCAGCCCTCTTCCTTCAATGGCCAGCATCCAAGGAGGACTCTGTTGGTTCATCTGCCTTTGATCCCGATCCTGAATCCAGATCTGAAATCCAGTTCCCCTCCCTCACTGAGTTCAGCCTGGGACTCTCCCAGTGCCAGCCAGTGACGTGATTGTCATCCTGGGAGCTTGATACAGTTTTGTATATATTTCATTATTTCCTTTTTTATTTTATTATTAGGATTTTGTAAAAGTAGTTTAGTTCCTTCTAACCCCATAAGTCTCTCTCTCTCTCCCCTGCCTCTCTCTTTGAAGAGAGGTAGGCGGGGGGAGAATCTGGTTTTTGCCCAGTAGCTAGTTCAGCCCAAACCACAGCACGAACATACATATGAACCCTTTTCTCCAGGTGTGACAACTCTTTCAGTTTTTTCACTTGAAATATTTTCAATCCTTCCTTGTCATTCTCTCTCTAGAAAAATCTTATGAAGTAACAGCTTAGTGAGTCATCAGAACTAGGATGTCTAACATCAATATTTACTACCAATCTTCAGATGGCATAAATCACAATAGCTCCCTTAATATAAAATGGACTGTGTCAATCATACACCAATAATACATAGTTGAATGTAATGTTACAAATAAATTCAAAGAGCCTGTTAGAAGTATCATTGAGAATCACAGAGAATCACAGAGAATCATAGAATGGTTTGGGTTGGAAAGAACCTATAAAGTTCATCTAGTCCAAGCACCCCTGCAATGCGCAGGGACATCTTCAAGTAGATCAGGTTGCTCAGAGCCCCTGCCAGGGATGTGGCGTCTACCGCCTTTCAGTGGTAGATGTGGCACAGTAAACCTGTGCCAGTATTTCACCACCCTCATTGTGAAAAATTTTGTTATTATATCTATTTTGAATTTACCCTCTTTTAGTTTAAAACCATTACCCCTTGTCCTATTGCTACAGGCCCTGCTAAAAAGTTCATCCCCATCTTTCTTATAAGCCGCCTCTAACTACTGAAAGGCTGCTATAAGGTGTCCCTGGAGCCTTCTCCAGGCTGAACAACCCCAAGTGTCTCAGCCTTTTTTCATAGGAGAGGCGTTCAATTCCTCTGAAGAAGAAATGTGACTGTTTACGTGAAATCATATGGCTTATCAAACTTCAGGCATTTTGAGTTCCAACTAAAGAGGTTCTGTCAAAGATATTTTTCATGTTAAGAAGCTCAAGGCTTACTATATTAGATCCTCTGCTGCTGTTTAAACCTTGCTCTTCATCAGCATAGAACTTGACCAAACTATTTTTAAAAAGGACAAATTGATCACAGCAACTAGCCTGAGCTATAAAATGAATAATGAGGAAGAATGTACCCTCCCCCACCCTTGAATCTGAAAGTGTCTTCTGTTTTGAATCTTTGGATCAAAAGAGAAGTGGTATAATCAAAATCAGCTATTTTGTTCACTGAAAGAACAGCAGAAAACAATTGCATCTATAGTTCTGGAAATATTCTCCAGAAGTCTATGACTGGGAACTAAAGGAGAAATTCTGTTTCTCAACAACTGTGAAACAAACAGATCCATACATTCCAGTCTGTGTTTTATTAGAAAGATGATATATTATATTACTGCAGCACAATTTTTAGCTGAGTACACCTAGTATTTTAAAGGGACAGAAGCTTTTCAACATAAGCCTAGATGAAACTTATATTTATTGTGCCTCTCAACTATCTTATTTCATCAAACAAAATGTGAAAACTGACTTCAATAATATTTTGCAGTGTTTAGTTAATAGGACAATCAAGACATTAAGAAATGACTGACAGCAAGCAAAGGACCAAGAAATACGGAAGAAAGAGAATCCGTTGGGAGAATTATGTGCCAGCCTCAACATTCTAACATTCTAACTTCTTTTTACACCTTTTATTAGTCATTAAAGCGTAAGTAAGAAAAACCAAAACGCAAAACCAACAAAAAAAAACAGCACTAGAAAAGACAGAGTAACTTTTTATGACGAGGTTCACCAGCAATATGCTATGTGCATCAGGTACACAGATCAAGATATATGTGGTAAAGTTTTAATTAAATTAATAGGACTAGGATTTATTTTTAAAAATGTCTAAGTTATTTTAATGGCCTAAATGCAGTAGTCACCTTAATGGTAAGATGGGTAAGTCACTAATGTGATTTAAGACTCTTTCCCATGGCCACCTAAATGTTTATGCATACATTGCAAGCTGAGGAACTCAAACCTAGCTGCCTCAGGTTACAGTGACTGCACAGAGCTCATTTTTAGGATGCAAGATCAGTAAATTAACTTCCATGGGAAAAAAACTTTATGTCTCCAAATTATTCCAATTCTAGAGGTTCCCTAGGGCTTCTCATGAAGAAGAAAATGTATGGAAGTTGTCTGCTTGTATATCAGCAATATGTCTCACTATCCACCTTCCTTTACATAGTTCTCTACATTAGGGACTCTGCAGGATGAAGAATAATGCCTTCAGCTGATTTTTCTTTCTAAAGAATCTGTACAGCTCAAAACTTCATTATCCAGGCTACATCTAAAACAGAGGAGACCAGTCCTGTACCTTAATCCTTGGAAATCACTTCCCTAGAGAGGGTTGATTTACCTCCCCCACCTCACCCATCTACATAGCAAAGATGATGTTACTATTAAACTCCTAACATTTAGGAATTTTGAACTCTCATTTATGCAGTGCAGGACAATTTCATTGTATGAATATTTTGACTCTCTATTCTGTAAACTGCACTTATTTCTTGAGCGTCTTTAGGAATTTACCTTGCTAATCGCATACTGTGACATGCCCTACATCTGCATGACCTGAAGTGCACAAGTTTGGGTATTTCTCTAATCTTACTAATGACTGACAATTCTGTTGCCATTGTTAAGCTGCTGTTATTTCCCCAGGAAATAAGGTATGTGCGTTTGCATTAGCTGACTCTCTATCCATCTGTTAATTTGTCTTCCTGCATTCTCCTCCTAATCACCTTTGGACATTTCAAACAAACTTGAAAGAAGGAGAAAGTCTAAAAAAGCATTAAATTCCTGCAAGTTTTGTGAAAATAGCCATCTGCCTATTGGAAAGAGATTTGAACAAGCAGTCCCGTTGTGGGAAAGACAGATCAAATTCAGACAGATAGGACTCATAGATCAGACAGACAGAACTATATATTGCACTCAGACAGATGGCTGGCCTGCCAATATGGCAACAAAGAGCATGTGTACTTCTGGATTATCCACAGCACGTGTTAAATCTTTCCCAATTGTTGCCTGCATTCTGCCATGGTTACTGCTGCAAGAAGGTTTGGGTACTAAAGAACACAAATTCATAAGAAAGCAGCCTTCATTAACTTCACAAAACATTGGAAATGCCTTTTTTTTTGTTTTACAACATCAAATCAGAATAAGTTTGTATGATTTTTTTTTTTCTTAAACCAAACAACCTTATGAAACAATGTGCAAGATGTAAAAGCACCTGAAATCTAACTAGATGTGTGCTCCTTTATTTGAATCAAAGTCAAAAGGGAAAACTTATTTCCAGAAATGTATCAGCTAAGAATGTTAGTTGTACACCCTTTAAGAAAAAGTAGATACAAAAGACATACTGATGAAGATGCTATTTATAACACATGAATTGTATATCTGAAGTGTGATGATTAACTCAATAAGTCAGCAATATATTTGCTGAGTTCGTACTTCCTAAACTATTTCAACTTCAAGACAGCAAAATCTTTCTTATAAGAAATTTGGAATCGCATTTTCCCTTTATCTAATATAAAGATAATGGTCTTCAAGAACATTGCACAGCTGTCAAGATAATTATGTTCTGAGGCTTAGCTTCTTTTATTGATCATTGCAAGTTACTGTAACTGCAACACTTAGAAGCAATTGTATGGCAAGTGAAGATATGGAATTTATACTTCTCAGTGGAGTCAACTGAAGCAGAATGGAAAGGGTCTGCCTGCCAGCGTTTCACCTGACAAAATCAGAGACTAGCGAGATCTGCTCAGCCACCTCTTCTTATTCCTTGTCTTACACATTTCCCTTTCATTGGGAAAGGAGGAATACAGATCTTCTATGCTGACTTTGTACTGCACAGAAGGAACCCCCAATGTCCTCCTGAAGACACATTTTCATCCTTCTTTGCCATGCGGAGTGGGAAGGACAACTTCATGCAGGTGATGCTTTGGTGATGCCATTACTGGGACCAGCTCTGACACTTTTAGGGAAGCTGCCCACACTTGCAGTGGTGTGAACTGTAGCCTATCACAGGCTGTAGTACATATGGGATATAATGACCAGTTACAGTACATGGTGCATAACGGGTGACTACACTAAATTAGACATTCATTCAACATGACCTTATGAAACCTTTTGATGAAAATATTAATGATTTATAAGTTGCTTAAACAGCTCTGCTTAACTTTCCTATCATTAAAATTGATCCCCTGTGGCTACAAAATAGAGAAAAATGAAAAAAGCGTAGGATTCCCTTTTAGTTTTCAGCTCTGCCACAAATTTCCTGAGTCTGTATAAATTGCCTTTGTTTTGTGCCTTAGCACCCACCTCTAAAATAGGAATTAATAGTACTTCCGTACTTCATGGTCTGTTTTAAGGATACATTCATTAATGTTTGTAGGGTGCCAGAGATGACTAACTGATCCTTGGGGAATTAATTATACATACAAAGACCAAAATAGAATCAGGAAAGTAACTAGCTGAAAAATATTAGAAGTGTTAGTTCATTACTTATACTGTACAGAGTTTATACCAGACTAATTATTGAACTTCCTTTCTTTTCCTACTGCTCATTATATAAATCACACCACTGCACTCCTTTCAGTTTCCTTCCAGACTAATCTTAAACTGTAGAGGTACAGTGTCCTGGCCCACGAGCAAATCATTCACCAAGGTGTAGTTTATTAAGAAGTATTTAATTTAAAATGAAGTTTCATTCAGTCTTTGGCTTCCTACTGAAAGACGAAACAGTGTTATGCAACAGGGGAATTTTGTTGTGAATCCTGTGTGGTCCACCCCGGGATAAAAACCTACTGTTGCTACAAGAACCTGGGTGAGGCGTGGGGTAGCAAATACGTCATTTGAATTCCTTTGCGTGCAGACTAACAAGCCAAGTCTCCTACCCACTGCACACAAGTGACACAGTGGTTTTGATACTTACGCCTTTGCCGAAAATTCAGGGTTGAAAAGTCCTAGCTATTACTTATCTTTAAGTAGATTTATAAAAGCCTATGTTTCTACAGCCGAAAGTTTATATTTAATTCTCATGGAAATTCTGTGCTGGTGCTGGTGCAGATAACATGCTCTGTTTCCATGGGAGAAATCACAGTAACACAGCATGCAGCTGGAGGGTGAAGAGGGAAGGTGAATTAGAGAAATCCTTGTTGCCTAACTTGTGTACAGAGGGCCCTCTGGCTGCAAGGTGCTGTGTCACTACCGCAGAGACGAACTTGTAGTAGGCTGTTTGGATGCAGGAAAGAAACCACGGTTTTTAATAGCCCCTGAGAGAAAATACAAACCAAAAATCAGCAACACAAATAGGAAACAATGGTTCTCTTCAGATATCTAACTCTGCCTAATGCTAAGTTATGGGAAAGATCTAGGAGTGGAAAAAGCAAGAAATGTACTTGTGGGGTTTAATGCAAATACATCATTGTACTTGCAGGTTTCATTCTGTTAATTTATTTCCATGAATATTGAAAAAAAAGAATTAAGTAAAGACCTACACCAATAACTTTTCCTGCGGGAACTGAATAGCTGCTGTGAAAAACAGTGCAAATTACGGTGAATCCCATAGTCAGAGTATATAACTTTTTTTCAATCACTTGTCAGGTTTTGTTATTGCACTTTTTAGACTTTGTAGCTGTTCACACTGCAGTAATGAAGTTGGCATTGCAAAGCAAGACCAAAGGAATCTCAACCAGATCTTGACAATGAATTGTGGACAAACTGAAATGAGGATTATTGAAAGCCAAAGGTGTGACTGAAATGGGAATGCATCGCTCTGATCTCTGCACTTGGTTGTTTAACCCAGAACTTTGAAGGAGAGACTAACATGGGAGGGTAGAGCACAAAAGGAATGAAATACCAAAACAGAGAAACATCTATGAAATATTGAACAAAGTTTTCTTCTAAAACAATCTCTCCATTACACATTAGGTTTTATTCCTGCATTTTCAAGGTTTTGTTATGGTTTCAGGTGAAATTACAGCTTTTGCAGATTTATCACAGTAGGGCAATCAGTTTTCTAGTTTTTCATTATCACTTATTATAAGATTTTCTTACCTTTCACAGAGTGAAGGCAAGTCCAATATCTAAATTTTATTGGGAAATATTTGCTAAAATATTTGATTGATATTATTTGAATGTATCATTTCAAAGAAGCTTTACCAAGGCATTTTCTACTCACTGAGAAATTTGTTAAAGTATATAACAGATGTACCACGTCTGATTAAAAGTCTATTTAACCCAATACATTGTGTCCAATAGAATCTAGATGTGAATGTCTAAACAGAATATAAGAAGAGAGTAAAAATAAGATTATATAACACCATAATATTTTCAACAGTTTGATTCTTGGTCTTTCTGAGATGAAAATGATATCCTTCATGGTTTTCACTTCCATGAATTTCCTCAGCCTTGCTCTGTATTCGTGCAGAATTTACCACCAACAAGCTGTGGCAATAAGTTCCATAGCTGAAGTCCCTTATAATTTTATTTAAGAGACAACACCACTGTTTATTTGTTTGTTACCTTTTCTTTCCAGTTTGTTTGATGTTCCCTAGTTTTCTTAGTGGAAGAGAAGGTGAACAACAGTCAGTATTCACCCTCTTTTTACCACTCATGATTTTAAAGATGAAAATTCCATTACTTAGACATTAAACAGAAACTTTAAAATACAGTCTTATTTCTGCCAAACTGAAACTTTTATAGTGCTACTTCTTTTTGTCATAGCCATATTTTAAGCACAGGTTCTGCAAAGATTGAAATTTGCAGTCTGATTACATCATACTACCACTCTCAAAGTGTAAGAAATGAAGAGCAGTAAAAATGCTATAGGTTCTCATGCTTATTTAAAAGTGTTTCTCTTAGAGTCAGATGAACTACAGCATAACACTTTTTATCTTGGTGAAGAAATTATTCTCTTTCTCTCTTGAGTACTTTTTATTTCTTACAATGGCCAATTAGGTTCACGGAGAAATGTTACTTCCTTAAGAATCTCAGAAGTGTAGGGATTCAATGCTGATGTGTGCTTAGAGAAAAAAAAATCTGCACACCAAATTCTGTTTTTGATGTGTTTTTTTCTTATTAGAGTCTCTGAATTTAGAGAGGATAGGAAGTTCTGTTGTATGGAGGAACAGGATCATCTTCAGGTACAAAGTGTGTGGATTCTCATGAGGCAAGGGGAAACACAGCAAGTAAACAAATAGCAAGACATCTGCTACCTAGCGCACACTACACGTTATAGCATGCATTTTATTCCTTAAATTACAGATATTTTTATCAAGAAACACTGGGAACTGGATTCCCTTTCTGTCTCTTTCTTCAATATTATAAAATGTTTCACTAGTAGTATGTTCAGACAAGGAGTAAACATGCATATGCTGGACAGAGCAGGATTTGGCTCACAATAATAAAAGAGAAAAGCAAACCAATGCATGAATTTTTGCTGAATAAGAGCCTTTGCATCTGATCCTTCTCTACAGTTTTCTGGTCAAAGCGTAACAAAAATGATATGCTGCAATGCTAAGAACTTCAATTATTTTCTTCCTCCAGCTGTAAATCTTTGCAGCCACTCATTTCATACACTCTGTTTCTATTTTTAGAAGAGGTCATCTTATTTTCACTAAGTAGTGGCAACTTTATAACAACTGCAAAGGTTGGAAAAGGTGAATTATGGTCATGATCACTAACCAGTTATTTAGACACAAGTCCATTAATCTTTAAGTGGACAAGGTGGTATTACAGTAGGCTTTGATTTCAGTCTCAATAACAAGTCTCGGATATTTGTGAGAAGTAAAAAACCCACCTAATTCATACAACATATAATCAACATAGCTATTACATTATAAAATAATTCAGTTATTAGAGATAATCTTTGTTCTTTAAAACTTTACAGACATTTTTTCATATACACATTGATATTATAAGTAATATTTCATTGTAAATTTGGAATATTTCCATTTCTTTCAATGAATTTTGTATTATCCAGTCAGTGTAATAGTTTCCTTTACATTACTTCACTATATATTACAGTAGTTCTTTTACCATATTTTTGAATATGTATCAACTCTTTTGTCTTTTAGTTTTCTCCAGCTCTGCGTTTGTTGCTCACCGTTATACATGTAATAGAACTATGACTATATCTCAGCACATGATCATTCTCTATATGTGACTTAATTCATTGTGTGATTAAGATTCAGAAGGGTGCTAGGGTCCTTGAGCAAGAGTAATGGAAAAAGTTGTTTTGTGGACCACACCGAGGAAAGAAAGTGAGAAGTTTGTCAAGCACTGGCTAAGACAGGAAAGCAGGGGAAAAAGCCAAAGTCTTGGAAGACAATAGGCAACCATTTGAGAGAACGTGTGAGAAAAAAAAGGAAACACAGGCCCAGGATAAATGTCTTGATATTGGACAACTTGAAAAAAAACAACTTAGACCTGCCCTGCTGCTGAGTTATTATGATCTCAATATGAAGACACTGAAATCACTGTGAATCTTTCTATTTATTTAAATGAAATTTACATCACCTTGTGGCAGGGAATCACACTGTGTACTGGGTCATGTTCCATCCATTTTGGAATATAATAAAGAATTGATGTGATGAATACTATTCCGTCTTTATGCGTTTTTAATCACTTTAGTAGCAAATATTTTTGTATACAGTGTAGAGTCTAATAATTCCACTTATGCTATCCGCCCCTAAATTTGCCATAAATGACCTGCTGTTGTATAAAACACTTCACTTGAATCAGAATATAATTTCTGAATTGTCTTGCAGTTTTTCCCAGTGTCCTTTTAAGTCTGTCATTCCCACCATAACCTGTCCTCATGTTGTATCATCTCATACCTAGGTTCAGATTAGTATCATTGCCTTTAAGGATGTCTAGGGAGAACAGCATAATAAACCCACTATATTAAGGAAAAAAAACAAGCTAAAACGAGTGGAGTTATTTAGGACAAAATTTCCAAGAAGTCCATTGTGACAGGCCATCTGAGTAGAACCTGCAGCGCCAGGTCCTAAAAAATGTCATTGTCCTGTCAGTCACCCACAAATAAAAGGCTTCTTGCTGTGTTTCAATCTCTATTTTCCTTAGCCTCCTTTCAAATAAGTTATTCTATTCAAAATAAAACTTCCTGGAAAAACAACAGTGAAAAAGGGCTATGAAGAAACCGAGACAAGAAAACTATATGGAATATGTAGAACATTTTCTCAAAAAAACCCCAAAACAAACAAACAATTTGCTTAGACTAGTAAATGGGTAAAAGAGATCACATATACTGAAACAAAAGTCCCAAAGTAAAGAAACAGGATTGTTTTTGTCTGCATTTCTGAAATAGTGAAACCAGTCACACTGAATTTTTGAAGCAATTTTATTCATTCATAGGATACTTTTCCAATTGGAGGTATTTTGCCCTAAAACCCAGCCAACTTCCCAATCTCTTTCTACAGATCCTTGTCACTAATTTAAGCTTTTAGAGAAAAAAAATATAAATGGACAATTTTAATCACATCAGCCAACCCTTTTATTAAGAAATATGTAATTTAAAATGGTTAGAGAATTAGATCAGCTTTATGACCTTTTCTGTAGCTGTCCTGTCTAATTATACAGAAAGGACAAGTTTATCTTAAGATGTTGAGGAAATGGCTGGATTACACAGAAAGCTCTATAGGTGAGGTAGGCTTTATGGAAACTTGCATAGCTTAAATGTTAGTAGTTGTCATTAAAGCTGTGGGCCTTTCCATAGGACCTAAATACACATCATCCTGAAGGAACATGTGCTACCAATTCTGCATAGTTGCTTCCCATATCCTTAAGCAGCAGATATTTGAGTGCTTACCATATGCCTGTACCTTTCATACTTGACAGCATACATCTAACGCCAAGTCTGCAATGCCAAGTCCTCAATGCCAAGTTTATATGATTTGTCACAACCTTCAAAGAGCCAAAGATGTATACGCTTCTGCTAATTGAAGGCCTCTGGTCTTCTCTGCCCACCAGTGCTGCAGTTTTCCCTACTCCCTTTTGCCTTTGGAAAAACACTGTTGTTCAGTGCCACCAGCAGTGAATCGCCTTAAAGTGTATGCACACATCATCTTGCGGCAGCTGTTGGTTCAGCTGAGTGTTTTGTGAAGGTAATGAACCAAAATTTACAGGGGATTCTGGAAGAAATAGTAAAGTGTTAAAGGGGGATGTTTTCTCAACTGGTTTCAGCCAGTTTGGAGACCAGAAGTTTATTTATTGGGCAAACATTGGAAATGTTTGCTCCTTGGATCAAGTTTGTACATATTTGCATAACTAATAATTACGTGGTTACATTTGGCTTGTTCTGTTCTATATAAAGATAGACAGCAGAAATTCTCTTGCATGATGCTACAAGCCACATCATTTGGCTTATACAAGTAACAGTTAATATAGTTCAAAGATTCAAAAAGACTTCACTGACACTTCATTCTACTGTTAAGTTTAACTGCATGAATTAGATGTCTCCTTCCAGTTATTAACAGGTAACAGATTTAAAATCAAATTTATTGTTTAATTGCAAATTCACATTTACTGAAGCCTGTATTATACAAGAGGTTATTTTTTTCCCTGAAATGCAATTTATTCTGTACCAAACAGTCTCTTACCTCAGCTTCAATTGAAATCATACCATCAAATATAGTACAACATGTTCACAGGTCAGACTGTGACAGTTAAGGAAGTGACCGACAGTTCCCAAACATTTCCATTGACAATTTAGGCTCATTACACCAAATATTGGTATGAATATTTTATTTTTTACAAGGTTCTTGACTTCCAAAGCTTAAAATGGGATCACAAGCCTGACAGAAACCCGTCGTTTAGTTACCACATTCTAAACAAAGAGAGGCAGTGAGCCTTCGAAGAGAGGCATAGAAACATGAACACAGGAATGACTCTCTCTGTTCAAATCTTCCTGTGTTCAGAGAACCAGAACAGTGTGTCCGTTCTTTGTAGAATAAAGTATCAGATCTAGCTGATTCTATTATTAGTTATCCTTTCAAAATAAACTTGGTCTTTTCTGTTATTTAATCATTTTTCTCCATCTTCCACATAGTTGTATTAATTGCTATTACACATTGCTGACATTCAAAGCTAGAAATTTATCACTTACATTACATTGTTCAAACATTCACAGTTGCACAACCTTCTAAAATTCACTGTTGTTTTTATCAAATAAAAATAATTTGTCAAAAATTTACTCCCAGATTTGTGATACTTGATGTACTTGCAGCTGGGTTGTCTAAAAACATGTTTAAATATCCTGTTGTAGCAGACCAGGGATCTAAGCAGCAGCAGGCATAGCTTCCTTTAGGAACAACATGTTCTTGAATTTATTGTGTGTTTAAAACACTTACAAGAATATTAAGAGTAAATACAATCTGGTAATTATTGTTCATTGTCCTAATCATTTCTTGGGTGAATAAGAGGGCACAACTCCAATGCCAAGAGCAAGGACAATTGTTCTTCTGGAAATCAGTAAACCAGGAAAATCTTCTGGAAATCAGCGAAATAGGAAGAATTGTCTTCCCTGGATGCAGATATACCATGCCCTTGTTACACTCTCTTGACATTTTGGCTAGAGTTACCTCAGTGAGCTATCACGTTGTGGGAAAAACATGGGAAAAACATGGGAAGAAGGTCCTCCACCCGAACACTATAGGAAACTTCAGCTAGCTGTCTTCTCCATGTCCCACCTTCAGAGTCTCAGCACACAGCTTCTGTGGAGACTGAGGGGAGGATTAATTCCTCCAGCTGCAGGTGCAGGTTGGTAACAGCCAACCCACCTTAGGTTCATCTACGCTCAGGGAACAGAAACAGGCATCTTGAGAAGACAGTACTGCTAATAGGTGGATTTGAAGAACTGCCAGAGATTCAGTCTAAATTGCCATGGAAAGGGTTTGCATCTCTCCACTGATTATAGGAACAGCTTTGGGAAACTTTGCTGCTACTTTAAATGTCTCAGATGCCTACACTTAATTGGAACAAATAACTATACATCTAACAACACTGACTAGGATGTAACCAGTTTACCTACTTCTGGTACCCATCTCATGGTATCTTATTGCTATTCCAGTATACAGCTTGCAACCACACACTGGGTAAACATGCAGCCCTGTGAACTTACAGGGCATTGCTGAGGGGGCTACATTAGCAATAAGACCATGAAATGAATAGCAAGGCAGTTTGTTCAAGAGCAAGACACTTTTGTGCAGTTCCTGATTCAGTCATTCGCTGACACTTGTAAGAGTCACATCATCTCTTTTTGACTGTTTCTCCTCCTCTTATCTTCCTGATTTGCTTCTCTGCACTAGGAACTAAAAAAAGGTATTTGCATACCTAATAAAGCAAATGGGCACCTAATGGGACACTCCACCATTCCTAAATACCTAAAAATGAAGTTGGCTATCAAGATAATTTTAAAAATCTGGCTTCACATTTTCTAGAAACATCTGTTCAAATTATTTGCCACTACAGTGATTAATTCTATGAGAACTGAGTTTCAGGTGGACGTGATGGTTAGAAAGGACAAAGCTTTCACTATGAACACTTGTCTTATTTCAGCACTAATAAAATTGGAGACAAGCATAACCTTAATCTGATTAGGAAATGAAGATGTGCAACCACAAAGGCTCTCCCATGTCCCACAATCAAATCTGAACACACTGTTGTGTGTGATGCTAACAGGAGGACCACAGGGGCCTTCATATCCCTTTATGTTTCTCAAAGCTATCTGAACAGAAATAAAAGGTTAGAAGTAATCCTCATTAAAATGTAATAAGCTGGTAATATTCATGGCCCACACTGGAGGTTAGCCACTGCTATCACTATTTCCTGGATCGTTATATAAAATAGTATAAAACTGCCATCACTATCAATATGACTATGAAATAATCATACAGACACTTACAATCCCCAGACAAAAAATGAAAAGAAAGATTTTAATTATTCATTGATAAATTAAAAGAAACATTCCTGATAAATGTACCAGTGCGACTTTGAGTGGGAAAGGCATATTTTTTCATGATTCAACAGTAAAATTTTTTGCATGTGTACTAGATAAATTCCATGTATAATCCTTGAAATGTATGGAATGTTTTGTGAGTGTGTTTTAAGAATTCCTACCTCAAATTGTCTTCTGCTCTATGGTTTGTTTTTCTAGAGTGTTTGGAAGGCTTTTTGCAGTTATTATGTAAAGTCCTAATGCTGCAAGTGTTCAGGATAATGTTTACCTTCATAGATAAGAACAAAGTTTAGTGAATACCTTACTTTGAAGGCTTGCAAGAAGGCCTATTTGGAATAACTCAGTAAAAAAGCATGCGTTAATCCTGCACCTCAAACTTTCTTACTTAACAGGCTTTCTTCTCTTCTTCATCTTTGGAAACATGTCAAAGTGTCATTAAAACTAAAAGCTACTTTCCAAGGCAGTTGCAAAGGTTACTGTTCCTATAATTCATTATTATTCTTTATTAGTGGAATTATTTTTTTTCCAACTAAAAAATTTGAAGTCGAATGTGAGGAAAGTTTCATCCTGGAGTGGAAGTTCAGTTCTATTTCTAAAATAGGATCAAGTTAAATAAATTTTGGCCCGTAAGCAATATCTCTGGTATTTGATACTCCATTGAAAAATATCTATTCACAGTTCATTGTTGAAGAATAGTAGCTTATGAGGCACAAGAATCACTTTTATATTTGTATATCATAGAAATATTAGTGAGTGGAGAGTGCTTAATAATATAGATATAAAATCTGCTAATAGTCATGTCTCAATAAATTAACATGTCTAAAAATCTTTTTGTATTGCTTCTGTAAGTGTGATTGATAAGTCAGCAGAGGCCCTAGCATTCTGTGCTGTCAAGTTTACCCTGGGCACAAACCATTTTTCCCCTATTTCATTAAGTTCCAAGCCTTAAAGTTATTTAAACAATTTATTCTTAAGTTACCATAGTATAAGCCACATCAAGTTAAAAGTCAATTCTATATTTCCTGTCTCTTCAGGATAATTAATGACTGTTTGCCAAATTGTGGAAAATTGTTCCCACTTGTTTTCCTAGCAGAGAACACGATTCTTTCTAATGGTTCTCAAGTTGTTAGATCCCATTACCAATTCTTTCAGAAGGCCTTTCTTATTCCTTCCAGATCTTTCTTTTTGCTGTTACTTGGGCAATTCTCAAGTCTTTTGTTTTAATAACAGTTCAGTTATCTCTCTAACCTCTAAGCTAATTAACGAGCCACAGGGGACAGTCTATATTGCACAGCCATAATGATCACTTGAGACCAACGTCTGAGACTGTACGGGTAATATTGTTTCCAAACCACATGGCAAAAGGATTAGCCTTCCATCTTACATTCAGACAGAGTTCAGATCTATTCCAATTTATCAGTATGAATAATCAAAGCTTAGTCCAGTCAGGCTACCTGTATTATTCTGAACAGTTTCAATGGAATGCATGTTTAAAGAGTAACAATATTGGATTATTAAACTTGTCTCCTACTTGTTGAAAGGACCAAAACTTTTTAATCTTCACAAAACTGTGCAATGCAACACCTTTCATGTATTTGATACTTTATTTTTTCAGCCAGCTTGCTGAGTCTGGATATGCCTGTAGTGACGGTGTTGGCAGAAGGGGCCAACTTTTATTTATAACATCTTCTTCTATGCCTTTCTATGAACATTAAACCATATTCGTTTCAATAAATAAGTTCATAATTGTGCATTAATTTTTCTTATTGCACTTTATCTGTAAATCCCAATGCACTTTATATTGAAATCCTTTATCATTATCCCCATTTTAAACAGGAACAAATGGCAGGAGCTTGCTTAAAGTAACACAGCCAGTGATTTTATTCTTGCCTCTCTTTGTTTCTTGAACATCACTCAGCTGTTTGATTTGCTGAATCATAGAGCTTTTTGCTCAGTTGTGTTTTTGTTGTTTTGTCTTTTTTTGTCGTGCTAATGTAAATGATTTATTGATATAACTACAGAAAAAGCATAATAATCTATTTCAAAGCTACACAGCCTATCGAAAGCTGAAATATTATCCCAGGAGTCCCAGGAGAAGAAAACAAGAGAGGTGTGGTAGATAGGATTATCCATATAATTAAAAGTATTAACGGCACATTAAATCCCCAGCAATTAACTTCACAGTACTGATAGGTTTAGTTCTTCTTTGACTGTGGATGGTAAACAGGGACTTTCTTTTAAATTAGACATGCAACAGCTTCAGAAATATTTCTTACTCTTTTCCCCCAAGCATCACATTTCTGATATAATGATGGTTGCTATGTGTACTCAAGCATTTTTGACAGATAGGTCACGTATTTTGAAACAAAATAGAAAGTAAGGAACTCAACTTCAGCTCCTGTTTTTAGGCTGATTTCTAAGGAAATAGGAGAGAGATTTCTATGTGTCTGCTTATGTGCCCTCTAAATAGCTCTGGAATACGTTAACCAATTTCAGCTGAATCTGACAGAGTGATAAATGTTTTAAAGATGTGCTACGGGCTTCAGACAGAAAGATAGTCTGGTAGACACCTACAACCTTTACAAAGAAACTCAGAAAAAGGGTTCAGCTTTTCAGTAATGTGGTAAAGCTATACCTGAAAGTATTACTATTTCTTTTTATTCCTGTTATTTGTGTTGTTGGAAGACCAGATATACCACTCCACAGCATTGGTCCTGGAGCTGCAGGGAGCCTTTTTTTACTTATAAACAGAGGTCTTCAGTCTCCTATCTGCCTGGTTTTCTTTCACAGGCACTAACTCACTTGGATAATTAATGAAAAAAGGAGCAGCAAAGTGCATCTGTCCCCTTTCTGTTGATGAGAGAGTTAAATATAGTGAGGAGGCTGATGACCCTAAACGTTGCTTAGACATAAGAACTTCACTTCAGCATGATTTGTGTCTCTCCAGGAAGGAGTGGAGAGAGAAACAGAGTGCATTTTTTAAGCCCAGCACCACAGTAAATGAGCTATTTCCAAAGGGATGGGAAGGCTGTGCTCCATCTACCTTGATTTGCCAACAATAAACATACAGCCACTTTGCATACTAGGTGCTGTTTTTCACTTCCAAATGCAAAATGCATCCCATTTTCTCATGTCCTTCAGGAATATTTCTGTGAAGTAAATGAGTTCTTAATAAGTCCAAGTTGTTTAGATGGCCTTACTTCCAAATGTCCTACATGACACACACAGCTGAGGAAGAAGGAATATGGGACACACAAAAAGAACAGTTTTTCTAGCCTGTTATTTTTGTATTTCCAAATCCTATGCCAAACTCCCTTACTATATGCTGGTTAGTATATATTTTTAGGTAAGTTAAATTAGAAACTGAAGTACTTTTATTCGGAAGAATTTTTAGGGCTCAGCTTCAGCATTCATTCAAGTTTGTCTATCTTGAGTAATTTGGTTGCTTTTAAAGGTTATATGCTAACATTGTTAGTATATAGTTATATATTTTTACATAGTTATATTATATACTAATTTTGTTAAACATTAATGGATCCAGATATGCAATATGATATTCCAGACTGGGAAAGCTACTGGAAATAATTTGCATTACTATTCTTGGACATAAAAAAATAAGTACTTATTAAGAAGAATTCTGAAAGTCAAACTACATATTGCAGGTACTTAATAAATTTTTTACCTTTACATTCACCAATACTGTCTTAAGCAGTTCTTAGAGAAACTGATTTGAAGAAAAAGAGAAAGAGAAAGAAAAAAAGAAAAAGAAAAAGAAAAAGAAAAAGAAAAAGAAAAAGAAAAAGAAAAAGAAGAAGAAAAAGAAAAAGAAAAAGAAAAAGAAAAAGAAAAAGAAAAAGAAAAAGAAAAAGAAAAAGAAAAAGAAAAAGAAAAAGAAAAAGAAAAAGAAAAAGAAAAAGAAAAAGAGAAAAAGAAAAAGAAAAGGAAAAGGAAAAAGAAAAGGAAAAAGGGTTTGAGAAATCAGGTGTCTAATACAGATTTGCTAGAAATAGCAGGAGACACTTTCAGTCTATATTCATGTTTTGATATTTCCTGCCAACATCTGTCAGGAAGTAAATTTTTTTACTGATGGGAAGTGTAACATAGAAAGACTAATCACAGAGTTTCATGAAGAACTGCAGTCAAGCCAAAACTGAAAAACATAATAATTGGTTTACCCAATCCCAAATGATTAAGCTTTTCCAGAGAGCAAACATCTGTTCCTCTTCTTAGATTTAATCATTTTGCCAATGCTCTTCTTTTACATCACAGTCTATAGTGGCACTTTTTAAAAGTATCCAGTCAAGAGCTGAAGAAGGGCAAGAAGAGTCAGACGTGCAGGTGGTACTCTTTCAGTTGGAGGTAATTCATGCAGGGATGGCAGTAGCCTGGCTATAAAATGCACCACTGTGAAAAAATATTGACTGGAAACTACCGGCTTTCTTAGTAATGAAATAGCCTGCAAAGGGTTGCTGGACAGAGATGGGATCCATGTAATTTTTGTGCTACACGAAAAAAATTCTAGCTTAACTTTATGTAGGTTTTGATTTTTTTAAATCTCAAGTGCACATGAAATCTTTAGTTTTCTAAGTTTTTGTCCAGAAAATTCAGGACACAAAATCATACCGTAGTCATTTTAAACCCACCTATTTAGCCAAGTATGACATATAGTTTCTGTTCTGTCTGCATAAATCAGATCCTGCAATTATCATCAATATTTCAGGATTCTACAGTAACAGAATTTACCTCTGTAAAAAACCTGCCCAAAACAAACCGCCTATGGCTACAAAGAAAACCTTCTGAGCACCCTAAAAAAAATCATATATAAGTAAATGCAATCACAATTTCAAGAAGTATCTGAGGAAACTGTACACTATCCTCATTCACAATCTCTGCTTGATTAGGGGGACAAGATTGCTAGCTGGTATCATCACACTACCAAAACTACTGTTATTATGTTTCAGAATCACAAGCTTTTATTATTGTTAAATATTAATTAAAATAGACTTAATTAACATTAGTTAAAAATATACTGTGCTGGATTTACCTGTTGAACCTTCACTCTGGTACAGGGACTTTGCACACTGCTCTGTGTGAGTTAAGGTATGAATTCCATATTTTACAAACCTAATTCAACAACAAAAAGTTAATAATTATGTCTTTGACATCAAATTAAAAAACACAAGGTAGGCTAAATTACTCATGCTCCTTTTTAATTTCATAAAAAACCTGAAACTCGCAGAATGGCTAGTTTTTGCTCCCAGAGTGCCTGAGAACCCGGCAGACCTAAGCAGAGGATCTATATGCAACTTGCTGACAGTATATGTAAACTTGACTTAAAGTCTATATTCCAGCTAGGAATATAGTTTTTATCAAAAATAAAAAGTTTTTATCCTACTTGGGTCACTCTCTTCACTGTTTGGGAGTTATTGCCTCAGGCTATTCTGTGGGGCTTCTGAGTAGTTATAACATCTCCTCTGGATGCTGTTTTGTTAGACTAACCTTTGGTTCTCAAAAGGTCATGTTTTTATTCATTTTCTGAATCAAACCACCCAATCTTAGGAGATCCCAACACAACCCTCTGTATTAAACAAAGGAAATTGTTCATATGTCTTCCGCAAGTATTCTTCTCCAAATATATATATTGACCTTATAGCACTATCTAGACTGAACACAGTTTCATTGTAAAGCATATGTGAAAGGCAAGAGCTTCTTTTCAGTGGCAAACCAAAAATAAAGAGCCCCATGAGCTCTTTCTGTCGGCAGGACTGCGTTTCCAGTTTATTTATAGCTGTTTAAAATGGGTGCTTTTATTTCAGTCTTATGCCCCTATTACTGGAATTCATAAACGAATATAAGTGAGTGCACAAGTTAAGCATTACCCGATTTTCTCATTTTCCAAAGAGGTTTTTCTTCCTAATGACTCCCAAAGTGTCCAAATCAAAACTATTTCCTACTGTACCCAGCCAGAAGAACCAGACAGCAACGGGCATGAGCCACTAAGTGGGGGAAATGATTCTTCAGCCTTAAAGAGGAGGATGTTTGTTTTTTAACATTTTATGAGGAAATGTTTCTGACTTCTTTTGCATTCTTAGAGGAAAGAACCCAATTAAGGGGATTTACTTACCCATATGTAACAAAAATGTGTATTCAATTAGTTGAAAATAAAAATAAGACAAAAGCTTTTATGTGCTTTGCTTTAGAAGCTTATTCTGAACCTTATGGCCCAGTTCATAAACATCTTACAACCTGACAGAAAAAGTGACCTTGTGGTCTGACCACTGAATTTTCTTCCTTTGTTACATCCTATGGTTACAAGGCTTTGCTAGAAGTAGGGTACAACAGGCAATTGGCCACATGCTGTAGTGGATAGACCTCAAAGCTGGAATTCAGAGGACTGAATTTATTTCTACCTCTCTGTTACTGACAGTTGTGCCCTTGGAAATGGATCTCAAGTCTCTGTACTTCAGCCTCTCCTTCTTCAAAGTGGGAACAGTCCAGCCGTCTTCCCTGTGAAGTGCTCTCACATGCACTGATGAAAAGTGCTATAAAAGAGTAATTTATTAATTCATGCAAGCTGCTATATGTCACCTTCATATTAATCAGAGTGGTTTATGCTGGCTTCAAAGTAAACTACGGTTTAAATTAATTAAAATTGAGACTGAAACAGAGTAAGAGTGTCCCTACACCCTTTCAGCTTGTTTTAACTCCACATGTTTAAAATCATGTAGTTGCCTCCATTCCCGAGTGGCGGTGGTTTGCTACGTACTGAGACCCCTTATACTTTCATTCATGAAATCTGGCTCATCTCCTCTTCTTTCCTATGTGGATGTGGGCTGCCAGAAATTACACATGGAAGTTATCCCTCTATATATCAAACGAAGGGAAGAGAGTCTGTTCCCTGATATACCAAAACATCAACGTGAGGTATTTTTAAAGAAGGGTTTGAGGGCAGTGGAGGAACTGAGTTTGGCCTGGAATAATCAGAAGGCTGTTTCAGAGCTACAGGGTGGCATAGCAAAAAAGGTGCAAAATGTTCAGTGGATTCAGAAGACAAAGAGAGCAGTCAGGAGAGGAGAGCTGGCAGGCTGCAGAGAGCAGGAAGAGGTGAGGAGGGCAGTGGTGCAACCAGGAGTGGACCTGTGAAGTGTTTTGATAATGAGGAAAAGAAGCTTGAACTTAATATGTAAGGAAATAAGGAAAGAACAAGACAGAAAACTTTTGCAGCTGTATTTTGGATGGAATGAAAGGAGGCCAAAAAGCTGAGAGCAACGGATACTGCTCATCCAGATTTGGAATTTTATCGACATGATTCCCACAGCCTAGCCCACCATCCTTTGATCTTTATCTTTTTCAAGTATTCCCCTTTGGTCAAATCTCACAAGAGCACTGCTGCTGTTGAATTGAAATTGCATTCCATTGCCAGATATTGGAAGTAACTTTCCTCCACTCAATCTAATCATTTTGTCATACCATCATTTAAAACATCAGCTAGCCATTCCTCTCTGAAAATTGCATAAAGATGTTCTTTCTGCTACTGTGAATCTCTTCACTGTTCATCATGCAGGATAATGTGTAGGTTCTCATGCCAGAGCTGCATCTAGAATGCTCAAACAGATGTTTCCTTTGCACAACTCGATAGCTGGGGTGAATTTAAGGACTTTCACCAATTGTACATTTTGATCTTTATTTGGAAATATTTAGTCTATAGCTCTGCACCACATAGGTATCCCCCACTAACCTTTGCTGCGTAATGCAGCAAATGCAAGAAGGTCCTAAACACAAGGTCAGAAGCATATTTTACAAAACTCGGGTCATTTTCAATCACATTAAACCTGATACATTGATTTTCCTGTAAGTTTTTCTGACTAAGAATTGAAATCTGCCTGTTTGGATTTCACCTCTCATATTTATTCATTTGTACCTAGTAAAATAATAACCTATCAATAACATAATCATACAGGTATTTAATGTTATGCATAGCATGCTGCCACTAAAATTAATTAAAGTATTATTACATATATTAATCATAGGTATAAGTATTTGAAAGACCTGGGATTAGTTTGACAAACTTGAAAGAAAAATCCAAATTTATATTTTAATCACTTATGGTTAACATTTGGATGGGTGGGGGAATTAGGAAAATATATTTGCTTACAACCATATCTACCAGGCTGCCCTTTTTAGTTAGACCTCTGCAGGAACACACAACACACTGTGTTAGATTTGCTCCATCCCACCACATGCATTAAAAAGGAAAGACATAGAAGCAGATTTGGACTTCTTGGTAGTACCAGCGCAGCAGATTTCCAGTACTAAATCCTTTGTACATAATGGTGATACCCCACATTAATGGAACACACCTGCTACTAGTTAGCATTATGTTCATTGGGAATTAAGCATATGAGTTATTTGTTTTCCCATTTACTGTCATTCTCTCCAGATAAAACAGTATTTTCATGTCATGCCTAAGGTCCAGGTCCACCTCTCAGTCTCCCCTCAGAGGTCTGCATCGCAGGATTTTCGTGCAACAAAATTTTCAGTGTTAGCTAGGAATCCTCTTTCTCATTTTCTGTACACCCAGTTTCACGTTCTTGTTTTGCTGTGGTAAGGAAAGAAAAGAGGTTGAAAGACTGGTAAACTGCTGTGAACACTTCCTTTGATAATTGGTTGCCAAAGTACAAAATAACTTTGAAAGGGTGATAGTCTTGGCCTTTGCTCTTCCTCAAAGGGTGGAGAACTTCATCAGAGATTCAGCTTTTATAGACCTGTCATCTCTTGATCAGTAGACAAAGAAATCAGACAAAAGGAAAGTTTTGAGCTCTGGGATCCTGGACGATAAATAACGGTGCAGTAAAACTTTAGTGTTCAAACAGTTGTCTCCCCAACACAAATAAATACCGTATTTCAATTTAATCACAGCTTTTGGGATATCTGATATTTTCTCTAACATTCAGCTCCTAGAGTAATATTTGTATATAAGAATCTCAGCTTTCATATTAAAAAAACCCTCAACTAATACCAACCTTAGCCCTCATGGTTAAAATGTTAACTGTAAAGTCTCATGTAAAATTGCAGAGGGCAAATAAGATGTATAAATATGATCATGCAAATATATATTTTTAAGACCAAGCTCATTATTATTCAGGGGTTAACACATTCCTTTCGAGTGTCTGAGGTCAGCAATACTGTAAATGACACAATCTTTAACCTAGCAATGTAAAAGACTAACATAAATCAAGAAGGATAGGAAATAGTAAGGAAAGGGTGGCGAACCTGGCAGGAAAAACACTGATACCATTATGTACCCTTTCCACGGGTACTTGTGTGTGGCCTTACTGAGTAAGGGAAGCAACTGGAGACTTGACAGCAGGAGAGGCCGAGTAACTTTACTGGAGAAAGGGCAGTGATTTTGTGGATGGGTTTGCAGAGCACAGTGCATAGGAGGCAATGTTAAAGGAAGTGGAGAAGCAGATAAATGGGCTATTAAGGATGACATTGCTGAGGGAGAAAAGGAGCGGCTGCACGTTAGTTTATCTATTTTAGGTCTGCCCAAAGCTAACACAGATGGAAGCTCTCTGTGGTTTAGACAGAAGAGATTGTTTCTACAATGTGAAGATATAAAATGTACATTTTTATATATTTTGGATTCTGTGGAATAAACACATTTTAACTCCGATGAAAAGAATAGCTAAAGCTTCAGTATAACAAACTTATGATTTTGAAATTTTCAGTCCGTAATGATATTATGTATAAACTGAAAAGTGACAAAGAAGAGGTAAGGATAAATCTGCATTATCCTGTTAGTTTACAGCTCACATTCAAGTACAAATGCCACATTACTCCACTGCCCTTGTGTTGGCTCATATGTTCTCTGCTCTGGGAAAGCCAAACCTGTCCCCTGTCAAACCTCAGTCGTACAGACTGCATGGTTAAAAATATTTGAGCCACTTGGCTCTAAAATCTCAAATCAAACCTTCAGCACAAGCAGGCCTAATTTAAAAACAGTGTAGCTGTATCTTAAGTTACCTTAGACACAATGACTTTTTAATGACAACCTTGTAACATGGAAGACATACGAAAAGAGGGGGATCCTCTGTTCCTCCCCCTTGAACTCCTCCAGGACATACATACAAATGAAATACAGCTAACATCTCCTGATGGGTCTATTAGATCTCAAACAGGAGAAAATCATGGAAGCAATGAAGTATTACAGCCCCAGCCAAAACCAGTTCACGGTACTCTTACGCCAGAATCAGTGGAGCTGTCACTGACAGTGCCTGGATTGTGCGCGGAGCCTGGGGGTAGTGCATAGTATCCACAGTGCAAGGTGGCCTCTCCGCAGAGCCTATTTCTTGGCCTTTCCAAGTCTCCATGGAGTAATGCTTGGCATGTGCAAGCTCTCATTTTTTAAATGCTCTTTAAATATGTTTTTCCAAACTTTCCTTTAACTAGTTCAGCAGTCTCTAAAAGTGAAAACACAAAGCTCTTGAGCTGTTAAGTCCAAAGCTTTGGGGCCCAGTAAATGCAAACCTTTTATTTAAGTTCTGTTCCTTTACTGGGTAATCTTCTGAATTTATTAGCACCATACCACATGATTTATATTTTATATTTCTTACTTGAATCATTTATTTCTTCAGAGAGTAATCATCTTTCTACCTGTTTGTAACAGAGTATGCTCTCAGCTGCCCCCCAATTTATTTCTTCATTAACTACTCATTTCTAAGCACTTAATTTTAGCTGGGTTTTTGTTCTCTATCTGCTTTTGAACACTGCCAACTAAAATGAGGAGTAAAATCACAACACTGTATTATTTTGTATCTGTGCCTACACATGTAATAACAAGGAAAAATTAATCAGGATGTAGCCTACAGCATCAAATTCTGCCATGCAGTGTATTGAGCACTGATTAGAACAATTCAGCAACAAGTCAGGCCAGCTAGCAGCATTGGCATCTGCTTGCCCTTGTGACCAGTACAACTTTTCAGAAATATATTCCGTCTCCACATCACTGAAAGCAAATTCATTGCCTGAGAACATATTCTCTGCCGGCTTTTAAGACACCATGCAATGGAAAGGGAATATAATTTAGTCTGGAAAATTGAATGCTCTCATGTCAACATCCTGATGATTTAGACATGCTTGAATGCATGTGCACACACTTTATATTAGTTCCAATGTAAGGGGTGCTGTTTCATGTAAAGAAGCCTGGCCTAAAGCTTAAAAAAACAGGTTCTGTAATTCTGAATTTTCCAGTAGACTGTTGGTTATCCTTAGGAAACATTTTGATGCCTTCTGTTTTCTATCTGCCTAATATGAAGATGATACTGCTCTCTTTTATGCTTCTTTAAGATCTACGGGTGAAGTTAATGAGGGATGAGAAGTAAAAAAAAAAAACCCCAAAACAAGACTAGTAAGAGTGATTATGTTAGCATCTCAAGTTTCTGTAAGAGCTTGGTGTTACCAAACTATGAAAATAAGTAGCAAATGGCTAGATTACTCTTTGATAGTCTTCACAAGCAATTCTGTGAAAATGAAGTCTGATTTCCCCTAAAATTTCCCTTCACCTTGCAAAACACCACAAACTTACATATTACATCTATACTGTCTAGGCTTTCATATCTAACTTGGCTAAACTTGCACAAAATCATCCTTGTGTTCTGCAGACTGGAATGCCATCAAATTTAGGTCTGGCACACAACACTGAATTTGTCCTGTGACAAAAGGTGGGTTTGGATAAAGCTTTTCCTGAGTTCAGATGTGTATGTCATGAGGTATGGATTCAATGAATGTGCCCTGTTGTCAGGACTGGCCAGAAGTAAAAATATGAAATGTGGTTTAGGGTATCTCTGCTCTCCCTTGATCTTAGTGCCAGTTTGGCTGCTAACATATATCAGAACAGCTTCAACAAATGCTTAGTTATACATAGCCCCAGAGGGGGTATATAAACCACTGGGGATATTCATTATTCTGAAATGATCTAACTCTGCCTCCAGCTATGTGCTCTGCGTTAGACAGTGAGTGCATGCGAATCATCTGGCCAAATGTAGCTGCCTACATAAGGAGTCATTTAGATCTTGTTTACAGTCAATGGAGTGAAGTAGGTACTTGTAGGGCATGGTTCATCTCACTCTGAGGAAGACATCTAAGACAGATCAGATAAAATTCACCCTAGAAGTGCCAGAACATGCTTCCAAGCTGAATCTGCGTAGACAAGAATTTAATTTAGGACCAGAGGGTGGTAGAGAGAGAAAGAGGCAGCTCCAGAGTGCAATATATCTGGCTAATTTTGCATGTCTATTTTAGGATAAAAGTTGAATCCTTCCTGGAGATCCCCACTTCTCTCCTTTAACTAAGAAGAGATGCTGGGATATCAGTCCTGGGTAATAACATCCATGTGTGGAATTCTAAGATGGTAGGATGAATCTCACTCTTGGACAGGTTAGGCCAAATTTGGCCAAATCTACAGGCCTAATAGACCTTTAGATTGACCAAACTCTTCAAGGAAGATTTATTGGAGCAGACGAGCTGTATTGGTAATTAAAAACAAGAAACAATAAAAACTGTAATATTATTTTAGGAGTACATTCTAGATGTTGTCTAATTAGGTATCTCTTATCAAAATTTTCGTTGCAACCAGTTGTGAAATGTATTTATTCCTTTTTATGTTACTTCTGTGTCCTATCAAATAATAAGTCATACTCAGATCCCCTAGTTACTTCACACTGCAGCCTAAAATAGCTTTGCAATAGAAACTAATCCTAGGACTTCATCTAGGTCGTACCCCAAAAGAAGCATGGTTGCATCTGTGTGAGTGCAGCACTGTAGTAAGGCGTGTTACCACTTCCAGAGTTAGTGGGGTGGTCTATGCATAAAATTCTGGTGGTTTGCAGTACACCTCTGCCTCTAGCTTGTTTTTGGATCCAGTCCTTAGTTCTTCCCCATCCTGATTTAATGCCATAAACTCCAATGATTCCAGTTAGTTTAGGTACCAGGTCACTTGAGTATTGTAAATCCAAAGAGCTCATTTGATGTATAATTTCAAGAAGGGATTATTTCAAATACAGAAAAGACAAAGCATACTTTATTAGCTGAACAATAAAATTAAATCTTGTACTTTGACCATAATTTTCCTCTAGAACACCTGCAGAAAATACTAGTTATCAAAACCTCTTCATAAATAATGAAAGCTCATACATCTTTACATTACTATTTTGCTACCTATATAGCACAAAAGCTCCAGGAAAGAAGCCCCACGCCACTGAGAAACTTTTCAGAACTTTAAGAAAAAAGAAGCAGCCAAGTAAAAACATGAACATTTTCAGGAAGGTAGTAAAATTTCTATTCCAGAAAGCCAAAAAAAGAATATCACACAGTATGTGCTGCTTTTGATGGTGAAATAATCTTTACTTTGCAGAGGAAATGATGGAGGAAGAAAAGCCTTAAGCAACAAATCCAGCCTTAGGCAAAAGCAATTTCTTCTACTTCTGGCAGTAGCTTTTTAGAAGTCTGGGTGTTTTTTGTTGAGGTTTCGGTTTTGGGGTTTTTTTTTTAATGCATTCGTTAATGAGATTTCCTTCTTTTCCCCAGACTACTTGCCTAAGTAATTTCTTTTATGAATGTACATGGCTTTTAATATTTTGAAGAAAACGAAGGGAAAGGAAATAAAGAATGACTTTTTAAATTGTTTTTTTTTTTAAGGAGTGAGTGACAAGTGAACTAGAATTGAGAAATACAAAAGAAAAAGGAAATCAACTTTTAAATACTAAGAATTTATAGGGTTATGATTGGGAGCTGAAGACTAATTTACCATAAATAAGAGCTAAGTTAGGTACTTCTCTCTACTGAATTTATTGAATATTTGAGTACTCCTACTATTAGTTAATCTCTGACTATAGAATTATCTTCAGCATACAACACAGGAGATCTAACATGATGCTTACATTATACAGTCTATTATATAGCCTCACATTTGTATTGTTCAGCAATTACTTATACCTAAGAAAGCAACAGTAACAGACCATTTAACACTGTAAATATGCTTTAAGAAGTAACTATTATCCCAACCTGAACAAATACATCCAATACCATCTACTGACATTAGAGGCTGCTAAGAGTAAAGATTTTTTCAGTATCTAAGCAGGATGTGGGATGGATGAATATTAGTTGAAAGTCCTTTGAAACAGAGCTTCACATGATTAACCTAAAAAAGCTATTTTACTTTACAAAACTAGTTTATAATTATTATGGATCTACTAATGTGAATGGTGGAAATATGAAGTATTTGTACATTTGAGCAAATATACATGGTATGACTAATTTTCAGACTCATTTTACATTGATAATTTAGAAAGACTTTGTAGTGTAATAGCAACAGCACTTCAGATTATGTTTGCCTACATCTCTGAAATTGGTCCTGACAGGTTAAAAAGCAGAAGAAAATTGAATGCTAGGAATGCCCGCAGAAGAATTGGGCAAAAAACTAACATAAGAGACTTTGTATTAGCAACATGTTCATTTTTTAATGATGGCCTGGTCTGACTCAATTTTGCTTAATATAAACTGTGTTTATTTATTTTCTATAAAAATATGTTATGGAATTAAAAAGACACTAAAAATTAAATACAGAAATTACAGTTCCAGATTCCTCGTAAGTAAATTGCATATTTAATGTTTCCAGACTGCAAAATGTGTTGCACAATGTAATAAATTTTGTGATAAGGTTGCTAGCTGGTACACTTACCTTTAAAATAATAACTGGTTACACATTAGGGAGACTTAATCCTTTAACGTCAATGTGAATCTTCTGCTGATTTCAATATGCTGTACAGCACGCTTAGCAAACAAGAATATCAGGTGGAAAATCTCTTTGTAGCTTGTTAAGCAACTAGTTCCAGAAAAAAAAAAAAAAAGGAAAAAACAAAGTGAAAAGTTAGAGGAATCTTCATTTGTCAGAAGACTTTGGTTAAATGTTAGCCATCCTTTTGTTCTAGAAGTAAGAAAAGCAAATAATGATATGATTTTTCAGTACATTTGAGTGCTTCCAATTTAAAGTAAGATTTGGAAAGGCAGGCCATAAAGTTGCCAGAGAGCAAAAATTAATACAGGTAAGTGCTGGATTCTGGATATAAACCAGTTGCTCTTACACACAGAGGACAGGATGACCACTTAAAGCTTTAAACCATTCTTCCGCTCGTGTCTCTGTCATCAAAAAACTACTTTATTCATGACTGATTTTTAAGTTTTGACCAGAGGAAAAGTAATAATAGATATATTCAAGTTGGTGGTGATTCTATCAACTATTTAATGGCAGGTTGTCCTCAATCTCTCTTATGGTACCTGTTTATCTTGAATAGTTACTTAGATCCAGACTGAACTGGGGGAAATAAAACATGAGGTTACAGACTTGTTAATGCAAGTGATACCCAGAATGGGTAACTAAGCTTTTGAGGGCTACGTGTGATCTGACAGCACATCTAAGACATCTGTTGAGACCATTATTTGGATACAGAGTTTAGAGGAGAAATGTGCCCTTCTGGAAAAACAGGTACAAGCCTAGAATAGCTAAATTAAAGGGTTTTGTTTAGGTGGCTCAGTTCTACTGCTAGCTTTCAGTCTTTCCTCTAATTAATAGATAAGTGCTCACATAAAGTAGAAGAGGGGAGATGGAGAACAATTCACTACAGTATGGTCTGCATCATAGCACAGAATCACAGAATGATTGAGGTTGGAAGAGACCTCTGGAGGTCACCTGGTCCAATCCCCCTGTTCAAGCAAGGCCACATAGATCTCTCTTAACATGATAACATGACAACAAGGCAAACTCCTGGAGAAGGAAAGTAAGTTAGTTCCCCTGTATGCTGGGGAATTTTTCTAACTTCTTTTGTTGAACCTGAAATCAATTTTATTTTCCATTTTGATTAAAAAGCATAAGGAAATATCTTGGAGAGAGGCCAACTCAAACGGATGTATTTTCCTTCCTGAATTTGAACCTGATGAATCGAGAAGTGAATCATTCATGAGTTTTTCTGGAGATCCCATTTAATCCTCCTGATGGACCCCCTGACATGACAGGTTTCCTTCACTTCTCTCAGAGCATGATTGCGCCTTCGCAATTTTGCAATCTACTCTTGGACTGGATCCCAGGGTAGCAGCCCTTATTACCCACTTGAGTTAACACAGCAAGTCTCTTTATCCTTTAAACACATTAGCTCATTAAGTGACTCAAAGAAGCCTTTTCAGAACTAGGGTATGTTCACCAAAGGGACAGCAAGCAGAATAATGGTAAAAACATTTACACATCAGTTTCTGCTTATCTAAATCTTAATGTTTCTTACACCTCTGGTTCCACTCACTTTTGCCTTCATCTGCAAAGGAGAAGCAGAGTATGAGACTGAAGCAAAATGTCCAACTTTCATTTAACATCTCTGTCAGTATTCCTCATACTGCAGTCTCCGGCAATATGCTAAAAGTTTCTTATTTCTTATTCATACCCAAGGGATATTTTGAGTTTTAGCTCCTCTTTTATTTCTAAGCTATGTATCTGCATCAGTACAGGTTGGGGGCTGCCCTGCTGGAGAGCAGCTCTGTGGAAAGGGACCTGGGAGTCCTGGTGGACAACAGGAGGACCATGAGCCAGCAATGTGCCCTGGTGGCCAAGAAGGCCAATGGCATCCTGGGGTGCATCAAGAAGAGTGTGGCCAGCAGGTCGAGTGAGATTATCCTCCCCCCCTCTACTCTGCCCTGGTGAGGCCACATCTGGTGTATTGTGTCCATTTTTGGGCTCCTCAGTTCAAGAAGGACAGGGGACTGCTGGAGAGGGTCCAGCAAAGGGCTACAAAGATTATTAGGGGATTGGAGCATCTTTCGTATGAGGAAAGGCTGGGGGACTTGGGGCTTTTTAGTCTAGAAAAAAAAAGACTGAGGGAGGATCTTATCAATGCTTATAAATACTTAAAGGGAGGGTGCCAGGTAGATGGGAACAGTCTTTTTTCAGTGGTGCCCAGTGATAGGACAAGAGTTAACGGGCACAAACTTGAACATAGGAAGTTCCATTTCAACATGAGGAGGAACTTCTTTCCTGTGAGGGTGGCGGAGCACTGGCACAGGCTGCCCAGAGATGTTGTGGAGTCTCCCACGCTGGAGACATTCCAAACCCACCTGGACGCCGTCCTGTGCAACTGCTGTAGGTGTCCCTGCTGTGGCAGGGGGTTGGACTTAGATGATCTCCAGAGGGCCCTTCCAACCCTGACCATTCTGTGATTCTGTGAAAAGCAAACCCTTTTAGCCTAATGAAAGCTGGTTGTTTCCCAGTTAATATATTTCTCATTTCCTAAAAAAGTATAAGCATTCAGATTTCAGGTTTTTGCCATAGATCATTGTCCCATTGGATTATTTTTAGCAGCCTCCTATTATTTAGGTAATACAATATCAAACAGGGTAATCGGGCCGGGGGGCAGTTGAACTAGATGATCTTTAAGGTTGCTTCCAACCCAAACCTTTCTATGATTAGAAAACTCTAGACAATATACTACTAATGAAGAGATAATAGACCTACAATATGAACATTCTCTCCTTAAAATTACAAATTATTACTTTCTACATTAGTTATGTTGAAATGGCATTTAAAGAGAATTTATATAAATTAAAAAAGAATTCTTGCCATTTCAGAATTTGTTCTAATGGTTGTTATCGTGCTGCAGAATACTATTGCAAAAAAGAGCTGAAAATTGACTTCAGCATTTTTAAATATTATTCTTCCTAAGTTATGATTTTAAGACCAATAAGTACAATGATTTTTGGCTAAGAGAGAATATTTTTTTACTGAAAATACTCCTATAGTATGAAAAGTCATACTTGTGGGTTTGTTTTTCTCCATTACTTCCTTCTTTTGAAAAAAAAAAAAATTAAAGAATAAAAATTTAAAAAAACCCAAACCAGTAGAAAAGTTTTAGGAAACTTCCTGTATATTTTTCAACATGATGTTATTTTTTAAATTTCTAAAGTGGGATGTTAATTTTTTTCTTCCTTCTTCATTAGGCATACAGCTGATTGTGAATTTTCCCCTTTATATTTCTAGTTCTAACAATCAATACAATTTGATGGGTCTTTTTGCTCTTTGGAGAATCACAGAATCACAAAATTTTGAAAGGGGTTGGAAGGGTCCTCCAGAGATCATCCAGTCCAACCCGCTGCAGATTCTGAACCTAACTCCTGCCAGAAGCATTCATTCCATCACCAAAGGTGATTGTGAGTTAACAGCGATATCAATCGTGGATCACTTTTCATTGAGGTTATACTATATGATGGAAACTTAACTAACATTATTAAGAATGAAGCATAGGAGTTAAGTGATTATTGCCACCATTAGCAGAGTAGCCCAAAGATTTTGGTAGAAATTAGATCTGACTTTACACATTTTTGTGTCACAAGTTTCTGTCAGGGCATTGTCATTAATAGACATTCCCGCAAAATGTCTCTTCAGTTGACACACAAAGGAATAGCTAGAACTGATAGGAAACATATTGCTTATACCGCTTTGGAGGAACAGATTAAATTTTGTGCCAATAATTGAACAAAAAACCAATTACTACATGAAAAAGAAGTGTATACCTGTTGGGACTCAAAAATATCTAAAACCAATTTAAACAAAACTGCTATTCCATCCATTAAATTTATCTATAAAGTTATGAGATAAGAGAAAGGAGACATTTTCAGTGACACTTTGCAGAAGGTTATGTGGCAGAAAACTTGAAAGAGCTCTTTGTGAATTAAAAAGACTGCTGAAGGATAGCATATAAGGAAGGAGGATGTTTACTTCCCCTATAAATTGCTCTGAAGCTCTGCCATGAATTTATGTACAGAACAAATTACCTTGGTTTTCATATGTTGACAGTAACATTTTTGGAGGCTGACATTGCCTAGAGTAGTTTAAAATAGTTTAATTTTCAGAATAACAAGGCATTTACCTCCAAAACAGGCAGCATCCTCTACAAAATGTTGAGACTACATCTCCAAGTGAAATGTGACCAGCTGGATAATTTTCTTTTGCAGGACCCTTGTATACCTTAGGAGCTATTATAGCAATATAAGAACAGAATCAACTTTCAGACCAGTGAATGACCACTTTGTGGGTGACCAAATGTTTCTACAACTCAGATGTGGGAGAAAGAAATACCTTGCACTGAAACATAGCATCTATCCTTTCAACTGTATTGAAGTGAGACACGATTGAGAATGGCATTCATATTGAGGCCAACCTAGAGATGTTTGATAGGTTTACTAGCCAGAATTAAATTATTTGAGTAGCTATAGACAATATTTTGTCTTTCAGAAATTGATTCTGAGTTACACGCTATGTTCAGGCTCTGTGGAAAGCTTTTCAGTCATGGGATCAAGAAATAATGTCACAGCTATATGCATATATATAACTTTATTTTAGACATGGACGGGGTAAGAAAATTCTGACCTGGTTCTGATTCTAAATGACAATGTCTTATACTGTAGGAAATAAACTACAGTTTCAGTCTGACAATAAATGAAGAGGAGCAAAATCTCAGGCTTACTGTAAGCTGCATTAATGCTGAAGACAGAGGAGCAGTGTTCTGTTAAACAGAAAACAGCTATTAGAACCTCACTGAAGAGTTTGTGGAAAATGTTACTCATACGACACAGTCCCCAGACATACTGTGGATGCTGGCTGATATTCTTAGAGACTGATTTACAGCTCTTTTCACCAAAATGAGCTTCATAAGACTTTCCAGGAGTTGACAGGTAATTATCATTGTTGTTCATTATTTGTATTCCTGTAACACCTACAGAACTAGCCAAGAGGTACTCAATACATTATTTAAAAACAAACACAGTCCCAAAACTTACTAAATGCAATCAAAAGGAATTAAACTGAAATTCAACAGAAACACCCAAAACGTGGTTCCTTATCAACAATATGCTGCTGAACAGGTTTATATTAGAAATCAAGATTTCCTTGTTTGTGCGTGTTTTAAGAATCAGAACTCTTCTTGTGTTTCTACTTTGGTACAGATTTTCAAAGGGCTTTCAAAACCTTAGGGGATGATCTTAGCTAAATTTAAGATGAGCCAAAATTACTCTCTCTTTACACTTTAGAAAGGACTGGAAATGCACCTAGAAGAAGGAAGTCACTGGAGACAGATGGAGAAAACCCTTTATTAATTGGAGTTTACAGAAGACTCCACCACATTTCCTTCAGTGGGGTTTCCCTTTACAAGGAAAGGTTATATTTTGAAGATGTTACTGGAATAGCAATCTGCAGAACGAACCCATCCTAACACATTCCTGCAATCCTGTAGCAGTCTAACACTGATTCCAGTGAGAACAAAATTAAGCTGCTATACATTTTTCACTGAGGTATCCCTCTGGGAGTTTGTGTTGCCAGAACCACTGCTGATTTCCCTATCTGGCTAAAAATGAGTGGAAAAGAGTTGCAGAATGTTTTGCTGAAGTCACTAGTTAGTAAAAACTTACTCTTATCTTCTCTTTCAATTTCACCCACACTGCCTGAAAAGATATTCCTTTCAGCCTGCTCCCACTTGCTTATCTCTGCAGCCCTTTATCCATTCCACAGAACTGCCAACTGAACTAGCTCATTTCAGGCAAAATAAGGACCCTAAGGCTAGCAAACATCTGCTATTTAAACTGTTGAACCTGTTTTAGTTAAAAAAAAAAAAAAGGTCAGGGTGATGAAATGATATTTCACTTTATAGATCAGCTGCCATAGCTGCAGTTGGCCAGACATCCGGATAAAGCCTGGAAGAAAGCCTCCTGACATGTTACAGGAAGTCCCTGCACCTCTCTTGATGGTTGTAAAATTGGATGGAGTTGGTTGGTTTGCTTGCTTACCTTGGCAGTCCTTTACCTGGAACCTGCAGATACGTTCTGTTGGAGAAAGACATAAAGGAGAGGCTGCACGAGACCATGCCAGCTGCCCAGTAGGTTGGTCTCTAGTACAACAATGATTTCAAATACATGATGCTTCAGATAAAACAGGAAGACATATTCTCAGTCCCAGTGAACTGAATGCATTGTCACAAAGTATTATGATAACTTGAGATAAAACAGATGCTACAAGAGTTGCACACTCTGACTTATCACGCAATGTTGAAATGAGATACACAAGAGGCAGCAAGTAGAATTTTTAGAGCGACTTTTTTCTGCTGTTCTCTAGTAACATTTCTACCACTTAGAATATCGCATCAGTGTCAGTTAAAGCACCTGAAAGTCTTTTACATGAGACTTCACTAGTGCAAGTACATAAACTCTATGGCTTTTCTCAACTCTGTGCAGCACAGTTGCAAACTTATTGATGATCGTCTCCAGTTGTCCTTTCCTGATCTGTGATCGAGGAGAGCAAAGGATTTAATTACTTTCACTTTAGGTATCTAAAATGTAGGCTTTTCCTCTGAGCTTGGTATCATCCCATAAAGATAGCAGAGAGAAAAAGGCCTAGAAGATGTAGAAAATTATTATAGCATGAGATGGAAATGCCTATGTCTTTTCATTTACTGGAAAGGGGCTTAACAGGACTAACTCAAAAGAAGATGTCTACATCTGGAGGGATGATTCCTGTCCTTGGAGTCCAGACACAGGAGGCGCCAATGTTTCACACACATTCGAAGCCTCTGGCAGCGCTAAGCAGTCTAGCCATTATTCTTTCAAAGAATGAGCCTTACAGTGTCTTGAATCTGTCCCAGCTGAGCTTCTTGATCATTTGAAAAGCAGCATTAAACAGAAATATTAACAATGCAAAACCAACCAATTTCCACTGTGCAGTCTTACAGTGACTCCCCTGCAATAGCTGTTTCAATAGGTAGCAGAAATAGTAATTCAAACTATCAAGTACAATGCAGCTTTCATAAGAACTCAGTTGTTTTGGGTGCACTTAATCTTGAAAGATGCATCTTATTTGATTACCAGTATTTTTTTAGACATTAGTACTGAAATAGCTTCTCAGTGTTAGTCTTTATTTTGGCTGATAACATAGCCTTCAATATGACATGACATATATTGAAAACTACCACAATATTTTTGTGATAGATATACCGCAATCTTTGATATAATTATTCTCACTTCATTTTATTGTCTTTATATTATTTTAGTTTTAGATTTATAGTTGTATATTCATTTTTCACCACAGCTAAATAATTTGCCTAAGGCCATACAAAAAATTCTGCAGCAAAGCAGAGAACTGAACCTCCATCTTTCAAATCATAAACAAATGTCTAAGCACTTGTCAAACTCAGGAAAAAAAAATTTAGTAAGAATACATTCTTCTGTATTGGATGCCTTTTGAAACTATTTACACTTTTGCTTAGAATCTTCAGAATTTCTGTACAAACATAACACTTAAGAGAAAGAGACCACCCCTCTTTTGAATTTTATTCCTTAAAAAGCTATTAAAAAAAGGTAATATCCTGAAAAATGCCAAGCACAGTATAGAAAGGGAGGAACTGTGTCTGGAATTTTGTGAGTGGCGAATGTGGGCAGGCTGAGCCATTTAAACTAACCAGTGTTGGTCAATGCGGATACACTGAACCATTTCAAAAGTAAATGCTTCAATGACTACTTTGTTGTGCTGAAGGGCAGACCAGCCAATAACCACATGATCCCATCCTGTGTTCTTGGCAGTCTGAAACTCGAGTTCCTGCATATAACAAAGTATAAATATAACTCATTCAATAAAAATTAACTGAAGGCTTTCAAACCATTTTTAATAAAAGGCTTTTGGATTTGGTTCTTTTCTATGGAAATTTTCAAGTCATGTTATTTCCTTCAGCCAAATCAGTCAATCTATCTTCAAGTTGAATAAATAGATAGATAAATAAATGTATTTTCCCTTACTGCCTGTTCCTCCATTTGTGGAATTTAGAAGATGAGAGAAGACCGTATCTGAACATGTTTGCATGCCAATATGTGTTTCCCTTTTTTAATGCAGAACTGCCTGGATCAATAAAAAGCTCACTACCATTTAGCATTGCTGTTGGTTAACTGGATACTTGAAAAGCTACAATCACATAGATCAGACAAGCCTAGTGAGCTAATCCTAATACACCTCTCCTCTGTAGTTATATTTGAAAGGCAAAATGATATAAAACCTGAAACATTGCAGACTGCTTGATAGAGGTGTTGAAATCTGAGGCAGATAAAAATCATTGAAGGGGAAAGGGAAAATAAACCATAAAGGGAATAGAGATGAAGATTAAGTTTTCACGAGGAACTTGCTTCACTGAACTCTGAATTGATATGGTAAATTACATTAACATCCGATACGTACGCACATTAGGCTTGGTGGCAAGATTAAATCCATATGTAGCTACCACTTTGCCACACAAGCAATGTAGGTCTGTCTGCGTTGGGCCTTTCCAATGAGAAGGCTCCCCCATTGCCTGACAGCGTAAAGGCTGATTAGATCCACACAAGAGAGACTGCCTCCACTAACAACGACCAATCTCTCAGGAAATCTGCTATGATCTTCTCTCTGTTGGCCTGACAAAGGCCATGACTTGATCTAGTTTCATGTCTAGCCGCTGTGATACCCTGAATTTTGGAAGCAGTTTCTTCCTTCCTGTTCTTTGTGTCAAAGATTTTTAAAAGTGTCTCTAAATTTTTGTGGCAATTTTCACTGTGAAGTCTAATTTTCAGCACTTTCTGAAAACATAACCTATAATCTCAATGCTACCAAAATCCCTGGAAATGTTAGGCCTAGTAACACAACTAATAGCATAAACTGAAATGGGCCAGCTGATGGTATAAAACCATATCCAGCTCACAAGAGGTATTTGTTAGCTTAGTGATCTTCTCAGAGAAGGTAGGCTACAGCAAGTGTTTGACCAAAAAGTCAATACTCCTGCTATACATCTTCAAACAGCTATATTGCCATGCTATGGTCCAGTAACAAGAGATTTCTGCATAGGTGCCACCCAGTCTTCTTAGGATGCTGATGTTGAATGATGCAAAGAAGAGTAACCCAGCAAAACCCAAAGCTGCTACTGCTGCCATATCCTACAAGATGTGGTCCCTAACATAGGGGCCTGCAGGTGCCAGACACCTAGGTAGGATTTTCTGAAGGGCTGGGAGTCCCATGTTACTTACAAGGACAGGATAGAGAAAAACATGGGAGACCATCCATTTGTGCAAGAAAGGTTGAAGGGAAAATAAGCCTCCAATAACTTGATCAAAGTGGAGATATTTCAATGCTAAATTCCTGGACTTTTCTGGCTGTTATAAGAAAGGGACGTCTAAGCAGCAAGCAAGATTCAATGAGACTAAAATACAAGACTGATTCCCCTGAAAGTATTTTGTTGCGCACATATGCTCTCTTGACCCCTATTGAAAACAGACATGGTCACTTCTGCTGAAATCCTCAAAGGTTTCAGAAGCATAAATACGCTGAAGGGGCTGAGTTTTACTATGTAAACACTAACTTATTCAGGTCATTGAAGCACATAAAATATTCAGAGGAACAAATACGTGATCAGAGTTCTCCATTTGTTTATGGTTGGAGTTCAGACATTATCAAGATGTTTCTGACATTATCATGTATAAATCTGCCCTCTGCATAGTAAAAATGTTCTTCTTCCCCCTCCCCTCTTGCAGCCCACCTCCTGTATGCCCTCTGTGAATCTGCAGCGACTCTTGTTTCTGGCTCTGCTGGGTGGAAGGACACTCACTCACCCAGGAAGGCACCAGTACCACACCCAGCGCTGTTCCAGGCCCTACTCTCAGAAAAAAAAAAAATTATTGCTCTAACAAAATGATGCAACTGTTTCCCAGACAGTTTTTCTCTTGATTTTCATAGCCTTACAGAAAGAGGCCAGCTTTAGCTCCTGACGTGTCATACACCAGGCAGACGGACAGTAACCCTTTCCTGGTTAGCTTGTGGTGTTGTATTTCACCCTTACTGCCTCTCCACCCCTGTGACCCCAGCCTGGTGAACATGAGGACCACGCTCAGCTAGGAGCAGCATGTTCCCTGTATTGTCCTGTCTCGTTTAAAATGGCACCGAGAGCCACGGCCCCTCACCCCAATCGCTATGGCTCTGCAGACAGAAGCTGAGCATCTTCATCAGCACGTTGCTACAGGTCACTCCGCCTCTTCAGCTAGGCTTTTAATAGCACAAATCTTTTACTGCAGTAATAAGATTAAATCATATCTGGACAGAAACAGCTTGAGCCTTGTCAGCATGGAGTATCAGTGAAGTCTGAGTGCATCTACACCCAATGGTACAGCTGTATGGCCAGCTGTGCTGCATGCGTTGAATGTGAACGTGAAGATTCAGAAGACAGGGGCCAGTGGCAACAAGTCCCCACCCGACGTGGCAGGCGTGCCTCCCAGGAAACCCCCACACTATCCCAGGTGCTGTTACAGAACAGATATGATGTTCTGGAAAGGGAAGTAGAGGATGACAATAACAGTGCCTTGCCAAACTCTGAATTGCCACTGAAGCCAAGACAGGTTACACCTCGTATAACAACATAATCATTTAGGAAAAAAAGACGGGTCCTTGTAGTAGGGGACTCGATTCTGAAGGGAGTGGAAGGTCCCATATGTAGACCGGACCCAATCTGTAGGGAGGTCTGCTGTCTCCCTGCAGCCAAGGTTAAGGATGTCCAGAGGAAACTCCCTACCCTAGTTAGGCCTACCGACTACTACCCTTTATTGGTTTTTCAGTTGGGTAATGATGAAATGCCAGTAAGGAGTCTGAGGGCGATAAAGAGAGACTTCAGGGCCCTGGGACGGCTGGTCAGGGGATCAGGAGCGCAAATAGTGTTTGCTTCTATCCCAACAATTGCAAAGATGGATGCGAAGATTAACAGGAAATGCCAGCTAATCAATGCCTGGCTCAGAGACTGGTGTCGGCAAGATTTTGGGTTCTTTGACCATGGGCTGCTTTTCAGGACACCAGGCCTGCTGGCAACAGACACCAAAAGCCTGTCTCAGAGGGGGAAAAGGGTTTTAGGGCAGCAGTTGGCGGGGCTCATTGACAGGGCTTTAAACTAGGTTCGAAGGGGGATGGGGATAGATCCAAGGTTGCTAGCAAAAATCCTGAAATTGGTGGGCTGGCACTAGACTTGGAAAAGACAGGGGGTGTAACCGGGCTCCTTAGGAAGATGTCTGGGGATAGCAGAACTTTAGCTCCCTCCAGTAAAAAGGAGAAAGGACCTATAGCCCACCTGAAGTGCTTATACACTAATGCACGTAGCATGGGCAACAAACAAGAGGAGCTGGAAGCCATCGTGCACCAGGGTAATTATGATGTAGTTGCCATCACAGAAACATGGTGGGATGACTCTCATGACTATAATGTTGCCATGGATGGCTATAGACTCTTCAGGAAGGATAGGCGAGCAAGAAGAGGCGGGGGTGTGGCCCTATATATCAGGGAGTGTTATGAATGCTTTGAATTAGAAGATGGTGATAATGGGATTGAGTGTTTATGAGTAAAGATCAGGGGGAGGGCTAACAAGGCAGATATTGTAGTAGGAGTCTGTTATAGACCGCCCAACCAGGATGAGGAGGCAGATGAAATATTCTATAAACGGCTGGGAGAAGTCTCAAGGTCGCGAGCTCTAGTCCTCGTGGGTGACTTCAATTTGCCGGACATCTGCTGGGAATACAATGCAGCAGGGAGGGAACAGTCTAGAAAGTTCCTGGAAGGTACTGGGGATAACTTCTTAACACAGTTAGTGAAAGAGCCAACTAGGGAAAGTGCCCTGCTGGATCTGTTGTTTGTCAACAGGGAAGGTCTTGTGGGGGATGTGATGGTCGGAGGCCGTCTTGGCAACAGTGATCACGAAATGATAGAGTTCTCAATTCTGGGAGAAGCAAGGAAGGGGGTCAGCAGAACTGCCACCTTGGACTTCCGGAGGGCGGACTTTGGGCTCTTCAGGAGCCTGGTTGAAAAAGTCCCCTGGGAGGCAGTCCTCCAGGGCAAAGGAGCCCAGGAAGCCTGGATGTTTTTCAAGAAGGAAGTCCTAAAGGCGCAGGAGCAGGCTGTCCCCATGTGCCGGAAGACAAGCCGTCGGGGAAAAAGACCGGCCTGGCTAAGCAGGGAGCTAGTGTTGCAGCTTAAGGAAAAAAAGAGGATATATGGCCTTTGGAAAGAAGGGCAGGCCACTCAGGAGGACTACAAAGAGGTAGTGAAGCTATGTAGGGAAAAAATTAGGAAGGCCAAAGCCCAGCTAGAACTAAACCTGGCTTCTGTTGTCAAGGACAACAAAAAAAGTTTCTATAAATATATTGGCAATAAAAAGAGGACTAAGGATAATCTCTGTCCTCTAGTAGACCAGGCTGGTAATGTATTGACTAAGGACGAGGATAAGGCTGAGGTATTTAATGCCGTCTTTGCCTCAGTCTTCAGCAGTAGGACCAGTTGTTCCTTGAGTTCCCTAACCCCTGAGCTAGAATACAGGGATGGGGAGCAGAATGAAGCCCCTGTAATCCAAAGGGAAATGGTGAGGGACCTGCTTCAGCACCTGGAGGTGCACAAATCTATGGGGCTGGATGGGATCCATCCAAGGGTACTGAAGGAGCTGGCAGAAGTGCTCACCAGGCCACTCTGCATCATTTATGAACTGTCCTGGATAACCGGGGAGGTCCCAGCCGACTGGAGGTTGGCAAATGTGACACCCATCCATAAGAAGGGCCAGAAGGAGGATCCGGGGAACTACAGGCCAGTCAGTCTGACATCGATGCCTGGGAAGGTCATGGAACAGATCATCCTCAGTGCCATCACACGGCACATGCAGGAGAACAAGGTGATCAGGCCCAGTCAGCATGGGTTTGTGAAAGGCAGGTCATGCCTGTCAAACCTGATCTCCTTCTATGATGAGGTGACCCGCTTAGTGGATGAAGGAAAAGCTGTGGATGTTGTCTACCTGGACTTTTGCAAGGCTTTTGACACCGTTTCCCATAGCATTCTACTGGAGAAACTGGCTGCTCGTGGCCTGGACAGGTGTACCCTTCGCTGGGTAAAAAACTGGTTGGATGGCCGTACCCAGAGAGTGGTGATAAATGGAGTTAAATCCAGTTGGTGTCCAGTGACAAGTGGTGTCCCCCAGGGATCGGTGCTGGGACCAGTTCTCTTTAATATCTTTATTAATGATCTGGATGAGGGGATTGAGTGCACCCTCAGTAAGTTCGCAGACGACACTAAACTGGGGGGGCATGTTGATCTGCTTGAGGGTAGATTGGCTCTGCAGAGAGATCTGGACAGGCTGGACAGATGGGCTGAGGCCAATGGTATGAGGTTCAACAAGGCCAAGTGTCGGGTCCTGCACTTGGGTCACAACAACCCCATGCAGTGCTACAGACTGGGGGCAGAGTGGCTGGAAAGCTGCCTGGCAGAGAAGGATCTGGGGGTGTTGGTGGACAGCCGGCTGAGTATGAGCCAGCAGTGTGCCCAGGCAGCCAAGAGGGCCAACAACATCCTGGCCTGCATCAGGAATAGTGTAGTGAGCCGGAGTAGGGAAGTAATCATCCCCCTGTACTCGGCACTGGTGAGGCCTCACCTCGAGTACTGTGTTCAGTTTTGGGCCCCTCACTACAAGAAGGACATTGAGGTGCTGGAGCGTGTCCAGAGAAGGGCTACCAGGCTGGTGAGGGGTCTGGAGGACAAGCCTTATGAGGAACGACTGAGGGAGCTGGGGTTTTTTTAGCCTGGAGAAGAGGAGGCTGAGGGGTGACCTTATCACCCTCTACAACTACCTGAAGGGAGGTTTTAGAGAGATGGGGGCTGACCTCTTCTCCCACGTGGCAAGTGATAGGACAAGAGGAAACGGGTTCAAGTTATGTCAGGGCAGGTTTAGATTGGATATTAGGAAGCATTTTTTCACTCAAAGGGTTATTAAACATTGGAATGGGCTGCCCAGAGAGGTGGTGGATTCACCATCCCTGGAGGTGTTTAAGAAAAGGGTAGATGAGATGCTTAGGGACATGGTTTAGAAGTGGGTGTTTTTAAATCAGGGTAGGTTAACGGTTGGACTTGATGATCTTAATGGTCCCTTCCAACCTCACTGATTCTATGATTCTATGATTCTATGCTGTATGGAAGGAGGAGGACATTGCATTCGGGAAGGGTTATTTGATAACCCTGACCTGTGACTCCGGCTCTGCAGCGAACAGGGTGTTTTACAGCTCCCAGAGGTCTGCTTTTTAGGTGAATAACCTTTTTTTGCTTATTCTTACAGCTGGCTCTGATGGTAAGTATTGATACTTCAGGGTCCTTTGCTTGATATGGATCAGATGGTATTTCCACCAGGAAGATTCCTGTTGGGTGAAAGAGGCCTTTTACAAGAGCAGAAGCTCAGCATTCCAGACCAGTAGCAACCTTATTGCAGTGTAAATAAGATTTTCCTCATGCTGAGAATTTCTCATGAAGTTATTTTGAATAGCAATAATAACAATAAGAAAAAACATTATCCTTTCCGTATAACTGAACAATATGAAATTTCCAAAGCAAATAGGAAGAAAAAAATCCTTCTTCAAATGGGAACAAAAAACATTTTCTAATAAAAATAAGGCCTCAAGCTACAGCAGAATACCTCTCAGATACCTCTCCAAAATCTTAGCATTTGCATTATTCTTCCTAAGTTATGGTGGAACAAATCCAACTCATAAAGTCAAAACATATTATACAAATATTTATTTATTTAGAAGAGATAATATGAAAGCCAAGTAAATGAAGAAGTGGGGTACCATCTTTAAAGCTTCAGTAAACTAATGGAAACCAGGAAGAAAATTTCTTCTTAGCCAGATTATTAAATGTTATTCCATGTGGAGCTTTTTTTGTAGTATCAACAAAAGCAGAGAGCAGTGGTCACTGTCAGTGACAGTAACACAGACACCTTGGCTGTTTCAACATTATTGTTATTTATAATTTGTACTGCATGCACACTTAAAACTCCTGCTCAGGAGTGTAGATCCTAAATACAGTATAAACACAAAAATCATATCACAAAACTATGTTCCTAAGCATCTTTCCTCATTTGTAGACCAGAAATCTCAACTCAGAACTGTTTGGATGCGGCAGGATTTGCTAGTAATGTCTAGTGTGATCATTGCAACACAATTCACATAAAGTAAGTCTACCACAAAGATTCACACATAACTTGTACAAAGACAAAGAGCAGAAATAATTATATGAAACAATGAGTTAAAAATCCATTGTTGTATCTTACCTAATATCAGTATTACTTAACATTTGGCAGGAAATAGACTGGAATTATGCATGCCCTATCTGCTTTATCACAAAACCACCGGCTGCTGCTGAATTATTTGTAGTCTTGCATGTTTTACTTGCTTTTGGATTTCCAGAAATGGCCTTACAAGGTCAGCCAAGATCTTCCAGCTACAAAAGTTACATCATTCCTGGAAGTTACATTTTGTGAGAATCACATTAAAACATAATACCTTAATTTTATTACACACTTTTCACTCTATAGAACCACAAAACACTTTGCAAGTTGTTTACGTATCTCTCCATATGTATAAGGATAGTGAATATGACATCTCCTCTCTGCCATCAGCATTACATAACCATGTTTAGGAAAGGAAATTAAGAGAAATGTAAATCAATGAAATTACAGGGTAATTTTGCATAGGAAGAATGTGATCACTCAAAGAGAATTTAGCTCAGTCATCAAGGAAAGGGTCTGCAAACACATCCTATGAGATGTTTTCTCATTTTCCTACAGTCAAGATCTGTATTTTCTGAAAGATGACATACAAGAAACACAGTGTTTTCTTAATATCTACTGCAAAAAAATGTTACAGTGGTACTGAATCTCTAATTTCCTTCCTGCACACTTGGATCTTAGAAATCTCTCCAAATATTATACTTAGACTATGACGGCCATGATGGCAGCTGAAATTAATGTGGCTGCAAAGTTTGTCTCTTTTTCAGTTCAGAGTTTCTGAAGTTGTTCTGGATACATTTCATTTTTACAATTGCACAAAGTGTTCTCAAACAGGGCTTTACAATGCACAGAAGGATGTTGCCTCAGCTGGGGAATAATGGGATAATAAGTTCAAAACTACCTGCTTTTGCATTGCTGGATGTAAAATTCAACATCCGGAGCAGAAATATGGCTTTTGTGGTCATGTCAAGGCTGTCATTGTGAGTTTAACAAGTAGTCTCCAAACATTTTGTTGTTAAGCTTCACTCGAAAAACACACCTGGTAACAGCAGATGAGTGGACTGATAAGTTTAACAGCTTACAGTATTTCACCTTAGCTTGCGGCAGAACTGTTAAACAATTTTTTTTTTAAAGCCTTTAGCAAACCTGTGCAAGAATCCCTTTACTGTATCCAAATAAACTTGAATTACCAGTCCTTCCAGCTCTCTGGACAGAAAGATATTAAAAATGATTGACTAATGTCTTCCAGGTGCCCTGTTCCTTGCTGAAGAACTGTGTAATGGAGTAGGTGTCGGTAGTTCCCAAGAGTGATGGGGGACAAGTGCACTTGCATTAGGCTCCTGTGAGCTCCAGGAACAGCTGCTGCAATACCAGAGAGATATTGGGAGAACAAGGAGCGACTAACTGAGGTGGTATAGGAAGGTCCTGCAGGCACATTTTCAGGTCCTATGGCAGGGAGGGATGCCTACAGGTCTGCAGTGTACTGCTGTCGGAAAGGAGGTACACTCTTGGTCTTTCAGAAGGGATGAAGGCAATGAAGTCAGGGTTGCAACTGCTGCCAGTTTTGTCTCCTCTTTTGCCAAGACCTTGCAAGAGCCAGGCTCACTCAGCAACATTCTTTTACTGTCATCAGCCCTTTCCCCGGGCTTGATGAAGGAGTGAGAGGACGCAAGTAACAGAGCTAGAGGATACGTTCATGGTAGTAAGGAAAAAGGGCCAAGGACTGTTCTTCAGCTCTGTGAGCAAGTGGTGCGGCTCAGATCACTTCCATGCATCTTTGTGACCATGGATGAGTTCCCTTCAGCCAAAACTAGTGTGGAAGCTTTTTCCACACTGTTTTTTGTAAATAGTCCCTAGTGCAAACTATAACCTAAATTGTGTCTGGACAATATCTTGGAGAGTGACACTTGGTGTGCTAACAATTAAGCACTCGCATGCCAAATCTCCCTTCTCTTATTCTCTTGCCTCCTCATAGAAGTGAGTCGCACCAGCTAGGAAAGCCTTTTGTAACTGGATCTTTTTAGGCATGGGTGTTGAACCAGCATTGCAGAGATTTTCAGGTTACTTTAGATTCCAGTGAGGATTTGCTCCAAAACAAGTACCATGCCCTTCTTTGCTGATAATAACACAAATGTCATACAGCTTCTGGCACTAGTCAATCTAAGAATTTCCAAACTGAGCAAATCTTATGTAGCCAATTAAAACACCATCCCCTGGGCTTAATTAAATCCTCTACATAAAATTACCGCACATAGGGCTTTCTAACTGTCAGATTAACCCTGCCTGATATAATTAAGGTGGAAAATGAAATTGTAATCAAATTGAAAGGAGATTTTAGGTACTTTATAAACAGTACCTGGACACCGAAGAATTTCTAGCGGCAGGTAGCTATAATTATAGATTAGTGCAGGATTCAGGGTTGACTAAGTCATTACTTTAAGACATTTTAATCGTTTTTTAATTTTAAATTATTCATGCAAAATGAAATATTTTCTGCTTTAAATCTTCTTTAAGTCTTGCTTAATATTTCTGTAGTATGCTAAGTACATGACGGTGTCTGAGTAAAATTCTCCTTGAGTTAAATGAGCCTGTTATCACAATTTGCAATGCAGAATTAAAGTCACTGGGCCAGAGTCGCTGGTGTGTTAGTGTCAGCATGTGTTACACAACCTAACTAGTTTAGGGACTTTATGGCTCTATTGACACGGTACTGAAATGTCTTAGTCTTGATGTATTTATACCCGGTGAAGTAGGAAGTACTACTACCCCCATTCTGTGTATGGAATTAGACACAAAGAAACTAATAGTTGATCCTTCAGAGTGTTAGCCAGTTACTTCTTTCTGAAATTATAGAAGTGATGCTTTTAAATGTCTTTATGCTTAAATGGGGTCTCTTACAAAAGCTGTGACTGGGTGTATTATCCTGAATGCTATACCAATGCCCTATCCACCCTTCCTAGTCCAGATATACTGTAGAGTGCTTTAAATCAGCCAAGATAAGGGACTTCTGTCTTGAAAGTAGACCTTACCACTCTTTTTCATCTGACATCAGATGTTGTTAATCTCACCAGTTTCAGTTGTCCTGGATGAGAAACCCTAAATCTGAAGAGGGAATGGTAGGGCAGAGCAGACAAGTGTGGCCTGTAAATTTAAAAATATAAATGACCATTCTGCAACTTTCACTTACTGTGTTGCTATCATAACTGCCTTTTTTTTTTTTTTATTTTCCTTCACATAATTTTGCAATGTGTCTTACTGCCTACTGAGCTGGCTATAAATTCCTGATATAAAATGTATTTATCTTTTGAAGGAGCATGGAAATATAGTGATATGAACATGCAGCCTCGTGTGCTCACTAAGGTGAATGGAATGTAATTGCTTAAAGCCTCAGGTCAATTTGTACGTGAGGAGTACAGGAACAACATGGGCCAGGGAAAAGTAAAAAACTTCATATTGCACCATTCTTCCCCCACTCTTTAGAAGAGAGTTGAGACTCCCTCGGTGTCTGGTGGTTTTTATATTATTTTCTGTTTCATCAGCATTCATGTCACATAGGTAAGTATTCCAGCTTTCGTTATAAACTTTAATGAACCGTGTTCCTATTCTTGGTGATAATGACTGCTTTTCCAGGCTTAATGGTGGGAAAGTACCAGTAAGTTATCAAACCTATCTCCCAAAACTGTTCCCCAGAGTACCTTTTAATTTAGGAGTCCCAAGTAACAGAGCTTCCACAGCTTCCCCTGGGAGACTTTGCTGATCATTTGGTTTGCTCTCAGGAGCTTTTCTGGATATTCATCCCAGATCTTTGTGTCCTTACATTAATCTAATTACTTGTTTAAATCAACCAGAACTTTTATTGTGGAGCTGACAACCAAAAAAAGAGAAGAAAGAAAACAGAAAGACAATGTCTAGCAGGAAAATGAATACCGTATACAGACACTTTTGTCTGCCATTTCTGCATCCAGGTATGTCTATAGCATCTATGAACAGTTTCCAGTTCAAGCCCATTTTCTGGAAAAGTAATGTTTGCATTTACCATAATCACTGGCGTTCTTCTAGGTAAACAATATAAAGTGTCCGTATGCCACCACGAGGGACAGACATGCATACTTTGTGACGCCTCTAGATGAAGAAAGGGAAGGGAGGCTCAGTGGTCAACTTTCTGTTAGCTGCTTTCCAAAGAGGTGCTACACACAGGGGTTCATCTGCAGAACAAGCCCTGTGCTCCCCACAGCTTCAGGTGGAAAATGGTGTAAGAAACAGTCTCACATTGAACTTTATCCCAACAAAGGACAGAGTCTAAATGTCTGGGTCTGAATTATCATCAAAAGTACAGTGACATTCAAATCTTACACCTGCAAAGTTGGGTTCTTTGCTGACTCTGGTTAGAGAAGGACAAAACTGACTATTCTGAGCTCCCTTGTTTACCCCTACCCTTTCTGTGTTGTCTGTGAATTTTAAAAGGTTAATTGCTAATCCAGCCCTTTGGGACTTCATCAACATAAAGTAGGAACCATATAAATGATGAAATTTGGACTTTAAATTTCATATGCTTTTCTGAATTTTGTTTCCGTTGTCATATACTCATTCAGATCAATATATGACATAGCATGTTACAGGTTTAAATAAGGAGAAACTATTTAACACAGCAAAGAAAGAAATCACACTTATATGGTGGTCTAAGAAAGCAAGAGACTAATTTGATAGAACTGAATAAAGTTGGTCTGAATTTTCTTATTTTTTTTTATAAGGGGAGGTTATTTGAAAAATATCTGTTCATTGAACTGGATCTTTTTTTTTTCCTAAATTCTTTCATATTTGAACTTTTCCCAAGGTAAAGTCTTCAGGGACCTGTCCTGAGGGAAGTTCACTTGGATTTTTGATGACAGATCTGCCATGGCCTGGGGAGTTGATGTATCCTTTTCTACTCAACTCTTTACTTTTCTTCCCACCCCCCTTCTCCATTAATTAGTGTAACTCACATACAAAAGTAGTGGGAAACTGTCTCAGTCACCTTTATGAACAACTTTGGTGAAAAAGACAGAAGAAATATTGCAGTAGAGTAATTACAGTATAACCTAGTGGTATTACTTAGAGGCACCTTTCACAACTCTTGCTAATCACTTTTTATAAAGGCATAGTTTATGCCTTTCATGATTTACCTTTCTTACAATTTTTGGTGTGTTCCAGAACACTAGGCTTAATTTTTAGGGGGGTCATTCTGAATTTTTCTGCTTTGTATGTAAATGTCTAGTCTTGTTTTAAATCATGTAATATTTTGGCCTCAGTAATATTTTGTAGCAAAGAAATCACAGATGCCTTGTCATTTGCATGAATAGAGCTCATTCTTTTGCAATTTTCTGCCAGGAATACAGCAAAGGGATAAAAATATTTTGAGAAAGCTTGAAAATGGAGACTCCCAACCTCACATCACTAACTCAAGAAGTCAGACTGGGTCAGTTATCTATCCAAGCTTTTTGATTCTTACCTCAATCAAAGCCAAATGCTAAAAGTTTTGAAGCTCACCATTTCCTGCTGTGACTCTAAGATTTGTTAGAACATCTTATGCCCTTTTTAGTGCAAACAGCCAGAGTTTTCTGAGCTATCAGGCTGAGCTACCTTATGAAGAAAGGCTTTGCAAGCAGAAAAATCACAGTATCTGAAATAAAGTGCTAGATAAATCAACGTGACATCTATGTGGAGTGACAGGAATCCAAAGACTTTTTTGAGTCCTGAAGTCTATTTCCCATGTATCTTCCTCTGCCTGATATGACATTAAGTTGCAGTGTGTAGATAATTTGGAAAAGTGATGTAACATCTGTGATGTGCAACACACAGTTCCTGTAGAGTGACAGCTGCAGCAAGAAATAGCTGACTTGTACCAAATAAGGGTCACTACAGATGTAAATCAGTACCAGGAAAAAGGAAAGAATGGTAATGAAAGGGAACATTAACTGCATCAAAAGCACTCTTAAATGCTTTCTTATTCAAAAAAAACTTTCACCCTTTTCTAAACTTATGGGTTCTATTATAGTTTAACTGAAAAATGTTGCTGACCCTGTCACAACCACTTGCACATATTTTAGTTAACTCATTTTAATGAACACTGGAGATGTATAATAAATGGTATATATGGACTATACATTACATTTGATTGAAATTGTAACTGTGCATGGGTATAGCTATACAGTTTATACTTGCATGATATGTACTGGTACACTTGTGAAAAACATTTGCAAAGATGTTATTGCTAGGTATGTGCCCTGGTGCTGCGGTAAACTGTTATGGTTTGGATTTCTCTGTGTCTAGGTAGTGCAAAGAAACGCAGGGTGATGGCTGCCAGGACAGCGCGATCATACTTCCACATGACTCACTCAGACTACGTCTAAGTCTTTTTTGGACGTTTCTGCCTGTCTGTTTTGATCTCATTTGTTGTTACCTTATTTTTAACAGGCAAGAAGATTAGGGTTGTCTCTCCAAGACAAACAGGATCTGCACTAAACAAATATTAGTGTATCAAATCTGGTTTGTTTTGCACTGTTGTTTCAAGAAAAAGCTGCATTTCATTATGCGCTTTGACTTGGTGATGCAAACTTGTTTCTCTGATGAGTTTAATATCCAGTTGCTTAGAGACAATCTTGAAAAAAGAGTTTTCCAGCTAGATCAAACTGGGGAAAACCAAAAAACCTAACTACACAAACAAAAGTCCTTCAATGATTCTGGACAGATGAAAAGAAAACCGGTGTAGAGAAAAAAGATATTATTGCCATAATTAAGACAATCCCATGATTGCTGTTTACAGTGACTTGGCAGACAATACCAGGTAAATACAACTGTTTCTTTTCTTTATTTCTGAACTAGACAATAGGTGCGTTCTGCCAATGGTCAGAAAAAGATCACTTTCCCAATGGGCCTGTCACTTAGACCATTCAGTGCACAGCATATGGTGCATAGCTGCCTGATGCTCTGAAGCAGAATCTGGTTGAACAAGATAACTTCAGTACATGTTGTGCTATCCAGCCACGTCCCATACATCTCCATGACAAAGCACAATGAAGCAAACTACCGCCACAGCAAATGTAACATACTCATGTGTTGTACATGTTCAAATACAGGCCCTCAGTAGGAAATGTTATTTACTTACAGGCTGAGACTGGCAAGGAAAAAGAGCTCTTGCAGACCTGCAAAGAATAAGCAGCTGGTCAACAAGTCTGCCTCCAGTAATTTGGATCCTTATCTGGACTGGGGTTAAGTACTGTCTCTCCATAACAGGAATTCCTTGAGCTCAGGACATTCTCTCCAGAGAGTGAGATCCTGTTCACCTAGGGATTTGAGATGACTGCTGATGTTGCACAATTTTTATTCAAGGAGCCATTTCTGTAGGACTTTATGGGAGCTTGGACCTTTCTGCACCTTCACCCCATCACCCTACTTGCCATCTGTTCCTATGGTGCCTCACAACTCTGACTCTCACCAGCAATGAATGTAGTTTGGGCAAGCTTCCTTTTGGCAAAGTGGCCTGTGAGGCTGTTTTGGTCAGCCTCCCATTTCTGCTTCATCAACAAGACTCCTGGTTGATCTAGACCTTTGTTGACTATGGATTCTCCATCGTCATAGGAGGTAGGATTTGCATTTCTGTCTGGTTACCATCTCAAGATACCTATGACTAAATATATAGAGACTGTCTGAAATAACCAGAAATTTTCTTAAAGTACACTGTATCCTAGGAAAAAATCCTGGCAAGCATGAAGAAATAACTCAATGCCTGCTGCTATGCTGCTTAGCATTATAGCGGGGTGAGGGAACCAACTACTGCAGGAGATCAGAGGATCACCAAACTGTTTGGCGATCCCCAGAAAATTCCCCTATGGCACAAAATTGTATTACAGGCAGGGAGCAGAAAGAAACAATAGAATGACAAACGCAAAATGGCTCATATTGTAGGTCACTTGATTGGTGCAAGATATTTGCAACATATTGGTGATCCATATTATTGACAGTCAAGAGAGATACAAGGAGCAATTTGCAAAGGTACAAAAAAAAGGTACATACCTTGCACTCACTATCAAAAAATTTTAGTTAATACTTGCCCACTACGTGTCCCTTAAGTGATTTTCTTACAGTAACAAAGGAAGTCTGATTCATACAGGAAATCTTTTGAGTCCTACTCCAGAAAATCATTCCTTCTAGCCCGTCTAACGCTGATCAAAACGGAAGACAGGGAAGAACAAATATTGGATTATTGCTCTTCTCATAAAAAAGGTATTTTCAGGATATACTATACTAAGGATAGCTGCTTAAGGGACTTTTGCACATCCAGTGAGGTGAAGCATGAAAGCTGATCTTTTTGAGTTATTTTTTTTTTGTTGAACACTTGGTCACAAATTGCCCTTTATCCTAAATGTGTTTCTGATTACCATCATTCAGGACAAAGAGATCTCAAAGTCTTTGGTGAATAGGTAGATTCAAATTTGCTACTGTTCCTTCTCTTTCAGTAACAGATAAGTGTAACCTGTGAACAACCACCTAAGCCAGAATTTTAAATTTAGAACTTCAGAAAAGAAATGATCTATCATTCTTCTGTCTTATGCCTTCACAATGTAGGTTTCATTTCATACGAAGCTATAGCTGAACTGTAAAAAACATAGATTGTATAAAAAAGCTTTCAATGGATTACAAAATATTACTCTGTTAATATTTTTAAAGAACTACAGTAGTCAATCAGAATCAAGAAAAGAGGCTGGCTACATGGAAGGAAAATTAACTTTTAATGAATAATAAAAGAGAAAGCCGAGCTGTACATATTTAGAAACTAATACCTTTTTATTGCATTAATGGATGAACTAATAGATCAAAGGATTGTGTTAAGACATTGAGGTGAATGTGTGCATAATTAAATGTTGTATTTTATTTCCACAAACATTGGTTATCAATCCAAAAGTATTTATTGTACTAGTGTATCCTTCTTTGTAACACAGACCATAGGATATTTTTATTTATACTAGAACATGACTCACAAAGAGAGAAAAAAAACCAACAATAAAACACAGAAAAAAACCCAAACTTTTTTTGGTCTTAATCCTTCAAAACATTACAATGATTAATTTTCCTGTTAGTTCTCTCCCTAAGTAGACACTCGTTAAGCTGCACTGCTGGGTCACAGTCTGTAGGACTGTGGGTTACAGTTTAAGTGGGCTACAGACTGGCATCTCTGGGACATTGAAAAGTCATAAACTTAGTCATACATATGACTTCTAAATGACCCAGCTGCTTAGAAGCAAATGCTCATTTTTAGTGTTTTGTAAAAGTCAAGGCAAACCTTTTTGTCTGTGTATTTATTGATGTTAATTGGAAAGAAAAGACAAGAGTGTAAGACTTCTAACTGAAAGAAACGTCATGGTAACTGGATTTACCCTTCTTGCAGCCCCAGAAAATTCCACTAGAATTCCCAGAATTCTTAACACTATAAACTGGAAGATGGATGCCCACTGGATTTATTGCTTCTGTCAAATATATTAATTATACACAATTTCTCAAAATAACTCATTTTTATAATACCAGAACTATTGCAATCTCTGAAAATGAATAAAGCCTTTACACTGCCCTTACCTTTATTTCTTCAGCACAATGGAGAATTCTTTGAGCTATATCAGTGTTCTTTGTGGCACCTAAAACCTTTCTTGTGTGTCTCCTCAGAGCCCTTTATTGAAGTGATAACAGCTAATTTTATATGAGTTTCCTTGGCTAGTTGTTGTTGCATCATTTAATATGAAACTATGAACCTCATTCCCCATCAGTGTTTTTTGTTTCTCTGTGAGACTATTGCATGATCTCAAGCAATAACATGAAGACATTAAACACTGCGTTGATTTTTTCATCCACTGAACTTCAGCTGTAAGAATATTAAGAGTAATAACCCCCCCACTTCTACTCAAGAGTCTTTACTGCAGTCGGGTCTTTTTTGATGCTTCTCTGGGAACTAAAATAAATAACATATTACTTCTTCAGTTCCAAATGTCTTGGGCATCTTCCTCTGACAGAATTCTACCAGTTATAACCTGTTTTGACTTTTCATTGATTTTGTTATTCTTAATATGTTTTGCAAAGCAGATGATTGACACTAAATGTTCAGTGTGAGGCGTCATGGAAGTCTAAGCAGAAAAGGCAAAACCAGCCCTCAGAAAGCCACAATTTGATTTGGATATTGGTAGTAGTATTTAAGCACGTTCATCTTCCTGAGACACATGCCTGATGCTCAGTACTCTGAGTCCAGTTAAAAGACTTCCTTCCCTTGGTGATAAAGACAAAAGGTAGGATGCTCGTCTCCCCTTGCTCGCTGAGTTACGGAGAGACTTTCCCAGTCAGTACTTCCTCTGAAAAACTGTCATTATCAATGATTATTGTGGCTGGAGGCTGAAAGACTGTGAGCAGTAGAATTTTTGCGAAGCCCTGCAAGCAGGATCTACAGCAGCCTGTGCTCTGGCTTCCAGTCTGAATCCACAAATCAGCCACATCATGTTTAACACTGACATTGGGAAGTGAAAAATTCTTTTCTGTTTTACTAGCTGACTTTTACAAGTACAAGTTCCAGATGTCAAAAAACCCCAACAACAACAACAAAAAAAAACCCCAAAATAAAACCATGCAAGCAAATGGAAAACCTGTCTGTGACATCAATGGGTTTATTATTGCTCTGTGGAGACTTTTATTTAAGAAACAGCACCTGATGGAAGGAACTTCTGTCTGACCAATGGTGACAGTTAATTTGAAAGACTCACTTTACAATAAAGGTCAGGCATACATTTATTAGTTTCTAGCCAGAGCTGCTGATGGTCATGGACTCTTCTGTTCTGAAGTTTGTCTCACTTCTGTTAGAATCATAGAATCATAGAATGGTTTGGGTTGGAAGGGTCCTTAAAGATCATCTAGGTCCAACCCCCCTGCCATAGGCAGGGACACCTTCCACTAGACCAGGTTACTAAAAGCCCTTGCAACCTGTCCTTGAACACCTCCAGGGATGGGGCATCCACAACGTCCCTGGGCAATTTGTTCTAGTGCCTCACCACCCTCAGAGTGAAGAATTTCTTCCTAATATCTAATCTAAATATACCCTCTTCTTTCATTTTAAAACCATTAACTGTTGTCCTATCGCTACACTCCCTGATAAAGAGTTCTCCATCTTTCCAGTAGGCCCCCTTTAAGTACTGGAAGGCCACTATGAAGTCTTTCACTGTAAGGACCTTGCATTTGACCCTGTTGAACTTCATGAAGTTTGCACAGGCCCACCTCTCTAGCCTGTCCAGGTCCCTCTGGATGGCATCCCTTCCCTCCAGCATGTCGACTGCTCCACACAGTTTGGTGTCATTGGCAAACTTGCTGATGGTGCACTCAATCCCACTGTCCATGTCACCAACAAAAATATTAAACAGCGCTGGTCCCAGTACAGACCCCTGAAGAACGCTACTCGTCACTGGTCATCACTTGGAATCGAGGCGTTGACTGAAACTTTTTTGAGTGCGACCATCCAGCCAACTCCTTATCCATCGAGTGGTCCATTGGTCAAATCCATGTCTCTCCAATTTAGAGACAAGTACTAAGTACTTGTACAAGTACTAAGTACTAATAGTACTAAGACTTCTCTGATCTCATAATTATGAACCACAAGGTAATAAAGATGTTGCTCTCTTAGTGGTAAGTTATAAAAGACAAACTCTAAAAGGTCATTCAGTGATCCAAGTCAATTCTCTGCTTATTTGTACTAAGAACCTTAAAAAAACACCCCAAAACAAAAGAACCCAAACTCTATTTTTCTTCCTCTGCAAAGAACAGGCTGATGTCCGACTGTAAACAAGGGAGGAAATATTTTAGGTCACAGAATATTACAATACCCCAAGCAGGGAAAAAAGAACCCCAAAACAGAGTACTTAGGTTAGGGTTGTATCCTAGTAGCAGACTAATATTTTCAGAGCCACATCCTAGGAAATTTGAAACCCATATGAAACTTACTTATTGAAAAATACCTTTGGGAATACATTTTTCATTTAAGAGTATTGAACACAGAGTCCACTTCTATCCTACCATCTCCATAAATTTATGTTAATGTAAAATTTTATCAAATTAAAATGAAACAAAATAGAAATTTTGCTTTGTTATTGTAAAGAGGTTAACAACTATGCAGTGTGTAAAAGAAAGGTGATCCATGGACAGTGAAATTAAGAAAGATAAACTCTTGTAATAGTTTATAATTGATCCATATGCATTGAGTTTCAATTACAGATACCAAATATTATCTTAAATATTTGAATGTATACTTAAGTCTTGTTAGAGAGACATTTAATACCACCACTTTGTCATTAAACAGTAGAAAGTTAGAGCTTTTCAGAAGTCAGATATGGTTTCAAAATTATGAAGGATATTATTAAAAATATTCTTGCTTTCCATTTTTTTCATGTTTCTCCCTAAGGATTTATTTTGGAAGAAGTTATTTGACTCAAAATGGGAAACCGTTGTCAGAACTCCAGTTTTGGCCAACAAATTAAGCCTGTTAACTAGTCTGATAAAAATAGATTTAGGGCAGTATGCTGTATGTTATGATTATAGATGTGTATAGAAATATATGAGATTAAAAGAATTTTTTTTTTCAGTCAGTACATTTTATATTATACAATGAAATAACATTTTCAATTGAAACTTTGTTTATGTTTCAGATAGCACAATTACAGCTTTAATATGGATGTTTAATCATTAACATTCTTGTCTGAAATAATAAAAGAATATGAACCCAGAACCATTTAAACTTTAACAGCTTCTAAATCTCATCTTTCAAAGAACTGTTGGCTTTCTTGACTTCCAGCTGACAGAAAGGAAGTGAGTAAAATAAACTTCCTCAAATAGTGATTGGCATTTATTTAAATCAGAATGCCAAAGCAGCCACAGTGAATTTGCAACAGAATTTCAGACTTAGATCTAGTCAAGTAGGGATTTAAGCCTATCTCCAGGCAAGGAAGTTTTTATTTCTAAAATAACAGAAATTAATTTCTAAGTTTAAAAAAAATTCTCAGCAACTGAATTTTTACATAGTTGATATAGAATGGCTATTGCTATACTTGATTTATTTGAGACTGTGGCAAAGATGAAGTTAAATGGAGTAATATAAAGTTCAGGAAAAGAGACTTAAATTACAATTTCATACAGTTCATTAACAACAGTTGAAGAAAGGATGTATAGTAGTCACTATTTGTGTAACCTATTAAAATGTCCTAACTTCATTATTTACCTGAACCTTTGACTACTTGGATTATAAGGGCTCTCTTAGGCACAGAGCCTAGTATAGAGATGTCCGAACTACTGACTTGTGTTGTAACAGCAGAAATATTAACTACTAATAAAACAGATTTAAAACTGTCCTACATTTGACGAGCGGAATTAATACAGTATAAATTGTTGTGCTATTTTAAGTCTATCCATAGGCTACTTATATCCTATTCCTGCCAAGCAAGATAACTCAATACTCAGTCATTCCATATGCTATTTGGATTTGCTGGTTCATTTACTTGCATCTCTTGTGTACAATGATGTTTCTGAAAACTATAGCAATGTAAATGATGCCTGCTCAAATTTTAATAAAATCATTCCTCAATGCTAAAGTCTTTTAGTACTAAAGACTGAAGTATATTATCTCTGTACTTTAATCAAAGTGAATTTGAAAGTATTCAGGTTTTATTTATTTTATGCCTGATCTTTGGGACAACACATAAGCAGTTTCAGACTTGTCGTTGCTCAGCCTGAATGATTTGTGGATTATAGGATACCGTAAGGCAGGATGGGGCAGTGGGCCTACGCTTATGAACCATTTTGGGCTTAACATCTCTCCGTGGCTGTTTTTCACTGCAGGGAAGTGCGACTGATGACCTTTGTAGTCCAACAAGTAATGAAAAGACAGAATGCAGTCATCAAGGCAAGAATCCATATGATGAATTTTTACTAGATTGCATTTAGTTTTGTTCATTAAAAGCTTAATAACATTATTTTTGCCACTATTTTATGATCTGCAATATTTATGCACTTACACAAACCAATTCTACGTCTTCAGTGACTGAGATTTTTATTTGATCTTCATCAAGAAAATGGTGTGACACGTTTTTAGAAGATACTGCTGAAGTATTAGATCAGCAGCAGACTTTGAGGTGTTACTTAACATCAGAAGCTTGTTATGAAGTTGTGAAAAAAAGATGTTAGAACGTATATGTATATTCCCTATTAATCTATCACACACAGTCAACTTCAAAACATCCCTTTAATGCCCTTCTTTTTCACAGCCAAAGTACAAAAAGGTCTACGTTGTAGAACAAGAATACTGCAACAGAAGCACACACTCTTAAATTCAGTATTTGGGCTAAAAGTGATAATGCATATGGAAAGGTCCAAAATTTTATCTTCCACCAACGCTCTGAGATCTCTATAGCTTAGCGTCAGTACAGGGGAGGGGATCTGTAGTATGGACAGTGATTTACTAGCCACAGATTACCATGTTTGCAACCTTGTTCATCTTTCATTATCAAAAATCCTCACCCTGGCTGTGTTTCAGAAAGCGAAGGAATGGAATGAAGAATGCACAGATCATTGAGTTATGAAATCCAATGTCTCAGAGCAAATACACATTTCTGGGGTTTGATACTAGTCATGAATTAGCTCCTGCATAATCTGTCAGCAGTCTGTGCTCTTGCTCAATAGACTATTTTGCTCAAAGGTGGGTTTGAGTAATATGATAATGAGTTAAATCTACTGTAAATTAATCTACCTAGGTAAACTACAGTCAAAGATTAAGTCTTTCTTCTTCAACTACCAGCTTCCCAGGCTGTTATGATTTCTCTTCTTTTCTCTGGACAATTTTCTTCCCCAATTTTTTGAAAAGAAAGTTCAGGTTATTTGCTCCCTGGAGTACAGAGTTTGCCACCTTCATGGGCTCATACCTCATTCATTCCTCAATGCAAGTCTTAAAGACACAATGCTATATCTCAAAGATGCATTTTACTGTGATTTTTTCAGAGATCATTACATATTTCACTATTAAATTCAATATGGAGTCTATATGATCTCAATGTCATTCCCACAGAGATGCAAATGCACCAGTATTATTAAATTATGATTAATGATGACTAGTCAGATGGCAGTTAATGATGGCTAATTGTTTTTTAAGTGTACAGATCCAGTCCAAATTGATATGATTTTGCCTTCCCACCAGCTGTTGACTACAGAAATTCTTTCTAGATCGAGCATGTCTGTCACTAAACGTGCCTCATAACCTTGAGAAGTACCTGAATCTCAGGCTGATTGTGTACTCTCCATATGGTAGGACTGAGAGGTCTCCTAGAAATTTTTAATGCATTCTTCATGTACCTTTAGTCACAATGAAAACTGAATTTACAATATTTGTGTTTTCCTTTATGAGACAATCCTTCCGCCTCCTGGGTTTACTTTAAGGGTCATGATGGTCCTTTGCATTGGCAGCAGTGTGAGCTAAACAAACACTGCTTCCTTGTATCTCTTCTGAATGGGAATTTCTACAGTGTGGTTGGCTATTTTCTTTCTGCATCAATAGCATCCATATGCTGATTTTTTTCTGCTCTATTTAATATTTTCTTTATTCTGGGATCTTTTCCAATTTAGTTATGTAAGAGGTGGCCTTCTTTAGTCTGTTGCAGTGGTTAACACACTGTTAAAAACACAGAAATTTTGAAAAAGGGCAATGTGGACCTTGAATAAAGAAAAGAAGTCTGAGGAATAAGAAATGTAACATAGAAAACACAGAAAAATGAACACATGCTGCTTCACATGACGAATCAACAGCAAACAAAACTGCTTAGTCAGAATCAATCAGCAATGGGAGATATAAAATAATTGCACACAAAGCTTAGACACATGTTCAAATTACCACTGCCCCACTTTTGCCCATTAATATATAGGAACATATTTTGTTTTCTCATATGTTAAGTAAGGACTTGTTTTCATTAACTGATGTATACTTTAACGTTTATTTCTTTACCACAAACATCCACTGGCTGTATGCGAATCTGAACTGGCACAGCACAAACATTATAAAACCTATCAGTGAGTGGCAACATGAGCATTTGTACTGTCCCAGAAATCACTGAATTTCTGTACGTGAACGTTGTGGTGACCCTGTGCTGGTAGAAATAGAAATAGAAGGTAAGTTCTTATGATTTGTTCACATTTACACAGCGAGGCTATGCATAGTTCATCAATGAATCCAGAAGTTGTGATTCAATCCAGACCAATCTTCTTTAGGAGGCTGCCACGTGCTTAATTCTGGTTTTGTTACATATTAATAACCTGATAATATGAAACGTGCCTGTCACTGAAGGACTCAGAAAATCGGAAGAGAGAAAAATGAATAAAGTGAAAAAAAAACAGAAAAAACATTATGATGGGCTCTTTAAAGAGGAAGGCAGGGCTTTTAAAACTGAGACCTAGAAGGAGATGTGATCATTAAAACAAACTTATACTAAAACCACACAACTGTATTACTTAAGCTAATTACAGGCACATTAGGCTTTTCCTGAAAAATAATAGTTCTTTCTATGCATTTATCTGATTTCTGTACTGGAAATTGGAGGAATACAATACCTCAGTAAGTCCGCATTAATGACTTATATACATCAATTGTCGCACAGACATCACTAAGGAGAGGACACCTTCTAGTGGAAATCAGAGATCAGTGAGCTTCGTCAAATTCATCAGGAACTAAAACATGACTCAGTCTCAATGAAAACATGTAAAATGTGCTTTGGAACCATGTAGGGGAAAAATACTAGTCACGCTATTTATTCCTTACTCTTACAAACATAAGGTATTATTTTTGCCCACCCTGTATTTTTTTAAACAGTTTCTGTTCATTATTATAACTTCTTTCATTTTCTGTGGGTAAAGACCAGGCACAGTCATGGTTGATAAAAAACAAACAAAAACACAAACAATTACATTAAGGCAGTGGAGCCAAATTTTAGCTGCATCAAATAACAAATCAGACTATTCCCTTCAACTATATTTGTGTTTGAACTGTTATTTTGGTCTCTTTTTTTCTTTTTTTTTTTTTCCGTTTGTGCTTGAACCAGAATAAAGTTGAAACAACTTGACTGTGTTCTCTCTTCTTCCTGCTCCATCTACATTTCTCTATTCTCCTTTTCCAACTTCTTATGGATACAAAATACAGTTGTATACCTTCAATAGAACTTCAAGTAGCACTTCCACAATTAAGATATACTTAATCTAGAATTGTGGAGAGCCGTAGTTGAAATAGGACAATAAAGCAGAGACATTGTGGAATGTTACACTGAAGTTACATTGCCAGGGAGGCAACATACCAGTTCTAGCAATTTGCATGGTAAGCTAAAATTTTGGGCAGGAATCTCTAGCAGGTGATAGATCAAATTCCAGAAGAAACCTCTACATAGATCACAACATTGGCTAATTGGCATGTGTGGTAAATCTGAAGTGTCTAGGATGTAATGGACTGGTGATACAGATCATTTGCACATATGCAGTGGATTTGACATGGTTTAAGTTTGTCAAAGTTTAACAATTGCCATATTAATCAATGTTGGCAAGTGTAAATGGGGCATAGTCAGCCTGACAAAAAATTCATTATGTAGGACACACTAAAAATATTTTTTTGATCATGTTAAAAATGAAACATTGTCTTCCAGATCAATGTGATCTGAAACATTTTTCTAATTTATTTTCTAAGACAAGAAAAAACAAGACTGTTTCTTCCTCCATGGAAAATGTATTTGATAGAAATGTTTGGGACTGGGTTGATCCTCAAAATGTGATTGAAAATTTCCAGTTTCTTTTCCTTGAACTTCAAGAAGCAAATATATATAATTGCAGTCAAACAATAGTTTCTCCTCTATATTATTAAAAATTGGTCTAGAATTAACCTATTTACATTAACCTTCACAAAAGCAAAATTTGCTCCATATGGGTATTTACATAATAATGGCCTGTGTGTAATATTAATTTTCAGACTGTGCTACAATTTAACAGAAAGAAGAAAAAAAAAACTGTTAGGAAAAAAAATAAAAAGATGAATGATCCTTTCAGTACCACAGCAAGCTTAATGTATGTATATAAAAATGATAATTATAAAGTCTTCGAACATTATCCAAGCTACAGGATTGGAAACTCAACACCACATACTTAAACATTTTTGGGACAATTGGATATTTTTGCTTTTTTTGGTGTGGGATTTTTTTTGTGTTTTTTTCTTCTAGTGTTTTATTTAAAATCTGGTCTTGAATTTAAGGTTCTTTTTAAACGCATACTAGAATAATTAGATGCACCATGAAGCAGCTTAAGCTAATTGAAGTGGCCACAAAAACTGTCAATGCAAATTGAGCCATCTGGATGAACAGATAAAAGCTTTGGAGACATTCAAAAGACAGGTGGCATTCAGTTACTTTCCATCTCTTCTTCACAGTATGGTTAGAAAACCGGGAGAAAGAAAAGTAAAACTCTTCAGGCCACTGAGACAAAAATCTAGTGTCAATAAGATATTTCTGAAAAGTACACAATAAGTAACCTACGGTATTGGGGAAAGTTAATGTGGATCCACGGGGTAATAATAAAAGATAAACTCAAGTACATACACCAAGGGAGCAACAACTACTCAGTGTACAAAGTAGGATCAGGCCAAACTGCAAGATAAATCATTATCTTTATAGAGTAATGATAATTTTTTATTTAAAACACTTGATACAGAATATTTGACTTAGGTTTCAACTCAGTCATATGTTTTGTGAAGGACTGGGCAAATCTCATAGGTGTTAATTTTCAAAAAATGTGAGCATCCATTTTTCTATTTCATGTCTGTGAGAATTATGTGTGCTCAAAGGTTCTAAAAAATCAGACTGGACTGTTTTTGAAGCCCTGTTTGTAAATGATGGTGCCATTTCTTCTTTTCGTCTGCAATATATATCATGCTTATTCAGATTGCCAGGGATTTTTTTTGTTGGGTTATTGGATGGGTTCTTTTTTTAAAGGGTGATCATTTGCTGTAAATAAATACATTCCTTTGTATAGTTAAGCTTTCAGCCAGGTTCTCTAAACAGTATTGTAAAAGAAGATATCAAAATTGGACAAAATTGCTTAAACCTCCTGTTCCATGAAAATGAGCTTCTTATTAAATGGAAAGTACGTGGATGAAATGTCATCTTAATAAAACTTGTCTTTACATCGACACCTTGATTGCTCTTAAGATGATTTTTTAAAAGGCTCCACTATATAGTTCAATGATGTTTTTATAGCATTTAAGATCTTTTGCATACCATTTTACAGAAACAGACAGACCCCAAACATGAACTTTCCTTTTTAGATTAACAGAAGTTTAAATTTTTCAGCCTCTAAAAAAAAATTTCTAAAAAATCAAGTAGGTCTAAAAATAATAAATAATAACCACAGGAATTACTTGGTAAATCTCAAAAAATAAATGTTCAGTTCTGATATGCTTATGGATAATATTTGAGCTCACCTGGAAGAAGCCCCTGTTGAGAAAAGCTGATGTTTTCACAGCTGCTCTTTTTACCCAAAGATAAATAGTTCTTTTATTGTCACTTACATGTATTGGAATAGCTTTACATTTCAAACACATTTGGATTGTTTCACATGTGCTACCCCACGTGGTTTTCCTATGAATGTTTTTTGATGTGTGGAATTTCCTTCCAAGTCACCTGGGGTTTCTGGTCATCACACTGTGAAGGGCTGTATGAGTATCTATAGATGGGGAGAGACATGGCATCTGACTACTACAGAATCATCAATCTGTTAACTACCCAAGCCCTTTAAAATCCAATAGAAGTGTAACATCCTCTCAGGTCTCCTTGCTCTTTCCCTGATAGGTCATAGGTCCCTTCTGGGAAGCATCCTGCCAGCTAACCTCTGATGGAAATGTCAGCTATACATTGAGATTTACAGCAGAATTAAATGGGCTTTCAGATTTAGTATTTGATGTCTTCACCGGGCTAATTCTGCACGCCTGGCCAGGTTAAACACCTGTAGTTCTTTGGAGTCTGTGACCAGCAATGATCCAAGATGTCTTAAAAATCCAGTTTTCTAGTTGTACATGCAATGGGTCATGTCACGGCGTGAGAAACTGTGATATTAGGTCATATAACGCATTAAAAGACACAGTCCTAGCCTGCAAAAGGGTCATGCACCTTTTAGTGGGCTTCTTTTGAACACAGGGGACTACTAGGCAGTGTACTTCCCAGTTATAGGAGGATATATCACAGGGCACCCCTTGCTTCATGACCCCAGTTAGAAGACACAGCTGGAGCAGGTGATAGATCATGGATGCCGTGGTGTTGTGCTACATATACAACAGGTGGGGTTTCACAGAGCAAGGGCAGAGGCTGTTATTTGAGTTTAGACAGGTAACATGTGGTAGCTCTGTGCCTGTAAAAAACCAAGGCTTTCCCTGATGTCAACTTGAGAAATGAAGTTTTATGCAAATACTATGAAAAACAAGCACGGGTCTATCTGGGGCTCCAGATTACCACTAGAGGGTATTCTTGCTCACTCCATTAATTTGCAGCTGAGACTATCTCATATCAGGCACAGAAGTCATGGGGCAATAAGGAAAAATTAATGAAAAAAAAAAATCTAAGTGTGGCTGCATCTATCAACTGTTTTGCTCATTTCACAGACTTGAAAAGCTTCCAGGAGGCTGCTAAAACTCTGCGTACCATTAAACCAGGGTCTGCTTTAGGGCAGCTGTCCTTAGGTACAATTTCTTGTTTCCAGACCCCAACTGGAATGGACAGTATAACAATCCCTGACACTGCATGAAATACTAGAAGGCAAATGAGATCATAATTGTCATCTTAGCCTTCATGTGAGGAAGGCCATCTGTACCTTCCTTGTAGTACAGAGTTCAGGATTGATTGTGAGTTTGGGGTGGGTTTTTTTATCTCCTAATTTTTCTTTTTGCTATCAGAATAGAAAGCAAGTGTCTGTGGAGTTATTTGCTGAATAAACCTTATCATCCTTAAAGTAAAAATATTTCAAAGTACTTAATTTTAGGGAACTGTAACACGAACGTAGCATGATGAATGAAAATAGGTTTTTTGTGTTTAAGGATGTAAGTTATTGTTTCAAAAGTAGAGCAGTATCAGCACTTCACAGCTTACACAGGTACTGATGTTCGATCTATAGAACAGGGGTATTCATTTCTGATTGTGCAGCACTTGCTAGGTAAGTCTTTAGTAGTAAACCTCAGATGTGAGAGATTACATGTAAAATACAGCTGCTTCATTCTTGTAGCTTAAGTTTTCCTACCAATGAGGGTCTTTTAGAAGCCCCCGATCTGAATGACCTCAAAGAAATTCATTAGTAGGAATACCATCTCAAGTAAAATGGACTGAATTTTGATATTAGTGACTGGCAAGAGGTAAAATGTTTTTCTTGCTTTGCTTTTATTTTCAGTCATTGTAACATGTTTAAAAAAAAAAAACATCTGTAAGGGTTGTGAAAGGATTTGAATAAGAATATTTGAATAAGAATAAACTAAAATCTTTTAAAATAATCATGAACCTTCTCTTCAGTTAGGAATCATGAATCTTTTCTTTCTTGAGAAAGAAAAAGAAAGAGACTTCTGTTCTTCCTAGGTGGTCCTAGTTTAGATTATGCTGGAAACAGAAGAAAATTCATTTGTCAAACTTAGGCATCTAAAAGTTAGACATCTAAAACTGAGCTAGTCACGTTAGGCTCTTCACGTAGTCTAAGTAGAGAAATAGGCACCTCCAGAGAGCAATTCAGCTCATCTTAGCATAAGCATCTAAGATAAATGAGTTGAACAACCTTAGAGGGTAACTGCCTCATATTTAAACGTCTGATTTTTAGATGTCCACAGTGAAACAAGGTCAATTCACTCAGAATGACTGAAACCCAGAAAAAGTGCCTATCCTCCCAATATCCTGAGACCAAAGATTGCATTCATTTCAGATAGTGTTCATTCTCTGATCAAATTCTTTCATCTGAAGAGCTGGGACAGAGGGTGGAGGAAATGGGAGAGGGATGTTGCTCACCGTAAACCAAAAATGCTGGGGCATTTAATATTGTGACTTTGTATGAAGAAAAAGAATAAGGCAAAACACTTTGTGGTCTCTACAGGAAATATAAAAGAAAAAAGTCAAAACTATTTTTAGGAGTAACTTTTTTTCCCCAAAAAAAACCCTATTCCTAATTGTGTTACTAGATATATGAGTGATTGAAATATTTTGACATTTCACATATGAGACATTTTGAATGTGAACATTCTAGTATTTTCCAATAAAAGTGAGCAGCTGTTCCCTAGATAGTATTCCCATTTTTAAACTTACTTCAAATGTTTTTCTTCTTCCCTTTCACCAACTGTAACAATTTCTGCTATTCCTAAGAAGTATTTCTAAAAATGAAACTATTTTTACAAAGGACTCCATATATTAAAACATTCTATGGTCAGAGAAAACCTTGCGATAATCTAGTTTGATCTGTGGGGTAAAACAGACTATCTGATTTCTACCAGTAAATTCATGTTCCAAAATAATGATTTCCAGAAAAATACCTAAATTTGGTTTAAACATCTGCCCTGATTCTGAATCTACCACAACGCCTGCTAACTTGCTTCTTAAACACTCTTACTGTTGGCATTCATGCCCTCGTTTGCATCTGATTTTATTCTCATTTCATTTTAAGAACTGAATCTTGCTAAAACTTTGCAGTCTGCAGTCCGGAGTTCTTCATTAACTGAGTTCTGTCTCCCAATAAAGAGCCACGAAACTGTGGTGAATGTATCATTTTGCTTTCTTTTAGTGAAACCAAACAGATTGATTCATCCCTGTTAAAGACTCCATTGAATCAAAAGTACTCGAACTTAATAATAACACTTAGAATGGACAGTCCTCTTTCTTCCCTGGTGCCCCGGGAGTCGGGGGTGCTGCTAAGAAGTATTAGCTGGGGAGAAGCAGAGTGGAAGAAGTCGGGCAATGCAGCCTCCTTCAAGCCTTTGATAGACTTACATCTTGTATAAACAGTATCAATAAGTACACAGATACTCTCTTGTTTCTGAGGAGCTCGAAATCCTTTGTAATTCATAGGGTATTGAATCTCACATCTTGCCTGCAAGCTACATGACCATTATCCCTGGTTTAGACAGAGGGAAATGGAGGCAAAGGGAACTTATATACTTTGCCTCAGGACGAGATTACCCTTCTGCCTTATTCAGTAGCCTGAGCTTCGGCTTTTCAGTAGATAAAAACATTTATGTTTGAGTGGGATCTGCAAGAGGATAAACATCAGGAAATTTCCTTCTAATGCTACCTGTTGGTCTGTCAGCCCCTCGAGATGAATATATGTAATATGCATGATAATTTTCCTCCTGATTGCATAACTTCAGTTTTCCTTTTTATTCAAACAGGGCCTGATTCCAAACCTGCTGAAAGATGAAGTGATTCTCACAAGCTTTAAATTAAGCTTATAAATGTGTCTTCTGTTTTAAAATGTGATGTGTACATTAATGGAACATTACTATTTCAGCTCTGAGGCATTAATTTTAAATTATTTTATGCTTATCTACACTTTCATGTAGGCAGAATAATTATCATTGTACATATAAAATCGAAGTCAACAAGAACAAAAGCTAGTGATGATTTAAAACAAGCTAATAACCTTTTGATTCTCAGTATAGTTTGCAGCTAGTGTGTTATCTAGGTTAAAGGTTAAAAAAAAAAAAAAGAAGAAATTAGCAAATTAACAGATCCCCATTTAAATCAAGGGAACACAAGCATTTTCTCCACTCTGTTGCTGTTAAATTCAGTTTTGTACTGGAGAGAAGCCGCTGGATGGCAGCCTTGCTCCTTAAAAATTAGAGGATCCAGCCTCGGTTAAACAAGCTTTGTTATAAACCTGCAGCCCAAGCGTGTCCTTTGCCTGTGCCCTAGAAACAGAGGTGCCTTTGCCTGATTATTCAGAAGGACAGGGATTCTACACCTGCAGGTGCACTTAATCTTTTCAAGATGTAACAAAGCCCTATAAAGCCGCGCTCTGTTGTGTAAAATGTAATATGTCCGCTGATCTTTCATGTTTCTTCAGCTTTTTTTTTTTGGGGGGGGGGGGGGGGCACAACGAAAGAGAGGTAGAGTAAAAAGTATGCAGCTTGCATGTTTAAGCAATAAGGAGATTGCTCCATTGTCTAGCGTAAACCCCGCCAGTGTGCAATTTCCTTTTTCCTGTTCTCCAAATTAGTTGGTAGGACCAAGTTCCCCCAGGTGGGAATAAGTTCTCCAGACTTCTTGGAAAAAAATGACCAAAAGTTCCCTGTATAATTCCCCTTTCTCCTTCAAAAAACTGGGAAGTTTTGCTGAGATGCCCTGCATCCTATTGCTGTCCTACCGCTAAACCTGCTGACATCCATGTGGAATTTTACCTTACTAAGTTTGGGATTGAATCTTTTGTTCCTGACAAATATGTTTTGAAACAGTAATAATCTTCTGCTTCTACAATGGTCAGATTTGCTCATGCTTCTGTGAGACGTTTTTCTCCAGATCGATAAACGGAGGCAGAGGGTAGGTCAGAGTAGGTAGATTAACATGCTGCAAATACAAATCTTCTGTAGGATCCAGGTGCCCCAGTACCAAATGTGGTCTCGGTACAGTTCTCAGCATGTCAGTAAGATTATAGCTGAAGAAATATCAACTCTAATGCTTTGGACACATGACAGATTCACTCCCTAGTTGCTTTCCCCTGCCAAGGCCCAAGGAACCCTTCCTCCATGACCTGCCCTGCACTGGCACAGAAGCTTTCCCTGTTGTGTCTGTCACCCTGTAAGTAGTGATATTATCACGGTTTGTGATTTACCACCCTGATGTCTGCTGACTTTTTGCTGCTTGGCATTTCAGCCTGAAGAAAGTAGAGCCTATTCCGAAACCTTCTCGTCTCTGTGAAATACTAGAGCAAATCCACGGTCAGTAAATATTTCTGCTTGTCACTGTGTGGCCTGGCATTGCTGTTTAGAGCTTAACAGAAGAACTTTTTAACAACAGTGCAAGGACTCTGCTTAATCAGTGAGGGTTAATACGGAAACTGCTGCCCTGTGTCCCCATCCATCTCCCACTGAAGGAACAAGCAAGCTGCTTGTGAATGGGCTCTTGACCCACCTTTGTTTGCATGTGGCATGTTGAGGAAATTCATTAGATGTTTTGATACCGGTGGTAATTCCAGAGCTGATACCCACATAGCAAGGCCAGTACACACCACTTAGAAAAGCAATCTCATGAAAAGTCCCAAGCAAAACTGTCACTGGTTGTTTATGAACCTCTGGAAAAAGCCTTTCTCCAAAAGCAGTGTTCTCTGCTGTTTCAAGTAAAGGAGTATCTGCATCAAAGAATGAACTGGCATGCAGGTTTCCAAGCCTCAAGGTAGGTAAGAAATTCCTGCATGTATACCTGTCCCAGTTTACAGCAACCTCCTGCCACAGAAGTGTAGTTCTTAGCAGAATAATCTTTCCAAAAAATAGTGTGTGTGCAGTACACAAGCACGTTCCTCCCTCATTTAGGTCTGTAAAACAGAATGTTTCCCACTGGGGAAGAGCCACTGCAATTTTAAAAGCATATTCCTCATCCTATATCTCATACAGGATGAATGCCTGAGACAATGTGAAGAATTCACACCATTTCAGCTGAACTATGCAGATGAGGTGCTTCAAGTGGTGAACTGGTGACTGGGAGCTCTCCTGAGCAGAGAAGAGTGCCTAGGGTATCGTTTAGTCACCTAAATTAGATGCCTAAAGCCACAGTGTGATGAATATTTCCCTTTTCACATATTTTATTAAGATGTCAATGTCTGACTACTTCTATCCAAATCATGCTGCATATTTTGGTGATAGTTACTGATTTTCTTGTTCCTGTATATGTGTTTTGCATGTGGTAAAGTATTGCACTGTATTGCAGATGTAACATGTTCAAAAATTCAAGCCCTACCAGGTGGCATCCTCTTGAGAGCTTTGGATTTGCTTGTAGAATATGCAGCTATCACCTCTGTCGCTCCAGAGGGAGCCTCAATAGAGAACACAATCAGATGAAGATAAAATCCTCCACAAGAAGTTTCTACAACCCTTCTGCACAGCTGAGACTGAGAGCAAACAATCATCTCTTGCTTTATCAATGCAGTCAGAACACAAGCCACCCTGGAGCCTAACTCTACATTAGCGAAGTACAAAAATACACCTCTTAAAGAACAATTACCACATCTGAAATCCATCCCCAGACAGCAGCAACCATCCACTGAGACATGGCCAAAACACATACCAACTTTTTTCCAAGTATTCAGCACAGCAGAAAGTAAGGTGTACAAGAAGTGCTAAAGGAAATCTGAGTCACTGTTGCTGTTTTAGGCTCATGCCTATCGTACCTGGTGAAAGATGTCCATATTCTTAGCGACTTTGTTGATAGACCTCGTCAACGCCGTATTTGAAGAGGCAAATCTATCATTCACCCTGCCGCCTGCCTAAGGCTAAAAAAAAATCTCAACAGATCTTATGTGCCATTGCCTTGTCGCAAACCTTCTATTTATAAATAAGATGAGTGATAAACTCTGAAGTAAATAACAGCAAAACTCTCTTTCCACCTTTAATATCTTAGATTGCTATAGACATCATCTGGGTCAAACCAGAGAAGAGAGGAAGCTTTGGCAGTGGTAGGGGATAACTTTTGTTTCAAAATAGTTACAAAAACAGTTACAATGTTCTTTAATTCTTATAACAGCAGCAAATAACATATCCAGCTGCAGCAATGATGGTGACTATAAAGGACACACAACTGAGTAAATAAATGTTTATATGATAAATTTTTATTAGTAGTAGTTATGACCTTTGGTCTTTGTTTTCTTAATCGCATAATAAAATGTGTTTACAATGACTATCCAGTAGAAAATAAAAATTTCCATTTTGGGAAGAGCTACTTATGCGAAGTTTTTAAGCCATCCGTGTCATGCGTAGGACCTCTGAAGGAGATTTGAGGTTCAGCCTGTAGTTTTCTTTTAAGGTAGGTCAGTCCCCTGGACTACTGGAGTGGTCACTGTTCCAAGATAAGACCTCAGGCCTTCATCTCTCTTGAACGGGTGAGCCATCCACTCAAAAATAAGGGTGGCAGTGTCTTAGTTGCTCATGGGGTTTTGCTAGTCTGTGCTAGTAAGTGAATGATAGCCAGGGTTTGGGCGCAGGTCCTGGCTCAGTTCTCGACAATGTCTTACTGTTGATGCACGCCCTCTCACAGTTTAAGCTCTTCGTTAGCTCGGGCTCTCCATACTTATAGGAATGGACTGGGAGACGGAAGATGCTGCTCCCAATAGGCAATTTGGTTGGGGTCCCCCTGGGTGGGGAAGAGAGCTCGGCTGTGTGGCAGGTACCATGTTGTGCCCCATTCCCCCAAAGTCACCCAGCAGTAACACAACGAATATGTTTGGTCTGTTCTCTACAAGCAGCAATAGTGACCAGAGTGACCAACAACAACCAAAATCACTACTTTGTTATCTCTCCTTTTTCACATGTTTAACCAAATTCATGACTCTGTGGATATTTTCCGTTTGGACGAAATCTTTGAAAGAGGTAGAATAACACTATTTTTCTTCTTCTCCTTTTTCTTTTTTCCTTTCCCTTTTCTTTTTTCTTTTCCTTTCAGCTCTCTTCTGACTTGAGGTTGAAAGTATTTTTTAACCTGATGCTGTACTTTCATTCACAGCCATTTAGAACTGCTTAACAGCAGAACTTCTTAACAACAGACACAGTGTGAATTACATGCATATTCAGCTAATGTGTGAGATATTTACTGCAGTGTCTTGCTGTTTTCTATATCCTGGACCTGCTCCCTCTTTCCCAACATTGTCCCTGCCTGTGATCTCTCACATCCCAGATGATTTGAGATGTGGGTTATCTGCTCATCTTTCAAAGAGCAATACTTCTGGAGGGATGCGGGTTATCTGATTATCTGTGAGAAAATACATTCACTATTCCTCCTCTCAGCCAGTTTTTACTGTGAAAAAACAGATGCAGATTTACCAAAGGCTAAATTTGAGAACATCAAAGCCTACCAAATGGCTATGCTGCTAACTGAGGGGGCTATCTGAGATCCACTGTGCATCTGTATAGTGTTCTTAATATATTACCTCTATGAACCCAAAGAGTAGTAATATTTACAACGCTCAATTAACATAGTAACTTTAGTATTCATTAATCTTCACAAGCTATTCCAAGTCTGCTGCATTAAGAATGAGAAATAACAGTAGTAAAATGATCAAAGAAGGTTATTTTATTTGTTCCCAGGATCTTCTCACTCAGACAATTCCCTGCAGTGACTGCATTCTCTTTTGTGGAAAAAATCCTTAATTGAAGGGAACTGGGGACATCAGGAGGTGAAGGATAGTTTACAAAGAGAACTCCAGGTGGAGGAAAACACCAAGCAAATCCTTCTTGTGAACTAAAACCAAAACTGAATCATATAAACAGAAAAAAAGGTAAGGGAGAATAAAACACAACTGACAAAGATCAATCAACTCATCTGGATGGAAGCTATCACTTTGTGGGAAATGGAAAGCAGAAGGAAGTGACCATCAAATATTCCCTTTATAATGGGCTGACATCACTCAGTTCTCTGCTGGACAAGGATATCAAATTGTCTGTGCTCCCATTTTAGGACAGTGTGGAAAGCCATACCTGGCTGTAAATTTTATTGCCATTATGTTTTTGTTCTCTGGAGATTCTAGTCTGACAGCAGGAAGACAAATACATCGATGAAGGAATATTCTTCTGGGTGATGACCTTTGCAAATACTCTTGTTCTGCCCTAATAAATGGTAATTCAGAAAATTGTTGTCATTTAGCCTGCTTCTGACAAACAAAAGGGAAAAAAACAGGCCTTACTTCCTGAATCACTGGATTATCAAGAGCAGTAGGAGATTAGTGTATTGGGAAAGGAAGGAATAGCTTTATGAGGATTTGGGAATCTCTGAGACCTCATCACCATCAGTGACCTTCAAGACCTTCCTATGTGAAAATCCAGCTGGACACCTGCTTCTCCCACTCTGTGGTTTGCAACTCTTTACCTATTATATTTGTCTGAGCATATTATGCTCTCCATAGAAACACTAAACTCCCTTATGTGAAAACTAACCCATATGGAAAACTCATATTTCCCAGATAGTTGATCAAATATATTTCATATGTTTGAAAGGTACTGTGAAGTTTATACAGAGCTGGCTTGAACTCATAACACATATAATCTCTGCTATGGAACAAGATACGTTTTAAAATGAGTGAGAATATGAAAAAAAGATTGAAAGGCTATATTATATACCAAAAAAAAGCAGTTAGTTTCATATCAGACAGAAATTGTGGTGAGGAATTTGGGTTATTTTGTAGATGTCATATATTTTGTGAATGATTCTGGGGTAGTACAAACACAAAGCATGTGGAAATACATATTGCAAGCCCATTTATTTAGGAAGAACAGACAGTCTTGTGGTTTCAGACTTGGAAAAGCTGGGTTCATTCTCTGATTAAGGCACTCAGGTAATGTCACCCAGCCACTCTCTTTGTCTTTGGCCTGAGTTCTCAGCTGCAGAGCAGCAAGAGCACCATTTCCTACATGTGTCATGAGGAAGAAAGAAACCTGCTAACGAAAATGCGACGATATAGGGTATCTAAAAGCTTTCATAGATCAAGTCAAATTCTGATTACATTCCTGAAAATTTTCCTATGATTACTTATAATTAAAAATTCAGCTCTGTTAACTCTGTGAAGATGTGAGAACTCTGGTCAAAATAAGACATACTTACTAAGAAAACTTTTTGGGGAAATCCAAGTGGTTTAAGAAGTGATTTTTTGGTTGATTACTCTTTCTCCATAAAGAGCTGTGTCATTTCTTGTAATAATCAAAGGAGCCCACTAAATGAAAGACTAGTCATAAAAGAAGATTAGGAAAAAACATACATGTTTTTTAATTAAATATTGGAGGCACTTTGGCTGTCTCTACAATACATTAAAAAGGTTAAAGTTTGATAAGGATCTAATAAATAATCCTTCAATTTAGTTTAAAAAATTAGTTGACTTTTTATGGAAGAGGTACTTTTAATCTAATAGTTATGAACAAATGCCAAGATAAATAATCACTGTGGTTTCAAATATATACAGATGTCTTTCCTCTTTCAGTCATCTGTTATTCTGCTCCAACACTGAATTCTGATTGTGGGCAATGTGCTAAATGTTCACATATATACACTGACATCCACTGCAACCTCCACCCCCACCATGGAAGACACAGAAGTTTGTACACTAAACAATGAAGTCCTGAAAGTATTTTGAAAGTTTCTTAGGTGGGAAGTGCAATGCATATAAAAAATAATGTGTACTAATCTTGATCCTTCTATAAGTACAAATCGTATTTCTAGAAGTAAAGTTGTTTCTTATCAATATAATTTTCATTTGATTATTCACTGAATTCAGTTGTTTTTAAAGCGCTGTTAGAGTGAATTAACAAGACACTAGGCTGTACTGTGCATGTAGAATCAGGTTTATTTTTCTTTCTAGTTATTCCTCATATGGGGAATCTGAAACAAGTGATAATCGGTACAATTTTTAACTAAGACTTATCGCAGCTGTCATCATAATTAGTTTCCCATGATGATTATAAAAATAAAACGGATAATGATAGAAGAAGTATACTCCTATTTTTTGCATTGTTCTGCAGAGTTCAGCTGTGCAATTGGTTTTCTCACACAGTCTTCGGTGAAAAACTCTTTGGCACTTTTCTCATTTCATATGACAATACTCGGCAATAGTTGGGTAGCTGTTGTGCTAAAGAAATTGCTTACTAGACTAATTGCTACTATCTCGGCATTGTCTGGTGCTTCTTCCCAGCTGACTGCTGTGTTGACCTGCTCTTTCTTGCTTTAGGCTGTAATCAGACTTTTAGTACAGGTGATCTTCTTATTTGTGTATTGTATGATTAAACTTTGTAATTCATAAGTCCTTTTTCAATCTTACAATACACACCAGTAAATAAAAACTAGTACTGAATGCTACATATAATTTTAAATACCTCTTTAGGGACCATTGACTTTTAAATATCTGATATGTACACAGATTATTTTTTTTGTCATTTACAAATAAGGATCCTTATTGTCTAACTAGAATCCCTATGCAGAGGAGTATTTGTATTTATTAGTCTGATGTGCTTACCCGCAAAATACTTTTCAATGTAGAGACATACAGTGTACCTTAGAGTCTTATATTCAAGGACTAGATTATTAATTTTGAAGCAGAACAATTGTTGAACTACAACAAATGCTATTAATGTTAAAACAAGAACCAAACTATGACTTAGTCTAAGGAGAAATACATAGAGAATATTAGGCAGATAGAATGCAATTACCAAACTTCAAAAGCAATTACATTTTGGAACTACCACGTGTGTGGCAGAAAACAATGCATAAGTGAATCTTCTACTGTAAATGTTTAAAATAGGCAAACAGAGGGTGACTATAAACTGATAACTCAAGGACTGCCCCAGTACAAATTTGAGGGGTGCCATTAAATGAAGTAAGCAGATAACAAGTTCAGAAAATGCAAAATAATGTATCATCCTCTACACAATAGGTTAAAAATGTGAAACTACTTACTAAAAAGTTATTGTAGATGGTATTTTTTTCATGGATTCAAAGGAGGTTGCACAAGTTCATGGAACAGAGGATTGCATCAGTAGAGGTGCACAGAAACTACCTCTGGACCACAAGGTTCCTGGGAAGCACACTATTGAAAGCCAGGCGATTATTCTGGGGAATTATCACTATAGTTTCTTCTTTGTTATAGTCTTATGTGCACATTGAGTTTTGTCCAGTGTTGCAGACAGCTGGTTAGGCAAGACGAACTTCTGGTCCGACTCAGCATACTTGTTCATATATGCTCTTATGTTATGAAGAATTAATAATGATTGCATGTTCTCAGAGGGATTTTCTAAAGTACCTAAGAGATTTAAGAGAATAGATCTCCTTAAAGGAGTATGAAGCCTGTTCTTCAAGGCTCAACAAAAAGCTCTTAAGAACTCTTAAGTTTAGTTTAGCTAAGAAACTCCTATCTTAGATGTTATTAGAAGTTAATCAAACTCCTCAATTTGCAAATGACAGTTTCATTACAAAATAAGAATTCTCATGAGAGCAGTAATATTTACTCACATTGTCTCAGCTACACATAGCAAAAGAGCATTGTTTCATGCCATATTTGGGAAAACCTGCTTTTTATCTGAAATCAGGAACTCTGTAAGAACAAATATTTACTGAAAACAAGCAAAAAAAAGGATTGGAAAATTTAGGCCCTGATGGAAAAGGATTTAGGTAAAGTCTGACCACAGTTTATGAACAGGGGGACTCTCAGTGGTTTTAATTCCTCTGAAATGTGAAGATAACTGTCTTCCTGAAGACTTTTATGTCGTGTATCAACTCAAAGCAGTATTGAATCCAGAGATGCCATTTCACATGTGCTGGAGATCTGACCTTAAAGGAACAGATTCTAATTGAACTTCCCACTCCTAGACATCCAAAATTGACAGTGATGGATCCCCTTCTTTCCCCTTTCTTGGGCTTTAAGCTTGTAAATTCAAAAGCAAACTATAGAAGCCTGCACTCTTTGGGCATTTACATACACTTGTGGAGTACAGATCCTAGAACACAGAAACACAGAATTGCTGAGGTTGGAAGAGACCTTTTGAGGTCATTTGTTCCACCCCTCCTGCTCAAGCAGGGCCACCTAGAGCTAGTTGCTGAGGACCATGTCAAGACAGCTTTTGGATATCTCCAAGGATGGAGATTCCACGTCTCTGGGCAACCTGTGACAGTACTTAGTCATTTCCATAGCAAAAAAGTGTTTCCAGGTATTCAGATGGAACTTCCTGTGTTTCAGTTTGTGCCCATTGCCTCTTGTCCTGTCATCGAGCACCACTGAAAAGAGCCTGGCTTTGTCCTCTTTGCACACTCCCTTCAGGTATTTATACACGTTAATAAAACCTCCCTTAAGACTTGACTTGTCTAAGCTAAACAGTCACAGTTCGCTCAGTCTTCCTTATATGAGAAATGCTCCAGTCACTTAATCATCTTTGTGGCCTTCATTGGACTCTCTCCAGTATGTCTATATCTCTCTTGTGCTGAGGAGTCCAGAACTGGACACAGTACTCCAGGTGTGACCTCACCAATGCTAAGTAGAGGGAAAGGGTCACTTCCCTTAACCTGCTGTTAACACTCTTCCTAGTGCAGCCCAGGATACCATTAGTCTTTGCCACAAGGGCATATTGCTGCCTCATGTTCAACTTGATGTCCACCAGGACCCCTGGGTTCTTTTCTGCCAAGTCGCTTTCCAGCTGGTTTGCCACCAGAGTATGCTGGTGCATGGAGTTGTCCTTTCCCAGATGTAAGACTTCATGTTTCTCCTTGCTGAACTTCATGAGGTGGCTGTCAACCCATTCCTCCACCCTCTTGAGGTCAAGATAGATTTTTTTCCCTCAGAACTGAAACGAGTAGCCAGCCGGATGAGCTTCGAGTCCACTCCATGGCTTCTCCAACTCATGACTAATGCTCTTCTACTGTCCTCCATTTACTGCCCGCTCCCTACCCCTTGTTTCTTTCTTCTGGTAAGATTCATTAGACCCCTCTTTGATCCTTGAGTCAGCAAAATTCAGCTTTGTTCACACCATTAAGAAACCATGACCACAGAATGAAACAAATAAAGACACTCATACTTCATAAAAATAACACAGAAATTTACTACATTATCCGCAAAGACAGCCAGTCAAGCATGAGGAAAGCTCAGTACGCAGCACCCTGGTAATAACCTGCAAGCTAATAAAAGTGGTGCAGATTTATTTCAGCCTCCCAAAGCTCTATTGTGATTACGTCTACCTCTAATTGAATGAGCAGCTCTGAATGCTTCCAAGCAACCTAACTTTCCTCATTCCTCAAGAAAAAAGAGAGAAAACTGTCTTTGAAAAGCTAAAGGACACGGTATCTTCTAAGTAATGAGCACTAGGAACAAAGTTACTTATCACTGCCTATTGAAGAACTGTTTACATCTTCCTCTGAGGCAGCTCGTACTTCTTGTCTTCTGAAACACGGGACTGAATGACATACCTATTTTGTAGGCCAATATTGCAGTTTCTGTATTGATCCATTCCTATAAAGCACCATTTCAGGAAAGACGCAGAAAAAAGAAAACTCAGACTCAAAACAGTTGGCTTGAAATTCAGGCTGAGCTCTTTTTATGATGTGAAAATATCCTTCTTGGTAATACTAGAAGCTTATACCCCCTAAAGGTGTTTATATGAAAAATTGACAGTTCTATTTAGTTTTCTTCTGCAAGTGTATTTCAAACATCAAGATCTACTGCAGAAATCTGGAGAGTCATTGTCTGGTGTTGAAAGTGTTGTCACTCATGTTTCCGAGTGACAACAGGCTGACACCTAGTTCCAGAGGTAGAAAAGAAATGTAAACCTTTATGCAAAACAAATAATGGGATTAAATTAACATTTCTTGTTGTTATACCTAGAAGTCAAATGCAAAATCAGGGCTGAAACTTGTCTCATGTATAGCAGCTTCACAATACTAGATATGAAACACTGTTTTGGTATCGCCGCCTTCTCAGTCACTATCAAAACAGGTTTCCATACAGGGCCTGATCTTGTCTGAATGCCTCAAGCCATTACTTTTAGTGACCCATGGCTGGAAATGCAAATCCTGGCTTGATCCTATTCTATTAAAGACAATGGTGGATTTTCCAAGATGGAAGCAAATTTCACTAATTTCTGAGAACTTTTCATGATTTTTAGCAGTCCATTACATCTGTAATACTCAAGTGAACTGGAAGAGCTCAGTGCATGCGCATGTACCCGTTCACTCTTCAAACAGAAAAGTGGGTCTTTAGAGGTTACCAATAATTGTAACCACTTCTTATATTTATTATGAAAACGTTACATATTTGTAATACTTTTAGCACTGTAGTTATAATACCATTGTGATGACTTGGATAAATCCTTTTGGAGATCTCTGGTGGTGGGGTAAAGTGTTAGTCCAAAGGAGTGACAGAGGTAAAATACGGCAGACTTCATTCAGGATCATCTACCTCCTAGGAGTCACTGGAATACTACATAGCGTATTACGGATGCAGTTCCCTGGCACTGCTAAATTAAGTTCCAATTTAGGAAGGCAGTTTAAGGGGGGAAATATTAGGGCGCTACCTTGCCTTGGGAGAATGAATAAGTATCCCTCATTAGATCACATTATCTCCTGTGATAATGTGATATGTGCTGGGTTTACAATATACATCCAACTGACTCAACTAGCCTAAGAGCCAAAGTTTAGCAGTTATGCAGTCCATTTCATGGCCTTGATAAACATTTCTCTTCTTAGTAGTAGATATTTTCAACTGGTTTACAAGGAACTCAAAAGTGTCTGATGCCTGTAATAGAAGTAACTTTCATACTAGTGACAAAATAGGAAATAATGTGTTCAACTTCAAATATCTAGATTTGAAAAAAAAACAAAACAAAATTATAGAAGACAGTAAGACTTGAATTGATCTTATTTCCTATGAATATTATTTTTTCTTTTTTCATGCTTTCTCAATAAAAAGCATCCAGATATTATGTTCTGGTACTCTTCATTTCTGTCCACAGCCCACCCTTAACCTTTTTAGAAAGATTTACAATGATTTACATGGAGATTATATGCAAACTGCAATTTGTGGGGGCACCATACCTGGGAGTATCCCTGGAGCCTTATTTACGATTTCAGCTTCTTCCAGATGCAAGAGCTACAAAAAAGGATTTAATGTTAACAATAGCTCCAAATATTTGTAGAAATGCTTTTCTATCAGACAGCAGTGTATACAATTGCCAACATATTGTTGAAGCACAGTGAATGCCAAACAGGAGAATTTCTAGGAGACAAAGACCATTATTTGCTGAGCATGAATGTGTTCCATTCAGTGTCCAAATAAGATTTTTTCAGCTGCATTGTGTCTGCTATTTTGACATGCAATCGTGAACTTAACTATAAATAGTTTAATTCTTCTACCAGTTCTCCCCCTCCAGCTAGTGAAGATCACAGAGACGTACAATATGTGAAATATTTATCGTAGTTTGAAGCCCTGTTATGTTCAAATGCTTTATACTGGCATTGAACTGTTTATCTTTCATAAATAACATTTTGAGCCATAGTGAATAGCACAAGGACTGAAATTCACACCTTTCAGTGCCCTGGCTGTTTGATAGATTCCAGTCATTAAAAAAGGTGGTGGAGCACACGGCTTTATTTATTTGGGTGAGGATCTAGCTAAGTATACTACTTAGCATTAAAGACAAAAAATACAACTTGTTGATTTCTAGAAGCATTGACGTGTTTGTAGTTGATGAATAAAGGGAAATAAAGTTAAAAATTCCACACCGCTCTAACAGACCTAGATCTAAATTTCTCTAAATTTCAATTACCACGGAACAAAAAATAAAAGAACGTCTCCTTAACTATCTAGTATGAAAAACAAAACAAGCAAACTTTTTCTTCTGTACTGGACATCAGACAGCCATTAAACTGGGGCAAGAGTTGAGCCTACTTTATCTTTACATAGAACAGCAATAAAAAATCAACTTAGATCAAGAAATTCAGGCATAAAGCAAGAAAATGTTCTACTCCAGAACATACCACATGTACAGTAACACGTGAGTAAGTCACAAATAATTATACAACAGTGTGATTAAACAGCTGTCTGATTCAGGACCTCTGATGAACGCATTTCAAAAACAAAAACAAAGTCCAGTGAGGTGGGAAGCTTTTCATTATGCTCACTGAGCTTTACTCAGCTCCTAATTTTTTTGCAGTACAGTCACTAAAACAACCACCTGACATGTCTAAAGTTGTAATTTTTGGGGGGTTTGTTTTCAAAACTGAATTAATCACATTGTAGCAATTTTCTTTTAGGAACTGTAAAATTATTTCTCAATTAAAAGCTGATATTTAAACCCTTTAACCTGTAGTGAATTACTTTAGACAACCCTTTGAAGACCTAAAAATAGAGCTTTATAATAGAAGTGCTGACAAAACCCTAATGAAAAGAGCACCAGTGGCCCTGCTATAATAATAAAATAACAAACAGAAGAGGAAAGTTAAGCCTTCTTTGGAGGAACTTGCACAGTCTGTCTGTTTGTTCTGGTTTATTGAGCTATTCAATGTGGTATTGTTCAGTGAAAGCAGAGTTTATAAGAATGTATTTTTCCTATGTAGTGTTACAAACCAAGAAAAAAGTGACATGTGAAACCAAAGGGCCTAAGGGACTGGTCATTGCAAAATGTATCTGAAAAGTCTGCATTTCTTTTGTTTGCTTTTTTTCCTCTCTTCCCCCCAGCTATAGTAAGAAATGAGAAGTTCAAATCAAATAATATTTGATATTTACTTGATGTACTGGATCTAGCAGAATTACCATAGTCTCTTTATCCTTTTTCCATGCAGAAACATGCATATCTATTTGCCTCTGCATAAACAATCGTAATTCATGCTAACACATATGAAAAGATGACTGTGAAACTCCTACATAAATTAATATAATATATTGGTATGAAGCATAAAAGTACAGGCTGCTTCAGGGGTACCCCATGTTGACAGGTGTAAAGAAGAGTTTTGTTCCCAGGGCAGACCATCAGATTTAATTTACACCAGGCTGTAAGGTGGAATGTTCTGCAAAAACATTAGTCCTGTACATGAAGCAAGATTCATCCTTCAAAACCTGTTCAAAGTGCCTCAGCTGTAGCTCAGCAGTGTGTGTTAGTGTATTGGCAGACATGGCAGGCTCACACACCGAGTGAAGGCCTAGATCTTTTTTTCACGAGGTCTTTGCTCAGAGAAAAAGGATTATAATCTTGTGCATATTAATTCTCAGTAACTGTTTAAGGTGTACAATTTACCATTTTTTCTTCAGCATCAACTAAACTGGGTCAACTAAACTAAATGAGAGTTGTGCTGTTGGGGTACAGTTGGTTATTGTAGGCTTTTGGTTGGTTATTGTAGGCTTTCAGAAGGCAGAGAAATATCGTTAAATCTGGAAGACAAATAACCTCAGATGATCAAGAGCAATTCAGGAAGGACTGTTTGAGCCTCTTTATCTCCAAACACCAGGCTCCAGCTCGTGGCCAGAGATCCTTGGAGTAGTATAGAACAGTATGGAGCAGTACTTTCCTCACACTTAAAATTTGTTTAGGGGTCTTGTATTTTAGCCTTCATGGTCACATTAGTGTCTGTATTGCTTGCTAAGACCTGCTGCCTCAAAGGGCTGGTCTGACATAGCTCCACTTTCTTGAGTCTCCACAGAGGAAACATGGGACTTACAAGGAGTTTACTGATCTGCTGTCAGCGCCTGTGTGCACTCAGAGGCCCTAATGTCCCTTCTTACCCCCAGGGCTCCCCTCACCCTGCTGATGACTCAAAATCCCATTCCAGCCCTTGGGGCCATCAGTCGCTGCCCCAGTGAAGCCATAGGATGCTGTCTCTAGTCCCACAACAGCCCTGCCCATAGGCCCCACCAAGCTGGGTCTACCTGCGGCCTGCCATTCAGTTCCCATCTACTGTACAGCTCTAGAGTTTTCCTGTGAAGTACAGATTCCTTCAATTGTTACTGAAATCATAGAATCATAGAGTTGTAGAATCACAGAGTTGTAGAATCATGGAATCGTCTAGGTTGGAAGGGACCTTCAAGATCATGAAGTGCATCCATCAACCTAACACTGCCTAAACCACCACTAAACCATGTCTCTAAGCACCACGTCTACCTGTCTTTTAAATACCTCCAGGGATGGTGACTCAATCACATCCCTGGGCAATCTGTTCCAATGCCTGGAAACCCCTTCTGTGAAGAAATATTTCCTAATATCCAATCTAAGCTTCCCCTGGTGCAACTTGAGGCCATTTCCTTTTGTCTTATCACTTGATACTTGGGAGAAGAGACTGACCCCCACGTTGCTACAACCTCCTTTCAAGTAGTTGTAGCAAACACAAAGGTCTCCCCTCAGCCTCTTTTTCTCCAGGCTAAACAACCCCAGTTCCCTCAGTTACTCCTCATAAGACTTGTGCTCTAGACCCTTCACCAACTTTGTTGCCCTTCTCTGGACCCACTGCAGCACCTCAATGTCTTTCTTGTAGTGAGGGGCCCAAAACTGAACACAGTAGGTGTGGCCTCACCAGTGCTGAGCACAGGGGGACAATCACTTCCCTAGTCCTGCTCACCACACTATTCCTGGTACAGGCCAGGATGCCATTGGCCTTCTTGGCCACCTGGGCACACTGCTGGCTCATGTTCAGCCGGCTGTTGACCAGCATCCCCAGGTTCTTTTCTGCCAGGCAGCTTTCCAGCCACTCTTCCCCAAGCCTGTAGTGCTGCATGGGGTTGTCACGACCCAAGTACAGGACCTGACACTTGGCCTTGTTGAACCTCATACATTGTACTTCATAGTTCAACTGTAATATGAAGACATGCTTTTTACTGCCCACCAAGGCCTGATTTTATCCCTGTTGATGAGAACAGAACATTTTTAGGTCTAGTAGTAACAGATGTGGCAAGAATAGGCTGCATGCTAGTTTGACCGGAGCGCCCGGACACAGAATGACTTGGGGAGGGCTGGTCATCAGAAACAGGGTTCCCTATGTGTGTTGAAAAAGATGTTAGCCTTCAACGAGGAACGTAGAAACTATTTGATGACCTTTCTGGGTTATTATTGAGCCCCATTTCCTAAAGGGGTGAAAAACTGCTATGAAAGACAGGGAAGTTGCTTTCTGAACATAAGTGAAACTTTTTCAGTATGGAAATTGCTTCACTAGACCTTTGGGATTTAGCTCAGATCATCCTGAAGTTCTCCAAAATGTCAGCCTTTGATAAATTCCAGGAGAAAAAAGTCCCAAACAAGGCCCGCTCTCCACAGTTTCTAGTTTTTCTATGAAACTCCTCCAACCTTTCACACGAGTATTTATGGGGAGCAAAGAAGCTGGCTAGTTCACTAATACTCTGATCTACTTGTATCCTGTTACTGAGCATTCTGGGGAGAATAGTCCTTTTGTTTTAGGCTTTGGAAAAAGCTGTCATAACTTTGCCTCTCATTAAACATATGTTTGATGGGGAGCTCAGTGAATGTGACCTGTAAGGAAACAGAAGAGTGTGTTTCAGTCTTCACAAAGGAAACATTTATAACAATTTATAGCTGAGGCCGCCAAACGTGTTCTTCAGAGATGCACTAGAATTACATGTAGAGCCTCAAATACTTTAGGGAAAAGGGGATTTCATCTCAATGAAAGCTGGCCATTTGAAAGTGTGTGTATATATATAGAGAGGCATATATATATATATATATATATATATATGTATGAAGAAACAAGCATTAAACTCCAAATGTTTCTTCTTTCTTCCTACTCAATGTCAATGAAGGTTGACCCAGGCATTGTAGATTCCTGGCAATGTAGTAAAGCAGTAACAGCAGACAATCAGTTTAGCTGTGCTCTGCAGGGAGTTCTAGCAAAGGACACAGCGTGGCTGCATCCAGAAACAAGGGTCATCCTTTGTGAGGATTTATAATCCCTGCACTGGACAGACAAAAAAAATAAAAAATTACTCCGGTCTTTCAGTTAGTGGATTCACGGCTTGCCACATCCATTCTGTCCTTGTCGTATTTCAGATACGTTTTGTATCCCACTGAGTTGCCTGGCTGCTGCTGAGGGCTTATTTTCATCTTCAGAAGACAGCAGTAACCACAGAATATCTTTACAACATCCTTTTGAACTGGACATCTCTATCCTTGCTTTACAGGAAGGAACACGGGCAAAGCTGAATGGATTAGTGATGATTCAGTACTACTGGTTGTTTCTCCAATTCTGTATGTGCCAAATGGAAGTAATGATAGCTTCTTTTCTCCACTTCTTGTCTGCTATATTTAAACTTCATGCTTTCCAGGGCAGCATTTGTCTCATTAGCTGTTTGCACAATGCTTAATGCTGTGGCATATCACTTTTAGATAGAGCCCCTAGGCACTTCCAAACAGCTGCTAAGTTTACCTAAGGATACAAGGGTATATCGATAACAGACAGAACCCGATTTATTCTACTTGCTGTCTATGCAAGCCAGTTTCCAAAGGGAAGCAACATCAGTGCACTAAGCCATTAGCATCACACAGAGGGAGTTTCATCAAGTACAGCAACTTGCTAGCATTTGCATGGCTAATACATGGCAGGCTGATTTATAGTTTGGTTCATGGGCAGAGTGGGGTGCGTATGTGTTTGTGTGGCTTTATCTGCACAAGTCCGTGCACTTGTGCCAAAAGATAGGCTGAAGATAATTTTGTAGCTTTCATTTCAGGCATTATTAGTTTGTAGTCTTCAAAAAGAAACAATAAACGCCATTAATAAAAATAGCAAGCCTTCTGGTCTGGTATACAGAGCTCATATACATTGATAGCATTATATTGGCAACAATGCACTCCATATGGTCATGAAGGTTACAGGGCACATTTCCGTGTAAACAGTCAAGACAGAAAACTTCAAATATTTGGAAGAAATGTTTATTTAACAACTGAATACATGCTAAAAGAAATAATTTACAGCAGCAGTTTCATTACATTTTTTCTCTCCAGTTTTCTAGTTCCCATCTGAATTGAAGTGATAAATACAGAAGTAGAATTATTTACTATTCAGTGAGGAATGCACTTAAAGAATAAGCGCATAACTTTGGCACTGATGTAGCAAATAAACCACCTTATCACCTGTGTGGCAAAATCTTGCATTTTAGTATTATGCTGAACACACCGAAATGGAGTACCTCTAGATAACAGTACTTTACACTGTACCTCCTTATCTAGTCAAAAATATTTACATCTCTTTTGGCTAATGTGTAGGTAGCAAAAACTGAACTATTAAACACATACCATTGATATTCACTAAATAATACATAAAAAGGATCAGTAAATGCGCATTCACATGCATTTAATTTAATTTTTTTTTTTTTTTTTACATAGTGACTTTATTGGGTCATGAAGATTTAACGCTGTTCTGCAAAGATGCACATTTTCTCAGTTTGATGTTATAGTTTAACATAACCATACAGTTTTTAGGAGCCGTTGAACAAATTCCCATCTTCAGTGATCCATGCAAGTGCAAAGTGTAGATGAGTAAGAATAAGATTCAATGCATTTGTGTTCCTTGCAAACAGATATCTTAAAACAAATCAAAATAGATCTTTCTGATTATAAATGAAATCCTTTATTTCTCTCCAGCTTAAACAGAACTTTTTACTTACTTTTTCTAAAGTCTGGAACTAGAGGTTTAGAGGGTTTTATTGATGATTTACACAAATACCATTTTTACCTTTATCTTCAATCCTTATGTTGTTTTCAACAATAATGACACAAACGGGGGTATGAATTTTACTGAAGCTGCAGGGTATCTTTCTATACATGAATTCATTAAGGCTTATGTTCTTTGAAAAAAAGTTCATTTCACATCAGTATTAAATGCTATTTTAACCTGATCATCAAATGAACCTGAAAATAAAAAATTTCCACTGCTGGCTTGATCTTCTGCCCTCTTATTTATATAAGCAAATACAAAGACATAAACAAGACTACTCATGTCAGTGAGGCTTGGATTGAAGTTTGTAAGATCCGATCATATCAATTGTCCAATTAGACTGCCAGGTTATGGTAAAAACATTGCAACTTGTGTAATTTTGTTCCCACGGATTATCTTTCTCTGTATAGAAAAACATATTTTAGAATCCTGACTTAATTTAATCTGTTTCTTCTTCAGCAGTGGTGAAAGAGGTTGGGTTTGGTTTGATTTTTTGCAGCAAGTTGCTGTAGAACCAGTTGCTATGAGCATGGCAGAGCAAAAAAAAAAAGTTAGATAGCAATTCCATTAATATGTAAAAAGGGAAACAAAGTCATTTAGGGTCAGTTGAAATCAACCTGTACTTTTCCCACTGAATTCTCTGAGGTTCATTTTAAAACTGTTTCCTTTTGTAACAAAGAGGATTCTAATGACTTGATGGTATACAATAGCCTTACATAAAAGGCTAAAGAGTGTTCTGTGATTGCAATTAAATAATTCAGCTAACAACAATGCTCAGAAATTAATCATAATCTGAGCTGAAAAATTACTATGTCTGTACAGGAAAGCACATAGTTGAACCTATGTTTTAATTCATCCCTATTCAGCACAACATGAAAGCATGGGAATTTAACGGCACATTAAAGTTCACAAGAGTCAGGTTAAACATAAGAGAGACCTAAAGTTTCTTTAAAACTAAATTCCCAAGTGCTTTCCTAAATCATGTCCTTACAGCCTTGTCCTGGCCTATTCAATGAACTTTTTGCTGAAGAATTAAATGACAAAAAATCTTGCGAGTTCATCCCCTGCAAAAGATTCGAAGGGGATAAAGTGACTGGGCTGATAGTGAAAATCCAATTGCTATGGAGGCAAGAAGCCAAGGCTTCACTAATTAGAAGGATACTTGAATTAGTGAGTGGCAAGGAGACTGGGACATATTGTGAGAGATGCTGTCACAGCAGTCGTGTTATATTGCATCTGATAAGGCTGATAGTGTAGTGATTGATAAATTAAATAATCTGGAGTGAATAACGACAAAACAGATCAGTCATCAATACAGGCACACTTTTATATAAAAGCTCCTTTAGCAAACTAAGGACTTTGTTCTAATAATTTTCCCCACAATGACACTACCTGAAATTATGTCATTTACGGTCTCTACAAAGATAAAATATGGGAGGCTGGAGAAAGATGACCTCAAAAGAACTGGACACCATAGAACTGGGGACCAAAGGCACATCTGTGCTGAGGTGAATAAATCCACTAATTATTACCCTAAACTGACACTTATGGTGCAAGTACATTGTCTGTTTTACCCTGTTGCTCTCCTGTATATAGAATAAGACAGAAGTGCAGGACCAAATTAGCTGTTCGTATAAACTGGTCCTAAGCTGAACTTCACCGATTTACTACTGCAGCAGACTTTGCCCACAGATAAAACTGTCCCTTAGATCTTAAAACAGAGAGTTGGCTCTGAGGTTACTATTTACGTGGCCTAGTGCTGGTTCTTTGCATTTGGGTGATCTGGCCCACAGAAAGAATGGAGCACTGAGAATCAGTAGTGTGGACATATTTCTACCACTGAGCTGGGAACAAAACACCTTAAACTGAATGTGAGCTTTGCTCATGGATATATGACAGTTTATGAGCCACAGTATTTAAATATTAGCATTCACAAATATTTACGAACCAAGAAAGCAAGAGTGTAATTAGTAGAGGGTATTTTAATGCTATTTACTTTTTTTAATTAAAAAAATGTACAACTGAAAATCAATGCTCTCCTCTTCATTGGTTCAATCTATAGCAAGGTATTATACAAGTTGAATCATTTCAAATACCATACTTAGAAAAAAAGAATGCAGAAGACTTCCATGCTATACAGCGACTTTCATGTTAAAATAGCTTAGTTTTAAAATTGTTTTAAAGTTACATGTCATATAGATTACTGAGAGGGGAGGAGGTTAACTGCAGTGTGACTAGCTCCCCTGGAAGGTTTTTCCAAACAAAAGAGTAAAGCAGCTCATAATTGGAAGTTGTCTTTTTTTCCTCTAAACCAATAATTAGAAAGTACAATATTTCTAAGACAAAAAGTCTAATCTATTTTAGAAAAGAGCTAATGTTTGCTGCATATTTTTCATAGTACATTTAAATTATAGTTTTAATAAAATACATCTTTAGATCAAAGCTGAAAGAAGTCATCAGTAGTAGGCCAGTGTACTCCATATTTTTTGTTCTTCCAGATGATAGATGGCTTATGTTGTTCAGATTTCCACAAACAATCTCACTCAGTATTGTTTTTCCTCTTCTAGCACACATAAACAGGAGAACTGGTAGACAAAACAAGAACAAAATCCCTGTGTCCAATCACATGTTTAGACGTTCATCAGCTTAATGAGTTCATGCAGTTTTATATATAAGTCTAGAAATGGTAGTGCTGAAAGGTGGGGTTTGTTTTTCTTTTCCTTAAGATGACAGCATGAAATACAGGATTTTGTTTATATCTCAGGCAAAAGAGAAAGCAAAACTTGCCTGCTGAACTCTGGCAGAACTTTTTGAGCGGTAAGCTAGGTCCGGGTGAGTTATCATCCTTGAAACTCTGGTCTTTCTGGTCTTAGATTCAAAGCCGAGAGGAACGACTTACTAGGAAAGTTAGAAATGGATTTTATTTAAACCTGGTGGAAATTGTTTGAACTTTCCACTCTTGTAAACATCCACATAATGCCATGAAAAAGTTCATGAATATTGCATTTTTTCCAGTTATCTGTCTATATAAGTTTCTACTTGGATGAGGTTCCTAGAGGTAATGTAGCTCAGACACTACGTGGTGCCCTCTCAAATTCATGGGTCCTCCTGTTCCTACCTTTTTTATTCTCTTGTAGGTGCTTCCATTTATTTGTATTCACCTGCGCATTGGCAGGCCTTTGCCGGCGTTGTTTGCGGTCTCTTTTCCAAACTTGCTCACAGAACTCATCCATCGTGTTGAGATTGGGGTGATTGATTAACTGCATAAAGTCTCTGTACCAGATCTTTTGACTGGGGGTCATGCTATTGGTGGCATCCTTGGTCTTGGAGGCATCACCATCGTCTTCTTTGTGGAGCAGTTCTTCCAGGTGGTCAGTATCAATTACTTCCAGCGTCACTTTGAGCAAAGTTTGCATGAAGCCATGCTCCACAGCGTGACAAAAATAAATACCAGAGTCTCTCCGTTGAAGACTTCGGAGCAATAGGCCCTGTTCTGTCCGGATCATGCGATCATCCACTTTTATCTGTATTGGGAAAAAGTGGTAATTTCAATAGTTATCTTTCATATATGTGCAAAATTATCCTCTAACCATACTAGTTCCTTAGTACTGCTTCTTGCAGCTGGTAAAACTTGGCCAAAAATCCCCAGAAACACATTAACGGAAAACCCCTTGCCAGCCATCGTAGTTATGGAAGGCCCAAATACTCTGAAAAAAACCCTGATGTGCTGCAAAGGGAGTTTGGGGGATTAAGAATTTACTTCTTAGTCCCTACCGCTGCTGAACAAAGATCTGTATCAGCTCTGTCAGGTGGACTTGCTGGTAAGATTACAGAAGATGCAAGCCTGTAATCAGCAGAGCCAACATGGATGCACTTGGCTATATTACCGAGGGCACACTTATCATTATCCTTTAGTCAAGCCGAGCTATATATGTGGGAAAGGTTCTCTGTCTTCCTGTTTTTCCTTACTACAAAAGCCCTTATGCATAGAATTGGGGTCTGCATAAGTGGAGAATTGACAAATAAACAATAAGGACTAAATCTCAACATTTTAAGACTCAAAAAGCAGCTGTCCAAAATACTGTATTTTTCTGAATTAATTAATATCTAGGAATATAATTTCATTCTTTGAATGCACAAGTGGCTGCAGCCAGAAAGGGCACAAACCTGTTCGCTGCTGTCTCCACCAAGAATAAATTCTAAAACATTTACTACTTATGCAAATAAAGCAAACAGACAAAGTATCTAAAGCTGTTAATGTAAATAAGTACTTAGTACATGTTTTAAAAAAAAGAAATGTTTCAGAGTAGTTTGGGTATATTTACAAATACTTCAGTGCAAAAAACAAGTTTTTGTTTTCTAGCTTGATCTCCCTGCCTACCAGAGTAGATTATTCTCTTAAGATATGTGTGACCTAGCTTCATAGTAACATTACTTGAGAATGAGGGTGAGTAACAACATAAGAATGTTGGTGACAAGAGAAGGAGAAAAATAAAGTATCAGCTTAGCAAGCAGGGAAAGTAGTGCTGTTGCCTCTGTGAATATTGCTTTTGATGAAAAAAATGTATAAGTTTTCATACCGTTATGTCCACTTCATTCCGTCTCTGTCTTACCTGCAGTAAAGTCTTAGAGCATGCAGCACAGAGGAAATGCTCCCGTTACATTACCTTTCAGTCAAACAGTATAATTAGATGAATGCACTTAGACTTTTTTCACAGGCAGTTTTAAGGTCTTTGTGTTTTTTAAGTTCAATATAATCCTTTTATGATGCTTTAGGTGGCACTGAGATAAAATGCTAACCTTTTGTATTTCAGAGATATCTAAAGGAAAACCAGTGTGTTTTGCAGGGGGTTTGACGAGGGAGAGGACATGAATGTTTTCTGATGTAACAATCTGTAAAACCTATTAGAGAGCTTACAGGATTTTATGGTAGTAAGAGTAAAAATATGGTGAAGAAGAGCAGAAATTATAAGATTACAGAGAAACTCTGCTAAACTAAAATACAGACAGACATTATTCTGGGAAGGACTGGGGTTCAAGTATATCTTCATAGAGAAGACTAGTTATATCTCTTAATTTTTTCTACTGTACCTCTTCTTTGCGGTCATCATTTTGCTTCTGGAATTGCCAGTAGACTACAGCACGCTGAGATTTTGGACTGCACTCAAGAAAAGTGCTGCTGTTCTCTACTCCATAGATAATCTTTTCCTCCAGGGTCTGACCACTTGGGTTATCTGTAAATCAAGAAAAAAAGAATTAAATCTTAATTGCTAATTGAATTTGTTTGTTTAGAAATTAGGCTCCTTTGAGGTGTTTAAAGATAAAAAACCTTTAAAGAAAAATTTCCCCATATCAGGATGCCATTTGGAAAATCTCCATCAACATCTCTGTCTTTGTAAGGATCCCTGGTAGGTTGGGGGTTTTTTTAATTATTTTTGTATTTTAAATCCTAACAGCTGTTAACATCTCAATATGTGAAGTTAATGAATTTCATTGTGAAATTTTGTGTAAACCTCATTATTATTCATCAAGGAAAACATTTAGGACACGACAAGAATTCTTAATAGCAAACTGTACGCAGTGAGAAAACTCAGGGTGTAGTTGCAGAATGTCTGTAATGATGCCTCCTGGGCTCTATGATCATAATACTTTAGAGCAAAGTAATAAAACATGAGGCTATTTAAAAGTAGTATAATGTGTTTAGATTATATGGTACTGCAGTTTGCTGAAGCTGTTAATGACCAGGAATAATGTTTTTGAGGAAACAATCTTCAATTAATCATTTCCTCTCATACTGATATAATTTATGGAAATGTAATGAGGTTAATAAACCAGACATTATGGGAGGGGAAAAGAAAGTTAAATAAATTACTTCCTTTTGTAACAACAATGTTTCAAGATATTCATCAACTTGCTGGAAATATCACATAGCTATAGGACTTATATGGCATTTGATTCTTCTCCAATACTGCAGAGGCTGTAAAGCATCATATTTCAGCTCTCAACCTTAGCTCTTTAAAATGCTGTTATGGACTTAAGTGGCAACAGTGCAATAATCCTGGAGAGTAGACGAGGAGGAAGGGGTTGGTAAGCTATTTAACACTCTGTTGATCTCATGGGGTTTCCTGTCTCTTTGCCGTTATTTGTCATTCTTTCCATTTTCCACTTTTGATCTTTAAGCACTGGAAATCTTTAAGGAACTTCTTTTGGTATGTTTTAACAGGAAAATGATGTCTAATTAAAATCCTCTCAGAGAAATCCTTTGTCAAGTTTTGTTTGCTTTCACTGTGCCTTTATCATATTGGCCATGTTGTTTAGCAAACACAGGCTGTTAGCTAGATGACTGATCCAAAGGTAAAAATAAAATTGAGCTCCTTGTTTATGTTGATACAGCAATCATATGTCTTTCCATTATGACTTGCAGCCCTGAGAGAGGATAGGAGAAGGGACGGAGGACAGAATAGGAACTGGTGCTTGCCCAGTTCTCAGTAACGAAACATCAAACGGCATATTAACACTAAAGAAACAGGGAATGGGTTAGCTTGCTTTCCTCTGCTGGATTGCGAACCTACCCAACAAATAAGTGGGGTGCGATATAAACAACTAAGCGAAAAAACTTCTATGACATCTCTCAGGAACCACATCCCTATGAAGAACGTCAGTGCAGCTTTGGGTCAGGAAGATGGGGGAGCAACGGAGGAATGAATTAGAAAGCAAAGCAAGAGAAGCGTAAGACAGCTGGAAGAGAAGGGAGCCAAGGGTACCAGTGAAAAGGTCTGAGATGAAGCATGGGTGAATTTGTGCCAATGAAACAGAGGAACTGGAAATATGTGAAAAGATTAACTGAATATAAATAGAACTGATAAGATAAAGAGAGGAAATGAAAGTGATTGGCTGACAACTCGTGGGTCCAGATTCAACATCGTGAATGGCTGACTGATGTCCTGACTCTTCTGTTTCAAGTTAGGTGCTCTCATTTAGGAACAGAATTCACATGGCTGAGCAGGCAGCCGAAGATCCTCAAATAGTCAACGAGAGGCAGTTTGATATCTGAACTGGAATCCACAACAGATAGCGCATGTAGGGCTACAGCATAAGACAGTCAGTAGGAACTGTCCCCTTTTATTGCCTGGGACACATAGGTTACTACTCGAGAGATGTGTTTCTGTGAAACAGAGATTTACAGGCTCCCAGAATAAAGGATGGAAACACAGGGATTTCACCCCAGGAGGCATGCTCCATTTCAATTCCTCTCTCCCCGGCTCCATGAACTTTGAACCATAGTTGCAGAATGGCGCACCTTCAACAAGAGCAATCTGATAGTTTGGGTGCTTGGATTTGAAGTAGAGCTATCAAGTCAATCTCCTAAGCCTAAATGGACTTTAAGTCGTCTTCTCCCACATCCTAAATAGCTGGTTTAATCAGCAGGTTACTTATTAGGGGCCTTGCAGCACCACTTCACTATATTCTCCTGAACACAGCACAGTCCAAGTGAATTATACAGGAGCAGAGCATACGTAACACTGGTCTCATAAGATCCAAGGAGACAGTCTTCTAGATCCTAAATATCAATACAAAGGACAAAAATAGATATTTCTTTGGCAAAGGTCCTACTGTGTATGAGCAGTAGCACATTTTTAAGTATATAGAGAAGTTTCTGCTGGAAAACTAAGGTACCTAGGACAGCCTTAGTATCTAAGAAGTTAGTCACATGTTTTCATGGAAGTTACCTCGAAGGTGGGTGCTCTGATGCCATTTCAAACTTCTAAGTGTTTCCTTGGATCTGGTCCATGGCATTCTAGTGTGTTAGAGATCACCACGGAAAGTGGCAAAAGCCCCCTTTAAATTTCCTCACAGCTCCAGAAAGTACAGTATAGGTGATAGTGATGCAATGAGAGAGGAAGGATTTAACAGATCCTTCAAATTCCATTTCCATGATTTAAGGCAGCGGAAGGCAGGTCCAGAAATGTCTATAAAGTTCATGTAATATCGAGCACGTGGAGTGCAAGAAAGTAAGCAGAGTGATGGAATAATCACAGGATCAGAGTGCAGCTCTGGGACTGAGGGAGAAGCTGAAGGGACTAGAAGGAAGAATGAAAGTCTGGGAAGTTCAGAAGAGCAGCTGGAGGAATTAGAAAACTATAGAAGTCATGAAGTTGGTTATGAAATTCAACCCAAAATCCTGTCTGAGAGCTGTAATTCCCAAAATGAACCCAACAGCAGTATCAGTTTACTACCCTGATAAATATCCTTTAAATACATAATTTCTGACATAACCAAAGAAGTATGAAAGGCTGAGTACTTATACCAAGATTGTTTTGCAGATGAATGAATCGCACTATACAGTTAAATTTGGAGTGATTCTTTGAGCTTCCCCTGGGATAAATCACCTAAAAAAATTGCCTCTTCTTTTACAAAGTCTTCAAAAAAAGAACTTGATTAATTTCTTGATAGCACTAGTATGTTATGCTTTTAAAAAAATTATTGTTCTTTAGCTGACACAAAGGTAATCACACTTTTAGATTTAAGCATTAATGTCTGGCCAAACAACTGTACAGCTAAGGATCCTCAGCTCCCTCTAATGTTGCTATGTAGTCATTTTATACTACTTCTTATATGTTTGCACAAAAGGGCAACTGAAAGAGCTACCTAAACCTTATTAAAAGCATTATTGCTTCAAACTGATATCAAAGTAAATTTCGGCAATGTCTTTAAAAGTGAGATATACATTAAAAGATTGTTCTTTTTTCTTGTTTCTGTCAGTTCATGCAGAGAATCAACTGGCAGTTACTGTAAAGAAATGTGTAGACAAGTAAATGATTGCTGGAGTTTATTTTTTGCTATAGACAAACTCGCTTCTTCATCTGTTGTCCAGGAATCTACTAATCGTAACTAAGAAAAATCTCAGCATAAGTTGACATAGGAAGTTTACGGGCCATGCAGCTGTCTGTACAATGCCTGATCATGTGTAAATGACAAGTAAATATAGGAAAAATTTATAGAATTACAATTCAGAATTAATTTAGATAAAATTTCAGTCAAGAACAACCTAAAACATTCATTAAGTAAAGCATTTTGACAGCGCATCCTTGAAGTCTAGGACCTAGAACTGCATTTCCTCAGCATTTTTTGTAAGCTACTGATTCTTCTAATTACGCTGTCTTCACTTCACCATTAAGTAAAATTTTCAGTGATATCTTGTCTCATACTTGTTCTGCTCATTTTGGCAGAGCTATATTAAAGATCCTTGTGATCATGTGTACCATATAACTGCTTTTTCCTGACCTTGACTTCTCATGATTATAGTCATGAAAAAACTGCACTGGATTACTCTCTTCCCTTTGAACAGAAGATATCTTTTCAGACAAATATGTATACCAATATGGGAAGATATAGAAACCAAAGTGTTTTGAAATCCTCCTTTTTTCTATGAAGGTAAAGAACAGACGTACAGTTGTATAAAGCACAGCTAGCAAAGGAAAGAGAATGTTAAAAAAACCCGGGACTTTTGGTAGCCCAGCCCATCATTTTACTCATGAGTAACATGTCCAGATAGTAAAAAGGTGAAACTAAGACGTGCTTCGGCTGGTAATAAAATCCATGTTTAGTGTGTGGTGAAATTTTCCTTTTTGGGAACTGAAAATGTTATTGCAGCCCCACTATATATATCTGCACTGTATAAGCATTGCATGCAACTGGAAATTTGTGAACTTTCTACTAGTCCATATTGACTAGTTCAAATCTAAACTAGTTGTGCATTCACGAGTTCTCAAAATGTGGCAACTGCATATTGATCATTGTCTATTCATGCACTTTTCCAAATCCTTTTCTCCTCTGAGTAGCTTGGCCTGTGTCTGGCAATCAAGAAGTAAAAAGAAAAGCTATAGTAATGTTAGCTGTGAGTTTCAAATCATTAAAAAGGAAGACAGAGAAAATTATTACTGAAACGTAATGGTGATGAATTATACACAAAAGTACAATTTTGGACTATTTATCATTCTTGCTATTACAAGGACTGGAAGGACATAAGGATTTTGAGGTATCTCCATTTTCACCCACCTCTTCTTTATTTATCCCAGAAACCTGTCCAGTAGTTTAACTGTTATTATGGATGTACCACAAACCTGAGTAATCATTTTTTTCCAGCAGAGGGAAGTATTGCCTAAGTGTTCTCTTCACTTATGGCAAAATGGACATTTTTAATTTTCTGAGTGAAGATCCTCTAAAGAGTTTAGCAACAAATTAGTAACTATGAGATGTTTATCAGCCAAACAATTCAAGAAAGAAAGATCTGGTCCACACACTGTGAAAATGAAACAGCAAACAAAAAACAAAACCAAATGATGTCAAAGAAAACCCATGCTGAAAGCACATGGGACAGTCCCACTGCAAGGAACATCCTGATCTTAAGGGCTGCTAGTGTGACACCCACAACAAAGACCATCCCATCGTCAGCAAAGTTAGTTAATTATGTGCTTGGTTATAATCCTGTGCAAACTATATGAAGCAACATGTACATATTTCTTGCTCTTCCGAAGAAGATATGACTCTTTTCTGACATAACATGTCTAGCCTGATGGTATGGTATTACCATGTAAGTGAAGCAGAAAAATTAAAGTGCTTAAAACTGTTAACTTGAGGAAAAACAAAAAAAAAATAACAGTTTTTAATGTTTGATCCAGGCCATTGTAAGCAAGCTAAATTGGGATAATGATATATTATATTCATCTTTCCCAGATGTTCAAGATGTTCAAAACAATTTCACCAACAATTCATTCGTGTGCTTCCTACCCATGCACAGTCTGTCAATTACACACAAATTAGTTGTACTTCAGTCATACCCATAACTCACCATGATGCTGCAGGTCTGAGCAGTGGGTAAGCGGGTCTCCATTTCGGATGTCTTGTCGTCTAGTACGTCTGCAAATATCATATTTGAAAACTGTTAGTGACCTTCTCAGTGGTCAGCATTCACATTTGCCATTACTGAAGAGCAACAAATGGAACATATATATAATTGCATAGGTCACAAGTGCACCTAAACAACACTAGGAAGGAAATCATATTGTTACTACTATATTCTATGCTTTATCATGGTTTATAGAATCAGATTTACAGGTAAAGCCTTCATAAACTGGTAAATACGTGTCTCTTGCACTGATCCTACGAAGTTTATTTTAACTTTGTTAGTAATATTGATCACAGAAAAATTCATTACTTCATTCGTAGATACAGGGGCTGCTAAGGGATCAAAGTATAAACAGTACAGTTTAACATACACCAACAAAACATGAAGAAGATACAGCTTTTCTGCAAGTACAGAATACTTTATGTATCATGGCATCTTCTATCTAAAAGAAATGTTAGGATGGATGACTTAGAAAGTATGTCAAAGTGCTGTATTTTCTACAAAATCTAAATTAAAATAAATAGATTTCAGCCACTACAGATTTCAGCGAAACATTTCTGAAAAAACCTTTTCCAAAACTGTTGCAAATGGCTCTGTCTTTAGAACAAACAGAATAAAAAGTGTAGATAGGAAGATTTTGAAATGTCATTTATGCCATCATTTGTAGCTTGAGTCTGAGTTCTAGCTTTTATTGCATGTCCTTTAACATAGTATATTCCTTCCCCAGCCTGATTTCCACTGGCTCTTTTGCAAAACATATTGATCTGTGCTAAAAAATGTTGTATTTCACAGAAGAAAGCTTTTTAATACAGTTTTATTTTGCATTTGTTGTTCTCTCTTTGTCTGTTCCTATTTTTATTTAAATAGCTGTGACACGAAATTCAACTGAGCCAGAGAAAAGCTTCTCATATAAAAGAAGTAAAAAGAACAAGGCAAACAAAGATGTGTTTCAAGTGTGAGCACTTTACTTTAGGAATCAGAGAAAGCCTGAGGGCTTGCAAAATTAAAGGAGAACAAAGAGGATTAGGCTGCTGAACAATGCTGTGATTTCAGATTATGGCATCCAGCAACGGATATGCAAAAGTCAAGTAGCCTTGTAAAAAGCACTATTGGTCACTCCCTTGTGACAACAACCCACATTTTTAAAAAGCCATTGTTCTGCAGTACAGAGACCATCTCTCTTCTGTTCACTAACCCCGTTTGCAGACTCTCACTAACAGCCCAGCATCAGCACATACTAAGAGTTCTCACAGAGGCACCATCAACTGCACCGCTGACTCCTCTTGGCTGAAAGATTTTAACCATTTTTTTTTCCACCAAAAACTACTGAAATGCTAAAACTGAAATTAGTTATGTGAAGTATGGCAACAGTTGGAAGGGCTTTTTGAAAAAAAAAAAAAAACAAAAAACAAAAAACCAAACAATTCAGAATGTGCATTTTTTTATATCTTTCTGAATAAAAACTTCTTTAAAATTATCCTAGTGAATTATCATGCTTTAATAGGAAGGAACCTTCTGTTAATTGATATATGATTCAAAAAATGTACTAAGCCTAATTTCAGATATCATCTTCGTATTACTCATTACCAATGAATAAAAATACAACAAAACATAAGGAACCATAAAATGTTGTTACTCCTTCCTAAATTTTGAAATGCAGCATATTTATAAGATACTATTTGTAGAAAATAAGTCTGTGGAACAACTCATATCACTGTCAATGGAGTTTGGATGAGATGTTTAGTTAGAATCTCAGGAAAATGTCACACATATCACCATTCTATCAACACAATGATGTGTGAAATATGAACCAGAACACATCTGCATGGGGTAAACTTAAGTGGTCATACTACAGGAGCTCTGAACTGTCATTTAGACTTATAAAATACACAAAGAAAGAGAAGTAAATTAAAATCATGGCTCATAAAAACTCCTTTTTAAAAAAGAAGAAAAAAAACCAACCAGAAAACAAAACCCCAAACCAACTATTAGTAAAGCATCTGTGTAACTGCCTCAGGACTCAACTTTCCCAATATTTCTGGAGCCTAAAATTACAAGGATTCATTATTAGGAAAATGTTGACATTTAAGCTGTTTCCAGCAACGCTGATTTTGTCATAGATGCATTCAAAGCTGGCTTGAGGCAGTGGGTATGGCAGGTACCAGGGAAACTGAGGATCATCTCCCCCAGTAACCCAGACCTTTACTCTGCTGCTGCTGCTGCCGCCAATGGAGAAATGGGGCGAAGTAGGGGGGGACAGCGGCGTCTCCTGAATGCATTGTCAGGATCCCAGCCTCCCAGGACTTACTTTTCCTTTCATAGTGGCCTCAAGAAGAGTTAATTCTGCACCCCAAGGTTTTCCTGTAGCTGTGCAACCCAGTTTGGCCCCAGTAACCCTGCCCCTTAGTCCCTGTAAGAAGACGTCCCAGTCCCTTTACCCCTGATGGCAACAGTGAGTTCTGTCTGCTGTTTAATAAGCTGGAAAGATGGATAAGGAATATACAAAAAGCCCTATTTCTTCCATCAGTGTAAGCAGATGAATGACAGGATGACGTGCTCTATGGGTGTTGAGATGGGCTGGGAGCAGAAACGGGTGCTAGTGAATGCTGAGAAAGGATGAGGTTCAGGGATAAAGATTAGCAGGGCGGTAGCAGAGAAGAGTGATTCAGTGATTCCTGACCTTACCGTCTCCTTTGACTCAGAGGCAGCACTGAACCACACTGACTTCTAACCTTTAAAACTTTCAGATCAAATCAATCTCTCGGACTCTCCTTGAAAACCTCACTGTTCCCTCTCCTCTCTCTCCTCTTCCTTCTACAGAAGAACTGTCATGCTCCCACCACAAATTTGAATTTAGCCCATGCAGCTGAGAAAATTTGACCAGCTCTTCTTTTGGGATGGGTTCAGTTTCTCCTTTTTAATTCTTTTCTAAGGAATTTCACAAAAAGCTTGTCTCAGATTAACTCTATTTCCTGGTGCAAAATAGAACCTGATGTTCCATAAGCAGCTTTTTCTTTTGTCATCAGTATTTGTTTAGGATACATTGTAATGCAAACCTTGAAATTTTAATCCCCTCCATCTGAAAATTCTGTGACACAAATGCTACCTCCCACCCTTTACCACATTTCACCTCCTGCAACAACCAATCCAAATCTGGAATTTGGAATCCCTACATTCTCAAATAAGTATTTGCTACTAATTTTAAAATAAAGATAAAGGCTCCTTATGCATATAAACCCTTGAACTCTTTGTTTGTTTAAAAGTGTGAGATATTTGTCATATTTGATTTAATGTGAGCACTTTTTTATCATTTTAGCCAATTTATCATGGGAATCTCAACACTACACCAATGTCTGTTCTTACTTGCAAGAGATTATCTATTCATCTATTCACAATTTTTACTTGAGTAGCTAAGAGCTGTTCAATAACTAGCTTATACACTTTAAGAGAAAGAATTTCAGAGATAAAGGCAGGCAAAGAAAACACTATTTTAAATTTTCATACCAGACAACTAGGACTTGTACATTTTTTATAAGAATGATATTTTTCACTTGCAGAGTCTGTTTTCCCTTAACCTTTGCATTGCAAAGCCTTTAGCATCAGTGCGGAGTGAATGTAAAATAGTGGTTGTTCTGATCCGGCAGCATTTAGACACACATCAACATATACAAGTTATACTTTTGAATAATAACAATAATGCTATATATCACTAAAAAATAACTTTCCATTCACGTCCAGACACTTTATATATATTTCCTTTGAATTAGAATTCATGAAAATGCAGGACAACTTACTTGGGCAAGTAGTTCTTTTAGTTTAATACCAAGTTCCTTCCAATGTTAGAGAAAGTGAATTCTTTTTTTGCTGTTTATTACTGAATATAAAGTTCTGAATCCATTTCAGAGACAACTCTTTTCTGAATGTTTTCTTACAACAGCTTTTTAAGCCAACCCAAGAAGTAGCAGTGTTCACTTTAAATCAACCAAGACTTCATATTGCTTGTAACTCCCACAATTATGTTTTCTTTGGAAGAGAAAGGGCTCCAGTTAACCATCCCATGAAAAATCTCCAAAGCCCTCTGGTCATATTGAGACCATCAGTTAAAACAAACAGCAAACCATGCAGACATCTGAAACTGTCCCTACCTCTTAGCAGTGGGGAAGTAACGTGAGCAAGATGAACCATCCCAGGCGCAGTAAGGGTCTCTCGCAAGGCAACACTCAGCACATGCTTTTCCATACACATCACAGCGGTGTAAAGGAAGCTGTGAAACTCCAGTGGCTGAGCCAATGTAGAGCTGTTGCTGTTATAAAAGTTTTTAAAAAATAATATTTTCTAAAAATTGCAAATTACCATTTTTTTGCTAGGAAGACATTTAAAAAAAAGTTATATAATACGTCAGGACTATTACAAATAAAATAAAGGATCATGGTCCTGATATACACTAAAGCAATGAGAAGAGAATTGCCCTCTGGATAAAACAATCAAATAGGAAAAACTTTGATTTTTGTATGAAGCTCTCAGCGGGTTCTCTAAACTGTAAGAAAAATTAAAGTACTCTTCCATTTTTTCTTTTGTATTCAGATTCGTTCACTGGAAAAGCACTATAATCAGTGACAGAACACAATGGAGAGTATGCTTTTGAATTTAATGAAAAAGAAAACCAACTTTAACGTAAATTTCCTATATATGACTTTGATTTGTATATGTGTGGGGGAAACAAAGTAAATTATTTCAGACTGATGCTAAGATGTTTCAGCTAAGAAGTGCTGCCATGCAGAGACTTCTTTGCATGTCTGATATTCTGATGCTTCATACTCTTTTCAATAGGTCACATACTCTAATTGAAACATGTCTTTAATGAGGGAAGATGGCTTACTTTATTTTGGATAAAAAACAGTGTTGAGTGGAAGATGTAGTTCAAATACAGAGAGGAGCCATGAAGTAAATAAAAAAAACATGCATACAAAATGAATTACAGCTTTGTATGGCATCACAACAGAATATCTTGTCTCTCTCAATTTCCTCTCTGATATCAAATTCATGTGGTCCATTAGGGAAGTTGGTCCCCAGAGGGACATATGGAAACTGAACTACTGATTCTATGTGAAAGTCCAAACAGTGATACTTCAGCTTAGCACTAATTCACAAAGAAAACAAGTATGAGTGTAGTAAGTAAATAAAGTTCCCTCTGAGATGTAAAACTAGGGGAAAACAAAATAACCAGATAAACAAAAATTAAATGGTGTAATCCTTCTGTTTTGGAAACACTGACAGTTTGCTATCAAAAGTTTAAACTTTGTCAGCGGGCACCCATGGTGGAGCAATTAACACATTTCTTTTTAAGGTCTCACTCCAAGCAGTCCACCAAGAAAATACAAATTTGTATGTATTTTTCTTTCTTAGAAAACATAAGGCTGGTGTGAAAAATAGGATTTCAAGAAACGTTATAAAAATTCTTCATCTTCTGCATTGTGGTGTCCCAGGGGTACCATTTCCAGGGAATTTGGGGATGGAAGGTGGCTGAGGTCACCTACTAACTGCAAATGATAAGCACTAGATACCAGGAGACAGCAAAACCCAAAACACTCATAAAAGGTGTTGCATTAACTTATTTCAGAGACAGCAGCTTGGCAGTTTATACAGACATATTAATTGTAACAGAAACATCTCCTGCCTTTATATAAACATTAGTATTTTCTCAAGGAAAACATGACAAGGAAAAGCACCCGAATGAAAATTCACTGGTAAATTGAAAATGAAGCCCTTTCCAAGCAGCTGCTTCCATCTATTCTAGCGCCATAGCTGGGTTGCAAACCCACATTCTCTGGGCAAACATCCCTGACCACACAGAGCTCAACACAAAACCTTGACGGCACGTCCCAGTCCGCAGTTAGTGCCGTACCCTTGAGAAGCAGATGACAGGCAGCAGACATGATAAGCTGATTCTTTCTAACTTAAGTCACTTAACGAAGTCCCCAGCTTAGGGGTAAGTTCTGCAGTAAAAAGAGCAGAAATTCAAATCTTAAGTGACCTAACCATTTCTCAAGGGATGCTTTTTCTCTTTACTGATTATGGAGGCAGCACAGGTCAAGTTAGAGCTCCAGTTAAGTATCTTAAATGTCCAGATGGTATTGATCTGAGTCCTATGTAATTGGGGCATTAATATCTATATAAGCATGTAGCAATGTGTGGTGCAACTAATATAAAAATCAACTCAGAGAATGCACATGGGAAAATAAAGAATAGCGTGATGGTTTCCTATGCACCCCTGTGACCAATTTCATTTTGTCAAAAACCGCTCCCTAATTTCTAATATATGTCTTCAGAATTAAAGAATTACCAGAAACACATAAGAAAAAAAAAAAAAAAAGGTGAGGCCAAAATAGGGTTACTTAAAGACTCTGCCTTGTAGATAAATTCACAAAGTTCAGCCAGTGAAGTACAGCGTGTGTTTCAGGTGCTGCACAGCCTGAAGGCTGCTGCCCTGTTCGCAGCTCTTCTGATCATAGTCTCAGACTCCAGCTGGTGATCATTATTCTGGAGACTAATAATGCATAAATCCAGGCAGTGTGAAATTCAGAAAATAGTAATAGAATGATTTGCATCAATCGTCTGACCTAACTTTGCCATAGACAGTCAAACTGCCTTTTGGGCGAAGAGTGTCTCCCAAGAGATTGTTAATTTAAAAAATCAGCTGATTATCAGATCAAACCAGAGAGGGGGGAAAGAAAAAGTTGTCCTCTAACAATTCTTGCAGATGTATCAGAACTCCAGAAAAGCTGAGAAGACTAATGTTTTAATCAATCCAGTGCTTTCTGTTTGCCCCACAGTGCTGCCCAAAATGCAGTCTTTCCCTAAAAGTTGGACAAAGAAATAACTGAGAATTTTTCCATTTGCAACTTAAAAAAAGAGAGAGATGAAAAAATTTAAGGCTTAAAAAGAACTTATGCAGAATTTTAAAAGGAGCTTGAAAAATAACTGATGCAGAATAGTTCAGGGGGCTGTTTAAGTCCTTTCTATACGCTCACTATGGACAGAAATGGTGATTTCTGAATAAAATTCAGTACTTTGTGAAAAGTACTATAAAAGTAGTCACTAAGGTCTTTCCAAAGGTCTCTGCCTTGCCTTTCATTGAGAATCTTATGGAGGAGAAACAAAAGCTCTTCGCAGCAGTTCACCAGCCGAGGAGATGGCCTGTATCAGCCAAGGATCTCCTTGGTTTTTGCCCATCTTACCAGAAATACAATGGCTTTTTAAAACAGAGGATCACGAACCTGATCCTGAGAAAAAGATGAGAGGTTGCTCCACCGAAAAAAAAGTCACCTTTAATTGCAAGCCAGGCCTGACTTTTTAGGCCTGCTTCCACATTTTTAAATCAAGGGAAGAATTATGGAGCCCCACCTGACAGATGGAGGGCCAAGTGGTAGCCAGGGGCTCCCTGCAAGCCCGGCTCCCACAGAATTGTGAATTTAGACAGCTGCAGGATGTTACAGTGGCTCTAAGGATGCTGTTCACTGATGGTTTGTGTCTATTGCTAACCACACATAAGTTGTTTAGGTGATAAGGTTACACAAGCCTAGGCCGCAGAACCCAATTAGGAGGAATACGTAGCTTCAGTGAGAAAACATAAATATCATTCCTGTGAGTTAAAGACAGTAGAGTTGAGGACTGCATCAAAGCTTAGTTTTGCACATAAAGGCTAAGTTTCCTTGCTCGAAGTCTATGTCGCTCAAGGGCCAAATTCACACTCACAGAGAGAGGCCTGGGAGCCTTAGAGTTTGGTATAATTTAAAACTTAAGCGAAGTTCTGCTCTGAAGAATTTGTAGATTTTGGTCTTTAGGAAGAAGAGTCATTTGTAACATATCATACTGGCACGATGGCCAAAGAGGTAGCTTTGAACAAGCAGTGTAGTAAAACATTAAAGGTAAGGAGAAACTCCCTGTACTCTGTTTTTATAATTGGATGAAAGAATTGTTAGTGGAAAAAATAAAATGAAGTGATTGCTTTAAAGCTCTTCACTAGGACATGCTGGGTTTACTGTTTACATTTCATGCTCCTGCTTTCTACAATGCATAGAATTATCGTGCTGTTTATATGAAAAACGCCCTGCTTATCAGAACACAATGAGTAAAGTGTTTGAGCTATAAAACAACAGTATTTTAAAATCATAAATATGAAATGCAAACATGTTGCCATATACTGGTTTGATACAGAGACATGGTGCCAAAAGCTTGTCACACTGTATCATGCTTCTGTCATTTTTAGCCTGAGGCTGGTTGATTTTTCATGAGTTTAACTCTGCCTGAATAACTTGTGTTTTATGCTCTTTTTTAGCTTTAGACAATTTTAGCAGTGTAAATTTGTTTTCAAAAGACTCAGGGAAAATTGTAATCTCTCCTGAATAACTAAAAATGCTTTGAAGAAGAAGCTGTATGAAAAAGCACGGTCTGTTATCAAATACGATTGGCTGCTTTAAGGGAATGTACTTATAAAAATAATCCAAAGCAGAGCATTTTGGTACAATGTGAACATATAAACAACTTGACAGATTTGTTTTTAAGTATCCCAGTAATCAATAGTCCATTTTTTTTGCCCTGCCATTTCTGCTGGTTTAGGTGGTAAATTGTGTTAAAAGAGTGTCCCCAAACAAAATGGTTTTTGTCAAATACATGAATGTTTCAGACAGCTTTCCTAAATGCAGTGAATTCTGAGTTAAATATGCAGCATTTCAAACACAATATTGGGCTCTGTCTGTTACAGAATGAAATGAACTTCTGTTTAATAATGTATAGAGTGAGGTAGATGAATTAACTAAATCTTATTTATAACACACAGAATTTTTAGTGCACCCAGTCCTGGAAGTAATATGAAAACACCCCTTTACTGAAAATGACATTAATAGAAAAATTAATGAGTGTGAACAAGTTGCTTGTGTTTACCAAATTAGGCTCCAAATCAACATAAACACAAAAAAAGAAAAAAAATTATTAAATTTGACACTGAATTTTATGTCTTAGACTTTTGAGACAGGAAATGACAGTGGCTGTGGTCCATCTACCTAATTCCATGCAGAAGTGGAAGGCAGGCCCCTAATTCCCACTTCACTCTCGGACTGCAGCCCAAAGTTCTTTGCATGACTACATAATTCATCAGCTGCTTCACAAAGCAGCCTAATGATAATTGCTCATATTTGCTCAGAAATGCAGGAATCACCTTTATGTAAACCAGACAAAACTTTACCTCCATCCATCAAGAAGTCCAGTGAGTTTAGTTATGGTCTGGTCTACAACAAAGGCTGCAGTACAGGTCTTTTCTTTAAGAAGCTAGTTATTAGTGCCCTCAATAGAAAGTAGGAAATATGAACTCTGGAGTCTGGAACCCTTATCCTAGCAAATTCAATGAACCAGAAGGCCATGAAAAATTTGGACTAGATCAGATCTACCCTTTTTGCTAAATGTGAATGGTGCATATCCAGGAATGGAATGGGCATTGGACAGAAAGACAGGAGAACATCTCATTTCCATTCTCCTCTTCCACTCTCTGCATTTTGTAGCAGACCTTTCCTACAGCAACTAGAACTAGTCCCGCTGAAGTAAGGGATAGAGTTTGGCCATTCCTAACAGTTTCTCTCTCATAAGAACATTCCATAATGTGGAATTTTTTTCTTGAGAGCCTCCAGACAGCTGGTTAGTTTGTGTTTAGTTTCCACCTTACCAGTAAGTGACACAAACTACGCTTTTCTTTCTCCTTTGCATGCCACATTTTCCTGAGAAACTACTGATGTTTATGTAAAGAGATGGGATGCTGCTGCTATAATTAATATGTCTCTACTGACTGCCAAGTTACCGTCTCTAAAAGACACAGACCAATAAATATTTAATAGTGATTTAAAGTTTGTGTGCATAGTACCTGTTTTGTGGAAATCTTCATTGCTGAAATAACAGTGGGTTCCTAGGGGAAAAAAAAGAGTTAAAATATAAAATGAGTTCTATAAACATAAAAGTTCTGCTAGAATGCTATTTTCCAGCCCAGAAACCTTGAAATTAAACTAGATACTCCTTAGTAATAGTGCTTCTCGTTGCCTTTTGCAGTGGAGTATTTTCTAACGATAAGTGAATTAGAATGCATGTACGTGTCTGGGTGCATCTTTGCCATGTTGATTGGAGACATATCATTTTCCATGATTCTTACAGTTTCATTGTGATTACTTTGTTACTAGCTTCATGTCTTGAAATTAATATCTGCACTTAATATTAAAACTACATTTAAAGAACCTCCCAGGAATTATGAAAATAATACTGACGGTATCAAAGTATGTAAATACTATATTAAAGCTGATAACACTAAAATAAGCAACACCTTTAGCCATAGCAAGGTGAAAACTCCATTCCTGCAAAACCTTATTCATAAGAACAAGCTTTAATCCCAAGCGTAATCTTGTTGACTGCGCCGCACTATTCATGTACAAAGAAGTTACTGCTGTTTGCAGAACACAGAACTAAAACTGGCAAGAATTTTTTTGCACCCGGGAATACCCATTATTTAATCAACCAAATGGGTCACTAGGAGAGTTACTGCTCTCCTACCTAAGTCTACTCCTAATTATACTTACCTGTAGCAAGCAGATGTCAAACCAATATCTACTTTCTTACATGAAAGACTGTAGGAAATATTTAACAGAATAAGTATGCTTAGATCTGATTAAAAGGCTGTTACACATTTTAGGTCCAGCTGCTTGAATGGATTTAATCCAGAGTGTAAAAGTGGCATCGTTTGGTTACGAAGTGTGCAAGCCAGTTCTGTATGAAGTTTATTCCATTTAAAAATCTACTATTGATGCCATGCATCATACTTGTGGTTATGTACATTAATAAAGTCCTTATTAAGCTTTTACACTTGTGTAGCTTTCAACTTGCTAATCCTGAGAGAATTTGATATGGGTCAGTGGATGTTAAGCATGTGGACCTGCCTTTACAAATGGGTTAATAGACCTTATATTAGAAAGCATCAATTAAGTGTAACATTTGGATGAAAATGGAACTCATTAGTTTGTTTGCTCAGCTGTTCAGAGAAATATTGCACAAATGGGGTTAAAAGAGGCATTTGTTATCAATGTAACAGATACGGAAGACTGGTGGAATTATGAATGAAAAGCATTGTATTCAGCACATTGCAGTTTAAGCATCAAAATACATTCTTTATGATGCACGTAGACTCTTTAGTAGCGAAAGAAAACTTACATTTGGTTAAGGTACATTTGAAATCTGTTGCAAATTCCCTATTGAAAGATCCATATCTTATGCATACAAATTCTGCTTACTCCACTGAAGTACATTAATGCCCTCATTAAGGCTTAAATGTATGCCAAAGGAGATAAATGAGCTTTCAAGTAAATCAGAACACCAAAATCCTTTTGTGTAATGAATAAACACACATGTAAAGTAAAATACCAGATTTGAATTTGCCATTAACCATGCTACTTCTGTAAAGCCTTTCTGAAATAAAACTTTCACTCCATTTATTTTCTTTCTTTCACTTTTATATTTCTCTGATCTGCTTTACCTTGGCACTTCTACTTGATTTAGGGAAGAGACTTGTACATTATCAACAATTGCCAAATTACCCTGCATTAATGTAATGACTTTTGCGTGTATAAAATAGAAAAAAGCTGGGAGCCACAAATTGCTTGTCTCATTTTCTCCTCATAGTTTCTACTTCTTTTTTCTGTTAAAAAAAAAAAAAAAGAAAAAAAAGAAAAAAACCTCACACTTCCACCCCACAAAAAACTACGGACTGCAGAGACAGAGACACCCATTTTTCAGTAGTATCTTGCACTTGAAACAGTGGTTTCTGTGCAAGTTTGGTACCAGTAAAGGTAAGATTGCCCATAAGAGAAAAAAATAAAATTGAAAATAACAATATAAAGATATACAAGCTCTGTTTAGATATGTTGTGTCTTTTTAGAAACCAAAGATGAAGGGATGGCAACTGAGTATGGAGAGGACATGGTGGCTGGGCCGGTTGTGAGCAGGTTGTGAGCGCGGCCCTCCTCAGCACATCTGGAGTGAGACCACGCGACACAGGGCTCTCCCAGCACGCAAGCATCACATTCACGCCGTCAGATTAACCTCGCCCTCCCGGCTAGGTATCAACCCCCCGAAAGCCTGGGGCCTGTGAAATGGTGCTATAAAACGGCACTGACAAAAAGAATAACGTGGGGAATGTAAATGATTCGTTGTTGTGTACAAAACACGAGACATCCCTGGGTTCTGTCTGGAAAGTGTTTGAAAGGTTTACTCGGCCTCGACTTGCAGGAGCGCCGATGGGATGCCTTATATTTCAGGTGGCTCAGACAGGAAAAATGGAAGAGACTGATTTTCACCAAAAAAAAGTACTAAAGATTAGGGGGTGTTTATGGTGTCTTATGTCAAACCATGAAAATGAGACCCTAAAGTCACATTTGACAATATAAACACTTTCCTTGTTTCTCAGATTGCTAGGCATAAGAAATCTGTGCAGATCACTGTTTTTCTAAAGTATCTTCGTAGTTACATTATGCTGATAGTCTGAACAGTGTTAAGAGTTGATGCAACTATAAAATTTGTGTATTGTATATCTCTGTGGGAGAAAACAGGCAGGCATTATACCCAGAGTTACACAGATACATATTTAACTACAGCAAGTAATAGCTCTAAGGTTCAGAGATACTAATTTACTTTTTAAACCACAAAACAAGAGCCCAGAATGCCATTTCCTTTATCATTAACCTCCAGCTAGCACTGAAAGTTTCAAGGTTTATTTTGACTAGTGTCTGGGTCTCTAAATGACAAGCTAATTAGAGGGGTTTGCCAGGCTAGTCCTTGGCTAGACTGCAAGAAGTTTAGTTTGCAGCTGTCCACAGAGAAATCTATAACCTGACACTTGAAATTTAGCCGCACTTACCCGAAAGACCGTCATTTCTTCCAGCAAGACTTCCTCTAATTCATGCCAAGTCTCCTTAGGAATTGAAACCACTTTAAGAACCGTTCCAATATCTTGAAAAGGAAAAAAAAAAAAAAAAATGTTTTCAGGTGCTTAAGAAGCATACTTCAGTTTCAGAGCAGTCAGAGTTTCCTGTAGTATGTAATTATTTCACATATAGAGATTGTGAAGCTACGTATCTCTGAGCACTTGTTCAAAATGCCAACAGCTATTTAAAATAACTTAGAAAAACACTGAATTTCAGTAGAACATTTCACTGAAGTCTTTCAAGTATCAAAATGCAACAAAGAAGATAAATACTACTCTAGTTATTAAAGAATTAAAAGGCCTGAAATACTATTTAAGTCACAGTATAAAATGACAGATGTTTCAGTCATTTAACTGAGGAAGGAAATGCACTAAATTTACCCAGGCATGTTTTATTGTCCATTTTGAATATGATGTTTGTCAAAATGCATGTGAAGATGCTGTCAGAAGGCTCAGTATGGATATAAAAACATCTGGACAAATGCTGTTAGACAGATGAAGCTGTTAGATCTCCTAAGTATGGGCCATCTTCCCCGTGTCAAACAAAATACGCAAGATGTATAAGCCCCTTAAGGCATCTGTATGTCTCTGTGTGTTAGATACTAGTCTTCGCTGAGGGGTAAAAAGCAGTGCAACTTGTATCTTCTGGTTAGAAATAGGTGTGTGCCAGCATTTTAATACTATATCCATTTACATTTTTGGGGGTTTGCAATTGGCTTTAACATGAACAAGGCCGATACTTGAAATTCCAGAGCTACAGCCTCTGGTTTTGTGAATACGGTTTGTGACTTAAGACCATCTCTGTTTTATTGCTTCTGCATCTGTGATTTATTTGTTTGTTTTCATGAACAGCATTTTCAGGAGGGACCAAAAAAAAAAAAAAAAGGAGGATAATTTCTAGGTTGGTACCCATCATTGCAGACTCTCTCAAATGGAAACAACTCTGGATGCAACTTTTCTTTTTAACCAGCCAAGTGTAGTGCCATGTAAATATACCATAGGAATAACAACTATGGTCCTGAGGACCTTTTGTGTTGCACATTCTATGTCAGGAATAGTTTAGGAAAATATAAAGCATTCTAAAATGGCTAAAATTCTCAAAGTAGCACAACTGTAAAAGTCAACATTCTCAAAACAAGGCTTAAACAACAATTACACAAAATCAAACTATATTTTGTATCTATATATGTTTGTGTGTTAGTTGAAACTTCTGATTAAAAAGATGACAACTTACCACTTCTCTGTTGAAAATACAGACTAAATTGAAACAAACAGATTACACAGGTTGAAAATGTCATTTTTATAAGGTGACTCTTAAAAGCTATTGATTTCATGAGAAAATTCTCGTATTTCAACTTCATTTCAGGAATTTGGACTAAAATATTCTAGAAATCCTAGAATATCCTGTAGAACTGAGATTTTAATTTTTCCATCTGCTTCCTTTTAGGCAGATGTTGGTTTCTAAGTATGTATCTTTTGGAGTGTAGAAAGATGTGATTTTTTTCCATGGACTATCTACATCACTATTTTCTTTCATTAGTCACAAGTTCACGTGTTCTTTTTTAAAAAGAAAAAAACAGTTCTTTCTTAAAACAATGGCAACAAAACAAAGCACAAGTTTTTATTTAGCCAGCTACATGTACAAACTAAGCTAGTAAAATATACTAGATAAGTTGTTTTGGAAGTGGTTTTCATTATGGTTACCGCTACTAATTGAATATATTTAATTCAAGAAATATTGAGAACAATACAGAACAAATGCAATATAAACTTTAAAACAAGAAGAAAAAAATCCACATTTCTACAACAGAGTAATTCAGAGCAACAGATAATTTAACATTAGTTGTATTTGTAATTTAGTGGATGAGTTCATTTCCTTAATTATCCTGATAATTTGATGACTGTGGGTTTGAGGAAAATACATTGTATGGTTAAAAAAAGAGAACTCAGATCTAATAAATATAACAGCGTAGCAATGCGTCATGATTGTATTCTGTGTTGGACGATGGCTGTCCTCAGTCACAATCCATCAAAAGCCATATTCCAGAAATAAAGGGGGATTTTTGATAGAACAGCCCACGGGAAATTGTGGAGCCTGCGTGGGGCCCTGAGCAGACATGGGTTCCCCAGATAATGTTGTTTCAAAAAAAGGTCTGACTTTTAAGTGGATCCTGCAACAATTACAATGGCTTGATGCTCGTGCAAGCCTCTGGGGTCAAAGATACACTGTGTTAATCACTACGGCGACTCTGGTCAGGCCACAGGTACCAAAGTGGGGCTTTATCTGAGTTCTAGATCAAGTTTTACAGAGTAGTATTTCAAACAATTTCACACAAATGGAATCAGGCTTCTCCTTTAGGATCAATAGGCTCTGCTCAGTAAGATAAGATTACTGTTATTAATTTGCTTTACTGACAGATGTACCTTGACTGTGCCAAATGATCCCAAACATCAGACACTCAGGATATGCATTAAGTGCATATCTTAAATCCTGTTTTTTTCTGATATAATTTCAAGCATGCTGATATGATTTTATTTCCATTGTGAAACACATTGGTACAGTCACAGTGGGAAAGAAACTGCTCAGTTAAAGATTTCACCCACAGGAAAGGAAAAAGTGACCACACTGGATGGCCATTAATTATGTTGTGTTCAATTATCACCAGTTTTTCAATGAAAAGGAAAAAAAAGGTATTTCTTCAACATATTGAAGTTCAGCAGCATGTGGGAATAATGTAGATTGCTGCAACGGCAATGGGAAAATACAGAGAAATGTATCTAATCTGATGGGACAGACCTGCACAGAAAAATCCAGTCATACCCCAGAGAGCTCAGTTCTGGCTTTGCCATAGGCTCAGATCATCAAGAGGAAAACTGGACTGTGACTAAAGTCCCTAATCTGCTCCTAATCTTAGGGAAGATGTCATACGCACTGATTGTGTATCTGTTTTTGGTTCCTTTGAGTTTGACCAGCCGGCTCAGCGCGGCTTTCTGGTGGGAGGCAGGCAGGGCCTCAAGTTCTGCCTCTTTTCCTTTCCCCCTGCATGGAAGATGCCCTTAGTCATTCTGAAAACCACAATAAGGATGGTGAGCTCAGAGGAGCACCTTTTGTGCCCCAGCTCCAATCACAAGTGTTGTAACGCCTGTTCTTGCCCCATGAGGGTTTAACCTCCTGCTGGAAGAAGAACAGTTTCTCTAGAAAAAAGTAATATTTCAAGAAAAAATAACACTGCACTTACAAAGCTGTGTTTTTGGTGCTGAAATCTCTTTTGGCGCTGAAATCTCTTTTGGCAAGCGCAAGTAATAACCTTTCAATATTTTTCTTACAATTCTTGGGCGCAAATATCAGCAATGTTGGATGGGATCCAGAGCATTTACCATGCACCTGAGTATTAGTGGTTTAGGGAATTAAGCGAGAGCGTAAATTCCCAACTCAAAGGTAAGAGCTAGATATCATTGAGAGTCTTTCAGAGGGAGACCTTGCATGACTAATTTAGATAAGGACCACTATACGTAATGATAACTATCTAAAAGCTATAGCTCAGGTTTAAGCAAGCCTTCGTGTACTGTCTGAAAAGAGACAGGAACTTCTGCATAACTATTCGTCTTCCTCTCGAAGAAAGGACAGTGAATCTCTCTCCGGGAGTACTTATCTCTCTCTCCCTTGCAGAAGCTGATGCATCTTTCTTAGACTGAATGCCAAACTTTGGTGAGATAAATGCCACCTCTTGTGCTCAAGATGTAGACATAAATCAGCTCCTTATGTTTGCTCAGCATCATACTCTGGATGCTGAAGGGCTTGTTCCCTCACATCGCAGCCAAAGGGAGTATTGCCATTAAATTTTTTTCTGGGCTGAATTGGGTCATAGAAGACTTGTTGAAAGGCACAAAACGCTGCCAATTGTAGATGGCACTGAAGTCTCTAATGTGTGATGGAAAATATATGTGTTGTGTAAAATCATATGAAATTACTTTTCAGTGTTTTATGCAAGAACATATTGTAGCACTGGTATCTAATAACTCAGTTCACAGCTTTAAAGAGCTGGAACACTTTCTGCAGAGCTGCATTTCCTGCAGTAAATGTTCTGAATTGCCACGCATGCACTGTGCTTGGTACACAAAGCTTCAGCAGCTCTCAGTTTACTCATAATACATTTCAGGCATCAACATGAAAGAGACCTTGAGATTTATTGCTTTGGAAATCTGACCCCAGGACTAGAGCAGCAGAACAGTACTTAAAGCAAGTCAAAAATTGGACTGTTATAAGACAGACAGCCAGACAGATATTTTTTGGTCCAAAGCTGAAAAGAAACAGTGAGGTTTTGGTTTGATTTGTTTTGGCCTCATGATGCCAATGTCTAATTACTAGCAATTATGTTCAATAGAAGTTTAAAATACTTTTATTCAACATAACTCAAACACCAGCCAACTAATGGAAAATTTTCAAAGGTGAAGAAGCAGATCCACCAACTGGTAATCAGCATGGTTCTGAAGGCACTGAACTTAGTCAAACGCATATCAGGTAATTTCTGGCCACTGTTATTTCTCATTATTACCTTTCTGGGGAAAAAAAAAAAAAGTCTTTTCTGAGTGCGTATTTCCACTTTTATAAAATGCCCAAGCCGTATGATTCCACAAATGCTTTGGAAAGGATACCATGTCTCTATCTGAATACCACCTCTTCTTAAAACACTTTGTATGTGCCAGATATCCTAATCTCAAGTAAAATGATGCACTTTTCTGGCTAAAGAGTTGAGCATCTTAAGGCAACACTTGAAATACTTGAAAGGCACACAAGACATTTCCCATACCTGGATACTTGTCTCATTCGTGTTAATATTTCTTATGCCGCACTTCAAAATGGGTAACTCAAAACCCGCATTTTAATACTAAATTATAATTAATAAGGCAAGATATTTCTAATAAAGTGCCCTAATAACAGGAGTTGAAAAGAGAGTGGTTTGATCTTCATCCAGTTGGCAAAGCTCCTAAAGAATTAAGCTATGCAGGCCATGGCCTGAACCTGCAGCAGTGAATGTATGTAAAAAAGACCTCCCTGCACGCACAGTTGAGTCTTGCCCCAAATTTTCACAGATATACACTGGAACATATATCAGTGTTCTGTCTTTCAGAGTATGAAATTTTAGTTGATCTATGTCTCCATAACTCCTGGAGGAGCATACAGTGTAGACTCAGGGCTTCTCACCTGTGCCAATGAACATCACATCGTATTGGCCATCTTCTGCGTCTACTCGATCTACTACTATCTGTGTGAACTGGTAATCCACGTCCGTTTTGATCATGATGGGGCGGTTGTTGATGGGGAATACCGGGTTGTACATGGCTGGATGACTTCTTGCAAATGTTATAACTTCATCAGGAAGGTCCTTGGTGGAATCAAAGCCTCCAAATGTTTTACTGGGACACTGGAAATAAAAAAGGAAATGTTTTACGTTTTATTACTGATCACTAGTAACATATTAGAAATCCATTTCATTACAATCATTCCAACTACTACAGTCTATAATTATATATGAAAGAGGATCTAAGTGTTGCATGACAGACGGCAAAACTTTATTCTGTCACTAAAAGTCTCTATTTTTTTTTTTCATTTTGGATTTAAATCAATATGGTTAACAGAATGTAAATGAACTTCATTCATCGTTTTTCTTACTACTATGCAATGCAAAAGGATTTTCAGTCATTTACTGATCAGCATTAATCTTTATTTGGCAGAAGGAAGAAATCCTGAATTATCTAAAATCATTCAATATGTGACAAGCAATTTCAGTATTTGTTTATGTATACGACAGAAAATGAATTAAATATGCCACCATTTTAATTTCAAAGTATTGTCTTCAGCAGTTGACTGGAAATCAATTCCTCTCTGAGGAACCAAATCCTTAAATGCTGGGACGATTCCCTGCTCTACTGACTTTTCAAAGTCCTGCTTGTCTCAACAAGCCTGTGTCATCCGTGTAGACCCGATAACACAGATCCTGTTACAGTAAACCAAACCAAATGAGTCATGTCCTAAATGTATCTCTTCTCTTCCCACTGATTCTAAAGAAAGCCTCATGTGAGTGCTGCTGCTCACACTGTCAATGTGAACCATTAGGTGAGACGACTCGCACTAAAGAACTGAAATAAGTCCTCACTGTTGTGCACTGTTCAGTAATGGAAAAGTTGGTGTCCCCCTGGGATTAAACTCCTCCCCATGAAGTAACACAGTAAAGAGTCCCTTTGCCCCCTTATACAGCCATGGGTGGGCCAGACAGTTTTGCCCCTAATCTGTGAAAAGCAACATGAGCAAAACTTAAAGGCTGAGAAGAGAAGGAGAGGTAAAACCATGGCTTCAGTATCCACAAAAATATTCCTCCACTTTCACCTACCTCATGTCCCCATGGGGAAATGTGAGGACTGTGGCTAATCACCACTCTTTGCCCTCATTTCTTCTGTAGAATTGGTAAGTTTTTATGAACAATTAGAGGTTACTTTAAAGTAAGCATTAGAAGCATGTTAGTAATGTTGAACCGATGAAGAAAATGAACTACAATGGCATTAAATCACCAGTCCAAAGATACTCTGCATAGAACTTGGTGTCCCCTGCTCCTAATCTGTTCAGAGATACCTATTTAAGACATATAAAACTCTGAAACCCAGGTGACAATTATGTTTGCAGCATTTGAACCTGAAATATAAATATCTGTTGTTAAAATGCCCTAGATAATTTGCCCTTTATATTCACATATAGAATATCTTCCAATTAAATTAAAAACCTAGAGGACAACATCTTATTAACCAAGAATCCAGACCTTGAAGGATGCTCAGCAGAAGAAATCAATTGTCTTTGCTATCACCTTGATCCAAATTATTAATAATTCATCAGAAATGAAATTAAAAAATCAATGCTGTCAAAAGGAGTATTTGTTATACTCAGCAAAGGGATGCTTCTAGCATGGACATATAAAGTGTAAATTGTCCCTTTTTGTCATATTTGTTAGTAAGCAAATTCCCGCATTCTGTTCCATTATATGGTATGGAAGGGAGGAAGGGAGGGAGGGAGGACATTTGATTAATGCATGAGGAGCAGACTAAGCAGAAAGCAAGTTAGTTGTCTACTTTATTGTGTCAACATTTTTCAGCTTTTTTATTATTATATGTTCTTGCTCTCTCGTACAGAAATATTACAAAGACAAAATCAGATAGGCTTTATAATCATTGGCCAAACCATTGTCTGTCTCAAAGATTGTGTTTAAAATTCTGTGCTTCAATTTTAAGTTTGCTTTACATCTTGATTAATAGTCTAACTACAGTTCAATACTAATTACTCAGATTAATTAGATAATGATTAATTAGACAACATATGTAAAGTGCTTTAAGTATAAAAATCACTACAGAAGAACTAAGTATTGTTAATTGCAGCTGGGCTAACACTGAAAAAACCCGTAAATGAATATTCATCTCAATTTTAAGTAAATGACTTTCAGCTGTGTTTCAACTGCTTGAATATTTACTTTCTGGCTGATTTTCTAACAAAGGATTTTACTTGCAGCAATATTGACCAAGATCTGTTTTATGCAGAAAAATCATAAAACTAGAATTAGTGTCATAATTCTGTGAGTTTAAATGAGACTCCCAATTCTGAGAGCCAGATTACTGCTTGGATCCCCGGCTTTTATGAGAACAAACAAATGACAATAACTTTGTGTTTTTACATCTAAAGTCTAAAGTGCATTACCTGGACTAGGCTGTGGCTCACATTCATCCCGCCCCACTTTAGGAAACTAATTGAGATGAAATAAAACTCTCTTGGATATAAGTCCCTTCCTTGTCAATGGAGTGAAACAGGCACCATAGGCAGATGAGATTTAACCCATGTGTAGTCCAAATTGCTTGCAGAGGAATCTCAACTCACATAAAGTCTGACTTGTCCTGAGAAGGAAAACCCCTGTCATATTTACTTATGTTGTGGTCACAAAACCAGGATACACAACAAAGACATTATCCTTGATGTTAATGACAGGACTGCTATTGATATTAGTGGGTGTAAGTCAAGCTAATTGGCAAGGTGCTTCATCAGAACTCATGTTTATATGTCGATTTCAGAAAGATTTCAGGTGCCTAAAGATAGGCACAAATACAAATGTCCAGAAAAAGTTTGGAGAAATAAGCTTGATCTTGGATTCACATAGAGTCAAAGAACTTTTGTATTTAACATCCACTTCCAATTGCTGGTCCCCAGTATGCCATATCAGAGGTTTGAATCAGTCAAGAGGACGTAACTAGGCTATACCCTAACTGGCCTATGAGGGCATCCAGTAGAATAAATCAATAGCTGTATTTTGATGGGAACAAAAAATGCTTTGGTCATAACTGAAGATAGACTCTTGGTACCACGAAGCAGAGAAAACTTCAGCTCTGCAGCTGAATTCACAGAAAGCCAGATGTGAATGCAGGATGAGGGATCTCATTCAAGAAAAGGCATATACAAAATTTCTCCCTCCTCCCCAAATATTGTTAAAGGGTTTAAAAAAAAAAAAAAAGAAAGTTCTATGGATCTTAATGAAAAAATCCTGGCAGCTTCTCTGTTAAATGTGAAGTTGATGTAGAATTGTTTACAAAGTTTTCTGACTTTTCAAAAGAACAATTAACTTTCCTTTTTCATTACTCATACTGGGCAAGTCACCAGACGCTCAAGAAGTTTACTGGCACCTCACCTATTAAATTCCTCAGATAATTCAGGACTGTTTAACTGCAGTGAGATCTGGAACTGAATCACCATAAGAAGCTCAGATTTTGTTTCACCCTTCCCTTCCCCCGTTTCTTGGAAAAGGAAGCCACAAGTCTGACATCTAAAGGACCTTCAAAATCCTTTCTTCTTTATACTCAACAGGTCTTCAAATCCATTGAAAATATATCCAATGTTATCATTTTAGGGGAAAAAGCTTCTTTTCAGCCAGAAATTACTCTCATCTTAAATTTGAGTTTTATCTTACTGATGCAATAGAATGATTTTAGCAATTGTGAGAGAAAAAAAATATCTTTTTTGAAGTGGTTGACATCAGGATTAGAGTCAGTGGCAGTGGGCTAGGAGAAACTGATGGCCTCAGCCACCCTTTAATTAACATCACTTACAGTGGCATGGCCTCTTGCACTACACAATGCAACAGCAGGGCTATGCAGAATGGTATAATTTGGGATCACATTTGTCCTTAGGGAAGAAAAATGTTTACAGTGAAATCTGAACGCCTTTGCACTTTTTTTGTGAATCTTAATGTAAGTATGTTATAGTGAAACTGTAAGGGTAAATCCCATTTTGAGAGGGTAGGCAAAAAAAAAAGGTATATGTAACTTAACTGTATTCCCCTACTTTGGCAACAGACCTGGTGGCTTAGGTCACTTGGTCACTTAGGGGCTGGATTCAGGCCCCTGCTTTTCTGCTTGTTCTCCGGAATTTGATCAAGTTATTCTTCTCCCATATGGACCTCAGTTCAAGACCCTCAGACAAGTCTTGGAATAACTTGCAGGCTCTGAGGCAGGCAGAGCGGTGTTGCCAGTCTCTAGGGCAAATATTTGAGTTGTGCGTTCAGAATCTCAGCAGAGCTGAATGTGATCTCTGCTCAGGAATGAATGTAACAGAGCCCCTGCGCAGCAGTCAGTTCTTTATCTCAGTCTATTTCTGTGATAGAAACATGTAACATTCTTCTTTGTCTGTAGTTTTACGCAATATTTATTATTTGCTTTTGTTTAGAAAAGTTAATCAATACTGGAATCAAAGAGGAATATAAATAAACAGAATAATGAAGACTAATTTATTAAGTCTGTCAGGCAGAAAAAAAGATGACATTACCTATATAAGAAATACCAAAAATATCTACTCATTCACATTTTCCATAGGGATGTAAAACAATACAATTTAAAAAAAAAACCCCACCCTCTGACATATCATTATTAACTATAGTAATTAAAAAAAAAAAAGTTCAGCATCAAATAAGAAATGAAACCTTCCCTATTCTGCAGAGCTTGTGTTTTAACTCTGGAAAAAGTTAGGAATCCCTCCAGTAGTCAGAGTGAGGGAGTGGGGAGTGCTGAGGAATCTGGCTGTCAGGGAGCCACTGTTTTCTTTTACTTGGGAAGTCGTTTTCATTAGGCTGAGCATACATACTGTCTAACTGCTGGAGATCATTTGAAGGATCAGGTTTGAATGAATAATTTCAAAACATACCAAGCAAAAATAGAAAATTTGATCAGCGCTATTCCTGGCTTGTTTTGTGCCTTATATTTATGGCGACTTTTAAAAGAATATTATAGACAGATATATTGTTTACATTTATATTTATATGTTTATGTGTATACATGTGTACATATATATTTAATCTTCAGAAATGATATTTCAGAATTTAAATGAGCAAAGCCGATTTATACTAGCTAAGGATCTATCCCAATGTATACAATTAATGATTTTTTTCATAAATGCCCCATCTTCCTAGAGTAGTGGTAACTTCACAGGCAGTTAAATATGGCAGTTAGATATTTCTATGTGATTACATCAATTGGGAGTTGTAAATATGGTTGTCTTATATACACTGATATTTCAGCCATTCATAAACTAGAAACAGAGAAACAGGTAGAAGCACAGATTTTTAAAAATGCCAATGGAAGTTAGAAATTATTATAGTCACTCTATTATCCACTGCAGAAATATCTGTCTTACTGCACTAGATTCAGTGTCAAGAACAATTGAATGTTTCTTAACAGCCAGGCAGATGTTCTGTTTTCTGTTCATTCTCACTAGGAATGGTTCAGCCAATATTTGGAACAAAGACAAATTCCAAGGAAAGGATAATGCAGAGTCATTTATTAAACATTTGACTTTCAACAAAGTTCTCCAGCTATTGCTCAAACTTCTGCTGAAGCTGTTAATATGAATGCCAAAATTAAAATCCAAATGAAGTTGCAACTGCAGCTTCATTCTTTACAAGAAAATCTGTACATTTTGGAGCTGGAGGATTGTTAGCTTTCCCTTCTGCCACCCTATCCATTTCATTATCTTCCTCAATTTCTTTCCTGGATCTCAGCTCAAAGACCATGTAACATGTGAAAATATTTTCCATAGTTTTCCCTTATTGGGTTACAATATTTCTTAGGGTACTTACAGTTCCTGGCCGCGGATATGGCACTCGCCCTTGGTAGGGAACCCACTGGTAGTTTGGGCCATCTCGGTGGGCGTAGGGACCAAGAAATACCCTCCTGACATCAGTCATGCTGTACATACACACTGCTGACCCCTTGAAGATATTACTAAAAATGAGAGGAGAAGAAATAAAATCAGGTTCTTCAAATTATCAGTCGGTTTAATCGAGTGGAAGAGCTGTGGGAACAGCAGCTTGCTGCTTTCTAATTTATTGCATGTGCTGATTATCAAAACTCTGACATGCTCTCAGAGCAATCCTAACTCACCTCTTGTGAAAGTTCAGCATAACTGATATGATCTCTCAGACATTTTCCTAAGCAGATGGCTGCTATTCCACTATTTAAAACATATTGTCCCCAGAAGGCCAAAGCCCCAATTTGAGTAAACTTCAACAGGGCTGTCCCTAAAGGACTATTCAATTCTTTCCTACACTTTGCATTTTTCTACTTTTTTTAAGCAGTCTCTTCCGTCGTTTGGTCACCCACACACAAACTTCAGTGTTGTTTTTTACCTTGAGGTATCTTACAGAAGAGAGTAAGGACTTGTAAATCTCCCTCTTCTACGCCTGGTTATCACTAGAAACTTTCTTCCTGTTTAGAAACTAAAACTTTTGTCCTTCACAGATAAATGCGGCAATGCAACCAGCACTGTAAACTTTCCTCAGGCCGAAGCTACAAGTATAATTTTGGTCTCGGTGAAAGTATAATGAAACCAAAACATTCCAGTCACAGTTATACATGAGTCAATAACAGAACTTTTGAAAGATTGCTAAACCTTCCAGATTTCAGCAATATTTTTTAATATCTCCTTGACTAGCCAATTTCTCACACCACACATTTTCTATTTCACCCTGCCCCCAAAACAAGCATATTTATGCTTGTGTTATTTTTCCAGGTCTGTGTGGAAAGGGCTACAAATTCTGATCCCCACTATAAAAAGCCAATTCAACAGCAAGAACAGCCTGAGAAACTGATAGTCTTTGTGATTACTTGCTCCAGAGTGATGATGTACATTGCTCATAAGAAACGAAACCTAATTCATTACTTCTTACTGCCACTGACTTCTCAGTTCAAAGGTTAAGAAAATTTTGTGTTTCTTCAAAACACTTTTAACAAAGAGACCTCTTTAAAACAAGCAGCCACCCAAGTTTCCATGCAAGTAAAATGATACATTCTGTACCTGGAAGTTGTAAACACTCCATAGACTATTGGATTTTTAGGGTCTTTTGAGTTCATTAGGAACACATCCTCTGTAACAATAACAAGAGATGGAAAAGAAAACTAAGTTAAATTAATATGGATAATACCTGAAAACATTTCTGTATTCAAAGCCATTTCTGCGACTTACGTAGTTCATCGAAGTGTGTGTCAATGCCATTGGGTCCTGGCACAGAACAAATCAGACGTGCTTTGAGGAAAGTTGTCCATTTGTTAACAAGGCTCCTGTGTCCACCAAAGTCATTCTAATAACAAAAGTATTTTGCATTAATGTCTAGTAATAGTATATGTTTGAAGTACCAACAGAGTGCAGAGAAAATATAGTCAATAACTACAAGATACTACTTACTGAAAACAAAGAATTCACTTCTACATATAAAAGCATTATTATGTTGTCAGACACTAATTCTGATTTCCTTGTATTTTACATTGTACTGCTACATATTTCATAGTAGCACATCATTTATTAAACAATACCAAGAAAACCCAAACCTCTTTATATATTGCAATACATATATAATACTGGAGAAAGACAGACAGGCAGAATATTTTGCTCCAGAGCTCCCAGGTTGCCATGTTCTGGTAAAGCTTAAGGGTTTTATTATTCTTAACTGGGTAGCAACAAAGTAGAAATGCAAGTTGCAAGTGAACAAAGTAGATGAAAATGCCAGAAGGGTGGGATCAGTTGTACAGCTGCAAAACTTGTGCACCAAGGACTCCATACCTATGGAGTAATTGGTTTTCAAGCAGCTATCTCTAGATTTGAGGAGATAAATTGAAATTGTGCTTATGGATTAACATGAAATTTTACTGTAAACATGACAGTTGCCAATGCTACAACATTTATTAATACAATTTCATCTGTAGAAATATTTTTAAAAGTCTGCCAGAAAAATACATGGACGTTTATCAGTGTGGATGAATGATTCAGTCTGTGGTCATTAAGAGTCTTCTGAACCGCTAAGCTTACACAACTGTTTCGTTAAATCTTCCTGTGCCTCTGTTTTTAAGCTTTTCACTAATGTGGGAATGGAAAAGTATTAACATTCCTTTAAAAAGTAAATTCTTCAAATGTTTTTGGCCTACCTGGAAGTATCACATTTCCTGTAAAACAGCCTCTCTTTTGCAGACACATTCTAAGCCTCAGAAGATGCCTATGAGTTTTTAAATAAAACATCGTAGTTTGTGAAGATTCCTCAAACAGAGAAGAACTGAATAGTATACCTTTGGGTGTGTTATCCCCTAATTTTTGACTTGGGATGATCTCTGCTTTAGTACAATGCCAGTGTTAATAGTTTACAGGTAAGAAAATGCAGGTTCTAAAATCACTCACGAAGTGTCCTGCAAGTGTATTCAATCTCACACGAAGCAGTCATCAGATTACCTTGCAGATCTGTCCTATTCTGGCATGAGTGGCTTTTCCAGTGTGTTCTCCATCAATTGCATTTTCACGGAAGAAGAAATAGATTTTGTCATCTTCTGGATTGTCACTCTCTGGTATCAGGTGAGCACTAATAAATCTAGGATCTGAGAAGACAATGCCGTTGTGCATGTTACTGCTCCATGCATTGAATCACTTGCCTTCCTTATACAAGCGAGTTCTCCTTTTGCTTCCCACAAATCCATCTTTGCATCAAACGGCAAATATATATCTATGTTATGTACAGCATCACCCATTAACATGTGACATGTATTTACGTTCCTCTTACCTTTAACACACAGAGGTGTTTGCTGCAGATATTTAATGAGCAGACCTTAAATTTATTATTGAAGCAATTAAACATTCGTGAAATCTCTTTACAAATGGTTGTATAACACTACAGCATGGCTTCTTAGTTCCACGTATTTATTGCTAACATTTTTCATGTTTGGATGTTTTGATTCTTGGTCAATAATCTTCCCGTATGTGTCGCACATAAAAGGAGAGAATTATTGAGACAAATGTAATATTCCTAACTTTAGCAAAAATTAAGAATATATAAAGAAAATATTTTACATCTAGAAAAGTATTAATGTGTTACTGTCAAAAAAAAATTGAGTTAATAAAAAAATACAGTTTTAATTGATATTGTCTACTTCCACACCCTTCCACACCCTAAACCCCGACATTTTTGTCTTGTTTTCAGAAGCGAAGTGCATTTGTAAATTTCTATTCAAGTGGTTGAAATACTGTCTTGTCCTTTTTTTAAAGATTTTTTTTTCATAGAAATCCCTTATTTGTTGACAATTAGAGTGACAACATTATTTGGTGATAAAGAGGATACATCAACCAGTGAAAATATATAAAATGCAGACATACTGATCGATTACGTAAAAATGGTGGAAAGAAGATTTGGGAGAGAAGTTTATAGAAATCGTAAGAGTAAATTCATACCAGTGGTGAATCTGGCTCATCAGTGTATTTTACAGAGATACTTCAGCTGGTATCTTTCACTATATTTGGAAAAAGGCGGCATATCCAACAGATTTACCAATCTGTTTTATAACCATTTTACATCCTGCTGGGATAATTAACTGTGAACTATATTTAACTACTCAAAGAGTCCTGTTCCTATGTGAAATTATAAGCTCTTTTAGTGTCATGCATTAACATCTTTTCAGTGTATGTTTATTGCTATATAGTCATGGAAATAATGAAGTGTACTTTGTTTTGCCAGTTTGCACTAGCTGTCCTGTGAAACCCATGGCCTTATTGAGGATGGTAGTGTTTGTAAGCAACATATTTTGATGTATTTATATATATGCATGTATGTGTCTAGATGTGTTTATTATATGAGCACATGCTGCATATTTTGTGTCTGTATCTGTATATGTATATTCTCATGTACTCTCTGTGTGTATATATATGTATATGTAGATATATATTCTCATGTACTCTCTGTGTGTGTATATATATACACAATACATGAGAACAGCCATACTGGCTTAGACCAAGGTTTACTTAGATCAATATACAGACTCCAACATTGTCCAGGAGTAATTACCTGGGGCAAAAAAAAAGAATATGGTAACTACAAATAACAGTCTCCCAGAATAATCTCCCTTCCTCCAACTATTTTCAGTGCAGCTGATTCCCTGAGCTTGGTTGCTTTCTGTGTGCTTAGTAACTCTCAATAGATTTTTCATCCAGCTGTCTGTCTAGACTCTTCTTGAACCCATGCAAATTTCCAGCATTCATACTGTCCTTTTGGAATTTGTTCTGCATGTACATAGCCTAGTGAACTAAAACCTGCTTCTGGTTTAGTGTTTTCAACATCGATCTTGCTAACTTCATTCGGTGCCTCTTCATTCCAGTATTGGAAATAGCCACAGTGTTCAAGATGTGGATGAATTGTGCTCTTATACAAGGGCTACAGCAATGCTCTTTGTTGAATTATCTCTTCTTTTTCTATTAATTCCTAACATTTAATATGGATTTGACAGTTCCTAAGCAGTAATTTGAAATTTTCATGGAACTTTATGTGCCATAACCCCAGAACCTCAGTCTTCATTGGTAATGCTCAGTCCACAGCCCATCGTTTTATATGTGAAGATAGGCATGTTTTCCTCATGGTTTTCCCCATGGTTTATCACTACATCATTCATCAAGAATAATTTAATTTGTCATTTGATTGCTTAGCCACCCAGTTGCATAAGATCCTTTTGTAATTCTTCACAGTCTTCCTTTGTCTCACTATGCTGAATAACTTCGTATCGTGTGAAAAAATTTCTCATCCTGCTGCTCAACCTCTTTTTCAGGTTATTTATGAACACATTGAACAACACAGAACAAATCTCTGTGGAACTGTGTCTATTACCAATTGTTTATTAAAATAAATCTTTTTAGACATCTGAAAACATCAAAGTTCTGCTGTTAAGCAGCTTAAGCTCTCCACCCCGAAGCCCAGTAACTTAAGCTACTAAATTCACTTCCTTTCTTTCTAGCATGCATTCAATAACCTTCAAATGCCACTGACACCAGGCCTAAGATAAATAATATAGGACAGGGAACTGCTGGAGAGGGTCCAGCAAAGAGCTACAAAGATGATTAGGGGACTGGAGTATCTTTCTTATGAGGAAAGGCTCAGGGACTTGGGGCTTTTTAGTCTAGAAAAAAGAAGATTCAGGCGGGATCTTATCAATGCTTATAAGTACTTAAGGGGAGGGTGCCAGGTAGATGAGAATAGCCGTTTTTCAGTGGTGCCCAGTGATAGGACAAGAGGTAACGGGCACAAACTGGAGCACAGGAAGTTCCATCTTAACATGAGGAGGAACTTCTTTACTCTGAGGGTGGCGGAGCACTGGCACAGGTTGCCCAGAGAGGTGGTGGAGTCTCCCACACTGGAGACGTTCAAAACCCGCCTGGATGCCATCCTGTGCAATGTGCTGTAGGTGACCCTGCTGTGGCAGGGGGGTTGGACTAGATGATCTCCAGAGGTCCTTTCCAACCCTGACAATACTGTGATACTGTGATATCTAGACAATATCATACCATGGTAAATATCTATTATTTTATATACAATCTACCTGGGTTTTGAATGCAACTCGTATCACAAGAAACACAAGGCTACAGCTTGAAAATTTCTGCATCGCAGCCTGTGGAAGGATACATCAGAGAAAGAGGATAGCCATTAGCAGACACTCTTCTGGGCTACTGGATCTGGAGAACCTCTTGTCTGAATACACTGTTTTTACAATCTTAAGTTCTTAATGAAAAGGGTAAAAAAAAAATAACTCAACCAAAACCTAAATACATTCCCAAATGGTTGAATGATTTGTTTCTAGCGCAGTGGGTTTTGTAAATCACAAGATATCAAATTCTAAAATAAATCACTATGCTATCAGACATCAAAAATCTAACTTTACATTGGCCTATGAAGATACTGTGGGGAGTCCCATTTGAGTCAATAATATTGCTGATATAGTACAGGTTATATAAACTTGCCCTCGGTTAGCATATTGTTATTCTTTTCTTTCCCTCTCATAATTTTGCAAGTGAACCTAGAAATGGTAAGGGAGTCTAGGATTAAAGCAGGACTGATAAAAGAATGATAGAAAAATAGTTTAAGAAATTGAAAATACGTATTTCAATTCTGTCAGAGTGGTAGCAGAGGAGGGGGGGTGTGAGGAAGGCAGATATAACTAACGCCAGAGCCAGTGCGCATGTGAATATGCTTTGTACACATTTCTTACTAGTGCTCATCTGGGATGAATTCAGATTTTCAATTAATGATTAATAATCCTAACTACATTCCTGAAAATAAAGTGGTCACACAGCCTTATATTAGAACACATTCATTGTACGTCATGGAACAGTTTTTGTTGAATTACACCGGTGTTTCTTACTCAGCAAACCTCAGGCTGTTTCACCATCTGGTTAAATCGATATGTTTTCGTCAATAGAAGAGTGGTTCTTCATGTTATAGGGCCCTTGCTCTTGTTACCTGGTGGTGTTTTCGTTTTTTCCCCCCTTCCATATAACAGATCTATGTCTATGCAATGAAGCAAATAAAGGAAGAACAGGCTACATGTGTTCTGTTGCATATAGCAACAGATTCATTTCTGTTCAGAATGGATAAAATGATCATAAAAGCAACATCATGATTGTATGTGTGGAGAGAGGGGGAGAAATGTGGTTGACAATTTTGTAGGTTACAAAGCTAAAAAGTGGGTGGTGTGAACTAGTGATCTGTAGTATGTTCTTTATTGTTTCATTAACGGAGGAGCTGTTCGACTTGCCTGAGGCTTGATGCAAACTTGCATTTAACTCCAGGGCTTCAGACCATGCTTACAACTCACTCTTTAGGGTCATGATGAATCAATCAGCCAGATGGCCGGCAGTCACGCAACATAGCCCTCTCCATGGACTACCTAGCATATTTGTAGTGCTTTTCTTTGAGGAAGCGAAGGGAGATGTTGTCCACAGATGAGGGACTTCTCCTTGACTCTCCTAATTGCTCACCCATGCAGCAGAAGAAAGAATGTCATCCATGAATGTGTATGTTCCAAGTATTGAGACTGCTCTGCCTCACCCTGCATAATTAAACAGGTTCGGTATCAAGCGGTCCACATGGGAAGTTTAAAATAGTTCAGTCAGGGCTGACCTATTTCATACAGTCAACACAGCTGCAAAAGAAGCGCTGGAATGAACTTCAAGCAAGTTTTACTGAATGGAAAGCGGGACTTTGATCCAAACCCACAGGTGATAATCGTAAAAGTCAGTGCACTGCAGCTATTGTGGATAGATAGGATGACTTCAAATTTCTGTGTATGAAATATTGGGTATTTTGTGACCAACTGTCTCCAATCCATGAATGGCTCAGAAATACTGTTACAACAGTTCAATGCTTTCTTGTTTAAAAGCAGCCTCCCATTGGCATAAAGTCCAGAAAGCATGTTTTGGGAAAATGAATTTAAGAAATATTTTGCTATGATTCATTGCTTTAAAAAAACACGAGCAGACAATGTGGAAGAGTGCTTTAAAAAACAGCATACATCAAACAAACATGCCTGAAACATGTTTAAGCATGATCAAAGGAGAAACAAAGCCACAGCATAAACATGATCAAAATAAAACTACAGCTAAAAACACTTCTCTGATCTCGCAGCCAACGTGAACAAGCTAAAAATAAAAACTTAAGATTTTTATTGAAAACAATCAGCCTCAAGAAGCAAATTATTAAAGCACACACCTTTTTCAGTCTCCTTTTTCTGGTTGTCTTGGCTGTGGGGCCATTTCTCAGCCCCCACGCGACACCTTTCCAGCGCCACTTTTTGTGTGCCCTCCTGCCATTACCAGCTCTGCAGACGTTTCGCTGGCAGCAGCCCATTAAACTGTCCTTCATGAGAAATCTGGCTCTTTACGAAAACGACACCTTGGTCCAGCTGCCTCTATGATTTATATGCCATTGTTTGCTTAGTTAAGTAATGGAAACATGTTTTGCTTGTCTCAGCACTTCAGGTTGAGAAAAAGCTAAGGAAAATCGATCTGCATTCGTTCTTTTACAAATGTTACTCTTTAGCAGCAACAACCGCACGCACACATGCGCGTGCACACCCACCCCCCAATAGCAAGAAACAATAAAAGTCAGAAATTGGATCTCTAACTGAATTGTATTAGCATTTTAATGAAGATCTATAAACTTGAAGGCACAGAAATTACCTTTAGCTGTCAAGACTGAGCAAGCTGAGGGAACAGAAGCTGGGGTCATCTCTTCATCACTTGACAGGAGCCAAAGGGCAGTTCTCTCAGGAAATGTTTTGTAAAGAGTTTGAACTGGATGCCCCTATTATTGTATATTTACGGTCAAAATGACTAATTTATCAGTTCACAGTAAGAAAATTCTAGGAAACTAGGGAAATTTTACGCTTAGTAAAACTGCAATTGCTATAATTTAATGAAAAGTACTGGAGGGTGACTGGGGCCCTGAGGAGAGCAACAAGACTAGGGAAGCTGAAATTAAAAATTTAACAACAACAAAAATAGACAGCTACTCAGAACTCAATAACTACGTACAGTGCCCGTCCACTGAGACCCAGCGCAGAGAGCCAAGCACTGTCCTCAGAAAATCCGAACTTGCAATCACAGCGAGCTTTGCTGGCCGCAGAGAGGAGGACTTGCAGCACCAGTCACAGATGCACACAGCAGAGCTGTCCGCCACGGGCACGCTCGTCAAGGTCACCAGAGGACAAAGCTTTTAATATATGGTGATGAGAGAGCTAAGTTGGTTTGTGGTTTTACACACTCGAATGTAGTTTATAAAACACCAAAGCTTTTAGTGGTGTTCTTCCAAAGTCCCTCCATTTTAAGTTTTCAATTTTCACATCCCTCTTGTTGCTGATGACTCAGGCAAACACAGCGGAGCTCTCATGGATTTACCGCTTGCAGTGAAGCTCCTCAGCAACACGGATGGCATCAGACCACATCCTCGAGGTGGGAATGCTCTTTGCACAAGGGATAACTTGTGGCTATTATGGAGCTAATATGAGGCTTTTGTGGTAACTTATTGTCAGATGCTGACATGGAAGGTAGTCCCAGGGACAGACCACAGAGTAGAGATGTGATTTAAAGACACTGTTTTCAAAGCCATGGGTAGGCGGAGGTGGATGTGTGGCATGCAGGCCATGCATGATTGAGATGTTAGCAGCTATCACAACGTAAGATGTTCTGTGGTCACTCATTGATGTTGCAATGGAAATTCTCATCAGAAAGAGTTTTATAGACAGGTGATATTTATCAAGCAGTTTGTCTTTGAATCAAGCCAGACTGATGCTGAGGAACGATGATCTTAAAATAATGTTAGCTATGACAGTTAGTTTCTCCTTCTTAGAAGTCATATCCTGTTTTGTTTTTTTAATTTTTCAAAGACTAGTGAAAGAAATCTTGATGACATAGTCAGGTTATGATATGGGCTAATAAGTTTAAGGTTTAGCTAAGACTTCTTGTAATTTCAATTGCATACATATTCTTCATTTATTTTCTGATTCAAAACTCTTTCCAGAATTAAAAAAAAACATCTTCCTCTGCAGAATCTGTTCTGTTTCAGTGGTGATGTGGGATTTTTTTTGCATCATAAAGAGATTACAGATTTTTCAAGGTATTCAAAACAATGTTAACTTATCACTCTTCCACCATTTCAATACATGGATGCAACAGGAACATAACAAACAAAAAGACACACATGGGGGGGAAAAAAAAAAAGCACGATGCTTTTACATGTGTAAATTCCTCCACATCTCAGTGCTACTCTTTCATCTACAGCAAGAGGAATCTAGTCGTTGTGGCTTTTCAGTGCTTTGAGCTTGAGTGTCACCTATGGATCATTCCGGTTGAGAGAGACCTTACATCTCAATTAAGTGGAGGTGTTTTTTTTTTTAAGGAATTACAGATTGATAGCTGGCGCAAAAGCAAAGAAGGGCAAATGCAGTTTGGAGCGTTAATAATATACTAAGGTATATAAGCTCCGGCGGGGCGGCCGGGGGGACCGGGAGGGGACCGGAGAGAGGGGGACGGACCAGGAAGGGGACCGCATCGCCTCACCGCACCCGACCACCTCCCCAGGGCCGCAGCATCAAATGACCCGAAGGGGAGCACAACCTTAATTTGCGGTACTTAACACCTCTAAAGCAGTGTGAATGAGCCTCTGAGTGCCAGCCAAGGCTTACATCTCCAGGCAGTGACACTGCCCCGACATCTCTTCATCCTCCGCTGCCTTAGAGGAGTAATTCGGTATGAGGTCGGTTACTCGGGATGCAACGTTTTAGCTCACGCAGGAAGGAGAAGGAAGAAAATGTTGATCTCTGATGCAATTATCAGTTTCTGACGCCTTTGTTCGAAAGAGACAACAATAGTTTTGATTCCCTGTAATGACTAATTATATGGTGAAGAAAAGTGAATACAAAAGTTCAGTAAAATTATAGCTTAATTCTCAACGTAAATTAGATTTCTCACAAAACAATGCTTATGATCTATCCACCCTATTTAATTTAAAAGAGGTGATTATTATCTCTTTACAGAACAACAACCAAAATTAACACCTCTTTTCCATCGCTGACTGTGTTTTAAGGTGTTGTATATCTATCAACACAATTAATTTTAAACTGACTTAGTTGTCCCTCAGAAAGAATAATTGGGCAACTGAGAAAACTGGTGTCCTCCACAGAACAGCAAGTAAGGCTTGCAGCATATTGTCTCCGTTTAGGAACACTTTAATCTCAATTTTCTGTATGTCTTAACCTCTCTGCAGAAAAAGCTAATGAGAGTTCCAGCCAGAGCCTGTTTCTTCCTCTCTTGGTAATTTGAAGTTTTTGACATAGACACTTGGAAATAAAAACACTGGAAAGCCTGTGCCTTAACTGTGTAACCTACATCTTTAGAGCTCTGGATGAGCGACAAAAACTAAATATCACAGTCTTTACATTAAAAAGTGATGCATTAGGGGAGGAAGTGGAGCATGAAGGCATTGAAGTCAAAAGATGTTTCTGATTTGGGGTGTTACACACTTTTGGCAATCAGAGTCATGCTACAGCCCTGCGTAAGCTCTGAAGATTCACAGGTGGAGCACAAACCCCTGGAGATGCACAAGAAGTTTATGGTAGGTGACCCAAAACTCAGAGACCAAACCTGTTCCTCTCCACTAATGTGATTTTCTCAGGCCTTCCAGAACGCTGAGAGATGTGTGATTATGTCTTGGCAGAATATTCTTCCTCTTTGCAACATGGAAATTAGAGGGTACAAGAAAGTGTCCTGAGGGCAGAGAGAGCATGCTGCGGCAACACCATCAGCCAAACTCCTGACACAGCACGTTGCAGGAGACAAGTCACTGGCTGAGTGTGAGGAATAGCTGAGGATTAACAAGGCAAGCATATTCCACTGCAAGGAAAGTGGGACAGCCTTCAGCAGCATGATTGGCAAAAGCATGAAACTCCAAACTGAACAACAGTGCCTTGACAAGTATATCTTCAGCCTCCATATATCTCCTGAGACCTAAACTCTTAGGGTTTCTCTGTCAGCACCATACAGTGCACAACCCTGTCTTCAGCACAAGCATTTGTCCACACATATATTACTTTTTCCTGCCTACAATGTGAACAAATACGACCTTTGTGTCAAAAGTCACTTATTTTGAAAACAAGAAGAAAAATTCCAAATTTTTTACTGCCAGGTTCAATTTGAAGTGTGTGGAAGGAGTTGTGTAGCTGTAAAAACAATCTCCTCCCTGACAAACATGTCAAAAAAACTGGACAGGACTCTGCCATCATCTCAATTCTCAATGAGGGATGTTCATTCATCGGGAAATGATCATCAGCCTGAGCCAGGTCCCAAGGAGTGGTCCAGCAGAGAACACTCCTGTAGCAATTTCCTAACCTATCCAATCTCCTGTAATTTAATTTCTTTGTTAAATCCTTTAGATTTGGCCACAAAACTGAGGTAATTTTGTCAAACTATGAAAAAGGTTTTGTTGTTATAATTAACTTTTACAGCCAGTGTAAAGCAACTTGACACAAAATCCATTAAAGTAAGATTAATGAGGGATGGCAGCAAAGACTGAAAAAAGGGCTGGGTGAATGACTGGTTTTAACTGATCTGTCAGTGTAGCACAGCAACACAAAATACAGTAAGGCATCTGTAAGTGGAAGCAAAACCCCTCAGCACAACCTGAGGTATTCAGTGTGATAGCATCAGTTATGACAACCTCTTTCAGTAGTCATGTGAGCATAATATGTGATTCCAACTTAAATTAGCTTCAATCAACATAAGGTATTAACAGGATTTGTACCCAACTGAAATAATGTACTAGTTTATTGATGATGTGCAACTTAGTTCTGCTCATTAAAAAAAAAAAAAAAAGAGAAAGTATTTAATTGCACAGGTGTGATGAAAACCATGGAGTTGCTTGAGATAGAAAAATCTCACAACGTTACCTTTTGCACAGCTCTGTCACAAAGTTGTTCGTCTCAAACTCTGTTTAATTGGCATGTACTTTTATTCTGTACAAGGAAACCCTCCTTTTATTTTTAATTCACTGACAGCATTTCAGAAATATTTGATGTAATTACTGTGACTTTTAAGAATGAAAACCTTCTTGGAGTAACATTGTATCAGACTCAAAATTTTAGCATTTTTTAAAAGCAGTGAGAGAGGAATTTGCAGCACACATGCCTGTGATACATAAACAGCAGGGAGAGGAATTAGCAGAAAGTTTAGCAAAAGTATTTAAAAAGTAATAAGAGTATGAAATGCAGTATAACATATAGGTCCTGTAATAAATGGGAAACGGTGGAACATTTTTTATAGAATGCTTTCTCCTGACAGGTATGGCAAAAAAAAAAAAAATTAAAACTGGAAGTATGTCAAATATGGAGCAGAACTGAGTATTAATAATGACAACCTATTTAGGCAATCTTGTGAAAAAAGCTCATGACTCACTAGTCCATGTAAAATATCTCATAGGAAGGTTTTGCACCTTTCCCTCTCATGGAGCTTTTTCTGCCTTTAGTGGAATTTCCTTTCGAGAAACAGGAGAATAGGAAACAGAGACCAAAGGGGTCGGTAAGTAAGTAAAGAGAGCTGTGCCCTGTGACTGTCAGATTTTACAGCGTGTCAAATGTTATCATAGAGCTCAGGAAATATGATTAATCTCACTGACATCAGTGGAACACTTTTTACTATTTATAAGGCTATTGAATTTTGCTCAAACGGCAGTAAAAGAATCAATAAACACCAATCCTCAGATATATGACCATATTCACAGATAATGTATTATCACTGAATGCTTTCAAATATTTCATAAGAGCTGTGGAGTGGATGGGAAAAATATGTAATCCAGTCTTTAAAATAACCTTTCTTATGTTTTTCTGAATGAACAGCTGTAAAAAAGCTCTGTCCCTGAAAGGTTATCTGGTTTCTTCTTATACCAACTCATCTAATAAAATCTTCCTACGAATCTTGCTGCACTTACCTGAACAGAAATCTTTACAAACCTACCAAAAGGAAATGAAATTTTTATATATAAACATATGTTAAAAATACTCTTTTCCATAATCCAGGAATCTAACAAAAACACAGGCCAGCCTGTCACTTTAAAAGGTAAATCAGAAAGGGAACTATCTTGTCTTCATTTACTTAGTATGTTTGTGGCAGTCCTAAGTGCTCAGGAACATCAGATTCTGCTGGATGTCCTACAAGAGATGGTGGTCTCAAAGATTTACGGTTTAACCCTTGCCTTTGAAAGAGATAATTTTCCCTGATAACACGACAAGATGTCTCACCTTCCTCAGATGTGAAACATTCAGCCTATAGCCACCAGCGATATGGATCTGAGAACAGAGGGAAAAAGAGCTAGAAGAGGCATATTGGCTCAGTTTGGGAGCTCAGTTTTGGTGGGTTACTCTCAACTGTCTTTTTGGATATGGAAATTTTCAGACAGCACTGCTGCTCTTGAGATTGAGGTTCTTAAAAGCAATGTTACAGCATTTCAGCAATATAGTCATTTATCTGTAGACTATCACATCATCTGAGGCATTCACTGCTGCTGATTACCACCTATTAGCTGGTGAATACCTGTATACCTTGGCATATTTTAAATGTTACCATAAACTTTACCATGCCTTTTTTACTGTATGGTATGCAAAAGCACCTATCTGCATGTTTAGAAAGTCAAATCTAACAGCCAGCTATTCAACAAGGATAGGTTGATATAAGTCCATGCAGTCCAATGGAACAGCAAGGGATGGGATACTTTAGACACCACTTTGCAACCTAAAAGCTAGGCATCATAGTCTGAGATAAGCAATATAGGGTTCTCCAGAGATCAAGGGGAAAAAAAAGTGTTATTTTGGCAATGTAGCAAAATGGGAAGTTCAGGATCTATCGCACTGTCAAAACGTAAAGGTATCAAATGAGAAACCATTTGTCAAGCTTTTTTTTTTTTTTTTTTTCAATCTGTCCATCATATCCAAGAACTGTGATTCTGTGACTAAGGTATTTCGGGCTTTTTTGTTTATTTTCTCTGTTATTTAGTCAAACGTGCTACCTTTACAAGTGAAAAATAAGTATCCATTTGTCTCTCCCATTTGTCCTCATCCTGTTCTCTCTTCCTTACAACACGGTCATGAATAAAGCTCTACGGGCTGAATGATGCCGGTGGTGACATTTGTTTCACCCTTTTGTTTTGCAGGTGTTGCCTGGTGGAACCTGGGGAGGAACCCAGTGAAGTGGCTCACTTGGGACCGGAGCAGTATCTATCCTGGAAACATGGGTTTGCAGAACTAAATGAAGAAAAACCACGAAAAGATTTTGTATCAATTAAAACCCTGAAAAGGATGAAAACTGATTTGCTGGGAAACTCCACGCCATATTAAATACACAGTTTTGTAACTAAGTGTTTTCTCTCCACCTCTGTTTAAAAGTTAAAGAGACATTAAGATGTCCTACACTTACACCATAAAAGGCCTGATTTTATGTGTCATAGTATTTCAGATATATTGAAAATATAAAATCTTGCATGTTCTGTGCGCCTGCCTCATCACAGAGTACTTCATTAGGCGCAGTCCTGCTCTAGGAAAGTCAACAGCCAGAAGTCTGCTAAATACAGAAGTCGGAAGATATCCTTGAGAATGCAGCTTAATATTAGCTTTGCAATTCTCTGCTAGCCTGACTTTTGAATTGTGCTCTCAAACTACCTGAATGTGTTATCAGTGTTTGAAACACATTGATGTTTCCACTTTGTTGTAAAAATAGGCTTTTAATACGAGACAGTATTTAGCTATCTAGTACCAGCCATCAGTTTGATATCAGCCGTGACATTATTTAATTTTCAGAATCACAGAGGTTAAAGCTCACTGAACTATAAACAGTTGGAAACATGGAGTGTAATCCCAAGGCACAGCTCTGCACAAGCTGTAATTTAAATCATATTGCATGCTAAGCTGAAAAGGCAGTGCAGGTCCCAGAGGGCATGAATAAATCTGCAGTCACTGATTTGCCACACGCATTTGTGTTGGGATTCTGTAACTGTGCAAATGTGATGTCTTCCTTTAGTGCAGAGGACCTGTCATCTACTGAGATTTGTAATTAAATAACCCAAAGAACAAAAGCAATTACTTAGCCTTACAAGCATTCAGACTGGAATTTACACAATTTCATGAACAAAGAGAAGGGGAAGTTAAGGAGACAGCGAGAAAGGGAGGCTTTGAGTCTGCAATTTAATTCACCTGTGTCTAGTGCTAGCTGAGATTTTAATGTATAGACCAGGTATTCACATACCTGGCTTACTTTGAACTAATAATTCCATCATCACAAACTCCATTCTGAAGTGGATGTTTCTCCATCTAAGGAGCCAATTATGTTTCCAGCTGGCTACGTGGCACATCAGGTGCCGGCTTTGAGCAATCAGTTGTGTTAATTGCAAGCAACACTGAATGCCTTTTGGGACAAGCAATTCACGGTTCAGGAATGTTAGTGTAAGGGGGGTTAGGTTCAGCCCCATTACCGAGAACAAATCACAGAGTTTGTATAGGTTGCAGACTAACAGTTGTAATTTTACGGAATGGGGGAAAGAGGTGGGAACAGGCTAAGGGACTGTATCCTCACACCATTAACTCTGCTGGGTGTGCTGGGCATCTCAGTTACTTGATGGGGCTGTGGCTACGTGGTGGTGGAGCCCCTCGTATTTTAAGCTCAGCTGCTCTGTCCTCCCATTCCCCCCGGTTCTGTCAGGTATTCTGATCCAGGGCAACAGGGCCAAAACGTTGGTTCAAGAGAAGACTACATCAACTGCCCATGAACATGGTCTCCTCCACATTTGTTGGCATTTTCCTTCTTTGTATTTGTCATACTGGGAAAATAACAATTAAAAAATGCATCGGTGTTGTTTGATGTAAAAGAAATAAATAGTCTAATGGAACAAATAACAGTGAATGCCATAAATGGATGTTGAAGGGTGGGTTTTTATATAAAATAGCCATTGAAGAAATAAAGTATATTAATGAAATGAGCTGAGCACTGCAGCGAGTAGAAATCAGTAGATCTTTTTTGGCTGCATTGGGAATATTCTCATTTTTTATCAGCTAAAAATCTGGCCTGTGGTATTTTTTAGTACCTAACTCTTGTCTCAGTACCTGAATAACAAGTTTTAGCTAGTCTATCTATTTGCAAGGGTTGATTTCTAGTATGTTTATCCATGAGTCACAGCACCAGTGTTATTTAAAAGAAGAAACCTGCCCAAATGTTGGAGGTGATGAATGGGAGGCTTGGATTGAATCATGAGAGATAAAGGGAGTTAGTGTGTGGTGGGAGGGGGAGGAACCGGTACAAGCCTCAAAATCTGCAGGTGCTTAGAAACAGCGTGGAGGCTCAGGAAGTGTCTCTAATACCCTTTAGAGGCTCAGTCCCCGGTATCCCCCATGACTGTACAAAGAAAACTTCTTAAAACAAAGCCATCTTATTTCTCCCTTTAACACAAGACTAAAACATTGCCAAACACTTTTTGCGTCTGAAGCTGTGAATTTCATTAAATTCAATGCAACTCGCTCAGCGCGCTCTATTTTTGTGTGGCTGAAACCTCTAATTCTCCCCCCACCGCCCCGCGGCCAGGGTGCTCTAGTCACATCACACTTAACCTTTGCCTTGGCTTCTCAAAAAAGAATTTGTTTCACTCTATTCACGGCTTCAACAGTTTGGCAAACTGCACTCGAGTGCTGTGCTGGGCCTTTATATTGAACACACTAATCTGATTGTTTTTCCACTCTACAAACTTTGGGTCAACAATCAAGCTGCTGCCAGAAACTAATTAATTTGCAAACAGGCCCCATTTTCACAGGGGGAGAGCTTTTGAAACCTATGTCAGCAGAGCTGGTCACACCATGGTGACATGCATTGTCATGGCATCCACTTTTCTGGGTAATTCTCCTCACTAATTTTTCACCACACACATGAACTCAAATTACCCAGTCAACAGTAAATCTCTATTGAATGCCCACCAAACTCTGAACGTGGTGGCCTGAGAAGAGGAAATTGGTATTGACAGGGTCAACACTCATTAAATTGATGGCTAGAGCAGAAGAGAAAAAAAACAACAACACAAGAACATAAAAAAAGATTCAGAGGTATGTCATATCCCAATGAAGGGGGCTGTGACAGACCCATTCCAGCTTTGTTTAAATCAATTAGTATTCTGCTGTGTGATTCCCTACAAGCAGATTTCTGCTTAACTTTTATTGAAAAACTGGTTAGTTACTTTTGTGAACAGGAAAGGAGGCATAATTTGGTAGCTAAAAGTCACCGTTTTTCAAGCATCAGAGCTGTGATGAGCCCTCATACAGATCTCAGAGATCATGGGAAACTTACTTGAATTTGCAAGGCCTGTAACACAAAAGCTTTGTCTCTGGCGTCCTGCCACCTAATTTGAACTTCCCTCTTCCTTAAGCTGATTTGGATCTTTGCAAAAAATAATAACTACAGAGAAACCCATGTTGTGTAATTTAAAGTGGGGCCTCCACCAAAAGCAAAGCAAAGTGCAGTCTTAGAACCTGAACCCTACACCTGTCCTGGACAAATTACCTTTTTTTCCGTATTGAAATTCATCTCCAGGGCAAGAGGAGAGGCTTCCTGTGAACTCATGCATGTGGGTAACGTGTTTATATTTATACATATATGTACAGATAGAAATGGTCCTTTTAATCATATATTAACTGAAAGTATTACACAAAGCTTTCTAGTAGAGATCATCACCACAGCTATCACTGCTTGAGTTATATATTGTTTGTCACTGTCCTTATGCGAACAGACCATCACTTTACAGAGCTGTCCATTGCCAACTGTAGTTATGCATTGAAATAAATGCATATAAATAAACAGTCCTTCTTAGTTTCAAAAAAAAAAAAGCTTTCTAGAGAACATAGAATATCACTGGGACTAATGGTAATCAGACAATTGCTGGTGTTTAATATTCAGTATGAAAAGCATACAGAGCTGGAGACATCCAGGATCAAGAGTGTGACTCCTGGAGTGTACTCATGCAGCTGGGTTTTTATACTGCTGGAGGTGGCAGATAAGACTCAGATTTGTTCATCTAAAGCTATGTCTATAAAAAGCGTCTCACCTGGGTCATCAAATTTGATTCTGAACACCCAAGCAAGATCATCCGATTTGCCCTGTACAGCCAGGTGCACTGATTTATCCACATCTAGCATCTAGCCAGAGCTTGTTCTGGCTCATTCGTCCAATTTTCTCCCCAGAACAGTCAGACCACAGGTGATGTGAAGGGCTATGCTCTCAGGTCTCACGTCAGGCTCACATAAGGCTCATCAGGATGTATTGAGTCCTATTCACCCCTGACATAAAACCCCTAAATTCTAAGGCACATCACCAACAGGTCAGTTCAGTGTACGTGAGTGAGCATAGATCCCCAAGCTGGCAATCATGGTCAAGTCTCTGTTTAGAGAGAGACTATACACTGATCTGTTTGGGACTGGGGTCATATCCCACAGTGCTTGTTTTGAGAGTTACGAACTTCTTTCCTAAAACTGTACTACATGCAGCAGACAAACTTCCCTGGTCTCCAGTGGAAACAGTGCACAAAGCATTAAACTCTGAGCTCCCCCATTATTTTTCATCTTATATGCTCTATAAAGAGAGTCACAGTATGAATTGCAGAAAAGCATGCCTTCCAATCCACACTCCCAGCTATTATTTTTTGGTGTGGATAATAAGGCTGATCAAGCTAAAACCCATAAATGAGCCCATGGTTAACCATGTAACATGTAATATATATACTCTAAGTCATGTGTTCCTGGACTAATTTGTATCCTAACATCCCCAAGCATATTGTGGCTATAGCTCAGACTGATATGTTTACTGATGCAAGGCTTTTTACCCCGGGTCATATTCTCCGGAGTATCAGGAAGTCTTGAAAATGTGCGGTCAAACTAGGGGAACGTCCTCTTCATCTTCATCTTTCCTACCCATTTTTTTTCCACTCCAGCCTCAAAACTTATCCTTTGGCTACTTTTACTATTTTTTCGTACCTAAACACAACAAAATGTCATCCACATCACTGAAATTTAATGAAGAAAATTACCTACTCCTAGACTAGTGGCGGGGAGGGAGAGAGAGAGAAGATCTATTTCCTAGAAGGATTTAAAATAATTTAATTCAGGTCACTTGATGGGAGATTATGATTTTTCTGGGTGTCTTCACCCACCATCTTCATGATCTTCCTCACATCCAGAGGAACTGTAAAGCACATTCTCTAACTGCTACTTGGTGTTTGATTTCCAAATCAAATGCTTCTCTTACTTTGTATGAAGATACAGGGAGCTGTTATCAGACAGGATGAGTCAACTGGTTCAAACACATGAGTAGCTTCTGATCAAGTATTCAGCTGGACCTATGGCTTCCCGAGTTGTAAACCATTTCAGGCCAGTGACAGTATAAACATCAATTAATAACATTAAGAAAGAAGTGATTATTTTGTGATTTCAGAAATTCTACATTTCTTCCAAGAGAAAAAGAACGGGTTGTAATAAAATGTATAGAGAAAAGACTTGTTAGATTGCTATGAGAAAAACAATTTGAAATTCATATTCAGTCTCTCAAATTTGGATCTACAGATTTAAGGGAGAAAAAAAAAAACAACCAACCCTGTAAATTGAGTTTGTATTCCATTCTGTTCACATTATTATGCCACCGTCACCATAGTTTCTGAGTACTTCCTAGCACTGTGTTAGGTGACATTAGCATTTGTCACACATGGAATTTATCACTGTGAAATTATTTATTACTATTCTTAGCAATGAAGATAATGGGAATGGGGGTGGGAGGGTGTATTGAGTAAGAAATGAGACTTGCATATATGGACATGGTTTGCTCCTGCAAGGGTCGGAGTTGTTCATGCCTGCATAAGCAGTGGTGGGAAAGTGCGGAACTTGGTCCACACTACAGCCTGCATGATAGGAGGTATCAGCTGACTAATTTGGTTCAAATATAGAGATGCATATTTTAACTGCAAGAGAACCTTGTGGGGGACAAAAAAACCCAAACACCAAAAGAACAACGAAAACCCCCCCACACAAAAAAATCCCCTCACTGTTTTCACTGGTAAGATTGTTTAAATATGCCCTTGTAAACTTATGGGAATGCAGACCTGGGAGAGACTTCTTAGTCTCTCACTGCAGTCCCTTGCGATGTCAGGCAAGCGTGCTATATGACAACACATAAAATGTTATTTCAGTTCCTCTTAAAGCCAGCTAAGCTGCCTCACTGACTACTTATATTGGGCAGCTTTTTCTAATTTCATTCCCTCCATGGTTTAAGACTTCTAATTTGAAGACTAAATATATTCATATGCAGTTCATACCCTGCTTATTTAAAATGCCCTTTATTTAAATAGCTCTTTCGTTTGCTGGAGATTGATTGTATTTGTAGCATCCATCACCTTCTTTCTCCAAGAATATATCGGATGGACTTTATGAAATAATCCCCAGGTACCAGGATGGTTGGGTCCTGTCTCGTGCTGGCAGATCAGCCATTTTCCACATCTGCTTACCTTTGGTGATACGCATTTTCGTGCCTTCTGTGTGTCTGGATTGGGAACGTGTAGGAGGTGAGCCAGAAAGTGGGAAACTAGGAAGGTATTTAGGGGCAAGGGAGTGGCACAGAAGAAGGGGGTGTCAGTGTGTTTGTATCGGTGGGAAAAGGGTTTGGTGTGGGTGACCAAAGACAAATTACAGATTCAAGGATGCAGTGAATGAACACATCCAAATCTCAGCAAGAGTAGTTGCAAGAGAACAAATATTCATTTCTAAACAACTTGAGACATTTAATACCTTTTATTAGAGAGGTAAAAAATCCTATAAACTAGCTGCAATCTTGTCTTTCTCTTGCCAAACACTCCTCTACTGTGCAATACATATATATTCAAAATTATGTGCGTATGTTGCCAGTGCTGGGACATCCTACAAACTGCCATAAGCGGAAACAACATAAAGTGATGTCTAAAGTTCTGTATGAATGCCAGGAGACTATCAAGTCCACGTTTTGTGCCTTGGAGCCTGTGAAATTTAAGAGGGCATTTTCTTTTTTATTGAACAGTCGCTCAGCTTCTATAATTCTCAGCTGTTTATGTAACCGTAAAGTAAGGATTACCAAGGACAATAACCCCAGGGGACTAAGCACAGCTACTACCCCACTTTAAAAATTAAGCCATGGAAAGTATGCTAAAATAATATTGTAGAGCTGGTTTAAACCCATAAAAAGCAAGGAAATTCCAAGGCAAGGCTGGAAATCCGGACTGACAGTCTCTCTTAACCCCAGGTCTAGTAAATAGGGTGAGCGAGGCCACTATTCCCTCACTTTTCTGGGGTGCAAACCAGATTTATATTACTATCCTAATGCGGCTTTTGTGATTTCATTTCCTTTCAAATCTTCTACGGCCCAACTCTGTTTTGCTTTTAAAATAAATGTTTATGGTTATTCATTTTACAAAATGTTAACAATTTAAGGCCAGATCCCCCGTGCTCAAGTCAGGGAAGATGCGAGCGGCTCCAAGCTTTCCTTCCACTCCCCTAATCTCCATCTTGAAAACTGCCTCCAGTACATCGCTTTTGCGTTGCTTAGCATTTGCTTTGGTACACTGCACTGCCATTTCTGCCTTCTTGCCTCCAGCCATGCCCTCAGCCCTTGCATGAACGCTGCCGTGGATGGCGTACAGCAAACACTGCGTGTAGGTCACCGGGGAACTCCCTGGTACCAGGGGAAGCTGCTCCGACCTGCTCAGGCCTCCTACTCATCTTTTGTTATTGCTGAGGCAGTTCGCAGAAGCAGAATCTGATCTACACTTTCTTGAAATAACACGGGCTTCTGATGGCTCTGAACTATAAGAAGCAATGGCACATTTAAAGGAAAAGATGGTTTTTGCCTATAGGCAAGACTCTGTAAGATATGTGTGTAACATCAAAGCCGTTGATCCTTGTAGTAAAGCTGGACAGGAGATGTTTCTTCAATTTCAGGAGTTTGTTTTTTTCTGAGAGTTCAAAACTATTCTTGACCCTCACTGGGACCAACTAAGACTGTCAAAGCTTTTTGTGCAGAGAAATTCCATGCACTGACCAAAGGAGCCAATAACGTCCAGGGTGAGCACCTATGTGGCTTGTAACAAAGTACGTGATTCAGTCTGGGGCACTGAACTGTGGCTTTTCGTGTCCGAGATGACTTCCCTGAGCAACAACTTATTTTTTTTGTGTTTTTGCAAATGCCTCCATGTCACATCTGGCCAACTCTGTATCAATAATTAAATATACACTGCTACAATGACTGATGTATAGTTCCCTAACTTCTAGATGAATGCCCAGACTGCATGGCTATAGAATCAGTCTCCCTTGCTTTATTTGGCTTGGTGACTGTTTAATTATTTATACAAAATGAAATGTCTTTAGAAGCCTGTGATTATTTAATATCTTTAAAAGACTTAAAAAGTCTTTGAGAGCTGCTAATCAGCACCTTCCCTTGGGCCGGGCACAGTTCAAAGCTCTCTTCCCAGCAACGTTTAACTTCTTATGAAAGGTGGAGCATCTCCAAAAAGTGACTGTGTGATCTCGGTAGGAACCCTGTGCTCATAGTTAAATCCAAAAAACTTAATCACTCTGTGCAACGTTGTCCTACTTTTACACCAGTCCAGGATGATATTTAAATTCCGCTAAAAGTTTGCAAGTTCTTAATGTCTTCTCGCCATTTTTGGTACCAAACAGCTGTGTTTTCTGCACCCCGTCGGCTCTGACCTTAGCCTTAGTATGGGAAAAGCAGGTCCAAGTTCCTGCTCTGAAGGAAGTAAACATTAACAAGGACTGGATGCCTCACCGCATAGCTATTAAATTCCATGAGGATGAGGGCTTCTGTCTGTAAGTTTGATGAGAACTGCGGTTCTTATCCAGCTTTTAGTATATGTCCATTAGAATAGTGTTTTTTAACCTGAGGCTAAGCACACTGTAGAAAGGAACTAGAAAAGCAAACCCGCCACGACATAGCAATCCATGTCTTTACTAAAAATCGTATAAAGCTCTGCCAACTTAAGGTTCAAAACTAGTTTATATAGATATTTAAGAAGGTAGAATACACCTCATCCTTCAATGAGAGCCTATTTCATTAAAAGTATATCTATGTTAAATACATGCAAACACAAAGCTTCTTTTATAATTAAATTTAAAAGAGAAAAATGACAAAAGAAAAAAAAATAATAAAAGGACTAGCATGCCTGTAGTGTTTCAAACACAATTATCATTTTTTGATTTCCTGGTTAGATGCAGAAATTAGGAGTCCTGTGTGGAAAGGCTGCCAGGACCTTATCACTGGGAAGTTAACAGTAAAGTCTTTGAGCCTTTAATAGGAAGTTGCAGTGCAGATTTTAAGCCAACCTTTCCACATTAGGAACATAAACTTATTAAGTTGCAATGGAGAGATCGATTTCAAAAATGTACTTAAGGATTATTCTCTATTAAATTATAGACAGTTATGAGAATCATTTATAAAGGCCTCAGTTTGCTTCTTCCCTTTTTTTTAAATTAGCTTGAAACTTCATACAGGAATATAGTATAAGAACTACACTGAGAGTTGAAAATCATCTTCACCCTGTGCTACGGTAAATGCTGCCTTTCTACTTTTATGCTCATTTTGGACAACACTTTAATTCTAGAGATCTTGAGGTTCATCAGCTCTTTAGGCGCAACTGCCTTCTCCTCCCCATCTTGAGCACAAAGCAGTTGTGGTTTCTGCACCCTGTCAGATGTAACCTTAGTGCTAATTTGGGAAAAGCAGTTCTCACGTTTAGCGCTGAAAGACTGATAACCAAACCCACAAAGGAATGACACATTTTCAGCGATGAAGTACAGGGGCTGTGGACAATGGCTGTGCTTTCCCACTGCATAAATCCTCCTGACTCAGCTGTCATTGTGCAAATCTACTGCACAAAAGCAGATTTTGCTTGCATGATTGGACTTTATGTCATCATGACTATCATAACAAAAGTGGGTGTTCTGTTATCTTTAACATATTATTACTGTACCAGGTACTAAGATAGATGGCTATGTCTGTAACCCTTGTACTTTACTGTCTCCTGAAGTCCAGAAATCTTGTCTATTGTTATAATAAAATAAATCAATGAACAATATTTCTGGGTTACTGGGCAAGCATGGACTGCAGAACTGAAATGTGATAGACCTGAATCTGTCCTCACAGTAGTCCACATGAATTATGACAAAACTAAATTTAACAGGACAAAAATCACATTCATACAACTTGTCATATACACGTTTATCTGATACATATACCCAATGCATATATCTTATATAGAGTCATTTATCCCACCTGCAACAGCACTCCACGGTTTTAATTATGAGTCAGGGATCGGTTTTGTTATGGATTATACATACAGCTAATATGATAACCAGTATGATACTAGAAGTTCCTGACTGTAGCTAATAAGAAACCGTGTTGTTAAAACACAGTCTGCTCTTACACATTAAAAATTTGTGTGAACAGTTTGCCCTAAATTGCAAAACCACATAAGAAAACCTGGACCTCAGCACAGATATAAATAAAGTGGCTAGGAGTGAAAAATAGCTAAGAATAAAATACTTTGTGAATTCAAAAACAGGAGTGCAGATGCCTGCAGTGTGTACAGCAAAAGTGGCTAGTCAACTCTTCAAAAATTAAAATATAAATTAACTCAGAGTAACTACAGTTAGTATTACTGGCTCACTTAAATCAAATGTCAGCTTTTCCAGACGATGAATTCTCATTTCCAAAATGTTCATATCCTTGTATAGCTAAAGCCAAGTGTAATTCTATTTAAGCTATTGGATTTTTGACTTCAGTAGAACTTGGATAGAGTACTCAGATGCATTTTAAAGTATTTTGGTACATAAAGCCAAAACCAGATTTTCTCTGAAACTACCCCTCTCTCCCCATAGACGGAAACAAACAACTACAGGCCTGATTAGTAATATCCATACAAAAAAGGAATCTATTGTGCCTCATTAAACTATTGAGTATTTTGAAACCCAATAGTTTGGAATGCTCAGGACCCCTTTCACTTTTTCCAAACTATTGACAAGTCTGGCCTGCTCAGGAAGCTCTGCTGATTCACTTTCTGCTGGACTTTGGTGGCCAGTGTCAGATTGCCCTCAATCTAGTCAAAAATTAAAGCCTGTACAAGGCACAGTCCTGCCCAAGGCTCTGTACCTACTTTGTACTGACGTGTGGCTGATGCCTCCACAAGGCTTGAGCTTCTGTCCAACTTGCACCCGACAGCAATCTGCTCCTGTGGCATAACTGCATTAGCCCTAGTGTCTGTATATGTTTTAAATTTAATCACACTCCACAAATCTCAATGTAATTAAACCAAAAATGCTTATTTATAAATCACTTTTGATTAGTTTAACTGGTTTAAGACAAAATTCTGCTCCAAATAAAAGAGGGGTGTATATGTCACAGATGTTGCTGGAATGAAGCTGTGTGCTAGTCTTTAATGACTAGATGAATGTAACAGGATAAATGTACATTTTACATACCATTTAGCCACCGGGAGTCATGCTGCTCTGTTCTGATTGGATGGTGATGCCCCAGAGTTCGGAAAATGGCAAAGTCCCTGCCCATGAAGTCTGCCGCTGTGCCAGAGTACAGTTCTCCATCTGTGGGAGGATGTAATTGTAAGCAACATTTCTCAATTTTCCAGTCATGGTAAGTCAGAGAAAGCTGTCAGTCCTAAGTTTATATTACGCTAATCGGGATAATGAGAAAATTGCAAAGCAATAAGCCATATGCAATGTATTGTCATTGAAAATATATGATTAGACCCACTTTCTCACTGCAGAGCTTAGCTGTAACCTCTCTCAAATGAGCTATATCTCCCAACTGCTAGTGCAAAAATATGTTTGTTTTCTTAGGCCCCAACAGTGATAGCTTGCACACTCATCCCTGGCGGATATTAGTATGTCACCCCAAAAAAACCTACCTAACAGTGAAGTTACACTGTTTTGAACAGGAGTTTGGACTAGAGACCTCCAGAGGTTCCTCCCAACCTACTGGGTTCTTGTGACAATGTGTTGGGAATTGGAGAGTCCAGCTTATTCACTCACAGTTCAGAAAGTCATCAAGTCCCTTGAATTTTTGATACAGAAGCTGTCTTTTGGTTGGTCTTGGGGGTTTTCGGGTTTGGTTGTTGTGTGGGTTTTTTTTTTGGTTTTTTTTTTTTTTTTTTTTTTTTTTTTGTTGGTTTTGGTTTTTTTTAGCAAGCAAATCCTTAGAAAACAGTATCTTCTACAGGAAAGACAGAACATGCCTTTCTCCTCCTGCCACCTTTGTAACTGTGATGCTGACAAAGGGCAACAGCTAAGGGAGAGAATAAATGACATCATTCCCTGCTCCCTTGACCCCATGCATATCACAGTGAACAAGTGAATTGAAAATTGACCTGTGATACTTCAGCTCATAAATGTCACATACGTATCCTAGCTGGAAGTGAAACTCATAATAGTAGAGTCCCAGTGTGTCCCTCCTCAGCCAGCTAGAAGTACCATGGAGGAGGTAGAGACAGTCTAAATTCAAAGGACCAGGTCATGATTCTGTGAAGCTAAATGTCTGCCAACTGGTAAAGAGAATAATAATAATAAGTACATAGCAATCAGACCCACAGAAAACAACCGGGGACCAAAGAACAACACGTATCTTTCTGGCATTAGTGTAGCATTTTCCATGAAATTACTCTGGATTCAAGTTGCTAAAAATGCATTTTTTAGGACTGTGCCCTTTATATCCGTATGTAAAATGAGATACCCTACCCTATACTTTTAATATGGAATTAAAAAGTATTATTCCTTCCAACAGTTGTTTTCAAGCTACCCATCTTAAATAGGTCTTCTGTGAAAAAGACAAGTTTGAGGATAAAATAACTCTTTCTTTAAGCTAAGGTAATAAATTTTTCATGGTCATGATGAACTCTACCATATCCTTATTTTAAAACATCCTTTAGGAACAAGTTTATCATTTTCATGGCAATTTTGAATATTTCCATGGTGGGACAACCATGTCCAAGCGTGCCTATTGGATATCACTGGCATCTTTTCCCCAGAACACTGACACCATGAAATTATCAATTGAACCTACAGTGGCTCTGTACCATATGATAGTCATGAAAGTCAGGAAGGGTGAAAACATGATAGCGGAAAGGCGTGGAATTGAATGAATTCACAGCAGAGATAAGAAGCAAAGAGACCAGTCGTGCCCAGCAGGAGGTGTAATCAGAAGTGAAACAGAACAGCATATCATTAATTAACGATTTATCATTCCTCTATGTCATTTTCAACTTTTTTTAAAGGGGAGACAATCACTTAATTATAGTGATTATTATGTACAGGGTATGCAGCTGAGATTTTAAAGCACGTAAAACCTTTTTGCTTGTGAGAAGGTCTTTGATGCTATGCTTAACCTTTCTTTAACCTTATCTTCATTTTCTTGTCTTTCAGTCTCTAGTGAGTTCTGATAAATCAATATAAATCAAAGGGGGAATGAAAAAAGCAACAAGCTCTTTTTTGCTTCCAAGTTATCAACAGATCTAAAGGTCAATCAAGAAAGAAAAAAAAATCTATATTTAACACTACATTATTAAAATTTAAACAAATATAACTCAAAACTCATTAAAATGATATATTTGCAATATTTAAAATTATATGGGATTTTGGCACCTCAGCTTCTAACTCAAAATATAAACACCACTGAAAGTAACATATCTTCCACGTTTGACTCAGTTCAACCTAAGACTTTTTCATCCTGCTAGGCTCTTGTGGCTGGTACTTTTTCATAAGTGGTGACAGAGTGAAAAAAAAATAAAATAGTTGAAACTGATTTGCTGTAGTCATGTAAAAAGGGGATTTCAACTTCTCCCAGACCAAACTACCAAGGAATACCATTTATTTTTGTAAGGCTTTAGATAATTTTTGCTAAATTCAGGGTGAACCTCAAGTCCTGTCCCAGATGTGCACATCCTTTGAGTTAGTACTATTCAAAAGCTCTATGAGGATTTTTGCCTCCTGTCTAGATAGAAGTACATTCATCTTTGTTTCCCTATGCAGACCTTCTTTTGGACTGCCATTTACTTATTGCTGGGCCAGAAAATGATTCTTTTATGTCATTGCTAGTCTTCACCATCATATTTCCATTGTCAATAGTTTTAGATGCAGTTTTTGTTAACTTTAAGAAAGTGGAAAAGAACAGTTTGAAAACGGACAAACATTTTTCAAGGGGAAAGAATGAACAGAGAAAAAAAAAAAAAGTTGTCACGTGTCACTTTGTATTTCCAGCCCAGCAGCATAAAGCAATGACTGTCCAGAACACGCTGATAGTCCTCAGATGTTTGCATAGGAAAAAGCTCTATGTTCTGGACATAAACCACTTTATCCTAAAGGAGTAGCATGCTGAAATACGAATGCAAACAGAAATACATATATTGACCTTACTAAATAAAAAGGTAACAATTAAAGCCCACAGTAATGCTTTTTTGGGGGCGGGAGGAACCGTTTTCCCACATACTGTACGTATGCAGCATGAAACTGTAAACACCTCCCTAAGTTCATTAGATACAAAAATGTTAAAAACTAAGCAGTATACATTTATTTGCTGAATTGTTTCTATTCAGCTTTTAAAGAAGACAGCATTCTTAAAAAAGAAAGAGTTTTGGAGAGTACAGAAATGTAAGTTTCCTTTTTGAAAGAAATAAGAAAGTTGAATGGATGAAGAATATAGCTTTGAACATCCTGATTGCTCTCACTGGTAAGAGGGTTCCCAAATGAAATCTGCTATGCTTGGTTAGTAGGTTTATTCACTAAAGTTAAGCTTTTCAGACATACATAGCAGCGGTTTGACTTCACTCCTTTTAAAGTCAACAATCAAAACTCCCAGAAAGTAGAATAACTCTAAAATCCTGAGCCTCGTATGTACTTAGTAGCTGATGTCTAATAAATAGGAAAGCAAAGTTCTTCCTTGGTAAGAAGCCACTGTATTTGAGATTACATTGATCCATATCTGGGAGTATTAAGGCATTTAAAAGGATTTTTTAAAAAAAAAATAATTAAAAAACTGTATTTTTTTTTAAATATCAGTGAGACACAGGAACATAAAAATCTTTGAAGACTGTGGATCATCAGAGCTTTTGAAAATCCCAAAGGGTCATTTCCTAAAGAGCAACTGATTGATACTGGGACAATGCTGTCACCTTCTCTGAGGTTTTTTCAACTATCCCAATACAATTGCTTTAGACTAATACATTCAGTGATAATTTTCTCCTGTGATTACATTATTTGACAACCGTGCTGCCTCTCATTTTCCTCCTGCCCTGGAATACACACTAGCAGTGCTCAGGGACTGCTTAGTCTCTACATTTTCATGCGTTAGCCCGCTCAGATGGAGATTGTTTAGTTAGCAGCACATAGATGGGAATGGCTGAATAATGCCTTACATTACTAAGAACTAGTTATATCATGTTCCCAGCTGGCGTTTACTTTAGAGTAGAGTAGCAATAACTACCTTTAATGAACAACTCTTAAAAAAATAATGAAAAATGTTTGCAGGTGGATGGAACAAGGAACGTATACTGGAAAAATATTGGAACTATTTAATAATGATGAACTGTTTGTTTTGGTTTTGGTGGGGTTTTTTTTCAAATATTATTGATCTTTTTTTTAAGAGAGAAGGAAAACTGAAGATCTTTTTTACACTTATAAGAGTTTATTTCAGCTGAAATATAAAATAAGAATCCTGAACAGTAATGGCTATTAAAGATCTTAAGTCACTTTTTCGCAAATTAACCTTGGTGTTTTGCCCAAATTCCAGCTTCAGTAATTACATTTCAGTTATCTAAGATTTACCTTCTAGTTATGGAGTCAAGAGCATACTCTTCTTCCACACTTTGCAAAATCTCTGTTTAGTGTCTCTGATGAAGAAGAGAGGTTATTTTTCCCTCCTGTATTTAACTGTGTAAATTATTACTTTTATTTCTCAACCTTCTTTTATCTTCCTGATAGTTACATTGTGTTACTAATTACAACATTGCATTTTAATGAGTGCTGGGTAATTGTTTTACACAGTTGCCCTCTTGAACCTAAGATAAACCATGGTTGCTTGTGAGGACAAATACTTCTGGCACAGGAGGGGCCAGGAGTAGCTGAGCTACCATTCAGCTCAGGAGAAGGGAAGAAGTCCATCCATGTTCTTCTTGATGTGAGACATTTGTGGTCAAGCAGCTCCTCTGGCCTTTATGGCCGTATTTTCTTCTTCACTCCAGTGCTACCTACTTCAGAGAGCAGTTGGACCAAACCTTTCCATGCAGTCATTGCTTGGCCAGTTCATTCCCTGTTCCTCACCTATTTTGGGTTGAGGACATTATTTTGCCTTGGGTCATTGCTTTACCATAAAATTTATGCTTTTTTGGCAAAGCTAAGAGTAAGTCATTGTGAACCAGTGGTGAATCTGATGTACGCTTTCTGAAATATTAAGGGAACTTCTGCAGCAAAGGACTGAAGTAAATGCAACACTATAATCAGTAACAAAATATGACTGTGAGGCAGCTACAAGGAGGCAGAGAAGAAAGGGTGTTCAGGTTCAGGATGCGGGAAAGTTAATTTTAGCTTCACCCTGAGTTTTGTATAAGTCACCGAAGTAGAAATTAGTCACTGGCTTTGAATGTTGAATTTGTGCCATTTTCTATAGTGCTAATACACCCATGGCTCTAATTGAAGTCTGATTCAAAACAAAATATCATGCTCAGTCTACTGTTTATTAGGAGGAAAAGTACATGGAGAGAAAATTATAGAGATAGGGAGTGGGTTCAAGAAAGCAAAGATGTTTTAAAGACATGAAATCTAAGCCAAGGGAAATAAGATAATCATATTTGTGCCGGACTGAGTAAAAAAAAAAAAAAAAAGGAATGTGAAAAGCTAGACGCTGTTGACTTTGTGCAGTTGCATACCGGGTATACCATGTAATACTGGCTTGTCATCATTCTCTTTCTTTATTGTATATTAAAGTAAATAGTAAAGCCATTCCCTTGAGAGTAGCTCTGCCACAAATTCGAGTCGCTCCAGGCACTAATTTATACACTGGCCTTTTACACACACTTTTTTTCTTCCTTTCTGTTTGTACAGGGTACAAGTTGGAGCAAGATGCCGATGTCTTTCTTGTTTTTCCTGTTAAAAAGTGCGTGTCCCCAGGGTAGCTCATCACCTGCGATCATTAGGGGCTTCGAAGATCAGGAAATGAGGCACACTCAAGACTAAATTTTTGTTGCTGTCTATTTTAGATAGCTTAATTTTTAAATGTAATGTAAATGTAATAAGGGTAGATGGTAGGCAAGGCCCTAGACTAGCAATACAGACAAAGTCCTGAAGAAACAAATGTATCTGGTTGTGTGTCATTTCCCAAAGACTTCTGAGATGAAAGAATTAGCAATATTCTGAAACTATTGTTGCCCCCTTGGATTTGAAGTTGCAATAAATTGCCGGAAAGTTACACATTAAGTGGCTACCCCTGGGCAGAGTCGTTACGGAAAGAACAATCTAATTTGTTTCACTCTTAATTTCTTCCCACAAAACATCTTTTTGACTTTTTGTAAAGGAGAAGGAAGAACAATGAACACAATTAATTCAATTATATAAATTAAATCAATTAGATAAATTCAATCAATTGGATTAGTTCAATTAGATTAACACAGTCCAGGTACTCTATACTTACATATTCCATGAAATTAACTATTACTAATTCAGAAATACCTAATTTATGGAAATCCCTCTGTTCTGGCCAGGAGTTCAAATGTGTTCACTGTCAGAGAGATCTCTTCAGCTGAAACACCATCTTAAGGCCTAGACCTGTGGCTGCTTGTATATCTCCGGCTCACATGCAGGTACACTTGGGTGACAGACCTTCCTTGGCAGCAAAACTGATGTAAGGAATTACTTATTCCTGCTCTCACTTTGCCCTCAGCTGTGCTGGTGCGACCATCGGTGTGGCCAGCCTGTAAACTGGACGATTAAAATACCTCCAGAGTCACGTAGCTCTGGAGAGGAGAAACACTCTGCAGAATCAGGGTCTTACAGAGGTCTACAGCAGCTCTTGTGATACTTGACTCTTGGTTTGCACGCATCTTGTTTCTCAAGACACCTGGGTCAACTGTATTAAAAATGAAACCAGAATGACTTCAGCCTGGAAATAAAATGCATAAAGCAAAGCCTCATCATAGGTGCTGCAAGGAGGAAAAAAAGCAGAAAAGTGGCAATTATTCACAGTGAATGCACGTCTCATTGAACTTGTATTGTGGCACCTACCTACTAAAAGAGAAGCTGTCAGCAGTTTAGGATCATAAGGGCTTTTCCCTCGGCCATTTTCAAAATACGAATCTTCCATTCTAAAAATGTTGTCCTGTGGGGTAGAAAAAAGAAAAAAAAACAAGGAACATTATTTGATGAAAGAACACTAAAAATAAGTTGAACTAAATAGAGTGCAGTATGTATGAGTCATACTGGGTTTTGTGGCTTCAGAGAAGTCAAATTACAGTAGGTGAGGATCTGGCAGAAGAGCCCACCTTCTCATCAGTATTGCGCTGAAGGCTGGTCAAAAAAACCATAAATACACATGCCCCACTTATGTCTCATCTATTTGACTTCACATACAATTTACATGGTTTCATTGAATACTTTTTGCCTTCTATGCCATCTAATACTTTTTGCTATACTATGTCTGAGTAACAGTAACTGGAGAAGCTGGAATTTGAAACTTTTGCCTGAAAAAAGACAAAACCTATTTTTCACTGACTGTACTTTTCTGAAATATCCTGCAAGTGTAGATTAGTACATAATACAACATTAAATTCTGCTTCCTAACCTGAGTATTTAGTGACTTACTGTTTCATGCATCCTCAACTTCAATTTTAACTGCATCAGGAGACCTTTTTTTTTTATTTTTCAGTACTATGCAATGAAACTTTTAAAATATACAGGCTGAGAGCAAAGCATACAGATATATAAACCAAGATTAAAAAGGGCCTCAGTCAACACTAACTCAAATCAAGGTCAGTAAATCCAAAGCAATGGGCTTTTCAGTACATTTAATTACTTTAATTTTAACTGGGGGACCAAGTCTGCCAATCAGTTTGAATAGTGTGTTTATCTTACATTTTGCACTGAGGGTAAAACCAGAAGAACAGATGCTTTTTGCACACCAGACTTCTGCATTGACAGAAGACTTTTGGAGCTCACACTGAAAACTGAAATTTCCATTTCCCACTCGCACTGTGGTTAATTTGCATTACACCTAAGTGAAGGAGCCCCAAAGCTGGGACAATCCATACTCCCAACAGTTTCTCTGGTTACTGAGGCCTTTGCACCCAGTTTTCAGTTGCTTATACCTAAAAATCCTCTGTGAGTTAGATGCTGAAGGACTTCCTTTAACCAATATTTGCAGGACCGAGTAGCTTAGGCTGTAATGGGAACTATAGACTGATACAGTCTCTTTTTTACTTACTGACTAATCAGAGATCAGTCATCTGTTTTAAGAAAACTAAAAAAAAAATCAAAAATATATGTCTAAACTATGTGTTGATAGTAGAAAGCAACTAAGAAGATGTTACATTATTTCCCCCTATTTATTTCATAACAGATTAGCTCTTTACCCTTGATTCTCAAGCACTTACTGCTTCCATGGACTATCTCAAACCCCTCTTTCTTATTCTTATCATCCCTTTCCAAACACAGAATCATAGAGCTGCTGGCTGGAAGGGATCTCTAGATATCATTAAGCTCAGGAGGACTTGAAAGAAGACTGTTGTCAACACAGGATATGGTCAGTTTTGGGTTTGTCTTGCCAAGTCATGAAAACCTTCAGGAATGGAAATTTTATAACCCTTCTGGGCAACTTCCATTGCCCTCATAGTGAAGAATTTTTTTGCTAAACTGAACCTTCCAAGGAACAACTTGTGACTTTTTGTCCTTATTATATCATCTGCAATGATGGCAAAGATGCAAACAGGTGGCAAAAGCGCCCATCGTAACTACCCTTCAAGCATTTGTAGGCTGTTACTAAGCTGCCTGTTCAGCTTCACTTCTCCAGATGAAGTCTCAGGCTAGAACTTCCTGAAAGCTTAACAGTGTGTAAACTCCAGAGTTTGTCCTGTGCTCACAAGTAAAAGTCTCAAAATTGTGCATAATACTTTCACCCTCAAGGGCAACGCTCCAGTGCTCAGTGCTGGAGACTTGGCACTACACAACGCTGTGGAGGATGCAAAAAAACATCAACAATTGAAATTTTATTCAGCAATTGCTTTGGTAATGATTTTTTAATGTGAAGATCATTCAGGCAAATAGCTGATGTCTTTCTCATGAGCAGTGAATTCAAGTATTTGGAAGCAGTGCTCTCCTTGGCACCCTGCCGTCCCCTTCTTGTTCATCCATACTGAATCCAGCCATGGGCCAGGCCAGTGACCGAATATACTTCCAAATGGTATTATTCTAAACTTATCGAGTCCGTGTTTCTGTAAGTGGGTCACAGGGTATATTTTTTATTACAGGCTTGATCAGTTACATCATGCAAGCATGTATCTCTGTGTGTGTATTACATATTTTCAAAGGAACATCCAAAGGACTTCACATTTCACTTAATTTACTGGAGAAAAAGGTAAAGGGAAAATGGACTGTTAGCAGAATGGTCTATCTGAAGGAGCTTACTGCACTGTAAGATAAAAAGTTTGGATGCAACTTCGTGAAGTTTGATCCCAGAATTCAAGCTCAATCTCCTAAGGCATGTTCTTGTAGATGTAGCCTGCCTGATTATGTTTATATAGTCATCCTGTATCTGTAATATCTTGCACAGTATTAAATTTCTTTCTTTCCTTTTGTCTTTCTTTATATTTCTTAATAGTCCAGACACATTCCTTGCTTCTATCCAATTTTCTGTCTTTGTTCCTTCTAACAAGAAATGAATACATAATGAAAAAGAAAACTGTTTTTGAAATTCTGCTGTAGGGTCCATATCTAGATCTTGCACAATAAATAGAAGTGGCAAATTGAGGCGAATGCTAGACCTCAACTACAATAATAGAAAATGGCACTAATGCTGCCAGCCATTATTGAAAAACGTTTTTATCATTCTGCGTTTTCTTGGGATTTCTTCTTAGTAGATGATAATTGCTCAACCTGCACACCAATGGATATTTGATAAGGCTATAAAGTCAGTGGCGTGACAGTTAAAGCAGAATATATTCCCAAGATAATCCCATGTGTCATTATAAGACAAATAGGAAACAGATGTGGAAAGTGATTTGATGTAGGAAGGATCTGATTTTTGACTGTATTCTTCTGGTTTATGTCACTGTAACTCTACTGATACTGGTGTGTAGCAGACAAGAAAGAGTGGAGAGCTGGGTCAGCGTAAGTCAGACATGATCTACCCTTCTCTTCGTGTTTGTGGAATAAAACATTTGAAATAAGATGCATGACAGGGAAATCCCACAGTGTTTTTGTATTTCAGTTAAAATGTAAGGTAGAGACATGTACAATAAGTTTCCAAATGTATGGGCAAGTAATAATGACAATAAATACATCACTGTTAAGTGCCAAATAAATGTATCATGGTCAGTGTGAGGCCCCAAGGAGTTTTGATAAACATGCTATAGGAAGTCTAACCTGTCATAAACAGGGAGAGAGCAAAGGCAGCTCTTGGGTAATGACTCAGGGCCAAAAATCAGTCTGCTTGGAGCTAGCAAAGACCAAGGCTGTGCTCGGAGACTTTAGGGGGACTTTGGACTGGGTGAGTCTGGCCTTCTCTTGCACAGTACAGCCAAGAGCTTTTAGCTAGAAAGCATGTACATTATTTGCCCTTAGAAAAAATTCTGATCAGTTTATAATTTCGCTGCTTCTTGGGTTTTACAGTGAATCGAGTGCAAAGGTTGATACTGCAGTGAGTCAGCAAATACCTTAGCCATAAACAGCAGGAAAAACTCTGTATTCACCAAATGCTCACTGTTTCAAAGCTTTGTGAGGGCTATTATAGAATCAAAGACAGGAATTCATGACAAAGCAAGCTTACCAGGGTGAAGGAAATTCTCTAGAAGTGCAAAAAGAAAAAAAAAGATACACAAAGAGTATCTCAACAATGAGTCCAATTTATTGTCCAAAACCATTCTTCAGTTGCACTGGCAGCCCAAAATGACATTACAATGTACTTATAACCTCTTTAAGGATCCTTGTAGCTAAAAACCCTGCTGCACCATGTTTTATTTAGTTGGTGCTGGGTTATTAAACTCTAGGTTTATATCTCATTGATGCTTCTCTATAATCTGTAATAAAACTACTGAAAATGAGAGATTGTTTAGGTCTTGAAACTGCACTAACTCATAATGACAACAATGGATTGCAAGTTAAATTACAGTCACAGGACTGCTGGCTCATGGGATGGTATGAATTATTTCACCTAGGAAATGCTTTGCATGATAGGAGATTATGCTTCTGGCTCCTTGAAACACGTTTTCCTGTAGCACATAGCATGATACATGGCAAGACTCAGCCAGAAAGAACTACAGTTCAGTCCTGGAACTGAATGTAAAAGTTATTGTGATTCCCATTCTTTAGCCCGATGATCTGCCATTTCAAGGCTCTAGAGATTCACTTTCAAATGACTGAAATATGGCTGAAATAATGCCCAATATCATGATACTGAGTGGTGACAAGATATTGCTATTTGACCAGACTTATTTCATGTCTTGCTATTGAACAGGTTCAGTCAGTACTGATACAATATAATGTGATATATACATAGAAATATAAATATACCAACTGTATACCCACATATACATACATACGTATACATACCCAGTATGATAACTTTTAAAACTATTTTTTGTATCTCTGTCAGCAGCTAGCCCATCCAGAACTGTCTCAACAAAACAAGGACAAGAAAGAAGAAAGCATACACTAGTTGGTGTAAAAAAAAAAAAAAAATAAATTTCTTTCCCAGCTTAGTATGATTTCTGGCTTGTGAGAAAATGTGTGGCTAGTGGGGAAGAGCTAACCTACCAGAAAGGACAGCATCGGCTACTTAATTTAAGGGTGATTTTTTCGTGCAACTTTTCTGGCAATTCACACAGAAACCATCCCAGAATTGCAGAGCCTAATGCAGTGAAACCACTGCTGGTCAATAATGAATCAATGCAGTGCAAGCAATTGACCTGAAGAGACTGTGTTGATGGAGTGTGCACAGCTACTAAGAGGGTATTACTTGTTTAAATTATAAGGCATGAAAGACGTAGAAGGGTTTGACAGCAGTGATGCTCCCCAGATGCTCTAGTGCAATTGAAGGCACTCATATCCTTACTCTTGTAAACCCCAAACCATAAATAGAAAGGAGCACATCTCCAGGGTATCTTCCAGGGTTAGCTGATCTCCACAACAAGCTGCCAAGCAATAATGTGGGATGGTCCAGAAACATTCAAGATGCCAAGAGCCTTAGGAACCAACACATCCTTTGATAAAAAAAAGGCACAGTTGTCCACAGCTGTGAGCATTCTTGATATTAATATTTCCCTTGCTATTTTCACAAACTCTGTTGTGCTATCATGAAGCACTTTGTAAGACAAATAGATTGGGGGGGGGGGGGGGGGGTGCGCGACCAAAAAACACTCCCAAAACCCAGAAAAAAATAACTCTGAAAGATTGCCAGAGCGGACTGTCTGGTGTATGACAATGGTCTAGGACGGATGGACTATCCATTTGGAGCACTTTAAGGCCAGTGGCAATGTCTCTTACTGAGTCAGAAGTTGCTGGCATTGAAATATTGTGTTCTCAAACCAGGACATTGGATTATGCAGTGTGGGTAAGAACAAAAGGAAAAGCCCCACTTCCCACTCAGAGGAAAACTTTCAGACTTGTTAAGGTTTGGATTTATCCCCTCTACATAGAGGCATTAACTGGGGTGGCTAATTTTGCTGCTCTAGTCACAGTCAGCAGAAAGCAACAGGTTCCTCTGAATGATGAGTCAGACCAACTCAGAATTGCAGTTCTAAAGGGCAAAATCTCTTGGCATTGACCACAGAGGAAGCTTCATGTGAATTTAGGTCTGAGCCAAGAGTCTTTCTGAAATGAACACTGCTGAGGCAGCTGATTGGAGACACCTGACTTTGAAAACAGATGCTAATGGTTTCGTTGTTGGGGTATTTTTTTCTTTCTTTTTTTTTTCTTTTTTTTCCTAGCTCCCCTCCAGTATATTAATTTCAGTGAATTTTTTATTTTCCTCTTGCCCAATACAACTTTCTGCGCACACATTTTATGACTATATCAAAGATATTTCACAGAGTCTTTTAAGTACATTTCACTCTATGAGAAATGATTTATTTATGAATTGTGTTACTTTTCAAGAATAATTTTAAGTGGAACAACTGTGCAGGATATGGCTATGTTGTTATTGTTATTATATTTCCTATTTCACACTTAATCTATTGAGTCCTGAAAACTGTTAAATATGAGGACTTTGGTTTCAGGTTTGGGAATCATGCTGTTATGGAACTTTTAATAAGAAACCTTTATTAAAGTCATCCCCATGGAATGCTTTATTTTTAAAAAAATGCAAGTGCAAATAAATATAATGTGAGAAATTATGCAAAAAATACAAATATTAAAACAAATGTAAATGTTGAGGCAAGTGGTAACCATCAGGGAAATAGGTGAAAAGTGATTGTAGCAATAATGCAACTGTTTTAAATCATTAATTATTAAAAACAAGAAAAAAGAAAAAAAAAAGAAAAAAGAAAAAAGAAAAAGAAAAGAAATACATACAATGGGCTTCTGACTTTTAGTGTTCAGGCTCCACATGCTAAGGGTTTTTACCTGCATGCATTTGGGGGATACTGGGCTCTGCAACACCTTTAGTATGTTTTCTTTTTCTAACTTGAGGCTTAGCAGAATTGAGTTATCGGAAACCAGTTTTAAAACCCTGTGGGAAATCACTCTAAGTGACAGATCTTTAGTAAAATGTTGTTCCCAAAGAAAGGTCTCCAGCTTCTGTAGGACCTGGAACTGAAACTCTCCTGGGCTGCTGTGCTGCGCTAAAGGGGATGGCGAAGGAACTTTACTAAAAGTTTTTGCCTGCAAAACAGAGACTGAGCTCTTAAGATCTGCCCACCTCTCTGTGCCCACCCTCAGGCAGCTTGCCCAGCTTCCTGATCGCTGCAAGACCTCTCAAACAGTCTCTGCATTAATCTGTGTCCACTTTTTCAGAGCCAAGAAACACTTTTTCCTCTGAGCCACTCTACTTGTAGATATTCATCAACATTTTGGTACCTGAAAATCTTATTTCTGATATTGAGATAAAAGACCTGTTGAGATGACATCCAGCTCCACACTTCATTCTGCAGACTAACAAAAACACAACAGAGCTCTTGATTTCTCTTTCTCCTTTTACCCCAACGTGTCACACCTACTGGAAAGTTTTCCTGGCTTACGATGTTCAGAAGATGCCTTAAGATGCAGTAGACAACTCTGGTAAGAACAAGTGTTGAAAACTTGTCTCCCTAGACTAAGCTGAATTTGGACAACTCACCCTCTCAATAGCTCCCTCTCAGTCAAATCTCAACACAAGTCTCATATTTCTCTGCTTTCTTCTAAAATTAAATGAATTAATATTTATTAAGTTACCATAAACCTTTGCAAAAAGGGAAATGTTTCCTATCTATCTATCTATCTATCTATCTATCTAGCTCTGTACCTATCTATCTATCTACAAAATTATAATTCAATTAATTTAATGAAAGGGAAAACATAGCCAAATGGGCTGTTCAGGAACAGCTGGTTCAATCTATTCATTATTCCGAGTTTATGATCTGTAAGTGCTTCTGCTTCTGATTGGAAGACAAACCAAGTGTCAATGTCAAATAATGAAGACTTGTTCACACCTGAACATACTAGTTTGCATACTAATATTGGTATTTATATGAAGAATAGCCTCTTTCAAATAACTGTGCAACATATGTAAATAAAAGTAGGGCAGACACAGTCAAACTAAGCAGCTGTTCAAAAAAGTATATGTTTGTGAACTTGGTTTTGCAATATTTCACAAGCTAAAGACGCCAGACTTATCTGACTTTCATGAAATAGTATTTTGGGTTTTGGTTTGCTTTGTTTTCCTAATGATGTCATGTACCTATTTGTACCAATTTTAAAACACTGCCTAATTCAGATTTTGGATAAAATATTGTTCTAATTCTGAATAACACAAATAAATGAGCAGACATGAAAAAAATATCAAGGAATTTCATTATAGTGTCATTATACTATTTCTCCCTTTAGAAAAACTTGCAAATATAGAGTCATTAGGAAAAAAAAAAAAAAAACACAACCCAAAACAAACCAAACACACAGTTAACATGAATGACATGTTAACCTTGACTGATTAGTAAAGACACCAAAAATGTCATCCCAATGGCATACCAGACACTAGATACCATCAAGGATATTGAACAATTCTCAGAGGACACTGAGAATTAGAATGCCTTTGTATTGCAACTTTCTGGGTTGTCAAGTGTAATACATCACCTAAGATCACCGTCTGGCTCATATAGGATGACCTCTGGAAATATAACCACCATACAATGACTGTCTGTTCCAGTCAAGTTATTAAGTGGTCTGCATGTGTAAGCAATAAGATATACAAACCTAAAACCAGTACACGTAGCTGAACTACATAACCTAAAAGTCTCAATTCTTTAAGTGTTCTTATTCTTACCCCCAACATATTTTCCATTAAAAACATTTGGAACAGATTCTAATAGCTTTAGCAGATTCTACTATTATGTTAAATAAATTATTGGGCCATACTCTATTACATGATTGTACTAGTTTTCTATGGTTATTTTTAGCATTCAAGACCACTGCTTTCCCCCTTTGTCTTCTGGATTTCCTGTATGTTATTAGACTGTGGTGAGGTCAGGCATCAGAGGAAATAACAGCAGTGCTAACTCCTAGACCCAATGTTTTATGAATTACTGAGCATCAGTGATGTAATGGCAATAAATCTAACCCAGTCTCAGTCTTGTGTCCTGTTGTAAATAAATGAAGTTAGCAAAGGTGCTATTTTATTCAAGAGCCTTCCTGATGAGAACGAAAATGCTTCCCCCAGGGGATTGTTCATAAAATTGCTTCTATAATTAGGGTGCTGTTTAACAAGAGAAAGGTTCTCCACTTTTCCTGGGGAACTTTCATGTCTGAGTCAAGGGTATCTTATTTAAAACCCAAAAACGACTGCAAATTGGGAAAGCTACATATAGAAAGGAGTCAAGTGGAGTTAACATATAAGCACATGGCCAAGATTTTCTAATTTCCCAAGTGATTTTGCATGCTCCCGAGTTGGGCACCCAATTTAAGACTTGCTCAAGGGCTCTGATTTTCACCGAATACCTTCCTGAACAATTTAAAATTCTGATACTTGAAACTGTTAATCACTTGTGAAAATTAAGGAATATGTCTGCATTGCTTTTTTAGCTTACCTGCTTTTTAACTCCTAGCATGGAGAAATCTCAAATATGAGCACGCGTTCTAACCAAAGGCTTCCAAAATCTGACTCTTAATGAATGACAGAATAAGGAACAAGCTTAGAAAAATATTACGAAGTCTTTTTCCCTAAAATAAGACCTAGTGGGCATGGTTTCAGAGAATTTATGCAAGTAACAAAGAAGGGACAGAGAATTACACCCACAGCAACTACGGTAACAACTATTAAGCTTTGATTTTTTTCTCTAGAAACTGCAATCTATCTGCAACACTTCACCCACAGAAGCCTTTAAGGTGTCAGGTCTAGCCCAGTGTTTGATACATATTCAGATTTTAAAAAAAAAAAAAAAAAACCAAAACCAAAACATAAACAAGGTCTGTAATACAGAAGCTGAAATTCTGACCCTTTGGGCCCTTTCACTTTTCCTGAGGCAAAGCTTACATCTGAAATCTCTGCAATAAGCACTTCTCTTTCGTCTTTGTTCCCTCCACTTCCTTTCAGTGTGACACCACCCAGCCCTTCTGCAGCCTCATTATATTTTTCTTCATTAGCAAAAAATAATATCCTCAACATGTTAATAACTGGTATTGCATTAGAGAACAATGCATTTGAAAAGCTCACTTCTATTGTGCACATAGAGACATAACTAACAGTAGACATAATTATAACCTCTCTCTGTGACAAGTTGCAATTATTCCTCATGGCACTGTGTTTAAGAGCAATGCATTTCTCATACAGGTTGGGGTTTTTTATTAAAAAAGTCAAGAATGTTTGATATTCTTTTCCCAGTGCAACAAAAACTTTGCTGACACAGAAACAGATGTATTTAAGTGTTTTTGATTCAGGGTGACTGAAAAAATACATTAAAATTCACTTCTTTATTCACTATCTTGCCTGCTTTTCTAGCACCCAGGAGTCCCCAGAAGGGGAGAGAGTCAGCGATGCTGGCAAGAATATGTAATACACTCAGCTCATATGTCTATATATGTGCACTCATAAATAGGAATGCACAGTGTCAGTGGGGCTAATCAGCATCCAACCAGATACCTCAATTACTGATACTCATATTTTCAAAGAAGAAATGCTGCTTTTCATTTAACAGAACTTTGTCTCAAAATCCTGGCTGTTTCACCCAGTAAGATCATAGTGTAGTGTAGCATTGTACAGTATAATACAGATCAACTTTGTTGATTGGAGCAAACTGACAAACACACCAGCCTCTGGCAGCAAAGAAGTAGTTTTCCTTAAAGTTCTGTTGACTTCTGGGGTAATTTTCTGTAGCCAATTTTAATGGAATCTAAATTATTAAGTTATTCAGCTTTTTTTGAGAGACAAAGATGACATTCAGATTACTTCACATTTCATCACCCACCAACAGGTCACAGCCACAGCACGGAGTGGTTATGGTCATGAATTGGGTTAGTCACGACCTGTCTGAGCCCAGAGGAGGGTTAAGGACTGTAATGATGAACCCTACAGACTGCAACTAAGGGTGATGCCATCCCAAATGTGGTGTTATCCTTGAGACCTTCGTGCATATTCTCAGGCCCTGCTCTCAGAGCTTCAACCTGGCGGCCGCTGAAGTCAATGGAAGATTCCCCTCAAGTTCAGTGAACGCCAGAGGAATCTTTCTCATATCCTTTGCCATGTTTACATGTTAACTCGAGGTCACAGCAAATCCTTCCAAATGACTATGAATTAAAACAGTTGTTCTCAATCACCATCAATTTCAAATGTTTGAACTGACGAATATACGACTTCTAAACTTGCATCCGTACCATCACCCTTCTGTTTTTTGTCATCATTAAAGTAACGGCAATAAATACTGAGAAGAAAAATCATGTGTGTTCTTAATCCATACTGATTACTTGTTTTAGAATATCTGACTGAAATGCAAGCTTCGTTTGCATTTATGCAGATAAATGTTAAATGTTTAACTGCATTTAGCTGTTGATCCTTGAAATGTATAATTACACGCAAACACACACATTCACAAACAAAAATAATAAGACCTGAAATATTAATCATCTCACCTGCTGTGCCAAATCACCCTTTTATTTTGTTATCCATAAACAAAAGCACCTTTAGACAATGAGCTGTGTTCCCTTCATGGCGACGCTTGTGCAACCCAGTGAAAGCCAACATAATTAAAGGAAAAAATCGGTTTTGTTTGATAATCGGTTTGATTATCAAGCATGACGAATATCAGAAGAATTGATGTGGGTTTTGCACATCCATAACATAAATGCAATTTTTAAGTCATTGGGTTGCTTCTAAACCATCTTGTCTTAGTTTTACAACTGGTGGGTTTCCTTACTGTAAGTTTGCCCTGGATCCAGAAAATTTGATCCTAATTGGTAGGGAAAAAACATATGCCTTTGTATTTATTTTTTAAAATCTTCTCAGACCATCTGCAAGATAATGCTGCTCAGCTTTCTATCACCCTGGATGTAAACATTTCAGCAGGAGAAGGTGCTTGTGCTGTTTGAGGCACCTTCTGAACTCTGCTGAGCTTATCTTTTCTTTATAGATGAAACTTTGTTTATCTAAGATTTGAACACTGATTACAGGCCCCTGAGAAATAGGAGGCAGTTTTCAAAATGTTGTCAACTATAATTGGTTCCTGTCGAAAAATAAGTCCCTCAGAAAGGGAACAACTCAGAGGTATGGTCTTGTAGGAAAAGTGACCAAACATCTGCAATGATGCTGGAGTTTCCTTGTAAGAAAAGTCTCACGAGGGCTAGCAAGGTCGCCAATCTCATACTGCACATTTAGAGATGCACAGAAAAAACTGTGGGAATGAAACGTATCTTACCCCTTTCCTTCTTGTTTGTATGAAGGCATTAAAATTAACACTTATTAATGGAATCTGAAATATAATAGCCTAGCTGTCTTCCTGTTTCAGGAGGTGTTAGTGGTAGCAGAGAAGTCAAACTGCAGGATTGGCATTTTATTCTTATATCAGTGACTAAGCATCTGCTCCAAATCCCATTCAGTCTATGGCACTCTCATCTTTCAGTGGCCTCTGATTAAGGCCTCAAAAGACCATGAGAAGGATCACTTTTTGTACAGATTAAAGAAACAGGAATTTTAAAACTACATTTCTGCCTGAAAATGTTTTATTTCTCAATGTTAGAGATAAAATCTCATATTACTGACTGAAGACAGCTAGAATAAACCAGAACAACTTGTGTATTTACTTCAAGGACTTTCTGGCACTTTGCATAAAGCTGTGTTCACCTTTTCCTTTTGTATCTTTCCGCAGAAAGCAATTCTGCAAACACTACAAAACCGCAAATTTAATGTTAGGAGTTTCAAGGAAAGAAATAAAGAACAAAACCAGCAGCGTCTTTATGCCTCTATAAATGCATGGCACTCCTGCATTTTCAGTAGTGCATGACGTACAGTCCTCCAACTTAGAAAGCATACAGCACACTGGAAGAAAGACGAAGAAAAGACTGTTCACAGCTCGTTCTAAAATTAGAAACTGGCAGGTAGAAAGTTTAAAACAAAATAAAGGGATGTTCCTCACATGCTACAATTTGTAGGGCATGGGATCTTGTGGATACTTAAAAGATATATGAGCTCAAGAAATGCCAGTACTAATTTATCAAAACCAAGTCATTGAAAAGCATTAAACACAGAGATTCCACTCCTGGTTCAGGAAATCCCTGAACAACAAGTGCTGGAGCCTGGGAGACTAACTATATCACTAAGCACTGCTGCATGCTTGCCGCCTTATTCTCTTCCACTGGCATCCATTATGGGCCCTTGTGAGAACCGAGATACTGGGCTAAATGAGCCTTTGGTCTGAACAGATTTGACTGTTCTTATGAAATGAGGCAGAGAGAAATTAGGTAATTTAGCCAGGAAATCGATGCCAAAGCAAAAAGCTAATGTTCTAGTTCCTGAGCCTTGTCCAGTGCCATAAACAAAAGTATATAGTCCTGCCTCAAATCCTAGTAAAGCTAATGGCAGCTTAGCTTACCCAGCGCATGCAAAGCTGCGCACAATGTGCCAAGGAAAACTGGTAAGGATCACTTGTGATGGGGAGAGTGCATCAGCCTTTGTGCCCAGTTAGCCTTTAGTCTCCCTGTGATTCCCAAGGAATATCCCTGTTGGGTTCCCAATGCACGGACGAATTGCCATATGCAAATAGCCACTTGTTTTTCATTCCTTTGGATTTTACAAGAACTAGCAGCGAAAGTAAAAAAATCCCTCTCACAAATTACCAGCTCTAAAGCAACTTAATATTAATTAGCTAAACAATCATATAAACAAAAATTAAAAAGAAATAGGTCATTTAACTTAGAATAAAGATTAGATAATACATACCACACAATTTCACAGAGAGATAAGCTTGGGGTTTTTTTTTAAACTGACTTTTATGATTCAGATACAGTCAGTGGAGATTCACGTGACAATATTATTCTACAATGTTCCCATCACATCCAACACTTATTAAAATAATCTAATCTGTTTAAACATATTGGAGGGAAGAAGAGCCGATACATAATTATCTCTTTCCCGAAATTGTTCTTTGATTTGGTTTCAAGGTTTAAAGTTCCACCCAGTTTTTGTGTTAATAGCCAGCACTGATGTCACTAGGAGAAACAGAACGGAAGATAGAGGTGGAGGTTGAATTTGAAGATAAATTGAATAAAAACATTAGAAACCACTGGATAAGAAAAGCAAACAAACATCCAACAAGTCCACCTCTGGTTTCATAACTCTTCCTTGTTTCTTGATGTATCATAATATCCTTCCTTTGCCTTTTTAATCATACAAACTTACAGCTGTCTTTTTAAACATTTTTAGACTCAACTTCAAGTGCCTCACTTGATAGCATATGTCACACATTTCCTCTTCTTTTTGTGAAATGGCTTCAGATAGAATGGTTTAACCTGATTTTCCTGCTGTCTGGATTTTGTCTCTTGCTATTCAGAAGCCTCTTTCTATCCTAAATGTCATTAATTTTAAGTCATTTCATCAAATTTTGGTCACAGGTTTTAAATTCTGCACTGTTAATCTTCTTAACTAATATAAGAAGTTAAAAAATCATTTATTACAAATCGTACTGTGATGAGGATACGTGCCTACATAAAGCAGCTAAAGGGCAATAGAAGATTCTTGGTAGAAAATTAGCAAGTGTAAGCTGGAAACAGAAAATGAAGTGACAATAACAGGATGTAAAATAGACCACACTTGCTCTATCTTACAACGTCCAGATGCTTTTTTCTTTCTGCTGCACTCCTACCTTTCCACCACCTCTACCTTGCCTTCACATTAGTTTTTAGCCATTTATACTTGGACACACAGAAATAATTTTCAGTATGGGGATTTGATCTACTATCTTAGATGACAATGTCTAAGGAAGAACACCAAATGGTTCTAACAGACATACATGTGTGTGCTGTTACATTTCAAGGAGTCTGAAATTCAAATCTAAGTTTAAGAGCAGTACCTAAGGTCACATTTTTTCTTAAGGCTGGTGTGGATTGTTTTTAGCTGGATAATAATTTGCCTCAACTCTTGCACAATTAAATTGTATCTGAAATTTCATACTGCTTCCTGAGTTCCTTTCTTGGATTCAATTTGTATAATTTTATTCTTTCTAGTTCAGAGAAATGTACATCGATATCTGGGAACGTTTCTGAAATGTATTGCTTCTGAGCGATTGCCTCATTTTATTTTATTATTTTTATTTCATGGTCATGAACATCCCAGATATTATGATAGATGTGAAAGATAAGCACTATTTCTGAAGATGCGTAATTGTCTCCATTGACAAGGGGTAAGGCTGGATAACTATACCAGCTGACTATGTTTCAGGTGATTTAAATCAGGTAAAGTAACTTCTACCCTCTGAAATTAGACTGTAATCTAAGTCTAGAGGGAGTAAATTATCTAATACCAGGAAAGAGTAAAATACTGAAAGTCTCACATCCTCCAGCATACTTCCCTGTTACGATCTATTTATCTTTCTCGCTGTCATTTTTCCTCCATTTCATGACCCAGTGTTCCCTGGCACTACAAGAAACCCCAAATATCTCTCCCTTTCTCCTACAGAGTGTCCTGTCTATGGTGCTGCCTATGGACAGCTGCGACCGAAAAACAGGTTGTCCTTTTGAGGCATCTAAATGCAGAAAGATTTCACATTTTACTTTACTTTACCTATATAAGTAATCTCCCCCAAAACAATGAAATAATTTGCTTAAGTTCCTTCTGAATGGGGTTCTGAGGCTGCTTTTCATAAAAGCACCTTAGTGCACACATAAATGCATAAGTAATTAATGCCCAAATTTGACAGATTGGCATATAAAGCCTAATCCTAGCTCCAGAGAAATCGAAAAAATAGCTAGTGATCACAGTGCATGAGAGATTTGGTTTTAAAAACAACTTTAAAAAATAGGTGGCTCCCATATTCTTTCCATTTATCTCCAATCATTCATTGAAGTCTCTTGAAAAAACATTGCAATCTCATTTTAATGAAATCATTTGAAAATGCTATTTAGCTATATTTAACTATATTTAGCTATTGCATCTAAATTCAGCATTAAGTTTCATCCCTTCGTCTATGTAATGATAACGGTATTCATGCTCATTTTTATAGTTCTCCTCATCTCACCTCTTATCAGACAGCTAGTATATTTAAAATCCTCCTTACAGCAGGCACTAACCTTCACATCCAACCTTTATTTCCCTGCTTAACATATAGATGTTTACGACAGCATTGCTTCTGCTTTTTAGGCAGTCTTTGGGTGAGTTTTGTTGCAGTTTCTCATACCATCTTTTTCAAATTTTGCTTCAGTCTTGTCAGCCTGGAGGAGTCCAAGTGATTTAGAAGTAGTAGTCCCAAAAGAGAAAAAAGCAGGTACGGAAGCCTGAACTACTCATCGCGGTTATTTGACTACTGAAAGAAATACCCTTATTTTTTTTTTGGGTGGAAGATCAAAAACAGTCATTTTCCTAGACCACGAGAATAAATAAACAATGAGAATAAAAACCTGCTTGTACTATGATGTAGTTAATAGGCACCAATTTTGTCAGTAATGAATCTGGCCTGTAGTACCTAAAATTTGGAATTGACCAACATTACGAATTTTGAAATAAGGTACGCTCATTTGAAACAATTATTTTGTAGAAATTCTTAGAAAGCACTTGAAAAGACTGACATCCATTATAAATGATTACATCTTATTATTATTAACAGTTTTGATGTTTATTCTGAGGTACAATATTCAATTTTCTTTCAATTTTTTTTCCATTCATGGAAAGATTGAGGAGATGTTTCCTTTAAAAGTTTGGTTTTATTGTTTTTATAAATCCTTCCATCTTTATTTTCCTCAAAGAAAAATAGAGACAATTAGTTTTAATGGCATTTAGGTTCTTAAGAACCTCATTGAAAATGAGACTGAGGTTACTAAGCCAGATAACCACCCATTAAAATGGTGCCTTTGATGTCTAATTTACATTCTGCTATTTAGGCATGGAGATATGAAAATTCAAATTCAGGTAGCTAAATTTCAGGAGTAGATTAAAATTGTTTTTCTGGTATCTTAAGTTGAAAACCAAGGCAAGCACTTAAGCCTGTTTTTAAATATGGTCTCTGTTAAGGCACAATATGTAATCATGTACTCGTAAATCCATAAAAGCTATTGCAAATGGGATATTCTGACTCCAGACCAGTGAAAAACAGAAAGCCACCAATGAAAAAAGGTGCAATCCATTTTTGCTCCAGTTTAACTCGTGCAGTAATTTAAATCCCAGTTACCCCCAAAGGATATTACTTTGATCTGTTTGGGAAGTTTTATAAGGGTTAAGTCTGGATTTGTTTCTGACCATACTGCCTACTACCCAGACAGACAAATAAGAAAGGTGTTGCAGGGATAGCTGAAAAACCACAACTCTGTTCTTCTTATTTTTTTCACCAAAGGAATTTCTGGACCAGGATTTGATTCCTCTTACTCAGATGGCTAATGTGGCTCATGAGAGTAAGTCATGCTTCACGTAACGAAGATGTCATGCTTTCTGTAAGTAACTGAAATCTCCAGCTTTTCTTACTGTCTCCTACTATCTGTTTTAAACTATTTTCTTATTTATTATCTTTAATACCTCGTGACATATACTGATTGTAAAAATAATATCTAAGTCATTAAGTGTTACCTAAACTACTTGCTGCAATGTCAGCTAAAACAAATCACATTTTTTAAGGGATTCTATATCATCCTTCTACAAAAAATACCAGACATTTTCCTTTATTTTCTTTTAGCCTTCTCTTTAAGACTTTTATTTTGTGGTTCTGATATGTGACTGTTTTTATAGTGTCAGGGAAGTACCTTGAGTTAAAAAATTTATTGTGCTATAATCTTTGTACAGAGAGATTTAGCATTTCTGTATTAACTATCCTTTACACCGAAGTTTTACTATCTCTTCTCAAGGTAATCCTTTTTACAGTGGGTCATGGCTTTTCAATGTCTGCATGAAAACGCATTTGCACAAAGAAATAAAAGCCAAATTCACAAACCTACAAATGACAAGCAGTAAGGGCTTGTATTCCAGCTTGCTTTCCTGCAAAATCCTTTGAAAGGCTAAACAGCCTTTTCAGTGCAAGCACTAATCTGCAGACTTGTATCACTATGTTCGAGTGTAATGAGATTCCAGTAAACACATGCACTCCATGTCGACACACTGAGCTCAGATTAAGAGCAGCTTATTTTCAGTTACTTTCAGGCAGCTAAAACCAGACCTGAAATACTACTTTAACTGAAATGAGAATGCCTGTGCGGGGATTTGCACTACTTTAGTGAGACATTCACAAGTTTGCTTACGGACAAGGCTTAAGTCACGCAGAGAGCTCTTCCATGGTCAAAACTTCCACTGCCTTGTCCAAACTTTCCTTTCTTGGCTCCCTTTCTTGACTGAGGTTAAACAAAGTCAACTTTCCCCATTACTGTTCTATTTATCACCACCAATCTTTAAGAGAATACATAACTCTTGTACTCGTGCCTGAATCATTTATTATTCTATTATGCCTGTTGGAAGAATCTTTGTGGCCCTGTTCCATATTAAATGATGCCCAATCTTTCCATGTCCTAAACTCCGTATAAGTTTCACAGCTTTTTAGTTAGGAATCGAAATTCGTGATCTAGACTAAACTCTGCTGACTTCAAGGGATTTGTTCTTCAGTAAGTATTCCAGGAAAAGACCCTAGGTACAGCAGCAGTAGGCTGATGAAGACTTACTCTTTCATTACTCCCACACTTGAGTAATGAAACCAGATCCCCGTTTCTTATAACAAAAGATGATGAAATGCATAAACAGAAAGGTTTGTTAAAACAGAATAAAATAAATTGTTATTCAGGAAAAAGTAAATGAAGTTAAGCACCTCAACCAGCTATAATTAAATTGAATATGCCACCATGACTATTGTTGATATACCACCTTCATGACCACTGATGCTTAGCCAAACAGAAAATGAAACTTGGATCAAGTAAAGGGAAAAAACAACAGTGCTATTGCTCTGCCGTTTTTTGCTGTTTGACACATGGTTTGTATTGTAGGTGCACTCATATCCCTTATGAAACCCTTTGCAAGCTTGTAAATAAACGTTAGCTACAGAGAGTAATGTTGATTTATACAAATGGCAAAATGCTTTCAGGTTTTGTGTTGGTTCCATACTTCAAACAACCTAAAAGTATAGGATGAAATGATTAGAGAGTTACTGCTTTGAAAAAGTAATCAATGCCATTTGTTTTCTAATTACATGTTTACTGGTTCATAATTAAAAAAAAATAAATCATACCTCAGGGCAAAAGAACTCATTGGAATAGAGTCTTCCTCTCTCAGACTGTTTTTTTGTCCAATCCCCCTTCAAAAGCTGTTTCCAGGTCCAGAATCAGGCTGAATCAATCAGTATATATGCTTTTACTGTCCCCAGAAAGTAAAGATCTGTATTATCTGAGAAGCTGCAGCACAGAAAAAGGACCAATTCTTTGACAATCCCACTATTAAGACTTTTTTCTTTTTTTTTAACATTTACTTGTTATAATTTCGTGTAGGCTTGGCCCTTATCTGTGTAGAGGGTCTTTGAAGGGCATCTAAAGGTTATTCAGTGGACAGATAGCTCTGTCACTGCTATTTAGTGTGTCTGGGGATTTTTGGGGCCCTGAGACATGGGATCATTTTCACATGACAATGACTGAAGCCTCATCTTTCCAGAAATCTGAATTGCAGAGAGCAAAACCAATTAAGGCCAAATCACTTGGCCTCTGCAGAAGCCTGAGGACTGGAGAAGAACCCATAATATTGGTGTCATCCTCAACCAAAATGTGCAAGAGCTTTGCATATCACCGATAAGATGGTGCCACCACTGCTAATTATCTCACTGGCATAAAAACACATATCTTAGCATGAAAAAGGCAGATTTCTATCAAGAATTCTTCATCTTTCTTTTTCTTCTGCCAATACTTTCTGAGCTGTGCTGTGAGCAAAGATTTCTGCAGCATAAGACAGATTTTTTTTCTTTCTTTTTTTTCTGTTTTGTCAAAAGACATGATCAGGCAAAACATTTAAATAAGGTTAAACTTAAGGTATGTGAATAATGTCATTGCCTGGAGCAAGGCCAATGTTTCAAGAGGACAGCAGAGATCTGAACTTTACACCTTCTTGCTTACATATGCAAAGATCTCAGATGAATGATCTATTTATCTAGTGGATTGTTTCTCTTTAAACAAAGAAAAAAGCAGAATATACTGCGTATTTGTCACTGCCAGTTTGCATAATGTCAGCAAATTGTTTTTTAAGTCAAAATGTATGAGATGAGATTTCAATCCAGCATGGAAATGATGGGGAAAAAATAAATTTTTCTGATTTCTGTAGTGCTCAACTCTGTCACTGGTGTTGCCCATGTAATATTCCCACTTGAACGGGTAATGAGAAATGTTTATATCCAGATCAAGCCGCTTGCTCAACTTTCCTGGTGTGGTTTATATTAAATACAGAAGAAGGCAGCAAGCTAGTAATCCCTGAAAGCATCCTGCTGATGAGTCAGACTGAGCTGTTAGCAAAACTCTAGTTACTCGTTACTAGGTTTTTAACTCCATGTAGCAGAGAGGTGTGAAAAGGATCGAGTGAATTTTAGTACTTCTTTCATCCTGAGTGGTGCTACTTGAGCTTTGCACTCATGCAGCACATGGAACAGGACCATGACAATTTCGACATTCCATTTATCTTCAGCAATTTTGTCACTGTCCTTTTAAACCCAATAGCATAAGCATTATTTTAATTATAAGAACAACCACGACTGTTTTACGTTTAAAAACAAATGGGCTTAACTTCAACACCTCAGCTTTCTGCCACCAATCATATTATATATTTGTATGCCAGACATTCTGCACATAAAATAGATTACTACAAGGCTGATATTTAATTTGCTTAATTAATTTCATTGTGAAGGCATGTTTGAAGCCACATTACTGAAGGATTCCTCCAAGGTAACCATTTAACAGCTAAGTAACCTTTAATTACTGTGCTGTAATGATACACATCTAAGACAGATATTGTTATACTGTGACATCTGAGCACTTTAACCTAAAGGTAGTTATTAGCACTCCCATGCAAGATTCATTATGGATCATATTTCATTAATGGAGAGTATTGTGTTCTCATCTGATTATGTACTTGTGAATGGTTATTAATGTGTCTCCCTGAGTGTGACCATGTTGCAACTCAGAGGAATCCATAGATTTTCATAAATCAGGTAGCATTTCTTAACTAAAATATATGTAATCATACAAGACAAGTTATGTGACAGCTCTTCTGGAACTGTTTGATACAAATACTAAACAGGAAAAGAGTTGCTTAAGGATGGACAATGTATATAATTATGATTAGCCATGCAATATTTGAAAAAGAAAGAATTAAAATGCAAATTAATGCTGCACTGCAAGAATCCCTAGTTGTGATTTATATCACTACAGGTGAGAAGACAGTCCAGACTTGTAGATGACTGCAGATGTACACAAATTAGAATAGATTAGATGACATAGTAAGTCACCATCAATTCTAATAAGCATGAATTTATCATGATACATTTATTCATTCTGCACAATACCTCTTTTTATCTAAGTTTTCCAGTGGTGACTGTTTTTTCATCCAATGTGTTTCTCACATTCTTTTCTGACTCATTGAGCTAAAGAAAAACCACATTTTTAAAAACAAAGTTTCCTTCTGGGAACAAATAAGAATAACCATATGTGAATTGTCTACAGCAAATAATACAGAAGCTGAAGAGAAAGAAAAAAGCAGGTATTAGCTCGTCTTTGCTTGAGTTCCCAAGTAATGGTGCAAAGTTACTCACCCTTTTCCAATGAAATGAGTTGCTTAGGAAATAACTAATTTACTCAAAGTCCATAGAGGCATGAACGAGTCAGAGGCATGTATTTCATCTGAGTCAGGTCACAGTCACTAAATTATTTGTCTTACATAAATGAGGGAGAGGTGAAGGAAGGAACAGAAGGGCACAGTACATTTCCCTCACAGGAATGCTATCTGAGTGAAGACACAGAGATTCTGTATGGTTTATGCTGAGGAGCTCAAAGAGGAGCCAGCACATTTCCAAACAGGCTTACTGAGTGCCACAAACAGAAAGCAAGTTGTTACAAACTATGTAAGCTAGAACTGAGAATGAATAGAAGAGTAAATATTTTTTTTTCCCCAACTGACTTCAAGTGGGTTTATTCTTATATTTTTAGGAGAGAAAGAGTTGCTGTGATCACTTAGTCTGATTTCCAGCATCACACAAGCAGTAGGCATATGGGACAAGCACAAATATATAAAGCACTGCCTGTTTCAGTACTTTGCTTAATCTCCCACAGTGTTTCAGAAGTAAATTGATTAACTGTTCATGGCAAAAGATATATGGACTAATGTATAACGAACATAATTATTTACGCCTATGCACTGCTTTCATGTCTCTTATTTTTAGATAATTTTATGCACAGTCCCATGTTCTTTCCCTGCACAAAACACAATCTCTGTCTAAGCCATGACCCATTCCTAAAACTGGATTTTCTTCCTGCTGACAGGTACTATTGCAGCAATTAAGCACACATTACTGTAGTGGGCCTCATATTCACATAAAAGTATTGTTTAAAGAAAGATGAAGGATTTTCTCTCCTGTCAGACTTTTGAGATCTTGAAATACCTGATTGTAATCTATCTGTGTCATCTTATGCCAGCAAAGCATGTGATGCAAAAAGATGAAAGGTTGTATACTGATAAAAAAACATTTTCTTATCCCTGTAAAGGTATTTAGCAAAGTTAGAAGGTGACACAATGGTTAAACTGCATCTGCTCTTGTTTTGCAGAGATCCTGACTCTTGCAGTCATCTTCTCTGTGTGTATGGCATATATGGGATTAATTCTGATTTGCTTTCTTACATGGTTCAGTTTATTCTCTCTTTAAGAAGCAAAGTACTAATTACTAATGAAAGCATCAATACTTAGCACTATTTTCTTACTGAACTATGGAATAGTGGAATTTTATGATTTGAATGTACTTAGTAACAAATTTGAGACACTCTGTATAACACAGGGCAGAGAAGAAACAGTTTCAAAACCTTGCAAAGGCAAAGAGGCATCTGGAAAGTATTATGAAATCATTTTGACATAAATATAAGTCTGTACATAAAAATGGGGATGGTCAAGATAGCAAGAGAAGAACAATTATTTCCTGTTCCACCAGGCAACTGCTGGAAATACCTATGTACTGCTGTTTACACACAGAAATAGTAGCTTCACCTGCAGTTGCTCTGCTTTATATCAAAGGAGAAATCAGATTTAATCATTGTGGAGAAGCCAGTTTTGTCATGCCAAATGCAGCTGTTGATGAAAGAGAGATGTATAAGGAGCTTGGAAGCACACCAAGGAGGCCTCCCATTGTGGAAAGCCACTTTTTTTCCTTCCTGAATCAGTTTGAAAGATTGCTTTTAAATCCATGAGCATTCTCATCTTTCCTTTGGGGAAATGCCCCTTTTCTGGGAATTCTGAATGAGTGAGACGGCCAGAAGCAACGTAAAGAGCAGGTTTCTGGGAGAAGCTCAGCCATGAACTTCTCCATCTTTGCTGAGCAGCCTGCAAGGGCTGTACACAGCTTCACTGGGCCCCTTCCTGAGACGAACCACAGGCCAGTCACTGTGCTGATGTACCATTGAGCTCACACACTGTGAACACGCAGAAATGACAAATATTGAGTTGGTCTGAAAGTATGGAAATAGGCAGCGTTTCAGATTTGCATGTAACTTCCACGAGTTAAATATATCCTACAGCCTTTAAAAATCAGGCCTGAAAGGCACTTCACAACACATCAGCTCTCATAAAGCTTCAAACAAAGTCCAGTGAAGTTGGTTAACATCAACAGGCTCTCGGTTAGGTCCTCATGTCTGAATATTTAATATAACTCTGGTTAGTTTGCTGTTCTGCATTTCACAGCCCCACAGCCTGCATGTGGAGCATCACCCACAGCTAAAACCCGCTGCGTCGTGACCTTGGTTGTTTAAAGCCTATTTGACAAGATGTTTGTACTGAGCTACAAATACAATACAGTCACTTCCTTCAGCTGCAGAAATCACACTTAAAATGTGATTCTTCTTTGTGAGGTCAGTCCCTGTCAACTGGAGCTTTGTGACTTGGATCCCACAATGAATAATGTTGCTTTGATGCTGATCTATCCAAATCTGAGCTCGGCAACTCCTTCTTTCAGTTTTGCTTCCTCCTGCACCTCTAAATCAAGAAATAATTCTATTTATAAGTCATTTCCTCAATTAAGGTAGTCTATATTATAGTCTGGCTTTCCACTGTTTTTATTACATCGGTTTCCCAACAGATGGTGGTTTGTTATTTTATTTTTTTCTCCTCCATGTTGGTTGAGAGATCAAAGGATTCAGCCATACTTGTCTTTTGTTTCGGGAGGTGTGTGAATGAAATTTTGCATATGTTGCATGACTGTGAAGCTGAGTTAATGTTTTCAATTGTTACTCTAACAAGAGGCAAATGCTGAACTTCTGTGCTACTCGAAACAGTATGGGCTCTGTTGATGAACAAACATAATATTCCCACCCAGAATATTGGATCAACATCTTAATGTGATTGCCATCTCTCTTATAAGTACTATCTAAGTCTGCAATGAATTAGGAAAACTGTATCATCTCATGATAAAGTAAGGTAATGATGTGCCAGTGGGAATGTTTACATTATGGAAATAAATAATTCATCATAACATCCTTTAATTGATAGGAGAAATAATGAACATCCAAATGCAAACAGTGGGTGCATTTTCAGCTCCACTGGTAGCCATTGCTAAAATTAATTTTCTTGAAGCAGTCACAAAACTCTGAGTCATCACTCTAACAATGCTAGAAATTAATGTTTTTTTCTGTGACTACACAAATGAAGAGTGAACCTCAGTCTTAATTACACCAGTATAAGTCATAGAGAACTCCACTGTAGACAACTGGCACTAGGAAAAATCACCCCTCACTTAAAAAATAAAAAAGTCAGACCCAGATCCTTAGAGTGTCTTTGACTTGAATCACTCATTACCTGAGCATATTGAAAGCTACCCATGGTTTAAGGCATGGACTCACAAAGCAAGACATTGCATGTGGTATGAGTGAAAATCCACTCAACAGTTCTGCATGTGCGCGTGTGCGCGCTCCACTCCGCAAATTTACTTCCATGGAGGTCTCTTTCTATCTCACTCTTTTTTTTCTCTCCTCCAGCAGCATAAACAAAAGTTTTCCCACAGTTCTGAGACTCATTTCTTTGAACCTAATGAATATGTCGACTGGCTTTAGTTTCTTATTCATAGAAATCATTCAGCTGTGGCATACTGTATACAGTTCTCCACTGTAAGCAACAGCATTTCTCAGTCACAGAAGGCGAAAGCCATGTACGGTGAGGAAACAATGGTCTTCTCAGTTATCTCAGTGGAAGCGTGCTAGCGCATAGATTCCTCTCATTAGGAGACAGGGGGTTCAAATTTGACACTATCGTTCACACTGAACTCTTTCTGCACTGAGAAAAGCTAAAAAAATTCTGTATTCTAAAAAAATTCTGTATAAACAGTTACATTGTATGAGTTGTTTTTTTTTCAACAGCGGAGGAGAATATGCAGGATCTTGCTACTATCAAGCTTCATTTGTGTCATTGTATGTCTCTAGCAATCAGACCAGATCCACAGAAACACTGACACTCTCTACAGACCATATCCTTACCAGTTCTCTCTCATCTCAGGGAAGTTTTCAATTAAAACCAAACTGTAGAGTGCCAGAGCACCATGTGGAGAGTGACTTTCATTTACAATTTCTTTAAAGCATATGTATAAAGTAATATTAAAGTAATATGGTTCTGGAGTTGATTTTTTTTTTTCATTTAAGAATAAACTGGGAGGTCTGCCATAGCAATTTGGATATATTTATCAAGTCCTAAACAAAAGTTAGTTGCTGAATAGCTGAACTGATCAGACTTGAATAATAATAGGGGTTTCATTAGTGGTTTCTGCTGTGCAACAAATGGCCCTTGTGGTTGTAAATTCCATGTCTTTGTTCTGCTTCTCATCATATCTTATACCTCTCCTCTGTATGACTTACTAAAGAACTGTGCTTCCATTTTGCCTAAACCATTTAAGTCTGTAGACTGAGGAATAAAGGTGAAGAAATAAAATAATCAACCACACTGTTTTGACTTGTGATAGTTTAAAACTTGATTTCATTTCCTGCATGTAAATGTTGAACTTGTAAATCTCAGAGTGAACCTCAGACATAATTACTGACTTTCTGTCACTTTAGACATAAATAGATTCCAAATTGCTTAGGTGTAATTATGAAATATGCAAGGGCAGGACTGAATGCATTAAATGACAGCTGAAAACCTACGATGTTCACATTTCCTGTCAATGATTAAAGCACGACCCCTTTTCTAACTACTTTCCCCCCAAAAATGATATTTCTACTGCATCTGAATTTTAAGATACTGAGCCAGATCCTTGGCATGCATATGATTTGAAATAGTCTTATTCATACAAATATACATTTACGTTGGTAAATGGAAGATCAAATGGATCAGCTAGTTGTCAAATATTCAGCTGTCATAAAGGCACGTCCTTCTTAATTGACTATGTCAGGGTAATGAACACTAGCTGCAAATTTAAAGTATTATACTTTTAACTGTGTGGTTTACATCAAAAGTTTAGTATGCGTTATAATTTGTATGAGGAAATCGATTCTTATCTTGTTAAAATAAGACACTTGGGAAAAAAAATTCTTTCAAAATTTTTCTCTTCGGTATCTCACTTTGCTGAGAATGAAATACCTGTAGCCGCTGTGTAGACTTTCCCAACAATGAGGAGTAGGAAAGATGTCAGCCATTGCTGCCATATGTGCTATTCAGTTAAGAGGTTTACCCCATGAATTAAACTATTCCGACAGCTAAATTTTCACATAAAGCCTAATAGTCCTACTTTAAAGGATCTACTCTGGAATTAAATTTTGATTGGAATTATATTTTCGTTGGAGATGACAGGATGAAGTTTTGAAAAATCTGAGTTTTCCTAGTTTAAATTCTCTTTTAGCAAACAAGTTTACAAAACACAGTTGAAGTCAAAGGAGATCTGCAGCGTATTCGAAGACAGGCCTTCATAAATAATGGCATTTAACCATGAACCTAATTAATATTTGTTTACAAAGGGGTTTATGGAGTTTTTCAAAAAGTCTTTTAAATGGGAATCACGTTACCTTTTTTATGGTGACCTTCTACTTCTGTAACTTTATCACAAGATAATACCACATAACAAGAGGTGCCATTTGGGATGTAGCACTCAGCCTGTAAGAAATGCACACTTCTGCATGACGATGCTTAAAAGTGTGTAGAGCTTCCAACAACATATCCTGGGTTTCCTTACAGAAATATTTGTCAGACCTTACCAGAAAAAATGACTCGCTTAGGTTGTCTTATGAGAAAGGACTGTCATGTTCTCTGTCCCCTCCCTGTACTCCTCCTGTAAATATTGTCTTTGGGTCATTGGAAAGTCCCCATAGCATATCCCTTCCCAACCAATGACATAGTGAATTATGGCTTGGAAAAAGAATTACATGCTATAGATAACTACATATAACGGTATATAAAACTATGTACTACCAAAATGCTAGGAAGGTTTTAGCTATGCCAAGATTTATTCTTTTTAACAAGAGGAGGTAAATTGTACATGTGTGAAAAGCCTGACTTTATGCAAAGAGTTTTCACACAGGGTAGCCTGAGGGACTGGAAGTCGATGTCATGTGGAGCAGCAAGTGATGGTTTGCAGACCCAGCAGCCTTCAGAGGAATCAAACCCCTTTATTTTGTGATTTTGGCCACTGATCCTGTGAGATGCCTGCACAGATGTGTGCCTAACACTGACTATCCAGCTACCTGCCATCCTCCACAGACAAGAACATCAGTACAGCAAAAAGGGCCAGTACTGGGATTTAACAATATAGCAGAAATCATTATCCTGTTTTTTTATGAAACAAGGTGAAGTGTATCAGCCTTTAAACATCAAGTGATGGTTTGTGTTTTTTTTTCCCCATGGCAAAACTACCCAGAAGATTGAAATAAGTGCTTTGAAAGGTACTTACACTGTACATAAGTTAGAAATCTGGCTCTTCAGTTTTATTTTCATGTACTATAGTAACAGGATATCTAGTGGTTTGAAAGGTTAAAGCGTCTCTGAACTAAAATAGGCTGTTACAGCCTGTAAACTATATCTTCCTTTACTGGCATTTCTCTGAGACTATAGTGATGCTTAGAACTAGTATGTCACAAATAATAGTTCTATCACACAATTGTTATATCACAAATCAGAATAATTCTTTAATGGTATCCTTTTCCTTCACATTTTCTGTATATATTTGATAAGCATATAAATGCAACATAGAGGTATAATTAATTAGATGGAAAGTAAATTAGCATGAGGTGATTCTTAACTTAAAAAATCATTTGCTCAAATGTTTCACTTAAAAACCACAGGTCAGAATCTTAACTGATGTAAACTGACACAGCTCTGCTGTCTTCAGTGAAGTTAGGCCAATTTATGCCACATCTGCTACTACTGAAGTCAATGTTTCACCCTGAATTTTATATTAGATAATGAAACACAACATGTTTTCTACCAGCAGTAGCACTGGTCCTTCAAGTAATGTATTCCTTCAAAGTCATTCTCTTAGGAAAAAAACTGTTTTTCCATCACTATATGCGTATATATAATATATACAGACATATATACAGACAGACAAAAAAGATGCATAAATGCATCAGAACAGGAAGTCCATTACTTAGAAAATGCACTCTAGACCTCTTCTAACGTAAAGTACAGAAGGGATAAAAAAAAGTGGAAAGTATAATTCAGCAAAATTTTATGAGTTGAACCAAAGATTTTTAAAATACACAGAGTCCGGAAAAAGCAAATATGTTACAGGTGGTAGCATTATATAACTTCATATGCAATAACTTAATGTTTTATGTACATCATAAATCTGACCTAAATTTAGAGCTTCTTTATTGATTAAGAATGAGAAATAACCTGCAAGTAAAGTGATCCCAGATCTTTTAAGTTCATCCAGTTAAAAATGGGTTTTAATCTGTTGGACAATGACAAGAAATTTGGAATTAGGAGACAATAAAAGAAGCCGGGTTAGCTCTTCAGACAGCGTCTATTGATTTACCTCTGCTGACGAAGCCCTAATGTGTTCCTGCTGAGAATCTGGCAAACAATTTTGTACAGCTCTTGCAATGCCTGTCTGAGCGTTAAAAAAAGGGTTCTATAGGGCATTCTCTATACCTCCACCTGTACGTAAGGGTTAAGTAAATGGAAAATCCTGTTCCTTCCTAAACAGGACTGTTCCCTGCTGGTTCCCACAAACTACCCCAAAGGGAGCCCTGGGGAGAGGGAGCAGGGCTCCTTCCCCTGCTCAGGCATGCACAGGCAGGTGCATTCTGCATCCTGTTGTGATTTTCCAGTGGGTTTAATGCACCTCTGTGTCTCCCTGCAGTTGGATTTGTTCCCTTCAAGCACAGATCTGACTTGGGTAATTTTGCAACCGTTAAGTACAACATTCCTACACATCCAACCCTGTTTCCTCAGAAGTCAGAGGGAGCAGAACATAGCTTTACTAATTACTTTCTTATTTTGTCTGGTAATTGGTTTCTTGCATTCTATTGCCTTATGTGGAGAGAATGCCACATGTTGCTTAACCCCGGATCCCTAAAGCTGGTGTAAGTGTCTGTGTTAGGTCATCTCACCTAAACTCAGGCACGTACAATATAGACGTCTGCATATGAGCCAGTTTGCCCCATTCAGTGAAAGTACAAATATAGCCTCTCCAAGGGATGATCTCAAGCTTTAAATTAGGCTCTCCTCAGGTATTTTCTGCGTATACACATGCTACGTTCTGCCTAAATATGTTCTTTCCTGCTTACTCATGGCTTACGTGCTTAAGTCTATTCAAACATTAACTTTATTCTTCTCTCTTAAATACTGTGGTTATTCACTTACACATCTGGAATGAATTTAAGCAAAGATTAGTCTGCTTTACTCCTTAGACTGTGGTGTAATTCACAACATATTAGGTTGTATACATTTGTGCAGATCATTTTTAATCAGATGCACAGCATGCTGTTCATATCCTTTTACCTTTTTATTATTATTTCTGATACTGTACTTCATCAAACTCAATTAGACCTGCCTAGTTTCATCACTAGAAATGGTTTTCTTCAAGTATGGGAATGGGGCTGCGATACGCTGCTTCATATCGAAGAGATATTCAACAGATATAACAATTCATATTCCCATACTTTATGACTGTAATTTATTTCCTTTACCCAATCATAAAAATCGTACCAGGTTCCAGCCTCCTGCAGCCTGCTCCAGTTGCTTCCAGTGTCTCCCCTATTACTTGCCACTCTTTTCTTTAAATTTCACTTCTCCATCCTCTTCAGTTTGGCATACACTAATTTCCTCTCCTCCATCGGACTCAGGCAGGTGGGTTATATTCAGAGCTCACATAAACAAGCAATCATATTAGACAGTAGGTACATTCCCCGACTATTCCCCTAATCAGTTCACATTTACCTCTCTAAGTGCTTGAAAAATAAATAAGCAGATGGTGAAGCCGGTTAATTTTCCAGAAGTGTTGTGGCAGAAAATGAATCTTCAGGAAATGTTTTCGATGGCAATTTTTTAACTCAAAATCAACCGCTTGCCTTCACTTACACTTTTTCCCTTTTTTAGTATGCTAGGGAGGTATAAACTATGCACGATACAGAAGCAATGGCCCTTTGACACGTCCAGTGCTGCTGTCTGACATGACAACGTAAACCATCTGGCTCCCACAGACGCAGTGTGTCGGGGCGGGGGGGTTCATATTGTATCCCCCCCCGCTATTCTTGGAGCCTCTAATAGCTACTGCCAATCAAGCACCCTCCTCTTCCCCAGCTCCAGGAGGAGATGCACATTTGAAATTCCTGGCTAGGTGATACGGGCAGGCTCTAGCTGAGAGACAGACACAGGCCAGATTATTTTTCATTGCAAATCTAATAAATTCATTTATTCGTCTGATTTTCACCTTTGCAAGGGACAGGACCCAGGCTGACTGTTAGGTTTGTCAAAGCCTGAGAGGAGGTGAGTGCTGCTGCCTCCTGCCCGCCTCAATTTCTGTGCAGGGACAGACCTGGGCTGAGCAGGCAGTGACCCCTCCTGTATGACTGTCCGGAGGATACAAACACTCGTGCCATGGGACAAGCAGGTGAAGATGATTTCACTCAGAGCTGAAGTATGAAAAGGAAACCCAAAGCTAACAGTGTTTGAGGTAGTGCAGATAAACATGCTCCTGACCTCCCTGCTTTGCGAAGATGAGACCAAGGGTCAAGAGAATGATTCAGGCACACGGGGACTAACAAACTTTCTGTATAAATGACCAAAAATGCAACAATTTAGATTTTGTTGATAGCTAAGGACTGCTAAAAAGAAGCTAAAACAAACATCCTCTTTCACTCCTGGGCCAAACACATCATTCACTCAAGTATCTCAAAATCCAGAATGTTAAACCAAGGTTGGATCTTTCCTCTCATCTCTGATCATCCTTTCTATAAAACCTTGATAAAGTGTGTGTTAGTTTTATGGTACAATCATAAACCAGCCAAATGTAGAAGTAAATGACCTCATACCAGCTATCTCTCTGCAGATAGATTCTCTTGGCAGATAGCCAAGAATTGATTGACACACATCTTACGGAACTCGAGTTAATTAATATGTCTACCAATTCCCAAATGGATCTCAGGAAGCAGAGAATCTGTTTAATGCAGTAAGCAATGACATACTGTGTGTGGTCAAGAGACAATCACTAATTGCCAAGAATGCATTCTGGAATAAAGCATTAAAGAATATGAAAAAAAAAAACCCCAACCCCTTCTACTTTGCAGCTTCTTTACCCCTTCAAAACCTTATGCTTAGAACATTTTAAAGACTCATGTTTCAAATATCAAAAGACATTTTTATAGGGAGAAATGGTTCCCAGACTATAAAGTCAACACTTAGAAGGTCTGTTAAGTTTTCTACAAGAAGAAATTCAGATTTTTAAATATCTGAGTTGTCATTCACTTAACAATGATGTCTTTATTTTCAGGGAAATCTGCAAACCTGAATTGCAAAACCATAAGGTAACTTGAAAGAACTGTTCTTTGGAGATCACAGAAGCTGCAAGCAACACAACTATGGACTTGCCGGTAAAATATATCCATCAATTAAGCAAGTGACTGCTGAAAACACATCAAGAGCCTGGTTGCTAAACTGAAACAGTCCATGGAGCAATACTCAGGTAAGCCAGACTGAAAACAAAGTAGACTAATTTATATTACCTATTCATCTTAATAGAAACATAAAAGATTTGCCTTTCTGGAGAGAAAAAGGATTGAAATGGAGCACAGAAACAATCCAGTCAAATCTCCAGCCAGGAAAACCAGAATAGACCCATTGCTTTCTGTGAGTGATACTGTTTTTCACCAGGGAAGACCATACTTATGTATTTACTTATGACGATTGCTGACAAAACAGTACAAGAGCTACTGCAAGATTTCTGCAACACTAAGCAAAAATCAGCAAGCTGATTAAAAAAAAAATGGGGGGAAGAGAGAGGAAAAGTGATTTATTTTTCACTAAAAAGTAAGGAAACAAAACCTAGGTCACATATGAAAAACTGTCAGTGTGTTAGGACAAATCTGAGAAGTGAGATTTATGAATGTGTGACACGATTTTAATTCCCAGCTGGGAGAAAGCTGCCATGGTGTCAGACTGTACTGACTAGTAGGAGACTAGAGGACAGTTGGCCCCAAAATAAACACACAGGCTGAACTACCCCTCTTGTAGCTGGTATCTGTCCCAACCAAAAAAAAGAGAGTGCTTTTAACTTCATGAACCAGGCAGAATGGGCTTATTCATATTTATTTAAGCCCCTGGGCGAAAAGATGCTCTGTAGGGGAGAAAAGTACAGATTCTGCTGTGATTTATCAATCAGCACGTCAGCACCTGATTCAGGAGCAGGTCCTACCAGATCCCTTCACCGAGCCACAGAAACGAGCGAGAGTGCATTTTGGCAGGAAGACATCGTGGCTAAACACCAATAAAGATTAAAAAGAGGCAAAAAGAAAAATATTGTTTTAAGATAGTTTACCTCAGGATGGCTTCCAACTTCAATATAGGTGCAGACGGGATGAAAAGCCCCTGTTCCGCAAGCGTACAAGTGGGTTTGGTTGTAAGCCTTAAGCACCTTGATGAAATTAGCACATTCTCTCTGCAAAGAAAAGGGGAAAAAAAAATGTATCCACAAAGTTAATTCAGTGATTATGACTAATGGGAGCTCTTCTGTGTTAGGGATGTGTGGCTGAATGAGCAGATTTTAAAAGTGTGATCATTTCATGCTGTTTATAAGCTTGTTTATTGCTAAGCATTTAATAACTAGCCTGATTTAGGCTCTCATTTAAATATCTTTGGTTGTCATTTAATAAAGCATCCACCCCTGAAGAAAAGATTACACAAAAAAAAATTCCTAATTTTTGTTTCAGACATGCTGCATCTTTGTAATTTATGCTATTGCCATGTTTGTAAGACAAAACCCATTTATAGAAATGTGTCAGAATGAAATAACGAAGAAAAATGGACCAACTGTTTGCTTGTATTCAATTAAGTAACAATTAGAAGAAAGATGGGCCAGATGGAAGGAGTTGATGAAAAACAAATCATTGATACAACATTTCTAACAATAATATGAATACTGCCTCACCCCCCTTGTCTGTGTTTAGGGGCCAGTTTTACAAAGATGAATACATATGCTAAACTTTAATGAAATTACTGACAGCCCCTAGAATATAAGCTTTGCAAGACTTGGACTTTACATTTTCTACCTAAGTAAATTATCCATCCCAAGTAATTCCAGTTCTCAGCAATTAAAAACTTAATAGCAACACTAACAGTCCCTCGTAAAAATATTGACTGTTATCTGTTAACAAAAATGTCATTATTAATGCCTAATGTTATTAAAATGGAAATGTCTAACCCGATTGTCAAGTTTTTTTCTGTTTATTTAATATTTTTATTTCCATCAGGTCTAACAATGAAAAGAAATATGTTGATGCCTGTGAATCGGTCTACTGACACAATTACAAATAATGGATTTCAAATAGGAGAAAAATAAGAACATAGAAATAAAATAACCCTTTCCAGCAAAGTTTGTGTTTAAAATGAAGGAAACTTTTTAATGCATATTTGATGACTTTTGCGGTACAGCACTCAGCTGCACTTCTCCAAGTGGACCAGGGCCCACGGAAACACCACCTGAGCTACCGCCCTCACAGCAATCTCATTGACTGGCATCTTCCGTCTCTGTAACCTGCTTGCTAATTAAACCAGATACTCTCAAACACAAAATAATGTCTCTGCCAGGAAAATGCATGAGCAATTTGAGGCATGCCTTAGGCCACCACAGGGAAAAATAACGAACTTACAGAGATAAAATACTGATTCCCTGCCTTACACAAAGGACTGTACTGAAATGACATTGCTCTTCCAATGTTATTGTTTATTTCCATAACACATAATGGCAATGTATTAAAAAGAGCACCCAAAGAAAAGCATACAGAATCTTACTACTATGTCTTTGGCTTACTGCTGATAACTTAAGTTGGATTTCCAACTGAGATGAAAGAGAAAACATAGAGATAGTTAAGGTAATCCAACAGGAAATTGAAAGAAATAGAGATGGATGCTACCAGGGGTCTCTCTTAATTCTTTCCATTCTGACCTTTCTTAATAAAAACACACACAATTTCTGGTGCATATGTGTTCTTCCTCCCACACATGTATAAACATGAACATACATTTATTGTATGTATATGAATCCACAGACTGCTTTCCACTGTCACAGTGGTAGAGTACTAAGCAAATACCTGGCATAAATCATCAAAATTACAATGTATGTTTTGATTGTGTTTTTAATACTGTTGTCCTTTTTTTTCTTTTTAGTAAAAGAAATATGGGGAAAAACATGGAAGTGTGTTAATAATTCAATGCCTGCAAGAATAAAAATGGGCAAATACTGCAAATTCACATAATGTTAAAAATGAACAAAACTGAAATTGATCCTTGCGCAAACTCTGATATTCTGTGTTTCAGATGGAGCATCTGACTTTGACTCTACATATTCTAAAACTGACTAATGACTTGTGCATTATTAAATAATTTAGAATTTTCTCATTTAGGGTTGCATCTGGCCAAATCTAATTACAGCACTGTTTCAGTAGGACGGTGCTTTGCCTTGTCCGGTTTGATGTACCATGACTTAAAAAATGTCTTTGTCATCTACTACTATGGTTTGTTAAAGTTTATAAAAATTGCCTGCCTGAAGAACATGGAATGTTAGAGGCCAGTGGACGTGTACCTTTGCAAAATGCTCCAAGTACATGGGCTAGACCCACAGCCAGTGTGAATCGAAACAGATTGTGCTGATTTCAGAGGAGCTATTCTGATTTACAGCAACACGCCACCTGCGACTATATGCACTTGCTAAATGCGGTTCAGCTGCTTATCTATAATATACAGCAAGAAGGTATTAGCTAATACTTAAAAGGTGAGATGGAAAACCCTACTTAGTTTAGTGGCAGAGTCCTCTTTGATTTTTATGGATGGAAATTAAGAAAAATTCTATCATCAGCTTCACTGAATTATTCCAGATTAGCCTGGGGGTGGGGGATGGGGGGAATTAACTCTATCATAGCCATGTTTGAGCTTCAATTGTTCAGGATTGACAGTAGTGTAACTGCGTTAATATCAGTAGAGTTACTCCAGATTTACAATATATTTCCAAAAAAGCAGATTTGATTTATTCATCCGTGATTTTAAGATCTCCTTAATTCGTTGTACATGTTTTTTACCATAGATGTTTGAGAAATACACAACCTAGTTAAATAATGGGGAAGGTAAATACCTACAGCAGTAAACCTTTGACTATGACAAATAAATGTGTATAACTTTTAAAGTTTCCAGTCCAGTTCAGACTGCTCTTATAGCTTCCCTGTGTTTTACAGCTGCATAAAGGAACCATTAAGGTCTATTCAGTAAATTCTTATACACCTCCCTAACAGATTAGGTTTCTTTATATATTTTACATGATTGTAAAAAAATAAATAAAGAGGTGTATTAAACCACAATAAATGACATCAAAGTAAAGTTACAGTTCTGATTTAAGCCCTTGTCAACTCAGGAAGTTCAAAGTGAAGTTCCTGCCCTGCCTGGGAGACGGTGCTATTCTCCCTGGACCAAGAGCAACAGGCACATTGATTTCAATTGCAGGGCAATGAGATTCCTTCCCGTGTCTCATTGGGCTTATGTACAGCTGCACAGGTCCAGCATGATGTGTGCAACTGTTGCACCTTTGCGTTTGGTACTTTGAATTTAGCAAAAGTCTGCTTCATGATGGTGAATATTAGGTTTTCCCAGTTTACGTGACTCTGGGAAGGAAAAAGCTTCCCATAAATCTCTAACAACTTTAACAGCTTTGGCTGATTTGCTCAGACTCCAAATCTCAGCACACATGTATGCCGAAGATATTCTGATCAAGGAAAGCGCGTGTGCGTTGAGGTGACTTGGGTCCACCACTACATGAGATATGGGTGGCAGACTCTCATTTTCAGTCTCTGCTTCTGCGCTCCGAGGCTCCTACGATGGTACCTCCAGCTGTGAAACCTGGCAGACGGCTCTGCCGGTCCCCACACCGGTGGCTACATCAACTCGACTACAAAGCAACTCCCCAGCCCCCTTGGCTGGAAGCCTGGAATGACTTGGGTGTCTCCAACTGGGTTTGTCCCACTTGGCAGCAGCCTGTCCCCTTGCCAGAGCCCCGGGCCAGGGCTATATTGTTAGTGCGAAGCTCTGTGCCAGCAGAACCAGGCATTTCACTACACGATCTCAGAGTGTAAGGCACTGGAAAGGAGACAAAGACAACAAAAGAAATGTAGTATCTCGGTAAAATACAGCAGATGGGAGAAAATAACCACCGGAGGATGAGGAAGTAATCCAGAGCCAGAAGCTGTAAGGAACAAATTGTCAGGGAATTTAAACACTGCGTCTGCGTGTGAGTTCAGACCCCCAGCACCTTTGTATCCATTTTCACTTTCCCCAGGAAAGGGATGCTGTTTAAAGCGAACATATTCAGGACATATCCATACCCTTTGAGTATTGTTCTTTGTCAACTAAAACAGCCGAAGGAAGAAAACTAGGCTTCTAAAAATTATTTTCCAGGTGGAAATCAGGGTTTTTTTCATATGTGAAAGCATGGTGGTGTGGGAGTTTAAAATAATTTTAGCCTAATAATGTGAATGAAAATGAATGCAAGGTTTGCAAAGTTCTCTGTAGGCAGAAAAGTATTACTTGGATGGGTTACGAAAATAAATCTTAAAGAGAATCACTGGAATCACCACAGTAAATCATTATAAATTATTCCACCTAATAATTCTGTTTATTATAATGGACAGCCTAATATTCGGAAACTTTTCTTGTCTATATAAAGCCAAACACTGGTTTATGCCCTAAAGCTTGAGTTTATATATACATACAGCAGAAAGCATAAATGATTGCATATGGTACAGAAAGATTGAGGTAGATATTCTAAGAGAAAATTAGGTATGTCATGTGGGAGTTACTGCAGTCCTCAAAACTCCCATTCATTTATCTTGCCTACCCCTGGAGAGGATTAATCTTCATTTATATTTCAATAAATGGTATAAGGTTTCACCAAGAGCTGTAGGCTCTGCCTTTGGCCTTGTAAAGAAGCACCTCTATCTTAAAACCCAAGCAGCTAAGCCCCTACAGCATGTCTGAGACCTTTTAGCACAGCCCGTGAGGTCTTTCTCTGTCCTGACAGAGGGAACTTCTTTAGATAGATACTTTTTTATGTTTTTACAGTGCAACTGCTGGAAATGCTTCTGCAAACAGTCCTGTGATGGCATGAGTGCCAAAATCCTCCAAAACATGGCCAAAGAAGTGGTTCATGCCCAGTCCTGGCTTTGCCATACGCAGTGGCTGAAGCATGGACCCCAAACTTGGGGTTTTGTTTGTTTCTCTGTTTGTTTCTCTGTTTGAAGGAACTACAGGCTTTCCTGGCTTCGTTTGGCATATAAGGGCACAAGGACATCCAACTGAAGCCATTCTACCTTGCATAGAAGAGTTAAAGCTTCATTTGGCCACCTGGAGGGAACAGCGCCCCAGAAGTTTACTGGGCATTCCTGACTGAGAAAACGGTTTTAACTTCAGGTACATTATAGATGTTTACGCTTCCTTTAAACTTCACTGAGGAGGTTATGGGGTTCAGACACTCGGCTCCACGCTGACAGTTTATTGAAATGAAAGTGGCTAAAACCATTTGCATCATCCTATGGTACCGCAGACAAAGCACCAACCGCACTGCAAATTCTGCTGTACTAAACTCCTACTTGTAGAACAAGTTGAGAAATTATTATACTGTCACTTACATTCAGAGTGTGAATTAAAGTCAAATAGGTCCAGCATGTCTGGACAGAGATCTTAACTCTAAATTTCAATTCCAAATATTATATACTATGTATAAGGGCAGAGGGCCTGTCTTGAAGAGAAGATAAAGTGTTAATTAAGTTTTCCAGAAGGGCACCCACTATATGAAGATCAATATGTCTAACTTACTAAACAAACATACACATTTATTTTTTAAGAGTTTTCTAATATTTATATATCAAATTGATAGAAAGGCTTATGCAGAGAGAGATTAGCCTGCAAAAATAAATTACAAAGAAAATGTCTGCAACCAAAAGCATAGGAGCCAAATGCAGAAAGATTGAAAAACAAACACTACAGATATGTAACACTGATTAGGCTGTGTTATGCAGACTTTTCCCGGACAGTTACAAAAATAAAGTCCATCCATCTGTCAAAACATCTGCTCCGCATATGAAAATTAAACCAGAATTTAGGTGTTTTTTATGAGTTTCCAGTAATTATCTCTCTTCCAGAAGCCTGGAACTTACATCCTTCGATCTGGATTACTGATGCAGCAAAGACTTTTTAATGACATCTTTTTAAGTGGAAGTTAAAGGGTAAGTCCCTGTGACCAAAATCCAGATTTTTCTCCTTATTTTAAGAAAGTTGTTTCATTTTTTTTTAACCAGCATTGACGTCCATACTACTTCTCAGATATTACAGCAAATGCAAATGGCCAGATTATGCAGGGAAATAAGTAGAAATCCAAATAATCCATTACAGTATCATTAGCTTCAACAGTTTTTTGCTGATTTAATCCAGATAAGGATCAGACCCTGCAATACATTCTTCCTTTATTTCAGCCTTCCCACATAGCCAAGTGATTAAAATATCAGAAGGTTTTGTCTGAACTGGATGGACAAGGGGATTTATAACTATCGTCTAACAGCTGGACAAACAAAATAAATACGTGTTTTGTCTTTCAAATTAAAATGGATGGACAGTTTCCATATAAAGTCCCATGCATGAGTTTAATTAATATGTTTACCTTTTTTTTTTCTTCTTCTGTCCAATTAGCTGAATTCTCAAGTGACAAGGTCAGGGATATCCATGGAGAATAAGTAATCCCTGATATTACTGCTGTCATTCAAATTTATCACACTGCTGAAAGATGTTCCCGACTTATCAGGGAGCATTTTAACTTCTCTCTTTTGCTCGTGGGCTACTGCCAGCTGCGATCTATTCAGTCCGTATTGGCTAGGTATCTTTTTCAGCATGCAGCAGCATTGTTTCAAGGAAAAAACATCTGGAGTGTTAGTGCAATAAATATATGTGTGATTGCCGTGTACACAGATGATCGATTCTCAGCTTGATCCTGCAAACACTTTAGCATGTCAGTAAGCACATGCAAGGAAATCCTCTTCTGGGTGAGCTCTACGTAGCATATGCTTTCACAGTTCTTGCTGCGTGTGTGCAAGTTTTTGTAAAATGCAGTAAGATTATTTAAAAAATGTTGCTGGTTCCCTCTTTCTTAGAAAAGCACTTAGAAAAATATTGGTCAAAGAGCATAGTCTGCTTGAACAGGCCCAGAATAGGCAGGGAACGAAGCAAACTATTCCCGCCTTGTTAAAAAGCAATCATATTTTAAAATTTTATTTTATTGGAGTAAACTAGTTGGTAACACTGCTGCAAAACTACTGTGCTAAGTGCTGCATTGGCAGTAACAGGCAAATTGCTGAGTACCAGGAGCTTTGTACAAGCCCTAATGGGTGGGGAAATCATGTCTGGCACCTGTACTGGATGAGATAACCTTCCAGCCGAACCTGTAGAGGCAGGTGTATGATTTTAGAGCGGGGGAGGCCAGCTGGCATGAAAACATTTGCAGACTATGATTTATTACTGTGCACCCCTTGCAGTTTGGATCAATAACATCATTTCTACCCCTGTTTTGTCATTATTTTACCTTGCAATTAGCAGGATCAATGTTTTACAGTCCTACCCTCTGAACAAGAGTCGTTCTGCAGTGCTGAGTGAAGTTAGTTGAGCAGCTAAAGTATCAAGGCCTCTGTGACAGAAAGGGATTTCTATTAACTTAGTTCTTGGGTATTACATCCCCATTAGTCAAAGCCTTATAAGCAGTGTTTATCCTATAACACAAATCCAATATAAACCTTGAATATGTCTAGGCAAACAAGACACCTGGCCTCTTTATAAATCTGTTATTTTGTACTTGTCTTCCCACCTCAGAGCTTTCAAAAAGCTGACAGAACTTTAGATCCGGTGTCCTTTATATTGGACTGTGATCTGGAGGACTTGAGCCCTCTGGAGATGACAGGAATGACACTACTCTTAGGCACGGTGACCGCTGCCAACATTGCAGCGGAACCATTGATTAATTCCATATCTAGATTTTCCTCTGCTGTCAAGATGTGACATGAGAAATTTCAGACTGAAGGTACTGATGAGAGTTGATAAGATATTTTTGGTTGCCTAGTACAGCTTACTGTACTCCGGTTATCTTTCCAATTAAGTTATGCCTGTTATCTGTCTGATTTTTTGATATGACAAGAGTTCATGAGAATATTTAAAATGTATAATTTACTCAAGTTGCAGGATGTCTGCATGAATTTAAACCATAAAAGCATCAAGACAAGAAGAAAGAAGCCAAATAACACAGCATATGATAAAAAAAAAGCCACCGAAAAAAGCAGATATATCCTGATTCCTTCAAGCCACAAAACTGCATGCCATAGCAGCAAACAGTTGTATTTTCAGCACACTTGCAGAGCAGATGGAAAGCTCCTCGGGTTCTCTCCTTGTGTCAGTGAGGGTGAAACACAAAATGTCTCCCTGCCTGTCTACCTACCTACTTGCAAATCTGGTAGTCACTACTGCTGCTTGGTCATTTGGCCCAGAGTTTACACTAAGGCAGAGCATGGAGGTAGCTAAGCCAGGTGGGATACTCCCTCGGGTTTGTCCTGAAAACAGTCTTAAGCCATAAGCCATTAGAAGACGTCATTAGAAGCCACGCTTTAAAGATGCCTCCCTTGGCTGCACAGACTAAACACATCAGGCCTTCAAATCTTTGTCGTTAGCGCTAACCACCTGACCTAGCAATCTTAGGAAGTAAAATTTCTCCAAGTTTTTTCTGCATACAGTATGTTCAAATTGCAAGACATGTTTCCAGTCCTTAAATCTTCATTCAGCAGAGGCAGACAATAATTGTTCTGGACCTGTGAACATCTAGAGGGATGCCAAGAAAAAGCTGCAGCACTAAATACCTGATTTAATGACCATCTCATATTTCTGTACATCTGGTTAACGCATAGTTAGCAAGACAAAACAAAGTCTTTTGTGGATGCAGTCCAGCAAACAAGTGGGTTTTCAGGATTTTGCAGCCACAGCATGATTGTTGTACATTAAACCTTTCCATGAGTGTTAGCAAGCTTCCTTTATTTTGAATTGTTATGTTTTTCAGTAGTATGCACTTCCGACAGCACAGAATGAATTTATTTAAGGAACAGAAAAGTATTTCAGAAATAACTCAAAACATTGGGAAGCCCTGAGGTCAAGCAGAAGCCAGTTCTTTTCTGACCATAACTTTAAACTGAAATTGGTTTTGCTCTGTAGAGTAAACCTGTCCCACATTTCGGGCATGGCTTTATTAGCAAAGAAATGAACAATACTGCTTGGTTTCAGCTCAAGCAGTCTCACCAAGCCCAGCAGCAATTTAAGTTCCGACCACAGTCTAGATCTAAAGAGTCTCTCTCGTTTATCTCTTCTATCTGGGTGGGGTAATCACCTGTCTCCTGGAGAAATCAGATTACACCCCGCCTTTCCGAATAGGATCAACACCTGCTAATTGGGTGGAGTATTTCAGACAAACAGGTTGTCAAGCCTGTTGTAGACACATAAAGCACTTAGACTCCATATCAGTCAACTTGCCTTTATTCAGCATGTTACAGGCATATCCTGTAATGACTTCCACTCACAGCCACCCAAGAAAAATATACTCAAAACTTCTGTGCTGAAAGTGAACGTAAAACCATGAAGTGTTGAAAGGAAGCAAAAGACTGTTGCATCTATAAGGGACAGTTGCTTAGCAATACGTGTGCCTGTAAATAAACATACTCTGTAAGCTAGACTATGAAGTTACATGTGCCTTACTGTGGGAATCCGGAAATTTGTGTGTGGATATTAAACTATTTTGACACCACAGAGAGATGCTGAACAGAGAAACCCTTCAGTGACGGAAGCCTAAAATTCCCAGTCAGTAAAAATTTGGCACCAAAGTGAAATTTTTGAAATGAGAGTTTGCTAAGTGGTTTTGGGTGGGTTTTTTGTTAGGTTGGTTTTGGGGGTTGGATTTTTTTGTTGTTGCTGTTTGTTTGTTTGTTTTTTATATTCCTGATACATGTATAGTAACCTGAAGTTTTGGAAGATGTTAATTGGGAAGGAATTACCCAAGGGAAAAAGAGATCAATAGATGATTCGATTCAACACAGATCACATCACTCGAAGAAAAATAACAAACAAAAACCCCAAAAGCAAGAGAGAAAGAAATAGATTCTCCCTTTATTTACTGTTCTTACTTCTCTTGTTCTACCATCTTCAGAATACAAAACTTGCTCTACACTGAAAAAGTTTTTTTAAAGATCTTCTGTTGACATGAAGATGTGAAAACTGAACAAAGCATCAACTTCAATGGGAAATAACTGCATTTTATTTTGTAGGTTATTTTAAGAACTTTCCCTTTAACTAGTATTTAGTTCATTTACTTATTACAAAAGAAAAACGACAATATTTTAGACTGGCGTGCGGCAGGGCGGAATTTAGTAGACCTATTTTTGGTGTATGTAAGTAACAGGACTACAGAAAGAAAATTAGCTGTGGACTAATTTAATAGTGACATAGTGACCACAACTTGAATACAGAGGAACTGTGATATGGGATCTTTCAGAGCAGTTAATTTTTAAACTAGCCTTCCTTTTACTAAAGCAACAGAAAAAAACCACCCCAAAGAACTAAACCAAACCAAACCAGAAAAACCCCAGTCTGTTTGCTAAAATAGAAAGAATGTGAAGCAAATTCGGGGGGTGGGGGGTGGGGTGGGGTGGGGTGTGCGTGTAAGAAATAAAAGATGCGACTGGCACCAAGAGAAAGGCTTTTCTCTGACTTCATGAGCTTCACACTGAAGCCCTGAAAGAAAACTGGGACTAAACATATCGATCATTTTTACTAGTTATCCAGTTAATGTGTTTCTCTGGAAAGAAATGTACAAAGAATAAATTTACTCTGTCCATCTCGGGATGCGATAAATCATAACAAGGAATTACCCAATGTCATTTTGAAACAGCAATAACTGGTAACTCAGCCATAAATAAAATTAATTCTCAGACTTTGCCAAGGCCAAGCTAGGGCTCACAAGGAACATGTATTGACAAAAAATTAAACCCCATAATTTTGGGAATAATTTTTCCTTCATTTCTCCTTTACTTCCCCATTACTAAGTCTGTGACTTTGTATTTCATAAACAACAAAGAAAACATTTCTGCAAGACTGCATTAAATCTGATGAATATTAAGTTTCTTTCAGAGGCAAATTTCTATAGTCACACCTATAAACAGAAAAATCAGCCCAAATTTGGAAAATTAGCTTTCCCTTTGATGTGTATCAATTTGTTCCCCATATTCAAAGACTTAAATGACTTCCCATGATACATAAGTGGGTAAAATATGAAAATCTGAACAACTGCCAACTTAATTCTTCCTCTGGATAAGTACACAAGTTATTACCTTACAGTAACTGATTTGCCTTGGTCAGTTCATATAAAGAAATATATGCAAATGCCTAAATGAACACAAGCTGTAGGATCAAAATCTGAACTAAGAGCCATAAATGAGGCTTTATGCTGGTGGGTGTGTTGTGGGGGTCCATCCAAGAACTGGAGCTGGCACAACCAGAATTTCCTGGGGGCAGGGGGAATTCTGTTAGAGAGCTCCACAGGGCTTTGAAAGACTTCGTTATACTTCTTTTTTACCAAGCTCAGTTCACCTTTAAGTGAAGAGGTTGTAGGTTTGTTTTATTCACACACACCCCCCCAACCCCATCTGTCTTCCTCTTTTGTTTGTAGTCCATGCAAAGCAGTTTTACGCGGCAGCAATTTTAAAGCAGCACTCTACTTACAAAATGTCTCACTCTCTCGTCTCCCAAATGGTAAGAAATGCTTTGGTAGGAAATCATGCCCACATTAAAGATCACGGACAAGAGTAAGAAGTGAGCAGCCCTCGAGCTAATAAACCCAGCATATTAATTGGGACAGTTGATGATAGAGTTGAAAGGGATATGCAGTGACACTATTTGTCTTACAAATGGCTCAAAAGTCACATTTCTCCTTGTGATGGGCAATACTGAGAGTAAATTCTGTCCCTAACCTCATTGGATGTCCACTGCTTTGGATTTTTGCGCACTTTACCCCTTCCTGCTCCCAGGGGACACGCACCTTTCCCTTTTCCCCAGGCTGGATGGGGATCCTGAGTCTTTAGGCTCTGTTAAAGGATTTCAGTGCTGTGCTGGAGCCAGGGAGCCAGTAAGGAAATGGTGGTGAGGGTCGGTGATAGAAAAGCCAGAAATCTGGCCGCTAATGTCCTCCAAAGTAAGACCCTGACAGAAAGGGATGAACTTCTCTTTGGCACACCCAAAGGGCCAGAGGTAATTTGACCAGAAAAACTGTGCCTGTCAGATGACTTTAGAAGCAGGCTTTCTAGATCCAGTCAGCACTGTATATTTAATTTTCAGATTGTCTCTTCAGATCTTTGTTTACAATAACAGATGAAAAGAATTACTTTTACTTTCTGCCTCCATGTTCTTCTATTTTCCCTAAGGCAACAACAGTAATAAAATGACTTAAAGGGACTAGTACTCATTTATTGCCAACTTTGTTTTCCCAAAGTCTCACCAGATATGGCTGAGGGACACTTGCTAAGTTACACATGGCTTTTTCTTTTTTTTTCTTTTTCTTCTTTCTTCTTTTTCTTCTTTCTTTCCAAATGTAATCATTGCACACTGATGGATCTATAAGCCTATGGAATTGCTAATCTTCCTATGATTAGGGAGGGGCTGGAAAACTTTAAAGGAAGCATAAATCAAGATGGCATATGAACATTTTGGCTTAAATTAATTATCATAACAAATGAGATGGTGAATTAAATTACAGCCATGTGATCCTACCTGCATGAACCATAAACTCAACAATTAAGTGCCAGCCACACTTAAATGGAAAGAAGCATGCACAGAGTGTAGCTATGTCATGTATAGTGTAAAGAGCCTTGCTTCTTCTTAACTGGGAATAGGTTTCTGAGCTACAATGATTCCAAATTACCACCGAGAGAACTATCAAGTATAAAAAAGTGAATCACAGTTGAATTCAGGTAAGAGTTAATAACTAGATAAAATTTAATGGCCCAAATAGATGTCTATCTCCTACTAACTATAACACAGTCAGTGCTAACACTCACAAAATTGTGCTGATACACTTTAGCCGTTAAAGGAAATGACACAAAAGTGTATCTCTCTGTATGGACCTGTCTGCTCATGTGACAGAGCATATGTAGAAGCTTGCTGGTACCAAGTAAAAGTACTTGGTATTCTTTGAATCTGTTAGTATATCAACATTTAATTCTCACCAGAAACATCCAGGGAGTAGCTGATTTCATACAGCATGCGAAGTGTGTATAAGTATCTGTCATCATGTAGCTTGTCCTATGTGACTTTGTTAAAGTGCCCATTGAAATTCTAAAGATTTATACATGTCAAGGCCAGAAGGGACCATTTCAACAATTTAATTTGAGCTGGGATCCTTAAAAGTGGCTAAATAAATTAGATAGTCAAATCACACTTCAAAATAACATCCTAAGGTGCCCTTCAGAAACACATCTTTAAAGCTTTCAAGTCATAAAAATCTATCATACCCTTTAATAGGGATTCCTCTGATTGTGTACCATGTGAACTATTGCTATGGTGCCTCAGCCAAATCTAGTGCAGAGATGTATCGACTAAACAGCAGCCCAAACTTTTAAAACAATAGTAAATTAATAGTTTAAGGACTAGATGAGCTTTCCAGTCAAGAAGCTATCCCTACCCTATCCCTACCTGCAAAACTAACAAGTGTTTCTGGTAACTTTTGCAAATCACCCAAGCTTTGCTTTGCTGGTTTATGACATCCTAGGAATGTCAGAGTGGGACTGTAGCCACAGGTTTTTTTTTTCAGTTACCTATTATTTAACCCATATGTAATGCAGAGGTTGCCATGTGTTTATGCTGGGTCCCAGGTGCCTGTGAGATCTTAAAATCAAACTATCAAGGCTCACTAGTGAACGATATGACTAGCAGCATGTCTGTACTGTAAGTTCAGTATAAAAGCTAAGAAGTATTCTGTAGAGACTTTGTCTTCTTTGATCATTACCAAGGTCTGGTCAGGAATTGTGAGAAATATTCACAGGACTTACAGCAACCAGAATAGATCAAATGAGAGACTGAAGTCCAGAATAGCAAGAAATCCTCACAGAATTGCTCATTTAGTTGAATTACATAAGCAAATATCTTATTAGTTATTTATAGCCTTTAATTTTTCATGAACAATGTTACTTTGGTGCTTGTGATACGCCATACTAAGGAAATGGAAATATATTGTAATACGAAGTACTGCATGGGACAGTAATTAGGATTTTACTGGAAAAAAAATATCTGTATTTTGTGGGAAAGCGTAGCGGTTAACTTCTATCAGAGAAGTCCTGTTGCAAGTAAGTATTGCATGGCTGGGGGGAGGCTTTCAGCCTCTCTTCTCAGATTGCCCATACGAACAAAAAAAAGATCCGAAGCATACTTTAAAAGGTTTGTCTATCTATACAGTGAGAGAAGCTTAACTAATTAACATATACTAAGCCCTTTAAGAAACAGAAATGAAAATGACTGCCAACGGAACAAAGGGATATGAGGAGAGCGGGAACAGCCCAAGTCGGCCGCTCTCCTCAAATCCCACGTGGACTGTCCTGAGCTACAAACCTGCTGCGCCAGGACTGGCATGACTGACAGCGTCAGTACGAGGAATCCCTCTGAAGGAGTGAAAACGACAGTAAATTACCTCTTATAATTATGAGAGGAAATCTCGGAGGTCATAGCTGAGGTTAGCAGTGGGGCAGAGCCGGGGTTATTCTTGCGCTGCAGCTGCTGCGCTGCACCTGGCCTATTAGTGGGGACCTGCATTTTCAGCACGGACTTCCCCTGGAGATCAATAATTAAAAAAAAATTTTTAAAAAGGACCTTAACGTAGAAGTATAGACTGCCATGTGGAAAGTTTTGAACCATCACGAGTGAAGAATATCTAATATCTAAGCAGGGGTATGTGCTGAAAGCAATATTAAATCAAGCATGGTTTATATGCCACGTTATTTGTCCTCTATTTCTCTTGTTCCTTCTAATGAGAGTCTGTTGAGTTATTTTTATGGCCTTTATATTTCACACTCCCAAGGTACTGACAATAGCTTTAAGGAATAAATGAGGGAGGAATAAGTTTCTTAAATGATCTGTAATCTTTATCTGTAATTACAGTTAAAGCAGTTACAATAAATACTCTGTTTGTAATGCACTGTTTTATGGCAAGAACAGGTAGCTGTAAGTATCTAAAGGTGATGACCTGAACACACCAAGATATGTATTGCATCTTTCTAGTTGCCTTCTAAAACTGGACCCACATTACATACGACCTATGCATTTATTTATTTTTTTTTTATTTCTCACCTACACTTGTAGACAAGTCTAAAAATTAATAAAAGAAAGCAAAATCACCCCCAATGACCCATATAGGTGAAAAACATTTATGAAAACAAATTATCTGATTTTAGCAACATTGTGCTGTACTTCTGTTATCCTCAGTTTGGGCTGCATTGTGTCCCAAACGCAGTGCTCCTGTTCTGCCTTATTCTTTTCCACCAGCTCCTGGGAGCACCGCTTCTAATGCACAGGACCAGAGCAGGCACCTAATGTGCCACGGTCACACGCTACACTGGACTGTGGTATTGGCTTCACCTTTTACTCATGATCAGCAAACGTAGCTGCCCCAATATCATAGAAAACAAAAGAATCAAGGTGAATAAAACAGTTACAGTATAAATAGTCCTCTGAAGTTTACAGCAGTCAGAGAACGGGGACCTGAACTTCCCAGCTCACTCCAGAGTAATAGTGACTCCATTGACAATGAATGGATTGGAATCAGCCTAGTGCAATGTATAAAACATACTCTTTCTTACTATTGTGAATTTCTAACAATAATTATTAAAAAATTAAAGAGTATACTTTCATTCTAGGTGCTGAATCTATTATTAATTTTCTAGGTTTCAAACCCAGCTATAAAAAAAATCTACTTCATGCAATTTAATACTTAATATAAGAGCAAGTTGCAAGGTTAGTTAATTTCCTCAGACATTTAACACTAGCCTTAATTTTTTTAACCTTGAATATTAGATATTCTAGTCCTCACCTTGCAAAGTACTCCTGAAAGTTATTTGTGAATGTGAAGGTGGATCAATTTAAATGTAGTATTTCTATGTAATGAGATAGCCCGAGTATCTGGCACTTGAGCTGTCCCTTCACATATATAGCTTAGCCCATATTTCTTAGTTTTTACCTAATCCACCTCTACTGTTCCCAAATGGCTTTTTATGAAGACAACTGTCCTCTATGGCCTAGGTAAAGACTGATGAAACTATTTTTATTATGACCTAGGAAATTATTCAAATGGAGCTCTCTAGAGGCATATGGTTGGCATTATGAATATTTTACAGAATCATCTCTGAAAATCAGGCCAATAGCATATACACACGGGGCCAAGTTCCACTCTCAGTTATACCTTGGCAACCACAATGATTTCCCATTTGTCTATGCTATGCAAGTATTTGTTTGGCTTATTGCATACATGTATTTTTTATCTTTTTTTTCCCTTCTTCAGCCCTGTCTCATATTGTTCTTATAAAGAAGACAGTTATTATCAGTGTGGAATGATTATTATTTGGGGGCTACTGGCTACGTCTGTCCTACCTCGTAAATATAGGCGATAAGATGTACACAGGAATGAAGGAAAATGTACAGAAAATTATGCTTAGTGTAACAGTGTCTTTCCTGAGGCACCAAAACTGATGCAGAATGTTAAAACCTCTTTGACCTCAATCTTGCTATGAACTCCATGCAGGAAAGAGCTCAGGGAAACCCACTGACTCCAGTGAGATGCCACAAAGAGAAAGCACTTCTTGAAAGTCGCTGTAGGGTTGGGACCTGGAGCAGGGCAAAAATAGGCCAAAATACTATGTACCCTGAGATCAGGAGACTAGTATACAAGGGTTAATATTTCTCATTCTGATGTTTCTCCTCCCTTCTCTTTCTTGTTGACTCTTTTTTTGTTACATAAATTCTATTTCATTTGCATGATTTCCATTTATAAACTTAAACCTTTGGTCATAAAGACAAAATTTCATTATTTTGAATAAGAAGGTTGAGATAACTCAAGACTGAAGTTCTGATCAGATGTGTGACCTTACAAAGGTGGAAAAATACTTTAAGAATTAACACAATAAGACATAATAAAACATTTAGAATGTTTTATAAAAGGAAAAAAATGCTAAAAAGATTTGTACTTACCAGAATATCTTTTCCAGCCCACTTGCACTCATCCCTTCGGGAATGAGATACAGGCCAAACAATCTAAAGACAGAGAACAAAAATCACGTTGTGTTATTTCATGCTTCAATAATCACAAATTGCAGACCAAATGCTACAGAGTGTCTTTACCCTGTTTCCCTTTTCCCCATTCTTTTCCTTATTTCCTTTTCTTCCATAAAATTTTATGACAAATAAATGAAATTATAGGAACAAAGTAGGGATAATAGGAATCAGAGTAAAAACAATCTTGAAATATAGTCTGTATTGTGAATCTTAGCAGTGAATCCTGAATACTAACGATAAGAAGGTTGACTCTCCATTAAGTGACTGTTCTTCCACTGTTTTAAATCTGATGTAATGGAATGGAGACTGAAAGCAAAAAATTGCAGATACTTACTGACAATAAATCAGATCTATGTGAAATGCAACCTCATGTTAGAGCTACAGCATCAGAAATTAGGTGTTCGACTCTTCACTGTATCCACTAGTTCACTCTTTTACTAGATTTAGTTAATTAAATAATAAAAAAGAAGCCATGGTATTTGAAAAGAATCACACCAACAAAATAGAAATGTTTATGCTGTTCCTATAGAGCTGCCCTAACACAAGTAAACCTAAATCTAGGTTTACTGTAATGTTTGCTTAGCAGAAAATGGATCTCACCTCATACAGAGAAAATCCAGAGACCCTCACAGTCAATTATTCATGTTTTTTTGAAAAGCTTTTAGGAATTACATATAGAATAAAACATGATCTTCCCATAAAATGCCAGGCTATTCATTTGGGAGCCTCAGATAATGCAATATGAATGGCCATAAGTCTGGATTACAGCCTTGGTGTTCAATACAGTTTGTTGAAAGCAAGTAAAAGGCAAAGTATTTAAAAAAAAAAAAAAAGAAAAAAGAATTAATATGGATGACAGAATAGGTCGAAGGAGATGTTATATATTACATTTGAAAATACAGTTTGCAACCACGGTTTTAAATTCAAAATTTTCTTAAAACTTAATGAAATCCAAACAGAAATCGAACACCTTAAGTCTATAAAATGAGGCTGAAAATTTTATGAGCACATTCTCTCTCAAAGGATTCCTGCTACTTCCTGTTTCTATTCTCAGGTTAAAATGTGCAGAGACATGTGAAAATTAAAATTTACTAGGTTGAAAAACATTAACCAAACTTCTCAGGTCTCCCAAAAGGACCAGTTCAAGTTCAGTGCAAGTTTTGGGCAAAGATTTCTATATTACTCAAACCAATATTCTAATCCATAAAATGAATGACTAGATGTTCTTTCTCCTTATTCTCACAGCACAATATTTTCCTCTAATTTTGTTTAAAAATCAGCTAAATTGAACTGTTTTTAATAGCCCGGAAATTTGGCTTTTTGAGTTGTGCTCCTTTGGAGTCCTATGTTTCTATCAGCATTTAGACAGAAACCTTAGTTCTTTTTTATGTGGTGGAAACAACAACTGACGAAGCTTGAACTCAAGTGCAGCATTGGCTGCATTATAATTTTGATTGAAGTTTCTTTCATGACCTTCCAGTCTTTAATAAGCAGATCCCCAAATTCTTTAAGCCTTTTGTCCATTCTTAAATCTAAAGTCTAAATGGTAAGTCTGTTCTTCAAGTCTGTTGCCAACACTCAGTTCCATGTTAGCGACAGCAATTCTTTATTTAATGTAGTAATATTTGTATATAATTTTAAATAGCGTTCTAAAGGTATCTGAATACTTAAGTATGCAAGATACAATTCCTCCCATTCTGCAGAGCTGTTTTCTGCAATGGAAACACCTTCTTTCCTTTAATTATTCCAGATGTTTTGCACATTAAGCTATCAATCCCTCAGAGAATTCAAATAAATAGCTAGTTTCCTTTATAGCTGCTCTAAAGAGAATAGAAAAGAAAATACCCAGTTTTCCTTTTATCCTTTTTCCTTAGAGAATACAAATGAATAGCCTGTCTTCCCTCTGAACAGAAAACACAAGGTATTTATTGCTATCATCTTAGGAAGCTAATAGTCAAACAGGCAAAAGGTCAGGAACACCAAGAAAAAAACATCCCTGGGTATTGAAGCAATATATCTCTCATAAAAGGGTACTCTCTGGATTTTAAAATGTGCCATCAAAATACTTAAATATAACAAATCAAACCTCCATCCCCTCGTTTACCTTCTTAGTATTTTGTTTTATTAAAATAAATGAGAAATGAAATTATTTATTTAGACTCCAACAAAAGAACATCACTGAACTGTTTGTCAGCTTTTAATTCATTGCTAACTTTAACTGGAAAATTATACTCTCCATCAAGAATAGCAAGCTTTTATGGACCTATTCTTCTTTTATTAATACTGAATCTATTTTGGTTTGAAAGCAGCAGAACCAGAGTGCCTACAAGTGCTGGATTAAAGGAGAGAAATGAACTCTTGGACTCCCAAACAGCTTCTTTTTACCTGCAAACAAATGCAGAGTAATAAGGCCTTTTTGTGTAAACTGTCATAATAGATGTTTGGGGTTTTTTAGCAGTAAACATGAAAGTATGTCTTGTTTGGGAAATAGCTGGATTATTCACTTATCATTTACTTTTTCATAGTCTGAAAAAATCATTGTAGATTATACAGTCATAGGTTATAGGCTTATTATAAACTTCTCTTCATAGAGCCTGTAGACGTTTTTGTTGTAATAATATTTCTGACATCCAAACACTTACTATATAATCCATACAGTGCCCCATATAGTCTGAGTAATAACAGTTCTGCAACATTACAAGTAGATATTTATATTTACATTGTACAAAACATGAACGAAAGTACCTTTTGATATTCCTTGATGTTAACCAGGTTGAACGAAAATATGTGATCCTTTGCTCCAACGTACAGCCGACTCCGTTCTTCATCCAAGAGGAAAGTATGGTAACTGGAGCTATTAGCTAGTCCATTGAAATTGATTATATTGTTGGATTCCAACATTTCTGTAAGACAAAGGTAATACTTTCCTTGTTAATATGGTCAAATAAAATACAGACTTATGTTTTGACTTGTACAGATTTCATTTTTGGAATTTATATTTGTGGAGTAGAAACCAGTGAAAGCGCTAGGTACCTGGATCCATGAATGTTTTCATTTCAAGTACCCAAACCCAAACTGCTTGTGAGATTCAGCTCTACACAAACAAAGGTCAAAACATCAGTGAAATCAATTAAAATCCTGTAAAGGTGGTAAAATTCTATCCATGTAACTCATCAACTGTTGGACAAAGTTCAATTTTGTTCAATCAATGAGATTTACAAGGATAAACCTGAGCACGACCAGCCGATAAAAAACACATCTAAACACAAAATCTCCTGCTTCCAACATACAAAACTATTTCATACAGATCTGTACATTATGAGAAAGGGGATATGAATGATGATTTGATGAGATAAAATAACACATACAATCTACTCTTATGTGTATTATTATCTTCCCAGCTTACTGACACAAGCAGCATATTGTTCCCTTGCTTGGAACTATGTATTTATCCATCACAAGAATAAAACTAGAGAAGGTAATTTTGCTTCTGTTTAAATGCAAGAATAATTTTTTAGTTCTCATACTCCTCACAGAGCCATTGCACTTGCCAAGGACAAGATTTTAAGCACAAGGATCCACAGATTTCTCTTAGCTATTCACAAACATTAACAAAGACGTACGCATTTTCCTGAAACCACTTAAAAATATTTTTTCCGTACGATAATACAGACCGTATTAGTATAAACTTCCGTGAAAACACTCTTTCTTTATTCCTGTCTACCTACATTCATATTGGGACCAGAGCCAAACCATCTCTGTCATTTCAATGCATGTCTGCACTAGTAAGTCATCGAGAAGAAACTTTCCCTGTGATGACAAATCCTACACGGTTCAAGCCCCGACCTTGTGATGTACGGAGGCAAACACAGTTATAGGAGCAGGAGCAGTTCCGTCGATGCCAGTGCAGCTCCTCACACAGCACCCGTGAGGACAGATGAGAAAAGGAGCGAATACATCGGGATCCAAGGGCTGATGGTTAGAAGGCACAGCCAGACCTTCAGGCACCTAACATTTGTGTTAGCTCTGCCATATGTGCAAGCCAAGGACGTGTGTTGCTCCTCTCGAAACAGCTGCCAAATGGCTAGATGTCCAGGATTTGCCTAACAGTGCAGCTACCTGCTATGACTTTTTGGTTTTCAATAAGATCTCTCCCATTTTCTACCATTACTTCAATTGATGAGTGAGTGTAAGATAGCATCCTCTATATTGCTAAAAATCAAGGTGAAACTGTTGTTAAAAAAGAAGCTTCTGCTTAATTTTCTTTTTTCCTTTCCTTCTTTCCCCCCCCCCCCCCCTTCTTTTATTTTAATCAGAACAAGGAAGATGTTAGGTGGGGCTTTTTTGTACCTACGTAAAAGTGGTACTTATGATTTTACAGAATTCAATCACCTGCAGCTTAGTAGTCCTACAGATGTTAAACCTATTTTTTACATTCACTTATAACAGGTGGATTTTGAAGCAGGCTGATACTCTACAATAGCAAGAATTGGTAGGCAACATATTCAAGGAAGACAAAGATAACAATAAGAGTTGCATACCATTCAAGCTAGCTTTGCCCCAGTATTCTTTGCACTTATTTGGAAAAACTCTCACCAGCACCAAAAAGAGTTAATTTGTGTAGAAAAGTAGCAAAGTGTCAGAGCATATATTGTTCCTTATTCTATGTTTTTTCTGGCTAAATATAACTATACATTTGTATTACAGAATAATTTTTAAAACTTGTACTGTTCAAGACTTAAGTTCTCAATTTTTTAATTTTTTTTTTTAATGTAACAAGAAGAAATCAAATCACCCCAAGCAGTCTTGTCAAAATAATTCTTCTGGCTTCCTGCCAAGTTCTAGAATTTGACTGTATTGTCCTCCAGTTCACTTATTTGCATTTTGTTAGAGACTTTACTAATTCTCTTTACATTGTAATGACTGATTCAGATGTTGAATGTCGACTCGCTGAATAGTGAGTGATGCAGATGATGGATTGCTTAACTTGTCTTAGAACTCTCTTGGCTAGAAATGCTTTGCTGTCATCTGTATCTGATCATTTTTCTTATAGCTGTCAAAAACCTTTGTAATTTTTTTCATCTTTCTTGGTTTGAACTCACATAGGTATGATTCTGCCCTTTGTGACTGTGGCGTAAAGACAAGAGTCTGCTGAAGTCAATTTTACACAAATGTAAAACTGATATAAATGGAAATAAGATCAGTTAGGCACACAGCCACTTGGTTTAAAACAAGCCTGATATGATCTTGCTAATGTGGACTTCTAAATATTCACAACTACAGATGGTGATCAATGTTTTCTTTTCTTTCTAATATTCATGAAAAATGCCAGACCATAACATTGGAGTCTAAGGTTTATTATGGCCAAGAGTAAATTACATCATCATCTTCACTGTTCGTACGTCTCCACAGTATAAGTTAAAAGGACCAGGTGTAGCTGTGCAGGGAAATATATATCTTCCTTTTTTTTCTTTTCGTTTTCTGTGACTATTTAGAGTATGCAACAACATTAAAGGTAACACTGGTGGGGTTTTTGTGAACTTGTAATTTAAAATCAAACTAAAAGCTAAATCCCTGTTTTCTTCTCTAAGATTAGGACATTTCTGATGGGTTTTAATCCAGTATCTGTCGTATTGTCCCATTATTGACTTTTGCAGGAGGTGACCAGATTTCCAGGGTCTATTGCCCAAAAGATTAGGCCTAAGCATATTCCAAACAGTATATTTCAAACCATGTAAAATTGGGGATTCTCCTTATCAGGAATCAGGTTGAGAATATAGGTGGAGGAGAAAAATGTCATTTGGGTACTGATGATTCTCATTCACTACTAATTCGGTTAGGATTGAGCTACATCACACCTAAGAGGTGAAAACCTAAATAATCTCTGCAGTTCCTTTGCTGTTTATTCTCGCTTACATGTATTTCTCCAGTGATGAATATGGCTTCGTATGACATTCTGGAAATGGCTGTTGAAGAGCAAAACAATGACATTTGCACAATCAATACAAATTTAATATTCCACTTCCTCAAATTAATTAGTTTCAAAAAGTGTTTGCCATCCAGTGTCTTTTCAGTATCCAGCCAGTGACTATTGCTGGGAGAACGACAGAAAGAGCAGTGACAGGGCACACTCCCAGAAGGGCACTGATATCCATCAATTCTGTTAAGCGTCAGTCAGTCATGCTGGCAAGATACATGGCTGATCAGTGCTAAAATAAACCAAGATCTACAACAAAGATTGCATTGCAATGCCAAGAGGAAAATGATGAATGCCTTCAATAAGTCAATGAAATTAATAGTCTAATATGCATACCCTAATTCTTTTCCTTTTTTTGCTGCTGTTCTTATTAAAGATTGAGCATATCCATGACCTACGCAGACAGATAATGGTTGCCTGTACTTAAAGTAATTTTTTTACTTCCTTTATGCTTTGTCCAGTTATTTTTATTGCAAAGATGGTAACATTACTGCACCAAATGTTGCAGCCAAGTATCATTTCTTCAATAATTGCTCAGAGAGCATTTTCTTATTTGCATTTGACACATCCTCAGCTGTAGTCATGCCTGTTGTTTTGACCAGGAATTAATGAACCCTATAGAGCTAACCACTGCACATTATGACTGTAGTATTGTCTATAAAATGCTGTCTGAGGTAGACTTAGAGTGGGTGGTGATATTTTGAAGGTAATAAAGACTTCATAGCTTTTGTTATTGGTGCTTACTTCCCACAATTATTGAGTGTTGCAGGTGACCAAAAATAACGGTCTGAAATGCACCACATCTTTAAAAACATCATATTATAATGAATTTTCACTTGTGATGATCATTGAAACCAGTTGGAGGTTGAGTTTCTCAAGGTTTGTGGGCCAGATTCTCCTACTAACTACCTCACTTCAACTACCTTTAATTCACTGTCCTGACTTGCTTGCTCCATCTTATCCTCCTTTCTCTGCCAGTATCCAAGTTTGAAGTACTTGACTGTTTTCAATGTGCCTTTCTGTAGACTCTGCATGGCCTTTCTTCTATTAACTGATGTTTCTGTTGATCCAGTCTGACTTGTGTCAGAACATTCACTTTGCCAGACCAAGCTGGCAAATTTACAGAAGAAAACCAGTCCCTAACTCTTGCCTTCCTTTTAATACATGGTTATTTAATTTGCTAATGGAATCACAACTTAATAATATGTATACACACAGAGGGCCGAATTCCTGGAGTGAAATCCATGGAGATATGCATGCACAAGGAATGTAGATTTGGTTTATTTTTATGACACTTTTTTCATTAAAGAATAAGCCAGAAAACCACAGCTATAACTGAGATGAATACAGCCAGGCAGATCCTGAGGTTTGCTTTATCCATGGTTGGTATTCCACTGTAAACCTTGTTTTATGTCTGTGTTCCTTCAGTGGAGTTTGTCAAGAGGAGAACATAACAAAAGCAAACCATCTTTATTTTTTACTTATCTACGACCAGACTGTCTAATCCTAGTGAGAGAGAGTTTGTCTGTGTAACAAGTTAGAAAATTTGTGAGCTTTGGCCTGCGTTCCTGCACAGACTTCACAATAACATGCCAGCCAAGATTATTTTTGTTGATAAGGATCAAAGGGCCATATCAATTTCTAGAAAAATGAGAGGAAAGGTCTCCCAGTTTCCTCACTAGGATTCAGATCTGGCCCTGTCCCATTACTGGTGACTCCACAGAGTGACTGGATTCTACAGGGAGTTCTGCTCGTCATAACACGCTTGTGAACCAAATGAGTGGGTTGCTGGTTGCACAAAATTCTCGACCTTCATTCCTCTGCCAGCAACGATAAGATCTCACTCTGTATCTCCTAGCAGTAGATAAAAGATGAGTCAATGCGTATTATGCCATCAAACAGGGATTTTGCTGAATTGTGAGCAGTGCCTCCCACAACGTCATGCTAGAACATTTCCTTCTTCTCTCGCCAGGCTTTTACTTTGGCTAGAGTATCAGGTGGCCGCATGTTTGCACATGCATTTGTTGCTTACACAGATGCATATTGTGCCTGTTCTGTATATCAGCATGTATATCTGTCTAAATAATCCCGGGTATAAATTAGTCATTGCTCTTTGACTGATTATTTGCTGGATTCTAAGATAACTAATTCCACCGTGCAAGGAAAGAAGTGGATATTTTAACTTCCAACCTCTCCTGTAGCTTCCCCATTTTATCGCTCTGGGTGTAGATGGTGAAGTCTGCTCCTGTCAAACAGTTACGGAAAAGGCAGGGACTGGCGGGAAATCCAGACAGCTTCCTGCAAGGCATTAGCCAGCAGCGCTTATTTGGCAAAACCAGAGATACAAGCAGGGAGAAGGCATGAGATTTGTTGTGAGTCTCTTACCCATCCGAAAGAGACAACGGCTGCCATGCAGGCAGCGAGATGTTTCAGTGGGGTATTTCCATGTATTATAAAAGTTGACAGGGACTAACTCGGGTGGGTGCTTGTCAGGTGTCTGAAATCAGGTGACCCTGACCCAATTCCAAGTCTAATGCTTCGTAACATGGCCAACGGCCTGAAGGATAACTTCTTCCGCCCGCAGGATTTGACTACTTTATACCTCAATTACTTTCTTTCATCTACACCTCAGAAATCACTGGGACCTTAGGGTCTCACCCTTAGTGAGGAGGATCGTTCAGCTGCCCACTCTAAGAGAAAAATAAGAACCTTGCTAACATTCTATGATGTAATTCAAACTTCTACAAAGTAATTACTTTAAATAAAGGACAGCTAATTAAGCCATTGTTTAGCATTTCATCTGAGAAAAAAAAATAGAAAAAAATAATTGCAGAAACCTTTGTTTTGTTATGTCTTTCACTGGTCAGGCTATCAGTCTTTTAGTAACAGCCAAAATTTCCAAATTATTTTTAGCAATTAGCATTTGATTTCGTATTAAAAGCAGAAGAAAAAAGACACAGAAAATGAGCAAAAAAACCCTCAAAAACTTATGCTTTCACATAATTTTAGAATTACGCTGCTTGGGAATATCAGAAAGTGATCAGTTTTATCTGAAATGAAACAAAAAACAGGTTTATAAAGTGTATGAGATCACATAGTGCAATAAGTGTCTTATCCATTTTTAGAAATGTAAGAAAATTTTTGTAATCAGCACCTCTGGTTTTTTGCTACATTATGAGCCAGATAAACTTGAAACTACACAGCATTTGTTGTTGATGGCAATTCAGTGTTATTGTAATTTGAATGAGATAAATCACTGGGAGAAAAGGGAGGGTTATCTTATCAGTAATCAAAATACAATTGGAACAGAGCCTCTCACAGCTGTTCAATCAGTTCTAGCTTTCATCCTCTTCATCTACCTTATCATAACAGTTGCCAATCACCTGGTTCCACTGAACTCTACTAGAAGGAGCAAAAACCAGAACCATTTTCTTTGCTGTAAAACTTTTGTTTCTGAAAGAACATGTAGTTCCCTGAACTATGTTTTCATTACAATTTATCAATTAGAAGTAGCTAGGACAAGATATACAGTTTTTAGTGCACTCCTGATGTAAACCAAGCATTTTAAATGAAACACTCCTGCCTACCTTCCACTGCAGCAAAGAAAACTTGAGGGCCACGAGTATAGTTTGATTAAAACCAGATACTTGGAAAGAGGAATGTTGCACCAATGTTTTGTTTCAGTTGCACCGGCATAAGCGTGGGCTCCTTTGACTTCAAAATACTGATGCATATGTTTTTTATACTGTAAAACTGAGAGAAGATTTTAGCTCATTAATGTCAGCGCTATTTAGCTACATGACAGCCCTTAAAGTGTTCTTGATTTGAATAATTGAAGGGGTCACATGATATTTCAAAGACATAAAACATTTAGATTTCTAAAGCCAACCTGTTTTCCTTTTATTATTTACATTATTTGTCCTTTTTGTCTCTGAAAGTGAATCCAGATTATCCCTATTGCTCAGCTGTTTTCTTATAAAACATGAGAAATATTAACCTTTAAGCTAAACAAAGACTTGTAAAGCTTGATTTCATATCTTTGTAAAATTATTGTAACATCCCATATTATGAATTTGGCTTTGTAAGAAAGGTTATGTCACATATTTAACTGTGAACTTCACAGGCATTTAAGCACAACATTTTTACAAAATCACAGACAATAAATATTACCTATAGCATTCTTTTGTGTGTGATGAATCAGGCAGAAATATACGATGCTGAAAAGAGACCAGGATCTGGTTTTACTAAGCAGTTATCTGTCTAAGGAAAAATTTATCTAGCTTAAAACTTGAGTAAGTAACATCTTTGCTACCTCCAATTTGTACTGGTATAAGGAATGCACAGGAGAAAAATGGAAGTGATGCATCATAACACCGAGCCCCCAGCTATTAAGGGCAACATCTGTAACTCTCAAGGTTTTCTAAAATGTAGCAAAATAATATGGCAAAATACTGAGCTAGTGAGAATGGTTTCTAAACATGCTAATTCAAATAGTAGAAACACTGTAGGCACATAAACTCAGCCCTCTACTTTGGGTAATATATCCTTGGTGAGCTTGGTTAGCTCAACGTGGAACTGCATGACCCTAAATTGCACCATCTTCTGAGCTAGCACAGGTAAACAGCCAGCTAAATCCCACTCATTAAGTAGCTCAGCTATCAGATCTAGTTAGCAGTTCATCAGTTCTCAACCATTTGTATAATACTGCTGGAAAGTTAGTCTTCAACGAGCAGAACCTGTACTGGTTATCAAGAAAGTGAAATTGTGGGTAGTTGTCACTTCAAGGATTACCTTATCTATAAACAGTGCCATCCTGGTCTCATTAAATATCATATCACAGAGGCATGAACACCTTTTCAATGACTAACACCACAGACAGTTGTTTTCCCAGGGCACAAATATATTTCATTTGGCCAAGTGGGGACGAGACGGGAAGACTGCCACGTCCTATCCTCTGCATGTCCTATCGACATGTTTGGTCCAAGGGTAGCATGAAGCATAGCTTTTACTCACTGTCCCCCAAAAAAGCAAGATACAGATTTCCAATTTGTGAACTTTTTCTCCCAGAACTAAAGCAAAGCAGGAAAGGAACTCTTGGTCTATAGGCACACCTACTTGCTCAAAATATTGACTATGCTGCTGTATAGACACACCTGAGCTAGCTTGAAACTCACTCATGTACCTATATTGTCTAAAACCACTGGCTAAGAGGCCAGTAAAGATTAATTGATTTTGTTCCTCATCTAATTGTGCCTCAATGAAGCTGCATGTTGAATAACTAGGGTGTTACATCAGGCTAAGCAGGCAAGCTAATTTGAAGTTGGCTCAGGGGATATGACTATACTTTGTCATAACCATAACGATGAATTAAAGCCAGATATACTGAATGCAAAGACAAAATGTCTACATGCTCTTTTTTGGTATAATTTGAAAAGTTTTAGGTAAGTGTGTTTATTTTTAAAGTCAGTTCCTCTTCCAAAGAACTATTATTTCTGAAAAAATCTTCTCAGGTGAAAATAAAACTGTGTGGGTAATGTCAAAACCTGTCAAGATATTTGGGGACCATTAAGCAACAAGCTACTTAAAATACCATGATGTTTCAGTAAATTCCTTTCTGAAAAGCTGGCCTAGTGAGAAAGTCAGTTCATTTTTTTCTCATTCATTTAACAACATTATTCTTTATTCTAATCTCCTAACAATTGAAGCTGAAAGTCCAAAATCCAGTCAGCGTCTTTACAATACACATACCACAGACAATTAGGAGTCAGAAGGAGAAATACAGTCAATAAGCGTATTGCAGTTGCAGTTGTGATAAAAAAAAATCCTTCCTCATGCAAGTGTTTAGCTTTTTCAGGGCAAAAACTATTAAAGTTTTTTCTAACTCAAAGCAATTTTGGTTTCAGGTACCAAACCAACGTACTTCAAAAACAAGTGAGCTCATTCAAAAGAATTAATAGGTGCTAAGTTTGTTAGGGATATCAGGGGAAATTTTCAAAAAGCCCAGTGGTTCTGTTTTCAAGTGTGACTTTGGTATTTGACAACCAAGTTACCATTGACGTTTGGTGAGACTTACAGAGTAGGTTCATGAAGGATTTAGATGTCAAATTTGAGACAGTGTGAGACTGAGGGTGGCCTGCAGTGGGTCAGCCATCAGTGAGGGTGTGAACTATTTCACCGGCATAAGAGGCTGCAAGAGAGAGTGTCTTTCTACAGTTTAAAGTACCGTGATGTAGGGGAAAACCCAGCAGAGGCAGATTTGGTCTGAAATTAAACAAGTCCTTCTTTGACATATTTTTTTTTTTTTTTTAAATTACTGAGCTGAAAATATAAAAGTGCACAAATTATTTACTAAGGTGAATTAGTTAATATGCACACCAGCTTCCCTGAGAGTTTAGCTGCATATGTCAAACTGCAAAATAGAATAAGTAGGACTTGAGTTTTCAGAACTTCATGGACAGATTTATGATGGAAAATCCATTTGACCTGCTTCAGAAAAAGGTCTTTTTATGCTTGAAAATCATATATGAAACTCTTGTGTCTATCTAACAACTCTTCAAAGTCCTGTGATTAATAAGATGCAAATAGGGTAGTTCTGCTGTAGGTAAAACATTATATTTTATATAACAGCTGGCTTGGATGGACTGTGTCCAGATTTTCTTATATGGGTACAAATCAGTGACCTCATATTTTCAGTTTCAGACATAACTATCAACACTCCTTCTGTTAAAATTTGTTTTTGCAGAGTGGGATCCACCCTTCACTTTGATCACATATCCAGCACTTTGAGGAATTGTCTTTTCACATTAATCGAACAGATAAGTAAAATTCATGCTTGGATTTACACCCTTCTCTCTTCTGATAGCTCTTGTTTCTCCTAATCCACAGGGGAGGGTTTGGATGAATTTGGAAGGCCCTGACTGCAGTTAAACAGTCTGTGTAGCTCCCATACAGATACACACAACTCTGCTAACGCACTTCAATTGTAGCAAAATAAAGGAGCGACTTCTTCTAACCACTGACCCTCCTTGCACAGAATTTAGTGCCAAAATAGAGTAAGCGATGATGCCAAATTTTGCTCTTAATTTACCCTATTGAAAATCAATGGAGTTACACCACCAATAAAAGAATCTGATTGCTATGGGTCTGCAATATGTGGAATATATTTATTGCCCGTTACATTAAATATTGCTTCAAATTAGTTACATTATTTATCAAATGTTTCCAGCAGTGTCTACAATCTGTTAGGTTCGGTTCTGTACATCAGAAAGGAATTTCCAGTTCTTCCCTTCCATCCAAATGTCATAAACATAATCAATAATCACACAGAAGCAAAACCCCCAACGCCCTTTTTCAACTCAAAGTGAATTTTCACATGCTTAATGCTGCTCTATCAATCAAAGTTTTAAATTTCCTTCAGGTTACATGAACCAAACTAGTTCTACTCTCAATGTTTTTGTAATTATTACACACTCAAACAGGGAAGAGGAAATTTCTAATTAACCGCTAGATTAAAAATGGAAAATAAACCCTGAACACAATTTTTACATTAATTTTCTGGATTCTGGGCATATTCCAAAGGGGCTGGGAGGAGCGCATTTCTACGTAAAATTTCATGATATGCAAGCAAACTTTGAACTGTAATTCTGATAACACCAGGAAATTATAGTGTAAAGTGCTTTAACTAGTTTTAAAATCTCCCCAAAAATGTCTTAATCCACTTCACACAACACACAGTTAAACCATAGACATTCTTGACATGGGCTGTTGTAGACGGTAAAATTGTTTATAATTTCAAGGGGCAAAGTGATAAGATCAAGAAAAAGAAATCCTTAAAAGGCTATTCAATTTAGAGACACAGCCTCTAGCTCACCGAGATCCTGAAATTCAAATTGTAGGAGGCTTAGAGAGTATTCGGGGGAACTATCACTATCTGATTGACCTAAACCTACGATCTTCTCCTACTATGGAGAAACCCTATTATGGAAACCTCATATTATGTGTTTGCTTTGGCTGTTGTTGGAGACAGCATATTTCCCTCCCAGTCACGTGTGGATAAAAGTGCAGCCATGACTTGAGTCTTGAGAAGAAAAGTCAAGCAGCAAGACATGAAATGTAATTGATCAAAATAACCGCTGCCGCTCCCTTTTCAGCTGGACCACGCTCTGTGGCTGCCAACGGGGCCTCCCTGACCCAACCTCCTCCCCACTCTGTCTCCCCTCCACAAAGGCTTTGGGGCCTTCCTGGATGAGTGCAAGTATTTGCAAACAGCACCATTTCACATTGAGTGAATCCATCTTCTGTAACAGCGTTTCAACCTCTAATACCTTCTAAATACCTTTTGTTTTGAAATAACTTGTCCATATTTTAAGTGAACTTGTTCATCTTCTAAGTGAAGACCAAAAAGACCCACCAGCAATTTCCAGTAGAGATGGAAGAGGGAAAGTGAGTGGATTATCAGCACTCAGGTAGCACCTGCTGTCTGGCTGGGCTTAATGCATGACAAGATTTGGATTCGACTTTGTGGTGCTTGACCTCAGAGCACAAGTTCATTTGCTTAAAGACATGTCAATGTAAATATAGTTGGATTTGTTTGAACACCAAATCACCTGGTGCATCAGGCTCTATTTAGAGCAGCCTCAGAAGGGGATTCAAAGATAACTGAAAGTAATTTTAGGATGTTTTTACTCGCACGCTTGGCCAGTCCCACCTGACCCAGCTCGTAGCAGGTTCCTGGTGGATATGATCAGCTGAAATGGCCAAACTGCAGCATGTCCAGCCACATCTCCTCCCACCTTCTGCAGCAGATGTCAGTAAGAGAGAGGAGACATGCATACAAATTACAATTGAAAAAGTGAAAATACTGTTCCAAAAGTAACAAAAACACGCAGTAATTTGTTCAATGACATTAACTGGGAGGGGAAGGGGGGAAAGCTGGTGTGACTGCCTACCATGCTTCACATTGTTCCCAGCTAATTTCTTTTTAATTCATTTCTTCTCTTTTTTTACTAGCACAAGGGACATCTAGTCCACACCACTGATCCTAGGTGTCTCGTCAATCTAAATAAATGATAGTTTATTCATTGCATCGACACAATAGCATCCTTATCCTCAGTGTTAGCATCAGGTAGAAAGTTCAGTGGAATTTTGCATCAGGGAAGAGAAATAATGAAAGTTTTATGTTCCTGAGGCTCCAGTGGAATATCAATGAGAATCAGTATATCATTATTTGCTCAAGCCACAGAAACTGCACTTTTCTTACCAAGACAGAGATCAGGGACCACATTCATATCATTTACTTTGGGTCCCTGTCAGAACAGAAGCCTTTGGAGGATAAACCATAGACTGAAGGTATTAATGAAATGGCCCAGGCACACTGAAATGGAAAGCAGGGTTTGCCTTCTTTTCTCTATTATGCAAAATGAGAATTACCAAAATGTAAAAATTTCTGCAAAAGGTACTGCAAATTTTAATTTAGTTCATTGTTTCACACTCCACATTTCTTTGCACTTTGAGTGATTTAAAACAGGACAATTTTTCACCTGAATTCAGGAAACTTTCCCCATTGGCACTGAATTGCCACGGCTGCACAATGAGTTTAATGAACTGCTTACGCAGGTTGTGTAGCTTCAGTGTAAGTTTGGTTTATGTAAAGGACACATTAAAAATTGGAATGCTTTGGGGGAAAAGGCAGGGCACTTTCCACTTACCCTTCCAGACCCAATGATATTATTCATTCTCAGCAGCTCCACTGGTTACTCTGCTAATTTCCCCCCAAAAGAATGCTCCTTTGGGTGCAATATTCAAGTGTATATGTATGTCAACTGCCGCACAGGCTTCCAAATGCCCACACTGATCCAAGATACCATGAGTCACTGTTGACAGATGAGGAACATTCACACAAAACCCCCGCTGAAAGTTAAAGGAGAACTCACATTTTTCCTGGATGGTCACACACTAACACGTTGTGGTTAATAGTATACTCCAGAGATTTGCCAAAAAAAATTTAAAAATAATATTTTGAAGTTGCAATTCACCTAAAATTGAACAGGACACTGATTCAGCGTTTCCAAATTAAAGCAACACTGGGTGGTTCCAAATAAGTTCTAAAGAGACAGATTTCAGCTGATAGAAATTGGTATAACTGCACTGCTCTGTCGCTTTAGGTAAACCCAAATTAATTTACAGCAGATGTGGATATAACTTAAAGTCTTAAAGTGAAGCGTACTAAGTGTGTCTCTAAAACTCCTTATAGTCTAGCAGGATTTTGATTAAATCTGGAATAAACTAACATCACAATAAAGTATCTACATGTTTATAATGTTTGAAGACTAAGAAATACCCAAGAAAAACATTACAAAGCAGCATCATGACATTTTTTTGCAGATTACATTCATACCTCTAAAATAGCTGGGGAAATGACTTGTCCTGATGATGAAGAGGTTTCCTATTGACACATACATATTGGAAAATCTTCAAGAATGGATATCCGACAGTCTTGAAATCAGTGAATCCTGAGCCTCCGCGGATCATTACCAATCAGCGTACAACCAATGCACTGCTTTTTCCAAAGTTAAACTTTTCCAAAGTTTTCAAAAGTTATTGTAACCATTTCTGTTTCCTGTACTGTCAAATAAATATTCAAGATAAAGTACTTTGTGGGTTTTTTTATTTTTTCCTTAAACAAATGTAATTCCAGCAGCAGCTGACATGGCTTCTAATACAATGGCAAACATTTGGGTTTATTTCTAGCTAGGCTAGTTATGAAAGGCGTCAGGGTAGATGTGTTTTCTTTTTGTAGCCATTAATACTAATTTGACCTACTGGGGAAACAATTTCAAAATGTCAACATTTGCATGCCTGAACCCTGCTATGAACTAAAGGGATTCATGTGCAGAGGTCCTGCCTCAAGCTGTGACACACTACTTACCTCCTCAGAGGGAGTTAATACATTAATTTGAACAAATGAAATTAGAACAGCCAACTCTCCACGGTGGTCAGAGGAAAAGTACCCTGACCATACTGGCTGACTGACTGCACTTTAAGAGGAATATTGCTTAATTAAACTGTAGTACAGCAGCTGAGTAAGGAGTGCATAAACACCCCACAAAAGCGAAGGTCTTCAGGCTTGGAGCTATATATGAATACCCAGTTCCTTAAAAAGAAAGTTACCGTTGCCCTGTTTAGAAGTATAAGCTTTGAGATTTAAGACAATAATTTACACATTTGCTGCATATGTTGGTTTCTGCAGATGTAGATTCCAGAAAGCACTCCTGAGATTCAGATGCTAACAAGTTTGAACAAAAATGTGGTAGAAAGGTCCGCAAGTTGAGGAAGCTTGCATCTGCTCCACTGCTTAGTTCAACCAGTTCACGACCCTTGAGGTCTAATCCAAAGCCAAGCAAAGGCAGTGGGATTTCACTGATTGTGCTGAAAACTGAATCAAGCCAATGGATTAAGGGTACAGTTCCTACAGGACCTGTGTTTTCAGGAACTTCCTCCAAAACATTTACCCTTATAACCTCAGAAACATTTTTTTAAAAAGTATGCACTTTAAGCTAAAACACAGGGTCCTGACGGATGTCACTAGGTAACGCTCTTATGCACAGTGCTCCAAATACATTTCTTATCTTGTGATTAAATGTTCAATCTGACATGCTTTGCAGCGATCTCCATAGGGGAAATAGCAGCAGCGGGAGTTTTCTATTTTGCCTTAGTCTAACTCATGTGAGTTGAGAGTGGTTTTTGGAAAGTGGGATTTGGTGTTGGTTCATGCATGTTATATGCATGTCCCACTGTCTCCCACAATATTCGAGAACTCTTTTTCAGAATAGTATTAAAATAATGGATAGTATGCACTACCCCTAACTTGGATATATGATCTGGGCCAAAGTTTTAGTTATGTCATGAAGCAGTTTGCCTAAAATAAGTGTTATGTAGGTCAGTGGAAGTTGTGAGGCGCCCCTGAGGATCTCCACAAGTCTGCCTGAATTTAAGAACCTAAATTAAATTAATCAAATCCCATTTCATTCTGCAAAAGATATCAACATTAAACTGGACTGCAGTTTTTTAATTGCAGGTATTCATTAATTGTCATGACAGATTAATATGTATATTTTTTGTATGTTATCTGTACTTTGTTCAGTGTGAAGAAAGGATGGAGGGTCAAATTTATCTTTCCTTTTGAGCTCTTTCAGCATTTGCCCTAACGACTACATAGCCTTCAAATGCTGGTCTGGAAGAGACAATTATTAAATTACTTTTCATCTTTCCTAAGGCAAAAATCTGAGTCAGAACCATGACTCAATGGAAGAGAAGCCATTATGATTCCTAATGTATGTAGACACAGGAAGAAAGAACAAAAAAAAGTAGCCTAAAATAATAGGCATTCGATTTGGCTCAACACACCCTGATCTTTGAGAATATTTAGCATGATGAGACACATGATTTCAAACCACAATCCCACACTCTGCCAAGTGCAGAAATATGCCCGTGGAGGGAAGGCAGCTAGATAGCCAGAAAAATTACAAACTCTCAGTCAGTGACCATCTAGCACACAGCGCACAAGAACGATAAAGCAGCAAGATAATAGTTTAGGCATCCAGGAGAGGTACCAGGTACCTTACCCTAAATGAAGTAGGGGTGTTATACACAACATGCACCTCTGGTCTCACCTTGCTGCTTTACCCAGCGTCATCCTGTGCATCAAGGGAAGCAGAAGTCCCTTAGAAATTGCAGACAAAAATTGTGTAATCAAAGGTTGCACGGGACTGTTGCAGTTCCAATATAAAACAGGCTGCTGGATCCTGTGAGGAGACCAAGGGTTCCCCTCTGGAATTCAGACCCAGCGGTAGTGGTAGTCCAGGCTTTATACCACAGATTTGCATCCAGAAGTGATTTTGTTGGCCAAAAAAATCCAAATAGAAAGAAGCAGGACGCTCAGCATGTAAACTTTCAGTCCAAACTATTATAGGTTATGAGAAACTAAAACCATTGATTTACTACGGGAAGTACCAGGCACATTTAATTAGGGTTCAAATAACAAGGCATTTACTATGAAGAAGTGTATGACTTTTTCTAGTCTTGAAACTTAGTACACACTCAACTCCTACTGAAGTTAACAGCATTTAACTTCTGATTTAGATTATATACACTAAAATGTTTCTGTAAATCCGGAATATAGAATGTTTTATAATTAGGTGAAGATACTCCACATTTCACTGTGGCATAAAAGCAAGCGAAATGGACAACCTGCAGTTTCCTCACATCGGAAGCCTCCGTATCTGCATGCACATCCTAATCCCTGTATAATCCTGAGTGGTTTACCTCTTAAAATAAACAGACTCTACCTTATGTCCTTACTGGATTACTGTGAGTAGGATGTTTACATAAAGGATATAGCTAAGTATTCACTGAACATAACAAGAGTGCAATTCATTCCCATGCATTAGAGCCCATTATAATTTGGTGGCTATATTTAAATAAACCAACATTTAACTATGCCAGCAATTACTATCTAATGTTAATACTCTAATTGTGTCCAATCCTTCCCCTCCAGAGTTTGATTCATTGAAATGTTTATCTGCACTACCACTACCCGTAGAGTGTAAATATGAGTACGAGCATTTTGTGTGAGAGAAAGCAAGCATAATTTATTGTCCAGGTATATTAGACACCAATTTAGTAAACATTAGTATTTTCACAGCTAATAACACTAATTACACTGTGCTTTACCCTTCATGCAAAGATCTAGCCACACTCTAATAAACAATAGGACTTGAGTCTCACTCTCAATAATTTATTTAGGTAGCGCAGGAGTGTTCCAAAACGGAAATAAATGTTTTAAAGCTTCTTTGTACTATCCTAATTGTGGAATACCTTCATGACGTGAAGCAAAAAATCCTGAAGTCGTGCTGAACTGAACTGTGGGGAACCGCAATGCTGAGTGCCATTTCGGGCTGACACAGCATCACGAGACTGGAACTTACTGTGCCTGAGCAAGTAATGTCTGTGGAAAAGAGATGGCTAGAGGGTGATCTAATTATTGTCTTCAATTACCTGTTGGGGGATTACAAAGAAGAGAGAACCAGACTTGCCACAGGTGCAAGGTGAAAGGACAAGAGGTAACATGGACAAGTAGCAACAGGGAAATACTGAATGGGATATAAAGAAAAAAGTTTTAACTGGAACAATAACCAGAGAGGTTATGGAGCCTCTGTCCTTGGAAATCTTCAAAACTTGACTGAATCAGACAAAAACTCCCCCTGAGCTAATTCTGAATATAGTCTTGATTTGAGTAGGAGGTTGAATAAGTCCCTTCCAATCATAATTTTTTTCCCCTATGAATTAAGTGTACTGATTTAGGTTTGAGAAATGAGGACCTAACAACAAATAACAGGGCATTACAGGCATGTTTCTCCTGTTATTAAAAACAAAAAAAATCCCAAACTCATTGATCTCTTAAAGCTGATTTTTCCTGAGGTATTACTGAGGGTAAGAATTTCCTTACTGTAAGCAACAGCAGAAAGTAACCAAATAGGCAACAGGTGACATGGCATATACTGATCCTTGTAGATCAGCTGAGGGATACAGTGGAGCATAAATACTACTGCTTCTGCATTCCCAGGCAAATGAGGATCCATAGCTTTCACTGAAAGAGAGAGCACTGAAATCTCAAATGTTGTATTGTAGTCAGATATGTCAGGTACGGGAATTCAGATGTAATTTCATCCAGACTCTCAAACACCATAAGTATATTGCAACAAAACTATGCAGATGTTCATCTACTAATCATGTTTTCATTTGTTGTCCTCTCATATATTCTCAACACAATCTCTTTTTAAGTAACATTTACAAATCATGCAAACATGAACAGGCAATAACTGCTCTGGATTGATATTTTCTACAAAATAGTTCTCCATTTCTTTCATCTAATTTCAGTCTTCAGGTAGAAAGAACACATCACATTGTTATGCCTGCTGTTTGCCTTTATTACATTACCACATTAAAGGTCCCTGTGAAATATTTTCATGAGACAATGTGGTAAATATCAGATAAAGGGGGCATAGGTAAAGACCAGCTTAATGGTGATGAAGTAAGAATCTCAGCACACTGAACACATTTTGGTCCTGTTGACTTCAGCGTTCCCCAAATCTCACTCTAGCTGCTGGACAGCATGTGCACCACAGCCATAAAGAGCACAGTGAGACTTAACAAACACAACCAGTGGTTTCATAGTCTATTTTGCAGAAGAATAGTATGGAAGAAACAGTGAAGGTACTTACTGAGTTCAGAATGAAAAAAAAATACTGTGCCAACACTGTAATACGTTATGGCTATTTAAGAAACACGGGAATGTTGATACAGAAAGACAAAAGAACTGCAGCGTTAAGAGTAACTCATTTTCCTTTTATGGCCTGTTACTGCATGGCTGAGCATTGCCACCAACTTTGTATTTTCAGAACATACTGAATTTAAGAAGACTCTTTTGTTCCATTTGCAGCCCACATGCTGACACAGCATCTCATCTCCTATTGTTCTAACTTAACTATTATCTGATACATTTGATGTGCTGAAAGATAAAAAGCACAAAGATTGCAGTTACCTTAGAGATAGCAAAAGAAGAATTACTTAGCAAAAGAACAGCTGAGAAGGGGCTGTTTCTGGCAGTTTCACTCTGGTGTGTGTGTTAGACCCACAAATGTGAGTTCAGACCCTGTAAGCCAGGAGTCTTTGTTGGGGCTCCGCTGTGCACTGAATGATCTCACCCTCTCCTGACTCCCACACACAGAGGTATACAGGGAAGAGCAGGCTCAACCAGTCTTAAATTCCTTTGGCAGTTCAGACTCCAGATAGACTCTGAAGAAACAGATTTATTCAAGGTTAATAAATGCTTCTACCATCATTTGCCACGGATGCTAGTCCTGGTGATGAGCAAACAGTGATCTTGCAACCAAAAACAGGCTGCTAAGAGACTTTTTAAAAGCCTGCAGCACCTGATAAGGTACAGTGCTTGATGAAAACGAGGGTTGGTTCCCATATAGCTGCCCCAAACATTTTTAAGAGACAGCTGCTTCTCAAAGTCTGAGTTCCTATAGCCCCAGCCTTGTAACTCAGTTATTTCGTCTAGGATAGACATAACCAAGCTGTACTTCATCAGTATTGCATTGACCTGACTTGTACCAAGAATCTGGAGAAGCTCCCAAGAATTACTGTTCTGTCAAACTAATTAAAAATAAATAAATAAAATTGTGCTGTTTGGTTTCTCCATGTAATCATGGGGAGTAAGTTCCTTGCGGCAAAAAATGGGAAGTAGATGACCTGATCAAAATCTGTGACTTTTTTTTGGAAAACAGAATAGGGCACGGGCTGACTTCATCATTAGGATCACAGTAGAAACTAGAAATCTCCATAGCTCATCAAGTGATTGTTTTACGTACTGAAAATGAAATGTCAATGCATACATGGTATAAAAAAGCAAATTGCTAGAGAGTAAAACTTCTTTTACCAAAACAAAATTGTACTGTGGTTCCAGGAAAGACGAGCATTCTTTGCTGGGTTCATGAACAAAGGATATCAAATGAAGGCAGGAGGAAATCAAGCCTGACTTTACATGATGTGTGCCAACTGTGGTCTCATAAAGCCAAGAAATCTTGGAATGCTTTGAGTACGTAATATTTTTAGAGCTCTAATAAGGCACACCTGAGCTCCTCTTTACCACATTTAAAGATATATGCAACAGAAGCTAGATTTTGCTATGCATTTTTGCCTATTCCAGTAACCTGTAATTAATAAGCACTCATGTGGAGGAGAGCAGAACACTCAGTTGCCTGTTCAGATTCCTCTGAATTACTCCCACATACTTTTCTAAAGTGCACAACATATAGTAATATTCTTGAATTATTCTTAAGTCATTTGGCTAAGAAGAGAAGATGACACTGCTATGTCTGCCTTGTTGAAATCAAATATTCTTCTTTCTTCTACAGATGTTCTTCCTCAATTTCTTGACTTACTGGAGTGTCTGTCTACACCAGCTGTCTTCCTTCAGTATCTCCAGAATTCTGAGCCACAGTAAGAAACAAACCTGTCTCTACCATTAATAAGATTTATTTTCATTTTACCTAACTAAGCAGTGCAATGAAAGAGAAAACTGTAAGAATTAAGCTCCTCCATATAAAATATACTAGCTAGAATAACCTTACTGTCCACTCTGCTATTCATGTATTGGTATCAAAAGTCGTACTGTACGCAGAGAAGTCAAAATGAGCTATGATAGCATGAAGGAACTGAAGGAATGTTGGTTTCACTCCATCCAATTTGGGTGCAGGAAGAGGTGATGCTATCCAGAAGCCAGATGCAGTCCCAGCAGCTGCCAGAATAATTGGATCTCACATATACAGTATATATGAACCAGAGGTGGAATATATGTCGCCAATCATTTGGAACAATCATGTGCGAAGTATTTGTAGTAGCACAATAGTAGAAAAAAACATGGAATCAAAATACACATTGGGTGGTATCGAAACACAGGAGGACTAGAAAAAGTTCAACTACCTCAAGTTTTACAAGGAATCCAGTTACATTTTGATTAAAAATAATAATCATCTAAAATTATATTAAAATTAAATGCTGTCTGCTTTTAAGTGAAGGAATTTAGTTTGTATGTCAGCCAGGAGTCAGTATACCAGTACAGAACGTATATAATTATTCTATCCCATTCAGAAATTGGACTGGCACTTTCTGTACTAGCTGATCTCCTATAATCTTTACGAATATTTTCTGCTAGGGTATGTTGCAGTACTGATCCCTAAATACTCACACTGGTTGCCTACTAAAGCAACATCTTACTCCTGACTTCAACTACCTCATGGGAGGCGACAGAAAAGGCCGATGCAGACTATCGGTGAAAGGTGCCCAGTGACAAGACAAGAGGCAACACAGCAAATTTTGATTAGAAATCACGACAAACTTCTTCAGCATGAAGGTGGTCAAACACTGCCACAGAGGCCCAGATAGGCTGTAGAATTTCCAATTTGAAGATACTCAAAAGTTGGCTGGACAGAGCCCTGAGCAACCTGATTTAGTCAGGCCTTCTTGGGGCAGGGGTTGGACTAGATGACCTTCAGAAGTCCCTTCCAAGCTAAATTACTCAGTGATTCTATAATAATTGACACACTTCCCACTGTCACCATCTATGAAGAAAAAGCCAAAGGCTCAGGATCGCAAGGACATCTCTGATACTCAGTTTCCCATCCAGTTTCTTATATTCTCTTTTTAACAGCTAATGTAGTTTTCACATAGACATTCAAACCTTCTTTTTTGATACAACCCACCACGTCTGCAGCAGTCTACATGGTCAACATCTTTCCTCAAGTAGGGAGGCACAAGCACAATGATGAATTAGGGTTGTCTGTCATGGCACATAGGTACCTAAAACAGAATCAGTGAGCTAGCAAAGCAAGCAAAAATATCCAAGATATGGCAGTGTATGTGTACTACATGTTATGCAGCCGAGAGTAGACACTCTAAGACTTATCAAGTCCAGCCAGAAGTGAGATTTTGTAGTTCAGGGAAAACTATTGCAACTTGTTAGAATAAGAAACTCAGATGAAACGAAAAATCTTTTCTCAGTTTTCTATCAGCAAAAACTCCCTCCAGTACTTTTGCTGCTGCTGTTGTTGAAATAAAGAGATCTCAGGAGCACAAGAACACTGTGGGGGTGGATACAGAGAAAGTGGCAACCATAGACACAACTTCAAGCAAGCAGGTTCAAACTTTAATGACCTGTGTAGGAAGATAAATGAGACTTCAGGAGAAAACAGCACTGTTAGCATGAGGATGTTGTTAGGTGCAGAAGGCAAGCACTCTCAGTGCTGATGAATTGGTAGCTGACGAAGAGCTACATCTTATAATGATAACTGTGTAAAGCCATGATGTATTTTTCCTGCTAGTTTTTTGTCTTTCATCGCATCCGTTTGAGTGAATCCTTAATGAATATCATGCTCTGTTTGAAATAGGAGAAAAAAAATAGCAGGCACACTATTGCCACTTATCAATCACATTATTTTATCTCTCAATTATCCTTAATTTAATAATTGTATTATTTTCACTTCTGTTTTAACTTTAAGGACTTCTATTGCAAATACTGTATTTTTGCAGGTGGTTTAGGTTACCAGTAATTTTCAGTAAGAGCTCTTTTCCATCTTTTTTTTTCCTTTTTTTCTGAAAGCTCTTCTCTATACCATTATTTTGTCTAATCATCAGCCTTCCTGGAAATATTAATCATTATGTCTACTAGACTTTCAGAAAAACCTGCTTCAAGTTTCTTCAAATTGCTTCTCTGTTTATTTTAGCCACAGTCTACATAAAATTATTTGAATAAACAGGTCTGAAGCATATCCTGAATTGTACAGTTGGGATATGAACCTGAAATCCAACATAATTCCTGGTATTACAGTAATAGTATTTAGTAGAAAGAAAGAATTGTATTAAATTATAAGTGCATGTGGAAAGGAATTCTGTACAGCTAGCTGTATTTTCCATAGTAAAATACATTTTATTATCCTTTATTTCTTATCCAGAAGAGCATGAGTATAATCTGCTAAGAACTGTGAGAGTTTTGCCACAGCATTTTTTGGCTGATCATATACTCCATCGTTTGCATGTCATTTAGAGCTAGTCAGCTGAAAGTATGAACTTAATGACACCATGATGTGAAATTCGGTGACATCATATTACACAGAAGAAGAAACAAGGGTTAATATTATAGAGTATCTAGTCTTAAAAATCTAATGTCAAACCCTGCCTAAATACTCCAGTGCTTTGTGGAACATGGCACTTCAATGGCTAAATTACCTATGTCCAACTTATTCCTATTTAGGCCAGAAGAGCGATCATAGTTTTGAAGCTCCAGTGTGAGGTTACTAAACTCTCTCATTTACCATCATTTCCTTGCAATGTGTGGCATGAAGCCCTCTATGTAAGCCTATCATGGATGGATGGACATCACCTTGATGAACAAGCTTTCGTGGCCTTTACCATTTCTCTATTTCAGACCCCCCCAAGACAGGTTCTGCAATACTGATTTTAGTTTTCATTTGGTCCTGTATTCAGCAAAGTGCTCTGATCTAAAACTTTGTATTCTGAAGACTCATATATATTTATATCTCCACAGGGACAGAAGGTGTTAATGAGAGCGCAGTTGTAGTCCTAGGAGCTCGCAAAACTTACGTAATTATTTTGGCGGTTCAGGGAACACACAAGGACATTTCAAGATATCGCTAGATTAATATGGCTTGGCATGGAAAGTGCTTTGACTAGTGGTCTGTGTTTGTGCAAGTGTCTCAGCCTGCTCTGCACAGGGATGAGCTGGACAGAGCTGTGGCAAGCGTACCGACACTTATTATTAGGCTTTAGCTATTGCCTATAATTAAAAACCAACTGGCCTGACTATACATCTCATAAAGTAACGGCTACAAAAGTGCTGGCACTAACAGCTCACGCACAGTATTTACTGTTTCGAATTTTACAGGTTTAGAAAACAAAAGGGTTGGTTAGCTAAACAAAACCGGTGTAAGAAATAGGCCAATATATTCTGAATAACAACAGCATAAAACCAGTTTAGTTGAATTGCAGAATAGCTTCGTATTTCTCATTGAGCGCTATTGATTTTTTGGCATGGAAGAAGAAAAAAAAAAAGAACAGATGGTGAAAGAAATAAATTAAGCTGCTGGTGATGGAATACAATATCACACTGAATTATAAAGAATGATGAACAGAAATCCCTTTAAACAGGCACTTACACTCAGTATAAAAAGTTAATACTGTTGAATTTCATAACTGATTATTTTGGTTTATTTGCTAGTTATTAGGGATTTTACTTTCAATACAAACTCCAATACGAATTCAAAACAGAAATTCAAGGCAATGTACAAGAGATGCAAATGTGGCCTTTTCACTGTGTTCAACCATAAGCCAGGGGTTCTAGTAATATTCTAAAATGTATAGTATTGTAAAGCCAATCAAACAAAAACTTTATATTTTTATTTCTTAATAGTCCTTATTCCTTATTGCAGATCTGAAGAAGTGTGTGTATGGCCAAAGCCTTGACTACGCTTTCCAACTCTTCCAGTTTTAATAAAGAAATGTTCTCTCTCCTCTCGGTATCTTGCTTCGTTTATATCCGTAGCCTTTAAGAACAATAAACTGTTACTGTTAAAAATCAATACATTAAAGAAAAAAATGGTAAGACGTGTTCATGTACATGAGTGGCCAAGAACTGCTGTGCAGGGTAAACCTAAATTCCACCAATTTTCAGAAGCAAAATTACAAAGCCAAACTTTGTCCTGGTAAAGTGACTGCAATTCTTTTCATTTCAGTAGAGAAACATAACTTTTCAGGATTTCTCAGTCTGACTCTTCAGTGATAACACTTCCCTTTTTTAATGTGACCTAATCAGCGTTTGGGTCACAGGCACATTATCAAATGTGGTGGAGAGGTTTATTTTTCACACACTGAAAATTATTTTGCCTCACAATGCTGTCATCTTTTTGTAACTTAATGTTCCCCCAAGTCAAAACACTCTGTGGTAAACAGAAGTCTAATATCAGTGTAATTGCCTCAAGCGAATTATAACACTGTCCTAAGTTATTGAAGATGTCCATGGTTATCTTTCATTATTAATAATATCAATACTTTTCATTCTTCAGCCCCCAGACATGGTTCAAAGATGATTTGGTAGCACCAGCTCCATTTAGCAGTTGAAGCATGAAGAAGTTTAATTTGGTTTTGAAGGTACAAATCATGGTTTGAGACTAAGCTTCTCTTACTGAAACCCGGTCTGAAGCCTAGCATGCCACTTCTGAGGGACTGCTGCTTTAAACTCTAGGGAAAAGTCACATTGTCAATCTCATATACTCCTTTTACACTTGTTTTTGATAGAAATATGCAGAAAAAATGGATATCAGTGTCTGGATTCACTTTATTATGGATTTTTAAAGCACAGGGCTGTGTTCCCAAGGTTTACACTGTCCATTCCTACTTTTTTTTTTTTTTTTTTAAATTTAGATAAACTATATTCACATCCATAGGAATATTTTAGGCCTATGTCTGAAATAGAACAGAGCACCAGTACCCTATTCTGCTTCTTGCTGCATTTCCTCCTGCCTCACAGGGATGGGATGATCAATGTCAGTCCATAGGTATGGCTAGCCCTGACCATTAGTCAACACTTAACTTCACCAGACCCCACCAATAGATACTGTCTGTATGACTGGAATGATTTCCAAAATTCCAGTCCTAGTATGCCTGTTTACAGAGAGCATATTTTCTATATAGATGAGCCCTACAGTAGACAGAGCTCCTTATTCTTGAACAATTTGTGTGGCAAAAGCATACTGACAACTGCTTTAGCCATCTTAGCAAGCTCACAGTTGATCTTTAAGCACATTTTGTGGATGCACCAAATGGAGATGGCATAATGCCATACATTTCTTGGGAGTTTTGTGATCACAGAGAATAGTAAACTTTGGCTTACTGAATGTTGTAACACACCTGTATATGTTTCCTACCAAGCATGACAGACTAACATCTAGGGTCATTTTCTACCACTCAGGCAAGAAAATATGCTGTTCACTGCATATTCAGGATCTTAACAGTGGCTTGAGTGGATCTGATACCAAGCTGCTTTCACAGACCCCTGTAATAGACAGACTTCTTCTGGCACCTCTGCCTGGAATCCCTATGACCTTCACACTCATCTTGTTTGTCCAGCAAACAAGCAAATAGCCACAAATCCACAATAGTGATCCATGCTGGGAAGCTCCTCTAAGAACGGCAACATGATTAAATAGGTGACATTTGGGTTATGCAGTGCAAGCACTTTTAACTTCAGTACTTGCCTGGTGCCACTGGACCCCTGTCTCCTGCTTGACCAAATATGAACTTGAGCCAAACGTACAATGGAAATAGCAATAGACACCCACACTCTAAGGAAAAATGTGCCAAATTCATTGGGGTCATCATCAGCAAGAGAAAACAAACACCTGCTTGTATGACACAATTACTATTTGAGGAGTAGGTGACCACTGTCATGCACAATAAGAAACCTCTGCACTGAATAAACTTTGCAAAACCTTCAGTCCCTGAGTTCAAAAGCATCCCATATCTGAGTTCTCTGACAATTAGATATTAAAATCTGTTTGCTCTCATCACTCTCAGACTCTGTCAGGGTACTGTGCACCATCCTTGGAAAATGTTGGACAACATCAGTATCTGCCAGATCTCTCTGATAAAGACAGTGAGATGATCTCACCTGAAAGTCTCTCAAGGAAATAATTGAGATGACAAGACAGACAATTCTTAGCTGAGATGCGAGTAGAATCTCATGGCAAGAGAGATGAGCAGCCCTCTGATCCAGTGGAGTGAAAATCATTGGAAAACCGGTATGGCCTACTTCTTCAGGACAGTGAAAACCACTGTGCTAAGTAAAAGAAACTGCTACATAACAAAAAAGATTGGGTAATATGTTTCCAAGTCTGAAAAGTTTGGCTTGGATTTCTGGCAAAAGGTTCAAGATTATCTTTTTTTGTCCGATTTGCTTCTATCTCTCTTTAGTGTCCAGGAGACATTATAATATAACATCCTTGCAATATTTTTATCTTACCTTATAATACATATATTAGAATATACACGTGCATATATATACACTAGAAAGTACAGAGACTACCTTGACATCTGATTAAAAATGATCTATGAACTATGGACATGATTTAAAAAATGTATAGTGTGGGACAAAGATGAGAAGAACATATAGCTTTTAAAGGATGAACGAGCAATATTATTTTGAATTGGCTTGCGTCTCTTAAAAGACAGTACTTTCAAAGGTGTTAAACATCCAACGCTTCTGCTGACTAGCTACCTTTGAAAAATCGAGGTTCAGAGCTGCTTTAGAAATATCAAAGGGTATAGATAAAACTGAATATAATTTGAAATCAGTCAATCAAAGAATCTAAAAATTCATTATCACTTTGTTCTGGTTTGCTTAGAAGAACTGTAAAAAGAGCTGCAGATGTAAAATGGCAGAAAACAAAACCTAGCAATAATTGGCAAGTAGTTGGGCATGTTTAGCTCTAAAGGAACACGGCAACTTCTCGCCTTCATCCATAACAATGGGTTGGATCACGATGGTGGTAGGGAGAATACAGGAAGGGAGGAAAAGCTGGTACAGATGTACTTGGGAACAGAACCGTGCAGGATTCAGCTCCGTCCCTGTCTGTAATGCCTTTGTAATCTGTTGCTAGGCTTGAAATGATTTAGAGTGAATGTTGTTTTAAATGCCTTCTTTTGCTTAGATCCACAGTTGTGTTTGGTTTGGAAAAGCCTAATATACTGATACTCTCTTATGATTACAAAAGAGAAATTAAAGACATTATTTGCTGAAAAGAAATAAATACAGAAATTCTCAGTGTTTATTTTCCTTCTTTATATCTCAACTGTTTTTTCTCAGCTGTCAGTTTCAGTAGCATCTGCTAAAGCTCCTTATTTTTACTCTTCAAAAGGAAAATCAATTAATACTCACTTTTTATCTCTTTTTTTTTTGTTTTGGTTTTTTTTTTTTTTTTTAGTTTTTCCCCATTCAAAACTTGGATAATTCAGGACTGATGCAGTTGTGTCCTTTCCTTATGTCTCCCAAAAAGCCACAGTATGACCTTGGCGTGACCACTTATCCTATACTGTCTCGGTTCCCTGCCTACCTTAGGGCTGGCTTGTTAAACAGACTGTCAGGTTTTCCACACAAAAACACTGTTTTGCATTGCACAGTGGCATCCAGTCTTCACGGGGAGATTTAATTTCTCCTGTCATACAAATAACAGTACAAAAGTACAGCAATGAATGGAAAAATGACCAAAGCAAAATTAATATAATCTCGGAAAGGTATAACAAACACTCAGAACATTGTCTTCCCTGAAGTCGATACATTTTCTCCTCATACTAATCTACTTCTGCTTATAATATTATCTGTTTTGTGCTAGCAAGGTCTCCAAACTATTGCCTTGGCAACCAATAAACATTAATCCATGTGAGATTTTCCTCTTGAAATACTTTCTATATTGGAAATGTTATGTAGGAGGTAAATTTCACTGGAACTGGAAAAGATGTGCTGATGATTTGATTCACATTTTTTCTGGATTTTGCAACAAAACACAGTCCTGGATATTTCTTATGTGAGAACAAACTCACTATCAGTCTAATGGAACTGGCTCCGGTGGGCAGGGCTGGACCGTACAGTTATCTGCCCCAGAAGACTCGCAGCACCCCGAGCAGTCTGACCAAAGACACAGTACAGGCTTCGCTCAAGGCCCAAAGTAGTCTGGGTAACACCAGGTCCTATGCTGCTTTATGTCACCATTCTTAATTCTCAGTCATCACGTACATTTAATAGCTCAGTTTCAAGGGACCAAACCAAGGGTTGCGTTTAGCTGGCAAGCGCCTGTGCGAAAATTGGCCCTTGCATCATTCCCGTATGTTAAAGTACTTTCCAGCCTGCCTAGCAAGATCCAGCGCTGTTGACGTACCACTTAAAAGATTTTGTCAGAAATCCCGGGCAGGCAAATAATATCGCACCTTGGCCTGTCCCCTCGGGTAAGGCCAGCTGTTGGGGTTGAGCTCAGAAAGAGAACTAGTGTTGTAACAACACCTACAAGCAAAGACCGTGGCCTGGTTTGTAGGCCACCAAAATCAATAGGAAGCCCCTTATTGACTTTAATAGGCTTCAGATTGCACCTCCACAGAGCAATCTTTGTTAGCGACATGGACAGTGGGGTAGAGTGCACCCTCAGCAAGTTTGCTGATGATACCAAGCTGTTTGGCGAGGCAGACACGCTGGAGGGGAGGGATACCATCCAGAGGGACCTGGACAGGCTGGAGAGGTGGGCCCAAGCCAACCTCATGCAGTTCAACAAGGCCAAGTGCAAGGTCCTACATCTGGGTCGGGGCAATCCCAAGCACAAATACAGGCTCGGCGGAGAATGGCTGGAGAGCAGCCCCGTGGAGAAGGACCTGGGGGTGATGATTGATGAGAAGCTCGACATGAGCAAGCAGTGTGCGATCGCAGCCCAGAAGGCCAACCGTATCCTGGGCTGCATCAAAAGAAGTGTGGCCAGCAGGTCAAGGGAGGTGATTCTGCCCCTCTACTCCGCTCTCGTGAGACCCCACCTGGAGTACTGCATCCAGCTGTGGAGTCCCCAACATAAGAAGGACATGGACCTGCTGGAGCACGTCCAGAGGAGAGCCACGAGGATGATCAGAGGGCTGGAGCACCTCTCCTATGAGGAGAGGCTGAGAGAGTTGGGGCTGTTCAGCCTGGAGAAGAGAAGGCTCCGGGGAGATCTTATTGCGGCCTTCCAGTACCTAAAGGGGGCCTACAGGAGAGCTGGGGAAGGACTTTTTACATGGGCATGTAGTGATAGGACGAGGGGGAACGGCTTTAAGCTGGAAGAGGGCAGGTTTAGATTAAACATTAGGAAGAAGTTTTTCACTTTAAGGGTGGTGAGGCACTGGAACAGGTTGCCCAGAGAGGTTGTTGAAGCCCCATCCCTGGAGGTGTTCAAGGCCAGGCTGGACGTGGCCTTGGGCAACCTGGTCTAGTGAGAGGTATCCCTGCCTGTGGCAGGGGGGTTGGAACTCGATGATCTTCAAGGTCCCTTCCAACCTAAACCATTCTATGATTCTATGATTCTATGATAATACCGAGGACTTGAATGACATCCAGAATCTCATACAGACCAAGGCAGTAGCAAGCAGGCACAACCGGTTTAAAGGACTGATCAAAGTCCACTGATGTCTTTCCAAAAGCTTTGAACAAGTGCCGCAGAAGGGAGAGCAGCAATCCAAGAGGAAGGTGACAGAGGTTTAGGATGACTGTGGTGAGGTCCACATCCTAACACTGTTGCGCAATGTACACTTGAAAGTCGAGTTACACGGAGAGTATTTTATTCATAAGTGCAAACACTTTGGAGCATTTGTCAATGTGAAATAACCCATTGCTTGGGTCTCTGAAGACATGATGTGAACCATAATGTGTGTTATTTCAAAATAACACATAGCTTGTCACTTATTATTACTGTAATAATTTGTATTTGAATGAATCAACAATGGCAATGCGTACTCACATCAAGGAAGGCGCAACTCCAGCAAAGGAGAAATTCTGGTTTTGTATTCCTTATGGAAAATAAAGGAAACCCTTTGTAAATAAGGACCATTGTTCCAGACTTACCTCCTGAAGAAAGGTTAAACCCCTCAGAATGAGTAGATGGTTTCCTTAACATTCAAACACAACATGGGATTAACTTTTCAGAAATCTTTTCTATGCCTAGTAACACTCATATATTCATCTATGCCAGAGCCTAGGGGACTGCACAGCTTGTTTTGGAAAACAGTCATTCTTCTTGTATGACACCTGGAAGTCCCCTGATAATCTATAGCGTTCCAGTCCACTGATAATAACAAACTACACCTGAAACCACAGATTAAAATTAAAAAAAAAAAAAGTAAAAGATGAGAATGCACAAACAAAGAGTTTCAGCGCCAGTCAGAATGAAAATGAAACTGCTTCTCCTCAACAGCAATGTGAGACTAACATGTCTTTTCATATTGAAATGAATCTATGTAACAAACTTGAATAATTTTGCAGCCTTTATATCTAGAGAACTGCATAACATGAAGATGACATGTAAGGAAGAAATTTTGAAAACAAAAATTGTCAGCTTTTGAATTTTACATGTAGTGGAATAACCACTTAAAGAATCTTTAAGACCAAGAGAAAATTATAAAAGTGATATTTTTAACTATCAATACCTTTTTTCCTCCCTCTAAAAGGAACACACTTCTAAAAAAATTCACTTCTCAGTTACAAAAGTAACAGAAGCAAAAGAAAGGTATCTTTCAAGTGACTAAATTTCTTGGGTTTGTGAAATAAGGCTGGATGTACTGTTAAGGAATTGTTCAAAGTTGGGGGGTTTTTTAAACATTTTTTTTTATTGCTTTCTTACCAGAAAGCAAGAGTAAGGCTTTTTTCTTGGTACTCACATGTTTGTTTGAGCCTTGAACTAAATACGTCTGTTATTTATCAGTTGTACTACTTGTTCTGAAAAGTCCAGATAGAATGTCATTGCGCAAAAACATAGTCCTTGCCTCCAAAAAACATGCAATGTCAATGGAAAATAAAACAAATGTCTACAAAACGTAATTGCAGATTGGAAGCTGAGGCACCGAGATATCATCTGACGTCACATAGAAAGTTTGTGTAAGATCCTGGAATTGAAGATCATCTATCAATTCGGAGTTTTAGCCACGAGAGCGATCTTCCTGACATCACAAACATCCTTGAAACATGAAAGCAAACATGTCTCAACTTATCGCTGTCTTAAAAGCTTTATTCTTTAGAAGTAGAGCAAAAGTTCTGTTAGGCAAACTAAACCCAATAACAATACTATTTTTTAAAATAATGTATTAAATTATATTAAAGAATCAGACATCCGCTTTTAATGCTGTTTTTCCTGCAATAAATGTCAAAACTATGTTTTGACATTAGCACATAGCTGTATGTGTCAAGATGGTTTGGAGCTTCACAATGCACATAGGAGCTTTATGAAACACTGTTTTTCTGGGACGACACCGTTTCATAGCAGGAATAAGTAAAGCTGAGAAAAGCAAGGAATTTTTTTTTGTCTCAAGGGAAATTACAATATTCCAACATCTGTTTTCAAATTAAGACAAACAGTCAAAATGCTGAACCTTTCGCAGAGTGACAACTTAGAAAAAAAATGAAATCCAAGAATCTATAACTTTTGCTTTTGATCACTGTATCTATGTCTGTTCTGGTAGAATGTCCAGCTTCCTTAGTCTTTAATGAGGAAAAACAGTGCATATACTCCAGAGCCCAGACATGGCCAAGTCATATCCCCAAACTGAGAAGCCTGGAAATGCTTCTGAGTGTGTCCTGTCGTACATGGCATCCTCTGATGCTGAACTGCGTCTTATACAAAGGATAAACATGCCTCACCCCTGATTCGGACCTGTTGGCCAGGATTTGAGACTGGGCTATATGTTTTACACTGTCCCACTATCATATAAGCCTTATGCTGATTTCTGAGGTGCTGTCAAAGATTTTAATGGGATTTATGGTCCTGTGCACGAAAGAATGGGGAAGAAAGCAGCAAAACCACACGAAGCTCTTACAAACCTTGCTCTTACCCTGAACACACAGAGGTTACTGTTAGAGGAGTATAATATTATGTGCCTTAGATCAGCAGAACAATCCAAAGTAATGTTTTCATTTGGATAGAACTGGTGGAAAATCTTGATTAAATGGAAACTTCCTTTTTCATTGACAATTCATTTTGATGGAAAACGCCTGCCTAATCCTTGTAATACACTACCAGACAGTCCCATAAGGCAAATTCTCTGTTTATACATGACTTAGGATGGTCATCAGCCAGGTTGCTTCAGTGCTTTGCCATCACAGCTCAGCTCTGACTTATTTGCCAGCTCAAACCTGATGTGCCAATTGTGGTGGCGAACAGTGTGCGCTGGTCAGTCACTCGTTTCACACACGCCGCAGATCAATTCCTGTATGATACTGCTTTTTCGTTTACCACATATGCTGAACTGCATTTGACCTGGTGGTGAAAGGTTTCATTTACCATTACAGTCACTTCAGCTGTGCAGTCTCCAGTCTGTACGCTGATTTATGGATGGATGGATTTGCATATGGCAAACATCCACACAGCTTTATAAGTTTGCATTGACGCCAATAAATGTAAAGTCAGGGCTATGATACTAGTATGAGTAACGTTTTTATTAGAAATAGTTCTGTTGTTGTTGGGGCTTTTTTTGTTTTGTTTTGTACTTTTTTTTAAATGCACATAAGGCTAAAATACCATTCCATTTCCAGTTTAAGAAACAGGGACACTGCTGAAAAAATCAACCCGTTATTTCTTCTTATTATCTCATCTTCTTTATTTCTTATTTCTTTCTTATAACTGCTCCTTAGCAAGTATACATGGGGATCATCGTGTCCCTGGGGGCAGCACCGAGTATGAATCCTGACACTGATGGAGAAATCTCCAGGCTGATCTTGGAGATGGGAACATGAGAACAGCAATATCCAGCCAGACCAAAAGCCAGCCTAATGCAGTGACTGCTGGTGACCAGCCATGGATGGTTAAGGAAAGAACATGAAGACAGGGGAAGACATAGTTCCTGATAGCCCTTTTGTCAGAGCTGAAGAAAATTGTGCTAGGTTTTTGGGGTGGATTTTTTTGTTTGGTTTTGGTTTTTTTTGTTGTTGGTGGTGGTTTTTTGTTGTTTGGGGTTTTTTTTTTGTTTTGTTTTGGTTTGGTTTGTTTTTTTTTTTAAATAGCATTTGATCTCTTCCCTACCTGGTCTAATTAACTGACTACTGCAGAAGGCTCATGTTTGGGTAGTTTCAATACCAGCACTGCTAACACCCTATACAAATATGAAAAGCCAATGTCCTGGTTTTCAGAAATTTTTACTGTAAGCAAGCTGTCATTCTCTCTACAATGTACACGTGTATCTTCAATTAAAGTTAACACTGTCTTGATGGAACACCATGACAAATATTCATTCATGTTTTGTTTCCTGGTATGAGCAAAGGAGAAAAGATCCACCTCCCACCCACATTCTGTAACAGATTTAGGAATGCAAGACCTTTCATGCTTAAATCATCTACTCTGCAACGCAAATGGTTGTACCCACTGAAACACAAAACACATCATTCATTATTTTGAAACTTAATTTTGAATTAGACATTTACATTGAGGAACAGCTAAAAATAACTTGCAGCAGGGCGTGGTGCAATTTTGCCCTGTTTATGGATCTGGTCCAAATATGGGTGTGTAAATAGCTTCAGATTTGTATATATTATGTAGGTAAATGCATGCATGCACCTCAGGATACTTTCAGAATTCAGAGAGTTTGGGAAGTTTCTCCCTTCAGCTTAGCTTCACAGAGACACAGGCTGAGCTTAGCCAGACCCAAAAATCCTTTTGGAAGACCAGCCGGGTGGGAGAGAGCTCCTGGTCTCAGTATGACAAAGCAGAGGAAGGAGTTACCCATGTCGCGTTTATGCTCTATGTACTCTGCCCCTGACTAGCAACTTTATACAGGTGTCTGATGTCTGCGTGTTCCTTAGTTATCACTTGAACAGGCTCAGAGACTTTCTTCCAGTAAGTGGCTTTCTTGATATATGAATCTTTTGTATCTATGTTAATATATAATGTGATTTCTACCTTTTAACATCACCTTTGGCCAGCACCAGAGAAGTGTTAGGATGCCTCTGTTCCAAGACATCGCAGACCTGTTTACTAATGAGTTGCTTTGTGGGTTGTTCTCCGATTGCTAACATAGTTTAAGTAACAACTCCAATTAATTAAAGCGATGCCCCTTACAGCCTACTGAAGGACTTCACAGCCAGCTGCACCAGAGATCAGAAGTAGTGTAAATGTGTTTCCTATTGGATTTTATGCCACAAATGGTTTCCGCTCCTATTTTTAATAGAAAACATTCTTTTTGTTTCCTTTTTTAAATGTACACCTATCATAAAATATGGAAAATTTTATTGCCCCACCACCCTCTACTGCATTTGAGACTTTCTGCATTTTCTTAACATGTGACATAGGCCACAATAAATTTTAGGATAATAGAAGTGTCTGCACAAGTGGCTACATCTGAGTGGCTGCAATTTGAGATTCCTCTTGCTGTTTTGCAAAGAGCACTGAGAGCCCATTGACAAGATGTCTGGGGCGAGGGAGCACATGGCCCCGTGCTTGCTGTCCCTCTTTGTCAGACTGATGTTTGAAAAGGAGCAGGGATTCCTTGCTCTCCTGCTAGCAGCGATTTGGAGTGGCAGGAAAGCAGCTCTGCAGTCTCCTGCTGTGGGGAGATCTCCTGGGCCCTCTCCAATGAGCTCATGTGAGAAGCAGGCAGTAGCAACTTTCACTCAAAGTGCCTGGAGCCACAGCTAGAGTAAGTAAGTAATACTCCGGTAAGGGATAAAAGTTTCCACAGTGCTATGCCCTTTTTTGATAGATGTGGGAATGGTTATTGAAACAGAACAATGGCATTTATGGTAACCCTATTCCAACATTGCAGTATTAATTATCAACAGTTACTGTGCTTGAATCAGTGGAACTGCTTCAAGGCTGATTTGTGTCTAACGTGTGCTCTATGTTACACAGACGGTCTTCTGCACACAAGGTTTTAATGGAAAGACCTGTTAACAGGGAAAATGGGAGAGGGCTTGGATAAGATACAACATTCTGTTGCTCAAAAACTCAGTTGAAACTTCCTTGGGCCTTCAAAAATATCTGATCAAATTTTATATTGATACACATACTTAAAAGGACTCAAAGATCCACCAGACTGAGTGAACATCTTCACAGTGACTTCAGTTGACATTATATCCTACTGGATATGAGGACACAATGAACGACAGCATGGCAATGACTGCTCTTCTTGTGGCACAGCACAGTGGAGCCATGGGATAAGCAGGATCAAGAGGGATTGTTACCGAATGAAAACTTTCATTTGGGAGCAGAACAATATTTTGAACAGTTTTTGCCTCATTTCTTCACATTAACAGGGCAGAGCTCAAAAATGTCAAGTGACCCTTACAATTGCTTGGTTTTGTTGCTTTATTATTTAATAAGTGAAGAAGAACTTGCATAACCTCCCCAAAGGGCACTTCACACTGCAAGTGCCATGTACATTGAAATCAATGGGACTACTCATGTGCGTAGGAGTTTGTAAGATCAGTTCTTTTTTTTGTCTTTAATCTCCTGGTAAATACCGAGACAAATCACATTTCATTACAGGAATATTAGTGTGATCAAGCAATTCCCAGAGTCTTTGAATAATTGTCCTTTATAAATTCAGTGAATGAAATTGCATTTAACTTTGTCTCTGTGAGTTCTTTTCAGCACTACGTAACCAGATCAAATTAGTGGGCAGAAGCTTTTCGAGAAAGAAAATGTGTGCTGTAAATGATTATGGGGTCACACAAGCTATTTACTGAATTATGGAGCTTGAATGAAATACATCATGGTATTTTGAGGTAAGCAGATGGAAACTACAAAACAATACAGCGGGAAATTATATTCGTAAACTACAGGAACAGTCCCATGTTATCTCATGATTAAGGGGTACATACATAATTCACATCACTTTTGGAGGTGAACTTTACTTTGGAAACATTTCTAGTCCTTGCGCCTGCCTAATCACAGTTTTTGGAGCTGTTTCAGGCATAAATGGCTTAGTAAATCTTTCTCTCTCCATATATACACATGCCAATTCTATCTAAGTAGACATGAGGTACAATAAAACATGTAGAAAATTGTCTGGCTCAGAGCCTATGAAGATTTTTATTTTACTTTGTGTTCCTCATTTTTCTACTGTTTACTTTCACTTTTTTTCCTTTTTGGATGCATGAAGAACTGTATCTTTTGAAGATACATTTAGTTTTAAATGAAAACATTCACCCATTCTACCCAGTTGAGCATGTACTGAAGTACAACAGCAGAGCAGAATTGTGAAATGCTGAGCAGTTTGTAAGGAAGATTAAAGTAATGATTATTTTGGGTGCCTCCTGGGTCAGATACTGACACAATTCAGAATAATACGTGAATCCTTTACATTTCTTCCACTTGTCTGCCAGGTTTTCAGTGAAGGTCTACATCTGCTTGCTGCTTAGTTCTTGTGGTTTTTTTTTCTTTTATTTTTTTCCTTCTTTTATTTTTTTCTGTGGGGGAGGGAAGGTGGCTTTTTTAGCTTATCTTTTTTGAAATATTAAAAGAAGTCGAAAATGTATAGTAGTGGAAGATCTGGTATTGCTTTTTAAGATTCATTTTTCCCCAAGTGGTCATTATTACAGCAGATCTATTTAAGGCATGGGAGTTTCCTTACCTGTGAATAGGTTAAAGTTTTATGGTGCTGTTTTTTACAGCACTTTGAAATGCAATGATCTTTGCCAGGAGCTAGCTAGAGAATTATTTACATATCTCCCTTCCTACCTCGGCTGACCATTCACATGCAAATCGGAGCTTTGACAGCTTCTCCACACATTTATGAAACCCAGTGATATGTCCATTTTTCAACTCAAAATGAAAGATATGACAATGCCTTAGCATAAGGCCCTGCCAGACTCTAGATTAGTTTCTTACTCTGCAATGCTGAATGGGGGCGGGGGGGGGAGAGTGGAACACAACAAAAGAAACAACCTAACCTTCTTGGAATGGAAAATTTTGGGAGCACAGCAAATACATTTTGGTCACAAAATAAGCCTTCATTTCTTAGAGACTGGCTGGGGGACAGTAACTTTACAATTTATTTGAAGGCAGACCTGACTTAAGCTCTTGCTTTTTCCTCTCTTGCTCACTCAGAACCCAACAAAATAGCTCAGCCCCTTAAAAAACCCTGATTTTAAGAGTAAGTTCAAATCATTGCATGGTGGACAAACCATGACATGAGGGGAAGAAAATAAGCAGCAGGCACTTAAGCTGACCCTGCCTGTTAAACCCCATGTTTGAAGAAACTTGACTTGTACTACTGATCACTTGCCCATAGTATGTATATTCACACATAAGTGGGTCCCAGAACAGTTTACCTCTGCATAGAACAGGTTCACGGGCTTGCCCCACACATGCAAGCAATCGCCTTCTAAACCCTGGTGTCTGAAAGACCTGACTGAGTGGTTCAGCTCAGGACAATATTGTGCTTTCATGGTGATTATCAAAAATCATTGCTATTCTACCCACTCGCCAGTTGTTATTTCAATGGAAAACTTGTCTTAAGACCTAAAGTCTCCTTTTCTGGTGTGGTTTCAGTGTCTTATAGCCAGAAACAAGTACACATTTCCTAGTCTAAAAAGCTGTATTTCACCTCTCCTCATGTAATTTACATACATTGATCACTTCCATATGTCTGGCATAAGGTAAAATAGTTTGTATGCATAGTAATGGGGGTGAACCCACAGTGAAACAAAATTCAGCATTTATCATATTCCTACATGCCGATAAAAAAGTTTTTAAGAGAATCGCATTTATGAGAAATGCCCTTTGAAAAGCTGTTTGTGGTCTCAGCTATGGAAATTGTGTTCAAAACTAAAAGTTGCATTGCTCAGTCTCGTCCTCGGTCCCTTTGGTGCAATGTCAATTAGCAGTATCAGTGGTCTAATTCCCTTCTCACATGCATCATTGCAGTCACAGTCATTTAATGAAGTTACACTTGATTTACACCAGAATAATTGGTGATAGCTTAAAATTTCTAATACAGAATAATAATACACATGAGACTTGATAGTGCTTTCTTTGAAGACAAATGGAAAAGTTTCTTTACTCCCGTAAACAGAACTTTTTACGCAGGTCTTTTGTGGTCTGTTTGCCAGCCTCAAGAATCGGACTTAGCTCTTCTAGCACCTGAAAAACTGTCAGAAAGCTATGTAGCAAGTGGTCAAGTAAGACACTGTAGTCTAACAAGTCAAACTACAGACTTGTGCCTGACGTTCAAAGGTACACCAAAATCACACAAATTCTTGTATTTGCTCTGTCTTTCTTAATTAATGGCATGAAAACCAGTAATTTATTATGGAAAAAGAACGTTATTCAAAACAACCGTTACATCATGTAAGTAGCATGAGGAAGTATAAAAGCAGAGAAAAAAAATTTCCTTGAGTTAATTCACTGAAGGTAATATTTAAATGCCGCATTTAAGGTATGTGGAATATATGAACAACCAATTTCATTTTCACACAGGTCAGACTGATGAGGGGAACAGGTGCTTTCTCACTTATTTTAGGAATGAGGATGCCAATCTTAGAGACATGCAGAATTCCACTTCTGAATTTATTATGGCAGTTAATCCTCACTATTAGGTTTGAACGAAGGCTGTCAAGCAATAGTTTTCCACTGAGCGAGTCACAAATGATAGGCAATTAGAACTGACTGAACTGATTACTGTATATTTCCCCAAGTGGCTGAGATAGGTTCCTTCATCCTGGAGAAGGCTGGGAAGCATTTTGGCTACGGAAAGTCAGAACAAGGGCTGTGTGCAGGAAGAAATAAAATTTTTGTGTCGAGAATCTGTTGGGAAGGAAAGTACATATGCTTGTAAGGGCAGAGGAGCATTAAACACCAGTGGCCTGGTATGTTCAGACTAGGTGAAATGGGGAGGAAGTGCCCAAAATGAGGTTTTTAGTTTTGTCTGATAAGCACAAAAAAAAATTACATTTTTAAACTCACTCTTAATTCTAGAATATGATTATCAGAAAAAAGAAAAAACGCCGAATCTCAGGGAAACGGGCCAGGATCTTGTAAGCACTCACATACCTTTGGTAGACAGCATTGCAAAGACTAAACACAAAGGCTCTTCTTCTCCAGAGTCATCTGTAATCACCTTCACAGTGTATTTAGTGTGAAATAGAGGCGGATACTACAAAAAACATTGTGAAGGGTTCCTGTATAGAACCGTCTGGAATATCCAAACTGAATTAAATTAGATATGCTTTCTGGATAATAGGCATGTGTTTCATGTCACAGGCGTACACAGCTGTGAATATAATTATTATAATCACTTTAAAGTACCTGTAAGGCCTTTGTATGTTGATCAAAAATAAGTTCTGACTGAACTTTGAATATACACATTAATGGGATTATTCTGAGAAGGATACAGCTCTGAATAAGCATGGCAAGTCTCTGACCTCAAGCAATTCCTCATGAGATCACTTAATACCACTTTACAGGTGAAGAAGCTGACATAGAAGAGCCAAAGAATTAATAGGATTTCACATTTATGGTACTTTCTTTGATTGCCATTACAGTACAGACTTCCTGTGTATCATCAGCTGTGGTGCTGGGTTTCTGTTAACCTCCAACCTCCATTTGTAGGTGAGGATAACAAAACTTCCTAATTTGCGTGACTGTTGTCCAGTAAAGAGTGTGAGTTCCAGTGGGAGGTAAAAGAATGATGAAAGACACAAAATTGTAAAAGGATGCCAGAAAAGAAAGAAGGATGCCAGAAAAGGAAGAAGAATACCCAGTAGATTACAGTTCCATCACAGATGGGAAACAAAATCTGAAAAAGTAGAATTAGAAATTTATGTTAATCTTGATCTCAACACTCCAGGCTGCAGAGAAAAACAAAATTTTCAACATATAATATTATTACTATTATTACTTTACAACAACCCTTTAAAAAGAGCTATGAGAAATTTTATTTCAAATATAACAAATTCCTACATCTTTTCACTTGGGATGAAATCTTGCTTGCCTATTTGCTGGAGGTCAGTTTTTATGGCTAGAGTACAAATGACAGGCACATATTTAGAACAGCAATATGGATGGAGGTTTACCATACTGATAACCGCACAGCCAACATCCTGCAAATACTGCTTCGCTAATGTTTAGGACATTTCAGAGAAGTGCCAACTAGACCTCTTTGAAAATGTTATCATATCCTCCTGTACATCTGAATATATACTTGGTCTTGGTGGATGGACTCCGACACATCTTGGAAGAGCAGCAATTTAGAAATAAAGCCATTTCCTGACTATGCAATTTGCAGGTAGCTCAGGAATGCATGCATATTGTTGTCTGCAAGGCCATCAGAGCAAGAAGTTTTGATAGAGCCATTCATTTGCTGTAGTAGAAGGGAATATGAGAAAAAAATAAAAGCAATCTGGAAGATAAAGTTTTCTTTCCCAGATCCCCAGACATCATTTCTGCCGTCCCTCTTACCACTCGACAGGAACTGGCATTTACCACATGGGCCTAGCAGAATGGAGACCTTGTACAAGACCCAGTGTGATGGAGACGAGACGACGCTGACCTACATACTACAGAGCAACACTCATCGTCACTGATATGACCCTTGTTGCATTTTGAGAAAAGGCTTCATCAGGCGTTAGAACCATTTCAGATTATACATTTGTGCAAAACCAGTGAAGCTGCACTGGGAAGTCCATGCAGGAGATAAAAGTAATATTAACACCCTGAAATCTCCACTTCATCCTAAGAGAACTCACTCTATGCCTCGGCCAGGCATGGGATCTGTGTGTAGCAAAGGATAGCTATTCCCATTCCAGTGTCAGCTGGTGATGAAAGCTGTACCATGCACTCTCTGCAGCTCTTTTGGATGCTTGTGAGCTGTATTTATCGTCTGTTGCCTCTAGAAAAGGCCACCAACCCCTCCCCCTTGAAAGGCAGCTCTAAATCCTTTAAATTATCTCACAGAGCTTTTTTGTGTCCTTTTCTCACACAAGGCTGGAATTTCAAAAGGAGCCAAGAGGGGCCGTCAGAACCAACATGAGCTTTGCTTCATTAGAGTGGAGAGTAAAGGAGAGCTTTCTTTTTCCTCCTTCCACAAGTTAGATGAAAGCAAATAACTACTTCATTCCTCAGATTGTTCCCCGCAAGATCCAACTTTGCACAAAAATATTTATAAGAGATGAGAATTTTATTTGACTGCTCACTTCTAAAGTTTCTGAAACATCCAGCCGGAGAGATAAGCAGGCGGCCCAACAAATGTCAAACAACTTCAAAACATTAGAAGAACAGCAAAAACTTCTGACTTTACTGCGTTTGGCTATCAAACAGCAAAGGATGAAAACTGGATGTGACACAAAGTAGACTAGTGCTCACACGTTTCAGGGATTGCTGTAGATGTGTCTAGCTCAAGGGGAATCTGTAATCCCCAAAATGAGAAAACAATCCCCCAAACTGTACGTCTATTTAGAATTTTTAGAAATGAACCTCAATTAGGTTTCACCCTGCTCTCACGATTGAAATACTCCAGCTGAAAAGGGGGAGAATCAGGGTTGAGGCACCTGTCCTCTGAGTTGCACATATGCATATGTATTTTTATTTGCAAACTCTCCTACATGAAATTGGGTCTTGAAAACATTTTTCTTTTCAAGTGTAGAAGCATTCAGAAAGTAACAGAGCGGGTCAGGGGACAGCTTATTGAAAGCTCCGAATGATTAAGCTGTTAAATTAGTAAAGCTCTGCAGCCCCAGACAGTCACTTCCAGCATGTGTCACTGGATTTGGGATGAGCTTATTAAGGAGGAGAGACATGGGAAATGTGAGATGTACGTTAAGTAATTATTTTAAGAATATGAAGAATGCAGTGGTACTGTATATTTCTTGCTACGACTGAAAGTTTGATGCAAATTTAGATAGAGTCACAGGTGACCTCACGATCACAGATACTGAGGGCATACGTAAGTTTAATGAGTTGGATTTTTACACAACTTTAAATACTCATTTAAGCAGAGACAGTTCCTTAAATTAGGATGCTTTGGATCAGAATGCAGCCTAAATTCTTCCATAGCATTTAATTAGTACCTTCTCTTGATACCTTCCCAGAAAGAAAGAAACTAAATGAATGAACAAGGAGCTTAATTCCTTTGACAGTGACTGAAAAGCGATGAGCACCCTTAAAGTCTCATTCAGCCTGCCTAACCCAAGATTAGCTCTCTGGAGGTACCTCTCCTTCCACTGACAGTGAAAAGAGCCTAATGTGGCTGACTATGTCAGTCAAAAGGAAAGAGAAAGACACCACAGAGAACCTCCTGCGGTGCAGGAGAAAGGCTACAGCGCTCTTAGGATTTCTGATGCTCTCAACAGCTGTGGCCATCCTTTTCTCTCTTGTACATCGGGGCACTGTCCCACTTGGAAAAAAACAGGGAAAGTCAAGTAAATGTACTATCCCCACAGTTATTCGCACCATCCACAGCTGTTACTGGAAGCGAGCAGCTAACCTATGTGAAGGCTGTATGTGGGAGGACCGTGAACTTGCAGACATTCCTGAAGGGAGCTTTAATCCTGCAAGGGAAGGAATTCGCTGAATCGCCCACCAGCACCAGCACAACACCAGCAGCAACTTTCACATCTAACCTTAATTAACAAGAGCACCAGGACAAGCTACAGAACTTCCATTTAAAATTTTGACACAGAGCTGCCAGGGTCCACCCCACACATTTGCTTAAAAATAAGCACGTGGGAGCCTGAAGACAATTTTACCCTTTTTAGCTTCCAAACAACTGGAAAACGTCACACCCATTGACACCACTTAGAAGGGTTTGTTTTCTTCTCAGTCACTTAGGCACTGCCTCAGGTGAAGATCTGATTTTGCTTCAGATTGAACTAGGGTCAAGTCAGGCTCCAGCTGATATAGAAAGTGTTCAAAATATTGGAGCAACTTTGTCTTGCTTGCGCTCCCATTGCAGTGTTCCAGGTATGCACATGAGAGAAAAAGCCTGTGGGCCAGAGGAAGTAAATAAAAACGATGTCTCTCTAATAGCAGCTGTGGGCATTAAAGGCCACAGGCAGAATCAGTGATTAGGCAAACCAAAACCATATTAAAAGGATCAGAGTATTGCAATGCATTAAATAAAAACTGAAAAACACTTCCAAGCAGAAAGAAAGACTTAAAATTACAAATCACTTAGTGATTTCTTCTGAGGTGGAACTTCATGTAAATGCTTTCTGTATATATAGATGCACACGCAGGAGAGATTAACATAAATAACCCATTTACATTGTAGCAACCTGCAAAGACTGGGTCTCTTATTTTAAATATTGTTTTGCTAAACCTTATGGAATAAATACACACCTGAATAAACCCCGAGCAAACAGATAGGCACTTTAGTCCTGATCAAAAAACTTCAAGCACAGAAGTAAATTTTAAGGCAGACTTCACATATCAGTAGGTCCATTGAGCTCAGTGAAACTACAGATGTTTAAATTCCTTGCTAGGTCAGAGTCTTAAAGATGCTGTAACAAACAGCAGGGCTAAGTGCTGCACACCTTGTCCACAGCAAAAGAGTAGAGTTTCCATTGCTGTCAATACGGCACCCTCCATGAATAATTCAGTCATTTGCAAACTGTACAGCACAACTAATTACAGAGAACTCCAGCTTCTCAGAAAAGGGAGGCTCTGTAATTCAGAAACCACTTTTTCCACTGGAATTAAATGGGAAAGTTGGAAACACAAAATGAACATGTTGGGCTAGGTTTTCACCCTCCTTGTTCCAATTACACTGCCTGTCTCAGGCCCTAATTAGCTAGCTGAAAATTTCCCTATATAGGCAAGATCTGAGCTCAGGCACCTCCTTCATCGGCTTCTCCCTCCTGTCAGGCTGTGGGGCATGTCAGAGGCAGGCGGGGTAGTCCCACCGTCTCCCCTGCCAGTTCTCAGGTCTTGTGAAGACCCCGCTCAACCAACATTACAAAGACCAACCCACAGATCTTCTCTGAAAGGCTCATCATTTTGGGGGAAAAAGAATAAATAAAAGGCTAAAGAGGCTGTGGCTGCATCTGCCGTCCTCACTGCCTTCCAGCCTCCTGCCCCAACTGACCAGCGAGGTCCGGGAGCAGCAGAGCCGTGGGGAAATGTGGGGAACGGTGGAAGCCGAAGAGTGTTACAAGCCTGTGCCTAAACTGCAAACATCACCGGTTTGCCTTCCTTCACGGTCTGAGTCCGGGCTGCCCTTCTCTCCTTTTCAGGCACGTTAGAGAGGCTTTTCCCTCAGACCGTACTCTTACAGCATAGTTTAAGCAAAAGCTTATTCAAGCAGATACCTTGAAATCTGAGACAAACTCTAATACTGGTCCCAACTCGAGAAAGGCAGGCTCCCTTGCCAATATTTCTCTCCTCATTTCCTTCTCCCACTTTGTCCTGCTTTCCCAATATTTGCGGAGGTATTGGATTGTGAGTTATAGAGTTTGATGGAAAGGAAAAACCACAATCAAACCCACCAGCAGGTCATCAACTACAACCAGGCTGGGTCAACAAACTACAAACCAGGTATCATATTTATACTAGCGTACATACAGGTAATTCAGTGCGGTGTCATTCCTCCCTTGTCATGGCACGTTGAACTGATTGAAACGGACAGAAGTTTTGCCATTGCTTTCACTAGGGCCGGCTTTTCATCCGTATAAAAATCCATCCGATGAAACTGCAAATCAATTGCACATCAAGGATGGCGTAGTTCTCACTATCACTGCAACTTTAAACAAAACGCTTATTTTTAATATGGCTTGAATTGGAGCCAGGGAGTAATAGAGCTAAATCTGTGCGCAATGCTTTTCCAGTTACTTATTCTCAAGTAATATGTATCCAATTGAGCAACAATAACAAAGAAGAACCACACATGTACTCTTACAAAACATACTTACAGCATTTAGTAATTTTCAATAGACAAATAGGACGCGACAGATGGATTTGAGAAAGTTGGGTTCACAAGATTTACTCATGTGGAGACAAAAATGGGGGTTGCCTTGGGAAAAATCTGTAAATCAAGGAATCGTTAGTGGAAACTCTCTCTTTCTTTGGGCTTATATGTTTATATTTAAAGGTTACTGTAGCTGGTTCCATCTCTGTTTGTGCCGTTACCTCCCCACACAGAGGACAGCAAAAGAAAATAGGAAACAATAAACGATACAAGAAATCCATCTGGAGTTAAGACTTTATTTATTGTTTTAAACTTTGCACACTCAACTTGATCACCATCTTTCTGAGAACTCTGTGCTCAATAGAAGTTTCCTGAACAGAATCTGTGACCTAGTGACACAATATAGAGACTTACAACCGACACTGAAATTGAAGCCAATGAAATTTAAAAAAAAAGCCAAAACACCAAAAAAAAACCCCAACCCAACAACAAAGCCTCCTACATTCTTTAAGAAAAGATTCCTTTACTTTTGACATACCAACAATGACATTTCTTGTTACTTTACAATAAGGACACAAAGTCTTTGAGGGACACAAAAAGAGGAGCTCAGAGGTTGAAGGGCTCAACTGAGCTTTCAGTTTTATAGCTGGTTTTACCACATTTAGGCTATGATCCAGGACTTACTGACTTCAACGAACTTTGGATCAGGCCTTTAATCATATTAATTCCCTTTGGCTGAAATGAGGAGATAAATATCCTCTGTGCAAAACCTTTCCAATCCATGCACTAAGGATGAAAGTGCTTGGAAGCTTTAAAATGTACGGAGCAAAACCCTGATGCTACCGAACAGGAGTTTTACCACAGATTTCAGCTGGACAAGGGTTTCCCTAGTGCTCTCCTCAAATTTCCTTCCGTTAATATGCCACCAAAATCAAGGTGATAGAAACCAAATAACCAGAACTCTGTTTTACAATAAACAGAAAGAACCCTTTCAGACCGCAGATGTGGCCTTAATATATGCATTTATACACTTTCTCTTCCTCTTCCTACCCGTAACATGCCCCATAGGATACTTCTAATCTTCTGCAAGGCTGAGTGACAAGAAGTTAAGAGGAAGCAAGAACGAGAGAGTTCACTGAAAACTTCTGTCCAGCAACCTGGGAAATGGCAGAGCTAATACTGGACCTTTGAAAACAAGTGACCATAGGAAATCAAGGTTGGCAGGGATTTAACCCTTCATGACTCATTTTGCTAACTTTTAAAGCAAATGCCTGAGCTTTTTAACCATGTTTGACATCTAATTAGGCGAGAAAAACAAGAAGTTAAAATACATCCTTGCTTTTCTTTTGAAATAAAGCACTGACAATTAGCTCCAAGGTATTTGTTTAGGCAAAAAACAAGCATGCATGTTAAAAGAAAGCACAGTGACAGCCACTGAAAAGACAAGTCACTTGGGTCATTCTTTTTACCTCCTGTATTTTTTTTTCAATATCGTAAGTTTGTTTTATTCAACCACAACTCTTTATGGAGGGGCAGAATGGGTAAGTAACTGGGTAGCTTCTCTTCCTAATTGCTGGCAGCTCCAACAGAGATGAATCAGGTAGTATGACATAGTCATATAGCGGTGAAGTATATACCCTGAGAGATACAGATCAGCATGTAAGGTATTCAGTCAGTGCCTAAAAGACGTATTTTCAATAACTACAGCTCTTAAGGCTGTTCCTACGCAAGGTGTTAACATTGATCTGTGCATAGAGTACTGTGCTGGAAGCAAAATTGGTCTGGAAAAGCACGAGGTGATAAGGCTTAGTTCTCCCTGACTACTAATGATACCCCCATACTCGGGGATCGATGCAGCAGCACCGGCAACACGCTCCTCTTGACCTGGCCAAGCATTTACACGGGTACTTAACATTAAGCATGTGAGCAGTCTGATCTGATTTTTAGGGTTACACATGTTTTAAGTCAAATATGTGATTAAGTATACATATGAATCAAAGGCCACAGTGCGAATTCCTGTAAGTCTTCAGACTTCAACTTGCTTTGAATTAACCATGCATTTACTTTCTTTCCTAGACAGCAAATAGCATTGCTCAGCATTTGAAGTCATCTTCTTTTCACAATGATCTGCCAGTTATAAAAACAGTTTCAATGTTCCTTTCAGTTTCCTGTTTTGCTCATAGAAGACTGACTGTACATTAAAATTTGTTGCGTGACATATTTCAGAAATTAAAATGAGACCCCCTTCTCTCAGCAAGAGCAGAACTGGAAAACAACCAATCAGCAGAGTAGCAAAAATGTTGCTAAACTGTATACGGGTACAGTACCAGTGGGGTGAAAAAAGAAAACAAAAAAACCCACTATCAGTCACATTTGGCCATCCTTTGAAATGAGTTTCTGTGAATTTAGTCAGTACGAGAAGGGGTAGCAGACTTGAGCCACTAATAAACTTTAAAAGGGTAAAAAATAATAAACAATAATTAATTAGCCATTAAACCTCTTTACAGGATATTTTTACAGCATTTATGCTTCTATATACTAATCTGAGTTTCAGTACGATTGTGGAAGTTTGAAAGTAAGAGTTTTTTATGAGTTTTTTGACATGACATGCAGTTATGGTAGAAGCTTTCTTCAGATTCCATTATTCAAAATAATCAATTTTCTGTTAAGTATAAATAGCTTTTCTTATGAAAACCAAATGAACAGACTCTAAACCCCTTAAACTGTTCTTTTCATTTATATCTTTTCAAGTTTAAACACACACAAATATGTTCTTTAATAAAACCCTGCACATTTATTTCATACAGTGCATCCAAGTTTTGCAGGTGTTTAATTTTTTTTTTTTTTCATCTGGAGTGCGAAAATGACGTCTGCCTTGTATCAGAGAGGACTTCTCCCCCTCTCATTCGCAGCACGAGAAAGATGAAAAAAATTGGAAAACATATTTCTACTGGCGAGAGACATATTGACACTATACTGTAAACTGAGATTGACATCTATGACCAGGCATGCACACACATGTTCTCTTTTTTTCCACTGTAGAAGCAGCGTGTTACTTTTCCTCCCTTCTTTCAGAACCGTAGCTGCTGCTCCTTCTCTCAGCCTCCAATAATCTGAGAATTACGAGAAGGCAGCTCTCCAGAGAGAAACGTATATACACCGAGATGTATAGCTCTCCCTTTTAGAAACAATATTCTACAGCTCTTACATTTTAAACTTCTTTCCTAGTTGCACATTCTCCAGATTTGGTGAATTCTTCTGCAAACGTGCTCTGAGAGGAGCTATGCTGATAAAGACAAGACTCTGCCTACTTCAGAGTCCTCCTGTAACACTGGCAGCATTAACCAAAAGTTAATTACTGACAATTGCAGTGTGAGTGGCATTACACAATTTCAAAGGTAAACGTAATCTCACAGCTCTCTTTCTTCAGTTACACCTTCCCTGTGATCTCTAATGAAATACATCAGACTCCACCGAAAACAATCTCAGTTCAAATAAATTGCACTGCATTAAACATCCATAGGCAGGATTTTCTAGTGCATAACAGTCCTTTCCTCCTTTTCTGGACTGATCTGTTCCTTTCAGTTTATAGTTTCTTGGCAAACCCACCATCCACTGCTTATGTTAGGCATCTGATTGTCAGATTTCTACAGACTGAATATTCATGACTCGAAAATTAACCACTTCGTGCCTAAAAAAAAAGGGAAAATAAAAATCTTCATCTATTCCATGCTGTTTGAAACCGATCTGGCATTGTGGCTGCGCTGCATGCCCGGCACGGGGGAGCTTAGCCGGGTGGCCAAACACGTCCCACCGTTTGGAAGAGTAAAGTCCGATGGAACAGCACAAGGCTGACAAATACTCTTCCACGGATCAGCACGATCCGGACTCCTCGGCTGCAAACGCAACTAATTCTTCTTTGTCTGTGTTTAAACTGCGTGGTACCGACCGCAGCGCGGAGTGGCTTTTTAAGTAATATATATGTTTGGTTTTTTTTTTTTTTTTTTTTTTTTAAATCAGAAATTTCTCCTAATGCCAATTTCCCCCGTGGAAGATAAGGAGAAGCAGGGAGGAAAGGCGGGGAGGGGAGGGAGCGACGGGGCAAGGAGGAGAGAGGTTTTGAGGCGAACCGAGAAACGCGAGGGAACAACAGCCTTACCTTTATAGGATAATTTGAGCCTTGGCACGTTATTCTTCACATGCTGGCAGTTCACTCTTCCCGCGAGTAATACTCCCAAGGAAAGCAAGGCAATCCCCCTGAGCCAGCCCATGCTGCAGCAGCCACCGTAGGGTCCCCGCCAGCCGGAGCCGCGGCGCTCCCCGTCCTGCCGGGCGCCGCCGGGGAACTTCAGGCAACCTGGGGGAGCGGAGGTAACAGGTGATGGGGGTGGGCTCCGCGCCCCGCCGCGCCCCGCCGCGCCCCAGCGCCGCCGCCAGCCGCCAGCCGCCCCGGCCCCCCGCTCGGCCGCCGCCGGGGCAACTTCAAGCCCCTCTCACGCACACGCCGCGGGCCGGAAAAGGAGGCAGCCCCCGGGCGCGAGTGGCGTGCGGGCGGGGGGGGCGGCATGATGCGGGCGGCGGCGGCGGCGGGCGGCGGCGCGGGCCGGGGGCAGGGGCCGGGGCCGGGGCCGGGGCCGGGGCCGGGGCCGGGGCCGGGCGTTGCGCCCCGCTCCCCCGCGCGGCGGGGCGGGTCCCGGGCGGTAGGGGCGGGGGCGGCGGTGGTGGTGGTGGTGGCCCCGCGGTCCCCGCGCACATGGAGGGAGGCAGCGGGAGGGGGGGGAGTGTGAGGGACACACACACACACACACACACACACACACACACACACACACACACGCACGGGGGACACCGGTTCTCCCCGCGCTCCCGAGAGCGGCTGACAATGGGAGCGCAGGAAAGCTCGACATTCCCCCCCCCCCCCCTCCCCTTCCCCTGCTGTCACAGCACACATGCAAAGGAGGAGGGGAAAAAAAAAATATAAATAAATAAAAGGGGGAGGGAGGGGGGAAAAAAAAAAAAAAAGACAAAAAGGAACACATCGCGACAGAGATGAGAGGAGGGAGCAGAAACCTCCACCCTGCTTGGGAAAGGCGCGGAGCTGTGAATTTCATGTCATTGTCCAGGTTGTTGGGTATGGGTCTGTTTATTTTCTTTGTTTTGGTTTGGTTTGGTTTGGTTTTTTTCTTAATTTCATTTTACGGTTCGAATTAAAAGATGTACCTCCCCCTCTGAAAACAACAACAGCACAACACAGCCCACAGTGTTGTTTTTACCCATATAAATAACATCTCCTGCCCATAACGTAGTCCTCGTCGGGTCGTTCCCAGTTAAAAACAAGTAACAAAGTCTTCCATCAGCGTAACTTTACCACTGAAGCTTTTAAAGCCTTGTTAGGGAAGGTTGCTCTAACCCTCCCGCCCTCCCCACCTCCTGCACTACTCCAATTCAGCAAAAGACATTCCTAGTAAAGCCTACTTCAACAATCAGTTCAAGACATGTACAGGTCTAGAGGGGCTTATAAATTACTCCGGAGTATTCTCTGAAGTGTTCTTGTAAGTTAAAAACGTTCCAAACCTTCCAATTACTAGGACTGTGTGATTATTATAATCTTATATTTTTTATGCGGTGAAACTGGATAATGATTTTTGTTTGTTTGTTTAAACAAAAGGACACGCAAAATCCCCAGAGGTCTTCTAAATGTTAAGAAGCTGTAAATACAAACATATAAGCAAAGTTAAGCTCTCCCCTCCCACACATCTGAACAACCCCCTTCTAGTGAGTGACGGTTTGTTAAATTTTTCGTGCTGCGCTGAATATCAATTTAATGTGCACTTTGGAATGTAATGTCTTATACAGATATGTACCCTGTATTCCATTCCCAATGCAATATTGACAGAAACGCTGGCAATCAACCTTTACCAAACATTGGCATCATCAAAGAAGTGTGATGACCTCTCCTCATTTTGTTTTATACTTTTCTAGAAAAAAGAGCCTGCGAGTGCTTTATGGTGACAGAGTCTAAGGTATTTCAGTGAGAGCTTTTCCTTCCTTTTAGCATTGTTTACTGCTGGTTAAAAAGCAGTTATGTAGTCCCACCGATGATGACCACATTATACTCTGAGTTTTACAGAACACCGCATCTCTTTTCTGTGTGCAGTCCTAGCTACTGAACCAGCAGCCAGGAAATAGTCTTAACTTTGAAACTGAAGTTCATAGTTGAAAATGTGGGTGTCAGTGTGGTTCTAATTAAAATCTAAAGACTCGTGCAGAACAAGGCTTGGTGCTACGGTAAAGCAAGGGCTAAAGTTCTGTCATTGCTGCTTTCATTGCTTAATATTCACACACCAGTGGAAAAGAAGGGGCTTTTCCCCTCTCCTCTTTAACAAATTCTTCTGCTTCCTGAGCTTAATTCATTAATCCCGTGGCATTGTATCTGCCAGATTCAGCAATTCTATTGATCAGCAGCATTGTTAAGAAAATAAAATCCAAAAATAATGTTGATTTTGGTCATTCCCACACTTGTTATCCTGAGCATTTTCATGCTCCAGGCAGTGGATTAGAGCTCCAAAATGACAAGAGACGCCTGTCTGTTTTCCATGGATTACTTGCTACAGACATTCACTCTGCAAAGGAATTCATGTCACTTTGAGATTATTTGGAGAATTGGCCTAATGAATTATCCTTTTGTATTGAGCAAACAATTAGAAACAAAACACAAAAGATGCACCATATTCAGGACTTTATAAAGCACATCATTTTACAATGATGTTGTTACACTCAATTTACTTCCAGGTGCATAAAGGCGGCACAGCTACTTTTTCTTTTTTCTTCTAAGGGAAAGATAATACAAAGCTAAATTTCTATCTTTCTAATGTAGAATGACTGTGTAATGCTCCAGACTATTTTCCAGCAACCAAATAAGTAAATCATGGTCCCCAGTCAATATGTATTTTGCCCAGAAAACATACGGATTAGATACAATGAGTACTAACTTATCCAAGATCGCATTTGAAGGGATAAAATACGGCATCATTCTATGAGAGATGAGAGATACCGTCCTTTTGCAACCTTCACATGAGAGACCACTCATGTTTTGCCTTCCTCTGTGGGATATGCCAGTCTAAAGACACAGAGAAGAGTAAAAACTGATCCTGCGGGTCGTCCTCCTGCTATTTAGCTCTAAGTAGTGCTAATCAGCTAGTCAGGATAGCATATGCTACACCCCCTTATAAGGAGAGGGGCAATGGCAGCACTTCAGTGGTGCTTGAAGAGGCTTTGTATCTCAAAGACACCCATTGTCATACGTTGCTTCTGCCAAGGCAAAACTGGGCTCTGCTTGGAAGGAATGAGTTGGCCAACGCTCCTACGGCAAGTGCCAGAAACGTCAACTCTGGGAATTTAGGGTGGGCAACAACTCACTTTCAAATGACAATCTATTCACCTTTTTTTTCTTTGGTCTTTTGAAGGCGATCTAGCTGCTGAGTTTAGAGAGAGGGGAAAAAGTAAAATCCAAACTTCCCTCAGTTCTTCAAATAACACCCTTCTCCTGAAGAAAAGATGATCACTGTTATAAGCTCAATTAATTATTCCATTATTGCTCAGCAAGCTCAAAAAAACCAACCGTTCTTCTGCATCATTTCCCATATTTGTTGCAGATTTTATTTTTATTTTCTGTAATGGCATTTATGTGACATTCTATATAGTGTTTTACATCTCAAAACCCAGGCAAACACTTGTGGGCTCTGTTTAACGTTTCTGGTCTCATGCTGTGTGGCATTATGATTTGGAGTTTTTTATACCACCTTTCAATATGTGCAGCAACTTCACATTGATAGATCCTACAAAAAGTTACACTCGGATGGGCCTGGACTTTCACTGTTGACAATCCATGCAGAATTACTCTTTCAGTCACTTACAAGTTGGCACCGTTTGGTGCTTCTTATTACTCAAAAATAGTATTACTCGACTCATGATTACTTCAAATCTTCTTGCTGCTGCTGTGATTTTTATACTTAGCAGCTCTTGAAAGCTTAACTGCTCTAAGAAAGTCTTTAGTGTGCTTTAAAAACATACTTATGTACAGAATCGTTTCCTGTGTTTTAGATGAGTCATTACTTGTTTATATTGATGCGATCAGGTCCTTCTCAGAACTACGCAGGACTTACCAGAATCTGGTTTTGATATGCAGTACTAATCCAGTAATTTTTGAGGGAAAGATTTCTTGGGTTGAGTGTGCAATTTCTGGTTAAAACCAGAGAAAAAAACCCCTCTCAGACCATATCTGATTGCTAAAAACCTCCCTAGAGAACCCACTCCTGTAGGAAATGTGAAATCTTAACTCAGATACACTCCCTGCTATTTTCTTCCATAGCAGGTGAGTTGCTTGATAAGCAGAATATTTACAATCCTGCAAAGGGTCCCTTTGAAATTGCTCCAATTGTATACATAATGATACCTGTAACATGCTTGAGGATAACTGAATCATTACTAGCCCGAAAGGAGGCTCATTCTGAAGCCCAATTATAAGCGCATTTGTCATGTGGTGTGTGAGAGACCCAGGATGCAGTTTCACAGCACATTGACTTCGGAAGCAAAATCCCATTTAAGACAATCCAGACATGAGCTACTGCATTTTGCTTTTATGTCACGGACTGACACTCTCTCATTTGGGACACTACAAACTTTTTGTAGGGACATACTAGGAACATAACGAAAAAGAATTTTTGAAAATAATCCTTGTGGGGTTATGAAAAGGGTTATTTTTCATGCAGATGCCGTGCTAATGGAGTAGAGAGAATTCTCTCTACTAACGGAGTAGAGAGAATTGTGGACTGGCACCGGGGAAAAGCAGCAACGCAGAGGAACTTGGGATGTTGGCCTCGCTTCTGAAGGCAACGTGTCATCAAGCTGTACCTCTAGGTTCAAGTCCTTTGCCTACATCACACAGGAAACTAAACCTAGAATCTGTTTGACGCAGTTGTTTTTACCTCTTTTTTATGGAAGAAAAAAAAAACAAAAACAAACCTGTAAAAGGCCTATATGGTGAAGAAGAATGCTTCTGATATCCAGACCTGCTGAACTGGATATGGGCTATTATTTTTACAGTGTTGATGATTATCACATTAGCCCAAGAGGTTATAAATAGCTGCTTCCACTTGGATTTTAAAGGATTTAAAATTCTGTGGAGCGGCACTTTTCAAGTTCTGAAGCAATCACGGTGCAAAGTTACTTAAAAATGCATCAGCAAAAAAGGAGTTGAAGGTGTAGAGTTTAACATTTTATCAAACTGGAGTTGGCAAAATCACAGACTTGCATCTAGATCTGGAAATATTCTTGCTGTTGGAAGTCTAGACATGTCTCTCCCCAGCGCTCCCTTGGGCTATGTTGTGTTTGGTAGCCTTATTTGAATCTCCTGAATCTACACAAATCCATAACATTTCTTATTATTGCCTGTGATTGGGTTGCTAACCACGCCAGTTAGTATCTGCGTTCTCTCAATAACACTGCATCTTACCATCTTGTCACAATCAGCTTTCCCTTCATTTCTCAGGACTAATGAGACTGTACTATATGTGATGCTTGTACTTTTGGCAGCATAATGGGATCTGTATCAGTATGATGTGTTTTATTCACAATGCTTTCAGGTCTATTAAACACCTCATCAAATTCTTCAAAAATATTCTTTGCATCCTGTTCTGTAGACAGGTTATATGCCTGTCTGAACAGCAGCATTTTCAGGTTGCTCTTCAAACCTAAACAAACCTCTTGGCCTCTGCTGCCTGATCTTCATCTCATACGCAAATGTGTGGCAACTGTGATACCCAGACCCATGGTACGAAACCCACCTTAATAGCTCAGTGCCAGGCATGTGACGTTAATAAGAGTTACAAAAAGCTTATTTACCCCAACTCCTAGTATGGGTCAGTAGCTTCTGTTTCCAGTGGATTAGCTCTGGGGTACTCATCCAAATTGAACAAAACTTCCAAGTCTATTAACTTTCAAGTACAGAGACTTCCGTCCCTCTGATTGCTTATGTTTATTGGCTGTTGGGCCTTCGTTGAGGAAATACTGGCAAGGACATATGTTTTTTTACAGGAGGTGAGGGAAACGCAAAGAAATATTTGATGTTCTAATTCTTCAGAGAAAAGCCAATTTAAGAAAAATCATTATAAAGGGGAAAACAAAGCAACAGCAGCCATGAAACTTTTGGCTCCTTAAAACCTATTCCAGGCCTGACATGGTGAACTTTGCTGAAGGAAATCTAATCAAGCCGGAAGGTCTCCTCCCAAATGACCAGCTGCTCCTCTAACGCAATAGATTTAATGGTTGGTGGATCTCTGAAAAGACAGACAGTAAACCAGTCCTATCCTTTTCCCCACTGCTGGCTAAAGAGCCAGCTTACAAGGTGTATTACACACAAATGCATTACAGATTCAGTTACTTTGGCATTCAAATCCAACTTAAGCTTTTATCACCTGTATTTTTTCAAAATTGGAACAACTGACAATACATAACATATTTTCCTGCAGAAACCCCAAGAAAATGCTACATCTCAGAAAAATAAGACATAGATTGATATAAAAATATGTTTTTCAGGATCTCCTCCATGTCTTTGAAAGTCCCCTTATGGTCTGATTTGCATCTTTAGACCTCTCTATACCTTTCAAGGACTGATCTTAGGGGATTTGCTCAGGGCCACACACTAAGACACTAACATGACAAGAAATTGATCCTGCGTTCCTCGTGTACTGTGCCAACAGTCGCACCCTTACCTTTTCATTTGTCATAGTATGCAAGTCATTCCTGTCAGCCCTAAAAGTCCCTCCTTATCACACCGTATACAGAAAATCCCCAGTTCTATTGTATCTGGGATCCATCATGGCCAACCTTTTGGCCCTATGTAATTTTGCTTAGTAACCTTTACTGCCAACTGTCAAAGACTTGAAAGACACAACACTATCTTGTGTGCCACCCATTCATCACAGGCTTTTAAATAGTCCAGGTGAATTGCAGCAAACCACAAACTGAAAGCGTATGCAACATCTGCTATGAGCACTGTTCTTTTCTGGACCTTTCTTCTCTCTCTGTTTTTTTTTCCTTCTTGTGCTGAGTGGTTCATTAGTACATGACAAAGATATAAGACCAACAAACCCGTAACCACCGGCTGTCATCTTCATACGTCTGCCCTATTTGACTTTCTAGACTCAAAAACTTTTTAATGAGGATGTTTTTTTTTCACAGAAATATTACAAGTCTGATTCTGTTCAACAGAGTGTGTGGGTGCAAATCGTCTTTGGAAGATCAAACAGTATCACACAAAATGTAGGGTCTAAAGAGTCAATTTATGGCTTCTTATGCCAAAACTGATAGCTATTTAATTGCTACTCAGATAATCTGTGGAAGCTGGGAACGGTAGGTAAACTGTGATAGCTTAGGAAAACTTGGTTGAACTTTCAATAATTTGACCCCTGTGAATGCTTTTAGAGTCAGCAACATGTAGAAGTGTGTGCTAGAAGAGGAGGGGGGGAATTCAAAGAAAAATAAGCTCTTAGAAAGCATTAGGTAACTCTCTGTTTCCCTCTCTGAATCCCCAGTGAATAGGGATTTCAGCAGGGAAGGGGAACTTTATCACTTCTCTGGATTGAATTTGTAACTGTTTCAGAAAACTTCACACTATATTATTTTCCTATTTGTTTCTCTGACATCAGAGTTCATGATATTTTAGGCAGGTAAATATAGACACAGGAAAGAAAGATTCCTTCTGTCTCCTGAAGTGTTGAAATCCAAAACAAAGTTAGGATGGAGCTGAACCAGTCCGCCACATAAATCTTGTCTGTAGAAATTCAAACGTAGGTTGAACACATGCACATACATATACCATTAGAACAATTCTCTAGGAAAATAACTGAAAACCCAGCTTGTTTTCTGTTTCTCAGGCATTCTAGAAATACTTCAAATAGTTTTCTGCTTTGACGTTTGTATGTGCATACAGAGAGCATAACTACAAAGAGCATCAGGCAATAAAACACACATCCCTGACTCTATAACAAGTTTTTTCCACCAGCACTTGGGCTTGGTAAAAGTGCAGTCAAAGCTAAGTCTGAACAGTTGCAGTCCCGTCTTCCCTCTTTTCTCTTCTCTCCAAGCCGGGTATGAAGCTGCAGTTTCAGTGCTCAGAGCTCCCTGGAGCAGTGCACCCGTTGACTGAGGGCTAATGGCAGTGGTAAAGGTGGTAAAAGGAGTAAAGGAAACATATAGCAAGATATGGGGAGGAGCACTGCGCCACGGCAGCATGACACCCTGTTGGAGATCATACGAAAATGGAGATCTGCTGACACTGTATAACATCTTTCTGCTCTCTCAGAGCCTGCCCAATTCCTGCACCAGGAGAGAAGGAAAGACGAAGATGCTGGTACTGCCAGTAAATCCCACGACAATAGAAATTCTTGATTCTGGACCAGAATTAGCTACTTAGCAACACCTTAGTGACTTGTGGCCAGACTAGGAAGGAAAAAAAAACATATACTAATAAGCCAGGTATTCTGCACATGCAAAATAATTTAATTAAAGCATATTTTGTTATACCAAAACAGGCATGGAAGAAGACTGGACTGATACATGTACACTATCTATATATATAGAGAGAGACAATACATGCTGTATATGGATAGTATAGCATAAAGTTAGCATAATTAGCCATCTTCATTTTCCCTGGCATTTCGCAATATCTCACAGATGGATCCCTCAGGTTTTCTTTTTTGTTGTTGTTTTTTCTTTCTGTTTAAAGCTTATATGCATCATGTACTGGTTTCATGAATCTCTCAGCCAAATTCCAGAGTATTTCTTAAAGCTTTACATAACAATCTTACAGACTGTAAATATATGTCTATGAAGGTTGCTTTTCTCCGTTCTTTTTTTTTTTTTTCTATTTTTCATGTTTATCTCTACCTTCAAGTGAAACAGAACAAGAATATGTTTATAAAGACAAAAATTCTATTGTTTATACTGATCGGCACAGACTAGGCAATGAGGGGGAAAAAAAGATGCATCTGTTGAATACAAATGAAGACAGCAGGTTGGTGTTTGAGTACGTAGGTTCTGAAGCTACTTGTCATTTGCTTTTAGTGGCTGAAAGCTCACTCTCCTCCTCCCCCCTCACCATGGGACAAAGTTATGGAAAACACGGTGACTTCAGGAAGGTGACTGTACATGAAATTGCAAAAGTTGATGTACACAAGTCCAGTCTTTACCCGTTTGAAGCAGTGTGCCACTTCAGACCTAAGCTTACCAATGATAATTTTGTTCTAAACAGTCCCTTTTAGCTGCTGTTAAAGAGTCTCCTTGCGTGATGTTGCTAACGACAGGGAACAGTGTGCTGAAGCCTAGAATTAGCATCCTTAAAGGGTTTATTATGATGGCAAAACCAACTGTTAGGAGAGCTCCCTTGTGCCCAAATGGTCTATATTGTGCTTCAGCAAAGGGGGGAGTTCACAATAAATTGTGAAAATTGGAAGAAGAAGAGGAAAAACCCAGCACCCCAGACTTCAAACAAATCTTGCTCTCCATTTTTCTTCCGAAGTGTTGAACGATACATGACGTCATGTGATGTGTGGTAATTCCCCCTTCTCTATTTTGAAGGGAATAAATGGGTTCTATTTCTGAGAAAATGTATTAAAGCCAAATTTTACTCTCACTTACCCTGATGTCAATCCCAAGCAACAACAATTCAAATGCAATTCCTCTGGATTCACGCTGATGTAACGGAGAACAGAATGTGGTGCTTGAAAAAGCAGCTGTCACCTTATGGAAAACTTTATGAAATATCTTATTTGGAAACAAGCGTTCTTCTGTGCAGTGTATTTCCCTGTATTCTTTTCTCTCATTCTTTCTTTCTGAAGACAGTGCTTTAAAACAGAATCACTGTTGTTTCTTAAGAATTTATCTGCTTCTGCACTTATTCCCCACCTGACATCATAATCCTCTGTTTGTGACATAATAATAATTTTTACAATGACCAATTGTGATACTACAAGCTGGGCTTAAAATCTGATCCAAAAAATGCATTTTGCTCTGATATCTTACATAACGTCATATCAGCTTTCAGCTCAAGAGATAATAATTTCAACCAAGTGACATCAATTAAGTTTTCATATAAGGGAGTGGTACACTTGATATAACTCCCTAGAGATAATTCCCTCCTGAGTTCACAGTTTTATGATTTGACCTTTAAAAATATTTCCACTCTTTATCCAATGCTTGGTTATGCAAGTCTAATGATTTTCCTGAAGCAAAAAAACATTACGTATACCATCCAGTCCAGTCTCCCACAGGAGTTAAAAGTCGCAATGAGCAGAAGCTTAAGGAAAGGAAAATCAAATGGAAATATATTTCTCATGAATTGTTCAATGAATTTCAGATATCGTAATGATTTATGAGAATAACCTGAAAAGCAACATCCTTGTTGTCAAGTGCTGAGTGAGTACCCGTCTAAAGTTTGCAGTCTTATGGTTGAGAATACAGTTTCATCCTGTATTTTTGCTCTGAAATTCAGCGGTTTCTCTGTTCATCCTACCATCTTTGGCAGCTTTAACTGGAGTTATTCATAGGTTTCAAATTATGCACATGCTTTGCTGGATCTGCGCCCATATGTGTTGAAATTTTGTTATGAGTAGGACAGCCAGCACAATCCAGAATCAGGGAGAGCCAATTTTTGTTTTTTAGTGCACTTCAGACTTTAAGGAAGGACCTCCGGGAAAAACAGGAATCTAAGGGAACAGGTTATCAGCTGCTGCGTAGCCTGAACCTTCTCTTCCTGACAGCTGAAAACACTTTAAAAATGGCAGACTATACCTAAACTTAAGCCTGATGACTAACTCAACCAGATGCAGGACCAAGATTTCTAGAGTCTCCAAGTTTCTTGTTTAAGTAGACCATTATATGTAGATTTGAGCTGTAATTTTTTTAAAGAAATATTAAACTCTGGATTGTTTAAATGAGTGGATTTCAGTATGTTTCCTTCTTTAATAGATATTTCTGAGGAAATTACTTTCTCAAATTAAATATTTTGCTCTTTATAAGATGCTAAACATACAAATCAAGAGGTGGAAGGAATAAACTAATGTGTTGTGAATATTCTCTACTGCAATTGTTACCTTAAAGTCATTATTTCTCATTAAAGAGCTTAGAAATTCCCACCCTTCCACAAGTTTTGTTTTCCTAAGTCAAGAGAAATCTGGCTGGTGAAGGAGTTATTTTCCTCTTTGTAAAATGTCCTGTTATGGTAAAATGTTCCATCTGGAGTGCCCAGCTATAGAACTGTAAAAGTACATTTCTCTGTGCTATCATCTCCTTGAAAGCCATGTGCACACAAGATGAGTCTCTTACACCATAAGATGGATCTCTGATGACATGAATTAGTATATAGCATGTGTTGCTTTGGAAAACTTTGTTTAATATTGAACACTGGTTGATGATACTCTCCAGTGATATCACATTACAAAACTGATTATAAAAATACCGCAACCACATTATGGATAAAGTTATCCATTCTGCTTGCCACACCAATGCCTTACCATGGAAATCCATCCTAGATTTATTGACCGCAAATTATTGTATATGTGAAATAAATTAGTTGGAGAAAGAAGCATATCTTTATGGCTTTCAGCACATCTCCTGTGGAAACAGCATGAAAAATGCAAAACCTATTTCACTAATCTCTTCCAACATTTTTGTAGATGCAACAGCCACTGCCTGAAAAGCCGTATTTCTTCACTGATCACGTTTTCAAGACTTCTAAAACAAAACTTTAAAACTAGAGTTTGAGAGAGACTGTTAACTTGTTTACTTGTTTATATGGTTCTTTTTTTAACATATTATATAGTTCAATTACTGGAAAGGGTAAGTTTGAGATGGTTACTGTTGTTATTGCATGAAATTGATCTGGGCTCCAGCCAAATGCAAGTCTCATTCTCATTAAGACGGAGACATTCAGATGAAAATTAAGACCCTTCTAATGAAATACACTGGAGGATTAAGTTACAAGTGGCAGGACACATTACCTTATTTATCTAGTTGTGCTCGCATGACTTGCTAGAGCAGCAGTTATGACAAATGTTCTTTGCCCAACCTATTTTCAAGACTATTTCCATTAAAAGTAACATGATTGAGTACACTGCTTTGCTCATAGTTGAGATATGCTTCAATGTTTATATCAAACCAATTAAACTGTGTTGTTTTAAAGCAGTAAAAATGGCTCTGTAATTGCCACATGTTCTTCTCTGCCACTTTCAAGTCTGGAGACTAGGAAATAGTTTGCAAGCTTTCTGTGCACGCTATTTCATCCTCACGCATTTGACCTTTTAATTGTTTCTTGCATTGATTTGTATTATAAAACATTCTAGATCTTTTGTGTGTGTGTGTGCAACTGTAGCTTTTACTTATCTTTTTCGAACATTTAGAATAAAGATACCTAAACTGATATTATTATTGTTGCTGTTGCTGTTATCGTTGTTTTAAGCATTTTTCTTGCTTATACATCACCATCATTGTACCTAGCATGTTATCGGCAAAATCACTGAGCAGCTAGGTTAAAACACTGTAGGTGCACACAACCATGTCATTAACATAGTCTTTCTGGCAGCTGAAAAATGTGTTACATATCTCTCTCTGACACATCTGCTCTTGTGCGATATGTACCATCATCTTCATAAGCACGTATTGATTTTGAGTGCCTCCATCTGAAGCAAATTAAAAGAGCCTGAATTTCAAATAATGGGTGTCCTGAAAAATGTCTTTCATAGAACTTTATATTTGGAGGCAAGTAAAGTTAGCTACCACTTCTGAAAACCTCTTGGAAAGCATTATTGATGGGTTTAAAGTTGGGGAATTAAACTATTTACAATTCTATGCTATTGGATTTCTATGTGCAACTAGGCAAATAAGGAAGGCTCAACATGACCCAGCAGTGTGCACTTGCAGTCCAGAAGGCCAACCATGTCCCGGGCTGCATCACAAAAAGCGTGGCCAGCAGGGCGAGGGAGGTGATTCTGCCCCTCTCTGCCCCTGTACTCTGCTCTGGTGAGACCCCACCTGGAGTACTGCGTCCAGCTCTGGGGCACTCAACATGACAAGGATATGGGCCTGCTGGAGTGAGTCTAGAGGAGGGTCATGAAGATGATCAGAGGGCTGGAGCACCTCTGCTATGAAGACAGGCTGAGAGAGTTGGGGTTGTTCAGCCTGGAGAAGAGAAAGCTCCAGGGAGACCTTATTGCGGCCTTCCAGTACCTAAAGGGGGCCTACAGGAAAGCTGGGGAATGTAGTGATAGGATGAGGGGTAAAGGTTTTAAAGGGAAAGAGGGTAGATTTAGATGAGATATTAGGAAGAAATTCTTTACTGTGAGGGTGGTGAGGCAGTGGCCTAGGTTGCCCAGAGAAGTTGTGGCTGCCCCATCCCTGGAGGTGTTCAAGGCCAGGCTGGATGGGGCTTTGAGCAACCTGGGCTGGTGGAGGTGTCCCTACCCATGGCAGTGGGGTTGGACATAGATGATCTTTAAGGTCCCTTCCAACCCAAACCATTCTATGATTCTTTTCAGTACATGAAATTACAGGAAACATTTTTCTCTATGGACTTTTGATTTCTTTTCTGAAGTATTTTGCACTCACATAAGCTAGAGCACCAAAGGCCTGTTCAAAATTGGTATGAGGTAGAAGCAAGACATGGAAGGATTTAGGTCATGGAGTTACCTGCAAGGCCATCAGGAGTATTTGTTCACGCTAAGTGGGATGTAGCAAGACCCTTTGAGCGTTAGGGTTTAAAGGCACGAATATTACCTGCCTAGAAACAGCTCTGGATGTATGGAAACAAACTGGGGAGCTGAACAGGTAGCTTAGCACTTGGGTGGTTAGATATAATTTTTTTCTGGAATTTGAAACGTCGTAAGACTGCTCAGCAGGCTGTGTGTTTTGAGGCTCAGGATGTAGGGCTGAGATATAGGACTGTGTAACTGTAAGTTGTCACGCACCATCTGATTGTGTGAACACTCAGCCTATCAGCACATGGTAAAAATGTGTGAATTCATACCTCTGTCACCAATGCAGAAAGCACCTATGGGGTACACTTCTTGTCCCTCCACTGCGCAGTAACTCCATTCGCTGCGGAAGCCTTACTCTTCTCAATGCAGCACATCACAGAAACAATTCACCTAGCACTGAGAATTCTAGTTGGGAATCTCAGCAGAGGCAGGAGGGAAAAGAGTGGAGAAAGGAATTGATAAAAATCCCCAAAACCTAGTGAAGTACTCTGAGTTCAGAGGCTGTTTATCTGGTGAGGAAAGAAACTGAAGCTATTCCTGGAGAATTTTATGGTTTGTAACGGCATTAACATTTGAGCTGATATCTGTACTATACATTGTATATTCTCTAGAAGAAAAAAAATCTGAAGTAGTCAAATGATGAGAAAAAGAGAGATACAGAGATGAAGGCACTTTCCCATGAAATGCTATAAATTCAGTCCAATGTGAGTATTAAGTATATTGGACCATCTTGTGTCTCTGAGAGAACTCTGGTTAACAGTGGAAAGCACAATGTTAGGATGCATACCTGTAAAGAAGAGGGCTGATGCTAAGACTGTGTTTCATATATACTTAGAGAGAGAGTGAAAGAACAAAGATAAAGAGGGCACATGTTTTTATTAGCTGCCACATATTATTTTACAAACAACCTATATTCATGGACCATATTGGACTGCAAACTCCACTTCTCTCCCTGTCAAGTGCCAAGCTTTAGCCAGCAAAGACCTGATAGCAGATATCTACAATCATATAACAGTAAATGGAGGGCTTTGAACTCATTTACTTGCATGAGATAAATAACTTTAAGAGACATGGTTAATGGCATACTTATCTTGTGCACAAGTGGTGGAGTTGGCTATGATCCACTTCCGATTTCGAATTTTTACTACCACAGTTAGTATCAGATAAAAGCTGTTTTCAGGAACGTTTCAGGAACGAGGAAAATTGTGTTAGAGAGAACAGCAGGGTTCTGCCTCCTTCACTGCAGCTGGGAGTTAGTGGAAATGCTGTAATTTCATTTCAGCAGTTTATGTTAGGACACCTCTCAGTCAGAAGAAACGCTTTGTCATGCACATGTAAACCAGAATATCAGCAGTGTCTGGAACAGGACAGGTTAATGTTATAATGCTGATAAATAACACAAACCTCAACTCAGAACAGCCAATAATATGGGTTGCAGATCCATTGGTCAGCTAAGGAATCTGGCCGAGGCAGATGGCATTTACCATTTAAAGGATTTTCTAGTACTTTTTCTGGGACAACAGTTCACACTACAAAAAATTCTGTCATAACACTGATTGTCAAAGGAGAAACAAAAACTGCACAAGCATAGAGACTGTCTTATGCTGTGTTACCAGAAGGTGATGCATCCACAACACATCTTAGTGAATGGGACAAGATTTACTGTATAAACTGCTAGATCTGTGCTGCTGCTTTCTCTGTATTTAAAAGGATGTCATTCCGCAGTATGTAATAAACTCCCTTTCTAAAACTAGCTTAGCTTCACCATTTTTTTTTTTAGCGAAGAACATCTCACAACCCCCCATTTCACCTAATTTTCAAAAGTAAAGATAATTCTGCAATGTTTCTGGAACACAAGGAGTCTCATCACTTCAAGGGAAAAGGAAATAATATCTAGATTGTCTGTTTCTATTATATTTCTACGTTTCTATATTTTTGCTCTGTATTTCTACTGACGACAGGTGAACAGCCTCCAGGGCTGGGGAGGCAGATGGTTAAAAAAATCAACACTGAAGAAATATCTCTGTCTTCTACCTACATCCTTTAGAACCTGAGCTGAGTTTCACTACAAAGTAAGTTCTTTCACTAATTATAGAAATTTAATCACTATTTTTGTAAGAGGAGGGTTACACAGTTTTGGGTAAATTTCAGCCTTTAGTTATCTGTGTTAAAAATGTATATGGTATATTCTCTCTGAGACATCTTTTTAGACACAGTCTAAAAGCTGTGTGAACCATTTGCTGATTCTATGGCGACATGGCAAGATGGAATGCTACTGTAAGGTGGCATTTCTATGTATCACCTTAATGCAATGAATAATAGTCGTTAATAATGTATATAATGGAAAAGGGATTTCTTGAGTAAAAGCTGTCTTACAGTTTTACTTTGAAAAAAAAAAGGATACTCTGTCCATTTGCTTGTGGAGATGGCTCTGAGATATGGACATAAAAAATAGCAGGATTAGAAGGCTGATCCTACTAATGCTCAGGGGAAATAATGCACCTGCCATATGCAAGAGCAGTAGCCTTACAAGGCTGATACACCTGAAAAGAAAACTGAAAACATCAGAAAAAAGATCAAAGTGGCGATAAATAGTGCCATCAATACATAAAAAAAACCCATCCAATCACTTCTTATTTTTGAGGGTAGATTTAGAGACCTCCTCCCAGCCACCATGGAGCTTCTGCAACTGCCATGAACAACCTGTGTATTGCAGTTATGTATACCCAAAATCCCGTGAGTGTAAAGGAACCAAGAGAAACCATACTGGAGCCAAAGAAATATGGAGTAACTGTGAGCCAGTACAGTTACAGTTGAAGAAAGTAGCTGAGTAAGTAGGTAAACTTAGGAAGGAGAAGTTCTTAACTTGGCTTCACATAAAATGTTTCCACCCTACACGGTGAGACTCTGAACATGTGTATCTGAGCAAGAGTACAAAACTTTTAAAAGTGGGGGAGGATCTTTCAACATAAACATAGAAGAAAACCAACATTTTTAACTTCGTCAGAATAATCATTAGTCATATCTGAGGTCATACATTTTGATTGCCTAAGTTTTGCCTAAATTTTTCCTCCCAACATTGGCTTGGGGTAGTAAAAACCAATTTTGCAGTGAAAAGAGAGTGATTCCTCTAGCACTCTTCTAAGAATAATGCCAAGCAAAGTGCATTTCAAGAAGGTGGCATTCATGGTGCTCTCTGCCTGCTTCCCCTGCTGTCTTCTTGGGTACAACTGAATATATGTCACAGAGTCACAGAATGGTTGGTCTTGGAAGGGACCTTTGGTGATCACCTAGTCTAACCCCCCTGACAAAGCAGGTTCACCTACAGCAGGTTGGACAGGAATGCATCCAGGTGTGTTTTGAATATCTCCAGAGAAGGAGACTCCACAACCTCTCTGGGCAGCCTGTGCCAGTGCTCTGTCACCCTCAAAGTAAAGAAGTTTTTCCTCATGTTGAGATGGAATTTCCTGTGTTCCAGCTTGTGTCCATTGCTCCTTGTCCTGTCTCTGGGCACCACTGAGAAGAGTCAGGCCCCATCCTCTTGACACCCGCCCTTTAGGTATTTATGTGTCCCTGCCACCATTAAGCTGGTGTAGCACCGGCAGCTAAAAGATGGGCAGTGAGAGGCCTCAGTGCACTACAGTCATTCTCCAGATATACTGTACACTCATCCCAGGAACATCAGATTTATTATGCAAGTGCAGAACCAAAGCACAGCACACCCTCATTAAAACCGACCTTCCTGAGAAAAATGAATTTACAGAACACTTCTAAAATAATAATTACATTCATTATACACATATTAAATGACATGACAGAGGGAATGACCTAAGAGACTCTTGAGGAAGGCAGAGGCCTGGACCAGTGCATCACCTGGGAAATCCTTCTGGCTTACAGACTTTTTCCAGTTTATCCAGGAAAAGAGAAAACATACAAAGAGGCCAGGGACTAAATGATATATTTCTTTAGGCTGTACGTAGCTGGTTTATATAACACAAGTTGTAGATCTATGCTATAGACAACACTAAGACCTGCCCAAGTAATATTTTGCTTTAGAAAAACAAAATAAAACATTAGACAGCCATGACCAACATCTCTGAGCTGCTGGAATTTTGAAAAGAAACAGAGATTGTGGCCCAAATCTGAATAACCATAATGCAGGTTCTGCAATAATAGACATAACATATCCGGTGGAGACCTTAACACAACTAGGTATATGTGCAGATTATAATAAAGCTGAAGTCATCACTAAAATGCCTGATGCAACAAAAAAGTTTCCCAAGTTCGCCTCAATGCTAAATCATACAGGGACATTTTGTGATAAATCTTGCTGCCTAAGTTAAACTGTGCAAAAAAATCTAATGGCTATCATAGAGAAGCTTAAAGAGGTTCTGAAAGTGATGGGCTTATTTAAAGACCCAGTAATACATAGCTACTATGCCAGAAAGCAGAAATCTAATTTTTTCTATGAAACTTCTAAGAAAGGCTCTGGCAGAGTCTACTTACAGTAGTGTGATTGAAAATGATCGGCACTGGTTCATGCATCACACTAACCACACTAACCACTAACCAAAAATGGGTTTCAGTCTGCTCAAAAGGAGGCATTGACCTTAAGCAATGGAAATAAGAAGCTTCACATCCTTCTTCCTAACTCTTTTTGTGCCCTTTTAAAATGAAATTGGTCAGACATTATTTACTGCTATCAGAAGGGGATCTGGCAAACCGTTCCAGTGTTTGAGAGCCTGGAAATGATTTTTCAGACACAAAAACTACACTTTCAAACTGATAAAAAAGTGGGAAAGATTTAATAACTACAGTAACACTGTCTGGGCAAACATGCGTGGAACAATGTCTATTACTAGATTATGGAGTTGTCAACACATGAGCAAACTCATCAGGTCTTGGGTTAGATGTGGACTGAGACTGCCAGAGCTACATCTGAGATAACACCGCAGAAAATCATTAAAGTTTCCAGCATGGGATGGTAGGATCAGAATTTTCCAAGAGCCTTTCAAGAAAGACTGTTCAGTCCTAGATGGGGTTTTATTTAAAGGAAACAACCTGGCAATTGCTAAGGTGTTATAGGAATATATATTCAAAAGGATATGTAAAAGTCATTTTATGGTCCAAAAACACCTTAGAGGAAGGGCAAAAATACTTCATAACAACCCAAAGCGAACAGTGAAATAAAAAACATTGGCAGGGATCACCACATGAGCCAAAACTAAGTGAAAAAGAGATAAAGTCATGCTAATCATAGAGGAAAATCAGCACCTTGAAGGAAAGCAGACATAGATGATATTGTTTAAATTGGCAAGGACAAATATACTTGTGTTAGAATATAATGCTGACTCCCCAGAGATTACTTTAGCAGAAAATACTGCAGCTAAACATGTAGCCGTATGTACTAAATCTTTTTTTGCTAAACGAACCCTGCCTCTAATAGAAAACTATTACGTAGTAAATTCAGCCACAGATTAGCTAGCGTTATTTTAAGCAGCTTTAATACAGGTTTAGAATGTAACCATTAATTGATATTACCCCTAATGTTATAGGTAAGCAAGAAAATGGTGCCAAAATGAAAAAAAAAAGCAAACAAAAAACTAATAACAAACCTGTGAAGTCACGCTCTTAATGATGCTAAGTGTGACTAACTTGTGGAGTGCTACCAATGAATCTGACATGGGGTGCTGTTTATTCCACAGAGAATAATAGGATGTCAGACCCAACACTGAAAGTATAAAGACAGTTCGGAAAAAAACCCCACAACCTTAATTTGACCTGGTGCCACCAAGAGAAGTCACCATTTTATGAAAATGAAGTGAGAATATGTTGTGAGAATAGTTGGTCACCAGTGGCATACTTTGGATGAAACTGTCACTCCAAACTGACATACTGAAGAAAGGGTAATACATTTACAAAGCTTGGATAGACATTTAAAAAGGTCACTTCCCCTAACGAAGTGTCACTTGGGTAAGAGTTGCAGCAAATTGACACAGTGAAACCTGTGGGCATGGCATAACCAAAAATAAATGGGACTGATGTTCCCAACGGGAAAGCATGAAGATTTCTTGGACAGCATGTCAGAAGCTGCTGGTCACTTTAGAGCATTTACAACTAATGAATAAAATATAAGTAAAAAAGTGGTTATAAATATTTGAAATTCTGTATTATGCAAATGGTCATTTTTTTTTAATGCTTTGCTGTGAAAAGAAGACATGGGATTCTATATTTTTAATAAGCCTTGTCACATATCTGTTGAAATAATGCTAAGTTATGTGGTGTCTCATACAAATAGTACTGCTTAGAAAACTCAGGAGCTAACTGATGCACAGCTTACTTAAATTTCTGGCCTCTGAGCAATTTTGGGGGAATAGAGCAGTAACAAAGTTATAGAAGAGCTAAGGCAATATCCTTATCTCTTTTCTCTTGCCCATGTGAACTTGCAATTTTAAATTTTAAGAAAAGCATAAAAAAATAGATCAATGTACTCAATTTCATGGCTAAAATATCAGCAGTAGAGAAGCCTGCGCAACATGAAAATAAAAATATTTAAGTCCCATCCAGAAGAACCATTTAATCCTTATTTTAAAAATATTAAATAATTTTCCTACATCTTTGTTAACAGAAATATATAGTGCTGCTGCTACTTTGAAAAATGCTACCCTGACTTGCCTTTCCCACTCCTTCTATAATTTGTTTTCCCAGTTGTCTTCCTGTAGCATTAACATCACCAGGATAAGCTGCTTGCTGTAGGATGAATCAGCTTCTTTGATTCCCGCTGACGGGTATTACTACTCACAGGTAGTGTAAATTGGGTGGGCTCTCGCCTCTGATATTCCTGAGAATGAATCTTCAAGCCCCTAACTTTACAGAGAAACATCTCCCCCAAAATGGTTACAGTTGATTCATATACTACTTACAGGCCTTTCATTTAGTCTTTCATATCAGGCTATGTCTTATCTTCTAAAAAAATGGTTTGTAGTACAAGAGTCTGAAATATGCTAGTATGCTACTTCCATCGTCAGAAGAAGATCAGCTATGCTATAAACACAGCAAAGGCAATTATTCAGGTAATAGTTTCTGCAGTTCACAAGCTGGAGCTATTATCCTGCTGTGAAAAATCGCTGATGATCTTTTATCTCTGCTTCTTTAGGTCATTAAATAACAAATTCTCCCCATTCTTCTGTTGTATAACCAGGATTTCAAAAGTGTGTTTGCAGTTGATCTGGTTACAGTTTAATGTGTGTGTGTATCGTACATGATAATGATTTACCAGGTAGTATATTGAAGATGAAATCAGTTGCATGTCGTCTGTTGGATAGCACCATAGTCCTCTGATTACTATCTGGAGACAAAAAATTCCACTACAGTCATTGAATGGCATTTGCGTAGAATAGGTAGTCCAAGACCCTCTGCCCTGACAGTGGTGTTTTATCACTTCAGCACTTTTACTGATTTCTTATCCATTTCAGCTGGGAATTCCGTTTTTCCATGGAGATTAATTTTACAGTCATAAAAACTTCGCTTCACTGGGATTCTTTCTTTGTTATTTTCACACTGATATGATATTTTGGAAGGGAAATGTTAGCAGAGATAACTAATGAATTAAAAAAATCTCCGTCTAAAGACAACTTCAAAGAATTGTTCAATGACTAAGCTGTAAATCATTACCTCCTCGTATTAACCTTCCAGTCAGTCATAGCTTTTGCTGGAGTGGGAAGCTAAGATGACCTCTTAAATTTTAGACTGTTCACATTTATGTTCAAATCTTTCTAGTGTCTACCGTCTGACTGTACTTCTTCCTAGGAGCTTGTTTTACCCTACTTATGACAGCTAAATGCAACCTAGAGAGAGACAGATCAGGTTGGTAAAGCAGATTGGGTATTAGGTGGATAAAGTTTGAGTCAAGGATTTTAAGCTTCTCGTGCAGTCCCTAGCAACACTATTAATTCTAAGGAATGGACTTGGCAAATCTCAAATCAAGGCTGTAGGTGTATGAATTTTCAGAGATGAGTAAGGAGAGTGTTTTCCTTCAGGGAGGGGGGACAGTGGGTACTGCTGCAATGCTGACAATTTTTCCAATCACTTTGGATAATGTAAGCATTTCCAGTTGCCACCAGGAACACAAACAAACAAACAAACAACCCCACAAGCCAAAAATATTATCCAACTCCCGTTGGTCTGACTACAGAAGTTTTGACAGACTTGTTGTTTGCTCAAATTATCATCAAAAGAATGTTCTTGTATAGCACTAGAAGACAGAAATAAGATCAGCGTATTTGTTACAAATTCATGTTTCTTACATTACATCAAGTTGAAGCGCTGTCTGCTTTTGATTGCTGTGTTTTGCTATCAGTTTCATGTTTGCTTTGGAACATAAGCTCTACAATGCCTTTGATGCCAAATATATGGCAGGTGTACGCATGTGTTCTGCACCAACAGCGAGCAAGCTAGAGGCCTTGTTTGACAAAATAAGCAGACTATTATTTGAGTAGTGATGCGACAGCATTTGCTTGAATTCCCACAATGCCCTTGAGAAGGCTGGTGCATGTTGCCTCCTGAGCTCTTTAGCTTTAGTGTGAAATGGAGGGTGGCTCTTCCGTGGGGTCTAGGGAGGCTGGTGACACTATTTCCTCCCTCCTTGTTCTCCATGCAGTCGAGAACCAAGACTGTGGTTGCTGCTCACTAGGACAGATAGGGAAAGAAATTTGATGTCGTGCTATTGTGCATAGAGGCAACCTCTTTCTGCCCTTGTTTATAAACGTGATCATATATGCAGCTTAAGGGGATTCTCAAACACAAGCAAAAGGTTGGCACAACTCATGCTGCATATGAGGTATCTGCTTGCAAAACACAGATGTACAGGCCATGTCTGCCATCGCTGGATTAGTATTCACTGCCCTTTTGTGCTTTTCCTGACCTGAAAACTCCCAGTTTACTTGACATTGAGTCTAACTTTAGCTCTGTCTCCACACAAAACCCTGCTTTTAAGTTGTGCTGGCTCAGCCAGGACAAAAGCTAAAATTCAGATAAGCAGAAACTCATGGTTCTCTAACAGAGCCAATTTGTGATGCTGATACAGAGAAGCTTCTCTCAAGTCAGCTATTGGGGTCACACACATGCTCAGCGACAATGATGAATCACAGAGGAAGAATTGGTGACGTGATATGGCTCGCTGCTGTGTTGAGAATCACCCAGCATGTCATCTAATTAGTTTATCAGCTTTGCTTCGAAATGACATGTAGATAAGCACAGTGCCCAGGTGGACTTAGGATCAAGAATGCTGCTCCCCAGGGGGTTTCTCACACTCAAACTTGCTTAACACAAATGATGTAGGTGTAATGTAGACCCACACGTAGACATAATCCCAGGCCTCTGGCCAGGCCATACAGTCTTGGCTGGAGCAATATTCAGGATAGAAGTCATCCTTTCACCACATAACCTAACAAGAGCTGCCCTTCTCACAGATTTCAGTTACACTAAAACCTCCCAGGCAAATAATAAGTGGGCATTTTGTGACTTATGAATATCTAATTGCAAACTTTCCATAGCCTTTTGGAGCATAGACAAAATATGACCTATTCTCTTGCAACTCACCAGGAGCGATAGCAAAGGGCAGATTTTACAGTGGCATAGAAACCTCTGGAGTCAAAGAAGAATCCATGAATACTTGGACTATGCCTGCCATTCAGGGATATCGAGCTGATCAACTCTCCAGGAAACTTCCAAAGTTAGAAACTGACTCCTTAAGATGCACTAAGAAAGAAGTCCTCCATGACTTACGAGTCATGACACAAAATGTCCTTTATGCCTTGATATTTCATTTTACAGTGGTTCTTATCATGGAACAATGGAACAAGTCATGACCAAAACTTTAGTCATTAACTCTTTTCTGATCTACTACGAATTTGGAAAGTGGTGACCACATGATTCATATATATTATGCCAAAACAGGAGCGGCATGAATGTTAAATTATTTGCCATGTTCACAGACTGTCAGATGGGGCAGATAGCCAGCTTTTCAAAATAATCGCAAAGAGATCAGCACAGCTGTATCATATTTTCAGCTTGTACTCCTTTACTACTGAAACCAACATCCAGTGTTCTCAAGCCAATGCTCTCTTTGATGAACACGGGTTTCAATTCATATTTCTTCTTGCTTTAAATAAAATGAAAGAAAAAAAAAAGTGTGACTAGTTAGTCTGATCTATAATTTCCTCCTAAGCAATATTGTAAAAATGTCACATTTGCAAAGCAGGAATAAATGAAGAAGGTGATAAACAACGGGCGTAGAGGTGCTGCATGGATGACGTGAACAGATGAAGGGCCTAAACTAATTGTGAGAAATGAGAATTATGAATTGAGGTGAGAATACATAATCAAATTCTCTTTTCAGTGTTTCATATCTCACTTCTGCAAAGTGTGTTGAGCTCATGAATGTCTATAACTAAAGGAAGAAACATTTGCCTTTATTATACCCAAACTGCTTCTGTTGCTATTTATCAATCTGTTTGATTAAAAAATGAATTGCTGGTCCCAATTGTCTCAGAAATGCTACACAGTATCCAAGATTATAAGGTAAGAAAGTGCATTGGCAAAAATGTTACAACTTAATATAACATAATTATGTTATTGATAATCTGGAAAACAAATCTATCATTATAACTGTTCCACCACCCACGCACCCCAATTAGGAACAAACCCTGTGCAAAGCTCTGGGAGACACGCTGCCTCAGAGAGCTCACAGTCTGAGGGTACGGTGGGAGACAAGTGGATATGGGCAAACAGATGGGGAAAGCGGAAGATAACGGTGAAACGGTCATGATTAGTGTAATAGTTTCTGAACATTCGATCGGGAGTCTGCCACAGGGGCAAAGAAAAAAGCCTTTTTTTTTATTCTTCCATAAAGAGCTGCCTACACCAGAGGATGCTAATAAGATAATTAGGGTAATGATGTAATTAAAAGTGAAGCTGGAGTCCCAAAAGATATAGTTTATGATATGGGTGAGGAATTGTATCCCATATTATGTTTGTAGTATTCAATACAGTCTGGCTTTGCGAGACATCACAAATGCTTTAATGCAGATAAGAAAATGCCAGCTTCCAGAGGCAGAATTGTGTTGTTCCTTAAATAAATATTGTAAAGGGCAGTGGATAGAGCGAACAGTTTATCCAGCTTGCAAGGACAAGCACAACGACCACCTAACTGCTCCTAAAAGGGCATTTGGCAGACCCTGGAGGTCAGGGAGAGGCAGAGAGGGAGTGGATTCAAGCCGGCAAATTCTCCCTCCCGGAGCAGTTTGCCTGCGTTGATGGAAGTGTGCTGCAACTAATGCGATGGGATAACAGTGCTCACCCTCCCCATCCAGCAGCCCAGCACAGCATTAGCAGGCCTTTGTGGAGGAAAAATATACCTCAGTCCTCCCAGCTCCAGCAGAAGGGAGAGTTGTGTTAAAATAAATCAGTCAGGCACTTAATAAGAATGACCTGTGAACTCCCTTTCCTTTTGAAATGGTCTTATTGTTAGAAAACTGTTGTAAGTGAGAATATTTGCTCCTCGAGATTTATTTTTTCACGATTGCCTAAACTAACTACCCCTTTTATTCCACAGTGTAATGCAAAGAGCGTGCCGATATATTATAAAATGGCTTTGTTTGCTAGAACTGTTTGACCGCTGAGGGTTTCTGAGTGTGCATATCGCCTGGCTCATTGTGCCTGTATTGATTGGAATTCATTAGCCTCTACAGCATCCTCAATGTCAATATGTTATGTCCGTAATGTAGCAGGAAAAAAAAAAAACCCCAACCAACCCACACAATAAATAAAAATATCCTTACTTCAAAAGCATAATTAATTAAATTTCTGTAATATTGAGATAACTTTGAGGTATCTCTCCTTCCTGTAAACCTCTGTCTTAATATACTAGATTACATAGACACAGATTCTCAGTCAGTAGGTTCTAACTCTGATAGCGTCCCCTCCATAGACAGCTTAAGTCAACAGAAAGACTGTCACCTACTCAGAGGGCTTTGGATCAGCTTTGGGAGCTCAAAGTTTTCCTGAAACCTGACAATTTAAACATAACTACACCTATTCACAGATAAGATTAAAACTATTTGAAAAATGGTACTTTTTCCTGTCGTACTTCATAGGGGAAAAAAATACTTGATTTTTTGGCTACAATCTAGTAAAAGAAACTTTGACTCACAGATCTTCCTTCAAATAAATGGGCCTGAGGAAAAAAAAATAAAAAAGCTTAGAAAGACATGGAAAAATTTTTGCCTTATGTCTTTAGTTGATTATTTATCTATTTTGTTATAAAAAAACCCAACGAGAAATATGAAAAAATGCTGTTTAGGTCATTCTAAGTCTTTTTGTGTAAATAAACTGAACTGAACAAATTTATGCCAAATTTCAACACCAACAAAAAAACCCCACTCCCCCAGTCTTGCCATTACAATTTTTAAAATTATATTCTTTCTGCACTTAGAATCAGGAAACTCATTCAGAGAGAGAGCATCAGGGCTTTTCAGTGCACCTTATTATTTAAAATTTTAATTTTTATCCGGTTTCCAAAAATAAGCACAATCCCACATGAGGAGGGAGAGATTCAAAACTCTTTTTTCCTGATTCAGAGCAAGGATTAAAGGCAGGAGTCCCACCTCCCCTGAGGCTACTGTAATCATCACAATCTACAGTATTCTTTGAATGCATTTTTTCTCCATTTCTCATACAGAAGATCTTTCACTTTGCATAAAATACTTTAATATTTATTGAGCCAGCAAGAGAGAGTGAAAATGACTCTGTACGACAGTGGTTAGACCAGTCCCAGGGGATGTGGGGCACCTGGGTTCCTCTTCCCAGTCCAATGAATTTTTAATTGTATTCTAAAAAGTGGAACAGCTTTAAGAGGAGAGACAAAGCCTGACTCAACTTCCCGGAAAGCAGATGACCTTCCTTCAAAGAAGCCCTAACATTAATCAAGCAGAAGGAGTACGTAAACCCCTTCTCCTATGACGGTATGTCTGACCTGATAGCTGGGCCATAGGATTTAATGAGATACGATTACAATAGTACATCTCTTCGGTTTGCAAGGGAAGCTGATTTTGGAGTTTGACTGTCAGTAGAAAGAGACTGGTGTGATTGCTTTCAAAACAGGTAAACATGAAACCAATAATTTTTCAAATGTTAAAATTTCAAAAAACTATGATTTTGATTCCTAACAAAATATGGGCAAGATTAGGATTCAGCCGTTTTCACAGCTCATGGAGAAACATTTCATTTTACCATTTCCCAGAACAGTAACTAATTTGTCTTTTTGCTCTTTTTTTTCTTCCTTTAAAGAAAACATTCTTCATAGAAAGCTAATACAGAATTTTGTTCAAAACAAATACACAGCTTTTGCCTCATGTACTAACTCATCCTGCAAAATCTTTTTCTATGAACAAACATCTACAGTTTGAGAGGTTTTTGATCCTACTTCTCTAATTCTGATGGTTGTGTACATCTATACCATGACGGGATATGAAATGAATTAAATTCAGCATGTGTAACACTAGTGAAAGGCAATGAACTTTACATCAGGAAGGAACTGGATTCATGCTATATATATATGAGGAAGCAAACAGCCTTCAAGTCTGAGTTTCATGAGACACAAGAGGTATGCACCTTTTTCATTATAATTGAACGTAAGTGCTTGTATGGTTTTTAACAACCAGTGATTGCTCTTGTGGTTTTATGGCCTGGTCGTATGCCCACTGAAATCAACAGAATGAACTGTGAAAGGCTTCTGAGCTTGCTCAAAAGTGCAGCTCAGTGACACAGAACAACCTCGCTGCCTTATCGACAGAAAAGATTTGGACAACACGATGAAAAAGAAATTTTTAAAAAATTACTAAAGCAGAAGTGATTGCTTACAGAGTTTAAAATTTTTAGATCTACATGGTTTATACTTTCCCATGCTCCTTTTCCCATCAATAATCCAACCATTCATCTTCTGTGAAATCTAAACCTTCTGTGCTTCATGTTTTATTCATCCTAAGGTGCTTAATTTATACCAAAGGACAGCAGAGGGGCTAAGAGTAGCCTGTGTAAGGGGAGATGCCTTTAAGGCTATTATTCATGCCCTTTGATCTCAAGTTTTCACTCAGGAAACTTTGGTTCTGTGGGTAATTAGAGGCTGCCACTAACTTTTACTCTATAAATTACAATAAATCTGAAGAAAGCCAAGGATCTTTGAGACTGTAGCCATGTTTTGATATCTACAATACTCAGAACAATTATAATATGTTCTAAAACACCAAAGTTAATTTTGACTCAGGGCTAGTTATTTTCTTTCAAATCTATTTTTCATAATGTGATTGATAAATATTACCAAATCCAAAAGTATTTATGAGTGTTTATTCTATACACCACTTAACGCTAACACCTAACAAACTCCAATATGATGGATGAAGAGTGACACTAAACTTAAACTTTCCCATGGAAATATATATTGTGAACTGTACACAATCAATTATTTCAGACAAAGCCCGTGCTGTTTCCTCTTCTCCTAAGACACTGCTACATATTTAGGTTTTCAGCTTGAAAGCCCATTTTGGCACAGCTAATGAAATAAATTATGTTTCTTGTCAGATCTCCCACTGGGTGGCGTGTGGTACCTCATGTACGTTCATTTGTCACCCTCAAATAGAATAATACTTCCTGCAGGTTCCCAGCACAGATAACTGCCCAAGTGGAAGTTAATTAAGTCATTGGTTCACTTTGCTCCAGAGGATGTTAAACCACTGACGCTAAATGAGATACTTACAGTACCACACTGGAGATGCATCCAATTAAAACACCAGAAGAATTCAAATATATAGAGAGCTGTCCTCACAGATTACAGTGAAGAGAGGGCTAATAGATAGTAAGCCATTTAGAAGGAAACACGGAAGCAGAAATTCATTTCAAAGGCAGCGGAAACCATCTTCCTTGAAAAATCTAGATGGGTAAAATCTGGTGGAAAAGTTGCCATTTTCTCCTATTTCAAATTTGAGAGTTGATGTGACATTTCATTGTGCCATGTTTCCCCTAGTGATTTTTCATTTATCTACAATAGATAATAACAGAATCCCTCTTTCTAACTGTAAATTCATCCAAGTCCAAGGAGTTGGTTTATTTCCTTAAACATAGCTTAAAGGAAATGTTTACAATTTCTTAACTACTTAAGAAAAGCTGCCAACTAAGTGATGACATCCCTTTTTTAAAAAAAATTTCAGGGTTTTTTTCACAGAAGAGGAGAATACTTCTGTTGCTTCAACAGTTAAGGAAAAAAAGTTTAATTCTAAAAAGGAGCATGAAATAGTAGTCATGTAGCAGAGAGTGCTTTTCTAGGCAGAACACAAAGTTCACCAAGAGTTTTGGCTCTCTAATAACTGTAAGCACAAGGCTTCCACCCATTACCAGTTTGATCAACTCCCATTACAACAACAAAACCAGGCAGGCAATAAATGTTGACATTTTGCTTTATACTTTACTATAATCTTTTTTCCTCCTGACAGTAAAACTAATTGAAGACTGGTGAATGGCTCAGAACAATAGAAATGAAAATCCTTCTGCTTCTGGGTTCCCAGTTCAAATTCGTGTTCCAGCATTAGCAAATGGAAACTCTACTTTGGTCTATAGATTCTTCAGTGGCTCACTGGGGTAAGTCTGGTGACATTTATCAAGCTCTCAGGGGCATACTTCGAAATGTCCACTTTCACTCGCAACCTCAATAGTAGGAAAAGAGTAGGTAGTTACCTATACACGTAATGAGGGTTCTGTGAGCAACTAACAATGCTATAGTATAAGGAGAAACCTTTGCCCTGAAGACTACCAAATTGGCAAAATTCACACGCAAAGAGAAGTGAAGAGAGAGAAAAGTGAAATATCTGGCTGCATAATTTATTGTATTGGCATAAAAGAATAAGGGACCAATTTTGCTGTCTTTGGAGAGGTTTCCCGCTACGTTCATGAGGCGTGAGGCAGGCTGGATCTAGGATTTTCCATTTCCCACTTCTATGAGAGGACCATATTCAGGCAACATTATTAATTTTGTATTACAGCAATTTAATGAGTAATTGTCCTGAAGTGAGTAGGCTCACAAACAGAACCGTGAGGTGGCTACGATCAGGGTAAAGCATCTGGTCCATAATTGCATGTAACTTGAAAGAGGTGTTTTGTGGGGTATTGCACATGACAGCTTGTCCTGTCAAAGGGCAGGACACAGGGCCTTTCCATGCCAGATTCTGCCTTCACAAACAAAACTACTCCCCTGAACAGAAAATACACGTACTTTGTGTATAATCCTTCAGGAACAAATGCGTTCTAGGCCCAGAACAGTTAAAAGGTCATAAAGACAAGCATGGTTTAGGACCTGTTAGGTAGTGATGCAGAGGGTGTTGCCTCCGGGTAATGCTTCCTGCAAGTGTGGGGAAGTAAAAGAACTTGAAATTGTTCCCTGTGACTGTGAAGTGTCATACTGTCTGTAGTAAGAGTCTATATCTATTAAAGGCAACCTGGTTTAGAGACAAAGCTCGTGCACACTGAAAGAACTGGCCACTTTACTTATTCTGTACGACACTGGACAAACAAAACTATTATTAAAAGGCCAGATTTGCATTTCTTTGGCTTTCTCTAAACTGAATAGCAAATATGTAGCATGGAAATGGAAAATTATTTGCAATGGATATCCAGCTGCTGTTAGCTAAATTCTCCTCCACCCAGTGGGTTTGGTTCTCTTTCACCTGGAAACAGAGGTGTAGATGGCTGGAGCAAATGCTTTGCCCCGGAATGGATGAGGACCTCACAGCCAGCCAGTCCTACTGCCTGGATTTTAGATTTTAATTTTAGATTTAGCCCTGATGTCTCTGTGATCTGTCTGTAGAATGCGGACAGGATTTCCTGCCTGAAAACTTTTCTAGGTACTGACTGTATCTTCCTAAATATAGTGCCTGACTTTATAGGACTGGTCAAAACTGAAGCCTTCCTACAAGAAAAGTGGTCACAATGCAATGTAACTTCTCAAAATGACTATAGCAAACACATTACTACATCCCTAAAAATGAAATACACATTTATGGTGAATGCCTCCAGATAATTTCAAAAGTTTTCCAAGAAGAGTTGCATAGACATTGTTATTACTTAATGGAAGGGCATTTATAGACATGAGGTTATAATGAAATTAAATTAAATTCAAACCAATAAGGGGGGATATATATTTCCAAGGACAGTACATCCTTTACAAAGACCTCAGTGCTTTTATCCTCAGCACTAGGAGTTCAGGACTGCGCATAAGCTTTGATCAACCTTAATTAACTCTGGATTGGATCTGTGTCTGTGAATTGTTTATAGTATCTTGGCTGAAAGCAAGACACTAACCAATATATTTAGGAAAAAAAATAAAAATCCCTAAAACAGAGTTTGACTTGCTGGATTAATGCTATGCCAACTAAGTTGCAAAAAATAAAAAAGAAACAAAAAAAGAAATTCAGCCTTAAATACATTGCCGTTCCTCTCATGAAAAAAGGAAATCCTTACAAATTAGGATTTATGGCAGCGTTGCCCATACACGGTATTTCTGTTGGAAAACCCGATGAGAAGCCCTTGGTAATGCTCTGTGGCTGGGCTATGCCCTGCAGCTGTGCCTGGAGCCGAGTGTCAAACACTGAGGCTCCAGTTGTTTTGAGAAGCCAGCTGGGGTGTCGGTGGGTGGTTTCCCAGCTGGCATCTTCTCATGACTTTTGGCCGGGAGTCCTTCTGGCCGGTCTGGCAGCTCAAGAGTTGAACGTGTGGCTGGGATAACATCATCTCACTGCTGTGCTCAGCTGACCTTCACAGTGTTTTTGTTTTGACTCATATTTGCTTGTAAGGAATTTGCTTTTTCTGTCATTATATAAATACACAGACAGATCCAGGCCAAATTCTGAATCCTTCGCTTTGCAGGCTCCGAGCCCAGCCACAAATCCAAGCCCTGGCTGGGATGTGCACTGCACAGCGTTAGGCAAATATAGCGGCTCTGAGGCTTTATACGCACCCAGTCCTGATGCCTCAGTGAGGAAACCCGCTGGAACACAGGTACCTGCCCTGATCCTCCTGCAGAAACACACGTGGCACTCACTGACAGCTAACAAGACAGAATCAGGCCAGCGAGATCCCCTTTTCTCAATATCCAACATGACCGACTACCCTCTGCAAGCTGTGAGAAATTATCTATACCACAATGGCTCCTGTAGCTTTTATTTATACAACGCCACCAATACCCACTCAGCCAGAAGGGACCGAACCCTTCTTGTGGGGAATTCACAACTCGTTTCACACACAAGACACAGCACAGGCACGGAGGAAAGAGGCAGCTTTAGATAAACGGAAAGCAGGTGCCAAAGAAGAAGAAAGTGTAGGTTTCTGAAAGTGCTGATGCCAAAGCTGAGATCTGTAGTAATCACGGTTACGTTTGTTCTCTCATTCCCATACATTACTGCAGACATCAGTGAAGTCATGAGTGTTACAGAAGTGAGTCCAGAAAATACTGCTTTAGTCAAGGCTTTTTGCACCTCTTAGACAGGAGCAATTCTAGTGACCGATCTTACCTGCCAGAATCAAGTCCTGGGATTAGCTTTGCTCAACGATTTTGAATCTGTGGTTCCCCAAAGTGCTGGTAAATCAACCGTATGTGGTCTCTGGTCTATTAAACAGCATGATCTCATCAGCCCTAAATAGCTGAGCTAAACTCTGTGAGAAACTTTGAGAGCTGACAACAGACTTAGTACCAAGCTGTGGGCGTCACTGTCCTCCAGAATACTGTCATTAAAGCAGGCTGTGGGTGGAAGCTTGGAATCACCACTACTGCAGAGAGAAGACACACTATGGCAATATGTACATTAAACATTTGCCCTGGACTGGAGCTCTGGGGTTAGGTCTGTTGAGCTCACTGGTTCGGACTTGCTATGAGAAGGACATGGACCTGTTGGAGCGAGTCCAGAGGAGGGCCACAAAGATGATCAGAGGTCTGGAGCACCTCTGCTATGAAGACAGGCTGAAAGAGTTGGGGTTGTTCAGCCTGGAGAAGAGAAAGGTCCAGGGAGACCTTATAGAGGCCTTCCAGTACCTAAAGAGGGCCTACAGGAAAGCTGGGGACAGATTCTTTATCAGGGAGTGTAGTGATAGGATGAGGGGTAAAGGTTTTAAAGTGAAAGAGGGTAGATTTAGATGAGATATTAGGAAGAAATTCTTTACTGTGAGGGTGGTGCGACACTGGCCCAGGTTGCCCAGAGAAGCTGTGGCTGCCCCATCCCTGGAGGTGTCCAAGGCCAGGCTGGATGGGGCTTTGAGCAACCTGGGCTGGTGGGAGGTGTCCCTGCCCATGGCAAGGGGCTTGGAACTAGATGATCTTTAAGGTCTCTTTCAACCTAAACCGTTCTATGATTCTACGAAGGCAGGCAGACGTCATGCTGGCAGGCAGTAGGAAATGAAAGTCCCAGCTGCTGACACTCTTTCCTACCTCTGAAAATGCTCCTTCTCCACTCCAAAGAGGTGTTTGATTTCAGACAGATCTTAGGATGTATCAGGCTTGACTTTAAGCACTAATGGGCATCAGTTTGTCTCTGCAAGAAGGTTGCACTCAGCAGCGCTGCCCTTAGCTGAAGGCATGAGGTGAGTCTGGGGTCTGCGAAGGGTCCTGCACTGCTGCTGCTGCTTCTGCTTCTTAAATCTTGCTCTGGCCCTCAGAGCCCTTGAAGGTTTTAAGATGTGAGCTACGGAGCTCCAGCTTCTGTTTCATGGTTTACCAAGGGAGTGAGTTAGGACAAAAATAATATGCTGTAGTCAAGAGTTTAGATAAAGACATGGAAGAATGCATTGGAGAGAGAAGACAGAGGAAAAAAGACAAAATGAATGTAAATATTATTTTTAGTGGAAAATGTTCAAAATTTGATTTGCTGCTAGTGTTTCATACACACAGCAACTACAGACATTTAACTTTCCCCCTGCAATTATAGTCACTGGTCTAATGTAAGATATTTCATCTTTTTTGTTTTTGTGTAACGTTTTCGTGGATACACTTATTAAAAGAAATCAGATGCTGGAGAAAACAGACAAATCAAAACAAATACTACAAACTATTCAAAGACAGAAGAAAAATAAACCCACAAGAGATTGAAAAATGATCATTTCAATCTTTTCAGTTAAAAAACAATTTTGGAAGAAGGTTGCTTTTACAGACCATTTGGACACTTTCACCCAGAGAGAATTTAGTCAACATATTCTAGCCTATTTAAGCTAAAATGTTGTGCAGAAGCATCTCAATATTTATGATATTTTTAAATGAGAAGGTTTCTGAGGTCACTTTCTGATAAGAGAAGGAAAAAAGAAGACGAAGAAAAAAAATACTGAAAAGCAGACCCTTATGATAGGAAAACATGTTTTAGAACATTTCCAACTGTGGGGAGAGGGGGCATACTTCTGAAAGGTTTTTTTCTTTTATGTTTATTTTTTCTTTTTCCAATGCCCACCAAAAACACTCTCAAGCTGTTTTCAGGAATTGGAGTTGTCCATTACATCTCTCTAATCATCTCCAGCTCATTATAATGTGACCTGTGGGCTTGTGTGGTGCTGTGCCCTGGAGTCCTACCGCTCCGAACACCCTAACTAGGGACTTGTTGGGACATGCAGGCTGGATGAGACCTGCAGCAATTTTCTTTTGTGGGAAACCCAGGGCATAGACAGGGGGACTGGAGGCGCCTGCTGTACCATGCTGTCTCTTGCCAGGGAGCTGGGCTGCTCCCAAGTCTCTCCATCTGAGATGTAAGCTCCATTTGCCATTCCCCCCCCAGCTTTATTTCAATTTGCATACACCTATGCTTGGAGAATAGATGTACTGTGCATAAATGTCCCAACTGGCATACAAACAAGGATGTTTATACATAAGCAAATTCATCCTTTGTTGGCTATTAGAGTCATTAGTCTCTTTCAAACACTTCAGTCATTCCATTCATGGAGCAGAAAAAGTACCACTGACCTCAGTGACCCATCACAGACAAACCAGTGAGCAGCCAGTGATGGATAAAGAAAGCAAATTCTCACTTAAAAAAAAAATAAAAATCCATGAGCTTGAAATTGTTTGCATAAACCATTCAAAGAGTAGTAACTCACAGCTTAGTGAAGAAATTAATTTTTAAAAAAATTAACAACGAAGAGTGAAGATCAAGGTCTTGGTCTGAAGCTCATTGCAGTCAATGGAAAGAATCATTGTTTAGTGTTTTTTGGGAATGCTTCCTACTTCCAGGTGTGTTTGAAAAACTGTAATTTCTAACCCTTCCAACTGTACGAGGAGATGGACCATCTTTTCAAAACACTTAGAGATATGCAATATCCAAAGACAAGGAAAGCCACTTTGAAGAGATATGTCAGTGCATGAGGGGAAAGGGGGTGTGTGGGGAAATGAAGGAAAAATAAGACATTATTTTCTTCGTGTCCCTGCAGAGTGGGATGCAGGACAGAGAACATAAATTTAGGCCTGTGCTGCTGGGAACAGGAGAGGTGTCAGAAATCACACATTTTGCAGTGTGTTCCTCTACAAGAAAATCCTTTGAGAGAAAAACCTCTAAGTGTGTGAGCAGAACCCATAAAATTTTACACCCACCCCCCCAAAAAAGGAAGAATCGAGAGTCCAAACCTGCCACAGAAACCTCGACCCTTCGTTTAAATTTGTCTGCAATGCTTTTACAAGACATAGCTTGAAAAAGGCTGCATGCTCACAGTAAAAAAGTTACATCTATAACTTTTTCATTGTAGCAAGCTGTTCTTGCCAGTGCCAAGATATTATTTTCTACACTCACAGCAGCGTGTATGTATGGTTTTAAAATTCTGCACGGTAGTTACATACCAAACTGCTCATTGTTTATATAATTTTTCATGTCAAAATGCATTCTGTGTGCCAGAAAAAATTGAATATATCATATTTTAATCATTTTGCATAAATTGTGTTTACTGCAGGTTTTAAAAAAAGCCTTTTCCTCTCAACTACCAATCTGATTGAAAACAATTATGCTTCTGGCACAAGACTGAACAATATTCAGCACAAATTACATTTCATTCTATTATTAATAGATGTGATATCTGAGAAATGAAGATGTATGGCTACTTGTTTCTGCTTATAATTATAGAAATGCCATTCCTATTTTCCCTCTTTTATATATGCTTTCTAGAATCTTTGGTTTGGATATCTATGTGTTTGTGATCTCTTATCCAAAGGGCAAAATGACAATGAAAATAAGAGCAGCTATCCTGTTACAAGATTAATTTGGGAATGATAAATGAGTGTTTTTAGAATGAATTGCATAGGTTACCACTTAAACAGGTCTTGGCAGCAAACCAGCCCTTTTCTTCAACAAAAAGGGGGAAAAAAAATGTAGAGAATGTATAAATGAGTTGATTGCCCCAGGATGTCTCTCTCAAGAAGGATTAGAGAAACCTACTGGGGCATTTTCTATCCCCACAAAAGCACTATTTGTGCTACAGAAGTTCACCCTGATAATCATGTTACTACAGAAAAAAAAGGAAAAAAAAAGATTTGCTGCTCCTGTACAACCTCTTGTAAGACATTTGAAGACATAGGTGCCACTGAGTCAGCTGTATAATGCAGGCTCAGCCTATCCAAAGAGTAGGAGTGAGAACAAGCTCTCTCAAATACTCTTCAACATAGACAGGGAAAACCAAACAATATATTTTCCTGCTAACATTGAAAAAGTGTCGGCCAATGAAACTCCACAGTCCCGGCACAACTTCATCAGGGCTGTGCAGGTTTTAATGTCAGGTTTTAACTGCACTCTGCCATTAGGTTCAGGCTATGGTTGGCCCTGCATGCGTACTTTGTAATGAGAAAAAAAAGAATTACTATTTGAAGGGCAGTTCCCAGTCACACACATTCTTGTTCCTAAAGCTGCTTCTTCCAATTGAGAGACAAGGATTTCTGAAATGCCCAATCAGTTACGAGTAAGGCTCCAGCATGGCTTAATGCAGGTCGTGATATACATTTGATGAGATGGGACATCTGTGGTTCAGTTTGGTCTCTTTACAAGAAATTTATTGGCAGGAATAAGTCTAAATCCTTGTCTGGGTATTACTCCTTCCATGTGACAAGACAACTGGTATATTTTTGGTGGAGCCTTGTAATTTTTCTTTTTTTTTTTGCAAGATTTCTTCCTATTCTTAACGTAGGTATTTAAGGAAGATGGAATGTCTTCCTCACCTTGATCAGTGCATTTTTCACTCTAACCTTTCTGCACTTAAAACTTTTAAAACTGCCATAGCTGTTCAGACCAAGAGCCCAGTTCCTATCTGTGAAGACATCAGTAGACATTTATGGAAATAATATATGAAAAATGGAAAGAATGAAGGGAGCCATCCTCCCAGCATTGTGTAATCAGATCTTCTAAGTGTGCAGCTGGTGGGCCTCTCCTCCATGTTTGTTTTTTTTTTAACCCATTTTCACTGCACTTATTTGGCTTTCTCAAAATCCAGTAGCAGTGGGCTTCAGATTATACTTTTTTTTTTCCTGTGCAATAAGATACTTTGTTAAAAAAATGGTATATTGCCTGGTAATTTTGTTGTCTCTTAATCCCTAGGTTATGGCAAATTATGAATAGTCTTAGACTTTTCCTATACCTCTTTTTTTTTTCTTGACAATTTGAACTGGTCATGGCCAGAAAAAGCCAAACAGTGAAACAAGATGGAAAAAAAATAGGGAAAAAGAGAATTGTCAAAAACACCATAAGCAAAAGCAAAGATGAGAGAAAACCTGGTGAATTGAATGAATAGATTTTCCAAAGGTGAGAGAACTTGAAATGGGACCTAAATATCCTGAATACCAACACTGTCTTTTAATCACCAGTTCTCACCAGATATTTTATTCATACTGGAGAGCTCTGTTCATAAAAATTCATACATCTACAAACAATCAAAACAAAAAGCCCAGACCAACTAAACAAACCAATTAAATGTTGATGCATAACAGGAAAAAAGGAAAGATTCCCTCCCTGGCCCCAGCTGTTCAAATTTATATTCACTTGGCAAACACTTGAAAGGGTTTCTATCTGATCCATTCATGAATGTCTGGGGGGAAAAAATGGATCCCGGATAGATTCATACTGAGATATTGTTATAATTCGTGGCAATCACAACCGTCTTGAGGACATATTATATTTCTGCTGTTCTATATTTGAGCTCTGCTATGAGTTTATGGGATGGAAAGGACAAGGATGTGGCTTTCAGACACCATTTCATTCAGGATGACCTCTGTGAAAGGTTGTCAATCAGCTCATGGTGCGTATCAGAAGAAGGCAGGGAAGGATACAGCTATTTTGCAAGCGGGAGAGTGGCATGCCCGCGACTGAGCCAGGTGCTACAGAAACACTTTGGTTAAATATGAATGGAAACACAGCCTCTCTGCAGAGCACTGTGACTGCCCTCCATGGACCAGTTTTTGTAAGGGGCCAGATACTCCGCTCCACTTGCCCCTGTCACAATACTTGCAAATGAATGAATTGACGTGAATATAAATATGAACCATCCAGAAGAACTGGTGCTCAAAGCTCAATCTAAACAAAATAAATAATTTCCTTGAGATCAAAAGAAAAAGTAAATTTATTCCTAAAATGATGACTGTGAACTGTGATTCTGCCACTTACATTTGAGTGTTGAAGACAACAGTCAAACTTCCCATTGTGACACAAACTGTTACTGACAACACAGAAACCTGTCTATGTGCAAAGCTCTCTGGCATGTACGCTATCATAAAATTTATAGCCTGACTTTGAGACAAAGAACAGTCGGATTATAGGTTCTTCTTGGGGAAGGTAAAAAAAAAAAGATTATTAATTCTATTTGTATTTTGCATTTCAGAGAGTAAGACAGCCTCATCCAAAGCCCAGTTAAGCAAAATATTATATTCCAATTGTTTTCACTGGACACTGAGACCCACGGTCCTCAGGGACTCGGATGTTATATACACCAAGTAAAATACAATGACTGTCCCAAAAAGTTTGAAATATAAACCTCTGAACCATTAGTGCATAACTCACACCTTTTTTAGGCCTGCAGATATCAATGCAAATAGTTGTTTGTGCCTGAAAGCTGAAGATATTAGGAGCATTTGAAACCAGAAAAGACAAACAAAAGTATAACCACCATTCATAGGTTTTAAGTATGTAAACAGAATGATCATTAAATCCGGTGATGCAAAATCCTTTTTCACTTCTAAACTTCACCTTTCCAGCCCAGCTCAGATGCATATGCTGATGCTGTCACCCTAAAAAAAATAAATAATTCTTCTTTTAATACTCTGAGTTTTCGGATTTTGTTTTCATAGAATCATAGAATGGCTTGGGTTGGAAGGGACCTTCAAAGATCGTCTAGTCCAACCCGCAAAAGAGGGCGTTTTAAAGAGGATATATGCCCAGGGAGACACAGGACAATTATGCAGGGACAGTAACAGTATGTCATGTTGCTTAATGTGCTATAGCTCCAATATCAATACTGTTTTGAATGGATAGATAGAAAGACAGACCAGGCATCAAAGGTTATGCATGTGTGGAGGCGATGTATTTCCAGTGCCAGTGTCTGATAGAGTTAGGTTTGTCTGCACTGCTAGTTACAAGCTGCTCTGTTCAAAAGATTAAGAACTATGGAATGAAAAACTACTCAAGAAGGCCTGTTAAAAACATTGCAAATATTTTCCTGATTTTGTTTTTGGTTGTTCATACTTTGTGCTGCAGATGATGTATATCATGTAGATGGTATACATTTGCAGAGAAATGTCACATACACTGTTGCCCATTCAAAGCAATTTCCTTTTATTTGTTTGTTTGGTTTTTTCTTCTTTTTTTTTTAATTACTATTCTTCCTGTTATAATGCTACTTCTGACAGCTGATACCAAGGCACCTCAGCCACCAGAAAACAAGTGGTTCTGATTTTTCTTCATTTTTAGCTAGATGTTTGTGGTTTTCCAGCCCTGGTTGTTAAAGTTCATTCAAAAGCAGCCCAAGGTAAAAATCCAAAGGCTCCTTTTACATTCCCCCACTCTTAACATTTTCTTCTCTCTCAGTAAATATTTTTACTCCAGGCCTGAAGGGACTGAAAACACATTGTGGTCATCTCTGAGTACATCAAGAGACACAAGAGAGATATGCAAACTATCAGTTAATGAGGAGGAGGGAATCCTCAGCTCTCCGAAGGACTATGAGCTTGCCTATTGATCACAGCAAATGACACTGCTGTATTTAAGAAGTAACAGTTGCAAAGGGCACACACATTCTATTGCACAGGCACAGGCTACGACACTCACTTTTGGACTCCAACCATCCAATGGTTATTCATGTCGTTATCACCTTGAATCTGAATTATTGCTCAGCCTTCCATCTCTGACTGTGTCTATAAAGCACTCTGAAACTGCTGTTAGTGCAGCATTACAAGAAATATTTTGTACAGAAACAGCTTTGTCTTTGATATTCACTAAGTACAAACCGGTGCTAAATTTTTATATGACACTTTTGACCTAGGGTAATGCATATTGTTCGAGAAGCCTGGCCATTTGTGCAGTGCTCTCCTGTGAGAAACAGAAGGAGGTATCCAGGTTCAAAATAAATAAATATATTTTCTTACACAATGTGTGTCAATAGGTCTATTATTGAAGCTCAAAAAGCCATAATTCACAAGTACTGTCATTAACAGATTTCACTGATTAAACAAGATGTATGAAAATCAGGATTTTATACAAATAAACAGAGTAACTATTGTATGGTTCAGACATTTGAAAACAGAGATATTGTCCATTGAGCTTTGGAAGAATATGACTTTGAAGTTTTATCACTTAAAGAAAGGAATTTTAATTTCACTTGGACTGTCATTGGACTTGGGCAGCAAGAGCGCAATCCTGTACCTATCCAATGTTTCCTCTGAGCACAGTGTTCCCCAGCACTTTGGCAGAGTTTTGTTTTTACAGTCCCTTTCACTAACTTTGCTCCAGGTACTAATTCATACAACCCAATGGAAAGAACTTGGAGATCCTAGTAAAGTTAGACAGTGGGAAGTCCAAAATTCCCCCTTTCAGCTGCATTCTGTAAGACCTGTATCCAATGCTGGAGTACAACACACAAACTCCAAAAAACCCCACACAAAACACAAAAAACCCAACACACAAACTCCAAATTGTGCCACTGGCTCAGTGACGCTAACAATGACAGGGCAACCATCTTACTTAGCTTGTTGCAATCACCTGGAAGTAAACAAATTTGCTAACACTGTTTTCAGTTTAGATAACTAGATTAGACAGAACAGTATTGCTGTTTCTAGCAGAGTTTGGGTGGATTGGGCAGCCACTCAAAACCAGGGACTGGAATTCTCCACAGAAAAAAAATAAACCCCAGAGTATTTAATTAGCACGAAACACATACATTTTTACTCAATAAAAAGATCCAGATTTGCAAACTTAAGTGGCTTGACTTTCTTTAATTTGCATTTATTAGACACTGATGGAAATCCATTGGCTTGGTGAGGTGACTTGTGCTTTTTGAGGGACGGTGGGAATACAGCCACTGTAATTGCCACTCTGGGTTTTATATAGCCTGCTCTAATACCTATTACACTTACAAATTTGCTTCCCAGCCTACAGAACACACACATGTTTAGTCTCAGTATATTGAGAAAATGTGTAGATACAGAAGGAGAAAAGCTATCAAAAAGGCCTTTAAAAGTGAATAAAAATTACCAGCAAGATCTTAGCAGAAACAAATCTCCTTTGGACAAGACTTTGTGCAGTGAGAGTACTAAGAAACTTATATAATTGGACCAAGAGTTGGTTTTTTTTTTCCAGCATCTGGTTGTCACTTAAACTACAATGTAGCTCCAATTATATTTTATAGGGAGCAATTTCATTTTTATAGTTTAAGAATCCTTTGGAATTGTGCTGTGAAAGGAAATAAAAAAAAAGAAGAAAAAGAAAAGGATCGGCTGGCTTCAGAGCATCTAACCAGAGGGTGAGATCAGAAGGCGCAACCCAGACTGGCTGTTTATAGTGCCCGCTACTGGAACTGTTAATTCAAAGCAGTGCTCTGAGAATATCTATCAGTCTTATCCTCCCTGCCCATTTAAGGGGAAAGAATGAAATCCCAACGAATTATTGGGGAGCAGTCCAAAAGTCTCATCTCTCCTCTCCGCACAAGCTGGTATGTATCAGGAATAAAGACCTCAAATGACAAAATGACTCTTTCTTCTTTTTTTTTGCTAAATATGTCCTCCCTCTTGGTGCTAGAATCAAGGACAAAAATACTGTCCCTTATCCTGACTCCAGCATCCTACTCTGATCTCGTGCTTACAGGAGATGGATGTCTAGCTGGTATAGAGCAGAAAATCAGTGACAGTCTCAGCATTTACTGAGAGTAACCTGGTTTATCAGCTCACACACATCAGACACCCAACAGACATCCTCAGTGAAAGTTTAGGAAATTTCTTCTTTGGGAGACCTGAGTACAAAACCCATGTGCGGTTCTCAGAGGTGCTCTTTGTCTGAAGAAATGAGTCCTGCTGGTGACTTTATCTTGCGCAACAGCATTTCTTGGTACATCCTATTCTGAAATAAGTTTATTTTGTATAGTATAGGAATTCACAGTGGGCTTTTACCTGGACGAGGCAGCTGCTGGAAGATGGGTTCAGCAGGAGAAGGTGCAACAGTGACTGGAAGCTTGCAGGGCATCTCAGTAGCTCTTTTCTCTGCTGCCAGCAGTGAGACAGTGATGGTAAGACACAGTCTGAACATCACTATACACCTCTGACCCCTACCAGACTAAATTACCTTCCAGGCTAGCCTTCAGTTACATTCAGGCTAAGATAATTTACATTTTAGTACTGTACAAGGAAAAAGCATTGGTAGAAATGTGATATAAAGATCCCGTGCCAGGTGTGATTAAACAAGCTGCTGAATCTGAGCTTGTGCAGGTGCAGCTTTGCACATACTTCGGATATCCTGCTTTTAGAGGCCAAAGAAGTAACAGTCTCCTCTATGCTACACCGACACGACACAGGAACAAGTACCTTGCCGTCGGGGTTGTTACATGACGGAAGTATTACCTATTTCTGTTCTCATATCTAGTTGTGTTCTTGCTGATAAAAATAGTGTCTGCACTATCCCATTTATGTCCTTCTTGTGTCTGAGGAGCCAGTATTAGAGGACACATAAATCATGCCATGGTCCAGTAGTCCATTCATTTGGGGGAAGGAAAGGAAATTAATTTAATTGAGTGAGTGGCACACTACACTGCTGTTACATGGTCGGCTGGCATTTTAGTATTAACTATTCAGATGCAAATGCTCCTGAATTGTAACAGAAAACACATTTCCACTAAGCCTTCATCTTCTCTCAGATAAATCAGAAAGAATTAGTCATTTACTTTCTTTTAATGTATAAGCCATGACAGATGGCAATCTTGTCCTCCACACATTCAGAACCCCAGTCAAACCAGTGCCCTTTACAGGGCTTTACCTGCATTTTCATCTGTAGCTTCAACATATTCAAAGCAGCTCCTCATAAATGACAAGCTCTGTTCTAATAGCACACTGCAACTTTAGAGTTTTAAATGAAAATAATCCCATCGAATCAGACAGATTTCCATTGCTTTAAATCCGGAGCAAGACAGATCAAAATATGTTCTTTCATGTGCTGGCTGTGGTTAATTATCAGCCGCACAGATATTTGTGTAAGAATATTATTTAGTCTTTACCATTTACAGTAATGTTTTGAGAAGTAAGAGCCTGATTCATCCCTGTGCATCCCTTCTTCTATTACTGGGAATCCATTAAATCTTTTTTGTATTTGAAAATTTTGGCTCTATCGACAAGCTGTTTTTATTGCTTTCTTTGCATGAAAAAGTTTTTCTTTTTTTTTTTTTTCCAACAGAAGATACGCCACGTAATTGTAAGCTCTTTTACAAATTGTAAATGCAGTGTTCTCCTCCTATCCTACTCCCTGCTGTTTTTGTCCTTAAGCCTCACAACAAGCTTGAACAAGATAAACCCTTCACAGGATACAGAGAACTCTTTGAAAGAGTCACCCCTTGTTTGGAGGTGTGACACAGGATCACAGAAATATTTCGCCATTAACTTTGCAAAGGTTCACATCTATACAGGAGCTATTTCAGTAACATTCCTTCAGGGTACAGAGGAACCATTTTGCAAGCATCTTACGTAATGACAAAATTAGGCACTCAATTCTTCATTTGGGTTATCTATAGAAGCCCTAGTCCCCTTTTAGACAGACAAGTTTCAATAAACACTGTGTCAATGCCTGCTTATAGAATTAAAAGAACTTTTTTCCTGTTCTTTCTTTAAACACGCCACCTTTCTAGGACTCTTTGATGTGTTTTTCTGCTTAACAGCAATGAACCTGCAGGGAATTCAATAAAGACTCCGTTTAGACCTGTAATACAGCAGTGCTCAGACTGTAAGTGAAAGCTGTTTATGCTACTCCTTCCATTTTCGAGGAACGGGAAAAAAGAAAACCAACCAGTAAAGGGCAGATCTCATCCCATCACATGGTGTAGGTCACTGGAAGGCCAAGTTTGACAATTCAGCTGTGATATAACCTTGAATGGAGGGGAAGAGTCAATTCCCCATCTTGCAATTTAGAGCTTGGAATAGGTCAAATCTGCATTCCCCATCATACTGCTCTTCCACATAGCCTTGTCTTTTCCTGCCAAGTCACTAAGCAGAAAAAGCTAAGGCATAACTTTTACAGGCACATCTCCAGCACAGTGTAAGTCCTGTCCTGCAAAGCGGCTTGCAAAGTGATGACAGCGCCGCAGAGATCAGACACTGAATGAGGGCTGTGTTGGGAACTTGGGAACTGTGAAGAAACTGATAGTGTTTAAAACGGTGACACTCCCAAAAAGATTTAGGTGAAGAAGTTTGGCATGAACTTAAACAGACAGATGCATTTAATGATTTTAAAGACTCGGGGAACTTTTTTCTTATAGTACCTTTTTTGTCAGTGAAGGTTAAAGCAAACAGTCCCCCACAATCCCACTGTGTAATTGCTTCCATTTTGTTTAGGCAGTTTAACCTCACTTTAACCCCTCTGACTACTGTTCACGACGAAACAAAATGACTTTGATGATCTAAGACCAGCAATAATAATAAACTCCTCTGGTGTTGTAAACCTCTTTGTGTTAAGGACAGAGAGACTGATTACTCCTCCAAACTGTTTGTGCTGCGTGATTGATAATGACCAGTTGAAATTCCCCTCGCTTCTCCCTGTGTGCCTCCATACAAGGGTGATTTAACCCACTGGCACTTGGGAGGAGTTTACCTCAAGGCATGGTGAGGGTTCAAAGGCACAGTGAAGAATGGCTGTCCGCAGACAAGCTTTGGGGGCAGAGCCTTCTGCAACCTGCAGTCTCCTCGCTTGTATAACAAGCTGGGAGCCAGAGCCTCGGCTAGCACAAATAACTTCAGTGAAGAGGTATTAGTTTTATTGCCAAAGTATGTTAGTTCTATTAAAGCTTGTTCTGGGGTACTGTTTGTTAGCCATTCAAAGACAAAGTTTTCCTATTCAAATTATCTCATCACTTCTGGCTGCTGACAGATCCAAGGCATCCCCAGACTCTTCCAACTCTATCACCACTCAAACCATCCATACCTGCAATTCCAGCGTGACAGCGTGCTCTGCAATTACCACAAAGTGAAGGAGTCTAGGGGAAAGACATGCTGTGGCAAGAGGAGTCTTTTAAAAATATGCAGAGTAAACACAATGCTGAGTTAAATTGACCTGATTTGCATTCGTAAATGAGGTAGGGTGAATGCAATTATGCTGTGGCCATGGACTAAAGGTCAAATGTCACGATTTTTAATTATAAACACGCTACCAGCCACTCAGCAATGATGTACGGATCTGGGAGGCCATCCATTTAGTAAAGTTTTAAAATTCACAAACTGACCACACACTTATGTGCATGGTAGGGGGGAGAGAGCAGGAGTGAGGGAGTCCCCTCTGCTTACAGTCCTTGTTTCATCAAGTTTGCTGTGTTTGGAAACATATTACTAGCCATATTGTGTGATGAAAATGAAATTCCCAAAGTAAATTCCCATTAAGTTAATGTTAGTGCTACAGATGACCCAAATTCTTATTTCAAACCTATTTCAAAACCAGAAACGTTTCTTTCCAAAGGCTTTTGCTGTTCTGACTCCTTGCCTGCTGCTGCAGAATATACCCACTGCTTTCAGACACAAGTCATCATAAGTTTTGAGATGACAGAAACACGTACAAATTTTTCATAGCCTACAACATTAATCATAAAAGAAAAAAAATAATTTTGCTATACAACTACCTAAGTTGGCCCCTTATTTAGTTATTAGGGGTATCTAGTAGGCAGCCATACCAACACATAACCCATTCAAAATAACGTGGAAAAATGCTCATAATCCCACTGTTGATGGATCCACATTGCCTCTGCAATACCGCTGAGTGGCTGGCTCTGGGATCAGTCTACACTGGGCTGAATTACATTAGTTTGTGGGGGTTTAACTCCGCACAGCTGCTTCTGCTGAGTAGTTTTAATACTAGGTGGACTGCAGTTAACTCCTAAAAACATTATCAGAGACAGAAGACTCATTAAACAAAGCAGGGTTTGGGTTTGTTTTTTTTTTTTCTTTTTCTTTCAAGGAAACTCTAGAAATACCCATGCCTGGTTTTAGGTTTAGTTTCTTACTTGTTTTGGGGTTACCAGCCTTAGGCGAGAAGTCTGAAATATAAACTGCAGATATTCCTCAGCAACCAGGGTTACACCAGCTAATATAAAGAACTACAGAAAAAAAGAATTAAACTGCCAATTTATGTGACACAATATTGACCAAATCTGAGGTGCATAATCCCAGCACAAAAGGAATCCTAGACCGACCTTTTCAGTGCGTCTGTCTGTGTACTCTGCTTATTGAGGCAGGCTGTTCCTTACGTTTTTGCCTTCCACATGACTCCAGCAAGTTAAGAACTTTAAAGTCAGTCTTAACCCAGGGACAACCCTGCCAGCTTTTGAGGACAGAGTAAGGTCCAATAAGTCTTTCACTGCAAAGTGAGATCAATTAATTAGTTGAATTAGTGCTCCCACAGCTGTAACATTCTTTACCTGCAACTCAGACAGGTACATAATTCTTCCCTGCCTTTGAAAACCATCAAAGGTTTTCACTTTTAGCACTTGCTTTAAAACCGTAGTCTTCATTGATCACTACAAACAAGGGTAAAAGCAAAAGCACACTAAGGAGTGAAGGATCTGAAGAGCATGATGTTAATTCACAGCAGCAAGGACCATCAACACCCTGGAAATCCACTCCAGGAGGAAGATCCCTCAGCAGACTCTCAGTTTCAGTGTTCTTTTTGCAAAATCAGATATATTAAACACGGTCCTTCCATGATACAGATCTGGCTCCTATACTGAAGTGACTTCAGAAAGGTCATATTTCAGGTGTGAAGGAGATTTCTGTAATTTGGCCATCTTTGCGATGATTTCTCCCACCGCTTCACACATGTGTCGTAAGCCTCTCTGATAAAGTTTTCATACAGGTGGAAAAGATGTTTTCAAGCAAATTCCTTTCTCAATCTGAACATCTATTTAAATGCAAGCAGATTTCCCCCCCCCCAAAAAACACCTAGCAAATTAAAACATCTGCTTCAAGGGAATCACAAGTTTATTGCTGTCATAACAACCTGACATTTGACATGCTGTACTTTGCTGAATTAAAGCCACAGTACACTGTACTCCAGAGAAGCAATGATGGGTTATAGTTTGCTGTAACATCTGCAGAGTACAAAACGCATGTTTGCTCTCAAGTTCAAAGAGCTCTTGGAACGATATTCCCTGAAAACACAAACTGGAAGATGGCATATGGTTAGCTCCTCTCTTTGTTTTATTTATAAACTTGTTTGTGAGATATAAATATACTTGATTTTGTACCCTAGAACTCTGCCCCTGAACAGAAACACTAGCAAGGCAGGCCAAGTGAAGGATCCTTCCTATAACATTGTGCTCAGGGGAAAAAAAAATGTGTTATGGGAGAGAGGGCTCATAAGCACCTCCGGAAGTGCTCTCCCAAATAGGACTTTACTGATGGACCAAGGAAGAATTTAAAGCCTTGCTCTCTTAGTGGCTCACTTGGGTGACCTGCTCTGCAGCTTAGTTCCTCAGTGCTTCAGTTTCCTGTTTGCAAAACGGAGACCATAGTAACTGTCTGCCACAAATTGCTCTCTGAATCTGTTAAGTAAATTGTCAGATATTGTAGTACCTCAGGAACGGAGGCCATGTAAGCATGGAGACAGAGGGATGGAGGTAAAAATGCAGAGGGTAACCTACCCTTTTTCTTTCTTTGCATACAATATTTTTCAGAGCACTTGTGTCTCAGATACAAACAGCAGAATAGAACAATAGAAAGATTTAAGCATTACTAGATTCTTTCTTCCTGCTCTGGTATCTCCGTACTCTTTCATGAATCAAGGAGTAGTAAGGGAATATCACTTGCCACCTATGTCCGCTGTTAGCCCCCAGAAGCCAGTAGTTAAGTCACCCTAAATCACCGAAGTATTTCTAACAGAAAAACCTAAAAGGAATATCAACCACACATCAAAACCAGGCTAGGATTTGGGGTTGGTTTTGTTTGTTTGTTTGGTTTTTTTTTTCATAAGCCTGTACTAGAATGCTTTGAAATGTGTAGTTTTCTATGAATAATCCCCATGCAGTTCATCTCTATTGTATATATTATTGTGATGCACTATCTGTTTAAAAGCTTACATATTTGACCCAGGGATTAGTTAAGTAGGGCCTATGTAATGGGAGGAGACAACTTTCTCAAGGTTTCTGGAAATATTACATTCTCAACTCCTGTAATTTCATTTCAGTCTATATTATGAATTTACACAAAAGCTTTAGGAAGGGACTGATATAACCCTGTAACATTCATATTTTTGCAAAAGTATGTGGCACCTGAATGGGAAGAGCAATCCATTCAAGAGATGATTGGACACCACCTGCTAAGATTTAAAATACCAAATGTTTTGGTTTGCACTAATCAGTTACATCAGCTGTGTATGCATTGACTCAAACAAAACAGAAAAGCAGGAGGGAGCAACTAAATAATAAGCAAAAGAACACTAAAAAGGCATTAATTCAGCAGTCTAATGCTGAGTCAGAACTCACAGTAGCTCTGTCTCCTCTAACCAGCCCTGGAAATACTTGAAGGACTGGCAAGCTCGGAAAGAATAATATGGTAGTGACAGCATGTTACATGGAAAACAGAGCGTAGACAAAAGCAAACAGGTTGACAAAGCACAAGGAAGATTTATGTTCACATTGTGGATACAACATTTTGACGGTACCCGTTGCGCCTTTTCTTTGCAACAACTGCAGGCAGCATTGCATGCTGTGTTGTGACTTTGCTGACATGGCAGGAACAGCAACTACTTTAACACTGATGCAAGATAAGGGGAGCAGCTGCTCCCATCTAGACCCGAAGATACATTCCTTTTTTCCTTCCTTTCAAAAGTCACTCTCTACCTCTGTTCTGTCAACACTCCCCTACTAAGGGTCAGGGAAGAATTTATTCCACCTCTTTTATCACACACATTCATATGTAGCACTTCATTTACTGAGGTATTTTTTGGGGGAGATGATAACTCTTAACTCCTAAAGGTTTGGAAGACTGGGTCTTCTGATCATAAGCTCTGGCTCCTAAAGGTCAGATGCTGCTTGCTTAGTTATGTCAATTTTATTACCGTCACCTCACTTTCCATGTACAATGGGCATTTGATGATTGATGTCTCGTAATGGGACATTCCTACTGAACTCTTTAAGAAATTCTTTCCCTCCATTCAAGAGTTCAAAGGAAAGAGAAAAATTGAAACTGCAATTTCATAAGATTTATGTACTGTACAGTGAGAAGCCAAATGCTCTCCTGTTGAACACAGTTATCTAACAGCAATTGGGAACAGCATGTGGAAGCCGACTTCAGGTATTCTTGACTTGAAAATGCAGTCCTTTTTTACAAAACAATGGAAGATAAGGGGAATCCAAAAATCAGAATAGAAAACCTTTTAGTTTGAAAGTGTAAACTAGCTATGCTATTTAAAGCAATACCATAGCAAGATATATTTATGTCTAAAAAGGACTTCATTCTTTTAGAGTCTTAAATATGAAGTTCACGACAAATAATTTCCATTTTCTACCCATTGGATTTTGGGTTAGTCAAAGCTGTAATTTCTTTCCATCTGGTTACGGCTGCTAAGAGCTGCATTCACAAAGCCAGCCTTTTTACACCACTTCTGGAAATAGTAAAAAATTAGTATAATTCATTTATATATTCAGTAGAACAGACATCATTATAATCTCATCTGACTGCTTGCATTTTCTGCTATAAAAGCAAATTCATTAAAAGATCGGAACTAACTGACAGTTTTACATAAGTTGGAACAGAAAAAAATCGTCCACTCCGACTCATTCTTTGTGGAAATTTAGTTATTTTTATTACTGTAAATATGGTGTTGTATTTCCCCCTTTTTTTAAAGAAGAGCTAGTCATGAGTGTGTGATCTTCAGACCACCAATGTCTCAGGGCTGTTCTAAGTGATATCTTTGAAGTTTTTAAAAGAGGTTCACAAGCAAAGTTTAATCAAGTGTATTCTTTACTCAGGTGCACATAAAGCCAGGTCTTTTTGCTACACACAGTAAAAGTTTTGTCAGTGCCATCCCACCTGTCCTCATGAAATGTTGCATTATTTTTCAGCACGACATACTGTAATGCCTGCAATGTTTGAAATAACTGGTTTTGAAATATACATAAAGAGGCCGTGATTTATATGCTCTCATTCCATGTATTCCATAAACACTTTAGCAATGTGAATTTCATTTCCAGGACAAGTGCTGCCACTTAGTTGCCAGCACACTATTTCATTCCCAAGCATTTTAAAACAGCTAGTAAAGAACTGAATGAGAAACTGCTTAAAAATACTTATTTAAAGAGGAAATAAGATCTGTGCATTTTGATCATGTAAGAATACACAAAGTTTAGATCTTTCTAATTTTCCGAAACTTGGTCATATACCTCCAAAATTAATCTTGTTAAAAAGTGGGAGGATGATAACGTGCTCTAGGGTCTGGTTGCAGTGGAAAACAAAACAGAAAATAAATATTTTAAAGAGATGATCAAAATTATATATCTGTTAAAGCTGGTTACAAAGGCCTAGAAACTCTGCAATAGTCTGCCCGGTCTCTTGACACCCTTATCATTACAGTAACCTAGGCTCTCTCAAAATAGTCTTAGGCAATGTGACTGACACCTGCCATGGTGACTTCTCTCTTACCTTCTCCTCAGAACTATCTGTGCTGTGTTGTGTTTTGCTTTGGTAGAGTTTTAAATGCCCACACTGTTCAAAACCTATGAAAGGAGGAGGAGTGTTTTCAGAAGGAACAGAAAACAGCGAGGTTCCTCGTGGTTTACAGGGGGTTAATTTTATACCCTGGGATTAATCTAGAACAGAGCTCAGCTTCCTGACTCCAGCAATGGTGGAAGGAAAAGGTGTTACCTGACAATAATAGGCAAAGGGTAAGATTACCTACCGCTCCTACAAAAGAAACAAATATTCTCAATTTAAGCTACTGTCTCCCTAACATAATGAGATGAACCTGTACAATTCTCTTCCATAAGAGCTGGCTGATCTAAAAAGGCCCCATGACCTCAAATTACTTCATCTTCTTAGGAGTTCCCATCCCTAAAAACTCTTTCCTGTGTATATCCAACAATGACACTAACAATTTGAAAGCGTTTACTAGATAAAAGCAAATAAATATCCAACAATTTTACGCATTATTTTGGTAAAATTGGAAGTCCTGGTTACCTCAAGGGACGAGTGGCTTCAAAATCAAACTTCAAGAAACTCCGTTCATAAAACAATCTTGCAGTTTTAGCTCCTTCTCTTTAGCAATTTGTTCTGGATGATGTCAGCTTGTTGATGGAATAACAGAAAAACATTTAATGGAACTGTGTATTGTCTTAAGGGAATATGTAAAACGTAAAATCAAGGTAAGTACTTTATTTTCTGTTCCTTAAAGACTGTTTTTTTAAGAGGAGGCATAATGTTTTCAGCCTTCGAATATTCACATTTTCAGGACTTAACAAGACCTTTAGACACATCTTCAGTGGAACATATATTTTTCAAAAAAGCAGAGGTTAAAAAGCAAAATTTAGAAAGAGAAAGAAAGATACAAAGCAGAACTGACAGTGTTCTTTCCCACCACAGAGTGATTTCTGCCATGTTATGCTGACCTTGGTCACAGCAGAAAATGCCTCAGAAGCACAAGAGCTATTAGCAAAGAAAACTTGTCTTTGACTGAATCAATGAATAGCCCCAAGACTGTCTCTCGTTTGTTTGTCTATGTGTGGTTGTTTGAGTTTCTAAAGCTTGTTCCTCCTATAAGGACTGAATTCTTCTATAAGGATTGATGTTGTGTACCAGATTTCCTCTATTCATCGTGAAAACACTGACATGCTATTGTCACAAACATAAAAGGACCTACTCAGTCCAACCAGCTTCGAAGTCCCGACCAATTAATTTCGGGTGGGTCTCATGATAAGAACAAAAAATCAAAAGTCAAGCAGACGCTGGGACTGAGTTTCAGTTGAAGCATTGAGTCACTGAACGACCTTGCGGACAGTCTCTTGACCTCCGTGTGCCTCAGCAATCCAGCAGTATCACTGGGGGAAAGGCGGGACCTCACTGAATGCCAGATGCCGTGCTCAAGCCTTTCAGGCTAAGCTACAAAACAGTAAAATAAGCATATTGATACGGAAACATTTCCTAAATGATTCACCTGTCCCCTTTGACTTCTTCCTCAAAGACTGAGAATGACCAGGAAGTCAGTGAGGAACAAGGATGATTTCATTTATTCTTGCTGGGTGGGCTCCACTCTCCCTGTGTCTGCAGAACATCCGAGTGGGATTGCCAAACATCCCGACTGCCCTTAAAAAAAAACAATGCCAATGTTGGCAAGACAGAAAGTACAGGCAGAAACACCTGTGTACCTGCTAAGCACAGCTGCACACTGCAGAAGTTTCCACGACGTACATGCCAGACTGTGGCCAAGCTGAACGTGTCTGGCTGGGAAGGAAGGGAAAGGCAGCAAAATGCAGCACACACAGCAGCGGAGGACAAGCACCTCTCACGGATGTTTTCCTAAGGATCACGCTTTTCTGGCATTCACTGCTTTTCACAGGCAGTCCTCACCTCTCTGAAAGTGCCTAGTATCTCTTGTTCTAGCTCAGTGTTGTTGGCTCTGCACACCTCCATTGACATTTGGATGTGCAACGTGTGATCAGACCTTCCTTGAGTGAGCAGCTGTCCCGCTGTAAGGTGTTACTGTCCCCACCAGTTGGTAGCCATCATTCTAACGTGAGCCATTGCCACTGGAACGGAGTGCATAAGTGCTTTGCATCCTCTTTAGAGCGAAATTACTCAAGTCAGTTTAAGAAGCACTGTGTTATCAAGTAAAATCTACCTGTTGGATTAAACATGATTAGGCAGATAGATTATTTTCACATTTTACACCACTAGGTTGAAAAAAAGAATAACGTAGGCAATGAAGAGCAGACTTTCCCACAGAAACAGAACTTCCCTTCCCAGCTGAGTGTTCTGATTTCTAGATATGGGCACCTATGGATCACATCCCTCTGTTCCTACATTGCTGGTCATAAGTTGCCTCAAATTTAACAGCATAGATGAAAAATCCCTTCATCCAGAACATGTCTCAAAAGACAGTGACTGAAGGCACTGCACTGTGGTGTGGAAGCAAGGAGTCCTGTCTTTCTTGAAGCAATACCGTAACGATTAGGTAACTATATCAAAAGGTATGCCAATACTGCTCTAAATTAATTTAGTGCAACCTAGGCATGATCTAAGGGTGTCTAACAAGTCAAGTCTGTGTGTATACTTCATTGGGGCCCTTTCTGAACCTCAGTCTTAGTTCAGCTGAGCAAAGGCAAGAAAGCTAATGACAATGCTCAACAGCACAAATAAGCTCCTTCCTAAACTTTTTGTGAAAACTTTTAAGTGCTTAGAAGTTTTACTGTTTAGCCACTTCCCTTTTAACATAACAATATGTCCTTCCCCAGCACGCTTTGTGTGTTCAGAAAACACTCAGGCAGAACACAGTCACAGAAAACAAAATCGAAAACTTATTCATCATATAGGAATCTCTCTACAGCAGCAAGCTGCTATTGAAAGACTCACATTTTATTTGCTAGGCACCTAACAGTGCGCAATAAAATCGAAACCAAGTCTGATGCTTCTCTCAATAGTAAGGAAATGTCCCTATGGTTTCACTCAGATCAGAATTGAATACTGATTTGAACTGAATATAATATTTCCTTCTGTCTTTAACTTCTTCACCTCTCTGTATCACAAATAACAACAACAGGAAAAGCGTGCTTCGAGTATTCATAAATATTAAAAATACGCTAGGCCATTCCACAGAAGTGAAGCTCGCACTCAATGCAGCGCATTTAGCAATGTCCTTGAGTCACCTGTATTTTGAATGTAACCTAAAACCACAGCTCTTGACCACTTTTATAGCTGTGAACAGTCCCCTGGCTCCTTTCACTTGAGCAGGGGTGTTAACCCCAGTGTCCTGGCTTACTTCCAGCGTAGGTAATTATATTATGCTTGCTTAAATTCTCCAAGAGGTCCCAACTGGAGAAGCTATTCTTCACTTTCTCTTCCAAGAGATCCCTGAGAAACACTGCTAGCAGAAAACATCTACCATTCTTTGTCTGAGAGGTGACTGAATTTCCATAATGGGAGGAAGCGGTCCCTGTTTATAGGTATATAAACTTGTACAGACATATATACATAAGTCCCTGTTTATTTGTACTAATTGCTTGGATACATGGATAGATGCATACACACTTTCTTAGAGTTGTCCTGGGACAGTCTTTTCAGCAGAAGGAAATATTTTTCAGCTTGGACTAGTTATAGCCTTTTCTAAAGAATTATGTAATATGCAAAGCAGAAAAGAACAAAACCTGAGAGGGTTTAATTAAGTGACATAAGATGCCTATGGCAGAAGTGGGAACTTAACCCAGGTCTCAAGATTTCAGCTTTCAGCATGACATCATTTCTTTCCCTGAAGAAACGTTATGTAATATAATGCAGAATATATAACAAAGATATAGATATATGTAATATAATGAAGACTATGTAATGAAGAATATATAGCATAACGAAGAAATATAATGATCTAATCTAATCTCATATCTGAAAAGAAATTTATTTTCTGTGGAAAAGAAGGCACTAAATCTATCATGGTGTAGATGTCAACAGAATATCGTGTCTGTCATCTGATGAGCAGGTAGTGGTGAAGACTTGTCCAACAGGCATAAACCAGGTGCCTCAACCTTCACTCTCTTTCTGCCCTTCAGCTGCCCATTTCCACTTTATTCTGCCCTGCTAAATCTAAGGCTAAATTTGTCATAGCTCAATAAGGACCCTTTACTACATTAAAGAAGAAGACCTCTCGCTTTGTATCCAAACCACAGAAGGGTGTGCTCAACTTCTACCATTGAAACTGATTTCCATATATTTCATCACTCATAATATTCACATGTTGGTGTTGTAAGAATTTAGCAATATGCGCCTGTGGTTTTCATTAGAGAAGGAGCATCACTTATGGTCTGACATGTCTCTACTCTCTCCCCATACTTTGCAAATATTTTGGCAGAGGCCAAGTGAGAAGGGATGGTCTATTTGTTAGGGCAGAGGACAGGCACTTTGAAAAATCCATGGCCTGATGATTTTTCTGTCACAGGCTTTCTATATCCCCCTGTTTTTTCCATCTAAAAAACTGCAATAATTTTTAATGAACTCGTAGGAGTATTGTGAGGTTGGATATAACATCGTGCATTGTTTGTAAACTACTTGGAGATTTTTGACTAAAAGGTACTGTAAAAGTGCAAAGGAGTTAATTGAAACTGCAGGAGCCAATTCCTAATGTGTATCTCTGTGTTTACGAGCAGGTTTTTCACCTCGCCCTTGTGGAATTTGAAGATGTAAAAAACACATTTAGCCCCAAAGAACCTACAATCCCAATGGAAAGTACAGATGAAAGAGCAGAAGAAGTTAAAAATTATCATCCCCATTTTACAGAGGGAGAACTGAAACATGAACAACTTATTTGTTTCAGGATACACAGAAAAAGAGCGGCAGATGCAGGGATGGGAAGGTAGATCTCCTGAAGTCCATCCCAAGTGCTCCATATAGAGGGTATTCTGGTTAGCACGGTCTCCCCACTGCCCTGCCAGTAAGTCTAATTACTGACTTTACTAGTGTTAGAAAGGTAAGAAACAGAACCTACATCTAGCTTAGGAACTGAATAAAGAAGCATGCTTTATGTTTTATCACCTTCTTGTTTAGTTAATTCCTTCTTTTTTTTTTTTTTTTTTTTTTTTCCTTTTTTTTCCTCCTTTTTTTTCACAGGGAGCTCATGAAACTCTTTGGTATTGATAGTGTTTTTTATTATGAGTGTTTCTTAAGGTAGCTGAAGTGGCTGAAAGCAGGGCTTGCTGAGGAAGTGCTCAGCCATGGCCCACTGGTTGATGTCAAAAGGCCAGCATCTGGTACCATTCTCTTGGTACTCAATTGCTTCTTTCTTTCAGCTCTTTTCAGACCAAGGTACAACTTGAGAAGTGTACTTTGTGTTATAAAAGCCCTAATAGAATGGCAGCTTTATGTGCATAAATCTGTTCTCGCTGCCAACACCACAACTTAGCCAAATAACAACTGCAGCCACAATACCAGGAGGCCAAAGTTTTCTAAGACTAAATCTGTCACCTCGTCTCGTGCAACTAGCTGCCTACAGCCCTGAATATGACCTTAAATTTGATTCTCCCGTTGTACACAAGCTACAGAGAAAATTACAAAGTGTTGATTTATTGTGCTATAGGTTGTCTCCATTTTTCTTTACTTTTTGTTTGCATGTTCCTAACAAAGTTATATATAATCCTTTAAATATTAAAAAAAAAAAACAACCAAAACAATGACAGAGCCACAGTTAACTGTCAGCAAATCTATGTAAAACTCAACTGCCACAATTAACTCATCTTAACAAAGGGAACTTCATTTTGATTTTACTGAAATATAAAATTTCCTCAAATTAAAACCAAATGAATACATCTTTATAGTCAAACTGAGACTCTACCAAGGCAGACAGCATCAAGGGCTAGTTCACACAGTGGGGTCAGCACTCTTTCTTCACTGCATTTGCCAATGTTTATGTTTTTTTATAATCGGGAGAAAATCAAAGCCATGTGGACACCTACAGGGAAAACAGCAGGTCTCAAAATGTTGTTGGCAGGGCAAAATTTGTGATTCTCCCATGGCACTTAATTTTTTGTCAGCTTTGTTTCAGTTACATTTTCATGTTAATTTCTTTTATTTTGTAAAGTAGTTGGGGCTGGAAACAAATTTTCTCATTGTTTTTATAGAATTTTAGAGCAGCCATTCCCAGGTGGAGCTCCTATAAAGAAAAGCTTTATTTTAATCCACAAGTCTAAATCTAATATATAACCTCTCCATTCTTCTAAGGCATAGGCTAACACAGCAGGTGTTTCAAGTTCCTGGGAGATGCATTAAATAGACAAATTTAAACCATTCATGATTAATAAAATGGTTTTTTTTCTCTTTTTCCTTTGGAAGGGGAAGAGAATATGAAATTGCAGTGACCATACTATAAATATACCTTTAAAATATAAATAACCCTCATAACACCTATGTGTGGGGAAACAAAGTAATATTCTAGAGTGTGTTTAATAGAACAAGGCAAACCCCCCCACCACTATTAAATGAAATATTGAAATGCAAGTGCATAGCAGTCATAATTTTTAAAACAGGGACCCAAAATAATGAACAAACAGCCAATAACTAGAAAATCACCTGAAGGATTGAATTCAAAGGACTTATTAAAAATATCAAATTTACCTTTTAAAAGACCGGTGTAATTACATGCATCATGATATAGCATGCAGGGCACACAAGGCAAGCATGTGCTGTAAAGCCCTGAACAACCTATGGCTGTACGTGTACCGAAAACCCGGCAGGTTCCTAAGCACAGGGATGCATAAATGTCCAGGAGAGGGAGCCTGAAGGCAGTTTGGAACGCACCATTGTGGACCTGCCTTGCTTTGAAAGTTTTGCCTGTCTTGCAATTTGTCAACAGAGGACCTGAGCAGATCAAGGGTTAATGGGACAGGCTATGCATTAAACCCAGTTGGCACATCGCTTCGAACAAAGCCACTGGACTGTGGGATATGAGTTCTGTCTTTGCTGGGTATTAAATTTCTTCCTTAGGCACTAAGAAAAGATGATACACACTTTTGTCCTCCGGTCTTACAAACTTGTGTTAAACACAGCTACAGCAGGCCTGAGGACGCATGCCAGAACTCGTGTTCATTAGATTGAGAAAATACAAACTGGGCAGAAAGATATTGCATTTTTTTGTTCCATTTCTTTTAAGTCAGAAGAGCTAAACTGGGCATAGATTCCAGAGTTTATTCATGTGAAAAACACTGCATAAACAACTTGAAGTTCATCAGACTGTATTATCTGTGCTTAGACTGAATACTGGGAGTGGTGTGTTTGTCCGTTCTATACGTGATGGGATGCTGATTTGGTTAGTAGCTATAGATCGGGCGTACAGTTAATATAAAACCTTGAAATGGAAATCTTTTGACTGATTCACAGTTAAGCCTATTGGAAAGAGACCGTGTTCTAGATTCCTGGAAGTCCCTTATGAATCCAGTGGGTAGTTACTTAACATCTTGCTTTCTCATCCGACTTAGCCTACTGTCAATACTATCTGCCAGGCAGAGAATTAATCATGGTGAGTCAGTATCTACAAAGAAAAGAGTGTGGTTATCCAAACAGACTTCAATGACTACAAGGAAAAACCCAAGCAAACTTTGTGATTTTACAACAGCAAAACCAATCAAGAGTGAAAACAATACCTGTAGATTCCCTAGATGTAAAGGAAGCTACAAGGAGTGCATGAACAGCCCGAACAACTTTGTCTTTTGTTCATGTAATGGAAATATCTAATAAAGAGTTCAGGGCAATTGGTGTGAGTGAAAAGTCTCTGCCATTTGCTTTCTGAAACCTACTGGACTCTTCTCCCACTAAGACAGAGGAGACTTGTAAATGCTTAAAAGATGTCTACTTTGTGCATTTCTCTTTACCCTATAAGATCTGAGATCCAATAGGATCCAAAACTCTGAGTCATACTTACCAATATAAGCTAAGTATTCTGCTGGTTTTGAGTGTTAGGGACATTATTTTCTCCACTGATATTTTTTGACATGAATAAGACATGTTTTTTTCCATCCAAGTTGTCTTAAATAGCTGAAAAGTTAGTTGTGGAGTTTGGATTAGATATGGGGAAATAAGTTATGGTTCATAATTTAATACACATAGTGGGTTTCAAATGGTCTCTAAAGAAGCTCAGAGGAAAACTCATACATAAATGCTTAGATATTGGTTTGCTTTATATTCATGTTCATACACAGAAACCAAGAAGCATACATAACAAGAACTTGGTGTTTCTCCAGCTATCGAAAACAGTATTTCATTTTAAATATTTCCATGTGTTTATGAAGCTGAAATCTTTTTATGCAAACAGCCATGATATAGTCCCTCTTTGAAGTGACTAGGAACAATGAGTGAAAAAAACCCACCAGAACAATAACATTGAGACTTTGACTACAGAATATTTTAGGAAACAGACTTATATCTTGGGAGTGGTTAGCTAGTGGGAAAGTATTGCAGAGCAGACACAGCAATAAAGTGTGATATGTCCTCATTCCTCCCACAACATCTCAGGTCAGTAGAAGCTTAATTCAACGACCAATCTTCATGAAATAAGGTGATAGTCATTTACAGTTAAAATGACAAAAAATGTGAGCCTGATTTACAGAGTGACTTGAACATATTCTTTGAGAACCTTTGAGGAAGGAGACACTCAGACTAGCTTGAACTCCTTCATTCTTTTTGAAATTTCATCATACACCACATCTAGCACATGACTTAGAGCTGGCCAGATCCTAGACTAATTCTTTTTTTTTCTACCTCTGATAAATCCACAAGACCAGAAGCACAATAGAAACACCACAGGTGACATTCTGGTGCTATAGATCAGCATACCTCCATATACCTCAATGGAGCTATGTCAGCTTACACAAACCGGGCATCTTCATTTCTGCTCTGCAAAATGGATCGAGGAGCACAGGTATTTGGTTCTACATCCTGACTTGTGGATCCATCTCCAGTACACCTGACAGCACTCTTGATAAGTCAAAGGTTTTGCGAGTCACAGTTAGTGACAGATCAATTATCCCAAAACCTCCGTGCCTAGAAGGGGGAATGAGAAAGGCCGTGGACATGATGCCCAACTGCAGAGAGTAATAAAGCCTCAGCTGATTACATGGGAGATGGATGTTCCCACTGAAATGTTGCTGATGGCTCCATTCTGCAAGACGTCAGCAAAGAACTTGAGCACCTGTAACTTCATGAACAAAGGACAACAGGATTTCTCATCTGCTAATATGCTTTGTGTTAAAAAGGTTGCCTCTAAGTCTTTGCTGCAAAGTTCTTTCACTCTGTGCGTAGGCAAATCAGGCACATTGAAAAGTTGAACTTCAGTTAGGATTTTTGAATGAAATAGTTAAGAAATAAAGGGAAATTTTGTCTTCAAAGTTAGAAGAATTTTGTCTTTGGTGTTATTCCCATGTGAGCAGCGGAGCGATAGTAGGGGTGAATTTCACTTGGCGTGTTTAACCAATACTTCATCTAAAATTAATTTTCCCACTTCTGATCCCCTAACCAGCCTTTATCACTTTGTAGGGTCAGAAAATAGGAGCCGGTGTCACTGACATCACAGATTTTCTTTTAAGGAAAAGGCAGGAAATTTCACCTCACTTCTAATTTGCTGTGCAATAATCACAAAGTGTCACTTTGTTTATTAACCAGATGTTGACGTATATTTGCAGCATAAAAGTGACCCCACAGTCCGATCATAGCAGTCACTACCAGGTTAAATTTGGTTTAAATAATGCCCCTTCCTGCACTGAAAGCAGGTCTAGTCCCATCCAATTGCCAAACTCAGCACCCTGCTGCCAAAAGCAAGCAGAAAGTTGTACCAGTGTGACGGTACGTGAGCAAGAGACTTTCTACATGCTATTATTAATTATGAAGATAAAGACATCTTTATAAGGGCTACAGTTCTTGGTGGTTTCATAGGAGCCTTTGTGAAGCCAGCTCTGGAGATAAAACATAATATTTACTTCAGAAATCAAAACAGCGATTTGGTTTCCAAATCTTACAGTTCTTACAATTATCATACCCAAAATTTACGAAGAAATAGTGACACAGGAAAATAAAGTGTATTTGCTGTTGTGAAAATGCAGAAAGGCACAACTAGATACAAAGCATGAGAGGAGATCCTGGGCCTCAACAGCTACCTCATTGCTGTTGCAGTCATTGGTTTCATACAAATCTCTTAGAAACTAGTCAAACTTCACCTTAAAATTAGTTTGGGGTTTTGTCCCCTAATTTTTTGATTTCCATTTTTCCTTCATTATTCTGTTTGGTATTTTGTTCCTGTTGTTTTGATGGCGAATTCCAAGCAAAGCAAAATCAAGAAAATACTACTAATTTTTCTGAATTTTCAGAGCGAGTCTCGTGGAACAGCTGTTTCTGAAAACTGATATTATCATCAACTTAATAGGTAAAAATACATTTAAAATAATGGAACTACATCTTTTCACATCTATCCGAAACTTTTGCTCTGAAATTCCATTAAAATATTGCATTTGCTGCATTAAAGTTGTGACTGCTATAGGGAGCTAGAATTTAGGAGAGCACAAGAGACAATTTCTAACCCTATATCTAGACTGCTCCAAATATGTGGTGCACTGGCATCCTAATTCTTCATCTGGCTACAAAAAAAGATATAGCAGAGCACACTGTGACTCCCAACTGTTCCAGGCGGATGTGTTTCCTTTCCAAGGAAAGCAGGGCAGGGAAGGAAGTGCACGAGTCTCACCTTTATATGGCTCTGATGGTTTAGACAGAGACCATATTAACTCTGTTTTTCCAGATTATTTTTCTTTTTTTTTTTTTTTTCCTTAATACCCAGTAAAATTCTAACAGGCATCTAAGTCACTTTTGAGATTAAATTTAATGTTTAAAAATGGCTTGGGCGTGTGCGACCAGACTTTAACCATACTATACAGTTGTCTGATTACCCTTTAAAATGACTGTAATCACACAGCTTCTTAAGAGTTTAATGTCTGACAATAGAAATATCTCATGTTCCTAAGGTCTCCATTTGAAGAGCTCTTTGAACTTTATCCTAAGATTTCTGTTACATCTTTCTGAATAATGCTTTGAAAAAAGAAGTATTTGCAACTGCATCTAAGGGTCTGAAGTTTGAATGTGATTCATTGCTGTATGTGAGGTTGTGTTCATTCATATAACCACAAGTATCTAGGTAAGCATAGCCTCAATTTCAGAAGTCTCAATACTTTGTATTGGCATAGTGTCTGACTATTCCACTGTAAAGTGTAATCACAAATTGGACATGCCCTGGGAGTAGGGCATGAAGTCTAATCTTTTATCTGCTTCAATTATTTTTCCGTTTTTTGCTTTCAAATTTATATTGGCATTACAAGTCAGTAATTAGGTGATGGTCATGATTTATCTTTGCAGTTTAGAAATATAGGCTTGTTAAAAGTCTTTGTCAGAAAAAAAAAAGTGATTTTTTAATAGACTTTCATTTTAAGTTCTGGAATTGTTGACATTTTCACATTTTTAAATGAAAGATTCCTTCCTTTCCCTCAAGATCAATTTTCATTTCAAAATTTAGTTTTCTACAGCCCTATCCCCTAAACATTTTAAGTCAAAATTTATTTCAAGGAAACACTATAGAATTATCACAAGAAAGAGGTTTTTTTTATCCAAGTGGACCTCCAATATGAAATTCTAAATGTATTAGCCCAAAGTTTTGACCAAGCTTAGAGCAGAAAGTTCTTCAAAATCTTAAAAATTCTCACTGCAAGAGAAACATATTCCTCCGAGCTCATTAATTCAGCCTGATCTTGAACTGCAGAGTTCTTACCACTGATAGAATGCAAACCTCTTTAAGACATTTCACTCCAGTAGCACCTTAACTCTGCCTTTCAATCTTTCCCCAAGAAAGCTTACTCGAACCATACACCTGAGTTCCTCCAAACCATCGTTGTCACCAGACTGGTGGCAAATAGCACATTCAGTCTCTTCCTTAAGCTGCTACACAAATATCTTTATATTCATCAGAGGTAATTAGTGGTAAAAGCCTGAGCAACTTCATTCAGGGGATTGCCGCCCATTAGCTGCTTGGCTGGCCATGTGATGTTGCAGGCTCCAGTCTCTAACCTGCTCTAATCACTGTGGTGGCTGCAGGGACCTGCAGCAGGTTAGCTGGGGAACTCAGCTGGACCTTAGGGTCCTTTCCTGGGTTGGGAAAGACGATGGGGACACAAGAAGGATAGACGGGGTAACATGCCTGTAGTCCTAATTTTCAAGAGGCAAAGCAGTTCAGAAAAGATGATTAAATGGTTTTGGGGTCTTCTTGGGAAAAGGTAACACCGAGGAACAGGGCAGGAGAAAGGGTCTGACCAGAATTCTGACCAGAATCAGGTCCTTCTGCCACTGGTAATGTCAGGAGCTCCTGTATGTGCTGTTGTAGACTCCTGTGCTCACAAAGCGGATTTGGTCCTTTCTTATGATAAGGGTGCGCTAACTAATCCTTCTCACTTGCTGCCACTGATCTCAGACCTGAAAAGCTCATTCTCAAGAGAGGGGGAAACAGTTTCACCCATTCTAATTCTCCTTAACTGTTTATTCCCTCAGGCAAAATAATCAACTAACACACCTGTGGAAAGTGAGCATGGAGCAGAGGAAACCCTGCACGGAAACTCCCTGAAGCCACAGCTGTGCGTGCTGTCACTGGAGTATGCCCAGTGCGTAATGGCACATTAGGTAGGCATTGATCTCAGGCAGTTTATGAGGTCTGTTACAGAATTGAATCACTTACTGCTGAAACCCACGGTGCAGAAATTGCTACTTCCTAAGCTAATCCATTTTCAAATTAGCTTCCAATTGTGACTGATGACCTCACTGAAAATCAGTTTACCTAATTGCAAACACTGTAAGGGAAGAGAAATCGATCTCTATATCTCTTTTTTCCCCTATTTTTCTTAATTTTTAAATTCCTTACATCTTCCGTTCACACTGCTCCAACTGGGAAGACAGGCTTCATGAAAAAACTAAGATTGCTCAATTGTCTACGTCTGTTCAGAAGACAAGAAGGGTAAAGGGAAATCAATGACTGCCAGTGCTTCACTGACAGGAGAGTTGAGAATGCATATGCACTTGTTTGTGCAGCTTTCCTAAATTGTAACTTAACATCTATATCAGAACAAGATACAGAGACTTCTGAAAAATTAGACTCTGTTTCTTGGTCACTGAATAACAATAGACAGTTCACTTCTCAGTTTGTAATTGTAAAGATAAGTCTTAACGTGAGAATGGGCACAGGAGCTGATGGAATGGGAAGACTTGATGCCCATGTAACTTTTAAAAGTGGGTAGCAAACCAATCACAGGTTGCCTCATAAATCCGTTTTAGATGACTTTCACTATGAGAGGTGGAGGTTTTTGTTTTTTTTTTAAATTCCAAGGAAGGCTATAAGTAGAGATGAGAGTGCATAAAGAATACCTTATATAAACATGCTCCAAACTGAAGAACAGAAAAGAGAATCAAAGCAACAAATACAGATACATCCCATTTAAAAAAAAGCTCAGACCTATGCCAAATTACAGGAACCTTTTCTGTGACAAACAAGTATCTCAGTTTAGATCCTCCCTAAATTTGATGGCATTGAATTCCAAGCAGATACCTCTTCAGACCTAAGTGACACATTTATATGTAATATATATTCTACATGGTAGGATAAAGTATATAGCAATGTACAATATAAATAAGCTCTATCTGAGTACCATGGAAACTTATTCCTATTTTTTTTATTGTATTATGAATCACGTAAAACTAAGAAATTATACTAAAAGAATGAAAAAGGAAAAAATAGACACTTAACAGTAATTCAGTAAAAGTCATGCAGATCTATCCAAGCTGTTCCTCAAAGCAATCAGCACAAATTAAGTAATTCAGCACAAATTAAGTTCATCCTACACTGACTCAAAGTAGAAGGCAGTGAGAAAAGGATCTCTGCACAGCTGAGTAAGGGACAGTCCAGATTCCCATTTTGCTGTGTCAGCTGGCTCAGAAGCAACTCTGTGTTTCCCCCTGGAGAGATACAGATGTACTTTTTTAATAACAAAATAGCCAATATGTCTCTAAATATGATTATCATGACCACATATAACTTGTTGTACAACTATGCTCAGCTTCATAGGTAGGGCAGAAAGCCAGAAAATGTGGTGAACATATCCTCTTCCCCAACCCCTTGACCTACTAGTGTGATGTTTATCTTCATGCTGACATTCCTAAAAATCTATATTTCCCCCTTGAATCAGGCTACCATATATTGAGAACAGAATAGCAACTAATGTTCTTTTGGCATTTTAGAAACATTTTTTCTTTGCATAAATTGCCTTGCTTTTGCTTTCCTTTTGTACGCCTCTGTCTTCGTTGAGTCCACTTTTTATTTCTGACTGTGCGATTCTTTGCAGCCACTCCTGGTTACATGTTAAAAAAAAATCCCAAGGAAACATTGTGGCTTGTGGTTTCAAATGTCAGTTTTACTATGTCCCTGAAGTTTAGATATGAATGACATGTTGACCTTTGAAGTAGCATTGTCCTGGGACATAGCTGAGATTTGCTATTAGAGTGAGGTTTGCCTTTAACAGAAGAGGAATGTTCAGATAGACTGATTGGTACTTGGCCCCTGGCTAGGCTAAAAGTATAGCTTTCCCTCTCAGGCCTAATTCCTAGCATAGGAATGCAGAGACAAAAAGAAACACAATAGGGAGATAAATCTAGCAGTTCTTCCAAGCAACTTTATAGAAGTTTAAGCTATAAATTAGAACACATCCTTCTTCCTTTGGTTATTTCATCCATTTTTGACTGTGTCTAATAGATCATTAAAATATGCAACTCTATTCTGAAATTTAGATAGGTTGATGACTGTTTTTTTCTTGGGGGTAGTGTTTCATGAGAGCTCTAAAGTAATAGGATAAGGTATAGCTTATTTTCTTAAGAGTTCTCTAATCAGCATTAGTATGCAACTCAGATTCCAAAATATTTGGACCCCCACTGAAACAAATAGAAATGTCGGAGGGACAGAAATGCACTAGTGACCTCACAGCAACTTTTAATATTCTTAAGCATTGCTTCCAAGTACTAAAATCTTTTGAAGTGGTGTCTAGCTAATTTTCTATGATATCTGGGGTAAACTCCATTCTTTATTTATCTAAGCAGGGGTTCTCCTTCAGTGAATCTCATAATATTAAAGAAGATAATTGAATTAATTAATTATAAAAGGTACTGGAGACCAAACCCATGAAACCAAAATCATCTGCTATTAAGAATGTTCGGTGTCATTGTGATTTTCCCATCTCATTTCAGGGAGCCTTTAGAAATGAGATTTAGTCAATGTTCCTGTAAATTTAGCTTTCAGATAGGGCCTCCAACAAAGAAACCAAACACAGTAGATGAATTCCTATCAGGAAGTAGGAGGATACCATCAAAATACACTAAGTACTTGTAATTGCTTTCCAACAAACACAAATGACTATGACAGTAGACAAGACAGTGACCTGGAACATTTAAGTCAACTCTTATTAGCATTTCTCTCCTTCCATTTCTCAAATCCTGGCGCATGCGCACACACACACCCCCCCTAATTAAGCCCAAAATTGCAGCTCAGACATATGACCTAAACAAACGAAGAGCAGGAAGCAGTGAAGTTCGGCTGGAAGAAGGAGAAAAGCAACAATGTAAGGAAAGACAGCAGACACAAAGGACCCCTTAATTACTCCGGTCAGGATCACACTAGTTCAGAAGCAGTTGCACAATCAGATTTTTAATAAAAAAGATTATACAGAAAAAGTGTGGTTGATTTTGCAAATTCCCATTTGAAAACCAGTGAAGTGATGCAAAGATAAGGTATGGAAGGGGAGAAGGAAATCAGTGACTTCATTTTCCATCTACATATAATTGCAGCCTTTAACTTTTTCTGAACACAAGCAGTGGAGCCTTAGTCTGCTAAATCTAGGAAACGATTTCTCAAGAGTTTGCTGCTCACTGACCAGTCTAAACCATCCTTTGCAATACACAAAAGTAGGTTTGGGGTTTTTTAGCTGTGTTTAATTTAGACCTATGTATGTTGGCTTGTCAAAGCCTCTGCATGGAAAAGAAAATACTTTAGATGCACATTGTGTGAGGACTGGCAGATACTTGATAATACTTTGGAACCAGAATATAAAACATCAAAATTTGTGACAGAAATGGAAGAAATCTCAGAACCAGAAGTCGTTGACTGTTCGGTGTAAGAAAAACATTCATTTGCCAGTATTTTCAATAAACTCCAGGTTGGGCAACTGAGACTATGGCTTTGATGCAAGAATACTTCACTTCTAGAGACAAAGAAAATACAAATTTGCTTATAAAGCTAAACATCACTGAAAGATTTCGGCCTGTCACTGAATACAGTAGCCGTGCTCATCGAGGCCTGGTAGTATGCAGGACAGTGATTCTGTGACCTTTTCTTCTCACAACCTCAGGGCCCTGTAAAATAATGTTCTTCCCCCTCCACCTCCCGCCCTTTTGTAGTAAGAAAGAAAATGAGGAAACTGAACATTTGAAAAGGAGAACTGAAAACGTTACTTTCTTTGATGAATGTAAAATAACCTGTATTAGAGGACTTAGTTTTAATCATCTGGATTTTTAAAATAAAAAAACCCAACCAACAAATACCTTTACACACTTCAATCAGTGTAAATGTTGAAAAAGTGGACATAATTTATGCTAACTTTGAAGCTCTTTTACTCTCCCATACTGATGTGAAATAAAACTGAAGATCAGACCTTTTGTCATTTCTGTATAAACTGTCCATTAGAATAAAAATCATTTTTCCTATAACTTCAAAACTAGGCTCATATCTAGGAGAATCTACAGAATGGCTGTCAAGATTTTTCCCATTTAGACATTATCTGACTATTGACAGATTTCATAGTCACTTCATGATTCTGTACTCCATCTTTCTGGAATACAATCCTGCCAAGAAAAAAGATGTATCTGCATAAAACATGGATTATTATATTCTAACATTTGTAAAATGATATGTTATCTACTGCAGCTTTATAGGACAATACTAGTATGTAAGACCAAAAAAGTGCAACTACTGCTTAGAACGGTGTGAAAGAAATTATAATTACTGGAGTTCAATGGGTGTCTCTTAAAGTTCTTGGAATTAAGTGTAGTATTGTACTAAGCATAGCAGAAAGCATATGATGGTGAAATAACTATATTTCTTTCTTTTTTTTCATAAAGTATCATGAGCACACCAAAAAGATATGCATACAAGAGAACAGAAGGAGAAACACAGTATATACTAGGCTGCTGTCATGACTGACATTTTAATTGGCTCACAAGTGTATGGGGACTGCAGTATGTTTAGACTTAATTTCCACATGTACAATACAGCCATTACAACTAGTCTCTTCTACATCTGGGAATTAGTTTATAGCACTGCAACTGTTGCTCATCTGGTCTTCTGCTGTCTTTGCCATGAACATGAGTCTTGACAGAGAAACTCTGGCTGGATAAAATAGCTAGCAGATATTAATGTAGTCCCCTTAGGTATACTAGCTGAGAACATACCTCTGTAAGCAGAGAGAAGCCCAAACAACAGTGTTTAGAATTGGAGCTCAATAAAATAGGGATTGCAGATTTTGAGTGCTGGTTCTTATGCTGGGACCGAAAAGGCAGGGTGGGTGAAAAGTACGGTGGGTACGGCAGCACATACGAACAGCAACCAGGGCTGGAGCCTGTGTCATGAGGACTGCTGGTGTTCCACTGCAGCTTTCAGGGCACACACACGGAGTAAAGGCCATCTGCATTACAGCTGGCTGGGACTTCTCCAGCGAAGTCCCTTTTCTATCCAAAAATTATGATTTGTCAGAACAAATCTTTTTTTTTCTTCCTAATGAAAAATAACAATTTTCAAGAACATTTTTATTCGAAACTTTTCTCAGCTAGATCTATCACAGAATATCCCAAAGGAGTACATTTGCCTTGACTGTACTTTTACTTAAGCAAAACATGAGAACAGAAAATTAATGGATGTGTGTCACGGTCCGGTGAAGATAATTTATATAAATGTGGGACAGCAATCAGAAAGCCTGTATCTCCCCAAGGATATAGAGCACACAGAGAGCAACATCCCTGGAGACACTTCACAAACAGGGCTATATCCCATCCCTCTCTTGAAAGATCACCATGAACCAAAAAAAGGGTAAGGTTTGAACTACAGTCTACACATCCCCTGAGATATATAATGATCTTCCATAGAAATTTCATTCTTTTACCACCATCAAGCCAGCTGGACTCTGGCCCAATATTTAAGAATTTTCACTAATGTAAACAGTTGCAATAAAAACAATGAAAAGAGTTTGATTTTATTCTCAGATTTATCAGATACATGAGAGAAAAAGGGTTTTGTTTTGTTTTGCTTTTTAATCATAGGTGATCTGCATAACTATTGAGTTATTTTAGAGCATTAACATATCAGTATTACTAGGAAAATAAGAAGGTGAGGGTTTGGAGATTTTTTTCTTTTTCTTTTTTTTTTTCCCCTATCCTGTTTTTCCTTTACACAATTTGATTTAGCATGATGAAGAAAATAAAACAAATCCCCAAACCCTGAAATCTTTCAGAAACCAGAGTTCCAGTTTTCCAGCCAGCCCTCATCCACATGGAGGCCAAATGCTTTTGTCATATTATTAATTCAGTCTGCACAAGAGGTTGTGGTTCTCTTGCTAGAGGAACTCTGCTATGAAATGTGGTGCCAGAAAATCTGACAAGTGCCCTCCCTCCCAGTACAATATTTTGGAGAGAGGAAGCACAAAGCAGAAGGCGGACTCTTTGTGGGTTGTTGGGGGATGGTTTGCATAGCACTTACACTTCTTTGTGGTGTGGTTTAAAGGGGGAGAAAGTTGGAGCATTTCAACAGCCCTTCTCCCTCTGTCTTCTGCAGTTTATACAGGACAAAGAGAAAGCAAGCAAAAATAAGAAACCAATGTCTGTCACTTTCCTGCCTTTCCTACCATCTGAGAACAAGGTCTACCAGCAAATTCTAGTAGATCATGCATTACAGCCAGCGTCTGGGAACACATATAGGAAAGGTTTTGGCAGTACAATAAAACCAAATACTTCATGAGAATAAGTGCTCAGTTTCAGATGTTGTTTTAAACCACATTCAACTGTATGAAATGTGTGGTTTTCTGTTTTTGTTATTTTTACCTCCCCCTCCCCCCCATTTGAAAATACCTGAGAACTGTTTTTAATACTTCTTTCACCTTTCAGGTAAATATATTAACAGTCATATTGACTACTGTGAACACAAGCATTAGATCTTGGGAAGATGATTGAAACCCTAATAAATTTGAAACCGTTTTCAATTAGTACACAGGAAATTTACTTTGTGAGCCATGACTTGTTTTATTAGTGCCCTGGAGGGCAATTTAGATTGGAAAAATCAGGACATCATTGTTTGCCAAAAAAAGAAAACAGATACTTAGCTTTCATCTATAGTTTGGGGTAGAGCCATGAAAATGGGACTAAAATATTATTGAGTATCAAAAAATATTTATACATTGGGGTCAATCATAGTTCCAGAGTGTTGGAATTGACATTCACCCCATCCTAAAGTGTGTAGTTAACTTGGAAGTTTGCCACTTGCTAACATACTGCTTTTACTTTTAAATGAACACGAAGTAAAACCTTCATATAACATTTTTAATAGTTACAATTAAGATATGAGAACAGTTGCTCAAGGAAGCAGGAACCTCCTTAAAATTTATCATACCTCTCAAACTTTAGTTACCTGTGCTTTCTGTTGAGTTACATCATACACCCCATTCTCTATTTTTCTTCTCTGTTATCGCTCAGGTTCTCAGCAGGCCAGGAATAAAAGACTTACATCAAAGGCATAGGATAGAGAGAAGTAGGTGCAGAGAAGGGTTCCTGCCAATGCATAATCCCTTCTAAAAATATGAATAGCAAGATCAACTTTTATGCCTGCAAAATTTGTTCTGCCAATTGTAGTCTGGCCAGTAAGGTGAAAGAGAGGATACACCTGATGAAACAACTCTTAATATGTCTTTGCCTGATGTACACAAGCATCAACTACAAAAGTGTTCCTTGTGCATTAACCTACCTCGACCTCCTCCACCTGAATAATGGCCTTTTGCAGTGTGGTCTATAATTTTTCAATACTTTGTAATCATAGCCACGTCAGTGTCTTTCACACTTCAGCAAGCTCCTTCAAATGATGCCAAGCTCAGTTAGATTCAACAGCACTGGACCATGGCTTAAACACTTAGGGCTAAATTATCATAACTCTTTCTTGGTCATGCAAGGGAGGGACAAGTCTCCCCTCCTTTTTCCCCCACTGTGAATGTAACTCCAGGGGGAAAGAACAGGAATATGAGAAGACCCTGGTGCACCTTGCTCCATATGCAGCAGCTGATACATAGGCTGAGAAACAAAATTCTCCAAGAAAAATGTTGAAGTGCTTTAGTCTTTTCACCAAAGCATGTACTGGAAGGATGCAACCCTAAACAAGTATTCATACCACTTGGAATTAGGTTTCATCTGTACAATGAGCGCACTGTAATCAGGTAAATGAGGCTGCTCCAGAAAATAATTCAAAATATCTAAATAAAAGTAGTACTCAAAGTCTACCTCTGTGAGAAGAATTTATATTCGTAGTGATCATAATTACTGCAGGGTTTGCACAAGTGAAACTACCCCATAGCCAGTCACAATCCCTATTAAAAAAAGCAACGTTAAAAAATACAGGGACATTCAATAATGAATCTCAAGATACATACAGGTTTTGTGAGGGTATTAAAAGGCCTTATGGTTTTCCTTTCCCATCTGAAGTTTTCACCTTCAAAGTTGTGCTTCTCAAATCAATCATAGATGCAGTATCTGAGCTCTTACACCTGAAACCATTTCAGACATGCAAACATCCAGCCAAGAGCTTAACTTGCAAGAGTGAACTCTTGTAAATGTTGTTTCCTCCAGAACAAAAAGGCTACCAGGTGTGAAAACAGCATTTACAGTTCAGCGCTGTAGTGCACCTACAGTCCTGTCACACATTCACACTCTGGACACATTTGACCCTGAGGCAGAAATACTGTAGTCTGGATTCCCAGCTCCCCAGGAGGGAGGGACCCTGGCATGCCCATCCACCAAAATTTCCCAAATAAAAGCAAAACACACAAACAGCATCCTAATCAGGTGGTTCCCACCTTGGCAAGCAGGCACGGCATTGTCAGATCACATGCCGAGGACCAGAACTGTAGGGCACATCATGGACTGCACCTATGCCTTTTTATAAGCATGCCATCTATCTGTCTCCGCCAAATCAGCTGTGTCTATATGAGCTTCTAGCTGAGGGTTTAACAGAAAATTAATCAAAACCAGCATTTTAATCCTTTGCATAAATTTCAGAGTACTAGTTAGGATGTTTAAGGAATATAGTAATTTTGCACAGATTTCTTCATTAATGGGAAACAAATGGGAATGAACAGTTAGCTTTAACTTATTTAAATACGTGTTGAAAAAGAAAAAGAAGAAGAGAAGGAAAAAGAAAAAGAAAAAGAAAAAGAAAAAGAAAAAGAAAAAGAAAAAGAAAAAGAAAAAGAAAAGGAAAAGGAAAAGGAAAAGGAAAAGGAAAAGGAAAAGGAAAAGGAAAAGGAAAAGGAAAAGGAAAAGGAAAAGGAAAAGGAAAAGGAAAAAGAAAAAGAAAAAGAAAAAGAAAAAGAAAAAGAAAAAGAAAAAGAAAAAGAAAAAGAGCTTACCTCACACAGCCACAAGAGTTTAAGGGTCAAAGCAAAATTATCCAGTTTGATTGATGTCTCTTTTGATACTCCTAGAGGAAAATAATTTTATATTTGAAACATACAACTAATTTACATAAAAAACCATAAAAGATTACCTACATGTTTTGAAAAGTAAATAAGAACATAATTGATTACCATAGCGTTGCTTTAAAGCATCCAAAGCCTTGACTATATAACAAGGAACATTCTAAATTCAATACGATTTGGAAAAGTGCGTGGCAGGGGGCTTATGATGAAACACAGTCTTATTGCTCTTGTATAAGATATCAGCCTTTTTGCTGTAATGAAGTGAAGTCATCTTGGTTTGCAACTGTAGTTTGTTAGGATTGTCTCATTAATAGAAAAAGAAAAAAACAAACCCCAAACCCCCCCTCTCCCCCCAAAACCTCTAAATGCATCAATTTTTATTGGAATGAAATTACATCTCCTTATAAAGGCAAACCTTAGACATAAGACAGTGAACCAAACTAGTTTCACTTTTTGAAACATTATAGTATGGTTTTACTTTGGCCCACTCAGTTAATCTTGCTTAGGCAAAGGGGAGGGCAGGGGAACACTTCTTTGGAGAAGGGACATGCAGTTTTGCAGTGCTGTATAAATAACACCCAGCACAGGTGTGGAGCATCGCATAAATAATCCTATGGTAAAAAAGAAGCAGGCAAGAGCACGTGCCAGGGAACCTGCTCTGACATTAGCCAGAGTGCTGTTACACGAGTCAGGTTGCCCGTGCCTGAGAGCTAGGCAGAACTACTATGCACTTTTTAGCCTCACAGGTCTACTCAGACACATATATGGGCATCCACAAAGGCTAACTCCAACCAAGGAAAGTTGATCAGAAAGGCAAATTCATATTGGAGTAGCTCAGAATACCTAACTTCAAACTTCAGCTGTAAAACAGCCTCACGCTCTTCACTGGAAAAACTCAGATAATTCACCTTCCTACACTAATTTAGGACTATATGAATCCCCCTGTCTCCACCCAGTCTCTTCCTTTTTTTTATTTTTATTTTTCTTTTTCCTGAAAAGGAACAAGAAAACAAGCTCAATGAAAAATATTTAAGTCCTTCTACAGCTCATTAACATGAAATTCGCTCACATAAATGGACCTTCCAGCCACTGGCCCATAAGTTCCACTGGCAATATGAGAAACTTCCCACTGCCTGACGCTGATCACATGAACATGAACCCCTGGGGCTGCTGTGGGACCCAGGGTACACCCTGGATCTGGAGGTGCTAAAGAATGAAAGGGCTACAGATGAACAGAGAAAAATATTTTTCAAAACTCTCTGTATGGAATTTATCTGTATGGGAATTACATCTGCAGAGAGGGACCTGGGAGTCCTGGTGGAAAAGCTGACCATGAGCCATCAATGTGTGCCCTTGTGGCCAAGAAGGCCAATGGCATCCTGGGGTGCATGAAAAAGTGTGGCCAGCAGGTTGAGGGAGGTCATCCTTCCTCTCTACTCTGCCCTGGTGAGGCCACATCTGGAATACTGTGTCCAGTTCTGGGCTCCCCGGGTCAAGAAGGACAGGGAACTGCTGGAGAGAGTCCAGCAAAGGGCTACAAAGATGATGAAAGGAATGGAGCACCTCTCTTACGAGGAAAGACTGAGAGACCTGGGTCTGTTTAGCCTGGAGAAGAGAAGCCTGAGAGAGGATCTCATCAATGCTTATCAATATCTAAAGGGTGAGTGTCAAGAGGATGGGGCCAGACTCTTTCCAGTGGTGCCCAGAGACAGGACAAGGGGCAACCGGCACAAGCTGGAACACAGGAAATTCCATCTCAACATGAGGAAAAACTTCTTTGCTTTGAGGGTGACAGAGCACTGGCACAGGCTGCCCAGAGAGGTTGTAGAGTCTCCTTCTCTGGAGATATTCAAAACCCACCTGGATGCATTCCTGTCCAACCTGCTGTAGCTGAGCGTGCTTTGTCAGGGGGGTTGGACTAGATGATCACCAAAGGTCCCCTCCAACCCCAACCATTCTGTGATTCTGTGAAATTATCCATGAAAGATCAAGTCCAAATGGAACTAAACCCAGTTTTGTCTACAGCCGGTTTATTTCACTGAACATCTCAAATTAAAGATTTCTGTTTGGAACACATGGACTGTGTTGGTTAACACTGTTGTATTTCTGATAGCAGATGCTGTGGGACCCTTGAAATTTGGAGGATACATCTTGTGTTTTAATATGTGCTTGCACAATTTCTAACATTCCTTGGCAAACAAGTTAGTAACATTCTCACGTAAAATTATGCAAGGCCTTGCTTATTATATGCGACTATAGTTTAAAAAAAATTTTATATTTGGATCATGATTTGCAGTTTCACTGAAGTTCTCTGGCTTTCTAAATGTGATTGACCCAGTAGGAACTATGTGAAATTAATTTTTGAAATAAGGAACAAGCAAATGAGATTACAGGATACTTTTCCTCTATAAATGTATTACAAGAAGTTTTCTGAAAGACAGTCCAGCTTCTAGTTTTAAAGAGCCGGCAGAAAGAAACCTCATCCAGTGGAAGAAACCAGTGTTGTGAACTTGCCCACATCAGCTGTCAAACAAGCCAACATGCACAATTAAAGTAATTAGAAAAAAAAGGTTTTAATATCTCAAAAATACAAGCGCTGATCTTCTGTAACCTAGACTGTCAATGATTTAAAATGAAATAAATTACCTTATCTACCAAAGGGAACAAAGTTCATAAATCTTCCTTTCTTTTTTTTTTTAAACCATACAATAGCTGCTGATTTGCTCTCCCGGGGTACTCTTCATTTTTTTCCCTAGTGGTGGTGTTCTTTTCAGGCTAATGACAAATTTCAGGCCTTCTTCTGTCTTGTGTTAAAACCTGAACAAAGCCCAGGCAAGGAAGTGAAAGACGTTTCAATGAGCTATGGAAGCAAGGCACAAACTTGGTGCAAACCTATCAAATCTAACAGACCTAGATCTTTAGAAGATAAAATAGGCCATTTAAAGTAAACTGAGACAGAATTCATAAAAGATACCTCTATGGATTCTTGCATTTTATCTTTTCTTAATCTGATCCTAATCAATTATTTGGGAAGACAATTGGGAGTGTCCTAGGAGTATTAAACACATTTAGCAATCCAATTCTCCTAGAGCTTTATTAATTGCTACACTAGCTCTATGAACATCCTCCTAATTCAGTCCTCACTGGACAATGTTTTTTTTTTTCCTTAAAAAAAAAAACAAAATAAGAACTGGTTTTACACTTTAAATCTGAAGTTTCTCTATTTCCTGTGATATGTATGAAAATAACTAAACTATTGACTTTAACACACAATAGCTGAAGAAAACATATCCTTAATTATAGTAGAATTCGATATTAAAATATTATTATTGTGATGCTTCTGTTAAAATTCTATCAACACTTTCTGGAGATATGGTAACAGCTGTATCTTAAGAGTTTTTTCATCTGGACAGAAAAATATTCTCCATATTAAAGTTTCCAATTAAAATTGTGTGTTAAAGAAAGTAAGCTTTTTAACTTCAGATGTGGAAAAGGTCCAGAATTTATCTCTAAGCCACAAAACCATAAATAAACTTAATGATTTAGCATCAAGGTTGCTTTTTTCCCTGCTTTTTAAGCCGACTTTCTAGCATCACAAAGAATATGCTAAAAAAAAAGAAAACAGGCTTTTTTTAAGATTCTCAAGAGGGGCATCAAAAGTTTAAGCACCCAACATTATTAATCCCTTCTGAAATTCCTATTGCAGGTGCATGCATTTCTTTCTTATGCATATGAAGCCAAATCCAAGCCTCCCAATCATAAATAGAATGAGTACCACTGATTTTCAACATCTTTACTAGCCCACCTCTCCAGGCAAGGAAGGTCTGACAACATTTTTGTACCTCTTTCAGACATTTTCCTCAAACAAATATTTTATGGCTTAGACACAGTGATATGAAGACCAACCAATGAACCCACCCACATGTACATACACACATGCATGCAGAAAGGAAACCTAATCTTTGCTAAACAATTTGTAGGATCCTCACTGCTTTTTCTTGTATGCTCCCACTACTTCAGGGCCAATCACAGGAGCCAAACTACCTCCTGCTGGTTTTTACGGCTGAGGTTTCTCAGTCCTTTATAGGCACCATTTGACCCCTTTCCAGCTGGCTCTGATAATCAAATACGGGCAGCCGAGTCCAGCCCTACCTCTCTGCTCCCTGAACAACTGCTCTAGGATTGAAAGGAGTAGACCACCCTGTTAAATGTTCTGTGATTAAAGCAGCAAAAAATTTAATAAGAAAATCTGCTCATTTTATTATTTCTTACAAGACAAAAGGAAGAGACAGCAGAGAGGGACCTTCTGTGGATATGATTAACTTTTATTCACTTGAAAGTCCAATTTGGAAATAAAATGTTGAACTATGAGCTCTTGCAGACATACAGCAATTTTAAGTTAAACAGGTATTTCATGTACACTTTACTATGTTAGTTTTGTCTGTGGAATACTCCACATATGAAGTGTTAGTTTTGGAAGCTATTTTAATTAATGGGCTTGCACAGATATGAAATAAATTCAGACGAAACAACTCTACATACTTGCATATTTAAATTTTTGTTTTCACTCTATGATTATTATATGTTCTATACAATAAACGATAGAAAAATCTTATTGATAGGTAAGAGAATTCCATGAGTTCACATTGTCTGAACTACTGAGCTTCAGGTGAGACAGGACCCCTGGAAAGAGGGATTGTATCTCCTTGAGAGCAAATGAGGTTGTCCATATCCATGCCACCAGCCGGGAGAGGCTCCCTGGGTTGGTGGAGGAAGCACAAGAAGGAAGACTGAGTTTGCAGCATGGACAGACACCCCTGACAAAAGCAGAGAGAAAACACAGAGAAGCAATGGAAAAGGAGATTTGTCCAGATAACAGGAATACCAGTGCTGACTGGGAACAAGATCTTGATCTGAAAGCTATAGTGGGCAAGAGAGAGATTTCAAATAATTTTAATTTCCTTCACCGAAGATCTCTGGGCATTCCCAAAGTCACCAGTTTGTTTGTTTTTGATTTTGGTTTTGTTTTGCTTGTGTTTTTTTTTTTTTTTTTTTTTTTTTTTAAATCAAATGCCATTTTGAAGGTTTGTCTGTTTTCTCACTCTAAGAAAAGGTTTGGACAGGCTCATCTCAAAACTATGCCCATCGTAAGAGTCCTATCGCAGCATCTTATCAAGTACACAAAGCTAGATATGTGAGTGAATACATTTTCATAAAGATATTCCTCACTGACATTAAACATCAATATTTGCATAAGACAGTAGTCCTAGAGGGTGATGTTTGGCTTTGACCCAATGCTAGAACTGTTTGTCACAAAGCCTTGAGATAAGCTCCAAGCAGATTGAAAAGTTATGTAAAACATATTTTTGTGTTCTGCACAGAGATAAACTTTATCCCAGACATAATAAATGTATGATGAGTGGTAGCATTTGAGAGAGTATTCTTTTAATGGAGAAAAGGCACGTTATTGTAAATATCATTTTTAGTCCCCAAGTCATCTCCAAAGGTGCGTTTCTGAAAATGTGACTTTTCAAAATTAGACTCACAGACAAGCAAAGTCTGTGCTTGTGTTTGGACAAAGTACATTTGATTCTTGTCAGTCGAGTTTTGTGGTCTCATTGCCATAAACGTTCTCAGAAGCTATATTATGTGTACTATTGTGTGTGTGCATAAAATTTTGGAATCCCACCATCAGGGAAAGAGATATAGAAACTTCTTCCTGTCTTTGAAATTATTGGTGAAAATGAATACAGGCATTTTCAAGACTGGCCTTATTAATGAAAGCCTTTCCTGCCTCATACATATAAGGGCAAACACATTATTCCCAATGAAAAACAGCTTTGGAAAAGTGAAGGAGAAAACCTCATGGGTGGTCTTCTAAGAAAATAAAAACAGAGTTTTATGCTTTAGCTTCATTTAAAAAAAAAAGAAAAAGATAGACGATGGCTACCTTTATGGCCGAGAGGCACAGGAGCAAGATGCCATATTTGAGTCCAAGAGGACCTATATTCTGTCTTCCTCAGACTGATGTGGCGAAATGCTATGTGTTTCCCAATTCTTCTTCAAAGTCAATGGAACGATAAAAAGTTTCACACCCTGAACTGGCTGAAACAAGATTGCTGTGGAGGTGAGGCACAACTGAAAGGTTCTTGTATCAGCAGAGTCTAAATTGACGTTAATAGGCTTTGGAATAGGGTTCTACCCTTCAGCAGAAGTCTCCAAGATATTTGATATTATGGCTTTAGCACTGTCAAGCCTTACCTTGAGCAATTTAACACTTTGCAGAATCTGGCATTCTGTGTCTGATTCATATTTTATAACTCTTTGCCTCTGCTTCCTGTTAACCATGCACTACTGTCTTTGACTACATCTTTACTACGTAGATATATATCCATTTCTGCTCTTTTTAAGATGGGGGATCAAATTTTGTGGTATTTGGGAGACAAAGAGCATCATGAATAACAGAGTTTTCTTGTCGTTCTGGTACAAATTTCATTCTATTTCAGTACACTGGCAAATACTGGAATTTGGAGGGAAAAGAAAAAGTAGAAAACTTCTGCTAGTGCATATAACAGATTTTAGCAGAATAGAGAGTAGTTTCTAAACTGTTATCACTGATTGGCTTTGCTCAGGTCTTTTAACATTTATTTTGTGCTGTCATATAGACAAATCATTTATTGTAATAAATATTCTGTCTTGATCTCTTTTGGTTTATGCCTTCCAAATAAAATTCCATTAACTGGAGCAACTACATTTCTTCCATATGCAAAATTGCTTATGACATTTCTGATCGTTCTGTGATAAAAGGTTCGAGGGTGAATGAAAGAGATGCAGAAGCAGATATAACTGTAGATTAACATAACGTAATGCTATGAGGTATTTGACTTATAGCAGAGGCTGTGAATGAATCCATCTCCCATGCCTCCTACTCTTGCTAAGCTTCCTCTAGGCCCATCAAAATACACTATTGCATAAACGTCATCACATAACTTTGGCATGACTGTAGAATTACTAATTGACTATTCTGTTCTCACTGATGTAAGACCTTCCCTTTTTTTATTAAGTCATCTTTCCTGCCGATAGATGTCACAGGACATGCAATTTCCTTCTGAAAAGGTCATTAAATGTGACAAATACATAAGCACAATTTGCTTCTTCCCTGCGGCCGCGATCCAGAAATTTTGCATGGGAGTCTCTCGCATAATACTCCCCACCAGCTAGTTTAGCAGGTCCAGCCAGCACTAGTAGCATAAACTGACTTGGTGAGATATACCTTTGAAAGCAATTCATTACAACTGTAAACAAAGAACAACAGTGGGGAAAGCTATCAACCATTTTAAGTTCTTCACTAAATGTGTTTTTTTTTAAATTTAGTGAAATATTCTGCTACCATGCTATGTCATTCCCTGCACTGCAGAGATGCTAACTGGTGATCAATAAAAGATGTTTCAACTCACACTCATGACCTTCATCTCAAATTAAGTCAATAGTAAGACTCCAGCCCATTGGAAAACATCCAGTCTTAAATGACTTAGTAATATACACTTGAAGATAGTGGAAATCTTGTCATCGAGTTCAGTGAAAATGTTTCAAGCCCTTCTGTTCTAATTCACATGATACTGTATTTAATACCAAACCCATTGAACAAAAAAAAAAGCAGAGCCTTACCTAAAATCTTACTGCTTTGAACATAGTCTGTATCTGTATTAAAGAAAATTAATATGCTGGTGGTAATTCAGGAGCTTACTTTAGCTTAATTAGATGGTCTCCATCAAATTCCAGTACTGATACTGTCTGTGTTGTCTTTACTATGGCTTGTACTTTTATCAGAAATTTTATCAAACCAATCTGAAGCTGCAACTCTTTTTAACCCTTAGAAATGTCCTGTTCAAGACTAAGAAACATTACAAAAAAATAAAATAGTAGTAAAAAAATTTAAAATCTTTCTCTATTTGCATACACTAATCTTCTGAAGAGAAATAAAAAAGGCTTAATCTCCTTGACGTTTAATTCAGAATTGTATTTTTTTTTTGTTTGGAAGAAGCCTGTTCCTTCTGTAGAAATAAAACAAGTTAAACCATTTCTCTGCATCAAGAACAAGCCTGAGCCTCTGTACAGAAGAGACTGATAAGGATTTCCATCATGACTGCTAAGAAACCAGGTCTTGTAGATATATAATAACTCTTAGAAAGCTTAGTGGAAAAGAAAATATGAAAACAAAAAATGCTATGCTTCATTGTAGGGCAAAATATCCTCTTACAGGGAGGATATTTTTTAAAAAAGAGCAGTTTATTCTCTGATTGTGTTCTGTCATAAATCATACAGACAGATGTGTGCCTTAGTCACGCATCAAGGTTGATTACCATTTCTTTAGGTTTATACAACACAGGCTAAGGATTAGACTTTTTTTATTGTAAGGTTTTTTTTTTCATTTTATAGTAGAGAAAATGTAATATTGCATGCATTTTTCTTTGTTACGGCACATCTGTACAATAAAAACAATATTTACATCATACAATTTTCTGCTGTTATGAAGAAAAATCTAGTCATAGCTGAGTCTGCTTGTTCTCTTTCTAAGAACACATTTTTTGGGAAGTCCTCATACAGGTTAAGATAATGACAAAAATTTTTATTTGCATATTCTGCTACACACATGCCTATCTACTTTTTATATTTTAAAAATTGGTTTATCAAGAAAATGTTAGAATATATGTATAGATGAAAGTATCTGGAGGATAAATGTTTACCAATTTAATAATTAAGCCCTGCCAAATTCCTGCAGCCATGAGTCAAGGACTTTTAAATGACAGGGTGTGTATAATGTTTTTCAACTTCATTGTACCAGGCCAGCCTGAACTAGAAATGGGATTCTTCCTCAGTATAGTTCCTTACCAAAGAAAACTCTGTGGGAGGAGAATATATACATCAGGGATAGTGATCTGACCTCAGCTATTATAGCTAGTCATAGCTGGCATCAAGAAGAGATTAACATAAGGTTACTCAATATTTCTATTAGATAGAGTTCAGATTTGACATTAGTCATGGGTATAAAGTAAATTTTGACTCTGCTTTGGAATTCAAGCTCTCTTAGTTATCTGCCAGCTCCAATGAACTTACAAAAACAAGATTGTTATATCGCACACAGGAATGAACACATGGTTGAAACAAAGAAAATCTCAGATTTGTCTGAGGAACTCATAGTGAAAAGATCAATATTCACTGGTGTTTGAAACCAGATTAAATTTATTTCTTTAGAAATGAAAAGCAAAGTGAATATCTAATTCATCATTGATATAGCAGTCACTTCATATCATTTCTGCAGGTGAAATGTTTGACAAATGGCACTCTCAGACAATCTCATGACAAAAGCTGTGTGTTACTACCACTATCACAAAGCTGCCTTCTCTTTTTGGCTTCTCTTTTCACAGGAAAGGCCAAAAATACAAGAGATGTGAATATGCCTGTGAAAATGTTAGACTCCTTCAAGTTGGTGAGGAAGAGCATTTCCTATATCAGTCCAAGAATGTTAAAAAGTGAACAAAATGTGAGTCAAGGAATGTTTTTGTCCTATCATAATTCATAACATAGTGGATCCTGGCTCATTGGTATCTTAATAGAAACAATAAACCTAATATCTTAGTAGCATTTAACTTAGAAATGTATTGGTGTGTCACACACTGTGCTTAGCGCTCATTTATTTCTTCTCTTAGTTTGAACAAAAATGAGGCAACTATTTGAATTGTAGGGTTTTTTGGTTGTTGTTGTTGTTGGTGGTTTTTTATTGTTTTTGTTTTTCCTTAGTAAACAACAAAACAATAAAAAAAAACCCTTGCAAAAAATCAGGGGGGTTTAATTTTTTTTTTTTTTCCAGAGAGGTACATTTTTCCACATAGCTGTGATGTTTATGTTCACTCTGACTCACACTGGAAGGAAAGGAGGTGCTAATATCCATGATCAAATCAGTTCATAAATTTACTTCATTGCCTAGTCACACCATCAACACTTGTTTTTCCACTGAATTTGTTTCTCATTATTTCCTCTCTTCCACCTCACCCATGAGTGGTTTTAAACCTACACCAACTGAAAAACGTTTGCAAAAACTTCCCCCAAGTAAAGAAGCATTGTAAAAGCAAGGTAACTTACCTTTTGACAATTCTCCCTCAAAACAGGAAAGTTTCGTGCTTTTTTGAGCAAGAAACTCTCCTCTGAAGCTCTTCTCTTCCCTTGCCTGTCTTACACTGTGGCTTTAACCTCTGCCATCATTATAATTTCCTTAACCAAGGACTATGATGTCACAACATTTTCATGTTATGATGGACCTCTTTGGATTCTGGATATAATTACTACTTTTCTGGGTGTAGCTATGCAGTTGTCACAGAAAAAGAGGTAATCTAAAAATAAGGAAATAAAATACAATGTTTGGTTCTTGGCCTATTTATTCTTTATGTTGATATTGTTTGAATACCGAAGTCTCTGGTATCTTAACCACTAACACACAGAAGTATTTTGCTATCTTCTGAAGGAATCAGAAAGTAAACAGCTGATTGACTTATTTCACCTTTCCCGACTGAAACCTGTTATTGGTTGAAACACAGGAAGAACCAGTATTTCTACTGCATCTCATTCTACTACCTAATCAACCTCTTTCTCCTTTCAGCAGAAATTGAATATTAAAATTAGCTATAATGTAGGTCTATGTGATGATGCAGACTATATAATATCTATTTTCTGACCTTCTTTGTGCTAATGAATACACTTTTCTGGATAAATGACTTTTGGGGCTGCAAAGTCACTGAAAATTGTCTGTCAATAGAAAGTCTGCACAAAGAAACATTTTTATTGCGAGCTTCACCATTGCAAGAAAGTTAGGTAATCTCTGTTATTTTGGATTTTTAAAATTAGATTTCAAGTGCTAATTTCATCTCAGCTGGGGATGAGGTCTGCCAAAGAGGAATCCTAAAGAAATCAACTTCTTGGTCTGCTAAGCAAAATATCAGAGCCAACTGATCAAGCCTGAAATCAAAGCTCAGCTCAGGTCAGGAGAGTTTAACTAAGAGGCACACTTCCTCACAAGGCTGCAGACGTTTATTTTCCCTGTTGGAGTTCTCCACATCTCCCCCAAAAGCCAATGATGGGATGACAGTTTGTCCAAACAGCTGTGCAAACTGCTGTGCTAAGAGTGCAAAATCCTTACTGACATGCTCTGGCAATGAACACATATCTGATGGCAGCCCTGTTTTAGCTAATCTTACTCTCTATCCTTTCCTCTCTGCCCATGCTGAGAGCGACACAGCTAAACATAGGGTAATCACTCTCTCTCTCAAAAAAGGAAAAACATCTCTGCACGCCTTACCCTGCGATATACAGAGCTCAGTCTTGACAGTCACCTGTGGACTGGACGTGAGTGTAGTCAGAGAGTGGATGCGCACTGTGTGGCACAGAGAGGTGATGAAATCCTCATTAGCAGCCTGGAAATGAAGTTGAGATGTTCGGTCTTCATGGAGCCCCATGAAATGATCTCAGTTTACTTGAGGTGCTTTGAGTCATGGGGCGTCAGAATGAGAACACCGAGCCCTGCAGCCAGTGGCCAAGTCAAGAGCCGTAAAAGCAGATGCACGAGTGCCGCAGTTACCTTTACAATATTGAGCCTGGGCTATCATTACTAAATGCAGTCAGCTGCAACACAGAGAGCTTGTTTGTGCCTGGAACGGTTGCATTTTAAGTATAATGGAAGAAGTAAACGTCTGCGTGTTGCGTGAGCGGTGTTTTTATTGCTTTAGCTCACAAGCCAGTAGGAATTTATTGGTTTGTCAGCTTGAAATAAAACTCAGGGAATCTATTTGAACATCATGGCTGGTTCTTTGTTTTTGTTGGGTGTTTTCAACTTGATGACTTAAAATACAGAGGGTGGGTATGGTTAAACACCCTGCTCCCACTCAGTCATTCCTAAAATGTATGTTCATGTTCAGTTTCTCCAAGGTCCCTCTGGATTTGTGTCACTGCAGCAGTGCTCTGCCAGTTCCGCAAGCTGAGAACAGGCATCCTGCTCTCACTCAGTTGCACATCCCCTAGGACATCCCTCTCCACTTGGTGGAGAGGAACACACTCTGTGACTAACGTGGAAGTTCCTTCAAAAATGATTACAGAGTTTTGGTTTAAGCCTTTGAGCCCTCAGACTTTCTGGCATACTGAAACAAATCCTTCCTCAGACTCTGTCCTGCCAGTTCTAGGCAGGAACGTTGGGGGATACAACATGCCATGCAAAAAATTTTCTTTATTTATTTGTAAAAATTCCTGCACTAAGATAATGAGCATCAGATGTCTATTTCTTGCTAATGTGCTGATACTGCACAAAGGGAATACCTCAACTCCCAGCCCAGAACAGCATTTCCTACTCTTCATGCCACAGACCCATAAGAAATCACTGTCCAGATAAGTGTCATGAAGCATTCAGCCTTCAACTTAGCCTAAGATAGATGTCCATGTCTTCTAATGAAACTTCGGTGATGAATGAGCAGACATAGACCCTCAGTCCTCTTCAGTCCCCTTCTGGAGGTAACTGTATCTTATTATTAGCAGAAATCTCCTGCACTAACTGCTCTTTTGTCTTCATTGTCTTCATTAAATGCCTGAAGAGGGGGGATGATTTCATCTCTGGCTTTTCTAACTTATTCTTCTAACTTATTTTCTAACTTCTTCATTCCTTTTCATCTTGACATTATTTCTGGTAGGAATTCAGTCAGGTAATGATGCAACATCCTTTCTGCATGCTCTGATCTCTCATGATTTTAACCCATTGGGTGTAGTTTGTGATGGGAAAAGAAAGTGGTTGGCCATTGATTTTGTCTGCAGTTTTCCCCTGTAGTTTTCATAACTGTATTTCCTAATTGTGTTCATTTGTTGCATAAAAGCTTACTGGAGTAAATGTCATGCAAATTTAGACAATCTCATTGCTCTGCTCTACAACTAACATGCAAAGACAAACCTATTGAACTGAATCGCTTCTAAGTTATGCAAGAGGAAGTTCATCTACCATGCACCAGTTCATTTAGGCACAAGACAAATTGAAATTAGTACAAAATGAGGTATGAGAGAAAAGCCAGCAGGAGCTAAGAAGTTGTATGGTAAGTGAAGTAAGGTAAGAACTTATAGAAGTTAGCTGCAATGGTTAATTCTTTTCTTCATTAGGTAAGAGTCATTCATATAATAGATACACAAGAACTTATTGATCTTGGCAAAACAGCTTGATTATTTTTTAAAATTCAAGTTGTTCTTGAAATTGTCCCTGACCAGACCTCATAACAATATATTCATGTCTGTACTTTTATCAATATTTAAATCAATGTCATATTCCATTTTATTTATTTTCATTGTGTGATCTTACTCTTATGGACACCAAAATGAAATATCTGGTTTTAATTCACACGTATTCACTCTGTCTATTTCAATGTTTTTGATGAAGCATGTTATTTTTTCCAGTTTTATAAGCTTAATTGCTTCCTCTTCAGAAATATCCAGGCCAATATTTGAGATTTTATAAAATCTCAAATTCGATAAAATCTGAGGACAAAACCAGTGAAGAAAAACACAGTGCTTTTTTTCTCATAGGTTATCTACGTTTGAGAAATTAGTTTCTTTCTTTGTGCTGAAGTACATACTGATTAAATATTATACTTCTTTCTATATATATAAATCTAATATCATAGATAAAATAAAATATGGTAATTAACAGGCATGGTTCCTGTTAATAAATTTTATTTGCTGACTTTTTTTCCTGAGAGTAAGTAACTTCATAACCAAGAACCATTCAAAAATTGCTGTTCTGTTCTGTATACAAGCAATCTTTTCTGAAGTTGTAGATTGTTACCCCTAATCACGGTGCTGATTAGTATATCTTCATTTTTTCCTTGAACTGTCCCTTCTGTGTGTTATTTCTTCTATTAAGATTGCAGGATATTTGGAGAAGAAACCGTCATTTTGATCTGAGTTCATGCAGTATCTGCCATGTTATGCTCATATTTTATGAATGATCCCACAGAAAGTATAATCTTTCTTCCTTCTAAATAATTGTTTGTCCCCACAAGAATCTCTATAGATTTCCAGTTTCAATGTTGATACTATGAAAACTCATGTAATCACATTATTATATTCAAAAATTTATGCTGTAAATCTAATGTAATAGCTATAAGTAGGGATAATCATGTATGTAGGGGATATTTTTGACCTCAGAAAGAATCCAAGGATCAGTGTTATAATTCACACTCCATGCTAAAGTGTGCTACTGTTGGCATGAGGGACATCCACTGGACTGAAGGAAGACAGGATGTGCAGAGTGGATATACGCAGATATTTTACACTGAAAAAATACTTCTGTGGTGTTAAACCACAAGTTTAGCTTAGGTTTTCAATAGGACCTCATGAGTCATACCAAGCTGCTTTGCAAGACGTAAGCCTGCTACTGCAAACCACAAGTTGGCCTTTTGTCTCAGAGCAACTACACAATTACTGGGTACTGCCATGTTATATCACGTGATTATCGTATTCTTGAGGCCACTCCTTGAAAAGCTTGAGCCATTTTTAATGTATGGTTCACTGGATTTATAGTATTATCCTTTAATATGCTAGGTTTTTCCAGGAATTAACTACTACCTTTTATTGTAGCAGTAAATTATATAGTAAATGTGGCTTTTACTGTCTTTATACTGACAGTGTCTAAGAATAAGCAAGGTTAAAGAACAATGCTAAAAATATCATCACATGGCATATACGATATGGTTATATTTAATCTCAGGGTTAGAGACAATTTTTGTAATGTAATTAGGGCTTGTTGTTTTTCTTGGCGTTAAATACACTCTGTAAAATAGAGATAAAAATATTAATCTTTACGATGCTGAAGGAAAATAAGCTCTGCTGTCGAAAAGCTAGGTATTATCATCCTCCTCCTCTCTAGTGGAATAAATCTTTATATATGTTAAAATTATTCTCCCTGCATATTTTTCCCTGCTTCAGCATTTAATAAAATAGCCCCTGGACTCCAGACAAAAATGTTTTTTATAACACACAATGATGTCTGGTTTTGTGCAGAACAACAACAAAAAAAAGATCATTACTGTCCTCATGAGTAGCCGAAAAGTTAGATTGATTATGTTTTGCATTCATCCACAGAAAAACTTGGAGGAAAGGATTAGCCTTGTTTCTAGAAATAAAATACATATTCTACTATCCAAAGATTTCAAAACTCTTTCATCATACGTAGAAAATATGTACTGCATCATATCTTATAAGTGGCATTTGTTCTGAATAAGTTTTTTTTCTGATTTTCATAAAACTTTTCCCTGCAATGGCATGAACAATTTTAATCATTTTATAATTTTGCTGCAGTCTGCCTTCTTACACTATTCCGGTGGAATGATTTCTCCATCCCAGTGGTACTTAGCTGAGTGTTTTAAAGAGTTTCTTGAATTCAAATATAAAATGTAAATGAGACCCTTAACTAAATCAGAGATGCAAATAACATCCAGATGGATCAGTACATGTATTTCATAAACAGTCCCTATCTTTGTAATGGGTTAAATTAAAATCCTGGATCCAACATGCAGTAAGTGGAAGTTTCAATCTTCTCAAATCCTTATTTGGATCTGATCTGCATGGCTGATGTCCATCTCTAGTCAAGAATCTGTTTGCCCAGAGGAAAATGATTCCCACTGTAGTCACAAATAGTTACACATGTTTCCATGGGTGCCTATGAAGCCAAAAGTTTGCACAGGCCAGGGAAGTAACCTTGTCAGAGGGAAAAAATATACAGATCCCATGCTGCAATTGTTTCCTAAATAAAATATTTCAAGCCCTGGTATGTCTGGACTGCATGTGGAATGAGCATATGTATGTTTATATGCACGTGTTTATGTTCGCATGTAGTTTCCAATTCTAATACATATAAAAAAATGATATGAATGAAAACTTATACATTTGACGTCACCATAAGCAACAATAAATGACTACTTCAGGCAAAAATTGCAATTACTTTTGATATTGTAAGAAAAACATTTTATAGAAATCTATATGAATGTTATGTGTGTATGTCCATGCATGTCTGTTCATATCGAAGTATATGAAAACATATATTTAACTGTATGAATTGATGGGACAGGGATTTTTTATTTAAACATACCGTGGTAACACCAAATTCAGTAATGGAGAGACTCAGCAATGTTACAGCCAGAGTGCTAGACTCAACAACGGAAATGATGAGAGATGGGCGGGAGTTACAATGACAGCAGAGCCAAACACTTCTTAGTACGAGCAGACAGCAAAGCAAGGGGCGAGCAACAGAAATTACAGCTTGGGAGGCTCAGATTAAACTTTGAGGAAAAAAAAGTTAACAAGAAAGTTAGTGTTGGCAATAGTCCCACTTTGAGCAGGAAGCTGGACTAGACGCATCCAGACTTTCCTTCCAATCAGTATTTCTATGGTTCCATGAAATCTATTAAAAAGTGTATGCCCCGTATCACTTCTTGAAAAAAATTAACACACTGATATAATAACGCAGGTGGATTAGCAAGGCTTAGCTTAGGATATTAATTAGTAGAACAAGAGGTAACTGTATTTCTACCCAGGTCACCAACACATGCCCATTTGTGAAAAATATTCATGGGATTTCTCCAATGACAATTTTATGGAATTGATCTATAGCAATTTACAGTACAAGACTCCCCCCCAGAATCTCTAAAATATACTTTTTCTTTGATAAGTATTGCAAGTTTAAGAAGTGTTAGGCAGCTGTTAGAAATTGTTATCTGTATCAGCACTTCGGATTCCATTGTCAGATTCCACTGAGCAGGTCTCTCATTCCACAGTGCAATAAGTTATTAGTTTCTTTGATCAGGAAAGATCTTCCATTATAAATGTGCCAAAAATGTACCTGTATATAATAATGTTCATTTGACACAGCATGTTATCATAGAAATATAATTACAAGAAATATTACTAAATACAATTTATTTTCATAATCAACTGTAGTGTCAAAAATTATTTTATATTTTCATTCACCATGTTCTCTACAAAAACAGAGTATTAAATGAGTACTTGATCATAAATTGGAATTTATGCATTTGAAAACTCGTGCAAACATTCCTAATACTCCATTCATTGTCTTACATAACTCTGCACACTGTTGCATCCTTTCCTTCAAAAGAGAGTGACCTTGTACTTGTTGGTTGCAGGCTCAGACATTTTGAGACACTCCCAAAAGTTTCCTCTTTCTAAATGTAAATGGAGGTACTTTAAAGTGTGTCCTGATTGCTTAATGATGAACAACCACAGATGACTTGACTTCTACTTACTTAGGTACTAATTATAGATGTCTAGCTGAAATACACCCAACATTTTGAGTTAGCATGGGAGGAGCTTGGATTCTGACAGGTGCCAGAATAAAACTTCAAGAATGACAAACAGGAATCATTTAGGGAACTAATGACTGAAAAGATTGACTGTAACCAGTCTTCGCTTTGTTTTTCAGCTGTAAAATAGAGAAAATAATATCTCTTAGGAAAGAAATAACTCTTTGAAGTGTTATGAATATACCCTGATTTCGCAGACCACTGTGAGTTTCTCGTCTGGAAGGTGTTATATATGGTGAGAACAAGTTATTGCTTGCTGTCTCCTATCGAAGACAGATGCATAGTTAATCATGAATCCTCTGCTTTCATCTTGCAACCCAGATGCAGCAAATATATTTTTTACTTGCCTTCAGCTTAACAAGCAGAATTACTGGTTTCTTAATGAAGTATATGAGCCTGTGCCTAAATCCAGCTTTCACTACCAGACTGAAACGCTGGTTCATGGTACCCTGATAGATATATCTGGTTCTTTCATATTCACTCTGTGTGTATATTCTTAAAAAGTCAGTGCACATTTTAAAAATGTCACTGCACATTTACATATCAAGGAACATCACAGGTCTCTGTTTCTGCTATACTGATGCCAAAGAAAGCCTGCTTGCTGGAATTTACTGTTGCAATATTTTTATTTTTGTGATTAAAAGAACCTATGAGTCTATTTTAATTTACTGCACTGTTTGGTAACTATTAACACTTGGTGCAGACGAAAAGCTAATAGCATAGTGGAGACAAAGCAAAGAAAAGGTACTCTCACTAGTTAACTGAAATTAAAAATCCTTAATCTTCCCACTGCCAATTCTTCATTTTCCCAAATTTACCAAGAAATATTTCAATATACACCAATGACTCAGATATGGCCTTCTTTTGTTTCTCTTATGAAATCTTAAAAAAAAAATAAGAAATCCATTGCCTTCTTATTTCCTAGTGCCAATTTCTTGGGAAGTTAACATTGTGGTAACACCTACAGTTTGAAGAAATAGCACTAGGTGTTTTTTTTTCACTGCCAACTTTACATTGGGAGGCAGCTGGTCCATTCCCACTTTAGCCTACTAGAGAATAACTTGAAAAGTTTTTAAAGACTAAGCATTTCAACAACTGAAGAGCAAATTAAACATATACAGTGTGATATTTTATACTACATGATTTTCAAGAGGAAAGTGGAATGACAGGAGAATCACATGCTCTTGCCAGAAACAAAAGAAAAGGTAAAATAAACTGTAGAAAATACACTGAAAACCCTTGCTTGCTTCACAGAAATAGGAAAGCAACAAAAACTAAAATTGCTTGAGCCCTTGCTTAACTTCTGAAATCAAGATACCATTCGTGTGTTAATAAGGGAGCTGCCTTCCCGCTTAGAGCCAAGCATTTTTCTGGACTGGGACTGCAGTTCTCAGCACCAGGCAGCATCACATCTTTCTGAAACAGCCTCATGACCCCAGTCTATGAAGAAATTCCTAAGAAACACTTGATCAGATAAGAAGAATGTTTTCAAGCAATAATCATGCAAAGGTTTCCCAGATGGATGATTTTGTGCCATGAATAGAACACTGTGGGGCACTGTTTTTTACAAATAACTTTTATCCTTTTTTTTTTTTTTTTTACACAGTTGTCTTTTATTTCCTTGCAATGTTGGTGGTAGAAATTGCTGTAGGCCTCACAGGAAGCAACCAGCCAACTTGGAGTTTCATAAAACACAATGTACAGGCTTAAGCCTGCCCAGATATACTGTGAAGCACAGAGCTGAGTGTGGGGCAGCTATGTTATGTACACTCAAGCACTCTTTTACCAGTAAATCAAATCATAACATAATCTGATTTAGGATATACCAATACCCCAATGCAATATCTTCTTTGAGCAACCTCAGGTGCTGGAAGGAATAAAAATGATGTTCACAAAGTGGTCCTCTCAGCTAATGTAACCACCTTCTCAGCTGCCTACCAATCAGCCTAGACGGAAAGCAATGTTAATGAGCCTCTTCTACTCTCTGTATCTGAACTTCTTCAAATATCATGAAATACCATGGAACTGTTATAACCATGACCACAAATTGGTCTCTTGGATGCAGTCTGAGTCCCCGTGAAGGCAATAAAAGTTTAGTAATAATATCAATGAAGAATTTAATCAAGAAGGAAGAGAAGGGAGCATTATAATCTTGTTTGGTCGTCTTCACTTTCTCCTTACCCAGAAATAACTCAAGAGTGAAAACAGAGAAAAAAGAATCAGACTTGTGTTTCGCGCATGATTTCCAGCAGCCTCAGCAATACGAATTGGAAGCCACCCATCTAGCTGATGCACGAAGACCACTAACCATACACTCAATAACGTATTTCCAATTTTTGCTGTCTTTTTGGATTATTTCAATGGCACAGCTCAAGGCAGCTGCTCTCAGTGCCTAAGGAGTTGCAGCTGTTCATCATGGATGCATCAGGAAGGAGAGGGTTTGGAGCTTGTTTCCAGGGATCCTACTGTGTAGAAGGCTGGCAAGGACTGTGGAAAAGGGAGGGTATTGAAAAGAATTTCTGTAAAGCTGTTTCCCATAGTTGTGGCTTTGGTCACATGTGGTGAATAGTTGAGGTGGTTTTTGGTTGGACAGCCTGGGCACTCTCACAGCAACTATCAGGCAGTCAGCATTTTGGAGCTGGTAACTAAATTGTTGAGGGCTTTGGTTTTCAGCCATTTTCCTTGATATATCTTAAAAGGCCAGTCATGTACGGATGTCTGCAATGAAATAGCTCATTCTTTACATTTGCTCCTACAGTTTGCCAGCATGTAAAGCTGGGTCAGGCTTTCAGTCAAACTCATAATTTTTTGGGAAGCATTGTTCAAAGACACATAGGGGTAAGTACAATAAACTGCTGAAAGGAGACTTCCCAATTTATTTATCTTAAGAGAGACAGGGAAGGTTCTTTTCAGATCCCAAACAAGCAAATGACTTTGTTTTAATTACATCACTGTAAAGAAGGCCTGGTGTTTTTGCTGCTGGCCTTTTAAGAACTCAAAAGCAACATTCTTTGCAACACTAGGCAGTTACCATGGTACAGTGGACTTATTTTTGGAAGAAATTAGCTACCCAGAGAATGATGTAGATATATTGTGACAGAAAAGTTGTCAGGTAGGATTCGTACAGAAATCTACTGGGCACTTCTTTGGGTAAATATAAATTACTTTTATTTGATTAAAGTTCCACTCTGGTCTTCTGTGGTTGACTGAAGCACATGAATGACAAATTTAATAAATAAATAAATAAATAATGCTACATTACAAGGAATTTTCATCTCTAGTGGTAAATGTAGAAGATATATATTGACAATTTTAATATGGATCTAATGCTTCGCAGATTATGGAATTTTTTCCATATGGCACCCACACAGTACAGTTTTATGGGTCTAGTTCTCCAGCTGCATCAGTTTATAGGAGGTGTATATGCTTAAAATGCCTGTCTCTTGGTGCTGAACATATTTCATATCCCACCTCCCACCACCGTGGCAAAGGTAAACAAAGCAGGATTTAGAAGATAGAAGAGGATGAATGAATCCAGCAGCCTTTGTGTCAGCTCAGCCCAGAAGACAGAAAGGAAGTGATATGTTTCAACAGGAACCTCATGGAAATTCCTGACAGTTTTGCCATTCTCCCACAGATTTTACAAATGTTTTGGATAATCCTTCGTGTCATAATGACAGGGACTGTAGACATGAATGCAGATGATGTCTAACAAATGTCTTTTCTCTCTCTTCCTGTGTGTGTATATATATACACATATACATATAAAATTGCAATCATCTCTTAAATAGAACTGTTATTATAAGCCATATCCTAAGAAGCCTCATGATCCATAAAATGTGACAACAAAGCAAATAGGTACCATGTGTTCAACACAATCATGGAAGAGACATTTACAGGCACTCAGAGATCACAGTGGTATACCTGCATGGATTCAGGTTATACCACTCATAAAGAAACTTTAAGTTCATTTGAATAATGTATGAATGTTCAATGCTTATTTCATGTGTAAGTTCTGCATATGCCAAGACCCTAATGTAATTTAGGTACAGTTTTGTTTAATGCTAACGTGTCCATGAGGTCGAAATCTAGTAGTGATTTCGAGGTGACTGGGTGTGGAAATTGGAGAACATGTTCATGAAGAAGATTCATAAAGAAAGCCGCATGTGAGACAGGAAGGAAATTCTTGAGGATGGCCTGAAGCTAGCAAATCTGGCTGGCAGCACGTTGGTCTCCTGTAAAAGGTCACTACGTGTTCAGGGATATCTATAATACGCTCATTGAATGACCCAGGTATCTCCTACAAGACTATGACCACAAGAAGTGGGTACCAAACATTCATATAAGCATCCTTAATAAGATTAATAAAATAAATAAAGGAGAAAATAGATCTGAAAATCTCCCTCCTTCCATAAAGTAAAAACTGATTACAGAAGGGAAAGGAAAGCACAGTGAAATTTTAGGTTATCTTTAAAAATATCCTATCCTAACAATTCCCCGTGACAATCAATTTACAGTCAGTAAAAGCAAATATTGTAATCAAATTAACCATGTGTAAAAGTAAAGAAGATCCAACTCCTGTAATGGTGCTCTTTTAATATACAGTAAATGCTGGCCTTGGTAAACTGCTTCTGAAATGAACAGAATGCTTCTGACTGCTTCTGAATGAAAGAAAACAGATTCAGAATCAACATTTAACCTCTCTGTAACTTGAAGAAGATCAATTCAAGATTTTTCTTTCTTTTGCCCTAATCAATAAAACTTAATGAACTTCAGAGACTAAACTATTTCCTGAAAATTTACTAATTTCATCCCTTTGGTCATCAATCCTCTGCATTTAAGCTTATGATTTCTGTGAGCCTTCTAACCTGGAATTACATTTTCAGCTCTTGAGTGAAATTTTCACACAATCATTTCCCATCATCATCTGAGATGTCATATTGCCAAAAGTCTGATTTATTTGGTAAAAAAACATAAGATAAATCCTGCAACTCATCACACCTGTGACTGCCATGAAGAAAATTCATTTTGCCTTAGTATTCCCAATGCCCAACTCCAAGTAGCCTGGTGATAGTTTAGTTTCTATCCGCAACTTTCATGTACGTTTTTAATTCAATGTCTGATACAGACTTTTTTCTGATACATCACATAGTATCTTTCAGTGATAATATTTGCTTTATTTTGAAAGTGACATTATTTTCCTTTTAAAAATTTGAAATATACCATTTTAAATATGCTGTGTTTACAGGATACAACATAGTTATGGTGTTAACATGAACTTAAATAATCGGATCTGACATAATGTGGTTCCGTGATTGTTGGCTATCTACCATCTGCACTATCAGTAATGATGCACACTGTTTTATATATTGTGATGTGAAATAAACAAAACTACTATAATTCCCTAGCTGGCTGGAAATTAGTCTTTATGAACACACCAACAAAAATATAATAGGGAAACCCCCGCAAACCAAGCCCCCCCAAAAACCCCAAACCACCAAAATCTGCCTGGAAGATTTTAATCCCTGTCACTGAATGTCCATGTCATATTTTCGGGTCTTATCTCTTACAGACTGCAAACTATTACTAATCATTAGTGCTAAGCTAGACAGGTAATTCCTGCAGAATTTTCCCAAATCACCTTGTGTGCACAACTTGTTTTCACCAAAGTTGTGTGATCTGAATGAAAAATATTGAGAGGATAATAAACTGAAGCTGAAGCTAAATCATAAATTGGCATCTATGGAACTCTATGAATGTAAACCAAAGAACGAAGAATATGAGACACGGAAACATTGTTTATGCTTTATAGCTGGAAAATGGCAGCCAAAAGAGATGAGATTAAAAGAACTCAGAACTGGATGGTTAGCGGTAGGAAAATAAAACTTTAAACATCTGATTTATGCTGTCTGTGCAAGGTTGCACTTCAAAACCCATGATAAGCTTGAAACACAAGCCACAGTTCTCCTGCTTTGAGCTGGTGTGCTGTTCAGTCATCCATTCTCATTATTCATGAAGGTATCTAAATAACACTTTTGTCATTGTCATGTAACCTTGACATAAAAAATACTGTAATCTTTCTTTGAGGAATTTTAGTCCTTTGTTATGCTGACTGCATGTAAGTGGTTATAAAATATTTCAAGTCATTAAGATCATCTGCCTGGAATTCAAATTTTGTTTCTAAATATTTTACTTCAAATCCAATGGAGAAAGTGAAATGGCTTTGGCCTTAGGCCAACTTAATAAACTGGTAGAACTCTTACACTGTACCCATTGCAAAGCCAATAATTTTTTCTTTTATATTTACTAATTAGTAGAAGAGATGTATTTTTCATTAAAATGACAATTTCTTTTCAAAAGATTTATTCTGGAAAAAATGGGAATACCTATTTTTTAAAAAACTACTTAGTTCTTTTTAGAAAACAAAATGGAAACTCTCAGATTTTCATTTTACTTTTCAGTAAATTCAAAATTTTTTGCTAAATCAGATTCATTTTTGTATTTATTAAAACTGAAATTACTTTGGGAAAATATTCATTCTTAGTTTGAAAAAACAAGTTTGTTTTTTTTTTTTAATGTCTATTTCTGCTTCTGGGTCTCAACATTATTTTCTGCAATAAGACTTTGCAATTTGTATAGTAACATGGAAAATAGAACATGATTTTCTTGGACATTATTTGGCCCAAACTGATGAAACAATTACTGGATAGTGTGGTGGAAATATAGAGGAGAAAAAGGAGAAGACGATGATGAAAATCAATGAATAAAAGTGACAGAAGAGATTACAAAAGAAGAAAAAGTAATTTGTAATTTCCTGAGGGAAAAAACCCAATGATAGTAATGCATTGTTGATTTGGGTTATGATTTCTTTATACAAGTGCAATGGAAATGGGTGAAAAATGGGGGAAACCTGCACAAGATTTTTGAAAAAAGTTTACAAAATCATTAACTGCGCACTAACAACTGCCCAATAACAAATGAGCCCAAGACCGTAAATACAATTTTTGTGTTGTATTTGACTAGTTAAATTCAATAAATCCTTAAATCAGACTTTCCTTCTGAGGTATCTTTTATTGTGTGCTTTCACATTCATGTAGTTTTATTGATTGTATCTTCTTCACTGCCATATGTTAAATTGCAAGCAATAAAATTGAAACATTAAATCACATTCCTTTCCTTTCATGTGTCACTTACCTATTGGGAACATATGTTACACTGGCACAATAAAACTTGCCCTGAAGGCCCAGTCTGCGTACACAATGCTGTGAAATGGAGGCATATAAAAATGTCCCTGTGTCCTAACTGAAGATTAAGCTTCAATAAAATAATATTATAAATATTTAAAACATAAAATATGACTTGTAATGATGTAATAACAAATTCTCTGGAGTCTGTGGCTATAAAAGGAACGCAGAAGAATATCTGCAGCGTGTGTCTTCCAGCAGAGTTTACCACTTCACCTATGATGCAGGCCACAATATTTTCCTGAAAGGGTTTAATTCAGACACTCTTTCCACTCAGTTGACTTTTTTGCCAGACTAACCTAGCACATGTTTATTCTTTATGTATGTAATGCATTTTTTTGCTATTCATCTGAGACAATAGAGCACTATACAAAGAAAATTAATATTAATTTCATTATGCTTTAAAATAAATTTAACAGGAAGGGAAATGAAGTATCCTATACAGTAATGAGTAAAATAGCATAGGTTTAGTTTGAGTTATACCTCTGTACTTTCAATTAGACAAGGAACTGGTTTCAGCTTGGTTTTCTGTTTTGGAAAGGCATAACATTTTATGGCTGCCATTTTTATTTTTCCAAGGACCCGGTTCTGACCCATTACATCTGTGGAACCAGAAGTCTGGAATATGTCTTCCAGAACATTGAATCATCTCTGATACCTAACTAATTGAGGTTAGGATATGAAATATTCACTTATGCCTTTGTTAGAACCAGATTGATTGGTTCTCTCTTAGAGACAGGCTATTGAACTACATAAAGAGTTCTGATCTAGTCATTCCTAAAAACTCCTACTTTTATAAAGAACTAGTGTAGATAATGAGATAAAAATGCTAGTTTTTAGTCACAGTTTTGTTCCTAATTCATAAGCACTGGATGATCCTCACACTAAAGTCTCTAAATGTTGATTATAAACTTAAGTTATACAACCAATGCACAAATTTACTAAAACGAAGTGAAAAGTTCTGAATTTTGTTTTTTAGCTGCATACATCATTCAGAAAGTTTTGCTCATCTTATTTCTTCCCTCTTGGTCTGGAATTGGCAAAGATTTTTCAGTAGTAAGCAGAAGCATAGCAGAAGCACGGCAGTTTGAAGAAAGTGAAACAAAATGTTTTTTATAGCTGAATGTTTAGTTAGTTTAAACCAGAGAGTATATAATTGTCAAAACCACACTGGAACTAACTCACCTATTCTTCCTAAAAGTGCCATGGGGTCTTCATTTCACAACTGGTCTGTGGGACATTAGAGTTTATTGTTTGTTTCATTGCAAAAGACTGTGAAATACTGAGATTGAAAGTAACTTTAGTTTCATTTCCAAAAGAAAGAACAAAGTTTAACTGATATTTACTAGAGCATGAGTCCAACAAAACAGCTGGAGCTTAAATGAAAAGGACTTCTATTTCCATTACAAAAATGAATTTTCTGTGTTGTCTGGGAGAGATGCTATGTTCCTTCGTCTGCTTCAGGATAATAGCACTACAGTCTGACTACACTTATCTATGTCATCCAATTCTTTCTCTTCTGACTATAGTCCTTGGAAATGAGTTTTTCTGTAAAAAATCAAAACAATGTCTAACTTAATGAGCATTATAGAACATTGAGAAAAGCTGTCAGTTCATCCGACCCTTATTATTTCATCATGAAAAGTCTGATCCTGAGACATTATCCATTTCTTTTTATTCTCAAGCCCAGGAGGGAGCAAATCAATTGCAAATGCAAAATTTGTCAAAGGCTTTGGGCCCAAGCCTTGAAAAAGAAGTACAGCCCACGCTAAATGACTGTGCCCCATAAAAACTGCAATGGGGGTAGTGGGAAGGAGTCTTCAATCCTGGCCAGAAAAACTGCTTATGCAGCTGGGTCACAGATGCTAATTTAGAGGAAGGGGCACAGAAGTGATTGCAGCATTTTTCTTCAAAAGATTTGATCCAATATATCTTTACAGCATTTTGATATGTTGCTTACATTCAGGTACTAAAAATAACAGTACCAAACAGGAAAGGTGTAACAATCTTATACAATGTATAAGGAGTCTTCTTATAGCTGTTGTTGCCCTCTTTGTGCCACCAACTTGCAGCTCTTCAATGAGTGCATCAGTCCCATGGATATATGTCTTAGGGTAGGATAAACCTCTTCAAATTTTAGTCATCTGAGGTGTGATGTTTAAGTTTGAACTAGTTACCCTTTCCCTACAACAAAGCAAGCTCTTTCAGAGGCATAGATGTCTATTTTAGGAAAAGCAAATCAATGTTTGGATGTGCCCACTTCTTTTTAGTGGTATAAAGCAAATTTAGGTGATTTGATCAGAAATTAACTTCTTTTAGCCCCTTAAAATCCTATTCTTAGTTCCCATTTATTATTCTTATAGAGCTGAATTCCACAAACCTTGATCAACTTTAAGGAAGTCCCGTCCTAGGCAACTAGTACCACTGTTTGCAAGGGGTTAACCGGGCTGTCAGGTACTACTCTGTGAATAAGCATGATGGAATCTGGCTCTCTGCCCAAGTATGTTGGATGAGGTTGGCTAAGAATACTTGATTTACTGTGAACAAATAGTTAAAGCAAATTCGAACCAGATCAATAGATCATTCACGTAACAGTCACCCACTACTACCACTCCCTGCTACTATGACATAATGTGCCTGTGCAAACCTCATGAAGTTCAACAAGGCCAAGTGCAAGGTCCTGCACCTGGGTCCGGGCAATCCCATGCACAAATAAAGGCTGGGCAGAAAATGGATTGAGAGCAGCCCTGAGGAGAAGGTCTTGGGGTTGTTGGTGGATGAGAAGAAACATGAGCCAGCAATGTGCACTTGCAGCTCAGAAAGCCAACCGTAACCTGGGCTGCATCCCCAGCAGCGTGGCCAGCAGGGGGAGGGAGGGGATTCTGCCCCTCTGCTCCGCTCTGGTGAGACCCCACGTGGAGTACTGCATCCAGCTCTGCAGCCCCCAACATAAGAAGGGCATAGACCTGTTGGAGCGAGTCCAGAGGAGGGCCACAAAAACAATCAGAGGGCTGGAGCACCTCTCTTGTGAAGAAAGGCTGAGAGTTGGGATTGTTCAGAGAGCTGGCTGTTAATAGAGAAGAGAAGGCTCTGGGGACACCTTATAGCAGCCTTCCAGTACTTAAAGGGGGCTACAGGAAAGAGGGGAGGGACCATTTATCATGGAGTGTAGTGATAGAATTAGGGGTAACCATTCTAAACTGAAAAAGGGTAGATTTAGATTAAATATTAGGAAGAAATTCTTTACTCTCAGGGTGGTGAGACACTGGTACGGGTTGCCCAGAGAGCTTGTGGATGCCCCAGACCTGGACATGTTCAAGGCCAGGTTGGATGAGGACTTGAGCGACCTAGTAGAAGGCATCCCTGGCCACGGCAGTGGGGTTTGAACTACATGATCTTTAAGGTCGCTTCCAACTCTAACCATTCCATGGTTCTAGGATTCTGTGAATACAGAATATCATTAGGGAACTAGGATTGTGAAGCTTAACTGTATTAAGAGTTCTGTGTATGGCTACACAGGGTTATCTCAGTTCTGTGAGTATAGTTCCACAGGGTGCAATCTTGTAATCTATATAATTAAAAAAAAAAAGGTATGTGTAACGTGTTTGTATTGCTTAGGGTGAAAACGTAGCACAGCAAAAGACAGCATTTCTAATACACATATAAAGTCTTTTCGTCTATGGCTTTGTGTATAGAAAACCAGAAAGTGTATGGCTACATTTAAATCATAGTTAGGTATGTAAGCCTGGTCTACCATCAAAAAAGCAGAGTAAACTGGTCTGCATTGAGCTTGTGTTTTTACAGCTAAGCTATCTTTAACAAAGGGAGTTCACCGAAGTTAGGCTGGATGTCTTTATATCTACAGACACACACATATGTGCATAAATAAACACATATATACATGCCTGTACAGCCCACAGTTATCTTGCACAAAAGCTATGTCAAAGCTATGACAATAAGAGCCTCTGACATTTTGAGAGTACTTGGAGTTGGTTAGTGTTTTGAGGTAGATCTGCATGGACAGTTCCTTTGCAGTGAACTCACCAACAGAGTCTGAAAGACTTTTAACCTGAAGAAAGCCAGATTTAATTAGAATACACATTAGGACAACTCCATAAATACAGCTCATCACAACCCAGTCAAACACAATAGAAAAGGGTTTATTTACAACTCTCCACTATGTCTCTGCAGGGATGCTCTTAGCTTCTAGCCAGCTCAGTAGCTTTGAGTTTCAGCAAAATTGGCACAGCTCATTGTGGCCCAGAGGAGGTTTCTTTCCTCATTTCTGATGTCTGGTTTTCTCTGTCTGCTGCTCCTCTCAGCAAGCTCTCCCACTCAGTTGTGTTAGACTTTACTCTTTGTTGACCAGCTTTCAGTCTCTGAAAGCTCATCTCCTCTGAATAAACTAAATCACTTTCAAGGAAGGAACAATTTTTCTACTGAGGGATCTTCATCTAACCTGGTTATTTTCCTTAAGAGAACAGACCACATGAATAGAAGCAAACAAAGAGTAGTACTATACATATAAAAAAGTAATATTCTTTCCTTAGCAGTGATATTATTTACTAACCTTAAGCATGAAAGACAAGCTACAAGGAAGGCTTGCAGGATCTTATACAAGATGGAAAGTGCTCAAAGACTGACTGAAACAAACCTATGGCAAAGGCTGGTTCACCTATGCAGGATATTTTGTCGGCAAAGTTTGGCTAACGGGCCCAAGTAGGAAACAGTGTCTTTCTTATGAGTATCCAAGTTACAAAATGCACAAGAAGAGAGATTCCTCAAAGAAGCCCAACAGAAGAAACCTAATAACCAAGACCGTGTTTGCTGAGAAGTCATTTCAAATGAGACAAGAAACACTAATGCGAGGATAGCTCTGGATTAGTTTTATTCTTTAGGGAACTGGCACCAACCCAGGAGGAGCTTTAATCCAGATATTTCCAGAGTCTGGAAATAACCAATCTGTAGATGTCAACCTCTCTTCCTTACGAGAACGGATTCTGGGTTTTGGTGACTTTTTTTGTGTTTTAAACTGAAAGAATAGTCGTGGTAATCCTGTGCTTCTGGGGGACTTAACAATATTTTTTTACTAAAAGCAAGGTACGTCAACAGTCCTGAAAGCAGGCTGTATAACAAAATTGCATCCTAAGCCACGGACTGCTTGAGCTGGGCAGCTTGGGGCAGAGCAATAGGCATATAGGGAAATTTCTCTTCAAACAAGTAAAGCTGTAATAAGTATGTATAGCCAGAGAATGAATAGCAAAGCCCAGACCTTTCTACCCAAATTGAAGTCATATTTGATGACAGTTTCTAAAATGTGTTTTCTAATTACTCCTAGGATGTCACTGAAAACCAATTAGGTGAATGTAAATTAGATTCCTTGAAATAAAGGCAAATCATTGCGTAATAAAGATCCATGAAACACACATTTTAATGAAAGAAAAGTGCAATACCTAAGATAAATAACATTTTAATCTTTTCTTCCCGATCCTTGCAACCAATCAACTCTTGAACGGAGGAAATTTCTGGAAAATCTCTGTCACTTAGCAATGCTTATTGCTACTGAGTTTAGCTGTCCTGTTGCAGATTTGGCTCCTCCTTTGTTAGTCTAGTAAAAATACAAAACAATTTGACAAAAGTCATATTAAAAAAAAATAAATCTTCCAATAGGAAGATACAAGGAAACTGTCTGACGTTATTTCATGGCGGACATCATATGAACAACCATTTTCAGTCTGATTAAAGTGAAAAATTTCTGACCTTAAACTAATTGCTATTTATATAGTTTCTGGACTAGAAAAATAACTAAATGAACTTTTTTGTCAACACTCAAATTTTCTGAAAAAACCCAGCAGATTTTCTGTTTTAGTTACAGCATTGGTGAGAACAATTCATTTTTTGCTCCATAGTTTAGAGTTTGAAGAATATTTTCATGTTACGTTTGCCTATTCAATTGACAATCACAGGTAACAAAGGAAGCCAACCACTGAGACAGTTAAAGCATTAAAAATAAAAAGAGTGATAAAACATGTTTTAAATATCTGTAAACCTACTCCCAAAATGGTATAATGAAAGTGGATTAAGAAATGCTAAGATGAAGCCCATACCTTTTGTCTGGAGTTTTGTATTCTAAAAACCCTCCAGCTCTTTATGTAAAACTACTCTGTAACTCTGTCTTTCTCTTCTCGAAGGTGCTTAGTATTTCTTGAGAGGAAAAGAAACCACAAACCAAACCCTGAAAGAAATCAGCCCACTTCCTTCATATGTTTAGTTCACACTTACCATGTAGCTCAGGTTTTTTTGTAGTAGGGCCAAGGTGTGAAATTTGCCTTTTGTCCTGTTTCACCCAGTCAGCAAAGCAAACCATCCTAGGGAATGCTCCAGGAGACTGAACCTCCGCTTCTCAAAAAGTAAATCTGTTTAATATTAATAGCCTACAATTGCCAGTACCCACCCTTGTAGGAGGGTGATGAAACCGCTTTTCCCGTCTAACATTCCAACATGCCATCTCAGAAATGTAATACCTAAATCCCATTTAGAGAGATATTTCCAAGTACCCCCACATTCACACTATTTTCCTGGGGGCTGAATTTATTTTTAAGATCTCTGCATATTTGCTTGTCCAAGAAAAGGACACCAAATGCCATGCCTATCAATTACTAAATACATATATATGATCCATTTGGAAAATATTGCAAAAATTTGAAACTGTAAATATCTTTGCAAGCTGCAGAAAAATCAGATCGATATGCTTAAAGGTGCTATGAATACATGAGTGCCAGATGCACTGGGCTACAGAAAGCACCACTCCCTTTTGCTATTTAATGCTTAGAGTCCACATGGCAGGCTAGTGGTAAAAACAAATCTGTTCACTTAAGGCCATCCACAAACTGATGAGCAGTGCAACCTTTTAGTGAGATAAAAGTAAAGAAAACAAGGACATGTGAGTGTTTAATATGATCAAACTAATGGCAACACAACTTTAAATTTATAAAAGCTCTTAACCACCTGGTTTTCACAACACAGAGCTCAGGGTGGAATTATTGTTCTGGTTCTCCTGTAACACTGCCATGACAGAGGGTAGGTTTTCCAAAATAAATATAATCAAAACAATCCTAGGCAATTGTGTATACCCAAAACACTCTGCAGGACGATGCACAGATGTGAACAAATGGCTCAGATATACAATTTATAACCCTTCAGGTTATTTTCTGTTGAATTTAAGGGGGAGAAGTAACAAACAATACTTCTTTACATAGTTCAGAAAATATTCAATACCAGCCATCATTATCTCAAAGTAGTAAACCTGCTCTTGTACTGCAAATCAGATGGATGTTATCTATTCTCATATGATCGCTGCATTTTACATGATTGTATGTGGTCCAAGTTTTGATTATGGCCTGTGGGCATTCTTGCAATATGAATTGACTGATTGTATAGGTCTTCAGTTATAATAATAATAAATGTGTAAGTCAAACTAAAATCAAGAAGATAAGTGCAACAATTAGCACAACAGTTTCATGAAAAGTGTAATTACAATATTGAGAAGTAGATAATGCTTGGGAGAATGAAACTATTAATTGAAATAATTTTCCTCTTCACAAGTAAATTTGAAGGATTGTTTGTCCAAATCTTAGTGATCAGCATCTGGGATCATTGTGAGAAGATTATTCTTTTGCTCTAAGCCTTAGACTCATTTCATCAAAACATAGTTGTCTACAGACCAGTTACCTAGCTTTAGCTAGACATCTACAGTCTCACTGTGCCTAATGCAAAAAGGTAGGGTCATTTTCCCATCTCTTTAAGGACTGAATGAACTCTACCTATAGAAAAGTTGGTAAGAAAAAAATAGTTTCCTTCAGTATGAATTATCAGGATGAATTTATTTATAGCAATCATCAATTTAGTGTTCCAGTATTCCTAATTCATGTGTCTGATGGACTTTTTTGGATTTTAGCTACCCAAACTCATTATATCATCAAAGAAAACTTTGGGATGCAAAGGATATAGGTTTGAGATATACCAGGACAACGTTTTGAAGGCTTTCATTTAAGTGACTTATATTAGACTTCTATCAGAAATCAGTAGATTTACAGAACAGTGTTCTGGAGTTTATGACTGTATTTCCATTATTACCGATGAGCCACATTTTATTCTGGCATAAACTGGCACACCTTCTTTGAAATCAATGTGTCTGTGCCATTTTATTACAACCGGGAATTGAAACCATTGCACCAGCTTCTGCTTGTTGATATTCTGTGAAATAAAAGGAGATTGGTTTTGCATTGAGCCCTCAGGATTGCACCAAATAGTCTGGCAATTTTGCATGCCAAAACTGAGGGCTGTTGGTGTGTAGAACAAATGAGCAGATGATACACAGAGGACCTGGAAACAGTAAGGAATCGCTGCCTGAGCTATTTGACCCTCCACATGTGGTGCAGCTTTACTCAACAAAAACAGTTTATTTCATTATGTATTTTTTTCTTTTCTTTTTGTTCCACTATCTGGAGGTTTTATGGTTTATTTGGGATATAGCCATTTTGAAAATGTTGTTTTAGTTAATTTTTTGATAAAGTGCCCAGAAGCTTTTGCTCTGAAGGAAGAAAGCTTCATAGTGTAAAAATTTTAGCATTTAAATTCAAGTTTGTCTTACAAACATTTACAAACATGCTCAATTCAGAGGTAGTCAACCTAAAGCTTCTGAACTATGAATGTTTTGCAAGCATATGGTATGAACAGATGATATAGAACAGGATAATAGGAGTTTGTAAGAGCAAACTAGCATTATCACGGCTGAGTTCTGAAGTTATCCGGCTACTGAATCCAAGAAACTACTATAACTCGCTTTGCTATGTAGAGTTACTCTATGTCATTACTATAACTGGGGTTAATAATTTGCATTTTAAATAACATGACTATATATTTACAGTTAGTGATGTTTCTTAAAATCTGTTCAGGTAATAAAGACTAAGAATTTTTTTTGTTTGTTTGAAATTGTTTACCACTAATTTTAATGGAGTAAACAATATTTTTATGCTATTAACACCTCAAGAAATGAAACATTTTTGTCCCAGGAATTCATTCTGCAGATTAAGTACACGATACAAATTTTATGGAGAATCCCTTAATGGGTCATATGAAAACTGATTTCCAAAGAATATGGGAATAATTTTAGCCAGTTTTAGTTCTGTAATTTTCCATGCCAAAGATGATTCAGGAAAGAACATCTTTTTACATTGAAATACATGGCAAAGTAATGACTAATAAAATGGAAGGAAATGTAGGATATAGAGGAAGATTAGAGAAAACTTAAAGGTATTTTGGAAAAGACGGAAAAAAATGGTAGGAAAGAAAGGTTGAATAGAGCAGAGTGAAACAAATCCTATGTCCGAGTACAGTTTGAGCACTGGAACTAGGAAAACTAAGAAATGAATGTGATACCAGAGGTATGAAAGAAGAAACAAATGAGTTAATGAATAGCTTGCTACTGTATTACGTAAATCAAAAAGTGATTCCTACATTTCAGATAGGAAAAAGACTCTAGGAAGAAGCAAGCCAAAGATGATCAGGCACGATCCAATTTTTCCGCAGGATTCCTAGAGAAATTATTTCACTGGAATTCAAGACCAGAAGAGACCACTATCGTTATCCAGTTTAAACTCTCACATCATAAACCGAAGAATTTAGCCAATGATTTTGCAGCTTGCACATAATTTTGATTGAACCAGTACATATCTTTCAGCGAGATATCGTAAAAGACTCAACATACTGAAGATCTATTCCTAGGTTATTCAAGTCACTAATAAACCACCCTATTAAGCTATTATACTGTTTTTCTTACAATTTCAGCCCTTGGATCTAGTTACAATTCCTGCTGGATCAAAGACTCCTGCAATTTTAGCAATGTCACGGACCAGTAAGATTTGATGATGACCTGAGTATAAGAAAAAATGCATCAGGACGCTAAAAAAAAGACAGTGTCGAATAGCAGATTTAAGCAAATAGGAGGCCTAGGAAAGAACTGAGAAAAAATATGTGATGTCAGTTTTGTGAAATAAATTCTCATCACAGGAGAAACATGGCAAAAGAAATCACATTTTTGCCAGATGCATGAAAAGCAAAACATATGGCTTGTTTGTCTCACATTTTTTGCATATTTGTTCCGTGTTGACAGACAGGTTTGGGAAGATGGAAAGTGCCTTTCATTTCAGTGAAATGTCCATATACTTTTTATCATTCTTACTATTATTTTGCCAGCTTGAAAAAGACTATTTCAAATGGTTAAAAATGATTCCAATGAAAATTAAAGCCAGGAATACGTTGGAAAAATTCAAGAACAAGCCAGAAATTTTAATGAAGTCCTACAATTTTATAAAAGATATCATTTTGGGGGAGGCTCATTTCTTCAAAATTCCTGGGGAGGGAGTTTTAGCAATGGAAGTAAACAGTACTTATATATCCCTTTTTTTCTCAGGATAGGGGAAAATCTGTACAGACTTTGTTCTTATTTCCCCATTATTTTTGCTACTTTTTACCTGTCACTGGAAATGGAATCCTATTCTTTCTGAAGACAGTGAGAAAAACAAATTCAAGGAAGTAGCTTCTTATATTTTAAGACATTTTTCATTAAAAAACAGAAAAGGAAAAAATCAAACCCAAATTGCTGCCCTACTGTCCCACATTATATCCATAAATTAGTAAAATTAATGCTGTTTAAAAAGCTAAGGTGAAGTCCTGACCCACCTGACCCACAGCAAAAAAAAGTCTAATTTTTCTGCACCCGTGAGTGTGACAGTGCCTAAGTGTAGATGCCTGGTCCTGGGAATAGATTTCACAGATGGGCTCCCAAGTTTGCCTCAGTTAAAGGAGGCGGTTTGGCAACAGAGAATGAGCTCTGCAATACACAGTGTGTTGGGCAACAGAACAGTGAGCCGCGGTGAAGAAATCTGCCTTCTGCAAGGCCTGGAGTATGTCCGTGCCTTGAGCAGAAGCATTTGGTGTTTCATAGATGCTAACCCTGCATCGGGATGGCCTGCGAACACATCATCAGGACATCTAAAATGTCTCCAAGCTCAAAGCACCTCCATTTGGACACAAAGCACAGTTATATGAGCCCATACCTATCTTCTTCCAAGACCTTTCATCTCAAAGAAATCTTGTTAGCAGCACAGAGCCCTTGGCTTACCTCTTCATTTTATCAGGGTCTGGGTGCTGGAAGCAAGGAATTTAGATACAACACGTTCCACACAGAAACAGTTAAAGGGAGAATTTTATTCATAAATGTTAATTTCATGGCCCATTCTTTCCTTTTTTCTTTTTTCTAGTTTGTTTCTCGGTCTTGTCATTTTTGAAACATAGATTTTTTTAGAGTTGTGTGAAACTGCAGCTCTCAAAACTACGACAACACTTATAAGTAACTGCCACTGTGCTGATAGTTAAGCATCCATGTTAGCACAGTGTGTCTTTGAAAATGATCCCAAAGTGATGACACTAATGATTTTGAATATGAAGTGGACGAGGGAAATGATAATTAGTAATTAATCTCCAACATATATGTTGGCAGTCAAAGTAAAAGAATTATTATGGATTAAAAATCAAAAAAACTACTCAATTTATGTAACAAGGACAGAATTAGGCTGTACATCAGGAAGGTATTTAAACAAGCATCTAACTTAAGTAAAGAGATGCCCACTGATATGCATTGTTTAAAATCAGGAGTACAATGGAGTCAGTGAGATAAAATAGTGACCAATAGGACTATTCATGTTTATAAGTATTTAAATACCTTTGGGGTAACTAAGGATATGTTTTACATGAAGGAGTAATATAAAAAACAACTCATGGATATGCCTTCAGCCAAATATTTTAACGGTATGCAACAACTATAATAAGAATCTGTCTGAGAACAAGTTGTGTAAAAATTGAATAAGGGTCCTGAGATATGTGCCTTTGTGTGATACCTTTATAAATCACTCCTGCAGAACCAAGGAGTCAGCATCCTGCTATGCACAGCTGCTTGCCCAGAGAACTTCAAATAAAAAAAAAAATAAATATAAAAGAAAAACTAATGTGGAAAAACACTATACAGCTGAAAAATTAGACAAGCACAGTTTGTACTGGATCATTACTCATGTATTGGCAAGTCCTGATTATCAAGGGTGTCACCAGCTCAGAAGTCATTTGGCATTCTGATTTAGCCCATAAATATCTAGTCACATGCTAAATAAACCAGTCATATTTGCCCATGTTATTTTAGCATACGATTCTTTAGCTATTTAGAAACTCCTGTGAATGTTTTGGAATTTCAGCACACAGAACAACTGGAGTAGCAAACCCTTAACTAAAGCCAGTTATAAACGACTCTGTTCTTACAAAATGGGTTATCTATGTGCAATAGTCTATCCTGTGACAGCTGATTGCACTTTGTTGAGCTGAGCCAAGAAAAATGCAGGTAAGATCCAGAGAGCTAACAACAACTAAAACACAGTTCATTGGATTGCAATAGAAGGTTAACACTGATAAAAAAATCTTCCACAAATAGAAGTGAGTCATGGTACTTTGGTTAAAAACAAGGTCCATTTCAGAGAATGCCCAAGAAAAATCCTGCCCTATGGAAGCGGACAGAAATGCTACTTTTGGAGTGAGCAAAAGCGCTTTACAAACGGGGCAGATGACAGTACTATCCAAACAGTTAAATGCATTTGGAATTTCCAAAATGTTGAATCAAAATGAATAAAGTTTACTCCAATGCACATACACAGAAGATGAGCAAGGAATGTTTTATCCATTCACAAAGCAAATGAATGAAGTTTTCACTATTTCGCCAGATGCATTAGATTAAAAGGAGATCAAGCCAAGGAGACTGTTTCAGACTGCTAAAAGCAAATACTCCATTAAAAGCAGATTAACACTGAAAGCACAATTGTTCTACAAATTTTTCTTAAAGATATTAATGTCACCTACTAGGGTGCAAAATACAGATGATGACTGGAAATGCCAGGTCAGAGACTAAAGGTGAATTCAAGGTGAGAAGTGTCTCAAGAATACAAAGAGAGAAAGAAACCTTGAGTATACCCAGCCAGGAAATCTGTAAGATAAATTGGTATGATGGAATAGTTTATGCCTTTTCTTTAGGGATAGCGTACTTATTAACAACTAGAAGATATGAATGCAAGATCTGCACTGAGAAGAGTGGTGTTTTGTTTTGTTTTGTTTTGTTTATTTCTGTGAGCAGAATTCAGCAATAGCTACATGGAAATACAAGGGTCTAGCTTATATTTACTGTAGGACAGGCACGGAATTCCATTAAAAGTTGAAAATGGGGAGAACATATTAGCATCGTTTTGTGATATTTAGATAGCCAAAGAGAGAGGATAGGTTTTCTAGCGTTTGTATTCTTTAAAACCTGTTCTAGACTAATAGGTTTCTATTGCCGAGTGTTTGACATTCCTAGACATTTATTAATTCTCCCTCAAATATTTAGGGGATAGTTAAGAATTATTGAGATTTCATTTTATTGGCAATCCAAGACTTATTTCTGAAGTATTGGAATGCACTCCGTGTTTCAGGGAGAAATCACTAGAGCAGGAAATCTCACCGGCACAAAGTTTTTATTGCAATAACTGAAACAAACTTTTAGACTGAGCGGGGTTTGTGAAGGGTCTTACCTGCCTCTAGATAAAAGGCATGATATGTCTTTAGGAATACAGGAAGGATGAAAATAAGGAATAATATTTAGAAACAAAAGCAGTATACAAATACCTACTTGCATTATTCATGAATGGTCATCTGACTCAGAGGTCAGGGTTTTGTTCTCTACCCACCTATCATAATAGCTCGAATAACATCAGCACATTACAATTCCAGAGTAATATAGCAGTAAAAAGAAAACATATTGGCACTTGACAATAGTTTGGAAAGTGAAGTGGCACAGTGATATAGTAAATGAGGTCAATGTCTAGTCAGGAGCTGCAATTGTTTAAGAGCCCGTCTGGAAAAGCTGGTTTTGATGTTTACACTCAAGGTTCTTGGTGAGCAGAGATTTGGCAAGACTGGTGGAAAAAGTAATGTGTTTTTAAAAGGTTTGGCTTTTAGAATGGTCTTCAGCCCATATATTTTTGGTCATTGAGGATGAATGGCCGCTAGGAGTGCAGAGCAGTCCGAAGCAGGGGCTTATGATTTAAGCATTACTAAGACAACCAGCAAGGTAGTTGCAGATCCAGTGCTAGTGATTTTAGGCTGTGGGCTTTTTGTTTTGAAAGGTCCTCAAATACAGTTTTTCTGGCCAGCCATTTAGTCAGGTTCATTAGAAACACATACCTATTTCTCCCCTTTTTCCACTTGGTTACGATATTATTTGCTTTAAGAAGTCCAGAAAAGACTTTAACAATAATGCTGATTATTTCTGTCACCTGTGGCTCAGTAGATGCCTTAAGCAGTACATGAATGTATATTTGGAGCCCAGACAAAACCTCAGTGGAACCAAAACTAGACTTTCAAAAGTCCATGCCATGTTTATGTAATATTTTCTAATATTTCACATGCAATTACATTTAGTTTCTGGCTGCCCTCTAACTTACCTGCCTCCACTTTGTGGCTTCCCTAGGCAATAATTTAAACATAAAAACAAGAGATCTTTTTATCTCTGTCTGTTTTATGGATTTTAGGAGCTGAGTCAAAGTGAATTTACCAATGGGCCAGACAGGGATATACAAAGATGAAAATAGATTTCAGACCTGTTATTTAATTCAGGAAGCATCTGTGGGTGGTGAAAATTAAACAATGTCATCTATTCTGAGTTTTACTGGACTTGAGATTCCTTTTCCTCTTCTACAGGGAAAATAAAGCTTTAGCAATCACGGCTAGTCTAAACTAAGGCCTTGTTTTTAGAAAGAGATGACCCTAAAAATCAAAATTTATTATCAGATCCATATTTTCACCAAAGCTGAGGGCTTTTAGACATGTAGTTATATTGCTCACGACAGAATTTGAGTTTGTCATAAAGTTCTTGCGTGGATCCTATACATCGCTTTGCTGAAGGATGAGGACATCCAGGTCCATTCCTCATTCTAACAAATGGGAAACAATGACAGTCTTGTTTTTCCTCAGCTCCATATAATTTGGCTGTGCTTACCTTCACAAGAACAAATTGTTCGAATCAAATTATGGTATGTATACCAATAGCAGTGGTAAAGCTACTTCAAAGTATGTGCAGAAAAATATCTGGCCTACTGCCTTTTCCCCAGAGAAGATGGGGAACAGCTGTTTGGCCAGTGAACTCTGTCCGCTCAGCTAAGTGAAACAGGCATGGCCCGCTGCAGAGGTGGTAGATGTTGATAGATGTTGATGCCGTTGCTGCCAACTGGTGCAACTCAGTTGCCATTCTGTGGTGGCATTTTCTATTCAGGAAGTGCAGATATATGGAATTACACATTTTTGGCTATCTATTTTACATCAGAACATGCCTCCGGTCTTCAGTAATCTGTAGGTTAAGTACAAATATTTCTGTTGCCAACATGGTTTCGTGGGAGCCTAATCTAGACTATAGACATGGTTGTTTAAGATTCCTCTTATAATTTCTTTTTGAGTTGGTAATCTTTAGACTTCTGTTATGGTCAAAAGGGAGAAGTAGAAACTTGTAAGGTGTGAGTCATCTTTTGGTAACAAATTTATTTAAAATAGGTCAGAGAAATCACTCTCTAGAAGTGTTATGTTCTTCATCAGTCTACAAAAGGGGTCTTGACATGAGCTAATATGTGCGTGTGTCCAATTGCAAGCATTTAAAGTTAGGTCAGATTAATCCTGGTATTTGTACAGAAAACGCTCACAGTGTCTTAGAAAAATTTGATAAGACTGGAAATAAGATAAATTAAACATGATTAGGATTATTCTTTCAAAAGGTTACACAAAGCAGCCATAGAAAAACTAAGTCTGAAGGTTTAAAGAGCGCAGATATTATGAGTCTGCATGTATGCATGAGAAAGTGTGTACATTAAAATGCCAAATCTTTTTTACAGCTGTATGTTCTTTACATGGGGCCAAATGTTAGCACGCTGCTTTGAATTAATATCTAGTATTGGCCAGGGGCAGATATTTAGAAACAAGTCTATGAAGCTTTCTGGTAGACAATCATACGAGAAATTTTCAATGGGAAATTCCTCCTTACCCTCTACCAGATAGTGGTGGGCTGATGAGCTGTACAATAAGAGATCCGAAAAAAAGATCTAAGTGGATGAGAATCTCATTTAGCTAACGACATTCACACTAATTTCTACTGGAGTTCTTATCTACTCAATGCTCAGAGAAGAATAAAGCCTAAAAAATAAACTACCAGACTACTTGCCTATGTTTTTTTCTTGCTGTTCTTTTGTTAATTCTTCCACGCAAACACACAATCCAATATGCAAGGTTTGTATTGCTGTGTTGGTATGTTAAGATTACTATAGGACTTATTTAAATTAATAAAATATTTGGTTGAAAAGGTGGTTGGGTGTCGGGAGCAGTGACATTATTAATTAATATTTGCCTTCTTTGGTTGGAAGAAATGCAGAGTTCATAGCTTTTAGCTTGGATGAGGTGACAGTATTACAAACAAGTTAGGGAGAAAGGTTTAACTGTACTCTACATAAAGAATAAAGTTGGTAAACAAATCCCACTTGGATAACAAGCAGACTACAGAGCTTTGGCAGCCTTGCATTTGTATTATTTTTGCCTTGTGTTGTTTTTTTAATTAAATGAAGCAAGGCAGAGCATTCAGAGCATGACTCAAGCTATTGCTAAAAGTACTAAATTAGATTAGTTTGGCATTTAAGTCCCGGCAATTTTGACTCAAATGCTTGGACTATAAAGAAGGGAAGCCTTGAGGAATGAGGCTGAGGTCATTGCTTCTGAAAAGTCAAGTCTACATACTAAGCATCAACCCAGAAGATTCTTCTTAATACTGTTTCTGTGTCATCCATATGTCCTGGTTATGCAGTATGTCTTAGCAAGACAGTTTATTAGATGTTTCTGCGCATAATTTGGGAGAGGGCAAGAGAGAGGGAATTAAACCTGTAGGAAATTACAGGACATTAGACATGGGGTGTGTGTAGGGCAAAGGCACCGCATATGGCTAAATCTTCTGTGTTTTTACAAGCGTCCTTTTCCAGAATGTGTCAATCCACTCTTCATGTGCTATCATAACATTAAGAGCTTGTGTTGCATCTGCTCCCAGTCTATACACCACAGAGTACACCAAGAGGTGGATTCCCAAAAAGGGGAAACTCTTTTTATCATGGGGTTGAGATGGGTACCTAGATTAATAACTTTCTAAAATAATTTAGATTTCTTTACGTGACATGTTAATAAAAACAACCACAGTTCATAAACTGCATAGATCCTTTTTTGCCTGTGAAGACACTTTTGTTTTTCTCTTTTTAAATGTATTTATTTTTCTTCCTGACGCATGCTAGCTAAAGAACTGCAGTCTTAATATAAGGTGAAGACGTAGAAACATTTAAAAAAAAAAAGAGGATGACATAAGGCTTAAAGGTTAAGTAGGTTCTTGCCTACTTCAGCCCCCCGATTAAAAAAAAAGTCATACACTTTGCACAGGAACATAATGACCTTTCATTATTCACCACTGTCTGACAGCAAGCCGTCTGTGCCTTCAGATATTTGCAGAGCACCCAGCTCAGTCTGACCTCACTTCTTACTAAGGCTTTCCTGTTACTCTAATGCCAATATTTACCAACCATGATTACTATTGCTTGTAAGGTCATATGCTTTTTCTGCAAGGAAGTCTGTCTAACTTGGGATGAAAATCACATTTTATCTAATAATTTTAAATTATCTGAACAAATCTAAGGGTGGATATCAAAGATATTTATCAGAAAGTGCTTTATGCCTATGATTTATTTTTGAAAGTATCATATGTCATGCTACTCCTTATCTGAATGACCTTTGACTGGGCATGTAATTTTACATCCTAGGTTTGTGACAACATGGTTTTCATTTATGCCAGTTGCAATGTACAGGTCATTATCACAAAATAACTAACTGACTTTAAGTTGCCCAATGATGGGAATTTGCTATACTGGATAAATTTTAAATCAGTCCCTTTAGAAGACCAAAACATTATGCCTAGTCCCATTTTATTAGTGGTGCAAGAGAAGTTTCTGCCTTCATATACATGACTACTAGAGGAAAAGAAAAAAAAATGATTACCTATCACCTTCTCTCTTCTTTACAAGTTCATAGACCAAGGTATTATAGTGTTTCCTTAATGCTCCCTCCGTAACAGAGCTCAGTGTTGAGTCCTAAGTCACAGATCTGACTTGAAGGATGCAATCTGCATGCAAAGAGTGTTATATTTCCACGTGACAGGTTCTAAACTTCCTGGCTGTAAAATGAAAAAGCATAACTGCATAAACACTGATTATTGCACCTCTGGAGCAGATGTTTATTATTCTAACAATTTCTTCCTCTTAACAGCCTTCCAGTGATGCAAATAAAGCAGTAATGAAAATCCAATTTGTGGAGTCCAGTTTTGTAGAAGGAAAGCGAAAAAAATATTTTTTTTTCTTTAATGAAGAAATTTTTAGAACAACCAAGATTTCTAAACCCAGGAAAAAAAAAAGAAAACAAAACAAACCAAACACTTTCATCCTCAAGACATATGAAGAATTTTCAATATCAGTGACCATGAGGGGAAACACTGTTTTGTTTAGCCACTGATTCTTCACCACAGTGGCACATTAGTGTTCAGGACACCTTCTTGGAGCCTGATGGTTTTTATGCCCAATATACTATTGTAGCCCTTTTCACCTTTCCAAGTTATGCAAAAGTTAATCTGTTCCGAACAACACTAGTGGAAAAGATAACATGGAAGACAAGATCACACTATAAATATGTACTGGGCCAGGCTAAATGTAATAAAATAACACACATCTAGAAAACAAAATTCTTGATAAAAGTAATTTTAAAAGAGTCCCTGCAGAGCTATTCCGAGAGACTCTTATGGCTTCTGTAGGGAACAAGTTCTTCGTTAAAGAAACAGAAAGCAATTCTAACGACCGCAGCAGGTAAATACTGGCTTCCATATAAAAAACACAACAACAACAAAACAAACCCAAAAACGCAAATCAAAAAACCCCACAAAACCAATATCACCTAAAATTGAATCTAATAGTAGATCCTTGACACATTATTTTTCCTTTATCATTGTACTCTTAAAATAAGTAAATAAATAAACACAATCTTACAGCAGCAGAACTCGTACTGGTACTACTCATATGAGTATTATCTACTTCAAAGTGTATGTGTTGAATTTTCACTGTTATGGTAATTCTTGACTAATAAGTGACATATTCCATACTCTTTAAGCATAAAACTGTTTGCAATTTTCTGCTCTCTCTTCAAAACCACAATTGTTTTTATTCACAGAAGCATATATTTTTGCACATTTTCCATGAAAAAAAATTGAGAAAAAATAGTAATGTTTGTTGCCTTTTTATAAATTCATGGCACTTTAAACTATTTCTTGATGGTTTCATTAGACATGGCTGGTTTCTTTTGCCGAGCATCATGAAAAAAAAAAAAAGAAAAAGAAAAAGAAGAAAAGAAGCGACAAGTAACTGTCAAAATTTGCAATCCATTTTTGTATACCTAGAGCTGTTTCTAAAAAGTTTTTAAAAAATTGTAAAAATACAAAAAATGAAGTTATAATCTAACAGATATGATGACAAGTAATTCTTCAGTGGATACTGTTCTACATATAACTTTGGCTTCCCTTTACTGGCTTGCGAGCAAAAAAAGATGGTTAAAAGTCTTGTTATCATATTAATTGCTGGAAACATCATCTCTAATCTGAGCTGAACATATAGCTAGACAACTGTTCATCTCCTGTTTGAGGCTCTCTGGGATTTAAAGGTTAGGTATGGATACCTACCTTATAGAACCGTATACAGGAGCACGAGTGCCGCGAGTGCTCATAGTGTATCTATCTATGAGCAACATGGAGCTGAGCACAAGAAGACAGAAGCTGTCTTTTACCATAACAGCCTCGTGGTTACAGCTCTGATTTTCAATGTAGAAACCTGGATGCAATCCTTCCTTATCCAAAAGTTTGAAACCTGTTTCTCAGCAAGAAGTTGCTGAGACATGATCTAGGGAAGAGAGGACCCTGTACCCCTCCTGGTGTTGTTACCTGCTCTGCTGTTACCTGCTGTGCTGTCAATAACATAGGGTACGAAGGACTAACAGAAGTCTAATGTCAATGACTAATAACTAAAGCATCAGCAGAAAAGAATGGCCAGGTAGGCCATTCAGGTGGATAATAGCTACATCAAATACCTTTTTCCTTTTCCTAGAATATACTACAGGGATGGCGACTGTGCTAATGCTCAGTCCGAAGCTCCCTCCAGGCTGCAGAGCTCCACTATGCAGCAGGCGCAGTGGTGATGGGACACCACACTTTGCACTGGGTCAGTGCTGGTGGAGGTCATAGCCCAGCTCAAACAAGAACTGTGATCATCCAACTGTTGCCAACAGCCTTCCCTAGGCAGGTAAACCCGTGCTACTGTTGCTTAGAAAACAGTCACCTTGAAATTAGCCAGCAACAGAGAGTCAAATATTAAGTTAATGAAAGCAGTATTGTTAAATTAAATGGACGTAGAGCAGGTAGTCTGAGTACCTCTAGCTATGTTGTTCTCTCTGTCTGACACGTACTATTGAAAAAGTACTGCACTGTGCACAAAATAAGTTTCAATAGCTTGAGAGAGAGTTAATGTACAGAAAATTACTTTTAAATGACTTAACATTATGACAGGTAGAGTTTCAAATATTCAAATCAAAGGTCACCTCATAAAAAAAAAAGAAGAGGTTAAAAACCAAGATTAACAAAAAATCACCTACTTTACCTCCATTATGATAATACCTCTGCTTGTTCCTGGAGAGATCTAGTGTGTCTGGTGCCTGAGAGTAGAAATTATCTCCACCTGCACAAGGAACTCTGCAATGTGCCTTGCGTGCAGGGCCCTGCCGGGCACAGCCCCATGGTGCAGGTTTACTCCCCGCATCATCAGTCAGGAAGGATATTTGAACACCAAGGTGTATGGAGAGCCTTATTAACTCTCTCTCCACCAGAACAATTTACTAAATATAGAAGTGTACCACATTTTTTTTTTTTTTGCAATTTTGGTTGTAAACAGAGAAACACAAAAGCCACAAGCAACTGTAGGTGTTTTCATTCTAAATTTGTGTGCAGCTATCTTTAACACAGGACTTATTTTTTGAAAATGAGGAAGATGGAATTGCTATAAAAAGCCACGTTCTTATTCACATCAACTTATGTATAAAAGAATTGCATTGACATTATTCTGCATCTACGCTGTTGGTGTACTCAAATAAAGGATTTGATTCAGGAACTGAAGTTCGCATTGAGCTAAGAAAGCTTTCCTTGTGTAACCTTCCGTGCTTCGTCTGGTTCGGGGAACATGGGGGGTGCTTTCATTAGCTGAACGAGTTGGATAGAGATATTGTGCTGATACTGGTTGCTTATGTATCAAGTCTCAAGTCCAAAACCAGTAATCTAATAACACCACAGGCAACCTGCATCCAGGCAGTTCAACAGCACAGAAAGAAGTCAGGAAGTCTAAGACTTTGATGTACTTTTAGGTAAAGAGCTTTGTGTGTTATAAAAATGAAAGGGACGTTGTATGTCTTTTACCATTTCTAAAGATGCATTGTGCTGTATGGAATGGATTTTGCTGTCTTACGCATCAGTATTACACCTACGTAATTCCAAAGCTGTGCTGGACTTCCACTGATGCTGCTGACAAGAGATTCAGGCCCCAGATCCAAAATCCAGTACATTCTCAGCACAGAAGTGCTTAACTTCCAAGACATATGATCGTAGCTGTCTGTAAACTGGCTGTCTCTTCTGATGTGTTGGCATAACACCACCATTGCCTGTAGAGCTACACACACTTACACAAAGTGAAGATCTGACTTTCTCTTGCACTTGAACAGAAATGAAAACAGTTATCCAACATACAAGAGGTAGATTGGGTTACAGTAATGTTTCTTGGCTAACTAAAGTGAGCTAAATTAATTTGCAATTATAAAGCCTAAATACTAAGATTTAGTACAAGTGACACTGGGAACATTTAAGGATTCTGAGCATTATTCGGAATAAACAGAAGCTTAAAGCCTGGATGGCAAAACCAATCCTTTCTTGTACAGGGCGTTGCCTGAAAAAATACTGAGAAGGAATCCCTCCTCTGGGACATATAACTACTGCGCAGGCTTTTTCCCAAGGGGAGGGTACAAACAGATGGTTGTAAATCCTCTGGCTTCTTTCCCCACAAGCCTTACTCCAGACTCCAGAGGACTCTTCGCTTGAAGGCAGACTGAGCAACCGCAGAGCTACACTTTTCTCTACAAGTAGCCGTGGAGCACAGCTCCTGCTCTGAGCAGAAGGGAAGCACATGGTTCTGCTGTATTCTCAGCTGTCCGTCAACTTTTGTTTTAGGCTGGAGAATTTGGCTCTGAGAAAATGTGTTTAAATTCATCCTATCCTCTGGTGGATAACAACAGCCGTGCCTGTGTTACCTTGTGTAGTAGAGTAAATAATCACTGGAAAGCTGGCAATTATAGTTAAACAGAGGGCAACGATTTTAGAAAGAAGAAAAAGCTGATGGCTTCCTGGCTCTGAGTTTTGTATATTTCTCTACATTTATTACTCTGTTGAAATGTTTCCTCAAACCAAAATGATGCAACACATAATCTCTTGTTCAGCTGAAACCGTAGATGGCAGAGAATACAGGGAATACAACTCTAATCAAAGAAAATAAGAGTAGACATTGGATCTGATCAGGCAGTCTGGTTATTTTATAGCTATCCTGGCCCTTAAGGAAACAGATCTCTTTCCAAACAGAACCTGTTAGAATGCAGACCTTTTTTGACATGCTAAAAGTCTGCATTTGTTTGATCTTGACCAACAACCCGAATGTATATCAGCAGAAAGAAAGCACACATCTGCCACAACAGGCATGTTTACAATCATTTTAATGACACCATTAGATTCTGTTTGCCAGTGTTCACTTATTTCAGGCTTTTATACAAAAAACATGTGAGATAAGTTTACCACCTGTGCACAATGGAAACACCCCATTTAAATGAATAATTTTAATGGCAATACATGGCTCAATAGTTTTCCTCTGTTCACCAACATAATTGTGGGAGCACAATTACATTTACCCGGAATACACAGAGTTTTTGTGTTCCCGCAGAAAGTTTCTTTTCAATTGAGCCTGAGCTAAGAATTACTCCAAACAGCTTTGCATGCTTGCAAAATGCATAAGCACACTTTAAAGACAGGCCACTTCAGAAAGTTTTTCAGACAACAGGTGGGATTAGTTTTAAAAGAGAAATCCAGTCTTAAAAGACATCTGAAAACATCTACCCGCTATGTTAAGCTCTGCTGGATTTACATGTTTTGAGAAAGTTAAAGAGCTTGTCTTTGAGGGCTTGATGTTGTTCTTACTGATGTCATTGGGAAAATTCATGGTAGTGTCTGGAGAGCACAGTTTAAATTAAGAGAATATAGGTGGTGTCACACTAAAAGTCAGAGAGACTGAAGATACAGTAACAGTCTTCCACTGCAGTTGTGGCAAAATTCCTGACATTGTATTAGTTAAGGTAAACACAAATGTATCTTCCTCACTCAGATCCTTATTGTACTGCTACTAAATCTCTCAGAACCTCAGGCATCAACTGCGCCTTATTGTGCAAGACAACCAAAGAACAAAATAAAAAAGACTGTCTCAGACACAAAGAGCTTAGCATCAAATCCGTGGTGTTTAAATCTCATCGAGTGGATGGATATTTATAGTCTAATTATCTAACATGTAATTAGCACTCCTTCTGGAGAGAGAACAGAACTGGGGATTACATGTGATGTTGCTGAGATGTACTAGTAGTCGTATGCTAAACAATTCAAGCTTTTTATGAAAAGGAAAATTGTGATACTAATACAGGTCTGTCCTATTGCTTTGTTCAAGGGCACTGAAGAAACCCATTGCTAGACAAACAGCAGTGGTGAAAGTGTGAACTGCACACGGGTCACCTGCCCAATTCAATGTGCATCTATGTAAGAAAATTCAGCAGGATTCAGAACTGTACTAAAACCTGATCTCTGTTAAACTATACATGATTTTAGCACCAATTTTCAAAAAGAACATAATTATCTACAAAGGCATGGTCCAAAATGCACATAAAATAGTCACTGACTGGAACTTCCACAGAAAAACTGTGTGGATTATACCCAAAACAGAACAGAGCAAACAAAAAAATCAGCTAAACCCCAGATTTTCATATTTTTCAGTTTTATGAAATGAAGTTCCAATGAACAGTTCTGAGTTTCGGGCTTGGTTTTTCATTTTTGGGGTTTGTTTTAATTGCTGGAAAAATATGATTATATTTCAGTTTCCACTGAAACATTCAAAGGGAACAAAGCCCCCTTTTCCTTAGACACAGTATGTTCATTACAGCTAGGCTAAAAAAAAATACAGTTTTATACACGTGGTACTTTCAATGTTGCTTTATTACTGCCTCATGTTATCTTACATTCCTAGCAGGTAACACCACTTCTACATCCTGGGAAATGAGACATCTTGCCATCTTAACTTTTTTTTTCTGAAATAATACCCATACAGAATGCAAAATTGGATTTTACAGTTTTGGTAAGAGTCTTAATTAAAAATTACCGTGAATTTTAAAGTAAAAAAAATAAAAATAAAAATATGCTTGAATAAAGCATGAATCTTTCTTGCAATCAGCATTTCAAATTACTGGCATTAAGCATAGAAGAGATCTACTGGCAGTTACATTTGCAAACAGACTTGCAAATCATAACATTATTCAGCATCTTGGACTGTATGGTGTCTCAGAAATGTCAGGAGCACCTTTTCAGCAAAGCATTTAATTGCACACTTATGCACGTATCTAAGTACCACTGAGCTGCGTGAAAATGAATTAAACCAAGGTTTGAATGTGTACTTACATTTAAGCGCAGTGTTAAGCACAATGCTGAACTGTGCTCTATTTTCCAAACAATCAGTAAGCCACTCTAGAGTATTTAAGGATGTTCTTTCATTTCACAGGTGGGTAGTTAAATAAAATGGATATTTTTTTCTTCAGGCTGTTATAAGTTGTTTTTATAAGGAGAATTTTATATGCACTTCACTGAGCAAGTTCAGCAAGCTCAGCTCTGACACATGCAGTGTGTAAACCAGGTGCTCTTATTTGCCTGCTTACCGTGAATGCATGATTCATTAAGAAGGTGGATTGCCTATCATCACCTCGTATGCAGTAAATGTTACGATGCAAGTAAATTGTAGTTTTGCAGTTAATGTCTCAACAAACCCTGTTAACTGGGAGGTTCTCAGCTATCACAGAACCACTGAATTGGGAAGGCATTTCTGGAGATCATCTCAATCATCACTACTCTATCACGGTCAATGAAAGCAGGTTGTCCAGGACCATGTCCGGTCAGGGTTTGAATATTCAAGCATGGTGAATTTACAGCCTCGCTGGGGCAACCTGTTCCAGAGTTCATCTAACCTCACAGTAAAAAAGTGTTTCCTTATGTTCAGATGAAATTTCCTGTGTTTCAGTCAATGCCTACAGCCTCTTGTCCTGTCACCAGGCACCACGGAGAAGAACCTGGCTCTGTCTTCTTCAGTACCCCATTCATACACACTGCTAAGATCCCCCTGAGCCTTCTCTTCTCCAGGTTGAGGAACCCCAGCTCTCGCAGTCTCCTTGTATTACAGATACCCCAGTCCCTTAATCATCTTTGTAGCCCTTCATTGGATTTGCTCCAGTAAATGAGTATCTACCTTCTACTGGGGAGGCCAGCACTGGACCCAGCACTCCAGAGGGGTCTCACCAGTGTTAAATAAAGGGGAAGAATCACCTCCCTGGTCCTGTTGGCAATGTTCTGCCTAGTGCATCCCAGGAGGCTTTTGGTCTTTTCTGCCTTAAGGGCTCATTGCTGGCTATGTTCAGCTTGCTCTCTGGCAGAACCACCAGGTTCTTCTCTGAAAAGCTGCTTTCCACATGGTTGGATCCCTTATGTGTACTGGTACATGGGGTTAGTCCTCCTCATGGGAAGGACATGGTATTTTCCTTGGTTTAATTTCATGAGGTTTCTGTAGGTCCATTTATCCAGCCTGTCCAGGTCCCCCTGAATGGCAGCACAGATCTGGTATACGAGCAACTCCTCCAAGTTTTGTATCATCTGTGAACTTGCTGAGGGTACACTTGGTCTCATCATTCAAATCTTTAAGGAACAGTTAACAATTTAACAAGTATTAGCCCTGGTATCAATACTTGACTACACCACTTGTGATTGGCCTCTGGCTGGAGTTCATGCTGCTGATGACAACTCTTTGAGCCTGACAGTTCAATGTCTTCAGTCCACCTCACTGTCCACTTACATAGACCATATTTGAACAGCTTCTCTATGAAGATGTTATGGAAACATCAAAAGCCTTACCAAAAATCAAGATAAACTACTTTCATTATCTCCCCTTATCCGTCTCAGCACAGAAGGGCATCAGGTTGGTTAAACATGATTTCCCTTTTGTAAATTCATGTTAACTACTCCTGATCACCTTCATGTTGTCCTTCATGTGCCTGGAAATGGTTTCCAGCATTGGTTGCTCCATCACCTTCCCAGCGACTGAGGTGAGTCTGACCAACCTTTAGTTCCCTGGGTCTTCCTTGTCCTCCTTTTTCCAGTCCTCAGGAACATGATTCCCACAACCTTTCAAAGATAATCAAGAGTAGCCTCACAATGACATTTGCCAGCTCCCTTAGCACTTGTAGGTGAGTATCACCAGGGCCCATGGACTTGCGTATGTCCAGTTTGCTTAAGTACATCCTAAACTTGTCCTCTTCCACTGAGGGTAAGTCTTCCTTGCTTCAGACTTTTCTTGTGGTCTCAGGAGTGTGGGACTGCTGAAAGTTAGTCTTTCCAGTAACGACTGAGGTGATGAATACTTCAGCCTTATCTGTGTCCTTTGTGACCAGGGCCCCTGTCCCATTCAGCAACAGGCCCGTGTTTTTGCTATCGTTCTTTTTGCTGTTGATGTACCTTTTTGCTGTTCATGTCCCTTGCCAGATTCACTTCCAGGTGGTTTTTGGTTTTCCCAACTCCATCTCTCAACACTTGGCCAGTGTGTCCATACACCTTCTGGTCCTGCTGTCCCTGTTTCCACCTCCCGTGTACTTCCTTTTTCTGCCTGACTTTAGTCAGGAGCTTCTTGACCATACATGCAGGCCTCCTGCCACCTTTGCTTGATTTCCTGTTCATCAGGATGGGTCTTTCTTGGGCTTGGCAGAGGTGGTCCTTGAATATCAAACAGCTCTCCTGGACCCTTCTTCTCTCCAGGGCCATATCTCATTGGATATTTCCAGGCAGAGTCCTGAGGATGCTGAAGTCTGCTCTCCTGAAGTCTAGGGTTGTGACCCTGCTTGTAGCCCTGCTCCCTCTTTGCAGTATCCTGGACTGCAGCATCACATAATAACAAACTTACAGTATTAGCAACTTATTTATGCCAGGTCATCTTCACTCATGCTAAGTAGAACTGATAACTACTAAAAATACTCGTGTTTCCCTGTACTAGTATTCTGCAGCTTTCCACTGCTGCGTAACCTCTTAAATGAATGCATACATCCAATGTAAGGAATTACACTGTATATTTTTAAGGTTATTTTAACTCGGTTAATTAAAAAATTCAGGTTTATTTTAACTAGGGAATATAATTTCTCTCTTGGAAGATGTGGTTTACAATTGTTTGATGAAGTAGACAGTTTCTTTCTTTCCAAAACATAATTTCTTTTTTGGTTTATGGAGATATGAGTCTAGTCTCTGTTCTAACCTCTCATTTAACTAGTTTTATCATCTGCTATAAAAAAATCTCTCTGTTATTGTAGAAACAAACATTTATAATAAGGTTTTGAAGGAATTTACTGAGATTCTCAATGAGAAAGTTCATAATATCATAATAGAAATGTCTTCCTTACTGACTAATTAAATAATAAATCATAGAATCATAACATCATAGAATCATAGAATTGTAGAACCGTAGAATCATAGAACCATAGAACCGTAGAATCACAGAACCGTAGAATCGTAGAATCACAGACTCATAGTACAGACAAGGTCAGAAGGGACACACAAGATTATCTGGTCCAACCTTGGACTGGAAACGGAGCCCAGATGAGATCACCTAGCACCCTGTCTTATCGTAGCTTGACTCTACCATGTATATGGGGAGGTTGTTCTAGTGATTCATTGTTCTCACTGAAAAAATTTCTTTCTTATATTGAGATGAAACCTCTCCCTGGGCAACTTGTACCCGTTGCCCCTTATCTTCTCCATGTGGCTCCTCAGAAAAAAGAGCCTCCGTCCTCTTTGTAGCTGCCCTTTAAGTACTGCAATACTGTGATGAGCTTCCCCTGAGTCTTCTCTTCTCCAGGGAGAAAAGACCTAGTTGCTTCAGTCTTTCCTCACAGGGCGGCTACTTCAGCCCTTTGATCATCTTCATGGTCCTTCTTCGGATCCCCTCCAGTCTTTCCACACCTTTCTTGAATTGTGGGGACCAGAACTGGACACAGAACTCCAGGTGAGGCCAGAGAAGCACTGAGTAGAGTGGGATGATCACATCTCGATCTCTACTAGTAATGCCCTTGCAGGCACAGCCCGGGATCCAATTTGCCTTCCTTGCTGCAGCAGTGCACTGCTGACTCATGTTCAGATCGACGTTGACCAGGACCCCTGGGTCCCTCTAAGCAAGGCTGCTCCCCAGCCACACAGATCCCAGTGTGTACTGGGATCTTTGGTTATGTTGTCCCAGGTGCAGGACCTTGCACTTGTCTTTGTTAAACTTCATATGTTCTTGCTAGTCTACTCTTCCAGCCTGCCTAAGTGTCTCCATAAGATGGCTCTCCCTTCTGATATATCCATCTCACCACCCAGTTTAGTGTCATCAGCACATTTGGTGAGGGTGCTTTCGATCCCATCATCCAGATCATTTATGAAGATGTTGAACAGCATGGGGCCCAGTATTGACCCCTGGGGGACCTCACTTGTGCTGGGCTGCCTGCCTGAGTCAAAAAAAAAACATTATTCCCACTCTCTGAGTGTGGCCTGTTAACCAATTTCCTACCCATCTCACAGACCACCTGTCCCATCTGTATCTTGCCAGTTTGTCTAGGCGAAGGCTGTAGGAGATAATAGTGTTGAACACTTTGCTGAAGTCAAAGGGATAAATGAAAAGTGAACTGAAGGGAAATGCCAAAGTTTGGCATAATGATCCAGGATATCCATGTCTAGTATTGTTCATTAGATGAACTTGCCCCAAGGTAAACTTTGTGCCCATGTTTAAAGAGCTTTGAAGATCAGAATGTGAAAAATTTAGAAATAAAACACAGCCCATGCTTCAAAAGTGAAATACAAAAATATGTCTACTGTGCTCTGCAGTTGCATGATTTTTGGTGATATGCTCCCTTCCCTTCTCCTTCCCTTTCCCCATCCTGTTTAATTTTCCTGTTGCCTTTTCCCTCTTTTTAATTCTTTTTGCCAAAACACATTAAAATTTTTTTTCTCCAGAAGAAAGATTTTTTTTTTTCCATACCTTGTACTGTGCAGCTGTCAACCAAAGATCACTGACCCTTTTATGCTCTGTACTTCACAAAAATATAGTAGGAAATAAAACTTCTCTAAGACCCTGCAAGTTTGAAGTGCCCAAAGGTCTGTCACGCTGACAGTTGTGATGGTACCTTGTAAAAATATAGGCTCTAATCATCCACTCCGTCTTTTGGCATAAAAAACCTGAATCTCCTTAATTAGAAGATACATCCCTTCGACCTTATGGAAAATATGCAATACTTTTGAATAAAGAGTAGATGCAAATAAGGAATAGGAATATTGTAAGGAATAAATTTAATCCCACCAGTACTTTTATAGCAGATTGGCAGTCTAATTTATACAGACAATATTAACACCTGCATATGCAATCTATGTTATATTGAACCTCTTGACTCAAGATAGAGGAGTGGTTGGGAGGGTCTGTGAAAATGTGTTCACAAGTATCTGACAGTAAAGTTGTGGGTGGGACCACAGGTTTCGCACAGACTGTGATTGATGTGCATCACGTTAATGTAAGGTTGAGTTTACTATTATGGTATGGTCAAAGGCACATTCCTGAAAGATTCCTCTCCTGGCTAAGAGGAGGTGGAAGTTTTCATCACTTGTCAGTGGGAATCCTTTTCCCTTTGTGGATTTATCCTGCATAGAGAACTGTCTGGATGAGATCAGGGGTCAGGAGTCCTAAGCCCAAGGTGGTTTTTTAAAGGTGTATTTAACTCCAGGGAATTGACACAGGTAAATCAAATACCATTACAAAGCATAAGGAGAGTAAGACTTTAAGGAGGTGTCTATTCCAAACAGGCAGAAGACAGTAAGAGAAAAACAGTTTGTGGGGCTCTTTTTCTCCCGCTTCTTCCTCCCCACCCCCCACCGTGCCCAGTAAATGTGCATGACTAAAAAAGAAAAGAAAACAAAAAATCACAGGGGAAATAAAACCAGAAAAGTGAAATCAAAATATTGTATACACTACAATTATTCCATAAATGAACCTTTTCAAGGCTTTGCTTGTGCATCCCACTGAATTCACTATTTGTCTTTCTATCAGTTAAAACAGCTACTTATTTTTGTATAGGATTTTTGTTGTTTATTGCTCTGAGAGAGAAGCATCTGTACCATGAGGGGCTCTGCCTCCTCCACATTTCCTAACTGTTTATTATAAAAAGAGAAAAAGGAAGCTTGCTGCTCTCCCCACTCTGATTCAGTATGCCCCGGACGTCCACCATTAGTGTATACATCTTCCCTTCTGTTGCAAAATGAACTTGATTTCTACCACTCCTGACTACAAGCAGGGTCTAAAACATTCAAATCTGCCTGTTTGTTCTTCAGTGACATCAGTAAACCCTAGCATCCAGCATATGAGCACAGGAGACTTCTGACCCACCCCGTTCTCTATGTGCCAGCTCCAAGGTCCTAAAAAAACACATCTAGTACAATAAACCCCCCTTTCCATAGTCAGTGTGAATCGTAAAAGTTCTATGTCTGGTCTAAGTTAAGACTCAGAGGTCCAGATTCAGGTAAAGGGTCTTGGCATGTCTCTCCGTATACTGAGGAAATCTGGGAGATGGGAGGCAGAATCTGTTCCATAGTGCTATTCAAATGCCACATAAAACTTTCACTGGAAAAATTGTAAACCCAATTTTTCCTAAATAAATTGAGATATACATTCTTTCCAGTCATATGTTTTCTCCTATGTCAGCAGACAACAGCTGGATCATACCAGACAACCTTTTGGTAATTTATTCTTGATTTTTATTAAAGTATATCAGGAGCAAGTTAGTGGGAGACAAAGTGGCATCACCTGACCTACCACAGAAGATGAAAACTAATTTATAGGGGCAAAGAATCCTATTAATACTATAGTCTATCCAGGTTGTCTCGTTTCTATGTAACTCAGCCATGTTTTCTTATGTCTCTTTATTCTATGTTAGCTTCTTTCAAACTTTCCATATTCTACAAAATGTCTGCACCATTTCACCCTGAGGTATTTTTCCCCTTCTTTAAAGAATCATAATGGCCTTTTTCTTTTTTAACTGTGCCTGGCATATGTTGAAAGGTATCTTCTAAGATTTCATTTATGATAGCTCAAAAATGTATGTCTTGCTAAGACTACAAAGCAAGCTAATGGTTTTAAAAGCACAGCGATGAAAAGCCTGGCAGGGGAGTCCGTGCTAACTACATACACGGATCACGGAAGAGGGTACAAGAGGTCATTTTTTTCCCTCCTTCTCTTTTTTTTTCCTTTTTTTTTTTTTTTTTTTTTTCCCCAGATAGAGGATCAGTTCAGGTCGCATTGGTTACAGCCAATTGCACAGTGGCATTCTTTGCCATTCATCTTCGGCCAAATCCTTAATTACGGTCTACACAATCAGAGCTGGAGCTAGAAGTCGCAGCCCTGTATTGTTCCATGGCGAGTGCTTAGCAAAAAGGCAGGAATCTGATACTTGGTCACAGTTTGCAAACACTGTGGCTGAACCACCTGAGAGGGTCACATTTTTACATTCTGAGACAATTTATTAGTAACGGTGCTTGTCACTTGGAAATCCCCCTAAAGCTCCTTCCTTTGCGTAGGCTATCTGAAGGCGGCTTTTGCTCAGCTGTGGTTTAAGTGAGAGGCAAATAAAATAGGCAACCCACCCACTTGAAGTAATTTACGAGAGAGCAGAGAATCCTCATCCTTTCCATAGAAGTTGTGTGTTAAGAGCTTCAAAACATAGCGACAGACCCCTCGATCTGAAAAAAATCCTGTCTGAGACATTCTTTCACATCTAAAACCAGATGGGCCTGATGCAGACTTGACTGTTGTTTATATACATCTTAAAAATTCCCCATTAGACTTCAAGGGACAAAAGAGGTCATACATGTTTTTCTTATATCACTTATGTTCTAAACGCTACCTATTTGCAATATACTGTACAAGACATAGAGAAATGTAGAATTGTGAGTCCTGCATATGAGACGTACCTCAACTTTCAATTTCGTTTCATTTAAAAAAGGCAAAAAAAAGAATGGCAAAACAGCCAAACAAGGACACTTTGTTAAAATGCAGTTTGCTTCATGACACAAACCCTTCAAAAATGTCCAGGAAATTTGAACTTATTGACACTCCTTGAACTTCTAGATAGACCAAATCAAGCTCAGAGGGAAAAGACTCTGAAGTCAATATTAATACTACTAGGGTTTTAAAAAAGTTTAAGATCTACACATGTATGTGTAAGCTGTTATTAAGTGTGTGCTAAGATGTTCCCTCTGATCTACATTTACTCAGTAAAAGTAGCCCAGTTAAGGTGAACAGGTCTGCCGAAAATAATATTCCAAACCCATGATGCCTGACCTGCTAGAGCCCTCTGAAGCCAAGGCAGTATTTGTGCAGCTAAAGGTTACTCTGTTCATTGAATTATTTCCCAGAAGAGCCTTCCAGTCCTACAAAAGGTGTCAAAATAGTTGTGGTCAACTTAATTTTTAAATGGTTACAAAGAATTTAAGGAAATAAAATTCACCTCTGTTTAAAGAGCAGAACAAAAATACGACAAAAGACATTTATCTCATATAATTTTTGGCCAAATTCTTTCTTAGAAATATTATCTCTATAGTCATTTGCCTGTTTTTTAAATCAGGCCTCTTTTTCTTTTCATGTTCTTCTGGCTACCATTCAGGAATTTATCATTACATAACTTCTGTTTTTATGACAAGACACAGGTATCACCATCTAGGCAACGTAGCATCGCCCTTACCCATAACCAGGCTGTTTGACACAGCTCTTTAAGCTCGTTACATTCCCTGAAGATTGTGTGGGCGATTTGAAAGCTGTGAATAAGGGAACTTCACGTAAGGACTGGAACACACAAACTCAACAGAAGAAAAACACAACTTCTAAGAGGTGATAGAATTTCAAAGTGCATTTTAAAAGAAAATATTTTCAGCAATTTTGGCGGTGTGTTAAATTTCACAGGAGGATAAAAAGCCAACCTTTAAATGAAAAGAGAAAAGAAGGAAAGGAGGACAAGCAACAGATAAGACTTGTCTTGCCCAAATGTTTTCTCTGTTTTGGAATTGTAAACATCCCTCTACATTTACAACAGTATTTACCAACTTTGTTGATGTATCTTTTTATAAAATATCAGATGCAAGCATCCTAAAAGAAATCAGGCCTTTATCTAGTATACTTTAGTATTAGAGCCAATGGGGTGAGCAGTTTAGTCAGCTAAATTTCTTGTTTAGAAGTGATATACAAAAAAAATTTAAAAATCATACACGAGATACACTGGGGAGATGGAAGACTAAAATCGACAAGTCTGGGGAGAGGCAGATTTGACTTTCCTTCTGTATTGTCCAGAGACAGTTCATTTTTTCATGTTCATCTCATGTTGTTTGAATTAACAATGAAAGTAAACTGAGGTGTCTCCTATTACCCCAGGCCTAAATCACTGCTATGTAGAAGAATGACACCAATACTGCTGAAATAACCGTGTTTTCACACCTTGTAGTTTCACAATGATTTTGACCCTGGAATTTTCAGTGAAATTGTTCTGATATGTAAAGTCATAATTGCTATCTGAACCCTACTTTTTGTTTCTTCCCTATATGGACGTATGTAAGGTTATATAGTTGGGAACAGCATTCTAGAGTTCCTATCCACTTCATGACTTGACAATATAAAAATAGTAAGAAAACAATTAAAGCATTGCATAATGGCATTCTGAAAATATTCCTCATTATTTTAGCAATCTAATGAAAGTTCAATACTGGGGTTAAATCATTGATTCAACTTTTTCTTAGCATTGTGCTTCCTATGTAGTCAGAAAAATACTGAATAATTGTGTGATGGAGGGAAAGGTGGAAGTTTGTATGGGTTACTGAGCTTCCTCTTTGCTCATAAGCAGGAAGGTTAACCTCCCTTACATGTAACAATAATTAAATATAGCATGGATTTAATGACAGACGTATCTCCAACTGAAGAAAGGATTTTGCAGCGTCGTTTTTAGAATATATTTTTTGTTTTTCTCACTGTCAATACAGATGAATTTTTAGTCTGATGCACTACTGAGCCCACCCTGCGGTTCTGAATTGACTACCAGAACAAAACATTTAATACACATTACAAAGCTTAATCTTTTTTCCTGAAAGTCAATAGGAATTTTGCCATTGACTTGAATTGCAATTCAGGTTGTTACATAAAAGGAGAGCACTTGAAACAAATAATACATATTTGATTTGGATTATGACCAGTTATAAAATCCAGAGTCCTTCATGGTGTATCCAGCTGGGAATGTATCACTTCACAAGGAAATCTGCTTGATTCTGGTGGTCAGTCAGGCAAGGTGCAGGAAATCAGAGGTTCCCAGTAACTGGACGATTATGTGTGGAACGCATTGTAATAGTGATCAGAAAACAAACTTTGACCCCGTGTGGGTAAAAATATAAGAATACATCTATTGTGATTAAGAAGGTAAAGTATTCATTATTAGAAAAAAGAAAAGAACATTATTTGTATAGATAATTCTACAGAAACTCTATTTCTACAACTCAAATATAAGCAATATTCAGTGCCTTTAGTGTTATATAATAAATTGTCCACACATCTGAATGTATTCAGTTACACAGAAATTTTAAAGTAAACACTCCAGTCCCTAGGCTGCATTCAGACACCAGAAAGAATATTTTCTATGTGTAGAGCAATAATACATTCATAATTACAAAAAGATCTTGAAAATGACACTTGTTCTCCTACTTATTCTCTCTCAGTTACTTCCAGATCCAGTTAGTCTAGTTTATATAGACAAATCCACGTATTTTTCAGGAACAGAGCCTTCGCCTGCAACTTGAATATCAAACTTTTTAGTTTATGTTATGGTTGCTAAGAAGGCAGCGTTATTTTTCAGTAAGGTAGCAACAGTACTGGAATGCAAGGTATGGATGAATCCTGCTTACATGGTACTAAAAATTTATCTGTCTACATGAAAAAACAGACAAAAAAAAGACAGGCTGAATCCCACTGCATAGGATTTTTTTGTTCATAGCCATACTTTGAACCAAAGCTGACATACTCATAATTGAAACAACAGGGTTTTGGTAAGATATAGCCTTTTAATTTCCTGGTCTCAGTTATATCCAACAGTCATCATTTCAAATTCATTTATCAGTCTGTACTTTTCAGTGTTTGAGAAGTTCTCTGCTTGGTATGGTAATATGCTTTTCCATTGGAAAAAGAAAAAAAGGATCTTATGTAAATAAAACATACTCAAATGTTAATATTTACACATAAATGGAGTCAATTCAGGAAACACACAATTAATAACATTTAATGTGGAGTGTCACTTAAGCCTGAATTGGTTTTATTAAAGGAAGCAAAATTCTGTGATACCAACATATGATGATTAATCTGAAATATGGTATTTCTCTGTTTAGTCACATCTGACTTAAAAATACTCTCTTACACTACATTGCCATCAGTGCTTTAAATGGTAAATGCATTATTAGACTATTTTTTCCCAGTTTGTTTTATTATTAAGACATCAATTAGGACATCTTACATACTGTATATACATTTCCCATATAGTCTTGAATACGCCAGACATAAACCTATTTGGAGACTATTTATTAATCTAAGCGCATATGGGACTTCCATTTCCACTATTTCATGCTAGCGTAGTATCTAGCCTTAAACAGACATGACTAGCTTCTCCAAGTGGGTTCAACCACAAACAACCAGACTGTTCCATGTTATAGCATGTGTTTTCAATTACACCATAAATTAATCCAACTTATTTAAAAATTTCTTTTTTTCGCTTGTTCATTTAGAAAATGAAGTCTGCAGAATGTGTTATAACATGTTATGACTTTGGCCTTGATAATTACTGACACTTTTTTTTCAGAGGAGTGATTAGAGTAAATGCAGTAATAGATATTACGGTGATTTATAAGAAAATTTGCCATGCTGCAGAACAGTAAGTGAAAAGCATTTCTGTTGAACTCCAAATGTTGCTACCAATTTCTTCATACTGCATTTACATTGAATCTTGCTCGTGGCTGTGACAGCTGATGTAATGCAATCTGTGTTCCTTTTCCATTTGTCTGGCAAGTGTTTAGTTTATAAAATAAATTCTCTATATAATGCTTTAAGAGTGTGTTTGATTTCAGTGATATATTTTTTAATACTACTCTAAGTTTTTGTTGTGTTATGAAAAAGTACATCTAGAATAACTCGTCCAGCATCGAAGGAGTTATTCGGGATTCTCTGCACTACAGTTAGAGCAGGACTGGGCCCTGTGTCCTTCACTAAAGGGCATATTCAGAGTGACGGAGTGAGTGGCTACGTGCATGGTTCACATGCAGACACACCAGTGTTTTATACATCACCAAACAAATTCCTAATCATTAATGATTTATCTTGCTGTCAAATTGCAAAGTAACATTCTGCTCACCTACAAAAAAAAATATGTTTTCTTTGGTACTGTTTGATAAGTGGCTTTATTCTCTTACCACCATATTTCCTTCCTCTCATTTATCCCTCTATTTTTCATCATTTCCTCCCTCCAGTAAGGCAAGAATCATGTGTGTGGGATGAATTATCAAGAAGAAACAGCACTTTTCAATCAGTAAGCTAGTTTCAATAGTTTTCAGTTATACAGAGATACCATGCTGTATTCTAATGCTGTTTGTTCACAATAAAGAAAAATATTAAACTTTTATCTAATCTTACACATAATATCTTTTTGCTGCTAGTGAAAAGGAACTGAAAGACAGAGGAGCTTCAAGACCAAAAGTCACTACTGAAGAAGAAGCTGAGCTGACTTTCTTTTAACTGAAGCCACATTCAGATTAGATGTCTTAGGGACTGTTTCCTCTACTGGCAAATATTTCTGACGAGCTTAAAGAAATCCTGGAAGTGTTCGCTTATGCTGAGATAAGGTTATTAATATGGAGCTTGATGCTTTCCATGAAACTTTGGTTATTTGCAGCTTCAAAGTTATCAAAGTGGAAGGGAAGAAAAACATATCAGGGAGAACGTTGATTAAAATTTTGAACTGGCGTTAGATTAGGCAAAACAGATATTGGCATAATTTTACTCGAGTCAACACAGACACTTTGAGCTGAATTCACAGCAGTTTTCAGAAAAACGTGTACTTTTTAGAAAGGAATATCTCAGTAGAATAAACTAAATAACACAAGATCAAAGTCCATCTTACACCTCAGCAAGCAAATATTCATTTAGAGGTACAGATTTGTAAGGTTTTGCATCAGGAGAGACAACAACTCATAGCTGCTCTTGGAAATCCTACAGATGTGCCCAATATTCAGAAGAGTAACTTGTGTTTTGTTAAGTGCAACCTCAAAAACACTCACAGAAAGCCAGAATAAGGCTATATTTTCTCTTTGCAGTGGCAATGATGTAACTGTGCTCAGGAGGAAATGTTATTTTTTATTGGAAAGAAATATCCTCTGTCTTCAGTGAAGCCACAAATGTTGTGCTTTGATCAACTTTAAAAACTTTCAGTGCAAGACAGCATTTAAATTTACTCACCTCATTAGGTCCACTGTATTGAGAATGATTGTATTTCAGTTTTTGCCTGTTTGCTCTAGCTCCCTTCCTTACTAGTTTCATCCCGTATTCCTTGTCCTCTTTGTCTTACTTTGCCCTCCAAACTGCATCACTTCATTTAACTTCCTTCTATTTTCCTGTCTACCTAAATATACCACCAAAAATCATATGGATGCATGGTATCAACTGCTATGATGTTCTTCCTGCTTATGTGGTGACCACTCTGATTACGTCTAGTCTGGCTTGTCAGCTGTCTGGGGCGCAGTAATAGATCTATTCTATATTTAAACAATGTCGCAATGGAGATACTTCTGTTTTGATCAACTGGCAGAGCTGTGATTCAGAAAAAAAAAAAAAGCACTCTTCTTCAGAAAAATACTTGCTTATTCACTTGAGCACCTGCTAAAATTTAACTGAAATAAAAAAAAAAGTAAGGATGTCTGTAAACTGAGCATGTGCCTAAGTGCTTTCTAGACTACAATATGTGAATTTCTGTAACATTAGGATGTACGTTAGAATTTTGTTTTCTTTATTTGTCATCAGGTTTGAAACAACTAGTGGGTAAGCCACAAGACAGATCTTTCATTAATCAGAAGATACAGGAACACTTGAAAGGTAATTAGCCAAACTGTTTATAAGAACCAGGTCTAAAGGAAAGCTCAGACTCATAAACTATTTATACTAAAATGTCACTGAATTCTCAGATTGCAATGATTAACATAGCTATTTGTAAACAGGATGGATGATCAAACCCTTATGAAAATAGAGTGAAGCAAGCTTATTTTTTGATTCATGCAGTCTTTTTTTAATGTTATTTACTCAGAAAATGTAAGAGATATTAATAAACTTAAGATCTTTGAGCACAGCAAAAATTTGCAAAAGCTGCCTTTAGTATCCTTCCCCTTCCATCTATTCATGAAGTGATCATAAAATTTTCGTGCCTTCCCTAATGCAAAAAATGTTCACAATTTTTTTTTTTTTCCCCAGGAAATAAGCCATGGTCTGCAGTTCATTTATGAACAGTTCATTTTGAAGATCTTCAGCTCACCACGTGGTATTGTTTCTGTTCCAGGTGATTTATGGTATGGTATGTACCTAACAAATGCAGCATGAAATATGAACTCTATGAATCTTATACATGGCTGGAAGTAAGCTCTTGGTAAATAGGAGAATTCTCAAACTTAAGGAAAGATTGCAACTGGCTTTTTTTGACTGCCAAAGCCCAAACAACAAGAGAGCGAATCATCCTCCTTAAAGCACTCAACAAAGTGTTATTTCTGCATGCATGAGAACACAGATTGCTTACTCTCTATGCTGTTTGGTACAAACAACATTTTGAAGAAACAAGTACTGCTCTATCTTTCTGTATGTGACTAGGGCCAGCCGGCCGCCAATGTCATCTCAAAGACATCCAAAGCTCTGCATTGCTGCTCTTGTAGTGACCTATTTGGAGAAAGCACAGTACCAACCAGCCTCGGCCAGTATTGTGTCAACAGAGAGAAAACACAACAAATAAGTTCATGGAAGAGAGAAGAAATAAAGAAAAGATAGAAATGTGTTTTTAGTACGGAATAATACAACACAAATATTGAAAGCCAAATTTATTCATTTTGGAACTGACCCACAGCCCACAGATGCCAGTAGGATTCTTTATTTTAACTTCAATGAGTTTTTGGTTGATACCCTGGGAGGAAAGTTAGAAACAGCCAGGTCTATGGAAGAGAGGAAGAATGACGCACTGATGAGCGCACAAGGCTGTGAGTCAGGACATGTAGCTGAGTCACCTGCTTTACCCCAGACTTTCTTACATCGTGAGGCTACACCTATATGTAAACAGCATAGTGGAGTGTAGATATGAATGACCTACTTGAGCATGTGGCAGCTCTGAAACATGTTAATAACATAAAGCTGGCACTTGACTCAGCATGACGGGGGGCTGACACAATTCTGCTTTCAGAACTGGGATTTTCTCTCCACATGAACACTGTGATGCTTCGCGTGGACATACCACCTTGTCTGGTGATCTCAGATATGCCTAGACCAGTGGTTCAATGTGATCATGTCGACAGCATCACCCCAGAAATTGCCACACAGGGCTGTGGTCAGGTAAATCAGTTATGGGAGAATTCAGGGGTATGCTCATGAAGGCCAGCCGAAAAGATGCACCATGAAAAAACCCCCAAAACATCACTTTGAGTCATGGAGAAAGGACAAAAAGACTCCCAATATTATGGAGAAGGCAAGTTTACATCTGGTTATTATAGCCAGATTTCAATCAGATATTATTGCATGCAAATTCAACTGGGTTCAAAGAAAGATTAAGTTCCCTTCTTATCAGACTTCGCTTTCAGACTCAGAGGGGCGATGGGAAGGTTTCTACAGAGAACTTCAGAAAGGTGAAAAAAATTATCACATTTCTCAAAATTATTTAGATTAATTTTTTAAAATTATTTTCTATTCTTTGCTTTTAAATACAAATCACTTATTTTCTATGTTGTTCTCTCCTTAGATCTCCTGCAGCTTCCTTTCTACCTGTGTGTATGTAGCATCAGCAAAGTAACAATGCTGCCAGTTTTACATCTTTGAACTGAATGTACAGAGCTTGAAAGTTAATTTCTGGGCTGTTCTGTAAACAAAAAAAAGAGACATGGATCAGGGTATATTTAGAAGAGTGGACAGGTCTGATACAAGGTTCTAAACAGAGGCCAAAAAGGCTATCAGAGGTTAGCCACAAAGAAGATTTAGATTAAGGCTGTCAAATTAAGACATATCCTTCCTGAGATGACCCTGAAGTAGTGTGAAAAGAATTAAATGCATTTAAAAAAGAGATGTCTGTAACAGAATCTGACCATTTTTACATTGCTTTGAAGTTTACCATATATATGAAAATGGCTGTTTTGTAGACAGTCTGTAATGCTTTTTCTTTGCCATTTAAAAATCATTAAAAACATATATATGTCAAAATGGCACAAATCAAAAGAAAATAAAAAGGAATCTACTATCTGCTCACTGATAAGAGAATGGACTGTATGTATGTGTGTTGAATAAAGACTTCATAGCTTACAAACTACTGGAGTAAAAAGTAAAAATAAAAATGCATATAACTGCGAATAATATTCTTTTATTAATATTAATATTGAAACACTGAGGATAAATTTATTTGAGGTCTAGGCAAAACTATTTGCTTTGGGACAGAGTAAAGGTGTCCAGTAATATATGTGATTGTTCTGTAATAAAACTGTTAAACATTGTGCCTTCTCGTGCACTGTTGCTTCCGATTGTTTTCTGTGGTAAATACATGACATATTTTACCGGGTCACCAATTCTTGCTTGGTAACTGTAAGGCTTGCAGTGAGTTGAGGAGCAGTCACAGCCCAGTGCTGCCTGATGACCTTTCTCCCCTACCCACTGCATCAAGTGACAAGGGCATGCCCCGTATTGTGGGACTATCAAAGCTAAGATAAGCATGCACACTTTGGCATTGCCTAGCACCACAACTTCTCTTCACCTTTCCATATGCAGCACACAAGGTCAGGGAGCTGAAGAGACCTGAGACGCAAGGAATTTGCAAACCCTCGGTACTGCAGTGGGGGAAGAGGAGCTAGGGATTAACGGGAGAGCCAGAATGTGCAAATTTCATTTGGATACTGTCACCTCTCTCCCACTGTATTAGCACTACAACCTCCACACGAAGCTTTGTTTGCTTCAATACTGTTCAGTGCCATTTCAGACTCCTGGAATACTGGAGACATCAATAAGGAAGGGGCCAGTATCCTGCCCCCACTGGAGCTGCAGATTGAGGACAAGAAAAGACAATCTTGTGCACCTTTATGGCAACAGGCATGTACCTGAGGGCTACTGAACCCTGCTCTACCAGTCAGACATAAAGCTCTCCTAACTTAACATTGTGTCCTAATGTACTCTTCTGTCTTCTCTTAAAATTTGATATTAGAATAACAAGTTGTGTTCAGCTTACAGTATTCTGTGATATTTGTAGTTTTGTATTTTTTTTTGTAGTTTTTCTCTGTTATCCTTGAGGCTGGACCTCTTCAGACAGCTTAGGTCTTACTCCAGACTCTTTACATGGATAGCTGGATACGGTGACTTTGGTATCTTACAGCAAATTCTTTCAATGGTTTACCCTGTTGGCTGTACAGGGCCTGAATGGAAAGAAACGGAAGTGTCCTACTTTTTCTATGTATGATAAATCTCCTGCTTTTTTCACTCTGTCACTCATTCCTTGGATGTCCTCTTTAAACATTGAGCTCTGCCACCACACAGCCCATGGTAAAGGCCTGGGAATTAACCTGTGGTGGAGGGCTGGGACTGGTTGTCTCCACAGCCCTTAATTTCCTATAACATCACAGCTCCCATGGATACAGTTCGAATTCTTATAATTATTTCTTCCCTCCCAACTTGGTCCCATGGTGTTTCTGAAAAACCACAAGACTCAGAAAAAAAATATAAAATACTTATGAGAAGTGTTGTGTTAAAGTCAAGTTAAAAGACTGATCTAAGAAAAAGGACTTTTTGCATAATAGCAAGTTGTTTCACCTAGTTTGTATCTGTTTTATCAACCCACACTAATCTTGTTTAACTCCCATGAAAAGTTAAAGCCTTTATACATCAGTCTTCCCCCAACTCGGTGTGGGAGTTTCTAAAACTTCTGCAAAGCGTGGAAAATAAAGGTGATGGTAAAACACGTGGCACTGGAGCAGTACACTGCAAACACTGTCACAAGTGTGTCATTCTAAGTGATGGATTATATGTATATCCAGGGAAAAAGAGATTGAAAACAGCAACATTACCAGAGTTCCAGTTACAGATGCATCATTTTTTTCTGACCCAAAGAATAAGACTCCTTTTGTCAGACGACGGCAGGCAGCAGAATATGCCGGTGTACTACATCATGAAATGAAATGGCTAAATGTCAGGTCAACAGATGGAAGAGAGGCTGCGGTGTGAGGTGTGAGATGGGAAGAAATGGGGCTTCCCAGCTGCCTCAGCAGCCTCAGGAACTGAGAACATCTGACCAGCTTCACGTGCTGCTCAAGGAGTATAATACAGGCAGAGAAGAGTCAAGCAGAGGTGGACTGAACAAGTCCTATGTAAAAGTATGAGACAAGCCTTCTACTTATGATACTGATCCAGAACATAGCTTTATGTTCCCTGGAAAGTAGAAAGAGACCAAATTTTTTTCCACAGAAGCAAAGACCATGCTAATGGGATGGATCTGTTGCTATTCTAGGCTGGAACTGAAGTCATTATCTGACAAAATAGCCTACAATATTGGACCTCGATCCTTCTTTGTCTGCCTCTCCTTGCCATGACATATGTCACCACAGATGAAAGAACTGTAGGACTGATGTCATGAGTGGTGAAGTGGGGAAGAAAGTTTGAGGGTTTCAGAACACTATGAAAACTTCACCAGCAAAGGGTGGATAACTGGCTTGGACAGGCAACATTAGTGGATTATAACCAGGTTTAGAGGTAACTGCTGTTGAATCACTTCCACCCTTGAGGTATGTCCTTACAGATTTTCTAGTTTAATACTTGGTAGGACTGACAAAAGTGGAAAAGACTGAGGAGGTATGGACTGAACTCATCCAGAATGGATGAAAGAACTAGAAGGTTTGGAAAAGACACTGGTGGGAACCAATGGTAGGAGCAAACTGATTCTTACCTCCTACCTTGCTATTTCATAAAAGTCAGAGATGCAAGTGGCTTTGTCAAACAGCTGAGTGAATTTCAGAATATATCAATTTGTAATAACTTTGCTAATTAATCTGAAAACATGGATTTCTGTTAGAATAAGAAACTGGACTTAAAGAAAGCAACTGTTGAATCTGCCATATTTCCAAGTCTTAGTTTACCTTTTCTAAGTTTCAGAGGGATTTGGTACTTTGAGACTTAACTCACTTCTACAATTCAGATAAAAGTAACCCTCACTGTATTCTTTCATTATTGTTCTTTCACTATTTCATCCTTCTTTGTCAATACCATATTCTACAACTCAGCAGTAGTTTATGATAATCCACTGACTGCCAATGAAATTAGCTCTTGAGAATGTGCAAAGCTTACATTGCTCATTTCTGCAGTAGTTATAAAACAAAGTGTAGTTGCTGTGGGCCAAAGCTGATGTAGAAGTTTCTCAGTGACGTTATCAAGGCTATTACCTGCTTTTTCAATGAAGCTGTATTGACAAATGAAGAGTTCATCTGTCAGTGATGAGCGGTACCATTTTTCTTTGCCTTTTGTAACTTGCTTGAACTCAGAGCAAGAGGTCACTCATCACTCTCTTTGACCATTTGTGCAAGCAAATAAGAAGCATGATTTCGGAAGTAAATCTTTAGCAACTGTCACATATTTCCCTTCTCCTGTTGATGTTAGTAGAGGAACATGTAGAGACACTTTGTCATGTTAAGCTAACATGGCCACAAAGCTGGAACTATGTAATGGGTTATTAGACCTAAAGAATATTCAGACAATTGAAGATTGGTTTTATTTTTTGTTTTGTTTTGTTTTAAATAGCATGTAGGAGGGAATTGGACATTAACAGGTGACTAGTTTGAGCATAAGAATGAAATAGTAGGTCTACACAAAAATTAGTTTTCAACTACAGTTATGTAAATCTAATAGTTTTGTATGGGGAAGAGAGGGAAGTACTCTTGCATTTGGTTTTACTGTGATTTCATACTTATCATAAAAAAGTTAATTTTTAACTGTGGATGAAACTCACTGAGAAAAATCCTTCATGCTCTGTTCCATGAATGTCATGTATTTATATTTCAATAACCCCTAGAATGAATCTCTAATCAACTGAAACCTCCTGATCGTAGTGTGTCTACACACATTTGGAAAATTATCATCCCTGCTTAGAGTTTAATGGTAAAATTAAGTGCTGTAAATGATTGCCACTTAATTGACTTCCATGTAGACTTCCTCATACAAGATTTCTCTTGGTATATGTACTAGAAGAGAATTTGTCCCAGTGGATGTATACAGCAATATAACTTCTTGGATATTTAAATATGTACTGTGGGATGATGTAATCTGAGATACACCAAATTATGCTTAAAATATATTATACTACATAGAAGAGAAGCAATTATTCGAAAATAGATACCAATGGATTTATTAGGAAAACAGACATGTGGCAGTGGACAAAACCTCAGGCATAAACACAAGTAATCCTCTGTTACTGCAGAGGCTATATATAAGCTCTATATCTTATTCAAACTTTTATTAAGCACCACCTTTATATAAAAAAGTGGTTGTTTTTCCTATCATTACTATTGCTGAATAAAAACTTACCTTTTAGGGGTTAGAAAATATTAGTTTTTGGGCTGGTTCTAGATTGGACCTATATCAAAATTTAGAGAATAATCAGACAGTTTTCTCAGCTCTTAGAGTGCCATCAAAAGATTCTGGTTTTTACATACCATATGTAACAATAAGAAATAACAATGCTGGAATTTATTTAATGTTTCAGTGAGCTTTGTTAAAAATCCCCATCCTACAGTCTCACACTTTAGAACTAATTTTAAACACAGACTCCTAAAGATGTGCAGACTCCATGTAATTTTCAAAGCCACTTTATTTCATCTGTAAATTAAGATGTTTTGTTTTGATTTAAGAAAAAATAATTAAAAAAAAAAAGTTTGTAGACTTTTTCCTCCCTGGAAATCATATTTTCCATGAAGTGAAATGTACCATATCAAATCAATCTACACATCCAGACTTTTGAATCCAATTAAAATGTTCGAGATTGTTTTTAAAGAGAGAATAATAGAAACTTAAAAACAAAGGAAAGGCAAACATGTTGCTAAAAAAAGATAAATATTTTCTGACTAATACTTGGAAAGATGATCACACATGAGAAGAGATTGCTTTCAGGACAAAGAAAGGAATAGATTTATGAATGTGAAAGGATGCAGTATATTGTTTTATGGTGTCCAGTTGTGTGTCCTCTCAATTGGTAACAGGGCTGCAGTTTTTCGAATACAAAAGACTTTCAGTTGTGTGTCCAGTCATTTTACCCTTTCTTTGTATTGTTTCTAATAATCTTGAAAATATGACTGGAAATTAATATGCAAATCCAAAATTGTTTCCTTGTTTTTGTTTTATCTTTTTTTTTTTTACATAAATCTTTCTGAATTACATGATCTTTCACACACAAAATCTTTGAAAATCTTAAGCCTGTTTGGGTATTTGTTGAACAAATATCCTGGTTTTAATTTATATTTCATTTCCATAAATGTTATTTCATAACTAGTCATGCATTTTTGGAAGCAGTTGAGGTGCTGATTTTTTAAAACAGTCCTGATTCCTCCAAGTGTCCAAAGCTAGACAGTTGGCTGCCATTGAAAAATCAATCCATCAGTGGGATTTAATTGCCTAAGTATTTTTGAAGAAGTATGTCTTTGTCCTTGCATATTGTTATAGCCTCCACAGAGAACTTCACATATGTGTGCAGTTCTTACTGATGTTAGAGTAGCTGCACGCTGAAAATGACAGACTTTCTGGTTATGTAAACACCTATTATAGCATCTTTTTTCCCTTTAAGGATTTATGACATCTACTTTCAGAATCTTAGTCTTTCCAAATGGGAGACACAGTTTGATCCTTTCTTGAAACAAAGTATACCAAAATTCATTCAATAAGATAACGGGCAAAACATCAGTAAAACTTCCATAAAGTACTATGGAGGAGCAAAGCAGAAACTGACAGTATACAACAGCTTTATACATCCAATTTACTACTGAAGAAAATATTAAACTATTATCAAAAGAGCCTCTTTGCTGAACTTTTCTTGATAGCCAAAAGATATTATGCTTCTTTGAGCAAAAGATGTGAAAAAATCGGCACAGAACATGACAGAGAGAATCAGTGTTTTCAGAAACTGAACAGACGAATCATTAATTTTCAGTGGGAAATTGTGCTTAAAGTCTTACAGTGTAAATAGGGACACCTTTGTGATAAAGAGGAAGTGACTCATGGCGATTTTTGTTTACTTGCTTAATTTGTCAATTTTTATCAAAACTAGTGTTACTTCATCTCATTTTTCCGTTTCCCTGATTGACATTGGGAAATGTTTTGCTAATTAAAATGAACAATAAACTTCAAAATCAAAATTCAGCACAGAAAAAAACTCAGTTTCCTAGAAAATCTAAAGAAGTATTCTATGAATCAGTATGTTTATAAGTAGAAAACAAAAATAGAGAGCTCACTATCCAATCAGCATAGTATTACATCAACAGTCCTTTTAAAGATTCATTAGTGTTTCATCACCGAAGGTTGACTTGTTTCTGTGTTTGAGTTGCTTGAATGTCAATGGTGAGATGAAATGAATATACCAAGAGGTGAATAGTTCTTTTATACTTATCCAGAGAGTAGAACCAATGAGTTTTAAATCCAGGAAGAACGCAGATCTACTTTACAAAACCTTGTTTAACAGAATTTTTGTTCTTCTAATTAACCCCAGGCCCCCCAGGTTGGATAAGATAAATGTGCAAGGAGAAATGGTGCTTTTCCCAGCTGTCTGTAGGCTTCATTTCTTTAAGTTTCTAGGTCTGATTTTGACCCCAGTCAAATTGTTTTTACGCCAAAAGCAATTAAAAGTGTTCAAGGGAAGCACTTCCACCCTACTTGTGTAAAAAAACCCAACCTAAAAGTCTAGATGCTTCCCTGATCTGTGATTTCCAGAGGAATTAACAAATATAGGCCAGATGATACGCCACACCCGCACGGGAATAGGAAGCATTCGGAGCTGTATTTGTTCCATTAAATGTCAGGGAAAGGATTTCCTTACAAGGAAGAAAACAAACTCTATATCATTCCTACATCAGATATGTAGCATAGCTGCCCTTTAATAGCAGAAGCTTGATCAGAAGAGTAATTACAATCTCTTTTAGTTTGTCCTTGTTCCAGAGTAGCACAGTACTGCTAGTTATCACCATTTCTTAGGAGGCAGCAATTTGCCGTAAGGCCTTCGAAGAATTTTAGGCTCCTGTTGGACACCCCAATGGGGCTGGAGGAGAGGAACAGGAGGAGACAAAAATTACAGGTTACATTCAGCTTCCATCATCTGCTACATCCTTTTCATGCGGTGCAGGGGAGAATTGCACAGCAACATTCTCCAAACCCTTGGCATGTGTCAGCCTGTTTGTTTGAGGTTCTTGGAAACATTTTTTCAAGGTCTACAGCTATGGATGACATGGGGTGTATATCAGATATAACTGTTTATACCTCTGCTACAGTGTAGGGCGCAGACTAAACACGCCGTGTACAGGTTCTGAAGAAATACAGACTTCTGCCTACAGACTGGAATATCTTCCCTAGCATGGAAGTCTTGCTTCTGTTTCTTGTTGGTAACAGGATTTCTGATTTACAGGATTTGTCTGGCTCAGCTGAGCAATGTAGGTTTATTTCTTGGGTTAAATGATTGAAAAGTCATCGCAAAATTATAAAGATGTAAGAAACACATGGTTTGTTTGGCCCAACTTTTCTGTAACCTGTTCATTATACTTTGTGAGTGACTTCCACTAAAATACGGTCACGGCAGGCAGAATTCTTTCCATACTGAGGTTAATTAGAAACAATGTTTTAAAATGTGCTTCTAGGTAGCTGTAACAAGAAAACCTTTATAGCAAAGCAGCTAGCTTGCTAGCAGATATGAACATAAAAGCTGCTCGGCAGGCTACGTGTACAACAACAGTATTCATTACAACCAACAACCAGCAAATTAGACAAATTAAAACTTAACTGTTTGCCCTTCTAACAATTCACAACCCTTTGGACTCTCCAATAGCTGTAAATACTTCAAAGAAAGGTGGGCTTTACGGCATACCACGAAAGTCATCAAACGTAAATTATACATGCTGTGTAATATGCTTAACAGCCTGAAAAAAATAATGAAAATGGCAAAAAATCCTTACTGCATGTAGAAGTGCTGAATAAGACTCCCGCCACAACCTAGCAGGATAGTCTGAAAATTCTGTTTTAGTAGATTTTGTTAACATTTTTCTCGCTTCCCAACCCCCCATGCTTAAATGTCTTACTACACTGGGACCTAAAGCTGGCAAATACAGGTTGCAGATATTCTTGTATTAGAGTTGTTTCATCAGTTCTTATAACTGGAACCAGGAAGAGGTTTTGGTAAGATATGCTTTCCTCACACGTCAATCTACTTTTTCAGTTTTACAAATGATGTTGTCTACCTGGACTTTTGCAAGGCTTTTGACACCGTTTCCCATAGCATTCTACTGGAGAAACTGGCTGCTCGTGGCCTGGACAGGTGTACCCTTCGCTGGGTAAAAAACTGGTTGGATGGCCGTACCCAGAGAGTGGTGATAAATGGAGTTAAATCCAGTTGGTGTCCAGTGACAAGTGGTGTCCCCCAGGGATCGGTGCTGGGACCGGTTCTCTTTAATATCTTTATTAATGATCTGGATGAGGGGATTGAGTGCACCCTCAGTAAGTTCGCAGACGACACTAAACTGGGGGGGCGTGTTGATCTGCTTGAGGGTAGATTGGCTCTGCAGAGAGATCTGGACAGGCTGGACAGATGGGCTGAGGCCAATGGTATGAGGTTCAACAAGGCCAAGTGTCGGGTCCTGCACTTGGGTCACAACAACCCCATGCAGTGCTACAGACTGGGGGCGGAGTGGCTCGAAAGCTGCCTGGCAGAGAAGGATCTGGGGGTGTTGGTGGACAGCCGGCTGAGTATGAGCCAGCAGTGTGCCCAGGCAGCCAAGAGGGCCAACACCATCCTGGCCTGCATCAGGAATAGTGTAGTGAGCCGGAGTAGGGAAGTAATCATCCCCCTGTACTCGGCACTGGTGAGGCCTCACCTCGAGTACTGCGTTCAGTTTTGGGCCCCTCACTACAAGAAGGACATTGAGGTGCTGGAGCGTGTCCAGAGAAGGGCTACCAGGCTGGTGAGGGGTCTGGAGGACAAGCCTTATGAGGAACGACTGAGGGAGCTGGGGTTGTTTAGCCTGGAGAAGAGGAGGCTGAGGGGTGACCTTATCACCCTCTACAACTACCTGAAGGGAGGTTTTAGAGAGATGGGGGCTGACCTCTTCTCCCACTTGGCAAGTGATAGGACAAGAGGAAACGGGTTCAAGTTATGTCAGGGCAGGTTTAGATTGGATATTAGGAAGCATTTTTTCACTCAAAGGGTTATTAAACATTGGAATGGGCTGCCCAGAGAGGTGGTGGATTCACCATCCCTGGAGGTGTTTAAGAAAAGGGTAGATGAGATGCTTAGGGACATGGTTTAGAAGTGGGTGTTTTTAAATCAGGGTAGGTTAACGGTTGGACTTGATGATCTTAATGGTCCCTTCCAACCTCACTTATTCTATGATTCTATGATTCTATGATTCTATTTGCAGTAAGTATGCAGATCACTATTTGTATAAACAAATTAGTTTAATACAGTGAAATATTGCCATATTTTTTTTCAGCATAAGCATGCATTTTGAAGTACTAAAGAAAACAAATTCCCAATTTCATTTTTATTTCACTTCATCCTTTTTGCATTAAAACAGCTGTTGGAACACATGCATAAATCAACCACTTATGCACAAAGAAATACGATTTCGTATTTTGTGAACAAGCAAAGAATAGTCTAAAACAAAAGAGAAAACCACATTTGCTATGTAAATAATATAAATGCCTTATGGGAAAAGGAAAAAAAAATCATTTGAAGAAATTGGGTTATGATATACTTCAAAATGACCAACCTATTTAAGTCTTGCCAACTCAAATATTGCACACCATGTATAATTCAGTTGGGAAAAATCAATTAATTTCCTAATGTTTATGCTTCATAACAGTTGCAGAATTTCAGCAATGATTTCGTACTTCTAATCTCTCCATCAGTTCAAACAATACTTCAATGAACTTTTAACTGCAAAGACAAAAGTGGGATCAGTGGGGATTTTTGAAGAATTCTCCTACCTCAGCATTATTGTTATTCAGAGTAATCAAAGCTGTTCCCTTTGCAAGAAATTTCTTTGACAGCACTGACCAGCCTGAACTTTCTCAGAATTCTTTGTGTCTGTATGTTTAAGCTTCTGCTACGCTTTTTTTTGGAAAGTTATTCGTGACAATGGGTAAAAATGTCCTTTTTCTGATTCATTCATGAGCAGGAAAATACATCTGGTTTAAGACTTGATTATGTAGACACATAACAAGAAAAGAGTTACATTCAAGTTTATTGTAAACTACATATGAAAGTAATGGCTACTCACTGGATAACTACTTGTCGGGACACCTCTAAAAATACAGAGTTACGTCTTAAATCTCTAATAGCTGGTTATTTAAACCCTGCGAGAAAACATATTAGTTACAGTCATTTGAGATTATTCATTAAGTGAATTAGTAGCTTCAAGGTACATGGAAACTTTATGAACATTACAAAGAATAACAGATAGTTTAATGAGATTTTCTTTGTTGTTTTGGGGCAATTTGAAAGAAGCTGAAAGGAACCGGTATCCCAAGATTTAATAACTTTAAGGTGATTGAATTTGGAGGAAAATCAAGTAATTTTGCTAGCTTTGTAAATTAAGCATGTTTTTATATTTATGTTATTTAACACAAAACATTAGTAAAGTGAAATGAGTACACTGAAACACTTGTTAGATTTTTATAAATATAAATATATATAAGGATAGGTATATGTATACATATGTGTATGTATATTTTGTTCTGAACATGGTTATGTGCAACTATGATGATTTCCTGACAAGCTCTGGAGTCATGCATCTCCATGTTTCTAAGAAACAAGGACATTGACTATGATATTCTGAACAGTTTTCACAAATGCCCAAAATAAACAGAATATACATGTTAGAGAATCATCTCCATTTTAAGGTAACTCCTCAGACCAGTAGCATTATTGGACCTAGTATACTAGTGAAGATGCAGATATACAAATATGTCTATCCAGCAGCCTCTCTGGGTTTTGTTACTTTAAACATCTTTCTTTTTTTTTTTTTTTTTTTTTTTTCCCCCTAAAGGAACTGTATACCTACTTTCCATGTACATTTCTATTCCTTTGGGCTTAGTTCTTGAAATTAATCAGGATTTGCTTCCTTGGCATGAAAGGAAGAATAATTTAGCTTTATATTTTAATCTCTTCTGATCTTAATAGCTCATTAGGCAGCATTCAGCATTTCTCATAACAAGTTCAGCAGGGCACCAAGTGAAGGTATCTGGCAGCAGGTTGAAAACAAGAGAGTAGTACTTTTTTTCATCTAATCAAAATTTATATCATGAAGCTCACTGTCACAGAGTGGTGTGAAAATGAAAAGTCTAAATGAGCGAAAAAAGGTAATAGCCACAGTTTCATGGAAGCAAAGAAGAATGCACCTGCAGTCCAGAAGCCAGTGGAGGTGCCACAGGGCAGAGCATTGTATGCTCACGCTCCTCTAAGTGTCCTCCTTTGCTGACCACAGTCATGGGCTGGACACTGGCACAAGCTCAACTCTGCTCTAACTTGAATAACTCCTCTCATGTTTTTATCGTATCTACTGAAGCTAAAGGTAAAAGTACAATGGTTCTGCTCAGCCCCAAGTAAGATGAATGTATTAATATCTAAGGTGAGAGAGGGATCAAAAATAATTCACTCAAATCATGGGAATAGTTAATTAAACTAGTGCAGCAACTATAACTTGAAGTGAATGGGGTGTGAGGTACTTCCCCCTGCAACCGCCATTGTATACTGCTCTGGATGAATGACATACCCCCTTTTTAAATACCTGTGTTTACTACAGTATCTAATGGTTTTGAACAGCATTTTAATCAACATTTAACCAAATGTAGTAACAAGACTGTGTTTTCTTATAGGTACTGCTAAACGATGCAATATTACTTCCTGTAGCTATGGAGACCTTTGCTCTTGTTAGCGCTGCTATTCCATTTGACTGTAACCCTGAATAATCTTTAAAGAATGTTTTTAGTCATGGGCCCTTCACCTTGTGGTGATTTCATCCAGATACAATTTCCACAGGCTTTACTGGGTTAGACAGAATAAAAGAAGGGACCATCTGAATAAAATAAAATGTCACCATTAAATTGGCTTTTGTAGCTTAAGGTATAATGTAATGATATTTTCCCAACAGCTGCTTTCAGTTGAATTTGAAGTTTTGAAAACCCTTTGCATCTGATTCAAGTAATAAAATGCAGGTTGTGTTACTTCCTCCTTCTGTGTCGTATACAATAAGCAAAACATTGATACTTTACATGCAACTGGTGGTCATTAGGAATTTTTACTGTATGTTAACATTATTTGCTGACCTCAACATTTGATGAATGAGTCACCCAATGAAAAGTTTGCTTAAAAATCAAGAGGTGGATGGATGTAATTTTGGAATTAAACAATTCAGTATTTTTTTCTAATTTCTGTTGCTCACAAAATTTTATTATCTGTAACTTATTGTTTTTATTTTCATTTCTTTCAGTTTTTACAACTAGATTGCAATAAAATGAGTGCAATTCTACATATCTTCATGTGTTGCCTTTTATCCCAAGAGATTTTAAGTAAAGAGTAGACAAAGGGATCACTTCATCAAGCACTGAAGTACAGCCATCCCTGAGGTGAAATGCAGTAATTGCTTGTCAGTGTACACAACCAATATGCAAGAATATAAGATAGGGAAGGGAGAATAAGCATATTCTTAGGAATTTAATGAGGCAAAATCAACACCTGAGGCTGAAATAATATACCATAGTCCTGTAGTGATAATCTTCTGTGAAGCTCACTTCTTCGTTTGTCTAAAAGATGGCACTTCATCCTTCATCATGTGTTCCTTACTAATACCGCTAGCATGGTAAATATTGTACAAATATTGAGTGTTTTCTAAACAAACAAGAAAGACAAAGATTTTAAAGGAGGAACTAGTCCAAAGACGTGAATGTCAGGCTCAGGAAGAAATCCAGTTCTTCCACCTGCCTCTTCTGCACTTTCCACCACCCCCAGTAACACTCTCTTTCAGTATGACCAACATCCTTAATCCTAAAGGAAGACTTTAACCATCTTATTCAGCATCTGCTAAGAGAATTTGATCACAAGGGATTTTATAGTATGCTGACATGAAGATTTTAAGTAGTAGGGGTTGGAAAGATGAAGACTGTTTCAGAGGTATCCGAGAAGCAGTGGAAGAACCGATGAATGATATAAGAAAGCAAGAATCATGTTCTTATACAAACTATGGGGCACAACACCAGGAAAACCAGAAAGTAATGTCCAGTAAAGTCAAAGTGAAAGAGAAACAGAAAGAGATGAAGAAGGTGCATGAGGCAGAATACAGGAAAAGGAGGGTGTGAACAGATGAAAAAATATGACTCAGAACAGCAGTAGAAGAAAGGAATGTAGACTTCAGAAAAGTGGGAGGGAAAGAGACTAAGAATGTGCACAAGACAGAGTGCAGGAAGACTGTGGAGTGTGTGAAATGCAAGGAGAAAAAAAAACCCAACCACCCAGTTGTGTTTTGCTAGATCACTTTTGATCCAAACCATTGAAACAACAAGCACAAAGCAGCCCTGTTTTCATGGAAAACAACTTATCTATTGAGGTAACTTTTCTCTTGCCTTTTCTGTTACCCGGTTTTCCCTGGAGGACGTGACAGGTTAGTACTAGTTCAGGTCCTTCTAAATGAGCTGATGCATTTGCAACACTGTCAGGTCTTCACTCCAGAGGGAATGCTGCTGCATGAGGCAGTCTCATTACAGAAATTAGCATTTACTGTGACTCAGCCATCTTCATGTTAGAAATAGCAGAAAGAGACACAAGCCTTAAAAAGATACAGTGGCATCCCTAAAGGAGCACTTTAGGGAACTTCTTCATGACTGTGGTTTTAATTAGGCATTAATAACTGATGAACAACCGCTTATGCTACCAAAATGCAAGAAACTTTTAGTGAGAGAATGCAAGATCAAGGAAATTAGGAATTATGAAAAGTCAAATACATATCAACGCTTTTCAGAAATTTCAGGCTTAGATTTCAAAAATTTTATACAAAACACTCCCCTGCCCCATGCCTCCCCTAGCTTCAGTTCATGTGTGTTCATAATCTTTAGCATTAATTGAAGCTTTATTTTGTATCCAATGACAGGAAGTGAAATACAGCAAAATCATGTCTGATTTGCATGGGAATCGATATAAAAAAATAGTTTCTGTCTTAATGACAATGTAAACTATAAATCCCTCAGAATCCTGGGAGTTTTACCAGAGTTTCACAAAAAAATCTGTAGCTCTTATTGTTCCAAACTATATATGTTAACATGTGTATGAATGTAGTCTAATATTCATTCAGTTTTAATAAAATCTGACTTGAAAAAATGTTATTTTTGATTTTGTCATAGAAATTGTAGACTAAAGGAAATTCATCTTGCCAAACTATCCCTGTATAACTAGAAATATTTGAAATCAAAGAATTAGCATAAGAATTTGCTACAACCATTTTCACTGAATTTTCAGGGACACAAGAAGTCATGTGCATATCTGCCCAAAGGCCAACCTTTTAAAGACTTCCTTCTGAATAAAACTCCTGTAATCTAATAGCAACTGTTAAATGATTGTGCTAGTTTGGGCTGGAATAGAGTTAATTTTCTTCATACTAATTCCTATGGCGCTATGCTTTGGATTTGTGACCAAAATTATGTTGATAGCACACTGCCATTTCAGCTGTTACTGAATATTACCTACACTGTATCAAAGCCTTCTCTGTTTCTCATGCTGCACTGCCAGTGAGCAGTCTTGGGGTACGCGAGAGCAGGGACAGCTGACCCCAACTGACCAAAGGGATATTCCTCCATACCATACAATGTCATGTTCAGTAATAAAAGGTAGGTGTGTGTGGAGTTTTCTAGGGACTGTCTGAGCATCCATTGGCTGACAGGGAGAGATTGCCTTTACATCACTTGTTTTTCTTTGGGTTTCTTCCCTCCCCCATTTTTTTTTTCTCCTTTACCTATTAAACTGTCTTTATCTCAACCCATGAGTATTCTCACATTAGCTCTTCTGCCCATTGAGGGGAGTGAGTGAGCAGCTGTGTGGAACTTAGCAGCCTACTGGGGTTAACCAACAACAGGGATATAAATATTTCCACTGATCAATGGGAATATTCTGGTATTTGAGAATTACTGATGTTGATTATGCTCATCATGCACAGAAGAAAATAAAATCACCTTTCTTCTAATGATTGGAGTTTTTCATAATCTTCATATTAGTACAAGTATTCATCATCATGCATTGTAATTGCTAAATAGACCTTATCCTACATTTAGCTGATTGTTTCCTGTTAAACATTTGCAATACTTCCAGGTCCTGCTGTGATGTTCCGGTGTCACAAAAGAGGATAAATCACATCATATTTATCTTTATAAAGGTTTTGGTCTTTTTCACTGTAAAACACCTCAGCAGAAACAAAGTGACTTTTTTTTCTTTAACAGGTAGAGATGGAAGCTTTGGAAATTGGTACTTCTGCTCACCAGGTCGGTACTGTATTTGGTAAGGATCACTATAGAAATAGTATTGTTTGAAAGAAAATCTCAAGGGAGAGAGATAAAGAGTGGGAGGATCCAAAATCTAGCTTAAACACCTGGAAAAAAATATCTCAGATAGTAACACTCTCACAAGAAAATCACAGAGTTGTCAGGATCTTCTTTAAGTGATTTCATTTCACTATGTTTCAGGCCACAAGCTTAAATTCCCCCCCAAAAAACATCCAGAACCAAATTGAGGATCAATCAACCCATGTGTACAGCCATCTTCACTGGTTTTGATGGAAATTTTCTTTACTTATATCACTGTCATTTTTTTCTCTTAGTTTTTGTTACAGCAAATGAGAAATTTTTTAATATATATTTTTTCTATTATATTACATTATATTATGTTTTTATCCCTTTCAACAGCAGGATGCTTTAAAAAAAAATGAAAGGAAAAAGAAAATCATACCAAAATAATGAAAATTAAGAACAGAGTTAAAAAGTGTAGCTATGCTATCAAATAGCTCTGCTTCTGGTTCAGTAATGGCCCATGGTACATGTAGATTAAGCTATGAGTTGCTTTCTTCCCTAAGCAGCCTGAGCTGAGGGGATGTCAGGATGGACACCTTCACCCAAAGCAGAGTATACTCCAGAGGCCTTCAGCTAGAGGGAAGGAAATGATCTCTTATCCTCTTGCCTGAAGAGCATAGATTTCAGCAGGCAAAACAACAACCTAAACAGACGACTTGAGGGCCCAAAAGAGTTGGGTGAGTTTCTCTGTCTCTGCACTTGGGCCCCAAAGAACCACCCATCCTGTCTTTTACTTGAGGGATGGTCTCTGGTTGGGTTGTCAGCAGTGACATATTCCTCTCAAAAGTACCTGTGAGAAGCCAGCATTTTCCTCACACACAAAAAAAAATACTTTGTCAAAAAGTTCCTGCCAGACTTTGTCCAAAATCATCTTAAAAATACTGGGGAAAGCCACAACTAACCAACGAATGTTGATTAAGCAGTTGAGTGGTTATTAATGGTATTATTACAGCTGCTGGTATTATGGAAGGATTATGTTAGTGATTTTTCAAAAAACAGCATCTGCAGAAAATGCCTTCTTTGTGATCAACTAGGAAAAAACTCTCAACAGGTGTTAAAAATGGCATACTACCATTCACGGCACCTAACCGTGTCTCTTTAAAGCCAATAAAATACAATTGCCCCATTGCAAAAATATGTAATGAAACAGAAATTAAATAGTTCAAAGAAAGGAAAGGATTGACGGTGGATGCTCACACTTTCTGTCTCCATATATATCACTTCTTTATGTATACTTGTTGAAGGTTTTTTCCCCGTGCCTTTCTATTCTTACAAATGAGCTGGCAATTTACATTATTGCAACTGAAGCTTAGAATATCCTTCCTTGTCTATGAACACATCCTGCAAGAAGGTGCCTGATGTTATTCTACCAGATCCAGAGCTTATGTTCAAAGATCCTGATCCAAAACCCGCTGAAGACCACAGAAAAACTACTTGTATTGAATGTCAGGGAGGTTTTGATCAAGTCTAGAAGTAAAAAAACTAAGAGATTTGTTTCCAACAGCAAAAAGCACAAGGAAGTTCCCTGTGAACGTCCTACTTTTCCTTCTGTGCTCTTGGACGAAGGAATCTGACCAAGTAATTGCACCGTTGCTTATTCCTTTTTATTAACACAACCTTGTATTTATCTTAATGAATCTGATTTTATCATTCTTATCCTTGTATCTCTTCAGTTTATTCTTTTGCCCTAAGATATGCCTTCGACAACCACAGTTAATTCAGTGGCTATGAATCAGTGGAGAATATTACACCTTATCTGATTTAAAATTTCTCTAATATGTCATTGCTTCTCAGCTACTGTCTTATATGACTGACTATCATACCCTCTATGACACGCACATATTTGGCAATGGAGTGCTGTTACATGACCCTCACTTGACACATTGACCTCTGTTTAACAATTTGCCGTTAATGATTAGTTTCTACATTTGGTTGTTCTTGACAATTATGCATTCAGATTTCTCTACATTCCCTCTGAAATTATAATTTGTAAATTTACTCAATGCCTCATTAAAATTATACATTATTTGATGACACAACAAATCTGTTAGAGGAATTGCCTTTTGAAAATATCATGCAGATGCACATTTTGTACCATGTAAATCAATTAGGAGAACATATTGCTGATAAAGGATCCCTCTAAAATGGGATTAATAGCCCACTTCTATTTCAAAAGTAAGTTGTACATATAAATTCATATTTCTGAAGAACTGACATAATAGAGAACCAAGACCCACAGGGATATTAATAATTCTGTCATCAAAGCAAGCTTGATTGTTGTATTTACAACATGATCTGCAGCCACCCTTGAAACGATGAGGAGAAAGCAAAACACTGAAAAATGGCTCACAAAGTTGGCACTATACATGCTATGCGAGCTGTGAGGGGGATGTGAGCAAGTGACACTGATTCCAGCATATTGCAACAGCAAAGTGATTAACTCCACCATAATAATAATGTTCTTTTAATGCATCTTTCAGGGGTGTAATTATAACTAGTATTACTAAAGTGCCAGCTGAGACCTATTATTCCTTGTACCATGTGCTATGCTACAGACACAATAAAAAAGAACCACTTCATACTATTACAAGATGTGGATACATACCATCCCCTGCATGTCCGTGTTTCTGTTCGTATGGAAAAGGCACATGCTAAATGAAGGTCTGTGGTGAACTTTAACTAGTTCCAGGATCTGGAAACTGGGAGATCAAGGCTGCACTACAGAGCACATTTGCACTGCTGCAGAATACAAGAGGTTTCTTTACCACTCCGTTTTTCATACATTTTACAGAGACTGAGAAAGTTGTTAGTTTTCCTTTTTCCATAATGGCAATTGTATGATAGCGTTCATTTTTCTAAAGCTTGCAGAAAAATGCTGTGAGATTAAACCCTAAATGCTTTCATATGTTAAAAAAAGAAGAAAAAGAAGAAAACACCACCATCACCACCCCCAAACTACCTAAGGATCCGGTTAGTCAGCCAACAAATCCAGCTGGGGTGCCTGGTCCTCCACTGTGGAAAATGCTCTCAGTCCTACTGAAGGTAACAACAATGCTTATTTTTGCCAGCTGGAGATCTAGCCCGTGAGGCCGTAACACAAACAGGGTAAAAAATCACATCAAACTAAGCATAATACATATAATTTAGGCTACCTCCAAGGGCTCTTGAACTAATAAAATCTGAATTGAGAGCAAGGACGTACTTAGATGTATTTGTGTCATATTTAATTTTATCAATGACATGACTAATTGGCCCCTTTTCTATCTGTTTTCATTGTTTTTAGGCTTGACTCATTTTTCACTTGTACACTTGCCAGGGATTTGATGGCATTGCTGCTCCCTGGAGTTAACCTCTGCAGGAAAGAAACATCTATAGATTTGCACCAGAGCAGCTGAGAGCAGAAGGGTGGATTCACCATTCATTACTGACTTGCTTCTACATTCACTGTTGCCATTGGAAAATGAAATATTAAACTGCCACACTATTTAAATTTTTACTTATTTTTTGGTATTCTGAAGTAAGCTTTACTTATTTTTCTGTGCCCATAATTTTTTAAAATGCATGACCACAGTGAAATAGTAACAACTGTTAAGTGTACCGGTCTGAAAAGCAGGAAATTTCTTTTCTACGTGAAGATCATATTGCTCTCTTGAATTCACCATGTTCTTCCGCCCTCCAGTACTTTATAGTGTGTGTAAAGCCCATACTGTATTTGAAAATTTCCCCCACTGCTGGTTTGCATTCCAGCATTCTGATAATAATGAAGGAATTATTTATAAATTTATTCAGTATCCTTGTTACAAGTTAAACTAGATTGCTAAATTGTTTGGTAGACATTTATTTTGAATGTGAACTAAACAGGATCTTACTAGATTTGATTTCACCTAATATATATCATGTAGAAGAAACATAATATCCAGTCATGAAACTAGCTTGAAGATTGATTGAAATATTATGTTGCACTATGTAGTATGGCCAAAATATGGTTAATTAAAGCAAAAGGTTAGGACCAAATGAAATATGAACTTATTGAGACCTAAATTTTTACATATACAGGGCCTGATTCTAATTTACATGAGTTGATATAAAATGTGAGTCACGCGAAAACCAATCAAGCCACACTTCTAAAACTAATATAACTGATAGGATTACTGCTTTCATTGTCTTGAAAAGAAGAGAAAGGCTGCAATCAAAATCAAGCAAAGAAATATGGGTTACTGAAATTAAATTACTTCTGTGGTTTTTTTCCTTAGTGTAGCTACTATCGGATGTTGTTTCCAGTTCTGGTGGAATTCAGAGGATTTGAGAGAGTGATGCAAAGAGATGGAGAATATGATTTATAACATAAGACTTTTAAATTTAGATCTAGATTTATCACGTGTATCATTAAGCACCTAATACAGACATCTCAAGACTGGAGATGAGTGCTACAGAGTCCTTCTATAGTTACTACTGGTCTTTCAGTGGAATGAAAGAATTATGTCCAGAGGGCGACAGTATCAACCTAAGAATGAAACATCTGATGGAGGTTCTTACATCACCCTAGTGAGTCTACAGAGAACTCTATATGCCCAGAAATTAATCTGAGACAAGTATCTGTAAAAAAACTCCACTTTTTTAGACAAAAAAAAAAAAAGAGGACTATGAAATATGTGGAAAATAACATTACAAAAATGAATGGTTGGAACTGGAGTTAAAAAAATTAAAATCACATAAATTCAGAAATGGTAATTACCTGTTGTAGCAACCCAGACTTTTTTATCAAGTGTTCTAATTCTACTGTGACTATTGGACCTGAAATAGGAATGAACTCAGAGCGAATGAAACCCTATATCCCTCAAGTTTGGTTAAACAGATTTATAATTGACTGTCACCAATTTCTTCCCCTTCCCTCCAAGTAATCAAAAATCTAGCTGTTCTGCACTTCTTTCCAGCCATAAAAACATACTGGAAACAGAAGGGACCTCAACATGCATATTGCTTTGAGCCAGTGACAAATTCTGTTCTTATGGTTTTGTTGTCTATATTATCCGAATGCTAAATCCCGTATATATGTCATAGATGGTAAAACAGTGCAGAATTTCAAACACAGACAGCAGATATGTAAACATAGCAATAATTCCTGTGTTTTTATGGTTGAAACAGATTTCTTGCTTCCGCTCAGTCTCTTTGTGCTGTGCTGGACATTGTACATAGGGTGTGGGGAGTCAGCAGCTGTCTCCAGGTGGATGTTCCCAGAGCATGGCACGGACCTGGCTTGGAGAGCCCAAACCACCCACCTGGTGGCATTTGACTCCAGAGTGTGTCCTGGGAGCTGGGCCCAGGGCACTGCTGTTCTCTGCCTGCTCTTGCCTGGTATCATCTCACAGCACAAACCGTGCCGAGGATAATGTAGACCTGGCTCAAGAAACAGGGAACCACAAAATCCTCCATTCAGCCACATACTTTCCACACTCACCTGTTGGGAAAGTGCAAACTCTAGACTTTCCCAAAAGAGACATATTCACAAATTTGTAGCATCATTTTAGGAAGGTAAAAAAATAATAATCCCCCCCCTCAAAAAACCCATCACTTCTCTAAAATCGATCATGCACAACACCAATAAAACTAAACAGTATAGAAATATAATTTGCAGAAATCCATTCATTTTCGTGATCTTTCTAGTTTCACAAACAAAGCCAGTGTGGAGGCTGGTCTTTCACATGACTAAGTCAAAACCCACTCTGAAATTCTGTGGTTATAAACTGGAAATATATTTTAGCAATGCTCTCTGCTTTTCTTTGCAAAGATTTCCAGCTTTAGGTAAAGAGATCTACACTAAAAAATGGTTTTCTGAAATGTCTCAATACCGATTTCCCAACTTCTTCTACAATTCCAGTTAATTAAAGGTAAATTAAACCCAACCATGTCACCCAATTACATCCACATTGCCAGTTTTATTACATGTGTCTAGGCTGACAGCATAAAGAATTGCCTTCAATAGAAGAAAAGCAAATTATTCTCTATTTAAACTGCTGGGACAGCATTTTAATTCTTTAACACTTGATAAGCACTTAACAGAAGAGGACGAAATTACCTTAAAGAATCAAACCTTCTGTTTTTCAATTGACTTCAGTAACTTGAAGCTTTTTAATTAAGTACACCAGAGCAGTTTATTGCTTTAGCTGGTTCTCTGTACCTTTGAGTCTTCTAAAATATAAACCCTTTTATGTGGTAATAACATTCCATATAGGTTTTCAAACAGCATAAAGGTATTGGTTTAGCCTATTTATGCTTAGCTCTCTACATCTGCTAAGTAATTGCGTTTTTCTTAAATGAAATATTAGAACACTAGAGCATGTACTTTGTATGTATAGACACTGTGGATAGTGTATAATAAAATCATTCATGCTGCAATAATTAAAGCTGTGTCAGCATTTTCATTACAAACCCCATTTTTCAAGTGTTTATAATTCAGCCATAAAAAATTGTCTTGGACTCTTTCCACTGTATCTGAAGGCCAAAAAAATACATCTATAAAGAAGTTTACAGGTTTTGAACACTTGTTTTGCAGGTGTAGAACTGAAAAACAATTTTGATTTAAAAATGAAGTTTGACAAGTAGCCACTGGCATTTTAAAACCCAAACAAATCCAAAACACTTGAGATTATCAGGTTCATAAAACCTTGCTTTCTGTGAGATTGTATTAATTGCTGCAAATGGGTGTTGTCATCCCTCATCAAATTTGTGATTCGTCATGAAAATACTGGTAAACGCTAACAGTAAGTAAATTTGTAGCCTACAAGATCTTAAATCTAATAATATGAAGTGTGATTGATGTATTCTTTTATGAATGCAAGTATATATACATTTAACTCTTTGCAAAGGTGCTAAATCAAAACCCTATGCTAAATCCAAGCTCTATGGAAGTCAGTGTGAGTTTTGGCAGAATTTTCTCTCTGGAGACAGCAGTTATCTGTTTTTTTCATAGATCCAATACAGCATGGGCATCAGCTGTGCCTGCTTTCCCACAATACCCTGTTAATGTGCCTTAAACCTGGTGTGAAGGGAGCCGTTGCAGTGATAAAAGAGTAGCTCACTTGTCGTGTCATTAAATCTTTTTTCTCGGTCTGCTAAAACAGCTGCCAAGGAAGGTCACTTGGATGGAGTTTCTGGTAACAGGACAAATGAATGGACTGAGGAACCACAACTAATTCCCTGAAATAACTAACAGGGCTTTGCCTGGTATGTCCCTGCCACCTCACATATACGCTCATCAGCTTGTGGAAATTTGGCCTGTGAAGACACAGAAGCACTGATCCATGGACCATCAAGTTTTGCTGGCATACTGTGTCCTTGTGGATGCACAAGGAGCCCTGACCGAGCTGTTCTCTGCGGTGCTGGCCATCTGCACAGCCTTCTCAAATCTCTGCTTCACCAAAGGGAAATGCATACCATCTCTATTAAATTAAGGGTGGGTTTTTTTCCACTAATAAGGTTGGAAGTGTGATTATCTTTCAAGTAGAATTACCCCTGTAACTTCTGTCCTGTCCTGTCCTGTGCTGTCCTACCATATCCTATCCTTGTTATAAATCAACACCGTAGCACTGTATCACTTCTCCGCTGTGTGTTAACCAATGGAAGATCTGTCAGGGATGAGTCTTTTTGCCCTGCTGATGGTGGCACATGGAAAAAGGCTTTGCCCTACTGAGCAAAAAGCTCTGAAACCACTGCCCTCAGGCCCTGTTCACACCCATTCCATGTATTATTTGGCTTGGTGAGTCATAAGGCTTCATGTAGCATCCTTATGGCCTTAAAACATGGCTATTGTTTTGTTTTCTTTTCATCTCGGTACACGTGAAATATTGTGAAGGCTGTGTTTCAGCTGCTTAAGTGGTATTTTTGAAGTATGATGCCCAGGATCGTGAAGTGAACGCCCTATTTTGTGACAGGGCAAGTTGGACTAGGAAGACTTTTGGGGATGGTGCTGGAAGACTCTTCATGGGACAGAGGTGGTATTGTTGGTGACATACTTGTCTTTAAGTTTTGTGTCCCTATAGAGAGCCTTTTGTCCTTTTCAAAATCTTGACTATGACAGTAGATATGTCAGGCACTATCTTCACTGAGGCAACTACGAGACTTCCTTTGGAACAAGAATATATTTGGGTTTACTAACAAATTAGTTCTTGAGGAATTTTATGAAACATGATTTAGAAAACGACTGTTTTTTTTTCTCACATTGCCACAGCATTGAAAAGAAAATCTACATTTTTGTGGATGAATAAGGCCTGTGATTTAAAACCAACATTACTAAAACTCTACCACATATCAGTTCTCTACATGAAAGGGTACATTTGCACTGTGAGAAAACCTACTGAGGTAAAAACACTTCCAGTAGAAATCTCATTACTTTGTACCAGGCATGTTTCTTTCATTTTCTCCAATGTAAATTTTGAGGGAACACTAATGTTATTACACAGGTATGACACACATCTGTAATATGCACCATGTGAATTTGCTGTGCAGATATTTCAAAGAGTGGTTTACATTCATGGAGTTTTTAAAGTCCAGCAAAACCTTCTGGAAATTTAACAAACACATTTTTGACCTCAACCCTTCCTGTGTGCAGTATTGTTGGCCAATTTGTCCCAATTTTACAGGTTTTTAATTTCAAAGTTGTCAGAGTAACAAAACCCGTAGCTGGTGTTACTTTAAAACAGTCCAAAATAAAAATTGAGCCCTGCTGTTAATTCCAAGGAAGCAAATGAGGTAACACCTGAGTTGAATTTAATATAGTAAATCCAAAATAAGATTTGGAAAAAAACACAAAACAATCTTATTGTTTAGTCTAGTTGAATCCTTTTCTCACTCTTAAATTTAAACAAAAAAAAAAAAAGAAAAAAATAAATTATTCTGATTCATGGTTTCCTTACCACTGTTTTCTGAGGTTTTACACCGGAGTATAAGCTACTGAATCAAACTCTTAGTCATTGTGCATGGGATTTGTGCATATCATGGGGTTCATATATCTTTATCACCCTTTAAAGAATAGCAGTAAAAAAAAACCAGAAAGACTTTCCCATTAATCATTTCAAGTGAACTCACATTTTTAGAACAAGGACAGAGGCATGTTGCTCTTAAAATGCACTCCTTTGCTGTTTGTTTTAATAACATTTGCCCTCCAATGCCTCATAGGAAGAAGAGGGTAATACACAGCTTGGCTCTAGAAAAGCATGATTTTCAATTTCTTCCTGAAGTTTTACTTCCATTATTCCTGAATATTTGTATCTACTGCCATCAGCATCCAAGCTGCTCACCTCCACTGAAGACCAACCTCCTAGTAATTATGAGAAAAACCACTTGACAAACTGGTACTGGAATATCAGAATGATAAATCAGAATGACAGCGTTGTTTCATACAAGCATGTTATGTGGCCATCCACAGGTCCATATATTAAGAATAAAATTATCAACAATCAGCAAATCAACACCTCTTTGCTGTGACACCACTGAGTTAAACCAGCAGAAAGAACAGCTTTATGGTATTTTTTAAGACTTTCATTATGATACAGAGCAGCAAGACACAAAATGTAATCATTGTCTGAATGCACCAGAAATTTTGAAAAAACATTTTTTTTTACTTGAGGCGATTTAGTTTTAATATAGACAGCAGCAAGAAATCTTTTATTGTATCCAGATTCCTAAAATATTGGTTTATCTTTAAATCTGACCTACTTGGTATCAAACATGATTTAAAAATATGTGTCAGACCTTCACTACCAAAACCTAATTATTAAAGGACATAAGCTTTCTAGATCAAAGGTTTAGTTTCCATGGCAGTACCTAAAATGCCCTCTTAAGTAACAGCTCATGCATCAAATCATTGTTGATACTTACTTAACATAAGAAGAATGAAAACCAAATTATGTTCATTTCTACCTAAACTCACAGAAATAACCAAGGCTTAAGGAAGTAAAATTTGCAGATCTGCAATGTATTGGTGTAAATAACTGGTGTGAATTTAATGTAAATAGCACTAGCAATACTTGCTAACTAGACTTGCAGTACATTGGCCTTAGCAGAACAAAGATCTGAACTAGCTTAGAACTGATGCTTTATATGAATAATAATAATAATAATACAGATGAAGAGAAACTTTCTTCAGTGATTGCTTGTGGAAAATATTTTGGATTTGTGGAATATGCATGATTTGAGGTTTTCCTGTAACCCTAGCTAATGTCCTAGTAATCTTTTGATGCTCATCAGTAACACATTGTTATGCCTATAAGCACTTTTTCTACATCTTTTTCAGTTTAAGACTCATTAAATCTTTAGCAGCCATGAGTAATAGTATCAAAGAAGATAATACAGGATTCATTGTGTCATACAATACCTATAGCTTCCACTACACTAGCAAATGGGAGTAAAATTAAAGCCTTCTGTAGAAATGTTAGTTATAGAAAGAAAAAAGACTTGCTTAATATTTATGCCTTCAGTGAAGTTTTGTCAGTAAACAGTATGGTCAAATTATGTCTATTAACAAAATACTTTCAAAATGACTACTGATTAATTAACAAATTCTTTATTACTATAGATTACTGAAGTGTTAGACACTGTACTTCCATTATAAATCTTAAGTATAACTTACAATTTCCCATTGGGCTCTTGGTTGAACATGGAACTAATATAGCTAAAAATCTCAAATGTCTGTGCCTAAACTAAGCCTCCTAGGGTTGTATTCATACTTTTAAACAGAAGGCATAAACAAGACAAAGTTAGGCCTGAACATTTAGGTGAATAGCTTGTGCTTTCAGCTCTGGATATTTTTTTCTGATCCTGTTCTTATTTTTTTTGTTTCCACACATAACATAAATTGTAAAAGTGGATAGTATAATAATTTTGGTACCTGACATATTCCAGTAAAGTACACTGTCAGCACTAACTAATAGTTACTATCAGAAATAAACATTGTTTCTCAACATATTGCTACTTGCTCTTTTTTGTGTAAGTGTAATGACAATCAAGTTTATGCATAAACCCAGAACTCTGTTATACTCATGAGTTGTAGCTGAGGTCAGGATTAGGCTCGATTGTATAGAAATGCCATATTTTTCGTCTTCAAACTATTTTAGGCACAGAAAAGGCCTTGAAGGTTCCAAACCTCTATTTCAAAGTGGGGACATAACATTTCTTGTGAGCATGTATATGTATATGTATATGTTTATGTACATATCAGAAAGATGGTGAAGGAGAGAAAAGAAGTAGATTAAGCAGTAACACTGCACACACTCAAAACTCACAGCCATAATAAACAAATGGGAAGAAAAGTTATCATGTGATGCTGATTTAAAATATTTAAAAGTTGTTCTATTGCAAAAATCCAATACAAAATAGTATATTATACTGTAACTTACATGCAAATACATGATGTCTGAATTAAAAAAAAAAATACACTAAAACCCAACAGTTACACAGTCTCTATGACCAAAACACATGACACTTTTTTAGTTTTCTTGAATTAAATTGACTAGCATAACTGGGATAAATTTTGTCAGGTGTGTTTACATTAATACAAACTTATCTGTTGGCAGCATCTTCACCCTTTTTTGTTCCTATCCCTAAACGCTTTCCAGAGCAATGAGTCGCATTGAAAGCAAAGGATAAAGTACCACTCAACATTTGTTAGATTGGAAAAAACAGAGTAATTTGTTTTGATCTAAATACTGGCAGAGTACTTAATGTGAGTATGACAGGGAGAATGTGCCCCATAACTGTCTCACCTCACTTGTATTTGGTTGTAGCTTAACCTCATAGCTATACTGCAATATCTAGGATCATTTTTTACATACTGTTATGTATGGAGTGTTGCAAACTTGTATTCAAGATACATACATTATGCAGCTGACACAAGGTAAGCAGGAATTTCTTGTGAATTCACACTTGCACTTTGCAACTCTGAAAGAAAAGCACTGCTGATTATGGCTTTTAAAGCCTAAAAGCCATTTTCCCCTGGGTTAAATTTAAGAGAGAGAAAATGCCTATTGCTATTTATTAGTTATGCTATTTATTAGTGATCCAGTTCTTTGAAAATGACTTTCTATTAATCACAGTCTGACCTCGCCATTAAGGGGCAGTTGTTGGAGCCAGAGAATAACTGCACTACTCGAGTGGATGAACTGAACCACTGCAGTGTTCCTGCACTGGGGGAGGCACCATGAAATTAGATTCTCTCCCTGTAGGGGGTAGACGTTGACCGCTGTCTGATGCCAGCAACTGCAGGTCTAAATATTTCTTCTGAGATGGTTGTTTTACCTTCCTAAACTTCCAACTTTATCTCTTTTACCGTTAACAGACTGGATGCTTTTCAGCAGCAGAGTTAGGCTAATGGCTATCATGCACAAAGGATAACTGTAGCAGCCTAAAGCCATGGCTAATTAAAAGGACCATATATACTTGTCTGTCCAAGAGCAAAGAAAATAACTCTTCTGCAGAAAGGAAGACTACCTAAAGCATTTTATAGGCATAACTGTGCAGACTCATTTGTTCCACTTCCAGTGTTGACAACATCCACCAACCCGGGTAATAGTTCAGAATAAATTAAGCTTAAAGTGAGAAGTGTCATCTCATTGGATCCTCCAGAAAATAAATTCAGACATACTTCTGGTATGCATTCTTACACCATGTCATCATCTACTTGAGATGCTGGCAGACCCTTTTTATACTGCATGTGTTTATTTCTCAGACAGAACATTTTGTATATGCAACGGACAAATTCTTTTGCATTGGCTGACATTCCACCTGAAAGTCCATCACAGTAAGCTTGTTAATGTGCTTCAGGATATACGGTATAGCAGTAAACGGACTCCCAATAGCAAAGTAAAACTCTGGTAGGAGGCTCGAAGAATATGTGTGTGCTAAGATCAAATCTTGACTTCAAGTTCAAGCACAGTTTAACAGCGAATCCGAAGTTGTAAATGCAAAGTAAAGGCAATTTTAAGGCTGCTTTAAACCAAGCATGAAAGACTGAGGAGTCAAAGTTGAGATTCTATACATCTGGTTCTAATATGCCTCTTGCATTTTAGACAAGCGACCTTCTTTTTTTGTTTCAAGCTTTACTATCACTGTAGTTGATACAGTTTGTTAGTTTATAGTTTGGCAACATTCTCAGTACGTTTGAATCAATGGTTTGGTAAACAAAACAAGGCAGCTTCCTTTTTCAGGTTAAATTACTTTTCATTTTTAATGCCTAATATTTCACATTTCTAATTCTTGCTTCCTCCATTCCCTCTCCTCACCCCCCCCAAAAAAAAACCAACAAAAAAAAAGACATTTAGAGTATTTTACTTTCTTCATTTAAGAATTCTCATTTATGAATTTTATAACAGAAATGATTAAACTCTACTTCTGCTCAGTAACCAGATATTGTACAGACACATATCTTAACAGAGAAATGGACCTATGCGTTACTAATATCATTGTATAGCTCAGTTTTAGATAAGAAAGCTGCTTCAGACCAGCTGTAAGGTCTGAGCAATCAGACTGAAGCGGCAGGACAAGGGCACAGTGTAAAATGAAACAGGAAGATACACAGAGGGGATCTGCATGCAAACATTATTCTGCTTCATTTCTGCACCAGCCTTTAGAGGATTCCCTCAAAAGTAAACACAGTTAATTAATTCCCAAGTAAAATAAGTAAACGCAAATTTTCCACTTACTGTGTGCTGTGCTTTGTCCGTGCGCTGAAGAGAAGAGACAGTTCTGCAGCGCTCACCTAGATCCAGGTTGCTTTCTAAATTAGTCATACATGTAAGCTGGAGGAAGCTCATTGACTTTTTAACTGTGCAAAGAGCAACCCATCTCCCTGCTGCTAGACAACCCTTCAGGACACTGTGCTGAACTTCAGCACAAGAGCACAGCATCTATTACGCTTGAGGCTCTACCATTTCACCTACACCTGGGTGGATCTATCAAGCTTCATCTCTATTAGGGCGGTTTGGCTATGTGGTTTAAGGAAAAAAAATAAAAAGAGAGAGGGGGAGAGAGGGAAAGAGAGAGGGAGAGCGAGAGAAAAAAGGGCTTGCCGTTGTCACACTTGTTTCCTATTAAAGAGCCTTACGGTGGATTGAGTAATTGTGTACGAAGGTAGTCTGGCTGGCAGATGTGTGCAGCCCCAGTGGAGCACTAGATTCAAGGCAGATGGGTTGTACCAGGGCGCAAACAACATTGGAAAAAGAGAGGCGTGATTAAAACAGCAGGCCGCCGTTTTACAGCGCTGGAAGTGGGGATAGCATGAAAGCTCCCAGGAACTCAAGCTCCCCAAAATGGGAACTGTACAGACACAAGCAAACTGCAATAAAACAAACCTGATAAAGCGCAGGGGATGATCAAATTGACCGAGTTATGCAATACTGAAACCATCATGATTATTAATGAGCCTCTCTCCCCTCCTCCTCCTTGCAGGCACTTACATGAGAAATACTCAGTTGCAAAGAGCATGAGCATGGGTTTATTCAAAACAGAATCCTGGGCTACCGTACGGTCTGAGGCATCTTTTGGAAATGGATTAGAGTTGCTTTGAGGGTTTTACATTGTCTGTCAGGTCTGGTTCAGTTTAAAAGAAAAAGAGAAGCTGAGCGGTGGGAGTGAATCTGCCGTTAGCAGTTATTTTTGAGAACACTTGAAGCAGATTATCAGAGAAGTGAACAAGGAATCCTTATTATAAACTTCTGTCTGACATGCATAGGGCCAAAATCAGCCCCAGTATAACCACATCAGTATACGTCAGGGGTGATTTTGTCATGCTGCCTCTCCCAGGTTATTGAAACTTGGCTACGGCAGATGGTTGGAGAATCCCTGTTATCACAACAATGGTTTGTAATACTACACGTTAAACTCCTACACAGACAGGAGAGAAGGGCTACTTGTATGGTACTGAAATGATCTCAAGCGCAGAGCTCCCATGTGTGAGCTCATGTGTGCACCGGCTGTCTACTTTGAGGTTTTAAGCAGAACTTGAATAACGCTTACCCACCTTTTGCTGGACTTCTACTCAGAAATGATGAGTCTAATACACTTCCCCCAGTGAATCTCTACTGCATTTTTTTCCACTAACAGTGAAAGACATCACAGAGCAGATGCCTGCATCTGAGCTGATCACCCTGGGACACCTTTGTGGTCAATGGTGAGAAACAGGCACTGCTAGAAGGCAGCTAGTCTGAGCCTATGTAGGTGTTTAAAAAATGTCGAGCAAATCATATCCGGTTCCTATTGATTATTGTGGATGGCATTTCAGATTTGAGTTAACTGAGGTAAATCCCCCCCTCTCCATGTCTGATCCTCAACCAGTTTAAATTAGCATTGATTGGTAGAGTTATGATGTTTTATAAGAACTGAGATTAGGGTCATGCAGCCCAAAACAATACTACTATAGTATTCTAGAATACCAGTATAGGATACTATAGTACTTATTTATTGTGTATAGGGAATGCTGGTCCTTAATATCTACCAGCTGTTTTATCAGGCCCTTTAGACAAGAATGGTTTATATACAAAATCCTATGGATATTCCCCATGTAAGCTCTTGTTATTAATTTTTCAATAAGGCCCATTCATATCCAGGTAAATCAAACAGCAAAGGAAACATAAAAAATGGGCAAATATTTTTCTTTTATAGCAAAGTTCCTTTTTTTCCATGTCATAGAATTGTTTTAGCACAATGAGTGTTTCACAAGAATGTATTTTTCATCGCTCCCCCTGGTTAAGAAGCTAGATTGTTGGCATGCTCTTCTCTCTTAACAATGTTTCTTAGCCACACAAAAGAAATGAAGCAAGAGTTAGGGATTAATGAGCCTTAAAATGTGTACACAGGAGTTGTCTATACCTAAAGTTAGAAGATATCTATATTTAAAATTCATCAAAAGTCTTAAATTCTGAGTCTGGCAGTAGCAGAGTGTCTCAGATCTCACAACACTGAACAGTTTGTTGTCCTTTTCACGCCTAAATTTTTGGGATCCTTGGAAAGTGAGGGGTCAGCTTCAGTATAGAAGCATTTTGTCGGACTGCTGATGGAGTAGCCTTGTACAAAATGGACTTCCAATTTTCAAAGACAGCCAAATGGATTCTAATCCGCAACCCTACTGTCTAGCTAATAGCAACAGGTTTGCTGGAGTTAGATGTGTACAATGCCTGCACTTTTCATGAGACAGGAAAGGATTCCCTGGCTCAGTTTTAGCATTGGTAAGATAGAATGTTTAGCCTGTAGGCCATTCACCTGAGGCAACAGAGATGGAAAATGTCTTTTTTCCTATTTACTACAGACTATTTATTCAAAGGCAGATTAATGAAAAATACACAAACAGCCTTTGACAGGAGGCAGAGCTGGATTTGATCCCTTCAGGAAAAGAAAGGATGAGACCAAGGATCAGGATATTTATATTCCAGAAGAGGGTTTTGACAGAAATATTTTAGAGTGAAAGGCAGCACTGTTACAGGCATTATTTCTGTCCTCCTCCTGCCTTCTATGACCTTCTGAAATGAAATGAGTAGACATACACTTTCAGGGAAAGAATCTAAATAAAAGAAGATATTTAATCTAACATATAAATGAGGCACCTCAGATACACAGAAGGAGGCATTCAACAATGACCTCTTCTCCCGTCTCCTGTGGCATCTCACTCAGCGAGCTGGGTGCTGAGGATCACATGCTCATTTCCTTGGGAGCTGTGGAAATGGTCAGGGTGTGTGCACAAAAGACTGACTTTAGGCCAAAGAGAGGTACACTTGCCCAAGGGTCCCTCAACAGTCAGCAAAGTCAGATGGGTCTACAAATGGCAGCAGCTTGCAGACAAGAGGCTGGGGAGAATAATACTGTTTAGCTCTGTGCTCTCAGCTCCATATCCAAAATTATGTAGCTTTAATTTTCTATGCTAATTCTTGGCCAAGGTGACTGACCTGTGTAAAGTACAGGTAGAAACTAGCAGGGTCTGTGCCTTCTCTGTGCTCCTCATCCAACCATTAGGATTCACTGGGAGACAGCACACTGATACCTTGTGAAGGCATTCACATATCTTGAGTCTTTCTCATCTACTTATGCATAAATTACTGCAGCTATTATTGAGGAACTGCCATGGGGTTCTGGCTTGTTCTTTATATTTTAAATAAGGATTTTCCTGGGAAATCTGTCTTTTGCCATGTAGTGCCTGGCATATAGTTTTATGTGGCTTCTGAGAAGAGAAGCTTCCAGAATGGTGGGGCTGATTCTCCTTCAATTTACACCTCTACAACTCACTGATTTCAGGATAAGTCCCTTCCTGACATCTCCAAGAGTGTTAGGATGGCTCTGTTGTCTATGAAACTGTTACATGACCACCCACTATTAAACAGATGTTCCCTGGCTCAAAATATAAATAGAGTCTGGAGCGTGAAGCTGGCTGTGATTTATTTAGGTAACTGTGACCTTGTATGGAAATTTTCTCACTTTTTTCTTTTTGGCAAAAAACCCTTTGATTTTCAGCAAAAGAAAGCTCCGGGGCTAGAAAAGGGCTTTTCCTTCACATATAATTATATTGAGATTTACCTGAGTTACAGGATGTAAAAAATGTCTTCTTCAGGAAAATATAGGCAGAAAAAAAATAATATAAAAAAAGAACTCAACATTTTTAGAAACTGGGTCCGTATACTCCCTTTAGTGAAATGATTCAGAAAACAGCCTGCATCTCAGCAAACTAAATGATTCAAGTGTCTTGGTCAAAAAAACTGATATTCAGTCAATATTTCCCATGGGATGTCTCTTATTTCTCTCTAAAAAAGCTCAAGAAATTGTAAGAACTGCCCCATTGGACTACTGGTACTGCAGGGGTGACTGGTCCTCTGGCAGTAGAGTGGTGGCAGAACCATGGCTGTAATGAGAAGGCAAGAGGAGACAAGGTGGCAACTGGAAGATGCTCAGTGGGTTGGCGGTGGAATGGTGGAGTTCACCTGGAGCAGTTGTCAACCTAGGGATTTCATTGACACCTCCTCTCTGGCAAGAGAAGCCCGGTCTTTTTATTAAGAATGGGTAGAAAAGCTTGCAGAAACTCCACAACCCTTAAGAGGGTGCTGCCAGCCTTGTAGGCTTCGTAGTCACTCCCTGAAACCAGTCGTGGAGATGCCTACATGACACATCTCCCCGCTACCTCTGTGCTAGTTACTCTGTGTGTGCGTTAGATCAAGCTCCGTCTTGCAGTACCAGAATTGCAGGTCACGCACTGAATGAGTGCGTTTATGTCCTGCAAATCTGTGTGTTTCTTTTTCAGAAGTGCTGAATTCATGGGGAGAAGAATGCAGAAAGTTGTAAGGGAGGACAAATGGGTTGTTGGGGAGCAGATTGCTACATTGCCAGAACAATTTGTCCCACTCCTTGACTGCTCCCAAGCTGCCTATGACACAACAACCTGTCCTTGAGGATCCTATACAGCCCACACACTACTACAAACTGAGTGCCTCTGACTTGGGCCAGGAGATTTAAACTGCCCTCAGGTTGGTTTCTGAGCCTGGATAATGAGTTGTGTGAGTTGGATGTAACTGGAGGGGGGAGGACAGTGCCTGTAACCTTGGCTGCCCCTTGCTGCTGTAGGAAGAGTTCAGGTCCAGCGCTGGGCCTCAGGGACAGCAGTCTCACCTTCTGTTAATTACCTAGGTTTCCCAAGATAATGTTTTAGAAGGTCTCCCTCCAGATAAAACTCTTTTCATTTAACTCCCTTTATGCAAACTTATGGCTTTTAAATGAGGAAGTACTTCTTATTCTGAACACCCAGACAGGGCAATTTATTTTCCCAGGTTTCTGGGTGAGAGCCTCAGATGGTGTCACAGAAGAATTTTAGCAAGAATCCCTAGAAATCAAACCCAGGCATTCTCTACTGCAAGACTGTTCCTGGAAAAAAGATTACAATTTTGTAGTTAGATAAATAGTGTAGGAGAAATGAATTGCCCTAGAACTCAAGATTCTTTTTGTGGTTACAAAATGTGAATATTCACTAACACTGCATCATATATACCATGGATTGCAGAGCCCTGACTCAAATGTGACAGGAGGTGGTGGAGGGGAGAAGATGCACAGGCATCATGGAACCACATTGCCTGATCTGGGACCATGCCCATACCAGCGAGTGATAATTGTGATTGTCACCTCTAAAAACAGTTACTTCAGATAGGGACGAACTTCAAATGGAGAAATCACTGGGGTCAGAGGTCTAGGACATGCTAGAGGAAAAACAGATGGTTTAAATGGTCTGTGAGCTAATAGAACAAAACTAACCAGTTGGTGTAAATATGGGTTTGAAACTAGCCAGACAAGTTTGGAATTGCTAAATGTGCTGAGGGGGGAGTAGAGGAGGGAGGAGGGTTTGTAATTAAAGCCTTCTTGCCCTGTTAGGACAACAGTTTGCCTATGAGAGATAACAGACCAGGTTCTTAAACTGAGATTTTGCCCAAATCTTGGCCAATCTGATAGTTTGACAGTGCTGAAACCAGGAGGTGCCATTACTCCCCGTCTCCTGAACGGGGAGGGAAGGAGGAGCTGTGGGCTGGAGGCAGTGGGGCTTCCCTTTTGGCAGTGGCGAGCTTCAACATTGGCTCACAGCATCTTGCAAAACCTCAACCTAAATTTTAGTCATTTCTTACTGCTGTAAAAGATGTATTAAGTTGTTTAGAGCTTTCTCAAATATTGTGTGAATATTACTCAAAACAGAGGCTTAGCGTTATTCCATCAGAAGCTTTTCTATCCACAGACAGCAGTTGCAGCATTGGGTCCATTTCTGTATTAATGCATTTAAACACTTAATGACAAAAGCATTTGTGAATTAAACTCCTTGACAACAGAATGTGAAAAAATTGCAGTATGCTTACAGATTACAGGACTTTCTAAAATGTCCTCCTGTATTGCTGTGCCCACTTGAAACAACTGATTTTGTTTTGTAGAGAATTTATGGGTGCACACTGCTGTTTTTTTCAGCTATATTAAAGAAAGAAGGAAAGAATGTTAACAGGGAGAACATGTTCATAAGTTTTTACTACTGTCTCCTAGTGGAGGTGCTTAGGGAATTACATCATGGTGTGTCGTTCCAGCAAGAGCATAGACATGTCTTTCGGGTTGTTTTTTCAGCAATTACCAGCGGTTACCGGTAGGTAATAAATATTTCTGTAGTGACTTATTACTGTGCTTCTGAGCAGTGCTGATAAACTTGGTTTGCTGTGCTCTTGCCACAAACCAGTTGCATCAAGAAACCCAAAGCTCAGATTTAAAAGTGAAAAAGTATAAAAGCAGGTTAGTATGTTTTAGGATTCATGTATCTAATCCTCCCCCTCCTCCTCCTTCAGTAGCCTCCATTAAACATATTTCTTTTCTGTGAAAGTGGCTGAAATCCAGACTAACTGGATGGGTCTAGAGTGTATACAGCAGCAGAGCCTTTTCTCTCAGTCCAAACTTGCACATATCACCCTCTACCTCCACCGCAAAGTTGCTGAAATCCTCTACATATTTCTGCAGACAGAAATGCTTCAGAGTACCCCCGCAGCCTTGCCCTTGTAGTTTTTCTGATACGATTCCCCAACAGCAGAAGCAGTGGAAGATGGTGGGTTTTGGGGGTGATCTTGGGTAACTTGCTTTATGTTATTTCTCCTTAGTCTCACCGTCTGTCAAAAGGCAATGATACTGCCCTCCAGAAAGGTGATTTGAGATTTATGGATGGCAAATGCAGAACAGGCAGCAGTTTTTATTATATTACAAGGTGGGACTTCCACAAGCTTAGTTAAATGTCATAAAATGCATACTTCAGTAGGGGTTAATGTATTTTTCAACAGTAATGTACTTTTCTGTAATTCTTACAGGACAGAAAGCTGCAAAGGGAGAGAGAAATCAATGGCCAGTTTCTCACTATTTTAAATTAGCATAGCTCTGCTGAACTGTACCAGGCTCTGTGAGCTAAGAATTGGGATTTCCTTGGTTTTACTACATATAGGAATTCTCTTTCTCTTTGAAGATCTGCTTCTTTGATGTCATCAGGGGAAAATTCTTTTGGTCCTTTAAGTGATGATATTGATATTTCTATAAATAAAAACCTTAATGTATAATTCTTCCTTCACCCTACTTTACAAATTTTGCATATGTGAAGCTGCTGAAGTTTATGAAACAAGAAACTTTCATTATGACTGACTGGCCTATTTACATGTAACTGTTAAAGAAGACAAAACTAAGGCAAATCTTGAGGCCTTTTTACACAGGAAATTTCAAGTGGAAGTGGAAGCTGTTTCTCATTGTTCAAATTCTCATTCTACAATAATTTCACATTTCAGAGTGGCATGTTACATGTGTCATTTTATTTATGTCATGGAACCCTACAAGGCAAATGCAACCTATTTAGTAAGTCCAGATTTTGCTATGACCACAACTTAAAAGCACAGGAAGTTCAGTTTCTTTAACATAACATTTGCCTCTCTCTCTTCATTCATAATTTAGTGGCCTGTTACTGCCTGGGTTCCCATAGAGGTTTCTCATTTTGACCCTTTCTACTTGCAGTTTATACCAAATTATTCTCTGTTTTCCTACTGACCATCTCTCCTTCAACATCCCCCCACTCAGGCCTCCACATTTTGACTTTTGTCTGGTTGAGGTAGTGAAGAAAATAAATGCTTTCCTCTTTAGAATTGCTAAATCTTATTTTGGAACCAAAATGAAAAACGTGAGGTTTGGAGCTCATTCCAAATTCAACTCAGTCTCCAAGAAGTATTGGTGGTTTGGTTGAGTGGGCTCAGATTCATCTCATCTCTGCTCAGATCTCATCACAGCTTCCTGACCTGGATCCCTGCATCCGCCTTTTTGTTACTTGTCTAACTGGGTAATCTCTGGGCTATGCTAATTTTTAAGGCATTTATTACTATACGACACTATTCGGGCTTTTTATACAAATTCCATTTCCTACTCATTTGTTCAGTTACCCCTTCTCCGCTTCCTTATGTCCCAGGCATGATTTTGTTTCTGGTTTATGCTCCCATTTTTCCTTGCTCCTACCCAATTTTTAAGTCTTAAACTTAAACTTCTTACTCACTGATATCTTGCTCTCTCTTCCTCTGGCTTCTGAATTATTTTCCCACACATCATTGTCTCTTGAATCTACATGGTAAGACCTAAAGTGCAAACCTCTGTCTTTGGAGCTAAAAGAACTCTTTTTGATTATGAGCAATTAGCTGGCTTGAATTGAGTGGACAGGCCATGACATCCTCTCACACAGAGACAGAATACATTGAGTGAGAAGCAACACAGTTGGCTGGGTGGGCCAGGAGGAGCAAGGAGGAACAAGATTCTTCTGCACCAAGCAACGTGGTACAGGCATGGCATTTGTCAGCCCTTCTGCTTCGTGCTAGGCCCTGGCTATAATGACATTCACACAAGTTCTTACTTAAATCTACATCTTCCCAAATATCTCAATTATGCCACAAGGTGTTGTGTGACTTAGAGTGCATGACACTTTTTCTGCTAAGACAAAGGGTGACCATTCTGGAGGGAACTTTTAAACTATTGCTATATGTACTTCTGGATACACAACATTTACAGAGACGGGGTTTTTTTAAACACATTATTACAGTAACATAGAGACACACTGGACAGGACCAGGGGTTCATCGTACAGGACACTGGAAATAGCCCTTCCCCAAAGACTTCATCATCAATAGTAGTCAAGACTTTTGACAGGATGCTTTGAAGATTCAGTAAGAGTCATGCAACAATATTTCCAGGAGACTACCTGATATTATAAAATCTCAAATGACCAGCCATAAGTTTTTACTGCTTTACAGCTATAATTTTCATCTGTAGATTCATACAAGCTGTCTTAAAGTCTTCAAAAATGAAGTACACAAAATATCTGCAGTATAAAAACACAGCACACAAAATATCTCCAATATATCACTTTAATTGAGAAAAATCACTGAAGAATATTGCCAAAGGTCATGAAATTCTTAACTTCAAGCTCTGTTCCTAACCCTCATGAAAATGACAATTTGTTGCAAGTTAGAGTGTGTGCATTCTGTTTGGAGTTCATAAAATCTTATATTTCTGCAGGCCCTGTCCCTTTTAGTAAAAGATTCATTGCAGCTAGATAAATGAAATACTAAAATCACATAAAGAGGTCAAGGCTAAACTCAAGTTAAGTGGCCATTTGAAGAAAAACATACACACAGACAGAGCAAGAGCTGAAATGACTAATATGAATTACTTTCAATAAACACATAAGGAGCCAGAAACAAATTACCTGAAATGGGAAGAAAAAAAAGCAAAAAGAATATTTTTATCCAGCATCTAATTATTGGTATAAGCAATGTTGAAGCTTTCAGCACGGCATGTGGAAGAATTAAATTAATGAGACTAGGTTTGAAAATCAGTGTTAGAATGACTAAAATGTTTTTAAGATGTATTTTTTGTTTTGGCTAGTTTCTTTTTACAGCCTTCCCTGTCCATCTTTTTTTTCCCCCAATATTCCACAAAATCTGTTCCTCTTAGGCAGTCTGCTCCACAGTACACCCTGCCTCCGGAATGACAGGTTCTCAGGTGCTCAGCACAGCTACTGTACCTTTACGTAGATGGTACAAAATTTATCCTTGATTAAGGTTTTGAAGATTAGCAGTTCAATCAAAGGGGTAGGTAATGTAAGAAGGCAGTTCTCAGATTTTTCTGAGGCTACTACGTTGACTGAATGAAGGAAGTAATTGTAAAAAAGCATCCTTTTTTTTGGTGCACCTAAAACTTTTGCTATGTTTATTTATCTTTCTTAGGCTAATGAAATGGTACAAGCCACTTAGTTCAATTATTTTTTTGTGAGAAATTTAGGGACAGGTTTTTTTCCTGAAATTTTTTTTCCTAATTTTTACTTTCTTTAATTTTTGTTTTTCTTTTTTTCTTTGTTCCTTTTCCTTTTTTCTTTTTCCTTTTTTCTTTCTTTTTTCCTTTTTCCTTTTTTTCTTTCTTTTTTTCTTTTTTATATTTTTTAATACTTTTTACTTTCTTCTTTTTTTATGAAAATTTAAAGCTAAATCTAAACTGGATAATAAAAAATCAGTTGCCAAAATTCAGAACATTTATGAGGGAAATAAGGCTAGTTCACACAAAATTAAAATAATTGCTTCTTTCTGCAGATTTTTATCTTCGTCTCTACAGTTTTTCACACAGATTCCACCTTAAGCCATTACACTGAATGGTATCCATTCTGGTATTAGTCTGACTAAATTAAAGTTTAATATTTCAGAATAGAATGTGCCTTTTCCACACAAATATAGATACCATTTCTATCTTGATTTGTTTATATTTGCTTTTTACTATCTTTGCTCATCCTTGCTGTTTTTTCCTATACTTAATTTAGTTGACACCTACTTTTCAGCAGAGGATGCAGTATTCCAAGCTCAAGAACATCAGAGACTTACAGCCCCCCCAGGCTCCTCTCTGTTCTTTCCTGATAGTTTGCTATATTCTATCTGCTTTCTCAATTACTTCTAAGCAAAATTCAAACATCTTCACACTTTTTTCCTGAGTGACACAAAAGCTAATTTGTGGCAATATATGTATATCTGAGAGGGCTGTATCCCCATTTTCATTACTTCACATTTCTAAACACTGAATTTGATCACACAGAGTTTAAATCATTGTCCAGTCATACACTTAGTTGCATCCTTTTGTACAGCCAACATGGTGAACCTACCCTCCTCATCCCTTCCTCTCCTACTATCCCATCAAAGACAGTACATCCATGACAAACAGGACTCACCAGACACATTTAGCCATACCTCTTTCTTTGAAAGCTCTTCACAGCAGGAGCTTGGTTTTCAGAGGGTCCAGAACAAATCAAATACAAATCTCTGGGGGCTGTACTATATTTATCTTTTGCAGAAATACTCCTAATACCTACATGTATTAGACCACAGAAGATGATTCCGGGGAAATATGAAAACAACAGGAAGAAAAAGATAGCTAATTATGACTCGTTATATGCAAATAGAGCCTGTCTCAAAGGCTAGCTTTGGCTGTTTTAAACTTATCTGCTAAATCTAAGCAAAATGTCAAAATTTCCTCTACAGAGAGAAGGAAACTGATGGGCTATAAAGTGATGCTCCTCACACATCCAGAACACCTGTTTTATGAGGGATTAATAATCCTCAGAGATGCTTAGTGCTTTCTTTTGACTATGGAATGGCCTAGAAACAAAGTCTTTTTAGATGGGCCAGCCTTGAAAGTCCCTCTTTCACTCTTCCTACCCTACCCACGCAGAGCACTGCATCCATGTTACTTCCATGGTCTCTACTTTAGGCAAAATTCACCCTGAAAATTAAGCTGTAATTACCCATCTCTGAAATATCCAGATAGAGCTACGTAGCTCAATTAGCTCCAGGTCAGTTGCTTTCCTGCTTTGGGGTATAAATGCATCTGCCTTCTCTTCTTGCAAGCAGGTTGTGAACTTACCCAAAATGTGACACCACCCTGACGACTGTGCATCACCACCAACACAGTCACTATTCTGTTTGAAAGGATCTGTCTCATAGTTTAATGGAGCCAAAATATTCAAATAGTTAAAAGTAAACATTACATTCACGCATCCTAGAGTATCTTGCGCTTTTTTCCCCTTTTTCCTGCTCCCTCAGAAGCTCTTATGCACATATTACACAGTGTCCAAACAAATTGGAACCTCCTGCTTCAGCTAGTGTCTTGGCAAATTTCTCTCTTCCTGGAGCTCATTCAGGATTTTCCTGGCTTTGTCTGTAACAGAATGGCATCCAGACAAACCTCCACCTCCCAATCCAGCCTTCTGACATATTTTCAAAAGCAAAGGCAACATTTAGGAATCTATGACTAGGCATAAATGCATAAAGCAAAGGCATACACCTTTCTCCGATGGGATTGATTTAAGGCTTAATGTACTCAGTGGAAAGATCCTCACTGATATCAGGGGCTTTGCATTAGACCTGTAATTGGCATCCCTTTCAGAATGCAGATCCTGGAATGTGGAGGTAATTCTAAGATAATGCCATGATTCTCACTGCAAATTAATACAGTTTGTATTTTCTTAAAAAAAAAAAGGAAAAAAAAAAAAAGAAAAAGTAAAGAAAAAGAATCGTTTCATGATGGTTTACTTTGAAGCTGGATGAGGCTGGACAAGGGCCAAGAACTACAAAATGGAAGACAGAGAAATGTGTTATGCTGAGCAATGGAGTAGCTCTGATCAGTAATCCAGATATGTCCCTTGATTGCTTAAGATCAAGTCTTGATAAAAACAAGGTTTCTTCTGCTCAGCTCTGATGTGGTTTCAGATGGAAGTTAAAGAACTCAGCACTTTTCTCTTTTTTTTTTTTTTTTTTTTTTTTAAGGGAAAAAAGAAAGAAATAAAAACCAGGACAACTGATCCTCCCCAGGATAATCCAGGACAAAATTATTCTTTCCAGAAAAATAAGATTTAGTTTCCAAAGTTGTGGTTTAATTTATTTCTCTTTTTCACCATTGCTGTATCATGTTCACCCACCAAGATGTAACACTACTGGCACTAAACAGTGTTCTTTATAAAGCCCATGGGACACGCTGGGTATAAATGTCAGTCATATAAAAACTTCTTTGACAGCCTTACTCTGCTTAACCAGACTTCCCAGAGCAGCATAATAGTTCAGCGAGGTGCAAATGCGTGTATGGAGCTTAGCCTCACAGATTAAATTGTTGATGGACATTGATGAAAGACAAGCATGATCAAATGAGGTTCTCTACTGACCCAGCAATTTAACCCTTTTAGTTCTTTCCTCTGAGCTACTGGGATCTTGCACATTTGCCTCTATATTTATGCTTTAATTTATTAGCACTGCTATTCCTATTCCTATTGTTATTGCTGTTCCTATGGCTATTGTTATTATTCTTATTACTGTTATTGCACTTGCTGGCACTTTGTTGTAGACAACACACTTATAAATGCTTCTAATACTGTTGCAGGTAAATCAGACCAAGCTCTAAATCCTTAAGGATGTTTTGAAATCAAGGGTAGGTTCAGTCTACCAAATCGTGGCTTACAACTCATTTAGGGCACATTTACCTTTCAATCAGAAAAGACATAGCTTTAATTTAGCTGTCTCCTGTACTTATTGATAGGTGTTAGAAAGCAGTGAGTAGATGTCAATGCTGTTGGAACTGGAGTGGGCACTATCCTGATGACAACAGTTTGGGAAAGTCCCTCCTAGCACCCCAGGTTTCCTGACCATAGAAGCAGATTCAATCCATGTGGTATGGTCATAAGAATAGATTTGGGCTTTTTTATTGATTCAGCTGGGGAAATCAAATGCAAGACTCTTCCCTAAAACCAGAGTAGAACCTAATCTAGACATAATTCAATTATCTCTGAAGCTTGGTTGTGCACCACATAATGCCCCTTTAACCACCTATGAAATCCAGACATTCCTTGCAGCAGTCTGCTGCTTTTGTGAACTTCTTACATTGTTATCTGTTATGTCCAGCAATTTCTCATGTCATATCTAGCAATTTTCCATACTTTGCTCAGTTAGCATCATGTCAGGCAAAGGCCAGCCCGGCAGTCCAGCCATTTACTTGTAGCTTTAACAATAACAATTGATAACAAGCAGTAGTGTGGACTTCTGTACCAGCATTACAGGTCCATCAGGGTTCACATGGCAACCCAGTCACTCCCATTAGCTGATAAAATAGGTATAAATAAAAAAATCCATAATAATTAATGGATCTGTTGTTTTCACACTGAGAGTTAATTTAGTGGGAATTTCAGGTGGGAGAATTTCAGGTCATAGAAAAGTCATTCAAAGTCTGCTTCAGAATAACACCAAGTTCCCTAAACAATGCCTACGACCAACAAAGCCATTCTTACACTGAGTAGAATTTTCGTCCAATATTCCCAAACTCTTGCCTTCACAAAACCACAGGGGTGTGAGACGACTTCTCTCCATGCAACCATGTTCTAAATACCCCAGGTGAAAAAGCTCCTTTCATCTCACGCAGGAGACTGTTTTACTGTAAGAGGTATTTCCTGTTGTTTGTCTTGTCTTTAACTCCCTTCTAATGTACTTTTAACTGTACTTTCCTGTATTTCAGCAAACAGTAATTTTTTGCCCCTTGTATTTATGTATTTATGCTGTATGTGTATGGATTTAATTTTTAACGTGAGCCAACATAAGCACAACCCTCATTAATCAACATCTGGCCCTATATATTTTCTTTCACATCTGTGAAGTCCTTTCCAATTTGTCTACATCCTTTTGAACAGTCCCTGTGCTGTAGAGTAATCACTTATATTCAAGGACTATCATCTCCCTGTGACAGGACGAGATGTTCCTATGCAGGCAGCCCAATATCACATTTGCCTAAGCCATCATGCCGTCCTATGAATTCCTATCTGATTTAAACATCTTCTGAATATACTATTTCTTTATTCTTTCTTTCCAAGTGTTTGGGGCATCTTTTATTTCACTGCATGTGCAATTAATTTTCCCTTTGTGCATTAGAATTCACATCTAACTGAAGGTCATTTGAGCATTTCTTGACTGACAGTTCTAGATTCTCAAAATATCTTGTTTCTATTTTTCCTTTTTTTTCACTGCTCTTTTCTTCTAAATTCCCCACTACCGCATACGGTAATAGGTTTAATATTATGACTGCCTATTTTTCAGAAAACTAATGAAGATTTTGATAAAAACAATAGAAATTATCAAAACCTCAGCAGAACATGCAAGACAATTCTACTGATCTGTACTCTGTAAAATAAGACACCATTTTATAGCTTAACAGGTTCTCCATTCTTATAGAGAAACAGGTACTTATAACTGATTTCTACATGAGTCATTATTTTGTTTTTTTCTGCTTTAGCTGTTGGTAATTATCCATTTCTTTATATAAGAATATTTTAGCAGGAAATTCAGGCAGTGGTGTAGAGGTTCTTCAATGACCAATATTATAGGAGCTGAATTTATAGGAGCAGACTAGCAGCATCATCTAAGACCAAAAAGCAATAGCCCAAATGCTATATCTGACATCTCAGAATAAAAAAAAAAAAAAAAAAAAAAAAGAAGTGTTAGCATGACAAGAGTAGTGCAGACCTTACAGAAGGAGGTAAAAAAGCTGTAAAGTCATCCCAAGGGCCTAGCTGATGTTAGGCTATTTTGCCTGTAGAAAGAGTGCTACACCGTAAAGAGCTGTGTGACTAATAAAGGGAACTGTGAAGTTCGTCATATCCCCAACACGCTGTGTGGGTTTTCCTTACTTTTTGAAAGGATATACTTATTGTGTTTTCCCAAATAAAAGATATTTGTTGTTTCATAATCTCAGAACTCCTGCATGCTTGCAAGGGGAGAAGGAACACCTGTAAAAGGTTAGATTATTAAATTCCTAAATGTTGGTGTTTTAGGTGGGGGACCAAGCCACCATTCATATTTATTTTAGAAGGAGTCCCCTAGACATATTATTGAACCTAGTCCTGGTTACTACCACTGACACCTGGCAGGAGGGCTACATGTGCAACAAAAGTAAATTACAAAATTCCAGCACTTTTATTTCTTCATTCTCCTGAAGCATATAGATGGACACATCAGACTCCTGCTGAAATTGGTAGGAGTTGTGCCTATAACCTGTAATTGGGTTCATCCATCTAACTAGAAACCTGAAAACATTTTTTTTTAGAAAATGCCAACTTGCTAGCACAAAAGAGTTTGGCAGGAATGAGTCAATGTCAAATCCACTTCCACCGAGGCTCAGGTAGCTTTTCTGCTTGACAGCTATGAAAGCCTTTTGTAAAAGATACTGTAGAAGCCCAGACTTCAGGGCTCTGGAGTGCCACTACCATGTAGAAGCAAGCTAGAGGGTCAGAAAGTCTAATATGTTTCATTTTCCTGTTTGGAGAGTGTAAGGATTTATATATACACATCTATATGTGCACATATACTGTGAGGGTGGTGAGACACTGGAACAGGTTGCCCAGAGAAGCTGTGGCTGCCCCATCCCTGGAGGTGTTCAAGGCCAGGCTGGATGGGGCTTGGAGCACCCTGGGCTGGTGGAAGGTGTCCCTGCCCATGGCAGGGGGGTTGGAATGAGATGATCTTTAATATTCCTTCTAACTGTAACCATTCTATCACTCTATGATTCTATGATTCTATATGTGTGTGTATATTTATACACATACACTTACATATATATATACACACTTAGCATAAAGGGTTGTTTTGTTTTTCTTTTCTTTTCTTTTTCAAGTATTACTATAGTAAATTATTCAGTAGCTTAAACGTTATGGAGCCTATAAGTCTTGGCTTCTCCAGAAACATTCAGAGTCTAGGATCCTGACTCGGTAGCCAGGATCTGGAAAACCTCACAGTCATACCTGAACTCAGTGCTCCTGTCTCAGTAAGTTGAAGACAGTTGCCTGATGTATTTTCTTTTGGAAAATAAAATCCAAATATTTATGAACTTCCAAAGTGAGATTTTTTGGAACACTTTGTGGAAATAAAATAGAAAGAGAGAAAGAGAGACAGACAGGTTGATTTGATTCCAAACTTAAGAATTAATGTTTTACCTGTGATATTGATGTAAATCTAGAGAAACCTGAGAATACTTGACCATAGAAAAACCCAAATGACAATTCAGAAGAAAACTTTGATGAACCCCTAATTGAATCAACACATACGGAAAACTAATATAAAAGCTACTCATTGTTCCAAAATATACTGGTTTCATTAGTGGTTTACCTCATCCGCTTTTTACTTATTGCTAAAGGTCACAATTAGAAACATATTTGCTTATTTTGCTACTGCTTATATCCCTGTTCATATTATGAAACTGAGACGAGTGCTTTATTTTTTTAAGGAACTTTCTCTCAGTCCACATGGTGTGAATTATTAACAAGGTTAACTTATTTTTACTACAGACTCATAACTGTAGAAAGCTGGGTACAATCTTCCAGAAAAGTCATTAAAAGAGTCATATACCGGCCTTGTGCAAACCTTCTGTATGTGCAGATTTTCAGAGTGAATCCTGATGTTTTACAGGTTAACTTATCTGAAGGATAGTAAAAGATGGGTCTAAAGAGACAAAGATGTAAAACTGGAGACTAATTGTACATGGAAGAGTTTATTTTATAGCAATAGAGTGGAGAGCATCTGGATTCAGATTTTCATGGCTGTTTTGATTCCAGTTATTGATTGAAGCTCCTTTCTGTTCCATATTCATGTAAATTACAGTGCAATGGGTCAAAATAACAAGACACACTTTGGAATTGTGTTAATACATCTGCAAATTTAAACAGAAACAGATGGGAAATGGAAGATAATTCTGAAGCTTACCAACCATTCAGATACAAGAGATACCACCAACATCAGTCTTTGTAGTGTAACATCCAGGCAAATAGCCCTTATATGCCCTTTATACACTCAAAAGGTATAAGAGCTGTGTCCATTGCTTCCCATGTGTCATGCTGGAAATCCCTTTTATGCCGTGTAATTGAAAATAATGAGGCTAAATGAAATACAGTAGCCTTAAGAGTGATGAGGGCTAGGAACTCCTGGGGCTTGTAAGTTCTTCAATGCAGAGCAAATGCCTGAATTAGTGTCTCAGAAATTAGAAGATTTCAAACAGCTTTTTAAATGAAACCATGTATGTACATTGCAAGTGCAGTTCATGTTTTGATTGTTTAGGTACTTATCTGCGTTTCTTTGGAAATTTCATAAGTATTCAGTTTTAGAAATATCAATATATCTCATATCAAAGCGTCTTTAAGCCAGTATGTAGTATACTATAATGCAGAATGGCCGTGTGCATCTTAATTCAACCCTGAATTTATTTTTGTGTCTGGTTTGAATAAGAAAAATTTTAGTTTCATCAGGTAGATGCTTCAAACAAAATTCAAATATTATTATTATTAACCTTCCCAAATTGTTTACTGTCATGACTTCCTGGGCTGCAGAATTTCAAACATCTTTGCAATGGCAATGTCAAATAGATGTCAGCAAACATACAGAGATAGAAAAATAGTTCTTGTAAGAAAAAAAATGCACTAATACTGGCAGAATAAGCACTTAAGAAGTAATATTTCTGTTAATCTTTGAGGACAGTTTTTTAGAAACTTTTGGGGAAAAGGAGAAAATGTGGCAGTAAGGTTTTTTTCTTACTAAAACTAGATTTTATTTATTTATTTAATAACAAAAAGGTATCAGAATAGGAAAAGTTTTTTAAAACAAAACAAATGTTGTTGACTTACAGAAAAAAAGAAAGTTCTTTACCTACAAAATATCGCTCATGGAAAATCAGACAGCATTCCCTTGACTAGAATAGATTTGTACGATGCAGCCATGTGCATGCAGCCTTGCTGTGTAGATTTTACAGCCAACAGAGAGAAATAGGTCCTTTAAGGGCCTGAATCATTTCACTGAAGAATCATAGAATTGTTTAGGTTGGAAAAGACCTTTAAGACCACTGAGTCCAACCATAAACCCAACACTGCCAAGTCCCACTAAACCATGTCCCTAGGTCCACATCTACACGTCTTTTAAATACCTCCAGGGATGGTGACTCCATTACTTCCCTGGGCAGCCTGTTCCAATGCTTGACAACCCTTTCAGTGAAGAAATTTTCCCTAATATCCAATCTAAACCTCCCTCGGCGCAATTTGAGGCTGTTTCTTCTTGTTCTATCACTTGTTACTTGGGACAAGAGACAGACCCTTACCTCTTTACAACCTCCTTTCAGGTAGTTGTAGAGAGTGACAAGGTCTCCCATCAGCCTCCTTTTCCCCAGGTTGAACAATTCCAGTTCCCTCAGCCACTCCTCATAAGACTCGCATTCTAGACCCCTCACCAGCTTTGTTGTTCTTTGGATATGCTCCAGAATATCAATGCCTTTGTTGTAGTGAGGGGCCCAAAACTGAACAAAGTATTCAAGGTGCAGCCTCACCAGTGCCGAGTACAGGGGGACAATCACTTCCCTAGTCCTGCTCACCACACTATTTGTGATACAAACCAGGATGCTGCTGGCCTTCTTGGCACACTTCTGGCTCATATTCAGCTGGCTGTTGACCTGCACCCCCAGATCCTTTTCTGCCAGGCAGCTTTGCAGCCACTCTTCCCCAGTCCTGTAGCGCTGCATGGGGTTGTTGTGACCCAAAGGCAGGACCCGGCACTTGGCCTTGTTGAATCTCATGCCATTGGCCTTGGCCCATTGATTCAGCCTGTCCAGATCCCTCTGTAGGCCCTTCCTACCCTCAAGCAGATCAAAGCTCCTGCCCAACTTCGTGTTGTCTACAAAGTTACTGAGGGTGCACTTGATCCCCTTGTCCAGATCATTGATAAAGTTATCAAACGGAACCAGTCCCAGTACTGAACCCTGGGAGACACCACTTGTGACCAGCTGCCAACTGGATTTAACATCATTCGCCACCACTCTTTGGGTCCTGCCATCCAGCCAGTTTTTTTACCAAGCGAAGAGTACAGCAATCCAAGCCATGGGCAGCCAGTTTCTCCAGGAGAATGCTGTGGGAAACAGTGTCAAAGTCTTTATTACAGTCCAGGTAAACATCCAAGCTCTCCCCTCATCCACTAAGTGGGTGATCATGTTGTAGAAAGAGATCAGGCTAGCAAGGCAGGTTCTGCCTTTCATAAACCCATGCTGACTGGGCCTGATCACCTGTTTGTCCTGTACGTGCTGTGTGATGTCACTCAAGATGACCTGCTCCATAACCTTCCCCAGCACAGAGGTCAGACCGACAGGCCTGTAGTTCCCTGGATCCTCCTTCTGTCCCTTCTTGTAGGTGGGTGTCACATTTTGGTTAGCCAGGACTGGTGATAAATGACTGAAAATGAAATAAATATGTAACGTAAGTTACTCAAATTTCCCCCTCAAAGTGCCCATTTCTGTCCATTGACTAAGGAGTCATTGAGACTTAGAAATAATAAATAATTACAGTTATTAATCTCACTGTAAATGTCTTCAGTGTGGATATTAAAAAATAAATGAAATTAATGCAATTCCCGATATTAAGAGACACATAAAGAAAGCACTCTTGTTTCTAGATATCTTGTAAATTTTTTTACTCCAGTAAAAAAATAATTTCTGGCTTTCATGTTGAAGGCTGACATGTAATTGAATTAAAAATTTCATAGCTTTATACTTCTGGCTTATAAAACAATGCATCAGAAAGAGGAGAATTACCAGAGATGATCAGACTTGAAAATTTCATTTTTAGAAAGCCTTTCTTTTTTTTTTTTTTTTTTACTATAAATACAGGAGAGTCAGGCAAATCCTTCTTTTTCCTCTTGAATAAGGAGAATCTGAGCTGACGTCTGTGTAAATCACTTGTAAGACCATCAAATACTCTTTTAAATAGGGAAAGTAAGTGAATATAAGGAGCAACATGTCTATTCAACATTACACATCCCTGACTGCCAATTTTGTTGTTCAGCATTTGGTCAAGGCTTCTCTAGAAAGGTATAGAAATGAATGGTGTGTAAAACAAACAAAAACCTTCTGATGATATTGTAGCTGGCATAGGAAGATAATCATGTCTTACAGAAATGTTTTTCGCAGGTGGTACGAAAGTTATTGATGATTTCATGCAAATGTTAGATACCAAATGCGGAATTGGGAAAAAAAGTTGGCATTCAAGGTAATCTACACTCCAGTAATCCCAGGTTGTTGCAGCCAGTCCCTGTGACCAGGTGTCCTTACAAGAGACACATCACTACAGATCACTCGTCAGCCACAGCTTGGACTGAAACTACTTGAACAACTAACCTCAGATGTAATTATTTTGAGCTGGCTATAATCATTCAGCCTCTCCCTAATTCAAAAGAATATATAATTATTCCTTGAATATCTAATCATCCTCTATACATTTCTCTCCTCAGATACAAAAGTACCCAAGATATTGCTTGCCAGTCGTGTTGGATTATAACAAGTAAGATATTCCAAGATATTTCAAGAATCGCATATGAATATAAATGGTATCAGACTGTGATTTAGAAGTGACACTTGAAATTTTTCCAAGTGCTGCAGTTACTATGGGTACATTTATGCAACACCTTAACAGAGTTTCAATCTCAGCCATTCATGCTCTATATTCTTTTCATGTATGGTTTGCTACTAAAACCTACTAAAGTCAAAGAAATATAAGCCAAAAAAAGAAGAAGTTTTTCACAAGAAAAGTAAGAATGCCAAATAAATACCTCTGTAACTAGATAAATTAAAAGCAGAATGAACATGTGATTAAAAACATCACTGCAAAATGTTTTGACAATTTATTTGATTGTAACCCTTGTCATTTTATTGAAAGAAATTATTACGTTGTAGCAGTCAGATTAAAGTCAATTTCTTTAATTAGAGCTATATGAATTACAAGCTCAAAGTCCAAGTGAGTGCAGATTTCTGGATTCTATAGAGTCTGGGGAAAAGGCTGTACATGAATGGAATTTTTAGATCAAGTCACTCTTTCGTAACAACAAAATATGAGCTTCAAATAAACACTTTTTTTTCTCAGCCAGACAATGGCCTTCTTGGCAAGAAAAGGAGGATGAAATGAAATGACAAATCCAAGATAGAAAACATGCAAAGTGTTCTGAAACAATTTAAGAGTACACATTTGCCAGTCAATGAGGAACGTAGTTTTACCATTGAAATCCTGGACCCAGGATCTGAGATTTAAATTAATTTCTAGCTCTTTCATAGAGCAATTAATAAGAACTGATTTTGATTAACACTTTAAACAACAACTGACTTGACTCTCACAGTACAACTCATTTTCAACAGAAACTTAAGCTTTTAAATGTCTATGTCTCATTGACTTACAGATTTTAGAAATTCAACACTGGAATTCCATAGATAAAGTAATATGTGGTCTGGTGAAGGTGAAGGTAACTTCCTTTGCCTTCTGCATGACCAGAGCCCAACATCTAAAATATTAATTGTGTCCACCTCATAAAAAAAAAATGAACAGCTCATAAAAACAAAACTTCCCCAGTTACACTCCACACATTTATTTTCTGCTGTGCCAGTAGCATTCCTGTGGCACTGAAGTCTAGAAAATATAACTCAAATAAATGCTAAGGTTATGACTAAAGCTATATGCTGGAAAGATAACATTCTCCTTCAAAGGGTTATATGATGCTAGCTAACATTCAAGTTTCCCTATCAATGTAGAAACTTCCCCAGGCCAAAAGATGAATTTTCAAAGCAGAAGAAAGATCTGCGTGGCTCACAAATAGATTGCCATTTTGATTTCTCCGTTCTTTTGATCTAGAAAACAGTCACACAGGAATGGTCCCTAAAGATAATGCTTAGCTCTGTTGGAACACTCAATACAGTCAATGTCTGTCATGCACTTACTGCTGCTGTCACTGAGAAGAAACAAAACAAGGGTCATCTTGCTCCGTGTAAATATCTACACCTTAGCTAGTTGCTTCAGTCTCACTTCACAGTCAATGATGAGAAACAGGCATTTTAAGGCAATGATTCATTTCATCCCAAATATCCAACAATAAGCTACATGATCCACACTTTAAACGAGTTAGGTGGGCATCTAAGATTGAATGAGACAGTATCACAGCCAGTGGCCAATGTAACTGTGATACAAATATTTCTGCGATTTGGTCACCTATTTTCTAATAAAAATACTCTATTGTTGGCAGGAAACAGTGTAAATTGAGTGATTCAGTCCCTTGACCTGCTAACTGACTTGTTTGCCAGCTAAACTTTTGGGCCCTATTCTAAGCAAGCAGTCATATATATGATTGGACCACATTCAAACAAGCCTAGAGAAATCATTCTTCCTTCAGTACAATTTTCTCATGTTGCAAGGAAGGAGCATTTTGGTACTTAATCAAGTTTAATTTTCATTACATCTCAATTTAATTCTTCAGCTTAGTGTTATTATGGATAAAATAATATCTTTAAATGCACAGGAACATTTGATTCAAAGCATGGTGATGACAGAAGACAACTCTCTATAGAGCTAAACAGATCTTTGATCAGGTGGATCTAATTCTTGCAGAAATAAGTGGAATACTTTTTATGAAGGATGAGAGAAGCTAGATGGGAACATCATTGTCATCATTTACCAGCCCTCACTCTTTTAGAAAAGAAAAACTTTAATGATAGAACATGTCTTGATTTTTGGCTTTATGTAGGAGACAGCTTGTGTTCATAGGTTTGAATTGGGGGGTATCACTTTTTGTGTCTCCAAGCATATTAGAAATGTAGCAAATTTATTGCATACCCTTCCTTAAATCCAGTCAGGACTGTATAATTAATGTCATTAGTAGGCATAAAATTCTCTTAATTATTTTTGGCACACACCCAAAACCAAAGAAAAAATATATATCTCCTGGCATCTTTAATAATTCCCATTTGAACAAAACACTGAAAAGCAGAAGTAATATAATCCAGAGCTTTGAGTAATCCCAAAATAAGTGTACTTGGACTTTCAGTAGTTATTGCAACACGTGAAATATTCCAGTTTTTCTCGGAGTCTTCTTGAAACCGGCTCTGTCCTTGAGGTGTCAGATTAACACTCCACTCAGAAGACAAATTGTTCATGGGCATGCTGGACATATGAGAGCCATTAGACAGTGTGATCTACATTCTTGAAAAATGAAAAATTCTAGGCAACATTACTTTTTATAAATGCAAGATGTTTATTATTACTGCACTAGCAATAAATGTTTAGAAACTGGAGAGGGTTCACAATGATTCTGACTAGGAACATATGAGGATGGAGCCATTGAATTCTGGCATGAAATAAAAGGTCTGGAAGCTATTATGTATTTAGCCCTCTATGAGTATTTAATTATATCAATAGGAGAACACAATTTCTGTTGCGTGCTTTGTGATGAATGTCTTCATTTATTCATGTTACAATGAATGATAGATGAGTTCAAGCCAGATGCGGGAACTCATTTGCAATTTGCTTAGATAATTTTAGTGAAATTTCTTCTAAAGTTCACAGGACACCTCACTGAATGTCATGGGAATTAGTCTAAAATGTAAAATTTGATTTCTGCTTGAGCAGTGAATTTGCTTTTGCTAGGCTATATGCAGATAAATGGTAATAAACATCAAAGTTTTGTGGTTAACTGCTTTTTAGACACTAATACAGCCTTGAATGAGAAAAAAGGATTTCAGTTTCAGAGTCCCCCATTCAGCCTGTCATAGGAAATAGCATAGTTGTTAGGCAGTTTAGTAGTACTCAGCTTAGCTTAATAGATAATTCTGCCAAAAGAACTTTTTTCAGGTAGGTAAAAAATTTTCCTTGATTACAAATGAAATATCTTGAAGGGTCTTATCTTTTATAGGTTTTTGAAAACACCCTGACGCAGAAATTACCAGTCTCTTTCTTGAATGTCAGTCCAATATATTTCTTAATAGCTTATATTTCCACTGATAAAGTGAAAACATACTTCACATTGTTGGTGTGAAGGTATGTTCACTACCCTAGGAAGTAAAAAAGGTGACCACGGAATGTATGGTTAAGAAGCTATAAAACATAGAGGACGAGTTGAGGCATTCAGACCTGCTGATAGTTTGGCTTATTTTTAAAAAAGTATTGATAAAATCATTAAAGTTCAACTTATTTATATGTTTTGTTTGTCCTTACATACCAGGTATGTCCATCCTTTCAATTTGATTATCTTAGATTGTTTATGCATCTTTCCACTTGATCTACCTATCTCACTGTTGTTTCTGTTTGTAAAAGTAGACACAAGAGACAAGTTAACTCATTAACACAGCTTTTTTACCTGGTGGCAAGTTTGCCATTTCAGATTCATTCTACTTCTCTCAGCAGACAAAGATAAACAGATACTATTGTGTTGGAGGCTCAGAAGGAATTTTCTGTGATGTGCCATTATCAAACCCATGCTATTCAAATGCATCCAGCTAAAGGAAAGAGAAAGAAAGACTAAGATGAAAATTTTAACCCATTTTACTTTTTATGTAGGGTATTTTTGTATCTTAAATTTTTATTATATTCTATCCTACAACCTAACCTGAAAACCAGGCAATTTGGAAACTTTTTCATAAAGCTGTAGTTTGAACAGAGAAAATACATTTACTGTCTACCAAATTAACATCTACGTTTTCAAATGACTGCTACATTTGGTACTTTCTAACTTCAGGGATCCAGTTTAGTGAAGGGGATCCAGTTTTAATACCCAGCCTCCATCAGTGTTTCAATGACTAACTGTAAGTACATAAGTTAGGAACTTATATCTCTCCTTTTATTACATATCGAGGCGAGGTACTCAGACACTGGAATATTGTTCATAAAATCTGATGATGAAAACATGAAATATGCTTCTGATTGCCACTACTGTATTTACAATTTTGTCCTGATATCTCCTGCTTCTATGCAATTTCTCATGTAATTCTGCTTTATCCAGAAATCATGGTGCCTTTAAACAACACTGAGATATTACAGAATCAACATATGATAAAGTTCATTGCCTTGCTCTTTTGCTTTAAAAGCAACATAAGTTATAAGTACAAGCAGGCTGACTTCAGGACAATCTTTCAACAATGTACACCAAACTACGTTGTCTTTTTAATAACTTATTACTGCTTAACATCAGAAGTTATGGGTGGGGGGTTGCTGGTTTGTGTCTGTGTGTGCCTGTTCCTCATGATGGTGATTCTTTAGCCCAAACAGAGGTATATCATGGTCTATCCTCCTATTTCTTTCCATTGATTTTGCCAGATCACTGTTTGGGAAACATTTCTTGTTGCATAAGACTGTGTCTTGCATTTAATTCCTCATCATGAACTGCAAGGTAGTGTTTTAAATATCGTTATAATTAATTTGTAGTGAAGAGATCTCATTGACATTCCTCAGCTGCCGTGAGGTAGACTATGGGGCATAACAGCACAGCACAGGCCACTACGATCCCTAGAAATGAAAGACAGTGTAATTTACCTTGCAATATAATAAAAATCATCCTCATTGCTGGAAATAATGCAGGCCACATTTAGTTTCTATAACAAACTCACTGCTCAGTTGGACAGAATTTCACCCTGCCGCCACTCTCTGTGTCTTTGGCGAGACCAGCAATACCCCGGCAAAGCTTTAGGGACAGCATGAAATTCCCGTTTGTGGTGTTCCCAGCTAGGCACATCCTGCTATACTCTCACTTCCATGATCAGTACTGTATTTGTGTGTCCTGTTATGACACATACCAATGAGGGTATTAGATTACCATCTCAAAATTCAGTTCAATAATAGCTGGACTGCAGAAGACATTTTGTTCATGGGCATGAACCAAGAGACATAAATCTCGTAACAACCATAAGCCAACAACAGCTGGAAATAGATCAGTAAAATCAGCTCACATGAAAATTTTATGTGCTTCTAAAATACATGTTTACATCTGCAGGTATTTCTTCTTTGAATGACATGGCTAAATGGGGAAAAGATATATTGATAATTAGCTGTCTTTCCAGCAGAGTTTGCTACCAAGTAATTTGACTTTTATCTTCCTATATCTGCAGTTCTAAAAATTATTTTTGTGATTATCATTATTATTCATTATCTCAGATTTTTTCCTGTTCTTCCATTTTTCTTCTTCCTCTTCTTCCACCATCCTTATCCTCATCCTAGCTAAGCTTCCTATATATATTTGTTCTGAAAATACCTCTAAGACACTGTGATTTCTTAAACAAGAAAACCTTCTAGTGAGATGTATATTCATTACTTGATTTTGGGAAGCAGATTTTGTTATGTAATTTCACTTCTCCAGGGTCTACTAATTAACTGAATCACAGTACAAATGGGGAATATTCCTGGGATAAGCAAGTATCAATAACCTTGTCTCTTACAAGTGATGTTATTTGTGTTACTTTCTGATGGATTACACCCCTCCAATTTAGCTTCACCCATCCATTTTCGGCTACCAATAACTATCACACTGTGTAGTCTAGTGGGTTGCAGGTGACAATAAAAAATTTTCCTGATATAATGGAAGAGGAAAACAGATATATGAGAACAGAAGGAAGGTGTAAAAAAAAAGAAAAAAGGTTTAAACTATATAATTATAAAGCCAGTTATACCCTGAAAACATGCATGCTTCCATGGCATCCATGTGCCTTGTTTCTATTATAATGCAGTCAATATGAAGCATGATTGTTACTAGTTCTTTCCCTCCCTGTGCTATAGCTATTTGTCCAAGAGATGGAAAGTTACTGTGCTATGAATTCCATTACATGCTACATTTTTTAGCAGGTATTTTAGCTGAAGTGTACTATGTAATTGACACGATTTTGTACTGGCCTAGGTCTGAATACCAATGAGATATCAAGAATTCCTTTTGTTATAGTTTCTAGTGGGCTGGGAAGACATGATGTATTACATATCTTCATTGTACCTGATCTCAGGACAAATGAACAAGCAAGTCTCTTAGCAGAATCATCTTTCAATGCTAAGAACAATTTTTCTTTTTTTTAAGCGATATCAGCTGCCGTCTCTTTCTAACTCAATTAATCAGCGGTTTTCTCTTCATTGTTAAGACAGAAAGAGATATTAAGCCTTCTTTTATGTGTAGTTCTCTTAGTAGAATTATACAATAAAGAGCCATTATTTCTTTCATTCTGGCAAAAGAATTGAGATAATATCAATGCAAATCCACCACAAATATATCTTTTTCAGTTCAGCTTAACATGTTTGTTTTTTTCTTTTCCTTTTCTTTAACTCTTTTCTATTTCAGACATGAAGAAACTTCTGCTAAATAAGTGATGAAGTTTAATGAAGTATTGTTCCTGTTTCTCTTGGACTGAATTTGCAGTTTTAAATATACGATTGCCTGCTGTAATTCTTTATCCGTGCTTTTCTTAAACAGCTCTATATGGTGTCAATCCATCACTCAAATCTGAAATGACTTGGCAAAAAATTCTTTTAACCATAAAGGCAATCTTTTCAGATAGCATTGTCTTAACTAGAAAACTTTAATATTCTAAAACTGCTTTAATTGTAAAGCTAGACTGCTGGAAGAGGATTTGGATTACAGAAACGAAACTGAAAGTTTTACACAATTTTTTTTTTTAAACATTTTTCCATAACATCAGTCTTAAGACATTTGAGATCTATTGGTTTATGAAGGTAAAGAGAATTCTAAAGGGATGCATTGTAGGCAGTGACATCAGTTGTGATGGACAGTTGCAATGATGTAAAGATTATGTCTGTTGGAAGCTTGTTTCCAAAGAGACTCATCTTGGCTTATAAAACAAAATAAAAAGACTGGTACATTCCATTGGTTTATGACAAAGGTATTCGTAAATTATATGTGATAGAAAAGAGACAACAAAACAATTATGTACTACTTCAGACTTTCTCCTTACATCTTCACTCACAGTACAGTTTATTTAGTTTTCTATGCCGACATCTAGTAACGACTGAATAATGATGAAGATTTATATTCAGGCTGACTGGGTCTTTCTGTTGGTTAGATGCTTCTGAAGGAATTGAATTATATAAAAGCAAGCATTTGGCAACAGAGATTGTGGGGAACAACATTAAAAAAAAAGAATGGAAGAACAGGATTCTTGATGTTACTTTGGTGTGTTGTACTGCATTTCAGTAACTCTGATACAATGATATTCACTTAGCAGAACGTGGCAGACAACTGTAAAGCCTACAGAGATCACAGCTAGAACTTATTCTTAACTACTCTTCTCCAAAAGAAGAATGTGATTTCTACATATCAGTAATTTTCAACCTTGTCCAGTTTATAGTGCCATTTTCTATTTCCAGTTTGTATTGCGAATACATGTTTATTTTTCTTTCATGAATCCCTGAGGTGTCCATTCCCCAAAAGCCCAAGAATAAAAGGCTGAAATCAACTGGACTATACTGCAGTCAGTGTAGGAAAAAGCTTTCCTAGTGGAAGAAGTAAATTGTGTAGGATATAAAGAATATTTGTACATCAATAAAAATGTAAATATTTCTGCATTATTGCCTATTTAGAAGGAAAAGCACAAGAGTTTGTGTGCATGACTTATGGAGAAATAATTGAAATGGGGACAGAAGATGATCTCATTCAGTATCAAGAATTTGGCAACAGAGTTTGACTGGCTCATGGTACTTTAACCTTCTGTCTATGTGTTACATTTTCAGACAAGCAATTTCTTACTTCCTCCCATGCTGCTTCTTATGTTACTTATAAAGATACTCAAGACTATGTAATTTTTCCCTTTTCAAATTTAAAATTGTCTTCCATATTTATAAAACCATGTCATTCTTAAACTTTTTCCTCCTGTCTTCTATTTTTTGTTTCAGCCTATACGTTCTTTAGGCCAGGCACTATCCATTTGTATGGCTGCCTTTGCATCTGTGTGTTTTTAAAACCTCTAGGGCACCAATATCCCATCTATATTATATTCAGAGTGATAACACTATAAAGGTAAAATGGAAAACGCATAAACAAAACTGATAAAAGCATTTAAAAGATTTTGTACAGTTTGAGCAGGCAGAAAAATGCAGTTTGACAATAATTGTTTCTGTTACCGCTTTCCTATTCCATGATACTATGCTGCAGCCTGGGAAACAAACACACACGTTATTTGATCAGCAAAACAGGAATAAAACTTTCATTACGATTTACAAGAAGACATTGCTGAAAATAAAGGACTATAATTTCCAGGGGAAGCTGATGCTCTGTTATTCAGCTCTTTAAGTACCTGACAAAGCACCAAAGCACAGAGATTTGGGATTAAGGGCTGCAAGATTCAACATTAACACACAATTAACAACGACTGTTCAGATGGGCTCTTTTTCCCACCCAGCCCCAGCATCATTTACTGAAGGAATGGTGTCATGTTTTCACAGGCGTAAGAGTTTGTGTATAAACGATGCATATACAAGCCCTAAACTACAGCACACTGAGTATAACATCTAAAATGTACAAAATTCTGTATTTCCACTAATGTCAACCCGAAAGTTTGTACCCAGCCCTCTGCAGAATCAGCTCCATCTTTTCACCAGCAACGTTGTTTCTCCTTCAAAAACACTACACAAGTAATGCGTGTCACTGAACCAAGAATGATAAACATTGATGCTATCCCAATAAATACTGTATTACTTTCTTAAGGGTGACTGATAGTGTATTATTAACAGCTTTATTACCAGGGCAAAGTTCCATGGGTAACAGCAGTGAACTGTCAAAGATACTCATAAAGAAATAACAACAAGCTTACATTTATAAAGTGCTTTTCATCCCAAAGGAGGCCAGAGTACTTTCCAAAGTTGATACAAAAGAAACATAGCAACATCTGTTACTGAATACAACTGACTCTGACAGGAGGACAAAAAAACATTGTAAGGCTCCAGAATCTTCACTGACTGCAAATGAATTGCAAATATTTTTTATAATGAAGAAAACTTTAAGAAAACTCATGAGCAGTGAAACAAACTGTGGCAATCTTTGTTTGGTATTAGTGCAAAAGAGTGCCATCTCCTAACCACAACATGTACCTAAATTCTGAAGGTTTTTGTTTTGTTGGTTTGTTTGTTTTTTTTTTTTTTTTTAAATATGAATTCTCAGAAAATGGCCAGCTCAATCTATTACAAATATCCTACAAATAAGACAGGATGCAGGCACAGATACTGAAATCTAGAAAACACTCAAGGAAACCTCAAACCACTTGAGGTCTAGCAGGGAAAAAAATATAAGAAAAAAAGGAGAACAGTTGACTGTATGTTCAGAAGGCTGTGGGTATAGAGATTCATTAGTACTACATAAATACATATCTACTATACGGATACATAATCAGTTTATCATTAGGCAACTGAGAGGTATAGCACAAAAGCAATGAGAGCAATTAAAAGGAAAGATTTTTGTTGGAGCATTTTAGGCTAGAATACATAATTGTAAGGATGTGACTATTTCTTCAGTGAATATTTCAGTTTATTAGAAAAGCTTATTTTTTCAGTTTTAACAGTTGATATGGTGAAGACTGCTGTCTTCCCTGCAAAGGCCCTGGATTGGCTTCCTTGGGAAAAATGCAGAGCACAATCCTGACTACTGAAAAAGGGAATCTCATACGTAGTTCTGGAGAGGTGTCGAGAAGTCCCCCGGATAGTGCTGATACGCAGCTGATATTCAGTGTTTCTGCATATGGGACTGCATATGTATATATGCTCAAAAATGCACACAAATGTGTACACACCCACCTATGCACACATACACACATTTAAAATTCTAGGTGAATTTTTAATAACGTTTTTCACATTCATGTTGCTTTTCGTCCAAGGATTTTGGAGCACTTTGCAGACATTATCTAATAATCTCACAACACAGGGTAGGTAAGGCATATTACTGGGCTTGAATGTTTGTCCACTGACCTGGTGGGAATTCTTCTGGTGTTTCTGACAAAATTCTGTCAACCTCTGGCAGGCAGGTGAAAGCATAGTAAGAGAAACGTGGAAACAAAAACAGCCCTGCTTCATGCCTTCTTGCTGAAGCAGGATCACACCAGCTGAGGCCACAAGTGGAAAAGGCATTTGAATGCCAAGCACATAAAAGTCCCACAAAGGCAAACATCGTAATTAGCAATGGATGGGAAAGCCAGCATGGGGTGAAGTGGTCAGTTTGATCTTCAGAGTTATCATTCAAGAGTGTGACACTGAGATTATACAATGTCATGCAGGTAATGCAAATGTTAAACAAATCACCCATCTCGAAATTTCTTAAGCTCCTAGTTACAGCTTTAAGATCAGATGTGTTTTTGATATTTATAATGTTTTTCTTTGTTAGATTCTCTAATGAATATAACAGTCTTTACCTTAGCAGGAAATCTGGACTGACCATTTGAGGCCTGTTTTCTTTATATCTTATGGCTCACAGGTTTGCTTTTGGACACCTAATAAATCATTCACTAACATCTAAGAATTTGACAATTCCTCCTCCTTATAAACTCACTGCTAAATCAAGGACCACAAAATAGGTCAGAAACTTGCACTATTTCTATTTTTCTGATCTAAAATGCCTCTTTGGTGGATTTAGGGCTCTTTTTCATCAGGTGTTCTTCAGTCTTGGATTCAAATTGACCTTTATTTGTACTGCAAATGGCGTTGCAATTAGTAATTCCAAACCTTTCTTCTTATGTGCCATGGGCTATCATGGATTTCACCCTATGCCCCTCTACAAGTCAGACAACTCCTGGCAGCTTTTGGACTGGAGGAAAACTCCTAATTATTGTCAAACCTTGTTATACCTAATTAGTGAAAACACCTTGCTTTCATTTGGTTGGAAGGCAAGACAGACATAATTGCAGATTATGGCCAAATGCAAATGCTATGAGGCCTTTATTCTCCTATGGATTACATGGGAGAACATTTAGACCCTGTGTATTAAATTTCCTTAAGACATCTAACACCTGAAGGGACCATGTACTTCTCACTTGTGTAAGAAAAGTGAAGGAATCGAGACCCAAACGTGTTAACAATAATATTTATTTCATTCATAGATATGTAAATATGCCATGATCTCACTGAAGACAATGCCGTTATTCTTTGTATTGGTGTAATGAAAGCAGAGTGTGACCCAAAAAGCCTCCATGTGTCTTAAAAAGCTTTGGAAATTTAACTTATAAATAAATTACAGCAAATCAAACTGGCATTCCCTTCCCCAGTAAAATATTCATGTTTGACTTTCATGGAATTCCTCCCAGACTAAGGTAATAGAGGCCGTTCAGCTGATTTCCCCTCTCAATAATACATTCTGAGGCCCCTACACTACCAGTCCTCAAGGGAAAAGCGTTGCTTACATACTATATTTGCTGGAATCAGGACTGCCTCCTGAATGATTGGTGAATATAAAAAGATGACTAAATTTCCTTTTAATCTTCCATGGTTTCACCAGATCACATTGAAGACAACCCTGAAGATTTTGCCCAATTTTCCTTTAAAGCTGTCATTAAAATGAATAAATTTATAGGTATATCTTTATGAAGATGCAAATAGTACGTTAAAGAGGAACAGAAGAAACAGAGTTTTGTCAAAAGGAAAATGAGCATGTGCTTGTGCGTGTGAGACTTTGTGCCTTTCTTAGAATATTAAGGGTAAAAAATTCTACTATTTTTAACTGTTGTGTTTAATGTCATGTTGAGAATTCCTTTTGATTTAATATTAGCTGACATTTCTTTCTTACTGGAACAATTAAACCTCAAAAATATTTCATACTTGTTAGCCAACAGAATTTTAAGGGAAACTCTGTGACCTACTGGTATGCTCCTGTTTGGCTGGACTCTTTGAAGGAAAAATAGTCATTGAGGGACTGTGCAGACCAACGCTGGTGAAACAGGGATTTTACTGTCGTTTTCATTGATAAAATAATCACAAAATTGTGCCTGGTGATCTGTCATTACCAATCAATCACACAAAACCCCACACTCCAAGGAACAGATACCTATTCTGTGATCAAAGAGACATGAAGATCTAGAAATAAAGGGGAGGGAAAGAGTGTAACAAAGGTGGTCTGTTGCCTCCACTAATAACATGAAAATCACTTAGCTGCAATTGCTTTAAGTAAATGAAGTTTTTATAGATTCCAAAGGAGTGGATGAGGATTTAGTACATAGGTTTAGGTAGGGGCAGAGAGTCCGAATATGAAAAAAGCTATAAGGCAGCAACTCTCTGCTACTCCATATTAACTGAGGGCTAGTAGAGTTGATTGGTCTGGTTTTGTTCCTCCATCTGAGAGCTTCAGCAATCTCTGGAATTTCATTTCTTGAGGAATGTGAAAGTGGACTTATGGAAAACTTGTATGTAAATGAAAACTCATTGTCAGAGAACATCGCCGGGTTTGGGTCACCTGTTTCTCCTTTTTGAATCTTTGCCTTCACAGCAGATGGAGATTTTATCCCTTTACTCGGAGTGGTTACAACAGACTACAGAGATGTTGCACCTGTCTGACAAGTGCATTGTGATGTGCTTAGTTCCTCCCACGAGATGGAGCAGCGGAGCTTAATCTCTTGACACTGTGTACATCTACCCAAAAAAACTTCCTGCAGGTGTGGTGGTTGAGAGTCACCTTGCATAGGTAGTCCACTGTGACGTGTATCTCACACCTAATAACTGAACTAAAATTGCACATTTTGAATGTCTCCAAAATGAGGAATCTTTTATACAGACTAATAAATTCAGACAGGTGTTAAGAATGATACAATCTACTAGCAGACTAGAGCTCATGAGAGGGAAAAAAACCCCCATGACTCTGGACATAGAAAAAGAGCATGAAGTGCACTTATGAAATTTGAATTGATGAAGTCAGCAAGGTCGGTGCCGCAGGAAAGAAGGGAAATGAGATGGAAGGCAAAGTTATTCCTCCTCTGCCTTACAGCTTCCAGGTCAATGTTTAGATAAGCTCTGATTAAGCTCCAGTTCAGGCCTGATAAAACATCTCTGAAGTCAACAAAAATCAAACCTTAGACCGGCTGTTGAGAATCAGAAGAATGCTAGAGACATGGGTAACATAAAACAAGTGAAATATCTGAAAATCAAAACCTGGTGAACAGGGGCTTTCTGGTGTTCTCGGTGCACTGACTCGCACAGGAAACAAATACACCGTACTGATGGCATGAAGAGTCCTGTCAAAGTAGCTGGACAAGATTAGCCCTTCCCGGGTTAAAGAGGAGCCAAGACAGTTCATCATAAACCTGGTTTCCCCAGAGTCCATTGCAAATTCTGCATGATATTCATTGGTTGGATGCTTTAATGTATTGTACCAATGTTCGTTTTCAGCCCCCATCCTGATGTTCTTTGCAGAAGTGAATCTCAACCCACCTACAGTCTCAGTCAGGAAACCAAAGAGGCAAAAAAGAACATATGGGGAGGACACGCTTACAGAAAAGAGGAAAGTATAAGTTAAAACAACTAGCTGTTTTAATTAAAGGTTGAAGAGAAAAAAAGAGGGTAGAAAGACCTATATTTTGGGGTGACATTTCAATATTTCAGTATGCCTCCTTGTTACAGTTTGATTTCTTTTCATATGTACATCAAAGCAAATAAACAGGTCCTTACTTCTCACATCTTTAGATTTTTGCTTTTGATTCAATGTTTTTTCATTAAAAAATATATTAAAAAATCACCTAAACCAACTAATACTTCTGTAACACACAGTATGACAAGAAAGAGAGTGAATTGCCACCACATTTCACTGTCTCACCTCTGTCAAGGACCAACTAATGAGTTATGTATATGTATTCTATTCAGGGTTTTATATCAACCATGTTTGTTAAGGTACACAGAAATACAGACATGAAGTCCATTGAGAGACACATTCCATGTGAAAATATGACAACAGGTCCCCCAAAGAAGGAAGGAGAAAAGAAAAAAAAGTTTTATCCTTTGCTAAATCACAAAGGTATTGATAAAATGGTGAAGTACAATAGCGCTTCATCTACCAAAAGGAGACCTTCAACTCCAAGACAAAAAATGAATGTTTTTGTTTTTGTTTTTTTTTTAAATTAAGAAACAGGAATTCTCTGTCATGGTTAATAAGGAAATTGAAAGCTCTTACAGAAGAAAAGATAAATCTTTCTGGGCCTCCCAGAAGACTTCAAAGGAGAAAGCCTGTGAGAGCTAATGTTCTGCAAGAAAAGGTGCACTCTGATGAAGTCTGTTCAGTAGAGAAATTATCTCCAAAAGTTGTAGAGTGAGGCATATGGTATGTATAAGGAATGAAACATTGGCAACCACCTAGTCATGAAAGGAGAGCAAATCAGCTTGATAAGGGAAAGAGAAAGACAGAAAAGCATTATGATTTCAACTTAGTATAAGATTAAAGTAATTTGAGCATACTTTTTCTTCCAGCCTTTCATATCTATCATTTCCACCTTTGTCAGTTTGTAACTGTATTATCTATTTTGGCTCTTATGAGAAAATTCTTCTAATCACACTTTCCTTTAATCTGGTTGAACTAAGTATGAATTAAGTAGCCGGATAACAATAAAGCATTCATTTCTCATTCAAGGTCGTGAAAAATCTATGTACCGGGGCACTGGGGTACTAGCAAGTGCACCATCTTCCAGCACATCCTTCAGATTATCTAAAGAGTAACGGACTACATTCCCTTCCCATAGTCCATTTCAGCTGCCTGGGCCAGATGAGGAGCTATCCCTACAAAACTCAAGGCAAAAATATATTCCAGTTACTGATAGTGATTAGGAGAGGTGTCCGGCAAGAAATGAGACGTTAGGCTGCACAATTAAGCCTCAGCAATCTACAGGCAGTTTGTTTGTTTCTTCAGTAAATAGGTAATTGTTTCATCCTCCCTCTTGGTTTTGGAAGATTTTTTGTTTGTTTGGTCGGTTGGTTGTTTTTTAAAATTTGATTACTAGCATGATATCCAAAGGAGACCTGGGACTGCATTGTGATTCAAATAAACTATGTTGTGTTTGCATAACCCTTAAGAAAAAAATTGTCTTTATTTCAGATTTGTCCTGATTTAGTCTGCTTTCACCTTTTTCGTTTGGTATTATTTTGTAAAAGCACTGTGGTAACTGAGCAGTTCTTTTTCCTAACAGAAATTAAAGTAATGGTGCAGGAGTGTAATTTTAATGTATGCCCTGGGAGTGAAAGTCCACCAAGAAAGCTACAGTTAATTTAACAGAGCTCATAATATACACTCATTTCTTAGCCATGGGGACTTGACTTTAAACTGTCTGAAGGTCAAGCATACAGCGACTGCTACGGAATCCTTCAAGAACGTGAGCCACATCACACATCTGCCACTCCTTGCTTAGAACAATTCAGCACAGTTAGGAGCCTCCCTCTAAAAAGAAGCTGAAGATAAAGTAAACACAGCAAATGAATTACCCTTCTCCCTCTGGAGAGGTCATGTTCGAGGTTCACTGCTGATGCAAGATGGTGAAGCTTGCACCAATGCCCACCTGCTAGGGATTAAACAGAGAGCTACAGTCTCCAGTGCAATCAATGCCTAGTCTTTAATGGGCTCTAAATTCATCGCCGGAAGCTCTGACAAGCCCATAATCCATTCATTAATGTGTGTTAATATGTGCCCTGTGGAGCTGTCCTAACTTAAAAACAAAAGGCAAGGCGTTCACATGTGTTATTTGGAGCAGGATGGAAGAGGGAACCCTTAGCGCCATGGAGAGAGAAACGATTGCAAAAAGGGTTTTATTGCACGTCTCCCAGCAGGATGTTTAGAAAATAAAGATCCAACACATGCTGCAGCAATAAAGCAATTGCTTCTTGGCCAGATCCAGACAGTGCTATGCAATTTTTCCCTTGACTTATTTCGAATGGATAAACACTTTCTCTTGTGTGCATCAAGCAGGTGTGCAGGGGTTCAAAGGGGTTACAAAGAACAAGCTCTGATCCTCTGTACTTCTGGTTTGGGGAGAGCCAAGACATGAAGAAGGTAAACAGCCAGAAAGTGAAATGCTAAGACTTTACCCCTGTCTCCTTTCAGCCTTACAAATCAAGAAAATTGACCCGACTCTGTCCATGTACAAGGTTCGCAGGTGTCTCATTCCACAAGAGACACAAAAATATTGATGACGGCACCTAAAAACCCTTCACCGCTATGTGTGGTCTCTACTTGTTGCTGGCAGCTTGGACCATGGATTAGAAGCACAGCTGAATGCTGATTAAAATGACTGAAAATATGAGGACCCTGAAAGAAGCCTGCTTAGGCATAGACAGACAGGCAAAAATTGAATAAAATGACAGATGGACACCAGGAGCAGCTCCAATCCAACTGTCAGTTTTCTCTAGATTGGGGGAAACTTATAAATTCGTTATTATGGTTTAGCATTGTTACAGTTTAGTTATGCTGTAATTAAACTCAACACTTACTTACATCAGCACGTAAAAAATTAGTGTATACTTATAGGTAATTAACGTTAATTAAATTATAAAGAATTTGCATAAACATAGAAAGTCTTGCTATTTGTCCATATAACAGTGACAGCTTTGCTGACATTATTTAAAGGAAGCCTGCAGAACTTGTTAAAATTAGTTTCACTACAGATTATGAAAGATGAAGTTCAATAGGGACTTCTACTGAGCAATAATGAATCTTACAACATTTGGATCATTTACATCATCTTTTGCCAGTTTTGAATATCATCTTCCAAAATAAAACATCACTTGTCATGACATTTTCCCTACTCTTTAATAAAATTAACCAGCAAACAGTATTGAGAGAAACATATTAAGAGGTCCTTGGAAGCATTATGAAAGTCTTTTTTTTGGAAAACAAAATGAAAGGAATTGTGCCACTTAAAAATTCTTTAAGTTTCTTACCTTATAAACAAACTTGAATTTATTCCAGGCTTTAGCCTCCTACTTTGTAGGGATAAAACGTAGCCACTGTCTGCAACATTTCATTAAAAAACACTTTTGAAAGCCTAAAAAATCATGTTGATGTCTTTCCATACTGTTTAGCTTTTAAAAGCTCAGTCTCCTCTCAGAGGCCATAGTTGTTTTATTTCTACTTTTTTTTTTTTATGAATAGACTGGTAGAAACAATTTCTTAGGACCAAAAATATCATCAAAGTGAAAAAAAAAAAGTTTACTGTGATTCTGAAAAAGATCTAAACTAGGAATTTCTAAATAAAACACTTCCAGGAGGTGATTCAGAAAATAAGTGAATGGAATCATATTCTGCCTCTGTCTCAGCATCGACTGTAGAGGGAACCTGGAACAGTTAGCATTCTAAGCTAGAGTTTCCTGTAGATGCCTAGCTGCATGCAGAATGACTTTGGGAGGAGACACCTTGGAGGCCAGGCAATGGCAGAGAAGCAGCTCCTTTATTTTCACTGTGTCCACCTATGCACTTGGATGCTCTGTAATAATCAGTGATACATCACTTGCTTTTTCCCACCTAAAGCAACAAGTTCAGATGTTGTTATCTAAATCAGCATTGTAATAGTGTCTTGAAAACAGTGTCCTGTGACAGTGACCAGCAGGACTGGTGTCAATCACAGTAGATTACTATGGTACTGCCTTTGTAATGCAGCCCCTAATTGAACCTTCACAAGTTCAATTCTTGCTTTGCTTCCCCTCTTTTTGATACTTCTGTATCAAATTAACTGTAAAGAGTAGCTGTGATGTAGACATCTTTCCAGCACCCACTGTGGTGAAGACAGATGCAAAGAAACCATTTATCTTCCCTGCAATCCTGTGCTTTTTGACTGGCTTCTCTGTACTCTGAAGGACCAGCAGACCCAGTGGCTTGCCCTGCAATACTTCTGATCTGTCAGGATAATTCAAAAGAGGATTTCTTTGTCTTTATGCCTCCAATCTTTTTTCTCACTCTTTTATATCCTACCTTTCAAACCTTACATTCCTTTACATTAGCACCATTTGTCCTGACTTTCTAGTATTTAAACCTCTCAATATGTAACCTCTCATTTAAACCTCTCAATATGTAACCTCTCATTCTTGCCCACATAATTTAGCTTTTTTATCCCTTTGTCCTTCTTTTCAATGCATTCATATATATTTGTTTTGAGATCCATAAGAACTCCATATGTTCTCTAAGCAACTTCCATGATGACTCTTTGGAGTTTCATTTCCTGAACTTTTCTTTCAACTACTTTTTTAAAAATATGTTCTATTTGAATTTTGGTAGCATCAACCTGGTTCCTCATTTCATACCACCAGAGCACAAATCAGATTTGATTACAGTTATGGTCACTGTTTTTAACAATTCAAACCAGCTTATAGTATATGAATAAAACTTTGTATCCTGTGCAAGTTTAAGTCCAGGCTAGTTTTCTCCTTATATTCAGAGTGCACTGTTCAACTGAAACTATAGTCTACCATTCTAGCCATGTTCTGTTCTTACTTTGCAATTAGTAAAAACATGATTCATGCCCATGAGTGATAAATTTGGAATATAAAGAGGACCCAACTTCAGACAAATCATGGAAGTGTAGGAATCTAAATCTTATCTCCCCTGTTACCAAAAAGCACAGCAAGTGAGGTAATGCCTAGGGCAGGCCCAAATAATTTAATGCTTTGAAGACCAAAGTCAATACCCAAAAGGAAATCCTTGTAGGAGCACCCAGGTGATATGTTATAGTTGGATACTGTAGATAGTATATTGTTTCTGCAATCCTGTCTGTTATAATAGAAAGGACTGAAAAGGAAAGCAACGCACTGTTTCTTTTTTCAAAACAAATAACATATTACAAGTCTATTTTCAGGGTGAAGTGAAAACTTCAAGTTTTCAAGTCAAGTGTTAACATATTTAATGAATCCAAACAGTAATCCAAAATATTTCTCTTCCTTTCTTAAAAGTAACAGCTACACCTGAGTACCCTTGTGTAGCTGTATCATTTGTATCACCACTGCTGGAGGACTCTGGATGATCTCTACAAAGGCAGCAGTGGATGCACAGTGAGAGGAAGAAATATATTCAAAAAATGGACACTGATGTTCATACTATTTAGTCTCTTTATTCTCAGGTTCACACATGTACTTGTTCGGTTTTACACCTTCTTTAAGAAAAAAATATCAAAGAACAGCAATTTTAAATGATTTGGTAGTGGACATGGTAGCAATGGAACAGACTGCTCTGACCGCAAGTTTGCTCATTCTTTCTTTTTCTTTTTTTTTTTTTTTTTAATTTTATTTAATTTAACAACATACATCTTTAAACAGAATAAGTAATGATATTTAATTATTCTACAGTCTGTATTTACACCAGTATAAAATGTGTATAAAAGCCTACCAACCTAACTCAATAACTACTTGGTTCTGTCTCTGCAATGTAAAGAAATATTAAGTGTCTAAAGACAGGTCCACAATTATTAAAGCTTACTGGAAAAGTTTTTGTTTAATTTACATAATATGGTATTAGTTAAAATGAACCTATTTAATCCTTCCCAAATATGTCTCAGAAAAACTGCTGTCTAATGCCAATAATTCTCAGCATAAACTGTCTTGATAATAAGGCTGTCCTTCAGTGGTCTGGGAGGATACATTTGTTGCTATAAATATTTCTATACAGACATGATTTATTTCCATGACATTTTTTGAAGTTGTTTGCCTTCTCCGAGTATCAATGCATCAAGGGAAGAAAGTGTCTGAATGTCATTTTCCAAAGCAAACTGTAAATGGATGACCCTTATTAATACTAACCATAGAACTATTTTAATCTCCTCCAAGTACCATGACATAAAAAGTCAATCAAATAAAAAGACTGAGCCAGCTCTTATACATGAATAACATTGTGTTTTCCAGAAAATTCACATGTAGCATGGAAGATGGCACAATAATAGAATCAATTCCCCAAAATAAATAAATAATAATGAAAAATAATCTCCTTCTCTTCAGGAGGAAAATGCATGCTAAATTGCATTACTTATCTACCAGCAAGAAACAATTCCCTCCTGTAGGAATGGAGAGATTCAAGAATTCTGTGAAAGTGAACTGGATGTTTCACTGAAATCTGAATAATTGTTTTTCTGAGGTATTAAATTATTTAAAAATACTCACTTTTTGTGTCCTGTAGTCTAAAGTCTGTCATTAATCTAGCAGGTGCACAGGGAAAGAAAATTTCTCAGGTGCCCCCTATTTACTTTTCATGCTGTTGTAGTGAATTCACCTGTACAGTTTAGAGGAAAGCTGGTCTCACAGCCCAGGTCATTTTCCAATCTTCCCACCACTGGTGCCAATTAGTACTAATTGTGAAGCGATTTTTAATGATATAGACATCTGTCCATTAAGAAATAGGCTCAGACCACCAAAAAATTGTACTGCTCAGCCTACAGATGGAAACAATTTTCAGTCACTAATGATTGGACTGGAGTGCTGGCCAAAGGTGAAATTTTCATGCTACTCATTTGAACTATTTATTTCTTTATCTATATAGTTACATGCGAACAGTGTCATCAGACCATCTAAATTTGAAAAATTCAGATTAAAATGTGTCAAACTGTTTAGCTTGAGCATCTAACTAGTATACTTGACTATCCACTGATTAACATAGATCCTACTTTAAAGAAGAGGAAGTGAAACACAGGATAAATAAACAATTTTCCTGAAGACCACAGAAATGCCATTAGTGCTGTTTTCAAATTGAATACCAATCTCCAATGTGTCCATGCAAAGCCTTGCCTGTAGGATGATTTTCCTCATTTTGAGCAACTAATTAAAGCTGGTTGAAAATACATAAAGGTATTTTTCAATCATGATAAGAATACTTTGCAAGAATACGTCACTGTCAATGACAAAAGTTTGATAATGACAGTGAATTTGGTTGACTTGATTATGTATTCTATACTGTTAAAAATTTGTATCATAATAAATGTACCGGAAATTTACAGATTAAAAAAAAATATCTGAAAGATGCAAGAAAAATGTCACTATTAAAATGAAATATTTACGTGATTCCAGTTCAAATTGTTTTATTTCATGGGAATTTAAGGATTTTTGTTCCAAGTCATAACGTCTTTGTTGTTCCAGAATTGAAAGTTTAGGGTGAAATCCTCATAGCTCACCTTCTCTAAACTTGTTGAAACTAATCTTGTGGAAAGATAACATTACTTTTATCTGTAACATAAATATCCTACTGTAACTGTTGCTGGGTTCACTCACCATATTTGAGCAGCAGTCATTACAAAAGTAAAAGTTTGTGGGTTTTTTTGTCAATTGAAATACATTCAAGTAACCATTTCGAAAAGAAAGAAGACAAAATGTGAGTCAATGTGCTTAGTCCAATATCTACTTTAACTGAAATTAAAGGAAACACAATGTTCAAACAAGCGTAGAGTCTAGATGGAGCCTCAGTGTGTTATTTCAGCCACTGTCCTACTTCTCACTTACTTCTCACTGCTTTTCTCTGCTGCTCATCACCACCACTGCCAAACTTGTGGGACTGGCTGACAGAAGCTGAGAGGAGCTGAGCTGCAAAACACAAAGCAACACTCTTCCCCATGACTAGTATTTCCTTGCGAGTTAAAGTCTATACACTCTTTCCTCCCCCTCTGCTTTGGGACTACCATTTCTCAGCTTGAGATAAGGAATGAAGGAAGGAAGAAGAATAAATGAAAGGGCTCTCAGCAAAACATGCTAAGCAACAGTCGCTGTAACCAGGTGATCCTGTCTCCAAAGCACTATCTAGAGATGGTGTCCTGCTTATCCTTCCCACAAATTCTGCTGTAATCTGAATGCAGATGTTACACAGAATCACAGAATCACAGAATGGTCAGGGTTGGAAGGGACCTCTGGAGATCATCTAAGTCCAACCCCTCTGCCACAGCAGGGACACCTACAGCAGTTGCACAGGATGGCATCCAGGAGGGTTTTGAGTGTCTCCAGTGTGGGAGACTCCACAACCTCTCTGGGCAGCCTGTGCCAGTGCTCTGCCACCGTCAAAGTAAGGAAGTTCCTCCTCATGTTAAGATGGAACTCCCTATGCTCAAGTTTGTGCCCATTATTTCTTGTCCTATTACTGGGCACTGCTGAAAAAAGACTGGTCCCATCCTTCTGGCACCCTCCAGTATTTATAAGCATTGATAAGATCCCCCGTCAGTCATCTTTTCTCTAGACTAAAAAGACCCAAGTCCCTCAGCCTTTCCTTATAAGAGAGGTGCTCCAAACAAGCATGGTTGGAGATGACACCCAGAACAAGCTGTTCCATCATCTTTCCAGGGATGGAGGTGAGGCTGACTGGCCTGTAGTTTCCCGGGTCATCCTTCTTGCCCTTTTTGAAGACTGGAGTTACATTGGCTTTCCTCCAGTCCTCAGGCACCACGACTGTTCTCCAGGACCTTTCAAATATGGAGAACGGCCCAGCAATCACTTCCGCTAGCTCCCTCAGCACTCGCGGGTGCATCCCATGAGGCCCCATGGATTCGTGGATATCCAGTTTACTTAATTGATCCCTAACTTGTTATTCTTTGACCAGGAGAAAGTCACGTTTCCTCCAGACTTTGTCTGTTACCCACAAAGTCTGGGACTCCCGAGAGCTGGCCTGAGCAGTGAAAACAGAAGCAAAAAAGGCATTCAGCAACTCCTCCTTCTCTGCATCATCTGTCACCATGGAACCCATCTTCACATTTTCCCTAGTTCTCCTTTTGTCTCCTATATACTTAAAGAAACCTTTCCTGTTGGCCTTGACATCCCTCGCCAGGTTCAATTCCAAGGCTGCATTGGCTTTCCTTGTTTCATCCCTACATACCCTGGCATCATTCTTATACTCATCCCAAGCAGTCAGTCCCTTCTTCCACATCCTGTTAACTCCCTTCTTCCACCTGAGCTTTTTCAGAAGCTCCCTGCTCAGCCATGCAGGTCTCCTTCTTCCTTTGTCTGATTTCTTGCTTTTCAGGATGCACTGATCCTGAGCTTGGAGGAAGTGATGCTTAAGTACCAGCCAGCTCTCTTGAGCCCCCTTACTCTCTAGAGCTCTCTCTCATGGGATTTATCCCAGCAATTCCTTGAAGAGCTCAAAGTTAGACCTCCTGAAGTCTAAGGTTTCAGCCCTACTTGTCATTTTGTGCATACTGCACTTAATGCTGAACTCTATCTTCTCATGATCACTGCAACCAAGTCTGCCCCCAACCTTAACGTCCTCCACCAGTCCCTCTTTTTTTGTCAGAACTAGGTCCAGTAGTACACCTCTCCACCACCTGAGTCAAAAAGTTCTCATCAACGCACTGGAGGAACCTCCTGTACTGTACATTCCTAGCAGTGTAGCCTTCCCAACAGATATCAGGGAACTTGAAGTCCCCCATGAGAACCAAGGCCTGCGATTGTGAGACGATTCTCACCCGTCTGTAGAAGGCCTCATCAACTTCCCCAGCCTGATCAGGTGGCCTGTAATAAACACCCACAACAGTGTCTCTCCTGTTACCCTGCCCCTTAATCCTTACCCACAAGCTCTCAACTTGCTCATCATCAGCCCCCAGGGAGAGCTCGATACATTCCAGTTGCTCTTTCACATAAAGAGCAACTCCCCCACCTCACCTCACTGGCCCATCTTTCCTAAAGAGAACATAGCCCTCCATGACAATGTTCCAGTCATGTGAGCTATCCCACCATGTCTCGGTAATTGCAATGAGATCATGGCCCTGTGACCACACACAGATCTCTAACTCCTCTTGTTTGTTCCCCATGCTGCGTGCATTAGTGTATAGGCGTTTCAGAGATGCCAATGAGTGTGTAGCTTTTTGTAGATGTAGTGGCAGGATAAAAAAAAAAGAAAAAGAACTCAATCAACAAATTTATTTTGAGAATCTCTACTGACAAGCTGTGAAATTTTGAAGTTATTTTTGCCACTGGTGAGTTTTAATTTTGCTAAGATAACAAAACCTGGGACAAAAGACAACCCTCAAAAAACTATTAACTGGGAGACTGAATGAGGGATCTAAATTAGGTGAGTGTGATTATATCCTGGAGATACTGCGCTCTCCCTATTATATGAAGAGTCTAATTAATTAGCTTAGACAACTTTTTGTCTGCTAGGACCTGATGAGATAAACACCACATCAAGTGATATGTTCAAGATTGCATAGGAAGTTTTTAACTGTTATCCAGATTTTGAGTCCAAAGCCAGATCTCTAATTATAAAATTAGCCTGGCCTCCACCTGCTGCTTTCCTTCCATTTGTATCCACTGCTGATGCATTGCACATTCCCATGTGATTCAGACAGCAAAGGAGTCATAAATTACAATGCAGCCAATAATGCTGCAATAGCTGAATACTGTTAAATCGGCAAAAACATCAGATTGAAGAATTTTGATAGAAAGGATTCATAATTCTTGAAGCGCAACCATGACCAGCTGGGAGAAAGGACTTGACTGCCATTTAAAACTTATTATACACCTTTATATTAAGACCCTATAAGCAGAGAACATTCTGTGTTTAATACAGCAGCAGATAAAGTTACCCCAGCAGGATTACAGGTATATTATGAGATTTATGTGTTACTCATTGCTGGGTTATGTTTCAGAGTGCTTGAAGCATAAAAACAAGAAAGACAATTTCTTGAAGGCCAACATTTAATTATAGACTTATCCAATAATCCATTATTGAACAGCCTCGTCAGATAGGCTCTGTCCAAAGGATTATACCTAACTGCACAATTTTTCATTGGATTTAGTTTTAAAGGCCAGCCAAAGGCTTTGGAAATTAATGCAGGACTAGAAGACTGTCAACAAAATGCTCGGATGTTGCCATGAAAGCATCAGTCTTTAGTAGGGTATAAATCTCAGTCAGTTGATGTGCTATGTACTTTATTTGCTGGAGGTTCCAGCAAGCAACTCCAGCTTTTCAGCAGAATGTTAAAAAGAAATTTAACAATCCTATCTATATCTCTCCAGCAAGGTCAGAAATATTTTATTTCTTTTAGGTAGCTGAAGAGCTGTAATTCATGTCCTCTTGAAAGAAAAGGAAAACAATACAAAAGCTTAGTCATTCTTATAACCCACTTGACATGAAAAGAGAACAAACTTTAGAAAATGAGTTGACCATAGTATTGCTTAGATCAAACTTACTGTTAATAAATGGGAAACAGTGAAAATAGTAAACAAGTCCTTTGTTGCATATAACACAATAGCATGGCAAAAAAACAAGAGTGGACAGAGAGTCAATGAGCAATACAACACTAGTCTAACCGTTTAATCTTCTTCTTTGAAGCAATTTCACAGCATACCCCTACGGTAAATGACAGAACTTCAGTTGCTGGGTAGTTGGCAACCAAATAAGAATCTGCCACTATATAAAACCAAACCAAATTTTTTTGAAGATCTGAAAATCTGCAAACCAAATAAAATATTTTTGAAAACATTGCAATGCCACTGTCCTTTGACAGATTTCCAGGACAATGAGCCAGGGCTTTCCAGAAATTAAGAATTTGCACGTTGATCTTCTTTTCTATTTTAAGCAGAGGGTAAGAGGGCTGCAGGAATATCTGGAATACTCTGTCTGCTCTCCCTGCTGGAGTCCCTGATTATTAAATGGTGCAGATGGATGCGTCATCACTAAAGTATCATCCTAACCCATTCTGAAGAAAGGTAGAGTAGAAATGTGACTTGGATGTCTCTCTTAGATGTAACATCTTGCAGATGCTCTCTTGGGTTTGGTACTTGCTAACATACCACCTCTCCCACAGGTCTGTTCAACTCATACATCAAAGCCAAGGCTCACAAATGTGAATGTACAAGATATACCAACTTCAGTGTGTTTGGATGACTGCAACTGAAATTGTATCAAAAGCCAGTGATGCTTCCTACCATGGGAGATGAAATACAGCTTGCCAAGTGGATGAAACGGAACAAAGGAAGCCCAAACGCTAATGTGGCTCTTCTGTAAGAAATTCTGCTTTTGACCTTAAGATAAGTCTGTCATTGGCACAACAGAGTGAACACATGTGATTAGTTTGATAGCATCAGCACAACAATATGTAAACAGTTTTGTCCTTCTGGGATCTAGAGTAATAAAAGCAAGAGTTTCATGCCCTGAAGCCTTTCATTGTTAGGAAATAGTCTGTTTGCACTTGTACATTGTATGCACTCGTTTATTTAGCTAAAGTTTGTTTGTTTTCTCCTCTATTCCTGAGAGTTCACATCTGTAAGAATATATGAGATTACTGATTTCTGTTGCATTAGGGAATTTCATTTAGTTTATCTTTCTGAGACAATAATAAAGCCACCTCTCAGGCCCAATAAAGATCTATGAATATTATTCAATAATAAAGTCATTATTACAAGTATTGCACTAATTTTGCATTTGGGAAGTTATATTCTACTGCCTAAAATTACTTTACAAGGTTCAAAAGTGAAAGAAATCCTCAGTCCCTAAACTTTTGCTCTCTGGTGTTGTAAAATTCTATTCTGAACGTTGCTTACTGTTTATAGACACTTTCTGGGACTAAAAAGTCCACAAGAACTTCTAATGATACCAGATTAGACCCTGAGATGCAATGTAAGGGCACACATATTTTCAGTGGAGTTTGTACTGAAATCCCAGGATTTTGAACAGATTCATAGTCACGATTTGAAGTTGTATCCAAACTTGAAAAATGCCTGAGTCCAAATTTAGGTTAATGTTGCCAAGTATGTTAGAAATGCTCTGAAAACAGCTTGTTTTGAGGTATATCTGTTTTTAAAAGTAGACTTTGGGTTGATAACTCACAGAATATTAATTTTCTAGAGCACAAACCCACTGTTATACTTATTTTGACCCAAACCCATGTTCTAAACTCTAGTCAAGCAGACAATTAAATACAGCCTCCTTGCCCTGGCTGAGTACAGAAATATCTTTTAAAGTTTGTTTCAGCAAAAGCAAAGACTTGGAGAGGTCCCTGCTCTTTTTTCTGTAACTCTGTTTTGCTGAAGGCAACGTTGTCAACTAATGATGTGAAATGGTGACATCTGACAGGCTGAATGTCAGTGTCAAAGCATGGAGCCTGACCCGGACTTGCAAAGGGAGGCTCATTACAAGCACACTTAGCCAGCCTTTCAATCTTCAGTATTGCTTGGCATGATTCATATTTCAAACCAGAATAAGTAAATACCCCTCTACCAGTCTCCCATGAGTCATTCTACAGGGTTGAAGTGTTAAACTGTGCAGTTTGGACAGCTCTGTTTTGAGTTTGTTCAGTATTTGTTTAACCTGTACTGCCAGAAACACTATAAATCCATCTTGTTCAATTTCATATGTCCTTTTTCATTTACTAAGCCTCCTAAAGGTCAATACAGGCATACTCCTCCCTGAAAGGATTGCCCTTTCTTACCCTGCACATCCAGGATGGGAGATGAGATGAGATATGGGAACAGCAAAAGGCATCAGGAAATCCAACTTGGAAGAATAGCCAAGACTAACACACCTGTTAAAGTATGTGTTCCGGTTATTTTTCAGTAGCACATCCACTGAAAATACAAAAACCATGTTTCACATCATCCTTGTTAACTAGGTGGACATGTTACAATAACACTGCATCAACGGAAATGATAGTTAAGGCAATTAAACTCAAACTGACAGGAAATTGGTTAAACATGCTATCTGTAATAATCCAGCTTCAGTAGGTGGATGAAGAGGAAGTCAAGCTATCAGTTTGCTGGTAAACTGTATTGAGTTTGCACATGACGAAGCAGACTATGGGCACCTACATCTAGGAATGAGAGCACCAAGCCCTCTGAATCCAGGTCAGGCACTGAACACTAGCTCTTCCTGGGAACGGGAGTCCCACAGAAAACTTCTGTGATTATATTTGTAACACAGCAGGATGCGTATTGGGTGTAAAGGTTAAATAATACTTGTGGTTCAAAATCCCTAAAGCAAAGCTGGGCAATCTTTGCAGCAGGGCCTTCTGCAATCCTCAGGTCCTAGGGCCTCTTAAAAGTTGACCAGAAAACTTCACCATTTTTTCTCTGATACCTATTGGCTATGAAGGTGATATCTGTTAGAACACAGTACAATAGAAATATCTATTATAAGTGAAAAATCAACTAGTTTTTAGAATTTTAAAACATTTTTTTAATATCTTCCTTGTATCAAGAAAAAAATTTCCAAGAATCAAATCTTTTCCGGAACAAAAAATCCAACATTATTACCAATAGCAATTACAGAAACTTTCAAAAGTATGCTTTATGTTAGTGTAACTAAGCAGAGAATCAGTTCCTTGGATTCTGACATAAACAGTGCTTTAAAGTGTACACTATTAGGAAATTAGAAGTCTGCAGAAGGATTTGCCTAGAAGCTGTTTGTTCTTAGAACAGATTTAATAGACAGACAGAAGCCTCATGCATAGCAATGTATGAATAGTAAAGTAACATTTTGTTTCGTTAAAAATTACCTTGTCATAGTATTTAGAGATTTGTTCCAGATTATTTTGCAATAAATCTAGGAATTCCATTTTGGAAACCAAAGTAACCTTCAAATGAGATGAAGTATATATGCTTATTGCCAAAACTAGCTTGCAGGAACACTTCTTCAGGACTAGCTCATTTTTCACAAGATGTTCCTAATACAAAAGTGCTTACTATGCTAGATATTAGTGTCTTTGTTTCAAAATAATGTGCTATTTAAATTTTTGGCTTTGTATGCCTTTTTGATGGTGAACTATTCATAAACCAGATTTTTTTCTGTCAATCAGCTCAAGTGAAAGAGGAAAAAAAACAAGATCACAGAAATCCTTTGTTTGCTGTGGCTACTCTAGAAGAATAAAAGAATGATGCTTTGCAATCCCAGAATTGTTGGTAGGTTATTGTAGACCACAGTACTTACAGAACTTCATGGTAACTCGGCTATCTCTGCTAATTCACATCAGTTTTTTTAAAAGAAATGGGTGGAAGAACGGAAAACCCAAATTGGCTTTGAGAAACTAGAATCTGGAGAAGTTCACTTTTCTGATTGGTTTTAGAGATCCTCTCACCGTTTCTTCCCTATGCTTTCATCAAAGGGCAAGTTATCATAATTCCTTCCATGATGTTAGACAAGTGTCTTAATTCCTTTCTGGCTCAATTTCTTATATATGAAATAATAATTAATAGATTTGTCTTTCATATATATTTAAAAGTAGACTCTGGGACAGAGAATCCACATTTTTCTGAGCATCAGGAGAAAAAGGCCCCCAACTTGAAGCTGTTCTCATAAGAGGAATAGAAAGTAGCAGCAGCTACATAGATGACATTTTATGATAAATTATTTTTTAATGAGTTAGGTATGACATTTTGGGGGTATTTGGAATGCTCTTTTGCCTAATGTAGATTATCCAAATGCATAGAATGGTAAATAAAGTGAAAGTACAGATCACACTAAACATTAAATGGAAAACACCAAAGTGTGCTCCTTCAAGTATTCAGGCAAATATACTTAGCAAAACTAAAAAATAAGCACTATTACAGTGCATACAGACGCATACACACACATCACACAGTTGTACAATAAAACAACAAAATAACATACAACTTTAGAGAAGAAAATCCATTTTGTTCCCCAAATAAGTTCACACACAATTTTTTCTCCTATTTTATGCAACCGAAACCTATTTATACCACACTAGTAGCATGTGTAATTTTGGAAGCGTGCAGGGCAGTTGTCAGACGGTTTTGACATTTGCTTCAGCCTAAAAAGTTTTCCTCACATTCGTCCCTGTTAAAAAAAGAATGATTCCTTGGACTCCTGAAAAGGAGCCCGTCCCTCAGCAAATTCCTTCTTTACCAACTTGTTTAAACATGCACCCTTACAATTTGATAAGAGTACAGCACTTGATAAGATGCTCGCATGAGTGATCAGCAAGCGAAGAGAGTTAGTTGTGCGTGTAAACAGCTATCAGGCTAAAAAGATCTCCCCAGACTTTCTTTCAGAAATTCCTTTGCTGTGATCCGAAGTTGAATTTAGCTTCGGTAAAGCTGCGGATAGCCAGTTCTTTTCCATCCCAAATGAATATTTGACTCACGGGGAGCAGTTCAAATTATCACTAGGCAGAGGGAACCTCACGACACGGGGCGTAAGGGGGCCGGGCCTGGAGAGGGCAAGGGGGTGGGGGGATGTGGAATTTGAATGGCTCCAAACCCATCTCATATAAAACTGTAAAAATAGAAAAAAAAAAAACTGGCTCTGGTTAACAAAAATGGCAGAAGCAACAGAGTTAATCTTGGCATCCTTCTAACACAATTGCTGTTTTGTTTGACTCTGGAAAACCCCAAAGACAAAATAAACCTGGAGAAAATCTAAGTAGGGCCTCAAAATCTGGTCTACCTCTGCAGGAGCGAGACATTTCCTTACTGCTGCTTTTTATCGATAGCATGTCCATTGACCCCCTTTATGTGAAGCAAAATACAGCAGTGTAGTAAAAAATATCCCCTGACATAAAGTAATTATAATTTTAGTCTAGGAAAAAGAGTGAGAAGCTGAAGAATGAGAGCATCTCCATCCTTTCTCTCAAAAAAAAATCAACAGGCCAGGTTAAAGGAAACCTGGATACTGTGACCGATTGCCAAAAAAAACTGCCTTGCCAGTGATGCAGGAGTTGCTGTAATACGGAAGCCTAAGGAGACTGCTACAGGGCCCTCAATTAAATTGAAGCTGGAGTTACTGTTTCCTCTGGAAATATCCCTGGAACAGAAAGGGACAAAAAGGGGCATAAAGCCATTGTAGTCTTCGCACTTCCAGACCTGGAAAGTCTGTTTCGTTTAGCGTTACAGCTTAAAATCTTACCCAGGCATATTAGAGTGAGGGAATGCAGGGAGAGGAGAAAACTAGAAAAGAAATTCATGCATTCAATCTGACAAGCAGTAGCTGATGAGATGGCTGAGTCCAAAGGCAAAAGAGTACTTGCAAATGCAGACTTGAAGTTGAAAAACTTTGCATGACCTACCACCCAAATATTTAACCCCCCCAAATAAATAAATAAATAAAGCATTTAAAAACTGCCTCAGATATTATTTCAGGCCCAAAATAGCACATAAATACTGTATAGTGGGTTTGGTTTTAATGCAACTCAATTAAAGTAGTCGTAAAAATACATTTACATATGTTCAGTAATTAATGCCATAAAGTATTCACACACAGACAATAGTGGGACTATAATTATGTCTCTCCCAGTCTGTCTGTGTAACTATTTTTACCATGTGACCTTTTCTTTTTTTTTCTCAACAATCAAAAGTTTTGCTTTTAAGAGTTCCAATCACAACTTATATTATTATGCCAAGATTTTCCAATAGCTGTAAGGCTAATTATCCTAGTATTCAGTTCTAATGCTTTTAGTTCTTTTGTTAAGAGTGCTGTACATATGAATCAAATTATACAAACTAGTTGCCTTCTGTTTCTATACTGACTGGTTAGGATGACTGAAGCAAACGATCATTTCACTTTAATTCCCTATTTTCTACCCCATGTTGTGCATGGTGTTAGATGGTTTATTTAAAATATCTTTTTTTTAGTAAATAGAATTACCTCAGAAGACCTGATTAGAGAAGGATATAGAAAGAGGCACATAAAAATCTAACAGAAAACTTCCTATGCAAAAAGCAGATAGAAGGTTGTTTGATATTTGGCATGTACGTTCAGTATGACCCATGTTGGACTTCAGAAATTTTTGGCATAAGGGGAAAGACTATTAAGAACTGCAGTGCAATTACTACATTTCTATGACCTTGTATTGTTAAGTGTTAATTATTTACTGTAATATATCTTGTTGGAATTAAGCATTCATCGCTACAGAGCTGTGGTCTTACAGAAGGTCTTTAGGGACACATTTTCTACTAGTGCCTAATCCCATTCCTCATCACTGGAAGGAGTTGCTCTAACGTAGGTTTTTGTCAGCTGCAACAGACATGTGATATTAAACTGCTTTTCTTTGACTACAAGGTTTTATTACAATTCTGACTGGATTTAGCTGATGGAAAGTAATCAAGCTACTGTAGTAAATGCAAAACTGTCCCTAGCATGTAAGTATTAATATCCACTGTACCACTGCAGAACCTCTTTTGCTTTATCCTTTAATTCATCCAATTCTTTTTGGCTTGTGCTGGTGAGAATTTTCCTGGCTCTTTATGGATCATTTAGGAGGAAATGTTGAATTCTGCTGGAGTCTGGAGCCAGAGTATTTTGGCTCTCTGCTCTTGAACTGTAGGAAAGGAGATTCATTGCCACAGCCTTAGCATGAGCCCATATCTCCTTGGCATCAAGCACCTTCCCAGTGTTATTCCAGGCTGCAGCCTGCATTACCACCCGCATTTCTCTGAGCCTGGGGTATGCCTCTCTATTGTGGCAACGTTGCTAAGATTAATTGATTTGCAAATACAGTCTGTCTACAAAAATCAGGAGACCACTATTCCTGATATAAGCCCAGAACTGCCAACTGATCTTGCATTTCAAGCTTAGTAGGAATGTTTTATGCTTTATGGTTGTCGCAGAATTAAATGCACTGTGAAAAGCTGACTATTGCATTGTGTATATGATTGCTACTGTAATGCTGCTGTAGAAATACGTAGTGAACATAACAATTATATACATTTCAAAGGATCTTCATTAAAATTCTGTGATAAAGGATGTTTAGACCACTTTTTTAAGGGATAATGCTTAATAAATATTGTTGGACACATGGGAAAAAATCAAATTTCCAATCTGGTGTTTATTATGCTTCCAGATCTACAGTGGTCAAAACAGGACTCACAGAGGTGTGTAAGAAGACCTATAATTTGGGAACTAAAATACCAACTCAGAAGTATGTAGCATTATGGCAAATCAGAAGTTTTTTTGAATGTCAGAAAACACAGGGCTCTATTTTATAAAAGAATGAAAGTACTAGAAGAAATTATGTCTGCAAAGAAAGAAAAAGGCCAACTCCAGAGCAGGCATGTCACGTTAGAACCAAAAATGAAGCATAATTCTCAGTATTTCTATCTACCCATTTTTCTTTTGTCATCTTTCCATGTATATTTGACTTTCCCTGAGGCCTTAAACATCTGGCAAGATTCTTAAAAGCTTTAATGAGTCAGAAAAGTACAGAAGACATTTGCAACTTGTAAAAGCATCCTCTTGATGCAAATTGATGGCATCTTTGTAGTCAGTCTGCTAACTGGCTTGTATTCAACAACAGGCTATTTATTTAGACAGAATTCCCCACTGTGGATTTTGTTATTCCAACAATAATAGGAATGTGAGTGTCTAACATTAAATGTATATCTCTCTATATTACATATATATGCAAACCCAGTTTCCTTTAACTGTCCTGTAGCACAAGCAGACATTAGACTAGATCTTCAGCTGATAAAAAATGGTGTATCTGTCTCTGCTGATTTCTATGAGGATCTTCACTGAAGACTTTCTATGTTTAAAATTCACAGAAACTTCACTTGATTTCAGTGGACTTAATCTGAAAATCATGCCAACCAAAACCAATCAGAATATGTTACAGATTTTCTGACTTTCTCTGGAAGATAAAAATTAAGTAAAAAATTAATAACCTTTGTATATTTAGGGGCACCAGATTATTCTTAATTTCTCTTCAAAATACGTGACATTTCTTACCATTTTGTGACCATGGGAGATGATAAAGCTTATGTGGAAATAAACATGGAACCATAGACTCAAATCTGAATGCCTGCAGCCTTTGGAGTAGGGAGAAGAAAGAGAATTGACCAGGTGCCCTGAAGTCTGGAATTTCTTCATATTTCAATGTCTACTAAATGTTAATGTTACGGACATATTGTTGGATGCAGCTTCCCCAATTTTTTATGTGATAGAAATATAATCTCTTTCTATGATATATATACCATTATAACTTCAAGTACCATGGAACCATGTTGGTGACATGCAATAGGTTTGGGATATTTTAAACTGGCCATATATCCCCTCTTCTGGGGTGAACTAGGCTCAAGCAGCGGTTAGTGACATATTTTCTGTATTGCACTAGAATGAACTAGAAGCCTCTTAGATTTTAAAGTATATACTTATACACACCCTAGTTATCACACCTCTTTTATATGTATAACTATTATTATTTTTTCATGAGTAATTACTGTGAGTGATACTCTCCACTGATGAAATCTGTGTAATGAATGTCATTTCTATGTAACTAACATTACTGTATTTTGTTTATCAGTTTCCTTCTCTGCAACTATTGTAAAAAGTAGATTTTTTTGATAGGTAATATCTCTGCAACTGTGGACATATTAGGTTTCCAAAGAGTTCACAGAATTTGAAGATAATACCCTTAAGAATATACGCCCACTATATGAAGCAAATTTAAAAATGATGCCAAAAGAAACTACTAAGTGATAATAGAATATCAACATGTATAAGAAAATAGAGAATTATAAGATCTGTAGATTAGAGTCCCTTATAGCAATTGTGTCAAATCCACACCAAAACCATCAGCTGTTTACGCCTGCAGAGAAGATATACTGAAAGATGACTAAATACAATCAACGGTAACTTGGTTAACATGGTAAAATAATAATCTCAAATATACCTTTTCTCTTGAGAATAATTTTGTTAGATGTTGAAGGGTGAAGTCAAGTACTGCAAAATTTATGCAAGAAAGGAAACAAAATAGTATCCATAGTCCTGACTTCTGCAAGTCAGTAACTTCTGGCTGCATCTGTTTCTTAATCAATAATTGAAATCAATAACTGAAAACACTATTTATCTGAATATTAATAACCCTTTAATATTCTTATTTTTTACATTATTAGTTTTTTAACAACTTCTTAGGTTAAGAACTGGGTAGAGACTGCCCATTTTTAAAGGATGAAGGACCATGGTGAGTGTTTGTGGGAACAGGGAAGGTGATGGCGAATTAGGTGTGCATTCCTACAGCCTAAATGGGTTGTGGAGACGTATTCTACCTCCAAGAAGAGAGGAGTGTTTAAATTTGTCAGAGTACCACAGAATCATTTAGGTTGGAAGAGACCTCTTGAGAATCACCTAGTCTAACCCTCTTGCTTATTCCTCAGCCTTTTTATCTAGAGCCAAGATCTTCATTTAAAAGTCCTGCATTAACAGTGCTCTTTTCTCAATAACTGCTAAGAGGTGGAGAGGCAGAACTGGAAATGGAGGGAAAAGCTGGATAAGTAACTTGAATCTGAAGCACTGCTGGGAGCAGGGGAAAAGACATGTGCATAAGGTTTTATTATACATGGAAGTAACTTTGCAATTTTCCCCAGCAGTCCTCCCAAGAGAACAATTTGCTTATTTTCTAAAGCAATTTTTTTAAACATTGTTTCTTAATTTATGTGTAGTTTTTTTCCTCTCCAATAAAATATTTTATAAGTTTGGTAAGTCCATGGACTGTATTTATCATCCAATATATGCACGCTATATGTTACATTAGGGCACAACACTGCACCCAAATTTTACAAAACACTGGCCAGCTGATGCACATCCTGTCGCGTGCAATTGCTTATTCATTTAGGAGGAAACTGGAGCCTGTGGGCTTTTGATTCGTAATTCCCATTTTGATACTTACAAAATTCTTCTTCCAGTCATACAGTGCACATTTTTCTGATTTAAAAAGATGTTTTCAGAGGTAGGTCATAGTTTTCATGTCCCCTTTGCATGAGTTAAAATGTTCAAGCTGGGACCCAAATACTAAAAGTTGTTAAGTGTCTGAAGCAAGATGTTGAGAACTCTTAAATTACTACTCTATCAAGATAGATTAAACGGTAAACAGCACTCGAGCAATCAAAACTCGATTTCAAGTTTCCTTTTAAAGAATAAAAGGTCCCCAGAAAGCATTTCTGCAGTTCCTCTTCATCCAATTTTCCTTTGCAATTCAAAAGCAAATATGACTTGTTTGTTATAACAAAACCGAGGTGGAGGTGAACCAAAGATCCACTCTTAAATGGCAGTCATTGAACATACAAACCATGAATTATGCAGTGAACTTTATCTGATCCCGTCCAAGGAGGGGACCTAAACCGTTGCAATATTAATGTCACATTGCCCCTCCTGCCTCAATATAGTAGAACTGACATAAACCAGCTTGGAACGAACTCCTATTAGATGTTAACAATTTGCCATGCAGGGTTAGATTCATGTCAGATAAACTCAGAGTTAAAACATCGCATTTACTTGGTACCTTGTTTCCCAGAAAAAAAAGGAAGTTAGGAAAAAGCCACAGAAATCCAATCTGTGAAACATTAGGGGAGTCTGAAGAAATTCCTCTTTCCCCCAAGTGTGTTCTCCTGTTTTATATGTCTGAAAAAGGGATGCATACATTTGTGGCGAAAGGGTTCAAGATATCTCAGTGAATAACAGGAGGGGGGGAACAGGAATACACAGCATATTCATCGGAAAAGGCCTGCCTATTTTATATATATATAGACATATAGATATATCTATATACGTATACCCACATTTTGAAGCTAATATTTCATGTATTTTAATGTTCTGAAGACATTTCCATTAGTATCGTGAAGTAAAACTGAGACACCAGAGTTAGTAACTCTACCTTTTACACAACCCCACATAAGTACTGTTCACAGTTTTACCAGCAATAAAGGTCCCCTTTCTGTCTTCATAAGGCAGATTTTATTACTTAGCTCCCCTTGTCCCTCATTTCACACCAACCTCAAAATCTGCTTGCTCTTTTCTCTGCAGATTAAGGTGGCAAAGTATTAATGCATGGGGCTAGCACATGGTCCCTAATGTGTTGGTAGTTCTTGTTGATGCAAAAGCAAAATCATAATACTGGTTTATTCTTGCATTGAATACAGAAGATACTTCACTCAACAGATGGCTTTTTAGAGTTGCGGTATACAAACAAGGAGAGGATGGGACAAAATACGTGTCCTTCCAAAAAGAGTAAGGATGGAGATAGTCCCATAATTGATTATGTTAATTTATGAGTAATCTATTTAAAGGTTTACAATGTAGCCCTTATGAAATGAAAGCAAGTGGATCTACATCAGGTTTCTCAAGCTGATCCTCTAGGATTCTGGCCACTTCTTTTATGCTGAACTTTCTTATTTCTTATTAATTTCAGTGGGAATTGAGCCCTCTGCAGAACTTAGTCTTCTTATACCTCTGGGTTTCAAGTTATGTTACAAACTAGCTACCACTAAAATGGAGCCGTTTCTATGAGACATATCAAAATGAGTCTTTGTCTAGTATAAACCTCCTGGTCTTTGCATACAATCCAAAGAAGAGGCTGAAATGTATGCTGAAATTTATCTCCTTCAACTCAGACTCTCTTCTTGTATTCTCTTATTCTCATCTTGCCCTTTTTTCCTTCTACTCTGGTTTCTTTTCCCCCACTTTGTCACCTCTTAAACATGCTCTGTTTTCTTACTGCTGGGAGACAGTTTACATATCATTCTGCCATTTCACAGACACTGATGCTATTTGTGATTCAGATGACTTCAGAAACCATTGAAAGAAGCGGTGATATCCACTAGAGTGTTGGTGACACTTTTAAAACATGAGGTTTTGCCTAATAAAACCACCAAGTTTAAGTTGCCATTTTAAGAAGGTTAAATCAGACTAACTAACAGATTCTTCTGAATTACACTTAATTTGATTTAACTCATTAGATGAAATCTTTTAAATAGTTTGAATTCAACCGTCTAAATTTTAAAAACATAGCCACATATTTTGTGTCAGTGATAAAACAAAATATGTGGTGCCCTGAGGACTGGAAGAAAGCCAATGTCACTCCAGTCTTCAAAAGGGGCAACTGACCTGGGATGACACGGGAAACTACAGCCAGTCAGCCTCACGTCCATCCCCTGGAAAGATGATGAACAGCTTGTTCGGGGTATCATCTCCAAGCATCTAGAGGAAAAGAAGGTTATCAGAAGTAGTCAACATGGATTCACCAAGGGGGAGTCATGTCTGACTAATCTGATAGACTTCTATGATGGCGTGACTGGATGGGTGGATGAGGAAGAGGGCAGTGGATGTTGTCCTACCTTGACTTCAGCAAGGCTTTCAACACTGTCTCCTACATCATCTTCATAGGCAAGCTTAGGAAGTGTGGGGTTAGATGAATGGACAGTGGGGTGGATTGAACGGTGGTTGACAGATAGTACTGGATTCAGTCCTGTTCAATATATTCATCAATGACCTGGATGAAGGGATAGAGTGTACCATCAGCAAGTTTGCTGGTGACAACAAAATGGAACGGTGTGGATGACACACCAGAAGGCTGTGCTGCCATTCAGCCTGACCTGGACAGGCTGGAGAGTTGGGCAGAGAGAAATCTTATGAAATTCAACAAAGGCAAGTGTAGGGTACTGCATCTGGGGAGGAATAACCCCATGCATCAGTACAGGTTTGAGGGCTGACCTTCCTGGAGAGCAGCTGTGAGGAAAGGGACCTGGGAGTCCTGGTGGCCCAACAGGATGACCATGAGCCCGCAATGTGCCCTGGTGGCCAAAGAAGGCCAATGGCATCCTGGGGTGCATCAAGAAGAGTGTGGCCAGCAGGTCGAGGGAGGTCATCCTCCCCCTCTACTCTGCCCTGGTGAAGCTGTTATCTGGAGTATTGCGTCCGGTTCTGGGCCCTCCAGTTCAAGAAAGGCAGGGGAACTGCTGGAGAGGGTCCAGCAAAGGGCTACTAAGATCATTAGGGGATTGGAATATCTTTCTTATGAGGAAATGCTGAAGGACTTGGGTCCTTTTTAGTCTAGAGAAGAGAAGACTGACAGGGGAACTTATCAATGCTTATAAATACTTACAGGAAGGGTGCCAGGAGGATGGGACCAGTCTTTATTCAGTGGTGCCAGTGATAGGACTAGAGGTAACGGGCATAAACTTGAGCATAGGGAGTTCCATCTTAACGTGAGGAGGAAAACTTTTTTACTTTGAGGGTGGCAGAGCACTGGCACAGGCTGCCCAGAGAGGGTGGTGGAGTCTCCAAATCCAGAGACATTCGAAACCCTCTTGGACGCTGTCCTTGTTGCAACCTGCTGTAGGTGACCCTGCTCTGGCAGGGGGGCTGGACTAGATGACATCTCCAGAGGAGAGCCAACGAGATGATCTGAGGGATGGAGCACCTCTTCTATGAGGAGAGGCTGAGAGAGTTGGGGCTGTTCAACCTGGAGAAGAGAAGGCTCCGAGGAGATCTTATTGCGGCCCCTTCCAGTACCCTAAAGGGGCCTACAAGGAGAGCTGGGGAAGGGACTTTTCTACACGGGCATGTAGTGATAGGACGAGGGGAGAATGGCTTTAAGCTGGAAAGAGGCAGGTTTAGATTAAACATTAGGAAGAAGTTTTTCACTTTAAGGGTGGTAAGGCACTGGAACAGGTTGCCCAGAGAGGTCTGTTGAAGCCCCGTCCCTCGAGGTGTTCAAGGCCAGGCTGGATGTGGCCTTGGGCAACCTGGTCCTAGTGGGAGGTTGTCCCTGCCTGTGGCAGGGGGCGGTTGGAACGAGATGATCTTCAAGGTCTCTTCTCCAACCTAAACCATTCTATGATTCTATGATCTCCAGAGGTCCCTTCCAACCCTGACCATTCTGTTGATTCTGTGATTCTGTGTAATTACTTATTTAATAGCATGACAAAAAAAACTATCTCATAGAAGAACATGCAACCACAAAAATTAAGCAAAATGAGGATTTTTCCTGTGTGGTGATACAGTAGTGGTTCCCTCTCATGCCTCTGAATCTGATTGAAGAAGTGCTATAGTCAATAAAGTCTTGAATTCAATGGTTTCAAGATCAAACCTAGTAAGAGAAACTTCACTGTTCCCTGAATATTCAAGAATGTTTAATCTACACAACTTGAAGACTCAGTTTCAATATAACTCATGTTAAAATTATCATGTATTACATATACTGGCAAGGACTGGTATATTTAATACCAGCAAACCACCCCCAATTTATTAAAGAAACAGGACAAAATCGTAACTGAATTTGCTTTGCAGCTACTAAAATCACAATCCAAACGAAGCCCCAATTTGAATTAATATATCTCCCTATCCATTGATTACGTATAACAGTAAATTCTCAACATCATTCAGATGAGGGGATTTAACTTCTTGTCATGGTTTAACCCCAGCTGGCAACTAGAACCACTCAGACCCTTGCTCACTCCTCCCTACTTTCTCCCCGAGAAGGGTGGAGGGAAGTCAAAAGAAAAAAAAGGGGGGGAAAGGGAGGAAAAAAACCCTCATGGGTTGAGATAAAGACGGTTTAATAGAAACAATAACCAGGAAGGAAAAATAGCAATAATAATAGCAACAGTAATAATAATGACACAGGATAAGTCCCACCGCCCAGTGAATTGGCACCATCCTGAGCAGTGATCATGGATTCTTGCCCCCTGATTAACACCCATTTATATACTGGGCAGGATGTCCATCGTATGGAATATTTCATTGGCCATTCCGTCTTTCTGTCTATGCTTCTATGGGAAGCTGAAAGAAGTCCTTTAATAGTGTAAACATCTCTTAACAACAACTAAAACCAATAGGTATTATTGACATTCCCTTCACAACAATCACTAGAAAGAAATTAACTCTTTCCCAGATGAAACCAGGAGACTTCTTATTTCTTTTAAGGTTATTTTTTCATATTTGTTATGCATCAGTTTTGTATTCCACATCATCTCTCACCATCAGCCTATTTACCATACCAGCAAATACAAATTCAGAACAGCTGTTGTTTCTTTTAACCGTCTAGGTCATTGCTGAAGGAAAAGCTCACAAGAACAGTTGAGTTCCCATGTTCTGTGCTAGCTTGAACTAAACATGATTTGGAAAATGAAATGTGAAAAACCACATATGACAAGCAGTCTACAAGTTAGCAGGCATTTAGTAAAAAGTATAAACATGGAGCAGTGCTTTTGTGAAAAACAGAGATGTTAATGCCAGACCACTTTCTTTTCCTCTGAAACAGAAAACAAAAGCATTATTATGCAGACAAAAAAAAGAGTAAGGTTTATTTACAGAGGTTCTTCTACCTCACACTTCATCCAGTTCCGCTGCAATCTTCATCTTATTACAAGGAGCTTGATTAGAATACGGGGCAAAAATTTTCCATAATTGAGCTATTCAATGAGAACTGGATATTTAGACTTAACGTGGTGCATCAGAAAAACATTCCTGGAGAAAATGCAAAGACATGATGAAGAAACTCTTACAGGACCAATCCTCTGTCACCATTTTCTTTTCTGTTGTAGGACAAGTGTCCTTTCTCCGCTGATTTTCCTTTAATTCAAGACCTTAATCCTTGAACAGTTCCAGGAAACTGAGTATTGTTTCAGTAGCCCACTGACCAATAAGCTTTTGAGAGAAAATGTGCAAAGAAGGACAAGAAAAGAAGAAAGGTAATAAACATGTCTAATAAGAAGAAAGAGTTAATCACTAAACTGTGCAATTATGCCATGGCACAAGATCAAAGGAACTCAACATGGTTGACAAGTTTATCTGTCTTGGTAGCATTCTTTCCAAACAGCAGAAAATGATGGTGAAATATTTCTCTGCATTTCTGAAGAGAGTTCAGCCTTTGGTCATTTGTAAACTTATGTTTGTGGTTTTGCTGTGGATGAGAATGCTATAATCTACTGCTCTTCTATAGTTAACCCATGTCTGCAATTTGTCAGTACTGTCCGTGCATGAAACACTGTTAAAAACCTCATGTGGCTATATTAAAGAGCATGTATACTGTTTGCAGAAAATCACCTCTGTATTACCCTCAAAAAGTATCTCATTTGCAGTGGGCTAGGTAAAAAACCAGAGATATGAAAATTCGGGATCCTTGAGCAGAATTTTTTTTGGCAAATTTCTGTATAGCAAAAGCACACCTTTCGGCTAATGAAAGCACTTTTAGAATACCCTGAAAATCCTTCTGTAAAAGCTTTGAAAAACCCCTGTTAGTAAATGGGAGGAAAAAAAATTCAATTAAACAAAATCAAGAGGTAAACTGGTTGCAACGCTCGCCCATAGATTTTGTGTTAACCCAGTGAACAACCAAACAGAGAGAGGAAGAGTGGAAAGAATAAACTACTGTCTTCAAAACAGCCAAAATTCAGAAAGCCTTCTGGCTTGTAACAATATATATTCCTCACAAATTCAATGACGATTGAAGTAAATAGACATATTAAGCTCAAAAATGGTGATGACTGACTATGATGGATATCCACATAGAAATGGACAAGACAGTAATTGCATTCTGATTACACCATTATCTTTTCATTTTTTTAGAACAAAAAAAGGGACAACAAATAGTATAACAGAATACATAACAGAAGTGGGAGGATGGTATAACAGTTAGAAGTAAAGAAAATTAATTAATTCATATATCACATACTGCTGTTAATTTTTCTCTTTTTTTTTCCCCCCCCCGCAGTTCACCCTTCTATTGCATTTACCACACCACCATCTTTAGAATTAGGCTTATTACCGGTTCTTATTTACAGCTGTACCCTATAGCACGAACGCAGTTTCAGTGCTATAATCCTTTTATCGCTCTTCTGGCAGGCCATATCTAGTTTATCCCCCTTTGCCCCAGACATGCCAGCTGTGCCAGCTGCCTGCAATTTTAATGTGAGCTGTCAGAAACAGGGACCTTGGGCCATTAATTATTTTGTGAGGAGTTTCATTGTTGATCCATTAGAAGACCAAGTATTTGTGAGTTTAGCATCTCCCAGGGAGCTCACACAAGACCCACTTTCCAGCACAGCTGTACGTAAGGCAGCTCCCAAACGCAGGCAATTCAAAATCACCTGCTGCACTGCTTTCTCCCATTAAGGAATTCTGTATCTGCTGGGTGCAGCCTCTGGGATACACAGTAAGAACAGGGCAGGGTTTCATATGGAACGTGCATAGTACATATTGGCATGCTTTAGATTTTTCTTCCCCTCACTCTAGGTGTGTAGGTCTACATATTAGGTCTGTGTTGTTCCAAGGTGCAGACGTGTAATTGGTTTTGAGTGTGGCTTGTTTGACATTAGTAATGACTCTTGTAGGAGGGCTTTGGGGTCTGCTGAACAAACAGCTGCAACAAGCTACTCGGCTCCATTACAAGCAAGAACATGAACTGTCAGAATACTCAAAAACTCTGTGAGGATACAGAGAACCACTTGTTCGTATAACAGACTGGTCTAACAAGATAAGCCATGGGGAAGGGAATATAACTGCTATGGTCCTTGTAAAATCCAAACCCATTATTTTCCACTAATTTCTGTTGTTTCCATTTGTTTTCTCACTTGCAGCAGGAAAACTGGATTTGTTTAGTGTTTCTTCTTTTTTATTAAATGAATTCCTCAGCTGAGTTTTCTGATTTTTTTTTCATCCTTATTGATAACATTTCTTTCTACTGCAGAAGAAATAGAAGTATTGTATTTCTTGCTTAGTCCGTGGAAATCCTGTTTAAAAGTCTCCTATTTAGGGTTCCATTAAAATGAACAAAAATAAACCCACCTCTCACCGAGGGCTCTAAATGGGGAGTCAGACACCAAGTAACAGGTGAGAAAATAGCCAAACCGGGGAAGGAAGTGGGAGGACGCCAGCTATCAGCACAGGTGGTGCTTCATAAATTGTCACAGACAGCTTAGTAATAAGGAGACAGGATCAAGTACAGACTATCTTCTGGTTTGTGTTTCAGCAGAATAATTAAAAAAAATAAATAAATCTCTTCTCCAGGATGTTCAATAATAATGTTTTAGTGGTGAGCATTCTTTTCCTTAAGACCCGTGGGCTCCTGCTCTGTTGCACAATCAAAACCAATGATTTTTCATGCCATAATTTTTATGCATTGGTAGCTATAGTCTGTTTCTTTTTCTAGGGTTAGCTAGAAAATCAATCTTAAGTATTATAAACAGCATTACAATATTTGTATCTAGCTTAATTTGGAACAAAAAAAAATTAAATAAAGAAATTGAGATGTGGTGGAATGAATCAACATTCTACCATCCCCAAGTACCAAAAATTCTACTTTCCCAAGTACCAAAAGTTTTACACCTGAGTCATTTATATGGGACATAGAGCCAAGTTCATGTCCTAGTCTGACAGACAGGACACTCTTTCTAGGTAAGTGATTTAAATTCTGGGCTATAGGGTTAGTATATGTGGTTCTCTTATTCCTGTTGAAGGAGTCTTCTTGTATAAATTCATTTACATTACAGTCATGTCAGCTTTTTGCGAAGAAACCACATAATATCAAAAAGTCATGACTATGTCTGTTATCTGCTAAATATACCAATAATAATAAGAAGAACAACAATAATAAAACTTTACTATCTCCTGTCTGGTTTTACTAAATATGTATGTGTCAAACACTGTCTTTTTATAGTAGTCAAAAGTTCTCCTGTAATACTGTTGAGCGATGACTGACAAGCTTATCTTTTACATTTCATTGAATACTAGACAGTGGTAGTTATTTGGATACTTTTTTTAGAAATGCAAAAAAAAATATTTTGGTATTCTTTGGTTTTCAAGAGATTACTTCATACTATTGGGTAGTTTTGACTCAAGAGAAGTTACATGTTCTGTCTAACTTTTATTTATAAAATTTATTACAAACCAGTTCAGATTAATTCCAAATGAAAAGCCTGTGAAAGTATGATCAAATTAGAAAACTATGTACTTCTGAGGTCAGGAATTTCCCTAGCTGTTGCTTTTAAAAGATGACAGTCTCGTGATTTGAGTTCCTCTTATTTTTTTGTAGCATAGCATGTACTCAATCATTCAGGTCTAAATTGTTAATCTTCATGATTACTAAACAGAATAAACTTTATTACAATTAAAATGTTTACAGGGTCTCCTGCTTTGCAAGCAGAAATGTTATGTTTGGCTGTGTTGCTCTCTGTGAGTTAAGAGATATATTTACAGAAACAGTATAGAAAATACAAACAAAAGTGTTAATTTAATCCTTTTTGAAATGTTGGAGTAAAATATACTTTGCAAATGACTATGTGAGTATATTCCCATTTTTCCCAGTCCTATTTATTCCGGTCCTATGCCGTAGGTTTACAGAAATGCTAACAGGCTGGCCTGATCGATAACCTCTGTGGATTTCTGGACAGCAGCATCAATTATTGTGCTGTTCCCCAGTGAAAAACAGCTGCTGATATGATGATTTATTTAAGCAGCATGGCTGCCCTGGAAGAAGACAAAAGGCCTATATTCTTCTCTCATTTTTCACCATACATGAAACACCAGAGAATTTCATTGACTTCAAAGGAGCTACTCCTGTTTTACTGAAGAATGAGGCAGATCTGAATCAAGTTTGAGTCCCTGTCTGTTGACAGGTTTAAAGGAAAGTGTATCCATTACACAGTTAGTGTACAGAACAAAGCAGATCTGACCACTCGTGAGCTCCTCGCTGGGATAAGTTGTTTATTAAGGAAGAAAGATGTCAAAATAGTGAGCAGATGAGAATATCAATAATATTTCTTCTTTAATAATCTGGAAAGGTCAGTTCTGAACAGCAGACACCATTGTCATTCCTTAGAATCCACCACGAGGAATTAAACTGGGAAAACTCTTGAGGAAACAATAACTCAATCAGGAGCAACGAGTGCCTTACAAGGCAGGTGTTTCCTTATGCTTCTGTTTTTCAATTGTGAGAAATGATTTATGCAAATCAAATGACAAAACTAAAACTGAAAGGTGAGAAAAGCAGTTTTAATATACGAGTTAAAATACTGCCAGGTTTTTCATTAAGACTAACGACCAAGCTGGGAAAAGGAACTCCCTGAGTCTGGTCCAGCACTTTATCCGCTAAGCAGATACAGTCTCTTTCACGATAACACTTAAACAGCTCCAAAAAGGGAGGATAAATTACTGCCTATCTGAAAGCAGTAACAGAAAGGCAAATTAAGATTAGAATTTCAGTTTTCACCATTTTAAACAGACCTCAAACAAAAACTGAACTAATCTGCGTCTCAATGAAAAATATAGTTTCACCAGGAAAGGAGGGATGAAATACTTTGAAGTTTTGGACAAGAATTATTTTCCCTGCTTTGTTTTCTTATTTAGTAATTCAATAATGAAAGCTGAAGTAGTTTGATTTCCAAATAAGATCAATTTCTAAAATTGCATATTGATGATAAATTTGGATATGTGTTTTCCTTGTGTATAATTAGTAACTACTACCACTGTTACAGCCGGAAGTCAAAAATAGAAGCTTCAAATTATGAGTCAAAAGTATTTCAGGGTCTTGGATACAACTTTTGCCTTTGGATGAAGCTGCAGAATTAGGTACACAAACTTGACAAAAATTTGGCTGCCTAAAGTGCATATGCAGTATGCAAGTTTCTGCATGTCATATTTTCTTTAGTGTCCTGCTTTTGCATGATCAGATAGTTTCCTTTATTAATAGCCAATATTGCTCTGACTTAAAATTTTCTTTTTAAAACTTTCATTTAGATGAAAAGTTTTCCATTTTAACCTATGTCCCCATGGAAATATTTTTTCTAGGTACTTTGATACTAGAGAAGATGATCAACTACAGAATATGTATAACATAAGATCAATAACCAAGTGTGATTGTAACAGAGATTGTATGATCCCTGGCCTTTAAAAACCACTATCTGTACTTCAGTGTATGGATAACCTCTTTACATCCTTTTGCAAATTTGATGTTGGTATGCTTTATGCAAGGCTTCGTTAATTCTTTCTGAAAAAAATGCAGTTATATCTAATATAATCAAACTATTATTAATAATAACAGTAATCATTGCAAACACACTAGTAAAAATGCAAAAAAATGGGAGTAAATAGTTTTTAACTAAAAAAAAAACCCTTGAAAAGTAGTTTTATTAAATATTTACAGAGGAATAAAACCCCACCAAATGACACAGTTATACAAAGTAAGTTTAGAATAGAGGGTTAAAACCAAACAGTGGGAAGAGGGGTTGTGAAGAACAAAGTCTTCAGTCAAGGCAACTTTCACAGGATCACAGAAAAGCAGCTGGACACTCTAACAGCTTGCTGGTGGAAAACTGCATTTTACTACAAAACACCTAGGGACTAAGAAATTGGTCAATCCATATGTAGTGAGAACTGTCTTTATTAAGATCTAGGGTAAGCAAGGTACAAGGAAATGGGTCAGATAAACTGATTTTCCAGAGACTTTATCTACTGTGGGATAAAATTCTGCACGTACTTGTTTTATGCAGTATGTATCTTACTGTTTTAAAACAGAGTTTATGCAGTCTCTGTGGTTGGGCTTTAGGACTCACATACTGTGGAATATTGAAACAAAATAGCATTCAATTTTCCTAGAATTGTATTATTTCACATTAGTAAGGAAGAGAAGTAGGCAGAAGCATTTGTCTGGGCACAGACTAAATTGCATTTTTATGAATATAGTTGACACTGACAATCAAATGACAAAGAAGTATACACATGAAGGTTGCAGTCTCATCTGATTAGAGAAAGAAATAAAAAGATATCTAGTATATGCTGTGCAAAGCGCACACAACTCTCATCTCTCTGATTTGAAGCATACATCTAAGCTCTGGTCTTGCATGTTTCAAATACATATGCTGACCCATGACTCATTGGCACTCTTCTATTTCTTTTTTCAAAACTAGATGAATAAACATCCCTTGGTTAATCAAGGATAATCTATTAAATATGGAAAGCAGTTATGATTATTTATTAGTGTTATTAGACTAATGTTTAAATGCCCTTATGAAAAGCAGACCTGCAATATGCGAGCCGCTACACAAACACATCATGGGATCCTGCTCTGAGGAGCTTACAGTTTCCATGAAGTGGCAAGAATTATGGTCAAAGAGTAAAGGCCAGTTTAAGAGGACAATTTATGGTAGTTCTTCACTTCTCATGATATTTTGTTGTTGGGCCTTAGTAATTGAAGAAAAGATTTTATATAGGTGGTACAAATTCAAAGAAAATACAAGTGCAAACTTCCAACCGGCTATTTGGTGTGACTTGCAGTCCAATTTATTAAGACTAGATGTATGAGCACACAGGTGGAAGTAGAAGCTAAAAGGCCAATGAGCACTCTGAACTTTCCCAGCATATCACAATTACAAAACCACATGTGTTAAAGACTGTGGCTGGGTGCAAAAACACAAAAAAACCCACAAAGCAAAATAAACCAGTGCACTTAAATGATTTTTTAATTGGTGGTCTGTAATTTCGCTTGGATTCCAATGACAAGCAGGTCAAAAGAGTGTTTCAGGTTTGATTTGAACACAGAAAGCCTTTGCTGACTACTGAAATTAGCAGTGTAAGTATTGAGTGAAACCTGTTAAACACAAAATTTTTAATGACAATATTTCACTGAAATATTGCAGCAAATTGCAATTATTATCATGTCTCCCTGTAGACTCAGGTCATTTCTGGAGAATGCCATATGTTAGTGAAAGAAAAGGTTATAATAACAATGTAAAAAAGACAAATATTCAAAGAATGATGATGAAGCAATAAAACCCAACAGTTTTATGCCAGCAGTAGAGATAGAGCAAGAAACTCGTGTTATATCTTAGGTACCTGAAAATTAAATGCTGAAGTGTGACTGAGCTAGGCATCCTAGGTCCCTTTCACAGTCCATGGAGATAAAAGACTGCCTCCAAAGGGCAGCTGATCTAATCCCAAGATAAACATCTGGAAGAGGCCAGAAGAACCAGGTTCTGTCTGTTGTGTATCTCTTCTTTGACTTTAATGGGACTATAGGAGGATTAACTCAGATTTACACAAATTTATGCTGTAGAAAGCACCAGATAACACTGTGTTAGAGTTTTATAGCCTGTTTTTGCATTATCTTTACCTTCATATTGGGTCTGCTTGCTAAATATATGTGAAAGCTGGTGTGTCTCCTTCCTCTTCTTTAGGAAATGAAGGTTGAGTTGTTCCTTCATTCTGCGGAGGAAGAGGTCTCCAAGTCCATTAAGACTGAGTGCTGATAACCTCTACAGGGAAGCATGAAACATCACTATCATCTTTATCTGTTACTACACAGCAGCATAAAGGCCCAAGGTCACATATGAAGTCAGAAAAAACATTGCAAAAGGAGCCGAACTTGTCTTGATCATTCACCCAAGACCAAACTAATCTAGCTAAACCATAAGAGATGCATTTGGTTGACTATAACAAAACTGTTCTCTAATGTACATAGGCTTTCCCGCACCAGCAATAAACCATGAAGAAATCGCGTACAAAAACCAGGCAAGATTAAACAGTTTAGCTGCAATGATCACGCCTCTAAGCACAGAACACAAGTTGCTGTCTCACTGACCTTTTGCAGTTTGCCTTTCTCTGGCCGAAATGATCTCCCGTTAAATCTATATAAACTATTCTGAAAATCTAAATCGTACCTCATTCTAAGCATGAGGTCCTCTTTTTTAGTGTCACTTATCTTATTTCTTCTTTGGTAACACTACTGAAGGTGTATTTCAACATTAAAACCCTGGAGCTTTTTTCATCTGTGTTTTGTACTCTCATGTTTACAATGATTAAACTAGAATTGTCCCTGACTGATTCTCAGTTTAAATGAGATCACAGTGAGTCTCACCGTTCTACAGAAATGCAATGCTAAACACACAAGTTGCTGGACTAAAAACAACTAATGACAAAGTCTGTGTGGAAGAGGAAATTACAGTCTTCATGATTAAAGATTTGTACAGGCAGCAAGCACACAGTCTCTACTATAAAAGATAAATGCAAAATGCAGCTCAGGATCTTACATTGCATTTGGAATCTAACCTAAGAATGAACTTCTATCTCCACCCCCAAAACTTTTGAATTTTCCATCAGCCACTTTCTGAGAAGGTTAGGAGATGTCTCCTTTTTAATCCATCAGTGATCAGATTTCCTTCTGAGGGTGTAAACGCTTTATTTTATCAAGGATGTGTGCTATTTATAACAAGGAAAGGACTGATGCCACACAGCTATTTTCTGACACATTTCCCTCCTCCAGTTTCTCTGTGGTAAAAAGTAAGTCTCTGTCTTTTATTAAGTCCCCAAAAAAGGAAATAAAAGCATAAGCTCATAGATCAAAGAAATTGCAGGGAGTAGCCATGCAGAGACTGCACATTATAGTTAGAAAATGGATTGAGTAAATAGCAATGGGAGAGAGGTAAGAGAAAAATGGGGTCCAACAGGGATGTCTTCTCTTGTGCTGTGTGCCCAGGATCATGCAGGATGTTCTGTGGTACCCGAAGCCCTGGCATCATGCGGTGAGCCCTCAATTCCCAGTTGGCAAAGCCGTGAAAGTGGCGGTCACAAGATAGCTGGAGGTTAAACTCAGCAAAGCAGCTGCAGGAGTTCATGGAAAGACTTTTGAACACCAGCTTGCTTTATGTACGGTGTATTCCTCTCCCTGATTTCGTAGCTAAACTTGTCCTAGCAATCCCATAGTACTGGCTGCTTGAGAAAAGAAGAGAAAGGAAAGAAAGAAAGAAAGAAAGAGAGAAAGAGAGAAAGAGAGAAAGAGAGAAAGAGAGAAAGAAAGAAAGAAAGAAAGAAAGAAAGAAAGAAAGAAAGAAAGAAAGAAAGAAAGAAAGAAAGAAAGAAAGAAAGAAAGAAAGAAAGAAAGAAAGGAAAGAAAGGAAGGAAGGAAGGAGAAGAGAAGGAGAAGGAGAAGGAGAAGGAGAAGGAGAAGGAGAAGGAGAAGGAGAAGGAGAAGGAGAAGGAGAAGGAGAGGAGAAAAAAAAGAGAAGAAAGAAAGAAACCCAGCAACACCTTGTATTTGCTGTCATTACTGCCTTCCCATGTACTACTTTTCTCCTTATTCTTGTCTTTTAGACTGTATAATCTTTGAGACAAGGACTGTCTCTTATATGTTTGAAAAATATTGCTTTGGAGCTCTGAAACAATGGGCATCACAGCAAAAGCAACTGATTTTCCAAAATCTGAATCTCAATGCATAAGGAAGAATAAGCATAAGAAGGGACAGTGGCAGTGGACGAAGGTATGAAGTTTGCAAAGAGAGAGCAAAAAGATCATGCTTGACATTGCTTGACTGGTCTTAGCTTGTATCATTTGAAGCCCCAGGTTTTGAAGCACATAATGCAGGAAAGAAGATGAATATACAATCAACGCTTTAACTTGATGCTAATCACCAGAATTTAGGAGTAATTTTTCTATTTTTTTCTATCTATTCAGTAGTCACAGGCTCATTCCCAAAGTGTACAAAGATAGGGCTAAGATTCTGTCTCTCCTGACTAAAACTATATCTGCTTCCTTTCCTGGAGTAACATTTCGCCTGCACCCAGCACAACTGTGTCTAATAACAATCTACATTTTCATGTTTTTTTATCCAGAAAGTGAGAGATTATAGTACAGCTTGTGTGACTTTAAAAACTTATTCTCTGTCCTGTCACAATTTCTGAGCAATGTGTTAAGCACTGGCACTATCACTAGGAAGAGATCAGAAGGTGTGATCTCATTTACATGGAGCTTAACAGCAATAGATGTGACTCCTGACACTTTTCTCTAGCTGTAAAATTTACCAAAGCTGACAAGAGTGTAGCTGTTTTGCAAAGGATGAAACTGCTGGTTTATACAGTTAAATCGTGCTTAACTGCCTAATTTTTAAACTGTATATGATACTTTCTTCCAGATATAAGCATAAAAGGGTGTATACTTGCCTGATGTTTGCAAAAAAATAAATGTTTTATAAGATATCTGTTGCCAAAACGTGCAGAAGTCTCATGTATCACTATGGAAAGGTAAGAAACACAGACTGTTTCTAGAGCCATAAAAGTTTATTTTATGTTCCATTCTCTTTAACAATGGCTGATATTACTTCAGATCTCTGTTGGCAATAAAAAGGGGTGCAAAACAATCTCCTTCAAATGTGCAAGTCCAGCACACAGCTTTTTACATCAAACGTGACTGCTTAAAAAATAATTGAGGCTACCTTCCAACGGTGGCAAAAAGTTGCAGGCAAACTGGATGTAGATCAGAGCTGAGAGTAAGGAAATAATAGACTTATAAAAATCAGTATCTGCACATAGAAACCGCATTCTACAAAAAGCAGCCTGGGGGAAAAATAGCCCTTTGAAACATTTTTGTGCTGAGCGGCACCTTTGCGAACCAAATTTATATCACGATCTGCTACGTCGACAGCAGAGTATCAGAAAGAGGGAGGACCCTTTTTGTGATACAGAGTCCACAAAATAACAGGTTCAAGATGCCTACAAACAAATTTTGTTTCAGAAAAGGGTAGGAACCTGCAAACACTGTTTTATGTTCTGCTGAGTGCATTTACCTTGCAGAAAAATGCAACAGACCTTTAAATAAATTGTGAGCAATTTCTGTCAGCAAAATTAATTCTACTCAGGTTGCTATGTCATTCTTTTCTTCCTGAATTTCATTAAAAAGCAAAGAATAACAGTCAAATTTTTATATTAAAAAATTAGATATAAAAATAATAAATATATATAAATAAATGTGACATGAAGGGAAAACTAACATGGAAAAACTTTGATCCTGTATATTTTTATGCCCCAAATTCAATCCCACCTGAATGGGAAGGGTAAGGAACATAGGCTCATGCCTTCAAATTAAATGTTTTAAAAAAACAATCTGGAATTGTACACAGCTAATTTTATTCTATGCTAATGTGTTAAATAAGTACAGTTCTCTCTATATATATCTGTATTTTTAGAAAATTCAGCATAACAGTGTGTCTGTACAGAATATATGAACACATACTAAAAAATTAAGTATGTAAGACAAACCTATACTCATGATAAATCCTGATTTTGTTGATACCTACTTTGGGCAATTATGCTCCCTGCTTTATTTATATTTTAATCATTTTATTAGATCACCAAAGTTCTCTAATATGACCGTTCTTATACTGAAACATTGCTAACCTAACATATTAACATCACTTTAATTGATGCTGTTTCAAATTTATACCTCCTTGGTTTGTCTGCATTGGTCAGGATTATTTTAAAAAACTCAAGGCTGATTCTCTTAATCTAGGAATTTAGTGTACATGTAAACTAACATTAAGACTTGAAGACTTAAACACACTTACAACAGTCTGAAGTTTACAACCTGGTTCTCAATTTAACAGTACATAAATTAAATTGAGTTCTGCCTAACTAATGGATAGGTTAATAATGGAAAAGCAGAGAATATTTATTTCATGTGTTCCCTCCAATTGTTTCATGAAAACTTATTTCTCCCTGTGTATGTTTTCTAAAGGCAAAATAATCTTCTGTAGTTACCTAGGTCTAAGTTCCAGCTATATCTACCTGACTCATATTTCTTTGCAATGGAACTTTAGAGTACGTTTATTTGTGAAAATGTGTTACCTGTAACAGGCAAACTCTCTAGTAGAGTATATTACACCTTCAGGAGAACATATTATACTGTATTTGCATGTCTGTCTTCGCTTTAAATAAATTATTCACTGAGTTTGAATGTAATCACTGAAGTGTTGGTGATGAAAACCAGTGTTGGGTTTGTTCCTCCTCACAAGAGCTACCAGGATGGCATGTGTTGTTACAAAGTTTTGCCCCACACTCCAAAGTATGTTAATGTTGAGATTGCATCATTGTGTTCTCTTGAATTTCTTCTGCAGATAAGACATAGGCTTCTTTCTTATGTCACACTCCCCCTACCCTGCAATCTTCCCTCTAATGTGTAAAGTTCTTTCCCAGGGGACAATTGATACATGGTCTTTACGAGGCCCCATGCAACTTTATGTATGCAAATCATATAGGAAGAGCTTTGAGCACACTTTAATTTCAAATTGCATGAAAGCAGCATGTTAATTATTGTTTTACACATTTATTCAGCTTTAAAAAAAGTCTATATTTCCATACTCTGACTGATGTAATCAAAACCCATAAACAATTATTTTCATGAATATATTATAATCATATGCCCTTCAGTTAGCTAAAGAACAGTGTATAGTTAAATATACCAAGTGTTATCAATAAGCGATAATCATTAGGCCACAGTCAGGCCTTAGATTCATGGTAACAATTACAGTCAACTGACAAGGACAAACTGGACTGATTCACAAGACAAGACCGAGCTGCTTTTTATTTGAAATTATGAATGTGAAAGAATTTCAGTGACAATCCAGAATAGTTATGGATGTGGACCATTGCATTTTCAATAAAGAATTCAAAAACTTAATAAACGTTTTCCTTAAATGGGAAGTAAAAGTCTCAATATCAAAGCAGTTTTAAGAGAAGTTTAATCAATGTCAATATTAAAAGAATGCCAAAAAAGTTTAGTGATGGAGGATAGAACTGAATAAAAGTACTTTTGTCAGATGAAGAGAGGACAATGGATACCTGAAGTCTGGGTAATCAGTTAATTACATTTGAACTTCTGACAATTTCTGGCAGGGTAATAGCTACAGCATTTTCATACAAACAGGTAAAATGTCAGAATTCAACTAAAAAAGCCAACTTGATTTCATTTGTTGGGAAAATATGAAGATATCATCATGAATCTGTTCATTGTTTTTATTTGATCGCAAATTAGTACAGATTAGCTTTCCCATTATGATCAATGCTGGTTGGTATTCTTCTTCAAGGAGAAAACAAAACTAAACCAGCATTTTTGTTTTTCTTGTGTGTCGTGTTTAAAATGAATTCATTAGCAGCTGTCAGCCCCCAAGGAACAGTGTCGACACTGATGAAGACAACATCTAAAGGTTTCATCTTACCTTCATTTGTCTCTTGTCCCCAGAAGGTAGGTATGAATCCATAAAAGAAAGAAACTCCAAAGTAATGACTGCTTTTGTCTTTTGTTTAAATGTGTTTAGAAAGTAGCTGTTCAGGCATGAATGTTGGCTCCAAATGTCAATGACACCTGTTTTGTTATACAAAAAGGAACAATGAGAGAAAGAGTTACAAGGCTGAACTTTACTGTAGGTCTCTATGCTACTGTTCCCATGAAATATTACTTCCCAACAAAAATGTTGATCTGATTTATTATGTCTGTAATAAAATGTTAATTCCTTTGTTATATAATATTGCAGAAAAATTGTCTTCTTTTTAAATTTCAGCACAAAATGAGGCTAAGCAGATATCTTATGGGAGGTGGTTGTTTATGCAAGATGGTTGAAATCGTGAAACAGTTACTATGGCTATAGATTACTTTCCACTGCAATTTTCACTCATTAGCATATGCTCGCGATAAAACTGGAACTGCTGAAAGTCCAGTACTAAGGCCCAGCTTATACGCCTGGATTTACCCAGCAAGTTGTGTATTAAGCCTTTGAGTGCAGAAGTGGATTAAACTTGGTCACCTGGTCCATGGATCATCAGGCAGACTCCTAAGTGTTCTAAACATTAAATGGAGACAATTACATGCTTTCAGAAGACAGTTAATGCTTTTAGAACACATTACATTCTTTACTCTTAGGGAAAATAACCAGTCTTACAGAAAATATGTAAGCATATGTAGACAAGCAACACGAAGGCGGATTTTTGGAAATCACTTTGTTACAGTTACATATTTAGATTTTACTTAGGCAGAAATTTTACTCAAGTGAAATTTAGACTCTGAAACATCTCAGTAAATCTAGAGTTTAACATCAGACGATTGCTTGCTATTTTATAGTACTTCCATTGATTTTAAAATAGTATTTAACACAAGCACCATTCATTTGCTGGGTTGAGACAAGAATTTCCCATTCATTCAGAGTTATTGCTGATGTTCTCACAGAGATTTATACTATTAAATTACTAATTCCACTTAATAGACAGAATAGTTTCCACTAACTTCAATGGAGAATTTAATACATTGCTTATGCAAGAATTCAGCAGTTAATGGAGGATTCTGTCCTTGTAGACAAAGTCAAGGGCTATACATTTAGATAAAAGCAATTTTGCATTCAACAACCATTTTAGCTGAAAATCCAGTACTTGTCATTATATATGCATGCTGTATTACATATTGTATTTGTCTTATATATGTATACATAGCATTCCTGTTAAACACATTTTGACAAAACATGTTGATGTTAAAGGTCTCTCTGTTTGATTTTTTGCTCAGATGAGACATAGCGTTCCCTCTGTTGGAGCTGCCAATTTTGACAACACCCAGTGCAGAGCACGGGAATGTGGCCTCCTCTCTTCCTCTGTCAGTGATGGTTCAAAAACAGAATGAACACCTGAGCTCCCGTGTTGAGGCTACAAAGCTTTTGAGGTACAATGTTCCCATTCACAGAAAACAGAAAAAAAATAGTGAAATGAGGAATTTAAAATATCTTCTTGAAAAACAGTTGAGAAATGAGGTTAGCTGAAAAATAAGATGGGTATTAGCAAATGATTCACTGAAATATTTTAAAAACTTGTTGAAGGTGTAATTTGCTTATAAATGAGATCATTTTTTTAAAAAATATATTTCTTACCACTTCAATTTTCAAAATATTGCTATGTAAAACTTTTTCACAAGTTCTACTTTAATGATTTAGGTACAATGAACACTACTGCAGTCAACCTACAATTGCACATTTAAGTATCACATTTTCCACTAAAAATGGTAATCACATGGTTTATTTCCTGTTTCTCTAATAATACAACTTTGCTTTTGTTCCAGTAGGAGTAATTTTAGAAAGTAATTTAAAAAGCTACTGTTCTTTATTTCCAAAACCAAGTAATTATGGTTATGATTATATTTCCATTGAAAGCATTTGCAGAGCTCTTATAGCTTCAAAAAATGGAATTTCTACACATTGTACTAATGCAATATGCATTTTCTTTGTTTTCCATGTTTGAAATTGAATAGGATATTAACAAAATAAAAATGGAGCTGGAAGAATCTTTCAAGCTCCATGACAATGAAGGTCACCAGAGAAAGGAAAGCTCTTTGCACCAACTTTATTTTGTACAAGCTAAAATTTGCAACATATATTCTGAAGTATTAATGAAGTTTGAGGAGAAGCATTTATCAGTCATAATCTAGTTGGCCTCCCTACATTGCTACCATCACTTGGACTGTCATGGAAGAAAGTATTACTCTGTACAAATACAAATGAAAGAATGAGACATTCTAAACCCATTTACAAATTCTTCAAGAAAGAAAAGGAACCCTTTATATACGTGGATGTTGTTTAGCTGATTACTATGAAAAAAAAAGAAGTTTGCAAAGGGTTACTGGCCAAGACATGCTTTGACATTGTAATTTCTACTTCTGCTTAAAACAATGGCAATCCCTGTAACTGCTTAGTAAGTACAGACAAGTGCACCTTGTTATGTAAAAGAGCCCTTCATTTGCCTGCTATAATCCTGCTAACGCATCTGTATGTAATTACAAAAATGGCACCTAACTTTGAACTTTGAATCCCATGAGAAGCACTGCTGCTCCTAGGTGCCAAACAAAAATAAGGATGTCAAACATATGTTGGCACAAATACACCCTTTCTTCTCTTTGTGGATCCAAACTATCCATTTTGCTAGTGGCATCTGGAGACAAGGAAAAAATGCATTTTGAAGCCAAAATTATAACACTATGGCTCCAGTTTCTTCAGTAATATGTAATTCTACCTACCCCACCACTTTTTTACCTCTTAAAATCTACTGATTGCATACTTAAATATGTACAAAGAATCTTATCCTACATTTTTATCAAGTTTAGGCAGATGTTATCTAAGTATCTATTTGATACCTTGCAAAACAGTTTAATCTTGAAGGGGGAGACAGAGGAAAATGGGGGTGCTTTTTCACCTTTATGTTGATCCTAATTTATGTTTTACCCCTTTATTTAACTCTGCAAATGTGAATCTGTCTTTCTTGTCGGTTCATTTAAAGATATCTCTGTCACCAGACTAGTATAATTTTCAAGTGGATTTGGAAACCATCCATTCTGTTTTGCTGACAATGTTGTATGCCCAGTGTACCAGAAAAGACAGCCCCACTCTTACCGAACAGATTAATCTTAATCTGTCTGTAGTTCTTTTTATTATCCAGTACTCTCTAGAGGAAAACAAAGATTAAATAAATCTCCTTTCTAGATAAGAGTGTAAAATTTGCACAGAATATTGCACATTTGCAATTATCATGCCAAAACCTCTCCGTTCTTACCCTCACCCAAATCTTTCAAGAGGATTATGGCTACCTCTGAAGTAGCATTTATAAGGGCGGAGTCTGAAATAGGTTAAGGTTAACACTGCTCCAGCTTGAAAGATTTTTGTCCTTTTTATCACCTTCTCTAAGAAAATGTACTGACATAACAGGCTTTCTTTTCGCATCATTAGCTCTTAACAGGTGGCCAGCATTTGCCACATGTTTTTAAAACATAACCCCTTTGCAGAGGTTGAGGATCACAAGAAAAGTGCTACAGAAGGCTACATTTAAAATGATGCTTGTAAGTGAAACATTACTCCAGGGAACATTTAGGGAAAGCCAACAGTCCTGGGCAATGGTCATTAGGATGCTGCTCTGGAAATTGAACATAAAATACACAATCATACAGTTGATTATAAAGCACACACATGAAAATTACCTTAAAAAAACAGTACTAGCTACAGAGTTTTAGTAAAGTGCAGTGATTTTGCCTCTGTACTACAACATTTAAAGATTTAATCTGATTTTTCTTGCTATCTTGCAACACAGTAGTATAAAAAATGTTTTGGTTTGGTTTTTTTTTAAATGAATCTTGTAAGGCAAAGTAGGCATCACCTTCCCTCTTGGCTCAGTAACTGTAAAAGATTACTTAAAAGTTAGCTATTTATTGCATGTGCTTTGTTTTATTGTTGCTTTTAATGTTTTCTATTTTCATACTATATGTTGTTACTACTCACATGCTAATATTAACACCAGTGCCTGCAGCCTAAATAGCAATTGTTATTAGATGACATAATGGCTTCTATTTAAACTGACATCTCAATAATGCGTTACATCTCTATTACACTGCAGTCCAAACAGTACTCTATAAAGCAAGCCTTCTTTATATAGATCACCTGCTGATGTGACTAGAGAAGCTGCCTGCTTGTTTGGTTATGACTGATAGCTGCACACCACTGAAGAACAACATGGTAATTGTTTCACTGAGTTGCTTAATGACATCTACAGAAATCTTAGCAAATTTCATTAAACTCGCACAAGTTATGTGTGTCTCCAGGGAGAAGAGGGGGGGAAGAAGTAATTCCTAACCCTCTTTCTCCAGAAGAGCTAAAAGAATTTTAACTTTGTTTGATAACAATGGCAACATATGCATTTTCAAGAGTTTTCACAGCTATTATATGGCAAATCAGAAAAAAAAAACCCACAGGATGAACAAGCTTGTTGTACAACACCTTTTATTGCAATTTACAGGGAAGATCTGGATAGGCTGATGAAGCTAATGTCTATCTTGTAGAAGACAAAGTATAAGGCCCTCGTATAATTGAGTATAGCTTTCCTCAATATATCTGAACAAAACGTTTTCTTTTCAGTTACCGATGAATAAAACCCATTCATTTTTGTACTTTCAGCTGCTATGAAATATTGTCTGAAGTGTATTCACTGGGTGAGTACACCCTCGCTATGGGTGTTTCAGAGACTTCCCGTGACACAGTGTGCTGGCATTACAGCATCAGGAATTGTGGGAGGGAATGCCTTTGAACTTCCTTCTCTCTCGTTTGACCCCGAACACCTGCATCCTGGATGGTATCTCTCAAGTTCGTCATGACAGTTTCAATAGGAAATGGCGATCATAACAGATTCACTGAAGTCCTGCCCACCAAAAGGAAATAAGGGCAGGTCTCATATGAGCAATAGGTCATTATGCTGCAGTCTTCAAAAAAGAATAATGTAATACTGTGAGTAAAAAGATTAAAAAAATTGGTGTGACTTTTACAAAGACCAGTGTTCCACCTCTGTTAGCTTTTCTTTTTTTGCAAATGCTGGCATTTTGCTTTAAGAATACAGCTGTGTGGAACTATATGTTTTGCTTTTATATGCATTATATATAAGTATAGAGTTTTTGAATTAAGGCAATATTAACTTTTAAAAACTGCCTGTCTTTTATGCTTCATGTGGGACATGCCATTAACTGCAGAATATTTTATCATCTAGTAAGTCTGATTCCAGTTTCTTGCTTTTCTGAATTTGGAAAGTGCACATAAGATTTCTGAGACTGATAAAAGAAAATTGCCGCAGGTAGTTAAACTATCCCATTGAACCGGAAGTGAGCATGAAGAGGTTCAAAGAGAAAATACAGGACAGATGGATAATAGCACTGACTTTCGCCAAGGGGGGCAAATATAAATTTGGATGTATGTACTGAGTGAATTGGAGAGGACAGAAACATTTGTCTGCCCTGGCAGGTCTGAAATTTGCTAGTATAGTAACCACATGTCTAGCCAGAGAAACTTCAAGGTGAATGACACAGTAAATGGACACCTGCCAAGACCTTCAATCATTCTCCGGAGGTTCAAAGTTCCACTGCAGCGGTTTGATACTGTATTTGCTTTTGGGACTGGGTTTCACTGATCATGAATACCCTACATGTTATAACTGTCCTAGTGCTTTTTTGAAGACTGTAAGATACTTTTGCTTCACGAAAGCAATAATTCACTGTTCAAATGTTATAAATGAACGAATCTTAAAACAAGATAAAAACATTTTCAGGATGTTGTCTGAGAAAGGATATTAGAGAAAGCATGAGTATCTTTTTTCATTATGAACGAAGCAAGAAACATACATGTCCCTACATTTCTAAGGATAGGGTAACTTGCATTCAATCTATCTGTTAAATTTTAACATTATCAAAAGGACAAATATTGGTAAAATGCCACAAGAAACCAGCGTCCTTTTGAATTTGGTATTTAACATCTCAATATTTCAAAAAGGTATATGTATTTTGCTTAAATAAAACAGGGAAAGAACCAGTTGTATTTCATTTATTCTGCCCACAATCTTCAGCTGCATTACAGACAGAAATGACACAAATGCCTGAAGCTCCTCAGAGTATACAGCTCTGCTGCATTTTAATCTTTAGTCAACCTAATTCACTGAGAAAGTTTTTGCAGACCTTTTGTGTGCTAATTATAACCCTGCTAGAGCATTACTATATGTCCAGGGTGGTCCAAGCAACCGAAAAATACAACAGAACAGTGGATTAAAGGTACTAGGTAGATGATATGGCTGAACTAATCCTTTCTTCGTCTTGCTGACAAATGGGCAAGATTCTACTTTCCTTGTCTTGCCCATGTTTCCACGCCTAAACTATTCATATTTATATATTCTTAAAAATGTGTACGCACTGCATACACAAAATTGAAATGTGCCTTAGAAATTTATATTTTAGTGTTATGGTTTTTCCCTGTATTTAATGGATTTATGAAAAGTAAACCAAAATCATTATTCAAAGATCCAACAAAAGGACTGCATAGTTTAAGTCCCATGCACATTCTGAGAAGCGATTATAAAAGGGATGTTCATAACACGAGGTAATTCCCCCCCCCACTGGTAACTCTTAATGAGAAAGGGGTAACTATGAACTTGCTCGTTTGCACTGAAAAATTGGGATAAAGACAGTTGAGGTATGAATGTACAGTAAACTAGATGCTCTGTACTCACTCCTGCTCTGCACAGTGTGGATTCCCATGGATTGCTCAGACTTCACCGAGAAGATTGGGCTCCTACACTGACTTATGTATTGGGATATGCCCTAATTGAAAACCAGATGGGACAAGCGTTTAGACATTCAGATCAAGGAAGACACATATCTCAGATGTCTAAGTAGGATAGGGAGGATTTTTCCAAACTGCTCCCCCAAACACTGTTTTCCTCAGTACCTTGCCAAGAGTGTCTCCCTGTGAAAGTCATTGAGAACAATTTGTGTGCTGGCTGTTTTGTTTTCTTAATTTTCTTAATTGTTTTAATCACTATTCTATTGAAATCACTTAAATATAGAATTATTTTAGAAAAACTCTTTAGACATTGGGAAAGAATTAATTTTTAAAAATACTTTCTGCTTCTCTCCTTACAGAGCTTAAATTCAGCTTCCCTCTAGGTATCTTCCTCCCCAGTTGATGGCATTCTAAATACCCGGTTCTGAATATAAGAAAGCCCAACTGAGAGAAAAAAAACTGCTTCCTAATGTTTTTTCAGTCAACTTATACGTTCACTTTTTATTTGCTAAACACCAAAGCTTATAAAATAAGGATAGAAGATATTTATTAAAGATTTTTTTGAAGAATCTATATTCGTGTTCAAAGCAGGTTAAGACAAATAGTTCACACAATAAACCTACTGAAATAAAATAATTTTAAGCACACATAAAGACAAACACACACACAGACAAGCCTGATCAAAAGTAAGGGGCAAACTTAAACAGAGAAGATGATAACTGAAGAATCAACTTTGGAATGGAATATGGATGTAAACAGCTATTCACTTTATGGTACATCAAGTCGCTTTTTCTCAACTTATTTACCAACAAAGGAACTTGCAGGCACAAAATTAATCATGTTTACAAGTACTTGCAGAATGGAAAGCATTGGATGCTATAGCCGAAATTACCTTCAAGCTCTTCCCTGTTTACGTCTTTTCATTTTACTCTGGAGGAAATGAAAACTATGCTCCTCTTAACCTCTCTGTGATGAATTATACAAGGTCTCAGCAGATCAATCTGTGTGCTTCTGGAGTTTTATCTGTTACATTTTTCTGCGACCTCCCTATTCCTATGATGCTTTGTGCGTAAGCAAACCAGCAATCTTTGGTCAGGACATTTATCTCTTTCTTTCACACCATGGTTATGTTACACATATGCTTACCCCATCACTGTTAATAAGAGTTTTGTGACTACCTTGCAGGTATTACTGCTTTATCTATTGTTTCTTTCAGATTGTGATTTCCAAGTACTTCGCAGAGATGCATATGATGGTATAAGATCTCTACATACTCTTCCAGTTCTCCATCTAGTTTTCTGAGATCTTGCACACTTTCTGCATATATCAATATATTTCATGAAGAATGCATGATTTTCATCACCAGAATTACAAAATGACAAAAAAAAAAAAAAACCACCTCAAAATACAGTCTCAAATAATACAGCGTAGGAAATTTTGCATAATTGAAATAACCAGAATTTGCAAACATCACCTACAGAAAAGGTGCATTTTATAATAAATTCAAATGTAGATAGTCACTGAGAGCCATTATTAGAAAGTCTGCTCTGTTTCACAGAACCCATCCATGGTCTCTGGCACACTTTTACTGTACTACAGTAATTAAAATAGTAATAGAACACTGATTAGATTTGCAAAAATAAAAGACTACCATAACACAGAAGCTCAAGTGAAAGGCTAGTCGCAAAGAGCATAAAGCTAATAGAAGTTATATTGCAATTACAAGGAGAAAATAAATTCCAAAGGAATTATCAATGTGATTTACATCTAATTACTGCAGCAGAGGTCATCTTGCCATTTGAAAAACTGAACCAAACTGGCCAGATAAAAGGTAACACACATTTATAATACAGGAGTTAAAACAAGTAAATGCTTTTTAAAAGGTAAAAGTTTTCAAGGAGTACAATTTATGTCTTCTATTTCAGAACTTCCAAACAAGGCAGGTGTTTCCTGAAAAAGTGCACAAGCTACAGGCACTAGAGGTAGAAGAATAACATAAAAATGTAATGTGTTCAAAGTTTCATTGTTTGTAAACACTGAGAAATTACTACTAGGGTTTGCAGGTTTTTTGGACATTTTATAGCCAAACATGGACTGACAAAAGTTATTTGTACATTAAATGTTTTAAGTGTTAAGAATTTGCAAAAAAAACATCTGGAATCAATAACTACACCTTTTGTATTAAAAAGAAAGTTTTTTTCTGTTATCAACAGTTAATGTATTGTTAAGCTTTGAAATTACTACTTGTTTTTACACTTTTTTTTATTATTACCTTTAGAGAAAATTCCACCCAATGTGAACACCACACTTGTACATTTTATATCTTGCTCTCTAGAAGTCTACATGAGTCTGCCTGTGCTTCCATCCACATGCTTTCAGGCACCAGGACAGAGAACATAAAAAGGCAAACTTTTACCTTTGGACGTTACATCACAGTCATGGAACTGCAGTGCATACTGGGGTTGAAGCACCTCTGGAAGTCATTGAGTCTGAGCACCCCAAAACAGGGCTAATATCCCAGTGGGATATGGTGACTCTCACCCTCGTCCAGTTGAGTTCTGAATTTCTCTAAAGAAGAACATGCACAGCCTCTCTGCTGACTGAACCCAACTGGGCTTTTGATGTTACTTGGACTCAACAAAAAGATCCCCCCACTAGCCTTCTCCTTCCCTGGCAGCTCCCTCATCTTATCCTATGCTATCTGTTACAGCCCCCTAACCATCCACCATCTAGTGACCTTCCACTGATTCCACCAGGAAAGATAGCATTTACTGCAGCAGCGTGTGGAGGCATCTCACAATCCAGCAAAACTGAAGCACGGGTATGCAGAGGAGAAAAACTATGCATAGTTCTTTCACCATAGTCCCATCAGCATGGTTGCTAGGAGTACTGGAAGACAGCATCACTATATATACAGCCTACTCTTTATATAGTTATGTGTGCACCTATGCACATACATATTTATTTGAATATTTCTGTGTTTATATTTATTAATATACATGTAATAAACTGGGGCTTTATTTTCATCCTAAATTGCACAAGCAGTCTTTCTATGGCAAGGTATGGGAATACTGTGGTGGCTAAGAACAGTCCAGGTAAAGTCACCCTTCAACTGCTAAAGCTTTCCATGTGTCTTGAGCGATGCTCCTGAGCCTGAATTTTATTCCAGTGTCAAAACACTGTCATGTCTTTTTATGACAGGACTTTTTTTTCTTCATTAAAACTATAAGCCTTTTTTAAGCAATCTGTCCACTTGTCTTCATTGCTAGCAAAGCTCAGCTTGCCATCTATGTCCTCTACAGGTATACTATAACACAATGACAGCTATAAAGTTATAGATACTCTTGACACATAACTAACAATAACCATAGATATATTACTTCATCCTAAGGCAGCAACATGACTGTCACAGAACGAAGACAAACTCATTGTTGAGCACTCATTTCTCTCTAAGTAATCTGAAGTTCATATGTCTCCTTGATTGTCTTGAGATATGTGCTTTGGGACAACTCAGATCTGAGCAAGAGGTTTCTACCATACAAACCTTTAAAGGGTGAAGAAAATCATTATGGATTTTTTTTTTCTTATTTTGGTCCTGTAATTTAGTTACTACTTTGATATTGCCCCCAAAATTAATTCCCTAACATAGTCAGCACAAGTGGTAATACGCTTCTGCAAGGAATATTCAAAAAGTTAATTATTGTAAACTTTTAGATGACGTGAATCTGGCTCAAGTCAGAATGATAAATCAGATGCACTACTATGTACGCATGTATAAGGCAGTAGAGGCCTTCTGAGGGCATAAATAACAGTAACTGCGTGGCTGAAGGTAGCACTACAAACATTTAATAAGGGCATACATGTGTGTCGTAAACTTGGTCCTATAGTAACAACTTTCTAAGTATGGGAATTGTACATGTTAATTTTTTCTTCTCTATTTCTTTCACTAGAAACTCCCTCTGCTCTGCAAAATTTCTTATTTAAAAACTTCTTATTCAAAAACTTCTTATTCCTTTTGCTCAGCAATACAGATGGCTACTGAGGTTGTTTCAAAAACTGCCATGCCATTATTAGTTAAATGGTTGTAACATTAGATTAAAATAACGTTGCAAATAGTAGCATAGTTCCTTTATTCTCATTCATCTTCAAGCATTTTCCTCCTCAAAGAAGGAATTCAGTTTAAAATGTAAACTCTATCAGAACTACATGTGCAAGAAGATTAGTCTGGAAAACTTTCTGAGGTCATGGTATAAAATTCATGGAACAAATTTGATGTTAGTCAGTTGAAGGAGTCCCCTTAAAATCACCCTTAAATTGAACTGTTTGTACAATTTTTATTTAATTTTAGTGACTTTATTGAGGAGTGCACATCTAAGTGTCCTTAAATCTATGGCTACCTATTGAATAAGAGGGGGCTATCTGAGATATTGAAAGCAATTACCACACTCTACAAGCTTTGTATCTCCATTTTCGCATAGCCCCTTACAGTTCAATGTACCCTTTTTATCTGTTTCATGACCAACAGGGTTGCATTTCTCCAGAGAAAATGAATTAACTACTACCCTTGTCAGTGTCAGCGAAGGACCAGATGACCTCCTGATCAGAGAAGCTACCAAACACCATAGAGTCATCACAGAATCATTAGAGTTGGAAGGGACCTTAAAGATCATCTAGGTTCCAACCCACCTCCCACGGGCAAGGACACTTTCCACTAGACCAGGTTGCTCAAAGCCCCATCCAGCCTGGCCTTGAACACCTCTACATCCACAACTTCTCTGGAAAACCTGTTCCAGTGTCTCACCACCCTCAGAGTAAAAGATTTCTTTCTAGTATTTAGTCTAAATTTACCCTCCTTCATTTTAAAGCTGCTACCCCTCATCCTATTGCTATACTCCCTGATAAAGAGTCCCTCCCCATATTTCCTGTAGCCCCCCTTGAAGTACTGTAAACCTGCTGTAAGATGTCCTGGGAGTCTTGTCTTCTCCAGGCTGAACAACCCCAACTCTCTCAGCCCATCTTCATAGGAGAGATGCTCCAGCCCTCTGATCATCTTCATGGCCCTGCTCTGGACTCACTCCAACACGTCCATGTCCTTCTTATGTTTGAGGCCCCAACAGGAAACAGATGCATAGTAGAGTACCTGTCTAAGACTGATATTAACTTCACATTGTTAGATGAAGCCCAAAATACTCTTGTCAGTGAAAACATTACATTTTTCAATGAAAAACAAACACAGACATTTTCTTTTCCTTAGATTCATGAAAGAAGTCAAGTAATTTATCAACATTACCTTTTAGAGTATCTGTGAGAAATAACTCCAAAAGAAACATCAGGCACAAGCAAGTGGCCTTTGGAAAAACAAAACACAACACTGAGCTTCTGCTACAGCATGAATGTGGCTTTGAATCTCTGAAGACTCAGTCAAATTACTTGCATACTTATCTGAAGCATATTTGACCTTAGACAACAGAACTCTTTAATGTACAAATCTGAATTATGCTTCTCTCTTTTCAGTAGAAGCAGCCTAACTACAATGTATTGGACATTGCCCAATATGTAGCTGGAAGAGCAAAACGTTAAGTAGTAGGTTCTGTGCGACGCAGATGAGAGAAAGTATTCTTACTTTTTGTTACTCTGTGTCTGATAGAGGGAACCCCCTAGGATACACAAAAAATACTTTAAGGTATATGAAGCATCTAATTTCAATTACTCTGACCTTTGAGTATGATAACTGATAGAACATCAAGGTATCTAAGTCAGAAGATTTAAAGATTTAAAGAGCTTGTTTTTTAAATAAACAAAGGATACAAAAGAAACAGAGATAAAAAGAAGTAACAAAACATGCCACATTACAATTGATCACAAAACCTAGAACAAAAAATAAAGAATGCCACTGCATCATAATTTTGGTTTTAGTGTTTTACCTCTTGATGTTCGCTGCTTCTCAATAAATATTCACTGTTTCCCATAAATATTCATTGTAATATATTTAATCAGTAGCCATTTTCCCACTTTAAATGTAAAAGGCTAATGTGTTTTCCTGAATCTCTTGTTTCTTGAACAACATTTTTTTTTCACATGCAGATACAATTCATGAAATATTCATACTGTATCTGCCACATCCATGAGAAGAACGGAATCCTGCCATATGTTTAAAATACATTATAATACAACAGGTCATGAAAAGTTGTCAGTTTTGTAATACTGTCACTTTTTTAAATGTGTGCAGTACATTTCACCAGACATAGAACATATGTGGTATATGGAAAACTTACATTGTTTCCTTATGGGTATCTCTGCACTCAACAATCTTCAAAAAGATGACTCAAATGACTTAAATGTAATAGATTAGGATCATTTTACAGACTGGCTGGTAGCATTAGGAACTGGAGCAGACACAAATGGTCTGCTCCATAAAGTGGCTGAAATTACAGCTGCTATAACTTATAATGGGACCCCAGGAATCTCAGTGAACCATTTCTCCTGTGAAGGCCAAACGACGCAAGTCAGTTCATATCAAGTCTTTTAGACAAGCACAAGGAGAAATGAGATAAGCACTAATGTTGTATGGAAGCTCAATGCTCACCATATTTCAAAGTGCCACCACAAACAATAAAAGACATATTGGAAGACAGGAACCTTAAATATTTTCACCCCTGTATTAGAGGAGAGCTTTACACCTCCAAGAGAACTAAGGCTCAAATGCGGTTCTGCAGTGCCCTACTGCCCAACTTCAGCCCTGTGTAGGCAAGTACTTGTTTATGATGGGCACCAGACTAAAGTCATTGAAACCCCTTGACTACCATCATTTGATGGTCTCCATGGAGCACCACTGCCCTCTTCTGGGACTTACCCTTTATAGGGTTGTGCAGCATTAAGAGTGTAGGCTCCATATATTGACTTCATCCCATATTCTTCTCAGGAGACTGTTACCTGGTAAGTTTCTTGCTTCTCTTGGACTCCTGTATAAGTAACTGTTCACTCAGAACCAGGTATTTCTTTAGTCTATAGTTCTATTTTTCCTAAATTGCTTCATTATCAACTGCTTAATTGTGTAATTGATTCCAAATACTTCAAATTAGCACTCTTGTTGCTCCTCTGAATGTTTAATTACCTTACTTGTTGCAGAGTTGATTGCCCTCCCAGTTAATCATTTATTCCCTAATAAATGTACTAGTTGCTTGTTTATTTTCTTCAACCCACTCTGTTTTATCTTCTAATGCCAAGTCCCTGTCCTTCTTCTGTACTTAACAACTTCTTTTACTGCATTCCCATGTGTCTATTTTTTAAATTTTTTTCATCAGTGTAATTTTGGTCTTTGCTTACTCCACTGAAAATATTTTGCTAGCCCTCAAACATATTTTCTCACTGGTTGAGAATAATTTGTTATGACCTCCACAGCATTCTTTAAGCAACTCTTTTAATTGTTGACTCATTATTGACTTTGATGACCTTCCCAGAACTTCCCTACTCTCATCATAAAGTCTTGAAAGGTTATGTTCTTGGCAAATTCTCTTCTTGTCTTGTTATTTTAGGTGCTTCTATTGTTTTTCCAGGATCTAATTATCAGGGAATTACTGCAAGGCACACTTTAAAAAAGATTTTGGCAACTAAAATGCTTCTTTGATGAGCTGACAAAATTTGGTCCAATTCTTCATTTACAAATTGCAATGGTAAAACCCATTTGCTCTGTGTCACACATGGATTTAAAGAACTTCAGAGATGTGCTTCAGCAAAGTTTGTGAAGGATAGAGAAAGCTAAAATAATACAAAATGGAAGATTCTTACGTAGCTATATAATTAATTAAAATACGAAAAAGAGTGAAAGATCAGTTTTCATAGTGAAAAAATTACAGGTGGATTTCTGCATGAATGTCTGTGCCTTTCCATGGTGTTTGCATATATTCAGAAACTATGTGTAGAAAGAAGTGACTACTGAGATGATAAAGTTTACTGATGGTACTAAATTATTCAGGGCAGTAAAGAAAAATGTCTGTGGAGCAGAACTGCAAGAGACCCTTACTAGAGAAAGTGACTGAACATTAGAATGGCAGACAAAATTCATTGCAGATGGATGCACTAATTCATTAGTGGTGCACATGAGAAAAACAATTCTGACCTTGCTAATAAAGTAATGGTCTTTTATCCCCCAGGGACAAGATCTTATCAAGTATGATATGTGTTTCTATGAAAATATGTTCTCTGTGATCAGAAGTAGGCAAAAAATAGCAAAATTATTAGGAAAGAGGTAGAGAATAAACCAAAGGGAAATCCTGGATATGAATTTATGTCATGCTCAAGCACAGAAAAACTAGAAAGATTATGGAGAAAGTTCGACATATGAGAGAATTAAATAAAGTAAAACACAAGAAAAAAAGACAAAACCCAACATGATAGAGGTCTATAAAATCATGAGCGAAAGGGAAAAGGAAATTCTGCAGTCACTGTTCATCAGTTAAAATGGACATAAGATGGCTTTTTACCTAAGAAAGATGATTGCTGACTGAAGAAGTCCCTGCTACAAAACCTGTTTAAAGCTGTGTGACTATTCTGGAGAAATATTATTGTATTTTTTCCGTGTTGCTGTATTCTCCCCTAGGCATTTGTGAATTAGCCATTATTGAACATAGGTACTCACCTAGATGGACTTTTAATCTAAGCTGATTTTACTTGTGCTTATATCTTGATATGCTTCCTCATCCTAAATTATATATAAAGTTGAAAATTTTGAATTTAGATCTCATAGGTTCATTTGTAATACATTCCAAAGGTTGGGGTTATTTTTGGTTCTTTTTTTTGGTATTTTTTTGTCAGGATTTTTTTGTCTTCCTTCCTTTCTTTTCTTTTCTGTTTAGATCAGGAACAGGATCTGCAGGAAAAAGCACAAAAGTTCTTCATATTTTTATGCTTGACTTCCTTCTGTGATCACATGGTGAGGCTAATCAAGGACAGGATTCTGTGAATATAAAACAAAAATAGTTCTGCAAAATGCTTCTTTTTGTCTTTGAGATACCTAGGTAGAATTAAGGATCCAGGTCCAGGTCTAAGAGCTTGAGATCTCGATTTTGAGAAAGTATGTAGAATCCACAGCCATTACGGAAGTCAATCACTGCTGTTGGAACTCACCACTTCTCCAAGCAGGTCATTGGATATTATTGATTTAACAGGGAGAGGCTCGTCTAAACTACCAGTTCTATTAATTTTCTCTGAAGTTAATCTTCATGCCATTCATTTTTCTAATAAATGTTCACTTTTCATCACTTTCTTGCAAAACATATACTAAATACTTCATTCTTCTCAGCAATTCTTTGGCACTTTCTTTAATCAAAGAAATCTAGACTCCCACTAAATTGTTCAAATAACTGTCAAAATGTACACTAATTTTCCAGATTCCTTTCATTCCTTTCATCATTACATTGTGATGCCGGTTGCAGTTTGGAAAAAAAACAGCATATAGTAAACTCTGCCCTCTGTAATACTGCTACAAGCCTGTAGTTTTTCTGCTGATCTCAGCTTGGATATAAAGCAGACCAAAATTTTGGCCAATTAATATAATGATTATATTGTAGCAACGAGGAAAAGCTTCAGGAAATCTTCACATTTCAACACAGCTGAGTGTAAATGGATAGATAAGGTTTATGTTTATTATCAAAAAATCTGTTTAAGAACCTTACCTGAGATCACGTTTTTGAGTACATGGGAATTCCCCCTCCGCAAATCACGTGTACTTTTTTGTGTTTCAGCTTCTTTTTCATTGAAAACTGCTTTAAATATTCCTGGGTTTAACAATATAGAACATCCATACAACAATTGTACATATTGAAAACCAGTTATCAAACAATGTTTTTTCTGAGGTTTTGAAGCTGTGCCAAACAAAATTATCTATTTCCAATTTTACTTTATGCTGTGTCCCAGACAGGTGCTTGAGTTTTCATAAAAATAAATAAACAAATAAAGCTAAACAAAAAAACCTTGTCAGAAGTCATTGAACTGAAATTTGCTTTAAACTATGATAAATATTTCAGACCAGTCAACACTTGTAATTCTATTAAAGTAAATGTTTATTTTCTGTATTCTGATATATAATTGTAATTGCAGCTTTATTAGAAACTTAGGTAAAAACAAATACGCCTCTTCTATAGATTTGAGAGCATCATGGGAATGATCCTACAGTCCTCAGGAAAGAAAATGTTCTAACCTGCTGTACGCTCTGGTACTCCTACAGAGATTTATAACCTGGGACATTAAGAAGGGATATATTTATTCTGTTTAAAATTGCAATTACTAGCAGATTCTCTACAACCATGACAAGAAATATGAATAATTATGCAGGAACAATGACTAATTTTGATTTCCTTGTCCAAGGAAATGCCAATAATATGTACCCATTTTTTGTACTTATTTACTCAGTCAACATCTAGAAGATGTGTTGTCTGACGCAATATTGGTATCCCCAGCAGCGTACTCCACAAAGTCCACTATAATTCCTTTGGCTTTCTAAGACGCATTCTATTTCTGGTCAGTGAATCCATTTCTGAGTTGGTTTGGAGACAACTGAGCTCAAAATTTGCCTCTCAGATGAGTTTCCTGCATTGTTCTGGGGGGAAAGCAGAACACAGGTGGTAGTTCCAATCACAGGACTTGTCCCAACAAAGATCCCATAGATCTCATGTCACCCAGGAAGAACTGCTTGTGCATCCAAATCAGTTCTAAACAGAAAAGCTCCAGAGAACAAAGGACCTTAAAAATGTTTTAACTTTCAAATATATTCTTTGAAGCACCTTCTGATATTGAGATAGTCAAAATCCTCCTACTTCAGACACTTTTACATTACTTCTCTGTGAGGGACAAGGGAAATTCTAGAACAAACTGTGTGTAAAACTTGATGCTGACACATATATTAAAAGGTAGAAGGAACCAATATGACATCAGCCAAGAAGCTTTAAGTGACCCAAATTTCTATGCTTAAAAATTAAACATCCCTGCCTGATCATTACAATAATTATCTGGAGTTTCTTAGGGGAAATCATTTGCCAGCAGAAGGTTTTGTTCAATTAAAATGTATTTGTGAACTCAAATTGAAACAAGGAATAAGCAATACTTAAATTTTGACAACACATATGAACTGAAGGGGGCTTTGAGTTCAGGATCTCTTTGAACTGAATATGCAGCTATTTCTTTTATGTTGATATCCACTCTATCTGCACAGGAGTGAAAAGATGGAAACAAACCTAGTAACGTAAGTATGCAAAACTTAATTTGTTTTCCTTACATTAGATGATACTGATCTGGAATCATGGCACGAATTTTATGCCCTGTCTGATACACCTGGTCCACGCTGAGAAGCTTTGAGATAGCTGCCTTAGCTGCCTCAGCTGCCTCAGGTTCCCAACTGGATCAGTGGAGACAGTCCCTCCTCTCCCTATGGAGAGTTTGAATGACTAATAAACTATTTCATAACTTAGCTGGGTGCTCATTTTAGTCGGAATTGAATCGGGCTCCTAAATATATAGGGATATTTAACTTGCGTGTAGGAGACAAGAATTATTTCACAAACTCCCCTGTCTCATACACTGAGTCAGGAAGTCCATTGTAATGATAATTTTGAGCTGTTTCCAGCGGTTGGAATCTAGTATAGAGTTTAACTATCCCACATATTTAAATGGATCTTTATTTTATTTAAAAGTCTGTTACTGTTTCCTTGATGTTATGCATTCAAGAAAATTAAATTGGATTATTGAAAGTGTTTATCATCTTTGTCCATCTCAATATCTAACACTCAAAACCAACAGTAATGAAAGAATTTCTATTTTTTACTATTCTGTTCAAGTGACTATTCTTTCCTTTCACTTGATGACTTTCCAAGAACAATGCAAAGTCATCTCAAAGAAAGTGGTTATGAAGAAAGCTGAAAATGTGGATGATGAAGGACAGAAAAGTAATTTTTCACAGATAGCCAGCTGGCTACATGTCTGCTGATTCATCAGACAACTCTGCTGAAGTTTGGAATTAATTGTCAAAGTATGCCTAAATACCTGAAACTTGGGAAGAGTATCTGTTCAGTTACATAAATATCAATTTAGTACTATAAGTATCTATTTATTTACTTTGAAAAGTAAATAAATTGAATCTAATCAATGCAAGTAATAATAATCTGTATTGGAGACATGCAATGAATAGTAACACTTTCAGGTTTGGTTTTTGGTTTTTTTTTAAGAGTGGAAATTAAAAAAAACAAAGTTATGCAAGCATTTTTATTGCCTCTGCACAAATCTTTGCACAGGAATGAACACCATGGGTTCATCAGGATAACTCATGCACAAAATGACTGTTTGTAAGATTGAGACTTGGCAATGAATGTTCTCAGATTCTTTTATCTGCATGGATTTACTAAGTGATTTACAAAAATCCTCCTTTATTACCACCAGCCAGTGTCCTTTTGTTTGCAGTGATGACTGAGGGTTTGTTTTAAGATCAAATAAGGAAGAAACATATTACTTAATAAGAAAAGTCAAACTTTTCTGAAAGCTATTGGGCAATATGCAAAAAGCACTTCCATGTGGGGAAAAGATAATTTCAGTTGATTATAAAGAGATTAACTTGATCTTGACATTAAGGTTATATTAAAATGCTAATTGACTTTAATATAACAAAATTTTGTTTCTCTTTATACATTTTCTTTTGGAAATTGGAAAGTTATGTACTTGGATTTATGTAATTTTATTTGTCTCTTATAATCAAAAGTTTACGTGCATTTCAGGAAAACCTCTGCCTCTTATGTTCATTATAAATAATAGAAAATATCTAGTATATGGTGTCAATCTTTTCACAGTATCACAGTATCACAGTATCGTCAGGGTTGGAAGGGACCTCTGGAGATCATCTAAGTCCAACCCCCCTGCCACAGCAGGGACACCTACAGCAGTTGCACAGGACGGCGTCCAGGCGGATTTTGAATGTCTCCAGTGTGGGAGACTCCACAACCTCTCTGGGCAGCCTGTTCCAGTGCTCCACCATCCTCAGAGTAAAGAAATTCCTCCTCATGTTAAGATGGAACTTCCTGTGCTCCAGTTTGTGCCCGTTACCTCTTGTCCTATCACTGGGCACCACTGAAAAAGACTCTTCTCATCTACCTGCCACCCTCCCCTTAAGTATTTATAAGTATTGATAAGATCCCCCCTGAGTCTTCTTTTTTCTAGACTAAAAAACCCCAAGTCCCTGAGCCTTTCCTCATAAGAAAGATGCTCCAGTCCCCTAATCATCTTTGTAGCCCTTTGCTGGACCCTCTCCAGCGGTTCCCTGTCCCTCCTGAACCGGGTAGCCCAGAAGTGGACACAATACTCCAGATGCGGCCTCACCAGGGCAGAGTAAAGGGGGAGGATGACCTCCCTCGACCTGCTGGCCGCACTCTTCTTGATACACCCCAGGATGCCATTGACCTTCTTGGCCACCAGGGCACATTGCTGGCTCATGGTCATCCTGTTGTCCACTAGGACTCCCAGGTCCACTCTATCCCTTCATCCAGGTCATTGATGAATATATTGAACAGGACTGGAACCAGTACTGACCCCTTTTCCCATCAGTTCTGCTGGATCCTTGCTCTCTTCTGGTAGATTGTATTCCTTTCCTATTGTGTATAATATTCTTATATTTTTTTTTCTAATTTTCTTCTTTTAATGACCTACTTTTTTTTTTTTTTTTTCTTCTTTTTCCTATTTATGCATCTTTCTCTTTTATACTTATTCACTATTTCTTCTGTGTTTACTGGGTGCCTGAAGTTTCATGCCATCTGCACTTGCAATATTCTGCCCATAGTTCAGGTGTTTTTCCTTTCTCTCCTGAGTCCATCTCAGCTTCTTCTACATTTGCTTTTTCTGTGTCCTTCCACAGGACCCACAATGTCTCCTCCCCTTCTTCCACTCCATGCTTCCTCCTCTTCTTCCATCCGTTCACATAAGGTATAGATGAATCTTGCTATTATGTTCAGATGAATCTTGGTAGACAGCTGATGAATGAGTAGAAGGTCAGATGACAGTATTTTCTTGCTGCCAAGACCATTGCATAGTCTGGTAGCATATTTGTTTTCATGATCAATGTTCTTTGAGTTTTTGTGGAATGGTCTTATCATATAGCACCTACATAGGTGTGTCTTCACAGGCTATGTGACTGTAAAGAAACAAAAAAAGAACACCAAAACATTGCATCTTGTTGCATATTTTGCATGTTCCTTCTGGCTAAGAGCTATCCTTTTGTGACTTACAAAACCTTCATAATTTTTTCCTTTCCTACCATACCATCTCAGTTGTAAGAAGGCCTGAGGTGAAGTAAGGAGATGGGGCTGGCTGTCTCTAAGAGAGGTATCATGGAGCTCATGACCCTGAAAAGGAAAGGTGGAAGAAGCTGACATATTAACAGTCTTTGTCATTCAGTTGGCAAACGTATAGAAAATCACTGCCGTGCTTTTCTCCCATGCTGTCCCTTATGCCTATAAGCATTCCCTGGAAATATCTAGAAGGCTTCTCCACTGCTCTCCTTAATACTGTCCTTTAAAAATACAAATGATTCTTAAACAGTATTAGATTCTCAGTGGGCTGCCAGCCTTGCTAACGGATTTTGTCTCATTGGTTTTTTGTACTTCCTTGGTTTTCCACTCACATCTCTCATGTTTTGTGTTATGTTTCATCTGTAAGATCTTGGCTTTGGGTTTGCAGGATGGCTAGCACATTGGGCTCCTCAACCACAACTAGCAGCAATGCCTAAAATAACATAGTTTAATACTTCTGTACCAACAGTATTTAGAAATGGCAGCAGAACTATGTAAAGTGTTAAGTAGATAACAAATCTAAAACAAACTCAGTGGTTGAAAATAACAGTATCGTGTAAAAACAATACATAAAAGTAGAAGGCAAAAATGGACTGTATGGAAATGCAGTTTTGCATATAGAAATAGTGTAGTTATGCCACCGTTAAGATAGAAACCAGCTGGAGCTTCCTGAAGAGCAGTTCAGCATATTTCTAGGCATAATGATGTTTCAGAAAGCTCTTAGTATTCCTCAGAATGTGTCAGTAGCTCCAGAAACACAATAAAATGGAGTACACTCAAGTAATGCACACAGTGCAAAATTACATTCAAGTAGTTCTGTATATACATAAAGTGACTTACAAATGAAACATTGGTTTGGCTTTATAAGGGTACATTAAAAAGAATTTGTTACTTAAAAGGCAAAATGGTCCAGAAAGCTTTACTGCCAGCATAATTTATTATAGAATTAATCTATTATGTGTTTTCACCAGGTCAGGCCACTAAAGGAAACCTGTGTCTTATCGAAATCAGATTGAGAAGTACAAATCGAGAATCCCTAATGGAGTACTAAGCGCACTTCAAACAGCCAGCCATATGGACTGTGTTACAGCGTGGGGATGGTTTCTCTTGAGCCATAAACTTAGGCAACAGAGTGTGGAAGACTCTTTATTTGATACAGTATTTGATATTGTATTTGATGCATTTGAAAAAAGAAATTAATGCTTGGCTCTGAAGCAGAGGACTCAGACGTCCTCCTGAAGACACCTCATTTCTATTTCCTTCCTAAACTCTACCCTTTTAAATTAAGTCTATTTTTAAATAGGTTTTGCAGATAATGCACTAAGCTTCTGAAGTCAAAGTGTTTAAAGAGGAAAGCCTGTCGAATCATAGCATGTGGGAACAGAGATATCATATTATAGTCAATACCCACAAGAAATTCATATGGGGCCAGGTTCATTCCCTGTATGTGCACAAGTAGCACTATTTAAAGGTCTGATTCTGTGATTAATAGGCTTACGGACTGTTCTGACTTTTATCTATCTAACAAAACTTAGCCTACATTGTAAACCAGAGTGTTCACAGCAAAGGAATCAGCTTTCTGTGAACGCACATGAATATAGTATGTACTTGTGCTAGTGTGGCGCTAGTGTGGCATTCTGATAGCTGAAACAAAGTGCCTACCTCTGCCATGGGTTTCTATAAGAAGTTAAGCAAATCACTTTAATTTATAGATATACTGTGTCATGGAAAGATTCATATGGGATCAGGTGGGATTTTTCACACTACCTTGACAAATGCGGTTCTTTATCAATTTCCTATCTGTGTTCTGCATATTCTTTTGGAAGTCTTGAACTTAATTTTGATTTTTCCCTGTGCTATGTCTAGAAATTGAAGACAATATTTTCTTTCTTCAGCCTTTTACATGACTATTTAGCTTATACATTTTTCAATACAGCAATTGTCTCCAGCTAAGGCAAAATAGAAGATCATATTATTTAAAAAAAGTCTATTTTTCCCCAGCTCATAGAATTTTATAAAAGTAACTTTTATACGTAATTTTATTTTTTGGCATATCATTGAAACTTATCTTTGAAATTTTTATCCTTTTCTTCAAAAAATACCTTTGCAATGGCTTTCCTTTTTGTACTAGCACCTAGTTGGCAAAAAGATTGTTGGCATAATATTGAAATTAGAAATTGTTGTATCTAGGCTGTATTTACATTATAAATAAATAAAAATAAAAATAAAAATAAAAATAAAAATAAAAATAAAAATAAAAATAAATATAAAAATAAATATAAATATAAATATAAATATAAATATAAATATAAATATAAATATAAATATAAATATAAATATATAATAAAATAAATGAAGAGACATGTAAAATTGAAAGTTATTCTAATGTTCAAGTTTATGACCTGTATAATTTTATCCACAGTTTTTATAACAGCATGATGCTTTTCAGAGACTCAGCTAAAATCCACCTGTACAAATGCATAAGAAGAGAAAATCCAAGCAGAATTCATATGCCTGGGGAAAAGTGACAAAAAATTGGCTTGATTTTATTTGCTACATATTACTCTGTAGTTGAGTGGCTGTACAAGGGCTTGATCTCATCTTCTGTCTCTAGCCAGAAGAGGAGAATAAGTATCCAATATTTTAAGAATGGTTCAGACTTTACACTGGATCCACATATAGATGTTACTGACCATTTGTATAAAACACTGGTTCAGACATAGACAGTTGTTTTATCAAAAAAGGTAAAAAAGTAATGTAGAATACTAAAAGCCCTGCAGTTACTTCATGTAGTGAGAAGAACTTTTCTACCTACAACGTGGAGGTGTGCGTTCACAATATGGCTGATGCTGGCAGACAAGTTACCTTGGAGTCTCGAGATGAAATTCATTATGGTATTTATCAGATGTGAAGATGACCAAACTACACCTGACTTGTAAGAAGTTCTGCTGTGTGTGCACAGAATGTTGAGGTAACACGCTATGCTTCCTGAGTCCCTGCCCGTCAAGCAGTTTTGTCCCAGCATCTGTGCCTGCTAATGTGGGAGCAGTGCGTATGGACACGGCACAAGCGCACTGGAGGTATGGGGTCAGACTCCAGCTGTGCCACTGACCCATCTTGAAACTCGAAGGCAATCACTTCCACTCTTGCATCTCTTCCTCTTGTGTATGCAAATAGTTGGGGCAAACTCTCTCTCAAGATGTTATTAGTACAAGAGGCTTAGCCAATTGTCACTGGGTACCTGTACCAGAAAAAGATACTGTTCAGCTGTCATTATATTCCAAGTCAAATTGGCGCACAGCTTTATCTAAGATAAAACATTTAGAAATCGCAACTTTGCACTGTTCATACCTTTTAATGACTTCACATCTGAGATGAGCAGTTGTCTTAAAAGTTGTTCTCAGATGTAACCCCTCCCCATCTCAAGGCATCCCCTTGTGCTGGTTTTGGCTGGGATAGAGTTATTTTTCTTTGTAGTAGCTAGTATGGGGCTATGTTTTGGATTTGTCCTGAACAGAGTATTGATGATACAGGTATGTTGTAGTGTAAGCACAGTTGAGCAGTGTTTACGGAGGGTCAAGGCCTTTTCTGCTTCTCACACCACCCCACCAGCAAGTGGGCTGGCAGTGCACAATAAGTTGGGAGGGGACATAACTGGGACAACTGACCCCAGGTGACCAAAGGGATATTCCATACCATGTGACGTCATGCTCAGTGTATAAAGCTGGGGGAAGGAGAAGGAAGGGAGGGGACATTCAGAGTGATGGCATTTGTCTTTCCAAGTAACCATTACATGTGATGAAGCCCTGCTTTCCTGGAGATGGCTGAACACCTGCCTGCCCATGGGAAGCAGTGAATTAATTCCTTGTTTTGTTTTGCTTGCATACACGGCTTTTGCTTTACCTATTAAAATGTTTCACTTTTACTCTTCTCATTCTCTCCCCCTTCCCACCGGGGGCAAGTGAGTGAGTGGCTGTGTGATGCTTAGTTGGGGGCTGGGGTTAAACCATGACAACCCTTTATGAAATTTTGAGTGTTTTCCATCTCCTTGGGAAAGCAGCCATCATTCTCGTAGACCAGTGTTTTACAGCTGGGACCTGAAAACATAGAAACAGGACTGCGCAAATAAAGGCTGAATGCTGATATTGTTCACACATTTATCAATGAGGCGAGTTCACAGGTGTTCACAGTGCAGATGAATCATAAAAGCAGGATCAATTTTAATGAGAAATTCATTGTGATAAGCTAACTTCTTGGTGACCATATATGTTCATTTAAAGATTTATGCAAAAATTCCAGTCAAGAAGGTCTTCTCTGATATAAATGAAAAAGACTTTAGCATTACAATGCTTTCACTGTATCATATTGCTATCTTGCATTCAGTTTTTATGAGAAATATTGACAATATTAATTGTCACTAGTAACTTTGCTTTCCACTGGCAAAGCAGATTTCTCCAGGAATTTCAGGATTTAAAGCATATCATGTGCACAATCTAAACTGTTGTCTCAGTGTGGTAGGGAAGCGAAAGTTATATCTGAATTATATGTACTCAGTACAGAGAGTGATGGGTAAAACTGTTCACTCAAGATCACACAGCGCATCAATAAAGTAGCTGAGAAGAGGACCCACTGCCACTTTGAATTCCCAGCGCAGTGCCTTACTGTAGAGAAAATGAACCAAATAATATGTCGTAAACAGTGATAAAAACTGCAGGGTTACTCCGTGTTTGGAAGACCTCTTAGAGTAATAACACACAATTAAAAACCTGTTCCTTATAGCTGATGCATCATATACTGCTTCTCTACCTTACATTTGTTTTGAAAAGATCAAAAATCAGCAACTGTCAGTATAATGATATTTTCTTGAATAGTAAATCAAAACATAATGAATATAAAAATGTACTCACACTGTATGAAACTGTCATTAGTCCCAGGCCAGTATCTTTTAATCAATATATTTGTTGACATTTGAATTCATTTTCTGCTTTTCAAAATATTCACTCTCGCAATGAAGAGCGACAGTTTTTTTAGAGTAGAGTAGAACAAAGAAGTGTCGAAAAAGAGAAACCTCCAGTAAAATGTTTGGGTGGTGGACAAAATTCAAATAATATTCCTGTTGCTTTCTATTCTTGGATGATATTTACACATTGATCACTTTAAGAAGAGGAAATGTAAAAAAACTGACTAAAATGAGTCTATTCCTTGGTATGGTCAGTCTGTTTTTTTAGAACAAACTCTGAACACAAATGCAGTTCTAATTTTAAAAAACATCATTTTAGAAGATTATCTCTTATGTTTATAATTTTTACTATAATATACATTATACATGTATATACATATACGTTTATGCTAAGAGTAATCTATTTAAAAAGACAAGGCCAGGATATTTTGTTAAGGAAGGAACACAGTTTTATATAATTTCTATATTGAGACAAAAGTACATGCTAAACAGTTGAAAAAAGATTTATGCTGAAATAGGGTCTAGACTAATATGAACCTGCTGTGTCATTTTATTAGTTCCTTAACATCTGACCTCCATCAAAGAAGCTATCATCACAGGCTATCATAGACTCAGTGGACCATTTTCAGCGGTTGTGTAAGGAGTCAAAAGCTATGCTGACATTGCAGATGAACATCTATGGTTCCAAAGTTTTAAAACAAGCAACGCTGTCCATTTTCATGAGACGCCGAGCACAAAATCCCTGCTATCGATTGCAGAGAGCATTTGACTACGGAGTCTTAGCTTAGATCATCTACAACCGGGTGAGACAGGCTAGGTTTCACTGGGACCCTGTCTCTGAATATTGTCCACCTTACAAAATTATCTCACTCTTTTGTGCTTTTAAATTTTTGGTGACTTTGGTTTGGTTTTAAAACTTATGTGTCACTTCTGTTACTGTAACAGTGAGAAATTACTGACAAAAATTCTTCAATGTGATTAGTTTGAATATAATTCACTGAAAAGTTAAAATTTCATTCTGGCATAATGAGATGGCAAGAAGTGGGCGTATCTACAGCATCAAGAATGCATTTAAATTCAATGCTTACATTAGTAAATTGATGTATATTGAGATTTTGATTTCTCTTCCTCTAAATGTGGTTGCTGCAATGATGCTGAGGCTTCTTGTAAATATGCCAAATCAAAACAGGGTTTGCAGATTTGTCCTTTCCAAGGCGAATATTTTGACAAGCTATTTTATCAGGTTATCTACAGTGGGCATTACTATGCTAATGAAATTGGGGTAATGTTAACACAAACTTGACTAGGCTAACAGTGTTAAGATATTGAAAATCTCCAGAACGCATCAGCGTTGGGTTTTTTTTTCTAGAAAGCTTAACTTTCCCAGGATAAGCTACGTGCACTCCTCCACCTTGCTATAAAAATGTTTATTGTCCTTTGGTTGCTACTTTGCCACCCTACGGATTAAAGGATATGGATATTCTCTGTATTTTATCCATTTTTTAACCACTTTTGGCCAAACATAGTTATTAAAATACACATGCTTTATATTGTTGATTTGCATATGTTTGAAAGTCTGTACATGCTCAATAAACACAGATCCTTACAGGATAGGCCTTCCTAGAGAAAACTGTCCTTTAAGCAGGAGCATTAAACTTTACTTTTGGAAGACAAAGCTCTCCGTAGGATGATGGTTTTACTTTCCTCCCTCCCTTTCCCCTAGTCAGCCCAGGCAATGGTATTTTCCAAAGACACCAGTGCCTCTGGAATGTTATGTTATTTCATTTCAGTGGGGATCAGGGGTTTCTACCTTTATTTATGGTTGTCATTTTTATGCTTTAAACCTCACAGCTTTCTCTAACTATGGAGTCATTCATATATCCTGAAAGAAGTTCAGATAATTTACTGTTGCTGGACAGAATTTCCCTCAAAATGGCGTGAAGAATTACATGCTCTACTCCCTCTTTATTGCTTGTGGGCCAAATCCTGCCCTCATTTACACCACTGCAATAATAAATAACCTCCTTGAGAGCATTAATGTGTGGTTTTTATTTGAATGAGGAGAAAGAAGAAGTTATTCAACAGCAGTCTAAAAAGTCTTCAAAGGTTACTGCTCTGCTAATCTGTGAGGACAGAACATCCGTTGCTTTTAACGGAAAGAATAAAAAATGTCTATTGAGTGAACACTAAGAAAAATAATGGTTCATATTCAATTTAGCATTTTTTTAAACCTGCCTGTCTTTCATTTTTGGAGAAAATCAAACAAACAAAAAAAAAACAATTAGAGAACACAAATATGGACAGGTTAGCAGTACCAGCACCTTCACGGCCTCTGTGATTTCGCACCCTAACACGTAAACGCTTCAGTGAAGACCATTAATGTGTATCGTCACTCCTCCCTAAACAGTCTGCAAATGATGACAACCTCAAAAACCTTATCCCTCAAAGAGGCGGGTCAGAGCTATGGGCTGACATGGCAGGTCTTCTCTTCCCCCAACCTGTGGGCTGGGCATGCGCTGCAGCCGTCCCTCTGCCTCCATCACCCCAGCTGCATCCAGGCCAAAGGACCTCCTAGCAGCAGCTCCTGCTTGTCTTCACACGGAAGCAGCAGGGGAGACAAGGGTCAACATGGATAGCGTGAAGTCCTGGTCTCAGAAGTGCTCCCAGAGCCCCTCTTGTAGGTGGAAATTAAAGTCATATCCCTATGAGAGGGTGAAAAGCCAGTCTGACCTTATTAAAGAAGAAGGGAAGTGGATGGAAATGGCAAGGAAAGAAAGTATCCTTGAAAGCAGAAGGGATTGAGAGTGGCATATAGTTCAAGTGGAAAGTGAGTTGAGGGAAAATGTTACAAGAATCTCATGATTTATGCAGTGAACTGAAGTTACAGTTCTAGAATAGATGACACCTTAATAGAAAAATAGGTTTGTGGACCATAAGGCTGTGTTCCCTCCCAGTCATAGCCACATGGAATCAATTCCCTGTCCCATTCATCATCCTGCAGCACTGCAGTGGCAATGACAGCAGTAGTTCATGGTGACAAAATAGTATTACAGGAGCTTCTACTTTATTTTTTACATCAAAATGTGATTTAACAGGTAGAAGAGTATGAAAATTACTGATCTCTATGGAATCTTCATTGTAAAACATAACTTTGATGGTCAGAGAAATCCTCATTTCGACTCCCAACCAAGTAAAAATCACTTTCACGGCAAGTTACTTAAAAACTCTGGCTCAGATGATATAAGTAGTTATAAGCCTTATTGACAGGTGGGGATCCTTTATCCCCTGGGTCACAGATGTGATTAATCCTTAAGCAAAGTTCTTTTGCATAGTTCTTTTAACTTTAAAGCATTAAGTATTCAGCAACTAGTAATAATATTTTTCTAATGCCTTATTTGAAATAAAAGAGTGTATAGAAAAGATCTCTAAATATGGCTAACAACCAGAAGTTATTAGTGCACAAGTATCTCATCTGATATGAGGAGAAGTGGGGCAGTAGCTTGAAGACAAATCACTTCATGGTCTAAGAAATAAGTGGAAACCATGGGAGTATGAACAACTATGGGAAACAAGCTGCCAAGCTAAGTGTTTTGATAACATTTTGGGGGTATATACTTGGGAAATATGACACATAAATACTTTATAAAGCACATGTGAAGTAAAGAAACTTTTCCTAAATAAGTTGTCTTTCCACAAATGCTTTCACTAACCAGGAAAGTCTACAGGTTTTCAATTACAAATTGTGACTACCTATACTCAAAATAAAAAAAGAAAAGGAAAAGAATATTTTCAGATCTACTTTGTTAGCCTTTCAAATCTGATGCACCAAAAAATGGGTCTGCATGTAGAATGAGTATGAAATAAAGCATCTGGGTAACATTCCTTCATAGCGCCAGCCTCTACTCAAACTTAATCCTTTAAAAACCTTAGCTCACTGTCTTGGGGTTTAAAAACATTCACTACATTTGTATTCAAGGCTATTCCAGAGGCTTAAAACAAAGAGAGCTGGGATTTTAAAAATTGTTTAATAATATGAAATGGATCTTTTTCCTCCCTCCCCCACAAAAAAAAAAAAAAAGCAAACAAGCTATTAATTACTTATTTTTCATTACTGTAAATAGATGAGTACATTTTCACATGGAAATGAAAATCAGTTTGTTTAAAAATCAAGGCATTTTATTCTTTAAAAAAGCTACTGTTTTGATTAAACTGGGAAGACTGTATATGGGACGAGGTTGCCTAGAAGACCCTTGGAATCTCCATCTTTGGAAATCTTTAAAAATCAGCTTGGATGAGGTCCAAAGTGACCTTATTAACCAGGATGTTAGCCCTGCTTTGAGTAGGGGCTTGGACTAGATGACCTACAGCCTAAATGAGTCTGGTGTTGTATAACAATCCTTTCTGCTACAAGAAGGAACAGAATTTCACAACAAAACCCTCTTTTTTTTCTATCTAAGGAAAAGAGTACATGTAGCCTGAATTTACAAAAACCTATATGACCTAGAGGCATGCGCCCTTTTCTTTATGAATTTGATATGTCAATGGGATATATATATCTATAGATCTTCATGATGTACATTGGAATGACACTAGAGACAAAACTGGACTCCCAGATAATCTCATCATGCAGAAGGGAACATGCGTTTAGGAGCCATTTCAGACTGTAGTATGAACTCATACAGGACATTTTTTTACTAGGGCATGTAGTGACAGGACAAGGGGGAATGGCTTTAAGCTGGAAGAGGGCAGGTTTAGATTAAACATTAGGAAGAAGTTTTTCACTTTAAGGGTGGTGAGGCACTGGAACAGGTTGCCCAGAGAGGTTGTTGAAGCCCCGTCCCTGGAGGTGTTCAAGGCCAGGCTGGATGTGGCCTTGGGCAACCTGGGCTGGTGGGAGGTGTCCCTGCCTATGGCAGGGGGGTTGGAACTCGATGATCTTCAAGGTCCCTTCCAACCTAAACCATTCTATGATTCTATGATGATTCTATGAGGGCTTTATCAGTTCAGCACCCTCCCTGACTTCCCTCTCCTGCCTGCATACACACACCTTTCACCCTGGTGGGTAAAATTAATTTCTCAGGTGTGCTTTCAATAATGTAAATATATTAAGACAATATATATAAATAAAATAATTTACTCAGTTCCTAAGCTGCTTCAGAAAGAGTCTGAAAATACATGTCATCATGTAGATATCTTTTAATGCATTGACTCTTGAAAGGAGTTTGGTTAGCTATAGTGAATTATGAACGCGCTCATGTATATGAAGACAGAAGCAGCCAGAGAGGTAAGGGAGCTGGGTGACACTTTGTGTAATTTCTTCTGCTGCAGAGGCATGTGCAAGTAAACACTTCACCTCAGAATTACTGCTGATGTTCATTAACACCATATTCTCCATTTGCTGAGAGACCCTTCTAAGACCAGGGAGTAGGATTTGAAGAACTGCTAAGCTTAAGAATTGCAATGTAAATTAAGGAGATTTAATTTTTTTAATTCCTTACTGTCATATATTTGGAAAAATTAGGCCACGTGTATCTCAAATTGTTCATTTTATGTTAGCAAATTTGTTTGACCTTTAATCTCTCCATCCTTGCCCTTCTGATCTGAAACATATAGAAAATATTCTTCTAGCTCAAAGATTCTCAAAGAAAATTAATATTTGTGAAGCACTCAAAAGTGACAGAAATAAGTATCATACATGAATGCCTGGAAAAAGCTGAGTGCTTTTTGTAGTAAGAAGTGAAGAGTAATGAAGAAGAAAGTTTATACTACAGCTTTTAATTAAAGAGCACTGCTCAGAATTATATGGAAAAATAGTATGCATTCATGCAATTAAAGACTGTAACAATGCATATGCAAAAACAGGACCAAATCAAAGTTGTACAGACATCCTGTTATGTTTTCCAACTGCTTGACTTTACACAGTATTCTTTTAATAAAACTTTCTATGTACACAGCCAGAAAAGAAAATACCAACATCCCAAGATTCAAAAGTACTATAACACACTAGGAATAGAGCCCATCTGAAGATTATGTCAGTAGATCTCTGAAAGTATAGACTTCTTCTGCAGTAAGTTGAAAACTATACTCTCAATATCCCCTTCTGTAGAAGATCTGAAGAGCAAAAGGAATAGTGCTTAACTGAAACTACAAAAAGGAGGCTGACTCAAAATATGATCTCATTAACGCTCTATTTTGAAGAGTATCTTATTTAACTTTCTTTGAATATCAATGACAACTAAATATCCAAGCCCTAGAGTAATGAGAGGCATAATTAAGTATTTTTAAAGTAAACTGGAGTAATTAAAATGCTGATACCTAATTCCTATTCCTAGGATTTCAACAAGAAAAGAAAATGGCAAGTGTGCTTTCTTGCGACGAGAAGAAGAGTTAACACTGCAAAAATAACTTGTTCTGATCCAATTTCAAGGCTTATAATTTTCTTCTCCTCTAATATTAATTCAGAATGGCCTAAATGTATTTGATAGATAGCAATTGCAGAGATGTACACTGTCATCACAAACCTGATCAAGGCTTTAACAGTTTGATATTTATATGGCACATAATTGATAGAAATTACAGAAAGGCACACGGGAACACAAAGAGAAGCTAATTATTTTCATGAAATTTTGTTTTATGTCTGTTATTTACTGGACTGAATCACTGAAATATATGTAATTTTCTCACTTTTCACACTGTTATGTAAATGCAGATCCTTCAATAAGACAGAATCAATAAATTGATTCCTGTCCTACAGTGATAGGACAAGGAACAAGGGTTTTCATCTGAATGAGGATACATTTAGATTGGGTATAAGGAAGAAATTTTTTATAGTGAGGGTGATGAGACATTGGCACAGGTTGCCCAAAGAAGTTGTGGATGCCCCCTATCATTGGAAGTGTTTGAGATCAGGTAGAATGGGGCTTTGAACAACCTGTTCTAGTGAAAGATGTCCCTGCCCATGGCAGAGAAGTTAGAGTGGATGATCTTTAAAGGTCCCTTCTAACCCAAACCAATCTATGATTGTGTGATTCTGTAATTCTGTGATTCTATGAGTCTCTGATTCTATGAAGTTGGCATATTTAAAACAGATTATATAATGCAAAATAGTCAGCTTCACAACATACAAATTAAGAGCTAGACCACTCACCAGTAATGACAATATAAATTCATTACATTAATTTTTCTGGTTTTCTGTTGTTGATGTAGAAGTGTCTGAGTGCAACCTTAAAACTTAAGGATTTTGAAGATTAATGAGGAGAAGAATCAACAGTTCTCCAGATGCCAGGTCTTGAGCTCAGAAGAGTTTATCAGTTCCTGAAGAACCAGGCTTTTGTTATAGCTGCTTCTGTACCCCTACACACTCATCTAACACAAGAGTAACATGAATTTCAGGAGTTCATTGATGTCATTTTTCTGGTCATGTAACATCTTTAGCAAGGTTAGCCATCAAACTCACAGACTGTACAGTGTCTTATGGCTGAACCCCAGCTTGTGTCATCTGTCTTTGAGATAGACCCATGAGAATTGTGTAGCAATCTGATTCTGAAAAACACCTAAGTCCTAGTTCTAGTTCTATCCCTAGGCTTTTTATACCTATAGAAAGTAGAAGAGAGTTTCTAGTAGTCTCTGTCTTCAAGATTTTCTGCAGCAAGTTTACAGGGACCTATAGCTTGTGGCTTTTCATTTCAAATATCAACACTGTTTAAAGAGAATTAATAAATGAAAAATGTACTTTTAATCAGATTAACAACAATAGCAAAGGCCTGTTATTTTGAAGCTAGTTCTGTAAAGACAGTTCAGTTGTGCAAGAATACAGTTTTAAATAGGAATAAAATAAGAACAGTAAAAGTATAAAAAGTGAGGTGAGAAGGCAAAGGTTTTGTTCTTATTCTTTTTTGGATACTATGAAATATGATTTATGGCAGCCTATAATGTGTTTCGTCTCAGGAAAAAAATATCATTTATTTTAATAGAAAGGGATTTATCCAGTCAAAAAGTCTGCCCACACCAGCTCCCACAGAACCTTTTGATTACAGTGTACTGCTTTACCATTAATGCATACCATATAACACATTGAATGGAAATGCCAGACTTCATCCCCTGACTTTCATTTTAAAAACCACAAATGTTGAGACTCAAAATGTGCATAATGATTTGAGGATTCAGTTCTGAGCGACAGATAAGTCAGGAGGAAGTCTGACTTTCACTGGTCAATCTTGCAACAGAAACATTCAAACTGAAGGATATAACAAGGTGAGAAACATGAGTCTATCTGAACAACCACCAATTCCAAAGAAGGCAGTCCTACTCATTTTAAAAATGTTCTGTTTCTTAATTATTAGGCTGTTGCTGGTTGCTACTTAACAACTAACAGTAAAGCATTAACTGTAAGAGCGGAAGTGTAATTCTTTCAAATAAGCTAAGTGTCTACTCACATAATGCATGAATTGATTAAAAAAAGGGTTGACGTGGTACTTGGGGACATGGTTTAGAAGTTGTTTTGGCAGTGTTAGGTTAATGGTTGGACTTGATGATCTTAAAGGTCCCTTCCAACCTCAACAATTCTATGATTCTATGATTATTTAATGATTTAAGAAGCCTCAGTTTCCTAAATATTCAAATTTTGCAAGTGCTGAACTTCATTGTCTAAAGGAAGTGCTGAATGTTGACCATCACTGAACATTAGAAAGGATTTTGCTTTAGATCCTGACTTTGAAAATATTCTTCTAACAGTGGAACATCTAGATTGCCACATACCTGAAAATAGGATTAGACTGTCCCACACACATCTTGAACATATTTTTGTTTTATAAAAGAGACAATTCATCAAACTGCAGAACAATATATCCTATGTGATGAAAGTGCTATTGGAAATCTTCCAAGTGAGAAAGTAAATATTTTATAAGAAAGGGTAACATTTTCAAAAGTGACTTCGAAGCTTGAATCAAGTAAAACACTTCAAGGACTTTTAAGCATCTAAGTGTTTGGTAGCTTTTGAAATTGTATTTCAGGCTCCTGAGTCAGGAAAGGTCAGATTTATAAACACCATTAGAGGGGCTGTTCATATATGTTTAAACACTCAGATAAAAGACATCTAGGTTTGAGCTAGTCATCCCAGTTTCCCTTAAAATCAGTGGAGAAATGACAAGATGATGTTAGGATACCACTTACCTCCTCATGGTACCGATATCAAAATAAATCAGATGAATTCCACCCACTGGGTATCTCTTTGTCTTTGTTGACTATATAGAAGCCAATTTATACATCAAACTAAATAAACTGAAACCTTTTCTAGATTTCTAAAGATGAAAATAAGGTTCTTAGAGGCATTTATAAAAGAAGCTAAGTACCTAATTCCCATTAACATCCCTTACACAAAAAAAAAATAAAATACGAGGAAAGACTAGCCAAGTCAACTTGTCCAGGCCTGAAATCTATAGAAATTTAGATACTCAGTAGCTTTCCAAAAGCTTACTGAACTTTTGAAGTCTAAAAACTTAACCTGACTCCCATGCATATTCCCTTAGGTATGTTTGAGAATATTATACTTTCATGTTTGGCTTTAAACTTTATAAAACCTTCTTAGTACAATAAGTAATATTAATATATCTTCTTCAATATGTTTTAGTCATCATGATAAGAGCCAATTCACTCAAATTTTGCATGTTTTAAGCACATAAATTTTAAGCAAGTTACTCACTGTAATGCCTAAATTCCTTTAGTCGAGGAAAAACATGAAATGTTTTTGAAAGCCTTTAGAGTTATATTGTGTTCAGCTAATTTATTGACCTAAACTGAGATAGACAATTTTATGAAAACATTCAAATACTATTGCTTTCTAGCATTTACTTTACAATGAATAGTGCTACATACCAAAAAAAGAGGTGTTCATCAGGTAACTAAAATGCAGGTGAAATTTATTCTCAGACGGACTGCATCATGCCCAGATAGTTTCTTTTTTTTCTACTCAAATTCATTAAAAGCACATTCACAGAGATATTAAAGATAATGCATTGAAACAAAACATACTTTTAGGATAATAAAAGGTATCTCGGCAAAGTGCTTCGTAACACAAGGGATATGGGAAAAAAATACCAATTTATTAAATGGAAAAGAAATTGGACAAGACTAAGCATTTACAAAAACTCCATCTTGGAGTTTAAGGTGTTTGGTTTTCTGATTCAGTTTGACTTCTATATTTGACCTGAAGGTAGAGTTTGAAAAAATATTTTTAAGTTCTCAGATGAAATGTACTGCATCGATCAAGAGCATTGTATCACCTGTGATGTCAAGCAGCTATATCACAACTAACTGTCATTGTCAGGCAATTTAATATTTACCAAGGCAGTTGAATGATCCTAGGATCTTTCAACTCCTCTGTCTTATTCAGTAAAAAAGCCCTGTATGTCAAAGGAAAAACAAATAGCACTTTGACTTGAGGAAGCATGCCTTTCACCATAGCATTAAATTCCAGCATATATTTAAAGGCAATAGGAAAAAAAAAAGATGGAGCATTCTTTAAAAATAATATTCCCAATAGAAGTTTTGTAATAAATGCCTTCCCTTTCAGTATGAAAAGGGACATATTCAACTCTTTGTTGGAAGCAGTGCATCACAGCAGGAATAGCACATCGTAATGGAGCTGCAATGATACTCTTCTGCACATATGGAACCAGCAAATTAGGCCAACTTTTTTAATTGTAAAAAATGATTGAATCCCTTCCATTTCAATCTAATAGTCATTTTCCCTAACAGCAAGCATTAATGACTTCCCTGACTAATGAAAATTAATTGCTAGCCTGCCTTGACAATTACATTGTGATCGATCAAGTTTAAAGGAGCTGCAAGGGTCATTTGCTGTAATTCTAATGCAATCCATTAAATCTGCAGCAGATGATAACCTTTAACTTAGTTGCATATTAGGGAATACTAATGACAACTCTAGATGTCACTGTTTATACAAGAGGAAATACATCATATTGTCTATTTCTTCTAATGTTCTTGAGGTGTTGCTGTTTCTCAGTGATTCTTCTTGACATCAGACTACAGCATCTCTATAACCTTATCAAGGTGCTATGAAAGGCAGAGTTGTACAAATCCAAAAACCAGTCTGAGAGTGCTCAGCCAATTTCAGGGGAAGGCTTCTGGCTGTTACACAAAACTGAGCTGTAAAATGAGGGACAAATTTGCTAAGTCTTGATGGAAGGCACTGTCAGAGAAATATATCCAAAGCACACATCATATTTTATTGGTCCTGCAGAAGCCATCAGCTGTGCTACACTCTTGAATGTGATCCACTGTCTTTTAAACAAAGTGGAGTTGTAAAATAAAGTTCAAATTTGCGAAGAGTTATTGAAGGGGTTCACAGTGAACAACAAATGTAACTGGTACTAGAAAACCAGAACTGCACTGTATATTCCTGAATGCCTTTCCAGGCACATCATCCAAACATTTACAGCACCTGCATGCTGAACTCGTTTTTTTTTCAACAGGAATTAAAGGCAAATCACATTGGATCTAAAAGCAAAATGCAGCAAACCCACCAACGAACTTACTTAAAAAAAAAAAAAAAAGAAAAAAGAAAGATCTTTAAATTGAAGTTTCACAGAATTCTCAGCTGATTTTAACTATCCTATACACTTAAAGGCATTTTTGGGAAAGTTTGATAAGTCTTTCATGAGATGAGAAAATGGTACTTGAAGAAGTGAATGAAAGAATTAATTCTAATGTAATCTGTTACTATTTAATCTGCTACCTATTTGTAATCATACGGGGACAGGTACTGAGTTTAGACATTTATCTAGGACTGACTGTTTTATGTATACACAGAGATACACACATAGACAGACAGTCTCACCTCAACATCTCATTTCAGAGGTTGTGGAAGTGTGTCCTAACAAAAAGTTTGTGCAGCTTGATCTAGCACTTGTTTTTGCACAAGTGGAGATGCATATTTTGTATGTCAATATAACCGTTTGCTTGGAAGTTACTGAAAGAAATCATGACCTGACCTTATTCTTTAGTTCTTTAACAAAGGTAGTCGAGGCTTATTTTATCTCTTGAAGGAGTTTATTCCACCATCTACTAACTACTATACTAACTACCTCTAGTAAGACTGATGTCAGATATTTGCACCTTGACTGGAAGTAGAAAGTGCAAGAATTCCTGCAATGATGCCAGCCCACAAAAGTCCAAGACTCTAAAACCCGAGGAAGTTTTGAAACAAACATACCCTGCTGAATCTCTCACTCACATCTAAGGCAATGATGTTACAGTGATCATCACAGAGATTCTAGAAAGAGGATTTTGCATAGCTCTACCAAAAATAAGCTCAGAAATACAATAAAGAATACACAGATTCAATCTAAATGGTATCAAGAAAAGAGCTAAGTAACAAATTGTTCCAATTTGAAAACTAAAACAAGTATTCTAATACACACTCTACTATAATATTATCTCTCAGGCAGACTTGGGTATTTTTCTAGTTTCTTCTAGAAAGTCTAAATGATAAAGCTACACAGAAAGCCACACCTTAAGAAAGAAGACTGACTTCCCCAGAGAAATATCAGTACTCTAGATTTCTCAATGAAGTAAGACTTCTTTGTACAAGAAAGATACTCACGCAGCAGAAGCCAGAAAAAAAAAAATTGCTGGTTTTTTTATACTGATGGAAAAAAAGAGACAAGGAGGTACATTATCAACCAGCATAAATAATAACACTACAGGTGTAAATGAGCAAAAGTGTAGATACAGAAGTTAGAGATATCCTGACAGAACTTTCATGAAGCACTCAGCATTGCACTAAAAGCCAGTGGTCAGTAACCATTAGAATTTTTGAAGTGTACTGAAAAAAACCATATTTAAAGCTTTTCCCATACTACAAGATAAGATGAGTTACCTATTTTAAGATTTCCTTCTAGTGTGGCCAAAGCGCGCCCTCAGACAAATATAAACTGAAAAGAATTCCATGAAAACCAATTAAGTTATTGTAAATTTATAGAGGTATAACCAAGATCAGATGTTAGTCTATGGAAATGCATTTGAAACAACACAGAGATATGAACTCCTTCAGACTACAGCAGTTTCAGTCTTTGTAAAATGAATTGTGAGTACTGGATTAAGTTTGGGTGCAATAGACTGTGGTGGATTACCAACGGTCTATAAAAGTTTCCCATAAGTATCATCAGGAAAAAACCACACTCTTAGCCAGGAGACAGGAGAAAGCTACACAGTTGCCTGCTACAGCATGACTTTATTAAAAACTGATAAAATATTGGACAGCCTCTCCAGATATTTCTGCTCCATCTTAACACACTTGGAGTGCTAAATTTTTTGAAAATATTCGTGACATCTTCTATCTTTTTGGCACATGCACCATTAGATATAATATGTACTTTATCTTAGCCATGGTTTTCCTGAGATATTTCTCATTTTAGCCAAAATCTACTCCTGCACACTGATTATGGAAACTGTTCTAAAACCCATGTTCCATATAAATTTTTCATATTTCCAATTATAATGTAGGAGTCAAAGCTTGCTGAAGTCAATGAAATGGTTTTATAAGCCTTATTGGCTTTTACCAAGTCTACAACATGAATAGAAGTTTGATATTTAGACATGAAAGTATTTTATCCTGTGCCCAGCTTATGTGTAAAAGCATTTCCACTGATGTCAATGGCTCTCATATCCTTCAGATTAAGCATGTGCTTATCTACTATACTGAATCAAGACTTTCATGTCTACTCCTCAGGCAAAACTTTTGCCTTTTAGTCAAATCTCAGCTCAAGTATACTTATGGATTCTGACATTTTCAACTAGCCAGCACTTAAAAATGAACGCTCTGACTAGTTACAGTTCTGAGGCACTTTAGAAACCATGGCATGTAAAGTAAATATTCTCGTCTTATTCAGTAAAGGTAAAAATCACACCATTATCAAGTGTGACACTGCTGATGTGGAAAAAAATTAAGTATTGCAACAGGTTATTAAATTGTTAATGGCCACATTCTATTCTCAGGTTTGTGGTTTGATGCAGTCTGGGCAAAATGTCAAACTGTATCAACATTAACAGCTTCTGACAAGCTCAAGGGGGGAAAAAAGAGCTGAATGAATAAGCTGCTCTGTAAATAAAGAGACATTGTAACCTTTTAAAGTGAGACAAAATTTAATTAACAAAATTAACACAGACTTTTGAGAGTGCAATTTTCTGAATCTCATTCTTCTCTGTCAAGAGAAGGTTGTATTCCTTTGTAATAAGAAAGAGTAAGGGCCTACTCTCTGATCAAAAGTTAGTGATATCATCTAGATAAAAAAGCAGAGGAATGACGTTAATGAATTTGCCTTTTTCCATTTAGCTATTTTTAGTTTATATGGCATCATCGCTAGAATTGAGAAACATGACAAAAAAATAAACTGTTACAATATTTTTTGAATCTTAGAAACACCAATATTAAGAACATGAAATGGTTTCTCATTCCAACTTAAATTGGATTCCATGGGAAGAGAGGTTTTCACTATCTCCATTTCATAGATGAGGAAAATGAAGCGCAGTCAAGAGTGAATCAATGGCCTGGCCAGGGTGAAAATCAGAATTTTGTTTTCGCATCTATTTCTTGTTGTGTACCCAAGGATCAGACTGACTTCTAATTTTAGCTGCTAAAATTTATTAGGTTCTTACTCTCTAGCTTAGAAAACCAGATATGAGCTTATGTGGTTTTTAAATTTTAGTACTAAATCATTTTGTTTCTCAGAACATGTTTCTTTCTCAGTTCCTGCATTTTGCCCTGTTTCCCATGTAATAACTTCTGGACAAGAAAAATTATCAGTATCTCTTATCAGTTAGTGAGTGAATTAGTTAACTGGACTATTTTAAAATGGTTATATTCTGATGTTTCAATCAAATAAAAACCTTTTCAATATAGACTCAGGTGTTAGAATTTTGTAGAAAGATTACTGGACTACTAAAAACTGAGGTCTGGATAAACATGTTTTTATTTTTCGCAAAAGAAGAAATGAAAGAATTAATTATGGACAGAAAGAAGGAATATGGAAGGGAAAGAAGGAAATTAAAGAAGATAAAGATGGATTTTTTTGTTGTTTCAACCATAAATTAACAAATCATTGCATGGATTTTTCCAGATATTTTCATGATTTTCCTGATTACAGCTAAATTTTCAAAAAAGCATATAGATTTTTTTTCTTTTCCTTTTTTAAATTTAAATTAACCATTCTGTTAAAAAAAAAAAAGAACAGAGAGAGATAATAAAGTGATAAGGTAGATTTAATCCAAACACAATAATACTGTCTAATGTTATAGTGACTTCTTTGTAATGAACAAGATAAATTTTGGGTGCTAAATAGGGGAGAAAAGTTGACTGTAAGGATTGACACTTTGGATTTGCATAGCCTTATTTTTCTTTAGTCTCTTAAATGTATCAATGAGTCTGCACTGATTACAAAGGAAGCTTAGACATCTTGGCCGTATATGGAGACATCCATGAGAAACATTAGACATCTACAGTTAGGTGTCTAAATCCAGAATGAAATTCCACCCCGAATGATTACACGCACAGTTTATAGTTTTGTCTCTGTACCATATACAAAGTTAATCTTTTATGTGTTTCCACGTAGAGTTGTAATTCATATAGACATGGAAATAATCTCATATTGAGAAGAACAGTTCAGCTGTCTTTGTCTCAGGAAGCTGACACTGTTCTCTACTTCTAATTAATCTTATTCCATCAACTCGTTCCAACAGCTGGGAAGGGTTTTCCTTCTGAGGACTGAAGCAGTAATGCTTCACTACTCTGACAGTATCAGATCTTTGCAGCTGGTAGACAATGAGGGCATGTCACCTACACTTCAGCTTTCCATTGTGCCCTGCAACCTTATCATGGAATTGTCTCCCTCTTCCCTTAAGAGAACTAAGCAGGAAGACTGCATTCTACACTTGGAAGACTGCTTCACACCACAAAGCAGAAAAGGGTAATTATTGGACCTATGTATATCTTTTATTCCTTCTAAGTTCATCTGCAATTAATTACAGTTTCTATTGAGCATCTTCTCTTTACAATGCAATATAAACATTAAGGAACAATGGGAGCTTTGGCTCTGCAACTGTATTACTGCATAAAGGCACTGAAGCTATTATTTTTTTTTTTTTTAATCTGTGTAAATCTGAGGCTGTTATTTTCAACACTGAATGCTTTGTTTGATAACATCTTAAAGATGTTATTGATCCTGAAGCTTTAACTTAGAACATTTGTTAGCTTTATGCTCTGCCGTTCCCTCTGCTGTTTACAGAGATGTAACTGTTATGGAGGTTCCCTATTATAGAAAGTTTATCACAGTAATTTATTTGGAGACTTGATGCCTCCGGAATGTGAGCAAGTCCTGCACAATACACTAACCATCCTTCATTTGCTTTGATTGTTGACTGCCTTTATCACATTGCTGGATCGGATCACAAATATGCAGCTGTTCTTTGAACTTTTGTATGTTTTGCACCCCCATATTTATGGCAGCTGTAAAATGCTGCAAATCAGCTGAGGGCTGGGCCAGCATACTCTTTAAAGAAGCAGGCTTTTTTCAACAGTTTCAAAATAATTTTTGATAAGGGCAGCAATGAATATTAGTTTTCATTCTTGGTGACTGCACTGAAAATGTAGAAATTATTTGTTTAATATAAAACAATTATACAAATTGTTGTTAGGATTTATGAGATTGTAAACATTAACCCCCATGTTAATTTCAGCTAATTTCTGAAAGAACCTCCACACTTCTCTCCAAAGTTTCATCAGATTTCTAATACTAAGCCTCAGATTCAGTTGTGGGCAGTCAGAAACACTGACACACCTACCAACATTTTAACAAGAAATAAAGAAAGAGGGAATATAATTCTTTCTTGTTTTGTTAATCTGAGGAGTTAATTTCACCTACGATGATTAAAGAAGTTCCCTGATATTCCTTCTTCTTATCTCTTTCTATGACTCAACAATGTGTTTAACAAAGATAGAAAGTGTAGAGTGAAGATTTTTGTTAACCTGATTACCAGTAAATTAATGTTATCCTTGAGACAATATATGAAATACGTTGCAATAAAATACACATTTTGGAATCTGAGTTCTTTAAGTATATCTTTGAACATCTTTAGATCTATCTTAGTTCAAAAGACTGCAACTAAATGGCTGGGCTACCACATTTAGCCAGGCCAGGAGTATCGCTAATAGCACCGTTTATTGTCACATTTTGTAGACAGCTGCTTTCAGTAACAGTGCAGCCTGAAAAGGAAAATTTTCTGAGAGTAGTCCTAATCCACATGGGGATGAAACAAAATGCTTCAAAACTTTTTTTTCCCTTTTTCTTTTTTTAAATGTTTGTCTGTTTCCCTGCATTATTCTGTCTTGTACTTACAAGGAAAAGCATCCTGAGATCGAGTTTACAGTACTTAGTAGATATCTTTGGCCTCTTGGTCAAAGCGCTAAGCAGAGATATGATGTGTTGAGACTGAATCTCTGCTCTGAACTGGCATCAGGGTCATGTTTACCATGTATATAATCTCTGTTCTATTTTTTATGAATATTTTTTTAATGGGACATATAGTGACCTTTTCTTTTCATATAAATTAAATGGACTGTCTGCAATAACTTAGGAAAATATATCTTTTTATTAACCACTGCTCTCTAAATCCTTAAAGCTGTTATCGACCAAAAATATTTCTGTGAATGCTTTGCCTTAAAATTAGGTTTCAGTACATGTTATTTTTTTCTAACTAGTTTTCTTCAATACTGACTGTTAATTTGTCTACAAATTTATTATTTCCTTCTCTTTCATAAATTGCTATAAGTAAATTAAATTATCTATGAATCATCTAGAATAATACAGACAGATTCTGTTTCTTTTTACTGTGGTGTGAATAAACAGAAATTCAGAGTAAATTGGGAAATATTTTCCAATGCACATGAATAAAACTAAATCTCAAGGAATTTAAAATTGTTTTGAATTTCAATAGACCATTGTACTGGTATGTCCATCTGTTTAGAATATTCTGCACTTTATGGTCTAAAGCAAGATGCTCATATCCGTGAAAGCAAAAGAGGTTGTCAGGCATTAAGAGGTCAGCAATCTGCTGAGAAAGAAAAGCAGAATGTCAACGTCTTCAATAATGATCTTGAAGACCATAGCGTATTTGAAATGTGCTTTGCTAAATAAAAGGATGGCTTTCTAAATCATGGCACCTAACAACAGAAGAGTTCAATATCTAAGAAATCTACAGAAGCATAAGTTGTCATTGATGCAAACTAGACATACATAGAGGGAAGAGTGGAATAACCGTCCCATTTTACAAATTTTTTCAAGTGATTTATTTGCTTCAAATGCAAGTACTGAAAAGCCATGATAAAAAGTACCCTTGAGAAAATTAATAGGCATGACCCTATATTTATACACATCTTTCATCTCACTTTATACAGAAAGGCACTGTTTTCCTCTGGTATTGAAGTCTGTGTTTCTTATATGTTGTACACAAAAATTCATGCTGTCAATAAATATTTGCTCTAGCAAGAATGTTTTTTTTTATGAGTATAAGAGCTTAGAAACTTTTACCATAATTCACCAAACTTCTGTGTGAGTTACTTTACAGTCCGAATTACTTGAGAATCCGTTCTTCAGACAATGTATACTGCACTCCTTTAGATCCTTGTAAGATGCCTATAAGGCAACTCATTAATTTGTGTTAACTGAGAGTCAGATTGTTCAAAAGAGAAGATATTTCACCGTTCTCAATTGTTTAGCAGCCCCCCAGAATTTAAACTTTTCAGAGATACCCTAAAAGGAATGTACAAGCCAGATTTATTTTCAGGCACAGGTACCTCAAGCAGCTAAATTTCAGCCCAGGAATCTTCATAACTCCGGATGATGTGAGAACGAGAAGTTGACTTTTACATCCCAGATCATGCTGGTAGAGCTGACAGTTTAAAGTAAAAACCCACAAAACCACTCACCCTATCCTTTAACTTGTAATTGGAGCAAGCTTGACCAGGAACCACCAAGAAATAGTGAATATGGAACCTCATTTCATTGACCGAGAAGGCCATTTTCTGGCCTTGTGTATTCACTCTGCACTTCCTGAACTGTGTCAAGGCAGCAGATATTAGCTATAAATCTCCATTTAGACTGCTACCAGTTCAGATTCTCCAGTAGGCATAGCCAGCCTCTGAGCAGGTTTTATTTCTTAATGGCTCTAGCCGCAATACAGGCTGGCTATGCTCAGCTGGCATCCTGCATGCTAGGGTTTCCTGCCAAAGAATACAAAGCTTTACTGCTTCCTGGTGTTGGTTCTAGGACAGAGGAATGGGGAACTGACAGCTCTATACTGAACACAGGAGAAAAGACAAGCTGGAATATCTTTAATAAGGCCTAACAATAAAATAGATAAATCCTGGATATGTAAGTCCAAATGGACTTTTCAGCACCCAGACAGGTACCTAAATGTTGATTTACAGATGGTGGGTGGATGCTGTATTATCATACCTCTGCTCAGAAACTGAGCTTCCAATTTGCCAACACAAGAAAACAAAAATCATCTATATGAATATGTGCTGCCAGTGGAGCTCAGATAAATTTCAAAATGTAAGCTCCAGACATTTACAAGTAACCACTGCAACTCCGCCGGTCCAAATGTTAAATACAATTAATTCAAATCTTTTCCTATGGATATTACCTTTACTGAAAATTAAAGTCTATACTGCTGAAGAAAGAGTACAATAATGGAAAATTAAACTAATGTTCCCATTGGGGCAAGATCTGTTGACTACTAATACAGACCCATTTTGGGTCCAGGTATCAGTGTTTGGACAACACTGTCTGTAAAGTGTCAGCCACACATTCAAAGTAGTAAAGGAAGAAGAAAATTGGGTATGAAAATTGGCATGTTTAAGCCAGAGCCTTGGGAACGCTTGATTTTGGATTGAAGCAACACCAAGATGAATATTTTTTAAACATAGAGCACACCTAACCAACAGACAGCTGTGAATGATTTGCTGTACCCTTAACCATAAAATCCAACATGGTGTGCCAAGAATCTGAATTATGAGGCAAAGGAAAAAAAGAGAACAGGCTTCCAGTAATGAAGTGTCACCCACAAAAGAGAAGAAAAATAATGGAAAAGCTATAGTTATCTCCAGTCGAGGAGTTTTCAGTGACATAGGATGACGATTACTGGTGCATGAATTCAATCCAAAACCACGTGTTTGGTCTTGCTTCAGCTTTGCAAAATGTAACCTGTTTGATCGTGGAAGGTATCCTGCTGAAACAGAAAAAGTCACTTCATTCCTGAACTTCCATTTCCCATAAAACGTCTTTTCTAATTGATGTAATAATACAATTCACTTGCTCACATGATTGGCCCAGTTACAAAAATGCTATTTACCCTTGCAAAAATTTCTGAAAAAGTCATGAATGAACCAGTTTGCAATATTTTGGATAAAGAAGAATGAGGAGCTGATGAAAGTAAAACAAAATTTTAACAACATATTTTGCCTTTATGTGCTCTCCTAATCTTCTGGTATGGCAGTTTGACAATCCTGTAATAAAACACTCTGGTCTTACCTGCAGCATTAAGCAAACCAAGAATCATTTTCTGACCAATTGACTTTATTGTGTCTACACAGATTTCATAGTATTGCTTGGCTGACGAAGCAGAAGAGAACTGCTGGGAAAGACCATCAGGAATCCCTATGGAAAGAAATAAAAATGAACTGGATTATGTCTCCATGGGGCATGGGACCTCAGTAGATACCAACTTACAGAACTGTACAAATGGTTACTATCCAGGAAGGAGTGAATAATTTAACTGGGTAACAAATGAATTTATTACTGTGTTGTTTGCTCTGATGTTAAATCTTGAGGTTCCAAGAGACAATCCTGATTTTAAAGAATTCATATGCTAAGAAAGCTATTTAGATAGAGGACGAAAGACTGCCTACAGTGATTTGGAAATTTTGAAGAATTCTTACATAGACAGCAACTGATTAAAAAAAAAAAATTAAAAAACTTTTTCAACAAGAAACTGGAAGAAAAAAGTAAAACATAATATTTCCTATCTTGGAAGAAAAAACAACTCTAATTCTTGACTACTTCATAGGTGCCATCTCCACTGCACGTATTGTGAGATTCTGTGAACTACAATAAAGTGACATTGGGAGGTTACGAAAGAAATTTCTGGAAGCAATATGCATTAAAGTCACATTTTTCTAGCCTTAGACTAGTTATTCAGCTAGAAAAATACTGTCCTCAGACATTGCCACAAACTTGCATTTTAACTTTATTTTTGAAACAGGCTTATTTACATATATCCATATTACCCTTTGCCCTAATGAGACATATCGCTGCAGATTATACACTTGCAACAAGCTTAGCTGTCGCCTTCTGTTCAGTTATATGAACTGAACTGTTTTGAAGACCTGACTTGCCTCATTGGTTGTGAAATTAAAAACTGGAAGCCTTAATACAGAAATACCTAGTGTAATATTTTAAAATCAGTGTTTTTTTTCTTCTTCTTTTTAAAAAAAATATTTCATCAGAACTGACTCCTTTCTGAAGAATGTTTTATTTTGTTCAATAGGATTATTTTCAACTATGCCTGTCAAACAATAATAAGCACATTAATTAATAATAATGTGCTTTTAGTAGAAAATCTGTGAAAATAAAATAAAAAAATAAAATTAAAAAAATAAAGAGAGATTAAACTTTATAGGTGGATGATTTATGTCACTGCAACTTTTTAAAAAATCCTTTCAGGACTAGAATTAGAAGCATTTCAATTTTTTTTCCACAAGAAAACTTCAACAAAACACGTATTCCATGTCTAAATGATTCATTTTTTTCCCTTCTAGATATACACAGACGTATAGAGTAATAAATAAATTCCCAACTCATTATTTTCCATAATGATTGCTTAAAGAATACATCCACAGTATAAACACGTTTGGATCTGCAAAAAATAGTCCTACAATGCATTTGCAAAATTAGTTCACAAATATTCTAATTCTCTCTTCAGTTTTTCTATAACTTGTAACTAAGCAGTGTCACTGCAACTGAAAACCGCTACTAACAATCATACCTTTATATAGCATCTTTCATCTGGAAGGTTTCCGAGGGGCTTTGCTTTTATTACTTCAATGCAAAGGTCATTCATTTCCAAATGACAGTTTCTTTATATTCTCCTTCCTGTGATGCAAAGACACAGAAATGAAAGATTCAGTGAGCTTTCAGGCTAAGTTATATTGCTTTACACTTTCCCTTTATGATTTCAGGTGACTTTCCTCCCCCACCCCCTGCCCAATGAAAGGATGTAAAATCAGGATTGTAGTGCCTAGCCCCTAGAGCCACATTTGATTAAAAATGCAGGAACTAACGTGCCATTGGCTTGCTATGGCCTTAGCATATAGTTTATTATCCAGTTTATAAGAAACATGTTATTCATATAAGTGGCATTATTAGAAACATAAATTATCATATAAACATAGATCTCTATTTGTAACTGCTGTGGCTTTCATTAAGACTGGCTAAAAAAATACTCCAATCAGTTGTCTTAGGAACGATCTATATTAATGTCCATGTCTTCTGTCTGTCATCTGGAATTTTTTGGCTTTCTGGGGAAAATTAGGTACTATATGAAAAGACAAATGGAAATAAAGCAGTCTATGAAGGAAACTGTTCAGTTCATGTCTGGCGTTCCAGTACAGCTTTGAATATTGGAGGGTGATAAAGGACTTAAAAAGAAAAACTGAAAAAAGAAACCCAACCCCAAAATGGAAAATCTGCACCATTTTTTCATGTTCCTTTGCAGTCATACAGTTTTACTGATTTTAGTAAGTGCTTAAAAGCATTTTATGCCTTCTTAAAACTCTAATATAAAAACAAAGGCAATACTGCAATAGGGGAATTTTTCATCATTCTAATATTTTATGCCATAACTGTATATAGGGGCTTTTGTCGTTTGTGTTTTTTTTTTGGGGGGGGGGCTAGTTTTTTGGGGTAGAGTCCCCTTTAAAGGTAAAAACAACAGCAATGAAATATGAATGAATTTGAGGTTAGGGTTAAGTTCCAAACTAAGTCAACTGGAATTGCATACCCAGAACTTTCGATCACGTTAATGAATCCTGAATACTCATTTTTCAAATATTTTTTGTTTGTTTGAATCTTTTGCTGTGCTAGACTTTGATACTTTGAGAAGGACTAAAAACATATTTTAAACACATTGGTATTGTGTATCAAAAAGACACTATCATCTTACCACTGCGCCAATTTTAAAAATTATCTGTAGTAAGACCAGAATTAAAAAGGATCATATAGAAAAGCCTTACCTTCTCTTTAAATGGCATGTGTAACTTCAGTCACTGAGAGTTCAAGCAAGCCAGCAGCTACTGTATCATGCATTGCTTCAGGGTAGGTCATAAAGACTCATAAAGCAATTCAAAAAGTGTGCATATAAGGTTTAGGATGCAGTTTTCTTTCTTGTTAGACAAAACAACTTAACCCCTTACTGACTTGTTTTCGTCCTCCTCCTCACACACCAGCAATGAGCAACTGCCTTGGACTACAGTGTAAATTGCCACAGCATTTACAAAACTCTGTTCATAGCAATAATAGAGCAAGAGGTCATTGACTTGACTTCATTCCAGTTATTTTCTCACATGTCTTCTGAAGGAACCATTTTATCAATATTTCCTTTTTTATTTAGAGATGCCATGGGCATTCCTAAACCCAGGTTTACTTACAGTAGTCTGTTTCAACATCATAGATTAGATTAATTTTCAAAGCATTTTAGACACATCTCTGCTACATTTTTTAATGGGAATGGATTGGCTATCCCTTCCTTTTCTACTTTTCCTTCAAATGGTTGAACATGAGCAATCATGAGTGAACACAGATATTCAGAAGAACTAAAGCATACGGAGGCTACAGGCACCAACATGATCACAGATAAATTAGGAGCCTCCCAAGAAAATGTGTCAATTTTTTCCCATATTACGGTGGCCACGCAAGAGGCTGGTATGCAGAAAACATGGCTCAGCTGCCTCTGTTGAAACCTAATCCAGTAAGAATCTTTCTATAAGAAAGAAAGAGGGTTATATCATCATAAACAAGATTGCTTTCTCAGGGCCAAGATGGCAGAGCCTTGAATGCCCAAAGTGACGTTTCCACATAGCTACAGAACACGTATGAGAACAGATGGAATAACCAGACAGAAGTTGAAGCTTGCTGATGTCCTGGAAGTGCACGGGCCTTCCCTGTCTTAACAGGAAAAGACTCACTTCTATAATGGATCATGAGTTCTCTTTTCTTTATATCCCTGTAAATCAGACATTTGATGTCCATACAGATATTTTATATTAATCTTATAGGAATTAATAAGCAACTTTATACCAACAGATACATCAACTTCCTCTTCTGGCTGACATAAACAATGAAGTTCTATTAACATCAAATTAAGGCTTTTTCTCTGCTTTTAGAGTGTTAAAGGGAACAGCTGAATGGATAATAGAATGATGTGCGGTTCACGTGTCTTTGTAGGACTGAAGTATTACAAAAGTGTTTCTTATAACAGCTTCATCAATGACCTTCCCTTCATTTCCTCTTATTGCCTTATCTGTGGAAGGCTGGAAGGAATATCCAACAGAGGGCGTTAAATTAGACTAAACACATTCATACATATTTCTCTTAAATTTATCTCATATAATGAAATAAGAGAAGGAATTATTATACTTCAAATATTATAATACACATTTACTGAGATCCATCCATAAGATCACTGTGAGAGGATTGTTTCTGTCCTTCAAACACCAATGTGATGCCTCCTGAAGGCATTGGATTCTCCCACCTGTGTATTCAAGAGCATAGACTGACCATAAGATGTGCTGCAGTGTTAATTGTATTACAGAAGGGTGGATTCTCTGTTCTTTTTCTTCAGCCACAAAAACGTTTTGCATGAAACATAGTTATATATCCTATGATCATTTTTCTTTAGAAAATACATGAAATACACCGAACTCTAGGGTTTTTTTTTTAATTTTTTGACAATAAAGCAATAGAAATTTTTAACTGACATCTGAATGTAGAATAAGACCTTAGAACGTTAAACACATTGTGGAATCCTTTTTCGGCACAGGTGACCCAGAACAGCCTGCATTTGTGTTCATCCACATCTTCACCTCTAAACAGGTTAGTTCTATACGAACTATTGAGACTAGTCCACAAAAAGTTCAAGCTCCTGAATATGCCTGGAAATTCTCCAAGTGGACAATTGACACCTTCCAAAATAATCTCAGGAAACAGTCTGACTGCTTAATAATAGAGACAGTCACGTTCAACTGCCTAAGAATGTTCCTGCATATTACCTAAATTATTAGTATAACCTAGCCAAACAAAAATTGTTTTAGAAGAGACATCAGTGGAGGATTAGTTGACTAGACTATACTTCTCTTTCTTAAGTAACACTCTTTTCCAGGCACTTACTGAAATTTATAGGCATAGTTCTGTCATTAAAACTCCAGCAAAGTGGTTCCAAATCTGCACCAATATAGGTTACAGCAGGATCGGATCCCAAGTTTTTTAAACATTTGACACAGTACTTTTATGAGGATCTATAAAAAAAGAAATAAAGTAAACTGTATCTTCCCCTTCATCTCCATGGACAGATAAGATGAAGTCCACATGGATTTCTGCAGTGAGAATGTGGAGGACTAGGGTATAAACTTTCATGGTTGTGTCTCTAATCTTGAAAGAAAATCCCATTCTATATTGGTTTCAAGGGTTTTGTAGGATTCATGAGCAAGGACGGATGAGCTGTGTGCTGGCTGTTCTCCATGACGCTGCTGTACAACTTTGTAACCATATGAGGAAAGAGAAAGAGAATGTATGTATAGCTGAATTATGGGGTCTATACTGGACACAAAAACTCAGATTCAACTTGTTCTGCTGACTGGGAACACAAAGAGGAAACCTTGTCTCCTATATTTCAGATGCACTCCAGAATCAGCAGACTTTCGTGCACAATCTGAATACCTTCCCAAGAAGAGAATTTGATGAGAAAGTGTTAAAATAGGTTGCAAAAATACTAAATACAGATCTAATATCTGTGTAAGAGCAGTCATTTGAACTCCTAACTTTCAAGACTCTGCCTTGGGGAACATTTCTAAACTGTTTTTTTCAGTTTGTTCATCTAAGAGGTTTTCAACTCCACAAATATTCAGAAGTTTACTGAAGCATAAAACAGGACTGTGAGAGAATTCATGTGCTGCACAGTATTTAGGATACTTATCCTAGAGATGTGATATAGAGTCTCTAATCTAGAGAATATCCAAATAGTTTATAAAAAATGAAATAATTTTAACAAAAAATACCTAAACTAGCTCTATCTTAGATATAAAACATGATAATTGAGAACATCCTCATACTTAGATTTGAAATTCCTGAAGCAGAGCAGGATCATGAAGCTGTGTTCCTCCATAATCATAAACCAACGCTATTTTGTAACATGGAAGCCATTTTTATTTTGTGAGTGCTGTGTAAGTCCACCAACTAATTCTCTTTTGTGAAATATACTTAAATATTTTTTTCTTTTTTGTCTCAAAGTAGGAAAAAAAATAGATTTTTTTGGCCAAGTGTGGAATCTGAGGCTGGAGTTGTTTGTTTTGCTGATAGTAGTGAAAAACTCACACTACTTCATTCAAGAAGGATTCCTTTTCAAGTTTTATGGACGCCCTGGAAAAATTATTAATCACACAGCTCTGTTGTGAACAAATATTTGACAATAGCATGGGAGTAGCCCATGTGGAGTGTGTTAGGATTCAAAATATTAACAGCAGAAGCATGCCAGCTTTGTAGCAGTTGACTTTTTATGTGAGAGTGATTACAGCTGGAAGCACACTGAAAATTAACAACACATAACTACATAACATTAGCAGGAATTGCAAAACTGAACTGAGTCACAATAAGAGCCAGAAGTTGATATTGCAGTATTACTTTAAGTCTATAAAACCATATGTATTTCTTGTTGAAATATGGTTCGGGTATCTTCTAATGCTTTTATCAAAATGACAAATCTATTTAAAAATATGTCTATTGTAGTATAGCTGTTTTGCAAAGATTTTGGTCACATCCAGAAGTGAATTATGCTTCCTGATGTGCAGTGATCTATGCACTGGATATTTAGGCTCCTAATGTCCAATGTTCATGTATACTTCCTAGTCAATCATGCTATATCAAGCGGAAGGGGGGGGAGGAGGGGAGAGAAAATGAGAAAGAAAGAGAAATAAGTGTGAAAGATGGAAGCACGAGGTAACAAAAACACTTTTTACTTTGATGCTTTAAAGAGTAGGTGTGAAACTCATGCATACTTCCCTGGAGTCTGAGTCATCCAATACCCCTTAGCATTTGGACTAACGGTACAAGTGAGGAGAATATTATGACTATATTAGAGCATTCTACTTAGTAGAGTTCTGAATTCTTTTTTCTTGTCCAAGTACAACTCTAAGGCACAGGAAACTTAGCAGTCTTGTCCATGGAGACCAAATTCAACAGTGGTATTGAGCTTCTCTGCAGAAAACAGGTCAGCAGCTCCCACACAGCCTGCAGGAAAGGGAGTGAGATGCTAACAAAGCCAGGTGACGGGGCTTGTGAAAAATACTTTTTCTGACAAGGAGCACAACTGTATGTAGGCTAGGATAGAACTTATCACTCACTTGTATCATATAAACGAAATAACCTTTTTGTTGTTGTTGTTTCTTTTTTTAAAAAAATGAAGATTTCTGTTTTAGTAAACAGTGTTACTTGTAGCAGTCCAAAATTATTAGTCCCTGATTACATTACCACGATGTTCACAGATCAGGTTGACAAGTGTTGTATTTCTAGTGCTGTTGGAACAGATAGGGAATGTGTAGGAGGCACAGTTTGGAAAAAAAAACTGTCCAGGGGTGATTATGGAGGTTAATGCAAAGAATATGCTTGCAAGGATATTACAACTGGTGTACCAGATTCCCAGCTCTCTGAAGTCACACAATATCCCTCAGTTCAGTGTTAGTGGGAACAAAGATATTGAACTGAAAGCCTAAAGCCCAGAGAAGAAAAGGAGTTTTCTAATTATTTTCACTCTGGTGTCTAAGGTTCATTCTACAGTGAGGATCCTTAAGTCCTCAGAGAACACCGTGTTAAGAAAAATACAAGTTTCCTTATGTGTTTTATACTAAAAACTTATAAGAATCAATGTTCTCACAAAACATTCTGCTGATAACTTATGGTCTGTCACTGTTTTCAGATCTGGTGTAATTCTGTTTAGATCAGTGACTTTTTTTTTTTTTCCCTATAATAGAGCTATCTCTACCTGAACTTAGTCCCAGAAACTATCTTCCAACTTCAATTTCCACGCAGAATTTCAGTTTAGCATCCTCCCATATAATTCAAAACATAGTTTTTGACCCATTTATAAAGTTGTGACTCCACCAAACTTATTTTACTTTTGACCAATTTCAACCAACTCCCCCCCTGCTCACTGCAGAGGGGTTGGACTAGATGACCCTTCCAACTCAAACTGTTCTATGATTCTAACAGAACAAAAAACCAAATCCTTATTTGCTTCGCTTTAAATCCCCCTGTGTACTTTTTGCCATGCCTTAATAACAGCTTCATTTGCTGATGAGGATAATTTATATTCAAGACCATCTCAAATGAACTATTTCACTCAACATTAATGTAGGAGATGACACAGGAGACACATAAGTATCTCTTAGAGATACAGTTTCTTAAAAAAAACCCAAACCAACCAACCCTTACATTTATTATCATTAAAGTTCCTTCTATTTGCATCGTTGAAACTAATTCCCAGAGAATAATGCTCTACAGACAAAAGCATTGCTATCCAAAATGATATCACAACACACACGTTTTCAATTTGTGTGACAGACGTGCTACTGGAGGTTTGGGAAAAGCCACACTGCCTGATAGTAGTGCTTGCTTTCTGTGCAACACAACATGAAAGGTCTGGCTCATGGTTTGTGCTTCTGACTTGATGCGTATTTTCTGTATTTTCTTGAATGTCTAAACCAAAAGTAACAGTAAATTCAAGTGGTTTTCATCATGATCATAAATCAGTCTCATGTGTGACTAGGTCTAGGTGCCACAAAGTTACACCTCATTTAGCTGTTGTTCATTCAGGAAGAGCTGAAATATTTTAAACTATATTTCAAAACTTCATAGTGAAATTCCATATGAAAATATATTTAACAGAGTTTGTCATTCCTTTAAGCAATTTAATTTCCTAATTTACTGCTTCAAACTAAACCAATTTAATTAAGAATTAAACCTTATGAAAAAGATCTGCACAGGGGACTTGTACCAATTTGAAGGGACTCTCAAAACCTGAGCTAGAAAAGCAGGACTAATTTAAATTCTACCAACAAAGTCAGTCCCATCGAAAGTGAGGACATGAGTTTGCGTTTGGAATTCAGCTGGGTTTATTTGGCTTTGCAAGTTGTTTCCCAGACTTCAGTAGTTGATAATTTGGCTTAAAAATTTCATTACCTGGAAGATCAAGTAATTTTCTTGTTACTGAGCCAGCCTTCAGAACCAAGATGAAGCTCACAAGGGGTGAGGGAAATTTTCAAAGCTCTCCTTTAGAGCATTTAACTCACCAAACATTAATCTTGTCCACTTAAAGAGGCATTTTAGGGCCAGAGCTTACTTAGCCATTTAACTAAAATTTTGGAAGCACTAACAGGAATAGACATAGAAAATTGTGTCTGTAATGGATTTTTGAATTCAAAAGAAATGAGACTGTATGCACAGTTTAACCCACTTTGTATTGATTTGAGGAAAATCAGTTCAACATAAGACTCTAATGAGTATGTATCAGCCGATCAAGTCTGGACATAAAGAAAAGCAACATAAACTAACAAAGTTTATATTCTGTTGTCTTTACGTAGTCTGATATTGGCTAAGAAGGACAGAGCATACACCAAGATGGAAAAAGATTATGGCACCATCAATATTTAGGAGGTTTCGGATTTTTGAAGCAGTCAGCAGTAGCATGCATAAAGGGATTGTGACCATCCACAAAAATACACAGGCATTTACTTGTCCATGATTGATGAAGGTGTCTTCGTCACAAATGTCCTTCTACCGATCTTCCTCTGGTATCATCACCACAGGGCATATGGTGCAGTTGTCACACCAAGAAAAATATGACATTTATAAAAATGCCTTGCGTATGTAGCTATACTCCCAGTTCCATTCTCTACCCAAGATTTGGAGAGTCAAAAATGCAAAATTCTTTGATATCTACAGACCAAAATTAAAGTTTCAAAACCTGTACCCTTAAGCCTCAGTACCTGCATGCTATTTCAGGCAAAACTGGACATGGCAAACCTACTTTTAGACAGCATTCTGGAATTGAATGTAAAATTTGATATGGCTAGAATGACATATCTTGAATATGTCATGAATACTTGAGTCTTTAGGTGTCTATTCAGCTCTTTAGCTCAGCAGCTAATTAAGTCTTCTTCTAAGACAAGATGCTGAGCAGGATAGTAATCTGAGAAACAGACACAAATTTATTAATAAAGGACTTACAAGGAAAAAGAAAGAGTAAATTATCAGGGTTTTAACCTGAAAAGGGCCACAGAATCTGCCACTGTTTTTCCATTCCAACTAAATAGTCCAGCAGGGACAGCATTTCAGGCAAACAGCTTATCTGAAAGAGTAGTTCCCTGATTAAACCCACAATGATAAATCACACAGTATTCTCTAGTGCTATGCACTGTTTTAGCCATATAAAATGAAAGAAAAGGATATGAAATGCAAGGCCTTAGAGGATCTAGATGGTAAAAAGGAGTATTGAAGTCTACAGAGAATTGTTCATGAGTGAAAATATTTAATTTCTTTCTCCTTTTTTTTTTTTTATGATCTCAAGGTAGTTTGTACTTTTCACAGTTTTGACTCACTCCCCAGAAATGAAGAATGATTCTAGAAGAAAATGACTAAGTGTGATCATGATTAAAACTATACTAACAATGACAACAACTTATTTTTAATAACTACATGTACTATTTAATAGCAAAATCTAGTGGGAGGTGTCCTTGCCCATGGCAGGGGTGTTGGAAGGTCTTTAAGGTTCCTTCCAACCTAAACCATTCTATGATTCTATGATTCTATGTAAAATCTACAGTTTAGTAACACTACTATTGTTAAACTGGGAAATACAAAATTTAAAATTGCAGAAATAAGTTTATCTTAATTCAGTCCTTCAATTTACTGCTTATTCTTATACATATATATCAGTCTTTAGTATAACCCATATTTATCTGAATTGTACTCCTACATACTTATATGGGGATTTCCTGTCCCTCTTTATTTTTACCACAGAACACATCTGATTTATTGCTCAGAATAGGCATTGATGAATTAATTGTTACTTTTTCATTGTTAAATGTGTGTCCCTGGGCCTATTGAAACATACAATTTAAACAATGCACTACATTTTACCTTGAAGGTAGATCTTTATAGACCTTCACTGCTATTGGCATGTCGGGTTTACAAGCAGCAATAAATGTGTTTTGAAAGGACACATAAAGGTCTTCAATGATCCAAAGAAAGAAAACACCCGACATTAGTATTTTGTCCCACAAAGAACATATTACTTGTACCATGATGAGCAAGTCAACAAAAGGATGTTGTTCCCCTTGGGTCCAAGACAGAAGATGCAATTACAAGACTGGACTTACTCCAGTTTGCTTTGTAGGTAGTCAGGAAAAGGTCTTGTAGTTCAAAGTGGTCCTAAGAGCATGATCATGGCTGTAACTAATAGCACTGTATATGACTAATTGTCAAAGACTCTGGAGATCTCTAAGGGGCGTTGAAGGAGAAAAACATTAAAGCATTTCCCAGAGGTTCGTCCTGTGTCATGAGCAAAAGCAGTCAGGGGTCAGAAGAAGTTATAACCTTCTTGCACAGCAAAAGAAGGATGTGCCCTTGCTAGAGCTTCCTGGAATCAATCTTCAATGAATAATATGGCTAAAGTAGCCAGGAGGGATAAACATTAGAGGCAAGTGAAAAGATGAAAAAATGTACATACACACTTAACACTAAACCATGAAGTCAAGATTCTGTATTACCAAGTCACAGATGGACACAAAGGAGCAACTATTTAATTTCCTACATGTTACTGTAAGAAGTCCAGGTGGTAAACAAATGAAATGTCTGAGATGAGTTTGACCTACTTTAGAATTACTGAATTTGGGTTGTAATATTTCAGTAATTCCTAAATGAAATTGCACTATAAGATTCACATTACTGGAGTCTTTCCATTGATGATTATAACCTATTTAGGAAGAAGTCAATGGGGAAAAAAGGAGGGGGATGGTACCGTATGTTAAAAATAACTTTAACTGTTTCTAAGTTACCAACATTGTGAAACAAATAAATTTTAGTAATTAGGAGTTACTGTGGTAATAAATAAAGCACTATATGTGGAGTTGCAGATTGCCACATCACACTAGACAACAGGATGATCAACGTTTTAAAGACCAATATATCATACATAGGTGTAAAAGATGCACTATTGTCAGGGATTTCAATTCTTACTGACACATGTTGGAGGTCACATGCAGGGAGCCCTTCAGTACTTTCACAATTTATAAAATTATGAAACTTAATGTGAAACAAAAATGAGACATCTAATATAGAGGAACTGCAGGCTTTTTATCTCCACGTGTAAAGAAACATCGATCTCAGAGCAAAAATTAACAACTGGTACAGTACAAGAAATAATGAGTCAATTATGTCTGAGAGTGCAAAGTCCCAACCTCCACTATATTTACAGTTCATTTAAATTTTATAGGCTAGCTTCATAAAGTTGATAACAATTATGAGCAAAGTCTATTGGGAGAAAGTAATTAAATGTGACTGATAATTGGGAATTCCTTAAGTGCCAAAAATGTCAAAATTTCTGCTGAGGAAGAAGGATATGCTAGCTAAAACAGACATAGAAGGAAACTGAAAACATCAATTAATTAACTAATAATTATGACAGAAAAAAGGAGGAGCGGATAGTCATAAATATAGCAAAAGACAGGAAATCTTTTAAAAGTTATAAGGGAAGCAAAGAGAAGTCTACAGTTTATATATCTATGTGATTGACAGTTTTAAAAATATGTTTTTCAAACTATTATATGTTTTTGGAGTACATCTGTTGGTTGGATGATAAGCTTCATATTTTCAGTGTGGGTACACTGAGACTTCTACGCCTTGATAATAGGTAGGCAGTATTACACATTTAAAAGGTTAAAACAAGCTAAATATTTTTTTTAAAAAATTCAGAAATTATTGTCATAAGGTGATGTTTCTAATGTTGGCCCGTAGATTTCAGTTCTGGAATATATGCTGTTTAACTTTTTTAATCAATCACTTGAGAAAGTTAATGTAAATACATTATTATAAGATTCGCTAATGACATAAAGATCAAGAGACTCTAGTAGCAAAAAGATTGTCATGTATGGAGAATGAACTCGGTTGCTTGGTAAACATACTGTGGGAAAATTATGTGTGTTTCAACATTGCCAAGTGGAAAGAACATAATTATGTACAAGGAATGTAAGTCATTCTTCAGGATTGGGAATTCTAAGGAATGAGAGAAATATTGAGTGACTTGGAGGTCAGCATGGATAATTACTTGAACATGAGTTTTCATTGTGGAATACAAAAGCCCTTGAAAGTTTTAGTAAGAAAATGCTAAGTATAAGTGAAGAGGTTATGTTACATCTGTACTGGCACTGAAGCCATCAGTGTTAGATTATTGTATCTAATTATGTGTTCATAGAAAGATGATGAAAATTATAAAAAGGTTTGGAGAAGTCCAGGAAAATTATTAAAGGACTGGAGAACATCTCGGGGGCAGGGGAGGGAATCCGATGAATAATTTAGTTTCCAAAATTGAAGGTTAAGAAGTGACATGATCAGTGATTAAACATTCTTTCCTGATGAAATCTGACAACAGAAACTTCTCAACCAGAAAACACAAGGACAATAATCCCTTCTTATTATTCCAATACCAGCACTTCTGTGGGATGATATTGATTCCCAGTGATGTACACTTTAAAGCCTCAAAATCCTTTCCTGAAGGTAATTTCTGATCTCCACATGATTCTAATTCTCAGTCTCAGAATGAGAAATAGCTGGGCAATTTCTGCCATAATTATTTGCTGAAAACTTCATCCTGAGGCCAGACAATGAAAATTTCAAGTAGTTAAAATCAGGCTGTCTTCTAAGCATCTAAGAATGCATGATGCACAATCCTGACCTGAGGTGTCACCTTCCAAACTAACAAATATTCTGTGCTTTTGATCCACGTGACCTCACAGCATTTCTCAAAAGTGGAGGAGTGCTCTAATCCACATTTTATAACTCAGCTCCTGTGAAAAATTAGGTCTTTGCGGCTTATCCAGAGTCACAAATAAAACAGTGGCTACTGGTAAGAATACAAACCAGATCTTTTGACTTCTAACTTCTGTTAAAGTTACCACTAGACTTCCCTGCTAATAATGTACAGTGATTAACAGCTACCTCATAATATCCATATTATAGTATTTACAGACTCTGATTTCCTATTCAGAACTCAACAGTCTTCAACCTGCAATTTATTTAGTCAAACAAACCAGAAATAATTAAAATGAAAGCAACATTTAAGCACTGTGGGCTATCCAGTTTCTGGATTATACAGACATAAAGCTTCAGGCCATGGGAGAACTGCAGTGTAAAAAAATCAGTTCTCCTATAAAATGTAGAGGAGAGATAGGTGATGTCTGAGAGGGATTTTGAGGTTCCTAGTCCCAAACTTAGAGACTTGAACCTCCAACTTTAATCCTAGGCACTGGCACAGAGTGTGTGTGGAAAAGTTTCCATGTGCTACAGTTTATGTTCTAATCTAAACAGTACAATATAAACTGGGGCATGTGTTATTTCACGGATGACACAGTTTTCAAGTTATGACAGTTTAGTAGTGTCCCAGGCTCTTAGTTCCCACACATTCCATGACTTTTTCATTTTCCAGAACTGTCATCAAAAGCAGCTTCAGACTGCTCGAGGACACTGAGAGAAAAGAGAGAAAAAGATATGTAATATATTTAGATAATAAATTGTGATGGATCTGTGTTATGACATTATCTGTTGCTATGATGATAGGTCAGGATTGCAGTCAGGCAGTTTAAAGCAGTTAGTTTAAGAAAACAAAATTGTTCCCAGTAGATTTCTAAAGGCCACTACAAGCAATAGAGAAAATATCTTTCCTCATCCTCTTCTCCAGTGCTCATGCTCTGCCTTCTGCCACAATGAATCACAATGATAGATGGGGTTTTTTTTTTCAAATTAGTTTTCTCCAAACTCAGAAGAATATTTTCTTCAAAATATTTTATCTACCTACCCTTATGAAAATTAAATTGATGTCAAGGTCCCCTCATCTTAGGATTGTTTGGTGCTTTGCTTACTGTTTTTTAATTGTTTTGATCCTAATCAGCTAACTTTGTATTTTCAATACCGGTCACATTTGCTGAGTAAATTAATACATATTTTACTACCTCGTGTTTAACTGGAATAAGTTAAGATCCATGTTTCAGGCCTGGACCCTTGATTTTTCTCTTTTCTTGTATGTAGAATCATTGAATCATAGAATAGTTTGAGTTGGAAGCAATATTTAAAGGCCCCTTCTTGTCCAACCTTCCCCCCATTGAGCAGGGACATCTTCAACTAGATGAGGTTGGTCAGGGCCTCATCCAATCTGACCCTGAATGTTTCCAGGGATGGGACATCTACCACCTCTCTGGGCAACCTGTGCCAGTGTTTCACCACCCTCATTGCAAATAATTTCTTCCTTATATCTAGTCTAAATCTATCTTCTTTTTGTTTAAAGCCATTACCCCTCAACCTATCGCAACAGGCCCTGCTAAAAAGTTTGTCCCCATCTTGCTTATACGCCCCCTTGAAGTACTGAAAGGCCACAATAAGATCTCCATGGAGCCTTCTGTTCTCCAGGCTGAATAAGACCAAATCTCTCAGCCTGTCCTCATAGGGAAAGTGTTTCAGCCCTCTGATCATTTTTGTGGCCCTCTTCTGGACATACTCCAATGCTTTTCCTGTGATGAGGGCTCCAGAGCTGGATGCAGTATTCCAGGCGGGGTCTCACCAGAGCGGAGTAGAGGGGCAGAATCCCCTCCCTCACCCTGCTAGCCATGCTTTTTGTGGTGCAGCCCAGGATACAGTTGGCCTTCTGGGCTGTGAGTGCACATTGCCAGCTCATGTCCAGCTTTTCATCTTCCAGTACCCCCAAGTTCTTCTTGGCAGGGCTGCTCTCAATCCCTCTGTACCCTGGCCTGTATTGACACTAGGGGTTGCCCTGACCCAGGTGCAGGGTCTCCCGCTTGGCCTTGTTGTACCTCATAAGGTTCGCACAGGCCCACTTCTCGAGCTTGTCCAGGTCCCTCTGGATGGCATTCAGTCCCTCAGGCGTGTCAACCACACCACTCAGCTTGCTGTCATCTGAAAATTTGATAAGGGTGCACTCAATCCCATTGTTTATGTCATTGATGAACATATTAAACAGTACTGGCCCCAATACAACAGACCCCTGTGGGACACCACTTGTCACCAATCTCCATTTGGACATTGAGCTGTTGACCACTACCCTCTGGATGCAACCATCCAACCAATTCCTCATCCACCAAACAGCCATCAAATCCATATCTCTCCAAATTAGAGAGAAGGAAGTTGTGGGGGATCATGTCAAATGCCTTACAGAATCCCAGATAGACGACATCCATAGCTCTTCCCTTGTCCACTGATGTAGTCACTCCATCATAGAAGGCCACTAGGTTGTTCAGGCAGGACTTGCCCTTGGTGAAGCCATGCTGGCTGTCTCAAATCACCTCCCTGTCCTCCATGTGCCTCAGCATAGCTTCTAGGAGGATCTGTCCCATGATCTTCCCAGGCACAGAGGTGAGGCTGACGGGTCGGTAGTTACCAGGGTCCTTCCTTCTACCCTTTTTAAAAATGGGTGAAATGTTTCCCTTTTTCTAGTCTCCAGGGACTTCACCTGACTGCCATGATTTTTCAGATGTCACAGAGAGTGGCTTGGCATCTACATCAGCAAATTCCCTCTGGACTCTGGGATGCATCTCATCAGGTCCCATAGATTTCTGTATGTTCAGTTTCCTCAAGTGGTCACGAATCTTATCTCTGACAGTAGGAGGGATTTTGCTCCCCCAGTTCCTGCCTTGTGGTCCATCCACTTAAGAGGTGTGGGGAGAGAGGTTGCCAGTGAAGACAGTCAAAAAAAGTTGTTGAATACCTCAGCTTTCTCCTCATCTGTTGTTACCAGCTTGTGCATCACAGCGGGTACGCTTTCTTTGACCTTACTTTTCTGCCTGACATAACCATAGAAGCCCTTATTATTCTTTGCATCCTTCCCCAAGTTCAGCTCCAGCTGTGCCTTGGCCTTCCTGACCCCTTCCCTACACAATTGGTCAGCACCCCTATACTTTTCCCAGGATTCCTGTCCCTGCTTCCACTGCCTGTGCAGTGTAGAATGTAGGATGTGTAGAATCATCATCAGTCCTTTTATGAATTGTTAGCTATCACATGCAGTACAGGATTTTGAATTTTTATGTCGGCATTTTCTACAATACCATTAAGAGTTTCATTTAGTGTGACATATACATACGTGATTTTGTTTTCCTTCCAGAGGTACGATTACAGTATCACAGTATCACAGTGTCACATTCTCAGTATGGACAGGAACAGAAAGAAAAATACACTGCAGCAGAATGGAAGCAACATGCTAAAACTTTAGTTTAGAGATGTGCTCGTCAAACAAAGCCTTTTCATAGCTCATTTGTTGTCAAATTCACCAAGAAAAAAATACTTGAAAGTTACAGATGCTTTGAAGAAACATGTGGAAATAAATTTAGAACTGATTTAAAACACAAAAATCATTCTGCTCTAGGCTGAATCTGTTAAAGTTATACCAGTTACAAACTGGGAAAGACTTGGAGTTACAACCAAGGGGCGCACAGAGATTTGTTTAGTACATGTTGCGACTGTGCCTACATGTATCAGTTTATGGATTTAACATATTTCGCCTTCCAGGGATGAAATGACATAGGCTGCATTTAGAAAATGTCCGTGTGTTAATTCAGATTATTCGGGCATATATTTTTAATTCGGGAAAAAAGCACCATCAAAGTACATAGGGAATACAATCCATTCTAGTTTAGCATTATTATAAATAGTTCAACATTCATGGCAAGCATGTTCTCTTCCTGGTTCAGGTCATTAAAAAAAGGTAAAATAAATCTTTCAATCCTAAAATCTGATGGGTTAATCTATGGTTACACTGCATGTCACCATGCACTCCAAGTTTGTTAAAATACTACTGACACCTTCTGAAGTTTAGAAAAATTGGATTCCTTTAAACTGTCATCCGTAGGTAGATTTATTCTCAAAGTTTGTGTTCAGTAACTTAAATTTAACTGAGATTTTCTGTTCCAGTCATCAACATCCAAGGCTTAACTGTGTTATCTTTCTTGTGTTTGCAGAGATTAAAAGATTTTAATAGTAAATTGAGAAAGATATGTTCTCTTTCCACTCTGCGCTATGCACTTTTAAAAAGGGTTTTTCTTGTTGCCACAAAATCTGTTCGAAGCACAGCATCTTGTTTCATAGAACATAAATAACTCAGAGCAAGTTAATGATCCTTTGCTTTGATCATGCATATCCCCTCCTGTATGAGTAGCACAGTGAAACCCGTAGGATAATGCATGCAAGTACAGGCCTTTTGTGTTAGTAAAACTTATCAGCTGCATGCCCACACTCTTTTGTAATAATGAGGAGACAAACAATGCTGCATCTGAACTCTAAGGTTTCAGTTTACTTCTGTAGGAGGAATAATGGTCAAAAAAAGACTATTTAATTATCCTTGCTAATTTCTGCAGTACAAAAGAGTCCATGCTTCTGATTATGATGTATATCAAGGAAGAGTTTTATTTTCCTCTTTTGTAGGAATGACTGTACACTGCATAAGTCATTATTATGCCCACATCCTGGGCAAAATTTGACTGGCTCCACCCATTCACAGCAAACAACAACATCCAGAGTGACTATGTCTGACAATTTTCAGGATTTTGAGATTGTCCCAAACTGGCAGGATTTTACTTCATGGAAATAGTCCAAATGAATCAATCTGATCAATCAAATTTCCTCAGCTGAATTCAATTCAAGTCATTGAGTGAAATTTATGTTTTATAAAGTATATAATATTTTTATATTTTTATATATTTAAAATTTTAATTATATTTGTAGCATATTTTTGTTGAAATAAAATGACATTAAAATTGCTATTTAATCTGAATACAATTGCTCACTGAGGTGTTGTATTGCAGATGGGGGAAGGCTGAATATACAAAATCTAATCTTCATGGGTCTAACCTTCACAGGTTTTTATTAAGGCCAACATGTATTCCCAAAGCTAAAGAAATAGAAGCTGTAAAAGTATTATTAAATATATTACTGTGTGATGGGACTCCAAACTGGGAGGTAGAGTTGCTCCCTCTTTCCCTGAAGCACAAATATGAAGGCATGCCCTCCAGTCTCTGGAGTTTTTCACAATGCATTACATAGGAGTAAGGTAGCTTGGTAATTCAGGAAAAATCAGCTGTGCAAGATGAGTCATCCAAAACAAGACGCCTGAAAGCAAAGATACTCCTTGAGTTCTGGCACAATGCAACTTCTCCTTTGCTCTTTTCAGTCCAGCAACATTCAGTGATTTGTGGGTTGGCCAAACTCCATCAAGTCCCATTCCTCCCTTAGGGTCACTAGGAAATTCCTCCTTTCCCATCGCCACTGAAGCCTGACAATGCATGTCTTCCCTTCTGCATACACAACTCTGCTGAAGACCCTCATCTCTGCCCTTCATCTGCAAGCTCCTCATTTTCTGGCTCATACCTTCACATGCCTTCTGCTCTCTGACTTTGACAGTACGTACAGGACTTTCCTGGAGGCCTCAGGAAGGTTTTTATGCTGATCTTGGCTGATCTTTGAGGATAAGCAAATTCTTTCTCCTTCCAGGAGTCTCCCTTGGTCCAGAGGGCAACACTTGAAACCAAAGGTAACTGTCCTTTCTATGGCCCACTTTTCCAACACTTTACACACAAAACAGCTTTTACACAATAAAATGAAAAGGGATATATTAAGCAGCTTTGTTTGTCATGCAGTTAGTAGTCAAATTTTCAAGGACATGGTTTTAATGCAGCTGTAAACTGTATTTCCCTCCTTAATGGTCTAAATGTTCTGTTTGTTACAAGGTTGATCTTACTTTTCTTTTTTTCCCCAAACTCTTATTGAGCAAATCCACAAGGAGTTCAAAATGTGGTTCAGTCTGTGCAACATAGGCCATAGCTCTCAAAAGATTGTAAAAATAGTGTGAATACAACAACATTTGTGGTTATTTGGAAAATAATCTACAATAACCTCAACTTTGTCTACCTCAAACCAGGACAGCATCTTCTTATATTAATGTTCAGTATAAATTATTAGAACAGTATTAACTCAGAAAATAGCAGCATCAGAAACCAGGATTCAGATTCTTAGAATTTAGTCATCTGCTAGTATAATTCTTCAAAATATTCATGGTTGACCTTATGATGGTGATAAGGCCAGCATGTAGAAGTGCTGCTATTTCCCTTTGAAGTAATTGGGAGTAAGCATCACGCTGCGCAGTGGTGAGGTGGTGATAGGAACTTTCTTAGTTTATCATAAATCCAATTTTGCTAACAGTTAAGGGTAGATTTGCAAAGAGTAAATCCCATCTCTGTCATTCAAAATCTCTCTACCATTACTTCTCCTTTTCCTAGATCAGGAATTGAGTGTTATGGGTCATGAGCTTTCTTCCTCTCAAATAATTTATTATATTACTTTGGTGCTTCCTTAGCTATTTAGTATCTAAGAAAAGCACTATTTTCAACCTTTTCACCACTTCAAAAGAAGTATGTAGTCAGGTGTTCTTCAGCTGGTGAAATCAGAGGGGTTAGCACATCCAGAGCATTAGGGAAGTCCCAAGCTGGGAAAGTTACCTTCCTGATGATGGTGTCTCCCTTGCCAGGTGAGTAAAGGCAGTGTTCCTGCTGTGGTTAAGTTGTGCTTAAACCAAGCACTTGAGTGTCCATCAATGTCAGTCTACAAACTTTTACGAACTCTGGGAGACCTAAACTAGCCGACAGTTGAAGCCAACCTAAGATTCAAGGACGGTATTCCCATTGCCTGTGCCAGCTTTGTATTCTGGTAGAGTGATATCTGCCTTTGGGCAGCTCAGCCTATGAATATAATCTCATAATCTTTGATAACAAAAAACAAACCAACCCAACAAACAAAAAAAGAAGACAACTGATAGAGTGAAAGGCATTTCCACAAGCTATGTGGTAACAGCTTTCTTCTGACAAAGCTTTTTGCCAGGCAGGACATCGTCTACTGAAACCACAGAATCATTAAACTATGCAGTTTGTCATGATTTTTTGAGTTATTTTTACAGCAGTTGTTCTTTTTCCATCTCTCCCTTACACTCTTTAAATCAACTAAACACTGTTTTCTGTTCAAAGCTGTAGAGAGGTCATGAAAGCTGAAGAGATTACATGCGGTGGAAAGAATCACTTCATGCATTTAAAAACATGTGCATGACAAGCTAAAAAAGTAAATTTTAATTCTTCTTCTAAAGGGTACACTATCTCAGTTCCCCTCTGCTATAAACTATGACCAGTGAGAATCATGAACACTAACGAGAATTCAGCAGAGTGAGGAGTAAGAAACTTTGGGTTTTGGCTCCATTACTGACCGTAAGAGGGTCCCAAGGTGCTATCAGAAGATAAATTTTAAATTGCTAAAATAAGTTGGGACTCCCACTGCATGCAAAAAGAATCTGTGTTCATATATAATTATAGGATTACGACCTATTTTCATACTCAGGATCTGATCTGTAGGCTTGCTAAGCAGCCTCACCTTATATTCAGTTCCTGAGGGGACTTATTCTCATTCTAGATAATTTCTTTAAATTAGTATAAAAAAGCAAAAAAGCACTGCATTAAAATCAGAAATTATTACTATTCCACTATTTCATATTTTTTCAAGTGATTCAGTATTCATCATAACATAACATTTCAATGGCCAGTGCTTGAATAAATATACACATCCTAAAATTCTATCATATCTATTTTGGTATGTATTCAATTACCTTTTTGACATTTGCAACATCACATTTTTTCAACTGCCCATGATTATTCTATTTCAATGGTTCCAGTCTGCTATCTTACACAGTTGGCAGTTTACATAATTTTTGGATTATATGTTTTACCCCTATCAATCTTGGTCACTAAAAATGTGTAATTTATATAAGAAATTTCTAACTCGTTCTTGGGATTGATGTTTTCATAACCTCCTTATGCATAACAACTCCTTCTACAAACACCTGATAAACATCTGTGTTGTTATTTGGGAAACAGGAAATAAGACGGTGTAATCTTTCTTTTTTTACATCACTTTGTTTTGGTGAGGAGGGTTTTTTTTCTTTACTTAATTTTTTTTACCTTTTCTTTTTTCCTTTATTTTGTTTGTTTTTATTTGTTTTTGGTTTCTTCTTTATAATTTCTTTTGCATTAGGAAACGTAGTGTCTAAATCTTATTCAGGTTAATCAAATAATGAGTTGTTATTCTAAACCAAAGATTCAAAAAATCAGTTAAATATGTGGATCACTTAAATATGTGGGAGACTCTCTACACGACATCCCTGTCTCTAAATTGGAGAGACATGGATCTGATGGATGGACCACTCGGTGGATAAGGAATTGGCTGGATGACCACACTCAGAAAGTTGAGGTCAATGGCTCGATGTCCAAGTGGTGAATAGTGATGAGTGGCATCCCTCAGGGGTCAGTACTGGGACCGGCACTATTTAACATCTGTCGGTGACATGGACAGTAGGATTGAGTGCACTCTCAGTGAGTCTGTCAATGACACCAAGCCATGTGGTGCAGTCGACACGCTGGAGGGAAGAGATGCCATTCAGAGGCACCTGGACAGGCTTGAGAGGTGGGCCTGTGCAAACCTCATGAAGTTCAACAAGCCCACCTCCCAGGTCCTTGATGTGGGCTGAGGCAATTCCAAGCATAAATACAGGCTGGGCCAAGAATGGGTCAAGAACAGGCCTCAGGAGAAGGACTTGGGGGTGTTGGTTGGTGAAAAGCTGAACATGAGGTGTCAATATGCACTCACAGCCCAGAAAGCCAACTGCATCCTGGGCTGCATCAAAAGAAGCATAAACAGGTCGGGGGAGGAAATTCTGCCCCTCTACTCCACTCTGGTGAGACCACACCTGGAATATTGCTTCCAGCCCTCGAGCCACAAAGATGATCAGAGGGCTGTAGCACCTCTCCTACGAAGACAGGCTGAGAAAGTTGGGCTTGTTCAGCCTGAAGAAGAGAAAGTTCTGAGACCTTAGAGCAGCCTTCCAGTACTTCAAGGGGGCCTACAGGAAAGATGGGGAGGGACTCTATCAGGGAGTGTAGTGACAGGACGAGGGGTAATGGTTTTAAACTGAAAGAGGGTAGATTTGAATTATATATAAGGAAGAAATTTTTCTGAGGGTGGTGAACCCCTGGCCCAGGTTGCCCAGAGAAGTTGTTGGTGCCCCATCCCTGGCAGTGTTCAAGGCCAGGCTGGATGGGGCTTTGAGCAACCTGGGTTGGTGGAAGGCGTCCCTGCCCATGGCATGGGGGTTGGACCTAGATGATCTTTAAGGCTCCTTCCAACTGTAACCATTCTATGTTGGTTTCTGAACACTCAGAGAGGAAATCGTTTAAAAGATGTGATGCAAAGATAGAATGTACTGAACTGACATACATAAAAAAATTAATTCATCTACTGTCTTCATATTTATTTTCCCTTTCAGTTTTTCCTTATTTTCCCACTTGTTTTCCCTGTGATATTCATTATTGTACTGGTGGCAAAAATTACCAGCTGCTTATCATCAAAATTATTAAGGTCATTATCTTCTGAACATATTCTTTTGTGCCAACATAGCAATAGAATGGATAATCTTACATACTATCCCTGTAACTATATATGGCTTGAATGAATTCGAACTACTTTGTGAGTAGAAACAAAAAAAACCCTACATTTGTTAGTTATTACTGCTTGGTTTTCCAAAATACTTTCTATTAATAGAAATAAGCTACTGGTGACTGAGATGATCAAAAATACTAGAGGATGGCAAGTCTCAGACATAAATCTTAATTTCTGCTTTTATTGTCATTTATTGAGTAAAAGTACACTGTTTTTAACATTAAATTTTACTCATTTAAACCAGTATAAACCACTGCACACTAAAATCTGTTATCTAATGAAATTCAGTAATGAGGTGTAGCATTCAAAAGGCTAATTTCTTGTCTTTTACTAGCTTTTCCTTTGCATGTCTGAGCAGAAGGAACTTAGATGAGTATAAAAAAAAAAAAGAACACAAAAATATAAACTCCAAAAATCATAAAAAGTAAATCACAGAAGTCACAAAAGGAAGTCAAACTATTTCATGTGCAGCTTTCCTCTTGTGAACTCCCATTTATCTCCAGTTTTGGTTAAGGGACAGTTTGCCTGTATTAATAGTACTACACCTGTTCACAAAGCTCACATCTCCATGGACATTAGCAACTTTAATGAAGTGTTGATTTGTCTTAACCCAGGAAAATCAGAGAGAATGAAACACAATGCAGGAGCTCCCTACTCTGCGTTCTCCTCATGAGCTACATAAAAATTTTTGCTTGCGCCCATAAAAGGCAGAACGTGCTCCAAATGTGAGGTCCTCTGGCAGAAGCTATTTTGCTGCAGAATGTAGGTCACTGTATATACACTGGGGTAGAAGATAATTGTGGGGAATTGCAACAGGATTGGACTTTGTTGAAAGCTCCTACACATTCAGAATGTAAAACTGAAGCCAAAGCCTATAAACTGTTGGACATTTTCTGCAGATTAACCATCGTTTTGTTTATGCTAGCTGTAATTAGACCACATTGCAAGACATCATCACACAAGCAGACTTTATTGTAACTAAACATTACTTCTTAGGAGTTTTGCAAACCTATGATAATTGTGGGTTAGTTCTACTTCCACAATATATTGAAGAAATACTGATAGAATGTGCATATTTTGTTTATTGTTAGTTTCCTGCAGACTTATTTCCATACCATTTTCCTATTGTGCAATAAAAAAAATGCTTCATCATGGCTCTATTATGGAAGCTTAAGTGTAAAATGTCTTTTTATTGCTTAGCCCAATGTTAAAATATTTGCCATTAGAGCCGAGCTTTAGTTAGCGCAAAACCAGCAAACTAAATCTTTCATTCCTTAAGTGCTTTTCTTTATCTGTGAAAGACTGAGAAATGTCTTTTTAGCTGGCACCACTGGCTTTGGGGAGTGTTTTACAGTACATTTTTGCAAATGCCTATTTCAGGTTTATTGGCCTCACAGCAGAGATTACAGAAGACCACACAATTGGAATGATAGTTTTTCTTTGCATTAGCAGAATACATTTAGAATGGCAGCAGCTAACCTTGGGGGAACCTGGACTAATGAATGATGCTTCATGGAAAAAGTTTCAACATTTAAGAGGGTGTACTGAGGGGAATCTTCAAAAGTCCAAAAGTCGCAGTAAAAGCCAATCAAATTGTGTTCCTAGTTCCCTGTGTTTTGATTTTGTTCTAACTACACCCCTATCTCCCAGACTTCAATTGTCTATAAGCCCATTGTATGTAGAAAAAAAACCCACATGTTCTAATAGTTCATGGGTAGAAAACTCTTCATTTGACTGCAGCGAAACAGATGTTTCTGCATGAAAGAGACATTCCTTGCTATAGTAGTCTGGCTTGCTATTGTAGTCTGGCTTGCTATTGTATTTGGAAAAATGTATGTTTAAGCAAAGGACACATCCATAACAATAAGGATTATGGAATTCTACAAACTCTTTCACCATTTAAAAGAAGCTTGTTGCCTTCTCTTGAATTGACGTGTATGTATGAACTGATTCCTCTTTCTTAATTCTATGAAAGAAATATATGAACAATAGCTATTCCTTGGGTTTAAAAGCTCATCTTTTCTTATTTATCTTTTGGCTGCTCACTTCATAATGGCGTCACAAAGAATCATTGATCTAAAGTTAGAAAAACTATTATATCATCTCTTTAATCCTCTTTCAAAGTTAGCATATGATACAGTTCTCCCACAGACTAGCACAGACAACTGTCTTTTGCAGAAATTATGTGAAAATATAGGAACATGGGTCAATCTCATCCATATTCATTGCTTTTCTAGGCACATCTTGCACAAGGAATGAATTTGGAGACATAAACAGTAGTTAAAAATAAATGCTTAAAAGCTAGCCCCATATACTGTTTTCATTACATGTCTGAATAATACAAAAATGGGGAATGAAAATGCAAAACATATTGCTATGATCTGTAAGTAGCACTGTTTATTAATACAGTAGTTAAAATAGTTTTCAAATAAACTGTCAGCCAGCCAAAGACATCTTCTGTGAAAGTATAAAAAACTCACACCGTATTTTAAGTAAACAAAAAATTACTTTATGGGTGTGTTCTGCATAATATCACACAAGAAGGATTAATGAAAATCAAAAGCTAAAGAAGTGAAATCACTGAATTATATGAGTTTGTCACTATGGAAGACTTAGATACACAAAAAATAAATTAAGTCTGGAAACCAAGGACTTTATCAACCCAATATTCAACACCACAAAGACTGGATAATTTCCAGAGTGTGTAAGCCTGCTTCATATGTTCTGAAGATTCAGAAAAGCCTCTGAAAAACAGACATTTGCTGACTTAAAGAGTTTTTTCAATATTCAGAATAAACTAACGTATATATACACAACTCTTTATCCAGTATATCACAAACATTCCTACTGTAATCACCTGAAAATAGTCTACATTTTCTGATTAATATCACTAGCTTGCCCAAGTCAGTTTGAAGACTTGGGATAAAAACATCATATTATACACTAAATAGCATCTGAAGTAGCTCTTCCATCCACGCCACATTGCAGTAATTAATATTTTTTTTATATAAGTAATTTCATGATGATTCCAATTCCATAGAATCATAGAATGGTTTAGGTTGGAAGGGACCTTGAAGATCATCTAGTTCCAACCCCCCTGCCAGAGGCAGGGACACCTTCCACTAGGCTACACTGATCACGCTGAACTCTCAAAACTCTTGTCTTCAAACCAGGACAGATCATCTTTACAGAAGAAAAGACAGTTTTTATGTCAAATTGATCCTGGGATTTGATAGTCATATAGTCTGGATGATAACTTTGAGTATTGAGAGATATTGATTGAAATATAAAACCAGAAACCTATGAATTCAACATCAGTCACTTTATCAATCCTCTTAGCCATAAGAATTTAAGAAAAATTTTAAAAACATGGGACATGATTCTCATAAACTAAAAAAAAATAAAAGAAATAATTGGATATTTTGTATAGCAAAATAAACTTAGTGTGTGACTTTACAGTGATATGAAAACTCCATTTCTGTTTTAGAAACTTTAGAGTTTTTTATTTCTTTAAAATACTAATGCCATGCAGTATCCACCCAGGCCATATATTGGTATTTGGTTATAGAACCAGCTGGCAAAAAATACTCATAGAAAAAAAACCTCAAGACATGCTGAAAGTTCAAATGAAAAGATGTCTATCTTGTGATGCTGGTCATGTCTTAAAATATGGCATCTCAAGAATTAATATGACACAGTAAGATTTAATTGTTTGTTCCATATAATTGGCAGCAGTTGAAGAAAAAAGAGAGAGTTTGTAAACTTCTTCGATTTGGTGTATAGTTGGGTCTGATCAACTTTAGTCTTCCAGAAAAATATGGCCAAATGAGAGCTAGTGTAATTCCCTTAACTTTAGGACCAATAAGCCATTAATGAATTTGAAACACTGAACAGAAAAGTTGTATTATGTTTACCAATCTGGGACTTTCTTTTTACTTTTAAATCTTGATTTACTAAACAAATGCATATGGAATTATTTTTGTTCCCAATTACGTAGAGCTAATAAACTTTCTGTTTATAAACTGAACAAGCCATGAAAAAAATACCATATATCTCAAGCAAACAGTAAATTTCTTCATTTCAAAAATTTATATTTTCTCTGGCATAGGAAGGCATAATTGAGCAAAATTCTGGAGTCCCTGCCTTAAATCCAGGAATTATAGCCTGATCTTTTTCACCATGCAAAATATTAACCTTTGCCAAGTACATAAGACAATAATTAAAACCAGATCTAAATTCTTTATCAATCAAGATTTCAAAGATGTTGCAACAGACAGATGCTATTTCAAGCTAAGATGAAAGCTTCACATTATCATGATCACAATTTATGCAGTATATGGCTCTACAACCATAGTTAAACTGAGGGAAGATTTAAAAATTGTGGCTTTGTTTGAAAAAGGAGAACTAGCTCCCTGCTTGCAATTACTAGGTGAAAAGCCAGGAGAAGAATTTCAGTGATACATACTTTGAAAAGGTACCTTACATATGTCGCTGATAGGCTGAAAGTGAATCAAAGCATCTCCAGAGAGAATGAACAGTGTTTGCACTTGAAAAATGATCATGATACCTCAAGGGAATGAATCTTTTCCAAGCACTATTTCAAACTAGGCTGGCCAATAGGCAACAGAAGCCAGAAGTACAGGGGGGGCTGTGTGTGTGTGTTTTATTGTTTTCTTTTTTTTACCGTGGGCTGTATGACCTTCTAATTTAAACCACAAATAAGGAGAAGATGAAGAGTGCCCTTCAACTCCAGAAAGCAGTATAAACAAACTACAGTGAACCTAGCTCAGCAGGTTATTTTATGTCCTTTGAAGTCAATAAATTTCTATTTTTTAATCCTTACAAGTGATGCAGCTAAATACTAACACTATAGTCAAAGTTAATCCAGACATGGCATGGTCATTTAGTTATTGAATCCTCTGATTACCTGAATTAAACTGAGGTTCTTCTTGCTTTCCATTTTCTGTGGTGATTTATTGCATACTTAACACATAGTTTAAATAAAATATGCCTGTAAAAACAGATTTCAAAATGGTCATTAAAATTCACCATTCAAATGCAAAAATAGGAACCTTATTTTTCACAGTCATTCATTCACTTAACAAAATGCGAGGTTCATTATGAGATTATGAGATAACATTGACTTTGACTAGGTTTTCTGAAAAATCCTTGAGCAATATTTAAAAGTCCTGTCCTAAATTATCATCTTCTGATGATACCATGAGCAAAGCACTGTCTGTGTTGTCTCATCTCTCTGCTAACTTCTATGTTAATGATCACTGATTATTATTTAAATGTTTAGGTTTTTAAAACACAGACAATAAATAATATTTATTAAAATGATTAAAATTATTTTATAGATTTTTAATTCCGTAAGGAATTTATATAAAGATAATTACTACACGTTTGTTTCTTAGTATTCAACCCTAACCAGTAGTGTTTGGTAGGGAGTGAGAACATTTTTAACATTTACATTCCTAGAGGAACTTTCTTCTTTACCTAAATGTGATAACAACTTTCATGAATATCAAAGCTGCCATATACAGGTTGACATTATTCAGTATTCAGATAAGGTAACCCATTTATCCCATCACTGAGCTCTTCAGTCAGTCTGCAGCTGAGCAAATTTCCTTGGCTTGCTTTCCCCAGGACAATTATTCTAGATATATTGCTTTCATGGGAGATGTTAACCAAAAGCACTGCTTTCTTTCAGCCTTGCCCTGAAAGTCTCTCTTGGCAAATAAGAAATATGAAACACATTGTTTGGATTTCACCAAACCTAAATCACCACAAGGAGGAAAGAAGGGGCAACTCAAACATTCACTAGAAAGTTAAAGTAGGAAAAGGCAAACCACCCAGGAGGGAAGCTTTTGGAAGATATTTTATGATAATAAATAATAAACTACTCTCATCAAAGGCAATCCTTTCCCCTTGCCAATGTAACAAAGAATAAGAATAATACAGTTGGCACTTCAAAACTCATAAAATTTTGGGATTGCTGAATTAAAACTTTCTAATCCTCTCTATAGCTGCTGTCTACTTGCCTGTGAACCTGTTATTGAAAGGAGATCCAGAGGGACCACCCATCCAGAGCCCGTATCACCATGCAGGGAAGTGCCAAGTTTAATCCTTAGGGGAGCTTTTTACCCCCACTGCATATCCAACACTTCCATCAAGCTACAGGGTTGAGTGACAAGAGATTTAATGTTTTGTAATGAGAGGCTAATTTTTCAGGAATTATACTTGGGGGCAAAGGGTCTCTGTAGCAAAGCTGTGTCAATGAAAATGCCACAATGGTGATATCACATCCAGGTTGCTAAGATTACCACCTACCGATGTCCCAAAGGTGGAGACTAAAGAATGAACTTCATAGATTTAGCTATGAGTTCATGTTACAGAATGCAACCATATGTTGGCACTTAGATTGTAGAAGCAAAACTCCTGGCAATGGAAGGAACTGATAAGACAAAGTTGGGGAGAGAGAGACAGTCACGTACAGATATAATAATATCATTCTTACATTTACATAAAAATCAGAAGGTAAGATTTTTTGGATTTTTCAGAGGAAAATAACTTTTCACTTCAATACGTTGAAACACACACATACCAGCTATTCTAAAGTAACAGGCTTTCATTTTTAATTCATTATTCAGTAAAATAGTTTAATATGGGTAAGCAGAGGCTAGAAAATAAATTGTAATTGCCTTTAATTTTTTTTAGCATTAGATTTGTTTGTTTAGATGAAATTTGTAGAAAATATTTATGATTAAAAATGTGTTGATGGTAAGTTAAACGCATGAATACTCTGCCTCAGGGTGGGAAGAATGACTCTATTCTCACACACAAAAGTACTTGACCCAGGGAATACATTCAAAAATTGGGGTCAAATGTGCACCAGCTGAGTTAATTTATAAAAGCCTCATTTGTCACAAGAAAAAAGTAAAGAAAATGATGGGGAAAAAAACCCACCCAAACTGATGAGATCCTAGATTTTTACAATAGCTTCAGGTGTAAACAACAGCTGCTAAACTGAGACATTGCACTATATCAGTGTAACACAGCTTAAACAAGGGATAATAAAAATGTACTTTAAATCTCCTCAAGTTCAGTTGAATACTCCAGTGTGAAATTCATTACTGAAAACAATTTCAAGCTTTTGCTTCAGTCAAGTCTCTCCTAAGTTTTCGATGGACAGTTCTCTTATTCGGTGCGTAAGTTTAGAAAAGAGATCTAAAAGAGGTTGATAAAGGTTAATTAACACCATGATGTTGGCAGCAGGGCAAATATATGGAATAAAAAGAAAGAATGAGTTTAGAGGGTATCTTTGAAAGGCTTCTACTTTTTAAACAAAGAAAAAGCAGAAACAGTTACTGAATACCAAAGAGAAAGAGGGAATGGGTAGTCACAGTGGCTCTTTTTCTGTCCTGTAAAGTTAGTGAGTCCTTATTCAAAATAGAAATAACAGTATCACAGTATCACAGTATCGTCAGGGTTGGAAGGGACCTCTGGAGATCATCTAAGTCCAACCCCCCTGCCACAGCAGGGACACCTACAGCACATTGCACAGGACGGCATCCAGGTGGGTTTTGAATGTCTCCAGTGTGGGAGACTCCACAACCTCTCTGGGCAGCCTGTGCAAGTGCTCTGCCACCCTCGGAGTAAAGAAGTTCCTCCTCATGTTAAGATGGAACTTCCTGTGCTCCAGTTTGTGCCCGTTACCTCTAGTCCTATCACTGGGCACCACTGAAAAAAGACTCTTCTCATCTACCTGGCACCCTCCCCTTAAGTATTTATAAGTATTGATAAGATCCCCCCTGAGTCTTCCTTTTTCTAGACTAAAAAGCCCCAAGTCCCTGAGCCTTTCCTCATAAGAAAGATGTTCCAGTCCCCTAATCATCTTTGTAGCTCTTTGCTGGACCCTCTCCAGCAGTTCCCTGTCCTTCTTGAACTGGGGAGCCCAGAACTGGACACAATATGTGGCCTCACCAGGGCAGAGTAAAGGGGGAGGATGACCTCCCTTGACCTGCTAGCCACACTCTTCTTGATGCACCCCAGGATGCCATTGGCCTTCTTGGCCACCAGGGCACATTGCTGGCTCATGGTCATCCTGTTGTCCCCCAGGACTGCCAGGTCCCTTTCCACAGAGCTGCTCTCCAGGAGGTCAGCTCCCAACCTGTGCTGATGCATGGGGTTATTGCTCCCCAGATGCAGTACCCTACACTTGCCTTTGTTGAACCTCATAAGGTTTTTTTCTGCCCAACGCTCCAGCCTGTGTCCAGGTCACATTGTATGGCAGCTCAGCCTTCCAGCGTGTCAGCCACCCCTCCCAGTTTCCTGTCATCAACAAACATGCTGATGGTATACTCTATCCCTTCATCCCGGTCATTGATGAATATGTTGAACAGGAATCTAATCCAGAAAATTGAGGTAAAAAATCTCATGCATCAGTACAGGGTCCAACACAAGTAAATTCATACAGGAGATTCATTATTTCATTCAAGCCATATTGCACTCTGCATTTTTTACAGCAGGTACCAAGAAGTTACGACTAGATTACAGTTATGCTGAAAACAACTATGTATGTTTCAATCATACTTCTAAGTTTTTGTATGGATACAGGCTATTAATTTCAATTTGAATGTACTTTTCTCATTTCTTGACTGTAATGAAATTTCATTTTTTCCCTATTGGTGGGTGAAAATAACAATGAAACTGAAACACAAAAACATGCATTTCAGATTAGATGTGGATAGTATTTCTTTCACACTGAAATAATATAAGAATATATACTCAAGAGAACTTGATTTTATGAAGACAATGGTGCCATAACTCATGTTTGCTCCAAATTTGACACATTTCTTCTCTTTCTCAAGATATTTATGATTTACAACGCACAATAAGTCCCTTTGGATTAGTATTCTTCCAGATCCATCAAGCTTGAGAGGCCAAATTTAATGCATGACTTCCAGACCAAATATATTCAGCAGTTAGGTGGGACAGAGGAATAAGAGGAAAAGAAATATCATCACTGTCATTGTATGAGCAATTGACCCTATAGCCTAGACATCAGATGCAGATGATACTGACCTTCATCAAGCAAAAATTAAACATCAACAGCAGAAATGTGTGAGGTTTGGGACAATGAAGATAACACATATATTAGAACTGTAACAAAACAGGAAAGTAAAAAACCAGTTACCATCTTCACAGTACGTTCTGAATACCAGACACAGGAATCATTATTCTGTGCATGTGATTGTGGTACTACTTCATCAGAGACCTATTGGAAGAATATATCTTTACGGAAGAAATCCATTAAAGCCCAGGGATAATGCAAAGGTCTTTGACGTCACTACTTACTTTACTATGAACCATGGCATTAAGGATTCAGTAAGTACATTAATCTTTTACCTTTATCCTGGAGTTAATTTCTACTAAGTATTCTAAAAGATGTTAGAAGATTACTAATAATTTTGAATGTGTCCATGCTGAGCCTGTGAGACTTTAGTTTACTCTCTATTCTATTTGGAGAGGTTTCTCAAAGTTTATGAGAGTCTTGGTTCCTTAGGGTCCTCTCCAAGGATATCCAAAGTCATTGAGCTAAAGCAGGCATGTGAGAATAAGTGCAGCATCTCTTCTATCATTACAAAGATATCTTTCAGCCATGAACATAGTGTGAAACTAAAACACAATTTACTTCCTTATTAAGTACTATTTATATTTACTATATATTTAGATTTAATATATGTTGACATGAGAGACTTTAATTGTGTCTGTTCTGAGTTTAAGTTATTGGCAATGCCAGTTTACTGCAAAACATAAAAAAGCAATAACAATGAAATGATGAACAACAATTCATCTTCGTAAAGTCAGAATTAAGAAATGTGACTTTGGAGTTAGAAAGTAAATTTTAGTTCTTTTAGAAGAGCTCATAAGAAACACCAGATTTATTCTTCTTTGCCCTTTCATAGAAAAGCACAGTTACATATAGTTCTACAAACCTTTTTTGCATATTAATTTAGTGTTTTCTTCTGAAATAAATGCAGAACTGAACTGAAGACAAAAAATTGTGAACCTTATGGGTTGTATATAATAAACTCTTTTAAAAAAAGCAATTTAAATACTTGATGTATCTGAATAACACTTTTATTAACTTATTAAGATATTAACTATTCTAGACAGGTACTGCTATAACAAAGTGTATGATTTATTTTTTTTCATTTAACCTCAATAACCTTCACTGTTGAGATTCTCCTGTGTACAATCGTATGTAAATAAAGTTTCCGTTACATATTCCCTTGCAGCAAGAGTGAAGAGAAGCAGAATAACACAAACAATTATAGGAACTTATTTTAAAGTCACAAGGTAGCTTTTCGAAGCATGGTAAGACATAGAGTAAAGCTCAGTCTTACTGAGGACTTATGTATTTGGCTTCAAACAGGGAATAATTTAATAGCAGATCTTTTACAGATGTCTATATGTGTCACAAATAAAGAGAAGAGAATAAAAACACTGCTTAAAATTTTAATAATAAAATTAAAATTTTGTGAATGAATTGCAAAAAGTTAATTTGTTAAGTTCCTTTTAAGTATTCATATCTGGGCTTTGGAAAAGTGTCTACAACAATATGATTTTGATCTCTAAATGCATGTCATGCAAAATTCTTGTCCCTCTTTTTTACATAAAGCACAAAATATGCAAAATTATATGAAAACTGAACACCCTCTAGTTCTGTGATAGCATAGTTTCAGACATAACAGATCTGATTTCTAATCTACAGTAAAATAATTTGAGAATCATAGATCTGAGGCAAACAGGGAAGAAACCCTTCAGATTTGACCAAGCTTAGCTTTGAGATTTTACATACGAAAACTGAAAAATTAAGACGGTATTCCAAACTTTTGGAGGAAAAGCAAAGAAAATGTTTGCAAAAAATATAAGGACCACAAAAATTCCTACAGATCTATAGCTAAGCAACTGATTCTAAATGGAGCAAAAGTACTATCCGTAGTTAAGATATAGTTCACAAAAAATGAAGGCATTTGAGGTTTGGAAAAACTCCAGATAATTAACTAAGTACACAAGTTCACAAACTTTCATGATACGTGAACCCATGAGCTTCTTTCAAAGGGAAGTGTAAGCTCCTTTGTCTGAGGAGTTTCATGTACAGAGACTACTCTACTACATTTAAGAATTTGTTTTTCCTAGTCACCTTTTGCAGACCCCTGAAATGTAGTCTGCTTATTCTCTCTAAGGCTAAAACTATATTGCTAAATTAAGTGGTACTAAGAAACATTCCCAAGCACTGAGAAGCTTCATCACTCATACTGTTAAATTTTCAAAACTTTTGACGTGGACCAATTAGCACTGTCCCAAATATTCCCTGGGCATAACTCAGAAGATAACAAAGAAATGCATTATTCCTAGCTGTAATTTACAGTCAAGTGCCTTAAGATAATGAGATATTTTAGTAGTATGAATGGAAGCCATTCCATGTAGTCTGGACTTAGGACAAGAGAATGATCTCTTCACATTTAATATGCTAATATAAAGGCAGATTCAGAATCTTAAGATGAATAGTTTCAACAGTAAAAGTGATATCATAAAAAACAGCTGATGCAAAAGTAAAATTAACAAGACTGTTCTACATTGGTGGAACAATGTCCAAAAATTTAAAAAATTAAACACCTAAAATAGTAGGGAGTGAGACAATGAAATTCCTTACAAAATTAAATCACAATGTACGAATACCCATTTTTCTAGTTCTAAGTAAATTCTCAGGAATGTCTTCTGGAAAAAAGAGATTTTCCATGGAATAGATTCTGGGCAGGCTCAATATGAAAAAAAATATTTTCTCTGTTCTCCAAATTTTATTATGAATCTATTTATAAGCGTTGTGTTTGCAGTCACTCTCACGAATTTGAATGGAACTGGGAAGTTTTCAAGAACTTGTGTATAATAAGAATTTCTGAACAGACTGAGAAATTCCATGTGGATTTTTTTTAAAAGAGAATTCAAATCTGACATTTGGGATCCAATAAAAACTGAAAAATATGCTGGGTAGAAAGATAACCCTGAAAAAGTTGACTATCAATAAAAAAGTTGAAAAGGTTAAAAACAATTAAGAGTTCTAATTGGTGACTAAAGGGTCATCCCAGGGGGGTTGGAACTCGATGATCTTCAAGGTCCCTTCCAACCTCAACCATTCTATGATTCTATGATTCTATGATCCCATGTCCATCAAAGAAATACAGAAAGTTCATAGAAAATATGGAAACTCTTGAATGACCCTTCACTTTTTAGTCTCCCATCTTGTGGTGATCAGCAATTTAGAGTATTGTTCGTAGAGCTAAGTTTTGATTATAATTATTTCAGTTGAGACTGCTTCTGACAAGACAGTGAACTGCAGTTAACTGGCAGATGTAGCACCTCCTGGTTTTGTACAGGTTGTTGATGCCTGCTCTGACAGAGATCCATGACCACTAGCTAGGGTTGGCAGCTTTTAGAAAGTTGCACTTCCAGATGTAACAACTTCTTTATTTATTATTTTTTTATTATTTAGAAATGTCTGGGTGAATGAATATGTTTGTGTGTTCATGCCTGTAAAGAATAAAACATACAAAATACTGTCTTGCTATAGTCATCTGCAATTTCTTGTTACAAGAAAATAGGCTGAATTTCCCGTTTTTACTTTCTGCACTCTAGATAATCAACATCAACTTAAAGAAGGAGCTTCCTATAATCCCTATGTACAGTCTCCACCTTCGGAGAAATATTTTTGTATAAAAACATTTAATACAGTGTATGACATTGCCAACTAATATAACATTTACTGCAGTGCAAATTGCAGGAGGCACCGTATCTAAATACCATCTTAACTTTTATTCTGAGGTGGAATAATAAAATGAAATTTCCAATTACTACTAATTTGAATTAAGCAAGTGTTAGCACATGTGGCTTCCAGCGGTCTATTTACACTTTAAAATTTACCATGACAGTTTATTATGCTTGTACATGGTTGGACTCGATTACAGTTAGACTTGATGATCTTAAAGGTTCTTTCCAACCTAAATGATTCTATGTTTCTATACCATGATTCTTTAATCCTGAATTCAAATGATTTGCAAGTTTGAATGAAATAGCATTATGACACCTTCCTATGAAATCAGGCCAAACTCTGATTTTTCGTTTTAGTGGAATCTCTTCTCTCAGATGCAATGATTTGGAAAAGGAAAAAGTAGCAAGATACAATTTCCAATAATCATAGGAATGTAGTTTTGTTCTTTAACAATGAGCAGTTTGTGTGATGTCATTAATCTAGATTCATTGTTAATTGACTGGGGGTGATTCATAATGTGTGACATAAATAAAAAAACATTAATGACTTGGACACAGATCCTTAAAAGCACTTAGGCAAGTTAAATCCATTGGACTGTAGGAGGACTTAATATTGGTTTTTGTAGTGTTATATAAATAACTAAAGTTTCAATTATAAATAACAACCCAAATTTAATCTGGTTTTACTTCAAAAGCACAGCTTCCATTCACTCAACTAGAACTGTGCATACATAGCAATATCAGTGGCTTGTATCTACACTATCAAATTAATCATCTATTTTGGTGAACTTTGGATTGTTCCATCCCTAGATAAATTATATGCATGGAGCTAGTATCTGTGAACCAAAACTTGTGTAATCTTTGAATAAAACAGAATTACAGCAGTGGAGTCAACATATGCTTTGTGGGAGGTATGGGTGATGAACAAGAGTTCAGAATCATATGACCAGCAATTAAGCTCAGGCCTTTCATTCTTGTGAAATGATACTATAGTACTTCCTCAACAGGAATGAAACAAATTGATTTCCAAATACAGCAAAGTAGTTATACATGAATGCATGCTCTGTACTACAATACTGCACGTTTGCCAGCTAATCAGAACGGAGCTTTTGATCTTGACATTCTCTTTCTTTAATGCAGAAAATAATGAATGTGTCATATGAACTTAAGTAGATCGGTTAAGCCTCAACCTTGTTCCATATGTTTGTTGCATATACCAGAGGGAGTTGTGATAAGTAGCTTTTCAGCATATTACAGCCAGATTCTATTTCACCTCAGCTAGGTTTCTTTTGTGTTAAAATGAGAAAATCTGCATCTATTTGCCCCAGTTGTCTCTAATTTTATCCCAATCTATTTTACTCTCATCATCCCTCTTCAATCAGTGCTCCCAGAGGCCAGTGCATATCAACACCATAAGAGCAGTGTCTTGCAAGGTCTACAATTATCCAATGACTTGATATGGCAGGCTAATCGCATTAAATTGCAGCTATATCCTTTCAACTGGATCCCCAGCTCCAAATAATCAACATCACAGCGAGTAAGGTTCTCAGTTTTAATTCTCTCTGAGTAGTCAGAATGAGTCCTGTATCATTCTCACAGCACAGTATTTAGCATAACTCTGTATTTGAAAACTGTCTCATTTTTAATCCAATTATTTTGGTTCTTGGGCTCCTCACAAAAACAATACACTTCTTTCAGCCTTAAATTGTAAGCTAATTACCATGATGGTTTGCCTAGGCCATAAAATACCCATTAGAAAAAGGCTACATTAGTCAGAGATAAGTTTGCCAGCAAATCCTTAAGGGATGCAAAGGAGAAACAGGATTCGTTCACCACCTGAGAAGCTGTTTCCAATTATTACCTAACCATCTCTAATTGATATTTTAATCCCTAAAACAGTTTTTAGTGTCTACTGTTGTTAACCTTTAAAAGTTTCCAATTACTATATAAAAGGAAGTAGTTAAAAGAAATCGAATAAAAATATCCTAAGTATTGCAAGTGCATAACCCAAGTCTATGGGTCCTGATGGGGTGCACCGGCAAGTGCTGAGGGAGCTGGCAGAAGTCACTGCTGGGCCGTTCTCCATCATATTTGAAAGGTTGTGGAGAACAAGTGAGGTGCTTGAGGACTGGAGGAAAGCCAATGTCACTCCAGTCTCCAAAAAGGGCAGGAAAGATGACCCAGGAAACTACAGGCTAGTCAGCTTCGCCTCCATCCCTGGAAAGATGATGGAACAGCTTGTTCTGGGCTTCGTCTCCAAGCATCTGGAGGAAAAGAAGGTTATCAGAAGCAGTCAACATGGATTCACCAAGGGGAAGTCATGTCTGACTAATCTGATAGCCTTCTACGATGGTGTGACTGGATGGGTGGATGAGGGGAGGGCAGTGGATGTTGTCTACCTTGACTTCAGCAAGGCTTTCAACACTGTCTCCCACATCATCCTCACAGGCAAGCTTAGGAAGTGTGGGTTAGATGAATGGACAGTGGGGTGGATAGAAAACTGGCTGACAGCTCAGAGGGTTTTGATTAGTGGTGCAGAGTCTAGTTGGATGTCAGTAACAAGTGGTGTTCCTCAGGGGTCAGTACTGGATCCAGTCCTGTTCAATATATTCACCAATGATGAAGGGATAGAGTGTACCATCAGCAAGTTTGTTGATGACAATAAACTGGGAGGGGTGGCTGACACACCAGAAGGCTGTGCTGCCATACAGCCTGACCTGGACAGGCTGGAGAGTTGGGTGGAGAGAAACCTAATGAAATTCAACAAGGGCAAGTGTAGGGTTCTGCATCTGGGAAGGAATAACCCCATGCATCAGTACAGGTTGGGGGCTGACCTACTGGAGAGCAGCTGTGTGGAAAGGGACCTGGGAGTCCTGGGGGACAACAGGATGACCATGAGCCTGCAATGTGCCCTGGTGGCCAAGAAGACCAATGGCATCCTGGGGTGCATTAAGAAGAGTGTGGCCAGCAGGTCGAGGGAGGTCATCCTCCCCCTCTACTCTGGCAAGAAACTTCTGAAAAGGATCTGGCAAAGGGCTACTATGATGATTAGGGGATTGGAGCATCTTTCTTGTGAGGAAAGACTGAGGGACTTGGGTCTTTTTAGTCTGGAGAAGAGAAGATTGAGGGGGGATCTTATCAATGCTTGTAAAAACTTAAAGGGAGGGTGCCAGGAGGATGGGACCAGTCTTTATTCAGTGGTGCCCAGTAATAGGACAAGTGGTAATGGGCACAAACTTGAACATAGGAAGTTCCACCTTAACATGAGGAGGAGCTACTTTACTTTGAGGGTGGCAGAGCACTGGCACAGGCTGCCCAGAGAGGTGGTGGAGTCTCCCACTCTGGAGACATTCAAAATCCGCCTGGACGCCATCCTGTGCCACTGCTGTAGGTGTGCCTGCTGTGGCAGGGAGGTTGGACTAGATGGTCTCCTGAGGTCCCTTCCAACCCTGACTGTTCTCTGATTCTGTGATAACTTAGATAGTTTTTTAAACACAAAATAAAATCACAAAAATTTGAAAATTTACTCAGAAAACTCTGGGAACTTTCATATCCAATTTAAAGCACATACATTTTTCAGAAAATATGAATTAAAAACATGGTAAATTAGGTTTCTTTACATTATTTTAGTAGACTCAAGCCATATGTTTCTGAAAATCATGTCTTCTATTCAGAACAACCTCTAAGTATCTGGGATTAATATTAAAAGTGTTCTGGATAAATTATGAGTTAAAATATGAATAAAAAATGAGACAAATGTGTAGGTACCTATGAACAAGATGTTAAACAGAAAGTTTAACTTCATTTATGCAGACTCCAGTGTACTAGAAATTCTACAGCATTCTATAGTAGCAGCACACTTGTCATTTTTCAAGTCAAATTTTAAAAAATATACTCTAGAACTTAGGTGGTGGTAGTGGTGATATTAGATTCTTGAAACATTGCCACACAGGCAAAACCATTTCAGAATCCTGTCACAGAAAACCCTCAGTGGCACCATAGAAGTTATGGGTGCTACATTAAGTTGGGGATACTGATTAACTGAATGTCAGCAGTAAGAAGTTTAGTGTTATCATTTTAAGTGATCACCAGACGACTGAGAAGAGTGGACACAGCTTATGCCTTCAAAAGTGTCTTGAGAAGATATTGTAGTTAAATAATTTAGGAAAAAGACCTCTTTCCTTCCCCAGAACAACCTAACTTACTAAAGTGCACTACAGTGCAATGGAAAATTATATGTAACTGCTCAGATACTTGACCTTGCAAATGTATTTTCCAAACTGCTCAAATGACTCTGCACAAAGTAAATCCATTCTGTATCAACAGCACCGAGCCCAATCAAAAGTACAGCAGCAACTTCATTTCTTTCACAACCAGACATGGAGAAGAAGATAATGATAGTTTTGTCTCCCTTTTTAGCAAGACAAGGTTAAATCACTTCTGTATGAAATGTCACACCCAGCTTCCTTTAGGCTGGATCTACCTCTGATGGATGAATTTACTTTCCTTTTACCGTAATGGTGCTCTGCAGGTTTATAGGTTGAATTGTCTGGATGTACTAGCTGGATGCCTCTACTTCACAACTAATCGCTATATTAAAAAATAAAGAGGGGGGGGCGGGGAGGGAGATGAGCCTAAAACAGGGCCTGGAAGAAAAAAAAGAAAAGATAACATGATCCTATAACATCTTTAGCCTCTTCAGGGGAGAAATGTGTTGATTTGGTGTTGTTTATACAACCATTTTTGTGCTTTACTTTTATCCAGAATACATGAGAAATCACTAAAACATAGATTGGAACAGTAGAGTATATGTACAGAAGAAAAGTCTCAGCGGGATGAGAAATAAAGTAGTAGTACGAATTATTTGACATTATTCTTTAGCAACACCCTAGTTTGTATCAGGGTAGAAAGGCCTTCTACAATTTAGTTTAAACAGAGGTGATTCACTCTGACAAAAGATACTTTCACATCACTGAAGCACACGTATCTCTTCTAGAAAATACTGTCTTGATGTCAGCTGACACAGTTGAATGGTATTGTGACATTAAATAATAAGGCAATGACTTTAAAATATTTGTCATTGCCTTTTAGTAACTACTTTCCTACCTGGAAAACCTCACTAAGCAGCTCTCTCATTAATCTTACTGTGAAAATGGAGATAAGGCAAATAAAAACCACACACCTGCATTTTGGAATTGAGCTGTCTTTGAAAAAAAGAAGGGGAGGGCAGACAGCAGCTATAAAGCAGGAGACCTTCCCTTCAATTACATAATAAATTCAAGGGAAATGCCAAGAGGATGGCAGGCTACACAGCTGAGGAGGAAGAGATAAAACAAGAACCCCCCAAGAAATAAAGACATTAGGTGACCATCTAGGTAGAAGTATGTTAACACCTTGGGAGGAGGAAGGAAACATTAAGAACCATTCCACCCACTAGCATTTATTCTTCAAATTGCGGGTTTCGTGTTAAAGGAATTTAAAACATCCATTAGCCTTTCACAGGGAGAATAGGTCATGAATTATAACTGCTAGGGAAGCAGTGGAAGGAAAACCAAGTCTGGCATATTTTTAGAGTTAATTTAAAGATTTATGTTACAGTTTAGATCATACAGCGTCTTCTTACATTGCAAATGAAATTAAGAATGTAATTTTTTGTTCTTCTTATTCAGGCTGATGAATATCTCCTCATTGAAATCTATAGTGCTATCAAGAATTGTCATTTATGCTTTCAAAACCAAGCCAATGGAGGTGTTATAAACACTAAATAAAATTGTTACTCAAGAGGTGGCCACAGAAACTGTCCTTACTATACAATTTGTTTTAACACAGCAATGTTGGAGAAGTATATATAAAGTTCACTATTAAAGCAATTTTTTAAAAATTATTATTTCTTTAAAAGGGAAAATATGTTTCTAATGGCTCACTGCAACAAAAATAGACAGAAAAAGAAATATTTGACCAAATTCTTCTGTCTCTCACACTGAGCCCACACAACTGGTCCTAGTGGGTTTGTTTACTGCAAGAGACAGAGTTTAATGCATCACATTAATGAATGACAAAAGTTTCTTTCACTTCTCCCTCTTGCTCTGCTTTTGTATTACCAGGTTTGCTAGTTGTTTTTTTTCCATTAATTTTTCAGTCTTTGAAAATGCTAATATAGTTTGCTGAGAAAGCAAGATCTGCACCAGTCCCACTTCACTATGCACAAAGGATATAGACTTGTAACATCTCAACAAATAAAGATTCAGTATTTGGCTCAAGCTACAGAGCATATTTTTTTCTAGTTCTTAATGTGCTGAATGTGCTACCTTGACTGGTGGCCATCAAACACATGGGGATTCAGCACTGTAAATCAGGCACAGAGAAGGAAGCATGGGCTACTAGCCAGTGGATTATATGAACAGAGCTGTAACTGCCCTAAAGTCTTCAAAAGAGATTTTAAATTCAACCTCAGTCATGAGTTATCCCAGTACAGAAGAGTGAATTTCACCCTCAGGGAGCTCATACTAGCTCATATAGTAGTCTTATTGTGAAAAATTCCCTTCACCCTCAATTTACAGTATTCCCCCTCTCTCTTCTTCTTACCACTTCCTATCCTCAGGCCAACAAAAGGAAATCTGGTTTATATTCCTCAACACAGTATTTGTTTTCACCTCTGACACACACTGAACAATCTCTACAAGCAAGCGCCGTGTTACCAGCAGTGTCACGCTTCTCACCTCCCGATCTAATCACTCATGGTCTGCAGTGCCTTTTGCCCAGCTCACAGCCAAATCAGCGACACCTCTCCTGATAAAGGCCTATCAAGGGATTTTATTCAAGGAAATGAGAAAACACAAAAGATCATAATTCTGACTTAAATGGAAGCTTATCTTCCCAAAATTATAAGGAACACTTTCCTAAAATGGGTGATTCCTGTTATACATCTATGTACAGCCAACTGTCAGAAATCAAAGACAGAACAACTTGTAAATGCTGTGCTTCAGAATCACCTTTGTTTCCGCAGCAAAACTTTGAGTAAAACAGCCGAGTTAAACATAAACAAATGGAAAATAACATTGAGCTAAGTTTCTACGACTAATCAGTGACTGTATATGAAAGGAAAGTAAAAAATGGTGATAAACCATACGCAAACTCCATTTTCAAAGATGTCTTAGTCTGTGTGTTAATCAAAGAGTCTTGTGTATAGATCCTAACTGGATTTACCTTAAACTGCACATTGAAAGTGGTGCTTAACAGCTCCGTGCTACGTGCTTGAATACAAACACATTCATAAACCTTCATGTGGTTTTGTGGAACCATAAACTCTGACTTAATAAGCATTCATATGACTAGCAATTCAAGATAGACCTGGGTTTTTTTCATTATAAAAACCATTTTCATCCTTGCTTTAACACAGAACCAACTCCCAGCTAAGCTCAGTACAGCCATTCCAAATTTTGCCCATTTTACATTGCCTTTTCAGGCATTTGGAGGCTCAAGTCCCATAAACATTTGTGCTCATACTTCGCATTCTGCAAATGGATTTGCAAATGGCCTCTCTGAGACCATTCCTATAGTTAAAACTATGCGTGGTAATACAGTTAGATTAAATATCATTGTTCTAAACACTATATACAGACAACTCCTCCTCAAGGGCATATAAGCTAAATAGACTAAACAGACAAAGTCTTGGAGGGGAAGCAGAAGCATAACAACCTGTATTTAACTTATAGCATTGCTACATTTCAGTGTATGAAACCTTGACTTGTTTTTGTAAGCATTTTTAAGCATTGGTCTAAAGCAGTCTGACTACTGTCAGCAAACTCTGTTTGAAAGAAGAATCAAGTGATTTTCCCAGGTTGCTAAAGCAGCTTCCTGGCACAGCTAGGAATAGGATTGAAGTCTCTGGGGCTCTCTTTATTAGCGTGCTTCAAACTTTGACAAATTCGTGTTCTGGTGGTAAGCACTGAAACCTTAAGTAAATGTGTGCTTGTAGGAGCGGAGCCTTTTTTTAATTTGAGATCTTCCACTCTGATTGATATTAATTTTGTCACAGTTCCTCCAAGTCCACAGCACCTTTCTGTTACATCAGACTGCCATTTTCATCTCTTAGATGCTGACTACGCATAAGTGATTCATCTGTTTCTGTATATGATGGGTTAGCTTTGGCTAACAGCCAAACTCCCACCCAGCTCTTCACTCACTTTCTCCCTTAGCAGGAGCGGGGAGAAAATAGGAAGAAGTGGGAAGAGAAAGCCCATGGGTTGAGATAAAGACAGGGCAGTGGCTTACCAGTTACTATCATGGGCAAAATAAACTTGACTTGGGGAAAATTAAATTTCTTGCCAATTAAAATAGACTTGGGTAATGAAAAGACAAACATTAAACCAACACCTTTTCTGCCCCCTTCCTCAGGTTCAACTTCACTCCTTCATTACCGTCTCCTCTAATTCCCTCCAAACAACAGAAGGAACAGGGAGCTATGGTCAGTATATAATAGTTTCTGTCTGCCTCTCCTTCCTCTTCACACTTTTCCTCTGCTTCTCCATGGGCTGCAGTCCACCATGAAACATCCAGCTGCTGTGGTGTGGGGTCCTCCATGGGCCACGGTAGACACCTGCACTGGTGCCATGAAGTACCTCATCCCCCACCTCGTCTGAACCTGATGTTTCCTCTGCTGTTTCTCACTCTTTTTGCTTCCTCTTCCTTTGCCTGTGTGACATTTTTTGCCCTTTCCTAAACATGTTTTCACAGAGGCACCACCCATTTGGTTGATGAGTTGAGCTATGTCCTGGTGGGTCCATCGGAGATGACTGGAACCAGCTGTGTTTGGCATGGGGCAGCCCTGACCTCTCCTCAGAGGAGTCACCCTGCAACCCTTCACTGCCAACACCTGGGCATGGACACCAGTTACACTCTGCCAGACTGGCACAGCCAGGTGTGTGATGATCATTGCTGGTATTCAAAACTGATTTTAGTCACTTAAAATGAAGCCTAGGTGAACTTCAAAAATTTCAAGTCAAGGAGCCTGTTCAGGCACCAGTTCACCTCAGACAAATCTGAATTAGCAAAAAGTACCTTCTCCTTGTTAACCCTGAAAGACTCATAAGTATTTTTGGCTTATCTTCTTTGCGTGCCAGAAAAAAAGCAGCCTGGTGTCTCAGCCTTTGTATCTAGCCTTAACCTTGAGTGGCCACCTTGGAATCAAAGAAACAAAACCAGATGACCTACAATCAAATGTCTTTTAAGTGATCTTTAAAATTATCTTTATAGCCTTGTCTAATTTGCATCCAATAATGTTGATGTTAGGTTTGGGATGTGCTGAATATAGCACAAATTAATGGAACAGTACAAATAAATGTTTTCTTCCAGCTAATTGGCCAGTTTGTACACTGCACAGCCAACAAATTATGCCAAGATCGATCAGATGGCTGCATAGGGCAACATTTGATAACCACATTTTCTTTCCTACTCTTCATTTTATGAAAACATTCAAAAGAACCCTCCCCCCCCCCAAAACCTCACAAACAACAAAAACCAACTCACAATCAGCCAAATAAAAAAAAAAAAACACAAACCAAAATCACTTTCAAATGAGGGGAAATGTTGAGGACTCTCCCCTATCTAAAAAGACATCTCCATACCCACTAACTAAAAACTTGCTGGTAATGTTTTCAGCAACTACAAGTTGCTATTGCACATTAGATGAAGACTGACTAGATGTAGTTTATAAATTATTTTAGGAAGCTAAGAGGGGAATGATAAAGAGGATCTTTCAATGATTGAATCTGATTTAGTTTTCTTTCAAATGTGTTTAAAAATTTTAACAATGCAGTCTTAAAATGAAAACAATCTGATTTTACATGTGCTGAACTTTATGGGATAATGAATTCAATAAATGCAAGTTGCAATAATGAATTGTTGACAAATGATCAGGTCATAAATTTGATGCAACTGAAAATATATCCTGACAAAGCTGAAAACACATCCTGACAAAGCTGAAAACAGATAAAAAGCTTCATTTAATTGTATATGTCAATTCACAGATACTTGAATTCCTATTTCACTTCAGCAAGCAAATTTGCTCTGGCCTGATTTGATATTTTATAGGAGAAGTGTGTTGATTTTTCAGAAAAAATCAAATATTATCAAAAGACTTCACCAAAAATACATATGGATTATTTGAAAAACAGTGTGTCTTGATTCAGTGATTAAGTGTGTCTTCAAGGATATGTACTAGGAAAGGAGCTGATGTACTTCCTTCAAATCCTAGCCCTTTCTTCTTTTTTTTTTTTAATGTTTTTTTTTTTAGCTATAGCAGTGGAATGGATAAGTAGTTTATAAGTAGACTTGGATAGATCACAGAAACTTCAGAAACTTCCCAAGTATTGAGTCTGCTAGGCTAGAGTCTAAAAGTTATGCCAGTTGTACATTTAAAGTTATCAAAAATAAAGAAACACTGAAATTAATTGAAATATACTGTAAATGCTATTTTAAACAGTGTCCTGTTAAAATAATACTGTTCATGTCAGGGAAGCAGAATTATGCCTATAAGAAAAATACACTCTCTATTATGAGTTTTCCCAAAACATTCCTTAAAATAAGAAATTATTCCTTGTTTTTCATATAATAAATAACTCAAAAAAAAGAGAATTTCCATGTTTCTCCATTGGATCCAGAAATACCATAATCTCCGCAAATGCTTTATAATTACTTATTGCTACTAGATTACATTACACAGTTATCAGAGAGTAGAGGGGGAAGGAAAAGAGCAAAGATAAATCTGTGAGCAGAGGCAGGTGTTCAGGACTGCTTTTTCCCATGTCAGTGACCTCTTAGCTGTTCGTCTGACATCACAAATCCCATAGTCCTTCCTGCAGAGTGCTCCACCCGGCACAGCAGAATGTCCCCATTCAGAACAGCCCTTAAACGTCAGTACATTTTCCGAGGATTTGGTCAGGAGGGCATCACTTTGTTGCCTCTCTGCTGGATAAGGACATTAAACACCAGGCAATTACGGAGTAAAGTGGTGGTTTGATAACATGTTTTAAAATAAACATCCCGGCCTACACTTTCAAAACTTAATGGCAATTCCCTTCCCTCAAGAGAAATTTCTCTGCTCCTATGTCTTATATCCTGTTAGACTGCATGACCAAGGGGGAAGGAATCAAGGCACATGCATTGTGTCATGGTGGGCACATGAGGGCTGGATTTCTGCTGATGTTTCTCTTTTCCTGAAAAATCTTCAAAAGACACCTCTGCAAGGTGGCTCTCCTCTGTGAATTTGAGATTCAACTGCTGCAAATAACTGTGAAGGCAGTTTGGCCCAAATCCACAAGGGTGCTTCTTTGATTGCTATGAAAAAGCAACTGTTTTAAATGACAATAAGATGATTGAATCCTTCTGTGGATTTGGGACTGAAGTTCTTCAAAGGGCCTCAGCCTACTATCTAAGCATTGATACGACTGTTGAAATTTCATTTCATTTTAGACTTAATATCTTACTTATTAGTATTGGATTAGATTTTGCCAGTATATACTGATCAATTTTGCTTTCAAATATAGTGTAAATTATGTGGTAAATATCACATTTATTTGTGGATCGCAGAAACATGCTAAATACATCACACTATTTTCAGTCAGTTTCTAACTTCTTTTATAGAGCAAAAAAATTGTTTCCTCAATAACTGATATTATTTTTAGACAGAAGAGCACCTGTATGTGCATTCAGGGCTCCAGCTTTTCATTTGCTCACTCTAGTGTTGAAGAAGACATCTTTTGGCATATCTTATGCAGTCAGGAAGAAAGTAGGGCTAATTCTCCAACAGAGGGAAAGAACTGGCAAATACCCACAGCCATGTCAGCAGATTCAAGTCCTGACTTTCCAGGCTGCTACAACAACTAAAAACAACATATCCATTTCATCCATGTTCTATCCTGAAGGTTCAGAAGGTGAGAGGCAAATCTTGCTATGTATAAACAGTCATCTACAGTATATTTGACAAAGAAATTTTATTGTCTTAAAATGGCTTGGCTTCTACCACCCACAGTGTAGAAATACAACAGTGGAGCTTGTAAACCAGCTTCCATCCTGTTCCAATGATAGTTTAACAACCAGAAGAACTATAATGTTTAAATATAGAATTATTTCTGTTTACACATTTAACTATCCCTGGTGTTACGGGGACTTTGGCAGTTTACATAATATCCTCTGAACAATAGATATATGCAGTCTGCACTGGGTGAAATGATACAGCCATCCTTTAAAGGATTAAAAGTTGTAGCATTTTTGCTGATTTTTTTAAATTGCAGCTAATCCTGTCTTTGACATGCAATGCCTGTGTTGGCAGCCTCCTGATGCTGACAACATCTAGATTCAGTTCAGGAGCTCCAGCTTAAATTTGCCACTCCATGCAGACTTATAGGCACCAGACACTATGGTGATGTCTCTGCTAGTAAATAAAACAGGGTACAATAGCCAGCCTGCTGAGCAACGGGTTATTTAAATAAGAAATGTTAAGGTGAGTCCTCTCTTTGCCTCTTGAGGAGTTAAGCCCTAAACGCAAATGCACATATATGGTACAAGTATTCAGAGATGGGAATCCCTTCTGGCCTTTAGGTATCTCATCCTACAGGAGTTGCCTCCTTTAAATATGACTGGCTAATAATACTCACATTTGGCTAATACTTAGCAACTTTCCCTGAAAAATTATCAGTGTTTTTTTTTTCTCTTTGCGTTGCATATAAAGCTTGGTCACTTAGATTGAGAATTCAATTCACTCGTTTTCTTCAACATTTAAAACAGAATTTGGGATTTAGTTTGACTCTTGAGCAAACTTATCAAACAGTTGATCCAAGACTAATTTTTTCAAGTAAAGTTGCACTCAGTTTTTTTACCTTCCTAGAATTATCTTTTACTATATGTGTTTATAGCAGTGACTAGATGAATGACATGTATATTAACCGTACTGTCCTCAGCTCACAGTAGGGTTTTTTGTTTTGAAACTTTTTTGTTTGCTTTTTTCTTCTCATACTTCATATTAATGCAAATCCTTCACAGATGTACCCAAAAGTACAACCAGACTATCCCATCTCTAAGCTGTGATTAAAAAAAAAGCTTTTCTCGTTTTCTCACTTTTGAGAAAACCTGTATTAGATGAGTCAATTTCATGATTTCCTTGTAGAAGTATGAACTGTTATGCTTGAAATTTGGTCCAAGGTCATGTGAAGCACAGCCAAGTTTCACAGCCTGAAAGGTCAGAAGGAAGGTACTGAATCTCCAGCCTGCTCAACGGAGACCTCAAGGCTTCTGGTTAACATTCTTGCTTGAACTAAAACTTTGACATCTTTTTTGACTCAGACTTGAGTGGCTACAGTAGAAGTACAGTGAAGTAAAGCCTTTTGAGAGTTGGCTTTGCTCTCTTTAATCACCCTTTCTGAACGCTTATGATTTTTCCTTGGAACACTGGGGACACACAGGGTACAGGTTGAAAACCAGTATACTAAAATGTGTCTTCCAGGGGAAAGGAAAAAAAGCAAAACACCAACCAATTGTGATTTAAAGAATCTGCTTTCATTTTGCAGTTATAAAAAAACCTGAAATCCAGATGATATTGCGTGACTTCATGTTTCATAAGAACTGTTTCACAGACATTTAAAAAAAATATATCCTTTTCTACTAAATGAAATGTGTTTTCTTTGGGTTGCCAAAGGAAAGTCATTGCACTTCCACTGCTATCAAATCAAAGGTGACAAAATTGTCTTTAGAAATTAATCAGTCTTCCAAAATTGGAGGTCTGTTCAAGAACTATGCTGTTACTAGATAGCTGGATAAAATGTATTTGGCCTATGTGTGCTCTTGGTTTATATCAGCACATATATTCTCCAACGCTAAACACAGCTGTGAAATAGTGAGTGAAGGAAGAAGGCTGTGTGGTAGTGAGAGCATTTCTCCGTTTCATAACCTGAAGCACATGTTTGCATTGAGCACTGCTAACAGGCAACCACAACTCCATTAGCCACTTCTTTTTCCCCACTGTCATTAGTGTTTTCAGGGATAGTGTGAGAAATGCTGCTACTAAAGCAGCAACAAGGAAAAAAAAACAAAAAAAAACCCAAAGAACTTCTCAAAAACTCAACAAGAAAACACATGGCTGGATTTCCATCTCTGTTATGCCCTAGTAAAGCTTATTACTACAGGTCAAAGGTGGAGACATTTTAAATTGTGATTTTGAAGGGTGGTGACAATCCTGTATCTCTGTGTTTATCACTCATACATCTGGTTTATATCTGGGCATGGTTATAATTTGTTAGCATCTTGAAGTATTTTTCTTTTCTTTATTATACTTGAGTACACTGTGTCTAGATAGATGTCCTAGCAGTTAATTGACATAACGGAAAGGATTGCAAATATTAACATAAGACAAAGCAATATATAAACTAATCCTAGGAATGTAAGGAAGTTGTCAAAGATCGTTAAAATACAGGGTGAATACAATGATAAATAGACCATAGGACATCTAAGATCCCTTCACATCATTTTGATATAGGAGAATAACTTGATACAGAAATTATATAATTAATCATTTACAACTAAAGAGCTCAAATGAACAGCAGGGATGGAGGTACATCTACAACTCTTCCCTTGTAAAGAATATTTACACTTTATAGACATACTGCATAGCTCCAGGTTCAGCTCCAGGATGGCAAACAGTAAAGAAAGACTCTTTTAGGGGATACAGTAAAGACAAGTAAAGCTAAATCTCTAAATCTAGTGAAATCTATGAACATAGACGCAAAATGGTATGACAATAGAAACTCAACAACTAAAACTCAGTGTTGTGATACAAAGTATATGCAATGTGATCAAGTAACTGAGACATCGAAACTAAGAAATTGGAAAAAACCAGTCTGCCCTTGAGTTTGTAATTGTTAAGTCTCATATCTAAACTTTCTCCTTAAAACTTTGGGACACACAATATCTCTCAGTGTGCCTGTTACACCTCTTAGCACTGGAGTTACAACTAATGATACCTATCGACTCTTTTAAGGATACAGTGTTACTTGTATATCTCCAGTCCAAATGCTCAGGAAAATATATGTACTTTTTTTTTCCCCTTATATGCATTCACTGTTTCTGTTGTTAAGACCACCCAGTAACAGTACTGTTTATGACACTGTCTCATACACCTTAAATCCCTATGAGGACAGGCTGAGAGAGTTGGGGTTGTTCAGCCTGGAGAAGGGAAGGCTCCAGCGAGACCTTATAGCCCCTTCCAGTATGTAAAGGGGCTACAGGAAAGATGGGGAGGGACCTTTTATCAGAGACTGTAGCAATAGGATGAGGGGTAGTGGTTTTAAACTGAAAGGGGGAGATTTAGATTAGATATTAGGAAGAAATTCTTCACTGTGAGGGTGGTGAGGCAGTGTCCCAGGTTGCCCAGAGAAGCTGTGGCTGCCCCATCCCTGGACGTGTTCAAGGCCAGGCTGGATGGGGCTTGGAGCAACCTGGGCTGGTGGGAGGTGTCCCTGCCCAGGGCAGGGGGGTTGGAACGAGATGATCTTTAAGGTCCCTTCCAACTGTAACCATTCTATGATTCTATGATTAATGCAATGAATCTAAGCCACCAAGCCTGAGGGGCGAGAATTTAGTATTGATAAACCAGATATTATCCTGACACATCTTTCTGCAATGATTCTAAATTATTTTAAAAGTAGGAAAAATACAAAAATTGTATAACAATGACAAAAATAAATAAACTAAAATTTTGTTAACTAGAACAGAATCTTGTGTAACTAAATATACTTTGTTATAGGTAGTTCATATTTATTTATTCCATGCTAATTGATTTATCAAATGTAATAACCAGAATGATTTAATAACAGTTTTTCCTGATTTGGGGATAATATAGTAATTATAATGAACCAAATTTTGATTAAATATGTCCTCCCATGATGTCATGCAAGTTAGAACAAGTTCATACAGCTGGTAAAAAAAGACATATAATTGGGTATTTTTTTTAAATCTTAAGTATTGTATCCATACAAAGATTTAAAGTCAAAGTTGGAAATCCTTCGCTTTCTGGTAAGTAATAAAATATATCCAAGCACACTGGCTCCTCATTAATCTACCCTAAATTCCTCTTTCTCCCACACTTAGAAACATCAATATATTTTCAAATAATGCCCTCTGAAGAATTTATTGCTGTTTTGTCTATTCTTATTTCTAGACTGGTATATGACATACACAATCTTAAAATGCAGTAAATTTTGAGAAGAGTATAGAACTCTTTCTCTTTATCAGAAAGCTGTCTGCATGATGGTTTTTTTTTTCCTTTCACTCACTGATACTGTATTGCCAGAAATGATGTCATGCTATTCATATCATATCTCACAATAACACTTTTCTAGAGTAAACCTTAATCTCCTAAATCCAGTGTACAGTGGCTGTCCAAACAGAATAGATCTCTCTCTTTTTTTTAATAAAAGCCAGGTGATAAATTAAGTGCTTCTGATAAATGAGAACCCCACCGTTCTGTGGATCTAATCCTCCCATAGAGAGAAGTATTTGACCAAGCATAATGTGTTTCTTATGAGGAAGGTATCTTTCACAAAGGAAACAAAGCATGGAATTTCTGTAACATTCCTTGCATAAATATTCTTATAAATATATTGCATATGGAAATAATAATAAAAAGCCAGCTACTTTCATCACTCTCTTTGGCCCAGGAAACAATAAATAGGTAGGAATCTTGGCCAAATTTTTCAAAGCTCGGTGTCTGAAGGTAGTCCTATAAATTGTATCTATGTGAAAGCAATTTTCAGAGGTACTGAGAATTCACAGTTCTCACTGATTCCCACATGGATATAGGTACTTATTTCTAGACACTCTGAAATTTTTTGGCACGTAATTCAGCTATATAAACTCAGGATTTGTCCCAATAAAAACATGGACAAGATTTATCATTGCTTCTCCTGATATTTACTGTCTCTATCTAGCTACTTATATAGTCCCATCAGCATAGGTTTTGAGCACCTCCCAAGATTTAAAAATTAAAACCAATAAATCTCTCTCTCTTATTTCCCTTCTTCCCAGTCTAGAGAACACGGCTTGATTTATTTATTTGGCTTTGGTTTTTTTCAGTCTGTGAGCTTCAGTAAAAGCTCAGGGAAAAAAAAAAAAAAAAAGAATAAAAGGATGCTCTTTCTAAAAAATAATTTAGAGATACCCGAACGAGCTTTTAAACAAGCAAGGCTGGAGTGCATTTCAGGTTGTTATGCACCTCTGAGAAGCAAAGCTCATACCTCTGAGTTGCATCCTGCTGTGGTCATGCTGACTCGTGCGTGAATTGGCTCCTTTACAGCTACCTTGGGCTAAACCTACTCTCCAGTGTGGCCTGTGGAATAGACATGCCATAAATTAAATAGGGGAAATTCACTGTTTTGTTCCAAAAGTGATGAGGCCTGCAGCCGTGCTCTCTCAGGGGATGAGCTGCACATGCATATCTTCTCTCCCAGACTGCTCATGCTCGGGCGCCAGATCCATGCTCGGGGCCACTCAGAAGTGAGATGTGCACCAGCTCCCACTGGCCAGCTTCACTTCCTAGCCCTCACCTTGTTAATAGTGTTTCACTGAAATATCGTGAGCTGAGGGGTACACAGGGACTAGAAATTATTCCAGGGGGATGGAGAACACAAGCCCTAAAGGAATGTCCTGCAGCTGGGCAGAATGCTCTGAGGTAAAGCAGCATCTCTTGCTACTACATGTGCCCTCCATCATCAGGGAGTTTTCCTGTGTCCTTCTGGACACTTCCCCAGTCTCCTCTTGCCCTTTTTCCCCAGGAGATTATAGTCTCTACTTTGCAAAAGGACTAAAGATAGCCTTAGGTACCTTATAACCAATTTATTGCTGTGAAAACTATAATAATTAGGAAAAAAATCAATTATTGATTTACATGTCTACACCAAAACCTCATGAGGGAGGCCCTAAATCCTTCCCTGTGATCAGTGTGGTCAGGGAAGAAAATCACGGTGGTGTGTTCAGGATAGCACGTTGCTAAGCAGGGCCTACTATTGTGCTTCAAACAAATAGTGGCTTTCTTGGTTTATGAAACTTTATTCCTGCATTCCGAAGACCAGAGAATTGCATTAGTCAAGTCTAAGCGGGAGGAATATCTGCACCAGCAGAGGCAGATGTGTGTTCTGGTAGAAGAGACAGTATTCAGAAGTTCAAAGAAAACAATTTCTCCCATGTGCTCTCTTCTCCCTTGACTGGTCTTTTTTCCTTCCTTCCTTCCTTCCTTCCTTCCTTCCTTCCTTCCTTCCTTCCTTCCTTCCTTCCTTCCTTCCTTCCTTCCTTCCTTCCTTCCTTCCTTCCTCCCTCCCTCCCTCCCTCCCTCCCTCCTTTTAAAAAGCACTTGATTGTTTCAGTCTGGCTTCGAGGAAGGTGGAGTTTCTGTCTGATGCAGAGCTGAGCTAATTGTGAATTGCCAGGGACACTGACAGCTGATATGTTAGTCCATATTGCTGCACAAGGTTTGCAGAGATGTTGAACGCTGCAGAGAATGTTAACGATTTCCCCAGGAAAGAGAAAATCTTCAGGGGAGATTTGAAGGTGGAGAAATGTTGACCATGGAACACCTCAGGTACTACCTGGGGGAAAACGATTAAACCAATTCAAGCTTTTGCCATTTAGTTTGCTCATCTCTGATTGTCAGGCAGAAATTACTGGAGTACTTAAAGGAAACAGAAATTATTGTTTCTCCGTGTGAATGCACTGGAACCTGGCTATGGTCAAAATAACAAACATGCACTCTTTAGACATTAATGCAAAACAATAATAAAAAAGGATGCATAACTTAAAATTTACTAGCACATACCTATTTATATAGCCATGGTTTCCAGAGTTTTTTTCCAGTGGTTCAGCAGAGGTCTTTTATACTATTTTTCAGTAGTCATAATATGAAGAAAATCTCCTATATTCAACTTGTCCCTGAACTTATTTTACACCCATTTTTAGTAACATGGAAAATTTTAGAAGCAATTTTTAAGTAAGCAAGGTACCAAAAAGACACTTTGCAAAACAATGCAGACATTTACTCTGTGTCTTTCTAGCAAAGCCAAAACAAAATATAATAATAATAAAAAAAAAAAAGACAGGAAATTTTATTTAAATATTAAAAAATTGAATCTAGAGACTGCACCACTGCAGCCATTAAGTATGGCCATGACACTGTATTCACTTTCTACCCCGTGAAACTACCAGGACAGGAGCTCTTGGCTGGACCTCAGCAGACAACCAGCACTCCCACACCTGGCTGTGGAGTGTGATGCTGGTGTGTTCATGTAGCCACTGTCGCAGGCAAGTTAGGGCTGTTAAGAGAAACACAGCAAAAACAGTAACATTATTTTCCTAATTTTTCCAGTATTGCACAGGAAGATTGGGGCAGAGTCAAGAATTTGTGCTTCAGTCCAACACATCTATTTGCTAGGTGTATATATATATATATATATATTCTTAAAATCCATGAATACTTCTGAAATATGCTCTCTACAGGAAAATCAACATGCTTTTAATGGAGTTACTTAGTCTGCCATATCAGGTAAGTACCTGATAGATACTAGACCATATAATGTTTTGTATTTCATATTGTGTTGGGTTTTAAGCTGTTTACATATTGCCTAGTATAATAACTGGGACTAATTCCACATATCTTTTCACAAACTATTTCTGTCTTTTCCTATATTTATTTTTTTAGCAGGCCTGGAAATTTAAAATATTTTCCTATCCTATGACTGAGGCCAGGGCTGGGCGATATTTCATCACAATAGCAGAGCATGAAAAATAATGGTTGTATCAATGTCTGGAAATGGCACATTTAAAAGTGAAGTCATTATTTATAGGATCAGAGAGGTGCCCATATACAATGATCTCAGATCTGGAATGTAAATTAAATAAATCTGGGGTGATTTTCTCAGTTGTGATGTTCAGAGAGAAGAAGGCAAGTCTCTCGCCTTCACATTGAAATACTGTAAAATAAAATTGTGGGCAGTCGAGATGCCAACTTAAAAAAAATTCTCTATTTTATATGTAGTTAGACACTTCCTTGGGCCATACATTATCCTAGAGCATGCTTTTGAAAATCTTAATGGTTTAACTGGCAGTGGCTGCGCAATACATTATTTCTGTATCTTCAAACACCTATATCACTTCAACAGGCTAGAGGAGACAATTAGAATAAATATTTTACTAAAATTGTTCTAAGCTAAATAGCTGGCTCTGCACTATTCTTTCTATTTATGGCTTCCTAATGAACATTAAAATGTGCTGAAGATATTCTAACAGATGGATCACAAGGAAGTTCTGTACATAATTTACATTAGCATACTTAAGTTGTTCACAGCAAAACAGAGATTTCAGAAAATTAAGGTTTTGTGTGGTTTCTTTACACAATCTTGCCGTATTGGGGGAAACAGTCTTGCCATTTCTTATGATTTTACTCCATTTCTCATGATAATTGTTAGTTGTGGAAGATAGCTGCTTTGAAAACAGAGAGGTATGCAAGAATTTCCCTTTTCACTCAGAAAGAAATGGAGGAAGAGGAGGAAAAAAGGTAACTTTCTCTCCTTACTAATCAGAAGCAAACACCAAGAACTCAAACCCCAGAAAACACAATATTCTATACCTTGAAAAAATGACTTTAAAAGTCTTTATTTTATTGCTAAAAATATTTGCAAATGCTGAAAACCTAAGAACATTTCATGCTTAGAGTGAGGATGCTAAAGATTTTAGTGTATTAAGAGGTCTGCAGCATTACAAATGGCAGCTTCATGTCTTTAGGGAATCTGAATATATGCCAACCAGAGGAGACCACACAAGGTCTGTAAATATTTTCTTGTCTGGCAACTCTGAATTTTTTTAACTGGCCAGCTATTATTCATTACTGGGGAAATATCCAGCACACGGGTATTTTGTGGATCTGACTGGAAAAAAATAAAAAACAATGAAAGCAGAAAAATAATAAGCCAACTACAACCTTAAGTCAAGAAAATTCTAATTGCAACAGGGACTCATTGCAATTAGCAGCCTTTTCCTTAGATGCATTAATGGCCTACAGGCAAGAAGGCTGATTCCCTGTTCAGAGAATCTCCACGCAGCATATACAGTGTAAGGTTTAAGAGAACTTTTCTCTAGATACCTAGTGCATTCCCTAAGCATAGACGTCCCTGATTTCTTCTTAAAATAGATGTCTAAAGTAAGTCATATGAATTACTCCCTAAAAGTGCGTATTTCTCTCCTTTGACATCACCATGACCCCAAGAGGAGTGCCTGAGGAGAAAATGTAGATGCCTGCAGTAGATGAGACCATTCCTACTGTGCGTAGCAGAAGTCTGCTTGCTGAAACAAGCCTGTGCAGGCTACTGTATCCTGTTTCTTGGTGATAATGCTGCTTCTAGTGTTTGAGTTAGCGCTGTTACAGCTGAGCTGCTCCACACTGACTGTTTATATCATGGACTGTTGTTATAATGCCTGTGAGTAACAAAGTACAGAAACAGCCTCAACCTGTTAAGTGTTGGTGTAGTTTCCAAGCAGGGTATGGCATCTACATTCTAAAGGAGCCAGGGATTGAGTGGTTTCGCATGCAAATCTACACCTTGGAAAGTCAGGTCATTCTTAATGAGATGCCAGTATTTTCAGATAGCTGTTTCATATCAAACACTTGTCATTTCCATGTTGGCCTTAGATCTTTCAAAGCTGATTGTAGAATAAAGCTGGAGAGTAGGTTTCTTGCCATCTAAAATGGCTGTTGACATAGAATAACTCAGGAATGTACTTTTGGTCTCGATTTTATACTGTAAATCTGTGATTCATTTTGACGATCTAAGTAAACTCTTTATGATCTTAATTTTTTTTTTCCTTTATGTGACTGATCATCTTCTCACTTGTTTTGATCAAAAGCCCAAAAGGTATGTTCTTTATTTGATTTTGGCAGTTTGGCCATCTTCTCTAGTGGCCTGGGAAAAAAAGAAGAAAAAGCCTATCAGTGCAAGGAACTGACAGATGGTTACAGTTTCCTGACAAATTATTTATTTGAATTCTCAAGCACTCAGCTCTTACTTATGACTTTTTCACTTAAGTTTTAAGAGTTCATTTATCAACAAGAATGATCACATATTGACCATACCAGTACTCAAAAGAAAATGTATTCATTTGTTCGCTATGCGGAAATGAGTTAGTGACAAGTGAACTGATTCAGACAAAACACCCGAACGAAGGCTTCAGTCCAACATTTGAATGAGTACAAAAAGCTTGTCTATGTCCTTTCTTTCTGCCTTTTTCTGAACCTTGGTTGTAGGCCCCTACTTGCTATCGCATGCCTTCATATGGATCTCTAACTTTTTCTTTTCAGAAAACTGATTTAAGAAAATCTTTGAAAATACAAAGTTTCGTTTCTTTATATTTACACATACCAAGAAGGATCAATTTTTATCAAACATATATGATATTTACAATAGAAAACTGTTCTAACATGAAATGATTTTTCATTTAAGGACAATTTTTTCCACTAGATTTGAGAAAAAAGGCTGTTGAACACTGGCTGAAAAGTTTGTAAAATTTTTTTTATAAAAAATTGGCTTTTCACACACAAAAATAAATTTTAAGTGTTAAACCCAGTTTGAATTTTTCTGCTCCCTCCCTTCTCTCTCACTCCGTTAAGTGGCATCTTTTCAGTAGGCAAGTCAAGCAATCCTACCTGGCCCCCTTCTTTCGCTGGTACTCATAACGAGTCAGTGTCTCAATCAATAGCTAAATGTTTTCGTTAAAAATGGTAACAGCTCAACTTTAAAGTGGCTACAGAGTAGGTTTTTGTTGTTATTGATGCTGCAGTTTAATATAACCAAATTTCTTGGCTTCTTGGTATGAATATTTATTTTACAGGTAAAAGTATATCTTTGCAATTTCATCCCCTACAAAAGCGACCATTTCTCTGTGTAATGCAATTCGTGGGTTATATATGTGTATATACACATACATACATATATGTCATAAGTCAATTCGTATATGTATGTACATGTGCCTGCCCTGGTCTCTTAATTTTAAGTGAAATATAGTTTCCTAGTAAACATCCACTTGAAAACATCACGAAATTGAAACACAGATTTGTCATCTTTTCCTTGCTTGATTTCTCTTCCAGTACAGCGAAGTTTTGCTTCTTTTCTTAGACATATGGTTCAGTGTTTAATTTGTAAGTATATCCAAGACCCAATCAGACCTTCAGCTTGTGTTTTGTCTCATTAAACAGTGATTTCACATACATTGAATTCTCATGCTACACAAATGGAGAATTTACTGTCTCCCAATGGAAATATTTGGGAGTCCAAGCTGGAAGCAATCTCTTCTAAATGTAATATTAGATGAGTGAATGTGTGTATGTGTATGTGGGAAGGAAAGAAAGATCTTCACTTACTCCACAATAGGCACTGTGGAATGGAGGTAACCTGGCATGTAGACAGTGTAACTGCAAACTACTTGATTAATCTCACTTTTACAAAACATGTTACGTGAAACAGACATGTGGAAAGTTCCAAGTTTCTGATTTTCTCGTCCTAGATTACTGTCTACCCTAAGATGTGATCTGTAGTCCCTTTTTTCCCCCAAAGCCTCCGTGAAATCTGCAGTAGGATGAAACAAATGAAAGAGATTTCAGATTGAGGGAAAAAAAAAGGTGTTTCCCATTCAACTCTGAACATAGTATGTTCATTCTGAGTGTGAAGGTATCTTAAAAATTAGGTCCTTCACAAGAAAATTGATCTCACATAGTGATGGCCTTAGCAGCGAAAATAAAAGGCTTGTCACAGGCATCCAGATCCTATCAGGCTAGTAACGAGAATATCCTCTATTGATTCAAGTAACCAGCATTTCAGTGACACGGGACTCTAGCGGCAGGATCAATATTTAGAACATGATGAATGGGTACAAAACTAAGAAAACACACCAATCAGCCCTGCATCTGAAGGCCTTCTCTAATGGAAAAAAATAACTAAGTGATGTAAACAGAAAGGGCAAACCAAGTGACAACCTGCAAGACCACCCATCTGGGCTCGGCAGCTTGTTTCAGGGTTATCTGACTGCTTCCTTTGTGCCGGTTCACACAGTGACGATTGCTCTAAGTTTTGTTGACAGTGACCACAGATTAATTAGATCAGTGCTTTTTTAAAATGTAAACATTCCCAAGTTAGAAGGCATAGTTCTCAGTGAGTTTGCTAGAAAAACCAATATCCTCATAGATTGCTTAACTGTTGCATTTCTACAACTTTGGTGTTTCCGGCAGCAGAATATGTGTGATAGATTCTGAAGCCAGGAAAACACAGCTATTTACAATATATTTCTACAGTGCACTTTTAGTAAATTACTTTTAAAACAGTTTTAGAGCTTTTTGCTGAGAATTGCAGATGTCCAATGTCAATTCAAAAAAGAAAACTAAGCATAAGTTACATGCAGCCACTGTAGAAGAGGAACATTACACTATAAGCAAAAAGAAACACACTAAAATATTTAATTGAACATAAAAAACTTTACTAATGCTCTTTATGTTATATTGGGCTTTGAAATGGAATGATCAGAGGACTTGGATCATTTCTTTTTATTGTAAGCCATCAAAAATTCAAACGCATGAGTTAGGCTTTTCCTCACAAGAAATAGTACTACGGTCCACTAATAGCCCTTATGATTTCAATGGCCTACTTTTTGAAGAAAAAAGTACTCAGCATGCGTCACGAGCCCTAAATAATGCAAAGAGCTCTTGCATCTCTTGCTTTTAGATATTCGTTCTCCTCCCTAATTTCAAGTGCTGGTTGCTAGATGCTAATGAACACCTGAGCTTCCTATAGCAGATCCATCTGTTCCCAGCTAAATGTCTTGTTCTTCCCTTGAAACTGTTGAGTTATTGCCTTTATTTCCCTACTCTGGAGTCCAAGAGGAGTGCTAGGGGAAAGTGATCAAAAGCTTCAACAACATATTTAATTATTAAAAATCATAATAATAAGGGGCTTGGGGCAGATAACTGCCCTTCTTTTCCCAGTTTGGGAAACTCTTTCCTGGTTTTACAGGCTCCTAGACTGTACTGTTTCTGTGTATAAAGTGATGACCAATAAATAGTTTTACTGATCACTGGTTGAGGACTGAGCTACACAATTATTCCTGCTTCTCCTGAGACAAGCACACAAGGGAGGGATCAGCAATACATTAGGAGCCAAAGTAACGCCCTTCTTTTGAGAATGATATCCATCTCCGACAGCAAATATAAAAGCAGTTGAAACAAGATTTCATGGGCCTCAATTCCCACAGCTTTTTCTGGGCATCAAATTTGATCACCATTGTAAAACATTCTATGTGACTAGGTTAGACATTGTAAAAAAAAAAAAAAAAAAAAAAAAATCCCAAACTCTTCATTTCTTTGCAATTTGAAAGTAGAATGAATCAGTTTTGTGGAAGACATTTTGATGTGAACCAGACAGATTTTAAATCAGTTTTTCACTAAGTAAAGAAAGGATCCTATTCCTCTTTGTTGAGCTAGTTTACCATTCTTTTACCCTGATCTACCTATTGTGACTCCATTTTTTTGATTAGTGGAAAAGAATAGAGGCTGCTATTTGAACCTGGTTTAAAATCTGAAATCATTATAGGGTTACAGGAAGAAGATAATGACTATATTATTATTATATTATATTTGTATATATATTTATATATTATTATTATATTATTATTCTGGAGCTATGACACTGAAACAATTAAAATACCATGTAAAATAGTTTTTCAAATCCAACATTTCTGTTTGGTTTTTTCCCTTAATAGAAGTGATGTTCTCCCACAACAACGTCGGAAGGGGAAAAAGGGTTACAGATTCTTCATTAATCTTTGAATTGTTTTTCCTCTTCAGAAAACATAGCACTGAAGTTTAAGCCCACAGACTCCATATGTGCTTTTATTCCTGGGCCAAACACACAGATCATTTTTTATTATTACCAACATGTATACATAATGGATGGCTACCAGATAATCAAGACTCTTGTTTTTCTCATGTCACTGACAGATGTTTGCATAAAAATTCAAGTAGGTTAACCTCACCACATTAGAAAAAAATGTTTCAGTTTACAAGACATCAAAAGCCATAGGCATTTCAGAATATATTCCTGCATGTATTGAAACAAAACAGTATGGAGATATATCTAGGGCTCATGTATAACTCTGAGAATATTCTCTGATGCTGAACTGCATGCATTTAATGTGTCTGAAAACAGGAAAATTCTGCAACAAGAAGGGGGAGGGAATAGAGATTTTCTTATGACAGGCATAGGCAATTACAAAAAGATTTACTTTAATTTACTGCTTCTAGGTACTCCAGGCAAATGGGCTCAGCTTGAACAGGTCAACTGGGCTTAATACTTTGCTGAGTCATCATGTTACCAAACATCATCCTCCAATAACTACATATTTTTTACATCAAGGTCTTCTTTCAGCTTGCATAAGATTTGGACTTACTGCAACAGTAAACAAGAGGTTAAAGATAAAAGCTTTCCAGTCCCTAAATTAGTACTATTTCCACTTCACATCCGCTCAGGCCTCAGAGATTTCTCTCTAAAGCTGCCAGTGTTATTCTGTTCTGCTGACCCATAAGTAGCTGAAATTTGGGCTTACTCCAGTGTGTGATTTAGGGGTCACCCTCTCACTCGCAGAGCTAGCATGTGGTCTTTTTTTGCTGTAGAACTCCCTTAGCAACCTACACTTCTCTCTTTGCCAGGCTTTCTCTTGTGGATTGTGAGGGCTTGAAAACACATGACATCCAAAAGCTTGGAGGTCAGAGCTGGCAAACTGTAGCTCATTGTTGGGAATTATTTTTTTCTGGAACTCCAGAAGGAGAAGAGTTCGCCTTTTAAATTCTACAAGCTCTGCTGAGTTTTGCAGGAAGAATTGTAATTTCTTTATATTTGGAAAAGCATAAACATTTATTTTCATTTTCTCTTCATGCAAACAAAGCGTTATTATCTCACAAGGTCTTTTGGGAAATGTTTTGAAGTAGAAGGAACATTTTGTTTCTTTGATCATTTTGTGAGGCACTACTATACGATTCCACCAGACAATTTAAACTCTGTCCTTAGCTAAAATAATTAATAATTAGGCTGCCCCTAGACACCTTGCAAGACTTTGAGTTTCTTACACATATTCTTGCTAAGATGTCATCCTACAAGTGCGGTAAAACAACACTATAGAACAAACTGACTAGTTAGGATATTTCTAATGCTTGGCAGAGTCTGGTTTTACTAACTTGAATGCATACCTATATCTACATGAGAAATTATTTTCATATGCCGAATCTTATGAGATACCCATGTGTTTCCAAGTTGTCCTGAAACTCTGGAGAAATAGAGTCACAGAAAGCTTCCTTCAGAAGCGATCAGTAGTCATCAGGGTAACAGTAGCCAAGGTGACCTGTCTGCAAAGGCTTTACTTTTATTAAAAAAGAAGACAACCTCTGACACAAAAGTCTGTGTCTATACTCCATTGGCCAACCAACTTCTTAGACTGCACTGAGGGTTTTACTGTCTCATTCCCCTATGTACACACCAAGTAGGGGAGAAAAATTGGTGTAATCTGACTGGTATTGAGCTGGGATGCAAGTGGGCACACAGCTAGATGTGGGAACTGGGATCTGCTCCAGCATCTGATGATATTAAGCAGAACATAGTCATGTCTTCTCTGCATCTTTACAGCTTAAGGAAATATATAAATGATTTTAAGGCTGTTAGTGGTTTGAGATTATCAAGACCAAAAATTTTCTGTGAATTTATCGCACTCCTCTATAATGGCCAAATATTTGTTCTGTAGTTGTGGGTATCCAGTGGCTCAGTAGCTGACATTCAGTGAAACAATATGCTATGTGCATCCATGCATCTCTAAATATCTGGAGTCCTCATGCGAGAACCGTAGCAACCAGCATCTGCAAAAGTGATCATACTTAGAAATGTTATAAAACATAATACAGGTGATATGGTCAAGACATTATTTAAGCCTTCCTTGCTATTCAGAGTTCTATTATTGTCTTTAGTAAACAGTTCATAATAAGAAAGCCTGATTTTCTGAAAGTCATAAAATACTGACTTCTTTTACCTGTTATATGATTACTACGACATAAAAAAAAATAAAAGCTTCCCCCAAATGTTAAATCATTCAAGTTAAATCCTGGCACAACTGAAGTCAGTAGCAAAATTCCTGCTGACTTCTGTGTTCATAGATTGTACACCACCTTCATTTTTGAGCATTTTTCAATCTTCAATGCATTTAGCCTTACAGCCTCCTGGTGAGGTAGAGAACAGCCGTAATTTTACAGATGGCAAAGTAAGTCATGAGGGCTAAGATTCATTTAACCAGTTCCACCCATTGAAATTTAGGCATTTAGTCTAAATTAATCACTTATGTTTCTCTTGTCCGAAGAAATAGATTTTTCCTTCTAGGGGAAAACTTAAAGAAAGAAAACAAGAAAAGGAAAAAGAAACCAACAAAAAAAAACCCAAAACAATCAAAACACCACAAACATAAGGGAAAAGTCTAGTTTATGTAGGAAGAATCTCCTGAAGGAAGTGCCTCTGGCATAGCACAGCTGTCTTGGGATGAGGTCACTTTGCCCCTGCAGTTGCCTATTTGTCTCCACTGATAATGGGAAGACCTCTAGATGACCAGTTTTCAGAAATTAAATTGAGTTAAAATCTGAATCTGCAAAGGAATTTAGGAATAACTACATGTACTGGTACAATGCTTAACTTCGGATCACACCATTTACTGGTACAATACTTAACTTCTAGTGTTTGCCCACAGTGCAGTCTGTAGTTAGAACTTTGGTTAGATGTTTGAGTGCCACATGCAGTGCTTCTCAAGGTGGAGTACAGAAGCCACCTGAGATCACCAACTAGAAAGTAAGAGATATTTAGAAAAAGAGCACTGGGTCTCTATGCCTTCTTAGGAGGCTCAGAGACTATGTTCATGATAAAGTTCATGATAATGTTCAGGTAGAGTTCAGGGTTTGGATTTGTCTCCTGAGGCTGGACACCCAAGATGTCAATTTCTGAAAACACTATATAATCTGTTCTATATGTTATCTTTCTGCCCAGAGAACTCAGTGAGGAATCAGAAAACCTAGGTTTAAAGCTCATCTTTTTATAAAAGGATTCATTTCAAATCCACACCTCTCACTCCCCCAGGGAGGAACTGTATGTGAACTATTTCAAGTGAAAATGTTTACTTTGTTCCTCTTCTTCAAAAAAGATCCATGATCCAGTGAACAAGAGGGAATATCCTTTTCTAAACCTGGTGATTAGGACAGTCATTGGGTAAAGCGGAAACGTGGACTTTGGTCGCTACTCCCTGACGTTTAGGTAGTCCAGCTCCAGAAACAGAAATCAGAAACTGAGTTTCCCTGCCTAAGATATTGGTTTGCTAAATATTTTCTTTAGTACTGTTCCGCATCTAAGGTACTTTTAAAGCTTCTGAGGTGGACTACAGCTTTTAGAGACAAAAATAAAGAGCTATATACCACAGAAAACCTCCAGAAATAGAGACATCATTTACTTCCTTATACACTGTTTTCACTGGGAAAACATTTGCTGAATCTGTCTCTTCTGCCCATAAACCCTTCCAACAGTGCAAACACTTATAATTTTAATGCTCCAACATAGGCAATAGTAACTGTTTCTTCCTGAATTACCTGTGCTTGCTAACCAGTGGCTGCAGGCAGATGTGTTCACCCCATCAACAAACCAGTGAAAATTTGCCTGGAGGTTTATTTTCCAAGGTGATTGATAACCACAAACACCTGTTTTTATACCAATAGACATCTTTAGAATTATGTGAAGTAATGAAGAGGCAACAAATCTTATCCTTGTTGTTGAACTCCTTGACAATTTAATTGTGTTTGACTCTGGGATATTTTAATCACAAGACTAGGGTGAACCTGGTCAGACAAAGTGGGTCAGCTTTATTCGTCTGTGAGAGATGCACACCAAAATTAGTTTTCTTTTCACCTGTACAGGTATGGTGGCTTCTTAGTATCACATTTCACTTAAAAAATAAGAAAGGAAAATCTAAACAGTCACACATAACAGGTTATGTAGCCTTCAGTAAAAGTCTACGGTGTCCGTGTACCTTCATGGCTTTGAATTCAGAGACATTTGTCAATTGGGGCATGTAACATTTCAGCTATTCATGCAAGTCCTAGGGTGAGTGTCCTGTTACTCATGTCACACCTTTTAATAAGATAAACAATCTCATTGACATATATGTGTCTAAGTTTTGCTTACAGGACAGTTATGGAATGATGAAGCTTCTTTCAGTAAAGTTTAGTACTGAAACAGCATTAGGAATGCAAGGCCTATCTAATTTAATAATCAGAAAGATTATGTGTTATTATGATCCATAATTATCAATGCAATCGGATCTTTAAATTAAGAAACAAGATATTTTATTTATAAAGCTAATATTTGAACACCATAATACAAAGACCAGGCACTAAGGTACAGTACAAACACTAAGATTTTTTGTCTCTGAAACAATTTTCCTGGGATTGTAGTAAAGTTACCAGAACTTTAAATATAAGGTATAATAATCAAAATATGTACTTGGGTTGGACATGGTGAGCTTTGCAGGGGAATTACTAGGTTAAATGATGTAGCTCATGCCACATCAAGAATAGAACCACATGATTATAGCTCCTCTTTCTGCTCATAGATCCAGGAGCCGTTGGACATCCATCCTTGCTTGATTTCTTTGAGATGATAATGCTACTTTCACTGTTTGGTGCAAATGGGGTACACGTTTTCGTTTTTTGGATTTTTTTTAGTCTGTTTGTTCGTCTATTTGGATATCTTAATGTGAAGAACTGGGCAGGGATTTTACCAGAGTTATTGCCACACAAACCTTTAAGCAGTCACTTGGGTAAGAACTAAAAAATCCACTGCCTGTCACTACTGATTTGGTTTAGAACTGAATTAATCACCCTTTGTATAATTCATTAAGTACATTAGAATATTAAGTTAACTTAATGCTCTCCTTTCCTGATTAGGATATTTTGTCAATCTTTCCTTCAGTTAGGTTTACAGTGCCAGGTATTCCAATCAGTGACATTTAAACATGTCTAATTTCAACTTAGAGGTGCAATCAGTGATTTTTCACAAGCAATCACCCCAGTAGATTAAAGAGGTTGACTCTCTTTTGGAAAATCATTTTCTTCTCCAGCATTTTCTGAGAAACAATCTGGTTTAAGGGTGAGCAGTATTTTGAATAAGACCCAGTAGTCTTGGCCTCTGGTATTTAACTGGAGTGTTATAAAAACAGGTGCTAATGTCAAGCATATTATGTATTCGCTCCCCAGCAGTTGTTAAGGTGATAGATAGAGTGGTGGAAAGCACCTCTTGGCAGATGAAATTTCCTGAAATGTCCTTGTGTTCCACACCAGCTGTGTAAAAGTGGGGTCAACAGCCATGCTCTGTAGGCTGAGATGAGCAATTCCATTACGCAATTTCTCAGCTACAAAGCTTGGAGGCCAAAGTAGGAATGAGGGAGCTGGTGAAATCCTGGCCCTGATGGTGTCCAGAGGAATGCTGCTAATAGCTTCAGGAAAGACCATTTAGTGTGTTTTACTAATTAAAATCAGGTAAGGGATTCCCAAAAAGACAGAAGCTAAGTGAACTGTTTTGTCTGTTACAGAGCAGTAGTGTTTCCAATGAGAACCATTCAAAAAATGACTGTTGGAAAACTTTTTTTGCCTTTCTTCACAAGTTTATATCTTCCAAACCAACAAGTAATATCAACCAAATCATGATTCTATTAAAAATCATCGTGATTTCGCCCACAAGACAGTACTGATGTCAAAATTTTGGCACAATCCAACATTGGGCTTTCTGCACAGCCTAACGGTGGATAAGGAAGGAGCCGTGCCAAGAGCGGGAAACACACAGCAGGTTATGAGCGACATTGCTGGAACATTTGTATGGAGCAAACAAACACTCAAATTGCAAGGTCGGTGCCAGGCTGCCTCTCATTCCGGATGAAGGGTGATATGAGGTCACTTCTCTGTCTCCACGCTGTTATCCTGGGTGCAGGCTGAGGGGAGACCTTATCACACTCTACAACTACCTGAAAGGAGGTTGTAGAGAGGTGGGGACTGACCTCTTCTCCCGGGTGACAAGTGATAGGACAAGAGGAAATGGGTTTAAGTTATGTCAGGGGAGGTTTAGACTGGATATTAGGAAACATTTTTTCACTGAAAGGGTTATTAAACATTGGAATAGGCTACCCAGGGAGGTGGTGGGTTCACCATCTCTGGAGGTGTTTAAAAAAAGGGTAGATATGGTACTTAGGGACATGGTTTAGAAGTGGGTTTTGTCAGGGTAGGTTAATGGTTGGACTTGATGATCTTAAAGGTCCCTTCCAACCTCAGCAATTCTACGATTCTATGATTCTAAGCACCATTTCCTGCTCTCAGCCACAGACTTCTCAGGAATATACAGAGGTGGTAAGATCAGGGTCCAGCTTTCTCCTGCTTCAAACATTGACACAGACTTGTCTCACCCGTTACACCATTATAAACCATAGCTGGGGCATGGGGCTCACGTTTTTGTGAAACACAACCCCCACTGATGGATCTTGTTCAGCACTGCAACTTTTCTGCCCCTACTCTCTAGCCTTTGATCAATACTTTCATCTAAAAAAAGGAATATGGAAAGAAGCTTTCCTCATACTCTGGCTGAAAGAGGGGGACTTGTTCAGCTGGGAGAAGAGGAGGCTTGGGAAGACTTTATTGTAGCCTTCCAGTTCTTAAAGGGGGCCTACAGGAAAGACTATGGAGAGAATCTTTATCAGGGAGTGTAGTGCCAGGACGAGGAGTAACCTCGTCTAGTGGAAGTTATCCCTGCCCATGGCAGGGGTGTTGAACTAAATGATCTTTAAGGGCTCTTCCAACCCAAACCATTCTATGATTGTATGATTATTAATTCAACTTATCATATATAAGAAGAACCATAATACCATTTCAGAGGACACCTATGCTAAGTAAACAAATAAAGGAAAGGGCAGCAGACAGATTCTTTCCAATGCGTGGCTGCCAAAGAGCTATTTCCTAGGACTGATTCTTAGCAAGAATATTAATTCAACAACAAAGCAATGGCTGACTTTTCTGGAGTATCTGATGAAGGAGAGGTGAGACAGAGGCACTTGAAATGTATTCAAAGCAGAAGGCATTCCTTTACAAGACTGGTTGATTGCTAGAATATTCAGACATCAAAGCTATCTCCCCTGAGCTTTAAATAAGAGAACTCATTTGAACTTTTACAGAGTTTATTTTTACTGAGTGGAAAGCTACAGTATAGTACTGCTCCGTGAAAGAACAGAGATTCAGGCTTATTGTTCACAACCTTGACCCGGCGGCTTGCACATATGTATCATGAAAGGCTCTTCTATTACATGATCACATAACAAATTCACACCCCTATTCCCTTTAAATAATTTGCAACTGTTTGAACCTGAGATTTTCTCACTATTCATCCAAGCCCCATGCCAGCCAACCACAAGTGTACACCACATGAGCAGCTGAGGCTATTGCTGCTCTGCTGGCTATACCACCAAGATACACTCCACATTGCCAGGTAGCACGTGTCCTGCTTATGTACTTAGACACCTTGTTTTTAAGATGTTTAGGCAGGTGGTGTTGTTATGGCCTGTGAAGCAGATGTGCATCTATGACTAACAGATCATAAAATGGAGAGGTTAATAAAGGGATAAGAGGTGTCATGCTTGCAATATCAATGGTGAGGTGGGCTCGACAGGAGTCCAAGGTGTGACCTTTGTTTAAAGGATATTATGTGATTTGTGAGGCTTATTAAAAAGTAAGAACTATGTCTCAGTCTTTCTTCGCAGTTCTCACCCACCTTTCCTATTGTCTTCTCCCAGCACTCCCCATGTATTTACTAAAAAATTTTGTAAATATTGCAGTCATTTATAATATCTCTTTTCCGTACTTGTTTAAACCGTAATCATAGAATTATGGAATCATAGAATGGCTAGGGTTGGAAGGGACCTTAAAGATCATCTAGTTCAAACCCCACTACCATGGGCAAGGACATCTCCCACTAGACCAGGTTTCTCAAAGCTCCACCCAACATGGCCTTGAACACTTCCAGGGATAGGGCATCCATAACTTCTCTGGGCAACCTAGGCCAGTGTCTCATCACCCTCAGAGTAAAGAATTTATTCCTAATATCTAATCTAAATCTACCCTCTTTCAGTTTAAAACCATTCCCCCTTGTCCTGTCACTACATGCCCTTATAAAAAGTCCCTCTCCAGCTTTCCTGTAGGCCCCCCTTGAAGTACTGAAAGGTTGCTATAAGGTATTCCTGAAGCCTTCTCTTCTCCAGGCTGAACAACCCCAACTCTCTCAGTCTGTCTTCATAGCAGAGGTGCTCCAGCCCTCTGACCATTTTTCTGGCCCTCAGATCATCTTTGTGGCCCTCCTCTGGACCCGATCCCATAGGTCCATGTCCTTCTTATGTTGCGGGCTCAAGAGCTGGAAGCAATATTCCAGGTGTGGTCCCATGAGAGTGGAGTAGAGGGGCAGAATCACCTCCCTCGCCCTGCTGGCCACACTTCTTTTGATGCAGCTCAGGATACGGTTGGCTTTCTGGGCTGCAAGCACACATTGTTGGCTCACGTTGAGCTTCTCATCCACCAACACCCCCAAGTCCTTCTCCTCAAGGCTGCTCTCAATCCATGCTCTGCCCAGCTTGTATTTGTTCTTGGGATTGCCCCAACCCATGTGCAGGACCTTGCACTTGGCCTTGTTGAACTTCATGAGGCTTGCACTCTCAAACCATGTCCTCAAACCAGGACACGGACCCACCTCTCAAGCCTGTCCAGTTCTCTCTGGATGGCATCCCTTCCCTCCAGCATGTCAACTGCTCCACACAGCCTGGCATTGTTGGCAGACTTGCTGAAGTATTCTCAGGAATGCCACTGTCCATGTTGCCAACAAAGATGTTAAACAGCACTGGTCCCAGTACCAATCCCTGAGGAACACCAGTCGTTGCTGGTCACCACTTGGACATTGAGCCATTGACTCCAACTTTTTGAATGCGACCAATTCCTTATTCACCGAGTGGTCCATCCATCAAATCCATGTGTCTCCAATTTAGAGACCAGGATGTCATGTGGGACAGTGTCAAATGCTTTGCACAAGTCCAGGTAGATGATGTCTGTGGCTCTTCCCTCACCCACCAATGCTTTATAGCCCAGTGTAGAAGGCCAACAAATTTGTCAGACATGATTTGCCTTGAGTGAACCCACAATGGCTGTTGCCAAAAAATCCTTATTTTCCATGTGCGTTAGTGTAGTGTCCAAGAGGATTGGCTCCATGATCTTGCCAGGTACAAAGGCGAGACTGACTGGCCTGTAGTTCCCTGGGTCTTCTTTTTTTGCTCTTTTTAAAAATAGGCATTATGTTTCCCCTTTTCCAGTCCGTGGGAACTTCACCAGACTTCCATGACTTGTCAAATAGGACAGACAGTGGCTTAGGAACTTCATCTGCCAGTTCCCTTGGGACCTGTGGATGCATCTCATCTGGTCCCATTGATTTGTGCACCTTCAGGTTCCTCAGGTGACCTCAAACCTGATTTTATCCTACAGTGGGTGGTTCTTCATTCCCCCAGTCCATGCCTTTGCTTTCTATAACTTGGGTGGTGTGGTTAGACCCCTTACCAGTGAAGACTGAGTAAAAAAGTCGTTGGGTACCTCAGCTTTCTCCATAACCCGGGTAACCATGTCTCCCATTTCCTTCTGGAGAGAGCCCACGGTTTCCCTAGTCCTATCGCTGATATACCTATAGAAGGTTATCTTGTTGCCCCTGGTGCCTCTGGCCAGATTTACCTCTACTTGGACATTAGCTCTCCTAAACTTATCCCTGACTGCTCAGACAATTTCTCTGTATTCCTCTCAGGCTACCTGTCCTTGCTTTCCACCCTCTGTAAGCTTCCTTTTTGTGTTTGAGTTTGTCCAAGAGCTCCTCGTTCATCCATGCAGGCCTCCTGGCATTTTTGCCTGACTTCCTCTGTGTTGGGATGCATCACTTCTGAGCTTGGAGGAGGTGGTCCCTGAATACTAACCAGCTTTGTTGGGTTCCTCTTCCCTCCAGGGCTTTATCCCATGGACTCTGCCAAGCAGATCCCTGAAGAGGCCAAAGTCTGCTCTCTTGAAGTCCAGGGTAGTGAGCTTGCTGTGTGCTCTCCTCACGGCCGTAAGGATCTTGAACTCCACCATTTCATGGTCACTGCAGCCAAGGCTACCCTTGAGCTTCATATTCCCCACCAGCCCCTCCTTGTTGGTGAGAACAAGGTCCAGCATAACACCTCTCTCTGTTGGCTCCTCTATCATTTGGAGAAGGAAGCTATCATCAATGCATTCCAGGAACCTCCTGGATTGCTTATGCCCTGCTCTGTTGTACCTCTGACAGATATCAGGGTGGTTGAAGTCTTCCATGAGGTCCAAGGCTTGTGAACGTTAAGCTGCTCCTATCTGTTTATAGAAGGCCTCATCTGCTTGGTCTTCCTGGTCAGCTGGCCTGTAGCAGACCCCCACTGTAATGTCACCTGTCCCTGCCCTCCCTTTAATCTTGACCCATAAGCTCTCAGTTGGCTTCTCATCCATCCCCAGGCAGGACTCCATGCACTCCAGCTGGTTATTGACAGAGAGGTCAACACCCTCTCCTCTTCTTCCCTCCCTGTCCTTCCTGAAGTGCCTGTAACCTTCCATTCCAACACTCCAGTCACAGGAGCCATCCCACCATGTCTCTGATGCCAGTAAGACCATAGCACTGGAGATTAAGCAAATAAATTAATTATTCAGATTAAATCAATAAATTCATAACTAAGTAAGTAGTAAGTAAAATCAAACTATTTGATAACTTGAAATAGTTCAGGGAAGTAAATGAATTAAAATACCACTTCATTACACTGAAGTTGTGTTTCAGAAGTCCTTTCCTGGAGTTCATTTAAGGTCAATCATTGCTTAATAGAGAGTTAATAGCAATAATAGGAGGAGTAGCAATTAATAACAATAGCAAATTAGAAAGGAAGAAAAATGAGATTGTAATGTGGGACCAACGGAAGCAAACTGTGCACTATTTAATGAAGTACATTAAGGGTTAGATTTTCAAGTGGTGTAAACTCCTGATTTCATGGATTTTGGCTCCAACACTTTATTAGCCCTGCTTTTTCCTTTGATTCACAACCGGATCTACAGTAAATTTCATCTTAATTTTTCTCTGCCTGTGTTCTCTGATTATTTCTAGCTGCTGAGAAATAGCTAGTTCAGGAAGAGCTGTATATACATAAAGCTTTACAGTGTGCAGAGAAGTTTGGAAAAGCAAATGGCTGCAACAGTGTTTTATAACTTTTATAAATAAGAGTCACTACCCTATGTTAAGCATCAAATGTCGTCTCCAGAAATGATTGACCTTTTTTTTAATTATTATTTTTAAATAAACTTACTCTATGGTAGAGTACAGACATACCATATAAAGGTATACTACAGGCAGAATACTGTTAAAAATATTTAAGTTGCAGGTTTGAGCAGTCTCAGCCCCAAACTGGGTAGGTTAGTAAGAACTTAAAGCACTGAGACTGAGACAGCAAAGGGAGTAAATCTGATTTCCCTTTAGCTTTTTAATTTAAAGCTCTCACCTTGCAAGTTTAAAATCACAGGGTAGCAATAGACTCTTAACTGAATTCATTTAAAATGTATATTTAAATGTCCAGCTCTGAGACTCAAACCAGGAACTTTCTTTTAGCTGAATCAGCAGATACAGCAATAAAATATTCTCAGCTGGAAGTCAAACTTTGAAGATCTTACGGAACCATTAATCCACATCTACCGATTCACCAGACTGAAGAACATAATTCAGTAACTTTCCAGCTGACTCAGCAGTCCCCAGGAACTTGTGAGCTATTTGATTTTCATCCTTCATGAAGACTAAAAAAATTAAAAAAAAAAAAAAAAAGAAAAGAAAAAATGGTAAAAATATGAAGAGTTTTAGCTACAACATCTGATTTCAAAGCTGGCCACAATATCTAGGCTCTCCACATTTCCCTCCCGGATTGTATTTAATTTAATAGAACTGACATGTTTGGAGTATCAAGTGTACCCTGCACAAATTTTAATATCTAATTACAGAAAATTACTGAAAGCCAGAGCAAAGATGACACCGGTTGACGGTCATTCCAGCTCCTTGGCTTTGAGACAACATTTTTCCTTGTTCAAGTACTAAATATCGATCCAGAAAACCTGATGTTTCCCCTTTGGACTGTGTAGTAAACGAGTCTCGTCCTCCAACACATATGCTTATGCAGTGTTTTGCAATTAAAGTGTGTGAGTAATGGAGTGTAAAAGAGTATCTCAGATATAAATCAAACACGCGCCCTCTGGATCATGTGAGATTTTGCCCAGACTTGAATGATGAGAAACACCTCTTGGCGAGCAATCCACACTTTCAAGATAAAACCAACTGCAAATGGCACAACTGGGTGCCATGGAGAGTATCGTTTAACTTCACATGGGAATATTCTTGTATGTAACACATCATCTGTAACTTATTCCCCTTCAAGAAAATGCACAACAATTTTAGAGGGCTTGGTCTAAATTACCGTTAGAATGTAAAGATAACCTCTGAGTCTGTGAAATATGGAGACATTCAGACCATGTTTTTCAATTTTGACACTTTGCTATTAGGAAAGGACATGAGAGATTATGGCCAGAACTGCTTGTTTTGCTTTCAGCAGGAGTTGTGTTAGCCCTGTGCTGATTGCTCCTGAAAATCTTGCCTCTTTTAACATGCAACTTCATGGTACTTTATGTTGTAAGGGCAAAGTTCTCCCATTTGTGTAATTCTTTTTCATTGCAGTGGGACCACATACACCTTTTACATGTTGATTAAAACCTTGTTGCAGGGCTTGAGGGCAAATTTCTCTTCTTTTCACATTTTCCTAATTCCTAGTGATGTCACTGGGGGTTGTACTGGGATGAAGCAAATGGTTTACGCCATACAGAATAGAAGTCTTAATTATATTTTCACATGCTATTTGAAGAACAATAGTCCTGAAAACAAAACAAAATAAAACAAAACAAAAAACAACAAACCACCCTGCAATTATCTGAAAGGATTTATGTTTTTGGAATAGATTCTTTTTCAGTGGAATTTGAACTAACATTTCAACAACTCAGATAAATGCAGAATACTTTTAGTTTTAAACCACACTGAATAGCAACAACATTGCTACTTTATGAAACTGCTAAGAAAAGAGAGTCAAATCCCGCTTATGTTACTGGAAGTGACTGCTGAGATTTGTGATTGATTAGTCAAGTTTCAAGTGGTCTGTATTTTAATAAAAACATCCATGACAATAGCAATATAAATTTATACTTTTTCCCCATAGTTTGACAGTCCAAGACTCCAAAGATCAGTCACAGAAAAACTAGGCATTATTTTTTTCAAAAGAAGCAATACTCCAGCAAAAACATTGACTAGATGAGCTTGAAAACTTCAGTGGAACATGACATTTTTATCAACCTTTTTTTTTGAGGAAATCATCAGAATGTTTGATTTATCTCAGTAAATAACCTTTAAAATACAATCTACCTTAGAACGTTGTAATAAGGTCAAAACAGAAATATTTCAGAATATTTTGTTTGACATAAAGTTTTGAAGTGTTTGATATTTTGTAACAATTCAGAAGGAAAACAAATGTCAAAATGTCAGAATTTCCCATGGATTGGAAAACTGTTTTAGAGCCCACTCTTAGGACAAGTATGACAGTAAATTGTAACAATGAAAACTGATGTGAGGTTTGCAAATACATCCTTGGAGATAAACTAATAAGCAGTCTTTTCAAAAGCTATGTTAGGACCTGGGAACCACTTACTAATGGAATTGAATGAAACTAGATTGCAATCATCCTTCCACTCTTTTGAAAATCTTAGCCACAAAGAACAAAGGAAGGAAGACCTTTGAGCAGATGGCACCCTTAACTAGAACAGATTGCTGAATTTTTGGCCCTAGAATCATGAGAAAAAATTAACATTGTACATCCTGATTCCACCCAGTAAGTTGAACATCTTCAGTGACATTTAACCTTTATTCTTCTTTTAAGTAGTGGAAACATGCAGAAGTAAACTTCACAGTGTCAGAGTGTTAGTTAAAAGAGCACTATTCAGAGTTTCAGCTTGAAATCCTTCGAAATTAATCTTGGCATTGGTATGCAGATGAAATGATGGTTTAGAGTAGCTGCAATTTTGTTAAAATATAAGTGAAAATACTGGTAAAAAAATAGTTTTTAAGTTGGTTTTGCATATGATTGTTTTGGTTTTTTTCTCCATGCTTTTATTTCTCCTTTTTAGCTGTATTTTGGTTTGTTTCTTTCTTTGTTTTGTTTTTATTATTTGCCTGCCTGTATTTTGATTTTGGTAACTTTTTTTTTCTTAAGCAAAACAGTATACGGAGTTTGCTTAAAACTATAGACTTGCTGTATCTGGTAGTCAGATGCAGCAGGATTTAGAAACATACTTTTTCTGGGTCTTGAAAATGAACATATTGAATAGTTACAATATGAATTCAACCCATAAGCCTCAGGGTATAAATTGATCACCAGATGGGGTAAGGAAGAAATATCCCCTATGGCGTAATATCACATGCACTAAGTGGGTTTAACACCTTGCTCTGAAGTATCCAGAATTGAGACAAGATGCTGGGTAAAATAGTTTATTGATCTATTCTGTTAAAGCTGTTCCTTTGCTATTATATTCTTTTCTTAACCTGATGATTCATTTCATGCAATGGATTACAGTGGCTCCAACTTGGGTGTCTCGAACACACAACACAGCGAGTCATGACAGGGAATAAGGAGACTTCTTTGCTTAGCTCATGGCAAACAGGAAACTGTTATTATATTTGGTAATGTTGGAAACCAGTAGGAACTTTATTTCTAAAGCACCTAAACCCTCCCGTTGGTGTCAACAGAAGCAAAAGATGTTCAAAATGTCAGGGCAATCCCATGCACGAATACTGGCTGAGCAGAGAATGGATTGAGAACAGCCCTGAGGAAAGGGACTTGAGAGTGTTGGTTGATGAAAACTTTAATATGAGGCAGCAATATGCGTTCACAGCCAAGAAAGCCAACTGCATCCTGGGCTGCATCAAAAGAAGCATAAACAGGTCGGGGGAGGTAATTCTGCCCCTCTACTCCACTCTCGTGGAGTACGTCCACTCTCGTGGACACCTGGAATACGGCGTCCAGCTCTGGAGCCTGCAACTTAAGAAGGACATGGACCTATGGGATCGGGTCCAGAGGAGTGCCACAAAGACGATCAGAGGGTTAGAACACTTCTGCTATGAAGACAGGCAGAGAAAATTGGGGTTGTTCAGCCTGGAAAAGAGAAGACTCTGGGCAAACTTTATAGCAGCCTTCCAGTACTTCAAGGGGGCCTACAGGAAAGCTGGAGAGGGACTTTTTACAAGGGCATGTAGTGACAGGATGTTAGTTAATGGTTTTAAACTGAAAGAGCGTAGATTTAGACTAGATATTAGGAAGAAATTCTTTACTCTGAGGGTGATGAGACTCTGACCCAGGTTGACCAGAGAAGTTGTGGCTGCCCCACCCCTGGAAGTGTTTAAGGCCATGTTGGATGGGGCTTTGAGCAACCTGTTCTGGTGGGAGGTGTCCCTGCCCAGGGCAGTGGGGTTTGAACTAGATGATCTTTAAAGTCCCTTCCAACCCTAGCCATTCTATGATTCTCTGACTCACATGAAATGTTTCATCGTTGAACAAGACTGTATCAGTATCAGACGATGTTTAATACTCTAACTAGTTTTAACCTGGGCTACATCTGCTTTTTCATTACCCCTAACCCTCAAGAAATGGCATATCTCTTTGACCATCATATTTTCTGTGATTGAAAAGTCAGCATGAAGACTGGTATCAGACACAGGTAAATTATACTGCATGAACTGAGTTCATTGTCACTCGTCTGTCCGATTTCCAAAAGTACTCCCGACAGTCAAATATATTAAGAACTTCTGGGAAACACGTGACAGCAGTTTTTTGAATTAAGTAGGTTTAGCAAGCTTGCATCTTTTGCAGCTATAAAAGGAGTGCAGATGCTTAGAGGACTTACAAGAGGTGATTGTTTGATCAGATTGTCGAGTTGACAACTGAGATTCTGAGACTCTGCAGGAACCCACATCCTAAGCATGGACTTGTAAATCCAGGGACTTCATTCAACCTTCTGCTTGACTTGGCACTAATGTGTCCACTAATAAGACACAGGACTGCACAAATAGACACCTTCTTGGCCGGGGGGAGGGGATAGTAATCCAGCCAATGGATTTGCTTGTGCTTTGCAGCTGACCATCCTTGGCAACAGGAGGCATCAGGAGTCACATTTTGCTGTTGTGCGCTACTACAATAACTAAGACATTGCTTCTGCTCTGACAGGCTGGCTCTTGAGCAATTTTGCATTTGCTGTTCACCAGCATATGCAGTTTTCATGAGCTAAGACATTTTTTTTCATTGAAAAAAAAACAAACAAACCCATATCCCTTGAATGCAAATCTTATTAGCTGAGGAGAAGAAAAGTAGGAAAGCGGAGAAGTCTACCCACCTACTTTCTATGGACTTGTTCAAGTAAATAAATGATTGTGAGAAAGACTTTCCAGATAAGACAGCTCTCCCAGTTTTTCCATGGAGACTTTGCATTCCCATTCACATCATGCTTTGGTCTGAATCCCTAAACACAACAAATAATCATGCTTTAGTAAGCACCTGCTTGGCTTATTTGAAGAATCCTTCTGTGATGGCATTAAATCCTGACCTTTGACTTTTCCTGTCTGATGCCAAAATGATTATTTCTGCTGATTCTTAGTTTGACATCAGGGAGCAATTGGTTAAGCCTCAGAGCCTTCACCTTGTTGTCTGCCATTCTTATAGATGTCTGTCATGTTTCTGTACTTCAGATTTACAAAGACAGATCTAATATTCTAACAACTATAGAAAAAGATGCCTCGATTTCAAGTGATGATAGCTCACCCACAATGCAAAAAAAAAAAAAAAGAGCTTTTTTTTTTCCTTGCTTTTTTTTCCCCCCTGTTTGCTCACAGAAACTCTGATGAATGACAAGCAGACAACTCAGTTCATAGAAACCAAACAGGCAGTCACAGAAAAGTCTGAACCCTGTAGAGTTCAGGTCACCTCTGTAGAACAAACTCTGTTGATGATGATTTTGCTACTGCCGATCCCATCTAGATTCAGACAGAAAAGAAAAATGAAAAAAAGTAGTTTTTGGATTAAGCATGTTGCGGATTTGTGTTGTCTTAGGTAGTGACAAAAGGAATTAACATTAAATATTAAAACATTAAAAATTAGAATCATTGGTTTCAAAGGAAAACTTATTTTTCAAGTCAGTAAAACATTTGATTTCAGATATATATATTAACAAAAGTGAGGTGAATGTACATGTCAGGTATACCTTGGAAATAAAGTAGTTTTTTTGAATGAATTGCCTATATTTTGAAGATAACATGATATTTTTTCAATATTCAGTTTACTAGAAATGCTGACAAACTTTCTTCTAAAATTAAGAAAAAAAAAAGCGAAAAAACCCAACCTGCACTCAAAAAGCCTGAGCTTCCTACGTGGGGTGGGGAGGGAATTTGTACATGCTAAATTTTAAATTTTCAGTGTTAAACTTGAAATTACTAGATGCTTAGGTAACATTACAAGCAACTAGTAATTTTGTTTGCTAATAAAAATGCAGCTCCATAGGAACATGTGATTCCTATACGAGTAAAATTCTGTTCTAGCCCACTTCTGATGAAAGAGGAGACACAGATCAAGGACTCTGGCCCCCAAAGTGGAGTAAATACAACTTCCAAAGTCATGTTGTAGAGCTAATAAGCTTGTGCCATCCTGATGGACCAGTTGGGTCAGCATAGATCTCCACTAGCTCTGGCAACCCTATTACACGCTCCAGTGGTGGGTGATCCATGCTCCAGCAATCTCACATACCAGTGAGATTTCCATGGAAAGCTGATGTTAGGAATGCTTTGGCACTTGTATGCAATGGAAGCTAATATACTGAAGAGCTCAAACACACATCAAAGTCAAGAAGTTAATGCCTACCGTGGGCAATAACAATGGCAATGTTCTGGGTGATTTCCATTTGTGGTGCTGTGTTTTAGAGCAGATCCATTGTGACATTTTCTTAACACACTAATTTAGAGAAGCACAGATTATCAGGAATGTGATGTTTTAATTTAAACTGTTCAATCAAATCACGTTAAATGTCATTTGCTATTTAGTCAGGGTATTAAGGTTGTTTCTATTGAAGGGCAGGTCACATCATTGGCTGAAATCAGGGCAGGAACTCCATTTTACATAGCACTTTGGCTTCTTCACAAAATGGATGAATTCTTTTGGTTATTTTATTGATGTTTTCTCCAGTATTACGGTTGTTGAACATGCCTTGTTCTATGCACTCTTTCAGGTAGGCAGATGTTTTATTCTGAATTCATAGATGGTTACTGTGGTTAATCCTACAGTCCACAAAAGTAAAGAGCTCCCTACCAAAGAAGCATATTTTTGATTCTTATCTATGCCCACACTAAAAGAAATAAACAGAATATATTGTTTTTAATGTTCCATTCAACCTATCCTCTGCAAGGCTCTTCCAGCACCACGTTGCCACTGTCAACAGCCAGAACATCTCTGCTGTGCCACTTGACTGGTTGGAGACCAAATCCATTCTCTTGCAAGTAGATCCTGGTTTTATTCTCTTTCTCTAGTCCGTCTTTTATTGTCTTATCTTCTTCAACTACCTGCTGCCTTTGACTCTCCATTCTGGACTGTATGTTGTCCATTATAATTTGGTTTAGCCATTTGTGGTTCTGTTTTATTTTTTCCCCTGCATTCTCTGGCATGCAAACTGTGAATTTTGTTTCCAATGTACCAATTCAGCACTTTGTGAATCCTACTTACACAGTAGCTTCTGACCCAAGTCTTTTCTCACTGAGGTCAGCTGGCAGCTTGCCACAGACTTCAGTGGGAAGAGTATCAAACTGTTATTTTAAGTGCAAATTCAGTCCCAAATCTGCAATTTGAAGGATGACATTATGTCTCAGCCTCGCTTAGTTTGATCTGTTGATATTTCAGCCAGTTTAACAACTTAGATCATGTCCTTGGCATGTTGCTCTGAAGCTGGACACTCCCCCATCTTTTGTTACCATCATGATTGTATTCTCCATGGGTTCTTACAGTGCTCTCATCACTGTTGTATCTGAGGCCCTTCCAATTATTCATTAAGTGACTCACATCTGTCACATGTTATTCGTTCCTGGTCTCCCAGGAGCAGCTCAGTGGAGAGTTTTGCCATGGCTTCCCCTTTACCACATCAAACACAAGCTATTCCCTGCCTTACCCATCAACTAAAAATTAGAGCTGGTAAGAAAATTCTGTCTAAAAATTCCTTTCCAGCCATAATGAATGTTTCCAAGGTCAAGATGTAGCACTGTTCCCTATATAAGGGTATGTTTTTGCTCTAGAATGTATTCAGATACAGATGTCTGGGCTACCTAACTCCGCAGGAGGGCATCTACATTCCAGATGTGGATCCTCATTCAGATCACACCTACATTCACACTGGCATTATGTGCCGTAGGCTTGGCCATTTTACAAATGTAGCCATAGCTGCAATCACAGTGGAATCTGGTGTAGGGAGCTTGAGGGGTGCAGCATAAAACACTTAGATATATGTGCTGCAGGTATGGCTTACCACACACTGTCAGGCAATGTCCTTGTCCTCCCAAGTCCTTCCACAGAAGTTTCTGTTCCCTCCCTGTCTCCATATACCCCTCACTTCTCTCTATTGACACAGCGCAGAGCTGGCACTGCAAAGTAAGAGATTAACTTGCTCACACAATGTCTCCAGTTGACTATTGTCCAAAGGCTGAGAAATGAAAGAAAGAAGTGAGAAATATCATTGTTTAGAACAGCAAGTGATATAACAGAGTACTGGTTAAATTAAGGAAAAATTCTAGCAAACTGCACTAGCATGTTCTTATTTATTAGGAAAACATTAATTCACTATAAAAATACCTTAGAGTCCCTGAATACCCATTCCATTGAGGGATTAGAATTGTCTCTCATGATACTGTTCACAACTTTTTCTTCATTGGAAAGGAAAACAAACCTTCACAAAAGATGCAAAACTTAAAATTGTATTAAAATAACATTTTGGAAATGAAATCTTCAGGATCATAGAATCATAGAATCATAGAATGGTTTAGGTTGGAAGGGACCTTGAAGATCATCGAGTTCCAACCCCCCCTGCCATAGGCAGGGACACCTCCCACCAGCCCAGGTTGCCCAAGGCCACATCCAACCTGGCCTTGGACACCTCCAGGGATGGGGCTTCAACAACCTCTCTGGGCAACCTGTTCCAGTGCCTCACCACCCTTAAAGTGAAAAACTTCTTCCTAATGTTTAATCTAAACCTGCCCTCTTCCAGCTTAAAGCCGTTCCCCCTCGTCCTATCACTACGTACCCGTGTAAAAAGTCCCTCCCCAGCTCTCCTGTAGGCACCCTTTAGGTACTGGAAGGCCGCAATAAGATCTCCCCGGATCTTGTCTCAGAGGCTGATTTCAAGCATTACTCTGAATTGAGTGTACATGTAGGGCGTTAACATGGGATATGAAATATTCAGATTTCCAAATAATCTTTCCTGCTCTGCAGATATGCAAAATCAGTCTGTTGCGGGTGGATTAAACCTAGGTCTCATCCCTGCTCAGTGTCATTATGCATTAATACATAAGGCCACTATGCACAAAGAAAGCAGAGTTAAACAGCCCTTCTTTCTTTTCTCTTTCCATTCAAAATCACAAGTTGTGAAACTAAAACGGAAATAGTTTGAAACTAACTAGCAGGGCATTTTGTCTTAATGAAATATCATATTTTAAGAACAAAAAATTAATCAAAATTGTTACCTATCTTTTTGGGAACAATAAGTATGAGAACCTAACAGTTGTTTTATTTTGGTTTGTTGGTTTTTTTTGACACCATGTAAAAAGTGAAAACATGTGAAAGCAAAAACTATTTTTTCCAAACAGTTCACTATTTAGCACATGAATCATGGCTGTGGCAAATAAAATACTTTTGGATGATTCAGTCTGTGCAAGGGAACAGCAGACGGTGTAGAATGCCACTTGTCCTGCTGGCCCTCAGAGGTGCTATATTTGTCTAAAAGCAGATTGGTAACAGTGCTAATATAAAATATTCTGATCCCAGACAGTCACCAGATTGATTTACCAGTAATAAGATTCTTTAAAAAAACCCCACCACAAACCATATGAAAATGACTTGAAGTTGGAGTAGTGGTTTTGGGGGCTTTTCTTTTAAAAAGTACAAGCTGAAATTCTCACTAATTCACTAAACAGCATGGCTTTAAGAAAACATCTGATTTTGGGAATACCACAAGAAAATCTTGACAACAACACTGGCAAGTAAAGTGGAACCACTATACTGGGAGTAAAATAGTCTATTTTGGTTAGTATAAAACATACTGGATCCTCTGAAGGAAAACATTCTTTTCATTAGAAGTCTTTATTTAAAATCTGGACAAGTTTAGGAGTGATATTTGTATAAAACTTTCATATGTTTCTTTTCATTAAAACAGTTGTAACCTTTCTCTGTCCCCACTGTTTATGCTTTTAATGGGTCCCCTGAATAAAGCACTCAGATATTATAAATAATCACTGTTGCAATTAGCCTTCCAACTTTCAAAAAAGTTATTGGATGAATCAGGAATGCAATATGACCAGTTAGGTTATTATGGAATTGTTAATAGGCAAATAAATTCTGAGACAGCATGGGAATGAAAACCTCTCCTCTTTCAGAAACGGGCTTTATTTTTACTTTTTCCTAAAGTAAATTGTTTTAATGATTCATACCACAATAGTCAAATGTCTGCAGGAAAGTATTGCCTTTGAGGGTTATCTAAATAGTTACTCAGCTTAGTATAAGTTCACAGTGGAAGATGGAATCTACATTAATAACATGAAATACGGAGAAAACCCTGTGATCTATAAAAAATCTCTGAGTGAGATTAATTATCCTCAAATAAGCTTTCCCTTGTTATAAAAATCAGCCTGAAAAGCCATACATATATCAGTAAAGGAAAGATTTTGCTGTTTATAATGGCACATCAATACAGTGAATATTAAATTTTACTCCCTTTGGAAAACAGAATTTTCCATTTCTTCCTCCAAAATATTACCTTTCTGAGTACACTGAGTCTTGTTTTAGTACATCCTCTCTCTTTCTCTCTCTCTCTCCCCCCTCCAAGGGGCATAATACACGGCAGTAATCCAGGATATTTATGTGTGCAAAAAAATCTTAACTAAAAAATAATTTTGTTGTTCTTCTAGTTCCTTTTTTTTCCCTGATCTGTTTCTTATTCTCTTTAGCATTGTCAGTATAGCCACAGTGCTGGGCTTTGGTAGTGATAGCAGAAGAGAGGAGGACTTTTTTTTTAAAAAAAAAGAAGTATCATTTTAAGCTTTATTTTTAAAATTATTTTTATATTTAACTTGATGGAGATCTTTCTTTTCATAGGAATTGCCTTACTGGAATAGATTAGCCACTCATCCTGACATAACACTTTGTCTCCAGAAGTTGAGGTGTCCAGTAGAGGAAATTAAAAGAAATGCAGTTTACTATTCCATACTGTCCTACAAAAAACAAACAACAGAAAGGCTTCTTCTGTCAATCAGAATTTTTCCTGCAAGGATAGTAGGAGTTTGTAAAATTGTTCTATATTGGATAAGGACAGGTCTAATTACTAAATTATTCAGTGGTACTGATGGGCATTTGAAGAGAGTGCATACTAAAGTCTGGTCTTTTTCTATTTATAATATATACTGATATATCGTTGTGCCAGACTTCCAGCTATATAAGCTGAGAAAATTGTACTGTTGACAGTCACATCTTTTACCAAGTAAGAACAGAAATTCTATGCCACAAATCCAGATTCAAGGGTTATATACCTAAATCTTTCTGTACCATATGTTTAGCCTGAGATCTTGATCTAACACAGTGACAGTTGGATATGATCTTTATTGGTCTTACCTTTGCAGAGGTTAAATGCACAAATGAAATCAGTCTGTGTGGATTTAACTAGATTTTTAAAATGATATGAACAGGGTGGCAAAATGCACACACAGAAAATACAATCATCTTTCCTTTGGTGACCCAGGTTTGATTTGATTCAGCACAGAAGCAAAGAAAATGTTAAAGGTCTGGGTTATGTTTTTGAAAGATGACTCCATAGAAAATATGTACACAAATTACTATAATGAAGGACAGTTGGCAAAAATGATAAGAATGATAAGAAAAAAGAGTGAGCTTATTTTAGTCTGAAATAGTCTTTCACTATCACATACCATCTGTTTCCACAAAGCATTGGAATGATGCTTAGTAGTGTTTTCCTAGCTGGAAATAAGAAAAAGGAAAGTATTTCTGTCAATTCCTCATGATCATGCTAACAATTTTTTAGTGCCATGGTTCTGAAAATCTTTTCTTTGAAGTCAGCCTCCCTGGAAACACTGAATTCACAGTTTATGGCAATATCTTAACGTAAATCAACAAATAATTCCACTGGATTCTTATTTCTGCACTCCAAAGCAAATGGAAATATTCTGTGTTCAATACTAAATCATTGTTTCTAGAAAAGAATAAACAAACACATGAAAAAGGTATTTCAGAGCAAGTCTCCCTCTGATCAGCAAGTAAGAGTTTGGGTTTTGTTTGTTTTGTCATTTTCTTCCCCAGCTCATACCAGGAAACACAGAACCTGTCTGATACTTAGACTCATTGACATCTAAAAACACTGAAATAGTGAGACACACCATATTTTAAAAGTCTTCTATAGAAGGAGTTGCAAAATTAAATGAGCGACTTAGCAAAACATTTAAAATACTTGGCAGAAAGTCTAGGATTTTTTCCATCTTATTTTATGTTTACGTAGTTCCATTTGAAGCTTTCAAACGAAAATCGGATGTATCTACACTTTGTGAAATAACACAGTTAACCATAGGTTTAAGTTTAGCTGAAACTTGCCCGAGCCTTTTTAAGTGCTGGTATAGAACAGAAGCTGCTTCATTTTAATCAACTGAATTATTTTCTGACGCAGAAGCTGCTTAGTGAGGAATAATGTCAGACTATGACTTACAACCCATTTCTTCAATGCTGCTTACATCATCTCCTAACTAATCATGGAGAGGTCAAAAGATTTCAACAAGACAACTTGCTTAATAGAGTCCTACTTAGCACAGGTCAGACAGCAAAACAGGATTCTAAAATTATGCAGTGAAAGTGTGTCTTTGGTCAAGTCACATAGAATAACTGTAGCTCTGGGCTTTTTTTTTTTTTCCATTTTCAAGCAAAATGAATTTATGACCATGCCCATGTACTGCATTATGTGTTAAATGAATGTACAAAGCAGCAGTCTTTCTGCAGTACAAATAATTTTATACTTTGCCAACACACACTGCATTAAGGTTGACGAAGAGTGCTCTCCTTGACAAAGCAGGAGACAGGGACTCCAAATCTATTGTATCTTACTATCTCTCTTAATCACTTTGAACAACTAGTTTGGAAGGAATTTTGAACAATAAAAGGACATGTCTTTAGCCCTTTATCCTCAGCACACTGTTTAGGCAATTTCAGTGTGGAGTTTGAGATATCACTGGTTGTGTACAGTTAATAGGGAACCACAGGTAGCAGCGCTTGGCCGCTTGCAGCGGGTTTATGTGCCACTCATGAATGAATAATGTGCACTGGAACCTCATAGGTGGGTTCATCAGAAGAAGGTTTTCAAGTGAATAAACTTTGAATAAACATTTTGGATAGGCAGAGCGGATAAATTTATATTGATGGCAGTCAATAGGATTAAAGCTGGAGACAGGCGTATCCAAAAGACTCTTTGGAGCTCCAAATACATTTTTAAAATTGGGAGTTTAGGTTATTTGCAAGGTTGGACAAGAGGTTGGGAAGAGGGACAAAGGGTTAACGGTTGTGGAATAAGACTCATTTATGGGACTTTCAGACAACCTATGAATCATGGCACGATTACAAAACTTTCCTGCTTGAAGTTTGAGTCCTGGCTGCTTATTGTATCACCTACACAAATGAGAGCGCAAAAGACCAGATTTTTGGTGTTGGCTCCGTATTTTCGAGTCAGACTCTTTAAATAAAATTTTCTTATTTAGAAAATGTTATATACAGGCCTCTTGGAATTTGAAAATCGATCAACCTGCCTACAGAGAAATAATATGCTTTTTAGTAACATTCAAACTCATTTAGTCTGTGAACAACTTCCATGTAGTTGGTAAGTCATGGATTTGGTCTTTAGTGTGCCAGATTTCATAGCTATGGTTCGTCAAACTCTGTGATACCATCATTTCAAGGTTTAGCAAAGCTGTCTTTCCAGCACAGCAGTAAGCTCAAGCACATGGGTCAGATTCAACTGTACCAACACAGCACTGAAGTGGGGCACAAATTTAAATAGGCTATTAGGAAAAAACAAAGGAGGATGTGATTTTTAGGCATGCCTTGGAAATTTAGAGTGGATCAGACTGAATTTACTGAAGCTGGAATTCAGTCAATATGCTGGAGACATATCAGGCTGGCCTAAATTAACTATGAATGATTTAAAGGAATGACCAAGGGTTGGGATTGCACTCCATCACATTTCTGGTACTTTCAGATATATCATTTATGGTAAGAAAGTGGGAATGATGACTGTTATCCTGCAATCAGAGAGCAGATGGATCCCATATTTCAATAGGAAGTAAAGCTACAAATGACACAGCCAGATAATGATGACTTTTGCCAATAGCCTTTGATAGAATATCTTTTGCAATAAAGTAAGATCCTTGTGTATGGGCTATAAAACAACATTTCAGAAAATGCTTTGAAAGATTTTTATTTTTTCCTTTTAAATATTGTGCTTCTGCAACAATATCTACAAAGACATAGGGACAAATATGCAACATCTGTGTATCATATCTCATTTCAAATAGACACTCAGCACGTTCACAGATGTATTTTTCCCAAAATAATACAAACCAGAAAACACATTATCATTTCCATTAGTTCTTTATCGAGAGAAAGGGACAATTGCTATTATTTTCATTTCAGCATAAGATTTTTTATTCATTCTGCCACCTCTGAAAGAGTGATGTTTATGACACTACAACATAGTCCTAGTCACTCAGCTAATTTAGGACTTACCTTGTCCCAGGTTATGTTCCTATGATCCTAGATATGTTCTAGGATATGTGATTAAAAGTCATGTATACATCTCTCATTGTTGCCCAAAAACTATAATCAAGATTCTGCATTTCGTGTTTCCCTCTCTTACAGGTACCATGTATCAGATCACTGCCAAAGAGGGTAATGTGGCACCTAAAATATTGGTCACTTCTAGACTTCTCAACTGTCTTAACACATGTATTGGTGCTAATATGTTCCTTAAAGAGTTCCTGTTATTGTAAATATTCATATACATGGCTCAGCCAAAATTCAGATTTTTGATTAAAGGTAAGCCTGTATTATGCAAACAAAAAAGATTCATCTGTGAAAAACCTTGGTGTATGACAAAATGCAATATAGTATAAGACATACAGCAGTCTTCCACATATATTTTCCAGGTCTTTGAGTTCCTGTCATTTCATTTAGCCAACTAGTTGCACATTGCATAAAACAAGCTTCCCATATTATATCTGAAATTTTGGCAGTTTCTTAGTATTATGTTTTCCTCTTTCAAATAACTTCTATCCATAAATGTAATCCTACTTTCTGTTACGAATAAAAAAGGTCTCCTTACAGTCTAAACAAAAGCAGAACATATAACGCAAACAACAAAAGCTAGCAAATAAAACCCAGAAGATTTAGTGTCGTGTGTGGAGAAAAAGGACAAGAGCACTCATGATGAAAAAAATTATTTTAATAGGAACAGAATGGAGTTGCATCAGTGCGTAAAATAGCATGTGCTTCCTACCACTTATATTCCAGAACGTTTTCATTTATCATAGAGGACTTTCATATACTGCTTTAGTGACATCGAAAAGGACCAAGAAGGGAAGCTGAAGTATGCAGCAAGTGAATTGTGAATTCCTGAGATAAGGGCACCTCTACAAAATGGAGTTTAGACTGTATTAAGTGAAATAAAACTTTGTTACCCTCTTCACCATGTTTTAAATCTGATAGTCAGGAATGTACTTTGAAGCAGGCTCCACGTGAGAATATGCCATCCCCTCAGGAATAAAAAAGAAAAACACATAACAGGAAATAAATACATTTACCAGCTGGAAGGGAAAGGGTCAAAGGAGACAGTACAAAGATTCAGAAGGGTTGATTGTTGTCTATTCATGTTCTTATACAATTTTCTTCTCACAAAAGAAAGTAATTTGAAATGAAAAGTGTAATATGCCTGTTTTGGGGAACACACTTTACTCGTAGTCCATTCTATCAGGGACTGTAGCTATAGGACGAGGGGTAATGGTTTTAAACTGAAAGAGGGTAGATTTAGATTAGATATTAGGAAGAAATTCTTTACTGTGAGGGTGGTGAGCCCCTGGCCCAGGTTGCCCAGGGAAGCTGTGGCTGCCCCATCCCTGGAGGTGTTCAAGGCCAGGCTGGATGGGGCTTTGAGCAACCTGGGCTGGTGGGAGGTGTTCCTGTCCATGGCAGGGGTTTTGAACTAGGTGGTCTTTAAGGTCCCTTCTGACTCTAACCATTCTATGATTCTATGATTCTATGATTGTATCCAAAATGAGAATATAGTTATAATTTTCTGACCTGGCAGCATGTTCTCTACTGCTATTACCTTCTGTGTGGACAAGTGATACATCAACAGCGACTTGGATTCTCTCCTTCTGAAACTTCCTGAATGTCGGGTAATCAAATTCTCATGTTTTTGGCTTTGTCCACAACTTAATTCAGGCAGAAAAATCTGAACATTCTGAAAACTGAAAAATGCTATAACTGATTCCTTTTTTAAAACATTGGATTTCAATCTAATTGAAGCAATCCTCTTCCTTTTTACCTAGTGCCATCCTGCAGATGACACTGCAACATTCAACTGAAACTCAAACATAGTCAGAATTTGTCTTTTCAGCAAAAGGCAGATACACACAGAAAAAGATTAATTCAATAGCTAGTTTACTAGCCACTGTCTTAAGGTTTAGAGTTCGATTACTTCTCTCTACCACAAATGTTAAATTTGTGATTTAGGGCTAGATCCTTAATAAGACTCACTGTCACTCTGTGACACAATTCCTGAGCTTTAGCTGCTTATTCTCCAGAACGAATTTTTTTGTTCTGGATTTTATGACTGGGCTGCCTACACAAAGCTGGAAAGGTGCTTGAAAAGTGGAGGAAAAATAACAACTCAGCTGATGGTTAGTTTATCAACAACGACTGGCAATCTTGTTTATTGCCTAGAAAAGCAGCTGGTAAGTTTTCTTGTACCATGCCATGTTGGGTTTACTCTCAGTACCCCGCTGATTCACACAAATCCACAAATCCTTGTGTATGCCACAGTAACACGGCCTGTTTGGGTCACTTACGCAATTGTTTCAGGTCCAACAGATTTTCTGAGCACACATCGTGTCTCCAGTACATTAGGTTCACTGCCTTACACAGATACATATATAGTGCATCAGAAGAAGGATGGGCACCAAATTTGCAATTTTACATTATCAAGGCCAGATCACTGTTTCCCATGTAAGTGGGAGCAGTGGTACCTTTTTTATATAATAATCAGTAATAGATACATCTTCCTGTTTGGCATTAGCTAAAGTAGTTCTCACACAGCGCAGTCCATGCATACCCTTGGTATACCTTAGGTATACCACGCATGCTATGCCTTCCTTACCTTAAAAATATATTGGAACACACAACACACTGTGAACATTGACTTGTATCAGATTAAGGGACAGGGAATTTTTAGACTTTCCTCCACTAAAGGAGAATTATCAGTGTTCCCTGCAACTTATTACTTATCTGGAAACCTGCTTTTCCAAAAGCTTTGGTCCACTGCTGTGTTTTGGGAAATGGAGCAGTTTACCATAGCTGCTGGCATCTAAAGGTTTCCCCTCAAGGGAAGCAACAATTTTATAGTGTGACTGGTCTTCCCTGTAATGCAGCATTACCCAAAATCTATATTACTTTCATTCCATAACAAAATTCTGTGTTTCCTTAAATAACAAACCTTAATGAAAATAACTCTCATATGAGTATGTTTAAAACGCCTCCTATGTGCCCAAGCTGTCAACTTCCAAAGCTAAAACAGTTTCAGTGGTGCACATGCCAACACCTGTGCTCAACTTAAAATCACTGAAAATAATGCCAATCATGGAGAGAAGCAAGTCTAGTTTGTATTAGCAGATACAGTCCAAGCACTGAGTGTTTGTGGTTGTTTTCTTTATGAGGGAAAAAACAACAGCCAGGTTTTCCCGGGAGGAAGTTAGGGACCACACCTACCTGTAAGAGAGAAGCAGAAAAGGACAAATTTGTTCTTTTGCTGCTAATTTTCTTCCCTGCATGTGGGAATGAATCTACCACTGGAAGATGTAACCGTAATGTAATGTAATTGCGACACTGGAAGATGTAAAAAATGATAGCCATTAACAGTTTTATTGCAAGGCAAAGAATTAAACTTGAGCCAAAGAGTCAAGGTTTGTCATTTCCTGTCCTAACAACACTTCAGATTCATCTAGCAACTCTTAAAAACTATTGCGAACTTTTTCCATTATATATTCAATTACAAATTGTTATGAAGAATTTTAAGCAAAAGCAGAGATGGAGATAATGTGTATTAGCATTTCATAAATTGTCCTCTGTAAGCTGGTGTATATTTTTGCCCAGTATTTGAGCATTCCTGCAGAAACGTGCTTGGGAGCTGCAGATTCTGTCATTCTGCACCAACGTGGTTATTACTCTACACGGTAACTACACGGACACAGTGGTGCAAAACATAAAAACCCCTAAGTATCCTCTACACCGTGTTTTACTTTGCAGAAATATAAATTATTATGAGCAGGCTGTTAGCTCCCAGTCGCCTGTTTTCACAGTACATATGGCCTCTGTGTGCGAACACATCCCAGAACACTTCCCGCCATTTGAATCATGAAAGGCCGGATTTTACCTCATGCCTCTTACTTTAAGCACAGACTTCCTCAGCTAACAGCCCTTCTGGTTTCTGAGGGCCTGAAAAGAGGCACCGAGGACTCGGAAGAGTGGAGCAGAGAGAGCTCAGGAAGCCAATCAGTCCTGGAAATGTTTCTGAGCAACTGCACAAGAGTTTGTGTGCTTCTTCCTGAGACTCATCACTAATTGTCGTGAAGTTTGACCCTGCTAAATCCTTCCAGAGAAAATGACAGATTTCAGCTTAATTAGCTTTTGTTTCTCTGAGTGCATGCAAAAGAGTGCTGCATTTAAGCTCTTACTGAGCAAGCAGCAGCAGAAAGAAGCTGAAGGATTTCTTTCTTTCTCTCTGACACCCGCCTCTGCTAACGAACCTGGATAATCAGCCAGCCTGTGCAGAGCACCTCTTCTCCTGCAGGAGCTGAAAGTGCTTTACCAGCTGGATGCAGGACCAGATCTGGGACACGCTGGCAGAATTCCCACTTACTTCAATGGGACCAAGATTGATCCTACACGAGACATTATCAAATGCAGCCACCTGTGGGGAGGGAGTCGGGGAACACAGCAGCTGTTTAGCAGCGCATGGTAACAGAGAAACAAGAGTTCAGGCTCGGAAATGAAGAATACCATATCCAATTGCAACTGCAGGTGGAATTTAGGTGAGCAGAACGCTATTGCCTCAGTTGGGATTTGGCGTCAGCTTTCAGGCCGGCAGTACACTGGGACCTTTCCCAGCAAAGGGTCAGAAGCATCGTGGTCTAATGGACACAGCATGGGACATCACCATGGGACAATCAGGCATCCTTGAGCGCACCAATGCAAATGTCCTTGGAAATAACATGCTGACTGTCTGTTAACAAAATAGACTCCTTAACCTTTAATAAATCTCATGAAAGACAGGCGGCTGGGCTGAAAGCTAGAAGAAGAGGTGGACCAGTCAGCCTGTTTGTTTTCCTGCATAAAGATATTAATTTTTTCCACAAAATTTCCCTCTCACCATAATAGTGGAGGGAGACAACAATACCTGGTTAAAAAAATGAACGACCTTCCCCCCCTCTCCCAGTTATCCCCATCCTAAAAACACTGTGAAGGGCAGGGGACAGCCACACTCCTTTGGAACCAAAGGTGCTCCTGAGGGAGTCCAAGATGGATGGGCACTCAATTTGGCTTGAGGGCAACTGTAAAACACAATGTCAGTGCAGTCTTTCAGGACAGTGGTAGCTGCTAATCACCTAGAAATGCATGCATTAAAAAGCTATTATTGAATTTAAATTAATAAGAGAGCTGCCTATTGTGTATTGAGGTATTAACCTGAATCACCGCGAGGCCATGGCTTCTCTCAGCTGTTTCTGTAGAGTCTGTTGGTCTTAGGCACATCCTCAGCAGAGAGGTGAATCTCAGACAATCTTTACTCAGGTAAGACTTCGGAAGTAAGACACTTTAGATTACTTAGCTTTGCGTTAATAACCTTGCCATTTTCATGACAAACTGCAGACTTTTTTTCTCTGGAATCTCGTATTTTACTCTGTAGTTTGACACGGGTTTAAAAAAGAAGCAAAACCTCAGAATTCGCTGTTTATTATAGTATGAACGAAATATACATTTGTTTCAGTTACTTTTGCATATAAGATTGAAATATTTAGTAAACCAGCAGGCATGGCAAACACATAGTTTATTTAAGCTATACCTCAGTTATCCTATCAACTCTATGAGCTGCATCATTTACAAATAGATACTCTTATCAAAATGTTTCAGTCTTATTATTCTATAAATAGTTATACTACAGGGTGAAAATCAGCCTCACTCAAAAGTCAACCTAAGTACACTCATGTCTTACAAATCAAAAAATAAGGTATATGACATGCAATTCTTGTGCTGGGCTTCTGAAGGAGTGATGCATTTCACCTTTGGAGCAAATATAATCTTTACTGGTCAAATGTGAGTTATTAATCATAATCCTTGCAGCAGGTTCATTTAGTGTGACTTTTTATTTTTGAATTTAGTACTTGGAGATGATATGCTTTCGTAATCTCTTCCTTTCTTCCCAGCCAATGTACATCCTGTCACCGGGAGAGAGAGGAATGGAGATGCATACATCATCAAAAATGAAAAAAACACGTAAATATTTGGAGACAATCTATTTTTATGTTTCATTTTCGTAAGTTCATGTGCTTTGCATCCAGTTTTTACAGCTGAGATATGTTCACAGACAGCTTTAAAATGTGACTATAACAATTAATTTCCACAGAAAACAGCCTTGAAAGAAGTCACATAAAGTCTCCAAAAGAGGTCATGAACAACCTCTGATGCTGCTTTTTCTTTGTCTTTTTTGAAAACACATGGAACAATGAAATATTTTCCACTTACACTTACAACTTTCCTATTTGTTTCTGATGTTTTTGCAAAAAGAGATGTGAAAAAGTAGGCCTTAAAAGTATTTTAAGAAAAGAATATTTTCTTAGTGAAAATATATTTAATAAACATATTTTAAAATGAAAATTACAGCATTTTTTAAAAGTAGAACATTTTAGAAAATTTAGAAAGTGGAAATCTGTGAAATTCTGTTAATGAATTTTTGTTTTGATATTTCTGGGAAGTGTAGATAACAGACCTAATAACAGATTAGATTTTCAGGATATGTTTATATTGACAGTATTTCAGAAATTAAACAATATACCTTCTGTAAATCTACCCTCAACTCCAGCCAGGGCCAGAAAAATGACACAAAGGTCTTTATACAGCTCAGCATAGTCATTCAACCCATAGGACTTTGCCCCTTGCAAATATACTGTATTGTCTCCATACCGAAATATCTGCCCAAGCCTTCTGTTCCTCTTACTGCTTTGTCATCTGTTGCACCACCAGAAAGCATCTGGCTTTGGGCATGGTTCCTTTCAGTAGGAGAAGTAGCATGAAGAAATGAGTAGAACACAAAAAGCAAACCAAACACACACATACACACAAAGCAAACATACAAACAAAAATCCCTAACAAACCAAACAAAAACAAAACAGCAAAACAATGCCCCCCAAAAACCCAAATCCAAACAAACAAAAAACCAAAACCACCCAGTCCTCCCCTCCCCCTGCCCCCCAAAAAAACTCCAAGCCAGCCAAAACACTTATATACCATAAGAGGAAGGGAACAGAATATGAAACACCACCAAAACTGAGATGTGTCTGGGCTTCTTATAAATATCACAGCCATCCATGGCTGGGCAGATTATTTCCTTAGCTTGTACTGTTTGAAACTATTAACCAGCAGTCCATATCAATCAAAAAAATCACCTGGAAATGTTCTTTGTGTTTTACATCACATGGAAATTCTTATGCTTTAAAGCACAAAAGACTTTGATTTTAAATTGGAGAATTATACGCAGCAGCCACATAAGCAAAAGGAGAAAGGAGAGCTCTAAGCAACAGTCCCAAAAATTTCCTTTGTAAATGAAAACCCCATCTGGTCTCCAATTGACCTCACAGTGCTTGTTTTGCATCTGCAACTGAATGCAAAAGCTAATGCTTAGGAAAGTCATCGTCTGAAGGCAGACTGTGATGCTACGACTTTGTAGGGAAGTCCATATGCTGAGGAAACACCAAATCTCAAAGTACTCCTCCATATAAAAGTGGGGTTACCTGACAGACCAGAGAGTCTCAAAGGCAGGAGACAAGGGGCTTAACTGATGGAAGAAAAAAACAAGCAAGTAAAAACACAGTTTTGCTACAGCTGTCAGACCAGATGTTTCAGCCACACATTGGCAAGTGATAAACTCAAGATTACAATTTGTTACGTATCCTTACCTGACAAAAATGAAAACCAAATACTGGTGTTTCTAACACATTTTAGGATAACTACTATTTTGATAAATAGGTGTAAAATCTTACAAATCTGCCTTGTAGAAGAATTAAACTCTTTTCCCATGCCTTCTTTTTTTATTCCTGTAATGAACTTATTTTACAAACCTCGAAATCTGGATTACAACTGCAAAGAATGTCACACTTCAGCTGAAGACAGAAGCCTAGTTCAGGGTAATATTAGCAACACTATGGTAAAACGTTACAATAGAGACCATTTAAAGTTTATAAAATGTAACAAAATATATTAGAGAGACACGTGGGCTTAATTTTCCATTCATGCAGATGTAATTCCTTAGACCTCCACATCTCATCTACAACTGTGCGCGAGAAGAACCAGGCCAATGTACTCTACAGAACACCACATAGCTTTGGGTGTGTGACTACCAGACTATAAATAGACTATAGTCTACTCAGGCTACGATTCAGTTACAGAAGGATTTTAATGTCTGCTGTCAGTGAAAGCTGAGCTGAACCTTGACTCTTGAAATCACATTTGCTTTTTGCAAATTAACCTCTGCTAGTAAATGAACAGACCGTAAGATATTTGTGTATGCACTCCTATACACATATGCTCATATGACAAAACATTACCAAACTCAATTTCCATTAGCTGTTATCAAATATTGAGACATTATTATGAGACACGGGCTCATTACATGAGTAATGAGTAATAATAACAAATAATTATTAATTATCTGAAACGTTAAATGCAGATCAATACCCATAATGCTTAGATTAAATTGTTCATAGCATTTGAACTGTCGGGATCTTCTGATCTCAAAAGCACATGAACCAGAGGAAATCTGTTGCCTTAACCTAATTACTTCATTATGAGTGACATAAGAACTAGGTCAAAAATCTATGTACGAATTGGAAAGTATTCAGGTTCTTAGACACCTCAAGCAATGTAAGCTTAACTGCTTGGAGAGAAAAGCATTTGCTTATGGCATGAACACACATTCACACCTGTTGTTGGAACAGTTTCCAGTAACGGAACTAGTTTATCACAATAAGTGTTAATACTTTATTCCTTTTTCTGCTAATCCCATTTTCTGTTTTATTTTAACTGACTGCAAGATTGCTACAAAGTTTAGGGCCCTGTTGGGCTTTAAAGCTTATGTCAGTTTTCAGCATTTTTATAACTACAGCTCACATTGTGCTGGTTATTCTAAGAATCTGTTTGAAACCACTTCAGTTCAGTCCAACACTGGCCTTTGCTGAAGTAGGGTCAATGGAAAGGTTTTGCTGAAGGAAAAGATAATGTATTAATAATTGGACTCCCCGTTGAATGCATATGTAAATAAATATCTATGTTGTATCATATGCGCTAAGGGATCTGTTTAAATGCTACAGTTATTAAGGTGGAGGCAACTTTTTTCCACTCTGGACCAAAACTTTGTTTAACTTCATTTTTATTGAGCTCTTGAAGGAGGCAAGGCTCAGTTTCATTTTAACTATGAGCCTGTTGTGGCTCATAGTACAGCTCACAGCAGTCCAGCTGACCCCCAAATCATTGGTTTGAAATTTAAGCAGGCTTAGAGTTGAGCCTTTAAATTATACAGAAGATGACATTTTTGGAAAAGAGGGAGATCCTCTCCTGTTACAGTTTCTGGGCTAGCTCATCCTCTGGGACTGCAGGTTGAGGAAAGACCCTCTGCTCCTCCTGCTCCTACTTCTGGGTTTGCATTGCTGAGTCCTGCCTAATAAAACATTGTCTTACCTTCTGTGGTGATCCCTGATGTGTCCTTCTCACTCCCTGGTGTCCAATGTCCTCTGGCCTCCTTGCATGTGTAATACCTGCTGTGCATGAGAAGCTGGGCTAGCTCTGCCAGCTATAGTCTACATCTTACCCAGCGTATCAAAACACAGGCTTTTATCTATGCAACATTATTAAATATGCTCCCTGGGGTGGCATGAACCCAGTACAGCACACTGGTTTCGAGGAGGTTGAATTTATTTCCCATGATGGAAGTGGACTTATATCTCACTTGGGGTTTTACACTACCACTATACCCTGGACTGATGAGGTCATTTCTTTAAGAAGAATCTCATTTCAGCAACATTTGAAATAAAAGAAATGAAAGGGGTTTTTTTAAGAGTAATAACATTTTAATTCAACCATTTAAATCTAATGCTCCCAGCACTGAGACCCTTAGTCATCCCAGACTTCTACTAAAGTCAGTGTGGGGGGGTTCATTTGGAGAATACATACCTCCAATCATATCTAAACATAAATCAGATTATTTAGTTTTCATGGAGGAGAAAAAATATGGAAGAAGGAATTGATCTATGTGCTTATGAAGCAGGCAAACGTGTGATGAGAGTTGTCTGAAATGCCATATTTGAAGCACTGCATCATCACCAGGAAGAAGGCTAGGCCCTTTGTCAGTGCACACAAATGCAGACCACCTGTTACTCCATAGCCTTGGTGTGGTTCCACTCATTTACTTAATGTTCAAGTCAGAGAAATGGGGCTTTGTGGACTGATAAAAATCTAATAAAGAATAATTGAGCAGGTTCTGAATGGTGACAGCAAAACCTTCCAGCCAAAAATGCTGAGTATCCCTGTCTTAGGGTGCTTTATATGTAGTAGTTTAATAACCCCCCATACCTCCTTTAAGTAGTCTTAATTGGCCTTAAAATCAAGGTACCCAAAATTACAAGCCTCTTGTGAAATGCCTGGCCTTTGTTATTTTGCAGCAAAAATTCTGAAAAGTTCTCTGCGTGTTCTCTAAGTACTGTATGACTGGTTAGTATCTTCGGCATCAGTCTCTCTGCTGATTAAAGGTCCTGTGCTGAGAAATTCCCTCCTCCCCACAGACATATTTTATAATATTTAGCACTCAGTGCTTTACACTATCAAAGCATTGTACGCATGCTATCTAATATCTCCTAATTAACTCATACATCTCCTATTAAAAAAGCATCTAAAATTAATGACATATGGTATCGCTGGCTTTTATACAACACATGCAAACTCAGCTTTCAGTTTTCACAAGAAACGTGGGTAAGCTGAGATTCCTTCCTGAAATCTGACAAACACTTTGCCATATCTGACTTTCAACAGAGAGGAAATGAACAACAATGCAAATTGGATCTACACAATTATCAATGAGGGACTGAATGCGCACACAAACACCAGCATGGGCAAGGACGAATCTACAACTTTCAGAGCCAACGTTTTCAGTTCCTTAATGAGGTGCATACCAATTACACGGGTTTCCCACAGACTTTGCTCTCAAGATCTGTAGAATGCATGAGAAACAAGTAAAGTCTGTCGTTTTGGTATCCATCAAAGCTCTCTTCCATGTGAGGAAGTGGCTAATTTGTCATTTCACACTCAAAAAGGCGTGAAAGGCAAAACGGAGGGAGGTTAGATGGAAGAGAGGAAAGGGGGGTTGTGACTCATGAGAAGAGACAGTAGGCCTGATTTGAAGCTTGTGTTTGCTGCTGCATATCAGAAATAAATTCAATTAAATCACATCGATGTAAAATAGACAAGAACGAGGCCAGTGTTTCTTGCTTATATGGAAGAATTTACACCATTAAAACCAAAATATGAACCAAGCAACACTTTACAAATGAAATTATGGTATATAGCAAATTTCTAACTTATAGGTTTTATTTACACATGGACATCTTTTGTTTTATTTAATTATAATAAAAGTATTAATTCCAACAATGCAGATTTCCAACTTAAAAATACATAAGACCTTTGGGAGAAAAATCCCAAAGAATACACACATCTGAGGAATGTCAGCTCTGTGTCAAGAGCACTGGTCTCAGCCACTAACTATTTTCCCTCATCGTCTTTCATTTAGCTTCGTCGTTGTCTTTTATTTTTCTTTTCCTCTGCATAAAACAAAGCTAGCAAAGGGCCAGAGAAACAGAGTCAAACATTTGGAGAGATAGGAGAGGTGCAGGCAGGAATCCCATTATTTGTTAATAGGATTTGTGCACATACCTCCCACGGACCACTTAGGAAATTTACTTCCAAGCATCTCAGAGGCAGTTTCAATTAGAGTCAACATTTCATTTCAGCAGATGGACTGCAAACTGGTGGCTATTCAAACTCTAATGAGTAAGGCTTGATAATTCCCCTCTCTTCAACTATGATTATGCTTTCTCTTTTTTTTTTTGTGGGCAGAATGAATTTTGTTCCTAAGCCAATACTTAATTTGATTTTTTGCTGAGCCTCTCTGTGCTAGCAAACCCCACCCATGTGCCCGTATACAAGACCAACGGGGTAAATTAGCGGGTATTTTTGCAGATCTGTCACACATTTCTACCATGCTTTTTATTCAGAAATATGCCAAAGAACTAGAAGTACGTCTTCCCTCCCCTGAAATGTAGCCACCTCTGGGGTGGAATGTGGCAGCAATTACTAACTTGGGAGCACGGACACTAAATCTTATGTGAAAATTATGCAGGAAGTACAGAACACAGCTCATGTAGCCTCAGGCTACCCAGAAATTAGCTAAAAGTGTACATCTTTTCTTTTTAATGAATGCATTTGAAATTATTGCCTGGTGTGTGGTACTCCAGTAAGGAACTTCTCATTTGGTATCGAATCCCATTGTACAGTCTCATACAGATTAATGATGGTGAGTTATCTGATTTCAATAAGAAGCAGTACTAATTCATAGGCAAGATGCACAAAATCAAAACACAGTATTTTTTTTTTTTCATGGAAAATGTCCTTTCTTTAAATAGCATTTACAAACTACGTAGACGGTGGCCTGGCTGGCTCATGGTGCCTTCGGTTTCGCTTTTTTTTCATCTCCTGCACATGCTTCCATTTGGCACCACCTTTGTTCCGCTGCCGTCGCTTCTCCCGGTGCCACATCTGTTCACAGTACTCATCCAGGCTAAAGCTGGGGCTGCTGACGAGCTGGATGTAGTCCTTGTACCTCAGTCGGGACTCCGTCAGCAAATCCCTCACCCGGCCCTCCTCATCCTCAGTTTTCTGAGTGCTCTCCATTTGTCCGTTCTCAATGACGTTTAAATTCAGCTTCACGATGGTATGGACAAAGGTGTGCTCCTGGGCTTTGCAGAAATAGGCTCCTGCATCCTTTCTTTGTAAGCTGCGGATCAGCAGCCCGTGCTCTGTTTTGATGATCCTTTCGTCAGCCTTCAGCTGTGGAGTTGGACAAAAAAAGAATGATATACGTGAGTTTCATCAGCAAAACCAGAACGCGTGTCAGTGCTGTACTGAGGTGGAGAAAAGGCTCGGCTGGCACATGGCATGCCCCATCCCTTGGGTGCCAGTACACGGTGGGGCATGTGCAGCTCAGACAGACACCAGGAGATCCTTTAAATGTCTGAGTTCTGCCCTTAACTATAGCATCTGTATCACTGACATTTCAGTAGTAAAACCTTTATGCTGTACAGCTGAAAGGAGAGACAGTAACACTCATCACACCAAAACACACTAAGTTAGATTACGTTCTCCAAGGAAGGGTAGCTATTTAGTGCCACAAATCCCATTCATTTTTTAACTGTTTTTCTTGAGCTTTCTGTAATGCACCCAATATACTGGGGTGCTTGCATATATCTGGAATGCTGAGACCCTATTAAATTTAAAATAAATACTACTACTGATTTTTAAAGTGAAATGCTGTGATTCTGATCTTCTTCAACTGAGTTTTACAAAAGCAAGTTGATGTTGACTTTGACTTATTGAGAAGTGATTAAAAGCACCCAGTGAGGTTAGATGAATAAAACCCATTGCAATTCTTTTACTGTTAAGATCTCTGAAGAAGACCTTAGAGAAAAAAATAAAAATAAAGAAGCAAGGAAAAGAATGAGATTGCAAGTGAGAGCTGAAGTCTGTCAGCATGGGACTGTGGTTTCATTTGCGAATGGAAATATTTCAAAAATACTGCACGTTCTCACATGTTAAAAATAAGGTGCACCGTAGAGTAATAACACTGCCAGGTGAGTTACATATCAGGTGATCTGAAAATTATTTCCAAGATAACCTAAGTCTAAAAAAAAGCATACCCCCCCCACCACCAAAAAAAAAAAAAAAAAAACAACCAAAAAACCAACAAAACGGGATGTGGCACTGGGCACCTAAGTATTTTTGCAGCTGGCGAACAGAGAAGGTAAGTGATTTGCCAAAGACCATGTAAAGATTAGTAGCAGAGGTGGAAGTAGAAAGCAGAGCCCTAACTCTCAGTGTCCAACACCAGCATTTCCTTTGAAAATGATCCTGGTCTAGTCCAAAACTGTCACCTGCCAGGCATGCTATGTTCTGCTGCCACACAGAGGCTGTAGCATACAACGGCACTGAAGGACCTAAGTGCTGCTTGCTCAGCCCACAGCAAAGCCAGGGCCTTAAACACAGCCTCAGCACTGCTGGTGGCATTATTATAATGTAGAAAAACTTCAGCACAAGTCTGAGTAGTGAGTTTAAAAAGGGGGGGGAGGGTGCGGGCAGAGAGAACCAACACAGAATCTGGAAAATTTCCCAGAGTGCACATCTGACCCTCCAGCAAACTTCAGAGGATGAAGATCAGGGAGGCATAAAGATGACTAAATTAGATTTACTCACAGTGGGTAAGCTACACACTGTTTCTTTATGTAAAAAATCTGCACATGATTCCCTCTTTTACTCCATGGGAAAAAATGTATACATACATATGATTCTCCATCTGTTATGATTCTAACTCACTAGTACTTTATCAAAACAGGGTCTCTTGCAGCAAAGAGGTGGATGAGATGACCTCCCAGTGCTTTTAGCTTTACTCTTTTCTAAGTTTCTATGATAATGACTTTGGAAGGGTTAAATAATTTGAGGGACCATTTCAAGATGACCAGAAAAAGCAATACACATATATATATAATACAAGCACAGAGAGAGAGAGACTTTGGCTTGCTACTGTATCAGCTGTAACCACTTTCAGTAACATACAGATTAGGTAGGTAGGTACGTAGGTAGGTAAGTAGATGGATAGGTAGATGCGTGGATGGATGGATGTCGGCCTGTGTACTACCATTGATACGACTGCAGCAGAGACAAGAGATCATCTGATACAAAAGCCTGGTCAGAACGTGGCTCTGGCTGCCTGGTTCTGTGCCCAAGTATTTTTTGGCTCCTGCCACCAGTTGACAGTGTTGGGTCAACCCTGAGCTTTAGTCTCCTTGTTTGTAAACTGTATATAAGCCTGCCTACTTGGCGCTAGCAGTGTGAAATCATACTAATTTCAGGAAATTCATGGAAAATCGATTGTCCTGACAACAGGTGCTACATGAGCACAAGCTATTTTTGATTTACTACACTGAGTTTAAACCAGAGAAATCATGGTCAAGCCACAAATACATACACAGAAGACAGCAGGGAGACAGACTAGAAGAGACCACTTTTCCACCTCCATAACCTACAGCACAGGGCAATAGTCGTCAATTTTATCAGCTAGTGACACTTCATTCCAAGTAAATGTACCTTTCTTACAGTAAAAACAGGAGCATAAAATGTATAAATGAATTCACAAATAAGTAGCTGTAGGCAGAAATATGTCTAGGGCAGGTGTTTCCTTGTGGTGCTGTACTCCACGGAGAGAAAGAAGCAGGAGCAGGGGCCAGGTGGAAGTGCTTGGAGGCTTAGGTGTTGCAGTATGACAAGGAAGCCCCAAACCACGACACTTCTGCCCGGGCTTCATGTCAACATGAACACCCGAGTTTGAGAAATTTAGGGAAAAGGATGGGAAGAAGCAGTTAATTTCCAGACATTTGGGTTGCATAAGGCACTATGCAAAGACCAAGTTCCCACATTGTCTGAGTGAAAACAGGACGACGGATCTCTTTGAGCTCGGGGCTTGATGCAATTGCAGCAGTAGCATCTGCCTATCGGTGGCTCTGCCAGTATTGTAGTCTAGAGCGTCTTGACAGCTGTGTACCTCCTACACTTGGAAGATCTCCAGCTGGCTGTTTCTGCTGGCTGGGCGCCAGTCCAAAGAGCCCTCACCAGCGCTTCGCCTATTTTCAGTGAAAGGAGCACAGAATAATGGCAGATCTAGACTTGAAAAGATCACTGGACCCCCAAGTCCAGCACCCTGCTACTCATAACTATTTACCATTTGTGTGGCAGCCGTCACTTTCTAGTTGCAAACGTGTTAACTGATGGAGTTGCACCCCCATCTATCTTGAGATACTGCAGAGAAAGCTAACAGAGTCTAAATTGGTTGTGTCCCTTAATCCCAGCCCGTCGTGACTCCTATTTTTAATGAAGCAGCATTCTTACAGAATGTCCTGTGTTAACCTTGGATATTGATTTACGGTGACTGTCACCTCCTCCTCTGTGCCTTCATTGTTCATTCCTTTCTTATCCTCTGGCAGGATGAAATTATGACTCTGTTTTCACACGTATTGAGCAACACTTCATTACTGTTTTCCCCCCTCACTTCTCTTTTCGGTATCCTGTTTATGTTGTTTTACCCATAGGTTCAGAACTCTTCCTGTCTTTCCTCTCTACTTTTCCCCCCACAGGGCTCTGGAGTTTCATAAACACCTGGCATTTCATTACTTGGTAGTAGATCTTTAACCTTTCACTTGAATACTTAATGTGCTCTTTGGTTCCTGACCTATAGATGTAAAACATATTTTATTAAATTTTAAGGAGAGTGAAAAGACTAGTTAGATAAAAGATGTGATTTTGTTTTGGTCAACTGTGGACTCATTGCTCTCTGCTTCACCCCCCGCCCCATGTCATAATCAATAACTCTCCTAAAATATTTGTGAATAGGATTTAACAATTCAGAAGCACAAAAAGCTTGCTGACATGTGCTTAAATTCGAGCATACAATAAAAATTAAACATGAGAGACATCATTTTGTTCAACAGGGAACCAATTATAAACCACAAAAATGAAGCTATTGATTACCATTAACTTTCTTTTCTTAGTGGAGTGGAAACAGATTTTTGGCAATATTTTATCAACAAATTGTAGTTTTCATCCTTCATGGTAAGCACATAAGTTTGCCTAAAATTACATTACCTGAAGTATGGCACATGACATAGATACTGACAATATTTGACCAAGGGAAAAGATCTCCATGTAAATCAAACACTTGATTTTTCACAACCTGAATTTAACAATGGAGGAAAAATAGACATTGCCAATAATGATTGCAAATCTTTAAACAATCAGTAAGTTGGAAAACAAGCAAAGATTTGAAAGTGCTGTGGCACCAGGTTAGGTCAATGCCTTTTGTCCTTTGCTAATGATGTGTTTAGATAGCTCCCTCTTTACAAATAATTCACATGTCAACTCTTTCACAGTTAAAGCACTGCACCTGTCTGGGAGAAGAAAGTGGCTTCAAAGCCTGCCTTCCCTCATTAATCAACATGTGAAAAAATGTTAGAGGTAAAGCTGGACTAATCATGGGTTAGCTGCAACCCCTGAACAAATTGAGAGGGAGAGAAAGGAAAATGAGGAACATTTGTTGAACATTCACATTTGTCTTTGTTTTTCTATTGTTTTCTTCTTCATCCTCATCATTTGACTGGAAATAAAGATCACTCTTGGGTTTTTTGGCATTATTGTTACACATGACTTTGTTTCTCATACTGGGAAAATAATCATTTAACTCCAACACAGCTGTAGAGTTAATTTCTCTTTTCTTTTTTTCTTTCTTTCTTTTTTTTTAACAACTTTTTTTATTTACCAAGAAGCCACAGAAAAAATGAAAAACGTGTTGCTGGTACAATGTCATTATGGAAACGTGCGATTCCTATTATTTTCAAGGTGAAGCTAACTTCTTATTCTGAGACTGAATTTTAAACTCCTACCCCCCCCCCCCCCCCCCCCCAGTATATCCAAATCCAAGCAGAAATGTTACACGGTATATCTCAGTTCAGAATTACTTCTATTTTTTTTTCCCCAGGAAACTGTCAAAAATATTAGTCTTAAGAATCTCAAGGTACTAGGGGAAAAAAAAAGCCAATGAGTCATGTAATAGAATAAAAGAGTGAAAGCATGAGAGCTATAAGTAGTCCCTAGGCTGCAGAATGAACCTCTTCTTATTTTTCCCACTCTTTTGGTCTTTTTCTCATTGGCCTAAGGATTCAAACACTGAACTACACTCCTCTAACAGAAGGTACTACTGAAAACTCAGTCCTTGGTGTATGTCCTCTTCCCTATTCAGCTCTCATCCAACATTAGATTTCAGGACTGTCACTGAATCTGTGACATTTTTTCACAAGATGCTGCTGACCAGATGTTAGTAACAAAGAAAATCGGCCATCACGATTCAAAAATCTCCAGCCACTAAAAGACAGGGAAACTTATGTCTTGGATAAACCGAAAAACATCTTCTAAGTATGGCTAAAATATGGAATTGAAACAACGTCTCTCGGCTCTGATGGGGGAGCCAGGTCACAATCTTGTCTCCTGTCCAAGAACGGGTCAAACTCTTGAACCTACCAAACCATCAGATGGTCATTAAGCTGGCTCCATCAGAAAAACACAGCCCAGAGCTGTGGGGCAGGAATACGGAAAGGGTGAGAACTGCTGAAGAAGAAACTAGAATGTTCTCCTGCCTTTCAGTGGATTTATTTTCACTCCCAGGTATGAATAGAACCATAAGGAGAAAGTTAAAAGTGATCTGCACCTATTCTATCATTTCAGACCATACAGTTTGTTCTGTCCCCTGCAAGGGGAAGTGGCAACTTGGCAGACCTGGAGCCACAGGAGACTCGGGGTGAAGTGCAGCCTGAAGCAGGGGGGCTAATACTTTTCAGAGCCATGGGGCACTAAAACTAATGGCTTTGTAGGGAGCCATGCATTTGCCTTTTGCGGTCCTGACACCTATTATATAGATAACATAACACATGGGAATTTTTTTGAGAAATAATTAAATATCTGGTTTAAGCTTCAGAAAACTTCAGCAGTTTAAGACATTACGAACAGATGACGTCCCTACTTTTTTTTTTTTTTATGAACTCCAGCAGCCGAAACGCTCTCCCTAACCTCAGTGACTAACCCTGCATGCACAGGAACAAACATGATCAATTGCGTGAGCAACGCTAAACACAAAAGCACTAGATATTTGACTCCTGACCTTAAAATGGCCCCAAACTACAGGGAAATGTACTCCCACTGGCAGCAAAATGACCTGGTGACAGCTCCTGTACCACAGGAGATCCTGTCCCTCCCCACAGGTTGCTCTGCCTGGAAGTCACATTCTGAACCATGACCCTAAGGGTGAAATGTCGGGGACATCCTGCTGGGCCAAACGCTTCCCATCCAGTCTGGATTTTGCCCTTTTCCTTCCCTCGGGAAGCTGTAGTGCATGTCCGGGACACTGCATAGCCATCTATTTGTAAAGTCAGGTTAAAAGACTTGCTGAGACATTACAGTTCCAGCCCTGGAACTAAAAGTCCGTAACCTAAGTTCCAGGTGCACGAAGTCATTTGCAAAGCATGGTATCGTCATCACAATAAGTTACACTGCTAAGACATGCACTAAAATATTGTGCAGTGTTATTTGAGAAATCTGCTGCAGGAAGGGAGAGAGAGAGCAGAAAATATAATTGTAATGGGAAAAGTTATGGTAAGGCAAGGGCTGAGCAAAGATCAAGCTAGACATTAAATATGACCACACTGCTTCTGTCACATATGGGATTTTTGTCAAAATGGAGTACTTTAAAAAGAAAGTCAATTGCTTTGCTGATCTTTGGATTTTCTAGGAAGGCCTCCAATTAGGCTCTAATACCGATGATAAGTCAAATTAGAAAACCTGAAAATCTCACTTTCTGGATTGCCAAATTAACAAGGGATTAACACTTTAACCTGCAAATACCCTTATTTTATCCAATAGGAGGACTGATTGTTCAGCATCTCTACAGACCCAGTCATTTATTTAGGCAGCCATAGATAAAATTAGGAATTTAACTTTAGGTACATGCATTTGAAAACGTGACATTTCTAGATGAATATCATTATCTTAAAAAATAACCAAAAAAGCTTCTTTTTTTTTTCTTCTAAAAATGAGATCACCCAATATGATGATTTGAGACATGCAAGTTCAGTTTGCTCAGAAGGAGTTCAAGTTCATAAGATGCTGGAACTAACCTGGGTCAAAATACTAGAAATTCTGTGACTATAAGAATTTTGTGGCAGGGATCAAACAAAAATAATAGCTCTACACTGTCTTTAAGTGATCTGGTCCTGTAATCGCCAATGTGTGTATATGCATTTATATAGGCTGCTGTCTTCAAAGACTGCAAAAAAATATATAAAAATAAACTAACGAAACCACCCCAAGGAGTTGTGGAACATGTGCTCCAACTTCTATTTTATCAAAGCTAGATCACAGAAACTCTGCTATGGCTTTAGGGACAAAATGTGGTAAGAAGCTATTTGCCTACTGTTAGCATTCATAATGCAGAAAATCTGTCTGCAGATTTCTCCTTCAAATTTTCTTCTAAATTTGCCTCAAAGGTTAATCTAGCCTTTTAGCAAAGCTTTACTTTTCTCATACAAACAGATGTCAGACAGTTTACACAGAGCAAGCCCAGTAAACATTGCTGTGCAGGGCTGCTAATGTGCAAAGATGTATGCTGTGTGCTTGCTGGAGCTTCAAATGCCATCACACATACGCACGTATTTCTTTTCTCTCAACGTGCACGTCCTTGGCACATTGGTCAGTCCCACCATACTGGACATCACCGTGCCTGGGTAACTGGCATTTGGCCCAGAACAAGCAGCAGGGGCCAGGTCACTGCCACAATGAACATTTTGGAAATACAAAGCATGGCAAAAAATGATACAGCCTTAACTTAGGCTATGCTGTATAGGTCAACCTGCCCTAACTTTGTTCAAAAGTTGGTTTGTCCTGCAGTTTGTTCTACAATCAAACAAGAAAGATAGCTTGAACTTGGCTTCCTGACCTTCAGAGGCCTATCTGAACCTGTGATTTATGAGAAAATCAACTGATTTTTTTTTTTCCCCCTAAATTGGCACAGATAAAACTCAAAAGCTGCCCTTCAAAAGAAGCTTTCAAATCTTGAAAGTGTGACTTCTTATGATACAGAAATATTACCTTCTTCACAGGGAAATGGCTGTTTTACAAAAAGTTTGCAGCTCTTTTTGAGATGCGGAGGCACATGCTATAGTTGCAATACATTGTTTTAAAAAATGATTGAGTCTCCTCAAAACTTGGCATAACTTTCTGTTCAGAAAAAGGAAAAAAGAAAAAAACACACCAAAAAGAAACCCCAACTAAAAAAACCCTGGTAACTATCTGCTTAAATTTACTTAAAATTAGTCTTAAACACATGGTTAAAATTAAGCAAGTACTTTACTTGTTTCCCTGATCAAATATGTAAGTGCATTGACAAACTGCTGCCTTAGGGAAGCAGAGTGCAGAGTCTTCTGCACAGGACAGTTAAAGGTAAATCAATTAAACCACAAACAATGAATGCCCATAGGTCATTAAAGGCTGCTATACTGCTAGCTGGGTTTTCACTTCAGCCACCGGTGGCTGAGAGCATGCTTGGCCAGCTGATTAGAAGATCACATTTTTTTTCCAAGTAGGGACTGTTGGAGGTTGGAGGTGGTGTTTCAAAACAGTAATCTTTCTTTTGGTGTTCAGTGCATGTTGTGGGAAGCACTGTGTCTACAAATTAATGAAGTTTTTATTCTCAGCAGAGGAAAAAATCTTTGCCAATCCAAAGCATGGGTAAGAGAAGGGGAGTAAATTAAAAGTACTGCAGTGTCACAGTCAATATACATACAGCCTTGCATTTGGTTTTTTTTTTTTTGTTTTATCTTGTGGAAAATCAGAAGTACCTTCTGTCCCCTTACTCTGGCTTTCTGGGCTAAGACATAACTGGAGTTGCAGCTTTGGGACTATTGCCATAAGTCACATCCCACCCAGAGGTGATGCTTTCAAGGGCACCTGTCCTGGTCTGCATCTCCCCAGCATTTAGAAAGAACCAGCACATTTTCTGCACTCAGAAGGTCTCATAGAATGAATTACCATTGACAGTGGAAGACTGGTTGGGTGTTTGATAGTTCCTGTCATTTAAACTAATTTTTGTCGTAGATGAACATTTAACAAAAAAGCATATCTAACACCTGGGACCAGCTCATTTGAAAGGGCAGTTCTTTTTCCTTCTCCTTCCCCGTTGCCATGGTTGCCATCACAGCAAGACTTAGACTCAGACACAAAATCTCTCGTGTGAGAGAAAAGCTATGAAAACTCCTGAGGTTTGAAACTCACTCCAACCCAGTCCATATCATTCCCAGCACGCTGATCTTTTGGGGATGTCAGAGGGCTCCTTTATCACTAGCTCAGAGAGGAATTAGCAGGAAATTGTGCAGGGGACATGAGGGGATCTGGAGGCTTCTCCAGGGCTCCTCCACCAATGAGGACCCCAAACCTGCCTCCTGCAGGAATTAAGGGCCATCGCCAGTCTCACCGCTTTCTACTCCAGACGCAAGGTGCAATTCTTTAACCTGGCAACTCTGCATCAGTGCAGAGTGTCATTTAAGAAAAATTCTCAGACTCCACTAACAAGAAAAAAGCAAATAAAAAAGCTTTTTACTGCACAGACCGTTCTTTCTCTGGGGAGAACTGAAGAGAAGCCGCAAGCCATACATGCAATTCTTAGCTACACTGCTTAACATGATAAAGGAAGGCAACCAGACACTAAATGGAGCAGAGATTTTATTAAAACAAAAGGGTTTGAACATAGTTTTAGCTATAGAAGTAGTTGCTGTGTTAATTTCTGGACAAATGTACACTTTTTTTCCGGTACTTTGATTTTTTACCACTATTTAAAGCCTAAATTCTCTTTTCTTCCTTTTTTTTTTTTTTAACAAAATGAGCATGTAAGTCAAAATAAATATCTAAATCTGCTTATGACACAGTGCAAATGGCTTCTCTCTTCCCCACTGCATGCTCCAAATGGTGATACCAGAATGCTATGTGATACCTAAGGTGAGGCAAGGGAAAGTAAAACATTGACTAATCCCAATAACTCCTGCCTTTCAATGCTCAGCTGAATTCTCAATAGAGGAAACTTGCCTTGATGACTATAACTTACCTCTTCTCGATGTTCTTCTCCAGAGCGCTGAATATACCACCTAATAGAGGCTTGCTGGGACTTAGGAATACATTCCAGAAAAGTTGAATTAAATTCAATGCCAAAAATCACCTTTTCATCAGCAGTTTCATGACTAATGCCTGGAAAGCAAACATGGTACAGGAGATTAACCCTGACCTGGTTTTTAAAGCAATGGGAAAATAGCCTGATTCAGAACAGATGCTATAGGAGTGAGTGAATTATAAAAAAAGCAAAAGGAAACTTAACTTTTAGCTTAAACTATAACTATAAGGATTTAGAGGCGGCTGCTAACCTTCCTTCAGTGCAACTGGTTTTTAAGGAGGTCAATAAAATCTGTATCGCGAGCTTGCTCTATTTTAAAGTTGAGGCTTTTACCTTTGAGGAATTGAAAATCTGACCTGCATTTTTCCTTTAAGTAATGCAACTACTAAACCTGAACTAAAGCTGCTAAAGGTAGATTATACACTCTGGTTTGTTCATCCCAAACACTTTAAAGGAGTCACTGGGATAAAGTAAACTGAAGTTTACCTTCCTTCAGTATAATTTGAAATGTTCTGTAGTATGTTTCAGACCAAACGCTGACAGAGCCATGAGCAGATCTGGGCTCCTTTCTTGGCCTTCTGTAAACCCGAGCAAGTAATTTCTAATCTCTGCATCTGCATTTCCCTTTCCAGTCTGTCTTATCTGTGTCTTATCTGCCTCACTATCAGACTAAAGCTGTTTCTTATGCCCTGCCAATAACAGAAAGGAAGGTGAAAGCAGTGGTGTCTCCTAAATCAAAAGTTAGCTCAACAGCAAAATGAATGCAGCTTTGGATTGTTTCTTCAATATAATGAGTACCTATATGAGATCTATAGAAATTCAAGCTCTCCATATTAAATGCTTTTCTTTTATTTCACTGTGCCACTGAGATTTCATCAGAGCCAAACAACTTCACGCAGCCAATGAAGTCTCTGGGAGGGAATCTCACACAGTGGAGCACTGAATTTAAATAGGTTTTGGGGCCATAATGTTATTAATTATCGCAAATGGCATAAATAAGCCAAAAGCCTGGAGTGGCACAGGTCAGCTTCATGGTTTTATGGCACACAGGGGTCATCCCCAGCTGGATAAAATTTCAATCGGTGGTGCTACATCAGGGCAAAGGATTAATACCACTTTTTCTGCTAAGTCGTTTTACATTTGTCTAGTAAAGCCAACTCTTCCAGTATCTCTTTATCCTTCCAGGAAAATGTGACATTGTCGGCCTTTCTGCTAGGGTTTCTATAACCTTGAGCTTTGCACAGTCTCAGATACCACTATTTGGAGAGCCATGCTAAGCAGCAAGCGGGGAATTTCTGGCCCTTTGGGAACGAACAGGAGTTTTGTCGCTGACTTTAATGGAAATGAGATTTTACCCTGACTTTTTAACTACGTCTGCAAGCACACATGTACAGTCAGAGCCCTCTGTATTGTGCAACAGACTTAAGTCTTTGATCCTGTGGCAAGCAGCTCTGATTTCTGCAGTGACTCCCGCCGAGATCTGCGGCAGGCATCCAGCACCACAGCGGCATGAAAATAACCAGAGATCAATGGAAAGTGGTGGCTCGTCCCAAATCAAATGTTCAGCACAGCAATACAATCAATACTGTTTTGACTGGGTTGTTCACTTTAATAAGTGGCTAAAAGAGCCCCAGACAAACCCAAGCTTGGTTTTGAATGCTTTTCATTTATTTTACGCTGCCGCAGAGATTGCCGCGCAACCGCAGGATTTCATCCTGACAGTGCTCACTGTAAGAGAAGCGCTGCCGTTGCCAAAGGAGTAAGCCAGACCCTTTGGCATCTGAAAAGAGGGTGTGGGAAAGGGAGGGGGGAGCCGACAGGGAGAGGGGGGGTAGGCTCTTGTTAATAACAGGAGTATTTAAGTAGCTGCAGGGAGGGGAAGGGGCTGGTTTGGCAGCTGGAGCTGGGCTTTGGGACTCGTGTCAAGTGTATGCAGCGGAAGGGGAGAAGATGGCACGTTCCCCATTCACCCCTGCGGGTTTCCTCGCGGGATTATCTCCCCTGGTTCTGGATGAACAGTGGTCCTGGTAGCTACTTGTAGGGATGTGTGTGATTTTGCATCACGGGCACGTTTTCCTTCCCTGGGTGAGTGCTGGGGAGCATCGCCTGTAAGGGATGCGAGAGTGCTCTCCCATGCTCCTTATCAGTCCCACCTCCCCAAATTTAACTGTGGGAAGGGTAACGTATATGAAGTGTGGGAAAGGCAACTCAACTGTTTTAACAGTGTTACTCTGTTGGGCTTAGCAGGTTTTTGCAGACAGATGAAGACCCTAACATCAAACTCTTTTGTCAAAGTGACTAAAGAACAAGAAAGGTGCAAAATACTTACTATCTTCCACATCCCAGCATTGTGCAACGGGGTCTCCATATTTGACATCTTGCCTTCTGGCTCGCCTATGGGAAGAGCATGCAAACTTGTAACACTTCAGGCATAATTGCTGGAATTCAACAACAAAATACAGAGGAGCTCAGCAGATGTGGACTCGCATTGCTCCCACCCTACTGCTGACAATTACGGTCTTAACTAAAACCAGCCTCACCCTCAAAGCAGCGTGTGGCCTAGAGAGATTTGTACAATTGACATCAAGAGAAGGGCCTGTGATTTGGGAAACCACTGGGAGGGGAAAGAGAAAAAGCGAAAGAAAAAAAATCTGCCTAGAATGAAGAGCATGTAATACAGTGACAGAAAGAGCATCTAAACCTGCTTTAGAAGCACGGGGCATGGGTCTCCTGGTCGGGTGGACTGTCTTGCAAATATCTAAAAACATCCTTAATGTTGTATGTCATGGAAAAGATCCAAGGTTCAACAGTTGGTATTCAAAATTGAGCTCAGGATCAGCCCAAGGTAATACTGACTAGTAAACCAATCATTAAAATGAAGGGAGAAAAGCATATGTTTTAGTTTGGTAACAAACAATTGACAAATCTGATTATCTTTCATCTTTATGAACAGAAAAAATGCTTGAGACAACGGTCTGAGATGATCTGCTCCCTTCCACAACTACCTTGCCTGCTAGTGTATGGGTATGTTACTTAAAGTCACTGTGATTTAGTGTAATTTCAGTGTAATAGCATTAAAAAAAAAAGAAAAAAAGCAAATTCTTCCTCTGTGGATGATTGCGTTTACCTCCCAAGAGCTACAATAAAAAGTTGCATTTTAATTTTTCAGTAGAAGAATTGGAGACCCAGGGAGGAACTGGTTCCTCCCTCATGGCCACACTGGAGATAACAGGAATGGGACATCCTATGTGCAGAGCAATGTCTTGGCAGAAGAGCAGCTTCCTGAGGCCGAGCTGTCCACTGTGGTAAAAGCTGTAGACATGCTGGAAGCACAGGCTGCTACACAGAAGAAAAATATTCCAGTAACTGATCTACTGGAGGATTCCCAAGGCCAGTCACCCATCCCTTGTTTTGGAGCCACAGACTTTTGGCCTTCCCACCAAATTGCACATCTGTTAAAAAGCATGGACCATCAATCTCCATGTCCCAGCCCACCTCAGGCTTCAGCAAACCTCATGTGTCACTAACTTTGCAGTGAGCCTGAACACTTGCTTTTCTCCTTTCATTTATGCTTCTCTGAACTTAGTTTGCTTTGGCTTTGTAAAGTTCCTTGACACCATGACACGATAACCTATGAGTCATTAACTTCAATGGTTTGTCTAATTGCTCAGGTTCCAGCCCTGCAACTGCTAAGGTAGCAAGTCTCGTTCCAGAGCCTGAGCTCAGACTGCAACCTCTGACCCTCACTGCAAGAATTACTGTCAGGAAGGCTTTGTCCAATGGGGAATGAAGAGGCTGTGAAGGACCCTGGCTCAGAGAGCGAGTTCAGAGCTCCAGCTAAATCAGACAAAAACTCCAGGAGACACATCCAGCAACTTAGGTACTGCACTGCTAGAGCCTGCAGCATACTCTCCCTCCACGCAGATTCATGCTGCTGGCCTAGCTGGTGAGTACAGGTTCAGAAGAAGCTTCTCTCGCTGTGGAAAAACTGCTCCCGACGTGGTCAAATCACAGTACTTAAATCTCTGTCTCCCTCTCATGGCTAGACCACAAACACAATTGCTGAGAGTAACACTTTTTGAGTCAAGATCTAAGTTAGTAAAATCAGACAGGAGAAGCTTGTTCATTTAGATCAGGGAATTAAATGTATTTCATTATTGACCACTCTGGGATACTATGTTAAACTCCACTTTATAACTGTGGTGGTGCCCTATGCAAAAGGCAAAAGCTTAAGAGACGCTCTTGCACCTCGGGCAGAATCAGCCACAATCTGGACCTCCATCTGAGCATCTCATGCTTTAAAGCATTCAGCATGAAAATGGAAAGTGATGGATTTATGACATTAGCTGCAGTAGCCGACTTACTGTCGCACACACTTAAACAAAGCTACATTGTCTTCACAGCTCTTTGAGCAGAATGTGAAACACCAGCAGAGTATGATCAAATTTTAAGGCAAATGACATGCTAAGTAAAAAGGCAACACGTTCTGATTGGGAACCTCTAAAATTCTTGCAAGCAGCAAGATCTTTTACAGCACGTTGTATTTTTTTTCTTACCGTTTAGAAGTGGGGGCATATCTGGAACATGAGTTTCCATCCCAGGCACAGTATGGGTCTCTGGCAAGGCAGCAGTCTGCGCAAGCCTTCCCATACGTGTGACATCTGTGCAGAGAGAGCTGAACCAATCCATCCCTGGAACCAATGTACAATTGTTGCTGCAAATCAGGCAAAGCGAATGAATTAGGAACGTTCTCTAAGTAGCCCGTTTAAAAAGTTCCCCTCTTCAGTGCCACACTTGCAGACTTTCAACATTATCCCAGATTTTACAAAACGAGGGAGAATTCCTCCTTTACCATGCAATGTTTCTCAGGGCTCAGTGTGAACTGGCTAGTCCCCACCAACCCCTGACAACACAGCAGAGAGGAAAGGGGACTGCAGTCCTGGAAAGACACCAGCACTCAACACCCTTACACCTTTAGATATGTGCTGTAATAAAAAATCAGAAGCAAACCATGGAAAGAATGGTTTAATAACACATTTAAAAACAAGTGGCTGGATAGCCGGTGACGTTAAGAATCTGGGAACGAGGGAAGTGTGAATAAAACTTCATCTTCTGCTTCTGATCCTTAGGTAAGGTGGGGATAATATTACTCCCCTCTCCCCAACGTGCGAGTAGATTGCCTGTTGAGACAAGGGTGGTCCAAGTGCTTGCTGTTGAGCCAGAGCTGGCTTGTGCAATACTTCCAGCTGGCCTGCCACCTTTTTTCGGGGGAGATGGGACCCAGCTGTGCTGTGCGTGCCTGAACGGCGAAATACCTCCTCCCATGTGAGGGAAGCGTGTTGTGCCAGAGCTGCTCTGGCCACTTCTGTGGGACAGGGAGGGATGGCTCTGGTGTCACGCTGCCTCCTGAACGTGCACGTAGCCATCATAGAGATCGGAACTGCCATAAAACCGTTTCCATCAGGAGATTCCCAACTGGAACCGGCTCCTGTGACTGCCAGGATTGGACCACCCAGACTTAGACTGCAATTTTAGAGGAGGGGGACTGGTTTTCAGTCTGTGTGCACACAAATTTTAGTGCAATGAGGCCCTGATCTCTCTTGACTACTAATAAAAATAACAACAATAATAGTAATAATAATTTAATACTGGATTGTAAAGAGACAAGTATTTCTAGTGTACGTAAAATGAATGTGCATTGACTTCATTCACAAATCCCACTACCATATGACTAAATATTTGTTTCCACGAATAATTACCAGCTTGGGTACACAAATTACTGTTTGTAAGCAAATGTGAACTAGGCAGGCAAACAAGTTCAAACATATCTCCTTCTTTCCAGATACATTTTAAGAGTCACCCATGGAAAGCTTGGCCAGTAACGGGCGACACCTGAAAATAACAAGCTAAATGTTCAGTGTACCATATACCCTGCAGTAATTGAACGAGCTTGTGATTACCTGCTTCTGAGAAATCTCCATAGTCGAGATAAACGAAGGGTGCTGAAAAACGAATTAGTAAGGTGCGTTAGTTTACACATTCCCCGTTCTTAATGAAAAAGAGAACAGAACTTAACATACAAAAAGTAAATCACAGATCCATTTGCTTGGTTTAAACAAACATTAAAAACAAAAAAAACCCACAACCCAGAAATGACTAAATTCATGCTTCCAAAAATACCTCCCATAATTTTTCCCTGCTGCTTATGAGGCAACTGACTTTAATTCTTAGAGTTTGCAATCTATCCCATCCTGGAGACGGGCAATGAGCCTTCACATCAACTTAAGTTCTTATTAAGCACTATTTGAAAGGCTTAGATGACATTTAAGGGATACAAAGGGAGATCCTCTGCATCAGGATATATTTCACTGCTATGAGAGACAGTGAAATTTTTGCTAGTGACTGATATAAGAACAGGACAGAGCTCAGAGTATTATCTGTTGCCTAATAGAAGACGGTTAACCTAAGCCTATTGTTTAATGTTAATGCAGTTTGAGGAAATAAGGGATGTTTTTTCAGCCCTTCACCCCCTTCAATTTTCTGGATTCAAAAACATAGAAGTAACAGTTATAAATGTTACCAATAAAAACATGAAGGAATGTCTGCTGAGCATGAAAAAGAAATAACCTTCTTTTTGTTTTAAATATGATATGTTACATTTGCCCTTGACGTTATGTCTTAAGAATGCAGCAAATTGGTGCACATACTGAAACTGCTGATTACTTGGCAGGCCACTGAGTAATCTTGACATTTTTAAAGTGATATTTACAATTGGCGTCCAAGACAGTGGGAAGAAGGTATGGAGATCCTTTAAATAAAAGTTCCATCATACACATGACGTACCAAAAGGCATATGGAGAAATATAGTCTTCGAAATAATTATTAAAGATCCTGTCCTTACACTTGAAAAACACTGCCTCTAAGTTGCAAATTCATTTACGTAGTATGGGCAGAAATTCTGGCTAAGACCTCGTACAGCACAAAGAAGAGAGGATGTGTGAGAAAGCAATCAAAATGCCACAGATGCAGATAAAATTTGATGAAAAAGCAAGGTGGAAAATGAAGAAGAGCTATATACAAAGTGAGAAAAAAGCAAAATAAGAATGCAAAGAATGAAGAAGAAACTACTAAATGGAAAAGAAAATCAGTAGGGAAGACACAGGTCTCCGTTTTCCTACTGTAATGATATGTTGACATCAGCTCCCTCATCAGCAATGAGGTTAATCAGAAATTGTGACTGTGCAACAGAAAGGAGGTTTGGGCTTTTTATAGGTTTAACTTATGAAGAAGTCATTGGTGTTAGCAGGGGTCTGGTTAGTTTTCTTGTTTATCATTCAGCCAGAATAATCAAATCAAAATGGTCAAAAACGTTGAGCCAGCCTTCACCAACAAAATTAAAACACATTGATAATCAAAACTAACTTTTTTTTGTTTTCTTTATGTTTACAATTCTGAAAGTTGTTAAAGATTTCTCTGCATCTGTGGAATTTTGTTTGTTTGTTTAAAAAAAATATATAATTGTACTAAGAATAGTCCCCAAACTGAGATAATAGAATAATTGGCATTAAAAATAAAATACTACTACTAAAAAAAAAAAATTGGGCTCACAATAAGATTTCAAACCAGAACAAGGCAGGATAAATGAGACTTCCTATGAGTTTGAAAAATCATGGTCTGTTTGGTTCTGGACTTTTTTCAATTCACTTACCCAAAGAATACCAAGGCATTAAAAAATTTACATAGTGTCCCTCTGGAAACTTGAACTAGTTCCAGTAAACAAACAACCAGACAGACAAAGCCAGTTTGGGCTTTAAAGTCCCCTGAATAATATTTAATTGATGTTGTGGCTGCTAATGCTTACCTTGAATATCTGCAGCTCTTCCAGGACCACCTCCTCCTTAGTCCACTTCTCCTTTGTGATACTCACAACTTTTAAGACTGTGCCTATGTCTGAAACAAACATTCATCATGTAAAACCCACAGTTATGTTTCAGTACATATGTGCTACTCCATTTCTTATTTCATAGCAACTTGATCTCAAATTCTTTTTTTTTTTTTTAAACAAGTGATACTGTAAACTTAGGTTACAAAGAAAAATTTAAAACTAAAGACTTGGCCCTGAAGATACAGCTATTGCAAAGATGTAGCCTTCAAACAACATCTATCCCTATCTGCATCTATTGCTACCTACGTAGCTCTGTACAATATATTTATGGTTTTACTGTATGGCTGAGCCAACACTATTGTAAGGCTGCTCCTGGCAAGGATGGTCTAACTGTAACTCTCCTCTACACAAACACAAACACACAAAGAAAGACAGGCAAGCACATTAATTGGGGTCCATCTGACCCCAAAGAGATCCAGCTTAGGGGATTAAATTGGCAGAAAATTATTTCCTCTTTTTTATAGAATTAATTTTCATCCAGTATAGCACATTAATCTGAAGTAGGTTTCATTTTAACGTGGGGAGTTAAGCAATGTATTTTTTTCATTTCTCTTTTAATTTTAGGGACATTTTTGAACAAAATCTCCATTCAACATCAAAATCTTTACTTAATCATTACAGAAATTACTTATTTGGAGTTATCTGGAGAGTTTTTTAAAGTTAAATCTATTCATCAATTCACCTGAATTCCTGCTTGGTGAAAAAAAAATAGCTTCTCATTTCATCTCAGACCATTACACACTGGTGAATCTTGAATGGCCTTAAAAAGGAGCCTCAAAACTGCTCTGGGAAAGTGGGCTGGGTGCTGGGATGGGCAGTGTGGAAATAACACAGCACAACTTAGTCCTAAACACGATGCACAGTATTGAAATGATGAAAAATAATCCATTATAATGGAAAGAATGAGATTTTCATTCTTGTTTTCCCAAACTACTAAAGATCATATTACCAATAACACCAATCAAAGCCAAAAGTTTTTCAGTTTGCCTTTAGTATTAGAGCTTTTGTTTGTTTGTTTGTTTGCCAAAGCCTGCATGTGTACAAGCTGGTTGCATAGATTCAAACATACAATACGCTTCTGATCTTCTTCTGCTCAAAATCTCCCGGGTTACTTGGTATATCTGTGTTCGGCTTCCCTATATAATATTTGAAATTTTATCTTTCGAGTTTATTTTTTTCCATAGGACAAGTTTAGAAGACAAAATAGTACAAAAACATGTGCTTCTGGAAAAGGAAACACTTTTCAGGGAAGGCATTGCAGATAAATATGTATCTGCGTATTATGGAGTGCCACCTAGCGACTGCATGGTACATGCTGGCCTTGACACCTCTAAACCTGATGGTTTACTCGGAAAGAATTATCATTGGTATGGGGCAGTAACAGTTAACCTGGGAGTTTTCAAGTTGCTCGTCTCTCAATATAATTTTATTCCTATGACAAATTTTATAGTGGAGTATAGCAAACATTTTAAAACAATCTCTGTAGCCACTAAAATAATATTTTGTACATTTTAACTAGTGAACACATTTTCTCAGACAGCTAAGTTTTAAGTTACTTTTTCTCACTATTATCAGAAGAAAAGTAAGTTTTGGTGAGTACTCCCAAGTCCAAGGCATCTCACAGCTTGGGAATGTGTTTCCTTTCCTTCTCTGTTGACTATATTAAAGATTGCATTCAGAAAGAAACAAAGATTTTCCATCATCACGGCTAAAGCTTATTCCCAGATTTCTCAGGCAGCAGGGGAGAAAACTGCACTTTAATCTTCTTTTTTTTTAATGAAACTATGCTTTTCTCTCTGACACCACTGTACTTGACTTGTGGGGATCATAGAGGGACTCTCACACTGTGTTTTTTTGGAAGACAAGAGTTGCAAGAGGGATTGAGCTGAGAGACATAAATGGTCCAAGAAAGAGGCTATCTCTGGACTTGCATGTGTCATAACACAGCTAGGAAGCTCTTGAAGGCTGAGATAACCCGCACTTATAAGAGGCAATGCTCTGTGACAATTCACTCCTTTGCCCAAATCGCTTCAGAATATCCATACTTATCAAACTACATTATGTGACACCAAATTTGTTTATAGGCTAGACAAAATGCTGTGCAACCCAACAGCACTGGGGTAGGATTCAAACAGAAACCTTAATTTCCCTGCAGCTCAAGGCAGTAGCTCATCCATTGCCCTTGGGTAACCCTTTTCACCTCCGTGTACCTTAGTTTCACCTGCTGTGAGAGGGGATAATGGCAATGACCTCTTTATTGAAGCATTCGGATCCACCAGTAAGAAGTGCTTTATAAGACTTATTACTAGTGAGAGAACATCAAACTGTGAATTAAGAACATGAAATTCCAGCAGAGTAAGATGGTATATTACTACTTCAGAAATGTTATGAATAGGTATGTTAATATTTCTTAGCATACCATGCTGTCAGGTGATTCATCCAATTTAATTACTATGGTAAAACTAGACTTGTTCCTTCAGGCATATAAGTATCATAAAAAATGTAAATAGATACATAATTATCCATAGAAAACCTGTAAAGCAGGTTTCTTCCCAGACAGAGTAGTTTAACCTCTCTCTGTTCAATCCTGGTCCTCTTGTTTGGAGCTATTCATGTTGCTAAGTAATATCTTTCAAAGTATTTAAGTGGAATTGTTGCTTTAGGTTCAATTTTAAATCTTTCTTAGCTGTTCAATGTCACATGAGATTTAACGCAGAAGTACCATGTCACTACTCATAATGGGAAGTACTCTTTGAAGTTATTAAGGTTCTTTTTTTTTCTTTTAATTGGCTATTGATGTGCTGCCAGCAGGAATTGGAGCCAGACTACCATGTAATGTACAGACGGGTACTGAATGATACTCAGAGGTTAAGAAAGTCCAGGTACTCTGACCGTTAACTGGTTTATGATCCAGGGTCCAGGAGGCCAAAATCCCAATAGCAATCACTTGAGCTGACAAATTAATCTAATCTTAGCATTTGCATGAAGACCTGGCACAGAATCAGGAGCATCTAAACACTTCCTGAAGCTGCATGCATAGGAAAAAGATGTTAGCCAACAGATTTATTCAGGACCTGGTGGAGTAAAAGTGTTCTTAAAGGATGTGGTTTGTGCAGATTGACAGTGGAAGTCCTCTCTCATACCTGTTCCTAGGAAAATAACATCATATTGCCCATCCTCTGCCATGACGTGATCCACCACAATCTGAGTCAGACGATAGTCCACGTTGATTCGAGTGAATACGGGTGCTCCCGTCACTGGGTAAACGGATTTGTACATCAGTGGATGGCGTTTAATAAAGCTAATGACTTCATCGGGAAAGTCTCTGGTAGACTTTATGAGTGGATCATAGGTTTTGCTTGGACACTGAATGAAAGAGAGAGAAAAAGATGATGAGGAATGTTAGGATAAAGGTACAAGTAATCTGCAGAGGAATATTAGGAAAGAAGTACAAGTAATCTGCAGATTTCTCGGTGTAGCAGGAAACCTGCCTGGTCCAGATTAGCTATATCGGTTTGTAAAGCACATTTGTCATTGGTTGGCAATTTGATTTACAATTGAAAAAGCTCAGTGTTGATTTGAAAGCGTGGGAGCATAATGGCGGTGTGTCCTCTGGTTCTTCAAAGGGTCATTTTCTCCCTCATTTCTCCACTCTCTCCTCTTCTCTTTTCATTTTAACCTCTACTCAAAAGCTCTTCCCCTTCATCTTCAGTTTCCTTTATCCTGCTTCCACGTATTCTCCTTTATCTTTTAAAACTTGTTAGTTTGTTTCATCTCTCATTTGTATTACTGCTCACAATTATAAATCCTCCGTTCCTTAGTTATATGCCCACACCTGCAAGTACCCATAGATATATGCAAGCTTTGAAGAAAAATTGTTACAGACTTTTCTTTTTTCTCAGTCAGAGGTTTTGATAACCTAAGTTAAAACTTAGAGAGGGGATGAAGTTTCTTAGCTTCCTTAAGATACTCAGGAAAAGAAGACAGCATTAGAAAAGAGAAGTTCTCTAATTCATGTTGGATAAAATGCAAATTAATTAATATTTATTGCATTAACATATCTGTAAACACAAACAACTAAAAGCTACACAAGTTTTTTGAGTTTTATTGCCAAACGGTCTTTAAGACCATGACTTTAATATTCATACCACTACCAGCAATAATGAAAATACATTATTAATATTAACATGCAAGCAGCATATTCAGTACTGGTTTGCACTTCGAATTTTTTAATCATACATTGGAGCCAGCAAAATTTAGACATAAACAATCTAATAATATATGAAAATACCTAGTTTTTCCTTAAATATTTAGAAACGGCTTGTATGTAATACCATAATGTCATCAGTGTAGGCCCCTTTGGAAATTTGGTCTCATGAATAAATCACAAATTAAATCTATATTCAAGTAGAAATCAAGTTTTCTGTGAGAATACTTGTGAAGACAGTAAGAAATTAGGTTTCTCAGTGATTTTTCTCATCCCAAAGAAAGCAGCACTTGATCACCATTACTTCATTTTTTGAAAGCACTGCTTTAAAACCGGAGAAATTCTCATGATGGGCTCAGGCCATCTGCAACGAATTTCACCTCTGTGTTCCCTGCCTCACTCACAGGCGCCTTATCACATTGGGTATTTTACAGAGACAAGGAAATCAAGTCTGGGGTGAAGGAGACCTGTCATGCTGTCTAGCTGTCATTTCAAGGCACAGGTACCAAGATGCAGTTAAATGGGCTACATGCTGAACAAACTAGTGCAGGTATCGGTGTAACAGCCTTTCAACAGCAAGTCTAGAGTGCCCTCCGGTGGCTACCATGAGATAACCTCAAGTATTTAAAATGCAGGATCTTCTCACAGATCAAAGTTTTTCTGCTTTTTGTATTTCTTCTTCTCTTACCGAGGCTGTTTCTGTCCTGTTGATGCAGTGAGCCAGAATTGGGCAAGACCCTTATCAGCATACCCCGATGTTAAACTAATGGCTTGCTTTGTCTTGACAGATTCGCTCAGGGTTACTGTGGCAGAAGGCCGCTAATAAATGCTTTAACGCTGTTCATTTTTCCAGACTGAAACACCCACATCTATCTTTTCCCTGTATACGGCCTGCAATCAGAGGCCATAACTGTGCAGTGAATGGGACATCCTATGCCTCTTGTTTAATTTTATTCTAATAAAGGCAGATTCTCCACATGCCAGATGATCCCTGTAGCTCCTTATTTCTCAGAAGTGAGAAATTATCATCTTACTCATCCACATAGCTGAAACTCCTGCCCAGGCCCATGGCTCAGCTGCTGCAGCATCCTTTTCTCTGGCTTTGAACAGCACAGTCTCATCCTCTTCTGTTCCAGACCACTGCTGCAATGATCACTCCCTCAGACTCTTCCCCAGTGTCACTCACTTGCTGTTGGGGTTGGTTCCCGCCCCTGTTCGACCCATACTGACAAACTAATCAATTCAGTTGTTTCTTTGGCTTACACAAAGTAAGTTTGCCCTCACACATCTTGCTTGAAGACCATCCACAAACCTACCTCTTCAACCTCCTTCAAATCTTTCTTTTCTATGCCATGCCTTTTGGGGTGAGCCCAGGAACATACTTGCAAGGTCAGTCATGTTGGTGACCCACTGTGTCTCATGCTCACCTATCTCTGCTTTCCTTCCCATGGTTGATTTTATCTCTTTTCCATTGCTTGTTTTACACTTAGTCTCTAATCCGAGCCTGAGAAAGCTTCTTTTTTGAAACTGGAGGCATCTAGATGTGTTACTGGGGCACTACAAATCCTGGACAATAATAAGCAACTGGAAATGCTATTCCAGTTGGTGACATCCTTTTACATATAAACTGTTGGCTGCTTCTTTCTTAACACTATTTCTAACTAAGTAATCCCTGTGTTTCCTGCCAGGTGGAGCCATAACACAGTCTGTGAAGAAAGAGATGTGATTAAATAATGCCTTTGTAGTCTGCCAGGAGAAAGTTAAGATTTGCGGTGAAGTTGCTCTACAATCCTCCTTCATGGCTAATTGCAACAGAGAAGACTTTAGTTCACATTCCCAAATACCCAGTTTGACACATGTTCAATCTATGGTGCCAGTTAAGGGCTTGTGGTTAGGATTTGTTCCACTATGTAAGGTTTGGCATTATCCAAAACAGTTGCATTAGGAACAACACACACAGTGCCAAGGGCTGAGCGTGTCCCTCCTCCATTGCTGGCAAACTCCCTTCTTACGGGAGCCACAACTTCAGCCACTAGCAGCGAATCTGTCCCCATGGGCTCAGGACCAGCATGGACGTTTTTCTTCTTTGGCTTTCCACTTCCCCTTCTCTGCCTGGGCCGAGGGGTGCACACAGCTAAAAAGGGAATGTAGCCTCCTCACAGTGGGTGCAGGTATTGCGTACCCATGCCTAAGGATGAATTCTCCAGGCAGTAAATACAGCTAATACAACGCAGAATTATGTCATTATATACAGTTCTACATGAACATGTGCCCGTATAAATACCCTAAATGCAAAGACAATGGCAACTAGTTGAACAAAAATTTCTGACTGAGGATAACATTTTCAGAAATATCAGAGATGATTACCTGTGTATTCAGAAACACAACAGGACAGTGAAGCACAGACCAGCTGATGGTCTACATCCACATCTACAGCCACATCTGAAATGCCTGTTGGAGGCAGTTCCTGGCCTACCTTAGACCCCAAACACTGCCACAGCATTGCCTGGGAAGGTACCAGTTGGAGCATGCATAAACTGTGGCAAAGCCTGTACTAGCATTAAACAGTGACTCTGGGTCTGCACTTGAACCCGACTTCTGCTTTTATTTAGCAGAGATGTAGCCTGAGTGAATTAAAAGACTGCAACCTTTTTCTAGTCCTTGCTTAGATTTATTTTTATGGCTATTTAGAGACCTAAATGATTTTGTGTAAAAGTGCCACTTGCTTAGCATTGTTTCAATCCGTAAGAGTTAAGGCTGTGCATCCTTATCTTCATAAAGGCACTGAAATTGTTTACTGAAAATAGGGCTTAGGCTCCTGAATCACCTAATTGATTATGAAAATTTCTCCATGGACAGTAAACCTGTGCCAATTTGCATTAAGATATATTCCATGACATATTCAGTCATTTTGTTTCAATATACAGTTTTAATGTACGGCTGTGAAAGAACTGACGAGAGTTCTGTGGTAACTGCTCAAAGGACATCCCTTGAAAATATTTAGTATACTTATATACTTATACTTAGTATAAGTAAAAAAGAAGAAGAGGAAAGTCATATTGAAAAAATAGTTCAGTTGGAAACATATATTGCAGTGAGTTATCCCTAGGGGTTTCACGCTAGCATTTCTGTAAGAACTTCACCCTCTGGCTTGCTGAGTATGATCTCCTACATTTTATTTTCTGCTGTGCTTTCAAAAATTAAAGTCTTTGCAAGGTTATACCATTGAGGTGGGCTGTAGCAACTTGATTTTTGAAGATAGCAATGCCAGTCGAATAACTTCACAAAGAAATACATGTTTTTGTATTATATAGCAAAAGAGACTACAGAAAAGGTGTGACAAAAAACCAAGACAATTTAGATTTTAGACTTTGTGGTAAAGAAATAAAGTGAACCATAATACAGAAGAAAAGATTCAGACAGCAGAATAACTACACAGAAACCAAATCACATGCACACTTGCTACACGGGCAGTACTTCAGGAATGAATGTGTCTCCTTACCTTTGGAACAACCAAAGGCTTAGTCTTTGCCACTTATACCAGAATCAGACCTCAAAAACCCTACTGATTTAAAAAACATGTTTATCTTTGCAGGGGCTGTTTGTTGGAATCCATAGATAGAAAAACACATGCTTTAATTGCCTATGGATCAAAATTTTGCATCAATTTATTCTATATAGGACAAGATATAAATTCAGCTCCTCACTTCCATGCAGTAACTCTCTTCCCCCTCACTGAGTATTAGAGGTTGATTTTCCCTTATATGTGCATTTTCTGTGGCTCATGCTCTCACTTGCTACTCTGAGTCACAGTCCATATCTTCTGGAAATTTGCCGATTGCTCACCTATTCACAGCTCAATCCCAGAAGTCCATTTCTATGTGAAAAATGGCAGTAGCCCCACAGGTCCCAAAGGTGTCCTAGATGTTTGCCAAAAATGCATCAACAGAGGAAGATGAGAGCAATGACATCACTTACTAAAAAACACTAGGATAAAATGTCTACCAATACAGAACTATAAAGTTGTTACAGTAATCCCAAAGGCCCAAACCCTACCATGCATCATATAGGGAAATCTCTGCCAGTTTGCGCAGCTTATTTACTAGAAACAAGGATGAAGGGTCTGATCCAAAGATCCGCTTGAGTCAACAAGCTTTTCAGTGGGCTTTGGATCCCATCCTAAGACAGCATGACCACCAAGAACAGCTGGGCAGGTGTGACCCTGTTATGCTTGGCCAAGGGAGCTATTTCCAGAGGCATCACTCACTGTGGCATGATGGATGGAACAGGGGAATGAAAAAATCATTTTGGCCACCCCTTGGCAAAGTCCTCAGGCAGCTGTTTAAAGCTGTGTCTACCCTTGGTTGCAGAACAATTCCTGTAGGCTTGTGCTTCCTTTCATAGGAATCAATAGGATGTAGGATGATAAAGGCTGCATGGCCAAGTGGGTGAGTGAAGCAGCCTTTCACCTCTGAAAATGTGAGTTCACATCCTGTTGCATGTGTCATGATAACGATATCGGTGTTCTCTGCCCAGTTCACAAGGACATTTATTCACATCATCAGCACCAGATGCTGTCTCAGATATGTGACTTCTCCCACTGGAGACAATAAGAGATTTGCATTTACATCAAATGTCACAGGAGTAGGTTGAATTGCTCCAGCCTACTGTTTCATGTGGACTACAAGAGAATCTGGCTCCATAAAAGTTCTTATAACACCATCATTGTGCTACCTCAGCATCTTCTGCTTTTGCAACAGGGTAGGATTCATCTCACCTGACATAGATTCTTCTCTTGGCTATGAGTCAAATGCATAGAGGAGGTGCCCATCTCTTTCTGATAGAGAAGTCTAAACAACTAGCTCAGATTTGATGCTTTTCTTCTAGATAGCTGACATCAAGAAAAATGAATCACATTAAATTAGCTAAATTAGTACTGCTAGGTAAGAATCCTGCAAGAAACTTAGTCACCATATAATTTATTCTTCTGAGGTTGCTTAGGCCTTCACTGTTGTGAATGATAACTTGATACAAATGTATATGTTAAGAAATGAAAAGTGACAAAAAAAAAAAAGAAAAAGAAAAAAAAACCCAACAGAAACAGAAGTGCTAAGGGCATCTCTATTCAACTGCTGTAAAAACTCTCTGTAGCACACAACTTTTAAAGAATCAGTTCAATAGTTACTTAAAGTTTTTCCGGTGCCTTTTTTGTGAGCTCAGTTTTACAATAATCACCCTGGACAAAGACCTAATCCCAGATGATCTGCAAAGATGCCTTTTTATTCCCCCACCTTTTATTTGTATCCAAAGGTAGTCAGGAGGTGGTAAATTAGGGCTAATATTTCTCAAATAAAAGCAAGTACACACTAATGTAGCAACACTGAGCATATGTAAGCTTTTCTCTTTTTTTCGCTTGTCTTATTAAATTTACATTTTAGCAGAATGCTGGATGTGTAGATCTCGCACAATATTGAGACATACGGTGCGACTGTGTTAACATTATGTGGGAACCCTGGCCAAGATTTTCAAAAGCCGGTGCCAGAAGTTAGGCTCCTAAATAAACCTCCAATTTGACGAATGCGTAGTGCTTCACACTATCCTGTGAAGTCAGTAAGAGCTGCTGGATCTAACACTTATTAAAATTGTGACAATTATTTGGGAACGTAGCTATAAGGCATGTAAAAAAATATCCTTTTCATTTAATGATGCATCTTGAGTTCAGCAGTGTTATTGTCTACTGACAATATTAAAACAGAATGCTGTTCCCTGTGAGCTTCAAAAGGGTTTCTATTTCAAGTGTGTTGAAAATCCCAGTTTAAAAGTGACTTGTCACATTGACCCTTAGACCCACTTAACAATGAGACTCAAACACCCACAAGCTAGACGATACACAACAGGAACTTGATAATATTGAGTGTAGTAGGCACCTGCTTGGCGGATTTTGCAATGTCCAGGCTGGGAAATTTTATGCATTTCACAAGAACTAAGCATCATGCCAGCAAGTCACTCCCTTGGGAGCAGCTGAAGTAGTCAGTGGGAAACTTTAAGGAGTGAAATATTTCTTAAATCTCCCCCATATCAGGGAATTAGGTGTCTTAGCCTGGGCTTCCCCCCCTAGGTGTCCCTCCATTCCAGGCATGTGGACCAGAGCCATCCTGGGAGCTCCTCACTCCTTCCTGTTGAAGGTGTTTCACTTTTCATGGGATAATTACCTCTCAGCTTAGCCAAAAGTAGTAAGAATGTTGCTCAGATGTTAACCAGGAACGGAGAAATTTTGTTTTCCTCTGAAAAGCTCTCTATTTTATGTTAAGCGTAGCACCAGACCTTCCCTCAGAGGCAAAGAATTAACCTCATGGTCCTTTTCTCCCAAGCTCTCAGGGAACGAACACCCAGCAAAGAGATATGGCCTTGTAGTCAGCATTATCCTACAATGCAGTATAAAGTCTTCCAAGCTCTAAATAAGTTCCCTTATCACTGCTCCATCAAGCAAAAAGCAGAGAAACAGAAGAACTACCTTCAACTAGTCACTTCTGTGCTAAATGGGGACCTCCCACACACCCAACGCGTTGAACTTTATTTGTAGAGTTTATAGAGAAATGCAAAGTCTGAATCCTCAGGGGTTAAGACATAACACTGAGGACTGGTATAAGCTTCCAAGATGCCCACAATTACTTTTGAAAATGGGGTACGTATAGGCTTATGATCTTCTGTGTATTAGATGCAGCTGAGAGATGACTCTCAGGGCTTAGGCAGTTATGTGTCATTGGAGACTCAACTATAAGCCATTCTGAAGATGAAACCTGGGTTCCTGAGTGGCTTAAATACCATGTGGCTTCTTCTCTGTAGGCTGATCAGAGCTGCACAATACATTTTGCATTTGGACATGCCTGCAAAAAGCCTTAGTGCTTCTCTACAGGATGGATGGGTTGTGCCAGAAGAACCAGACACTCACCGGGGAGACTTTCACGCTAACCTTGCAGCTACTCGGAGCAAGCCAGGAAGAGGGCAAGGGAGAGGGGAATGAGTCAGGTTCTGCAGGAGGCAAACAGTGCAAATTTTAAATGGAATCAACCTCACTCCACCCCTGCCACAAAAAGCACAAACAAAACAAACAAAAAAATCCCTACAAATAAATTGAAGCCTCCATATTTATTTTTTTTTAACATAAGAGTTTGCCTCCCACTGGATGTGCAAGATTTGTTCTACCCTGTTCCAGTGTTTGTCTTGAGCACTTTGTATCACTTTTCTATTTAACACACCTGTGCTGTTGATAGAAAAGGTTGACATAAGCGAACATTAATCTGAGGCTAACTGGGCTGAGACCAGCTAGGTGAGGGAACTTGACTTCGCAGGTGGCACTTTGCAATTCTCTGCCGACCTCTGCCAGCGGGAAAGGTGACTGTGTTTGCAGAGTTTCGAAAGAAATTGAAAGGTGATTCATGTTCGGGAAAACAGGTTGGTAAGTAAGAGGAGGTGGAGGAGGCTTTCTCAGGAAAATAAACCCATAAAGTGAAACATTTCACTTAATTAAGCAGCCCCATTTACAGTGGGGAGATCAAAGGAGAGAGGAACTGGAGAAGCAAAGAATGCAGTCTATCCCATAAAAGATCAGGTGAAAGAGGAAGATAAGTCTAAAAATAACAAGGGAAACCTGTGCAACCCTCAGTGTTTTATGAACACGGTTATTAAAGCAGCAAAACTAACCAGATGGGAGGACAGGGGGAGGCTTCTTGGCAGACAGTATTTCTCTGTGGTTCAGCCAAGTCCCAATGGGATGGACACCACATCTCAATCAGCCTGTGCACTGGATTAGCAGAAGAAATAAAGGAAGGGGTTTCATTGAAGAAAGGGAGAAAAAGCAATAGGGAAAGAAAAAGATGAAAAAGATCACAGGAGAATCTGAAGGCTTGTAAGGGAACTTGTTTTTAAAAAAATACACAAAGAATTCAAGAGCTCAGCACCATATTCAGATCTGGAGTGGGAAAGAGGTGAGACACAAAACTCTTCAGATGGACAAAAGCAATGTGCTGGACTGTTTCTTCTTGTAGCTAAGAAGTGAATTAGCTTGCTGGAACCTTATTTTGCTGATCCAGAACTTTGTTTTAAACTTTTGGCAAATCAGTTAGCAAAAAATCCAGATCCATCAAAAACATTTGGTGTTGCCTTGGATAGAAGTTAGAGTCCTAGATAATGCAGCAGATCAGACTAGGTGTTAATCTGCATCTTTAAACTCTGACATTTCTCTAAAAATCTGACCTTAATGACATTTAGTCTCCATCAATGAAATAAGGATGATTCCTTTGTATCCCATCAGAATTTCCAAATGGGCACTGTGAGTTGCTCTGATACTGCAATGTTTACAGCTAAATAATTAGACTAGAAATGTTTTTTCTTCCTAATTCACTAAAAATCTTCTTCAAATGCCTTCTGTGATTACTGGGAGGGCATTATGAAAACTCTGTTTCATAATACAGAGCATGCTTTAAAGAAAGTCCTTGATGATTTCTTTATTAATGGATAATTTCCTGGGGGAAACCCTAAGAGACTGGAAGAAAACTGGATTTGTTATCTAGGGACAGCTGCAGATACACAAGTCCAATTTTTAAACAGCTAAAGAAGACAGAGCAAAAGCTCCCTTGGTTTTCAAACCGCCCTTTGTGGTAGGGCTGCCTGCTGCATGTTTTTTCCATCTCTTTTTCTTTTCAGCTTCACAACTGAAATAGATTTGAAGCCTTGCCTCTGTTTAATTCCCATTATTTCCACTTTCTCTTTAACACCGCCAGGAGACGTTAAGAGTAAAAGAGCTGTACATTTTGCAGACTCAATGGTGTGTAGCATGCTGGAGATCCCCAGTCCCCCTGTTCGGGGTGTTCCAAGGACGGCAGAGGGCAGGCGGACCCCGCCGCAGAGCCGGGACCCCGGGCAGGCAGGGGCTCCTGCTGCCTGCCCGCCCGCCCGCCCAGCATTGCGAAGGCATGATATCATGGTCATGTTGGGAGTTTATCTCTGACACAAATTGCCACAGGAAGCATTTTGTCAAAATTTCAATATCAAAGTGGTCACAGCCTCTATAGTGAACAGCTTTATTTACTTAGGAGATAATGGCAGCTGAGCAGAAAGTTAAATTAGGGTAAGCAGTCTCCTGCTTCTGTATAAATGCGGAAAGGAAGTCAATGCTTCTCTCAAAGCCAAACTTCAAAGAAAACGCATTTCCTAGTATAGCCATTTTTAGACTTTGCCAGTAACTTAAAATATAAGAAATATAAAACCAGGGCAGTGCTGGCTATGCTAACTGTAGGCAACACTTAGGTAGAGCTTAAATTTCAAAAATGTTCTAGTAACTTAAAAAAGGATAGATTATCCCTGTTGGCTTTGTTCTGAGCATTCCTGAACCACCCCACAGCTGTCAAGAAATGATGAAATTGATCTTTAAGGAAGAGCATGTCAGTGTTCGCACTGCAGTGTTTGCAGGGGTGTAGCATGCTGCTGCTTCTCCTTGCCTTTGAGCACTGTGCTGCTTTGTCAGATCCCAGCCTAAATCTGTTCATATCCAGAGGTTTGGCATAGCCCATTATAAGATAAGAGCATGGCATGAATCTACTTATATGGCTACCCTATATTAAACTGAGCCCAAACTATGTTGAAGTCTGAGAGTAGTCCAGCTCACTAGGACAAAAGATAAAACTATGAAGCAATACATTTACCTTATCTACATAGCAAATATTACCGATATCTTTCTTCCAAGAGCTTTCTTCAGTAAAATCCACTTCCCTTTTCAGTCCTTGGTCAGACAAACTCCCACAGAAATACATGTAATATAAGGTCCTCAGGATATTTGAGACCATTTTCTCACAACTGTTATCAGGTGCTTAAAGGAAGAAGTTGGAGAGTTACGGGGTGGCTTATGGAAAATATCCATTTAGCTTTAAACTTTCCAACTTTTAAAAAACTTGCAAGCATGGATACTCAAATCAGTGATAAAGATCAGCATTGACATGCTTCAGCATGACATGTTTCCTTCCTTGTGAATCCCAGCTCAACCATGTGATGGCTAATACACTCAAAAATGCAATGAGCTTATGACCCGTCTATCTGTGCAGAGTGTTCATCCTTATGGGGCACTCTGAGTTTCTCAAGAGAGTTATTTTAATCTCTTTAGATGCCATGGGACTAGCTATTGTTCTCACTGGCACCATTTTTGTACTTAAAACTAAACGCATCTGCATTTCTTAACCAGTAATGGAGTTGCATATGCCTAAAAAAAATAAAAAATAAATCTAATCTTTTCTGGGTGCACCATATATTCTGAATAAGAGAGAGACGCGTACGCCTAGAGTGCCTAAAATGTCTAAATTAGGAGTGCATTTGCTCCAGTAGCACAGATCCTAGGCAGGCAAAATCAATTTCTGGAGCTGCCTTAGTCTTTATAGAGAGAGCTGCCCTCTGCAACTCTCCTGCAGTTGAGAGGAGGGAATCAGAGCTCAGGGCCTGACCCGCTGAAGCCTGGGACCACCAAGTGAAGCAAACATCATGGGCTTGGACCATGCAATTGGGTCCATTGGAAGGATGATGAAGAAAACACAGACACACAAGGAAATGTGTGAAAAGAAGAACTAAATAAGCTAGATTATGTGGCTTGAAGCAAAGGTTACACCAGTGCTGATGTCAGAGAAATAGTGCAGAAACACCCAGATGGCTTCTAGGCCAGGTACCAGCAGCAGTCCAACCTCAGTAGCTCAGTGCTTTGCTGGATTTATGCAGCTGCCTTGTAGTAGTTCACTTAATACCTGATCAAAATAATGTCAAGATATCCGGATAATATCTATCTTACTCTTAAATCATTGCTCTTTTACATTCTACATATGAAGAGTTTCTCAAAGTTGAGATGACTTTATTTAAGTAGGCAACAGATGCATTTTTGGGAATACTATTTTCTTCCTCAGCTGTAATGTAGGTCTCTTCTTTTCCAAATTTAATACCAAGACAGAAGTGGGGGAATAATTTGTTAGCAACTCTTTCAACATTATCCTCTTCATTTTGGCCTGATCGTTATATCTGAGGATCTGTAACATTTGAAGACTGGGATTTAGAAGTGTTTCCAGATATTAAATGGCTCTTTTCTTCCTATCACTTATCTTTCATCACATAAAATCTCCAGCAACTAACTCCTTACTTCACTGCAAAACACAACACATGCACAAACACACGTAATAGAATCAGTGACCATGTCTCAAGGAACAGGATTTTAACAGACACAAAGATAACAGAAATACAATACTTCAAATAAAATACCTCTTCATAACTTAATACTCCATAAAGAAATGCCTTTGGCTTTTTATGAAGTGTCAATGCCTTAGAGGTGATCCCAACAGATAGAAATACAGCTGTACAGTAGGAGACCACAATATGAGAGACAATCAGGAAATAGACAGTCTGGACACAATGTTATCTCAGACATGGAAAAACGAATATTTATATACCTACAGGGCAGGTAAAAGTCTGAGCTGTCAACAGAAGGGAAAGGGTTGAGAGTATAGTTTGATATATCCTGAGTGGAAAATATAAGTTACCAATCTGGTGAGGGGTATGAAGTATGATTGATTGCTTCTGAGTAAAAATAGAAGTATGTAATTAAGGAGACACTTACTGTACCAGGCCTGGGATACGGGATGCGACCTTCGTATTGTACCCACCGATGATCCACACTCTCTTTGTGAGCATAAGGGCCATTGAAAACAGCTCTGATATCTGCCATGCTGTACACACAAACTGCAGAGCCCTTGAAGACAGAGCTGAAAAAGAAGATGGATTGATATCCGTGTTGTAAACACCTCTTCAGTGCATGCCTCATCCAGTGAATTAATTAATTCCACAGAGTCTGATAGGGTTTGGATCAATCCTACACCTGAGAGTTGATATAAGTGATGCCAAATAACAATGTGTACAGGTCTGATAGTTACAGATATTTAATGTCACTGTCATTACAGTTTAAAGCTTTGCTTGGTTGAAATCTGGCCTTAGCCTTTGGGACCACTTGATAGGCTGGCATTTTTTCTAGTGGCTGGCAGTTTCCAGCAATCATTTATTAGCTATTTTGATTAGAATTTACTGCAAATGAAGGGCATTCCTTTACATTGTGTTCACATCTGGGAAACACTATATTAGTGATATTACAGGTGATGTGCCTGAAAATTACAAGTTGCCTTGGACAAACAACAAAAAGAGATAGAAATAAACATTTATTTCTTTTTCTATGTCTTTTTCCCTTTTTTTATATATTTTTCAAAAAAAAACCCACAACAAACAAACAAACAACCAAACAGTTCGGTTTTCCAAAGAACAATACGTCAGGTTGTTGAGTGGCATGTACTTCAGTTATTTCATATGCCATTTCATTCATTGGGCAACTTTTCATTCAATTTTAAGTATTTTATGTGGTTATATATTCTATGGAGCCATTGTGGTAGCTGCTTCTGAGTTCAGGAGTGCCTTGGCAATTCTTCATTGTACTCATACTGTTCAGCATTTGGCTAGTCTTTATAATTTACTCTTAATTCAAAGGTTCTGGAGACAAAAGAAAGAATTATTTATTTCATTTCTGACAATTCTGTATAAAGCACCTCACTATGGCAGCTGGGAGGTTCATTAATTAATTAATCTATCCCCTTGAGATAAAGATGGGTTATTCTTCCATCAACTCCTGTCTCCAAAACCACTGAAACACCACTTTAGAGCATAGTGGGTTTTGATCCTAAGAGACAGCTAATGCCAAGTTGTTGCTTACAGAAATAACATTTCATGACAATTATTTGTCTTGAACAGTAACTATTGATTGCTCAATAAATATGATGGAAGTTTGCAAATTCAAATAAATAAGGTTGAAATAAATAGCAAGATTTTGATTGTTAAATTTTTGTTATTTTTTACAATCATTCTCAAAAATCAGGCACGCAAATGTTTAGGGACTTAATTTTTTATTTTAATTTCTGAAAATAGTGTCCTTAGTGCCTACAGCCCCAATATTGCAAGCCTTATTCAGTCAGTCTCTTACTGCTCTCGGGAATCAGGGTCCAGTAATTTGAGTTTAATAAAAGGCCTGAATAAGATCTTCAGCATTTGTTTCCAGAGCCAGACGTGATTCTAACACATACCTTGTTGTAGTGAAGACTCCATATACAAGTGGATTCCTCTCATCTCTTGTAGAAAGTAAGAATATATCTTCTGCAATTGGAAAAAAAGGTTTCCTTTTTAATTAAACAGCCACTGAATATTTCTGCAACTACCATTTATAATTTGGAGATCTGTAAATATATAAAAAAGCTTTATTGTTGCCTGAATTTTGATTTCTGCCATGTGAATTTGTGTTAATAATCCGAGGTTTGTCCATTTGCAGATAGTCAGTTTTTAACAAAGAATCAGATTTTCACTTTCCAGCTTTTGGAGTGAAAATATTTCTGATCAGACTAATTACAGTTGTAATCAGGGACTTCTGATAAAAGTCAGAAATATTACCAGCACTGTTTGGAAGAGGAGTAAAATGAGAACGAGACATAGTGCTTCTACAAAAAACAAATAAACAAACAAATAAACAACAAAAACAACAACAACAACAACAACAAAACCACAAACCCAAAACCCCAAGAAATACTGATGTCAAAATAGACCATTAAAGATAACACAACTTACGCAGCTCATCAAAATGTGTGTCTGCTCCTTCAGGACCTGGTATCGAACACACAAGCCTGGCTTTCAGAAAAGTAGTCCACTTGTTTATTAGGCTCCTTTGACCTCCCATATCATTCTAAGAAAAATAAATTTAAAATACTTAAATATTAAACATATAAGAAGAGTTTTAACATACAATATTTGATGGTAGCACAGTATTGACTGTACTTCTTCAGCCTGATTCCACAGTTTGATCTTACCACAACCTTTTTTTCATTTGGTGTGTCCACCCCCAAAAAAACCAGTGTAGAACAGCCAGTAGTCACTTCTCAGCTTAGAGAGTGGGCAACCCAAATTTCTTTATTATACCCAAATCTGTTTGCAAAATTCTCTCACCAGCTCTACAGCTGGAATGCTGTGAAAACGTATGTCTATATCATGTGACTTCTTGTTCCTTGTGATGCTAATTTTTGCAATGAGTTGCTCTTCCAGAATTCTTTATAAACACAATAAAAATACAGAACACTTTGGACAGATTTCTCAAAAAAGAAGAACTATATTCATCAGCAGTTCTTGCAATGTAAATACTGCACTGTTTGTTTTGTGTACATAGTACAGAGATACACGCATTCCAGGATAAACCAGTCATATTATTTTAATAATCATTGTTATGGAAATATCAGTCTATCCTCCACAAAAGGGATTTATTTTTCATTTGGTTTACTATGTGTTTCCAAGACATGAGCATAATTGCCCAAATTTTCTTTAGTCACTGGAGAAAGAAAACAATGTATAAAGGGTCACTTGAAATTTGAATTACCCTTCTGAAGGGTAGGTGTCCTTCTACTGACTTGGATCAGGAGAGGAGTATGGGGACAGTGGATCTTAGAAGAAAATTTTAAATTTTAAGAAGCTGGAACTAGGAGTTTACCTCCTTCCATTGAGTACATGAAATATCTAATGAGTTACATTTATTTGTCCCCTTTGGCCCCAAGTAACAGATCTATTTAGGTTCTGCAATGCTATTTAGGCCTCATTTTTTTTTCCATACTGAAAACTGTAAGGGCAATGACATTCCAGCAGGAACCAAGAATTCACACACTTAATAGAAATGTTATCACCAACAGCAGACTCCCGGCTATAGGTTCTGAATTGCCCCGTGAAGGTGCCTACTGATTTTCATTTATAAACTCTGAAGCTTAGGGGATCTGTGCTGTAAATTTAAGCACCTCAAATTTGGTCATAAATATTCATTCCCTCTGGATTCATTAGGACAAATGACTTTTTTTATTAATTGGCTTTGCAACTCTGAAAGTATAGCACCAGCCAGGTGAAAACATTGGGTGGTGGAAATTAGGTGGTTTTTCCATAGATTGCATTTGGCCCTTCAGGGCTGTATCATAAATATTACAGGCATTCAGAAAGACGGTTTTAAGTGCTGAAATTCACTTCACAAGGAGTAACGCTTCTCTGGTAATGCACTCTAACCATTTTCCCTTTTCATGTACTTGCTACTTTTAAATAGGTTAGCTCAGTTGGAAATGATTCCTGTTAATCTGTCGCCTTTGGAACTCCTGTTCTTACAAGAATTGCTACCTCCTCTTTTGATTTCCTGAGGTCCTGCCAAGCCTGAAGCTTTGCATCTAGCCAACAGATTTATTACAAAGGTGTCAAAATTAGCAGCCTGAAGCCAACAGGAAAAAGAAGCTCTGCATGTGTGTGTTCTGTTCAAAGGCACGGCAGATAAACTTTGTGGTATAATTAAAACCAAACAATTACAAAGATGCAACAAAGAATCTTAAAAAGCAAGAAGCATTAAGCTTTTCCGTCCTCTGGCAATTTGGATTAGCTAAGCAATTCTCACGTTGCAGGGCTTTCACTTTGATTTCTGGTGGACACGATGCAGCATCACAGGACCCTGAGATGTCTCTAACCGCCTGGCTAGGATCAGAAAGGGCAGAGGAAGCAACATGTGATGGGGCTGGAATGGAACGATCACCCCTGTCTAACTCCTGCTCCTGTCATTGCAGGTGTTCAGCTTCTGCAAGAGATGGGAAAATATGTGCCTGTGTTTTACCACCCTTAAGTCATGATCCAAAAGAGCATTTTCGCAAATGCTTATTTTAAATATATCAGGAGTTCTACCGAGTTCCTAAAGAGTAGTGTGAACCAAATACTGTGCTCAAAGGAAGCAGTCTTAGCAAGCGTTATGTGCTTTAAAGTATAAGATTCCACTGGATTTAAGATGTATCCATATTTCCTCACTCTCAAGCCAGGACATTAACCATGTTACTTGAATTTAAGAGACATTAGAAAAGACATTCACTAGGTGTGCCTTACATATCCAAAAGTTGCCAATAACACTGTACAGTTTATAAAAGAGCCAGGGGAATTCAATGACCAGCCAGGACTCCATCATCTACCAAGTCCTTCTGAGGCTAGAGAGTGAAAAATTTATGGTGCAGAAATGCAGAGACTGAAAAGACTTTTCACTGATTTAGGCAGCTGCACATCTAATATGCTGACATACCCTCCAATATGCTCCTTCTTACTGCCATGGCTGAATGAAACAAAATGTACATTTTATTAGGAGGATGTTTTTGTTCAGGGGTTTCTGTTTGATTTTATTTTATTTTTTATTTTTTTTTTTTTATTAGCTGCCACATAATACCCTTCAGTTCTTTATGTCATCTCTGAATAATGCAGCGTCTTTCCTTTCCTACTACGTGCCCAGGATTCACTGACTGAGGAAGTGCAGGAATTGACATAGGCCCTGATGACTTTATCTACAGGTAGAATTAGCTCTGCTCAGGCCAAGGAGGTTCAAAACCTATAAATAGTATAGGCATATTTTTGCTCCAGGATTGTCACGTAGTAGTTGTCTTATTAAGCTCTGGAAATCTCCATTCTTTGAAGAAAGTGCACCCGTTCCTTCCTAACACTCATTTTTAGTGCATTATTAGGTCAGTCTTTGACATGACTTAAAGCTTCAGGGGCTGGAGAACATGAGATTATTCTCCTTTCCTTCAGACCGTGTCCGTATGGACTCATTAGCTTTGTATCTTATCTGCCTACTCTGTTGCAGATTCCTTGGACCATTGTAGAACATGATTATTGGCCTCTCAGAGGCTGGGCAAAGCGCGTAGTGGCCCAAAATCCTTTTGAGACTGGGTTGCTACAGAAAGAAGACAGCATCTTCTATGTAAAAGATTGTTTAATAATATCTGCCTGCAATGAGTCACTGATGTGCTCAAATGCTGTGAGCTGGATGTAGAGCACCACATAAATATAATAAGATGTACAGGTGGACAGGCTGGGTAGTCAGTGGATTAGAAAAAATGGATGGAAGAGAGAAAATCACCAAGGCCAAGCAAAGGCCAGTTAGTGCGTAGGTAAACAGAAATAAGGATTCTACACAAACTTAGAATCCTAAAACAGCTGGACTGATTTACACCAAGCAATGATTTGCCTCAACCCTGCAGGAAGTGTGTGGTAAACTGGAGGTACTAAAAGGATTTTGGACAAGAGATACTGAACTGAAGACAAAGAACCTAAATATTTCAGGGAGATGAGACAAGAAGACAAGATAAATTTAACTGCTGAGAGAAGGGGAAGGCAGCACGCGCAAGCCTTTCATTCCAAAAATATGGCTAATCTACTTGTAACAGATGAGCAGCCATGAGTATCTGAAATCTTATCTCCCAAAATATCACTTCTAAGCGCACTGGATTAGCAGCGTTTACTATAAACTTTGTTAGAGCACAGATGAAGGCACTTAGGACTGCATATTTCTTTTTGAATATAAATAAAGGTCTAATTAGCACTTACTGCTTTGTAATCTCACAAGCTGTAACAGATACCAACACTTCTGCCTGAAATACCTTCTTTTTAACAGAAAGAAGCGCTTGTAAAATCTTGGTTACTTGTGTTTGCCTGAGTTAGAGATTTAGATAATTGCCAACTAGAAGGTGGGCAGTTTAATCTGTCACCTGTTGAAGAAATATTAACAAAAAATATCACAATGATTTAAACACAGAAATTATCTAGATAAATGGGGAAGTAATCCAATATGATTTTAATAAATTGTATAGACTTTTATTCTACAGAAATCCTAACATTTCAATGCTTTTCAATGAGCTGGTTCTAAAAAATAATTTGTTGGAGTGAGAAATCAGGTTTTTGCCAAGCTACATCAAGAATTCAAATGTTATGTACAACTTCAATGAGTGCTGGTAAGAGTATGGCTTTCTGACATCCAGGAAGAATGCTGTTTAAATGTCACAATGCAAAATTTGTGAAGTAAATTAAGGTCATATCATACACATTTCCTGGGACACTTCCATGGAAATCTCAGTTGTCTGATCTGCAATTTACATACAACTGAGCAAAACAGCAGGTTTTTCAAACCCTCTAGTTAAAGATAAGTTTATCATGGAAATAAAAACCATCAGACAAAATATCACTTTATGAACATGTGATTTAAAAATCAACTTATACTAAATATTTTCTGTTGTACCTATTTTCTATTCTATTGTAGTCTATTGTATCTTATATATTATATAAATGTAGCTTCATTAAAATGCACAAATGTTAGTCTTAGAATCCAGTAGGCAGGAAAACAGATGGCAACAAAACTAAAGAACATCTGCATCTTTGGGGTCTTAAATCTCTTATTTGTTTGTAAGTAACAGTGACAAATTGAACATTAGAACAAAAAGTGCATTTTTCTGAAAATCAATCAACATCAAAGATGTCAAACACTGTGATTCATAAAACTTTAAAGACAGTAATTATCCTGAACAGCCTCTTAAATAAAAAAAAAAAAAAGAAAAAGACAATGAGTGGAATTTCTAGAAGCAGGTTATTAATTAGAGCCAGTGGCAAGATGTGCAGAAGGACCATCCAAAGTGAATTCCTGGCCTGAATAAAAGGAAATGCTAGAGAACAGAGGGGAAAAGTGCTGAAACTGCAACAGGCCCTGGAGCCCTTCCCTTGTGTGAAGCCTAGCCATGTTACAAAGCCACCAGAAACAAATGGCATCCCCTGCAGCAAAGCCTTGCATTATGGAAAAAAAAATCCTTCTAGCACACTTTATAAATGGAGAACCAGCCAATAATCTTCTTTGGACTTCTGTCTTCAAATTCATAGTTGTTTTTTTAATTATTTCATTTTACTTTGCACATTCTTGTCCTGCCTAACTCTGTTAAGTATTGACCTAACACAGGAAAGTAAGATTTCCTCCTTCAGGAATTCAGGTTCAAAATTTGTTGTGCAAACCATACTGATGTCAGATGGAAGATTCCTCCCATGATTTCAGCAGGCTATGCGTCAGATCCGAAAACATCAAGCAACACATGAAGCCTGACTTGAGAGCGAATAAAAATACACTTGCAATATAAATAAGAGAAAGGAGACATATGCAATTTTAGGTCTTTGACTGCTATGGATACCTTGAGTAAACTTGGGAAAATCAGTTCACCTCTGTGTCTGCAGTCCCCATCTGACAGTGAGAGTGGTGACTGCTTAATAATTCTGCTGCTTCTGTGAGATTATAGAACCTTTCATGAGGAAAGCTTCTCATTATAGGATTGCATATTGCTTCATATAAGACGGCACCAACCCCTCTGGACACTGCAGATATTGCTAGCATATAATACTGTTGCTTGAACTAGTTGATCCAAAGATAGGGATTTGAGTGGGACTTAGCCTCATGTACCACTCGCTTACTCACAGCAATGTCCCTTATCAAGTCTAGCCTGGCAGAATGATGCAATTCTTCAGTGCATGGACTGTGCCTTGCAAGGTCTCTGCCACTGCGGTATCATTTGCGCGTAATTAGACAGCAGAACTCAACACACACAGCCCCCTGGTAGGAACTGCGCGGAGTTGCACACCACCTCAACAAGAAAGCCTGAAATAAACTCAGCCCTACTGATTTCCAGGGTGATATATCAGCCTGGTATCTCTACAGTGCTCCTCAGACCATCAGAGTGCAGGCTGCACACCCTTTATTTCCTCCAGAAGCATAATCAGAAGTCTGTTTGGTTTGAATATTAAGATTTCCCCTAGGCAAACCTGTTTTCAGACAATCCTTCTATGATCATTTTTCACATCTTCCTTGAGAGTTCAATACCATCACCACTTGAAACAGAAAACTCATAGTCTAGAGTACAGATGTGCAAAACCTCAGACTGCTTTTTGGTCCCTAGGACTTGCCACTTCTGAACGTCTTTCTGAAATCATCATCCATCACAGTCCAGAACCTAATGTACAGCTTGTCTGGGCTCCCTGATTATTTTCCCCATCCTGAGACAGAGCCATCATGTCAGGCACTAAGACTAAAGGGTCCTCATCATTAGTGCAGTGTATTTACTGATCTCTTAACCTGTCACTGCTCTGTACTGGCTGGCTTCAGTCCCTTAGTGTAAACTACACTGCTTGTTGCAAAAGAAATTGGAGAGGTAAATAATGTCTACTACAAAGATTATAGTCTGTGGATCAAATCGTTCATTGAGTTCTGTGCACACCCAAAGTTGATTGCACAACCGGGGTCAACTATAGATCTCAAAACCAAAACAAACAGAGAAGCTAAATGTTTGTCTCAACCCATGCCCTTGCCTACCTAGACAGCAGGAGTAGGCAGGAGAGGCACACATCTCTATAGTCAGCAGCATGCAGGGGTATCATAGTTAGTGTGAAGTCTGCTTTTGCCTTCCTTGGCTGAAATAAGTAAATGCCTGGCAGGACTGAACCAGGGAAGCCTTTGGCGTGAAACCAGAATGAAGCTCAAGTAGTTGAACGTATGGCAAGATGACCCAGTGTCATTGGAAAGCTGAGGTGAGACCCACGGGTAAGCATGACACTCTGTGCATTCACATATTTCTACTCATTAAGACAATGGGAAAGAAGGTCTTTATCACAACCATAGCAAAAACTACAAGACTGTGGGCCACATCTACTGTGGAAAAACCCTCTGACCAAACTATGAGTGAGAGAAACAGTGTTTTATCTTTGAGTTCATGCTCCTCAAGCAGATTTATTGTTATTTCATTCAGAATGGCAATGTACTTGCATTAAGCATGCATAACTGTTTGGTTCACTATGAAAAATGTTGATTTGTATTTTAGAAAGTATTTAAACATAACACCCAGAGGTTTCTACTGAATTATCTTTGGATGGGATCCAAACTGGAAAATCTAACTATAGAGCAAAGAAAAATTCTGGACTGTTACTAAAACCGTACCATGAAAAAAACAAAAGCCAGAAACTTACGGGCTAAGGTAAAGACAGGGAGACAACAACAGCAAGTTTGAATGCGGTTTGGGACAAATGAAATGATAAAATTAAGCACCATTTTACTGCAAGGCCACTTAGTGAGCCTGATAACATTACCTCTGACAGGTTTGCTAGCTTTAGGAACATTCCCCAAAACTGTTCAAAGGCTGGCACAAAGTAGATGTACTCTACCATATCCATCGTTAGGCACTTCCCTCCAACTTCAATGGACATTTGAAGTGAGAAAAGGGTGATGGCTGAACTAATAAAATATGTTCAGGAATTCTCAGGAAAATCTACCTTAAATTTTGAGCATAAATCGTTCATGGTTTATTCCAGTGTGTTTGACTTCCCTTTACTTGTCTCTCATCTAAACTTCCATATATACTTAACATAAATTATATGATATAAATACATAAAAAGTATATAAAAAGCCAGAAAAAAATAAAAACAAAGAACAAAACCTTCAGATGATGAAGTGTAACATTCTTGATCATGAAGCTACAGTCAAGTCAAGTGACTAGATGGATCATGCAATTAATGCCAAATAGGAGATCGGAATTTATATGACTTGAATGCATTGAGAGCATTGTGAAACTGAAGCAGTGTGAGATGCAGCACTGGGATAAGCTGGTTTCTTTCTGAATTTGCCATTCAGAATTTCACATTCTTGAATAAGAATGTCTTGAATTTCACATTCCAGGGACCCAGTAGGGCAAAGCTCTCCCTTTATAGTCAGTGGAAAATACGTCCTTCAAAGAGTGATTTGGGTTGAAGATGGAAGGAGTCTTCCTCTAAAAAACAGTCATCTGCCTTTATTGATTGAAGTGAATGCCTAATAATTACTTTCCTCGCTTCGATACGTACAAGTGCCTAAAGCCACTAGTGTGGGACAGTGTGACCACAGCACTGACAACCACAGGTTGAGAGCTGGAAAAGCATGAGACCAAAAAACAAAGGTAGGTCAACATCTTACAGAGTCCTTCAGAATTTAGCATCCTGAAACATCTGCATTTACAACAGTGTACTCAATCAACAACAGCAAACCCTGAACTGTAAACTACGGTACATTTTCATATTAAACGTACTGATAGGAAAAAACCCAGGAAGGTAATTTTATCACATCAGGAAATTCCCAAAATCACAAAGTTATTATTTGCTACTCTTAGAGGTATTTAAACATCTGAATCAAAGCACTCTGAAGTCAGGAACTTTGGATTAGACATAGGAACTCCACTCCAATTAACTCTGCAGGCTTCCAACTTCCAAGCCAGTGGGTTACTGACAGTGTCTTCTGCAATGAGTCTCTCTGGCAACTAGGATGATTTCCAGAGTTTGCTTCAGAGACTATGCAGCTGCATTTCCATAATCCAGTTTTTAAAGCTCTATCTTGACACTGCAATTTCTTTTTTATTTTCCCTGAGGCTCAGTAAAATTCAATCACACCTCTTTATACATAAGCATTACTTACATATTTTTGCTTCATCTGCAAATCATGATTTCCCCCCTCAAAAAAAACACCAATTATATTTTTGAAACACACCCATAAGAGACAAAAATATACAAAACTTCCTATACACATGCCTGTATTCTTGCCAATAAGGAAAGCTGGACCAAAAGACCTGACAAAGCCTGATGTTATATCTCTTAATTCATCACAGTTAGAAGCAGATACTACATGCAACTGGCCTGTATCCAACACATCAGCCCTTAAAATGAAATCATCTTGATGAGCATCTGCTTTTCTACATAATTTGAAAACTTTCAAATGGCACATAATATTCAAATATCAAATTTGGAAGTCCAAGAGGAGCTGGCTGCTGAAAGACCCACTGCTGCTGAGATGTTCAATGGGCAAATGAGGGCCAAAGTTTTTCTAGAGATGATATTTTTGAACTGGTTCTAATCATTATCATTGAGAAATAGAAAAAAATAAAACACAGGAAAAAAAAACAACACAGAAAAAGACATTATCCATGGTTAGCATTGTGGCTAGGCAATATTATGGTGACAAAGAGAGTATGTAAGCATGTAATACGCAGTAAGTTAAATCTCGTCTGGAATGAGTTGCCTCCAGAACTGGAAGCAGGATAGCTGCACGAGCATGGCTCTGAGCCCAGACTAATTAGCCCTGCTGAGAACATGTTAACATGGCTATTTTGCTTCCGGGACCCAAGTTAATACGGCTGAACGGTAAAGCATTACGCTATGCGGACAACTCAAATGTTTTTGGAAATAGATCAATTATCTACACAGTGATGCATTGCACAATATAGAAACACAAAGAATGTTAATGACCCAGTTATCCCTAGTCACAGTAAAGACATGGCTAGACTATTTCCAGGACAAGAAAAACACCTCCTAACTTTTACACATAAGCAGCCCCATGGCAGAGCCCACCAGAGACCCTGGACTCGGAGCTGCGGAGGAATAGCTCCCTTCTGCCATTCCGGGAATACAAATTGCCTTAAAGCACCAGACGGGAGGCAAGGTCGTAGCCTTGAACTCCGCTCATGCTCATGGCTTGGGAAATAAATCACATTACCCAAAGGTGGAATGCAGGGTGTGTCCTGGGCTCTTGACTTAGGAGCTCTTAAATGATTACATTCCATCGTGTTTAGAAAGTGCAGTTTAACCAAGAGGGCTGTGCCTAATTGCTATATTCTCGTCCCCAGGTACTGCGTGGTATATATATGGGTGGAATGGCATAGCAAAAAAAGAGACAAAGAGCTCACTTGTTCCCACTAGAACAAAGGCCTCTTCTGGATACTGAACACTTTGGGAAACATGGGAAAGCATCAGGGGCCGAAGTCTGATTTCTTGGCAGTCGAGATCTTGGAAATCAGTCTTTAAGACTGCATGCCGTAACTTTTGCAATACATCACCAAAACCATTAAAGAGAAGCTTGTAACACAGCAAATGCAAACCGCTGTAATAATAAACAGGATTTTCATACTGTAGCAGAGAGACTACTGCTTTTGGCTAATTTCCACTCCATTCCAATAGAATAAGGTTGTAACTATGAAAAAATCTGTTTCTATATAGAAAACAAACAAACAAAACCCCCAACAACCTTCCTCCCTCTCCAAAACCTTTCTGTGGACTCCTGTAAGTTAGGATTTTCATTTCTCACTTTATTTGAGTGGGGAAAATAGGAGGGAAACCTACATCTTTTCTAGGGCTATATTTGTGCATATGTGAAGTTGTCCTTAAATAGAATTGCAATTCTGTCATCATTTTGTGGTGGGTATGTATAAAAAATATAGATGACTTCTTACTTGACTGCAGAGGGCCCAGTGTATACTGCAATTTTTTTTTCAAAATCTAGCTCAGCATCTTATGACTGTGTCATGTCTTTAGCTGATCCAAAGTGGTTCTGTAGCTGTAATGTAGCTGTAAAAGTTTATGCCTGTCTTACTAGAAACAGAAACACATGGGTCCATGCTCTTAATAAGTTAAGATTTGTACGATCATGTAATGTACATATGTGTATCTAGCTGGCTAATCTTTAATAGTAGTTTTTTCACTTATGACCTTACTTGAAAAGAAAGCAAATAACTCAACAGATTATACTTTATGGAAGTAGGAACATAACATAAGTAGTATCAGGTGTTACAGATAGGCCAATGATATCTTTTCTGCCTCCCTCAAACCAAAAATAGGAAATGCCGTTTGCCATGATAAATTACACAACCGGTTCTGACAGTGACTGTTGAAAGCAGTTCCTCCCAATTCATACTGATATCCCCTAGTGATATATAGAATGTCGATGACGTAAATCTAAATTAGTGCTATTTAGTGCTACAGTGGCTGCGTTATTATAACATATGCTTCGAGATGGTAAGCGTGGTCTTATGAACAGGACAAGTGACAGCTGTTTGACTCTGAGCGAAGAGCTGCCAGCAAGAGTATTGTAATCTTCTGGGTCTGAAAGTAGCTGGGAAAAGGCAGTGCTTTCCAGAGACTTTCCCTAAGGGGGAGGATCAGTGAGAGACCATATTGTTGAGCCATTGAAAATTAGCCAAAGAATAGGCTGCATTGACTAACCTCCTTATTAAAAACAAAGCCTATTCTAATTTCAGCATGTGTCTCTGGCAGTAGTGCACAGGAGCCCTAAGGCACAGTGAGGTAGAGTGTAATTGAGCTCTAGCAGGAAAAAAATGGGTTTACACCAAGCAAATTACTTCAAAAGTTGCTGGGCTCCTCCCATCCACGGTTATTCTCTACTTGCTAAGGAAAGAAAGCAAAGGCTTAACTTTATGCAGTATAGGTCATATTAGTGAGACAGTGCAAATAGAAATGGTTATGTTATCAATTGTTGCAACCAAAGACATTGATCCCATATCAGAGAGAATTAAGCATAGTAGATGTTTCATAGCAAAGCACAGATCTGGAGGATTTTAGTCTGTAAACAGAGGAGTCTATTTGCATCTTTTCATTTATATTAGATAACCATAATAATTGTATTTTAATTATAATGATTTGCATTATATTATTTTTTATTTGCAGATAATAAAGCCAAATACGCAAAAAAACAGGACTCTGAATTTTCCAGAGGATTCTGCATCCATCAGGGAGTGCTCACTAAATAAAGACGACAGTGCAAAACTAACATTAATAATAACCTCCTTACTTATCAGTTTAATTATTTTGCTTTGACTATTAAAAATAAAATTCAAGACATTTTCCCCCCTTAACATGATTACTCTACAAATTCAGTCTCATTTGACGTATGATTACGCATGGTCATTAGGATTTCCTTACGATACTTCTGCTTTCATTATGATATCTTATCTGCTTTTTCTCTAGGTAAAGGATGCTGGAGATCTCTAGCTAATATATCTTAGTTTACTGTAATCTCTTATGTGCCTTGGCTTGAAAATGTTGTCTACCAATTTCTCCTAATGCATTAAGTGCTTTCTCATAATCAGCAAATGCCATGTCTAGCAGCAAATCATATATGTTTGCATTTCCATTCTGCCATTAATCACACTGCTGTGAAATACCCAACTAAAGATTATCCATCCTTTCGTCTGGCTAAAAACCTATTAGAGAACTGATTTATGGATGAGTTTTTTGTTTTCTTAGCATTTTAGGTCAAGGGTAGAAGTGTGAAATGGCTGTGGTCACTGAAATCTCAATTGTCAGGAGTTTGCTGGACTGCAGAACAGTCATAGATTTACATGTTCATACACACATGTCCACTCTTTGTTTTTCAGTGTGTCCATTAGCTGAATGGATGCTCTTCTCCTAGACACATCTTACTGCAAATCACAAACTCTTGTTTGTTTACTAACTTTCAAGCTTCTTAAGAAGATAATTTTCACTGCCAGCAGAGTCACATTGCTCAGAAAATGCAAGTAAAGGAAGACATCTGAACAAAATATCACAGAAATGTACCTAATTGTGTGATTACTGTGATAGTGTTGCTGATATCTAGTTCATCACATGAGATAAAAATTTGCTCAAAGCTTATATTTACTAATATTAAGACAACTTTAAAGTCCAATTTTCCTGACTTTTGCCTGTGATTCCTGGGTACCTGGATTCACTGAAGATTTAAGGACAGGATGGGGGAACCGACACTGCTTCTGTTCCTACAGTATTATGGGACAAAAGAGTGGTGAAAAGTATGCCTGACACAGAGATCAATAGACCCTTCCGCTGTAGTGGGAAGAAGACCTTAGCAAAACCAGCAGGCTGTTAAACAGCAAACTCTATACAGACTGCTGTCTTCATATGCAGGAATTGATTTATCTTTTCATTACCATTTGAGGAGGTTTCTGCCCTTGACAGAGACGCTTCTTCAAAAAGAGTGCAGCTCATGAAAATGCAAGTCTGTATTATGAATACCATAGGGGCAGAAATCTTTCCTAAGGGGCAAAACCAAGCATAATGAAAGAGAAAGCGAAGGCAGTAATCATTTAAAGGAGGTTAGGCACCAACCAAATTAAACTTTTTACATTGCAGCAGACCCGGGGCCTAGTTCCTCTTGGTCAACAGGTCAAGGACTGCACTCCTTCCCAGGGGAGGAAACCTCCGGGCAGATGTGGGTGTAGCTCAGAAACTATATACATTTTTAGCCTCCCTTCACCCCGACTGATTATCAGGAATGTGCAGAAACAAATGACTGACCCCAGCTCTCAGTAATGCCCAGGAATGATGTGCTGAGCTAGGGTGAAGGGATGGGTTTGTATATCCCTCCACGCAGTGGGCATTTTCCACAAAAACCCAAATACCTTGTCATTGTGCACACTTCCACAAGCCAATCCTCAGTGAAAGCTTGTGAAACAGAGCAGGTCACTGTTGCATATCTGAAGGTGAATACATTACCATTTAGATGCAGGATTATCATTTATAAGCATATTAGCTTTTCTAAAAGTGGTACACACTCCATATCAAGTCTATTTTTCAGACAAGTAAACTTCAGATAGCATTAGTAACCTATGTTCAGAAAAAATACTATGATGGCTCATTGGCTAACAACAATATTTCCTTCTGATCTGAAAGGAAAATGAGATTTGCACAGAAACAAACCAACCTTTTCTTTTTTTCTGTTTTTTCTCCTTTTTTTTTTTTTTTTTTTAATAAAATAAAAAGATAGAATCCTCACCTTACAAACTCTCCCAACTCGGGAAAGGATTGTCTTGTCAGACGTGCCACTATCTTGTGATATTTCTCGGAAAAAGAAGTAGATTTTGTCATCATCTGGGTTATAGGTGTCCGGGATTGGAAAAGTTCCAATGAACTTCGCTCCTAGAAGTTCCCAAAAAAAGGTTTTAAAATATGAAGAAAAGTCTTAACACAGGATCATAAATTTCTCTTTCAATATCTGCATTTATTTTGCATCTTCCAGTGAATTAAAAACATCACTATACAGACACATAGTGTCAAGTTTCTTACTGACTCTGAGCAAAAACCACCATTGATTCTAAAGTATTTACTCTTAGTGTGATATTTTTACATATATAACTTACTACCATTTGCATAAATATGCAGTACTAGCTGTCAATCTCTCTTTGAAAGTAGTATGACTTTCAGTACAAAATATTGCCCGCGAAACTCCGTCTTACTGTTCTTGCCACCAATATCAAGCTAAGTAGATTTTCCAAAACCACATGGTAGAATTTAAATTAATTTAATTACACATTGCAGCAGTTATGAGTACAGAAACACAGTAATGTTTACTAGAGAGAGCTTGCAAAAAAAAAAAAAAAAAAATTGGTATAAATGACGACTTTCCAACTTACGTTTCCCACATATCTGTGCTATAACAATCTTACTGACTATATCTACCAGATCCAACATGGTGCTGTGCTGGGATGCCCCAGTTAGCACGCTAAACTCCTCAGCTGACTGGTCAGTCTTGAGGACGGTGTTCTTTGTTGTGCATGAAAACAGATTAGCTGTATCAATGTTAACGGTCTGTTTGTGTTATTTAAATCTGTTTTTTGCTAGGAGTGCTACAGCGTGCCTTGCCTTGACATGCTGAGCAGTTATATTACTTCTGGTCTCTTCCAAAGCAAGCTTGGCTGTCTCTGCCTGCATCCTATAGGCATGCTTATCAGCCCAAGAGCTGAATACTCATACTACGCTGTCTTCCTTGGCTCTCTTGTTCGTGATCTCCAGTCCTGCTCTACCTGTTCACCAGCTGTGATTTTTGTTTGTTTGTTTTTGTTTTCTTTTTATTTTTGCACTAAAATCAGCATTTAAATGAGTTCCAGGGGCCCCTGACTGCAGCAGAGCAGGCAACAACAGTCTTGCACAAGTGAACCGGATACTCGGGGAAGCGATTTTTAAGACATTCCCCAATGTACTACAATAGATGAGCCCTTCTGAGGCCACTTGGATCAATGATGTTTTTCTTTAAACAGAAGTGGCTATACAAATACAGTGCAAAGAGACCCTTGACTCTAAAATACATTCTTTCAGCAATAAAATACACAGTCTTTGTGCCCCATAAGTAGGCAGGCTGCAGCAAAAAGCAGTGAGGAGGATGGGGTAAGGTGACAGAGCAAACAGAGCACACTGGCCATATGTGGGGAATACTATTATCAGCTTTTAATGTATCTTCATGCCTTTGTCCTCTTTACAATGACTGTTGCTTTATATTAGCCTTGAGGATTTTTCACCATGAACTCTATGGTACACACAGGACAAAAAGAGGGTCCTTGATTCAAAAGTTCACAGTCGGAGGCTTGAGACAAAACGGAATATGTTTAAGTGCTGAATGTGCACCTTCATGACAGAAGAGTAAATTTATGGGTCAAAATAGCCACAGCGTTGCTTCCATTTTAAACCTTTCTGACACTAGAGAATGGCATCAGCAGAAAAAATGAAATGATGCAGGCATCAAGCCCTATAAATTTAAGTTAGGATTTCAAAATGAGCCTAAAGAAAATACTCAATTATCCCTCAGGGCCTGTAAGGCTACTTTGAAGATTAGATCTCTAAGCGTGAATAAATACATAAATACGCTTCCAGTATGGTTTCTTAAATATGTGGTTAGCTAAATAGCCATTTAATAGGAAAACCTGTGAAATACTTCTATAACATTCTTTTGAATTTTACATAGATTTTTTTTTTTAATCCACATTCACGGAACAAAACTCTGAATATATGCTTTTTTAAATTAAATTTCTTTGCTTTACTTGGCAAGCCAAATGAAAAAACAAATGTCTCAATACCAATTCCTGGAACAGATTTAGAAGAATCTCTAACAAATTAAAGGAAGACAAATATTTAATGATTTTCAATCACATTGAAAACACTGAAGTTGAAAGTTAAATCCAACAAAAAATACACTGTTAAAGATATGAAGACAAAGAGACTGAAAACAATTTAATGAAAAAGATCATGATCTGAAAAGCACATTATGTTCTGCAAGTGAGATCTTTGTCTCATCTTTTGTAATCCATCCATACGACATAAAAAATGCATTTAAACCAACTGTGAATTAGGTTTTTTGGATTCTTTGCATGGGAAAAAATTATATGATGATGATTTTGAACCACTGTTTATTTTCCTATACACACAGTTGTCCCCCCCTAATTGTTTCAATAGAAGGTTTTCCCACATATTAATTTCATGATAAATTGTATGTAACAAAACAGAGGGTTAAAGGCATCATGAGCTCTGACAATAGATGGTACACTAAATTCAGGTGTTGCTCGTGCTTTTTTAAGCGTGTTCTTGTGGCCTAGTGGGAAAAGCTGTTACACCTAGTCCTTCACTTCTGGGTTTGCTGGTGTGGTGGTCATGTTTGCTGCTGGTTACCTGCCGGCTCTCACAACTTTTAACACCAGCAGTAGTTTAGGCAGTGCAAGCATGCATGCCTTACTTAAGACCTACAGAGAAGTAAGACTCATTAAGCTCAGAAAAAGAGGACAGCAAACGAGCAGCAAATCCCAGAACATGAAGAAATGAAAAGGCAACCCAAAACAGTGGGAGGCAGCAGCTCTTTGAGCTGCTCTGGCAGCAGTTGGGCTGCCAGAAATATATGGCATGATAAAATGCAATGGATAGTGTTCACCTCATTTACCTTTAACTGTCTAGAAATCAAGCTCCTAACCTATATCATCCAGGTCCTCTCTCTGGGAGGGACACAAGGAAGAAAGTGGCAATGAATAATCCTATTTTAAGAGAGATTCCTACAATAGATGGGGCGAGTCACCTTCTGGAAGTGTCACCTCTCTCCGTAAATTACAGACAGAGGCAAGCGAAACAACTGAGCTCAGACAGGATGCTAACTTTTGCCTTTTAGAGCTAAGTGAGCTGAATCCCATCCAAAGTTCACAGGATATAAAGAAGTCATTGCCTGCAAGTCCTTGCCCTGGCAAGGACAACTAAATTGCAATAAAAAAAAAAAAGAAGAAAAAAAAAAGGAATGCAATTCAGGGCAGCACTCATTCCGACTATGGCTTTAGCTTCCTATAAAGGAGGGAGGAATGTGCAGCTGTTTAGAGCACGCCTGTATGTAGGGCTCGGGTGTCCCACCACAGGATGCTCTCCTCTGCCCACTGGGCTGGAGCGGGGCAGACTCAGTTCCAGTGGGTGGCTTTGCCATCCGGAGCGGGGCCACCAGCCCCACGCGCCTTGTCCCCGGCGATGGGTAAGGCAGCTCCGGTCAGCGGCTGCAGGAGCGCCTTATTCTTCAGCTCTGCAGGAGAAGGGCTGATGTCTCAGCAGAGGCAGCATCCCCTCTGTCTTCAGTGCCACCGCGTGCAGGAGTATGAGGCTGTGTGAGCGTGAGTCATGGGAAAGATTAGCTGCCTTCCTCCCTTTCTCCTTTGTGGAGCTGCTATTCAGTCATTGAGATTAAGACATGTCTTAATTAGTCAAGATAGAGATACTCTGCAAGGAACTGGAAGGTATCCTACGCATTTTTCCCTTATGCTTTGTCTTTCCCTCCCTTCCCCCAGGAAAGGATAATCCTGTTTCCAGAAACAGAATAAGACTGAACTTTAAAAATATTAAGGTGCATTATAGCAAAACTTCCTCAGTCCTCTGGAAAAAAAAAAAAAGTTATGCATTTTACCCTAAGTAAAACATGAGTCACGCCTGGAAATAATTTATTTCTAGTTGTACAATTACTCAAGTATGTACAACTTTTCCTGGAGGTCTAACACATGCTTGGTAAATGGGTGGTAGATTTAGGGAAGAGGGGATTTAGATGAAATGGGAGTTTTAAACCTGAAATCAAGTAAATATTTTCTTTATACCAATATCGGCTGAAAGCACCAATGTATGCAATTGGTAATGTTACACAATAACCTAGAAATATACTGGCTACACTATGGCTTCTTGCAGAAATGATCCCATCATTTAGAGTTGCACTCAAAATTTTCTCCAACCTTAAAAGGACCATTTCAAAATACTAAAAGCACCTAGTTTATATCTATACTTCTTAGTATAACAGTGCATGGATTGTGTATGTGAAGTCTTAGACAGAGTGTGGCTGTAGTTTTTTATATGGCTGGAAACAAGGTAAACCTGAAGAATATATGGGGTCTTCAATGTTTATATAGTGTGGGGTAATTTTCACGTCGCAGTCTAGCACACTAAAGCTGTTTTTCAAACCCAGACATATTAATATATTATTCTCCTTAGAAAACTTTCACAAATACAGATGCTTTAACTGAAAACAGAGTAAAACATGAATCAATCTAAAAGAACGAAGAAAGGCAGACACCCCCCACCCAGCCTCTAAACAAAAACACATAAACAGTTCTCAAATCTTTAGTTTATTCTGTGTTCTTGTACTGTTCCCTTGCCTCAAACTGCTCATGAAGAAACATTAATAGCATAAAGAAATGTTTGGAACCGGATATTTAAGCTTTAAGTCCTTTTGGGCTGGGAGCTGAACCCTGTAATGCTCATCAAGGTGGATCTATACTAATGATAACACCAGATGCTCCTCAGGACCAAACTGCAGTAAATCTTTCTTTTTAGGATATTATAGCATCCCTTAGGAAAGCAGCTACCTCAACCATCTTTCCATCCTGAGCATCTGCAGGCTGCCAGTGATAAAATTGGATATTCAGTTGCACGGTTAATTACAGTTAGAGAACTGCCCGCTGGAACGCCCATCCTGGTCCCAAACGCTTACAGCCCATTTCTGGTCTACATTGCACAAGGGATGTGTAGAAATGAGAGACAGGAGATAGGAGAGATGGGACAAGACAGGTTTTGAGCACAGGAAATGAAAGTGGGATAGGTCAGCAGAGTCAGACGTGAGATTTTTCTATCTGTCCGAAGGACTGCTCTGATTTGGAATGGTGAAATGTGGCTTCTCCTTTCCTCCTCAACTCACAGCAGAAATCCTGAGGTTATGGAGTTACAACTAGACAGAAACGTAAGGCAACAGCTTAGAAGAAGGGAAAGAAGAGGTAGGAAAAAATAAAAAAATAAAACAGAACATTTCCTCTTGTTGAGGCCTCAAAGAGTTAAGAGGCAAAATTATCCCTTTCAGAAGTTGTCTGCTGGGAAGACAACTTAACCCTGTGGTCAGCAGGCCCTGGCTTTACAATACACCCATAATAGTTACACAGGCATCCTGAATCAGGGCCAGTGTTGCCACATCTTTAAAGACAGTTGATGGCTAAAAGGGGGATGCTTTAATTGAGCAGGGTTAGCTTGTGAGCGAAGTTTTCCATGTTACTCTGTGTGTGGTTTGAGACTGGCTGGGTGTAAATGCAGCTAGTTTTTCAGAGGGTTTACTAGCTTAGAATGTTTTTTAACGGGCAAGAAAAAAAGCAGTGTTTTGCTTGGGAAGCTATTTTAGGGTGCCCTTAGTGGTTTTAAAATGATCCTCACAGCAACAAAGGCTATTTTTCCCCCTCAAAAAAGGAAAAGAAAAAAAAAAAAGACCTCCTACCTAAAAACGTGGAATTTCTAGTCTGTCATTTCAATGTGCTGTAGAGAACAGCTTTTAACAAGTGATCGGAAAAAACGGTTTAAAAAAAAATTATTCCAACAAGACTGGAAATAGAAGCATTTAAGTCATGATATTATTCCAATTACAGGACTATATACAGATGTATAGATCAAGGACGGAAAGAATGATTAGGTCTTATGCTCCTACTCTTTCCTTAATTAGCATTTTCACCTCTGACTTTTCTCAAGTGCATTTTTGTTCCACTGAGCTTTTTTTTAAAAAAGCCTACGTAATCCAAAGATACCATGATACAATATCTATATTTATAGTTACTGGACATATATTTATATAAGAAAGAGGCTATTAAGTTCAGAGAGGCAGGGACAATACAAATGACAACAGCATATGTTTGGGATCTTACCAGTAAGCCAGTAATGTTCAGAAATGTCAGTTCTGATGTAATGGTGGTCGTGAGAAGGGCCCAGAGAACGTGTTAGAGCAGTGTCTTTGCCAAGGAAATCAGAAGCTGTTCCAGCATAAAGATACTCATCTGCAAATGAAAAAGAAATAGGGTTTCTACAGCTGTGGGGTAAACAAAATTAAAACTGTTTGTGTCTTGTTGGGTGAACAACACCTGTGTTTAATTGGTCTATGAACTAATTTAACGTATTAAGGTATTACTGGCTTATATTTTAATGGGATTTTGGGTTCTGTGAAGTTACTTACATTTAAATGAGGGTAATACTTGTAATTATATGCCTGAGAAGTAAAAGAGTCCAAGTCTAATTTTCAGATCTTTTAGGCACCCAGAAAAGTAAATTCCCCAGGCTTTAATGGGTGCTGGGCTCTGAAGGGCAGAGAGGTGCATTTAATCTGAGCGTCCTGCCCTGTGAGCACTGACCATGGACCTGGGGGCCGTGGTGAGGATATAATCATCTGTCCATGCAAGCTAGCTCTTGTGTCCCAGGCTTGCCATGGTCCCAATAGCTTTGCTGCTTCTGGGCTTGAGCTAGTAAACATGATGGATGCTTCACTACGGGAACTTGGCCCTTTCCTGGTGTAGGCATCTCCCTCCAACACTTCATTCACAAAGAGGAATTTAGGCACTATGGGAATTCTTCTCGACTATGTAATGTGTTAATGGTAGGAACATGGCTACAGACCCAAATTGTGATCATTCTAACATAGCAAATGGTCCCACTAAAATAAATGAGACATCTTGCTGGAATAAGGCAGCCAAAATTTGCCTCACAAGGAAACTATATCTATAATACAGTGCAGTGTTCTTGCTGCAATTGCAGTTACCATTTAGTCTTCTACCAGCTTTGTGGGCAATGCAAAACTTCACAACCTTAAAAATTGCACAATATTTTCTGTTTTCCTTCAGATCTCAGTAAAAAAAAAAAAAAAAACAAAGAAAGTATCTCTGATTTTTTTTTTTTTACTGCATAGTGCATTTTACAATTCTCTCTTTTTTTTCTGTAAAATAAGAAGATAGCTTTATTAGTTGGAGGAGTTTGGCTTTGGTTTAATGACTTGCAACAATAAAACCTTGGAGTTTGTAAAAATAATAAAGGTTCATGTGTATAAACAATAATCATATAAAAAGCTATATGATACATAAAAATCCCCTTCCAGGAGTTCTTTCTCCAGGTTTTCTGATACTCTGGGTGGAAAAGATTTCACAAGATCTCTCAGAGAGAAGCCCTTTGTTGAGAGTGAATGCAGAATAAATACCATTCAACATAGATGTCTGGGTTTTCATTTGCAGAAGATGTAAATGCACTTTAAAAAATAAGATCAAGGGGGGGAAAAAAAAAACCAAACCACAACCCACGATCCACAAGCACTTTATTTGACTAAAAAAGATCTATCAGCTTTCTTTTTACCTCATTATTATTGTTACTTATGTATTATTTCCATGACAGTATTGGAAAGCACATCTTTCAGACAGCATGTCGCCTTTGTAAAGAAACAATAGTGCATTCTGAAAGGCATTTGTCATAATGAGGAATGGGCAGGGTAATTGGTGTTTGCTAACTGACAGGCACTCAGTGATCGATAAATCTGAAGGGCTAACAGAAATTCTCCATCCTTGCTTAGGCTCTGCTGACAAGGCGTTTTCAGCACTTCTCTCAGCTTTTTTGGTATCTCTCATTCCAAGTTCCAGTTATGTCCAGAACAGTTTTAGTGAGCAGTAATTTGTAGTAGAAGATGGATGATGAACAGGTGATTTTTCAGTCAAAAAGACTAGCTTTTCAAATTTATCTGTGGAATTACTTGGGGTGAAATGCTGTGTAGAATTCAAAGAGAGATTATGCATTTCTACAAATAATTAAAATTACACAGTTGTATTAACCTACACACATGAATGAAAATATAATGAAATATTATTTAGGTCATATACGTATAACTGATTTCAAAGTGTTTTCTGCAGGATACAAGTAATCTTTATCGTCATTTAGCAGATAAATAAAACTAGGCAGAGAGAAGTGACATGCCAAAGGTTACTCCTCTCATCAGTGGCAGAGACGGAACCGCATCCCAGCGCAGTGTCTTATCCGTGAGGTATGCTGCTCTCCTCGTCCTTTTGGGAATATAGTACTCATTAAAAGATAGGCCAAGAACGCATTCTCTGGTCAGGCCTGTAACTCTTTACAATGCTCCTTGTACATTATTGTGAAGCACTTGACACCAGGCACAGTCAGCGAAGGGATACTAGAATACCCTGACCATTAATTTTATCTAGCTTGAAAATTCTTACGTACCGAAGATCATGTTTTAGTTAGCTAAAACACAGAAGCTTCTTCATTTCACAAGATTTAATAGAACAGTCAAAGCACTAGAGTGCTGCTGAAATTAGCCAACACTATAATAAATCATGGAGTTCTATTGCATTAAAAAAAAAAAAGTAAAAAAGAAGTTAAAGTTTCTAGAATCCCATTTTAAAAATAGACTTCACGGTCTAATATTAAACAGTACTAGGGGTCCCCAAGAAGAATAAGTGCTGGCTTTAATCTATTGTTTTTAATAAAGGAAGTCCTGCCCCATCTGTTGGGTCAGAATCACAAATCATCTATCTTATTATCTGAGAATAAAGACTGAACATTAGTCATATTCTTTTTATAACACAGAGTGACCGATACTTCAAAGCATTGTCACCAGTGCTCTTTGGCTGTAAATGAAAACGTCATGGTGCTTCACTCTTATCTTGTATTCATATGCTTGACGGACAAGTTAAATGAAAATTGTCCAAAGCTATGAACCAAACCATGACAAAAGTAGCTCTTATAGTGATTTGAAATCCGGAGGTCAAGCTGACATTCCTCGGCACCAAATGTCAGACCACACAGCGCTGCGATGCACGCAGCAGGCAGATTGCACTATCTTGTTCCTAGGCTTCCAGCTTCAGAAGTGGCTACTCGAGTAAATAGAAACCTCAAAAATGTATTTATGGAAATAGTGGATGTCAGCAGACTTCAAAGGGCAGAACATATTGATAATTGCAGAAAGAGGCCCAGAAGCGCTTCCAACATTGTCTCTCCGTGTTTTTTTTTGTTGTCTTCTTAAAGGAGAAATGACTGGGTGAGTATGAAACCGCCTTCCTGCTCAACTGGCAGAGGCTTTGCAGCTGCTCATATGTCTCTGTTTGTGTTGCTGCATTTCCAGCTCTTCGGTGTCTGCAGACCGAAGGCTCCCTCAGCTCTGAGAGCACAAACCGGCATTGGAAACACAACTAACACCAGAGGAGCTTCAGCGATGGCATCTTCTGAGCCTCTCACCCCAGACTTCACATTACGAAGCCATCGCACGTCTGAGAGGAGCGCCTGTCTCTGATGGTTTCTTACCTGCCATCACTGAAGCAAACGGCTGCTGAGGATCGAAAGGGCATTTCAACCTGCCAGACTCCAAGTTCTGAGTATCCAGACGGAATACCGTTTCCTGAGAATAAACACATATTCATTATCCTGCTGTGGCTGCAAACAAAAACTCACTTAGACGAACTGTTCTGCTAGCGTACAAAGTGAAGGTGTGTTAGATCATGCAGCTGTCATCTCAGCATTGATGTTCACAGTCCATGTATCTGTTTTATACAGGGATGTTTTTTAACTCATTGTTTTAACGTATTCTGTTCACTCCATAGTGAAACACAAATTAAAAAAAAAATACATTTATTTTCAGAAAAAAAAGATGCATTGTTCATTTCTACTCAAATTAAAAGCTGGATTTTACTTAAAAGGCACTGGCTTCTATTTGGGAAAGTGCTGATAGACTGTGTTGCAACAGGAGACCCAGAAGGGATTCTGGCTGACTCCTAAATTTCTCCAGGGACTGCTGAATAATGTTTGCGGCAGACACAGTTCAGCCCCTTTTAAATGAAAGCAGCATATGCTCTCTCTTGTTATTTTTAACAAGGCTAATGATACAAGAGATATCAGAATAGAGCCTTCCTTGCAGTTCCCAAATGCAGTGTGATTAATTCCTGGGTCACATAACAAGGGCACAGAGGAAGACAAAGTAAAGAAATTATTTTAAAACTATTTCTGATGTTTTCAGTGGGCAATCAACAACTCAATTGTTGTAAGCATTAACTCGAAGTTTTACTATAGTTTTGAATTGCCAAAATGGACGCTTTTACTTGTTGCTTTCATTAGTTTCCTAAAAGCACGCTTAATGTGAAACCCAATGTGAGTCCTTCTGAAGGCAAATTGATTGCTCAGAGGAGTAAAGTGAAGTCTTTGCAGGTGTAGAGACTTGATTTTCAGAAGTCTGCTGCTATTAGAGAAGGGAGGCTGCCTAAAGAAGTACTGTTACCATACTCTCCTACATACCGTGATATTTAAAATCCCACTAGTGTTCAGGAATCAAATCATTGCGGGTTTAATGTCTATTGTAGAGATGCAATTTTTGATGTTATTTAAAAAAAAAAACACAAACAAAACACCTCTATGATCTAAATCTAGAAAAGGATGAAGTGATTTTAATTATTTGTCTCTGTATCTCTGCTTTGCAGGGGGACCGAAGAGTACAAATGACAGTTAAGTATGCCCAACGATGGCCACATAGGACCAGACTTCACAACACATTAATTCAATTCATCCTTAATGTACTTCAGATTATAAATGACCAAACCTTTCTATTTCATTGAGGTGTCTCCTAAACTTTATAGGCTCCGAAGACAAAAGCCCAGGATATTGAATAATTAAGCTCCTTAAGAGAAAAGAAAATTCAATTCCAGTCTATGAACATAAATTCCATTTCCTCCAGCAATTCTGGCTGATACAAAGCAGAATTTAATCATCAAACAACAACCCTTGTTATCTTCCCAAATCTGTGGAATATCAGGTAAACCAAATTGTCAGGCTACTGAAGTGGGTCAGAGCATACCAAGGACAAAACTAAATTAAAAATTAGGATTTTTTTTTTCTTTATGACAATACTATGTTATGTCCCATTCTCATTTCTTCTAAGAAGTGTAATCCTGAGCTGCTTGGAGGACCCTTGCTATGTCACATGCAAAGAGGCTGTCTCCGAGTCCAGCAGCACTCAAGGGACCGAGGGCTTTATAGATCAACATCAAATATTTCAGACTTCACCCAGACAAACTAATGGACACTACCAGGCATTCACATGGAATTAACCTCCTGCTTTCACTTTGGACAAAGCTTTCAAAGAAAAGAGCATCCCTTGGAGAGCTGTGGCTAACAGCACCAACTGTGCCAAGCCTCATCTTCACTGCCCAAGAGAAGTTTTGGCAGTGACTTCAGCAGTAGCAAGACTAGGACTTTAATCCCCTTTAATTGTGTGATCCCCTAGGGGATTTGCACTGCTTCAAAAGCACTGTGTGCTGTGGTTTTGAGTCACCTGATCCACACTGTTTTCCTCCCTGTTTTCATAGCGCTGTCACTGGCCAGCAGACCACTGGGCAAATCCACCAGCAGCTTTCGAAGGTCAGCAGGGCACTGCCTGGTTTCACAGCGTCTGTGAAGCTATCTCAGACCCTAGCTCTCCCAAGCATCCCACAGCTTCCTGTAGAGGTTGCTAATTACCAAACATCCATTATCCATTCTTGTAACCCAGAGGTGGAAAAAAAAAAGAAAGGGGGGGAAAAGAAAAAGTTTAAAATAATGGATCTGCAATAAAAGTGTTTTGAATTACCATGTAGGACTCCTGGCTTCAGTTCCTACAACCAGGAGACATTTTCAGCTGCCCGTCAAATTCACGTCAATGGGTCTGTCCTCAGCACCCTCCTCTCGTGTCACATTTATCTGGAGAGGCAGTGCAAGGACTGTGGCTGTAGGGTGTTTGGGATCCAAGAAGGAAAGGAAAAATGTGCCTCTTGCCATTCAAAGCCGTTAACTCAGTAGGAGGCTGTAGAAGAGGTGCACCATCAGAAGAGGCACGAGTAGTGCTGAACACTGGCCAACCTACCACTGCAGCTGAGCAAGCAGGGGGAATGCAGGAGAGGCAGGACTGGGAGACAGTGAGGGGATTAGGAAATACAATACCGGGATTCTTCTTCCATTTCCTCTCATAAGGTAATTAGACACGTCTAATTGAGACGGACCCCTTGTCTAGACTGGCTGCTGGACTGAACAATCAGACCAAATCCATAATTTCATAATGTCTGATGAAAACAACCTTCACAAATGAAGTAGTTAAAGGTGCAATGGTAGAGTGAATAAGGCATCTTGTTAATGACCCAGAGGTAAAGCAGAGCCTTACTTATACTCTTCCTGAGAGCTTCTCTGTTCAATTCAGCTGTGTATTTGATCATTCAGGCTAAGGAAGCAGCATGATACAAGAGATCTAAAATTTCAGTTGCTTCTACTGGAATATTTAAAGTAGCGAAGCAAAGAAGCCTACAAAATTATTTCACTGCAAGCCCAATTATACAGCATATACCAAACATTACCAGGAGCATTAATGGCTTACTGGGGAAAGCACACAACCGTACAGACTTCAGGCAGCTTCAGTTTTCTGCAACATAGGCAGCCCCTCTGGGCTGGTCAACTAACCCACAAACTGTGTGGAATATAATGATGAGTCTCAGCCTAGGTAAGTATTAATAACTTACTTTCTTTTTTTCTTTTTTCTTCTGTGAGCATCTGCCCTTGATTCTATATGTCAGAATATCTCCAATGTGTATATATTTCAGGTTATTACATTTAATAACCTATCATTAGACCTCATTTCTAATATTCTAGAATTTCACTGAGACCCAAAGAAAAGAGAAGGCTATTTCTATAGCAGCATAGGAAGCCTGCACTGCAGGCAAGCAGCCAGACAGGTCACATCCCAACACTGTCTGAGAGCAGAGCCAGTTATAAATATAGCCAAGGTGTTACACATATAGGAGTTAAAAAGAGACTTGTGTACTAAGTGGCTGCTTGACACAACACGAAAATGCTTCTGTTGTGGGGGTTAGGTCTCAAACATTTACCACTTAGGATAGAGATTTCTTTGTCACCAGCAAATGAAGGCCAATCAGCCGCTAACTTCAGTTCAGGAATATGCCACTGGCGGTGGAGGATACCCAACATCTACTCAGCAACAGGGCTGCAAACCATCTGCAAAGTCCAGAGATGCCGTCCTTGGAACCTTTACAACCTCTGTATTACTGTTACACATAAAGAATAGGAGACCATCTCTGTGGACCAAGGGTATATATACAGTAAAAAATAGAACTACGAGTGTCACCTTGAACTCTGCATACGTGTGTGTGTATGTAAGCAGAAAGAAATTACTTACTAGAAAGAAAGACATCTGGGTTAAATGTTCTTTTCACTTAGTTAATCATATGAAAGTGTCCTGAAGAACTTTGTGTATTAAACCTTACTGAGGAAAGTGCTTTGTTCAAAAGCGATACGCACGTATCAAATGTGAGAACACGAGTTCCCGTCTGACCTGTAAAATCCACCATTTACCCTGCTATTTATGCAAGCTGCTGTCAGTTCATTTTTTACACACTCACACAGTGTTTTCCAATCTATGATGAATGCTAAACAAGACGAGGGTTATTCCTTGACACATCAGAGTAGTGAGGAAATTAAATTACCTCTTTGTGAGTTCCAAGTTCAATGTATCCACAGAGAGGGTGAAACGCTCCTGTGCCACAGACATAAACATGGGTTCGGTTGTAGGGCTGAAGAACCCTGATAAAATTGGCACATTCTGTCTATTGGGAAAAGAAGGAGAAAGGTTAATTTTCATGTTTATTCTTCTCTTTCACATTATGCACCGCACTAGGTTATAGCCATAGTATTGGTGTACTTAAAATCAAAACTACTGTAGCAGAGACTGTTTACTAAATAGTTCAAAGTTGTGACAGCTACAATTTTGCAGTGGCTGTCTCCTAGGCAGCTCATCAATCAGACTTGCAAGCCTAATTCTGCTATAATGCTTACAGCCATGAGAAGCAATGTTGTTACAGCACAGTTTGGAGGATATCTGTTCAGCCTGTGTTGTAGTAAACAAGTCCTGTCAACAACTGCGCAGAGGTCGGAGAGCCACTGGGTTAGTCTGGCTACCAGTCCCCCTGTCTTTGCTCCCAATTCAGGGTTCTGCGCAAGGTTTAACACCAAAGATTACATGACAGAAATTATTGTGGTGGACTGAAGGGCCTCAACATAGTTAGTTCCAAGGGTATGTTTTTGGATATGAGTGAACTTTCTTTGTACCAACCACATCCTACTGGTCACTTTTATTTGGGCATTTCTGAGTCCTGTGGGATGCTCGGGTCAGTCCTGGCTCTATCTGGGCTTGGTCCTTGCTGGTAAGCAGCAGAGGAGGCTGCCGCACGCTGCAAGGCTGTTACATGGGGTGGCAGGAAAGGCCTTCTGCAGCTCTCCCCAAATTTCAAGAAATACATATACATATAACAAGGTACTTTGGAGGGAATACACAAGAGCTATGCATATATTCAAGCTACCACCCTACACCTAAGTGAGAGGCAAGCTGCAGAGACAATGTAGGAAGCAAAAAGGAGATATTTATGATCTATGTCCAAAACAAATATTCCCCTCTCTGGCCCTTTTCCTTTTGTCTTAGTGAAGAAATAGATCAGCAGAAATCCTCCATATAGACCAGTATCAGAATTTTCCCAGTGCTCAGCAGAGGTGTTGTTTAGTTTTTGTCTGCTGTAAAGATAAGTGTAGCAATAAATTAGGATAAAAAGTTGAAATTCCTCAGGCAGAGGGCTGAGAGAGTGTTTTGAGCTGTAGTCCACCTTGGTAACAGACAAGCTGGATAGAAACCACAGGATTTGTGGAGAGAAAACGAAGAAATTTTATTATACAGCCGGGAAATGTTTACATTTCTAGTGGGTTCTAGACACATGATGTAATCTGTGCTATACAAAAGAGATATGAAAGTTTTATTGTATATATGAATGCACCTTAAATACACTTCCTAAAAAGACTTCCTAAAGATTTGTGGTTCCAGGGAAAAGCTAATGAGCCTGAGATTTTGTTTTAACCTTAACTGCAGCTGTCTGCAAATTAAGTTAATTTGTACTCTGCTCTGCTACTCTGTTTAGTTAATGAATTATAATGAAGTTACATTCAGGATATTCCCAAGAAAAATGAAGCAGTTTGATGGGAAAGAAAGGATTTCAGGGGAGCATTGCCTGGGATACATTTCAGAGGAAAGGCCATTCATCTCTCAACTGCATTTATTACATACAAGGATGGCTTAGCATGATTGCTGCTTGCAATATTGAATATTCCTTTCTTGAATTATTAACATGTAAAGAAAAAAATAGAAGTGTAACAGTTTTTTAAATGAAGAAAAGACACTTAGTTCATTAGTCCAGGAAAAAAGTCTATCAACAGTTTACTAAACCATTTTGTGCATTTAGAAACAAACCCACAAATATACAATATTCTCAGCAATAATAAAAACTATATACCGTACTTACATGGGCATCTTTCCCAGCTAATTTGCATAATTCTACCTTTTCTTTTGCTGCAGGCCAGTAAATCTGTAACATAGTTAAAACAAGACAAAGAATATGAATATTATAAATTGTCCCGTGACTGCAGTATAACTATTCACTTGACCGAACAGTTAAAACAGATTTATGCATGTTGAAGGAATTTGCATGTAAATCGAAATGAACACAACTTCAAATACAGGGTTCCATTACAAAAAGTGAAGAGGCTTTAAATCAAAACCCCTGTTCTTTGTTCATTTCTTCATTGGCTATATGTACTTTTAAAAAGTACTTAGTTGATTTGGCTAGCACACCTTGTCACCATTATGAATTATATTTTTTTTCTCAAAGATATGATGAGCCAAATCATCGTGAAACTAAACTGACTGCAAAACAAGGCAAATTACATTTGTGATGAATTTGGTCCAGCAAACTTGGCATAGCTTTTATAAAAAAATACTTAGCTGTTACTGCCAATTTTCAAATGAAAAGAAGTTTTGTTCAAAAAACTAAAGGTAGCTTAAGGGAAATTTGTAGAACAAAAAGTACATTTGACAGAAATCAATAGCACATGGTTTAAAAATGTCATTCATCAACACTAACTGGGTTTACTGAGAAAATGACATAGAAGTTTAGAGGAGAATCTTGTACCTTAGATAATTGGTAGCATATATTACAAATGTTTCTCTTTCTTCTTTCATCTGCACTGCAGAATTCTATAAACTAGGGTTTGGTGTAGATGGAGCCAGATGACAAATTGCTATCCGTTACTGCAACCCCAATTATGTTTGTGAAGAAATATCAAAGAACTGCAGCTCGGGTTCTGGTTCATTGATTTCAATTAAACAGTCAAAATTGGATATTATTGAGTATATGTTTGATTCTATTAAATTCAAAATAGAAGCTAAGTATAAAGTCTTCCAGAATCACCATGCTGAATATGGATCTTTTTTCCTTCTTATTTTGACGAGACAAATCTATAGCCATTTCTGATGGCTGAAAATAATAACAACAACAAATAACACTAATTTTTGAGCAAATATTGGTTAGGAAATTGCCTCAAGTCCCAGGAACCAGTATGCAGGTTACTAGTAGTCACAGATGCTTTAGAGTAGTGTTGAGTGTCAAATCACACTTTACAAAATCTTAAATAGTGAAATATATAGGAATAAAGAATTATTATAATATGCATTAGAAAAAAATCATCATTAAGAAAGGATGCACAACTCAACCACATGCAAGAGGCATTAACCGCTGCAATATTCCCTTTCTCTCACCCAGCTGCTGGCACCTTGTAGGATGTGGCTTGCCAAATACACAGGCTCAGTCCCACACTGGTAAGGAAAGCAAAAGAGTGCCCTGTATCAAATAGCTTTATCACTGTCCAAAATCCACAGTCCCTTTTCCTCTCAATCTGGGAACAGTCTTTTTATTTCACTTCTTCCTCTTCTCTTCCCAGTGAAAATGGATGTATTGGCTTTCTGCAAGGAAATTAATTTCCTCTCAAGTGAATTTACAGTTACCTTTCTGATTAGAAGCTCTTAGTAAAGATAATGTATTTTAAGTTACTTAAACCTTAACCTTTTACAGCAATATTTACTTAAAGTCAGAGATAAGGCAGTATAACAACATCTCGGCACTGGAGCACAAATTTACTTTCCCAGAGCATTTTCTCAGAATGATGTCGTGATAACATCCAGGTACGAAAACGCAATCTGAAATCAGCCATGCCAGTGTGTCTGTATTATAGCGTGTACAATGCTGGTAAATACTGGGAACAGTGCAAATCCATCGGGAAGAGTTGAAGGCAGCACCAGTGAACCCATGTGGTCTCTGCTTGGGCAGAGTGGGATGGGTCTCACTTACAGCACTGGTCTGGCACAAGTGCCCCTGAGTTAAGGAGAAGGAAAGCCTGAGGCTTAAAAGGTGCTGGTGAAGAAAAGTTGGTGAAAAGGAACAGCTGGAGGAATATAAGATCATGGATCTCCAAATACATTTGGCCAAGGAAACTTAAGCTGATATCTGATCTTCAGTCCTCTTGTATGTAAACTTTACGCCCAATTTTGCCCAAGATTCCTGTATCAGTAACAGAGAAGGCTAGAGGTCTTTGAGGGTTTGGGGAGATTTTTGGCCAAAGTTCAGGCAGCCAATTAGGTAGACAAGATCTACTTCTGTAGGCTTTTGAAACTGTCCAGCTCTCCTTGCCAACAACACAGAAGAACTGGACCCCTGCTTTGGGAGGTCCAGTTACATTCAAAGACATCTGCTTGAAGGCATCACACATATTAATGGACTCGAATCTACCCACAATTCTTGTACATATTCCTTCATGGGAAATAGTATTTGGCATAAAGCCGGACCAGTCAGGCTGAGATATACACCCCCCCTTTTCTATGATAATTCACCACAGTCAATTATCATAGAAAAATCAATTGTTTGACTTTACAGCTACTCAACGGTCTCAGTATTTAGCATTATACAAGGCCACATTAGAGAATGAAAAGTGAAGCTAAGTGATCCAACTTTAAAATCAATTTGTGATTATATATGGAGGAGTTAAAGTGATATTTATTTGCTTTCCACAGGAGAAATGAGAGGTTCCCAGAAACTGTCAGTTCTAAATTGTAATAGGTCAATAAAATTGCATAATAAATAATGAGCCAATGTGCTGAGCAAGAAAGCATAAACTTTTTTTTTTTTTATTAGATCACATGCTGTGTAACAGTACCACAGGTCCGGTTCCCTCAAACACTGACACACAAGCAACTTTACACATGTAAAATAGTCTCACTGAATTTTCACATGCATAAGCTTATTTACATGCATCTGTCTTGACTCTTCTGTAGGGGGTGAAATTAAGTCTTAGTATCGTATTTTATTCAGACAAGTTACTTAGTCTCACAGTATCCAAAAAGTAAGACTACTAGATGCTTTGGTAGTTTCTTTTATATTTAAAATCTTTGAGCTTGTAGATGGTTTCATGCTTTGAAATTGGCCATTTTGTTTCATAATTTTTTTCAGTTAACATGCTGATTCACAATGGTAACACCTTATTTAACAATGTCTTTTTCCTAAATTCCCCCAAAAGTAAAACCTCAAAGAATGAAAAAACCCAAAACCCTAAACAGTCAAACAATATACAACACTGACACATAAGATTATAATAATTTCACGCTACAAAGTCATACAAATTATATATATATATAATATATATATGAATATATATATTATATATATACAAATTTTATATATATAATATATCTTATGGTTGCATCTGTATCTGAAATGTCTGGAAGAATCTTAGAAAAGCTACTGAATTTAAGGGAAGAATGTAACTAGTCGAAATACATGAACTATACACTTAAAGAGGATTATTTTCTTCTCTTAATCTTCAGTTTATTTTCCTTGCAAAATATCCATATCAAAATTCCAAAGGCCAGCTACTGTCATGTTTTCCTGATTTTATCTTGTATAGCCCAATAAAAAAAAAAACCCTTACCATTACTTTTAAATCATTCTACAAATATTTTCTTAAATTTAGCAACAGGAAAGAAATTAAAATCTCCTAATAAATGCAAGTTAATACAGTCTCTGCTAGCAGAGTGAAAGAAAACGTCCCAGGAGTACAAAATTAAGTAGTACAGAAGTGTAGGACAGATAAGGTATCACTTTAAACGTAGCTGGAAATTGATTTCTGATTAAAACAAAACATTAAAAACCACAAAGGTCCGTTTCAGAGCAGGAGCAGAGTAATTCCTAAAAGTAACATTTTTTCTTCCTCCAAACAGACATTTTTACTATAAGAAAAGAATGAAAAGGGAGAAGTTAATTAAAAAAAATTATTTGCATACATAAATGACATATATATAACATTATGTGTGTATATAAATAATAGCTGGACTCGCTTCTAAGAGTTTAATTTCAGCTGCCATCTGTCAGGAATTAAAAATACTGGTTAAAAGCGAGTATTTTCCTCATCTTTCTGTGTCTATCTTTCTGTATCCACTTTTGTTCCTAGGCTAACACTTAGACTATAAATCTTTAGGGGAAGTGACGCCTCAAAAATAAAATGGTGAACTCTGATTCCAAAGACACTGTTGTATGAAATTACAGTGTTTCCAAGAATCATTTCCAATGAAGTTACTAAATCTGGGATGGCACAGAGCTTTACCAATACAGTGGAAAATACTGTATATTGTCACAACGCCACAGAGGAGGAACACAAGATACCTAAGCAAATTGCAGGCCTATTGGTCTTATTTCATCTGATTGCAAGGCTTCAAAACAAATTTCTAGTTACAGAAGGAATAACTTAAGTTTCCAATGAAAATCGAATAAGGTACAAAAGACAATGTAACTTGGTAAAGAGCCATTATTCCATGCTAATACTGTACTTTTTTTTAATAACATAGCTGAAATGCATACTACATTAACGTGGTAGAGCTCCTCTTCATTAGGGCTCCAATTAAGTATTTCATAAGCTGCCACACGGAAACTGATTAGCTCAGCTGGCAAAAAAATCGGTCTTATTACAAGAAAAAATGGTAACTTGTGGTAGAAAGTTACTCATGGGGTTCCTCAAGAAACACTGTCAGAGCTCATCCTACTTTGTATACCCTTAGCGGAAAGGTATACACTTGTAGCCTTGGCAGAAACCCAGCACTCTGCAACAACATGTGCAGATGACACAAAGTTGGGAATCATCACTAATACAAATGAAGACTAGTAATATTATGCAAGAAGAATCAAAGGGCTGCGAAGACCAGAATTATAAAGAGTCAGAGGAAATGGGTACAAACTGGTCATAAATAAATACAGATTGTAGATTAAGAATAAGTAAATGTGCAACATCAGACTAATGAGGTCCTGGTCTGTAGAAATGACCTTCCTAAAGGAGTTGCATGAAGTATCCCACAGGGCCCCTTGCAGCGGATTTGGATCAGGTTATGAAAGGAATAACCACTATATGAGGTAGCTGCTGCTGATAGCAGGGAGTGAGACCAATTGACCAACATGACTCCTTCCAGTTTCATGTCCCCAAGATAGTCACGCTCATGCCAGCAGCAAGCACTTGAGTGTCTCATTGAGGTCGACGGCTTTCAGCAGCCCTGGGGCTTTCGCTGGAGCCTCTCACGTGCTTGACGCTGCACACGTGCTTCAGCACTTCTCTATCAGCGCAGTCTCTGGTAGGAGAAACCCCAAAGTGTTTTGTTAGTGGTACGTGTAGCACCAGCAGGATGTGGCCGTATCTGGAGTGAAGGACATCAGCTGATCAGCATGTCTCGTAACACTCACTCACTGAATTTGAGTCCTGTGAAGAAAGGGATTGCTTCCTTCCTATTTTGAAGGACTAAGAGGTGGTAGAAGCACTTAGGGGAAAAATACACTGATTTTAAATAGCTACTTAGTGCAGCAAAAGAAAGCTTGCTTTCTTCCCTTGTTTTATTCCATGTACTAGATATTCATTATATTGATGCTTGAGGGAAGGCATGCAATAAAATTACAGCTTCTGAGGCATCAAAATGTCTCATTAAGGCTTTGTGAATCATGTAGACCATAACTCGGAAGCTTAAGCTCATTGGTATGAGTGAATGGCCCATACAAGAGTCCCAACTGCAGCTTCCAGAGAACAAAGGCAGACTGAGCTGTAAACCCATTGTCACGCTGGCATATGCAATGCACTCCTCCTGAGAAACTCTCCTCCATGAGAAACTACTCCCCTGTGTGAAAAAAAAAACCACCAAAGGGATTCATGACTTAGCCCAATGTGACCATAAAACAGGTACAGTAAAGAGGGCAACATGACTCAAAAACACCAAAGTAAACCAGGAGAGAGTCTCATCCCAGTTTTGCCATTGCCTTCCTGTATGTGACAGCCAGGTCTCAATTTTCCCACCAATAAAACGACAATAATGTGACTTGCTTTTTTTTTTTCCCCCTCCTGAAGAACTTAGTAATTCATAGCTGAAAAATGAAAAGCAATGAAAAACAGTAAGATCAAGGAACACTGAGAAAAGATACAACAGTGATCCAATGCTGAGACTGTCACACTGCTGTGTAAGACAGTATCATAAATGTCACACCCCAGTACCATAAGAGTGGGTGTTCATGGATTGCTTCCCGAGAATGAGGACTTTTGTATACTGTGTACTGACCCCAGGTCACTTCACTGCAAGCACTAGAAATTTATTGAATTTCCCAGCAAACATTGGAAAGAATTTCATGCCTTTTTTAGTATTTTTTTTTGCTGAAAACAGAGTCTTTTAATTAATAGGAAAACGAGCTGATTTTAGCATAGCATGCATGTATACCAGTTGCTCTCTAAATACCTCACATCTGTTGCGTTCATGTGTGTGGTATGGGAAGTCCACAACTTGGGGAACTCGACAGATTGTTCTCATATACAAATCCTAAGAGGAAGGTTACCCTAAGCAGTTCTTGTAATTGGCCCCCACTATACTTGCTGTACTCTGGTATTCACTATTTTAAAGTCATCAGCAAATAAAGAAAGTTAATACATCTAAGTTCCTTATCTGAATTTCTCCCTGTATTTGAAACCTACCCAAACTGTCTTTATAGTTAGATTTTTCACCTAGCTTTCTTTTTAACAGTTTTATCTCAGAAATACTTAGACATCTCTAAAAGCCAGGAATGTATTCTTAAATCTCTTCTACTTTCATATCTGCCACAGACCTTCCTTCTTCCAACAGGTATTCCTACATCTGATGCACTAATTCTCACACTTGAAATATACATCCTGGGAGACACTACCAGAATTTCCAACTCCAATTATTTCAAAGTGGCAGAAAACTGGATCTCTGTAACATAGAATTTTATATGGCACGGGGGCAGAGGGGAAGAGAGGATATAAGGATCGATTCAGAGTGATACACAACCCTGCAGGAAGCGCCAGTGCCAGTGCATGGCATTATTTTCATCATGCTGTCACACTGGGTAAAATGCGCTGCAAGTCAGAGGGAAATAACAGTTGTGTATTTGGGCGACACATCCACAGACTTTTGATAGCTTAAATTTGGCAGGTGGCTTTTAGAGTGAAACCTCTTGTTAGAACCCAGTGGATATTTTATATTGCATCTGTCCGAGACAAAGCAAGATCTCCACATGCCGCAGTTCTCTTAAACTGTGATCCGCTTTCCAACACAACTTAAGAAGTAGCCAGTGTTTTCAGTGCTTAGGCCTCTTCTGAAAAGTACATTTTCATGTGTACGTTGTGAGCATATGCAAAAGCTTAAAGGAAATGGACCAGATGCTGATTTCATTTACACTGGATTAAATCTTGAAAGGCTTCAGTGCTTTTACACTTCATTTTCCACAGCGTAACCACAGCAAACTTCTGACTACTGCCTGTTTCTCCTAAAAGGAAACTGTACACCAGGATTTTTAGGGTAAATGGCATTGCTTCTGACATGTTTATCGCTGCAGACTGAAGACAAATCCTACCTTTGAAAAAGTCAAAGCCCAATATGAGCAAGTGTTTTCAGAGAGCTTCTTTATACCTAAACATATGGCTAAAATAGAAAAATGACAGCGGATGTTTATGGAAACATAATTTATGGCAACAATGCAAAAGGAAACAACAGAGACACTCTCTTCCACCTAGGGTTGCTGTCATTCTGGTTACATACTGCTTTCTTCACATCTTGCCCGGTCTGTTGTTTTGGGTCTGTAAACACTGTTTAAAAGCTTCCGCCTTGTCTACACAGGTGCCTAAATTTAAGTCTATCAAATGATTTTATGGACTCCAAAAGGTTTTCAGAGCTTCAAAACAAGAGTTACATAGCTCAATGATAGGAGTCCTCCAAGGGCTAGGAAGCACAGTTATCACCTCTGTCTCTGGAAGTCCCTAACCTGAAGCACCATTACAGCTTCTCCTTACACTCTTCCTTCAGTGTCCACTGCTGACTGTCTTTGGGGACAGGATACAGGACAGGACTAGACAACATGGATATCCAGTAGAACCAGTCTTGTTCTACTGTAAATGATAGGTAAGATGGTTTCTATGTCTATTAACTTTGGGAGGAAGGGAAATACTCTATAATTGGTGGAAATGAGTATCCTATGAACTGTGACACCCAGAAAAGTTCCCTTTGTTTCAAAAGCAGGGCCACCAGCATGCATTTAATGCCCGGGAACCAATTCCCCATGTGCAGAGGGTCAAACCATGCCCTTGTCAAATCTCCGCCTCACTTCAATTCTTTTCTTGGAACTCTTTCTACTCACAAAGACTGAGAACAAACCATCGTGATCACAGATAGACTCATGACCATTCTCCTCCAGTTCCACTGGGTTTATTCTCAGCTTTCCCAGTCCTCATGGTCCCACTTCCAGAATTTTAGGTATCTCCAGTGGTTTCCAGGTGACTCTTTGGTCTTCTCTGATGTCTCCTGGCAAGCCTTTTTCTTCTGACAGGTTGAGAAGGCTTTACCCTCAGACAGTCTACAGCTTTTGCTAACAGGCAGAAAGTTGAATTCTTTGGCATATAGAATAAGTAGCACATAATTGGTCAGGAAGGACCAGTCTTGGTGTTACTGTGTTTCAAAGCTGCAATAAACATCTCAGACTCTGCATGTATACCTGAGGCTCTGGCTTGATGGCAAGAACCAAAGCCTCCCTTCAGTGCTGGCTAAATTCCCACCAGGTTCATTCCTCATTGAGACGATGCTTATAGAGACTGACAGGAGGTTTCCCAGCACAATGAAGGTAAAATCTGGCTTCTATATGTTGAGGGTCCTGTTTCACATAAGTAGGCATATGTATTTGTATATATGTTCCCCTTCCCACACAGATGGGTGGGTGACACTGCAAATATCACCCAGTGATAATAGTGCTGATATATAACCCCACTTGGACTGTTGGTAAGCCCTGGAGTTATAGAAAGGTCCAGAGTTTCTTTGCAGATATTTCATAAGCATTTACCCAGCCGATATATATATATATATGCATATGTATTTTTTACTGTGAAATACAAATAAAAATCAATACAAGAGGGCATTAAAGGATAAGTCACAAGGCAGCTGCACCTGGTAATGCCAAAAAAATAGTAGCAACCACAAACTAAGGATGCTCCAGGGGACGATAATTTGTGACCCCGTGCCAATACACACTGGGGCAGATGAAAACAACTTGTTCCAAAGCTGCTATTGGGGATCTGACATGTTTATCTATTTGGCCCACATGTGGCTGTGTCTTCTAGCACTGACAGCCCCTGCAGGTTGGCAGCTTTTCAAAAGCTTGTCAGCCCTTGATAGCATTCCTATTCCTGCAGAGATGGGCGGGTCGCGCTGCGGATTACACAGTGATAATAGTGCTGACATGTAACCCCGGTTGCACTGTTCGCGAGCGAGCACAGGACTCACAGAAAGGCACACCATTTCTTTGCAGCTATTTCATAAGCGTTTAGCCAGCTGACAACATTTTGTATTTAGCATTTATTTAGTTTAAGGAGTAAAATAACAAAAGCTTTAGGCAAACTCACAAGAAAATTCTACCTACTAAAGTAACCTTTCCAGCGGGATTCCAGAGCTTAGGATTCCTACAGAATTTCTGCTCCAGATTTCCAACCTCTCATGCTATTAAACATGTTTGTTTGTTTGTTTGACAATGCATTTCTCCTGGTTATGGCATAGTTATCTTCAGCTTTCTTGCCCACATTTGCAACGCCCTGATAAATATAGGCTGCTGTTCTTTTCTGCTTTCTTTTGCTGAACATCTTTATTTTACTCATAGGAAGGAACCACAAATCCTCCAGTTTATAAATAGCTAGCAACACTTGTCAGGCATCTAAGGATCTTTCAAGAAAAGACTACGGCACTTGATAATGCTATTCCTGCAATAGGAGCTAGAGGCTTCTATTCAGGACAAGCTCACAGAAATTATATCCCTGTTACAGAAAGATCATTATCCTTTGCTAAGCTTTAGATATTTGTAGAGTGGAACCATTTTAGCTTTCTGCATTTGTCTCGCATTCTGGAGGACTTTTCTATTATACTATTGCACTTACTGTTGTTTGATAATGAGGTTTGCAAACACTGGAAACTGGATGGACTTTTTCAAGCTGCCAGCTAAGGACGTTTTCACCCAATTACACAATAAATTCAATAAAAACTACAATGATTTAAGAAATTCAGACTCCAGAAGAACTATTGATTTATTTCATCAGGAAAAATATACCAGGAAATAAAACCGTAACTTAATATATGTAAGTTAAATTAACTAATTTAGGTGAATAATTAGTTTGGGAAAAGGAAGCTGTTAAATGATATAGATGTACACATTAAAGAAGGGAAAAGGATACAATGCTTTGGATGTTTCTTTGAATACCATTCCAGAAATATCTGAATATAGAGCATCAGACTCTACGATGTAATCTTGCCAAGTAATTATATCTACAGACGAGTATTTTCTGAGAGCAAATTGTTGGGGATCCTGATTCGGCTTTTTGGCATATCAGTAGTTCCTAATATAACAAATATCTGAAATTGAGAGTTTTTTTAAAATAATCTGAATCTACCCAGCACAGTGTTCTACAGCTCATGTTCAGTTTTGTTTTAAAGAAAACCCCAAACTCTGCACATTTTTGCATTCTAGTTTCAAAGCTCTTACACCTCACTCACCCCCCTCAACTTACTCTCTTTTAACCCTCCTCCCTCAAAGTTAATAAAAACATCACTTATAGGCAGAAACTTAATATTCTAATCAATTACTTCTCATTTTAGTGGCAGCGGATAAGCAGTTATATCGTTTTTATTTTTTTTCCAGACGACCCTCACTCCAGAGCAGTACAAAGGACACACTTCAGACCCTTGTCGTCCCGACATGTGTGGTTTCCTCGCACCGGGAAAGGCTGGAAGCAAGCCGCCTGGCCCGGCGCCAACCCAAACCACGGTCAGTCTAAACACAGCGCCGGCAAACGCTACTTTCCGACACATCACTGCTACTGGAGAGTATCCTTTAGCATTGAAACCTCCTCAGTGACTGAGATTTATACACAACCGCTCGCGCAACTTCCTTCATTTCATCTCTTCCCTCCCCAAACACGTTTCTGCCCGCCCAGCACAGAGGAACCGAAAAGAAACGCTTCTATGATATTGTCTTGTGTTACCTGGGCATTTACCCAGGAGGGTAAGTTTATAAAGCTGCTGAATGCTTACAGAGATAAGGAAATCAGCACAGCAGGATGCTCCGCAGAGCTTTTCAGTCAGTTTTAGCTACTTAAATGTAATTTTCCTCAGTGTTTTGTCTGAAAGGTTAAAGATGACCTACATTGTTAAACTAAAAATTAAAAGTATTTGAACCTGCAGACAATCATTTCTTTAGTCCAGATATGCAAGCGGCCGTGAATTTTATTCCCTTCCTTCAGGATACCACAGATACGTAGCCATACATTCTCTATTCACCTTACCAAATGCAAATTTTCGTTCCAATATAAAGTGAGTCTTTGCTCTACGGTATCTCTATTAAATGGCACTGTGTGATCGCACACTGATGCTCCTGGCTCAATCTGTGTTCTGCTCTTCTTGGGAAGCACAACACCCACAATGATCAGTGGTGGTTTGGCCAAAGGGAAAATGTTACCAGCTTGGACGGAGGGGCGGATCACGCAGGGTGCTGCCGCCTCCAGAAAGCTCGGAACTAATCAAGCCCGGCTGAACATAACGGGAGGTGACAGCACTCAGCATCTCTCAGGAGGTAAGCAGCATCCCACAGAAACAGAAATCTGCTTTTCACACAAACATCATCTTTTTTTTTTATTCTACAGAAAGCCTACGCCAGAAATCAATCTGTAGTCTGAAAATCCGCAATGTGAATAATGCTGTTATTAATGCAATATCCTGAGGAGGTGCTGTTTTTTGAATAAACTATTGACATGGCAGACACAAGTTAAGTGTTTGATAAAGCATCCTAGGGATGAAATTTGCTGAAACACTCAGAATCTGAGTTTTAAAGAAACCGGCATATGGAGCATTGCAGAAGTCAAAATAAGAAATAAGATATTCAGCCTGGTACTATATCTCTTCTATACAACGACAGCAAGTGTTGCACTCAAACATGTGGGGCAAAATAGTCTCCTGCTACACCTGCTAAGCCCCTGTGCTGCAGTTGTATTAATTCAGGGTCAGTTACCTCTTCAGAGCAGACAGCAGAACACAGTAATTTAAAACCTCCTTCTGGTGCTTAAAGAAAATATCAAACACAGCTGAGAATTTAAATTTTCCTCAGTAAGTAGTATATCTGGAAGAAGCAGGAAAGCCATTTTCACGTGTGTTCCTGTGCAAGCATCTGTTTTTTACATGTAGTAACCAATTGTGCTTACAAAAGCTCCAATTCATCTTGTCTGCTCGAAATACTGAAAGCTAAATTGCCATCTTATTATCTGGAGTTAACTCATTGTCACAGGGCATGGGCAAGGGACTACAGTAGCTCCCAGTGGAAGCTTCTCCTATCACTAGTAATTCTAGATATTAATACAAATGTTAATATTAAAATTACCACTAACATTTTTACTATAATTCAAACCATTCAAACTGCCTCTGCTCTGTTTAACATCACAGTAATGTAATCCCCATGATGCCAGGAAGCAAGGAAAGAGCTATCTTTAGTTATCTTCTTTCAAATGCTTTTATTTGAGAAGTCTGATCATGACCAGAGAAATTAAGAAGCAAACACTTCGAGTTGCATTTTTGCCCTTTTACTGATATTTTCATATTACTTTCATGCACTGCAGGGCTCCTTCAGGTAGCTGACCTCTTGCAGGACAACAGTCTCACAGGAGGTCACATACCATGAGAAATCTGTATAACCTATGGCAGGCGAGATTATCAAATTCTGGTACGCAGCATTGCACAATGAATCTTCCAGTTACACAGTGAAGAAGGGAGGGGAAAAAAAAGAAAAAAAAGGAACAAAATTGAACTTATGAGATGAACTCTGTGGAAAACAAACTGACCTTTTTTACATTTTTGTTTAAATCAACCAAGTTGAGCAGGAAGATGTGGTCTTTAGCCCCGATTAGCAGCCGGCCCCTCTCCTCATCTAGCAGCAGGGTTCGAAAATCAAGCCCCTCCATTGAGCCCAGGAATGGGATGCAGCTGTTTGAAAGCAGCAAGTCTGTGGGAAAATGAAGAAAATCTTTATAATCAAAATGTTTACATATGACTCATTGATGTCTTTTATAAATATATGCAACCAGCATGGAGCATGCCGGTGAGATAACTACAGTCTTAGAGCATGTCTTTGCAGGGTCATAATACAGTTCCTGTTAACCTTGGTCTTCTTACTTCCAAATCGGGTGATATTTACTTTCACAAAACATTTTTCTGTATGAAACTTTCTTAACAAATTATGTCTGTGACATAAAGTAATCACATTCTTCAACAGAAATTAGAAACAAAAAAAAAAAGATCTTTGCAAAATATGTGTTATACCTTCCCTCCTTTGTAAGAAAACTAATGTATGTTTATATCATCATAGTCATGGATACACGTGATCAAAGATCAACATCTCACCATATTTGGTGCTCTACATACAAAGCAGCAAAGAAGGTCAATGCCAGAAAGAATAGTTAGGAACAGGGAACAGTAGCTATATGTGGCAGGTATTAGAAATTCAGAACAGTTTGAGGTGTACATGACCTTCAAAGATCATCTAGTCCAAGCCCCTTGCCATGGACAGGGACACCTTGCACTAAATCAGGCTGCTCACCCCAAACCAACCTAACCTTAAACACTTCCGGTGATGGAGCATCCACAGCTTCTCTAGGCAACCTGTTCCAGTGCCTCACCACTCTCAGAGTAAAGTTCTTCCTTTTATCCAATCTAAACCTACACACTTTCAGTTTAAAACTGTTGCCCCTTGTCCTGTCACTTCAGGCCCTGGTGAAAAGTCTTTCTCCATCTTTCTTGTAAGCTCCCTTTATATATTGAAAGGCCACAATAAGGTCTCCCTGAAGCCTTCTCTTCTCCCGGCTGAATAACTCCAGCTCTCTCAGACTGTCCTCATAAGAGAGGTGTTCCATCCCTCTGATCATTTTTGTGGCCCTCATCTGGACCCACTCTAACAGGTCCACGTTTTTCTAGTACTGGGGACTCCAAAACTGGATGTAGTACTGGAGGTGGGGTCTCACAAGAGTAGAGGGGCAGAATCACCTCCCTCTACCTGCTGGCCATAATTCTTGTGATGTGGCCCAGGATAGGGTTGGCTTTCTGGGTTGTGAGTGCACATTGCTGGCTCGAATTGATTTTTTCATCCACCAGTATCCCCAAGTCCTTCTCTGTAATACAGCTCTCATTCTGTTCACCACCCAGTCTGTGTTGATATTAAGGGTAGTCCCAACCCAGGTGCAGGACCTTGCACTTGACCGTGTTGAATTTCATATAGTTTGCATGGGCCTACTCCTCCAGCCTGTCAAGTGACCTTCAAAGATCATTTAGTCAAACTAGATGAGTGATGGCATCCCTTCCCTAGAGCATATTAACTGCACCACTCAGCTTGGCATCATCCACAAACTTGGTGAGAGTGCACTCAATCTCACTGTGTCATAGATGAAGGTATTAAATAGCATTGGTCACAGAAAAGACTCTTGAGGGTACTGATTTCCACTTGGACATTAACCCACGTATATGGTTGAGAAGAACTGGAAGGAGGTAACAACCATAATGTGTATAGAAAATTTGATATAAGATTCAGTTTGTCCATTGTTTAATATTAAGTTCTGGTGACAGTATAGAGAATTGCTACAATTAAATTTTCCATTACTATAATTTCAATTGAGAACTGATCTGAATCAACAAGCATCGAGCAGAGGTATATCCCTAGGGCATAGTACTGAAATGAAGGCAATACAGAGGCATATTAAGGGGAGCATCCAGTAGCAACACCTCTGAAGTCCTGAAGTCTTTACTTTCCTTACAGAGGTGGCAATGGGTGGCTGTTCCTGCATCCTTACCCTGTCTGCAGAGGAAGTTTTCCCTATCGAAAGCACAAATTTGACACTTAAGTTTTAGTGTGATTTAATAGTGGCTTCCAATCTCTTTCAGAAGGTATGCAGGAAGAAAAGCGTGTTTCTCTATGAAACTAATGAAAGAATCTATGCTTCTCCTGTAAAAAAATCTAGAAGGCCGTAAAGTAAAAAGTCTGTAAACTTTTGCTTAATGAAGAGTCTGTGGACGTAATTCTGGATGAGGACACAACCAACATATAGAAAAGAGCACAACGAGAGTTTAGTCTTGTTGGGCACTCATTAATTTGGGGAGAACAAAAATAAACATATGAATCAGTTCTTCCGCAAGCAAACTCTCCAAGCTAAATTATTCAGAAGTCTTGGGACAGAAAGGTAAATCCTATATTTAATTGAATACAAAATTAAGTGTATTTGCACCTTCCTGGCACTGGATGGACAATGTATCCTTCCTGCTAGAGAAGCCAGATTTACAGAACAAGTTATTTACACTTCCTGATCATGATTAAAAACAGGGCCAGTGTTTTGCAGAGTAACTTCTGAACAAAATAAAGAGGGAAAAAAAAAACCCAAACTTTTTTCTCCAAGGTCTCTCTCCAACCATGTGACAGGCAAAGCAAAGATTAAGTCCTGTTGCTGGCTAATAAATAGCACTATGGGAGAAAAAATATTTTATCATTATTAATCTGACTACCTGGTATACAATTATGACAATTATTTTTTGGCTCAGTCACTTCTACTTAAACTCATGTGGTTTTGTCTGGCTCACTGCAGAATGTTGTTACAGTACAGTCTGAAAACAAATTGTCTTGTATTGCAGCTCCTATTCCCCTAGGTGAGATTTATTTGGCAGTACGTTGAAAAAAATCTTACTTCACGTTGAAAAATTAAATCCAACGTTAAACGCTACACTGCTTTAAGCCAGTGCTGTCCTATCTTGTGAAGACAAAGATATCAGGGGTATTTTTTCTAAATTAGTAACACTTTAAAAGACCTGCTTATTAATTGACATCAAGATCACTTAGGAACAACTTATGGTTAGCATGGTACTATGAAAACATAAGTCCTGTCCAACTACTTCTTACCCTATAGCTGGCTGAAGAATAGCTAAACCAGCGTTACAAATAAATACAGATTTTAATAAGGAAAAAGAAAAGCCCTCTAAACCCACAATTTCTGAAGTTTAGCTCACTCCATTAGTGTGTTTTTCCCCAAAAAGAAATAAGAATGCTTTCCTCCTGAAACTTTTTTTTTTGTTATTGGTTTCTCTGTTACAGGACAGCAACTTCTAGTCAAAGAGTTAATCTTTGTGTGATGTAGACAGGTCTTCATTAGACATCATGCTCTGCACAAACCTCTTCCTTTGTTTTTTTTCTGACTGGAAATTCTTGGTATTGGATATGACAGAGCTGTTTATTTGGGAAGGATTCTCTGATGATGACCATAGCACAGCAGGAGGGTTTAGCTCCCTTGGGCTACTCAAATTCTTCTCAGTTGATCTCTAAAATACTGTTTATCAGCTGAGCATTGCTAGAGCACATAACTTCTGAGTAATCGTCCTTCTCTTCTCCACCCATGACACAACAGCTGGCTGCATTACTAGATTATCTGATGCATGATATATAATAATAAATGCCTTCTTAATTTTGTAGCCTCAATTAAATCCCTATTTAACAGTTCTATGTCCCAGTTAGTAGATAGGATGGAGGGGAGAAACACAAGATCACAATATCTAGTAATTAGTCATTCGCAGGCATTAACATAAATAAACAGGAGAGATTAATGAATTTCACAGGCTACTGTATTTCAGCACTCCATATCACCCTCTGCTGCTTTTAAAGCTCCTCTGATGACAAGCTTCCAGTCATATCACAGCACTCTCCTTCAGGACACGGATAACTAAGATGCAGAACATGAGGGAAAATTCCTTCTCATCCCCAGCCATAGGAATTTGATCTGAGTAAGGATAAATGATACGTTTGTGCAAATGCTCTAACACACTTTCATTGCTTAGAGTCATGCAATCCATGGGCCTTTGCAAGTGTATCACTCCCCAAAATATGTAGACCTGATTCTCCACATGCCTCAAAGGAGATGACTGAGACTGCTCTCCACTTTCCGTTTCTTTCATATCTGGAAGGAATGATCTCTGTAGCGACCATTCCAAAAGGACATTTGTCATCTATTGCTTAACACCTCTAGTATTTCTCAGCAAAGAACCACCTAGAACTGCTACAACAGGGAGGGAAAAAGCTGTCTCATGACTGAAATGCCCAAGTGGGAATGAGCTCTGCCTGGTTCCTTGTACAGCCATTTGCTTCACTGCATCATAAGGAAAACATCTGTAAAATGTTCCAGATTGAAACAACAGCACTGCACACTGATTTCTTACTGACGCAAATGATAACACAGGCTGCAAAGTGGTGAAGAATCAGGTTTGCTCAGTTATTTACTAACTATTGAAAAGAGCTTGGAAATAAGACTCTGAGCATGGCCACTGATAAGATTAAAACTGAAACATGACCTAATAAAATTTGTCAAGTAAACATTAACAGAGTATTTATTAAGTTACAGCCAAATCAATCATTGTTCTCACTCCATAAAAGCAAAATAATCCAATCTTATGGGTTGAAATTACCCTTCACAGCCAGATATATTTAATATCACCAAGGATATTACACTGGAAAAATTTACTATGAAAAGCACTTTTGCCCAATGGTTTTCAAGCTTAGAGCAAACTGTTGATTTGAATCACTGCATCTCTGTACCCAGGCTAATATAGAAACAGCATTCTCACAATGCACAGAAACAGAGTTAGTTACAGGGGTCATCTTTCATGAGTCATGTTCAGCACTCAGTTTGTAATGTGTATTTGCTGTTTTACTGAAAACTAAATACTTTTTTCCAGTCTGGCAATTAAATGAATATTTAGCAAACTGCCTTTCTGGGTTAATATTTCACTGCTGAGTGCTAGAAGCTGGCATAGTGACTGTTTTTTATTCACTTAGAAAAGTATCTCAGTGGACTTGGCTCACAAGAGCATGATCATTGCTTACTTAAATAACCCCCAGCAGCAGAGCTGTGGCATAAAGGCTTTGAATGAAAAAATGTCATTCTGTTCTGGTAACATATTTACATCTATACAGCATATTTAGACTGCTTAGCCTCAAGTCACAAATGTGGCGACTGTGCTGCTGTTCCTCCACTCTGGCATCGTGTAAGCATGCAGCGATCTGGAATCACTTGGTCAAGACACAGAGTTGTCCCTGTGGCCACTCACAGACATTTGTGCAGTGGTAGCCCTTGCTTAAATTGGCAGAAAGGGAACTCCTCAACCTGTTTCAAAACAGCTGCATCTAATGACACCTTTGAAGGGCTCTGAATTTACATTCTGTAATTTTCATATAAAAAAAAAAAAAAAAGTCACATCATTTTCCTCTAGTTAAGAGCAAGTTCTTTCATGTAATGTAAAATACCCGTGAAAATTTACATGAATATTGTGTGAATCCTCAACTAAATTTTGGGGATAAAGAAATGTCAATGTACCAATTCACTTAATTCCTAAAGTGTTCCGAGTTTAAAAGGTCCAATTGACCCCAGATGTATTCGTATGAAGGCAAAAAGGATAGGTCCCGTCTACTACCAATCTCTACTACACATTGCAAGAAGCAAGTTATGTTTTGTTTAGCTGCATCTCACCATGGACAATGATGATTTGTTGTGCATGCCATGTGGCTCTCGTTGCTATACAATGAATTTTATTTGGCCTGGAGGAAAACAACATATTCATGGCACAGCAGATCCTTTCCAAAAGGATATGGATTACTGGGAGCAGAGAAAACATGATTTCTTGTTGGCACAATATTGTGTCAAAATCTTGGTTCTCTTTCTGAGTAGCTCCCAAAACCACCTTGTACTCCACCACATATTTTGGAGTTAGACTCTTCTGTTCCTCTTTTAGGATTGATTTGTTCTCCAGGAGGGTATTACAGTCTAGGAAGGTGACACCGGAAAGAGAATCTTTTCAATGATTACTCCAAAATTCAGGAACAGCCTGCTGCAGGATTTAAGGCATTTCAGGGCATTTTCACTTTGAGCTTCAGGCACTTCTATGGGCCTGCTCAGCAATCAGCAAACTTAACATTTCCCACATATCTATTTGCAAATACCTATTGATAGATGTCAAATCTGGCAGCATTTTACAACCCAGAAAAATCATAAATAATTAAAGTAGCTCCATTATGCACTACGCTTCTCAAGCCATCATTACAGACAATGGTAACTAAGCAATAGCTCTCTCTGTGCAGTGGCGTGAAGACATTTTTTACACCTTTCATCAGGAAGCAACAGATCGTATTCTCTTTGGATAACCTTCACAACAGCTACTCCACCAATAAAGAGGAAAAAAGAAAAAAAAATAGGAGCTCATGCTGTGGGACCTGATTCTCTCTCATATCAGTAAATCTCACTTGAAAGGAGATGCTTTTGCAAGATCAGAATTGAGACTACTGCAGATTGTTTAGTTCATCTATTTCAGAGCCAGGCGTTAGCATCAACTTACAGTCCTGTCTTTGTCTGACTGTGCTTTTTAAATCTGCAAAAATGGTAATACCGTAAAAAAAAAAAAAAATAAGTGGGTGCTTACCACCAAAAATACACCCAGTTAAAGCATGAACTAAACAATTCTTGCTCATGTTTATGGAAGTGTATTTTAGTTGTGTTTTAACTGCAAATAAATTTGACTAGTGAAGCAGCTGCACAAATAAGTTATAAAGTGTTATTATTGCAAAGATGATTAAAAGCTGCTTTGTGACTTCATGTTATTGGTGAAAAAATGCAAAGGCTCAACTCACAAAATTCACAAGGCCAACCTAAACAATTAACTTTAGACAGCACAACTGAAAACATATCTGAGTAAAACGTTTGTTTTTCTGAAGAAGACCTAAGACCGTGGATTTGCACAGGTTCCCTTTTCCTAAGTAGTTTATCTTTCTTGCAAAACTGCCAAAGTAAGCAAACTCACTGTTGTTTCCAAGGCCAAATTAAATCACCTTTTTTTTTTTTTTTAAAGTGATACTGTAGATATTTAAATATGCACTACAAATGTAATTCAATACAAATGATTGGCAAGCATATGAGCTTTGGTAATGTGCAGATAATTGTTGGCATCTCATCACACATACCTGTTCATTAAGAATGACTGGCACATTGATAGACTTAAATAGTATCAAAATTTCTCTTTAAATGAAAGGCAGAACACGCAAACAATGGACTCATCACCTCTATTTCCTCATTTTCAACTGTTGGGATCAAACTTACTGTTTTTCCCCCTTCACCTCTCATAGATCCTCAGCCTGTGTAATGGGTAAATAATCTGTCATTTGACTGAAGTCTGCTTTCTTCCATTTCAGTCTTATTTCAAATTCCCTTTGAAGTATCGCAATGGTGAGGGGATATTGCTCTCTAAGAGCATAAGATTTTTTTCCTTATATTTAGCAGAGTAAAAATTTAGGCCATTATTGAAGTCAGAAGCCAGTTTTCTTCTTGACCATATAGAAGAGAAACTGTCAGCTTAACTAGAGACCAAACTCTAGCCCTGTCTTTTAAAATTATCTTCCAGTGACCTGAGCATCAAGCAGCTGAGATAAAAACCTCAGCCCTGTTCTGAGGGTGATAGTTTATAAACTCACCTATTCCTAAAGCTCTTCTGAAAACCCACATTAATAGATCCATAGTGATAAATAGCCTAAGAGTTTACTGACCCTAGGAAAAGACAGCTTTAAATGAATTCTCCCTAGTTAGAACTGCAATTTTTAGATATCTTGCATTAACTCGAAGTCCTTTTCTCCATGCTCTAGTTAACCATTTCCCAGCCTCTTATTCCTCCCAATCTATCATCCAATCAAACACATAGAAAGCAAGAGAGCAATGATAGGCTTCAGGTGGAAATAATGGCAAAATCCTCTTTGGCTGATTTTAAAAAGCTGAGTTAGAGTCACTGGTCACGAATCAGCTTTACTGTTTCAACTAGTCCACCATCTTATCTCAGGAACCTTCAAGCTGCCTTTTAGGTACATAAACATATGACCTGCAGTTAGAAAGGCATGAATCTTATGAAGGACATAGCCAAGAGGAATGAAGTGTGGGGATTAGTCCACACTCTGAGGAACAGGCAACACAAAATGCACTGGCAATAGGCTGTCCCTACTAGCTGTCTAACATCAAAACCATCTCAGGGGTCTGGGACTTGCATTAACTTGCATGAATGAAGATACTCCACGCTGCAGCAATGGACTCATTCCTTCCTGCTTGGATGGAGGCGTGTATTGTATTTTGCAAGTACATCCAGGTGTTAAAAATGCAACATGGTGATCATATTTAGCACTTTATGGCACATAGCTCTTCCTTTGTCGAAGTATGGTTCAGAAAATATATGCAGCGCTATCCCGCCTTTCAAAACAAATTACTGTCATTGTGTTGCACTTGCCTTCAAAACAGTACCAACCCTTCATTTCAGACTTTCTCCAGAGTCATGCAAAAATGGCTAGAGTATTTTCAGGCACCTGTAGCTGAAATTGTCTACTAACTGCACCTTCAGAGAAACTTCTGAGAACACAGCATTCTTTGGAGAAGCACAGAGCACCCTGAGGACCGACAGAGGAGCTCTTTGCTACATCTTATAGCCCATGTATCTCTGGGCCATAAACAACAGCAGGTTGTGCTACTTCTTCCACCCATACTATCTGGTAGCAGCTGTGCAGAACATGACACATTTTTAAATCCTTACTTGTCTTTTGCTTTGTTGATGAAATTCCCGCCTAAGGAAGTAAGATAAGTGGACTTTGTTTCACACTTGGAGCAAATGAGAATTTTGTTGTGGATTTCAATGTCCAGGATTTAAACCTGCAAGGAGTTTTCTCGAGTAAATCTGACGTATAATTGGCTGCAGAAACGTGGATTTGGCTCAGTAGCTGGTCTGACACTACTGAGAGGTGCTGACAGATCTCTTTGGGGTCTGACTTGCTTTACTCAGACCTGCTTTCTCAGACTGACACCAGGACTTGCTCCAATGAGTCTACAGCTGTTATATATGAAAGGTATTGTTTTTAAAATGCTTGGCTATCTTAATAATACTTCCACTTTAACATTTTTCTCACCCGCTTCAAATGTATTTTCCAGCTTCCTAATGAGACTAACGTCCACAGCAAAGTAGGTAAGGCTTTTAGGCTAAGAGATGAGAGACCTTGAACTGCAGTGGCATGAACAACTCTGTTATAATAACAGCGTCAGGCGGCATGGGCCTGGAAAACACATTAATATTGATACTAACAGGCTTAGGAGAGATACAGAGCAGCATGAGCTATTCGCGAAGAAGGTGAGTTGACAGTGGAAAGGAGAGTTAATGGCAAACAGATTTACTTGTTCATTTACTTCATTAGTGCCTCTGTTTTCAAGACTTAAAAGAACAGCTCACAGACAGAAAAACTCCAGATTTGTTGCCTATCAATCATTGCTATTTGCAATTTCCGTACTAGTGTAATTGTATAGTACGCACAAGCTATAACCAGTGTTTGTGAGCAACACAAATTTTTATGAAAGTACTCAATAGCTGTACGTCCCACCCTTCCCCACCCTCTGCATGCTCCACAGACACACAGACACACACCCCACTTGCATTTGCATCAGGACTCAGAGCCAGACCCTCAGTTTAACCACTGGGACCTGCAATAATTTTATCAGCTAAGGATCTAGCTCTGAGTATATAGCAAGAAGCCGTGGGGGCCATTTTTCTCTCCAACTCCAAGTATTGGACCAGAGCCCACACAAGCTGTATGGTCAGGCTGTAAAGCTAAATAAGATACTTAGATAAAGTTCTAACTACTAACAGCGTATGTCCTTGCCAAAGGGGATGATGAGAGCTGGAGCTGGTGCAAGAGAAAGGGCAGGTCCATGCATCTGGGAGCAGATGAGGGAGGAAAGAAGTGGATATGTGTGTTTGGGGAGAAGGGAGCAGGGAGGGAGATGTCCTCCTTCCAGAAGCAGCACACTGTTATGTTGGCTCAGCTGCCACGAAACCACCACCCGAGAGAGCCTGTTAAGTGCTGATGGTCCTTCAACGCCCTTCCCACAGTCCCCCTGAGGGCAAGGAAACTTCCTCATTACTGGTTTTGAAAAGATCTTCTGGTTTCTTGACTCAACCAAGACAGGTCCAGATGGACGAGGCGGCAGAGCAGATACAGTAAAGGAGGTGAAACAAGGTCTGGGAAACAATAACGAGCTCACCAGAATGACCTGCTACCCAGGCAGAAATGGCAGGGTTTGGCAGGGTTGAAGGGGCTGCGGTGGGAGGAGTGCCTGCACAGGAAAGGAGGCGAAGGGCAGGGACCTCTGTGAGCAGATTTACCTGTCAGTAGAACAGATATTTCCGCTGTTGGCAGCAAACCTGCTTTAGGAGGTTCCTGCTTGCTCTCCCCATACGTAACTGCTTGTTCCTGTCCCCGCAGGGGGGTTCCCTCTCTGACACAGGCCAGATAATCTTTCTTTCCCATGCTCTGAATGAGGAACGAGAACTTTTATAATGACAGTGGGGGCATTAATATTTTAGCTGTTTCTACCATCATGACTGCTGGTTGAGCTCACAAGGCAAAATTAATAGCCCTGCTCTAAATTGCTAGAGAAGTGCAGTACAGAGATGCAATTGGTATAGGGAAGCACTGTTTAAGTCACTCAGTCATTATGTAGGGCAGCTCTACAGGGTGGACATTCTCTTTAAAAAGTGTAATTTAAATGTAGAGAATGCCTGTTTTCAGGAAACTTCAAAGATTTTTCCCCTTACATTCTTTTTCCAGTTTTCCAGATATATTTTATTTGGTTAAAAAGCAAGCTAGTGTAGCAAGGTAACTCAATTGGCTAATGTCAAGGTAGGTTTTCAAAAAAGTTTTGCACTGGCAATAGCAAAGGACCTCTTCGAGCAATTAAAATAAAAACAGTTCACATTATAATAGCTTGGAGTAGCATAATGTTTTCATGTGGAAAAGTGAAACACAATTATCAGTTATACTTTCTGATATTGACAGGAGTTAAATTTTTATGAAGCCATTAAAACTAGAGGTCATTGAATATCTGCATTAATTCCCTTATATGTTAGTTGTTTCTGTTGGAGTTGTGCCTAGAAAGCTCTGTTAGGTTCAGTCTCTCACATGCAGATATGCAGGTGGACCCAATATCTGCCTTGTAGACTTAGGCAACGTTGTGATAGGACCGTACAAACTAAAAATTGTAGGGCAAGGGATATCAGCGATGTCTGTCTGCACAAGGTAACCATGTGCACCATCATATTACCTCCTGTCAACCATTAATATGTAGGCATAAGCTATTATTTAATATTGGAGGGTGGGGGGTTGATAAATTTTATTATTCCTAGTTAGATATATTTAATCATTTTTGGGGCACCAGTGGGTGTCATATGGACTCCTGTTGTGTTACATATTTAGTGAGAAATATTTTTCAAAGAAATCCAGGGATCATGGATGATCCAGAGGGATTCATATAGTCTTCCCAAAGCTGCCAGATAAGTTGAACATAAAATTTTGGTGTCTTCAGTAACCTCTTAGCCATCAAACTCTGTGGTAACTCTGTGGTACAACACAGCATACTTCTCTGGGTCTGCCAGGATTTGGATCAGCAAGAAGAAAGCCTGTTTTCTTGAATTAGTGGAAAAAAAATACCTTTGTCACTCCCACCCTTGTCTAAATGCCTCTTTTAACCACAACTAGCCAAACCCTCTGACTTCTCTGATAGTGCTCCGGTGTGATAGAGGAAATTTTGTCTCTGTCTCTTTCTGCTGTCTCTTTATGTATTTATCTCCAAAGGACTTTGACTACAGAACAGCCCTCCCCTGCACCCCTCGGCCCTTCTTTGAGGAACTCATCTATAAATGGAACAGCAGAAATGGGGAGGGAGGAAAGGGAAATAGGATGTGACTTGAGGACCTGCGCTGCAACCACAGATGTCCACCGCTAGACACACACTGACGTCAAGAGGATCATGCCCTTGAATTAGTGCATAGACAGAGAACAAGGTTGAGATCTTTGAAACTGCTTGGGATTGGGTTAGCTTTACAAATGTCTTTAGTAAAAGTGCAATTAGACACATATTTCTGAAAGTACCCTCTTCGAAGCTGATGCCATTGATCATGTCTCTTCCCCACATTCTTCTCCTAGGGAAGCAGTTTTCGGTGTTGTCTCATCCTCCTTTTTACAAGGGACCACTCATTCTTCCCAAAGTCTTGCTCTCTTGCTTTTTTCTCTCATCTTCTGAGATTTAATCAAGTGAACATTCAGCAGAATAGTTTGGTATTTTGTGAATACAATTCTTTTTTTATCCAATTGAGGCCCTTTTGTGATCACGAAAAAAAGAAAACTGTTGTGAGCTACAGGCTGTTTACACTGTTAAGAGGTTGATACGGGTCAGTTCTCTAAGGTTATTCTTAGTTCAACTGCTATGTAAACTGTTGATGTCACTGACTGGAGGCTGCTCTCCAGGACATTATATATATGATAATTATATGACAGAAAATGCAACATATAGTTGGATCTGACCTCCAAGTTCACTAGTTTAAAAAAGGAAAAAAATGTCTGTAAGAAACTTGCTGTTTTTCCTATTACCAAAACATAATAAACCCCTTCAAGTTTATACTTAGCGTACAGCGTATACAAGAGTCTTTCCTCACATGGACAGCAATGCCCATCCATCTTCAACCTATGGTACATTTTAAGTCTCAGTGCTCACTGCCTCCAGAAACCATTTTTTGATACAAAACAGGCAAAATCTATTTCATAACTAGACAAAAAGCTGAAACTAGGATTTAACTCTCACATAAACATTTTATGTTACTCTACAAAGGAATCTGAGACAGATTTTTCAGAGAAATCACAAATCATCAAAAACGAATTAAAAAACAAAGAAAGGATTCAAGAAAAGCAGCACTTCCTCACTCAGCACGTTTTCCTTGATCTTCATCGGCATTCAGAATTACAGCTGCTGATATTGTGACAAAAGCATGTTTTTACTGATTTTTCTTCCTCTTCCTGTAGAGCCAGCACAGCTGCAGAAATGCAAGCTCATTTTTAGGCTTTTTTGTACATCACCAGTTTACCACGTTCCAACCATTCATAGCTGTGCAACACCCCCATTGTGGTGCTGGGATTACCGCAATGTCACAGACAGTTTAAATGAGGCTCGTGGAGCTATACAATGGTAACTATATTTTATATGCATAATTAAATGATGCATGACATGGAAATAAGCCAGCTTTACTGAAACAGAACAAACTAACTGCTCTGATGCAACAGTTAAGCATCATGTCAGTTATAAAATGAAACCTATTTAAAGCAAAAATTATTTAGAAAACAGGATGCTCAATATTGTGAAGTAGCATGTTCAAAGGATCATTTTTAGAACATTGAGGAAATATATTTAACTAGTCAAGTTTTCAAAAGAATTCCTGGCACCAAAATGTTAACCTCTGCTTTCTTTTTCACCATGTTGTAAGAATGGATCACTCTTAGGGGGAAAAAAATCATGTATGCGAAACACTGCATGAAGCTAAACAATTCTTAGACGTGGCTAATTTCCATGTGGAGCTGATGATTTAGCATTGTCATCCTTCAACAGAGGAGACAGAATTGCATGTCTTTAGTTCATTTATTTGAGATGAAAAAAGCGAGGAGTGGAAATTCAGTCTGGCTTAATTTTACTTCAGTGGCAAAACTCTTGCCGTGACTTTAGTAGGAGTGAGGATGCACCTTAATTCATTCAAAGTTAAGAAGAAAAAAATCAGCTCAGAATAATGTTCTTGTTAGATTTAAATTACTGCCATAGTTGTTTTTAACAGTGTTAAGTAAATCCTCTTTTAAAAGACAAGGGTTGCCTTGAGTCTTGCCTTCTCCAACATGCTCTGTCACAAGACATGATCCTGGTCCTCCAACCAAATCTGCACTGGTCACAGCAAGCATGGAGTGCTTTTGGGGCATAGTCGCATCCCCGCATGGTACTGCTATATGTTTTTTTATGTCAATGTGGATATGTCACTGATGACAATGTCCAAAACTGGGCTGGGGCACACCCCATAGCCAAGAAAATAGGGTGCACACTTCTGTAATATAAATGTATTCTTATGAGTTATAAATGTAGCCTTATGAGGAGCGCCTCAGGGAACTGAGGTTGTTTAGCCTGGAGAAAAGGAGGCTCAGGGGAGACCTTATCGCTCTTTACAACTACCTGAAAAGAGGTTGTAGCGAGGTGGGGGTCGGTCTCTTCTCCCAAGTAACGAGCGATAGGACAAGAGGAAATCACTTCAAGTAACACCAGGGAAGGTTTAGATTGGATATTAGGAAAACCAAAAGGTTATCAAACATTGGAACAGGCTGCCCAGGGAAGTGGTGGAGTCCCCATCCCTGGAAGTATTTAAAAGGTGTGTAAATGTGGCACTTAGGGACATGGTTTAGCAGTGGACTTAGCAGTTGGACTTGATGACCTTAGAGGTCTTTTACAACCCAAATGATTCCATGATCCTTTGAGTGCACAGACTACATCGAAAATGTCGATGAAAAGCAACAAAATAAAGCAAATCATTAGGCTTAAATTTGCAGTTAGGCATCTACATTTCTACCGGAAAATTTTAGGAGGGCCACAAATTGAAAAAGGTTGATTTTTTAAATTTTTTTTTCCTAGAAGGCAATCAGCCTTCTGGTCTGGTTATTCTTTGTCTCTCCCGATAAAGTAAAACCTAGAAACACACACAAAAAATCCATAAAAAAGAACCTGCCAATAAATTGGCAAAGACTACTACCCAAAAGATAGACAGAAATAAGACTGTCTGCACAATATGAACTAAACATGTTCGTATGTATGAATTACGACACAGGCCCTTCCCTTCTTCAGTAACAGAACTGATGCCATCCTGTAAATGACGGTATTGAGTGAGACTGGTATACTAAAATCTTCTGCATTTGCTGTGGAGGTGGGAAGGAGGATGCTAAATGAGGTAGCAGACAGTAAGATTAGGGAAGCTGAATGTCACTTCTGTGCTTGCGGAGTTCTGCAGTTTGGATAATGGTCATAGGTTATCTCCAGCCACATCAGAATGAATGATAAATACACACTGTTGCTCTGAGACTGAATGTAGTGTTATACAAAGGCTATTAAAATATGGAATATTACTAAAAAATCAGGCCCAAGTTTTCTACAGATGGTAATCTTCTATTAGAAGACAGTTTGTTTACCTTCTTCTAACATTAAAGCTATAACACAATAATAAAACCACCTCATAAGTATATAAGAGACATAGATTAATTAAAGTCTACTTAGTGAGAGCACCATAGAAGCATGATGACCGCAGTGATAATTTCTGGGATATGAATGACATGCACCAATATCTAAAAGCTCAGGCCTAGGTGAAGAAGATAACAAGAAATATTGAAGAATTATTCAATTAATGAATTGAGGAAAATGTGGGAATATAGAATGAGGTAGGTAATAAAAAATCATAGCATATTATATTAATACAGGTGGAGTATACATGACTTTGCCTCTGTATTAATAGACACCTTAATTGACTTGTGTGCATTTATAGTTTTATGTGTGTATGATTTTTTAGAATGCATTTTCAGAGGCAAGGCAAACAATAAAGGAAATTCATCATATAACATGATGTTGATATCCACATCATGCACTCGAGTATCTGTATCTTAACATTTCCAGCACAGATTTCCACCCCTCAAGCGATCTCACAGAAGATGAAAACCTATAACTGCCATGTAGACAAGCTCTAAAATTTTTATTGCTGTCTGAACGCAGAGGACTTGTGACGCACTTTAGTTTATTGAAGTACTCGTTGTGATTATAGACACTTTTAGCTACCCCACCCTGCTCCTTCTCCCTCTTCCTCTCTCCACCGCTGACTTCTTTCTTTCTCTCTCAATTTTCTGTGTTCCTTTAATACCATTCCCTCTTCTTCTTTCTCTCCTCTTGTCCCCTACACTTCTTCATCCTCAGCATTCATCACTTGGCATTCTCTTTCTTCTCTTTACTGTCAGGGCATAGCAAGAAGCAGTTTCTAGCCCTCGTCTGAGGTGTGCTGGGCTGCAGCTGTGAGATGAAGTAACTGCAGGGGAAAGTCCTGCTCGCTTCCAGCTCTCCTGCCCGAGCAAATGCTCAGCTGTTCTGGGAAGATGGAGCTATGCCATCCCATAAACACATTGCTCTTGGAAGGGGATGAAACCTTCCCTTGAAAGACAACATCTTTAGCAGCCAAATGAACACACATGTGTGACCAGGTTTTCAGAGCTGCCTGACGTGGCCAACTTTTGGTCAGTTTTCCATAAAGAAGGAAAAGGGCCCGGTACTATCCCTCTCATGATATTTCAAGTCTTAATTCCAAAGAATGGAGATGCCAGGACTTGTCAATGACATGACTGTAACAATTTTATGAGAATTGGCAAGACAATTCATTTCTCCTTCATCTTATTCTCAGAAACCTTGGAGTTATTTTGTCTGGAATTCTTGGAGGGGGCGGGAAGAAGTGGGGAGAGGTGGGAGGGAAGGTAAGTTTAATTCTGACAACTATATTAAATAGTCAGGACATCTGCCATGCTGTTATCAACAACAGAAACATGATTTAATTATGACAAGAACTACCTGCACCATTTCAATGCAAAAGTGTGAAAACAAAGTAGTAACTTTTTTTCTTATTCCCTGTGGAAAAAGAATAATGCTCCCCCCAACCCCTCTCAAAAAAAAAAAAAAAAACCAAAAAAAACCAACCAACCAAAAAAAGGAGCAAGAGCAGGCACAATAAAGTCTGATAATTGTCTTTCCTTTGGCTTTTCAGTTCCATCACAGCTCTCCAAATTAAAATTTATGTGCCATTTTGTATCTGTTGTTGCTTTTTTTTTCCCCCTACAGGGATATAGGTGGATAAGTTTGGATAGGAAACTGTATCCCTCAAGCCAAACTGAAAGGTTTATAAAGTTGCTAATAAAAGTTTGGGTCAGGGCCTAAATATCAATCATCCACTCATTGTCTTTTTGAACGAGCTCAGGCATTTTCCCAACCACTCCCAGCAGGTCTCTGACACTATTTTAAACTAAGATTTCAGTGATTTTTTTTTTTTTTTTGCTGTTTTGACCTCAATAATTTTTCTCTCTCCCCCTCCTTACCTGCCAAATGCATCCATCAGGATTTTGCCAAAGGCTATCTGCTTTTGAAGTCAAGAGGAATTCACTAATCATGAGTGTCAAATCCACAATAAATGCCATCGCCATATGGTATATGCTGCTGTTGGGAATTATCTCAAAAGGCCTAGCTGTGAAAAGTCTGGCTATATGTTAGGGGGGTTTTATTGCTAACTTTCATAACTCATGTCAGGTCTTTCAGTTTCTGTATTCACTGGCTTAAGTGAGTGCAACTGTTTCCTGAATTTATAAAAATGTTGTCAAGATCCCTTGATCTCTCTTCCTCTGTCTCTCTCACACAAACACATTAAAAGACATATATACGCAGGGGAATACCATACACAGTGGCATACAAATCTAGCAAAAGAGAAGCTTATAAATAAATAGTATGTCATTGTGCTTACTCAATAAATTCCTGTCTGTGTTAAACTCATGATAAACATATCATAACCACTGATGAAGGCTTTACAGCCTCCTGTCCCATCACATCATCCTGAGTGTAATTCTGTAATGCATAGGAAGACCTAAGTTTGAAAAACCGAGAGCAGAATTAGCTCCCATACGGGCAGGATGCTGACATAACTGAAAAAAATAACTAACTGGAGAGCATTTGTTTTAGCCAAAGAAGACAATATCAAAGTGATGTACCTCTGTGCCTTGTACAAACTGTGGAAGTGCACTGTACATTCAAAGCTACAAGAAATCTACCTTCTTGAAGAACTTGTCCAGTAAAGTATTAAAAAATACATCTGTATTTACACTCCTCAGCCTGTAACATCCTCAACAAGAAGTACACATAAGGTTAAGAAAGTCCTCAAAAAACACGCTTTTGTGATGCAAAGAGGTAAGAAGGAAGAAAACAAGATTTCAAGAGTTTCACATACCAACTTAGTGACAGAGAAAAAAATGATTACAAAATTAAAGTATCAGTGCCATTTGAAACACTTGGGGTAGCTCTCTTGAAATTCCCTGATCCCCTAGAAAGGTGTGAGTGTCCTCCATGTCCCATGTCACCCCCACTAGCCACATGGGAATGTCTCCAACGGGCCTCATGGCATTTCAAGTAGCACGAGAAAACTGTTTAGGCAATGACTCCCCCTTAATTTCTGCATGAGATTAATATCCTCTAGGAGCAAACTGAAATAATAGTTTACAAACCCATTTATATTTCAGTAACATGTACCCCGCCACCCAAAAAAGAGAATTTAATACTGTCCCTAGGCAGAATCTATCCATCTTTTAGACTTCTATCACATGTTTCTGGGAACTGTAGGGACAACTGAGTTTTGTTTTCCTGATTAGCAATACAAATGAACTGCTGGCAACATCACATCAAAACAAAAGTGGCAGAATCAGAAGAACTGCTGAAAAGTTTACCTTTATAGGAAAGCTTAAGTCTTGGGATATTTTGTTTTGACGTTCCAGTGACTGGAAGGAACAGCATCACTAAAGATAACAGGCTGCAGGCATGTGGTACTTGGGAAGCTCTCATTCTGCTCTCTTCTTCTGTATCTTCTTTTGCACTATGGTGAAATACCTCCCTGCTTTTCAAACAGTCCAAATTTAATCTGGAAGGAAAAAGAAAACATCTGTCAATTTTTGGCATTATTATATAAATAATAATTCTGAAAGCAAGCCAGACCTATCATTAAAGAGTAGCTCATTTAACACATTTGTTACAAAAGTATTTTTTCCTCTAGTATAAATCAAAATGTTGTAAATCTTCTTCTTTAATACTAAACTTACACACTTTGAGGTTGGAAAAATATGTAAACTTTGCAAACACCGATGTCTTGCATAGCTAAAGTTTAAGTACAAATTAAATTAATGCACTATCCATGAAAACAATATTTGCCATTCAAAAGTGACCATGCAACTTGTTAGTTCACACTGCTCCACTGGATTTCTTAATGTTTTATAACTCTCTCTTTATCTCAGTACAACAGACATTGTATGTTGATCCTATGACTAGAATAAACTGTAATATCTCAGATACCATGGGTCTACAAGCTGAGTTAACAATGAGTACATACCCGTCATAAACTTTCATAAATAAACTAAGAAAATTGGATAGAGCAAGCAGTTGTGTTTAGTTTTAATAGAGAAAAAAGTCAATGCAGCTGATGGATTTAAATGTGCTTTCAGTATGATATTTCCAGTAGAATAACTGCCTCAATTCACCCACCAAAATGTCCTGTAAACTTTAATGAGTGGTTCATGCTGAGGTCAATAGGCTGATATGGGACTTTGTTAGCACAGTGTGCAACTAAGCCAGCTTTGCAACACTTTTCACTTAATAACAGTCATTCATATTCCATAAATCTTAAAGTGTTTTACAAATGAAAGTAATTATCACTGTCCTTATTTTCCCTATGCAAAAATGGAATCATGAAACTGTAGTGAACCTGCTTCCTCAAGGTCACACTTCCACCCCAGCAGCTGAACAGAGAGCAGCAACAGTTCTCCTGGTGTCCTGTCTGTACCCACTTAAATAGGATCCCTTTTGCCCAATAACTCCACTCTTGCATATGAAATGATTTGAAATGGCATCCTGAGTTCTGAAGGCAGAATTTGATGGTTAATAAATCACAGATGTCAGAGCATGAAAATATCTGTGAGAGCAGATCCTTCCCCCTGCAAGTGCAAGATACCAGAGATCAAGGGAGATAGTGCAATGACAAATGTCAGTGTTTGAGTAATGCTGTAAATCAAGGAGTAAGGAAATGTTATGCTTAGCAGCGAGATTAATGGCTTATGACTTGCCATGAAAATTCTTTTCTGAAAGGTACTGAAACTGCCTGCTTAAAAGAATAATCCTAGTGCCCGAATCAGCCAGCACTTGTGTGGACATCAAAGGAAAGGTTCCTTGTGAGCCTATAAGAGATGTAGCACAGCTCGTGGCCCCCGGAGCCACTCCACAGGTCTGGCGCTTAAGCTCCCTGCAGCACTGGGGCCAGAGCACCTCTGCGAGCTGCAGAGGCATCCAGAATCAATTTAGCACCTCATGATGCAGGCAGTACATCCTTCCTGGCATGAAGGGGCTGGAAAGAGGACCCCTTCAGTTCTCTCTGCCAAAGGAAACCTCTCTTACATGAAGCTGGGGCTTTCTAAGCCTGCAGACCTGCCAATAGCAAAAGACAAGGGAGTGTGCAGGAAAGGCGTGACGGGGAAAGGGAGAGAGGGAAATGATTTGTAAAACGCCCGAAGCATCCTTCCTATTGCAGAACATTGAGCTTCTTTCTTCTCAATCCCTTCCTCAACACTCATGTTCAGCGCGCTGCTTTTGGCCAAGTGCCACTACATATTCATGAGATGACATGGAAAGAAAACAAAACAAACATGAAATGCCTCTGGTTCATCTTTACATTTCCTTTATTAGAGCATAGGATCCTGAGAGAAGGCCCTTACTTCTTCCATGCCGGTACATCTATTTGTGGTAGGACTACAAAACACTGTTGTTCACTAGACTACCATAGGTTTATATCACCTTAAAGAAATACATTTCTGGGGGAAAAGGGGGAAAAGAAGAAGAGGGAGGAGGGGGAGGACTATACTAAGATAAGACCCCAGCCTTGTTCATCTTCAGTGGGATGATAGAGGCAAACCATACTTCAAAAAGAAGCAATTAAGAGGGAGCCAGTCTCACTGGAAATATGCTGAGAAGTCGTGGCTTGAGGGTCCGGGTCTCAGCCAACAGGGATCTCACCAGAGGATTTGGGGCTCATTTTCTCGAGGCAAAGTAAAGTGAAGAATCAAGATTAAATTTGTCACTTATAGAAAAAAAAAAAAAACAAAACCAACCAACAGTTGCCTGAACACACTGTCGTTTGCTTAATTGTAGATTGAGGACCAGCACCAAACTTGACCTTTTGGCCATATCTCACAACCTCATTTTTTCATGTACGGTTCTTTTGCTAATGGAAACCTTGCTTCTTTTTTTTTTTTTCTTTTTTTTTTCTTCCCCCTTTTACTTGAATAATGTCTGTGAAAAACCATTTGCTTTAATTCCTGACACAAGGCAGTTAGTTTACACTGGAGGCAGCTGCTCTGTGAGCTCGAGCCAACCCTGTCTTGTCCTAGATCCATTGCAATCTGGCCAGATTGTCACATATATTTTTAGTTTATGATGATCTTCTAATATAATTCCAGCTTCTGCACAGAGTCCTTCCAGCAGTCTAATGACTAGCTCAGGTTAATGAACTTCAGACCAACTAACTGGCCATTAATCTTCAGGAAATATCCTTCCTCTCTGTAACATATGCAATGTCAATCAGTGTCCTGCGCTGAAAAGAGCCGTAGTCACACTGCTCAGAGGTAATATCAGACCCATGAGCAGAAATAAAATATAAAACCTAAAAGCAAATCTAACGCCTCCATTCTTTCCCTCCCTCAAAAGTAAGATGAGTTTTGTCAGAGAAGGAAAAATTATTGTTTCCTTTAGTTCTTCAGTACTTCTGCTAAGCACCAACACGTTCTAAAACTTCCTCATCATGAACAGACTCAAAATAGATGAGGAAAAAGAGTCTGAAAAGAAAAATGCTGAGGCTAAAGCTGCTTTCCCACCTTGGCTTCAGCTAGGAAATATCTGCACTGTGTTAATTATCACCTGTGAGACCGACTGGGGAAGGAAGCTATGCATACACCTCGCTGAAATAGGGGTATTTCCAGTGGAATAAAGGAGCTATTATTTGCCCCATGCGGGGGTGGGAGGCGTGATGCTGAAGAGGGGCCGAGGAGCCTGGCTCCATCCTGCTAGGACCTCCCGGTGGGGCTCATAAATTCGTAACGGGCTGTAGGTTAAAACTGCCAAAAGACAAAATGTTGATTTGCTGGTGTCCTGCCATCTTGCCAGAGAGAGGCGGCTGGACGTAACTGGCACATGCATGATGTCACGTCCCTGAAATGAAGTGTCACCTCCCTGCAATTGGTCAGATTTAGTGGAGCCTATAAAACAGATTGCTCCGAAGCTACTGTCTGAAACAGGAAAACCTGGAGCCAATTTACTAAACATAATTTATTCCAGACCCTTTGTTGCAATAAACAGAGCTCTTCAGCCTTCTCAAACACACAGACAGTAGGGAGCTCTGTGCTTATGGGAGTTTTTTTCAGATTGTTCAGCTCAAACCTATCTAAATGCAAAATCTCGCATTCACAAATACTGTGTAGGTTCTCCTGGCGTCATGAAGTCCAGAGCTGAAAGGACTGTGACCCATCTGCAAACACACTCTTTAACAGTAGCTCATGTAACTCTCAGCTTAATTCCATAATAAAAACCTATACGGAATTGGAGACTAATTTAAAACCTGTCTCCAGTACTAGTTTTCTGAGGCCTTTTTAAAATTTGGAATTCTGTACTCCAATAAACAGGACAATGAAAAAAGCCTACTTTTTCTGAATACAGAAAAAATAATTAACCAAATGGTATGTCTCAGTTATACTGAATCTCATAGCAATGTTACAAATTACAAGTGACTACTGTAAATCTAGAGCAACCTTTGCGTTTGTTCACATTGATTAAAAAAAGCTAGAAGAGAAAAATATCTGATAGTCACTACGGACCTATAAGTAGGCTGAATAAGTTACCTAGGCCATTTACTCTCAATATGTAAACTATTATCTCTGATGCCTCAGCTTTTCTTTCTTATCCTCATCTATCCCTCCCTAAGATCTTGGGCTTTCATTATTTTTTTTCCATGGAGTTAGAAGAGAGTAAAAGATGTCCTTTCTAAACATCAACCAAATAGCATGTATAGCCTGTTAGCCGAACATATTGCTTTAAAAGATTTAAAACTAATTAGATGCAAAAAGAAAGAAAAAGTAGCCTACCTACAATTCAAATGTATTGTAAGGTACATTATCTGTTTACTCATATTGTACACATACTTTACATATATGCATACAAATTCAAAGCACATTACTACAAATATACAGATACATATTTCCAACGCTTTTTCTTGAAGCTGTCTCGTCTATAAATTATCACACATATTCCTAGAGGAAAATTACTATGGTTGTCTACTGTGTGGTTCAAAACTGTACTATAATCATTAACTGGATATTGAATATTCTCTGTTAATAAGAGGGAAAACTACAAGCACATGTGAGTCAGACTAATAACTCATAAAATAAAATAGACTAAAAATAAAATTATATCTCCAGACTTACTTAACATCCTTAACTTACTTTTTAAACAACAAAGACGACATTCATCCAGAGCATAATGAAACTATGTTGTTGAACCCCTTAGATAGACAGTCTGTTGATATATTATTTGGCAGAGGAGGCTATTCTCTTCATTGTGAAATCTCAGTTTAAACCTAACTCCATCCAAGAACTGGTAAACAGTATTATTCATCACTATTCTTCCATTTATTAACTAGCTTTTGTGCTGTTTATAGTGCTGCAAATGTTCTCTTTCAGGATTTTGAAAAATACTGCTTTTTACAAAAAACGCAGATCAGTATTACATCACTTCCCAATACTAGCAAAAATTACTGAATAAAAAGGCGATGGTATAATAAAAAAAAATATGATCCTAGAGTAGGTTATTTTTTTTGTTTTGTTGTGCTTTGTTTTGCTTAAATCATTGGGTTTAGTATATCTCCTGTAGATTAGGCTTTGTCATAAAGCAGACCTTGGTAGTCTTAAATATCCAGATGAATAGTAAAGACTGATGTGATGCATAACCCAGCTTATAATGAGTTTTACAAAGCTTCACAGGCTTTACCTTTACTGAGCTCGTCACAGGACTTATACCTTATCCATTCAACACCAGTAATTTCGAAGGCAAGAAAAATCTCTGCTCTGATTCTCACTTGAGAAGAGCCAAGTAGAACAAAGAAAAATGAAGGCACTGAGAGGCAAGGAGGATGCAACTGAGGGAACAGAGTCAGCAAAAAATCTGTTTTTATTGCAGAGAACCATTTGATAATAAATAAAGCTCTCCAATGGGTGGAAAATATGTTTGAGGATTACACTGGATTTTTTGTTCATTAAGATAAACTCAAGCTAAAGTAAAAATGGAGACAAAGGAAGTGAAATATGAGAGAATAAGAATTTACTCACTTATTTAGTTTATTTTTTATAGTTCTCTGCATCTTTGTGAAGCTAATCTACTGATAGAAGCATTTATAACAGGCATGTAGTCTGTTTGGAGATAAATACTGGTAAGAATGGGTAACCTTTCCAGAGTGGTCTCTGTCACACTGCTATGAAGAGCTTATCTGACCATGAAATTTACTATCGGGCACTTAAAATTATACACATAGGAAATGAGCACTTTATCCTTAAAAGATACCAGGATATTTTTCAGGTCAGTGTCAGTGGGGTCAGGATTACACCCAAAGATTTCATGTAGGCATAGAAGAAATCCTTTCAGAATGTGACAGACAGCCATGCACACAGACATGTTATATATCACTAGAAACAGTGATTCTGAGAAGTTTTATCTGTGGCATTGTATCTTTTGGACACATAATGCATAAATCCAAGACTGGTGATAAAACAAACGCTATTCTCTAACCCTAATCCTTTGTATATTGTGTCTCCTTAAAAAAAAGAAAAAGAAAATCAGACCTATAGTTTACATTCTATAGCCTGTTTCTCAAACACAGTGTCTATTGTCCAAGAAAAAGGATGGGATGGAAAGCAATTTGTCATCTCATAGTGATATTGTAAAGAGGAGATAGGCAGATGAATAAAATATCCCACCAGTCAGATGTGCAACTGATATCTTCCACACATAAATATCTACATGCCTTCCAGTCTAAAGTTAGATGTCTCTCAGACAGATTTTTTTTCTCTTTTTTTTCTTTTTTTTTGGTGGAAGGAACTGTGACTTCACATATTACGTCTGTAATAACAGCTTCCCATAGGCTCTTTATTTGGAATAACATGAGAACACCCTACATGTCTGATCATTAAAGAAAAAAACAGAAAAAGAAAAAACACAAGCCAAAGAAGAAAGCAGTGTATGGCATGATTTAGCAACACATAAGAATCCAAAGGAACCTTAAGCCAAACCTCAGTGTTACATTATTTTAAGTACAGCATGTTTCCCCAGCAGACCAAAAAAACTTCTCAAGCTATGAAAAGTGATTCTAAGATGGGTTTTGCGACTTTGGTATCCAAGAAAAGAAAAAGGCAGAAGGACGAAAATTCCTAGAGACATTAATGAAAAGGTAGACTTAGATGAAAACCGCTTCCTGGCGAGTACCGTGACATTCGAAGGTTTTCGAAGAGAGCCAGAGAATTTTCCTCTAAAATGTCTGTCACCACCTGCAGCATTTGGGGTGGCTTGGCTCAGCTCTGAATAAAGTAGCCAGGGAGAGAATGCACGCAGGAAGCTTTGCCTGTGGAGCAGCCTTGGCCTGTTGTTGAGAAAATACTGAAAAGCCAGAAAAGTGTCATGATGGCCATCAGAGGGAAGAAATGCTCATTTTGGGGAGACCTGCCTGAACATTTAAACACTAACAGATTGCTTTTGTCCTGCTAAAACCTAAATTAACCCCAGGCAGCACTGTCAAGCCAGCTAAACCACTGACCCTGCAAGCACCATTCTTTTGCTGGAAGAAACATATACCTACAATGGCCAACTCAAAGGAAGAATTACAGTCTCTTTTTCACCTCCATGAATTCTTGCCAGTGTTTTACTATGGAAAAACTGTTCTCTGTACCTCCTTTCATAGGAGACCTTCCAACATGTGCAGGGGTGGAGCATGAGTCCTCTAGCAGTGACAGTTCTATTACCAGAGGTCTGGACTGGCTGATGTTTCTCGGGTCACCAGTAACTAGTGGCAATGGGGTATTTTACAGATTAATTACTTGAATGGAGACTTGCCCTACCATGTATTTTGCATGCTTGTGAAAAACCCAGCTTGATGGGAAGACAGGGTAGCACGCTGGTGAAATTTGTCATGAATCAAGCCCAGACTTCTAGGCACGATACAGCAGCGAGGTAAATAATACTCTGAAAGCGTATAGCCACTGAGCTGTCTGCATGGATATATCTATAGATGCCAGTAGTCAGGGCTCTGCTGTCCTTGATTCAAGCAGTCCAGACCTAAGCCAGCTCCCACTGTTGTACGGCTCCATTAATTGCATACTGTACAACAATATATTACACCTCTCAGTTATACATGCATCAGAGGCACCACCAAGCCAGCCACCTCCGTGTGCAGGCAGAAATACTTTGGTTCTGCCCGCAGCTACCCAGCCCCTCCATACAATCATAACCCAGCAGACCTTACAGAAAAAAAAAAAAGAAAAAAAAAAAGCCAGAAAAAAACCAAAACAAACCCTACCCAAAATTGAAAGAAATAGAGGAACGAAGATTTACACTTACAAATATATTTATAACGTTAATTTCATTTCACAGCAAATACTTAAATTTTGTAACGAGATTTATCTGATGTAAGTGGAAATATATTGTCAACTAGTTTGGAATTTTACTTAAATGCCTGTAGGCACTTACAGATTTCCCAGCTGTACCTAAAAGCTGCCTATGGGACTCTCAGGGAAAACTAGAATGTTACAGATATTAAGGACAGGCAACTGCATGCTGTAGTTGGCATCTTAATATAATTAATCATTTTTTGAATTATTTCTGTTGCACTGATCCTGATAGGACATTTCAGTAACTGCCAGTATTACTTAGTTCATTGTCAGCTGTGTAAAAGTCTGATCTGATAGTTTTCAAAAGAATTCAGGCTAATAGAATTTAGCAATGGTTAAAAAATGTGCACTTCATATGGCAGCTGGGCTTTGATCAAATATGTTCGCTGTATATCCAATGGCATATTTTTGTAGAATTTGTTTCATCGACGTATGGCCTCATTATTTGATGCACTGTCAGTGAACTCTGTACAGCACAGTCTGCAGGGCTTTAATATATAAACTACAGTATAGGGAGAGACATGCCGGAAGGATTTTAATTTACACTTCCAACAAGTCTTGATTTAATAATTCATGACTATACACTTGAACTCTATTGGAGGAGGGGTTTTTATATCCATTGTCCAACTAATTTTGGATCAACATTTTGTGCAGCCAATATGTAAAATGATATGCGTACGAACATGTACACTGCATTGCAGTGATCTGTGTTGGCACGTTAACCCAGTTATTATATTGTTAGGCTGAACGCATTTGCTTTCTTCCTAGTTTTTTAAAATGTTTGATTTCATTTACATTTGGAGGATGTGTGACAGGGAACGAGCAGAGCCACTATAACACAGCCCATTTGTAAGCTTACACAATTCACTGACTTAATGTGGACCTATTCCTCTTGACGGGTTTCCCTCAGGTACTCATCACCACAGCACCCGAGCAGTTTAAAAGCTTTAATGCCTCTATTCTCTATTCTCCATCCTTGTCATTATGAGTTAATTGATTTTTTTAGTATTACCATAGGAGATGACATCACTTGCCTAAGGTCACACCAACAGTTAGGACTAGTGCCCACATCCCCTCGACCTCCAGGCAGTGCCTTAGTCACCCAGCCGCCCTCCTCACCAGGGACTACACGCTGCTGGCCGTGACTCCTGCGTCAACATCCATGACTCACATACCACTTCTTCCAGTGTTTTACTCTTGATTTAAGCCCTTGTGCAAACTGCAGAAAATTACAAGCAATCACAGTTTCATTTTCCATAAACAAGAACTTCACAGACCTGCATAAGGAGTAACGCACGGCCAGTGTGAGTTCAGACGGCAAGTTACCAAAGCTTTAACAGTCCTGGGTTCACTGATCACCAACTTCACCATTTTCAAGACTTAGAACATGATGCTATCAGACCCTAAGAGAACTTTCTGCTTGTGTTGCAGCAGAAATCAATTTATATTTGGTGCAATAGAGTTGTTTTGCTGGTCTATTTTTAAACTGCTTTGTGAAGGGTGCTAGCATGACAGTTCCTGGAATCTGAAACAGCCATACTGAAAAAGAAAACAAGAATTCAGGCATCACCACCTCCATTCAACGCAGAACTATTTCCACTTTGGTTTAAAACCACAATAACTTTCCTTTGTCTCGTGAGGACGAAGCGAGCACTCAGAGTGCACAGAGGAATCAATACTTAACTGAAAAACAGCAAAGCTTTTTAGACAGTTAACCAGTTAGTTACTGGGGAGTTGCAATAACCAGAAGATTAATACAAAAAAAGGTAGGATGTAAAACACCACCTCTAATTTCCCTTTCCCCAATAGACACTTGTCCCCTAAGACAATGAGGCAGTCTCAATCTTGGGGGAGTTCTGAGGCTTCATTCCTAACTAGGATGGTCAGCACTGGAACAGGGGCTCAGAGAAATTGAGAATTCTCCATCCTTGCAGACATTTGAAACTAGACTGGACATAGCTCTGAACAGTCTGATCCAAAGCTGAAGTTATCTATCCTTTGAGCTGCAAATGGGACTTTATGACCTCCTGATGTACCTTTCAACCTAAATTTTTCTATTAGTTCTTTTAATAGCTAATGGACAGAGGAATAACTGTACTGGATCGCACATTGAAGGTCTTCAGCAACATCCAACACTTTTCCACTGATCATCTTAAGGCTCTGACAGCCATCAAATGTTTTTTCCTACTCTCTAGTGATCATCCTTATATTTCCAAGGACTCTTCTGATAAGGGCAATGCCCACCTGATCTGCTTGCAAATCAACTCCTTTACTACTGAAATCGGGAATCTTTCCTTTTATGAAACTTTCTGAAAGCTGCAGTAATTCAAGAGCTGATTCACAACCAGATCATAAATCCCTGCATCAAGAACAGCAATGTGTACACAGGACAAGAGAAGTACACACAGAATAGGTACAGACACTGCATTAGCTATATAACTTAATCCAATATCTCAAGGCTGCCAAATATTGTTCACCCACGCAGTCCTGGTGTGCCCATCCCATAAGAACTAAACACAGAACTAAGTGTCAAAATTATTGACACTGTATTTGAAATAATGCTTTTGTCTGCATGAGACAAGAAGGGGATTTCTTCTAGGATTCCCCCATTGGAGCTGGGTGAGAAACACCACTTGATGTACTGCTGACACCCAAACCAAGCCAACAAGTTCTGTCACTCAGAAGACAAAATATCAGCTGTGTGTTCCAGCCTGACCTCTCTTTTCTGTCCAAATTAGCAAGTCCTTCCTGCTAGTCTATTAACTCCCAGTTGGGTCAAGAAGTGGAAGCCACTGTAGTTACTACATTAAATATTTCTGAAGGTTGTGGAGAGAAAAATGAGTAGAAAGGGTTTGGCCTCCATGCTGGCTAGTAAAGGGCTGTGGTGATGAAGATTAAGTTGTGTTTCCATAGCCACAGCTGAGCAGGTGGCAAACATCCACCACAGGTGCTTGTTCTATAGAGGATTCCACTCTCTGGTAAAACAGGCACCCTCCAAAGAAACCAGGGCTTGAAGATATCCAGGACTCTTCATGTCAGATGAGCCCTATGTAAGTTTATGAAACCCCTTGGGATCATCATGATTAACTATCTTCCTTAAGCTATTCCCCACTGGGCTTTAGTGCTTTTAAACCACTGACCCCTTGAATTAAAGAGGTAGATTTCTCTTTTCACAGCTGTGACTCAACACAGGGAGGAATTCAGAGACATCTGAAAACAAAGCCAGGCAGAATTTAAAACAAAATCCTTCAATGACAGATTTAGAGAGTGATGGCTGCAGCTGGAGCTTACAAATATAACAACTAACTAAATGAGCATGCATTATACAAAAGCCTTACATGGACAGACCATGTGAAGGGCAATTTCTTCACAAGGAACCAGAAAAGCAGAACTACTAGGAATAAATCATCAGAAAAAATAGATATTGGCTGTTCAAAAGGAACCTTGGTCCATGAGTCCTTCAGCAAACTAAATGGTAACCACCTCTAAAATGAGGTTGTTAGACAAAATAATCCCTGATTTTTTTATTTTATTTTTTTATTTTTTTTAATCTGCAATGCAAACCTGAAATTCCCGTGCCTGGAGAAGAATAAAACACAAACAAGATGTAGTTTTTAAAACTTATATAATACCTTCAATACATTCAATTTAAAATATACAGTAACTAGAACGTATATTATTGAGTCTTTGCAAAGGAAAAGCATTCCTACTATTCCAGTTTCACAGCGGGGGAAGCTGATGCTAAATGTACTCAGTAGCCATCCTAGGAGGACTTGAAGTGAATAAGGAGTGGAGTCAGATTATATTAACTAATGGTTATCAATGCCACTATCTTAAACACTATATGCTTCTTTCTGCCCAGTCGAATGGGCTACCTGACATAGCATATCACACATAAGTGTAAAGATAAACTTTATAAAATGCAACAAATATCCTGAAGATACTCAAGCATGGGACATGGTTACAGAGGAACAAACCTATTGACCATCTTCACCCAGTACTGCAAAAGCAAAACAACAATGACTACTGGAAACTCTGCTTCCCTTGTCTGCTCAGCTGGGGTATGTGACTTGCATCAATGGCACAGGGAATAATGTACTTGCACTCAGACCCAGGACTGACTGATGTCAAACAAAGTTCAACCATTCATATTAATGGGGATCAGCATTTGTCTGAGGGAATGGAAGTCTCTTAGACCTTAGGGTCATGAATTGACAAGCTATCGAACATTTTCTCTGTTGTGCTGACCATCCTCCATCCTCAATGAGATCAGCTGTCTAGACCCTTAGTCCCACTACAGCTGCCTTGTGCTCCTCCTGAGGCACAGAAAGAGCTCATTGCTAATTCTTTCTGCGCACTGTGCAATGCAGGGTGAAGTCTCACAACTCCCTTTCTAGGATACAGAGAATAGTCACATTTCTCTGGAACCCAGGAGAAACATAGACATCATACACGTAAACTGTGAGTTTTATTATTATGGAGATCTGTGAATGACTAAGACATATGGTGACAGAAGTGCCATTGATGACAAAATAATAATAATAAAAAAAAGCCCACTGAAAGCATAATCTAAAAAGAACAAAGATAACTAACAATTTGTACCAAGAAAATTATTGTTAAACTGCTATCATCTCACACCATTAATAAACTGGGAGTAGGCAAAAAGCATTTTTTCTTTCAGATGTACTTCCTGGAAAAATACCTTCTCACAACATTTTTTCTTGACAGGTTCCAGAATATCTATAAGCTCATGGGTTGTAATCACTCCAATGATCAGCAAGCAGTTATTTCAGACGGCTGATACAAGTCTGTGGATGATATCATCTGCCAAAACATTAAGATATGCAAAGAAAAACACTGCAGCAGAATTTTGTCCTTCTTAATATTAAGTAGAGCAATTCTGGGAGTAAGGACAGTTATAATTTCCACCGTCATCATTAATACTCATCATATTAAGAACAACAATAATAACACCAATAAACATAACTTTTTTTAAAACTTTTTTTTGGCAATAATTCTGCCAGATGCAAATTTAAATTTTATGGATGACAAGAAAGTAGTCTGTTTCCAGTGTCATTTACAAGTTATAACCCAGCTCTGGCAGGAAGGATGTGCAGAGTAAGTCAATTCAAAAAGCCCACTCAAACCTGGGCATTTCTATTGCTTTAGAGGCACCTCAGTCACATTCTTGTTTTTCAGAAGTGCTTGTATAACCATTAAAAAAACACAAAACAATAAAAAGATAAGAATCCAGCATGCAAGGCCAATCCTAACAAAGGATGAGACAAATGAAAAAAACACAAGGTTAAAATAAATGCCTTATGTGCATAATAAATTCCAATATTATGAGTCACTGAATCAACTCATGAACTATGAATTGACTGTGCCCCTTTTAATTGTTCCACATAACGATCTCTTTTCTGAAAAAGCAGAACATCTTTAGCAGACACAATTGCTACAGCTGATTGTTTCTTTGTTTTTCAATAGTATATGTGTACCATAGTGCAAGTTACTGTACTTAAGTTTGGCTACAGGTTTGGAAAGCAGCACGTAGAACGTAGGAGATGTGCAGCTAGATCAGCAAATGCCTTCTGTATGTACCTGGAGAATTACCAGGAGAAATCACCAAAAAAACAATGCAAATCTATTCCTCACATTAATATAAGTTGAAATGGAAAAGCTAAAAAAGCAAGACTGCAAAACTCTGCAGTCTGTTACTGAGAAAGTAATCGCGTTTGAGCTTCTTTCAACATTAAAGTTGTCTCGCAATTTGCTTTTCTTAGCAATATGCATCACAAAACACATTAGTGATTTTCTACATTTAAGCAGTTCTGGGTTTTCTCCACCTTCAACATTCATTTCCTGTTCCAGAAAAAATCCTCTCACACAACAACTCCTTACTTAAATGAAAATATAAAGATGTTTGTAATGGCAAGACTGAAGGCTCATCCAGTCTTCTAGTCTGTTTTCAACAGTATGTGTAAGGAAGAACAAGAATAGAACATTTATATATGATATTTCCCCACCCTTAGTGCTCCCTCTTCTCTCCATCTATTTTCAGCTCAGGAGATTTCCTGAGCCTATTGTGGTCTGTCTATTTTGTAACCCCCAAGCAGATATCACTTTCAAGTACTTGTCCGGCCTCCCTTTGAGCCCTTGTAAAATTGGTGTTGCATCTGCAACACCATCTGGCAAACAATTTTGTATGTCTACTACCCAACGTGTGAAGAACCACTTCCAAAAGCAACAATGCGATGTGACAACATATTAATTTTCCCTCATATACCACCATCTTCATAATAGCCAGAAAAAAGATCCTACTGGGCAATAAAAATAGGAAGATTCTGATTGAATTGTGATGATCATCCAACTATTTTAACATTAGAGGCATTACACATGCTACCTCATTACTTTCCTTTGTATAACAGACTCACAGAGTGGCTGGGAAATCAAGAGAGAATTGGTCAGAGAAAATTAAGAAGGTGATAGTAGTGGTCAACTCCAATAAGTTCTTGCCGCCGAAGAAAAGTATCTTGCTATGGTCCCCGCACAAGATGAGATTTAACGTTTAACAACTAAATCTTTGGTCAGAATCCAGGACCAGCTTTGAATATTCAACCAAAAACCTTTTGCCAAGGTTGGCAAATACATGGGTGGGGCAAAAATCACAGCTTAGATCGGTGAAAGAGAAACCCTTTGGGTTTCACAGCTAACAGTGGCTCAACATCAGTAGCAGAAGGGCTCCCACTCATCATTCTTGGTGAATACCTTCAGGTGGTAGGATGGAAAAAGCATGCCAGGACCCAGGAGTTGGGTAGCTATGTCACTTCTCTCCCTGACAAGGCCCTCTGCTTCTCCCACATTGCAGCAAAATTCAGTTTTACTGTACTGAAATGGCCAGGTTTTCCCGCATCCAGAACTTTTACTCTCATTATAAATGAAATAAAAGGGGGTAAAAAAGGGTTTACTTTTGCAAAAGTTGATAATATATGTTTAAATTCTTCTGATCTCAAAATTTTTAGGATAATTAATTTAAGAAATGTATTTTAAGATTTATGCTATATACTGACTGTGTGGAAAAACAGTTATAAGCTCTATTAATCTTCATGTTTCAAGGTGTGAGTGCTGTAAGAAACATCATCTTGCAATTTAGAAGAGTAAAATTGTGAAAATTTATGTCTTCCATTGAAACATCTGGGTCTTACCCACTCTTGGTGCCAGAATGGCAGACTGGACGAGCTACTTTTTTATTCCAGTCAGGCATTTCCTTGACTCCTGGACTTTATGTTAAGACATGATGAACATCTTACTCCCACTGGAGAATTTTTACGCGCATGAAGTCAGTAGGTCAGAACTTGAAATTTACAGCTCGTGAAAGGGATTCTTCATCTGAGTTTGTTATATTCTAATGGATCAGTAGAAAAATATAAATACTAAAAAACAGTCGTACTTTGTATACTTCATACTTCATACATACGTAATCATTAATTTAAGGGTCTGTCAGAATACAGCTTCTTTAGCAATATCCCTCATAATGAATCATGGAGGGTAGTAAATATCCAAATGGATTACATCTCAGAAATGCTACAGTGAGCTCTATAGAAAAAGGTCTCTTTCCTTTTCCAGCAAGAACAAAGTTTTCAAGTCACTATTATAAACTGTAATTATTCCAAAGGATCAAATTAGTTATTTTTACTTATTTTGAATTTAAAGTTATTTAGTTATTTTATCTATTGAAAGTTAAGTTTCAAGTTAAGTTAGTATCTGCAGAAGATCACAACAATGTAATGACATTTCTGTCATTGCCTAGCTGTTTCAAAAAATACACACATTTAAAAGTTCTGTGACTTTTTTATCAGAAATGAACATTAAAACGATGATGGAAAACATTACACTTTCTGAAAAAAAAATCCTCATTAAATTTTAAATCAGAAAAGTTACACCTCCTTTTTCAATTACAGCTACTTTTAATATTTTCCAAAGGTAGCTACAATTTGGCTTTGGTCCTGCTATTGCAAAGTGCCAGAAATACCTAATTATAGCAGGGAAAATGTTGTGTGCACACATATGTATGTGTTTGTCTAGAGTCTGCATAAGCAATTGAAAAATATCCAACATATACACACAGCAAACCACATAATTAAAATTACCCTTATACAGAGTAAATTTGTCTTTAAAGTAGAAAATAATGGAAGGACAGCAGAGACTTCTTAGTACTAAAACATAATTCTTCATTTAATGAGTAATCCCTGGAGCACATGGATGTTTACCTCACTCTGGGCAAGCTCAAGTGCATGGACAGACAATTACAGTACTTCAGCTGATGTGCAATAACTTGTTAAGCAGCTGTAATGCAACAGCATTCTTTCATGGGCTTATAAACTGCATTTCTATATTTTCCTCCATGCCAATATGACTTTTGACTCCCAAATATAAAACGGCTAAAAAATATAAGCATGTTCAAAGTTAGAATGTTAATCTAGATCCATAAAGCAGCACAGACTGGCAAAAACTGGAACCTATGTCTGAAGTGTCTCCAAGTTTGGCAGGTACTGTGTCTGAATCTATTCTGCCTTCAGAAAAATAAAATAAAAATATTTTTTTTAAAAAAAGACAGACAAGGTTTTGCAATAGGAAATACACAATACAGTTAGGTTGCATTGTTTCTTAGATGAATAATGGCTGGAGAGCAGACTTGCTTGAATATGATTCAAAAACAAATTGTAAAAAATGTAGCTATAGGGTGTAGATGAATAGTAAATGCTAGCAAATGGCTTGAGAGGGTCTCCAAGTTTTGCTTTGGGAGAATGGCAAAAGGAGAAAGAATATTGCTAAAGGTTCACTTCCCACCACTGCCTCTTGTCAAAGCGCAGGGCACAAAGTTCTGAGACTGATATTTGGCAAAAGCAAGCTTAAATTATATAAAAAAAAAATAATCTAATAGATGATTCAGGAGTTACAATGAACATGGAACCTCTCAATATAGCATTAGCTTTCTTTCAGCTAAGTTTTAATGTTTCATCGTGTATGCAGGACACAGATTTCATTGCTTTGGTGAATCCTGCACAGGCTATTGAGCACCTTCTTCGGTGTGGTGACTCTTCAGTTCTCAATGAAATCTGTGAAAGCTGAAGGCAGGACTTCAAACTATTCATTAATTTTCTAGGCTTTTAGACTTTATGTAAAAATCTTATTTTTCTATAACTTCGTATTACTCGGTAAGGAAAGTTAAATACAAACAGAATATATACTGTATTGCTTTGTAATATGCGAACCCTGGAATCTCAGAAATGCCCTATTTTCTGTATTTATTTTAATGTATGTGATCCAAACTTCTGGTTGCCAATGTAAAAGCAATTCTAAAGTGATTTGTAATGTTGTTATATCCATAATAATCTAAGGATATAAATGATGCAAGATTCACAGAAAAGTAACTTGGGCATGCTCAGATACAGGCATACATATACGTGTCTTGTTCCATAGGGAATTGTGATTCACAGCACCTGACTATGAGTTTCCAGCTTATTATGATCTTATTTCTTTAGTATTAAAAATAGAATGCATTTTAGAAGCTTGTTTTTTGTTTGTTTTTTTTTAATGGAGCAGAATATAGCAATCAATGGTCATCTATATTTTTGTTGGCATAGTTCTGTATTTCACACAGGAGACCTTTGATATCAAAGCATGGCTGAAATATCAAAATTCCTTCAAATACTTATCTCTTTTAATGATAACTACAGCTGCACTCAAAAGCTGCTGCCCTTGGTATCACTTACATTCCCACAGGAATATAAATCTCTGAGAGACAAGGGTTTAAAAAGGTATTCTTCTCACAGCACTGGAGAAACACACAGCTTTATTCTTTTGATGCTGCAGAATAGTATTATTGGGCTAACACGGTAAAATATACTTTATTTCTTCTTTCTTTTTTTTCCCCCTTGAAGCTTATCTATTTTCACTTATTCATCTGTAAACAAGCCAAGAGAAAAGCCAGGAAGAGAGATCCAACAAATTCAGAATTCAAATACTGTCATTTGGGCCACTGAACATCTTCAGTGGAAATAAATTAGTCCAAGGTATGAGAATATTGAAAAAGAAACATTATGAAGAGACGCTACTGAAAGCTGGTTGCTATCTGTTTGAGATCAAAGAGGATCAAAGCAAATATGAAATTGTCTTGTAGGTGAGGTAATAATATACCTAGTGATCTCGAAATGAATTGTTTAAATATTCATATTTTTACATTTCCTTTTAAAAGGTGTACATTTAAATCCCATGTGTAATCCAACAATGCTAATCACAAAATAGTAATATAAAATTAAATTTAAACCTGAAATCTATTCCATCCTTGAATCAAAAGTATTTCTTTCATCACGGTAATGCCATACTGTTTTTAAAACCTACTGACTGTATTTGTTTAATTTAATGTGTAAGTCCCTGGTTATCACTGCAATTTTACTCATACATAAGTCATCTGATGTTCACTGCTATAGCTGTTTGATTTATATTTCCAAAACCAGAAAAAAAAAACTAAGACCGAGAGACACATCACCACCTCTTGCAGAAAAGTCACTCATGCTATGAATAAAGCATAAGCTTAGAAAAACATCATCACCCAACAAACAAATAGCATTTGCTGAACCAAATACATGTGTCTGGAATTGTGCTCCTGAGCTAATTGGAGGCAGGCTCTGGTGCTGTACCGCAGGATGCCGCAGTTGAGAAATCCCTCAAACTGGTCATGCAGAGTTCAGCACGGCGTGCAACGGCAATTGCTCAACTGTGGGGGCAGGAGGCACGGCGAGAAATCTCAGAAACCAGTCTGGGAAACAATGCTGTCGTTTTTCATGGACAACCTCGGCAGTGGGAGGAAGCCAGTGAGAAAGATGGGGACCTGAGCGAAGCTGGCCATAAAGCAGCAATGCGCCATTGCAAAGGGCGGGCGCTGGTTGGGTGGGTAATTAGGGCTATCAGTGGTAGAGAGCTCGGGGGGGTGAAAGGTAGATAAGAGCAATAAAGGATGAAGCCTTCTGAGCAAATTAGGTGCCAGCACCTGTTTCCACAAGCACGACCCCAAACCACCACTGCATCTATATTCGGCTGTGCCAAACTGGACTGGGGCAAACCTAGGACCAGGATACCGTGGCAATCATCATGGGAGGTATTATTGCCTCTCATTAGTCTTCCTTTCAAAAGTGTAGGAAAACTCGTATGAAACAGAAATTATTCATTGTTCAAACAGCAAAAGTTGAATGGGAATGTGCATACCCACAGCTGGAAGCTTGTCTTATGCAGCTCAATCCCAGGACACCCAAAACCTCGATGTTCATGCTAAGCACCAGACTCTGATGTTTAATATAGGAAGCTACTGCTGGAAGATAGTTAGCTATGACTCCCTGCTACATCCAAAGACAGACAGAAATAAACAAAAATAAAAAAAACTGAAGGAGCTTGGTCACCCTCAAAAATCTGTTCTAATTTTTAAAATTCAGTAGGTGCAAGTAATGAACTAAAGGACATTCGCTGGGATCTGTCTCAGTCTGATATCCAAGTTGGAGGACAGAAAATTTTGAAACTCTGCAATAACCCCTCTCCCTCCTTCCTGCGTGTCAGACTAACCCCGACCCTGAGTGTATCTTTAGTTCAGCCTTGTCCAACATGTGGTTTCAGGCTGGATGTTGCCTGTAAAACCCTCACGCATTAATTCCACTAATTGGAGCATTCAAAATAAAAGCAGAGCTTTCAGAGGGGGACCAAAAAGCAATGTTGCTTTTCCGACGGTAACGTGCTATCAGCCACAGCCAAGGCTGGGAACTCAGGCGTTAGTGAGGTATTGTGCTAACATGTCCTCACAAAAACCATTCGACCCCATCAGCCAAACTGTGGACCTTGATTGATCCGTCTGACAGCCCTGTTCAGCCCTGCTGGGTTGGACTTTGCCCAGTGCCACCGCTGGGAAGCTGCAGAGCATCTCTCTGAAGAGCACCTGCAAAAGGAGTGGAGGGGGAGGGAGGAACACTTCAGAGTTGGTAAAATAGGTTTAATAGAGTTAGAAGTGGAAAAAGGCTGAGCTGATTACCCTGTGTGAACTGACTATAGGAACAATACCCAAACAAAAGACAATCTAACACAACTGTCACAACAAAGCCAGTTCTGAAAGACATCTGACAAGGCAACATCTTTTTTTACAAATCCTCAGGATATTAACTGCATATTTGTGTGTTGTATTAAGAAGACCAACGTCATGACAACAGCTCAATTTAGCACAAACAATAGGCCAATAAATACAATACTAGCACTTTAAAATAATTAAATAACCATTTGTTCTTGCATTTATGTTGCTTCCAAATACTGGCAGAATTCCTTCAAATAAACAAACAGTTCTTTTTTTAAAAAAAATTTTTAAAGATTACATGTTGGCAGTAATTTAGGCAAATCTGGACATTTGTTCCATTCATCTGAGGTGAAAAAAAAACAAAGACACATCTATCACGTTGCTTTTTCACTCTTGGAAAGCCAAAACAAGGGCCCTCCAGGGAACAAGAAGTTTAATTATAAACTATCACTGCAGAACAAGATAGATTCTGGGACATATCTCTGGGAACACATTCAATACACTAAGCCAATATAATCTGAAATGTAATTTTAATTTTTTTTTTATTTTTTAATGCAGGGCCATGATTCTTTTTTGATGTAAAAGGAAAAAGTCAGCAAAATAGTGATCAAGGCACAAAGTTTGTTGCAAAATAATGTTCATCATATAGTTAATGATTCTTCAGAAGCACTCACAAGAACAGAAAATCACAAGCAGTGTCATTCATTAGTAGTCCATTTGTTGTTTAAACTGTGCACTAAGTTTCTGCTATGCAATACTGAGAAAATCTAAAGTATAAAATAAGAGTTACAGTGCAAAACAGCATCGCTTTCTCTGCACAGTAGTTTACCATTTCAGTTCCCATAATGCTTTTTATAATTGTTTTATCAATTGTCACAGCAGAAACATCTTGATGAAAAACAGAATTACCCCATATTTTTTTTCCTTTTCACCCTCCTTATAAAGAAAAAGTAGGAAATTTATTCTAGAATTTTCAGTTTGAAATATTTCTTAATCACACATGATACATCAACTAGTTGGTTCATTTCTGCCCACAGAAAATTCCCTTAATAGGAAAATGCATTTGTTAATAAATAAAATTTAAATTCAAAAAAAAGTTGAAAGAAACTGTAACCCTCTTACAACTCAGTGAAGCTATTTAATAAGGCTGTATTTTAGATTTCCATTGTGTAACAGAGAAGAAAATGAGTTATGTCAATAACACTGTCAACAAGGTCAAGCCCCATAGGAATCCCTATGAATTCCTTCTCAAACCCTGTGTAGATCTGTAAACTATGTCATGATCTTACCCACCACATCGGCGAAGCGTGGAACTTATTTTAGACAACTGCATACTGACAGCCTAATTCTGTTTTCACAGAGATGAACTGGATCTCTAGAAAGGCATACAGCTGCCTCAGAACACAAGAGGTGTCCATCAGGTAAATTGATTCTCCTGAGCAAATGAGTTGCAGAAGTAAACATGAAAGCTTTGTACTAAATCTAATTTAGAGAAATCAGTACTGAAGATTTCACGTTCTAAAATCCATACATGACATTAAAGATGAATACTTATTTACCTTTTCTAAGAAGATGTATTTCTACTTAGATCAAATATATAAATTGGTAAGAATACTATTACCCATGGTAATGCTATTGCTCATGTTCAATATCTTTGAAGACTTTCAAGCCTCTTGAAGTCATGCAATTTCTAAACATAATAATGTGAATATGCATTTTTTTTGCCTAAATCATGATGATCAATGCTTTAGAAAAGCTTACTGTTGCAAATAGTGATTATCTGATTATTCATTCTCATTTTCCTTCTTCATTCTTTTCCCAGCAATTAACTTCCTTGTATTTTACTGAATGTCTTCACATTTTTAGTAAAAGAAGCAGAGATTTGTAATAGAGATTTATAATAAAGATTTATAACAAAGTCTCCACTATGGATCTGTGTCAGAGTAATGCAGATGGTAATCAGTAAGGGACACATTGGCATGTGTCCACTCACTTCACTGAGGTTGCACTTATTAGGTAGAAAAGGATCATCACCATCATGACCCTATAATATCGGTGATACTTGCGTTTACTAGCACACAAATATTAAATTTATCCTTTTAGTTCCAGTTCTGAATTCTTTTGACAGAATAATTAGTGAGCACATTCATTCAGATAATTTGAATGAAAGTAGAGCTTGTCTTTAATAAATTTAGTGTAAAAATATTTGAGGTCTCTAAGGTTCAGACTCACCTCCATTCAATTTAGGTACCCGAAAAATAGAAGCTGGCAGCCTGGTCACTGGAAGCTCCGTGCATAACCAACAGAGAGAAACAGTAACCACCAGAAAGTGAAATTACCAATTGGAGCTGCTTAGCATCTTCTGTTGACTCTAGTTTAGTATCAGATCCTATACGTGAGGAAAAAAATGTAGGTTTATGCTATCGTTTGTCTATTTGACTATACCCACACCAAATAAATGTTTCCAAAGCCAATAAAAAGATTACTAGAACAATTACTTTTGTTTCTGCAGGTCCAGATCCACGTATAGTTACTCCCTACATAATGCCCTTCACTGAGTAGCATTTGCTGAAGCATCATAAAACCCTGACATGCCTGAGCATGGTCCTGTGCTGTAGGAGGTAAAGGAATGAATCCCTCCAATGGTTGTGTAACTTATCCTCCTGCTACTAAAAAGGAAAAGTGTATTAGCGATGTTAGGTGTAGATGTCCTTATGGTGGTAGTATTCTCACTCGAGAGTAAATGAGCAAAAATGTCAATGCTATACAAAAGGGATTCCATGATAAATGAAATGAGAAGATTACAAGGCCAAGAACTGAAAAGTCACAAATGTCAGCGCTACGGCTGGAACGTGATGGCAAACAACGTGATCTTGTCTCTTGCAGTAAGTCTGTGAAGCAGAGGGAAAATAAAGGCAATGTTTTACCAAGCTTATTTAAAAATAACAAGACAACATTTCTACTTCCTTGGTGTCTTCCTCATTCAGTGTCCACCCTTCACAGAAATGACCCAGAGGTCCTGAGGAACACATGCTTTCTGATCGCATGGTTAAAAAATGCAGCCCAGTGCATATACATTAGAGACTGGGAAGGAATGAAAGTGCAGACAGTTATCCTTTGGGATGCTGATAATGAAAGCACTTGTAAATTGTTTCTCATTGTTTCCAATGGAGGGGAGCATGGCTACAAATCACTGAAAACTGACATATCTACATGTCTGTTAGTGCTTTATTACTATTAATCAAAATGAAAACAGTATTTTCGTCTATTATCTGTGCAGATATATCCTCTCTATTCAAGTAGTTAAAGAGAGGCCTGATTAGTTCTGTGTACTATTGAGGATTACACCCCTGCCTCCTTTTGTCTTCCAAAGCAGTGAAGTGTTCTGATCAGTGGTTGTCAAAGAACCAGTGTAGATAATAGTATTGCTGTGTCAGGTACCAGAAATCTTCTGAAAATGTGACAGAATATTGCTGTCCCGGAGATACAGGAAATGGCATGGGGAACTTGTCCCAGTCCTAAACTAGAAACTGAAGGTAAAAAAAGGAAACATCTCTTTTTCTCTCTCTCCCACGCTTTTTCATTTATAAAATTTGGAAATCTTTTCTTTTTATATATACAAATTTGCAAATGTAACTGAAGCAAACTGATTCAAGGAACTGAAAACATATCGCTACTGTTTCTTAAGATGCCGTGTTAGTCAAACATCCACGCCTAGCATCTCATACTACTTCTGTCACTGAGGTTTAGGTAAAGAGCAGAGCAGCTTTCTCCAGGAAAGTCCCAGGACGTTTCACTTAATCTTCCGCCTCCCACTCTGGGTCTCACTCACATATTTCAGTTTCTCTCCCTGTGTGGCCATACTGGGAGCACTCACAATCTAAACCCACAGGAAAGAAACAGAGAAGAACAGGAACCGTGCAAGAGCCTGCCTGGACAGATTGAATAATGCTCTCAATTTGTTAAGCACTAGAAGATGACTGAACTTCCCCAGTGTTACTGTTTTATCATTCTTTTGAAATCATAACTTAATGCTTTTATTCTCTATGAACTAGTGCACTAAACATAGTAACTTAATGGCAAAGTATTAGAAAAACATTAATGTAAACTTATAATAATAATAATAATGTACTGCCATATGCTTATGATTATTGTTACAAATGCCTTTTGGGAAGACCATATCGAATCTTTAAAATTTATCTTTAACCGTGGCCCAAAATACAGGGTTCTGTTAAATACATTCAGCCTGAATCTTTCTGAGTCTCCATATGAAGAAAGTATAGGCTTTCAAAACAGACCGAGTCTGGCCATAACACAACAGGATCAGAGACATACTTCTGCCGCAAGGGAAAGCACTTCAAACATCAGGGTGCCAGTCTGTCAGCACTTATCACTCAGTGGGTTATACTATCTCTCCTGCAGATTCCCCTTCCAAACTTATACTTCATCACACTCCTGACCTTGCTGCATATGGCCCCTTCAGCAGAGTTCAAGTCTGTATCATGTAAGACACGGAGAGTTTATTCACCGCTTCTCATTATCATCTCAGAGCTTTGTTCATTGAAAGCCAAAGTCATTTACTCTGCAGTTTTGGGGGCATTCATGGAGGAGGAAGGGATGAAGAAAAGTCTAACCAAGAAAATGTTAAGCTGCAAAGAAAACAAGCAAACATCCGCCCGTTCATGAACAAATGATTGCTTCTGCGCCTGTTTGGTGTGCAACTTTCCATCCAAAAATGGGATGGAAACTGAGACAGCCGGGCCATATTGTGCTCCAGCTAATACAGTGTTTCAGATCAAGAAAAACAGGCAAGGCTACATCACTCTGGCCTGCGTCATATGGACTCCTTTTTTTTTTTCCTTTGAAACATTCCATTTGCTGTTCAAGCCAAGACAAGAAAAGAAACATTTTTAACCTTAAAGGTCTGACATAAGCCTACAAAATTAAATAGCCAGGGCTGAAGTGAGGCAGGTTTTACAGTTCTTAAGTAGCTACCCTTTGTTCCTTCCTTAATGGTACAGTTATAGTCAGGGAAAACCTCGCAAGCTGCAAGCAAACAGGCAAGAGTAGATTCAACTGCCTTTATTTGCATTGAAATCTGTGCAGGTCAGGGCCACATGGTACTACATACTCTACAAATAAAGAGCAAGTGTCAATACCTACCCTGATGAGCTTACATCTAAGAAGACAAAACAAACAAAAGATGAGTGGAGAAAAAGCCTGTGTAATTACAGGAACACGGTACAGTCACCCCCAGCGCAGCTCTGACTTGAGCTTCCAGATCCCAAGACCAGGTCTGTATCAATAAATAAAATGTGCCAGACACTACTTGCAGATTCTGAGACAGAACAGCCTGGCACAGCTTCTGTCCATACAGCTAAACCCTCATTCCCTTCAAAACCGAGTGGTCTCAGCCATATTGCCTCCTGGGAGCCCTCCGTGTCCCCCCAGTTTATGATAGGGCAGTTTGGCAATGTGCTAGTTGGCAAGAGCAAAAACCAGTCCAGTGAGCACACTAATAAACATCACGGGTTATTGCAGGCCAATACCGTCTTTTGGGATTGTTTAACTTGCAAATACAGATGTGACCCATCTGTCTCCCCCGCGGTCTGCTTGAGAGTCCCTACAGCCACAAGGGAAACGTGCCACTAACGCCATCAGCCGAGCAAGATAGGCAGTCAGTGACAGAGCCAGCAAAGCATCCCATCAAGTTTTGGCACTTAAAATGTACTGTCTTTCAATGTGTAATTTCTGTGGAAAATACAAGACGTGGCAAAACCATGTAAAAAATTCCAACAGTGTGAATACAGATGTCCGAATCAGGCTAACATGACTATCAGGTAGAAATTAAAAAGGGAAGGGGGTTCTAGATTTTGTAAGGGTGTGGACACATAAATTACAGGTGACATTTTTGAAATTTAACTCTAGTTTTCAAAAAGGCAGTGCTAGGCTGAAATGTCAGCTGTTTTTTGCGATCACTGTAACTCTGTTTTCAGAAAAGCTTTGACAAACGTGGACAAAAACAGCAAACAGCTGATAACCACTACAGTGCACACAAGTGTCCTCCTACAAGATCCTGCTCAGGGGCATGATTTTAGAGCAGGAGTTCACGGACTTCTCCGCAGATGTTCTTAGGTCACCTTCCATGAGGTACAGACCTCAAAAAAGAAATAGAGGCGATAAAAACCACACAGGCAGCACTGTGACAGGGGGACACTGCTGACCTCCGGTACTTGTCACGGCCCCCGTGCCAATGTCACCACCTCTTCCCTTCTGCCAGAGGACCTGTTCATGGAGTCATTCTCAGCTGCAGCCAGCATTGGCTGATTTACTTTAAACATCTTAATTTCAGTGCTGCTGTACTTGCTGGAAATGGATCTGCAGGACAGAGGACAGAAGGCTCATGATGAAACGAGTGTGGAAATAGGAAATTAACTTTTAAGATTACAGACAAAGGGTTACAGACAAAGAAAGATATGTGATGGATCCCTTGTTCCCTTCCACCATATGCTCAGAAGAAGGCACTAATAACTGATTACACTTAAGAAACTAGCAAAATTATTGCTAGCATCCTCTCTTCATATTCAGAAGATGAGATGCCTAATTTTTTTTTAATCAAATCAATTCATGAGAAAGAAAAACTAAAACAAATAAATAATCAGCATGGAACTTGGAAGAAAGAGTTTCAGGAAATGTTTTATGGCATAGAACAGCCCTTCTGCCATCCAGCTGTTTGTTTTGTTTTAACAATTCATGAGAGTTGAGCTTCTGCAGCTTCTTTTCTTTTTCCTATTCCAAAAGCCTTGGGGATGTTTCTCTTTTAATTTTGAGCCCACTCTTGAGCTGGGAATTCTTTTCCCAACGTGTGAGTGTGAATGATACGAAGGAAGATTGTGCAACTGCTTACCTCTTCTTTTGCTGCTCAAGTTATTTGCCTAACTCTTCCTGAGAGCAATGAAAGAAACCTTTTTCTTTTAATGGGTTTATTTGGATCTGTGGAAACCAAGGACTTTTAGTCTCCCTACATGCGTTTATAAAGTCTTCTGCAGAACTGAAGGACTCTGTTTATTATGAAGAATCTCTGAAATCAGGAGCCACCAGTTTGTCTGATACAGAAAGAATCAGGAGCCTGACTTGCACCGTTCTCAGCACTTACACCTCCAAAAAGCTAACAAAAATAAATTATATGATGGCACAGAGAAGTCTCCCTCTTCCAGCCTGGGTAGAAGGACAGCAGGAAGATGGCCACCATGGCTCCAGCTCAACCATAAAAGACTAACACAGGTGTTACGGAAAGCAGATAAATAAGAAGGTTTGTCATTGTTTTCCTCTAGGTGTATATTGTGCCTGTAGACACAATTTTGGATTTAATAGGCCAAATGCAGCTCTTTGAAGTTAAGGGAAATGCCTCAATCTCTTAAATCACATTCTCTTTGATTTACTTATTAATGTCATTTGTGATGTGACTTAAAAGCACCCAGCAAGCTGTACTCCCTTCAACAAACAGCCACCCAGATGCTCAACAGCCGTGGCAGTGATGATCCCAAAACAAATCCTATGTGGTTTTCCTATACTAAATACCATACACTCCTGCAGCACCGTCAGTGAACAATGGGGGAGATCAGCTCCAGCAGCCACCAGCATGGAAGTCCATCCTAATCCACCACCACAGAAACACATCCCAGTTTAGCAGCAGAGACTGGAGATGCTACCCCTGCTCCAAGTTTGCAATAGCATGTATATCCCCGGAGATGAAGGGGAGATAAAAAAAAAAGAAATAATAAAAAAAAGAAATCTAGCACAGAGATTATTTGACTGAACCTTCTGGTACTGAAACAGGGTCATGTGTTGACAATTAAGAGATTCACGCCAGCTGACTGCCTCAAAGCACTGCAACCTAAGTGAACTAAATATTTTGGACCAGGGTTTGCTGTCAGAGATGCTGCTTTCCAAGCTCTTGCTATCATTGATATCCCAATGTCTGCAGAAGAAGTCAAAATGAATTAAATACTGCAATTCCTTCATCCTAAGTTTAGTCATCTGAAAACTAGGTGTCGGTTCATCCAATTTCCATTTACAGTCATTACAGAGAAACGGGCACTTCAGGAACTGATTACTCCCAGACACTTCAGACTTCTTGGATGGGAAACTGAGGTGTCTCCCTCTCTGCTGATTAGACAGAGAAACTACGATGACCATCTTGTTGAGATACTTAGAGCTTGCTCCTTGGAGCCCTCAGTCAGGGTTATCAAATGAAAATGAAGCTACAACAGGTGGAGTCATGGGTCAAATAGAAAGGTACTTGCATAAAAGGATCTCTAAAATGAAAGTGGTTCAGGAGCCTGAAAATTACAACTATAATCAGTTTCTCTCAAAAAGCAACTGAGAATTGGTGCTGTGGGTCCAGTGCTTTGCTGTCACAAGAAATGAACCCTCAGTGGACGTGGACTTGTCCATTTCCACCTTCCAGAACCCTCCCTCAGCAATCCCATCAAATCAATTGCATGGAACAATTATCTACAACTCCGCAAGAGCAAATCACTACACCTTCATGACTCCAAGCTGAATAAGAACAGTAATACATAATTTCTGAGGTACATCTTCATTCTTTAACATACTTATCAACTTTTTTCAGAGGATTTTTAACTCATGCTCTTTCTACGTTGTGTGTAGTCTTGTGAGGCTCTGAGTGCAGATGAACTTTATAACAATGGCTGCAATACAGGTGATAATATTAATAATACCCATTTCTCTTGTGTATTGCCCTTGCACACCTCAAAGGCTGTCTGTATGACTCAGATAAACTGTTTTCCTTAATGTGATCCTACCTGGTGCGACATGAACAATTAGTGCTGTGTCAAGAGGGAGGAAGCTGCTACAAACCCCTGGACTATTGCAGCTATTGCTGCAGCTGAAATTAGGTCTGATTGCTTCACTTCCAAAATTTTGGCTGTTTTTTGCTATTAATCTTGGAAAGGTTCCAAAATAAACCTGATAAAGTCCTGAACATCACAAAAGATACATTCTTCCCCATACTTGTAAATCATCTTTGGCACACTTCCCGATTCTAGTAATTATAGATTTCCCCCAAGCTCCCTGCACATTGCCCATAGATATAAGGCTTTGCATGATCTGTCTTCTAATTCAGAAAACTACAGCAAGCTGTTGCATGAACCCCGCATTAGACAGCACAGCAATTCAATACTAAAGCACTGTTTAGGTCTCTGTATGGTTTTCTTGATGGATGTTACACTGCTGATCTATTTTTATGTATTATTTATACTGGGATAGTGCCTAGAGGCCCCAGTCAGGGGCAGGACCTCATAGTGCTGCACATACTACGAAGGAGGATACAAGAGCCTCTCCTCCTCACAGCATATAGTCTAAGTATATGATGAATGACACCAGATGGATAAAACAGTGAGAGGGAGCAAAAAGTGAGATAGTTGTTCATAACAGTAACAGGCAGACAACAACAGCTACTTCGCTATATGTAGGCAGTGTGGTGTTCCTGTCACTGTTGTCTGCTTTCTCTCTGTCTTCTGTATCGTGTTTTACAACCTGCAGCGGCCTGTGGACAAGTACTCGTACACAGAATCGTCCTCTGTGTGTCTGAAGCACTGGGCAGTTGGAAGCATCTTTCACTGCTTACACCAGGCAGCTAGGTGAGATTCAGAGGATGCAAACCAGAGGAAAGAGGTAGGTACTTACAGAGGATGATTCAGAGCCCCTGAATTAGGGTATAAGCCAGATGATGTGAATTCACAGGTTTGGGGTCACTCATGGGAAGGATTAGGACTTTGGAGTTTCAAGAGAGCCCAGCAAGAAGCTGGTCTCAGTGTAATTCACATAATCTCCACCTTTATTCCCTTACACATTGACAGTGTAGAACATATATGCATTTCTGCAACAGGAACAGCCAAGAGTCCTTACAAGTGTCCAGGAACATCGTGCCTAGTTCAAGCCCAGGCTCTCTGGGGAACTGGCAATAGGTGCATCTCCCATCTAACTCGTTAAGTCTTACTCAGGTTGAAGATGGGCTTTTAAGAACACAGCCTTGTGACCCACATACACCTCTTCAATTAGGGAGTGCTTATTTCATGTAGTGATCTGAGTCAGGATTGCTCCACACCCAGATAAAATCCCCACTGTGTCTAGATCCTCTGTGAGAACCCTAAATCCCCCTCCAAGTTCTTAGGACAGTCCATCTCCGATTTCCACAAGCAATAGTTGTTGGGTCTGCAAGGTCAAGAAAAAGCAATAAATGTAAACTCCTGCAAATATATCTTTATAATTCTAAATTCAGCATCTTTTACACATTCTCAAGCATAAGTCTAGTCTAGTATCATATGTAACCACAGACTCTATGATACCAGGTCCCTGTCCCTGGAGTGACTTATTGCTCACTCATCCCTGCCTCTTCATCAATAGAAGTCAGAAGACAGAGGGCTGAACAGCAAAGGGACTCTCTCCTTCCCTCCCCTGCAGAGCCAGTGAAGCAGGCAAGTGACAAGCAGTTGTGAGGGAAATAAGAGTCCAGCTGCGTGAAGATAAGCTCTGGAGAGTCTGGAGGTGGAAGCTACCAAAACAAGAGGGAAAGCCTGAAAGCAGGCCTTTTATTTGAATAGCACAAACCAAAAGGAGTAAACTAGTCACAAAGAGATGTTGCTGTCCTGCGGGATAACAAATGTAATAATACAAGGGAGGATTCTATCATTGAGTCACACCTACGGCAGGGTAAAGCAATTAAGCTGATCTTTCTTTGAAATGTGAACTTGTACAATTGCACGGGTTAGCAGGGACCTCAGATAGGTAACTGCGATCTTCCTCATGAGTCTGTACTGCTCAGCCTTTCCTCAGCATCCTACAGCTGCTTTGCACATGGACCTCCAGCAGCTCGAACAGAAGCTCCCAGAATTTTTGCTGATCTCCTATGAATAACTTTCATTTTCCCACATTTTTTTTTCTTTAAACTCACAGTGCCCATAATTGCATTCTCTCTGAGGATCAGTCATATTCAAGGAAGCAGCTATCACCTAGATGTACCACAGTATTTCCAACTACCATGAGGCTGCTGTACTAAAGCAAGAGACATTAGGAGTAGATTTCCAAAAGATCTCAGCTCCTATTTAGTTATTAAGGCCTAGATTTTCAAATGTAGTATTAGATAACTTGAGACATGTAGGGCTTACTGGCTACAACATTCATTAACAGTATGTGCACCATAGCACTTTTGGGATGTTGCTCGTCTGCGCAAGGACTGCTTCACAGAAACAGGAGAAGTGGGGTCTCTATCACGTAGTTCGTTTTTAATAAAAGACTTCCTGAATATTTTATGGGAAATAGCAGGAGGAAAACACAAGTTCTTTGAGGTGGTTTCTGTAATTCTTTTAAAAGAACATTTCAGCAAATGCACTCATTAAAGACTTTTTTTTCCCTTAAAATCAAGCTGAGTTGATTTTATTTGATCCTTTTATTCTTAAGATAACATTCATCTTGCCTACTTTCAACCATCTAAAATGCAGGCATTGTCTTGGCTCCCTCCAGAGAGGGTGGAGACAGGCACTGCTGGGGTGAATTCATCTCCCGTTTCAGATACTGTCGCCGAATCGGGCTCATTGCCCTTTGGAGCACCTCATCTCTGTACTGAAAACCGAGGAAGATTAGGTAACTACCTTACACTTACAGACAAGTGAAATAAATCCCATCTTAATTAGTTTTTCTACTCGGTATATGCATGGCTCCCACTGTTACAACATCTGAACACCCATACTTTCCAAACCTATTACCACTCTTTCTATGACAAAGGGAAGTTTTTACCCATTTACAGACATCTATAGCCGAGGCAGGTAGAAACCAAGATCCAGACCTGCAAAGGTATTTAATAAGTTAATTGTCTAAATTAGGTGGTTTTCAGTCTCAGCTGACTAACACTCAATGATGTAGACAAAGAAGTGGCAGTTGGGTGCCTTTAGGAATTTGCTAGGATCTAAGCAGAAATGACTTGCCTAAGGACGTATGTCATGGAATTAACCCCAGGTCTCCTGAGCTGCTGTCCTAACCTTTGGAATGTCCTTAACATTAAGCAAATCCTCTGCTGGTTTTGGAATTAAACTTTTGAAGTATTTACAGTCATGTCATCTTCTTTGTCAAACTCAAACAAGCTATGCACACTCAAATCCTTTCATTTTTCCTCAGAAATCAAACCCGACTCAAAGCCTCCCTTCTCTTTTTTATTGCTCTTCTCTAAGCTCTCCTTAGATGTTAACTTACCAGTAATGCTTCAATGAGGCCAAAATTCCATGTTGGATCTTTAGGTGGTACTATGATACAAGTAAACACACAAACACAAGCATACAGTTGGATCTTTCACTAAAATCAGTGAAAATGTTATATTCACTTCAACGAGCACAGAGTTCTACTCTGGTATGTAGCATCTGAGCACTCTGTATCACAGTACAGTGCACTGGTATTGTCTGTTGCACTTACAGAAGTAATTGAGCAAAACCTTTAAATTTAAATACTTAAAGAGTTTGTCAGCATGAGAGTCCAGACACAATAAGATGTGATTTAGCAGCATCTAAATGATTGCTCTGCAATCACATCAGATGGAAGTGTATATTAGAAGACTTTTAATTAGAAAGCAGCTTACTTCACTTCAAAAGCAGCCCTAGGACATATACGCTGCGACTGGTCATGCAGAGAGTTAGTGTGAAGATACCACACTGTACAGTGTTATTCTAGTTTAACAGCACGCTGACTTCCGCATGTCGACAAACCTTATCAGACCAGAGCAGGCTTCAGTATTGGGCGATATGTGTTTCTTAGAATAATCTTGGGGAGAACTGCTGAATGCTAAGCATGTCCTCTGACTTCCCTGGGACTTGCACCTGGGTCGCAATAAGGGTCAATTTATAAACTAGGCTCTACTCATTTCATCTGTGTTGGTTTTTTTTTTTTTTTAAATTATCTCAGTAAAGTGAAAAAGAAAAGCAAATAGAGGTGACAGTCTCAAACTATTCAAACAAATGACAAGGTAAAAACCTGTCTCTGGTACTACACAAGTTCAGTCCTGCCCTTCTAGGGTAGCAGCCATGATCTCCAACTAATCAAAACAATCCTATATCAACTTCGAATTATCATCAAAGCTTATCCATATTTTGTTTTCAGAAACTATAAGCACAGAGTATGAACAACTTGTGGGAAACATACAGGTAAAGTATCATGCATCTTTCAAGATGTTTAAATAATTGTAAAAGGTTTTCCAGACTTCAGATTATTAGAGGCACACTTGATCGACTCCTGTATTAAACAGACCACGGAAACCTTACACAGTTACCCTTATACTGAATCCAATAGCTTTTTTTATGGGCTAGTGCTTACTGTCCAAATAGAACTCAGTTTCTGGGACATCAATAAAATGAGATTCTGCAATTCTTCCATTGAATTGCCTTGCCCATCTTCTGAAATTGAAAAAGATAAAACTCCTACACCAAAATGAGAAAGTTTTGCCCAATCACCGAGCTTCAGAACGAAGAAACATGTTTGTTCTGTGTCAGGGTTTCCAACCTATGTCTTGTGAACCACAAGAGGAACATGTTACTTCGAAGCTTTACACAAACCAGAGAATCCCACGCACCACCATATCTCTGTAGGGAATGAAGAATAAGTACTTAGGCAGCAAACACTGCCAAAAACTCAAAGTCCTATTTTGGGACTTTCTCCGAGCCTAACAGAAAAGCAGGAGGTGGAAATGACAGCTACACAAGAAAAGACACCCATGGGACTGAGGTCACATCTTCGACTTGAGCATGTCCAAAAAGAGCTCTGAGCAATTGCTGCTGTCTCTGCAGTATAGCTGGGTTTTCTTTCTGAGTGGTGGCACACACAGGCTAAGCCTGGGAAGTTTTCTGTAACACAATATATTTGTAGCTCAGACCAGATCCCATTGGTGGTATTTAATAAAACTAGTTGGAAAAAAGCAACTGATCTTCTCAGAGAAAGCACTGGAGACACTGACTGGATCCATCTGAACATAGCGCACACAGAGTCTTGGTGGCTCTACAGAACAAACTGTTTCCACAGTGTCAATCATTAATTTCTCCATCCTCTGCCAGCACATTTTCAATTTTTCTAACCGCTTGTGCTCACACCTCTTCTCCCATGTGGCTCAAAGAAGAATGAAGAGAGACAACACAATTTAAAAAGGGTCACGACTTCCAAGCATCAAAACGCTATTTTGTTGAGAAAAGAATGAAAAGAAACAGTACAGTGCCCACTGCAAGGCCTTGTGAGATTCCCCCAGGGCCATCACAACAGACCGTTGTAATCTCTGCTGATGCTTGCACCAAAGATAACAACGCTACTTATATTCAAAGTCACTGTGTCCTGGTTATTCTGGCCTTACATACAATTTCATTTATAAAGATGAGTGTAGCACTTTATAGATAGTCTAATAGCTTATCTCGGAGGTGTTAGATCCCACTTTCCATTGTGTCATGTGAATTCCTGGATGGAAAAAAATCCCACAATGAATTCAAACACATTCCAAAATGCTCTTTTCACATCACTTTGGTGGCATTTACCTTGTTTGCAGGGAAAGGAAGGAAGGAAGGGACAGAAAGGATGGAAAGTACCTTTTATTTTTTTAATACGATTCATTAGAGCAGGTTTTATTATCCTTAAAGCTGGGTGACTACGTAGAATAAAAATAGAAATAAAGCCTGTCTTTACTAAGAAAATTACTATCCATATTTCAGCACTGACCAACTGCAGAACAGCTGTGCCTGTGGTATCAGTGGCATAAATGCTATCATAAACAAAGGCATTTTACCATTGTCATGAAAACCTGACACAAGACCTGAAAACTATCTGAATTCTCTTCCTTTAACAGCTTAACACCCGAAATGCAAGATTGCTACTGAGTAGAATACCCCCAGGGAGTGAGGTTTTTTCATCATGTCAGGACCACTTCTGGGAATTGACAGGATACAGGATGACTGTGCCTGAAGTTTTTACAAAAGCACAAGAGAGAGTTAAACTGTAGGAAGGAGATGAAATTTCAGAGAAAGAGTTTGGAGAGAGGATCAGCTTGTCCTGTGCCTCGAAACCACCTGGAGAACTGCTGCAGCAAAGAGGTGAGGATGGGCAATTCCAGCTAGGAAAGACCAAGCCCTTGTGCCACAGGACACGCTGGCAGCCAGCACAGACCCAGCACCGTGGAAACAACAGGGATAAATGATGCAGAATCTCACCTTAAGTGTTAAACTGAATATGAAAGTTTCATTCTGCCTTTTTTTTTTTTTCTCTTGCTTTGAAACAAGATGTTTGGGATTAAGAGAGACAAACTCCCTGTACTGTTTGCTGCACGTTCCTCCTGTTTTTTTGTCAGGCTGCAAAAAGGTACAGAAATTGGCACTGGAGCTTTCAGCAGTGTTTTGTGCCCAAGTATTTATTCTTCATCCTTACACATCAATGTACAACAACAACAAATTGAGAAAAAAAAATGGCCCTTCCAAAGCACAATAATTCATCTATCACCAAGTAGCCAGGATTTGATTTTATCACCGTTGAGGAGATCAATGTCTGTGTTAGAAGTTTCATAATGGTGCTCGTGTTGCCATTTAGGAAAGCAATGAGCTGTAGCAAAGTCACAGGAAGCAAAGGACGCAGGAGCTTCAGGCAGCATAATAATTGATCTGTACTTAAAAGTGTAAATCTCTAGGGAAAACAAAACAAAATAAAACAAAAGAAAACAAACCCACAAACAGATATATGAATTTTCGTAGGTATATCATAAGAATATCAGTCTATTTCTTGCCATAGATTCATTTTTTACTTTTTTCAAGCTGAGGCAGCTTTATGGGATAATATATGTCTGCTTTTTGTAGATGTCACTAGAGGACTATAAACACCAAGTCGTAACTCCAGAACAAATCTGTACACTGCAAAGAGTATTACCCAGGACACTCATCTTAAAAAGATAGACAGCACAGAGCAGCAGAGCTAAATGCACCTTTTCTTCTAGAAAGAGGACCTAAAAGACCCTTAAGCCTGAACAATGTTAGTAACTCTCTTAGGTGGATCAATTCTCTCACTTTTTCCTCTGTTAGGTGGGACTGACATTCCAAAAATTACATCCAGTCAGCTTTTCCTTAAAGCCCTTAAAACTTTGAGTTCAATTTACAAAATAATAAATTGAGTCTTAAAATAAACACCTTGGATTTCATCAGGTCTGAGAAAACCTCAGTTCTGACAACATTATATACTGTAGAAGACATCAGATCAACAGACCACAATGATTCAGGCAGTAGTTATGTCAAGCATCCTTGTCTATTAAAATCGTTTTAGCCAAAAGATTAGATAAATAACAGAGATTTATGATCTTAATTCCCTCTTCAGTCAGCCAGGTTCAGACACCATTATAAAACCTGTCTTCTGCTCTTATCAGGCTTTGCTGTAGCCAAACCTGCTTAACAACGCGCCCCCCACGGCACCTGGGCCATTGGGTGCACATACGACAAAGTCGGGATTATTCCAAACTGCTCAGTGCTGTGGTGTTCAAAAGCAGGCATTGTTCTGCCCACCTCACTTGCAAAGCCAGGGTGGGCTCCAAGCGGGCCCAGTTCTCCCACAGACTGAAACCAGTCTCTTTGGGATCTGCTTTTATCCGGCAGCCCCAAGGTTAATGCACTCCTTCAAGAACAGGTAGGATCGGACTCCTAATGATTAATTCAATAGTGTAGTTCGGTATCAAATAGGAAGTATCAACACTGATACCAAAACATTAATTGGAGCAGGTCCAGTAAAAGCAATCTTATTCCTGAAAAATTATGTTCTAACCACAGCAAGCCATGGTCCCTTTCTGTTGAGCCTTTGATAACAGAGCACTCGCAACAAAGTGGAAGCGTGGTGGCTGAGAAAACCACGCTCTCAAGCACCAGCAACACCACCACTCATCTGCGCACCTGAAAAACTGCACCTCCAGGTCACCTCAGGCAAGAGCAGGTACCTGAACCACTGAAATATATGCTAGAGGGTTTTTTTTTTAAATTTTTATTTTATTTTAAATTTTGACACAAGGAAAAGACTCACCATACGGTGATACCTATTTGGCTGGGAGAGCTCATGGCTGAGGATCCCAAAGGAATATAGGTGCTTAAATCTGCAGCTCACGGTCTAAGCTGCAGTGCTCCTCCTAACTTTCTTCAGGTTGGCTTACGCAGCCTTTCCTCGTGACTTGTGGCTTTTGGGGATCCCACCACAATCACCTCGTCAGTGCGCAAGAAGCAATAGCACTTGTTTAGTATTCAGTCTCTAGCTTCTCTTTACAACTCTTCTGCCCAAATGCTTTCAGTGTACACCGCTAACTTAAGTCTCCACTTCTCTCTTTCAGCTTTTAGAGCTGCTAATTTCTTCTAAAGATATAGGACTGCCCTTAGCTATTACAAATCACTCCACTAATTTCAGTTTCACATCTCTAATTTACACCAACTGAAGATGCATCTTGATTTTTTTGGAGCATAACAACTGTTGTGTGCTGCCATCATTCCCATGGACACTGTCCACTTTCTTGGTATAGCAGTTTTATCTACAAGCTGTAGCAGAAGCAGAAGCTCAGCTCCAGAGTACAGCACATTAATGGGACGTGTCCTGTGGCTTGTGCTAAATTAAACCCACCTATCTGTGGATGGTTTTCCTGTCATTAAAATGATCATTATGGAACCCCTCACCCAGGACTACATTTGCAGGATCCTGTTCAGGAAGTATACTTCATTAACCTAAAACTCCAAAATGAAGACACGCAGATTTAAAGATCCATTGACAAAAAAACTCCTTACAAAAAAATGGTATTACATTTCAGTGTTAGGAAGGGGATGGAGGTAATAAAGACACCTGCTTTTATTATCTCACCCTTTACGCTTGGATTTCTGTTCCTTTCAATTGACCTGTTTCTATAAATTAATGACTTACAATATTTTGCTCTTAGATAGCAAACTGGATGACACCAAACTGGATGACACCAACTGTCTCCACTATTAATGTACTGAGATACGTGAAGATCAAGTTAAAATTGATGCCTGCTCCCTAGATGAAAAAAAAAACCATTGAATTACATTTTCTCCTTCTTGGTAAGTTTGTGTTTCTGCTTAGTATTCCTAGCAGATCTTTTTTTCTTTCTTTTGAAGGCAAGAGTTCTACTCCAGGTGAAACACAAAGGCTTAGAGGCTCCGACTCAAAGTATTACATGTCTCAATGGATCCAAGAATTCCAGATTTGTTCATGTGCAGACTTTGTGCCTCTAGAAAATCCTCTAGCTACAAAGCAAAGTTACTGAACAAAATTGGTCCTGTTTTACCTCAAACCAGGACACTTCCTCGCAGTATACCTCCCCAGAATAAAGTGGATTCTTTGAAGCTGCATTGTTCAGAAATTAATCTGCTGAACTAAGGAGGTCACAGGAACTAAAAGTCAGGTTAATGCAATTTAATTAATTTATTGAGGCATTAGGCCAAATTTGCTACTTATCTTTCACAACAGGGGATCTCATAATTCCATTACAAATTCAACTTTGCCCTGATGCTTATATCATTCAACAACAGAAAAATAGGCTGAGGCCTCTGTTTATTCTGTGAAATAAAATTGGTTTTGTTACTTGTCTTCTTGAGGATGCCACATCTCTTTATCTTCTGTACTTGCTGGCTCTTGCCCTACACTATGGTTGAATGTGAGTTTTGTTTTTTTGTTTAATTAGATACATCACTGGTGCTAAACACAAGAGGATTTTCATTTCTCACTGGGACCTCTTGATGCTACTGCAATATAGCTAATAAATTAATAAGAAATTTTCTGAATGACCAAAGGTCCACTGCTTGCAACTAATGACTATACAAACAAGTGATAAACCATGACTATCCATATCTTATGCTTGCTTCCTAGTAAAAACAAGATTTTAAGAAATATGGAAGACAGAGAGAAACAAATTTGTTCCTGTGTCTCCTCTGATTTCTGCTAAGCAACAATGGATCTTCAGAGATGTAACATGCAATCACTCTGTTAGTAGGACACACTGTAGTAGCTTTGAAGACATAATTTTGTCCTTAAAGGTTTTCAGGCACCTTCTTAAAAATAAAATAAGTAATGAAAGTAAGTAAATGATTGGTATTTTATCTGCAGGTGGAACGTGTCTTTCAGAAGTCAGAGAATGGATATAGGAATGTTACATCTTGCAAAGGTACAGGTTATGAAGAAAATCAGAAAAATAGTGCGAAGAACCTTACAGTCAAGGCTGGTCCTTTCTGTAAATCTTGGAGAAAATGAACTGCATTTGCAACAGTCTATCACTACTTGTCATTGTCCTTCATTTTATTTCCCTTGCTCAAAGTACAGCAGTTTAGCTCTCTTGATACTAAAGGATGTTATGAACAATTTTCCTTTATTACGTTGTTCTAAAGCCTTTTAGTATAAGTCTTCATAAAACCTCACATATGTGCATTATAAAATTACAGGGAATAAGTTCCATATGAAAAATTCATCATATTTCTTCTTACTATGTTTTAGCAGAGATTCTGACATTAAGCATGAAAGCAACAGACATTGTTTTAATTCTTCATTGTGGAAGGGAAAAAAAATCAATTTTTTGCTTTTGGTTGAGAAAGAATGTTTTACATACTCCCTCTTTGCAGTCTTTCCCTTAAAAAACCAAAAAAGGATTTTAGACAGACAAAAATTAACCACAATTATATAGAGAGTGTCATTGATAAATTCCAGGGGAATATAACAAGCTAGGTAGGCACATACTGTTAGAAATAGCTGCTCAAAATGTTAAAATTCTAGCCAAGATTAAACTGGAATATTTGGCCACATCAGCCCTCAAGGACTGCACTTAACTTTTAAGAGATTTGATCTGACTCTAGATTTAGACTTTGGGAAAGTACCTCTTTCAAGAGAGCATTTTATATAGCAGTCTATCTTTAAACATGTGCTTAAGTCCCTTGAAGTCACTAAGTACAGATAGACTGAGAACAGGCGCAAGTCTTTCATTTCATGACAGTTTAAGTTTTGTATAATTTTCAGTTAATCCTAGGCTTTCTCTTTCCAGTGTGTTTAGTCCTGAGTTATGCTGACGCAAGATGAGATCAGAGTCAGGGCTGCAGTGTCTCCGGGACTTTTGGAAGGGGACATTCCAGGAAAATCAGTAACTTCTCTCCTCCCCATCCCCTTGGAAAAAAACATAAATAAGAAAACAACAACAACTACAAAAACCCAGCATATCATTGGAGTATGCTCAGATGTTACAGAACTTTTTATCCTCTCTTCTTCTGCATGACATCTGCTTCCTGCAAGTCTCCTGATTCACTGACCAACTAGATTGGAAATGGTTTAATTATGGACATTTGTTTTGCTTTTAAACTGACCACATTAAAAGAAAAAGCTCACACGACTCTTCTTTCTGTTTATAATAACACAGGAAGAAAAATATGCAAGGATGTACGAAAAGGACGTGTGTTACTGAAAGCTGAGTAATACATACAGTGTGACAGTCATGCAGTGCAGAAGGTCCTCACAAGCTACAGGTCTCCATGTACGTGTAAACTCTAGAGCATGAGTTCGCCTTTAGCCATGTATATATTCTGGACCCTTTAGGAATCATCCTGTAAATTAAGGTTGCAAATAAGTGCCTCTAATGTACTGTCCTTAGTCTGACCAGTGAAGCTGACTATTAGGTAAACTGGTAGGTACCAGCAGAGCTCTGAACTTTAATCACATTTTCCAATTACGGTGCAGGGAAGTGCAATTATTTAGTTAAAGCCAGTATAATGTTCTAGTCTTAAGTGCCACACCCATCACCCTGATAGTCAAATTGAGTCAATGATTCATCCCAGATGGGAATCCAGGTTCTTCTTGGCTTACTGTTATCTGTTCTGCCCATTAAGCTATATGACTTCCATAAATTATTTTGGAGTTCCCGTTAAAAGAAAATAAATCCACATGATGCTAAATGCTCCCTCCCAACTGTAATGCAAACTGGAATTTTGGACCGCAGCACTGCTCCCTGACTCATCCTGGATCCCCTCCATGTGACGTTGGATCCATTTAAGCTGGGGAGAGTGGAATAGAAGGGCTGTGCTTTTTTTTCCTTTTTTTTTATCACTCACTGTCAGATAACACGTGGATGTTCACACAGCATGTCTCTAGGATGTGAAAAATAACAATATCAGAGAGGGGCCTTTCTGAATACACAAGGATAGAAAGGAGAAGATAAAAGGACTAAAGATTTATCCAGGAATAATTTAAGCACTGACTCATTGCCATTGCTAAGTTTATAAAATACATAAAACCCAGACAGAAACATTGGGGGGGGGGGGGGGGGGGCGGGGGGGCAGACTGTGTTACGAAGTACAACCGAGGTGCAACGCTATAAAAAAGATAAAAATAGCTCACCCGTGGAGCAAAAATTTGCTTCACACATAGTTTAAACACAGCCACCACACTTCACGTCTCGTGGGCATGGCTTTACTACGAGCTTCTCTGTTGCTTGTTTGTAGTTGGAGAAAATCCAGAAAGCAAGGAAAACAAACACATCACACGTTAGTTCGCTGGGTCTGTTTGATTTAATGACACTCAGCATGCACCTTAAGCATTTGCCACGGGTTAAAAAGACAAGGGGCCAAATATAGGTCTGGCTGTCCCGCAGGCTGCCTTGCCAGGAGAGCGCGGTGGGAAAGCCTGTTTAACCAGCACCGAAGGATTCCCTCATGTAGGAAACCTCAAAGACTATAGAGGTGGCTCAGTGGCCAATTCCAGCACCAGGCGCTTTTAGCCAAAGAAATGCCGGCGTGTGCTGGGAATCCAGCTGATTCCCAGCGGATGACTCAGCCTCTCCCGAGCCACAGGTAACCGGTATGTCTACATTGCAGTGGTGCACAGTGAAGAGACAGCTGAGATTACAACTTTGGTATTTTTAACAGCAAAAAGAAGAACGAGAGAAAAAAAGCAAAACAGAGATTCAAAAGGAGTCCAGAAATACATGACTGTTTTGACCACCCTAAGCTGACAGCATGCTCACAGAGTGACCAAATGATTATGACCTTCTGCAGATTCAACTGTAAAGATCCTGACTGTGTGGGGCATTTGCACCTCCACTTGTTCTTTGACAGAACATGGAGAGAGATGCTGAGTATATCCCTTCTGCTAGGACCAAAATACGGACAGGTTTTGTTGGTTGTGTTTAATTCTTTGGCTTCATGTTTTAATACCTTGGTGTTTACATTGTTGTTTTCCTTAATTAGCATTATTTAATCTCTGAGTAATAATGATGCACTATCCTGAAATGTTTTAAAGAGTTCTTTCATTGGGAAAATGAATATTCTATTTAATATTCTAGCTTAATTAAAACTTTTTTTTTTCCTAGGGCCTGGTTTCATTTAATTCCATTGCAAAATCCCAGTAGAATTTCAAGAGTGCAGTATAACTTGCATAATGAACACAGGGGTATCAACAGTGAAAACATCACCTCTCCAAAAAAAACCCAAACAAAAACAAACAAAACCCAAAACCCAAACACTGAGAAGTAGAGTGAGATCAGGGCTATTACAGTGTTTTGGAAGGTCGGCTGATGGAACAACCTGCAGCTGGGGAGAAGCAGGCGGAGGCTGGTACTTGGGAGTGGGAGCCAAAAGAGGTATCTCTCTTCTGGGGCAGCTGCCCACCGAACCAAAGCTGAGGGCAGGAATACAACTCGAAATTGTATCTTTCTGAGATTTAGTCACCTTACTCAACACTACCGGAAGGCACTTCTCTCTTCCCGGGATTATTGTCCTGAAAGCATCTTACACCAGCTCTTGTAACTGCAGTCATCCTTATATTTTGAGATGCGGCAGAGGATATTGGTGAAGCTGCTATTTCCATTTCTGGTTAAAGCGCTCCATGGGCAGAGCCCACATGCTGGCAGTGGGAGACTTTGGCTCTAAATGTTTCTGCCTGATTTGGAGTACATCTCTGTGCTTCAGCGCTGCACCTAATGGGGAGTCTGCTCTGTTCCCCGTACCCTGAGAATCCCTGTTGGATTGATCCAGCGGTAAGGAGGGGGAAAGTAAATTTAGTTCCTGGATCTCAGGCTAGTCTGGATGTCCAAGCCAAAATAAAGTTCAAATAAAAGTGAAGCCAAGATGCTCAGCCTGATCAAGGCTAAAACACTTCTATTTATGAAGCATCCCAGAGCAGGACTTGTCTTGGAAACGTTAAGAAAAAGAGGTGTGACACCTGCAGAATTTGGGTACTTCTGTTTGAGAGTAGGATTACAAATATGGATTAAAATACCCCAGTTCCTCTTTAGAAAGGTATTTAGATGCCCAGTTTTCACAGATTTTATAAAGACCTTGGCCCTTACATATCTTGCAGGAGATGATTAGTGCTTTTCTGGATCAGGCTCATAACAAGCTAAACAAACTAATTAAAAGGCAAATATGAAAATCACATCAACTATACTAATAAGGGTTTGAAAAATAGAATTTAAATGTTGTACCATATAGTACTAATCACCTAATGGTAAACAGTGAAATCAAGTCTCTCTACCTGCTCCCTAGATCTGCAAGTAAGCAGTAAAAAAAGTGACATGCTGAAATTCTTGCAGAAGTTCTTGCCTGCATCTTCATGGCCTCAGTCAGAGCCGCAGATGCAGCGTTGAGCTGCTGCTTTCTCAGCAAAGTGTGCTCTGCTTATGGTCAGAGTGCCCCATTGATCTCTATTGTTCTTGCGCAAATTTTTCCAATTCAAATGAAAGTGAAGATTTTTTAAAGGAAACATAGGTGGCTGCTTTGAGCTTCTTCAGTACACAGTCACCAATTACCTAACGCGCTCAGGAATGTTTCCTTTCCAGAAGCAACAACTTTCATTTTGTAATACTCACTGCAAAACAAGGAGCTTTACCACCCTCTGTGTTATCGCACAAAGCAAAGTAGAGGTTGTCAGTGTGAGAAGACGAATAATCTCATTTCAGTGAGCACCCCAGGCCAACCAGGTGCTCTGCAGCTCTTAGTGATGGACGTGTTCAGCAGAGTCGCGCTCATGGCAATGCTGGGGGACTACGTGGAAAAGACGGAATTTTGCCACCACTCCAGCACGCAACAGTTTTGCTGATGGACATGGGCTCACTACGTCCATGTGCCCTTCCCATCGCCCTGAGACGCCGATGCGAAGCAGAAGCAGGCGCAGAGGTGCCGGGGCTGAGGGAACGGAACACCTCTCCCTGCCCGCACCCGCTCCCACCTCCCCAGCAGTCACCCTCCCGCTCCCCAAAACCGTCTCCTCCTCGCCCCTGACACCCCCCCCAAAACCCACCTCCCAGGGCAGAGCCGAGGGATTTTCCCCAGCCAGCTCACCTCACCTCCTTGATGACAGCCAGGCAGGTGGCCCGGCGACCGCCGCCAGGTGCCGGGCACCGGCAACCCGCTCCGCGGCCACCCCGGCGGCTGTCGGCACAGAGGCGAGCGGAGGGTCCGGGACAAGCAGGGGGGACCCCCACGCACTTTTACACACACACACACACACACACACCCCTACACGCTCACACACCCCCTCCACCCCTTCTCCGCGGCGGCGGAAAAGTGCTCCAGCGCCCAGCGGGAGCGGCGCAAAGTGGCGGGGACCCGGCGGGGGCTGGCTGGTACCTGCCGGGGAACCGGAGCGGCGGCGAGGTGCGGGGTGACGCCGGTGCGGGGCCGGGGCCGGTGGCCGGGTTTTTGGAGGCGTTGCGAGCCGGGCGGGCTCCTCCCCGGCGGCGGCGGCGGCGGCGGCGGCGGCGGCGGAGGGTCTCTCTCCTTCTGCGCGGAGTGTCAGAGTTTCCCCTGGCTTCCCTTCCTCCATCCCCGCCACCCCTTTCCACTCCCTCGCACGCACATGCACACCCCTCCAGCAAATGGGCTGCTTCGTGTGCGTGTGTGTGTGTGTGTGTGTGTGTGTGTGTGTGTCAGCCGGCCCAGACACACACCCACAGCCGCTGCTCCCGGCGTCGGTCACAGCCCCGACCCAGCGGGAAACGTTAACTCCGTAAAAAGTAGCGGAGAGCACAGGCGGACACACAATCGCACCCACGGATTGTGGCAACGGTATGCCCACCCCGCTGAGCCCGGGCACCCTGTCCTTTCCCCTGGACCACAGACCTCTCCTGCGCTACCGGATCACGCACCTGGGAGTTTGCACAGGGGCATCCCAACCTCACCGTGTGACCACCCTCCGCAGGTGCTGGTCCAGATCGTAGTGTCTAAAGCAGCCTCAGGTCCACTCACATTATTCCCATGACACATTCCCGCTGGGGCTGAACTGGAGGTCACTGGCTGGTAGACTGGGAGTGAAAAAAAAAGGAAAAAAAAAAAAAAAAAAGCCAGCTCACCACGCTTACTGATAAGGAGAAAGCAGCTGGGTAGTGGCCCAGCTCTAGGGGTTGATGCATGTTTAAGAGTAGCCCACATGCAAAATTGTAGCTGCCAGGGATACGTCTGCCATTGCATTTATTTGTTTTGCCCGTGGAATGTGCTACATCGGTGGTTCTCCAGCTTTCGCATGCTGCAGACCACTTCCTAAGAGAGAAATTCTCTCCTGGACCAACCCACTCCCACACCAAACCCTTCTCTCCAACATATTTCCTTCTGTGGCTGCCCAAGGAAGAGCCTTTCTGCCCACAGGCTGAGAGCCATTGCACACATGGCATAGATAATATCAGACACTTCCAGACATGACACACTGAAGCTCTTTCAAAAACTGTGTTTCCCTGAGTGAAGAGTTCAGATTGAAAGCCTTCAGCTGGCGACTGGGTTGCAGAACAGACCCCGACTGTTGCTCCCATGAAATAACAGGAGAACCAAAGAAGTCCGGAGTAATATGTTGGAGTTTCCACCATGTTACCTACCTCAGCAGAACTTCATCCTCACCTACCATCCACACAGAAGTGAGATGGGTGGTCTGGGTATACAGGATAGGATCTAAATATGGTGTTTTTTCTAAGTTCACCAAAAGCCAGCTTCACACTTTTTTGCTTATGTTTTTTAAACAGTTTGTTACTACAGTACCAAGCTGGTGATGTTTTTATAAACTTTGCACACAGAGATACACAGACTCTACTTGTCTACATGTCTCTTATATTCCCACAAAATAAATGGGGGAATTTGAAGACAGGTTGTTTCATAGTTGCCATTGACTTCTGCTGTGTAAGGCCTTCAAAAGGGGATTTTATACCTGATTTTCTACATTAATTTCATTATCATCAATAAAACTTTTCATTGCTTTAGTCCCTGGATGGCACTGCTTAATAAAAATATCATTGTGATCAGTATGATGCAGATTAGAGCCGAGTTTATGTTTTCAATTCCTGTGGAATTATTCTTGCACCTTATCTTGTTCCCAGATTTTCACTGAGCATCACAGGCACTCTCCCTGTAACCACTTTCTGCACCAGAAGAAGCTCAAGAAAGGGAAAATGAGGAGCAGGTTGATGGAAGAAAAATCTCTGTTGATTTTTTAAGCATTCATTAGAACTACAGAAATGGGCCTTGATGTATTTTGAAAACATGAATCCTGGCAAGAAGAAAACATGCTAAAAAGTGCTGCTTGCTTCATGTACTGGACATGTTTCAGACTCCTGTGAAAAAGAAATTGGTATGAATGTCCTCTTTTCCCATTTGTGGAACCAGCCTGTAGTCTCTGCGAAATGTAAAAGAAATGGGTTTGGAAATGGTTTTATTATAGCAGCTACTTTTTCTTCCTGCAAACCATGAGCACACATATTTTTGGTGAAATAAATAGCAGAAGATTCATCTTTCAAGAATTATAAAAATGAATTTGTGAAATAATTAAGCGCTTCATTTCTTGAAGTGGAAGAAACCAAGAAAAAAGATGCCCTCTTGTGGCTGCTTGCTGAATGAAAACTGGGAACATTCATACAATTTCTGTGCAGCGTACGGAATGAATATGCCTTTTTATTCCTTGTTACTAGGGCTGTCAAACAAGGTTACACAAGGTCATACCATGGACATGGGCTGAGGAGACATTCACCATCTGCACAGTGTCATTTTAAAGGATCAGTTGATGCATTTGTTGGCATTGTATTTTAAACCACTGTTCAGAAAATCCTAGAGTAGATAAGTACAGCTTCACTGGGAGACATTAGAAGGAATTTTACCTTTCTCAGTGTCTGCATTAATGCTATCTCTTTGGGTGACCTTTTGGTCAGGACTGCATTTGACCCTCACAGGGTGTTCAAAATGCCCCCAAAATTATAGGAATTTCTGCCAACCTTGCAGAAATTGTCTAAAGTTTTGATAGGAAGACAAAGGTAATGATGATGGAAACAGAAAGGACATTGACTACTGGGTGGAAGAAGTATTCAACAGGTTCTTACAAACATAAACGTGAAAAGTGATTTTTTTCTCACTTTTTTGTCTTCCATAGCTAATTTGAGGCGCCCCTAAGACCAAATTCCACACCCAGTGCCCTGGGGAACCACTCAAATTTCCTGTAAGGCTGAGTGGCTGATAAAAGAGCAGAAGTTGAACATCAGATATCTGCATTTTTCTTTTCCCATTCAACAGTAATGCAAACGTGAATTAAATGACCAAAGAGATCTTTGGCAAATAATTAAAATTAAGAAGAGAGGTAAGCTGGGTTTGTTATTTTCTATTCCCTTGCTTTTCTGCTTGATCATAATTCTGAACACTGTCCAGATATTGCAATGCCAAACTGGCAGATTTCAGAGAAAACTATTTTCATCTGAGATAAATTGTCAAAGCAGAGAGATGTTCTCTTAGTAAAGGCTGCAGGAGAAACTTGAGACGGCAGCATGCTGCCACACTGTAAGCATTTATCTTTATGCTGAGTGCTATTATTCCTTCTGTAAGTAGTGACAGAAATGCCTGCTGCACTGTGCAATGCAATGATGTTGCTTAAATCTCTTAAGGAGAGAGACTGTTTTCCAAGCGCAAGCCTAAAATTGTGTCTAGTGAATCTCTTCCAATTGAACAACTATGCTTTTGATGTCCTTGAGGTCCTTCATGAGAAGATCATGTAACTCGTGTCCAACTCTGAAAATTTTCAAAGGAACCGCCCACTCTCTACTGACAAGACCAAGAAATTGGGTGTTGACTTACGAACCTGGATGGCTTGAAGTCTGGCAATGCTTATTCTCAGCCACCCATCCCTACCTCCACTCCCAGCAACAGACATGAAAGTGTCAAACATGGAGTAACTTCTTAACCTGGTCTGTTAAATAAAGCCACCAAAACCCAGAACTGATTTATTTTAATCTGCTGGATTGCAAACTGGAGCAGTGAAGGAACTGCTCCACGTGCAGTTCAGCTCCTCGCGCACATGTGGAGATTTTTGCCTTGTCTGAATTGGAATAGCCAAAGTTTGCCCATTGCCCTGTACTGATTCAATTAGGCAGACCTTTGGGGGTCTGCAGAGCAAGACAAGTGACTCTGATTCCTCCCTCTCTCACCAATTTGGGAAGAGTAAAACACTGTTTTACTCCAGTGTTAGCAATCATCATGCAGCACCTGCAGAGTAGCAAATACTGATTTCATGTCTTCTCCCACACCAAGAAGCCTTAAAGCCAGGGTTGGGATCTGCTCCTTTCTTTTCTTTATAATGTAGGTTGGGCAGAGCCTTGACATTGCCGTTGTAATCTGATTTATTCATAACAGTATTTCTTCTTAAATATCTTTTTGTTTTGTTTTTTTTTTTCCTTTAGGATAAATACATGCAGGTCATCACAGAGAACCAGGCATCTGTATTGCATCCTTGTTCCCACCGCACACTGTTCTTGAGGAACGTAAAGTTTCAAACATTGACTGAGCCTACTAACCTTTACTGACAAGGGTTTCTGTAAACCTTTTAATTTTATTTTTCACCTGGTCATCTCAAGTTCTGCCTGATATAAAGCACTGACACCAAGAAGGAGCGAGAGTAGGTCAAGGCTCCTTCAGTCTACCAGTTTGTGAAGAAGCTCAGCATGGGTTGTAGATTGCATCAGGAGAAATCCTACTGGGGGTTAGAGTGCATGAATGGAGGCATTTCCAGCCCCTACAGCTCCCAAATAAGACCAAATTTCACTTCATTGATTGCTGTAAGGTGTAAGAGGTAACCTGTCTCACTGAGTCAATGTTCAAAAAAAAAAAAAAAAAGAGGCAAAGGGAAACTTTTATGAAAGGTGCAGGGAAAAGTTTCAGTTACAACTTAATAGTGGACAAAACCTTCCTTAAAAAATATTAGGTAAAAGTAGAACATCCATCTTTGTCTTGCTGCCAAATTCCTGGCTAATTATCAAAACTTAGTCATAAAGGATCTCATCCTGAATCACTGAACGTGTTCAAACTCCATTGGAGCTCACAATGTTTAACTTTGTTTAGCATGTCACAGGGTTAGGTACAAATTATGCAACACCACATCCCAGGTACCTTCTTGTCACTATTTAGTCCCCCCTGACTCATGGAGCACTTAAAAATTTTCACTGACTTTAGTTCAAGCTTTGGTGCGCCGTGCATGTGGGATCTGGCCCAAATATGGTGAGAAGAATAAAAATTTTGTCTACAGATCATGGTTGGGGTATGAATTCAATCTCTACAAAATAAATACTATGACGAGAAAGAAGTTTGTTGTATTTCCACGTATGTCCTGGATAGGAAAGGAAAGCAGCTCCTGAGAGCCCACAGTTCTATGTATTTTATGAGTCAGACAATAAATTAATGACAAATTAACTGAAGCTCATTTTCTTGTTTTGTAAAAATTATACTCCTGTATTTCTGAGGAAGGGCATTTCTATCTCCTCTACTTTCAGTTAAAGCGGTGGTTGAACTTAAGGCATTATCCTGCTCTCACTGAATGGCAACAACTGCTGTATTGATTTATTGGCTTCAGCTCCAAGAAGGGGAGGGTAAGAATAAAATCAGCTCTGAGCTGTGTCCAGAGAACTCCATTTCCCCTCAGCAGTGGCTGTAAGCAATAATAACCACCCGCCCCCCCATTTTAATAAAACATGAGTGCTATTACAAGAAATGGTTCCATGTATTTTCTTATCTCAGAACACAGGATATCTAGTTCTGTTTATCCTTAGCATGAACAAATCTTTGTGAATGCCTGAAAGTCACTTTTTTCTAGTGAAAATATGTACTTGTGGTTAACAGAAGAGAAACATCCAAGCAATGGTTCTATAGATAGAAATGTTCTTTCTGGCTCTAAAGCATATCTTTGTCCAAAACACACCCTATTTATTATTTATCCTTGGATATTTTTGTTTCCTACCCAATTTAGGTCAAACCTTAACTGTAGGTGATCACTTTGCAAGCAAAATAGTGTTAAATGGAAACACATGCCTTAATGATTTACAGCATACATTATGTGGGATCATGTTCACTGTGCTCAATAAATAGCTGTTTTGCTTGTATTAAAAGATTGTCTCCCTTAAACTATAAACATCAAGTTTGTTATAGTTTCATCAGTGAGAACACATTGTTGTTAGTAGCTTAAGATAATATACTACTGGCCAAGGGAGTACAAAACTCATCTGAAAGAAGGGACTTATCAGCAGTCAGAAGAATAAAAACAGTAACTTGGTATAGTACATTTGCTTACATGCTCCCTCTGTTCTGCGTTAGTATTCTGTTTAAATCCTTTCATGACATACCTGTGCAACAGGTTTGAAGGAAATGGACTCCTAAGTTGAAGATCACCCCATCATTTCCAGAGCAGACAGGCATATATTCATGGAAGTTGTGGATTTGGGGAACTCTGGAGGGAAACTTCAAAGGTTTAAGTCTGGGTTTCTCTGTACAAGGAACCTAGTCTAGCCAAAAGAAGTTAGTGAGGCATCTAAATCCCAGTGAATGGAAGCCAAATCCCAAAAGCTTAGCAAAATCCCTGCAGCACACATCATCATATTTTGAGTATCTGTACAATCCAGTGAGCTATATTTTGAATTAGAAATGTATTTTGTGGGGAGCTGTTGGGAAAATACCAGTGCCATTTTCTTGTCTTTTTTTGCTTCATAATTTGATGGCACTTTTTTACAGGAGCACAACTCCCTATTGCCCACATGGTCACGTGTAGATTTATAGCAGATAAACTGGTTTCTGTGGGAGCTGTAGCCCCTTACTCCATTACCGTGGTTCTGGTCCATATGTTGAAGTGAGTCCTTCTTGCCTACTTCTCCCATTTGCATCACAGCTGCATCCAGGTTTGGTTGTATTATAGCATCTGTATGTCCTTTAGACTACCACCTTTCTAACCAAAGGAGGCATCAACAGTTACTAATAAATGGCTTACACTAAATAAAGTGGTGAATATTGCACTGATTGCTTGTCTCCACAAGTATCTCTGTTGACTGATGTACGGATCCCAGGCTTTGCTCACAAAACATGTGCCCTCAAACTTGCAAATAAACTTATCTTGGAAAACCTAGATTTCCAATCATACAGGCTTCTTATGCAGTCAGCAGAGACTGATGCCATTCTCCCTCTATGATGATGCATCCCATCATTTAAAAGAAAAATTAAAAAATACTTTGGACAAGGAACACAACTTCTTCCTCAGTGCTTTCTATATCTCTCCTTTGACTGCAGAGGGAGCCTCCATGTCTACTTCTAAATGTCTAATGTTAAGTGAGTGAAACCCACCCTGGAGTAGTACAGCTGAAGCCAGCATAATTACATATAAAGTGTTTTCAGGATCAAGTCCAGAGGTTATTGAGGACTCTGTTATGAAAGGTGCTATTCATCTCAGCATTATAACCTGGAAACAGAGTGACCACATGTTGGTGTTCCTTGTTGAACAAAATTGCCTTCAGAGGCTGACAGAAAGATATTTTATTCAAACTTAGCAAAACAGATTTTTAATTAATGTTGTTTATTTCTCCTTTCAGTATAAATCATTTATTCGGTTTTATACTAGATTTAATTCAGTTTACATCAGCAACATTTCTAGATGTGGCTATGCCTGGCTGCCATTCAGTCTTCAGGACTATGGCTTAAAAAACTCAAAAAAAAGAAAAAAAGAAAAATAAACTGATAAGTTTACCATCATTGAAACCATGTGCATCTATATAAAATGCTTATATATTCAGTGGCTCTATCAGCTGAGAAGACTGTAACTTGAACTCAAATGTGAAGGATCCCAGCGCATTCAAGAGTCAGCATCTGATGCTGTGGTTTGGGTAGATATCTTCTGTCCAAGCGAACTGCAGATAGGAAGTGAAATGCAGCGTATAGATTGGTTTGGTTAGAGAGCTCTAACATTTTCTCTTTCAAACTTTCTCCTTTTAGTAAATGATGGCTTTTGTCACTGATTGCAATGAGAACAGAACCTGAGGCCATAGAAAAGAAGCTGCAGTGAGTGAATGTTTCTGAAAACAGACTTGCAGACCAAGTTTATTTATACATGGAAAGCTGCTGTATCTACCAAGTCAATGCAGAGCTCCAGGTGCTTTCAGTTCACAAAGAAACAGAAGTAAAAGTAATAGAAAAGGAAAACAGTGCTTTAGATTAAAAACAAAGACTGCAATTTTTACAAATCAGTTACTTTTCAATAGTTTTGTTCATCACAGAAGAAAACCTATCTGTTTAATTTTTCCATAGTTAAATGTTGATTAGATCGACAGCAGAAAAAAAAATGGAAATTAAACTTAATACCTTCTCTCACTGATACCAATAGACATATTTCCATAATTTATTATTATTCATTAATTATTGCAGTCTAAGCTACTTAGCAGCTACACATTAGTGTCAGTCAGATGAGAAGACTTAGTTTATATAGAGAAAGACTTCAGGGCCAAAACCACAATTTGATCACTTATCTCTGACCTGACTCAGGAATTTCAGTGGGTGATCTCTGAGCTCAACCTTCAGTCTCGGGCTGAGCTAGAACAGATACATAAGAAAAAATGCCAGTCCTGAGCTAAATAACTAAAAGGAAGATAAATCCCTGGAGAAATAGTTCCATTGGCTAATAACCATGATCATTATCAAGATGACTGATTTTAAAAGTAGTGTTAGAGCAAACCCCATTGTAGCACTTTGTTTCATCATCTTGATTTTTGGAAGGCAAAGGTACAACAACAAATTATTTTGGCATGTTGAGGTCTCTGAACACACAAGACCCTGTAGACCATTTACCAGACATTAACGTACTGTCGGCAAAAGCAAGAAACAGAGCAGATCCAGATGTATGTTAGGGAACTCCAGGTTATGTCTAAGCAGTACTAAACATACCTGATAACTTCTGAGTTTACCTGGGAGTATTTACATCTATCCTATATTTGGATGTCAAAAGGGATCAAAGAATTACACAGTGCTGTTTGTGAAGCTATTTGTTGAAAAAGACAAAAGAAAGCATGATTAAAAATCTGGGCTTCAATAGAAAATAATAAAACACAAATAAAAAAGACTGAGGGAAACAAATGAAGTGATTGTTTGCAATAGAAGCATCTGCAAGGTCATAAAGAGCTCAAATATATATCCAAGCTGTAACTTATGTGACTGAGGGACAGAGACTGATCCAGCTTTTTACATTCTTCCACAATGTGTATCGTAACAGTGAGAACTACTGCCAGAATCATTCTGTATTAGGGCAGCCCTTTTCTAGAGGAGACCAAAAAATAAAATAAAGAAGGAATATTCTCATTAAATCAGGCATTTTAAAAAAATACTGATGAAAGTACAGTTTTGTTTCCTCACTTCCTATTATCCAGTTTGTGATGTCTTTTCTTCTGTTCCTCTCTTTGGGATACTCCTTGGTCATGGAGAAAGCTCAGCCATGCAAGTGTGAGACAAAAATAAGGCACTGATTATGATCCAATCACCTGAGACTACCCACTAGTCCAAGAAGGCAAATAGGCACCTCCAAAGAACACATGATCCTGTTCTAGAGAGTCAGATGACTTGTTCTTTGGAGGACCCCCACAAAATGCAACCTATAGTGACTAGTTCATTGTTAGAACTTTAATCTTCAGATATGTAAAATCAGGTGAGATGACTCTCACCCATAACTTACGCACAGATATGTTTTATGTTTACTGCTATTCTTCTGATCATTTTTGACGGTCAGTTGCTAGTTTCTGATTAAAATCAGGTATAGCTGAGGAAAAGAATGAATTTTCCTGTGCATTTGTATAACATCTGATAAATAGATCTAACTCCTTCTGAAGTCTTTAGTTATGATATCCATATTTATGTTTTACATACATATAAGTGAAAGCAGATTGAAAAGGCAACTGCTTTGAAGAACAGAGAGCAAATTTACACCTGAATATTTTACTGGCATGAGAAAGTTTAAAAGCAGTGTGTGTGCTGTTGCTGATTATTGTTGGGTTCAGTTCCTTCATCTACATAAATTAGAGAAATTTATTTTATTATTTAAGTTCTACACTGATATAACTAAAGATCACCGAGGAATTATGTTCATGCAGTTGAATTATTAGATACTAACTCAAGTATAATTATTTTTTTTGCATACATTTCTGTAATTTAAATTATGAAGGTGGTTAGTCTGAGTTATCGAAATCTTTCTTCTGGCTTTAATCTGTGAACAAAATCCCAGTCTTCTGCCGTTGATGGTAAAGGGGTCCTTTAGCCTTTAGCTTCTGAAACAAGACTAAATGCTCAGGTTGGTCCCAATGTTATTTGCTTTTATTTTCTGTGGGGTGAATTTTAATACAGTTTTTTTGGCGTGCAAAGCCTGTTTGGAACTTCAGATCTTTGATATTTTTATTCATCCCTTACACATAACATCATTCATCTGCCTGGTTTTATAAGATGTTGGCTGTCTGAAAGCACAAAAGCTGTTGCTTTTGGCAACATTGTTGAGGAGCTAAGTTTCAAAAGAGGACCATAGCTAAGCAATACGCACTTTGTGTACATGTAATGTAGTATATTACTTTTCTAAAAATCCAGCATATTTATATTACAGGTGCAAGTTGTCAAAAGTTGTGGTTCTTTCAATTCAGCCCAGAGCCATAACTGTATCCATATTTTTATGAAACACCAGTTACATGTTCTAATTGTAAATTACATAGTCTCTGTTCGTTTGATGGCCTTTTCTTTGTGTTTATTGAATCTAGAATTAAACTATAAAGGAAAACAGACTTGGCAAGGATCTAGGTGGTTTTTGGAGTGATCTGTAGCAACTTACTCCCGGGTTTTGTGGTGGTTGCGGCAGAAATGGGTTCTGTGCTCATGGCTTTATGGAATATCTTTGGATGCTTATACAGATGTACATTCTTCCTTTTCCAAAACAGTGAGCCTGGAGTTCACTGAAAAAATGTAAGCCTGGGTTTGTGATACCACACCAACGAGGCAAAATACAAACCATGCATCAAACTAGTATTTTTGTAATGGACAATGCTGGTTAGTTTCACTCCTTTCATATGTGGCCATAAGAATCTAGTCCTGTGCATCAAGAGAAGCAGCTCATGCACATCAGGCTTATTTCTGGGACAGAACAATGAGAGGTTTTGCAAACCCTACACAGAAAAAGAATTAGCAGAAGTTATAATAACCATTTTTTGATGCAAAACCAAACACACACATAAACAACCAAGGAAGATCCCACTGGGAACAAAATTTTATATTTTACTCTCATCTAGAGGCAATCAAAAGAGCTGTTTTTTCATCCTAATCCATAGGAAACACCAGAAAAACAGAACAATTACACTCTAGCACTGTAGTTTTTCAGTCTAGGACATGTTTTCTTAATTTCATTTCTTAATGATTTACCTCACACCAGGGGCTGCAATGGGTAAAGTGTCAAATAGTACTGAAGGTGAGGAAGAAAGATGTATGGAAGAACACACCGCTGCAAAAAGGAGGTAAACTGGAAATACACTAATGCCTAAGACAAATCTAGAAGGACTAACTGAAAGGCACGGCTGTGGGAAGGATCATGTGTACCACACAGCTGGACAGAGATGAAGGTGGGAATTTCTGCCTTGCAATCACTGCACCATGAGCCCCCCTCCAGGCTGCAGCAGAAATTTTCCTCGTATCAAGACCTCTGCGTAACACTCTTTCACTGTAGTCACCACTGCAGCAGAAGAATAAGGGCCCTCCAGATTTTTTTTAAGCAGGGAGTACCATAGCCCCAGAATGTCACAGTTGTTCCTGTGCAGTCTGAAGGAGAACATGGGCAGGTTAGAAGTCTGCAAAGTAATTAAGGCAAGATCGAAACCTCCAGGGAAAATACCCAGAATCAGACAAATTTCATTACTCCTCTGCAAAACAAGGGAGGTGAAGACTTGTGGTGGGCCGAATCTGAGGTCCCATGAGTCACAGGACGGATTCTTCAGCTGCTAATCTCAACTTTTAGGGAGTGACTTTAAAAGTCTTTAGTAGTCACATCTTCAGGTTAGTGGAAACAGCAGATGATTATTCTCTGAGGATCAGCCACTTAATTAAACATAGAAAATCCACTCAGTTATAGCCAACCAGACCCATTGACCTCAAATTTTTAGTCCCACAGTATTTCTTTAAAGTGCAGCATCCTGTCCGTGAACACTCAAGAAGAAAAATGTGATAGAATTTACAACTGTCATATTACATATGTTCTGCAAAGAACAGATAATCTTCTGGCAGACGTAAACTCACCAATTTGTGAAGGAAACTGTAGTATGAAAACCTCACATATTTTTCTTAACTGATACCTCACAATGGCACTAACATTTTTCATTTGTGGCCAGATATATGTTTTGAAAGATGATGTGTGAAAGCAGACTTAAGGTTCAGTTCTACCATTTTTCAGTGAGGGCACCATTCAAAAATGGCATATATTTTCTAAGCAGAGCTTCTTTTCCAGAAGATTATTTTGCATGTGTCCTTTAGAGGAATTCTTGCACCTTCCTCTGAAACTTGAAAAAAGTGTCATCTGCTGGAGCCAGCATAAGGAAGAGATTTGCTATTGCTCCAAACACTTGTGTTCTTTTTACATTACTTAGGTTCTTTAGATTCTTAGGTTTGATTAATGAAAACATACATTTTTATTTAAAAAATAGAAGGAAAATATTTGTAATTTTTCTTTTTTTTTCATGTCAAACCTTTCTGCCGACATGAACAATAGACTTCTGGGAGGTTTTTTGTTGTATTTTTGGTCTTTCAGGTAGCTCTGCTGATTTCTCTATTTCTGTGTTTCGTTATGTCTCTTTGCCCCTTCCATGACCCTTAAGCTATGTTACTTTTTGTATCTGGTGTATAGAAGCAAAATACTCCGAAACGAATATCTAGTATGGCTTCGTGAAGAATGAATCATGAGCCACTGAAATCAACAATAACTGTAAAATCTGTTGGTTGGAGGATTTTTTTTTAATAGAGACACAAGCCTTTGTTCTTACTTTTTTATTATAAATAGGGCATTTTTTTGTCTCTGTATGTTACACACTAAATTTACAGCTCAGTTCAATAGCAGATCCTTGGCTGATGTAATTCGTTGCAGCAGCACTGACCTCGGTGAAGCTATGCTGAAACATTGCAATGCACTGAAACTATGAACTCTGTTGTGTATTGCACAATATCCTACCACTTACGCCAAGTAATACACAGTTTTCTCTGAAAAACCAAGTGGTGAAATGATTTATTAAAAAAATATAAATTATAAATTACCCATTTTCCATTGCAAGAGTCCTAAAGTATATTAAACATGTTAGTCTTCTGTGTTACCAGCCATAATTTAAGAGATCAGTTTCAATGGTTAATTTGTGTTAGCTGTAGGGAGACCCCACTTGACACATGAAGTGAAAGCCATATAATACCTTAAAAGTGTCAACATTTTGCCACAAGAGAGGTTTTGTTGGGGGTTGTTTTGGGTTATTTTCAGAACAAATGAGAACATGAGCTTCAAAAGCATTTTTACCTTGATAAACTAACCTCCTTGGGGTGACTTTAGCCTTTGTCTTTTCATCGTCATTAATGAATTAGAATTTGAACCATCTTCATTCTACACAGATCTTCTTCAAGCTGTGAGCAGAGAGAAACAATTGTGAAAAGTCAGCTGTGTTTACCATGTATTTCTTGTTCATATAAAAGCATTCCCTAGGTGTTCATGGCCATAATGTTTTTTTGTTCCATACCAGTTTGATTCTGTCTTTGCTTTATTTTACTTCTATTTTTCAGAAAAACCCACACTGTCATCTCAGTTTTGCCTTTTATCATTTTATTTTTCTACACTCTCACACATGTACAAGACTCAGAATTTCTGCTATAGACTATTGGGATAAAAAGATACCACTAATGAGAATAAAACTCTCTGTAATACACGAACGTTTTCTCACAGATTCATAGAATCATAGAATAGTTTGGGTTGGAAGGGACCTTCAAGGGTCATCTAGTCCAACCCCCCTGCAATGAGCAGGGACATCTTGCACTAGATTGGCTTGCTCAGACCCTGTCCAACCTGACCTTGAATGTTTCCAGGGATGCGACATCTACCACCTCTCTGCGCAACCTGTGCCAGTGTTTCACCACCTTCATCGTAAAAAATGTCTTTCTTGTATCTAGTCTAAATCCACTCTCTTTTAGTTTAAAACCATTGCCCTTTGTCCTGTTGCAACAGGCCCTGCTAAAAAGTTTGTCCCCATGTTTCATGTAAATACTTTATGACACTTAAACCTCTGTCCTGATTGATAATAATGTAGACTATATAAAAATTAAAATGAGAAACAATATTAAATTAAAGGTAGCCTGAGAATTCTCATTTTGTTTTTATCATGAAAAAAAAAAAAGCCCTCAGAGTCTGAAAAGTGGCTTTTGAATGAGGTCTCCACCGGCTGAACCCACAGTTTAGTTCCAGTCATGGGTAGCAGCAGTAAGTTGTCATCCATGGACTCAGCAAGCACGAGAGGGAAAGAGATGCAAACACACTCTTCATGTTATTGTCATCACAACCAGGTGTTATCAGCTGCCTCTCTGCTACGCCTCTGTCCTGCTTGACTAAAGAAATTGCACCAAACACTATTCAAAGATATATGTTGTTCCAATCCACTGTCAGTCTCCATTACTTAAAGCATGAAAGAAACTCTGCATATATTTATCCTGCTGTGCACTATCAAAATGCAGAAATTCAAATAAAGTAGAGACTTGCTGAGAAGCCCTGCAAACTTATGTCTTTTATTCCAAATAAAATAACGTGTAAAATTATACAAAACAAATTAAATTATATATGGATGGTTTGTCATTTTTCAGCCAGTGGGAGACCTTCTCTTTATAGCAAAATATGGAGTTAAATAGGTTTCCTGAATATCTCAACATATACATTTTGAAATATTCTGAATAGCCTTCCCCAGTGCCTCACTAATTTTAAGATTGTCTTACCCTTTAAGTGACCTGATCGCAGTCACTTATACAGCCAACTAATTCCCTGACTTGTTCATTAAGATTATTATTGAAAACCTTAAAAATTCATTATGTGTGAGCACAATGAGAACAGGACAAGTTTTTGGCTCACTGCTAATAAGAGATAAGTTTATTTTTTACCTTGAAAGGGAAAAAGAAAAATTCTATATTTCTCAATCTAAGCCTTTAAGAAAGATGTTTCTTGAATATCTTAAATTTATGCACATAAAGGACATTTAATTCCTCCATATTAAAAGAAATCTGTGAAGGGATTTTACTCTGGGGCATAAGTTGGTGAGTATATCAACTAAATTTAAGTAAATCATAGGAAAATGATGGGATAAAAGACAAAGCAAGCTATTCAAATGTTAGGAAATTAAGCAAATGGAATCAGGGAGTTTTATATACACAAAATGATAAAATATATAGTTTAAATCAGTATAACTACAGGAATTGATGCCTCATGGAATAAACGTCTTCAAGAAGTTTCTTTTAGGACCTAAACCTGATAGAAGATAAATTCGGTTTAAGTTTTTAAGTTTCAAGAAAGAGCTGGAAGAGGTGGAAAATCAGTGGCAGCAGATTTGTTTACCATTACAAGCATAGTTATACATGTATCTGCCCATATACAGGTAGAGTTATGAAGGTAGCTATGCACTAAGTGCATTAAAGAGCATTGCTGGATCTGAAAGAAACTTTGAAAGGGTTTTAATACCTTTTCCAGATTTTTTTCATTTTCATATTACTTTTTATGTGGTTACATATGTGTTAGCTACAAAATTGTGCAAAATGCCATGCCAAAACTAACACGCAACATGAAAAATCATAGTAATTTACTAAGGACATTTTTTAATGTTGTGATAAATGAAATGTTCATTTCTCCAGATCAAAGCACCTCCTGTTGGAAACAGTGTAACATGTTGTATTTAAATATATCACTGTTGCTGAAACAGCCTTTTCAGATGAAAACGTGCTGACAACATTGTTATAACCACTTCTAAATATAATGAACAACTCTCATATGCAAGTCTTCTCCACCATTGTCTTCTGCCAAGGTGGAGAATGAAATGTCCTGTGCAATGTTTTACCAGGTGATTTCTTGGATTGGTTTTGCTTGTTCTGTTTGTTAAATAGGTGGGTAATTTTTTTTCATTTTCAAAGCAAGCAAGGTTTGTGGTGTCCCTGACTTCTCTGGACCCCATCCTGAATGCTGCTCGGTTCTTTTTTTCATCAGGTTTGCACTTGGTAACAGCAGGAGCTGAGATGTCTCTGGATGAGTATCTTTGAAAATAGGAGAGAAAAGGACCTAGAGAAGTCATCCAGTTCACTGCTGAACATCACACAGTTTATTAACAGTTCAGGCTCATCAGAGTGTTTGGTCCACTACATTCCATTATTAAAATTCCTTGTTTAGCCTCCCTGCTCCCTGCTGAGCAATAGCCAGCTGCCCGTGGAGCACCCTGTCTGTCCAGCGGTGGGACAAAGCAGGGCCAGCCCACCTTTGCTGGCTGGGCCACCCCAGTCCTGCAGAAAGAGATAGCTTACATCTGTCTCTTAGCAAGGACCCTCGAAGGGGCAGAGGGAAGGAAGACCCAGGTTGGAAGTGACAGATTTAGGACTGGAGCATTCCTGTGAGGAAGGGGAAAGGGTTTGGGAAGGGCTTGAGGGTGATGGAAATAGCTCTGGCACCTGGGAAGTGCTGAGGAAGGGGAAAGGTGGCTGAGAGTTTTGCCCCTTCTAATTTCAAAGAGCAGTTTCAAAAATTCAAGAAACTTTACCTTTTCTGGGGAGAAAAAATAAAGATCATTAAAAATACCATAGGTTTTGTTAAAAATAATTTTAGAACTTTCTCTGTGTTTCCAGCTTGCAGGAAATTTTTAAAAGAAATCTTCCAATTTGATTTAGACAACAAATTTTCTTTAAGAAAAACTTTAAGCACACATCTCTCCATTATTTAATTAACCTTATAGCCAATTCTAGCAAGGACACAAACAGAATTGTACAGAAACCTACATTCTACTTGCCACTCAAATGAGTGGTCAAGTATTTCATACAAAATGAGTTTTAATCTCAGACAGAAGAAAGAAATCTACAAACTGAAATATATTGAGTGTGTGGGAAGGTACCAACACTGTATTTATTGCTCTGTTTCGACATTAGACATGCTGTAAACAGGTCTATAGAGTCAAGTCATGCAGGTGGGATAGGCAAGATGAGGATGAAGTCATGCAGGAGGATGAGGGCATGAGTTTAGCACCTTGCTCCTGGACATCCTCAAATTAGACATTTCCTGCTGCAGAAATTCAAATGTCCTGGGCTGCTCCTAAACTGACCTTTAGCTCTGCATCACAGAAGACCCTGCAGTGTTTCAAAACAAAGACCTCTTAAAAGTTCACCATAGATGACAGACAGCCTGTGCCTCAGTTATCTTTTCCCAGTAAACAAGGTTTGGGAGATGTCTGGGGTGTGCTTAAATCCCACCTTCATACAGAGTTAGGACAGGATAAGATTTACACTCAGATCAGGAACATTCTTCTGCTCTGGAGTTTCTCAGTTTAGATGTCACATGGGAAATTATGTGGAATAATCACAAAGGATAACATGAGGAAGACTAATGTCCATCGTTCCTTTTTTATTCCCTGCTGAGAAAAAGGATCTGCCCTGCAGGGCATTTCAGAGCAGAAGCCTAATGCAACCACTTGGAGTCAGCTTGTAGGAGCTACTTTCTGTCCATTAAGAACAGAAAAAGCAGCACAATTCTAAAGTTCTGTGACTAACCCCTTAATCTGTTAAATTAGGCACTTAAGGTACCTACAGGGTTTGGTGGGAATTTGATGAATGTTAGTGGCACCTAAACGATGGCTTGGGATCCTTAATGCAGCATTTAGATGCTGAAAGTGCCTTCTGAGACCACCTGTCATCTCTGCATAGCTGTGAAGGTAAACTTTTTTTGTTTCAAGTAGCATAGGGACTTTCCTGGCACATACTTTTCCAATCTGAGTGTGTGCTTCCTTATAACCATTTAATGACAAAAGGACCTGCTCTCAGAATTCTGCTATAGAGTTTTGAAGATTTCATGCTTCATATATGCGGTTAAAAACGAGACTTGGGTAAAATAGAGGGAAAACACCTGAAATTAAGTCATATTTATCACATAGAAAACTTTCTATATGGTTGGATAAGGTCAAGACTGGGGCAGTTGTACTCAAGTTAAAGAAAGGAATACCGTTTGTACAAGAATGTGCCCTCTGTTTAACAAGAGATCAGTTTGAAGCTTTACAAATGTGCTCTGCTTCAGATATATTACATGTGGTTACTTCATAGCTCCACACTCTCAAGACACTTTCTTTTGTTCTTGCCTTCTAAGCCAAATGCACTGTTTAGGCACTGAGATTAAAGCACCAGATGAGGTGGTTCATATTGGAGCACTGAACCCATAAGCTATTATCGTTAAGTGGTCAGAGCATGCTATTTGTTCCAAGAATGCAAAAATGGGACATTTCAGAAGGCCTACTCCCTTCAACTTTAAACACCATGCTAGCAAGCTTGGGACAAGGGGCAGGATGAAACTTCTCTAAATGTCCAGCTTCCTCCATTGGCATCAGTGCGTAGTGGCCATCTGTTCAGGCTGGTTCCCAAGGACATGTCTGGTCTACCAAACAGCCCACATCCAGGCTAGCTTTGTTTTACTTAATTCACAGGTTGGGTTAAACTACCATATGGCTCCAGGGAGTCAGAATTTCAAGTATACTTTTGACTTTTTCCATGCTTAAGTTCCACCCTTCATACCTTATCTGAGCAGCAAATCCTCTTATGATTTAATACATTGAACACCATGCCTAATTAAAACAAAAACAAAAAAAACCTTCCCAGAACCTAAGAACAACAGTCCTGGAACAGAACAAAGGCCCATCTGTATCAGTATCTGCTCTCCAACAGCGGGTAGTCACAGGAAAACAGGCAAGCAGGTGGTACTTTTATGCAAGAACACTCTTGAAGACCCCATGCCAAAGACCTAATTTGCAGCTAAAATGGCCTCCTCAAGCTTGGTGTCGTGTATTCATGTGAGAAAACCTTCCACCATCCATTCCTTTAATGAAATGGTCAGTTGTGATTTTTTAACTGATTGTTTGCAACATCTCCTGAGTTCCATTGTTTAATTACATGTTAATAGTCACCTCCCTTTAATTGTTTGAGCATGCATCTTGCTAAAGTATTTGATGGCCCAAAGCTCAGGTATCATGATAACTTGCCAGCAGTCATTCCCTCTTCACCTTTTCCCATACTACTTACAGTTTTGCAGAACTTGGCCATAATCTTCCCTTCAGTTTTCTGTTTTTTATGACAAATAGGCTTTATCCATTCAGACACTTCTTGTACAGAAATCAATGGTCATTGGCTGTCCCTCTCTGTACTTTTTCTAGTATGACTGTATCTTTTTTGACACTACATTCAATATATCCTATACCTTCTGAGTGTCTAATAGAGAAGAGCTTTTAAGTAACTGTATGAGTGGTAATTATGTCTCAGGAACAAAATTGATTTTTATAGTAATGCCTTACAGATATAAAACATTTTTGCAGTCATTTTGAAGTAGACAGTCTATCAGAGACTATGAGTAAGAAAGCAGGGCAGGGATCATGGAATAGGAACATAAATAAAGTATGTTTTTTGCAGGCTGGTTAGATTTAGAAATGCATCTACAATGTGCACTTTGCAAATGGATTTAAGAGAGAGAGACTTTTAAACATTCGAAATTTTTCTTTTACTTTGTAATAAAGGAATGCATTAGGTTTAGAAATCTTCAGCTGTTTAAACCAAAACTTCATTCTTCTCAGATCGGTAAAACCTTTCAGTGATGCCTATTTCACTTAAAGTCAGTGAAGTTTGGAACAGATTCCTAATTACATACTCTTTTGATATAGAATTTTACAGACACATTTTTCCTGGATCAAAACTCAGACTGGGGTTATTGTTCGCAGTATATATTTTTAGGTCTTTTCTGTGTTTATTTTAGGAGTTCTACAGAAAAGCTAACTTGCTACTTTTTTAACACCGAATATGCAAATATATAAAGACAGGGATTTAACTTAGAAATATAGAAGTCTGTGAGAAATAGCAACTACTCACTATATTATACTCAGTTATACCCTGTGAAAAATTGTTTTTCCTTCACACAGTATGTTCTTGCAAAACACACTTTGTACACACAGCTTTTGTGTGCATGTCTATTAAACCTTCCTCAGGCAGGTTTGCTTACAGCGTACTTTTGAATATATATTTACCTATAAATCTTGTCAGCCTCTGTTCTAGCACAGCCTTAGCCTCAGGAGTAATGGAATTAGCTCTAATTATGTCAAAACAAGTCCCTGTTAATCTTGTCAAGAACTAATTAATAGCTTTGTTATGTAAAAATGTCTCCTTCCATCAGATAACGGGAGAATGCAGATAAAGCTGTTAAATGCAGAAGCCTTGCTGCATGCTGTGGGTGGATGGCACCGGGAGCAAAGCAGACTGTGAGACACTAGGCAAACACCACCCATTTCTGCTGCAGCATTTCCAAAAACAACGTCTTCAGTCCAAGGACCCAGGATGTGCTAACCCAGAAAGAGCTGGTTTACCCACCGTCACCTGCTAGCCTGACCTGCCTTTTACGCTCATCTGCTTCAGCCTAGGACCCCTTCTGCAGCGTACATCGAAATCACATCAGTAAAGAAACACTGAACATGCAGTTTCTTTTCCAAGCTCTGACCTCATATGATGCCAAAATAATTTTAGACATTCCTTACTTAAGAAATGCCTTCTCGAAGTCAGTGAGGATAATTACTACAGCCTGAAACCCTTCATGGGGAGGATTATGTGTCCAGAGCCCCGTGCCTTTCCAGTGCCACACATCTACAAACAACATACTCTGTTGTGCAAAAGTAGTTTGACCTTTTTATGAAAGGAACATATCTTAGTTAACTTTTTTCGCTCAAAATGTTTGAAGTTTATAAATAACATGTTCTCTGGCAGTACTATAAATTAAACTATCAAAGCAAAAATTACAGAGAATGTTTTCACTTACTCAACCCAGTGCTTTTATTCAATGTTTTTAAAATGCTCTAAGAGTTGCTACGTCCCAGTGCACCATCGTGTTGGCACACTTGTATTTTCAGATGCTAAAAGAAGTATCAAAATAATAGGACACAATGCTCATTTCCTAACGTGTTCTTTTAAACAGTGTTGCCACCCTGTGAACAAGCTATAACTCCAGGAAGGGGGTGGTGGTCTTCATGCTTCTTTCTCTCCTTACTTACCTTTCTGATTTGAACAGACCAGTTTCATGATTATTAGTGTTGTAAATAAAAATACAGGCCTCTATTCTAGGATAATCTAAAACATTTTTTGTACTCTAGACTCTATACAGTTGCTTAAATGTAGAAATGCTATCTGAGGTGCCCTAGTATGCATCTGCATGTGCTGCTATAGCAGCAACCTCAGCACATAGTTTCACAAGTAGGTATCTACATGTAGATGTCCAAATTTAGGTTTCATCTAGGAGCTGAATCTCATTCTGAGAGACAAAATAATTAGCTTTGCCTAGATTTTATCCAAAGTTTTCCAATTTGAAAACATAACTATCTATACTTTAGATACTAATTATCCTATCTCCTTAAGTATAGGACATTAAGTAAGGACACTGAACAAGCATCCTAACAGTTTACGTAGCAAGTAAGCATCAATAAGCAGTCACATTCTTTATTTATCAGAAAGGATTGACACTGAATCCTTTACTACAGCAGGAAAGAGTTTCATTTGTACTGGAAGGAACTCTGTGGACTTCTCAGCACTTAACAAGAACATGCAGTGGGAAACAAGAAGCCTAGATAATAGATTAGTAATCAAACCAGATGGAATGCCAATCTAAAACATTTTGTAACCATTCTCATGGCAAACCGGCATCTTTTCAAGTTTCATAATATATGGTATATTGCTTTCAGAAACACTACTGTTTTCAAAGTATCCTGAGCAACAGATTAATAAACAGATTGGAAAACGTGTGAAGAAAAATTGATCCTATTAACAGATACGTATTGAACATTTCCCACGAAAGGCAATGCAGCTGTTTACACATTCCAGCATCCATATAGATTTGCCACAGGTAACCCGTGAGACATACCAGGCTGAGGAAGAACAGAGTGGTTATCAGGCACATGAAACTCTCAGGACTCTCCCTCCTGTCTGTAGTCCTCTGCACTGACAGTGACAAGTGGAATAATTCCAGCAGAGGTGAAAATGGCAGGGGAGATATTTGCTGTGAATGAACACTACTCAGCATCACTAAGTGCTCATACTTTGCCAGGCTGGACAATTTGGAAATTATTCCGAGTGTATGTTCATAGAAATTAGTGATATGCCTGCCATGCTGACCGGCTGACATGGGTCTTTGTGAGCAGAATATCTAGCCCGCATCCCTGACAACAGCCAGATGCCACTGCCAAAATATCCACCTGCCTCTTCTCTACTAGACACCTCAAAATCATTTCATGCATTCTGTAGATCTTTCCTTTCACCTCCTTCTCAGTGTGTAGAAAATCCAAGAATTCCAGCTTTTCAGGCCGTTATGTCACAGACAATTTCAAAGTAATGATGCTGGAGAGGAACTGACTTTTTCTGAAAAATAAGTGTACTGACAGAGTAAAGGATTATGGAAGTGGAGGTCATGCACAACGTCGCAAGATTTAAAATAGCTTGTTGCTTCTAGAAAATGAACAGACAATATTTCTGGGTGAGGTTGCTGACTTAAAGGTAAGTTGTGAGGTTGCTGATGTTCATTGCTAGTTGCTTTTGAAGCCAGCAGTTGTCCTTTAGGTTCTTTTTTGCATCTGTACATCATACAGTTTAGCCATGCTACTCATGGTCACAGCATGTTGGAAATGACTATTCATTCTTTCCTGGGACAAGAGAAACACTAAGCATCAAAAAAATTACCCAATGTCAGGTCCCAACAGTCAGGAAAGCGCCTGCTCACACAATGCAGAGTTAAACTGTGGGATATGCTGTAGCAGGCTGTAGTGGACGTCAAAAGCCTGCAGGAATTAAAGCAGGGATTAAACAAATGGAAAAAAATCATAAAATACACTGTTGTATCAGAAAGTCCCTTTGTTGCAGGAAATGCTGCAGACAGATTTGTAGTTGCACACAATACTCATGATGTACTTAGGGCACTTCCCTGATTTATTCTGCAGTCTATTTCCACAGGCTGAAAAATAAGAAAAATTATTTTCCTGATAAAATGATTGATATGATGATACAGGTTTGTCTATGGGATCCCAGTGCTCACTTGGAATTTTTCGGTATCAGTACAAACAACAAATATAAAACTTAAATTCAAATTCCCCTCTCAAGACTCTTCTTCCAACAGAAGCTCCAACACAAAACAGACTTTTACTGAAATATTTAGCGTCTATCCTGTTTTAGTTAAAAAATCCAAGTGTAAACTGTTCAGTCCCAAGAGAATGATTTTTGTGATGATGAAAATTTCCCATGCGCCTACAAACAAATCCAGTAACTCGTGTGTTTCATTTCATGGTTCCCAAAAGTGACAATGCAACAAACTCTGTGTTAATACCATTATAAATTAAAATCACGTTAAGCAATCCAAGACATAATTACTAAGAATGATTAAAGCAAACCACTATGTAAAAACCCAGTGGCAACTTTAATGTTCAAAGAATGCAGTCTTCATCAGACTTAATAGTTCACTGTTCGACAGTTTTCTTACCAGCCTCAAACACCGGAGAATGAGATGCATTCATTTTTTTAAAATGTATATGTTAAGCAATTTTCTGTGAAAGTGCGAATTGTACATTGTCACTCATAATGCATTTTAGAGATTCCCCTTTTTGGTAGATATGTAAATACAAAAGCCTTTAGAGTTACGATAAAAAGTACAAAATTATTTAAACTACGATATTAATACTGAAATTTTGCATTTGTCAGTACTTTTTTGACAGCTTCATGAAAACTAATAGCTACATCACCATGAGGATTTTCATCACCTTTGATTGTTTTAACCTCTTCCCACTATTTGTAGTGATGGTTTGATATTTAAAGAAGTAGCAAAGCAAAGCAATGCTGGGAAACATTAAATAAATCAATAATTTTAAGTCTGTTTTTCACCCCCTGCTTGAATTAAGAAAAAATGTGAAAAAACAGTTCTGCAATGGTGGGCTGTATAAAGTATTTGAATGTGCAAGACGTCATTGCAGGAATGTCAGATGAAATTATCAAAACTAGATGCAGAAATCTGGGAGCTCACATTAGATTTCAAGATAGCTCATTCAGAAATTTGAATCTAATTACTAGGGGTAATGTACTTTTAAGCATTTTCACTCTTCACAGAGGACTGGTCCTCTGCAAGTCTTTTTGCTCCCACATAATAATGGAGTCAGCAGAACCACTCACATGTGCAAGTGCTCAGAGCAAATGTTAAAAAATGACATTTTGTGAAAGGAAACAAAAAAAATAATAATTCCCCCTCCCCACCTTATAGTCAGATGAGAAAGAATGTAGGGATCACCAAGTGTAGGTGTAAGGTGAGAAGGAGATGCTCAACCAAGGAAACTTTTGTCATAGAAAGTTTTATTTTAAAAGATAACTTCTGCATGGAAAGTAAAGGACACCCAAAAGAAATTGCAATTGCAAGGAAAGCTAAGTTGTGGAAGAAGAACGAGAGGGAAAAAGAGGTGTAAGGAATTAACTGTCAGCTCTCATAAATCTGTTTAGTTCCACTCAGCTCAACTGAATCATGTTAATATATGCCAGCCAAGGAAATTATTCTGTGGTTATAAAAAGATTTAGTGAAGAGACAGTGGAAGTCAATGTAATTGGGTATCTAAGTCTCTTTGGTACTTTTCAAAAATTCATCTAGTGCCTTTGTATAATATCTTAGCGTAGTGGCTACTATGTATTCTGCATGGCTAATTGATTAGCTCTAATCTAACACCAATTGCCCTAAAATAGATTCATATTATTCGCTTATTTCATTTTCACTGTAGCACTGATTTTGTTAAATTGTTCTTCTCTTTGGCTCCTACCATTAAATATGACTATATGTTCTACCCAGATGACCTCATACCTGGCATCACTGACACGTTGCTTGGGCGGTGAAGATGTGTGATGTCCTCAAATCCTTTCTGTTTTTCACTTAAATGAGCTTTTATAACAAATCTTATTCCATGTGAACAGTAATGTTTACAATCAGAAATGAAGGATGGGATTCATCTCCCCTAGCTCTGGGTTTCAAACAATTTAACAGGAGTTAAAACAGCCAAGAGTTTGCTGCAGCTCCTGATTCCTCAATACAAGAAGACATGCACTCTGCTCTCTGCAGCAGATCAAGAGATGACTCGTCATCAGGATAAAAACAAATTGAATACACCAAAGTTACTATTGTGATGGCTTGCAAAATGCCTTCCTGGTCTATGGTTTTATTTATATCTGGCCTCAAGGTTTTGAATGGGCCAGAAGAACTGAATCAGAAATTTTCTAACAAACAAGGTTAGGATACTTCGATGAAAAAGTGCCTATTCATGTGGAGAGCTGGCTAGCCGAGCGAGGGCATATCAACATCGAAATGTTGACTCATCAGGGTCTCAAGAAATACCGAGAGCAGCTCCTGTGAGAACTAATAGATAATAAGTCATCTGGACTTCAAGAAATACCGGGAGCAGCCCCCGTGAGAACTAATAGATAACAAAGACAGTCTGCCCCTGTTTATTCCAACAAAAGCTAAGTAAGGAACTTGTGATTAAAAGAAATGAGAGTTATGTGTAGTGATAAGATGTGTATGCAAACATAGACCTTGAGATGCCTAACCAATAAGGAGCTTGGCTTTTGCAATATGTATGAGCTAATTAAGACTGTTATAAAAGGTGTAACCGTGCTTTAATAAACGAAGTTTGCTGATCCCTCATATTGAGTGACTGCTTCTTCCCTCCGTTCCGGCGAATGGCACGACATATTCACTGCTACTGAATCTCTGTAAACACGTATAATTTTCAATAATGTATTTGTACGGAGGATGAAGTATCTGATCAGAAGTATGCAGCCTATCATGGTTAGGACATTCATGAGAAGTAATGGTCAAAAGTAATTCTGTAGTTAAATCAGCAGAGCTCCATCTGTGTAAACCAAAGTAAAAAGATCACAAGTGGGCTTTATACTGTGTATTGTAAAAAAAAGAATATCTACTGTCTTTTTCTGAATGTGACATTATGCTCATTTTGCATTTTCACCAAAGCCCAGATCTAATTTATGCCATCTTTTGCATCACTGCTGACAGTGACCTAATGACCTTTTTTGTGTTACAGCTGAGTACACAGTTTCCAGTTTCCCATGACTGGAAATCCCTCATCTTCAAACTCACTAACTGTAGTTTTTCTGGTTTTGCCAAGTTATAATATCGTTTTAGCCTTACTGATGCCAGATGAAGATGGGAAATTCAGGGATGCCCTATGACAACAATAAAAATACACACATGAGGCTTACAGAGGAGGCTGGGATTTGGGTCACAAAAAGAGTTTGTTTGGCACCAAGTTTTGGCATAAAAATTTGTTGTATTGACTCCTTAAAACAAATCAGCTAGCTGGGACTCCTCTCATTCTCTGCTGTCAACCAGAAACAGAGCTCAAGGCTTCCAGTTGAATGTCCTCCCTCAGAGAACTGGTGACATGTCTGCTGTATGCATGCTGCAGTTGTTTACACTAAAACAGCAGTCCAGAACAGAAGTCCAGAACATATGAAATATAAGCAAATATATGTCCTGAAGTGGTCAGGCAGTTGGATTAGATGATCACTATAAGTCTCTTCCAACTGAAAATATTCTGTTTGGTTCTGTTCTGTTCTAACTACTTCCATAATTTCTACTACTGCACATCTATGAGATTAATTTTCCATACAGGCTGGAAAACAGTTATTGGTGTTATTGATATGCTTCAGTTGTTCCAGTGAACACATGTTTTTAAGAATAGACACTGAGCAAGAGATAAATAGCTGTAATTTTAAAAGTGGCAGGGTCATTGTAGAAGATATTAGAGACATTATAGAAGAAAATGTTACTCAGTCTATAAAGAGTGGGGAAAAGTATCAATCAATGAAGAAGCAGCATCACGGAGGTCAGAATATGCAAGGGTAGGGTAAAACCAACTTTAAAAAATAAAAAAGAAACAAAGATATAGCAAAAGCATCGATCTCACACGGTAGCCATGCAGAGGAACAAAGAAAGAAGAGGGGTAGCTGTGCAGGTTAAGTTCATGGTAAAGGAATGGCACCTAAACCCCTGTGAATCTTTATATTTCAGTGAAAACAGTGTTCATACAGGTGGACTAATGGAAGTAAGAGTGAAATCATGCAATTGTAGAATCATTTAGGTTTGAAAAGACCCTTAAGATCATCGAGTCCTGCTGTTGAAATGGGAAATACCACATGAAGTAGAAGGAAAAATTCAGCGTTAGATGTTTCACCCTAAAAGAGCAGTGAACAGAGGAAAAGTAATATGTATCAAGATTTCTGGAAAACCAAGCAAGCAAATAAAATGCTGGTAAAATAACAGCTCTGATACAAGGGAGTTCTAATGTGTTTGCCAATTTGGAGTGTTATCATTTGATGGGAAACTAGAAAACCTAGTAGTTGTATATTAACAGTTAAAAAAAAAAGAAAAAAGATAAGGCAATTATGTTCTGAATATTATTACTCAAGGCTTAAAGAAAGTTTTGAAGAAAAGAAAATAAAATCAAAACAAAATTAAAACAAAATGTCAACTGAAAATATGACAAAAACACGGATTGTCCAAAATGTCTTATATTAAAGATCCTCAATCTTCTTTTGATAAACACTTCAATTTCTCATGAGGAAAATGTGGTAAATATAGTTACATATCTGGTCTTCAGTAAAGTATTCAAGACTGGGTCACAGTGGAAATTTCTTGGGCTGGAGGTGATTAATATAAGAACTAGAACTTGGCTAAAAAATTGCTACAGCAGGAGATGACAAGCTGTATCTAAATGGGAAGCCTTGGATCACATGGACATTGTGCTGGAATTTCTCGAGGTTCAAACTTGGACTAACTTCATGTAATGTTTTCATTATGACTTTGGCACAGAAACTCAGAAGTGATCTAATAAAACATGACAACACAGAGTTGGAAGTCGTTGTCACTGCAGTGAAAGATGGGGGTGCCATAGAGAAAGAATTGGTTGGCCTTTTGTTAGAGAGGCAGAAATGGGAGAAAATACAGTACTATGAAAAGTGAGAACATTCATTTAGGCAGTACTAAAACTTTCTGCTGGAGGGGTTGGATGCTGAGAGCTTGAAAGGAACAAAGAAGAAAAGATGACTGCGCACTGAAGACTCGCAGCATGCCTATGAGCTGCTGGTGTTGTAGAGCTGTGTAAAGACTTGTGTGATCCAAAGAGAATGAGGGAAAAAATGTCTGTGTACAAGGTAATGGTAAGACCTCTTCTGATGCAGTGCATGCAGTCTGATACTCAAACAGTAGAAAGATGGATTAAAATGGGAACAAAATGTCAGGCAGCACCATAATATAGAAGTAATTTGAAAATTGCCAAGGACTGGTTATGGTTTTTTTCTTACTGTGAAAGGCAAAATAGTCATAGTCCACCTGTAACAGTGATAACTTTTGTGTTTTAAACTTTCTGCCTCTGCGGAACCATGGCCAGGTGAGAGCACATCCAGTAGCACAGTGAACCTAAGGAAGCGCTGATCATTAAGGTTTCTTCAAAAATACCATATTGTGCTGAAGAATAAGCAGGGAAGGCTGAAAAAGAATGTTAATCTCTGAATAGTGTTCACTGGGAGATTTTCTGTACAAGCTGCTTCACAGTCTCACTGTGTCTATGTGTTTTCCATATCCAGCAGTATGTTCTGCTATAGTCTGACTCCATAAAAATAAGTTAATTAATGTGCCAACAGTTCACTCCAGCCTTGCCTGAAGTCCCATTCAATCTTTGAAAACTCAACCGTCTCTAAATTCCTATTAGAATTGCTTCTAGTCCATTCCCAAGTTAGACAGACAAATGCAAGCACCTTACTTATCCTCTGGAAGGAAAATGTTGGAGTCCACCTTGACCATCTTAGTCACAAAGGTTATAAAAGTTTTGCGTTCGAAATGATCTGATTTTCTATAAAATAAGAAGTGAAAAATTTTAATTTCAGCAGCTAGTACACTGTCAGCTCAATCCATAAAACTCTAGTCCCTGTATAAGAAAGTTAAAGCAGCCTAATATTAAAAAAAAATAAAAATAATAATAATAAAAAAATGAGCTGAGGCTGTAATATAAAACTTAAGTGTCTGAGAGAAGCCAGTGAACCAGGACTTTAGCATGCATCTATTTCTTATATCCTTCTTTTCACCGAAGGATGCAAAGTCCTTAGTCAGCCTGATTATTAGATTAGGCTATTATAAGGAACTGATCTGTCTACTGAAGTCTATATTCTTTACATTTCTGTTCATCTTGGACTAGGATATTTGCTAGTTCCTTTTCAGTGTTTTCTTTGAGAACATTCTTCATTATATTTGCTTTCAAAGTGATTTTCCAGCACTGGGCTATGCTTTTCAGTAAATACTTTATTTCTATAGTGGCTTAAAAATAATTTTTTTAAAAAAAGCAACCCAAACTTCAGGGTTACCAAGCATGAAACAGAATCTGAAAAGTAGTCTCAACTAAAACAAAGAACCAAGGGAAAAAAAACCCCATCAATTTATCTTTTTGAGGCATAAGCAAATATGTTTCTAATTCCAGATTGAAATTATATTCTACATTTCAAAAGATGAATTAAATTTAAAGAAAAAAAAACCCAGTTTTTGAAAAGTGTTCAAGAGCTAAACCAAACCTTCCTGGGTGCCCCATAGTAGAGGTTTTTGATGTTCGTATTTTTCCTATTTAACCTAAAATTCAGATCCAGAACATACATTTTTCTTCATTTTTATATTTGGCTACTAACGCCGAGACCCCAGGGTTAGTTTGGCTCCAGTGACTTGGAGCCTCTTCAGCTGTGAGCAGCGAGAATCAGTAAATACCTAGGAGTATTTCAGCCGGGAGGATTACAGTCGTGCCAGTGTTTCCCAGAACAGCTGCTGCAAGAAGCTTGCTTAATACCTGCTGCCTGTAAAAAGAATTAAGCAGTAAACGAGGGCTTGCCACAGGACCCGTGTCCAGGTTTACAGAGCTCGCCTGGAGAAGCAAGAGCACAGGCAATTTGCTTTTTTCAGGGATACATGTGCCCCTTAGTTGGAGTTAGCTGTGGTTGAGAAAGTAGGTGTTTAAGGGTTTAGAAGAAGCAAGGAGAAGAAAACCTGCTCACACCACCGGTGTTTCTGTAACCTGTGCATGAACTTTTAAATTAAGTAGCTTTGTTCATAAGCCTTAGTTATCTGGCATAGAGCAGCTTCATCACTAGTGCCAAAAAACCCCATGTGGTTTAGAAAAAGCAGTCAGTCCCCTCAACTCCTCACAGCCCTTAAATACACTAATCCAAGAAATAAATATATAAATGTGTTGTAAAAACTCGTATTACCCAAAATTTGTTTTTAAAGGCCCAATTGCTGAATAGTAAGGCTTGAGGGTCTTTTTCATGAATCTGTTTTGGAGGGATAAAAGAAAAACAGGGTTTATGTGTAGAAAGCAAATACCAAGCAGGGGTGTTTCAAAAAAGCTAAGTAGTTTGGTTTTAATAAAATCTTTTCGTGTTTGTCTTCAACTTAGAAATCACAGCAGGTCAGTTTAAAAAGTCAGGCTACTTTCCTGATTGAAATAAAAGGCAGATTAAACTCCTTCTACAGCCTTAGTGTCTTCTTTGAGAGGAAGTAAAAGTGCAGTTCAAACTCAAAGTTGAATTATAAGGAGCTCTATTTTTGTGAGATGGAAACAAAAAGTGATTTCCACCTGCCCGGGTGAGGAAGAAGTGTGTGGTCTGGTGACGGCCCAGGTTCAACTCTTTTGAAGACTTGTCCAAGGTAATCTAATCTCTGTGTCTGGTCTCCCTGTTTACAGGAGGGTCTAATACCAATTCCCTGAAAATTGTTGAGAAGATAAATACATGAAGACTGTGGGATAAGGAAAACATCATATAATTACTGCAGATTCCAAGTTCTTACAGTGTAATGAAGGAAGTACAATGCATTTCATAGATAATGACCTTTCCAAGCATCAGTCTTGCAGTACTCTGCTGTAGTACCTCAAACATTCTGTTTTTTATTTCTTCTCTTCTACAGAGAAAGCATGCGATGCTATTAGCTTACCTTGATGCAGCACTACATAACAACAAAGTTTCTGCTGTCTCCCTGTCTTGATTTGACCCCAGCCAACAACCAGGATCACACAGGTGCTTGCTCACTCCCCCCAGCTCAGATGGGGGAGACACTCTGCAGAGTAAAAGTGAGAAAAAACTCATGGGCTGAGATAAAGAGAGTTTAATAGATAAAGCAAAAGTTGCACATGCAATCAAAGCAAAACAAGGAATTAATTCACTGCTTCCCATGGGCAGGCAGGTGTTCAGCCACCTCCAGGAAAGCAGAGCTCCGTCACACGTAATGGTTACTTGGGCAGACAAACAACATCACTCTGAACACATCCAACTTCCTTCTTCTTCCCCCGGCTTTATACACTGAGCATGACGTCACATGGTATGGAATACCCTTTTGGTCAGTTGGGGTCAGCTGTCCTGGCTGTGTTTCCTCCCAACTTCTTGTGCACCCCCAGCCTGCTCGCTGGCCAGGCAGTGTTAGGAGCAGAAAAGGCCTTGACTGCTTAGCAACAACCAAAAACATCAGTGCACTGTTAACACTGCTCTCATTCCAAATCCAAAATATAGCCCTACACCAGCCGCTAGCAAGAAAGTTGACTCCATCCCAGCTGAAACCATGACAGTCCCTCAGCCAGAGCCCCCTGAATAACCACGCGTGAGACTGCAGTAAGAGAGCTTGCACAATGTAGAAGCACCCAGGTCTGATGAAAAGACCCCAAAAGATGATTTCTTGGGCCCTTCTTTGCAAAAATTTTATGGTTCTTTCTTTTGAGCAAGACTTTTGTGGAATGACTCTTAGGTTTTCCAGTAGCACACTGGGGTTCATTGGGAAGGGAACCTCTCAAGCCATCTCTGAACCAAAGAAGCAAAATGCCATGCTGCTTCCCACTACCAAAGGCCAACCTAATGGATCAGTTATTCACTTGGTCAATGAAATAGATCTGGGGGTATTTTTAAGAGAGTTGAATGCAGCTACCAAAACCTTAGGACTTTCTCAACATTTTACCAGCCTGGGAAACCCATCAAAACAATGCACAGAAAAGCCTGATGCTTTGTAGAAACCTTTTCATGCAGTCTTACTGATCTTATAAGATGGTGTGTCATATACAGTAGATTTTGAATGTTAAGTGGGTGGCTTCTTACCTGCCTCTGTGACGCCAAGTCCCATCATGTTATCCCAAGTCTTACAATAGCTAAAGGATTTCTGAAAATTTAGCTTTGAGCTTTGCATTCATATGAGATCCATTTCCATTAAAAGCAAACAAAACACCAGCTTCCAGCCTGTGGCAGAGAAAAGCTTGGAAATTCAAACCATAGCAACTTAAAAAACAGAAAGCAAATAAAAGATATCTGAAGACCATGCTTGGAAAACATTGTGTATTTTCAGTCTCTCACGTAAGCCAATGACAGATTTTTCAAGTGTTTGTGAATGGTAACGATTAATCTTGCCTATAGAATTCCTGTTAATATTACTCATTTCACGTTCCTTTAAAACTCCTGAGGGATATCTTTTCATCCTTGGAATTTGTTCCTGTTCATTTTAAAAATCTCTTCAAGTCTAAGCCTTGACCAGGCAAAGCAGACGTGAAATGAAGACTATGAATAAAGATTTACACAGATGACATTACAACACCAGTCAAATGAAATTCAAATCTTCAAATCAAAAACAATTGGAGATGTAGGAATACTTAGACAAATTCAGCAAAACGCTGTCCAGGTATTTAATTTTCATTCTGCATACAGGTGCCTCTGAAATTTTCTCTTTATTAATTCTAACAGGGTCTTTTAAATGGTTTCTTAAATTCACGTTCAGAAACCAGATCAGCTGTTTAATTTTGGCTGCTACTTGAAATTATTGATTGGATTAATACCAGACAGAAAAATTAGCATGACTTCAAAGTAGAAAAACTGGGTGATGGCTGATAATCAACCTGAAATCAGCTGTCATGGGTCTCCATTAACATAGAGAATGAAAAATCACTGCGGGCAAGTACTTAGGTCATCAAAACTTTTCTAGGAATGGAGCAACCAGCTCTTTTGGTAGTTCAATTTGCACACAGATTATATGAATCCTGGTATCTGCATTTAAAGTTAACAATGAAGCTTATGCCTGTTACACCTCAAGGGTGAATAGAACTCAACAGAGAAACCTAAGCCAAAGGCCAGTCTTGGAATGAGCATCCTTTTGTAACACACATGGTTTCCAGATGCAACACTACCATCTCCTCTATCTTCATTTAGTACTTCTGACTGAATTGTTTGCTAAATCAATCCTTCTTCCTTGTGATTCATGATTTTTTCTTCAAAATACAGTCTTTAATTCAATTTGTGGGTATGCCAAAAATTTTTGAATACTAATGGACTTTGAAGACACACAAAAATTCCAGATTTTCTAAAATGAAGAGTCACATTTCTTTAACGGAGGTATGATATTTGAACTAGGTGGTCATACAATCCGCAAGCATTTCCATTATGAAAACTGAATTATGAAAATAAAAAATAAAGTCTACATCTGTATATGACAAATATAGACAGATGCAAATATATATCTGTCAGATATATTGTCATAAAAAATCTAGTATGTTTCTGAATTCTAAAGCCTGGACTTGTCTAAGTCTAGGCTATGCTCCCACTGCATTTAAATGATTAATTTTTGACATGTAAAGTGTCTTATTGAGCTTCTCAGGTTTGCAGAATGATGGCATTTTGGAATGGATATCTGATCCAGGCTTGTCCATTTAACTTTCCAGACATTTTTATAGCTATACAGCACTCCACAGTGAAAGACATGCATCACTTTGCTTGCCATCAAAGCTCCAAAGCTGGAGTGTGGTCTGGAGTTTAAACATTTATTTGCTTTAATGGGACTTTACCATGCTTAAAACTCAGCATATCAACCAACAAGTGAAGAGCTGGAATTTAAATCAAGTATACTGCAACAATTCAACAAGGCTATGTATGAAAAGGGGAGAAAAGACAACAAAGGTTAAACTTTACTTTGGATATTTGGATTGAAAACACTTTAAGCAAGTGAGTTTGTTTTAAAAAGCAAGGATTTTCAGTCTAAGCAGGTCCTTTTCAGCTGCAAAGATCTATATAGTTTTAAAGCTATTTTCTAACATTAAATGTCTTCTTACTTAGCATGACAAGAAGCAAGTAAAAGCTGTTTGATGTGCTCAGCAAGAACTTAATCCAGCTGGACTGAATAAGGTACAAATACAATTAATATCCTTTTACCAGGAAATGTTTTATAGGGTTTTATTTTTCAGAAATTATTCAAATAAAGCATCCTGACCAGTATCTAGTCTAGGAGACAGGGCTTTTTTAGCTGTTAAAAACTCTTTGGGCAATGGAATTCCCATTTTGTAGGCTCAGATGTTAAAACTAACTGGTGATTTTTGGTGCCACTTCTTAGATATCTGTGTTGGCAATTGATTTTCCAGGTCAAATTAGGGCTCCATTAAAATTACACAAGCTGGACTCAAAACCTACTTCTTTTTGGATGAGACCTTACCTTGGCAAAGCTGAAAGGCTATAAAAAGGCAAGGGCCACTTTATATTTGTCCTGTTTCTTTGTGTGTTTTTTTTAGTTCATGTGTGTCAGGCAATAATCACTGGATGAGGAAAAGCTAGATGGACCTTTTGTCTGATCTGTAATGGTGACCTCCACATCCTGATTTGTCAAGCTCAACACACTCTGTTGTTTGACATCTGTGGAGGAGGACCATTTTTGCCAGTCAGCCAATGCGCTTTTTTTGTTCAATACTTTTTTAACAGTGTATCGTATGTACAGCAAATATAGAACATAGAATGGTTTAGGTTGAAAGCGACCTTAAAGATCATCAAGTTCCAACCCCCCTGCCATAGGCAGAGACACCTCCCACCAGCCCAGGTTGCTCAAGGCCCCATCCAGCCTGGCCTTGGACACTCCCGGGGCTGGGGCTCCCACAACTTCTCTAGGCAACCTGAGTGCCTTACCACCTTCAAAGTGAAAAATTTCTTCCTAATATTTAATCTAAATCTACCCTCTTCCAGCTTGAAACCGTTCCCCCTTATCCTACCACTACATGCCCTTGTAAAAAGTCCTTCCTGGAGCCTTCTCTTCTCCAGGTTGAACAAGCCCAACTCTCCTCATAGGAGAGGGGCTTCAGCCCTCTGATCATCTTTGTGGCCCTCCTCTGGACCCACTCCAACAGGTCCATGTCTTTCTTATGTTGGGGGCTCCAGAGCTGGGTGCAGTACTCCAGGTGGGGTCTCACCAGAGCAGAGGGGCAGAATCACCTCCCTCGTCCTGCTGGCCCCACTTCTGATGCAGCCCAGGATACGGTTGGCCTTCTGGGCTGCGATCACATGTTGCTGACTCATGTTGAGCTTCTCATCCACCAACACCCCCAAGTCCTTCTCCTCAGGGCTGTTCTCAATCCATCCTCTGCCCAGCCTGTATTTGTTCTTGGGATTGCCCCTACCCACATGCAGGACCTTGCACTTGGCCTTGTTGAATGTCATGAGGTTGGCATGGGCCCACCTCTCCAGCTTGTCCAGGTCCCTCTGGATGGCATCCCTCCCCTCCAGTGTGTCCACCTCACCACACAGCTTGGTATCATCGGCAAACTTGCTGAGAGTGCAATCCATCTCGTTGTCCATGTCACCAACAAAGATGCTGAATGTATCAACAATATAACTCCAGAAACAAATGTAACAACAGGAATTTATATCAGCCCAGGACTCAGCCATCTTCTTTTCTCCATCATTTTTCCAGGAAACATCTAGTCATATGGCCATAAAACTAGAAGCCATGGGCTTATAAGTACTAACTGTCACTCTTTTCCTCTGTAACTTTGGATATTTTGAGGGAAGTGAGCCTCTAAAATAATCAATAAGTTTCAGATGTTATTACTCAGACATAGAATATCAAAACATGGTTTGTAATTCCCATGCTTTTTAGTTTATCAAGCATACAAAGGAAAACTGTGTTATACAAAGCATTATACCTTCCAGCCTCAATGTAATATTCATAAACTACAGATTACAACTGTACGTGAGAAAAAATGTGTCTCCACACATTGTATATTGTATTCTATACACTTTCCATTTTGTCTGCCACTTGAGATAGGGTTTCAAAGTCATGCATAACCCTTCATTTACAGAGCTTATGCAAGCTTGCATTGATGGATGAAACTCATACAATGTGTATGGGAAAAAGCACTTTATGTAATCCTCATAAATCCTGTAGTGATGTGAGTGCTGCTTCAGCTGAGACATTCCAAGGGAAAATGAAAGATCAGACTCCAACTGCATGTGTTAATTAGATAATATTGCTTTTTGTACCATTGTTATCTCAAGGGACTTGTATAAGAATAGACAAATGTGTAGTTGATTGGGATATTAACTGATCGTCTCTGGAGGCCTAAGTTAAAGTCCTACCAAGAGTCACATGTGTTTAGTTATCCCTTTTAATTGTCCATTAGACAAAACCATGGCTTAATGTGGCAAAACTTGTTCTTTTTGTCCAAGGAGAGGTCAAGGGCTGTACTGACAGAATACTGTAGTTCAGGCCTGAGATGTGCTGGAAGGTTTGGAAGGAGGAATCCAGCAGAGCTTCTTCTCATACTATGCCCTGCTTAAGCAAATGCATCTCCATGGGGTAGTGAGGAGAAAAACTGGAAGAGCATCAGGAGCTATTTACACAACTGGAACCATTCCATCCTCAGTCAAGTGAAGCAAATAGCTGTAAAAGCGTTCTCTATTTCAGCCATCCAAGAACAACACAACAAAGTGGACATCATGAGAAGTCAGTTGCCATGGGCAAGTGTCTGACTGGGAGAACACCCACATACACTGAACTTTGGTTCAGCAAATCCTAACTCTAGTTCTTTTTAGTGCAAGTGTTGCTGTCACTCAGCCTTAAAAGCAACCTAGGATCTTGAGGGGAAACATGTGGAGCCACTGGATAGGTCCACCTCTGAGATGAGACAGGAAAGAAGCAAATACAACATCCAGCTGAGACGGAGGTGGGATATCTTGTTTTCTCACACCAGGCTCCACAGATACTGGTTTCACTTCACTAGCTCTTCAAGTCTGTGTACCTAACCTTTCCGAAAATACAGGCTGCCCAGTGTTCATATCTCAGGGAGTCTTTGGATAAATTCTGATAAAGATAGATAATTTTTGTAGTTAATTCTAGTATCGGCACCAAAAACTTGTGTGAAAAAGTCATTGGAGGTACTCTGAGTTTTTAAAATCTTACTTACCCATGGTTGTTCAGTTTCGAACATGGGTGACAGGTTTCTTCTTCTGCTTGGCTAACTATAAAACCCAAGGGCAACCAAGCAGAACTTGACCAAACTAGTTGGACAGTAAAGTCCTGCTTTTACACATTTTTAAAGCTGGACCAAATTAAAGGGGTCATTTTCCTTGTGGATGCTCCTGCATGTTCTTTTTACTTTAGAAACAAATTATTCAGTTGTTTGGGGTTTTTTTTGAATGAGGTATGAACATAAATTCCTATAATGACCCAACCATGCAGTGCCAAATGCAGTAAAACCTCATGAAAACAAAAGAAATGATTATTCATAAGTCATAATTTAGCTCTGCTGCCTCCCTTCCTCCCAAGCTTCCTTCTATCTCTGCCATGCCTCCAGTGTTCCCTTCCACCCCTCATAAAAGAAGGGACTGGAAAAGACATTCTTAAGCCACGGCCAATGCTTGTCCTCAGGCTTTTTTTGGACTTGGGTCTTTCTGAAGAACACAACCCTTTGCCAACTGCCAAAGCAGAGATTTCATCTCAGAGTCCAATGATCTAACCTGGAACATGTTCGCCTAAAGAACAGGCTCCACAATAACCTCCCATAACAATTTTGTGACCCTGCCAAGACAGATCAAGACAGTTACTTTTTGGAAGACATGATCTGCGGCTGTGTTACTTTGAGATGTGATCTCCAAAATAAGCAGTTCAAATATTTAATCTCAGAACACATAGTTATTGTAGGTCATTGTTTTAGTTCAGATGGGGTCAGGCTTCTCTCTAAGAGAGTTCTACACGTATATTCAATTTTGGCTGTAGGAAACATTGTACCATGGGAGTTGTATTTCTTCAAATATAGTATATCACAGAAGATGCAGTGCAGAACACAATCTTACTGTGATATCACCAGGCAGTAAAAATAACAGCCTCTACCCAATATATACTTTGTCACTCTCTGATTGATCTTCTTCAGATTTCTCCCTTCTTGCACTCCCAGAAAATCCTAATGTGCTTCCCATTAGGAATTATTGCTTCACTGTATCAGGAAACCCATTCATCAACTACGTAGTAGCTAGAATATGAATCAGAAGACGCAGATAATTTTCAGAATAAATAAATGGCCAAATATTGATGTGTGGACACAGTAATGAGACCCTGAACTGTGTAGTGCACCTGAAAGAATTGAGAAGCTGGATTAGGTTAGATTAAATCTAAGAACAAGATTTACAGTGAAAGCTGGGCAATTTTTAATTTCTTTTTTTTTTCATCTTTTGACGAAGCTACAAATGGTAACTCTCAAGTTCTGTGCCCAGAAAATTTTATGAGTTTGGAATGAAAATGGGTAGTTCCTTAAATCTAACTTAAAGAGAAATAGAAACAATGTCTCCTTTTTCACTCAGTAATCACAGAATTTATCCACAATTTGGAAAACACAAGATCCAATTTTGTTTCTAATAACAAAAAAATAATTCAAATCTTTCTCCTCCCACAGCAATCCTCCCATCATTTGTTAAACCAGGGTATAATTTCAAGTGATTATGGCAATCTTATAATGTCATAAATTTTGGAGGTGTCCTCCAGTTTTTCCTTTGAGAACTTTGAGTTAAATATACATTAACCCATATAAAAATATTAGCACTAGCTATTCCACCCACTTGTTTTGAGACACTCACCTGGGAAGTGATAACTATGCTCCATGTTTATTTATTGCAGTATAATGCAATGTTTATTTATACAAAGTGGAAGAGCTCAACCATGATGCTGCCATGAAGCTGCGCTTACAGAATTCTTCTAGGGGGGAGGAAGTAGATTCAAATGTCCTCAGGCAGACTGGTGAGTTGAATCTGACCCTGACCCTAAAAACCCTTGAATCCTGCTGAAGGGTTTGATAGCTTACACTGACAGGGTATTGAATCGGAAGGAGGGTCAAGCTGTTTGCCAATAGTAGCTTTTTTTAGAAGGACTCTATCTCTTTCATTTTTGGTTGGGTTGTTGGACAAAAGAACAAGTTTTCAGGTTTTTACCTTTCCAGATCTGAACTCATTTTCCTCCTGTACCTAGTCAATATACCACCATCTTTTCCTCTCTCTCTCCTTTTGATTAAGTTGTGGAACTTAAAATAAACGAATTACAGCTCTGTTATTTTCACAGCCCCTCACAAACTATGTCAGCTGTCTAATCATTATGAAGCCTTTTGTGGGCTTCACAGTTGAGACAAATGCACAAAAGACTGGAGCAAGAAGAGAGCAAAGACTAGCTGTGTCTATCAACACACAAGGATGGCACAGAGGATCGCCCCATATTATGTCACTTGGGGCTGGAGTGGTAGGCAACAGAAACCCAAACTGACTAGGGATAAAGCTGATGCTTTGACAGCAGGAAAGAGATAACGGCCACAGGATGACCTGTCTGTGCTCAGTCTTGGTAGGACGAAAGGAGGGTCCTCCATGGATGCCAAAGTCCTGACTCTCGGTAGTCAAGTCAGCTTCAAGATAAGAGGGTGTAGTTTTATTGTCAAGCACATATAAAACAGGACTTCAGAGAAGCAGTCTAGTACCTCCAAAGAGGCTGCACCGTTCAAGAATAATATGTGATATGTTTTATTGGTTTGGACGCTTTGGGGTACTTCTGTAACTCAATTCCCTTCCTGTTTTTATGTTACATTTACTGGCTGTTTTCCCTTTCCCAACACCAGAACGATTCATGTGAGAAAGCCAGCCAATTTTTCTCTATTAAAAAGAATCAGGATTGTAGGAACCGTAAAATTATGTAAAATATTCAGGCAAAATGTCTCTTGGTGATCAGTTAAAAATTGTCCCCTCGTTAACAAAAGGCATATCTTCAGTTCAAAGGAAACAACGTGCCATTTAGTACTATGTCTTCAAGAGATGCAGAAGTGCTAATTTAGACTGGCTTGTTATATTAACATAATGTTCACATTATACGTTTGTGCTGCAGTAATTCCCACGAGTTGCCCTTTAAATTGCCTCAGCTACTGTAGCAGAACAAAGTAGTGCAGAGACAATGAAGAATTTTCACATACTACATGTCCAATGACTGTGACACTGGTCTTATGCAGTAAACACAGTGAGGATTACAGTCTCGATCTGAACAAATTTGCCAGTTAATACCATTGCAACTACTATCTCTGTCAGAGAAGACTGAATGGTTATTTAATTTCATTTTATTTATTTTATTATTTTATTTTACTTGGAAGTTACTGGGAAGACTGTGACAAACCCTATCCCATTGTTACACTGTCATTAAGTCAGAGAGGTCTAAGCCAGCCCTGGGGAATTTTTAAGAGCTTTACTGATTCTGCATGCCCGACTGTGTGAACAGAGCTTAAGAACTTGTGTTTCACTTGGAAAAAAAGTGCTTTTCTCCCATAGCTTTGTGATAATTGACTTTGGGGAAAAGAAGACCTCAACTTTGCAAGTTTTAAACAATTTTAAAAAGCCACAATAAATATATTGAGTAAAATTATCTGCTCCTGATAGTTGCAATCTTGGCATGTTCTTAAGTACCCACAGTCTGAGTAACTATGCTGGTCGGGTATTGAAGCTTTGTGGAATCTGCAAGTTATGCTTAGACTTTTAATGGCTAAAAAGTCAATATTCACAATGTATACATTCAAGATAATACTGAAATCAGGCTGCACTTTCCCTGCATCACAAAAGTCTCAAGACAGAGTAAAACGAAAATAAAAATATTCAGTGTACTATTATTTTTTCTTGAAAAAAAAAAGAAATCTCTAGGGAAGGCCATATTGTATTGTCTTAAGGCCCAACTTTAATGCATGGAAGTTCAGGATGTTTGGGGCCTACTGGGACTGTGCTGTTTGTTTGTGATCTTACCCAAGTTGGCTGGTTTGAAGCAGCAGGAGATGGTGTCTGCAGAAAGATCTGGCATTCATGTTAAAGTTCACTTCTTCACCAAAGAGTGACTTGGGAAAAAAAAAAAAAAAAAAAAAAAAGAAAGGAAAGGAAACTTTCTCCAGGTTCATGTTTGGGGGTTACAAGTCCCTGATTTGTTTTCCAGGTAGAATATTTATGGTTGGACAGTGTTGATCTCTTTGCAGAAGAACGTTGCAACAATAAAATCAGAAAGAAAGTTGCTTTTCTGGAGGTAGATTTATTTTTCTTTTGCACATTGCAGGGATCTGACACTTCGCCTTTATGTCTTCTCATTCAAGTTATTACTCTGCAGAGACCATGGGTCCAAATTCAAGTGATATATTTGGCTTACTACTTTGTACACTTTTTTACTATTTTTATTCCTTTCATGGATTTTTTTTTCAGAATTACACCAAGTACAACTTGCTTGTTCATATTTTCAAACTCTTATGAGTATATTTCTAAACTTTCTTACATCCCAAAGGAGATGTCAGTCTATACCATAAGCCCATTATATGGTACCCAATTTACCAGTAGTCATCTTTGCAAAATTACCTTTCTGGCACTGTTTTAAGATTTTCTAACCCATCACAGAAAAATCAACATAATAGACAGTATTGAACATTTTATGGGGTGTGTGTGAATGAATGTCTGGGAAAGGTCAGGCTTCCACAAGACAGTTCAGCCACCAGTGGAGTAGGAGAAACATGCTGTGCTCCATTCTTGTCCCAGCTCATCACTCTTCTTTTTTTGTACAAGAGCTGAATTAAGTTTTTGAGTGTCCACTGTCCAACAGAAAATGTGAAAGCCAACAGTATGGGCAGTAGATAATAACAGTATGGCCAATGATAGTTTCTTTACGATTTTTTAAACTGATGTATATTTCCGCAGAACTTAACCATCCTACCCTATTACCCATTCTCGGTATTTCAAACCAGGCTTCGCTATTTCTTTCATCTTGACCATCATGTTCAGGAAAGCTCCTTTTAAACATTGTCAAGACTATGCTGACATAGATAACATTTCTCTAGGTGATGCACTGTCTCCCAGATTTTTCTTCCTGTGGTTGATATTCTACTGCATTCCTCTTGTTGCCACTGTTCTTGTGCTTCAGCTGCAGAATCTCTGGCTGCATCCGTGTTACAAACAATGGACAAAGACTGTTCTGTGCTCCTGACCTCCAATGACATGGCATGGCCTGCCTTCACACACACTTCATCTAGCTTCTCTCCAAAGAAAACCAGGATGAAGATATCCAAACTGCTCATGGGAAACAGACACAGACATGTGGTGTCTCCTGAATTGTGCCCAGGTACTGTCTGGACAATGCTGAATGGCACAAAGCAAAACGGTGGCAGGGAGCATGGCAACTGTTAAATAACAAATATTGGTGTGCTCATGCTCTGGCTTGCTCCCTGCTCGTGGCTTTTTATACTATTTACTAGCATACACATAACCTCTGGGGCTGGGAACAACTTTTATTTTTGTTGGTGAAACAGTGTTAGCCCAACAGGTTCTTTGTTACTGACAAGAGCTCTTTGGAATGACGGAAATAGTATCCTATTACTATAGTACACTTCTGATTTTTCTGGGAAACTTAGCTTGCGAAACTAGGGTAACATGAAATGGAGTTTGCAGTGATTTTTTTCTGCATCTTTTTAAATTATTGGTATTTTTCTTTCTGTAACCTGGAACAAAAGGACTTGGAGTCTTCTGAGTGGAACTACTAAAAATGTCCAAAATATCTTCTGTTCTACTGGAAAACAGAGAATCATTTTTCTTTCTGAGTACCATCGAAAGTGTGGCTGTCCACACAGCCCCTGTCAAGAAATAATATGGATGATCTAAGAGAAAGAAAAGCAAATCAGGAAACTGCCTGCAGAGATAAGAGGGAGGAGGATTTAAAAGGATAGTGTTTCCATAAATCAAGGCAACTGGTGACAGCTTTAAAGTAAGGGTCAAAAACATTGCGAGAGGTGTCACTTGGATAAGAAGTTAATCCAAGTTTCCATCTCTCTGCCTTTAGTGCTTGTTCAAGTGGAAGTTAAAGATCCCATGGCATTATTTCAGGATCATAAGAGATTGATATCCTACTCAAATTCTCTCTTTCAGGATCATCAGATACCTCTGCACCAGTATCAATACACACAGATTTATGTGACTGCTGTAAACAAAGGAACACATTTGTCTGCATACCATTGCTACAATTTATTCAACTTGTTTGTGTAGCAGCAGAGAATGTTAAATTGGTAGAAGAATGCTGGGTAGCGTATATAGCAAAACCCATCAGGATGGGTTTGTGACGAGAGAGAGAGGGAAAAAAAAGTTAAAACTCTCTATCACAGAGGATTCCAAGCAACCATGAAAACTAGGCATCAGAGCATCCCAGTACCAACTGACCCAAACAAGAGGTTTTGCACAAATTTCTCAAAAAATCCCTTAGATGCACGTTATATAGAATTGTGTTGCCACATCATAATAGAAATTAATGTTTTCCACCTCAAAAAGAAAATGGCATTTATACCATTCTCTTGGGAGTCTGAAACCAAACAGCTGAAATGCCAACATTATAATTTAAGGACTCAGATTTTGCTTAGCCTTACTTAAAGTAACCTTTAGTCAGTTGGTAGGTTTTGAAATGGAAAGTATATGAGATAATTGGCCTGAAGAGGTGGGAATTGTTGCTTGTGTTTCAATGAAGCAGGAGTCAAACACCCATGCTACTTCCAGAACATATAATCAACAGCATAGGTAGGAGCTCTGTTGTAAAAATGTAAAAAAACACCCTCTTTAAACTAATCATCTGTAGAAAACAAACCTCTAGTTTAGTTATGACCCAATCCTCATTCAGCCTTCTGTAGTTTTCCTGAAGGTCAGTCAAGTTGCTAAAGAGCTTTCATGAGTAAGAAATCTATCAAGTGAGCTATTTTTGAAAGCAGATAAAAGTGTTTCCATATTATTTTGGTTTTTGTTTGTTTTTTTTAAAAAAAGGATTCTGTATTAATATTGTTTACATAAGTAATTTTAGCAGATATATACAAACTAGCTACTGAAGCCTGGTGCTCAGGAATGGGAAACTGAAGGCAGTGTTAATATGATTTCATTTCTGTAATGTTGCCATGGGTCTTACCCTTCTATTTTCATTATCCAAATGGAAAAGGGGGGGAAGAAAAGGTCAGGGAAGTGACATTTTTCAGTATTAATAGCGAAGAGGAAACTCAAAGGCATTTAACAGCTGGAAAAACTGAAAATTCTGAATCTGATTTTGCTCTTACACCAGTTTTACACCAGTAAAACTTATTCCATGGGATCAGGCTGTTGGACAGGTCTCAGGGCATCCTTCCCAGGATGATGATGAAGTGGAAAGGAGTTTCTTTAGGTGGCTGAGTTCCTGTCTAAATGACTATTTGAATGCTAGAAAGATTTTGCTCTAATTGTACTGTAGATTATCTGCAATCTTGCATAGAAGCTTTTATTATTCAAATCTAAATATAATAAATCTCTTTGGAAGACTCTTTTGGCCTCCATTAAGTTAATTCTGACATATCCCAATGGAATGAAGCAGTTCTTTCTAAAGGGAATAATATTGCAGGTGGAAGGAGGAATTTAAGTGGCTGCTCTAAGGGAACACACAAGCTGGAGAGGTTACGATGGGGGGGAAAAAATCGTGTATGCCAATTCGCACAGTCCCTGGGGTGGCAACAAGAAGATTTGCATCTGTGTGAGATGATTTCAGTTTTAAACTGAAACACATGTGTTAGTGAGTTTGAAGCAAACTGACAATATCTTTTTAATAGAATTGGAAATTATGAGCAGTGAGAATGGCATGACCCTGCAAAGCGCTAGTGTATAATCTATTTATAGAGATAAAAATCAAGGAAGTATTGATAACATAAAAACAGTGGGGTTTCTTCCTAGGTAACAAGTAAATAAAGGGGAAAAAAGGCTTCCTGACTGATGCTTCAGTGATTCCCCAGATTATGGTAACTGTCTTTGCTTTGATGGCTAATTTCTGGAGGACACTGAGAGACTGCTCTTCTGAAAAGGTGTTGAGGTAGCAGAAAGGCTTAAACATTTGAAAATTGTTCAGCTGCAGTCATGACAACTAAGTGCAGATTCAGTACTCCAATTAAATAATGTATGATTTATTACAGTGATGAAGCTGTCAGGATTAATTCAGCAAGATAGCAAAAAACAGTCAAAGGGGTCATTACTGATACACTGAATGTTTAGAGTCATTTGAAAGACAAATTAAGCATATAATATTTTAAAATATGCAAATCCCTACCATTAATAGCACTTTTGAATTATGATGGAGGGTTATTAGTTTAATCAGGGAACGTTTATATTGCATGAAGATTGTAACAGTTTGCTGTTGCATGGATATTGTAAAGGATCTTTAAAATAGTCATGGGCAGTACAGCTCTCTGTTTGGGAATTTGTTTAAGCTCTTGTGTTTGCAATGAGTATCAGAGTGGCTATTGTGACCTCACTAATGACGGCATCACTCAGTGTAAACAAATCCCCGGTAATTTAAGTGTTATTCTGTGTTATCCAAGAGTACAGGGAAGTAAGAGTGTCCAAATGTCAGTGAGAGGCAAGAAAGAAAATATCACCTGTCCCTTCTAAAGAAATAAATTACTTTCTATAGAAATAATTGTATTAAAAAGTGACTCCTCAGGTAAATTACATTTATTTTTAAAAAATCAGGGTGTTGATGAGCTGGAAAATATTTAATAAGATGTTTCATGTGTTTGAATAGTGAAAATAAACAAGGATCTCCCAAAAAGAATTTTATTTGGGATAGAGCCAAAAAATGACTTGCTGATCTGAGAAAAAATATTTTGTTTTGAAATGGGAGAAAGAGCTCTTTTGAGCAGTGAACAAAGAAATCAATCATTCACAGTTAGCTGCAGATCTCAGAGCACTTTAAGCAAGAGCCGTAGTTCCCATATTGCTGGTGGGGCAGCAAATTGACTTCGTTGCAACTGCTCTGCAAGTCCAGTGTGGGAACAGAGCTGGAACACGTTTGGTCTCCCCAGGAGAGAGAGGCCAAGCTGGCTTAACGAAGCTACTTTCAGTACATCGAGCTGTCTGTTTTCTGTGACAGGGAGCTCTCTGTGGGTTAAGTTACCCAACCATGATTAAAGTGCTTGCAGTTCGGAGATCTCCCCATTACACACTGCAGATCACAGCGCGGACTTTGGGTTTCGCTTTTGAAATTTTGGCTTCAAATCACAGCCTTGTGCTCTGTCAGTCTTCCCACACTGCTACTTTGTCATGTTTTCGGCAAACTGGGGGTCTTGGTCACAAAGCAGTTACATTTTCAGCTTTACACTTGAGTTTCTGCCTCCAAGCCTCTGTGTGCTCCTGTCTGACGTTTGATGAGCACAGATCACTCCTGCTCTCCTGTGCAGGGGGACACAGGTCGGGGTCCCTCATGGGGTTGCTTGCATTTCTGGAAGCTGCTCAGACTTTGTGATGAGGGAAAGTTACAGCTTTCCTCCCTTTTCATCAGGTGGGTGGGAATGGATGACAGGCAGCTCTCATCTCTAATAGCCAGCACTAAGCAGAAAGTAATCAATGCCTGTATGAGGGCTGGCATCAATTGTTTTCATGCTTTCAGGGAAGATGTGAACCAGAGTTTGATTCCTGCCCTGCCCCGGGAGCGGCTATGCGCTACTGCTTGCTCAGCCTCACACAAGCTTAACAAATTCAAACTTCTTTTTTTTTTTTTTTTTTCAATAGCATATTTTGTAAAATTATATTCTATTTCTCCAGTTCCTATTTTCCAGGACAGTTTAAGTTTGCTGGCTGCATTACTAAAGTCAAGCTTTGGTCGGTTGGCATTTCTGTCCCTGGGGTCGTTTGCTGGATTACTCTTCTAGTGCCTGTGCTGCTACACTGTGGGGACTGAAAAGTGCCAGAACAAATGCAGGAAGATGTGCCAGCTCTTGGTACATGCTGAAGAATTCTGAGGCGACAACAACATTTGGCAGAAGCAGAAACATTGTTAATACAGCAAGCCACTAAAATCTGTGTTTAATCATCAGAGCACCATCTCCCCACACTTGCAAGAGAATTTTCAAATGAGAAGGGAAACCAAAAGGCAAATTAAAGTGTCACAGAGGCTAGGAACAAAATATGTGCTCCAAGGTTTAACTCCTTAGAGCAGAACTTTTCTTCTTAAGCCACTTTTGTTTTACAAGTGGGAAAAAGATCATGCTCGGATGTACGTGTTTTTATTAGAATGTGAGTGAAATGACTGTATTTCAATTAAATCCCCAGACACCCACTAGACCATGCTTGTCTTGAAAGAATTAGGAGAAAATGGAGGTAGAAGAGACCTATTAATGTTACTTCTGCTGGTTGCCCAGCACCAAATTCTTTCCTACAGACCATTATCCAATATTTTGGGTGGGATGGTGGAGCCACTGACAGCTCTAATGAAGACAGCTCCTTTTGCTGTGAATAGAGACATTTTCTCATCCACACTAACATGCTGCCCCAGATTTCTGTCTATTTGTCTATAGGTCTAATTTGTAACTTCCCACCACACACCACTGAAAAGGAAGTTTCATACTCAGAAATTGCTGCAATAGCATAGGAATGTAAAAGAGTCAGTAAGATATGACAAAGGGCATACTGCCTTGTTTCTAATTTTCCTCTATTTCACAAGAGTGTTTGAGGGGGATTATTGTTTTGTTTTGCTTTATTGTTGCGAGGTTAGGTAAGTCAGTTGTTGATTTTAAGGTATGCTGAACATATGGCAACTGGAGATGTGAACATGTCACTCTAAACAGAAGTGTGAACCCTGGTTTTCCATCCCAGGTCAGCAACACTATGAAGACAACTTCAGAGAATACAGTAATGGTCTTGGTTAGACACTTAGTCACACAGTCATCCTGGATTAATCAGTGTTGCTCACTGAAGATTGGTGAATTTACAGCAGCTGAGGATGGAGACCTTCTTTTTAGTCATTGGTGGTGCAATGATTGCTTTCCACTGAAAAGCAGTGGGCAGTTGTGAAATGTTTGCCAGATAGAGTTCAAAAGAGTAAATAAAGTGCTATATGTGTAACCCTTCAGCCAGGCAGTTATATCGGCCAGGTTAAGCTTCTAGGGATCATTAATAAAAACTAATTGTATTCCCCAATAAGGATCTTGGTAAAATTGTAGTGAACTATCTACATGCTCAATAAGCTAAACTTCAGTTCTGCAATCAAGGAACCAAATAAACCACATTTTGAAGGAGGACTTAGAAGTGAGCAACAATAAAACAAATAGGGTACTATATGATAAGAAGTTTTTGTTTGTCCAGAGCAGTTCCCAAAACATTTTAAGTCTTCTCCTTTAACGTCTTGGGAAGACAACTGCTTGGGCAACTGGCTGATTCCCGGACACTCTATATTAATGCTCCATTCACAATTTGCAATTTGCTAGGCTTTGACAACAGTTCTGAACTTTAGTAAGGACGCATCTGAGTTTCAGCTGACCCAGAAATGTGAGCTGCCATTCACTGTACTGAGCTGCTCTTGCTCCACTAATCATCTTCATTTTCTGGTGATTTCTGCATTTTACTAAGAGTCCATGTAGGATGAAGGACCACACACAGTTCTTCCTGCTAGAAGGATATTTAACAGTCTCTTCAATGTTTCCTTATGGTTTGTGACTATTGCACCTCTAAGCCACAAAATTAGGGTAACACCTCAGCCCAGGCATGCCTAAGCATAATTAGTTTGTTCAGGCTTTCACAGATTATTATTACAGCTATAATTTCTTCCAGGTTACAACAAGCTTACTTAAACAGAAATGTTCCCCGACACCTTAATGCAGAAAAATGCAAATTGAACACGATTCAAGCTTTCTCCTTAGACCCTTTAGTTTAGCTCCCATCTTCAGTATTAGGTTCCAACAGAGAGTTCCTCCATGCTTGAGTTTCCTTTACTCTGAACGTGTTCTGTTGTCGGTGGTGGGTTTTTTTACTTTTCAGATTTCAAACACCAGAAGTACCCGTCTGGAAATATCAAGCACTATTATAAGATAGATAGAAAGAGGCACACAGTAAATTCAAATCACATCAAAGATTCCCAGAATCTTTGTCAGGCAGAAATGTCAGGCAGAAGATAAACATACCATGTCCATACTGCTCAAAGACGAGCTTTTAGTTGCTAAATACAACAAACAGAGGAGCAAGAACAAATTCTTGGCCAAATTCTATCTTTCTTTTCCAAGGATTCTGTGGTATTCCTGAGTGAAAGCTGAGCTTTTGGGGGATGGGGTAAAAAAAGAGAGAATCCTGACCCTTATAAGTACCCAATGCAGCTGTAAAAATCAGACAGTAAGGGATAAATCTTGGTTTGTTACAGGAACAAGATTGTTCATTGGCTTTATTGAGTTGCCCTGGTATAAAAAAGAAAATACCTAACTCGGCCTTGATGTGAACAGTTGCATCCCAAATACACATTTTGCTTTCCAAAAGCTGCATTGTGTACTTTTATATAATGTTAGCATTTCTCTTAAATTGGATAAATGCACATGAATGGAAAAGGTTTCATGCAAATGAAACTAAGAACACATGTTTTATTAACGTAAAAATTGTGCCGGACCATTTTGTTGCCAAAGGGTTCTCTCCACACCTGCTATTATTTCCATCAAAACTAAGACCAGTCTCCCATCAGGTGGCCTGGACAGATTTCCATTTGGAACTGCTGTCTAACCAAGTCATTAGGCAGCAAAATGCAACGCTTCTGGACTGAGCACACTCAGGAAAGTTTTTGACTGTGAAGCAGAAAGCCAAAAACAAGGAGCGGCTGGTGTCTAGGCTATTAGCATGGAGTGTTATCAGCTATTGTTGTCCACTGCTAACTTTTATCAATATGCTATTCACTTTCAGCTCTGTTTTCCTGAATCTGTATATTTGAATGTTGTTATGTGGAGAGACCATCCCTCTGCAGAGCTATTTAGAACAATCAAAAGACTGATGTAAATAAAAATTGACAGTGCAGATTTAGATTGTCTAAAATGTTTCTAAATTTAGGAATATACATGCAGACTTTTAAGTATTCAGTAGGTATCTTAGATCTCATAATGATAAACAGAGATTTCTATAATACAGTTGACAGCACCTGGAAAAGCTATTCAGCTCCTTTTAGCGTAGACATCTATGGCATGATTCATTTGCCTGATATAAGCATCTAGTCCCATTCAAGACATGCTGGCATATCAGATGACACAGAACAACAGGTATGCTCATACAGACTGATAGCTGGAGCCCAGGTGAGCTACTTTGAAATATTCGAAATGGCATTAGACTCCTGTGTTTAGACAACCTGGCATTTGACCAGTTGTGATCTCTAGTTTCTACTGGATTCAATTATTTTATCTAAATTTAGGTGTCTGACATCAATTCAAATGCCGTAAGGGAGCCTGAGACTGTTGCACAAGACTGGAAGATACATCAAAGTACTTACAGGAGAGCCGTGTCCTTGTCAATTGGCAGATGGAGGCCAGGCAGCTGCCATAAGGTATCTCACCTTTTAAATTCAAAGTGAAAATTTGCCTTTTTATTTAAGGTGATACAGCACAACACTATCGTGGTTTGGGTGATAGAAGTTATTGCAATGGTAAAGAAATTTCTGTGATTTCCATTCAGAAAATCTATCCATTAGTTCCTTTTAAACTGAATTTCTGCTTATTATAGTATATATTTTCCTTTCTAGTTTGTCTGCTTGTTATAAGTAATACAATGATTCTTAAAATGCTGTCCCGGTTTGAGGTAAAACAGGACCAATTTTGTTCAGTAACTTTGCTTCTTAGCTGGGCCTCTTCTAACTACTGAAATTAACAGCATATTGTGCAGAGAGTGTTCACTCTCAGACTGATAACACCTATGTTTATAGCTGATGCCCAGCCATGGTATGCAGAGAGGTTCTTGCTTATACTTATTGCTGTAACCCCCAAGGCCAATCGACTTTGTTACTTGCCACGTTGGAGGGTCGGAAGCAGAAAAGCACAGTGGGGTCCCACCTGCGGGGAGGAGCGGACAGGACAGGTGACCCAAAACTGACCAACAGGGTATTCCATCCCATCTGCATCATGCTCAGTATAAAAGCTGAGGGATCAAAGGGTCAGCTCGCACTCTTTTGCTTCAATGGCCGACATCTGAGGAGGACTCTGTCTGTTCATCTGCCTTTGATCCCGATCCTGAAGGCAGATCCAGAATCCAGTTCCCATCCATTGCGGATTCTAGTCTGGGACTCCCCCAGTGCCAGCCGGTGTTGTGATTGTCATCCTGGGAGCTTGATACGGTTTTGTATATATTTCATTATTTTCTTTTATTTTATTATTAATAATTCATTAAAGTAATTTAGTTCCTTCTAAACTCATAAGTCTCTTTTTCCCTCCTCTGCCTCTCTCTTTGAAGAGGGATGGAGGGGAGCATCTGTTGGTCCCATCTGGGGTCCCCCACATCCCCAGTAGCTGATTTGGGCTAAACCACGACACATGCAAAAGTAAAAGGATGATATCAAGATAATCATTCAACATCCTAATTAAAAATGAATGATGGTGAAATGTGGCAGATGACAGCTGACAGATTGCCCATGAAAAAAAGGCAAACGTAGTCATGATCACAGACTGTCTACAGTTAGATGGTGAACCTCGTACTCAAGGCTATGAATTAAACCTAAAAAAAGAACAAGATCTGGAAAGAAATGAAAGAGGATGTCGTGCTGCTTGTCTCTAATGTGATGAAGAAGGCTGATTTAACAAAGTTTCCTTTAATGGGTCATCACCAGTGGACAGATAGATCTAAAAGCATGAACTTTTGCTTAAGATTTAGTAGTCTCAATAGCTACAAGTCAGAACGGTCTGAAATCACTATGTCTAATTACAAAAGAGAATGTGACTTAAGTTTAAATTATTCTAATATTAGCTATAAACCTACAGTACAGCCAGATGTTTCCCATGAATATTCTTTTCTTTGCTGAAGCCCCGCCATTTATACCCTGTTCTGTGTTACAGTCTAATTACAAAGCAAACTTCTCTGCTGAAGAATTGTAGCTAGTTATTACACTACATAACTGTTATGAGTTCTTCTACTTGCACAAAGTGTTGTTTACTGCAACAAATTCAGCTTTATTGGAATAATTTTCTGTGTATTTTAGCAACAGCTGGTTTTATGTCCATGATAGAAAAATGAACATGAAATTACAGATGGGAAGAAAAGAAGTTGTCTAAAGCTCTCAGCTCTTTAACTGAAATGTTGTTTGGCATAGCAAGCCTGCTGATGCTATACATCCCATGCAATGCTTCTCCAATACCCATTTGTTTGATCCCATTTTACTGAGGTATTATTTTGTTTTGTTTATCTTAGATTTGGTTGTATGGAGTTTTATCTATGTATCAGATAACAAAACTTAAGCTTAACCGGACAGAATACAGTTATCCAAACTCTAGTCATCACCACTGACTGAAAAAAGTCTCTGAGTGAAAAGAACAGAATGGTTGTTTCAGGTAAATGAAACATGAAGCTATTAGGTTGGCTTGCTCTGCTAGATTTCAGAGGACCATATGAAACAATCTTAATTTAAAGAAAACAAGCCCTAGTCAGTGGAATTGCTCATCCAGTAACCGATAAGGAGTGTTGGTTGACTCCTATCTCCAAGTCTTACAGGTGTCAGTATTCATTAGTCTTACCTGTTTCTCTGTGAATTGGTAATATTTAATATTAAAGTAAATTAATTAAAGTTTTCTACACCCTCCACATTCAGGGAAACGTCATGGAAAAATTGTCTGCCTTTATGTTTTAAAGACAAGTACTGTATTATTCAGGCTACAGGAATGCTGATGAATAGCACTATAAACATACACGCTTCTATTTGTAGTCTATCTTCATTATGAACAGTCAGCCTGAACTCACTTTTTATTTAACAGACTGCACTCAATGGACAATATTGTAATACGGGACTTGAGTCACCTTCTGGACATGTCACTGCACACAGGCAGTCTAGACTGCAGTATCTATAGACTGCCACTATGTATGTGAGGTGATCAAGGTAAACCTTGTTACTTCCAGTCTGGAATTCAGGCTCTCTCAGCTCTAAAAAAAAAACCCTCACACTTGATGCTCTCAAAGGCCACTAATTCTTTTGATTCATGGCGTAGAATATTAAAGTACTGATTTTACTGTGGGTGAGTCTTTGGGTGAAGATCCATGCCTTTAGCATTGTATATGGATGCAATGGTCTACTGTGGGTGACTGGGTTGCCGATGTTTAATATTTTGAAATACTGACCTAAATACAGAACTGTAAAAGCCATCAGGACGTACCAAAAGTAAGTTATTTTCTCACTCATAAAAGAGAAACTGTATCAATGCTATTGTGTAAAACATTTAGATAATGATAGACCCTAAGTGCAGAAAAGGAAAAATCAAGCTGTTACAGTTAAATGGTTTACACATATATTTCAATTAATGTGACCTTTATAGGCTTAATAGTTTGGGCTTTTCTCATTAACTTGTGGAACATTTTGTTGTTGTAGGAGAGTATTCAAGCTACTGAGTTACCACTGGCAATACCTGAAGAGGCATTACCATTTTTATTCCAAACATTTAAATAACCTCCGTAATGGATCATTTGTTAGCTCACTGCTCAGATATCAGCCTGTTCCATGCTCTAGTTATAATGAGCAAGGATTTGTTTTCCAAGCTTTTACTGGGCTTTTGCTATGTACAAACCTTGTGACGAACACAGTGTCAGAGATATGCGCTTTCCAAACTACCCATGACAAATATACTTGATCACATCACGTGGAAAAAAAAGGGATTTTGTTGCTTTTAGAATTATTTTGTTGGACTAAGGGTTTAGCTTTCAGTAAAGGAGGAAAGTGTTTTGTCTCTCGCTACTTTTTCTGTTAAGAAAAATTCAGCTGTTTCAGAACACTGAATTTTTCATTTAAGCCTGCTTTTTGCATTCTTGAAGAAGTGCCAAATGGACATCCTGGAGCCTGAAATACTCTGTTTATCCACAATGCATACAAAAGCTTCACGGGCCTCCTCAACCACATGCCTCAGACTTCAGCTCTCCTCCCCTTTGGATGTGCCTATGCTGAAATGGAAATGTATGACTGCTTTCTGGATTGACTGGAAGTATTTTGGGTGTCGATGGTAGAGTGCCTGTGATACCTTAACAACAGCCTCCTGAGAATTTGCTCAGTGTGTTAGGCTAACATGTCAGTTTGAAGCCAAGTTGGTGACACCGATCCTGTGATTAGAACTATTTATTTAGGGTGTGCATTGTTGCATCTAAATTGGCACTTCAGAGAAAAAAGTTCCATGGCCCATCATAATGTCTGCCACTACAATATTAGACTATTTCATTGTTTTTGAACAAAATAGAAACACAAAAAGAGTGCGAGATGTCAATGCTACTAAACCTGGAACCTGAAATATCAGCCAGGTAGGTCATGATTGCTTTTATAATTAGACAGAAAAGGATAAGTTCCTTGAATCAGATCAATTTCAGACATCTTTTATCCAAATCCATTACTTTCTATATATGGAACTGTGAAAGTCTTCCTAAAGTCGCTGAGTAGCTAAAGGCTTTATTAATTCTGAAGAAGTTGAAACAGTGCAGCCACGTGCATCCAAACCCCTGACTATTGCTCCGAGTTCTACCCATGTTCTAAAACCATTGTAGAAAATAATTGTTCCACTGGTGAACCTGATGAAAGAAAAGGATTGTAAAACTTCTCCACATGGATACTGTGAAGAGATAGGAATATTTCTAAATGTTTCTATAAATGCAAAGTATTATCAATGACCTTAATGGTCACTTCTGCTCATTACAGTAAAAGCACATCTTGTTATATACATTAAGCTGAAAAAAAGTCTTTAGCCTGTAAGATAATATTGTTCAGTCACTGAACCTTTCCTCTGAGGCTTTTAAAGTGCTTGGGGCACATTAAGACCCTTAACCTTTTCCACTGATGGTTATATGAGCATTGTCCTAAGTGATTAAGGCTCACAATGATGCAGGGAAATGGACAAATAGCATCTGACAGATTGGAAGAGAAAAAGTCTGGGTTGGAGGAAGTTTCTTATCACCCAGCTCACAGTCCTTGTCTGAACACAGACATCGCGTGCCAAGCACCGTATTCTAAAAGAGGTCTGCTTTAGAAGTATCTTAGACAAGTAATGCATTGTGGGGTTTTTTTTTATTTATTATTTTTGCATTTCCAGGTGTTTATTATACACTTGATACTGTGTGGCGTATGGAGGAAGACAAAACAAGACCAAATGAAGTAGGAAAGAAACTTCCCTCATTCCCTCCTACTTTCAGATGCGCATAACCTGTCTGGGATATTACCTTGCAGAGCAGATCTGCGTTTGCAAGGAAATATGCTGAGATAACAGCTACAATGTACAATGTACAATTTTTATTTATGCAAGGCATCTTCAATCCCACATTGTACTAGGCAACCTATTGAACATTGCATTGAATATTAGACATCATGGACATTCCCAACCTATTTCTTCTGCAGGATCTGAAACTTTTCTTAGTGCCACACCAATGTAAACAGGATCTTTGCCACAATTTATAGCAAAGTAACAAAGGACAATATTGTTCATGGTGATTAGAAATTCTATTAGCAGCTGAAAGAACATCTAGAAATAACAATGCTTCTTGATTCACAAAGCAACACAGTAATGATGTGTTAGACACTCAAATATATTATAAATGCAGTCAGACTAGAGTGTTGTGGGGGCTTTTTTTTTTTTTTTTGAGAAATCTTCTGTTCTGTTTTAATATTTCCTACCAGGACTTTTGTGAGAAAGCAGAACATGCAAACTGTGGATTTGAACATGCTTGGATGATAGAACAGCTTCTACTCAAAAAGCCTTTTGTGGGAAATATTTTAATACAATTGACTTTAAGCTCATTTAAATGGATGTGTGAAATTTTGTTTATTCTTTTGCGGGTAATAAAAAGGAGAGGTGGATGATGATTTTGGACCTGTATCAATCCAGGAATTCAAAGCACTTGTCTTCTGTGTAAATCCTCTGAGAGAAGGAAATGACCATCAAAGCCAAGTGTTTGGGGCTAGATTGAGTAAGGTGGGGATCATGCCCTCCTCCCCCACTTGTGAATCTTTGAGGTAATTTCAATGAATATAAGAGGACTCAGAAAGTCTACCTGCATGCCCATATTAACAACATAAAATAGAATCAGTTTCCATGAATTAAAATCAATTATTTCAAATATCAGGCAAGTCAGATCATATATACGCTGTAGACCCTTTAGAAAATGTAGCAAGTATTAATGCTATGTGAACACTGACTATTTGGCAGCAACATGGGAAATAGTCATGTGTGTCCTTCATCAGTTAGATTACAGTTCAGTCGTACCAAAATTAAGGTTCAGTTCATAAACTATGGAAATAAGTTTAAACAAAGTAATTTAAACTCTGTTGTTTTAATTCTCTTCAACACTTACAATTAGAAATTGTCAGTTGTGCCATTTTTGTTTCTCAGTGCATGTGTTGCCATGGTTGCACATCACAGTATTGACACGGCTTTTTGGGAATCAGGCATCAACAACAGCTTGCTCCATCTCCACCACCTTGCATGGCCAACCCAGGCTGGGACTGACTCTAATCCTCCTCCCTGATTTGGACCCTGACGCTCACCTGCAGGCCACTGTCCCAGACTGGCCTCATCCCATCCCCATCCCCATCCCCATCCCCATGGAGGTGTCTGATGCCCAGGTCTGGGGCTGCCCCAGCTGCCCCCTGGCCTGCCCTGCTCCTGATTGAGGGGGACTGGCCCTGCCTGAGATGTTCTGCCCTGCCACCCTGAGGAGCCTCCTTGTCTCCTCTGTCCCATAGTAGCAGCTGGCCCTCAGTACTCCATGACACATCTAGGTGTCCTTGGTAATGCTTTCCAGACCTTTGCAATCTTTTCTTCACTAAGTTTTTGATGAATTTCTTTTCATGGAAATATTTGCAGACCACTTTTTGAAGTGTTTTTCGCATCACCTGGGAGCACATGATGAGTAATTCTGATGCTGTCACTACTGTCATAGCTCATCTGGATTGTAGCTTTTGGATTGAATGTAAAAGACTAATTGACTTCTCTAAGACAGGGTCATTTTTACTGCCTCTTTAAATCAAGGTAATGCAGGAATTTTATAAAACTGCATTGATGAGATATTCTGATCCTCTGGAAGTCTCTGAGTGCCCTGAATCCACCTCAGCAAAAAAGCCTTCTCAAATGCAAACCTGCACGGTAACAAATTGCTTCTGCTCTCTTTGCACTTAAGTAGAGGGTCTACAGCAACGATACTTGCCTGCAGGTGATAATCTTTTTCATCACAATCTCTAGATATTTCTTACTCTATAGTATACGCTCCATGTACCATCCTCTCCCACGGCATCCGTCTTCCATGTGGCATCCCCACATTCAAGTCACACTCCTGGTTTTTGGCTCTCCAACCAGAGTTCTTCCATGCTCTGAGCATCTCCAGCCTATGCCTCCATTTACACAGGATGGAACTCATCTTGTTGAATTCATCTCCCGCACATCTTCACCTACCTATCATCATTTCTCCAGCTCCAGATATCTGCCTATATTTCCATTCTAGTCTTCCGGCTTCACCGCTTTTCAATACAAAGAGCAGTTCAAGCTTTATTTCCCTGAGACAGTGTAGTGCAAAGTTGTGAACTGCCTAATAACATCCAGGAGCAATTCCTGTTTGTTTCAGACCCTAAAGCAAGTGTTGAATTTAGCAAGAAACATACCATACCTTTTGATCCCCTAATTCCTCTCAAACTGTAGACTCTGCAACAAACTTACTTGCAACACTGATTTATTTGGATTTTTTGCCTGAATGTGTGTCATATACTTCTCCAGATTGATCTAATCAGTTTGAATTCTGGATTTAATATGAAGACAAGTTGTATTCCAGCTAAGGAAAAGATTAAGGTTCTTAATTATAAAATTGGAAATACCTACAAAAGAAATTGATATAAATAACAAAACAATCTTAAAATGTATGTTATCCTAGCTGTCACGTGGAAGGGTATTTCTCAACCAGTGAACCAAGGAGCTGCTGAATTAATGTATTCTTCCGAGTAGAGTATTTCTTCCTTTCAGTTACTCTTGAGGATTTTCTGCTGAATGTTGACAAAGTTTCAACCCATGTCTTAGGCATCCTCTTATTTCTCTACTGTTTGAGAGCCCTGGGAATATCATGGCCTTTCTTCTAGCTGCTTGCTGTCTATCAGAATGCAAAAGGAATGCTCATAAGCTTATTTGAGAATAAATCTCTTTAGGTACAAAGGAATCACGGAGTGCTGATTCCTGTATCTTGTTTGCCTTTTCTCTCAGGAAATCAGCTGAATTGCAGTGATAAAAAATGAATTACAGTAGTAAACCTACAATGTACCATTCTGTAAGCTACATATCATGAGACGTATTTGGCACAAGCAACCATTTTATTTCTGGTTTACTGGCATATTATAGAGGCTGCATATAATACATTAATAGACTTTTGGGGCTGGGTCAGTGTGTCACAGTCCTATTCAGGGAAGCACTTAAGCATCTGTATAGTATGAATCATGTGCTTACGTCCCACAGGTGCCAATGGAAATTAAGCAACTACTCCAGTGTTGTCTTGAACAGAGATTTATTCTTAAATCATGTTCCTAAAATAAAATGTTCTCCTTTGCTCTAGTCAAGACTGGAATAAACTAAAATGAAACACTTTTCATACAGGGTTTTGGTTGATTTTTTTGTTGTGCGTTTGAGTTTGGCTTCTCAAAGGTGCTTTTTTAGAATACCTCAAAGTTTCCTATTTATTAAATGACTTTGTCTACAATTGTGCAAATATTAAAGTTTACTTAAAGCCTCTGAGACACATAACTGTAGCAATTTATGCATAGATGGATCTGATAAGTTTTCACTGAAATATTGCCACCTTCATTTCTGAAGAACATTGACTACCAACACATAGCAAAGGTACTTCAATTAGTGTCACCCAGTGAAGACAAACCAGCTGTATACCTATGTGGCATAACAGCGTAGCCAAGGTCTCTAAGTCAGACACTCTTCAACACCTTGCACAACCTCTTACCACTTCTCTTTGCTTTAAAAACCTAAGGCTTCTGTAGTTCATCCCTAGTCTGTGCTCAAGCCTGTCTCCAAGTTTGTCCCATCTCCACTGTAAAATTAACTTGTGACGGCAGCCCAGCCAATCTGCTGTGAAACGTTAGGCCAAAGAGTATTTCTGCCTCTCCTTACCTTTCCAAACTTGCTCCTTTCATAGTGTGCAGGATGCAATCAGTGCTGCAGGACACACTCAGAGCTGCAGGACATGACCTCAGCAACAAAAACCTAGAAACAGCACCCCAACAATTCTCTAATCTTCACCTTATAGCTTTCTGTTTTCAGCTTCCTCTTTCTACCAATGCCTCTCTTTCTCTCCCTCTCCCCTTTCAAACTGACGGACCTTTTCCTATGAGGCTTCCATCAGTGAACTGGTTCTCTTGTTCTCAAGAAAAAAGCGGGACCAATTTGGCATTCTCCTGTCACATCACCTCCCAGTTTTAATGAAAAAACTTTTCAAGAACATAAAAATTAAAGGGAAATGAATTATGTTTCCAACCAGAAGCCAGAATTAATTCAAGATCTCTATTGGAGAACTAGGTGGTTCTTATTTCATTTCTAGGCTAACCAGGAGCCTGGGTCTCATTTCAGAACTGGTAATTTCTAATGCTGTTGGAAAAAAACAGACAGTCTGCTGTTCCCAGTCATCTTTATAATATTTTCCAGCACTGGAAATTGTTGACTAGCACGGCCTTTGAACAAAAGCATTCACTATGCTAAATTTAGACTACAGTCCTGTAGCAAGTGTGTTTTAAAAGAGCAATTTCTAGATCAGTACCAGTTTAACCACCGGCTAGATGAGAATAAGTCTTCTTTAGTAGTCTTGCAGAAAGTGTTCTCTTCTGGAAGGAAAGATATAGGTGATTTTTCCAGCTGGTACCTTTCATCTATACATGGAGTCAGAGGTTTAACTAGGAGGATATTCAAAGGAACAGCAGAAGCATCCACAGGAATATCTGCTGTAACATGACAGCTTCAGGACCTCAGAGGTCCCAGTTCTGCACAGTCTGTATGATGCGAGCATTGAGTGCCTTAGGTAAAAGCACAGGGAATAAAAAACAGTCAAACACAAAGATGTAGGCCCTAGTCTATGCGACTCAACTATAGACCGAGCGTTTTAGAAGAAAATAGTTCTGAGTAGTGTAGGCATATGCCTTGTCTTTCTATTTGGCCTCAGGGTCAAGCATTACTCACTGGAATTGAATGGTTTTACAGATGTAGAGGTTGACAGATTATAGACCACCAAATGAACAGATATACTTTCTGTATAACCCCAAGAAGGTGTCTGTCGAAAAGAAGACATTTGGATATGCATCTGAATTCAGCTAATTTTTAAAGAACTCCAGGTAGCTCATCACTCATACAAACTCCAAATTGCCTGCTACAGCTACATTTGCTCTCTCTATTAATGACAGAAGAAATTTACATAAACTAGTTTACCCTCTACATGCCAAATGTGGAATTCAGTGAAGGATGCAATTCAGATCTCCAGTGTCATTTGAAAGGGCCTAAAGCGTTGCTTCAGAAAATCATCGGTAGTGTGTCATACCTGCCAGTTCTGTCTGTTTATCTTGAATATTCTAAAGCACCTCAAATGGCTTTAGATGCCTAAGCCTAGGATACAGAGCTGAATTTTATGTGTCTCTTTAACAGTGAATTGAACTGCTCAGTAAATTCTATTGATGGTGTTGACTACATTGTCACTAAATAAAAAGGGAAATTGAATATCTATCTCACATCCAAGTGCTTTTTATGTATTTTGATCTCAATCTAAATGCCATTCCATTTATTTTTTGAAAGTGCCATGGCGTCTACATTATGTGAGGAAAGGAGGCACGTTGGATCTTGAACCCACATCACCAAAGGCTGAAAAATAAATTTGTGGGTGAAACAGATATACATAGGCAGCCAAGTGCTTTTAAGGAAATGAGATAATATTGGTCAATCCAGTGATCAGTAATAGTCATCAATGGTCCCAGCTTGATGTTAGTTTGCTTATTGGTAAGCAGCCCAGGGAACAATTTTAAGGAATGATTTGAAAGTTAAAGAGATGGCCTTGTGGATGTGGCATGACAGGCAGCATGAGAAGGAATATGAATACGTTCTTTCTGAAGTTGAACAAGTGACCATATTTTGACAGGTTGGGAAGTAAAGTATTTCCGTACTCGTAAGGTTGAGGTTTGAGTCGATTCCACTAAACTGAGCTACAAAAAGAAGTCTTAAAAAAATCATACGGTTTTCTAAAATGCATACATTCCAATCAGGCCTCTTCCATGGGATTTCTGGTATAAAACTGGTGATTATATTGGAATCTCAGAAACGACTTGTAGGACTCCCAAAACACAGGGAGGAGTCCCTCCCAGGGCTGGAATATTAAGTTGGCTGGAAGAATTGTTGGCTTTACAAAACATGCAGGACCATATTGTGATCATGATGAGATTTTCTTACATTTTTTAAAGATTTACATGAGAGCTCTGCAGGGATATGGGCCACTTATCAGATAACTCACAGAAAAATAACTTGTTTAGTGTGACAGGCTTTCTCTGAGGCTGCCAGATACATTCCACGAGCACATACAGTCTGACTTTTAAAAATGCCATTTCTTAAAACATCAGCAGCTGATAACTATGTAAAATGTCATTGCATTATGGAAAATATAGCTGTACATTTATTGGAATCATTTATTTCTACTCAGATCTATGTTTAAAACACAAAGAATCAAGTTTCATTTAATGCATTCACTGCATTCGTTGAGCTCTATGGAAAGATACAAAGTGAAACTAATTCTGACAAGTCAGTCTAATAGAATGAACTCTATCTAGAGTATACTTTATTCCAGTTCAGCTGTTAACAACCCTACCCTGCAGCCTCAGGTGTGAATTTTAATACTATGATGAATCTTTGTGGGAAAAGAAACTCCTTGACACTGAAGTTGTTTATACGCTTTCGGGATGTTAATGGTTCAGGTATGTATTCAACGCCTCCACAGTTCTGAATTATGAAATAATCACTGCAGATTACTGTAACTGTAACAGATTTCATCTATTCATGTAAATTCTTCTATAGGTTGTCAAGCAGGGTCATGTTGAATGCAATATATTTAAAGGAAATATCATAGCATGCTGGTAATCGTATATAGGAAGCTAACAGGTTTCCTTAACAAAGTCCCATCTTTCATGAACACCCAACACCAACAACTGAATTTTCTTGAAACAGATAATTTTTTTTGTTTTTATTTAGACACGAGTGGTGTGTCAGCACCAAAAAAAAACCTCTGCTGGGAGCCGATAAATCTGTTGACTGTTGAACAACCAAAACTCCTTCTCATTTCTCTTTCAAAATGGACTCTTGTGCATACGCTAAAACTGGATAGTTTATATCAGAAATAAATTTATAAATACATTTTCCTTTCATTCACAATGATTAGAAAGGTCCAGAAACTGAAATATTTCAGGTTTTTCTTCAGAACTTGTTGGAAAATTCAAGTAACAGCATTAATTCAGCAGTGGCTAATTGAACTGAGATTGTTTTGAAGCATTTCCAATTCAACGACTATTTTGCCAATTCCAAGAAAGGGTTAAGTGGATTTTTCCCTAGAGACCTACAATTCTAGCCTCCCCCTCCCTGTAAAACAGTCAAGTCACAGCTTCCATGCTCTCACTTGGAAAAGAGATTCATCTAGGTGGCTGCAATCCCTGAATCTGTAAAGTCCCAGACCTGTAGCTGCACTAAACTCTTAAATTTACAGTGAGGAGTCTGGTGGCCCCAAACCTGAATTTTCAGGCACAGAGTTAGCATTTACTTAGTCTTTCATCTTCTTTCATGATTTCACTGTCTTCAGGGATGTTCTTCCCTGAAAAGAGATGCAAGTGTTCAGTGAAATACTCGGTTTTGCCCAATTGCACCACCATTACTTTTTATGAAACTTCAAAAATGTATTCCCTGTACACCAGAGTTTTGTGAATAAGGAGGAAAAACAAAACCCGTAAATGAACACTACAGAATTTCAGATCCATGCAATACTTTGGAAGTGTGTGATTTTCATCTGATTGGACTAAATCCATTCTTGCGGGAAAATATAACTTCTCAGAAACTGGACCAGCTGCCTTTTGTTAATGCCAGTTTTCTTTATTGCCATCTTCAAAAATCGTGTTGACTTGGAATGGGAAAGTTGTCCTAACCAGTTTATAAAGTTGTTGCTGGGGGAAATAAAGATGAACTTTTCCATAATCCTGAAAGAAATGCTTCATACTCCTGAATGTTTCTGGATACCTGTAGGTCTAACCACTCAATGACTTGAGTATACAGCCTAATTAGGATTTAGGCAGGTTAAGTTATTGTGCATTCTCAATAATGTCTACATATTTGCGCTTATCCTGTTTCAGATGTGAGGCAATGCAAATCAGTTTAGAGAACTTCACAACTAATTTATAACCTCACAGCTGGGGGTGGGCTAATAATATACATTATTGTCCAGACAACAATTTGAATTAGGTGGCAGACAGTAATTAGCTGAACTATGATAATTCAATCTTGTATCCCATGTCCTGATAATATTATTTTGAATATTGAATGAACAACATATATGTATTTCCATTTTTCTCTTTCTTTCTTTCTCATGTAGTTGAATAAATTTAATTTTTTCCTTACCCTGTGTTACACACCTGAAAATATGAAGTGTTCCAGAGGCAGTGGTTTAATTGCTACTGGATCTAATCTCCGTACATACATAGGCTTTGCTCGAAACAAGACATGATGTGTATTACCTCCTTAATGAAGGTAAATTATACCTCAGAATGATAGCAGTTCTATTTTTGTTAAGTTTTAATTATTTTTTTTTTTGAGTTTTCCAAGGCTTTTGGGCATATTAATTAAAGTTTGCTGTCAGGCACGCCTTCTAAACAAAACACTACCTTATTTTCTTATCACATTTGGAAGTGAGTCATTTTTCCACTCCTTCTTTCTCCCCTACTCTACAGAAATAAACTTGTTATCACTTAAAAATACATGTTGTTTTCATGAGGTGACATAAGTGTTCCCAGATACATTCATGAAACTCCCTCCAAGCTGTTGGGGTTATCTTTATATCAAATATAGCAAATCTTTTTGTTTGAATCCAAGAGCTGTCAATTATCAGCAACTCTGAAAGTCCCAGAAAGAACCACTTGGCCATCTCTGGCTTGTGATCTTCTCTTCATCCTGCTATGTTCTCCACTATAACAATGAGTTTCTTTTCCCTCTCTGACCAACACACTCTCTCTTCAGTTTAACTGTTCTAAGTATGATTTTCTTCTTTTAGTACTTTAAGGAATTCAATCCTTTTTGAACCGTACTCCTGCTTTCTTTTTTTCATGACTACATCAGGCAGAACGCTTGTCATCACTTAACATTTCTTTCATTATTGAGTCCAGCCTGTACTACTGACAAAATGTGAACTGCTTCCTCAATAGCATTCATGCCAGGCTTCATTGCCCACTCATTAAGTCTGCAATCAGCACACATAAACCTGTGCCCCTGCATGTGCAACTGGAATCCCTAGACAGAGCAAATAAAATTATCATTATAGCCCTAAGCTGATTCTTTTAAAATTCCTGTCGTGAAATAAATAGAGCTCTTCAATAACTGGACAGATTTGGAGTAGAGTCTTCAAGAATGTTTCTTCAGTCACTTTAGTGCTATGTGCAAGTTCCTAATCACATCTGACAATGAAAGTATAAACACTTGTGCTAGGATTTCTGCAACAGACATCAATAGCTGAGTTTGCAAATGTCAATAGACAGAAATAAGCACTTCCAGGGTGTGATACACTTGACCTATTTTTGACATCTGTTTTAATATGTGATGAAATACACCTCTGCTAACTAACTCTGCTGTCTGCAAAGAGAGTCTCAGGTGACCAGCCACAGATTTTGATTCCTAGATTTTGTCAGTTGTATCATATACCTACTTCTACTCTGCATGAATAATTTGAATCCTTATACTCAAAACATATAAAGGCAACATCAAATAAACTATCATTTTAAGCCATATTAAGAAGAGATCAAAGCATTGGAATTTACGAAGAACAGATAGGAATCAATAATATTAATGAATTAGTGGTATCAGCCCAGTGTAAGATCCAGAGCTTGAACAAAGCTTCAGAATGGTCAGCCAAGTCATTAGAAAGTTGGTAGTTTTTCAACCAGAACAATGTTTCCTGGATTTATTCAGAACATCCATTATATTAAACCAGTGAATAACACAGTCATCTTTTACCATATCAAAGCAAAAAATTTCTTCCCTACAAGTCTGTTTTCATTTGACATATAGAAGATTCCTTTCAGAACTCGATTGATTAGTCTAATGGCAAAAAATGAATGGTTTGGATGAACAATTCCTGTCTTCTATTCCCAAACAATGATTTATTTATTTGTGCGCAGGTGAAATTATAAGGTCTGAGTTGAATATTTATATGGCATAAGGCTTTTACAAATACCTTCTTGGCAGATAGGATTCACACAAAACATTTATTTGAATTAAGCCATCAGACTAGTCACTGGCCAAGTTTAAATTACATATTGCATTGTCATTTCTCTAGATCTGATACTGGTAATATAAAACTGATGGACTATAACAGATGACCTATTTTGATTTCCTTCTTTCTGATCAAACATGCTTTTCTAATTACAGTTTCCACCAAAGCTTGTATTCTAATATATCCACATTCAGTCATAAGAACTATAAAATATTTTGTTAATTAAAAAAAAAACCCAACAGTTTAAAAGTGCTTGTACACTTCAATTTAACATAAATCTAGAAGTGTTGCATGAGATAGAATGAATGTCATGGCTCATTAACTTGGGCTGATAATGCTTGCAGGACTATAAAGTTTTGTCTTAACCAATAAAAAAATGCCTCAATTTGTTAGACTTCCAACATAGTCATGAACTTTCCGTGCAGATTTATATTTCCTATTTAATGTAGGATTAGATAGCCCATTTCCACTAGCAAGGTCTTTAAAGATTCCACTGGGACATGCTCTTAGAATTTAAGGCCCTAGTTTGCCAGCGCATGAGAGCATGAATAAAGCCTGGTCAATGTTTGAAGAGTTAGATGATCGGTTTAAATAGGTTTTGTATCCAACATATTTAAAACAATGACACACACAAAAAAAGATTCTTTACAGTGATAAAACCCAAAGATTTATTCCTGCAAGCTAAATGTGGGTTAAACTGGGTTAAGTGCATCTGTATTAGGAATTTCCTCCTTTTGTCTACAAAGGTTTGAAGCTGGCAGTGTTTTAATGAGCTTTATTTAGTCATATAAGCACTTTCAGTCATGTAGAAATGTCAAATTCCCAGTATTGAGTGCAATGATTGACAGTGCATTTGTGCAGTATTAGACACAAAAGGCGGAGTTTGGGCTTGGTGATTTTTATGACTGGTAAGAATTATCATGCTAAAAGAGTACTTTTACAGCAAAGCTTGTGAATGTGTCTCAATATTTCAGCATTCACAATGAAGTTTATCATCTCCAATATCTTCCAGTGGTTTCTTCTGGAAAGGTCAGCACAAAAATATTATGCTGGTTAAAGATATAAGACTTTGTGGCTAAAGTTATGAGTTTCCCTAATACAGCATTCTTTCTTCACCACATTAAATGGATGAAAAATTCATTTGTATTTCACAAGTTTAAGAGTTCAAATAGACCTAACATACTGATATACTTTTCGTTATCATTACTATTTAATGACCTCAGGGCTTAGTTGGACTGCACTTGTTAGCACTTCAAGTTCAGGGACTATTTTTGTTCACCATATGATTTTTAGTTGAATCTCCTTTTCATGAAATGGGAACTCTCTACCTTAAAAAAAATCAGTGGGAACCAAGAAATAATTCCAGAAGCAAGGCAATTTTATCTTAGTTTCAGAATATGGACATAAGCATTCAAATGTTATCTTCGGGTTCAGCTAGTTCTGGTCTCTACGGAGCAAAGCCAACATAACAGAACTTCACTTTGAAAGAGTTTACTTGGTCCATACCAAGTACTGAAGCCAAACTTGCTTAGTAGCATCAGCTAATTAATGCCAGAGGATTTTCCTCTTCTACAGAATTCCTGTTCATCATCCTTGCCTGCATGTGAAGGCTTTCTGGCCAGGCACTGTTGTAGGAAAGCCAACATCTATATGAGCATTACTTACTTATGTCAGGAAGGATGTCAGGGAAATACTGGAAAATGCTTGCACATCTCATAAATGCAGGATCATATTTATTTCCTTAAACTTTTTACAATATGTATCCTCCAGCACTTTTCAGTTGCTTGTGCTTCTTGATAATACTTGATCACCTACTACTAATATTTTAAAATTTTATGATTATTTGGCGATGGACTTGTTTAATTCCTGTCTGTACTGGGCCTGGCTGGGATGGAGTTAACATTCTTCATAGGAGCCAGTATGGTGTTGTGCTTTGCATTTTTGGCTAAAACAGTGTTGATACAGGAATGTTTTGGCTATTGCTGAACAGTGCTTTCACAGCACCAAGGCCTTCTCTCCAACCACTCCCATCATGGCCAGTATACTGGTGGTGGGTAAGAGGTTGGGAGGGGACATAGCCGGGACAGCTGACCCAAACTGACCAAAGGGATGTTCCATACCATATGAAATTTTGCTCAGCAATAAAAGCTGAGCAAAAGGGGAGGTAAGAGCGTTCGTGGTTATGACATTTATCTTCCCAAGAAACTGCTATGCCTACTAAGGCCCTGCTCTCCAGGAAGTGGCTGGACATCTGCCTACTGATGGGAAATAGTGAATAAATTCCCTTTTTGCTTTGTTTCCACACACAGTTTTGCATTTCTTATTAAACTGTCTTTATCTCAAACCACAAGCTTTTCTGTCTTATTTTCTTCCCTGTCCACTTGAGGAGGGGGAGTGAGACAGTGTCTCGGTGGGGACCTAGCAGACAGCCAAGGTCAACCCACCACACTGTCAATTAGGTGGAGCAAAGTAACACCCAGTTAAGTGGAGGATTCATCTAAAAAAATTACTTTGCTGACGCCAGCACAGTCATAGGCAGTGTTCCCTCTGACTGCCTGGTTTAACTTGCGGATAATTGTGTTTTTCAAGACAGAATAAAGAATATATTCTCTCTGGTAAGGTTCTCCCCTTTCTCTTTAAACTCTTATTTTAAACCTTTTGTAAACATTTCTGTTTAATTCCAGAAGGTCCCTTCCACTTTGTTAGCATGTATTCCCTCTTAGGTAAGATGCCAGCTAAGCTGTAACCTCCATTTCCCCCAAGAGTTCCTTTAATACTGTTAGAATGACTTTCTGTGACATATGAAACCTTTTTATGTCTGAAACACAATAACTTCAAAATGTGCATAAAAAATGTTCATTTGCCTTTTAGTTACTTGTTTTGTGATGAAGTCTGAAAGTTTTCATTTATCATCTGTAGAGTCAAAAAATATGCGTACTAGAGGAGCAGAAAAATAGTTTTAAATTTATTGTTTATCTAATTTTCATTTGCTTGCTAATTCTAGCACATATTTATGAATATGTGCAAGAAAATATGAATGCTGACTAAAAGCATAAAGGTCTGGTCATCATCCCATGAATAAAGCTTCTACCCTAATATTAAGGACAAATCAGCAACTTATGTGAAGTTCAATATTTAGTATCTAATATTGATATTCTGTATTCAGGCAAAAATGTGTATTTGTTTGTAAATACTTATATGTCTTATTGGCCAGGTCAGCTCAATATCATCTATGCATTCTTGGTATCATCTTGCCACTTTTCAACAGTGTAACTGACTCAGCCCTGATTTTTTTGAGAAAATTCCACAAAACTGGTAGAACATCGTGTATTTCAGAGGAAAGGGAGCTGAAGAGAAAGCAAGAAAATAAGGCCCACTTCCATGTGTGTTTAGAACACCTGACAGTTTCAGTGCTGTAGTCATTCATATGTCAATTAGTCATTTGCTGGCAAATAGAGATGCTTTTCAGCAACATGATGGTACTCTTCAGAACTCTGAATCTGTGCCAATATATGAAAATGACAACACCCTAATGGCTTGTTTTAGTGTTAAAACATGGGTAGTAGAGGTAAAACATAGAAATGAAAGAATAAAAGAGGGTTTATTCCTTTCTTCCCTCAGTCCCCAAGGCTGCCACTCCAACATCATGAAGATGAGGGTGGAGAAGCTGCAAGAGACAAAGAAAGAAGAGAGAAATAAGAAAGATACTAGCAAGACAGAAAGTCTGAAATGCTTCACCAGATCAACTCCAAAGTCCTTGAGGAAGTTGCAAGCCTCAGGGGACCAATTAATTTCAATTAAATAAAAAAATAAAAAACCAAAACCAACAACAAACAAAACAGCAAAATCTGTCTTAAGAAGATCACAGTTCTCAAACTAGGGGTAAGAGAATGGAGAGAAAAGAAGAGGGGGCACATTGCCAGGCAGATTCCCACAAGAAGCACTGTCTGTTAGAGTCAAGGGGAAGAATCTGTTGTAGAAGTCATTTTGATTAGGGGCAGAGATGGACCGCACAAGCAGAAGCAGTAGATGATAGGGGCTATAGTTCCTGGGAGCCATAGAGCCAAAACCGTTATTACTGTGTCCTATCCCAAGGCCTCCCATTGAGAAGCAAAGAAAAACTATTTTGAGAACCACTGATCTATCTGGAAAAAAATTTCTGTTGATGCTGTCTGAAGAATAATCTCTCCAGTACCCCCTGTTGTAGCCTCCAGAGAACTTGTTGGGTGGTGAAACTGGGTGGCCCAGAGCCCAATAGATTACTGAAAGCCTAGAGAAGAAGATTATATTTTCTATGGCCTGTGCCAAAAACTATCAAACATGATGTGAACAAGTAACCTCACCTATCAGGCATCATTCTCATCCCAGCCAGACCTACACCATCAAACAAAAATTCTCTCGTCTTGTCATAATTAGCTATCAGACTCAGTACACCCGTTCCCTAACCTCATGGTTTTCCCCCAAGCTCAGGTTTTCCTTATTCACCTGTGATAAATCCAGTCTTCCTTGTCTGCTTACATTGTCTGCTCTTACAGCTGGGTATTTCTGGGTACTTCCTTAAGCCACATGTCACAGTGTAAAAGCACTATAGTAGTCACTCTCTATGGTGCCTCAGAGAACAGATTCTATAGCCAAATAGCTCTTATTCATGGCAAAAGCAGTACTAAGCTGAAGCTCTGAACACCTTGAGGTCAAAATCATTTCCAGAGAAGCATATTAATCTGTCTATAACCAATTTGCACAGCGACAGAGTGTACCATATTCAGTGATTCATTCAAGCTTCCTATGTTCCCCGTCCATCCTTACACAGGGCTTAAAGACAGGCAAAGCTTTGACAATTTCCGCTACTGGGTGAGTGTTATCCAAAATGTACAACATAAATCAGGGCAGGGGTTGAATAGTTGATTGTCTCTGTTCTAAATATTATCCTTTCAGCGGTACAGAAAAGGACTCCAAGCCCTGATGGACTCTTCAGCCATGATTGTTGCAGAGACACACTTCTTTTGAGGAAACCAGAATGCTTTCATTAACTAGCCAGTCTCTGAAGCTGAATCTTTATCAAATTTCTGAAGTTACATAATATCCCTTTCTGCTACTAAAAAAAGAAATGTGAATGAAGTTTTTGTACTTTTCTTGGTGGTTAGACCAATATCCCAGGAAACACAAAGGTTGAGTGTATGTACCATCTGAACTGCATTCAGGAAACCATCACCATTTAAGGCCATACTTTTCCCAAGTTAGTCAGAACCCTTTTACTGCCATTAGTGAGAGGAAAATTGGATGAGGGCTGGTTATGGAGTGGTATAAAGCACAATGAGTTTAATTGTGTATTTTGTAACTCCTCATATAAGCGAGGGGAGAACAAAAGTGGCTTTAAGTTACTTTGATGCTTTTTGTACCCTATACCCTACCAGAGAGCTGAGTAGTTGGTAATGAGCTAGAATGAAGAAGAAGCAGTTGTGTGCAAGGATAAAGTTAATCCAGGGGTTTCTTGACTGGAGATGCTCTTAGTTTCAGTCAAAAGGAAGTAACACAGTTGTGTTAATGCAGTGTGTGTATGTGTGTGTGTGTGTGCGTATGTAGAAGGGCAAGGTTTTAATTTAAAATATTGCAGTGGATTTAATTGAAAATATTTTTTTTTCAGATATTTATTTCTAAATTTGGTGGATGAAAATACCTAAGAGATTCCATGGAAAGTTAATAAAACCTATCAACACATCAAGGTTTGTAAAGTATTTATTATACTATTCATAAAGTATGTTTTATACTCACATTTTCAGAATTCTTAAAATGACTCCCTCTCTAATTTTAGGACGTCAGTGACTGTTGGCTTGCATGAAGAACTGCAGTAGAGACCCAGTATATCATCTCTGAAGGAAGGGAAAATCTAGAGGAGAAAACAGATGGTTGAGAGAAACAGAGATTCAAAGAGAAGTTTAATTTTCAGTATGAAGCAGAAAATTCAGTTCAACTATACAGTTTGCTAAAGTTAATCTTGGCTAATAGCTAATATATAAATTACAAGCTCCAGTAGATTACTGTTAGGATAGCATGATTTTATAGCTCTGTAATTTCCCACTGAATCGGTCAGTAGATTTTAGTGTAGCAGACCTCCCAAGAGTGGCATGTTAGGAAAGTAAGCCTGATGCTGTAGATCTGTGTCTACACTGCAAGTCCAACCATGTCCTAAACCTGCTGGGCTCCCTAACACTAGCTGAGGCAATCCAGAGTACTGATCAGAGATTAAAACACAAGAACAAAATGCAAATTAGCACAGTATTTTGTATCTTTCCTGTTAGCTCCTGAAGAAGCAAAAGGATATAGCAAACATAGCAATAACACAAAATCAGACAGGCAAAAATACAACATCACAAAGAAGTGTGAAGGGAGATGTAAATGTAATTGTAAATGCTAATGGTTTTTAGCTGTGATTTGGAGCTCAAGTTTTCTAATCTGTCATCACTGGTGCTGTAAGCCATTGAGATTTGGTCCATTACACAACTCTCCCCCGAGATGTGGAATACTTTTCTCCCCTTATCATTTTGCTTTCAGCAGAACACATTATGAAACCCACAGCTGTGAATTGTAAAGACAAAGTATTAGGTACAGTGATAAGAGTCTAAAGTGATAATAACCAAGGAGAAAAATTTGTCAATAAAGGCAGCCCTAACTGCATGGAAACTAAATTACACCTATTGTGACAGTATCTAAATGCCTGGATTTCTCTCCATTTCCTGCAGAGAGGGGAGACAGGGAAAACCAGAGTGCTTTATACGGCCATGCAGATGAAAGGATTACATTTCATATTGTCAAATGTATGAATGCAGATTATTAGCTTCTAAAAGTAGTTGTTACAGTCAGTGGGAAGAAAAGGAAGGAAAATGAAAGATCAAAAGAATAAACAATACCACTGCCTGAGCATAACCATGCTTATCCTGTTCTTGGTGAAGTACCGTAACTCTGAACATTTACAAGTTTTTACCAAAGTAAATCATGCAAGCTTCTCTACCCCAACAAGAAGACTGATTGTCCTGCTCGTCATAAGGGATTAGGTAATTTCCTAGATTTGTTCTAGACCTCATTAAATAACGGGGAAGAGCGCAGTCTACCCTGTTTATATGATTTGCAGGAATACATATTGTGCTAGTTGGTGCTAATGGGGGTTGGTGGTGGTTATAGTTTACCCCTGCACACTAGCTCCTGAACACCATTATAAGTGGAGTAACTAACTCATCTTTTTCTGTTTGTTTTCCAGGCAGTTTTTAATTTTGAGTGTGGGAAAGATTTGATTTCAAAAGGCAAAACACCTGAAAATCAAAGTAGTTTGAAGATGAACTTCCAATAAACACTACAAAAATGCTGGAGCTGAATCATCATGAAAAAGAATACATATATGTTGTATATGCACAGAAATATCTTTCAGGATCTGCCCAAGAACTCTTGTAGGACCTCTGGATTTGAAGGCGGCAGAAAACTTCCTCTTACCAACCTGAAACAGTCTGTAAAGAAGAATGACAAGATAACAAAAATTTTTTATTTAATTTCCCGGCATATGCTTCAGGAATAGCAAAGCACGTTGAGGTCAAGCAAATGTACGCTACTGGCGGAGGCCAAACTTATTTGTGTGTTGCTCCTGCAGTCTCCTTTGGCAAAAACAGAGCAATCACAGGTCAAACAGTGAGCTTCTGCCTTCCAGGCAGAGGGCTTGAGTTTATGGCCTGCCCAACAACCCAACTATTGAAAAAGTTAAAAAACCCCAGGAGGGACAGCTGAACCCCTCTAGGCATAAGAGATCACTTGTATGGGTTGCCCATGAAACAAGCAAGTTTATAGATCTTAAGGGTGACACATCATTTAAGCCTTCAGAATAGATCTGTAATGAATCTCTAAACTAGGCTGAATTTCATTTTATGTCTTCCTGATACCTACCATCATACACATAGATTTTCCTTCCAGCCATTAATATTTTGCCCCTTTCAAGTCAGAAGCCCTGATACACGGCATGTCTAATAACTGGGAGATTATTATAAAGAGATATTTGATGACTGATCTTCTGCAAAATATTCCCTAAAGATTGACCTGAACTATGACATATTGCAGTCGTCTGTTCCCCCTCAAATTCCTCCTTCAGACACTTCTGCTATGAATTGTTGGGAAATTCCCAGCCGGCAATGAACATTAGTGGTTATGTCAGTAGGTTTATGTATATCACAATTTATAAATACTAGTCTTCTCAAAACTGTTTATTTGGCTGTACATGTAACATATGTTAAGTGTGTGATTTCAGCTATTTGAAAGTTTAAGCTATTTAGAAATCCAGGCTCTTTCTAACCCAGGGAGAACAAAATGGACATCCCAAGGATTGATTCATCTTGACATAGGAGAGGACTACGAGGTGGGTGGGAACAAGCATCTTCTGGCAGTAGCTTTTCCTCTGTTGTTTATGAAGGTAGACTAAAGACTACAGCACTGAAGGACCCAGCACAGAAAGCAATGTTGTGTGGGATGAATCACATTTCACCTGTACGTGTCAAGTTAACACTTCAGGTACCAGCAGCTTAATCTTCACTATCTATTGATAAGAAAGGAAAATACGGCTCATTAAACTGAAGTAAAGGAAACTGAAGTAAAGAGGGTAAGCAGTTTCCATAGCAGTTTCTATATTCTATAATATAGAAAACCTCTGATCTAGGAATTGCGCATCCCATTTCTTAAGACCTTAGATAACATATTGAGGTTTCCCCTATCATTCCTAACATCAGTGCTTACTAGATCTTATAAATATGCTTTATATTATATGCTTTCTAATTATATACATATATTTTGTTCAGATATAAACTCAAAAGAGAAGCTGACCATATATATCAGCATATTACATTGACACCAAATCTCACATAGTACGGTACTGAGCCAAGTCAAGGGCCTTGTGGGGAAAAAAAAAAAAAAAAAAAAAAGATGAAGGTCAATTCCAGATTCCAAAGAATAAAAGACAGTGTAACTGTAGATTCCCAAAATGAGTAACTGAAACACCATTTTGACTGGGATTGCTCTGCCTTGCAAATGAACTCAAGTGATACATTCCTTATTCCTATTATGTCTTCTTGGAAAATATTTGTTCTAATTTAATTAATTCAGCAGAGTGCACTAATGGCTGCAAAAAAGAGGCTGAGAAAATTATAGAACCAAATCAGAAGTATGGAAGAAGAGTGGAAGAGAGAATTTTTCCAACACAGAAGGCATTAAATGAAGCATTTGAAACTTTTACAAGTAAAAACTTCAGTTGAGGATCTAGTCCAGTATTAACTGGCATAACTGCACTGAAATCGAGGTAGCTAAGCCAATTTGCATCAGCTGAGGACCTGGACCAGTATCCTTCTGTGAAGTAATATTCTTTCTGTTTTCCAAAAAACGTTACTATGAGTGTGTGAGATTTTGCAGGTGGATCAGTCTTTTAGTGTGCAGTACTAGTTACATGATATGAATCTGAAATATCCTTACCATATTTACTTATCTTGGTGTTGGTCCATCTGGAGTTTTATTTCACCAAAAGCAGCAAAGCTGAGCAGTTGTTGATTCATTTTTTAATTTATTTTTTAAGTTTTCCTAATGTCTTTTGTTGCTCAGTCTCTTAATTTTTGCACATACTTGAGTGTTATGATTTAATTTACTTTTGAAACTCTCTGAATTCATTTCCATCAATCTAGCCACCTAGGAGTGATTCCAGCTGCCCTTTATTATTTTTTGCTGCTACTTTTACCCTTTCTCCAAAAACCTGCTGCTTCTCTACTGCTGTTCATCCTGGACGTAACATCGGCTGTTGCCAAATGGAGAAACTCTATCACCTTACCAACTGAATACCTGTCCATAAGGATGTGCTTGGTGTTCCACAGCTGTTCTGTGAAATATTTTAACCAAAGATAAGTCAGCACTATAATCATATGAGATCTTTGTTTACACTTTGGAATACATGTTCTTTCTTGTTTCAACTCCCAGGCAAACAGATTGTATCTGCACTGAGTGAAAGTTTAACGACTGATAAACCTTGGCAATAGCACTTTTACCCTGAGTCATGTGTTAAAAAAAACAGCTATTGACATTTTATTTTGAAGAGCTAAGGCACCCAAAAGTTTTACTGGCAATGGCTAAGTTGTTGAATATTCCATTTGGAACCAGAAAATAAGACCTGTATTTTGGACAAGAAAAAGGATCAGAGGAGACATGTCTGCACATGCAAACACACACGTGCAGCGTCAAAGTCTCTGTTTACCTTCATGTCTCTGCAGGGAGTAGCCTCAAAACTCATCCCAAGACCATTCAATAAATACAGTTAATTAAAACTTCTTTTAGAGCCAAGGTTTCAAACTATGCTAATTTGTAGTAATATTTATCACACTGAGTTCTCTTCAGGGATGCCAGATGGATATGCTTTAGCACACATGGAACTGCTCAGACGAAATATCTTCTCCAAAAGGTAAGAATTTGACTGTATTCTTAGACTGATGAGACAATAGAAGACTCCGTCTGTCTTGGAGATGACTGAACTAGTCTGGAAATATACTTCTGAAACAGCACAACAGAGAGCAAAGAACACGTATGGTACAAGGCTGATTAATGAACATTTGCTCTTGGATTGTACAGTTTGTGCTTTCACTCAAATATCTCAAAGTGCTGTATAAAATCTGAATTTTTACAATGTATTTCAGCATACTGTGTCTGCAATATGTCACATGTACAGATGCTAAACCACTCTGGAATTTGTTTGTCAGAGAAGCCTCGGAGCTGGATTGCAATGATGAAATGGAAGTGCAATTGCAATTGGAAAATGTAGACTGATCACGAAAGTGCAGTTGAATAGTGAGAAAAGACTTCATCAAGCCAGATGCAGGATATGAGGGCCACCACAAAGTCACTTGAAAGGTGATGGAGAAAGCAGACATTCCTGAGGAACGACTCATCCTATATACATGTAGGACATATATATATAGCTAGGATATGTATAGGATAGTCAGCTGAATCATTATCTTACAGTAATGACCTCTGTCCATTTTCGGTGAAAGGAGTCTCAGGTGGTCAGATCTGCTGTAGACACCTACACAAGATATACCTAAAAACATGTTAGATAAGACCCACAACACATCACTCCATTCCATTACTTACAACAAGACCAATGCCAGCTACAGCATTGGTTATGCATTTATGGCTGCAAAACTTTTTAATGAGTTGCTTTCAGAGAGAAAAAGTCTTCCTGTTGTCATCTACTGACAGAGGTTTACTTTAGCTCAAGAAAATTTATTAGGAAGGCCCTTTGTGAAAACCTGACTTCAAAGCAGATGATGAAATTTTTACCCTATGCAATGAGAGCAAGATTTTGTTCCTAGGTTCTAGCCCTGAAAATGTGGTACAAATGATGAAGGCTGAAAGGGCGGACTCTTTGCCTATCTTTCATCCATGGCAAGTCATTCCGTATTTGTGTGTCTGCTTTGCCATTACAAAAGCTGAAATTATTTTTCTCCTGTGGCTGATTTTGCAGTTTTTTGGATGTTGGTATTCATAGTTCAGGAACACTTCCAGAAAATAGCTAAAATGTGACTGCAATATAACCTTGCTCTACAGCATTATTCCAAATATATCACTTATCTCATAAATCCTTCAATTTAAATAGAAGTGTTAATTAATACTAGAGGAACTCTGTGCAAAGTAGTGTGGATAGTGAAATACTATCTCTTTTCTCAGGATCTGGAAAAGCACAATGAAACGTCTTTGTTCTTTTCCAATTGTATTAGAATCAAAATGTCATACTCTACATAATCATTTAAACAGAAACATTAGAACAGTTGGGCATTGTAACTACAGAGAAGGATCTGAAGGGGGTCAGTTCCAGACAGCAGATGCTCGTCTTTTAAAGTTATGATGTGTTTGGATTAAACGTGTCCTCCAGAAGTGGTTGGAGAAGATTTTCTCCTGATGAAAACTATCATCCATTTACCTTTATTCACAAAAAGTGTTTTGTACAGGAAGGATTTAATCCATTTCTAAAAGGTAGTTGACAATAATTAGGAAGTGAGGAATTGATTACAAAGTCTGAGGTACCTGGTTAATTATTAGATTGACCCAAAAAGTCCTGGCAGGATTCTGATTCAAATAGTATCTAACATCTGGCAAGATTCTGATTCCTTAGTATCTAACACCAAATCTGAAGCCTTTGTGCCTTATTCTTGTAAGAGTGTACTGGTATATAATGACCCCTGTGCTCTAAGAATAACACCATCTCTGGCAGAACAAATTCCTGAGCAGCCAACTCCACTTTTGATTTGGTTCAGAGTGAAAAACACAGTGGTTTTTTTCCCTTTTTTACAAGCAAGAAAAAGAAAATAGCTTTGAGAGCACTCTTCTGAGGTCTAATATTGCATTATATGTCCAATATGTATGCAAAGACCTTCTGGGAGAGAACAATATGTTCTTAAGCTTTGTACAAGACTGGGCACATGGTCAACACCCAGCTGAGAATCAGAAAGAGCAGAAACTTCCTGCGCTTGCTGCTGTACTTTGTGCAGGCAATGACACAGCATATTTAGCAGAGGCTCTAGTGAAAGAATGGGGCAGAAGTCACTTGCCTGAAAATTACCTGGGCTTTCCTCTGCTTTGAGAGCCTGGTACGCAGGGAACCTGCTATAGGTGCACCAATTTTGCTTTCCACAGTAATGTCTCTGTTCAAACGGCTGGAGTGATGGGAGTGGCTATGGTGAGCAAGCAACTGATTTATCCAGCTGTAACACGGGCTCTGGAGGTGCCTTGCTTCTGAATACCCAGAAAGCTGAAGCAGAAGAGGTGAAAAGAGGGTCATGGAACAGGCAGTGAGCAGCAAGACTAAAGAAGGGAAAAGCACAAGGAGAAAACCTTCATGACAAACAGAGATAGGCTTTGTCACCTAAGGATCCTCACAACAGGACTGCGATGGAATTTTTTTCTGTTATCAACTAGTGTCTCATAAAAAACGTTTGTAACCCTTGGTCAGCAAAATCTTCCTTGTAGGAGCTATTTTTTCTGTGACAGTCTCCCAGATCTTAACCCAACACAATGCTACTATTTTAGTGAGAGGAGAAAGAGTAATATTAAAAAAGCGGTAAAAATGAAGGTGGAAACAACAGACTGAGAGATTTTTCATTCTTTGATGTTTTGAAAGAAAGGAAATTAGAAGATGTGAGTGTGCTTCTTGTTAGACAAACTCAGGAAGCAATAGAATAATTTTATTTAGCCTGACAAAAGTATTGGGAAAAAATGGGATCAAATTTTGTTTACCACAAAGCAGTATCTACAGCAAAAAGAATGCAATAATACATCTCCTTACTCAAATGCAATTGGAACACATAGAAAAAGAAAACTGAGTGAAGCCAGAAAATGAAACGAAACAATTTTTTTTTTATAAGTTGTTTTGAAAGACTAGCTTAATTTCCATTTCCTAAACCTTTTGGTTTTTTTCATTTAATGCTTGCCGCAATGCGTATATTTCTCTTTTAGAACAGAGGCTTTTGACCACTTAAGCAAAACTGATTATACTGACCTGCTGATGCTAAGGATTCTTTTAGGCAGACTGGCTTGAAAACAAAGCTTCTGTTTTTTCACAGATTTTAGATTGTAAAATGTGTTTCTATTCTGATGGAGAAGGAAAGCAAGTCAAACCTGGCAAAGCTTTTTCAGAGGTGGGGGAAGGGAGGCAAGGAGAGTGGGAGGTAGAGGAAAAAGAGAGGCCCAGAGAAGAGTTGCCAGCAACGTGGAGGATAAGGTTCTCATCTGGCATGAGAAGAACGGAGCCTCATGTTCCTCTTCTGAATCGGGCAGATTGCCCTGAGTGCTGGCCTATTTGGGTTTGGCATTCCTACCTTATAATTAAATCCTGAACCCAAGAAGTTTGTTCAAGAAAAGTTTTGTCACTTCAGAGTAAGAGACAGACCAAATTATTTACTGCCAGAATTTCTGTTTGGGGGATAATAATCTTTGTTTCAAGCTGTGTTGAAAATCAAGGTATTAGCCTTTAAACATTAGGATAATCAATACTGATATTTCATAGTGGGGACAGGTAGAGGACAGGAAAGAAAGAAGTATTCAAACATTAGGAGTATAACTGAAGATTTCTTCAATGGAGAGGTTTACTTAATATCAGCTGCATAAATTCTGTTTGTAGTTGCTTGGACAAACATGCATTTTTTGTGAGAAATGTGTATTTTGCACTCTGAAGTGCTTATTTCTCCCCACTGAACCTACACAACTTGTTCAGGTGAAGACATGTACCTACCAGGCATTGAAACCTGGTGAGGTGCATCCCATACTTAATTACCTTCTACTCCCTGCATAGTCAGTGATGACTCTTCTGAAAGTCAATTTAAAAAGAAAACCTAATTTGGATATTCAGGATTACCTTTTGGAGGAGGATAGTCTTCTCTGTGGGTAATACACACAATCGAGGAAGACTTTTGCTAAGTTAAATTTAGACTTTCAGTAGCTTAAATTTAGATCTCTAAAAAAGAAAAAAAAAAGAAAAAGACTGCAATACCTTGCACATGTTCAAAACCATACATTTAAACAGTCATTGATTATACCACTTTGACTGTCTGACTAAAGCTTGTAACAATCTGAAATCAATTTAGCTAAATTATTGAGAACGATGCTAAAGGTGGATGGTGAATACTCTCGTCAGTGTCTTTTTTGAGCAACTTTTACTGTTCACCCAAAATAACCCCACATGAAACGAACTTAGCAGACCACCACCTTCAAGATGTATGCAAGTAGTACATTAATTTTACAAGTAGTTATTCAGAGGGAGAGAGAAACAGACCAAATGATTTATTTCAATGCATAGTCCGGGGCAAATCCAAGTCTGAAACACATACATCCTGACACCCAGTACTTTGTTTTTACCATACATCTATCCTTTCCCTCTGTATTACTTTACAACATGCATAGCTGGGCTCCCAGCTGGAGTTAAAGCTGCAATGAAATGCATGTTTGTTATAGCCGGAATGTAAAGCAATCCCTGTCGCTAAAGCTACACAAAGATTTCTGTGAGACCTCTTTCAGTTCCCTGTACCTCTCTGTTTTAATTTTTCCATCTGGAATAGCTTGTTTCTTCTCAGTCCAAGCAGTAGTCCCAAATGATTTTTTCCCTACCAAATCCAACCTTCAAAAATAAGGGATGGATGAAAAATTGTGTATTTTGCATTATTAGAAAAGTTTACCACTGAATTTTAAATACATCATGACTGCAGGAGTTGGATGGTAGATACTTCAAATGTTATAGGAAGGTCAGAGACTTGCTGGAAAACAAGTGCAAACTGAATCATATGTCAAGGCTTTAAGGACATATATAATACCTTTTGTATGAATGTAGTAGATTTTGCACAGTAGCTTTTAGATCACAAAACCACAGAATCATAAAATGGAAGCCATGATAAAAAGTCTCTCCGTCTTTCTTATGAGTCTTCTTTATAGATTGAAAGCGTGTGGTAAGGTGTCCTCAGAGCCGCCTTTTCTTCAGGCTGAACAGCCCCAACTTTCTCAGCCTTTCCTCATAGGAGAGGTGCTCCAGCCCTCTGGTCATTTTCATCACCTTCTCTGGACTCACTCCAAGAGGTCCATGTCTTTCCTGTGCTGAGGACTCCAGACCTGGACACAGTACTCCAAGTGGGGTCTCACCAGAGTGGAGTAGAGGGGCAGAATCACCTCCCTCGCCCTGCTGGCCACGCTGCTGGGGATGCAGCCCAGGATGTGGTTGGCTTTCTGGGCTGCAAGTACTCATTGCCAGCTCATGTTCAGTTTTTTGTCCACCAGTGCTCCCAGGTGCTTCTCGGCAGGGCTGGTCTCAATTCCTTCATCTCCCAGCCTGTATTGATACCTGTATTGATGTCCTCAAACCTGTCAAGGTCAAAAGATAGCAACCAGTCACACCAGGGGATTTCAGACATTGCAGAGCCGTTTCTTCATAACCAAGCTTCAGGAAAGTAAACACCTTTTTTTCCTTGTGGAAAATTTGCATTACCTGCAAGAAGAAAAGGCCTCCCCATTGGATCAGAGTTGTAGTGGGAATGGAGCAACTAGAGCCCCATGAGGATGGAGTAACATTAGGGGCAAAAGCTAGAGGCAGCTCTGCCTCTCTCCAGTGCTAGGAGTCAGCAAACGTCAGAAGTGGTAAAACTTCGTTATCCCAAAGATCTGTCTCCATCTCTGCGCTGAATCATAGAGTCACTTCTACCATTTCAGTGCTGCCCTTTCTCCAGACTACTGTCCAATAATTGCCCAGGAAATATAGCTAGAAAGTGGAATTGATCCTTTCCTCTACCACTGCACAATCCAATAAAGCCACTGTGAGTCTGACCTAGTGACAAACTTGGCTGGGAAACAGCAGTTAAAAACAAAGTGATCTTAGCCCTGCTGCTGGGGCTTTGCTAGATGAGCCTGTACTCTTTGTTCCACAATGCTCACGTGCAGCTTGCTTGCTGAGCAGGGAAAGCTGAACTTAGCACTGTCCTCCAGTGCATTGCCCCTGATAATGTTTGCTAGTCTTAGCTGGTTTACATTCATTGCAGAGAGAGCATGATGTACAGTGATTTAAGCCACCATGCACACGAGAGGCTAATTGCTCTATGAATTAGGGCACTGGAGTGTAACCTGAGAGAGCTGGATGCTTTTCGAGCCCTTGGCGCTTGCTCCCTATACTGTACAGAGAAAGTGGCTTAATCTCTTCTTTCGTCTCTGTCAAATGTGGTAATACTTTTGTGTCCCAAACTGGGAGCTAAGGAGTTCTTGTTGAAGATGTGCTCAAATACTGTTGCAGTGAGAATCAGAGGGGCACCAACAAGGAAGACTTCAGCTAGCATAGAGTAAATGAGGCATAATGTTGTACTAACGGGTAACAAATGAAAAAAATTCACAGTGGCCTCACCCATGAAATACTGCTCATCTTGTGCTCTGATCAGTTGTGCTGCAGGAAATGGAGGCCCACATAATAAAATAAGATTGCAATACACTTGTGCAAGGGGGCATGTAATGATCTGGCCTTTCACCTAAGTGCTTCCTGTTTATTTCGTTCTCCTCAGCAACATTTGTTCATGTTCTTGCTTCTCTCCAAGTTGTGGAAGACATTTGACTGGTAGTGCTGAGTTTTTCAGCCAGCAGCAAAACCCAAAACCAAATGAAAACTTGTCATCTAATAAGCAAGGAAAGGCCCTAGAGGATGTACTCTGGATAGAGAGGAAAAGGTGTAAATTTGCACATTGATCCTAAGTCTGTCTGAGAGAAGGATACCCCACATCAAAAGCCATTGCAATGCCCAGACCTATGTGACATTCTTCTGTATGACAGGTACGCAGATTCCCATGTTTCCTGCTGCTGTCTCTTCAAATTCCTTATCAATACTTTTCATAAATATCTTGAAGAAAGAAAACATTAACTATGACATCATCCAAATTATTCACAATTAGGGTCATATATTTACGCTTAGGTGGAATCACACAGACATAGGTACCCCAGTACAAGCTTTCATGTTCGGTGCTGGGTCTTCTAATCTGAAGGAATGTAACTCAATCAATGCAAGAGGTAAGCCCATTTTTACATAGTCTCTGGAAACAGAAACAGGGCCCTAACAATAAAAACATAACATGAGGGAGGAGAGAACTGAAACCCAAAACCCGACTGTGATTTTTTTGAAGATTTGAGTGAAGTTGCTTTATTCATTGAAGTAATTTTTTCAGGCACACAAAGGTACACAAAAAATGTAAGCAGAGAAGAAGAAAGTCAGAATTATAGCAGTATACATGTTAGGAAGTATCAAAATGTAATTGTTTCAGAGTCCTGTTGACGTGTCAAAGCAGGGACTTGAGATGAACTGCACCATTCCATCTTTTTACCCTCTCTGGTCACGTCTACAACCCAGATCCATTTAGTACTTAGATTGGATTACTATTTTTGCTCTCAGCCCATCTAAGGGTTTTGCAATTTTATCCATTTGTCTTCCAAACAATGTTCATTTCCAGATAATTATCTGTAGTTCTTTGAATGTAGTATATACCTCCAGATGCAGATGTTTTCTTAGAGTGATTATTTCATACCGCTTACAACCAAATTTTACTCTGTCTTATTATATGGAGAAATTGAGGTCAAATACAGTGTTCTTCTTACACGTGTATTCATTGGTATGAATTAGAGTTTTAGATATAGAGGTAGATCAGGAGCCTGACCCTGCAAAATAAAGAGCATGAGTGCAAACATACGGCCATTTGTAATGCAGCTTAGACATTTGTTTCCTGGTTCATCGGCAATGTGGAAAACAAGAGTACCAGCTAGGTACTGGCTAAGGATTACAGGTCCTAGTACAAGCCCTGTATGTAAATTGCTGGAGCTGTCAATGAGTGTAAAATACTCTACAGAACATATTTATTTCTTTTCTTTGCCAACTGCAAGTTTCTATGTGCTCGGTCTGCCAGTAGATACTGATTTATGTTTTTTTAAATTCTATGACTTCATTAAGATACTTATATTTTTGGTTTGTTACATTTAGTTACATTCTTTAACCGTGATTCTTGCTCTAGCATGAACTTTGAGTCTGACCAAACTTCTGCAGTTATTATTTTTGTTCAAAGGCATTTTGACCAAAGCCAGACTTCTTTTTTTAAAAAAAAAAAAGCCAGACTCACTTTATGTTTTGTTTACAGTTTTCTCACAAATATGAGAAAACTAAAGCATTACCTTCTTCCTTCTTCCATACTTTTCTAAATCAGGCTGGAAAAATGGAGAAGAAAGAGGGTGTAAAACATTAAAAAAAAAAATTAAAATCATTCAGTTAGTTACACAAAATAGTTGCAGATACATGCTTCAAAATCATCATTGAATACAACATTTTTGAATTAGCTTGGCTTTTCCTGTAACGCAGGAAAAAAGGCTTAGTGCCAGGTTATACTTGTATTTGAATTCAGTTCAAGATATTACCCAGAAATTTAAACCAAGTGTGATTATTGATAGTCTCAGCATGTGTAGTGGAAGACGGCTGAGTGATAATAGTTTTGTATATATTATGGTATCTCATCAAGTAGTATGGTACCTCATCAAGCATTATGTGTATTTGTGCGTCATGCTACTTATCTCTGGCATGTCAAAAAAACATCTTGAGTGCTTTAGGATGTGAAGCGTGATGTGTGTATTTCCTATTCAAAAAGCATGCTTTCCTCATTAACATGAGGAGCAGTTGCACATGCATGGAGAAGGAGTCTAGTGATCTAGGCCAGGTGGAGCTACATGGTTTTACCGATTACCACTTACTATACTGTACCATTCACATTATCTATAGCAAAATTCTTATTCTCAGAGATGAACTGCACAAATTAGGAGAAAACACCACAAACCAGTGTTAAAAGTAATGGCTTTGAAGCATTAAAATCCTATCCCTTTGTATGTTAACATATTGTTAACATATGATCTATGGACTTCATACAACACATTCACCTGCAGAAAGGGATGTAAGGACTGAGTTCAAACACTTACTTATCCACGTGCACCAAAACACCATAGACAACATGGGGTGCATAGTCCTGCCATGGGGATATTGCTCCAAATGCCTAAACAGTTCTATCAGTACAGTGGGGATATTCATGCATGTAACAAAATTCAGATCTGTCTTTCTGATCAGACCTCTGAGACATTCAGTATCTGCCATCACAGTGGCTATTGCATACCCAAGATGCAAGAACATCACTGGAAGCTTAGACCCTTCATGTGGGCAAATGGCATTGCAAAGGGCTCTTCATCCTCAGTCAGATCAGGAGGAATGCCCTGAAAATCCCCAGGATAATGTCATGGCAGATGTGCTGTTTTGGAGATCAACATGTAGCTTCGTGAAGCTTGAAGAAACAGACAGCTGTGATCAGCATGAATCCTATCTCTCTTGGAATATTACAGAAGTTATAAAGAATATGGTTGGAAGAGTATGAATCTGGGGGATGAAAAGTTTTAGTGAAGGGGTCCCAGGTTTAATTTGCAGTGTTACTGCTGTCCATGAGTCTCTTTCAGGAAAGGCCAGGGTATTGCCCTGTGTCAAGCTTTCAGCTGCAGGTGTGTAACCTCTGGTTTTCCATTCACAAAGCATCACCTCTTTCTGCCAAGCAATGACTGTCCACAATACATCCTCCGCTTACCTTACACTAGAACACCTTTGTTCTACTGGGATGAAACTGGAGATCCAATATTTATGCTCCTATTCTGTAAATTCCTCTGACAAGGACTGTGAACAGAGCAACGAAATGCTTACCAGCTGATGGGGTAACTGCCCGTGGACAGCACTGCCTAAACCAAGATGCTGGTATGAAGATGAAGTGTGGAGGTGACACCTGGGGCTGTAGTTGGGAACCTTTGGTTTAAAGGATAATTGATGGGATATACAGGCTACTGCTCCTGCTCAGCAATGACCCAGCATCGTGAAAGTGTAGCTACTCTGGAAAGAGTGGCTAGTTTCATCTCTGTTCCTTGTTCACTAGAGTATAACACAAAACATCTCTGTCCATATGCACTGTTGCAGGGGTCAACATCACAGATATAACAGCTATAAAGCTTTCCTGTTTTGGCATAGGTCTGAAAAGCATTAATCCAGCAAGTGAAGGAAATGACTCCTAGTTGAGAAGTGGGAACAGATTCCTATGTTCCTCTTTTGCTGTCTTACATATAGGGAAATGTAAAGTTTGGTTTCTGGACCGATGACTTCCCAGGAGCTTATACTGATTAAAAACAATGTTTACAGCAAAAAGAAATCCAGAAGTCCATAAACGTTTATGTCTGAGTCAAAGCCACAGAAAGATGAGTATAAAACAGATAAACAAACAATAAAAAACCAAGTACAATGGCTGGCAAGTGAAGCAGGCTGAATTCCATACTGCACACAACCCCGTTACGAGGCTTTTGCAATAGGAAAAGGTGATGCAACAGAAGACTTCTGGAGAGAAACTCAGAAGAGGAGGAGGCTTTTTTGTGTTCTGTGTGCACAAAAAACCTCTAGTTTGTGTCTTTTCCACCTTCTCTGGGTGGGAGAGAAACCTCCTTGTGCCAAAGGCCATGGGTGCAGAGGGTAAGTGCTGTTCCCAGGGTGCTTCCCCTGTTTTGCTGCAGGACTGAAATATTCCGTGTTTTACCTGACACAAATAAACCTCTTCTAAAGATACTTCAGTCACAGGAAAGGAGACAGCAGAACAGTTACTATTGACTTTCCACAGATCTTCCTCACCCATTTTCCTCTGATCAAGGCAACACTCAGCTTTCCTTTTGCACTGAAAGGAGAGACAGGAGAGGAGGCAGCTTGCTCAAATGGCTCTAAATTTCATTGACTCAAAGTCTTTAATGTGGTACTCTATCTATGTATAAACCTTAAATAGACTACAGTTAGCTTTGAATGGTCAGGGACAGGCCAGGGACACAGCAACATAGCCCTGAGGCAGGCACTTCCAACGGATGTTTAAAGTCTACTAATGACTTACAGTGTTTAGAAATAGGAATAAAATTTCATAGTTTTGTATAAATGGCTGCTTTTTCCTTTCTGAAGACACAGAACAATTGTTATCAGCTACGTCTGGACAAAATCTGTCTTAAGAGGTATATTCAAAACTGACTTATGTGACATGGTGTATGTGTCAGGAGATTTCTGTAAATCTAATTTTTAAAAAAAGAAAGATTATGCCTAATATTTACAGGCTGTATAGAGGTAGGAAAAATAAAATCTTCTTTAGGAAAAAAGAAATTATTGTAACAATATTTAAAAAACTAATGTCCTATGTGACCAACCCAGTGTAATCACCCACACAGTGCATCTCATATATACCATCTGTAGTTATACGTAAACATATGCAAAACATATTTTGAATATTTCATACAGTTTGAACTAGAGGCACATTGTAAAATATACTAGATACAGACTGTTTCTCAGATATTTCTGAACAATAGAGCAGCACTAACCAGCCTCGCTCAAAGGATGCTTTTTTTAAAAGCTGCTGTGGATCTCACGTTGTGATTAGAAAGGAATTCCCATCCCCTGCGTCCTCATTAGTCACGGCAGTTTGAAACTCTCGCAATGTATGCAACACTGCATTACAGAGAGATTTCCTTCGAACTAAACAGAAGATTCAGAAGGAAGAAAAGGAAGAGGGTATATGTTTCCTCATTAAGAAATACCCAACATATAGGAAAGATGTCAGACACCACGTTTATCTTGCATTCTTTAGGCTCTATTCCCAGCTCCCTCACTTGTGAATATTTTCAGAGAACTCAGTACTACGGTAGCCTAAAACTTCCGCAAGAAGAGAAATACTCGTCTTGAGCAACGATAAACCCAAAAGCCATTCACTGGAATGCCCTGAAAGTCAAGGAGCAGAGGGATGTGAGTCCAGGAAGATTGATGGGCTGAGGAAAGCAGGACTGGATGCAGATGTATCAAAACCACATAGGAAGAAGAGGAAACCGAGCAGCTGCATGGGCAGTCCTTGTCACAGAGCTGCCATACCTGCCATGACAGGCAGAGCTGCCGAGACAAGCTGCAAATGCGTGTCCTCCCCTCCTCCAAACACAAGCTGAAGTATATCTGACAAATCCCCTCTATGCCTAAAGGAACAAAGCATCCTTCACTGTGAGCTAAATGATACAGAGAGAGGCCCCAGAAGAGAAGAATGGTGGTTGAAGACAGACTAGTATTTGGACATGTATAATTGAATGCTGTATGGATACTAGTCACATCATGTCTTGAAGTCATATGATATTAGACTGTCCAATTACCCCATTTTTACCTGGAGGCCCCTTGAGTCTGCTCTCATCATTCAGCAAATCTCTGCTTTTGTGATTCCTTTACAGTCCATTTCTTCCCCCTCATTGCTTCTTTTCAGAAATGAGGAAGGGGGACTGGGGGGGAGCAAGAAAGCATATCTGGAAAGTGCATTCACTTATCAATCAAATCTGAGCAGGAAGCCTTCAGGAAGAGGGGCAGACTGGAAAGTGAGGATCAACTCTTATGAATCACAGGTCAAATTTCATACAGAACAGACAGATAAAGGCTGCATCTTCTCCATTGTAGTTATGTTTCATGGTGGTAAATGCAGAGAAAAAGAGTTCAGGCTGGCTTGAAAACCTCAGTCTTACACCTCTACAGAAAGAATCACTAAGAAAGGGACATTGTGACAAAGTGAATACCCATCCTTTGTAACTTTTAGTGTCATAAAGGCAGGATATCCATGTTGAAGATCTTGTCCCAACAATCAGAGGCCTTCAGGTACTACCAAGCCACACTTTTGCGAGTGATAGAAAGCATGACAACTCCCTAATATGTCTGCCATTTGTCCTTCTTCACCTGCCCTCATGCTCACCATTGCACATTTTATCCAAGTAAGAAAGATGGAGCAAGTCAAGACCAAATGGTTCATTTGGCTGCTTCTGGATGCACAGGTATTTGCCCAAGAGTTGAAAGAACTGTGTATAAATAGTACAGCAGATTTCTTCTGTTCCCCTATTGTACCTCGGTGTTGTTTCATCCCCATCTCCAGGATGCCCTGGAAGTTCCCTGGATGTCCTTTTAGAGAAGAACTTCGGCTCATGAGAACAGGGTGTTCAGAAATAGAAAAACAAAAGCCCACCATATTCAAGTATAGACGAGGTTATTTTAGATGCTGTTAGAGCAGGATTCCACCTCAAAAACTGGAATTATGTGAGCAGAGAAACAAGGTGGCTCTTTTCAGACTATGAAGAAGGAAACATGCTGCAGTTAGTTTAAAATAACATCTCAGGACTAAATTTCTTTAAGCCTTGTCCATGCAGTTCTTCCGTCAGTAAATTAAACCTTTTCTTATCACTTTACCCCTCTTGCTAGCTGTTTATATGCAGCGTACAACTTTATTGATTAAAAAAAGGAACAGTTCCTGGAATAAAAATTTTCAGTGTATTCTCTCCTGAAAACCCCAAAGTATTTATTGCCCTTACATTCAGCAGGGAGGAGTCAAGCTGCAAAAGAATGAGCTGTTCATGCAATGCTTCTCCTTAGCGTTTTATTGACTAGAATGGAATTCCTCATTTTTCCTTCTCCCTTCCTCATCACTCAACACAGCTTCTTAGGAGCCAAATCATTCAATCCAACAAGCTCATACCATCCCTAACACCTCCTCCTTTTTCTTCACACACTTAAACCTTCACGTTCTTATCACTTAGTGAGAACAATTTTTTAAATATCCTTATTGGTTTTGAGAGTGATGAAACGAACTCACCATCACATTTTGTTCTCACAAACTCTTAAATCTTCCAAGTCTTTTCCTTTCATATACTGTTTTTATATTCTGGATTTACAAGCATTTTATCTTAGCTCTCCCATTACCATCATATATTACGAAGCACAGACTCAAGCAGACCTTCACTGGCTTCATTGCAGCTCTATAGCTGTTTGTATTTACCATTAATGAAGTCAGATTTCAGGATCAGAGACTTCAAAAAACAGTTGGTGCAGGAAGCTGCATAGTGGTATCCATGGAAGTTTTTTCTACCATCTTCTTGCTTCTCTAGAAGCAAAAGATGAATGTACAACTGAAATAGAAATTTGCACATTTCAGGAAAGCCCTGAGAGCGCAACTTCTGCCTTCCTGAGTAATTAGGAGATAAGACAGTCTTCTAATGTCTGCTGAACAACCGATGACTATCAGACTTGTTAAGACGATTTTTATCTTTGTTTTCAGGACTACTGTACTAAATAGACTGTTTCAGTTGTGATGAGGAAGAGGGAAAGGGGAAAAAAGAGAATGGTGGGGTGACTAAAATAAGATTTTTTCACTGACAATTTGTTTGCAACTCATAACTTTGTAAGACCTAAATGAAGATGAAAGGTGTACTCATTAAGAGTTAGTATGAGTGGCTTTCTTGGCAGAAACAAAGAAAAGAAGTATTCATATGCTGACCAATAACATATCTATAGATACTAGTCAAATAATAAACTTCATTAACCAAAATAGTAATAGATGTGGATAGAAAGAGCAATCTGTACTTTTGAACATCACTCTCCTCAGCTGAGATCATACTGTCCTTCATCCTATAGATCGTTAATGAATCTAATCTTGGAGCAACAATGGCTACAAGGTAAGTGCAAATTCATGAGAAAAGAAATATAAACCAACAAACTTACATTTTCCTACAAGGAAAAATTCACAAGATTGGGTTTTACCCACTATGAATCTGACACAAGGAAGAAACTTGGGAGCTGGTTTTAAATTGCATGTGAGGACAATGAAAGGAAACCATCCTTAACTGGGCTGTTATCTGTATCTCCAACATAGTGGCGCCTGTTATCATTCTTATAAGGTAGTGTCTGGAAGCCTTCCCTTTACAAACCTGTTTTTCAGGTGCATGCAGCCCTGCTACTAAACTGAATCAGAGCCCACAATAGATTTAACTAATTTTCATTTGTGAGAAGCTATTCTCTGATTTTTTCATTTTATTATGAGTATATGAAATGTCATGGAATCTTACTGATTTAAAAATATTGTTTTTCAGGTTCAAAATTACCACTCCCTACTTTTTTGAAGTAAAACTTCATAGGATCCCACTCTTAAAAGTTATACCACACCTGCAAATCCACTGACTTGAAGAGAAGGTAGGAAGACTCAGCCTAGGAGGGGAAAGAAGGTAACACAGGGTTATGAAACTGAATTCTATTGGAAATCTTCCTGAATGGTAAGGGCATGTCCATGTTTGTGAATCTAAGCTGAAGAGGCTTTGATGCACAGAAGTTCAGATCTAATTGTTTATGAAAATCTGAATCAGAACTCTACCTTGTAGCATCCAAGCCATCATTTCCAATAAACAATGTGACAAAACACTAAATTCATACAATAGCAGAGGAATTTTATCTTTGTATCAACCACTAAGTTTTGCATCTATCACTGGGATCTCTATCAAAGACCAATGGTAATAAACTACCCCTAAGGGATCAGTAGAAAGATATCATGACCTTTATGAATTGCCTTGTATAACAAATATCCTGTATTTTTACCTTACAGGGCAGCTCCATGAAATGTTCACTCTTTCTTCTTTATTCCCAGCCTCTCACTCCACCCCTCCTGGCCTACCCACAAACATATCTTGCACTCATCGTGTATAATGCCAGAAAAATATTACATGCATTACCCGACTGCTAATTCTTCTCAAGCAACTTTGGAATAATCAGAGTCAGGAGGCGTTTGAGACCAGCCTACATCTGGGTCAATTTTACCAAGCATATTGCAAGAGTGGTACAAGCAAGTTAATAATGGGACAAATAGAGAGGTAACTCACCAGTAGATTACATGTACTTGCACATTTGAACAGCTAGAAGCTTTAACTAGTGTTTTTAGCTGTTTTCCAGACAATTCAAAAGTGCTGAAGGGCACAAGTCATGGCTTGTACCTCTGTTAAAAATAGTGAATCTCTGAACTCAGTATTTTGCTTCTTTGGGCTACTTACATGACCAACGTGCAGATCTAATTACACTCTTATGAATGACACCAAGAATCTGTGAAAGGAAATTCATTTCATGGCATGTGGCATTCTGTCAGTGAAGTGAAAGGCATTTTTAACTGAGGCATAGCAAAGACAAAGAGCCAGCTGGTGATATGCTTTTCATTGGTTTGAGTGGACTGTCCTATGTTTTGAAATGCTGAAGCTCTAATAAAAAAAAAAAAAAAGTAATTCAATACCAGAATTTGTAATGGCAAAAGTCACAGTAAGGCCTGAAAATTAGATTTTGAAGTTACAGTATGCACAGGTTTTCTTTTTTACATGTATTTTCAGGCTAAACTTCAGGAGGGTGTTAATTTCTCGGTAATGAAATTACCCAGCAGAGCCAAGAATGACAGATCTGTTACCACCTCTACCACTGCTGTTCTTTTGGTCTTCTAACTTTGGCTCCTTAGACTCTGTGTATGACCTTTTCTTCATATTCTTTTTAATAACTGTCCAAAGCTCTTAAGTGACCTAAAAATATTTTGGGTTGTACAGGATTTTTCGGAAAAAAACTACTCCCCCTTCTCCAGTAGAAAATTCAAACTGGATCAGAAAGAGTCAATGGTTAATTCATAATAGTATAGATAAAGCGTTCAGTCAATTGTAGTGATAATTCTGCTCTCTGGACACTTACTTGTCCATGACAAAAAAAAAAGACCAGGAATTAACTTCCTATTAGTATACAACTCTATTTCTTATAAACTGTGAAAAGAGATTTATGCCTCTACTCATTTGCAGCAGGGAGAGGTTACTTTTATCAGAAGTAGAGATCTCCAGCTCATTAGTACAAACAGCCACAAAAACATCTATCATCCTTTACACAAACACCTTGTAAAAATCAGTACAAAAAAACACTATCACATTTTAATTCTCAAGCCCTGCTTAAATAACACCTGAGCAAGTAAGACACTGCCTTTGAATTATTTCTTTCTTCAGACTGTCTTCATATACATTCCATATGATACTAAAGTCAACAACTTTTAGATAGGTAGCAGATAAATCCCCAATGTCAGAATCTTTGGTAGAATTTTTAGGAATTTTGTTTTCCAGCAGAAGCTTCAGAATTTCTGTTTTTAGTTCAGATTTAGAACAAAACTTGTCCTGAAGTACTGAATTTTCCCATAGAACGGACTTTTCAATTTTGGGACTTTTTATACCAGTACATCTGTATTAATATACTGATCTCATCTGTAGAGGAGATTATACCTACGTAATATCTAGTAAAATCTTCTTTTAATGTTATAAAAATCAAATGACCACTGTTTCTGCTTTACTGCAAACATAGCTATATTTCTACCAATGAGGAAAAACTGCTGACTGTTCATATTGTAACCAAAGGTTGCATGACATAGAACTTGGAAAGTATGGCTCCAGCTTCTTTAAAAATGGTTTACTTTTGTGTGTGTTTTATCCTCTAAGGCGAAATATTTGTTATTATTCTTTCAGAACTGGAAGATCAGTTCACCAGTAGTGAAGTAATCGTGGTGTTTGCTATGTTGTTAAAATGTAGATCAGCAATGACTTTATCTCATAAGTAGTGTGACATACCATTGATTATTCTGTCGTCATGGATTTGCAATTATGTCACCAGAAGTAGATTGAACCTAACCTACAACTCAACAGTAATTTCCTCACATTTAAACTAAATTTTTTATAGCTATTCAAGGTAAGAACGCATCCTGTATTATATGCTAATTGAAAAGTACTCCATGAAAACTTGAACTACTTTTCTGAGCCAGGGATGATTTTGTGATGGACAAGCATAGACCAGCATACTGAAATTTGTTCCGTCTGTCAGCTGAGTTACGATTCTATCACCCTATGTCCTTTCACCATTTCGGGAAGTTCTTGCCCAAATTAGCCTATTTTTTTTTTACATTCAGCAGTTGTTCAAACAAATGTAAAGACAAATTAATGTGAAAAAACAGCAAGTCAGATTGATAAAGTGATTCTATTTGGCAACCTTGCTAAACCTCGTTAAGGCATTTGATTACAGGGAGCATACTCATTTTTTTATGGTACTCTGTATCTATAGCCTAAAGGAATATTTAGCCTTATCTGCTGATGTGCCTTCTTTAGGCAATAAATACAGAAAGGGTGCTGTTTTAAGTTAACATTTACCTTATGATATTTATTGCTGGCCATAGTTATTTACACATCTGTAGCAAAGTTCTCCCTCCAGATAAGGTACATTTTTAAACAAAATATTTACTCTTTGTATTATTTTCTCCAATCCTTCAATTCAATTTGAAAGTTAGAGAATATATCTGAGCTGAATCATTTCACACATATACAAAGGAAAATGAGAGAAAGAGTAAGGATCTGAAGATACATTATATCAGCCTGTTTGGGTTTAATGAGTTAATTTGTTTAATTCTAATCCTTGAGCTTGCAACTAACCTGAATCCTCAAGAGAAACCAAATAAATCTTTATTGCATATTTCAATGCTGAGCCTAATTTGTTAGTTAAAACTAAAATAGCTACAGACTCTATTTAACAGGGGCACAGTCTTCCCCCAGCATCATCATCTGAAATTTGTGTTACATTAAGTTCTGTAAGGCTTTTCTACAAAGGATGCATATATGAGCTAAATTTCCCCACAGCTGAGTGAGGGGGGCTTTTGGAAGTCCAATTTCCCACCATAATACAGCTGCTGCACAATGTCAGCCAGAGCTTACAACTTCAAAATTGTTGCATTCAACCACGGCACAGAGCATCACTTGTAGGGTAGAAAAATGGGATGAACATGACACATGGCTCCAGTACTGCCTTTTTTGGAAGTGACGTGTGGGCTTATATTCAGCTCATCTTTCTGAGTTTGCTTAAAAATGTTCCATATGACTCAGTCTTCCATCTGAATATTAATACCAATTTCCAACTGTTTCATCTCCTGAGCATGACAATAAATATCAATTACCAAATGCAGCCATGAATATTTGCAAAAATAGGCTTCATAAAATGAAACAGCTGTTGTAACTTTAAAGATAAGTCATTAATCTCTTGCCTCCACAACATCAACAGTCTCCCAATGGTGCTTAGCACATCTGATAAAGAAAAGAGTCAGGCACTAGGTCCAGGAGCTGGAATGTGTAAGCAATCTTCATCCCATCTGTGGATGCATGCCATAGATGGGTTGACCAAAGTTAAAGATGTGATTGACTTGCTACCTAAATTGCTCTCCTTCAGAAGCTGATGATTATGGGATGTAGAGCTGAATGTTGAGAAAGTCCAGATTGGCGAATGGTAATTTCCTGCTGTGCCTTTGACACCGCTTGACTCTAAGTCAACAAAAGGTTCCTTCTATATAGTGAATGTCTACATTTTCATTTGACAATGCTAATTGAACACTTCCTCCTCAAAATTTGAACACTGACATAGAAGATGTAATTGTGTGTTGACTTCCAATAGTGAAGAGTTAATTAGCATGCAATAGTTCAGGGCAGGATCAAGTTTCATGTGCACAAAAGCTGAAAAAACCTTTTTCAACATCCTATTCATTTAACATTAATTTCAGAAAATAATGAGAGGCCATGGAATAGACCAAGGTGTTATTGTCTTTCAGGTCATGTTTGTTTGCTGAGAAAGAAAGGTTTAATTTGAGTTGATCAGCTAAAACAGTGTCAGCTGTGTTTATTACCAAATGATGCAAACATCCAGACAACGAACTCATAGATACTCTGACTAGACCCAATACTGGTTGGAAATAAGAAACCCTTCATTACAAAGGATCACAGAATGAAAAGAGGAGGGAAAAATAATCAAGCCATGAAGGTAGCTGAAGGTAGAAAGTACAAATAACATATTCTTTCCATGTGCAAATTAGGTCAGTGCTTAAACAGCACTGGTCTTGGTGTATTCCTTGTGTTTAGTTACATACAAAACCTGCTACACCCTTCAAAAGCCACAGCTTTCCCTGGACAGGGAATTCTTTCTGTGCCAAACCATGTGGTGGTTTTATGCTGCGAACAAATGAGAACTGGTGAGATCAACAGCTCATTTTGGGCTATGATCTAAAACAGTATGAACGGTGTTCTCCAGAGATGCATAGCTGATGTTCCTTTCCATTGCACTGTGTGTTAAAGTCTTTTAACGAGTAGCTGTGACTACACTCAGTGGAAAATAAATGCACATCAAGCTAGAAGGTAGAATTGAATGGATAACCCTTTCCTCCTACTCGTCACAATTAATATTTCAAATAAAAGTTTAAGTACAGCAGAAATCCCTCCTTAGGGCAATTAAAGCTTTCAAGTATTGGCCATATTAAAGACCAAGTTCCAATGAGGACACATTTTTCTAAATCCTTCTTGTTAATGAAACGGCTTCAGGCTTTGTGCATAGTTTTTGTCATGCTGGAAGCAGAATTTGAATTCATGTTTGCTGCTTTTGGCCAGTTTCTTTGTGTTCATAATCCACAAATGTAGGCCTATTTTTTCTCTCTTTTTTTTTTCTTTTTTTTTTTGCCAGTTATTCCAGCTAAATAAGGTTACTCAAGCAGGGGAAGAAAACAAACTTAAAAAAAATCACTTCAAAATCTCCAGCAACAGGATAAAAATGCCTATTACTCTACTCAGTATCCTTCCTCTGGTTCTTTTAGATTTACATAGATCAGTGTAAGTTGCTGTGTGTAAAAGTGTCACCAAAGTCAGACTGTGTCTCAGCAATGAAACCCCAGTCACATTAGATAGAATTAGTTGGGTGAGTTTCAAAAGCCAATTCACTATGTACAACAAGTTTTAGTCACTCCAAAAGTATGGCCAAATTTCACAGAATGACAGAATGGTTATAGTTGGAAGGGACCTTAAAGATCACCTAGGTCCAACCTGCCTGCCGTGGGCAGGGACATCTCCCACTAGACCAGGTTGCTTAAAACCCCATTCAGACTGGCCTTGAACACGTCCAGGGAAGGAGCTTCCACAACTTTTCTGGACAACTTGTGCCAGTGTCTCACCACTCTGACGGTAAAGAATTTCTTCCTAATATGTAATCTAAATCTACCCTCTTTCAGCAAAATCTAACAAAAAGTTAATAAGTTCATAATCCCAATGTGTTAACTGCTAATTTTGACATCTCTAGAGGCAGTGGTTCCCTGAAATTCAATGGGTAGTGTAATCTGAAATATGCTTTAGACTGAAAATCCTTCTCTGTCTGATGTATAGAGTGGGTTTGAAATAAGGAAGAGAAAGAACTCTGTAATCTAATAGTCTGGATAGCCAGATCCTAATTTCTTGCTATTTTGAGCACTCAAGTATTTTGAAGAGTAGACCAGGTTTCACAGGAGATATCAATATTAAGGAGTCATAGCCTGAAGAGTTTACTCTCAAACTAGAGTTGGTGGTAAGAAATAATGTTCTATATCTCTTGTTCTGTTTCAGGTATTTAGTATTTGACTCAGGATATTTCAAATCCGAGATAACTCTTGGCTATTCAGCAAAAGAACATGTTGTAACACCATCTTTTCTATCCTCAGTCTGGAATCAGCCTTTTGCATAAACTTTTCATACCCGTAGGGAAAACATAGAAGGAGGGAAAGCTTAAAAAAATTTAGTATCAGGTCATTCCTTAAGCTTTTTTTGTTCAGACACTGAAATTAAAAAACAAATTGGACAAAAACCTGACAGTAACTGACACTCCAATAGTGAAAGGTATTTTGTTCCCCCAGGAGACACTGAAAGAAAGGTACGGGCAAATGTACAACAGCAGAAAACGCTGAAAAGATAAAGACTAGATTTATTAAGGCAAGAGATAACACAGGTGTGGGGCTGATTAACAGCAGAACAACAAAAGTTTGAAGAAAGAGAGAAATCTGACAATATTGAAGAAGGAGATGATAGGAATTGAGGTGCTACAGCGTGTCCAGAGAAGGGCAATGAAGCTGTTGAGGGGTCTGGAGAACAAGTCTTATGAGGAGCAACTGAGGGAATTGGGGTTGTTTAGTCTGGAGAAAAGGAGGTTGAGGGGAGACCTTATCGCCCTCTACAACTACCTCGAAGGAGGTTGTAGGGAGGTGGGGGCTGGTCTCTTCTCCCACGTAACAAATGATAGGACAAGAGGAAAAGGTCTCAGGTTGTGCCAGGGGAGGTTTAGATTGTATATTAGAAAAAAATTCTTCACTGAAAGGGTTGTCAAGCATTGGAACAGGCTGCCCAGGGAAGTGGTAAAGTCACCAACCCTGGGGGTATTTAAAAGACTATAGATGTGGTGTTTAGGGACATGGTTTAGTGGTGGACTTGGCAGTGGTAGGTTAAGAGTTGGACTTGATGATCTTAAAGATCCCTTCCAACCTAAGCGATTCTATGATTTTGTGAATTATTGGAAGACTGGAAGCATGGGAGACAAAGAGAAGTCCAACTCAAATTACTTCAAGAACGTGAACATGGAGAAGTGAAGCTTCCAAGAGTTGGGGAGAAAAGCTAACAGAAGAGATACCAAGAAGAACTGGTACTTATGTCTCTTTAGAAACATTAAGTCTGAAATGGCATTAGAATCTCAAAGAGGAGATATCAGAAAAATAACTTCATATGTACGATCTGATCTGGAATAGATGGGGTAAAAGATTAAATATGAGTAATCCACTTTAAGGGAGTCGTTCATATCCTGAGGTCATTAAAGAGAGAGGTAAGCAAAGCAAGAGAAAAAGGAATGCACTATACAGGATTTTGAGGCAGTAGAAAGAGAAGGCAAGGTTGGGTAGAAAGAAAAAAAACATAAACAAAAATACCACGAGAGGAAGACTGAAGTGTGGTTGTGTCAGGGACTACAGTGAGGCAGGAAATAGTTTATTTATAAAACATGAGAAATAAATATGCAGAATATTGCTTAGGCAGTTTGGGCAAAGTGGGGAGAATGAAATCTGTCTGGGAATAAACCAGTCAGCTGAAAGACAGAAAACGTAATTGCTGAGATCAGATTCACTAAGTTTTGGAGCTGGGTGATTAAATGTCCTTTCAGGCTTAATTTGCTGGGTTAAGTGTTGGAGATGTAGCTAGGACAGCAGGAATACTTTGAATGAAAGGAATGAACACAAAGGTAACATATTCAATATGGCCAGGTTATTAAATGCAAAGCCAAGAGGATAAGGAAAGGGCCAGACTCACACTCTCCTTGAATGTTTAAAATGTAAACCTCATTATCTCATTATAGTCCGTGTCTGGTCCTTGATAGCTCAAGCCAGAAAAGAATGCTACCTTTTAACTGCTCCTGTGCACAGAAAGATTTTCCTTTAATCCATGCTCACAAGGGCAAAGTCAACAAAAATGCTCCTGTGCTGTTCCCCACTACTTTCTTTGTCAGGCAATTACTGTGAGAGGGGTAATATAATAGAAAGGACAAAACAACTACTGTGTCTCTGGCTTGAACTGTAACTTCAGCTCCTTTAGATGCTTAAAACATTTCCTAGGCACCCATGCTGTGAGTCAGCCTTGAGGTGGCTGTGCTGACAACTCTGGACATTTTCAATGCAGTACAACAGTAGGAGTTTTTCAAAGCCACAATCAGGATTTCTTTATTTAGTTGTGTTTATTCCTGCTACCATGTTTTGGATTAGTTTGGATGTCAGAGTAATTTCATGCACTAAACCTGCAATATATTGAACAGTGAAGTGAGGTAACAGCTGTGTTGTATGGTTAACCAGAAATGTAAACCCATTACAATTCTGTTGATGTTAATGTTTTTGGATAGCAAGCTTCCCTTTGAAGAACGGGAATATCCATGAAACCTGCTTATTTTTTTCCTAAACACTGTCCCCTATTCCCTCCTTCCCTCTGCATCCACTTCTTTAGAAAAAGGCTCCAAATAGCTCTGGTCAGTGCCAAAGCTCTGAGGAATTTAATTTGGACCAGGATTTAAGCCTATACATCAACTCCTACGCTAACACTAGCTCCTTATCAAACAAATTATTAGACTTCCATTCCAAATATGAAATTCCGTGTGGAGTTTAAAGCAAACTCTCATTTTAGGATTTTATCCAGCAATATTTGACAGTGTTTTTCTCATTTATTTAGTAACAAGTGATCTAAAACTCCTAAGATTTGGAAATATGGGCCAATTTCCATTCAGCATCTATTCAACACCCATTTGAGCACTTTCAATAGGTGAGACTTTTGTTTTCAAACTCCTCTTCAAATAGAGGCTTTCCAGAATACACCCCTGGCCTCAGTGTGTAAGAGGAGTGCTGTAATTATTACCAGTCCACTGACTGGTATCCTTCAATTGCTTCCTTTGCACTCTCCTCTGCCAACAAACTACTTGACAACTACTAGAAACCCTTGGTGAGCTGTGAGGATTGCTGTGGCAGTTGACTGAGCCTGCTGAAGGTCTTTCAACCCCTTAAAAAAAGCTGAATGTTGCTACCTGGAGGATGAATGCTAAGAGGATCAGAAGCACAACCAAGGAGGTGAGAACCAGGGGGTATTTGTGGAAGACTTGCCTGAAGAGTGCTTCTTCTGAGGGGGTTGGGAGGGCCATAGCTGTGGTGATTCAGGGAGAGGTTGTTTTCCCTGTTAATCAGTAATCACACCCCGTGTACCCCTATCTTTCCCCTGGGAGCAACAACAAGCCTTGCTTTCCCAAGTTGGGCAGAGAGGTCATGGCCTTCCTGGTGCCTCCAGCACCTTCTTCTGCTCCGCACAGCTGCCAGTTGGCTGCACCTGGAGTCACTGGCAGACGGTCACCGCAGCAAAGCTCTCCTTGTTATGATGGCACCACCACATTGCAAACCAGGGTTTAAGTGCTAAGGCAATGCCATAAACACAGCCATATTTTGTGAAGCTTTTTCATGTATGCTATCATCCTCCAAGTTCCCTGGACATTTCTGATGCTTTAAAAACAAATAGCAAATAGCTATCCAGGGAGTCCTGCCCTGTGCACTGGGGAATGTCAGAAACAGTGCTTAGCTTCAGCTAGCCGGTGTTCCTTACAACAGAGCAGAGGTACTGCTGTTTGTTTTTAAATATTAGAGGAGACACTTTGACTATCATCTCCCCAGATAAACATTTGGCCTTGTTTTGTACTGATAGAAGAGTTTCCTTGATGCAAAAGCAGATTATGTAGCAGTACTCAAAGGCCCAGGAGGTGATAATGATTTAAAGTATCTGCCATAAACAATCACTTAGCCACAGCCAGGGGCAAAGGGAGAAGAAAACATTAGCAAAGTGAGAAGTGTCAGATTCCATCCTGGCAGGGGGTGGGAAAGCGATAACATCCTCTAGGCCACAGTGTCTGCCCATAAACATCCCCTTTGAATTGGTCAAGTAAGCACAGAGTTGTACTGTCCACCTTTGGCATGGCTTCAATAAATCAGAACTACAGAAAGACGCTTGACAGGCTTTTAAAGTCGATGGGGAGCACTATGCTGAGGGAGATGTTTTCCCCAAACTGTAAGATTGGGACTTTCCAAAAAGAATAAACAAACAAATCAAAAAGCCCCTTTCACAGATGAGGATGAAAAATGAAAATCTCCAACATTTTTAACACTGGTAAATAAATACAAATTGGGACAATGAAAATGTTCTGAAACTATCAGAAGTATGTATTTTGATTACAATACTAATTTTTCACCTTCCGTTTTATTTAAAGGCTGAATTTCTAGCCCAAAAGTTATTTGTTCTAAAAGAATTAATTTTTTTTTTCATTTACAGAATGTTAAAAGAAAATTTTCTGAGAGTTATTTCCCCAAATACACATTTGGGCACATTTATGAAAATAATAGGTTTTCCTTTCATGTATTCTGTTTTTGTAAGAAAAAGCCAAAACTGTCCATTAAAAGTCTTTGACTAAATTCGCCATCCCTCTGTGCAGAGAGCTGCCACAGTAATGCCCTGGCCCTCGCCGACTCCTCCAGTACAGGTAGAAGACTCAATGATCTCCAGGACACACGAGATCAGGTAGGGACATACAATCATAGAATCATAGAATGGTTTAGGTTGGAAGAGACCTTGAAGATCATCAAGTTCCAACCCCCCTGCCATGGTCAGGGACACCTCCCACCAGCCCAGGTTGCTCAAAGCCCCATCCAGCCTGGCCTTGAACACCTCCAGGGATGGAGCTTCTACAGCTTCTCTGGGCAACCTGGGACAGTGTCTCACCACCCTCAGAGTGAAAAATTTCTTCCTAATACCTAATCTAAATCTACCTTCTTCCAGTTTGAAGCCATTCCCTCTCGTCCTATCACTACATGCCCTCGTAAAAATCCCTTCCCCAGCTCTCCTGTAGTTCCCTTTAGGTACTGGAAGGCCGCAATAAGGTCTCCCCAGAGCCTTCTCTTCTCCAGGCTGAACAACGCCAACTCTCTCAGCCTGTCCTCATAGGAGAGGAGCTCCAGCCCTCTGATCATATTCATGGCCCTCCTCTGCAGCAGCTAATTCCACTTCGATGCCAGCAGCAGAAGCAGAGGTGATAGCTGACCTCCTGCCACAAGGTTAGCCAGTCACATTTTTTGGAACAAGCTTAAACTAGCAAAGTGACCAGCACAGTGAATAAATCAGAAACACAGACTATATCAGTGTTTTGCTTCATATGATTGCAGCATTTTTGATCATGTATTAAAAGTGTTATCAATAGATTTATTGTCACATGAAGTTATTGTCCATGTCCTATTAACCAAACAGCTTTGGCTGTCCCAGTTGGAGAAAAAAAAAATAGAATTAAATGTTTGTTATGCCATCTGATTGTAGCTATTTCTGTTATCTACAATTCAACTAAACATGTTTGATAAGAAATATTCTGTAGAAATTTAATTTACTTTGTCAGGCAGATGAATAAGAATCTATGGATTTAATGCGACTTTGAGGTTCTTCACTGGAGGCAGGAAAAGGAAAGTGCTCCCAAGTAAATTAATAGGCAGGAAGTTACTGTAGATATATCTGCTGTGATTATCAGTGCAGAAGACTAGTATGAAAACTAGATGGGATTGTCTCTTTCTGCAGGGATTCCTTTACATAGAGACTTCCCCAGGATTCATCGCAGTTTATTCAATAATTACATGGCTATAAATTACCTGTCTGTCTTCTGCAAAGAATCGTATGGCTGCAGGCCTATAGGAGGAAACCCAAAACTGCACCGCACCTGCCCCGGTTTTACCCGTAAGTAGCTGTAGATGGTTTAGATAATGACAAGTGAGTTCCCTTCCTTTACGAACAAGATTTATAGGGAAAGGGCTAGGGCCTATAAAAGGCTCCATTGTCTGCAAGTTACACGCAAAAGTGCTTAGCTGTTAGACATCTTGAGCCCCTGGAGTGGAAAACAGAATTATGCCTTAGTACAGCAGAAATTAAGTTTTCCAACAGAAAGTTTGGGGACAATGAAGTGCCTTAAAAAACATTGTATGCCAGGCAGGTCATTTACAACTGCCTTATAGAAGCTGGAGCATGGGATTGTATCCAGAGAAGTCTAACACTTGATTGAAGGCTGCAAGCAGTCACGTTCTACTTCTTGGCAGTCCAAATCTCAGGACTGTATAAGAATAGGTGTCTACCATGTTAGCTCAGGAAACTGAATAAGACAGCGATATTGCCTATCCAGCAAGCCAGTTACTTTTGAATAAGAAAGTTAAAGACAAACTTCAAAAAGCTGGTAGGAAGGGAATGATTCTGAGAAGAAAAGTCCTAAGGGTCCTACAACCCCTGTATATGCTAAGCTGAAGGATGTCAAGGGTGATTTAATGAGAGTAACATGAACAGCAGTATCTGGTTTGTTTGCTCCTGTATTTTTATATTAACCAGCAGTACTGTCATTATCAAGGAGCCCCTGTTGCTAGTAAGGTGTTGCGAATACATCATAGAGATCTCATGTGAGCAGCTCAAGATTCAGAAGTTGGCCACCCCTCTATTTACCTAAGAAGTCAACATTAGGTGTTATGGTTACCAGGGCTAACACAGCTGTCCTGGGTGATGCAATGAGTTTTGTCTGTGTGTGTTAAATGCACTTTGAGAAGTAAGCCTTTCAGAGGAGACTGGTGGAAGGGTACGCATGGCTGCAAGGTGATGCTTTCTCTTGGGAAGAAGCACTAAGGTGTGAGGTTTGGGTGGCTTAGGGTGTGAATGGCTTGCATATAAGAATCTTTAAACTCTGTGAAAAAGCAAAGGATAGTTCAAGTTGCCCGTATCGTTCTCCAAGTACCTTAAGTCCTTCTTAGATCTAGGTTTGAAGCTGTGTGAGGCTTATGTTAGAAAGCCTCCGGTGCTTGGTATTTTATTTTGTGGCTTTAATACTGTTTTGGGGTCAACTAGAGTCTTGATCCCAATTATCCATTCCCATGACTGGATGAAGCACTGGTAAAACTCTGTTATATGTATTTCCATGCCCTGCAATACTTTAAAAGCTGGCACTTCAGAGGAACAGCATAACACTCTGATCCTTAAAGTAGCAGTTTTTTAGTGTCATGTACTTTAATAACAAGCTTGCCTCTTTTCACGGTCCTCTCTTCTCTCCTTTCTAAGAATTTTTTTCTAGACACATTCCAGTTCTCCTCTTAGAAAAGGCATTGTCCGAAACTAAGGGAGCGACTCATGCAAAGGCAGCCCAGTGAAATAAGTATCAAATATTGATGTGTTTCTCTTATCAGAAGAAAACAGCTTGATTAAAAAAAAAAACAAAACAAAAAAAAAAACCCAAAAAACCAAAAACCAAAACAAAACAAAAACCATGGTGCATATTCTTCAGAAACCAGTTTGTTTTGTCAGGTCACACAGCAGCACAATCACATCTCATCTTCTGATAAAGTCACAGATTCATCTCCTTTAATGTCAGCTGTCTAAAGGTTAGGCATCTGGCCTCAGCTCATCATCTGGGCTCCCCCGGTAGTCTGTGATGAAAGACAGACTTCCCCTTCACCCTTCATATACATCTGTTATTGCAGAAGATGAATTGTCCTTTGTAGGTGCCTGCCTCTTCGCAAACTACAGAGTACTGACATGATGGGCTTAGACTCAGTGCCTAGCCCTTAGACAGCTGAAATGAGGTGAGATGTATCTCACCTCCACACATAGGACATGATTTTCTACTTCTGTTTCTGTTCTTTCAACCTTTTGAAAGCCATGTAAAGAATTTTATTCTTCTCTGAGTCCCCACTGAAAATGCAAGGGTAAACATTTGTCTTGAAGTGATGTTTTTCCCTTCAATTGAACAATACTGATCCAAGCACATCAACTCAAGCTCAGGAAGCTGTCTCTCGTTATGTGTGGCACCTTCAGGTTTGGTAGGTTTCAGAGTTTCTTCAAATCTATTCATTTTTGACACTGAGAGAAAACCTTATTAACCCTATGCATAATCAAAAGCAGCAACAACATAACCCCCAATAAACCCCCAAAAGAAAAGATGATTGTTTTAAGTTGACAGAGAACTTTGAGATAATCCCGTGAAAAGGGTCCTGCTGCATTCTGTCAGCTCTCGCACCTTTCTGTTCTCTTCTTTGATAAGGAGAGTGTGGATGTTCACGTACCCCACTGTCCAGGAATCTGCCATTCAAATATGCATGGCACTACCCCCTCAGGGACAGTCTCAAGCAACCCCCCTTCCTGAGCTAAAGGGGGATTTGAGCTTTTTTTTCAGTAAGAACTGCCCCGAGGGTCTGGAGAGCAGAAGAAAGAATTTAGAAACCTCCACGTTTTCTTCCATTAACACCTGGACTTTTCTGCATGCCTGGTAAGCAAAGCGAATTTTAAAAGCTATAATCTATTTCAACAGTATGGATGAGATCCTCGGCAGGTGTAAATGAATGCCATTTTTCGGTGAGCTTGTCTATTATTTCCTCAGTTTGCTGTTTTAACGCTGTAACAGGCTACTATGGTTTAGATTTCAGTGATGAATGTTTTTTAAGTTACAGTCTGATGATCTGTATAAATTGGGGGGGTTGTTGGTTTTTATCAGATTTTTTTTTTTCTCTTTTTCTGGCAGAGCAACAAGTGTTGGTTCTGATTGGCTTTTGTGTTTGATTTTCAGATTTCAACAGCACTAAAAGGTGCTCTGCACTTTTAATGAGCCAGCCACATATTTATTTTAGATGCTTAACTTCTGGCATCCAGCTTTGAATGCCTTGTTCAAGGATCAAAGTCACGGAATTTGACAGATCTAGCTCAGCTCTTTTTTTTACTGGAGGTTTTATGCCATTACACTGTGTGCACGATATATCAAAGCCATGTTGGTGGCACAGGTAAAAACATGTTCTTATAATGAAAATTTAGCAGAATAGAACTTTGGCTGTTGGGGAGGCAGGAAGAGATTTGGGAGCCTGGGTTCTAGCTTCAAACCCAACCTGGTAGGCATTTTTGCTGCTCCTCCAACCCACCCCCAGAGGGAAGAGGTGTTTCCTGGTGCCTCCTCGTCTCACTCCCTGCTCCTAGCACACGTATCATCCCAGCTATGTGAGGTCATGAATATGATGTCATGCAGTTATGGGGTTAGCTTCCCAGATTCTTCCCCGGTACTTGTGTCACTGTTGATCTTGGAGCAGAGTCATCACTGCAAAAGTAGGATCTATAGATGTGTAGGGCTTGCTTCATGAGAGTGTCTCACAGGGCCACTCCAGACACAAGAAGTTGAAGATGATGATAAATGAGAATGGCTCCAGGAGAAACAGAAAACATGAGATAAACATGGAGTTAGCTGCTGACGACTGCTGCCTCTGAGGAAAGTTATCTTCAGGAAGATCAAGGTTTTGCGGGGGAAGGAAAAGGTGTAGTGAGCAAAGTAACACACAAGAAAGAGCTTGTTATGGGGGAACTTCAGCAGCAACAGAAGGAAGAGGGACAGAGAGATTCTTGCCTGACAGGAAACATTTCAGTCAAAACTCCCTGCTTGTTAGGCACCAGAAATTTCAACAGCAAAAAAACCCAGCCAGTTTTCATTGTTTCCATGGCTCACATCGTTCCTTATTCAAGCATCAGCCTTTTCATACAGCAGGATAAAAGCTCTGCTCAATGGAAGCCAGTAAGGTAGAAGCAAGATGTGGTTAAAGCACCCTAGTAAACTAAAACAGAGAAAACTTTGATCATAGTGTCTGTTGGTATCGTTTTCTGGGCATTCACCTTCTCTGCCCGTGTAGTTCAAACATATGGATGTAATTCTGTGTTTGAGATAATAAAAACCTTGCTGGAAGGTAGGCATCAGCTCGAACAAATCTCTGCATTAGTATGGTTATCTGACTTTTGCTCTGGGATTGCCTCTGTCAGTTCAAAGGACAGGTAGATCCAGATCACAAAAAAACTACACCCATCTCTGTAGACTATTGCTTATTACACATAAAATTCTTATCTCTGCTATTGCATCTGCACTATGGTGAAAATTATTACTAAGTAAACCTGTTTTCTTATTGAGGGATCCTTTGCCGCTGGAGTCTCTAGGGTGAACCTTGATAGAAGTTCTGCCTTTAATGGGCATCTTCATAATGTCTCACCCTTTCTGGTGGATCCAAGCCCCCAGTAAAGTCTTTCACTCAGTGGAAAACAAATTTGGTCTCCCCCTTTAGTCAGCTGCCTAATCCCTCAACACACGAAAGAACAAAATATCTCTGAGAACTCCAAATCTTTGACAAATTACACTGAATTTGACAAATGGATTCAAAAGGTATTATGGGGAAGAGAATGAGACAAAAGTATGTAGAGATATATATATGAACCCATAAACTCACTCTTCTTAAAAGACTAAGCTAAAACATCAGTTTGTTACTAGCTGAAGCTTTTTTCTCTCTAGTCCGGGGATCTTCTTTGTAGTCAAGAGAATAACCTTCTGACCTCGGCCACCTCCCTGACTAACAGCTGTCCCATACAGCTAATCCTTCAATTTCATGAGTGAACCAAAATAAAGCCGTAATTATACTATTTGTATTTCTCCATTCTACAATTTTAGTCTGTCCCTAAAAGACATTCGCCAGATGTTTGAGAAAGATGGAATGTGCTCACGGACAAACTAGTTTTCCAAAAGGTGAAAGTAAAAGAGGAGAGAATTCACCTTTCTAAAGTGAACATTTTCACCTACAAAATGGTATATTATTTAACATATCTCTGTATTTCCAAGGTTTCATAGCTTTTGTCTTCTATTAGATTTACTTTTATAATCAATGTTATGATTACAGTGTTGTGCTACAAGCTGTGCAAACACAAATGAGAAAACAGAGATCTCACTGTCTTAGCAGGCAGTTACAAAGACAATTTTCCTGCACATCTCAAAGAAAGCCAGGAGCATAATCCAAGTATTACTTTCCATGTGACCAGCTAGATATTAATCTCTCCCAACATTATGTTCAAAACAAGAGAGCAAAAGGCAAGTCATAAGAACTCTTCATGTTTTCCAGCAATGATTCCTTGGGTTTTGTAGTCAGATGATGCTGGTAAAATCCGCACAGAAATTCTCCTTCCAAGGGTTAAGGGCTGCATGCTAGACATCTTTCCAAGAAAACCTGTTTGTCTGCAGCCCCCAGTATGGCATTGTACACAGCAGCTTGGATGTGAGGACAGTACCGATACTTTACCATGTTATCTAAGCAGCTCTGCTGTTCAGCAGGGCTTCAGTTAGTAACATTAAGCTGACACAGAACTGCTGTACCCATTTCTGGACCCTGCTCTGAGGACCTCAGCATCACTCTGTTTTAAGAATGAACAAATCCTCCCCATCCAAACTAAGCAAAATGGCCTCAAAAGGGGGAAACAGAGGTTGCATGTTTGAATACAAGTGCAGGGGTCCTCCAAGACAAGACTAAAATGTTTTGTGTGAACCTAAACAAGTTTTGCACGGTCTGAGCTGTTGGAGACTGCCACTTTCTGACAAACTGTATATGGAGCACTGCTAAGCTGTTCTTTGTACGTTAGGCTATAATTAAGATAAACAGAATTCTTTGAAACAAACTGGCATTTTGGGGGCCCTGATACATTGTTCATTACACATCTAAAAGCTTCACACATTTAGCTCGGAGTGATAGGAGTTTCTAAATCGGCCGTGGCACACCATGGCTGTAAATGTTATGTGCCAATACTTTACAGATTAGAAATGTCACCAAAATTTCAGCTGTGAGGAGAAGTAGTTTCCGCCCAACAGTATAAATGACTTTTATACCCTGGAGAAGAAAGGAGTTGTTGTGCGGCTATTATAGAATAGCCATGGGAGGAGGGGGAGAAAGCATGATGGGGAAAAATAAGGTTAAGGGACATAGAACTGGCCAAGGGGAATGCTAACATCCATTTTATTGTGATTTGCTATGAAAGCCTTCTGTCTATTGTCATTCCTCTCTCTCTGTGAGGAGTAACCCCTCCATTTCATTGCTTTTGCAGAAAATCTGTTCCCTCAGGGCTTGCTCTTGTAACACACTGGCAGGTTATCTATGAGGTAGCCAGAAGTACAGAAATGAAGAAGTTTGCCTGGTAATTATAATTTATAACTTACAACTATATTTATAATAACAATAACCTGTTTCTGGCCATTTCCATTTTGTATTTCTCTCTGTGTGCCAGAAAGTGGAAGTGTAAAATGTCCTTGCTTAAGATAATAGTTTCTATTTTTGTCCCATTAATGTCAGTGGTGGTTTCTCTTCAGCTTCTATGAGAAAAAAGGCATAAAATTGTACGGTTTTTAAATGTCTCTAAATGTTTCTTAATGTATTTTTAACTTATGGAAAAGGATGAAAACTACAAACAGGAAAACTCCAAATTCAAATAGTTATTTCTTCTCCTGTCACTCTAGACTCATGTATTTCCAGTGTTTTGTCTAGCTTAAAAAACAAATACATTTCTAGTTTCAAGCCAGTTTCCAGCAGAAGCCCAAAATAAGCAATGTAGATGGCAGAACACAGGAGCAATTGTAGACTGAGCAGACGGGAAGAGAAAACACCTAAAAGACAGAGGTGAAGGAAATGCCTAAGATAGTCTCCTATTTCAGTTTTCAGAGGATTTTCCAAGCTTCCCCACAGTGTTAGTCAGCACCCCATCATTTCCCTCCTACATATGGTAACAGTGAGTGAGTTAACTGAAAAGCGTGTTTTCTCCGTTAGTTACTAAAAGGCAACTCCACCGGAGCATCACAGTGACACAAAATGTCAAACGCCTTCACTCCTACGTGGTCCACCCAACCTTACAGGAACATAAGCAGTGTGCGCACATCATGCAAGTGGGAGGTTTGTTTTAGCATATATGTGGAAACGACAAACAACTTTGTCTTTTTGGGAGCTTCCCCACTGCTTTTTATCTTCAGGGAAACAAAACCATCTCAAAGTACGGGTTGCTATTCCTTTCACAGAGGGACTTGACTATTATTTGGACCAGAAAGCTGGTAAGAAAGATGCCAGACTCTTAATGTGTTTGTTAGGTTTGACCCGATGACGTTTGAACTACCTTGGTCAGCTTTGGCATTGCTGTCAGAGCTACGGAATATTATTATTAATTATTTTATTTCATTTATTTCAAAGGCAGCAACTGTTAAGATGAACTGGACTTCACAGCAATTACTGCAATCATGTTGATTTTCCCCTCAGTGGTGCAGTTTCATTAAGAGAGCAATTTCCAGTTTCTTAGGGACTTAAACAAAAGGCCAACCACGTGGCTGGGGATGAAAGCACTGCCCTACCCTCTTGCCTGTGTGACAGACTCACTGTCAGAAAGCTGGGGAGATACTTGGGGCTTCAATTTCTCACCTGTAAAATGCTTTTATTCAACTCCCTCCCACATGTAGTGCAGGCTGAAGTCTTCCATACCCAGAAAGCTCTGAGAGAAGGGACTGCATGTGGCTGGGATCTTCCCTGAACCACAGGGCTACAACCCACTCTGATCTTGAGAAGCCTCGGGCAATCTCAGGCTTATTTTGCTTGAAACCCACCTGCAGCGTGACAGTCTGGAGGGCTCACCCTTGGCTCTGCTGCTGTTATTAATGGTGCTAAGCACATGCTCAGGGCTCTGTGCAGAGCAAGGACCAGAGCACTCGACATCAGACATGAGGAAAGTAAATACCTGCCCCAAATCTTGTCCTGAGCTCTAGGTACAGAGGGCAGGAGCGGGAAGAAGAGCAAAAGGAAATGGAATAGAGCACCTATTTGTGCAAGAGCAAGGACTACAGTTCAGATTTGTTCACATTCAGTCCTGTGTCTTCTACCATATGCTCTTGATTAATCCAGGTAGATAGTAGTCTTAAATGGGGGTTAGGTGTCTTCAACGGCTCGATGACTTAGAAACTGCTCACTGATAATTAAAAAAGTGTCCTTTTTTATTTTTTTTTTTTTTTTCTGGAGGAGTTAGCTGAGAAGTCAGAGGTCTGTTGTCCCAGATAAGAGAAATATATGGATTTAGAAAATTCTTGATGAAATTCTCATTACAAAGAATGAATGGAGACTTATTATACAGAGTGCAAAGGTAATACTGTGAGGGTATTTTTACTTATAATTCAAAATAACCCTTTCAGCTAGCAGTAAATCCCAGACCCCGAGCTTCTAAAAATCATGCACTGTAGTTTTGTGCCTTCCTTGTTACATTTTCTTTCAGTTTCCCTTTCTTTTTTATTGCCTTTTTATTTATTTATTCATTTATTTTTGCTTCTGTTCACAGGCAGAATTATTTCTTACAAAGAAAACAGTAAAATCCTTTTACTCATTTGTGTCTTTTTGTTGTATGCGGTCTACTATTGTCTCATTTTCCTGATTTCAAAAGATTTTTTGTGTTGCTTGTAATAATTTGTAGAAATAACTAACATGTAAGGCCAGCTTGTGACAGTGTGTATCAGTTTAACAGGGGTCAAACTGGAAATTTTTTCAGTTCATTTTGAGTACGCATAATGAATAAAGAGTTATTTCTATTTGAAAATCTTCTATGGAAAATTTTACTTAGCTGCATATCATACTTTGTTCACATATGCGACACCTCTACAAACTCTAGAGCTATACAGTGCTGTAACCTACATGCAACCTTCACACAGTACTTCTGAAGATAGATATAAAACATATGTACCCTTAAATGTTATATTATACTGTACTGAGAAGCGGGCTATATATGTTTGACCAATTAGTGACGCTTTAGTCAGCTGTGCTTCGTTAACATGTCATTAAATGGCCAACAACAACCACATAAGTGCAGATTGTCGGGCTTTGATTATACTTCTTTTTTGTCAAATAAAGTTTTGTCAGACCTTTGATGTGTCCCAAACTTTCTGATGGTTTCCATATTTACACCAGCAGGCACAGTAATTCCCAGACTGCTGCTCAGTTCCATGAGGGTACCACATCTTGTCTCTTAGGTCACCTGCAGTGCTCTCTAACAGGTTTATCTTTTCTCCATCTACTGACCCTAAGTAAAACTACGGGACTGTGGATTTAATTTAACATGGAGATGTACTAAGAAATTTATATCAAGAGATAACATTCATTTTATTGTAACCTAATCAAAGGCAGAAGAAGTTTTCCATAATTTAGGGAAACAGTATAGAAAGAATATAGAAAAGCCCAACTTTATGCGTACCCTGGCAGCTAAAACATTGATTATCTTTTAGAGCAAAGCCAGCTCCTTGCAAGAGAATAGAATTAAAAAAGCCAGTGTTTACAGGTATTTAGTATAGTTCTGTTCAATATGCCATTTTTTCAGCCACATCAATCAAAATATACCTCTTTTATGTCTTCTTGTCTTTTGTCAGCTGCAAAGTCTAGATTTTCATGGGGTGCTGACTCTTTTTCTTTTGCACCAACACAATTAAAAAAAATCCAGCAAAATCAAATCCTCCAGAAAATCAGTGATACAACCTACAAGTATCATCAGCACTGTGTTCCTCACCTGAAATCCAGCCCAAGATGGATGAGTCTGTAGCATAAAGCTTCAAACCTGTTGTAATCTGCCTGGAAGCCCCTCGGCATTAGTGTGTTCCCAGACCATATCTTCTGGTTTAGGAAAACAGTTGTGGCTTAGTGAAAGGAATCAGTTTACGTGCGTTGGGACCGCTCTTTTAAGCAAACCAAAAGCACAATATTTAGGGACAATAGGCGACTTGCTTCAAATTCACACTCCTGATGTGAATTAAAACACTAATGAAGATGTACTAGGAGGGGTCATGAGGCCACACAGTAGAGAGCCTGTGACAAAGAATCCCACAAGTCAGCTGCTGATGTAAAAAGGACAGCACTGTGTGTTGTGTAGTATTTTAAAAGAAAATATCAGCAATTTTGGTTTGCCTTAATCTGCTTCTCTGTAAATTGTGGTGGCTGAAGAGCTGTTTCGTGAGCAGCCCCTCTGCCTGACCAATGCCCCTGGGCAGGGTGGCCAGGCTTGGGCAATCCTCAGTCCTCTGGTCCCCATCCATGAATCAGAACCCAGAGGCAAAAATACTCTAGCCACTTGCTGGCATTTACATGGTGAACCAAAATGTCTCTAGGCTGGGAGATAAGAGGTGGGGTGCACCCTGAAGGCTGTTGGGAGCTGAGGGAAGGAGGAGAGCCTTGGCTCCCATACCCTGTGACACCGAGCACTTTCTGTGCCGGGCAGAGCTAGCAAAGTGGCAGCAATCTCTCTCCCTCTGCCTTTTTGCCTGTGTAGATCATTTCTTTAATGTAAAGGCTACCAGGTCCATGGCAGTTCTGTGTATGTTTTTCTATATGAGATACCACCAGAGCGGCAATTCCGTATGCGTACTTTCATTTCAACTCCTAGAAGATTTGCACAGCTGAATCCTGTATGTTTGAAAAGTGAAGTTTTTACTGGAAACACTGTCATAACCTTAATCATAGCAGCATGAATGATGCTTCTATAGCACTGAGGTAATTTTTATAAGGTAAAGAAATTCCAGTTATTGATGCATGTTACACAGGGTGCCTTACACAAGGGATGTAATTACTTTTGAGATATTTTGGCTTCTTCTGTTTGAAACAACACCTTACTTTTACTGTAAATGAAGAAAAGTGTATATTTATTCTCTTTGTGTGTCTCTTTCCACATTACTCATATTCTTGATGGGGGATGACAGTAATAAGACGTTTTGTTAATGTTACAGCTATAGGATAGTTGGCTTCCAAAGAGTGCTCAGCCAGTGACTCACACCCCATCCCAGCAGGTGCACTACGAAACACACATTTTACCCACTGTTTTAGAGGCCGTTGTATTAAAATACTGAAATGAGCTGGAACAGCAGAACTGACTTACTCATAGTGCCCTGAGTTTCAGCTGCAGTTCTGTACTGGGATATTAAAGGGATGCAATCATGTGTATTGCTGGAATAAAATTTTTTTATTATTGTTATGGTACGCATTGGGTTGGTTTTCATTACAGTATTCAGAGGAAATACAAATTAACTATTTTTCTGTAAGCTTCTGTATAGAAAAAGACTGCAAAGTCTTGCAGTTTAGCAATATTAAGGATTTAGTTTCCAAGGAATAAGTTCCCAAGTGGTCTGAATACAAAAGCAAACAAGTAAATAAATACTGCCTGAGGATGTTTATTAATCCAGTTTAATATGAGCTATAGACAAACTCTGATATCATCTCACAGCTTGCTCATAAATTGTTTGCAAGTATGCAACTTGCCTCATTAAATTGCTAGATGACATGTCTACTCTTTCCTAAGGAAAATATAGAGCACATGGAAAACAATGTATTTTAAATGAAGGCCAGATTGAACCGTGTGTGTGTAAATGAGGGCAGCTCAAAATATTCTCGTTTCATAACCATGTGTATTTGTCCACACTGTGTATTTGGCATAAAAATGGGCTGAGTCTTATACCTTAACTTGTCTCCAGCTTACACTTTTAAGGACTTCTGCCTGGGCTTTGTTGATCTCCGGTTAAGGTTTGAAAAGGTCTGGTGGCTCCAGAATCAAAGGTGTTCTGGTCCATGTTAGCATGGGCAATACAGCTGTCATGGCTGTTTAGGAAGCTGTTTCTGAATGCCTTACAGATGTTAACTGCTGCTTTCCTCCTCATCAAGTAGCTAGGTGGCAAGCGTGTTTCTGCTCCCTTAAGTTTTGGGAGATTTAAGGACCAGGCGGGAGAGAGGACAAGAAACTGGCCCTCATATGATTATAGTCCAGCCTCAGGGCGGGGGGACAATGCTGGAGAGTCCCCAGAACTGCTGATGAGAAAAAAAACATCCGGGAGAGATCCTCATCAATGCTTTGGTGTTGCCAGCACACACTTGAAAAAGATATACAAATTAAGCATTTCTGAATGGGCCACTAAGCAAGAAGGTGACTGGACACAAATAGGGAATGACTGTGTGCAGTAGCTATGTTACACATGCAACGACCCCAGCACGCTTGAGAGACATCAGACCTATTGCATATCAAGTGCTTATATTGCACATAGATACAGTAAGCCTAAGCCCCATGCAAAGGAAGGATCACAGCATATAGCCCTTCCCTGCCACCAGAATATGTCACGTGGCCTGTCCACAAAGGCTGACCATCTTTGGGCTGGAGTTAACCAAGTTCTTTTAAAACCTTGAAGGGTGAAAGTTGAATCATTATTTTTTTTTTTTTTTGTACCTAATTACTCAAGTATGTAAAAATACATCATACTGACAGGGATTCATAGCTAGGACTCTCCTTTCTCAACCAAGTATCCTAACCAAGCTATCGACAGAAGTTCCTTTCTTATCACAAAAAATTTGCGCTTCTTTCTGAACAGTGTCCCAGACTCTCCAGGTAAGATGTAGAGTGTCGTTGCCAAGTCATCTATTTAAGGCACGCTAGCAAAGTAACAGGTATTGCTGTGAATCCCCTGAGACTGATCAGAAAACCGAACCCAGATGTCTCATTAGAGGTGAGAACTCAACCCCATGTTTTACAAGAAAAGCAGCCACCCCTAAACACACACGTGGAAATAAAGCTGCAGGCCTCTACAAAACTTTCAGGTCAAAGGAGAGCTGCAGTTCCAAGTGAAGCATTTTGGAATCAGAATTTTGAATTTTAGTCCTTACCATCAATTTTTGTCCTGTTTAGATGTTCAAGTCATAAATGATCTAGTCTATAGGTTATTTTTATAGCTAAGACAGAGCCGCTTATTGGTGCAACTCAACAGAAGCATGCAGGACTGAAGTTGGCCCAAGATGCTTGCTTATTTTAGGAGGTTATTTGATAAACTCAAACTGCATTTGAACACTTTTCTGCTCTATTAACATGCATGCGGAGTTGCCATTTCAGGAATCAGCTTTGTCTTTTTGATCTAGTAATATACTTCTGTATTTTGAAAGAAAGATTTGATGACAAATTACACTTATTAACATAGTAGTAGTTGCTTCAAGCTCATACAACTCCTGAAAAGTGTCATACACATTTTTAACAGTCTCCTCCGAAAGAGCCGATATATGTACGAGGATGATTGAATGCATTTGCTTTGCTCCGGTCATCTTGCCCACAGTACTGTTTATGTAGCTGTTATCTCCCAACTTTTTCTGGAAAAAGTATGGTTACTGACACAGGGACCACCTTTACCACATGTTTGCACAGCACATGCATCACACCTCATAATACACCCTGCCTGCCTGTGCTGTACCCCAGCACGATCACCCTTAATTCCACATCGTGTTTGCAGAATATTCAGCTAGTTCTGAAGACCTTTGCACCTCCAGAGCAGATATAGCTGGTGATTTTTATCTGCACCTCAGGTATGACTGTGTCCCTGAGCCAATGTACACACAAAATACATAAAAATTAATGTGTACTTGATCCTGGTGTTGGCAGCAAAGAGGCAGCTCCTCTTGGCTCTTATTTGGAAACTTTCAGCTAGGCATCAATGTATGCTCCAATGTAAGCTTCCCAGAGTTACTGTAAGAATTTTGTTAACCACAAACTGGTCTTTGGTTCATTATTCATAGTTCCGCCTGGTCTTGCAACTAATCATACAGGCAGGACCGTTCATTGGATTTATTCATGACAGTACTGGCAGGATCATGACATTGGATTGTGAACTCCTAAAGGCATGGATTGTGTATTGTTCTGTGGACTCCACCTCTAACACAGACTGTGCCAATGACCATGTATGTGCACCCTACAGACTTCACTTAAATTTTCAATAAGACCATTTCACTCTACTGATTTGCTTGTCTCGTGCTGAGACATTTTTTAGAATGAAACAGATATTTGGGATGGGATTCATATGCCTAGATCTGTATGTCCTTTACCACATGAGGGGCTAGATGGTGTCCAAGACAGCAGCAGAAAAGTCATGAGCCCCTAAGGGACACCTGCAATCTCCTGCAGGGGCAGCAGGAGACCAGGCAGACCCTGGAGCATCACAAATGGCACTAGCTTCTTGTGAGTAACCAGCTGAACCAAGCCAAGATCCTAACGGCTTAGTGCTGCTGGTAGAGCCCATCAGCTGACCAAAGAAGGTGCATACTTTGGGGAGAGCTGCATAGCTCCTTGGATGGTATGTACTAGATCACTAGTGGTGAGAGGGTAGGGTCCAACACCTACCTTCAGACAACTACATTGAGTACCTTGATCTGTGAGCTGAACCTGTTTCCTGAAGCTTCTCTTCATTAAGCAAACATGACACATCCTACAGGAATGAAGCTAATGATGCAGTGTAACACTTATTATGGATCCTCTTAATGACTTCCAAGTTTACACCTTCACTTTTAAAGAGAGGGCCAAAGTATTATATGAGATCTTGGGTTTATATTGCGTACATGAATGTGTCTCAACTCTGCTGTGTAAAGTGCTTTATACTTTTCTTACCGAGTCAAGTTCTGTTTTTGAGGCATACACAGATGTCCTCTGGTAGATCTACCAAAGACACTGAAGAAGACACAACCTAAAGATGTCTGTGATTGTCCATGACCTACTGTTCGTCAACTCTGTAACTGAGATGTTGTAAAAGATCAGGTAGGAGCAAAATGGGCTGAGCAGCTTTGAGAGTTGTAATAAGCTGGGTAAGGGATGCTTGTGTGGCATTTTCTGATGTGGGAAGGATAGCCAACTTGATGAGAGAGTTCGCAAAAAACAGCAGGAGGCAGTGGTATCTTAAACTACTGTTGCAACATCCAAAAAAGCAAGACTGATTATAGTCTGCAGTTCTAACCAGATCAAGGCATGAACCAGCTTTTTCACAGTAAGTTTGTGCAACAGCTGACACAAAGACATACTGGCCTCTTACCGGGAATCCCAGTACCTCCCACCAATGCAGTACACAGTGTTTTGGTGTGATTAAAAGATTAGGCCATCTAGACTGATGTTCCATAGGAGTTTTCCTCTTCTACCCCCATGTCTTCAGTACCTGCCACCTCCTCCCCTTTTTCTGGGACTGTTTGCTCCTGCTCATGCTTCACCCACCCATTCTCTCAGGCATCTGTTTGAGTGGATGGATTGTGAATGAGAGGTAGCAACATATTCAGGTTAAAAGCAGGGTATGCATGTATGTATGTATTTATTTATTTATTTTTCAGAGATGACAGGTAAAGGGATGGCAAAGGACTGGGAGCAAATCGTGGAGTGGGAAGGAGGAAAGAGGGAAGAAGCAGAATTGCTTCAACACCCATGCAATCACTGCTGCCCTGCTCACAAGTTGTTCTCCCCGAAGCCGTAAGCTACATTAGCCAGTGACCCTGCTTTTTTGTGGCTCATTTGGTGACTTAAATTCTGGGTTTTCAGATCTCTCTGCACTTGCCAACAAGAGGAGGGCTGTAAACAGGCTGGAAAAGCCCTGCACACTACAGGGTTTGCAATTTGTAATAGCTCTGGTATGTTTGTGTTTGGAGATTAATTTTACAAAGCGAACTAGAGCATGCTTTGTGTGTTTGTTCTTGCTACTCCCCTGGCATGCATTTTTCCCCACAGTGAGTGCCTGCAGTAAACTAATGCATCCATGTTCCTACCAGTAATTTCTGCCCTCCTCATACTAGCCTTGCGTGTGTGTCACACAGAGGGTTTGTGCTGGCCGGAGAAGTCTGCTCCTGTGGTTTCAGCTGGGTCTCCTTCTTTCAGCTTTTTTCTGAGACTCAGCACTGTGGGGAGGTGTAAGCCCGTGCCGTGGGACGCGCCAGGCCACGAGCTGCTGCTGGATGCGACTCCTGACTCAGCAGCGTGGCTGGGCGGACATGGGGCTTTGTGGTCACCCACCCTGTCCCGGTGACTCAGGCAGAGATAAAAATTAGTTCTCTGCCTGAACTCCGGTGTTTACAGCCTGCCAAGCTCCAGCCTGGAGCATGCAGTAAATCTCAGAGAGCAGACCATAAACGAAAAAATGCAGCCCAGTATCGGTCCAAGCAGGCCTCCTAATATTATAGTGCTATGTTTCAGAGTATGGGAGTATGTGGTGAGTAATAAAAACAGCTTACGCTGATCATATTATCCATCTCTCAGCTATAAATCTTTTTCCTATAGTAGCCAAGACCACAGCCTTAAAGTACTGCACAGTAAACTGGATTTGCAGGGCAATGCTGCCACTGGGCTTTGTCAATGATTCCAGTTTCCCATCTACAATCTCCAAGCACTGAAGCAAACTTATTGTCTTTTAAATTGGGAAAGTTTTGCTTGTTTTATTTTTTGGTTGCTACTTGTATGAAAATAGCATTTGTCAGCTATGCTGAGGGTCTCGTTATATTAGGAAATATCTGTATATTGGGAATAAGAGACCATTATGCCAAGCAATCTCTGAGTGCAATAGAGACTGTAAAAGTTCAGGAGCACTGATTACCTAAATGTAATAACAGACAACTGGTGAATGAAAGAAAGATAACAAATCAACAAAGTAGCAGCATGAAAACAGTAAAGCAACAATCACAGAACTCTCACAACCGAAATCCTGAGTTACTCTAGAAAAAGTTTATCTGACCGACAGGGTACCCACAATATTACTGAATTAGGTTGCTCCAAGGGGAATTGCCTGACTGTGTCACCACAATTTGTTTGAAAGCAGGGCAGCTCTCCTCTCCCTCCCTCTAAAAATTATTTATTCACTCAGTATGTGGGTTTGGGGAACTAATGCAGTTTGTAAATTGGACTTTCTTCAGTCAAGAAGTAGCAATAAATTTGGAGATGCTGAAAGAAAATACTTTGTTTACTGCTAGACATAAAAGAACATTTCAGAAAGTTGAGGAAGGGGAAGACATTTTATTCCCTTGTAGTTGAATGCAATAGTGCAGTAATCAGGATGCTCACCTAAAATCTTGGATCAGAACAAGACCCAGATGTCTGGCTCCTCCGTAGATACTTAATCATCAGTTTATAGGTATCTTCAGGCTCTGGTCCAGTGAGAGGTGAATTTTCTATGAAGAACCCAGCTGCATCTGTACGGACTTCTGCAAGATCTTTGGTCCATAATACTCTGCAGCTCACTGTTTCAGACTGCTGCCTCTCTGGACACTGCCCTACGCTGAAGTTTTCACTTTAAAAATTGCAAAGCACCTACAACAAAGGGACAACTTTTCTGTGACTAAAATGGTCAAGCATAGCTATGGCTGATGGGTTGCCTTGAGGTCCCAGCAGGCCTTCAGAATTTAAATTAGTTGCAGGTGGCGACAATAGGCAGATTCACTCTAGCTATGGCCTGGCTCCATCGAGTTTTTGGCTTGCTTCTCCAAGGCTTTGGAATCAGGCGCTTCCTTTCAGCTACCCACTATTCTCTGAACTCCACCCTGCCCTGGACATCCCTGGTCATTCTCAAGCACACAACGCTTCACTGAAGACTGATCTTGGAGAGTTCCTTTAGAAGAGAGTCAGGGTCAAGGTTTTTTTGTTCTAAGAGATATAGAAAGACACATTGAGACACTGCCGAAGTCTCCCACAAAATGCCAATAGAGAGCTCCTCACCACATCTAGTGTTCACCACGTACAACACTGAAAACTGTGCTCATAATAAGGCTGCTGCCCTATTTTTCTCCTAAATCGTTTACTTTCCACTATAAACATGATGAGGTCACTGCCTGGTTTTGTGGCTCACGTCGGGTCCCCTTCCTTCCGTTCCTATCTTAGACTCCTTAGGGCTGTAGGCGCACATCTGGACCCTCAGCCTGCCAGTGCCAACATCTCCCTTTCATTTAGTCAGCCACGCGTGGGCACACATCCCTCAGTGGTTGCAGTCAGCCCTCACAGTGCCATGGGTTCACCCTGTGATGCTGTTGTTCGGCTGAATCAAGGGCCACCGACTGCCGTATGGGCCTGAGCAGATCTGGGCTGGAAAGTTAAATGAACCTTCGCAAAGACAAGTTATTCATGGATCGTTCAGTTATGCTGCAGTCAGAAATTTCTGAGTTCCCACGGGCCTCCCTAGTACACATACAATGCTGGCGCTTTAAAATGTCACAGCCGACAGCCAGAAAGCAAGGTTTTTAGGCATGCTGGACCTGTTCCCTGTATTTTCAGTTGAGAGTGCCAATCACTGTGGTATCTAAGTACTAGCTGTCCTTTTGAACAGTCTGTGTCACGTAAAGAGGGATCCATCTCACTTATATTCAGCTTTCAAAAAGCTGCCTGGTCTCCCTAGTTCACCAGGCTCCTTCTGCAGATAAGGTGGAGAGACAAACATGTCCAGAGGGTTAATTTTCACATCTAATTTTTTGCCCCTGTCTTGCAGTTGAAATCAGGCAGGGCATGAGGCTCACGAGAGCTGTTGTTCATGGACAGCTTTGGCTGGATAGTTTTGAGAATGTTGAACGAAAGTAGGAGAAAAACAGCTGTACCACAAATAGTTAAAGAACCTTTTCCTTTGATATGTTGCTGTCTTGAGTTCCAGTACTGCAAGGTGCCGTGGAGGAAGAGATTTCTGACAGTATGTATTTAACAGATCAGAAATAGCGTGTGTGAGATCTAATAGCCAGAAGCAAATCATAGGCAAATTGAGACTAGAAACTCTCACAGGCATGCATTTTTAGCAGTATAAGTAACCATTGTAACAGCTCACTGAAAGATGTGGCAAATTAGTTAACATGTGAAATCTTCAACATATGAACAATGTCTAAGAGATATGTACGCTGTAGCTAATACAGAAATTATAATGCAGGAGTGACTGGGGGAGGTTCACTGCTCTATACTATACAAAGAATTACACTTGAAAAAACAGTGATCCTTTCTAAACCCATCTTATAAAATTCCCTAGGTGTACAGTGACCAATGATGGCAGTCAGAGTGGGACTATGCAGGGCTTCAAACAATTAGGAATCCAAGCCTTCTGAAGTAGAGAGGTGCTTGTTATGCCTTTTCTACCAAGTTGGGCATTTGTGGCATTACATACTTTGTTGCCTATCCTTTCTTTCACAATTTTGCCCTCATTTCTAAGAAAATGCTTTCTTGTAGCAGTGACAGAAAAGCTCACTCAGAATAAAGGCAGAGTAGAACCAGTGAATTTTCTGCCTTTTTCCCCTTTGCTAAACCCCAACAAATCTGATAACATTGTAGCATCAGGATATGTCACTTGAGGAGGGTGGCTGTAGTGATAGCTGCAACACAAACTAGCGCTACACTTGATGGCCTTGAACCAGAGGCAGTTGAAAGATGGGATGTAAGCTGTTTAGCGGGGACTGAATGACAGATAAGCCCCTTATTCTGAACAGAATCCCGCTAAAAATACAGAGATTTACCTGCACACAAAGTACAAGTTCCTCCCCAAACAGAAAAAGGCACACAAACTTCCCTACTCCCACTCCCCAGCATTCCAGAGGGAAAACACCCACATACCACACAGTGGGCTCTTGTTTTTCCCATGAAGCTTATGATGTTATCTCCTTATTCTGATGCTTTTGCCAACTGTCTACAGTTGCCTATGTCTAAACATCCCCCAGTTGGTGTGTCCCACTCACTGGAGTCCCTAGAGTCCCTCTTGTCCCTGGCATTTCCCATGACATACTGCTGCAGACCCAGAGGTACAATACTTCCAGCGACCCCAGCTCCCGGACCAATCCCCTGGTGAAGGCTTCCATGCCTGGAACTCTGTCAGCCACTGGATGGAGCAGATGGCCAGGAGTCAAGACATTGCGTTTGGTGGAAGATGTTCACCAAATGTTGTGACCAGAAGATTTCAGATTTAGCTTTCTAAAGGAACAGAGTCGTACCACAACATTTCCGAACAGCTCCAGTTACAGCTGTGTAACACTAGCCAGCATTCAGAAGCTGTGCCAGGAAGCTCTCCACTTTGCTACACTCCTTTATTAATAGCATTTTGCCAAGCTGCCCTCTGGGACAAAATTATTATATAGTGGTTAAATGTCTGCTAGTGGAGGAATGCTTTATTTTGCCTTTTAACCACAGTCTCACTTGAATTCCAACACACAAACCTGGAGGTACCTGGGATGTATTATAGCTGCATCTGGCTAGCTTTTCTGGCCCTACAAAAGACCACAGATAAGAGTGAAATTGATTTATTCATCTCTTCTCCCTCCCACAGCTTACAAAAGCAGTGGCAACAAGCTACTCCTACGCACACACCTGCATCTCGGTTTACAGCAACCTCGTCCCAATGAATGTGCAGTTTCTTTTTTTCTTCCCACATAAATACCTTCTTATCTGATGCACACCAAGAAACATTTTGATCACACCCATCTTTTCTTTAGCCTTCCAGAGCTCCTAGCAAAACCACATTGCCAATAATCTGGCAAGAAAACCCTAATATGAACTATGTCTATTGAAGAATAGGGAGTATCTAAAAGAGAAGCCCATTTCATTGTACACCATGAGTGGGTCTGTGGCCTGAGTTTGTCCCACTGCTGATGTCTTTTGTGCAATGATCTCCTTTTATAAAGCAGGTCTGAGACTGCTTCATATGTTTCTGGCCAAATATTTAGTAGTCATTACTGTGAGAAGGGAAAAATAAACAATGCCAAAACTGACACACAGTGAAACACCAACCAGCCAAGTGTTTCTCCTAGTGGCACAAACCAGAATGGACAATAAAGCCCAGGCTGCATATTACAAAAGCAAAGGGACCTAATACAGATCCCATGTGTGTTTTAATGTGAAGGATAAAAATCACTGCATTTCCCTCCTGTATTCAAATATTAGATTATAAAAAATAATGACTAGAGCAACAAGATGTAGCTAGAGGGAAGTTCTAGGAGATGTTTCTGTTGAAATGAAACAGACATCACACAATGCACAGTCCTTGTCTGAACCTTTTAAAACATGATTTTCAGCTTGTTCACACACTCAGACTACTGGACAAATGAATTGGACTAATTAAAAACTACTATCCTTTGGTGTTTGGCTGTTCTACAAATGCAGCAATATTTTTAAGCCAAATAAATCTCATGACATATGCTTAGTGAATTCCAGATCTTTGTGGGTTTTATTTCAATTATATGAAAGCAAGGAGCACCTCGCATATGAGGAAAGGCTGAGAGAGCTGGGACTGTTTAACCTGCAGAAGAGAAGGCTCAGGGCGATCTTACCAATGTGTGTAAATATGTGAAGGGAGGGTGCAAAGAGGACAAGCCAGGCTCTTTTTGGTGGAGCCAAGTGACAAGACCAGACGCAATGGACACAAACTGAAACACGAATGATGCCATCTGAACTTCAGGAAACACTTTATTTATTTTGAGGGTGAGTGAGCACTGGTATAGGTTGTCCAGGGAGGTTGTGGAATCTCCATCCTTGGAAATATTAAAAAAAATTCTGGACATGGTCCTGGGCAACTGGCTCTAGGTGGCCCTGCTTGAGCAGAGGGGTTGGAGAAGATGACTTCCAGAGGTCCCTTTCCACCTCATCCGTCCTGTGACTCTGTGATTCTGTGAAGGTGGTTTTAATATATTAAGTAATTTTTTTTCATTACTCTACTGCTGCAAAGGAGGAGACTGAAGATGCATCTACACCGTTAAGTGATTCTTGCTTTTTCACCCTGAATCCTTGTCTTCTTAGCATCCACACACACCATATGAGCATGCAAATGGTCTTTGTGTTGGACTGAATCTAGTTTTCTTAGTGAGAAAACCTAGACAAGGTATAAAGGATGATCAGTCTATGCCAGGGTCCATAATCCATGTATTCCACCTGTATCTGAAGTGACTTTCAGCATGCTCTGGTCTTGTGCTCTCCCAGATCAGTCAGAAGTATGAAATGTGCTAAAAATTCTTATGTTTTGACAAAGGAGAGGCAGATGCTTCTTGCACTATCATTGCGATTGATTGTTCATTGCATAGCTTCTGATAAGTAGTACAGTTTCAGTTTTATTGCCCCAAAGCACTGACGCAGGAGTTGATGTGCACAAGCCAGTTCACAGAAGTTGGCCAAGGGAGCTCTTTGGTATGGCTATCACTTTGGACATAGGCTAAGAGAAACTGACCTTTAAAGTTTCTTTTTTTTTTCACATATATAATTATGTCATATGCTTTTTGCTAGTAGGGAGCACATGTGGAAGTGAACAATGACTGCTATATTAGATGCACATTCCTACCACTCTTCTGCTCCTTCATCCAGAACATCAAGCATGCAGCAGTTTGAGAAATTAAAAACACCAAAAAACCCTCGACATCTAACATACGGGCTTACAGAAGAGTATTGCCATTAGTATGCTCTGCACAAATGCATGAGGTTTTCCTATGAATGGGGAACTGTGATGTACAAAATATATGGATCTCACATGCAAAGTAGGAAACAAGAAGTCCATACAAAAAGTTTAAGTTTTTTGTTTTGTTTTTTCTGAAGGATGTTAACTGATTATGAGACTTATCTCTCCTTTTCCCTTTCACTCCCCATCTTCATTTTGTTTTCTCAAGTCCTAACTTATTTACTAACTGTTGAACAGGACCAAAGTAAAGGTAACAGGGTGAGAAAATACGTATGAAACATAGGGTAGAATGTGTCATGAACGTGATGGAGGATTCACTGGGACACTATTGGATCTCTGTTTCTGCGAATTTCCCTCGTTTGCTGGTAAATGCGCTGAGCTCATGTTTCCTGGTTATGCTGCGGTTTCGCTTCTGTCACTTATATAACTAATACAATGGGTGCAAAGGGTACAAAAAGTTCTTGTGATTTGCTTAAGCAGGATTCTGGAAACCTGAAGAGAGACATGATCAAACAAGCATTAGAGTAATAGGAGGGTTGACACTACAGCCAACTCCACACAAGCCAAAAGCCAGGGAGGGGAGAGTGGTGCTCAGCATATTGGATGCTTAGTCATTATCAATTTTATCTCAGCCAAATCAGGTTTTAAGGATGACAAAAGGAAAATGAGATGATTTCTGGACTTTGATATTGCTCAGTCTGGTGTAGGAGATCAGGCCATGCTACTAAAAAAAAAAAAAAATACAAATCAGGGAGGGATAGAAAAGTGTTTGTTTCAATTTTGCTTGTCAAGATTTCTGCTAATCAGAATATAATTGTCAGTGTACATCTCTAAATTGTTTGAAGTGAAATTTAGAGTAATGAATGTGCCATGTACCACTGAATACATAGCACATCCAGGATATAGAGTTAAGGATCATTCTGAAATAAACATAGTATTATGGAACTGTAGAAAAAAAAAAAACCTTGAAAAGTGAGGGTTTCCTCTTTTTTTTAATTTCTCTTTATGAAACAGACACACATTGGGAAGATTTCAAAATTTCCTTTCTCGTGTATTGTTTTTGCATGACTTAAATCTGAGCACCTAGAATATTTTAGATACAGCAATAAATAACATAATCTTTACCCCAAGTGAAATAAGATTATGTATATATCTACTGCAAATAACAGGGAAAATTATCAGACATGACAGTGATTTGGCTCCATAGAGCACTAACAAGAACCTAAATTAACATATATCAAGTCACAATTCTCAGACAATATTCTCTTAGGGAGCAGGATTTATGGAAGGTTTGCAATGAGGCAGATGGGAGGAAAACTTCATATTTCAGAATAATATCACTGGCATTTGGAATAAGTACTATCAATCTTTGAAGAATATATTTTGTACACAAAATGCAAAGCCATTGAAAAATAAAAATAATTATTTTGCATATGAAATGCACGCGGGTGAAAATAAAATCATGAATTTTGTTTGGAATTTTAACACAGCTAGAGTCTGAATACCTGCATTCCCACATGTACCAGACACTCTGCCACATTACCACAGACAACCAAGAGAACTCAAGAACATAATTTCCCAGAAGACAATTCAATGGTAACCTTAAACTATTAAAATTATTTCTGTTGGCTTTTTTCAGACCAAAAGAATAATTTCCATGAATGTAATTTAGGAGCAATTAAATCAGTGAATACCACTGTAGCAAATAATTTCAGTCACAAGAAAGGATCAAAGAAATATTTCGTTTAATCATTTCTGAAACTGAGGTCTTTTTTTTCCCAATGTTCTTTTAAGCTTGATTTCTTCTTTGAAAAAGCAGAGCGCTTATCCTTTTCCCCCCATCCTCCCCAACTTGGCAGTAGAGAAGAAAGAAGCATGAACAAAACCAGCCTCAGACTGTGCTTTTTATTGAACCAATTCATTTCCCCCACCACCAAAAATAAAAGGTCGTTTGAAAGGTCAATTTGTGTGTATTTTAAAATGTTTTTTGGGTGATGTAACTAAAATGAAAGGGTACATTGCTGCCTTGGTGTGTCACGGTGCACCTATGGTAGCAACTAAACTGGTTCAAGCACTGTGCTGTAGCTACACATACTGTTTCATTTTCACATCCTTGATAAGCAGTTGGTTTGTGTCAATTTGCACTCTTTCAGAAATGCCTTAAATGATTCAAACATGGCACGTGTCAGGATTGCTCCTGATAGATAGTGTGAGTAAAGTAAAGCCATTTTATATGGGGGGAGAGTACATCTGTTTATACAATGCCTAGTGCATTCTGGTCCAGAGCCTGACAGCATCCCTCCAGATAACATTTGTGGGTGAGGTAGGCCAACATCACAGGACCTTGAGGTCCTGAACTTCTCACAGCTCTGACCCCTCAGTTCTGCTCCTCTCTGCAGCACTAACTCAGCATTGCAACAGACAATATAGCAATACAGGGCTGCTGTAGCAGCAACAAAGTTGGAAGAGAGAGAACAGTGGTCGTGGTAGCTAAGGCGGTGTTGCTATCTTCATGTGTTGGTAAATCAAATTTGCTGCAAAAGTGTCTCTAGCATATAGAATCATAGAATGGTTTAGGTTGGAAGGGACCTTAAAGATGACCAAATTCCAACCCCCCGGCCATGGGCAGGGACACCTCCCACTAGACCAGGTTGCTCAAAGCCCTATCCAATACTTTGCGTCACTACTGACAAGAGGTCTGGGGCAGGAGATAGCAGAGAAAGGGAGCAAAGATGCATGAAAAATATTGGTGAAGCCAGTCTGATAAAAGTGTACAATAAAGATGATATGTAAGTGGCAAGAATGCACTACATGTCTTAATAGAGAAATCCAGGACCAGCGGAGACTCATGGTACCTAATGTCATACTTATTTTCCGCTCATTTCTCAATGCAGCCTCTTTTCAAAGATGCACATGACAATCACAGGAGTTCTCAAAGAGAAAGCAGTCTAGTGCCTTCTCCAGCTCAGATCTGTGAAGTGGGGAAAGACAAGGAGTGAAAATGAATATGCAGAATCAGGTGGTGTGTCTGGTCTTCTCCATGTCTGTGTCTGCCTATGCTGTTTTTCCTTTTAACAACATTCACAGACTTTTTTGATGGCTAAAGCATAGAATACTCAGCAAGAAAACATCTTCAGTGATCACCTAATAGGGCCTGATGTCCACGTGTATCTCTCCCAACGACAGAGATACCATGATCTCATCACCCTTTCCCACACGGTTGAGCTGTCCTTGTGGTAGAAGGATTTCTCAGTTTCTAATCTAAATCTTTCTCACTGCAATTTAAACCTATTACTTCTCAATAGATAAATAGAGATGGACAATTGTCCATTGCTTGCTTCTTTGCAGCAGACTTCTAAAATCTAAGTAGTGGCTTTTAATAGTCTATGCCAGTGGTGTGCTCTGTTTTGACAGTGTTTTATTTCTGCACTAGGGGAAATCCAGATACTATATCCCTTCAGTAGTTCCACAATGGACCTACTGCAGATATTCAGTAAATTTGGTACTCCCAGAAATACAGTCACCTTCCTGCTCTTGTTCAACCACAGTACTCAGCACATTGGCTACTCTAGTTGGTGTTAGAAGGAAGGCAAGTTCCTCATCAGGGGAACTCATATGTCTGCCACCAGTTGCTGTGTTATTCCCTCAACACAATCAATGACTGTTCTCCCGGGCAGCAAATAGTCCCTTGACCACTTTTTATTGAACATCCCCAGTCCTTGTGACACTGCTGTAATACACACAACCATTGCTGTTAATGCCCGAGGCACATTTTTGTGGTCTTGCAAACTTCAAGGATTCAACTGTGTAAGTGCATAGATTCAAGTGTAAGTGTGGTAGATACGATGTACAGCTTGCGGGTACTGCTGCACTCTTCTGGAGAGGTAGCTGGGAGTCAGGTAGAACACCTAACAGTTTATAAAATAACCAATATTTAGGCAACTGAGTCTTACTCCAGGAATGAACCACACGAACCTCATTTCAGCTGCTGGCACATACACCTAATGCCATTAGACGTGCTCTAAGGTTAACCTGTTTAACTTCCACACAGCTCTAGAAAGGTGCAGGGTTGCCAATAAATCATGTGTTGAAACTGCAGCCCTGTCATGAGCATAACCTAGGATATGTCAAATGACACTAAATACCTATGACTATGCAATCAAATTGAGCTCAAGAGGTGGGATTCAGCTCCAGATTTTTCAGATTGCTTAATTCAGCTTCCATCATACACTCTAGGTATCTACGCTCCTAGCAGAGTCAGCTCAACTCTGAGGAGAGATTCAGGTGCCTAATCATAGACAGACAGAACCATTTTAATTACTTTAGGGTTTCCCTCCTGACGTCCAGCTGCCACTCAAGAAGGGCATTGATCTCACACAGATTCTGTGTCCTATCTGCAAGCCCTATGCACATATCTTGATATCCTACACTGCCTGATATAACATTAAACATTTATTTTCAAGAAAATTAAATTCACCCATAGTCAGTAAATTCAAGGGAGCTCAAAGAGCGGTGGAGCTGACTGTGTGCTAACTCTAGCACAACATCCTTCCCTCTTCAGCTCTCTTGACTGTATTTACTAGATCTTCATGGACTTCAACAGTGACTTAGATACCTCACTCACATATACCAGTCTGGCTGTAACTCTCCAGTTAGGTGTCTGGATTTATGTCTGAATCGTACCCCAAGTAGTCAGTCTTCAAATCAGGATCTTTGTTTACTGCCCAGAAAGAACAGAAATTCTTCCTATTTGTTTGGATGAAGAAAGAGAGATAAAGTGTTTCTCTTTGCTAGGTGTTTAGTTTATACAAATCTAATCATGATCACAATACTTATTGCTATAATTGCAGGATTGACATGCACATATACACGTACATGCACACAGCCACATGATCAGAAGCAAACTACAAAACCACCTGGTGATACTGGAGAAGGAATATGTGTACCTAGGAAGAAGACAAAAAATGAAACTAGACAATGGATCCAACCATAGATACTCCAATTCATAAAAAGGAGGATATTTTCAGCTTCATAATAGTAAGGTATTAACAAGCCTTTATGATGGTAAGCTGGGATTCAGTGTGTGGTCAACAAAAGAACCACAGAATATTTTTATTTCAGTAACTGATATAGAATATGGAAATGCCATATTAAGCAGCCAGTTGGAGTGATGGTTTTAAGGAATTTAAATACTACAGTTGTACAGAAAGGAAGGAGAAGGAAAAATATGTGTATTTGTGCGTGTGTGTGTATCTTCCTGTTTCTCTGGTTTGAAGTTGCAGCACAAATCAGATCTTTCAAATAACTTTGCTATGGCAAGAAAATGGCATTTAAAAAAGCCAATACTAGAAGAAAGTTATTATTTTGTTTCAGTAAATCTTTCCACAGTATGGATTGCTAAAGTACATGAGTCCTATAACAGGTTATCCAGAGCTTTCTATAACAGCAGGAGCTGTGCAAGCAAGCATGAACACAAAGCTCTGTGCCAATGCATATTAACTTGTCCCATGTAACTTCTGCTCTTGCAGTCCTTGGCCCATGTCCATCCAATTTAAATGTCAAATACAGAAGGGAAAATTGTAAACCTTCTGTACTTACACACTGCATCATTTTTTTCCCCTTTCACTGAATTTTTACTCAGGGAAGAATAGATCAGAGTTATATGCTTCATAGAGTCTGCTTGATATGAACTTTTTAAAGGTTTTCGTTTAATCCCGTGCACCTGGTATTACTGTGGGTTCAAACAGTTTTATATTTCTTCCCTACCAGCTCTCCTATGACTTTACAAGAACAAAGCTAATAAATTCCACAGCACCAAACACAGAAGCAATTGGAAGCTGTTTTCTAATCCAGACCTACACAGCCTTGTGTCTTTCCCCGTATCCCACATCCCTAATGACTGGATTCTCTCTCTGCATGAGTATAAAACAGTCTATCATTTGTATTTGAATCCCTTTCTTTAATATTATTAGACTACATAGGCACATATTTTAAAGAGGTCAGATGGCTTGTTAACACAGTATATATGGTATTGTGCAGTTCTCAGCAAGCAGATTTCGAAGAACAGATTTTGAAAGTTTTTAACAGGAGCACTTACTAAGTCAAAGAGAAAAACAAAAAGTTACATTCTATTCTTAATAAAGTCAATCTGCCTTATGAAATAACCTCATTGAAGGAGAACTAGCCAGTGCTTTGCCGTGTCTCTGCATGATTACTGGATTATAGCTTTATTACTCACCTACCCCTTTGCCCAGAAGTAGCCGCAATGACGTGCATCCTTTTCTGCATGTAGTTTTCCTTTCTTGCTTGTTTCATAAAATTTAATTGATCCTGAAAAAGCGAAATACCTCTTCAGTCCTCAAAGTAGGACCCTACATACGTTCACAAATGCTAAATTTATTGAAGAATCTTGGTCCCAGGATGACTTCACAGGGAAAATCTGGATCCTCCAAAAATCAACTTAAAGTTAACTCTTATCTGCTCTCTATAGCAGCCTTTCCCTCACTCAGGGAACCTGGGAAGTCTGTAATCTTACCCTGGGGTTAACAATGGGCTCATTGCCATGCTTCTGCTTCTGTGCAGTGATGCTGGGATGCAGGTTCCTTCAGGCATTTCTTTAGCTCGTGTTGTCTCTGCACAGTGGTAACACAGCATGGTCTTTACCTCCACATAGACTTTCCCTCTATTCAAGTAATGGGAACTAAGGATAGAGGATATGATCCACAGTACCGCATGGTTTCTAGTTGTTTATTTCCCTCTGTAAAAGTCAATACAGAAAATGGAGAGGATTAAACCAACAATCTGGTTCTAGGTCTGCCTCACAAAATAAAAGTAGTTCTCCTTTTAATCCTAGGAAACAAAAGCAAACCATTGTTGCTAATGCTGTTAAGGGTGTTTTGAGGCCTAAACATTCTAGGCTCTTTATACACACAAAGGTTCTTGCTGCAATTGTAGCTTCCAATGCATCCAAAAGCCTGCAAAAGGAAAAAAAAAAAAAACAAACAAACCCCAAAAAAGCCAAACCAACAACCCAGATTTGCCAGAAATTCCATTTTACCCCAGAGAGAGACAGAGGCAGAAAAAAAGGATTGGAAAAGACATCCTTTTGCAGACTGTTAGGGTGGGATTTGTCTCACCTAACTTTAAGCATTTACAATAATAGGTGTCAATAGCTGAGCTAGTCACCCTGGCTCTATTCACAGTCCATGGGGAGAAATAAACTCTTTTGTAACATAATCTATCTAACCTGTTCCAGGTATTTGCTTTAGACTGAACTGAACTTTGGAAATACCTAATTCTCTCCACTGACTACAAAGGGAGTTCAGCTTTACTAGATCATGTGTGAATGCCTGTTATCACTCTATTACAAGAATCTCATTTTTTCTCTGTCTCCTCTTATTTTTAATGCACCTCCTTTTTTGCTTTTCTTTTTCCATAAGTCATTTTTTCTCTTTCTTTTTAGGACAGCTTGTCCTCTCTACACACGATCATGGAAAGAAAACAATTGTCCAGCCTCTCCTGCCTGAGAAAACTCAGGGGAACTCAGTGGCACAGTCAATAGACAGCCATTAACTAAGTGCTGTGTAAGGAGCTCACAGGAAAGGGCATCAGATTTGGAATAGCTGGATACTTATGTTACACATGGGAGGACATTCACTCTGAGGAAGAGATTACAGTTTATTGGAGAGCATGAATATACAGACCAAGGATTGACAGATTTCCTCTAACATCTTCCATTTGGGCTTCTCAGTGGCTTCACCAATGTAGTGTGCTACTTCACCAATGTAGTGTGCTACTTCACCAATGTAGTGTGCGTATAAAAAAACAACACATGCAGGATTTAGCTCTCAAAACACAATACTCCTTACAATATTTGCTGCATTTCCACCAGTAGCTGAATTCCACTAGTATAGAAATATTCCTAATACTTTGTCAGTGCCTACTGTTATTAATGAACCTTGCTTCCATAGCACAGAAGAGGTCAGAATTACAGAAATCAAGCAAAAATGAAACTATTTCATTCCAACAGCACCTTTGCTGTTGCTATTGCATTGCTACCAACACCCAAGCAGATAGTTTAAAACTAACTTCAATACATCTGCAGTGGCTGCAGCCATATCTCTGAATATAATTACCAAAGTAGTTATTCCTATAAAACTGCATGAAAATAATAAGATTAAGGAACATATAAAACTAAACAATAGATATTTAAGGTTGCCCACAGAGGCTATAGAGTCTTCATTCTTGGACATATTCAAAATTGGACTGGACACAACCTCGAACAACCTGCTCTAGTTTACCCTGCTTTGAGCAGCAGGTTAGACATGATGATCTCCAGATGTCCCTTCCAATTTGACAATTCTGTGGTTCTGTGAGTCTAAGCATGAACTCACATTTAATTTTAGCTTCATCAAGATTACTGAGGTGCTCAAGGTAAGTGCACCTCATACCTGTGTGTATGATTTAATTTTCAGAATACTGTTCCAAAGATATGAGCACACATTCTGTGTTATACACAGAAGTGAGCACTTTAATCTCTCTCTTTTGCAGTCCCAAAAGTCTACAGGTTTATCAAATTGATATGTACAATATTCAAACTTCTGTACAGAAACAATCAAAGATGTTTAGAAATCTTTTCTCATTCAGGGTGGGATTCATTCTGACAGTACTTTTATGACTTAAAACAGATATCTGGACTAAATTAATCTCTAAAGCTTTCTTTTTCATCAGTCCAAAGATGTGGGCACTTCTAAAAGATGATTTGACCTATCTGAAGATAGGTTTTGAGAATACACAAGAGGAATGTCCTGGTGGAGGTCTACATTTGTTCTTCTGAGTTATGGAATGAATCTACTCTGCTGACTGAGACTGCATGCATAAATTTTACTGTTGAAGCTTGAGAAACTCAATCTGAGTCTCAATGTAGATTAAATACAGAGTAACCCTGATTCTAACAGTGTTTACAATTGATTGGAAGCTTCCTTTTTTTTTTTTTTTTTTAAAGTCTTTTTTCTTCAAAAACTGTCCTAGAGAAAATTTCATATGAATGATGGCTTGAAAAAAAAATATACTATTTTGAACACTCTTCTGAATTCCATTTAGTGATTTCTTACTCATCAAAAAAAAGTCTTCAGGGCAAATAGTTACTGGGTAATTCTGTGAGCCAGGCATTAATTAAATACTGTGGACAATAAACTGTCCATAAAACATCTGTGCTTCTATCTTATTGAATTTGTTTTCAAAATATTCACAATGCTCTCCTTAACAAAGCAAAACAAAACAAAACACGACCACCACCACCAAAAACCCTCCAAAATCCAGTAAAGTTGATAATATGACATGTGAGAATTCCATATTATTTCAGTATCCACTAGCTACCATGCGGAAGGACCAGTTAATTAACTGTTTATTATTCTAACTTCAATAGCTTATATTCACATAGATGGAAAAAGCTTGCAGAGATTCCCCAGAGTATACAATGGCAATGACTTTTTAGAAAGACAAAATAATCTGACATGAATTCTATTTTACTCTGATTAAAGTACATTTTCTGTTGAGTTTCACACTTAAGTCTCATTAGAGAAGCAGTTTTACTGGACTGGTTTATATAACTGAAAAGAAATGTATGTACATGGAGAAGTTTAAAGGGATGTTGGACACCTTGTATCAAACAGTAAAACCTTCCTTGCTTGCTTGCTTGTGTTTCACATCGCTAGGGTGCAATGGAATAACAGCAGAGTAAACTGGGCTTTCTTTATTATTATTATAATTCTTGATTATGGAAGGAAAAATAAAAGTTAAGTATCTGGAAATAGATGATAGATTTGTAGCTGAACTCTGTGCACTGCACATAAAGCTGTGTAAGTTGAATACTTAGTTTACCATTATGTCATCATTCATTTTACAAAAGCTGACCAAACATTTAGTAGAGTTAACCTTCTTAGAGTTCTCGGCAGAAGTTATGAAGTCTCATGGGACGCTCATGGTTCAAACATAAAGATGCCACAGAGCTTTCTTGGCTAATATTAGCTACTACCTTACAGTCTTCTCTTTAGATACATGAATTACCAGCAGAGTTGTTCATTCAACTCAGTCAAGATATTTCTTAGAAACCCTGGGGAATCTGTGCAAGTACTCTGATTGCTTTGAAAGTGCTTCAGTTTCCTGCTCTTAAAAATTGCTGCCTTAAAGGACAGAGATGTCTTAGGAGCTGCAACATTATTCAGAATCAGCTTTATCAAAAAAAGTTTTGAAATTTAAAAAGATATGTTTACTTAAGAACTCTGATTTCAGTAACAGAGCACCATTTCATAAATCTCAGAAAATGAAATTCATTATTAGGATCATACTTAAGGTTTCACTGTAGCATCCCTTAGCTGTTTTGTGGGGATAGATAATAGCAGCTGGCCTACACTGGAAAGTTTCTAAAGTAAAATTTGTTCTGTTCCCATTTGTACAGGAAGATTATAATTAGTTACATCTCAAGGTCTGACTCTGAATGAAATGTTCCTTAGGTAGTCTCAAAAAAATATCCCTTCCCTTCCCTTCCCTTCCCTTCCCTTCCCTTCCCTTCCCTTCCCTTCCCTTCCCTTCCCTTCCCTTCCCCTCCCCTCCCCTCCCCTCCCCTCCCCTCCCTTCCCCTCCCCTCCCCTTCCTCTGCAGGTGTCTATCTGTCCTCATTAACTCTTACGAAGAATCTACAGTTACCACACTCCTTTCTCAAATGTCTCAGTTAAATGTTTAAATTGAGGCAAACTCTATCTGGTCTTAAAATCCTCTGGAGCTTTTTATTAAAGATATGCCTTGACAGATGCAGCTGCTGCACGGGACATTTTAAATTAGGCATCACTGTAAATTCTCTCATGAACTGTAGGCCATAGTCATTAAACTTCACACTTTTGCTTTATGTTGTTAATTGCAGAAACTTTTCTGTTAAAAAATCATGTTAAATCCCAGTGTGACATCCCAAGGTTACGCTATTCCAACTAACTGTAATTCACATTGAGTAATATTAGAAGCAGAATTTCAACATTGTCTGTACAATAATTTGTATCTATCTCAGTTGTTACTGTACATTTCCCAAACTTATATTATGAACATTTGTTTTCTGTAATTAGTGTGGAAAGATGATGGTCTGCATAAAGCCCAATTTCCCTAAAACGTTCAATTGCCTTTACCCATAGGTTACTATGTTTCATTTTTTAAGACTGGTTTCATTTCATTGAAATAACTTGTCAGGCTTGGATGAATGTGAGTTTCAAATGGCAAACACATATATATGCACAAGCCCTAATGAACCTGCGGTATAATTACGCAGAAGTATGTGGATGTTAGTTACTGTCAATGAATAACAAAAGTACGGAACCTTAATTAAGAAGTGGGAATGTGATACTGTTGGATGGTGTTATTCCTTTTTCTGGGAAGAATTATTGCATCTTTAATCACAGATGAGGTTCTTGGAAAATTGTTTGCCTCAAGCAAATAAGAAATTAGAAGAAGAAATGAGTATGCAGAAGATTCCCAGCAATCTTATTTTTCCAATGTGACCAGAAAGAAATGTTTGCATGCAATTAATGTAGTTGAAATAAACATATTGTGACACCAAACATAATTTTAAGGCACCAAGAAACTCATTCAAGTGAAGCAACTGCATCCACTGTTGCTATACTAAATTTTAAAGAAAACCCACAAAATCCCAAGTTTCTTTGCCAGAACTGACTATCTCAGAAGCTCTACTGCAGGAGTTCAACACTTAGCCATCATTACTATAAACAGTCTTTTTCCTTAATCTTTAGTAGTATTTTATTGTGACGTACATCGGTGGCAGACCAGTTACATTGACAAGTCCTTTTCTGTATTGTTTGTTTCTACACATGGCTGAAGCTGAGCAGAGAAATCAGGAGCATGACCACATGCATGACCACATGCATAAACGAAATACTGATGGTTTAAATATATATTTACTACTGAACTGGACAAAAAGAAATGTTTAAAAAAGGACAGACTGGTAAGTGAGTAGTGACTGGGTAGATCCCATTTCATTTGCCTAAATGTTGATTAAAGCATACAAATGTTGAGATTGGAAGAATTTTTATGGATCCCGACTGGCCTTTGTTTCCTAATACTAATTGTATTAACTTTTAAATAATAATATTTATGCATTAATATTTACAGCAATGAATTTCACCACTTGGTTCCACAAGGATGTGTCGAAATCACCTATTAAAATGGAGTTAAGAATTTGCAATGGCATAGAAGTCCAACACAGTCACAACTGATTAGTAAGCAAATCACTTATGATAAGCAGTTCAGTAATAGATGCTGCCCTTCTGCTCTAACTGTATAAGATCTGACACCCCTGGATATAAGGGGATTCTGCATGCCTTGACTTTTGATCTTTGATAGCACAATAGACGCTGAAGCCTATCCTAAGTGTCATATTAAGCTGTTTGAGCATGACTTGAAGAGTCAAATATCAGTTTCTCTGTACCATCACTGTAAATATATGAAAAGATCCAGACAAGCGTTCAACACAGCTTGTAGAGCTGATCCACAGCCACTGAGCTGTGCAGGACCAATGCTCACCTATCTCTTTTGAGGAAGATGTGGACTTTTGCCAGCCAGCATCCATTCTGGGGGCATTCTGAGAAGGATGTTTTGAAAGACAATTAATCAGCATGGTGATCAAGAAGGTGTCAAGGTGATGTAGGACATCTTGACATAAGAAGTTAGCTTATGTTAGTATTGTCAATGTTAGCCTTAGTTAACTAATAATGAACAGAACAATGTGTTGTTTGAAGTCCCTCTAGCCTTAATTAATTAGTAATGAACAGAACGCTGTGTTGTTCAAAGTCCCTATTCTCCGGACCTTAACATCTGGAATTGATTGTATATAGGATGAATTATATGACAACCTGGCAAGAGGAGAATCCAGTTGGCCAACTTGGCAACAGAACTTACTTTTAAGGTATCCTGGAGTGAACTGCCTTCATTATAATACTAAAAAACACACCCACAGATCAAGAAGACCCTTGCCCAGGTGAAGACCCTTCCCCCACGCATGCGTGTTGATTAAAAGAATGACATAGCAGATACTATAATTATATGTAAATTACTAACCAATCATTGTAACTGGGAATGTACTACCTTGTAATTTTTGTGTACAAATATAGCAAGAAGACCAGCATGGGGTGTGCTTGATTTGTGGAAAATCCACCGAGCACCCAGGCTTGAACAAATACAATATCTCTCCTGAGCGTGTGAGATTGGTTAATTACATGCTGGGCACAAATCCGCTTTTCGGACAACAAAGGCTTCAAGTGCATCAACAAGGTCAGCAACCCCTTTCCTCCCTTCTTGGGGTTTAGCTGTCTGTGTTCAAGGTCAGCTCTGATATGGTGAAACCATGTAACCTTGGATTAAACTTCCCTAAACCCAGCAAAGCACTTGAGAAAACAGTCATAAGCCTCACCTGTTGCTTCCTTACCCCAGGAGCTGCCCTTCAGCCATGTCACAGAATCATAGAATTGTTACAGCTGCAAAAGACCTTTAAGATCATTAAGTCCAACTGTTATCTAACTCTACCAGGCCCACTTCTAAACCATGTCCCTGAGCACCATATCTAGATGGCTTTTAAATACATCCAGAGATGGGTGATTCAACCACTTCCCTGGGCAGCCTGTTCCAGTCTTTGATAACCCTTTCAGTGTAGAAGTTTTTCCTAATGTCTAATCTAAACCTCCCCTGGTGCAACACGACGCCATTTCCTCCTGTCTTATTGGTTGTAACTTATGAGAAGAGATCAATGCCAACCTCTCTACAACCTCCTTTCAGGTAGTTGTAGAGAGCAATAAGGTCTCCCCTGAGCCTTTTCTTCAGACTAAACAACCCCAAGTCCCTCAGCCGCTCCTCATAAGACTTATTCTCAAGACTCTTCACCAGTCTCATTGCTCTTCATTGTCCTTGGTTTTAGTTGTTCCCTGGGCTTCACTGTAGTCATTCCCATGCCTCCCTTGCTGATCCTGACCTTGCTTTGCTGACTTGACTTCCTAGCTTAACCTCTGCTCTGTCTCATTACAGCAGACTTCCCTGGTGATCACTGAACTATTTGGCTGACCCTGGTTACTGCCCTCGGACCTACTCTGCTCTTCTTGTTACGGCACTGTGGGACTGTCCCCCTTGTTGGTGAGATCATGGCCCCAGCCTATCATGCCAGCTCCTCTTGTGGAACAGCCACTCCTGCTGCTTCCGAACAGAAGGCTGCAATGGCAGGGGAATAAAAAACAGAGGCCACCTTATTTCTGGACAGTATATAATTGGTTAATATTAACACTTGTATACCTTAGGTGGTATACTTTCATGTATCTTTATACATATTTTAAACTCAGAAGTAGAAGGATATTGAAGGAATTATTCAAACTTTTCTTTAAAAATGCTAGAGGTTGCTGGGTGTAGACAGAAAGAGAGCTGAAAACAGACAGCACTTCCTCATGCTCCAAAAACACACAAGATCCCTGCGGATGCCTGGAATGAGAAGTGCAGGAAAGATTTCAGAGAGACCCTTCAACTGAAAAATAATGATTTGCAGGAGATTCTGACAGAGAAAGATAAGGCTTGGGACCTGGTTGGTGGTATTCAAGGAGAAGATTCAGTTGTGCCAAGCAAAACACACATAACTTCATGTTCATTCTGAAAGCTATAAGAAACAATAGGGCGTCATTGTACTTGTGGTGTGGTTTGATAGATTTGTTGGAAAGAAAGTAAGGTTGTTTTATTTACTCTGAACTGCAGAGAAAGGAATGCCACATCATCTTTGTTAACCATATGTTTCCAGCCTTTGCTACATTTAAATGCATATATATTGACATATTTTATTTTCTGCTGTATACCCCTCTCCTAACCCTGGTTCCATGCTTCAGTTACTTCAGTTAAATGCAGGATTAGCAGTAACAGTGGTTTTATTTTTATTTTGCATACACTTTGTACGACCATTAAAGTATGGTCATTTATCTGAATACCTTTCTTATGCATCCAGCAATTCCATCCCAGAAGAGACTGGGTAAAGATACACAGATGAGTAAGGTTGAGTTTTATTCAATCATCTGGACTGTTTTGAGCGAGATATTGTGATTTGTACCCATTACTGCTCATACTGGTGTTTCTACACGCTGTGAGATCAGAGCAGGGAGGGATCATACTTCTAATCCAAGTCTTTCTAAAAGGCATGGAGGAATCTCAATTACTTCCGCACCAGTTTAATTCACATCTGTATGGCAGTAGGAAACTTCTTCCTCAGGAGTGAAAAAAAGGCCAACTTGTGAAGGAACCCACTGTGGGATGTGAAGGCTGCTGCAAACATTCAATCAATTTGAGGAATCTGTTCAACACTGTCTCCTCCTGACACTCAGACTGAATGGATTTCCTCCCCGTATATCTGATACAAATACTTCTGAGGTTGATGAAACTTTTTTGGACACAAAGAAAGAGATAGGCATGCTTTCAAAATTCCTAATCGCTAGCAGGAAATAACAGTTATAGCATGATCTGCCAATTAGTGATAAATTATGATGCTGATGGAATCAAGATCTGTAATGAAAACTATGTACGTAGCAAAATGGTTTTATAACTAGAATTAGAAAACCTTTTTTTTTTTAGTTAATATAGACTATTAAGTCCCTAAACTCCATAACCCTATTTTGACTCATCAGAAAATTTTAGATTTGCAACTTAGGCTGAACACAGCAAATGTGCCAGTCTCCCAGAAACTTAGGTATTTAGCAACTTATTTTTTTGTGCTCAAGGTTTTTGTAGAAAGGTAATGCAGACAAATGGCCCAGGCAAGAACTTCATTGTGCAGAAGAGAAACCTTGTGTTGATATCTGGGGTATGAGAACCCGGGAAGTTGCCTGTGAAGTCTCTTGTCACTTCTTCTTGTAACACCAAACCATTGCAGGAACTCTGTGATGCCAGGCTACTTGAGTCCTGGCATTTCTTGAAACTTGAAGAGAGGCTGGATTCTGTGTCACAGCTCCAGGAGAGAAATGTCAGGTATAGCCAGGTCCCAAAGAACTTTGACAGCAAAAACTTCACATTTCCAGTTTTACTGTCTGAGCCTGAAGTGTGGGCTCATAGATCCTGGTTTCCCAGCCCCGATGCAATCTACCTGCTGTACTTTCTCAAGAACCGTGGTCAAGTGTGTTACGTCAGCTTAATGGTGGAGCCAAGTCAAGACTCTGTTTTGATAACAGGAGTTTGTTCACTCATATAAATGCAGTGCTTTGGGGAATTAAAATGCATGTGGTCTCAATGTGATTATTGACAGAAATAGGGCTTGTGAAATCAAAGGCACAAATCAGAATAGGAAGCTGTTTTTCTCACACTATGCTCTATATATGCTTGTTTCTTTACGGTCAGGCACTTACTTAAGAAAATGACATGCCCCATTTAGTGAAAGCAATGGAGCTGCTTTAGTGTGAAACAGAAGTAATGAATGCAGTGTGAGGATGGAGACCTCACATACAAAATATGGCTCTGGACAAGAACAGATTCGCCTGGGAACGGGGCTGTGCGTATTTGCAGCAGGACTGAGTTTACTACAGTGCTTTGCCTTTCCGTTGTCATTCATTAAGTTACCTAGTTTCCTACTTGCCTCCAGAGAAGGAACTGTATAAATATATACCATACTTTCATTTATTTTTATATGGTGCTGTTCATATTTAAGACTCCTTCAGTGTGAATGATGATGATCTGTAAATACCAATTTAACACGCAATATACTTGTAATTAATATCCATTAGAAAAATGCCATTTATTGTTATGTGGGAAATATTAAGCTGTTCACTGCTTATGTGAGCAATGAGTCAAGACAAATTTTATGTTTGAAGACGCTGCCATCTTCAAAAATTTTAACACACATTTGTTCATTTGTAAATTGGCACCTTTGGTGAACTTTGATGTTCTCTGAAGCTGGACTTACTTAGGAAATGTGTTGTCATCTTATCATTAAATCCTCATTTAAAAGTTCATTTTATGTATATTAGTAGGTTTTCAAGTGGCATTCATAGGAAGTGATTAGGTTGTGCAACTTCTAGATGAGCTTTTTTTGTTTACAAATATATCTTATTTTCTCTGCAAGTTTATTTCTCTAACGCATTCCCTCCAGCAACTCACACGTGCAGGGAATTGTTTTGCAATAGCAACATGACACTACCTATCTATCACAGATAATCTATCCTTTGGCTGCTCAGCTATATTGGCCTATGCTTTATGGTCTGCCAGACCTTGAAGGTAGGGAGATCATAATATTTTGATTACGTCCAAGCCACTATGAAAGAATTCTCATTAATGAGCAAAATAAACAGAATGGTGAAATGACATAGGACATGAAAGTGCAGAGAGTTTTCCAGTCGGGCAGAGCAGCAACTTAATAGATCAGCCAGACAAAGTAGTTTTCTGATGAACTAGAGTAAGATATTTAAGCTCTTGCAGGACTGCAGGACTATTCTCTTTCACGCCAATCATAAAAGATACTCAGATGCTTAAGTGTCTTTCTGGACCACAGCCTCAATAAATTACAGGTTTAGGAAACTTGTTTGTCCTATGTCTTCCTTCTGAAACACACCAGGTGTCATGTGTACATACATCTGCTCAGTAACTCTGCAAATGGATTTTCTGCTGGACAGTTTTCCATGGAAAGGACTGATTCTTAGCCAGGTGCATGACTCTGCTGAATTTCCTTTACCTGAAGATTTGACTCTAAGTTCTCTGTGTCCTTGTTTATTTGTTTTCTTTGAATGTTTAAGTTTACCATGACAGCTTGGGATACATATTCCAAAGACAGATTTATGTCAATAATCTAATGAAGTCAGCTGCTTAAATAACCCTCTAAGACAAGGTTAGAGGTTAAGGTTACAGCTGTAAACTGCTGAGTTCCACAAGTACTAGTATCATTCTCATTTCTACATCCTCAGTTTCAAAGCTGAGTGGGAGTGCTGCATCCACAGTATGGAAAACTGATGTCTTTTCTTTTGCATGGATTCCTGATATTGAATCACTGAATATATCCAGAAGATACTCCTAAGTAAGGACATAAAGGACAGGATTCACTTCACCTAATATTAAAGGTGAGATACAGCTCCAAATTCAGAGATGCGTGGGCTCATTTCAGCTGTCCGCACACAGGTATCCTGTGCCATTTGAGGTGCCCTGGGTTGTCTGTGATATTTGCCAAAGGATATTAATTATGGGAGATCTGTGCCCTCCTAGGGCAGCTGGAAACCAGGCCAGGTATCCTAAGGCATCTCAGATGGCACTACTTATCTGCATGTGGGCAATCCCTTGCCATTACAGCCAGAAGCTGGAAGACTCTTCTAGAATAAAGACCTCTACTTCCCTTAAAGGAGTCTAGACACCATAAGCATGATTCATTTGCCTCAACCTTGGTATTTACTGCCATTTGAGGTGCTCCATGGCACCACAAATAAACGTGTAGCCAGCAAAAATGACACAGAATTCACAGAAAATCTCTGACCTTCTGGAGCAGCAGCTGGACACCAGGCATGATTTCATGGGTCATCAAAAATGGCACTAGGTGCCAATTACTGGATACCTGAATTGAAAACTTAGCTTAGAAGTAGAAGCTCACATCAGGGAAAATGAATCCTGCCTTGAAATGACAGATAGTATCTGGACATTTTGCTTTCTTTCCTACCAGGGCAGAATTATACCTTATAGGACAGTCACGACTTCTTCTTTCAGTTTTATACTTCTTCCAGTTTTATTTGATACACTTCCAGTAATTTTTCCAATGAAGTTGCCAACAAATGCATTTCTGTGTCAATAAGCATTTCCAGGATATAAATCTAAATTCTGGAGATAAGGGAACAGTTCAGATTTAAGGCTCATTTGTTTTGCGGCCTTTGAGCTGACATTATCAATTACCATTTCAATTAGTGCTAATTGAATTGCTGAGGTTTCTAGATGGTAGGCTGATAGCAGTAATTCATTTCATCTAGACCAAAAAACTGCCAGGATCTTTCAGTCACAAACTCTCACTTGTGATGATCATATGCAGATAGTAAAAGGTGGACTTAGTAGTTAAAAAAACCCAGCTGTCAAATACACCCTAAAACTCACTGTGACCCTGAAAGACCTTGAAGACATGCATGACTTTTTTAAAACCTCAAAGTGATAGAGTACAATTTATTACAAAAACCCAAACTTAATTATCATGACAGTTTAGGGGGTTTCTTGGGTGTCAGATGTTATGCTCATAAAGCATGATTTCGCTTGAACATGACAAGGAGATGCTCCTCTGATTTCTGAATTTCCAGGAGAAGATTGATGTTGGCAATATGGATGTGCTTGCATGTATGCGCTCTTAAAAATATTTTGCCAATAATCTGACAAATGTATAACCAACATATGGCTGATCCAGACATCCCAGAAGCAGGTCTGCTGTTTCTATGACCATCAGAATTTCTGTTTGAAAGAACATCAGGAACATGGAAAGATTTTCTTGGTAGTGAATTTGTACCTCTTTTTCTTTCCATCCTATTTTGTTTTGCATATGTTTGACAACTATCATGCAATGTTTTAAGTATGTGATGTCACTTAAAAGCATGGACTTCCCAGAGCCTTACTGAAGTCATTGTGCAGTGCCAGGGTCCACCCAAAGGGCTCGATTGCAAATCGGGAGCCCAGGGAGCTCTTTGTCTAGCCCACATACCACAGCATTCTTTAGGCCTGATGCTCAGATATTTGTTATATCTGAGCATGCTTTGTTGGTATTCCCTTTTCTGTTTATAGAAACCTAATAAAAACAATCTTAAAAAAAAACCAACAGCAAAACCACCAAAGGTCTGTACACTTGGCAAAATTTATTCAAACCACAGATTTTCACATAGTATTTTCACTGTTTTGTCCCCACCAGTATCAGGAAGTGCCATTGCGGCAGACGAAGAAAATAAAAGGAGTGTACTAAACTGTTTCAAAACGTCAGAAGGGCTTTGAGGTTTGAGCAAGGACCTCAGCCAATTTTTATTTTATCTGAATCTGGTCTTTATTCCTAATGGTAATACAATTCCTTTCCCTCTTCCCCCTCCCAAATGCCTAAAAACTGGTGGCTGAAAAGAACCTTAGAGGAAGGACTGTCCAGTAATCAATGAATCCACCTAAGATTGAGAGGATTCAGCCTTAATTTCCTTTTCAGATGTAGACATCCTATGTAACCATTCCTCTCCTTGCCTCAACTCTCCTTAATAAAAAAAAGAAAGAAAGAAAAGAGATTTTGCCTTTGTCATGGTAGTGTTGAGAGGCTAAAGCCATTAAAATGATAGAGTAGAAAAACCACTATGCTAAGGGGCAACCATAAGTTCCCTAGGACATGTTCGCAAGTTTCCAAGTGATTAATTTATCACAGCTTAATGCATTGTTGCTTTCCAGCCGAATTGTGATTGCTGACCATAGCATTCTGGCTAACTGCAAATGTGAATTGAATGTTGTAGCAGAAACCATTATGCAGGAGACTAAAGATATAGCGCATTATTTTGCAAGTGAGAAAGGGTAGCAGATCACACAGAAAGCTACTATTAATCGAGTCAAGTGCTAAAAACATTCCACTCACATGAAACCTACCTTTTGGTGAAAACAGGTTTTAATCAGGTTTATTAAAATTCTGACAGAAATGTGTAATCATCCACTGACTGTGGATATACACAATTTCAAATTTTCTTTGGTGTTCAGGGCTGCTTGGCATTCTAGCTTTGGTTCAAGCTCATTCCTAATTGATTATATTGTAATGAAGGGTACAGGAAGGGGGTAGGAAGAAGAAGAAAGCTCAAAATTGCCTTCCAGGCATAAAATGTGTTTTGATTTACTGTTAATGAAACTTTTTTATTACTCAAATTACTCCTTAATATTGTGGCTGGATTTACTCTGGAATGGGGTTATCACACACATATGTCCCATTGGTCTACATCTCAGCAGTCAGGGTGGGTTTATTTTGGCGGGCTGGAAACAATGTCAGTGGTTCTCTTTTTATTTAAAGCAGCAATTGGCACACTTGTAGAGTGCTTAATGCCTTGTTTTCAGAGAAAAGAAACTTGTTACATTTTCAGAAAATGCTTTTGTAATCTTAGATATGCAGATGTAGACGTAGATATATATGTGTATATATACACACATACTATATATGTTATATGCATGTGTATATATACACATACATATGTACACATTTTAGAAGGCATTGACATTTTAACATTACCTCCTTCCTTTTTTAAGACTAAAATTGTCTTCTCAAATATTCAACCCTGGTCATACTTTTCCTCTTTTCATCTCCCAGTGAATATCACTAGGAAGTGATCCTTATAAACGACAGTTGCTGATGGTTTCAAAAAGCAGCTTCAGTCTACTAGTTACTTGCCAAGGAAATTTTAGCAAAGTCTCATTTTAGTTGTTGAATGGATTTAACAGCAACTTTTGCCAGACGAATGATAACTGAATCTCAAGAGCTCTGTTTTTGCCCTGGTAGGCCTACAAAAGTTCAAATATACATCTCAGGGCCACTGAAACCATGGGAAGGCTTGCTGTTGACTTCAGCAGTCTTTAGGAGTTGGCCTCAGAACTTGCATCAGACCTCCAATGTGTTTGGGTTCCTCCTTTGCCTCTTGGCCCCACATGACCTCCAACTTTTGGAAGACACCATCACAAACCCAGGCCTCATTACACTGTTGAACTCTGCTTCTTACTTTTTTTAGTGGATGAATTTCTGAAGCCTTACACCATTTCCAGCTGCTTCGGCTGAAAAAGTATTTGTTGGGTGCAGCTCAATTCCTGCTTCCTGAAGCCCTTCATATACAAAAGTCTTTGCTTAGGCAGTCCCTGCAGAGACAAATCTTAACCCAGACAGAATGCAACTGGATCAGCAGCACTGCATGACTTGCTTGCACATGACATTCCAGATGGGAATGCCATTGTTTTTTTCCAGTTTCCTATAAATGCCATTAATGCAAAACATTATTCCAAATTCAATTTAAAAACATTAGGCTGAAGTGAGTTAAAATTAGAATAACCTTGTTAGGTGAAATTCAAGACATATGTAACACATCTTCAGAAGCAGCCTTCATAATCTTGGAATAGCTTTATTACTTTCTCTTCAATCCCATCATTTTTTCATTTTTCATTTATTGGTAAAACACAGAGATTTATACCATTTAGTGTCTGATAGTAATGAAACCTTCCTTCTTAATTTGATCTTCTCATATTATATTTAAAAACTTCAGAATAGACAACAGACATGTCCTAATCGATTACTATAGAGATCTTTCCTTCTAGTATTTATATTTTCTCTTCCCAAACAAGATCCCACAGAGTTGTTAGCTAACTTTCCAACACACATTCAGACCCTAAGAGGGTAAGCAGGAGTGTAAAACCACAGATATCTGATAATCTTTAATAGTTTAATTGTTCAAATTTAAATGAAACGAACACTTGGGGAAAGCTTTCCTGCAGTCATATGTTTTCCTTTGCTTTGTCCCTGCTTGCTTTGACTCTCATGTTCTCTTCTCTCTCCTTTGGTATGATTTACTAAGTCTACACTACTCAAAGAGATTGAGGCTGTATGCTGCTGAATTAAACTAGCAATATTTTAAACAACTATCGTATACGATATAATCTTTTTCAGGCCTTTGTGATTTATGTTTCTTGGTATGTTAAAATAAAAAAAAAGACATTTTTGTTCATATTTACTCTTTTAAACTTAATCCTAAATTTCAGGGAGAACAATTGTATCTTCATTTCCATTCATCAAGTTCTTCCTGCCATTTTTCACTTACAGACTATATTATTCTCATTTGGAATATAAATTTCAAGCAGAAAATTTTCTTGTAGACTACAAAATTACACAATAGATTGTAAAATATAGTCCCAAATCTAATTCAAATTGTTATGGCTTTTACTTCTGCTTAATTACCTGTAAAAGCCCTACTAAAAATGATTTATAAAGGAGTTTAATGCTGTATTTCAGCGACCCTTTTCTGGAATTTGTACTCTCTTGCTGTGTTGTAAATTTATAGAAGGTGATCTATCTTTAGCCTCCCTTGGAGGCTACTTGCTTAGTGCTTAATGTGATGTTCATTTTATTCTTTGTTGCTTTCTAAACACAGTAATCATGATCACAGGATCACAGGAAAAAGATCCTGCCAGCTTTTGAAAAGTCTTTTGGCACTTTCTGGGAAATTATTTATTACTTTTCACAAAGTGGTGACTGCCTCTTTTCTTTTGTGTCAACTTGTTTTCATTTTTGTAGATGTTAAAAATTTTTAAGGATTTCTTTTTGGTTAAGCTCAGAAATTTATCCAGGAAAAAAAAAATTTTTTTTTTTTTTATTAATGTTCTATTGAATCACAAAGCTGTTTTCTAGAAAAAGGTAAAGGAGAAAGTTTCAATGTGAAGGAATAAACAAGTAGCTTCATACTGAAAAATAGCACAGGAGACCAAATGCCTGTGCAAGAAAGATGACCAAAGGATCAAGAGTAGACTAAGAACTGATATGGGAACTTTTTGATAATATCTTCACAGGCCAGCAATGGCCATTTGATGGGGTGCAATCCCACACCTGTGGTTTGAAGATACAGTGTATCCCTGTACATAAACTGTGTTTTAGGGTGAGTTTACTCACACAGAGAACCACTATCTTCAGAAAATATTAATTTCATTAATTTCCTTGTGAATAAGTGGATGTCCTACTTATCTTGTGAGTCTTAACATATGCCTTTCTTCTAACTAATATTTTACTGAATCTTGCCTAGGGAATTGAAAGGGTATGCAGAAATCCTAGCTCTGAGCAAGGACATAAAGGAGAAAGACTCTCACACTTCAGTATCTTTGCCATATACCATATGATAAACAAGTGAAATATGATGGTTTAGGATATATGTAATTTTAATATAAAGCACCAATGGTGTTTATCCCAAAAGAGTTGTTCTTTTCTAATCACAACTAGTAAAATTACAATACCTTACTACCTCTGAATTTTTTAATCAACTTGGGCATTTTTTAATCAAAAGTACTCCCAGTAATCTGCATGGGAATGAAAAAATTATTATGTAATATGGGTATGGAAGTCATGATCTGACTCTAATCTAATTTGTAAGTTAATATAGAAAATTAAATCATTCTAGAGAAAAGGAGAAAATGCTGCAAAAACTGTTTCTACTTTCCTTTGTGTGCCTGAAGACTGAAGTATCCATTTATTTGTTTTATAATAACTGACTCATGGTATGGTGGAATTTTGGGTCTCAGATAACTTCTAATATTTTTTCTAACATGATGGCATTTCTGGCATGCCCATGGTAAAATAAATCTTCCTTACCTAGAGGAACCCTTTGAAAAACAATATTTGAATAGATTTTCTCTTGCTGGAGACAGCTGTCACTTTTGCTTCCCTTATCTCTTGGGTATCCAGGGTTGGAAAGGTCTTCTTTTGAATTTATTTTATCATTCTACATTTGTTGCTCATATGGTAGACATTTGCTGACTCTATGGCATATGTGTTATGCAAACCCCAGTGACTAGTGTGTTTTGAACAGCCATGAGCCGTAATTCCAAACATATTAAGAGATTAAAATAATTGCACTGTTTAATTTTACAAGCTTTCCACAACAAACATAGCCACCCACTCCTATACTAAAAGAAAACGAAGTGACGACAAGGTCTACACTGTTTTCCAAGGTTAGCTGTGAAATGACTTTCTTAAACCGCATAGATTAAGATAATGGCCTTGCTCCCCTTGCTCACCCAAGCCTTCCAGAAGGACTGGTTACAACAGAACTAAATGAATTCCTTCTGATCTTCACCTACAACTCCTCTTAATAACATCAGCAGGAATCACGTGAGTCTGAGCTGCTATTGCCTGTTGGAAAAACCAATAAGTACCATAGCGGTACATGACCAGGGCTCAAGCACTCATACCTGCTCATCTCTGCAGTGTGTTAACCCAGGCTCTGGCATGGTTTCGGTCTGTGCCACACAGCCCTCTCCTAGACAACGCTCAGCCAGTGTTCAGAGGACCTTGTTTCTCAGGGGATGTGGATGTGAGCTCTGCTGTGCCACCACCTCTCAGGGCCAGAGAAATGGCCATAGTCTTTTTCTTTCCCCAAAACAGATGTAGCCAATGGAGAATGCATGTATGAAGACTGTGGTCCTTCCTCTGTGTCTATTTTATAGCTTAATTACATATAAAATGCAAAATTATACCTAGTCAAAAAGAAAAACCTTCTAGTAGTGCATGTGTAACTGGCTGACAGTTACACTCTGCATCTGGAGAGAGATCTGAGGATTCTTTGAATTTGGCTTCCAGATGATTGGGGTTAGGGACCTGGTGATAATTTTGACTCCCATCTGCTTGCAAAGCCAGGTTCTATGTTCATTTGCACGACAACATGAGGAAAAAACTAAGCTATGTCTGATATATGTACTTATACTACCTACGTCTTTTCATCATAGCAGACATGTTCATGCTGTTTATATATAAATAGATGTGTGTACATAATTTATTATTCTTCATGAATAACAGTAGAATAGTACCTTGGTATAAACTTTGATCCCTTTTTTTTTTTCTTTTTATCTTAATTTAATCTAATCTGAAATTCTTATTAATGTAAGAGTAGTCTTTGTCCTTTAAGCATGAAATATCTAAAAAAACTACAAAGTACCTGAATCTTGTTACAAATGGAGAGGAAAAATCTCATAAGTTTTCCAGTGAGATTTCTGATAATTCCTTCTTGCAGTAAGGCAGGCACTGTTCCAAACAACACATTTGGGGTTTTTGTGTATATTTGAAGTACTTCAGCTTCTGCTAGAAACCTGAAAATACAGAGACTTGCAAGGAAGTACATTCCTGTGACATATGATAAGTCACAAGAGAGAAATATCTATGCTTTCCATGATCAAGTATAAAAAAATTGTGTGCATATTTCCAATAGTTTGGGGGATTGTGAAAAGTATTTACCAAAAAAAAAAAAAAAGCTGGATTCAATCATTATAAGTTTTGGACTTGTTCCTGTAATGTTCCCAAAACCACAAAGATACAATTTCTGGCATAGTAAGTCCTGGAAGCTGGGAGACATCCCTGGAAGCTGGAGGACCATAACTGCAAAGCGTCACTATATCCTTGCCCTGTCCATACTATGTGTCCCTGATATGTCCACTGTTTGACCTGTCAGAGAGAGGAGACTGGGCTAGATGGACCTTCAATCTAATCCACAATGTTTGTTCTTATAAATATTACAAACTGAATCACTCAATGTTTGCAGAGGAATAACTTTGTACAAAATCATCTTCTCCAAATCGATGGTAAAACTTCCATTTTCAGTGGAGCAGACATTAAATTTACCAAGCAGTTCCCCCAGTTACAGAATCACAGAATGGTCAGGGTTGGAAGGGACCTCTGCAGATCATCCAGTCCAACGCCCCTGCCACAGCAGGGACACCTACAGCAGTGGCACAGGACGGCATCCAGGCGGGTTTGGAATGTCTCCAGTGTGGGAGACTCCACAACCTCTCTGGGCAGCCTGTTCCAGTGCTCTGCCACCCTCACAGGAAAGAAGTTCCTCCTCATGTTACGATAGAACTTCCTATGTTCAAGTTTGTGCCCATTACCTCTTGTAACAGGCCAGCTGAGCCTCCCTTTAAGTATTTGTAAGTATTGATAAGATCCCCCCTGAGTCTTCTTTTCTCTAGACTAAAAAGACCTAAGTGCCTAAGCCTTTCCTCATAAGAAAGATGCTCCAATCCCCTAATCATCTTTGTAGCCCTTTGCTGGACCCTCTCCAGCAGTTCCCTGTCCTTCTTGACCCGGGGAGCCCAGAACTGGACACAGTACTCCAGATGCGGCCTCACCAGGGCAGAGTAGAGGGGGAGGATGACCTCCCTCGACCTGCTGGCCACACTCTTCTTGATGCCACCCCAGGATGCCATTGGCCTTCTTGGCCACCAGGGCACATTGCTGGCTCATGGTCAATTCTTTGGGAACATCCAGCTCTGAATCCAAGCACCAACCTGTTCAACTTTTTGATGCATCTCTGAGCAGAATATACAAATTCTTTCTCCTTTCATCGCAATTTTGCATTGACATGTTCAGCTGCAATAAACTTATCTCCTTGGAGTTATAACTGGGTTGATCCCATCCAGTAAAAGTATGCTGCTTAGCTTCAGTCATGCTTGTAAAATGTTGATGAAAGTTTCTGGCCTTCATGTTAGGGAAGCATTCAAAAGGGAAGTGGTTTTCCAAGTATGAGTAAATGCTGATTAAAAAGATATGGAGAAATCCAACTAAATTCAGCTTATTTTTCTCTGTTTCTTGCATTTTCCATTTCTCTACTTAAAAAGAACACTCAAATTTCAGGTTTTGTAGTAGTTTATTTCATTTTTTAGAGGATTTCTGGTAAGAAGAGCAGGAAATAGGGTGTAAGAAGGAAGTAGTTACTTGTACTATTTTTGTTACTTTCTTGAGAGTGTTTTGGGGATTTTTTAAGTGGATATTCATACAAACCAAAGTGCAGGATGTTAATGGAGATTTGTTTAATCTCAAAGGAAAATTAATTTAGAAAATAAATAGTTTTCATAAAGGCAGAAACAGGTTTTGAAGTCAGAAAACAAAAAGATTACTGTGTGATTAGGTCAAAGAATAACATGCTGCAAATATCACCAGACTGAAAAAAGGCTCAGAGTTTCAGCATGTTAACAATCAGTGGCTCTCACCCAGCAAAGGATCTAAATGTGAAGATGAGCACATGAGATATCCCATTAGAACAAGTGTCATGTGTAAAATTAGGTACCTGTGTGGATCCTTTCCTGGCCCATGCCTGTGATTTGTTTTCAGTCATCAAAAAATCACAGAAGGCAATGGTTATAAGGAAACTAGCCGACTAAGAAAAAAATTGTAAATGGGAGAAAAAGACTCATTTCAGAAAACCGATGAATTGTCCACTCAGGTTCAACAAAAGCGCTTGAATTTCTGTCTCTATTGGTGAACACAGAATCTCCAGTTTTACTCTCCCAAGGGCATTGACAGTAACTCTGGAAGCATGTTGCAGATGTTGTCTCTATTATCAACTACAGCGCAGGCCCCAAAAGCTCATTAGAAGACGCAGCTTTGTAGTCATGTCTCCAAATATTCCTCTCCTTTTCCCACATATCCAGTCATACTTTTCTCATTTCACTGTGCTGTACTCCCATAAACTGAGTTTTATGTGAAGACTTGTCTGTATTAAATGACAATCATCCTTTCAAGTTAACTCAATCTCTGATCTTCCTACTGCTAGAAAAAGACCTTATCTTAGGTATTGATTCCAGGTGAAGCAGCTGGCTTGAACATCGTCAGAGGAAATAATATTTCAGCAAAATAGAAATCACGTGTGAAAGCTTTAGGAACTGCTTCTAAAGCTGACATATGTGCCCCTTATTTCTTCCTTCTCCCTAATAATGCTAACGAGGCTTAGATTGGCTGGTGACATTAAAAATTTAAGATAGTAATCAGCAGCTAAATCACACACTCCTTCATCATGCTGCTCTCCCCCGTGGTAGAGAGGTCTGTTGCAGATTCAGAAGGTGTCAAATCTATTCCTTGACTAGTTCTAATATTTTTCCCATCACGTCTGCAGCTGCTCCTTTCATTTCACTTTTGTTCTATCCTATTTCTCCTGCTCATTCCTCACTGATATAAACTTTGCTTAACATCTGGGAAAGTTCTCCAGACCACTTCCTGGACCTACAGACACTAGTAATAGCAATAGTAATAATAATGAAACATTTATGTGTATATTAATCCTGTTTCTAAAATACTTGGGGTCTTGTGCAAAAACAAATGCCACCCAACCAGAATAAATAGAATAAAAACATAATAAATACATGAAATAAAATGAAAACAGGTTTGCAGGTGCTTGGACCCAAAGTCACCCAGACACGTGTGTTTTAGCTCAGTGTAGATTGTAGCAAAGTCTGCATAGCCATTAATTGAGTTAATCTTATTGCAGCAGTTTCTACAATAGAGTTCAGGCTCCATGCAGGAGCACGTGTTTATTTTGTACGTAACCATGGACCTAGCTTTAAGTCCATTTGAGCGGTGTCTGTTTAGTACACCTGCTATACTGCTGACAAATTTTCATTTCCACCACTGTGTCTACAAAGATCAATAGTACACCAAAGACAATGAAGCCAATTACCTTAATTGTTGAACTGAGGTGAGATTTTCTGTGCTACTGCAGATATAGATATCCCCTGGAATTCATATGAGTCCTGATATATTGATAAACCAATAATATTGGTATAGTGGTATAATACTGGCATACTGATATAAATATCCACTGGCAGGCCAGTGCTGTTCTAAACTTCCTCAGCAATCTTTGCCTCTCCTATTTATCTCTTTTCACCTCATACAGTCACTACCCAGTGTGTTCTCTCCTAAACTGTGCAACCAACCTTCTTCCCTCAGCAACATCCCAGTCCTGGTCATCATGCCCAAAAACGCTCTTTTGTTACATTACTTGGTAGACTTGTGTTTTCCTCTGCTGATGTGATTAAATAAATAATCTGCACTCAGATCTCAGCAAAATCCAGTGGGACTATATGTCCAAGTCACTGCGTTATTTTTTTTCGAATAGCCACACTACATAATTGCTCTTGCTTCAGCATTTGAAAGGCAGTCGTCCAACTCACTTCTGAAAAAAACAATGATGAATAATCTACCAAATGTCTTATAGTCTCCTTTCTGCCACTGTAGTTTTGCATGGATATCATCCACCCCGGGAAATGTGCTGTTCCTCAGCTTCATGACGGCCCATTTTCATTTCAGATTGCACAGAGCTGTTTTCCTTGGCATCGGGACTGACTGAATGAATCATCCCCATCATGCACAGCAGGGCTGTCTGGGATGGGGTGGTTGAGTAAATCGCTGAAGTGTTCCTTCTTGCTTTCCCCTTCTTTCATCAAGACCTTACCATCTTTAGTCTGACTGTGGTTTTAACAATTCATAAGCATGTCTCACATTTCCTTCATAAGCATGTAGGTGGCATTTAACTCACCCTAATTTTAGCCATTCAAATGTTAGTCATTTTGCCTTAACTCATCATCTGGTCTTCCTCTAGAGTCAGCACAGAAACACTGGCAACTGCAGCAGATTCATTGCACCTAAAGCTGTCCAAAAGAGTTACACTGTCTGTCTTTAATTCTAATACCTGCTTCTTGAGTCAGTTCTTTTTGTCATTTCATATATTTTCACTTTTTATATTTCAACACATTCAGGCCTCTTGATTAACTCCTTTGTAGGGTGAACTGCAAATGCACTGACTTCTTGGAGACCTAGAGAGGTGTTCAGGGCTTAGTGAGACATATTGGTAAAAATCTTAATGATAAGACTGTCTTAATTACTTTTTGTCTGAGACATTTTAAAGTTATTTATAATGACATAGAATATAATCAGTTTAAATCAGTTGAATTAATTAAAGCCTAAAAGGATTTGAATCTGTTGAAGTCAAAGGCAATAATACCATAATTCAGTATGCACAATGACTTTTCTTCTGCTCTTTCATATAGAAATGTACTTTGTAACTGTATACTCTTCTTCACGGGTAAAGATAAGACTTAATACAAGAATCAGGCAGCAGGTTTGAACACAGTGCTGACCAGTTGCCCTTTATAAACCTAGTAAAAGATTTATGGAAGTCACTGGACTTTCCCCATTGAAGTCAGTAAGCTTTGTATGGCGCTTACGAACAGCCAGTAGGGGGAACAAATCCACTGCAGCTCCGTCCAGTGGCTTACTGCATTCTGAAGAACTTGCCTTTGAGGAATGGGGATACCACAGCAAGAACTGGTGGAAGTGCTTTTCAGATATTTTCTTTTCTTAAATCACATTTGATAATTCAGTTTTGCAATGCAAAAAACTGTCTGCAAATTAGGATTGAGAAAGAGCTGGGAAAAATCATAAGAAAATAATAGAGCCCATTTTTAAAAGATTCCACATGATGTTCGAATGATTAAATTGCTGGGTGGTTCCACAACTGGATGAATGACGTTATCCTGGAGGACACATGTAACTGTTTTGAGGTTATGATGGAATATCTAATGAAGAAGCTGGCAAATAAATAGAAAATGTAATGCCATTTAAAAATAAAAGATAATAAAATCCCTTCTTTCTATTTAAGCTTGTATCCCTTAGTTTGTGATTCAAGAAAGGAAACAGTATTGACAGAAGAATGCAAACTTCTGAACCTTTCACAGTTCAGAGTTCTGAGCTGGAAGGAAAGAAGCTGAGCCTTAGACACACAAAGAAATGCTGGGAATGGTGAGATGGTAACAGGAATTCAGACTGCATATAGTAAAGTTAGGCTTTTAAGCCTTTTTGACAAATAAGCATCAAGGCTGCATCTCATATAGTCCATATACTCTGTGCTTTGTGTGTGAGTTAATATTATATGACATCAGTCATATAATATGCACAACAGAGCATTATTAATGTTTGACTCACTGAAAATGCTAAAAGAACAATTGCACTGAAGTGCCAACGTAACATGATCCCCTCTCTGTGGAAGAAAAGTTGCAGAAACCTTTGTCTACCTCACTAACATCTCTGTTTGGAAGGATCAGCACCAAATGAGGCATTTCACAGTAGGCATGAACCCCTTTAATTTAAAGGAAGGTTTCTGGCCTATGGGAACACACGGAGTTATATATATATATATATATAAACAATTATTTACATTCCGGTTTGGAGTATACTTGTTTGATATTGACCTTTCTAGTGTTCTTTATTTGCTACAGCAGTATATGAAGATCCTAAAAACTTAAGTAAAGCTGTTCTTGGGTAGGCCAATAGTCTTTCCAGTCACATGTTCTCTCAGCAGTCAGTGATGCATGCCTAGGGAAGAGTTTAAAGGTGAAAGTGGAGTGCTGCTTCTAAAAAACATTCCTTTAAAGCATTCCTTTAACCTCCAGTTTTTGTTGCTTACAAGCTTCTTGTGAAGAAGAAAGTGTCTTCAAATTTATTAGCCCTTGATTAATTTTTCTTTACAAAATTTTTAGCTACCTTTTGAATGTGTTTTCCTTCACGGACTTCAATATCTATAATTTTACTGACTCTTTTTTGCCTGAGAATAAAGCTTTTATTTTCCATCATTAAAGAATGTATAATCCTGCACTCTGTGCCTCTCTCCACCTTTGATCTCCCTGTAATGTTTAGTTTAAATTTTTCCCCTTAGACCCTTAGTCCAGTTTTGGTTTAGCCAAAACCTATATCCAGTGCTTTAACTGCCAACAGATTACTTAGTTCCTGAAAACTTTGAACCACTCTTCCCTGTGCTAGTTTCTTAGTGTTACCATAAGCCTTCGCATTTCCAAATTTCTGCCTGGTCGGGTGGAGGGTACTTCATAGTCCTCCACTATCATGAGTACTCTGGTTCTTCACTTTCCAGCAGCCCCAGTTTTTTCCCCCAGCTGCTGGTGAGTGATGATATCCTCTACTGATGACACCTGGCGCATGGGAACCATCAGTGGAGCTCTTGTGATCTACACCAGACAAATGCCTGCAAACACAAGCTTTTAACAACCTCTTCTTTAAAGTCTTTTCATACACACATACACAAACACAGCTTTCTCATTGAAAGGTAGGGACTAAATACTTACCCATTTTTTATTTGATTGTCTGTTATTAATTAGACACTGTTGAAAATGTAAGGGTAAGCCTACACTGGTAAGTCCATGCTGAGATGATCTAATATGCTTTTGCTGCACCTATTGATTAACTGGAACATTTATCCTCAGTGAAAGCTATCATTATGACAGTATACAGATCTATATAAACTACATTGACTAGGGATAGTTTTAGTTTGCTAAAGATATTTTCTCACAAATCAGCCTGGAGAAGAGAAGGCTCCAGGGAGACCTTATAGAGGCCTTCCAGTACCTAAAGTGGGCCTACAGGAGAGCCGGGGAAGGACTTTTTACAAGGGCGTGTAGTGATAAGACGAGGAGAAATGGCTTCAAGCTGGAAGAAGGTAGATTTAGATTAGATATTAGGAAGAAATTTTTCACTCAGAGGATGGTGAGGTACTGGCACAGATTGCCCAGGGAAGCTGTAGAGGCCCCATCCCTGGAGGTGTTCAAGGCCAGGCTGGATGGGGCTTGGAGCAAACTGGGCTGGTGGGAAGTGTCCCTGCCCATGGCAGGGGGCTGGAGCTCAATGATCTTCAAGGTCCCTTCCAACCTAAACCTTCCTATGATTCTGTGAACTATAAAGGAAATGTTTCCTAATTTCTGATTACACAACCGCTCATATTTTGTAGGGGTGCTTAGGGTGTAAAATAGGACAATAATTTTTTATTTAATGTAATGACATTGTTAAAGTGAAGTTCTACCACTGATATTCATAGTTGAACCTAATTCTACCATGGCAATCCGCTGTAAAGAACAGATTCACTGTGGCAGGAAAACGATCTGACCAAACAAGATTACATGCATGTGTGCAAAGAACAAAGAAAAGCTAAGCATGACATATAGAGACTCATCTGTCTATATGTCAGGATTTTGTATGTGTATCTTATAGCAATATGTTGGCATAAGTAAAAGATTATATATTTTATTATAACATTTTATTGTCTACAGAGCCAATGAGTGCTTAGCCTCCTCTTCCTCTCCCCTCAAAATGTGTTCTATTATACAGAAAGAATAGTAAATATATAGATCCATTATATAATCCATGAATTTATTACAAATTGAAAAGACAGATTGCAGTTACAGTACAGATGTTCTCTTTATTGGCTAGAAGTCCAATAAAGGCAGTATTTTGAATTTTAAAATATAAATGTGCAATTTTCATTTGGAACATACACAGAACCAGGTAAATGGGTGCACATGGAAATTACTTTTAAAAGCTTTTCTATTTGCAAGATCCCTAAATACAGAGCACATGCCCAGAACTTTGCTTGCTTTCCATTTCAAATTGCCTATAAAGTTGGAAGTATTTCCATAATTTTAAATTGCCCACATAACATAGGAGGGATTGGAATTACGGTTGCTCCTCAAATTTGTTTTTATAAGCACCTGAATTTGGAACTGATTCAAATGGCATTTTAATATGTGTTGGGACAGGCCATGCTGATTTAATTTATAAAATGTATTTATCAAGAAAAGGGGAAATTTAAAGAAGTGGAAAATATAATAAAATATGGAACTAGATGGCAGAAATGAGCCCACAGAACATAGCTGTGAAGTAAGTCAACATTAAAGGGCAAAATGTGGGACTTTGTGGGCTACTGATGCAAAGATTATAAAAAAGCTTATGAAAGCATGTGTCTTTCTCTTCAGAAATGCACAAATCCTGTGTCAAGTGATCTTTTGAGTAGCTGGCAAGCTGAAAAATGTTTTTGCTGAGCACACAAGACATGAGCTGATCAATAGTGTATATAAGTATCAACAAATCATAATTTGTCTCATACCTTTTGAAATTGATACAGACTCAGCACATTGCTAACATTTCATCATTGGAGAGGACCATTGATTTCAGTGCTTGATGTACGTATGCATTGTGCACGCGCCTAAATAACTTGATGGATTTTTTCCAAAGTAATATTTGCTTATATGAAAGATTCTAATTTTTTATTTCCTCATTTTATGAAAAAAAAATTCAATATTTCACATTAATTCATGTGTACATTTTATATAGACTGACATAATAATTCTGTCTGTAGAACACAGAAGTTGAAACTAGAAATCAAGTGATCAAGTCAGGATGCTCAGTTCATAAGGAAATATTATGAGATTCCAAGAAGTATAATGGACTAAATTTTCAGGACTCTGATTTTCCAGTTCGTCTGAGAGCTGGACCCGCCAGTTGGATGCCTCCTGGGTTTCATATGATCCTAAGGAAGCTGATATGTAATACGCAAGGAGGAAAATTGCCACCTACTGAATTGCCAGATGTGCTTGCTGTAGCATCTGTGGGGACCTTGGAATTTTTCCAGCTAAACAGAGCCCCAGCCCCACGTCAGTGAGGTCGTGGAAACAAGGCTGCAAAGCTTCAGGCTACCTGGGTAAAAGTAAAATCACCAGTAGTAAGGTGTTCTGGTTGCATGAGTTTATTTATAGACTAACATAAACTTCAATGAAAAGCTCCATGAATGCTGAAAGCAATATTAAAAAAGTTAAATTATGATTATAAGTTGCTGAATTTTCTATATTCCTGATTATTAAAAAAAAAAAACTATTAAAGCAAAGCAAGTATTTCAACCAATAAAACAGCACATTAAATCATAGAATAAGAAATTACCGAAGCAGGAAAAAGAACTACTTGAAAAAGTGAAAAGCAGAAAGAAACCAATCGAGCAAGACCCAAGAAGAAACCAAACTCTAAGAAGAAAAACTCCTTTCAAGTACATGGGTGCCTAGCAAAGGGTTTCCTGAAACCTTGTACTGTGATGAGAGATGTGCATGGAAGCAGAAGAAATCAGTGTAGTGCAGCCTCCTACAGCTACACTAACCATGTTCTTAGTGCATTGATGATAACTTTTTGACTCATGTGGTGGAGGAGCCCACAAGGACAGGTGTACTGCTGGACCTACTACTGACAAAGAGGGACTGGTGGAGGATGTTAAGGTTGGGGGCAGACTTAGCTGCAGTGATCATGAGAAGATACAGTTCAGGATTAAGTGCAGTATGCACAAAATGACAAGTGGGGTTGAAACCTTAGACTTCAGGAGGGCTAACTTTGAGCTCTTCAAGGAATTGCTGGGATAAATCAAATGGAAGAGGGCTTTAGAGGGTAAGGGGGCTCAAGAGAGCTGGCTGGGATTTAGGCACCACCTCCTCCAAGCTCATGATTAGTGCATCCCAAAGAACAAGAAATCAGGCAAGGGAAAAAGGAGACCTTCATGGCTGAGCATGGAGCTTCTGAAAAAGCTCAGGTGGAAGAAGGGAGTTTACAGTATGTGGAAGAAGGGTCTGACGGCTTGGGATGAGTATAAGAATGCTGTCAGGGTACGCAGGGATGAAATGAGGAAAGCCAAGGCAGCCTTAGAATTGAACCTGGCGAGGAATGTCAAGGCCAATAGGAAAGGTTTCTTTAAGTATATAGGAAGCAAAAGGAAAGCCAGGGAAAATGTGGGCCTGCTGTTGAACGAGATGGGTGCTGTGGTGACGGATGATGCAGAGAAGGCAGAGTTGCTGAATGCCTTCTTTGCTTCTGTCTTCACTGCTCGGGCCAGCCCTTGGGAGTCCCAGACTTTGCGGGTAACAGAGAATGTCTGGAGGAAGCGTGACTTTCCCCTGGTCAAAGAAGAACAAGTTAGGAATCAATTAAATAAACTGGATACCCACAAGTCCATGGGGCCTGATAGAAAGCATCCGCGAGTGCTGAGGGAGCTGGAGGAAGTCATTGCTGGGCAGATCTCCATCATCTTTGAGAGGTCCTGGAGAACAAGTGAGGTGCCTGGGGACTGGAGGAAAGCCAATGTCACTCCAGTCTTCGAAAAGGGCAAGAAGGATGACCCGGGAAACTACAGGCCAGTCAGCCTCACCTCCATCCCTGGAAAGGTGATGGAACAGCTCATTCTGGGCGTCATCTCGAAGCATCTGGAGGAAAAGAAGATTATCAGAAGTAGTCAACATGGATTCACCAAAGGGAAGTCATGTCTGACTAATCTGATAGCCTTCTATGATGGCGTGACTGGATGGGTGGATGAGGGGAGGGCAGTGGATACTGTCTACCTTGACTTCAGCAAGGCTTTCGACACTGTCTCCCACATCATCCTCACAGGCAAGCTTAGGAAGTGTGGGTTGGATGAATGGACAGTGGGGTGGATTGAACAGTGGTTGACAGATAGAGCCTAGAGGGTTGTGGTTAGTGGTGCAGAGTCTACTTGGAGGCCAGTAACAAGTGGTGTCCCTCAGGGGTCAGTACTGGGTCCAGTCCTGTTCAATATATTCATCAGTGACCTGGATGAAGGGATAGAGTGTTCCATCAGCAAGTTTACTGATGATACAAAACTGGGAGGGGTGGCTGACACGCCAGAAAACTGTGCCACCATACAGCGTGACATGGACAGGCTGGAGAGTTGGGCAGAAAAAAATCCTGATGAGGTTCAACGAAGGCAAGTGTAGGGTACTGCATCTGGGGAAGAATAACCCCATGCATCAGTATAGGTTGGGGGCTGACCTCCTGGAGAGCAACTCCATGGAAAGGGACCTGGGAGTCCTGGTGGCCAACAGGATGACCATGAGGCAGCAATGTGCCCTGGTGGCCAAGAAGGCCCATGGCATCCTGGGGTGCATCAAGAAGAGCATGGTCAGCAGCTCGAGGGACGTCATCCTCCCCCTCTACTCTGCCCTGGTGAGGCCACATCTGGAGTATTGTGTCCAGTTCTGGGCTCCCTGGGTCAAGGAGGACAGGGAACTGCTGGAGAGGGTCCAGCAAAGGGCTACAAAGATGATTAAAGGATTGTAGCATCTCTCTTATGAGGAAAGGCTCAGGGACTTGGGTCTTTTTAGTCTAGAGAAAAGAAGACTGAGGGGGGATTTTATCAATACTCATAAATACTTAAGGGGAGGGTGCCAGGTAGATGAGAAGAGTCTTTTTTCAGTGGTGCTCCGTACCAAGACAAGAGGTAACGGGCACAAACTTGAACATAGGAAGTTCCATCTAAACCTGAAGAGGAACTTCTTTCCTTTGAGGGTGGCAGAGCACTGGCACAGGCTGCCCAGAGAGGTTGTGGAGTCTCCCACACTGGAGACATTCAAAACCCACCTGGACGCCGTCCTGTGCCACTGCTGTAGGTGTCCCTGCTGTGGTGGAGGGGTTGGACTAGATGATCTGCAGAGGTCCCTTCCAACCCTGACCATTCTGTGATTCTGTGATTTAGAATTGTATCACCTTTCTGTGGTTTAAAGATTTATTCTTTTAAAATTTACACTAATTAACAGAGATAGTAATGAGTCCTGGAGATCTTGGCTATGGAGCCATAATGTCAAGCTTAATAGCAGGGAAATGTTTGGGAAGGAGCTAGTGTAGCAGAGATACTCAAGATAATACAGTTTAATAAGTGATTAATATAATGAATAATTATTGGTAATGAATAATAGTGGCAATAGCATGTGATGTGTGCTATCAGAGGATACAGGCTCATAAGAGGGCAATTCTGATCTCTAAGTTAATCTGCCTTAAGTAGTATTTTTTTTCAAACTCCAACACACAGCTTGTTCACAACACCTGCCTGCTCATTGGTTTGAGTGATTATCTCTGTCATAACTGAATTGTCTGGAAATAAAGAGTCAAGAAGCAAGTGGAAGCGGGCAGCAAAGTAATAATGAGAGGGAGAGTCCAGTACATTTAAAATTCGTTTAACATAAATATGCCAAGAATTAAAGCATGTTTCTCTACAGAAGTATTTGTCAAAAATTCCATCATTATACATTGTGGCAGATACATTATGAGATAGAAGCAAAGAACCCTTCTCCAACACACATAAGGAAATGTAGTGCTTTTATCATATAGGGCCACCACTCACTTATACAAGTACGGATGTATTTGAACACAGATGAGAGTGTGTTACTCAGTTTAGATTACATCTAGAAATACTTGTTCCTAGTAGACACAATCTTAAAAAAATAGTATTCTCAGATTATTTTTGAATGTTTCTTGAAGAATGAAGCCAATATAACAGATTTTCTAAAATAACTGCTCCTTTTAAAATAATAACTTTGTAAAAAATGCAATGTTGTTCCTTTGGGTTGTTTTTCTTTTTTGTAATTTGGGAAAGGAAAATATTAAGCACAAAGCATCAAATGTTCTTATAATTTATATTTTGGGGACTATCAGGCCACATTTTTGTTCAAAAAACTTCAGCTGGAACGAGTGTGCCAAGGCACTAACGCTGCTGACCAGTTTTCCTGAGAGAACAAACGAATGCACAAACTTTGCTAGTGATTGCTGCTTTGTAAGGTTTTTATTGCAATTCCATACACTTAGGGTCAAATCCTCCAAAGCATCCCTATCATGGCAGACTGATTTTCAAAGGAATTCAACCTTTACTAGTACACCAAAGGAAACAAGTAGGTTTTCAGAGGTGCTCAGCACACTGTGTACTCTCAGACGAAGACAGTACGCAGCTGATCTGAGTGTACGCTGCAAACTCAGTGATTTATAACCATTCTGGTTTCTCCGTGAACCATTACAAGGAAGAGAAAAACTGACAGGGCAAAGTGGAAGAAGAAAGAGGCAAAACTATTGCTTTTGGATGCGGTGTTACTGGTGACACAGTATGTTCTGTTCAGAGAAAACTGCGGGAGATTACTCTGCTTCCCTTCAAACATTTTGAATATATTCTAAATGTAAAAACAGATCCCTACTTCTGACATTTTCCCCTCCCCTAGTAAAATAAATGTTATTTGATTTGGCACATTGGCCATCTTACATGTAAATGTCTCTATCCTGTTTAGATACTAGCAGACAGTTTATGTTTGAGTAAAAGAGCTTTAAAAAAAAAAAGAAAGGAAAGAAATAAGTAAAATAGTAATAAAAGGTCATTTTATGCCTTCGTTACTGATTGTCAGTGGCTGACAGCTACAAGAAACAGCTTTTTATGTTTGTATGTACAAATTAATACATTTTTAAATATTGAATGCATAGCAAATCAATGTATATGTGTCTATACAAACATATGTATTTGGTTGTATTTACATAAACACAGTTGTTGATGTATGTATATGTAAGTACAGATCCAAAACACATATATTTTGCAATTTACTTATAAGCAAAATTTTTTCCTCTTTGTCTACTTTGTGTCACCTTGTTGGAGGCAAGCCATGCTCCTTCTTAAAGAACTATGTCTGCAAATCAGAAATATTGAGGTATTTCTACTTCTGTGATTGACAGGATTTGTACAAGCCCACCACATTTCACCTCACCTATGCAACACAACAGCACTGGCCTTTTTTGTCATTTTTGCCTCCCCAGATTTTGTACAGGTGAATAATTCTCCTGAAATAGCCGTGGTCAGTATGAGCAGATGATTCCTACTGCACAGATTTAAACATGTAGGACTGTGAAAGCGAGATCCTGAGATTGGATGTGAGTATTTTATTTTTTTTTTAATTCTTTGAATTTTTATCAAAGTTGGAGGGAAGAATTGGTGATGCATTTTTCTTTTGTTCTGAATTTTTATGAAACTTAATATTACAGCTGAAAATGTATTTGGGGGGAGGAGTTGAAGAAGAAAAGTCTTCACAATATATACAATTCTAATGAGCTGGAAAGCTACAGACTAATTTAAAAACAAAACAAAACAAAACAAAACAAAAAACAAATCTTGGATGTTTTTTTATGGAAGGCATTATGTATTCCAGGATTGTGATGGTGGAACACTCAGAAAAGGCATTTTAATCCTGCCAACTATTATTCTAACACTTCATGCATTTAAGTATTCCCTGAGTGGGCAGTGCTACTTAAATGGGCAATTCTAGCAGTATATTCAGAGTGCTTGTATTAAGAAAGTGAGTCACAACCAAAACTTAGGGAGAAAAAAACGTCATCTGGAGTGCCAGCTATCCCAAGGACACCTACATTTACTTTTCCATGTCCTTTGAAGTCTGATGAGTGTGCACCATCACCACCGCCCCCCAAAGGCTGGAAATTCACTCCTTGTCTGCGCATAGAGTGGAGTTCAAGGCAAATCTGAGTATGTGAAGCAAAATCCACAGAAAGAAAAGAAATTGATTTTACCACTGTTTGACATAACGTAGGTTTTTTTGAGACATAGAAGTAAAATAACAGACTAATTATTTGGTATATTCACTCATGTGAGCTGAAAGCCAAGGGACTGCCAAAGTCTCTGTTGGGTGTGGAGTTCAAACAGGTTCAAGTGATATTAGTTTTGAGGCATGAAAGAATTTAACAGCAAAGAGGGATTGTATGAGCTTTGGAGACTCAAAACGCAATCACACTTACATTTTTGTGGGGGAAGGAAAAATAGTTCACTGTAGTTTAGGTCGGTCTCTATTTTATTTCATTTTAAACCTTTATTTTTACAATTTCATGATTTATTTTTCCAGGTGTTTGCAAAATTCCTGCTTTAAATGCAGATGATATAGAAACCAATGGCAGCTTTTGAAAGAAGGCATTGACATAAGGCCTTGACACTAAGATATTATGTTCTGTAGTCAAGAAAAAATGAAAAAAGTTTCATTTCCCTGTGCTTTTTCACAGGATTGTTCCCCAAAATTTGGATTATTAAAAGTGTATCATACACAGTCTCTAATTTAAAGATAAACAGAAATCAGGTCCCTAAAATGAGATTATTTTGGTCCATCTTTATGCCTCTGTCCTCAGGAGTAGAGTATTTTATCATAGTCCATTGTATCATCTTGACCTGGTCAAAAGTCATGGTTTATGCCCAGGAGGGATTTCATATAGGACTTCTTGATACTTAGAACATACCTTCCTGACGTTATTTTCCCTCTTATAAGGGAATGATCAACTTTTGTCATTTGACAGGGCCCTCTCTCCTTATCAATGGCAGCCTTTGAAGGCACTGTTCCTTGCAATGTGCATCAATATCTGGGCTTGACAGCAAACCTTCGGAGTTTTTTTACATGAATTGTAATATCTCTAATGTCTTGGTGGATTGAAATAACGCCTGCAAAGACAAAATAGTTGATTCTTCATTTTTCCCTGAATCTTGGGAGGGGAGGATAATCAGCAACATCTGATTATCTTGGATGGCATCAGCTTTTTACCGATTTTTTGTTGTTGTTTTGAGACAGAATGTGTGTCTCGTCTCCTTTTTTTCCCTTTAGAAAAAAAAAATAACAGAAATTTAAGGCAGAATCCACTGCCTGTGCACCATTTTTCTGTAGAGTTTACATATTCACAATTTTTTTTAGGTCCTTTTAAAATCTGTGCTGTCAGTATCTACTCTTGCCTGGTTTCTTATAAAAGTGTATGTTTTTGGGAAGGAGTTTTTAATGACCAGGAGGCATTTAGTGAAGAACTATATCAATTAAGCTTGAAAAGAGAATGTTTTTTGCTCTCTTAAACTTTGGGAAATACAATACAGGCACTCTGGTTCCCTTTGACATGCTTGATTCAATTTCAAGTCACTATAAATGAGATTCTGACATGCCAAAAATGTACAGGACATCAATATTATCCTGGGACATCCAGCCACTTGACTATAGTTCACAGGTACTATAAGCAAGAGCATAAACATGTTCTTTAAATTTCTGCTAAACACATGTTGTTAGTAATTTAGAACTGAAGGTGCATAACATTTCTGTTTTGTGATCTCTGGTTAATTATCGGCCCTGAGTATCTCATATGTTTGTTTTAATCAGACTTTTTGTCCTAACGATGCAACAATGTTCCAATTTGAAAAAAATGTGCTGAAAAAAAATGATGCATGAGCAATTCTCTTTATGATAAAATGCATGAGAACCATGGACTAATAGATTACAGTGTGAAACATATACATATTTGACACACTAGATGAAAGATAGAATTACTTTATTTTTAAAAAAAATTGACCTGGAACAAACCATATTTAGCTGGGGTACTGGTTATTCATTTTTTTCACTAATGTATCAAAACAAAATCAAGCAAAAATAAAGGTAGGTTTTCTTATTTCTTACTTGGACCTGTGAAAGTCTATATGTAATTGCAACTCCAACACAATCTAATGCTGCCAGGGATGAAGGAATATCTTTTTCTTTTCTTTTTTTTAGTCAATTTGCAAAATATTTAGCCATTAAATGGCATTTCAGTCTGGGGGAAGGGTTTTATTCAGTTGTATGCGCAGTTAAATTAAATATCTGACAGCTGAGCTCATGTGCTTCTTACAGGAAAGGAATATTGAAATTGCTTAAGGAGAAAGATTCAGACTGTATAAATTCACTTAAAGTTACCCAGACCTACAGTTACTTTTTCCTAGTCAAGTGCCCAAACCACTCAGTTAAGCCCATGTCCTCTTTACCCCTTTGCTGAAGCCAGACGACCGCAGCAACCGCCGCTGACATAAGGATGCTGGGGCCAGAGGTATCATGAACCTCTTTTACTGCTTAATGCTTAGACCTCTCAGCTAAGAAGATCAAACCTCATATGGGTTCCTGCTCCTGATGCTGGTTTTAAACCCAAGAGTATATTGTCACTGGTCCCCAAAAAAGAAGAGTATTAAGGCAAGGAGGAGCAGACTCCAGGCCTGCCCCTTCTTCACTGCATGCCTCTCACCATTTCTCTGTTTGAACAACATAAATTCAGATTGAAACATTTTCACAGACCATTTTTGTTTTGATGGATCGGTACTTTTTTGACAGAAAGCTGCTCCACTGGAGGGTTTTGTCCCTGCTATCTGTAGTGAAGAGCAAGTTGCTGGATCAACATGGAGGTGCTATCAGGAATGGAACAGAAAAGACCTAGCAGACTGCAGTGCCCTGCTATTACAATATTGTTCTAACCTTTTAATGTATGGAAGCATTACTGAATTTAGAGTGCTTCAGGGAATGCCCGGTTGCAGAGATCCAGGGCTAACACTATAGATGCTATGGAAGGACTCGTAAAACCAAGGTGAAATAAAAAAAATAGGAGAGAAAGAGTTAAACTGCACACACTGTAACCTCAGCTTTGAGCTTCTCTGTATCTAGTTAAAATTAAAAAATAAGCAAACAATTGCAGAGAACAGCTGATGGCCAAGCAAGTTTTAAAGCCTGATAGGCTCTGCAATCTGTTCCTAGAAATACAACATTTGGATACACATTGCACTCCTCAGTCTGGCTACAGGCACTGGTGAAAAGCATGTGGATGAAATTAAGGAACTTAGGAAACAAGAAGGGAACAACTCCATTGCAGTGGAAGGTATACTCATATTTATAGAATATTTTGTTATAAAGGAGGCCAAATAACTTTACTTTCTTATCAACTGGAGGCATGAAATAGTCAAAAAAGCCTAAAGGAATTAGGTGTACAATTGCTATTGAACTCTGAAGGAAGGCTGTATACAGTTTCCCTGAGGTTCTTGGAAAATACCGAGCTTTATTTCCAATTGTTCTATTGCAACACAACTTATTTAATGCATGGAGAGACGCCAATGGGAAAAATCAGTTATTGTCATGTCACGTAACAAGGAGCAATAGAAGGTAATTCTGAAAATTTATTCCAAAGACAGTCTGAAGCCCAGGCAGAAGATAATAATGACCATACCCTAATAAAGAAGGTAGAATTTCAATCTGATATGAATAGTTTCTAACAGAATATTTTACAACTTCAAAGGAAGTTTGAAATCCTGGAGCTGTGGAAAACAATGGCAACAATCCCATTGGTTTTAGTGAGCCTACAATTTCAGTGCAAGATTTTTAAACTGGGGTCCAAGTCAATGAGAAACCTTAACTTTCATGATCACAGGCCTCTTTTTTGAGTGGTCAATTATTTACTAAACCTGATCTTCTTCAATTTGTTCTTCAAACATATAGCATATAATATATATTCCAAGAAGAAAATATAGACAGTAACCTTTTCAGTATAAAGAAATTAATCAGAACTCGGACGCAATTGAGCTGAAACTTTTTCATTGAGGCTGAAGAGAATGAAGATCAGCTATGTGTTTGTATTTCCACATTTACTACGTTTGGCTCAGAGGGAGTGTTTTTATGAGCTTCACAGCCTATCCAAAACCAGAATATACTGAAAATCTCTCCAAGAAGTTTCTCTAAATGTCACAACATTTTCCATACAATTCCAAGAGAACAGAGTAATTTGATCTTTAAAAAGTTACTGGAATTCTTGTAGGAAATAATTCTGACCAGATCTTCTGCTGCTGTAAATTAACTTATCTGCATTGATTTTGCTGATATTTTACCTCTTTGCACCAGGCCTTTCCCAAATCTCTTTGTAAAATTTCTTTAATTTGTACAGGATTTGCCTTCTCCTCATAGGCTTATGAACCCAAGAACCTGAAAGCTTAGAATCGTAGAATAGAATCATAGAATCCTCTAGGTTGGAAGGGACCTTTAAGATCATCGAGTCCGACCATCAACCCAAGACTGCCAAAACCACCACTAAACCGTGTCTTTAAGCACCACATCTACCTGTCTTTTAAATACCTCCAGGGATGGTGATTCCACCACTTCCCTTCCCCGGGGCAGCCTGGTCCAATGTTTGATAACATTTTTGGTCTTCCTAATATCCAATCTAAACCTCCCCTGGAGCTACTTGAGGCCATTTTCTCTTGTCCTATTACTTGTTACTTGGGAAAAGAGACCAACTCCCACCTCCCTACAACCTCCTTTCAGGTAGTTGTAGAGAGCAATAAGGTTTCCCCTCAGCCTCCTTTTCTCCAGACTAAACAACCCCAGTTCCCTCAGCTGCTCCTTATAAGACTCGTACTCTAGAGTCCTCACCAGCTTCTTTGCCCGTCTCTGGACTCATTGCAGAATCTCAAAGTCTTTCTTGTAGTAAGGGGCAAGAAAGGAAAATATTCTAGGAAGATTATATTTCTTGTTAAAAAAGTACAGATCAGTTCATGATGCAACTTCCCTGTGGAATTTCCAATTTTTAAAGGAAAGTTGTAAATAAAATGATCATCTGGTTGTTTACAGTGGATTTGTTTCTATTATTATGGCACTACAAAAAGACTCAGATAAAGACTTTTTTAAAAACAATTCTGTTTTCAATAACTAACCATAAAAACTTTGTGATCTAAATAATCTATTTATTTGATGTTGCTTTGCCAGTTAGCAAAAGAACATGAAATAACCAACAAGCAGTCACTGAGATTACGGCTGTGTTGACACTGACTGTACAGCTTTACTTCTGCAGAAAATAAAGGGAAATATGAACAAACAGATTTACAGGTCTCACCTAGACATGGTCTGAAATAAAAGCGCCTTAGGCATGGCATAGCAAAAAACACCTGGCTTCATAGCAACTTCATATGGAAACATTTGTGGCAGAGGACAGCATCACAACCCTGACTTCTGCTGGGTTCTGACCTTTCATATAAGTATTGGTTTATAAACAGGAACTCCTGGGAAAGAATTATATTTTTTTTTAACTGGAAGTTCACACTTTAAATATGTGCAACATGCTTTTCTCACCAGATTTTGAAGTGCCACAGTGGTTGAGTTTTAGTTCAAAACTGTAGAGAATGATCTTTTACTTATAACTGCATTTTTATTTTACAAGTTCATTGTTGTGTGTAATTTTTATGATTTTTTTTCCCAATTAATTAATTAATGCTTTTCTATCATGGTTTTATTTTATTTTCCAAAAAGTACCAAAACTGGAGTTGTAGGCTTCCGGGTGCAGCTATACAGAGCACTAAGGATCATCAACCTTGTATCATCCTGGGGACTTCTGAACTACAGGGAGTCTTACATGGGCTGAGCTCATGATCCACAGAAAGAAGCTAATTTAATTAGGTGTAAATTACAGATGCTGAAGGTTTCTATGTGCTTCCTCCTTGCACTAAAGCTTGCACAAGCAGGGCTTACACTTCTCATTGTTTATAACAAGCTTTAACACAAAAGTGACACTAGTAGTGAAACATCTGACCTTTAAGGAGGCAATTGGTTTATTCACTCTTAAGAAAAGAAGTCTAAAAATACGTAGTGGAATGATGTACAGAATCCTAGAGGTGCACAGTGGAAGGATGAGAGACAATGAATACAAGTTACAAAACAGAAATTCTTAGATGTTAACATTTTATTTTATTTTATTTTGTTTGTTTTGTTTTGTTTTATTTTTAACCAAGAAGATGGTCAAACACTGGAAAAAGGGCCCAGTCTGTGCAGACTCTGTACTTTGAGATATTCAACACTTAACTGGACAAGATCCCGAGCGCCTGCTTTAACTGGACCTTCTTTGAGCAAGGGGTTGGACTAGATGAACTCTGAGGGTTCCTTCTGGCTTGACATGACTCTGCTATTCAGACTCATTTCTATATTCTAAGATTACAGGAATTAATTTGCTATACCAAGAACAAGAATTTATGTGGGTGTTTTTCCTTTTTTTTCTTTAAAACATATTTTTTACTTATTATTCTTTTACACTTAGTTGGTTATATGGAAATGAATGGTCAACTTTGTTTCTGTTCAGAATAGCAGTGTTTTGGGTTTTTTTAACTACCAGTTTTGAGGATTAAAAATGGTGACCAGAGCAACATACTGGCTTCCAGCTTTCTATAAGCAAATACAGAATCCAGGACATGTTTCTTTGCAATAGTTCTTTAAAACAAGTGTCTGGAAAAAAGGTGTTTTATAACCAATGGAAAATTTACAGTAATACATTTCAGGTTTGTGGTAAGCATTACTTGTTCATTAAAGAGAATCAAGGTTAAATCCTTCAGGAAATGCTGTGGAGCTCTATATTTTTTAAATACCCCTTAATAAAACCATAGAAATGTTCTATATTTCACAAAATATTTATTGCATGCCATTAACTGAAAACAACACCATCAAAGTTGTGGGAAAGAGGTATATGAGAATCCTAACAGTGATGTGAAATGATTTTGCCTGCAAGGTTTCCATTTCCAAATCTACAAAAACATAACAAAAAGTGGAGAGCAAATCCATCAACTGTGAAACAGTGGTTCAAAATCTTGCTTTTCACTCTGGAGTGAAGCTAGCTAAAGAACAGGAGTAAAAGGATATTAATAACTCCAGTTGCTTAAAATTCTTGTTAAACACATTATCAGTTATATGATACAGCCAAGTGTTTCCTTTAGGCTCTTATTATTTTAGCTTGGAAAATACGTGAAAATGTTTCATGGGACTAAAAATTAAAACCAAGTTAAATGTCTGGAACATTAATATTACCATAAAAGTCTGGTAAGTAGCATTAATTACTGAAAGGATCATTGAAAATTCCTACATTCTTCAAGCTGTGACCAGCAGTGTCTGTTCTTCAGAAAATACCATGTTTCATGATGTGCATTACTTTCTCTCAACATTCTAGGCTCAGAATCAGTTCACTATACAAGAATGCTAGCGTGTATCTATTTATTTGTCACTCTTGCCTTTGTAATGGTGAAGAAATAATTTAAAAATGTGAATTTTAAGATACACGTAGCAGAACGCAAAAAACAGTACCCCAAATGTTATCCCACAATTTAAAGTCTAACTGGTGATTTGAAATTTTTCCGTGTATAAAATTCAGATCTGGATACATATGTCAGGGTTTAGCAAAATATTTGATGGTTCTTATCAAGTCCAGAAGTTCAAGTTATTTACAGAAGCAAACAATACTCTGACAATGCCTTTCATGTCAACCGAATCTTGTCTTTTTTTTTGTAGGAAGGAATTACTATTTGATTTTGAAAAGATTAGTGTTTGATGTTGAAACTACTGGTTTTGCTGAATAACTTAACTAACATAATTATGATAATCCTATTTGAAATCTACAAAATGAAATTACGGAAATCCAGAGATGCAAGCACACAGTAAATCAAGTATTTCAATGAATTTTGTAACTGTCCCATGTAATCATACAGCTTAATCCTTTCGTTTCCTGAATTTTGCCATGACAGAGACAGTGAATATTTCAGTTCTATCTCTAACATCCAGTCTTTGTTCACTTTCTGTGTGAGGTAGTGGACAAACAACTCCTTTTGCCTGAAATCTGATGTATCTGCCCAACATTTCTATCTTGTTTTTTTATGTTTCTCAAACTCACTGTGAACCTCTGCTTTCCCGATTTTATTCTTGTGTGTTTTGTCACACCCTTATGCCTGTCCTTAGCAGTGAATCCTTAGTTCCATTTTCTTTCTAATTTTCTAATACTTAAAGCTGACCTATATACCCATACTGGTCATTAGCATACTTTCTACTTTTTGGTGGTGTTGCAACAAGGCAGGCTAGGCCTGGAGAAATTAAAAACAATAATCAGTGCTGGCTCTAAGGTTTTGGGGTTTTGATGTTTTTTGGTTTACAACAGTCTCTAGGGACATATTCACTGGATTGTATCTCCTGATTATACAGCCCTGTTCATTTACTCCCCATGTTTAATCTCTGTGTGCAAGGTGAAAGGCACAGAGTCCCATTATACCAAGCCTAAGGCAACTGGAACTGGGAATCTTCACAGAAAGCTCTGTGAGAAAAGTAGGGGCAAAAGATCTTTAGTGCATTGCTTATAGTCTCTTGAGACCTTTAAAAATAATTTCATTGTCAATCAGTCTGACAAAGAAGAACATGATGGTAAAGTCATGTTTCTGGTCTCATAGAAATTGCCCTTCTGAGATCCACCAGTGGCAGAAAAAGTACAACATTGCCATCTACATTTGAACACAGTCACTTATGAAATTCTGTCTTCTTTATCCAGACTATAGTTCAATGCCTTCATCTCCCCCGCTGTCTCAGAGTTCCCTTGGTGATATTTTTCTATAGCTGGGCCATCTTTACACATTGGAAAGACTTCAATGGGTGCAATTTCATGCCCTTCAAGATTTACATTTGAAATAGTTTAAGATTAAAGGAAACCTATTTAACTAACTATGTAACAGAAGACAAGGGATTTTGAGCACAGCAGGCAGTGTGGGAGGGTAAAAGACTGTGCAAGGGAGTAAGTGATATTGGGAACTTCTCTGTGCTTTTCATATCTCCACTTAGCATAAGAATAACTGATGCGGCGGAAAAAGAAAACATGTGGTATATTGGATGCTTTCCAGACAAATGAAGAAAAAGTCTAAACCAGATTGACTGGAATTAGTGGAAACACGTTGAGTCTAAAGTTCTAAAAGAATATGATCCTGATTGGGAAACATATGTTTGAGGATTTTATCTTGAGGAGAGGAAGAGAAATACAGCTTGCAACTCACTGGCCCAGATTCCTCTTGGACAGTTATTTATACCTGCGTGTAATTGAAATAAAATACTGCTATCAACTCCAATGAGCCACATTGATAAATACAGCTTGCTGACCAGGCTCTCTGTTGGTCTGCTAAAAGCATCCGTGAATGCTAAATTCTGAGCCTTGGGGTGTGTAAAGCGTTCTCCAGATAGGTCAATAAAGACAGTAATTACTGAGCCTTGTCTTCCTAGCTTACAAACCTTAATTTCCTTACTTGGGAAAATGGTATGGATCTTAATTATATAAATTCAAGCTAATAGATCTTTAAATGAAGTTGACCTATAGCCAGGTCACTGGCAATATGGCTCTGCAAGTAACTGGTTCTTCACTCAGCCTGGAATCAAACCCTCTCAGTCAAATCAAAAATATTCACCAATTTCAACTCAGTATTGCATCTAGGTTTACATTAAGGGACATACATGGTTTTGGTAAATACTGTATTTGTCATATTTCACATGAGATCTCTTGAAATCCTTATGCCTATAGTTTGTAGAAGAAAGAACACAATTTAAAAGGCATCAGTAGCTGAATAAGATAAAGTCTGGCAATAAAATATTATATCTGAGAAAAAAAAAGGAATCTGTCTCAGCTTTAAAAATGAACACATTTGAGAATGAAAGGAAGGCAATAGTCTTTTTATGGGTTGAGCTTTTTGGTTTTTTTTACATTTTAACCTTTTTTTCCCCAAAATATATTTAGATGCTAAGTTATATTCTAAAATCTAAATACAAACTTAATGTTTATTTCGTCAGATTTTTTTTGTCCTTCAACACATAATTTTTTTAATATTTTGAAAGGAAAATTTGTTTTTGTGTTGTATAGAGCATTACAACAACTCCCTCAGCAGTATAACAAATGTGCTTAAAAACCCAGCTGTTCCTACACTGATTATTCTACTGATACTGTTCACTTCCATTACTGGTACATTGATTCAATCCATCCTACTTCGTTACTAAGAGCATTCATTTGAAGGGAAACATGAGTAGATATTGTTCTTTGTCACTTCAGGTTTACAACAATTAAACAGTATTCAAGCTCAAATATTTTCATCACTGTATCAGTAGAATTAGTAATTATTTACATTAATTGAAACATAGCAGCTGATGTAACAAGAAAGACTACTATGTTGTGTAAGCCAAACTCAGAAGATTTGGACCAAATTTTTATTTAGTGTCACCTGATATAGATCTGTTGGATTCAGCACAGCTACATATATTTATACTAGATGAAAAGGTTTTATTTATAGGACAATTTCATTCAGTGTGGAGCTGGTTAACAGGTTCAAAGGTAGACATGTATGTGTATGTTTGGATTTATGTATGCATATATGAATGTGTGTATCTTGGAGCATGAAGTGTTGTGTTATATAGCCCAAGTGTATTATGTCAGTGAGAAGACATTGCCGTCAATTACTTTGTTCGATGGCAGGGAACACCCTTGTTATTTTTCCATTTTCCATCTCTTCTTTCTATTTTTCCATCACTGAGAAAGGCTTTAAACTGCGAGCTCAGAAACAGAAGTCAAAGAAACAATACACTATATGTGTTACTGGAATTCCTGTAAGCCATTGCTTTGAACTCTTAGGGTTTGACAATATTGATTTAAAGCAACAGGCTGTGCAATGTCATGTCACATATCATTTGCACTTTGTGTAAGACGATAGAGAGTGTGGACGTGTGTGTGTGTGTGTATCCTCTGTAGTTTATAAATCAGATTAAGTTCAGAAAAGCAAGCAGTTATTTCTGATGCCTGGGTTAAATTTAAAAAACTAACTGGATATCCAACAGTGAACACATTCCTGGTGAAAATATCAGTGAGTTATTAAACCATAAATTTAATCTTAAAATTCTATACTTCTAGTAATGAATACCAGCTTGTTGTGAGCTTTTTGTACTGTTCATAGAATTCTGATCAGTAAAATGAACGTTTGGAAGTACTGGGTCTTGCTGACAATGGAAAACAGAGGTGTTAAATATAAATCATGGTACAATGACATCAAGTAATGTAAACTAAGATTTTTTCTATAAAAACATTATAGACCCATTTTATAACAGAACTAGCTCACAGCATATAATCACATTTTAACAGCTGTTGCCAAATTAGGTAAAAACTCTGAGAGAAAATTTGTTAATTATATGATTTAGGCCTCATAGGTAGCCTAAACCAGTCAGAAATTGAGAGAATCACCAATTCGAGGAGATGATTTTATTGTTAGTATTCTTGTTACAATAGCAAATATTTGCCACAAGCCTCAAGCTTGGAAAATACCACAAGACTACTGCTGGGTACAGGGTAGAAAGAGTTTAAACTGCAAGAGACAAAGTTAGGACCAAGGATCATTCTTATTTTATAGGATGCAGAGAGCTTAAGGAAAACATTTTCGGGGATCCTCAACTCCATATCCCTGGTTTCTCCATACTGAAATGGAAAAAATTAGTAACTCCTGTGGGCAATGCATTTTTCTCTACAATAGGTGTTCAAGGTGAAGTCTAAGGATGCATGTCTCAAAGCTGTAGAGATGCTGAGCCATGGTGCAGGACACAGCCTGCATTAGGCTGCTAAGTGACAAGGTGGCTCAGGCAGGGTGTGGAGTTTTGCATCCACACCACATACTGTGACAAGCAGGACGTCCAGTCCGCTTCCTGCTCTCAGAGGTGTCCTGTCCCTTGGTCTAGGACTTCATCTGAGGCAAGAATCTGTTTTTGCTGAAACTTTTTTACCTCTTATAAAGTATTTAAATATATACTGAAACAGAGATTTAATTCTGTCTCTCAAGGAAGTATCCCAGTCATCTGCAGTAGAGTTATTTTCTCCTCTCTCTTAGACCTTATCTTAGGCAAGTTTCAACAAGAGATACACCTCAGTTTGTTTTATTGTTTGAAGATTTAGACAGTGAAGGTATGTTTTGTACTTTCAAATCCCTTAAGTCAGATTTGAATCTGAGTTATCTAATCTAATGTCAGAGAGCTCTGTGTGCTGAGTTATTTACTATGAAGGGAAAGTGGTTTATTTTCTTTTTGCATGGAAGGATTTACTGCTTAAATAATCCTCATCTTCTCCTAAGGGTTTCATTATTGGCTATAGGCACTTCTTCACTCACAGTTCTGCCTTTTCTGAATTCCATTTTCAAGTGCTTATTTTTTTCTCTTCATTGTGATGTGAATATTGCAGAGGCTACGAATTCCATTGGGAGGTTATATATGTAAAATGTATCACCCCTAGTATCTAAGCACCTTTAATACGCTTTAACATTTGAGATGCCCTAGCTTGTGACTACCTAGTGTGGCCTCTAGGAAATATCAAAACCAGGTTATGTTCTATACTTCCCTCCTCCAGTGACATTACAACCTTACCCTGGTCTCTAAGGTTTCCTTCTGCTTGCGGTTGACAAGCATCATCTCCTCATTTGAGTATCTGGGTCTTATTCAGATTCTGTCTTTCACAGTTCAGACACAGAAAAGTGAGTTTGTAGGATGCACATCCCCACCCCTCACCCCCATTATTTATGTGACTCTTGGAGGGGATTTTTGCCTGAAATTAATCTATTCTGTCACACCGCCTACAGGAATCTGAATCCATGGTGCCTACTCTTGAGGAGAATACTTGACATGACCCAGATATTGCAGGACTGACAACTTTCTTTCCCGTGGAAACTGCTGTATTTTGCATGGAATGTTTAAATATTAATTGGGTCAGAAAAAGAGAAAACAATATTTTATTTCTTTTTAACAGTTAGAGAACTCACCTGAACAGAAATAGTTCTGGATTCTCTTTCTTTTTCTAACTAATAATTCCCTGTTTTATATTAACTAGTTTGTAGAGCAAGGGCTAGAAGTAAACCAGGTTGCTGTCTTGAGCCCAGTTAATATTTAATTATTCTATGTAAAGTGGAGATGTTTGAACTGAAAAAAAAGAAAAAAAAAAGAGTGGGGCAAGCCAAGTTCAAATTCCTTATAGCTAAAAAAAAAGTCAGATTCAGACTTTCTACTTCTCATGTAACCCCAACCCCTGATCGATGCATTACTAGCAGAGCCTGGGAATTCAATATCTTCATCGATACTTTGTGCAGAATCTCATATTCCCAGTATGTTGAAGAACATTAAGTGGATTCAACCCTACTGGGCAGGAGGTCTTGGTCTGTGAACCTGAACATGGAAGAGATGAGATGACAGATGAAGTTGAGGCAGATTCTTATGGAGAACTGTAGATAGTTGTAAAATGTCGCATTAAAAAGACGGGAACAGGCCTGCAGTACTTACAAATTTAGGAGCAGTTGAAAAGGTGGCCCATGAAGACTTCAATTTTGATTTTTGCATCTAAAGATGAAGACCTATAAATCCCTTTGTGAATATAGCCAAGAACTCTGTTTCAGGGAAAACTGATCAGAGAAAGTATCTAAGCTACTTAATAAAATGGTCGGGAAGATCCCAAATCACATATCTGCTTTTGGAAACATCATCCTTAGTACGATGTTCTTTCTTAGGACATTTTTGGCAACACCAGGAATTAAAGTCAGATATTCTGAATTTGAGTCTAGTGTATTAACCATAACAGCAGCCTGTTCTCAGAGCCTGAAGTTCACAAATGCAGGTATAAATCATCAGTAACCCACTGGAGAGATGCCAGTGTAAACCAAAGCTCAGTGTAAGACGGAAGAGATTCAGGCAGTAAAAAGTTTCTTATTCCTCCCCCCTTTTCCACTTTTTAACTTTTCAATTTTAATCATCTTGGAAGGTATACAAAAGGAATTATATTAAATATAATCTTTGTAACAGGAAAAAAAATAGAGACTTATTTTGGTACCCCAGTGTTTTATTATTTCACTATAATGCTCTAGATAAGAAAATTTTATTTTTAACATTAACACCATAGCTAATGACAAAAATGTTTAAAGCACATTTTCTTTCCAAGAAGAAATGTCAAAGCTTTTCAGACCTTCCCTTTCTCCTTCCCTGCTTGTCCTGTCTATATTATACTACTCCATCAATTCCTGGTGACATGACTTGGAGAAGCCCTGACATGAGACTATGTCCTCTTTCTCTGTTCTCCAAGTTATCGTCCAGAAACTCTTACACTTTGCCTGCTGTATCGGGTTAATTAGATTAGTTACCTGATTAAAGATTTTGTTTTTCAGGGTCAAGTTCTTCCACTGTGATAAAATAAAAAAAAAAAAGAGAAATTTTTTTTTTTTTATTTTTGTTTTAAATGTACAAATCTTTTTTTTTTTATTATAAATAGAAGGAAATTTGTGGGAACTGGTCTTATTCTCCATGAAAAAAAAAGAAAAATCTGGGAGGTGGTGTGGTTGAAATTTTCAATATTAAGAAAGGGAGATAAGTGAAAATATAAAGTCAGCTCAAAGGGTGGGCTTTTATTATTATTACTTAAAGGGAAAAACTAAGGGACCAAATTGAAATATTAGGTAACAATGAGCAAACAGGGACTTGGGCAGGGTTGCTTCACTCTCAGAGAGAGACACATATGGAATAAGTTACTAGTGAAGGTAACTGAAGTACGGTCTCACAGAGATAAAGGGATACCTAAATCTGTTTCTGGAAGGGAGGACTGAAGAATAGGGTGAAAAAAGCAAGTAGGGCGGATTAAGCTAAACTATGCCAGGACAGGCATGTCAGGACATATGAACCTTTTCTCTCTCTGCGATTCTGCTGTTTATTTGCTTTCTTGTGTTATCAGCCCATAACATCAGACCCATACTGTCACTTTAACTCTTTCACATCTACGAAATTCCCTTGTGCTATTCAATCCTCACTGCAACAGTGAATTCTGCCTGGAGCACTCAGACTCTCAGGACCGGTATAATGATGCGTTCTTTGTATGCAAGCCTTGTGAAGCAAGTGATAGACAACTGAGGTGAAATTCTTCTCACCTAAGTTCAGTATAAGCATCTGCTGCTGAACAGATGCTCTCTTTACAGTAGATGGAGAGAAAAAGACATCTTTTAGCAAGCCATCTGAAGTATTTCAGTAGGATGAGATAAATTGGGCTATAAAAGCTTCTATTTCTCTTCACTGAATATAAAAAGAGCATAGGAAAATTCAGACAAACATAGAAATCCAAACTTTAGAGGCCTACAGTTATTCACATGAATTGACAGCACTCTCGATGCTATGTTGAGAAGCAAAACCATTTCCACCCGAATTATCTGAGGCCACTTCAGCAACCCTAATATGGACGGTGATTCAGAGACACCTGAGCAAGTGAACTAGCTTTGAAACCAGCCTGGGGAAGTTAGTGAAAGCTGCTCCAGTTTAGAAGGGAGTTTGATAGCTTCAGTATAGGTCTGCTGTAATAACCATTAACCATTCTCATAACCATTTGGTTATGAGAAAAAAGATTTCTCTGAGTAACACTCCATTGGGCTATGTAGATGTTACCTGCAATAGAAATTAAATCCTTTCACAAGAAATAATGTCTGTTGTTTAAGTCCTCTGGTGGTAATGTGCTTCAGTTACCTATAGAGACCACTTTCTCCCACATATTCTTTGAATGTTCTGCATCTTCTAACATTCAGAATAAATTCAAAAGCAGATGGATTCAGGAGACCTGTAAATAGTTGTATTTCTCCATCTCTTCTACTGAAGGATCGAGGATGGGACAGACATTGGAGATGGGATACCAAAATTGATATATGTTTTAAAACATTTTTGCACAGTGGTGAGGGCTATAATTTTCTACTTTAAGGCATCAAAACTTTTATGATTCAGTTCTGCTTAGACACTGTAGTTTATGGTTTTCAAAATTCAGAAGACAGTGCAGAACACATGGTGCTCTCATGATTCTTTCCCTTGAAGCAATTAGACTTTATACAAAACACTTAAATATCCAAAAGGGAGTGATTGCAGCCAGCTACTTAGGTCACACAGCTAGAATATGGGATATAGGCACATAGTACTAGCAGAAGAGAATGAGAAATGCTTGCTCCCAGGTAATCTACAACACGTTCATTTGTATCTATAGATAACCAGCTTCAAAAAGGGAATTGTATCTTAGCAGTTTACTAGATCACTCTTCTGTCTGAACTAGTTATCTTATCCCCAGGGCTCTACAAATTACAGATCATGATACCTTCAATATATCTAGTTTGCAATGTTTAAAAGTCCTCTCCTGGGATGTGTTTGAAGTCCCCAGTGTAAATCAGATAGATTAGGAAACTGAGCTTTTGTCTTCCAGATTCCAAGGGGTGGTCCTACACACTGGACTGCTGAATTACAGAAAAGGGAATAAATTAGTCCATCCTGAACGTGTGTCTTGTCCAAACCTTCTTTCTATTTTACATTCAGCTGAAAGCGCTGGGGTTACAAACCTAGACATACGTATGTTTTTTTTTGTAACTGATAAATTCAGTTTCTGGAGATTAAATACTGATGTGAAAAACAATCCATAATTTTTTAGAACAACCTCAATCTTGTAACACCTGTGATGGGACAAATGATGCTAAGGGGAATGCTGTGGGTAATGTTGTTAACTGAGCATCATGAGAAACTATGCATGATGCAAAACTTAGTTTAATTAAGGAATTTACCGCTCCCCTTTTTCTACTGCTATTTTTTCCCCCAGAAAATAATATTTGAGCAAAAATATTTTCTATTAAAAATATGATGGAAAATGATCAGACTATTTTATAGTATAATGAAGTATATAACTCCGTAAGTTACAGCCACTATTGCAATTGTTAAATTCCTATTAACTATATCGTATTACTACACCTGAAGAATTTTAAATGATTCTTTCAAATATTGTAGAAGTCATTTCAATAGAATGGACGTATTTCAAATAAATAGATTTGTGACAATTAAGAGATGTCCAAATATCTTTCTCCTCAAAATCCTGCTGGATCATATATGTAGTTTTTCTACCTTCCTTAGAGGACTAGTTTAATTTAACATGTGCCACTGTGTTCTTTGATTGCTTGGAGAAACTAATGAATGGTATCAAATAATTATGTTCTGTCATTTCTCTTACTCTTACCATACTCTGTGTTATGCAATCACTGCAATGCTCTTACTAAGAACCTTGGCTGCATTCCACTCCAAGTTCTTATTTAATAACTTCATCTCTAGGAGTACAAAGAATCATAATCAGTTTCTATCCAAGTGCTGAAATTAATTTTGTGGAAATCCATCTCTGTATGTTACAATGCTGGCTATTGAAGCAATCTTGAAAGCAGATACCATGTGGGGGGAAGGAAGGAGGGGAGCAGGGAGAGAAGAAAAAAGAAAGAAAACTTTGGCCTCAGCTCACAGAAATCAAGCCGTGTTCTGTGACACTGAAAAAAAGAGGGACGTCTCCTCCCCAGCAGAAGTCACGCAACGGGAGCAGATACCCTCTCCGAGCTGCTGCCTGTGCAGTTCTCTGTTTCCTTGCCTCAGAGGAGTGAAAATACACCTCTCTGGAGAGGACAAACAGGTGAAAGGGTTTTTATCCCTTATACAACATCTCCGAAGGCTACCACAGATTTAGGTCTACTGAGATGTCTCAGTGATTTTACTGTCAAACTTCTGTATTTTGTTCAGTCAATGGAGAGTTCTGAAAAGTCTTAAATTAGGTACATATAGTAGGTTTTTAAATTCTTTCACTGCTTTAAGATGATATCTCAAGGCTCTGGATAGGATGTGTCTGAACTTGTGCGTGACTTTTTATGCACCTGCCTCCATCTTACCAGCGGAAAGTCTGAATAATCTGAATGTATAGTAATGGTGGTTTGGAAGACATAAATGGAGATTTGACCTGCTCTCAGTATTTCTTTACATCGTTATATTAGAAAACCATCTGGAAGTGCTTCTGTTCAAGATTTCTTATAATTTCAAAGGCATTTTGAGGAACACAGCCATTTGGGTAACATAACAATACCGGTTAATCCGTGACTTCTACATCTGCAGGAAGAAACAGAGAATATTAAAGAGCACAAGTTTCTAGTCAGTATTCACCACTGAGCATGCAAGTGATGACTCGGTCAACTGAGGGTTAACATTAACTGGGACACTCAGAAGTAATCTAGAAAAAAACCTTCATTTCACTTTATTGTTGGATGAAAACACTGATGCCATGCAGATGGTGCTGTAAACAAAAAGGGAGGGACAGTCATGGGAGCTTTTTGTTTAATTTAAGGTCCTATTTTTACCTACATGATTGGTGCAGTATACACAGTAGTATGCATGTGGCTCTCTGCATGCTGCTCTGCTTAATTATCCAACTGGTGTTGACACTACAAGCCTGTGTTTGGCAAAAACTCATGGTCAAATGTCAATCTTTTTATGAACACATGCCCACAAGCATAGAGCAAATGGATTTGGCTTATTAGCTTATTGATTTGGAATATATTGGGTTCAGGACAGAGACAAGGGCCTTGCTTTAGTAAATGCCACAAAGGAAAGCATTCTCCAACTCTGTTCCCTTTCATAATTAAAATGAGCAATGGATACAAGGCAAAAAAGTGTTGTCATTCATAGTGAAGGTTTCAGTTAGCCAGAAAACACTTAGTGTCAGAGATGTTGCAGTTTACCTCAGAAATAATATTATCAAACTTTAATACAGAAGTGACCATGTCTTTTCAAATATTTCATTCTTCATGAAACTGTGCCAAGTACTAACACTGTCTGCCGGCGTCCGACTGACACACTCCAGTAGTAATAAATGGGGCACTGTATGTCTAAGCTCCCTAGCTGAGATATGACATTAACTCTTGACCCTCAAATGAAAAGAAAACTCAGTATCTCCTGTTACTATTATAAATGTTGACTTTAGTATTCATTATTAAAGAACACATTTCAGTCTCATTCCACACTGCATCGTGCTACGTATGGATCTATAACAGTTTTCATTTGTACTGTTTCTTTTCACTTTGTCTGCATCTGATAAGCCAGAAGCCTTGGGGACTGAACCAAAACACAAGCATTACTGAAGAAACAGGCCTGGGAGATTTTCTGCTTCATCTCATGACACCATGCTTGTGTAATGTTATGGAGTAATACAGCCTTTGTTGTACAGCATCTGAAAATGTGAATACAATCGAATTACCTTTTATATTCCATTACACAGTATGTACAACCCCCCCATTCAAGTAACACATTGACTGATATTTCTTAGGGCCTTTTCTGGGCCACTTCGTACTCAAGATCAGCTTTTGTAGTTCTCAGTGATGAACTTTTAGCTCAAACCACAGAAAAATAGGCTTTTCTGATCCAGAGGCTCTTATCTCACTCTCGAGCATGAGCCAAAAATATGGTTATTAGATATTGCATTGGGTCTGGCTGAGGTGCAGTTAATTTTCCCCATAGCAGCCCTCATAGTACTGTGCTTTGTATTGGTAGCTAGAAAGGTGTCGATAACACACCAGTGCTTTGGTTACTGCTGACCATTTCTCACACAGCATCGAGGCAGTCTCTCCAACATTACCGCCTCACCAGTAGCCTGGGGTTGGGCAACATCTTGGGAGGGGACATAGCCAGGACAGCTGATCCAAACTGACCAAAGGGATATTCAATACCATATGACATCTGCTCAGAAATAAAAGCTAGGAGAAAGAAGGAGGAAGGGAGGGCATTCATTATTTACGACATTTGTCTTCCAGAGCAAACTCTACAAGGACCGAAGCTCTGCTTCCCAGGAAGTGGCTGGACACCGCTTGCTGATGGGAAGTAGAGAATAAATCTCCTGTTTTCCTTTGCTTCCATGATACCTTTGCTTTAGCTTTAGCTTTAGCTTTATTAAACTGTCTTTATCTTGACCCATGAGGTTTTTTTCCATCTTATTTTCTCCCTCCCTGTCCTGCTGAGGAAGGGGGTGGTAGAGCATCTTGGTAGGCACCTGGCGTCCAGCCAAGGCGAACCCACCACAATATAGCAGTCAGAGGCGAAAGGTTGCGTACTTCTTTCAAAAGTATCTGCTTCGAAATTTGAAAAAGAAATTAATTTGCTGAAATTAGACCAGACCCTGTTACCTCATTGCAGAGTATTAATAGTGTAATCCATGAACTGCAAAATGACAGGAATTACTTGTGGAAGCTCTATTTGTTAGTCTTCCTAGTCTGACCAATAAGCATGAAAGTCATCTATTTTCTTATGAGTGGAATGGATGTGAAAATTTGGAATTGGAAGGATGTGTTTCAGCAGCCAACTTGAAAATGTTAAATTTTCAGTTTAGCATTACATATTTATGACAACTTTATCATGATCGGCAGGGACTATCTGGCTGCTGAATTATGATTGCTGTCCCTGGTGGCATTGCAGAGAAAGAGGCTAGTGTAACTAGTAGATTAGTTATACATTTAAATTATCTCAAGTGTTTATTGACTTTTAACTGTTGCCATCTAATCTCTGATGAGAGCTGAATACAATGTGGTTTCTACTGAACAAGTATTTTAATGACCACTGTTGTGCTTCTCAGCTGAGGCCAAACTTTCAATACCTTGATCATCTTCTCCCTGTTGCAGGTGATACTCCAGAAGACCTGTGAAACATGGAGACCAATTTTTATTCTGTCACCTAAGCGATGTCTTTAAAACTCCCAGGTTGAACTGTGTGAAATGTTTTGCCAGGGGAATATGCTCATTTTGCTGTGATACACTTATCCTGGTACCACAAAAAGCATGCCAATCCCTGTGTACTAAGCAAGATGGAAACCCAAGCAGTCACAGGAAAAATCAACACTCCATGTGCAGAGCAGTTATACTGGTTCACCTGCAGAAAAATTTCATTAATCTACATTATATGCAGTGGCTTCGCAGTCAATTAAGGAACAGAAAGAAAGAAGAGAAGAGAATACCTTGTCCACAGGCCACACATGGTGTCCAGTGCCTCACTTCCACAAACTTAAGGCTGGAACTTGCTCTGCCATTGCAAACCTTGGTATGAAGGTATTGCTGTAGTTCTTCTCATCCTACGGAACAAGATGTTCCTGCCAGAGTTACAGCTCCATCATGTAAATCAGCTTAACTAAGTATCCATAGATGGTGAGAGTCAAGTCCAGACTAAGGTGCCTACATTTAAGTGTTTACACGCAACCTGGGTTGCTGAAGAACGGCCACTGAAATATTATCACCTAGTGTTTTTTTAGGCACTGTGTAATAAACCACATGGTCTTTGGCTGTTGCTCTGGAAGGGCACAGCTCCTTTATAAACCCAATGTCATATCTTCCACCCTGTGCAGATGTCTTGGATACACAAAGCTGTCTCAAGTGTCACTACAAGCCTATCTTTAGGAAGCCAAGTCTCACCCTGAGCACATGCAGGTGTGAGACCCTGAATCGAGCCCTCAGCATCTCCTCCCATGTGAACTGAACTGAATAAAACCTTAGATCCACTGACATAGCTGAAAGTGATGGAGAAATCCCCAGAACATCTTAACACCGATGGGAGGGCAATAGAATCAGTGCCCCATGGGGACCAGCACTCCAGTCATCTGGGAAAATTTATGCAGTTCGCATTTTTCTATTCAAACAAACAACAAACGAAGTTGGTCCATCATTTTATGCAACATGAAATCAGTGTTTACCTGGTTTATTATCTTAGTAATTTAAGTAGGCATTTAGAAGGTGATTAATTAATACTACATAAAATTAAGGCAAAAAAGGAACTTCACTGCCCATGAATTTGTGAACTGTGCTACTGCGTTTAAATGATGTTGCCTTGTGCATTACACCCAGCTTAAGACAACATAAAAAAGACCAGTCTGAAAGAACTTGACAGATTAATATACAGCATCCCTAAAGGTGAACTTTTCTGTAATACACATTAGCTTATTTTCTCTTCTTCTATGTAAAAGGAAATAGACAGTTTCTCCTTGTCCGTTATGCTCATTTGTAATATAGACTGATATGTGTGAACCACCACCAGGCAACAATAACTAACTCTGAGTCAGGATATATAAATGTGTCCAACCTGAAATAAGCTGGCAATAAGGAAATGATCCCGGAGAGGCAAATCCTCAGAACTATATTCGGTTCTTTTACACCCTTGCATACAGAATTTGTCTGCAATTAGCAGAGATATTCTGGGCATTTAATACCTTTTTTTTTTTTTTTTTTTTGCATGCTTGAAAAAATGATGATATGCAAACAGAAATTTATTAATGTTGCTGAGCCAGATTGCTGCCCTTCTAACCAAGAATTAGTCCCACTAATGTCAAAGGGCTGATGGATGTCTTCAACAGCAGTAAAGAGTTCACAGCCTTGCCCACAGAAATAGGATCTTAAATCAGAGCATGTTCTTATCTTTGAAGCTTGAGTAGCCATTGACTCTTGAGCTGTTCCTGCCCATCAGCTGAGAGATATCTGGGTCTGCAGTTAGCCTTTACAATTACAATTCTCAGGAGTATTTCCCCTGCTGTCATCAAATCTGTCATAGATTACTCTTCTGTCCTTTATATGGCCATGGAGCTGGTAAATGCTCTCATACTGACTGCAGAGGCATGGGTGAAGATTGTTCCAACATGAGGCAGAGCAGCTCAGCAGAATACTGCTCTGCTAAAGTATTGAATACCAAAATAAGGTTAAAATATTCCCTGACAGGGATTTGCTTGCCAGTGCACCAAGACCACAGCCTGCCTGCCAGTCCATTCACCTGAACCCCCACGTGCCTGTTTCCCGTTCTTGCCCGTATTTGAATCATGAATTCTTTAGTGAAGGGAATTATGTTCTTCCCTTCTTTATATAGCTGACAAGCACAGGGCTCTAAACACTGCACAAATTCAAATGGTAAATGTGGATGATAATTTGTGAATATGTTCTTCTCCAACATAACCATTGAGAGTAAAATTGCAGTAACTTGAACCTGTCATACATCATGGAGAAAAGGGCATTCATTTTTAGATCATTGTATCTTTGCATGAACTCTACCAATTTAAAATGTCAGCCTTCAGAGTTATGTCCTCTGCAAAAATCTTTCAATGTGTAATTTCACTTTTGCAAGTTACAGTTTGGGAGTCTGTGAACCAGGGTCACTTTATTCTGCTGAATACAGCTAAAAATCATAACAAAGTATTGGAGTGTTACTGCAGTCTTGCTCAATTATTTTGTATTTCTTGCAGCAAAGCTTAGTGAATCATGCAAAAACACATTGTTTTGTTTTGCTTTGGAAGAACACACATCCTACTGAATGATGTGTGCATAAAATATGTTGGAAACCAACATGATATTCCGCAATGGGACTCTGTTTTCGATGGGAGCTTCTAGGGGTTGCACTAATACTGGTAATAAATAACAGGAACAAACCCAGTACACAAGCTTAGCTACACCACTGGTTTTAGAGTCACAAAAAATATCTTAAGGGAGATGAAGCACCCTCATGCATGTTCAATTCTTTGCTCTCTCCTGTTATTGTGAGTTAATAACAATGACTTTTTCATTTAAGAATTGGACCGAGTCCACCAATTCATGTCAAAATACGATCTCCTCACAATGATGTAGAAGACCAAATGACCATCAGATATTGGCTGATTTGTAACTGTTAATACAGAGATGAAGAGTCAGCATGCCCTTCATTCCAACTTGAAGGGTCTCATATATAAAAACGGAGATAAAAGAAGTAACCTAGTGTGTTCATTTTTTGTTTCTTCTGAAGGAATTTATTTTTCTAATAGCCAAAACAATAATAATTTTCAATTCATTTTATGTAAAATACATCCACAACAGCCAAATAAATTTGATATAACAGACTCCACAATGCTTAATAAACATGCAATGTTTATGTGGGTTTTGTTGCGTATCACACTGTTAGGGTGAGGATTTGTTCTAATGAAAGCTAGTTCCCCTGCCATTGTTGATTTTCTTTATACTAAACCCACTTGAATTCTGATTCTGCAAATCCTGTTCACATCAGTAATGCCTAGATCTGAATGGTTTCCATATGAGGAAAGAGCAAATACATTAGGATTCTTAAGCTTGGGAAAGAGATGACTGATAGGGGGAAATGACAGAGGGCTTTAAGTCATAAACTATATGCAGAACGTGAACAGAGAGTGAATATTCACTCCATCTCATAACACAAGAACTAACAGACATATAATGAAAGCATTAAGGAGTAAGTTATACACCAAAGTGGAGTACTTTTTTCCACACAACATATAATTACATTATAGAGCTCATGGCCACAGGATTTCATGGAGGTCAAAAATATACATGGATGTAAAGAGGAACAAATTAATGCAGGGTAAATCAACTGGTGTTATTAAACATGACTTGCCAGAAAGAAATTCTGGATCAGGAAGTTCTGAAACCACTGATTACTGGAAAATTTGCCAGACCAAGACATTTTTGTACACGCCTTTGTTCCTGTCCTCTTTGCCTACATGTCTGCTACTGCCCAGTTTCAGAGACAGGATGGTAGGTGTGGAAGACTTTGGTCTGACAGGTCTTCTCCCTTCTACTCTTAATGTCGCATAGGACGTAAGTCACCTCATCCATCAACCTTAGATATCTCCAGTGTAAACACCTATGTGCGAGTCCTCTTCATAGTCAGATAGGAGCAACAGACACTCCTAGAGTACAGAAGTTTGGACTGTTTCAGACATTTATATTAGGAAGGAGTGAATTGAACTGTAAACATACATATTTCTACCCACCAACACTAAAGACAATATAGGCATCTGTCTCAAATGAAAGCATCTATTCCAAAGGTTAGGTCAGATATGTAAGAGTCCTGTTACTATAGCCTTATGCAGATGATGATGACAAGATTTTTCTTTCTAGCCCTCATATTTCTGCCTTATTTCACATTCAATCCAGTGGAGAAAGGTACTACCGAAAACGAAAGAAAAAAGATCTGTCTCAACATATTTTTCTTCATCAAAAGCATCATAAAGAAGTGCTCATAATCTAGCCCGATTTTTATAAAACGTCCACACATGGGCTTCAGTCCCATTGAAATGATTAGATTTAAGAATGTGTTTAAGATCTTTGCTGAACTGGGACCAGAGTGAAGTATGGTAGAATGAAAGCCACCAAAATGTCTGAGACATTGAAATATAGTCCAGTTCCATTAATAGCAAGTCTCTGTTTCAAGTAGAGCTGATCTGACAAAGAGAAGCAAAATTACTCCAGTATATAAAAAGGGTTTCCCCTGTGCTGTTAAATTCTGATATAAATTATTAAATCCCACAGAGATTTTTTAGATCAAAGGAACTTTGTACTTTCAGTATGTAGCCACTTCTACAGAGAAAAGAAATTGCCAAATATCCTGCAAGGCAGATCTGAAAATATGACCTTTTAGAGCAATTCTGAATTTCTTGTTTTCCCATTTATTTTTTGTGCTGCATCCAAAAAACTCTTCTAACATGCTACATCCAGCTACAGAGCTGACGTATAATACAGAAACCTAAGGTGTGATTCAGATGTTGCCCGTGCAATTGCAGATCACTGTTTTGGCATTAACTGGGGAGGTACCATGAGACAGTCTTTGCCATGCACTTTTCAAACTACATTGCTACTTTTTCTGATTACAAATTTAACCATTTCCACATGTTCCTCTAAAAAGACATGCTGCAGTTTTAAAGACATAGTTGTGGATATACATTTCCATCTTGTAATTTCCATGAAAAAAATTTATCTGGTTTTTAACTTCTCAGCCATCCAGATACCAGAATTTTTCCAGAGGAAAAAATATCACCCATTTGGGATATCTTATTTGGCTGAATTAACAACATTACAACTGCAATTAGTGTATAACATTTTTACACCTTCTGCTTAGTAATTAGTTCAGGAGGTAGACCTCACAAAGTCTTATGTTTTCCCAGATTTAGCCCTACAAGAAGTAATTGGGCATGTGGAGTCCAGTTAAGACCATCACAGCCGTGCCTCGGGTCCTGTCAGGCCATGCAAAGCTAAATGCTGTGTCATTTACACATCTGTACATGCATGTAATATAAATCATCAAATGGGTGTAACACTGAATTTTGCCTGTGAAACACAATCACTGTTCACTCTGTGGATGGTGCCTGGTGACATTTTCAGTATGTGGCTAGGTTGTGTCATCCTACATTCAGAGAGGTTCCCTCCATTCCAAAAATGGGTGTTATTGTGAACAAACAGAAACACAGAACAGGACACTGCCTTTCCTATTGAAGTTGTGTTTTGCCTTTCAAAAATATTACAATTTACAGATCAGAGAGATGGAGTACAAACCAAGGAAACAAAAAAGGTCTCTGACATTATGAATAGGGACACTTAACTGACAAGGAATTTTGACTTCTAGTCTGATTTTATCCAATTAACATTTACTGGAAAACACAAAATAGATCTTTAGATGGGGAAAAAATCCTGTGACTCCCTTTTTCTTAAGAAGCCCTAACCATTAAATTACACAGTTACATCTTTTTTTTTCTTCTAACTCACTCTTGGGGACAGTAAATCTTGTATCCAATTCAACATTGGAGAGGTAGGAGGTGCCTCTGCCCTCCTCCATTAACCCTCCTGACATAAATTCTGGTTGTTATACACTCTCCTGGGAATGAGGAAATGTGGGTCTGATCCCCTCTGTCTGAGGAAGGAAGGGAAACCAGTTTCCTCACTTCCTGTGTGAGTGGTCTAAGTGTTACATTATTATATTAAAAGCCACCTCCGCAATTACTTACTCATCCTATGTCTGCACATTAGGGCTTGTGTCGGATGGATTTTGTAAGAGTCATCATCTTTCTATGCATTAGATGCACTTTAAAGAGCCATATGCAGCCAGTCAAAGGCTCAGATGGGGAAGTAGCTTTTTGCCTCAATCTTGATTAAGTTTAGGTAGAAAGTAAACACCGAGGCATCAGTTCAGTTGCCTAGGTGATTCAAGCTGTCCTGATTTTAGATGCCCTAAAGTTGCTGGACATACGCATATACCTACATAAAAAATCTGTGCCCTGGAAGAAAAAAAACATACAAGATATCCAGTGCTGTGAAAAGGCTATAGACACATATGTTAAAAAAACTGAAATAATCTCTGAATTTCTCAGGTTAATGCTGTTTCCAACTGAACCTGAAGCAGAAACAGACCCCAGAAGTCAAGCAGACATTCACCATGGAAGTGTGGGATTTGGAGGCGTCTGCATGAAGTTTATTTGTATTGCAGTTTTCAACTTTTGTTCTTCAGCTTCATTTAGGTCCTAACTCAAGTATTTAAGAATAAATGTAAGATAAATCCCTTTTGGGATCTGAGCTTTACTCACCAAGCCAAGCACGACATTTGCCTTGCATTGCTGAGCTGCAGTACTTGAAGAACACAGTAAGGAAAGAATTGTCTATCGGGAGCAAAAGTACCAGTTTACATACGTCTGTGCAGGGCTGATAGTTCACTGGAGAGGGATGGAGCCAAGATTCTGCCAAAATTTTCTTCTTGCTTTAGTTACCTTAAGCGTAGATTCACAGATCCAGAAGGTCATGAAGGACCAAGGGGCAACCTTAAACATAAGCTCCTTTATATTCCTCTACAGCCCATATAGTCTAAACTTGCCCGATGACATCTGGCACATCTTACTCTTACCTACTATACAGAGGGTCTGTTCTCTCAATACTATATAAAATTACTAGTCTTGTTAAGCATGTGAATCTGTAATGTCTGAGAATCATTCTTGCTTATCTGTATGTCTTCACCTAAATAATACTTCCAAAAGTCAAGTCTTACATTTATTTAAGGCACTGAACTTGCAAAGCATAAAATTTCTAAACTGGGAATGTTGGCATTTCTGGGAAAGATTGGTTTGCAAACCTAACTGGAGTTTTGATTTGCTTCAGTGCCATACAACAGTTTGGCTTTTAAAGCATCAAATTGCTTTTTTAGTACATTTAATTAAACTTCTAAGACTGCTTGGCAAGCTTAAATTCCACTTGTTGCAATCAGCAGCATGGTGATTATTTATAATTTCATGAAGATTGCTTCCATCTGTACTTCAGAGCAATTAGGGAGTTTATTCATAATTCATTAATTTTAAAGACATGTACATAAAACATGATTCTATGCTCTAACTTTATGTGTTACAATTTAATGACACTTAAGAATACCTGACAATTAACCATGTTTAAACAAACTAACAATTTATACAAGCAGAATCAAATTTAGCAGCCAGTGTTAGAATTTAGCCTCGTGACTCTGGGGTTTGTGTTTGGTTTTGCAACGTACAAGCAGAGCAATGTCTTTTTCAAGGCTAACCATTACATATGGCCCTTTGTGATATGGATTTAAGACAGTTTCTAAGTGTTAGAAAGAGGGAATGAAGGGCAAGGGCAAGAAAGAAGAAGGGTAGATTAGCTCACCTCTTCCTCTCCAGATATTCTTGCAACTTCTCAAGACTCCCAATACTAGACACAATCGGCAGGAAGAGTTGAGGAATATGGATCTAGTCTAGTCTGGTATTTCCTGTGTTGTTCGATGAGTAACACCAATTGTGACGCAGAGATAATCTATTCTTATGGTAAACACAGTTACTGCAGTTAAATGTCAGTGAAAATATAGGCAAAGGACAATGTAGAAGAAAAAGTGAGAAATATTGGTCAAGATTAAAAAAGCATTTTTTTGTAATATAATCATGGATTTAAAAAAAAAATTCAACTTGAGGCTCACATAATAACTGAAATATTATTTGAAATAACATCTCATCTTTAATGCAGTTTCTCTGTAGTCATCTACATAGTTGGAGTGCAAAATTTAAAGACTGAGCACATCAGTCAACATGCAAGTGAGTTGCAAGAGCGCTAAATGTCAGCTGTTATTAGACGCTGCACTTAAAGTGCTAGTTCTTGACTGGGTGCTCCTCTATCCGTTTGTAAAGAAAAATATATAATCCATTTGTAAAGAACAATGTATAAATAGGTTAAAAATGTATCAAACTTCTTGAAGAAAGTAATGGCAAATGTGGGAAATGATTGATTTTCATGTCGTCCGATTTTGCTTGCAGTGTCCTCTGGCACGTCGGTAAATCAGCTAAATCCTTCTCATCCCTCCCTTGTCAGAGATTCTTCTTGCTTGGTTTGGGGCACTCTGGGCTAGTTTAGCAAGGGACTTAACTTTTGTAAAGTATCTTTAAAGCTAACTGCAATTGAAAAAGGAGGTTAGACACTTGCCTACTTTGCTGAATTAGTGTCAGGACATGAATCAAATGCACGTTAGGGCAGATGTCACATGCAGAGAGAATCACAGCTGGGGACACTGAACAAGCTCATAGGCTTCAGAGAATCCCAGTTCAGAATGAGGAATAGAGTCAGTATAGACTGTCCAACATCAAATCTGTGGGCGGGAGAGAAGCTGTCCCACCTTTACCACCCCTCCTTTCCACCTCACTTAAAATATAATTTTCTGCCATGGTGATACATTATCACAATGTTTGCCCACACCAGCCTAGAAAACTGAAAACTCAATTTAGTGGATAAGTTGGAAGCTTGGGTTTAATAAAACTTACCTCTCATGTAATTAGTGCCTATCCCTGAGACACATGTGTAAATTCTTAATTGCAGTAACTTTAAAAATGCCAGGATCCTACACCATCATACTGAGAACAGAGATATCAAAAAGTTTCTGTCTATGTGTTATATATTAATATGTTTTGTGCTGCGGTCTGTTCACCCTGAACTTCTTCAATATGGGTGAAACATGTCATTTGTTTCCATTGCGTAGACTAACAGCACAAATGAAGTTCTTATGATGTATCTATCTTACAGAATAGAATCCCACACATGTCAAAATATTTAAACATAATCAGACATGGCCCCTTACCCAAATCCAAATCATTGCTGAAGTTTTGGAAAGTATTAATGCTTTATCTCTCTGAAGCTCCAAAATCAGTCCAAATCTTTATCTGAACTCAGCGCATCATGTATATCTTTGAATTTAATGTAACACAGACAAGAATAGTGAGATTATTTGCTGGTATAAATCAAAATATTGGTACAGACTGAAGACGGTCTCAAAGCACACCTCACAAAAACTCGGCAAAATTATTATGTGTCCAAGCACACGTTTACACTGAGTAGCTGTTGCTTTGCATGGAAAAACACTGTTTGGCCACAGTTTCTCACTAAAAAGATATGTTGTATTGATTCCTGTAAATTTAAAATGTAAAATAAAGATGCACAAGGATTATTAAATATAAAATATTTTTTTTTGGCACTTCAGTATTACAAATTGATGGTGAATTTGGAGAAAATAAAAGAAGACTGATACAAATTAACTCAGGAGCTAAAAGAATTGATTACAGAGATGGTCTGAAATACTTAAATATGCACAGCTTGTACAGATCATTGCAAAGTAAATTAAGCTTACTTTCCAACAGTTGGAAATCATTAAGACAGCACAAAACAAATTATTTTATGTTGTATTAGAAGATAATCCTTAAGAATTCCTGTATTAATTTGCAAACACTTTAGATGCACAACAAGAACTACTCTGTGAGTTTGTACTATATCATCTAAGAAATTCTACCTGAGTCTTTAAAACTGACCTTTATTCAACAGTTTATAGTATACCGCTGAGAACTACTCCTCACTGGTAGAAACCAGACTAGACGATGTATCCCAGTACAGTATCTCTCTTTTTTTTTTCTTCAATTCCTCTGGTCAAACAGAGCAAACTCTCTTCCTGTCTCCTACTCCAGTAGTCACTTGAGTGGTGCAGGTGAAACACGTATTTCTCCTTGTTTCCATACAACCATAGTTGTATGTTAGTTATAGCACGTGGGTGTATAACCCAGGTGATACAACATAAAATGGTAGTCACCATTTGGCACTGTATAAAGCCAATGGGTCAAGGCACAATTTCTTTTCTATGCAATTTCTTGGCCGCCACAATTGTATATTTTCTCTGGCTGCTCCATAACCTGGACGTACTGATTTAATGACTTTTCCTAAGAGCGAAATCCACTGTTATATTCAGACAAATGGCTATATATTTAAAGTTTCCTTACATCAATATTATGACAGTACCCACATTGTTTTATAGCCCCATGCTGACAAGCCATTAACTTTGTTTACATTAGAGCATGGCTTAAGTTGGAATTTGGAGTTGGATTTCAAATACCCCAATATCCACAGATGTTAGGAGAGGGGTCCTTGGCTTAGCTTATTGAGGAACAGTACAAAATTTGGATCTGGAGCTAAGTATGATTTTGAATTTATGCCAATCTTGAGGTGTTTTGCATCAGAAGCTTAAAATGTGTTTCTTCCAGGACAAGAGTGCCCTATTTAAAGAATGTTATATTTTTTAAGTCAAAATGACATTGCAGAGTGGGAAAATACCTGCTGAACAGTGGGAATTCTTAGGGTCTCATACCTCGTTTTTCAACCTGTTCTACCTATTTTGAAGAAAAATAATTTCTTTGACTTCAGTGAACTTTCTCTTGATATCTCATATTGTGTCAAGGGTTAAGGACTCTATGGGAGATTTGGCTTCAGCTTTATGATCCCGTCACAGACGTTCCTCTGAGACACTGTCAAGCTACATCATGATGTCTAGTCTCATGGTGGAAGAAGAATAATTCTATTATAGCTCCCTGCAGTTTGGTGAAGATAGGCATTTGCATGGTAAAGCGATCCTTGCCTGCAAAGACAAGGATTACAGAACAGGACTGTATCATGAGCATGTCTACGCTGTGAAATCAGGCAAGGTAACAGGCAAATCTTTATTTCCAGGGCTTACTAGCTCAGGCTAATATCACACGCATGGAGCTAGGCAGGTTTCAGACACATTTTGGCTTGCAATCTACCTGTTCCATTCAGGTTTAAGGTAGGCAGAGCTAGCTTGGTTTGTCTGCGACTACCAGCATAGGTACAGCTTTAAATGAGCACCAAAGGTGACGTAAGTACAGTACCATTTCTCTTTACAGTGTTTCAGTCAAGTAACAGAATTAAAATAAAACAAACAAAAAAAAACCCCAACCCCCAAAACCTCAAACTATATACAAGAGTAGGATTTCCCCAATTTTTTTTCTGTTATCGAAAAAGTATCACTCAGTGACAATGGTCAAGCATGTATTCACGTCCAGATAGGCTCTAAACAAAGCACTGTATTTCTTTCACAGAGAAAAGAAACAGTAGTGATTTGTATTTCTCACTTTGAAAAGCAGGTCCATCTGATGTCCAATGGCTACACTTCAAAGCCACCCCTCATGAGCCTTTTTTCATGTGGCTACATGTGTGGTATTATAGAGATGAATAGGCCAGCTCTGAAGAAATGGGACACAGTGCATTAAAATGTACTCTGTGAACAGAGATTTATAAAAGATCAGAAGACTTTATAAAGTAAATAATGTACATTTCACAAATATATACAATGTACAGACTATTTACTAAGAAACTTGAAACGGCTGTCTTGGAAAAGTTCCAATTTGTCCAGTAATATGGTTATCAGGTTTTTAAAAAGGCCTAATATATGTGGCACTGACAAAAACAGACTAAATATATTCTTCCAGAAGGAGCAGGATGGTAACAGGAAATATACTTTACAAAGCAATTAGCAAACACTCTTCTAACTGGCAAGTTGTTCCAAGTAATGTAGAGGAAAAAAAAAGTCACCTAATTTGAAAAGTGCTTGCAATGCGCACGTGAGTAAATCGGTTTTAAAACAGGCCTGTGTAATGGACAGCAATGTAGTATAGAGACACCAAAACAATCTCTAAATTATCTAGCTCAGGTCATGGCAGCAGCCATTAACCTGTGCTGAGGGACAGGGGTGCCAGGGCACGGTCCCTCCCTCTAACCATGCCAGACCTTTCAGGTAAAACAGAGGTCGTCTGCAAAATTTTCCCATTTCCTATTGAAAATTAGAGTAAAAAGTTGTGTGATGACAATACCAAGTCTATATATACTCCCTGTATGTGTGTTGTCAGTTCCTCTGATTTTTCTTTACTGCTCTCCATGGTTATAGTTTAACCTGGATATTTTTTTTTTTAATCAGATAGTAAAATCACCCCAAGTGTGGAACTTCTCCTCAGTTCAAATATATAGACTTGTTAAAATATCCTTTTATTTTCTGCACCTTAGCAGCAATAAGAAAAAGGGAAAAAGGCATAAGGGAGGTAGAAAGAGGAAAAGGAAATGAGAGTTGGAGGAAATAGGGGCAAATTTTTAAAATATCAGAATACTTCTATACAAGGTTCTCTCAATGAAATAATACCACTACAAGATAACCAAATATTTTACTTGGAAATGGAAGAAAATGGAGGTAAAAGGTTTTAAAAATAACTTAAGCGTAGAAAACATTTTAAATGAAAGTAAAACTACACACTCCACCTCAAACAACAATTGCAAAAGATTGACCTAAAATTTCAAATTGTCCTTAGTTGTAATGACACAATTTTTTGGACAATGCCTGTTTTGGGAAGACGTTAACTAGTTTTTTTTCCTTTTCTCCCTTCTCTGGACTTTCAGAGTGGGTTTTTTCCTAGTTTTGGCACCTTTTCATAGTTTTAGGCTACCTGTCTACTTCATGGGTCTCTCAAATTTGAAGCTTTGGGAAGAGAACTTATTTCACTTTGTTACAATGGTCTAAAAGATAAAAATGTGATTTAAGTTAGGTGTACAGACACTTTGGATAATCAAAGGAAGAAGACAGATGCTGTAAAACCATTACTTATCTTTTTCTAAGGGAGTTACTCCAAAGCTCACTTGCTCATATATGGACCTCTACATCAAATTTATGTGAGATGAAAACAAGTCTTAAGGGCAAAGCTCCGTGTTTCTTAATCACTTCTGATTATCAGTCCCTTGAGTATAACACCATGTGCTGGTAATTGGCTAATCTAATCAACCCTCTGCAATAGCACTGATTCACAGTAGCTGAGGATCTGACTTATTCTCCTTCACTTACATTAAATTCCTCTGTGCCCCAGGTCTTTTGAACAACTGTAAGTATGACATAATTTTATTTCTCTGGAATGGCTGAAGTTTCTTTTCTGCTTGGAACGCTAACCCTTTGAATACTTTGCTGTTGGGTTTGGGATTATGGACAACACAGAGGGATCGTTTATCACTTTAACATTTCATCCTAATTTTTGCCTGGGGAAAGCTGATAGTTACAGTGCTAACTCACTGAATTTACATTTGCATGTCATATACTCTTTAGTTAACCCTCGGCAGGAAACTCCTAAATGAGTGGAGAAACAGTATTTAGAACTGGGCCAATTTTATAAATCACTTGGGTGATATTTCTCTATCTCCAACACCTTCCAGATGGACACCTCAAGAAAGCTTGTGTTCCTATTTTCATGCTATCAAATCAACAAACATATCACTTCAGAATCAGATGACAAAGTTTTAACTGTTGTAACCTAAAAAACAAGGGACTAAACAGCTATATCAAAGACACAGATGCACTGCACTCAGAGTCAAAATTAGGTCTCAGACTTCTGTAAAGATCAGGTACATCAATGTATCCTTAAACTATTCTTTTCTTGTTTTTTTTATTTTTCTTTGAGTCTTCAGTTTTAACTGTACAGTCATAAGAAATACAGAATTCATGATATAAAGAGTTAAGAAAGCAGCATAATCTTAAAAAAGAAAAGGTCATATTTTCATAATGCTATAATAGTCCAAATCATAATAAATTCCATCTGGACTTTTGGAAAAATATATCACCACTAAAACTCAAAATAGACAGCTAGAAAGAGTGGACTATGGGGTGTTAGTGAAAACACAGCTTAACGGTTAGGGGCTAGGTTTGATCTCTGAGATGATTTGTGACATTTATGGACCCGCACAGTAGCTGTTGTTCAGCCCTATACAATAAAACACACCTGGATGCCTGACAATAGGATATGTCCTCAGGCACGCAAAGCAAGACACCCATTTCCCCAAAATGTTTGCATTTCTCCCTGACAGTGTATTTTTCAGAAAAGTACTCAGATAAGTACACAGTAACTTTCACAGAAAATTCAATTTTCCCCTTCAGTGAGTGCACATTCCTGAAAGCAGAAGTGGTCATGGTTAAAGTATGAGATAGATTATTTGCAAATATCTACCTACTAAGGAACAAATGACAGAATATGGGATTTTCAAATTAATACGTACTTGATAGTTGTCTCATAAAAACATATATAAATATATAAATTCATTGAGTCAATTAAAAAAATAACCTTTGTTACACTAGTGATTCACAAGGAAATTACACTTTTGTACTGTTATATACATTACAGAATGAAGTACTTAGCATGGCTTATATATGTTCATAGTACATGAGATGAAGTGAAAAAATCCACTATGTTTCAAAGAAGTGGGAAATACATCTTGTTTCCAGTTGTTAAAAGTGGAAAACTGTCACAAATTTAAGTCTTTCAACCCAGTGTTAGACTTTTTTTTTTGTTTCTTCCTCTGGCTTAACTTGCTTTTCAGTTTGGTGACTTTATTGCTTAATTTATGCTTTCATTAATTACACAGTGGTGTAGTTATCACAGGCCAGATTCAACAGAGATGCAAACCAGTGTGATCAGTAGCATTATAGCAGCTTGTATTTGGCTGCTTGTGATCATACTAAAGGTTGCCCTCAAAGTAGGTTGAAGCAAAGCCTGCTAGCCAAAATACATATTTTTCTAGGATTGATGCTAGAATAATAAGGAAACTCCAGTCTGAAAATGTTTTTATTTCTGCATATGTTTGGCATGTCTTTCCTTCTACCTTCTCTCGCCTTGCAAACTATCACTGCATATCATCTCAGAACAAAACATTAAAACAGTTCAAGCATATTTCAATATGTAGTATGTAGCCATTGGAAAAAAAATGGATGTGCCAGCATTTTCATTTCCTGTATCCTCAGTGTCTCTTTCTTCTTTAAATGCATGTTTTCCGGAAATAATTGTGGGGGTAAATTCATGACCATATTCTGTTGATAATTATCCAGTGCAAACTCCATTGATGTCAAGCAGGAACATGCAACAGAAAGTGAGATTTCTATTATTCTATATATTTTATGTATATATTCTATATATTAGAATACTATAAACAAAGTAGTATGTATATGCAGTGGACATATAGCAACAGAAAGTGAGATTTCTATTATTATATATATTCTAGATATATTCTAGATATATTTTCTAAATATTCTATATATTAGAATACTATAAACAAAGTAGTATGTATATGTAGCAGACGTTTTTCCTCTACTGAAATTCCATTTCAAAAAAGGGGTGTGCCCTGTAGGATATAAAAGTGTGGGTTTATAGAAAACAATGTCAAGAGTTTTACATAAGACAAACCTTCCTCTGTAGAAGCCTGAATTCCCATCTTGACTTTTCCAATAAGCTTGAGTCACATTGACAGAGTCAAAATCCAAATTTGACTTTTAAGTCTGAAGACGTTTGGTTTAATTTTCATCTTTTGTCTCTGTCCCTTTTTCCCAGGAGTATCAGAACCGCTAAAAAAATGGGAGCTGTTTTGAAGGAAAGTATGTTCCTTGTAGCAGCATGAGGACCAGATTTTCAACCAAGACAAAATCGTGCAAATCCTCTGTCAATAAGGATGTATTCATTCACACGGACTGAATAGTTGGCCCTTCTCTGAGTACTTGAAGACAACCTGGTGAGATATCACATGAGAGTGTTCTGTCATGGCTGGTGCAAGGCTGCACATATGTCAAACACATTGGGTTAATACGTGCCCTCACGGTTGTCTCAACTGAAGCAGCTCTCACCAAATTTTAAAGCAAACCATGCGTGTTAGATCTGGATATTGCACTGCTGCCAGTAAACACAACAGAAAAGGGTCACATTGAAGTACTGCTTGGTATAAATCCTGCAGTCATTTTCCATCTCTCAGCATTGTTTCTATCTATCTATCAAAGATAACGTTCTTAATCTCAAGTATTTCTGGATAATAGACAATGGACAGTTTTTGGTCACTTAAAATTGTCACACAGATGAATGTTTCTGATAACAAAATGACAGAATTTAAGATAAAGATAACAAAGTAGTATAAATTAATAACCCCAACTACCGGAAGAATATGAAGATTTGTAATGAATTTGTGTATGTGGAGTAATTGAACAGTCCCTCTCAAGTGTAGAATTTCATTCAACTTTTTGAAATAAAATTCAAGAAAAAATAACATATGTGGACTGATTTGTGATAGGGGAGAATTTATAAATAACTACTTATTTGTTTTTAGAATTCTGCTGAGGGAAGGAGACAGGTCATGTTTTTTTCTTTAAAAGTTTCTCACTGGAAAGGGTGCAGTGAATTTGAATGGGTCTAGGGTGAATTTCCTTGTTTGTTGGTCATGCATACCAGAAAAAAAGATATGCATGATTTAAAAAGCAGAAATAAACTTTCCTTTTCCACAGTAGTTTGTGGGTCCATTTGTTTTATTTCATTTGTTTTGGGAAACAAAAATGGAGGTGACACAGACGAACAGTGACCCAAACAAACCACATTGACACTGGCAACTGAAAGAAAATAATAAAATGAATGGAAAGGAAAGATGGAGAAAGATCTGTAGAAAACAGGACCTGTTTTGAAGGAAAAGGTTATGCAATTAATAGATCTGTTCTGTGACCACAAAAGCTCCTTGTAAATGTGGAAAAAAAATAATAAGAATCAGATAGTTTGTTCTGACATCAGGAGATGGTGATCACTAATTAAAAACATTCTGTGAATCCAGGCATCAGCCACCTTTGAGGAATGAAGAGCTTAGAAATCTGTGTTTGGGTTTGTTTTGTATTTTCCCCAAGAATGAAAAAAATTGTGATGGAGCTTGGAGATCCAAAAAAGGCTTTGCAATAAGTGCTCTTACAGAGGCAATAGTCTAGGAGAATGAATGAATGAATGAATGGCTGGCTTTAAAATTCTGTAGTGACTCAGATGGAAAGTCAAACACTGAGACTCAAAAGTTAGTGACTTGGAAAAATATGGGGTAATAGTTTGAAGCCAATAATATTTGTCCATTTTGTGGCAAAGCTTACAATAGCATTCAGCTTTCCTTCTGTAACTACCTGACTGTTCCTCCCTTCACCTTTTCCACCTCCTCATGCTGTTTCTTTCCTGCAAGGCTCTCCCTATGTTGCTGACTTGAAAGCTGCTGCACTGCAGCAGCCAGTGGAGGGACCCCAGCCAGGCACTGGTCCTAAATTAGACCCAAGGTGGTCTGGGATAAAGGGAATAGAATGGCTTTTTAGAAACATCTTCTCCATCCCTCACCTTAGCTGCAGTGAGTCCAAGCTGGGCTTGGGTGAAATGTAAACACGCAGGACCTGATTCTTAGTTTGTGTAAGTTGGCAAAAGCCCGTTGACATCAGTGGATCTATAGTGTTTTAAACCAGTTGAATATCTGACAGGGTTTTTAGTTTATCTCCCTTAAGTTGTGCTTGGTTTAATCACTATGTGTGACACATCAATATGTCTCAGATAGACTGGTTTTTGGCTAGATGAGGAGATAACCATCTCGTAGTGGACAGTGTTCCTGCACGTGGCTGAGTTGGAACTAGATGATCTTTAAGGTCCCTTCCAACCTAAACCATTCTATGGGTCTATGATTCTATGGTAACCACGAGAATGCAAAGTCAGGTTCTCGGAGAGACGTACTTTCAAGGCACCCTCACTTCTGTTGCACATCAATTTCCTTTTAAATCCTTTTCTACGTCACATACACAGAGCAATGAAAAAGGGATTAAAAACTGTGTCTGCATTTATTAGATTCCAGTGCCATTTGGGATATTTTCTGACTGCATCCAAATAGTTTTCCCAACTACCTTGGCCGATTTCTGCAGCAGAGGAGCCATGTTCTTCTAATCCAGGAATTTGTTACTACGTGTTTACTGTTGAACTAATTTACTGTCATTCTAGAAATATTTTTCGCCTCTTGAGACGCCTGCCTCAACCTGGAGAAAGAACCAGTGATTTGCAAATGCTACAGCACATAAAATTATTTTTTGTTGATCTTTACCTTGTAAGATGTATTACAGCTGTAGCTCTTGCTGTATCTATATTATTTAATGCAAAATGAATTATACCCAAATAACTGTACGTTATTCATTTTAATGAGGACCAGGAGACTTACACTGGGATTAAAAATGTTTTTGCTGTAAGTCAACATTTAGAAATCTTCAAAGAACTGTGCAAATATATTAAAAATAAGCAGAGAAATATGATTGGAGTCATCCTCCAGGAGAGAAAACAGATGCAAAATATGGAGCCTGGGCTGATGAAGGGATGAGAAACCTCTAAGTTAGGCACTACATTGCCTGACTGCTAGGTGTCTGTCCCCAGGAGCTAGATCACAGTGCCCTGAATTGGGTACCATGTTTGTGTATATGGAACACGGGAGGAGGTGTGTCATTAGAGCAACCCAGTACCTACACAATAAAAGGAATGATATCCAGGAGTAGTCTATCAAAAACACCAATGGCAAGCGTGGACCTGAATGCTGCTGCACCATCCAGTCTGTGGTCTGCATCAGAGCTAGGATGGAGATGCTTATATTCACTTGAAATCACAGCCCCATGAAAATGTTATTGGGGTGGGGAGGGGTGGGGGATAAAAAATCAGGTACACCTCTTTTAAATTGTGATATGCCAGTAGTATGCCAACATTTCCACAACAGCTGAGCATTCAGACAACTCTCCAACAAAAGGGAGGACCTTATGGTTTCACACTTTCGTTCACCTCGGAGGATTCCAACTTACATCTGAATTCAATTTCCTGCTCTGTTAGCTGTTTATGCAGTTTACATTAAACAGTCGTTGGAACAGGGAAAAAAAAAAAAGAAAGAAGCACGAAGAAGAGTTTAGGAACTAGGTCTTCACCATGCCCCAAACTGCTGTAACACAAAGTAACTTCCATTTTGCTTGTGCTTGTTTTTGGCCTGTGAATTGCCCACTGGGCCAACCAGAAAACAATGGTTAACCTCTTCCAAAATACCTAATCTGTCTTTGTGGGTAAGGCAGTCTTCCAGAAAGGAGTTTTGAATCCCTAATACTAAAACAGACCTGAAACCCAGGTGTCTTACTTGCTAGGAAGCAAACTAACCCTTCTGCAGGCATCATGACCTCCTCCTCAGAAGTGCTTTAAAAGAAGGATCCAACCCTGCTGAATGGAAGACATCATGATGCTCTGGGCTCTGATTTCTGTATTCCATTTAACAACTGCTTAATGTAAAATGCTTAAGCAGGGACCAAGGCAGGAAACAAAATAAAATTCATTTTCAGCTGAAAGACTAAACTTCTTTTAGTGTTTTGCTTTATAATCTCATTAATCTTTCATTCCTTTGCTTAATAGCATAGTACTAAAAGGAGGGGTGCAGGAGTGTCTGTCTGTTCCCAGCTCAGCCCTAGCATTAAGGAACTTCCCTAGGATAGAGAATTTCTGAATTTGGACCCTATCAGACTGAACAGGAAACAAAACCCAGCTCTGCAAATTCTGCAGACAGTGCTCTAACCATTAAGGTATGGCATAAACACTGATTGATATCTTTCTGGCAGTCACATTTTAAAAGAAAGTGGTGGCAGGAAGAGAATTTGACCAGGATCCTAACACCAATGGCTCATCTCTGAAAACATATTTGCAAGAACTTCCATTTTTCTGGATCACAATTAATGAACAATTCTGCTTAGTCCTGCCAAAACAAACAAATACAAGAGTGCATTTTAAATTTATAGCAATATAACAAAAACACCTTGGGAGGAAGAGCCAGTAAGGATTTTGACACTTGGCCCTAGTTAACAAGTGTGTTTTTCAGAGTACAAATTCCACTTCAGAGTGCTAATTCTTTTTCCAGAGCCCTTTTTTCTTTTTCTACCTTCAAAGTCTGATTCATTTTTATCCCTTTTCCTTTTGCCTGAAGAAAGCAGAAAAAAATGTTTCACTTCAGTGATGCAGATGATTGCATGAGTTTCAGGCTAACAGTGAAACAGGACCAGAGAAGAAATTTATATAAAAATGCACAAGAGTTAAACAGTGGAGGAACCATCTGATACACCTGGGATTCCTGGGTGCAAAACCAATACTGGCCTGATTTTCTTAGCACTTCAGGGAGACAAGCTCAACATGTTTTAAAATGCAGCTGGCTGCTTAGCTGCCTAACTGTGTCTGCAGGCACCATTTTTTAAAAATCTGGCATTCCTGTGTAAACTGATGAATCACATTTATCACTGGAAAAACATTTTGCTGTCATATTGGGAGCACAGAGAAGAATGTTTTTTTCCCTTCTAGCCTTCAGATGAGCGCATGTATCTGTTGTTAGGGAAACTAAAAGAATCACAGACTGACAGAATTGGTTAAGGTTGGAAGGGACTTCTGGAGATTGTCTTCTCCAACCCCCTGCTCAAAACAGGTTGCTCAGGCCTGTGTCTAGTTAGGGCTTGAGTATCTCCAAGGGTGGAGTCTCCACAGTTTCTCTGAGCATTTTGTTTCAGTGTTCAACCACTCTCAAAGAAAATGTTTTTTTGTTTATGTTTAAATGGAGTTTTCTGTATTTCAGTTTGTGCCCACGGCCCCTTTTCTGTTCACTGGACACCACTGTGAAAAGTCTGGCTCCCTCTTCTTTTCAACCCCCTTCCCTCCATCATATATTTATACATGCTGATAAGATCCCCCTGAGCCTTCTCTTCTCCACACTGAACATTCCCTGCTCCCTCAGCCTCCAGTACCTTAATCCTCTTCACCGCCCTTTGCTGGACTGGCTCCAACAAGTCCACGTCTGTCTTGTACTGGGGAACATAGAATGGAATCCAGCACCCCAGACGTGTCTCATCAATGCTGAGTAGATGTGAAGGATCGCCTCCCTTGATCTTCTGGCAGTACTTTGCCTAATGCACCCCAGAATACCATCAGCCATTGCCACAAGGGTGCAGCGCTGGCCAATGGCCAACTTGTTGTCCACCAGGTCCCCCAGGTCCTTTTCTGCAAAGCTGCTTTCCAGCTGGTCGGCCCCAGCCTGTGTGTTACTCCTGCCCAGGGGCAGACGAGAGCCCGTTCTTGGAAGTGGCTGGTCGAACATCACAAGACTTCAATGGATGAAGACAATGCAGTGCAGCAAATTCTTAATATCTTGCTTACAGAGGAGGAGGTTATATAGTAGACTGGGTGACAGAAAAGGTTTTACTTTAGAGAAGTGGACAAATAATTGTAGCTAGACAACTAATCATTCAATTACTGCCACCCTAATTTTAAGAACCCAGTGAGTGAAAGACTGGAGTATTAGACTAATAAGGCAAGTTGTCTGATCCTTCAATCAAATGTCTTTTTGGAAAATATCCATTTCTTGTAAAGGAATCATCCAAAATCTTCAACTATACTTAATAAATAACTGACACTTGGCAGATTTGACTGCACATGCTGCTGTTATCATAAGTTTATTTTAAGACTGGTAAATTAGCAGATGTTCTAGATAGTTTGTCCTTTTAATCCATCTCATTTAAATTCCCTATTCTCCAGTGACTCGTTAACATTCAAAATCCTATCTGCCCTTTTTTATATGGGGTTAATGAGAACCATATAAATGGATGCTATGTATTCCTCTGGATTTTTAAATGGTTTATTGTTATTTTTTGCATTTTTAAAGGTTGATAATGGCACACAGTCAATTCATTACCCATTCTGGAGTCCATACGAGTTAATAATCTCCTTTAACACAAAGCCATAGCTGTGTGGCATGTCTTAGAATTAGTCCAGTTAAGACTGAGACTTTAGAAACCAGATCTAGATATCCATCATTTCAAATGATTTCTTCCCACCCCTTTATTATTAACACAAACCATTTGGAAATCTCAACACTGAAATGCTTTCTTATGAATTTTTCTGTTAATCCAACTCCCCTTTACACACACATATAATACGAGGACTTGACAGCTGGCCTGTTGGCACAAATTGCTTAGACTCCTTGAGGGGAAAATAAACCTTTTAAAGAACCCTTGGATTTTACAAACAGGTTTTAAAAACAAAAGATCTGTCAAATTCTGAATCTGAGAGCTTTGCCAGTACAGCTTTCAACATTCAACTTCAGTATCCTCTGTTTTACATCTGTAGAATTAAGAGAAAGTATGGGACAGCTGTTGATAAGGACAGGTCACATTATTTTCAGGGTAGCGTCTGCTCTTGAGTCAGGGTGCTATTGAGAGCCTGAATTTATTACGCTTAAGGTGTAATGTTTTTATTTACTCCCAACCCCAGATGCTGATGTGATTCATACCACATTGTTTGTAAAGACTAGTGGCTGTGTTGAGTTGTTTGTACATAGGCACCTTGTATAATCTGAGACTCCACAGGTCAACCAAGATGTGACCCAGTTTTTTGTACTCCTGGAGAGGCATTTGGGAATGCCTCTTTTCTGTGACTTCAGGGCTTTTCAGTGACATCAGGTGCTTGGGTGCACAACCCAAACAAGGCTGAATTCAAGGCCAGTCCAGTGCAGGTGGTTGTGCTCTCAGAAATCAGATCTTGCTCCAATATATAGCTCTGAGTGCTTCAGTCTTTCAGTGATAAGATGTTGACATCCTGTTTTCCACCTCTTCCCAATAAAAATGCTCAGAGAAGGGACAATTTGTGATTCAATGAAACATTTGTTCAGTGGGTGCAGCCAAAGCAAAATCATTTCCTTCCTTATCTGCAGTGAACATTGTGTGTCTCCAACTTATAAGAGTGAATTCTAGTAACCTCTTCCAGTTACTGAAGTTTGTCCAGTACTGTTGAGTTCCACTCAAACAGTACAACACAAAATCTCTACCTGATCCAAAGTCACTATTAGGTTATTTTTAATAATTTAGTGGGGAGTGCTGTTTTAGCTGTACTGTTTCTTTCAACAGCAAAGATATGACTGCCATTTTAATACAACAACAGTAGGTTACATCACAAGTAATGGTGTAGGAATAATTTCTGGGACTGACTTCTTAGCCGGTGTAACCTGACCCATGACAAGTTTAAAACATGTGAGGAGTTGGCGGTGATTGCAAAGGAGGACACCACTCAACAAAAAGGTGTGGTGAATTCTAGCCCCAAGAGGATTGCCTGAAAAGTTCATCCAAAAGCTTACATCAACGTATGTGTAACTAAGGAGATCCTTGTAAACAAGTCATAAAACAGGCACAAAGTCACCCTAAGTGAAAAGATAATCTCAAAGAGTAAATGGGATTACTGAACCGAAAGTGGGACATGGGTACTATAAAACTCTGATAAAGAGCTGTTGATGTGGGAAGACTGTAAGAATCAACATTCATGAAAAATCTGGAAGGAGATTGTCTTTACTCACAAATGAATAAAATCAAAGTATATTCAAACATCAGAGGGATGTTCGTAAGTATGAAGTAGAAAGAAAGCAATAATTGGAATGAGTTTTTCTTTTTCCTGATAACCCATTATTTAAATGTCAGTCTAAAGGACTTCCTTGTAACTTCATTAGTTCATGTCTGTTTTACGTCCTTCTCGAGCAAAATCAGTGGACAAACTTCTCAACTGCTGTACAGTTAGCTTAAAGAAAATTAATTCAATGGGGACAAGCCAATTCAGATCACCGAGGATACTGCCTCATAGGAGATTGCTATCATGATATATACTATGAGAAACAGGAGCACAACAAAACATTCTGATTAGTAATGTTAAGGACCTAAACCAGCCAAAAATTAGCTATGATAGTAAGCCACAGTCCGTACTGTTACAAAATTCACAGACAGGCTAGATTAACCTAAACTCTAAAGCCACATGTAACTGGTATTTGCAAAGTCATAACAAGTCCATCCTGACTATGAGCCTTGAGTTTAATAAAGCAGGGAATGCCTTTTCCCTCAGGTTTCACACCACATGCACATATACAAAACCTGCTGTGATTTGGCTGCTGCTGGGAGCAGAAGGCTGCGGCTCTGGAGCAGCCATGTCAATATGCACCAGTAGCCCTGCTTCTTAGCAAGTGTTGCAGGGACAGTAAGTCTGCTCCAAGCTGCCTGATGTTGTTCTGCTGCTGATGGCTTTTGCAGATATGCTAACGGAAATTAGTTGCTGGCATATAGTCTAGAGCTCCACAGACCTCTCAAAATGTTATGTACTTTTTTCTACCACTAGAGAACTTGGACTTACATGACCTCTAGAAATGGTACTTTTCCTCTCCCAGTTTGGCTGGGGCATAATAGATCTCTAATTACTTAATTGGTACTTATTCCTTTAGATTTTTTTGCCATAGCCTGCAATTATTTTGCTTCCATTTGGTTGTGTTTTATAACCTACCAAAATTACAATCTTTTTTCGCTACTATGAATGCCCTCATAAGTTTTAAACAGGTACAAGCAAACAACTCACCTATTACATACATCATACACAATCCTATAAAATAAATAATGCCCTCAAGATTTTTGCAGTTAATCGATTACAAATGTTGGCTTCAAAAGTTTTTCCGCCAGGAAGAATGATTTCAATTATAGTCTATTTTATGAGTTTTACTCCAATTGAATTCTATAGCATCACAAGAGATTTAAATGCTGTAATCCCAGTAGATTTTGTAGAAATTTTGTTCAAACTGCTCATCAGAGAAGTATCCTAAATTGTTATCCACTATCTATGCTCTTGAACTAATAAAACAACTGTATATGTAATGTAAGAAGAACTGATGACCAAAATAAAAAGAAAAACTCAATCTGTGTAACACAACTATTTGTAAAATGATACAGACTATGCCAGATCTTTAAAAATATAAATGAACCCTGCTCATCCCAATGAATGCAATTTTAGTTTCATTTTGTTCTAGATAACAGTATTAGCATAAACAACAGAAATTCATTGCCTTATGTTTCAGGATTATTGGTATATAGGTGAACTACAAAATACAGGAAGACATGAGCCAAAAAGGCTAAATATCTATGCTGAGGTACATATATTGTTTTCTGAACTATGCTGCTCTTATAAAACACTGGAAAATTCTGGTGGATTTCCAAGTTAGTGGGCACAGCATGTGTGTATCAGAGCTGGTACGATATCAGAGACTCAGGCTGCTTCTTTATGTGCTTATTCTCTGTTGAGTCAACTCCGAAGACTGCAAATTAACTGAAACAGTTTTGTCCTACCAGAGCAATGGTCTGATGAGAGGGGGGCCTTCATCCTTATGAAACTTGCTATGTTAAAAAAGTACGCATAAACACAATTCACAGGAAAATCAAGGAAGTTGTTGCTCAAGGCAAATGCGTATCTACAATATGCTGGACAGATGAGAACCTTTGAAAATAAATGATTTTAAAAGTTTTTATTTTCCAGACACATGCTAAGCTGCCCTTGGGACAGGAAGTCATACAATATGATCTATTCTATTTTAACCTCAGCCTTACAATATGATCTATTCTAGTTTAACCTCCCCCACTTGAGGATTTAGAATAGGCTGTCCCCTCCGTAGCAATAATGTCTGTACACCAGGAGACAGCCATCCCATGGGGAGATAATTTTGACACAGTGACATAAAGCACACTTCATGTTCAGTGACCCTTCAGGGCTGTTGCAGTGTGCTCCCTGCCTCACCTTCCTATAGCTCTCCTCCCTTTTGGCTGCCGTTGTTATTCCCAGCCCCTTGCTGGAACAGCTTGTCAAGGGTTTTCCTGTAGTACAGAGGAATAGGTCATTCTGAAGGTCAAGCAAAGACCTGAATGCTCTCCTCTGCTGCGTTGGAAACTATTGGGCCAAAATCAGCAGTTTCTTAAAACTCTTATGCAATTACCACCTTCTTCTGAAGACACCAGATGACCTTCAGCAACTAAATTTAATAGATTAAAATTTCCAGGCATTGAAACTTCTGCCTAAAAGTCTTTTATCCCTGACATCACTGAGCAACTCGATCCTTGCATACAAATACTAGTCTGGATGCACTAAGGAGGCATTTCCTTGTCTACCTCACCTGAACCATTTAGTCTAGAGTCAGAGAGAAGTGGGGAAAGTGGAAATATGTCTCTAGCCTTGGAGAAAGGATTGGGAATGGGGACCCTGAATTTTAGTATCTATGTCAAGCTCTATCAAAAGCATAAGGACAGCTGTACTGGTTCAAATGGAGGGTCCATCTCCACTTCTCCCATTTCCAGCAGTGTACTTCAGGAGTCTGAGGGGCCAAGAGCAGGATGCTAAGCAAGGGTTTAGGGGTATGCTATGTCCAGACTTTGCAGAACTGTATCTCCGCCCCACTTTCATCGACTAGAAGTGCTGATCCAGGCTTGGCACAGGCCATATAGTGGAAGCTGATCCTTGCCTATATTTCCTACATCAGCAACAAGTTTTAGAGGGATGACTAAGCTATTTTTCTTCTCTTAATGCAGAGAATTATTGGCCGGACTGAGTGTGCTGGAGCCATCCCTCCTCTGAGGTCCTCCTCTGATGTGTTCTTGAAATGGTCAGTACAGACTTTGCTGAAAGCTATAACATCACTTTCTCTGCTATAAACAGTAGTGAACTGTGTAAATGAGTCGTACATACTTTGCCTGATGATTAAGCTTAGAATTTCGCTGTTGATTGTTTTCGCAGCAGGTCTCGTCCTAATGCGAATAATTTATAAAATCGGCATGTAAAGTATTTAAATTGAATAATAGAAAGAAAGGAGAGTCCAATGAGAGGAGGATGGATTCCACCCCCAGCTGCTCTGTGAGGGGGCTATGCTGATGGCAGACCGTTTTCCCTAGATCTCACCTTGCACAAATTTCCCCCTGTACCCTGTCTCATAAAATGATACAGAAAATCACCCCTATGCCATGATCAGAATGGCTCTGGGAACACCTACACCTACAAAGAGCAAGATATGATTTCCCCCAACAGCAGCAGTCCTCAAACTGCTTAAATCCCCACCAGCCCCAGTAACGCCTCCCTGGCCACCGGTACCCAGGCTAAATCTCTGTGCAGTCACATGCAGCAGGGATCAAGGACTCCGGGTACACCCAAGGTTTCCCTGCCACAGTGTCGCATGCCCAGCACCTGCAGAGAGGGCTCCTCCCTCCCCTGAATTCCCCTGAACACTTCTGAATAAAGAAGAATATGTGAGAAAGTATTTCAGGTTTCCTCACCAGTGGGCTGATGCACTTTTAAACAGGCAAACCCAAGGAGCGGTGTTTGTAAGCAGATGCCTAGGGAAGAGGAAGCAGACAGCCAAAAATACAGGATAATTCCCTCATCATATTGTTCCATCTTCCAACTCTTTTCAGCCTGAGGAATTTCCAATTCCTGGTGCGGTTTGTCTCCAACAGATGTCTCTTCTAAGTACTTGCCTGATCTTTGGTTGAATCCGCATAGACTTCTTGGCAAGGAATTTTACAGAACTGTTACCCACTGTCAAAGAACCACTTCCTTTTGTTCCTTTTAAATCTCTAGCTTCATTTAATGTGTCCTCATTCTTGTGCTGGAAGACAGCAAACAACCAAGTCATCATCATCCTATCCATAAAACTCATGACTTTGTATAACTTTTGTACAACTTTTGTACCATATCTCCTTTTGGTTATCTTATGTCCCTACTCAGATATTTGATGTTAAGCAGTCACTGGTGAAATTTTCTCCATATGTTGTATGTGGAACCTGGCTTGTCATGATTGTGAATGTTGATACAAGAGAGTCTGTTAAGAGCTCTGCATTGCATTGTAATTGATATTGTGAATCTCTGCTCAAGTGAACTTCTTCACAATCATGCCATTAAGTAATGTTTCTAAATTCTCAAGATTTCAGGTACTGAAAGAATTTTGTGACTTTAATTTACATGCATGTAGCATAACATCCCAAACTCTAAGTTTAGGTTTATTGGCAGAGAACAAGGCAAGCCGGTGCAGGTGAGTTGTGGCCTTTTCCAGCCTCATGTGGGATTACTCCCTCCACAGTTATTATCATGCAATTGCTCACTTTTTCCCTACTTAAATCAAATATTACACATAAATGCTAAATATTTCATATTGCTACTTTGGGGGTGGTAATAGTAACAGTAATAAATGTTTGTTTAATCTCCCTCTTTGGATTTCAGTGTGAAAGCAATAATACGGTCAGAAGGACAACAAACAGGGAGCAAATAACCCTATGATAACAATTTCCTAAATCAACCAAAGAGCTAAAGATATAAGATCTGTCCCAGAAAAAGCTGGGAAGAGGGGCGATCAAATACTTCAGGCTCTGGAGATGAGAATGCAGTAGTATGTGCCGGGAAACATGAGGCTGATACAAACTGGTATTTGCAAAGGTCACATCACAGAAAAGTAGAGAACATTGGCTGACATGGCTTATCATGTGTGTACAACATGGAAACTAGACAGGACAAAATTTAATAATCACACTTCAGAGACCTGAAGTTCCAAAGAAGTGGGTATGAGACAAGTTGAGGTCTCCCTCCCCTTAAAAAGTAGCACAACAATTAGAGAAACTATTTGAGAGAGAAAACACGGGGTTTATGCCCCCTTTATTTTGAAGTGTTGGAGGTACTGTTACAACTTATGTCTACACTAGTGAATGTGACAAAGCCAAGGCATGCACCCAAGAACTGTCATACAATAGCTTACACAGCCAAATCACTGGCAGGAGCAGTTGAACTGTTGGCCCAGGCCAAGTAAGGCTCTTGTAAACAATACCCAGATATGATTCAGGAGCTAGCACAGGCGAACGGAACATATTGTTGTGGCTACCCTGTTGTGGTGGGGAAGAGGGTTTAGCTGAAATGTCATATACCAGTTAATCCTAGGATCACAGAATGGTTTGTGGCTTATTTTGCTTACTGCTAAATATGCAACCACAAAAGTTGGGAGTAATGCACTTAAGCTCCAGAGAGAGGTAAAGTTTCAGACAACATGCTGCTTGTATTTCTAGTATGCTTCCTGCTGCCTAGATCTCCCAATCAACTAGGTTTTCTCAGGGGACTGGCTGGGTTACTTTTCTGAAGCTTATCATAATAATTTTCTTTTTTCTTGCTGTTGCAAAGAAAACCTTGGCACCTAGCACAGCAATCTGGATTCCATTCTCAGAGCAAATCTAAGCTCTAGTTGGATCTAGCCTTACTGTAACACCAAAGAGGAAGAGAAACAGGGAGGATGCCATGGTACAGTAGGGAAAACAAACAGATTTGAGAGCAGAATATGTTTTTCTCACTTTACATACCTCCAGGTTGCTTTTCTTCATACAAGCTCAAGCTCAGGAAAGACAAAAAAGCTCAATTTAAAAAAAAAGAAACATAAAAAATAGCAGCTATCCTAAACCTCAGTTAAACATGTGATGCTCAGCAATGTTTTTTGAAGAATCAGGAAAAAAATTAAAAGATGTAAGTTTTCCCCTACCCTGGGTGGCAAGGGTAAGAAGAGATGTTAAGATGTGGAGGAAATGCTTCCATGGTAGCTTTAATCTCTGATGGAATAATTTTGTCTTTGGCCTAAAATACATTTACAAATATAAAGACAAAAAAGAGGAGCTAGTTTAGACTTTTATGGAGGAGGGGATTTGAGTTTAAATCTCTATTTTCCTGTTGTGGAAATAACCTGTATGAGTTTAGACTACTGAAATCTGCAGATACTTTTATTTTGGGGGACGGGGGAAAGAGAAAAAAATAAAAAATGCATCTTTGCTATGTTGAGGCCATTAACTTCTGTGAGGTGGTTTGGTTGGTTTTTTTTTTTTTCAGGATTTAATAGAATCCAGTTCCTTGGGACACTTCTGGTAATGGGTAAACTTCACTAACTTTCATGCAATTATCTGTTTGACCATTGAGTTCATTGTATGATGAAACATCATGGACAATATTTTCAAAAAATATGCATTTAACCAACAGAACAAAAGGAGACACTTTAATTAAGGAAATAAATATCAGTTGATTTAACAGTTCCAGCCTGAAGGATACTGTATATTGGCTTATAGATTAGATAAGAAAGTTCTTCTGCCACTAGATACCTGTTTTGTTCAATGAAATTCAGATAGTGAACAGCTTGAATGTATCATGAAACAAAGATGACAAATACTAAGCATTGTAAATCAGTCTATATTCAAAAGAGGAATTGTGAATTTAAATTTAGGTTTGTCTCTTTCACTGAGGGAGGTATAAACACAGAAAAGGAAATAACCAACTTTTTGAATTTCACAGTTTTGCTCCCTAAGCCGATAAGTACTGGATAAAATAACTTCAGGAAACTAACACTTGAACCTACAGCTCTCCTGGCTTGTGTAATCAAATGGAAAAAAATCTACATCTGTAGTAGAAATGCTATTACTCATGACAGTGTGGATGAGCTAGGCAATACCTTCTTTCTCAGGAGGAAGGAAAGAGAGGAGATGGGAAGATTTAAGTTTTTTAAGCCAAAGACTTTCTCTCCCTTCTCTCTATATGATGGAAAATATATTATACGTACTATCCAGAACCAATATTTTATTTATAAAGTCCTCCCTAATTCCTACAAAGATCAAAAGAGCTTAGCTGGGGAGGGGTAGCTTATCTTTTCTACTAGAATTGAGAGTTTGTGGCTATTAATCAAATGGTTCATAGAGGAGGTACTTCTGGAGAGCACAGAATTCTTAGTGGCATAACTCCAGCCAGAGAGAAATGGATGATTGATGCTCTGAGTTTTGGAAATAATTAAAGTGGAATGAAGACCTGAATCAGACTTTGGTGTACAGTCAGTCCTTTCTGAAAGGCATAGAGAAACCAGCAGTCCCATTATAATCTAAGATTTAGAAGCCCAATGTTTGACTGCAAAGCCGAAATCTGGAGGAATTCTCATCTCTGAAATTCAATACATGAGAACACTTGAGCAAGTTCTGCATCTTATTACACAATGCTTGTTTTAATTAATGTATGTCCTATTAGAAGTGGGTAGAAGAAATATCCTGACAGTTTTATTGTGTTTGGGATTATATCAAGGGTTTAGCATATGAGAGGCCAAGTGCTACTGACTGTACATTTCCCTTTCAGATAATTTAAATGATAGATTTGTTTTGACACATTATCTTTTGGAAAGGCCCCCTGTTACCTATGCCAGGTATATGAACTGTGTAGTGAGCACTACTAATCCAATACTAGCTGATGTGCATCACTGCAGCAAAGTCTGTATGTGTGATAATGAATTAATGCACTAAAATATCATGGTTTAGCTAGAGAACTCCTCTCATGTTACCCAAAGTCTGGATAGGGTGACTGCATCAGTGTTTTTAATTATGAGTCAGTGAAAAATGCATTATTTCATCTTCGTGTGTTTTTTACAGATCAACTTGATATTCCAAGGACCTATGATTACTCTTACCATAATGGTTCTTCCTTGGTGGGATAATCTAAGGTTTATGTTTTTGCTGTTGGATTTGACATGTTTCTTTAGTTTAGGCAGTCTAGCCAGAGTTACTATTTCAACTTTTCTGTGCTCCTTGCAGACATTTATATATTGTACCTTACACTTGGACAAGTGTGTAAAAGTATCAAGCCTACATGTACTTTTTTGTTGGTGGTGATTTTTTTTAGATATTTCTGGTCATGGTGTAAATTAAAATGCGGGTTAACAGCTGATATCTTTTTTATAAAAATGGGGAAGCTCAGACTTACTCAGGTAAGAATTTGGAACATCTCCAACTGCCTTTAGGTCTGGTTCTTGGGACCCTCCTACTATATTGAACCACTTTTTATGAAGCTATCATATTTTTTAAATTTTGCTCTATTCACAGAATCATAGAATCATAGAATGGTTTAGGTCAGAAGGGACCTTGAAGATCACCGAGTTCCGACACCTCCCACCAGCCCAGATTGCGCAAGGCCACGTCCAGCCTGGCCTTGAACACCTCCAGGGACGGGGCTTCAACAACCTCTCTGGGCAATTCTAGGAATGTTTTGGAGAGATGTAGTGTGATATACATTAACTAAAATCCTTGTGTTGATTTCAGTTCTGGTCTCTCTGAAGTAAGTGTTTAGTTTCATATTAGCTTTAGGGGAGCTGGGATTTCACTGTATAAATCTTGTACATAGGCAGGAGAATCACACAGCTGCGTACATGAGCCTAACCTTCACTCACGCTGCCAAACGGTATGAAGAGAATGAGCTGTATTGGTCAAACTATGTAAGGACACTGTTTCACCAGACTTCACCTAAGCACCTTGTTCAAGTTAATTGCTTAAAAGTTAGTAGAGAGGTATTGGCATGTTTAGAGGAATTTATCCAGCCAATGTTGAAATGCGAACGATTGCTGTTTTGAGATGAGTACCCATCTCCATTGACTATGGTGGAAACGTAAATGAACAGCACACACAGAACATCTAAATTTTAAGTAGATAAAATTGGATATCATGAAAGCACATCGTTCTTAAAAGGGAGATTTTTCAGGAAAAATTAGAATAGCTGGCCTTACATGACCCAGTAACTTTATATAGAGCTTTGTGCACCTTTAGTAGCAATTACACTTGTAAAGATGCAAGTTAGTATTTCTGCTGCTTCTGGAGAGCTCTGGCACAAGCTGTTTGAAAGGCAATATATTAGGAAAGGAAGTATTTGTGACATATGAAGGTTTCGTAGTATGATGATTTTTATTTTTATAATATTCCATTGCTCTCACAAACTGGAACTCCACAGGCAAAAAATAAAGAGGCAATGCCTGACCCTAAAGCTTGCAGAATCTCTCTGGGCCATCTGAACCATTCATTCAGTCACCAGCTTGCTCCATTTTCCTTTTTGCCATTCACTTTGAGATGTAGATAAAGAAAGCGCTGCAGGACATAGGAATTGTTCTGGAAGTCTATTCTCAGCTGTTCTTTAACTTAGTATCACGCCGAAATATTCTGCAGCATTGGATGAAAGCGTTGGCTTCCCTAACTGGGTGAGAAATATAAAGCCAGTTACATGAAAGAAAAAGCACATGAAAAATAATCACCTAGCATGCAAATCGACCATCTTACTGCATTTGTGGCCATCACAAGCCCTCAGTGTATCACATGCTGGAATGTCTTATGAGGTAAAAGATGACTGTATCATGGTGTTACAATAGCTGTACTTTCAGTCATGTGGGAAGTGAAGGATTTAGACATTTGGCTCTCAGACAACGTACTATAACAAAAATTGTTCTAATGTCTAAAAAGTTTGGAAATCAGGTGAGGTGCATGGAAAATGAGAAGAAACATTTGCTTGCTTGTCTGAAAGCAAGCAAGTAGTGAGAAAAAACAAACCACTGGATGGGCACAGAGTTAACATTTAGGTAATGAAAGAGAAAGAAACCTGGAAAAGACCTTAAAATTGAAGACAAACAGCTTCTGTTAGACTTGGTAGAGAAGGGAGAGCCAGCAACAGGGCAAAAGGGAAATGTTACATGGTAAAAACACAGCAATGATGTGCAGTACTCCAAATGGGTCTGAGCACAGCAAGTTGCATGTCTGGAGGCCAAAGGAAAGGATGTTGTAATAATCAAAACATCCAGCCCTTCATCTTAAGGGAATTCAAGCTGAGTAAATGAATAGGAAAACCATATTTTAACTTCCATATAGAGAGAATTGGCAAGTTTAAGACAACACTTCGTCTAAATTTTGGATTCGCTGACTGAAAGGTCAGTAGGGCCATTGTGCTGGACTGGTGCAAATTGGCTTAAGTCCCCTGAATCTAAATCTGGCCTAAACACAGCATACAGGCTTGGTTCATCTGAAACTGTCTCCCACCTAACAGACAGCAGAAGAGGCAGGAGCCAGAAAAATGTTGATCAGCAGAGATTCAAAACACAGTAAGAAAGCCCTAAGGGTTCACAGAAACAGTGGTTCAACTCTTCATTCGTCTGCCAGTCTCTCAAATACTTTGCTTTACCTTGGCTTTATGTTAAGCTCCTTCACTCCACTTTAATGCTGCACACAGACCTGCTTCGCTTTCTTGGTTGCTAAGGCTTTCCTGAGCACAGCCCTTGGGGGGTGGGAGAATCTGTTGAGTGAGAGCTTAATTGTAAGGCAGAATTTACAAGGCATCTTGCCATTATGTTGTAGACTCAACATTGTAACTTTGTAAGTTTAATGAGACTCTTTGAAGCAAATACAATAAAGAAATATGCATTCCTCTCTCTGTGCTGCTTTGGAGAAACTTCAGAAGAGATATCTGTAAGAAGGGGAAAAGACAACAGCCATATTTTGAAGAGGCAAGGCTTAACTTCTGAACAAAGCCCCAGTGTTCCCAATGAGCACTAAGTTATGCTAAGGCTTCTGTCTGTCTTTTGTGAGTAAATCCCCCTCATCTGCACTTCCATAAAATGAGTCTTAGGGTACACCTGAAGCTTCTAGCAGATGTCAACTGCAAAAGGGAGCCTTTGATAGGCAGACTTTCTCAGGTGGTAGAAAGCATGTTTAAACATGTCTTCTAAGCTTTCGAGTTTACAGGATGGAGACTCTTATCTTGTAGGAGGGGTGAGGGAAGCGGAGAGGAAGGGTACCATGAAATCTTTGCCAGAAATTGACTTTTTTGGTGACCTAATTTCTTTAGAAATTGAAATTTTATCAGGAAAATGATAGGAAAACAATCTACTTTTATGTCATTAAAAAATCCCTGGCTGTTCCCACACATTTCGTCATATTGAGACTAGTTTCCTGTACTGTATAAGTGCTCCTGTTAACCCTCTGCCCATGCGGTCTGATCTGTACATTCCTTTTCCGTGCTTTTTTCCTCCCACACTTGATACTTCTCTTGCATTTCCGTCCTATGAGCTCTTAATCTTCCACTGCTGAATTACTCTCAGCGAACTTCTGTTTGGTGTTTTTCTAAAATCTTCTCCTTCAAACCTTTCTGTAAAAATGACAATGAGCTATTGATGGATAGACAGGCCAGAAGACAATGCACCAGAGGGAATCTTTTACAGGAACCTCTTTCCTTTTGATGTGATTTTACACACTGAAAATGAGGAAATTAAAACTATTTTCAAATAGAACTATACAAAGTCACAGTAACAGCTCTGGATCTAGACAGAATCTAGACTTGGATCTCTTAGATCATGGATCTGCCCACCAGTCTTGAAACTAGAATGTGAGCCAGATACCAAGGAAGGACCCTTTCTTCTGGAGCAAGGTCAAAATATGGTTCTTTCTCACAATAGATTAGAGATGTTGGACACAATCTTCTTCACATTGGAAGGAAAGTAAGGAATAGTAAATAGCTGCTGACCTGTATTCTTTCCTGAAGGATGAGAGAAATTTGAGCTCAAAAGGCTGCCCTGTCTGCTGCAAAGGAAGAATTTGAATCTGTTTCTTGCAAACAATGGGTGTTTGCTCTAGCCACTGGCATCTTGGTAACTTGGATTCAAGCATGTCTGTTTTTGGTTTTGACCAAAAATTGTGCACTACATATGAGAAGATTTTCCTAATGAAGGTTTTATCAAAACCAGCACGCTCCTTTGAAAAGCGTTAACGAATTGGAATTTCCTGATGAAAACGTTCCACCAAAAAATTCCTGAACTAGCTCTACACTTCATCTTAGCTAGATTTGGATCCGGTCCTCAATTACTCGAAAATACTTCCTTCCTCTGCAGAGTTAGCTAACAAAAGTTCTTTCAAAGAACAAAGACAGACAAGTCATTAGATTTTTCATGGAAAGGTCTGAAGTGAATATAAAGAAAAGTCCTGTGCAGGCAGGTGAGACTAGAATTGTGACTGTCAAATAAATATGCATACCAGGAATCAAAAATGATTTTTAGATAACTTAAAAAAAAAACAAACCAGGCTTGTGAATAGGGGCTGTACAAATATTTTTTGAATGAATGAGACTTACTTGAAAAGTTTAATCATTGTTTTAATTTTACACATGAGATCATTTGCAGTCCTGTTTCTTTTTAGAGGAAGACTGATGTCATTTACGAAACATGAGGGCTGCAAGTATTTGCAAACCTTAATTTTCACAATATCACTTAAGGAAATAAAACCTTCTCAAGGTCATGAGGTGTTTATAAAGCTCTTGAATAAAACAAAAAAGCACTAAATGATAAAGAAAAATCTTATTCTGAGAAATCATTGGATATATATATGACTGATTCTTTTATCTTTTGAAGAATATGGAGAAAATCTAAATTAGGTACCTGCTAGTACACAACTGTGCTCAATTTTTAACTGTCCTGTATGAACCTAAACTCCAAAGCTTGGAGCTTGTTCTATACAGCAGATGACAGGTACTGATGCAAAACCTCATTAAGAGGAATGGACATAAACCTAAAGTAAATCCACAGAAAATTTAAGCACAGGAGTTTCTGAGACCACTTGCACTACACCTTCTTCCCTTCAGAAAAAGTTGCTCAAACCACAGAAAGAGATATCCTCACGTGGTCTAGTTCGGGAAGTTATTATGGACAGGTACTTTCATGTATTCTTTGCAAGGTTTAAATAGATCCATTGTTTTGTAAGCACGAAATTGGTGGTAACAGTGCCAGCATCTGTATTTTATGTAAATGTCATGTACTGACCAGTACTCACCCAAGAAGCATCCGACAGTGTTGGAATTAGGGCAAGCTGGAATAATCCAAACTAATTTTAGACATCTGCAAGGTGCACGTGCACAATAGAGGAGTTCCTTTCACCCAAGGAGAGAAACAAAGTGTTCCAGGGTGCAGTTCATCTGACGGGTATGACATGGCTAGCTGGAGTGAGATGAACTTCTCACTTACACTGCCAATGAGCTCAGCTGGGACTGCCTACACAGTGTATTTCCACAGTAAATCAGAGGAATGCTACACCTAAAGTCTGCTCAAGTCTTGTTCTTGGTACCCAATTCGTCTCACGCATATGATCTGCAACCTATTCATTTGGTTGCTTTTTAGCTCATTAAACACAGAAGCCAATGAGGCTTTCCCAGTTCCCCGGGGAGAGTACACATGATAATCATGTGCCAACTTCACGTTGTTTGGTGAGAACTGGGTGTGCATCACTTCCCTGCAAGTCAGGAAATGTTTTCTGTGGAAGAAAACATTTTTTTCCACAGACAGAAAGGGAAGAGTGTGTTTCAATGACTTCAGACAATCTGGGTGAAAAAATGATGAGAGCTGCGGGGTACACTGGGGATTGCATCTCACTTGGAGCTTAGATCCAGCTGGTATGTTAAAGGTATTGTTAGGAATACCTGAGTTTATTTTTTTCTGTTCATATTAAAACTGTGATGATTTTATAACCAAACAACCATACGCTAAGTGTCTTAGACCTCTTGTGTTGGGGTGTGAATTGGCAGAATTAATTGCATGTTTGATTAAAAAAATTTTTAATAGCTGTTTAAATCAGTGCAAAAATAGTTTAAGCTACACTTTCCAGTCCAAGATTACCTACAGACAGAAGGCAGTTTCGGGGGGTTAATTTAGTATCTAGATCAGGATAAAGTTCCAGAGTTTTAACAAAGAAAGGTAAGGAAATCTACGAATAATGGTGGCTTTGTTTTGCTTTTAAAATATTGCTATTGTTATTATTGCTATTATTGTTGTTGTTGTTATTGTTGTTATTGTTGTTATTACTATTTATTATTATTATTATTATTGTTATTGTTATTGTTATTGTTATTGTTATTGTTATTGTTATTGTTATTATTTAATTAGTCTTGGCATATTGGAGTATCCCAGAGAACTGGAAAAAACTGAATGCTGTGCCAATATTTTAAAAGGGTAAGTGGGACAATCTGGTAATTATATGCCTGACAGTTTGACATTGACACAGGGCAAAATAATAGAATGGCTGATATAGGGCTTTACTACTCAAAATCTAAAGTAGGGTAATTTAATTAAAGTCAGTCAACATGGGTTTATAAAAACAACTCTTGTCAAACTATCTTTCGCTGAGATTACACATTCCCATTGACAAAGGTAAATGATGCAATATACTTAAACATTGTAAGGTATTTGACTGTTGTCACACAATATTTTATGAAAACGGTACGTTATAAAATCAACATATGACATATTATGAAGATTAAAACCTTGCTAGCTGTTAAGTCTCCAGATACACTCGTTAACGGGGAATTATCAAGTGGATGTGTTTCTAGAGAATTTTTTTCTCATTCAGACTACATTGCCATCCAATATTTTTATCAACAGTCTTGAAAACACCCAGTTCCTAAACACCTTCATGTGGTAAATCATGAGTGAGAAGAGAATGAAGAGTAATGAAAAGAACCGGTTAATATGGTCTTTAATATCAATAATAAAAATTTATACTCCTTATAATAAAGATGCAGGCAGCGCATTCAGAATATGTGAGTGCTTCCTGGGATGCAGTGACTGTGCAAATGGAGGCTTGTAACTGTGGATATGTAACTGATCATGATCCCAATCTCATTCATGCCTACCAAAAAAGAACATAATAAAAATCAAGGAAAGTGAGTGGGAAACTTGCATTACCTCTGTATTTCGCACGTTTACTGCTCTGGGGATATTGTGTTTTGTTACAGTGCTTCTGCTCTAAGAAGCAGGTTTAAACAACTAGAAAAAGTTCAGAAAAAAGTCAGAAGTGTAATTGAAAGTTTAAGAAATATCGCCGAGAGTGACAGGATCAAACAACTAAAGGGACTTAGCTTGTATGAGGAAAAAAAAATAAATTTTCTGCAATCTGGAACACTAACATAAAGCACAGAAATGTGTTTTATGTTTTATTTTGTAGCTTCTTTCAGTTTGGTTTGGTTTGGGTTGGGTTTTTTTTCAATCTAGCAAACAAAATTATGTGTGTATCAGCTGGGTACTGAGGGAACAGAGACTCCATGTAGAAAACTGCTACTATGTATGAGTGAGAGAAATTAATTGCTGATACAATCTACCTAGAGCAATAATAATTTTCTCCACCAGTAACATATGCTTAATTAAGTGTATGTGTTTATCTAATGATATGGTTTGTCAGAATGAAGAGTTTAGTATATCTATATGTTAATGCAACATAACTGTGTGCTATTGCTTGTTGAAAAGGACTTATGCTGGAGATTAAATGTATGCAGCACCAGATTTCAACATGTCTGTGAAAAACAGTAACATTCTTGTTGATGGCCATCTTTTATTCACTAATTGTATGTTTAAACTCAATAATGGTGAAGCACCCAAATGCTGTCCCAAAGACCCACCCAACTACATTGCATGAAAAGTATGTTCACAAAAATTCACATTACAATTGATAGAGGTTTGAAGGTTATAGTGAATGCAAGACTGGGCTTGTAGTAAATGCATTCAATCCTTTCACGAAAGAAGTAATAAATTACAAAAAGTTGAAAGGCAGCCTTATAATTCTCCTCCTGTGAAAGTTAGGAATGTTTCAAATTGAAAACATGTAAAAATTCAAAAGCTGTTTGCTCTGACCAGTAGAGCATGTTCTCAATCCATGACCACTGGCATGGAAAGGAAAAGAAATGGGTAAATAACAGAAAGGTAGTAGAGCTTTGGAAAAAAAAAACAGAAGTGAAAAATCATTAGTCTTGAAGTTCATGAATATTTTTTCCTGTTATTGCTGTTGCTATTTCCTTTATGTCTTTGACCCCTGAGGCTACATATGTAACTACAGAAATGATTGGGGAAGGTATAAAAGCAGAGAATTGACTTGACAAGATACCGACCCACACCTTGCTCTGGGAAGCCCAGACATATGACTGGCCAGAAAGCAGGAAAATCTTCAGAGCAGCCCAGGAAGAAACTTCCTGTGCCAGCTAGGGAAGAGGTAAGGTTAGGCTACCCAAACACATCGATTCACAGCTCCTCCTTGGAACCATTTTTCAGGAGAGTCATCCAGGTTTTAAAGTTGGCTTCCTCTGGTAAACATCCAGCGAGGTGATGGTACCAATTCCTGTGCCTGCTTTACTCCAGGAGGGAGAGGATTTGCTGGGTTTTCTTGCTCCCAGATGGTGCGAAATGTGAAGCTTATTCCCAGTAGGCAAATAGGAGCTGTCACCTGCAGTGCAAACATCAGTGTAAAGAACCCCTGACGTGCAGCATTCAACACAAAACAGATACTGTCAAGATCATCTCTGTATAGACAAGCAGGAAGGAAAAGCAAACACATTCTGCTTATCCTCATTTACACGTTATGTTGCCATAAGCTTTCCCCAAATATTATGTAGATGGAAAAGTAGACCTCATGCTGCTGTAAATCAGTAGTTGTGCTGTGGTGGCAGAAGAAAACAGTTAAGGGATTCAGTTTTCTTCCAAGAAAAATCATACTTTTCAAATCCATCTGAGTCAGAGCCAGAGGAATATTCCTTATCTGGCCACAATAAGCGTTCTTTCAAGCAGGGATATATATGACCAGCACACTATGCTCAGGCGAGGTCTGTGCTGCCAGGAGGTGGAGAGGGGGATGAATCAATGGGATATGGGTGCCTAAGTCTCTTAGATCAAGAGACCCCAAGGGACTTAGGCACCCACCCTCCCCTGCGTTTTAAAGGAATTTGGGTTCTTGCAGCCTTGCAACCTAGGAGTTCCCTGAAATTTTGCTTCATAAACAGCAGTTCGTATTTTTATTAAGGAAACCACAGATGAACTTTGCACCTGGGAATTCTACCACACACATCCTGAGCTGGAAATCACTGAGCAGGAACTAAGATGTTTGAATTTATGCATTAGTGCAAAATTGCTGCTACACAACAACTTCACTGTCTTAACATATACAGTTACTTTCAATGCAAGTTTACTTGCATTGGAAAAAAAAAAATAAAAATAACAAAAAAAAGGTCAGAGAAAAGACTTGATTTGATTGCACCAAATAAAACCTTTGCATGCAATGTGTCACAGCACAAATCAACAGGCAGAGCTGTGATAAGGGCAGAATTTAGAACTCCTTTTTCCTTGTTTCAAATTGGCTCCCAAAGAAAAGAAGTAGCTAAAACCACTCCTTTGTCTGTAGTGCGTTCTCTCCTGAAAGGAGATCTGCTCATTTTTCAGTGTCTTAGGGAATCCATCTTTTGAATAGGACAGGTTACACCTTAAATAAGTAGTGCTAAAAGCTACAGATAGAATTTTATGTAGCATCTTCACAATACGCCAGACTGTGGAAGGTGAACACTACTATCCCCTCCACCTTTCTTCATATATAAATACTTCTTCCAATTGTATCATTGCATTTGTTTACCCTACCTGTTAGTGTCCAGCTTGCCTGCAGTCGGCTTTCTCTGTAGTCTGTTTGCCCAACTGATGGATTAACTGCATCCTGGATGTAGAGACTGAAGATGTCTCAATATTAAGCCAATTTAGGTCAAATAAGCTTTATTATTCCATGAACAACTTCCCCATGGTAGCTATTCTGCTCCAGAAACTGCAGACCCCAGATCCAGTACAGAAGTGAATGATTTGTGCTGAGCCTGAGTTAAAAAGCTCTAAACGGCACGAGCTGGTCACATGTGCGGGAACTTCAGCTCTCCCAAAACACATTAAGGACCAGTGCAGGTGCTTCGTGGCTCTGGATGGAGCCATCCCTCTGGCATGGCCAACTCTAAGATGAATATAAATAAGCCCAGCTTTACTTCAGTGACTCTTCCCAAAACACACACGTATCTGCATGGGATTTCCCACAGTTCAGTTATGTCTTGCTCTGGTTTTATGCTTGATCTCTTCTTTAAAATTATACTATCCCGGTTTTCTATTACCTAGACATCATAACCTCCCATTAATGATAGAGATTTCATTGCATCAGAAAGCTTTTTGTTGTTTATTTTAACACAGAAACAATTGATTCCTCCGCTATCTGTTCAAAGTTATTCTTTCTTTGTAGGGACTTGAGTCCACATGTCTAATGGGATCCTAGCTAAGAGACATAAAGTGTTTTGGTATATGTCTTACAGCTTCTTCTCTGAAATTTCACCCACTTTGCATAGCTGAATTTAGTACAAAGGAAAAGACAGAGAGAGGGAGAGGGAGAGTTGGAGAAGAACATGCCCAGGACTCTGCAGGACCCAGGTAAAACAAGCCCAAACCTCTGACTCCAGGCCCCACTCAAATGCATATTTAATAATTTTATGCAAAGTGTGAAAGATGGCACAGGAAGGATTAAGAGGGCTCCCAGCCCAGAAAATTCTGGCACTTTTCTGGAATGTGGTAAATATGGGGCAGTGAAGGGCTTTGAAGTTGGGTCTCCTGATTCCCAGAGGCATGCTTCAATTACAGGTTCCCGAGGAAAAGCAGAGCTCCTCTTCCTTACTCTGGTCATCCTGCAGGCAGGGGGGAGGAAAATAAGGGGCTAAGTGTGCTCTGAGGCTACACTTCACTGCAGCCGGAGAACAAGGTGCGTGTTCTCCTGCCTCTCTTGTGAATCCTGATGGACTTTGGCCAGAGGTAAAACCTCTCATAGTTCAGGCGCTGGGGACATGTGCTCAGCAAAAATATTTAGGGAGGCTAAAGACTTCATCTGTGGAAACTGAAATACCTAGATTGGACCTAACAGTTGGGATTCAGGTAGCAGTTTTGTCATTTGGAGGAAAGAGCCTTCCATACACTCACTGTGGACAGGAAACATTAACAAACCATGGTCAAATCTCCGCCCCTCTGTTTGGGGCATATTCAGGTAATTTAACTGCCACTCGTTTTCTATTTATTCCCCAGAAAGGATCTGTTGAAATGCTTCATGCTGATTAATCTGTAGACCGAGGAATGCCTCTTTACAAAATGGGAACCTTTCTAAAAACCTTTGTCATTAGTTTTCATGCATGCATGCATTTTAAAACACATAATTTAAAATTTTGGATGCCATATTCAGCTTTCTGTTGTCACATTTTATACTCCAGTTTTGATTTGTGTTTTTCTACGTTGATTTTTCAAAATTAAGTATCTTTTTGGAAAATTGTAATTTTAAACATGAGGAAAAGAGATTGACATTTTCATTTGAAGTTTTTTTCCTAAACTCAACAGCTGACTATGAGAAAGCAAGGAGAGATAATGGGGAGGTATTTTCATATTTTAGCTTTTTTTAAAAAAATATATTGCTTGTTATACTCTGAAGTTCAACTGCTTTAGAAATTAAATATAATTTAAGAAAAAAAATATATTTCTTCCCATTATTCACAAATAAAAAATTAAACTTCTGTTTTTCCCAATAGGAAAAAAAATACAATTATATCATGTCTAAAATCTATACAGATAGGTTAGGTACAAAAGTAATGAACTGAAGACATACAGAAAAAGTGTACATCCCTGGTATCTGCATGTAGAGGATTATCTCAAAAAAATGATTGACAAAACAATTCTTCAGATCTTAAAGGAGCGATGCACAAGCTTTCTATTAGACAGTTCTGTTAAGTTACTTCTTAGCAGACTCTTCCCATTATAATTTTAACCTATTCCATATGGGTGAAGAGGAAAACAACTAGGAACTAGGAACAGAGAATGACAGAAGTCATGCACCTTTTTTCTCCCTGACAAGCTCTTGCAGAACTGGCTACAGGGGATTTATTAGGAAAAAAGCCCACACTTCTCTTATTAAAAATTACAAAAGAAAAGATCCTGCAAAGTAATTTTGTAGTTCCCAGTGGTATATTCCATGTGCTTGCTCCTTGTCGTCCCAACAACGCACATTGTATTTGCTTATAACTGGGGACCGGGACAGATTGGAAGCAAAATTGCTCACTTCTACACTGTGAGATGATTACCGTGCACCCTTGATCTTGCAGCTCTTGTAACTCCAAATTCCCCTGGAGTCTCCATGCACAACCCTGGTACCCCCAGCCATACTTAATGGGTAGTAGGACAGGAAACTATAAGTAGGCAAACTCAGGCGAATCCCATTTGCCAATGCAGGACTTCTTAAATCATGGATTGAGCTTAAGAAAATGTCTCTAAGTTCTCTTTCTGAGTGCCTCAGGTCTTCTTTCTTTGAGAACCAAACATGTGATGTGAATTAATTAGTCTGTTCTACATCTGGAGCAAGTCTCAATTTAGTTGCTAAACACAGGCGCCCAACACCAATGAAGTATCCCATGGTATTGGAGATACTTATTTCCAAAGGACAAGTGGATATAGAACAGAACCTATGGCAGATATGCAATCTTTAGCAGCAGCACCTGCAGGTTAGTAAAAGTGTTCTGCAGTGCCTAAATTGGTGTCAATTTCCTATTAAATGTAATTGAATCACACTGAATGTGTGAAGGCAAAGAGTCTGATGCATATGGAAAATCCGTTTCAACCTATCTTGAAATAACACAACAATCAACATAAAACAGCCAAGGACTTCTCTTTTCTTTCAACTGTTGTCATGTAAACTACTCCTAATTCTAGAAAGTTAAGTCAGAAAAATGTATGTTTGAATGTATATAAAAACCCCTTCAATTTTTATTGAAGTTTATCAGTGAAGTAGAAAAAGAGTGAAGTTTTGCCTAAATAAGACAAGTAGAATCACGTCCTTAGACTCACACTTTTAAGTTGCAAATACATGCATTGATAATAAGAATGATGAAAAATAAAATATAAACAGCAAGTACTGCTGTCTTTGGAGTACACATTCTTTGGACAAAATCTACTATATCATTGTCAAATACAGAGATATCATCAAATACTTTAATTTTTCACCACCAAGCATAACTTTACATTTTACCCATGTTCGTTTGAATCTCAAATTTGAAAATGTGCTTGTGTTTTTCATGGAATTGATTAACACCACTAAGGATAACTCATCTTTAGCAGCAATTGAAAAAGTAACACTCCCAAAGCCCAGGTGGGAAGCACCCCCCAAAACTAAGTAGTTTGACTTTGTATCCAAACATTGTAGGAGGCCAACCCATAGCTCCAACGAATGGAAAGATTCCAGGTGGATGCCAAAGCTTTCAAGGCTGTTACTGAACTTTGACAAATGACTTTATGACAACACAGTGTACACAATATACATAGTTCTGGAATAATTTCCTCACTTGTTCACGTATGATACAGCTCTAAGCAAAAGTTACAGCAAAGGTTAGAAAATAATGAACCCTCTTCAGCTGCTGTTCACAGCTGCTTAGATCAGACCATGAGCACTACTTCTGTGAAGACAGGCTGAGGGAGCTGGATTGTTCAGCCTGCAGAAGAGAAGGCTCCAGGGAAACCTTATAGCCCTTTCCAGTACCTAAAGGGGCTACAGGAAAGATGGGGAGGGACACTTTATCAGGGAGTTTTGTGATAGGATGAGGGGTAACGGTTTTAGACTAAAAGAGGGTAAATTTGATTAGATATTAGGAAGAAATTCTTTACTCTGAGGGTGGTGAGACACTGGCCCAGATTGCCCAGAGAAGTTGTGGAGGCCCCATCCCTGGAGGTGTTCAAGGCTAGGCTGGATGGGGCTTGGAGCAACCTGGGCTGGTGGGAGGTGTCCCTGCCCGTGGCAGGGGGCTTGGAATGAGATCTTCTTTAAGGTCCCTTCCAGCCCAAACCATTCTATGATTCTATGAATAGCAGAATGATTCCTAAATTAAAGCATCATAACCTGAGTCCTTTAATGCTCAATAAAAATGTCTCCAAGAGTCTCAGTTTTCCCGTACACATTACCTGTGTCACAAAACTGCTCTTCCCAATTTCCACTTGGGTTTGTAAGGTGCAGAGTGGTGACGGCCAGCTCTGCTCTCTGCCTGCAGCACGTGAGTCCACTCCTGCTGGCTGGGACAACAGTGAAAGGAGCTCCTCTGCTTAGATGCATTAACCATCCCTCAAGTAAGTGGGAAGCAAAGAACTCTGCTGTGGTATTTAGCCTGCAACATTGGAGGTATGGGGCAAGCGTTATGGAAAAGTCATCAAATTTTATCATGAGCATTGCTGAACTTATTCAGCCACCATTTCTTCTGCCAGACATCCTTGCAGACTAAGCTAGTCATTCTGCATTTCACCTGTTTAGCCAAACTCTAGCGTGCAAGCATAAAAAATAAAACCTTATGTATTACTAAATATAGAAAAAGTCTCATCTACAGTTTTAATCAGCTACAGGAACATATAATTTCTATCTAAGCTCTTTAGACAACATCAGGTGCATCTTAGCAAGCTGGAATTTATAAGTTTAAAACCTCTTTCCATTTCCTTACAAACAAATCAGTTTTGCTGCATTTTTTCACCGCTTCATATAATGACAGGAGTCTTTGATACACAGTTGCTAATCTGAATTCTAAGGCTAGAGCTGCACAAATGTAGATTAATTAGGCATTCTCTGCTGTATTCTGATTATATATACATGTACATATGTGTCTGTATATGCAGATATATATGTGTGTGTTTATACATACATATACACACATGTACAGTAAAAATTGCTGAAAGGCAGAACAATTCTGAGACTGTGGAAATTATCCTTAGGCTGTTCTACCTAAGCCCAAAAAGTGGATCCTATATACTCATTTCAATATGTGGAATAAACTAAATGAAGTGAATGGTGACATATGGTTACTGTCACCTCTACATCAAAGAGAATGTGTATAACAACAAGATATTTCCTCATCTAGGAAAATCCTGATCCAACTGTAAAAACCCATCTGAAGGAATGTGGTGGATGGGCAATGACCTGAGTCATTTAAAAGTGCACTGAAAAACGTTTTGAAGGATTTACTTGTAAGTAATAGTGGAAAAGTAGCAGTTTCATTCGACATATTTTCAGGCAGCCATCTTCAGAGTGTGGTCCTCTCAAGATCTTTATCCACACAGGAGCCTTGAGACAGCTCACCCAAGATCTGCATTACCCCCCCAGGCATTTCTTTCTTTTATGTATTGAAGAAACCTGGGGCTACCACACACTGCACTGGCTGCTAAGTCTGAGCAGTGAAATCTGGATGCAATGAGTTTGGCTTTAGGAAACTTAAGAAGTCATTTTCGCCTCAGATATAAATCCAGCCTTTGGATTGAGCCAATTAAGCACTTGATTTTCAGCACTTCCAAATGAAGGACTGAGCATTGTGGCTTGCCAGTAACAGCCCAATATATTGCAAGATAATAATGTATTTTGTGAATAACAGAAAGTTTAATTATATTAAATGCCTTCATCTTAAGCAAGTCTATTTCCTTGATTTCTTTCTCTTCTTAATTTTCAGGCTGTGACAGTAACTACTTCACCATATGCTGGTTGATTTCCTAAGAGTGCTAAAGTGTACATTAAGTCAGACATAGCCATTTCAAAGATGCAAACAGCAAGACAGAGCAGCCCTATGCCAAGTTTTCCTGGAAATGTATATGAAATAGGGTTTAATCATTGTCATGAGATAAGTACAAGGATTTATCAATTTAACTAGGATTTATTAACTTAACCACTGGTCTCCAAACTTTGAAATCTGATACCTAAGTTAGAACTGCACACAGGGATTTTAGTAATTTTCCTTTTTGTAAACAAAGAGAATTTCAAACTATTAAAGTGCATTATTGCATTATTTTTAGCTCATCAATTTTAGTGCAATTATATGTCGTTTCAACAGTAAAAAGAAAAAAAATAATCTCCCTTAAAAGGTAGAAAAGACATCTTAGAAATTTGACTTTTTTGTTTTTCCAAGCTTTAGTCTCATGCAACCTTGGACTCACCACTTGGGAACTCATGAAATTCAAAAGATATTGATGTATCCAATCACCCAGTGAGATTTCAAAAGTACCTTGTGTATAAGTTCTATTGATTTCTTGTAAAAATAATATGATGATTCTATTGAATACCTTCAAAATCTATCTCTTAATTTTTAAAGAATCAGTGCTTAAAGTGGAAGCAGCTTCCTAGCTTTCTATGTTTTTCTCACACATTTCTACTGCTTCTTGTTCCCCTGAAATGGGAGGAATGGGTTAAAACACCATTATCACTCAGGTCCTTTCAGTGTGCTCAGTGACAAAGTCTAATATTCCTTTACCTTTTATAGTAGCTGAACCCCCCTCTTCATTTTGTTTACAGTCATACCACTCCCAGGTCACTGAGTTTTAATTCTCCGCAAAATAGAAAAGGTGATGGTTATAGTGGGGTACCATATAGCTGCATTTATAAAGGCAAACTATTTTGAGAACTTGAGGTGCAAGAATTCATTCCAGTGCAATATTTCAAAAGCTTTATGCCAAATATTTACTTTATTTTCTGTACTTCTTATACAGCCACCTACAGCAGTGAGCTGGATGGGCAATCCCAAGCTGTTAGGTATCAACACAACCACTGTTAAAGCTTCAAGTTTGTTACAGTAGTGTGCTGTAGTGCTGCATAACTGAAATAACCATCATACGTTAAAGCAGACAATGAAGCACTTTTCCCGTTGGAAAAGAGCCCTGAGTTTGACAAATCACCACACAAGCCATGTAAAGCATTTCTATTCAGAGTTAACTTCAATGATGTTATAAAAACCCTATAACTTTCCTATCCACAGATAAAAGTCCTTTCACCCACAGATAGTAAGAGGGTAAGAACCAACCCAGCACAACTTAGAGGTTTGGAGGGACAAAACCAAGTTGCTGCCTCGATTGAATCTCTAAGTTAAAACATGGTTGTTATGTACATTCCGGAATGGCAACTTCACCTCAATGAAAGCAAAGAGAGGGGCTAAAGCAGTTAACTACTGAAAGCATCCTGTGCTTTCCCACAGTTCCTCTAAAGAATAGTCAGAAGAATGGACAAGTTCTCCTCAAATTTGACAAAAGGCAAAGGCTAAATTTACTACAACACAAGAAACAGTATCACTAGGGTCCTAGAAAGACAGATCTTTACAACGCCAGCAAAACCATTGAACTTTCAGAATACACCTACAGTACACTCACTACAGTGAGAGCAACATGACTAAAATTACAGGCTTGGGTCTTTGCAAAAGTCTACTTTTACAAGTATGAAACTCAGGTTGTGGTGATTTGCCTTGCTTCTTGAATATATTTTGCAACACGCAGTTTTCTGTCCATTACATCTGTTAATATCAGAAGATCAATTATTAGTGAAACATTGTACCATCACAGTGATCTAGGCTGTCTTGGAATGATTGTTATCCAAGTCTAGTCAGTCAAATATTCTGCTGGTAAGATGAGGGGGAAGGAGGGGGGCAAAGTAATAAAGAAGAAATCAGCACTTCAATATTTAGAATAATGAACATAAATTTTTAGAAAATAAATAAACCAACCATTTTTACACATTTTGACTGGGTAAAACATTTCAGTTTTGTTGCTGGCGATTTCATTTTCGTGTTTGGGTTTGAATACATGTAAATAAGGTTATACCTCAGAACAAAAAGATTGGGTAGAGCTGAGAAAATAGCATAATGTGTGAGCTTCTCTTTGATGTTGAGCAGTTCACTCAACAAGCAGTTCAGTTTGTCCAGAATCCAACTTTAACAGCAGCTTGATCAAATTCACATGTAATGAACCTGTCCCCTGGGTATATTACTGACTGCTGAGGGATTGATCAGGAAAGCAAACTTCTTACCTATTTTGTCACGAACATACTCTTGTGTATCTATTCAACTGTTTCTTAACACCAGTGTGTGTAACTGCCTTCTGAACATCAGAAAGAAGTGAAATCAAAGCAATGTTCTTTACATTTTTTTATTGGGCTTCTGCTTTTGAAAACAGACTGGAACTTTGCCAATCAGATGCAAAGCAATCTTAGAGAAACCAAATAATACCTATGGCTCTAGTAGCATGATCTAAATATGTTCCAAGTTTCACAATCTACAGCTGTTGTCAAATAGTGAATATCACACATAAATACCCATTTTAAGAGATATATCTTTATTTAAAACTTGATTCTCATATAAATAAAGTATTTCAGGGACGTAACGTCAAATTGTTAACAGTGATATGAAGCAGTCTCCACATGTCATTTTTTCCTACTTCCATGCAAAAAATGTTGAAAGAGCTAAAATATTCTTGGCTTCTAAAGGAGAAACCATATTGGATCTTTCAGCTATTTCCTTTGGGAGAACATTAAAGTCAACCCTGAAACATCAACAGGACATCTAAGGAAAAGGAATGGTAAGAGAGAAATCACAAAAAGAAATTATGATAGCTGTGGGGGTCTTGAAAGTTAGATAAACATTTCATGATTTAGCTGGCTTAAAGACATTAGCCTTACTGTTGCCTGTAGCAGTATTATACTGCAGTCATCTTTTGTACAAATGATATCAGGCTATCTATTTTACTCTCTCCCAATTAAAAAATTCATGTTTCTTTTCCACCAAGACTTGCTGATAATAAGAAAAAGGAAATATTGGAAACAGCTTTTGAAGGTAACTTCAAAGTTTTCTTTTTGGCTGATAACTTAAGATTTTTCTCCCACCAGTTCACCCAACCCCACCCTTCTTGTCAGCTCTTAAACATATTTTTCAACTATTCCTCTACTCGTTGGTCATTAGATTTTCTCCTTTACCTCTGCTAGAACTCCTCTTGCCTATTAACTTGGGATTCTTCTTCCAGATTATCCCTTTTTCAAAACTATCTGCTTTCCTGTCAATTAGTCCTAACCATGGTCACGGTCCTTTTTCTCAGCCAATAACTCATGTTAGAAAACAGAAATATCATATTTCCCTGAACTGGAGACTATCTAGGGAAGATACAATCCTAAATAAAGAGAAAATTTTGTATTTTTCATTACATCTTTCAACTTTGAAAGAACGTCAAGCTTTTTACGTGCTTGGGTCAACAATAGGAAAGGCACTAGATTTAAAAAAAATAATTACTATTATACTGGGCAGATATGCTTTAAAAAGGTTGTTTGGTTTTGGGTTTTTTTGTTTTTGTTTTTGTTTTTTTAAATCAACCTTTAATTGCTGTGTCTCCAGATAAAGACAAATTTGAAAACATTTGATTTTACTGTTCAAAAGAAGAAGCATTAAATTAGATTGCTTTGCTTATGGGAAAGGGAAGGTTGTGCAGAAGTGGGTGGAGTTGTGTAGGAAACCTGGGTGCGAGGGGAAGCAGCCTTTCCGGCAGAGGGAGAGGCAAGTCATACCAGACTTGGGAGGGACAAACATCAGCAATAGCTGGCACATGTAGCCTCCTGAATCCAGTAACAATTTGTTGGGACACTTGCATAGTCAAAACAGGCAGAGAAGCCGTAGCTGCTCTCCAGAAGTCCAACTAAGCTTCTTAGCTAGGCCCTGAGCTTTAGACAGGCTTTAACTCCAGTCAGGGAGTCTCTAGGACAAATGCAGCAGGTTAAAAAGATCCCGGATTAGTCTTATTTCAGATGCTCTTGGGACCAATAGATCTTTCTTTTCTAGAGTCTTTTAAAAGACAAATCCTCTAATGCCTGGGGCAAGAACGACAATGAACCAGGAGCATCAGTCTATGCTGGTCCCAAACTGTTACCTCAGATGTCTTTTGATTTTTTGTGGGCTAGCTGAAATCTAATAACTTTCAGACATGAAAACCAACCATCTGCCTAGGACTATCATCAGCAATGTATTCCACGTCAGCTGGCCAAACATAGCCTACACACCTCAGTCTATCTGTACTTTTCCTTTCTCTTGAGCAACATTTGTCATGTAATATGAGAAAACCAGCTTGTTTTTTAAGGCTAGATCCAACCTCATCAAAGTAAACACAAGACTTTCCAATAACCTCAGTGGAATTTGGATATAGCCTTCACCTTTCTCTGTCTTTGAAATATAGACGATGATTTTAAAAAGTCCTTTGTGGCTTTGCATATCTTTTCTGCATCTAAGTCTAGTACCCTGTAAGATGTTTACACAGAGCCGTGTGGCTTGCTGCTTCTCTTTCCATCTTTTTTTTTTATTGTTGTTGTTTTATTAACATATAAAATCCTTTAAACAGAGGCTTAGCATGCTTAATTTTTTTCCCATTACTGACCTGAACTTTGAAAAAAACAGATGTCAGTCTTGACCCACACGTCTCTGGAATTTGCACCTCATTGCAACAGTGTGGCACTGCTCCTGTTGATGGAGAAAGTAGATGTGTGACCAGGTCTGTACCTGCCACAGACAGACCCTTCTTTGAGAAAAATAATAATTAAAAGAAACATATCTTTCGTGTTTTGTTGAAATTGTACTGAAAGACTCCTGGAGTATCTGAAGCTAGCATCCATGGCAACATAATATTTGCAGGCTCGAATCACAAGAAACCTGTAAATGGCTATGTTAGTTCAAAACAAATGTTTAATTCCTTCAAGCGAGGAAGTCACAAGACAAATGCTTTAACAGATATGAAACCAATAAAGGTGCATGACTATTTATATCCCTAACTTGATATTTCTGATATAACTCTGAATAAGAAAATATTGCCCACCCCTTTATCTCATTTCCCCCCCCCAAAACCATTCTGGTTATAAAATTTCAAAATATATTTATTTCCCTTTTAAATGTGTGTAAGTGAAACAAGAATAATATTGGAACATTTGTTCAGTCTTCTGACAGCTATTCCATGCTGACACCATTTGAGGCTTGCATTAGTCCTCTTTCTGCCTAGGCACACCTATCTGACCCCTATTGGCACACATACCCAACCTCCATTGGCATTCTGATCTGATCCAATATCTGATCACTGTTCTGCTACCAAAGATGTTTGAACAAGTCACAGACATAATAAAACATGTTTTCAGATTGCGTGGGGGAAGAGGAACCTGCATACACCTCTTCACCATGTTACTATTCCTCAGCCGTCTGTCACTTACCTTTCTGCACTTCACCAGTCCCTACTTAGCTTTGGTTAGCACCTCTTCAGGCACCCGTGGCTTTATATGAAGGGAGGGACACAGCAACAGTCTCCTTTCTACATCAAAGAACAACATGAGATTCGTTACATAAAACATGATTTCCAAAACTTCTGCTGAGTGTTGACCTGTTTCTTTCTTCAGAAGCTGGGCTGCCTTTTGTGCAGTTTAGCTTTCCTCCTTGTTCTCATGTCACTCATCTAGTTTGGGGGAACATGGAGAAACACAATTTTCTAAACTGTATTAAATAGTATATGTTTCTCTACACAATGATGTCCTTTGGTATTATTTGGGTTCATGAGTAGGCTGAAGAACAGATGTGTCCCTAACTAAAGTCACCAACCAGTTCTCCCTGGTATGAAACCTTAAAGGATTAGTTAGATGCAGTGCCCAATCATTAATACATCCTTAGACCACAGTAAATGCAAGGTGGTTGTGCATGGTTTGTCCTATAGTCATGTGCCTGAACACCAAAACACGTTCTTCAGTATCGCACCAAAATATTTCTGTCATCTCCTATTTTAAACTTTTTGGGCCAAGAATTGTCTCTATTTATTTTGATTATATCGTAATAAGCATAATAGGCTTCTGATCTTATTTATAAGACTAACTCCAGAGCAGTAGTATAACTAGAGTCCCTATTTGTAATAAAATAAAGCAAAACAAAACTCTTTTAATCTAATAGATTAGAAAAAGACTAAGACATGCTTCAAAACAGTTCACCAAATGTTAAATCAATGGGTTGTCAACTAAAATTTTTTTCCATTCATCATCACGTTCTCTTATCATCTGCTCCCCTAACAGAAAATATTATTAAAAAAGCTCCTAAACACTATTCTGATAATGAGCTCCAGACCACAGAAGAGTGAATCTTGGGCCACAGTTCACAAAGTGCTACCCATCAGTGTTTGAACTTTGTCAGGAACCAGCTCTGCAGAATTTTTAAGAGGATTTCATTTTTCTTCTCCATTTCTCAAAAAGTCTGTTTCTTGAAGATCATCAGTTTGTGAATGAAAGGAGAAAATATTACTTCCCCACTGTTAACAAAGGATACGTTTTTGTGGTTCTAAACTCTGCAACTAAGGTATTTTATAGTCTTCTACCACCATTCAGAGAATGAATCTTTCTTATCTGTTCTCTTCTGTCAAGACATTCTTCATGGAAGAATTTAGATAGATAATTGGTAAAGAAAACAAAAAAATAAAAACCTAATACTCCTCTGGTTTTCCTAATGACTGATCCAAAGATACTACAATTTTCATGTCAAAATCCCTTTTGTGTGCAAAATTAGGGACTGTGTTATATCAAAGACATGTTCATTGCTTGCCAAAAGCAATAAAATTCCAGTATTGTTTAAAACACAGAAATAAAGCAGAAACCTTAAAGTGGAATAATTGACACTTTCAGCTAGGAGGTACAGCACTGAGGCACTTTTAACCTTCGTAGGAGCTGGTAGTGCTTAGCATCTTGATTTATTAATCACTTATCCCCTAAAAATCATCCCCAAGACAGAATTTTCAAGTAGTTTTAAGGTGAAGGATCAAATTCAGACTTTGAGCATGTGGAAATAACTCTAAGTTTTTCTATATATTACCCAACAAAATAACCTAGGTGATCTCAGCCATTTCTGAAAACGGGACTTGGGTGCCTGTATTTCACAGACATTGAATATTATTTAAGGCCTAAATGCCTGAAGATCTTTTAGAATTTGTGTACATGTGCATTAACTTCTTTTATTCTTTATCCCAAGCTCCAAATCTTTCTGAAATTTTGGACAAAGGAATTTACAATAACTCATATTCCTGTTATGTAAATCCAGCTAAGTGCAAAACAAACTTATTTTCTCTAAACAAACATCAGATTTATTCAGTCTGGTTGTTCACTACCACCGTAAAGAAAAACTTCTCTAAACTAGTTTGATTATTTTTCCCCAGCTGTACCAGATCCTTTAATAGAAGATGTTACATTTTCTTACAGATTTGGTCAACGTACTGGGCAGAGAAATTGTGAAGAGCAGAGATGACCATTAGTTCATATTCATAAGATGTATTTTCTAAGAAATTTTTCTAAGAAATGTAATGGCAAAATTCTTCATCCATGCTAAAAGGACATCAATTGTGGTACCTTCTGTAAGTTGTTCTATGTAGCTCTAGCAAGGGAAAACAGTGTATGTGAAGAGGATGTTATTATTATGAATGTAGAACTAATAGCACATCCATGTTGTAGATATAGACTAGAAATTACTGTACAGAAATACAAAGAACAGAAATAAAAAAAAAGAACCTAATAACTGGACTCAGCTGGACTTCTTTATAGTAGACATTATACAGTATATGCCCTAATAGACATATTTCTTGGCTAAATTGCACCTATAACCAGTAAATATGAATTCATCCTGCTGTTTGACCTTTGCACTTGAATTTAGCAAAGCTCCGTGCAAAATTCTTGCCAACGAATCAACACGAGATCAAAATCACATTTCTTATTTCTCTCAATGCTATTGTTAGAACCTTAACACACAACTGTGTGGTTTTATTTTTTTTTATATAGATATGCACACTATTTTATATCATGTAGGAAAAGAAATTCTGTGCTGGAAGTCCAGGTCTCGGGTGTGTCTGGTACTTAGCTTATCTACTTTGAAGACCTTCTCAGGGGCTGTGCCTGATTGATGGGTTGCCGCCCATAATGAACTGAACATGAGGCAGATCTTCCTCCCAGCACACATTCTCCTCTTTCAACATGTACTTGCTCTGGGACAGTTATTTGGCCTGGGTTAGTCAGCTGAAATGAAAGAATAACTTGTAAAAATTTTGAAGCCTCAGCTTAACACTTGTTGGTAATAACAACATTTGAAGATGACAAAACCAGTTAGAACTAGGTGGAACATCAAGCATTTTAGAACTGCAATTTGAATGTTAGTGTCAGTCACAGGGATGTTGGCCCATATTAGCCTTTGCACATTGATCGGGTAAATCCAGAGTAAACTAATGAAAGTTGTGTGATTGGAAGGTTTGGGAGAAGGTTCTTAATGAAACAAATTTCATTAAAACAATGCAATCAGCAGTGTTATATTTAAACAATAAGTTATATTTGCACAAAAAGACAAGCATGACACGCTGTACAGGAAAATCTCTCTGATGGTAATCAGAGAGAAATAGAATTGAAAGGATGTAACTTTATACCTATCAAAATATATACATGCAGACAAAAAAATAAATAGAGAGTAGCTAAAACTAAAGAAAAGCAAAACTGAAGTTTTACAAGAAGCAAGGACTCAAAACATCTGTCTGTCTGTTTAATTCAATCAAGATCACTGTCATTTTTTGTATATGTCATAATTTTCAAATCTCTTTTGGAGATCCCAAATCCTTGCACCACTTTCATTTTGGTTCCTTTTGTCGAGTGTGGAGACTTGAGGGCAGGATCAGGCACAGCACTTATAGGCACACCACAGTTATTTACTAGCTAACACATATAGGCATGGGCTGGGACAAGTACTTTGTGAGGAAAAGCTATGGCTTGCCCTGGGATAGATGAAGATATATGGGAAGATATACACTATATTCACACACAGCAGTACAGTCACCTGATAAGCGCCTGCTGTCCGTATTGCCACCAGTGGAGTACAGAAGGGTTAAATTCTGCCATTCTTTGAAATAAACTGATCCTCAGTATTGTTGATGTACCATCATCTGAATCTACCTTTTTTTCCTCAGATTTTGTATCTTTCCTGCTGGTGTTTTTCTTATGAATTATTAATTATTACCTTATTAACACAGCAATTTTACTTCTTTGTTTCCACCTTCTTATTATGCACAACTTATTGTCCTGCCTGCTCTCTCACACATTAATGGCAATAGCTGCTGCTCAGTGCTAGCTGCACCAATATCAGAAGCTGAACTCCCAAAACTAAAGTCACATTATTGGTTTACTTCAGTCTAATGACTCATGAAAGTGGAGAACTTTCATCTGCGGTTGACCAGGCCATTACATTCCCTCTAACATATGTATTAGTTACCTCTCAACTTGATTCTGCAATTCATATTTAGAGATGAAATTGCATGCTAACCATGTGCCCCATGCCCTGTGTTGGTGCCATACTGATCTCCTTGAGTAGAGGTCCTGTCCTGGGTTTCAGACTTGATTGACTTTATTGGGATTATAGTCTATTACAGCAATGCATGCCTGCTGGCACCACTAAGCTGCTTATCAGCAGTTATGGATTCCTGCGCTCAGCTGTCCTTGGTTGCAGATGTGTTGCACAGCTGTTTAGAGCAATAACTCAGTATCTGTCAACTTTTAGGACACTGGGTTTTTAGCCACCAAACTCCAGAGGCAAAGGTAAGAGTTTTAGGTAGTTCAATCTGAAAATCTGTGTCATAGGGGTTTTGTAAGCATTTCCTACGTATAGCAAACAAAACTTGTCTTTCCAAAGAGGACTTTGTCTTTGTCTTTTTCCAAAGAATCTTTGTCAACAACATGATGACACTAATTCACTGCTGAGTTTATTATTTTTAAGTTTTAAGTCTTTTTTGAAGTGCAAAGTCTGAAAGATCCAAAGTTGGATTTCATCCTAGACATTAACTCCTTAGTGTCAGTGAAGGTTTGTACATTTTATGAAGTTTTGACATGGCAGATAAAGAAAGAGTCTCTGTGGATTGGATACAGATGATTTTTTTCTCTTTCTCCTGTTTTTTCCATTAGCACTGAAACGCCTCAAAAATGAGATGGAAAGATCCACTAACTGTCAACAACTGTTTAAAGACTCCTTCTGCATGGATCATTTATAGAGCCATTAGAGCAGGTCTGTCACTTAACTCCATATTGAGAGGGCAGCCTAACATGACTCCTACTGTTTGCTCCCTGAAGCATTCACTTTGGATTGCTCACAAAGCATTTCCATACAATGTGGCTGTATCTGATAGGAAAAAAAACCCACCTAAATGTAGAATCTCGGGAGGGGAAGGAATAATCATCTAAAATTTTTCCTGTAAGACCCTCACCTAAAATTTAGAGTCCAAGAGCCGATTTCTTCCTTTCCATTCACATTCTAGTTTTCCTAACAACCCTACTATGAAACATCTGCCCTAACAGAAGTGGCTGATAATTTGCTGCTTTTTTTTTTTTTTTTCCTTTTTAGTTGGCTTGTTTTCTTTAAACACCCAAGAGGTCACCTAAGGTATTTTAGTTATCCCCTGATAAAATACCAGCAAATTTTCTTCAAATTGCACTTGTTCTTTGGTTCAGAACAGTGGCCTATCTGCATTGCTATTTACAGTTGCATTTATTAATTTTGTTTATAGATTGTTACAATCAGAAAGTTATCAAACACTGGGCTGCTAAACACAGCTGCAGTGAAGCAGTAAAAAGCAGAAGTGGCACGTGGCCAGATTTTTTCCTCTCATACAGATTTCTTCATAAAGAGACCTTATTGAGACCTTTCAGCACTTAGGGGGGGCTTATAAGAAAGATGGGGACAAACTTTTTAGCAAAGCCTCTTGTGATAGGACAAGGGGTAATGGTTTTAAACTAAAAAAGGGTAGATTTAGGCTAGATATAAGGAAGAAATCTTTTATGATGATGGTGGTGAGACACTGGAACAGGTTGCCCAGAGAGGTGGTAGATGCCCCATCCCTGGAAACGTTCAAGGTCAGATTGTACAGGGCTTTGAGCAACCTGATCTAGTTGAACTATCCCTGGTCATTGCAGGGGGGTTGGACTAGATGACCTTTAAAGGTTCCTTCCAACCCAAACCATTCTATGATTCTATGATTCTATGATTCTATGACTCTATGATCTCTACACTTATTAAGCTTTTATTGATATTGTAAATCCTTTTGTTAAAGACCAAAAATGATACTTTTTGCTGTTGCTTTTTTTGTTTTCTTTTTTTCCCTTGATGTTCCATCTATCTTCTCTCTATTCTATTTAACACCCCACCACCACACACACACACACACACATTAAATTAACTTGTACCTTTACACTTTTCTTTGCAGCATGCATAATTTAGCATCATTTAGATATAGAAGTTTGCTTGTTTGTTCATTTGTTTGTGTCTTTGAAGAGATATTTTTATAAAGATTCTTTCTGGGCTTTTGTATGTCATAGAAGTCCCCATTAAAATCATGCAAAATGTCCCATCAGGTTGGAAAAGTTTTGACCCCAGTGCAAAACAGTTCCACCAAGACAAGCCCTATAATTATGTTAATTTTTATGCACAAGTTTAGCAGCTGCTTCCATAGACTCATATTTCTTTCTTATGCTATTTAGAGTACTTTCTTAGGAAGATCTGGAAGGTTTGTTTAAATTAACGTTCTGTGATTTAGGTGATGAGATAAAATCAGTAGCATGATGAATGCCTCTTTCCCCCTCTGCATGCCATCTTGTTTCATAAAAGCAAAAGTTCCTCCTCTCCACAAATAGCAGAGGTACATTAGGTATTGATATGATACTGTTTTCTATGTGAGCACAGGAAATAAAAGGTTTTCAGAGATGTCTTGACACCTCTACAATCTTGTTTCCAATTTAAACCTGTAGACGTAGTTTGCCACCTTGTGGCAAATGTGTTTTTAAAAACTACAATGAATAGGCCTGTTGTCATAAATCCTGTCTTATTGCAATCATTTTCCAAAATCTAAGTCCATAGTTCAAAACAATATTCTTTAAAGCATGGAACTTCTTTTATAGGAACCAAAATACAAAAAAAAAAAGTCCTTTATATTTTTAAGTAATCTCACAATTTAACTAATTGAAGTATACTGCTGATATTTGCAGTCAAGAAAAAACATTTAAGCATTGTTCACACCAGCCTTGGAAATCATATAATTTATGTAGGTTGTTGACAACTAAGTAACTAAAGGCAAAATCTTTCATGCGTACAAGTGCAGTCTTATTAAGGGAAAAGCTTTTTACCTAAGATCAGTGATTATGGTTAAACTACCAGCAAAGACCAAAGTATTACAAGTAGCTGATGTTTCAGTTTGGTGGTGAAACCACAAATAAACATTGGAAAATTGGATTGGGTCATGTAGCAATAAAAATACTGCAGAATCATTTTCTGTTCTTTTCCAATCACTTTATATAGAATGAACAGCTTGAGTCACTTACATGTATTCGACTAGGGTGCTAGAAACAAAGGTCCAAACACTTATCTACATAATTTGCAGCTACAGCTGCAGCCATCCTTAGTATCTAACTGTTAGATGGTAGAATCTACTTCCTCTTTCTGGGCCATTTGCTGGACAAACACTTTATAAGAAGGCCTATAAACAAGTGCTTCTGTACATGAATCTGAAATCTAAGAGACATCACATTAATTGTGAACTGGGATGAAAGGAGCTCTGAACTGCAGTCCACCATATCCCAGAGAAGTCCTCTAGCGAGTGAGCATGTGTATCTGAGAACTACTGCCACCCCTACATTGGCTTGATGAATTATTGCACTGACCGTCTCCTTTCCTCTATATTTTTGATTTTCCTATTACTGTTGTCTCAACCCGGGCAGTCATTTGAAGAGTTTTAAATCACCTTAAATGTTTTCCTCTTAATTAGCAGGAGCTAATTAAGGAAGCAGGAGCTAAACTGGGAAGAAAAACATATTCTTAATTGGGCCAGACAGTTTCCTCGCTTATGGAAATGCCAGGATTTACCCAGATTCAGTAACTGCACCTTCAGGCTGTCTTGTCTTTACTCTATTTTTTGCCAAATGTAGATTCAATTTTTCCTAGAAGATTGTTTTGGCCCACAGACCCCATCCAGGGAATCTTTTTACTGTGTGTGTTTCACTGCTTTGATACAGGCTCTGAGGCATAAGGTAGATGTGAAAGAGAAACTCATATGGCTTAGGCTGATTAATAATTGCCATTAGGTCATTACTGTCTAAACAGATTAGTCTTCTACCACCAACTACACGAGAAAGCAAGCAACTCTTTTTCACAAGCAGATATTCTCTAAAAAAGAAAAGCAGTATTTCACTGGAAAGTTTTTTTCTCAGCTGCAAATGTTGTGTTTTCCATCAAGTTTTTAATATTCAGCCATAAAGGACAGTTGGAAAGCTGTCCAAAAAGTAAAGAGCAACTCATGTAGTTACTTCGAAGTGGCAGAGAGTTCCATGACAGGTCATTGAGTGTTTCTATAGCATATAACGTGCTAGCTCATTTTAGGATGTCATAAAACATGGTTCTCTGGATGACTTTTTCTCCATGTTCTTAGGAAAACTTCCATCTCTGTTTTGAACGAGATGAAATCAGACCACACAGTTGTTTCTCAAAGGCATAGGCCTCTACAGTCTACCTCTTGTTATGAGCAGAAGATCTTTCCTGCCTCTTCCCCCTTACTGTCTGAATATATATATCATTTGGATTCCTTATTTTTTCGCTTGTACTTTGAAGTTATATTGACATATTATCCTGTTTCATATCACTTTATGGGCTGATATAGTCATGCCAAGACGGAGTCTCCTCTTCCACTTGAGGTTTTCTTCCTTTAGAAAGCAGATACAACCTCCCCATCTCTGCTTCATCCAGGAAACAATTAATGCAATTGCAAAATAAGGTGAAACTAAGTGGCTTTAACCAGCCTAATCTCTCAATATCTATATGCCAGACTAGTTTAGTAGGTAAGGTTACAGAAGCCTTAAGATGGTTTTCGCTTCCTGCAGCTATTTGGAAAATCAGGAATAAGAAATGGACATGTTAACTCAGCCTTGTCCGTTTTCTAGGTTCAAGATATTAGAAATACTCTACTATTTAGTAGTAATGTGACTATGAATCTGCCCAAAGTGGATTGATTTATTTCTTCCCTTTGTTTACCAGGAATCTTTTGTCTTTTATGTCACTAATGCATGGCACCCAAGAAGAGGACAGAATACCTGAGCTCTATCATAAAAACACAAGGGTTCAGGCTCAAGAGCTTTCTGATGCCTAAATTAAATAGTTTAGTCTATCAGCAATTCAGTCATACCCTGCTAAGCTACTCTGATCTTCCTCTGCATAAGAATATAACTGTATAAAGACACCCAGGAGCCCTAAATAATGACTTGTTTTCGAGCCTCGAGCATACTAAAATATCAGCATAAAATAAGGATGGTAAATATTCTAACATGTGGAGATTGTAATGACTGTTTCTACATTACAAATCTGAACTTTTAAACAAATCAGAAGTAAACTTTTCAGGAAGATGAAAGCTGTAATTTCTGTAAGTCTTGTAAATTAAAATGCTTTATTGAAAAGGTGGGAAACGCCACTTAACACCATGAATCTTCAGTAAAATTATGGAAGCCATCTAAGTTAAAAATGCATTACCTAATCCAACTTTTTTTTCCTAACTAATCTACTAGCCTTTGGGCTAACATGAAAGATATTCAGCTCTTACTCACAGAGGATGGATGACTCAGTCACCAGAGGCAACTGCCCAATTAGTGCTCCTAACAGCAGCTGAAGAATGAACAGCTGCAGATAGCATTACTGTATACATCAGATGGTATAACCAATATGCTTTTCCCTTCATGCTCTAACATAAGAGTGTAAACTACCTTTGGGGCAATAATAGATGAAGTAGGTAAGTGTTGCATGAATTTGTATCATTAAGCATATCATTTGGAAATGTCTAAACAGAACTGTGTTAAATTTATGAGGACGGTTGTTTTGGTTTTGGTTTTTTTTTAATTAAGAGAAAAAAGGAAAACATAATTTTTTAGCAAGCATTGGTTGAGACTTTCATCCAAAGGGTTAGGCTCAGTTCTTCTATTAATTTTATTAAACAATCCCTGTCTACATTCCAGAAATTCCTCTGAATTTTTCCCTTGAGCTAAATGAGAAGTATTTGAAAACTTTAACTTTGATTTGACCAAGACCTTTTTTTCTTGGTAATCTTAACCCAAAATCTGCTCACTTTAAGAATAAAATTTAGACTGGGATCTGGATAAATACACGTAGGTGGTCCTTTTATCTCTGTAACAAATCAAACCAAAAACCTCAGGTGTGAGCACCTCTAGGGAGTTTAAATTTATGTTTGAATCCAAATCCGGTGGCTTAGGGTCTCTTCAACAGAAACGCATGCAGTAATCGGAAATCGGAGTTTTCATCTCGTGCTGCTTGGAGAGAACTTTTGAGGGGCATAACATCATTTCTTCCTGTGTCAGGGTATAATGGATGTTAAAAGCCACAGCCAGCATATTAAGGTCTACGTGTTTTCTTCTGTACACTGAATACAACTAAGTTTTCATGGGTTCCTGCAGGATTTTGTGGGTTTGCTTATTACAGAATACCATAATTTTTTTTTAAACCCTTGGAGTAATATCAACAGTCTCATGTATGTAAAGCAAATTATCTTATCTGACACCTGGATGTGAGGTTTTTAACTTGACTTACTATGGCACCAAGGCTTACAAGTCTTTTGCTGTCAGTGTGCCTGTCCATGTGCATTCCTAATTTCGCATTTGCTTTCTCCTCCCAGTGAAACCAATCAGCAGGGGAGTAGAAGTATCAAAGATAGTTAAGCTTCTACCTGTTTTGTGAAAATGGATGGGTAGCTACAGCAAGAGAACCTACGTTATGCCTAATGGAGGTGTTTGTGTTCATGCCTCTGCCATATGGGAAGACTTTTTAAGCAGGTCCCAGACACAGGAAAAGTTTCAAATGGAGCCTGTACTTTCTTAGACTCTGAAGTCAGTCAGGCATGAAGCAGAAATATATGGAGCACAAGGCTTCCTTATTTCCTGTGCTTGTGGAACTCCTCATTTAAGTAATTAGTCTTCATGACTGTATACAAATAGCTTATATAAAGAGAAGCTTCTGGTACCGTTGTTTTTTTTTTATGAGAGAGCAGATGAAACAACAGTTGTGCAAGAGATTTCCCTTTGTGAATTAACCTAACAACTGCAGGGTCAATTACCTCTTATCCTCCCATACACTGACTTGGAACAGCAGCTGTCTGCTGTGTTCTTGCTGCCTGGAAGGCATAAGAGTATGTGATAGGTACATTGTTTTAATTAGCATTCTTGCATGGACTTACACACAATTAATGTTAGATTTAGTGCATGATGAAGCAGCTTGAAAACTGTCAGAAGGAAGGCAGCTGGATGAGGTTGTTTTGATCTCTTGTGTACCTTGAATCTACCAGGAAAAGGTCTGACTTCCTTCTAATGAACATTGCTAGTGTGTCTTGTGTCTTAAGTATGGCTCATTGCTTTTCAGTCTCATTTCCTAAAAGTCTTGGCTGAGTAAAATACCTCGTTATGCCCTGACATGGAAAAATAACCATGACTATTTCTTAAATTTCTGAAGCAAGTTCAGTGGGAGACGTACGTTCTCAGAAATGCCTAAGCAATACTTTGGCTCTTCAACCCTGTTAGGATACCACAACATCTCAAAGTTTACCCTAGAGGTAAATTCAGCAAGATACCCTTGCTGAAAGATTTTTTGTGGTAGTTTTTTCCTTTGCAGTATGGTCTTTTCACTGTGAAGATGAGAAATTTGTGCAAGATAATTTGAAAGAAGAATTGAACCTTTTTTCTCAATATATTCACAAGACATAAGGGCATTTCTGAGGCAGGGGTTGTAGTTAACAGTCTACAGAGAAATTTTCATATGAATAAACTTTGGGAAGTCTGTAAGAGAAAGCAACCAAAATATTATCACTCAACTTGGCTGCAGTGTGGGGTAGTGGAGGAAAGGTTTTCTTCAGAGTTGCTTCTTCTCTGACAGTCTTCCCATCCTTTATCTCTCAAAATATGATTTTTTCTCTTTTCACTAATATTTTGTAATCTGTCAGAGGTTTTGTTTTCAAATAAAAGTGATTTTATAGGGGAATCAGGTATAGATGAGAATATTTTACTGTTGCAGACACTTCCATCAAAACAATTTACCTCGTTCTTGGAAGAGGCAACCTTTTTCTCTGTGTCTCTGCCACAGTTATAACTGATTTACCAGCTCTCTTTCTCCTTGGCACTTACAATTTTGTGCTTTAAAATTGCCTAGTTCCATTTTCTGGAAAGGTGAGTCTGGCTGTGAACACAACTACTAAAACCAACTCCGGAAGAAAAATTAAGAGCAGTAGAGTTTAGGGGGCAAAAAAAAAAAAAAAAAAAAGAGGAGAAAACTGAAAAGAGAGGACTCTCTATCCCCTGGCATATCTGTCATGCCCCTCTGTGTTTAATTATAACATTACGGGTTTCATCCTGGGATATCTAAATCAGTAATGAGTAAGACATTAGCACCTTCCATCATGACAGCACTTTCCTGAACGTGTTCCTTCATGCTCCTTCAAACACACAGTCCTTTACCCCTATTAGCCAATAAATCTGCCCTTTAAAAAATACAGAAGATTTTCTGTAATATTTCCATCCTTCAGCATAACAAACAAAAGACACAGCTTTCCATTGTCTGAACAACGGGAAGTATTTTAAAGAACACTTACAGGGTTTTTCTGAAAGCATATATTATTTTACTGCTACTGGTGCTTTTAGTCTCATTATCAACAAGACAAATCATTTTTATTCAACTCTATTTATACATGTGGTAGACCAAGAGAAAATGTTTTTAAAAAGGCTCAATGAGGTGTTACTTAAATGTGGTTTTCAGCTTCAAGTGATTTATTATCTATAAATTGAAAGATTTCATTCCAGAAGACTCTAGGACGCTGCACTCTTCCTCCTCCTTGCAAGCCATATTTGAGCTAAGATTACAGCAGGTGAAAGTTCTAATGTCTGTTCAACAGACCTTACGAAATAATTACATCCAGGAACCATTTGGCTCTCGTTAGATCCAAGACTGAAGGAGCAAAATCTTTTGAAGGAAGGAAACCTTCCTCCCCCAAGCAACACCCCACATCCACACACAAATTTCCTATAGGCAAGTTCTTTCTCTCCTCAAAATATGCTTAGTAAGCATAGAAACCCAACTTCGTGGACCTACCACTGTTTTTTAAATCCCATGATGTTTTCGTTTCATAGGACATTACTAATTAATTATGTGTCTTAGTCTTCTTCTGCCTTCCAGTGTTTTTCCCTCTGCTATATTTTATAGCTCTGAATTTTTGTGTGGTTTCAGTTCTCTGCCTTTTTTTTTTCTCCCTGTTGTCTTCCAGCAGTGCTCTGGCTCTCCTGTATGATAAAGAATCACCACCACTAATCAGAAAAGTAGTTTCAGAAGAGGAAGAAAGTAAATGCACTATTTTATACTCGTGATTCCTGTTTTCTTTTGTTTGTTATACTTTGTGTAGGTGATGATCTTCAGAAATTCATTGTGTCCCAGAATATTGCCTCATAAATCAGACCCAGGAGATTCTGCCTAAATCTTCTCAGTAGACCAGGCATCAGAGAGTTGGCTCAGAGTTCCACTTTTTCTCTCCCTCAAAATACATTTTTCTGTTTCTTTCCTGAGGCCTTTGCTTAATTTTCTGTGACAAGAGATGTTGCCTAAGTGTGAAAGGAAAAGGAAACTGTCAGCAACTCAGACTGGGTATATAATTGGCAGCAGAACATTACATTTCTCAAGTCCAAAACTTCTTTTTTCCACAATACATGACAACTGTAGACCTTCTGTCACCAAGACTTATGTCTGGAATGGTGGTCTTGGGAAGGCCTTAAGGGTGAGCAACTACTGAGATTTTCTTTGATAATCAGCTAATTAATTCATGAGAAGCTGTGGCAGTTGAGCATACAGTTACTTATGGAAATTCTAAGCAGTATCTATCTGCATCTTCAGGTGCCAAATCTAGTCCCATGCATCCTGCTGGGTCCTAACAAACCTTGAAGTCTGAGCACTGTCAACACCCTCTAAAATTACTTGAAGACTGACATGGGAAAGTTATTCTAATGTTCTGGGATGTATTCCTGTGAACGTCAAGAACAGAACATAGGAAGGTCTTTCTTTCATTAATTATTAACTCATTAGAGGTCCATTGAAAAATTTCTAGGAAAAAAGGAGAAGAGAGGTTGAATTTCTAAGGTGCAGATTTGTTTGCCAAGATTCCATAGTCATCAGTATGACTCATCATACATAATCACTATCTTAATTGCCCGTGTTTCTGAGATGCCTCTAGTCTGTAGCTTTCTCAGATGGTTTTAATTACAGATACCCAAGAATAATTATGGTGAAAGTAGTGCAAAAGCACAGTTCACAGTAGCCCTTGAGATGTAGGTCTAGCCAGTACAAAAAGAAGCTAAAACCAGCCCATTTATATCCTACCATCAAGAAGATGGGTAACAGATGTTGAAAAATATTAATATATACTTCAAGGGTACCAAGGGCGGTGTCCTTCCATCATAAAACACATTAGTATCGCTGTGGTTGATTGTCTCATCATCTGCTACGAATATTTTCATCGTTGTAACCACCTAATATGATCTTCTGCTTCTTATGGAAGCTTGACTCTAGGGTTTTGAGAGATGAGGCAATCTCCCATGCCGCAAAGACAGCTGCAGCTATGCTACTAAAGTATGTTCAGTCTTACCACCTTATAGAAGATTGTATATCTATCTAACCTGTTTGATCAGTATATTCCTCCATCATCATGTTGGAACCCTTTGAGTTAAAGAGAAAAGTTTTCCATTTCTTCATAAGTCATCTTCCCTTGTTTCATGTTTCATTCCTCAAGTGGGGACAAATGGTGTAGTTAATGAGGACAGGAAGTACAGAGACCAGAAGCCTGGGTTTACTTTCCTTTCCTGCCACAATTTTTCTGCTTTCATGGACACATTTTTGTATGTCTCAGTCCGTTCTACAGTTAGCAGGGTGCCCTCAAGATACATACCTGAAAAATTCTGTGAGTTGCTAAGATACTACAGTAATAGAGGGGGATTTCAGATTGTTTTTTCTATGGCCGCTCCCTAGAAGTTAGGGTTTTTTTTGGTAGTTTGACACTGTTGTGTTACCCGCCTCCCTGATAACTTGGAAAGCATCAGAGTTTTCAGACTTACTGAAATGTATTGTTTGGCAGGAAAGATTCTTCCTCCTCAGTGTTCTGAAACGTCTCCTTCCTCTCCCCACACTCAGGTTGCATGAGGTGAATGTCCCATGAGTTTAAATATCCTTTATACCATCTTCAGGAGAAGGCATTCTCAGGAAACTCGATCACTCAGAATAAAACTGTTACCTCTGGAAAGAAAAATCTTTTGCCTGAAAAGGTTTATTTACGTGTTCCAGTTAAAGCACACTTTCCCAATTATTTGTCCATTTTAAGTCTCATAAACTGTACGTTCTATATCCTTTATCTCTCCTCATATATGGATTATTGTGTGCTATAGGAAAAAATTTATGGAAGTCACTTGCAAGTACATCCATAATGTATGATGACTATTTCTATTTCATCATGAAGAACACGGACTGGGAGATCTAAAATGAAGGAACATCAAAGATTTTATTTGCTGGTAGTGTAACAAGGCTGGCCAGAAATGTTCACAGTTTGCTAACATGATTGAATAGTGGTTAGGGACCACTTCAGTAGGAGTACCTGACTGCTTAGTATGTGTTACATATGGTCCTTTTCTAAAACAAATATAGAAGGTCTGAGATTTTTTAGGGAATTTTTATCTCAAATAAATACTGAGAAGGAAAAAATTAAATCATTACTGTAATGCTGCTGTATTTAGCAAGACTTGGGAACATTGCGAATGGTGTTCAACTAGATGCTAAAGCAAACGCATTATTAAAATAGATTGTTCTACCCCATTCCCTGCTCCTTCAGGTCATGCTTCAACGAGCATTTATAGAAAAGGTGTTTAAAGCCACTCACTAAGCCACAGAAGGCGCAGGCTCTAGCAGCTCATACCATCACTTTCAAATCCCACTCAATGTGCAAGGAATCTTACCTTGATGGTCTACTCACAATCATATCAGTGAGCCCAACTTCTTGCCTATGTCCTACAGACGCCTCCCCTACATGAGGCTCCCCCAGGCACGGGTTGTCTGTCTGTACAAAACTGAGTGTTGTCAGTCAGTGAATACACACCTATCACTACATGATGGTATAGCATTATAAAAAGGTCAAATTGCCTCAAAAAGACATTTCTTCCCAGCCTGTTACTGTGACATCCCAGAAGAGTTTTCAGTCCCAAAACCAGAATAGGTTATCACAGAATCACAGAATGGTCAGGGTTGGAAGGGACCTCTGGAGATTATCTCAGTCCAACCCCCCTGCCACAGCAGGACTACCTACAGTAGGTTGCACAGGACGACATCCAGGCGGGTTTTGAATGTCTCCAGTGTGGGAGACTCCACAGCCTCTCTGGGCAGCCTGTGCCAGTGCTCTGCCACCCTCAAAGAAAAGAAGTTCCTCCTCATGTTTAGATGGAACTTCCTATGTTCAAGTTTGTGCCCACTACCTCTTGTTCTATCACTGGGCACCACTGAAAAAAGACTGTTCTCATCTACCTGGCACCCTCCCCTTACGTACTTATAAGTATTGATTAGATCCCCCCTCAGTCTTCTTTTCTCTAGACTAAAAAGACCCAAGTCCCTGAGCCTTTCCTCATAAGAAGGATGCTCCAATCCCCTAATCATCTTTGTAGCCCTTTGCTGGACCCTCTCCAGCAGTTCCCTGTCCTTCTTGCACCGGGGAGCCCAGAACTGGACACAGTACTCCAGATGTGGCCTCACCAGGGCAGAGTAGAGGGGGAGGATGACCTCCCTCGAGCTGCTGGCCACACTCTTCTTGATACACCCCAGGATGCCATTGGCCTTCTTGGCCACCAGGGCACATTGCTGCCTCATGGTCATCCTGTTGTCCCCCAGGACTCCCAGGTCCCTTTCCACAGAGCTGCTCTCCAGGAGGTCAGCCCCCAGCCTGTACTGATGCATGGGGTTATTCCTCCCCAGATGCAGTACCCTACACTTGCCTTTGTTGAATTTCATCAGGTTCCTCTCTGCCCAACTCTCCAGCCTGTCCATGTCATGCTGTATGGCAGCACAGCCTTCGGGCGTGTCAGTCACCCCTCCCAGTTTTGTGTCATCAGCAAACTTGCTGAAGGAACACTCTATCCCTTCATCCAGGTCATTGATGAATATATTGAACAGGACTGGACCCAGTACTGACCCCTGAGGGACACCACTTGTTACTGGCCTCCAAGTAGACTCTGCACCACCAACCACAACCCTCTGAGCTCTATCATTCAGACACTGTTCAATCCACCCCACTGTCCATTCATCTAACTCACACTTCCTTAGCTTTCCTGTGAGCATGATGTGGGAGACAGTGTTGAAAGCCTTGCTGAAGTCAAGGCAGACAGTATCCACTGCCCTCCCCTCATCCACCCATCCAGTCACGCCATCACAGAAGGCTATCAGGTTAGTCAGACATGACTTCCCCTTGGTGAATCCATGTTGACTACTTCTGATAACCCTCTTTTCCTCCAGATGCTTGGAGATGATGCCCAGAACAAGCTGTTCCATCACCTTTCTAGGGATGGAGGTGAGGCTGACTGGCCTGTAGTTTTCCGGGTCATCCTTCTTGCCCATTCTGAAGACTGGAGTGACATTGGTTATCCTCCAGTCCTCAGGCACCTCCCCTGTTCTCCAGGACCTTTCAAAGATGATGGAGAGTGGCCCAGCAATGACTTCCATCAGCTCCCTCAGCACTCGCGGATGCATCCCATCAGGCCCCATGGACTTGTGGGTATCCTGTTTATTTAATTGATCCCTAACTTGTTCTTTGACCAGGGGAAAGTCACGCTTCCTCCAGACATTCTCTGTTACCCGCAAAGTCTGGGACTCCCAAGGGCTGGCCCGAGCAGTGAAGATAGAAGCAAAGAAGGCATTCAGCAACTCTGCCTTCTCTGTCACCACAGCACCCATCTCATTTAACAGCAGGCTCACATTTTCCCTAGTTTTCCTTTTGCGTCCTATATACTTAAAGAAACCTTTCTTGTTGGTCTTGACATCCCTCGCCAGGTTCAATTCCAAGGCTGCCTTGGCTTTCCTTGTTTCATCCCTGCGTACCCTGACAGCATTCTTATACTTGTCCCAAGCAGTCAGCCCCTTCTTCCACCTGAGCTTTTTCAGAAGCTCAATGCTCAGCCATGTAGGTCTCCTTCTTCCCTTGCCCAGTTTCTTTCTTTTAGGGATGCACTGATCCTGAGCTTGGAGGAAGTGATGCTTAAATACCAACCAGCTCTCTTGAACCCCCTTGCCCTCTAGAGCCCTCTGCCATGGGATTTCTCCAAGCAATTCCTTGAAGAGATCATAATTAACCCTCCTGAATTTAAGGTTTCAACCCTACTTGTCATTTTGTGCATACTGCACTTAATCCTGAACTCTATCTTCTCATGATTACTGCAGCTAAGTCTGCCCCCAACCGTAACATCCTCCACCAGTCCCTCTTTTTTTGTCAGTACTAGGTCCAGTAGTACACCTCTCCTTGTGGGCTCAGCAACATCTTTGATTTCCTTCTAACTGTCATCAGCAGAGTTTACTGTCTCTGTCTCTGACTCCTGGTATGATGATGGCTAAAGTTTAGATGAAAGTGAGTCTATGTGACAGGAATGTTCTTGGTTATGTGCCTCTAAGTGACAGCAAAAGCACTAACAGTGATAGAAATGAAGTGAAACCAACGATCACAGAACATGCATCAACCACAGTAAGAACGTGTTGAGAGCTTTTTTTTTTTTAACCATTATTATTTTCTCCCTGTAAAAACACAAAACCCAAGAAAAACCTAAGCACTCGGAAGCTCAAGAGGATAGCACCCTGACTTCCAGTGCACAGGAGGGCAGGGTACTGATGGACACATGAATAAATAGCCAAAGGCTCTCATATGCCCCAGCTAACTTGTAAACACATTTGGGTTCCACATGTTCCTTTCTGATCTGAAGCTGGTTTCAGTCTCTAAATAGAAGGCTTGGCAAGCATGTTACTAGTCCTGGGGACTCTCTGGCTTTCTATGAGACCTCAGACGTTTGCTGAAGAGAGCCAGTTGACTTGCCCTTCAGCATATGTGCCCCTCCAAATGTTGCTGCAAAGTTGCCACATCACTACCTCTCCAAAACTGTCCCGTGGATGGCGTAAGTCTTTAAAAACTGGAAGTTAATTTTCCTTTTATTTAGGTCCCTATTTATGTGTGTTACCAAACTATGTAAATACAAGATCTCATTTTTACCAGCCATAGTTATAGCAAAGAAAAGTGTTTAATATTTTGCTAAAAAAGGATAAATCAACAGGCATTTTCCAAGCTGGCTACAGAGAGGAGCACCAGGGACAATGTTGCTGTTCTCATGCAGGAGAGCAGCCATAAATAGCTGTTCAGAGAGCAGACTGAAAGCTAACAGGAGTGCTGGGAGGCCCACTACTGTGGCTGGGTCGTTTTGTCTTGGGCAAGACAAGGCAGAAAATAGAAAAGGCTTCACACTGAGGTACAGCAGTAAACTTTTCCTGGGAGAATGACAGATTCAAATAGCATCTTTTGTTTTTGTTGACTGTGTCTTGGTTTAACCCTAGCCAGCAACTGAGCCACACAGCTGCTCGCTCACTCCTTGCTCTTTCCTTGTCCACTGAAGTAGTCACTCCATCACAGAAGGCCAATAGGTTGGTCAGGCAAGACTTGCCCTTGGTGAAGCCATGCTGGCTGTCTCGAATCACCTCCCTGTCCTCCATGTGCCTTAGCATAGCTTCTAGGAGGATCTGTTCCATGATCTTCCCAGGCACAGAGGTGAGGCTGACAGATTCATAGTTCCCAGGGTCCTCCTTTCTACCCTTTATAAAAATGGGTGCAATGTTTCCTTTTTTCCAGTCACTGGGAACTTCACCTGACTGACATGAATTTTCAAATATCATGGAAAGTGGCTTGGCATCTACATCAGCAAATTCTCTCTGGACTCTGCGATGCATATCATCAGGTCCCATAGATGTCTGTACGTTCAGGTTCCTCAAGTGGTCACGAACCTGGTCTTCTCTTACGGTGAGAAGGACTTTTCTCCCTCAGTCCCTGTCTTGCGGTCCACACACTCAAGAGGTGTGAGGAGACAGCTTGCCAGTGAAGACTGAGGCAAAAAATGTTGTTGCGTACTTCAGCCTTCTCCTCATCCATTGTTACCAGCTTGCCAGTCTTGCTCATCATAGCAGGTATACTTTGACCTTCCTTTTCCACCTGACATACCCATAGAAGCCTTTCTTATTATTCTTTGTATCCCTTGCCAAGTTCACCTTCAGCTGTGCCTTGGCCTTCCTGACCCCCTCCCTACACAACCGGGCAGCATTCCTATACTATTCCCAGGATACCTGTCCCTGCTTCCACTGCCTGTGCATTTCCTTCTTGCCCTTTAGTTTGACCAGCAGGTCTCGACGCAGCCGTGCCGGTCTGTTCCCCTCCTTTCCTGATTTCCTACACCTGGGGATTGAGAGCTCTTGTGCTCTGTGGAAAGTGTCTGGAATATCTCTGTGGTCCGTTGAGGTCAGCTGTCCCAGCTGTGTCCCCTCCCAATTCCTTGTGCATCCCCAGCCTACTCGCTGGTGAGGTGGTGTGAGAAGCAAAAAAGAAAGGCCTTGACTCTGTGTAAGCACTATTCAGCAGTAACTAAAACATCCCTGTATTATCAACGCTGTGTTCAGCACAAATACAAAACAGCTTCTATGAAGGCTCCAAAACAGCTACTACGAAGGAAATTAACTCTATCTCATCCAAAACCAGCACAGACTGGGCACAAAAGCTGTCCCCAAAATTTCATGATGCAATGAATAAAACTTGGAACATGCTGCTTTCATCCTGCTGAAGTGCTTCGCTTTGCTTCTGAAGTTTAGGACAGCATAAAAGATTAACAAGCAAAATTTTGAATAGAAAAATTAAAGTTTAGGAGGGCAAGATAGACGTTATTTTACAGCCTTAAAGTATTTTGCCATTTTAATTCTTTTTTCATAATTTATTCAGTTTTGGGTTTATCAGATAACAGTTTTCACAAATATTACCAAAGGATTCCTAATATGTTCTACTCAGACATATAGAAAAAACACCAAGGAGCTATAAGGATACTGATAAATTGTTCATTTGATCCAGAATTGTGGTTATTATTATAATACACAGACACATACAAACTTTTGAAATTCTTTATACTTTAAATAAATGTTTAAAATATAATCCTAATGACAGAAGATTGGGAGGGGGAGACGTTCATAACTTTATAACAAAAAGCTCATAATTTTGGTACACTGAAGCCGTGCTTTCTGGGAGTTCAGATATGATATCACTGATTTAAGGAACAGCCAAGGACTTTACTCCAGAGATACTGGCACAATCAACATTCTGTTCTGGCCTTTCAAGCCAAAGTATTTGCACACATTTTTTCCTCAGCTTTTCCTTCTGCTTAGAACATCCTGCCTGTCTCCACAAGCCAATTCCTAAAATCTGACAGATGTTGAAGTACTTCATAAATGGTCCTAAAAAATTAAGAAAGCTGCTTCTTGATACGCTTCAGATACTTCCTCAGAGCATGTGATATCCTTGGTTCCTCCTTGGCCCCTTCTGTCAGAGGATAGTCTGTAATTTCCCAAAATGTATTGCAGGAGTTTCAGATATCTGAACCAGCCCTGAAGTGTAAGCTCTGAAATGTCTCATAGAACCAGACTACAGCAAATCTTTAAGTTTCCTAAGAGACAGTATGTTTCCCCTTACCATGAGTAACCAGTACCATGTTATTTAAATAAAAATAGTCTTTTTCAACAGACATACAGGTGAAACATCCTAGCAAATTATCTGAGGGGCTTAATAAAGTTTATGGAAAATAAAGTTTACCAGTGAAATCCCATGTCTCTGAAAGATGATACAGGAATTTAAAATTTCATAATTAATATTTTCCTTTCATTTTTTTTTAACCGCTGTATTTCTGAACTCTATAAATTTGAAGGAGGCAGCCAATGAGAAAGACAATAGTGCACATTTCTAAGGTCCTAGTTTTTGTGCTTATTATGATCCTTCCAGAGATCCATATAATGCCCAGGGGTTGGTCTCTCTCCCTGTTCCCCTTCTTTCTCTCTTTTCTTTTCCTAAAACAAACAAACAAACAAACAAACAAACAAACAAAATATACTAATTAAAAGTCTGAATTTCAGAGACTGCTGACAGATTAAGAACACAGAACCTTTTTTTTACATAGAGGTGAAACATAAAAGCTAGCAAAAGTAATCTGAAAGCTGAATTGCATATCGACAATCACCTGCCACCCAGTTAGTTTTGGTTCTCTTTGGCATAAATTCAAACTGTGGAGACTCAGGCTGCTTTTCTGCAGGTATGGGGTCTTGCTACCATCTAGTGGATAAAATAAATCTTTGCACTATTTTTTCCATGGCAGTATTCAGGTGCTACAAGTATCCGCATCTGCCCTAAAATATTTTTGGAGATCTTATATGCATCAGCAAAGACACGATGGGTGAGAAAATTATAGAATAGTGCCAGGAATGGAGACCAAAAAGGGTTTTTTTTAAGATGAGTAGGAAGGAATGATTTCTTTACAAAACAAATATATTGTATAATTGTATTGCAGGATTTTAGACCTCTACTGATTTCAAAAGAGAAGTCTGGGAAGCATTTTATGTTGACTCTTTCTAACATTCAAGTACCAGCATAGCAGATCTCGTTCCCGGTCTTCAAAGACAGACATAGTGACTTACTCTGATATGGATAATGAGAACTGATACCTCATGGCAAAAATTGTGTTATACTTGATGTTGGGTCTGAAGACAGATTATTGTCTGGAGATTCTTTGCTGCATCCTGAGTTTAATTGCTAGATGTAATCAGTGGAATAAAAATATAAGGATCCGCCCAGAACACAATGATATTGTAGTGGACAGCAACAAAACAAAACAAATAAGCTGCTTAATCACTGCTTGTAACTCTCCTCAAACTTATTGCTTCTGCATGGTCAAACCCATTGTCCCTTGCATGGACAAACAGATCTATTTCTTATTCCACGATGGGGAGCAGCTTTTCTTGTGGATTTTTATGAACAGCTACAATACTGACTCTGCCATCTAGTGACAGACATACAAATAAAGAAGAAAAGTTGAATACAGAAATGCTAAATGGCTTGGAGCTTCTGGTAACTCTAGGAAGACAGTCCAGTCCTTAAACGAATCTTTCCATTTGGTCTTCTGAGTTAATCTAGGCACATTTAAATCTTAACATAATCAGTACTTAGCAATTTTGGACATATAAATTTTGAGAAGGATCTGTGATGTGGAAAACATTATTCACAGTTTTTTATGCAAGTCAAGATAGTGTTTTTGTAGTATCTCAAGGCCATGCTCATGATCAGAGCCCCACTGTAGCTCTCCTTACTGAGGGACTAGCAGTTTTTTAGGCAAGTTCTCTAAGCAAGCCAGACAGTTTGGCAGTAGTTAAAGATATTTCCGGTTTTATCAGCAGGGAAATCAAGGCATATAATATTTTACAGGAAGTGTCTGATTCAACCCAGCATAGGGAACAATACTGTTATTTGCCACAACCTTATATTCACCACAGGCTCCTAAAACTACTCTATAACTAGTTTCAAAAGTGATTTCTTGTGTTAGTGAAGACATTTTAGGGTAAATACTTTCTTTTCAATGTGATCTGGATGCCAAAATATTTATTTCAAAATTGTTTCTATTGTCTTTTGGGATCCCTGAAAGCTACAACCATTAGTGCTCATTTTCTTATGTGTTCCAGACCTTGAAGCCTTTGCTTCTTCCCCCAACTTTAGGGAAAAGTCTAGCCTAAAGGTAATAGGTAAGTTGTAATAAATACTGTAAATAAAAGAAATGTTGTATTAAAAAATACCACAGGAATAGACAGAGGAGAATCAACTGCAAACCAATAAAATACACAGGATGAGGAGTGCTCCAGAAAAGTGCGGGAATTACAGTCTTTTTCTTCCCAAGTTTTAAACATTTGACCTTACGCGAGTGTTGCTTTCAGCTCTCAATAACTGAATGGGCTAGAAATTATGACTAAAATGGAAACGTGAAAGTAAGATCAATCACATCTGTAGCTCTTGGCAGGCCAAGATGCACAACCTGCACATGTTCAGTCTCCCTACAGCCTCTTCTGTTGCTGAGCCAGTACCTGAGGCGATGTCCAGTGTATGAAGTCATAAAACAAGAGATATTGTGGAGCTGTACTCGTGCCAGGGAACGTATCACATAGCGCAATTCAGAGTATAATAGTTTTGAACTAGAAAGCCCACACCATAGCTGCAGGGTCAGAGCTCCTCCTGTCTTATAACCCCAACATGTACAGCATGCTTCTGTGAACTGAGGACAGCTACTATCTAGCTAGAAAATGAACAGAAATATTACCTTTTCTAGAAGTTGATGAAGTTGCAGGACTATCTCAAAGCTGGAGAATTTCAGGCCTACTAACGTAGGGGTGGATTTCATGTTCAAACACAAAAACCTCACTTACAATATGCTGTAGACAAATCCATCCTTCTAGCATGTTGGTCTAGTCTCAGCGCTTACTGCGACAAGCTGCGCTAGAGAAGTCATGAACTGCTATACAAGCCTGAATTTGTAGAAGTCCTCAGTTCAGCTCTGAGCACAGCTCTGGTGGCAGGACCCTCACCCACCATATGAACTTACATGTCAGATGGCTGCATTCCCCCAAATCCTGCATCTTGCAGGACTGACTTCTGTGTTTGGTGCTCAGAAATGCAAAGTACAGGCTTCAAAACAGACTGAATGGCCTTTCTGCGCCTGCCCCGTGACACTATGCCTCTGTGAAAGTGAGGTCCCCTCTCTGATGCTCAGCAGAAAGCACTGCATTGCCTACCCTTTGTCGCTGCCTTCCCAGGCCAGGATGAGTCCGTAACTCTCTGCTACTTCAGGGATGGTGCTATTGCACCACTGCACTGCTTTTCTGTCTTCAGACTGTTCCGGCTGCTCTCGCTCCTTTAATATGATGTCTTCTCTGAACAAAAACACTGACAGATGGTATTTCTTTTATTAATCTTCCATTGTAGTTCTCTTTTAATTATAGCAGCATATCATGGTTCCAGGCTTGCACCGAATCTTACTAAAGTGGTAAAGTTGTCTGTATCTTTCATTGACAGCTTGTCTCTTGCATTGCCAGAGATACTTTTTTAGACTCTTACCTAAATTATGGGGATGGAAAAGAAAACAAAGCAGGCTTTCTCCCTCTGAATTGTATGATAGAAGTGTCACTGGAGTAATATGATGATTATAGGCTGAAGAGAAGTTCAGGTTTTTCAGTTCTTGCTAATACTTTTCACAGATATAAAACATCCACAGATCTTCAAGGCACCTTTCAAACTTTTGTCAAGCAGGATTCTTGCCATATTTCTGAGGTATTATTCTATACCTGAGGATTGTAAGATACATAGATTTACCATCTCCAAACACGGAGTCAGGTCTTAGACCAAAATTCCTGAGTGTCTGAGTGTCTTAGTGTTAAAATAGGACTCTTAAGCATCTATTTGTCTTTACTGTATTTAAACTTAAAACATTTCTGAGAAGTAATGATGTTTTTCTATAGTCAAGAGCGTAAAGCAGAAAGATTAAGGGGAAAGTGTGAAGGGTATTTAGGCATAAAACTGAAACTGAAATTGATGAGGGCTGAACCTTTATATATCTTTTATACATCTGTCTGTTCAGATGAAGGAAAACAGCAGCTCTGTCCAGAAAAATTACAGGGATGAGCAATCTTTCTCTTAAAATTCATGAAGCTCCAGGATCAATGGGCATATATTTTAGTTTTCTTTGATCTGTAATTACTATGATCATTTTTCTTTCAGAAAGACAGCTGATGGAATCAAGCTTGCAAAAGCAACTGGGTTAAAATCTCAGTTTCCAGTTAACATTTATTCAATGAGAACGCAATGCTCTTCAGCAAAGATTTTCCCTTTTATAATATATTTTCCTGTCATGCCTCGCTGTAATTTAATGTGAGATTATACCAAAAGACAACACAGTTTAAGAGATCTGTGGGAAGGGACTAGACCTTTTGTCTACCTCTGATTAGCAGGTGGGAGAGAGATGAAGAATGATTAGCAGGTGGGAGATAGACGATAGATGAATTCAGATTGAGCCAAAAATTACACATAATATTTGGCTTTTGCACATTTCCAATAATTAGAATAAAACAGCCTTTCTCTGTTCAAAGATGTTTTATTCATGAAATATTACAGACACATTTTATAAAGACTGGTAGATTAAAAGACACAAGCAAATAAAGAATATCTTATACTGAACTAAAAAGTAATTTGCGTTCCAGGGTCTGGGATTTTACTACTTTGTAATATCTGCCAGCATCATTCTTTGATTTTTTGTTCTATGAACTGGCCATTGTCCATTCTTTTTAGTCCAAAAACATTAATATACACCAAAGAACTGTACCTTGAAAGCTGGTCGTATCTTTTCAAAGTGAGGCATCTGAGATCCTAGCAAATTTAATTCATTCTTGGAGATAATCTGTTTAGGTAACGAAGATCAATAAATCTCTGCACAGCTGAGCAAAATTTTGTAGGATTGATAGAGTAAATAGAACAATAGTTTGGCAAAATTTCTAAGTGCATATTCAGAGAAGTTTAGTGTGGTGTTTCCCTAATGTTACTGTTTGAATAACATCTCATAACCCCTCCAAAACAAACAGAAAACTGGATGCAGAAAAAAATCCCATGTTTATCAGATCTTTCTGCTCCCTGTTTAATTTTATCATATTCCAGTATCTATTCCTGGTAAGTATCGGGAAATAGAAAATAAATAAATAAATTGGGAAAAAAAACCCAAAACAAAATGCTTTTGGAGATCCAGCTTTCTGAGATGTACAGCTACAACTTCAGGCAGAAGAAAAGATCATAAACCAGAAGAAAGTGTGAGCCCGTTTAAGCTATTGGAGCTACTCCAATATACATTATGTGAGGAGCTGTTCTTGCACGATCAGGTATTGCACTGTATCAAACCTGCATTAAGGTAAAATACAAGCAGCAAAGCTTCTCTGCCTTTGCTTTGCTTTAGTCATGTCTGTGTATTTCTGCTTTGCTCACTGCTCACTCACTAAAACTAACTGTGCAGTTCTTTAGGATTTTTTTTTGTCTGCATTGAACAAATTTTGTTACTTTTTCATCTGTAATCACACATGAGTGACAGCAGAATAAAACCTGAAAAGTTGTGTGGGAACCTGCTTTCTCATTTAGATATTTGTGCTTAAAATGTTTTTTCATTTGGTATTCAAGAGAAAGTGAGCATTTTCAGTTATGACTTTTAGAAGAGAGCTGCAGTAATAACAGATGTCCAAGTCGATATTAATGGATTTCTGATAACATGCTCTTATTATGCTCTGTGGAGGTTACATTCCATGTGGGTATCTTTACAGAGTCTACAGCATGACTTTTCTGTCTTAGAGAAGATATTTTGCAAGTACAGCTTATAGATGTAGGAAAAAAAATATCTTTTTTTTTCCTAGTAATAGTCAGCCATCCCTGGTTTTTTTGCTTTCTTATTTTCAATACTAGTCTCAGAGTTGTCATGCAAAATAAGTAGAAATTACAGCTACAGAAGTCTGACAGAGTAATTGACTTGTCCAAAGTGAAACAAAGTTCCAAATACTGGTATCAATTTTATAAGTGTGGAACAGTGACACCTAGATTCTAGAGTAAGACCTGACAGCCATAGTTAAGCTGTGGCTTTTCATGATGTACCTCAGAGTTAACTCAGCTGTATTTCTAGTGATTGTGTTGAAAGGAAGATCTGACCTCAAGCTTTTTCCTTGAGTTGGCTTAATGGTTCTTTTCCATCTCCATTTTTAACTGTATATTAAAAAAAAAATCTCACATAAAAAAATAAAGAAAGAACATGATGATTTTCTTTCACAAAAAGAAAAAGAAAGTATGGAATCTATCACCAAAGTCAAAGGGCTGCTAACAATGAGCAATCAATAAGAAACATTACACTCCCAGAGCCCTTTAATCTACCTGAGCATTTTCAATTTCCATCACTTGGTTGGAAGCAAGACTGTAGACTGAGAAAACAATTCAGCCTTTCTTCTTGAAGACTTTGGAAATTTTTTTAAAAATGTTTCTGGTTTCAAGTTAGAAGTCAGATCACATTGTCTCATCCTCAGAACTCCACATCCACTTGAAGTTAGAAGACATCCACTTTTAGTTCAGCGGTACTTATTTTGAAGTTATGTACTTGATCATGGGTAATTCTATAAGCAAATAAGCCAGTTAATGGTTATTTTGGGGATAAGCCATTATTGTTATGATCTTATGTTTTTTTATGGCTTATAATGATAGAAGTTCTTATTTAAGAAAAATCTCAAACCTCAAAGTAGTGGTACCTGAATGTAAGACCCTGCCCAGATGCCAAAGGTCCCATGATAGTCACTGCGAGTCTGGGATTCAATTCAGTTGTCTAAACACCATAGTTTTGTGTCTAGGGGTTTTGTTTTACCTCCAGGGCAAATAAATAGTTGTGCTTTAAGAGTTTCTTGTTACTTGCTCATTTTATGCTACCTGTTGTTGCTAGCAATAAAACAATTCCTCTCTTTTTCTTTTTCCTTTTTTTTTTTTTTGAATTTTCAGAAAATGAGAGTCTACTCTAGGTCCTTCATCATATCTACCAGGCCTATAAGGAACTTTTTGAAATCCAAAAGTATTTCAAAAGTTCTTAAGTTTTTGCAACCGAAATGGCCCCCATGTACCACTCCAGAAGAGCACAGCTCTCCCACAGGTCCAGTAGCAAAGTGCTGATGTCCCAAATATAGTTGTTCTTGCAGGCTCCACTGACTGTGTTGGGTAGAATGCCATCAACTAGAGCTCTTAGACACCTAGCTTGTATAGACAGATAAATGTAGGTGTCAATCTTGAAATGAATCCCACATAAAGTGACAAATTAGTCACTGGTAAATGACAAGTTTATCATCAAATGTCATGTATGATTTCTATGAAAAGTTAGAATAACACTTCATAATTCATTAAGTAAAGTCACTTTTTTGGAAATAGTGTCCCTCAACCTAATTAAAAATATGGTGGATGTGGAAATGGAGAGAAGCTTTTCACAGGAGTAACTCACAGTTTCTGTAATTTCTGTTTATTATCTCAGTGACCAAATCCAGAAAATAGAGGGAATAAAAATCAGTTGTTAAAGCCACATTTATTAAAGACTATTATGTTTATATACTTACTTTCTAAGACATTTTTGGCTTCCTGTTGGAGATGCGGTGGGGATGCAAGAGGGGAGCCTGCCCCAAAGGCAACATCCTCCCCTGGTTCAGAGAGCTGCAAGAGGGCGAGGCCAGCTACAAGAAAAAGCTGGATGGGAACTGTGGAGAAAGGAGTGGGAAAAAGAAACAAAAAAACCTGCTACTGTTACTTGAGAAGTTGGGAAAGAAAGGAAGAAGAGAAAGAAAACGTGGCAGACGTTTCTCCAGGTCCTTCTGGAAAGAGATGGGCTGTGCTAAGTATCTGACTGGTGATAGTAGTTCACATATCCATGCCTTGTTCATCTCCACATTAGTAACAAGAATAAGCAACAAACATTGAAGTGGATAAAGACTGAGAGACAGGATCCAAAAGCCACTCAACTGGCAATGTGAAGATGCTGAAGAACATAACATTTGATGGTTTTGGAGAATGAACTTTATCTCATGCAAATCATTAGCTGAGAGCTGCAGTTATGTGATTAAAAACTAATCAGCAAGAGCACAAAGGCCCAGTGAAGATCAGCAGAACAATGCCAGACTGAGGAACCCTAAAACATATATGGGGCACCCTGAACCAGATCATCCTGGGACTCTCCAAGGAGGATGGTGGGATCATTCTCACCAGTGGGAAGCCCACCAAGAACCAAGGACAGTGTCTCCCACAACACTTTGCAGACTGAAAGTGTTACTGTCTACACAGGTAGAGGCCTCCTTATGGGATATCAGAGGAAGCAGATTTGGAGATTGCATAAAATTTATTATGAGGTATCTTAAAGGAATCGTGGGAATGTGTGAGACATTATAGGATGTTTAGGGGAGGAATGAAAGTGGCAAAGGGAGCAGTCAAGGTGGATTAGGAAGGAACAAGTAGAAAAAAATGGAGGGGAAAGGGATAAAACAAGCTGGTCAGGTTTGAAAGTCTTTTTTTGATACACTTGTCAGACTGAGCCCTGTGTTTCATAATCCCAATCTGCCCTGTTTTCTCATTAAGTCCTCTTTCTAATTGTCTTCTGTGGGGGTGTGCTCTCTATTCTGAGTGGGTATGCGTGAAAGCTGGTGAACTTCAAACTGAACTAGCCAGCAAGCAGGATTAGAAGTACCAGCTACTGGATAAAAGATACCAGATACTGCAGTGTAACCGTAAACATCCAGGGTCATATGCGGCGACCTGATCAGTACGGACTCAGAGTTGTGAACCAAGCCAAAGTTTATTAACACGAGCAGCTGTTATATAGTTACAGATACGGATCACAACTGTGCAGACAAAAAGGGTGTTCACGTACTTCGCATTTTTCTGTTCCCCATACCTCAAAACACTGTCCTGATGTTCCAGGATATTATCATCCGCTCCCGCACAACCAGTGTTCTGATCATGCTCTTTTCACATACACACACACGCACAGAGCTGTGTACTTTTGAACACCTGTTATAGTCTGACTGAAATCCAGTTCTACTTCTTTATCTATGTCGTTGTATACTGCTTCTCAGGTTCATTGGCAATACTGCTATGTGCCTTGCATTCCAAGGTGTTGCCACATTTCCCCCTTCTTTGTTTTGTGCTGATGATTGCAGAATCAAAGCAGCCATCACTTTTGCTTCTGTCTTTTGCGTGCCACGGATGGTTCGCCAGATGATCTGTAAGACTACAAGGAAAATCACAACAACAAGGATACTGATACCAATGAAAATCCATATTCGCAAGTTTAATCCTGAAAACCATGTTTTAGGGTTGAGCCACGTCACGCTGTCTGCTAACCCATCCATTACACTCATATGAGTCAGAGTTCGTAATTGTGATAACTGTTGGGTTAGACTACTACTCACTCTCGATTTCATCATCCATATTAATTGTGAATGCTCCTTGCAAATGTGCTTTTACTTGATCCCACTCAGTATTTGATTTGTTCCATTTAATGGTGTTACACATAAATTATTGTCAGTGTGCTTCCAATCACAATGCAGTGTCATTCGCGTCATTAACGCATTTTGTTTTTCTCCTATCCATAAGACTGCAGCTTCCAAGGCATCTAGTCTTGCTAAAATTTGCTGATCTATCAGAGTTTGGAAGCGCATATCAGCAGTGATATTAGACAGAGCTGCTTTTATTTTATGAGCTGTTTGAACAAACGTAACCAAAGAAGTAGTAGCTACAGAAGCACTTACTAAAGCGATTATAGCAGAGACAGTAAAGTCTATAAGCCAGCCAATAAATCGTTTAGATCGCTTCAGAGTTAATACTAGTTTTAACAGTTGTAGACTACCTTCACCTTCCCATTCCCTGGTAAGGTTCACGGGAAGCCAAACTTCAGAACGACGTCATATAGGCATTATATAAGTAAGGCTGAGATTAGTTATATTATTATAAGTAAGACAACTAACTTGTAAAGGTTGTGCTACGTTAACACAGAACGAATGATTACACTTAGTGATACTAATGTTAGATGATGCTACAAATGTATAAGGATGCGAGGTACAGATCATTGTAGACTGTACAGAGGCATTGCTCGAACGTAATGAAAACTGGTGATGTTGAAAACTATTATAATTGCCATGGGCAAAGCGGTGCTCGACTAGAGGGAGGGAGATTCTCTAAGTCCTTAAGTGTGTAGAAGATATAGACCCATTATATACATTCTGACATACTGGCCCAGATATTTCCCCATTATGCCAAACTTTTGACTCATTTGATCTTTGGCTAAAGTTAAGGCTATTATTGTTTGACCATAATTGCCCAAAAAGCCCTCAGTCTAGTACGGTGTATAGAGACAGAGTTTCTCCTTGAGGTGATTGTAAATGACACGGTTTCTACACCATGTCATGCCCTGTAGTGATGAATTCAAAATGGCATTCAGGCCAGTCAAGGCACAATATCCTTTGAGATGTTACTACTCCTTCTCATGCCTCGTAGAGTAAAAAAGGTGAGATTCCCTCTTCTGGCTGCCAAATGCCACTGTTCCTGAACAGGAACACAACCCTTTGTTGAATTGTCTATAGTGAAACACACAGGCGGTAATTCTGTGCAGAACATCTGACTCTTGTTAATTCGAGCCTAATCAGAGCCATTCATCAATAGTCCCAGTGGGGGCAGCCGCGCACCACCAATCCAGCCAGTATTGTTATTAGATATTGGAGGTTCTGGATCCCGACATGTGACTGGTCGGAATAGCGGAGGATTCATCACATGGGCCCAGTATACATTCCCTTGTACCAAGGGGGCACACATCAAATTCCACCAAACTACCATCATTACCTTAGAGTTGGCTGAGGTAATAGCCAGGTGCACTAAGAATGTGTTAACAGGATTTGGCTTTGCTCTCACTTGGCACATCATAGTACTTGCAGAGGCATCTAACGCCTTCAAATCACTCCAGGTGATGTCTTGAGCTTCATGCCTTCTCTTCACTGTTTTTTTTCCAAGTCCGGAGGTTGTTCATCTGAGGTATCAGGTTGCTCATGGTTTCCTTCTAGCTCATGATATGGCTTCACATGTCGCACAGGAAGCCACAGAGAACCTGACGGCAATAAAACACAAGCATACCCTTTCCCCCAAGTTATTAACTCCACAGGCCCTTTCCAAGTGTTATAATCTGGCAAATCGCGAAACCAAACCTTGGGGTGATGGAGAAATCGTGCACTTGTAAGGTAATGCCTTTCTTTTGCTGTAGTTGCTAAGTGATCTGCTGAGCGATTTAAAAAATTGAAAGTGTAAGTGGCATTATCTAACTGTTCCTGAGGGGTCATATTCCCCCTTTTTTGTTTTTCAAGCATATATTTTAAGTTCTTATGTGCACATTCAACAATTGCTTGCCCTGTAGGAGAATGTGGGATACCAAACACATGATCTATTCCCCTATTTTGTAGAAACAACTTAATGGCATGTGATTGATCCGCAGGTCCATTGTCAGTTTTTATGTTTTGGAACCCCTAGGATAGCAAAGCAATATGTCCAATGTTGTTTAACATCTTTTACCTTTTCTCCCGCCAAGGCTGTGCATATTAAAAACCCAGAGAAAATATCAACTGTGACGTGCACATTATGTTGCCTCCCAAATGCAGGGATGTGCGTCACATCGGTTTGCCAGGTTTCGTTCAGTCCTAAACCACGAACATTTACGCCGTCTCCCAAAGGGGTTAAAGTGAGTTGCTGACAGTCAGCATACACACGAATTATGTCTCTGGCTTGCTGTGATGTCAGCCCAAATTCTTTCTCTAAAGCTAATGCATTTTGATGGAAAAAATTGTGTGATAAGTGAGCAGTCTCAAACCTTCTATTTAACAAGGCTACTAAAGTTAATGCATCTGCTCTTGCATTTCCTTCCGCCAAAGGTCCTAGTAATTGCATATGTGAGAGTATGTACATAATAAACACAGAATGCTCACACTTCATCAAAACTTCATATAATCTTAGCAATAATTTGAATTATTATTAACTTCCTTTAGCAGTGATCCTTCGAGCCATTGTACTATCCCGACAACATAATAGTAATCTGCAACAATATTTAAGTCTTCCTGTGAAAAGAGCTCTAGGGCGTGTAAGGCAGCTGCAAGTTCAACAAGCTGTGTAGAATCTGTTTGTGTAATAACAGAATCACACCATTTCATATCTTCTTTCCATGTTACAGCGGCTTTGCTAGTTTTCCCAGAGCCGTCAATAAAGACGGTACGTGCCTGAGGTAAAGGAGTCATGCAGACCTGAAAGTGAAATATGTTCTAGTACCTGGAAAAGTTTATGACGGGGATTGGAAAACAGAATTTTGTTCATATAATCTGCTAAAGCTCCTTGCAGTTGAATTGATTCCATTAATAATGCTTGGAAGGAATCGGAGGTCATGGGTACCATAATGAAGTCTGGGTCTCGATCACGTAAGCGCTGAAAGTGAACTCGAGATTTTTCAATAACTGCAATTGTCAATTCTACCCTAGTAGTTACTCTTTTCTTTGGGGTGTGTGACAAAAATATCCATTCTGATGTGATTAATTTATTATTCAGAGTATTGAACTGTTTGGGTAACCCAAGTGGTTGAAATGGATTATTGATAATATATAATCCCATTGGTAAAGTGAGCATTACTCGATGTGCAAATCCTGTTTCTACTTTCCATAGAACCATTTTTAACTCCTTTTCTGCAGCGTCACTCAACTCTTGGGGAGAGTCAAGTCTAGCATCTCCTTTCAGAGTATCAAAAAGATTTTTTAACTCATGCGTAGCGATGCCTAATAAAGGCCGTACCCAATTCATGCAACCAAGCACTTTTGAGCGTCATGCAGGGTTCTAATATTCATAGCGAGATGTAATTTTTGTGGTAGAATAATTTGATTGGATAATGTCCAGCCAAGATATTTCCAAGGCTCCTGACTGAACTTTTCCTGGCACCACCTGCAGCCCTGATAATTCGAAGTTATTCAGTAAGTGCTGCAAGGTCTAGTGTAATGCTAGTGAATCTGCGGCAGCAAGCAGAATATTGTCCATGTAATGATAGATACACACTTTAGGAAACTGCTTTCTTGTTGGCTCTATTGCTGCTGTGACTACAATTTAACAAATAGTGGGATTGTTCATCATACCTTGAGGCAAGACAGTCCATTGATAACGTTTCATTGGTGGTTGATTATTTATACTGGGCAGAGAGAATGCAAAATGCATACAATCATCTGGATGAAGACGAATTGTAAAGAAACAGTCTTTTAAATGAGTCACATACAATGACCAATCAGTGGAGATCATAGTGGAATTTGGAACTCCAGGTTGCAGTGCACCCATAGGTTGCATAACTGCATTAATTGCTTGGAGATCCTGCAACAGCCTCCATTTTCTTGGGTTTTTTGGAATCACAAAGATAGGAGTATTCCATGGGCTCATGGAGGCAACTATACGTCCAGCTTTAAGTTGTTCTTCAACTAATTTCTCAGCTTGATGTAATTTTTCCCCTTTTAGGTGCCACTGGTCAACCCAAACAGGACTTGAGGTAAGCCAAGTCAGTTTGAGCAGAGGCATACGGACTGTGGCCCCATGGCTAGTTTTGTAGCCACTGCTGCGGTTAAGGATATTTGCCACCAAGCAAGCAGATCTTTTCCCCATAAGTTACATGGAACTGGCATAAAACAAGGATGCAAGATTGCTGCCCTTCCTTCAGGCCCTGTGACTACTAACGTTGCGAGGCTCTGCATCGGTGTCTGAGCACCACCCACAGCTGACACTGTAGCAAAAGCAGACGTTACAGGCCAGGTTTTTGGCCATTCTGTATGTGAAATAATGGAAATGTTGGCTCCTGTGTCTAGGAGTCCAGTAAAAGTATGATCTTTAATTTTTAATGTTGACAACAGTTGCTGTAATGTTACCTTTTGTGCCCATAGAATTTTTGGCACTCCAGTACTGCCAAATTCTTTTTCTCCCCTTTGAATATTCAAAGCATTTGGAACAAAATAAGGAAGCAACATTAATTGTGCAATACAACATCCTTTGGAAATTCTGCATGGAGGATGTAATGTCCAAATCATAACTTTTAACTCCCGTAAATAATCAGAATCAATCACTCCAGGTAATACCAAAAAAACCCATTTTCGATAGTGAAGACTGCTCTAATATAAGGCCACAAGAATCTGAGGGTAAAGGTCTGCATACGTTAGTTCCAATAAGAACAACCTCGGTATTTAAGATGGTTGTATCAGTGGATGCAGCCAGGTCCAGTCCTGCGCCACCTCAGGTGCTTGCTGACAAATCAGTAATGCTGCATTGTGGGGTACAAAAGTTTGACTGGGACTGCAACTGCAAACAGGTGGCATCGAGATGTGTACAGGACAGACCCTGTTGGTTTGAGGGGCACCTGGTCTCATGCCCCACTTGGAGTTTCCCGACAGCGGTCTGCCTTGATTATCAAATCTAGATCAGCACTGATTCCCACAATGATACCCCTTTTTACAGCAAGGGCACAACATTTGAGGTTTCTTGTCTTTGTTTCCCCCTTTTTTATTTCTGGTAGGGCAGGGGTTTTGAGTATGTCCTTCTTGATTACGCTGAAAGCATTTCGCTTTTTCTGCAAGACTATTAGAGTTATTAACAGAGAGGTGCTGAGCCAAAGCTACTGCCAACACATTAGCTTTATGCTCTTCTGAACCCACATCTTGACATGCTTTTATGTAATCTACAATTGTTTGTGCTGAGCCTCTTACCGATGAGAGGGCTTTCTTACAATCAGAATTAGCATTCTCATATGCTAATTGGAAAATCAATACCTTCACTGCTTCCTCATGTTCTACTTGTTGGGTAACAGAAGTCTGCAGCTTGTCGATAAAATTTGTATACAGCTCATGGGGACCCCGTCAAATAGCGGCAAAAGGAGAAGCTTGCTGACCTGTTTCTGGGACCTTTCGTAATGCCTTTAGAGTTAGTTCCATAGCTTGTTGTAGTGCGCTTCTTGGCAATCTGCTTGAGCCTAGGGGGGGTTAAATATTTCTCTCCCCTTAACAATTCTGCCATACCTACACTCACTACATTGGTAGTATTATCCATTGTTTGCATTATGACAAGATCTCTGTGTTCAGCCTGCCAGACTGAATACTGAGCAGATGTTAGGATCATCTTTAATAAGGCTTTCCAATCATACGGAGTCATGGTGTAACTTTCTCCAATGGTTGTTAACAAACTCATTGTATAAGTACTTTGCAAACCGTAATCTTGGACCGCTTTCTGTACTTCTTTAACCATTTCATATTGCATATTTCAAATTGAGGAGGCCAGTTGGGACGATATAACACAGGCATTGCCATTAACACGGACACATCTCCCGATATCATAGCCTCTTCACGGCAGGAATCAATTAGCGTACAAGGCTCTTGCGGCACACTAGGGCTTAAATTGTTAGAAAGATTTATAAGCGGCGCTTCCCTAATTGCCTGTGTACGTGGTAAAGAATATTCTGGTGGCGCACTAGGCGCTGTTGGGGTGAGAGGGGACACAGCAGGTTTTTTCTCTATCGGTGACACGGCAGATGGTGCCGCGGCAGCTATAGCTTGAATAGGGGTTAAGGGTGGGTATAAATTAGGTTCTTTATCGGGATTTACGGGACTAGGGTCAAAAGGATTTAACTCCGGTTCCTCTGTGGAGCGTACTTCATCATAAATAGAGTCGCTGTTTAAGGTATCAGCAGGCACCGCTATTTTAGATTATAAAATTTCCTCTGCAGGTTGCAGTGCTTTAAGTGCAGTAAACACCGTTTTCCATGTTATTGTTACTTCATCAGATACTTCGAACTGCAACTTCTTTTTCATTCACAATTCTTCCCCTACTTTCGCACAAATCTGACTATCGTAGGTCCCCGTGGAAGGAAACCAATTACAATGCATTTTAATCCATACAAGCAAAGCAGCTAGCATTACTGGCAACACCTTAAATCCTTGTTCTTTTAAAATACGTTGCAACACTTCTATATACAATTTATGTTCTTGAGAGGCTGTCTGGCCCATGTTACCACAGCCACGTTACTTACTCATTCAACAAGAAAAACTGATGCGCACGTATCTGACTCCCTTCAGTTGAGCTGCGGAGCCCCCGCCGGATTTAGTCAGGTCCCTGTTCGGGCGCCGTTTGCGGCGACCTGATCAGTATGGATTCAGTGTTGTGAACCAAGCCAAAGTTTATTAACATGAGCAGCTGTTATATAGTTACAGATACGGATCACAACTATGCAGCCAAACGGGGGGCTCACGTACTTCGCATTTTTCTGTTCCCCATACATCAAACCACTGTCCTGATGTTCCAGGACATTGTCACCCGCTCCCACACAACCAGTGTTCTGATCATACTCTTTTCATATACACACACACACACACACACACACAGAGCTGTGTACTTTTGAACACCTGTTATGGTCTGTTTAAGATCCAGTCCTACTTCTTTGTGTTGTATACTGCTTCTCAGGCTCGTCGGCGATACTGCTATCTGCCTTGCATTCCAAGGTGTTTCCACAGTCATGTGTCTGGGTACCAGCAACTGAGGGGACCAGGACATTTGGGGACCAGCTACTCAGTAGGTTGAGCATTTAAGGCTCATCATTGGAGTGACTAATATTTTGTGTGTATATATATATTTTTTTTTTTTTTTTGCCCACCACTTGTTTTCCATCCCAGTAGCCAGAAAGCAGGAACAAGATGAGGCCATCCACACATTTGTGTGAGCGCTGTATGCATTTATGTGGGTGCAGGCAAAGCACTGTTGTTTGCGCCGATCCGTGTGGCCAGCTGTGCATCTGCGTATGCAGTCATGCATGCGTGTGTCTTGTGAATACATACTCAGCCTTGTTACTGGCTGAACCTTGGGACACGAAGCCACAGCAGCCTCACACCCATCAGGCTACTGCTTTCAACTGCCTCGAACCAGAAATATGCTTGCCCTTGTGGAGCAACGTAGGTCTAGTCTTCAGCTGAGACAATATGATACTATCAGCTGAGATCAACAGAACTGTGATAATTTACCCACTAAAAATGTATTCTTCTATTATAGATTTTCACACTTGAAGGGAGGAAGCTGTCAGCTTATTTTTTGAAGGCAGAGGTGCTTAGCTTACATTTTAATAGTGGTTCTATATGGCTTTCCGAAAAAAAATATTTGAAGCAACAATGGCAGTGTTTCATTAAACTTGGGCTTGGAATATCCAGAAATGATAATGCAGTGTTACGGCTTGGAAGCCTACAACCATGTCCTTATTCTTGATATGAATATATCAAAACAATCGTAATTGTCTTAGCTTCATATTAAATACAGTGTGTTGCTACTTATAAATAAGAGGGCAAAAGTGGTCTCTGATATGATTCACATTGATTCCTTAATATAAAGATATTGCATTTTTGTAAGGAAATATACGCTATGCATATCGATCTTGTGAGAAAGAAGCAATATTTGCTGGCACTTCTATTGTAGCTCACAGTTTTTCAATATGTCTGAGGAAATGGTGCTCTGCAGGAAACACTGTGAAGCTAAGCAATCGTGGAAGCCAGCAACAAATGCATGTGTGTAGTGCAAGTATCGGAAAGGAATATTTCCCCTCACAGGAATTATTTATTGTTCTGTTTCAGCTGGCTTTCTCAGGTAATATGTCAGGATTCAGACAACTTGGAAAGTACAAGGGTAATTTATGGTACCAAATGTATTGTAGCTTGGAAGGTCAGAGCAATGTAAATTGGAAAAACGTAGAAACAGTCTTGAAGAAACTGCTATTCGCTCCTATGTGTTAAAAAAAAAAAAAAGGACAAAAAAAGGGCTTAAAGGCTCTAGGTCATGGCATCAAATACATCAATATTTTAAATAAGTGTATCATATAGATCTCACAAATTGACGTAACTTACTTTACAAAAAGTTAAAGATACTTTTTCTCCTGCAATATGTAATGGCATTTAGTTCAATAAATTAATTGGATTATAGTAAAAAAAAAATCTAACGTTTAGAATTCTTCTAATTTCTGTCAAAAAATTACCCTTGACATGTCTGCTTTTGTGCCAGTGTTGCCCAATGCATGGGTATTTTTCCATTTTTTGATTGTTGCTTATGCTTCTTCAACTATTACAACGCCTTTCAGCCTTTTTTTTTTTTTTTACTGAAAAAAACAAGAGCTGTTTGAGCTTTGGGTCTGCATAGGTCTGCTCAGCCACGTACAGGCAGTGATTGAAAAGCTCTTCCCCAGCTCAATGGAAATAAATTATAATCCAGTTCTTGTCTCAAATATTTTTAAGCAAGTTAGTACACAACTATCCTGTTCTCAGCCTCCCAGTCCTTCCTTGCATCCGTCCTAATAAAGGAGCAAACGGCAACCCAGTTCTACTGACTTGCAGGGTATTACATTGAGTTGTAGCAGCTCAGTGTCCTACAGCGATGCAAAATTTTTACAGGAAGGGGCTGATTGTTTCTGAAACTTAAATCTGCTGTGATTCTAGTAACATGCTTAATTGAATTTAGTGCAATGAGAATTTTCTTTCTTTTGATCCACACCCAGTATTTCAAGATGTCTGCTGGTAGAGAGTTGGTTTGGATGGGAGTCTGAAGAAAGGCAATTTCAGGCATTGGTAAGGCTGAATTCCTGATAAATGCAGGAAACTTTCTTCAAAATGCCGCAGTTACAGTCCAGGCAACAAGAGGAGTTTCTGCAGATGCGGTTTTCTGCGTTCATTTAAATGGAATTGATGTTCTGCAAGCCTCATTTTGCCCCTGATGCAGTACCTAAATGCATTGTCGGACAAGATTGGAAACTGACAACAGCAGTAACAGATTTATTCCATTTATTTGGTCAGTTGTCACTCTTTGGCAGCTTTCCCATTCTCAAATTATCTTCAGGATACAAAGTAACTAAGGTGGAAGAGAGTAATTTGTCTTCAGTATGGGTTATGGAGCTAAAATTTTTCACAATCATGTTGTTGAGATTAATTTGCTTGCACACTGCATTGATGGTTATATTCTTTTTTCTTTATTAAGACCAAGAACCTGCAAGTATGAAGCTTAAGAAGCCCATTTCCCCTTGAGAGCTTCACCTTTCCACAGGGACTGAGGTGCTATCTTCATCTTCGGCCCTTAATGGTGTTGTCTGTTTTCTTCACTTTGGAACTAATAGTTTCCAAAGTGACTTTGGAATCAAGCAGACAGGCAACCAGCCAGCTGCCGGCTGTCAAACAACAAGCATTCTCTATGTGCTACGATAGACCACGAGATAAAATGGGGCTTCTTGGGTTGTAATATGAACTTTTTGATAAATTTGTAAAACCCCAGTTCATAACAAGTCATATTTTTGGCCTTCTGGAAGGCAGTTTTGAAATCCCACTAATCTGCTGGTAAAACCCAAAATTACAAGGGGTCTATTACCACGTAACTGTACCATACAGTAGTTGCCAGTGTAATGTATACGTTCTGGTATAGATATAACATTAGCCACAGTTCTGCTCCTTCAAACAAGGGGGATTGGCCATGTTGAGCCCCTTGCAAAAGCTGAAGAGGAGTATGGACAAGTGTTGCCACTGCTGGCTTGCACTCTAAGGAAAACATTTTGCATTAACGCTTTTTACAGACAATGATAGGCTGACATTTGAGGTAAAAACTCTCTTTTTCAACCCCTTCTGAGAAAAGGGCAGGCAATGCTTAGAAAAGTGAGAAATGGAGAATACTAATATTATGAAATTACGTAACACATCCTGCTTTGCCTGAATACTGTGGCATAGCCATTATATTGAGACCCATACTTTATATCCCTGTTTAGAGAATTCAATACCAACTGCAAAGAAATTGGGTTGCAGCTGTCATGGCAACTTTAACTCAGAGTTCTGTGTTGTATGTCATTATAACTGCTATATGGAATTTTCTTCTGTTTGTTATTTTCTCCTCTGGATGTTGCATTTCTATCTTTTATCCTCTTGCATAAGGCAGTACGGGGATATATTACAAACTGATGACTGTTATCAGTATTAACAATGAATCCCTATCTAGAAACCCAGCTTAATTGAAATATCAGTGTAGTGTGTCTGTAAGTAAATGCTAGGGATACTGCTGGTATGTTAATGCTGGTAGATCTCCCTTGCTTTCCCTCCCCTCACACATGATTTTTCTATCTCTAGCCGCATCTGACTCTGGCTCAAAGACCCAGCTCTTCCTCACCGGGAGTTACCCTGCAGCTCTCCATTAACCACAGTTGGGCTTTTCTCAGCCCAGGCTAACCTGTGGTTTGGCAAGACGCACTGCAGCAGGGAAGAAGGAGCCCTTGTGCAAAGCACAAAAAAACACTGCCAAAACATTTTTTATTTTTTAATATTTGCTATCATTTGACAGTATGTATGTTATGACTGAGCACAGGTCATGTGGTACTGTTTGTTCTGAACAGATAAGCAGTTGAGTCTTGTTTAGGACTATTACAAATGTAAAATCAGCATTTAACTTTTGTTGTTCTGTAAGATTTTCTTAATGTGTGCAATTTCACTATTCCTCCCAGAAAAAGTTTTCAGACTGATCAAGATGAGATAATAAGCAATGATAAATTCTTTAAAAAGATTCAATTCTGCTTGAATTTCCTTTACAGTGTTATCCACCTTGCCCAATTATGTAATGTTTTAGATGATAAAATTCAAATAAATTGTATTTAATTTAAAAAAGTAACCATGGCTTATCTACCTGGAGATCGCTATAGAAACAGAGATTAGCATCACTCCCTTGAAAAAATCCTACAAATTCAATTTAAGTTTAATAGAGAATGATTTCCATTTCATAGGGCTTTTTAAGTAATCATGTAGAATTTTACAGTAACAGTACTTAAAATTCTAGATGGATTCAAAATCCTCCTTTCACACCTTTACCTTGCACGTGCACACACACACACAGAGTTTCTTTTACAGGGCCATTTTGCACAACTGAACAGAATTCCCCTTATGTTCCCGACCCCACCCTGGTTTTAATTTCATTTTATAAAACCAGTACTGCTCTGTCTTCACTCCTCTCTGAGTCTTGGGACTTCTCATGTCTCCCATCCCACTCATCCCTATGCCACCTTCTCACACACTGTCATTTTTATCCCCCCCCCCCCCCAACTGGCAGTGTGCCACACAGATAAATTAGCAGAAATGTTGATTTTAGACTCCCCTTGATATAATAAAGAGGGTTGCAGCTGAAAGGGTTTTTTCCATAGGATCCCCAAGGCTCAGAAAAATTAATTTTTATCAGGCTGTCAGACATATTCCAGATCTACTACCCTCAGACATCAATACCTCTAACACTATTTCTAAAGAAAAGGCTCCTGTTTGTGCCATGAAGTCCAGGTTCTGTTGGACTAGAAGGGTGTAGCTCTGGGTATCTTCTGGAAAACAGTTACCCTCATGTTGTTCTGATAATTTTACATGCTTGGCAGCATCTCCACAGCCTGATAAGAGCATGCTGCACCAATATGAAGAAAAGTATAAAGTACAGCTGGTCATTCGTTATGTGATTTAACTTTTTCTGCTTTTTTATTTTGTTCTTCTTATGCATTAGGAATCATTTTAAAAGAATGAAATAATGACTTAAGCAATAAAGAGGTACATTCTCTGTAGCCTCTCTCTTTGCATGCACATAGCAGAAACATGGACAAATGCCAGTGATGTGCAATTCTCTGCACCTCTTCTTTTTTAATTTCCTTGTCTCCTTTCACCCAGGTCAAACATAACACACAAATCTGGGTGATGAAAGAAGGTACAGATACACCACTTCTTCACTTTCTTGGCTTTCTTCACCTTGGACCCAGGGGTGACCTAGACACTCTTTGAGAAAAGGGGGTGGTTTATCTGAATACACAGCTCACTCCAAAAGGTTTTGAATTGGACTGTCTCTGAACTTCTCCTGAATGATGCTGTTGCTGAAAAATGACACCCAATATTTTGGCATTTTGGGCCAAGGCAAAAGGTTCAGGAACAGTAACAATAGCTCAGAAGAGAGAATTCAGAGCTGCCTTCTGGCACAGGCAAAATGTGGCAAAATACAGTGTTAAAAATAATGTGCTGTAATAATTCTCATCTCCTCAAGGAGGAGCTTGTGCGCAAGCTACGGACCAGTTTTTAATGGGCAAAATATTTCATCTGCATTATGTGTTTAGTACAACATTCAACCCCACATGATTCTTAATAGCTTAAAATCTTCCGTTTGGCAAGGCAAAATGAACATCCAGTTCATATAACTTTTGAGCAACATGTAGTAGACTGCTAAACCATGGGAAGTTTCCTATTTTTAATCCAATATCCCAAGATTTAGCCAGAAAAGCATAGTCCCTGTGGTACTGAAATAACAGACCTGAGGTATGGTTACATAGCTGTCGCCACTGACTTTGAAAAAATATTCTGTTGAAAAAAGAATTTTGCAGTGGGTGTGTACGTCTATTGTGTTCCCAAATAAGGTAGACCGAAAACAATTCTGTTTTTAATATGCCAAAAAGATAATTAAAAATATGGGAAGGAATGTTATTTTATGTTGCTCACATCACATAAGTGATTTATATAAGTATTTGGATTCTTGTGTGTGAGGAACAATCTCAAGCACATAGTCACTGACCAGGGTTTTTTTTATTCAACCACATTTACAAAATAACCATTAACTCCCTTCATATAGGCAGATAACCACATCTTTCACTCAAAATGATTGTTAGAATTCCTTCTTCTAGTCTGACAGAAGAAATACTTGGGAAATGTTTACTTGTTCTTGCAGTTTGGCAGTATGCGGTGTCCAAGAAAGCTGACACACAAAACAAACATTCTATCTGAAAGTTTGAAGAGAGGAAACTTTATTTAATTCAGCATTTTTCCATGGAAATTTCATTGTCCTCTGACCCTGCTCTCAGCAAACTACTGAGCAGATTTACTGAAACTTTCCAGAGAAATTCAGCCTGAGGCAGACACCTGGTGTTTAAATTGCGAGCCGTCCAGTTAAAGTTTAGACAGATAATGTGTCTGAAAATAGAATTTTAAAGTAGAAAATGAAAAGCAATTTAATAAACCGTGCTACTGGCACTAACTGTAATCTGCAAATAGTTAAATGTCTGGAGCTCAAAAATATATGGCATAGTGCCTTAGACTTGCATGATTAATAAAGTTCATGACTTCAAATGGCAGATATTGGCATTAGTTTTTAATCATCAGATCAAATAGGGACAGACCAAAGAACTGGATCAATGCTGTCTGACTGTCATTCACTACCAAATCTGAAGGATTTCCTGATATTTTGCTGAGATATCAATGGTTCCAGAAAGTAGGCAATTTGGAATATCCAGATGCTGGCTTGCACAGAAAACTCATTACACGTTTCCCTGCTAATACTTTTTTCCATGTAAGGCATTTCTATGGCAGACACTAAGCTGCCTTGAAGAATTATGAATGAAGAGAAAGAGAGCTATGAAATGTAAAGTTGTTGTCAACACTGCAGAGGTTTGAGAACTTATACATTGGAAAGTACATGGCAAAGAAAAAGTTATACTGGGGGAAGGATGGAGAATGCATTATCTCACATATATCAGAAAGTAAGCTGGTGCCAGTTCTTTGCTGTTCAAAGAAGGGCACTCAAATTATGAAGATTTCTTTTTTTTTTTAAACTTGAAAATTATTTGTGTTTTCCAAACTGGTTGGCCTAGGCAGTCAAGCTGAGATTTATCATATATCACTTTTTCAGTACCTCTGCCTTAACTTAAAAGCCTTATGCCCCCTCGTTTAAAATGAGCTGTGCTTCATAACAGTACTGAGCTTTAAATGGGCCCAATATATAACAAAAAAACTGGAAAGAAGCTTACAGTAGGAAGGTAAGGCTTTGACTGATTAGAATGAAAGGCAAAAAAACCCTCAAAAAAACAGAATGAATCCCCATATAAAGCTGATGAATTCCAAGAATTATACCCTAGAAGATGTATCTTGTGTTCTAAATGTAACTGCAATAATTTTCTCGGGTTTCCTTCTTTTTTCTTCCTTCTTTCCCTATCTTTTTAATTTGCCTACAGACTAAACACATTCTTATTTCTACAATATACTGGAGTTTGTTGTAAGGGCTAGAATCCAAAATCTGTATCCCAGATAGGTGTTTGATGTAAATTTGTATATACGTGGCCTAATCATTCTGTATGAGTTTGAGTTTGCTGAACCCTTTTGGCAGAGATATTGATTTTGGCAAAGAACAGAAAGCCTTTACTGCTTTTCACTGTTGAACACTTTGTAATGAGAACTAATCCAGATGCCAAAACATACCTGAAGTCACTAACATACCTTTGGATAACTCACTCAAGCAAGAATTGTTGGCACACAAGAATCTACTTCAAAGGCTGAAGAAATTAATAGAAAGGTTTCTTCCGATTTAATGTGAATCCTGATGCGACATCAACATAAGTAGATGGTCCAACTCAGGCAAGTAAGTGTTTGATGTCTTGCTGGAAGAATGAAGGGGGTAGAAGGATTACTTTTAAATCTTTTACCAGAACCAAAAATGTAGAAGCAACAATATCTTATACTATAGAATAATTGAAAATTTGAAACTTAATTACATCCTGTCCCAATACAACCCCATTCCTATTAAGAAACATTTGTTTCTGATGAATAGACAACCTACTGGAAGAGACCTGGGTCTGTTTAGCATGGAGAAGAGAAAGTTGAGAGGGGATTTCATCAACGCTTATAAATATCTAAAGGGCGGGTGTCAAGAGGATGGGACCAGACTCTTCAGTGGTGCACAGAGACAGGACAAGGGGCAACAGGCACAAAGTGAAACATGGGAAATTCCATCTAAACATGAGGAAAAACTTCTCTACTGTGAAGGTACCAGAGCACTGGCAGAGACGTTGTGGAGTCTCCTTCTCTGGAGATATTCAAAACCCGCCTGGATGCATTCCTGTCCAACCTGCCCTAGGTGAACTTGCTTTGACAGAGGGGTTGTACTGGATGATCTTCGAAGTTGCCTTCCAACCCCAACGGTTCTGTGGTTCTGTGAAATACTTATTACTTATTTGTACATTTTTTAAAATCACAGTTGCTAGGAATAGCTGCATTAACTTTGCCTTTATCTGAACTCCTTTGTGCTTTACTGTTATCCTATTTCTCTAACTTTGCAGGTCATTTTTATTTAAAGTATGAATCTACAGTCAGATGTTATGGCTAGATGTGTACTAGTTAAGACCAGGGAACATCCCTGGTTATAGGTCTAAAATATTAAAATGGTCTCTAACATAGGACTGGTCTGGGACAGCTAGCACAATTGGACATGGTTTGGGAGTTAACACAGATCAGGGCTGATTCGAAGTAAGTAGTTTGCAAGTGTCCAGTATGAACTGGAGACTGAAAGTTTAACAGCAGGGGTACAGACCACCTGGTGGCAGCAGGCTACAGTGGTAAAGAATGGCCCCAAGCAGATTTCATTTACTAGTATGGACACAGCCAACCCGCTGTCAAGAGACACCTCATCAGACTTGGTCCTAGGAAAGAAATGCCAGACTTGCATAAGACATCATGGAGGAACCAGTTGTCATGTGAAAGTCTCAAGAGGTTTGATGGGAGAGAAGAGAGAGGGGGGAAAAGCTTCCTCTTGAGTCATTTATTTTTTGTTTCTATTTATCTGCCAAACACAGATCCACACCATAATTTGCAGCAGAGCATGTGCTGTGCAAGCAGTTGTTATAAGCACAAAAGCATCTGAATTTGTCAGTAAGGAGATAATTTCCATGAGAAGGCATGCACTGAGCTCACTTTGCATCTGGAGCTTATCAGGCTTCACAAGAAAGTTGTGTAATATTTAACCTACAAGACAGTGATTGATCTTCATAGCTGAAATCTCAGGGGACAAGTTTTATGAAAGATGACAGCATGAAAGTCAGTAGTCCAGCTTTTCTTTAAAACATATTTAAATGGGAAATAATTCCACTAGGCAAGTCTCTGATCTCAGTCAAACTGTTGGAAATCTGGAACACCAGATATCTTGTTGATAAACATCAGCTACATTATTGTAGTTTATCAAGGACTAATGGGGTAATGATTGCCCCTAGAAGAGACTACACAATGTCTTGATCCAGAGAATAAAGAAACAGAAAAACATAAGGGTTGTTCGTAGATTATCCTACATTAAGCTTAGCAAATGAATCACTGTAATCTGAAGTAAGTCTGTGTCATATTGTCTAACAGAAAATCCATATTTTGTTGTGAAAAATGCACAACTTCATCCAGAATGTCTTCCTTGGAAAGAAAAGGTGAGCATAAATGACTACAAATTGTGATAACCTGAAGTGGCAGAACCCAGAAATCCATAGAATCAGAAACTTCACCTGGATTTTCTGCAAATGATGCAAACTTTGCTCCAACTTAACATTTGGCAAAAGTCAGTCGAACTGTTTCAGCACCTGAAATTGAGCATTTCTTTATCCACAGGAGGACAAGAGTTCTCATGACAAACCCTGTCTTGTCTCTTTCACTGTATCACAGCAGAATGGATCCAAAGACCAAACCTCCCAAACATGTGTGTGCTTCCAGAAAAGAATCTGAAACTCAGATGCAAGTGCCATATATAAAGTCCTTTTCAGTTACAGACTTAGGGATATTTGCAGACGGATGAACCCATTTTTTTAAAGACAGGTTGATGATTTGCATGTTGAGCCATTCTCTGATCGTCCTTTTTAAATGTGTGTGGACTGAACAATTTTAAATTATTCAGCACTAAAGACCTGTCTTCACATTTATTTTCACCCTGCTCCTTTTTTTTTTTTTACTTTTCTTTTTTATTTAGAAATCTTTACGTGGTTTGAATACACAATATTTAATTTCCCAGTTTTTTCAGTGGGAAAAAAAAATTCCAAGAGTGAAGCTCAAGAGTTACTGACAGGGATAGACTGTAGAACAGAAATTGCCAGATTGTGAAAGGTTCTGTTCATGTGTTTCAAGAAAGCAAGCTAATCTCCCTTTAAAAACCAAGGTGGAATAATGTTTATATATTAGATTTTTAACTTATTTCTCCACCAAGACTTTTAATAATGGATGAACTTTCAGGTTATGAAATATTAATTCATAAAACAAGGATTTCTAGAGTCTGAAAGCTTCACTTTTGATCTTGTTCTCCAGACATATCTCAGATTTCCTTTTTTCCAGTTTTAAATCTGGTCCCATAATGAGAAAGTCCATCTGCTTTTTGTTTTCATACCTTCTTATGTTTGTTAAAGCACAGGAATCATCCAAGTTTTGCATGATTTAATTACATATTGAGGATATGATGTTTTCTGAAAATGAAAAACATAGCCTTCTAGTGGTACTTAGGACTACGGCAAAGGCATTGTTTCAAGCTGATAAAACCAGGTTTCTTGCTTCTGGCACTTAATGCACAGAATATGATGTTCTAATTGTTGAACTTAGTAAAATTATTAATGATAAACCCAAATAACTCATCTGCATACGTAATGATTTTTCTGCTGGTTGGGTTTTTTTTTCCTCCAGTTGTTGAATGCTTGAGTGCAATTAGAAAGGATATGACCATATTCTAAGAAAAAAATCTGTCTTTTAAATTGATCAAGATGATTGATCAAAGGTATCTCAGGGAAGTGGCTATTTATGCAAATATTTAATTGCAAAAAAGGGAACAATGTATGGGAAATGCAGTTAAAATACAAAAGTTGGGGTAGAGTGCTCACATGAACTTGGACTCACACTAACATCACTATTGTGCCACTGCCACTGACTGGCTTCCTGATTAGTGTTATAGCTATTCACTTGAACATTTGTGTATCTTATACACTGAACAGAAAGAGTACTGGATCGATACAGTTAATATTCTGAGCAAGAAACACCTGAGCCAACCCATAGCACACACAGCAGAAACCCGTTCAATGCTTATGTGTGTGCATTGTTTTTTGCAGATATACAAGAGGTATGTGGTAGAATTTTCAAACAAATTAGTGACATCTACAAACACATGTAATAGTCTTACGTTTTTAAGCTTTTTACCTAAATGCTAAGAGTTTGATGTGGAAAGTTTCTGACTTGAATCTCTTCCATCCCAAGAAACTCCACTAACCAGCAGGTAAGAGGCAAGGCTGAAAGATTATTTCATGAAGTGGGACAACTCTGCTGAAAATCTTGCCATGTTTGAACACGAGAAATCAAAACAGAGGGGCTGAATTCAGAACATTCTCTGTGGGGACATCTGAATGCTAAGATACTATTCCTAAATTCTGTGTTAAAACACCACCAGACAAAATGTGTAAAGAGTACAAATGGTTGTACTGAGCATTGGATTTCTTTTCCCAGGACGTGTCCTAACCACTTGGACTCAAGGGCCTGTGTTCCACCCAAGCTACATATTAGGGTTTTAAGTGCCTGTCTGGATCTCAACACTAACCTGAGAATATAATGTTATTAGCTTGAGCCTGCAGTGCCTTGAGTTCTCTGCCAGATCCTCCTCCTTTTCCATTCCAAACACGAATGACACATGCGTACTTTTTGTGGTTTGGCAGCGATTTCAGTCTGAATCTGAACCAGGCACACAAACCGTGCTTAAGACACCTCCATATGCCACTGGTTACCTGGCTCGTTGCCAGCTGGACTCCAGCCTCAAAGCCATTGAGGTGGTTGTGGGGAGTGAAGGTATCCTGCCTCGGTGAGGGTGTGGTGCTCGGGATTGGCGTCAATCCTAAAGTGTAGTCTTAGTCCCACTGTAATTAGTGGCAAAACTTCCACTGTGTCAATGAGATCAAAATTGTCCATGCAACACCAAGGCACTGTATTGGGTTTGTGTGGCAAGGTTTAGGTAGCCGGGGGGGCTGGTTTCTGTGAGAAGCTGCAAGAAGCTTCCCCCATGTCTGATGGAACCAATGCCAGCCAGCTCCAAGACAGACCCACAGCTGCTCAAGGCCAAGCCCATCAGCAATGGTGATAGCACCTCTTTAATAACATATTTAAGACGGGGGAAAAATAACCCTGCTGCAGAACAGCAGCCAGGGGAAAGGCATGGGAATATGTGAAAGAAACAACTCCGTAGACACCAAGGTCAGTGAAGAAGGAGGAGGAGGAGGAGGTGCTTCAGGCACGAGAGCAGAGATTCCCCGGCAGTCCATGGTGAAGACCATGGTGAGGTACGCTGTCCTCCTGCAGCCTATGGAGGTTCACAGTGGAGCAGATACCCACCTGCAGCCTGTGAAGGCAGGTGGATGCCTGAAGGAGTCTGTGAACCTGTGGAAAGCCTGCTCTGGAGCAGGCTCCTGGCAGGACCTGTGGACCCATGGAGAGAGGAGCAGGTTTGCTGGCAGGACTTGTGACCCAGTGGAGACCCACACTGGAGCAGTCTGTTCCTGAAGGACTGCAGCCTATCGAAGGGACCCACGCTGGAGCAGTTCGTGAAGAACTACAGCCTGTGGAGAAGTTCGTGGAGGACTGTCTCCCATGGGAGGGACCCCACACTGGAGCAGGGGAAGAGTGTGAGGAGTCCTCCCCCTGAGGAGGAAGGAGCGTCAGAGACAACTTGTGATGAACTGACCACAACCCCCATTCCCTATCCCCCTGTGCTGCTCAAGGGGAAGAGGTGGAGAAATCAGGAGTGAAGTTGAGCGCGGGAAGAAAGGACCAGTGAAGGGAAGGTGTTTTGAAATTTGGTTTTATTTCTTATTATCCTCCTCTGATTTGATTGGCAATGAATTAAATTAATTTCTCCAAGCCAAGTCTGGTTTGCCTGTAACAGTAATTGCTGAATGACCTCTCTGTCCTTATCTTGACCCATGAGCCCTTGGTTATATTTTCTCTCCCCTGTCCAGTTGAGAAGGGGAGTGATAGGGCAGCTTGGTGGGCACCTGGCACCCAGCCATGGTCAACCCACCACAGGAGTGATAGGTAAGAATCCATCAGTTCGGGTTTTGAATTGTTGCTATTTTATTTATAATGGAGTGGCTCAAAGGTGATGGACTTTAGATTTTTAACTGTATGGTGCCTTCTGTAAGGTGTCTTAAAAATTAAGGATAAATTCTTCCTTAGAGCATCACAAACACTAGTCTCCATTTTTATGTACTTTGTCATTGTTAATAATCTGGTGAATCTGAAAGGAAGAAATGGGAGAAAAACTAGAACAGGTGAAGTCATATGAAGAGTTGCTTTACCTTTTACTGAACTCTGTTTCAAGAACTTCAGTTATACAACTGTCCTTGGGTTTAATTCAATGCAGAGAAGTGAAGTAATATTGCTAGATGGCTGTAAACCTCGGGGAAATCCTCTATTAAGGGAATGATGGCCCTTAAGGGGATATCAGGCTTTATTGTTTCTCTGTTTCTTTGAACACTGTGTTCTTGAACTCCAAAGTAACATTAGCATCCAGGATTGTACTGCCTAAGCAGGACTGGCTAGATAACTTGGTTATTCTTTATAGATGTGTATTTAATAATCTGTTGAATTTTCATTTCAGGAGAACTATTTTTCTGCTTCAAAATTAGTCCAATGGAAAAGGAGAAACATTCCCAAAAGCTTGAACCTTGAGGGAAGAGACACAGAGTTAAGGCTTCTACAATCAATATTGACAGAGCTGCCCTAGCTTACAGGAGATACAAGTTCAAGAGCCTGTCTAGACCAATTCAGAGGACAGTAAGGCAAAGTTTTCTTCCTAACCTGGTAATTCAGACAAAAATAATATATATATATCTTACAATTTTCTACATCCCAGGCTAATGGCCCACACCTTGAAATATAGGGACTTCAAATGTCTTCACAACAATCCTTTGAAAAACAGACTTTAGATTGAAAATTATTTCAGCTTCTCTTTTTTTTTTCTTTTTTTTTTTAACTGCAGGTATTTTTACATGTCAATTTCCATATCTAAATAATGGATTTGATGCTAACTTTGTACACCGCTTAAATTCTTTACACATTTCAGATCATCCAGATATTTCTTTAGCATGTTTATCTTTATAATATAATACGTAATGCATAAATGTAATGTTTATTACTAGACCTAGACCAAAATCCAGACTTTAGTGTTAGTGCCAAATACCAGAGATGTCCATGATTTCAACTCAGAGCTGTACAATTTGAAATCCAATGAGGTATTAATCAGATTAAGAACACATAAGTACAACCCTGAAGCTCAAACTCAAAAAGATACAATGTGGCGTGGGCCACAAAACTGGGAAAAAAAAGATACACAAAGTACTTAACTACACAACTCACCCTCGAGTTTGTATGCGTGATTATTTTTCAACTGTTCATGGATGAACTTTCTGAGATTCTTCCATAGACAATATCCTACAAATAGATCTTTAACTCAGAAATAAACCCAAAGGTCTGAGTGTTAGAAACAAATAAACAAGGAACGACTTCCACCTGTGTCAACCTTACCTTGCATAGTGCAGCAAGCAGTCATTCTACTTCCTTCCAGAAAAATGCATCAAGCAGAAAATAGCCTGTGGGCTTAAGTTTGGATGAAGAGGCAAAGAAAAAAAGCTTTATTTCCCCCTCCCCCTTTTTTAGACAGAAAAGAAAAGAAAAGAAAAGAAAAGAAAAGAAAAGAAAAGAAAAGAAAAGAAAAGAAAAGAAAAGAAAAGAAAAGAAAAGAAAAGAAAAGAAAAGAAAAGAAAAGAAAAGAAAAGAAAAGAAAAGAAAAGAAAAGAAAAGAAAAGAAAAGAAAAGAAAAGAAAAGAAAAGAAAAGAAAAGAAAAGAAAAGAAAAGAAAAAGGAAAGTGTGGCTCAGAGTGAAATCTCATCCAAACTGCACCCAGAAAGGTTTTTTCTCCCAAAATGCAAGTAGGTCTTTGCTTTAGATCACCAAGGTCACCACTCTGTCCATGCATGTTGATGCATGCCTATTTGAAGGATCGTTAACAAATTTTTGTGTGTTTATTTTATTTGAACTTGTGTCCCACTTGATTTTCTCCGCATTTTCTCAACAACAAATGGCTTATAACCAAAGACACCAATTTTATACTGTATATTTGCTGTAAAATCACATTTATGTAAATACTGACTTCACACATTCAACATAAAAAGGGAGTTGATATCTTGCAGACAAGAAGGTCAAGAGCATAGGCTGTTTGGAGGGCTGCCTTTGGGTAAGAAAATCAATTAAGTAAGGTTAGTTTAAATTTTACTCCCCTTTTAAAAGCTTGTCAACTAAAGAACAGGCTTTGTTATTTATATTCCATCCAGTGGCAGGACAGGGCAAGGGCAGCATTACCTGAGGGAAATTTCAGGAACCTCAGCCCCAGAAAAAACCTACATGAACCTCTTTTGCCCTCTGCCTTTCTGTTCTGCAACCCTCTTTACTGAAGAAGGCTTTAGTGCTACATTGTGAACCCTGTCCAGGCCAGGGATAAAATGGAAAAACTTTTGTGCCTTTATCCCACTCTTCATCTATCAGGTCCCTGAGGGCATCAACAGATCTTAACATCTCTGCCAAGGTCCCCAGGGTTCCTGTCACTCTGCCCATGGCTCAGGGCTCCATTACAACCCCCTGGAGCCACCAGTCCCTGCCCTAGAGAGATCTCAGCCCTGCCACAGCCATGCCCTGACCAGCCATGGGCTATGCCAAGCCATGTCTACCTGCAGGCCGATGTCCCATCCCTGTCCTCAGGGAGATGCCCGATGCCTGGGGATGGGGTTGCCCTGCCATTGCACCCTCAGGAGCTCCTGCCACCCCCGGCCCAGGAAGCTGCCAGTCCCCCCCAGTGCCCTGACACCATGTGCCCATGAAAAGGCCTAGTGTTGATTTAGAAAAAGAAAAGTGACAGCTAGAAGCTAACATTTCTGTTTTACAGGTGTCAAAACACAGGCAGTTATTGTTGGTTCTGGTAAGAAACAGTTTTACAGTCTGTTTTGAGTATAAAAGAGACGAGAGAGGTGCCTCCACTACTTGTACTGTTTCCTTCTCTTGGTGTCACTACTGGCAGACCAGCATTTTTCTCGTGGAGCATTCCCTTAAGAAGAAAGAAGTGGATGCCCCTGTATAAAAGTATTATCTTTTCTTGTTGCTCAAGTTGAAAGTTTGATTTATGGTTTGGCTTATATTTCTATTTTTTTAATGGGAATTTCCTCCAGTTTTCTTCTAATGTTTGACTTATAAGGCAGTTCTGCTACATTTTTGTCCCAACTTGCACTATGTGGCCCATCCCTCTAGTATTTCAGAAGCAGCACAAGCAATAACCACCTGCCCTGCCTGTTCCGACTGGTCATTCCCAAGTTTGAAGGTCTTAACAAAGACAAACTTTTTGATTAGAAAATTTCAGAATGAGCATCATTGTTAAAATTATCAGCTTTCACTGGGGACCAAGCCGCAGGCTGGCTTTAAGGTTTCCTGCAATAAAATGCACAATGAACTCATTGTCCTGGCTGCCAAACGCCAATGTGAGGCCCTTGACAGCATGATGATATCAAACCTCCAAATAAAAAGCAATTCTCCTAGCAGACTGTAGCTTCCGGCAATGTACATAGCTTGATACAGTCATTAGTTTTTATGCAGTTTTAGAGCAAATGTTTTACTAGGAACCCAATTTTCTTCTGACAGAAGAGACTATTAGGCACCCCAAGCATGACAAGTGTCAAGAGCTCCTTCCAATTGAAACATGCCAGTGACAGAAGGTGATTTGCCATCAAAGCTATATACGTATACTTTGTTTGCTTGGTTTGAACATTAAAAAAAAAAAAAAAAGGGAGGAAAAAATAGAAGTATCTTAGCTTATCTCTTATGATCTCCTCTACTGCTTATGGTTAATATTCGTTTTAAAAGTTTGCAAAACGGGCTTCTATAAAGGCTATATTCAAAGGATGCTTTGATATTTGAATAGGTAACAGCCTTGAGTTTTGCATTATGCAAGGACAGCTGGCAAAGCATGTGGGCTGTGAAATAAGCGGGAGGCTTGATAAAATCCATCCTGAAAGAGAAAACAAGGTTAAGAGCAATGAGCTGTGAATGACTAGAGCTGTGGGAGCTTGGAAACCTTCCCCCCAAATGCAAATGTTTAAGGTTACTTATCTGAATTTTCTGTTGAAAGACATTGCGTTCTGCGACAGCATGAAATGAAGGAAGATGAAGCTCAGTCCTATCCTTTCCTGTTCTGCAATGCCCAGCATCTATACCCAAAGAAAGTGCTTAACTTGCAAAAGCAACTTAATTTCTACAGGAAGGTCACATACTATACTGGAATATAAAATAAGCTGTATTCTGCTCTTTTAATCTCAAGGTATTTTCATACTGAGAATTTTTTCTTTCTTAATATAGACAACATAATCTATTCTCAGATATCAATATGTCATGGATGGCTCCAGAGCTTGAGTTCTGGTTCTTTTGGATATTGGGCTCCAACACTGTTGCCTCAGAAGAGGCGTTTTAGTACCGCACGATATACAGGAGTTTCTGTTTGCTGTGTTGGTCTCAGAAGCCAAAGTCAGATCAGATAACTATTTCTCCAAAGGCGGCGCTTCTTTCTGTAATTTATTCAGTCATTAAAGTGACCCATATGTCAAACATTTTTTTTTTTCTAGAGCTTTTCTAGATAATCTTTTTGCTCATCCTAGTACTATTATTCCATTTTTGTGAACCATTTCTCTCTGAGCTTTATGAGGTCTCAGAAACCTATCTGCCATTTCTCATTTAAATTTACTGAGGCAGACTAAGGAAAATAGGAGATTGTCTTAGCTACTATCTTCATGAAGTATGTCCTAGAGACATAGTGTACAAAAACTACAATATCTAAAACCAACCAACCAAAAAAAAACCAAAACCGCAAGACCGGTTATTAAGGATTAGACAGCAAAGATTAATTTAATGCAAATGTTGTCAAAAGTCTCAAACCTTTAATGTTTTTAAATATTATGTCAATAATCTGACAGATAATAACAGACTGAGAGACTTTGTTTCTCTTTCTTGTGGAGACTGTATTGATCACCTCAGCCTACTCTAGCACTGCTGCCATTAGCTAGATACAACATTGTTGTCCTCATTTAAAAACTGCATTACAAACAGACAAGCTAACTTCACAATAAATTAGGTGGAATGGACAAAGATGTAACACACCTGAAATGAAAATCAACCCTGATAGATTGATGGAATGCAGCATAACATATCAAACAGATTTAACTTAATTAACCTTCAAGGAACAGTAAAAAGCAGGATGATTTTGTGTGTTAAATAGCGCGTTACATTACTAAACTATGACGTTGTTCGGTGAGTGATCTCCTGCATGAACAATTTTACAGAAGCCAGGAGCTTCTTTGCGTATTAGTGTAATTCAAGCACTTGTAATAAAGTCTATTTTGCAAGTCATTCAAAGTTACCTCTCAAGTTGTGCCGCAAATAAATTATCTTTCAATAAGAGATATATGATAATTCATTGTTCATAGCAAGATTTAATTTGTGAGAGAAAATATCTTGAAGTTGTCTTTGACTCACTTGGGACATTTCTGGAGAATGCTAAGTACACTTTTCTGCAGTATCTGCACAGATTTTGTGAAAAATAGACAAGATGAATAGACTCAGTACAGTCACAAATCAAGAAGTTACAATACAGATGCCCAAGATATATGTGAGCAGACATTAAATAGTACACAGGGCCAGGACAAGGTCAAAAGCCGGAAGGATGAAGTACTGAAGACAAAGCTGCTGCTTTGAGCTTCTAACTCAACTAAATACAGAACTTGATTTGAGACAGGATCTGCTGCTTCACAAAGTGAGGTGTGATATGATCAGTGAGGTAATCAATAGTATTTTGTCTCAGCAAAGAACTTTTGCTGAGTTTCTATCAGAACATTTAATCTCTACTCTGCAAAAGAAAAGGCTTTATATCATAAACCTCTGAAAAGATATAAACTTTTAAAAAGTTGTTTTAAAAGTGATTGTACTCTATACGAATGCTTTAAGGAAGCCTTGTGGAAAGATACATTTTTATTAAGATGAGGTTGAACTGACGGATTCCCCAACACTGGACACTTAAGATTCAGCTGGGCAGGGTGCTGGGCCGTCTTGTCTAGACCGTGCTTTTGCCAAGAAAGGTTGGACCAGATGATTCTTGAGGTCTCTACCAACCTGGTATTCTATGATTCTATTGTTCTATGATTCATCCCTACCAGAGCAGAATGGAAGTGGTAGATAGTGACAGTATTAAAAAATAAAATAAACCAGCTCTCCAAAGAAACATTTAATGGTTGAAAGACAAGGGTAACTTCTAAGTATTTTCCCATTTTCTGTCCAAGAATAGTGGAAAGACATGAAAAGTGAAAGAGCATGAACAGGTAGATTGGACATAAATTGGACATTTGGAAAATATATATACATAAAATTTGATTTAAAAAAAAGATTTTTAAAATTCCTGCAATACAGGAATGTGTATTTAAAGACCTGGAATTTCATGGAATAGTTCTAGCTTAATTTCACATTATGGCAAAAAAAAATTTTTTTCTTAAATGAAGTTCCTGTTTAATTCAATAGCGTCCATAGGAACATTCCCAAAAGCTTGTCTATTAATATCTTTTAAAGTACTAGGCAATTGCAGGCTAGATGGCTAACCGCTGTGAGGATTTTGTGTATTCAGTTAGAAAAAGTTTCAAAAAAGCTGTTTGAAAGAAATTGTCTTGCACAGTACAAAGTAACATGAAAAATTAACAATGTGAAAATTTTATTATATGGAGCAGATACCTGAATATTCACACTGTAACCTGTACACTTGATAACTTCTGATTTAGTGAAAAAAGTCTAAGAGAAATTACGCTTGCACTAATGTAAGCACATTGCTGCTCTTGTCCATAAAATTCACTACAACACGCATGTTGATCTGACAGTGATCTAATGGCTACAGATTAGGTGAGAACTGTATCTACAGAAACCTGAAGAACAGCTTCTTCATTACTGAACAGAAATTCGATCTCTTCCTTTAGAGCCTGATCTATCTTTTGCTTTAAGTGTCTGAAAAAGAGTGTCTAAACCATTACTTGACTTTTTTTCTATCAACAAGTTTCTTTTTAGTTTTATGAACTTGGGAGCTGAACGCTCATGACTGTATTTCCAAAGGTCAAACCTCACATATGGTATTTTCTACATTGTTCAAACTCTTCCTATTAATAAACATGTACCACAGATTTAAGCAGTTAAATGAGCAGAAGAGATGTGCTAACATGAAAATATAAAGGCATATAATCCCAGCCTGCTGAGATACCCTGATAGGTTTTCTCTTGTGTAGTCAGAGCAGCTGTTATAGAAAGAGATTTTCATGAATGGGAAGGCAAAATTTATTGATATGTTCTGTATTAAGAACAAGTATTGTTCTGCACTAAGAACAAAAATTATTGTTTTGGTTTGTTTTTTTTGACACACAAGTCTATTAGCTACGTTTTGCTAAATATATATAATTCTTCTCCATTTTTCAGAGTTATAAAAAAACTTATAATAAATTTATGTCTTTGTTGAAAAAAAAGACATAAAAAATAGCAAGAAAGAAAAACAACCAACACCAAGATATCATTCTACATCTGTACAGAAGAGTTTTCAGAAGAGGTGTAGGACATCATTGATAAGTTTGTTCCTCTACCACCCAAAAAAGGGACACATTTTTAACACCATCAGTATTGTCATTCCCTCATTATTTGTCATAAACATTAAAAACATAGCTGACTTCCTGAGGTCAATTAGTAAAATTGCTTATATATCAAACAGAGACAAGGCCCACTTTTATCCCCATAAGTGATGCGGGGGCATCAAGTAAAGCAACCTGTTTGGAAAGATGTTGTAATGCCTACGGATCAGTTTCCCATGATCCATGGAAACTGGGGAAAATGTCTTCCTTTGTTTACAAATACATTTTAACATCTGTAAAAGACACTGCTTCAGGAACCATTAAATAGTTAAAATACAAAACTGATTTTTGGCTAATATCATGCAAGAAAGCTAAAAACTACAGCTACAGAAAAACATATAACTGGCAAATCCAATGAATTCCATAGGGGAATAGTGGAGTGCTTTAAAAGTGGTCTTGGAGTTTTCATTTTTGTATCACTTGAACACAGGAGGGAAGTAACAACAAGGAGTATATTCTTGTTTAGATCTTTTTTAGGATTTCTTTCTTTCTGTGTCTTTTTCTCTCTCAATATCCCCTTTATAGAAGGGTGTTTACACAGACCATGAGCTATTCATAGTTTGTGCAGCTTGTGCAATGAAGCTTGTACCCAGCAAGATTCACATTTAAAATTATTTAACCTAATTATGACTCCACCTTTTCCTTTGTATATAACCCTTCCTAGTCCTTTGTGTTCATGTAGACTCCCAATTCACAATGTCAGCCAGCAAAGCTCGGTAATAACAAAAAATGATAGTCAACTTTATTAGATACATAACTGATGGGTGATCTTTCAACCTTTGGCTCTGGAGGAAAGCCACATATAAATATATCCCGAATTCGCTCCTAAATCTTTGGACTTTCACATGGGAATGACCTTAAAATCACAGCCCATCATGAACTGAATATTTGCGTTCGCCTGTCCCTTTGTCATGCTGGTTTTTTGATTGTCCTGCACTGCCACAACAGTAAGGAAAGAGGCAATATTTTAGGTACCCAAGAGCTTAATACCTTCTTAGGACAAAAACAATTTGCTGCTCCAACAGTGAACTCTACTAACATTCCACCAATTTTAGTGTTATTTTATGGCTGATGGGGATAATTTAAAGTCTCAAACAGAGCGATTCAGCTTACAGGTATTTCCTTCCCTCCACTGTCAAATGGAGTTTCAGTTCACATGCAGGTTCCTCTCTCTGTGGTAAGAAATTATTCTTATAATAATTATGCAGAGACAAATATTTTACATTTTGCAAGTTATATAGATTTCTGTATTCTTTAAAGTACTTGCTTCCCTGAGAACAAATTCTTCTAAGCAAAACAATGATTGAAAGATCATTTAGGATAAGCACAAATAAATTATTTAAAGGTTACATCCTCTCTTTGAGAAGATGCTGTAAAAAGTGAAAGAATATAAACTAGTGTGGAGATTATCAGTCTTGCAAGGATGACACGTGAGAATGCATTTTTCTTTCTGTCGTGGTTTCAGTGGGGATAATGTTAACTTTCTCACTAGCAGCTGGTACAGTGCTGTGTTTTGGATTTGGGACGGGAAAAGTGTCGTAGTGCACTGATGTTTTCAGTTGTTGTGAGGAAGTCAAGGCCTTTTCTGCTCCTCACACCACCCTGCCAGCGAGCAGGCTGGGGGTGCACAAGCTGGGAGGAGACACAGTTGGGACAGCTGACCCCAACTGACCAAAGAGATATTCTATACCATGTGACGTCATGCTCAGTATATAAAGCTGGGGGAAGATGAAGGAAGGTGGGGGGACATTCAGAGTTATGGCATTTGTCTTCCCAAGTAACCGTTACATGTGATGGAGCCCTGCTTTCCTGGAGATGGCTGAACGCCTGCCTGCCCATGGGAAGCAGTGAGTCAATTCCTTGTTTAGCTTTGCTTGTGTGTGCAGCTTTTACTTTACTTATTAAACTGTCTTTATCTCAGCCCCTGAGTTCTCTCACTTTTACTCTTCTGATTCTTTCCCACATCCCAACCAGGGGGAGTGAGGTAGTGGCTGTGTGGTCCTAGTTGCCAGCTGGGGTTAAACCATGGTACTTTCCTAATTTCAACTCAAAAATGTGCAGGAGACAGGAGAGGCCAGTGTTTGCAGCTCCTGGATTTTCCTTGGCATGTTGTCTAATACGTTGTTGATTCTTCATTTAGAGTTTACAGTCCAGGACCACAGCAAAAGGTCTGTGTTTTTTTCTTGACTGGGTATGTTACCTTGGGCAGATCTTTTATATGGTGCCTCTCTGTCCTGCTGCTGAAGGATGAGAACTAGGTGCTTGGACAAATGTTAATGGTGTAGAGAAGTTAATCTAAATCATGCTGTAAAATTCTTTGGCTGAAATTGTGTGTTCACCCCACCACACCAGTTTCCTGTGAGGAGTATCATGTCTTCAAGGGCATGACTCAAACTGGTATGGTGTTCAAACTGGTATGGTACTGTGCATTTCTTGCACTGGCTGGACTACTCCATTTTTAAGGAAAGCCAGCACATTTTGGACACCAGCAGGAATAAACTTTGTTGCTGCCTTACACTGTAGCTCATCAAACCCAGCATCTTCTCCCAAGCAGTATCCCTGCTTCATTGATTTCCCCTGGGTGCCACAGGAAAGATGGGACAAGGTGCTGCCATGTGGCTCAGCTGACAAGTGGTAACATGCCGGAGGCAATGTGCTGTACAACTGAGCCATAGCTGGAGGCTCTTCCTTCCATGCAAGGAGATGAGCCACAGCTCCTTGTCCCTGGGCAAGGCATGGACTCCCAGTTTCTGCTGGACCCAGACCTGGATTCTCACTTCTTTCCTGTACACAGGCAGGAGGAGAGACTGTGGTCTCATGCTGGTTCTGGGGCTTCAGCTAACCCTACAGAATTAGGCTTGGTGTCTTGGTGATATATTGCAATTTGTAGTAAAATCCATGTAACCTAAGGCTATGCACACAGATTTTCACAGGTGATGTTAAGCACCTATTGCTTTAATCTTAGTCTATGTATTTGATTCAACAGAGGTTTTTCATAAGTGTTATTTGTTTATGAAAGCCTCCTCCACCTCCTCAAGACAGCTTCTATTTATACATAATTTTAAATCATGGAAATATTAGAAGAGATAAGAATAGTGAAAAGCTTCTTTCTGGTTTATTGTATTATTTTTTTTTTTAATATTTAGCTAGTGGCCTTCTAGGGACTCCAATTTCATCAATAAATTATTTCATCAATAACTCTTAAAAGTTTAAACATAAATCCATACTGTAGATAAATCCTGTGTAAGAGGGAATAGAGTTACAGAGAGATTTAAAGTATATTTTAAAACCAGTTGTCTTTGTTCACTTTGGTATAGGAGTCAAAAAATACCAATCTTAGGAATGTAGTTACTTGATTTAAAAGGCAGCTATGTCATTCAGATCAAATCAATTTAAATTGGTTGAGCCTTCTGTCTCTCTTTTAATTAAAAAATATCACTAGACTTCATAGGCTGATGAACATTGGCAATACACTCATTCAAGTTATTACCTTTAATAGCAATATCTTTCCTTCACAAATCGTTATTAAATGTGCCTGGGGATCTTGAGACCAACTGTGTAGCTAGAGGGAAGGATCCTGTCCTGGCTGCACGCATGCTGATCGCTGGAGGTGCCCCTTCTGCAGAACATGCTTTCTGAGCAAAGGGATATTAATACAGGAGCGGTGACAGTTGTATAGCCGTGAGTCAGCCCCATCTCAGGAGTCTAAAGCCAAAGCTGCCAGACACACTGATGCAGAGGAAAAATGAAAAATTTGCAAATTTAATATTCTAATCCAGAAGAGGAAAGTACTGTTCATGTCTGCCCTCAGGACAAGGGACTCTTCAGATTTTGTCAACTTAACTTTATTGAAAACTATAACAGTAATTTCAAGTTACAGAAGTAATTTAATTCAAGTATCAGTAAATTCACAATTAAACAAAACTTCAGATTTCGTCCATCACTTCTACATGAATACTGAGTTAAACTTTTTGAGAGCCCTTTGAAACCTTTACCTCCAGTGCTGTGCAGGTTTTTTTTCCTTTTCAAAACTGACCCTTTGCATTTAAATTGGGAAAGAGACTTATTTTTAATACACCACTCTACACTGTGACAATTTAGTGTTGAGAAAGTGATGAGAATGCTATGGGACGTTGACTTTTATTAGAGGAAAACAGCAGCCTTAAAGCCTGGACGTGTTTTTCTGGTGTACCAATTCATAAAAGTATGCTCATTCTGGCTTAGACTTCTTGAAAGCAATTGAGATAGATCATATAAATGAGGAAAAAAAAAAATGTTAGGCTCTGTTTCAGTTTTATTTCTTCTACTCTTTTCCCCTCAGTTTTGCCTGTGCCTGGGCAGGGAAGACACAAGCTCTTCAGGGAAGCTGTGGTCTCTAGTATTACAGTTTCTAACTCCATAGGGCTTAATTTTGCTGTACTACATATTTACCCCACACTTTTGAAATATTTGAAGTATATTTTCCCCTAAGATAATTCAGATCTTTTACTGGTATGGTTTATTTCAGGAAACCAACGTAAGGTGCTCATCTGAGTCTCTGACAGATACTCCTGACTGTTTTCTGGCAGGAATAGTAGATTAAGAACGCAAAGAAGACTAGGCACCATGAAATAATGATTCAAATATGATCAAACTTGATTGAATACTTCCTGCCCTAATGCCATCTTACTTGAAATAAAACATATTAAAAATCTCTACCCACTAAACAGTAGCATAAATTATTTGAGGGCTTATAACAGGAAGTGATCACCATCCCATGATCATTCTTGTGGATCTTGTGGTTCTTAGGTATGTTGACCTGTGCACACTTACTCTGTGGACATCTAAGAACTCCACTTAAACATGAATGTGGCTTGCATTGACTTAAATTAAAAAATCAGCATAAGTGCAGATTTCAGGACTGGGTTTGAGGAGTTCCATAGAAGAAAGAGTTATCAGTCTTTGCAAAGTTTCATGTCTACCCTTTCCTTTTCGAAAGAGGAGGATTCTGATGTACACTTTTCAAAAGAGATTACTAAATTAAAAGAGACATTTCCCTTGTTGTTGGAATATTGAGATTTTCCTGTTACCTGCAATCAATATTTTGAAAACCAGCGTCTTTTTTACATAGCTCCTTTGTGTATCTCTTCTGGCCTTTCACAAACAAGTTGCAAACATATAACTGTTTGTTGTCATAAGGCAGTAGGAACATGAGATACCTTTTAATTCTGGTTTTCATTAAGGTTTACAGTAAACAACAGAGAGGGGAATCTGAAGTGTTAATTCCATGATTGATTTTATAGGCCATGCAGTCACAGGAATAATTAACTTAAACAGACTTACCAGTTGAGGTCAGTAAAAATTTTTATTAGCCGCAATTAAACCAATTAACAAAAATGATTTAAATAAGTAAATTAATCATGTGTTGTCAGGTTCTGCCACCATTCTTCACATGGATTTGTGTCTTCTCCCTCAGGAAGCCCTGTTACTGTTGGACCAACTACACTGCAGCCTTACCCTGGATGGTAAAAAACAAGAGAAATAATATTTAATCACTTTTGATACACAAATGCAGGCACCTCTATGCTGTAATGCAGGTTTTCAGAAACAATCACTGCTACCTTTTATTAGGAAACTTGTGAGAAGTAATAGATTAAATAGTAGGAAAGCTTAGGAGATGCCCTAGGTAAAGCTCCACGTGTCCGTTTAATTGTATAAATTTGCAAAGAGTGATTGTGGAAGAAAGCAAAGAAAAGTGAGAAAAGCTAAAAAGGTTCAGCTCTTTTTTAAATACTAAGGACTTACTGAGCTCAGGTAAAAAAAAACCCGTGTATCAGAACAGCTCAGTTCTTTCCATCTCAGCTGCCCATGCAGTGACTCAGCAGTGCAAAGTCTAGTTGAACGCCTGTAGCTAGTAGTGTTCCCCAGGGGTCAGTACTGGCTTCAGTCTTGTTCAATATATTCATCAATGACCTCAATGAGGGGACAAAGTGAACCCTCAGCAAGTTTGCTGATGACAAAAAACTGGGAGGAGTGGCGAACACACCAGAAGTCTGTGATGCCATTCAGCGAAATCTGGACAGGCTGGAGAGTTGGGTGGAGAGGAACTTAATGAAGTTCAACAAGGGCAAGTGTAGGGTACTGCATCTGGGGAGGAATAACCCCATGCATCAGTACAGGCTAGGGCCTGACCTCCTGGAGAGCAGCTGTGTGGAAAGGGACCTGGGAGTCCTGGTGGACAACAGGATGACCATGAGGCAGCAATGTGCCCTGGTGGCCAAGGCCAATAGCATCCTAGGGTGCATCCAGAAGAGTGTGGCCGAGGGAGGTCATCCTCCCCCTCTACTCTGCCCTGGTGAGGCCACATCTGGAGCACTGTGTCCAGTTCTGGGCTCCGCAGTTCAAGAAGGACAGGGAACTGCTGGAGAGAGGGTACAGAGGAAGACTAGAAAGATCATCAAGGGAATGGAGCACCTCTCTTATGAAGAAAGGCTGAGAGACCTGGGTCTGTTTAGCATGGAGAAGAGAAGGCTGAGAGAGGATCTCATCAATGTTTATAAGTATCTAAAGGGCGGGTGTCAAGAGGATGGGGCCAGACTCTTTTCAGTGGTGCCCAGTGACAGGACAAGGGGCAACAGGCACAAATAGGAACACAGGAAATTCCATTTCAACATGAGGAAAAACTTCTTTACTGTGAAGGTACCAAAGCACTGGAACAGGCTGCCCAGAGACGTTGTGGAGTCTCCTTCTCTGGAGATATTCAAAACCCGCCTGGATGCATTCCTGTCCAGCCTGCCCTAGGTGAACCTGCTCTGGCAGGGGAGTTAGACTAGATGATCTCCGAAAGTCCCTTCCAACTCCTATCATTCTGTGATTCTGTGATAACCAGGCTTTAGTTCCCACTTGGGTATGAGGAATGGGACAGGAACTCAGCCCCGTGGTCCTCTAGTGGGAGCCAACATCCTCGTAAGCAGAATTTCTAACTACTGGTTCCAAATGCTTACATATTCATTCTTGGTTTTTAAGGTCAAAATAATTTTTGTTTAAAGTTGGGTCATTTTGCAAATGCCATGCCTGAACATGTCCCAGCACTGCAGAACTTGTAACGTGTCTCTACTCCAAAGAACTATAGTCTTGAGGGAACGAAGACCAACTTAGAGATCTTTCGCAGGTGATGCATATTGTGAAGAATGGTGTATTAATACAAAGTATTGCCTCTACATGAGCCAGTTAACATCATTACAAACACACCATGATTGCCAGGTATACTGCTTAAAGCCAGAAAAATCTTACCTAAATCATCCTCTTTTCATTACATTTCTGCTAGCTGATAGGCTATGTTGAAAAAGTTTTTTCATACCTTTGAAAAAAAGAAGTTGTAGCAGAGTTCAGAAATAGCTTATAAATAAGATACTGAAGTGCCTAGGAACTATCAAAACTGAGTTAATTAAAACAAAGTTCAGTGAGCAAAAAATTTAGTTTCGTAAAAAAAAAATTAAAATTTGAGAAATCTCTTCTTTCCATATGGTTTGACATATCCTCTATCCAGGCTTACTCAAAATGTGTCAAGAATTACTATTGTGGGCATATTATACAACTTGGCTGTTATGTGTTTAACCTTAGGAGAAGACAGGAAGACTCTCTGGAGATGAAAAGTGAACAAGAGCTTTACATTCTTTTGAGGTGGATCAACCACAAGTCACAAGACATCTGAGAATATTCACACACAAACACACATACTTTGAAAAGTCCAACCGCCATTAGTTCGAAAATACCACGATGAGGACTGACTTCCTTGCGTAGTGGCTGCTTTTGGAAAATGTCTGGCCCTTTGGTTGTGGTGAGGTAGACAGGAACCCATCTGTACCACTCAGGATCCTCACTGTGCTGAACTACAAAGAATTGTGATTTACCTCTCTACTTTCTTGAAGACATCTGTACCACACCCCGGTGTGTGCAATAAAGATATCCTCAGCTTTCGCTGCATCTTGTCCCAGGTTCTCACCAGCAAAGACGGTTAAACATAGTATGACATTTCACAGAAGCGTGGTGCAGTTCTTCCTAAACTTATAACATGCTGTCCGCTGAAAGGAGGAACTTCCCACACCTACCACAAAATCCACTGACAGGAATTCTTTTTGAGGATATTTGTACCACCTCCTCCACCCTCTTCTTGTCTTCAGACGTGGTGGAGAAAAGGCTAGACTTGTCTGCTTCATCCTGCATCCCAGCATCTACACTCACTCCAAGGAGTCTGAGACACCTTAATTAAACTTACATAAGTGTCTTCAAGTTAGTTTTACCGAAGGTTCCCGGTCTCTCAGTTGTGTCTGCAGTACAGCACAAATAAACCCGACATCATCCGGGTCCTGTTCAAGCTGTAGTTCTCTGGATACACTTAGAAGCCTGCCACATGAGTCGGTGTCGAACTTTCCTAACATGGATTGTAACTCAAAGTATGCCGAGCTCCACACTGCTGCAATACCAGCTCTTTGCAGAAGAACTAGCTAATTCAAAACTTGCTTGGATAAAACTGCATCGCAGTTACTTCTGTGAAATTCTTGAGTTATGGATAACCAGCTTTGGTAAGATTTTCCTGTGACTGCAAGATAGGCATACTTTGACACGACAGTGTCCTGCCTCTTTCTGATCCACATAATCTGTCTCAGTCTAATACTATTTTTAATCTTTCATCCCCACAAAAATGCATAGTGACAAAATTAAGTAGAGTCTTGCTAATGAGACTACAAAAAGACCATCACCTTGGTTTTAATGTTTTTTTTTATATTTCTTTGGATATAGTATATATCTAATAATTAAAATATGAACAATGATGTATATTTATTTGCCAATAGATTCTCATAGACTCGTGATTGTCTTCTAACACTACAAGAATCCTGCCCTCAGACCCAAGTGAGTAAAAACCCTGCAAGCCATCTTTTCCACCGCATCCACCTCAGAGCCACATGTGAAAGTCAAGGCTTCAGCACTACTTTAGCTCTGCCTATTTATGGGGAAACAAAACTGGCATACTGTAGTTTCAATTGTTGAACAAAGGGGCTAAGCATAAACTGCATGTATGGTGTGTGGTCTGGTATAGTGAGGATCAACATTCATTTTAGATTTTTTGCATTCTCCTGTTTATTACTCTTCTGCCATGCTAAGGTATGTTGTGTTAGTTTTAGCGCCTGCTTTAATGTGGCAAATGAAGAAGTTCTGGATAGATTACGTATTGAGAAATGGTTGTGTGTCTGAATGGGTGTGACAAGTGCATAAAAAGCTTGAAGAAGGATTTGTGTATACCAGTTTAACGGCCTATATTTTCGATTAGATTAAGCTCTGAAATTTGACCCATTGACCCGAAGTGTTGATGACTCTGGAGAATGCATGTCAGTAACTTATTCAGTGTATACTGCAGATAAATGTATGGAGAAAGAACTCATAAATAAAGTTATATTGCAGTATTCACAGATCTGTTGCCATAGCACCAGCATTAAAGCAATTTTCTTATCCAACCAATGGCTGTTATAGGAAAATTTTAGTCTGTGACTGGTGCACTTGAATGAAAAGTTATTTTTAACTTCTCAGACCATGGATTTTCTTCTGGTTTACCAATTAAAATGTTAATTACCTAAGGCTTTGAGGATATTTTATTTAATGCTAACATTTCATAGTATGTTATCCCCAGAGAAGTCTGAAAACTATTGTTAAAATCTTAATACTAAATTTCAGAAAATTCACTCACTATTCTAATTATCTATTTTGCATATTCTGTTTTATCTCAGTATTACATAGGCATACAATTACAGCCTTTTTCTTTAGGTGATTACGATATGTAAGCTGTTGCCTTTTAACACTGATGTACAATTAACTTGTTTTTCTACTTTAAAGGAGCTGTCCCACAGAGCTGCTCTCTGTGGTTTAGAGTTTCTTAATGCCTTTGAAATTATCAGTCCATTTTAAACCGTAAACTGAAGACTGGTTAAGCCATTGGTCAAGGCAATTTGTAAACCACTCACAGCTTGAAAGTTGTGTGAAGAGCAGGCACCAGAGACCCTGACCTAACATGTTTGACTAAGAGTTTGGCAGCAGTTGATTGGTTGTGCTTAGGCCCCAACACTTAATTAAGAAACTAAAATTTATGTTCTCTGGATAGTATAAATTTCTGTTGAAACTCAGTTTTTAATATTTTTACCTTCTGCATCTTGTTGTCATCCTCCTCTTTGGACGAAGCTGTTCAACTGTAATTCAATTTCTGTAACATACAAGTCTTCCTTGTCTGAGAATTTTGTCTATTTAAAGAAAGAAGTACCAAAGGGATATATTATTCCAGCAAGTCACTCTTTCTAAACCATTACATGTGCTATAGTACCTCACAGTTCTCTGTATATTATCATCCATCCCATGTTTTATGCCTGTTATGGTAATGACTAAGTGGTTATTAATTATTATGACACTTCATTTCTCTAAGAAGTGCCTAAAATATAAATATAGTGATTCTGAAGGAGCCGTCTCTTGAGAACAGCCTCTAATAGCTACAACTGACAATATCCTGTGATATGTCAACGGAATTTTGTGCTACACAAAACAATTATCCAAGAAACATGCAATGAAATTGTAATTTTGCAGCAGAGTCAAACTAAAGTATTGTAAGCACAATGTTCACTAGCAGTATAAAGCATGTGTATGGCTTGCTAGATCTCTCAGCCATGGGCTGTTTCTATTGTCAGCCGTACAAGATTTTATTTCTGGGTCTTTTGTTTCCACCTGCTATTTCAATGCCCACACAATAGTTGAAAGTATTAAGGCACCTGCTTAACCTGCGGGATGTTTTTAAGTGAAAATTTTGAAAAGCAAACTTGTTTCCTTTCAATAACCTTCTGTACAGGTGCTTGTTAAACATCATGTTATCCATTATGCAGGCATACTTTTCTATGTCTATTTAGATTATAAACTAATGGGGTTGGGGGTTACTTCATGTAATTCTTATAATGCAGATTTTGAAGGTTTGAAAATGTAATCAGTTGAGAAAGCACCTATCTGGTTCTTTATACTGGGATTTCAACTAATGTTATTCAGTGTCACTAAAGAGATGAAAAACAGCTGTGCAGGACTTTTTCAGCTTCTTGCATCAAGTAGAATACAGGAAGAGAAGGAAAGAGAGGATAATTTAAACAGAGAAAGATGTCTGTAAATATGATGCTCTATATTTAAGTAGTTATTGACGTGCGGAAATCAGACTCCACAACCCCAAGGTTGTAAAGTAGGTATGCTTTATTCAGCGCTGGGCAGCACGGGGGGTCATCCCACCAAATTCGTGCGCGCCTAACGCGGCAGCTCGTATCATATTTATACAGCAAAGTGTTACATATTCATAAAGTTTCGCAATACGCCTATACATATTAACTATCTATTCCCGCTTCGTATGCAAATGAGCCATTTCCGTGGTCTCCTCCCCGCCGAGCATGCGCGGTTTCTTCTGGTGGTGGTCGTTGAGGGTCGAGAGGATGAAGGCAAACCCTCTCTTCTTCATCACCACAAGTGACTCTTTATTCGTGTGTAAGCTCAGTCTCTCTTTTATCAGACTCCGCAACCGCAAGGTCAGTTCCAGCAAGTTTCTTTAGCAAGGCCGGCCATGGCTGTTCTGTTCTGCCGGCCATGGCTGTTCTGTTCTTCTCTGCTATTTCCTGATAAAACGTCTTACACGATGGCCAAGGTTATAGATATGGGTTAAGCAATGCAATGGCTACAATGTTATATGTTTTGCGTCAAGCATGTTCCCTCCTGCTATTAGCCCTTAAATGTTAGTTCTCTCTATCATTATCACTATTACTAAAGTTACCGTTTGAATATGTAACATGACTTAAATATGCCTCTGGAATGTACTTTTAAGAGAGTTTATACAAAACTGCTGTACTATTTTTATGTTAATACAATACTTGAAATTTAAGACTCTTATTAATCAGTAAAAAATGTAACTTTCCCTTGAAAGCTATCTGCAAGTGAAACTCTACTTGCCTGGGCATACTTTCATTATCTACTTTACTCCTATCTACGCTAGAAAGGTTGGTCTAATGTAGGTATTTAAAAGGGGGATGGAATATTGTACTGAATAGCTGTGCTATGTTACGATTTCCTTTGGATGCAATTATACGAGGATAGAGGTGCTTCTTCAACTGCTAGCAGAAATTATTTATTTTGATGTAACCAAAAGGAAGATAAACTATAAAGGTATAACTGGATAATATGTAGCTCTGTAGTGGCAGCGAAGAGCACAGAAAAAGAAAACAATTGTATAATTTGAACTATACTAATACATTTGTTTTTCTAGAACAGACTGTACTCATCGCTTTCTCTCTCAGCTTGGTACAATGCAGATCTTGCTGCTTTAGGACTAAATCTGGGGCTATTTTTCTGACACAATTTTAGGGATGTATGCAGTCTTTTATCTCATATTTCTTGCTAAAGACAAATGTATTCAGCAATACTGAAATGTACAGAATGCATATTATATAGAAACTAGAACTTTCCAACATATATTACATTTTATAATTCATAACCTTTCACTTAGAAGACACAGATGAAACAGTTTTTTATTTGATTTTAAAAGTGAAAAATAAACTTGTCTTTAACCTTGAATTAAAATATATTTCTGCTTATTCTGAATTGACAGGTCCCTGTCCTTGTCCCCACTGCACAACTGAACCATTATCTGTCCAGCAATGCAAGTCTTATGTTGTCAGTGAAGCCTTTGGATGTTAGCACTACCACAAAGAAAGCAGCTCTCATGATACATATTCTGGTTGAAGGCTGAACCAGAACTTGAGTAATATACTTTGCTCAGCTTCTCTTGTCGTCTGCGACTCATTAATCCTTCCTTCCTCCTCTTTCTGCTCACTCCATTTTCCTAATTTCACCTCCTCTTCCCCATTACCATTTTCACCTTTGCCCCTCAGCATTTCACTGCTCATTTACACACGTTGCTTTGCATTTAACACATAATGTGTAAAGATAACTGTCAGCAGAAACTGTGAATGCCCAGTCTAAAACTTACTGGATGTGAAAAGCCCTGAAAGACCTTTGGGTCAGGACTCTGTGAAAGAATAGTACTAAAACAGCTCCTGCATAAATTATTTTCATAGCAGTCTGTAGAAGAACCTCTGCTTCCAAAATAGCCAAGTTAACAAAGAAAATCTACTGAAGAGGAAGTCTTCATGTTGGCAATCTTCTGACAACTTCTAGAAGTTCACCAGACATTTTAATATTTTGGTTTGTTTTTATGCATTTTAGTTACTGATAAACTGTAAGTTGTTCTGTTGCAGAACCATTAACGAATTACTAGGTTACAGCTGCAAACAACCCCACAAATTTCTCCTTAACCTCAGAGGCCAATTCATGAACATGCTTCATTTCAAATGTTCAAAAAGTGAAAGCAGAAATAAAATGCTATCACCTCTTGTTCTGCAGATATATGAGTTATATGTCACTGGGACTGTGGAGAATGCAGAAGGGATGCCTGGCCTACATCGTTCTCTGATCACATCCTACCAGTGCAGAGTTGCCATGTTGCAACTCCAGGCTTTTTTTTTTTTTTCCTGTAGAATTTAATGCCTTCTCTTGGTGTGATTTTTCCCTTAAATCCTGGAGGTGTTACCTATCTCTGTCTCAGCAATATTACTTCTCCTTTCAGTTTTGCCTTGCTCATTTTACATGGCTCTGCCCCGTGAAATTTCTCAAGGTTCTTTCAACTATTTATTAATGTCCTCTGGAGCGTGAGCCACGGCTACCCAGCAGTGTTGTGTCGCCAGCAGCTGAGATGAGGCTCGGGGAGATGGCAGAGAACTGGGACCCACACAGGTCAGATGCTGCGGAGGATGCAGGATACTGGAAACATAACCAGGCCTCAGAAGAGCAGGCATCAGGAATAGGGAAAATAAATGAAAGATATTGTTCAGGAATGGAAAGTAGTGTTAAGCTTTCTCCATGCTCCTTTTTCCTCAAGCCACTTAATGATTCTATACTTCTTGTATTAATCCACTGGTTATGAAGATTGGTTTGCTCAGAACTTAAGAAACCAGTCCATGCTGGGTTTCTACAGCTGAATATCATTCATGTTATAAGAAAAGTTGTCTGTAGACTCCACCACAAACCTCTTGGCTCAGTTACACTGCAGCTACAGTATTTGTATAGGACCTAGCAAAATGGAAGTGAGATCTGTGTGTTTCTGGGAATCACAACACAATAAATGAGCAATTCAACCAACTTGAAACTTTTTGAAAAAGTATAAAAACCGTCACTTTTAAAGAGAAAAGAATATCTGAATTAGAGGTTTGACAATAGACATTTTGGTAGTACATTCTACCTTAATACACTGTAATCATACACTATTTTCAATGATAAAACACAGCTTGAAAGTGTCATTATGTAAAAAGTAATGAACTTTTTTCAGTTTATTGTTTATCAACTTAGATTACCTAATTTAGTAATGCAGAAAAAGAAACTTAATATTTATGACACAGTTAGGTCTAATGTCCAGAATTTGCTTTATAAACTTGGACAACTTGGATCATGACTAGCACATCAATCATCTTTGATTTTAGAGCTCAAACGTGTTTCACAACTACATAGAAACTCTGCACAAACCACCACATCAGAAGTTCTGCAGCAAACTGGAGTTTTTAACATCGTTTCCTCTGCTGAGTAAGTCATTTCTACTAAGGGGTTTTTCTTTTTCTACGAAAACAGAGAAGAACAGAGAAGAACCTAAATGGGAGGAAGAATACAATCGAAGTTTAGCAATAAATTGTAGGCAGAATAAATACAATCAGCATTTTTTTCTTTTCTATTTTGCTGGTCATCTGCATGTGCATAAGGGATCAAAGTACTTTTTTGGGACACATCACTCGACAGTTCTTGCCTCCAAACACAGCTCCCTCTTTTATGGAAGTTGCCAGCCGCACTGAATAATGCACATATTAATTCAAAAGGCTGACCAGATTCCTGGGAAGGTTGCGTTAGGTCTGCTAATTTTTTGGTTTGTCATTCTGTGTATTTGCTGGGTATAGTCTGCCATCTGCCAAATGTCATTCAGAGATTGCTGCATTTTAGTAGTGCATGAAATTTCATTTGTCTCTAGTTCGTATTAGCCTACTGTTTTTTCAAAATTATTGGGATTTCTTGAAGATGAAAAGCATCGTGTTAGTGATAGTCTCTTTTATTCATCTGAAATACCAGGACTCCTGAGTCTAGTTATCTAGCCCATTTGACTACATCTCTGTTTAAAACTGATTTCTTCTCAATTGCCTCAATAAAAGATTTCTAGCATAATTTACTGAAAATGGCACCTGACAGTCTGTGATATTTGATATAACACAACCAATTCTATCTCCTAGCTTTGTAGTCTCTTGTCATGAGGGATGAGTGTTCTCTAAACCCAACATTTAACATGTGTGGTCCTAAGGCTTACAGTTCCCCCGGCTCAAACAACTACTGTTCCAGTACATGGCCCACTATTTCAGTACTCACATCGTAAGGACAAATGTTTGCTAAACTTTACTAGTCTTGTGTGGGTTTAAATGTAGTGGAACAGATGCAATTCTGCTGCACTGGTGCACTTGGTCATGGCCAAGAGGATTGCTTCTGCACATCTCTGTTTCTATAAGAGATTCATCACTGGAACGGACTACATGACAAGGTACTTAAATCTGGAAAGCCTGATGGAAGGGGAAAGGCAATGTGTTTCAGTGATGTGAAAGTTAAAAGAACAGATCTGATGATATTCTGTAAATACCCACACAAGGGGAATGCTTCTCTTGGTGGAGCTGTCTAATCTAACAGATGAGGCTGGATAGTGACCAGAAAGAAATCACGCATTTTGAAAAAGGAGTAATGAATCATTGACACAACATGCCTTGGGAGGGCGGAAAGCTAGGGTTCCTCAAAAAATAAAGGACTGAATGAATAATATTTTTTTCTCAAAAATAATTAAATCTAAATTAAAAAAATCTAGTTTTAAAGTAAAAAATTCGAAGTCTGAAGCAGGATCTTATTTATCTTACAGTTAGAAATACATCAACTTAATTTGTAGCGTCTAGGTAGCAGTTAAAATGATGCTTACTGGCCATTTTCTTTTCTTTTAACTTTATCCTCACCCCTGAGTGAAAAAGTCATCTGTATTCTGGTTAATGTGATACACTCCCATCACAAGAAGCACATTTTGCACCAGATTTTGTTTATCTTTCCAAAAGATATGCCTTAGTACAAATACAAATTATAAAGCTGATGTAGTAAAACCCAGGGACATCTTTGGAAGGATGTTGCATTGACTCAGCCAGTTGGTCAAGTCTGGCCTGAAAACATAGGGGCTCCTGGTTGGCTTTTTGTCTCTCCTCTGTGAAACCAAGCATTGCATGGCACTGAGCAGAAATGTCATCCTTCAATGAACAGTTTAGATATTTCATATCCTTATTATCCTCTCAATTCTCTCTCTATCACTGAAAACATTGATATATCCCTATTATTACATACATACTCACAGTTTATTTATCAAACTGAATGTATCTGTTATATCGAGTTAGAAATGCAACATCTGAGACGAATGACAATATCTGATGTGGTATTTCAATATCAAACATCAAACAAAAGTCCTAAATGCTCATCTAATTTGTGTATCCCAAGAAATTACACAAGCATTTTGCCTTCAAACAATTGTTGCTTTATGTGTTCTAAGGAATTCAGTTTTTATTGTTATTTTTCTAATTTCTGACACATCATTTGTTCCCTCTAAACCACTGTTTCAAACCTGCCTCTGAAGTAGTGAAAATTGTTCACTCCAACAATGAGAGAGCATTATAATTGATTTTTGTTATCTAAGTCTTGTTTTGTGTCAAAACGATAAGCCTGCTTTTGTGATCTCATTGAAACTTCATTTATCATAGCTTTGCAGTAACAGATGGGAAAGCTGGAAGTGACAAGAGCATGCAATTGTAATCCCTTGTGCTTGAGACGGGACAGAGAAAAGATTCTTTTTTGTTTTCAAGTTAGAAAATAGTAAATAATTAGCATATAGAATTCTAATCTGTCTAAAACATTTAAATATATTTGTGCACTGCCAGGATTGGTGGCAACTATTTCTATAAATGCCATTGAATGTACAAGTAGTGTGACACATGGCATTTTGTGGCACGGCTGAGAAGATGATAAAATGTCTGCTTGAGTTCCTCCGCCCCTCACCTCCCATACTGGAACAAATAAGCAGCAATTTTGTAGGTTTTATTGATGTAGATATTGATTCCACTGAAAATTTCAGTAACAGAATCAATTCAGGTCAGATCAATGGTGAAGATCACTAGAGTAGCTTTTAGGTATTAATCACATTATCTGCTTTACCTCTATAACAAGCTGTCAGGGTCCAACACACTGCTTCTCAATTGTAGGGAAATCTTTTTAAAAAAAAATCGATGTAGTAGCTGTGTATTTTCTTAATGTAATTTTTTTAATTTACTAATTTATTTCATCTATCCTACAACAGGTATAGATGGAGCATGCACAACCTTCTGTTCTGTTCTGTTCTGTGCTATGCTATGCTATGCTATGCTATGCTATGCTATGCTATGCTATGCTATTCTAACCTTGCTTTTAAAATTCTTTTTCGGGTGCATTGGATTTAATCCCAGAGATCCACTTCCTCCTCAGATGTATTTCTGGTTAGAAAGAACAAATGCTGCCTACTAGCTTTTTTCTCTAAGAAACTGTATCAACAAGCCACTAATGCTTTTGTCTATAACTATTTGCTCATGGGAAATAAACTGCACTTTTGTAACACACATCTCATGCAACATTCTACAAAAATATCGGAGCTTTGGACCACCTGTGTGGCTACAATGCAAACGCAAAGAGGGGTTAAAGAGAGAACACTATATGAGCCACAGCCGTTGCATATCGTGTGTGGGTGGCAACCTGAGACCAGAACCAGGTTTGACATCTGCACATAGGGATAGAAACCTGACAAAAGAACAAGCAGCAGAAGAGCAGAGGTTAAGACAGCCAGGCTGCATACTCTGTGACACACATCTGTTTTTTTCTGGAAGAGGTCCCATTACTTTCAGGGCAGGATTACACATTACATGTCCCGCGAGCACCTGCAAATGAATAAAAAGAAAAAATCCCCAAAATAGTAAAATAGCACAGGAGTATTGAGTCTTTGATTTTATTTTTTTTTATAAATGAGGTATCATCTATATCTATTAAGTAATAAATGATTTCCCACCCATAATGAAGGCCCAGTGATAGCATGACAATTCATGGAATACTATATATAAAGTACTCATGTACATAGAGTAAACATAGTATTCATATTATGACATACATATATATGTGTGTGTATTTACAGACCATGCTATAAACTATGTATAGTTATAGTATTCATTGTATATAACGAATCATACTATTGATATAGTGTATTATGCAGTTCCAAGCCATGTAGTAAATTGGCACTCACAGGGAAGGGTACTACTCACAGAGAGCGACTTGCTATCAGCCAGGGTCTTTGCTTCCCAATGGCTGGATTTCGCTTGAAGTCTCTTCCATTTCTTACACCAGATTTGCTGTCAGGGCTGTGCCCAGGAGAGCCCTCCTCCTGCAGCAGGTCCTGCTGACTTCCGTGGCAGAGAGCCATCCCCCGCACAGGGCTCAGCGCGGGGCGAGCATTTGGAGGAGCTTGCTGACAGAAAGGACAGGTTCGGTACTCAGTAGACATTGTTTTCTCCTTCGTCATCATCCACTTGCTTTCGGACCTGAGCTGATTCTTTACTTTTTAATAGTCCCTTGCTCTGTTGTTTTTCTTAAATTCTAGACAGATCATCTCATTGGGATTCTTTTATTTATTCTGAAAGATCTTGGAAGAAATTCAAAATCCTCTTTATTGTATCTGTACTCTCCATGCCAAGCTGTCCCCTGGCATCCAATGCCAGCCTTTCACAAATGGACTTCATTGCCCTATTTTTGCTACTCCCGATGGTCCACAAATAAGCAAGAGTAGGCTCATAGGTGTAGCAGTAAACAGGCATCTTATTCTCATCATGCAAACAAACATAGCTGTTGTCTGTATAACTACTTATCAAAAAATGACGTTCTCCCTTTCCAAGTAAATTCAATGCCAAGAAGGACGTATGTGTTATTTGACACCGTGGCTCAAAGGACTTTGCTCCAAGAAATCTACAGACTATGACAAGACAATGAGAGATTGGAAATATCTGCCCAGTCAAGAGACCATATTGCAAATTCACTGGTGATGCGAGTGTGTGTAACTAGCTGGGTAAGTCTCTCCCCCTCCCCATCCAAAACAACAGCAGAAGAGAACAGAGAGGCTGGAAGATTCGGGGGGGGGGGGGAAGAAAAAAAAAAAGGAAAAAAAAAAGAGAGAGAGGATTTCTATTCTTTATATTATGGATGGTTTGATCATAGAGGAGAAAATATGAATGTGGGAAAAAGAAAAGAGAGTACCACTCTAAAGTCCGTTCCTCAACACTGATCAAACATTACACTCTGACATTAAGAAGTATTCAATAACCTGTGTTTTACCCTCCTGTACCCCGTCTACACACTCTGTCTACATCTATGCAAATTGAATGCAGGTGTTTGATACTATGGCAGAAGCTATTATCAGTAAAAAGGTTTTACTCACATAATAAATCAGAATGCAATTATCTCTTTATCATTTAGAAAAGAGACTATTTGAAGTGATTTTTATATTCTCGACATGTCATAGCTGTCAACCAAAACACTGCTTCTACATGATGTATGTATTGTACCCCTTCCTTCACTAATATTTGGTCAAGGCTGAGCACATTTGAGTAAATGTGTGCAATACCCTTCTCCTATTCTCCATAGAGAGAACTGGAATGAGCAAAATGAGTGGAGCCTTGTTTTTTCTTCTTTTAAGGTTTGGGGGATGCACTAGGTTTGGATGGTTATCAGTCAGCTTCCCAGTAAAGACAAGAATGCAGGAGAAATCAGCACAGGCTAAACATTTATCTGCATTATTAATTCCTCCCAAGACCTTATTTTCAAGCAGGGAGCAGACACAATACTGTTTGTCTTGGGTAAACAACTGCAGGATAAATATGAGTGGGAGCTTATACACAGCCCTGTCCTGCCTCTGCTCAGCCTGGCCACGTTAAACACATCAGAAACTGCTGGCACAGGATCCCATGCTAGAATTTAAATCACAGGCACAAGGTACAGCCCATTCTGCTGGGCTGCGGGAACTGGGAAACACTGTCTTGATCTAGACCTTACAAACATGCTGTGGATGTAAAATGAGTTACAGCTGCAGATTTATGAGACAGGGACTGAGGCCACCCCCTTCTTCTGTTAACAGTAAGGTTCTTACTGCCTGCTGCTGCATCCCAAGGTGCAGCTGCACCACTGATGCTCTGCGAGAGGGCTGTCAGCACTTGGCTTCCACAAAGGATCCTTCACCCCTGCCAATGGTGCCAGAAAAACACCTTCCTAATGACAGCTGAAAAGGAAAAGGTGATGGATTTCACAATGAACATTATGTGTGACAAGAGATGTTATTTGATAGGTTTCTGGTGACTGCACATCAGTGTGTCATAAAGCTAAATTCTGCTTTTAAAAAGAATGTTGTAAAGTAACCAAAACAAGTGTCTATTTTTTTTCTTTTTTTTTTTTTAAATTATTGATTTTAAGTGTACAGTGAAGGGGAAGAAATAACGTTTATTCTCTTGCCCCTATTAAACAGACCAATCAAAATTTTCTGTACTTCACAGGAGAGCCAGTATATAAAGCCTACCTGAAGATAAGAAAAATGTAGTCAAGATACTTCCCAGCTTTTATGTTACACCATATATCCTTTAGGAAGTGGATAAGCATTAAATTAACAGATGGGGAAACTGAGGCAAACACCCATACTCAGCCTCACCCACAACATAACAGTGCTCTTATCCAGCATCTACCACTGCCTTAGCTGTTACTACACTCCCCTCCAATTCCTCACCGAAATGCCTCTGTAACCGGCATGCTCTGGACCGCATGTCCCTTACTGAAACACTCCCCACAAAACCTCAATGATCCAAAGAGCATGTTGCACTATAGATGCTATATTTGGAAATAGCTACATTCAATAACCTTAGCAGGGAAACATTTTTTTCTCTTGTCTGTCTGGTACCCTGGGGGGCTGCCAGAGGACAGGCACAAGGTCGTACACGATTTTTTCTTTACACCCTATAGCAAAATTGTTGGAAGGGGAGGTAGGGATGATTTAACCTTCCATCAGACCAGCAGGAACACGGCATTAGCTGCTGGCTCCACTCTCCAGCAGCAGCACTTGCTAAGGTAATGCAGACAGATACCAAAGGCAGTGGCAGGCGAAAGTGATTCCCAGCACTGCCAGATTATAGATAAAGACAGAAGGAAATAATATAGGGGAGTTTACACACAAATATTTAAAATCAGGGCAGTCGTTTTTCTCCTGGGCAGATGGCAGTCCATGTCTCTGCAGGGAAACCTGGCAGCTCCTCTCACTTTTGTTCTCCTTCTTACCTTTCTGCAAACACCCTTCCATTACTGCATAGAGTAGCAGGAACAGAGAGCTAAATGCTTGGCTGAATGTAACACAGCATAACAGAGACAAAAGAGGATTTATTCAAACCCTGGCTCTCACAAGACCCCCCGCCTCCCTTTACAGTCGGGCAGCTGGTCTGATGCTCTTCTGCCTCACACTTGGGAGACCTTGTTCTTACCCACCTTCATCATAACTTGCAGAGATCTGGTGTCTCTCCTAATCTTAATTATAGCCACATCTGCCTTCAATATCCATTAACTAGACTCTGACATTTCCAAAGTAAAGTTCTCACATCTGTTTTAATAATCCAGCCATATTCTGCTTGAAATGGAGGGGAACCCTCCTTGTCACACCCAGTACCAAGAATGATCAATAGCCTAACAGGAATGGAAATGCAGACTGCATTCGCCTTTCTTTAAGGTACGAGAATAATGAGCTCAGCTGTTCAGACAGTGGAACAGCAGCTTCAGCTGCCCTGTGTATTTCACAGACTACATCAATGTACTTTGTCATAACAGCTGTCATCAACCTATCCATCACCAGTCAATCACTGTGCCACTTTGGTAGAAGCCATGCTAATTTGTTATACTATGGACCACTAACTGGGAGTCTCCTGTGATGCTGAGACTATCACACCCCTGGCACACCAGAGCCCAGGACTGCACTGCAGCTTGTCAGAAAAAAAGTAAAATATAATTGTATCACAGAAGTATGTCATCTCAGAAAAGGCTCTCCCACCCTTCATGGAATGAGTTTACCTTCTCCTTCACTTTATCCATATTTCTTGGCAGTGGCCCTAAAGCAGCATGGTTTTTTTGGTCTCAGCTCTCGCACAGCCATTCAGTGTACAATGTCTGTAACCATACAGAAGAAGCCAAGGTTGTGCAGCAGGTTTGGTCAGGCAATCTCAGAGGGGTTAAGAATATTCTTTCAAGACTGGACTCAGCCTCCCGTCTTTCCTCACTCACTTTCCCATCACTTCCCCTAGGACCTATTTCCAGGCCCACATCTCACTCAAATGAGGAGATGCAGAAAGTTTGTCGCAAAATATTTGTGTCCAGATTCAAGGCAAAAAAAAAAAAAAAAAAAAAAGCAGTCCCAGAGATGCATATTTCTCATTGCAGTTCCAGGAAGGTGTCTGTCTTTGCCCTTTTGAAAAAGACATTTTCTATCTGGACTACACAATAGTTACGGTGGATTAAAACAGGAAATAAATTCTTCATTTCACAGCCATGTAGAAGAGGAGCTTTCATTTTCTCAGAACAGGCAGGAAAAGTGGTATTCTCCAAGCTTAAAAAGTCTAGTGAAATGTAAAAGGAAGGAAAAGCTTGAGCTCTGCAGTCCGGAAAAGACCAGCAAAGTAGCACAGCTCAAAGAAATGACAGACTTCGTAAAAGTGCATTTCAAACTCTGTGTTGTAGATGTCATCTTTTTTGGATCAACACTGCTTTTTTAGAATAACTTGGAGAGGTACCACTGTCTTTGTTCTCATTGCTGGACTCTGCCCATTAGCCCAGAGCAAAGACCACTCACTCCTGACATACCAAAGAGAAGAGCAGCCCAGACTTTCCTTAGCACCTTTATTTTACTTCTTTTGCATGAATGTTAAATAGCAAAATTTCTCTCTCTGGGGAGACCTTATAGTGGCCTTCCAGTATACAAAGAGGGCCTACAAGAAAGCTGGAGAGGGACCTTTAACAATGTAGTGTAGTGACAGGATGAGGGGTGATGGCTTCAAACCAGAAGAGGGGAGATTTAGATTAGATATCAGGAAAAATTTTTCACTTTGAGGGTGGTGAGGCACTGGCCCAGGTTGCTCAGGGAAGTTGTGGAAGCCCCATCCCTGAAAGGGTTCAGAACCAGGATGGAAGGGGCTTTGAGTAACCTGATGTAGTGGAAGGTGTCCCTACCCATGATGGGGGTTGGAACTAGATGATCCTTAAGGTCCTTTCCAACTCTAACCACTCAATGATTCTATGATTCTATGAAAATATACTTCAAAGGGCTCTTGAAGGCATAGACTCGGATGTGGTACAATAGGAACTTCATGTGTTCTTGACTACTCAATTAGAACACTAAGGGTGTAGATATCTGTATATAACAGTAGGAAATATACCTCATGATTCCTCTCCACGCTGTATGGAGTTACAAACTAACTGCTCAGGTAATCTCAGGAAACTCATCAAGATACCTTAATGATCCCACATTTCTGCTTCTAAGTGTGTTTGTTTCACAGATCTGTTGAAAGAAACAGTGCAAAATGCAGTGTTATTAACAATTGCTACTTATATGTCATTTCTACAGCTTGCTTTTTGCGTGCTTCTTACTCACAACCCAAACCAGCACCAGTTTCAAGTTGAAAAAAAAATATGGAAAAATGATAGAAAGAGCATAGCTAAAATTGCTCAGGGTCTTTTAACACGCTAATGCATCATATCTAAAGAAGTGCTCACAGATTTAATGACACAGAGTCTACAACAAAGGATTATCTGAATTTCTTTCAACAGACATTACTTTTTCATTTGATTTATGTCTTGTCATGTGAAAAGCAGTGTTCATAATCCATCTGATCAGGTGGAGTTCCTTTGAATGTTATGATCAATAAAATGGACTTAAGCTTAAGCAACTTTGATAAGGCTCCCACAGCATGTTAGGCTATTGTTTGATTGTGGTTGTAATGTCTGGAAAGCCTCATGTTGATTTAGCTGTTGAAGAAAAAATTGTCTTTTAGATACTCCTATGGGTAGAGCTTAGGTGGCATGAGTTTTTTGATGGCTTTATTAAGAGACTGACTGGAATGCAATACAAACTGCGCTGTCAGGAACGTCAAACACCCTCCGTCTAATATGCTCTAATTTAGCTTTTCCAGAGAGAAGTCAGAATGACAGAAAAATGGATTTTATTTTCTGCACCAAGTCAATTAGCTTGAGGCAATGAGAGTAAATCATGCTGGTCCCACCTTGCACCATCCAAAAGGATTTTTCCATTATATTTCACAAAGATTGTCTTGAAAAGAGCTATCAGGTTGGCAGCTGAAATGCCAGTTGTAGCTCCGAGATTTGATAAACAGTATTTGCCAGAGAGCAGGAAATTACTGTTTAACCTTCTCTCTGGGATCATCTATGAGGGGTCAATTGTCCACCAATCTTGTTATTTTCAGGATAGCGAGAAACTAAAAGGATTCTGTGTATAGAGGCTTTTTGCAATTACTGGGGAAGAGGAGAGAGACACAAGTCACCTGGCATGACATCATGAGTACGATGGCAAAAGGTACTCAGACTACTAAAACTGTTGTTTCTCCCTAAACTATGAAGATCTTTCAATTACCATGGGGGAAAAGGGGCAAGAAATCCTTCCCCTCGTTCTGTTTTCATGCAAGATATTGGTAAAACTTGTACATTTGGCATTCAATTCAAAACAATATTTTGAAGTGAATAGAGTATTTTGATGAAAATTCTTGAACTGAGATGAGCTGCTTTGCTGATGCCAGAACATTTCATGGAGATATATTATTTTTGGTAACATAGTTGGCATTGAAAGTGATTTTTCGGTCCCTGGATTCCTTTGTTTCTAATAACAGAGAAAGACAGGGTCTGGGGGAAGGGAAGGAAGAAATAAAAACCCAAACTTATCAATTCAAAAAAATCCATCTTGACACAGTTCTGTTCTGCATGGTGAAGCCTTCAAAGAATTGGGGAGAGAGGTGGAAAAAGAAGTATTTAGGACTTTCTATTCAATAAAACCTGGTCTTATAATGTCTAGGTTTATTGGACAGATACACTTTGGTGATGGATTTTTCAAGAGGTCACATTCAAAAGAATTTATCAATCAATTATGATGGCAAAGGTGGTATCTTCATTAGGCCCCTAAACTTTGGCTTTCCAGCTGACTTTTACCAAAAGCAGGAGTCATACAGTTTTATACTTTTGTTTTGTGGGGAGGGAGTAATAGCAATATGTCAGACATAAGGAATTTATATACAACTGCTCTTTCAATAAATTCTTTATTTCTTAGACGTAAATGTGAATGAACATTGGATATAAATGTTGACCTTCATGCTACAGTTATTTATAGAGTTGGCTTTTCACCATATCAGGTGTTGAGGGAATGAAATCACTCTGTCATGCTTGAACCTAACATCATTCAGGTAACCGCAGTAGGAATTTTTATCTGAATGATCCTTGTTGAGGTTCTTTTGCGTGTTTTTCCACTGAATTCTGACCTTGGTGCGTCTGTGAATGAATACCTAAGTTCAAATTGTTGTGGTTTATAAACTTCTCTGAACAAAATTTTGGGACAGAAATTTATTATTTTTTTTTAAGATCTGAATTTTAAGAGAACAGCCCTGAATAGCATAAACCTTTGCACATCACAGAAAACCTCTTTAAAATACAATTCTCCACAATGCTCTTTCCCAGCCAAACATTTACAATATTAAAATCGCTAAGTATAATGCAGGCTATCAGCTACATTTAAACAATGTAGTGACAATACCAGTCATCATCTAAGGCTATACTATTTATGAAAAGTCAGACAGAGCACAAATCCTTCTCTGATTTAGTTAAAGGGGAACCAGTCTGTTTTGTCCATAAATCTTCACTGTGAGTCTCCTCTAGACCTCACAACACATTCCTATCGTCCTAAGACATAATTAGTACTTGTTGAATGATTTTTCAGTTTAAAGAGTCTGAAATAATGTGTGAACAGTTTTGTAGCTTCAGGGACTGGAAACTGGGGGCATGTTTTGCATATGCTGGGGGTGATGCAAATCTTGCTAAGATATTTGGAAGAATAGCAAAAAGTGAAGGGAGCCAAACTTGGTGCAATCTTGCCCCTGCTGAAAAAGGCTCTGACACATGGATCTGCCTGAAATATGTCCAGGCATTGCCAGGGAGAGTGATAACTGGCACAAGAGCAAGCTAACAATTAAATGTTACAATTATAAGTTTCTCTTTCTGTTTGAAGTGATAACTACATTCACCCAAAAAACTATTCCTTGTGATACTCCAGCCATCTGTCACCACTCCCCATATCACAGCTATGCTCAAGGTTTTTATCATGAAAGTGGGAATCAATAGCTCCCAAATCATAGAACTGTTTTGTTTGTCTCCGTCTCTCTCCCTGCTTTTTCCAACCATTTGTATCAACTCCTTCTTCTCAGTTTTCTGTCAGAAACAATATCAACAGATGGTTACTCCTTCCTCGTTTGTGCTGTTCCATTGTGTAATAGCTCTGCACTTTAACAATGATAATCACATCTCAATATCTAGCTTGGCAGCCTTTATTATCTTGACATTATCTTCCACCATACTTTACTGAAGAATGTATCTTCTTGATGAGACAAAGAGCTCAACAGGTACTAGCATCACAGTAGACAGCTTTTCTCATGCTGTTGTCAGAAATTGGATATTTGTCCTCCAGTGCAAATAACTCCACAGATACTCAACTGATATTTAATTAATAAGGCCTTCCCCATCATGACATTCAGGGTTAATGTCTATCAAAAGATGAATACAGGATCACCAGTCTGCTTGTTTCCTGCCTCTTCCTGTTCCTCCCTACCAGGCTACACTAGATAAGATAAAAAAAGATGCATTCTGAAAACTGCTTCTCTCTGTACAAAAGAAGTGAGTCCTAAAGTCTGTAAGGAACTTGGCTGTGCTGCATTATCACATTTACAAATTTAAATGAGTCCCCTAAAAGTGGGGGATTTAATGTGCTATATGTCACGGTACAAGGACAGCAAAAGCTAACGAAAACTGACTGGTACAAGGCTGAAGAGAAGCTTTCCATGTCAATCAGCCTTTTTAATGGTACTTTTTATATGTTGTAAGGAAGCAAGTATACTACTGTTTGGTTTTGCTTTTTGTTTTGGGGCTGTTTTTTTGTTTGACGTTTGTTTTGTTTGTTTGATGTTTGTTTTGTTTGTTTCGATATTTTTTTCCACTAGGCTATCTGGGACTAAATATTGCAGACTTGAGTTAATTCCAAATTGGATTACTCCCTCACCTTATCTTGTCGTTCTATCAAGCCCATACTATAGTACACTACTGCTAAACTGCTCAGACCCAATGTAATCTTCCCTATGCTGTGGCAGGTGTTTCGTAATCTGAAAAGGAAATTCTGTTTCATTAAAAAGATTGTTTTAGCCACTACAGCACAAAGCATGTTCTTTCAGAAAGGCTGCCTCCAAAATCTTTAGTGTTCAAGAAAGATTTAAATGGGTGCCTGAAGCATTAACTTTCATTAAACCTTATAACCCTGGAACAAAGACACTCAGGAAGAAGCTATTGATAAAAATAAGAAAGACTTTTCAGTTACAAACACTGTGCAGTAGGAACAGAAAGAGATATTCAGTGATTTTTCTAGCAAAGTCTAATTTATTTGGAGACAGAAATGATATTGGAATATAATGTGATACGGTAAAAGAGACATTCTGACCTATGCAGAGCCAGCATGTGATCTAACATAACAGAAAATTGGAGGCTGATTTTTAATATCCTACATTATTGCTCCTTTAGAGCAATGAGAAGACTGCATAGGAAACAATTAATGGATGTCCACTTTATACAAGGCACTCCAGAAGAAGAAGCCTGCTGTAAAGTCCACTAGAACCCAGGGATGCACAGAAGGACAACTTCAGACAGCACTCCAGATCTTAGATTCCCCTTTTCTAAACTGACTACAAGAGAAGCTCATGGAGCCTAGATCCACAAGTCTCTTGATTTTTAGATATCTTCATGAGGTATCTAAAATTAGGTGAATGACTTTGGAAATTCAATCCCAGCTACTTTTTAAAAATTTTTTATTTTTAAATCTGGCTATTAAAAAAAAAAAAAGAAGCCTTCTTTACCACTTAGCATAAAAAGGCCTTTATCTTGTAGCCAAGACCTATAGTCATGTTCTTCATGAGGACTATAGACGACAAGGGTAAGGTCCTGTCTGGTGTTAGTACCAATCAAAAAATCTCTTAAGCAAGATCCTATTTGGCTGCACCAATGAATCTCTGCTCTTCAGCATTACCTGTACTGAGAGCAGGGCTTCAGTAACTGCATTAGGTTGATATGACTATACCCATCCTTGGATCTTGTTCACCTTAGCTTGGGGATCACTGTAGGCATGCCCCTGGTCATGCCGAATCAGACTCCAGAAGTTTCCATCTGTAGTCTTCCCATATTCAAATTCTCTGTGATCTCATACGAATCATTGCTTTGTGTGTCCTCTCATTCTCTCATTTGTATGTGATGGAAGGAGCAGCCCCAGTGCCATCAGCAGCTTTAACTGTGAGGAGAATCATAGAATCATTTTGTTTGGAAGAGACCTTTAGGATCATCAGGTACAACCCTTAACCTAGCACTGCCAGCTTACCACTACACCATGTCCCTCAACACTACATCTACCCGCCTTTTAAATGCCTCCAGGAATGGCGACTCGACCACTTCCCTGGGCAGTCTGTTCCAATGCCTGACAACCCTTTCAGTGAAGAAATTTTTCCTAATACTCAATCTAAACCTCCCCTGGAGCAACTTGAGGTCATTTCCTCTTGTCCTATGGCCTGTTACTTGGGAGGAGAGACCAACCCCCATCTATCTACAACCTCCTTTCAGGGAGCTGTAGAGCGCGATAAGGTCTCCCCTCGGCTTCCTTTTCTCCAGACTAAACAACCCCAGTTCCCTCAGATGCTGTTTGGTGGTTTAACGCACAAGGAGCTTAATGGAACAAAAATTTTCAGCTTGAACCTATTCTTGAACATGGAATAGAATCTATTCTAATTTTGTTAGAAATTATTTGTTAGAAAATCCTGGAAACAGTATTTATCAGTCCTCAACACTGAATCTTAAATCTACATGTGTCAATAGATAGGCAGTAGTGGTAGTGAGTTAGATTATGTTGGCACATTGTATGGCTGACCCATGCCTCTGACAGAAAATGAAATGGAGTAACAGCGTGCAAAGACATGGTTACCCATAACAGTGCTTCTAATTGCTCATTCTCATATACCTGAAGTCCCCTCCAAACACTGTTTTTCTGTGTGATGGTAAAAGTCGTCCACCTAAGTGAAGCTACACAGGAGCATCAGAGTCTGGAAATTCAGGACCAGATAATACGAAGCAGCAGATTTCATCTCAAAACAATATTATACTTAGCTGAAGGAGAACAACAGTTGTCAGAGAGAATGAAGAGAAACTGATAATCTGAGGAACATGGTTTTTGAATTATTTATCACTGAAGAAACTTTTTTTTGCAAGCTCAGCTTGACAGAAGGGACATAATGGATGGTTTGGAGAATTCCAAGATATTTTATAAATATTGGTTCCAGCATTTGATCTGTTATTCTCATACACATAACTCACCTGAGATGAAAGGAAGAAGACAGAGAGATGTCAACACAGTCACAGCTGTCTTTGCTAGCACTATTTCTTCAGAAAATTTCCTGGCTACAGGATACTGTTCCTCATGGGGCTTGCATTCACTGTATCAGATAGTTTGGGGAAAAAAGTTGTTATTGAATTAGATGAGACTACTGCTTTCCTGTGCCAAGGCCCACAGTCAGACTCAGGCATGAAAACCTCTATGGAGCTCACACACACTGGCACATGCATAGAACTTGATTCAAATCCAAGTCTCACCATTAGCAGTGGTGTCTTAGAGGCAACCTCATCTGACACTTGAAACTGTTGTGGATTCTTCACCCTTGGACATATTCAAAACCTGACAAGACATGGTGCTGAGCAGCCTACTCTAGCTGACCTTCCTCTGAGTAGGGTGGTTGGGCTAGATGATCTCCAGAAGTCCCTGCCAACATCAGCTCTTGAGTGGCTGTGTAACGCTACAGGTGAAAGCACCATTAGGCTGAGTCTTGGCTTTTGTGCTTGCCTTAGGACATGCTGAAATGAACTGTGACTTACACTGGCAAGAGCAGAGGTTTCCACATTTCTCTTCACTTATGGTTCCTTCACTTTCTATTTACACTTACTTAAATACAGTGATCAGGTGCTACCTAGCTACAAGGGACAGTTTGGCTAAGCCTGGTATGTTCTGCCTGTAACTTAAGCGTCTAAGAGTTAGAGATCTGCAGGCCCTGAACTTGAACCCAGAAGAAAGAAATAGCGAACTCCAGGAATAAGTTCATCTACATGAATCTGTCTAAAATGGGTGATGTGGATTGGAGGTACTGGAAGCAAAAATTGAATGTTTAAATGTTTAGTGGTGTCACAGAATGACACTTGCAAGTAACAATGCCTTTTTTTTGGCAACAAAGAATAGGAAAAAGATATCTTTTTAGCCAGCACTTCGGTGGAGTTTTCAGAAATAGTCTGCTCAAATTCCTTCGGGAACAAGGAAGAGGTTCAGCTGCTGAAAACTCCCAGTCTTTAACTTTCACAGATAATTAAATATAAAATATTTGCGTTTTTTCTGGATAAAAGTAAACAAATACTTTAATCAGAAAAATATTTAAAAATATTGATTCACCTTGTCCTTAAAACTTCATTCAATAAAGAAATTCCAGAAATTAAATACATTAATACGTAGTGTGTACAGTTAATGTATTCAGGTTGTAAAACACATGAAAAGAATGAGTTATCCATGTTATAAAGCAATCATTTGCTCACAGCTTCCCATTTGTAATACAGGCAGGCCAGCTTTGTTCAGAGTCATTTAGTGAACTCTGCCAGTGCTTGAGCTCTTTTACATTTGCCGGTACCACTGAATGGCTTCAGTGGATTTTCACTTAATAACGTTAGTTATAGACCTACCTGCCTTTAAAAAACTTAGGTTATTTTTTACACAAGTCTGCACATGTTCTATTAAATTTTAGACTGATAGGGGAAAAATAGTGGTTTGGTTTGGCTTTTTCTCCCCATAGACTTTGCAAAGGAAAGTACATTGTCTCAATATTCAATTTCATTTTTAAAAGAGGAAAATGTAGATGGGAAGGTTCATCCTAGTTACTTTCATTTTATTTCTTTAGGATGTTAGTAATATGAGAAAATGAACTCTCATTGATGACTAGAGAGACCTCTGAAGGAGCTGGTTTCAGCCATTGGCTATTGCACATGTGGTCATTCATTTAAATACACATCAGCCAACACAATTGCTGGAAAGAAATCCAGAACTGTAGATTAAAACTGGATTAAAGCACACATTGCAGTTCAACCATATCTACACCCTGGAACTGGAACTTGTCAAAAGGATTGACGAAATATAGCTCCCATACCTTCTTCAACAGTATTATCTATCCAGATCTTCAGACAAATTCCAGTCTAAATCTGAACCCTTAATTTTTATTAGAGAACATATATCACAGAACCATTAAAACATGTTACGAAGCAGATCTGGTTGTTCATTGCTTGGAATCTCTCTTCAAAAACAGCAACAAAAAGTTTGAACCAATATTTTACACTGTGTATCTTCTGAAAGATAAAGAAAAAAATTTAAAAGTAGCTTTTTTTTTTTTAAGCATTTTATTTTAAGACTGGTCAGTCTGTAGTTTATAGGCAATACACAGTCCAGGTAGTATGTAATTGAATTTTTATTTATAGACTGTTTTATGTCCTGAGATGGTTTGAAATGAGTTTGTCGCAATCTGGTGCAGCCACCAAAACAAATGCAGTATTATTAATATCTCACAGCCTATCAAGCTTTTCATGTCCCAGAAGCCTGAATAATCTTATTCATGCTGAATATTATCCAGCACATTAACACACTGATATTTCCCCACAAATTGTAGCTGCTGTCTTGCGACCATAAACCTGTTGGATTGTGAAATGCATTCTAATGGCATTCCAGCTTCTGAGGAAGAATTAATTTTTAAAAAGAATAAAGAAAAATATTTCTAACTATTAATAAAGCCTGGGGATGTTTTTTTCTTGCTTTGTGTATGCATGTGTATTAGCAACATTGTAAAAAATGGTTGTGGAAAATTCTACGGTTTAGCATGTTCTTTGACCATACTGTATATCTTGTACTACTTTAATACTGTTAATCATGATGTACATATTATAAATCTGCTATAAATTTGGTTGATAGATGTAATAGATCTGCTCTCAAACTTTGGCTCATCTTCCCAGTCAAAATGCTACCTGGGTTTTCTGAAATTCCTTGGACTTTAACAGGTTAGCATAAATAATACTGACTTCCTGAAAGAGCAATTATTAAAGACAGAGTTTTGCAGTGTGGACCAGGAGAGAGGAAGGTGTACGAGAGAAGATAACCCTAAAAAACAGAATAATATTCAAGACAGAATAAATGTACAAGCACAGTTAATTATCTGATGATGAAGAAAAGAAGTTAGAGATCAAAAATCCTGAGTTATAAACCAAATAAACTTAATCTTCTGAAGTTTGCAAAGGTCCAAAGGATTAGAAAAAAGTAAGCCAAAAGGAGTGAAAAGGACCAAGAAATCCTATGGGAGTAGAAGTGAAGAATTATTCTGGATAAGAGTTGGACCAATAATGAGAAAATGGTCTTTCGTCCCTTCCTTCAGAAGTGCTTTGGCAAACTATCTAGCCTTGTTTCGCTTTTACTAGTTATGGAAAAAATCTGCATAAATTCTTAATGTAAAGTCAATCATCTTAATCATGATAGTTCTTTCTTGTTCTGGAGCCTAGAGAGTAATGAGATGATCCCAGATGAAGTAAAAACAGGCTCAGATTAAGAGGGGAATGTGTAACTTCATTTTAGCTATGTCCTATAATTTCACAAATGCTGAAAAATTCTAAACAAAAACCATTAATTTTAACTATTTTTATTTATTTGAGAAAATAAATGTAGAAGTTGGAAAGTCGGTCAATCTACTGTTGGAAATTAATCTTATTCATACACTTTATTGGATTTTGTCTGCCTTTTTACTTGGCTGTTCTGTAGTTATTTATTGAGTTTTATTACTGACAAAATATACTGTTTAATAAGAGGTGAATTGTTTGAAACTGGAAATCTTTCTTCCAGCTTCTCTGTATGAACAGCCTTGGCTTTTTTCCTGGAGAAAAATGATGAGAACTGTGATGTGGGGGCTCTGTTATTTGCTATTCCCCGAGAAGACATCTTTATACTTTATACGCACCAAGTTGGAAGCATATTATCCATTTCTCTGATGTGAATTACAATGGCTGTAGTTTACTTTGCTATAATCTCTACTGTAGTGAGCCCCAAACCAAAGGACAGTCAATAAATTATTAAGAAAATCACTCTGCAGCTTCTTGCTTATGATATGAAGGAAGTTCTTCTCTCTGTCCATTTTCAGTATAACCTGTCTAGTTGTGAAATTAATAGATTTTCAAAATTTCTGCCACAATGAGTAGGTTCATCACCTCCTCCACCACTTCTGTGTTCATACAGGCCGAGCATCTGATGATCAGCAAGCTATTCCTCAAATTCTCCCTGCTCCTGCAATCACATGATTTCCATATGTTATCAGAGCTCTGAATGGGCTTAAAAATCCATCTGCCTGGAAGATATAGGAGCATGACTGAGGTCTATCACTTCCCTCTAGTTTAAAGAACAGTCTGAAATATTCAAATTACGTCTATAGCTAGTCTGTGCAATTTTGTACTCCAGTCACTGATTCCCCTACTCCTCCTCTCTCTCTCTTTTTTTATATTAATAGTGAATCAAACATATTAGTTGAAGAAATGTTTGTCTCTAATCATCAAACTACCCTGATAGAACTTAAAATAGTTGTGTTCTTTAATATCTTTCTGGAGGTTTCTATTTGAGAAAAAATATATTATTAGTTTATGATTAACTCATTCTTGCACATGATCCTTATTTTGGATCTAAGCCACTTTTAGCTATTTATTAAAGTCTAAGTTGTGTCAACTTTGAGCAGTGTCTGTGTGTCTTGGGGTACAACAGGCACCCCCTGACAGTGAGCAGTCCCATCCTAATAAAATTAAGGAAGGAAGGTAGAAGATTTGCCTCCTGGAGTTACCTCTTTCATTCCACTGGCTAGGAAGGGACCCTAGATTGAAAAATGTCATATTCCTAGGCATAGATAAATTTATAGCCCTGACATCTTCCATCCTAAGTACAAGGCAGGCTGACATTGCAAGACTTGGCAAAGATAAACACAATTGCAGTGGCCAGAGGACTGAGCTACGTCAGTCTATCCCTTGTCCTCTCTCTATCTAGGAGACATATTCTGCTTTATGCTTATATTTCAATCCTTGTTGGTCAAGAGCTAAAAGTTTCTATACCTAAAATTGTCAACAACTCAATAAGTATTCAGGAGAATTCTCAGTGCATACTCACTTTGTATTTGTATATTCCTGTACTCTCTACTGGTTGCAACTGGAAACAGGTTATTAAAGATGGACTTTTAATCTACCCCAGCATCACTGCTTATATGGCTCAAAGACTTACATTTAGGTAGATCTAAAAGAAATTCTCACAAACGGAAGGAATTCACATGATTGTGAAATGCATAGATTCTGGAGTTTCCACCACTCTTTCTTTCCTGCCACAACTGAAAAAAAGTGCTATAAAACAATATGGAGCAACTCTGCTAAGTGTGCCATCATTATAATCTTCTTTACAACCAAAGATAAGAATCCTAATGCTTCAGCTTTTTCCTGCTGTCAGCCTGTTGTCACCCCGGTGTTGACAGTTTGAAATACATTGTCTGTTTTCTCGCTCTGGAATGCCATACCATAAACTGAAACGTGTGCATTTTATGGGGACTGTCATCTTCTTTCTTTCCTTGATCTTTTCCTAGCCTATTTGAACAAAAACTCCCTCTGAAAGTACAGATAATAAGTAACCATAGCTATTTTCCCTCCTGAGGGAAGGGGAAATAGTTACTTCCCTCCCTCTCTTTTTCAATTTCTTTGTTTCCTTTCTGGTTTTATTCAAAATCATAAATGACACCTGCATGGCTTGTATGCTTAGCTCCCCAGTGTTCCTTAATATACCCCGTGGGAAGTTCTGCAAGACTGATTTCTATCATTTCATTTATTTATTGCACTTACTTGGTACAAAAAAATTTGACATTTAAAAAACAGGAAAAAAAAAGATTAACAAAAATATTTCCCAAAATGCTTTCAAACTGCTCTCAGGAAGAAAATAGCATAATAGTTTATTGCTCAGAAGACCGTTGGACTTACCTGAGAAAGCAGGCCAGCCTACAATTACTGTATTTGTACTATTACTCTTTTTGATTGGTATTAATAGTAATAATATCAATAAGGTATATGATTTACATTGACAAACATTCAAGAATAATAATAACCCAAGAAAAAGCTATTTATAAAGAAATGATCCAATGAACATTAACAATCTTTAGTGATTTCCACTGAGAGGAGCTGGCCAGTGTGCTTTACTGGGCTCCAAAAACGATGTCTGGTAGCTGAGGTAAGGCTGTGCGTTAACCACGTAAAGTGACCATGCAAGAGCACTCCCTGTAAATCAATGGAGAGAAGCAAAGGCAAAAAGATACCTGCCACTTTGGATAAGTGTTGGCATGTCTTATCTGAGCTTTCTTCCTAAATGTTGTGATATCAATGATATTCACTGAAATCGAACAGCCTAACATTTATAGAAATAAGCAAATGACACCAAGAGAGTACACTGGCTCCATATCAATTATTATACAATGAAAACTTTCTCAGATCATTCCCAATTCAGCCTGTGCCTTGTCTGAAGAGTCAGACTGTTATTCATGCAACACTTAAGCAGGTAGGATTTATTTGTGCAGGCTTTGAATGTTTAATTTTATTTTAAAGTCTGTTTCTTATAACCCTGTGCTGACCCTGTCCATATACTTCATACTACACAGATACATAAAATACATTTATTTTGAGCAGGGAAAAGAGGTTTCAAAACTCTATGATGTTACAGGCCACTCAAATTGTATAAACAAAACATGCCCAATGGCAATGACACATTAACAACCTTACACACTGGAGTATAATTTTATTCTTTTTCAAGGAATCTTATGAAGAACTTAGCTGTATTGGAAACCTCAATAACTCTTACTGATGCAGATGTTGTGCTCTCATCCCCTGTGCAATGCAGACTTCAATCCCTGTTACTAAAATATGCTGGGGAGGGAAAATGTCGTTTCCATCTATCGATGAACTGTCCATGACAGCCCCAAGGGAAAGTTATCTGTACGTCAGCAATGTTTGTTCTGCTTAACCAGCTAATATGTATGCTCTGGTTGTTAAAATATACCAGTCTGTAAATGACACACACTCCTCCATTGCAGAGACAGAAAAAATATATCTCATTGCATGATCCTTCCCTCGAGACTTCTCTGCTTTCTAGAGAGCAGGCTTCTGGCAGCAAAGGTTGTTTTCTTCTTAACCTGTTTCTTCTCCAGAACTGATGAACAAATCTCCCGCTGATAGTAAAGGGCTTCGGATCAGACTTGGATCTTCTGAGGGAATTTTCATTGTGTGTAAGTTTTGCAAGGTGATTGCCATAAGTGATATTTAAAAACTTCATGCCCAAAATCATGTTAGCTTGTGGGGTGAGACCTATATCATCTGTGAAAGTGAGGTGTCTCATCTAAAAGCTAGGTGTCTCATTTTAGTGATTTATTTATGGGGAGTTTATATAAGTGGTTTAGACCACACACCTGTGTTGGGTTTCTTCTGGTCTAAACCAGACATTTAAGATGTGATACAGGTTGAGATTCAGGTGATGGTTTCAGACATCTAAATTTAACAATCTCAGTCTCACCCTAAAAGTAATTCCCTAACTTTCAGATACTTCAAGGTAGTTGAAATGAATCGTACATTTTGTCTCAAAATACCATCCTGCTTATGAGAGAGAATTTGCTACATATGAGGAATGACAATAACACCCTTGGGTATTGATTTCCTCTTCCTTTAGAAATGATAAAAAAGGGAGATAAGACAAGGAAAAACTCAGTCTTTTGACCACAAAATCTGTTGCTTCCCTTATGTGACAGCCAGGGATTCTGGATGCAACTGCTTGCAAATCTCCAACAGTATTTTCACGAAACAGTTCAACAGATGTCCTGTAAATTGCTATTATCCATGACTTTAAGAAAAGTTTTCTAAATATTGTCGGGGTTTATAGCAAAAAGATCTGGAAATCAGCAAAATGAATCAACTGTTCAACTTCTTGAACATGAATTCTGAATTCTGAATGCTGAATTCTTCAGCACAATGAATTAACCCTTCAACTTGAGCCCACAAGAAGAGATGTACTACTGGACCTACTACTGACAAAAAAAGATGGACTGGTGGAGGATGTTAAGGTTGGGGGCAGACTTGGCTGTAGTGATCATGAGAAGATAGAGTTCAGGATTAAGTGCAGTATGCACAAAATGACAAGTAGGGTTGCAACCTTAGACTTCAGGAGGGCTAATTTTGAGCTCTTCAAGAAATTGATGGGAGAAATCAAATGGGAGAGGGCTCTAGAGAGTAAGGGGGCCCAAGAGAGCTGGCTGATATTCAAGCACCAGCTCCTCCAAGCTCAGGATCAGTGCATCCCGAAGAGCAAGAAATCGGGCAAGGGAAGGAGACCTGCATGGCTGAGCATGGAGCTTCTGAAAAAGCTCAGGTGGAAGAAGGGAGTTCACAAGATGTGGAAAAAGGGGCTGATGACTTGGGATGAGTATAAGAACACTGTCAGGGTATGCAGGGAAGAAACGAGAAAAGCCAAGGCAGCCTTGGAATTGAACCTGGTGAGGGATGTCAAGGCCAATAGGAAGGGTTTCTTTAAGTATATAGGAGGCAAAAGGAAAGCCAGGGAAAATGTGGGCCCGCTGTTGAACGAGACAGGTGCTATGGTGATGGATGATGCAGAGAAGGCAGAGTTGCTGAATGCTTTCTTTGCTTCTGTCTTCACTGCTTGGGCCAGCTCTCGGGAGTCTCAGTCTTTGCAAGTAACAGAGAAAGTGCGGAGGAAGGAAAACTTTCCCTTGGTTGAAGAGGAACAAGTTAGAGATCAATTAAGTAAACTGGATACCCACAAGTCCATGGGGCCTGAGGGGATGCATCCACGAGTGCTGAGGGAGCTGGAGGAAGTCATTGCTGGGCCACTCTCCATCATCTTTGAAAGGTCCTGGAGAACAGTTGCAGTGCCTGGGGACTGGAGGAAAGCCAATGTCACTCCAGTGTTCAGAATGGGCAAGAAGGAGGACCCGGGAAACTACAGGCCAGTCAGCCTCACCTCCATCCCTGGAAAGGTGATGTTCTGGGCATCATCTCCAAGCATCTGGAGGAAAAGAAGGTTCTCACAAGCAGTCAACATGGATTCACCAAGGGGAAGTCATGTCTGACTAATCTGATAGCCTTCTATGATGGTGTGACTGGATGGGTGGATGAAGGGAGGGCAGCGGATGTTGTCTACCTTTACTTCAGCAAGGCTTTCGACACTGTCTCCCACACCATCCTCACAGGCAAACTTAGGAAGTGAGGGTTAGATGAATGGACAGTGGGGTGGATTGAGCAGTGGTTGACAGATAGAGCTCAGAGGGTTGTGGTTAGTGGTGCAGAGTCTACTTGGAGGCCAGTGACGAGTGGTTTCCCCCAGGGGTCAGTACCGGGTCCAGTCCTGTTCAATATATTCATCAATGACCTGGATGAAGGGATAGTGTGTACCATCAGCAAGTTTGCTGATGATACAAAACTGGGAGGGGTGGCTGACATGCCAGAAGGCTGTGCCGCCATACAGCGTGACCTGGACAGGCTGGAGAGTTGGGCAGAAAAAAACCTGGTAAAATTCAACAAAGACAAGTGTAAGGTACTGCATCTGAGGAGGAATAACCCCATGCATCAGTACAGGTTGGGGGCTGATCTCCTGGAGAGCAACTCCATGGAAAGGGACCTGGGAGTCCTGGTGGCCAACAGGATGACCATGAGGCAGCAATGTGCCCTGGTGGCCAAGGCGGCCAATGGCATCCTGGGGTGCATCAAGAAGAGTGTGGCCAGCAGGTCGAAGGAGGTCATCCTCCCCCTCTACTCTGCCCTGGTGAGGCCGCATCTGGAGTACTGTGTCCAGTTCTGGGCTCCCCAGTTCAAGAAGGACAGGGAACTGCTGGAGAGGGTCCAGCAAAGGGCTACAAAGATGATTAGGGGTTTGGAACATCTTTCTTATGAGGAAAGGCTGAGGGACTTGGGTCTTTTTAGTCTAGAGAAAAGAAGACTCAGGGGAGATCTTATCAATACTTATAAGTACGTAAGGCGAGGGTGCCAGATAGATGAGAAGAGTCTTTTTGCAGTGGTGCCCAGTGATAGGACAAGAGGTAGTGGGCACAAACTTGAACATAGGAAGTTCCATCTTCACATGAGGAGGAACTTCTTCCCTTTGAGGGTGGCAGAGCACTGGCACAGGCTGCCCAGAGAGGTTGTGGAGTCTCCCACACTGGAGACATTCCAAACCCGCCTGGACGCCGTCCTGTGCAACTGCTGTAGGTGTCCCTGCTGTGGTAGGGGGGTTGGACTTAGATGATCTCCAGAGGTCCCTTCCAACCCTGACGATTCTGTGATTCTGTGATTCTAAAACACTGTGTTTTAGACATAAGGGGGGATAACATAAAAAATAAATATTGTTACACATCAACAGAATAACAAGTCTGAAACAACTGACAGGAATATTTTATTAGTAAAATCTTCAACCTTCCCTATAATATCTTAGCCATCACCTCCTACATTCCAAGAAGCTTTTTAAGCAACACAGTAATTCCTGCAATAGGAGCCATCTTCAGAGCTGATCTGTAGAAGTGAGATTCACTCTTACTCTCATATGCTCCTTCCTGGGTGACCATGGAGGAAAGCTGGAAAATTAGACTAGACTTCTAACTGTCCAATAACTAAGCAAGAAAAGATACATTACGACGCCTGGCGTGACAGAGGGATATCTGTAAGTCTAATTCAAACAGTTGTCTTCACACACTGAAATTTCTCTCTGATCAACAGAGATAGCAGATACCTATAACAACTGCCCGGGTGAGACACTCTTATCTCCTTATTTACCATATGTAAAACCTAGACCTATAGAGCCTATAAGATGATTAAATTCTCTTGCCTGTTGAGTAGGAAGCTGTCAACAGTTGATTAATAGGAAATACGAGGCTCAAGAGTATACTTAAAATTCAGGACACTCTGTCCACTTCTGAAAGTAGGCAACACCGTGGTAAACAAAGAACTCTGAGGAAATCATCTGAAAGGGTTCAGAAGGAAGCCCTGTGCAGATCAAACGTTGAACTCCACTATCCTCTTCCTGGAGGAAGCAATGCATTAATTCAGCAATGATGGTTTTAAATATTTTCCTCTTGCGGGAGTGGGGAAGTCAAAGCATGCAGTGTCTTGCTGAAAATCACACAAATGACAGTACTAAGGGGAATACTGAATTTAACTCCTGAATTACCCATTACACCATGCTCTGAAGTAAGCAAAAGTTTAATTCCTCTTTATGTTAGCCAAGTAGAAGGTTCTCCAGGATGTGTCAAAGGATCAGGCCCATTTAGCTACATAATCCTGTCATTAGAGCTTTAACTCTATCAGCGGATGATGGCAGAGGATGCCAAAATACATTGGATGAGGTTTGGCTTTGACAGCAACAGTAATTGATTTTACATTCATAGTTGGCATTTGATTGGCTGATTAGTCAGTGCAGGTTGTAATCTTTAACGAGTGGAAATGCCACCCCACTGAAACGCAGAATACTGAAAAGGTCAAAGAAGAAGAGAATTCCCCCTTTAATTCATGAAGAAAGAGACATTAGAGCCCAGGGAGCCCACACACATGACAAAGGTTATAATGAGAAAAGAAAATGGCAAACGGATAATCCATTTTTGTGAAAAAGATGCTAAGGAGACTATAAAAGGGCAAATGTCCCATATTTATCCCTCTAGTGAGTATCACCACATGCAGAATGCAGACGACCATCACTGGGGGAAAAAGAAAATAAGCCACATCACTGTTAAAAGAAAATACATATCTCACACATCTATATGTTTATGAAGCAGGGAACACTGAGATGTGATATTTTAAACAGAAACAGACACAGTGGGAAAGATGTAGTGAAAAGAAAGGGGTGTGAGTTTGTTTTAAAAATTCATACATTTCCTGCAGAATTCAGGAATGAAGAGCTGTCAGTTGTGCTTATGCAGCTGAAAAGACTGAGGTAGAGAATATAGATTGTGGAAGAATGCTTTTTCTAAAATGTTCCAGATAAAGACGTTTGGACCAAGTAAATGTTTTCTGCCTTTTTTGTTCTTATATTCTGGAACTCTTCTTTCATATAATTTGCTTACTACAGTAGCAAACTTATGCATAGGCATTTATCTACTGTGCAATAATTCAAATACAAAGTGTGTTGCTGTTGTGCAACTTAACTCTGTATATCTCTATGTCTGGGTTAAGGTTTCTCAGAGGAGTTTATTTCAGCCAGCAAGAAATACACAGACAAATCAAACTTCCTTCTCCACTTTCTTCATATATACATATATATGTGCATATGGATATTTGCATTTGTATGCAAATATATGTATAGGCCTTTGTATTTGTCATCTACATTCATGCACACACACACACACACATAGAGCTATTAAAAAAAAAAGGGAAAATAAAAACATCATAGAAAGAAAGACAACCTAGAATTTTCCTATTCCTTTGAGCTTTTCCCCCAAGGCAATTGCCTAGTGTATATCTTCAAATATATGCTAGTTCTATGAATAGTTGTTTCTAAAAATATTCGGACTTTTGCTGCTAAGGCTGAAATCCAACACTCTGGAACATTCTGGTTTTACAGTTTTTAAATTGAAAAGTCAGTTTTGTGATAACCACTTCTCTCTTTCTTTCTCTCTCTCCCTCTCAAGTTTTTTTATACAATCTTTCATTTACTTCTGTATTATTATATTCAAGACTATAAACTCTACACAGAAACTCTGGGTATTGAGTGGTACTAGAAGTAGATGTAAGAGATGAAGGCAGGTGCTTGAAGAGAAGGAAAAGGTGGTAAAGTAGGGCTGCATCCCCTTGCTATTTGATGGCTCTATAGTATTTTTCCTTTGCAGCTGAAACTGTCTGGGAATGCAATACATAAAATACAAAGAGGTTGAAAGAGAAAATATGAGTATTTTTTTCAAGAAAGTATGCAAAGCTACTGAAAACTAACACGAGCAGAAGTTTTCTATTTTTCCCATTTTGCTGTATCTGAAGTGTTGAATTTGCTTAACAACCTGCACTTACAGAAAGAAGAATGAACTGTTATCTAACTGTTCTAAAGAGATTTGAAATAATATTGTGCTTCCAGAGAAAAGAAAGAGCTGTAACAGTTTCATAAGAGATCAAAAACAGGGAGAAAATTTTGAAGCATTTATACCACCTCTGAGGCTATTAAGTCAGACATGCAATTTTGAAGGGTTTGTGGAATCCCTAATTTGAGAACAGATTATGATGGTGCTCGGAGACCTGAGATAGAACATCTCAACTCAATCTTAAAAAAAGCAATTGTGTTTTTTGCCAGAATGTAATCAGACCAGAATACGTATTTCGAAGAGAAAAGTTTTGGCTGAGTTTTTCAATGAATGCATAGTAACATCAGAGACAAAACAAAAGTAAAATCTCCAAGAGACTAAAAATGGACAAGAAGCAGCAAAGAGCACGTGTGATGCAGAGGAAACTGGCAGAGTTTGGCAATGCCCTAACATCACATAAGACTGCTAAATCTGCAAGATGCAAACCGACTTTCCGAAAGGCTGCAGAGTCAGAGAGAAGATACCTATGAAGAAGTACATGTGTTTTACAGAATGAATAGGCTCTGTATTCAACAGGGAGATGTTTGTAGCACTAACAACTACTTTAGAGAATATTTCCTGGTGGGATTTTCTCAAGAGCAGCTACACACTGTGACTGAACTCTTACCTTAAACATCAGGGACAACCTTTTTAATTATAAGTTTAAAATATGCACAAGTTACTGTGATAGCTGAAGATATAGTTAAGTGTATGAAAAGAAAACCTGGTTATGTGGAACATAGGTAAAGTTCAGATTGTATCATAGAAAGACTATTTCTACTCTGAGTACTCAGAGCCAGGTGTAAAAGTCAGTAGGTCTTGGAAAGGTAATTTTGCAAGTGTTAGGAAATGCAAGATCTGTCTGACATTAGTAACTTGATTCAACTACTTGGGCAAAGAGATCTAACACCACCTGAAACATCTAACAGGATAGAATAACTTATTATATCTACCTGGCTGGCAGATATAATACAGGAGCTATGGGACATCCTTTTTTTTTTTTTTGAGGGACAGAGGTCAGAATCACACAGTGAGTTTTGTTGACGACTCTTACTTTTTTCTATTGCTCACATTGTGAGTTTCTGCTGCCTTCTGTCACCAGGTATAAGCCTGTATTATAGACCCCCTCAACATAGTTATCTACTGAGAGGTGAATATGTGTGAGCTAGGCATCTAAGCACTCACTCCATTTGCCTGACGATTAGCAGTGAAGACCACTTAAGCGTGCCTAGGTTTTTCCCAGACATTTCTGCAGGGCTGACAGACAAGACAGGATCAATGGGGTCAACTGTGCACTCATGGATTAGCAGGAGAAGTCAGCTAAGAAAACCAAGTATCATAAACATTTGCAGGTACTTCCACGTTGGCTCATGGACTGCTCTTGGCTCCTCTGGTTGCACTGATCAGGGCGTGATGGGACTAGTAAACTGGAGTAGCAACCTTGAAACTGCTAACTTTAGAACTGCTAAACTCCTAAAATGTTTTTCAACATTAAGCTTAGAAACAGCCTAGTAGGTATCAACCCACTGCTAAAAAAATGGTATTACAAATGCCTGTAAGTAGATTTAATGAAACAGAAACATACTATGATACGGAACTATGCTTTTGAAAGCCTTTGTGGCCAAAAAGCAGAGTATGTTTATGACAGTAAAACATGGGTTCAATGCCTCCTTATGAGGTTGCTGTTATGAGTTAATTACTACAGAAGTCCAGAGCTGTTGTTGAAATAGCACCTATTGACAGCAGGGAGAAATACAAGATGAACTGTGCTTGCAAGTCCTCAAATCATGAGCAACCACCACATCATAAAATACCAATAGGCAAGACTGAGCTGTACAATGTAGATAACAAATTTTTTTAGGGAAATGTAAGATGTAAGAACTGAAAACACCATTACTTGCCCTTTATTTGTCCTTATGGCAAGAAAGTATATTTTGGGCATTCTGATGATGCTCTGTGTATGTACATATAAACACCTGCATCCTGAAAAGCGTAAGCATGTTTATTTTAATATCTCTTTAGCCATTCATATCTAGCTAAACTAGCAGTTCTGTGCTCTTTTTTTTAAGTTGTCCTGGTCGTCTTGATTGAATGCACCATATAGCTCTGAGGACATCAGTGCTATTAAGACCCTGTTCAGTGTCTTTCAGCAGTTCAAAACAGGATAAGGCTGTGACTACTATATTATCACTCTTTTTTGCTCACTGATTATTTTATTTGAAGCCTCAGATAACCCTTTAAAATTAATTGATAAAATGTTTCCATTTCTAAAATCACTAAATGAATAAGGTGACATTTTGTTAACAGCCGTATTTCTTGGTGAAAAGCATGGTTCAGTAGAGCTCATATTACAGAGCCCATAGAGCCCATCATAACACTATGTTTTTAAAATGTCTGCACCCTTTAAAGATATCTCAAATTTAGGTGGTTGTAGCTCTTAATGCTGTCAAAAAAGTATGTAAAGATCAAAATATAGAATTTGTAAAACTGCATTTCATATTAGCAAAAAAGTTGAGTTTCTAATATAATAAAATAGTAACTTAGCCTTGTAAACTGGTCACTTATTTATTCTGAAATTGTTAGCTTAAAGTCTTTCTCTACAACACAGGACAAAACAAGCATTTGCTAAGACAAAGATATGTTTTTATAACATAAATTGATCTCTTCCACTGAAAAAAATGTAAAGGAACTCTATATAACTGTGTGTGTCCTAGAATTATATTCTTTTCATAAGCCTGACATTAACTATATTTATATCCCAGCCTTCAAGTCAGCAGTATGTGTCAATTACAGGGCAGAACAAAACAAATCTATGTTGGTGTGTAGACTGAGAGTGTGAATTGGGTGTCATGAGAATGATGAATGTAAGTATGAAAACAGAGTCCTCCTAAGGTCTGATTTCTTTGAAATGATACAATGATGATATATGCTCAACTTTGTCCAACTTCAGATGTCAGAGCAGATACCAGCAGAGACCAATAGCATCGTTGCTGGTTACGAATGAGGAAATTGAGGTTCCTTGATGATGTCTTCCTGGCAGACAAGTAAAATTCAGCCACTGAATACCAGTTGGGTTTTCAGTCTCTGGAAAGCACAGCTTCCCACTGCAAATTTCCATAGAAGTTTGGTGGGAGCAAGGATGTGCTTCAGGATTAATGAATGACACAGGTAGCACTGCAAAGGGATTTTAGATGGTCACAACAGATTATTTTTTGCTACTAGTGCTACAGCAGCAGCTACATACTCTGTTCATGTGTCCACCTGGGAAGCATTATCCACATGCATCATGAAAGGGAGATCCCTGAGCAGAAGATCTTGTGCTGTAAGTGCACAGGGTGAGGCAGAGCAAAGCAGCAGTAAGCTTACAATAACTGATTTGAACATTAGCCGTAGCGCACTCATACTCGAATCAATTTTAAGCACCTTTTTGATAGGCACGATGACAGAGGTCATATTAGAATTTCCTTCCACAATTATATTCATAAGGAAACTCATTGCTTGCTTTCTGATAATAATGAAAAAATTTTAACAGCTTGAAGTATTACCTTGCTTGAGTAGTTGCTTCCCCTACAATTGAAGAAGGTGATAATTTTAATAAGCCCATCTTTATCTACAAATGCCTGAGTATTTTGCATGTTGAAAATTAAAGATTTCATTCATTTCCTGCAAAACAGTTAAAACAAATGTCTTCTGTCAGAAGCTAGCTTCTCCCAACTTCAATTAAACTTCAGAATGACTTTCACGCATCAGAGACTGCACTGAAAAGATCAGTCAGTTCTATCTTCCCCACATCAGCTTGGTACTGCCACATATGGCCAACATTGATTCTTCAAGCACTGCAGAGAATTTCCCTACATTTTTCAATTTTCTAGCAATTGCACTTTTAACTGAGGGTGAAATTATTATGGCTTTTCTGTCATCTTAACCTTATTCGAAGTACTTAATATATCCCAATTTACTCAGTGTTAAAAAATGCTGTCTAATCTTGTTTTGACACAAACAGATTACTTCCCACACGCTCTATATTAAAACAGTCTACACAGAAATTTGGTTTTTTTTACTTTGTTTTTCTAAAAAAAAAAAAAATGAGTCTGTATTTAAAGTTTTGGGTGAAAAAGTCTTGATTGTAAGTAACATTGAAAGTAACTTTCTTCGTTGATTCAGGATTTTCAGCAATATCAAGACTTGTATCCATCTAGGCATGAATTTGACGTTAAGGTCAGGTTTAAATTCAAAAAGTAAGAACTCAGAAGTGGATTGTGCCAAAACTAAACAGAAGTGTTGTTGCAAACTGAGTGTGTCCGTGCATTATATTATTTGGAATCAGTTAATGACACACATATGACTTTTCAGACAGATCCAGCAAGAACGGAGTTTATCTCTTGAGACATTTATTCCTACCATTCTTCACTTCCCAGAGAAAAGCTATCAGTCAGTGACCCTGAAATATTTTATCATGGATGGCAGATCAAACACTTGTTCACCTCTGTTGTGCTAGGGGTTAGTCAAACAGCACAGGTGATGATATGTTTACTCTTCAGTCCCCTCTCTCAGAATATCCCTGAAAGGCTGATTGATGATAACTCTCAGGGAAGTGAAGAATGGCTGTAATAAGTGGCTATTGAGCAAGTTCTGTTCTTACCTCCACTTTTGTAAATCCAGAGCAGACTCAAGTCCAGAGGACTTACGTCAGTAAAGGACAAACACTTCTGTGTTTATGGCACTAAATTCAACTAATACACGGTTGTTCAATTCCTGTTGTTAGAACAGATCTCTCTTGTGATTTTGGGCAAATTCTTTTATTTGTCTTTGCTACAGCCTCTCCTCTACACAACAATAACCCTTCTTCACTCTTTTTTGGGTTTTGGCATATTTTTTTTTTTTTTTAATCCCAGAGCAGCAAGCAGCCTACCACTCTCTCAAAAATGCCGAGTAAATACAGAGCAGACAGCCCACACTGAGTTCCACATTGCTATGTCACACTGCTTAGGATCCTAAAACTAGTTTGCCTAAGGCTAACTCACCCTGTCTGCTTGTGTTGCAATTTTCATCCTAGCTTGCTGATGGAGATTTCGAACTCAGAGAGACATGGGCTGGCTGGCTGCGTGCCCTTATATACAGCACTCAGAAGTGGAATACTTCTTGGTTGATCCCCCAGCTATCTTAATAATACAAAGAGCAACAGTTTGCATCCTGGAAATAAAAAGGAATATGGCTGAGAGCTTCAGCTCATCTACCTCCCTACAGACCAGTGGGTGCTGCTGAAAGATAAAAGTAGTTTGGACAGGTAGGACAGGCAGCACTTGCATGAAACACCATTTTCCCCACAGTATTCCCCAAATTCAGTGCGTATTCTCCAGCTTTTCTGCGGAGCAGCCGGGTGCCTGCAGCCACCAGGTGGTACTGTTGCCTTTGGCTACCCCGGGGAGCCCGGGCTGCGCTCCCGGGCCGGGGCCGCCCCGCAGCCCCCGGGCGCACCGTCCTTCCCGGGGGACCTCTGCCACGCAGGTGACACACTGAACAGGTCCTCTGCCATGTCACAACCCTTCCTCTGCGGCCCTTGCTGGTGTCAGGCGTCTTAGGCAAAGCTTGCTGCTAGCTGGATGGGTTGGCTTGGCTGTTTCTTCGTTCAAACCCGGCCAAGTTGTTGAAAATTTCCCTGGAAAGCCCCTAAGGGAATTTTGTTTAAATAAATAAAATCATTAAAAACAACACCAAAAAACCTACCATCGAAATATTCTATTTTGACCTTTTTTTAAGTTAAAAATCACGTTTAAGAGAGGAATTTTCATTCCCCAGGGAAGAAACTCTTTGTCATCATGTATGTGCCAGTGACCACTGTGTTAGATAAATAAATAGAAAAATCAAAGAAGGGTAAATCATTATCCATTAGACACTTTGAATGACTTTGGGGTACTTTTTAGCATGTGAATGCTTTCCTAAATTAAAGTTTGCTAATATAAGCAGGTGGGACTCCCTCCCACCTGAAGCATTGCTGAAGGGCAGGAAGGATGCTGCGCAGTGGCTCAAATGGTGCCAGCAAGCCGTGACACTCACATATTAGGAAATATTGTAAGATTCCTTCAAACCTGGGCTCTTTCAGTTTGGTGCATCCAGGCACCAATACACAAGGTCAACTTTTCAAAGATGTTTTCCTTTTGTTGATCTGAGTGCAAAAGCACAGACCCTTGGGAGTGAATTTCTAAACTGAACTATATTTCTTGACAATATTAATAACAGCCCCTGAAACATCATTTGATGCACACTGAGACTGTATGTAAAAATTAAGCTGAAACTTTCACACAATCTTCCATTTGTCTATTCCCAGGAAATGTCATTGCTAAAATGCTAATGGAATGTGACAAAATACTTAAGCCAGAAAACTCATGAGACAAATTAAGGCCACTTGACTTTTCCCAACTGTTGTAATAGCTACTGAGGCACTGACAGGGTCAGAGGAAGATTTTGTGTTGCTCTTGGGACATGACAGTGTGGTCTATTGCAAACAGGTTTATGATTCCTGGCTGACCTCAGGTTTCCAACTTACTTTGCAAGATAGTATCAAAAAGTAAAGCCTCTGAAAGGGAAGAAAACTCAATCAAGTACTGGGGAGACTTTGTAAATGTTCTGTGAATGTTGCTTATGGCTTTGTGGTCCTTCCTGATTTCCACAGTTATTTGAAAGTAGAAGAAACAGCGTCAGTTTGTGAGATGAACTTAAGGAAATAAGCATTGCAAAATTTTCCTTAGCTAGTTTACCTCCACAGGTTTTCGGTTTTGGTTTGGGGTTTTTTTTAGGTGTATAACAGATCTCTTCCCACATCTAACATTAAATACAGTTGTATTTCAGAGGAACACCTATTTTTGGTTAAATTTGTCCCACATTAGAGAATCCAGCCCATTGTATGTGATTTGATAGAGAACTGGAAGAACATCCTCTACCCCCAAACACTGACACGTGGTCAAAGCAAACATGAAGAAAGAATAAAGCATTTTCCCCACAGCATTAAATTTTGAAAGGAATGGATTCTGGCAGGTGTCCACAAGAAGCAGAAACTGACTGAAAGATAAAACCCAACACTACGTGCATCCATACCAGGTACAGAAGAGGTGGATCAGAGGCAACCAAACAGGAACAGAGACCTCCATTTATCTCTTGTAATGAAACAGAATATAGATAAAACTTGGCATCAGGCTGAAAGGACGGTTTGAAGTTAAGCTACACAAAGTCCTGAGGAAAAAAAAAAAAAACAACAGAAAACCAACCAACAAAAAAACCACACCAGAAACGGATCAGAATATACGTGAGAGAGGAGAACAACTCCACCTAGGAGCCTGGTACAATTTGTAAGATTTGTTAGTTACAAACCAAAGTAACTTGAAAGATGGGAAGTAACAATAGAATCTGCTAAATCTGCACCTGGAAACAGAAGTAAGGCCCTCCAAAGATCAAAAGGCCTTTATCAGTGCCTCTGAAATATTTTATTAACGAAATAATGAGAAAAAATATTTCAATATCAGTGATATCAAACATAAATAATCAAAGACAAGAAGAAAAGAAGGAGAAATATTTGTGGGTATTGAGGTTGTCGTGGGGTTTATAAAAGGTACAGATATCTTGCACAATTGAAACGATTACACAAAAAAGAAGCCCTTAAAAAAATGATATTATTTAACTTAAGAGGGAAGTAGCCATGGGTTTCTTATCTAACAATTAATTGCATTCTGCAGAGCTCTTCTTCTCTATCTCACTTGATACCAACCACATATTTTTTGCTTATCCTACTCTGACTTTTCTTTAGAAACAAGATTCCTTATCAGTCCCCAGTGCATTTCCCCAAGGTGTAAGGCAGAAGTAATTAAAGGCTCTACAATTAAAAAAGGATTGCATCTAAAACACTATACTGTAACCGTTTCTCATGCAGAGCCTGCTTTATAGAACTGCAGAAATTTAACTCATAAATGTAACTTTCTTCTAATCCACATCTCCATGCCCATCTGTAGTATGCAGAGAGAGGTATTTTTTTCTCCACAAAATTCTCAGGCACAACAAGCTGAAGAAATTATGAAAACTGCTTTTTGTTGAGGGAAATTTTTTCTTTCGGGTCCCCCAGTGAAGTTCCCATGTTCTCTAATTAAATTATTTGCTTTTTCAGCACAGATGTTTGTATACAGATTTGTTATGGGTCTACAAAAGTCAATAGGAGTCTGCCCATTGACTGGAAGAGCCTTTAAATCCAAATTTTTAGGCACCAAATCTTAATCACAGTGAACATAAGCCAAAGCTCTGGTGATTTCAATGAGGTCAGAATTCTGCCTCAGATGTACAGCAAGAAGATGAATGGTTTAGCTACTGCCCCAGAGATTTAAATGGAACAGGAGAAACTATGAATCACTGGGTTTTTTTTTTCTTGCGTATAAACATTGTCAAAGGCTTTACTACAGTCCAGATAGACAATTTTCACTGCCCTTCCCTCATCTGCCAGGCCAGTCACTTCATCATAGAAGTTTATCAAGTTGGTTCAGACATGACTTCCACTTGGTGAAACCATGTTGACTACTTCAGATGATTTTCTCGTCCTCACTGTGCCTGGAGATGGTTTCCAGGATCAGCTGCTCCATCATCTTCCCAGGGATTAAGATGAGGTTGCCTGGCCTGTAATTCCTTGGGCCTTCCTTCTTGCCCCTCTTGAAGACAAGAGTGACATTTACTTCTCTCCAGTCTTTGGGCACTTCTCCCAGTTTCCATGATTGATCAAAGATTATCGAGAATGGCTTCACAATTACATTAGCCAGCTCCCTCAGCAGTCATAAGTGCATCCCATCAGGGCCCATGGACTTACATATGCTCAGTTTACTTAAGTTTTCCTTGACCCGATCTGCTTTCACCAAGGGTACATCTTCCTTGCTCCAGACTTTCCTTCTGGTGTCTGGGTCCTGGTGCTCCTGAAGGCCAGTCGTGTCACTAAAGACAGAGGCACAGGTGGGATTCGGTACCACAGCCTTTTCCATGTCCTGTGTAACAGGTTCCCCCATCTCCTTTGGCAGTAGAACCACATTTTCCCCAGTCTTCCTTTTGTCACCCATGCAATTACAGAAGCCCTTCCTGTTGTCTTTGGTATCCCTGGTTAGATTCAACTCCATTTGGGCTTTGTCTTTCTTAACTTCATCCTTGCTTCCACCCTCTGTACACTTCCTTTCTGTATTTGAGTTTGGACAAGAAGTGAAGCCCATTTCAGACATACTTTACATAATTTGTGTAGTTGAATAGTTGAATTGCACCCTTTTACACCACACCTGAGTTTAGGACTCTGTGTGTTCAAAACATCACCACCACCACTAATAAAATATTAGGTAATTTGAAAAAAAAGCAGGTTTGAGCGTGAACATCTGAAAAGCGCAGGTGAAGTGGTAGTTGCCTTCACTGTAGATGCTAAAAGCTGAATTTCTTCTGTGTTCCGTGTTCCTAATGCAGGTGGTATGTGGCATTTATTATTTTAAAGCTGTATCAACATGAAATATGCAGGTGCCACACTCCAGAATGAGGTTTGCCCATGTGCTTACTAAGCAAAATCTACTCTTACAGGGCTGCCATCAACAAAGGATATAGGGATATAGGACTTAAAGAAATATGTTTCTTTTTCAATTATTTATGAGTGAATATAAAAACTAATAATCATAAACATGAAAAAGGCCCATGGGTTTTTAAAAAGGAATTTGTAATTTAAAAAATATATGTATTTATAAAATATGATTTTCAATACCATTTGCACTATGCTCCCTAATACTCACTGTTCAATTAATAATACCCACAGTCTGTGTGTTTGTTAAATCTGCCTATTAACCAAGGACACAACAGTATAATTACTCTGAGTCCTTAGGAACAGCCTGGATTGTTTATAAGACCAATTTTTTTTTCTATCAAGACAAAGAAATGAAGTGAATAACATTACAAGCAGTTAGGACAGAGTTGCATATAGAAATATGAATAGAAGAAGCACTGCTAACAAAATTATCACAATTAATAAGAAACAATTGATAGCCAAGAAAAGGCAGTGGTATAAGAAAAACGTTATTGCTGCAGATGCATGCTCAGTACAATGAAACAAAAAAAACCCAAAACAGAAAATGCCCAGCAGCACTATTTTGCATTACACAGATTCTGTCTGTGCTGATATGTGCCAAATGAGGTCTGTGACTGAAGACCTACTATGGCATGAAGCAGAGTTTCTACCAGCTAAGGAAAGCCTAGAACTTCATGTACTTTTAAAAGTATGATTCTCTTTTTCCTCCTGGAAGCATGGTATGGTTACCTATTGTCCACTGATCAATACCAAAAGCACATGATAGCATGTCTGTTCACAGATTTAGTTGTGACATCTCAGGTTGCATCAAGACAAGCACAAGCAGTCAGACACAAACTGCATCCTTCATGCAGAGCCTTCAGACCAATGATTTGAGGACCTTCTGTAGGACCTGCATATTTAAGACAATCATATCTTCCCTATCTCACATGTCGACACGAATTCCTCCATTCACAATCCAGCCCACAACAGAAATACTGACTGTCAGGAGATAGCTCAAAATATTTGTCTGCACAACAAATGATATTTACCCATGTCCAGCAAATAATCGCTTGTGTGACATAAGACCATTTTTGATTTGTATTTGCTTCCTTTTCTTTATTCACTGCAGCTTGTGTTTTCTATTTTAGGAATTTGAAAGAGAAAAGAAAGTTTCTTCAAAGTTTTAGGTCTCTCTTAAAAATACCTTTCCCAGTCCATATCAGAAAGAAAACAATTAGAGCCCTCTGTAAAAGGGAAGAGGTCTTAGCAATAAATCACTGAGATTAGAAAGCTAAGGGAAAAGACCTTTACTGCTTATTTACCTTTCCCTAAAAATCAATCTTTAAATTTGAATGCATCTTTGTCATTATAAGGGCTGGGCAGGTGCAGCACATCAAAGAAGATATATTTATACTCCCCTCTGAATTTTGTTTTTCAGTCCATGACTATCTTCTACTGCAAACAGCGTCTGCATCTGAAATGGATATAACTCAGCAGTTATTCATTTATAATTTTTAGCAATTATCTTTCTGACAATTCTGCTATCTATGAAACAATGTTGTTTTATAACAGATGGCAGTCTCTGCCCTCAGTCTGACTTTTAAGTTCATACTGGCATCCCCTTATGTTGACTACCAATCTACTTATCACAGAGCAGAAATACATGCTCATCTCTCTGCTGGGAGCCAATGATACATCAGAAGGTGAATTCAGCCTGTGCTGTTCTAATGCATACATGATATAGCCTAAACATTTCCAGAATGCAAAACCTTTTGCTGGCTTAAAAAATAGATGCCAACCTCTCAGACTGTGTTCTTGTTACTTCCTTACATTATCTCTTGTCTCTGTGTGAACTGCAGACCCTCTTTTCCTTCTCCTGTCTGAGCAAAGCACCAGAGTGTGCTTTGCATCTATAAAAGCACAGAAGACTTGCCTGTTTTGAGCTGTTTCTAATTCTTTTTGAATTTTTGAGTTTTGAAGGAATTTAATTATATCCAATAAGGAGTAAAGGTTTAAGGAAGCAAGAAAGCTGTGCACGTGTTTGATGCGCAATTAATGATTCCCTGCAGAACACATTTAACCTCATGAAAGGTCAGACAAGAGTGGCCAAACAGATGACTAGCATAAAGCCAGTTCTTAGAAACTGGGTATGCAAGGAGAAGTGCACGGAAGTGACAGAGTGGACAGGGTTGTACTGTGGCCGTGTCAGCTGCATGTGCAGAATGAGAGGTCAGTCACTGCTACTGTCACTGAAGCGAAGTTTGCAAAAAGTACAGGTAAACCTAAAAAAAATTGAAAGTCAGGATTAAACACTCAAAATGGGTATAAATCTATCTTACACTGAGAGAAATAAGGGAAGAAAAGGAAAAGAATAATGCTTTGGAACTGGCAGAAAAGAGAGAATGTATGAGGAAAGTAGACCTGGGTTTAAATATCCTGTTCTCCTTCCATTAATTATAGTCATGTTCGTCTCCAGATACGTGTAGCTTTTGTATCCTCTGCTGAGTGACTGAAATCAGAACATGCATTGAAAGATGCTCATGCTGACATTCTTCAGAAAAGACAAAGCTATCAAATTGAGAGAGTGTGAAGAGCACGTCAGATGTGTGAATTTCTCATCTTTCACTTGGCTTTTATATAAAAAAAAAGCTACATTGTCAGGGACAATCAAAGTAAGGAAGGGCCTTGAAAAACAAGACGCGCATTGGGTCGATAAAACTCTCATAAAGTGTTAGCTTTATGACTGTGAGGAACTTAGGAATTGTCATACAGGGCCAGGTGAATATTTTTTCTCACCCAGTAGCAATTCTCAGGTGTTCCAAAGAGATAAAAAAAAGCCCACGAGGAAAATTTCTTCCTAACATTTTCTGTCAGTGGTTGGCTTATAGCCATCCCATGTAATTTAATTCTCATTAGCTACATGAATGTCCAGTCCTTGTTTAAACCCTGCTATTTTTGACAATGATCTTCATGGACCTGCTGTTCACTGTGAGAATAATATAAACATGGTTTGAAAAGCAAGATTTCCTCTGTCTACAATGTGAAGTCTCCTGCTTCTTGAATGTTAGTAGAAAATAATAATGGGGCAAAATCTGGAGATGGGATGAACTTGCATTTACAGTAGCAAAATAAGATTTGATACACCTGGGACTCCTGAAGATATTCTTTGTGGCCTTTGGTAAGCATTTAAATCCCTCTGTGACTTAATATTCAAAGATCCATGTGTTCGTTTGGTTATCTTTAGCTGTCTGTTAATTCCCTGATTCTGATGCAATAATTACTTAAGGATTCTCTCTGTTCCTCTCATATATCTTCCATATTTAATTTTTGTGTTATACTCTGCCTTTTGCAGAGTAGATGAAAGGATTCCCTAGCTAAGGATTCCCTAACCTAGTATTTGTCTCTGGAGTGAACAATATCACAAACTTAAGGAAAAAAGAATTAAAACTGGTGCAAATGTAGTGAGACCTTGCCTTAGTGAAACTCACTGGTAAAATCTGCAAAACCTAAAAGTGGCACCTCACCTGTTGTGTTTCAATGTATGTCCCTATTTTACGAGCTATGGAGAAACAATCACTCTGCACTACGTGTGCGGCCATCCCATCCCATTCCATTCATAGCTTCATAGGTCACTCTCATATTCCATCCCTCCTTCCAGAACAGAATAGTTCAGATGCTTTTCACCTTTTCTCATTATACTTACTCTTTTCTAGACCTTCCAGCAAAGTACACCTGGACTCAATAACCTGAACAATTGCTTCTCTTAATTTCTGTTAGTGGAAGTTATGTGGCTTGCACTGGGTGTGTTTTATGGATGATCTGTCTCCTATGGGATTGTGCCTTGTTTGCTAAGGCTGTCAAAATTCTAGGAAAGTAAATTCTTAGCCGGAATCATCCATCAAATACATTTTTCCTTCAGTTTGGCAATTTAAGGTTGCTGATGTTTGTGGCACTTAAGAGGTCTGTCTATTTTCATTCCCTCATGAAATAAAGATTTTTCTGTTTGTGCTTTAGTCCTTATGAATCTGAGTAATGCACATTTAATAATAACATATTGTTTTGATTCATAGTAAATAAGATGAATGGGGTTAGTTGTTACTGAGGTTTTGTTTGATTGGTTTTTTGCTAACTGAAAGGGTTTGAACAAAAGACATGTCTGCCAGAGGCAGGTTAGTGAAACATATTTGAGGTAGAATCATCTAGATATAGAATCAAGAAGATTTATCTTACTTTGGGCAACTAAAGGGTCCTTGACTGAGGAATACAGTCATTTAGAGTCTTGTCAGGGTAGGCATACCATCATGTTAGGTGTCAGGAGCAACAAGAATAGGGCTGCTCTAACAGGAAGATGAGCCAGGAGCCGTGGGCACCCTCCTCACAGGCATCCTCGTTGAGAGGGCACAGTCCTGCAGTACCCAAGCAGAGCAGGGCTGGTGACAGCAACAGGTCTGGGACAGCCCAATGATCATCAGACAGACTCAAAGCTGTGAGTCAGATCTGAAGTTGATCCAGTCAACAAGTCAAGGACCAGCACAGGGGTATTTGCAATGTGGCTCAGACAGGGGCCGAGGGCACAGGTTGAACCTTGCTCCTGGGCCATGGGCAGAGGGTGTGTGGGTCCCAGATAAGTTAGCTCACAGAAAATAATGTCAATTTGTGTGCTCGGGCCTGGAGATAAGTTTCCAACACACTTACTGGGGTCACTTCAGCTCAGAGCAATCTAATTGCAGATCCGGGAGTGAAGACTGCGGGACAAACACCCATACTTCTCTTTTACTAAAAAAATAACCATCCTTTTCAGCTACAAATATCATCTGGACTCTTAACAGAATGGCTAGCTAGAGTAGAAAAACAGCGTATTACATGCCAGGAAGGTTGAGCTAGACTTGTATTCTCTAAAGGAACACAGGGTGGGTACAATGACTGCAATAAAGACAGTTGCTGCCCTTTGGGGGTAACTGCTGTTAGGCTTGGGCACAGCCACAGAGACAGAGAAATGAACTCTTTGCCTAAAGTGCTAAGCAGACCACAAATTATTTCATTATGACTTGGGGAAAAGATCTCAATTAAATTAATTGCTCTGCTTAGCAGTTTATTTCAGTTGGTTCAACCTTAAGTTAAAAAGAAAGGTCTGTACGACTGAAATAGAAACAGAAATATTTTAGAAGCCGTGAAATGCACTAGCATATAAAGCTCAGATTAGGGATTGCCCTAAGAATTCACCTTTCACTGTCTAAAAGTAAGGGTCTTTTTTCTGCAAATGTAGGTAGATTTCTAATTTGGGGTATAATCCTGATAAAATCACTAATAGAGAGAACAAGAACAAGTATTTTGGCTACTGTGAATTTGGAATAACACTACTCCCAGATCAATGCTTCTGATATTTTGAAAGGCCTCATAGATATAGTAGCCCCAGACAAGACACTGGAATAAATGTTATCACAAAATCCTGTACAATCTTGGCATGAACACTCATTAATTGAACCAAACCCTCCAGGGAGGGTCTTTTCTGCCTGATGTCCCAGAACGGATGGGATAATGGGAGGAATAGAAAGTTGAGAGCACACATCACTAAAGGGAGATAACATGTTTGTAACTTCTCACCCAGAAGTTGGGTTGTCCTAAAATCAATCCTTAAAAATAGTAATATGGATAGGAAGATAATCAGTTCTTTAGCATGCCCTGCGAGCTCCTATGTAACAGTTTTCACAAACAGAAAAAATAAGCCAGAAATATTTACATGTAGGGGCCATTTAGGACTGATTTACCCAGACACTGGTAAGAAATTAGGCAGGAAGCCCACATCTTGCACTTTCCAGATTGGGTTTTTTCGTAGATTCATGGTTCAATGCATCTTCTTCAGGTTAAATGCTCTTTCATTTAAAGGATATTAAATGCCAAACTTGCAAGGGGTTTTAAGTAAGATATTGTTAAGGCCAAGGTGATAAATCAGATTTTACAACTTAAGGCTCAAAAGCCATGTTTGATCAATACCAATCTCTTGCTTCTACAGATAATGATAATTCATGGTGTCAACTGGACAGTGTGCATCAGAGCAAACAGTCCTGGATCACTTCAACACTTAACAAAAGGAAGAGATTGTGGCAGCTCCATTGGGAGTCAGGACACACACATTTTCTACCAGTTCTGCCAGAGACATTAGCCAGCAACTTCGCATTTCCAATCAGTAAAAAAAGTCAGTAAAATATAAATAACTATGCAGTCAGAATGACTGTGGTGGATGCTAGGAAGAATGCAGGACTAAGAGCACAACACGGTCCTTTTATGAACGTGCCCCGTTCTTTGACACCCTGAGATTTAAATTATGCCTAAGTGTGACAAGAGAATCTGGGAAATCTGCTAACAAAGAATTCCTTCTTAAGGGGGAGGGGGAGAAAATATGTTTTCTTCCTTCCCTAAAGCATTCACTAACTGACCACTTCTTTACCAAGCACCAACCAGTTCTAGTGCTCTTGTTGGCTTCCATGCAATGCCCAGACATCGCTTCTGAAGTACCTTGCCATGAAGTCAGGGAATGGTTGTCACTAACTCAGCCCACACACTGCCGTCTCTGTCTCTACAGATCTGTTTTCTTTGGATATTAACCAAGACAGGGAATGAGGACAAGCAACTCATACAGCTCTCTGGGGTAGGTAATACTGCAAACAAGAGCAATCCAGATAACACTCAGCAGGTTGACTTGGCCTACAAAATGTTTCTGTGGAGCCCAGTGCTTTTTCCCTTGTAGGCACAGGACAATGTCTATTGCAGCAACAATTTCTGCCCAAATAGATGAGTTCTGTCCCCCGTATCTGTTTCACCTGGCCAGAGACAGCCAGACTGCCGCAGCTGGTGGGAGAATGGGAGATGATGGCTTCTGCTGGCAAGCAGTGACCCTTGCCAGCAGTAGTAACTGCTGCTGTCACTCCTACCTGGCTGTCACCTGTCCTATTCCCTGTTCCCTTCCTCCTCATCTTCCCCATGGCAGAAGCTTGGCTTCCTTTGTAGAACCAGGCATATTTTACTGATGTGTTTGTATGACCTTGCTTGCATTTAAGGGCAGGAAGGAAAGTATTGCTCCTGCTACAAGTGAGTAATAGGAAGGTTTATGAGCAAGATGGTTGCAAGAAAGGCAAAAGAGGAAGAGAGTCTGCTGCTATGGGGAAGTGAAGATGCAGGGACACATTGATAACTGTCACCTAATTTAGCTGTTGTGCAAACAGCTGCAGGTGAGGATAAGAGCAGTTTTGTCTGAGAGAAGAACACAAAGGAAGTCAAAATCTGCTGCTCTACTGAGAAGGTTGAGGTTGGGGTTGAAGAAGGCTGAAGTTTCTTTAGCCATGCTGCTGAGAAGGGCTAAGGCTTTGGGGATACGGGCCTGAGGTCGGATCCTGTCTTTGTAGTTTATCAAACTGCAGTAGATCACACTGCATAAACTGTGTAAATGCTGAGTCCATGATAATGTAAATAGCACTTATAAATAGGAATGCATTAAAGCTTCTCCAGCTCAGCTTTTCCATTTCTTCATCTCTGTGAGCTGCTCCTTCTTAGGGTAAAATTCCTGTAGGTAGTTCATCTGAGTACAGCATTTGTACAGTGAACTGAAGCATTGGTTTAAATCACTTGGGTGTTATGTCATTTATTTTAGGATAGGACTGAAGTTCTACAAACCTAATTAAGAAAAAACAAAACCATCTTTATTGCAAATTTGCATTAAAATGTATAATGAGCTAAAAGCAAGTTCCAAAACAGTATTTACACGCTTTCAGTGAAGGCTAAGCAGAAATTAAGTTCTTAAAGTATGCGTTGTTAAATTACCTCAAGTGATCTAGAAAACACAGTTTGTTGATAAAACAAAGAAAACATCATTCTTAGGCAACAAGACCTCTAGATTTATGATACAAATCTTGAAAAATGGTCCTTGGAGGCATCACAAGTAGTTGTCTAGTCACAACTTTGTCAAAAAAACAAAACAAACAAACAAAAAAAAACCAATCTGCACAGTCCTGCACAATATTGTCGCAATGAGAAAATTGAGTAGTTCTCTTCACTTTCTTGACTTTTTTTAACTCAGACCTTGAAATCAGCTACCCACCTAAGGTGTCCTGTGCAAACTGAGACTCCTTGTGGTATCCAAGACATCTTCACAGGCTTTGAAAATGTTACAGGCATCTATGGAAGATCACACCTTTCTGGAGCAGCAGCTGTAGGGCATATCCCAGGACACCTCAAATGTAGCAAAATATCTATGCTTGCCTTTTGAGACACCATGTCAATAGAATAGAGGATCAGATGCAATTAATATCTATGCTCCTAATCTTTTTCTGGACTCTTAAATTGTTATGCAAACATTCTGTTGGGAGTTAAGATTTTAAGCAATTGACTGGAGCTGGGCATGAGACACTATGCAGATCTACAAAACAAGACATTTTGGAAGAAAAAAGTATACTTTCCAAATATTTTCCAAAGAATACGCTATAAATATTGTAATTGCAGTAAACCTAGGAGCCCTCAATAGCATTAAGATCACATAGAACAATGACAGATACAAGTGAGAAGTTTTGTCACGTAGAGCTTACCACTCCACATTGTATTTTTGCAATTGGTTACATATACCTGCAGTTTCCTGTAGTCATTTATAGGACTAAGCACTCTGTCTTCTCACATTCTGTCTTAAAATGTGAATCTTCATAAAATCGTTCTAACCTGGATAATTTTTAAAGACTTGAACAGAAAATCAGAAGAGATGGGATAAAGTCATATTGCTACAGGGTTAAAACAAAAGGTGTAACATTTATTTAGTTTTATTTGGAAACTTTTCCAACACAGTGAATAGAGGAATGTTTTGCTAAATCACAAAAACAAGAAATCAAAATATGAACTTCCGAAGCACAAAAGGCCAGAAGAATGCAATTCCTCATCAGAATTGCTGTTCTAAACAGAGTTACTATTTCATTTACGAAAGACTTGAAGCTACATATTTCCCCTTGAGCCTATTGGAAAGGTTTGTGACCTTGGAGTTAGATTTTACTATCCTCTGGCCGAGATTCAAGTTTATGCAAATAGTTGAGTCTTGATATCACTGTCATCTAATGTCTTTTACAGTTTGTTGGAGATTTGCTTTTATATGTAATAGCTTACCTGATGTACTTTCCTTATAAAGTGAATTTGCTAGCAGCGTGCTTTTGCAGGGGGATAGGGGAATATGTTTTTTTAAAAACCCTTATGCATAACAAAGAGTGCTTTTGCGTTTGGTTTTGTTTTAACAGGATACCCCCTCTTCCCTAGTACTCATTGAAAGAAGCATCCATTTACCAATAGATTGTATAATTGTGGTTATTCTAGACACAACAGGGGTATAAAACGAAATTATTTGTTTTTCCTGCCAAATGTACGTTATTTCCACAAATTTCAATTAAAGCTCAGAAGTGCTGCTAAGGGGTTTCCATCAAAGATGGCAATTAAGGCAGATGATTCTCCAGCACATGGGAGTAACCTTCTTTTGTGTTTGATATAATGCATTATTGTTTTGTGAGAACAATAACATGTGCATGTGTTTTGCTGCAACCTTGGTGAGAAACTGAGATAATTTCTCCAGTGATGGCTCAGTTTAAGTTCATATAACTTTATCTGCAAAATCCATACCAGAATTCTTGCCCTTAGTACGCAAAGAGCTCAGAGTCTACAGTTCTTTAACTGTTTTAATTATTAAGCAGCAAGACAACAGTGAAGAACCTCATGACTGGGAATGGACACAGGTCAGAACACCTCATCTGAGAGCACTTCACTCTGGGCCAACAATTTTGATTTTAAGTAATGTCCTTTTGTAAGATTTCTTTTTTCTCTGGACTTTGAGTGATGGTATTGCTGATACATGCAAAATTTAATACAGGCTTTTAACTATTTATTTTGCCAGAGCTGAACCAATAACCACAAAATGAAGGGAGGTTCTGATCTAACATTGGATTCATATGTGACTATGGCAGTTCATGGTGTGATCCCAACTAGTGCTCATGATGCCTGCTACTCAGTGAGATTGAACACTGAAGGCAGAAAAGATCACAGAAGCTGAAAATCCTTGCACCGTGCAACTTCAGTTGTTCCTCCACAGTCTTCATGGTACAGGATATTGATTGCTGAAATGGATCCAGTACCAGAAGCAGTCTGGCTGCAGAAATCAAGCTGTTTGCCCAAGTTCACTTACTCTGCTAGGAGACACTCATCCATACTTACCAAGTGTCAGTACTGACATCTGTGAGAACACTTATTGTCATCTTAGTTGTGTATTGACAGGAAGATGAAGGAGATAGAAGTAATCTGTTTATTTGAGATGAAAGGAAATTCAGTAAACATTTATTTTAGCAGGAATTATATTATTTTTATGCATATTTTTACTGGATTTGAAATGCAAGAATAAAAAATCAAGGACTTTTTTTTTAAGATACTGTAGGAAGCATGGTGACAATAAATGAACTCACCTGTCAATGGGCCAGATTATGAGCTCAATTACATTGATACGAATCTGTAATAGCTCCACAGAAAGCAATTAATCTTCTTGTTATTCTCACCATTTTAATTGCAAATAGAATCTGCTGTGACATGCCCAAGCATCTGAATTTGATGACCTTCAAGGTCTTGCAAAGACCTTGAAAACATCAGTGTTATTCTAAGCTACTTATCCATACCGGTATCAATGACCCTAAGCCAATTAGAAATAACTACTAAATTCTGAGAACAAAGGTGAAAACATCAGAATAACAAGAGGTGCTTTTGTCTATTCTCCCAGGTAGATGCAATCGTATCAGCATATATAGGCCTATAACAACCTTTTACAGTTACTTATGGAAGATTTTCTTATGGAAGTCATTGCATAGCAGATAGTTTGTGGCACTGAGCTTCTTTGATAGTATTCACTGAGAAAGGTCCGCAAGGAACATTGGATGTTCAGCTGAAAAAGCAAGGGAAAAGTACCTAAGAACATCATCATTAGGCAACCTGGTAAAGATTGCTTCAGAATATTTGAAGAGGATGCTAACAATATGGAAGCTAGCTGAAAACTGCTGTAGGAAAATGAGAAATGCCTGACGAGCAGTTCAGGTATCTATGCAGGGATGTCCAGAGAACAGCAATAAATTGGAAAAATTCAAAGTCTTGGAACACCATCAAACATTATGTATTATCATTTAAGAGACACATCACAATAAGTCATAGACCTGGAATGTTTACGCAAAAGGAATTAATATCTGAGGAAAATGTAAGGTGGCTTTTTTTGTGTATACTAAGAGAATTTCTACTTGCTTTCAATCATGAAATAGTAATAGTTAAAGGTAAAATATAGTGAATATTTCTGGATAAATGTAAAAGTAGAAAAACAGAGGTATGGGATGTGCTGCACACTGCCTTGTAAGACGGAAATTTTGAAGAGTTCTAAACAGTTACAAAAAACACATATGGTGGCAATGAAGAGCCTGAATTAGCTAGATTATTTTTTTTTAAAGCGGTATGGTAAAACACAGAAATATGTCATAAAAAATGTATTGACACCAAAATTTTCTTCAGAAGAGGAAAGACCTTGTTGAAGAATTAACCATTCTAGATTTAATTCTCACAGGTAGAGAGGAGCTGCTTAAGTATATGTTATGAAAGATAAAGTCACTATCAGCTGAATAAAAAAATACCCTCACACCACAGTTAATGATTCATTGTTAGGCTATGAAGATATTTCAGGTAGTGTCCTGTATACCAGTATGGTGGTTCCTGGTCAGTTCTGTATTTCCTTTAATGACTTAGGTAAAGAAATAGAGAATAGATATATTTATTTATTTATTTATTCCTGTTAGATACTCCTTCGAGAATACACATCTGCCATCTGTTTATGACTGCTCTCTTTCACCAGCGTTCCGATTACTGGCTCTCAGGAGCTCCAGAATCCCTGACCCACTGTTGCCAATCCAGAACACAATTTCAAAATGCAAAGATGTAATCTGCAGATTTGCATACATTTAATACATTCATTATCCCTTTTAACATGCTTTCTCTTTTTGGTTATCTCCTTCAGTCAGGCAACATGCATTTTTTCGTTGATCACTTTATCTTAAACTTATATGTAAACTTTGTTCCTAGCTGCACTATGGTTCAAGTTCCACATCTTAAAATGCTGTGGCTGGGAAAATTTGAAGTCTGTGAACAATCCTTGATTCAATATGGTAGGTGTCTTGTGTAGGTCTTCTCTAATTTTTTAATGGGCTACAGACATTGGTATATTCTCTATGTGCTTATCACCAATGTTATCAATTTCTCAAATATAACAATTACCCTGCTAAAATACCTTTATAATTTTCTGGCCTGCATAGCTTTGCCTTAGACAGCATGCTACTGTGTTTTCCTTTGGTGCGAGACCTACACGCATCAGTCACTTCACTCGACATCCCAAGCGGCCTCCCATCCCACCGTAATCACCCAGCTGAGACAGACTCATCACAGGGGTACGTAGAAGACTGACAGGGGTTCTCAGCACACACACATAAGATTAAGGAAGTAGAGACTGTTTAAAATTATGATTTGTTTGCAACATCATCATTTTCTTAAATAGATATTGCATATTTTGAGACAGAACACAACTGGAGAAGCATCATATAAGTGTTGATCTCCTACTTGACAACTACCCACAAAGTATTTAGTCCCAACTAATTTTAGCAATGTTTTTCAGTCCTATTGCTTTAAACTTTCTGTTTCACACACTGATTAGCTCAGTAATATTATCAGCTTTTTTTCTTATCTGTGAAACATTGATAAATTCAAGCAGGGCCAGGAGGGAGGTCACAAGCAACCTACAAGGCAGTATCAAAATTCAAAATGATCTCGAGAAACTGGGGAAATAAGATGAAATCCAACAAGATGAAATTCAATAATGAGAAGTAAAAGGCACTGCTCCCCAGAAGAAGAAATCATATGTGTAACTACAAAAAGAGGAATAGTTCACGAGGCAGCAATATGCCAAGAGAGACCTGGGAATGATAGTACATTCGGAGAAGAATGAAAGTCAACAGAGAGATGTTAATTCAAAATTGGTGAATTTCATTCTCTGATTCATTAAGACCATGTGAGAGGTAAGATATGGGAAATAATGATTGAAGTTCACCTACCACCATTCCAGCGAGCTACTGTGTAATTTTAAGCACTGTAGTAGAAGATATATGTAACCCCAAAAGTTCGAAGGAAAAACAGTACAAGATAAAAAGTTTATAAGACATGACTTACAGGGAAAGGTTGAAAAAAATGGATTCCTTTTGTCTACAGAAGGGTAGACAGAGACTGAGATGGGATGGCTATCTTCAATATGTAAAATGGTGTTATAAAAAAGGTGATGATTAATTGCTTTTACACCCACTGGGGATAAGGGAAAAAGAAATTAGTTTAACTTGCAAAAATGTAATAAGAAATACATTCAGATTACAAGGGAGTAAAGCACTAGAACAGGTTATCCAAGGAAGCTGTAAAATCCACCCTATTGGAAATTTTTAAGAAAGTGTTTTCTGAAAAGCATCTGACAGAAATGGTTAAGATATACCCATCTTGTCTCATATCTGGGGGACAGATTAAAACATGTTCTCTTGAGATCCTGTCAAGATTTATGTTTCCATGGTTTTTTGATATTTGGAGGTAGAAGCAATGGTATTTGAAAATAACCAGATAAGTCATATGGGTGGTAAGGGTGAGAAAGCTGTTGAAACTTGAAAAAGAAAATTCAACTCAACAGTCCACTGATGGTGAGTATATTAAATTTACTCACAGTATGTATTTTTAAAATGCTTCAAGGATCCTGAAAGGATATGGGTATCTTTGTTTTACACTGCTAATATAAATTCAGAGTGGAAATAAACTCTGATTTGGTTTTGGTTTTGGCTTAAATAGGGCATTTCTAGGACTTTGAGAGTAGGTTAGTCTTTGTGGGTGTGTTTCAGCTCACTAATTTTAGCCTGCAGCAACTTCAATGTTTATATCTGAGTTTATTACCCTGGCTACCTTTTGTAGTCCATAAAAGGAAACACGTGAAATGATGCGTGATTCATCTGATCAATTTAGAAACCTGCTTTAGGATGAGATTAACTGTGCTGTGCAAATGTCTGGTTTCCTCCAGAGGCTGTAAGAAAAAGTCTAGACACTTAGTTTAATTCTGCCTGCCACCTCAAGTTGGTACCCACCATCTCACCTACTGTCCTCCTTGAGAAGCCAACAGAAGGACAAGAATTCTGACAGGAATCTTTCTGCACACTAGGAGATTAAGCAAATGCTGCTGACTGTACAGGCAGATGTAATGATGTTTGTCCCTGTTATGCAAACTTGTTCTGTTTCACATGTTGTTTCATCTACAATTTTCTTGCACCCATTTCAGTTTCCAGACAGTGACTGTTTCATTGCCATTTCTGATCTCCTTTCCACAATTCATCCTTATAGCTAGAAAATTGCCTTGAATAAATAGGTGTCAGTATCTAAGTACTGTTGTTGATATATTCCCAGTGTCGTATCCTACTCGCCTGGAGAACCAGATTATTCAAATGTATCTTGTTACATGAAGTCAAAGTTGCTTTCCTTTGTCAATATTACCTGAAGAAGATTCAGAGCTTAAGCTAGACTTAACCTTAAAAATTGCCATTTCCATCTCATAAAACAGATTGGCAACTTCTCACTATAGGCAATTTCCTTAAAGGCTTTATATATGCAAGTAGAAAAGTAGAACATTATTGAGCCCAGTGCTTCTACCGATGTCACTATACAGGAATTAGACTCTACTCATAAACGTTGCTTGAAAAAGGATGATGATTCTCCCTCTCTTTCTGTAACAACTGTAGGAGTACCGTCTTTATGGAAATGAGGTTTGAATAAGAATAGGAGAGATAAAACAAACACTTATTTCTTGTCCACAAATATGGGATGACTTTCAGCCACTTATAAGTGGGTTTGGTTTATATTTAGAAACACAGAAATGACAGATGAGGACAAAAGACCCGCACGTCAAAATCCCTGGCATCCTGAAACATGTATATGCAGGCTATTGTGAGCTTACCAGAAAGGACAAGAGTCTGTGAATGTGTGCTTCATACAGAAATGTATTTTGGAAATCTGTGTGGAGGACAGCACTCTCATAAGTTCAGTCTGATCTCCATAACTTCTTATTTCAAAGAGAAAAAGAGGTCTGAATCCTACTTTTCTGGTAGGAGCTGTGTGAAGCTCCTGCTCACAGACCTTTTACTACTCTGCATAGTCAAGGAGGTGAAAATCAGTCCTTAAGGTTTGACTATGCGATTTGCAACACTCAACCATACGAAATAATCATTATAACAACATTATGAGTGGCAGTTTGATACTTGGTCTTGGCACCAGTCAGCTGTTAGAATAGGAGAACACAATGGCAGTGAAAGCTGAACAGTGGGAATGGGATGAGCTGTAAGAGAGCAGAGTGCAAGGTTACACATTTAAGCTTACACAAAAAGCTGGTTTCAACTGTGTGTTAATAAGCTGGAAAAAACAATGAGGGTGAAAGTGATCAGTGGATCAGCTAAAAACAGGTTGACTACGGGCTGCTAGTGTGGTGCATCCTTAAATAGAAGTGGTCTTGACACATCTCAGATGAGGTAATTCCCGCCTTCCTAGAGAGAATTCAATGAGAATGCAGTGCACAATTCTGGGGGAAAAAAAAGGATTATTTAAACTAAAAGTATTATATTAGCACGGGAGCTATTATGTAGAATCTGACCTTAATTATATTTAAATAGGAAATGAGAAGAAATGTTATTATTATTTTTGATGAGTTTCTCAATATTAGTACAAAGGACTGGCAGAGTCACTAGCTTTAAGACGGGGAAGATTATGGTTTGTCAGTGATGCAAGTAAAGTGAATATGCTGATAATATTTTTTTCTCTCATGTTGAAGGGGTTTTTTAATATTAGAGGCAGCACAGTACAGGTGATGCCAGAGACCAACTCTGGGTTCCCTGTGCTGTCACAGAAATCTCCAATGAAAATTTTCATGTTCTATTAGTGACCAGAGAATCTACACAAAATAATGGCTTCTACTAGACAGTGTTCTGAAACAAAACACGGTCTTTTTCTTTCCTCTCTTTTTAAAATCCAAGTCTTACAATCATATCTCCAAACAACCATATCTTCATGACTCCCCTCATGGAGCTGTTCAATTAGAATCCACCTTCCTTTGTCTACAGGCTATATTTTCTATGCGTATGAAATCCATTAAGAAAGTAATTAGTAAAGATTTTCAAGAAGGGAATACGATTTTGGCATGAAGACATCATATGTGCTAATTAGCTTAAGGTCAAACAAATGTAACTGAGAACTTTTTAGGTGCTTTTTTTTTTATAACGTGACCATTGGAGTAGCAAGACAACAAAGTAAGATTAGCAAAGAGCTTTCTCATTTATTATACTCATTCACTGCTGTCATGTAGTTATATCTGAATTAATCTTTAAGCTAATTATAAGTCAGGTGATGAAGGAACTCAAAATGGAAGCACTAACATTTCATTCTAGGAAGAATGTTTCTTTTTGAGAGGGAAAGGGAATGGATATTTTATTCCCTCAACCTCATTTTTGAACAATTACTCACATCTTACCGAATATAAAGAGAGTGAAAAAATTTGTTCTTGGTATTACCTTCAATATTTGTGTTTCTGGGATGAGAAAATACTGCATATGTATTCCAAGAGAAACAATTTTAATGACTAAAGACATCACCCTAAATAAGAATTATATAGACCTGTGTTTTCCAGTCCACTACTTGAAGTGCTTAATGTAAAAAACATATTTATGTGTAAAACAATCCCTTCTTTTAGCAACAGTATTAAATCTGTGCAGCAAAAGACATTTAAATGATGTCATATATAATAGCTGTTTTTCCACAGTTTGTATACTTTAAGAAAGCCTGTTCTTCTTTCCAGTGCTGGTGAAAAAGTAGTATTTCTTTTTTCCTTTTTTTTTCTCTCTCTTTCTTTCCTTTTCTTTCTTTCTTTCTTCCTTTCTTTCTTCCTTCCTTCCTTCCTTCTTTCTTTCCTTCTTTCTGTCTTTCTTTTTAGGTTCATAAGATTAGTCCCACTAGCACAGTACCTTTCTAATAACACTATTTTATTATCTTCAAGTACCAGAAGCTGCTGAAAGTGTTTTTCATCTGATTCAACTTATTAGTCATAGATCAAATTTGGCAGTATCTTCAAAACACTTCAGCATTTGCTTATACACAAATTCAGCCACTCACACACATCATAAAAAAAAAGATTTCAAATTTTTTAAAAATGCTCTTTTTGTTCATCTTCTAGAGATGGATAATTTATCTTTCCAAGTATTATTCATTACAGTGTGTTCAGTTCTGAATTTGTTTAGACAGCAGGCCTGTCCCTGAAGACGTGCATTAACAATCTTAAGTTTTCAGGTGCCCTTCTTTCTCTCTTAATAGCTGAGAAACTTCAAGGTTGGTAATTTATTTTACCCATTATTGAGTTATACAATGTTGTGGCTAAGATGTGAAGGAACTGGATTCGGTAGTATCGGAGGTTCCTTCCATACTTGTGTTCCCATGACAATAGGTAAGAGGAACAATATGCAAAAGGTGGAATCAAGACCTGACAAATTTTGGACTATGTCTCTACTTATTTATTAAAGTTGTTTGGAAAAAAATATCATTAGAAAAAAAATGCTTTATCAAAATAGTATGCTTTACGGGATTATGTTGATATTATTCCTCTTTTTGTTTTACACTAAAAATTGGACTGTCTGGCAGTGTCAATATTTCAACATAAAATGTGCATATTTGATTTTTTTCTTCCATTTACTTTTCTAAAGTAATTGGTTTATTTTGAAAAAAAAATCAAACTTGTCAATGTTTGTCAACTTAAAATCCTTTAAATCGACATTTCCCCTGGACTTTTGTTTCATCAGTATTTTTTAAACTTTATTCGCTATTAGAAGATTAACAATTTTGAAACCTCACAATTCTCTTCAAAATGAAATTTCTGTTCTCTTCCAAGCATGGACAGTTGCTCATGCAACATGTTAACAAGGTCAGGAATTGGTATTTTTTCCTTTTCATAGGCAGGATATTGGTGCATAAAGAAATAATCAAGGTGTCAATGCAGACAGGTGAATACTTATAAAGGATACAGTTGGAGTTCTTGGGAGGAGGAATTGGAAGACTGGTGAGTAGGTCATTTAGCCTACATTTGCGAAAACAGTTATAGGCAGATGTAAGACTCAGTTTATGTTCCAGCTCTTCTGGACATACATTACCCAATCCAAGTAGCAGTACAAGTGTAATGCTATAATAATGTCAACTAAGACAAAGAAGGCTATATATCAACTAACCACCATATTTCAGTAACACCAACCCAGAGCTGCCTCAGAGAAGGGGTGGAAGAGATAACACATACCTGACCAGTTCCTATAGGCACATTTAATTGATCGGTCACCAGGTCTTCCAGGAAAGAAATCTCACCATGACATTATTTAGCATTCACTGAATATTATAGAAAAAATATAATCTTAAGTATATATGGCATTTAGAGGGTGATCATTTCGCCGCTATGCTATTTGTACGTGCAGGGATCTCTTAGGAATATTTCCATTTCTTCTGCACTCTCCAATTAAGCAGATAGCAACAAAAGGGCAAATAGCACCATTAACAGTAAAAAAAAAAATATTCTCTTTTTGGAATAAAACCAAAAGCATTTGCAAAACAAGAACCTCTCTTGTAAGCGACTGGTTGGCTTCTGAAGACAGTGTGCTGAGACCTCACAGGTAACAGCAGAGTTGCTCCAGGCCTCTTGCAAACAGATCTACAGTTCTTTCATGTTACTCTTCTTCATCTTCTCTTGTGTGTGCACGTGATGACTGACTCCCTGTTCAACGTACAACTCTGTTGCTGCTCGAGAGACACAAGTATAAGCGTAGTGAATAGTCACCCAGCGTGCAGCAGCCGTTCTCAGCAGAGAAAAATGCCTTCAATAATTAATGAGAGAAAAGGACGTGGAACCACTAAATCCAGCCTGAAGATGATTACAGAGCTGTCAGTCATCTTCAGGGCAATGTAATGAAACAGAGTAACTCAGCAGCCAGGATATGTATGAAAGTAATTTCCTATCACTTCTGCACATTTTCTTATGGGCTATAAAACTGACAATTGGATTATTGAAAGGAAAAACTGATGAAATATGTCTGTCTTGAATGGGAACGTATCTCACTAATATAGCCCCCACACACTCTGTCCTATTTTCATCCAGATTTCAGGAAATAAGTTATTCAAATGTATTTAAATGAGATTTCTACCCTACCAATACAGTTTCATACTGCCTCATCTGTTGTGTCATGAACATAAACCAACATAGATTAAATTTATATTTAATTATTTTTTTACTCATATATCCTTCTAGCCAAGATATGTCCCTAAAATGGCTGTCTTGTGATTCTGAAACTTATACTGTTTTTCATGTGAAACAGAATCCAAATCAGTTTCTCAAGGCCATTATTAATAAACAGGTAAGCTCAGTACCAGGCAAATTTTTGGTTTAGAAAAACAAAAAATACTCAGTCTTAACTTTTTTGTGATTGTTTTATTTTTTTCTCCCAGATGAACTGATAAAAGCTTCAAACTCCTTATGAAATCTCATTGAATTAATCAAATATAATGTGGTTTGCAAGCAGACAATTCTAGAAGTACAAGGTTACATGGCTCTTTTGTCTTCCCACAGAAAGTCTCCAGTGTCCACATCCTACTACCATGCCAGAATAGGTCTGTTTGGAGTTGCCACCTGTCATACAAAGTCTTCTAAAGAACTGAAAGTATTTCTGAGGATTTTTTGTGTGGTTCACCCATTACTTTCTTTTTTTTAAGAAAGGAAAATTTACTCAGGCCCAGTCTTACTATCTTCAAACACAGTGGGCAAAATTCTGGTTCAGGTTAAGTCTGTAGTAATTTTGTCACTGATTTTACAGAGTTCATGATTAGCCAGGACAAAGATTAACTGCTGAGCAGAACTATAAACTCAGAATGCTACCTGTGTTTCTGGTTCTTGAACTTTTTGGAAGTGCAGCTTGCCTTACACTGAGGCTCTGCTGTGATGCACAACTGCTGCAATGACCGAAGGGTCAGTGGGCTGCAAGGGAGTTTTATAACCAACCTCCTTTGAGTCACTATATGGCTTCTTCCCGGATTTACGGATTCAGCAAACAATTATTACTGAAGATCTTTTGCTTTAGCAGTTATGGTTAATATATAAGCAAATAAAGTCAGTGAGTAAGTACTTCAAGTTATGTGCCTTTGTTTCCATGGGTGTAGAAGGCAGGCAGCCGTATCTCACTGAATGAAATCAATCACCACAAAAAAGCACATTTCCAGTTACTTTAATGGCTTGCATCTGCTTATGCTGGCAGTAAATTTAGCCCTAAGTTTCAGTTATGTCCAAGGATAAGTGGCTGTGGGTGCAAAACTCTGCGTAAAAATGGCAAGGCTCTCTGCAAGAAATGTGAATCTTAATAACTGAGATGCTTTAAATCTAGTACTTTTAGATAAGTAACTTTTGAATGGTAATGTCTTGCTTAAGATTTGCCTTCTTATTTTGCCCACAAAGCTTGTTCTGTAGTTTTTTGCATGATACTCTGGAACGCATTTGCCCTTGACAGTGGAAGTAGAGAAATGTGTGAGACAACAATTTTGGCTTACTTACTAAATACAGAATCAGAGACTTCCAGAGCTGAAAGTGTGAGCTGCAGAAGCTTGAGCTAAAGATGCAAAATTGTGTATCCAGGAGTTGTAAGAGATCACATTGCCTGTGATCAACACACCAGGAATCTGTAAAATATGCTCACCGATAGGTGTCAGTAGGCTTAGGTGGGAAACCAGGTGTAATACAGTTGTTGAGATCAAAGCAGAATGATTGGATGTGAAGTTCCACACAAGATCGAATTTTGACTGTTTTTTTTGGTATTATTTTTATGAAAATAAAAGTATTTTGGTTGATGTCAACGTGTCATAAGGGTAATGTTGCCAGGCCGCATTCTATTCCCTGATAATTAGCAATATCTATAAGTATGCAAATATTTGTGCTGCATGGCAGCAACATATCTGTTATGTGAAGCTTGATGATTTAACTGTTACCCAGGTCAATAGAGACTGAATATTAGCTTGCATCACCTGGCAGATGTTCTCTGACACGTAAGGAATTAATCGGCCGTATTCTTCCACTTCTCCAGGCATAAATACCCACACCAAATAACACATGAGATGGCAACATTTTTTGTCAGCTTCTAAGGCCAGTAGTATTCAAAGATCTGAACTGAGGTATAATGATAAGAACAGAAGGAAGGGTGACCCATCACATCCTATACTGACTCTTTTATTTGTGTACAGAAATTCCTTCTCAATAATCCCCCAAAAAACTTCCAAGACATTGATTTCCTTGTTGCCTTATTATTTCCTTTTTATGAAAGCAGAGCTCTAAGAAAACGATACTTTCTCTTTGTTTTTAAACTGCTTGTCCCCAGCACCAAAGCCTTCTAAGGAATCTTATATTAATTTCCATCAGTGTCTCGAAGAACATCCCAGGCTGTGCTTTTGATGCATTTCTGGGGTTTCTTCATTTCCAGAGAATATTTTGATTGTCTGTGTTTTGTGTCATCAGTAACACTGAATCTAGGTCCAACACTACTATTTGTGACACAGGAAAATCAGCACTTTTCTATTTACAAACTGAAACCTCTTTAATTCTTATTTTCCCACTGAAGGTTGCGTGTAATTGTCAATATATCCAATAGTAGAAGAAAATATATTGCAGAGTATATTTTTATATATAGCACAGTAAAAAACTTGCTTTACCAAAGCTGCAGCCTATTGAGTGATAATGAAGAAATAGGTTCAAATATCGGTTAAAATCTAATTGGTCAGGCTGGTACCAGAAAAGCAGCAGGCACACATATGCTTTCAAATAACTTATATCCCTGATTGCCAGCCCTTGATTCCTTGATTGTCACTTCTTGTGTATGCTCAAGGCTTTCGTTGGGAATAAGTCAACTATATTTCTCCAAGACAATGCCTCAGGGCAATCCTAGGGATTTACTTTTTTCCTTTCAGCACACAAAATCAGCTTCTAAGCATGCTCAACAAAGAACTCTTAAACTGTTACTCTAGCTGTTTTCTGCATTGGTTATCCACATGGACGCAAAGAGAGTGTCTCTTGCCATGTCTGAGACTCTTTATAGTCTTTACTGTCTATGCTTCTGTGGTCTAAAATGCTGCTACAGTGAATAATGAAGATACTGTGGCATGGTACCTGGCAGATGAGTAGGTCATACAGATAAGCAAGCTATAACATGGAGCGCATGACAGTTGATGCCAAGGGAAAAGGCGTTGCTTTCTTCAGCTGGCTGATTGGAGGATGTAGAGAAAACAAAGCCAGACCCATCTTGGTGGTGGACAGTAAAAGGAGAGGAGGTATTTTATTATGACAAATTAAATTCCTTTTAGATATTAGGAAAAAAGTTTTCACCAAGAGTGTGGTCAAACAAAGGAAAGAGTAGGATTCTAATAGAGGAGCCTCTGATCTTGGAGATACTCTTGACTCTGTTGAGGAACCTGATCAAACTTTGAAGCTAGCCCTGATCTGAGCAGAGTTTTGGAACAGATGTATTCCTTATATTCCTTCCAAATAAATTATTCTGTGATTCTGTGATTTCCTATTTCCACATTTTCCGACATCTCCCATGTTTTGTACAACTTATGTGATCCACTCTTTTGAGATCTCTATTTCAACGATCACAGCTATGTCTTTGGGAGGACATTATCATCATCTCTGTTCTGTGAGATCTTCCTTCTAAATTAACCACTACACAGGGATAAGGCCACAGCAATGAACAGGAGACAAATCAGTGTTTGGTGCGTCCCTGGGTTCAAATATGGGACCTGCTGGAGAGAACAGCCTTCCTGGCTCTAGCATAACTGCACTTCTTTATGGTTTAAGCCAACATTTATGGTATATCCTTGACCTTAGACTCAAGCATGTAGCCCTAGGCACTCTCTAGGGGGAAAAAAAAGAAAAAAAAAGAAAAAAAGAATTGTAAATTCTCTCCCGGCCATGCACGCTGAAAATGTTAGGGGCTTAGGACTGGAATTGCTCTGTAAAGTTTAGGATAAGGAAAATATGGAATCAGTATCCAATAGTCTTCCCTTGCCTTTGACCAGCTATAATGAGCATGCTTAGGATTTTGCATTCCTTAGTGGTGATAAGTGCTACTCTTAGTGTAGGCTTTGTCCCTCAGCCTAATAAGGCAGATGCTGGAGGGAGACTCTGGAAAGTGAAGCAGGAAGAGCTGGTGGGAGAGAGACAAAGCACTGTGTTGTAGTCAGTGACTGTGGCAGCTAGGGAGACCCGGAGCTACAGTTTTGTGGCTCTGTGGGAATAGCCAACAGCCAGTGGGTTATGAAATAGATGATGTGTCAGCTGGTGACAGCAGGGAGAGTGGAAATAAGTGACTGGGGACAGGAAGGGGACTATGGTGTAAGGCTGAAAAAGCCCCAGGGGAAAAAATGATCAGGAGTGCATGTCTAAGCTTGATGGATATTTTATGAAGTAGAAGAAACAAAATGCTTGTCCAAATTACTTGTACATACAGCTAAATAACCTGAGCTGAGTAAGCAGACTTGTGAAACAGCCTGTAAAAGCCAGATCAGAAAACACTGGTAATTTTCCAAATGTGTGGAGATAACGTAGAAAATCTCACTGAAAATTTAATCTCCGATTCACATATTCCAAAGGCCACAAATCTTGGAAACAGTAGTCAACTTTATGCTCCAAACAAGTACTAACTCCTTAATGCTGTTACTTTCACAAAAGAAACACTCATGTAACTTTGTGGTTTAACTCCAGCCGGCAACTAGGACCACACAGCCATTCACTCACTCCCCTCACCCCCTGTAGGGTAGGGAGAAGAGGGAGAAAAAAAGGAAAAAAACCTCACGGGTTGAGATAAAGACAGTTTAATAGAACAGTGATGGAAGAGAAAATACTACTACTACTACTACTACTACTACTACTACTACTACTACTAATAATAATAATAATAATAATAATAATAATAATAATAATAATAATATAATGGTAAAAGAATATACACAATAAGCAATGCAATGCAATTGCTCTCACCACCTGATGATCGATTGATTGCCCAGGTCGTTCCTATTGCATGGTGTGAGGGCAGTGTCCAGGGAACATTCCCAGAGGATGGTTTCAAAAAGTTAGACTTTGAGGTTGGATCATTCATCAGTGTAACCCTTTGGTACATCTTGAATCAGAACTGCTAAGGTGTTGGCTTGGACAAGCAACCCCCTTGAACATCACTGGATGAGAAATCTTCAGTAAGACCAAATGGTACGAGGATTCCACAAGCTATGCATTACCTGCAAGGACTGGTTAGATTCTCAAAAAGCATGGTCATTTATATCAATTTGCTGGCATATACAATAGGTCTTTTACTCTAGTTTCATGGTTTTATGTCAGCATTATGAGAGGCAGGAGGACAGATGATACCTAATCTAACCTCTGCTGCATGGTACAAATAGGCAATGACTAGTCTTCTATGATATGTGTCAGTAAAACAGATAAACTGACAATAATTTTAGAGAAATTTGAAGCAATGCAACGAGGATGAGTCGGTGTAAAACAAGCGTTTTGTGGAATATGTCTACAGGGGTTTTGACTACACACATGGAGGCAGGAATCTGGCTTTATTGACGTTAAAATGTGAGCTGAAGTTCCCCGCCCACAGTCACGATAGACTCTGCTAAGTCTTTGTAAAGTAAGTATAGAACTCCTACTATTCACTGGACGCTGCTTTACTCCAAATTATTGGCACGCACGGAGTATCTGATTAGGGTCTTTTATACAGAGAAATTGCTGAAAAGTGAAGTATATAAAGCATAGTCCAAAAACCCAGCCCAATTAGTCCCCTGTCCCACACCCATTCTGCAGCACCTTCTACAAATATACTGTAGAACAAAAAATTACGTTAGAAGTGATTGTAGGAAAGTTTTCTGGGATTTTTTCTGCTCTGCACTAAAAATCCTGAATCCTCCAAAAGATAGCCCTTCACAAACCATCTTACAAAAACTGTCAAATATCTATTTTTCATTTCAAATTGCTCATATAGAAAAGTTATCTTGTTAAAAGTCAGTGGAAAAATGCTTTAAAAATAGAAGAAAAAGTACCCTTTATGGCAGCATTGTAGCCTATATTTTTATAAAAATGTGAGTTTATGAGCAATTTTTGAAGCAGTGGTAGTTTTTATGCTCTGTGGCCTGGAAAAATGTTTAAATCTTGAAAACATGATAAAAAATTCTTGATCTACTCTACTAAAAAAATGAATAATATTGGAAAAACGGATCCAAAGTAGAGATGCTTTTGGAGCACAGCTCTATTTATGAAATTTATGCATCTATAAACTGAAAAATACTGACTTTGCTTGAAACTAGTCAGTAATTGCTTAGTAATGCATCTCAGTAAGGCTTCTATCCAGCATTTAAGGTACCATGGCAACTTCTGCAACTGTGGCTGTATTTCCGTGAACTTCTGGAAAAAGTTCTGATTTTTTCTTTATTTTTGTAGGAGCTCAAGAAAAGCATGTATACTTTCATCCTTTTGTACACATTTCAGGGTGGTATTTCTTGTTTCTGTATCACTGAGTGACTGGGAGATGGTAGGAGGGTTGTTTGTCATCATTCCTTGCAAGAAGCAGGCATCATGCCCAAGAGCAGGTGTTATTACTGCTGGAGGATATTTTGTATAAACACCTTGAGATGTGACCTACATATTACCACAGCCTCTGGTGAGAATGAACATTAATGTTTACAACACGACCCATTTCTCCCTGGCTTTTTAGTGCATCAAGGAGCTTGTTAACATCACCAGCTGACTATACCATAACCAGCTGTCTCTTCTTCTCAAGCACTTATACAATGCAATAGTGTTAACGTAGGGTGAGACAGAGTAAGCACAATGTGGAGAAATGCAAAACCAGTTAAAAATAATAATTTTGGAACACATAAAAATAGAGCATTGAAAGAGCTGTGACAAAGGCATGTTCTGAGTTCATTTCAAGTATTTTCTAGGAAATTTCTCATATATTCATACGATATTATAATCACTATATGATATATTAAACTTCCATTCTAATATTTTAGAATTATATAAAAGTTCTGTTCATGTATTATGTACAAAGACATAATTTTTTTTTTTTTTTTTCTTTTCTCTTTCTTACTCTTAATTAGAATGAGACCCATTGAAGAAGTTCAGTATGAAAATCCAGACAGGTAAAATTTTCAGTTGGGGGGGATTTAAGAGAGACTTTCTAAAATAAATGAACTGAATATGTTAAAAACCTAGGGCTGCCTCCTTACAATTTCTAGCTTGACGTATGTGTGAGGCTCTGAGTATCCGCTTGTAAAGCCCACTGAGGTAGCGTGAGTGTTATGTGAAGTGTCAGGTAAGTGCTGGTGTCCTCCTAGATCCAAACACCTCCCCAGAGTGTTAGAGGTGTTTGCAAGCTCTCAAGAAGCCACCTCTGCTCAGGGTTTAAAGGGCTATTACAAGCTGGAATATTTCTTTTTCCTTTTCCAGTGAGCTACAACATTTATCCCCCAAACAATTCCTTTCTGCTCCTCTTTCCAGTGATAATTCTCTGCAAGGACAGCCAAACACCTTGGGAAAATCAAACATTCAAGGATCAGAAAACCATGCGTGCTTTGTAGGGCTGGAAGGGGTGCTTAGCTATGAAGGTCAAAGCACGGTGAACACTTCAAAGTAAACTGCAGAGAGTTCCTGGCTGGATTTTGTTCTTTTTTAGTGTCTCTCTGCAGAAGGATATCATGTTGCCAAAGGCTTACAATGAAAAGACTGGCACTTTTATATTACTGTAGTTGAAACAGCACTGGCTGTATCGTGATGGATCACATGTACTCTTTGGAGTCAATTCTTCAGATGCAACTGCTTAATTAAATTTTAAGCATTATTGATTTAGTTTACATAGCCTCCCCACTTCTAGCACAACTGAATCTGAAGTTGCTGCACTCTGCAGGAGCAAAAAAAAAAAAAAAAAATAAAAATCAAGGGTTATTAAAAATGAAAGCACTTGGCTGGAAGATGCAGGGAATACCTTACAGTATACAGAGCTTAATTACTGCAAGATATGTAATACTACCTCTTCCGTAGAATAGAAATCTAAAACAACTCAGAGAGATTTGTGGGGCAGGCTCTCACATTGTGCATGTGAGGGTAGCAGTGTCTGTGCACTCAGTGGTGTTAACGCCCTGTGGAGGGGAGGATTTGGCCTCATCTGTACAAAAGTATTTGATCAATAGAAAGACAAACCAGCTATTAGTCAGTGGTATTTACGATGGGATTGCCAGAACGAGTTTGGTGTGGTGGGTTTTTTTTTATTCTTCATTGTTCAATGAGGTTTGTCCATCGCAAGGCTTTATCTGGACTGTATGTCAGCTTTAGCGTTGGTTTAAGACAAACAAGGAACCTGGCAAGAGCAGCAAGAGTGAGCTGAGTGAGCTGGGCTCAATCCGGAAAAGACTGACAAATGCAGTTAAGGGTTTTCCAATACATACAATTTGCACTAAAAAAGAGACTGATTAGCTATTTTCCACATTCTTTGGGATAGAATAAGAAGTTTCATGGAATATGTGACAATTTAAGTTGAATATTATAAAATAACCTTCTCAATATGTACGAAATTCTATAACAATCTGCCTAGGCAAGCTTGAGGAACTCGTTCACTGAAGGTTTTCAAGGACAACTAATATACTGGGTGTTGCATGTATTTTCGGTGCTGCTTCAGTGCAGGTCGTTGAACAAGAGAATCCCTTAAAGCCCGACATTTCTATGATTCTCGATTTATTGTGAGGTAGTCAGGACAGGATGTGTCTTCTGGTATGCTTGTGTGCCTGCGGATAGAAGATGCATTGTGTGGGTAGTTTAAGCTTGTAAAAGGACTTTTTTTTCCAGATTTCCTTTTATTTCTGTGTTGCAAAACTTCCTGTACTTGATGCTTGCCTTGCTAATGGCTGTAAAAATGGCCTGGAGATTTGGCATGAAGCTTGGTTTTATTTATATATATACACAAGATTTACGCAACTAAATAACTACAGAAAAATCCCTATAGCAATAAGGGCATGGCTATTTTTTAAAGTATATTATAACTACATCAGTCGTTCTTTTATTACCCAAACAAAAGCTGCAGCACTCATTTGGATTCTGTCTTAAAATGCTATGTTAGTGACTGTGGTCTTTTCTCTCCTCCTTTTCCCCATCGGCACTCTCTTCCAGTAGATACGTGGTCTGAGCAAGACAACACCGAAAGAAAATAAAAGTCTTCCAGGACTGCTTTCGGTTGCCACTTCAGAAAAAACAAGAATATTTCTTAGGATATAATAATAATAATAATAATCATTATCATCATCATCATCATTATTGTTGTTGGTGTTGTTTCTTGTTCTTATTATTTTCAACTGAAATATTTTGATGCAATTTTTTTTCAAAAACTGTGTGAATGGAGAAAAGTCTATGTTACCAGAGCTGTGACAGTACATAATGATGCATTCATTTAAAAATATAGAACCCTATTGGTGTATAGATGCTCTCAGTGGCCATGGGGAGATGGATGCAGCAAGAGTAGCAAAATATTTATGCAGGGGATGGCATAACCTCTCTGAGGAAAGGAAATTCAGACTATGTCTGTGCTGCCAGATAGCTCCAGACTTGAGCTCGCTCTCTCACCCCAACACTTAATTGCCTATATTGCCTGCAAGCATGCAGCTCTGCCCAAAAGGGAGGCAGGCTGACACACGCTGCACAGGCAGCAGAGCTCAAGCTCCCTCTCTCTGACTTTCAGACTGTTATTACAAGCAGAATGGAAAAAATCTGTACATATAGAGATGGGGTTTGGAGGCAATCTGACTGGAGGTGGCCTGCAGCTTGTGGCTTCAGGCCTAAATGGGAAGCGAAAAGGTTAACATGAGTAAAATGGAAATTCATATCCAGTGTGCATTTGGGATTCCCCTGCATTAACCTATACCCCCTGCAAATTTAACACCCTTTCTGCATACCTCCTATGCCATAGCAGTGACAGTCATTTCCAACACACTTTCTCCATTAGCTTTCCATAACACCGTGGTTGGCAGCGCACCCTGTGCCTTACTTGATCCTGGTGTGTTCTGAGCAGTATTTTGTCTATATATTCATCTGTAGTAAATAACCTTCTTTGCTCCAGCCAGGCCACGCAGATGTGCATTCAGATCTTGTCCACACTCCAAGATACAGGCTGCTAGGGCTTAGTGGCAATGTCTGTACTCTGGAGCAGATCTCTTACACATTTTGAAAAGACTCCAGTCTTGCAGTTTCCCCACCTAGCCCCTTCTGTGGAAGCAAACACGCTCCTTGACTTCAGGGAACAGTGTGTGGATAGCGATCTTGGGAATGAGGCTGCAGAGAGCATCCGAGAGACGAGAAACAGCTCTGCTGTTCGTGAGAGCCCAGCGCTGCTACAGCCATGGGTGACAGCTACTTCCCCAGGCGGCTCTGCCAATGCACCTTTCATCCGGCTCACACGTTCTTTCAGCGCTTGTGCCTGGTTTTAATGAGCAGCCAGGGGTTGTGCAGGCTGGTGCCAGGCTGGGCTGGTTTTGTAACGGCGGAGGGCTGAATGTCTGCCTGGAGATGAATGGGACCCCCGGACTGCGCAGTTGTTGCAGAAGGGAGTTCTACAGTCACATTCCCCACATCCTCTCCTTCCCCTTCATTTGAAGATTTAATTAGAGCTTAGAAGCTAGGGCTTTTTAAATCAAGCCAATTATTTGCTTTTCTTCCTAAGGAAGGAAACTCCTTTGCTTTTTACTTGTTCCAATGCCGCCCCTTCCCAGCTCCTGCAAGCGGATACTCGCTGCTCTGAGTCCCATTTGGTGACCATCACATAGTCTCACGCTGCTAAGAGAGCTGCCCATGTTGCTAGTGGTCTGTGGAAAGAACACAAAGAGCTTTCTCCTCACCAGCGCACGTTGCTGGGTACAGAGAAACACCTCCTCTCAGGGAACATCATCATTTAGACAGGGGGCATAGAGAAAAGTTGGGCATCCTTGACCACTCCTCTAGTGTGCCAAGATGAATTTCCAGAGACAGAGGTATTGCCATGATAATGAGTGGGCACGTGCTATGCCTAAACTACCCTGAGCTGTACTGTGCTACCCCAGGGTAGGTGCAGGCAGTGCCACTGCTGTCCTACAGAAGCACCCCTCAAACCTCAGGGAAGGTAGCAAAATGGATGATTTCCCTCCTTCCAACCATACTCCTGAGGACAGAGAGGGTTGTTCTTGCCCGATAAAACATCCACCCTGTGACCAGAGGGCTGATATGCAGCTCGCACGGATCAGGGACAGAGAATTGAAGGGACCCCGTAATCCTGCTTGCCAAAACTGTGCTTTTCTTTTGGTCTAAGCCAAAACCCTGACTGCAGGGACTGCCTCTTCCTTCTGGACCTGTGCAATCAAGGAAGCTTGGCCTGAGCCTGAATGAAGTAAATTGTCTTTTATTGTTTAGGTGCCTTGCTGAGATACATTTCCAACCCTTCAAATACATCTGTCTCATCTTATCTGTATCAAGAATTAGACTGAGACTTTCCTGCCCCATTTGATTATACAATATACTAAGCATTTGCATCAGAAGGAATGGTGAGTGGTTGGCATTTTAAATGGCTCTTCAGCCATTGACAGAATAGAATTAATAACCATGACAGCAAAAAATATGGGAATATATTTAAATAAACCTTATGCATGTTCAACAAAACATACACTCGCAAGAGGAGAGCTACATAGAGATGATAATTCAGAAAGTAAATTTGACTGAAAACAAAATATTTAATGGGACACTGTCAATTTTAATCACGTTTCATGCCAAAAAGTCCAAAACAAGATGTTAAAACTTTTTTCCTTCATTTTCTAAAATATATTTTAAATATCTCTTTTTTTTTATAAGATAAAATGTATTTGAGATTTTATTTTTCATTTAATGTTATATTTAATATTATTCTATAGTATTGTTTTTTGAGATAGCTAATATTTATATGATATGATATATGACAGGCTGAGAGACTTAAGGTTGTTCAGCCTGCAGAAGAGAAAACTCTGGGGAGACCTTATAGTGGCCTTCCAGTATCTGAAGGGCACCTACAAGAAGGCTGGAGAGGGACTTTTTACAGTGTAGTGATAGGACAAGGGGGAATGGCTTCAAACTGTAAGAAAGTAGATTTAGATTAGATATTAGGAAGAAATTATTCACTCTGAGGGCAGTGAGGCACTGGCCCAGGTTGCCCAGAGAGGTTGTTGAAGCCCCGTCCCTGGAGGTGTTCAAGGCCAGGCTGGACGGGGCTTCGAGCAACCTGGGCTGGTGGGAGGTGTCCCTGCCCATGGCAGAGGGGTTGGAACTCGATGATCTTTAACATCCCTTCCAATTCTAACCATTCTATGATCCTATGATATTACAGCACTTCTTTATGGTACGGATTTCTTGAAGTGAAAGGTTTTTTCTCTACATAATTGAGATTTTTCAGTTTGGTAGAATAAATCCTTGGCTATTATTGCAAAGAAATGATCATATTTTTTTGAATAGAAAACATGCAACTTTGTTGTTTTCAAAAGAAATAATAGTTGGTTTTCTATTCTGATTTAGAATGATCTTCTATTTGTCTGTCCATTGATCCAGGAAGGTAAATTTGTAATAAAGCAGTTTTTTGCATCATGAGGCTTTGAAGGCTTTTATCTGGCTCACGATGCCCCGGAGACTTCTTTAGTGCATTGCTGAAGCAGAACATCTATGATACTTTCTGGGAGAGGACACTCAGACCACCTGGGATATGTCACCCTTGGAACTCTCTGTGCCACTGCTTTAACAGGCTGAAATTCTACCATTCACAGTAACTCAATTACAGTATTAAACATAATAGTTGATAATAATAACATAAAAATTAATACATTGATACCTATCAACAGTTGTACAACTGTGTATATGAGATGAATATACAGTTAAGGTCTTGCTCAAGGTCCGTTTCTAGGTACACACCCTGCATAGCCTTTAAGCAGATTTTATGCGTGCATTGTCCTTTTCTGCTAAGCTTCATTTTATCTGTACCATCTCTTCTGTTGTCTTTTCTCTGAGCTCCAAACTTTAAAAAGTAAAGTAATCCGTAGCCTCATTTGAATAAAACTTCATAAAGAGTACTTGCAAGATATTGGAAATTCCAGTTAATTAAAAACTGATTACATTTAATCGTAGACAGACTTTCAGCATACTGGGAACTATTTCATTTCACTAGGCTAAACAGCTGTGACTAAAAGGATTACTGACAGAGAAAAACATTCTTCCTAAATTAAAGGTGCACGAGCATGAAAATATCTATTTGCGGTTTTTAAGACAATACGTGGATGATTGCATAGTTAGGAACAGCATAGCATATTGATACCAGACAACACAGGTTAGAAGAGTAATACTTTTGAAAGGTGAAATATGGTCATTATCTGTTTGTTACAGCAGAACCGCAGTTTTTCATGGCCAGTTATTCATTCATAAGCATCCATGATCCCTGCTATTTTCATTAAATAGATATATCCCAATACAGCAGATATGACCTTTACTATAAATTGGTTTACTCTCCTGTGAGCAATGACCCTCAATCTGGTATAAAACAGATTTTAGTGCTGCAGTTTGTTTATTTTTCTCTCCCCTCCACTCTGCCCACAGCCGCCTATTCCTGCCCCATGTTCCTCCTGATCCCTTAGCCTCTTATTCCCCCGTGTCTCCAATAAACTATCACAGATTGGTAGAGTTGCACCTCTGCAACCTCAGTGCGACACCCTCCAATCCATAAAGTTGCCTTTCGGTTGCACTGCAATCTTCTAGCAAGGTTTATTGATTTCCACTGCGTGCTGTGCCTTCCCTTTAATGTTAGCATAATTCATTAAAGAGGCACTGATAGGGAACCTCTATACTATGCGATTATACAGATGCTTCATAGAGAAAATTTGTACATGACCTGTTAGTAAAATTGCTGCTTTATTTTGAAAATCTTTTTTAGTCTAAATCTGAGTCTATAAGGAAATAAAAATATCCCCAAAGCCCTACACTAAAAATCATATAAATTTTTTCTTTAATGTTTTCAACCTAAAAAAAGGAAAACTGTAATTTCAAGTTATTTCAAAAATGTAATTTTGTTCTGATTTGAATGAAATTGAATGATAATATATAAAATATGATATATGTGATATAGCTAATATATTAAAGGAGCATTAATTTACATTTTCAGAATTGTCATTTCATAGGTAAAAGTAACACTAGCAATAAATTCCTTGGTTTCAGTGACACTATATTTTCAAATGGCAAATATTTCTTCCTGCAAATTCAACTGGTTTTTCATTTATAGCACTATCCTTTGAACATCTTCTTTAATGAATTTTGAATATGTCAAATTTCTTAGTAAAAAGAGAATTTATGCTGAAAGCCAAAGAGTTATTGAATAGTTCTGCTGAAAAATAAAAGTGCAACTATGGAAAGTGAAGGTAAGAAAATATATAGGAAGAAAATTTCTATAAAATATGAGCTACTGAATTATTAACTGAGTTGAAATAACTGACCATGTCCATACTCTTAGACCATTCCAATGAAGTAAACTGAATTTGTTTAACATGGATGCTTTATGTCATCTGCTGGAATTAATAGGGTTAGCAGTGACAACTGTTGAAATTAATATGTCAAAGACAGTAAGCTAACACTGTGATTTTCTAATGCTTCTATATATTGTCAGTGGAGACAAATAAGTCCCTACTTTATATGAATCAACATAGAATCATCATGGCAATACTTATGAATCACCATCTCAGTCATGAAATAGACTGTATTTCCTATGATATGGTTTGATTATATATGATATGCATGATGTAACTTTTGTGGTTTTGTATTTTACCTGTATGTATTTGTATTGTATATTCTAGCTTGCTCTGGTGTACTACTTTCCATCACAGAAGATTATATAAACACTTCCATTGCAAACCAAACTCCATATGCATACGGAGTCTAGCAGAATGGGTCTCTGGTTCCAGTGCCTTCACATGCAAGAATGTTCAAAATAATAGTACAAAGTCACAGTTTCCTCTTTAAAAGCAAGTAACAAGGAGACAGAGAATAGCAATGATTACTTGGTATATCTGGAAACCACAGTCTAGTTTACATTTGCCTGTTATTAGGATTGGCCTATAAATCCCTCTTTGCCATGACCAATCAGTGCTGATTCTATTTCTTGATAAAGATGTAATACAGAGTTTTATGAGCAACAAACATTTTGGGAACGAAATAAGAACACCCTACAGTGCTCCAAAATAACCTTTAATCTATAGCTGTCCTACACTATGAATCTGCTAATCTTAGATACTACAGCAAAAGATAAAGGTATCTATAAGCAGCATAGACATCTATAAAATCCAAGGCAATGAAGAAATATTCTGTGACAGTGCAGAGATCCTGAGATGTGTGAAAACAATAACGATCATTAAAAATGCTCTATTAGTCCAGCTGAACATCAGAACACATGGGTCATTTTGTTTAAGAGATGAAAGCAGTGATCAAAGAGATGAGAGAGAATTTCTTATTCTAGGAGGACTCTCTGAGAAAGATGTAGGCCAAGCAGTAAGTGGATCTCAGACATCTTGACATGTAGTAGGTGAAAACACCTTTGCCATCCTTGACAGGACAAAGCTCTGCCTTGGAATAACATCATTGCTTTCCACAGCGGTGACAAAGGCAGCTTTATGAGAAGGGGAAAAAACAACTCCGCTCGTCTCCAGATTTGTTAAGGAGAGCTGAGCTTATCTGACCCAGGCTGCGTTTGTCATTTGGGAAACAGATGCTGCCAACATGATGTGAAGCAGTGGCCATTAAGTGTCTGAGAACTGCTGTTGGGTATATCTTCCCATTTTCAAAACTGCTTCAAAAAGAAGGAAGGCTACAAAATATATCAGGTATTCAAGAGCACTGAAGCATTTAAAGATTGTCAAGCACTGCAGCACCCGCTGGCTCAGCCTCCAGAAGTGCACATCAAGGACACTGCAGCAACAACCAACCCTTTTCAAAAATATTTCAGGAGCCAGGAAGAGGTAGGTGAGTGTGCAGGGGTCAAAAGTGTAGCAAACACCTTAGTTCAATAGACATTTAGCAGTACTATTATTGCCATGATTATATCTTCACACCACTTCGAAGGCTTAACAGTGACTTGCAGGCTAAGGCTGCCAGAGAGCCCACTTGACACCAGAGTTGATAACATTGTCTTGCAAATTGTGGGCTAAGTAAATTCAAGTCTGTCACATGGTTCAGTCATGACATATGATCCTAGTTGACTTCAAGGTCAAAGAAAAGAGGTTACATGGTAAGACAAGATATAAAGGATAGAAAGCTGGAAATAGATTGCAATTGTCACCTGAGTGGAGGCTTAGAAACCGTTGGAGGATGGACTCCTTCCAGCCAAGCTGCCACTGAAGAACAATGGGTACAATTTCAATGAAATGGAACTGTGTTAGAAAATTATGTACTGTCAAAGCCAAAAATGTTTTTCAGAAGTCAGTTTCAATAAAGTTCCCAGCAAAAAGAAGAAATATGTGCTTGCTAACGCCGTCTGTGTCAGGCGCTACCTTAGGATGTGGGTGACCTCATAGCCCTCGTGCTTCCTCCTGTGCCTTACGGAGGGTCCGCTTTCCCAGGCTGCGTGCTGAAGCCACACAACGAGCCACATCAGAAAATGGTTTTTTTCCAAAGCGTAGCTTTGAATGCTGCAAAAATACTATGCAAAAGATGGAAGAGTTTTGTTAATTCTGAGTCACCTACCAAAAGCAGAAAATAAGGACATGGCGTGTTGTGTCAAGTGCTACTTCTCTGTAAAACAAGCGTTCCACAGTTCAGGAAAGTAATGCTGGGCCACCTGTAAATGAAGGCAGAACATGCCAATTTATTGCCACTGAAAAACTTGCACAGGACCTTGTATTTGGGAGTGACAACACATGTTGATATAGCTGTCTTTTAGGAAAACATTTTCATCTATCTATCTGTTATCTATAGATATCATATATCTATCTATTTTATCGTTTTCAACTATCAACTTGCCATGTTAACTAAGCCAACTTTGAAGGTTCAACACGCACTATGGTTAACTTACTTCCACTGCTATATCCTTGAGGTGATCCTCCAGGTAGAATGTGAGATACATTGATGGATGCATTTGGGAAAAGCGGTTTTGTCCATGATCGATCTGTAACTTAAGTAGGAGAATCTAATTTTCATAAACATAGTAAATGCATCAATAGGAGAGCATGAATTTTCTAACTTAGTTTATTTCCTAAAAATTGGAAACTTATCCTTAAAATTATTATGTATATATGCATAGCAAGTTTATTTAAAATAAGCTGTAATTGGCATGAAATTTCCATCATTTTTGCAAAACAATGTTAATTACCCTATTTAATGATCCAGAGCATCCCCGATTTTTACCTTTCACAGTTTTCCATCTCTGTAATTGCGGTCCTAATTTCCATTACCATAACTGTATTGCAAAATAGTGACTTCAAAACAACTTCATAGTACAAGTGTTCTCTTAATTTGGATGCCAGGAGGAATGTATAACTAGCATGTTATTTTGTCTAGGAGGTCTTTTTTTCTCTAATAGCCAAGAATTCTGTCCAATAGGACACACCTTGATCAGAGATTCAGGACTCAAATGTTGTTTAAAGCCTGGTATATCAGTATATATACACACTTTTGTATATATATGTCATACTATATATACACATATATAAAAAAGTCTTTGTATATACACATATGTTATGATTCCATACAGTTACTCTTCAAAGCTAAGAAAAAGGTGTAAAAGAAAACAGAGCATCACTTTCATTCCTAAGTTCCACCAGAGGCTGATTTGCAACTTGCCATTGTTAAGTGAATAACAAGACAAGAATTGGTGCAGAATTCATCCCAGGGTGTTTTTGATTTATAAATCGGATTTTATATTTACAAATATAAATGCGAATATAAATTTCCAAGGGCAAAATGAATATAAGTTCAGGTAATTCCATCATGTTCCAGACAGGCTCAGTGTCTTTACACGTTCTTTTAAATCTTTTCATTAAGTTATATGCTGCCTATCTTCATGGTATCCAAGTAATTTCCAGCAAATATTAAATGTTTTTCTCACATGTAGCCCTATTCTTGTTACTTTCCTTTTTCTTACCAGAAGAAATCCTTGCACAGATTTCATTTATACTTTCTTCATTACTCTTTTTTTAATCTTAGCTGTGTTGACTTTAAATTCTGCAGGAAGGATGTGCCTGTGTGTATGCTTGTGAATGTGTCTGAAGGATCTGTATTTTTGATAGATAAGGACATCATTTTAACAGTTGATATTTATGACTGTAACTGAGGGAAGTCATGAATATATTGTTTACGTTTTAAAAAGTGTTTCACTTAAACCAGAAACCTTTGAAACTAGTTTGCTAGGTGATCTCACTTACATTATCTGCATGCTTATACAGCTCTGCTGATTCTTATGTATCTACTGATAACTTGCCAAGGGGATGCTGATACAAAGATTTAAAATTGGAATTACACTGAAATGAAATTACAGTGCCTTTCCTTGTTCCTTTCATAAGCAGATTTTTTCCATTGGTTTCATGACACCTGAATATTAATTTAATTCCAAGATTCAAAATGATTAAACTCAAATTGCACCAGATTTTTTCATGGAGCACTAAAGCCAACTATATAGTAAAATATGCACTGACATTCTGCAAGAGATAAAGATTGTTTACTGTACATTGCTGAATCCCAAGTAATCCTCCTGAGCTTTTGCTAGTGATAATCCTTCCTATTGCTATTATAAGTACTGGTGATAACTCTTCCTTTAACATACAGTGATAATTCTTCCTCTTTACCTCCATAAAACTCTTTTACCCTCATAAAATTTCAAATAAACCAACCCAAACTTGCAAAGTAGAAACAAATCATCGTCGTTTGTAACAGAGAGATAACATGAAGCGTGTCCAAAGGCTGCAATTAATCCTGGGGTAGCAGTATTCAAAAATTCCACCACCCAACAAAGAAAGGTATCATTACCTGCTGTGTTTTGCCTAAAAAAAACACAGTATAAAGCATACAAATCTCAAAAACTGCTGGTTCGCTTTCTATTTCTGATCTGGACTGAGAGCTCTAGCAGACTACCTCTCCTCCATTTCCTTCACTGGAAGTTGTCTGCTTCTGCTGGAAACACTGAGCAAGGTATTGTCTCTCCCTTTATCTTTCTGCTGCAGTCAGCTGTATTTGGCACAAAGAAAGGAAACAGTGAAAGGGGTAAAAGGAATTAGGCTGGAGTACGCTGCTTCCCAGCCAGACAAATCCGGGAGCCCCAGTTCTCTGCCTCGCCATTCAGTGAGCAGTTTAGCTGAGGTGCAGGAGGAAGGGGAGTGCAAAAAACATAAACATGGTATTGCTTCCACAGTCCCCTACCTAGTTAACTTGTTATGGTGCCTGGCGCAATGAGAAAGAGAGATTCAAGTATATACCTATTGTCGAAATAAAAAACAAAAGAAATTTTCTCTGCATGTGGAGGCTTTTTTTCATCTCCTCTCCTCTCCTCTCCTCTCCTCTCCTCTCCTCTCCTCTCCTCTCCTCTCCTCTCCTCTCCTCTCCTCTCCTCTCCTCTCCTCTCCTCTCCTCTCCTCTCCTCTCCTCTCCTCTCCTCTCCTCTCCTCTCCTCTCCTCTCCTCTCCTCTCCTCTCCTCTCCTCTCCTCTCCTCTCCTCTCCTCTCCTCTCCTTTCATTCATGCCAGCATCTCACAAACTATTTTTGCTACCAACCGTCACAGGAATAGGAACAGAGAAGTCACTACCTTAACAGTGAACGAAGTGCTATTCTGGTTTACACCCACGTAAATTCAGAATAACGTCATTGAAATAAATGAGCCAGAGCTCCAAGTGGTGTAAATGCCTTTTTCATTGGTCTCAGTGAAATTACACCAATTTTCTTCAAATGTAGATCAGGCTCTAAGAAAATCCAATTTATGCTCACTTACCAGTGCACTATTTGGCCCGGTCTCAAAGAGAATAATTTGCATTCTCCAGTAGCATTAAGTATTTATTTTCCTTCCTTTTTTTCCCTGTGCTTACCTCTCCTGGGGGGGGGAGAACATGATTTTATACTCTACAATTAACTTAATTAGAACAATTTCAAAAATTTACCTAATTATTCCTCACAACATGCCCAGGAGGTTGGAAAATATTATCACCCATGTATTATAGCTGGGGAAATTATGTTGAAGAGGTTAAATGACTTGCCTGAGGATGGGTTGCAAAGCAGTGGGGTAGCTTGTATTGAATCTCAATAATTCAAGCTTCTTACAACCATCCTTTAGTCAACGCCCTTTGCTGACCATATTTTGTGCCTGTGTTTTGCCTGTTGTCTCAGCTTGGTCACTCAGCTCCTCATGTGGTGATTCAGGTGCACGCATTCTTCACCATGCTATCAAGAAGGGCCTAAGCAAGAAGTTCAGTGACATATGTGATTAAGCGTAAATTTTGTTTACAGAAGTAGCTTAAATAGGTGTTATTCTCAACATGAAGCAAGGGTAAAATGTTCTCCAAGAACCCAAAATCAAAATGAAAAAAATGTATTGGAATAACACAACACATTACGTAGTAATGAATCATCACTGTTGCGTCTTAGGTGTCTAGGAGATCTGAGGGAATAAATAATGAAGCAGCTGAATTGCTGTTTAAAGATACACAATTTATTGTTAAAAATCTGAAATAAAAACCTGCTACCAGAGCCAACTGGGTTGTAGCCAAGACTGCTGAGATCTTTCATAAAGTGCCAAAGGCAATTGTCTTTTACAGATATGCAGGACATACCTCAGCAGCAGGAAAAATAGTAAAGAAAATCATGAAACATAGAGTTATATATTAATTTAATGTATACAACTTGGTAGGCCTAAAGGCTCGGGCTTCTCAAGGCCAAACAGTACCTCTCTAAGCTGCCGACACTCATTCAGAGTTAACAAAATAATGAATAAGGGAGAAATGGTGGATAAAATTAATTCAGGCTCTCAAAAGACTTTTGATAAAGACCCTTACAAGAAACTCTTAGGGAAACTTGGTAACCATGGAGTGAGAGGTAAAACTTCACATGGATTAAAACCTCACTAGGAGATAGGGAAAAAGGAGAAGAAACAGTGTTCTATTCTTACTGTAAAAAGAGGCTAGTGGTGCAGTACCCTACACACCAGTGTCTTTTGTCTATGCTAAATCACACAGTCCATACTCATGAGCAGCTCCATTGAAATCTGCTGCTAACTATGGTGGGAAGTTTGTTGTTACTGTGCTTCAGGAAGTTTAAATAAGGTTTAGAGGACGTGATGGCATATTTATAGGCAGTTTGAAAGGGGAAGAGCTCAGTAAATTAACCATGTTAGGTGGACATGCAAATATAGTGGGTTTAATTAAGAGCTGAGACAACTATGAAGGACCCCAAAATTATCTGAAGTGGTCTGGTAAATGCAATGCTGTGCAACTCATTAGTTTATCCCATCAATGTCATGGCTGAATCCTCTGGCTAGATTTTCTACCTGCTGATTTCCTTTGGGACAGTGGTATATCTGTTCACGAGATCCCATTTTACCTCCTTTCTTTGAGCCTCCAGTTTAGAGGAATGTCTGCAGAGAAAAAGAGAGGAAAAAGAAGCAGGATCAAATTTCCAAATAAATGATGCTTGAGAATTACTGTGACCAAAATAAATCTTGTGTGAGGGAAATTAAGATATTTTTGTTATGGATCCTGAAGCAAGAGTGAGAACCTCATCCTGTACTTTCCTCTGAAATCACCTACTCTTGACTCAGGTGGAAGTGTGTACCTGACCACCAGGAGTTAGCCAAGTGGCTAATATGTTGCTGTTCATGTCACTCAGTGTGTACTACCAGCTACAAAAACTAATGTGCCTTAACCACCCTTATCCAATGTGGCGGCTAAGCATACAATGCCACTTCTGTGTTTTCTTAACGTAACATTATGTAAGTTTGCTAGCTTCCCTCAAGCTGAAGATTATCTCAGAGAAAGCTTTGTTGTCGCTATGAAATAGATCTATTCCAAATTCCACCTCAAAATGCTATGCGTGTTCAGAGAGATGAATAATGCAGTTGCTCTATAAGAAGAATGAATATGAAAAAAAAGGAGTGAAAAAATAGATTAAAATAGATGGGAAATTATGGCCTATAGCCAGCTATGCAAAACTAAGGATGAAACTCTGAAAACATAAAGGACAAATAATTCTAGAGGGAAGGCTGAGGTAGACGAGTTCATCTCCCTTTGCTTAATACTACGGCCCAGAATCAACTGCCTGAAAATGCCTGGAAAAGGCACTAGTCTCTAAGGCGAAGTGAGTGAGGACACAAACTTTGTTGATGATATGAACTTGCTTGGGTTAGTAAAAATGAGAGCTGACTGCAAAGATTTGCAAAAAGACTGTACAAGGCAAAGTGGCTGAGAAATAAAATGGTAAATGAAATTCAATGTGGATAAATGTAAAGTAATGCACACAGGTAAAAGCAATAAAGCTTTAGTTATAAAATGTTGGGCTCTGGAATGACTATTATCATTCAAGAGAGATATTGGGGACATAATAGATAGTTCTATAAAAACATCAGCTCAATATTCAGTAGAAGTCAAAAAGCAAATCAAATGTTAGGAATTATCTGGAAATGAATAGAGAACAAATAGATACTGTTATTATGCCAGTGTATAATGCATCTTTAATGCTTTGTGCATTTCTGGTCTTTCTGTTTCTGACAGAGAACTACAAAAGGCACGGACAAGGGCAGCGTTGCTGATCGAAGGTGTGGATGCTATCTGAGCAAGAAAAAATGAAACGGACCAGGACTCTTGAGGTTGGGGAAGAGGTGGCAAAGAGCAAGAGTGACAAAGAGGAGGTGAAGAGGGATCAAATTCTAGCACATGAGCTTAAAGTCACGAGGCGATTCAGTCACACACTCAGTTCAAAACAAGCAAACTGGAGTAATTCATTATACACATGTGAAATTATTGCTGAAGGAAGCTACTGATACTAAAAATTACCATTGTGATAAAGGTGCCTGCATACTCCTAGAAGGAGAATCCACTGAGGGTGACTAGATACTGAGCTACCACCTCTGTTTCGGGAAGTCCCTGGCTTGTAAAACTTTGGAAGCAAAGGACAAACACTGATTTCTGGCCCTTCTTTTTCCCCAAGCATCTGTCCCTGGTCTGTCAGAGGTTGATTGTTGGACTAGGTGGAGTTTTGATCTATGCACCTTACACCGTGCAGGTTAAAATCATTCCTAGAAGCTAGAGAGGTGTATGCATACATGAAAAATGACATTTGGAGGGACAGAGAAGCCACCTGCAGTGCAGGAAGGGAGGGGAGCAGAAAAAGGAGCATCCACGCAATATTAGGATGTTGCACATTATTGTTTTATCCTCTTGAATTTACAAGTTAACAGTCTTCTACATATCAAAAAGGGCTTTTTGCAATCAATAGGAGTTGGTTTAGGCCCTCAGGGCAAAGCTTTCTTTCCCTCTCCTGTACATTCCCGTTGCAGATATGGTTTCCAGATAGAATTTATCCTGAAGAGCAGAAAAGTCACTCCGTGGTGACTCAGGGTGCACCTATTTGTCATTCCATCTGTATCTCTCACTATCCTTTTCTTGTGTTTTCTCTGATAAGGGACCTTGGTGACTGAAATATAGATCAAAGCCCCTGCCTAAGGCTGGTCAAAAGAAAAGGGAAGAGAAAAAAGGGCATTAAAAAATATATCATTGAGCTTAAAGGATTCTTTCTTTTCTTATTTTCTGCCCTTTCTATTTGAAGATTTTCTGTCTCATCCTGCATTTAGTACACCTTACCGTAACTTTGAAAGAGAAGCAAAAGGGAGAGACTAAAAAAAATTTTTTTTCCTTTATTTCATTGTAACTATATTTATTTCTAAATGTGAACTGTTTCATTGTATGTTGGGCAAGACGGTGACTTGCGCTTGATCTGCCATGTCTGTGCTGCTCACTAACCTTTTTATGATTTCCGGCATGAATCCTCACAAAGCCATGGGTCCAGTGACTTTGATCATCTGAGTTTGATTACTTTGGATCTAATTACATTTGTGTTGCTATGTGTGAATTGTGAGGAAAGAGACATAATTTATCCTATAATTTGTCATAGTACCCATATGTGAGATGCAAGGTTTAAACCAATTGAAATGGTATTTCATACCACTGAAGCTTGAATACATTAGATAAATGCTGTCTTGTCACACATACTTGAAGAGGGGACAATTCTGAGTATGAATACAACTGGAAAGTTAGTTGTGTCCCAATAATCTTTCTTTTAGCACAAGGTAGTCTGTAAGATCTCAAAGGTTTATATACAGAGTTCTATTTCATTTATTAAATAAATATCCTGTATAACTGCAAACTTTTGATTTAATCATTTTAATTCCCATAGCTTCTCCACACATTTTCCTTTAATATTGTCATAAAAGTAATGCCCATGCTTTTTCCTGACCCCAGAAACCCAGTAGTTCTGCTGCAGCATCAGGGCATTCTTAGCAATCACAGTTTTTCATGGATTTTATGAAACAGTTACACTGTTTTCACTACCTACAGTATGATTTAACTATATGCAGTTTTATTACATTACCTAGAAGTGGTTGTTAGGGTAAAGCAATAGATCAGCATAGCTTCACCAAGCTCAGTAAAACTTTACTCCCTTGGACCATTTGATGTGATGCTTTTAGTGGGTATGTGCTGCTGAAAATAACATCCTTCTTCCATCCAGAACCAGAACAAATGAATGCAAAGTTAGAGCTATGGCAAAATTAGAACCAATATTTTCTGTTAAAACCATCATTTGTGATGGCAAGGAAAAAAAATCCCTAACTTTTTCAAGATCTTGGTTTCATGAGGAAATTTCTCTCATCTTGCCATAAAAATAGTGCAAAGGGCTATACTTTGACAATGACTTTTATCCAAAAGTTACTGATGTCTCTGAAAGTTCCTCATGCAAAATGATAGCCTCAAAATATAAGCCATTTACTGCCAGATGTTTCGCAAGCTGTTCTGTAACGTCACATAAAAAGCAATGAAGTAAAGACAGAACCATAGCAATATATATTGTAAGAACTTAAAACTGGGATGGAGAGGGGTGTTAGCTTCATAAAATTTACAGTAATGTGAAGAAATCAAGGTGTTCTTGCAAACTGAGTGGAGCCAAGCCAATATTTGAGGGATTTTTTAGAATCAAGCAGAACATTCAGTTGAGATGTGATTGAACAAATGTACACATTTTGCAGCACACCATGAACACCCACAAAATTTCCTCCCTATTGAACCAAATTTTAGGGCTACAATTTTGAGGCTACAGCTTATTCCCATCCAGAGACCTATCTGGAAGAGTCACTGATCCCACAGTTGGATCCGTGGTAAAGCATCTCACATGAGGTATGCCAAACCACTAGTCAGTGCTGGTAATGACCTTCTTGATCTCTTGTTGGGTTTCTTTCATTTTCTTTGTGTGTACCCCTGAACTATTTTGAGCACTTTCTGCTAGTGGTGATAGAGGGGGCATGTGTATTCAGACCAAGGCTAGTACGTTGGTCAGGTGGAAATAGCAGCCTTTGGTCATGAAGGTGATGAAGATATGAAGCATGTGTAAGCAGCTCTTGTGTTTCCGTTTCAGAGCCCCTTTTTACTTTGGGACCTAACAGCTCAGCCTGAATACACTTTGTCACAGAGCTGATACTGCTTTGGAATAGTGAGGATGTTTACTGACAGCTGCAAACCAGGGAGGCTGGCAGTAGAAGCAGGTGATTAAGCAAAGAGGAAGGTCGAAAAAATGACATATAATAGCAGAGATCAAGAGTTTGGGCATGCTGACTAGATTTTTTTTAAAAAAACACAAAATTTAGCAGGAAGGGAAATGCTCCTATCTCATGCATATACTTCACGTCACACTGTCACTGCCTCTGATCCATAGAATCGTGGAATGATCTGGGTTGGAAGGGGCCTTGAAGATCATCTAGTTCCAACCCCATGCCATAAGCAGGGACACCTGCCACCAGACCAGGTTGCTCAAGGCCCCATCCAGCCTGGCCTTGAACACCTCCAGGGATGGGGCAGCCACAGCTTCTCTGGGCAATCTATGCCAGTGTCTCACCACCCTCAGAGTGAATAATTTCTTCCCAATATCTAATCTAAATCTACTTTCTTCCAGTTTGAAGCCATTCCACTTTGTCCTGTCACTACATACCCTTGTAAAAAGTCCTTTCCCAGCTCTCCTGTAGGTCCTCTTTTGGTACTGAAAGGTCACAATAAGGTCTTCCTGGAGCCTTCTCTTCTCCAGGCTGAACAACCCCAACTCTCTCAGCCTGTCAGATCAGAACCCTCAGACACTACAGAGATGTAAATGAGGAAAGTATGGTAATATAAAAAAAATCAAAAGGTGATGTTTTTTATTAATAACAATAATTCTTTATTTCACTCAGGTTTTAGAATAGAATCTGCACATTAATCATGACTGCATGTGTTTTCCCTCCCTCCATTGTCATTCCATATAATGTGTTCTTTTCCCTTAAAATATGCAGTGGCAAGTAAAGAGAGTGAGACAAAGCAAACACATTCCTTGCTTTCCTATATTCTGTGCTGTAGGCAGATATGCAGTTGCATCACAGTTTGTATTGGTAGCAAAAGTGAACCTGGAAGTTAATTCTTCATGCCATTTGTGCATGAAGTCCTAATCCAGGACAGAAGAAGGAGAATCTAGAACCCTACGTAATGGAAATAGTAAGCAGAATTATGTCTATTTAGGAGGCTGCAGTGTTGACTACTCTCCATTTACCCAGATCTCTTTGACAGCACTAGAGGATGCAGCTGCCCTCACTGTTGCCCAGTCTACTTTCTTTAGACACTTTGCAGCAGGAGCCATGAGGATGCCAACTGTGCCTTGCTGCTGTGCATGGTTATCAGCAGGGATTCCATCTTTATTTGTTTTTTAAAGTGCCTCACACATCCGTGGAGCAGGATAAGTCATAAATAATAATAATAATGTCACCACTTCCCTCTCATTAATAACGAGTCACTAGAGATTCCCTCGTGGTGATGCATAGTGCATGACACTGCCCAGATTAGGGCTTCCATCATGCAGACTGTCAGCATGATTGCTTTTACTAAGTACAGCCATCGCATACAGTGAAATATGCTCAGCTAGGGCACTGCTAGTAAAGTACTGACAGCAGCTTCCCAAACAATAATGTACAACTTTCATAATTCTGCTCTGGAGACTAAAAGCTTGGAGAAATGCTGGAGATTGTGAGCAAAAGGTGAATACATTAGCACTTTTTTCCACAAGAATCCAGGCAGTGGATCTCTTTCCTGGATATCTGTCTTTCTTCTCTCTGGGAAAACCGTTCACTCATTTTCTGAAGTCCATAAACTCTTTGGGTCAGTAATCATCTTAATCAGTTCCACAGGGTTTAGAGCAACTGAGAGTTACTCTTGACTGCCATGATGAATTGTAAGTGCCGTAATAATTAGCTAATTTTGTTAGCCAAACTGGCAAAAGAAACTTTTAAACAAAACTGTGGAAGGAAATAGCACTAAAAAACCTAGCTTTTCTGACCATCTACTTTAATCTCATCTGCTGAGGTTCTTTATAGTCAATGGACAGAAGTGAGCTTCTCTAAGAGGCCATTCAGAGCACAAGCCCAATGCAAATGCTTTGCACACTCCTGTGGAGGAGTCTGCCACTGTCCATTGACCTCCAGATTGAACACTTAAAGTTGTGCCAGAGCAGATGACATGGATAACTTCTTCATTCCCCTTCCTGACACTGCCCTTCTTACACATTGCATCTGGCTTCCACAGACATTTCCAGCTAAAGGCAGTGCCGCAAAAGTCAGTTGTCCCACCTCACTATCACCTTTGGCCATCCATTCCCCTCCCCCCTGCTCTTTTCTTTGTGTGAGTGCTCTTTTCTTTGAGTGCAGTACTTGTACACTCTCATTGCAACTTAAGTAAGATAATGGCCCTAACTGGAAGGAAACCATTGGGTGCTTAGTGGTTTGTGTTCTGGAAGGCAGTTCTCTGATCTGGCTTATTGCTTGGCCATCACAAGGGAGGTGGTAGGAATATAGCACCAGTCTGATCTAGATGTGTTGGAAGAAATTTTGAAATAGTACCCAGTGCTTCTGTGAAGATTAACTCAACATCGCTCAGAGGTGCAGAATATTAGCTGCTGTATCACATACAGTGTGAAATAGCCACCAAACTTCAAATTCACCTCCTCACTTATTTCCCAATATCTTCCACATGTAGGCAAGCCCTGGGGGACTGTGTATTGTTATTCTCCTATGAATTCACTTAGATTCATGTGACTGTAGGGAAGGGTGATGCAGAATAGCTACTCTGTAGATGGACAACACTGGTGCAGATACTCACAAGTGCCAAATAAATGAAGATGAATGGCTGACATGACTACTCTGCATTGAATACTGATGAATGCACACCAGTTGCAAGTATATTTCATGCATTGTCACTAAAAAAATGCCATGATCATATGCATTACACTCAGGCCAACAGTTTGAAGGTGGGAACCAAAGCCATGGCTATGTTCAAGCCAGCTAGGACGTTGCCTCGGAGTTCATCCAGACAAAGACTCTGCTCCAGAACAGTAGAAAAAAATTTGAGAGAAATTATCATGCTGCAGGGTTACCTCTGTCTGTTACCCTGAAACACCTGCAGTTTTCTGGGAAGGAGTAAGAGTAGATGGACCAGTCTGGATTGAAAATGGTAATTGTCCTAGTTTGAGGCGAAACAGGACCAATTTTGTTCAGTAGCTTCGCTTCTTAGCTGGGCCTCTTCTAACTACTGAAATTAACAGCATATTGTGCAGACAATGTTCGATCTCTCAGAGTGATAAGACCAATGTTTATAGCTGATGTCCAGACATGGGGTGCAGAGAGGATCTTGCTTATACTTATTGCTATAACACCCAAGGGCAACCAACTTTGTTATTTGCCACGTTGGAGGGTCGGAAGCGGAAAAGCGCAGTGGGGTCCCACCTGCGGGGAGGAGTGGACAGGACAGGTGACCCAAAACTGACCAACAGGGTATTCCATCCCATCTGCATCATGCTCAGTATAAAAGCTGAGGGATCAAAGGGTCAGGCCCCCTTCTTCCTTCAGTGGCCGATATCTGAGGAGGACTCTGTCTGTTTGTCTGCCTTTGGATCTGATCCTGAATCCAGATCCAGAATCCAGTTCCTGTCCATCACTGAGTCCAGCCTGGGACTGCCCCAGTGCCAGCTGGTGTAGTGATTGGCATCCTGGGAGCTTGATACACTTTTGTATATTTCTCATTATTTCTTTTTATTTTATTATTAATATTTCATTAAAGTAGTTTAGATCCTTCTAAACTCGTAAGTCTCTTTTTCCTCCTCTACCTCTCTCTTTGAAGAGGGGTGGAGGGGAGCATCTGTCGGTCCCATCTGGGGTCCCCTATGTCCCCAGCAGCCAATTTGGCCTAAACCATGACAGTAATAAACTATCTATTTTTAAAGGCACTCAACATTTTCCTGTAGAGAAACAGGTAAAAGGAAAATGTTAAACCATAGGAAAAATTGAGTTGAACAGAAATACATTTTATGATTCTAAAAAAAAGTGATGCAGAGGCTCATAAAACCTGAAACTCTACAGGGTTCATCCAGCTAGAGAATCAGTCCTGAATAGCAGTACTTTTGACAAATATAGATTTTTTTTTAAATTATATAATGAATGTGATCTCATTTGCATATGGTAATTGGCCTTGTCTGTCACTTCTGCTCGACAGTCTGCTCTTTAGCAAACGCTGCTTTGTTTGTCACTTCCCAAGCTCTATGACGGTCTATGGAGCAGTACTCTTTCATTTTTATAGATTTATAAGTGATGTTAATGAGAATAATCTGGCAGAAGCAGGAAAAAAAGAAAGCTGGTGTCATTCCTGGGCTACGGACATAAAGACAATTCCAGAAGAGTGTATTAAAAGCATAACATGGTTTCTATGCTGGCTGAAATATTGTTGCACTATGAAAACAGTAAATCTATAGCTTTATATGCTAGCTCAGTTGGACTATTTTTTCAGTAGCTAGTATCTTGACACTATTTATTGTTCTGATATTATAGGAAGATCTTAAAGCCTACAGCTGTCCAAGCCCATTAAAAACAATTAAGATTTAACAATGTTTTCTGTAGTGTTTTAATGAAAACCAGACAAAACCCAGAGCTACTGAAAAAATGTTACCTTTATTCTAGAAATTCAAGCTCCATATGTTGCACCTGCAAACGAAGTTTTAACAAGTATATATGCCAAGAAATATCCTTTCTGTCATCACTTCTGCTGTATCCAAAGCTTCCTTCAAGTGGGAATAAAACACAAACACAGTGACACACACTGTGCTTCACTACACAAGAGAAAAGTATGACTAAAGGCATCTGACAGGTCTCCAAGCCATGGAGGGAAAGCCACTGCTCACGTTGCACCCTTCAGTAGTCTAAAACCCATTTTAGCACTAAGGATTGTTAAAAGAAGTCGTCAATTCCCATGGCAGGGTCCATGGACAGATGAGAAATGAAAGACGTAAAACCAAATAAGAATGGATCTGTTGGTAATTGTCATTCATGCAAAGAGGACACCAAATTCCAGCCCAACAGGGACTTCTTGTTGGAGAACTGTAGGTGATACAAGAAAAAGAAGATCAAATGAAATCTGTGTTTCAACGTTAATGTAATAATGCTTCTACTCCTTCTGTGTAGGGGACTTTACCTCAGTTGGGAGTAATGGCACATTTATGCAGGAAACATCCAACTGGCATCTTCCAAAATTAAGACAAAACATATTACCTATGGCAATCTTAGGGATAAGTTATACATAGTGAACACTCATCACATTAGTTTGCTCCGGTGTCACACTAGTGAATCACAATCCGTATAATATTGGTAATACACACACTGAGGGAGAAGGTTGGAGAAGGAAAAACACAGAGCTGAAGAGATGAAAAGGAAAAAAGAGATGCAAATTAAATGGATCTTAAAATGTAAAAGAAATTTTAAAAGCAAAATCAAGTGGGAGAAAGAAGCCTAACCAAAAGGAAATAATTTCAAAGTGTCTTTGCACAATTATAAAGTCAAGTTAGTATGATTTAAAAAGCACTTATCAGCCAAGGTATGGATGTAGCTGTTACCTGAGACATTCTGTCAAATCTCAAACAGATGATTTTAATACTCAATTTAAGTGAAGTATTAGGAATGAGACGATGAAAGGGTTTTCATTCTCCCCCCTCTAAATCCTCACTAATCAGTCATAATCTGCTGGTTGGTCAGGCTAAGATCTACCAGCAGATACATGTGTGCTCCCTGGCCAGGTCCTGTCTGTATGGAGAGTATTGCCAAACAGTGAAGGCTCCATCAAGTTTAATTTGCTTAAGTCAGTACCACATTCACAAGTACATGTACTCATCTGAAGCAGCAGCATTTACAACCCAGAACATGAGCATAAATTCAGTTTCATTAGTTGCTTAAATTGATAAGCTGGATGGCAAACTGGCCTGCTTGAGGCACAGAAATACATCCCTCCTGCTTCTCTTGCAAGGGGCAGGAGTAGCAGTTAGAGAAAACAGGCAAGGCACAAAATACCTGACACTGCCACAGTAGGTTAGGGAAAGCTTCTCAGATCCCTCAGCCCATAAACTGCAGGTTCCTGAGAGATGATAGCTTCATTGCTTGCAGGTTTTTGAACCATTTTCAAGAATAAATAATACGGATTCTCGGGGGGGCGGGGGGGGGGGGAGGAAGCAACATATTTTCATAAAGGAAACAAACGTTCTGTCTGTACAAGATGAAAAAATTAACTCGAGAATATTTGTTTAAATCATAACAAAGTACAAATCAGGAAGAGAAATGGATGAGACAAAAAGCAAAAATAGTTAAGAACAGCAAGACTATCTATCCTGTTAAAATATACATTAATATCACAGTTCTTAATGACAAGTGATATTTTTAACCTTCATAGACCAATTGAGTTTGGCTGCTGTACTGCAATCAATGGTATTTGACCAATTTCTATCACGTGAAGATCTGGCCCCTGGTGAGCAAATAGAGATTGTTCATTATTTCACTACTAACACAATGCATGACCAACTCACAGTATCAGTGTAAAATTAATGTATTTCACATTTGCTTGCTTGCCTTATTTCTTTAACTGTTGGAATTCATAGATGAAAGCTTTCTTCTGCAATCATGCAGAGTATTTTTTTTTAAAAAAAAATTAATTGTTCATAATGATGAGATTCCCGGAACTTTAAGCATATGAGTGATTTCTATACTTTGATGAAATTATGAGAGTTGGCAAGCACTAATTATGACTGCTGACATTTGTTTTATTGGTCTGATTTCTCATGCTTGTCATCCTCTTCTCTCCTGCTGAAATCCATGGCAAAAAATTGCCGTTACTGTTGATGGAAACAATGATATTGTAGATCACATAACTCTTAATGGCTTGCAAATAATCTGCTTCCAAACTCAACTGGTCTCTTTTCTTTTTGGCTTTGTTCTTTTGATAGATGCTCTCAGCCAGTAAGGAAAAATCGATTTAAATGAATAAGCAAGTGAACAGCATTCACATCACCTTTATTTCACTTTGCTTCCTTGCTTGATTCTAATGATGCTTTATTTCAGTACCGAGAAGCTTCACTACCTGGCCAAGCCTTCATAAATAAGAATCAAGTAAGTAAATAAAATCACAAACCCAACTCAGTGTCAGCGTTAACTCTCAGCCGTTGCAAAGTTCTATTTAATAATAATAAATGTAAGTTCAGGAAAGTCCAAGCTGTTCATTGCTCTGGCGGGGCTCACAAATTGCAGGAGACGACAGTAGTCTTTTAATACTGAAAAAACAAATTAAGGCACCTATCAGATGTGCTGCCAGCCAGAGGAGAAACTTTACCCCTTTTATTAAGCTTGCAGTTCTGCTTTGTTTAATTTGTTCTCAAACAAGGCAAAAAAATGAGAATGAATTCATATAGGGACAGCTGGAATGACAATGTATTGCCAGGGACGAGAGCTGAAGAATAAACAAGCATTGGCTTCACCACACAGCTGAAATAAATGAGCCATCATGGACTGTCAGAGCTGGCAGAGAGGCCTCTGGGATGAGTGGAAAGTTAGGACTGACAGCCTGCCTCCACCTCAGCCCCCTGGTCCTGCCTCCTGACAGTGGTGGAATGACCCCCCCCGTCCCCTGCATCCCTTGGATGGCCTGATCTTTGCTTCCCTTCTCCCTGGTCACGGGGTGGACCACCTTACTGTCAACCCTGATCCCTGTCCTCATACACATTCTTCCTGCATAGTGCTGAGACAAAACTTCTATGCAGAAAGGTCATCAAATACAGACGGACTTGGTGGGGGTAAAAATAAAATATTGCATCAAGCGTGTTTGATGGCTTGAATTGACTCAGAGCCCCATCAGTCCTGTATTTTGGCCCTTCAAAATGTGAATGGCTGAAAAAGACAGCGCAAGGAATGATGTGGGCGTTTTGAATATGGAAGTATATGGTGACCTGCTACATCAATATGTTAAAGTAACCAACTATCTGTACTGATAAGGGGAAGTCCATAACCTATTCCTCAAGGAAAGGTTACCTCTCAAATATCCACCTACCCTAACTCAGGCACCTAGAATTTACGTATCTATACTCTCACCTCTCATTTTCATGTGCCTTCATAGTCATCTAATACGGCCCGCTATCACAGGGTGGCTGAGGTTGGAGAGGAATTCTGGAAATCCTTTAATTCCAACATAGATTTAGCATAAGCTTAAAAAAAATGCATGTTGGCAGCACCAGTTCTTACTCATTGCCTACGAAAAGGGTGTAAGCACTCCATTGAAGGTAGAGGGAGCTGAGGTGACTAGACTTGGTGAAACACTTAATTAGCCTTTAATGTCTAGGCCACACAAAAGAAACACAGACCATCCCTTTTCAAATCCCTCACCCTCTTGAGCATTTTCTGGGATTCAGCTGGTGTTACCTAAAGGTGATGGCTCCGAGGCTGGGTTGCATACATCACTAATGGCTGTTCTGTGGTTTTCACCAGGCTCTGCTCTCAAAGCAGTAGTCATCTCCTGTATCCAGTTTATCACAAAGTACAGAAGTAGGGTGCTAAGTAATGTCAGTAATTAAATCTCATGAAAAGTAGAGCACAGTACTAGTTGGAAGTCAAGAGCACAACAGACTGACACAGATGCCACTGCCCACCCATACTGGATAAATCAGCTTGTAACTGGTGAAACAGGATCTTCGTGAGAAGTGTCGCCCTTCTTCACTGGTAGCTATTGAGTAGAACTCCCAAACTGATTGTGTTCATAGATATTCTTTCTTTCCTGAAGCATGCTTCAAAAGAAAAGTCAGTCTTTTCCTTCTTATTGAGCTCCTTTTTTTCCTAGCAGTTAGTTTCTGTGAGCTACAGTGACATGTAGAGCTGACTCTGCTAGAATGTCAGCTGCCTAGACCTCCAATATCCCCGTAAGATGATAGTGTGTCCATGGTGACACTGTGGCAGCAACATTATAAAGCAGCAACATTACCTTCCAGTGAGAATTTTTTAAGTTTGCCTGTAATTTTTCTCCTTCAAAAACAATTTTCTCTCTTGAGGTAGGAACTGTAATCATGCTCTTCTCATCTCTTTGTTAACTCAAGAACAATATTACAAATATTATCATATTATAATCTTGCTAATACCTTAAAGAGGGAGACTGAAAGTAAAAGAAAGAAAATACAGAAAACAGGGACACTCTCTGGTAGAAGTAAGGTGGTCAAGATATTTGGTCAAGCTATTATTAAAGATACTTTCAGTCTTCATACCGATGTCCTCAACCAATACTGACAAGATATTTGTATTCAAGGGGCAGGCATTGTGGCTTTCTGGCCCATTGTATTAGCAAAAGTGTAAGCATGTGTTAGGGACCAGACATAAGAAGCAGCACAGAGTGCTCCTAACACATAAATGGAAAGTAACCTCTTGTGGGGGCTGACAATATTCTAGTCAAGTGGCAGACACATTTCTAGTTAGATTACCAAGGGAGGTAGGGCAGAAAGTTCTGGGAAAAAATTGGTGGACACTGGTTTACTGCAATAGTTCTTCCATTTTCCAGCTCATTCTCTGACACATTCTTTCTCAAGCATCCTTCACCTGACCCAGACTGATAGCCCAATTAATTGTTTGGAGGGACTGAATTTGACCTGTGAGCCAAATATTTTACAAATTAACAGATGATTTATCCTTGACCTCAGTGTCTCCATCCACAAAAAAAAAAAAAAAAAAAATAAAGCAGCAATAATATTTAATGAACAGTGAAGTTAAAACTAATTGGTGCTCACTCTGCAGCAGCTTTGCCATCTGGGGAATTGAACTTATGACCGAGGATGCAGACAGCAATGTTAGGGAACTCATGAACTGGGATGGAAGATGGGAATACAAAAGATGTCAGGGGTTATAGGAATGAGGTCCTAGTCTGCATGTGTAAGGGTGGATGATAAAACAGAGGCTTAAAATGGAGGACATGAGTTGCACATCCTGATTTAAATATATGTGAAGTAGTAGAAGTTTGAAGGTAGCCAGGATCTATTTGGCTTTCTATGTAAAAAGGACAGCAAGGAGTCACAGAATCACAGAATCATAAAATCTTTTAGGTTGGAAGGGACCTTTAAGATCATTGAGTCCAACCTTCAACCTAACACTGCCAAAACCACAACTAAACCATGTACCTCAGCACTACATCTACCCATCTTTTAAATACCTCCAGGGATGGTGATTCAACAACTTCCCTGGGCAGCCTGACAACCCTTTCAGTGAAGAAATTTTTCCTAATATCTACTGTAAACTTAAAGCAACTTGAGGCCATTTACTCTTGTCTTATCACTTGTTACACGGGAAAAGAGACTGACCCCCACCTCGCTACAACCTCCTTTCAGATAGTTATAGAGAGGGATAAGGTCCCCCCTCAGTCTCCTTTTCTCCAGACTAAACAATCCCAGTTCTTTCAGCCTCTCCTCATAAGACTTGTGCTCCAGACCCCTCACCAGCTTCGTTGCCCTTCTCTGGACACGCTACAGCACCTCCATGTCTTTCTTGCAGTGAGGGGACCAAAACTGAACACAGTACTCGGGGTGGGGCCTCACCAGTGTCCAGTACAGGGAGATGATCACTTCCCTAGTCCTGCTGGCCACACTATTCCTGATATAGACGAGGATGCTGTTGGCCTTCTTGGCCACCTGGGCACACTGCTGGCTCATATTCAGCCGGCTGTTGACCAACACCTCCAGGTCCTTTTCCACCAGGCAGCTTTCCAGCCACTGTTCCCCAAGCCTGTAGCGCTGCATGGGGTTGTTGTGACCCAAGTGCAGGACCGGGCACTTGGCCTTGTTGAACCTCATACCATTGGCCTCAGTCCATCAATCCAGTCTGTCCAGATCCCTCTGTAGACCCATCCTACCCTCAAGCAGCTCAACACTCCCACCCAACTTGGTGTCATCTGCAACCTTAGTGAGAGTGTACTCTATCCCCTCATCCAGGTCGCTGATAAATATATTAAAGAGAATCAGCCCCAATACTGAGCCCTGGGGAACACCACTTGTGACCAATCACCAACTGGATTTAACTCCATTCAACGCCACTCTTTGGGCCCAGCCATCCAGCCATTTTTTACCCAGAAAAGAGTATGCTCATCAAAGCCATGAGCAGCCAGTTTCTCCAGGAGAATGTTGTGGGAAATGGTGTCAAAGGCTTTACTAAAATCCAAGTAAACAACATCCACAGCCTTTCCCTCATTCACTAGGCAGGTCACCTTGTCATAGAAGGAGATCAGGTTTTTAAAGCAGGACCCATGCTGATGGTACCTGATCACCTCTTTGTACTGCATGTGCTGCGTGATGGCACTGGAGATGATCTGCTCCATGACATTCCCCAGCACTGAGGTCAGACTGACAGGCCTGTCATTCCCCGGATCCTCCTTCTGGCCCTTCTTGTGGATGGGCGAGTGGAGGAGGAAGTAAAAAAACCTAAGGTGAAAAGGTTTGTGTTTGATTAATAGGGCCAGGAGATGTCAGCCTTTTTCTGGGGAAGAGGGTTTTGTGAAGGATGCAGGCCTTTGATGAGTTCTTTTGGTATAGGGGAATTTCAGTGCAAATGTTTAACAACTTGGAAAGTGTTTCAATTAGTGGGATAGTGAGTAAAAGGAGAGACAGTGTCTCAACAATATCTATGCGATTGCATTTTCTGTAGGTATACTACTGCCCTGTAGGTATAAACAAAGTGTGCTCTTGCCAGATGGAGAGTCATAGAGAAAGGTGCAGAGGCACCGTAACCTCTGTATCTCAGCCAGACACAGAGTTAGGCTGCCATGCTTCAGACTTACGTAGCCAGAATCCTTTGAGATAAACATGGAAGCAGAACTCTAGGTTGCTCTTGAGTTGAGGTAAGTGTAGTTTTAAAGCACCAGCTAATTTCGAGATTGAACCTAACCACATTGTAGCCATATATGTCAACTGATTTTTTAATTCTTTTTTTGGGTGTGTGTCTGATCGTATGAATAACTTACTGATTTTCGCAGCCACTTTTTATTCAAAGTATAAATAGCTGCAGGAGTTCACAGAACTGGGGGGTCAGATCTCTGGGGCTGGAAACCAAATCCAACACCAGATGCAAATATAAAGCAGTCTCATTTTAAGAGACCAGTGAAGCCGTAGTTTCCACTGGCTACATCAGGGGTTGATCGGTATCTCTGAAAAACTGCCTTTTTAGGCACCTAATGATGGAAATCAGTGTCTAACGGGCAGCACAGAAGTTTAAAATATTATTGGCTTTGTTGCATTATAGCAAGCTGACCTCTGCCAATGTCGTTCCCTCAGCTGATAAAAGTGATTCTGCATGGCAGAGCCCTCACTGCACAAGACTCAAGTGTGAAAGGCCTTTTAGAAGTGTAACACCCTGCCCAAGGGCTAAATATTATTAACTTTTTTGGCCTTTTTAACATCATTCCTTAATTAGCAGTAAACATAAGTAACTGTAAAGGTCTACAATACAGCACTAAATTCACCACTCGATCAAAAATTTTGCAAAAAATTACCATATGTGTTACAGGAAGCTCAACGTTTTCTGCTTTTCCAGGCTGCTGAGGCAGCATCCTCTTAGTGTTGATAAAAATTGCTTTGCAAAGGTTGTGCCTCTTTGGATTTATCACTATCAGCATGTGGCAGTGTTTGAGCTTCCAGCTAAAAAAAAATTCAAATGGAATTTTACAGTACTTGCTTTGGGGCCGGAGCACAAAACTGCTCTCTTAGCAGCTTCCAAGTCCCTGGAAGCTCAGTCCCTGTGTCTCTTGGCTTTGTCACACCCCCTTATGATTGCCGTTGATCTTTCCCACTTGCTGTTTACTTATTTTATTGCATGGTTTGGAGGCACCTTTTTATTACTATTATCTTGGTTTGATTTTGGCTTCTCTTGATGACAGGCGTTTACATAAGTGTAAGGGAATGATTAATGTACCATGCACGGTGGGCAAGATATCACCATGGAGGAGAGGAGAAAGTTGCTGAAACAAGACTCTGAAGAAATTTTAGTCTCAGAAAAAGTAAGTGGCTGGTCTATGTTAGCAAACTGTGAGGCCCAATATGAGAGCAAAGTGATGCTATGCACTTGACATCTTTGCTGTATGCCTTCCAGCGGCTCTGCTTCGGGCTAGCTCTGGTGCTGTGGGTTGAATGCCTGGTAGCAATTAGCACAAATTCAGTGCTGGTATGATATTCTGATGTAATGCCTTCCTAAAGGACTACAGTTTGTGTGTTAGGAGTCCCATCTGCAATCTGAATCCGTGTGCTATGCGGTGATTATAAGGAGATACACTTAAGAAGTGCACTGCTGAGCTGAACTGAAGCGCTAATGGAAAGGCACCTGGAAAAAGACCCAATGCCCTTGGACTAGATGCAGAAGAGCAGTGGTTTTACACCTTGTATAGCAAAACACACAGTCAGACCTTTAAAGGTCCCTTCCAACACAAAAACTATTCTATGGTTCTATGATTCCATGATCTTCAGCAGGTACAAATCGGTGATATTAATATAAGTAGCCTGAAGCACATTTACTGAAGATCTGTTCCTATATTCTGTTTTTTTTTTAAAAAATACTTACCTTTGCATACTGAAGTGGATGAGGTAACCGAGCATTTGATTTTTCTGTGTGCTTATCTGGGGCTTTTTGGCACTCAGTGCCTCCATGGGTGTCAGCATTTTGATTCCTTTGATAAAGTTACACACAGCATCTCTTATGTCTGCTGGCTGAACCTGTGTTTCCTTCCTGCACACTTAGACCAGAGCCCTTGGAGACAGCTGGAAATTACTCTGAATCCTAAAGCCGACTCAGTCCCATTTCATGGGAAGGGTAAAGCAAAGGGTAAATGCTCCATTTCGAAGCCTTTTTTATGTATTTGATCTTTCACAGCGTTCCTCATTCAATCCGTCCCGCACTAGTGATATGAAGAAGCTGTGAAAGTTAATCCATTTTAGAGATGAATCAGTGCTGGCAACTGTCCTCAGCCACAGGTCAGTAAGCACAAGATGGACGGGCATCCCAGTACTCTCTGCTGGGAATAATTCCTTGAAAAACGGTACCTGGAAAATGCTCAGTCTCTAGTTGCTCATCTGCTTTGGTAGCAGGTAGCTGGCACAGGGTTCAGTTTCACCTTGGCTCTAGGCAAGGCAGAACTGCCAGAAAATGACAGTTTTCAAAGGAGAGGCTTGGAGAAAAAAATAATTAAAAAATTACACATACAGTCCCTCTGAGGAAAGATCCTCTTTGTGCCAAGCATTAATGCACAGTGCACAGCTAGTACAAGCCTTCTCTTTTTACATATTCCTGCTGGCACGATAATGCCCCAAAATAAAAGCCTATTGTGGGAAAAGCAGAGAACACAAGCAGAAAGTGTGATAAACTGTCTCGTTTTGTGCAGCACATGGGCAAAGGACACAAAACCCTTCTGATGCTTGATTGATCACACTCAGCAGTGTAAATAGGAAGAATGACCTGCTGAAATGACCAGGTAGAAAAGTTGCTCCAATTAGAGAAAATGCCTGAGGGCTGAAGAATGTTGATCTCAGCACGGAAAAAAATCATGTGTATAGAAAGTTAGAGGTCCAGTTTCTGTCTTTGTTTCAGCTCCCACTGTGAGATCTCTGTCTTCTGTGGCCAGGTCCAGAGAAGTTAAAGGTTTGGGTATTTCTTTCAATGTTACAACAGCATTTGACCTATACCAACCTTGAAGAAAGGCTAAGGTCCTGATGTTGCCAATCTAAGCCCTAGAGAAATTCATCCTAAATCTGAATTTTAGTGGCAATGATCATCTCAGCCCCCTTCAGCAAAACTGAAGACCTCCCTGTCCAAACACAGAAACTCTGAGCTGAATACCTGAAAATTAAACCATTGGTACAAAAACAACGAGCATTTTTTCTTTTATATCTATTGGCTGAGCAAGCTCTGCTATAATGTGTGACTATAACACTATTCTTTATTCAGGTCCTCATCTTCAAACACAATTTTGGTCTTTCTTGTAGAAGTTTTGGCCCAAACTCCCACACAGAACCACGTCTACAGGGTTGGGTTTGGGCTTTTTTTTCACATCTTCTAGTTGTTCTTATATATCTCTTTAAATAAAATTTTAATGGCTAAAATACAAATGATGCTGGGAATCCTTTTTGTCTCAAGTTTTAACTGATGTCAGCACGCTCCTCCCTGCTAAGAACTGTGAATACTGCCTGCTCTTGGATTGTTCTGATGTGTATGTTAGGTTATTTTTCCTCTTTGGTGAAAATTTTTCATCTGCTTTTAGATTAATAAGTTAGGTAGCTCACAGGGAACTGTCCTTCTGAGTTGGGATCATTGTTTTTCTGCAGCTCATTTCTATCCAAACACAGCTGCTGGAGTTCTGTAGAACAAAGCTATCCGAAGAAAAAACAATATAGCTGCTAGAAATGTTAGCACTTGGATTAACACACTCAATTTTAGCTGGGGGAAAGCTGTGCTAATGGGCATCGGGGACTTTTGTGTAGAGAAAATTGCAAGATTTGAGCATCCTCTCAGAGCAGCAGTCCTTAGTATTACAAATAATACCTAATATCCTTCCTGCCTTTGGGCTGGGTTTTCAGCTTTCTGTATTGTGTCATCTCTTGCCTCACTTGCTGATCTAGTCTCACCTGTCCAACCAAGTTTATGAATGAAAAAACACATTATCATTTTGACATGGGAAATCCTAGGGCAGGGAATCTGTCGTGTCAGTAAATAGAAACATTCCTGCAGGAACAAAGAAAAAACCCTCTTCTAAGTTAAAACAGTCTCCCAGCACTATTTACTTACCAATAACCTCTTTCTTATAAAATAAATAAAAGGATAAGAATAAGAATAAGAATAAGAATAAGAATAAGAATAAGAATAAGAATAAGAATAAGAATAAGAATAAGAATAAGAATAAGAATAGAAAAAAGATAGCTCAAGGGGAATTTTATTAATCTGTATAAATAAATATCTTTTGAGGAGGAGTAAAGAGGAAGCCAGGCTCTTTTTAGGGGTGCCCAATGACAGGACAAGAGACAATGAGCACAAACTGAAATAAAGAAAATTCCATTTAAACATAAAATCCCTTTTTATTGTGAAGATGGCCAAACACTGGAACAGGATACCCAGAGACATTGTTGAGTCTCCATGCTTGGAGATGTTCAAAACCCAACTGGACACAGCCCTGGGCTATCTGCTTTAGCTTTCAGCAAGGGAGGTTGTACTAGATGATGCGGGTTAGATGAGTGGGCAGTGAGGTGGACTGAGAACTAGCTGAATGACAGAGCTCAGAGCGCTGCTAGAGCAGCACTGAGTCTAGCTGGGGGCCTGTAGCTAGCAGTGTTCCCCAGGGGTCAGTACTGTGTCCAGTCTTGTTCAACATATTCATCAATGACCTGGATGAGGGGACAGAATGTACTGGAGGAGTGGCTGACACACCAGAAGGCTGTGCTGCCATTCAGCGAGACCTGGACACGCTGGAGAGTTGGGAGGAGAACAACCTAATGAATTTCAACAAGGGCAAGTGTAGGGTCCTGCACCTAGGGAGGAATAACCCCAGGCACCAGTACAGGTTAAAGGTTGACCTGCTGGAAGGTAGCTCTGCAGAGAGGGACCTGGAAGTCCTGGTGGACAACAGGATGACATGAGCCAGCAATGTGCCCTTGTGGCCAAGAAGGCCAATTGTACACAGGGGTGCATTAAAAAGAGCATGGCCAGCAGGTTGAGGGAGGTTATCCTCCCCCTCTACTCTGCCCCAGTGAGGATGCATCTGGAGTACTGTGTCCAGTTCTGGCCTCCCCGGTTCAAGAAAGACAAGAAACTACTGGAGAGAGTCCAGTGAAGGTCTTTGAAGATGATCAGGGGACTGAAGCATCTCTCCTATGAGGAAAGGCAGACCTGGGTCTGTTTAGCCTGGAGAAGAGAAGACTGAGAAGGGATCTCATCAATGCTTATAAATATCTAAAGGGCGAGTGTCAAGACGATGGAGCCAGGCTCTTTTCAGTGGTGCCCAGTGACAGGACAAGGGGCAATCAGTACAAACTGGAACACAGGAAATTTCATTCCAGCATGAGGAAAAACTTCTTTACTTTGAGGGTGGCAGAGCACTGGAACAGGCTGCCCAGAGAGGTTGTGGTGTCTCCTTCTCTGGAGATATTTGAAATCTGACTGGACGCGATCCTGTGCAACCTGCTTTAAGTGAACCTGCTTTAGCAGCAGGGTTGGACTAGATGATCTCTAGAGGTTCCTTCCAACCCCTACCATTCTGTGATTCTGTGATCTTGAAAGGTCTCTTCCCACATCAATCATGTTGTGATTCTATGATTTGTTAAAACGTATTCTGGCTGTCAATAATCCTAAAACACAAGAAAGCTAGAAAACAGATTAAATCTTTTAGACCCTTGTCTTTCTGTGCAAATGAGCTACGTACAGTTCATTGCAATGATGTCTCAAGGTTCACTCTAATACTCCAGTTATATCTTCAATATAAAAGATGGACAGTGTCAGGACTATCTTCAGGCCAAGTACCTTTTTTCCACTCTGAATTTAGCCCAAGTACACTCTGCCTATGTATCCTGAATATCACAGTCCCCCTCGGGATGAGCCTAGGCAATCGTGTAACTTCACTTCAGGAAGGAACTGCCACACTATAAACAGAGGGTGAAATTCAGGCACTTAGCAGTCTGAAGGTTAGGCAGCCTATCTGAAGTAGCTATCTAGGAAAGTATTCACCAGATGAAATCTAGCAGTACGAAACAAGTTAGTTGTCTAGATTCTTCACAGCTAGTGAAGTAGATTAACTATTGCTTCAAGGCAGATGTCTAAAACCATCAGATGTGTCATTCTTTAGAAGTGTCTTTTTCCTTTCGTTGCCTATAAAAATATTCTGAATAATTAACTCTGATACAGATGTTTGTAATATAGATGTCTAAAATTAGATAAGCTGACTATTGCTTTGGCTGTCAAGGCTCATGAACCAAGATGACAAGTGAGCCTTGGTGTCTTGCTAGCTTACTAACTAATCTCAGCATGCCAGCACCATCGTTAAGTCATCCCTGGGAGTGCCCCAGCAATAACATGACTAGGGGCAGTACCTCACTTGTAGCCTAAAGCCTGGTCTCATAGCTGCTTATACATAACAGTGCATCACTACAACATTCCTCAACTGTGGATAACCTCAAATACCTATCGCTCAGGCACATCTTCTACCTTTTCCAGCCATCTACATGAAAAGAAAGGGATGATTTTCTTGTTCAGCCATCCTTCCAAAATTCGTGGTCAATTCTTTGCTCTGCTGCAGAATATCTCTTTGAACTCAGGCAAATCTGTCAAACCTCCATTCCAAAATATTCCGGTCTTAGGGTCCTGTTGAAGTTAATGACTGCTGGTTGCCTGAGAAGCTTTGAAGGTCAGAGGACTGCTTTAACACATGTAATCCTCAAAGCTCTAAGATACAGGGTTTCTCAGAACTTGTGCCTTTAGAAACAACTTTATTTCACACCTCAAACCAGGACAGCTGTGAATTGTTCTTACACAAATATTTTATGGTTAAAGACAAAAAAATCAGTTATCTAAATAAAAGGTATCACAAAGTAGTTCAGATAAAGAAGGAAAAGTAAAGCAGATGAGGTGTGGCAGATAAGTGCATGACACTCGTGGTCTCTAAATTGAAGAGACAAAGATTCGATAGACAGACCACTCAGTGGATAAGGCTGGTCACACTCAGAGTTGTAGTCACTGACTCGATGTCCAGGGGGAGACCAGTTACAAGTGGTGTTTCGCAGGGGTCAGTACTGGGACCAGTGCTGTTCAACATCTTTGTTAGCGACATGGAGAGTGGGGTAGAGTGCACCCTCAGCAAGTTTGCTGATGATACCAAGCTGTGTGGCGAGGTAGACACGCTGGAGGGGAGGGATGCCATCCAGAGGGACCTGGACAGGCTGGAGAGGTGGGCCCACGCCAACCTCATGAAGTTCAACAAGGCCAAGTGCAAGGTCCTACATCTGGGTTGGGGCAATCCCAATCACAAATACAGGCTGGGTGGAGAATGGATCAAGAGCAGCCCTGAGGAGAAGGACTTGGGGGTACTGATTGATTAGAAGCTCAACATGAGCTGGCAATGTGCGATCGCGGCCCAGAAAGCCAATCGTATCCTGGGATGCATCAAAAGAAGTGTGGCCCGCAGGTCAAGGGAGGTGATTCTTCCTCTTTACTCTGGATGGGGCTTTGAGCAACCTGTTTTAGTGGGAGGTGTCGCTGCCTATGGCAGGGGGGTTGGAACTCAATGATCTTCAAGGTCCCTTGCAACCTAAACCATTCTATGATTCTATGATCCTTGAAAGTGTTCGTCTACCAATTAACTGGGGAAATAAAAGCAAATATTATGTAATTTTATGTTAAATGGTTCTCAATTAAGTGCCTCCCAGTTTCAGACAAAAAGAGAAAATGGAGTCTTCTATAAATACAGGAATTAGACAGCTTTCATACCCTAGGTCTCTCTAAAATGAGATGTTTTCGTTAAGTATCTTCCGGGTACACTTTCAGATCTCTCACCTCCACTAGTCCACAAGCCAACAAAATAAACACATCTACTATTAATTTCAAATCCCTGCACCTGAAGCTATCTCCAGACAAACATTTACAACTTGTAACACCCTTTTATATAAAGTCCACCCATTCCTATCCCTCTCAACATATCAAGGGCAGCCTCTTTATAGAAATCTCTCTTCCCATCAAGGTGGTGCTATACTGAGAGTATACTCATTTCTACAGTATATGCTGTGGTGAACAGCTTGCTTGGTAGGAGTTTTCTTTTTTTTTTTAAAAAAAAATATTATTAGCAAATTCCTAGTGAGCACAAAACCATTACTCACTGTTGATCTGTGAGCTGGAGGTGCGCATTGTAAAACATATTATTATAGATTTTTTTAAGTCAGCAATAAATTCCATTGCCAGCTAAGAGCAAAAGACTTTTCCTCAGAACCCTTCCATTTTGGGGAAAGGCTTTAAGATATACCTTTTCAGATACTCTTCATACACACTTGCCCTTATACTGATTCCTTCCAACATCTGAGAAGTAGCGTAGTTTCTTTGGCTTTGCTCCTTTGAAGCTTTGACTCCTTTCCACATCGTAGCTTTCTATAGGATTGGCTCATTTCCTTAAAGAACAGAACAAAAGGTACTTTTGGAAAGCAAGGAAATCATCTTCAAACAATCTCCTTATTTGCTGTGAAAATTGTTCTGCTCCTAGACCGTTTTTATTTCCGGTCATGGTGTATAGACATTTAATTATTTTTTGCAGATGTCAACCAAATATGTTTTGCAAATGAGCTTCAGTATACAGGATGCCTGCAAACTATTATATGCCCATTGGGGTTTTTTTCACTGTACTAAGATATATGCAATTGTACCTCCTCCTGTATTAGATGATGGTGACATTTTATAAATGAAAATAGTGACACAGATATATTTTGCAGTATTTATATGGCTAAAACCTTCCTCGTTATCAAGAAATGGTGCAGCAAAAAGCAGTTTTGTAAGAAAGCAGAATTATTTAAGTGAAAAAAATCAAAGATTGCCACTGGGCCCTGCGGGTTTATTTGCAAACAGCCTGACACCAGCACTGCTCTCCAAACCCCTGGGTGCTGTCCCTGCAGAAGCGGGGCTTTTTCTCTGCATTCCAACTCTTTATATTGCAAGATTATAAAATGTTCAGGGTCTGAAAATGCTTACGTAGATAAATAAGTTATTAAGAAAATTATAAACAGCTCCACAGAGGGAGGACTCCGCTGTTGATCAGTCTCTAACAAGAACTTTAATACTGAAATATTTGACAAACTAATGTCACAACACTTTTACATCCCTTGCTATTTATAGGTTTCCTAGGTACTCAGAATCATTGTGTTCCAGTAACACATACTAGATAAGTCCTGATTTTTCTTTTGTTGTCAATATTTTCTTTTATTTTGAACAAGGTAACAGACCTCTTTGAGTGTCAGTAAAATGGGGAATCTTACTGTTCAAGGAGCCAGAGATGGAAAGAAGGGAACACTGCAGGTTAGATTTCTTTCTTTCCTGATAGTTTTCTTTTAATGGTAATATCCTGAAATAGAATTTCATAAGTACTTAATTATTAACATAGTTGGAACTGTATTCTGCCTCTCTTGCTTGGGAAACTATTGAAACAAAAATGATTTCCTATCTTGTAATATTATTGAATTAAGTTAATTTCTGTAAAGAGCTTTCACCATGAAAAGTTTTTGAATACGTTCCTTCGTGAAAGGAACGAGAAAACAAAAGAATACCTGGGGTTTTTTAAATAGCTTTTTTGTTGAGTTAGGTGCACTATGTGTTGTTACAAATATGGAAGATATTTTTTGTCTCTGTAATGCATGATATTTCAAGAAGGAAAATTAAATCTCTGAGCTCATGCCATACTCATGGAAATTGCATACTCATCTGAAAGGGAAGTTCTTCTGTGTCTTATGTGAGCCTTAGCAGTTTCCAAGTATCCAAGAGAAATCTAAAAGACTCCTCTAATTTGAGTATTTATACGTAGGTGATATTATTGCAGTATCAGAACATTCTGCAGGCTGTAATGCCTTTTTTCAGACTGCATGGTTTTCACACAGTAGATTGGAATCTGGAATTTTCTTGGTCTTAAATCGATATCCTAATCAACATTTATTTTTGCTCCCACAAGCAAAGATGATACTTTAGTTCTCTGCTGTGACAAGCAGCACAAGGAAAAGACTAGAGAAGGGATGTCCATGTACTGAAGTCAGCACTTCCATGCAAATAAAATTACTTAAGTTAACAGGCAAGCTGTGTTTTTGTATAGGGAAAGAAAATAAATAAATTTAATAAACTATATTTTTATGAGGAGTCTGAAAGAAAAGAATAGTCCTACATCTTTGGCAGAGTACATTTTAACCAATACTAATATAGGATGATATAAGATCTGCATGCCATACAACAATATATAGAAATGTCTCATAAGACTAATATTTTGTTAATTGCATATTAAAAATCAACTAGATTTTAAAAAATGTGCTATCAGTTTTAGGATTATTGATCTGTTTCACTATATTCAATCACCAGCATATTCCTCTGAATGCAAAAGACACATATTTTCTTAGTTAAGGGGGAAAAAAATATTATGCCTCCCTGCATGTGATAGCATGTGTTGAAATAAGTGAAGAGAAGGAAAAAGTCATCCGCGTGTGCAGACAGCCAGCTTCTAGCAGTACAAAAATATGGTACACATAAAACGAGGATCACGTGTAAGCAGCAGCATACAGACCCTGCACAAATTGCTGAGTCTGCACTACTGTACAGTCCAGAAGCCCTCTCTGGCAGGTGGAGGGTTGGTAATTGTGTTGCTTACGAGTTTCAGCGTCCTGGCAAGAGTGTTCAGATCCCTGGTGCTGTGACAACCTCAGCCAGCTACCGGGGAAAGCGTCATTTAGATAACCAGAAGAGGTGGGTGTCACATGCTCAGAGTGGATTAGTGGCAGATCCAGGATGAAAACTCAACTCCCTTCAGTCTCAAGAGAGCACCTCAGTTACTCTGAAGTCTCCGACCCCCTGCTACTCCGTACACAGCAGAGTTGCAAAAGCACTGAGGTTTCTCAGTTTTCACCAGTTTTGGCATGGGATACACTGAAGTAGACCAGTATCATGTTTAAGACTGAGTTTTCAGGACCAGTTCAGAGAGACTGAGATTTCTAAATAATCCTTTTCCTGGGAAATGCCTGTAATTTAAAACTCCTTCGGTCATGCTTTTCTCAGCTAAAAGAGTCTTTCTAATTCATGTCACTTTTATTTGTGACCTGAGGATTTTTACTGGAAACCCATCTGCTTTTTCTGTGCCATCAGTACCTAAAAGAGATTTTATGAATATGCTTTTGCTCAGGGAGCATTCTGATATGTCATCCTGTTGCAATTAGGTATCAAAAATACATATCTATTAAGTGCAAATTCTGCAATTAATTGGTATGTAAATATGAAAAAAAAAAGAATTATAACAGCAGCAGTTAGATAATTACTTGCACCAAAATATTTACCTTATTTCCTTTCCCATTTGAAGTGATCAGGGAAAATGATGGATTGAGTTTCTTTCTCTTCCGTCACCTGAGGTTTGTCATCTGACCTTTAACTGGGGCTGATGAACAGAGAAGTCAGCTGGTGCAGCGGTCCGGCATTTCATTATCTGTTACCTCTGAAGGACCTAACTCTTATCTAGCACAGGTCACAGCTTGGTGACTTCAGCTAAGCCTCATGGGGATAAAAGTCTGTCACTCATATATATTGTGGCCTTTGCTTCAAAAACACCAGGATCAAACAAGCTTAGGGAAGGCATTAATTTCCAGATGAGCTGAGATCTCTAAGCCAGAGAGTTTGGGTTTAATATAGCAAATGAGCTCCTTACCGCAGTCTTTTTACTGACTAAAAAAAAAAAAAAAAGTGTGGGTTTTTTTTTCCCAGAAATATCAATGACCATTTATAAAAAACTTTTAGAATGTGAAAGTCAGTGCAAAACCAAAGAGTAGGTTTTGAGACCAAAGATTTTAATACTTAGTCACCCAAGTGATATTTTTTGTGACAAATATTACAGCCTCTTCTCTGATACTACAGAAGAAGGAAGGAGGTGCAATTTCTCTTTACTGTGAAACCATTTTTGATCCTCATTTTGATAAGAAAGAAAATATTTCCATCCCCAAGGACCATCATGATACAATCAGCCCAGATGCCAGATCATCTGTGTCTCTAATCTAGTGCAGAATGAACATGCTTATACTTTTATTGTGTAAATATTCTCCTTTCTTCCTAATAAATAATAAAGAAGGAAGGAGAGTCTAATCAAACTAGAGAAAGGCATGTTTTATTTCCAGTTTTTCTACAAGCTTCTCATTTATCATTAAGCAGACCGAAGATGTTCTTTGTACCTTGGAACATGTCTATCACAGCTGAATAAAAAGAGACCTAAACTTGTTCTGTTCACTGTCATCTCAGATCAACATAAATGAGAAAATTATACCAGGGACCCAAGATGGTTAGAAATCATACAGCAAGAGTTATTCTTTCAGGATTAACACTCTATTTATGCTACCATTGAGCTTCTAAATTTGTGATGATTTCCATCAGACTAGTTCAGCTCTCTTTGTACTGCACTTTCCTACGTTTCAGATTACAAGATTAGCTGAGAGACCTAGGGTCTCTTAGCATTGATTCAGTATTTTCCCACTTTCTTTCTCTATAAAATAAGGTAATTCACCTTGAAGAAGTTCCAGATTGACCAGTGACAGTAATACACTCAACTGGTGGGTGAGGTATTCTGGGTACCAGTCCATTACTATGTAGAATTGAATTACAATTTATTAACACATGAGAATGTTGTTTCAAAAATATTCTAAGTTATTATTATTACAGGCCACTTGTCTAGGCAAAATGATTTAATCAAAAGAGCTTTTTAATCATGAGGGAAACATATTTTCATCAAACTGAGCAGCAGACTTTAATTAAATAGAGTAGAAAGCAGACGACAAGTTCTGAAATGTTATCTTTTGCTGAGGCTCCAGGGGACTAAGGAAATCCTTTCAAAAGCTGACCTTTCACAAGGCAAGCCCATTTGGGTATATATCTATTTCTTATCTCTACATGAGAGATTTATGCAGGTAAGTGCCTGCTCTTGAGATGAGAAGATACCTTGTCAAGCATTATTATTCCAGGCATTAAGTTGACCGACAGGTCCAGAGCCTACTGTTGTAAAAGACGCATTATTCCATGGAAGGTTATGAAGGATTAAAAAGACTTTACTTCTTAATACAGTCTGCAGTTTAGGAGATTGTTAAAATCACCACCGATAACAGTGAATTATTTGGCAACAGGAATCAGGAGATATGTCAATTTAGACCTGCTGATGGTCTAAACCTTGCTGTTTAGTTTCATTTGTCTACAAAACATGTTGAAAGCCATGGCCCTGTATGCAGTGTTGATTTCAACAATGCATATCGTGAAAGGATGACAGCTGCTCTGCAAAACTATGGGAATTTAGAGTGTGGATACAAAAGGTTAGCATGGATTTATGCTTATGAGATGACCCCTAAGGTAATGTGGGTTCTGTTATCATCATTCATGAGCTGTTTTGCTGAGCACCTCAGCTGTTATAAGAAAAGAGAGCAGGTGGGGTGACACCATCAAAGAGGAATCTCTCACTCTGCTAAGTCCTTGCTTATCCTACATGCTATCCATACACTGGGAGAGTGGCCGTGACAGCCTTGACTGTGCTTATAAGGGGTCTTCTGGATTGCCCACTTAACATCCAGAAACTCAGCTTACTGCCAGACTTACCCAGGCAGACTATTTACGAGTGTCACTGAGTTTCCTGTGTTCAGCCCCACTTCATACCTGCATTCAGAAGCTTTATAAGGATGGTTCTTGGATGATGTCCTTGCAAGGCTCTCCATTAGCCCATTTTGTGATATTTTTGCTGCCTTCCTGTACTTAGCCAGATGATCTCTGCCACACACTGAATTTTTGTACGGAAACTTTTTTTCAGAAAAATCTCCTTTTTTGAAATGGTTGATCATTTAATTTTCAATTACTTTGTTGGATATGCCTAGATTATTTAAGGCCTATCTTTTGTCTGAGCATCATGGTAAGGCATCGTCCATGGGCATGAATGCTCATTTTTGCTGGAGAATCAGGAGAGGAAAACTTTATGGCAAATGGATACTTGGTTAAAAATTCCCATCCTTGAATATGTTGGATTGGAGTGGTAATTAAACTAGGCGGTTGATTTTGCTTTGGTTGCGTTATTTGAAACAGCATTCAGTAAGCCACCAGATCAACAGATCTTGCTTTTTTTTTTTTTTTCTGTTGATCAGAACAGAACAATCAAACAAATGAACAAGCATTTTACTTACCTTAGCAATCACCTCCTCACAATCACAAAGTCCACATCTCTCAGAGGTAACTCTGAGGCAGTGTTACCGCAAAAGAATTTGCAGTCAAGAGCTGGTAAGGAAAGGGGAGGGTGTATCATTGACTGTATTTAAACAGAGAAACGTACAAGAGTCTAACCTCTCATTTATATCTCTTTAACTAGGGGCTGATGGAGGGAGAGAGAGGAGGAGCCAAGGACACAACAGCAATTAAAAAGGAAGGCTGACAAAGGAATTGTTTGCAGCACACCGAGTTGCTGTGGATACCCTGTTTGTTGTTTGCATTCTTCCTGCAATTTGTTAGGGGGAAACCATTCGTTGCAATGAACAGCATTCATTTTTCAAATTGTTTTCTAGTAGTCAACACGTGAGGTTAAACCACAGCCTCTGATGCAGGCACACAGGCCTCTTACCTCACTTTAAATATCTACAAAGTGAAGACATTTATCCAAGTTTGTTGCTTAAAAGCCTTTTTAGTAAGGACACTGATTATAGTAGAGAATCAGCTGTTTCTATGAAATTAATCATCTCATCTCAATGTAAGCGTTAAAAGCACATTATGGGTGCATCCAAGGAGTGTCCTATAAGGCTGAAAAATGAGAAAACATTGATGTATGAATCATATGTACTGAAAGGGCTTTCAAAGCGCTCACTAGAGAGGAAGATTCTGATCTGATCCCGGCTGGACAATGTTCCATCTTTTGCCCAGTTTTGTGAGTTTGAGCTGATATTGTGCTATTGCCAGAAATGGGACTAGTGAATGCAGCTCAACTTCTTCACTCCTATGAATTATCAGTATTAATTTTGCAGCTATTAATATGCAGTTTCCTAACAGAACACAAGTTTAGGAGAGAATTGGAATCTGAATGAATAGCCACAAGGACGTCAAAATGATCTGCAGAGCAGGGGCCAGATTTACATTTAATCCATTTCAGTCCAAGAGAAGGAAACAACTTACTCCATCCAGGCCCATATGAAGTGTGAATGGGAATTTTCAGAGATAGTGCTCAGAATGGAATTCCACAGACACCAGTTACAACTATTACTGCACATTATACCAAGACAGGTTATAACCAACTCTAGTACAAAACTGGTTAATTTGTCCATACTGTGCCTTCATAATTAAGAGCAATGGATGATCCTAGGAAATGATCTTTCTCTGGTTTAAAAGAAAAAAAAACTAGGAAAATAGATCCTAAGACATTACCAACAACAACAAAATAATGAAAACAACCAAACCCCCCAAAGAAACCAAACCAACCAAACAACAAAGTTTAGGAGAGAAAGCTCTTCTACACAGAGCTCAGTAGATTCAGTCTAGTAATGATGCTGCTTAGGCTTGCCACGTAGCAAAAATAAAAGGCAAAAAGAGTGAATGGATTCATGCCAATAATAATAAAAAAACTCATCCTTCTCTTTTTGTTTTCCCCAAGAAAACACTCATATAATTGTTAACATTTATCGAGAAGAAAGCATATAGTCTTCCTTAATCATTATTCCCCTTTCTCTATGATAACATAGGTAGTATTGTAGCTGAATACATAAACCAGAACATAAAATCTATCTACCTGTAGCAGTCATACAAGTAATAGCTGAAAATAAGCCCCACTTAAAGGACAAAAGTTTAAATGGTAGAGATGTAAATACTCTTTCCCATTACCTCAAAACCAGTATGTTGGTGGACAGAGGTATCAAAGCAGTAAAATTCTTCCTTCAAAAGACCCTCAGGTGATGCTCTGGTCAGAAAGTTGCAGAAGAATATGGACGTAGCATGAATCGTTATCCTCTGATACACAAAACTGGTCTCCAACCTTCAAGGTGAATAAGTATCCCATCAGTATACTGAGCATGAAACATGCTGGGTGACAGAGGTGGAAAGATGGCTTTCTTTTTAGTTTTGTGACATTGTTAAATCCTCTTGTAATTCTAGCCGCATATTTTAAATCCTTTCATTTATCACCATTTATTCATTTCAACCCAAAACCAAAGAGATACGTATTTTCTTTCCAAACTAAAAATAAAAACAAACCTAAAAAGAATAAAGAGTTACATGGTGTCTCATTCACTCACATTCAAAGTTAAGAGAGCTGTAAAAACAAAAAGGTCATTCTAGATAACAAAAAAGGTAAAGAAGAAGAGAATCTGGTTGCCTGAATATGGAAATTGCCTTTGCTACAATACTTAGAAGTGAAAATTTACTTGGTCTTTTCCAGTGACTGACAGAAGATAGTTTACCGAACTGCATACTAATGATAGACCCTTAAGAGTTTGTTGCAGTTGCCCATCTGGCTTCTTAATTAATTTATGGGCTATCCTGACACTCTTTAATATTACATTACCTTCTAATATCATCATTTAGAAACCTAAAAATAGTCTCCAATGTCTTGAATAGCAAAGCTATTAAAAATTCTAATAAAATGAAACACAAATATAATGCAATTAAAAAATCCATATTGTACATTAGCACAAAAACACATTGCAAGAATATGGAATACAATCAAATTTAAAACAAATTAAGAAATATATATTCAGTAAGGTGTCTTACAGTTTCAAAAGAATTTACTGTAGACCATGCAGTTTTACAAATATAAATGATTCAGTGACATCTCATTAGAAGACACAGCAGAATCGATTTCTTATTAAGAAAAAGTAGCCTAACAGCTGGAATACCCCTCCACTCTCTCTGTGGGTATAGAATATCACCTGACTTCTACATGCCCTAGCCACAGGAGCACTTGCATTTTCCCATTCTTTCCTGCTAATTTTCCCATGAATTTCTGCTAATTTGCTAGAGACTATATTTTGCTGATATTCTGATGCTACAGTCTTACACAGACCAGCTCAAAGCCTTGTTTTTATTTTCTTTCTTATTCCGGCCTTCAAATCTGAAGACATTTTGATTATCCAATGACCAATGACCCAATATCTTGCAGATATTTTAGCTTTTGCAAACACTTTAGCTGTCACAGAAAAAAATTAGCTACACTTAATCTTCCCAGTGAAGAGATTTCTAAGTATAGACATGTTTAGCTCCTGCTGGTGGTATCATGGGTAAGATGAAAAGAGATGAGTTTCTTCTCGTGTAAGTTACCAGACCAATGCTTGTTTCTTTCCAGCAATATAGTCAAGATTGTCCGTTGGGAAAACATCCCTTTATATGGTACAAGTTGATATCAGCTACCTAAGATGATATTTACAGCACTGCTGGAAACTCATTCCTTCCTTAAGTTCCCAAACTTGTCTTGAATTACAGTAACTACCATTGCTGATTTGAGCACTGCTTTATTTTAAATTTAACATTTCCCTTAAAAGCAGGCCAGTTCCTTCACTTGCATTGACTTTAAACCTGAAAAAAACCCCAACTCTGAACAAGCAAAGCCAGTTCTTGACAACAAAAAGGATAACATACAAAGGTCTAAAATGTCAGTTCAGATTGTCCCTGGCATTGACCTCGTGGAGATGGGCAGATAATGTTGAAAGGGGGCTGTGACCTGTGGATAACGCAGCTGTCACTGATGGAGCCATCCCATGGCCGCGTGGACCAGAGGCATTTGTTAGCATCATAGAAGGGAAGAATGTCTTTGAAAACACTCTGTTCGCAAATGTTGTCTCTCAGAGATCACCTCCTCTTTAGGATATTGACTCCAGTTTTACCCAGGAATTTTAGGGATTCTTTTGATATGTAAGAGGCTGTCCAGTAACCCCCTGGACTTCTGTGCTAGTTTAGGAGCTATCTTTATGTACAGCCTTGGTCTAGTTATTTGGTATCTCTAAGAGTAATGGAATGCATTTCAGCTTCCCTAAGAACAAAACCCCTTAATGAGAAAAAATGTATTTTGAAGTGATCCTTCTTTTATTCCTGTCTGCTTATTCTCTTAGAAAAGCGGTTGAGTTGTCATCATAAATGTACATTATAACATTTTGCAACCCAAATATTATACAAGTGTTTTGGTGCAAGCAGCAACCTGCCTCTTGATTTCTGCTTTCCTTAGACAGCGTGACTTACAACAAGAATCTTTTTATTGCTTCGTTATTACTCGACAGCTTCATATTATAAAATCATTATTTAAACAATATGTTTGATGATCCCACAATGAGAGTTGTGTTGAGAATTTTCCATAGAAACAATACACAACATATTAATAGCAGAAATGGCTGGCTTGGGATTCCATCAGTGGGTAATATTGTTGACAGTGCTGAACTACAATAAAATACCTGAGGCACCTATGACGAGAAGCTTTTAAATCTTTTAAATGATCTTATACATAACATTTTTTTATGACAAGGCTTTCATATTTCTGACATAGCAAAGACATATGGCAAAATCCCTCAATAATTATAACTGTGTAATAGAAGGAGATGTAATTATAGGTTTTGTAGCCAGATTTAATGTATTTCATGCTAAAAAAAGAAATAACACCATCTTAAAGACAGAAAGCCACTTCATTCATTCATGTCTATTTCTAGTGAAATAAGCATCCTGCTATCGATACCCATATTTGATACCCAAATCGGATGCAGTCTTTCTTACTAAGCCATGGTCTTGCTTTCAAGAAAGGTGCCAGGAAAAATGCTCCCCAGAAGAACACGCCCACATCTACATTCTCTAAAAAACCCTTTTGGGCTCATTACAAGGCAGAAATGTCACAACACCTCCCCATCACTCCCTCCCCACCCCCCCAAAAAAACCCAAAATTAAAAATAAAGCACCCTGGTTTTGCTGTCTAATGAAGTGGAATTTCAAGTGTCCAAGCCAGTAGATTGTGACTCTTTGGTCTGGATGCAGTGAAACAATCCTGTTTAAACAAACTACTTAATCATACTTCTATTTTGAATCATGTTTCTCCCAATATCATTAGTATGTGTGTGTGTATATATATATGTATATGCATATGCATACATATACGTACACATCTTTTGGAGCAATTATATTTGCCTTAGACCACTCTTTCAAGTTTTCTTCTGCAACAGTGCTGGCTAGAAGTTTGCATTTTTCCTGGAAAAAAATAATACTAAAAAAATTCCCTGTACTTAGATGAACCCAGGTACTTCTACAAAGCAACAAATATCCCTACAATATTATTAAAGCAGTGAGAGTTGGCAATGCAGCTATACTTAAAGGCCTTGCTTAATGGACCCCAATGGCACTGAATCTTCTGAATTTCACCAAAAGCAAGTAACACAGCATTCCTGTAAATAGGACATTCTTTCTCTGCCGCAAGACTAAGTATTTTTCCTATGGTTTGCATGATCACTTGCTAAATCTGTTATGACAGGCTACTTATCTCAGTCCAAAGCTTTAAGACCTTTGGATCATTTCCCCAACTCTAGACATTTCGGTGATAAATCCACCATACCTAGCAAGCATTTTATAGCACAGTGGGAAAAAAATTATAGCAAGTTAATTTCACAAGTGCTGCTTTTACTTCAAGCCAGTATCTCATCATAATTGACCAACTAAGAAAGGTATGTGGCTGCTTTGCATCTACAGAGTGGCACAGGGAAGCCTGGGCCAATATATTTAGGTGCCTAAAATAAGTGGCCTCATTTTCAGAGATGCATACCACCAACACCTCCTACCAATGGTAATAAGAGCTGTGATCTCAGCACTTTTTAAAATTAAAATCTAATTTGAATCTTTCGTGCCTATATAGGAAGCTCCTGATGCAGGTAGCATTATCTCAGGTGGAAATAGACCCACGTGACTTTTTTAAGGCTGTTCTGCATCTATAATTCAGATCCCTTTGAATACATGTGAAACCTTATCTGGTCTGTTTTACGGCAATACTTTGCTTCATGTTCTCTTCCAGTTGAGGCTGCAGGTTTCAAATTATTGGCTGGGTAGTAAAGATCTGTATTTATCACACCAATAAATCTTTTAGGTAACTTGTGTCTTGAAACCAGAGGCTCTAAAAAACTATTCCAATGCAATTTTTTTAGCTGATCTGATTTCTTAGAACAAAGTTATTTCTTACCCAGTCTGAATCAGCCCTTTTTCTGTGCATAGAATGTGTTCTGCCTCAGACTTTCATATTGCCCTTTAAAGTTTTTGGGAGGCAGAGCTGTGTCAAAAATATGTTGTATTCTTTGAGAGCTGTTCATTTCAGCGTGCCAGGTCAGAACCTCATTGCAATTTGGGCTCAAAGTGGAGCCAGTTGGAGGCAACTCTTTCCACTTCCATAAACCTGTTGTTTCACAGGTCTGCATAATATGCAGAAAGTAATACTGTATTCTCCAGCATGGAACATTTTGTTCCAAAGTGCTTCTGTTGCCTTTATCTGCCCTGTGGGGAAGCAATCCCTTTCCAGCTTTCAACCATGGACAAAAGTTTACCACGCTAGAAGTAAAGGTATGTGTTTATATAGAGAGATACACCGATGTATCTTTGCTTTTATCTGTGGCATAAATACATGGTTTCCACAGCTATGGTATCTGAGAAGCTTTTATGTTTTTTCCCTTACATCAACACTGGGACAAAGTGATAATTTTTACTACTTTAGTTGCAGGATTCTGAAACACAGAGAGAGGTATTTAAGGTCACACAAGAAGTGAAAAGGGAAGCAAAGAATTAAATTTAAGTCACTGGGTTGCACTTTGTTTTTCTTCCTTCCTTTTCTTCTTCAGAAATAAAGGTGCTTATCCGAACACAGTGTGAGGAATTTCTAATTTTCTTTGAGTTAAGGCAAATCTTTCTTAAACTAGCATAAGCAGATTGATTTGGTTAAACTCAGTGTTCTAATTTTAAAGATCTTAAATAATGAAATCACATAAAAGGTCAAGATGGAAGGGACATCTGGAAGTTGTCTGGTCCAACCTCTGCTCGAAGATGGACCGAATTCAGAGTTGCAGCAGGTTGCAATAAGTAACTACAAACTCTGTTATTTTAAGCTGGTTTGATGAAACAGGTTTAATTAAAGTGGATATACGTTATAGATGGAGAAGAGCTGAACCTGTGGTTTCCTGAGAAGACTAGAACATCTGATAAGACTTTCAAAAGCTTGTCCTACACAACACAAAATGGAAAAAAAAACATCTCTGTCAAGTTTACAATAGGTAACTTGTACTGATGGTCTTTAAGCAAGATCCGGTTTTGTTTGTGCTTTCACAGTCCACAGAAAGGCTGTCCTAGGAGACCTTGTGGGCACCATATAATGCTGTCTACTAACTTACGGTAGAAATGCAAATATGATTGTTCCTGTTTCAGATCAGGTCATCCGGTAATGCACAAGTGGAAATTTAATGAACATGGATTAGAGCTTGGCTTCCTTCTGTGCAAATGTTACAAATAAGCCAAGATAACTTTCGTTCTTCTTATGCCAAATCTCTACTTTCAAATCATGGTGACGATTCAGCTGAAGTTTTCTTTGTACATAGTGGCCCGGAAGTGGTCTTCAACTTCACATGTCTATAAACCCCCTAAGAGCAAAATGTTGTTTATCTCAATGTCACAAATTCTGGTGCAGTGGAGTCTTCCCACCATAGAGGAGTTAGTACTGGGAGTGAACTAGTTCGCACTAAGACACCAAGTGGGAGCACATTAAAGCACGTACTAATAGAACAGAAAAGATCTGAAAGGAAGGGTACCTGCAGTTGTATAAAACAGAGTGAGAGGTGAGAATCATATTTATTAAGAAATTGACAGGATGGTATTGGGAAATTGGTGGATGAGTGAAAAGGCAAAGAGAGAAGAGTCCATTGGGGAACTTCTGACAGCACAAAGGGTCACTCTTTTTTAATCATTAAGTAGTCAAAGAAGGTTGTGGATCCTGAGTGTAAATAATATGATTTCATTTTTATTCAGCATGGGTTTTTTGCTTTCACATTTTTTGACCATCTGAAACATAACATACTCATTAAGAAATTTCAATGGGAAAAAACTTTCCCCTTAAATGTCCTGTTATACCCATCCTCCTCACCAAAAAAAAAGCCTTTAATAGGAAAAATGAAAATAGGCAAAAGTTTAAAACAAAGATTATTAGTGTAAAACTATTTCATATTTATACTATAAATACACAAAAAATATATGTAAGTTGAAAAAATAGACACATGACAACATGCATAGAGTGCTCCTTTTTCTTACAGAGACATTTTAGAAAATGGGGAGAATGTTATTTTTATGCCTAACACTATCTTTTAGAGGTCAATTAACTGTACTGAGATACACATATGTGAACACACAAGCCACATTTTTTAATGGAGAATAACAGTTCAAGTGAAATACTCAGAGGGGGTCATTTTTCTACACTATTGAGAAAGTACTGAAGAAAACGGAATATTTTTCTTTTTCACCAAGAATGCCTAATTACTCCCACACTATAGGTTTAACTGAATTACTAATTTTGGGAGCTGGGAAGTAACTTTTTTTTTGTGACATGAAGGTTCACATTAATTTTGTCTTGTTTCAAATGCCCCAAATATACAAATTTAAGCTAATTTTTTAGGCTACTTAAGGAGTCAATGAAAGAGAAAGTAAGTAGGACTAGCCTCTAAAAAGGCATTTGAACCTGGCTTAGTGCCTTGATATAGCATGAAACATCCTCTTAAGATGCTTGTAGAGGATCTGTGTCAAAAAACCCCAAAGATCAGACAATTACTTTAGGTTAAATTCCTGGTATTTGGTTTGTTAAAGTAAGTAGCTGCATCCAACTCTGTATGTATAATTGGATATGCACCCGAAGGGCTGTATTGGATATCTGTCAGGTATCTTGTCATACACAGGGACAACATTAATGAACACAGACCCCTTGAAGTCTGCAGAGGCACTGGAAGAGAATTAAAGTGCCAGCAAACTTATATCTTCTCTTCTTTTGTCAAGAGAGACAAGTTTGAACTCAAATGTGTGGATACTAGCAAATAAACCTCCAGCAAAATTGCCTTTCCTGGAAGAAAACATTACTTGAAAGAAGGCTCATTTTAAATATGTAATTTTCCTACATGCTAATTGACTATTGAATTTCAGAGAAGTGGGAGAACAATTCATGTACTGGATGTGGGCTCTCTACAATTGATTGACCTCTTCAATCTTTTACCTATTTGCAGTGTTTTTTCTCTAGTTTCCTAATCTTCACCAGGAGAGAACACAAGGTGTTATTTTAAATAGTCATCCAAAAATTCTGTCCAGTATGAATATTATATTACATTTTTACAAGGATACGGAGTTGTGCTCCTACCCTGGATAATAACCTCACCTGATTTTAGCCACCAAACCTTTGACATTCAATGAAAGCTAAAGGTTACCTTCACCCTAAGGGCTCTACCTAGCCTCAGTAGAGAAATGCTTCACATTGCCCTAACCTGAGAGTGACAGAGAGGTAAAAAGAATCATAACTTAGACGTGTTTTTTCTCTCCATTGACTGTTGATGGTTCCTAGAGGATTAGTTTAGGCTAGATGTCTAAATGGAAAAATACTTGGAGTCAGATGAACTCTGGAGCCATCAACATCCACCCTTGGACAGCGCAGTATGGATTCTTCAAGATAGAAGAAGGAACTCAGGTTGAAATCTTACATGATTCCTTCATATTCTTTAACCCTGGATCAGCTGACTTTACCTGTGTGAAATCTAAATGGATTTACATGGTACAATCGCACACAAACCTTCACAAGGTCAGTGACAAACTGCAATGTGCTACATGTTTCTGAACTCCTTGTAACAGGTAATGGTATCTCAAAGAACAGCACCCAATTCAGAGAATGCATCCAGCAACCTTCTTTAATACAGCTGATATATCTGGAGCAAAAACTAGAATGAGAAAACAATGGAAAATGCAAAAGAATAGACTTTCCATGTTGAAGTTCAATGTGTCATAGTTCATGCCAGAGGCAAGTAATGACATATTCAAATAAGCAGAGATTTTCATTTGGACACTAAATAACATATATAACTTTAATTTTTATACCTATCTGATTCTAGGGTTACATATGTATGCATTTCCACATCTATCACAGAGCTGCAGAAATGTAAATATTCGGTCTGAGTTCCAGGATTAAGCAGCAATTTCTGGGTGTGATGCCATAAATCCTTTCCCAAAGTAAAGCAGAGCAACTAACCACAAAAGTCAAGATTTACTCTCCAAGATCAAGGGTTGCTGTATTTAGCTTTCATTCTCCTTTGACAGGTCCACTTAATTAGCTTTTCTTCCATGATTTGATTAGTTGATTTAGTCTGCATAAATATTAATTTTAAATTTACTGTTTAAATAGAGGAACCAGCATTGTACTTCTCAAATTTACTTGTAAAGTGATCTTTGATTTTAAATGTTTGCCTTCATGGCTTTGTGCTACTTTAATTAGGGTAAGTTAGAAATAAAAAAAAAAAAATTAATGTTGCAGTAATGGGAAAATATGAAAGATTTTGAAATGGGGCAAGTCACTAAATGGAAAGACTATAACCAGTAATAATCCCAAACAGCTAAATGATGTATTCATCAAAGCTCTATACCTCAAAGTGTTATACAATGGAGGTAAGAAGCATTTCACCATTTTAAACATGCCTCTTTATAAATGATGATGAAAAGCCTGTTCTCTGTTGGTTTCTTGCTTTTCCCTCCAGGGAGTCTATAACTGTAATCATGTGGAAGTGAACTCTCCTCTATTATGCAAAGCTTGTCTTAGGTACAATGTGGGCGCAATGTGCTCTAGAGAGTTAAGCTATTGTTGATGGCAAACCCATTCTATTTTAAAACCCACAGTAAATCACTTCTTACTTTTCTTGATTACTTACTTCAGACAAACCAATTTTGATACCTATATAGAGTTGTTGTACCTCTGGGGTTAAGAAGTTGACTTTCTTTGGCTCTCATAAGCTAATGGCCCTTAGTCATTCTTGTTCATAAGACTGGGTTGCTTAATTGACTGAGGGCCGCACTGAGACTTCCAGTAATGACTGCCAGATTTAGCTTTTGTGAATTCTTCCATCCGTTGAATGCGTGCAGAAATAGAGCTCTCAGCTCCACTGGATTGTAGGCGGTCTGAATGACTCACCAGCCTCTCCACCACCCATGCCACAGCAGTCACCGAGGCTCAGCTCAGGACTAACAACAGACAGTGCGAACATTTTCCCTAGGCTGCGTCTTTGCTGCGAGTGGAAGTGTGAGCGTCTCAGAAGTATACAGGCACTCATGCGCTTCTGAGTTGTACAGTCATATGCTTCTGGTCTCAGCGAGCTTTGCTGTGCTGGAATAAGAATAGGCAGCTAAACATTGGAAGAGACTGCCTGAGAAGTTGTGCTATCTCTATCCTTAGAGATTTGTAAACCCAAATTAGACACATATACGCTATCAATGATTTCAGTGTAGCTGGTACTACCAGAATCCGGGTGCTGTGCTGGGGGACCTGAGAGGTCCTTTCCAGCAGGTTTTCTACCAGTATCCAATTCTAGCCACTCGTGTGCGTTTGTAGACCCTGTGAGGAGCTTATTTAGACCACATGAAAACACACATTGCCTCTTTTTGTCTCACATAGTTATTGCTTGCTGCAATGACATTCTCCAAAGGCAGAGAAAAGGTATGCCTCGGTCTTTTGGAAAATCCCTTCCACAGTACAGAACTATAGTACACACATAGGTTAAGGCATTTGACTCCTTTGTTACAGAATCAGTTTCAACATTTCCTCAGTGTATTTACCTTCCTTAAGCTGTGTCAGACAGGCTCTGCATCGTGTGTCAAATGTTCTTCCAGTGAAACTGAAATCAATGGCACAATTTAAGAATAAGGGGCTGTCTGACTTGTATAAAAAAGTATTTTAATCCAGTTCATTACCTTTTCTTGGTATTTCCTTATTAGATTATCAACCAAGGTTTTGGCAAAACACTTTAATTTTCAAAAAAAAATCTTGCTAAATATACTGACTTCAAATTTCTCAGGGTTAAGAATTCCATTAACTCATTACATTGTACCGTTGACACTGAATCTTGCTTAAAAGTCAGCATAACAAATTCCAACTTACTAGCTTAATAAAATACAAATTAACTCAGTTTCATTATTACTGAAAGATGTCTTGTTCAAATGCTCAGAGTAAGAAAAGGATTAAACAATGAAAGATTTCTTCTGTTTCTTGCTTTCTTCCTCTCAATATATTATCTTAGTATATTATCTACTATAGAGACAAGATGTTTATGTTTTAAACTGACAGTTCCTTGTAATTTGTAAAATTTTTGAACCTTTTAGGGGTAGAGCTTGGACGGGAGAACAGGTCCTACTCTACTTGAAGAAATCTCTTCTAAAACATGGGTCACACTGTAGAAAGAGTTTGATTGCCACCGGATTTGATTAAAACCGAAAGAAAACATCTATGCTCATTTAAACTTCAAAGACCTCTGTCACATTTAAGCTACAACATTTTCATAAGAGTGAAGATAACCCCCCATAAACAGGCAGCTGGCAAGCAGAGAGTTTGCAATTTAGATTTGTAGGTACATTTACAGTACATTAGTCTGTCTGTGAGTTCAAGCTATAAACACCTTTCTGTTTAAAGGTGTTTTTTTTCTTAAATGTAACCAAAATTCATGCATTTTGTTAGACTTCCTGGAGACACAGTACTGCCTCATTGCTTCAGGAAAGGATACAGTACAAATATGTCATTTAAGTCAAAGATTTTCTGAAATTATGCTTTTTCCTCCAGCTAGGGCATGTTAGTAAACATTGACAAATAGTACCTCTAGTTTTACGGAGACCTGCAGATCAACTTGCATCCCTTTAGTACAGTACCAACTAAAATTGTGAATTAATATAATACCTAGAGATCTTTGCTGTTTAGGGGTCAGAAGACAGTTACTTAGTCATCTCTACTCCGACCTGCCTGATGTTCAGTGGTTTAAGTTTTACTAACTTCACGTTCTGACAGAATATAGATTCCCTTTCACGGTCCTTACTCAATATTGAATTATTGAAGGACTTTTTGCAAATGATAGACTGAGACCACTAAGCATCATCTTCCTAATATCAGAAATGTCTAGATGAATAGCCTCAAAGAGTCAATACCCTTTGCTCTTATCCAGACAGTGTGCAACTGTGTTAGCATAGTACCACGTCCTTATTAACATTTTGAAAGCTGTCAGTGTTTGCTCAGCTACTGTGCTCCTGTACCAAACCTGATTCATCTCCAGACAGCTCAAAACACGAGCTATCTATGTCTGTCATGTAAATATACCAGGTAAATGGCAAATTGTCCCTATTCTCCCTGGGCCAAAGTAAACAAGCAACATCTGTAAAGCAGTAGTGCACAGGTTCTAAGTAAGAAGAATACCTCACCAGAACAAAACTCATTGTAGTATGCAGTCTATAGTTGTGAATGAAGAGGATCATTTCTGGTAACAGACTGGTTCCCCCATGCTGGCTTATGGATTGTTCTGCATCCATAGACCATTAGTTTGCAGAATGGATCCTCAGGGCCTGTCAGCTGTTATTACAAACTAATCCCCAATTAGCATCTTTATTCAATTGTAGGAATAATGAAAAAAAAATCAAGCTAGAATAACCACTAAATGGAAAAACAAGTTCACTTTAATTAAAGTGTAATAGCATTCGTGAAGAGCCTTAAACTGGGGGGAGGGGGGGAATTCAATAGACATTTATTTTATTTGGGAACTTCAGAAAGGTAATTAAATGCACTAATTTCTTTTGAGTTCTCCCTGATGATCTCTTAAAGTCAGGGCCTGGTCTGTACTAGTGCTATCATCAGATTGATTTAACAATACTTATGCAACACGTGTTCCCAGAATTCTGATAACAGCATCAACTATGCGGTAGCTTTTGGAAATGCGTTCAGCCTGTAGGACTGTGCAGGGTCCCAAGCTTGCTGGGATTCTTTACTTTTGCTGGAATGAACTTTGGGATTTCTGCTTTCCAATATGTTTCGTTCAGGCTACACTTTAGTATCTTTGGTATTTTACTTTTAGTTCAATAGTATTTGTAGAAATTGGGAAAAACCACATGTTTTTGTTTCTCTACAGAGGTATGATTTTGTTTTACTGGTCAAACTTAAATTAGTCTAAAAGCTGTGTGGCCAGAAACTGGAGCAAATTTGTGGTTATATAAAACAAACATACATACATGCGCCTCTATATATAAATAAATAAAATAATGTGTAATGTAATAACATTAAATACTTATTATAATATACTGTCATACATGGGTACACACACATACGCACAACTTATGTGTCCATATAAGTGTGTGTGTGCATGTGTGTGTGTATATATATATGTATGTGTAACATAATCTGCTGCCTGGCTCTTTATCACATCACTTGAGATCAGATTCATCCAAGGGACATGAAATCTGAGGAGTAATTAACAGATTTCACAGGTAACAGTAGTCTATTGTGTTTTGGCATTGACATCTTATGGACTACTGACCCTTTCATAAGCTCACCGTGTTATCTGTTTGGCATACAGCTAGAATTTATCTCACTACATTTAAAACCCACACTGTATATTCAAGGCAGCCATCACAGGCTCCCTTAAAACTGAAAAAAAAACACCAAAACCAAACAAAACAGCATGCATTTTGAAGGTGCTATTTGCCTTATTCAGATGACTCAGACAAATCAGAAACTTATAACGTCTGTACTTCTTCAATGATAGTCACTGGAACTTCACAGTGATTTGCTCAACTGTAGATGTCTAAATAATGGTGAGGTAATCCCACTTCTTTAAGATGGGAGCTGATCCTTCCTAGGTGGTAGTGCAATACCTCATTCAATAACTTCTAAAAAGACTACTGGAAAGTGATAAAATAATAATAATCATTATAGCAATTGTACCTAGATCCCTAGCTGTAATTAGAAACCTGTCTTTCATTGATCTTTCCTTGGTAAACATTTAGAAACCTGTGCCTGCATAGGAAAAGCATCTCCAGTGAATCAGATTCTTTTAATCAACATTTTCTGACACCACTCACTCCTCTGGTATGCTGTCACAACAACAGTGATGCAGGCTGCCTTTTGTTGATCTCTTTGGTAATTAGTTTTTGAAGGTTAATCCCACTAGGCATTCCCTGTGTCGGCTTGGAGTTTAATGACTTTCTGAGCTTTAAAGCACTATGTGCTGGAGATAAAATATTGCACAAAGTTGAGGTCTGTCTGATTCTCCAGCACCCTGACCCGATCAAATTCGGGTAACCAACCCATCAGGTTAGCACAGTTAACGCATTCCAGTTTCCCTGTCACAGGCTCCCTTCTGGCACACGGGGAGCCATAAGGTAACCTGTGCATCCAGCCACTTTCTGTTGCTCATGGAAAATAAATACTTATCTATTTATAACTCGGCCAGCTAGAATTGGCTTTTAATGGAGATCCATTTCAGAGTTAAACCCTGACCTCCAGCAAGGCCTGAAATTTATTTGGAAATAAAACCCAGCTCTTAAAGTGCCTAAGCTAAAACAATTTGGCCTTGGAGAGTGTAACAGGTCACAATGTTGTTTACCCAGTTCTTGTGCTCTTCTAGGGGGTGTTCTCTCTTGGCCATTGTCTTGAGACAAGAGATGGACTCTTGGTCTGATCCAATGTGTTTATGCTTATCTTTTTATGGTCTCCATAGAAAGAAGTCTTCAGAGCTGCACCCTCACATTTCACCATAGTGATGTCTTTATTATTTTTTTGTATGGGGATAGTAACTAAACCCCAATAAAGAATAAGGGCCTAACACAACGTGCAGCGTGCATACAAAGACCCAAAATAGTCAAGAAACAAAGTGAAGAGACATCATAACAATTGGAATTTAATGCATTCTTAGTGCACAATGATCTCAAATAGATTGATTTTTCATAACTTTAGTCTTACAGAATGTAGACAAGTAGGGTGGGGTTCACCTAACTAAAAGTGAATATCCACCTCTGGGAACATCACCCTTCCTTTCTTTTATAGACATCACTGGAGAAACAGGTATTTTTAGGTGAAGAGTTCCTCTCACCTCTAATCCGACCTCTAACAGAGATCAGATGAATCACAACTTTAGTTTTCTCCCATCAGCGGAGTGAGAAGGCACCTCATATATTGAGTCTTCCTGCCTATGCTAAGTGCCTATGTAAGGGTGGAGTAAGTTTTATCCTAGAGCTATCTTTGTATCTTTTCCATGTATAAACATATTCTAGATAACTAGCTTATATTAGATGCCAGACATAAATACATCCACCTGTCAGGGTTGCTCACATTATACATGTATTTTTTAGGGGAAAGGAAAATTTCCTCATGAAGTTACAAGTTTACCTTCTAGGGTGAAGTTTGGGCTGAGCTTATCCCTACGGCACAAAAGTTAGGCTACATGGTTAAATATCTTACACTTGTAACACAGAAGGAATATTTGCAAATACATCCTCTTTCACGCACAAGTACCTGCTCAGTGAAGACCAATGTAACTGTGCTGGGGCTCAGCTGCTTTCCATTAGGGCTAATGACAGCCACTGGGAGATATCTGCAGGATACACTGGAGATACAGAGATTTTCTGTTTATCTGTTCTCTTGCATTTATTGTAGCTCAGGAGGAAAGTGTCTGGGTCATTAGTTTTTAGGAAGGGCTGCAGCAGGATAAAAGAAAAAATAAAAGAAAAAGAAAAAAAAGGAAATATCAAAGTGATTTCATGAGAGCTCCAATGAAAGTGTGTACACCTCAGCTATGTATATTTTTACAGGTTGAAACATGCTTGTTGAGTACACCACCACGTAGACTTTTACTCTAGAAGTCACAAAAACAGTGTGTACTTGCACCGAAGGACGGTCTAACTCAAGTTCTCCTTCCTTCCCTGACCCCAGCAGGATTCGTACGTAGCCCTCGTCCCCTCATGTAGTCGCATAAGCAGGCTGGAGCAAGTTCAGTGAATACCTAGGGGGAGCACTTGGAGAGATGAAACTTTGGTCAAGTATCTTCAACCTGGGGAGATAAGAGACACACATCCACAGAGAGCATTGCTTTGAAAGCTCCTGAATTAGAGGAAATTGAAACTATATTCCCTATGCTGACCTTCAGCACAGATGTGTGAATGGGAAGCTAAACATCTGGAAGGAATACTGTGAAAATCCTCAAATCATTGGCATGCAGTCTGTGAAGAACACATGCTGTGAACATTGCAGTGTCTTGTCTGCTTGGCCTTCCAGGGCAGGAGCCCTGCTCTGCAAGCTGAGAAATTTCAACTCCCACTGAAATCTGTGGAAGTCAAGGGTGTACCAAACCACACCCAACACATAATCAGGTGCAAAAATAATTTTTGTGATGGCTTTCACAGGTTGTATATCCAGAGATGGGAAGAAACCTACTTCGGGATGATTTGATGAAGAGGGATCTATACAAGATGTGTGCAGAGATTTATGCACTTTAGCAAAACAGTTTCTCACTATCTGAAGGTCTGAATGCGTATCTTGCATCTAAATTTGCGACCTCTGTACTATAGATATGCAGAACTCACAACTGAATCCTTAATGCGAATTTGATATTTTTTCCTTTATCATAGAATCATAGAATGGTTTGGGTTGGAAGGGAAATTTAAAAGTCATCTAGTCCGACCCCCTTGCAATGAACAGGGACCTCTTGTACTAGATCAGGTTGCTCAGAGACCTGTCCAGCCTGACTTTGAATGTTTCCAGGTATGGGCCATCTACCACCTGGTCTGGTCTGGGCAACCTCTGCCAGTGTCTCACCACCCTCACTGTAAAAAATTTGTTCCTTATATGTAGTCTGAATGTACCCTCTTTTAGTTTAAAACCATCCCCGCCTTGTCCTATCACTACAGGCCTACTAAACAGTTTGTCCTCATCTTTCTTATAAGCCCACTTTAAGTATAGAAAGGCCACAATAAGGTCTCCTCCGAGCCTTCTCTTCTCCAGACTAAGCAACCCCAGCTCTTTCAGCCTGTCCTCATAAGAGAGGCACTTCAGCCCTCTAATCATTTTTGTGGCCCTCCTCTGGACCCACTCCACTTTCCTGTGCTGAGAACTTCCGATCTGGACACAGTACGCCAGGTGGGGTCTCATCAGAGCAGAATAGAGGGGCACAATCACCTCCCTCACCCTGCTGGCCACGCTGCTGGAGATGCACCCCAGGATATTGTTGGCTTTCTGGGTTGCAATCACACATTGCCAGTTCATGCCCAGTTTTTCATCCACCAGCATCCCTAAGTCCTTCTCAGCAGGGCTGCTCTCAATCCTTTCGTCCCTCAGCCTGTATTGATACTAGGGGTTAACCCAACCCAGGCACAAGACCCTGCACTTGGCCTTGTTGAACCTCATGAGGTTCACACAGGCCCACTTCTCAAGCTTGTTCAGGTGCCTCTGAATGGCGTCCCATCCCTGAGGTGTGTCAAACGCACCACTCAGCTCAGTGTCATCCGCAAAGTTGCTGAGGGTGCACTTGATCCCACTATGTCATTGATGAAAATATTAAACAGTACTGGTCTCAGTACAGACCCCTAAGGAACACCACTCGTCACCAATATCCATCTGGACATTGAGCCGTTGACCACTACTTTCTGGATGCGACCATCCAACCAATTCCTCATCCATTGAACAGTCCACCCATCAAACCCGTATCTCTCCATTTTAGAGAGAAGGATGTTGTGGGGGACCATGTCAAAGGCCTTACAGAAATCCAGATAGACGACAGCCATAGCTCTTCCCTTGTCCACTTTATTATCTTTATCTTTCCACTTCACTTTTTTTTTTTCAAGAGTAATGTCTCAGTCATGTGAAAATCCACTTAACAGCAAAAATGTTATTAATTTAAGTAGGAACAATAACCAAGAAATTTTCTTACCAAACTTCTAGAAATGCTGTGAGCTTTTGTTATTAAAGCGATTAGAGGATGCATTCAAGGTATTATTCATTTTCTGAGCTTTTCTTTAATTTCATTCATTTTGATTTTGAATAGCTATTAATTGGATAATTAAAGTTATTTAAGGAAAAATACTGTTTAATCAAATGTCATTTTGTTAAGAAACTGTTATTATACATTTACCAAAAAGTATTGTTATTCTATGAATGGTTATAAAAAAAATTCTGAATTAAATTGATGAATAAAAGCCCCAGATTTTATGATGCAACATCCATTGACTTCAGCAAGCTTTGAATCGAATCCAAAGACCTGAAGGAGGAAATGCAGTAATTCAAAATATCTATGACTAAACAGTTATGTTTCTGTTTATGGTATTAGAAACACTGCCACATGCTTCTCAGTCTGTGATATGTTCACATGGGAGTAAATCTGCACCAGGGTGGGGGTGTTTTTGCTGGTTTTTTTTCTCCATGTATATAGTAGGATCAAAATGAAATAAAATAAAAATAAGTCATTATTTAGTCAAGATAATTTTGACTATTCTATAAATCTCTTTTTCTCAAACATATATTCAGAAGAAAATGTTTGTTTCGTGCAACAGTATGTTAACGAAAATAAGAACAAAACCTGTTTTCAAAGGACATTGTGCCATTGGAGAGGAGAGAAAAAGGAAGAAAATAAACAAAAAACAAATGAAGGAACATTTTTAAGTTTATTTCATGGAAAATTCACAGGTTAAATTCACAGGAAATTAAACAAAGGAACTATCTTTGAAGAAAGAAATAACTTTTTATTCTACAGTTCTATGATATGTATTTTCATCAGTTTATTTGCATCAGATAAATATTTTTCACATGCAGCTGTTATGGTTGTCCAATAATGAGATTCCAAATGATGTTTCTAACTGAGACAGAGACATGACTTTTCTGTCAAAGTGACATACAACTGAAATTCAAAATCAAGCTGATGTAAGTTATTATCATCTGCATAAAAACTTTCAGTACTGGCTTTATTTCATCTTGGTTTCTACTATTTCTATCACATTAAAAGAATATGTGCTTTTTAGCAGTTTTAGTGGTTAGCATAAAACCAAAATCCACAAAGAAACTGAGCCACACTTCATCCTACCTTGGGAATCACAAGTAAATGACATCTGATTTCACAGCCGAACTATCCTACTTGGGGGTTGTTATGTTCCTGAGCACTCTATCGAGTGTATGTGATTTCAAGTTGCCAATTTCAATATATTTCTTTTCCCCTCCGTGCATGAAAAATTCAGTCCTGCCGGCTAAGTTAACATGGGAGGTTTGTATGTATTTGTAAATACTGACACCATGAAACTGAACTGGATAAAACATTTTATGCTGCTTTGTCTACAGCTGGGCTTTTGATAGGCTGGACTCTTCAGTGCTAGGTCATTTTTAACTCTGTTGCAACTTCATGCTGGATTTAAACTACCTTCACGTTTCTGTCGGTGACGAGGCAAAACCACATATAGGCTATACTGAGCCTAGCTCTAAACAAAGAATTTATTCTCAACAGACTTTCAGTTTCAAAGGAACTATTACTGCTTTCATTTCTGTATGTTTCTGCGGTTTATTCTATCCACCTTTCCAAGTCGGGGAATTTCTCCTGTCTCCATCATCAGTGATGTCTCCCTGCCTCTTTTCAGGTCACTTGATAAGAAAGGCAAATTCATTTCCTCCTCTTCAGGAAAGGATAACAAACCATTGCTATTGATCAAAAACAAAGGAAAAAGGAGGGGGATTATATTCTTACCTTACTCATTAAACTGCTGTTCAGAGAAAATGGAAATGCCTTCCTTTTTAAGTCTTTAATTTGCAGGCTTTTCAGGATATTTTTTTTTATCATACCCATGTATTAATTCTCATGCGAATGTATACTAGATTAATTTTAACACTGTGGTCAAAACTAAGATTTTTCTTTTATTATACATACTGACATTTCTAAATTTTTATTTTGCAATATAAATGAAATTATAAAATGTCATAATTTCCCATGAACATACATTTTAAAGATGCCATTGCTTAAGTCATCTAAAACATCCTGTTGATAAAATGGAACGGTCTCACACAAATTTGACTTAAAATTAAGTACATTTTAATAAATATCACTCCGAAAATAATAGCGAAGGAAACAAATTGAAAATTTTCCTACTCTTATGATACTGAGAGTATTAATAAATGAAAATGCTTTGTCTTAAAAATCTCTTCCTCGTGGATTATTTCAGTAGAAGTTCAATGAAATTGTTATGAGGGGAAAACAAACCTCATTACTAAGCTTTCATTGTGCCAAGTGTGATAACAGTACTCACAAAAGTAAATCCTAGCTCTTTGTTCAGAGTTTTGTGTGCAATTCAGATAAAAGTTGAAGTTTCTTTTCCCCTGTAAGTAAAAGTTAAGCATCTGCCCTAAGTGCAATTTTGGAGTGCGCACTACATTAGATTTCAGCCTTAGGATCTCCTTTGTCTCACCTAACTAGAGCCATTTAAAAGCCGATAAGCCTAAACTAATTGTCTAGGCTCCCATTTTAATCAATTGACAAAGACAGGCATCTCCAAAGCATGATTTGTCCTGCTTATCTCAGAAACATAGGTGCAGAAATCTCATTACCATGGGATGAGTTGCCTTTTCAGAAATACCTCTCTCTCTCCTTTCACTACAAAAGAGCTTAAATAGTTTGGTTAAATTAAAGATGCAGCTTTCAAATGACTCCAGTGAGATGAGGTGAATCCCCTTACCCTTTGCATGTGAGACTAGATAGTTTTCCAATATGTTATTCCCATCCTTAAGTTCTGAACTCTGTGAGTAAAATGCAGGATTTTAACAAGACCAAGATGGGACCCTGGCTGTGACCTTGAGTTTTGCCTTGAGATTTGGGCTTCTGAGGAACTTGAGACACAAAGGAAGGCTCTGGTTTGACGCCAAGAAGAAGGAAGCTCTTAGATGAGCCCCCATGAAGACATGCTGTCATGTTTTGTACAGCCCTAGTTCTGACACATAGTTAAAATTCAGCACAGTTAGTAAATCCTTATGCTTCATGTAGTTCTTGGAGGCATAAAAAGTGCATGGCAATTACAGCCAGTAAATCTTATTATAAATTATATAATATGCATGCATTTTAGCTACATTATGATTCAATGTTGTATTTTTAATGGCATCTTTTTGCAGAATTTTAGCTGGGCATCAAGCTGGAGTCTAAAAAAATTAGGCTATACAACCTTTTTATTTGTTACTGTGAGATCTGAGTGTTGCTATCAGGTTCTGGGAGTGGATAGTGCTTTGTTCTTTATTTGGGATTTGGTTTTCTCTTTTTCTTTTAATATATATATCAGAAATGCATGTTAAGTGTTTCTATTCTTGAAGCAATTACAATTTGCAAATGAGAATTTGTGAAAGCTTTGTTCTTTAGTTATTTCTTAGCCAAAGGGAGAAAATCAACCTTTGAATTGTTTAAATGACGTGACATGAGGGTACTTCAAGGTCCCAGGTTTTTATTATTGTCTTCTGACCGTATAGGTTGAAGCAAAATTATCTAGCTAAAACTCTTTAATATAAAATGGATAAAGGAATCTAAATCTTTGGGAGCCATAGGCTTTGACTGCTAAATCACTTTGGGTAGTGTTAGCATCTTCTAGCTTTAGACATCTATATTGTAGGAATCTCTTTCTCTTTGTTAAGCCTATCTGAATGAAATATGAGATACCATTGGTTATTTCTCACCACTGATTTTAAAGGGACTTCAAGTGACTACTTCAGATGCAGAATCTCTATGTGGTCAAATGAAACCCATCCTATGACAGTAGCACAGATGTAGCATGGATGTCAGGAGAGAGAAGTGCTGCCCTCACTGATCATTTCTAGCTTAGACATAGGAATTTTATTAGCACATTTTGAATACATTGTGAAGATCAGCATTATGATTCCATTTTACAGATAGAAAATCTCAGAGAGAGCTCAGAGAAGTTGAGTGATACGTACAAAAGGGTCAGGCCAGACATTGGCAGGATTACAACCAGTGTCTTCTGGAGCTCTGCCCAGCTGCGGTATCATTTGGGTAGAATTCAACAGAGGAACAATCAAAATATCTGAAAAAATGTGACCCAACGAAATTCAGAAAATGTCATCTGATTCATCTACAGGCATAATTTATTCTAAGGATCTTTTACCCTAATCCAGTCTTCTAAAGGGACTTTGAAATGGAAGATATATATCTTTATAAATGCAGTGATTTCTTCTTTTTAATACTCTTTACACTCACCAATGTAAAGTAACCAGCAGCACTTAAATATTAATTATGAATTAATTTGTTTCCAGAACTAAACTAAAGAGTAAAAAATGTTCATTTTATTTGGCCTTTTTTTGGTAGTAGCTCACAAATAGCTGAACATAATAAATAAAATATTTTAATCTGTGGGTTCTTACAAATAGAGGTTATTAGTAGATGCTGAAGTAATTTGCTTCTGCCTTTGAAGCAAATCACTTTCCTATCAGAGGAAACTCATCTCTTCTGGAGCAGTTACTCTAGCTCCCGGGCAAGGAGCCGGAGTTAGCTCAAGCAGATCCTCCCTGAGAAAATCAAACTTGCGTTACAACTCCAAGTTTGCCTGAATGTGAGAAAAAGAGTGCGCAGATCTGGTGCTCGTAGCTATCATAGCAGAGCAGCAAAAACAAAAGTAAGCTCACTGAAGGCTGGTGGGAGGCAGGGGAGTGCCACGGGCCTCCCTGCCTGCTTGTATCGCCGCCTAGACCCTGCTGGGGATGCGTTCGCTGGGAATCGGAGGGCTTTATATGACGTGCACAAAAAGCTGTTTTGGAACATTTCGACAGTATTGGTACCCCATGGGAGATTAACTACTTCATAAGGAAAATTTGTGAGTGAGAAGAGATTCGGGGCCTGACTAAAAGGGAGGGGTCAACAGGGTGAAATAAAAGGACTGGACACAGGTAGGGTTGGATTTCCCCAGGGATTGGTATTAAATTGGTTTTGCATATCTTCATTAATTATTCTGATCTAATGAAATGTAGGAGCACTATACTAATTTTGGCTAACAGCTTGATTTTTAGATAGACGGTCAGAACAGAAAACCATTGATCATAAGCAAGCATCTTTGTATTTGTGAAACACAAGGGGGAAATATGTACATGCAAAAATAACTGTTTTTAAAAATCCAATTTTGCCTAGCTGATAAAAAACTACAGCTGGTTTCATGATGTGAAGTAAAATCTTATCAAATGATTCAGGTGTGTACTGAATGTGTACTGAATGTGTGTACATGTTCAGTACTGCTCCCTCCCCCATTCTTTTGTGTCTCTCATACTGTTAATGCTTAAAGAGAGAAATGAATGTGTACGGTTAGTTGTTGGCAGAGTGAAAAATGTGTGCTGTGAACATCTGGCTGGACTTATAAATTGCTGTTCATGAATTTCACTGAATTTCCTTTTTGCACTATCGTAGTTTTAATGAAGATTAGTCTTGTTTAAGATAGATAAAAACCTTCTGCAAGATCCAAAGCAAGTGTCCTTAAAGTATTTGAAAAATAAATAGAATTTGCTGTTAAAAATTAGTGCCTTGCTTCCAATCTGAAAATACACCTATTTAACCATCAGCTATCACTCCTCCTTATGCATATGACAAAGTCATCCCTCAACATTCACCTTAGTAAGTGGATTGAACAGTAGTGTGTATAGTCGTATCCTTTAGTAACTCTCAGAGCTTTAACCAGTTTGATGCTGGTAATTGCTGTACTTTCAAGCTAAACGTCTATGTTCTTTTTCTGATCGATGAGGGGAAAATAGTTATCATCATCATCCTTTCAGGATGAGACAAACCCCTCTTTGGGGGCGCGCACTGCTCTCTGCTGATCACAGAGTGAGCCTGGGGCTCGGATTTGCCTGTCTAACTCCCAGAGGACCACAGAAGGGTAGATTACTCCTTATTCACATAAAACCTGTTTACCAGGTGATCTAGATCACTCTGTATCAATCACCCATCTTCTGACTTCTTCCTGCTCCCCTGGCCTTGAAGTCAACAACAAATTTATCAGCTATTTAGTTCCTGAACATTGCTAAATGCAACAAATGGTATAGACCAAATAGCTCATCTCTGTGCACTCCCACAGAAACAAACCTGTTCAGCGTTAATTTGCCATTTATACATTTATTCAGAGGACTGTCACTTGTCCTATGTTTAATCTGCTTGACATGTACCATATTAAAGTTATGCCATCCTGTTTTCTTAAGCAAAAATGTTTGCAGAGGTAGGCCAAAAATACAGATATCTACGTCTACTTCATCAATACTGTCTTTATTAACATATAAAAGTCAGTCTAACAACATCTGTTTTCCATACTAGTTGGTATTAATTTTATTTTACTCCTTTAAATCCTTGCTATTCAAGTCCTGAGATCAGTATCAGACTGACAGTAAGACAAATTTATTATCTCATTTATGCCTTAAAAGCAATGCTATAACATTAATGTCCCTACAATATTTCGAACTTCCTCCTATTCAGTGGTTATTGAAAATGGAGCATGAAAGGTACTGAGAGCATCTTGGCTAAACAAGCTCCCAGGTACAAGAACCTGGATTTTCCAGCTGAAAAACTTTCATAACGACTCCCTAACATTTTCCTAAGGAGACTTGTCTTTAGTATCCTCACAGTTTGAAACATGTTACCAGAAAATGAATGCAGTAATTAAGTTCTGACCTCACTAACATCATGTCCAGATTGACATAGAAGACATCTAAACCTATTAGTGATTTACATATACGTGCTTGACAGTCTGAAAAGTTAATGATATGTTTTTTCCCTAAGATGTTTTTGAATACTTAAACACATTTTCTCAAAGATGATAATAACAGCAGTCCACGACAATGTTATGCCACTGGCAGATGTGAGGAATTCCTTCAGGACAAGTCAGGGTGTATGAAATTTGTGCTTCTTGTTGTATAGGCTTCCCACCTGTATTAACTCCAAAACTGAGAGATACTGAGCCCTGTTAATTAGCATCTGTAATGACAGCTCTATTTCTATCATCTTTGTCACTTTATAGAAAGGTTGTCTTTGTTCAATTTTTTTCTCGGTACTCAATTAGTCATACCACCAACCATCACCCTTAATCCCTTACTGGTTCTTCTCCTCTGACCCATTTCAGTTGTCTGATACTCAGTTGCATCTTGTGATGAAGACAAGAAAACCCTTCTCCAGGATTTGTGCCTCACATACAACAGATACTGCTGTTTCAGAGGTCATTACTGCTGGACTTTCCTTTGCCTCCTTAACTAGTACTTACTGCTTTTTCACACCTATTATTAGATAAAATTGCTAAGCAAGAATAATTATATACAACCTGTAATAACCATCCCAACCCAAAATAACAAATTGTACGTTATACTTGGAAGATTAATGTCTTGTCCAGTGCTAGCACTGATGACATATTGACTAAAATCTGTGCTTTTGGGATATTTTCTAAAAGGAGCAAGGCAATTCATGTAAAATTTGAGAAAAGTTTTTACATCTTTAGTTTTAAAAGAGAGAAAGAAAAAAGTGAAAGAGATATCAGAGAGCATGAGAGAGGGAGAAAGTGAGAGTAGAGAGGGAGGCAGTACTAAGGAAGGAAAGGAGAGGAGAGGAAGGGGAAAAAAGGGAGGAAGAAAGACAGGAGGGAGACTCTTATTCATATAGCAGTTTTAACATGGAGAATAAAGACATTCATTTTCACTGAACAATTTTATTAACATAAATCTATACTGTGTCAGTATGAATCAAAGCTGACTGCCGGTAAGGTTGTCAGTAGTTAGTAACCTCTTCATAACACATATAATGGTTCTTGCTTTTGTTCAGTCTAACAATCTGATATTAATACCTTTCTGCTTATCATTGACTGACAGCCTAGATATACCCCCAACCCCCCCACCCCAAGTAATCAAGAAATCAGGGAGACAATACAAGAAATTCAGACTCTTAACACAACACTTCCCTGTGACACACATAAAGAAGCCCTTACTGCTTGTCCTGTGAGTGTATTGAAAACCTCAGTCCCCAAGGCTGGAAATTTTGCATTTTCCAGATGACAGTTAACACCTGCTAAAGAGAGGGTGGAGGTCCTATACCAACATCAATGAAAAAGACATGAGCAGAGACCAAAGGGAGGGGGCCGGGGGAAGTGGGAGTGTGAGTTTGAGCCTTGGAGGAATTTGGGACATAAAGAGAGGCAAGACACCAGCTGATCCCAGCTCTTTGCTTCCCTGGGTCCCACTTGGGAGCTCCTGCTGCCCGCTCAGGTCATGGTCCTATGACAGGTAGTTTCTTCTGTCTCTCCCCTACTGTGGCAGAGCTGTTTTCTCCTAGCATCAGGATTTTACCTCTGCAAGAGGCAATGTGGGTCTCAGCTATTCTCAGCCCCCAAAAAAGCAGAAATGATTCTTTCTCCCAGCAGCATGATGCTCCTGGCTGCCTGTGACACTGTACGCAACAGCTCTGCAGGGGCAACAGGCAGGCTGAATGCAGACACTTCTCTCCAAAACACAAGGAAGAGGAAAGGGGGAATTATTCTGTCAAACTTCAACTCATAAAAAATGGGCGTGGGGCATACCACCCCACCTTGACACTGGGACATGAGGGAGAAAAGAATGAAGAGATGTGTGGAAGGGTACAATAGCCACCTGCTTTGGTTCAGTCAGCACTTACAATAATAAATAGCATGGCCAATAGCATTTCTTAAGGGTCCACAAATAGCCAATATTTCTGTTGATCTAAACTTCCTAATTTAAACACCAATATAGAATTTCTGGTCACGGGTTTTTTGGTTTTCTTTTTTTTTTTTTTTTTTTTCTCCTCTGAGCCCCACTGGGGAGAAGAGCACATCTCACTCGAGCAGACAGGCTGGGAAGGGAGCAATGTTCATTGACTTGTCATTTTTTCAGCAGTTTATCAACTAGTTGCATCCTAGCAGAGGGAAAGCTACAAATGAGATTATGTGAATCTGGAAGAGCACCACCTTCACTCCCAAAATGTCTTAAATAAGGCATTTTTGGTGTCCTTTCCCTTTCTGACTCAGAAGCCGGGTGGACTGGCCAGAAGCCTCCTGGAGACTGCTCACCCAACAATGTTTTATGTTGGTTCTTCTCACATCCCCTAAAAAACAGTCTCCAGAGGCACTCAAAGCCTTGTATATGGGCTCACCACATACACAGCAGACAAGTCAGACTGTGAATATACGCATTTCAGACGCTTTCATCCTTTGAGCAAGACTGGAAGTTGGATGAATCCTGGCTTAAGCCTTTTATCTCATGCCAAGTTCTTCTCTGTCTCTGAAGCCCATGGTATTTTCTCTCATTCGCACTCAAGTCCTGAAATGAGATTTCAAGTCCACTCTCTGCTTCTATCCCTTAGCACCATTTTATTTGCAGTTTTAATTCAGATACACATCAATCCTATTAGACACTCTGAATTATATGTTAATTAAACGTGGCACCCAAAAATGGTTTTGCTGAACTTAGTGGCAAATCTCTTATTGCCTGTAGGAGGAAAGGATCCAAAGCATTTACAGCATGCTGTTTTGATCACTGCTGTGAACTAAAAGTGACAAAGGACAAAACTAGCTTTATTCAGGTACCACAAGCATAGACATTGAAATATATCATCATTCACCAATAAAGCACCAGAGGGCTCAGGTCTGATGCCTGAGCCATCTTTGGATGCACGGTGTCGAACTGAGAAGATTATGGCATTTCTTTGTGTCATAGCAATCTCTGATTTTGCAGCAAGATGATCTGGTTTCAGGATTCAGTTGCCCAGACTTAAATATCCAGCTCCATTTTAAACACTTTACAATATCCCATGTGGCCTCCAGTTGCTGCTGCAGAAGGTAGATGTCCCAGATACCTCAGTGTTTCTAATACATAAGCAAATGTGTTGAAAATTGAATAGTGCTCTTTTGTGCCATGGAAACACATTCACTGACATACATTAAAATAGATGTCAGAGGAAACAACAAACTGTGACTACTGCCTTTGTCTCAGCCATTGATGTGACTAAGAAAGAAAGAAAAAAAATCCCTAAACAAACAATGAAACAAAACCAAGGAGCGCAAAAACCAAGAGGTGATATAAAAATTAAATTTGTCAAATGTAGATCTGTTTAAATATTTAAGTGTATATCTTACAGGGAATTCTAAATAGGAAAACTTCTGTTTCGGGGAGGGGGGAGGGGGAGAAGCAAAAGAAGAAGACAAATTTTCTACAGGAAAAAAAGAAGAAAAAATCAATAAGAAGTTTTGTAAAAAATTGTAAAGTAAGTAATTTAAGTCTAGGAAGTCAAACTCAGTTCCAGCTCAGTCATGGCACCTGGATCAGCCCTGGAAGACTGATAGAGCCCCGGGTAAGAGCTGCATAACTCAGAAGATGAGTTTGGACCAATTCCATGGTAGTCCCGTGGGTATTCAAACTATCCCTGTAAGGCTGGACCTCAGTCCCAGGTGATCCTAATATTTTGCAAACTTCTTAACAGTGAGCCTTGCACCTCAGCTGCCTGTACTGCAGCCCTGGAGTTGTAGACCTGAAATTTTTGTTTCTCCAAACCCTGAAGACAGACTGTACTTTGAGAGACAGCACCTACTGCTGAGCTTGAATTCATTTGCAGCCTGCTGGGTGAGTTGTCTTGGTCTCTGTTTCATCAGAAGCTCACTAGATTCAAGTTGTTTCTCTGAAACGTTTTAGTTTATAACCTATTAGTATAGTTCCTGTTAAGTAGGTGTTGTTAGGATGTGGTGCTGCAATGCAAATTGGAGAAAGAAAGCTCTACCTTGTGAAGCATATCTCCATTTTATTTGATCTCTTTTCCATTCATAACAGGAAAAAAACCCAACACAAAACTGGTTATTTTGAAACTGTGAAGGGCTCATCCTGTGTTTCACCCCCGGAACACCTTGGCGTTTGTAGTCAACCTGACCAGAGTCTGGAAGTCCTGGCCTGTCCAGCATCCCCCTTCCATTTCCTCAGTACTCTTCTCCAGCTTGTGATTCTCCTTCTTTGGAGAAGACTAGAGATGTTCATCTTTCTCTCACTATGATTGACTGGGTTGTGCCTTCAGATTCCCTTTCTCTTTCATCAGAGGGACAGACAGGGGAGAAGCCAGAGGACATGGTCTGATGAAAGTCTTTCACTTTGGGAAATGGAAGTGGAAGAAGGCAAACCCAACTTCCCTGAAAAGAAAGTGATCTCTGGTATCTCTCAACACCTCATACTCAAGAGTTGTTTTGACACTTATTGGTGACAATTTTCTTAGTGGAGAACAGGACCTCAGAGGTAAAACCAGAAGCACTGTAGCACCAGTTCCAAGAGACAGGAGCAGAAGACTTAATTTTTATTATTCTGTGTTGAACTCTGAATAAAAGCTAAGTGATTGTTTTTGAAAACCCTTTTAAGAGTCTTCCAGTGGTTTGGAAATCCTCATCAGGTATCAAATCTTTTGTTGTGGCCTTCTGGGGTCTTATCTTTGCTCTTTTGCTTCTCTATATATTAGCAACATCTGACAGAGTGAAGACCCAGAGGCTCTTAATTTTATTTTCAGAAGTTGCTCTATAGTAGATTCCAATCTAATTCTGCTCCATGGAAGCAATTTGCAATATGGAAGAGCTGCTCTTCTGGCTTAATCCTGATATATCCAACAGTTTGTTGTAATCCAGTTTTCTTTTGTATTAACTCTTTCTGCAGGTCAATATCATCCATATAGGTTCAACTGTCATAAATGTGGAAATAGTAGTCAAATTCATCACTCAGTTCCTTCTGAGCCTACAGAAAGAGCAGTTAGTGTTGCTGCTTGATATTCAACCTTCATGTGTATTTCTGGAGAAAAAGAGTAATTTTTACTGTTTCTTCATCACTGACTTGATGGCACTTTTCCTGGAACTCTCCTCAATTGCTCCAAATATGCCAGTTCCCCGAGATACTGCAGCTCCACCCAGTTGTGATTTTCCTACTTAAAACATGTACAAGGCCACAAAAAACAAAGAAGCACAAGAGTCATATACTGTATGTGCTTACGTGAGTTTGGCATTGTATCACAGTTTGAAGTTGTTCACACATTTCATGTTATTACAGCCTAATACTGCTTACAAGTGAGCAAATACATTTTAATTCCAGCCTTGATAGGCAGCAGTCTTATGCCAAGATCTCCAAAAGATTAGCCATTGATTCTTAGTGATTTCTCTCCTTCAAATTACTGTGATAACACAAAAAAATAGATAAATTAGCTTTCCAATCAGTCATTAATTACTGTAATGACCCTATGGTGGATCATTAAAGAATAATGTGCTCATAGGGAGGAGTTTGTTCTTAAATTCCTGTGTTCGCAGTTGGTTTATGCAGTGAGCTTACAGCTTTGTAACTTACGTTCTCTGTAAAACAGCTGTTACTTTTTCTAGGACAGACTAATCTTTGTTAGAATCCTATTAATGTCCAGGATGATAACACTTCGTGCTAGTGAGGTGCAGGGTTTATTACTGTCTATAAAAAAAAAGTTATATTTTCTGATGTTTTTTAAATGTATTATGTTAATGGGAATATTCTCTCTTAAAAAACTTCAGGCCTTATGTCCTACGTTGATCAGAGGTGAAGATTTCAACTCATACATATCTGCCAGCCAGCTAAGTCAATGTTGAATGTTGAATTTCATATTCCTTGAGTTTGACTTCTTACTGTCTTGCACTTTTGAGCTGTGCTATTTTTGGAATTATATTTGATGTTGATCTTTCCCACCTCATACTTGCACAATTCTCAGAACTCTTTGGGGGTAAGGAATAGTTTATATGCTGATTAAACCATTAATTGGTTTCCAGATTATTTTATTTATGTATCTTTCAAAGGCTTTCATCAATTACCTTTGTTACTAATACTGCAACTGGACCTGGAAAAGTGGATTGAATATTGCTGAAACCATTATGCACTCTGCAGCTACCCTTTTAATATAAGATTGATAAACTCTGCTCATTTCATGGTGATACCAATATGCTAGACTATTGTGCACGCGGCACTTTGTACAATTTGCTCAACAAACCATTGTATGAAAAATGTTTTCGCTTTCCACAAAGTACTGGCTACAGGAGATGGTCATGTTACGAATACACCATAACATGTTGCCAATGTAAGCAAGGTCAGGTGTGTTGAACTAGGTCTTTCTTGGAAAAATAGTCTGTTCCTGTGTGAATTCACTACACACTTCCATTTACTGTTCTCTGAGATGCTAAGTTGCATTTAAGCAATTTTGATGGGAATCCAGCACAGTTTTCCTCTGATGGGTCCTGTAAAAGGCACAAGATGAACACTGGTGGAGGAAGTCCCTATTGCCTGACGCACAATGATAAGTGAGTTGTTAGTATTTTGAACACTTTCATTATTTTGATCGAAGCTCTAATTACTATGGGAGTTTTCAAACGGAATTGAGTATAATAATAATAAACTCCAGAAACTTCTATAGATCTTGCTTAACAAAGAGTTACTGTAGAAATCCTTTCACCAGAGAAAAAAAAATATATCAAAGTTAAGAACACCAACAGTTTAACTGAAAGGAATAAATTGCTTCACAGCAGGAAGGTCATAGAATTTTAATTTGATCTAAGTTCAGGACAACAAGGAAAAATATCCACTTCCATGTGCGATTCCAGGAACCATTAGCGAAATTTACAGCAAATAAAGCTGTTGTTGGTTTTCAGTTGCTTGCAATAGGTTTGCTATTTAATTTCCTTGTTCCTTCTTAACATTTCCTTACCTGTAGAAAATAGAGCAAAACTTAGCAAATTGGCTGGGAAAATGTTGATTTATTTTTTTCCTCAGAAAATACTGACTCAACAAAACAACAAAATTTTCCAGAGAGAATTAGTTTTTAGAAATTTTGTTTCCAATCAGACAAGGCAAACAAGGAGATCTTAGGGACTTTTTTTTCAGAATTGCTGACACTTTGTTTTGACATTTTCAAAATGAAAAATTCTGCTTTCTTAATTCAAGTCATTTTTTGTTTTACTAGTCAAAATAGAGCAATATCTGACAATCACTTATCCTTGCACAACTTTTTGGAGTGAGTAGTGTGCTGAAGGCATATGTAACCCTACTATTTATGCTCCCAGGGCTGTGTGCAGCTGAGTTTAGATTCCAGAATTCAGCAGCCTTTGAAACCCCAAGCATAATTTTTCCAGTTTTGCAACAAAGGAGGTTTCTCAGCAAACACTCGCAGTTTGGAGGAGGAAGGAAAGTTAGTCCCCAATTAATAGAATTAGTCATTGTATTGAATAACAATAGAGTAGGAACACTTCACAACACCAAAGCCTAAACACGGCTGTTCAAAATTAGTATGTCAACACCAGCAGTTGGATGACTCTCTGGTCCCCTGGTTGTCTGCAAATTCATCAGCCAGGATTTTCCTCTCTAGCAGATCAGCTAAGCTTTTCCTTAACAAAACTGGAGCACACACATATTTGGCTGGGTATACATAATGCAGTGTGTAAAGAAAGGTCTATGAGGCAGCAATCAAGTCAAGGGCTGCTCTAAGCGCTGTGCAAAGAGGGTGAAACCAATTCACCAACTATAAGCAGTACAGGAGCAAACAGTTCTGCAACAAGAGGTCCAGAATATAGGCATAATTTCTCCTGGAACAGAGTATGAAGTCAGTATAGACAAACTCATTAACACCATGACCTAGAAAGCTCTAGACTGGGAGATGCACCTTTGCTTGGTTTCCTTGGGTGTCTCATGTCTACTCACTAAGAATTCATTCCAGTATGAAGGTTGTGTTGTAGGGTGTTGCTAAACATTGATTTGATACAACACACTGTGTCTGCTAAGGCATTGTTCACTCGCTGACTGAGGAATTCCTGCATTAAAACTCATACTTTTAAATTAAGTTGCTATTAATGTAGTCCATCTGAATTCAAGATTTATCAGACTCAAGCAGAATGTCAATCATTGTTCAAATGAAAGAAGTGTGGTCTGGGACAGTGTATCTAGTCAGCGAAAATAAGTTAAAATATTAAATTTGTGTGTAATATAGATCCAATGTTTTGAATGTGCCAACAGCATACCTTCATTTTAATTTTAAATACAACAGGTACACAGGGGTTAACTCTGATAATGATGTTTGGGAGTTATGCGCATAAATCATATTAGCATATAACAGGATTTGTGACTGCAACGCCCACGCATCAGTTCTTATATTTACTGCAAACATTCTAACTAGGTTTCTCTTCTCTTCCAAAACTATTCTCTAAGTCTGATTTACTTCTCTGTGAACTGTCATGGGGCCAGGCTGGCTTGCTGGGTTATAATACAGTACAATGCTTTCTCTGGTCTATCGGTGTTCCTATTTCTCATCCAGAGAAAGATTATAAAGACAAAGAAGCAGTTTCTCCTAATTGCACCAGCATGGTTGTACACACTGGGATAATTTTTGAGACCACAGCTGCAACAAGAGTTGTAATAAAGGTAAATGATGTACCCTTTAAATATGTGCAATTACAACATTTTCCCACGGAACATCTTACGACTTAATGGATATACAAGTTACTATGTGAAATCAGTAAGAAAGAGAATTGCTGCAACAAGCAAATTCTGTGTATATTTCCAAAAATACCATTCATGTGTTGAACTATGAGTTCAAACAGCAATGCAATCCATCCTCTTAGGAATGAACGTGGATAGCAAGAGCAGTTCTACTGAAATTTGTCAAGAAATACCTAGAGGACCTAGAAATTATTTATATGGAGCCCCTTTTTAAAGCAGTGTAATGGGTTTTCATACAAATGTGAATCTGGCCCACACTGACTGAGTAACAGTCTGCTGTGTTGCCCAGAGGGGACAGATTCTGTATGGGGCTCAGTGCCTTTTCAAGTATGCTCAGCTTACTGCCTACATCCTCTTATCCCACTCTCCTTCCGTCTTTCTTTCTCAGAATATGGCTTGGAAGCCAGCCGCCCACTCTTCTCATTGCCTTTTCTGTGTTTTCCTTCTTCTGATTTCCCTATACTTGAGGGAGGGAAAGCAAATATAGAACTGCAATTGGCTGACAAACTTTGTCTTTGCTTCCTGATAGCTGGAAACATGACGCTGATTTTCTAGGTTGTCGCTAGCTAAAAGAGGAAATAAAGCAGCTCTAATTAAATGAATTACCATTGTGCTGTCTTTCTTTCACACCAAACTCACACAAAGGAACTCACAGGAAAGATTTGCTGCATAAAAAAGTCAACAAGAAACACTGAACCTATGAAATCCTCTTTATTTTTATTAATTTGAACATTTTGAGGCACAAAAGACAATGGAAAGGAGTAGGTCTGAAAAACTGAAGAATTCCTTCCCTTGCAGCTGGGAGAATAAACTGACCTGCCTAAATTTGTGATTACTTTCCATCCTCACAAAACAAATGAGAAGAGCATTTTTACCTCTCAGAACTATTTTTTCCCCCTGAAGCAGACACAGAGAAGCTGGGTACTTCAAATCTATGGATGCGACTCAACTGGAAGAGCAACAACGTAGTCACAAGTTGTTTTAGTCACTGAAATTATTTGAAATGCATTGCTGCAGAAAAGTTTACACTGCCATTATTCATGTGACGACACCCTGTGTAGCTAAAACAATGCAATTTAAAATTAACTGATTTGGAGAACAGTGTGAGTCTAACTGAGGTACCAAAAAGCTCAGCACACCTTACAAAGCACACTTGGTAATTCAGGTAATTTCAAGACCGGCTGGTCATCACTGGTCTCCAGGCTGATCTTGATACCCAAGTTATGAAAAGCTGCCTCACATACATCAGCGATCTTGGTCACCAATGAGAAGCAGTTACACAAAGAGGTGAACTGTGAAATACCTATATCTTCAATTATCTATCAATTTCTTCTATTACTACCTCTCAACACTATTTAATGGATGGAAGGTACAGAGTAAAGATACCCACTGACTGTGGTAACTCCCCAGTAAGTGGCAATATTATTTTTAGGCCATTTACACTTAGGATGTATTTAGGGTATTTTAATCTAGCCAGTTGTCCTTTACCTTTGTGCACTTTTTTCTAATATCTTGATGGTAACTGGATACAGATTTTGTGATGTTAATCTCTGATAACTCCAGTACTAGACTGAACTCTCCATGCATGTTGTCAGAGCAGGTTATTTGGACCCTCATCACAAACTCAGAGATGTTTGGAAGTTCAGTTCAGTAGTCAACGATTCATTTGGAAACAGATTTACAGAGGAAAACAAAGAAGTCTGGAGATATCCTATCAAAACCACTTACCATTGCATGTACTTATCATGTGAAGTGAACACAACATGTTTAATGAGTATAGCTGCCCTTTCTCTTCCTTGCTTTTGTACCCAGTTCAGCACCAACTAAGCTCAGGCTCTCTTTTGTACTGCTTATCTATTTTACTTTTTGTGGTTTAGTTTTTAAATGAAACTTGTGGACTTCTTATTTTCCTGGAAGGCCAGGTTGGCTTGGAGAGCAGTGTTTGTGTGACTTTTAAAAGAACAACTTCAATCACTTTAGGAAAATAGGATGTTTTTTTCTCCTTTTTCTTTTTTTTAATTTCTCATGGCCTCGTACAAGAGATACTTCTTCTGATAACATTTCAAAGTGTTCCCTGAATGGAATCAGATTTCTATTCAGCCTTTACATTATATTATATTATAAAAAATATGAAATACTGTGTCCTTTCTCACACACACAAATATAAAAGTATTGTGCTTTGTAGAAATCTCAAATCTGAAGTGGGTGACATCTCTTACATCTCTTGTCATGCTAATGCAAGACAACTAACACGTGCTGTGTTCCTATTTATATCACCATTCAAACATTAAATAATGAGTTACTAGAGCAACCAACTTATCATCCAGTGGTTACTGCAATAATACCTCAACAATTCCTTTATCTAAACCTTGTAGCTGGACATCCACCTGAGATGCAAGGCATGCTCCACTGTAATCGATGGAAAGTCAGTTCTGCGTGTTTTACCCAGCCTGGATTTTGCCTTTGCTTTTGGAGAAATGAGTAAACAGTCTTAGCTCATAGAAGTGAGATATACTTCGCAGAAGTCCACTTTGCATTGACATTCAAAACAACTGCGCACTCTCTATTTAGTATGTTGTAAATAGCCATCCTGTTCATCAACATGTTTTTTTAAGCATTCCTTTGCAGATAGCTCAATTAAAGAAGCTGCGAGTCATAAAATGGTGGTAACAGAACATCCCTTGAGCCCAGGGCGCTGTTTGTGTACAACACTTTGCAGAGACAAGAGCTTATCATGCAGCTTCTGCAAAGTACAAATCCTATGTAAGTGTTGAAAAGGATTGCTACAGCCTCTGTCTGCAACTTCCTCTGTTACCCCAAACAAGTTTGGACAGTATCTAGCTATTTTTTCTAGATGGCTTTAGGGCATATTCCATATTCAGCAACTATTGCTTGCCGCCCTTCTTCAGCACACAGGACACAGTTACAAACAATATACAAACATGAAAACTATGTGTAAAAACTAACAGGGGAGTCATCAGTTGTTCCACAAGATTTCTCTTTAAATGAGTAACACTAAATAAAGTTCTATAACAAATGCAACATCAAATTCAGAAGACCAAGGGGCTTACAGGTCAGCTGCCCCAACCTGAACTTAAGTAGAGAAACTCGATAACTAGTTCAGAAAGTCATTTGTAAGTCAGAATAGATCCAAACATGGCAAGAATGTCATACAAACAGTACAGATACCGGTTAGAATATGTGTATGTCAAATCCAAAAGTACAATTTCTAGCCAGTTAGCAAGCTGGTAACGCAATCCCTTTGAATGTATATTGTACTTATAAAAAGTCATCTTTAGATCTCTGTCATATTTACCACTGTGCCTGAATAAAGAATTTCTGCAACCAGGTGTTTACAACACAAACGGTGCAGCAGTAGCACTGTCTAAAGAAGTTTGTTTTTCTGTAGCACTAACTATTGGTCTCAGGGCATTCCTGTCACCTCTTCAGCTGTGTCAGGGAATTTATTTGGCTGCAAACAGTTGCATACTCATGTAACGTTTTTTGTACATATGTCCACACATTTTTCTAGCTTACCAGTAATGTAGACCAGTTCCTCATGAATCTAATGCAATAAACAAATTTTTAAGGGGAAAACTACAGAACACTCGTGCTCAGAATCAGTGTCTAAATATCTTGAGCTCTCAAGGCACGTCACCTCTCTAGAACATATCTATCTGCACTTCTAAATTGAAATTCACAGGGACAAGAGAACAGAAATCAGAACAACACGGTCTGAGACACAGAGCTTTTCAGTAAAGAGATCACAAATAAATGTCCAAGAGTTATTGATCTCTGACACCAACTCAAGCTCTGAGATTAATCCTCTGCAGCCTGACTTGAGCATACCTGTGTCTGTGAGTACCATTACGGGGCACTGCCAGCTGGGAAGAATCCTATCTGCTTGTTCTTACTCTTCCTTACTTTTGTAGGGTGAACTTCAGTACGTACCTACTCTTTAGTCTATCTCTAGGTGATGTGTCTGCTTTCTTTGCTTGTCTTCATCACAACATAGGGTAATACAGCATCTGAGTAGGGGAAATTTAACTATGCTTTTTCAGGACCTAAAGTGGGTACATGTCATTTAGGTAGATCAGCTGGTTTTGTTCCAGGTGGTCTTTAATCTTATCTGACACCTTGTTTTTTATCTTTGTAGTAATTACGTTTGAGGAGTCCCATTCTAACCCCGCTACTTACACTGAGCGATACCCTGCTTAGCAAGGAATCTTGCTGAACTGACTTATTCATTTAAGAGGTAACACAACTTATGAATCACTGTGACATATTGAAGATTATAATCATCTGTCAAAGGGGTAGAGAGCTTGTGACCAGACAACCTCTTATGAATTTAAAAAAAAAAAAAAAATAGTGGACTTGAAAAATAAACTAGAAAAATTGCAATTAGGATTGCACAGCAAATCTCAGTCAGTAGTCAGAAGAGAAGGGAAGAAAAGAGATATAACATCCAGGTCGACGTGAATGTCTAAAGACTGGAAGAATATTTTTATCTAGAGAATATCAGGTCACCAGCGTGAAAACTTGTTTCCATAAAATCTATGCTCTTACTCAGCCATGTTACTGCAGGGGCTAGCAGCTGCAGGAAGAACTAAAATAATCAATCTAAACAGCTGTAACTATGGCTGGTGGAATAAGAGAGAGGGGATCCAAAAGCCAAAGACAATGTCAAGTAGGAGGGCCAAAGACCCCACTGCTCCCAAGACGTGGTCTGTGTGCATTAAGTGCCTCAGTCCCAGCCTGTTGACTTTGAAATGGCATCTGCCCCGATGTGCTTATGGAAGTCACACTCCTGGGAAGCTGAGAACACAAGAATCGTAGGTCCATTGCACACTGCTTTGGACCTCATGTCTTGTGACAAGACTGTTCTGAGCTTTTGAGGTCAATGGTCTACGTACTCTTCTACAGGGAGCTCCTCAAAGAAGATTGAAAGGCTTTTAAAAATTAAAAAGCCAGGCTTTGTTAGAGTAAAAGCAAGGATAATTAACTTACCAAATGGGGAAAAAAAAAGTGCAACAGTTAGATCAAACAAAAAAGGCAGAAAGAGTTTTTGCCCAGCCCTCCCCTGACCATAGCTGACTTCTTACTTTCACTGCTAGTGATCACTAATTTGGGGCTGGATTTGGCGCAAGACTAGACACATAATTTAAAGGTCTATATGTAGCTGTCAGTATATGAGCTGAGTATTTAAGATTCATTATAGTTGATGGAGATCTAGTTAATGCAATCTAATTGGGGCCTAGGGAATATTTCAGATCATGAAAGGAGACGCATGATACAGGCTTCAGTTATGCAAGCAGAAGCATCCATTTATTGCTATTTTAGCCAAATGGAAGTATGTAAGACATTCAGCTAGAGCCAGAAGACGTAGCAGACTTCTAGGAGGCACATGGCTTTCTAGAGCAATAGTTGGAGGCCAGGCAGGCTCCCTTAGGGCACCTGATACGGCTACCACTGCTTTCAGTCCTCATACCTCCTCTGTCGTAAACAATCTCAATATCTCCCCCAAAACAGGACTGACCTTTCCTGTCCAGGAGGTTCCACTTGGCCCAGTTACTCCACAAAGGAACTTCAATATCTATCTGAAAACGCTGAACCCAAGACTGAAGGGAATAGTCTCCATCGCACCTTTGATCCTCACTATCACCTCGAAATGGTTAGACCTAGTGACTGTCAGTTTTACTAAAGAGTGAAAATATTCTCCTAGAGCATGAAAGGAATGCAAACCCAACTTCCCACCAATTACAAATATGTTGCACTGTACTTTTTGCCCCTATAACCTATAATGTCTGGCTGGTATAATATTTTCAGGAATTTGTCTAGGTAAAGCCAAAGAAACCTAAATACTAATGAGAAGACACTCCTATGAAAACTGCTGTATCACCAGGCTCCTTTCTGAGTGTGTTGAATTTAGTGTTTTCTGACAAGGCAAAACATAGTCTCTCTCCATGACGGGATACAATGTGAAATCATTAAACTTAAGGTTTTCAAAGGAAGTTGGCTGGAGTCAGAAGATGCCACATCCTCCAGTAGTTCACAGAAGAGTGGAAAAACACCAGTCCAAAAATGAGACAGATGCTACTTTGAAGAAATATAAACTCAAAAGACTTGCTGTGGCCAGAGGAGAAAAGCCTGCCCAGGAGGAAGGAGGAGATACAAAAGCAGCAGGAATCAAATGTCCTGTGCTGTCACAGAGAACCATATTTCAGCCCAAAGGTGGCATCCAGAATGATAAAGCTGTTGAGGTGAGAATACATATGGAGGATCTATACTTTTTTTTGTGCAGACCACTACTGTATCTCTGACTCTATGCAGTAAATGGCAGCAGCGCTTTAGAAGTCAGTGGGGATAAAATATTTCTAATTTAGTCTCTAGCACATTATTAAAAGGTTAAATAACAAACCAGACCCCTTATATCCTTGATGAAATGCTATGGGAGGTGCAAAAGCCATTGAGAGTGAGAAAAGCTGCATTTACTTTTTGGCCCGCTGGAAAAAAATATCTACTGAACAGGGAGGGTGTCAGGTAAATTTTATCCAGGTGGTGATTTTTTGCACAGTTTGAAATACCATTTCATACACCTGTCACAGCTGGAAATAAGAAATTATGCCTTTTCTGGCTATTGAGAAGTTCATTGGAAAGATACATTGATTTTAAACTGGAAAAGGTGGGAAAAGGCTAGGTGTAAAAGAGGAAGGTGATTTATCAAAATTCAACCTACCAACAGCCCAGTTTTTGTTACTCTTTATCCAGTTCTTTGGCAGAATCTTCTTCTTCCTTCTCATTAATTTCTGTTGTTCTCCCTCTTCCATTGCCAAGCTACTTCCTGCAGAAGTCTACTGGCAGAGTCTGGGCCCTAAGGTGCAAAATAGGTAACTGTGCCCAGCGCCAGCATGCTAACATCTCATGGGATTCAGCATATGGATCCCTTCCATATTCAATGAGCCTGAACACAGCCAGACAAGCAGCAGCAGTGCCATTTGTGGAGTGCAAAAAAACCCAGTAGAAATTGTTATTAAAAAAAAAAGTATGTTACCTTGAGGTTTAGAAGTAAACACCCCGTTTGAAAGCCCGCTTCTGTATGAAGAGCACACATTTGCATGACAACATGTATAAGAAGCAGTGACCTCCATTTTCTCTCTTATTGTTTGAGATTGAGGGCTTGGGGTCATAAAGAAAATGATGACAAGCACTGCAGCACGGTCCTGCTTCACCAGATAGAAAAACAGAGTAATTTAAATATAGTCTTTGATTTTTCAATCTACGTTTTTAAAGGACCACCCACAAAAAGTGATCAACAGAAGCTTTTTTTCCTTTTTTTTCTTTTCAGAACAGAGTACTGTGCTGATTAAATATTAGCTCATTAGCAGGGAGCATTTATTTTTGTGGCAGTTTGTTGTCTTTTAATAAGCAGAACGACACACAGAGTTTTCCATTAGTGACTTAAACTTTATCTTTCATGTATTTTTAGCATTTCCATATTGGTTAATTCCATTTTTAAATGGCATGAAATTCTCTTGAAAGTGCAATCTGTCTTTATGCAGGGTCTGTGTCAGTTTTCTGTAGTGTATCGATCTGAAATATGATGGACTGCAAACGAAACTTATAGCTTTAAACCACAGATTTGTGGCAGGGCTTTTCTGGAAAGCGTAACCCAGCTATTACTCCTGGAAGCATTATTTTTTAAAAAGACATGATACCTGAAAAAATGAAAGGCAAGCTCAGACATCCTCACACATGGGTGATGGGTAAGCTCACTAACCAAATTCCTCTCTTAAAACATAAAGCTGCAACTCAAATTGGGCTTTCAGTTCAAAAGATGTAGAAAACATAGATCGATGGCTTGAGCTGAAGAAAAGTGCATTCTTTTCAAGTATACTTATCTTTCCTGTAGACTGGTGATCAGAGAGCCCCATCATACACTCCTCAACACAAAGACCTGGTCCTGCAATGTTGCTGCCACAGCTGCTTCCCTCCCCTGGTACATATTTGTCTATTCAAACCACCAAGTCAGCCTCATTTGTCCCTCCCACCAAAGGTGGAAAGACCCTACATTTACCAAAACTTTGAGATGTTTTTGGCTAGACCATCTCCTGCAGTAAGCCTTCAAAGAAACCGGAATACTCATGTATTCAATACTCAAAGATACATGAATACTCTGCATAAGAACTAGAATATTTCACTTTTTAAGCAGAGAAACATCAAAGTGCCTAAAGCAGAAAAATGAGAAACTAACAGGGTTTATACACAACTCTCTCCCACCCACCTGCATCCCTCAAGACGTATTTCTGACTTCATGATTGTTTTCAGTTAATGCAATGACTTCCATGGGTGTAAGTAACTCCCCATGATTGTTTCTTCTTTTCAGGAAGCTCCCATGTTTCCCAGCTCCCCACTGTGATTCCCATCCATCCTCTCCCTACAGTCGCAACCAATGTCTCCCTGTATTTCCTCCCCTCATTTGCTCGGTGCCTGTCAGGTAAAGAGAAACCTCCCACCCAAGCAATCTTCTGACGTGGACGGAAAACAACTGTGAACAAAAAAGTATCACAGTAAGCATTTTCTGTTACATTAACCTTCGCTGTACCCACACAGCTTTGATCATCCCAAAGACAGCTGCAGCTCACAGGGCTTTTTTTCCCATTATGACTTGCTCAGTCACTCAATTCAGAGACACTATCTGCGTTACCCACACTTGCTGCTCCCTGTCTTTGACTGATGATGATTTACTGTGCCAAAGTTGCAGGAGTCAGGCATCCGATCAGCTAGGTAAGGACCTAGTAGGACCCGTTGCGATAGGACGAGGGGTAATGATCTTAAACTAAAAAAGGGGAGATTCAGACTTGATATAAGGAAGAAATTTTTTAGGATGAGGATGGTGAAACACTGGCACAGGTTGCCCAAGGCGTGGTAGATGCCCCATCTTTGGAAACATTCAAGGTCAGGTTGGATGGGGCTCAGAGCAATCTGATCGAGTGCGAGAGGTCCCTGCTCATTGCCAGGGGAATGACTTTCAAAGGTCTTTTCCAACCTAAACTATACTACAATTCTATGATTCCATGATCACTGTAGTCCAAAAAAGGGCTAATTTAGGGTTGCCTTAACCTCAGCAATCCCTAGTTTTGTGTCACTTGTTTAACATAGGACAAGTTTTATTCCTGTAAGGGAGGGGTTCCTAAAGTGCTGACTAGCAGGTTACTTCCACGTTTTCTTCAACAGTTGCCACTTGCACAAAAATTTGTTACCTCAGCTGGCCAAACAAGAGAGAGGCAAACTTTGCTTCTGGTTTTGATGGTCACTAATGGTTATTCATGAAGTCGGCAACGGCCATATGGGTATGCAATGCCTGTTTCAAAGGATGATGTATCACCTGTGTATTGAGTGTGATCTCGGATATTCTGTGTGTTTACAGAGCCATTTGTGCATTTGCTAGATTCTTCTCTTTTTTTTTTTCCCCAAAATTCTATATGCCATCAGAGTTGATAATTATAACGGACAAATAAAATAGCAGGGGATGGGAAAATTCTTGTTCTTTGTGTAGCTATCAAAATGAAGGAAGTTTGGTTTTGTGTTTAAGTGAAAAAGTCAAGGGAAAAATATTGTGAGGTTATTGGGTTTGGTGTTTTTTTTTTTTAAGTAATTGCAAAATGTATAATTTAAAATGTGTAATTGGAGACTATATATTTTAATTAAATCTATCCAGGCCTCTAATTTTAAATGATGTCTGAAAAATATATTTAAGCCAAAAAGGACACATTAGAACAAAGTTAACTGAAAATTTAAAGTCGGTTTTTAACCTGCCCATCCAGATGAATGATTTTATCAACCCAAAAGATTAACACACCCACAACCCTCCCAGAGAATGAAGAGAGTTAAATTAAGTGTGAATATTTTTAAATACGAGCTACCAAGTAACTGATTTTTGTCTAATGCACATAATGTTCTACCTACAAAATTCTCCTCCCTCCACCTCCATTTTATAGTCATCCAGAGAGGATATGATATATGTTGTGATACATTTCCATTATCCTGAGAAGGAAAAAAAAAGGAAGAGTTCTAAGAGGCTTGTTTTATATATAGGCCTTGTTTCAGCACACATACCACTGTAAAAAAAAATTGCCCCAGACTTATTGTTCAAATGAAAAATTAAAAGATGGGTAAGAAAACAATCACGGCAATGTTTCCATTTATTTCTCTTCCCCTCCCTTCCTCCCATCTTGTATCCTGTGTTGTTGGAGAGAACAGATGGTTAAGTAATCAACTAGGTGTGAAAATATACAGTAATGTTGCTTCACACATCTGATAACAGCAAAGACCCATTTATGGATGTCTCTTGGAAAAAAGAGAGGTGACAGGATTTTTTTAATTGGATTTATCTTGTTAGGAGAAAATCAACTTTCCATATGTAAGTAATTGAAATTGACCTAATTAATGAATTATACTATTTTTGTTGCACCAACTGAACTTACATGCCTCTCTGTGTGAAAAGTTGAGACACATATATCATCTGGACCTCCCCTAGAACAAAGATTCTAGCATCTCCTGTAAATAGATGAAAAAAGGGCTGCTGACAAGTAACTGGAGTGCACAGAAACAAATGCCTCAGAGGAGGCTTCAATGCCTACCTGTCACTTTGGCTGTGAAAGTACAAAATTTAGAACCTCAAAATCACCAGTGCCAAACCCAAAGGGACCTCTGTGACTGTGCAGAAATGTCTCGGGTGCCTACATTGCTGCTGCTGGGTATGCAATAATCCTCAAAGCTGTGACACTTCCAAGCTGTTTAGTACCTGGGGGCTGGCAGGATTAGTTTCTCCTCTGCCCATTTACCTCCTTGTAAGGAAAGAGCTAGTGGTGGTGCTAGGGGATATTCAGAGATGAAATCTGATGTTATATCTTTTTTTTTTCCCTACAGTCATAAAACACATGGGACTGCAGAGTAAGGCTCTCTCCTCCTTGCTTTCCTTTTTGCCCTGGGCATCATTAATCTCTGTGCAGTAACATAAGGAGTAGCTTAGCTGCTAAAGGAGAAACGGAGGGGGATGGCAGCCCTTCGCCCCATTGCTTGACATGAGGGGCTGTCTTCTGCGGCATGGCTGGGTGGTTTCAAACCTCCTTTTGTGAGAGGAGCAGAAGCCACTGATAAAGGCAGTTGCCTAACATTTCAGATGAGGCAGGGAAAGCGCAGTGATCTCTACTCAAGATAAATTATAAAGGGATAATTTCTTTTTGTTGATGTTTTCCTCCAGTGTCATTGTTAGCCCAAAATCCAGGTTTCCCACTTTCTGAGGAAGCTTTCCAATTGTGACATATCTATGAAATAGGTAAGAATCACCAGCTCCTCCACCAGATAAGTTTTAAAAGAAAATCATGACTCCATTATTTCTCCCTATCTACCCTTTTTGCTATTTATTGGCTGCCTGGCTTTTTCCACATCTCAAACGTCTGTGCTCAGTTCCCTATTCATGGGAATTAAAGTACTGACTGTGAATTTCAACTCCAAGGCCAACATCTCCCATTTAGGCTACAGAGGCTGAAACATCTGTGAAAGTCTGGTATTGGGGGGTCAAATCTGCAGATGCACACCTTTTGGAGACCAAAATGAAGGTCAAATAGGGAGAGAGATGACATCAATCTGATATGGGTGCTGAAAGTTCTTGTATGTGAGCTCGACCAAGGATGAAAAAATAGTGTTTTTCTGTTGTTCAGTATGTTCTGTCTGACAGCTCCTGGCAGATTCCTGGAAAGCAGTTGCTTTACTATTAGTTCAGGGTACATATTTTCCCAGCAGTCTGGAACAGGGGTTAAAAATGGAGTAGCCAAACATTCACCACTCCTACCCAGAATCATCAGTGCCATGAAGCTTCCTTCCTATTCTTTCACATATTTTAAGGTACACCTCCATACACACTGCAGATTATGATATACAACATATAACCTCTTCCAGTCAGAATGAAAGATATTTGCAACACAGTTATGAAGCTTTCATTCCACTAACATTTCTCAAAAATTATTTACTAGGGAGACTGCGTAACACAAGGGACTGCAACACGATAGTCTTTCGTCTGTGTTTTACCCAGATAAACCCAGCATGGATATGTTTTAATGTTAATTCTTCTGGATCAGTTTGCTCATTGCAATGTTACAAAAGAAAACTGGGGGAATAAGCATATAATAGACCTTCCATAAAGAAAGAAAAACACTTTCAGGCTGGCTACAACACACTGCAAAATCAGTCATGTAATGACTGCTCAGATAGTGGTGTACAGTAAGGGCTCTGACTCATCTACTCTGAAGCAAACATCTGCAGGGGCTCAGGACCTTACTACCACTCTTTATCTGCCTGTCCTCTTACTAATGATTACTGCTTTTAAGGCAGAAGCTGCAGACTGGGATGTGTCCGTGTCTCAGCACAGCCATGTTAGCATAAACACATCTGTAGCAGTTGTTTAAGATGCTGTGACAGACTGGGTACTGCAGCACAAAGGAAGTAACCCCTGGCAGTGAGAACCATAATCTTTTTAACCACTGTGGTTAGCTTGGCCAGTGGTTATCTGCCAGGATCCAGAGGCTGATGTCCTCACACCGGTTACTGTTTCCAGGGAAAAGCCGGCACCACCAGCATGAGTGGGACTCCTGACAGCCTCCCTGGAAGAAACCTACAGCACTTTTGTTGGTAGTGACACATTTTGTTCTTATTTTCTAGTGCAGGATATTATTGTGAGGTTTAGATGATCGTTTCCACTTCACCTTTGAGCCCAAGATGTCTCTAGGCATAAGGAAAGTAGACCGTTACCAAGGAAAACAGATTAATGAGGGTGATAAAGTAGCCGTGGCCCCAGTAGCTATCCAAACCTCTGGATAGCTACACTTGTCCAACTGCTAGTGCCAAAGGAAAGGTGAAGGTCAGTGTGTTGGTTGCTCCTTATGCCCACTTCCATCAATACGCATTACAGTCCCAATCACTTTACGAGGAGCAGCAAACGAGGCTGTCCGGGCTTCTTGTGTCCTCTCTGTCTCATCTCAGCTTCCCTGTCCTGTGGCTGGAGCAGCCTGTTCTTGTCTCCATCCCTGCTTTCTCTGTATGTCAACTTCATCTTTCCATACACCAGATAGAAACCATGAGTCGTATACCATGGTAGCATGAGGCATTTGATTGTTGCCCATTCACTTGCTCCACATGTAAACTGAGTATCTTTTTATACAGCCAGTGACTGTATAAAAATGTTCAATGCTTCCCTCTAATATTATACCTGTGTCTTTCACACACATCCATGTGATGGTCCCTGTGAGTTTCAGCTGATAGTCAAAGTTGTGGCACATCACTGTCCCAGCTCCCTCAAACATGACAGGCATCCCTTTTTCTCTATTGTCTGCTCTTGACAGCTTTCCAATGGCTCATGGTGTCAAGGGAGACATCACTTCAAAGCATTTTGTTTGCTTGAAGGGTAAATAATGTTGATATGATCAGAGATAAAGCAATAGGCAGAGAAGAGGCCAAGAAAGCTCCACATGCTTATGTACACATGCATTTTGTTGTTTTTCAGCCTCTTTATTTTCCTAGAGGATGTCAAGGGTTTTTTTAACAGAACAGTAAAATAATATTACTCCAGGCAAAGAATAGGTGCAGCAATAATGAAAACTAGCAAGTGGTGATGGCAAAAGGCAACACACTGCATTTCTTTTTGAGAACTTTTTTTACCTTATCTTTGAAAGTGGGAGGGCATGAGCAGGACAAGGCAGATGCACATACATCTGGGAGAGAACATTTTCGAAGAGCCAGAGGAAAGAGTGAGGATTCAGACTTTCTTGGAGAGAAGGAAGACTCATATACAAACTGGAGTGTAGATTTGATGTGTGATTTTAGGCCTGCCATTAATCTTTTCTAGTTCTATTGGTTTCAGTGAAAAATTTCTCAAGGTGACATGTGCAAACCCTGAAGGTTTCAAAACAGAGGACACACACAGAGAGAACACCATTTATCTAAATCCCAAATATCACCATCTTTTTAAGGCAGTCTTGTGATTTGGGGGAACACAAATCTTGATTTTTAAGTTCTTGAGGTGCCTTGAGATAAGCGTCCTTACTCCTTGCAATCTATTCTAAATTTGTTTTCAATAAAATAAAGGAGAAATGTGGCTGAGCTGACCTATTGTCAGTTTGCAGTGGAACATGGGCTAATAGAATCAATAATTTTGTGAATGTATCTGTTTATTTCTGCTAAGAAGTTACCACAGATTATTGATCTGACTGCCCTCTCCCCTAAATGGGTACAGAATAGATTTTACTTCCAACCCTCTGGCTAAGAGCTGGAGAGGAGAAGTATAACACAATATGTAAATTTGGCCAGATATAGAAAGATATTTCAATGATCCGTGAGTATAAATATTCAATGTTTTTCAGTGATAAGGGAGTTCAGGAAAACATGCTAAATTTGGAAGATACAACCTATGAACATTGTTACATATTAAAATAATATCCCCTTAAAAACTTAGTGAGCCCCCTGCCCTCTGCATTTTCTGATCTAGAAGCTATCAAAACCTAGTCAAAGCAACTTTTCAAGTATGTATGCAGTTCATAAATATGGTTTATATGGGCCTAGATATGTCTGTATGGTCTCTTCAGAGAAATACGATGAAAAAGCAACAGATACAGAATTCATTTTAAGCAACATTATTTTACCAAATTGACGCCTTTGTTCCCCTGCACCACTGAGAGAAGCTGTACATGGTCAACCCTTTCATGAACATTTTAACAAAGTTATCTGATGTAAAATAGAGCTTCAGAAGAAGTGCTTTTTTTCAGTGAGCAAAAATACCTGGATATTACCTTCTTTTGTTTCGTAAAACTTTAAAAAAATATACCTGCAAAAATTGGAGGAAAAGTGTGTTCTGAACGCCCATTTCCTTGGGTATATTCCTAATCTCAGTGAGGAAGCTAGAAGACAAGCTAGGCAATAAGAGATTTTTGTTTTTCTCCCATTGGGGTGCCAGGAAAATGAGAACAGGATCCTCTCCTCTCTCTGTGCCCTCAGCTGAATTCTGGCAGTGGGGAGAGGAGAATGTGGTGGTGGGAACAGCAAGATGCAGTGAACATGATGCATGTGTGACAAGGTATCTTCTGTGAAGCTTGAAGACTGGCATAAATGCCAGCAAGATCATAAAGGATGATGAACGGTTCTGAGACTACTATCATGTCATTTCTGCATCAAAACACATGGGTATTATCACTTTGTCATTCCTGCTCCTTCGTATTTATCTCACACATTACTGCTTTGAAGATGCTGCTGGTTAATTATTGAGGGGTTTATGTAGGAGGGAGGCATCTGCGAAAAACAATAGGTTGCTCACTGTTTCCTACAAGGATTTCATGTAGCGCTGAGCAGGGCAAAAGATGTCCTCCCTCAGACTCGAGAGTTTCAGACAAATCAGTCAGGGGAACAAAAGCCCTGACTTCTCCTTCCTGGTGGGTCAGAGGTGGATGGGGAAGTGTTGCCAGGGAGGCTAACAGGCTGTCACTCTCCATCAAAATGTCATCAACCCTCCATGAATAAAATGCTATTTTGAAATTTGAAAGAAATGCCAGATTTTTATCAGGTTTTTGCATCTCAGCCTCTCCTACATAGCCCCATAGAACAGTATTTGCTCCAAGAATAGGTCCCATTTCATTCTTGTGATTTAGGGATATCATGATCTGTCAGCTGATTATAGATGTAACCCTTAAGAAGAAATCATCTGAATTTAAAAGTTCATACATATTTAGTAAGAGGAGATTGAAAATGCAGTCTGAAAATTTATTAGTTAACTCCTTTGCACACTAGCGTGTTGAGATTAAGAGCACAGATTTCAGTCCCCATTTCTCACATCTCCTGATAAACAAATCAGATTTTCTGCATCAGGTAAATCCAATCCCCATTTTTGCTTCCTCTGCAACATCCAGGAACCGAAGATAAAGGAGAGGTTGATGTCTGCTAGGCCACTGATGAATAGCAGACCCTGAAAGTCATAAAAATAAAGCCTTGTGCTGCCCACAACCTTCCCCTTGCCTTGCTAGCAGCTCTTGACACTGTAAGTGGTTCATGCTGCTTTGAACTTAAGTGGCAGGAGGTTCACGTGGCCCTTAAAACAAAGGGCAGCCTTATGCCCCAGCTCACATTTTGTGTAACCCTCCGTACTCAGAGGGGCTGCCCAGGGCAGCAACCAGCAGCAAACAGCTCCCATTTCAGCTGCAGAGTGCAAACAGAAAATAAATCTAACAAGTACTGGATGGACTGGAAATAAATGTGTTTTTAGAGCTTCTCATTTTCATACTACCAACGGTAGGCCAATTAAAGCAGCAGCAGTACAGAGCATCCTTTGTACCACAGTAACTCACTGAGGCACAACACAATTGCCTCTCCTGATGCCTCTGCATTTTTCCAGGGAGATTTCAGACTCTGTGAATGGCTTTATTTATCTTGGGAAGATTGAGAGAGTGCATCCAAGGTGCATCCATCTAACCTGTTTTAGATGTCTGCTCTAGGAAAAGAGAGTCCTTGCTGTGAAGTAATTACTGTATTCATTGACTCTTAAGGGAAGCTTTTTAACTTTCTTGCCTCAGTTAATCAGACAGATCCCACCTCAGCTCAGCAAGAGGTGGAAGCTGTCCTCAAGAGCTGGAAGGTGCCAGTGGAGTACTCCATGGGATGATGTCTCAGGTATCAAAGCATCTTCCCCCTTCCCTCCCTTTCCATAGCAGTTTATGTCTCGGAGTCACAGAATAAGTCAGGTTGGTAGTCTCACTTCCTAGTCCAAGCAGGACTTTGACAGGTTTCTCAGCCTCTCTTGTCAATGTGTTTCTTCATCTGACCACCAGTGACAAAGTATTTTCTGTGAACCTTGCAGGCTAGAATAAATGTCACCAATGAAGATTTTTTTTCCTTATTTATAACCAGGATTCTGTTTGCTGCCACTTTTGACAACTGCCTCTTGATCCTTTCATCATGCATGTCAACACATGGCTCCATCTTCTCTGTGAACTTCATTTAAGTTGGGGAAAACTGAAATTAGATGTCCATTAGCTTTCTGTTCTCCAGGATGCCTGACCTCTACAGATCGAACAGGCGAATAAAGACTCCTTGGGTGGGATTCATCTGACTGCATACAAATGTCTGCAGTGCAAGTGTCTAATTGTCTCCACAGGTGATAATTGGAGTCCAGGTTGATCCACTTATACATAGATGTCTATACCAGGCTTGTCTAAAGTTAGGTGAAATGAGTGCCATCCATTGTAGAGAGTGAATGGTCTGCGTAATATACATCAGAAGTGCAAAAATTCAGGTGCCAGTCTCATTATGGCCTTCAAAAGCAGTTGAAGTGGAATTCATCCCACTTTGCTCCAAATGTTTTCAATGCATATGTCTAAATCAGAGCTGTTTTTCTGGGCTCCTTTCAATCAGTGGACACAAATAGACACTTGTAAAGTGTAATTTGTTGGACCTATTTTAGCTATCAAGAGAAGATGAAAAGAGTGATGCTCCTTTAGTTGACAAAAAAGGGAGTCCAGACAACTCTCAGGTGTGTCTGTAGGACAATCTATGTATCTAAAGTTAAGAGAGGTTAATCTCAACACTGCATTTCTCAGTGTCATGTTCATTTCCAGCATTAGTAATTTTACTGGTACTAATTCCAATTTGTTGAATGAACATAGTCTTAAAATTCTAGCACTGAGTTATCCGATTGTATATATTTGTCTGATTCAAAGCCCAGTGAAGCCACTGAAAGCCTCTGAAAGGACACAGATGGGGTTTGGCTTCTACAGGTTGCTGAAGTAATTGAATGGTTTGCATCCAAGTGCATTTGTACCGTGTACAACTTGCAATTCATTACAGCCATATTAATATTCTGCAAAGACTCAGACAAAGTGACCTGGAGGGTTTTTTGTCATCAGGCCTTATTACGATGCAAATAGGCAGGCGTATCACTTAGACAATTCCACAAGACGGCCTCTCCATTCAATATGCTGATAATGATGCATTAGCTTTCATGTGTGCCTGCAATGGGTGATGCCACAGGCAACATATATTAACACAAAAAAAGAACAAGCGGAAACCCACCAAATCTTCAGAACAGTCTATCTTTAATTCAGACTACCAGGAAGAAAAGAAAAACAAGGAAACATAAAGTGAAAAGCAGAGATTATTCACCGACAATGTGAACAGACAAATGGAGGAAATTCAGAGATATAATACCCTGTGTAAAAGCATTTTTCATCCTTGGTTTCCTCTGCAGGTACAGTCATTTCATTCTTATTACCACACGCAGAGACAAAGTTTTCCATATGACATGGATATGATAATGCAGTTAAATGGTTTACAGACAAGAGCGAGCTCAATTTCAGTCATCTCAGAGCATGGGCAGAGGAACTCCAGGACAGATCTGACACAGCAGTGCAGACTTGCCTGCGGATTCATAGAAACGTATGGCTGAAAGAAACCTTAAGAAGCTCAAAGGCTGGCAATTCTGTATGAGCAGTATGACAACTTGTACCTTATTGTCCCCAGATCAGCGTTTAAGAGTACTGGTAGATTTTCAGTCCGAACCTGGAACCTTGATATCTCTCAAATACATCTTTTAATGTACCTGTGCTCCAAACGCCTAGTTTGTCAGCCCCTACTATGAAATATCCAACATTTATCACCTTCTGACACTTGTGCCTGTAAACTTAGGTCAAAACTGAGGCAGGGATGGATCCCTAAACCAGCCCAACAGGGCTATAACCAGCTTGTAAAAAGATAGGATTCAGTGAGAAGAGGGAGATGATGCACTGCCTGAAGTGTTTGGAAGACATGAGTTTCTTTCTCCATAGTGTTCATAATTCCTCTGAAGGAAACATTTAACCTTTTTGTGTCTCAGTCTGTCACCTTTAACTAACAGTAATAAGCTACTCTACGCCATGCACATGTGAGACACATATGTACATGAAGTCATATTCTGTGGTTGCAATTGACAGCAACATGTAAATACCTCCTCTAGATGGTATCGTCATGCACATGGGAAGGACACAAAGCAAATACACACTAAGCATAAAGAAAAGGAGATGTACAAACCTGAGCCAGGGCATCTGACATTTATTTGAATTGGTCAGAAACAATCTGTTCACCTGCTTTGGAAAGAAAAGAATTTCAAGCCCAGAATAAGGTCTCTGAACAGACTTATGATTAAGGCATTTAGGCAAAGTATTATTTACTGCAACTGAATGCTCAACCATAACTACTGCAGCCTTAGATCTACAGAGGTCAAAACCACAAGCCTCCTGTTTTTTTCTGGAGTGAAGCTTCAGTTTTACCGTTCAAATACAGTCAAATTTTCTCTGTATCTCTTTCCATATCACACTCCCTATCTCCCTATCTGCCACTCCTCTCCTTCCTTCCTTCCCTCCTTCCTTCCTTCCCTCCTTCCTTCCTTCCTTCCTTCCTTCTTTCCTTCCTTCCTTCCTTCCTTCCCTTTTTTATAAAATAAGTATTCATCACTATCATATGAGAATGTTTTAAAAACATTAATTTATACATATGCAGAACATCTTGAGAGGTTAGAGTGTGACATTGGCCTCAGACAGAGATCTAAGGGACTTCTGGTCTGCTATTAAAAGAGTCAGGTAATGAATGCTCTGACCAGGAATTCTTGGTTGATGCTATACCACCACTGGTGCACCATCATGGTAGCAATCAGCAATTTCTCTACTTCAACATGCAACAACCCCACAACAGAAGGATCCTCCAAGAGGTCAGGCAAGGTAAACAACTGTTTAATCTTCTTTGCATCCACGGTGGCTACACCAAAGGCCCACCACTACCCTTTGAGTCCTGGAAGCATACTCTTCTGAGGCACCCTATACGAAGGATACATGGACCCACCCAGCTGGTCACGATAGGGTGCTTCTGCCACTTGTCTCCTGGTAGGCTCAGCTCAGCCTCTAATACAGAAAACTATGCTATTCATTAACGGAAGCAGAATTTGTGACGTTAAAATAAAAAATATCTCTGAAGTTGGGGGTGATCTAAATTAAAGAGGCCTGTGGAGAAGGACCTGGGGGTGACGGTTGATGAGAAGCTCAACATGAGCAAGCAATGTGCGATCGCAGCCCAGAAGGCCAACCGTATCCTGGGCTGCATCAAAAGAAGTGTGGCCAGCAGGTCAAGGGAGGTGATTCTGCCCCTCTACTCCGCTTTCGTGGGACCCCACCTGGAGTACTGCATTCAGCTCTGGAGTCCCCAACATAAGAAGGACATGGACCTGCTGGAGCGCGTCCAGAGGAGAGCCACGAGGATGATCAGAGGGATGGAGCACCTCTCCTATGAGGAGAGGCTGAGAGAGTTGGGGCTGTTCAGCCTGGAGAAGAGAAGGCTCCGGGGAGATCTTATTGCGGCCTTCCAGTACCCAAAGGGGGCCTACAGGAGAGCTGGGGAAGGACTTTTTACACGGGCATGTAGTGATAGGACGAGGGGGAATGGCTTTAAGCTGGAAGAGGGCAGGTTTAGATTGAACATTAGGAAGAAGTTTTTCACTTTAAGGGTAGTAAGGCACTGGAACAGGTTGCCCAGAGAGGTTGTTGAAGCCCCGTCCCTGGAGGTGTTCAAGGCCAGGCTGGACGTGGCCTTGGGCAACCTGGTCTAGTGGGAGGTGTTGGAACTCGATGATCTTCAAGGTCCCTTCCAACCTAAACCATTCTATGATTCTATGATTCTATAAGGACCTGGAAATACCTTTTTTTTCCCACAGAACCAGCTTTACTTGCAATTTTAAGTAGTCAAAGCATAGTCCTCATCAGCTCCAGTTATAGCACCAGCTACTGTGAGCTGTAAGTGCTCATGTCTTCCACAAAAGAATAAAAAATATCTCTAGTCTCTAGCTGAACAAGTGAAGTGAAAAACATGCAAAGACTTAAAAAGATGAGATTGAGGTTGAGATACGCTTCCTTTAATTCATCCAGCTTAAAGTTGGGAGTTCAAGCTAAGAAAGATGAGTAACCTTATGACAGTACACAGTGGACAAAGACAGCTCTCACACACGATTCATTATATCTTGGATGCCTCTTCTAGGCATAACAATTCATTACTAGAGATACTACTTTTCTCTGTTGGCTATAGAGAAACCCAGATAACTAGTTTAGGCAAGATGCTTGACTTTAAATCAACTTAGATGAGGTGGTCTAAAATATGACTTGTATTATACAGTAACCTTATAGTACTGGCAAAGACAAAAATTCCTCTCTGTGAACTTCTGCTCTGTCTGCCTCATCCATGCATGTATTCCAGTTGATAGACTTTCTGGGTGAATATATTTAAAGACACACCTTGAACTCATATGAACCAGTTAAAGGTCTCTGCTAATTTCTTATGTTACTGTCCAGCAGCACAATTAGCCTTCTAAAGAAAAAGATCTCTGTGATTTATTATCTGTTCCATACAGTGTTACTAAATCAGTTAACAGGATTTACAGTAAACCTACCCACTTCAAGTTAGCAAAGAAACTCCCACTGAAGAGATAAGCACTGCTGTGGCCTAAACTGGTTATTTAGAGACTTACAATATGTGATAACCTGACATTTCTTGAAATTCATCCTGTGTTTCATTCTGAAGTACATAGGGCTTGTACAGAAATGATATTTAGAATGTCTGGGGATTTGCACTTCTGGAATACTAAGAACAAATTCTGATCTTATTGGCATGAGTGTAAACACAGACTAACTTCACTGACGTCAACGATGTAAAAGCCATATGCTGCTGCTCCTGGAGCTGACTTCAAACGAACTAAGAACTGATGTGCAACATGGACCTCCCTGGGTACAAATGAGATCAGAATCTGTGTGTTAATACCTTACTGGTTGAATTTACTCTTGATAAGACTTTATTGTATCACATTGCAGAGCCATAACAGAGAAAAGAACCTGGGGCAACACTGCTTAAAAACTGGTTCATTCGCAATGAAGAGACTACTGTATACTTCAGCCATTTTTTTAAAATGTGAGACTAAATGAGAAGGAAAAAAACAGCTGTAAGCAAAAGTCAGGGCTGGATAATATGCCATCCTTACTGCTCACTGGCTTTTCCGTACTTGACCTGTGTTTGGAATGACAAGTGGGCAAGGTTTCACTTCCATTAGACTTGTTTCAGTCTCAGACATTTAACGTGCAATAATAAAGAGTGAAACATTTCTGTAGTGAATTGTTGGATAACATTGCATTCCTACCTTTCCCCAACATTTTGAGATTCATAGAGGAAAAAGGTGTTAGGTGGGTGAAATGAAGAACTCTGGTTTTAAGATAATCAAATCAGTTTTTACTTTTTTACGTTCTAAATTTTTACCATGTAAACTGCAGTGCATCTTAAGCAGAGACTAATCTTTAAGTACGTATTCAATCACATTTATTTCTATTCAACAAGAAAGAAAGAAAGAGGAAAAATTAATAATTATGACAGCTGTTAGTTTAGTTATACTGGTGTAGATCCACTATTGTGCTGCTGAAGAGCACATAGTGCAGCCTATGCAGAAGCACTGATTTCCAAATGCCCTAATCACCCTTAAACACTCTTACAACTCTTTTCTTCACTCAGAGGTGGCAGCCTTGTAATTCAATACATTTCTCTAGCCAGTGTGTCTAGAAATTATTATGATAATGTAGAAGATATGCTGCCGTCATACTTCATCACTTCTTATTAGGTACAGCATCAGCTACTGACTTAATGGTTTTATAATCGTACGGCTTGTATACAGCGTGCCTTTGGCCAGATAGAAAAAAAATTACAGGGCAAGTTTTACATCTGAGCCACATGTATATGGAGGTAACCTGTGTCATTATTTTTCTTTAACTGATCTCCTTTAAGTTAATTATTTACTGCTCCTACTAACCCATATTAAGCAAAGAGATGTGGGTGGCCTGAAGACTGACTGACTTAAATGATGCAGGAACAAAAGATTAGTATGACTCATAAATCATCAGCATTAGCCCTCATGCTTGCAATCTTTATTCCAATGGGCCTTTCAGACATCAACTCCAATTCCTTCTCATCTCTCTGACCTTCAAAGCCACCAGACCTTTATGCAAAAGATCAAATGATATAATAAATTGTGTCCCGACAGTGGAAAATAGCCTGAGAACTCTAGGGCATTCCTGATTTAAAGTCATGGAGGATGGAACCGTTTAGAGCTATTACAGAATAAAAATCCTTCCTCAGAAAACTCCTAAACATACCTAGGGAAACATTTCATGCCTCGTTCTCTAAGCATTCATTGGTGCTACAAGAGGAAAATTATTGAGACACTTTTGGTTTGCCTCTTATGTTGTCGCTTCTGATATTTTAGAATTCTGCCACAGCACGCAATTTGTAGGGTGAACCTAGAACCACATTGAAATAAGTGCAAAAAAACTCAAAACAATCTGATTGTGGGAAAATTCACTGAGTGACCAGGTTACTGTGAGCAAATCTCACTGATCATGATCATGAGAGTCTTCTCATTAGCACTAGAAAGAGGAAGACTCTTCACTCAATGTCTTCTCTTCAGCTACGCCACTTGTCTTCTTTATAAAGGACCAATGGAAGAAATAATGGCAGTCAAGTTATTTAGAAGACAAAACCAATATTCCTGGCCCTGGGAGACAAGCAACAGTAATCTTGATTTATTGTATATAAATATATCACAATAGATAGCAGTTATGCATCCTTTCATATCCTCCTGTCTCCATTTTGGGGAATATCAGTAGATTAAAAATCCATAACTACCTCTCACAGACAATTTTTTCATTCTGGGTTCTTCCCTCTCCTGTTATTTTTCCCCATAAACTTACTAAGTTTTATGTTGGAACAATGAAATATTCTTACCTTATCGGTCTTATTTGGAAAGCTATTTCAATGCTTGCAATGTCAGTTAATTTTTGGTGTAAACTTATCCATGATGAGTTTGTCTATGTGATTTTCTGCCAGGATTATCTTCTAACAAATATTTCTACTCTATTGCTACTGTTAAATGTTTTCTCCCCATGCCAAGACGCAGTTATATGCAGTAATTCTGTTCCCTCTCACCAGACTGAACAAGCCAAGTTCTGCTGATTAATCTCTTAAGGTGTATTTACTATTTCACCAGTCATTCAAAAATACTTTTTTAGTCTCTGTTTAATATCTGATCTACCCACATGGTTCTACATCAGGCCTTCTTCTGCTTTATGCAGTGGTCTTAAAATATTACTTGTTGTAGTGAAAAAGCCACCTAATTAGACACATCCAATGGTTCCATTATCCCTTTTCACAGCCTCGCTGCCTTAATAATTCATAGTTTTCTCAAAAGCAACGGGATCCTAAGGGTATCTAATTTCTTTTGTTGCCACCCAACCACTACAATATGAGTTATATGACAAATCTCTAAATAAAGGACTTTGCACTGTACATAATTTGTATTTTTTCTGGTCAAAAAATCTTCCCTTGTATGATGATCTGGTCCTTTGCCAATAGCTTCCAACATGCAATCAGATGTAGATTTCATACCTAATTCCTATACCAAGATATAAGAATATTCTCTAAGTACACTCAGCAGGTCTGTTTCCAAGACCCAACCTGGAGGAATATAACTAATAACAGCTCTCCGCTCACATCTTATTCACACATCCATGAACTACTTGGAGTATTTGTTCAGTTTCAATTATTTTCAAATTATGTCACATATGAATCTATAATTAAGCCAGAGTTCTTGCAATTGTACTTCTTTGTTATCAGCTTTACTTTTCAATGGCTCTTCTGTATGGAAGACGAAGAAAGAATACATTAATTTATGTCTTTATTTCTGAATGGTATTCCAGCATTCAGGACTAAAAGTATAAGTGTAACACCATCAGATTGTGTGTTATTTCTGTGCTAAAGATTCTGGAAAGTGCCAGTCCAAAGCAAAGGTACCAATAGAGAAATGTTAGCTTATTTCTATTTGCCTGGTCTGTTATATTGCAGCTGCTGCAAATGACAGTTTGACAAATTTAACATTGCCTTTGACTACATGATATCTTTAGTAGCTGCTGGAAGATCTAGAAGGAGAAATAATATATTTACATCAACACTAAGTGTGTACTCCATGCCCCACAGGTTAGAAATGTCCTAGGCTCTGGTTTAGATTTATTTGCATGAGCTGTAAATAACTTAATCACTGCATTTTTTTAATCTGTCTTATTGATATATTAAAGCAAATTTTCCTTAATAAAATGTATCTATCTGAACGGGCCTTGTAGGAAAGATAAATGGTATAATAAATTTGACTAAGAGATTCAAGATGCATAGTTTGATTAAATTCTCATCAAAATCCATGGGAGTTCATTAGGGTTTAAGAATCTGACTTTTTTAAATATGAAGTACTCGGTAGCTCGCTAGCTAATCTTTAGAATAGATTTTTCACTTTTGGGATGCAATTTCATGACCAGTCTATGGACGGGCTCTTGGAAAAAAGGATGGGTCTGCCTTTTTTCACATTCTTAGCCACAAGTTTCCAAGGCTTCCCATATGGCCATCTGATTAAAAACCACACTTTAAAAAGTTGATTTGTTTTCAGCCACACTCCAACTTCCTGGCCTGACTGAGCAAACACATGTGCTGATATTTGGAAAGTGGGTGACAAAATGCATGGCTGGGACCAAGGAGAAAAGTGGCAACTGCCAAAGGTACGAGGTTGAACAAGAACAAGTGCCAGGTCCCGTACTTGGGTGATAACAACCCCATGCAGGGCTACAGGCCTGGGGAACAGTGGCTGGAAAGCTGCCAGGTGGAGAATGACCTAGGGGTGTGTTGGTTGACAGCTGGCTGAATGTGAGCCAGCAGTGTGTCCAAGTGGCCAAGAAGGCCAAACAGCATCTTGGCCCATATCAGGAATAATGTGGTGAGCAGGACTAGGGAAGTGATCATCCCCCTGTACTAGGCACTGGTGGGACCCCACCTTGAGTACTGTGTTCAGTTTTGGGCCCATCACTACAAGGAAGACATTGAGGTGCTGCAGTGGGTCCAGAGAAGGGCAACGAAGCTGGTGAGGGGTCTGGACCACAAGTCTTATGAGGAGCTGCTGAGGGAACTGGGGTTGTTTAGTCTGGAGAAAAGGAGGTTAAGGGGAGACCTTATCCTTCTCTACAACTACCTGAAAGGAGGGTGTAGCGAGGTGAGGGTCGGTCTCTTTTCCCACATAACAAGCAATAGAAGAAGAGGAAATAGCCTCAAGTTGCACAAGGGGAAGTTTAGATTGGATGTGAGGAAAAATTTCTTCACCAAAAGGGTTGTTAAGCATTGGAACAGGCTGCCCAGGGAAGCGATTGAGTCACCATCCCTGGAGGTATTTAATATGTGTAGATGTGGTACCTAGGGACATGGTTTAGTGGTGGTTTTGGCAGTGTTAGGTTGATGGTTGGACTCAATGATCTTAAAAGTCTTTTCCAACCTAAACAATTCTATGATTCTTTGATACAAACCAGCTGCACTGAACATGAAATTTAGCTCACCCTTATGTCGAACTGGCATACCAGTTGATCATTTGAAAAGTATCTTATTATTTTTAATTTATGTAGGTATTTACTACCACAGATTGGAATCCATTTAATTATTGTTATTCTGGACAATGTTAAAGGCAAACGTCAATTGCAGGCAACTGATGCAGCAGACCATGCACTCAGACTGAAAGAAGGAACAATCAAATATCGCCTTTTGCAATGAAAGATGAGGAGCTACTGCCTAAAATGTTGGTTAGCTTGCCAGTGCTTTAGCAGCAGCTAAACCATGTCAGCCAAAGGGATTTTCCCTGAGGATTGATTGTAAATGGCAGAGCTGATCTCTGGATCATCTGTTTCGGAGCATTTGTATGTCAGAGGCAAGACAGAAACCAGAAACTTCAGAGAACTCAGGGAATGGGAAAATCACTCCGAATATCTAAATATGCAGCACGGAAACATGCCTTTTCTAAAATAATTTCCCTTCTTCATGGAACAAATTGGAATTGCCCCCCAAATTGTATGAAGTCTAAGATCTGGATGTAGAGGGATCAAATTTTAATTGTCCGCTTCTTATATTAAGACCACATATCCCTGTTCTTTCTTACTGGCCCATGTGTCTCATCTGATCTTCATCTCATCTATCTGAGCTCATTTGCTACACCTGTATTATTCCTACCCCTAAATCCCACATAAATTATTCTTTGCTGTTTATCGTAAACCTAACTAACTGGCCAATACTGTACCTATGGCTTTCACCCTTCTCCCTTCCCTTCTGACCTCATGTTCTGACAAGGAGTATCCGTTATTTAAAGGTACTTAGTTCCTGCCTCACAATAGAAGATCTCATTTCTATTTTGTTGTTTTTTTTCATGGAAAGAATTTATGCTTGTTTGGGAAGTCAAACTGGGGAGCAGCAAGGCCAAGCCTTCATCTGCAATAATTAAATGGTTTATTCCATATGAGCTGACCTTTCTGAGTTTTTGCAGTTTTTTTGTTGTTTTTTGTTTTTAATACTTCAATGCTATATTTTGTTTGAGTACAGTTTAGGGCAATATTTAAAATAATCTCTGTGTTTTTTTTATTTTGGGTGTTTTTTTTGACTACCAGAAACCAGTATGTTTCTTTGTCTTTATTGGTTCATACTGTTTAGACTTAAGCTGCTTTCCCTAAGTCTTTTATTCTCACAGTGTTACAGCAACAACATTTCAGTTCCTTGACCTTTCAAAAAAAAAGCCATATTTTCATTAATTGCAGAGATTATACAATTCCACTTCAGGAGAACTGTCTTTACTGTTTTTTCACCTCTGTAAAGGAAATGAAAATCACCATCATCTTCTGGAACCATTCACTGGGTAGTCTCAAAGGTTCACTTTCCTTTAGACAGCTAAGTGAAGTTCCTGAATTGGGAGCATAATCATGCTAAATTACTGCTATAGTCCAAGGAGAGGAAAGAGGGGTACATTTCTAAAGAGTAATTCAGAGCTCTAGTGCTTTGAATTGAGAGGTCTGTGTCTCTGTCTGCTAAAAAGCCCAGGGACACCATGCGTAACAATACCACCATCTTTGCAGAGTATGTTGAGCAGAGAGGGGGCTTGCATTGGGCTACCCAGGACTGCCTGGGACAGGCTTCCTTCCTGCTCTGATAGACAATAGAGACTGACGTTATCAGCCATAATGCTTCATTCCACCCCAGTCATAATTAAAGATGCTTTGTAAAAAAAATAGTCAGAATCACCCAAATGAGTTTGGAGGCACACTTCATATATATTTTAACAAGACTGAAACATTCAAGTCTTTTAAATAGCCTGGAAATTGTCATTTTATATGCACATTAAACATAAGACACCAATAAAATTATCTTTAGATGAATCCTGGTCAAACATTCCGTGAAACTAGGACTGAACTAACACCACTGAACCAGCAAATATGAACAGTCCTTGCATATTTTTAGAGATCCCTAATAATCTCTTCACAGATGGAAAAATGTATTTTTAAAATAACTCTGCTGCTTGGACAAGCAAATAACATCAATACAGAACAGATGAGTCTATATTTTGCACCTTATGCATTCTTGCCAAATTCACAGTTTAATTTAAAGTCTTACTGAGGATGAAATGAGTGTTTATTCAAATAAAGTAGAGGGAGAAGCAAAGTCCTAGAGAATTCAATGACAAAATTTCCTTTGACTTACAAAAGGTCAGAATATTATTACTCAAGAGATCTCGTTCCCTGAACATTTGCTATGTCTACTCATTTCAATTACTTAAGTGACACAAGGAGTGATAATTGTTCTTTATTCCTCTTATTCCCTAGTGCTGTTGAAGCGCACTAGATGGTTCAGCCAGACTTCTGCTAGAAATTCTATCCTGGTCCTGAAACAGCTTAAAAAATGAAATTTTAAAGAGAAAAAATGTTTCATTGAAAAATACTCAGTCAGTTATGGTACTTACATCTGACAAGCACCCAGGTTACCTAGAAGCATACAGGTCAGTCATGCAGGATGGCTTCAAGACCACATGCACAAAAGGAGCTTAGTGCCACACACAGAAATGGCATCATCATTTTGACCCCATCTTTTACTGTACCATCACTACAGACACGCTTTGCAACTCTAAACATGTTTCACTTATGTTCCAATTCTAATGTGATCAAAATTAATCTTGTTTTGAGCTAAGGGTTGGAGTAGATGACCTCCAGAGGTTCCTTCCAACCTACATTATGCTATTATACCCTGTATACCATTGCTTTTTGTTTTTACTTTTTCTTTGTTGTACAGTACTTAATTTGTTTATATAGTTATTAGATTAATATTATATCAACATTGTGCAATAGCAACCCTGCAAATTCTTCAGCACCCTATTCTTGATCTGTCAGTAAAGCCCTGTAATAAACTTGAAGCCAACAAAATCACTCCAGATATTTCCTAATGTAGCCAAGTCTGCTTACACTAACATTGTTCAGCAGATTATCTATAGCAAACAAATGAAGTTTTAGGTGCTCCAAAAATATCTCTCATTCTGCGATTTTGTGCTTAATGGCTTTAAGGAAGACACAAGGATTTGTATTTGTGGTCCCTAGCTGTTTATCTATCTGCCTATCTGTGTTTTTTTAGAAGTTGTTTCTTTGCAGACTGAATTATAATTTCAAAAAAGGTATAAGAAAGTGAGGCTTCAGAGATTTCTTTTGCTTTTCAACAGTTCTGCCCGTGGTCTCCAAACAAACTCCCAGCCTGCTGACCTTCTGTCAGGAAACTACCATAAACTGACAAGATAGCAAAATCCCAGAAGTTTTTATGTTGATATCAGACTCACATCCATGCCATAGTTCCCTTAGATCCCCTGACACCTTTGCCTTCGCCTCAGCCGCTCACCTAAGTGAACAACATTTAACCAGGAGAAAAATATGGCATTCAATAATTTTTATGGTTTAATTGAAAACATATAAAGTTAATGTTCATGACAGCAACTAAGGCTAAACTCTACATGTATCCTGAATAAGTAAAGGACATTTTCCATACTGCCATAGGTGTGCAAGACTCCTGCAGTGGAACTTGGAGAGATTTCTTGAATATTGAAGTCATCTTGTTTGTTTTTCATGGTTCATTGTTCATTAGTATTTGTACTCGACTAATCTCTAGAAGTTCCAGTTATGCACCAGAATAAACTGCACAAACACAGACATTTCTAAGTAAAAACTTAAGCAAGCTCCTTCCCCACAGAAACCGGGGCCTGAAGATATGGAGGTTTACCGGGGATAACCTTCCCTTTTTTCCTCACCTGTACAGATGGGAGCAGTGGGACATCGGGAGAGAAGATTTATCCATTGCCAGTTTCCACAGTCGCAGTCACACAGCTGTACAGTTCCACGTTGAATCTTATATGCCTTTTGAGAAGCAGTCCTTTATCTGTAGCTATTTCTCTACATGTGTGTTTACATATTTGTGCATGTGTATGCGCACTTAGGTACATAGACAGAATTAGATAAGCGTGCTTGAAGCAAGGTGTAAAAAACTTATGTACTGATAATTCTTACTCCTACTAGTACTCACACCTCTTATTTTGATAGTCAGCTTTCAGCAGTAGGCGAGTTAGATGACTTATATGAGTTCATGTGTTAATATGTTATCCTGCTGGGTCTATGTAAAGGGAAAACTATTTTTGCTGGACTGGAACAACAGGAACTTTCCACGAAGTCAGAGAACACAGCATTATAGCTACGAAACCACTCAGTCCCTGAATATGACACAGTTCTTAAATTTTTTTTATTTATAAGTAATAATAACAATAACAATGCCAATCTTCAATAAGACAAATAATGGATAAACTATCCTCTGACTTATAATGTGCTACAATGCCTAAGTAATCATCTTCTTAACTTTTGGGTAACCTCTCATTGCACATAATAGGAACATTGTTTTGAAAGGTTTAAGCAAGCATAGCATATTACAGACAAAAGAAATACTTAAATTTTCAAACCACTATGCATAAGCATTTTGTGCTGTTGCAGACAATAGAACCTATGTTCACAGCTCACTATCACTTCGGCTCAACCCTGTAGCCAGTATTTTAGTCCCCCAAATTAATCAGAGCTGCACAATTCAAAAGCAGCACAAAATGATTAATTAGAATCACTTGTCAAACAAAAGGGACCTACTGTGTGGAGGGAAAGAATGGGAAGGTAATAGGAGGAAAAACGAATCCTGATAACACAAATTAGGTTGGGAAATCTATCCCACTAGGAAACAAATAATACCAAGAGCAGCAGAACTGAATAAGCTGGATGAGGCTGATTACAAGCATTAGTTCAAGCTTTGCTTGTTGAGTTACGTCCAGTGCAGTTGTGGGTGAAGTCAGCCCGGTGCTCTCCAGGACACTACGAAGATTTCTGTCTTTCCTGAAAATCAGCTCTCATACACCTTCATAATGGTTATTTTTGGAACTTACTCCTTTCTTTTGACTAAAGTGGAAATTAGCCAAAAGATTCAAAAAATGTCAGCATGGACCTACCCAAAAACAAAAAAAGAGTGATCAAATAAGCCCTATACTTTTAGATAACCTGGCTTCATGTGTATGCCATAAGTGTGCAAGACAGAAAGAAAGGCAGAATATACTTACTGCCTTTAAATAATCTCAAACATTTTAGATTTGTTCACCCTTCCTTTCTCTAGTACTTAGTGCCCGTACCATTAGCTGTCCTAGCCCCATCTGTGCTCCAGTCCTTCTCTCCACTTACTTTTTATCTTCTCCAGAATGCCTACCCCAACCCCCATTTATCCTCCACCCAATGCAGTTAGTCCTGCCTACCCATTTCCTCTCCCCGCAAAAAGAAACTTTTGCAGTCCATTATCCTCCCTCTATTCCCATCCCAAATGACCTATTGTGTGCAGCTGGCAGAGAAAGACAAGGAGAAAGAAGAGAGGGAAGAGGCCAAATCAGGACAGATTTTTCCAGAAGCTTTTCCTACCCATTTATAGAGCACATTCAGCTCTGTTAAAAAGGAGATTCACACACACTTCTCCACTCCCTTTCACCACTTGACTTTGATATCTACTGTGCTGCACAAAGGGGAATATTTTGCTTCTCTGGTAGACCAGAAAGGCAGCATGCTTGACTTTCATCTGACATTCCTGTAGATCACTGCCTTTTTCTCCCAAGGGAGCATACTGTCCTTCAGGACATGACTCATTGCTAGTTGACACCACCAATACTTTGCCCAACTGGTCTGCGATGTTTTGTTCTGAATCCCTTTTGTGCAGTGGACAAGACCTGGCGAAGCCACATCTCAGAGAGACCATAAAGGACATAAACAGCAATAACCCTGGTCTGAGTTTCTATGTTTCTTTGACTGCAGCTCATGCAACATGTCTGATCTGGCTTTAAATGAAAAAGCCCAACTTGTCATGGCAGGAGGATACAACTTAGCCATGTGAGTTCTTATTCCGCTTTTAACAGCCACCTCTCCTTTGCCGGCTGCCGACCAGTTTGGGTACAGTAGTTACGCCAGCTGCATTCAGAGCAGTCACTGAAGTATGTTTGTGCTCTGTGAGTCATCTTTATGGTACTTTGAACAACTTCTAATCTAAAACTGAACATAGTGAAATCTTATCCATTACAAGGTGCGTATGTGTTGGTGATGCATTCGAGTAAGCTGGAATGAATTGTAAGACTGGAATAGGCCCTAAGGAAGAGGTTTCCCAATCTCTCCAAAACCACCATGGGTTTATTTCAAAGGCAACGCCCAACGGGAAATAAACCACTCTTTTGCCTAGTTTGTTATTTAAAAAAAATGTATTGGTTACTTCCTGAGATATTTTCTTGGATGTATGTGTGTGGGAGGTGTTATTGTTTCCTTCAGGATGGTTTTCACTCTAGAAATTGTGAAGTCAGTCTCTGATGTAATAAGGACAATTGAAGATGTGGCAGGATTATGACAACAGAGGAAGCTGTCATGAAAGGCAAATTATATATTGTTTTTACTTGAATGAATACAATTCAAAAGTTGAAAACACAATGGAGAAACTGGTATTGAATCCTGATAACACTGAAATTTTGCTGTAACTTTCATTAGACTAAGGCTACCTCATTTTTTAAAAGCTGATACTTGCACGTGCACACGTAACAGCTGGATAAGTTATGAAATACTGATTTTCTTGAAAGACTAGGTATTACTTTAGTTAATGTTTATAGTTGCACCATCTTATTTATACTTGTATAAATTTGCTTGTGTTATATAGCGAAACAAAGAACAGAAGCTTTTTTGTTTCCATGATCTGGTAAAAGTAGAGGATCACTGCCCTAAGGAATAACGTGACAGCAAACAATGAAGTTCGTATGGCTAATGTAATGAAAAGGCTGATTGGCACTTATACTAACATTTAGAAAACTTATTTATGGGAGACACAGCCCATACTATATATGTCTGAATGGGGTTGAAATGTGAAATTATCATTCAAGAAGGCTGAAAGCAGCCAGTAGATACAATAGCCATTAGATTCATGTGTCTTCTGTCCTTGATCCATGGAAGGGAGTGGGCAGGATGATAATGGCGGTTGCCTCTTCCTACGACCCTCACAAGTCACAACATTAGCACAGTCGCCACGAACATATGCTGCCATTAGCAGCCAGGGCTGCTTGGCAAACCGACAGGCTCTGCCGTTATCCCGCTCTGAGCAGCAGTACTTTGACACAGTGACTTACCGTAAACAGCAGGTTACTTCTTCCACCTTAATAAACTTCACTGCTTGCTCTCCTGTTGCCCCAGATTAAATTCTAGACTGAATCATAAGACTCAAAAGCAATAAAAGTACTTTAATATCCTTGGATATATGCAACAACCTGTTAAAGTTGCATGTTCTGTGTGCTTGTACTGAGAATTGTAAAGGAAGTGTCTGAACACGTTTGTTGAAATATTTCTGAGTAGGTTTGTTAAAATGTGTATATCAGAAAAGGGTGTAGCATGTCCAAGTAGGCAGCTGTCTACCACAAGACTTAGTTTAGTCTTTGGCATGCTTTTTTGAGTCCCTTGATACATGGGTGCAGGAAGAAAAGGTATCTTCTGGTTGCCATAAAATATTTCAGGAAAAAGAAAGGAATTTGTTTTCTTGGAAATGCAGGGGAGCAACTCAGAGGTAACCTCTCAAGCTGATGGAAATTAGATGAAGGAGAACTGAGACTGGGAATGCAGAGCTTATTGGTGAACTGAATCTGCAATTTCCTTAACCAAGAAGGATTTCAGTGGTTCTTATGAGTTTTAAGACTCTGTGAATACTCAGTTATAGGTGCTTGTCAATGAAAGCTGTTGATTGTTTTTCTTCCAGAGAACTGAAGCCTCATGTATCCATATCAGACTGAAACTGGAAACTAAGCCTTGATTCCAGTTTGGGATAGGGAGAATCATGATATTCCTCTCTCAGAGGAGCAGAAGGAGCAAAAACTTGAGAGAGTGTGCTCAGAACGCATGAATCCAAGCAGCAGAGTACACTGCAGAGCTCCTAAACCCAACATCAACCTTAGCTAGTGCGTCCACATGAGCAGAAGCCAACTTAGACCTGAAAGCAGTATGTAATGCAAGTACGATCCTGAACCTAAACCTCTGACACTCATGGTCATGGTTTTGTGACTACCTGGCTATTCTGCTCCTGATCATGGAGCTAGCATGCTCTTCTCTGGCTTGGGTGTCCCTTTACCATCCCCTACAGCATACAACAAAGAGGACAGGGATACAGAAGTATTCTGACCATGACAACTTGTTTATCCACATTCGTTAGCACAGCCACACTATTTGCAGAGAAGCATGATTATTGATTTATCAGTTGATGATGACAATTTTACTCACCCTTGAATAAAGGGCTCAACAACATTGGTCAGTCTAGACCATAGCTTAGCTGAGAAATAACCTTCAACTTGATTGCCGCCTTCTTAATCCTTGGGTAGAATCTGGCGTGTTTTTTATTGTTGTTGTTTTAAACTTTAAACTGTTAATGATGTATCTGGAATGCTTGTCAGATTCCCCAGCCGGACACTATTAGTAGGATACCCAGTTATCATGGCACAGGCATGTGCCTCAGTTTTTGTATTTCCATACTGCAGAAGCCACACATGGCAAAACTCCCCAAACATGTCTTTGGCAAACCAGCTGTGTCAGTGTGCGGGTGCATACAGAACAGCCTCATGAGCATGTTCAGGAATCCTCGGGTAGCATTTTCTGGCTGCACTGACGTCTGTGCTGCTGTGGTTATCGTGCTTACTGTCTAAAGAGCTAGTTAGATTAAAACTGGCATGGAGTTATCTATACTAGTGTTTCTGCCTCAGAGACCAACTGTGGAATATGCGTGTACCAATCCAACCCAACTCTGGAAGAATTCATTTCAGTGCTTTGTGTAAAGATATGTGGCAATAAATGGCCGTTGTCTCAACCTTTCTCATCAATCACAAAGATGCAAGGATTCTGCTGAGTGTCATGAGACATGTACTGGGGTTTCATTAATCAAGTGGATAACTGCGAATAAACTCTGAAGGAAAAGTCTAGTGGATTTGAGACAGAAAATTAACAGTAGTTGTTAGCAGCTTTGATGCAGTTGCTAGAAGTTGCATTTTTTTTTAAAGTATAAGTAGAAGAATCGATCACCTCAAACACTGTTCTCTCTCTCTAAACTATTTTAACACCTTCCCCCACCCCAAAATAGCAGCACCGACTGAAATACTAAAAGCAATCCTTTCATTCTATAGATTTTGAGCCCTGGTAGTGTACTGCAATGCAGCATTTACCCAAGACCTGGCCAAAATTGAACAGATGAAAGATATGCACTAAGCAGAACAGTGTGCCTTCAGTCACCATACAGCATATGCACACTGGCTAACTTATGTTTACCTGGAAATTACATGGGATGCTAGACGTGAATAAATAAGTAGCAATTTTTTTATGGTTTTTGCATGTTATTGCAAAAATCAAGGTTATTAATGTCTGTGTTAAAGCCATGAAACCACTCATTTGAAGGACAATGTTATATTTTATTAGTATTTGTTCATAATATTTTTTTTTATTAGTTTTGCTTTTTTGTCATGAGTTTCATGTTTCTAAGGTTTTTCTTTACCCTTCTGCTTGTTTGCTTTCTGGCATAAAAAATGACAGTGTCTTAGAATCCAAGTCTCTAAAAGCTCAGGCTTTCAGAAAATATCAAATGTGAGTCATGAGAGTAAGTCACATGTGTTGGAGACATGAGAAATATAACATTGTTGAGCACCTTTCTAAAGTTCTAATGTGTGTAATGATACATTATTTATCTCATCATATTTTCTAAGTATTTGATAGATATTGGAAATGCAGAATACAGTAAGAGCTACTGTCACCAGCTACTATGGTGATAAATGCTATCTATTATATTAATCATACGTGATTAGCTGATATTAAAACTGGTCCAGGAGAACTAATTTATTAGGGTTTTTATCCTTCTTTAAAGCGTAAAACTGTTAAAAGCCTAATAACTGCTATTTAAACAGAATTAATGTCATCAGATGGTTCTTTTGCAGCTAGATAGAACTCTTTGTTTTTCCATAGGTTTAAATTTTGAATCATTTTTTGCAATATTGTTGAGTAGCTGCGGTTTTCATGAACTATTAAAATCAGCAATAACAAGAATCTATGCTCTTAGCTAGTAGCAGCCATTGCTTAAAAATGGAATTGTTGTCTCTCAAAATGAATAGAGGTCAGGAATGATTTTTCAAGGAAAATATCTATGCTTTAAAATTGCTAATCACTCAACCAGTAGAATGGATATTTTCACTTATATCGTCAGATATGTGGAAATGCAAATACGGTAGAAGCATAAAATATGTGCAGATTGTCAGGACAGCATTACCATGAAAACAAATGGTAAATTACCTTTTCAAAAATAAGGAAACAGCTTTCATAGAACCTTAATCTGCTGAGAGGTAATTAAACCTGAACAAGGCCTTTTGGCTGAAACATGGGCATTATTTACCTGTAGCTAAAATCTGCCTTCAAAAGCTCAGCACAGAAATTGAATCCAGGCCCGTTTTACAAAAGAGCTCCCTGTATTCAGGAACCTTTGCACCATGTTTCATTTGAGTATTTGTGTAAATTCCTTTGAGATCAATGAGACTTAAGCACCTATTTAAAGCGAAGAACAAGTTTTAAAAGATTACCTGAATAATAATGGACTTAAGTGGGGACTTTCTGGATAGATTTCATATTTGGATGCAACCCAAATAGGAGCTGTGCATAAATATTTGATTGTCCTTCAGGGTAGACTCTCAAAGCTGATGCAATCCTTTCGAGGTGCTGAGCAACTGGGACATATCCTCACTCGTTTTGTGACCTGGTCAGAGAAGTATATAATTACACAAATAAATATTGCCAACATCTGGGATAATTTTATTTTTTTTCTAGTTGGACAGTAGCTGAAACAGTCGAATGCTGCTGATGACTGCAGGAGGATTTTATCATACTATTATTTACTTTTCATTAATAGTTATAACATGTTAATGGTTGAAGACACGCAAGAAACTCAATCTCTACAGTGTCAGAGTATGAGCCCAAGTGAAGAATTGAACTAGGGTGTTTTTTCTCATTTCCTATTTGGGGAATATTTCTCTGCTATTGTCCTCCCTTTGAAGATTCAATGCCAGAGAAGAAGAGGGTTCAGCGGTAAACACTAACAGCTTTAAGAGCTCTCCGCTTTTTCTGCCTTGAATAATTTTGGTGATCCTAGAGATTTTCCTTAGTATCTATCTAGTTTTCCAAGTGTAACAAGAGACACAGGAAAAATGTGAACAATAACACTGCATCTCCCAGAGTTGGCACAAATTAGAGGCTGTTAAGACGAGCTAGCAGTAAGTCTCTGATTGAGTCATTCATGCATTACTCCACTTCAAGCCAGTGTAACTCTGATGGGATAAAGGTTTATTCATCTATTTATATGAACGCTAAAATATATTCATATATTCAAAGATATTTATTCATATTACAGGAGCACCAAAAGATCTCTTAATGAGCCTGGAGCCATTATAGCAGGGACTGTCATAAAATATTGGAAAAATGGTCTCTACCGCAAATAATTTACCATGGAAGTACTGTGGAAGAGGCAAGTGATTCATTTGAGATTATAAAGACAGTAGTGAGATTGTAAAAGATGTAAAAGCTAGCTAATTATCCTAACACTATAAGTAAGACTATAACTCATGTCTTCTGACTCCATTACTTTGTGACTCAAGGCACAACACTTCTGATCCTTTCCCTGGAATTTATTTTTTTTTTGTCACCCTCGACCATTCTGTTGTTTCTGAATTACTCTCAAACATAGAAAGAGTTGAGCTTCTTTGGTTAGCAACCACCTTTCCAAAGCTTGCTTTCATTGATTTTCTGTGACTTTAATCCTTAATGTATTAACGTAATTTCTGAGAGACTGTCACAGCCTCAGTGGAAGAGGTGTGAGTGATTGGGAGGAGGAGGAGGAGGAGGGAAGGTGCTCAGAGACTTTAAGATGTCAGTGTGGTGCAGGTGTGCTAGTGAAGTGCCCTGTAACCTCTGGCTTTCAGACAAGTAGTCTGAATCTGAGTGAGAATGACCAACAGGGATCATTTTGTACCCAGTCTCGGTTTGGAAACGACCCTGCTAAATTCAACCCAGAAAGAATATGCATTACAAACAGGATTCAAGTTCAATGTAAAATAGTTTCTAACTCATGCATGAGGAGGAGTATACTGGAAATGCCAACACGGGGATAATGATAGCAGCTGTAGTAGCGAGTGAGTGTTACAGCCTCTGATCAATATATTACCGCCCAAGGCTACCTGCCTCAACGCTATCATTTCTGCCAACAGCGATGGATTGTTTCGTGACATGAAGGACAGATTTCCGAGTGCTTTCACAAAGACACCGTTGTGGAAGTGTTCCCTGATTTCTTGTTATCTGCTTGTCTGAACTTGCCTTCTTTAATTTCCCCGTGTCACTTAGAGGGAGAATTATTTGGGACAGAATGAGGCAAAAGCAAAAATAATCTGAATTTGAATATTCAGAGAAAAGAACAAAAAGTCCTGTTAATTCAAAGGCAGCAAGGTTGGAAACAGGATAAAATTGTTGATCATGGTTGTAAATACCAATTGCTTCACAACTACTAATAGAACTGTTCAAAACGGTTTCAGATGAAACTTTTCAAATATGTACTTTCAGCTCCACTGATTCTGTTACTGCAAAAGTTTTCACTTTTTGATAAAAAAAGAATAAATTTTGTTTGGGAAATGTGAGATTTCTACTTGAAAAGGCAACTTATTCTTCAGAGGTTTTGTTTGTCTGTTTGTTTTCACTGCCATTTTCTAAAACACAATCTTATTGTGACATCCCAAATTACAAATTTTACAGCATTTTCAAATAAATCTCTTTGTACTATGACAAATTTTCCATGTTCTCAGGTGGGAAACTGAAGCATATGGACTCATCAAATATCATATTGTAATAATTTTGTTTCAGGTAATGTTCTTATAGAAACATAAAAATGACAGAATGTCGAATGGTCACTTACTTGGCTCTTCTCTGCGAAGCACAAAAATATAAATCTAAACAATATTTGAGAGATGTTGTCCAATATTTATTATAAACTTTCAGCACAGGAGATCCAGTATATTCAACCATCTGTTCCAAGCTCTTACTAATCTAATAATTAGACATTTTTCCTAATCTCTATCTTACAACTTTGTATTGAAAATTCTGCCTGAAATATTTTGTTTTGAATTAAGTCAGCATCTCTTACAACACACACAGAGAATGTGGAGAAAAAATGGCCATCATCCTGTTTAAACTAATTTATTCCATTTCATGTATCATCATGTTTCTACTTGATCTTCTTTTTACTGGATAAATAGAATTTCTATGCCTTGTCTTTTTTCCCCTCCCTTAGAGACTGCCCAATTTATTTACGTCTATCTTAATGCTTGTTCTCAGACTGGGGACGATGCACCAGCTGAGGTCTCACCACGGCTTAGTACAGCGGAATAATTACTTCCCTTGTCATGCTGTTAATATAGCCCAGAATGAGATTTGCCTTTTGTGCAACTGCATTATCTTGTCGACTCATATGCAGTTTGTGAGCCATGATGACCTTGGACCTCTCCTACTGTACTGCTGTTCCTCCAGTTATTCTCCCATTTGTATTTGTGTGCTTCAGGTTTCCTCCACAGACATTATTATTCATGGCACTTGTCTTTATTGAATTTCATCCTCATGGTTCAAATGTTTGCTTCAGTTTAGCAGGATGCTTATGAATTCAGATCCTTTCCTCCAACGTACACACAACCCTTCTCAGCATGTCACCCAAGAACTTTTGTATGTGTGCTTCATTCCCTCATCCAAGCCACAAATTAAAAGATTGACCAGAACTGAAGCCAAGGCAGATCTCAGGGGTGCCCTACCTAAAATGTCTACTCGTTTGATAGGAAAAGGATTGAAAAGCACTCCCTAAGTTCCACTTTTCAGCCAGTAACACATCCACACACTCTGACTATAATTCCTTACCCTGCTGAGGTAGAATATCAAGCAGCTTAATAGCGTGAGAATACTTCACATTTTCTGCTTCTCCTCCATCCGCTAAGCAAGATCATTCATCAGAGAAGGAAATTAGATAGGTTTGACATTATTTGTTTTTGATAAATCCATGCTGGACATTTTTTGTATTGCATTTTCCTCAAGTTTCTTATCTACTGATTATTTAACAATCTGTTCTAGTATCTTCCCAGCTATCAAAGTTAAAATGACAGGCATATCAATTTTGTAGGCCTTCCCTCTTTATGTGTGAGAGCAGGTACCACGTGTCCAGGAGATTCACACTTTGTTTAGCCTACTAGAGAAGTAGCCACATATTCAAAATAGCTAAGCACAACAGGAAACTGCGCTGTTATGCAGAATTTAATCACAAATGTCGCAAAGGGAAGCAAGCACTTGAAAAAACACCTCTGCATCATTTTCCAGTGTCTTGCAATACATCACTAGCAGTGTTCGTATCACCTGACCTGGGTTTATTTATATTATATTAAACCCATTCTTCCCTCTTCTCTCTTACAAGGATCAGGGAGGGTTTCCACCACTTCTCATGCAAAACCAATGCACTTAGTGGCGAAGGGAAGCAGAGGAGTTCACCATCCTTCAAAGCACTGAAGACTGGTCCACATACATGTTCTGTTTGAACCTCATCCTTCCTTAGCCCATGTAAACATTATTGATATCCAATTGTGTTGGGGTCCTCAAACCAGGACAGTTAGTCTGTTCCTCTTTGTACATAAAATGTTTATTGAAACAGGGACTTGAATTCTTGCTGCTCTGTTTTCCAAATAAATTTTCAGACAACGACAGAAAATATCTTTGGAAGATGTACCTGACCCAACACAGACACATACCATTTAAATATCTCCATCTCAGCTAGTAGTGCTTGACCTCCTTTTTAACTGGTGATGAGAAACTGGTGTTTTTACACATCTGCTTTTGGATTGTTTGACTCATGCCTTAGGAGTAGTGTCTCTCTCTACTGGCTAGAGAAAGCTGAGGCTCACACATTCAGATATAGGCACTGGGGAAAGATATTGCTTAATGAGGTTAATTATAGCCTTTCTGTTCCCCCTAAACTGGAAACTCTCACCAGAATAAAAAGAAGTATCTCTGAGAGAATAAAATTTGTCATAATTGATATGTTCTCACCGAAAACTTCGGTTTGACAAATATGTATTTTTTGATGTATAACCATGTAATGAGAAAATACCAGTTGCATTTACTTCTGTGCATTGTTGAAGCTAAGCTTAAAATCAATTTTTAAAACTAATCCTTGTAGAAAATTATACTGTGGATCTATGAAAAAATGTTTTCATGCTTATAGCCTTAAAACTAGCAAGTCATTAAAGAACCTACTCAAGAAATCAGAAACCAAGTTAGAACAAAACATATTCAGCTCTTTTTAAATTATTCCCATGAAAGATTTCTGATCAGTAGCCAGGCTGAAGAACGTAGTTCATTTTTGGTCTGGAGTCATAAGCATCTAAACCAATTTTACTCAGATCTTCACTCCTCCCCAGAATTGCTACTGAGCTGTAAATAAGACTGGAAAATTCCAGCTCTCAATTCAATTTTCAAAATGTTACAAATGACTGACTAGAAATAAAAGCATAGAAAGCAGGGAAACTGAGAACAAAAATCACATTTTAACCTTAACTATACCTTTTATAAATTCTATCATTAAACTAACCCTCATTAAATGATTAATTAAACTATAAGTTTAAGAACAATGCATCTCATTTCCTAAATTTCCGTATTAAATATTGAAGTATATTGTTTGCGTGCCAGACCGTAATGCTCTCATACTGAAAAAGATGTAGGAGGTGGAAGGTTTTAACATTATTGTGTAGTGCCTCACTGATTTTTCCCATAAAAATATTTGACTTAACAGTGTAGGTATTCATACAGTAAATTAAATCCTAAAATTGCAAGGAATAATACTGCTTTAATTGCCTGACAGGACTGGGATTATTTCTCACATTCCCTCCCGCACAGCTGAATATAACCTTCCTAAAGAGGAAATATATTCACTGCCGAACAGAGTGAACTGCGTTAATATATTGAACTGTAGGAAGCCCCTAAATAATGTGGCATAAAGTATTAGCATTTTTTACCCCTTTGAAGATCAAAGATGGGGGGTGTTAGTTGTTTGGTGTTAGATTCATAGGCTGTACCTAGGTGAATGCCGAGCTGATATTGCAGGGCTAAGTCTTACTGGAGTATAAATCTTAGAATGAAAAGAAAGGCACAGGGGCAGGGACTTTTTGGTGCATGTGTCCTTGTTCTGACATACCACATCCTGTGAGGCAGTTCCCAGGTGCAGCTTGCCTTTTACAACTTTGTAGCTGAAATGGGAAGTTTCTGCTTCCATTAGTAGAGGTGTTGATGAAGCTCTGAAGAAAGAGAGCTCCAGAGGAGGTCCTCATGCTCTGGCACAAAATAGGTGTCTGGGAGGTCTGAGTTTGGTACCCCTTCGATGTTCAGGCATAATTCTTTGTGCTGTTGAAGGCATCAGCTGCGTTTAGATCTACAGCAACTGGCTCTGAAAACTCTCTATGAGATTCAGCTTCTGGAAAGAAAGTCTTTACCATGGGTGCAGAGAAAGGTGAACTGATTACAAAAGCTGAGCAAATAATCTTAATCATGTGGACGAAGTGCCCCACAAAAGCAGAAGTACTGTTTCTGGATGCAAGCTAAGGTACCAGTGTGATTCAGTGAAGCTCACCATAGATGCTGTGATAGTACTGGGATTTCTGTTCTGTGATCTTGATGCAGAGCAGTGGTGAGATTCTCAACAGTGCCAATGTGAGTGGTATGAGCCATGGCAGGAGGGATGCTGCGCCAGGTGCTCCGAGTATCAAAACCTCAACTCTGACATTGCCTCTCTCAAAAGATAGGATCAAGACATTTAATACGGAAAGTGTGTCTGTCCCTGTGTAATTGTAGGCATTTTTCCAGAAGAAATTAAACTCTGGAAATACCTGATAGCTAGGCATGGAAGGCTCAGTAAGGATATGTAAGCAAAAAATTAAGGCACAACCCCAGGGGCTTCCCACGACATGAGGGATTTTCCAATTAATATGGAAGCTCTTCTGACCTGGAACTTGCAACGCCAAGGTGGAGTACAGCCCTTGGAGGGATGGCAGCTTCCTCACTCAAGAGAAGTGCTCCAGTGAGTAATGTGGATACCCAAGTAAGGTATCCCAGGGTTGGCATATCCCCAGTGATAATGTAATGTATCCCCAGGGCTGGCAAAATCATTAAGGTCCACCTGTGTATGTCTTCCATCGAAGTTTATTGTGGGGGAGTAGAGTACTTGTTTGTTTCTGTATTTCTTCCCTGCCTGTCATATAGCACATAATCAGCCCAGTGAAAAAAGAAAATCTTAATGAAATAGTTCTAAAAAGCCAATACTTAATTGCCTCTCTACATGTGACTTTATTCCAGACAGGTGTCAACTATTCATTGTAGAAAGTAGTCCTGACCTTCTGAAATCAGAAAAGGCAGCTTTCGTCCACTGTTTCTTCCTCCCTCTGCTCCCTTTGATTGTTATGAGCAAATAGTCATCTTAGAGAACACCTGTGCTCTGCAGGTGCCTGGAGCTTCCCCGTGGTACCTAAGCCTTTGAGGGGCCGTAGCATCTCTGCCAGCATCCTCAGAACAGATTGCCCCGGTAATTGACACAGAAACATGGACTGCTGCATGGGGCGAGATGATACGGGGAGTAGATGGAGTAAGACCTTTTTTTCTTAGGGCTGTAACAAGCTGCTGATCAAAGAATCGAATTCTAGTGAACAACCCACCGGGCTTACTAGGAAAAGTTTGTGGATTCAGTGTTAAGGAACACTAAAATCTATAACTATATATGGTATGTTTGCTAAGAAGACGGTATCTCAGAGGGAAAAAATTGGACTATTCGGGAAGTCCAATAGCTTAACCCTAAATAGAAAGAATCTCTTCTCCTCCCTGTTATATTCTCTGCACTGTCATTTGATCTCATTAACTCCAATAATTTTCAAAAAAGGCCTCTGGGTCATATTTACAAATGTGTTCTTCACCTTGGCTTCCTAGTGAGTGTTGGGTAACCTGTTGCAGAGTAAAAAGCGATGAGGGGCAGCCAGCCCTGCTCCTGCGTTTTGCCTGGGAACCAGGTATCACGTATGTGATTGCTGTTTTGTGTCCCTTAGCCACCAAAAACCTGTGATGGAAAAACTCGTACAGTCAGAAAAGTCAGTGACCTTTCAGCCTGTGTTTAGGCAACCGAATCCAGCCCCTAGCCAGTGCAGTCCAGACAGTGTGGTTCAGCCACTTAGGCACCTTCTTCAGGGGAGCCAAAAATCAGTCTGGTTACCCTCAACCATAATGGCTACTTAGAAACTTGGCCCACTGGTAGATACTTGCATGTAGAGGAGTACATTTAGATGTCTTAATTTCAACCTGAATTCCTCCAATGAATTCTTTAGGGAACAGATTATGATGCATATTTAAAACCTAAAGGTTTTGTTTCCGTTTTGGTACTTGTCCTCAAAGTTAACCCCTTCAGGGGGGGAAAGTGTGGTGGTGGGTCTTAAATATTTTACCAAAGACCACCCAGGAAAGATTGTGACAGCAGAAAACTGAAGCCAAATGACCCATGCTTCAGCTATCAACCCGATGACGGAACTTCCTGAGCATATCACAGTCCACTATGGGATAAATAGTCCTCTTTCTACCATTCCTTGAAAAAAACCACCTACATATATATGAAACACAGAAGCAGAGAAGGGCAACCTGTGTGGCACTTCAGACTGTAGTAAACATCCTCCTCTTTCTTCGGCAAGTGTGGCTGACTTGACTGTTTCCAGCAAGAGGGGTTGACTTAATTTGAAGAAACTTTCTGTGCATTACAAGCATCCACACATAAGCCAGAGAAAAGCCAGGGAAAATGTAATTTTGTTTTACACATACATACAGGGAAATCCAGGTGCATTCAAGCTGGACTTCAAACCTTTGGCAACTCCTTGCCTAATTTCAGTTCAAGTCTTCACTTGTTACGGGATTTTTGCGTGAGTGGACACTGCTCATCAGTGTCATGAATACGATTGAATTCAGGCCAACCGCTGCACTTTGAATTAACATTCAAGTTCTTCACCTCCCCTGAGAACTCAACCATAAATTCTCAATTAAGGCCTGGCTGAGGCTCAGTGAAGCATGAGTGGAGATTTTCTTATGTAAATAAGATAGCAGTCAACTCATTTAGCAAAACTTCAACAGTAATTGAGCAGCAACTAGCTCATATTGCATCTTTCACCTCATCTTGTACTTGATTAAATTGACAAGGGCTTGGCTGCATTCCCCCTTTATTTTATCAAGTCCTTACTTGTCTGGTATCATTTGAGGCCTGACAATTGTTTGTGATGGAAACCTGTGTCAAACTAATTGTATGTTTTTATCTAGATCCTTATTGGACAGCTGAGGTTTTTATTTGCACTAGGTAATGAAGGCTCTGATCCAAAGACAGCATTTTGCAGAAATAGATTAATACCTGTTTTAAGATGCTGTCATGATATTAAGAAGGATGCTACCAGCCACTGTGGTTTTTTTTTTGTGGTGGTTGTTTTTCCAGACAGGTATTCGTGTTTTCTTTGGAGTATTGAGTCAGATGTCCAATTAGTGCAAATTATCATTGCACCACTGATGTATATCTACTACAGAATGTATGTCAATTTCTATGTCCTGTCTGTCCTACAGATTTTCATGAAGAACACTAGTAGGGTGTTGTGTAAAAGCAGTTAAACTCTGTGTGTGTGTGTTTGTGCTCATGCATGTGTTTTCACTGCATAATATTGTGCACCTGTATAAAAGAGACTTTTGCAAAGGAAAAAAAGTTACATTTGTGACACAGGACTATACATACCACATTCTGATACTCAAACTCATTACAAAAGTTGCAAAATCTCCAAGGGGTGTCTGTGCATTGCTATAGTCCAGTCTGGGTTTCATGTTAATGCTTTGAAACAACTCATGAAACTGATACTGAGGGAGAGCTAGAAAAAGGGCTAGGAAGACAAGAAAAGAGCAAAGGTTTCCTAGCTTAAATAGCTAAAAAAATCTAAACAATAGTTTGAGCTTATGCAAATGCAGTGTCTCTTTTAGTGCATTCATCCAGTTTTAAAAGTACCTAAATGTTACGCCCTCTGAAATAATTTGTAATGGAAAGTGTAGTAGGCTTCAACAGCTGGACTAAATTATTCAGTTCAAAAGTATGTGTGTGTGAGAGCGAGAAATAATGTAACGCTATTTATATACCACAGCAAAGGCATTGAGCACCCAAGTTATCTAAACCACATAGGCCGGCAAACACCATTCTTATACTTAAAAAATATGTCTGACCGTGACCCTGGAGAGATTTAAGGATCTACTTACATTATTTCTTTAGATAGTCATATTGCAACCACACACAACTCTACCAGTTTGCAAAAAACTGAGGAAGTAAAAGAGTATTTACCAAATTAAAGTCTATATCAAGAATTATATTATTTGAAGATATTCCTGCAAGAGAGTTCTCTGAAAATTTTGAACATTTTTTTTCCACCAAATTGGTAATTAGTAAGTCCTCCATGTGGTGAGACACTGGCCTCCTCTAATCCTTTGCTATCTATCACAGCTTTTGGACTCAGCAATGCTAGATGTGGCATATGAATTAAAATACATCTCTTCTCTCACTACAGATGGATAACAAATTTAAATCAGATTACATCAAGAATGGAAACATAATCTATAATTAGGTTTGGATGACACCTCCTCTTGTAAGAATATTTCCCATGTTTTCAGTTACTGATAGAAATGTTTTTAAATTTGACTGTTTAAGATGACATTTTCTATACTGCTGTGTGCTTCTGGTTGCTTTTTACAATTATAACCAACTTTATTCAGCTGTTTCCAAGAATGAAACAAGAAAAAAAAAGAAGTTGGTTTTATCCATATTAAAACTCCCCTAACATTTAAGAAGATCCAGTGTCTTTACAGCGTGGGGCAAGAATTAGTGACTTGGCAAGGAAGTAGGCTATTAAATCAGCCCTTTTACTGTCCTCATAATCACCTTGCTAAGGAACAATATCAGTCAGCAAATCCTTGTTGATGGTTCACATCCAGCTCCTCTGTATTCTGCCTATTCAGAGGAAGGGCTGGAAGGAAGAAGCTGTTTTTCCCATGCAATTTTTGAGAGCATGAAGTCTCTCTCTCTCATCCCACCAATATGGTTCCCTGCACATATCAGGATCAGCGATGTGAATGCAAAGAGGGAGGAGAGCTGAAGAAGGAGGATAACATTAAGCAAGGAGACTGTGTGGAGAAGGGCAGTAGCAGGAGCTGTATGAGGCAAAATAACTGTGACAAGAGAATTGGTGAAGTAGAGTTATAGTTTGGAGCTGACCGAGAAAGAGTATTGCAGAATGACATAGGGATGATCTGGACTAGGAATCAATGAGGTGGCAAGATCAGGACAATCTGCATAAGCATGAAAACAGGAGCAGGTCAATAATGACAAATTAGTCTGATTTACTGTGACCTCCCTGTCAAAAACAAGACTAAAGGGTTGGAAGGTAGAACCCTAGATGAAGGACAACAAACTGGGAGTGAGTGCCAAGGTGAAAAGTGAAAGAACTCAGACACAGTAGCTGAGAGAAGAAGATTGGGTGTGATGACCAGAGAGGGGCAGGGTAAGGGTAGTGGGAGCACATAGCGAGATAGGTAGGGGGACTTGGGCAGGAAACCCACCAAGGAAAATGGAGCAGCAGCTGACTGAAGAGATATCTGACTTAGTTGAGACTTGCAGTGGTGTCAGCTAGGACTGGGAGAAGGAGCAGTTCACTCTGAAGGCAAAAACAGAGAGTTCATGACCAAGGAAAACCTGTCTGGTCCACAGTACCACACAGCTTCTTTTGGTGCTGAGCAGCGCGGGAGAAGATAATGAACTATTGCTACCAATCTCTTTCCAAATGTAAGAGCCAAAGGTGTCCCTTTTGTGGTAGACTTGTGGCAAATCAATGTTATGCCAAACTGTGGAGTAACTGTTTGTTGGTCTAGTGGTAGTGTAGGTAAATCTTTACACGCAGACATAAACACTGCAGGGATATTATCTGTTTCAAAATCAAGACCCAGAAATTACGGTTTTTCAGAATTAAATCTTTTAAAACTCTGGTGGTTTCTTTTAAAGCCCTTTTCATAGACGGACAAAAGATTCAATATTATCATAACTGCAGGTTGAAGACAAGCCCTCCAATTTGATTAATTGTTGACCTCTGTTTGAAATATTGCCATGTATATTTATTCTGTTCCAGGACTGCACCTTTACTGTGGCTGAAACTGAAGACTAACTTTTTCCAGAACTGAGTGTTGGCTAAAGTAAATATTTTACTAACAGCTTTTTTTAAACATATAAAATCTTGCCAGATAGATAATATCTTTACAAACCTTTACAGCATAAAAAGAGAATTGTTCTTTGTATATTTTTTTTTTTGTCAGGGAGAGAAAATTTATACAACTAGTTCATTGAACTTGATGAACTCTTCCAACATTGTTGCACAGAAATATATTTTGTTGCTTAGTATCCAGGATCCTTAAAGGGGACAGACAATGGTCTCCAGTATATGGCCTTGTATAAATGAATTCCTATGCTACTGTGAGCTATAGAAGTTGTGCTTTGCTCTTATGCTTACCCTAGGGAATATAGTATGAGGGAACAAAAGAGCTAGAGCATAGCAGGCCTCATAGCTTTCTGATTATTTGTGCTTCAGGGGCTGTAGGAAAGACAGAATAAATTATTAGAAGCCCTTAGGCATGCCAGCCTCTATAAGTATGTCAGCACATGCTGGAGGAGGCCATGTGGCTGTACTGTCAGATATGTTGCCCTCAGCTGACCCATGGGGTGGTCATTCTGTTCTTAATTTCCACCTCCTGAAAAATCTATTCCTAAAAGGAAAAATCAAGCAGTGAAATCACTGCAGAGTTCCCAATGCCACCAGTTATGCCAACAGCTCTTAAAAAAATATTTTAAACAATCAATTTTTGACTCATTCCATGCCACTGTTTATTTCTTTACTGCGATCCATGGAGTACATTTAATGGACAAGGAACTGGACACCAGGTCTCCTCCTGCAAATACTGTAACCCGTCAGCTTTAGACTCAGTTTACCTGCTTTTTCGTTCACTCTTTAAATGATTGCTGTAATGATACAATTGTTCTAGCACAAAGGATTGAGAGAACGATCCTCCATCCAGACTGCTCTCAGATTCAGTTCAATCTTTTTGAAGATGTGACTTCGAGTCCCATGAGACAGACACGAGCAGGTCAAGATGAGCGTTTATGGGCTATGCTAGATGAGTGCTTGAAACACTGGAGTGCTGAAATCTCTAGTTCAGAGAAAAGGAGGCTGAAGGGCGACCTGATTGCTCTCTACAGCTTCTTGAGGAGGGAAAGTGGAGCAGGAGGTGCTGAGCTCTTCTCCCTGGTATCCAGTGACAGGACACATGGGAATGGTTCAAAGCTCTGCCAGGGGAGATTCAGACTTGACATTAGGAAACATTTCTTTACTGAGAAGGTGGTCAAACACTGGAACAGGCTTCCTAGGAAGGTTGTCAATGCCCCGTGCTTGTCAAAAGGGAGGATACCGAGCCAACTGAGAGCCTATGGGTCAAGATTACAGGGAAATCGGGAGCAGGGGACGTTACAGTGGGGGTATGCTACAGGCCACCAGACCAGGAAGACCAAGTGGATGAAGCCCTCTATAGACAGATAAGGGCGGCATCACGTTCACAGACCTTGGTTCTCATGGGTGACTTCAACCACCCTGACATCAGTTGGAAGGATAACACAGCCAGGCACAGGCAGTCCAGGAGGTTCCTGGATTGCATTGAGGACAACTTCCTTCTCCAAGTGGTTGAGGAGCCGACGAGGAGAGGAGCCATGCTGGACCTTGTTCTTACCAACAAGGAGGGGCTGGTTGACAGGGTCAAACTCAAGGGTAGCCTGGGCTGCAGTGACCACGAAATGGTTGAGTTTGAAATCCTCAAGGCAATGAAGAAGGTGCGCAGCAGGCTGACGACCCTGGACTTCAGGAGAGCCGACTTTGGCCTCTTGAAGAATCTGCTTGGTATGGTGCCGTGGGATGAAGCGCTGGAAGGAAGAGGGGTCCAAGAAAGTTGGTTAATATTCAAGGACCACCTCCTCCAAGCACAGCAGCAATGCATTCCTACAAAGAGGAAGGCAGGCAGAAAAGCCAGGAGGCCTGCGTGGATGAACAAGGAGCTCCTGGAACTGACCAAAGGAAAAAAGGAGGCCTACAGGGAGTGGAGACAGGGGCGGGTAGCCTGGGAGGATTACAGAGGAATTGTTCGAGCAGCTAGAGAGCGGGTTAAACAAGCTAAAGCCCAGCTAGAACTAAATCTGGCCAGGGACATTAAGACAAACAAAAAATCCTTCTATAGGTATATCAGCGAGAAAAGAAAGACTAGGGAAAATGTAGGCCCTCTCCGGAAGGATACGCAAGAACTGGTCACCCGGGACAGCGACAGAGCTGAGGTACTCAGTGACTTTTTTGCCTCAGTCTTCACAAACAAGGACAGCAGCCGCACTGCCCAAGACGCAGATTGCAAAGGAGAGGATTGGGAAAACGGAGCACCGCCCACTGTAGATGAAGATAAAGTGAGAGACCACCTGAGGAACCTGAAGGTGCACAAGTCCATGGGACCTGATGAGATACATCCGCGGGTCCTGAGGGAACTGGCAGATCAAGTCGCGAAGCCACTAGCCATCATATTTGAGAAGTCGTGGCAGTCTGGCGAGGTTCCTGCCGACTGGAAAAGGGGAAACATAACCCCTATTTTCAAAAAGGGAAACAAGGAAGACCCAGGGAACTACAGGCCAGTCAGTCTCACCTCTATGCCTGGCAAGATCATGAAGCAGATCCTCCTGGAAACTCTGCTGAGGCACACAGAAAACAAGGAGGTGATTGGTGAGAGCCAACATGGCTTCACCAAGGGCAAGTCATGCCTGACAAATTTGGTGGCCTTCTATGAAGGGGTTACAGTGGCAGTGGACAAGGGAAGATCTGCTGATGTCATCTACCTGGACTTGTGCAAAGCGTTTGACACTGTCCCACACGATATCCTGGTCTCTAAATTGAAGAGACATGGATTCGATAAATGGACCACTCGGTGGATAAAGAACTGGCTGGATGGCCGCACTCAAAGGGTTGCGGTCAACGGCTCGGTGTCCAAGTGGAGAGCAGTGACGAGTGGCGTTCCTCAGGGGTCGGTACTGGGACCCGTACTGTTCAACATCTTTGTTAGCGACATGGACAGTGGGGTAGAGTGCACCCTCAGCAAGTTTGCTGATGATACCAAGCTGTTTGGCGAGGCGGACACGCTGGAGGGGAGGGATACCATCCAGAGGGACCTGGACAGGCTGGAGAGGTGGGCCCAAGCCAACCTCATGCAGTTCAACAAGGCCAAGTGCAAGGTCCTACATCTGGGTCGGGTCAATCCCAAGCACAAATACAGGCTCGGCAGAGAATGGCTGGAGAGCAGCCCTGTGGAGAAGGACCTGGGGGTGATGATTGATGAGAAGCTCGACATGAGCAAGCAGTGTGCGATCGCAGCCCAGAAGGCCAACCGTATCCTGGGCTGCATCAAAAGAAGTGTGGCCAGCAGGTCAAGGGAGGTGATTCTGCCCCTCTACTCCGCTCTCGTGAGACCCCACCTGGAGTACTGCATCCAGCTGTGGAGTCCCCAACATAAGAAGGACATGGACCTGCTGGAGCGCGTCCAGAGGAGAGCCACAAGAATGATCAGAGGGCTGGAGCACCTCTGCTATGAGGAGAGGCTGAGAGAGTTGGGGCTGTTCAGCCTGGAGAAGAGAAGGCTCCGGGGAGATCTTATTGCGGCCTTCCAGTACCTAAAGGGGGCCTACAGGAGAGCTGGGGAAGGACTTTTTACACGGGCATGTAGTGATAGGACGAGGGGGAATGGCTTTAAGCTGGAAGAGGGCAGGTTTAGATTAAACATCAGGAAGAAGTTTTTCACTTTAAGGGTGGTGAGGCACTGGAACAGGTTGCCCAGAGAGGTTGTTGAAGCCCCGTCCCTGGAGGTGTTCAAGGCCAGGCTGGACGTGGCCTTGGGCAACCTGGTCTAGTGAGAGGTATCCCTGCCTGTGGCAGGGGGGTTGGAACTCGATGATCTTCAAGGTCCCTTCCAACCTAAACCATTCTATGATTCTATGATTCTAAAATTTAGGAGACATTTGAACAATGCCCTTAAAAATATGCTTTAACTTTTTATTAGACTTGAAGTGGTCAGGTAGTTGGACTAGATGATCATTGTATGTCCTTTCCAACTGGAACTATTCCATTTATTCTATTCTATTCTATTCTATTCTATTCTATTCTATTCTATTCTATTCTATTCTATTCTATTCTGTTCTGTTCTAAAGGGTCATGGTCATGCCAACAGCATTATTTACTTCTTTTTTTTTTGCAGTCCCTCTATTTTCTGCAGGAGTCTCCATTATGTATACTTGGAGAAAGACTTTTGGTAAGGTAAGGAACGACAGTTAGAGGTAGCCCAACACCTGCCAGGATTTATTTAGGTGGTTAGCTGCTCCAGACTGTCAAGGTATCCACAGAATTTCAGGGCATTGTTAGGCTCTGTACGTTTCAGTTGTTTCTGTACATAGAAGACAGATGAGAAGTTCTGAAGATTTGGGATTTAGTTGCCTGATGTTGCACTTACACCTTTGTGTTCTTTTGCTGAAAAGAGCTGCCTTACTGAAAATTGCAAGATCTTTGGCAGAGTGATCTCACTTGAGTAGCATATTCTGGCTAAGTCTACACTCATATTTCAGATTAGCCCATATATCATCTATTATTAGCTCCAGGACCAGGAACTACATCTTCCTTTCTGTGTCATCACTTGGCAGCTGCCCCAAAGCCATCCTGAATGGATGGCAGGCAATGTACAGCTGAAACACACCCAAATTGTTTCCACCACGTAAAGACAAACCTTTGGTGTGCAGATTCAATTCTCTTTACAAGATGGTTTCCACATGTGCCTATTTGGATGCAGGATGAATTCCTTGGGCTTCCTACAAAAAGAGAAGATAAACCCACTGGGAAGTGAAACTGGACTGAACAGTGAGCAGTAGGTTTCCTATTAAGGTATTCAGCAGATCCTTCTGGGTCCTGTTCTGCTTGGATGGTGTGTGTGGCTGTATGCATGTTCTTAAGGGCAGATGATGCTAAGGTCAGAATTGCCCATGGATATAAAAACAGATCAGATCCTTTTCTCCTGTCCCTGTTGTATGAATTTAAAGCTACACACCACCGCGTCCCCCCAACAAAAAAAAACAAACCAACCCAACACCGAAACACAGAAAACTGAGTGCTCTGACTAGCTATGCTGCTTGTGGGGCTTATACAAATGGACCATGGTATACAGGTTGCTCATGCACTTGCCAAAAGAAGTCCAAGTCATGAACAAAAGACATTGACCTCTGATGTAGGTAAGAACTGATTTAATATTTTTCTGCCATATGTATCCATATGAGATGGGTTAAGCATCACTTTTTAAAGGGCAAGGGCTGGAGGGCGGGGGGAGGGAATTGCAGCAGACTGGCTCAAACTGAAAATCCCGAGTTCAAGATAAAGCCAACTGAGACTAAACGGAGAGACACATGGATAAAAAGAACATGGTATTATTAATGCTTATCACTCTTTAGGTCCATACAGTTCAATGACAGTTTCAAAAGGATGTACTGATAAAGGATTTCCTGGTAGTTTGACACAGTATGTGGTGGTTCCAGTAAGCCTCTTGCTGAACAAAGAGCACCGGGGAACTTCTGAAGCCTGAATGGATGACTGACAGTACTGAGCCTGAGAGGGAAGCACTTTATCCAGGCTTTTGTCATTTTTTTCAACTGCACTAATACTCGAGCTGCCGTCTAAGCAATTGCCTTGTTAGTAAGAGCATGAAGCAAAGTCCTAATTGTTTGCAAAGTTTGTGATGTTTTCTTCCCAGGTCTTGGGATGCCCCGAAACCTGTTTTCAACATTATTGGAAATTGAGCAAAGACAGCTGTGTTTTTTGGGCTGGATTCAATACACGTGTGGGATCTGGAGATTCTCCATCCCTCTCCTGGTGCCCACCACTCAGCCAAAAAGTATGGTGATGTTCAGAATCCAAAAAAAATAAAGCAGCTACCAGCTAGAAATTTTGCAAATGGGATTTTTCTGCTTGCACTGGATCAAGCTAAAATCTGTGGCACTTGAAGTCCAGAGAGCAATGCAGCAGATCAGGTCTCTCTGGCTTTGCCAAGTCTTATGTAAATGAGGCTACATATCCCTTTTCTCTGGCAGTCTCCCCTGAGCTTGTGTCTTCCTTCCCCTGCAGCTGGAGTCTCCCTGCAGAAAACAACCTCACAGCGCTGAGAAGTGCTGATGCAGTGTGATTTGGGAGACGAAAAGATAACTTGACATGAAAAATTTCTGATTGCCTCAGGGGAGCTGAAGGAGGATAGGAATGTTCCCTCCACGGGAGGCTTGGACATCCTAGCGAAAGACAGAAAGAAAGGAAGGGAGGATAATTAAAATAGTTTCTCTGCAGATTCACTGAATCATGACAATTCAGAACTAGAGACACTGTAGGAGGGACAAGAAGATTTACTGGATCAAGGAGCTGCTTATAAAGGAGGAACAAATTAAGAATATTTAGCATGAAAATTAACACTGGAAGCTAAGCTTAATACTGACCCAGATACAGATAGAAAGCTACTCCCTGAGTAAAATAAAATCATTATTGGCAGGATGAGACCCTTTAATTCTAGTCATCTACTTATAGTTAATGAGTAACGATACTTGAAGAGCAAGCAGGAGGGGCAGAAGCAGGACATAATCAGGTATAAACATACTAAGCAGGAAAAGAAGTGTAGGTCATGCAGTATTACCACAGGCAGACAGAAAAGCAGCATGGCCAGACCAACAGAAGCCCTATGGGTGCAGTAAGAACCGCAAGCAAGCCTGATGTACTGGCTTAGGCTCAGAGGTACAGTGATGTGGTCAGGCAACTTTTGGACCATGTTTGCCTGCTCAGGAGCATCAATTGAGTGATTCAGGACCTGGAAAAACTCTCTTATGGAGACATACCCTTTTCTCCTTCTGCACAAACCATGGTGGAATCTGGCTTTTCCTAGTACACTCTTTGATCACAACTCATTGCTGTGCAATCACAAATATTGTAATGAGGCATATGGCAAGCCAGAAATCAAATTTGAGAGACAATTACTTATTTTTCCCAGTATAACCCGTCACACCACCATAGCTGTATGATTGCAATACATGATATGCTTGCCAAAAAAAAGCCCACCCACAACCCAGGAATGATGAACATACAAGGAGAGCATGACAAGTGCCTTTGGGAGGTTGGTAGGGCCCTGTGTGTTCCTAGCTGCCATAACTAGTGTAATGCCCTTGACAGACCCCCTGTCACCTGTCTCGTCACCATGTCATGGGTAATGGATGTTACCCTGCCTGTTATACTGAAATAAGCCCACACGTGTGCTAATTGAATGGTGATTCTCATCACCAGTCTGCACTGTATTTATGGAAAAATTACCTCTGAAAAATGTGCAGCCCCAGGAACTATGGCAAATACATCCTTTGAAGCTGATCGAAGATAATCATCTTGGATCAGCGGTGAATTTGAAAACAGCACAGATAGGAATCAACCTATTCTATAATGCTTTAAGCGAATTTCTTTCATTACAATCAATCCTGGTTACAGTTTCTCGAACTTTGAACAAGCTAAATGTTGTCTTTACTATTACTGTGTCTTCAAATGTATTGGATGAGCTGTCTGGCACCCAAACATTGCCCACTACTTGCTTTCACACACTTAAGATTTCCAGTCCCACCTGTTAAAACACTATTTGTCTGTCAAAAAAAATGCAAGTAATCACTGCTTCAGACTAGTGGTCAAAGGATCAAATGTTTTAAGCCTTCAAGCGCCTAAAGTTTTGCTTGACCTGCAAATTCTCTATATGTCTGCATTGCCTTTTCTGTCATAAGTAGATCTAGCAGCTTTAGCTGGCTCAGATGTCAGTCACAGGGAGTTCACTGTGGGCTGCAACACCTCCCACCGCACTTTAAGAAAAAAGGTAAATGCTCACAGTTTTCTCAGTGTGTTCTGAGGTCTCAGCTACCACCAGCTAAGTTAGCTATTTTAAAGCTAACTTAGGTAAAACTACATGGTTCTGCAGTGATGAAATACCCTCTGCCATTTCCTATTAAAAAATGCATGACCCCCTTTCTTCATTACACGGAGCTTTATCATATACTAGATGTTACTTCCACTCTAATAACACCCAAAGGGTTGAACATATTTATATGTACATATACATGTTTCTAGTAGCTCTGAATTTTCTTGTAGCTTTCCCTCTTTAAGTAAGTCTGTGGTAATTCAGCTGTGAAATTAAAGAAACATGGGACCCTGTAGTGAGCTCTACTTTCTTCTTCCCCTTGTGAAGTAATCTTAATAACGTTAAGTTCACAGCTGTCTATATTAAATAGGAAATGTGAAATGCCATAGCTTAAGATAAAGCGCCAAGCTTCTGTAGCCGGTGGCTGGAACAGTTCATTTTCTCTTGAATTAATCCAGGGAAGTACCAGCAACATGTCAGTGAAATGCCCTACACTGTTCTTGGTAAATAGGAGAAGTCTGGTAGCGTTGCCTCTGTTTGTGATAGCTGTGTTTTCTTTGAGTTTTGTACTAAAACATCATGGAAAATCTTAACAAATGCTCCTAGATTCATCCCACCTAATTTCAGGCATTTAAATTAGAAGCCTCTGTGTAGTAGTCTAAGTGAAAAGCTAAGCACCCCAACAGAGTAAATTAGCCCCTATAAGATCTGAAGGAACCTCCACTAAGGCTGGAATTATCCTACCTTTTCTGGGTTTCTAATGGAAGCGCCTCATTAGCTGTTAAGCTAAACGGGGAAAAAAATCATGCCTGAACATTTACATTTGCATGACTTTTGAATATTGACTCCCCATCATTTGACAGGCTTCACGGATCAGTTTGACCGATTTTGAAGTTCAATAGTACATGACCTATTCACAGTCTGCAAAACTCAGATCCCTTTCTAGATTACAGAGCAGGTAAAACAACATGGGTTGGCCCCTAGAAATCTAGGCAGTGTTATAACACAAACCTGAGGGATTACGTTAGCTGTTAACGGGCTCCTGGCTGTCTAAGCAGATGCAGTTTTATGCAAAGGCTGTTGTGAGTGAGGGTTAAGTGGGACTGGTGTGGATCGTGCATCTTCTACCAGGTTCCTGCTGTTTCGGTCTTGGCCCAGATTCCTCTCATTTATGTTTTTTGCTGCTAAGTACTTGCAAATGCTATGTGACCCGAGTTCCAGCTATAAGTAATGGAGAAAGAGAGAATCACCCCCTTAGCTATATGTAGTCTTGTCCTGGCTACCTAATTTAGAAAAGGAGATAAACCTCTCTCTGTGGTACCCTCTTCTTCCACTGACTTTGGACAAAATACCTAACTTTTAGGTAGGTATTAGGTAAAACAGAATTGTGCTGAGTGATATTAGGTTGTCACTTTGTGAGTGCCTCATGTAACAGGGGTGAGATTCAGCTCATGGATGAAGATACTTAAATTTAGATGTCTACTATACAGACATAGCTACTACAGCTCCATTAGTGCAGCTGCTATTGGGTGCATACATTTAAGCAACTTACCTAGACTCTTCAATAGCTCAGGCACCCAATGCAATTCATATTGCTTCAAAATAAGCATCTAGGATGATTCAGATTAGTTGCTCATTTGAACTGCCTACTTCTTGCTACTGACTCTAAAGCATAACTCACTCATACTTAGATATTTAGCTCTTCAATACCAAAAGTTAAGTGAGATAAATCCTACTTTCTGGTTTTGGGCCCGCGTTATTCCATCTATAACATGCAGCTACTGTTGCTTACTCATATAGCATCTCAGAAACAGGGATAAAATTGTGCCCTGCTCTTATAGATCTGACTTACATCCTAGCCTTACTATGTCGCATTGCCACCGTTCCTGATTGAACTTACCTAGTGCAGACAGTACGTGAGAGTTTGTGTCAATCATGTAGTGTCTTCCACTTGCACTGAAGAGGAAAAGCACTTAAAAATTTTGTTTAATATCAATTAATCACTGAGGAGACAGCAAGGAAAGTGGGTGATGCTAATGAGTTTATTAATCCAGAAAACATTGAAGGTTAAAAAGAGGATGCACGTTTAACTAGTTCACTAGTTAAGGCATTAATATAAAACATAATGAAATTGTAGGACTATCTGACTCATGTGGAGACTCTAATAGTTTGGGGCAGGTCATATCCCCTTATACGCTGTATAGCAATGCATCTTGAAAGTAATGAAGTGCTATGTCTTTATGAGACTTTTCATGGACAATGAGGCTAATTGGAAAAGAGGGTATTAAAATAACGACTTTATATTCATGTCGGTAAACTATGAAGGAGAATTAGAAAACTTGAGCGGTATTGCTTTGTTCAGCAAAGTTTCTTACTTTTTTACCTTAATACCTAATAAAGTTCTGAGTGATGCTGCTTAATACTCTGGATTTAGAAAATATTTTTGTATATATTAGAAATCTTTGCGTTTTTTCTATCAGACCTTCAAGGAAATTCTTCCTACTCCTTTGTACTTTATTTCTTTGAGCAGAACAGAATAGAGACTAAACATTTTTATGTTGATTTAGTCAAGTACAATACCATTGCTGGCATTAAAATTTATGGATATTTTACTCAAATAATTATGGATTATCTACTATAACCTACCAAATTATTGGACAAAATGTTTTGATATGTGATATGTGAGAGGTAAGATTGGACTGTTGGACATACAATCAGTTTTTAATTATTAATGGAGGTTTCTGCTCTTTCTCCCTTATTTCTCTCTAGGGAAAATGCAAGATAATGTCTCTGAAGTCCTTATTTACTTTACAGTCTATCCAGCTGGCATTGGGACCCATCAGCTGTAAACTGATTTTATACCAGCTGGTGATATTATGGCCTTTATTGGAAAGGCAGATTTCTTATCACTGCTTTTCTCTTAAACACAAATATCCATCACTATCTCTGTCAGTTATTGAAGGAATAGAAAAGTTTGGCTGTGAACTTTGCTATTCTTCTTGAGATGTGACACAGGTTTTAATTATTCAACCTCTTGGAAGAGGAGGAGATAAAAAAGTAACATCTTCACTGAAAACTGTAAAAAGTCAAATCTGAAAATAAAGCTACCATTACATTAGTGTGCAAACTGCAAGCAAAGGCAAGTCAAGTCTAAGAACTCGAGAGACAAAAAATAAAACTGCAGGCAATATTTTAGCTGCTCAAACTGTACAATCTGTAGAAAAGGCTGACTGTGATTTGAAGAATACCTTTACAGATGCAAAGATTCACTAAATTTCACTGGAGTTTTTAAGGATCTTGTTTGTTTCTATTTTTACTTGTCTAAAAAAGTAAACACAAGTGCCCCTAGGATATGGCAGAAATGGAAGAATAAAACAAACCAAAAAAAGAAAATAAGAAAATGGCAGCTATGATTATTAGAGTCATGGGAAAGTGATTTGTACAAAGCAGTGTAATTTTTGGCTATTCGCGTTTCAATAGAAGACAAATAAAAGATATGATGGATAGCGAAGAGGGGAATGTGGGATGTGTCATACAGTTTTAAGGCAAGTTTTATAGTGAGAAGAAGAAAGTGGTTTATTAGTCAAGTAATTAATCTGTGCAAGTCATTGTCACAAGGTATAATGAAGCCAAGTCTTATGGAAGGATTTTAAAAAGATCAGGTTTTTCTGTGAATATTAAAAACTTCATCCTTTTATCTGACAGATTGCACAATATACAAAAACCCCTCATATCACTGATGCTGTCCATGCTGGGCACATCAAATTAGTTTAGATTTCTCTAACTTAATATCATAGGATCATAGAATCATAGAATGGTTAGAGTTGAAAGGAACCTCGAAGATCATCCAGTTCCAACCTGCTATGGGCAGGGACACCCTCCACTAGACCAGGTTGCTCAAAGTCCCATCCAGCCTGGCCTTGAACACCTCCAGGGATGCAGCCTCAAAAACTTCCCTGGACAATTTGTTCCAGTGTCTCACCATCCTCATAGTGAATTTTTTATTTTAATATCTAATCTAAATCTACCATCTTCCAGCTTAAAAAACATTACCCCTTGTCTATTACTACATGTCCTTGTAAAAAGTCCCTCTCCAGACTTCTTGTAGGCCCCCTTTAAGTACTGGAAGCCTGCTATAAGGTCTCCCCAGAGCCTTCTGCTCTCCAGGCTGAACAACCCCAACTCTCTCAGCTTGTCCTCACAGCAGAGGTGCTTCAGCCCTCTGATCATTTTTGTGGCCCTCCTCTGGACCCACTCCAACAGGTCCATGTCCTTCTTATGTTGGGCACCGCAGAGCTGGACTCAGTACTCCAGGTGGGGTCTCACCAGAATAGAGCAGAGGGGCAGAATCCCCTCCCTCGCCCTGCTGGCCACGCTGCTGGGGATGCAGCCCAGCATACAGTTGGCTTTCTGGGCTGCGAACATGCGTTGCTGGCTCATGTTGAGCTTCTCATCAATCAGCACCCCCAAGTCCTTCTCCTCAGGGCTACTCTCAATCATTTTCTACCCAGCCTGTATTTGTGCATGGGATTGCCCCAGCCCATATGTAGGACTTTGCACTTGGCCTTGTTGAACTTCATCAGGTTGGCATGGGCCCACCTCTCCAGCCTGTCCACGTCCTTCTGGGTGGCAGCCCTCCCCTCCAGCGTGTCGATTGTTCCACACAGCTTGGTGTCACTGGCAAACTTGCTGAGGGTGCACTGCATCCCAACATCCATGTTGCCAACAAAAATGTTAAACAGCACCAGTCCCAGTACTAACCCCTGAGGAACACGGCTTGTCACTATGGAAGTTCCCACACGCCTTTATGCCACCTGGCTCATTTGGCATCATTGCGGCAGTTCAGTTGCATTAGCCTGGGTGAATATACTCCTGCTATGCTCTGTTTTATCCTTGTGATCATTTTGACTGAACCTAGCCTGTTCTTTTTCAACGAGTTTAGTTCTAAATTGCCAAGAATTTAACAAGTTTTCAGCTTTTCTATTAATCAGTGTTCAGCTGTAACTAAAGACACAAATATCTGTAAACTTCTAAACAACATTATATTGGTTTATAACATGTGACATAAAACATGTCTTCTTCCCCCTCTATATTTTTTTTTGTTCCCTGTTCTTTCTTCTTCTTATCAATTCTCTTATTAGTGAATTATGCAAAATTCAATTTAAATGTTTTGCCCAGGATCTTGAAGGTCTGTGTCAGAGAAACACATGTGAAGTTACTTTTAGAGCCCATCAAGTGCCTCCAGTGGTATAGCTGAGAGGGACTCCTGGAGGTGTCTCAGGAACCCTAATCTCTCTTGAGCAAGAGTAACCCAAGACTGTTCTCCTTCAGCTTCTCAAAGGACACCAAGCCTCAAGACACTTAGGACCCTCTGTGCCATTCCTCCCTGCCTTGAGTGAGAGTGTCAAATCAATTTTCCTGTTTTTTTTAAGTGATTCAAAAAGATCCCCTTATCCTACAAAAACTTCAGACCGTGTTCTTTTCCCTCTTGGCCCACACAGCTGAAGGTCATACACATGAAATTGTTTTCTGTCTGCTATTCTTTTGCCCATATTTTTTCATATGTTTGTGTAATATTTGACACAGTGTTTCAAGTATAAAAAAATAAAATAAAATCACAGCTTTAAACTGCACATGACAAATTTGGGTTGAAATAATCAAAGCTTTCTCAAATCTATAAGCAAACTAGTCCTACAATGGAAAGTTTTGAATAAGCTTAGTAAAAGCTGATGCCTGCAGCCCTGCCTAAAATAAGTACATAGGGAAGTTGCATTGAGAAAAACAGCATGTTAATAACCATGAAATTCTGTTTAGCTTTTAAAAGAACAAATCTCCATCTCTTAGTGTGAAACCCACTGTTTGCGAAAAATCCCCATAACTTTCTCCTCTCGAGAGAGACACATGTAGAAAGATATGGATGGAGGGAATAATAATGAGGGGGCTACAAAATGAGGGTCTGAACACATAAATCTGCAGTGGAAAATAAGAAAACTGTGAGGTTATTCAAGTTTTCAAATGCCAACAACCAGTTGATGGAGGGGTAATTAAAAAAGAGTGTAAATACATCTCTTTGGTTTATAAAAGAATATTGTACAGATGAAATTCTCAAAATTACAGGTGAATAGACAGTGATTTACAGAAAGGTTTGTCTTCAGTTACATTACACTTTTTCTTAATGCTGTTAATAACAGCAGTTGCTCAATTGTTGTTCTCTTCCTTTTTTGACCAGAAGTGACTCTTACTTGAGTACTGAAAATTGCTTTCATTCTTCTGCTAAGCTTTCTAAACTTGTCTTGTTTTCTTTCACATTAACTGTATTCTTTTCGTTTTTGTCACTATCGATTATTACTTCACTCAGTATTTTTGAGGGATTTTTTTAATTAGCCTATTGAAACACCAAGGTTAAACATTAAAGTTGGCCTAACATACACAACCATGTCATGCTCACTGTTTCACATGTAACTACATGCCAATCAGGGAGCCAATTCATCCATATTCAATAAAAGATTTTTGCTCTGTGTGAGTACTGCCTATTTTGTGATAGAAAATTAAAAGGCTTCAATACCATTTTTCTTCAGAGGTATGTATGTGAAGGATCCTCTGTGTCTCTCCCAAACTGAAGTTTCATGCAGTTTAGTTACTTTCTTGCAGACGAATTTGGCTTAGTGTCTCTGAAACATGTCTCCTCCTGGGTTTTGTTAGAAAACAGATCTACCAGCATTCAAGATCATGTAGTATTGAATTTATAAGAACTCCAAACCAAATAACACTGGTTTTAATAGAAAGGAGCACCTCCCTCTCTTGTTATAACAATTCTATCCTTCTTAAATAGAAACTCCCACCTAATTTTAGCTTTTCAATTAGAAAGGGCCACTAGATTTTTGTGTGATGATTCTATCAAATTTCAACAGTAAGAATGTGCAGTTCTTCTGCCCCATGCTGCATTGGTCTTTGCACAATTCAATTTTTTCTCTTCCCTTTCATCCTTGTCACCTTGTCCTATATGCTTGTGGTACCTTAAGTTTGAGTCGGAACCACATTTTCCTTGTTCCATTTGGTTGTTGGTTCAGTGTACTCCTGACTGCTCAAGAAAACTGGTCCCAGCTCTCCAGCTGGGGTCTCCCCAGTTCTGAATGGAGAGATGGATTGTGTTATGTGGCTCACTCCTGCTTATGCTGATTTGGCTGAAAAGTGTTTTTTCCGCCATAACCTGTCATTGGGTTTCATGGTCACTTGCAAGCAACAAAAGCTTCTTAGTCTTTTTCTATAGACCTGCAACCCAAAAATTTCTTCACTATCCTATATTAGGACAGCTGACTGTTTTTGCCTGAGAACAGTATCTGTATCCCAGTAATGTAGAATTTAGCATTTTTTTCAATTCCCACTTCCAAGTTCACAGGATAATTTGCATTCCTGCCTTCCAGTTCTTCAGGCTGTCTTCACTCAATACCACCTGCAAAATTACAAAGCTCATAACAACTCATTAATGACAATACAGAATAGCAACAAACTCAATACAGGTGCTTCAGGAACACCATTAAATTCATCCTTCATTTTCAACATTGAACCATTAAAACATATCATACGTTTGGAAAACATACCTGTTTTCCAAACAGGTTTCGATCTACTGCTTACTAAATGGCTGTCTTCCATTTTTACTTCCTCTCTTTTTATGAATTACTGTGGAAGACTATCAAGGTGCATGCTCCTGAAGTTGAGGTACGGGATGTAGGACAATTTCCACATCTTCTTACTCTCTAATCAAGGAAATTAAGTTTGATTTGGTATTGTTTATTCTTATTCAGTTGATGGTTGTTAATCTTTTGATGACTGTCTTTCAGGTGAATATGATTATTTGTCTCACTTTTCCTTCCACAAATTGATTTCCTCCAAACATTGAACTGACTAGGTTGTGGAGCTGCTTGCAGTGACTTGCAAGTCATACCACGATTAATCACAGTTCCCTCATTAACTCTGTTTCCTTCTGTAATCACCTTTGATATAAGTACTTCACCATTACCATACTTTTCTGCTTCTCCAGCATGCAGAGCAAAATGTACAGTAGAAGGACCAAAGAATGCATGATGTGAGTATCATTACTGGATGAACTGATTACTGGATATATCTACAGAGAGCTTCTCCTAGGCTACTGAGGGAGGGAAGAGGGTTGGTTTGTGAATGGATTGCTTTGGAGTCACAAAGAAACCTTGGGACTTGCAGTAGCCTTCTTGAGATCTTCCAGGCACCTGGGCTTGGGACCACTTGCCTCCTGCCCAGGTTTCCCAGGAGGGCAGCATTGGAAGAAGTTGAGGGATGATTCTCCCAATTCTCAGACTGGGTTCCTCCTCGCTAGCTTGGACCCCAGGGAGGAGGAAAGCTGACTAGCACTACAGCCTAAGCAGACCTTTGTTTGAACTCCTTCTCCCTAGAGAAAGGCTTTTGGGGAGTGAATTAGAGAATTAAGATGTTCAATCAACCTAGTATATAGATAGCTCCTTCCTTACATAGCACATGAGTATTTTAAACTGCAAATTGATACTGAAGTGGTGCGTTTTCAACCCTTCATCCCACAGGAAAAAGCTCACAGTACCAATATCGTAGTTTTTTCTAAATTGCCAGTTGCTAACCTGCTTTCCTGTTAACCATTGCTGTTAGCCATGTCAGCGTTTCCATTTTCTTTCCTCAGGCTCTTGTCATTTGATTACAGCAGTTCACCAAATGTCCCAACTCTATTTTATCATTTGCATTCTTCCCTTTTCCACATGGCTTCACATTGATTAGTCTTGTGTAAACATCTAAGTCCAAAGTCAATGCACATAGGCACCAAGCTATATTCCCATTGAAATCAGCATGAGGCTATTCTGGCTTTTCAGAATCTCATTGTTTTGGCTTGTGATTAAATTAATCATGCCAGTTACGGCACAAGTACTTGTACTATTCAAATCCATACCACAAGTTTTTCCAGTCTACCATGACCATGATCTTCCATAGACTGTGAGAGATTTTCGCTGAATAGCTATCTGCAAGAGAAATTACTCACCAGTGAGAGGAAAAAAACAAAGATATTTAAATCATTTCCAGAAACTTTACAGCAAAACTCAGTTTTACTCTCAGTTCTCCTTGGAAGAGATCTGCTAACCTCAAAATATCCTTTCCAGTGGACTTTAGTGGTATGGAGATGCAGGACACTCCTCCATAGTTTCCCAGAGGAAAACATATCATCTTGGACTATGAATCAAAGGTTCTTGTGACAAAACTCCTATGCCTACCTTTGGGTGTCTACATCAACACAAGTCTCCTAGGACCCCTTAATAGACAACGTTAATGGTAATCGGCACAGTCACTGGAGTTAGAAGGTCAATAATCTCACCCTAACATGGGTACCTGCAGCTGGTCAAGCAAATGGCTGTACTGACTAATTCTCCATTGTTATAAAGGGAGATTAAGCAATGAGTTCAGATATAGACACCTACATGTTAAAGTTAGCTGGTAAAACATTAATTTCATCTCCATTTTCCATCAGTTATTCAAAGGGCTCAGGTATTTCTATGCATCTTCTCTGGTCTTGTTATCCAATTATCATCCTTCAATCCTATTATGCCCTGATTCTCACACCTTGTCTCAATTTTCCCAGACTAGCTCACCTTCCTTCTGTCTCTTTCTTCCTCACATGAAGTCCTGGTCTTCCTCCCAAAGGATCCATTCTCAATTTCCGCACTCTTATATTGATCACTATTTGAAACTTTTCTTTTCACAGATCACAACGTTCAGCTTTTTTCATTCCGTTTGCAATTTATTTGTCCAGCTAGTCCTAATACCAGACCACTGGACTCTCAACTCTAATATTCCCATACCAGACATGTTTTCTTTTCTCTTTGTATTCCAGTTCCCTCTCCCTCTAGTCCCTTCCCCTTACTTCAGTCCTGGTCCACCCATTCTTTACTGTAAATACTCTGTTCTTGATTTTTCATTCTTCCACAACTGTTTCTCCCCAGTATTACATTTCTTATCTGTCTTTCATCACCACCCCACAGGTTTCCAATCCCTCTTTTGTGTGATCATTTCAGGTACGCACGAGTTTTCCTTCTCCTTCTCCCATCTGTCTTCCCATCATCGTGTCCCTAACTCTCTTCCAGCTTGCTCCGTCATTTCCTATGAACATCCCCAATCACACATATGGCTTTGCTTTCCTGTTCATGAAAATAAAGCAGTCTACTCTTCTGGATGCTCCCTGAACCAATTCATTTTGGAAACAGGCTGGTAACAGGGGCACTCCCTGGCTCTCAGTCTGGGTGCCCGCACATAGCACTCGCAGAAGAGCCCAGAACTGCAACCATAGTGCTCTGTCCTTCCCAGGGCTGGAGGTCTCAGTCAACATCTTCAAGACATTTAATGACTAAATATAGGTACCCACTACAAATATGCAAACCATGATTATTTTCTTTAAGGCTGTAAATTTGAATACATTTTTGCAGCATTTGTACATGAAGAGAAACAACATCCATCTGAAAAAAAGGCTGCCCTCTTCTCCCAATAATGTTTAGTTCTCGCTCCAGACCTTAAGAAAGTTAGAGACAGCTTTGAAGGTTTTTCTTTACCTTAAGAGCAATGTTTAACAGCAAGCACTCCTACCAGCGTCACCTATATTATGAGTTACTGCCTGAAGAAACTGCCCCTGCATGCAGCCTGGAGAGCTGAGCCCCACAGAAGCAAAGGCATATGACAAACCCTCACATTGCTCCAGAGCTGCTTGAAGAGGAGAATCTGATCTATTGACTTGTTCTGAAAATAGCACCCAGTGGGAGGTGACTGACTGGCTAATACCTGTGGTGTTTCCATTACCGATTGGGATGAAGTCTGTTGCCTGGAATCCTAGGGAGGTTTCCTTGACAACCAGAAGAAATGCACAACTGTGATGCACATGACTTTTCAGGTGCTTTTTAACTCCTCTGAAACAATGAACTGCTCTACCAGAACCATACCTCAGATAAATAAAACCTAGGTGTACATCCAAATGGTGAATAAAGTTTATGCTCAAGGACAAATCTGAGCTAAGCCTGAAGTCTGTCATGAAACAAACCCTCAAGATAGCAACCAGGCTGGAGGTATTTTTTCTCTTCCAGATGTCAGAAAGTTTGCAGGCTTATACACTTCTTTATTTTATAACCTTTGGATAAGAAATTTCAAGAGAATGATGATATTTCCACGAGACACATAGATAAATTTAACATGGAATTAATTTGGATGTCCCTGTTAAACTCAAAGCCCTTGAATTTCAAAGTTGATTGCATGTAATGCACACTAGAAATACTACGGCTATTTACAGAAATCAGAATATATTTCAAAAGTTTTCTAAGAAAATATGAAATCCAAGCTAAAGCATACTGCAATAAGAGGAGTAACAGTTTATAGTCACTCATTGTTTGTGTGTAGAATTGGCCAGAAATTTTCTGTGGACGGTAAATTCACTGAAAAATTCACAGTTTCATGAATTCAAGTTATACTGAGAAGCAGATTCAACCCAAGTGTGGCCAATATGATTCAACAAAGAGTTCCATTACAAAACATTGAAATATATTATATAGAAATTTTAAAAGGAAATGTTCATTTAGGTTCCAAAGTTCTTGGTTTTAATTCAAAAAATTAGCAACTTTTTAGGGGAAAATAAAAAAAAATAGATAACCCCAACTCAAGACATAACATGTGCAATTGATTGACAAGTAGTGATAAGACCGAAACTATATTAGGGATTTTCTGATTTTTTTTGTTAAGGTGAAGAACCCAAATGTTATTATTCCAGTTGAATGCAGAGTTTTATTTTTCAATTTAATAAATAGCCAGAAACATCCATTCCCCTGTTTTGTGTTCAGAAGCAACAAGCACATGCAAGGAAGGTAAGGAGAAATTGAAAGGGATGCAGTAGATCAAATAAGCAAGGTAGAGGGAGTGAAGAAAGGGACTTATCAAAGGTGAGAAGCCAGATGACAAATGTAAATGTTTTTGAACTTCATTTGCTGACATCAGGAGGCTGAGTCCACTCTCTTCCCTATTAGTATTGATGGATGACAGTCATTAGAGGAGCACCAAGGACCAGAGCTAATTCCTTTTGAGTTAAGAAAGGGGTCTCTTTTGAGATCTAGAATCCCACATAAAATTTTGACTGGCCATATCATAAGAAATTTAAGAAAACTTCCCTAATTTTTACTTGTGTCTGAGAGAGTGAGTTGCTGGGAGGAGAAGAAAATAAAGTGTTACTGTGGCAAAAAATAACTATAGAATACAAAGAGTGTTGCATAAGACAATAAATCAGCCCAGTCTATCATCAGTGGGAGTCAGGCAAAAAATATCTGAAACAGAGTGAGACTGGAAGCAAACCAGTTAAGACAGAACAATGTGCACTATTAAAATAATCAGAGAAAGCTGGGCTGACCTGGACATATTAAATGAGGACACTGCATGCATCTGAATGAATCATTAGCAGAGATTTAGGTGCTTTCCTAAAACAGATCACATTCATAATAAATAGACTTGAGTAGAGAATTTTAAAACCATATTAGTGGTAAAGGTTGATGCCTGAGGCCACATTAGCTCAGCATCAGGCTCTGATCTGTCATAGATCAATGAAATGTAGCAAGCCTGAATTGCTGATTCAATTTAGCATTCATTTACTTTCAGAGCAGAACATAAATAGTAAGGAAGAAAATGTGAAACATGATCTCTGAGACCAAGATCATGTTCTATGGGGAACTTAGCATGCACGCACGCGTTTATCTTGTGAATATTTAGGGAGCCAAGTATCCATACAGCCCAATCAGTTCTGCAGCTGAATCTGTCTCAGTGGCCCAAAGGCCTTTTACCACTAAAGTTGAAAGAAACTTTGCCTTCCTCCCCAGCGGATGCTGAACACAACCATGCTGGGTGCATAAGCAAGAATGAACCTCAGCAGAGTAGTAGTGAAACCTCCCGAACAAGAACATAGCGATTGTAGCATCTGATTTAGAATCATAGAATCATAGAATCATAGAATAAGTGAGGTTGGAAGGGACCATTAAGATCATCAAGTCCAACCGTTAATCTACCCTGATTTAAAAACACCCACTTCTAAACCATGTCCCTAAGCATCTCATCTACCCTTTTCTTAAACACCTCCAGAGATGGTGAATCCACCACCTCTCTGGGCAGCCCATTCCAATGTTTAATAACCCTTTGAGTGAAAAAATGCTTCCTAATATCCAATCTAAACCTGCCCTGACATAACTTGAACCTGTTTCCTCTTGTCCTATCACTTGCCACGTGGGAGAAGAGGTCAGCCGCCATCTCTCTAAAACCTCCCTTCAGGTAGTTGTAGAGGGTGATAAGGTCACCCCTCAGCCTCCTCTTCTCCAGGCTAAACAACCCCAGCTCCCTCAGTCGTTCCTCATAAGGCTTGTCCTCCAGACCCCTCACCAGCCTGGTAGCCCTTCTCTGGACACGCTCCAGCACCTCAATGTCCTTCTTGTAGTGAGGGGCCCAAAACTGAACACAGTACTCGAGGTGAGGCCTCACCAGTGCCGAGTACAGGGGGATGATTACTTCCCTACTCCGGCTCACTACACTATTCCTGATGCAGGCCAGGATGTTGTTGGCCCTCTTGGCTGCCTGGGCACACTGCTGGCTCATACTCAGCCGGCTGTCCACCAACACCCCCAGATCCTTCTCTGCCAGGCAGCTTTCGAGCCACTCCGCCCCCAGTCTGTAGCACTGCATGGGGTTGTTGTGACCCAAGTGCAGGACCCGACACTTGGCCTTGTTGAACCTCATACCATTGGCCTCAGCCCATCTGTCCAGCCTGTCCAGATCTCTCTGCAGGGCCAATCTACCCTCAAGCAGATCAACACGCCCCCCCAGTTTAGTGTCGTCTGCGAACTTACTGAGGGTGCACTCAATCCCCTCATCCAGATCATTAATAAAGATATTAAAGAGAACCGGTCCCAGCACCGATCCCTGGGGGACACCACTTGTCACTGGACACCAACTGGATTTAACTCCATTTATCACCACTCTCTGGGTACGGCCATCCAACCAGTTTTTTACCCAGCGAAGGGTACACCTGTCCAGGCCACGAGCAGCCAGTTTCTCCAGTAGAATGCTATGGGAAACGGTGTCAAAAGCCTTGCAAAAGTCCAGGTAGACAACATCCACAGCTTTTCCTTCATCCACTAAGCGGGTCACCTCATCATAGAAGGAGATCAGGTTTGACAGGCATGACCTGCCTTTCACAAACCCATGCTGACTGGGCCTGATCACCTTGTTCTCCTGCATGTGCCGTGTGATGGCACTGAGGATGATCTGTTCCATGACCTTCCCAGGCACCGATGTCAGACTGACTGGCCTGTAGTTCCCCGGATCCTCCTTCCGGCCCTTCTTATGGATGGGTGTCACATTTGCCAACCTCCAGTCGGCTGGGACCTCCCCGGTTATCCAGGACTGTTCATAAATGATGCAGAGTGGCCTGGTGAGCACTTCCGCCAGCTCCTTCAGTACCCTTGGATGGATCCCATCCAGCCCCATAGATTTGTGCACCTCCAGGTGCTGAAGCAGGTCCCTCACCATTTCCCTTTGGATTACAGGGGCTTCATTCTGCTCCCCATCCCTGTATTCTAGCTCAGGGGTTAGGGAACTCAAGGAACAACTGGTCCTACTGCTGAAGACTGAGGCAAAGACGGCATTAAGTACCTCAGCCTTATCCTCATTCTTGGTCAATACGTTACCAGTCTGGTCTACTAGAGGACAGAGATTATCCTTAGTCCTCTTTTTATTGCCAATATATTTATAGAAACTTTTTTTGTTGTCCTTGACAACAGAAGCCAGGTTTAGTTCTAGCTGGGCTTTGGCCTTCCTAATTTTTTCCCTACATAGCCTCACTACCTCTTTGTAGTCCTCCTGCGTGGCCTGCCCTTCTTTCCAAAGGCCATATATCCTCTTTTTTTCCCTAAGCTGCAACACTAGCTCCCTGCTTAGTCAGGCCGGTCTTTTTCCCCGACGGCTTGTCTTCCGGCACATGGGGACAGCCTGCTCCTGCGCCTTTAGGACTTCCTTCTTGAAAAACATCCAGGCTTCCTGGGCTCCTTTGCCCTGGAGGACTGCCTCCCAGGGGACTTTTTCAACCAGGCTCCTGAAGAGCCCAAAGTCCGCCCTCCGGAAGTCCAAGGTGGCAGTTCTGCTGACCCCCTTCCTTGCTTCTCCCAGAATTGAGAACTCTATCATTTCGTGGTCACTGTTGCCAAGACGGCCTCCGACCATCACATCCCCCACAAGACCTTCCCTGTTGACAAACAACAGATCCAGCAGGGCACTTTCCCTAGTTGGCTCTTTCACTAACTGTGTTAAGAAGTTATCCCCAGTACCTTCCAGGAACTTTCTAGACTGTTCCCTCCCTGCTGTATTGTATTCCCAGCAGATGTCCAGCAAATTGAAGTCACCCACGAGGACTAGAGCTCGCGACCTTGAGACTTCTCCCAGCCGTTTATAGAATATTTCATCTGCCTCCTCATCCTGGTTGGGCGGTCTATAACAGACTCCTACTACAATATCTGCCTTGTTAGCCCTCCCCCTGATCTTTACCCATAAACACTCAATCCCATTATCACCATCTTCTAATTCAAAGCATTCATAACACTCCCTGATATATAGGGCCACACCCCCGCCTCTTCTTGCTCGCCTATCCTTCCTGAAGAGTCTATAGCCATCCATGGCAACATTATAGTCATGAGAGTCATCCCACCATGTTTCTGTGATGGCATAGAATCATAGAATATCTCAAGCTGGAAGACGCCCATAAGGATCATCTAGTCCAATTCCCTGTTCCTTGCAGGACTACTCAAAACTAAACCATATGACTAAAAGCATTGGCCAGATGCTCCTTGAACTCTGACAGGCTTGGTGCTGTGATCACTTCCCTGGGGACCCTGTTCCAGTGACCGACCACTCTCTCAGTGAAGAACCTTTTCCTTATGTCCACTCTGAACTTCCCCTGATGCAGCTTCATTCTGTTTCCCTATGTCCTATTACTGGTCACCAGGGAGAGGAGATCACAGAATCACAGAATGGTCAGTGTTGGAAGGGACCTCTGGAGATCATCTAGTCCAACCCCTCAGCCTTCTCTTCTCCAAGCTGAACAAATCAAGTGACCTCAGGCACTCTTTGTAAGTCTTGCCCTTGAGGCCTTTCATCATCTCAGTTGCCCTCCTCTGGGCACACTCTAATAGTTTGATGTCCTTCTTATATTGAAGCGCCTAAAACTGTACACAGTGCTCAAGGTAGGGCTGCACCAGAGCAGTGTAGAGTGGGACAATCACCTACCTTGACTGGCTAGCGATGCTGTGCTTGATGCACCTCAGGACACGGTTGGCCCTTTTGGCTGTCAGGGCACACTGTAGGCTCATATTCAACTTGCCATCAACCGAAACCCCCAGCTGCCTTTCCTTGGGGCTGCTCTCCAGCCTCTTGTCCCCCAGTTTGTATGTATAACCAGGATTACCCCATCCCAGGTGAAGAATCCAACATTTGCTTTTATTAAATTTCATATGGTTGGCCATTGCCCAGCTCTCTGGTCTATACAGATCTCATGACTGAATGGATAAAGGTCCAGTCTGCATAACTGGACAAACATGCGATAGGAGAAGGAAAGGAAATACATTTTTTCTTCTTTCAAATGGCTTCAAAATTTTTCCAAAGAACTTAAGACAAGTTGACACATCTTTACTAAAGCTAAGAAAGATTGATTCATACTCTATTTATATTTTGCTACAGTTGTTTTATATTTATATTAGGTCAGATACAGATTTTAAAGTCAGTACGACGTAAGTGTGGTCACCCAGTTGTTAAGGGATCCTTCCTGTAACACACATACTACAACACCGAAGGTTTTGCCATGGGAACAAGAAGCTGCTGAGTGTGATCAGATGCTGACAGTGAGACAAAACAGCAGCTTAGAGAAGTATGAAAACTTCTCCAAAAGTGTTTAAATCTTTTTCGTAAAAGTATTTTAAATTGTAGCCCAGTCTCAGGGAAGTCATCCTAGGATACTTCTACCTGAGCCAGCCTGTGCAGTAGCATTATTTATTCTTTGAAGGCAGAATTATACTGAACTCTTCCTACCGCCTTACTGGTAGTCTTGGTGTTCTGTTTGCTGACAAAATATGATCTGCTTATCCCATCTCTTTTACCATGTAAAATGCCCGAATACTCCCATTTCAACTACTCCTATGCATTTTTAAATATTCTTCTTTAAAAAAAAAAAAAAGTCATGTGATATCTATTCATTCAAATAACAATGGACCAACAAAATGTCACCAATCATTGACATATCCTGTGAAGTCTAGGTTTGCTTTCAAACTCTTTCTAGTCTGCTTCTTATTTCGGTGTGGCAATAAACAGCTTTAGATTAGAGCTGCACAGCTGATAGTGTGTGCTTATACTTAGCAACTGTCTATAGAAACAGAGATTAGCATCAAGGCTTTACTGGCTCTTCTGTCAGGATGCTGATCTTTTGAAGCTACAGTATAGCCAACAAACTCATATTTACTTACAGAATTAGCACTGCCATCTCATATATGAATATGCTAACACTTGGGGTAGGAATAAGAGAGTAGTTTTCTTTCTTGACCAAGTTTGCAGTAATCTTATCCATGTCAAAACAATTTAAGAGAGGAGACCTACAGTGAAAAGATACAGTTACTGCGGTACACCCAGAAACAATAATTTATTCTGCCATTTTTCATTCAGGCTTAATATTCGTAAATTGAAAATTTAAAATGTCTGTAATGCAGGAAGTTTTTTATCTGTGTCTATATACGCATGCATTTTTGCTCGTCTGTGGGTGTGGGTGCGCACACATGTGGCTTCATATATTTCTGTATATATGTATTCCCACAGGCTTATATATAGTACACTAAAATGCATTTTAATACTAACTAAATAATAAAATTTGTCTTCTTCATCTCTAGCTTTTGGACTTATATCTCATTGGAACTCCAGTCTGTAAAGGCTTTAGGATTCATCAGCATTCTCTCATTTTTGTGCATCGTGTTTGTCTGGGATCTGACCTAAATCACTGAATCCCATGGGAGCACAGTTGGACAAAGGTTGTCTTTTTCTGCAGTGTTTAGACAGGAACACATTGCTCTGTTTATCGTGAGAAGAGCAGGACAGCCTTGATGTTGACAAATATTCTTGGCCATCTCTGCAGTATCAAAGCTGCATAGTAATTACTATTATTATGGTAGGTAACTACTGACTACAGCATTTACTGTGCACATTAGCAAAATAAAAAGATATGTATGTGTGCAATACATGTTTTTCTATAATGACAATCATAACAGCCTCTGTAAAAAATTACACCCTTAGAAACATCACAGTTCTTCTAAGGGTACCTACAGAACTCTTCTTTTTGCTGCCAATTCCTTCCTTGGTTGGTTGCGCAGTGGCTTGCAAAGGTTGCTACCTCCTCTGTGCTTGGCAAAAAGGAAAATTTTTGTGCATTTTTTGAAAGCAGCAATTAACAGCACAAATGTTAATCGTGGTGAGGGTTTTTTTTCATGAAAAATGCATGTGTCTTATAGTCAATATGCAGATCTTGGAATAACATTTTGTGGATGTTGAAGCTGATCAAGCTCAATATCCTGGTGGGCAATAATTACCAAAACATATGAAACTGTGTAAGGGACTGACTACTCTGTATTCAGTCATTGTAGCTGTTTATCCTACCAGCCATAGACATTCTGCTCTGCATTTATGATATACTTTCCACCATCGTTTTCCCTGCTGGATTAGCTTTAATGTTAAGACCGAGGTGATTAGGTGTTCTCTGGTTGGTATACATATATAAATGGAGTTGAATTGATGTTTCCATTAATTTTCTTCCCAAGCAACCATCTTCCACAACATTCTTAGACTGGATGCAAGGCATAAACTCCCAAAAGCTCTCAAATGAACTCCAGGATGATACCACTTAGAGTAGGCCTCTGGTGAAGAATTAATTACGGTGAATCATACCTGAACATCTGTGCTGAACTGATCAGCCGCACCGCTAAGGCTTCGCTTTGTTATTGCGGTGCCAGTCCTGAAGCTGCAGCTAGTACGTGTTCCTGCAGAACTTCAACGGGAAATATCCCCCAGTCCTTTGCATTGCTGTACGTTAAGCAACACTGTGATTCTTGATCAAGTGAATCATACAGCCACACTCTTGTCCAGAGCATGAAAGAGGAGAGTGATATGCATTAGTAAGAGTTATTTTTCATCCACAGTGCATAAATCTATGTAGTTATATGACAGATTACACACCTATTAAAGCCAGTTAACCTCAGAGGAAAACACTATTAATGTGCCTGAGAAGCTTTTATGTAGGTAGAAGTGACAACTCTGCTGTAAAAAAAACCATCATGTAGTAAACCATAAAACCCGTATCCGGCTGGGATGTGGACACTTCTGGTTCTAAAGCAGTGATGCCAGATGAATGTAAAGGATCCATACAAAACTTCATTGCAGAAGTATCCATCCTTATACAGACCTCCCCATGGTCTGGACTACTAAAATGAAGATCTTCTAGAAAGTGAACAACTATAAAAATGAGTGATAATCTCAAGAAACTGAGATAACAGTCTGTTATTTTTTCTGAGAGTTACAGGTGATCAAAGCTAAACTCAGTGATCCTTTCTGTCAAAAGGTTTGTGTGTCAGTGTTTGGGAAGTGCTCGTTTAATGACACAAATTTCGAGTTTCTCACTTTTCTGAATTGTTTGTATTGAAAAGAGACAGAAAAAAAAAAGCAGAAGTCTAAATAATTCATTCTGACTTTTTCAAAATGGTATTTTTAATTCAAAAGGATATTTTTAAACATTCATTCATTGCTCCTTTTTAAAAAGTCTATAAATGTAACTCCATCATGGCTCAAAATAATATTTGTTTTTGATGAAACTAAATTACTGTGTGTCAGTTTTAGTTTCACCAGTGAATATTAAAATTAAAATTATTGGTTGTTTCTTTCAAAACCTCTCATAATTTCATCCATATCAAATTCTAAATTAGCTGTCTTGTAGTTCACAGGATTTAAAGATTAAAATCAATCTACTTAAGATGATACTCCACTGCCTTTATAATAAAGAGCATGTTCTCCACTAGAACCTTTTTTTTCATTTCCTACTCAGACATATTTGATGTGATATTCTACCATTGAAATGTTCTCTATTAAGAAAATAATCAATAAAACTCTTTAATGTATTCAGTTCCAAAGGGACATTGAGTTAATTTAGAAACAGCTGGTAATGAAAGAAAGAAAAATTTTGACCTTGATAAGGTCAAAATTGAAAACAAACTTTATTTATGTGAATAAGTCATAAAGGCACAGAATTGAAAAGATTTGGGTTTGCTTCCTGCAGCTACCACAGATGTACGGGCAAATGACTGTGCTTTATACCAGGTTCATTCAATGTCAGCCTCTCAGTATTCTCCCTATGGTCAGCAACATGAGAACCTTCAGAACACACAGAACCCTTCTTCTAGTGTAGATGACTCAAGATCCTTAAAGAGATGATGTGTTATATGTCCAGATCTCATGCCCAAATAGATTCAAAATGTGGTTGTAATGGTGGTCGGGACATGGGGGATGGAAAAACTTAGTGCATATGGGAACATAGGAAGTCTAAACATGGGAAATGAAAACTCGCATTATAACGATGAGAGAAACTGGTATGTCTGTAATGCATCAGTAGAGTTTAAATGACCGCACAAGGTCGTGAACTGCACCGTGGAGTTATTTACTATGTTCTTGTGACTATAAGTGGAGATTAAATGTTCGATTCAGTTGCCTACACAAGTGTGTCTAGAGACATTGTAGGTACACTGGAGAATCCAAGACACTTGTGTGAGACTGACATATGACACAGAAAGTAGAGGAAAGTTTTGTGTTTCTGGAGTGGCAGCTAGAAATAAAAAGGATACGTGAGGACATGTCAAATGATACTACATGCTTGCATTTAGGCATCTGAGTGAAGCCCTAGATAATGAGTTCAAGTTGATAGAAGTGAAAACCTGTACACCTTTCTTTTTTATTTGTACAACAGGGAAAAATTTTGGCTGCTTTACAGGATACGGCTTCTAAAGTATATTTCACTTCTCATGCTTCCTTTATATCCCTCAGAGTTGGCAGAATTTTACCCACAGAAAATTTTACTATTTATTATTGCAACTCAGTAACCCAGACACAGAGTTGATCAGTCAAAGGAAAGGAAAGATTTGGCTGCACGACCATGTAATTTCCAAATTTGCCTTAAGTTGCAGCTGAGCTCTGGAAGGGCCGTAGTATTGAGAGTTCGACATCAGCACTGTCATTTAGATCTCTTGGGTTTATGAGCCAGACAAACTGCTTGAAAAGCACTCTCATTCTTTTCTGTACATACTAGAGAACTGATTCAAAATGAAAGCTTCTAAAATCACCTCTCTTCCTGATTTTCCAAATTAAAAACTTGATATGAAGAACAATCATGGCTTCTCTGAAGGAAATCTCTTTAGAAGGAGAGATTTCTCCCCCTTTCCTTAATAATTAGAGTAAATTACATTGGAATAATAATATTCAGCATTTTTACATCTTCTCTTCAATGAGATTCAGAATTTGAGAGTCTTAAATTCTTACTACAAAGCACCCCTTGATGTTGTTTTAACAAAAGCGGTTTACTCACCCTCTGATTTTTAAGTAAAGCAATTACTACCATGTTCTAATCAACTCTGAGACTAAAATAGCAGAAAACTGATTGCACAAAAGACTATTAAAGAACATTTTTTTCAAAAGACAAACAGGCATTGTATTTTCTAGTATCTCTGCATACTCCTTCTCACACTCACACACACAAGTTCACATGCATAAACACACTGTGAAGTAGATGGAAAAACTACATATTGTCCCATGAATCCTGCCGTTCTTTATGTGTACAAAACTTTCATGTGAGAAGGGGGATTCATCATCTCCTGATTAGAACCCAAATTCAGCTGTCAATATATAAATGTCTGCATGTGATCTGGGTGTATAAGCTCCAGCTATAGTCAGAGGAGTTCAAGAGCTCAATATAGTTGCCAGAAGGTCAGTATTTAGTGACGTTTGAGGTGTTCTACAGTATCAAGGGATCATGAGATCCTAGGATAATTTGGATGTGAAGGGACCTCTGACATCAGACTGTGCAGCGATTCTTCCAAGAATTTCCAGGAGCTTCTGGAGGAAAAATGGACATACCTTCACCTTCAGCTGCATCAGTTATCTCGGTCTACAAGACACCGCCAAAAATGAAGGTTTAAACCCAAATTTATCTACCAGGACCTTTCAGTCAAATAGAAAAGGAGAATTTGCATGTAGCTGAGAATGACCATTCAAAACACAAAATAATTACAAAGTTTTCTATTAGAGTATTTTAGATTATTCTAAATGATTAGATTATAATTTTGCTATCACACAGCTGGATAATTGTATGAAAAGTTTAGAAAAGGGCATTCAGGAAAGTAAATTGAACTACTCTTCTTCTTTTCTATTATTTTTAATAAAAATAAATCTTTTGTTTGCAAGTCACAGATATCTTTCCTGTTTTTTGCTAGAGATGAAGTACTATAAATGCCAATTTATTTTTCAGTGTGAGGTTAGTCTTTGGAGTAATAGAAAATAATTTTCCTCGTCTTTAATGAATAAATCATTGTGGGAGGCTCTGCATGGTAGCTTGATCCTGCATAGCTATTTCTTCTGATTGTTAGCAGGGTTGTACATTCTAATTCCTGAAACATTATTAACTCATAATCATTTGCTTTTAGACCTTTCTGATAACTTTGCTTTTTCATTAATTCCTTTTCACTGAGGTAATAGGGAATTGCTTTGTTTAATGATTCTCTAAAGATCTAAGAAGGCTAAATATCCTAATAAGGCAATTTTATTTCACAAATAATATTGAAACCACCAATATCATTAAATTTTAATGTTTTCTGTAGTAGGCCGTGTCCCTAGCAATGGGGTATGCAACATCCTAATCCAGAAGCAATTTGGGCAAAATGAGTCTGTCCTTTCCCAGAGCTAAGTATCAGTCAGTAGAAATTCATCAAATATATCGTTTACTCTCAGAGAATATTTAATATCCCAAGAAAAAGAGAGAAGAAGAACCCCGATCACTGACTTCCTTTGGAGTAAAATTCCCTATAAGCTCTGCTCCCACAGGCAGTTAAGCTATTGAATCCCTTGAATGCATCTTTAAAGATAAAAAGCTCATGGCCTGGCCACTCTAAGGTGAGATCCTCCAACCCCATCCTTGTGTGACTGAGCCTTCAAGCTGCTCAGTGGCTGCTGAGTCTTGCAGGAGGTTCGGTGGGCTCTGCGTGTGCCAGTGTCTGGCCCATGGAGCTAATGGTGGCAGAGAAGTCACTCCTGCAAAAGAAAATATGACTTGTCAAAGCAGCACACTAAAGCATGGTTTAAAAGAAGAGGCAGGGGCACACACTGCAGTAGGTCTCTTGAATATTCCCTTCCACCTCCTGCACTGATATGATTTATCCTTGGGACTGAGCTCCTCTGGATGCCCTGCTTGCTGCAGACTTTATGTCCTTGAAACTTTTACTGATATGCCCTGAGGAATTTCTTCCCTCTTAATTCACTCACCAAGAAGGCCTCTGTTTTCTATACTCAGGGTTTTGCAAGATTTAGTACCCTACTTTGATTGTAGGTGTAGCCTCAGGAAAGGAAATTATTTTCAAATTGTCTATCCCTTAATCAAAAACTTCCTTGTCTTCTATCAAAAAGTTCAAATTTTGTCATTGTTTTGCCTTTCCTATTCAGTCTTTTCAAACAATTTTCCCTGATTGAAGTAAAGATTGAAAATCCTTTAAAACAAAAACTAAAACAAGAAAAAACTTGCTTTTTTGTTAGTGAAAGAGTTTACTTAGTGTTATATTCTGCCCTGCAATTACCAGAGATCCCCCAGGACTTCTGTATGTATGTCGGATCCCATGTAAATGAATGCATTTTAAATCTGTGGCATGAGATACACAGATATGGGAATGGAGTAGCAAATGAGGTTGAAATTTTGATACATATTCCCTGCTCTGCTTAGAGAATTGATCCACATGTCATGGAGAATCACCTGTAGTTTAGAATAAGGATTTGATAAAGATAACACACTAGATTTCAATTTTTTTGATGTTTAAGGTTTAAATAAAACTACTACTTCACCCACAGGTACTCATGACTAGAGTGTGGCTATTGATGGCTACAGCTGTTGAGAAACGATAGGCAAGGAAGGAAAGGCGGTGGGGTAGCCCTGTACATTATGGAGTGTTTGATTGTCTAGAGCTTAATGATGGTGATGATAGGTTTGAATGTTTATGGGTAAGAATCAAGACAGAGGCCAACAAAGCAGATATCCTGGTGGGAGTCTGTCACAGACCACCCAACCAGGATGAAGAGGCAGATGAAATATTCTATAAGCAGCTGGGAGAAGTCTCACGGTCACTAGCCCTTGTCCTCATGGGGTACTTCAACTTAGTAGATGTCTGCTGGAAATAAAATACAGCGGAGAGGAAACAGTCTAGGAAGTTCCTGGAGTGTGTGAAAGATAACTTCCTGACACAGCTGGTGAATGAAACAACTAGGGAAGGTGTCCTGTTGGACCTGTTGTTTGTGAACAGAGGAGGACTTGTGGGTGATGTGATGGTTGGAGGCTGTCTTGGGCATAGCAATTGTGAAATGGTAGAGTTTTCAAGTCTTGGAGGAGTAAGGAGGGGTGTTAGCAGAACTGCTACACTGGATTTCTGGAGGGCAGACTTTGGCCTGTTTAGGAGGCTGCTTGACAAAATCCCTTGGAGGGTAGTCCTGAAGGGCAAAGGAGTCACGGAGGGCTAGACATTCTACAAGAAGGAAATCCTAAAGACACAGAAAGCAGACCATCCCCACATGCTGAAAGACGAGCTGGCGGGGAAGAAGACCGGTCTGCCGAACAGAGAGCTTTGGCTGGAACTCCGGAGAAAAAGGAGAGTTTATGACCTTTGGAAGAAGGGGCAGACAGCTCAGAAGGACTACAAGGATGTCATGAGGTTATGCAGGGAGAAAATTATAAGGGCCAAAAAACCAACTAGAACTTAATCTGGCTACTGCTGTAAAAGACAATAAAATTGTTTCTGTAAAAAAAGGCAGATCCTGTTTGACACACATGATCTCCTTCTATGACAAGGTGACCTGCTTAGTGTTTAAGGGAAAGGCTGTGGATGTTGTTTACCTGGACTTTAGTAAAGCCTTTGACACCATATCCCACAGCATTCTCCTGGAGAAATTGGCTGCTCATGGTCTGGACAGGTGTACTCTTCACTGCGTGAAAAAATGGCTGGATGGCTGGGCCCAAATTGTTGTGGTGAATGGAGTTAAATCCAGTTGGTGACCAGTCACATGTGGCGTTCTCCACGGCTCAGTATTGGGGCCTGTTCTGTTTAATATCTTTATCAATGACCTGGACGAGGCGATTGAGTGCACCCTCAGCAAGGTTGCAGATGACACCAAGTTGTGTGGGAGTGTTGAGCTGCTTGAGGGTAGGATGGGTCTACAGAGGGATCTGGACAGGCTGGATTGATGGACTGAGGCCAATGGTATGAGGTTCAACAAGGCCAAGTGCCGGGTCCTGCCTTTGGGTCACAACAACCCCATGCAGCGCTACAGGCTTGGGGAAGAGTGGCTGGAAAGCTGCCTGGCAGATAAGGTGTTGGTCAACAGCCGGCTGAATATGAGCCAGCAGTGTGCCCAGGTGGCCAAAAAGGCCAACAGCATCCTGGTCTGTATCAGGAATAATGCAGTGAGCATGACTAGGGAAGTGATCATCGCACTGTACTCAGCACTGGTGGGACCCCACCTCGAATACTGCATTCAGTTTTGGTCCCCTCACTACAAGAAAGACATTGAGGTGCTGCAATGGGTCCAGTGAAGGGCAACAAAGCTGGTGAGGGGTCTGGACCACAAATCTTATGAGGAGCAGCTGAAGGAACTGGGGTAGTTTAACCTGGGGAAAAGGAGGCTGAGGGGAGACCTTATCGCTCTCTACAACTACCTGAAAGGAGGTTGTAGCGAGGTGAGGGTCGGTCTCTTTTCCCACATAACAAGCAATAGAAGAAGAGGAAATGGCCTCAAGTTGCACCAGGGGAAGTTTAGATTGGATGTGAGGAAAAACTTCTTCACTGAAAGCGTTGTCAGGCCTTGGAACAGACTGCCCAGGGAAGTGGTGGAGTCTCCATCCTTGGAGGTATTTAAAACATGTGTAGATGTGGTGCTGAGGGACATGGTTTAGTGGTGGACTTGGCAGTGTTAGGTTGATGGTTGGACTCAATGATCTTAAAAGTCTTTTCCAACTTAAATGATTCTATAATTCTATAATACTTTTATTTCCTCCATTTGAATTGGGATCTAGAAAGAAGTACTTAAGGAAAGACATAGACTCATCCTGTTACACCATTTTTTAAATAAAAATTGTCGTTTTACTTCACGTACAAAGAATATTTTTTAGGGTTGGATAAGAAAGTCTACTGACTGTATGCATTATGCTGTCTGAGCTCAGCCTTCTCTGGAAGGGTGTTTGATTTTGATTGTTTCCTGTTCTGAGTGTTGATTTTGATTTCTTCCTGCTTCAGGTGTCGATCTGGGGTGCAGCTTCAGGATGGCACCAAAAGTACATTAATCTCTTTGTTGGAGCACAGACATATCATGGCCTTTGAATTCTATCATGTCATAACATGAATGTGTTTTGGTGTTTGACTTACATATTTTTATTTTTTTTTCTTTCTCAGAATTACTATCTGGAACAAAGGGCAGATGCAAGTATCTAAGCATAACTTTTAAAATTTCAATGTATCAAGAGATGCATTAAAATTTAAATCTATCAAGTGATGTTGAATATCAAGATGCTCAATATGACCCAACAACGTGCACTCACAGCCCATAAAGCCAACCATATTCTGGGCTGCATCCCCAGCAGCATGGCCAGCAGGGCGAGGGAGGGGATTCTGCCCCTCTGCTCCACTCTCGTGGGACCCCACATGGAGTACTGTGTCCAGCTCTGGGTCCCTCAGCATGGGAAAGACATGGACCTGTTGGAGTGAGTCCGGAAGAGGGCCACGAGGATGATCAGAGGACTGGAACACCTCTGCTATGAGGACAAGCTGAGAGAGTTGGCATTGTTCAGCCTGCAGAAGAGAAGGCTTCGAGGAGACCTGATAGCTCCTTCCAGTACCTAACGGGGCCTACAGGAAAGATGGGGAGAGACCTTTATCAGGGAGTGTAGTGATAGGATGAGGGGTAATGGTTTTATACTGAAAGAGGGTAGATTTAGATTAGATATTAGGCAGAAATTCTTTACTCTGAGGGTGGTGAGGCACTGGAACAAATTGCCCAGAGAAGTTGTGGATGCGCCATCCCTAGAAGTGTCCAAGGCCAGGCTGGATGGGGCTTTGAGCAACCTGGGCTGGTGGGAGGTGTCCCTGCCCATGGCAGGGGGGTTGGAACAAGAACTTTAAGGTCCCTTCCACCCCAAATTATTCTGTGATTCTAAGTCTTCTAGATAGGGGGCTTATAAAGCAGTCCTTGGCTGCGCCATCTCTTGTTTGCACAGAATGTTAATAGTTTTCCACCATCTAGATAAATGTTTCAAAACTAGTGGTTATGGACCCTTGTCTTATCCAAGTTGTTACAGGAAAAGTTCTGAGATAGGCAAAATTTCCAGGTACCTGGGAACCGTAACTGCATCCTGCAAGCATATTAGCAATCTGAAAAAGATTAGGATGTGCTACTCTAGCACTTCAGCCTATACCAACAACATAGAATTTCTTCTAATGGAAGGAAATATTACAGAAATCACTGCTAAGTCAAACAGCTTGATCTGGTAAATAATAATTATTTTATAGGACCCTCAGGGTATTCCATGCGTGTAGTGTCATAAACAGTCCAAGGATGTTCTGCATGCATGCAGTGTATTTCTATTCCCTGCAGTTTTTGTAGTGAAGTTTCCAAGCTGTGCATAAGCAGTAATATAATAGGATCTTTATTCATTTCTCCTTCAAGAATGCTGTGCCTATTTACTTGTTTATATTCCTTCTATTTCCCCCAATCACTTTGGCAGAAAATGTGTTCACTAATAATTTGCCTTTTCCATCTATTTTATCAAGCAGGTTTGATATTTTTCTTTTCTTTTGCTCTGATATTTTTCTTCCCTTCTTTGTGACAACAGGATAATGGACGCTGACTCTGAACCAAGGTGTCCAAAGATGTCTTCAGTGTATCCTTTATTAGTAAAATGCCTCAGTCTGGGAAGAAGGATGGTCCTATGGATATGCGTTCAGAAAACTGGATCCGATATTTGGTTCTGCCAAATGCCTCTTATTGGCGTTTGGAGAAAAATTTGGAAGAGTGAAGCAACTGCAGCTAGAGCCAGATTCTCAAAAATCCTCAGAAAGGCTGTCAGTTCACATGATGCTGTCTGAGTCCAGACTCTGAATGCTGTATTATCCTGAAAATGTTGCTACTTATTTTGGTCGCTAAAGAGGAACTAAATTCTCTGGTCGTTTTCATGTGTTTTCAAGATAACTTAGAGAACGATGTTTTAACTTTTTATGAGCCCTAGCATCCTGCCAGTCAAAGACGGTCTCTTCTTTCACTCTTAACTCTTTCAATCATTTAGTTTGTAAAGTTTTCTGTTTCTCCCTGCTTCAGTAAGCAGCATCAAAGTCTGTAAACAGAGATGTGTACAAAATCATCAAATCATCAAATGTTGGAGGGTATTCAAACCTTACGGGTTTGGGTTTTTTTCCCTCCCTGCATTTCCCTGAAGTCACTATGGAGGTGCAAACCCAGACTTTAGTCTTCTCTGAAGAGTCTCGTTATCCACTAGCTCTAGATGAGGTACAGATGTGTTATCTGAGGGCATTCCCAACCTTAATCCTCTCTCAGTTAGAAGGATATTCAGCATGGTCAGTGACAGAGATAAGGGTAAGGATAGAATCTGGGAAAAAGTTGAACTGGGTGGAGCTAATGAGACACTATTTGATTCTTCAATATCATCTTTCAAGTGTAAATAACGATTTTCCTATATTCCAACACAAACAACAAAACCACGCTGCAGCCTCTGGGGAGGCCTCTGTATTTACAATAGGCAATCTAAGTTCAACCAAGCAGCAGTGCATTCAAATTGAGCTTTTATTTGCTGCTACATCTGAGCAAAAAGCTCCTTGAACAAATTTCAGGGTAACCAACCAGCCAAATCTTTCTCCCTTTTCCAGACAGCTTGGAAGCACAGCTTCTGGGACACCACTCTTTTCACGGTTCTCTACGTTATTCTCTAAAACACACTTTTCCCAAAGCAGAAAGGTGTACCACAAAAATAAGGACATAGCATGCATTTGGTCAGTTTGAATACAAGTAGGACAGCAATACTGTCTTTTATTCTGATTTTTTCAGTTTTTAGGAAACTCTCCTTCTGAATAAGCCAACAAAGTCTTCTTATATTTTGAAAAAATAAATACTTGTCATGGCTCAGATAGTCACATTAAAAAAAAAAAACACAACAAAGAAAAGGGGAATAAATGTGACTGCACAACTTCCTGGCACATAAAAATTTGCTGGATTTTTAGGAAAAAGCAATGAATTGGAACCTGAGAGATCTGTGAGAGATATTCTTGGAAGCTGTTGCACACCTTTGACAAAAAGGACCTTATCCCTGCGCTTACCTCCTGGTGCTTACAGAGCCTTCTGGAGGTGGCACATGTGAATTTGATGAGCATAGCCTCGTCTTTTCTCATTTTCTAGGCAAATGCATGAAACCACTGGGACATTTTAGAGAAAAGAGGAAATAGTGTCTTTTTTGCAGTCTCTTCTGAGTTCTTGGGAAGTTTCTGTAAACTTCTTCACAGTAGAATGTTCTGGATGCTGGATATTGAATCCATCTTTCCATTTTCCATCAGCTCTGAGCCATATGTCTAAGCTGCAGAGGAGGGGAGGAATTTCAGACACGCTCCTATATTAAGCGGTTTTACCGTCGGTTCTCAGGGCTATCTGCTATACTGCATGGAGTACTCTGAAGTGGCTGACACTCTCCAGGCACTGGGAAATTTCCTAAATTCCATGTAAATCCTTCTGCCTTGGGCTTTCTCTTGGCTGGCTCTGCACTGCCAGGTCATATAGATAGTAGGGATCACAGGGATGTTTTGGAAATTAGGCCAGAAAAACCTGAGCCAAGGCGTCTTCCTCAGAAGTTTCAGTTTCTGTTTTAGGAGCCAGGCATAGAGGAATAAATTTCTAGGTACTTCAGTCATTTATTAGAGCAAACATGAGTCCTTTGTGGTGAATCTTCAGAAAAAAACTCAGGTGGAAGAAGGGAGTTTACAGGATGTGGAAAAGGGGGCTGACGACTTGGGATGAGTACAAGAATGCTGTCAGGGTATGCAGGGAAGAAACGAGAAAAGCCAAGGCAGCTTTGGAATTGAACCTGGCAAGGGATGTAAAGACCAATAGGAAGGGTTTCTTTAAGTATATAGGAGACAAAAGGAAAACCAGGGAAAATGTGGGCCCGCTCTTGAATGAGATGGGTGCTGTGGTGACAGATGATGCAGAGAAGGCGGAGTTGCTGAATGCCTTCTTTGCTTCTGTCTTCACTGCTCGGGCCAGCTCTCAGGAGTCCCAGACTTTGCAAGTAACAGAGAAAGTCTGGAGAAAGGAAAACTTTCCCTTGGTTGAAGAGGAACAAGTTAAAGAACAATTAAGTAAACTGGACACCCACAAGTCCATGGGGCCTGATGGGATGCACCTGCGAGTGCTGAGGGAGCTAGCAGAAGTCATTGCTGGGCCACTCTCCATCATATTTGAAAGGTCCTGGAGAACAGGGGAGGTGCCTGAGGACTGGAGGAAAGCCAACGTCACTCCAGTCTTTAAAAAGGGCAAGAAGGATGACCCAGGAAACTACAGGCCGGTCAGCCTCACCTCCATCCCTGGAAAGATGATGGAACAGCTTGTTCTGGGGGTCATCTCCAAACATCTGGAGGAAAAGAAGGTTATCGGAAGTAGTCAACATGGATTCACCAAAGGGAAGTCATGTCTGACTCATCTGATAGCCTTCTATGATGGCGTGACTGGATGGGTGGATGAAGGGAGGGCAGTGGATGTTGTCTACCTTGACTTCAGCAAGGCTTTTGACACTGTCTCCCACATCATCCTCACAGGCAAGCTTAGGAAGTATGGGTTAGATGAATGGACAGTGGGGTGGATTGAACAGTGGCTGACAGATAGAGCTCAGAGGGTTGTGGTTGGTGGTGCAGAGTCTAGTTGGAGGCCAGTAACTAGTGGGGTCCCTCAGGGGTCAGTACTGGGTCCAGTCCTGTTCAATATATTCATCAATGACCTGGATGAAGGGATAGAGTGTACCATCAGCAAGTTTGCTGATGACACAAAACTGGGAGGGGTGGCTGACATGCCAGAAGGCTGTGCCGCCATACAGCGTGACCTGGACAGGCTGGAGAGTTGGGCAGAAAAAAACCTGATGAGGTTCAATAAAGGCAAGTGTAGGGTACTGCATCTGGGGAGCAATAACCCCATGCATCAGTACAGGTTGGGGGCTGACCTCCTGGAGAGCAGCTCTGTGGAAGGGGACCTGGGAGTCCTGGTGGACAACAGGATGACCATGAGGCAGCAATGTGCCCTGGTGGCCAAGAAGGCCAATGGCATCCTGGGGTGTATCAAGAAGAGTGTGGCCAGCAGGGCGAGGGAGGTCATCCTCCCCCTCTACTCTGCCCTGGTGAGGCCGCATCTGGAGTACTGTGTCCAGTTCTGGGCTCCCCGGTTCAAGAAGGACAGGGAACTGCTGGAGAGGGTCCAGCAAAGAGCTACAAAGATGATTAGGGGACTGGAGCATCTTTCTTATGAGGAAAGGCTCAGGGACTTGGGGCTTTTTAGTCTAGAAAAAAGAAGACTCAGGGGGGATCTTATCAATACTTATAAGTACTTAAGGGGAGGGTGCCAGGTAGACGAGAATAGCCTTTTTTCAGTGATGCCCAGTGATAGGACTAGAGGTAACGGGCACAAACTGGAGCACAGGAAGTTCCATCTTAACATGAGGAGGAACTTCTTTACTCTGAGGGTGGTGGAGCACTGGAACAGGCTGCCCAGGGAGGTTGTGGAGTCTCCCACACTGGAGACGTTCAAAACCCGCCTGGATGCCGTCCTGTGCAATGTGCTGTAGGTGTCCCTGCTGTGGCAGAGGGGTTGGACTTAGATGATCTCCAGAGGTCCCTTCCAACCCTGACGATACTGTGATACTGTGAAAGTTGCCAGAAAATTATAGTCCCAAGTATAAGACATCCTTCAAAGATGTAGATATATATTTTTTCCATCAGTAATAATTCATCCAGATAAGATCTCTTTCAAGTCCTCTCCAGCTACTTCATGGCATCTCAGCTACAAAAACAGCCAGCCTATTGAAACTAACAAGTATTTTGAAAATTGACAGTTAGGAAAACTGATGAAAGATAATGCAGTAGCAGCAATGAATCAGATTAATATGGACAACATGGGGAACATTCCATCTACGCAGGGAGCAGTGCCTGATATCAGAGGGCTCTTTCATCTATAATAACAAGACCCAGTGGCTGAAAGCCAAAACTTCAAACTGGAAATGAGATGCAATTTCTTAGCAGGAGGATACTTAACCATTTGAACTGTTTACTAATAGATATAGAATATACGACTTCATTCAGAGTCTTTAAACCGTGGGTGATTCTGTTTCAAAATGAGAAGCAAATGAGTTCACAATTAACTGAAAGTTGTCAGGGTGATTGCAGCACTTTCTGGGTAAAATCTAGCCCTGAGTGATGGGCATGATCAAATTGATAATAGCCTTAAAAAAAATCATGTCTCTACTAGTGAGGAAGCAGGTAGAATGTATCTGTGCTACAGGAAAACCAGAATCTAGTCTGAAGATTTTTGGTGGATTTTAGGAGCTTGAGTATTGTAGAAAAACCTACATTGTGCTGGAGTTATACGATTTTTCATAAAAACAGAATCCTTTTAGCATTTAAATTTTAACATTGTGAATATACCAGATTTCTTCACAGGAAACACAGTTTTAAAAATATATCTTTATGTTAGTTACAACTTTAATATTCTTTCTCTATTCTTCCTCTATTCTTAATTTTTGTTTATTAACAATTTCTGGACCTTTGAATGCTTGCCCAGGTGCTCACAGCAGATAACAAATTAAAATACTCTTTACCTACCAAAGAAATCAACAACCTCTTTGAGATGAAAAACAAGAACAAAATCAACCTACATATTTGTGGTGGTGAATAAATTACAGTATCTCAAATAACTGTAAGAAGATCCAAACTCTATATATAAAAAAGGAACCAAAAGATCTGCAACTAGCAATGAATGGTTTACTAAAACCTCTTCAAATTCTAATTAATATGAAGGCATGCCATTTCTTCTCTTGCATGACCCATTTTATATTGGTTGTTGCTTCTGAACGATCTTTCAAGGATGGCCTCATATCATATGTGTTCAAATTTGTCCAATAGACCATGCAGAAGTTACTCTTATATGGCTAGTATTTACCACTGGAAAAACTTGCTAACTGGCAAACTTCTACACATTCCGTCCTTCCTAAACAGATTAATCAGGAAGGTGCCACCTCATGCATTGCCACTGACTCTACTACAGACATAAGTATCAAAATGACTTCCATATCCAGATACTGTATAATTTAATCATGCTCAAAGGATTTCCATAATTGTATCCACAAACGTTAGTGCAAGATCAGCTTTCTGCTCCACAAGTTTCAATTAGAATGTGCAACACACCGATGCATTTGAAAAAAATAATGAATGCTGCTATTCCTCTCGTCTTCAAGAGTTTTATACAAATGCTTAGCAAGTGAGCACTGCCACTTCTCACTTTCTAAATATTGCCTTTTATAATGTTCCTCTCTTCTGCACTGCATGTCATCCTTGTAATTTCTTGCATTTTGCTAAAGGCACAGGAACACTGAATGGTGCTGGGGATTACTAATGAAATATGGAGCCTTTCGCTGCTAAGTTACACATAAAAAGTCTGGCCTAGGTTGCTCATGGAGCAAAGATGTGACTACTGTCTGCTGGCTGTTCAGTAGGCTATACAAAAATTACTGTTAGTTTCAGTCTGCTTCCTACTGAATCAGGGGGGAATTAACTGACCGAGAGACAGACAAATTAAGGACAACATTTTCGGAAGTGAACTGACGAACGCATGAAAATCAGATCGCTTTCTGAACAGTGACATTGGATCAAGGTGCTAAATTTTTGATATCCCAGTCTGAAAAATGTGGATTAAAAATCTACATTGCTGATGATATCTTGGCAACTCTTGGTAAAAATGGAAAAAGAAAGGATGACTTAAATGCTTCATGCTCAAGAGAGAAAAATTTTACAGAGTGTTTAAATATACTTAAAACAAATCTAAAGCTAGATTCCTCATTATCAAGTATTTCTTTATGGCTTAATCAATTCAAAACCCAAATTAATGAGTTGCAGTGACTAATGGGTCATTCTGTTTAAAATATAGCTATATTCTGTCATACATGAATGTGTTAAAACTCCTATATGTAAAGAGCAAACACTAGGAAAATTATTTACAGGGTCTGAAGAAATAATGTGAAATATATTATTCTTCTTATGATGATTTTGTCAAATTTTGGACTAGCATAAAAATTTAGGAGATAGAAAGAAGAGAATCAACTAGAGCCTAGGATTAGTGCATTGAAAGAAAAATGATTCATGAAAGGTACATGAAAGACAAGAAGGTGATTGTGAACTGCTACCATGGATTTACTAAGATCAGTTGGGTTTAATCAACCTGAGTACCTTCTCTAATGAAATGTCTGACTCTGTGAATGAGGGGAGATTAGTAGGTACTGTTCACCTCAAATTAAGCAGAGCTTTAAACATGGTATCCAATAAACTTCTAGTAACCAAACTGAGGAAATGCAGGCTGGATAGGTGGACCACTAAGTGATGGAAAGCAAACTGGACTGCTGGGCTCAAAAGATGGTGGTCAATGATTCCAAGCTCGACAATTGATATTCCTCAGGGTTTGATAGTGGGACACAGTGCCAAGTCAGCTGGGTAAGACTCTGAACAACCTGATCTAACTTTGAAATTAGCCCTTCTTTGAGTGGGACATTGGACTACAGTCCTCCAGAGGCCCTTCCTAACTTGAGTGCTTCTAGGAGGCTACATATTGAAAATTCACAACCAGTAGTTGGCTAACCATTAATCCCTGCTCTTCTCGTTTGATTGTTACTATGCTCATTCTCATGGCTAACTTCAATATGTTCTTCAAAATATCGTTTTCCTGCTGTTGCTTTGTCTGCAGTGACAACAGTTTTCCCAGATGTCTACAACAGGTTGCATTGAATAATGAATTATACAACTTGGCTGATAAGTGGGAGTCTGTTGTCACGTTACACAGCTGTCTATATATCACAAAGGGAATTTACAGGAAGGAGATCGGTTCTTAGTGGGGCCATAGATTTTCCAACCATTAGATTTAGACAACGTTTTCCAACAGGTGATTGTCCATCAGTTTTCATCACATAGAACATAATCAATACAAGGTGCATGGGAATATATGACTTAATCTTTCCAGCAGGAGTCCATAAAGGGTTTTCTAACCTTTGAATAAGCAAAGCTCACAATGAGAAATAAGGGCAACATAATCCAGCTGTAGCAAAAATTGACAGGGGTTTCAGTGCTTGATCAAAGTCCATGGAGACTGTTACTAACTTGAATAGGCATTGGATCATGGCTGTACTCAGCAAAGAGCGAATTTTTGCCATAATCCACATTTGCAACACATTTCCTGAGAGCTGTTTTATGATGAAGCTGGGGCCTAAGTATTTATCTTATTGACTAATTACCCTTCCAGCTCAGTGGGTAACTATGCTCTGTAGACCATAATCATAAAGACACTTTTACAGCAGACGGTAGTAGTCAGATGAGGTGATGAGGTAGTGAGACGCCACACCGTCTCCTCCACAAACACAGAAGTACGAGGTGCAGAATAATGTCTGACTTCTCAATTGTTTTAAGCTTAACTCCTGGGACAGGATAAAACTGCATCATCTATTGTACTCTGAATTAGCATTTGCTCTGAGGGAACACGTTAATATTTCATTTGTTATTTTAAAGAGCAATCTCAGTGATTTTACAAACACTGGATGCTCACATGCAAATGTACAGATTTTCCTCTCTGCTTTCCTGAGGAACACTTGAAAAAGACAAACTTTGGTTCAAAAGCTGGAGGCCACCTGCCTGATAAATTTTGTCTCAGGGATTTAAAAGCAAAAACTTCTGCCTAGTGACTTCATTGCTCTCTCCCTCTTTTTTTCTCCTTTTCTTTTGTTTTTGTTTTTGCCAGTATATGCTTCTTTTCAATCCCTTGTGGTGAGGCATGTCAGCAAAATAACCAAACAGTTCTGAAACAAGAATAGTATGAATATCTGGAATATCAAAATTCCTCATATATGCTCAGAAATTCAGGAAAGAAAAAAAAGAAAGTGCTTTGCCTTTGCTCTTTATCACGTCAGGTTTTTAAGTTAATAACCAGAGTCAAATAAATATTTACATTTATTTTAGAATTAAGATAATTTTTTTTTAAACTTAATCATTTTTAGGCAGTATTAGAAATATAATGCCCTAATTCATCAGCTGTGACAAGATGACAAATTCTTTGTATTCATTGCCCAGTGTTTAAAATAGGAGATATTAGGCAGAGCTGGTGGCAGTTTAAGCATAGATATGTTCTAGCAGTGTAATTGCTAAGAAAAATAAATCAATTAGAACAGTTTGCTAACATAGCACCATTAGATCACATATTTTCTGTTTCATTTACAGCCATATGGTGAAGGATTCATTTTGTCTTGGCATAAGGACATTTCTGTAGAAGAAAAATTGGATGGACATTTTATTTTTACACCAAGTTAAATTTCCTTCTAAGATAATTATTTATGAAATACGACATGTAATTTGATGCATGATCTCTGGAAGAGGTTACTAAAGAAGGAATTAAGTTGATATTTTTAGCCATAGTACATAAAATATATACTCAGGAGTGCTGTAAGAAAATTGTCTGGTTACCAACATAGGAGCTGCTGTTGTGATAGCTGTTCTGCTGGCTGATATAACTGGGATTTAACCCAGTATCTCTACAGAGAAAATCATCAGTTGGTACCGCAATAAAGCTTTTCTACCAACAGCTCCCATCCTGATGGAATGAGTAGAGAGGGAGGAACTTGTAATATACGATTTCTGTATATGTAACTTCTATTATATCTATGACATTATACATATTGATATGGAAATCACTTGTTAATGTCAATGATAGGCCACAGGGAATTATTACCCTGCTACTCAGACTTAAATCTTGCCACAAGCCCAAAGCTATTCAAACTGAGATGAAAGCTGACACAGCCAAGATCTAATCCAAAGATGTTGGCTTTTTGTCAGGAGTGCCAGGCTTCCCCTTTGCATAACCATCACTCTCCATAGCAGGAACCATTATATCATCCTGTAGTCCGAACGTTTTTGTATCTTGGATATTGATGATTCACCACATTATTCCTTTGTGGAGTTAACAGCTTGTCTGTGACCAAAATGCATCCTCTCAGAAGACCTCTGGTATAAAGAAGTCAAGAGAAAAGAATGTCAAGTGCATTCACCTTTAATTGCTGACTAATCACTGTATCAAAACACTGTCTTTCCCATCTGAATGATCTTTAGTATCCAGACTTCTCAGTGGGCCTTTCCCTGCTAGACCAAAAAAGGCTAAAAAACCCAGTGTGATTCACTGCAATTCATATTCCCCAGATCTTGAATAACTATAATAGATTTCTTTTCCAATTTTGTAATATTCCTTTGAAATTGCAGACTCTAGAACTATAGGTAGTATGATAATATCCACCTCATCAGTACTATAGAAGGAAATATTTTTTACTTCAACTGCTGCCACATAAAAGACTTGGCGTGAGTGTTTTTTGATGCAGAAAACCACTGATTCTTGCTTTATTATGACCCCCAAACCTTTTAAATAAAATGATCTTCTGGAGTCCTACTTCTCTGTTGTATGAATGACCTGCATTCCTTATACTTACATGGATAAAACTTTGCATTTATCTGAACTGAAAAAGCATCTTGATTGAATAAAACCAGTTGACCAGGCAGGCTTGGTCATTGTATCTGACTACTCCACCATTTTTGTCTGTTCCTCTAGTCTTTGCACCAACCATGGATTTTATTGACAGTGATGGCATATTCGCTACCAGATCACGGATAAAAATCTTGAGCGGTATCAGGTACATTTTCCATGGCCAAAAAAGCTATAATGAACATTCTCCAGGAATAACAACTCCTTAATATTTGCCAGTTATATCATTCATCAACTCTAATGCATAGTGATATATTTTTAATTAGAATGTCACACGGTTCTAAATCCTTACAAAAGTTTAAGTAATGTAACAATTAATAATAACTTGAATAATTCAGGTACTGTTGGCATCTGAAATTCCTATCTCCTCTGAAATACTACTTTTTTTTTTTTTTAACCACAAATTACACTGGCATTCCTTAAATTCCAGGTCTTTAATCTTTGTTAATCAAATTCTATTATTTTTCCTTTGGCCTGGAAAAACAGAAATATTGTTAACAAAATATCCCTTTTAAATACTTACAGGCTTTACAGGTTGTTGTCATTCTTCTGAGCTGCTTCTGTGTTTTCCTCAGGATTTGTCAAAATTTTCATCAACAGTTTGGACTGTGATGTGTAAGTCATCTAGGCCACACAAATTCCTCATTGTTTGTCCTTGGTACATGATATGTGGACTGAAAGGTACTTCTTCACCTTTGTGTTGTACAAGTACATTATTCTTACCTGTTTCCAATTATGGAACAGAAATATTTACTGACTGCTTCTGCTTTCTATACATGGTTGTTAATTGCATCATTTCCTTCTACAAATTACCCTTTATCATCTCTCATGACACATCTAATCTACTTAGGTAATGCTCCTGTGAAGGAAGTCAAAATGTTCCCTCTTGCCCCAGCTTCTCCCAGCTGGAGAAGTGTTATTGAGCTTAGAGTGGTATCTGAGGAAAAAAAACAACAAACACAAACCAACATAAACAAAGCAGGACCTAGCTGCTTTGATGTTGCTATCTTTGTGTGTTAATTCATCTGACCATCTTTGCTCTCATGCTGTGCCTTTCTTTACAGAGTATTTTCTTCCTCAGAGATTCAGACATAAAAGCTACAGCATGAATGCTTTCTTGGGATACATTGTGCCTTTGTATTAAGACTTCTCAATAGCCTTTGTCTTATTTCAAGATTCTCTACTCCCAAACGCAAAAATTATTTTTAAAGGTTTCTTGCAAAAAAGTTACCAAGGAAACGGCTAATAAAAGCCTTTGTCCAGATAAGCTGAAGATTCGTAGATATTTTCTCCTTCCATTTGTTTTCTTGGAATAAATGTAACTCGTATATAACATTGATTTTGTATTAAACACTATTAAATCCTTATAATGATAGTTTTATCTGAACTGTAACAGAATACAACAGCAGTGATAAGAATATTAGTTGCTGTGTATCCATATAGTAAAAGGTATTTGCCGAGCCCATACAGATACAGAACTGGAGACATTAAGCCGTTTGCCTGAAGTCACATGTGAAAGGCAGGACATGAGCTATAGGATTTCTCTCCCACAGACCAGCACTTTTTCCATAAGGTCATTGGGGTTTTTTTGTTGCTTTTGTTGTTGCTGTTGTTGTCTTTATTTTTTTGGTCACAGCTGTTAAGATTCTTTGGAAGACATTCATGCTTATGGATGGAAAATTACATTTTTCCTGAAAGAACTGGGAAGGAAAAGGCAGAGGGGGGGAGGAAGTAATCTGCATTTTATGAACCTAGTTGTAAAACAAGAAGAAAAGTGACACAGAAAAAAGCATTCGTTTACTTTTACAAAAATTACTATGCTCAAATCCCAGTTCAAGTTGTAAGAACCAGGCTGAAGTACATTTCACTTCAAAAGTTCAACAGTTGTTGTATTTATCTGGAGACCATTAGTTTTCTCCTGAGGATGAACCGAGGACCAGCAGCTGTAGAACCAGATTTTCTCCCTCCTTCCCTCCCCCTTTAATAAAAGTATTTATTTAAAAAAAAAGCATAAACAGATCCAAGTAAATGATAGCAATGATCACAAGGGCCCTCTCCTTGTTTACTATGAAGCTGTTTTGCTCATGAAGCAAAAGGAGTATGAAACAGAGAAGGAACATTTTATGCTGGAGGAAAAAAAATACAGTGTTGATTCAAATAATTTCCATAGGGGAGCAATGTTGGGAGGCTCCATTAAGTTGCCTGGCACTAGCTGGCAGAAAAAATAAATGAAAACAGCTTTAAGAACACTGCTTTATTTACTGATGACCATAAATGGAGCAAAGCTGGAAGGTGTTCAAGATTGCTGACTGACTGATTGTCACAGCTAATTGTTTTTGACATCCAAGTGTCCTACACATTGATATGCACAACCTGCCAAGCCACAGGCTGCATCTATTGGGGAGTTAAAGCTCCATAAAGGAACAAAGCGCCCAGTGCTAAGTAGTCATGAGTTTAGGTACACCATTTAACATAAATTGTTTTCCATACCCATTGTGTTATTATCTTTCTAAGCAGGTTTGCTACCTGGCAAATTAAAATTCATTCTGTAATAGATGATGACAGTGCTAAATGACCGCTTTAATAAGTTTTGCCCAGAAATGTCATCTTGTTTGATAGGCACTAACAGAACTTGAACTCAAGATTTGAAGAAATACTAAAAGAAAGGCTTAGAAACTGACTGGTAGTGAAAGCACAGTTTGGAAGAATCAGCAGAGCAAACCTACTGTCTGCTGCTTTCTGTGGTTGCAAGTACAAATTAAGCACTCTCAGCAAGCTAGTGGCACTTTCAGGTATGAATTCAGAACAGAGCCAGTTTCTTGCTATATTTTGATGTTAGTTATATAACTTGAAATAATAATGAATCCATCAAAATTAATTTTTTTTTCCTAAATCTTTGTTAGTAAATGATGTTTTACAATATAGAACACCATCTATATTTTGAGGATCAATGTAACTGTAGCCCTGTAAGTACAAACAGCACAAAGATAACTGTGGGAACCTATTGTTAGGTACGAGTAAAGCCTATATTACCAAATTTGTTGAGAGCTTTATGACCACTGCAAGATTTGAATGCTTAAATCAAAACATCTTGCTGTGATTTAATGTTCTGAGATTAGGTGCTCCTTACTTTATGAAGACTTCTTGATTTCTGTTCAAATACTCTGAAATTGAAGCCTGTGAGTTCACTGATGATTTCTAAGTGCGTGGACCTAAATGTCTAAGCAATAAAGATTTGAACAATTATAATTATTAGGTGCTGGATTTTAGTACTTACTCTAAATAGTAAATCTACAAAAAATGAATTTTACTATTTGCTGTCTTCTACTCATCATGCTTCACTCACTTCCAGGTCTGAGTTTCTCACCGTACAAATGGAAAACAAGTTTCCCCTCACAGCCACTCACTCAGAGTCACTTTGGTTTCTGACAGTGGGCCTTTCTCTCCAACATAACATCAGTGATAACAGAGGTTCAGTGAGCCAAACCGTGATCTAATCTCCTCTTCAATTCTACCATTGTCCTCAAAATGTGATCTCAGTGACACCAGGGTAAATGTCGATCAGTTTTGTTGGCCTAAATGATATATGAGTGTGAGAGAGCAAAACCTGAAAAGTCTTCTGCTGCAGAGTTGGATTTCAGGGTTCATTTTATCCAGCTGACCTTCTTCATAAATCTGGCTGCAATTTTACATACACCATTTCCACATTCCAAATTGAGGATTTTTTTCTTAAATTATTTTTTTCTACATTTTCTTTCTTTTTGAGTAATCTTGAACATTTCATTTAAAACAGCTTATCTCCTCCCCTCTCCTCTTTCTAAGCTCTGGCAATCAGAGACTAAAGACATTCTTCTGACTTCTTTCCATATCTTGGCAAGTACCCAAACATACTATTACACAAATCAGAATGTCTCCTAAAAAAGAACTATGATTGGGGTTCTTTCTAAGGACATGTATTGAAGCCTCTGCTGGGCAATGGGCAGCTCTCACAGTTATCACAGCCATTGTTACCTGTTGTGCCTATTTTCTTTCACTGCAGATCAGCTCTACAGCTTTTCTTTCCCACTCCTCCTGAAATTCCCTCTAGTTTGTTGATATCTTTCTAGGAATAAAATGTTCAGGAGAGACCATAAACCATTTCAAAAGTAACATTTCAGGAGGGCATGGAGCATAAAAATAAAGAGCACGTAGAAGAACTATAACTATAAGGAAATATGACTTTGAGACTAGGTACAGTTCGTGTGTTGCTGGGGGGAAGCAGATCACAGTAGACACCCACACACAATATGCTGTCTACCATCATTCACAAGAGCTTCCAGACACCTCCCACCCATCCAAGGTATTTGTCTTAAGTTCCTTTCCCCTCTTGATGCATTAGTGCTGCCACTTTGTGGTTTAAACTTTCTCTCTGCACACTCCTCCAACCTGCTGTAATTTGTTCCTTGCTTGTCTTTTCTTCTTCACTTTATGTCATTCCCTCAATTGCCGTGCTCTTAAAATAAATCCAACAGACAGAAATCCATTCACATGCTCAATGGAAAATCTTGTTCAAGATTCTGGAGGTTCAAAGAAGAGATGTAATGATCATGGAAATTCAGCAAATACACATTGTAAAGTAGTATGAGTACTCCAAGACTGCAAGTTCCAAAGCTGTTGTTGCACCATATAGAAATGAGAAAATCTCTTCATTTAACGGGTAGAAAAATAACACAGGACTTATTTAGGTCAGTGACACCAAAACCAATCATGGTATCATTAGAATCCAGTCTGCTTCACAGTAGAAGAGGTAACAAAGTCCCATATGTGCGATTATGAGTAGGACTGCCTCCAGGACTGTTATATCAAAATAGTTCTAAATGTGCATTATAAAAAAATCCGAGCAAGTAAATTAAATTTGCTATGTTTTTCTTGCACAGGGGAAACATCAGAGCTAATAATCATTTGAAATTTCATTGATATTATGAAGGTAATTTAAAATAAAGGTCATTGATACTCTCTGTGCTAAGGTCAGACTAAAGAGACTTCAGGGTAAATAGATATGTCTATAACTGTCTTCTTTAAAATGTCTTTTAAAAATCAGAGTAGTTCTCTGGTTAAACAACTTTTGATATCATTAGTGAGCAAGACAAAACAAATCCTAGCCATCTGAAAACTAGAACTAGAAACTACGACTAACCGACCAGAAGGTCAATTCCAATATGTTTAACCTTAGTTAATTATTATTCTTTCAGCAAAATCAACACTGGACAGATCATTGAACAAAATATGAGTCAAAGTAATTTGACAACTTTGTCACTGAAGAGACTACAACAAATACTATGACCACTTAGGACCAAATCAAGACTACTTCAATTGATGCTGGAGAAGATTGTTACTACCATATGTATTCCAGGTGCCCACTTAAAAGACGGTGTGATGAATTCCAGTTGGATGGAGTACCTGACACGCACCCTTGTGTCAGCTGTCTTTCAGCTCATATTGATCAGCTCTCTGTTCATCCCAGACTCTCATCGAAGGTATAGACCCTGTGCAGTAACATGATAGTGGCCTTGGGAGCAGTAAAGTTGATCTGAGTCATTGTGAAACATCACAGGTGACCCTGGATTCCCCTTTTCTAGGTTTTAGGATGTACAGGTGATGAGATTTGTATTTGGCCCTTCAGTTGCTTAAGTTTCAGTGACCTGAAATAAGATTCAAGCATCGTGATTCTCAAATCAATTCAGAAGGTGGGATTTGAGCAGGTCTGATTTTTTTCCTCACCATTTTTATCCTGACAAGTTTGATTTAGGGCTTGAAAAATACCGTATGCACTTTAATTTACATGTGTCATTCTACTTTGCATTGCTAACTAGTGTCTGCAGCTTCCTACTCACAACTTTTGCATTTGATTCTTTGATTGCTCAGGTTGCTCACAATAACAAAGACCATCTTCATTTAGTCCAGCAAAGACAAATATAGTATCTACTACTTCATAGCAAATAGATTAGTCGATCAACAATGATTTGTGTTCCCACTATAAGGGTTTCTTATTATTCGATACATACTTTGACACAAACTTAGGCCCTGTCACTAGCATAAAAAATATAAATAAATAAAAATATAATTAAAATAATAAATAAAAATAATATTGATCAAAATGCAAGGAATATATAACTAAAATAATAAATAATCAAAATAATATTGATAAAAATTATTGATACAATTTTATTAATCTAAATCAAATTGAATACAAATTTGGATGTAGTTCCCATTTCACAGTTATTTCCCTCAATTCAGGCTGCCAAGAAGCTTATGCTGAATGTCATCCTGTTGATTAATTCCTTGGGAAAATTGTTCTTATAAGAAACCGGTGATGCCATCAAAGGAAACTTGTCCCGTGAACAGTGATTTTGCTCAGAGATACTATGGGCCTTAAGACCTTGGCAGCAGATGGGATATGACTGAAACCTGGTATCTAAGGGAAGGATTTTGAATGCAGCTTCAGATTTTCAGTGTTTCATTTTTTCATGTTTAATTTTATCTGTCTGGAAGTGGATTTATTTATTTTGATACAGAATTTTCTGAAAATCAGGATCTTTTAGGAGGCAAAACTGTCCGTCAAACTTGTAACCGTCAAAGTTCTCAAAACTGTCTGTCTTCTGTTATCAGAGTAAGTATATCTTATTGCTTTTAAATCAATCATTTTTTCACAGATTTTCTAGAAAAACATTCAGAAGGAAACCTCCCCTGTGTCTTCAGAAACTGAGATGATACATTGAGAAGACGACTCGTGACTTTTTGACATTTAAAGAGAGAAGATACATCACTCTCCTCTCCTAGTCAGATGCTTAAGAATGATAAAACACACCAAAGGTTAAGCTTGCCTCCAGAGCACTATGTCTATGGAAAAGTTTCAAAAGCCAGAGAGAGAGAGAGAGAGAGAGAAAAGGAAAAAGAAAATACATTTCTTGCCTTAATGACATGAAAAGGAATCACACATTTAAAAATTCTGCAGTCCCTTTTTTGTTTCTTGGATGCAGTTTTCTGGTAACACTTCTATCAGTCACATTCATTTGAAGCATGTGGAGACACAGATTGGAGATACGAAGACACAGCTTCTGCGTTTGCAATTTCCCGTCTTCAAAGTGCTTTTCAGTTTTATCATAAATCTGGAGAAAACCCTGTGATGTGTGAAAGATATTTTCTCCCTTTTTTTTTCTTAATTCATCACTGTTATTTGATTTAGTTTCTCCCTTAGCCAGGATGCTAATATTTATTTACTTCTAGGAGAGCTTTCAAGCTTAATAGAACCAACATCAGGTATCACCTCCAGTTGAGCCTTCATTAAACATAAATATCAACCACTATACTTCAATAAAAAAAGGAAAACTCATGTAAACATTGCAGCAAAAAAAGGTTTTGTTCTTCACTCTTAAACCTGAATGGACCTGGACAACGTATAAAAGGACCCAAGAGCTAAATTAACATAATACTGAGTCACCCCCATTGAGCTCCATTGGTTTCAAATAGAATTCACTTTCAAGTGCCCATTAGTCTGAATGGGTAATTGCAGAGAGAGGAAAAAAAACACATGCAAAAATATTAGTTATGTGTAAGAGACCACCAGAGCACCCAAAACAAAGACCTGAACAATTACTGGAGAAGGATTGTTGTATGTCAGAAATGTGCAAAAACCTAAACAGTGTGTGGCCAAATAAATGTTGGGTGCAGAATATATCAACAAAAATGGAAATATAGAAACTCTAGAAGAGTATTATGGAAAAGTAGAAATGTCAGTCTAAGTATTTTTAAGTTCTTCCTCTTCATCCTGTTTCCCACACACAGAAAGTGCCAGTACATGTGCTTGAAACACTGTTGTGGCAGACTGGTGTATAATTGACCATGTAATGACTTCATACCTGGGCCTCATCCAGAATCTCAATAAAAAAGATCCTTCAAATGAAGCCTTATTCAGGATAGTTGTGCTTCACAGAGGTATGTTAAGGCATTTCGTCTGTGAAATAGTATTTTCAGATGTCAAAACACACAGTGATCTTAGTAAACTGGAGATTTGGTTTGAAATAAGCAAATGAAATTTAATTAAAAAATGAAAGATGCTACATTTGAAAGAAAGAAATCCAGCACAGAGACAAAAATACAACTATACTGCCACAAAGCCATATCAAATATGATGGAATACAGCAAATCACAAACAGATTAAGAAGCAAAATTTTATAAAAATTTTAAAAAAGCCTATTGCAATGTGAAATGTATTATTAGAAGAATTGTATATAAGGCAAACATGCTTTTTAATCTGTAAAGATCTTATACATCAGAATATAAGAAAAATTGAGACAAACTAGAGAAAGTCGAAAGGAGACTGAAGAACAGTAAGAGGTTTAGGAAGCACATCCTAAAATAAAAGGTTAAAATAATTAGATTTACTTAATCTATAAAAGATTAAATGAAGACATGATAACAATCTTCTAGTAATTGTTGTTTTTACAGTAATAACAAAGGATGTAAAGAAGAGTGATCAATTGTTCAGAGAGTTCAGTAGGGATCAAAGAAGAAATAATTGGCTTAATTTACAGCAACAAAGATTTAAGTTGGATACTAGGAAAGCCTTTCTAACTAAAAGTGTAAGGAAGCACCAGAACAGGTTACTTAGATGGATTGCAGAATTTTCTTTCTTGGAGATCTTAAAGGAAATATCTGTGAGAGGTGACCTCACTACACATTGCTTGCCTTTTTCAGTGCAGGGTATGGGATTAGAAGGCCAATTACGATCCTACCCATCTTTACTTTTTGAAGATTTATGATACATGAGATCATGGGCTGTGATATATAAGCCCTTTTCTTAAAGGCATATAAGAAAAACTGTCACACTTCACTCTTTTTTTCATTAAGCAAGCATCTAACCCTTACTGTTTTGCAAAAATCTTACTTTTTGTGATCCAAACTTCAGTTTGATTGGATTTGGCTTCCCTTCTGTTGGAGGTCTATCATGCAAAGGACAATGACCTATTGGCTAGCTCCTAGAAACGCAAATGCCAAGTTCTGCTTGACGTGTTTGAACATTAAGTAGGAATTAACATTAGCATGAACAGAAATTTTACAAATTCCCACAGCCTGACAGAAGACAAATACCACTGTAAATCAGCAAGAAGCTACACATTGAGGCAGTATTGTTCCAAGTCCATGAAGTTCCTTCTGCAAAGAATTCTACCTTGTTTCACCCAACAGTGTTACCTGAGTATGGAGGAATATATTGCAGTATATTGCAATTCACAAAGAGGAGAGAACCAAATGATTTCTGCTGCATTGGCTAGGAATCCGGTTACTGCTGCAATGATATTTTTTTACCTTGAGTGAAGTCTTCAGGCTGAAGAGGAGGATGGGACACTACATCCCAAACTGGGCGGTTATCTCCAACCCCTCTGCTCCATGTATGCAACCCAGGCAGAGAATACATAAGTATCTCAAGAGCCAAAGAATATAACCTTAAAACATCAAGACAGAGACAGGAAAATATACAGCATAAACTTTGGGGTTTTTTTTCAAGCAGTTTGTCATTGATCAAAGATCTTCAAGTTTCAGTCCCTGAGGCAGTCCTGGTTTGGGTACAGTTCCTATGAAAATGCTTCAGACTTGCATGTATAATGAAGTATCTGACTTTAAAAAAAAAAAAAAAAAGTTGCTAGCTATGTAATTTTAAAATACTGTTTATATATTATGTATCTCTTCTGCCAGGTCTTTGCTAATTGTTTGTTTAATTTGCACTGCTGTTACAGTCTAATATTTTACTGTGATGTGGCAAGGGCTGGAGCTCAGGTGGAGACCTGTAACCTCCCCACAGGTTGTTGGAGGTCTCTCCCTATTGCCTTGGGGCGGGGGGAACACTGGGCCCTGGCAGCCACGCCTGACCTCCTGGAGGGACAAGGATGCTCTCAGCACCCTTACAGGTGGCTCTAAAAGGAGTCATATTAAGTATCAGATATTAAAGACAGTGATAGACTGAGCCACCTTTCTCTTCCTCCAGCATTTTGCCTACTTTTTCCCGGGTGTGACCCAAAAACACTCGTATAGCACTGCTGTGTCACTCACACAGGATTGTGGTCATGTCCAAGCAGCTCTCCAGCACCTTACCAGTGTTATGGCAGTTTGGAGAGCACAAGCAGACAGCTATGTCAATCATTGCTCACACCTCCTGACACATGAGTGGCACTCAGTTCATATACCCTCATCAGATCTAGAAACTCAAGTAGGATTACCTCTTTTTTTTTTTTTTTTTTTTTTAATACTAGTCACTAGTTCAGGATCTAGTGATATCCAGCTGCTCTGTAGGAACTGCAAAACTCATGACCCACCTCCTCCAAACTTCACAGAGCCCCGTCCCATACCTGCTAAGGAAGATTTTTGCTTGGGGAATTTCACAAGTTATGCTACATACCCAGAATGAGCACTAACATTTCACAACGAGCAATCACTGAGGTGAGTTTTGGGATTTGCTGATGTGCAGAGAAATATCCTCGTCCATTCTTTTGTAGCATCCACCTCAGATGCTGACAGCAACAATCAGCAGCCTCATTAACGTGCTGCCTCTTATGAAGAGTACGTACAAATGGACCCAGAATAGAAAGTGCAGTGTCAGACTCCTCTATGGACAACGTCTATTAAACACTGTGTGGACACAAAGTTGCCTCTCTCCCTTCACCCCTCTTTACTCTCCATTTTGCACTTCAAGAAGGAGAAATGGTGTCATCTGTTAACAAGGATAATTCCAACACTGTAGTTAAGACACTGGGTCAAGTTCTGCCCTAAAGCATCTCTGGGGAAAAGACCAGTGTAGACGGGTGCAAGTGTTATATTGCACAGGGAAAGAAAGGGAAAAAATATAAACCTGAGTGGAATATATGTGTTTTTCCTTCTGGCTTTAGCTCCTCGAGTAGCATGAGTGAGTTTTAGACACTTGCGGTTGGTGAATCTGCACATGCTACAAAATTATTTGAATTACAGAAGCCTGAAGTGAGCTATGGACCAGGGTCAATTTGGTAGCCAATACAGCGAAACTGTAACAATTTATCTTGGGTCTCATTAGAGCAAAGTGTGAACTCACAGATCCATAGGAGTGGTGGTTCTTTCATGCTGTGTTAATTGCAAAACACCTAATAGTTCACCACTGGAAATCCATAACACATCGTAGGATTGAATGTTTCTACAGTGGACTTCGCTTTACCACTTGCAGTAAACAATGAAGCGAGTCAGTTAAGGGGAAAAAAAAAAAAAACCAATGTCTGTGTATTTGCATCCTTCAGAATTTCTTTTTACATGTTCGTTGAACAACTATTTTACAGGAACATACCACTGTCTTTCAAACAGAGAAATGTCATATACTATGACAGTAGCAGAAAAAAAAGATAATTTCTTAGTATTTTGCATCAGATACCTTCATATCAGACATGTTAGGCTGTGTCTTAGACTATTCTCAAAGTCAAAAAAACCCACTGCCTTTCACTCTCCCTGGTCGTAACCAACCTACTCTCTGACCCATAGGGTTGCGCATATTTGACCTTTCATAGTCAGGACTGTTCTACTAAACGTATCTGGATTTGCTCAACAATCCATGGAGGCATGGAGTACATGCCTCTTGAAGGCAACTGGTACCTGTGTAAGACAGATGACTAAAAGACAGAAGATTAATTACTCTCTAGAGATATTTCTCCCACTCTGTACTCATGTGGTGGGTTGACCCTGGCTGGATGCCAGGTGCCCACCAAAGCCACTCTATCACTCCCCTCGTCAGCTGGACAGGGGAGAGTAAAACAATATAATGAAAAGTTCATGGTTCAAGATAAGGACAGGGAGAGATCACTCAGCAATTACTGTCACAGGCAAAGCAGACTTGACTTGGGGAAAAGAATAACTTAATTTATTACCAATCAAATCAGAGGAGGATAATGACACAAAAACACAAAACTTAAAACCACCTTTCCCCCACCCCTCCCTTCTTCCCAGGTTCAACTTCACTCCCAACTTCTCTGCCTCCTGCCCCCACAGCGGCACAGAGGGATGGGGAATGGGGGTTGTGGTCAGTTCATTACATGTTTCTTCTGCTGCTCCTTCCTCCTCAGGGGGAGGACTCCTCACACTCTTCCCCTGCTCCAGTGTGGGGTCCCTCCTTCGGCAGACAGTTCTCCACAAACTCTCCAACATGAGTCCTTTCCACGGGCTTCAGTTCTTCATGAACTTCTACAGCGTGTGTCCCTTCCATGGGATGCAGTCCTTCAGGAACAGACTGCTCTGGCATGGGTCCCCCGTGGGGGTCACAAGTCCTGCCAGCAAACCTGCTCCAGCTTGGGCTCCTCTTTCCAGGGGGCCATAGGTCCTGCCAGGAGCCTGCTCCAGTGTGGGCTTGCCATGGGGTCACAGTCTCCATCGAGCATCCACCTGCTCCATCATGGGGTCCTCCACAGGCTGCAGGTGGATATCTGCTCCACCATGAACCTCCACGGGCTGCAGGGGGACAGACTGCCTTCACCATGGTCTTCACCATGGACTGCAGGGGAATCTCTGCTCCGGTGCCTGGAGCACCTCCTCCTCCTCCTTCTTACACTGACCTTGATGTCTACAGAGTTGTTCTCACATCTTCTCACTCCTCTCTCCCTCTGCAATTGCTGCAGTTGTGCACGGGTTTTTTTTCTCCCTTCTTATATATGTTATCCCCGAGGCACTACCGTTGTCACTGATGGGCCGGGCCTTGGCCAGCGGTGGGTCTGTCTTGGAGCCAGCTGGCATTGACATGGGGACAGCTTCCAGCAGCTTGTCACAGAAGCCACCCCTGTAGCCCCCGGCTTCCAAAATCTTGCCATGCAAAACCAATACGACTCAATATAGAGAGCCAAGAGGACTGTTTTAATTTAGACAGTTAAATATCAAGGAGCTGAAATTAGTTTAGGTGAATCTCACATTTAATCTCTACTTTGTTTTCCTTTTCTGCAGACAGTTCCATTACCTACGGAGATGAAAGTTTCAGTGCGGATTGTAGGAATGAGCTTTTCACAAACATTTTGATCAGAACTATTTTTGTCCTTTGTTTATGGGTTCTAGAAACCAAATGTATACGTCCCACAAAGATTAGATCTACAGGCTTCTTCTCTTAAACACAATTTAAGGCTTCTGTGAGGAAAGCCTTATTAGCTGATAGGTAATTGAAAGCTTGGAGATATGGCTTAGGTGATGTTATGTATCATCTGACCCACAAAAACTGTCTCGGACAACTATGTAGTAACTTCATTGTTACTAGTCCTCAGTGGGAGACAGTTTTAAGGATGAACTATCTGAGGGTACTCTTAGTCATAAAAGAATTAAGGTTTGTAAAGCTAAATAAACCTAAGTTTTCCTTAAATTACAATAAGCATCTGCATCCAAGTTTAATCACAGAAAATGGGATCTAATTATAATTTTTTTTTTTTAGTCGAGGTTTATAGTCTTTCTCCAAATCTGGGCCAGGGGTGGTGGTGGAGTGGTATTCCTAATTTTTGACAAAGCTTTCAGGAATATTTCTTTTGTGCAACTTAAAAAAAAAAAAAAAGTGTTATGACATTTTGTTGCATTTTATTTCTGTGGTTTTGTTTTGCAGAACAAACAACATTTGCATGGCTGAGCATGGAGCTTCTGAAAAAGCTCAGGTGGAAGAAGGAAATTTACAGTATGTGGAAGAAGGGGCTGACCGCTTGGGAAGAGTATAAGAATGCTGTCAGGGTATGCAGGGATGAAATGAGGAAAACCAAGGCAGCCTTGGAATTGAACCTGGCGAGGGATGTTAAGGCCAATAGGAAGGGTTTCTTAAGTATATAGCAGGCAAAACGAAAACAAGGGAAAAGTGGGCCCGCTGTTGAACAAGACCTCCTTTTTCTAGAACTTGTTTTGTTCCAAACACTAGACTAAGCAGCAAAGCACTTGCTCTTTCTGCAGGGTACTGATCCCAGTTCTTTAATTTTCTGTGCATTTCTGTACTGACAGGGAAAAGATTACTCCCTGCGCTTAACCTGGTGCTCGGATCGGGGATTATACAGATAGTTGGCTCCTTGTTCTTCAACAGTTTAATTCCAAACAATGTATAATGAGATTTATTCTTTGATGACTTTGAACATTTCTTGAAAGTGTTGACTGTCATCAGGCCTTATGTACCTACATATACATATACATATACATATACATATACATATACATATACATATACATATACATATACATATACATATACATATACATATACATATACATATACATATACATATACATATACATATACATATACATATACATAACATGCAGAAGGTGGAGACTGACCGAAAAGCAGGCAGCTTTACAACATTGTTTTTTCTCGGACTGCACTCACAGAGCTAAACTTGTCGCTGTGTTTTCACTCTCTGGGATTCAACATGAGAGAACCACAGTTTACAAGGAGGAGAAACAAAATGTCTCCCTCATCCAACTTTGCTTTTCTTGTTTTTCCATTTCCCACCCTCACCCTCTCCTGACACAAGATAGCAACAGCTATTCAGGCTCCCTTTGCCAGCTGGTGTGTGTGTGCAGTGATTACACAACATGTAACTAAGCTTCAGGAGTGAAGTGCAAGTGGGTGTCAAGAAGGCCAGAAGGAAGAAGGTGGGTTTGGATGGTGGAACTTTATCCCTCTTTCTTGCTAATATTGGGAGAATCTCTTTCTCATAGTGGAAGAATGAAAGTGAAACTTCTCAAAAGCATTTCCCAAGCACACAAACAGCTTTTGTTTCCAAGTACCTTAAAATCTTGATATATTTACAGAGGCCACAGATAGAAGTGAAACACACATCAGTGGAGTTGCAGGATCTTTAATACGAAACTTGTGCAGAAGTGCCTTACACGGCTCCTTCTTCCCAAGATGAGATTCTAGCTTATTCTGAGCTTACCTGCTCATGCACAAATAAACGTATGACAGAAGAAAGACTGAGGGTGGATTTGAATGAGTAATGCATTGGGAAGTGTGAACACTGCTCCGCTTCTCACAGACATTAGAAAGTTGGCACCCTACAGTCCTCCTAACATGACTCAGGGTGGTGTGTGAAAAGGAAGATGTTATACAAGTTCACCCATTAGAATCAAGGACTTCAAGCAGTGAATTGGCTGCCATATCCACCAGTTCCTGCTGGAACAAAGTAGACACGGGCTAGCTGGTAACTGGCATCCCTCTTCTAGCAGTTACCCTCACACATTCTTCCAGTAGCTACTGAACGGCAGAAGGTAAGTGCCTGTTCTAACTGGAGTCAAAGGCAAACCTCACACTGGAAGCAATCATAGACCTCTTGAAATATATGAGAATACAAAGGTGCCAGCAAAGTTACAGAGGGTGAAACTCTGCTGCCAACTCAAGACTGTATCAAAAAGACATTTGGCCCTTTTGAGTGTGTTCAAATTTTTGTAAAATCTAAAAGAAAAGGTCTCTTGTTTCCACGCTCAGTCTAGCATTTACTTTTCCAATCAATAGTTCAAGCCATGAACCTTTCACAGACAATGTCTGTGGTCAGTGGCTAATAATCCCCCATTGCAGTTGGCTGAGATGAGCATTGAATTCATGTAAACACAGGTGCCCAAGGTGGGCAGTGAAATAATATTACCTGCTGCAAAGGCAGGTTATAAATAAAGTAAAATAGCATAAACACTGGATTGGTGTTAACCTTGCAAAAACACAGGCATGAACAAGAAACCTGCAACTGTTAAGGAATTAGACTAGACTCATTGTATATCAGTACATAAGGATTTGTCAATAAATTCAGTATAGACAAGGCTTTGGTAAGAGGGTCTTTTGACTATAATGTAGAAATTTGGAGCTGAAATAAGAAAACAGTTTGCTAGGTCCACTAGAAATCTCTCTCAGAGCTGAGCTATTTATTTGTCACGTGTTGGGCATTTTAGTGTAACTTAGAAAGGATGAGCTTTCTAATCTCAGTTCAGTCTCTGACTGGCACTCTCCTGCTGAGACGTCCTCAGACCACTCGCACCAGTCTCTTGCCCTGCAGAAGGTGGCAGCAGTAGCTATTTGTGTGATAATCCCTACTATGAACCGAATGGATGGGGAAGCACTGATAAACAAGATTAGCTCCACCATATGGCATCAAATACATTATTCCTCAAAACCGAATCAATACGCTGACTGTGAGACTCTTGCGGTCGTAGCTCCATCTCTGGCATGCTCCTGTGTTTGTGGACAGCTCAGCACTATGACAGCTGGTTGAGTTGGCTGACTCTACCATCTTCTCTCTGCCGTCACTGCAGACTGTCCTTGCAAGACCGTTCAGATATCTGTCTCCAATCTAAAAGTTTTATTGGCAAGAATAATACACAGGAAAACTGAATAATTCATAAGAAAAGCTTCCAAAAATATGTTGGTTAGATATCAGAAATGGATCTACTCCCAAAAATCAAAATACTTTTTCTAAGTGCAAAAATAAAATGTTTTCTTGGAAATGTTTCTGCAATGCCTTATGGGAGGTGACTTCCTGGTTCTTCACGGTCCATTTCTCCTCTGCAGACAATCTCTTTAGAGCAAACTCTGGCTCCCATGAGACATCATAAACCTGTTCTCTTGGGGATTGTGCATTATGGGAGCTGACAGTCAGCAATGCAGTCAGTTTGAAGCAGAGAAGACCTAGAGAAGAAGGGTACACTGCATTCAGACACCATCAACCACAACTGCCATAAAGGATTTTCACATTCAAAATTATTTGGTTTTACAAGGAGTTTTTTTGGAGGCAATATAAAAATTATCCACCGAAAATAGAAATATTTTGTAAAGTACTTCTGTTAAAAAGTCAGTTTTCCAAGGAAAAACAGTTTTGCTGGAGATTTTCTGGCCAGAACGACAATGTAGCAACACCAAAGATGGTTTTAGGCTGTTCGAGTGTTTAACGTGAAAAAAAATCATTCTATCACCTGCTCAAAATAATTTCTAAACCAAATATGCAAGAGCAGCTTAATTTTACCAAAAGACAGGTGGTTTAAAGATAGAGTTCATAAAAATTTGATGAAAACTTTTGCTTAAAGAGAGGTAAGAGACTCAAAGTATTTCCACCACCATGGCAAAAGGCACCTAAACACCAGCTTTTCACCCCCTGTGAGAGAGGGAAATCAGGGTTGCTTAGTACAGGTACTGCCCCCGTGTCCAAGCATTCATAATTTTAAAAAGCCAGTGCATGGGCATCCTATTTACCCAGAAGACCTGTAGAGGAATCAGGAAGGAGTTAGAAGCCCTATGAGCTGCACAGGGGGAATGTTAAGGGCACAGATGCAAAGAAAAACAAGCTTCATATTCCCTGCTGTTACAAGGGTGGACCGTTCTTCCTCATCAGGTGTGTGGTTGGTAGCTCAATATTCTGGGTATTGTGCATGCTGGAATGAAGGATTTATAACCAAGAAACACTCTTCAATACTGCTGTTAATATAAGCAGTTGGGTCATGCAGATTTTATACCAAAGGCATTAGACATACTGCAGAGCAGGAAAAGGAATAAATTATAACTTCTCTGAAGTTTCTGAGATGCGAAGTCATGCATTAAGAATTCTTCATAGAGATGTCGCTACTAGCCGTCTTCTGTTTTATTTTTGGCTGAAACACTTAGTTTCTGTGAGAAATGAATGAATATGTTAGCCAAGAATTTCCAAAGCAATGAGTCAGTTACGATTGGCAAAGGAGAGAGGATATGGAGCAATAGCTCCTTCCCCATTAGTATCACCTGGCTCAGAGTGCCTACTCCAAGCTACATGATTGGGTAGAAATGCCAGCACACACGTTGCTTTCCATCTTCCTTTCCCCCATCATCTACAGTCCAGACACATCCATCTGACAGGTTTCCATTTTTAAGTTCCCTAGTCAATTAATTGGCACATTCCTTTAGACCTCTCAGCTCTGGCGTGCAAAGATGCCAGTTATTTTTAGAAATCTGAACTGCTGCTTTTCGTGAGTAGAAAATTCACATTTTAAGAAAAATTGTCACAGTTGTTGTGTCTTCAAGAAAATGCACCACCAGAAGCCAAAAGTTTTGGGTTTGCAGCTTTTTTTTAGCATTGCATGGGTCAACTGCAGAGTGGTTGAAGGCTCTGACATTTGATATGAAATTGGTGGGCACGTTCAAAACAAAATGAGAGAACAGGACATTTCTTTATCAACCTGGCAGAGACCTCTCCTAGCGATATGTCCAGAATTATCAGTCATGCCTCTGTGTTTCTTTATCTCCTTTCTCTCTGACATTGTGTTCCATATCAGGGAAAATAATTAACATACACCAACAGCATCTTTTAGGAATTTACCTCTTGATTAGGGAGATTTCCTAGTCCAGAACCTCTGATGTGTTCAGACTCTGACTGTGCATAAAAAAAGGTATTCATTCTCCAGACATTCCAGTCTGGCACCTTTCACCAGTGCTACATTCAGAGAGAAAAGAAACATGGATTTATAATTCTAATCCAACAAGGGGCCAAATAAAAAAAGCCCTCTCTTTCTCAACATATTGGCTCCTTAAGCATTTCCCCTGTTATCATTCCCAGCTTAATGAATCAGGGAAAGGCAGCAGAAGAGGCTTTAGAAAGCTGCAAATAGGAGTGAACTGTGTGGGTCACTTATTGCTTCTCTGAGTTTGCATAGGACCGTAACTCCAGTGGAGGAGAAGCTGAACCCCAAGTAGTCCCATCCAAACCAGAACTGAACTAGAATAAAACTGGATGCAGTTTGGTCTCTACAACTTCCCACTGTATTTGCAACTCTGCTTCCAAATTGGATGGTGAATACAGCCCTGAAGGAAGCCTATAGATATTCCTCAAATTATAACCTAGGTATAAGGGACCTGGTTAGTCCTCTTCCTATGGCTTCTACTGGGAATCATTTACTCAAGGCAACCTTTCTTCTAAACACATTTAAATTATGCTTCATTTGAGTTAGTTCTGCAACGTCAACAGAGCTATGTAGGACTGAGATGGAGTTTATGGCTCACATTTTAACAGCATGTCAAGGGCTAAAAAGTGCTTTGGTTCACACCTAGTCCTGTTGAAACTTCCCTGCTGATGGAGTGAGGTATTGCAGAGGAGGTTTGGCCCAGACTGAGACCATCTGATCTGGAAATCAACAAGCAGCTACAAAACATGGAATCTGCATGGATATTTTTACATTAATTTCCCCTTAGGCAAGAGATTACAATTTTAGGAACACCCGAGACTATACCTATATGACATAAAGCAATGCAGCATGAAGATACCTGAGCAAGTGCTGAACAAACAAGCTTTATTGTGGAACTCCACTGTGACTAATTAACACAGCTAGAAGTAGCTATATTAGTCCGGGCAAACTGCCATGCAAACCTACTATACTGCTTTTTGTATCCAAGCAAATTACTTTAGAGCTGCCTAAGGAAGCTGGAATGCAGTAGACTTTACAGGATGGAGGAGCCTTAGTACCACAAATCATTAGAGATGCAAGTCTCCCAAAAGTCTAAGTCACCCATGAATTCTATTTTACAGTAGGAACAAGCTTAAGGGAATAAGCCTCTTCAGGAAATTGGTCTCTATACAATCTTTATTTAGTCAATTCTCAATGTATTATCTATTAAAATTCTCCAACCATCTTGTCTGAATTAGATAAAGGTTACCTGTGTTTAATGAGTATGAAAAGAAAGAACCCAGACATCTCAGATGATAGGAGCAGCCTCACATTCACGAGCCCTGGTCCTCATGGAGGACTTCATCCACCCTGATATCTGTTGAAAGGACAACACAGCAGGGCATAAGCAATCCAGGTGGTTCCTGAAATGCGTTGACAATAACTTTATTCTCCAAGTGACAGAAGAACCAACGAGGGCAGGCACCGTGCTGGACCTTGTTCTCGCCAACAAGGAGGGGCTGGTGGGGAATGTCATGCTCAAGAGCAGCCTTGGCTGCAGTGATCATGAGGTGGTGGAGTTTGAGATCCTTAGGGTGGCAGGGAGGGCACACGGTAAGCTTGCTACCCTAGACTTCAGGAGAGCATACTTTAGCCTCTTCAGGGATCTGCTTGCTGGAGTACAGTGGGATAAAGTCCTGGAAGGAAGAGGGGCCCAACAAAGCTGGTTAATATTCAAGGACCACCTCCTCCAAGCTCAGGAGTGATGTATCTCGACAAAGAGGAAATCAGGCAAAAATGCCAGGAGGCTTGCATGGATGAACAAGGAGCTCCTGGACAATCTCAAACATAAAAAGGAAGCCTATGGAGGGTGGAAACAAGGACAGGTAGCCTGGCAGGTATACAGCAAAATTGTCTGAGCAGCCAGGAATCAAGTTAGGAAAGCTAAAGCCCGGATAGAGCTAAATCTGGCCAGGGGTGTCAGGGGCAACAAGATAGCCTTCTATAGGTATATCAGTGACAAAAGGAAAACTAGGGAAAAAGTGGGACCACTCAGGAAGGAAACGAGAGACCTGGTCACCCGGGACATGGAGAAGGCTGAGATACTCAACGACTTTTTTGCCTTAGTCTTCACTGGTAAGGACTCTATCCACACCACCCAAGTTACAGAAGATAAAGGCAGGGACTGGGAGAATAAGGTACTGCCCACTGTGGGAGAAGACCAGGTTAAAGACCATCTGAGGAACCTGAAGGTGCACAGGTCCATGAGACCTGATGAGATTCGTCCACGGGTCCTGAGGGAAGTGGAGGATAAAGTTGCCAAGCCACTATCCATCTATTTGAGAAGTTGTGGCAGTCTGGTGAAGTTCCCACTGACTGGAAAAGGGGATACATAACCCCCATTTTTAAAAAGGGTAAAAAAGAAGATCCGGGGAACTATAGGCCAGACAGGCTCACCTCTGTGCCCGGCAAGATCATGGAGCAGATCCTCCTTGAAACTTTGCTAAGGCACATGGAAAATAAGGAGGTGATTGGTGACAGTCAACACAGCTTCACTAAGGGCAAATTGTGCCTGACAAATCTGGTGTCCTTCTACGATGGCATTATAGCATTGGTGGATAAGGGGAGAGCAACAGATGTCATCTACCTGGAATTATGCAAAGCATTTGACACTGTTCTGCATGATGTCCTGGTCTCTAAGCTGGAGAGACAAGGATATGACCAATGGATCCCTTGGTGGATAAGGAACTGGCTGGATGGTTGCACACAAAAAGTTGTGGTCAACGGCTCCATGCCCAAATGGCAAGCAGTGACAAGGGGTATTCATCAGGGGTCAGTGCTGGGACCAGTACTATTTAACATCATTGTTGGCAACATTGATGATGAGATGCAGTGCACCCTCAGCAAGTCTGTTGATGACACCAAGCTGTGTGGAGCAGACAACATGCTGGAGAGGAGGGATGCCATCCAGAAGGACGTGGACAGGCTTGAGAGGTGAGCTTGTGCAAATCTTATGAAGTTCAAAAAGGACAAGTGCAAGGTCCTGAACATGGGCTGGGACAATCCTATGCACAAATACAGCAGAGAATGGACTGAAAGAAGCCCTGAGGAGAAGGAGTTGCAGGTGTTGGTGGATGACAAGACCAACATGCCCCAGCAATGTGTGCTCGCAGCCCAGGAAGCCAACTGCATCCTGGGCTGCATTAAAAGAACTGTGGCCAGCGGGTTGAGGGAGGTGATTCTGCCCCTCTGCTCAGCTCTCATGAGACCACATCTGGAATATTGCATCCAGCTCTGGAGCCCCAACATAAGAAGGACGTGGACCTGTTGGAGTGGGTCAGGAAGAGGGCTACAAAGATGATCAGAGGGCTGGAGCACCACTTCTATGAGGAAAAAGCTGAGAGAGTTTGGGTTGTTCAGCAAGGAGAAGAGAAGACTCCGGGGAGACCTTATAGTGGCCTTCCAATATCTGAAGGGCACCTACAAGAAGGCTGGAGAGGGACTTTTCACAAAGGCATATAGTGATAGGATGAGGGGGAATGGTGTCAAACTGAAAGAAGGTCGATTTAGATTAGATATTAGGGGGAAATTTTTCACTATGAGGGTGGTGAGACACTGAAACAAATTGACCAGAGGACCTGTGGATGCCCTATCCTTGGAGGTGTTCAAGGCCAGGTTGGATGAGGCTTTGAGCAACCTGGTCTAGTGGGAGGTGTCCCTGCCCATGGCAGGTGTGTTGGAACTCGATGATCTTTAAGGTCCCTTCCAACCTAAACCATTCTATGATTCCATAGACCCCTAAGAAGCCCAGAGAAAGGGTATTCCTTCATTTTAAAGGTTACTTGTATGATTAGTAACTGCTTAATTTTTTTTCCTCTAACACGGATCTAGCTTTAACTTCTCCCTTCCAAGAATGAACTTGCAGTTTTTACCATACTCCCGAGTTGAGGTCCTAGCACGCTACCCTGTTTCTTTGTCATTCTTTTTAAGGGCAATGTTATTCCTCCTAACTTTTATCTTCCCAAATAGCAAAGAAACTGCCTCCTGTAATGGGCTGAAGAAGGTGATATTAATTATCTTTGAAACTTTAGTGATTGTAGGTTTCATGAGCATTCCTGGAGAAATGTTTATCCTCAAAAGTAGCTGAGACAATGCAAGTTGTTCAATGGATCCTTATGTGGGAGTATGTTAAGGAGAATTGTGCATTGAAGCTTACAAATATGATGAGCTGTTTTAATAAAACAGCAGACATAGGAACTACTGAGGGAGGAGAGGGGATCTGCCTGTCTCTTCTCTGCCAAGATACTGTCAACCAACATTAACAACTTCTATTCCAAATCACAATATTTCAATGAAAGGACTAATCGCTACCCATGCACAGCTGTGTGAGACTGTCTTAACCTAGAGGACTCATCATACCTTGAAAGCAGTTCCCACCAGCCATTCAGGCCATGAGGACTCTTGCTGGAATGACAAGCAAAGGTGCTACAGATATTACCAGTTGCTAGTTTCTGAGAAATGAAGCCATAGCTGCTGGGAGCTGATCCAAAACCCTCACTTAATTTGATAAAAGCTTTCCAGTGTTATTGCTATCACTTACAGTTTCTGTTACTATAATGTATAGCAGTTGCATTCAAACCACTAATATAAGTGCCTGACTTAAACTTTCCAGCATGTTTCAGAGAACAGTGATGGATTAAATTATTTATTTATTTTTGCTTGTTTTCTGAAGCTGACAGATCTGGCTCTTCATATAATGAAAGATGACAAGACACAGCAGATACCAGAGGCATCTAGGTAATAAGCATCTCCTCTAATTTTAGACATCTAGTTATTTCTCACACTCAGAAGAGAAAAAAAAAATATCAAAAACCAACATTTTGAGAGTGATTCATCTTTCCTCCTATAGACTTCTGTCTTAGAATGAGGTGAATCCTATCCACAGCGTAAAGAGTCTACCAAACTTGGGCAGCATGACTATTTCTATGCTTCAGGCTTTCCACAAAGTCAGCAAAAACACCACAGTAGCTTTGATACCAATGCTAGGTCTCTTTCCTAAGCTATTGAGATAAAAAACATAGTCATAGATCACAGACCATGATCTTAGCTTGATAAGTACTGTAAGGACACTTACAAGCGTACAATATAAAATGTAAGGCAGGAATCAGTAGATGGAGAGGAGAATGCAAAGTAGCAAGCGATCCTATTAATTAATATGATGGGATGTTATCACAGCACATAAACAATGTAACTATAGTTACTTTTGTCTGCATCATGACAGAGGCGAGTTTTAAGAAGGATTATAAAACAGCTTTGCAGATATTCAAGGTGCCAGAATATCCAGAGCACCTGGGAACGGAAGGTAAGCCTGCTGTGGTCACTCCTTCGAGTGCATATATAAGCAAGATAAGAATCAAGCCTCAAAATATCCAAAGATTTTTCACTTGCCCTCAGCATTCATGCGCCTTCCAAAGCAATATGTGTAACAGTAACATCACATCAATTTGGAAAAAAAATAGACAAGCCTCACAAGCTTTCTGTGCCCCAAAGCAGGTCTAATTTTACAATTTTATCAGTCTAATAAAAACCCTATAAACACTGTTTCTTTCATATCCGTGGTCTAGAATAGTTACACCACCACTGGTGTTACTTAACATTAGATATTATCAAACTACTCTTCATAAAAGATGTTTATGAGCCCTAAAACAAGTCATTTCAGTGTTTTTAAGGAAATATTTTATTTTTCTATTTACTCCAAAGCCATCATCAGGGAACAAAATGGCAGATTGATGCAGAAGTTGGAAGGGCTGAGATACGTTATTTCACTGCTGATAAATAAAACACCATTTGCACTCTAAATTACAGCATTTGTCATTAAATATGGGTATTTTCCAAACATTTCACTTTATGGCTGATACAAGCCCTAAAAGAAGCACCAGTGCCTGTTTCTTTCCTAGATTTGTTTGACTTAAAGGCCAGTGAGGGATCTGTAGTATTTTCAAGATCTAATATTTTTACTGCTACTATTTGTAACCATTTATGATTAATTTCTCCTGAGGTTCCCAAATTGGAAGAGTTGCTGTCAACTGCAGTTGTAACTGAATCTCAAAGATGACACCAATCTTACTTTTCTTAGGTAAAAGAAAGGTTAAGATGATGCCTAACAGCAGCAGGACATAGTTGAAGTAGAGAGTCATGATAAATACACAGTTGCTAGCTGAGTAACAGTGAATAGAGTGTTGTGTTTCCCCTTGACAGGCAATTTAGGGAAACCAATGGCTATTCCGAAAGATCGTGGGCCAAGATTTCAGCTGGTATAAAGGAGCATTTTCACAGCGACCAGTGGAGCGGTTAAGACCATTCCGGAAGCTGGCATTTTACTGTTGGACGTTTTTTCCTATCCCTCGGTTTCATGTCCTAAGAGTTTGTTGCCTGATAACACCTCAGTAAATGTCATACTCCTGAGTATTTGCCTGAAGATATGCCTACACAGCAGTGCTTGTTCCTGGGGCACAGACTCTGATGTGTAACAAACAGGATACCCTATAACATAATACATGAGCAGGGGATATAGCCCTTACCTGCAGGTAGATGAATCAACACAGCATCTTTCCTCTACCTGCTTTTGAGTAGGAGTTTCCAGGCTGGGCATCATCATCAAGATTTAAGCATTTGTGAGTAACATCATTTCATTTATACCAAAAGGCAAAGGGAGTGTAGAAGGAAAGCGGGCTCTTTTCTATGCAAGTCACAGTGTCAGGAATGTATAACAAGCTTTAATGTTTAAAACAACAGTTTTCCAGCTTCGTTATAATTGGAAAAATACAGTTAATTTCTGTGAATAACAGCTCTGCTTGTAAAAGTCTTTTCTATTAACCACCCAATACCACCACAGTATGGCTGGCTTTCCATAGCTAGTGATTTGTGTTTTCATACCATACACCAAATCGTAGGTGCAACTTTCATGGCTGAACGTGAAATTACAGCCATTTTGAATGTGTTTTGATTCTTCTCATCAATATATATTATCCTGGATAACTGTTAAGTCAGTGTGAAGGATCTTAAGGCTCAAAAACATAAAGCAAGCCCAGTTTTCTTCTAGTGGGGCCTCTCTGAGTTCTGCTACAAAAGAAGTCCCCAAAGTGTCACATCATTTGTAATAGGAGAAAATAAATTGTTTCTGAACCGAAGATAAATTCAGCAATTGTTGGATTACGCACTAGTTGAAGGGTTAGCAGACAATAAAACATGACTGTAAACAATTGCTGCAGTCTTATCTTTCAAAAAATCATAAAGTCAAAATGTAGTTTCTTCCAAACAAATAAAGAACGCTTTTATAGCAAAATACACTTTCTAGTGAATAAGACATACAGTCAGCTGTAACCCCAAATATGTGTCAGACTCCATTCATATTTTCAAGGAAATCCGTGGGTTGCTTATAAAGATACTGAACCAAAATATTTAGGTTATCACTTGAAAGGGTCCCTCGGCTGAGATTAATCCAGGAAAGTTAAAAGCCTAGAGGTTGTTCTACAAATATGTGCGTATGTGCCTATAAATATTCCAGCATTTCCTGTAATTAGTGTTGCTCGATACTCCCTATTTTAGGATCTTTTATTAGTTTCTCATAACTTTCCTAATCATTTTGAATAAGAAATTTTCCATGCTGGCACTATCCAGGCAGAATCAGAACTAGTTTGTTTGAATCAAAGCAGCTAAGGCTTTCCTGAGAATACTGTTGTTCAATATTAGAAAAAAATATGGGGACTGTTTTTTCTTAGAAAGATTAGACACCTCTAGGATGCTTTGTGGAGAGATTTGAAATTTGCGCCATTCTACTCAGTGTGTATAAGAAAATCTACAGAGATGAGCAAACTACAAGCCTCGGAATAAAAAATCTCAGTTCATGGATGCTTGAGAGATTATTCTGAGCCTAGCAACTGAAATTAGTAGTCTCTCTCCCCTAAGCATGCTTCAGAGCCAGCAAGGCCCATCAGTGCTTGGGAGTCCCATCCATCATTTCCCGTGCAGCAAACAAGTATGCCCCAGACAGTTCCCATCTCTTTGGCCAGACAGTTTCTTCTTCACTCTTCTTTGAGACTTTCCTCTTTTTTTACCTTCTGACATCTCTGAGCCCCAACTCAAGCCTGTTCTCAGACTACAGACGTGTCCAGTACTGACCTACCCCCACGCTTCTTTCTCCTTCCTGGTCTCTTGGGCCAGCCTTTTTTCCTGGACAACTGCCATCATTCTTCCTTCTCCTAGTGCCCTATGGACTTTCTCATTTGTACTTCGATGTTAATCTCATTCCCTTTGATCTGTAGCCCTTAACCATCCTGCCCAAATATGTCCCATATTCCAGATTCTCATGCTTCCCCCATGTTGTACACCAACAAATGCGCTCGCAACTTTTTCCAAACTGTCTCACTACCCAAACCTCCATCCCTTCATGGTTCTTTGACCGTTTTACACACCCTACCAGTCCCAGCATCCACCTACAACAGTCAATCAGTTCCAGTTTGTCCTCCTCATGCCCAGTCCCACCAGATCTTTTGACTCAATGTGCTCATCTTGCTCTTAGGTTTTTTAAGTTTTCTCCTTTATTCTGCCTGAGTCCAAAAAGAGTTATTGATATTATGGAAGATTTAGGCTTTCTGACCAGCATTTAGCAAGACTGTAAGCAACTGCTCTTGTCAGCAGAGATGACGGATAAATTTAATACCAGATGGTGTTACCAGGCCCACAACACACTCGCAGAGTTGTGCGTGTGTACATGTAAACACACACGCATGCAAACAAATACACTACTGTATATATGCAAATGTTTTCTTCAAAATACTTTCAGTAGAAGAAGCTTTATCTGTCTAGAAAGATGCAGCTGCCACTTGCCCTGGATTTGTTGATACACCAGAGCTCTTTGGCATTGCTCCACTGATGCAGAGAATCACAAATGCTGCTTATACCAGTTTACAGCTGCTTTCCATCATCCGAGATGCACCACACAGAAAGCTCATACCAGCAGATTTGGTCTTATCTTTATTTTCAGATGTTTACAACCCTGATCGCTCTGTCTATTCCCTGATTATCTTTATGTAAATGGTCTTTAGATTTTAGATGATGAGACAGATTTGCACTGTGATGTTTCACTCTGTAAAGTGAAATTTGTCCAAGGACAAGTTTCCTTGGAACACTCCTAGGTGAAATTCTCCTGCCCCACAAAATATTATGAAGCATTTTCAGACCAGTATTTTTGTATCAAGAATATGCCTTTTCTTCTGATAATTCCTAGGAGGAATTACGAACAAACTCAGAATACCTGGGTATGGAAAACATGGGGAAGTACAATATTAATTCATTTTGGAGACTGAATGATGACCCTTAGTCACATAAGTGTGCACCTACATCATGAAAACTCCGGGATATGTAATACATATCTAAATAGAATCTGTGTAGCTATTCACTTTGCGTAATATTGAGAGCTTCATTTATTAGCACTTTGAGAGTTTATTTGGTAGAGAAAATGCTGCCCAAAAATTACTGCATGCAGCCTTAATGTCACCAGCCTGTACTAACATCCGATCTTTTCTGACAGCTGAATGAAACTCTGCTTTTGTATAAACTAATTTGGGAATTTCCAGAGTTTCAAAATAGGGAAATGCTAGGTAATAAAAGATACTTACTTGATGTCCTTTTTGATATTAAACTATTTCGAACTTGAATTTCTGAGAACAGCTATTTTATTTAAGTGTCTCTAGTTTATGAAGTCTGAAGTAACATTCTGTTTAAAGATTGAAATTATGATTGAAATGAAATGATTGAAATGAAAATTAGCATTTTCTGCTGTTATATTTCTCTTTGCATTTAAATGTATTCTCTTCTTATTTGGATCAGTGCAAGACAAAACTAACTCTGCAGATGTTCCAGTGTATGATGAGACAACGAGACCAGAATCCAGTCAAGGTAAGTTAAGACAACTGAGTTATTAGACTGTGAAGCATTCCACTTCTTTCACAGTATCTTGTTCTCAATAAAATCCAGCGCACTGATGACAAAAACACTATTATTTGTTCTGTTACCCTGAAACTTCACAGAATAATCATCAGCCAGTTCAGCTGATGTAGACAATTATAGTTATATGACCACAGAATCACAGAATGACTAAGGTTGGAAGGAACCTCGGGAGGTCAGCTTGTCCAACCCCCCTGCTCAAGCAGGGCCACCCAGAGCCAGTTGCCCAGGACCATGCCTACACAGTTTTTTAATATCTCCAAGGACGGACACTCCACAACCTCCCTGGGCAACCTATTCCAGGCTCAGCCAACCTCACAGTAAAAAAGCATTATCTGATGTTCAGAGGGAACCTCCTGTGTTTCAACTTATGCCCATTGCCTCGCGTCTTGGCCTTGGGTTGACTTTGGCTGGCTGCCAGTTACCCATTAAGCCACTCTGTCACTCCCCCTCCATCAACAAGATAGAGGGAGAAAATGCAACAAAACAGCTCGTGGCTTAAGATAAGGATAGAGAGATCACTTACCAATTACCATCACAGGCAAAACAGGCTGGACTCAGGGAAATTAATTTAATTTATTGCTAATTAATCAGACTAGGATAGTGAGAAATAAAAACAAATGTAAAACCACCTTCCGCCTACCCCTCCCTTCTTCCCAGGCTTAACTTAATTCCTGACTCTTCTTCCTCCTCCCTCCCTGAGCAGCAAAGAGGGATGGAAAATGAGGGTTGTGGTCAGTTAAAATGTTTGATCTCTGCCACTCCTTCCTCTTCATGTTCTTCCTCTGCTTCAGCATGGGGTCCCACCCACAGGGTACAGTCCTTCCCAAACTTCTCCAACTTGGGTCCTTCCCATGGGCTGTAGTTCCTCAAGAACTGTTCCAGCATGCGTCCTTTCCACTGGGTGCAGTCCTTCAGAGATGCACTGCTCCAGTGTGGATCCCCTGCGGGATCCTGCCAGCAAACCTGCTCCACCATGGGCTTCTCTCCATGGGCCGCAGCTTCCTTCAGGGCATATCCACCTGCTCCAACGTGGGGTCCTCCACGGGCTGCAGGTGGATATCTGCTCCACCATGGGCCTCCATGTGCTGCAGGGGGACAGCCTGCCTCACCATGGTCTTCACCACAGGCTGCAGGTGAATCTCTGCTCCAGTGCCTGGAACTTCTCCTCCCCCTCCTTCACTGACCTTGGTGTCTGCAGAGTTGCTCTCACATATTCTCACTCCTCTCTGCCAGCTGCTGTTGCCCGGCATTTTTTACCCTTTCTTAAATACGTTATCACAGAGGCACTACCAACATCATTGATTGGCTCAGCTTTGGTCTACAGTGAGTCCATCTTGGAGCCAGCTTGTGTTGGCTCTGTCCAACACAGGGACAGCTTTTGGCATCTTCTCACAGAAGCCACCCCTGCGGTCCCTCCCTTGCCACTACCAGAATGTTGCCACGTACACTGAATACACACTGGGCACCACCGAAAAGAGCCTGGCTCTATCCTCTTGGCACCCTCCCTTCATGTATCTATATTCATTGATAAGCCCCCCCCCCCCCCCCGAGCCTTCTCATCTCTACGTTAAACAATCCCACCTTCTCAGCCTTTCCTCATAGGAGAGATGCACCAATCTCTTAACCATCTTCATGGCCCTTCGTTAGGCACTGTCTGGTATGTTCATGTCTCTCTTGTACTGGGGAGCCCAGAACTGGACACAGTACTCCAGGTATAGCCTCACTAGTCCTGAGTAGAGGGGAAGGATCACCTTCAACCTGCTGGCAATACTTTGTCCAATGCAACCCAATACCATTTTCCTTCTTTGCTGCAAGGGTGCATTGCTGGCTCATGTTCAACTTGGTGTCCATGAGGACTCCCAGGTCCTTTTCTGCAAGCTGTTTTCCACTTGGGTGGCCCCCAGCTTGCATTGGTGCATGGGGTTGTTCCTTCCCAAGTGCAGGACTTTGCACTTTCCCTTGTTGAACTTCATGAGATTCCTGTTGGCCCATTTCTCCAGTCTGTCAAGTTCTGTCTGGATGGCAACACAACCCTCTGGCTTCTCAGCCACTCCTCCCAGTTTGGTGTCATCAGAAAACTTGCTGAGGGTACACTCTGCCCTATCATCTACATCATTAACGATGATGTTAAACAGGACTGCATCCAATATTGATCCCTGGGCTACACCAAGAGTCACTGGTCTCCAACTAGACTTTGTGCCACTGATCACCACCCTCTGGGGCTTGGCCATTCAGCCAGTTTTCAACCCACCTCACTGTCTGCTCATCCAGCCTGTACATCAACAGCTTCTCTATGAGGATCTTATGGAAGACATTGTCAAAGGCCTTACTGACGTCCAGGCAGACAATAACCACTGCTCTTCCCTCATCTACCAGGACAACCACTTTATCACAGAGGTTTATCAAGTTGGTCAAGCATGATTTCCACTTGGCGAAGCCATGCTGCCTACCCCTGATGATTTTCTCATCCTTAATGTGCCTGGAAATGGTTTCCAGGATTAGCTGTGATCCTAGAACCTAATCTCAGCAATGATCTCAGGAAGCTGAAAACTGTACAAATGAACTTTGAGCAAAAGCATAACAGCGCATAGCTCTTTCCATGTCTTCCCATTAAGTCATAACAATCCAGAGACTTATATACTGTGTAATTCAAACACACATCCAATTCAAACATCTACAGGAAAAGATAATTCCAAAAAAAATCCCACAGTTAAGAAAATGGGAGTTGAGAGATTTAGATCTAACTAGCACTAAGTATATGTCACAAAGATAACTGAAGGGGGATATGTTAACTTAGTGTTTATAATAGTTTCACCCCATATAGTACACATTTAAACTGCTCTTTTCACTTCCATTGGGCTAAGCACTGTGCAAACATATTGAAATACATCAGGTAACATTTCTAAATACCACTGCAACTTAATAACCTGCAGTCCCATTTTACCATAAAACTTTGGGCCCAGCATTTGAACAGGTTTCGGTATTCATTGAGCTATAGAAGTTTTGCCCAAAACATTCTGCAGTAAGGATGAAACCTATAGGGATGAATATGACAGCCTTCCTAGAGTTTGCGACTTCAGAGCAGCCAGCTTCGTTAAAATGTCCAGGTGGGCTGTACTGCTGAGTTATGGCTTGAAGCCATAGGACAGGCTCCCAGGATCTGAGAGTATGGAGCAGTCAGCACAAAAGGCCCTTCAGGTTTCAGGAGGTTTGCAGCAACTGAAGCTTTCTGCAGTTCAGTCTAAATACATAACTCCATTCAAGTATTTTCAGAATTTCCAGGGTCAACACCCCAGATCCCTGAAAGCTTTCTCCAGAGCTGTAAGCCTCAGTACCCATTGCAGAGATTGAATGAAATTTGATGTTCTTGATCATTTTGTAGCTCCTACTACTGCTGTGGAACTGACAAAAACGTCAGGCAGACACCCTGTAGGTTTAGTCCCACCCTGTGTCAGCCTAAGTCCTAAATAAGAAGAAAATAAAAACAAAAAGTGAAAGAAGGAAAATGTTACTTCTTCTGAAGCAGAATTTCACTGGCTTGAGCACTCCATAGTGAGACTGAGGGTCTGAATAAAATCACCCTATGGAGGTGGTCTTTTACACAGTAGTCTAGAAACAGTATATGAAGACATGAAAGACACCTCAACACAAATTCCATTTCTTTGTGAACAGATATTGATCCCCAAAGTAAACTTCAGGCATCATTTCTGAGGCAAGTAGGGAGAGCACTTCAGACAACAACTGCTTTACTTGCCTGGGTCAAAGACTCTTCCCAACTTTTTACTTCCACCTCAGTCATCCTTTAATGGTCCCAGGAGCACTGAGAACCATTCAAAAAGATTTCAGAGATCCCTTTCCTGATACTTTGCTCTCCTCTGCCTCCAAAAGCAAAAGCCTGGTGGTTGTCTGTATTCCTCATACATGGCAGCTGCAAGTTCATCTCTATCAGAGCGGAGGCATTTGAGCCTAAACAGTTTTTTGCACCTCTTGTGAATACAATCAAGTTATTGGGAAACCAGAAACACTCATTTCTTGCTGCTTGTCTGTATATTGGGGGCGTGTAAGGACTGCTGCCACATTGCAGTAGGTTAGAGGTAGGTGCTTTGCCTGTTACTCCAGGTGGCGCTTAGCCATGAGATTCAGTGTTCTTCCCAGCACTGTCACTGTTTCACTGTTTTTTCGTATGCTCAGTACCACAAATATATGGGCTTGACAGGGTCTCCTAGTAGGAAGTTGAGCTATCAATGACTTCCATCATCCACTGGCTTAAGAACATGGAATTGTAAGGTTAATATCTTGGTCATAGCTATCAGAGCATCTAATAGTTTTACATCTAGGCATATGTGTTATTTTGGAAATTAACTTCTGGAGGGTCTAAATCATATGGAAAATCATAGAATCATAGAATGGTTTAGGTTGGACTTTAAAGACCATCTAGTTCCAACCCCCCTGCCATGGGCGGGGATACCTTCCACTAGACCAGGTTGCTTAAAGCCCCAGTCACTGAAGTTTGTTTTCCTAAATGTTTCAACCACATTTAAACATACTCTAGACTTCTAAACTGTGTTGGCACGTCTAAAAATTTTGCTGAGGAGCTCTGTGAAATATATGATGTGTATTTAAAAATGGCAGTGTGGAAGAGTTTGCTGAAGCTATAAATCTGTCCAAGTTTCAGAAGCTAAGAACATTGTTATTGACTAGCTAGGCAGAATAAAATTTAAATGCCAACTTTCCTCCACAAAAATCAAGAGACCTTCAAATCCAGCTATTTACAATTAATTCCAGATGTGTTCTGTTAAGAATAAAGTTGGAAAGGAAACACATCCCATATATAGGTCACTACATGCTTACAGCTGTTTGTCAAAACGAGGCTGCTGGTTTTCACATGTAGCATTAAATTTGAACAAATATATTGATCATAGGACTGCAGTATAACCAGAAGAATATGCTGATTTCCCCTGTGGAGAGGAGTTAGTTGGTACTGCAGAATTTCTCCTCAGTCTAAAGATATGACAAATCTCTTTTTGGCAGCAATATGTGAACCATCAAGTGAATCCATTGCTCAAGGAGATTACTTGGATTGAGAGAAGTCCCAGAAGGAGCCATGCAACTTCAAGGCATACGCTTGTGGCTTCACAGCTCTAAGAGAAAAGCTGATACTGGTCAGTCTTCACAGACAGTGTTTACAGTATTTATTTACTGAACAGCTAGATATTTCCGTATCCCCACTCTTACAACTAGTATCAGATTCAATCAGGCACAAATGGCCTAATAAAACACTTCATGGCACATGGAGAATTGAGCACGGTTATCTTAACAGAGATGTCAAAAGGTCATAAATACAAAACAGGGTTCATAAAATAGAACCAAAATCCTTGCAAGTAATAATATGTTTCTTTTTCACTATCATAATAATCATTTCCTATGGCTGAGCATTATACTTCTCTTTGTTTTGTACTCTGGGGTTTTCATTTTCTAACCCCACCTTCCTTATTCTGCTCCCCTGGTGTGTAATGCTCTAAATTCAATCTGTTTTCGTTCATTTTAACTACATGGGAAGTCTGTAGAATTCCTTAATTTAATTGCTTTGCTGATGCTGCAGCCCTGGAATAATGGACCTTTACTCACTTGGGCTGAGAGGAACAGTCTGGTTCCATCAGACACGCCAGCTCCCATTTGCCTCTTGCTTGCATCAGGCACTTGTCAGCATAATCCCATTGGTCTGCATTTTTTTCTGGTTTACAAAGATGTAAATTAGCATTATCCAGAGAAAAAGAAAAAAAAAAAAAAAGAAAGACAACCCTAACAAATCACTTATTTGTCCTACAAAACACATAAGATGTTTTCAGGGATCCAAACCATCGTTTTTACAACATTCATGTCTAGAAAAAAACACATCTCTTCAGAACATTGAAATATTTTGTTTTGACATTTCCACAATAGCATGTTATTGTCTAGGAGGTAAGATTTAGAAAAACAGGTACTAATAACAAAGATGGAGCCCACTTTCCCGTTTTTTTGTGTACACCTCAGATACTGGAATATCCTGCAGTGTGCGGAAAGCCCACATCCAAACTGCTTCTTACCTGACTTGGAGTACAGACAAGAACTCTCTGGAGTAATTAGAGTTGTTTCTTCTTAGATAAGCATGTTCTCTATTGCAAGCTGAGACAAAATCCCTTTGGCACAACAAATGGCATCTAAGTTCTGTTATTCGATCTAAGATTTTTTTTTTCTTTTTGTCTTATTTTTTTTTTAGACAATGACCTACACAGCCAACTATTTGCACAATTCTAATTAGGAAGGCAGAGGGCAGAGAGAAGTGTGTTAAGTAAATTCAGTGAAGTTACTCCTGATTAACACTGGCATAGGTGAGAAGACAATCAGGCACTCCACTTTTAACACTTCTGTCATTCGCATCCATATATTAAAAAATTTCAAGTACCAATAGCCAGATCCCCTCTTTCTGTAACTCAGCAAATCTCCACAGAGCTTTACAAATTTACACCACCTGTGGTTCTGGCCCAACTATTAAGCCAGTTAGCATCATGTTATGTGGGCTTGGTTTTCTGTGGTTTTCACTTTTGATTGATTCTAGGAAGTGATGTGCCACACACTGGTGCTGCTTCTGTTTGAGCCACCAGTATGTTTCGCCTGACCCTTCTTTAAGTAAATATTATATCCTGATGTGTTTGAATCCCTGGATAAAATGTGTAGTGTGACAGTGTTTGCTTGATCTTATATATTCAATGGCTATTCTAAGAAGCCATGGTGTTTTTTTGTTCTCTTTCTTACACGGTTTCAATTGTTCTCAGTAAAATCACCAGGCATAAGGATATAAAATATTCACATAGAGATTTCTTAAATGAAACTTTCATTTTAGTCTTAAAGTATCTGTTTCTTTATGTAACCCATAGTGTACATAGATGATTTAGTGGACATCCATGACTTTTTAAAGATTTATATGTGAACTATCTTCTTAGAAACAATACAGTACAGAAAGGCTTATAATTCAAGTTCCCAAATAAAAGCAGTCATCCTTTGGCAATTGACTTCCACTGCCCTGGTTGGGTACCCAGAAGACCGATTCTTCTCTGTACCCAGTTTCTGCTCAGTGCAGAAAAGGGGAAAAGTCACCGCAGGGGAGTTGCAGCCCTTTGCCGGAATGGATTGGTCTCAGCCAGCACAAACTAAAAAACACCAACAGACTTAAACCAGCTAAAAGTATGGTGAAGATCCGCATTGTGCCCATCTCTCACATCCACCCCTCCCATCAAACTGTGAGGACAGGAAGCAAATCTTATCTATGCCAGCTGAAAGGTCGCCATAATGTGAGAATCCCTAGTAGGTCAGTAAGAATCAGAATCCATCTCTGTTCCCTCATTTGAGCAAGGAAATGGCTTTATGAGCCAGTGTGTTCATTTCAGAACTTGTGTTTGTCCTGACCCCTCCTCTCTCAGCAGTACCCTGGTCCGCGGGGGATTTCAGTCCATTTAAAATAAGGGCAGCAGGATCAAGTCCCAGCTGAGGATGGGTCAGGCTCTGGGTCTTATGTGGATATAGAGTATTATTTTCTTTGCATAGGAGTGTGGGAGAATTGCAGTCCCCAAGTTCAGGCAGATTTATGAACCTCTCCTTCCTTTGCCCAGGAAGCCAAAAAGAAAAAAGTGGGGAAGGACCAGCTATCAGCGTAGACCAAGAGGAACTACTTCCAGGCAAGGAGCCTGAAAACAAAAAGTGCAGACTAGATGTGCAATATTTGAAGAGTCAATATTCAGGAGGGGAGAAGAATTTTTACTACCATCTCCTCAGCAAATATCACATCTTCAGCCCTATGAAATACTACTCTTCCTTAATGATAAAAATATCTCCCCAGATCTCTTTGCACCATTTCAAATGGGGTTGCTCCCAACTCAAAAATGTTGTGGATAAGGTCAGAATAAGGCCAGGCTTATCACACTTGCTTAAGTCTGGAGTTCAGTCAGGATAAGTTCATAGTCTTTGCTGCTCCTAAATTTTTCTTTCCTCTTCAAGTCATCTCCTTGTATGTTCCTTGTGCACTCCTCTCCTTCCAAATTAGGAAGCTTTGGTTAGAATAACAATAATTAATGGGGGGTAAAAAGGAAAACAACATAATTCACCTGTAGTTCAAAAACATAATGTTGAATTTGAGGGCAACCTGGCTGACATCTGTCAGCCCATTGGTCACAAGGGTTGATTCTATGATAACCAATAGGTAACTAAATACGAGTCCAAATGATGCAGACAGGTAAAGGCACTGTATCCAGACACAGCACCAGGTCGGGAATACAGATCATCCCTCCCAAGAACCTTGTGGATGTGCACATCATCCAAATGTCTGTTACAGAGGTAGCACAGTCAGATTTCAGAAAGGAAAAGGCTGAAGCTGCATTTATTTGGTTCTTATCGTTATTATGGTTTGTTCTGCATCAACAATAACCCCCTATTGCTTTTGTATTCCACATGCAATAAACTGTTTTTACGAGAGATTAGTACCTCAACTTTGCTTCTGCATTTGATCAGCCAGAACAGCTGTTCATTATTTTGTGTATTTCAAAGCAGCAGAGATTATCACTTAAATAGACATTAAAACTTGTGGTGGGGGAAGTAATCACATCTGCTGTTGGAAAACAGATTTGTTTGCTCTCTTAAAATATTGTAAAATGTTCAAATGTTTCTTTGACAAATGTGCTGTTTTGACAGCACACTCTAGTGCTTCAGCTCAGTGCATAGGCAGTAGTTACAACCCTTCTGCTGGTCTGGTGTCAGAGGCTTGTGGGAAAACCCCAAATGTTGGTTTTAATAGAATTCAAGACTCCTGCCATAGAGAACATTGTATGAGGACTCCAAAATCCAGATTTTATTCCTGGCTCTGTGTGTTATTTTGCATGAGTCACACAGGTCCTGCCATCCCAACATATTGAGCAGTTAAAGCAATTTTGGAGAACCTAAAGTTTACTCTCACTGTGCCCCGTATCTCTCAAAAATAGGGTGACAGATTCCTTTAAGAGTGGGTTACAAAATTTGAACTTGAAAATCAGCATCTTTTACTGGCTGAAATACAATGACCTCTTATATAAGAAAGCAAATTAGATGATCACGGTGAAAACTTCTGGGTTTGAAATCTGTTCATCTGTCCATTCCCAGTGAAGTGTTTAGATGCTGAGACAGTTATTTGTCTTCCTGGCCATAATTATAAAGAACATAAATTGACTAAAATGCAAGTTTGTCATCAGATGTGGCCAGAGAGTGAAAACAAATCCCTACTCCATAAATGTTTTCAAATATTAAGGGTCTGATGTGTTCTGGTTCCAGTATTTGCTAAGGTCACAGGTCTCCAAATGAGGGTGATATGTTCATTTCCAGTTCCTGAAGGCTGAAAGTGCAGTTGAAAACACTTGTTTAGAAACTGTGTTGATTAGAGACAATCTTCTGTTCCCAAATCTTATGGTCATCCAATTAAGTGCAGAAACTCTATTCACTGTTATTGCAGAAGCCCTGTTGCCTGCTCATGCTGTGCTGCCTGCATATGTATATAAAAAGAGAAAGATAGTTTCTACTTTGCTAATTTTCTAAAGAATAAGGTCAGCTAAAGACAGCTGTTATACTGAGAAATTAAGGGCAAAGCAAGCTGATAAAGATATGCACCTTGTGAGATTTTCAATTGTGCAAATATATAGGCACCTAAAGTATACAAACCTGAGTGAAACCACCAAGGTAGAAGTACTTTAAGCTAGTAGACTTGAAAATCTTGCTGGAACATATACTTACCTTTAGGGGTCTGAACACTTTTGAAGATCTGGTCCAAGACTAGGTATGTGACAAAACAAGAACTGTGTGTCTCCTGTGTCACATCAATCACCTTACCCATGGTACTATCAAGCAATGACTATAAGGCACAATATTTTGATGAAGGAGATATAAAATTGTAATGGAGAAAATGAAAAAATACAGTTCTTATTACAGTGAAAATCCTCACTGGTCCTTTTCCTGGGTCAGAAATTCTAAAAGAAGCTACTCAGAAAATTTGACGACATCCACATGAGCCTTCCTAGCTCTCAGCAGCTGGGGATCAGAAATACTGTGCTTGGCAGGTTTCCTTCCAACAGCTTCTTTGCCCCTGTCCTTAACCTGCCAGCTGAGGGGCAGGGATAACACATCCAAACCCTGACCCTTTCTGGCAGCGTGGTGTAATGAGATGAAATCAATGGAGTTTAATACACATCTCTAATTTTCTTCTCTTCCATATATAGTGAGGCTGCTGAGTTTGCAGATGTCCCCCTTTGTGTGCTAACATCTGGCTGGAAGATCAGCAGAAAATCCCTACTGGAGTTTTTTTCTGGCATAACTGACCTTCAAAGGCATAGGGAATTTCATCATATTGAACATTACATGTCAGATTGGGGAACATGTCACCCGGGCAAAACAGCCTTGGGGACCGCCCATCTTTCTGTCTCTTCCTTCTCTGAGATCATAAATCAAACACAGACTTCTGCTCCTGTCTCTGAGTAACATGTTAGGACCTATTTTTAAATATATTGAGCGTTTGTATTCATGAGGGGATTTAAATTTGGTCAATGTAAATTATAAATTCTCCAAGTATGTTATTTCCTCTCTTAAATCATTGCTCATCTCTGAGCAGATTTCATGGCGCAGTTTCTTTCAAAGCTCTTTAATTTACATTCCATGACCAGAACGCGTCCTTCCATTCAGTGCGTCCTCTAGGTTCAGTGCACCCTGAAAAGTCCAAGTCCATCCTAACATGCGATTCACTTCTCACCATATTTAAGTGCAATTTAAATTTCTGGGTTGTTCTGGAGTCATCAGGTTAACTTTATCTGAAGAAATTGTGAGCTTGCAATGAAGTATTAGAAGCTATCCTATAATTAATATAATTTTGTCAACACAGGAGTTGACAGGAATGGTTTTCCTCCAATCTCACTCTTATTTCCTCTATTTTTTTTAAAATAAAAATCATTAATTCAGAACCTCATATCCGAATAATCCCTGGTGCATAGGATGCTAATTTGAAAATACTGCAAATTGAACTTTTTTTTGCCCATTTATTGGTTGGCTTGTTGCATCAACAAGAAAACTGATAAGTTTAATTACTTTTATGAAAATGAAAGGGAACTATTATTATTTTGCTAAAACGCTAATGGTAGTGCCACTTTAAACTAAACTAAAGCATACCACAGGCTAAGTGACACGCTTGGTAGGGAGCATATCAAGCAATGGAAGAGAATTCTTATTTATTAGGACAACATTAGCATTTTATGGTACAGAGATTGATTACTCACCCCTGATTTGTTTGTTTCTTGCCTGCTATGCAATGTGCTCCTTTAGGCTCTTGTATAATTCCCTGTTTCCCAACAGGAATAGTGATTATTTGATTCAATGATAGATTATGTAGCCGGTATGTAATCAAGAGCTGGTAGCAATTACATTCCAAATTTAAAGGCTTTTAAAAATATGTTTACATGGTAGATTTAAAATAATATAGATTAAGTGTCATAGTTTGCCTTCCTGAGAACAAAGTGAGAGATTCTTGTTTGTGTTTTGATTCTGTAAAGAATCCACTATCATGTATATTATTTACATTTTATTGATGAATTATTAACCCAGCTTTTCCCTCGTTAAAATCACAAAGTTCTTTTGTCCTCATTAACACTGTCCAGGTGTGAATTAGGAAGTAATTGTGCCTAGGGCATACTCCCACATAAATGTAACTCACTTGTGTAGTTCCATTAATTGTTTTAAGGGTTACTTTTAACTTCACACTGGTAGAAGCTAGAGGGGAATTCACCCCAGAGACTTCACTGCACGGGTCATCTGCCACCAAAAACTCCATTGTTCCTCCAGAACAACTTTAATTTCCACAACAGATCAAGAGGGGGAACGGAAATCAAACACATTGTGTTACAGCCTAAATTAAATTTGAACGCCATTTTGAATTTAGGTAGCAAATGAGTAGCAGTTAGGCTTTAACTGTCTCTGAACATTTTTAATAGCACAACTATTCTTAGTCACTGGATGAGTTAATTTAGTACTTGGGGAACTTAAGGTTGAAAGATATAGATGTAGTCCTTGTCTTCTTACTATATTCTAAGTGATCTGGCTAAGCTTTGGGCATATCCGCACCAAGTCAACTGATTTTGACCAAAGGCATAATAGTTCATATAGCTGAAGATGAAGCCAAGAGATAGGCCTTAGACAGATGGAGATGAACAAGGTCTTTTCTCCTTTGGTTGCCTAGGATTTTTTTGAACATTTCAGGAACAAAACAAAAGCATCCACTCCTTCCATCACTAACAGGACTGCAAAAGTTAATTTTTGTAATTATTTATATCACAGTGTTAATTTGTGGAGAGGTGGGGCGGGATTCCTCTTGACTGAGTTTAAGATGAGGGGAGTCTGCAGTATAGGGGGGCAATCATCTGTCTGAACACAGGTTTCCTTAATATTCTGACTGGCCTTTAGCTGCTGCTCCAAAAATATATGGGCCTGTAGTAGTTTCTGTTTCTTACAGGCATGCAGGTAGCTCAGATGTCCTAGGGTATCTCAGATGAGACTTCATTTAGGGGACTGACATACCCCAGGTGCCTACATTCAGGACAATTGTCTAATCCCCTGTTCTAGTCAAAGAAAGACAAATCAAAATAGTCCATAGAGTCTAGGGAATGAGTCTTCTCACTGTTAAGTTCTGCAAAAGCTCGGGAAAATGCCATTCAAGAGCTTATCTCCTCCCTATAAGCAGGCTGCGCAGTCAGGTGTAGCCATCCATGTTGTAAGCACTATAAGCTCCCACCCATCCTGCCTGGGGTGTTGCTGACCATAAGTATAGCAAATATGACCTCTGGTAGTACAGTTCGTCTCAAGAGTGAAGGAGCTGATGTAGTCTCACACTGGTGAGTGATTAGAGAAATAATACTTCAGGCTTTGGAATAAAACTTAGGAAATAAGAGTTTAGATCCTGGCTCTGTCAGAGACTTTGTATGAAATCTCTTTGACAGAACAGGGGATTGTTGATACACAAAAATTTAGAGTCAAAAGTGTCAAGAAACAATTTTAAGGATAAACTGGGGTGCTGGTTTTTGTGCATAGCCCTTTTTCTCCTGGGCAGCATGGGGAACAGCTGCCACTAAAAGCCATTAACTATAAATTAAGCAGAAGGAAGAACAACGTAGAAATATTTTGTACTGTGAAGTATCACCGTTTGTGGTCACAGCCTGAGTCAAGGTAGTGTGGCCTCTCCATTCTAGCATTAGGATCAAAAAAAGGTCCTAAAATAGGGTGGAGTGCAGTAACTTCCTCCTTATCTTGTTTGTTGATTATATGTAACTTTTAAGTTTCCTGAATTGATTTAAGCACAGTAGAACCTGTCTGCAGGCAGAAATAGGGACCCATGAACTTCCGAGACCACTTTGGAGCTTTTTCTCTGCAATGCCAGGATGGTTTGGTGGTCGTACTCCCACTTTCCTTTCATACTTGAAAGATTTGGGTAATTTAGTCTCCTCGGGATGCCTTCTTGTCTGACTTGCCTTCATACACAGCTGTGTCTAAAAGGCCGAGTTGAGCTTTTCTTACATGTGAAAACTAAAAGTCAGGCTGCTTCTGCGCAACAGCACCTAGAGACTATTTACTTGCAAAATACCTAGGTGCTTAAATGTTATATGTACTTTGAAAGCCTTCTGCTTAGCCTCTGGGCCAAATCTAGGAAAATGTTTAGACGCCTGCATTACCTCTGAGAGAGGTAGAAATTAGGCATGCAAGTACTTTGACATATCCATCTCTGTGCCTGATCCACTAGTTTATATAAAGGAGCCACTTCTTTATTCTTCTTCCACCTTTTGTCTCCTTTACATAGAGGTCTGATAACTGTGTTCTCAGACAATCTGCAGGGAACTGAACCACAAGCATCCAAGGCTTAACCGTAAAGTACTAGAGCTTGAAGGCATAAGCCAAACTTCTAGGTCAAGCTGGCTCATCTTGGGACAGACAAGAAAGGATAACTCGCCCCAGGTAATTTAGTAAGGTAATTGGCATCTGCACTTGTTTTTCTGTGTGGTCATATTATAACGCCTCACCCAACTAGAGGTGTTGTTTTAATGTGGCTTCTCTACACCATACCAAAATGCACATAATAAGAAATTATAGTTCTTCTCTCTCTGTCTGCTATGCTTGTTATCAATGGTCTGGCTGATGAGCAGCGTGAACTCACACAGCAAAGAAAAATATGCTGTCTGCCCTTCTTTCTGGGGAAAAAAACCCAACTGTTTGGAAAGATATCAGTTTGTAAATTTTGGTTTATGTGTATGATTTTATATTGCTATTCAGTGGAGGAAACAACAGAAGGGGGAACAGGAGGGTCTCGCCTGACCCCCAAAAGCGCTAAAGAAACAAGTTGTATAGAATTTTCAAATACCGTTAAGCAAAGCATTGGGTATCCAAAGATTCATTGATTATACTGGCTCATTAATCAAACGGAAATGAGGTGTCACCTCAAGAGCACTCCTATTTTTTAAGTATTCGTGGTGCTAATCTCACCATCCAAACAATAGCACGGGATGGAAAAAAAACTGAGAAGAGAAAAGCTTTTTCTGCCATAGTAATATAAGAAAGAGTGATTGTTCCCAGCATCAAAACAAGCTTCTGGGATCCTTTACTAAGTCCTGTTCTTCTACATCCTTTTATCTACAAGTAAACGTACCCCAGACAAAAAGTGTTGATTTAAATACATGCTTGGACAGAATGAATTGCTATAGAATAATTTCTGTGAAAAGGAGACAAAAGAACCTTGGGCAAGAGGAGAAGCATGAAGAGGTAAGGCTTAGTAGAGAACAGAGAAATTTAACAAAAGGTTATTATTATAACAAACCTGCCGGTGGGTTTGTTATACTTCAGGCACTGAAGTATAGTGACATCTGAAAACTCAGCAGCTACTTTAACTGGGTGGCTCGGCTTTCTGTGCAGTCACTCCGAGCAAGGAAGGTGACTGCAAAGAGTGATCCAAAGACTGAATATCCTGAACGAAGCCACTAACCAATTAAAAAAAAAAAAAGAAAAAAACAAAAGCACAAATGCAAACAAAAACCACCTGAGCTTGTTGCCCGAGGCTGCCTTTGGAGGCAGTGGAGAGGAAAAGGCACCTTCAGAAGCCACTTCCCCTTATCCAAAGGTATACGTACCGAAAGAAAGCTCAGGGTGAGTAGCTGAGAGAAATATGCTTACATTATCAATATCTGTCTTTAATCAGATGAATCCCACCTATTCTGTCAGTGCCCTCAAACAGAAGCTCACAAACCTGAAACCCAAGGGGAAACCAGGCATTGCACCAGTCAATGGTGCAGGAGCATGAAGGTGCAGGAGCACCTCTCGATCTCTGCAGGGTTAGCAGATGCAGAGAAGGCACACCACAAGCTCCCCGTAACATGCATCGGGTGTGACAGGCTCTGGAGAAACGGATTTGTGAAAGGTCACAAGCAAAACAGGTTTAGATCAGGCTTCACAGCTAAGGCTGTTCGATAAAACAAGAAGAAAATTGATAGAACAAGAAAAAACGGTTTCCAGTTGCGCCAAGGGAAGTTTAGATTGGACATTAGGAAGAATTTTTTCACTGAAAGGGTCATCAGGCATTGGAACGCCTTACCCAGGGCAGTGGTGGAGTCCCCATCCCTGGAGGTATTTAAGGGTCGTGTAGATATAGCGCTTAGGGACATGGTTTAGTGGTGGGCTTCTCAGTGTTAGGTTAATGATTGGACTAGAGGATCTTACAGGTCTTTTCCAATCTAGGAGATTCTGTGATTCTGTGCTTAGCAAACAGGTAATTATTTCATCGGTACCGATGGGAGTTAAGCAAAAGGTGGGTGCTGGGTTGCTCCACACTCTGCAGCAGCTGCAGCAATGCAGGTTCCAGAGTTCCTTGCAGATGCATCCAAAATGAGGGATTTTTCAGGTGCAACGAGACAGAGATTTTATGAATAGCAAGGATATCTGCGTTAGATAATGTCTTAGTATATCTTCAAGCCCTTAATTTCCATTTGTGAAGCTCATCCCCAAACCCCCAAAACACCTGAAATGAATTTTCTTTGAGTAAGTCAAGGACTTGAAAACTGAAATACTGAGAAATCTCCTATACTAAAACAAGTGATTCTATGATTCTAAGTGGTAAGTCTTATCAAAAAGCTGTAAGTCTCTTTCTCATGGTATAAACATCCCTTCCACATTAAAAAGAGGCATTAATTATGAAAATAGAACTATTTGGGTAGGGGAATGTGTATAAAAAAACATAACTAAGGTAGAATGTGGCTCATGTTGGATCTCGCTTTTCCTAGGTTTCATACAAGTGTAATTCTGGGGACAGAGAGAAGAGTGAAAAATCCTCATTTAAAAGAAAGTCACTTTTGAGATGAGCTGAGTTTTATTTTATTGTGTTTGTTATGTTTTTATTAGGAGCATCACAGATGTTCACAGTACTACTGTCTGAGTAAAATGGATTAAGAAACGGTGCAAGTGAAAGGCTGCGAAGTTCATTTTATATGCAGTCACCAAATGGCTTTGCAATACATCCCACTCATATTTTATCACAGGTATGTATTTGACAAAGGTATGCATGCAGAAGAAATAACATAAGAAAAGCAGAGTTTGTTCACAAAAATGTGTTTTTACTTAAAGAATAGCTGTTAGCAACATTAAAATTTGAACATGAATGTGTCATTCAGAGCAAAACAGTATACGTGTCTGTTGCAAAAATATTTGCTGCTCTGTCTCTAAGGCGAATAGTGCATAAATGAAAACTAAAACCCATACAATCTGTAGTTTTTATTTCCCCTTGCAATGTTATTTCCTCACATTTGTGAAAGGAATGCCTTCAGTCACATGGAAATGAATTTTAGGTTTAGAGTAGGCAAGGTTTTAAAATCTTAAAAAGGCTTTTTTTTTATTTATTTTATGTGCTATTCCCTTTTTAAATTCAAATTATAAGTATGAAATTAAACTTTTTGCAGTCCAGACTTTTCAATGTCCTGCTGGCACAAAAGAATTAAATACATCAGACCAACTAGGAAGCCACTCTATAAATGAAGGTGATCCTGGTGTGTCCATTACCATGGTCCTTTGCTGCCCCGAGGCAAAAAAAGCAGTAGGGATTTTCTTTATTTATTTGTTTCTAATCCTTTCAGTTTCAGCGAGTGGCAGTGTTAGTAGCACTGCAGAGGAGAGGGATGGTTTTGTGGCCGTGCTGTGGCCGTGTGAGCTGCAGGGATGGGCACCGCAGGGCTGCTGCTTGGCATGAAGGGAGGATGAGCATTGCCGGAGGGAGACTGCAGAATCCCCTGACCACCTCACCGTGTACATCCTCACATCTGTCAGGGCTTGTTTTAGGGATCGGACACAGATATCAACTACAGCATTTGCAGAGGTGTTCATCTGGTCAGATGTCTAGGGTGCAACTCTGTTCGAATTAGCCCTCAAGACTCATTTTACAATTAGCAGAGGGAAACGGGCAATTTAAGGATGTGAGTCATCTAACACCCTGCATCTAAAAAGGTATGTCTAAAATGGCTAAGACAAATTACACTCTTGAAATAAAAAAAGAAAAAGAAAAAAGTGTTGTTTGTCTCCATTGGCCATATAGTGATCCAAAAGCGACCAGTCCACTGTACCCATTTTTGCCATAGGTGTTTCACACTCTGAGGTCTAATTTTCAGTGCTATAGTTCACAGCTGATGCGTCAGCTGGGTTTCAGACCTTTTTTCATTCTGTCTCAGTTGCTTGGATTGTAATCTATGGCAAATCAAGTCTTTCCTTTGCCTGTCTTATCTGCTTCATCAGTGGCAGGGATTTATTGCTTCCCCCACCCACGGCCCCTGCAGCGCCAACCGGAGTCAGGTGCACCCCAGCCCTTCACTTCACCTTAGCCCCACTCAGACGGGACACGTCGCACATGATTTGACACCTGTATTTTCACATTGTACTTCCTTGCGTGTGCAACAATCACCTCTGAAGCAAAGAGCTGTGGTTCTCAGCATTGCCATAAGGTTCTTAAGTTGATGTACTTTTTAGGAAGAGCAGAAGGGAAGCCTGGAAAGGATGTGGAAAATTAGTGTGACTCGCTGAAGGGGTACAAACCCGCATCAGCACATATTGAGAGGCTGTGATACCGGTTATGGAGCTGCACTCATATGTTTTGCAGCCTGTCCACCTTCGGAGCCATTCAACTTGAAATACAAACACAACTGCATTGTACAAGCAATTGTATTTGTGTGTTTTGACTGAATATAACTGCAGAGAAGATGAGTTCCAGTAACACATAAAGCATTTATTGTGGTAGTACCACATCTCATCTAAGGCTTCTATGCACCATGTTTGTACATTATGCGTAACATAGATATAACATATTAATTATGTATGAAGTTAGTTATAACAATCCTAGTAATAACATAAGCTTGAGAACTATTATAAGCCTTAGCCTTGGGATTATATCAGCTATGGCTCTGACTCCAGCTTTGTCTTTCCGCATGTTTTTCTTCTAGGGTAATGTCATCTCTGACATACGTTTCCACCAGGAGATACTCTGGTCCCCTGTGGGAACATCAGCATGTGCTTCAGAAACGCCTTTTCTCAGTTTCCTTGTGTTCTTATGTGTTTACATGTTTGATTAGCTTTTTATTACTTTGTGATTGGCAGCTTGGGAAAGTTAGAGTTATTCTGACAGTCACCTCTGAGCATAGGGCTATCTCAAGTACTTAGGAATATACATTTATATGTTATATACAGGCAGTCGTAACTTGGTGTTTGCAATAAATCTGCCAGGCCTGTTGTAAGCACCTGGTGCCAGTTTTCCTCTTTCTCCAGTTGGGTTGTGTCAACAAGACCCATTATGCTGGAACCAGACAGAAGCACCTTTTCTCTGCAGACATCCTCAAGCCCTTTTATTCATTAGCATGCAGGGGTTTCCTTCAAGTCTACCTGGCCCGAAGTAAAGAAAGTTAGTTGCAAGCTATGAAACCAACTAAGCCAACTTCATCTTTCTACTGTAGTGAAAAAAAAGACATATATCTATCAATCTAGTGTAATAAGTTGGACATTTCACTTCCCTTTCTCCTTTTCTGCTCTCATAGAAGAAATTCAGGAAATATGAAACAAAGACCAAAGAAAAAAGGTGTTTTTTACTGCTAGTGTAATATCTCTGACACTCTTAATGTTTAGAAGTATGACCAGAAAGGTGAGAGAGTCAGAAATGAAATAGCCAGTCCAAAGAGTGAGCATTCTTTTGAACAGGGTCAGCAAAGTATTTCCCATTTATTTCTCTGCAAGACTTTCCACAGTAAGCCTTGGCAGCCTGATAAGAATTGATGAAGTAAACCTGTGTCACTGGACCAAAGGAAGAGGTAGCTGGAAGTGTACTTTGAGATTCTACTAAATTGACCTCAGGAGTCCTGGCATCTACCTCACAGTTGTATGACTTGCTTCAGATGCCGTCCAAATGGCCACAAATAACCCTGCCTTCACAAACAGTTGTGAAGCTCAACTTCAGCATAGCTTATTTACATTTTCCCCTCTTCTGCAGTAAATGCCTATTGGTCTTAGAGTTAGGATTTAGGCAATTGTTTTATGATATATAAAATCTTCAGTGCCATACATTAAACTGGAAAAGGTTTTGAGGTGCAAGGTGCAAAAAAGGCATAAAGGTAAATAGCATTTTTTTTCTTTGCTACATCAGAAGAAAGCTGCCAGAGTTAAAGGGTCAATAAATAGTCCAGGTACAGAAGAAGCACTGAAGGATGTTAAGGCTATAACAGAAAACACAATTTTTTTGCATCAGTGTTCACCATAGCCTTTCTTTACAGGTGGCAAGTCTGAGGAACTGCCTCAAATCTAGTTGTCAAGAGCAGGGATATATAAAAAATGATAAAATGAACAATAAAAATTTGCCAGACCCAAGTGATAAAGAGATTCAGATATGAAACTGCTGACTTACTGCCTGTGGTCTGTAACCTGTTTCTTAAATCAGCCCTGTTACCAAAGGAATAGAAAATGTCAGGTGCTGTTTTTGGGGGTGATCTGGAGAAATACAGAGGAATAAGTCTGTCTGTCATACCAGAAAACTGCTAAGAAAACTATGACAAGGAATGGTATTAACTAATGTGTGGAAAAATCTGTTGTCAATAGGTTCTTGAAACAGAGAAATGCTGCGTGTGGCTGCAGGAGCACTTTGGAGTCCGTAAGCAAAGAGATACAGGTGACCTATATTTGGATCTTTGCAACTTTTTTGACAAATCTCTTCATAAAAGACCCTCAAGGAAACTTAGTGAAGACAAGAGGAGGTGGAAGGTGCCTAAAAATGAGGAAGCAAAGGGTAGGGATTCAAGTTCGATTTTCGTTATGAAGGAAGACCCCCCAGTATGTTCCTCAAATGTCTGTTCTGGGACCTATATTGCTTAACATAGTCTGGAAAGATCTGGAAAATGATTGACTAATGAGATATGAGACTTTTACTCAGATAGAAAGATATTCAGAACAGTAAAAAGTAAAACTAACTGCTACAAGGCACAAAAGGATCTCACAATATTGACTGACTGGACAATAAAATCACAGATGAAAGTCACTCGATGAATGTGAAACACTGCAGATGAGACAAAAAAGAACTCTGTCTATGCGTATGATACAATGGACTCTAAATTAACTATTACTGCTTAGAATAGTTACCTGAAAATGCCAGCTCAGCTGTCAAAATGACAAAGAAAATGTTAGGAATTATTAGGGCAGAACAGCAAAAAAATAAAGAAAACCAATATCATCATTATGACACTGTAATAGCAGGTATTTCTCCCACACCATGAGGGCTCCAAATGGTGGTCTGCTGATCTCAGAAAAAGGTACCGCAAAGCTAAAACAGAATAGAGAAGGGCAAGAATGTGGTCAGAAGCAAATTATGTTCAAGAAAAACTAAGCAGGCTAAAATTTTTCAACTTTCATGCAGAGGAGGGATATGGCAAATGTCTAAAGCCATGAACAGTGTGAAGAGGATGAGGAAGAAAAAAGTATTTGTGGTTTCTTGGAAAATAGTAAATCAGGGTTCTCACTGAGGCAGGCTTAAAATGCAGAAAATGGAAGTGCTTTTCACACACTGCCTAATTCAGTGAGGGAATTCCCCGTGGCAGGGTTTTGTGAAGGCAAACAGAATAATGGGATCAAAGGAAGATTAAAGTCCCTAAAGCACAGGTTACTGGAAATGAGAAGTGGTATATCAAGAGAAAAAAATTCTGCTTTGTCCAGTCCCCATGTTTTTCTAAGCATCTGCTCCTGACCATGACTGGATGGATACTTGGTGTGATCCCATAAAACTGTTCTTAGGAAGTTATTTCTCTTCCCAGGTCAGGCTCTGGTAATTGCCACCGCATGTCACACTTCTGTTAACTGTTCCACACAGTAAGAAAACTACCAGGCCATAATCCCTCTAGGACCTGTGCTTTGGGGACCTTCTCACTCTTCTTTTCTTTTCCCTCCCAAAACCTTTCCTCCACGATAGTCCAAAGTCCAGACCTTTCAGAGCATGCTGTAAAGTTAAGCCAGGTGACGTAAGGACGTACTACAGTGAGACAGTTTGATGTTGGTTGCCATTTATTACTTGGAAAATTAAGGTTTTTTCCCTTCATTAAGCCTTTGCATGGAAAATTAGGATGTGTAAACGGACTTACTATCATATATCCGCAGTCACACTTTCTAGAACGGATGGGATCTAGTACACAGCTTGGGCCTTATGGCTACAGAAGAGCCAACACCAGCAGCCGCTCTAACAGGAAGTCTGAGCAAAGTCTACCATCTCTACCAACTATCTGCAGATGATTTCAGCCTTCCCTCATTTAGGAATCAGGGAGGAAAGACCCACACAGACATGTCCTTATGAAGTTTGAAAATAGCATATATTTGGTGAAGACCCTGTAAGAGAGAGAGACAATGAAAGAGCAAACCACCTGCCCTCCTGCCATCTCACAGGACTCATGAAATTGGCTTTGCGGAGTGACGGTATCAATAAGCTTTGGATAATGTATGACCACTACCCTGCTGATGTCAATTAGTATTTTAAACCAAATTGCCTTCATGATTTAATACCAAGTTACTGGAGTCTGTTAGAACTCCAAGAACAATACCAGGTAGTAGTCCTACTACTGCTCTTTTCCTGTCACGAAGCTCTTATTATAATGGCTTGCAATTTTGCCAAAATTTAATTGTCAGGATGGACTTTTCCATGTTGATTGTCTCTATGCATAATTTCATACAAAAAGGTTTAATCACTTATAATGACAAGTCTATGAAAACTATATTGCTTTCCCAGCCAAACTAGAACCCAATAAAACCCAACATCTGGGAGCATCGACTTAAAATAAGGTGAGCAATAGCCATTATTTCAAGGTATAATGTGAACTATTCAGAAAGTGCATACCTCCTACATGTGAAAAACCAGACACTCAGAAGCCACAAACACTTGCAGGTTGTAATGCCTGTGTCCCATCTGTGAAATGGAAGTCCAAAACACCTGCCCTCACCTCAGGAATGTAGTAAAACTAAATGGGGAAGGAAAAAAAACAATACGAAAACCAAAAAAAACCCTTTGCAAAACAGTTGCATGTATTGCTGAAGAAGTGGACCATTCTCTCTCTAACGCAGCATAAGAATAGTGCACAGTGTACAAGGCAGAGTCACTGAGCAATGCAGAGAAATCAAACTATTGATGAAGTCCTATTTCTTTAGGGCGCTAAATGTGTCAGGATTCTCTGAAAAAGAAAAAAGACAGTATTAAACCAATTAAAGAGTGTACCAATATGCACATGCACAAGGGAGCTGAATTGAGATTCCACTGTCAATGTTAATTTTCATATTTCCTAAATTTGGATTGCTTTGCTACCTTAAGTTATTCTCCTATCGACGTTTACTGGTGTACAATTTAAATAGAACAAGTTGAAGAAAAACATACAGCTCTCTCAATTTGCCTGTATTTCCTCTCTTTTCTTAAATTAGAGAGGACAACAGCATTCTGACAAAAAAAAAAAAGGACACATTCAATAAAAGGTTTTAAAACAGCCCAAGTGCTATTTTCGTCACCATCTGCTCAATTATATTTTGTGCTAGTAGCAGTTTTCCAAGCACAGGTATGTCTTCCTTTTTGGAAAATGGCTTGTCTTTCTTAAGGGAAAGTCAAGATCCTTAGCTTGTGACTGGTTTGGGGTTATTTTTCTTTTTTTTTTTCCCAGTATCATTTCCAGGAACTTAATTCCTTTTATTTCAGCTTTCTAACTCTCAACTCACTGTTCCTTTCAGTAGTGCTAGTAAAATTAAATGGTTGGGAAAAAGAAATAATAATAATAAAGAAGCAAAAAAAACACCAACAAAAATCCCAGCCAAGATAAAATCCAGAATATCTTTCAGCAGACAAACACAATAAACTTCCTGTTTATAAATTTAGCCATTCATTTTTAACTAGTGGCAAAGCAGAATCTCAGCAGGACATGTCGACAGTAGTATATCCAGATGGATTCTCAGTGTGAAGGGATTCTGAAATACACTCACTGACATAATAAAAACAGGGTTTTCAGGCTTGCGAAGCAGTGGCACAGAGGTTGTGAGTAAATTTATTTCACAGGAAGCCCGTATCGTGAGCTAATGGGAAAATGTAGATCTTTTGCCTTGCTCTGTATGTGGTAGGTCATAGATACGATAGGATTATAAAGGAAATGGATCTATGTGCCACAGCCCCTGACAGCACTGTGCTACATTTCTTGGCCCGTGCCCTAATTCAGAGTCACAAGCAATCCCTTCTATCAGGCAGTCAATGCTTTAAGTGGTTCACAGCTTGACTGTGTCGCACAACCCCCCAGGGGCAAAGCAAACTTGTCAATAATTCCTAAGCACCTTAAACAAAATATGTAAATGCAGTAATTCCTACCGAGGAGAGAGATGGGGGAAGGGAAAATGTTTCAGAAGAGAAGAAATGTTGTTAGAGGATTTTCATGGGGGAAGAAGGAGTAATTTGAAGAAGCCAGCTTGCTAGCAGCTGAAATACTAATAAAGATAATAACAATGCACGGAAACGTAAAGGTGACTTAAGTCAAAAGCAAAATGTGTTAGGTGATTCTGGTATCTGGTACCTAATTATTCACATGGTAGGAAAAAGAGATAACTGTCAGGATTTTGTAGAATGGGGTCATCTGCATGTATTAATTTAAAGAGTATGGCAGAGACTGGAATGTGTTACAGTGCCATGCCCTGTCCCCTTATGAGGAAGACCCCTGGTCCTTCTGGGAAAGGCTAGTCTCCTCTCAGAAGACAAATATCACCTCCTATGTCACAGACTTAGGGGAGGATGGAGCGAGAAGATGCGGACTGATGGTGGACCTTGGCTCCAGAGTAATGAGCAATGGAAACTGGAGGTGGTTTAAAGTGTGCTGCACATATCAGGCATACATCAGGCAGAGCCTGTGTTGTGTTCATCCCTGTACGTGCACAAACTGTGGTAGGATTTTGGCTAGGAAAGGGTTGTGGGGTGCAAGTGGAGTGTGTATACTTGTATATCTGGCAGGAACCTGGAGGGAACCTTGCCTGTCCGTGCATTTTTATGAAGGAGCCCCACTTGGACAACAGCTGGGTGTCATGTGTGTCCCCAGAAGTATGTTAGAAAACCTGATTTCTGAGAAGGAAGCAGAGGTGGAAAGAGGGCAGCTGGTTCCCACAGTAAAGCCAGACCTTTTCCCCTGCTGTAGCTGATGAAGATGAACAACAGCTGCCGGGTTTTTTCCATGGAAAGAGGTCTCTTTGCTGAGAAGGGGCAAGCAAACCTTGGGGTTAACTGGAGACATGGCCAACGGGCATGAGCAGGCAGCCAACTGTCTCAAGAGTAAAAGAGAAGAAGGTGAGAAAGGCAGAGGGAAACTGAAGGAAATGGGAAAGTTGGTTAGAGAAAGGAAGCTGAGGAGAAGAGGTAGGTAGAGACACTGATGATCATGGGAGCTGGAGGCAGAAGGGATGGCGCTGCTGCATGTGCACAGTGTTGAATGCAGTCTTCCATGTGCTATACCATATCATGTGAAACCCAGGGTTTTGTTGTGTTGAGCCTTGTAGACAAGAGCTTCCACTATCCTTTCGGTTGAGAAAAGCTCAGGCTGCGCAAGAAATGCCTGAGCACATCATGGCATATTCTCCGTGTTGGTGCTAGGCCAATATCCCTTCATTCAGCTGAAAAAGTCCTCACTGGACATCTGACAGGAAATAACAATGTCGCTGAAGTCCCAATGGGTGCCACACGAGTCAGCCATAAGAGGATAAGTGTTGTTAGTAGTAATGTACATGGGGACTTTTTGCACTATGTGTATTGACCTAAAATCTCTTCAAAGCCACTTAACAACAAGAAAAGAGGACATTACATTTTGATGGTGAGCTTCATGATGGAGTAAATCAACCATCAGTGTTGTTAAGACAGAAGAAAGTGCATACTAGTCCCAGGCGAAACTCACTAGATTGCCACTTCTTGGTACAGTGCATAATTCTCCATGGTGATCCATGAAGCCCTTTTGTATGACAGAGTGACACCCCGTACATTTTTCATAGCTGTGGATCTCCCCTAGTGATTACCAGGTGGGGACACGTGTCCCTCTGAAAGCCCTGTGCCATTGGGGTCTTCTTTGGAGTATGTCAGTGTCACCTACAATTAGTAGGGAGGGATGAGCCAGACAGTGTGGAGCTTTGTAGATCTCTGCATCAGCCACTATGAACTTTTTGCCTTTGTATCACCAAAGATGGAGACTGCCATGGCCATAGTGTTGTGAAGACACACCTAGGCCCCTGTGCCTACCCAAAAATGGGAGAGTAGCCCTCCTGTTCCATCAAACCAGTGTTTTGTACCCTCAGATTGGCAGACTCCCGGGAGAACATGGTATCATCTCTACGTGCTGCTGATGTGTGCCCCAAATCACCAAGATATGCTAGGCTTGGTCCTGTGGTGATGACCGTAACTGTTAGGTCAGGACAACTGCCGCAGAATGGGATTCTGCCCAGTCACACACAAAGGAAGCAACTGCAGAGCTGTTAGAAATCAGGTGGCAGGGAGCAATTTGCTAGAAAAAACTCATTGATCCATGGCCCTATTCCCTGTCCATTTCTGTAAGGTCCCCAGGAAAGGAGGAAAGATCATAGGCCTCATGAATTATTCAGGTAGGCTGGACCCAATCCATATCTCATTCACTGGCTGTACATGCACACTTGCAATTTTTCTAAAGCATTGCTTTAGTCTTTAATCTGCAAATAACTTGAGCGCGTCTCAAAACAGCTGCTTACAGCAAGTTAGGGAACCCTACAAAGTGTTTTGATGGAACAGTATCTTGCCATCAAATGTAAAACTGGAAAGTTCCCATGTGTACAATCTTGAAGCTCATGCTAAAATTCCATGTAAGAAAAAGATACCCATCTGTTTATTTGTGGTGGTAAGCCTGTTAATTAATCACATTCATGAATTTTATAAAAACAAATTCTTCTGCTTATCAAAGCTTTATACAAACTCCATTTGGTTGATGTGGGAACTCAATTTGAAAGGAATCTGGCTTTTAACTTGCTGTAACTATTATTTTCATTAACAGATAATTCACAAAGGCAAAATATTCCTATTTCAGAAACTTTTAATGCTGCTTTTATATCTTTGTGTCAGAGACAGAAAATAAATAAAGAAATACATTTCATAATAAGACTCCTTCTTTGGACCCAGGTCAAAGACATTGACCGCTGTTGATTCTTTTCTCAAAGCTGTCCCCTGGCAGAATTTATACCGCCTGACTGCTGTGTCTAACCATGGTTATGTCTATAATCAAACTTAGCATAAGGGCACAATTTAGTCTCAAGTGAGTAATTTGCCTAGTAACACCCAAACACAGCTTGGCACAGAGCTTTACTGAGATCTTTTGATTGCTTTCCATTGTATTGTGTGTACCTGTAAGTCTGAGCACCTGACTGTCTGAAAACACATGCCCAGTATGGGACTGCATCTTCACACCACCCTCTGGATGTAGCACACGCTATCCCAAAATGGAATTGAGGCACAGTTGTTTTCCCTACAAAAATAAAGATGGTTCTGCCTGAGTTTTGCATTGAAATAAGTTCTCCAGGATCCTGCTTTGGAGAGACTGGGATGATTTCTCTTGTGGCTAAAACGAGACCCCGCTGTGCTAGGAGAACCAGCTCAGGAAGAACACTGGCAGAAAGTGGGACTGAAACCCTTGCACCTTCCCCTACAGCTTGGTCAGCTGGTCAGGTTTGTTTCCCTGCTTCTCAATAGCAATAAATCAAGTGTGAATGCAAGTAGTGGCGGTGTTAGGGACTATTATCAGACATTTCACAGCAGCAGGCATGGAAAAAGAGAGAACCGTCAGTGCCAAGGATGCTTCCCAAAGCAAAGGTATGAATGACCAAGTCACCTCCTTGCCTCTAAGTGCCCTGCTGCAAATCATACAATACATCTCAGCCGAATTCCACTTGGTGCCTGTGGTGACCAATTTCATACACAGTGGGATTTATATCCTACCCAACCAAAAAATTATTTTCATACTCACTTTGAGCCATGACTGCTGTGTACAAGGCAATGCAGAACAAGATACTTCCTTCCACTAGTCTTTCTTGGCAATCAGCCTGCAAGACTGTGAAAAAAAAGTATTCCAGACCCGTTTGTCAAATTGTGCCATGATTTAAAAGACATGGGACTGATTTCCTATTCATTCCAGTTTACCTGATGTTATTGCAATGTCTCATGGACGTTTACAGTTTACAGTAGGATAATCCTGAGAGGAACTGGACTCTTTCATTTTGCTCCCTGCTTAACTTTGAAGTCCTTAATGAAACCATTTAACATACACATCTTAGCAAATGTCCACAGCTTCAAAGGAAAAGACTCTTATAAAATTAACCAAGTAGCTCAAGTATAATGGGCAGATCACAAAAGTAAACAGATGTTAAATAACTTAACATAAAATATTAAAAAGCAGAAACAGATTTTTTTGTTTTATTTCATTTTACTTTGGCTTAATTCCTCACTGGAACCGGGGCTGCTGAAACAATAGTGGTTCCATGTGAGTTGCTGGATTGCAGCTCCTGACTGCAGTGCCTCTTTCTTTGCTTTACCTGAGCACTGATGGTACACAAGTGAGGAGCTGGGCTGGGGACAAATCCGACGGTGGTGGGAAGCATTCAGGGAGAAGTGGATGATGGCTCTCTCCCTGCTGAAGAGTCAGAGGTGAGAAATTCACAGTGTCCCAACTGGATCTGTGATGGAAAGGGAGGTATTGGGATTTTACGGACACCCTCTCCATGCTATGCTCAACCAGCAGGAAGCAGCTGCTCGCTGTCCCCCGTAGCAGAGAATGAGCAATGAAGCCACATGTAACACCAGTGGTGCCCCACGCAGCACAGCTTAAACTCACCCTCTCTGAAATCAGCACATCCACCCTCACTGACTGCTACGGCACACTCACCTCATGGTGTTTCATTCTCTCTTTAGGACCACAACCTTCTGTTAATATTCCAGGTGGCGTAAACCTTTGGTTTTCAGACATCTATAACACAAAATGTAGCTTTCTTTTTCCTTTTGCGTCCAGCTTTGCTGCACTCTGGAGTGATTGTTCCCCAGTAACTATTTTTCTTTTGTCTTCCCATATGGGAGAGTCAGAATATAGAAAGGTAACACAGAGAATACAGATAGTGTATACAGAAAATAGATGTTTACTTACATAAATCTTTATATAAGCATATATTTGTATATTTTGTATCTATAGCTGTATATATATGTGTATATATATACATACAAATACATTCTTTTTCTAGGAGACGCAGAGCAGAAGCACATTTCTCGAGCCAGCTGGAAGAGAGAAGGCAGGAGGCCGGTGATACAACACCCTGAACTGCCTCGGCTCTCCCGTCTGCTCTCAGTCCCCCCTGCCCGCTCCCGGCTTTTTGAGGATGCGACAAGTCGCAGTGCCAGCACGCAGCATCCTCGGAGAGGCGTGTCCGTCCCCGCCCCTCTCCCCCCTCCCCGGCCCCGTCCAATCAGAACGCCGGGGGAGGGATGCTCGGGGCAGGGATGCAGGGTTGCCAGGCGACAGCAGCGTCCCCGTGTCCCGTCCGTCTTCCCCCCCCCCCCCCCCCCCCCACCTCCTCCCCTCCTCCCCATCTCCCTCCCTCCGTGGTCCTCCCCCCCGGGACCGGGCTGCGCTCCTGCCCGCGCTGCCGGCGCAGTTAAACAGCCGCGGGCAGCGCCGCGCAGCCCCGCAGCATGGGGACAGGGCTCCCTGCCACCGCCCCGCTCCCGGCCGCGCCAAGAGCCATAGCCAGCTTCAAAGTTAGAAGCAGAAAAGCTGTAAATGAATAAACGGTAGGAAATCAGCCTCAGCCAACCCCCTCCGCCCAGCGCCGGCTGCAGAGCCACCGCACGCCCCGAGCGCCGGGAGAGGCGGTCTGCGAATGCCAGCCGGCTCTCCGCTCCTTGTCTTTGCAACTCTAGGTCGCCTCCTAATTTAAAGCTTTGCACCAATCCCCTTTGCCCGGCAAGGCGAGGAAATCTAGAAAGATGCCAGGCTGCGAAAGGGGACCCCAATTAACAGCGCTGGTAGCAGGCGCTGCCTGGCCAAGGAGAGCCAAAGTTGCTCAGAGGAATGGGAAGCGGGTGTTCCAGAGGAGACGGGAAGGGAAAGGCATCATTGCTTGGTGATCGCAGTCTCTCCCTCCCGTTGCCCCCTTCTCCCCCTCCTCCCTCCCAGCCTTACCCCTGACCGCTTAGGAGGCCTTGATGAGTTTCCATCGGGACCCGATCCAAGGTGGGGGGGAGAAAGCGTAACTATTCCCAGAGGAAGCAGCTCAAACAAGTTTGGGGGGTGCGAGTCCCCGGTGGATGTTTAACGAGCGCATCGGGAGGCCCGCGATGCCCGGGAGCAGCTGGAGACCCTCGCTGGGACCAACCCTCATTGCACGGTAAGGAGCTGGGCACTGGTATCCCACGTCCCGGTCCCTGCATCCCACATCCCGGTTTCTGCATCCTACGTCTCAGATCGGCGCATCCCGGTCCTCACATCCCACACCCTGCAGCCTTGATCCCCGCATCCCGAGTCCCTGCCGCCCGCACCCCGCCATCCCTGCCCTCCCGACGAGATGCAGCTGCTGCCCGGGGGGATTGCGGGTTCTGCAGCTGGGGAAAAAGTTTAGCGTGGGGGTTCGCAGAGAGGTTTGCTGACGGGAGTCAGGGGCCAGGAGAAGTGGGGGTGGGGGCGAGGGCTTTCACACCTGCAGAGGTGTAGGGTGCAGGGTCCGCAGCTGGGGATGGGGGGGGGGGGGGGGGCGTGGGGTGGGGTTGGGTGGGATGGTGAGCGAGCAGAAAGGGGCTGGTTCACCCAGGGCAAAGCAGCTGCGGCCAGATGTTGCCCAGAGGTTCCTGCTCCCAGGCTTTGGGGGTGAAGGGAGGAGATCTTTAGCTTACTGTCCTATACCCTTCCTTAAGGTGGGTTGGAAAGTGCCAAGCCAGCAGCTGGGAGAGCCGTGCTGGGTAGCCAGCTCACCTCCCTGGATCTGCTGCTGGGAGAGAGGGGCAGAGAGGTAGGGAACGTTAAAGGAACTGGAAGTGCTTTGCTCCTCCTGAGGTATCTCCCCTGCAGGGACCTGGCTCACTCCAGGATCCTAAAACTGGAAGGCTTCAAAAGGAAAGGAGAAATTAACAGGGATGATAGAGCCAATGTAAACTCTCCCTCATATATGCCTGTATATCTATCTGTCCATGTGAGTACGCATCCAGCTGTATAGGTATATGTATGTGCTTCTAGAGTTGTTTGTGCCTATGTATGTGCCTTGCCGGTGTTCCTGTGTCTCTGGGTGTGTATGTGTGTATACCTATGCTTGTGTTTGCTTGGATGCATATAAATGGATTATATGCATAGAGTCATAGGAATGTGTTTTTATTCCTAGACAGTGTTTATCTAACTCTGTGTAGACCTAGAGGTGTTTGGGTACGTATCTCTCATCTGTGTGTGTGCCAGGCACACGTACCTGCTGAGATACACATGTGGGTGGGAGAAAGTGTATCTCTGTGCCAGTGTGTAGGTAGGACTGGGGGGGGGGGTTGGGTTTTGGGGGCTTTTACACCCCAGGTTATCATAGTGTTTCCACGGATCATTTAATGCATACATCCCTGTATTTCAGCAGTCTTGATAAAACCAAACGATTCTTGAAAAAATAGGCTTCTTAACCGGTACTGCATTGAACAGAACTAAGGATTTGCTGCTAGTTTGTGAGTTCTTTGGCTTTTTCTCGGTTTATGCCACCTGCTGAAGATTATTTTAGTTCATTTTAAAAATAATTAATTCAGCTTTAAAAATCTCTGTCAGAAGACTGTGAAACAGAACAGCCTGGGACACAGACTGGTACCTATTTCAGCTTGCATAAGTATGTGTCTCACATTGATTAAATATGCATGAAAACAATTTGAAAAGCACACGACCCACCTGATCAAATACATATTTTAGGAAAATTACTCTTTTCATTGTCTTCAAATATACCTAAATCATTATGACTTCTTCAGCTGTTGTTTATGCTGATAAATGCAACTATTACAAGAAAAATGTAGCTTCCCCAGTTATATTGGGGAAAATTGCACATTAAGCTACTTTTATTCACACTTACAGTAATAGAAAATTGTACTATTGTGATGCTCACTCTTTGAGCGAAATGAGTAACAATTCATGCAAATCCTTCTTAATAAACTGATTACTTGAAGAGCAATGCAGGCTAATTCATCCTCTGCTAGAATATGTCTTACTTTAATTTCTGTGGCTTTTTGCTTGTTGCTTTTTTTTTTTTAAAGAATGATGCTGTCTACTCTCAATATTTCTCGAGTCCTGCATTATATATAAAACATAAACCACACTTCAAAATAGAAAACCCACCAATTGCTTTACTGTTCTGTAACTTAAAAACAATTAAAATGGCATTGGTATCAAGTACATCAAAACAAGACTTTCGTCCCAGAGCCGAGATGCTTTTCTAATCACTGTTGATGTTTGTCTGGGTTACTTGTGCTGATGACCTACTTACAAGCTTCTACAAAAAAAGTTTTTAGGTAAATGTTGACACCTTGTATAAGAGCAAGATTCTAATTTTATAATTGAAAGAGTGAATCTAAAGCAAGAAGCAGGGGTAAAGTATCTTTCTAGGTTCACTTAATGCTTTTATACTTAATTAAATTGTGACAAAGCAAAGTGCTAAATCAGGCCGGAAAGCCAAAAGAAAAGAAATACATTACAAATAGTGGTATTATTCAATTCAGGGGTCTGCCTTACATAAGTGGAGCTGAATTTGGAAATGAAGAAAGTGTAAGGAGATGTACTGGCAATTAAAGAAAGAGTTATTTGGATGTTTTGTGCAAACAAAACTCTCCCATGGAAGTGTTGTACAGAACGTAAATTATTCTGAAGTTCAGAGTCACATATAGAAAACTATAAGACCCAAATGACCCGGTCCTAATGTCACCTATGCTGGGGTCAAGTTGCATAATGTCACTTATGCTGGGGTCAAGTTGCAATTTTTCCTTTAAACGTGGTGGGCTGAACTCTGTATTGGTCAACATGAATTCAGTAGGGTCGCACGAAGTGTGCACCCACCAAGAGTCTGGTTTAGCAGTGTGAGTTGAGTATCCAGCCTAAAGCTTTTACAGGGTGCGAGAACCTGCCTACGAGGCTGTTGAACTTGCCAACAGCGTCCTGCAGAAGGGACCTCACTCTCTGTTCCGTTTTTAAAAGCTGTTTCCAAAGCCCTGTGAAATGTTTATGAGGATTTCTGCACCTTGTTTCCTCCAACTTGTACTCTAGTTATTGATCAATTCGTATGAATTTTTCTGGTTGATAAAATGCTAGTCATACTATCACTCTCAGGATGCCACAGAACACAGAGGTGTTTGACACACTCCAGGATCAGACAGCATTACTCTTTCTGTGTGAATATGTATAGCTACAGTAAGCTACATAAGCACTTGTGAAGAAGATCATGCAATGTTGACTGTCTTTTTTTCTGCTTGAGAATATAAAACTGACAGCTGGTTTAAAGCTTAATCGAGGACTTAGACCAGGTCAAAGAGTTAAAGAGAAGATTGTCTTCTTGCTCGCTACTAGTGTGGAAAATAAGTTTGTGCTTTAATGCCTGGATGGATTGCATTTGCAATGGAGGGGTATCCACAGCCCATGAGAAGGGGTGACCAGAAGGATGGTGAGCCACCCTGCCCCTGCACCCAGCGCTGAATGCCCAGAGCACAGCTGTGGTGGACCTGGGCTCCAAAGGTGGCAGGGCAGGAGCGTAGTCTTCAGCTGGTACCATCTTCCTAAATCTCTGCCTGTGACAGTTCCTGGCTATGAACTTAATAAGGCCAGCTTTCACTGTGATAATCTAGCCCTAAACTGGCAGAAAAATCTGGGACACATTTCATCTTATGAAACTACAGATTGGCTTGAAAATCATGAGTTTATTTTAGTAGTAGGAGTAAAATGACAAAAAAAAAAAAGGAATTCCTCCTGGGCATGATGATGTCTGGGAACAGCCTCGGTGCAATTGTCAGATATTTCCACTGAGACAAAAACACAGTTCATTGTTGGAAGTGTTTTAACTATTACAGATTAGTGCAATTGGTTCTTTTTTCAGGTAAGCCCAGAATCCAGTGTGTGACCTAAATGAATTTCCTGGTTTATCTATCGCCTTATGCGGTTTTTGGACATTTTATTTAAGGAATGTTCAGGTTTTCAAAAATATTGCAAGGAATATACTGTCTTGTTTCTGTCTTGCCAAAGCAATGCAGCAAATATTCATAGGGGGTAAATCGCTATGAGCCTATTAAAGTCAAAAAGAAGAGAATTTACTAGAGCTCTGGCAAATTACACGAAAAAAGGCTGTAGAACTGTATTGCTTTTATCTCATATTGGTCCTCTCAAATATAAATGGTGTAGCTGGAACTATTATCATGCTGTTGTTCATAGCTATGCTGAGATTATGGGAGCGTTTATGTAGTTAGCAATTGTATTGCTTATATAGGAACGTGTGGGCTCCTCGTGTAAATCAATAGATTGTCTGAAAAACCTAAGTAACGGTGTAGCAACCATTCCAGACCTTCTAAGACCCTTATCCACATGCAAAGTCATGGTCTTAACCCCAATTACTGAGGCAGTCTTCCTTCAGAGCGCTTTAAAGTCTAGCAAGTGGCTTGACCTTGATAGTACCAATGACCTTGACCTTGAAAATCCCTTTCCCAGTACCTCCAAAGGGACACAGGATGATGACTAAGTATATAAACTATATCAAATATGCATCAAGCAAGGTGTGTACAGAGAGAATAGTTGATGAACATTTCATGGATGAAATGGGAACTTGGAGTAGACCTTTGGTGGGTGCTGTGAGACCTTGAAATTCTCCATTAGAAAAGCGCATAGAGAGACAAAAAGTTGTGAAGACAAAAAAGAGTTGAGGAAAATAGATTTGTAGGAGACAAAATGGGAAAAATAAAGAAAAGAAAATAGCTTGATAGGAAAGGAAAGAAAGAGCAGTAAAGACACTTGGATAAGTATTCAAGCTGGAAGAAAAGTAAATGGGATGGTAAGTCAGTTGTGGGATAAAGAGACTGTAAAGCCAGGGAAGGTGGTGAAGAAGACACCTTCATTAAAGAGATTAGAAATTATCCTGTGATCCAACTAGCGGGGCAAAAATGTTGCACATGTTATGGAAGTGGTAAATGCAAAATTTAACCAAGCAGAGAATTGCATTCAGGCACACTGACTAAGGAAGGGAACAGCATCAGACATGTAGGAAAGGGTGAGCTAGTAGAGAAAATGTCATAGAGCTGATTTTTTTTCCATGGTAATTTAAAATAATAAGAAAGATAAAGAAGCCAGGTGGAGAGGTGGAACGTAAGAGAATTTAAAGTCCATTGTGACCAAGAAGTCTTACCAGGTATCAGCATACAGTGAGCACAAAGTTAAGCATATCCTTGAGAAGAGAACGGAGGGGTAACTTGTAGTCATGCATGGACTTCTGGTTAAATACAGAGACAGTGCAGTAAAAACAAAGGAGGCAGAAGCAGACTGATGGGGACTTTTAGGAAGCCAGTGGAGAGGTTGTCAGATTCCAGAGGAAGGCCAAGCAAATGTACACAAGGGAGAATGAAGTCAAAAGTTCAGTGGGTGACCACAAAGTCAGCAAATTCATAGGTCAAAACATTGTTAGGAGAATTAGTGTTAAAAGGAAGGTATTTGCAGGAAGAAGGACGAATAAGTTATCTTAGAGTACCCCTTAAGGACCAGGGCATCTGAAAGGAGGGGCGCTGAGAAGGGGAGGTAGAGTATGCAAGCGAGAAGAAACACGACTGCTTTTGAGAAAATGAGGGGTGCTTGAGGAGAGGAAAAATGCAAGAATAAAATAGAGAAGGAAAATGAAAAGGTTGGGACTCAGATGAAATCAGAGGAATGTCATGGACAAAGACTGGAAGCAGGGACTGCCAAAAAAAGCAGGAAAAAAGAGGAGCAGAGGGGGTGGGTGGTGTGGGGAAGTCACCTCCCACTGGTACAGAGGAGGAGGCAGGGCCTGGGCGAGCCAGGAGGAAGGAGCTGAAGGGAACCTGAAAACTGTGCAAAACCTTTGTCTAGAAGATGACAGGCTGGTGGAAAACGGAACGAAAAGAAAGTGTGGAGGATGTAATGACTGTGTGCTCCCCAGCTGAGAAATATAGTAAGACTCATACATTAGCTTCCATTCCCATGGAAAGCTCCACTAATGAGTCCACACTCAAATCAGAGAAAATTTTTGTGTTACCTAAATGCTGCATCTGAAGAGGTTAACATAACTGCATAATCCAGGGCTCTGCAAAACCTCAGCCTCTCTGGTTTCTGGTGGCTGGCCCTCAAATGCACATGTTGTTAGGCTGACTGAGGTAAAACTTTGCAGTCTGTGAGGGAGGATGCTGCAGGCAATTTACTGAGTCTGAGATTTGGCAGTGCCGGCACTCTTTTCTGGAATTAGCCCCGCAGAGGCTGTCTGAGATAAGTGGCCAACAAGGGGCAGCCTGATTGTATAGTGAGACTCTGTAAACATCTTCCAGGAAAACTAGCATGTCAGATGCCCAGTCTAGCACTTCAGGACATCAGTGATTTGCAACAGCCAGTGAACACTGTGTGGTCAAACCAGTGACCATTACACCTACCTATGAAGTATAGGATAGGACACCATTTGAAAAGGGTTTGAAAATCTTAAAAAATATTGTTTCATCTCTAAATTCCTAAAACTTATCCCTAAATTTATTAATAAAATTTTTCATCCGTGAAAATCCCTAAATATTGTTTCATCAGTGGTGTAGCTCCCTGCTCTGCTGACATGTGACGGCAGGGCTGAGGTGGTGCAGGAGATTTCAGGCAACCCCGGTCCTCTGCTATGGCAATAAAGTGATCCTGCGGGCTCAACATGCCCTGATGAGGAATGGAGCCCTGTAGAAAGTTTGTCTGTTCTCTGGGAGGCTCCTAGACCATTCTTGACTTTGCTGGCCTTGGCTATCATCTGATGTAGGGTATCCATTGCAGTACTTGACCATTTTAATGTGCAGCTCACAGAATCAGTATTTTTTGTATAATGTAGCTGTGATTAAGATTCCTTAGACCCCATACTAGCTCCAGCTTGTATGTGCCATGCCTTCCTGATGGGACACTTGCAGTTGTGCTTGAGTGAACATTTATACATGTATGTTTTATAGGGGGTCTTTGGCTGAGCTGGTTTTTGATCTGCAACGTACTGCTTAACAATTTCTGTATTATTTATCATTATTATATATTATCATTATTATATATTGATATTACTATTGTTAATTTCATTCACAGTGGTTGTATCATCCAGTGAATAAATTATTAAGAAAGCATGAGAAGACATTGTTCTGCTAGAGTTTGAAAATATTACATTACATTTGCGATGTTTAGCAGAAATTGGCTGCCCTGCTGTTAGAACCACATAGCCAAAGAGATCTGATAAAAATCAGGAAGCAAATTTTGGGGATGTTTCCAGAACTCAGAGACTTTCTTTTCTTTTTTTTTTTTTTTCTCACTTATATGTATTTTCATGAGAAGAGAAGACAGATAAACAGACAAAAGAATGCAGGCAAAGAGACAGAAAAAAGATATTGTGCAGTAAGACATGTAGGGTTCAGTGTTGAAGTGTTAACATAGTTTGATTTCTTGGATCAGCTCATATGGCTAAGAAATGAAAAAAATATCTTTATCTGCAAGAACATTTAGAAAATTTATATTTTATGCAAAGAGTTTTGGGAGTTTTCAAAAAGCCTCATTACAATTTTTGGTGAGATTATGTATGTATTTATTTGAATGTTGAGTGTCACCAGATGAGAATATGCCCAGACACTTACCGGCTTTTTATCAGAGGTTGTTAATGGTATTTTTAGTAATATTCAATCCCTCAGAAAGACATCTTCACCGTATGTCATCTGACATCAAATTTAGTTCCATTGTAAATGATTCCAGATATTTCAGTACACAAGAGATGAAAGATCTTGATTTTACATCATAGCAGATGTATTTTGCTAGTATTTAACTCTTTTTCTTGTAAAAAGCAGGGGAAAAAACACCCACATGGGACATCAATGTAGTAATATTGGATTAAACTTTAGCAAAATTGTGTGAAAAGGATACCTTACAATGCTGGTCTGTGCAGCATATTATTTGCATAGACAGGAATAAGGGTCTGTTTTTAATCATTACGAAATACTTGTCCACAAAATGCTACCACAGAATGACAATTTACTAGAAAATCTGCATTTGTAGAAATCTTGTTAACATTTTTTTCCAAACCCTATAGGAACACACTAAAGTACACTTGTCAAATCTACCTTGCTACAGTTTTCAGTGTATTCCCTCGAGGTCTCTTAATTGTGTTTGCTCACTTTCTTCCTTGCAGCCATCAGGGCTTTAGAAGAGCCCTGACAATACCAGACAATGAGATCAACAGACAATGCATTTACTTAAAAAGGTGCAAGCTGGTCCTACACGGGACTGACGCACTAGGCTGAGGTATAGGGCTAGTCTTTGCTCTCAAAAGTTGAGAAAAGGGTAGCAGTTGTCTGTGTGGGAATGGTAGATCAGCAGCAAAGTCTGTTTCAGCCCAAACCTCTTAAACCATCCAGCACACACTTTTTTATCTTACTATTATTACAGGATACATTTACCTTGAAAAAGAGCATTTTCTTCATAACCAAGAAATAAGCTGTCTCCCTCAGGGTCTTGAAAGCAGAACAAAACCCACTGCTGTTCTAGCAAAAGCAACATGCCGTCCATGCCCTTTTTCATCCATTCTCCTGTCAATGTGGCTGTCAATAAAGACGTATTTACATATGGCTAATCCCACAGTCGATTCATTAAGATGATTTTATGAGTGAAAAGGGAAGATGACCTAATGGGGTAGCTCCAGGAATACAAATAAAGTGAGATAACTTTCAGAGAATAATAATTTTGCTTTCTGAAGTGGACTGTAAATCTCCAAGAAGAGAATAGCCCTGCTTAAAACAACCTTTTCTTCTTCACTCAGAAGTGATCTCCAATTAATTGTGCAGTTTAGCTGAACTTTGCTTTCCTTGGTATCCTAGGAGAAAAGCTCTGACAGACTGGGAATTTTAACTTGTTTGTAATGTAAACTCAGTATACTGGTGGTGGTTTTTAACACTCCAGAAAGTGTTCAGGAGCAAAAGAAATAAATAAAAAAGCTTTGATCCTCTAAGCAAACAAAGAGGGGAGAAGGAGGTTAAAAGAACCATCATTTGTGAAAGGCAGAGAAGTAAAATGTGGGAAAGGTGTCTTTATTTTAACAGTTTCAGAGACTATTGGAAAGACTATTGGAAATATCAGGGCCTTCAACAGCACTAGAGCCCTCCGATGAGTAGGGAAAGATTGATTTCTTTTTATTGTTTCATTGATATTTTCGAGGTTTTTAAGGACTATGAATTTCTCAATGATATCTGTCGATCTGACAAAGATTTTTCCCAGAAGCTGATATCCAGGACAAAGCTTAGAGATTAATGTTAATGCTTTGACCATCAAGCTCAGAGAAACATACTCCTAGTGGCATTATCCAGTATGAGAAAAAAAAAAAGAAGACTCTAGTCTAAAAGTAACGCCAGTTCCTGGGAGCTGGGAGACGACCTAAAGCCCAGGTTTCTTGACCAAAGGGTGAAGTGTAGATTGAAGTATCCAGATGTAGCAGCAGGGAGGGCTGTGATTCAGCAATGCCCTGTTGCCTGCTTAAATCTGTGAGAGATGTTCCTGCTCCATAAACTGTCACCGATCCAGGTATTTTGGCCAGTAGGTAAGAAGGTGGAGCCAAGTCTCCACATACTCCTTTCAACTTGCCCTCCTATTCCACATTTAGCAGTTTGAAGGAAGGAAGCAGACAAATAGTTCTGTTTGGACCTAGATACCTTAAATCAATGTCCAGGGAGCAGTTGCAGAGAATAATGGGGTTTCTTAGTCCCTGTGATTTCCTGGCGAGGGCACAAGGTCCCAATTAGAACTTATCCTGAAAGGGCGCAGTATCCATTAGGATAGAAATGGATAGAAAGAGGCCTTTTTGATGTAATCTTCATTTTCAAAGATTGTACAAAACGTTCCATTTTCCTGAACGCAGCATTTATAGTTCCACAGATCATGATGCCAGTAAGGACTTCATCTGATCCATCTCCCCCTCCAAAGAGGGCATAAACTATCTCTATGTCTTTATTAACTAATATTTGTTAATGATTCCCTTAAAATCCGCAACAACAGTTTTCACAGCCACCTGCAACAGCATATGCCTGTGCTTCACTGTTCTTATGCACAGAAGGTATCCAAAAGTTTAACTGAATCCCATTTTTTGCAACGGAGCCTATCATTCTTGTCTTCTCTGCTGTGGAAATTAGAAGTAATTTAGTACTTTCCTTTCCATTCCAGCTTTTTATATAGCAAAGGGATTGGATTTGGGCTTTTTAACGTTCATTTATATAATGTTCCCCCCAGTCATCTCCTCTTGACTCAATGAAATAACTGGTTTTCTTTTCACTGTGTGCTTTTTTTAGAATCTTGTTATTCTTGCTGTTTTCCTTTGGACCTTCTCCAGTTGCCCATTTGGACCCGTACCCAAAAGATGAGTACAGCTGATGAATGGCTTGACTTCACTTGTCTTGAATACAACATTCCTCAAAGAAATCCTTTATGCTATTTCTTTGTTCTATGCTCCAAGCCTCACTCCAACCAACATTTGCCCAAAGAGCCCTCAGGAGCCTCACAGGACCATAGCGATGTCCTGGTCCCATCACCTTTAATTTGCTATAGTTTTCGTGACTGCTTCTGGTCATTTTTAGTTCACAGACACATATGCCTCCAACCAAGCAATTGCAGCCCTCACATCCACATTCACATTTCAGAAGAAAATGTCTTAGGTAGTTTGAACAACCTGTTATTTTGTCTTTGCCAGAGGGATCTATACGGGCGATGGTTCTGTTGGTTCAGTCATTACTAAACAGAGGGATTCTTAACTGCTGCATTGTCTAGCATGTATCATGTTTAACATGAAACATGTGTATCATGTTTAACATGAAGTGACCATCATGATCACTAACTTAAGCCAGCAGGCTGATCGTTCAAAAGTCAGAGAAAAGATCCCTGGGAGCGTTTGTAGAAGGGAAACCTTCAGGCCAACTCCAAGCAGAAAGTGTACCAGTGAATATTGCAGACCTGAGTGATGGATACAAATATGGGATCAGTATTCCTTTGGGTATTCCAGCTATAGGCCCATGAAAAGGCAGAAGCTGCTCATGCTTTCAGGATCATAAGTACAGAGCAATGCATCAGGCAGTCTCAGATGAGAAGTTCGACTTTGCTGCTGGCAAACCCACACAGAGTTCATCTACATTAAGCCTGATGAATGTGGCATTAGGCAAGAATCCAGAACTTCATGCCCCCAAGACACACTTTCTGCCGTTCTTGTTTAATTTCTCTTCTATTATTAAGACTCAAACTTTTCCCTGTCCACCCTAGAACATATCCCAAACTGGCTAGGACAGAGATAACATCAGAGGGGTCCTGATGGAGCTGCCACAGGTACTTGCCCCAAAGGCTCCTCAGAGACCCTTTGCAGCTGTTAGGTTCATGCGTATGAAAGCAGTAGTTACTACCAAAAAGACCCCGAAAGCCTTAGAATGGAAGAAAAAATTAAAAAACATCCACTGAAGTATGTGCAGTAATTCATGGAGCACCTTAACATTGCAACAAAAAAGTCCCCTCTAGCCTTCAAACTAATCAACATGATGTTTTAATATATTTCAGTAAATTAAAACACATCCAGTCCATCTCATTAGTTCCTGACCATTAACTTCCAAGCCTTCAATTCCCACTGAACAGGTAAGCAGCTGCTCTGAAGATTTAACTGGAGCAACTCTGCCAGAGTGTAAGCCACCATTATGCATGAGAGTAGTCCCTTTCCTCCACCCTCTGTCTAACTTGGTCAAACTGGGACTGCTAAATAAATGCTACTTGTATGCACTGAGTGAAGGGGAAGGTCGGTCTCCATGTGAGAGAACTTTTTTTACGGTCTGTGGTACAAAAAGCACAGCGGGGTACATTCCAGAAATCAGTGGGATGCAGCTTGATGTTTCTTCCCTCCACTGGTAATACATGGATTCAGAGTTTAGCAATCCCAAATACTCATCTGATATTTTGTCTCTTGAACATAGATCATGCCAAGTAAGTTAAGTATCTAAGATACGCTATCAGATCATTGTCAGCAGAGCCCAGCATTGTAATGCTGCTTATTCAATGATCAACAGTCTGTTTCCAAGGCCTTAAAAACACCTTCCCTGTAAAGAGTCATCTGTATTTAATCAACAGGAGTCATCTCAGTCCTGTTTTAGAGTGCTGAAAGTTTTTTGCAACACTTTTTTTGAAACACCGAGTAATAGGTGCTCTAACATGCCCCATTTTTGTCCATTCCCATTTATAACATGGCTTCCATGCCAATGATTACAACGTAACACTAATATGAGTAGTTTCAAAAATAAAAGCACATTTGGAATCATCATGTTTATCTTTAGAGAGTAAGAGCTGCAAGAATGAATGGATCAAAGGGGATTAAACACTAGGCTAATTGTTCATTAGGCAACCTAAGACTGATTAAGTGTGCTAATCCATTTAATAATTTTTCTATTTGTTTCCATTATTATCCCTGCCAAAATTCCTCTGCGTGTATTAATTCACCTATGTTTATTTATTAATAAAAGAATTCACTTGAAATGCAGGTCTTGAATCCTATAGTCCTTTCTCAAGGAAAACTTCCATGACAGCAGTAGCAGAAGGACTTCAAGGTGTGACTGGAACTCTCTGTACTGCTCTTTTCCTAAAATAAAACTGAAACTCTTTCAATAAGATTAATGTGAATGCATTCTCCATCTGTATTGACTCCAGATAGTCTCCATGTTTAAGTAAGATATATTATTCTGCAAAATTATGCAGAGTTCTGTGTAACGTCTTATGCAAGCGGTCATGATTGTACCTGACCCAAAAGAATTGTTCTAAAAATCGATTGCTGATTGCTGACTACTATTATGTATTAATTTTTACATTATTTTGATGTGTAATTGACTGTATGTTTGCCAGATAAATAGAGGACAGAGAGTTATTGATAGCTAACTTGGTTATCATGTCTTCCAAGTTCCAGAAATAAATGTTTTTTTCAGATCAGCTACACTTTAATATTGGCAGATTCCAGCTCCCAAAATAACCATTGGAGGAAAGTAAACTTACCATCAAATTATTCACATAGGCATTACCACAAATATGGGAAGATGAGCAAAAGCCCAGGTAGCAGTTCAACAGGAACGGGTCTAAGGCTACAGATGGTCAAAAGCAGAGCGTGATTCAACATCATGGTATCATATTGTTGTGAAAAGGGGAAATTTCCTACTGGGATTAATAAATAGGAATATTATCTGCAAGATACGGAATACAAACATTATTCTTTACTCAACACTAATAGGGACACATTTGTAGTGTGGTGCCCAGTTTTGACCATTACTTTTTAAGAAGAAATATAAATCACTGAGGCAGGGTCCAGAGAATATCATCAAAAAGAATTAGAGGTATGAAAAAATGGATGTATCACAGATAAGCTAGAGGCTTAAATTGACACACAGAAGACTAGACCTCAGGAAAAGCTTTTAATGGTAAGGAGAGTGAAGCAACAGAATAAACTGCTGGGAAGTCTAGGAAGTTCCTGTCACCAAAGGAGTTTAAAAACAAGCTAGTCAAGACATGGGTTAGATAGATATAAGTAAAGTTGATCCTTATTTGGGTAACAGCAAAGGATGAGCAAGATCTTTCAGGGTCCCTTCCAATCCTCTTCCTCTCTAAGTGACCTGAACAACATTCAGGGTTCCTACTCCAGGACCTTACAGCATAGCACTCTGTATTGCAAACATCTACCTCCCTAGGAGGCAGCTTAGACATCTGCCAGCAAAGCAGAGCTTCCACTGCTCCCTCTGTGAGATGAAGCAGAGGCAGCAACAGAAGAGACCAACATGCTTCTCTTGAGAAAGAAGGGGAAAAATGGACTAATTTCAGGAGCAAATAAAGTTGTCTTGCAAGAGAGAGGTAAGCTCTGCCAAGCAGAGGCAGAGCATGTGTGTATGCAGAGAGAGAATACATTACAAGTCTCTGCTTAATTCACACACAAACTCGTCATGAGTATTGAGTCCCTGCTCGACTCTAGGAGCATCAGCATGCTGAATCATCTTCAATATAGATAGCAAAGTAGTCTGTCATGTAAAGACCATTAACAGTCCTGCCTCTTACTGTAGGGACTGTGCAGAAGAGTATGTGTCTGCAAAAAAACAACTTTAAATGAGCTCTAATATTAGGTCAACAGAGAAACAAGAAAGGAAGGAACAGCACGACTTGCACTGTCAACTTTAAAGTCTACTTTGCATGTTCATAGGCTTTGATATCCTCAAGTGTAGGCAATATGCTGTATAAGGTTATAAAGTAATGTATGTTATTGGAATATTTGCATAAGGAAATGAATGCAGTAAATCTATTGACGTCGTCAATGCAGAACTACTGTAACTCTAATGCTTTCTGCACTGCAGTGATGATTATGAAACTAGTAGGTATTTTATGTTATTAACTCAAGGTGTCATCTTTAATAAATACTCATAAAACACATCGGCAAAAGCATAAACCGCAGAAACATGAGTAGGAAATTTGTGATATGTTCCCTATCACAGACAAATTGTCAATACTGTTACCCAGTAATTATTTAATCAAAAGTGTACTTAAGGAAAATCTGAAATAACTGAGAGATTTCAGTTGTTAGAAATAAGGGCCCTATCTTCATGTTAATTACTGAAGCAGGGTTAGAGTATATTTTAATAAAAGTGTGAGACAGTATTGAAATTCAAATAACTCCTTGGAGGTTTTATGGCTTATACAAAATGCAAAGGAATTCAGAAAGAAGATTTTTCAAAATTAATAACTTTCTTAAAGAGAGATAAAGAATTACATGTTGTCTTCTAAAAAGACATTATGTTTTGTAGTGAGTTTGTGAAAAAATGTATTATTCATATTATCGACAGAAAATATATTTAGCCTAAATTACACTCTTTCCTTTCTACCCTGAAATTTTTCTTCAGTTCAAAATCTACTGTATCTTTCATCATTCAAGGCCCCTCTGTATTGACCCCGCAGAATACTGAAATACTCCTTTTATCCATCCTAAATAAGGTGAACAATAAATAGGTATTGATTTGTCGTACAGTACAAATAGTTCCCGAATATATACAAATTTAATTCAGGATTCAGTGGGTCAAATCCTAGACTGTGACAAATTAGCAACAAAGTCAACAGAGCTGCTCCACGTTACACCAACTGGCAACGCTGTTCAATTTGTCAGGTGTACTGCACTTCAATCATTTAATACCTTCAAGAGATCAATAAGATCTGCAGTTTCAGGTTTTCAAATGTCAGCCTGCTTGCTTCCCATACGCTTACTCAAGCAGTAGAGAGTTCTTTGCGGTAAAATCCTTGCATTGCAATAAAGTATTGCCTCCAGGCATGCTCTCTAGCCTGTCTAATTGAGACTGGATACTGCACTCCGACCCTGAGCTTGGTTGTCACCAGTGGGAAGCTGCTGAGGAGTTGATGGCGTGAGAACATAAGCCATGAGCATGTTATCCCAGTCCCCCAACTAGAGTAAATCAGTGTAACTGCACTGTTACAAGCTCCAAGGACAGAGACAGCTTGTAAATATGGGAAATACGGGGACTGTGCAACAAATATAAAGCTGGAAGAGACAACAGAAGGTCATTCGGTCTAACTGCTGCCCCAAAGCAGAGTCAGGATTATTGTGTCATTTCTGACAAAATTTTGATTATTTTTTCTTCTTCTGGTGGTGGAAACTCCACAGCTTTCCCAGGCAGCATGTCCCAGTGCTACATTACCTTTTCCCTAGTATCTAGCCTAAACATTTATTTTTGCAGTTGAGTTCATTCTGCTTTAGCTAATGACTGTAGCCAAAGTTCTCCTTTCATCCCAATTAATTTCTCACCTCCTGAACCTGCTGCAGCTTTGCTTACAATCTGGTCCAGTCACATCTGTGCTGAACCTGAGGCTGCTGATGTGATCTGGAAAACTGAGTCTCAGGCTAGTCTGGATATGATTTCTCTAGTCTTCTGAAAGTTCTCCACTTCAGAGTCTGAGACAGCTTCCAGTCTGGTGAACTGGCCATCAAGCCATGAAACATTTACTGCCACTGGAAAGGTTCAAAGTAACACTTCTGGAACAACCAGAGTCCTAAGATTGTTTTTTTTCTTTGTCACCTATTACAGGGACATTCTGTTAGGGTTTTAGCATAAGAAATAGAAACCAAGACATGTTTTGTACTGTTTGTGCAGTTAGTGTGGTGTGTTCCAAAGGAAAGCATTTCTTCCTGTTTTTTTTGCACAATCTCATCCGCGGGATAATGTTTCCTTTCTAAGTTGTAGCACCAAATAATCTTATGGTCCCTAATGAGATGACAAACTTCAGCCCATGCATTAAGTGGTTTTCAGCTGGCACCGAGTTCTTTTTGCATGACGGTTCCAACTAATGATTAACATGATTCATTGTCATCTCTTATGCTCATTAAAGAAAATATTTAGATTCTATTACAGTAAAGGACTCAGTGTTTGGTGAAGGAAATAATATTGATTTGAAAGGAAAATAGAGGGTAAGCAAAAGAAAGAGCTATTGCTGGTGAAAAGGGGTTAATGAAAAAGGTACTGAGAATGGAAGAAATGCCTGTTTTTCTCTGGTCATTTTTTTCTCTATCAATGGACTATTCTGCTATGATCAATAAAATCTCCCAGACTGTATCAGATGGTTTAAGAGTCACTATGCCTCCTAAATTGCTTGTTGAAAAGAAAACAAATCAGTTCAAAACCCTTCCTGAGTAAACAGTTACTGGTAACACTTCATCCTCCTTGTTCATTGTTCTTCACTAGGGCTTGGTCTTCTCTAGCAAAGCTACTTGGAGGCAGCAGCCTTGGCTAAACCTCAGGGTCGTGGGTATTTCTTCACCGAGGAGATTCGCTACAACATTTTCCTGGCCTGTGCTCAGGTGCCAGGGCCACTTCATTTCCCTTCTGTTGAGAGGGAGAGAAGGACCTTTGCACTGTCTGGTGGCCAAAGTTATATGCAGACTTTTCAAAGCCTCTTGTCCTCGTTGCTGGCTGTCAGCCATGCTCTAGGGCCTGAAGTTCTTCCTCTGTTTGTCTAATCATCCTTTTTCACTGCAGAACCCAGGCACATAGCTTAATGACATTCTTCAGATGCTTCCAAGCCACTTTCCTCCCTGAAATTTTCTAGGAGCCTTCAGATTATGGACAGACTGTCTACCAAGTTCCTTTCAGTCTCCTGCACCTTCAGGAGCTGGTCCCCTGTAGCTTCTAACACCCATGCTGACCTTTTCAGAGTGACAGCAGAGAAGAACACCTGAAATTACAAAACAGGCTTATTTCCTCAGCTTAGACACGTTCCTCTGGAGTAAAACTACAATGTGCTGGAGGACATTTGGGCCTATAGAGAGTGCAATACGATCTGGATCTGTGCCTGCCACGTAGACAGTTGTCTCCTTGCTCTTGCCTACAAGCCTCCCGCTGTCTGTAGCGCTGGGAACCTTGTGCCCTGAGCTCTCGAGGTCATGTGTGACTCCAGCCCAACCAAGTGTGTGGAGAGAAACTGTAAAGGCTCAGTTGATTGCACAACTATGCTAATTGTTTTGCCTTTAGGTCTGAACTTCATATCATTTAGTCTCCCTGTGAACTTCTCACAATTAACCAAATAGTTGCATTTCACAAAAAAAATTTCTAAGCAAGCAAGTAGTCCTTTCCACTTCATATCAAATACATGTATTTATTTTGAATCCTTCTGCTTGTGATTAATACCAACAGTGAAGGTCATATTTAATTTGCCTCACAACCCTCATAAAGACCAGAACTGCCTTGACTCAGATGTCTGGAAGAACAAGCAGTGTCTCTCCATGTAGATTATCTTCTGAGATAATCTCTCTTTCACCAGGTCAGGAGAAGTTTGTGGACTTTGTGAGGGAGGAAAGGGAGTACCTGTAGTGATCTGTTGCACTTTTCACTACTTCTGTGACTACCTAGGAATTGGGTCTTCTTGTGGTCATTTCACTCCACAACCTCATTCGTTGTTCAAATCAAGGAAAAGAAGCATCTGAGGGTGGGATTTATCTCAGCAGACATAGCATGAAGACAGAGACAGCCACAACTGGGAGGTCTACATCTTTAGAAAACCATATTTCATGATAAAAAGAAAAATAACAATTTTAAGGAGTGATTCAGGAGACCTATTTTAGAAATCTGCTATAAGAAGACAGCAATAGGGTCCAAAAAATGGGGATTTTTTTTCTATAAACTGACTATAAAGAGACTTTTGGCTAACCAGATCACATGTAGGAACATATAATCTGGCTGTTTGGTTAAAAGAATTTCACCTAAGTATGTAGGGTAGGACTCCAGCAGACCAGGCTGAGTTTTATCTGTGTTTCTTGCATGATTGTCATTTTAGTCATAATTTTAGTCAGAGCCTGCTCTGTGACTGACCTCGAACAAAATGCCATGTCAGCGAGAGAGAAAAACCTGGTGCTGCTGTTTTTTCTCTGGTCTTTGCCAGATTGTCCTCCCTCATTTATTTCCACAAGATTCTGCTCTGCAATCTCTTACAAAAAGGAAATCTCTCTGCAACACAAGATCCTCAGTAGAGGAGGACAAAGTGTGTCTGAGACCCTACGATACCACCTTTATTGTTTAGATATAAGTTTATCTTGCAAAGGGAATTTTCTCTCCCAGAATTCAGAGTTTGCCTTTTCACTGAGATTTAACTTTTCTACCACACACATAAACAACAACTTACTTAAGCTGATGGGGATTTTTTGTCACCTGAAACTTTTAGAGATGCAAAGTTTTTTAAGAACTTGTTGTCAAAGGATGTTACCAACAGGATCGCTATATATATATGCATTGTTACACCTATGCTTCCCTAAGTGCATACTGATGACCTCTGTCAGAAACTGAATATTAACAGACATGGGCTACAGAGGCCTTTGCTTTAACCCAGTCCAAAGGTTCTTAAGTTCTCAGTACTAAACTGTTAGACTTGAAGCGGGAATTAATCCAGGGAAGTCCTTTTGCTTGTTTTACATAAAACATCAAGCTGGAAGGTCATTATGGCCCCTATGCCTTTAAAGTCAGTAGATCTGTGGATTAGCTATTCATAATCTTCAGGGAAGCCAAATTAAAACTGTGCTAAAGTGAGGAAAAAATATTAGAAAACCTGGCAAGCGTTCAAACCTAGGCTCACTGTTGATCTTGATCTTGTTGATTCGAAAGATTTGCATTTCAGACTTTTCTGAAAATATTAAGTTATTCTTCAAATCATCTCATACTGTCAACACTCTGGTCCAATATTAAAGTATTCAAATATGCAAACTCTTCTCAGTTTACATACCATGCATATGTGATAACTTTCATCTTGGTTATAATAAGGACTGAACCAACAATTTCCTAAGCCAAAAACTTAACATTCTTCAACTAAAACACTGCTTCCTGTTCTTAAAGCTGAATTAGGTTCAGAGCTTCTGTGGTTTGAGTGTGGAGGAGGTTGCACTGCACAAATTAAAGCAAATATACTTCCTTCCAAGTGATGCTGTCAGAAAGTGACTTCTGCTAGACTCAAGGTTTTCGCGTAGAGGCGTTTGCAGTATCATAAATACCTGCTCTTCCTCCTCGAGGCAAGAGTTCCTGAGACCTTGGGTCCCCTGATTTCCTTTTTGAGCACAGATTCCCTGACAGGGTTCACCAGAGTTTAGTTTAGTTTAAATTCAGTGACTGGGGGGTTGAGTTCTTTCTTTTCTTTCTTTCGTTTTTGCTGTCTTCTCTGTTAAAAGCTGTCATGCATTTGAAGCTCTCTGATAAAAGGCTAGACTTTGCCCCTTCTGCATAAAACAGCATGAATTTGAGTCTTATAGCCCCCAGGAGTGGATTCTCATGATTTCCCTCGTGTACTCCTTTCTCCTCCTCAAAGCTACCTTTTATTCCTCCTCCCCTGCTGCACTTTGCAGTGCCTCTCATTCTGAGGTTGGCTCAATTAGAGCTAGGGGAAGTCTGTCCTGGGGCTGTCAAAGCTTCCTGGAGATTCCCACGTACCGTAATCTTGCAAAGATTTCCCCACACGCTTGATTTTCTCCTTTCTAACGAAGTCAGCTGTCTTTAAGACCCCAAAGACAGGACTACTAACAGGATCAGGGCAAGGCTGTTATAACATCCATCATCCATTAGATGGATCTTCACCGTAGGCAGAAAGACATCTGCTTCTCTGGTATGATTTGGGTTAATATGGTTCATTCCTTTACATACTCAAATTGTCCTACTTATTAGTTCAAGATGGTCCTTCTGACTTTGAGGTATAACCAGGTAATAGCAACAATTACAAGTACATTCCCCTGCTGAACCTCAAGAGGATGTACCTGCATCGTTCAGTCCTTATACCCTGCGTTTTATTTACGCTTTGAAGTTCAGAGAGTTGGGGAATTTTTTCCCCTTTTCACCACTTTATATCCTATGCTTGTATCAAGTGTCTATAATACACACACACACACACACACCCTTCCATGAGTATCTGTTAAGGTGGCAGAGGACTAGTAACAATACAGGCAGCCACTGGACCTACACAGGGGCTGCACATAGCCCTGCCCTGATAGCACTGGTCCCCAGTACTGACCTTCCAGGATGATGCTGTCGTACTGGTGGTTTTGACGATTTGGTTTTCCTTCTCTAGGACTGCATTGCAAAAGTTGGAATATAGTGTTAGCATACTCCTGCTGTGTTTAGAAATGTCCATTTTTGCCAATGTCTTTACAGCTGAAAATGTCTCTCCAGCATAAAATTGAAGGATTTCCACTGATTTTCTCTGAATAACAGTTGAGTTATAGCACCATAAACATCAGGGGAGCAGACCAAGTTATCCTTTTGTAGCATGTGAATTTGCGCATCTACCACCACTAATTTTCTTGTGGTCATAGATGTAGCTAAATAGACTATGGGGGCTGTTTTGTAAACCTTTGTTTATGTCTTATCAGGCTGCATATTTACAGCTTAAATCAGTCAAAAAATACTTACAGAACAAGAAAACAACTCTTCTTATGACTCATATATTAAGAGGTCCAAACTGTTCTTAAACAGATCCAGTCTAGAGTTAACATATTTTTAAAATAAATTCCAACTGTCAATGGATGAGTAGAGGTACAGAACTCACGTCTAAAAATATTTCAGTTCCAATGTCATGTTGTGTTAAAAAAAAATGTGTGATATTAGGCTAGACATTTCATAATACTGGACATCTGTTTTTGACAAATAAATATGTCATATTCAAGCAAAACAGCCCTCAGAGAATATTAAGGATGTTACTGATCTTTTTAAAAAGAGAAGAGCATAATGAGTGGAAAGAGTTAAGGCCAGGTTCTCCACAAATACAGATGAACAACCAGCTAAAGATTATTAAGAAGACATCAAAGACTGTAATTTCATAAAGTGTTATCCGTAGCTTGTATCATACATCTGAGCTCTGCGATTTCATTGCCCCCCTCCATGATTTACTCAAATATGTCGATTTTGCCTAATTGTTCCCACGGATCATGGGTTTTGTCCAGCCAATTAACATTATTTCTCCAGGATGATTTTTTGGTTTGGTTCGGTTCGGTTCTGAGAGTTGAGAAACGCCACAGATATTAAGCAGAGCAGACAACCTTTGATCTCCAATCCACCTGCTAATTCTCCCTTGGATACCCAACATAAATTTCTTGCACAGACCTGCCACAGAAACGAACAGCAGCTCAACATGCAGCAAGTGAGGAATACAGACAATGCCGAGGAGAAAGCTGGCTGTTGTTCGCCGCTGATGGGCTATTTTTAGCTCACAGACTGTTATTCCACTGAGTAAACTCAAGTCAGGTAAAAGAAAATGCACTTTGCAGGCTCATCTGCATAGAGCGCTGGATCAATCGGAATTCTCAATACCTTTAATGTGCTCATATTTTTAACACTTGGCTGGCGATGTTTTCTGGCACATCGCTGTGGCAAATCCCGCAGAACTTCTTCTATAGACCAGTCATCCTGCCGTATAATAAAATACCCCCAAAATTTATATTGTGCTGAAATACATGTCATGGTCGTCTAAAAACAGCTGGCTGGCAACTTGCAGAGGCCCAAGCTACGTTTATATTGTTGCAGTAAAAATGGCAATCAGCACTTTCCCCTTCCTAACTGCCTCTTGCCAGCCCCCTGGCTTCCTCCCCCTGCCATCAAGGGTGACGATAAGATTTCAGGTCTCCCATTTCTCAGAGCAAAGGGCCGTGACTCACGCACCAGGTGGGAGATTTAGGCCACAGTCTAAATCTCCAATTCCCAGTGATCAGTTTAGCAACTGTGACTTCAGTTCAGCACTTTTCTGTGCTTTCTTTGGGCAATGACAGTGTCATTGTCTTTGACGGTGTCAATGGCTGTTGTCATCTAGCTTCTCTGCCTTTCAATCTTTCTTGATACAAGTGTAGGTGGTCCTCCATTACCCAGGATATTTCCATCTAAAAAAAAGGCCATAGGAATCTTGATCTCTTTTTCCTTGTGTCGAGTTAAAAAATTTTCTGTTTGTACCAGTGGTTTTCACTCTTTTTCTTGTTGCTAAACTTCTCCTATTTCACCCTGTGGATGCAGATTCTGCTCTTAGTGTATTGGCATTAGGGGGTCGCTTTTCTCAAAAGAGTAGAAAAGCATGAGCATGGGGAAATTAGTCCTTGGACCCATGCGGATTCACAGACTGCAGGCTGAAAACTGCAATTTTACTGTTATTGGAAATAGTATTAAAAATAAACCCAAAAACATTACCTTAAAAGCCGTCTCTGGGCTACCAGATCACACAGTGAAAACCAGTGTTTCCAACAGATTTCTGGCTAAGGTTTTGGAAGAGCAGACAATTATATGGATTAAGTTTTCTTCACCTACGTGCTTTTCTACAGTGCTTTCTTCTACACTATCCTATTGAAGTAGGATTTTGCACTCTTGGCTCCCTAGGAGTGCACCTCTAACCCAAGGCTTTACCCAATTCATCTTTACGTTATCATTCTCAAAAACAACATGGGTACTATTTATGTTGAAATATGTTAGTAGAAACATATCTCACCATGGTGAGAAACCCTACCTGTGTTCCCAGTTCAGCAGGTAGCACTTATCATTTTCCTGTCGCGCTGCTAGCTACATCTCCACAATGCCCATGTCCTGACACACAAGGTATTCTGGCTTGTGATTGCTGGGTGGCATGTCCTGTGCGTATGTCCAGTTTATGCCCCAAAGATGGTGTCCAGTTCTCACTCTGTTGGTTCGTTACTGGACAAAGTGAAACAGATCTCCCTTTTCGTATCAGTGGGACCACTTCCCACATCACTTCTTTCAGTTCTTTTCAACCTGTTAAAGCAGAATGATATACTGTTCACGAGAGGGCAAGGCTTCTCTGGTTTGTTTACCTGCTGGAAGATTTGTGGCAGCTATTCTCAAACCCCTCAGTGATGTTAGTTCACACAGGTAACTTCCCCTTAGGCTCACAGAGGTACACAAAATGTTTCCAAAGATGATGTATAGGTTTTTTGAGCATCTTGAGCATCTGGTACAACTGTGTAGCTCTGCTTCCAAAACCTAACACCTGGCAGAGATTTTCCAGTGCATCTAGCAAAATCCATGAGCTGCCTCTGTGATGTTAAACAAATAGAAATGGTATCATCTCCATTTCATTATACCAGAAACCACATTTAACTCTGCTAATCCTAGTCATGCTGTAGTAACCTTAGGTCATTTTTAAAAAATGCCTCCGAGAAGGAGGAAGCTCCAAGGTGGAAGGATTAGACATCCTGTCTATATAAGACTAGATTAATTAGTCTTCTCCAGTTAAGGGAGTGGAAGGATCTTCAGCTCCCTCTTTTTTAAGCATTTTTCTTGGGTTGGAATGCGTCTGTCCCTCTTGAGGTCTCTGCCTCTCTGCACTGATGAGAGAGGGAGCTCTGTTTATATACATGGCTAGGATCCAGACCTTTGGATGATTAAAATTAAATAGGTTTAAATTCACCCATTTTGCTTTTTTTTTTTCACCCATTGTAACAACTGGGAATAATTTGCCTAACCTTCTTTCTTCTCAGTAGCAGTTTGGAGGCATTAATTTTTTATCACTTTTAAGTTTCAGATATTTTAGCACAAACTACGTTGTATATTACCAGTGGAAATATTATGATATAGAAGGGGCTCCACCACATGCTTCGGTTGTTTTTATACCCATTATTGCTGTGCCATCTTAATGTAATTTTCCACAGACTCCTGTGTTATTAACCTGCATTCTTCATTTATATCCCTCTCCTGAGGCTTGTTGTAAGACTCTATAGAAGAAGATAAACAAATTACAGATACAGGAATTAATTGTTGCCTCATTGGAGCACCCCAATCAAGGGATTTTGGGAACATTGGTTGGAGTGAAGCAGCCCATAGGCCATGCTGATGGGAATGGTGGGAAGAAGGGTTGAACGAAACTGGAGTAAATGGTAAAAAAGAAAATGCATAGATGAGGGCAGATACGAAAATGGAAGCCAGGTAAAGTGATAAAATTACTGTAGACCTCCAAGGAATAAGGTGTTGCAAGCCAGATGTTAAATATTTCTTCCAGCAAGGTTTGCTCCCCATTGTTCCCATAGCCTTTTCTACAAGCCACGTCACCTCTGCTGAGCTCATTAGAGAGCTCTGCCTCTTCTTTCTCTTTGTTTCCCCGTACACTTAGGATCAGGCATAGAAATCCCCACTCCCTCCAATGGGAGAGGGGTCGAAGTGTCTCAGCCTTTCCTGGCAGACCCTTGCTGGCCTCTGGCCCCAGCCACATCTCCACCCCAGGACAGCTGCCCAAGGCTTGGCAGCACAGCGCTGGAGGAGGGCAGTGGGAGCATGGGGAAAAGGAAGAAGGACCACAGTGCCGAAAAGGGAAACGGTGTTAAAGGAACAGTAAAGAGAGGAGGAACGAGGGACAGAGGGGCAAAGTGAGTTCAGAGAAATGTGAGGGCACATCAAAATGACTGTGTATATTAAAGAAACATATGGTGCCTTGAACCACAGGGGAACTGAGTTGTGCTACGGTGGGTAATGACACAGAGTAACAGACTGTACCTTTCCCTGAAAATCATGCAGTTGAAATAGATAGATAAAATACATCAGAGGGGACTGGCACAGGGGTCCAACAGGAGTTCTTCATCAGAGCCATTGACAGCACCCAGGCTAGCCCCAGCCAGATGTGTGAGCAGCGAGGCGCTGCTGCCCTCCAGAAGTACAGCAAGATGGGGCAAATCCCGGGAAATGGGAGACACAAAACTGTGATGAGGCAGAGGGTATGAAAAGGGCAAGGGAAGGATGCAAAGTTTGGCTCCAGAGAGGATCAGGTTGGCTAGCCTGACCTCAAGTGTACACAGAGCCCATGAGAGGGTGAGAGTATGACTGAGTTCTTTGCTTAGAGCAAAAATAGCGACTGTGAAAGAAATAGGAAAGAGGCAGGCAGACACAAAAGAGAAGAAAGCTGAGGAAGAAAGGAAAAGAACATGAAAACACTATCCTCAAAACCAAGGCAGACATGCCAGCCATATTAATTTCCAGTGCAAATGCCCTCCCTCTGCTGCAGCTCAATGAAGGATCTGACCACAGTTAAGTTCTGTTTTTTTAATAACAATAATAATAATGATAACAAAAAAAGCCAATGCCAAGAAATAGAAGCCAAAGGCTCAGCTTAATTCTGCAGGAGGAACATAAGGAGAAGCTTTGTATGGAGGTGAATGTGTTCTCTGTCTAAGGAAGAGATTTGTGGGTGGTTTCAAGCAGTTTCAGTGGTGCAGCTGATAACCCTAAAAAACAATCTCTTCTGTTATGTTCTATGGTTATTTTTTAGCCACAGCTATCAATCAGACCACTTTTCAAAGAAGGCGAGTGTCAGTATTTCTGCTCTGTAGAGGCAGCACGTCAAGGGGAAGCAACTTGCCCATAGACAGCCGGTATCGGTAAGGATCCCCATCAACAGGGTCCCAGCCTGGCCCCCGCCTCCTCCGTGTCCCCTCTGCAAGGGCTGGGGGGCTTTGGTGTTCACCTGCTGGCATTACAGTCAGAAAAAAGGCCCACACCTCGTTTGAAACCACGGGATAGTTTCCCATTTGCCTTGACTGCTGTGTGGCCAAAGGAAAGCGGTCATTTCTGTGCCAGTGAGCTGAAGCAGATTATGGGAATCTATATTGGACACATTCACTGGAATAACTAACTGCACGGGTGGAATTCAGGCTTTTTAGCTTAATTATAGTCATTCACTGTATGACTGGGAGGAAGAATTTCATGCTTTGGGCAATGATATCTGAAGTCTGAAATAGGTACCTCTCTTTTTAAATTTTTGTCCTGTAGATAGAAATTAAATCTACACATAATAGCAGCCACAACAATAACTGAAAATTAGGAAGATGTTTCCCCTACTTGTGAAAACATAACCTCTACAAATTCGCCTGTACCTCCCCCTGCAACATCCAGTGCTGGCAACTCTCTGACACAAGACACTGGACTAGATTGGACTTGGGTGCAGTCCAGCCTACAGATGTCTGTGTTCCTAAATAAGTTGTGAAGTATTCTCACATTCTGCTTCTCAGCCTGTATAGAGAAGCCCAAATAAAGCATAATCTTCTCCTTTGAGAAATCTCACATTACATACTTTCTTACATTCTGAACTAAAATTCCTTTCAGTGTTCTCTTCAAAGCACTTGTACTCCCGACAATGGTTTTGTAATGTGCTTATCAAGGCTTCGCTTTCCCAGCGGAGAGCCACAGTTAATTACTACAGTCACAGAGTGTTTGCAGCAGTGGTTCTTAAACACCCTGCCATCCTCAAAGGTGTCCGGTTGGTTCATTCTTGAAATGACAACCTAAAATAACGGAGTTGGTAGAGAAGCTCCAAATGCTTTGCAGATTTTAGTATGGGATTATTTATCACCTTTCCTACTTCAAATGTGCAGCTTGTTAAACCAGAAACCGGAGATGAAAACACAGCTTTTGAATCTGAATTCCAGCATCCCCTGGGAAAATGTTTCTTTTTGTGCTATAAATGGTGAATAGATGAAGAAAAGGTATTTGTTTAGAAACCAGGAGTCAGATCAGAGCATGGATGAAATTGTTCACTTTCATTATCTCTTTAAGTTCACATCAGTGTTCTTTTAATATACTTTTTGCAATTACAAAAGGAATCGTGCCTTTTATTACATGCATGTAGTTTGCTTCGCAGAAGCGAAGTGTCTACGTTCCTTGACTGGCACTGTTTCAAACAAACTACATAACGAATAACCAGCGCACACACTCCGTTGTGGAAATACACACTGTCCCGGGGCTCCGGCAGGCAGAATCCAGGATATGAACCACAACATCTAAAGAGCTAATGGGAAGAGATGTGGCCTGTTATCTTTGAGGGTCAGGAACAGAGCAGCTGCCCTATACAAGAAGCTGGTAGATAATGGATCCAACCTTGCAAACAGTGGTGAGCAGCCTGAGCTTCCAGATAGTTCTGTGGGAATGATGAGGGAAAAATCAAGTCCACATAACCAATGGTCTTAAGCAGAAATAGCTTTAAGGGGATTCTTAAGCTGTGAATTTCCAGAAGCTGGGAGCTTTATTAGAAAAAAAACCCCAAATGACTAAATGTTTCCCTGTTCTCCTATTTTGTATGCTTCCATACCATTTAAGGAATTATGCAACACACAAAGGAAGAGGGCAAAGGAAAACAAACAAGCCTCTAAATCCATGTAACAAGACACAGCAGAGAAAGCAATCAGCCGGATTCATCATCTTCAGTTCATCCAATTTACGCCTGCTGTAGAGCTGACCCTTGTAGGAAAAGAAATACCTGGCAGCTATTGTCCAGTCACGTTAGGTATTACATTCCCTTCCCACAGACCACCAGTGGCCAATACATTGATTTTACAATCAGTCCAAAAGCAACATCTTTAGCACCATGCTGGATTATTGCCCCGGCTCTGACTCAGGGAACATTTCCTCTCGCTCTTGTGTTTTCCTTGGAGACCTCTCCATCTAAGCACAGACCAAGCTCAACCTGCTTCAGCTTTTGAAATATGACAAGGTAATAAATAATGGCTGAGGGTGAGTGGGGCAGCTGTGGTGGTGTATTTTAGCAGGAAGGCTGCCATACAGTGCCATGACAGCTTCCCGCTTTGCTTTGTGTGGGAGGCAGCGTGTACGTCCAAATCATACCCTGAGGTCAATAGACAGCATCCCATCTGCGTGCTCACACCCGAGTGGTGACAGGGAAGGGATACAGGTAGGAGGGACACAGCTACAACAGGAGATTTTCAAAACAAACCTGGATGTTGCAGACTTCTCCAACAGGCCATAAGACACCTCCCTCCACGGATAAGCCCTTGTCTCAGGTGTTGGTAACCGGTCTCCTGCCCTATGATCCTCCAGGCTGGAGCCAAGCGAGAAATAAAGCCTTGTGTTCAACAGCACTGCATTGCAGCAGTGGACAAACTCTATAAAACTGTCCCTATGTTCAAAAAGGCTACAGCAGGTGCATCTGCAGCCCACCCCAGCAGTCTTTCCTCTCCCACATAACCCAGTAAGCATTGTACTCCCTCCCAGCGCTCCTGGGACCATCACACTCCTGTTGAGAAATAAGAAACTTTGGAGATTTGGTGCCAAACACTGGAGAAGTCATCAGATGACTTTCAGATCAGTTTGGAGGGATTTTTGTCCAGCAGATAAGAAGGATCAGGTGGTAGAGTCCTGCGCCACAGCTACTTCACTGCCAGGCTCCTCACAGCAAGGCTGGGGACTGGCGCTCTCCCTGGCAGACCCCTGCTCAGCGGACCAGCTCCCTGCTGAAAAGAGGAGTCCTCTTCCAGGCGCTTGCAGCCAGTGTATAGCTGCTGCAACCATTTCGAGGGAAATCTGGCCCTCTGCTGCCAGCAGCAATTTATGCACATTTGCAGGTGTGACACATTTGCTTCACATGACCTCTGGGAAGGCAAAAGCATTGCCGTGAAAGTGTGTCAGTGATACCACTTAGCACTTACATTTTCTACTTCAAAGTGTTCTACCAACATTAATGAAGAGCTGAAAACACCCTAATAACATGAAAATGTTGTCCTGGAACAAGTATATAAGCAAGAAGACAAGAAAGCCATTATAAAATGAGAACATTTTTTTTTTTCTTTAATGAGCTGGCTTTGCCCAATCTATTTTAAATGTAGCTCATCTGTTTAGCTGAAACCCTCCAGCCATTTCTTGATAGTACTGTGCTGTAGAATATAGCAACAAGGGATATAAAATTTCAGTTTCTGTGACCTTGGTGGCCTGGGAGAATATAGTACTCAATTTAAGAGGATCTTAAATTGCTTCACTTATCACTCCAGACTATTTTTTGAGATATATGTAAATGTATGGTACAGAGTCCTTCAAAGAAAGATTCAGCCCCTATTTTGAAGCTCAGAGACCAAGGGACTCACTGAGATTTGACCCGGAGCTGTAGACAGTCAGAGGTGCAATTTGCTTCTGAAAGCATCATCAGGACACATGTAACTGTGAACAGATCAGATAGGTTTGAACAAAGCAGGGAAAATTGCCAAATCCAGGCATTTCTTAAGCTAGTCTCCCATTGCTTTTAATAGGGTTAGGATTTTGCCTGCTGGACTGAATTCCCAGCTCTACACTGAATTTACTGTAGTAAAAATCCCTTAATCTCTCTGTGCTTCCTTCTCTCTGTGCTCTTTCCTATCTCCTTATCTGCGGATAAGGATGATACTAATGTCTGCCTCCATGGGTGTTATGAGAACTCATTAACTGAGCTTTCAGGGAAACTTCAGCAGCAAAGGTAAATTTATCATCTGGAGATGAAACACATACACACACACACACATATAGATATAGTTATTTGTGTGTATATATATATATATAAAAGTCATACCTATCACCTGCCAGACCTTTCTCAACATCAAGGCTCTTCTTTTTGCCTTGTCTTTCCGTTATAATTCCGCTATTTTTAAATGCTGGGCTTTATTCCAAGTCAATGTGGGAATGTCAGGCAGGTAGTTGTTAAAAAAAAAAAAAAAAAAAAAAGAAAAGCTTTTGCCTTCTCCTTTTTTTAATAGCATTTTTGTTCTGTAACCATTGTTCCTGGCAGTCAGAAAAACTGCTTGGTTTTTAATGAAAAATGCGAACACCAACAAATTGCAACCCTCCCTTTCAACACAGACATGCCCTTAGAATTTAATTATGCCTCAGGCAATGCATTATAACAGGCATGTGATAAGTGACACTAAAATCTTACAACAAACACAGCAAATATCCCCCACTGGGCAAAAATAACTCAGTACCAGATTGCCTGGTTCGCTACCGAGTCACTCGGGGCCAAAGTCTGCCTGATTTACCCTGTTCGGGATGCTTGGCTCTGCTGATGCCAGGAAAGCTGGACCCCTTTATAGCCACCGAGGGTCGCACACTGTGCACCCCGTGATCCCCGGCAGGAGGGGATGGCTGCAGGAGAACATTAAACCCGAGGAAAGGGTGGAGGACCCCGCTCTGGGGCAGGGACATTCCTGGTGGGGTGATGCAGAGCACTCAGCAGGAGCCGAGAGGAGCCGGGGGCAAAGGAAGCGGAGGAGTTTGGGAGGTTTCCTTTCCTCCCAAAATAATTTCTCACAAGCTGTGTCAACTATCCGCAGTTAAACAAATACTTGAAATATCAACATTTCCCGTTTGGAGGGAGAGGCAGCACCAGTTACCTTTGGTTTTGTTGTCTTGGGAGCTGCAACCATCAGCGAGAGGAGACTGCCTGGGATTTTTCTGAATGTTCGCAGAAGAAAATTTCCTTTGAAAACAAACACCCACAGCCCTGCCTGTAATGCAACACCAGGGTCGAACTCTGTCCTTTGCATCCTTCTGGAGGCTACCATGGGATAAGGCAATGCCCCTGTGCTATTTAGATCTTCTGTCATGGCCAGCGACTGCCAAGCAGCAGCAGATCTACGCTTGCCACATTTTTGGCCATGCTGATGGTACACAGTGCTTATTGTCAGGATGCAAAGTACTCATATATATGGGGAGACGGTAGTCACAGATGCATCCTGACTGCTGGTGGGCAAATATCAAGACAAATTCCATCTAGCCTCAAAAGCCATACGGCTATAAACACAAAATGAAGCAATTGCAATCCTGCCAGAGTGATTCATTCTTTCAAAGTGGCTTCATTTGACCTGGTCTCTGTCTTTCATTCCCCTTCTCTTCTGTGCAGGTGCCTTGGCTCACTGACGTTTCAAGAGCAGCAATTTTTTTTATTGTATATCAGATATAGCTGCTCTGGGTCAGAAGACCCTTGCTCATGTCAGGGAACCGGTACCGCGCAGTGGTGCAGCTCTCTCATGAGCTTCTGCAGCAACTGTTTTCATTGAAGTCTTAAAGATGAAAGAGAGAGAGTGCTTTAGAGAAGAGAGCTGGGATGCACAATCAAGTTATTGCAGTTTAATGTGTTTCTGTGCAGCAGCTGAGCCACACCAGCCAGCTGGGTTCATACCTTCAGCTTGTGGCAAATGCAGAATTTGAGAGACATGTTACCATGGCCTGAATATGTCTCTGGTCAGATATTCCCAATAAATCATTCACTTTCTTGAGCACAATAACTCCATCGCATCACTGAGTCCTCCAGATACTTAAATGTTTAATTCCTGATTTCAGCATTAACTTGCGCCGTAACCATGGGTCACACCACCTCCTTCGGTTTCAAACTTCTGATGTGAAATGGATATAACAGGAGTGCTTACTCAAAAGGGTACTGTGAGTACAAATACAATAAAGCCTGTGAGGTGTTGAGATATTCTGAATACCTCAGCTGGCCTGAGGGACATTTTACACACACCGTTCTGCTAAGAGGAATTGGAACAGCAGTGCTTTACTTTTAGTCATTCACAGCGCTCCTCGCTATTTATACAGCTGTGGAGCTGACAAATGATTTAGAGTCTTGTCTTTTGCTGCAGTAAATAGAAGCCAACAGGGCTGTGTTGCTCTATAGGAACTGAGAAGCTGGCCCACTTTGTTGCATGTTTTAATGTGAACTTGCAAGTCACAATTCTTGTAGCAAACTATTTCCACATGTATCTCCTTTGAAAGGTGAAATTTTGGGAGCTGCTGTCATATATCCCACATAAACAACGTGAAGGATAAGATCAAACAATTGGAAAGTGTGCAAGTACACCAAAGGGAAATATGGTGATTTACTGAGCTTTAATCAGTTCGATATAATTCCGAGAATTTTACACCTAAAGGACTCGGATTGCTGTAACTGTTACCTGTGAATAACGCTTGCTTCTGGCAAGTGATAATTAATTCTTAAATCTTGGAAGCTTCTGAGTTTCAGAGACCCCTGAGCACATTTGTATGAAGATTAGACATTGTTTCTTTTCTCCTCTTTTCTTTGAAGTCTTTTCTTCAAAGATTGCAGCTCGCTGTTCAGACTGCACAAACCCTCTCTTGACAGAGACCACTTTTCTCTGCGCTCGCAGAGGCTTTGGGTCCGACTCTGCGCTCCCTTACTCCGCTCTGCACCCCACCGAAGTGTATAGAGAGATGTTGGCACCGCATCACTGCGAGTGGGGAGGAGGATCAAACCCCTTGCCAAATACGTTGAGTGAATTGCTCACCCCCTGTGGGGAAAATTTGGCACATAACAACGCAGTAATTGATATTGATGGTGCACGTTGTTCACATTTCATTTTTTTAGACACTTGTTTTCAGGGTTGTGAGAAGCCAGGTTACAGTGATCAAAGGTCGAAGCCTTAAGTTCCCTGTAAAACAACTTCCCTGGGGCTATGCTTAACGTGGGAAGAAATTAGTGGTGAGATTTATACAAGGCACGTACCCAAGCTAAAAAAGACCAAAGATGCTAAATTACAAGAGTGAGGTTTTTTTCTTATTTACATCCCTATGAGTTGTACGCAACTGCTCTGATGCTGAAGGAATGACCTCCTCGCCATTTTTAGTTGGAGTAGGAAGTGTCTGGTCCATAGCAAATGCAGCTGAACTCTTATGTTCACACCTTAGATGAACTTCATACTTCTCTCTCCTCAAGCTGTGCTCTTCTTGATCATGTCATGAAAAAATATTTTGCAACTTCTTTTCTAATGAAAAAAAACAACTGTGCAGTCAAGAAATGTTTGGGGGTTTTGTTGGGTTTTTGTTTTTGTTGTTTTTTGCTTTCTATTCTGGGGAACTGCTTTCTGTTAGCTCGTTATAGGGGGAAGGGAAGGGAAGGGAAGGGAAGGGAAGGGAAGGGAAGGGAAGGGAAGGGAAGGGAAGGGAAGGGGAGGGGAGGGGAGGGGAGGGGAGGGGAGGGGAGGGGAGGGGAGGGAAAGGGAAGGAAGGGAAGGGGAGGGGAAGAGAGGAGAGGATTCGTATAATACAGGAGTTCATTTTTTTTACAGCTTGGGATAACTAACCCTCATTAGTGAGAAATTAGAGAACCAGGGTTCCACTTGTATAATTCAGAAATCATAAGGATGATTTAGTTATATGTATAGCAGGACCCCAGGGTCTTAGTGTTAAACAGCACAAGTCTTCAAATATTCCTCTTGCTCCCAGTACTCAGCTGTCCTCCCTCAGTGACAACTTACCCCACATGACTTGAGTGACGAAGTCACTGCCAATGTGGATAAAGGTTGCACTATCCAGATGAATTGTTGTAGATTAATTTTGTACCCAAGGTAATCACAGTAATGACCCAAGACATTGGGAAAGAGCAATCAATGTTCTACAGTCTGGCCAAATCGGCACCTTTCCACTCGGCGACAACGCGGTTTTAGCCAAGTCACTACAAGTCACTGCAGAATCCTTCACACTGAAAATACATGGCTGTATGTTCAGTGATGCAAGTGATACTTAATTCACACAGTGTCTTGCTCATTAGCAGTTATCTTTAAAAAAAGGTTATCATTAAACCTCTGTTAGGTGTGAGAAAATAGAAGTACCATAGAAGTGAAGTGCCTTGCTCAAGACATCAGGGTTAATGACAGAATCAGGAGTGGAACATGGAACACTCACACACCCCATCTTCAAATCATCCCTTATGTTACATTACTTCCCAATTGAGTGTCCTAACTGATCTATTCATGCCCAGTCCTTCCCTCTTCTCCTCCTTCTCCTTCTCCTTCTTCTGAGCAAACTCTTGAGAGTTTGCTGTCATGTCATTTCATAGCACGCAGGCTGATGAAGAAAATGCTTCTAATTCTTGTGAGTCTCTTTTTCTTTTTCAAAAATTCAATGCACGGACCTGAAATTTTGGACCATTTCTTGAAACTGGCACTCCAGGCCCCACATGCCTCCATCCCTGAGCATGAACAGCACTGCCCCATTGTGGACCAACATGCCAGACATTCAAGTGCAACTGCACCAGGAGACTTCTCTCCAGGGGCCACAGGCCAGATGACAAAGAGCCAGGAGAAGAGGTTTATAGCTGAATATCTTTGCCCAAGGGAAAGCAGGCCAAAGAATACAAAATGCTGGGAGAGGGCATGTTGCCCTTGATTGAGTAGAGAAGGGCCCCCGGTTGGCTGGAAAGCCAGAATTAACAACAACAACAACAAGAAAATTAGTAAGCCTTGCCAGCTGGGGAGAGACATCTGGCTAGTGATCAGAGGGACCTGTGAGTCAATTAATCCATCTCCGAGCTGGATTAGCACATTGAAACATGCTTCCCCTCACTGCTGCAGAGGGACCTGTTGAATGAGCTGTAAAGATGAATGGAACTAAAGAAATTTCATTTAGATGAAGAAAAATGGCTCTGAATTAGTGGGTGGGTGGTTTTTACTTGCCTTATGTGCTGCAAGAATTAAGCACAGCTCAGAGAATTTAGGGCATCGAGCAGCCATTTGGATACAAAAGCTCTCGAATTTAAGATCTGATGGATTTAAAATTTGTATCTAGATATCTGCCTATTTATTTCTCAAGCTTATAGCCTACCCAGGACAAAAGATACTGCAAACACAGTTCAGACAAATAGGTCTTTCAGTCCATTCTTCCCCAACTGCACTAGATCAAATTACCATGTGTGTCTCTGCAGAAGCTACTCCTGGGCTCTTTTGCTATTATATGGAATGGCAGAACTGTCGCTCAAGGACATCATCCTGCATTTACCCTGAAGAGACTGAGACTCAGTTTCCACCTTCTCTGTCATTGCACATCAATGGGACATGGTCTCCTTAGATACTTTTCAGATCATCAGAGATAGGTCTTGAAGGGTCATCTTTGTCACTGAGTTCAGGTTCTGCTCTCATGAGCCATCAGGTCATATAATCCCTTCCATGGATTTCTTAAACTCCCTTTTCAATTTCGATTTTTTTTTGTCTGTTATTTCTGCTGTCGGAAGGCTTTTCCAAAACTTCATTCCCCTACTGTTCAGAAGCTTCTTTATAATTTCCAATGTCCATTTATTCAGGACCAAGTTACAGCCATTTGGGTTTGTGCCAGAAATGTCTTTTAGTCTCCTCCCTACTGAGCACTAAACCCCCTGAGGTATCTATGGATAGATGTCAAAAAGTTCAGCTTTTCTTCTACTCAACTAAATAAGTGAAACCACATTGCTCTCCTCCCTTAAAACAAGCTCACCAGTCCCCTGGTTATTGTAGTAGTCCTGTTCTGCATCTATTCCTATTTCAGTTATTATTTTAACAATAATACACGGATTATGCACAAGTTTTAAATGGTATCCTGTGCAATGGCACTGACACTGCCTTGCATCTACAGAAAATACCCACTCTCTCTATACCTTGGAAGTTGCATTCACTGATCGGGTGCTGCATGCACCCAAGCAGTCTCCTCTGTTGTTTACAGCAAAGGAGCTTCCAGCTTTAGGAAAGTATGAGGAATTTCTGTTAGCACCTGGAAACTTACACTGGGGACCTCTTAGGAAGAGACACACAAGTTTTCTCATCCAGGAGAGGATGCCCAGGAACAATCTTGATGCGGTTATTAGCAAAGCAAATTCAATGCATCAGGAAAGATTTTTCTAGCAAAAGTAGAAAGGACTGTCTTTGTGTATTACTTATAAGCTAATTAGCTTATACTGAGAAGTTGCAGGAATGGTCTCTGGCATAGTTCTGACCTGAGTCACAGGGTTCTTTTGGGATATGACACTGTCCCAAATAATTCCTATACATGGCTTGGGACTTAGCACATAGTGGGGACCATTCACCATATAAGTTTTCAATGATGTGGGCACCCTGTTTTAGAGGACGAGAGAGGTGCACACCACTGTGGGCCTAATGATCTCATTGCCTGAGAATAGACCCATGCAAATTTAATTTATGAGACTGGACATAGCTATTGACACCTCTGTACAGCTCCTCATCCAAGGCACTGTGCACAGTTCTGATCATCCATATTCATGACAGAGGAGATTGAAAGCTGCAACTGCAGCTCTTAAACAGTGTGAGGCACCAGAATATGATCATCTGTATCAATGATTTGCTAACACAGTCCTTGGCCCTTGAGTTTTGGGCAAGATAACACTCCCAAGACAACTCCTGGGACTAGGTTGGAGACTGTCTCAGCCCCAGCAGCATACACAACAGACCCCTCAGATGTGACCACCCAGCTCTGGAGTACCACAGATTTTGGCTGTAAGGGCACAGCACAGCTGTGCCAGGTGGTGTCTGGACTACAGAGTGGTCCCTGATCCATCATAGTTGTTAAGGTAATTGCAGCCAAACTGAATGAGATGCAGACAAGGGCTATTTAGGTGATCAAGAGAATGCAGAATTAACTCTATGAGAGCAGGTGAAAGAGGTCTTGAACGCTTTTGAAAAATTCCATTTATACTCAAAGAGAGTTTTATGTACAGAAACTCTCCACAGCCCCTGGAAATTTGGTCCTCGATTCCTTTCACTGGAACATCCCAAATGATTTAAGCTGTCACATGTCATATCTGAAAGACAGTAAGCTTTGACACAATATGTACCTTCAAATCGATGCAGGACTTCTCCGGGAGGCGATGACAATTGCTGAGCATGATTTCCTTCCCAATAAATATGAAAACTCCACAGGCAACAGTCAAAAGAAATTTACACTCCTTCAAGACATTTCATATGAATCCCCTTACTTCCTCTGTCCCTCTGCTATCTGTCTCCTCTCTCAAGGAAAGTGCCAAAGTGGATAAATTCAGGGCTTAACCTTCTGAAAAACAAAGGGGCCTAGAGTAATGAAAGCCCCAACCCATGAACATCTGTACATAACTAGGGTCATATCAGGTTTGCAGATATCTGGTCCCTATTGCTACTGTGTCGCTCTGTGTCCATTGCCAGCTATTGACTGTTATCCAACACAGACAGTCCCAGAGACAAAGAGGGGAGGACTCCCTCTTGGTATGTGTATAAAGCCTACTGCAGTGAGTATTTTGCCTTGTTAGGACTCCTAGTTATACTTACACAATGCTTAAACTACAATATTTGGCACAAATTCAGGTATTTCATCTGGGGAATCAGGGAGGGGACGAGCAGCATTTATCTGCCTTTTTCTTTAAGTAAAAAGGAAAGACCCAAACCTGGTCCCCAGTTTGGGACATGTTCAGACCAGAGGTCTAACAACGCAAAACCCTCTTTGTCTGGGGACCACCATCAGTTCTTTCTCCTCTGATGGTGTCTGAGAAGAAGGGGGTGAAGTACATGCAAGCTTTTTGGAGAGGAGAGATACGTGAAGAGAGACATCAATGCCATGGACTGCAAGGGTGCAGAAGAACCTCCATTCACTTCCCTGCAGCTCTGAGAAAGTTGTCTTGGGACTAAACCAGCTATCACCTTCTCCCTCCCCACCAGCTGCAGGCACCCCCTGCTCAGTATGCCACCAGTCTGTCTTCTCTTCTAGGGCTTCTTGATCTTTGCTCTGTGCACATGCAGTGATGCCTTGAGCACTGTGAACCAAGAGCCAGTGGCTTAGGACTTCTGTTACAGGCGCTTCTCAAACATGTTTATCCATATGTTTATCCCAATTAGCAGCCAAATGCTGCTAATTTTTACAGTTTTAAGATATCTATATACTCCTCAATTCATTCATTTCACAGTTGTATTCTGAGCAATGTATCCTCTGAAATCTTTTTATCCATAAATCAAAAGGTAATCCAACAAAACAAGTGATAGTAAATAGATATGTATGCCTGAAAATAAGAATTTTAACACGAAATGAAGATAGCTATAAATAGAAGAAAATCTGAATTTATGGACTTTATAAATATACTTGAACTTATGTTCACATCCCATCAGTGTGATGAAAGGACTCCAACTTGTCTCATATCACCAGCAGGGAATATGGGACTTATAGGGATAGAGAAATGTGCCTACAGTCACACCTGACAGTGAACTGTGAATTCAGTTGAGATGTCCTGATCATCAGCTCATAAGTGAATCATGATGAGAGAAAAGAGTCAATTAGGACAGCTCTAGGAGCATGAAATAGCTCTGAATATCCCTTTATAGTCATTAAGCTGTATTCCTTCGATGTGTCACAGCAAGAGACATAGGGAAAGGGCCAAGGAAAGGCAAGCCTGGTGAAGATAATTGTCACCCACCTAATTTCTGTCAACCGTAACACTGCAGGTGTTTGCTGCCAGCAAACGCAAAGCAGCAGCATTGTCCATCTCAGAAACAAGCAGTCCCTCATTCAAGAAGAAAAAGCAAATGGGTGTTTTAAACCTACCGGCAAACTGCCCTGACTTTACACTTATGTATAAGGGAGCCTGTGTATTATAAAAAGAAAGTTTTGTTTAAGGAGACATTATTAGCTTTTGTAAGACCGTGTCCAACAGAAAACTCTGGAAATAATAAAGAAGTGTTTAAAGCAGATTGTCTGCCTCATTCAGATGTGTCAAGGAGCTGATCCAAAGACACCCAGGAACTTTAAAAGGCGCTGGAGCAGGCCCATCAGTTTCTAGTACTAATAGGATCTGAGCCGTTAGTGCCTTTGCGTGACATTCTGTAAGAAAAAGCACTGGCATTTGGCTTACTCAGGAGAGATTGCACCATCTGTTATTGTGGAGACCCAATAATGATACAAAAAAAACAAATAAGCGAAACACCCTAACACTCTGTCACCGTTTCAAATTCAGTGAGGTCTTAAAATATTCCTGCACAGGTAGAGGATTTTGCTGGAGGAGAATCAAGACAGCAACGGGCTCAATTACATCCGAGTTTCCTGTGTAAGACCTGTCAAGCAACTCTTATCGTCACATCTGTAAGTGAGTGTGAGTAATGGGTTTTATTTAAATTCATGTGGTATTTACTACCTACATCCAGACAGATAATGGACAGATAGCAGAACAATGATCAGCAAGCGGCGACCACTTAACTCTTGTTTTATTCTGCAGTTTGCCTGCCTTCATCTGTCTTCCCTTCTGAAGAAGCAAGCACGTTCCTTCTGTCTCAGATGGAAATGCAATGGCGTATTATGAATTCATTGCAAGATTTCCATTTTCCATCAAAAAGTATGACAGTGATAAAAAAATAAAATCCCACAGTGTTTGTTTCCAAAAGCATTCAGCTCCACGCATATATGTTTAGCTTTCTGCAATTGGATTTCTTATCCCCAAAAAGACACGGTCAACAACTGAACTTCCTAAGTAGCAAATATAACATTTAAGGAGTCTGTTTGCCTTTCCAAAACCAATAGGTACTAAGTATGGCGGTAAGGGCAGAGCATCCTGAGACACATTGAAATAATCTGTTGACTTGCTGCAGTTCTATTGATTTCAGAAACACAAAGAGAATATGCTGAACAGGAGGAAAAAAAAACGTTAAGTAGCATCACGTGAATGCGGTAGTAAAACATCCTACATACTCTCATCACTGTCAGCTTCCTGCAGGAAGAAAATATGTGTTCAGCCCTGAAAACTACTACCTCCTTTCAATACGAGTATTGGTACGCATTCATTTGCTCTAGCTATCTGAATTCCTTTGGGTTTAGTGAAGCTGTCAAAACCTTACAAGTGCGAATGCTGTTGTGTAAGTAAAATTAACGACTCCTTTTCTGCTTCCCATATTTTAAAGCATTAAATGAGTCTTAGTGCTGGGGGAAAGGGGAGGAGGAGCGGAGGAGCTGTCAAAACGGAATTGTAAATCTTTTAACGTTTAAAATCTTAGACCTGATTGACCTCACGACGGTGCTTCAGACCGGCATTCATCTTGGTGTTGTAAAGCAAGCAAATCTTTACCCAGGCATGAATCCCACTTCGCAATCTGTTGTAACTAACTAGGGTATGAGGCTCAAGTGGAACGCTCCAGTCAAGCAAGTAAACATCAAAAAACAAACAAAAGCATTTGCATTTGTGGAAGTATTAAATGTATTTATAGTATGCCCTTTGAGCGTGCCTAAGTGTTGGAGTAAGGGGACAGTAATGTGAACATAGATGTAAGTCAATTATTAAATAAAACTGAAATATATGAATAATTAATATCAATAATAACTCCTGCTTGGTCACAGACTATGTGCTGTTTGGGGAAAGGTCTTCCTTGGTGTCCAGATCCCCCAGCACATCGTGGGCTGCACCCTGAACTATTGGCTGGCTATTTTCAGTATAGTGAGGAGGACTTCCCAGCAACGTCCTGCTTACGGCTGCAAGATGAAGGTTGGCTTCAGAAAGCAGCGTCAGCCTGCCAAGCACCACTGGCTACAACCTGTCTATCTATGTCAGGGGCTCTATTGCAGGGGAATTTAGACTCAACTCAATAGTGGTTATTGACACGCTCATGTTTCAGCTGACCACACTACACTCTCCCATAGTCATTAGAAGGCTCTCCAGAAGGCACTTTGGAGCAGAAGCCAGACCCAGGTGCTCTAAAAACCCTATAAAGGAACCTGTATGAGCCCAGAAAGAAGAAGGAGCCCAGGAAAAATGGCTAGATTAGGACTTTTTATTTACATGCTAGCAACAGAGATGACCCCACATGCCCTGTTTAATTGCTCTTCCATTAATTCAGTCAGAGGGTGCAGGAGATACAATGCTCTGGGGAGTATCTCCTGTTCTACCAAGCTGTGTGCTTCTAGTTCTTGCTCAACTTCACAACCCAGAAAAAAATCTTTCCTTGTGAGATAAGTCACAGCACTGAAGTTAGGTGTGAGGCATGTTGCTAGCCAAATGAAATCTGGTGGAAGCCTGAAGAAGACGGGTTTAATGTAGCTATCCAATGGGGCCAAATTTCTGCTGCCACCAGAGGCATACCTAATTTACCTCCATGCAAAGAACAGAGTGTACCCATTGACTAGACTATCATTCACTGGAGGAGCGTGTCACACATTGCAAGCATTAATTTTGACCGCAAGGTCAAAAAGTAGTATTACCCCTATTTTACATAGGGTCAAAGAGATGATCCAAAGACAGAGATGTGAGTGGAACCAAGTTTCAGTACACTGTTTTACTTACTGGACTGGACCCCTTCCAACAAATGGAAGGGGATTTTGTATATTTTGGGCTTTGTGAGCCCAAAGCAAATAAAAAAAAATCATGGGTTTTAATGAGTTGACTGCAGGAAATATGGCGTGTACATGAGTTTTCCTAAGAGATTTGGGGAAGTCAGTGGTTAAATTAGAGATTGTCATGAAGTCAAAAAGTGCTGAAGGACACCTTCATAGAAAACACCAGGATTTTCTCCTTCTCATAAAGAGAAGAATGAATATTCAGGGCACTTTGAGAGATTCTGATCTAATGTTGTAGAGTTCTTTTCTCTTGGTTCTGCTACTGGCTATGCAGTCACTTCCTCAGTGAAATTCAATGCCTTTCTGGACAAATAATTTTGTAAAGGGTTAGTGCTGTGGTGATAGTGATTTAGTTTATATGAGTCAACATTTGTAAAGAGACACAGGAAATCAATTAATGTTTTTGAGGAGAAACAAATAAGCTTTGGATAATGAAGACCTGAAAAAGAATTTTGATACCCTAAATGGTGTCTACTTTTTGCAGCCGTATCAGTCTTATAATAGGAACCACTTCTTGTATATGGTCTGGGCTGTACTGAAGGTAATACCCCGCTGCCTCTAGCTTCTTGTTCTCTTCATTGTTCTTAGACATTGATGATCTCTGAGAGTTAGATCTTGGCACTAGGAAAGAGGTGATCTTTGCTGCTTCTGCCATTGATTCGTGCCATACTTTGCTCTCTCCACAGCTTCTCATTGGTAAAATACAGGGATGGCACTTATCCCCAGTCATAAAGGGATTTGTGTGTCATGGAGAAATACAAAATATTCTCGTCTATTAGTTCACCTAGTGAAAAGGACAGAGCTGTTTGCAACTCCATGAAAAAAAATATTTCTGACTGTAAGGGTTAGGTGTTCAAAACAGAGAAATAACCAAAAGAAAATGAGGTATGTTGCAGGTTTACTTTCCTGTTGCTTTGCTGAGCCATCCAGGGTAGTAACAGTCCCCAAGTGAAGATCATGCCATTACTTTAGACTCACAGTATGTGCTGAAGCACAACTAATGCTCTCCTGTAATTGTTTCCTGAATGCTGAAGGCAGCCAGAAAACCCACATGCATGCATACATCTATGTGCTCATTGCTACTCTTAGGCTGATGGAAATTTTATAAATTGCTAACGGTGTCTGGAACTGTGTTGCTTCCAACCAAACATCAGCACATTGATTTGAGCAGCAGATCTAGGAGTTGAAAATGGGTTCTCTGAAACAGCAGGCTTAACAGCTGAAAGCATCAAAGCTCCAAGCCTCCATGCTGGCCAGTTGATGAGTTTTTAATTTCTTCTCTGTGGGTCCTGAGATGCAACAGATAAACAGGAACAAATTCGTAAGTTAGTCCTGTTGACCTTTAAACATCAATGGAGAAAGTTTGCACTTTCTATCAGAAATGAAAATAATCAGTTGATGTATTTATATGGACCTGTAATAGTCATGTTATTATAGTCCACGTACTCATCTTGCAGATCTCTTTATTCCTTTACTCAATTTTTTTACAATGAGGACCTACTCATGCTTGCAGCAGTCACTCAGGGTCACCAGCATGCACCTGGCAAAATTGATTAGTTCGCTTGCATATGTGTCAGGTAAACTGCTGCCCCAGACAGTGAATGCAGGTGTGCCCATATACCTGAGGACAACATCAAGTTCTACATCACATGCAGATATCTATGAAAGCTCTCTGACTTTCTTACTACACCTATTCAAATTCCATATACTTTGTACTAGATCCATCAAATAAGAAATGGAAATAGAATGGAAAGGAGGGAGGAATTTAATTTTTCCACTTGAAAAATTATGGATCTTTCATTTCTATGCCTTCCCACATTACACTCATATTTAATTTAAGATCTTAAGTGGTTCTAAATAAGCTCCTAAGATTCAGCTTAAGCACAAAATATTCATTCAAGATGAATGAATAATTCTGGATAGCTGGAACAAGAGAACAAAAAGGTTTTAATGTTAACAATGGGTCATATCAATCAACAAGATAACTATGATGACACAAATGGAGTCTCTTTGACTGGTACTTAATTTGGCCATTGCATTGCACAGTGTTTTATTTGCCATGATTACAGTCCTAGCTCAAAACAGTCTGTTGGTACAAGAGAACTCATAGTTCAAGTCTGTAATGCTCCTGACTCAATGAACCAGTGGAGCCAGTCAAAGGTCTCATGTTGACTATAATGGATGTTGATTCAGCAACTGACACAAACTCTTGAAATCAGCTTGAAAAGTATACGAGTTTTCTCTCAGTGTAAAAGACCATTTCAGTGGTGCCTGTTTCTAAATTTGTCAAATGCTTCCCATCATGTGGCTCTCTGGAGCTCTAGTTGAATGGAAATGTGGGGCGCGGTCTGCCTGAGGCTCAGTTTACGGTGAGCTGAGGGTGGACTGAAGGTGGGGAAGTTTCAGCCAGGAACGGTATAAGAGGTACAAATGGAGACTTTTGCTAAACCTCTCAGAATATCCTGAAGCTGGGCTGTTACCAGCCCTTCAACATAATCACCGCTTACACATACTCAGGAAAACCTTCTTAAAAGACCAGTAGCTGAAGCCTTTAAAGAGTCTGTCCTTGCTGAAAACGCTTGAGCCTCTCAGCACTTCTAGTGCCATCCAGAATAATTCCACACAACAGAGGAGGCTGCGTTGCTTCACTGTGTCTGCTTGGGACCAGCTTATCCACGCAAAGAATGACAAAGGCACAGAGGCAAAGCCAGGATTTTACTGCAATTGCTGTTCTCAGCAGCTAGCCATGGTAGGGTTGACCATCAGAAGAGTCTCTTTGTTGTCAGCACAGTCAAGCAGAATGAAAGAAAAAAATATGCCACTGAAATGTTAAGGGCATCCAAAGTGTCTTGTAGTGTACAAATAACTTGGGTGAAAGGATGCTAGCATGAAGAGGGGGAAGGCTTGGAAGAGAAACACAAGGAGATTGCAACTGGGAACAAGGAGTGGGATACTTCTGAGAGTTGCTGAGAGACTGAGCTGAGCAGTGATTGATGAAGGGAACAGTTCACAGACTGAAGAAATGGAACTTTTAGCATTTTCAATCCTGCTGTAAAAAGCAAACTTCCTACATGTAAGCACCTTAACTGCAGAGTACCAGGTTAACTCACCAAGCTCATGCTGGACTAACTGGGGCATGCTGTAAAGATAATAAGAGCATTTATCTCTCATGCATGCGAGCTTATAGATTGATAGGTCATTTGATCTGTATGACTGTATTATGGATTTGCCATTAGCTTTCATCTTTAGCCATACTGACAGAATCAAAAAACATATTTATTACACTTGGTGGGTTTTAATCGACTTTACATTTTCCTGTGAGTAGAGTTGGAACACAGATAATCTGCAAAAGACACTGACAATCTTCCAGTTTATTTTGGTTTATTCATATTTTTCAAAAAAAACAAGCTGAAGAGCATATCACAGACGTATTCTCCTGTAAAAGCTTTACATAAGATTTGAAGGAGTATAAGCTAGCATTAGCCATAGAAGAGAGAAAGATGCAGTGCAAAAAAAGCTTATCCTCTGGGCTTGATGAAGAAAACAGCTCGAAGCCAGCAAATCAATGATCCCAGAACAAAACTGAAACACTGCCCATAGAGAGAATGGATTTGCGAAATGTATGTTCTTCCTATTTCATATGGTATTGCTCCTACTCACAGAAGGGGACTTTTTGGTACTAAGGCACAAGGTCTGATGCTGTCAAGGTCTGATAGCATAAAAATAAGGTGACAGAGGGACCGGTCTTTAGCAGTATCAAAAAGTTAAGAGTGCATGAAGGGAATCCATCTTATCTAGACATCTTTGTTGTAGATGTCTTGCATGTGAACTAACTAACTTAACGTGGATTTCATCTATACGGCCAATGGAGTGTAAGGTGTGATTCAGCCTAAAATAGATGTTTTTATTCGGTGAAATGAATTGCATGCCGACCTCTTTTGGCTACGCTGACCTCATTGAATAAATGGGAGTCTAAAGAGTTTACTTGATGCAGAAAACTCCATTGTCCAGCTCCATGGGTTCTGTTCACTTTCAGTAGAGAGAAATAGATCCAGTTGGGTGCAATTTATTTCATCCTATTCCAATGTCTAAAATATATTAGATGAATCACATCCTATAATTGCCTAATTCCAGGAGTAAAACTGTGCTATTGGCTTACCTAACAATAAGAGAGGTTTAAATGTTAGAGCCTGGGACATCACAAGGATAGAGGAGTGCTCAGAGCATGCTCTGATCTTCTGAAGGCTGGTTTCCTAAGGAAATGGGGCTTATACAATTACATTAACAGTCAATTCCAATAAAGTTTGAATGCTAGCCAATTTCAACAAAATTGTACAAAATACAGACCTCAAAGACATTAATTTGCTACAAGTTTCCTTTTAAGGAAAGGAAGGTGGCTGAGTAAAGGAATGGAGAAGATTAAAGTGCCACTGAAAAAGAAAAGCTGAAGGGAAAGCTCAGCCACAATAGCAGACACAGGAACATCCTCCCTGGAGACAACCACAGGAAAAGAGACTTTCCATAAGGTCCATTGCACAGACTTACTATATCACTGTTGTAACCTGTATTACATCACCTATAAACTGCCAGGCAATGTATCTATCTTGGAAAAAATAAAATGCCCTGGCCTTATACAATGGCGGAAAGAAAACACCCAAGCTGGGACTCAAGTGTCGTCTGGGGATAGCATGCGTTTGAGTGAAATCAGTGGAAGGTCAGCTCTGAATTCAGTAAACTCCTATTTCACTCCTTGCAGCCTAGTTTCAGAGAGGAAAGCTACAGGTAGGGCACACTCAAAGCATTCAAAAGCATTCGTATCTGGAGTACTGTGTCCAGTTCTGGGCTCCCCGGGTCAAGAAGGACAGGGAACTGCTGGAGAGGGTCCAGCAAAGGGCTACAAAGATGATTAGGGGATTGGAGCATCTTTCTTATGAGGAAAGGCTGAGGGACTTGGGTCCTTTTAGTCTGGAGAAGAGAAGACTCAGGGGGGATCTTATTAATACTTATAAATACTTAAAGGGAGGGTGCCAGGTAGATGGGAACAGTCTTTTTTTCGGTTGTGCCTCGTGATAGGACTAGAGGTAATGGGCACAAACTTGAACATAGGAAGATCCATCTTAACATGAGGAGGAACTTCTTTCCTTTGCGGGTGGCAGAGCACTGGCACAGCTGCCCAGAGAGGTGGTGGAGTCTCCCACTCCGGAAACATTCAAAACCCGCCTGGATGCCGTCCTGTACAGCCTGCTGTAGGTGTCCCTGCTGTGGCAGGAGGGTTGGACTGGATGATCTCCAGAGGTCCCTTCCAACCCTGACCATTCTGTGATTCTGTGATTCTGTGATTATCCAAGTCAGCAAGAAATCCTTAAGTCAGGATGATTGACCATCTCTGACACCTGTTACTTCTGCATGAGATACCTTCATATTGCAGATGAAGGTGTCTGTTCTGCAGCCCACTAGGATGTACTGAAAACATGCAGTCTGTGACAAAATGTAGGCTGTTACTCAAGTACAGTCTTCATTTTATATTTGAGAGAGGCCATAGGATTTACCATTTTAAATATTGTTACCTGCTTTTGCAGGACTCCACTGCTTTGTGCGTCTGTTTTTCATTTCTGTGTGTAATAGGAAAAGGCAGAGCATTTTGGCCATGCTGATTTTGCTTTCGTGAGAAAAAGTGTGCCAGCGCCCTCCATAGCCAGGCAGCTGGGCTTGAGCCCTGAAGGGAGGATATTTCACTGATTGTTGCCAAACTGAGTGTGGTAGTCCTAAAAGCGCATACGGTCGTTTAATTTAAAACTCTGTGAACTGGAGTTCTATTCCCCTGCAAACTGTTGTGTAGTTAAAGGTCTAGGATTTTGTCAACGCTACCATCCTGCCCTAGAATACAAATTTCAAAATTTTCCCTCAGAATTCCATCCCATTTGTGGGCTTCTTCTTCCACAATTCCCTTCTGCACAGGTGCTATCAGGGAAAACCCCCAGAACTTTTCCCCAGGCTCAGCAATGGCCTGACCTGCCACCGAGTTACTGGTGGAGCGGAGCCACTTCCAGGGCTGCCGTTTGCTTCCTGATTTCTCTCTTTGCTCAAAAACACCTCCGCAGTTCATCACCTGTTATGTAGGATCCTTCTCCTCTTAAAGCCGTGGGGCTGGGCTGGCACGGGGGGTAACACCACAGCCTGAGCCTCCCCCCACCCATTTGCTCCCCACACATCTGCATGATGGGAAGAAGAGACGATCTGCAGAGATAGTCCTTCTCCATCATCTCCCTGCCCGTGAAACAAGCTGTGGATCTAGAAGCATATGCCCTTGAGGGGAATGCAGCCTGGATCACAATCTGGCATGTACAATTCCTAACCTAGTTTCTTCGCATGCACTTGGTCTTGTGGTTTCTCAGCTCACATTTTTGAATCCCTGTTCTACAGAAGAATTTGGGGCAGTTGTCACAGAATAACATTCATTGTGCGCCTGCTGCTACGTGGACAGTTCTGCTGGTGTTCCTGCAGTCGGTAGAAATGTTGGCAGACATGGAGCTTCTCCCCGATCAAAGCCAGAAAGTGCAAGCAAAGCAATGAAATCCACACCTCTTGTTCAGTTTTGCTAACAAATACAAGTAGTGACTCTTGGCCGGTTCCTGGATTCTTTAATGGGACTATTATTCATTCATGCTGGCCTCAGTGAAATTTAGGATACAAGTATTAATCTTAAATTGCAATGAGAATTGTAATAACAAGAAAGCTTGTTATTACAAGGCACACAGGCCACACAGAAAGAATATTCAGCCCAGGCCCTCCCAAAATAAATCAGATCTAGCTCCTCCTGGAGTGAGAGAGGAGTACATCCCTAATGTGGACTGTACCTTCCAAGAAATAATAAACCTCTATACAAACAACCATGCAAAACAGTTTTAACTCTTCCTTGACCAAAACTGGTTGGCTGGCTGGCTCCAGTAAGGGATGAAAGGAGCACAGTTAGGACCTAGATTCATCCTGCTTAGCTTCAGGCCTTTGTGGCAGTGAAGTTAGGGTTGTTTTCCCCCTATGCTCCTGCTTTCCACAGTGGAGACAATACCTGTAGAGAGTATTTCGTCACACCCAGGACAGGAATTGACATTTGGAGGTTCCTATCTCCATCCACCCATTATAAAGGAAACCAAACAAGGAACCTCACTTTAGATATCAAATTAGATATGAACATTTGGTTTTAGTGAACGACTTTGGAAGTTGCCTTATCTCTCCTAGTTTTCATCCAGGCCTATTGCCTTTCCAGTGTAAGAATGAGAGGATATCAGACAAAGATGGAAGGGGGCAGGATCAAACAAGGAGGTATGTTTTAACCATGAAAAAGTGTTTTTTTTCCCTATCTAAGCTCCAGAATCCCATTTCAAAGCTCTGAAAGTCATTTGGTGGATGCTAACAGTTTCATGGATTCAAAGGGAAAATGTACAAGATAAATCTATTGCTGGTTAATAAATTCAGAAGAAATCACATCCAGCCTACAAAACCCCTGGGTTGTAAATTGTTGGAGATTGGGAGCATGTTCATGGGAAGCAACACAATGCACTTGTTCAATTTTTGCTCATTTTCATCTGTACCAGCTTTAACCTAGGCCAGATGGATATAGGATATAGGATAAGGATATAGGGAAGGTGGACTGCTGGCCTCACATAGTGTGGCTGTTCACAATCCCTTTACAAATTAAGGTCCAAATTCTCTCTGCTAGTGTGCTCATGTCTTCCCAATGAAGTCAATCAAGAGACACCAGTTTCCACAAACTGTGAAGCAAGACTTAATTCAGTAAAGTCTCACAACCCTGTGCTTTGTAACCAGTGACTATGAGGTATAGAGAGCTTAAATTGCTGTCCCGCGTTTTGTAGCAGCCCACAGGGCTAGAGCAAACCTGCAGTGCAAGCTATGCCCAGACTAAATTCACAGCCTGCCTTTCCGAGGCAGCAAATTACTTGAGAAGATGTGTGATCTTCACGCTTACTAGTCCAGGGTGGATTTCTCCCCCATTAACTTTTCCAGTGACCCTGAGCCTATGCAGACATTTAGTATCCACACTGGCCAGCAGCAAGAGTTGAGCAGCTGCTGAGCAGCTCAGCAGTGCCTTGGCAGGAGAATCCCCTGCTTTCATCTGTTCTGAGTCTGCAACCTACTGCCCGCCCACATGCTCCCTCCCTCCTGTAACAGAGGGGGCAGTGAATGGTCATCACCCACACCCTACCCATGTCCGCCATGAAAAGAGATTACCAACAGACCGTCTTTCAGCTCCTGCCAGTCAGCAATGAATGGTTCACACTTGCATGCCTGCCGCCTTGTTATTCTAGTTTTTACCCTAGATTAGGGAGCCAGCTCACTGGTTTCCTTTTAGAAACAGGTTAACTCTGTTCATCTCTAGATTGCATCTTCTTGTGCTGTTAACAGGATCCAAAACATACATAACCTCCATCTTGCCAAGAGTAAATCCGCTCCTGGGGTGCTCAGCTGCAAACAGAGCCTTTTTTTCTGTCCATAACTGCCCACTCCATGAATGTTTCGGGTCTTAGTAGGTATGGAATCCTTGTGCACTAGTTGTCCGACTGGATTTCAGGAAAGGATTTCCCAAGGACTTTTTATGAAGAAGGAGCTGGATGGCCAAAATGTCTTTCTCTGTGTAGTTTTTACCAATTAATATGCTTCATCCAAAGAGTAAAGAACGAATAGGGACACCTTCATCTTATCTTATACAAGATGTGGCCATATGTAAGAACAGACGACAAAGCTTGCACAGGTTTAGAAAGTCATACATCTCCTAAATTCACTAGGAATTGTTGAGATTATTCATGTTGGCCCTTCATTTACTCTATCATGTCTGAGATATGGCACTATGGAGTGATGCCTCGCAAGGAGTCACAGACGCGCGGTGTGCTTTATCCTACGACTCAGCCGGGCCCTTCATCTTCTGCCAGGCATGCTGATGCAGAACAGTAGTACCGTTCAAGAGACTCTAAATAGGGCCTGTGTCTTTCCTTGCCTTCATTAGGAAGGAATTCCCCCCTCGTGTTATCAGACCATGAAGTATTCTGGCAGAGGTATTGAGGACCAGGCTGGGCAGACTGCGAATTCAGTCCTGTGGCTGATCAGATGGCTGAAATGCCATTTACTGTCAGCACAGAGAAGAATAAAGACAGAGCCAGCATTAGAGAAAGCTGTTTCCTGCGCCACGCTGAGCAGAAGGTGCCAGACCACAGGTGGCATTGTCCCCGGGGTGTCCTGGAGAGATCGGCGACAGGAGTCACGGCGGGCTGTCAAACAGTGGCTCTACACACAACACTGTCGCATCTCTTCTTTCATAATTTGTGCTAAGTGCCTCTCTAAATTTTGAGTTAAGCAGTTGTTGCCATAGCGATGGCCATTTAGAGCGAGAGAAGGCAGCGACCGTGTTGGGGATGTGAGGTTCTGACTCTTCACATAAAAATATATGTATATGTATTTATGTACACTGCTGTGGAGCTGCATGAAAGGAGCCAAGCAAACAGCTCATACCACACCTGAGGGATGGACAGAGGATATGGAAAAAGGAGCAGCTTGCTGGAGGCTAGAGGTGTTTGTTCCAGGATGCACCTTCACCTAACCAAGAGATGGGTCCAGAATGCAAACAAGCCTGAGTGGTGACTGATACATTTGGTTTCATACCAGTAGAAGTCACTCCCTCGATCAGGATGAGGCACTTTTGTTACCGCCTTTGTGGGATACATCTTCGCAGAAACAGGAAAAATTGGCTTTCACAGGTTTATTTTTATTTTAAAAAACCCAACTTACTGCTAGCTCTTTAGCGGGAAATGCTTTTCAGCAATCTAGTCACAGTGTTTATACTAGTTTAGTTGCCAGGGCACAGGCTGCCAAAAAGTCAATAAATAATGCAGGTATTGTATTACATCATTTTAGGGCGTCTTCTAAGATTTTTCTGCACTCTGAGCACTAGGATTTCTGGTGGTCACAGCAAGACAAGGTCAGAACTTCTGGGTTTTATTCCTCCATTTATGCCACCTCTCTGTGGGGTGAGAAAACTGTAGGAGCTTAAATACCTACAGCTAGGGCAAGATCCTGCCCACATACCCGAGCGTATTTCCCCGGACATTTTGGCAGAGTTTAATCTTCCTTTGACTAAATTTGGTTAATAAGTGGAGTTAGGTGTCATCTTGGTCAGCAAATGAAGGCAATGCCTGAAGTTCAGTGCTTTGGGAATTCTCAGCCTGAGAATGAGTTTTAGGTCCCTGTAACACTAACTGATGCAGAAGAGCAGGCAGTTTGCATCACTGGCTGGGACCCGAATTCTGTCAAAGTCCCAAATTAGACTGATTGTGAATGGCCTTTTTAAAGTCCATAAATTCATAGCAGGGCATCCAAGTTTGAAAAATGTGGCCATAAACTTACTGTGGCATAACTTGTCCCTCCATGAGCCCAGACAGGGTCATGGATCAGAATTAAACATTACTGGGTTCCTGTAAGAATAAAACGATTTAAGGTTTGAAAATAATTTGGGGCCCAAAAGAAATAAATGTGAGTATTTTTGAACTATAGCTCTATATTGTTGCTTGTTTCTCAGCAAATACAAACCGCCAGCTCCTGTTCCCTGTCGGTGACATTACCTGCCTCTAAGGGCAAGCTGAGTGAATGGCAGGTCTGAGAGACTGAGGATATTGTTTCCATCAAGTTCCCAGTGGTACCTTCTGGCAGAGGCAAGGCAGTCTCACACCTTTCTTTGCTGACTGGAAAAGAAAAACACAAAGAGGATCTCTAAGTCAGCAAAACCCATAGGTTTCAGTTGTTTACTGATTTATAACAGCTGCAAATCAAGTTCAGTAAAATTTTTAGAACAATCCACTTCCCATAGATAGCTGAGGGCAGCTTTTGTTTCCAGTAAACTTCTATGACATTTGTGATTCAAATTATAAAGGCAGTAAGCACAATTCACAATCAATTATGTTTTATTAATGGCTTTTTAATACACGCCACAGCCCAGTAATCATGAAGCTGTTCAACAGCGTTGTTCTAAAATCAGCTAATAGCAGGATGTAATTTGCAGCCGTCTCTGCTCACTTACAAAACACTTGCTCCGTTAATTGTGATTTCACACTCTGCTGAATGCTGTAGCCTGGAGGTAACATTCATGTGATGGAAGAGTTACCATTCTGGGCTCCGGGGGGGCGGGGGAGAAAGTATCATTTTGAGAGAGGCTGCTGTTGTTAAATCTTTAATCCTTTTATGTTAAAAAAAAACACCCCAAAACAAACCAACAACTCAGTAGCAAAAAGCTATAATCCACTGCCAAACAATTTTTTCCTTTCTTCATAAACCTGAACAGCATTTCCCTGTTTTGATCCCTTGCTATTGCTTTGTGTTGTTATCAAGAACACAATAAAACCTATGACTGGCAGGTGAAACCCTGTTGGTGTAATCAGGTACCTACCTTGATCTCGTATTGTAGACACTAGGTGAACTAGTCTGCCTAAAGCAAGTGCCCGAGTTTTCATTATAAAGATTTTTGTGCCTTTGGATGTCTCCAGAGACACCCTGTGTCTTTCTTAAATCAGAATAGGCAGGAGATTCTCCTGGGGGAGGTCAAAGGTGCCTAAAACATTGCCATATGTTAAGTATGCAAGTTAGGCAGATTGAATCTCATCAGTACATGGTCAGCGGTGATGAGACACAGTTCAGCACTGAACAGCCATGGGCAAGGCAACAGCTCCTGCTCTGAAGCGCTTCCAGTGCATATGTCAGAAAGAGAAATATGGCCTCGTTTGACAAATGATAGGAACCATCTTAACTTGGAAAATTCCCAGCTGAATGTTTTCTACTGCTGTACTAAGCTGGGAGATACAGCTCAGACCAGACAGGAATGGGAGCACCAACCTGGGAAGATTTTTACTTGATTTGTGAATAAGTTACAACAGGGTGAGAAGGAGCCATAGAGTGGGTTTTGCCCACTGCTGTCCATCATCTTTGCTATTCTAGTTCCCCCTATCCTGACCAGCGATGTGGGCAGCATCAGGCCAGGTTTGAATGCCACTACTTAGGGGTCCAGGACAGGATTAAGTCCCATTAGTGCAGACTAGGTGGAAGCAGAAGGCATAGAGTCATAGAATGATTTGGGTTGGAAGGGACCTTTGAAGGCCATCTAGTCCAACCCCCCTGCCCTGAGCAGGGACATCTTGCACTAGATCAGGTTGCTCAGAGCCCTGTCCAACCTGACCTTGAGTGTTCCCAGGAATGGGGCATCTACCACCTCTCTGGGCAACCTGTGCCAGTGTTTCACCACCCCCATTGTAAAAAATGTCTTCCTTATATCTAGTCTAAATCTACACTCTTTTAGTTTAAAGCCATTATCCTTTGTCCTATTGCAACCGACCCTACGAAAAAGTCTGCCACCATCTTTCTTATAAGCCCCCTTTAAACATTGAAAGGCCACAATAAGGTCTCCCCAGAACCTTCTCTTCTCCAGGCTGAGCAACTCCAACTCTCTCAGCTGGTCCTCATAGCAGAGGTGCTCCAGCCCTCTGAACTTTTTTGTGGCCTTCCTCTGGACCTGCTCCAACAGGTCTATGTCTTTCCTGTGCTGAGGGCCCCAGAACGAGACACAGTACTCCAGCTGGGGACTCATCAGAGCAGAGTAGAGGGGCAGCATCCCCTCCCTCGCCCTGCTGGCCATGCTGCTGGGGATGCAGCCCAGGATACAGTTGGCTTTCTGGGCTGTGAGCGCACATTGCTGGCTCATGTCCATCTTTTCATCTACCAGTACCCCTCAGGCCTTCTCCACAGGACTGTTCTCAAACCCTTTCATCCCTCAGCCTGTATTGATACTGGGGGTTGCCCAGACCCAGGTGCAGGACACTGCACTTGGCCTTGTTGGGCTTTATGAAGTTCATATGGGCCCAGTTCTAGAGCTTGTCTAGGTCCCGCTGAATGGCATCCCATCCCTTGGGTGTGTCAAATGCTCCACTCAGCGTGGTGTCATCAAGTCATCTCACATACGGATTGAAAAGAGAAAGGGCGCACACCTAGCTGCTTTCCAAGTTCTGTATGACTTCAAGGCTGGCTGTGCTGGCAGCCAAATTGAATCTCAATAAAAGCAATAGTGAGAAATGACTCCCTGCCCTCCACATATGCAGAGGGTCAGCCATATTTTGGCTCCGTTGCCATAATGTGAGGGAAATGTCTTGGCAGAGGATTGATGAGAGTGAAATCTGGCAGTTCGCGCCGATGCCATTCAGGAGACAAGAATTCACAGGCAGAGCACCTCAGCTGGAGCACGGACAGAACCTCACGGAGAGATCTGGGCTCTAGAAGAAGCCTGCATATGTGGCAGAGAGCTGAAAAGTGATTAGGAGCACACGGCAGAAATGAGCTCCACGAGGGCAGAAAAAAATAGATGCTTAAGAATCAAGTAAGAGGGAAAGGCTAAATGCTTGTCCAAAGACTAAATGCACAGATAGTCCTTAGGGGGCTATACTTAGTTTGATGTTAACTTCACTTAACTAAGCTCCACCTGCATTAAGCACAAGTGTTAAAGCTCCTCTTAGCTAAAAGTTTCATCCCAGGACATGGTGCTGAAAATGCCACAGTTGACTTTATGCAGGATGACTCTATACTTATGCCATTACCTCTCTCACCCACCCTTTGACATTGCTGACCTTAACCTGGCGATGGCGTCCCTGCACGACCTAGCAGGAATAATTGCTGTGACATCCACAGGTCACAGAAATCAGCTGCTTCTTTGTCTCCAAAGTCTTTATACTTCCACTTTTCCTATTCTATGTCTTTCCAGGACCACACAGGGAGACTGAGACTAAAGTCAACTAACACGCAATCAATAGGCAGACAGCACTTGTCTGTTTGTTGCTGTCTCTGCTGGTGTGCTTTCAGCTGTCGCCAATGCCTGGAAGAAATAAGCAGATGGATAAAAAGCAGTAGGATTCAGCTCAATCCAAAAAAGACAGACGGGAAGATGGTGGGACTTTCAAAGGTCTAACCTTGCATTACATCAAGATCATTACACCACAAATTGTCCAGATGGTGCAAAGCCTCAGGCTCATGGCTGGACTTCTCAATACACTTGAATATACTTATTGTCAAAGTACGGAAGAAACTGTAATGAGTTAGGAGACTGCATGGCATGACCTGGCTCTCTGGCTCTGGTGGTATGCTCATTGCAGGTCTCTCTCCTGAGACCAAACTTGCTACAGAAGGACTCAGTGCCAAACACATTCATCGATGTAACAAGTAGCAAAGACCCATATTTCCACACCCCGTTAGTGTCCAGGAATCTCCAGGGGCTCCTTGTTCCTCACCGGGCTTAATTAATAGGTCTTGTTCTAATCCACAGCGTCCTTTAATATCTAGAAACTTCAAGAGTATCACGTCACAGACATCTGTTTTCCTGTGTGATTAATATTTTAAATTCTCTTTTTGAAACAGGATGAATATATCATAGATCTCTAAGGAAAGGGCTGGGCATCTGTTGTATGTTGTTGTTGTAGAAAACATAAAGCATCACTCGTTGGTGCTAACACAGTACGAACAGTAATGCGGCATTCTAATTTGTTTTCTTATTTTTTGTTATTCTAAAGTAAGTTTGTGTTTTAAGAGGAATGGTCTCCTTCTACACTGGCATATTATCTCTTGCTTTATGTATCATTCTTTATATTGAAATTGTCTCTAAATTTTTAGGGCTTTTTGAACTTTTCTACAATATGCTATGCATGGGATGGACACGTATGGCTTGTACTCTCATGCTGATGGCAGTGGTAATTGTATTAATTCGTGTTTTTCATGTATGGATTTCCAAGTTGAAATAAAAGGCAGAAAATCACCTAGCTGTAAAGCCATTTTTGACATTTTTTCCAAGGAAAGAAAAAAAAGTTCTGAGATACAAGAGCCAGCAATTGAAATTTAAAGCACTTTGATTCATTTTCACCAAATTTATGTGCCAGCACCTGATTAACATTTCATGAGGGAAATTTCTCTATTTCCATGGAAGAAATTTACTGGTTTTCTCTACCTGACCACATTTTCTGCAACTTGTTCCTCTTTTTTAGTTCCTGATTTCAGCTATCAGATTTCAGCCAGCCAGAATCAAGATGTGAGCAATTTGTGTACCTGGCACATATCTGTACCCGTAAGGCTTGGGTTCCTTTACAAATATTTCTCTTCCAGTGGTGACAGCACCTCTAATTATAATTGGTAAGGAGGCTCAAGCTTGTCCATCACTTTCTTCCGATGAAGTGAGACATCTAATCTTTCAGTGCAGTTCTCATCAGGCATTAAGGTCAAGCTCTGGCAGAGCACATATAAATGTGCCAAATGTGTTGGATGAGCAATGCTGCCATGCAAGTTATCCATGATCTCTGAGAGAAAGAAAACATGGCATTTAACTTATTGTCACAGTCTTGAAAGATGTGCCACAATTTTGAGCCAAAATTGGGATTGTTTTAGAAATCTACCTCCCTAGGATAAAATTTGTAAGATATAGCAAGGGCTTGGGGAAAAATATGTCTCTGATGGGGTATCCTTGAAGACAAATATATTGACAGGACTATTAACTTCAATGTTGTAACATGCCACAAAAGCACAGGTGTGGGTAACCTCTCCTGTGACCTTCCGCTGAAAACAGGTCTCCTCCTAAGAAAGTTTATTAAGGGTGGTAGGTGATACCAAGTCGACATACGGCTCCAGGCACCACAATATCACATTATAGTCCTGAATAATGCACTAAAAGTCCATTACTGCCAAGTGGGAGCCACCCACAATAAAGCTAAACATAATCTTCTCCAGCACCCACATCAGCTCTTGTTGCATCTTTTTTCAGGAAGCTGGGTAAACAGATGAACCCTGCAAAATACTGCAAAGGGGAACAAATGTGGGGGAATTTAAGATAGCACAGGATAGGGATGAGGGGAAAACCTTCCAGAGTTTTAGCCCAGTTGTGTAGATTTTGCTAGTTAATGGTGTTGAAAAATAGCTAGGAGGTCTGAGGTGCCTCAGCTCTCAATAAAGTTTCCCATTCCGTCCTTATAAGTGGGAAATTGGAAAGTCTACAGCTGTTGGATAGAATGCCAATGCCAACCATTGGTGCTGACATGGTGGAAGGTATCAGCAAAATTGTTATTGATGTATGAACAATCGTACTTCTTTTATAAGTCATCTGGTTAAATGAAAGATTCAACTGCACTTCTTTTCAGAGTTTGACACCTAGAGAAATAAACTGACAAGACACTTAGCCTATTAAGAATTCACCCCTGAACTGATAGCACAAGGAGAGCTACAGTGCGAGCTGAAAACAGAAAGCCAGCAGAAGATCAGAGCTCTTACGTGAATATAGATCTGGAAGAAAGCCATGAAAGACAGGTTTAGTTTTGGAATGATATCAGTCGGATACTGAATGTGGAAAATCCAGACATCCTCTCTCTCATTCTTGTTGCTTTCACAAAACCAACAATGTGCACATCCTTAGTAAATCAGCAAACTTGCACCAAGAAATACTGGATTTGTGCAATCAACTTTTTATAGGCACAGAAATAGTCCACCAAAACTGATTATTCAGACCAAGAGGCAAGGGTACTTTCAACAAGAGCAGCACAGTTGCCATTTAACAAAAGTGAGTGCTTTTATTGTGGGAAGTGCTGACAGTGTCTTCCAAGAGCAGATGCAGCTGTCCCCTGTGGACCTTTGCTGGTGGAAAGAGAAGGGGCTTTGGAGTGCTGAGTGAAGGTGTTTAACAAGCCAAGTGCTGCTGGATCATAGAATCATAGAATAGTTTGGGTTGGAAGGGACCTTTGAAGGTCATCTAGTCCAACCTTCCTGCAATAAGCAGGGACATCTTCAACTAGACCATGTGGCTTAGAGCCCCATCCAATCTGACCTTGAGTGTTTCCAGGAATGGGTCATCTACCACCTCTCTGGGCAATCTGTGCCAGTGTTTCACCACCCTCGTTGAGTAATTCACATAGGGAAATGCTAGCAGAAGCCTCCTGATCCAGACATGGAAACCTTTCTCCTTGTTCCTCTTTCTGCTTATTTTTGATTTCAGTATTTGGATCCCTTCTAGGCCTAGCCCTGCAGCTATTTCCACCAGGGATCCAAAGCCTATTGAGCTGGAGTATACGTATTTTTGATAGTAACAGAACACCAAGAACAATATAACCCTGCTTGTAGCTGGAGTTAAAACATTAAATGCAAATGAAAAATGAAAGATTTGCAGCTAGATCAACAGGTACTTCTTTTTGAAACATCCCAAAAACATGCCTTTAGTAGAAGAGGGTACTGCAAAGCCAAATTGGCATGGTTAGTGTAGTGAAATCACATGGGGTAGGAAATGGCAAACCTGACTCTGGGGTGCTATCTTCACCACAGTTAAGGGGTGGAATATGGGTTGTATTAGCCTGGAATAGGTACAAAATGTTTGTATATATAGTAGCGAGTTACGCAAACTGCAGAGAAAGCATGTGGGAGGCGGATGTCGGAGAGAACAGGAGAGAAATTGAGTTGCTAGCCCATCTTTGCGATTTGCTTAAAAATAACCTCCCTTGTTCACATCAAGCTGTCTCTTCAGTGTCACCATAGTGACTCTGCTCACCGGCCACCCAAATCTGCCTCACAGCTTCCTTCAGGAGTCCCACCACCAAGAGGCGGTTGCTCCTGGAAGCATCCCTCCCTCGCAGCCCCAAAGGGGAGACCTCCTCTGACAAACCAGCTTTCACATTAATGCCTCCACTCACAACTTGTGCACGGCACCCTTGTTCCTCAGCAGGACACTGTGATGCTGCTACACGGGCAGCAGTGCACAGGCCACCGAGTCTGGCAGAAGGAGAGAAGCACATTTGACACCCAAAGCTGTGTTTTTGGCAACTGTCTCCTGTTTATAAACAAAGGATTTGAACACGTAATATAGGATGATCATGTTTTCCTGCAAAGCAGAACTCCACGTGCACAGTGTCTCCCTACAGTTTCAAAGCCTCTGTGAAAAGCTCAGAGCTTCACAGGAATTGCCAAGTGGGGAGGCTAAGGAGATTGGTGTAGGTGGGTGGCCCCCAACCATGGGCACACCTTCCCAAGCAGCGTGTCCCCAGATAGAGTGGGATCATGGGGCTGAGACATCACCAACCCAGGCTGGGTTCCCACCATCTCCTCTCTTCATATCCCTGGACACCTTCAGACTGGTACTCTCAACACAAAGTGGCGAGGAAGCAGAGGAATGGTCATGCTTATTCCAAATCCTCACCTTCTTCAGACTCTCCTTGAATTCTGCTGGGACTGATCCTCAGCTGTTCCATGACTGATTTTGGTTTCCCTCAGCTGGACCACTGTAACAAGCTTAAGTGATAAAATATAAAAATCCTTTGCATTTTTTGCCGGGAAAATCTGTTCTCTCTATAGCACCATTCATTTTATGTATATACTTTTTATGTGCAATGTCAAAATAATTTTCAGGACCTCTCTAGCCTTTATTGCTGACGTATCAGAGACACAGAGATTCCTGAGATACAGAGGCGATGCAAGGTGGAGGGCGATGCCATTCACAGAAACCAGCAGCTTTGAAGGAGTCAGACGAATGAGAACAGCCTCCTGCTGTTCAGGGTAAATCCACTGGAGCTCTCAGTATGTCCCGGGTAGGTTTCAGAAAACCTTATAGAGGACCCCACTACAAGCCTTTTCTTCAGCAAAATTAGTTGTTCTTGGTAGTGTTGAAGGGCTGTTGAAAACTGGCTGGTTTTAATATGACCTTATAAAAGACTCACATAAAAGGTAGAAGGAGCAATGGGAAACAAGGGAGGTTTATTGCTAAGCTATCAGAGGAGCACTGGAAAAGATCAAAGTTTGATTCTTGGTTGTGCTGATGACCTTAGGTAAATCATTCAGGATCAGGCTTGGAAAAGAAACCAGCATGCTTAGGAAATTTTTCAGAATCAGTGCCTCAGTGGGAACCAAGGGGTACAGGGCATGGTTGAACGCGTGTTCTTCAATTCCTAAAGGGAAGCAGAGACCTTTTCAAAGTTTGATAGTGATTGTGAGGGCCAAGCAAATCAAAATCTGAGCTTAGGCTCTTCTGAGAATCTCATTTCATCTTTCTGTGCTGCTTTTTCCCCAAGTGTAAAGCAGGGAAAATAAATATTTTACCAGTGTTGTAAGGATAAATGTATGAATATTCACTGGGATACAGTGGTGACAGAAGCTACAGAAGTAAATAGGATGGATACTGCATTAAAAAAAAAGACGAAATCCTGCTTTAATCCAAAAGGTGGAGCAGCGATGGGAACAATGGAAGTCAGTCCAACTGAATTATTAATGACACAACTATTTATGTGACAAGTGTCGCCTTTTTGCCTGAAAATTATTTGCAATGGGACAGTATCGCCATTTTATATGCCCTGTATATGCTTGAATAATATTTGGTAAATTGCAGTGCTAAGTCTGACACAGAAAGTACTGGTGAATACAGTTACTTTGTCACTCCTTCTAACATTACCAGAAAATGTATTTTCTGGGCCTGCTTAATAAACCACACGTGATCAGCAAACTAGCTTACTTATAGATCACTGAGAGATGAAGCAGTTTGTTTTCCATTGACATATCACTTATTTCTGAGTGGAAAATTCTGCTAAGACAGCCTGCAGCTCAGACTACACACGTTACTAGGATTGCAGAGAAAGACCTTTCACAGTGCATCTGACACATTACTGATTTATGAGAGAACAATGTTGGACTAAATATGAATGAAATGCTATCCTTTCACACAATTTGGTACAGCAACATTGAAATTGTACCGGGATAAACAACTGCCTTGCAATAAGTACGCTCATCCATCATTCAGTGTTAGATATTAATTTTTGCTTATTCCAATTTCTTTGTGCTAAGTGTTTCTAAATTATAAATAACCCTGAAACTCTAATAATAATACATACTCTGTTAAGGAAAAGGTAAGTACAGAAATAAATTGTTAAAGCAATCTATTTAAACATCACCACACATTTTATCTGGGGATTTGGAGATCAAGGCAGACACTGTCATATTTGAAGAGATACTGACAAGAAGTCTATGGACAAATCATGCATCTGTGTTGCATGAATAGACTTTGTGTATGTGTATTTAGTTAGAAAATTGTTACAGCATGATCTTCACTCCAAGGCTTGATTTTTCTCCTTTTAAGGTCATTGGCAAACTGTCTTAACCTTACTGAGAGCAAAATCGTATCCTAAGTACATACATCACTGCTCTGCTCTCCCCTTGATCTGAGCAATGAACTGTGATTAACATTAAAGAGAGCAAGTCCAGCCGTAAGCATTTTCATGCCCTAAGAAAGCATTAAGTACGAGGCTCCTCCTTGTCACGTCTCTACTTTTTCTCTTTCATCTCCCTTCTTTTTTTTTTTTTTAACGTAATTTGCTCACAAGATAATCTTTTATGCCTTAAGGAGGGATGGTTTTGTGATTAAGGCATTTGATGGAGAGCCAGGTTCAATTTCCAGGGCTTCCACATAAAGCCTTGGTAGGTCACTTAGTAAAGTGCCTTGCAGAACCGCAGAGCTAATAACTAAATGGACGATGGACCATTGTCTGTTGGTGATGCCAACCAGCATGAAATGGCTGATTGATAACACTGTGACCACATCAAAACTGGTTATTGGGAATGATCTCTGGTCTCTGCTTGTCCATGAACCATGTCAGGCACTGTTTAGAAGAGCACTAGTTGACCTGAGTCAAAACCATCCCAGGGATGCATGTTAACAGTTAAATGGTATGACATGGACTTGATTGCTTTTCTGTTACAGACACAGCCTTTAGTTCCCACGTGATATAACAGGGTTTGTCCTGTGTTTCAAACACTTGCGACAGCCCAAAAATAGAGGTAAAGGCCCAAGAGGTTTCTCCCATCCTCTTATTGCCTGCACCAGGTGAGCAGGCTAGTAAAAGAAGGCAGGGCAGGTGGACTTCAGCAAGAGACTTTGCACCTGAAGGCCAAATGCTGAGTTCAGCAAGGCAATAACACTGTGACAGTGCTATAGCTGAAGGAACAGCAAGTAGAGTGCAATCAACACAAAAAACCTTGAAAAATTTATTAAGGAAAGGTTGTAAGCAGCTGGAGACACAGTGAATGAGAATACATAAGACTCCGACTCCAGAAGAGAGAGGATGGAATAAGAAAGGACAGTATGAGAAAAATGTCAGAAGTGGTCTCTGTCCTTGCAAAATGTAAAACATCATTGAGCAGTGGTCAACATCAGATACATCATCCCATATGTCTGTGGTCTTTGTGCATAGTTGTCATAGTAGATGCTTAGCCTGTAATCAGTTAAGAAGGAAATGGAGTAAGGTGCTCTATGAGAACACAAGACAAATGTATTTCTTACTTTCTATGTTATCCAGCAATTCCTTAACACTGCTCTTGAATGTTTTATTGATAAAGTTTTGTAACAGCTCACATCTCCTTCTGCCTTTTCTAATTCCTTCCATCTCTTCTTTAGCGGTGCAGTGGAAAGACTTGCCGGCTTGTTCTTCACTGGCTTGTGGGACAGCACTTCAAATTTGGCAATGGATCAGAAGGACTGAAGAACTTTTGCTCCCACCAATGTTTCTTAGAGCTGCTAAAACAGGACCAATGAAGATGTTCACCAGACTCCAAGTCCTTGCCCTAGCTTTATTTTCCAAAGGAGTTTTCCTTTCCCTAAGTGACCACAGCTTTGTAAGGAAGGAAATTAAGATAGAAGGTGACCTGGTCTTAGGTGGCTTGTTCCCAGTCAATGAAAAAGGCACCGGCATAGAAGAATGTGGGAGAATCAATGAAGACCGAGGCATCCAGCGCTTGGAGGCCATGTTGTTTGCCATTGATGAAATCAACAGAGACAACTACTTGCTACCAGGAATAAAGCTCGGAGTTCACATCTTGGACACATGTTCCAGGGACACTTATGCCTTAGAACAGTCTTTGGAGTTTGTCAGGGCATCTTTGACTAAAGTGGATGAAACAGAGTATATGTGCCCCGATGGCTCATATGCCATTCAGGAGAATTTGCCATTACTCATTGCAGGAGTCATAGGCGGTTCCTATAGCAGCGTCTCCATACAGGTAAGTCCCAGGAGCCCCATCAGGTGAGAATCATTCGTCTGCAATTCCTGTGAAAGAATCACGGCTTACATAAGTTTGTCAACGAAGCAAGTCTTAGTTCAATCACTTTACCCTAGGGGTCAATCTAGCATATAATTTTTAGTGAATTTATATTAGTTTGATTCACTCTTTAAAACACTTGTTGCAGTTTAAACCTCTGGCAGCTGTCCACTTTCTCTAGTTATGGTGTATCCTGAGGGGATTTGAAGTTTCCAGAAGTCTTAGCATTTATTTTGAACTTCAGATTTTGTGAGACTTTTACAACTCTAAGTTCAAATCTCTGCTTTCACATCAATAATAAATTACACCACCTATATTTCTGGATGCATGTATGCCTGTCATGCTGCATGTACATAACATTTGTCATTTAAACAGCAGAGATTTAAAATGAAAGAAGACACCCTTGTCTTGCTTCCAGACTGAAATAAAGTAAAAATGACATACTAGCCAGAAACTTAAATTACACCTGAACATAAAATTGCAAGTTTTTAGTGTCTAATTAAGCACACAGAAGCCAATGAAAATTATTCTACTGACTTCAGTGAGTGAGGTCTCAAATATTCCATGCAGGCAGTACAACTTCTGAATGGATTCTAAATTTGCTGTCTTTCCTTTTGTTTCTATACATAGTTCAGTACTAAGACCATTTTTGTCAGGAAAGGTTGCCAGGCAGGGAGCAGTGTAAGCACTGTCAGAAGTCCAGCACAGAAGACAGATGCCCTCAGTATATCTTGCTCCCTTCTTGTAACTGCAGCTTTTGGTTTTACAGTATTGGTCCCAAATAGGTTCTCAGTAGGGTGTTGGAGAGTATTTAACGGCTTGCAAAGGTGTAAAGTTGCAGGTGGGTTAAATGCTCCGTGTATCCTTCCAACTGTGGTTTTATTGCATGCTTGTCTTCAGTTCCAATGGCTAAACATAATGCTGACTCCTTTTGGTCTTGGCTTCCCATTTTTTTCTAAATTCATGATAAAAATTTAAATCCTTAGATTTTTTTTTTTCCCATTAAATGAACATGAAGAACATATATGCCCTCCTTTTTAGCACAAATTCTGTATTTCTTCTCTCCAGAGTGGCTACTCCTATGGTAGTGCAACATCGGATGTTCTGAAGTTCCCCACCACTGTCAGTGGCAAAAATGCGTTCTAGCTTCACTGAGGCTGCCAAATCTACATATATCCCATTATTTGGGTGAAATTAAATAAGCCAGTCCACATCACTCATAAATACAAGTGATTGGTGCCTTAAGCCCAGGTTCAGGTAGGCTAAGACCCTGCATCTTGTATTTCCTAATGGTCAGCTGCAGGTTTACAAAGGCACCAGGCCTTGAGAGTGCTGGACATGACTGAAACAGGCCACTGGACTACTATGAGCAGAATGTTTTTTCCAGACTGAGTACAGGCCCTAATTACTGCGTTAATGTCTAAGGAGAAAAATGTTCTCCTGTACTACATATCATCCCAGCAGTGACAGAAAGCTCAGGGAGTGCCATTTACCTGTTTCATCAACAGGCCGAGAGTTCATCCAATGTTTGTTTCAGTCACAATTACACTGGGGAACTGTCTCTTGCTCTTGTCAAGGCATTAAATCCTATCAGCTTGGGAGCAAGTCCAGTTGCCATCAGATGTGCATGAGCATTTCAACAAATTACATTTTATTCCCTTTTGTGTTCCAGTGTGTGACTTGTCTGTGTATTTATAGTAGGGAATACATGGGCAAATGGTTACCCACACCACAGGAGAATAGTTTCTGCAGAGCAGAACCTCAGCCATCTCTCATACTAGGAGTTGTTTTGTCCCACTGTGGACCAGCTAGTGTGGCAGGGATGTATCCTTCACCAGGAAGGGTCTGATCAGTTGGAGCACAAAGAACAAGTCCCAGGGCTGCAAAAAAAGACATCTGAAGAGAAGAAATGATAGCTCCAAAACCTTAGGCAACGCAAACTGTTGAGGAAATCATTATGCATTGTCTCTCCCAATCAGACAAAGGGTACATCTGGTGAAACCAGTAAATGGCAGGTTGTTGTGGATGCTAAAAAATAAATGAGTTCAAGAAGTGACAAGAAAAAAACCAGTAAATTCTGTATAGATATCACCTCTGTCTCAGCAATTCCCAGAGCTGCAGGCATCTCAAGGCTGGTAAAATATTTTGAATCATATGCTTGCCCTATGTCACAGGTGGAGAGGTGGCAGTGGTTTTGCTTTACCTTTGGTCTAGTCATTTGTAGTCAGTCTGTTTCTTAGTCCACCTTAAATTCAAGTGAGTCCAAAGGATATGATGCAGCCTAAAAGGCACATCCATAAAAGTAGCTACAGCTGAGGAAATGGCACAGATACTTCCTTCCCTCCCAGAAACCCTGAGGCAGGCATGCTACACTCCTAAAATGGCCCAGGGCCTCTTGCACAACATCTTTCAGTCTGTCCCTTTGAAGCCGGTCTCTGGTGCTCACTGATGTAAGAATAAATCCATATCTCAGGCAGCAGATTGGATGCAGTCCACATTGAATATACATAGTATATACAGATGCTTCACATTCCAAAATCTTAGGTTTGGAGCAGCAGCTGTCAGACGGAAATCGGAAGTCCTGATAAGAGACTTTCTCATTCAGTACATGTGAAAAATGGCAATATAGCTGTATGCATGTCTGTATGTCGCCCAATTTTCAAAACTTATGAGGGATGATGAAACAATAGTTATATCTGATATTACTCTATACTCTATAGAGCTTCCCTAAAGTGTCCAATAGCTGTTCAAACATAAGATTTTTCTTACACAGTTCTTCAGAACAATAAACATATAGGTTCACAAAACATTTGATGTGTCGTCGAGCATTTTCCAGCTAGAAAAGAAGTATTCAGCTGATTACTTTCCCTTGACATAGGCTGGGTTGGCCTTCCTTCAGACTCTCTTGTCTAGCTCTGCTCTAGATTTCACACTATCTAGAAAAGATGTAATTAAGCTATTTACTCCTTCAGTTCATCTTGTTAAGGTTACCAGTCATGATTTCTGTTTCAAAGAAAATCCTTGTCAACAATAATAGACTTTGCAGACTCAAGCCTGAAGATGTAAGGACTTCAAAACATTAAAGCCATGCGTTTTCATGACATGCCGGAAGAAGAGGCTACCAAATGTCAGAGACAGTCACCTGTACAAAGTAGGTCCAGTAGCTGTTGGAATCACACCACTGCTGAACATCAAACCACTTCAGCAGGCACGCGTGCAAGGCTGAGCATCCCTCTTCACGGTGCTTTCAAGCAGCACTCAGGGTGCCGGGTGCTTCCAGATGTAGCCCTGTCAAGCATTTCTCTTTTGCCTGAGAGCTGTAAATATCATAAAGTCCACAGCACAGTTTCTTAGCCTTACAATAAACCACGCTGAACTCTTCAGACAAGAAATTATTTCTGCCTTTTTTTTTTCCTCCTGTGAATTTGCTGTTGTATTTCAATACTTTTTCTTCCCCTCCTTTCACCCTCCCTTTCCAGATTTTTGTCTGGACAGCTGTCTGCCAAATCACTTCATGATGCTCCTGCTGTCAGATTTCTGCTTGTTTCATTATCCTTCCACCAAGGAAAAAAGAATTTGCTGGTAAATCAGCAAAGAACACCTTCCCCACTGAGTCAGTATGCGCAATAGGCACTTTTTGCAGAGACTAAAAACAACAAGAGAATGCAGAATGCTTAATTATTTTCTGGTCAGACTAGGCTATTATCGTTAATGATGATCTGGATAATTAGTTTTTGGATGTTGTGTTTAAATTAGCAGTGAGCCCAATCTGCACAGCATTTGATCCCTCAAAACCCAAGCCAGGATTCTCGGTCAGTGGAAGTGCTTATGTAAAAAAAGCTGTTTTCGTGAAATAAAATTCTGACCTGAGTTGAATCTAGTATCAGAAGGTTAATTCTCCAAAGTTTGGAGGACTTTATTTTGGGTTTATGGCTTTTCATTTGAGACAGATCATCCACTCTCTCCTAGTTTACAACAGAAATTTCAAACATATTTTCCTTGAAGATGTGCAATGACATTGTAAAAGGGATAAGAAAAAAGCACTGTTCACTTGCACAGAGAAGCACCTACGTACCTAACCCAAATGCCGTGTTTAAAATACTTACGTCAGTTCTGTCAGGAATATGCATGTATAAGCAGTACTATGACTATTCAAGTGCTGGATTTGTTCTTCTCTGTTTCTGAAAATTGGACTCATCTTTTGAAAATGAAGGTTGGGGTCCATTCCCTGCAGTCAAGCCTTAGAAACATTAAGACACTCCCTTAGGTGGGCTGGGCTTTGCATTTCCATATCCACTATATTCACATTGATGTAGGGCTTTAGCCCTGTGTAAAGTTTCCTTTATGCTAACACGAGAACTCCAGATCACGGTCATGAAAGTTACTCCCAAGTTAGAGCCTCATCCCAAAAAAATGGCAGAATAGAAACCAGTACCCAGCTGTCTTCTCTTGAATTCCTTGCTGTGTCTCAAGTAAACTGTAGCAAAACCACTAAAGAAGGTTTAAAGGTACATTACCGCTATCACAAAAGCTAAAGTCTCTCTCCTAAGTGAGTGACCATCTGGCATGAAATTCGGAATATGTACTCATTTACTGGCAATCTTTTCCTGGCTGTCATTTTTCCTTAGCCACACAAGTCTGCCAAGGACTCATGGAGCCTGAAAGCTAATCACCTCCATTTCCGTCCTCCAAGGATAAAGCATCTTTCATGCAGAGTCTTAACAATAGCCTGTGACTTCCATAACCACTGAAAATAGTGCAAAATCCTTCAAAGAACCACATGCAAAAAAATCCCCCATAGTGTATGGGGCTCTGTCCCCCTGTGCATGGACCCAACAGGGATATCATGGGCAGCAGAAACGTGCAGGGGGCTGCCGGGGTTCACCAGGGACCACAGACCATATAGGGCGTTTGAGCCGTGCTTATAGAGGAGCTTTGCAATCAGCTGTTCAACGACAGCCTCTGGCGATATTGTGCTTGTAAAACTAAACATCCTTATTAAATTATGTTTTCCTTATTAAAGGATCTATTCTGTGAGACAGACCACCTACCACTAGCATTCAAGCGACACATGCGCTTGCTGACTTCCTGGTGCCTCCTTTATACTCTTTCCCTCTTTTATGTCTGTTCTTCCTCTCCCTCTGCTACCTCTCAGCCAGATCCTTGCTGTTTGTTCTTCTCTTTGTTTCTATTCCACATTCAGAAACTGAACAGCCACTAGGCTGAGATTTTCAAAGTGCCCAAACAGCACTGGACACTTCTTTCCTAGAGATTTCAAAGGAATGTGAGTACCTCCCTCTGGCTGGCTTCTTTGAAAATCCTAGGATAACTGATTCCTTTGCAGTCTTTTTGATTTGGGTTTGGGATTTCTTTTTTTTTTTTTCTTCGGTTTGAGCATTTTCTCTTTCTGCCGAGGGGAAATGATATGATTTTGCAGGGATGGGTGAGTAACCCACAGGTAAGAAGGAAGGAGCCCGACCATGTTATGAGTGGGAAAGGATGGAACTATAAGAGAAAGTGGCCAAAAATAGGAACTAGTTAGGGACATCTTGACATCGCCCACACTCATTCTGTCCCTTCTGACTAGGACTTATGCATCAGTTAATGAGTCTCAAATAGCCATATTTATCAACGATAGCTCTTTTAACTCCAGAAGCCATTTCATGCTTTTAGAACTATCAACTCCAGTTTTAGTCCCTTTTCTTATCATGTGTAAATGTGTCCTGAGTCACTCCCAGTCAGGTTTACCAAGTCTGAGAGAAGAGTTGCACTCCTCCTGCAAAGCAAGGTCTTCTGCACAGATCTCTTCTCAGTCTGCCAACTTAACGTTTATCTTTCTTCACTTCGACAGTTAATGCTATATGGAGGCAGAGTGCATATGCGACAGCTCACTGTGCTATCCCCTGCAGGAAAAAAAGAAAAAAAGAATTCCAAACAATTCTTCTCTCTGAGTACAACATTTCTCTGCATGCCCTTCTTGGTTTATTTTTTATTACCCAGGACACGAATATATAAAGAAATTCCTGGGTCCTCTGCAGAAATCCTAGATGTTATTCTGACAGTATTCCCTATTTCTGATGTTCATTTCACAGATGCAATTATTTCACTGTTCAAACACTGCTTCTCTGGATGTGACAGCTATTGAGTCTGCTGCAAATATTTAGCTGTATTTTTCCCAGCTTCATTGCCAAAATTTTCAGGAGAAGAGCAAGGCTAAAAACAACGTTGTCTTCTCCCGTCCTCCTGCTAGCAAAAAATGCCAGATGTTTGTGTTTGTTTGGTAATTAATTGTTTTTTTTTCCTGAGTTACCTTTTGGAAGGAATTTTGTTAAGGAACAATACTCACTAACTACTGAACAGCCTTCTTAATACCAAAGAGAGAGAAAGCTGATGGAAACCCCTGCTTCAGTCCTGCAATGTGCCAGAAGATTACACGGGATTACAAACCAGGCTGGGACTCCTTCACTGCTTCTGGCTGAGTTCCTTGCAACTGACCTTTAACGATTAAAAGGACTGTGATGTCGGCATTGCCAATGCATTCCTGGGGTCAGAGCTTGAAGTCTGGCTGAAGCCAAATGGGCATTTTCTGTTGCAGGTGGTAACAGCCCCCGTGCAGAGACTGTCTTCCATAGTGCTTATTATGACATCCCAGACATGACACCCACAGTTTCAAAATGGGCTATGGAGAGAGTACGTTCCAGACTGATAAAAGTATTCCAAATCTGGAATCAGCAAGGAACTTAAGTTCTTAATTTCCCTTTGAAAACAAATCAGATTTTGGAGGGAAGTTTTTTTCTTGGGTCTGAGCTGAGAAGCTGCGTTTGCATCACTGAGATCTCCCCCTTCCAAATACTCCCAAACTATGTGAGCATATCAGCAGTGCCCAAACTGAGTCACACTGGGTCACACTGTCCCCAAGGTGAGAGCCATGCCTTTGAGCCTACTGAATCCCAAGAGGACAGGGAAGGTTATGGTGGAGCCCGTCTCTTCAGTATTGTTCATATTTATTGCCAATGATGCAATCTGGCAGGCCTGTAGGCTCACAGCATGCTGGGCTGTATCCACATAGCCAGAATATAGGTGGAAATCATTATTTCTATTTATTCTATTTATTTTTATTTATTTGATTCTCGTTGGACCACATTTGGAATACTATGTCCAGCTTTGGGTACCCCAATAAAAGAAAGACTTCATAAATAAAGAGATGATTGTGGTGAGGAGAGTCCGGATCACATATTCTACAAGATGAGGTCGAGGTGTGTTTAGCCTGCAGAAGAGAAGGTTTGGTGGGAACCTAATATCAGCTTTTCAGTACGTACAGGTCCGTTCTCAAGAACACAAAGCAAGTGTCTTTGCTGAGGTGCATGACAAGAGGATAGAAGAAAATGGTTATAAACTGAAAGAAGGGAGGTTCTGACGACATAAAATGTACAAGCCAGGAGCTGGGAGGGTGGGGAGGGTGCACAGGCCAGTGCAGAACCAATATTTCTTTCCTGCCTCTCTAAAATGACACTTCCTGCCAAAATTTTGGTAAAATATGTTTAGATTTAAGAAAAAAAGAAAAAATCAAATAAGCAAAAAATAAAAATTATTCATATTATTTGTTGGAACCAATGCTTTAGCCGTAGTTTGACCTGCAATTGCCCAAAATAATAACAAAAAGCCCGCACCGTAGATTGCCATCATTTAGGAACTAGATACAACATACACTGGCAGCAACGCATATTTCTTCAAAGCAAGAGCTCAGCCCCTGTGTTATAGCAATGACATAGACATTAGGAAATCCTTAGGACATGGCTTTGCCATCATCTTGCTGTGGGAATCTGGACAGGCAGTGTATCCTCAGGAACAGAAAGCCTTTCTCAGGAGACCAAAGGCAGTGACTGAGTGTCCATTGGGACAGATTGCAGTTGAGAGAGACAGGGATTTCTCCAGTTTCTCAATAGAGACAAACCCCCTTTACCTCAACCCCATTCTGCTCAGCAGCCTAATTTACTGTCTGTTCAAAACAGCCACAGGAGCTCCTGCCTGTCTCAAAGGAGCTCTGTGCAATTAGATTTATTAAGCCGTGTTAAGTGCCATGAGATTCTCACGTGGTAAAATTTTAGAAGTGCAGAGAGCACCGTCATCTAACAAGACGCCTCTTCTGTCCAACAAATGTGTGATACACACTTGTGTATTGTGTTGAAGAAACCTTATCTGTTATAACACTTTTAGTTTGTGGGGTTTTTTTCCCCAAAGTGTTTCCTGTGTTCCCCAGCCCTGTACGCATTCAAACAACTCATGGAACACCCTCTGGGCTGTTAAGAAGGGAAATTTTAACCAAAAACATCAGAATAAATCCTACCGCCAGTAAAGAAAGTCCTACGGAGGATAGGCAAAATGCTTGATGGGATTCAATAAATCTATACATGAGTTTCTGAGACATATAAGCGTTACTTACCTGACCCCATCTGTCATCAAGAATCTTGAATGGCCAGAAATATACTCAGAAACCAGATTCCCATGTTTGATAGCTGTACGTAATTCACTGCTCCTTGCAGAAAGGTATTAGGAAGCCATTTTCAGTGTTATAAACTAGACTGGCAATTTCCCAGAAGTATTTGTTCTGTCCCTGATGCACAGAGAAGTAGAGGTGACAGATGGGGCTCCAGCGCCGTGACGGGGACATCAGTCTCCTCTGGCACTGCCCTGGCCACTCCATTTGCAGGATTTGCTGGTGCAGTCTGTCTCTACGGAGGGACACAGCTCACATTGGCCTTTCTGCCGTGCTCATGTTGGGCAGCTCCTTATGAATCACCCTCCATCCCAGCAGCTGGGTGAGAGCCAGGTTCGCTTGGGAAGTGGACACTAGCACAGGACAGTGGCTACACTAATAAACCCAGCAGCGTGAGGGCAAATAAAGGTTTGCCATCATGCTGGAAGCTGACTGTATCGACACGCTATGTTCACAGCAAGCTGTGCAAAGTGGTCGGTTTAGGGTTGCAGCAACGGAACATCCAGCCCTATTTTCAAAGGTGCTAAGCATCTGCAAAACCCACTGGTTTTGACAGCAAAAAAAACAGGCTACTACTGCTACTTAAGTGCCAACATATGGATTTCAGGCTCTAATTGCATGCACCGTGGCTTGATTAAATTGCTGCCTGGAGCTTTGCCAGAATAGATTATTTCGCTTAGCAAAAGCTGGATCTACACTGCAGTTTTGAAGCTGTAGCCCGCAGCCGAAGGCAGCACGGACCTACGGCGGAGGTCTGCCTCAGGTGGTTCACTCTCAGTGCACGTAACGCTGGTTCACATTGCGCTCTCCTCTGCTACACTGAGACACTGCAGAACAGACATGGCCTTAGATACCAGCTCCTCTCCAGAACCTGTTACCTCTGCCCTTATCTTGTTGCCCGTTTAATCAGGATCTGATTTTCAGAACCAAATGTTCAGATCAGCATGGAAATGGCTGGAAAAAGGGACTGTTCTGAAACTGGCTACATCAGCTAAGTGCCTAAGACCTGAGCTCTTTTGAAATTAGTCCTTAAAATCAAGGCGTTACAATATTCCAGAAAATTCCCAACTTCACAATTTCCAGAAGAGTGTCCTGGTCTGAATTAATAACAGATACAACTTCACTGAGCTCCATGATCAGTTGCAGTTCTCAGGCACAATTGGGTCACTATCATCTATGATTAATCAGACTTTCTTATATATTGTAATTTTTGGTCTATGTAAAAACTGCCATCTGGACAGCTTTGGAGTGAAGAGCGTTAACAGCAAACGACGTTGCCATAGGAAAGCGTTCTTCTCCCCATAGCAGAGGAAGCAGAATTGCAGGGATTTTGCAGGGACAGCAGAAGTATAGTGACCTCCAAGGCTCAGGGCCCCCTTTTTAAAATGGGGTTCTTTTTCCCTGCATATGGGTACTTTTGCTGCTTAGACTGAAAGAAAAAAAACAAAACAACACAATAGAAAAGCTGCTATATTTGTTAGAAATACATTTCTGTGAGCTGAAGGCTCATCTACACACTGAATAGCACTGTTTTAGCTAGAAAATGGAGTTCTTTTTAGCAATTTGGCGGGGGGGGTAGGGGGAATGCAGTATTATATATGTGCATATCCTTATTATGGTTTAGCTCAAATAAAATAGTTCCTGCTAGAATAAACTGAGACAAGAATAGCAATTCCAGCCCACACGGTTCTGCAAGAAACGTTCTGGAATAGCTACATGGAGGACATTCTTACTGCCAAATCAAAGTGCTCTTTTTGAATGAGGACATGTGAACCAAACCGTGTTGGATATGCGGGCATGTAATCCAAAGTTACAAAGCCACAATGCTCAAAGCATCCATTGCACCTTGGTAACAAAACAAACCTCTCAGCTCACCTCGTTTCTTTAAAGCTGTTCATTTAAATCACTACAATGGAAATTAAATCCCACATTTCCATTATAAGGCAGTTTAATGCATGTTACTCCCTAGCAAGGTGGTTAAGGACGCAGCAGCTCTTTCCTGAGGGGCAGTAACTTGTTCAGCCACAGCACTTCCCAGCCATGTGCCGCCACTCATAGGCAAAACCAAAAACTTCCAAGCAGAGTAAAAGAGGCTTTATTTTGGTTTAAACGAGAATAAACTACTGCAAATGGTTTATTTTATGAAGACAAGCTTCAAGTCCCCAGATACAGGTGAGATGCCAGGGCATCCCACCTGTTCTCCCCTGGTGCCCCAGAAGGACCGTAGGACGTGGGTCTCCTCAAGCCCCCCTGTTTTGATGGTCCAGGTGGTTGTGGAAGGCACTGTGCATGTATGGTTAGGCAGCAGTCTGGCCCTGACAAGAGATTACACCGGTTTACAGTGGGAAACAAGCCACAGAGAGACACTGGTCCAGTGTCTACACTAAAGAAAAGACAGAATCTAAATCTATAAAATCCCCCAGAGATAAGGGTTGCCAAAAAGCAACAAAATTCTTTTGGCTACTTTTACCATACTGTCTATTTTGCTGTTGACATCTGAGCCTTTAAAATTTGCCATGTTCCACAACATTTTTTTCAAAACAGTCCTTTGCCTTTGAATTCTCCCAGACATAGTCTGTGGTCAGAGAAACATTTGGGGGAAATGTGAAAAATTAATTGATTGGGCAATTTTTAATAAGTTTCCCTTAGGAATCTCAAGTACACTATTGCCTTTCAGATGCTTTTGTCAGGCTGTACTCCAAGAGCAGCTTTAAATTTAATTTACTGGACACAACTTCCACTCACCAAGAGCAGAATGCTAAAGTCTTCCCTTTGTCATTTAAGAAGCAATCACAGGAAAAAAAATGCCATAACCTTTCTTCATTTCTTCCCAGATATTATCAGGAGCTGCACTTCTATGAGAGCAACAGAGTCGATTTGGGAATATTTAAGCAAGGGACACAGCAACATATGAAAAAAGAAACCCACACAAAACACAACTTTGGACAACATAAATCACACAAGAAGGGCAATTAGAGATTATTAAAAGTTTTCATTACTTATGAAAAGCTGTAGGTCAACATGACATTGTGCAGCACTGGAGGAGTGCTAACATGCAACAAATATGCCATCTCAGGAGGACTGCAGTCGGAACAACTCAGACAAAAGAGTTTGAAAGTAAAAAGTAGGAGAGGTGGGGACTCAGAGCTTGAATAAGTGGGGTCAGAAAGTTCTATGAAAGCCCTGTACATGTATATCTGTGATATTTGCATAAAAGAGAAACTTATGTCTTGTTAGTACATTTGGTTATCAAATACAATGAGTCTTGGAGAAGACGAATCACACTACAAACAGGAAAGGCATGCAAATCCCCAGACCTTAGTCAGGAGCACAGGCTGAGACTGAAGTGTGTTGTGCATTTGTGTCAAATTCTCTGTTGGTTTAAACAGACCCAGTTTGACAGAAATAAATGGTCCATTACAGTAGGACCCTAGAATTAACTGGGCAGCAGAACAGCTATTCTGCATATGCACAGTGCACTGTTCTCAACCTCCTCTCTCACCATCCTTAATCTGTGATTGTCAGAAACCTCATAAAAAACACCGTTTATGCCTTTCCCTAGATTTTTCTGTTCAGTTTTATAAATACCACCCTTTAAAAATCTGTGTTCTCCCCCTTCTCTCTAGGTGGCAAATTTGCTCAGACTCTTCCAGATCCCCCAGATAAGCTACGCCTCCACCAGTGCCAAGCTGAGCGACAAATCCCGCTACGACTATTTCGCGCGGACAGTGCCCCCTGACTTCTACCAAGCGAAAGCCATGGCTGAAATCTTACGGTACTTCAACTGGACTTACGTGTCAACGGTTGCTTCAGAAGGAGACTACGGGGAGACGGGGATCGAAGCCTTTGAGCAGGAAGCTCGCCTCCGCAACATCTGCATCGCCACCTCTGAGAAAGTTGGCCGGTCCAACATCAGGAAGTCCTATGACGGCGTGATCAGAGAGCTGCTCCAGAAACCCAACGCCAGAGTGGTGGTGCTCTTCATGCGAGGCGATGACTCTCGGGAGCTCATTGCAGCTGCCAACCGCTTCAACGTTTCCTTTACCTGGATTGCCAGTGATGGATGGGGGGCGCAAGAGAGTATTGTCAAGGGCAACGAGCACATAGCTTCTGGGGCAATAACCTTGGAACTTGCTTCCCATCCAGTTAAAGAGTTTGACAAGTATTTCCAAAGCCTCAGCCCTTACAATAACAGACGCAACCCCTGGTTCAAGGACTTCTGGGAACAAAAATTCCAGTGTAATCTCCAGAACCGAAAACCACATAAAAAGGCTTGTGACAAGCACTTCACCATCAACAGCTCCAACTATGAGCAAGAATCCAAGATCATGTTTGTTGTGAATGCTGTGTATGCAATGGCCCATGCCTTGCATAAAATGCAGCGGACTCTGTGTCCAAACACCACCAAACTCTGTGATGCCATGAAGCATCTGGATGGTAGGAAGCTGTACAAAGATTATCTCCTGAAAGTAAACTTCACAGGTAACAACTTCTTTTTTGGTACATACAGTATGTCACTGTAATTAATGAAACGTTCATCAGCCACAGTAAGAGCCAGCTGAATTCCCAGCAGCACCTATTATCAAAGTTCAGACCAGGGTATACCCAGGCAAGGACGCTCCTGTCACAGGAGGGGAGAAAGAAGGACAGGGAGCATGGTGAGAACCCTTAAAAAAAACCCCAAGCTTGATGCTCCTTCTGTTTCCAGCAGAAGGAAGAGGCAGAGGTGGCAACAGCTGGTCTTTGAAATGTTACCTACTTCCACACACCAACTTCCATTTCATTCCCAGCCAGTTTGGCTTCAGCTGGGCATGTCTGGAGGCCAATGGTCATTTCACCACCTGCTACATTAGGCAACCACCTGCTACGCCTATGCCAAGACTTGGCTTTCTTTTCCTCGTTTTTTTATGAATTTACATAATAGCTGGACCCTGGTCAACAGCTACTGTCCTTGCAATAGTAAAGCAATAATTCCTGCCATAGAACCAGATCAGTATAAAATATTTCAATATGTGGGATAGTGCCATTACCTATGCTACAGATGTTTAGGCTTGATCACAAAGTATAAAAAGCGAGATGAAACATGTGCAGGAGGCTTGTGGAGAGGCAGTGGATGATCTGTCAATGATATAAGCAAATTTCACGGGGACTGACTGCACAGCACATGACATCTCCTTGTTTTTACCATCACATATGGCTGAGCTCAGGTTTGTTACTAATATTACACCATAGCAAGGCTAAATAGAACTACAGGGGAAACAAGTAAAGTGTAGAGTATCGTGTCTTTTTGTTGTTACATGTCTAACTCTTCTGAAGCATCTAGGTTGAGCTTGAGTTTCTATGTATTATTAAACTGATATTCTCAGCTGACCGAGTTGATAGTAAGGAAACGTCATGCTGTGCTTTGTATGAGAAGTAGCTCCAAAAGGAATCGAAGGATAAATATGTGTGTGATACAACACGCTCAGTCCCAGGAGACCCTCAATAATGGCACAACATCAATAACACTGGAAACTATGTGAAACAGTCAGATTGGAGCTTGAATTTTTCCCTCCTTCAGAGGTCTTCTCAGCATTTGATTCAGACCATCTCTAGACACTGCGTACTACATCCCTAGAGCTTTCCTCACTCCCAGTGGGTTACAGCTAGTGTAGCCAAGTTCCCCACTTTCTAGAGTACATGTAGACATACCTCCCAGCATATGCTGCAGAGTTCCTTAGGACCCCTAGTTTCATAGAATCATAGAATCATAAAATTGCTAAGGTTGGAAGGGACCTTTAAGGTCATCAAGTCCAACCATTAACCTACCCTGACAAAACCGCTTCTAAACCATGTCCCTAAGTACCACATCTACCCTTTTTTTAAACACCTCCAGAGATGGTGAATCTACCACCTCCCTGGGCAGCCTATTCCAATGTTTAATAACCCTTTCAGTCAAAAAATGTTTCCTAATATCCACTCTAAACCTCCCCTGACATAACTTAAACCCATTTCCTCTCATTCTATCACTTGTCACCCAGGAGAAGAGGTCAGCCCCCACCTCTCTACAACCTCCTTTCAGGTAGTTGTAGAGGGTGATAAGGTCTGCCCTCAGCCTCCTCTTCTCCAGGCTAAACAACCCCAGTTCCCTCAGTCGTTCCTTGTAAGATTTGTCCTCCAGACACCTTACCAGCTTTGTAGCCCTTCTCTGGACACGCTCCAACACCTCAATGTCCTTCTTGTAGTGAGGGGCCCAAAATTGAACACAGTACTCGAGGTGAGGCCTCACCAGTGCCGAGTACAGGGGGATGATCACTTCCCTAGTCCGGCTCACCACACAATTCCTAATACAGGCCAGGGTGCTGTTGGCCTTCTTGGCCACCTGGGCACACTGCTGGCTCATATTCAGCCGGTTGTCCACCAACACCCCCAGGGCCTTTTCTGCCGGGCAGCTTCCCAGCCACTCTTCCCCAATGCTGTAGCACTGCATGGGGTTGTTGTGACCCAAATGCAGGATCCGGCACTTGGCCTTGTTGAAGCTCATACCATTGGCCATACCATGCTCATACCATGTTTCCCAGCATCCTGCTAGCTGACTTGTTTAGAGCACATCAGGGCTTCCTGCAGCCCACATGCCTGGATTCCTTTACCATGGAAATAAAGGAGGGCCACATGAGACTGGTCGTGTCCTACATCTTAACTCATCGCCCAGGAGGTGACAAAGGCGAACCCAGGAGCTTGGGCATGCCCTGGTAATATTGGTTCAGTTATTAAAAAAAAACCAATGGTCTCAATGAGAGCAACTGGAAGTTGAGATGCTTCAAAACCTTCCCCTGAGTGTTGCATGCAATGCAGCTGAAGCAACATGCCTGGCCTGAGCAACACCATGCTTGTGTACCTCATGCTGTTTGATCTCCTCCTAAAGACTGCTGCATCAGTAAGGATAGTCACATATCATGACATATACAGGTGCATAAGCAATGTATATATCTCATATGTCATGCTGTAATTGCATTTGATTTATTTATTAATTCATGTGTTACAGACAATAGCACAAGAGAGAATGGGTCAACCTTTTAGACTTTAAACCTATGGAAAATAAGAACCATCATTTCTCCTCCCCCTCCACACAGTACTTCATACACAGAAACTATTTCCGCATTTGCCCATATTTATCCTTAGAGATACCTGAATGTCTTGAAATCGTTGAAATCAAAAGGTTTTAGGAGCACAGCACTTCCCAGAAGCTGGGTCCTGGCAGACTGATCACAAGGGATGGCAGTGGCGCGCAATATGCTTCTGTCCCTGCCAGGGAGACACTTCAGAACAGTAACAGCCCACCCAAAAGAGCAGGCAGTTCAGTAATTTAAACTTCAATTATTTTGAAACTTTTTCTGATATTCCAGGTATTTTTATGGGCTTAAATGCATACGCTCTTAATAGAGTCCAGCTTTGTTCTGTCACTAAACAATCTTGGTTCCAGTACATGATTCCTACTCATTTTTCTATCATGCAGAGATTTTTTGAGCACCCAAGCACTTTTCCACTCAGCATTTAGACATGCAGTCAAAATAACCACAATTTTCTTTGACCAAAACTTCAAGAAAATTTTCATTTACATGCAGCCAGAAAAACTCACGTTCACTTTGATTGAAATATCTTTTATACTTTTTATGAATTGGAAGTTGAAGCTGTTCAAGCTGAAAAAAAAACCCAACAATTCAAAGCCTGTCATTTTGCAATTTTGAAAACAGAAGGCTCTTTTTGAACCAAATTTATTGGTTTTAAAACTAACATGGAAATCTTTGAAACTCTGAAGAGCTTTATTTTCAGTTAATTTTCCTTTCCAATTTGAAGCATTAAAAAACCTGTCGAGTCCTTTTCCAATGCCTTTGTTCCGTATATATTGTTACCAGCTTACAGCATGATTTGCTCATCTTCTGCTTCTTTGTTATCAGTTCTTCCATTATAATGAGAATCTATATTTTAATGTCAGTGATTTTTTAGGCAGATGAGTGATTTTTGTGTAGTGAGAGAATCAGCAAATCTCCCATGCCTTCTTCCTTTCAGAAAGGTGTGAAAATTTAATACGTACAAGTCTTGTCATTGATTTCCATGGGACCAAGAACTCACCTTTGCTCATTTCTGGTTGAAGAAAGTCTCTGGGCGTGTTGTTAATATAATGTCAGGATCCCGCTGCATGGTAGATTTGATCAGTGATGTTCTCATACTTCCAACCCCAAATGTGAGAACGTATCCCCAGGACAGGGAGAGAGGATGGCATGGAAGCTACCAGCCCATCAGGTACGCTGCAGCCACATCAGGTTGTGAATTTTCTCTTTTCTTTAGCCTAGGTAGGGATCCACACCCACCAAAAAGAAGCAGGCAAGAAAGAGAACAACAGTGATAACCATGTTCACACACACACAAACAGCTATTTAAGCAACGCCTCCTCTGCTGGAAGGCAGAGGTGTAAATAGATGAGCCCTGCATGCACAAACCTGCAGCTTGCCATGAAAGAGACCTGACAGATGGCCCTGAATGCATTCTCTGAGTTCCCAGGAACAGGTGATGGTGCATTTCAAACGCACTGATCTGAGTAAATGACAGGGTGCATTTGTACGACTGGTGTGGGGCTGTGCAATTTTAGGCATTTACCCTACGCACCTGAATTAGTTTTGGTTAATCTCTGATTACAGTTAATGGAGGGGATCAGCCCGTACAGAGCGTGGTTTGGCCCATGTGAGATATGATTTGCCCCTACATCTCTTGCTATTGACTACGGATGGAGCATAGAGCAACTAAGATTCCCACTTGCCATTTAGCTGAAAGCCTGAAGTGAAACTCTCAGGCACAGCAATAATGGCATCTGTAGGGAAATACTCAGGGACCCGCCAACAGCAGGGTTAGAGCAGAGGACTGTCCAGGATTTGAGCACTCTCATGCTGCCACTGCTGCTGACATGCTGTGTGACAGGCATTTTATTAGTATCTCTGGGGTCCTACTTATTTTTCCTTTTTCATTAAATTGAAATAACTCCATAGAACTGCAGTGTGGCAGGAAGGCAGGGTGAGATTTCATTTCTTATTGTCTGTGAGGTACACCAAGCACACAATTTTCTTGTATGCCAGTAAGACGTATATGACAAATGTCGTGATATCCTGAGTCTTTTCAGTAAGGGAGAAAAGAGACGCCTATGCCTGATTCCCTCTTCCAGCAGCAGGATCTGAGGACGGAAAGCCCAGCTGCTAGATAAACACACTCACTCCATCTCAGTGCTTGTTTGGCCTTTCAAAGAGATATAGGCTGGTTCATCTTCTTGATCTTCCCATTCTCTTCATTCCCTCCTGAGGGCACAAGTGCAGCACTTGATGTCCTGAATCATGATGTTCTTCTGCTGATAAAGATGCTGGTTCAAGAGGCTGTTTGCTTGTATTGCCAGAACAACAGAGAAGTGCCAAACAGAAGTAAAGGGCTCCATGGCAGAGAGCACAGACTAAACTGAAGTTCTCACCAACACCGAGCTATTGCTTGGTGGAGGGCAGCATGTGGAGGGAACTCTCAGGAGGGCTATGAATCCAGGGATGAAGCCCAACACGAGGCAGAGATCCACATATCCACCAGCCTCCCTGTCTCAGAGGAATGGAGGGACCAGTGCAGCAACCAGCTCTGCTAACTGTTTTAGCTCCTTTAAGCCACTGGGATGACACAGAAAAGCAGAATTATCGTTGCCCACCGTGCTATTGCAAGCCTCACAACATTTGACATGTGCCAGGACAGTGAACATTAGCATGGGCAGTGTGAAAGGGGTGTCCAGGATTTGGGAACAAGTGGCAGGGTCCTGCACAGCTGTGTCCCACATGTTGCTGTCTGGTGTAGCTGCTCCTCTGGGGTGTTGGGCTCCAGGTTGGCCAGGGGTAAGGAAGGGCAGCAATGACATTCAAGGACCAGCTCCATCTGGCCCAGGGTTGCTGAGCTGGCCGTGCAGGATGACAGCTTTGTCACCCAAGGGCATGGGCCTGGGCTCCAGCTTTTCCCACTGCACAGTTAGCAGGGCTGATGGTATTGCAGGACTGACTGCCCTGAGTCTGGCGTGGGAATGTATGGGCAGAGGGAGGATGGATTTGAGAGGGTGTGCACGTCCACCTGTCTTCTGCAGCTTCCTGAATCTCCACAGTAAATGGCAGGAGGAATTTGGCTAAACTAGTAACCCTGGAAAATAGATCATTAAAAATTTGAGGCAACACATATGTTTATAGTACTCAGTGACTTTTCCTACCCCTTTCTTCCTCCACAGCTACAAGAGTCACTCTCATGTCCCCCCCTGTATATACGTTCAGAAATCCAGATCTTCTACAGCAAAGCCTATATCATCAAACCTAGTTTATACTGGGAAAAATCCTCCACTGTGGCAAAGCAGAATGACTACTCAATATGAGCAAAAGATTTTAAGTCAGGTCTGATTTGTCCCCTTTTATGCACTGGACTTTATGACAAAACTGCTTGGTCCTAAGGTTCTGTGTGGTTTATTTTCTTTCTTTTCTTTCTCCCCACTCTGCCCCAGTCAACACTCAAATAATATGAAGTGGAAACACAAGCTCATCTTCTCTTTACTCTTGAACACCAGTGGCTTCCATGGTGGAAGCATATTTTCATGGATCATTTCCATTGTAACTGTTCCATCCAAGTAGGAAAAAGCTTAAAAGCCATGGTCTACAACATCCAGATGCCACCTCACTTCTGAGGACAGCAGCATCACATGGTCCCTGCTCTGTGATTTAACCATAAATATTTCCTGTCAAAAGCCCACTTCGAAGCTCAGTGTCCCACCAGGCTTGCATGGAACATAGACCAACAAATGATGCATCTGCTATCATAAGCAGATTAGGGATGCAGAAACTTCAAAAGCCAGGGCGTACCAGTCAGTAGATGTGCAGGCTAAAGCTAGAGCTCATACCCCAGGCTCTGCAGCAGATGGCCCTTCTACTCCGTCATCTCGCCCAATGAGCTCCTACTCATCAGGTCAGATCCCCTTTGCCTCCAGTGCTCAAAGAGTCAGCTGTAAGATCCTGCTGGCCTTCCTTGTGATGTTTATTTGTAAAATAAACCAGAACACTGCTTTCAGGTGGAGGTAAAACTTTCACAGGCAGGAGGCATCTAATACCTTGTTAATCATAAAAGTTTTAATAGTGTAATAAATGATGGATTTGTACCCAATAAAACCAAGAAGATACAGAGTGAATTCCCCAAGGTAGTCATAAAAAATATACATGAAAAAGATGTCTAGGATTTATCAGAAAAATTATTGCCTTTTTCCTGGGACCACAAAGGTGTCATAGCAGTTAAAACCTTGAAAGCAGCAAAGACACAGTCTCTGTAAACGCACTTGAGACTTGCTATTTCAGAGCAGACGAACAGTTGAACCTGTACAGTATTTTCCCATATTTCTCTCTATATTAAAGTTACATTGGTACACACACACAGAGCAGTAGTGAGATTTTGACAGCCTGGTTTTCCTGATGATCCCCATTTACTTTCCCCTTCCTCCAGCCTCTTTTCAGACCTAGTTGCTGATGTGGACCTAGAGTTCCTTTCCTTTGGGCAAATTTACCCCTCCAAGAAGTTCCTGGGCAGAAATGTCTGCTTACCCCTTTCTGAAGATTTTAATATGTGTATTAATATGTGTGTATTCATATATTTATGCACTTTTTTATATACATGCATATTTTCACATATATATTTAATTGTGTATAATATAGATTCATAATATATAGAATCATAAAGTTAAAGAATAAACCTAGTTGGAAGGACCCTCAGGAGGTCTCTAGTCCAACCTCCTGCTGAAAGCAGGGTCAGCTGCAAGATCAGACCAAGTTGCTCAGTGCTTTGCAGATCTAAACTGGCTGAAATTAAAATACTATGGAACCTTTCCATACCCTAGTTTAGGTTTGAGGTATCATGATGGCAAACAAGCTGATCTGCACCCTGGGTGCATTGTGTGTCACAGAGTGCACCATGTGAGCCAGAGACTTGGGCTGGCAGCAGGACACAGACATTGTCAACTCTTGGGCACAACTTCCAAATAAAATTTTCATAAATACGTCTCTCGCCATGATGGCAGGTCAGTGACCTACCTGTTAATGGTGTCTGTTATCTAGCCAGAGATGATTATAGAATCCTTCTTTTTCATGTTTTCATTTGGTACTAATTAACAGTAATTGGCCTGAGTGAGCAGGAACAGAGGTTGAATTGTGTTCCTACCTCTTGAGATAAGCTCCATCAGCAGAGGCCAAGCTGTGCTGGACCACTGCTTCCTGGCTGACTCAGGCACAAGGTACTTCTGCCTGCTGTCACCACCACCACCGCTGCCTGCTGTCACCGCTCCTCTGCCTGACCTGGGCTCTGAGCTCCCATAGACGAAAGGATGGGAAATGCAGCATTAGCTGGACACAGTAGAGCAACAGCTTTTCTTCATAGCCCTCAGGAAGACTCTGGAAGTACGTTGCCCTTGTCCTTTACCCCATTCCTGGAAAATCTGCAGAAAACACAGGCCAGCCATAGCCCCAAACTTGCTACAGCAGCATAATTAGGCGAAGGTGCTTTGACATCCCTAAAATAGCAAATAGCTCTCCATCTCAGTTTCCTCTATTTGAATATTTATACAACCCACCACTTCAGTGGAACTATGAAAAACTGAATACAAAGTTACATAGTCCATGCCTTGCATGTAATTTAGAGTCAGCTGCTTTGGTCATATTAATAACATGGCCCTTGAGCATCTTATAAACTTCTAGATTGTGCAGTGCCCATACCGGTGTGTAGATGAGGATGAGATTAGACACGCTGTGTTTATGGAGAAACACATGACTGAAAAACTGAGCAATGATTTTCTTTCAGATCACATATTTGAGAGACAGAAGGTTCGGTAACCTAATTTCTTTAAGCCACAGACTTCTGTGTTTGCCTGCTGCTTGTTTTATAACAGTTATTATTTGAACTTTTGTATCGCCGGCAAATGTCCTGTGAATCCCAAACACCCAGGGTCTGCACGGTCAAAAGGGCTCGGAGGAGCAGGAACAGCCTTTTCGTCCCCCAACTGTGCACGCTCACTTTTCCAGTCCCACTGGTCTCTACGACAGGGGGACAACGCAGGACATACCGTGGGATTACATTATTATTCTTCTTGCAGATTTACCTGTGAGAGGCACCCACACTTAACTGAAAAGAAGTCAGGTCTGCTTCTTTCTCCTTGTGAGCTGGAAGAACAAGATCTGTGAGAAAAGAGTTTGGTTCAGGATTCCTGCCCCTTACATTTTAGCATCTAATTTGTCCCTGAAAAGTCAATGGGAAGACCAGATTCTGCTCTATTACCTCCTGTGGAAGAGCACTTTAGCACTTCCAGAAGTAATCTCAGTTAGTCTTACTCGCATTATGAGGTGCTATTTTAGGGGCTGAAAAAGGCAGAGGCTGTGCTCAGAATACGGCCATGGCAGTGTTAATAAGGATGAGGACAAGGACAAGAGGAGATTGCATAGGGACACACTGGGACAGTGTGGCACATTGGGGAAATAAATTACTCTTTTGAGTAATCCAGGTGTTCCCCGGACTTCCAGTGAGTCCCAGAGAAAACAATGTTTTCAAAAGGTGATGAAGGAAACTACAGAAAGTCACAAACCCAGACGTTTAATCCCAAAGATAACTAAATGTTACATTATTTTTTACCAAAACTCTATTTTTGTTGGCAGCTAACAGTTATACTAGAAAGGCAGAACTGAAAGCATAATCTGTAGAAAAGCATCTTTTCTCCTGAAATAACCTTAATATCACTACATTCCTGGAAGACATTTGCTTCACCCGATAGAGCACAGCGAAAGGTATTCCCAGGCTAACACTGACAAAACGGGATCTGGTACCAAGCCAATATAGCTGCATTAACATGACACTAACCTTCAGCCCAGCCTGGTGCCGCGATACAGACATGGATCTTGGTCTGTATCCTACATCACTTCCATGTAGCATATTTCCAGGCAGCTGACTGCTGTACTTTTACTTGATAAAACTGCAGCCCAGACGAACGTGTGAATGTATACCAGCTTTCTGTAAGCCTGAACTATTCCCTTCAAGCTTGTCTCTGTGCTTTTCTGACTCCCAGCGCAGAAAGAACGAGCTCAGTGACAGTCATACTTCTCTGCCTCAAAGGGAGAAAAGAATGCAGCCCAACCTCAAAACATCCCTTGTGTAAATTTTTGCACTAACATTTTTCCCAAATATTCCCAACCTTTGTGTAAATGATCTTATGAATCAAAGGAAGTACTTTGGGCAAAAGTTTCAGAGCAATGACTGAAAGGATTTGCGGATCCTATCACAAATTTACCTTTCTTATTCATCTAAGTGTTGGCGAGTATTTTTATCAAAGAAAATTACCTGGGCCAGTAGATCACACCTACATTCTACATGATAATTCAAAAAGCAACCAGCTCTGCACTTTCATGGAGCAGAAACACCCTTTACGTACGAGTACTCTTCACAACCTGACCTTCTACAAAATTCCCATCAACCACAAACTGGCTGGACCTGGCAGACAAATGTGATCTTTCATTTCCTCATCTGTTAGAACCATGTTTCTAAACACCTCTAAAAGCATCTTAGAGAATGTCTACTTTGGCATCACTGCAATATTTATGGCTATTTTGTTAGCAGATACAGAATATAATCTAAAAAGATATTTCATTGCTGTTATCCGGGTGAGTCATTTCCTTTTGTTTCCTTCTCCCTGCCATGAAAGTGTATTTTGTCTGAGGATATAAACAGTGAATACAACGAATACTAAAATTCTTCAATGCAGGGGGAAGAACACGCATAATCATGCACAAGGGTATCAGAAGCCAGGAAACTTCTGACAAAAAAGTCCACAGAATTCTAGCTGTTGCATGGCTTAGGCACAGGAGTGATCCTTTGATTTGCCTTCTCACCCCTTGCTCCAGCCATGGAGCAGTAAATCAACATCGACTCAGCTGCTCACTCTTGGGATGCAAAGGACTTCAGCATTAAGCCAGAATGATGATATCTCCATATACAAGTCCTTAAATTTGAGGCATGTAAATCATAAAATAATTACCAAGATCATTACGTTGGCTTGTAGGGTCTCCACACCAAAACTCACCATCTCCTTAGTGTGGGGGATGAACAGCACAGAGCCAAAAGCAGTGGTGCTGTGAATGGTGGTTGCAAACACCCAGTAAAAGCAGGGGTTAATGTACCTCACACTCTGAAGGCTCCTGCCCCCTCAGTCTTGCATCCACTTTTCGTCTCCTACAGTTTTGCTTTTCTTGTTACAAGCCCATCTTTCTACTTGCCAACATGTGAATCATCTCATCTCTTCTAGACTAATGGCACATATATATCTAGCACCTTTCCTACAGAAGAAATTCAAGAGTTCTTTTGAAGGTTGAGAGATATTCACTTTCTAAACGTGTATGTGCAATTGCTCCTCAATTCAATACGGGTTTCAAGCAGTACATTTTTCTATTTGCTGCTATACACAGATTCCAGACAGTTTGATGGACAACAGAATAAGCTAATGCAGCAATTCTTTTGTTACGTATGAAATATTTACCACTTCCGTGGCTGAAATACGAGGTTCAGCTAAGAAAACACCGTAGTTTTAGCCAGGGAAGGAATTGCACCGTGATTAGTAGAAACAGGGAAACTATTGCTGAGGGAAATCTGAGCGAAGTACAGACTTGAACGAAATCCTCACACAGAACGCGTGTGCCACAGAAATCCCGTGTGACTCTATAGCTGAAAGCATATGGATTTTCAGGTGGACAGTTGTTCCTAATTGCTGCATCTGGCATCACTTTTACTCCATGACTTAGTATCAAACACACTGTTGTGTAGGAGGTTTGGATCAGAAAACACACACAGACACGCGCGCACACACACACACACTCACAAGAGCACTCACTCATTGTTCTTTAAAATTTGAATTTACTTAACCCAATTCTACAGTAAAAGATATTACTTGATGTATGATTGTTGAGTTTGCATTTGCAAAAAGTGAACAGCAAATCAAAAAGCAAGAATCTTTTCCTACCGAAGGGGAGGGAGAACCTCCTGGTGTTTACGTAGCAGCTCTGATGAGTTGCAGCATCCATAACCAGGGGACAGTCCCAGAGTGATTCTTCTCTCAGTTTTCCCTTTGTTCCTTTTCTTGTAGAGGCCATTACTGTCCTTGTAGCTTCTTGTTATCTCTTTTATCTTTTCACCATACACAGGATGTTTTGCGTAGGCTGTATACATGTTCTTCTTTTTATTTATTGTGCCCTAAAAACAATCTTCCCTTGTTGCCAAGGTTGAATTTCTGTAGTGATCAGTAGCTGACTGTTTGTATGTAGCTCTGAAGCCTCAAGTATCTTCCTGAGCTTCTGCTACTCTCCCACTCTCTACCTGTGGGAACATCTTCTCTGTGGCTCTTTGCCTTTTACAGTAGGTCTTACATTTGCTACAAAACACTAGAAAATACTTGATCATATGCAGAAGTGTGTGGGATGGGTTTGCTGGACTTTTCTAGTCTAGGCAGCAATGACATACTTGCCTGTAACAGGAGAAGGTTGTGCTCTTGAGGTCCCTTCCAAGTCTATTCCTTTGACATAAATAACTACATACCATGTGCTCCTATAAATAACTTTTATCTATAGTTTCTCTGAAAGTAGAGTTTTTCCATGGTATTTATCTATGGCCCCGGTGGATGGAGCAGCTGATCCATCTGCTCCAAGATCTTGATGCCAGTTTGGTAGGACATATCTCCACCAGACAGTGGCAAATAAAACACTGTATGCAGCTGCCGTTGGAAGCAGACAAAAATGTGCTGAAAAAGTTTGTTAAACTTCCTCTATTACATTTGCACATCTATTTGAATAAATAGCTAATGGATAGTTAATGGTCCAGTAACTGAAAGAATAAAAAGCCCATCTTTAAAGGCTCCTTAGAGAAGAAAATATCTCAAGTCAGATGAAGGTTTGGGGCAGTGCTGTTTATGTCCCTTCTAGACCTCTGAAACACTTTATCAGTCTAAGGCTATCAATGCGTCTCTGTTTCCACCATTAAACAGGCAAATAAATCAACATTTTCTTTTTACATTTTCCCCTGAGGTCAAGTGATTGCTGTTGCTGTTGCTGAACTGATTCAGTGGAGCAAAACATTAGCAAAAATGATTCTGTGCTCTCAGCTTTATCTTTTCTTCCTGAGAGCAGAAGAATGTGCAAGTATTAATAGGACATGCAACTTGCATGTTGTAGGATAATGCACACCAATGAACACTGATCATGTTGCAAGAGGTGACGTGCTACCTTTGTAGCTCGTGTATGATATGCATAAATAACCTTAAAAGCCAGGAGTTCTTGTCCTTTTTCTCACTATCTTTTTACTGAAATTCATTGCTTCAGGTAGCCCACTTTCACCTCTAAATTGGCTGACTCAGCATTTGGTCATTCATGAGATATACTCTATTGAATACTGACTTAACCTGTCTTTTTAGTAGATGCGCATTTCTAGCCATCACATTATTATATGGAAATAAGTAAAAAGAAAATCTAGACTCAAATGCCTACAAAGGGAGGTGAATCACATTTAATGCATATGGTGGGCCTTACGGAAAACATTAGTTTGATGGTTTCTCCGTCAGCGGCTAAAATTTAACCCAGCCAGCTTTCATATCCTCTTTGACCCAACTCACTTTGTAGTCTAATCACTGGAGAACTATCATTGGAGGAATATACCCACCTTCCTGACGGCAACTCAGGTTAGCCAGAGCCCACCTTTGGAGGTGTCTGTTTCTCCCCAGAGACTATAGGAGCTCTTTAAAAAAACTATACTCCCAATGTAGACACCTCAATTAAGTTAAAGATAAAGAAATATAGGCCACTTTTTTCATGCACATATTACATCCACAGAGAAAACTGAATCTCACACCGTAAGGTGTCTGAAACATTTACATTTCCAGCTGAACTCCAATTCTTCTTTCTCTTCCAACATTGTCAGATGTGCCAAAGACTATAACTGAGCTGCATAATATGTCTAAGCACGAAAGTTCCTATGCGTGTTTCACCATAACGTTTCTTTATTGCAGCTCTGAAGCATCCTACACCTTTCTTTCCACAAAAGGTTCAACAAATTTGAGCTTCAGTTAACTCAAAAAGATGCTCTCCTTAGAATTCACTACTTATGGTTTTATTTTCCTACTGGAAATACAATTTCATTTTGCAAATTGCCTCATTATTAGCAATTTGTAGGGTGATTGCTGAGCATTTTCAGTAGTTTCGTAACAAAAATAATAGCATAGAGTCATAAGATTTGTAGGAAGAGGCAATACCTTTATTAAACTGCCCACATATCTGGAAAAAACAGAGAAGCTTTTGGCATAACATCTCTTTGCCTTATTTTGTCTTGCATCTTGATCAGATCTTGTGTTTCTAAACTATATACCTTTTAAAGAAATGAACAAAAAGCTCTCAGCAATCACTCTGCAAATGGATAGTAATGAGGCTGTTTGCAAAGTGAAATTGTGTTTCCAGCAGGAAATAAAAAACTGATATACTGAACTCGAAGCAGAGCTTTTCCTTCAAAATAATTGAAGGTCAAATTTATTGAGCAATTTTTCTGATGACCTGATGAAGTGACCTTGTGCCTGAAAGCTTGTGCACTTCTTCCTTCCATAGACTAGTCTAATAAAAAATACTGCCTTTCTTAAGAGCTTGAAATTTCTTGAATCTTAGACCATCACAGCTACAGTATTACTATTACTAGTATTGCATTATAAGTAATTAAATCTATGTCAGCCCACCTGATTTGGGAGTGTCTTCATATCAGGTCAATTAGGAAATAACAGCCAGAGGGTCTATTTCAAGGTTCATTTGGTTCTGATCTCTAAGGGCAAACTATCTAACTAAATTATTCAGAGCACTGTCTGGAAACACCTCTCTAATCCTCAAGTCCCCACAGAGGAGAGGATGTTTTAACCAACTTCTTTTAATATCTTAATAACTGAATCTGTTCATATTTCCTTCAGGCTGACAAAGAAGGACAAAAAATATTATCGGGTATTCAACACTTCCTTAGCTGTCAGCTACTATATGCAGTCTGGGGGTGGAATTAGCACATCATGGAATGCTGCCTCCAAAAAGAGAAAGGTTCACGCCTTTGTGAAATAACCGAGTCCCTAACTTAGTCCAAAAGTGAATTTTAGCAAAATTAAAACACAGCTTCAACCTCCTTCAGCTGCACCCCAGATACATTGAGATGAGAGGCGTAAGGCCCAGCATCAGCTCCCAGCACTGAGGTTAAATGAGAATGCCCCTCACCCCGAAGTCCAAATCAGACACAGGGAACTCATAACCCCAGGACTGGCAGAAAGTCCCAAACTAAACTTCAAGCTCTGAAAACAAATTTAATGATCAGCGACTGGAGGATAGCTCACTAGCAAACACTATTTTTTTCTCAGACCAGAACACTTCAAGAGATACCGAAGGCCAGTGCAGAACTTATAGTTCCAGTTCCCAGGCTTTTGTGTTGTCACCCTAACAGCGGCCGTAATTCTTCATAATGGGATTGGGTTCCCCTTGCTTCTGTTTACAAAATAAATAGTTGGCCTGAGGGAGGAGTTAGGCAGTTTAAAGTCATGGTTTAATTTCCTTTGTAATTGCAAGTTGATTGCTGGCATATATTACCGTGCATGCATTCTGCCTCTTGTGCCAGCCATTTCCTAAAGTGGATAATCTTAAATTAAAAGAATGGTATCAATCAAAATGCATTGCTATATTGGAATCTCACAAAGCATTCATATCAATTATCAACCTAGCAGGTATATGAAGAAAAAGAAAAACATCTTGGATGCTTTTACATGAATGTTTGATTTATTTTAAAGTTTGACTAATGCAAACCTAACCAAAAAAAGTTCAAGAAATTCTCTTAATTTCAGGGGATATGTTTTGTATTTTTAAGGAGAAATATAATGACTACAGAACATTCGCATGCTTTCTGCTGTCCATGTCTCAAAATCCAAAACCTTTAGGAAATCAGAAATTCCCTTTCTAGTTCCTCAAATTTCCTTAAAAAATGCAGAGTGATTTCATTATTTCCTTGATGAAGGGAAAGGAAATATTTCCTTTCATATTTTCTTGATGTGCCTTAACATTTATTTCATTCTCCCTGAGTCCTAAAGTCCACACGTATGCCCAAGGGCCACACAAACAAGGGGACAACACACATCTCAAAATGTAAAACATTATGCTCGAGGCAAACGTTTCACAGGAAAGGTAACTAGGGAATTCTGCATTCAGCCAGGCTGAGGAGAATGAGAAGGTGAATGAATTCTTCTAATCTTTTGGATCCTTCTTAGCTTATTTTGCCAGTGTCCACATGATTGTTCTCCTGGACTGTTCTCTCCGACAGCCTCCGCAGCAGCCACAGCAGCCTGTGCAGACAGCTTGCAAGAGACACCCCTTCGCATGTACATTGCAGAGAGCTTGTACGAGTTGCTGTCACTTGGCGCTCCAGCTGCGAGCCTTTCTGTTCCAACCACCTGGGTGATACACATCTCACCTCGCTTCAGATACCTCTGTTGTAGATGTATCTTAGCTTGTCACTGTCACTGTAGTCAGCAGAAAAAAAAAAAACCACATACAGTTTGGCCAAGCTACCCAGATACCTACTGTAAGGTGAACCCTAGAAATACCCATTCTCTTTTGCGGGACGGGAGCTTGGGATAACTAACTCGTGTGGATACCCGTGTGATAGACCTTTGCAACAGGGTATGGGGAAACATTGCTGTCTCTGCTGCAAACCCTGTGGGGGTTTGCAATGTGTGTTAAAAATCCCTACAGCAAGTGACTTTCTAAGCTGAGAGAGGACCCACAAAGCTGAATGGAAAATCTGTACACATAGATAGGAAAATTACACATGGAGAAGACTAATCAGGTGTGGCCACAATCAGGTGCGACCCTGTGCCTCTCTCACAAAATGGCCTTACACCATCCAAGATTCTACACCTTTGCATGTACCCGACCTCTCCATCATATCTTGTCTAAGCTGTTTTGAATTGAAACTGATCCTAGGGATAATAATGAAAAGAATACTGTGTACGACCCAAACACATCCAGAAACGGTCGTGCAGAGGTTAAAAGCGACTACTTGTCTCTGTGAAAACTGATATTTTAAGCCCATTCATTATTTATTAATTGTGGAGAGGTACAATCTAGTGACACTTCACTCTGAGCATTCCTTATACTAACTTTTAAATTGCCAAATTTCAGTGTCCCTTCTGCCAATCAGGTGTGAAACCAGCTGCGTTCTGCCAAGATAGAAAGAAGAGTGGGTACATCAGGTCTCCGTTACTCAGTCTGAATGTTCAGCCAAGCAGAAATAAGTCACTTTGACCTCAACAAACCGTATCTAGCTAAAAAGAAAAGAAAATGAACAGATATATGCATTCTCAGGGTGCTCTGCGATACTTTTTAAGATAAGGCATCACACACGCAGATGAGCCCGTTGGACAAACACACCATATCCTGTTGTTGTATTATTATCAAAGCTCTTCCTTACAGTGCTTTAATAAGGCATTGCCCAGGATATGTAACAGGAAGGAGTAGGGGGCATTAAAAAACTATATTTTTTTCCGTTACATAAACAAATGTCTTGTTTTTCAGTCTTAAATCAGAAGTTCAGAGTTTTTGCAGCACCATCTAGTGAGACTAAAGAGGTTTTACCCAACTGTTCAGAAATTCCAGCCTATTCCCTCTTTATACTTGCATTTCTTTTTAATCATGATCTCCTTATAGTCTATTGGCTGAAAGTCTTTGCGGCCAACAAGCTGTTGAAGAAGGTGCCTTTGGTGCACACAATAGTCCTTTTTACATTCCTTTCTGAACAGCATGAAATCCCACAGCTTTGCAAACTGCCGAGCTGAAAAACTGCAGAGCTTTCATCAAGCCTTGTTATTAATGAATTGCCTCCTAGCTAGTGAGCTGTGCCTCTGATCTGTACCTTGTTTTGAAAGAATACACTCTGCAAGCGGAGAACAGATGCGTGTTTTATTGGATGTGAAGGATGTTCTCAGATGTAGGCATACCTGTCATCATTCCTACCAGGAAGCGTTACTGATGATATTTTCTATAAGACAACATCTATACGCTCAGCTCTGTGCCAGACACATGCAAGACTCTGTATGCGAAATATCCTTCCTGGCCCAAAGATGTTGCTGGCAAACAAAGCTCAGCCTGATTCCAAGCCAGTTAAGATGACGCTCATCTTTTCCTAGGCTGCCCTGCCTCTTAAAACTTTCCCTGTGCCTAATTAGGATTAAAACTGCTTTGTTTTCTTCATCTGCTCATCCCTAGTTAAAAGATCTTGGAGTACTTTCACCCAACTGAACCAATGTGCAGAATCAGAAGCATTTCAATAAAGATTTCCCATACAACCTCTTAAAAATATATTTTTGACTAATAAGAAAATAAATCCCCCTCCAGAACTTTTTTCTGAATTCTTCCATGTAACCAAGAGCTGTACATCGCTGACACCAAAAATACTACAGATTTCCAAATGAAAGCAACTCATCTGCCTCTAAGAGTGCATAAGCACATACTAGTAAGTTATGTGATGGTTGGAACAGATGATCCCACTGTAGGGACATGGACACAAAATTATGTAATTCACTATATAAAAGCTATGAAGGTATTTTTTTGGTTTTATCCATATCTGCTACTAAACCAGTAGTAAAATCACAGTCTTTCGTCTCTTATCTGAAGCTGAAGGAGTTTGTCTTCCACTTACACAATGGCATCCTCTCCTCTAATAGGATTTCTTCAGTGAGCTGACAGAGGCGGGCTGCTGGCACCATGGCTCCAGAGGTTTCTGTCTTCTGCACTCTGTGTACCTGAGTGTTTCTCCTGTTCCCATAAATGTCACTGCTGTTGCATCTTCATTGCTGAACTGCTGCAAGCTGGAGGACAAAGCACTGCTGGTTTATCTTTAAGTCACTTTTAATTATCCTTTCTTTTCCTTGATAGCTTCTTTTATAGAATTTCTCTTGGATAACTGCTTTGCATAAGGACAATTCACTTCATGAATCATAGAATCATTTAGGTTGGAAAGGACATTTAAGAACATCAAGTCCAACCATTAGCCTGCCACTGCCAAGTCCACCCCTAAACCACGTCCCTCAGCCCCCCTTAGCCCCACATCTACACTTCTTTTAAATATCTCCAGGCATGCTGACTCTACCACTTCCCTGGGCAGCCTGTTCCAATGCTTGATAGCCCTTTTGGTGAAGAAATGTTTCCTAATACCCAATCTAAACCTTCCCTGGTGCAATTTGGGACCGTTTCCTTTTGTCCTATCACTTGTTACTTGGGAGAAGAGACCGATCCCCACCTCTCTACAACCTCCTCTCAGATAGTTGTAGAGAGCGATAAGGTCCTCCCTGAGCCTCCTTTTCTCCAGGCTAAACAACCCCAGTTCCCTCAGCCGCTTCTCATAAGACGTGCTCCAGACACCGCACCAGCTTTGCGCAAAGGGAGAAGATTCAAAGAAACTGCTCAAAGGAGACAGTTTGTATTGTCATTCAGATAGCCTCTTAGCTAACAGCATGTGTAGACCCAGAGTCTTGTCTCTGGTCTCCCAAGAGGCGGATCCAAAACAGATTAGCTACAACTCTGAAAAAGACCTGCCAGAAATACCTGTTATAAAGACTGTAGGTTTACTCTCAAAACTGAAATTCAACTACAAAATATTCTCAAAGTGACTTATGACACGGCCTGACATAATCTCTGGGAAAACCATCTACCAATATGCAAAAATTATTCTTTTGATTCTAGAACATAAACTCCTACTTTCTTATATTACATTCTTGCCTATAAGCATCTTATTTTTATTATTTTTATTAGATCATATTTCCCAAAAACATGACTTTTTGTAAGTGGTTCTACAGGACCTAGAATATGTTGATAAATATCAGTTAAAATGCCTTCATGATTTTCTATGTAATCAGTGAATATATTAATTGCTGCCACCCAGTGGGCTCATTTGTAGGCTTTGGCTCACAGTACTATAATTTAATACATCATTGTTTGGTTAAATGACTTCACCCTCTTCATCTGAAGGAGTGTGATTTATTTTCCCCTATCAGCAGCCACTAAAAATGAATGTTTTAAGCTACAAGCTGTGGTTGACTTAAAACATATCATCCTACAAAAACCTTTCTTCATATTTGTAGTGTGGGAACAGCCCATGGAAGGCAACATACACATGAGCTTCAAGCTAAACTATACATGACATTACCTGCTTTGCCTTCTGGACCTACCTTTGAAGTCCAAGACAAATACTTTGCACTATTTAAATGATATCGTTCCATCAGAACTAAGTTGTTAAAGATGTTGCACACGGGGAACTCTTTCCTGAAAAGTGCTGGTATTTCTAACCCTCAAGTAACTTGCACCAGGGTACTCGTGCACTTGAAGCTATGCCCTTGACAGAGGATAAGCCGTGCGACCAGTTTGCAGTTTGTCTTTCTTACCTGCAGCTCCGTTGGTGCCAGTGGAGGTCACAGGCTCTCAGCCCACCTCAGGAGCTGGCCTGTATTACACTGAAGGGAATAAATTGGCTCTTAAAAACGGGCTGCTGTGTTAACAGCTTCTACAATCTGTATAGGTGTTATGAATAATGAAATAAGACACCGGCAATGACAACACATTATTGAAGAGCTGTTAAGTGCTGCATTATGATTTCATTTTAATGCTGCTCCTGGATGAGAGAGCTTGCATGCCTGTGCATGAGGAGGAGGAGGAGGGAGAGAAGGGAAGCTGCTTAATAGTCTTCCTGTTGACCTATATTTTGAATTTAGCTACCTGTTTAATTTAAAGCATGTTATTTCCAGGAGGACTGACCATTTGAGGGAGTATTATGCTGCCCTTAATTTTTGTGCACTCAGAGGTTTTGTTGGGCTAGGCAGCAGTACAGCGAGATGCCAACAGTGAAGAAAAAGAAAATAATCCTCTTACAGATTCCTGGATTATGCAGACCTATTCTGTAATCCTGAAAACCAAGGCTGTCCACCACTTGACACAGGTGAGGTGGTAAAGCACAGGAGAGCGCAGGGACAAGAACAGGCAGAGTCTTGGCTCAAACCCAGAAGAGACTATAGCTGGGCATGAATTATCTTCCAACCCTTCCCTAAGATAAAAAGAAAGTTGGGAAAGAAAGACACTCCAATTCAAGCACCTGGGCAGGTGCAGGTTATGCATCAACCCTCCAATCAGGGCTTCTGTGCCAAAAAACCACTGTCCCTTTTACTGACCTTATTGGGAGTACTGCAAAATAAGGTAACGCTCTGTAGGAATAACGGTGAAAGAATTTGGCCTCAGTGCTTTATAGAAGGTAAATAAATCTACTGCAAGAAATCCAAAGTATCTGGAGGTTGAAACGGAGGAAGGTATTACATCCTTATACGATATTGCTCATGCTCAAGCACAGCATGGGCACGGATGCAGGGAAAAAGATTTATTCCAGCAATGACAGTGGAACCACTTCTGTAACCAAAGACACTGGCGAATGAAATCACCTTTATTGCTCATCAATGGCAAAAACCCACCCTTTTGTTTCCTGCCTATAAAGCTGTTCACCTTTGATGCTCCGGCAAATGACCAATAAATCACATGGTAAATGCAATTTCCTCCTACATTTTTAATATTTCTTCCTTCCCTACATGAACCTCAGCTGGAGGAAAAAACAAAAACTCTCAAGAGCTTACCAGTTGGAAGTGTTACAAAATTGATTTCACAGAAGGTCACAGATCCAGTTTGTGGTTTTTTCATCTATTCCCCAAACAAGAAATAGGACCAAAGAAGCACATGCTGGGAACCTCAGACCAGACAAGAAATATCAGAAACAGGTAAAATTGAAGCAGAATAGAAGGGATTCAAAATTTCCTTCAACACAGCGAGAAGTGAAAAAGACATATTAAGAAATTGTTGAGGACTGTTGTAGCTACTTCTCCATCATCCTCAAAATGAATCCTCTTTTCAACCACATTCCAGACTCTTGGCCTCAGAACTGGTGTTTATTGATTTGACCAATTATATTTCCTTATATCACGACAACCAAATTTCACTAAATAATGCTGAGTCTCAGTTAGAAACAGACCTCTTTCTTTGAAGAGAAAATGTGAAAGACAGCAGTTGCGCTTACTGGGGAAAATGATTGGAGAATTCATTTGTACCCAGGACAAAAAAAGTAAGGACTTTGCTAATCTAACGTAACTCTTCACATTCACAAATATTTCTCATACTGTAAAGTGAAATAGAGTTCTACTATTTGAGGTCTTTTCTTCTTCCAAGTTCAAACAAGGCAAAAACTTTTCAAAAATGAGACAGATACAGACCTCTCAACTTATCTGTTGACACTTGAATGGGTTTCTCTAAGCTGCCAGGTGTCTGTGCTTGCCAAAATGATGAAAAAACTCATCTGCTGTTTTAGTAATAACATTCTCTATTTCTCTTTTTTTCACAGCTCCATTCAACCCTCCCAATGCCGCTGACAGTATGGTCAAATTTGATGCCTATGGAGATGGGATAGGACGATACAATGTGTTCAATTTCCAGTACACTGGAGGCAGATATTCCTATGTGAAGGTTGGTCACTGGGCAGAAACCTTGTCGCTTGAGGTAGACGCTATCCACTGGTCCAGGAGCTCTGTGCCTGTCTCCCAATGCAGTGACCCGTGTGCTCCTAACGAGATGAAGAATATGCAGCCAGGAGATGTCTGCTGTTGGATTTGTATTCCCTGTGAAACCTATGAGTACCTGGCTGATGAATTTACCTGTGTGGACTGTGGACCTGGAAAATGGCCCACGGCTGACCTGACTGGCTGTTATGACCTACCAGAAGACTACATCAAGTGGGAAGATGCTTGGGCAATAGGTCCTGTTACCATTGCATGCCTGGGCTTTATTTGTACTTTTATGGTCATTGCAGTGTTCATCAAGCACAACAATACCCCACTGGTCAAAGCCTCTGGCCGTGAACTGTGCTACATATTGCTCTTTGGGGTCTTCCTGTCTTACAGCATGACTTTCTTCTTCATAGCCAAGCCTTCTCCAGCTATCTGCACCCTGCGTCGTTTGGGGCTGGGAAGTTCCTTTGCTGTCTGCTACTCTGCCCTTCTGACAAAAACAAACTGCATAGCCAGAATATTTGATGGTGTAAAGAACGGTGCTCAAAGGCCGAAGTTCATCAGCCCCAGCTCTCAGGTCTTCATCTGCCTGAGTCTCATTTTGGTACAGATTGTGGTGGTGTCCGTGTGGCTTATCTTGGAGGCCCCTGGCACCAGGCGGTTCACTCTTCCAGAGAAGAGAGAAACTGTCATATTGAAATGCAATGTCAAAGATTCCAGTATGTTAATCTCCTTAACATATGATGTAATCCTCGTAGTCTTATGCACTGTATATGCCTTCAAAACAAGGAAATGTCCAGAGAACTTCAACGAAGCCAAGTTTATCGGTTTCACAATGTACACAACGTGCATCATTTGGCTGGCCTTTCTCCCCATATTTTATGTGACATCCAGTGACTACAGAGTAAGTCTTTGGATATCTGTTTCCATAAATCATGTGCATCACTTTAAAGGACCGTGTCGTCATTCACTAAAAGCTTCTTTCACTTCTTTTGTCCCTTGGATCCCTCACAAAAAAAGCTCTGTTCCAAAGTTAATATCCACCTAAGCACATTAGCAAATTTTAGCTTATTTCTAGGAAAGATGGTCTCATTCCAAACTGAGCATGTACAGTTAGAGGTCGAAGGAATTAGTACTATCAGTCTGATTGTGATAGAGGCATACAGCATGGATTAAGTATTCTTACTGGTACATCAGCATATGAACAGAAAAATCCAGCAGATCATGAGTTAGAATGAGTCATAATGAGTTATTTGGTGGAGGTGGGCCTTAAATTAAAAACTGAACTAGCTAGTTTCCTTCTGCAAAAGGATCTGCCATTCAAATATGGTCTTTTCTTCCAAAGAAAAATGATAAGGAAAGAATTGCAAAACTTCCTGCGAAACAGGATTGTTTTTAAAAAAAATCTAACAAAGGTTATGCTTGAATATAGAACTTTTTATTCTTTCTGCACCTTGTAGGAAACAAAGCACATACCTCACTGAGCAGAAAATATTGGTCAGCCTTCACCAACAAACTTAAAAAAACATTAAATTGTTTAAATTGTCACATAGTGTTGCAAAGCTTCATGTTCAATAAAATCGTATTTTTGGACAGAAGGAAATTATCTCAGAAAAAGATTCAGTTCTGCCCCATTGGAAATCTCACAGTTATTATGATGTGAGAAGTGACTGCTGGAGCTGGTCCTTACAGTAGTTTGCAGGGAATTGAGTCAACTTTCTGCCCAGAAGAAAGGTAGATTAGCTTAGGGTAGTATTATTACCAGTAGTATGTACATGAAATAGCATGTAAACCTATGGAGCTAATAATGTCATTTAATATACTTTTGGCGTGACCAGTATATTTAGTACTATTTTTCTCAGCTTAGGAAAGGTACTGAAAACCTGAAGAAAACAAGGTTTGATAACAAACGATGCAGTGAGGCACGCAGAGTGACAGTAAAAGAGCTAAATATATTTGGTCTAGACGAGAGTAAACCCAGGGAGACGTGATCGCAGACTATAAATAATTTCAAGGCAACAAAAAGAGAGAAAGAGATTATTCAGTCTCAGGAGGAGTTAGAATAACGATTAGTGGATTGAAGCTAATGAAGGAAAAGTTTAAGGAAGGCACTGGGGAACAGCTCTGGACACCCAAAGTTATCAGGAACATAGACATAGAAGGAGGGTAATATCAGTGCAGACAGTCACATGAGCGGGCAGCACAGACACTAATGGTCAAGAGGAGCATGACTTGATTGCTCAAGCAGCATTTTTCAGCCTTATAGCCTGAGTGGGATTTTCAGAAGTACTTGTAGACATTTAATTTAAACACAAGGTTCCAAATAAGCCTACTCGAGTCCTACCAAATTGACAGAAAATGCTTTTGACACCTTTTTGGATGCTTTCATGACATGTCAGGAGCTTTTTGAAAATCCCATCCTAGATGCCTAAACTTCTGGGGTTCCTTTAAAAAGCTCATATTTAATTTCCGTGCAGTGTTACTTGTTGACTCTGAACCAACTTGCACCATCCCAATGTAAACAAATACTGGTGGCATCACCAATAAACAACCTTAGAAACATAATAGTAAGAATGAAAAAAAAAAAATGTTGACTGGCTTGAGATTTTATTATTAGGCACAAGCATGGCTTAGGACTCACCCTTCTGAAAAAAAAAAAAAAAAGGGTGAGTTCCTGCAAATGTATCTGGAGATTTTAACTACTACCTCATTCTAGTAGTCAAAAAAGCAAACAAACAAAAAAAGTAGTTGAACATAATATTCATTCCTGCCAATACTGAAGCAGAAATGTCCCTGCATGACAGGTGCCAGACAGCATGTTAGATATGCTGGGATGGTGTATTACTGTATGTCCTACAGATTCACCCATCAAATAACCCTGCTGTTTGGTTAAGGTCTTCCCTGCTCTGAGAAGGGTTTATGTCATAGTTCTGCCTCCTGCACATACATGCTTTTTTTCTGCTAGACTAAGCTTGCTTTTATTGGCATGAACACTCTCTTGTCCCTGAATTGAATAAATTTTACCAGCAAAAGGACTTCTGGGGGAAGGGTTTACAGTGGAGCTCTTGGTGATTCAATCATGAGGTCAGCTGTAGGATCTTTCCATGCACAACATGTCTTCACATGATCACCGAGGTTGGAAGGGACCTCTGGGGATTATCTTGTCCAACCTCCCCTGCTCAAAACAGGGTCACCTACAGCAGGTCCTTCAGGGCTGTGTCCAGTCAGGTTTTGAATATCTCCAAGGATGGACACTCCACAACCTCTTTGGGCAACCTGTACCAGTGTTTGACTATCTTCATAGGTTTTTTATGTTTAACCTAAATGTCCTGTATTTTGGTTTGTGCCCATGGCCTCTTGTCTGTCACTGGGCACCCCCAGAAAGAGTCTGGCTCTTTTTTCTTTTCTCCCCTCATGAGGTACTTATATGCACTGATAAGATCCTCCCGAGACTTCGCCTCTCCAGGCTGAACAGTTCCAGTTCTCTCAGCCTTTCCTCATGTGACAGTTGTTCCAGTCCCTTAATCATCTCCATGGCCCTTTGATGCACTTCCTCCAGTATGTTCATGTTTCTTTTGTACTGGTGAGCCCAGATCTGGGCACAGCAGCCCACATGTGTCTCACCAGTGCTGAGTAGAGGGGAAGGATCACTGTCCTTGACCTGCTGACTACATTGCCAGACCTTCTTTGCTGCAAGGGCACATTGCTGGCTCATGATGTATTTGTCACACCAGGACCTTCACGATCTTCTCTGCAGAGATGCTTTACAGCCGGGTGGCCCCCAGCATGCACTGGTGCCTGGGGTTGTTCCTCCCAAAGTGCAGGACTCTGCGTTTCCCTTTGTTGAACTTCATGAGATTCAAGTCATCCCATTTCTCCAGCTTGTCAAGGTACCTCTGGGTGGCAGCACAGCTATGTAGTGTATCAATGACACCTCCCAGTTCTGTACCATCTTCAAACTTGATGAGGGTTCACTCTGTTCCAGCAACCACGTTCTTAATGGAGGTGTTAAGCTGCATGGGTACTGATACCAGCCCCTGGAACAACTAGCAACTGGCCTCTGATTGGACTTTGTGCCACTGATCTCAACCTTTTGAGAGCAGCAGTTCAGCCAGTTTTCAGTCCACCTCACTGTTCGCTTATCTAGCCTGTACTTCATCAGCTTGTCAATGAGGATCTTATAGGAGGCAGTGTTAAAAGCTTTACTAAAGTCAAAATAGGTAATATCAACTGCTCTCTCATCATTCACAAAGCCAGTCAGTTCACTGTAGAAGTCTATCAGGTTGGTTAAGCATAATTTCCCCTACGTAAATCCATACTGACTACTGCCAGTCATTGCTCATCCATGCAGGCCTCCTGCCACATTTGCTTGATTTTCTGCCCATTGGGATGGGCCATTCTTAAGCTTGGATGAGGTGATTCCTGGAAAACAGCCAGCCCTCCTGGACGCCTCTTCTCTCTGGCACCATATTCCCTGGTTTTCTTCCAAGAAGGTGCCTGAACAGGTCAACCTGCTTTCCAGGGTGGTGAACCTACTGTTTGCCTTGCTTCTTCCTCTCAGGATCCTGAATTCCACCATTTGCTGGTTGCGGCAGCCAAAGCTTTCCCTTCCCGTCATACTCCTGACAAGTTATTCCTTGTTTGTAAGTACAAGATCATGTGGAGCATCTTTCTTCATCAGTTTCTCAATCACCTGTTTTAGGAAGTTGAGCTCAGTGTGCTCCAAAAACCTTCTGCATTGCCTCTGACCTGCTGTGTTGTACCTCCAGCAGGTATCAGGGTGGTTGAACTGCTTTAAGAAGACCAGAGCCTGCAAACATGACTTCTGCCAGTTGTCTGAAAAAGACCTCATCTACTTCTTCCTGATTATGAGGTCTATAGCAAACACCCACCACAATGTTGTCCACTTTGGTCTGTTCGCTAATCCTGACCCATAATCTGTCAGCTGGCTCAAGACCCATTGCTGGGCAGAGCTCCATTCACTCCCACTGCTCTCAGAATCCAAGTCCCTCTCCTCACCCTGCTACCAGAGCACCGACCTATGCTGTAATTGCAGATCAGTAAGTAGAGCAAGAGCCATCTGCCTGCTCCCACAAGTCACAGATTTCCAGCCTTCATCATCATGGGAGTTTCCATTTCCCAACTCAACAAACATAGGCTGCCTAGCTCTTCTTCAGTACAGACCAGGCTTTTGTACCTGTAGAGTGTCAGAGAAGATTCAGTCCACCTTTTTCTTATCTTGTCTGATGCTGCAGAGTCTGCTGACCTCCTCCTGTAGCTCCTTAACTTGGCAACAAAAATCCTCCACATCTGCAGAAACGGAGAACAAGTCCCCCAGCCCCCATGAGAGGTCCCGGGCATCCATGCAGCCCCAAAGATGCAGAGTTGTACCCTCCCTCAGGAGTTCAGTCTGGGTCAGTCCTGAAATGCCAGGGAGAATTGCCCCTGTGGGTACTGAAGACCATGCCATGTGACACCTCCATTGCTCTGCACACAAACAAAGCCTTCATCAAAGATTCTTTCCCTCCTCTATGCTCATTTCTGCATGCAGCTGAACATCTTAGCTGTCCAGCACTTAAGAGAGGGCTCTCCCTGCAACAAGAGTGCCCAACCTTGCCTAACCAAGAGTCAGCTCATACAAAAGCTCCAAGCTGGCCAAGGACAGCTGACAGAGCTCCTTAGGAGCTGTTGGAGGTTGCTAGAAGTCACAGCCTCCTGCAGCAATCCTCTCCCAGCAACAGCAAGGCACCCTGACATTCTTTGAAGTGTCCCCAAGAGTCCGCCAATGATCCCAGAAATTGTTCCCAGAAGGTCTAGAAGATCCCAAAAAAGAGGCCAGAAACTGCTGCCCAAAACGTTGCGTTTGGTGGTTGACTCTTAGGTGCACTGTCAAAAATTTAAAGGAGAGCTGCTGGAAAAGATAGATTTCTCTGATAACATCAGTCTTCATGCAGAGTTCCACACTGATTTCAGAATCAAAGGTACAATGAAATGTGATATGATTAAATAAGCACACATGATATAAATTCACAGCAGCCCCAATATCTAGCACATTTAAGGGAATTTTCAACCTGATCACCTTAGACAAAAGCTTAAGAAATGCAGTAGTAACACGGGAAGGAAAAGTCTGGGTGCTAAACTGGTTATAACAAAATCAGGTGTCCAAAGTTCCTACTGTTTAGACATTTTCTCCCTGCATTTTCTTGAGGGGTAATACTGGCTTAAGGAGCTTGCTTCCCTGCCAGTCATTCCTGCCTGGTCTAGCAGGACTGCCTCCCTTCTTCCAGCACACCGCTGCCCGTGAGGCCAGGTTACACATCGAACCACTGAAGTGACCTGGATTAGAAGAAACCCCGTGGGATGGGGCTATTTTTAACCCAAACCATTTCATTGATTGAGTGTATAATTATGTCAGCACAACTGAGCTGCTCCAGGAGGCACAAACCCTAGCAGAGCAGGGTGGAGGGGAGGGCACAGTTAGTGAAGAGGACTTACCTTGAAACTGCTATACCTTCATTTATTCTTGTTTTATAAGAAAACTCCCAGTCCTGTTTTACTGGTTCAAGACCCACCCAGAACTGTCTACGGAGCCCTGTGGATAAAATGCAGAGAAATGAAGGAGAAAGTGTACCTGGAAACACTAAGGTGTCCCTCTCTCATGCTGTCCCTGTAGGGTCTTCCATGTTCCCTCACCCTGCAAAAGCTGAGCACCTTTTCATGGTGCTTGCCACATCTACCTTGGGTAAATTGTGATTATTATATGATCACATTAATTATACTCAGTGCTGACAAAGCACTTGGTGCTCTATGTATATGTATAAAGTAACAAAGTCCATTCCCAACTCTATTTTTCATTTTGCACCAATTATTTCTGACAAGGAGATATGAGAAGCATTCCCATGGAAGAAGGATAATCTCCAAGGACTGCAGGAGTGTAACTAAGGAAAAACGAGCCTTGGATGTATAATCATTCAAATTAAGCAGTAGAATTTAAAGCAGTTTAATTCAACATCTTAATTAAGGAATCTGCTTGGAAGAAAAGAATATAAACTGAAAATGAGGCAGTAAACTGGCACCTAGTTATACCACTGAATGAAAAGGAAGGAAGATAGCGCCAGCAAAGTTGCACTAACAAATGCCCCACGGCAACTACTCTAAAATCCTGCTGCCTTACAAACAGTTCATTGCTCAGCCCAAAAACTTCTGTCACAAAGTCCGGGCACCTTTCAGACCCAGTCTGACAAGCGTTACCAGCTCTTACGTTTACTCCAAATCACACCTATGTTCCTGCTAGGTATTCTTCAGGTTCTCTTGATTAAGATTGAAGCTGGAGGCTAAACGGGTTTTTAAAAGGGGTGGTCTACATGAAACATCTCATGTTAACCCAAATAAAGCATGGCATGTGCAAGCTGTAGCCAGCTTTGCCCAGTTGTTGCATGACAGCCTTTTCAGAGGATTTCCTGATCAATTTAGAAATCAGGGGCAGGAGAGATGAGAGAAAGAGAGCAGGACTGTCCTTTCTGTGCCAAACAGGGAGAACACACTCAGTCAAGCTCCCTCTGATATGCAGAGAAACAGGGCACCGTCAGCACCATTCACCTCACTCCCATGATCCTAGGATTGTGGAAGACAAGGATGCTACAGACGTTCAAACCAGCCTGTACCTGTGCACACCCCCAGGACTGTGGTTCCTGTTGTTGTATGATAATGTTTCTAATATCCTGCATTTCAGAGCTTTCCGTACTGAAACACAGCACTTTGCGCCCACTCTCTCCTAGGTGCAAACCACCACCATGTGCATCTCTGTGAGTCTGAGCGGCTTCGTTGTGCTGGGCTGCTTGTTCGCGCCCAAGGTGCACATCATCCTCTTCCAGCCCCAGAAGAACGTGGTCACTCACAGACTCCATCTCAACAGGTTCAGTGTCAGTGGGACCGGGACCACCTATTCCCAGTGTAAGTAACAAAACTGCCACTTTTCTATGAGGATGTGGGGTTGTGGTGTGTTTGGGTAAAGACAAGATGGGTTTTTTATCAGCAACCAGAAGACCTTTATAGGCTGGGCTGTGTACTCCATGGAAGCATCACTTCATTTGTGCCTGGAGAGAAAAAGTCAGCCCCCTCCTATCAGAATCAGCTCAGAGCCTGCTCTGAAGCTCGCTGAAGTCAGCAGAAAGGTTTCGGCAGGCTCTGACTCCAGCCCGCTGCACAAAGCAAGTAGAGCCCGTCGCTCGCTGTCACTCTCGCAGCAGCGACAGGAACAGATTGCCTTGGAGTATTCCTGTCAAAATGACATGCCGACGGGACCTGGGCCACAATGCAGCATGCTCTCAATAGCTCTTATCACCCGCGTGATAAGGAAAGGCTCAAAGTCTGCAGCAAATGCATACAAGGGATGCCATACACTGTATCTGTACGTGGAATGTAAGCAACACCCTTTGTAAGTGCCACAGCCAGGAGAAGCAATCAGTGCTCTGTTGCAAGGATGGTTCATCTGCTCTGTCTCCCTCCTCTCCTTCATCTTCAGTCTCTTCATCCCAAGCAGATTCACACCTGTGATTTTGATTTGAGGCTGTCGCTCCTCTTCTGGCTGAGCTTCTTAAGGATTTTTTTTTTTTGATTGAAAAAAACCCAAAACACCTGTATGGTTTGGTTTTTTTTTTCCTTGTCAAGCTTAACTAGTCAAGGATGGGAAAACACAGCATCTTGTTCATGGAGCTCTGCAGGCAGCATGCCTAACCTGGAAAGCTAATTGAAAAAGCAGACTACAACTAAAAAGAGTCAAGGAATAGGAAACAGAGGAAAGGGGGGACACAGAGCAAGGCTTGCCAGCGAGTTCACACTAACGTAGCCTCAGGTTTTTGAGTATGACTTAAATTTCAAAATTAGCTAGAAACCTTTGGCACTTCAGATTTCAGACAGAACACGGAAGGAACTTGGGACTCCGCTGTGTATCCCCCTGGCAGGGATTAGGAGGTAAAGGGATCCCAGCCATCTCTGGCTCTCCCACCCCACTCCCAAACCGTACTGTCTCATGAATGCCCAGGGTCCCTTAAGAAGAGAGCAGCCATGCGTCTCTACGTGTCCCCCACCTCATCAAAGTCGGGACTGCATCCAATCCTGACACCAGAAACCCGAATCTCCTTCCTGTTTTGGAATACTTAAACCAAGAGGGATGAGATGGCCCTAAGTGCCCAATGTGCTGAGCACTACCAAAAGGCCTGGATTTGCAAGACCAAGGGATTCCCAACAACCTTTAGAAGTTTGGTCTCTTGATGAAATGGTAAGTCCCATGAGATTATTTTCATCCCTTATGAATTTTGTGTCAGACATCTTTCCAAGTTTTTTAATTCTGTCATACTATGGAATAAGCTTAGTCAGAAATCATTTTGATTGATGGATACTTTTGTAGAGGACTGCATTTTGGAATTTTATATTTTTATTACAACAGCTGGATAATACATGTGTGTGCACAAGCATGCATGCAACTGAAAGACATCTTCAGTGCACATCTTTACATTAAAAGCTTACTTTTTCAGGTTGATGAATAGCTTTAAGACATTTAGGAAAGCATAAATATCCAGACTTAAAATCTCTTGCTACTTCATTGTTTAGAAAGGTGGCCCCAGTCATTTACTTTTCCTGCTTACACCTAGCTGAATGAGGGCTGCTTGTCTTTGCTGTTTTTTTCAGACCATGACAAGACATGGGCCTGGAAGCAGGACTAAAAGGTCCACCACATACAATGAAAAAAGCCCTATAGTTTCCATCTAGGACAACTATTTGGGAAAATAACAGTGAGAATTCATTGTCTATCACAGCGCTGATATTTTTAAGAAGGAAAATTTTCCCTTACTCCCTTCCATGTATTTGTAAATTATTTTACATAAATTTTCATTTATTTTTTTAACTGCTTAGTCATTTATAAACCTCCAAAAACATTGTCATCCAGACTGATTCTAATCCACGTCTAAAATATTCCTCTCATCAGTCCCAGGGCTGTCAGCTTGGTTTTATTTTGGTCTTGATGATGTTTTCATCAGTCAGAAATGGCTTAATATGAGACTGATCAAAATTAGCCACAGAGCAACATCCAAAAACCCAGTTCTTGTTCATTATCAGAGCTTTAGAGGACAGGAGTACCCAAGTTGTTCGAATGGGCAATGTGTTTCCTATCTCCAGGGATTCCCACTTCCACTGCATCTCAGGGCTGCCACCACCTCTTTACTCCATTTGTCCTTAATGCCATGAGTGTAGTGGGTCATGAACAGCAAGTGACTCACGGACAGTTTTTAACACAGCTTTTTGAACCGTGAAAACCGGTCAAACACTATGAGAAAAGGTAAGTGACACTCATGATGCTCTTGGGTAGTGTTAAGTGTTAGCTCTAAATGTGTATCACAACTACATCCCTAAACTGAGCAGTGGAGGGAGGGCCTGAGTCAATGGTCAAACACATAAGCTGCAGTGTGGTCATGAGAGCTAAACTGAGCACCTCATGTAGTCCTGTGAATACAGCTCCTCGTCTTCGTTACACGCTCTGCAGAAAGCACGTAGAGGTGAATACTTGGCTGCTAAGCAAGGAAACTTGTTCTAGAGGCACCAAGCTTTGATCATTTTGACAGCTGAAGCCTGAACTACAAAAGAATATAGATTTAAGCTGAAAAGAGGCAGGATATATGTGTATCTAGGTATATGACATGTTTTGAAACATATATATGTCCACACACATTTATTTGAATCTAAAATGTCACATTTCGCAGAGTGCTGCAAAGGTTCTGCTTCCCTGCAGTGTTTCCCCCATCAGGATATTCCCCAGTTTTCCTGTGGCCTGTTTTATGGGCTTGGCAGAAGTATTTGCATAAAGTAGGAGGTCAGCACTCACAAGACTTTCCAGAGAGCTCAGGACTGATTTAAGCACCTACATGATTTAGGCTGAGCTTTTGCACCCAGAAGGTGTGGTTCATCCAAGTTATGTCCACATGGAGAGCTACACATAGGCTTGAGCTCCTCCAGGTGTCCTCCAAAGGGGTCAGAAAAAAAATTGAAGCTACTGTTTATAACCAAGCTGGTAAATTTTCTCTCTCAGAATTTATTTTCCCAGGCCTTGCTCCAAACTAGCCTTGATATATGGCTTTTATACATGATTAACTCACAGTTGTCCAGCTGTGAGCATGAGTAGAGGAAGTGTCACACAGACAGCAAGCTTGAATCTGCCTGTTCCTGACTATGTAGACATGCTGCAAGGTCCCCACAGCAGTGCTGGGCTCTTGCATTTTACCTCTGTTTTTTTTATCTAAGCAAAATGAGGGACAGCTAAGAAATAGGAGATCAAAAGCATGAATTGCGGCCAAATCAAGACTTCACGTCACACTTTTTTTCTCGGCCTCCACGCAAGGCAAAATGGAGGTGAAGCAATATTTCAGGAAACCCCTTGGCTGCTGCTGTAAGACACAACGTGAAACTCAGAACCCTGCAGGGCCAGCAATTAACATTACCAAAGTCTGTAAGGAAAAGTAAGATCTTTTGTTCAGTCTCAGAGAGAGCTGGATACTCAATGTGAACACTTTACTCCACTGAGCAGAGCTAATAACTGCCTCCCAGCACTACAAGAGAGCTACATGCTGTGGAGGAAGCCTGGGAACTGAAAACAACAAGGCCACTTGTTTCTCGCCTACCACCATATTTCTCTGTCCAACTTTGACATCCTCCTGACCCACTTACATTAGTATTTGAGCTATTCATGCTCTTCAATGTGTTGGACTTCAAAAAAAACCCTGAAGTTAAAAACGTTCTGGGTGGGTGACTGATGTTCACAGAAGTGAAATGCTTTTGCATGTAGTCATACTGCAGTAGAATAGGGATTTGAATCAGGTCTCCTAAGCAGTACTGATTTTTCTATTTGCCAACAGTAAGTAGAAATAAAACCAACAATAATAAAAATTTCAGGTCAATGTGCTGCCGTATTATATCCAGTTAAAAACTGAATACAAAACCTGATGGTTAATTTTCAGAAAATCATAGACATGATGCCCTGTTCCCTTTTACCTACAAGTGATTGCTCTCACATGTGCCACTCACAACACACACCCAGGTTGTGAGAGATCAAACTCCATCCTCCTAATTCAGAGCAGGGGCTTATTCTTGGCTCTCCTGTTTATTAAGAATAAGTCCTGCCCTATGAGTAGTAGGTTAGTCAAATAGGTGCCTTTAAATCTCTCTTGTTGAAGCAGTTTTGTTTTCCGTGCAATATTTATTCAGTCAATGAAAGAATCAGAAGATTTGAAGAAATAATGATCTGTTCTGAAAATGATGCTGAGTATCTTTGGAGAACCAGTCTGCAACTGAGAGTGTAGCCAGCACCAGTTTTGGAAGACTGAGCATGCCCTTGTCAGCTGCATAAATTGCTTTTTACACTGGATGATTGAGTTTACTAAGTCACTGCTTGCCGTGTGTTTTCTTTGATGAAGGCATTGCATTTCTCTGGGTCACTGCTATCATTAACCTAATGTATCTTTCAAAAAACGGCTTTGTGGTGCCATGAGCAGAGATGTCACAGAGTATCTGAAAACACGTTGCTGATGCCCAATGGATAATTTTAACAAAGATGGACAAACCAGCTTGCTTTTAAATTAAAATCCAGAAGGCTTTAGCAGAATGGTAATATATCCTGCAGTCAAAATACAAATACATTCAGAAACAGATTCTGATACTCAGATGTAATTGTCATTTTATATCACTAAAGTAATGAAAATGTGATGTACAAAATATTAGGCAACATAGACAAGGGTGTCAGAATATGGCCCTCATCTCTGGATGCATATTGAATCCTGATCCAGAGTTCCTAGAAATGAAGGGTATTATGCCAGAAAACGTTCTGGGATTAGATGAGAAATAATCTTGCTTACAAATTCAGTTATTAAAAAATTTCTTCCCTCCATCCAACACGTACTTAGAATTCTTATTCTTTTTTTAAATAAAAAGTAGATCAACACACAGTCCTAATACGCAGAGGTTGATTCTCTCCTGGATTTAAAAATGCATATATTTTATTTCAGGAATGTCCATTCCAATTATGTGAAAGCTCAAAGGATCAGACCTTAGCATTTCTTGCCAATAAAACACAAAAAATCCAAAGGTTCACTTTTTATTCTACAGGGACATCTTAGCACCACTCTTAGCTATATTAATTCACACTACCATGCAAAGTGCTATAAAGTGAGACCCAGTGGTCCAGAATCAGCCAAAAAAAATTCGTGCATTTTATTCAAACGCTTCTTGGAGAAGCTCAGTCAGCCTAAGCGCTCTCAATGGTCAGCAAAAAGAAATCAGGTTCCTGCAGAGGACGCTTCAGCATCAGACCTGAATTGCCTTGTAGAGGTGCAAGCAGTACCGCCATCAACTCCACTGCTGATAGTCACGTACAGTGACTTTTAATTGGGCGTGTTAGTTAAGTTGGGTGAGATGGTCCAGACCAACATAAATTCTAATCCTACATGTTGTTGTAATTTTTTCGCTGCCCTGAAGTCGGTTGATTTTCCTTTCTCTTTCAGCATCTGCCAGTATGTACGTACCGACCGTCTGCAACGGAAGGGAAGTTCTGGACTCCACCACTTCATCTCTGTGATTGTGATTTGCAGTTCAGTTCTTGAGTTTTTAGACTGTTAGGCAAAATTTTGCACATGTTGTGCACTCCAGAAAACACCAGAAAACAAAAGGAATCAAAACAATAACTAGTACCTTTTTTTAGAAACAGTGTAATAAATTATTTTTGAGGATTGTACAGTATATAGTGATGTTCTGGAACTTTTTAGACTGATTTTAGCCCTTCTGTTGTTAACGGTTGTAAGGGACATGTAAATAACCATGGTTCACAACGTGCATAGTCCTGCAGTAAGGGAGTGATTTGTTGCAAGCACAGTTGCAATGTTAGGTGACTTCTTTCCTACGAAATTTTTTTGTAGCTCCTTGTTGTAATTAACTTAGACTGCATTTCTATGTTGTATATTACAGTCACCTTACGTGTAACAGATTGGTTTTCTCAGCACAAAACAGCAGTATTAATGTAAAGGCACCAATAATAAAAAGATAAAAGTTTTTCAGCATGGTTTCATTTTTGTTTTTTCCTCCCTCAAGGTCATTACGTTCCTCTAGACATCAGGATGGATAAAAAGGATAAAAAGTCTGCAGTACTAGTGTGTGTACACACGTATCTGTGAGTGCGTCTCTGCCTGTGTTGCAAAATCCATATCACATAATATATGTTTAAGATGAATGTTCTGTCAGGGTCAAGTATAAATTCCCTCTCCTTAAAAAAATGCACATTATTAAAGCATCTCAAGTGTTTTTTTTGTTCTTAAAATGAAGGGTAATTTTCAGAAGTGAAAATGTCTAATTGCATCTCAATGAGATATTAGCAAAAAATGTTTGATCACTGGTTCACTCATTTGGCATGACTTAATGCTGTCATGCACATAATAGATTGGTAGCATATAAAAACAAAGAGATTTTAGATTAGGTTGGCAAAGAGATGGAAGAAAATCTGTTAGAAAATTTGCTAAGACTGTTTTATACCTCCAGCCAAAACAAAGCTGGTTCAGTTTGTCTGCATCAACCACAGAAAGAGAGACCAAAAAAGGTCACAAAAGAGAAATCCAGGAGACATTTACACGTGTCTCTGGGGTGACCTTTGCATTCAAACCAAACGATTCAACACACACATACCAGCTACTTAGACAATTGCAAAATATCTTTAAAGTCTGGCTTTTATAACTGCACTCTTAAAGCTGCCCTCACTCTACTGAAATAATCTGAAATCCTCCCTTCTGCCAGGTCCAAAAAGTCATTAAGGAAACAAACACACCTTTGATTAATGTGTCTGGGCATATTTACCTAAGGGCTTGTTCCCATTAATCTCATTCCAGCTGAGGTCAATAGCAAAATTCTCACTGACTTCAAAGGCAACACCACTGAGGCTTGAAAGGCAGACACTACAGACACATACATACTGTTGGATGTACAAGTTCTCTGGAGCCCAGTTCTCTTGCACTTGCAGATGTTTTTACACATTTCTGGAAAGGTGCAAGTCATTAGGGCTGAACTGGCACAGGAGGTAGCTGTTGTTTTGAATGCAAACATCAAGGATGCAGGTTCTTAAATTTCCTACTCACAGATATATACCTCTTTTCTTTGGACATCCGCATGTCCACCAGCAAAGACCTCTTGTCTACACTTCTGTGACTGGCTGTACAGGCAGCTGTTTAAGTCTCTGCATCATGGAGCTGTCTAATACAAAAATGCCTGTGACTTTGCCCAAAATAAGCATTGCTCAGCCCACATTACATGCAGAGCCCTGCATTCAGCTTCTTTTTCTTCATAAGCTTTGGAGTGCCTAAAGTTTCTGGCTTGGTTCCCACGGGGGTCAAGCTTTGACAGGTTGGGAGTCTTGCTTTCTAAATCAAGACCCCTTAAAGCATCTTAAGTTGGGCAGCTACGTTCATTTGACTTTTGTGTGCTCTTTCATGGACTAAGGCTTTTCACAGTATGGCAAAAGGTCAGAATATCTGACCATAATGCTGATGTCCCTGCACCGCCATTATCTTTATGAAGCTCTTAAAAATGCCTAAGCCCATGAGAATTTCTTCTCAAATTTTATGGAAAGTAACAATCAGGGTCAAATCCACCTCACCTAACATTTATTAGTATAAATAGCTACATATGAGATTGTCAACCTCTTCTCCCTTCGTACTCAGTGGAGAGATGTAGGCACAATTCTCTGGCTCATCTCAGACTGCTACTTTAGGCTGACATGAATCTCTCCAAACAAAGGCTAGCAGAGCTTGCTCAGAACACAAAGTTTGCTCTGAAAAAAAAAGGCATTAAGTCAGATGATATGCCACCCCTAGAATCTAAGTTGGCGTCACTGAAGCTAATTTATAGCAGGTAAGGATCTTACAGTCCCGGAGTTTTCATTCATTTTCTTTGCACTATTCAGAAAATGACCCACCGTCTGTGTCTGAACAGGTGTTATGAATACTTAGGTCGTTCGAAAGCCACTTACATGTGTTTTTTTCAAGATGAAAAAAAAAAAACCAAACAAAAAAACCCACGTGAAGTTCCATCCCCACTGAATATTCCCAACATTTTTGTACTTCACTTGGTTTTGTCTTAAAAGTTTTTCACTACTTTCCATTGGATGTCCAGGGATGCAGATTATCTGGTATTGCCTGATGATTCAAGTAATTCAGTTTCAAAACACAGCAAAACAAAAATGTCAAAGTCTGGCAGAGGCTCTGCACACTACACTAGCGTAAAAATCTCTTGAGAAAGGGATTTTAATCTTTTTTTTCTGTTGTCTCACATAATCATTTTAGTTTCTCTATTTATAACAGTTTATAGGTTTTGTTCCCATTTGTGTAAAACGGCTCCAGAGTAAAAAATTCTTTTGGTCTCATTGCTCCCATCATATATAAAGATTTGAGTCATTCACCTCAAAGCACAGTGGGTCCTGCCACGGTTCCTTGCATGGTGAAGGGAAGCCCCAAGTACCTTGGCTGTGAGCCTGAAGAGTCGTCACACTGCTCTGAGCCCTGCAGGCAGCCAACCAGGGGAAACGCTGGGGACGAGAGCAAGGCTTAACCCAGCATCCGTGGTGCCTTACTGGAGGATACAGAAAAGTTTATTTGTTATTCAGAAGCCATAACTTCAGAGCACCTTAGCTCTCTGATACAAATCAAGAGTGCAGAAAGGTTTGTGAAAAACTGATCACTTTTTATTTATTGCCTGAGCAGAAAAATAAGACTCAAAAAAATCATCGCAGGTCAATCTGAAGTAAACAAGGTGTGTGGGGGGTGTCTTTGTTCTTCGTTGTTTTTTTTTGTAGGAGAGGTGTTTCTTTTTTAAGTCTTGAGTGAAGTTCAAAAACAAAACCAAAATCAAAACATTTTATTTTGTCTTCAAGTGATTGTTTTTCCCGAGTTAAATGAACACAACTGGTTTCAGTCATAGCCAAATAAATTTCAAATGTCTTTTCAAACTGAAAAATGATCAAAACCTATTTAAAAAAAATATCATGTTCTACCTGAACAAAGCAAATCCCAAAAATGAGCAGAAAATGTCCAAAATATCCTGGCTCCACCCAGAAATCTCATCTCTGGTTAAAGAGATTTCCACTGCAATCCTTCACCCAAGTAGTACACGCAGAGTAAGGGAGACCAAAACAAACCCTTAACTCATCACCAAAAGCAGTCTGATGTCCATGACGTCATTGCCTACTCATTAATGCTTGAGGACTGCAAGATGAAAGGCAGAAGCTGTTCATCCAGAGCCACCTCAAAGCTTCTCAGCAACTTTGGCAAAGCTGAGTTTTGGTTTTTTGCAAAAAGAAAAGAGGCCAAGGCTAGTCTGGGCTGTTTTTGCAACAGGAAGGGGATGGGTAGGAAGCAAAGGCTGGGGGGGCAACCTGGAGTGCTAATCTTCTCATTTCTCCTACCTCAAGGAAGTAGTAGGGTCAGGAAGAGTCTTCTCTCTCCCCAGCAATGCCTCCTCCCTACCCACACCAACTCCTCCTTTAGAGGCAACAACGGCAAGCCAGATAACGACTTTCTAGTTTGTTGCCATTTTAAATATAGAAGGAGGCAAGGGCAGGAATGGGCTGTATATAACACCAAAACTCTCAGAGATCACTCTCGCGCTTCTTTTATTCAAGCAAACACACACCCACACAACCTCGCTTTAAGTGCTGTTAGAGCACCAGCCTCACAGTATATGGGACCTCAGAGTTTTCTTCCTGGTGAGGTCCAACTCTATACATCCAGGGAAATAACCAAAACACGGTGGCAGCTTATGATCAGCTCAATTCTCATGTCTGCCTCGTTCCGGCTGCGCATATTCAGTGTGGGCACATCCAACCAGGTGACTGGGGATGTCACCATATGTTGTGACACACACTGTGTATTTTAGGATGAGCCCAACCTCCTTTTGCTTCTGCTCCTATCTCCTTACGTGCTTGCCAAAGAAGTACAGTTCACAAGCATTCAAAAGCAGCAAGAAATAAAAACAAGGGGATTCAGTGAAAGAAGCGTGCAAGGGGAAAGACTAAGAGAGAACACCACCAAAGATAAGCTCAACTTCCCAAGATTTCTCTTGAGGTTATCACTCCCTGTTACATTACCTAGGATAGATGTTTAAGGCCTCCATGCTTCATGATATGGACCAACCAAAAGCATTCCTTGCTTAGGAAGAAATGTCATCCCTGTTGGCATGTCAGCACCAATTGTAGCTGCCAACTCTTACATTGAAGCATTTGTGTTGGCCACTGCTGGAGATGAGCGAACAACTGCTGGCTCCTAAATGGCAACATCTGCTGCTGTCTTGTGTGATTATAATTAAGTATCTCAATTTTATGGGTACTACTGGCTCTGGCAGGACAGACAAACCAAAACTGTAAACTTTCCCCCTAACTAACAAAGAGTCTCAGAACCTCTTTTGCAAGAGCAGTCAAATCCTTTCTTTGAACAAAGATGAAAGCTCCTTGAAGCTACTCAGTAACTTCCCATTGTGGCTCTAAGACACTTAATTTTCCCCAAGCCTAGACTCTTAATCAATCGTATTATATATTACCAACATCAACCAACATAATCAGAGACAAGATAGAATACATTCCTTGCATTTCCCCCCCCCTAGCAAGCACTGTCAAAGCTGAGACAATAACATTCTGCTAATTTGCCAATAATTTATAGAGACACCATGCAAATGTGCTTAATCCTCAAAGAGATTCAGTTGCTTGACTCCAGATTTCAAAGAAAAGCATGCAAATGCAGCAATAAAATGCATTCCGTTTAATCAAGTGAACACATAACAGACTAATTCACATTGTTTTATGGCATCAAATAATGGTTTCTGATGTGATTCCATGTGGGAGAAAAGGGGGAGGTTGCTCTAAGTATTTTTTGGCAGAGTACTAGAAAAGGTCACAGACAGCTGATTTCTTAATGAAGTGTTAAAAGGCCTCCAAAATTTGCCTCTTATGGGAAAATGGAAACTTCCCCTCTCTGTATCTTTAACAGAAAGAAAAGAATAGCAGAAGTCAGCTAAAATACGCCAGTTTTAACTTGCTTAATTGTTGGAAAATGCAATTTTCTTATTTTAAGGTAAATAAAGTCTGCAGTATTGGTTTGTATCTCACTATGTTAGCACTGCACCAGATATGCTATTAGATTGCCTAGAAGAATTTTCAACAATATCATGACAAACCACTTGGAAGCAGAGCTGAGAAGGGTCATACAGCAAAGTCTGTCAGAGCTGACAAACAAACCCAACCCACTCTCTACTTTATTTGGAAAATAAAAGGGAAAGAGAAGGGAACCAAACAAACCCTCTGTGGTATTGTCAAATTAAATATAATTCATAAAAATTAAGGCATTTTGACATTACAGTGATATGGGTCCAGTGATGAAAGCAGAAATTATATTCTGGAGAATGAATTGTAATTGTGTCTTGGAAAACATATGGAGAGAGAAGGGAAAAAATTAAAGGAGATGTAGACAACGCAATTTGATGGCAGCGAAAAGCTCTAGCCACCACTGCAGACCTGCAATGTTCAGGAAAGGCTGCAGTTCCACCAAACATCTCAAGTCCAAAATTTCAAATATATTTTCACTTTATTTTATGAATGCCCATCAGATATATATCTTTGATGCTACAGCACACTAGTTGAATAAAAATCAACAACATAAAAACCCTCTTCATAAAAGATCCAAGAAGTGAAATCCCAAAGCCATAACCATTTACTCCGTGAGCATACCATCTTTGACAACCATATATAAATGACATCATGACAACAAATACAATGTACAATAATAAGTGTGCAATGGTACAAAATATACAAAAAGGAATGTGTATTTAATATACATTCAACAATACCCCATAAAAATCTTTGTTGGGAAAGTGAAGTGCCTTTTCAAGAACAACAAAAAATGTACACCACTTCAGTTAAGATGCCTGAAGTATCTCCCATCAAAAGAGTAAAGCCTGTGTTCTTTGACTGGAGATAGAAAATAACTGAGCTGAATTTTTCCTAACAAAAAAAAATAATCTAAACTTCATAAAATTTTCATTCACATCTATAATATAATAAAATATTTAGAGTGCAGAAAATTCAGTTTCATTTAAATTTTAGTTAAAAGTGGGCCCTCTTTTATTGATAGATCTAGCTCAGTCATATAAAATCAAAAATCTATATTCCTTATAGTAAAAAGACCATTTCTGCCCATGTGTCTTTTCTGGTTTTGATGCATTCCACAATTCACATAATTTTGCTATAACGGAAATATGACTCTGACCAGAGGTCAATACAAGCATCATTCCTCATTTTTTCCTGGCTCTATACAAGTCTTGCATAATTTTACTCAAATATTTTTTGCCTAAGTTTCAGATTCCTTTGAGTTCAACCTCAATGGGAATTTCAGGAAATTATTACAGTGGATATTATGAAGGTCACATGCTTATAATGTGGCTGATTTTATGAAAAAGTCCGCCTAGCCTCCAGTTTTCAAGACACCATTTTGTACCCTTCTTCCAAAGCAGGTACTTGCATTGACAGCAGAAAGCATTTAGATGCTGAGCTGCACAAGTACATAACCCATGCTCAGCTCTGCTGGGCATCCATCCTCGTTCCTTGTGTGGCGCCAGGAATAAAGACGGCTGAGTGTTTCTAATAAGCCTCCCAACTGACAAAGCTGATCCCTGATTTCCAGAAGTAGAGATTCTTGCTTTACCTCCAGAGTTCAGGCTTTGTTGGCTTGCGGCCCAAGGGGAGGTACTGAAACTGTCGATGACCTCTCTTGAAAGGACAGAATTCCACAGAGGGACAAGTGCAATTTGCACTGTAGGCATCACTTTCCCTCTCTTTATAGAGTTTGAGCCTGCTACTGACTATAAACTCATGGGCCCAGACCTACAATTCATACAACAGCAGCTAACACATTTAAGTTTAATAGCACCAGGTTTTACCCCAACCATGATGGCCATGACTTAGGCATCAAAATGGGTTCAACTTGCAGGTGCAACACCGTGCCTCTTGTATTAGAGACCAACACAGGCCATCCAGCTCTTCAAAGCATTAAAATCAAAAGTATTTTCCAAAGTTCAAAACTCACCTGACGCTCATTCCAAGTACCATTCACAATATTGATTTTAGGAGAGACTCATAGCTATGCTACTAAAGGACAATACACAGCCTTTGCAGGAGGTTTCAGGCCTCTCTGAAAATCAATTCTTATGAATATGCGTAGAAGGAGTGATAGGAAATGAAAGGTACCTATAAATCACATGGCATGCCTGAGCGATGCCCAGGTGAATGCAAAAAATTCATGTTATTTGCAGTATGTATATCTCTTCCTGAGTTGAATTTCATTCCCAGTATGGAATCCAAGCGTCTGCTTTCTTTTTTGGCAAGGTACTCAATCACATGGTAAGGCAATCCAATTTTCTGGTTTGCTTCCTGTCTTCTTTCCTCCTAAATGGCCAAGCATTTCTCACCAAGATCACCACTACAATGTGTGCCAGAATATGTTTAAAATATGGTCCTGTAAAAATAGAAATTAGGTTTGTTTCTTTGAAGGCAGCATTAATTCTTCATATATTCTGGGATCTTGAAGATTTCAGCTGAACAGATTCAAAGTGATCTTCCTTTTCCTGCAATGGAAAAGACAGGTTCCTATCAACTGGGATTCCTCAAATTCACTCAAACAGTTACTACAGTCACTTCTTCTCTTAGTATCTCCAGAGCAGGCTTTGCCAAAGACTTCACTTTATTTCTACGACTGTCATTAAGTGCACAGTTTGACCCTTTATTATTTAATAACACTACTAATTCTGTAAAAAAAAATTGGAAAATCAATAAAATTATGCCATCCATATTGTTCATGGTACTTACTTTAGAGGGTACAGGGAAAGTTTGCATTTCATACTCATAGTATAGGACAGGTAGAGCTGGAAATTGCAAGGTACTCATATCTATGTGTTTCCTTATGAATGTGTTCCCTACAACAAATAAAATGTTTGGAGCAAAGTCTGTGAATGTGAACACCACTGCCTCACTCCCGGATTCCCGTCCCAACTCCTCCTCTGGGAGACCCACAGGACAAAAAGAGTCTACAAATCCTCTGCCATCTTAAAAATCAGGGTTGGAGGCTTGCGTTTTCTTTCTGTTTTTATTTGCCAGGTGACAGCCTGGGCCGCCTGGCATCGGGGTGAGAAGTGAGGACGTACACATTACTGTGTGCGTGAACAACCCAATGGGCCATGCAGAAGCAATGAACGAAGGAGCCCTAATAAAACTACTCACTAGAAAATGCTTGTTCTTGCTTTGAGTACCTGCTTTTTATACTTGTTGATGTACACAAACAGTTTGGAAATTACATTAAACTAACCCCATGTTCTGATCTTTAAAGCCATCTCCCTCAGAGATCAGGACAGCCCAGGGCAGATGTGAAAACGAGCAGGGTAGAAACTTGTCCCACGCTAGCCTGCTACAGGGTATATATTTCTTGTTCTGAAGGACCTGGTATTGTTATGCTGGAGACAACAGATGGAATGAGAACAGCTTCCAATCTGAAGCAGTTTCATAATTCTTTAACTTCTATATTCTCACTAAAAATAATTGTAATTTCTTTCTGTACTACAGGCCTAGCCCCGAATTCCATTGGTACTCAAAACCACTAATAGCTTCATGAGATGTTTTGCTTCATAGAAGTGCCATTGCCTGAAGCTTGAACATATAGTTAGGATACTTCAGATTTTTCTTTATCTCTCAGTTTACATTTCTCCTCTTTTTCTCCCCTGTTTTCCTCCATATATTTTTTCCTGTATTTTACATGCGTATGCAGCAGGAGATGGATTTCCTCATCTTCTGCATAAATGAAAACTGATGTCTATAACATTTGTTTTGGAGAAATATATATTAAATTCTAGTTATCTGCAGGGATACAGGACACAGATTTCAGTAAGCTAATGAGGTACTGGAAGCTGAGTTTGCCAGCTATGATTATCTAGCAGGAAAAAAGGAACCAGTTTAGAAATGTCTGACAGGCTTGTTTAAAAAGGAGAGAATACTCAGGGAGCCTGCTACAATGGATATAGGAACTTTAAAAAAACTCTTTTTGAGTCCAAATAGGCATTGAAGTGGTCTGAATACTAAAGTACTAAAGCTTACTTTAAAGAGAAAAAAAAAAAATAAACCACTTCTCCTACGCTCTCGTCTCTATACTTCTAATCAGGAAGGAGCCAGTGGTTGGTGCTGCAAATGGAGTCAGCGAAGCTTTTACACTGATCAGGTGTTCAGCAAAACATGACCCTCACCAGCAGCATTGGCCATTACGCTCAGGCACAGACAGCCAAGCCATTTCACGGACAAAAAACCATCATCAGTATTTCAAAGTCAGTCCCTGTAGGATTCAAAATGGAATCAACTTCCATTTTTGCAACACCACCACCAGATTTGATGTGATTTGATTTTATTTACATTTTCAATATTCTCAATATTGAATTAAGAATTAATATTGAATTTCTGCCCCTTTCCACAAGGAGCAATATTGATTTTGCAAGACAAATAGTCAGGCTGGGGTCAAGGGGAAGTTCCACATATTAGCTCTGTAATGGTAATTTCTCCAGGGGGGAGATCTGGGGAGCAGGTAGTGTGGAAAGAGGACAGCAGTCTAATAAAAAAAGTAAAAGAACAAAAAGAAGAGAAAAGTAAGGGGGGAAAAAAGGAAGCACACAGCTTGTAATTACATTGCACTCAATCACAGAAAGGAAAAAAGAGAGACAAGAAAAAAATCTCAGAATTCAACATTCTGAAATATTATTAGGACAAGAAACAAGAGAGTGACTTTTAAAATAAATTTTTATTATGACCTTTTAAGAAACCTTCCTATATTGAAACAACTCACTTCAGCAAAACTGTTTGAAAGCTAAAATGGCATCCACCTTTATCCTGATCATAATAGATGCCCCAGCTGGATTCCTTTAAAGACATCACTACCCTTCCCATAGACTTCAAGGCACTTGAAATAAAGATGAAAGTGCTTGTGGGATCTAGCAAGATGGTCCTCTGTTGCTCCTCTCAGAAATGTTCAAAGGACACCAAAGATCTTTGTGCTGTGAATTCAGACATGTAACAATCCGTGTCACATGTGCTGCAGAAAAAATGCGTTTTGCTGTTGCTTCCCACTGAAATGGAAGAGGTTGGCGTATTGGGTAGCAGGCTGTGGCTGATGCCTCCTCTTCAACTGAATCCTACAGTACTCAAAATGATGGTTCTCAAGACAGCCATGAAGCCAGCCCAAGTGAGCTGCAAGCAGCTGGCTGGTGGCTATCTTCCCGATGTTAATTTTCTGCATCTGTAATAGTTGTGTTTGCCTCAGCAACAGAGGTGTCTGGTAGGAACCCAGGAAGAGAGGTTCCCCCCACTGTTAACTGCTCCCTTAGGTATCACCCATGCAGCAAGGAATGCTGCTGAAACCCCTCTGCAGAAGAGGAAGCATTTACTCAATACTCTGGAAAAGTTCCTATCATTATCCATACTGTGGATTTCATCAGATCGAGTACGGACTGGGTGATGTGTGCATGGAAGGCTGCACAAAGCACTGTGCAAATCATGGTTGCATCATGTCCAGTAATAAATAAAGGTAATAATTTTTTTTAGTATTAATCGTAGTAATTAGTACTCACCTTCGTTGCCAAGGACTTGAGCTTCCCCAGCAGTGACTGCTTATTTGAATATACTATTTCTTCTTCATTATCTTCTCCTTCCATTATAGCACAGCTGTCAGCAGCTGGCAGCTCACACTCTTTTGAGTTCGCTGTCATCACTAATTTGGAATATTTATACTCCAGCCTGAAGATACAAAGCCAGACAGGAACAGTTTTTTTTATAAATGTCCCATATTCAAGGTTTTTGCAATTTAGATTATCTGCAGTCCTTCCACATAGTTACTTCTGAGGCATTTACCAGAAATTAAATATTTTTCAATCATCAAAAACACGTAACCATAACAGTATTAACAATATATCGAGCTCCTGCTCTCCAGATTAGACGTCTATACTTATAAAAGAGCCATGTCTTCCTAAAAGACCACAGGTAGGTCAAGAGTATTCCCAGCATGGAGAAGTGCAACCTGTGTGCTGGTTGGGGCAACAGCAGGTCTGACTTCAGCCTGTTATCAGAATCTGCATCACGCTCCTGTCCAAGGAGGCTGTGAGGGAAAGGAGAGATGTGTAACACTGTGTGGTAGGAGGCAGCAAGAGGTGGGGACCACGATACTGGAGTCTGCATTTGGTGAAGCTGGATGTGCTACGAGGCGACGAAATCCCATGGAGGTGGAATCACATTTTGAAAATTTATGGCATGACATTTGGGAAGCAGAGGACAATGGGGACGGGGAACAGTCAGTATGTTCAGGCGAAGAAGCAGGGATCTTTTGCGTGTGTACCAGACATGTCCTACCAAAATAGACCTAAGCAACATACGGTGAAGAACCTTATTTTAACGTAGCTGAAAGGGACTAGTTAGACTGAAGAGATATCCTTTTGGTCTTCAGACCTCAAGAAAGCTGTGTTGTTTCAGGACCTAAGATCGACTTCAAACTCTTGGGGGTTAAAATAGCAGTTCCCAATGGGAAATTATGCCATAACAAATTGCTGTGGATTTTCTATACTTTCCTCACTAGCATTTTTGATAGCCACTGTTGGCAGAAGACACCTCAGCTTGGTGGATTAACAGACTGATCCAACATGGTATTTCTCATCAATGTTGTGATAAGATCACATCCATGAATCGTCTTTCTGTTCACTACATCAAGGTTTTAGCTTACTTTTATATGGAACACAATTTGCAGTACTTACTTCTGGTTCTTCTTCCAAAAATAGCAGGTCAAGGCTATGAGCAGAACAGCTGTGAAAGCACCAACACCAGCTCCAACTTTTAGCCAAAAATCCACTGTTTCACAAGTGCTGGTCCTTTTTTCTGGCAAGGGAACCCCTTTAATGCAATGCTTTGGCTCATTCCACACATACAAGGTTTCCTTTCAAACGGAAAACAGAAAACACCAAAAAGTGAGCTGCTTTTAGGAAAAGAAAGAACTATTTAGAGTGGAAGAAAACAAGTTGTTTTCAGGTAGGAAGGTTAGAAAAGGTTCTTTTCAATGAAAGCAAACCAAAACATGTACTTCAGGTTTTTGGACTCTAGGGGGAATCATATTGTCTACTCGCTTGTCCCCTTGATTGTGTCTGCAGGTTCAGACATGACAAAAGGATTTCCTCTTCCGTATTGCTCTTCACCTGGCACAATATGGCTTGGACAGTGATTGTGAAGGTGGTGTGCCTGCATTGGAGCTGTTGCTCAATAGGACAGTTCTGAACTTGTGAAAAGACTTCCTAATATTTGACTAGAGAAGGCAGCAGCAAAAAAAAAAAATGCAAGCAAGGAAAGATGAATTTCTGAACTGAAATTCTGAATCCTGCCCTAGCCTGCCCCTGATGTTTATGGCTATTAAAGGACTGAAGTCCTTTGGGCACTCCATCCTTCACAGATAACTTGCTGGCATGTATGAATGCATACAGTAGTTCATCCCTACCCACATAGCTGGTCAGCACAAGCCAGCTCTCCTCCAGGAACCACGCTGCCATTGGCGCAAATATCCCTGAGTCTTCAACACAGCGCCTCACCAATGAGACTTGCTCCCAGCCAGCTCAGAGCCTGGACTGAGATTTCCCAACTCGCCCTGCACTTACGTATCGATTTGCAAATTTCAAGAGAGTCCAAGCCAAACCCAAATCAACCCATATGACTTGGAGACATGGGACCTGTACCTGAAATCCTTTTTTGCAGGCTCCCTCAATCTCGTGGTAGTCTTGCTCTGTGCAGAGTGGGCAAGCTTCTGCACTTTCCCATACAAAGTAGAAAGTGCATCCATCGCAGGTGCCTGCAGGACATGAGCTAGAAGGAGAGCAAAGCTTAGTTATCAGTTTTGAAACACTCTGGGATTTGCATCCTCACTCCACATTCTGCTGCTGAAGATTGGTAATGGTAAGTACAACAAATGGGTAAACATCCATCACATTAGCAGATGGTAAAATCTGGGGGAAGAATTTTTCACGGTTTGTAAAATGCTTTCTCAAGTGAAAACAGATGTTGGGCTGTCAGAGGTCTAAAATAACAGTTCAGTTCCTGGCAGTGAGTTCTACTCACTCACCTACGATGAAGAGAAGAGAAAGAAGCAAGCCTTGGAGATCAGCAGAACTACTCCAGCGTTTCACCAGCATGGGCTAGCCCAGCATGCACCTCTATCGCTGCGCTCCTGCACTGGGTGACTGTTCCACATCAATGCTGCTATCTGGTTGCTGCTGTTGTTCTAATGATGTCTGGGTGATTTTGTCCATATGGAATGGACTTGTTCTGTCATGGTTAATTACTAGAAGGATGTTCACCAGTTAATGAAGAGATAACAGCTTCTCTTAGTCTAAGAAAGAGTAATGACCCTATTTTGTATTCAGCCTGCGGAAGAAAGTTGCACTGGCAATGGCAGGACATTCATGCAGCTTTTGTCACCAACAATTACATCAGGTCTAACAGAAGCAGTGGCCAAAAGTCCATGCAGGAAGCTAGGTCATGTAAATGTGAAATATATCCATACAGAAAAATGGATTTAAAGATTTTTTTCTATATCATCTGGAAATCTGTTATCCTGATCTGAAGGACTGAAAAATCCACAGCCCTAAAAGCCCATTCTGGCTTATCCTGATTTGAAGAACTGACAACTGTCCTCTCTGGATTATGGAGCACTTTTTCAATGTACATGGCAAGACCGTTGACAGTCCTTTCTCCTCAACCTCTTTCATCTTATACTGTAACTTCATGTGATACTAAACAACACGTCTGGAGGATCAAGGAGTTATGTGCAGTATTATTTGACGTGTATCAGATACGTCACTGCTTGAAAATAGCTGTCTGACTGCTGAGCTAATCAAAGGGGGCTAGGAAGGGAGAAGTCAACAAGAACTGAGATAAGGTACATCATGTCAGCTCTGTGCCATTTCTGCCCATGCTCACACTTTTAAAAGCAAGGCAGGTTATTCCTCTCTCACTACTGGTGAGTTATCACAGCTCACATCGCGTTTAAACTATAACACAAGAAGGACACCTGGAGGATTTTCACACGGCAGCTGAGAGATAGTGGCTTGTTGCCCAGCATAATCTGTAGTGTCAGGTCCCTAAGAAACTGTGCTAAGCATCTCCAAAGGTGCTCAAACATCAATCACTCATCCATCACCTGTGAAGTAGATAGATATTTCTTTGCCTTCATTCAGGTGAGCATGATTCACCTATCCCAAGAAGAACAGGGATCAAAAAGGATCCCACACTTCGCACTGTTAGCTTCTGGGAAGAGGACTTAACTTTTGGGAAGGAGGATAAGTGAGGGCGCTATCAGCAGTTTTATAGTAATGTCCAGACAGACTAAGATGGGCCTTGACAGAGAAAGAGAAGGGTTATCAGAGCTGAGGGGAACTTCTGAATAATCACAGGGTGTTGCTAAAGAGCAATATTCTTTTACTGTTTTTTCTCTGCAACCTTTCAGGTGCAGGCATAAACAGAACTTTGGAAGAAAGAAGCTTTTGCAGTCACTTGAATCAGACTGAAAGGAACAAAAAGTCAGGCAAATAAAACACAACTGGTACAAGGGGTCCAGGAAACAAACTGGCGTGATGAGACACATAAATAAATACATATAGAACTTGAACTAGACAGAGTCAGGGCTCACATAAGCATCACGATAGCAGATTTCATAGTTCCTAGGACAGGTTGCTCTTTTTCAAAAAAAAAACACTTTGTCCACAGCCACTGCTGTAGATCAAGGAAGAAAAACTACCTCTCAAAGCCCCAACTAGGCAGTTCTACTAAGAAGGCCAAAGATCAAAATAAGGAACTGAAATAAAGAAGTGGAGACAAGAAAACATCACTACATTTTGGTTTGGCTTTAAGCTTGGAACAACCTGCCCGAGCTCTAACCTCTCTCACCACACAGCCTAAATACAGTGCAGTTGGTCTGCTGGGAGGTGATGGACACACTGTCCCTCACCTAGGAGAAATCAGTGAGACTTCCTGGGTGGCTGATGAGGGAGACAGCACTCCTCATTGCTGTTAAGTATAACATTACTAATGAGTTTTATAATGATTACCTGAGGAGAAAAGGCTTTTTGGCACTGCTAGGATACAAATACTCAAATACCTGGGCACCGAAAGCTCTCCTTGGTCTGGTTTGTTGGGGTTGCATCTCATTGTCACAACAGTTGCTCGGCCATTTTCACAGGAGGTTGTCACTGTTGAAGACCTAATGCCAAACAAGAGGAGAAATGTAATACATTTCCACTATAGTAAATACATGTTGCTCTTTCATAGGTCTCTGTCCTTTCATGCAACTGCAATACTGAAGAAATACCCTTTACAATAACACTTTTGCCTTTGTCAGCTGGAATCAACAAAAAGGAGCAACAGAAGCAGGGTAGGTTCCACCACTTCATTTAAATCTCAAAGCGATCTGGGATGCCACTCAGGGAACTGCTCTGTTTTTCTAGCTAGTTTGAATTCTACTGAGTCAAGCAATAAACCTGGCCCGCAAAACAGAATAGAATGATTAGAAAAGAGAATCACAGATACTGTGGTTGGCGTGTTACTCTGCTGGAGAGTTTAGGATGGCTCTCTCCTCACCTAGTAATCTGAGAACCAGACTGTCCTGAAATAGCACAAGGGAAAGGGTATTCAAAAAATGGACCTTGTTCCAACATGATGGACGTTGTAAGCCAAGTTCATGGTATACTCAAAGTAGGGTGTGGGGTTCAGTTCGCAGAATCAGACATATAATTTAAGCATCCACATATGCATAAAGTGTTGATATCCAAAGTGCTATAGCCAATTAAGGTCTACCACTAAAGCCAGCACAATCTAGAGAGCCAATCAGTAGAACAAATATAGATATGTGCCTTAAGATAAGCTGAATATCCGTATGGGCTCCAGAGTCCAAGCTTAGAAACCCAGTTCACATGAAGATACCAGTATGTAGACATCTTAATTGAGGTGATCTTTGAGCTAAGTCTTACCCAAGCTGAGGTATTATTTTTATGGAGAAAGTGAAGAATAGGAAAAACACACTAGTAACTGTGCAGGTTGAAACAATTATTTTTAACTTTGATTAGTTTGGTTTTGTAACATCAAAGTAAATGCAAATGAATGTGAAAGAAAATATGCAACAGGAAGTGGACATATCAAAGCCATATATGAGAAATTATGGAAAGGAACATGACACTGGAAGTGGCACCTGGATGAATCAAAGCTCTGGTATCACTCTCTACAGATCAAGTGTTATTTAGATTTGAGTAAACATTGTTTGCTGATTTCCTAAGATGTTCTTCAGCATGCCGACCAATATCAGCCAGATACTGATTAAAGTGATAAAGATTAAAGGTGGATTAAAGATATCCCCTCACAGTTTTAGTTCTCTTTAAAGAAATGAAGAGATTTGATGTACCAATAAACAGTATTTTCTACCTACTTGTAAAAGAAATGCACGTCAGGTATTTTACTTGGAGAGGGAGGAAATATATCTGTCTTGATGCTGATATTTTCCAGCGTTGTTTCAACAGTAGCTCCTAAAATTTGAGAAAAGAAAAAAAAATGGAACAAGCTAAGAATTGATTTCAGAGGGGTTCACATATAATATTTTCTCAGTCTGAAAGGTATGGGTCTCACTTAATAGCACTTAATGACTTTATACACTTTCTTCTATTCAAATTAAACTTTGCAGATTCGTATGTTCCTCAGTCTGATTTCTTCACACAGGCATAACAAAACAAAAAATTAATAAAACAACACCAGTGTAAATAAGTTTTACTCTTTTGTATGAATTTAAGGCAATCACAGGATATTACAGAATCACAAAATAATTTATGTTGGGAAAGGACTGCTGAAGATACCCGATCCAATCAACTGCTCAAAGCATATGCCTTGAATGTATAACCCTAACACATAACCATGTAACACCCTGAGCGATCTGCACCACTGTGGGAGAGAAACTGAAAGATGCCATGACAAGATTCAGAAGGAGTCGTAGGCGAGCCTTCATGGCACATTTTGGAACAAATGACAGGCTTGTGTGTGGAACAACACAGGTTACACAGGTCTGCATGGATTTTGGAGAAGAGCTGAAAAAAAGGAAGATTCAAGTAACCAAATTTCTTAGAGATCCTTCCAACCCCGTGAACCAAAGAAGACAGAAAATATTGGTGCTACACCACAACATTTCAGAAGAAGAGAGAGCTGTGCAAATGGGACAGGCTGCATCCTTCTAGTGAGGTGAAAAATTGCTCAAACAACAAGAAAAAGTGGTAGCAGCCAGCAATTGGTGGGAAGATGGGAAAGACTGTAGAAAAGTTTTCCACTCATTCTTGCAACAGTTCAGACAGCCTAGTTGAACTCTTAAGACTTTGACTTGACTTTGATTTGACTGACATTACATTTGGGAGGACAATTCACACAGCTGGAAAATCCATGTCTGGTTATAACCCTTTTAGGTAAGTACAGTAGATGACAGTTTGCACTAGGCTGTACTGCCTGGTGTAGGACAAGTCAGAGTCTGGGACTGTGAAAGCACATGGATGGATGAGCTCAGTAACATTGCTCAGGAGGGCTTGCAGGTAGACATAGCTACAGCTTCTCAAAAATGAGAACACTAGAACCAAAATCAAGTGAAAAAAAACCATGTCATTCTTCAGAGGATATTAATTATATGGCTAAAAAGCCACAATGACTCTCTCAAGAATGACAATGGGTTTGACTAAGAGTCCACCTTGGATCAGAAGAGCAGTAAGAGAGCAATTCAAATAAAAACATTGGCACAATCTTAATGGAGGAGGAATAGAGAATCAAATAAAATCAAAAGTTATGAGTTACAGGAAAATTATAATGGATGCTAAAGACTTCAGGGAAAAGCTTGTGTTTTGCAGCAGTAGAAAAATTGTAAGTTTGGAGCTTTTTCAGAAATACTAGAAATAAAAGTACATCTTATGGATAGGAAAGGCAAACTTCAACCATTTTAAAATGTAACAATTGTGATAAAGAAAAGGCAGCAGAAAAGCCTGATGTCTTTTCTCTGTATTAGGAAAAAATCAAGACTATCTCTTTGCTTTCCAAGACAATGACTGAACACCCCATTCCTTCAGTGGCAGGAGAGGATATTGGCATCTAATTGGCATGCACGCTTATAAACTAGCAAACCCATACCTAAGAGTCACTCTTAACAGAGCTTTTAATGCTAGCGAAATGTCAAAAGACTGTTGGAGGGGATATGGTGAGCCAAATTACAATGTGGCTGACAAGATGAGGCAAAATAACAGGAATGGGAAGTGGAAGATGGGTTTCAGTTAATGGACAGATACCTAATGAGTGATAGTCAACATGAATCTATGGAGAACAGCTCTTGTTTTACAAATCTGATTTCATTCCTTGAGAGCTGATGAATTTGGTTGCTAAAGAAAATTATGTAAATGTATTGAGTATTTCACTAATTACTTCATGCGATTCTAATTAAAAAGTTAGCAGTGTAATATTGATTAAGTGCACACTCTAGATTAAAAATTATTTAACCAACTAATTATAAAATTATCTGTCCATGGGAAATTGTCATCAAATATGGTATGTCTCCAGGCTTCTCTAGTCATTGATATTGGACTCCCAAAATGCTAGATTATCATCAGGGATCTGCAAGTAACTATATAATCACTGCTGGTAAAGTGTGTAGATGAGACAAAGATTAAGAGGAACAGGAATGAAATACAGAGTAACTTAGTTCACTTGGTAAGCTGGTCCCAATCACACCAAACATATTTTAGTGCAGACAAGTGCAGCAAGGGATGAAGGCCAGTCCTAAGGAAGAGACATTTTCCCTTGGAAACTGTCACTCTGAAAAAGATCTAGAGTGGACGTCAGATCCAAAAGCCATCATGAAATCCCATGAGTCTGAAGAAAGAAGGACTCGGGGATTCCATCCTTGCATGTGAATACAAATATGGAAGTGATTTTTATTGCCACTGTAGTGAATTAAATACTGGAATACTATTCCATTCTGATGCCCGTGCTTTAAGAAAATATAATAACAAATTACAGAGGCTGCAGAAAGAGCCTCAAAAATTATTCAGGTGCTTGAGAGAAATACATGATAGCAAGAGACTTAGAAGAACTTGGTCTGCTTAGTTTATCAGAAGAGCAGATTGGGGAGGATGTGATGATTCCAGTACAAAAAATATTTCTCAAAGGAGGAAAATGTGGGTGTGAAATGGAGAAAGAATAACAAGAAGTAAGAGCTGAAAAGTGAAGCCAAGCAAATTCAAAAGGGAAACAAGTCTGCTTTAAAACAAAATACAGAGACGGGGTTTGACCAGTGGAAAAAAATACCAATGACTGTGGCAAAGCTTTTATTTCTGGCAGTCTTAAAAGTCCAGGTTGAATGCTCTTCCAAAGACGTGCTTTTGTCAAACATGAGTTTCTGGGCTCAGTGCCAGGGAGAAAGTACAAACACTCAGTGCCTGTAATGGATAGGTGAGCAGACTAAATGACTTCATTGTCTAATCTGGCCTCAGACTCTGGGAACTTGTGAGCCGGAGCAATGCAAGACTTAATGATGTGCACAGCCCCATGCTGCCCTAAGCCTCCTCCTTCCTCGCCTAATTATGTCCCAACACCAGCTTCTTGTGAAATTGCCTGAGTGGGGACTTGGCATGGGCAGAAACACTTGAACTAGTGTGACTACTACAGTGATTGGTCCAGCCCTGCATGAGGTGGGTAAGAAACATGAAAGAAAACCAGTGCTTTTTAATTACAGTCTCCAGATTTTTGTGCTGAAATTCTATGCACCATAGGACCCACCAGACCAAACACAGGGAAGAGTGAGTAATATGGGCGTGGAAAACAAAGAATGGGAGCAGCTCTTGCTCTTCTCCTCCAGCCTTCAGCTGAACTGAAACAGCAGCTAAAAGCAATGGCATCTGTCCAGATCTGCTTCACAACTCAGGGACAAAGTGGGACTGAATCTAGAGCTGCCCCTTCACTCTTCCCCCAAGGTAATGCAGCACCACTGAGCTGAGAAGGATTTACTCTGCAGCCCTAAATACATGAGAGTACATCCTTGATAACAATAAAGAGAACACAAACCATGTACCTAAGAATCTGTCAGCAAGGCTGTTGGACTGCAGAGCCAGGGCTGTTCGGAAACCCTTGCTGTCCGATGGGATGATGGTGGACTGACAGACAAAAGCTCCCACAAAATTGGAAAAATCTTCTGATTCTGCGACCATGTCCTTCAAAGTAACATCTGTGATATTGTCAGTGCAAATAGCCATCTTCTTCCCCTGCAGACAAGCAGAAAAAAATGGGGAAGCTGTTGATTGTTGATAAGACATGAAAAAGTTTGGGAAAGAAGAGATTGCAAACTTCCTGATTGCAAACTGGATGAGTTTCATTACTGCACCTTAGAAACAACTTGATGTTTCTGTCATGAGAGGGACAGATTGCAACAACAAACGGTGCCATTGTGAAAGCTCCGATTAAAGTCTTGTACAGACCCAGAAACACGATGTCACCTCTGGTATGTGTCTTATCAGAAACCTGTGCCACAAAGCACTCTTTGTTTATCTTGACAGCACAGTGTTTACTTGCAGAGCATAATAAAATGGCTTGCAAAGGAAAACCATATTTCCATTGCCTTTAAATAGTATACTGTAGACTACGTCTTTATTTGGTATTTAATCCAGAGAAAATATTTTCAAAGCACAAATACATGAAGTCCCTAAGCAGATATATAGCCTTCAAGGATGCATTAACGTCACATGTCCAGACCAGTGCTAGAATCTCAGAGCAACAGCAATGAAAGACAAATCACCAGACTCAGTTGTCCTGACAAAATGCCAAGCGCGCACAACCTAATCATATGGTTGGTAGTATGGTAGTACCATAGTGGTAGTTTGGGAAAATGAAGACCAGACCCACAGGGGAATGAGCATATCTGTACCTTTGTGGATCTAGTTGTCAGCAGCTCTAATCCAGGTGGTACTTAAATACACATTTAAGCCTAAAAGTATGCAAAACATGGTAAAGAAATGTGACTACTCATTTGCGTCAACTCATGCAAAACCTTTGGTGCACGGGAAAGGGACTTCAGAACTTCACAGGGCTGAGCATTAATGTAAACTACATGCAGTGGCTTTCATGGGACAATACACACCACTGCTACTGCTCCAAAACTTCAATTTATGTATGTGACAACATGCTCTGGTACAGTCGAAGTCCCAGACAGAAAAATCTTAACTCTGGAGCAGAGACTGTTTGCACTCATGGACTATACACACTTTTACACCACTTTAAAAGGCTGCAATCAAAGTCAGCAACGGGTAACAGCCACTGGCAGAGAGCAGGGTGACCAGGGGCTCTTCTGACAGTGACGTCTCCAGCCAAGTCATGAGGGAAACATGTGGAAAGAAGTTGGCAACTGAAAGACTCTGACTCTTCACTTGAGTTCCTTGGTGGCAGCACAAAAAGGTCAGCTTTGCGACCCGAGTGACTTGAAGATACAAGAAATAAGAAAAGGTAGGGGTGTGACAGGGTTTTTTTTCTGAGCATTACTTATGCCTAAAACACTGTAATCTCTGCTCTGGAAAATCACTTGGCTCATCAGAAGTCATCTTGCACTGCTGAGCAAGATCCAGAGGGAAGTTTTTGCATGGTGTCAGTGGCAGCTCAGCTGTAGCGGAGTCCTCATCCTGTCTCACTGTGAACCCACAGAACATCAACACGGGCAGCAAATTGGTTAACCCCCCCCAGCTCTCAACACCAGCTGAGCTCACCTCATTCCCACACAGGCTGATGTTAAAGAAGTGGAAGAACTTGGTGCCTCGGGAGGTGAAGCTGGGTCCGCTCATCAATGAGCCCACCTGGCTGAGGTTGCTAAAATCGTAATTCAGGCTCTGGTTATCCTTGATGTACGACACCAGGCAGTCACTGAAGCAGGCAGAGTGGTCCTTCAGAGGAGGAGAGGCATCCATTAAAGAGCAGTTATGGACCAGAAGCAAACTGTTCACCTGGGAGTTAAGGCAAGCAGGTGCAGACAGGACTGCTTTTGTTAAGGATGGAGCGGAACTTTTGTCCCATTCCTGTAATTCACCTTTCCCTTGGGAGAATTCTCATTTCTGTTTCAGTCCCTTGCAATCAGCTATCAGGACTTTAATGTTCCCCGAGCCTGGCCTTTCTTCTGTCTGCTGCATTAGCCAAGAAAATGCAGTTTCTTGCTTTGTTTTTTTGCGGGTGCTTTTAGGAAGCCAATGTCCCGTCTTAAAGCCCCATGGATAGACCAGAAAATGACCTCAGTTACACTTGCATCTTGCAAAGGAAACACAAGAAACAGCTCAATAAGCAGGGAGAGGATATGAACCCAGCTGAAGACAGGCAGAATAGGAACAAACTGGTGCAGTTCTTCAAGTCCCTGTGCAGGTCCTTGCCAAAGGATGCTGCACATGATCAATGTTTATCTAGGCTTAAGAGCAATTTCATATAAAAAGAACTTGTTACAGGTTTCTAAAGGCACAGAAACGTCATCCAGCTGAGGAAGTCCCTGAGTTAAAGACAGCAGCAGTCCAGGACAGCTTTAGGTGGAAGTAATGTATATGTTTGCCCTGTTCTTACACTGTACCCAGTACAGCTTCTTGAAATGAACCTTTTCTTGAGCCAGTGTGGTCAATTTTATCTTCTTATTGCATAATTACAAACAGAAATTAAACTAGGGATATATTTGGAAGAATGGGATCCTTGGTTGTAATTATACTCCAATGCTCACAAGGCACATACCTGTAGGAAAGCACTAAAACTGGCCCTTTGAGTGCTTATATCCCAATAAACCCCGTCCGCCCATCGCTTAGAGACACTCGGTGTCTCTAGTACAGAAGTACCTTGGTGCTCTTGCTGCCAGGCCCGCATGGAATGCAGGCCTCCATGCCGTAGACCTGGTGGATGGACAGGAAGGTGTTGGCTGGACACTCCTTGCACTGGCTGGTCTCTTTCTCGATGTAGTGTCCCGCCGGGCAGGGCACGCAGGATGAGCCAGACTGCTCAGAGCCCAGCGCACAGGCCCGGCAAGAAGAGGCGACCCCATCCACTGCGTTGGTCACCGTGATGGAGTAGATCTTTGCCATGTCATTGATGAACTGTCTGCTCTGGAACGAGAGCCAAGGAAACCACCATGGTGTCATCACGCCAGCTCTGTGCACCAGTGCACCAATTCAGGGATTGACTTATGCATGTGTCTGCCTTCCAACACAGATGGTTTATCTACAGCTGCCTCCCAAGGGCTGCTGTATGGTGACAGCCACTCACCCCTTACAAGAAGCCTGTGAGCTTCAATGGAGGACAAGAGCTCTGGTGGTGAGTGTCCAACGAAATCTGTGCTGTAGAGCCCCGTACGTAAAGAAGTACTTACATCTTGGCCCTCGTTTATTCTCTGAAAGGCCCAGGTGAACGTGAAGGAAGCATTTTTGGAAATTATGTGAGTGTAGGATTGTTTCTCTTTACTTCTTTCCCATGATTCCACCACATTCGTATTTTTTCGATTAACATCCTGTAAGACCGACATTTTTTTAAAAAAAAACCAAAATGTGTGGTCATACTACACTAAACACTAGTGTTTTATAATATAGAGATTAATATATATAAAGGACTTTACAATTGTATTTAACATTTAATAAAGGAGAACAAACATATTTATTCTATTTTGCACCACTTGCAATTTTTCAATTGAGAATGGGTGTCTATTCCAAAAGATGCTCTAGTTCCTACAACAGTTAAGTTCAAAGTCCTATAGCAGGTTGTAAATTTTATGAGGACAGATTCAGCACAGTGGTTCTTTCAGATTTGAAATTCTGTTTATGTATAACAGATGTGGGTACCAGAGCGCAGAAAGGGGAAGGCCAAGATTCAAAGAAAAATTGTAGTTTACGCCATGTCTTATACCCACTTTGTCGGTGTCTCTAGTGAAACAGAACTGAGGCCAGTAAGACAGTGTCAAAGTTTACACAAGAAAAACCTGTTCACTCTATGTTCATGTTTCTTATTCTCCATCAGCTGTAAATGTTCCAGTGAAAGATGCTTTTCCTTTAAAACCGATTCCTTTAAATTACCACTAAAGGTAAGTTCCTTTAAACTACCACCTAATTTCCACTTAATTCTCTTTAAATTAAGAAAATTAAGAGCAGATTCCTGCAAAGTACCACTAATTAAAAAAAAAAAAAAAAAAAAAGGACCAGCTTCGCTTTGCCATGGCAGGGGCAAGGGAGCCATTGTAGATTCAGTTACATTCCTCAGCTGATGGACTTTCAACAAGCAGATGAGGAAAGTAAAAAGCTCAGCACTTTGCTTTCACAAACAAATGTCTGTCTGCTGCCCTACCAAGTCCCCAGGTCACTGACGGGATCAAGACTACATTTCCAAATTTTCCATTTCCCATCCCTCTGTCACACATCTCGACTTGTGACTCTATTAATCTTCTGGAGGTTAACTCAACTACACGAAAGACACTGACAAAATTACCAGTCAGTTTAACAGGGGCAAATTTGGCTTTTTGGTGTCCAATGTTTCCTTTTAAAATAAGCAGATAACCAGGAATGGTTCACAACTCACTTGGTGGAGGAATTTTGCTAGGTCGTTCATTAAATACTTCCTGCAAGGGCACCACAGATATTAAACTAATGTCGTACTTAATCTTAGTCATAATAAAGCAAGTGCAACTAATCACACCTATGTAGAGGTATTAAAGTGACATGTGGAATACCAGGCGCAGTCCTCAGTCATGGAGAGAGAGGTCTCACTTACCGCCATAAAGTACAGCACACAATCTGCTGAACAGATGGTCTCAAAAATAAAAGTAATCCGTCCTAGTTCTGACCCAGTTGCTCCTGTCACCGATGTCGGAGGTCTGTTTAACAGAGAAGGAACAAAACATTTACAAGATGCTCTCCAGACAGGCAGCAGTCAAGCCTTCAAATTGCTTTTCGTACAGCTGGGAAAGCATCAAAGTCCTGCCATATAAAACCCGTCCTTGCAGGACTGCGGAGGCCAGGTTTGCACAGCGGCTCTGCACTGAGTATTGGGCACAGCAGGATTAGTTTTTAAGTGTCCGACTTCTTTATGGTACGGTTCCCTCCTTATAATCAACATCCAAATTTGACCGTACTGGTAGGAAATCTTACCGCTTAAATGCACTACATGCTTTAAGAGATTTAGACCAATTTAATTGCATCTGCCCTCCACTGGTGGGAGATGCTTTCAGGAGTTTCTTGCAAACCAGAAGTATTCAGGCTGCTCCCCTGCAAAGTATTAAACAGTAAACTGGGACACACCAGTTGCTTCTTTTTTATTTTAATTGTTCTTTGCCCATACCGTAAAATAAAAAACAGGGTTTGCTCATTGGGTGTAAGGAGTCACAACCCCCTCCGGCTGAGATACAGCAAAGGGAGGGTGAGGTTCATTTTGGCATACCTTACCTGTCTTAATATTTGGCACATGGTCTGAGCTAGGAGTCTAAGCTCACTTTTCTAACAAAAAAAGAGGCACAAGCACCTCAAGCAGCTAATTCATCCTGTCTGAGGGTCCAGGAGAGGTGGGATGTCCTGTTGTCCTGCGGTATCTACATCTCTCCACTGGCGCCAGGGGAAGCACAGGCTGGCCAAAGCCACAGTGCAAAGCCACGTGGGTTTCTGTCAAACACCTTCAGGACAAGCACCAGTATCCACCCCATGGCAGGTTTAGATGGTTACTTTGGGATAATTTAGAAATGGAGAGATATCTTTTCTCAGTTTCCAGACAGCCAACCAGCTGGCATCTCAGACTGAAGCAAACACTGCTGAAGGTCTTACAGAATCATCTGCTGCAATGGGCTGACTGGGGACACAGGAATAAAGTCCAAGTTTCCCTGTGTCTCTCGTTCATGACACCACTGCACTTCAGAAAGGAAATCTCTGTTCATGCCGGGGATAATGTGAAATAGGTGTAAGAGGCAGAGATAAATGAGAAATAGAAAAACAATCCCGTTCCTTACCTAAATCCTGGGATGTGCAAGTTCAAGATAAGATAGTCATTGTCAGAGCCTCCTGCCCCACTCTGGATGTGATCACCAGCAACCTCCCAACCTTCACAGGATGAAAAAAAACAGTCAAGAAATGGGTGGTTTCTGGGTGACATGGCAAAAAAAATATGTTATACTTTTTTAAGCAATTCAGTACTTTAGTACATTTTAAAGATATCTGGTATAAACTATAGAGCAGTACAACAATGCTTCTGAATGAAAAATTTTAGTAATTCTATTAATGGCTGATTTTATAGCCAAATGTCACCTTGAAATCAGCAAAGCAATTGAAATTCCCTGACCTGTGCTGTGCAGCTCAAGGGGTTGATCTATCTGGTCTCTTCCAGCCTTAAAACAGATGAATCAATGAATCTATGCGTTAAACAGTAAGCATATACTTCAATGCCCCTCTGCTCAAATTCAAAGCTTGAGTTACATCTGCCTAACAGGGCAGATCAGGCCAAAGAAAATCCCTCAGAGAAGGCTGGAGGTGGGAGAAGTCCTGAACGGGACCATTTTCACCAGTGAGCTGTGACTGCTCTCTGCTGCAATCTGAGCACATGTGCAGAGAGAAAGCTCTGAGTGATAAATGAACAAAGATCAAAGACTTTAAGTTTTCCAAAAGAATTATGTGTGACCTCAAAGCGCATAGTTATCACAAAACATGAAAGTAGATAAATTAGAAAGAAGTCAAACAGTTGGGTTTTCTTCAACGGGGATATTCAGATGTATCAAAGTCTACAGTGGAACAGGTCCTTGGCTGAGGGACTTCACACAGGCTGCAGCTCCTGCCCTCTTGTGGTATACAAGAGGGTTTTTTATTTCTTTTTTTTTAATATATATTTAGTGACACTGTCTCCTACAGGAATTTTCAAGTTTGGTGCAATTAAAGAGATGGAGGGAAACTCTGTGTTATGACTCAGATGGTAAAGAGCATACTCATTTTGATAAGTGCTCCATTATAACAGTAATGAGCTCAGAAGAAAGACAAGCACATAACGACATAGGGAGTTTGGCTCACCATTCATCCCATCGCACTTCGAGTTGCCGACATTAAAGCAAGACGTCTTCATGTTGCCTGGCAGGATGTTCCACCACTTGTACTCAAACCCAAGAGCTGGTTCAGTCCCAGCAGGGCAGGGCTTGCACTCTACAGGGCAAGAGGGCAGGAAAGGAAATCACACAGCCAAAGTGCATCTCAAACAGTGTTTTAAAGAACATAGACTTTACTTTTTCACTCTCTGGGGCAAGTAATGAGCAAAGAAAATAATTTATTTCTTTATAATTGGACTGCCAAAGACTTATCAGGACTGGAAGAGTGGAAACGAGACCAGCATTTTATAAATTGCAGATCATAATCTCATGGTAAGTAATTTGCAACTGATCCCCAAATCCCCCTTCCTGTTTTAATGGCTTCAGCTGAAGGTTTGCTCATACTGGTAAACACAAGTTACCACAAAATGCTGTAGGTGACTATTGGGCCAATACATTTCAGAATCAACAAGCCAGAGTTTAGGCTAGACAATGTTGGCAGGGCACTCGTCTGACAATGCTTAAAATGAGATTTTCACAGGGAAGAACTTGGCATGGACAGGAGAATGGTTGAGGAGGAATTACTGATGGTAAAAGTTCTGATTCCCTTCTCAGAACCCCTTAAAATAATCCTCAGGATGTTTATATCAGCCAAGAAATGCATCCAGAACACAGCAGGTCAACTTAGAGCAGCAACCTCTGATAAGAAAAGACTTCAGAGAGAAAACAGATACCCAACTCCCTCTCTCCAATGTTATTTAATAAGTATTTTATGCAAAATGAACTCTGGCTTATGATGGTGTGTTGTTAAACTAAGCCACATGCAAGCAGGCGACTGCTTTTGGGAACACAAGCAATTTTTCTGTGGATTCCTACCCTGTGTCCCATCTGAAAATGTGCCTGGTGGGCAAGGAGTACAGGAAGATGACTCATTGTTGTAAAAGCCAGGATTGCAGGGTGGACAATCCTTTCTCTCTCCAGAAGGAGGTAGGGTCAATGCATCGGGGAGATCCTCTCTGCAGATCTTGGGTTCAATCCATTTGTACATGATCTGAGTCTGGAAGGAGAAGACACTGAGCTCACATGGTGTGTTACAAAGCTTTAGGACCAAATGCACCAATCAAGGTCCCCCCTGCAAATGAAATTAGGGTATTCCCAATGTTTTAGGCCAAAAAAAGACCTTGCACATCCAGGACAACAAAGGGAAGGGCGGAGAAGGGAAACAGAAGCGACTGGGTTCACAGGCGATTCCAAGATTTCAGGCCTTAAGAGCAAAGCAAAAAGGTGAAGCTTAAAACAATTACTGCTGTTCATTCCTATTTATCTAGTGGGTTTTCCCATTAAAATGGTTCTGAGGAACGTCAGATAAATAATTCTAACCACCACATAAGCAATCTCTGCATTTTAAATATAGTAATCCAAAATATAACTTCTGCATTATAAAATCCTTTTATGATGAAGGCATCTGCTAGCAGAGAACTTCACAAGTTCTGCATTTTCGCCATACGGGCCTGTTCTTCGGAAAGTCCGCAATTTCACTCCAGCCATTTTCACCTACTGAGCAAATGCCAATACCACACAGGAACTCTTCCAGCTCCTCTCCAGTCCCTCCGCATTACAAAGGAGCAGTCTACAAACACTAACATGAGTTGGTCCTTGGCATTACCATTTACAATGGCATCACCTGACATCACTTCTCTTTGCCAAGACACAAGCTTTCTGACTTCAGGAAAAGGCTTAGGTGAGATGCATCACACATGGTGTTGGTTATCAAATTTCATCTGTCTTTGGGTCTATCCCTGAAAGGGTTTAATATCTCAAGACAAAAATAAGTTGAGTTCCAGAGCTTAGAAATCCAACTGGCAAGACTTTAACCTGGCCACAGCTCCTCCTCTGCGTACTTCCGCTCTTTGGTCCCAGCAGTGCAATCAAAGATCCTTGAGGCCAGAGGCATGGGTACAGGGGTTGACAGGTGAGATTTCACCTTATGAGTTTGGTTCAGGGCCCTGAGAGCATGCCACTGACATCCTGGGCATTTAGCTGCTTGCGCTCAAGGTTAGCCCTCATAACACAGAGCTGTTCAAGAAGTATTAACCAGCTTTGAACCTGTTTGAAAAAGGAGCTGGAAGAAGCCTTAGTGCAGGCTCAGGCCTCAGCTCCTGGGAGATGCAATTAAGCTGAGGTTCTGGCCCTTTGTCCCTGCCTGAGCTGTGTTGCAGCCATGCCTGTGCCAGGTAATGTACCCTGGTTGACCCATGGACTTGATGTTCCAGCTTGACATTGGTCATGCCTCATCCCTATGGACTGGCAACCTTGGCAGAATAGTGACAGCACAAGAAGAAATGGCCTCAAACTGCGTCAGGGGAGGTTTAGGGTGGATATTAGGAAAAATTTCTTCACCAAAAGGGTTATCAAACATTGGAACAGGCTGCCCAGGGAAGTGGTGGAATCACCATCCCTGAAGGTAGTTAAAAGACAAGTTAGACATGGTTTAGTGGTGGACTTGTTAGTCAGTGTTAGGTTAATGGTTGGACTCGATTATGTTAAAGGTCCTTTCCAACCTGGATGATTCTATGATTCTATGATTCTGTGATTCTATGAATCTGGCTGCCGATGCTAGATCTGCTTTGCTCACTTTGCGTTAGGCACTGTGGGACTGCTCCTGCTGTCATAGTGGCATCTATCCCTTGTGAATCAGCCTGCCTTTGCTGCTCCTGAATGCCTAGAGGATCTTAGAATCATAGAATCATAGAATTGCTGAGGTTGGAAGGGACCTTTAAGATCAAGTCCAACCATTAACCTAACCTGACAAAACCCACTTCTAAACCATGTCCCTAAGTACCATATCTACCCTTTTTTTAAACACCTTCAGGGATGGTGAATCCACCACCTCCCTGGGCAGCCTATTCCAATGTTTAATAACCCTTTCAGTGAAAAAATGTTTCCTAATATCCAGTCTAAACCTCCCCTGACATAACTTAAACCCATTTCCTCTTGTCCTATCTTCTGGAGTATCACTCCAGAAATGTTTCAGCAGCATCAGGGTGCACAGCATTTAAAATTAAAAGCCTCAGGAGTACCTGTGTGGTTGCCCACAGCCCACACTGGGCACACTAAAGCAATCCTACTGCATCTGAGCAGAGAGTAAAGAGTGAGAGAGTGCCCACAGCCATGCAGGTGAGGGTTTCTAAGACTGGGGCTGAAGCAATCAGCCTGGGATTCTTAAAGCAGTAGATAGCTGAGGAGTCAATAGGAGTCAAGTGCCTAAATCTCCTGAGGCCCCTTCTACACATGGAGTGGGGACAGTAGGAGGGAGACAATAATGTAATGTCCAGTGAAAAACCTGGCTGATTTTAGCAAGCCATGGATCAATAGGCCTGTAGGCTGGTGCTCTACAGCCACTGTTCACCTGAAGATGGACTGCAGAGTCAGGCCCTCTCACTGGACAGCATCACACGGAGAGATGGCTGGGGAAGTACGGCAAACCTGGACTGATTTCCAGAGATGCAGAGCACCAAATGGTGAAAGCAGCCCTGAAAACCCAGCCAGTATCTGTACATCTACAACACATGTTGCTGTTGCAACTGGAAGATGAAGGGTGTCTGCAGAAAGACCCACTTTGTATTCTGAAGATGTCCCTCAGTGAAGGGAAAGGCCATTGAGGAGGCAGGAAGAGGGTCAACAGTAGGAGCTTATTCAAAGCCAGGGAGCCTTGACTTGCACAGAGCAGTGACAGGGTAATCCACAGGAGACTGCAATTAAAGCAGTACCTGGGGGCGTAGCAGTGAATACTGCTGCTAATTCCTCGAGTCATTACAGGCAGTTAACAGCAAGAATCAGTGAGTCAAGACCAGGTTGTAGAGCCTGCCAGCTCTGGGGCTAAACTCACAGATGCTTCATTATTAAAGCACACAGCTGCAACTTGGAACTCGATGACCAGGTGACTCCAAAATACTCCATCCTGCCAGCAACCTACAGGTGCTATGGATTTTGACTACTTGCCATCCCATCTGGATCTAACAGAGATGGGAAAGGGAAGAAAAGAGACAAAACAGGCCTGACCACATGTCCACACGTCTGTGGGCTCCATATCCAGTAAATAGGAGCTTCTTCTCCAAATCCCATCAAAATCCCCACTTGACTGCTGGGACAAAGCACAGGACATCTCCAAAGCCAGGCTGCTCCACCAGCAGGTCCCTCTGTGAGGGACCTAGTGGATCTAAGATCTCTGGGTGAAACAGCCTACTGACAGTCCAGGTGTTTCAAGGCATCCCATGAAGCAAGCACATTACTAGCAGCTAAGCTCTGCTGCTGCACATGAATAGTCCCAGGCTACGTGTATACCAATATTTCAACAGATCACGGGCTCTTCTTTGATGCTAAAACTAAGGGACATGATGCACGTCATACTTATGCAGCCACTCTTCCACCTGAAATATGTATGGTCATGTCTAATGCTCCTGTGCCATGGTAGCGCCAGAATCGTGCCTGGGCATTGCCGGGACAGGGCAAGTTGTCTCAAGCCAAAAGTATGCCAGGAAAGATTGCTAACGACTAAAAAGTAGGGTTTATTCTAAGACAGTACTTCACCCTGTGCCCCAACCCTGTTTTTTATGAGCATGGAGGTAGCACCAGTGACCCAGTCAGATTAATCACAAGTGGAAGTAGCTTAGCATTTCACAACGACAGATCCCTTAAGCAGACATGTCAGGCAGATTCTTACAGATGGATAAACACTGGAGAGAAGGCAACTAAAGGACAAGCCCAAAGCCTCAGAGAGATTTAATGCTGGAAGCAAATTGGGAAAGCAATTGGGAAACAGATTCCTAGAAACCCTACCTTGTTTTCAAATCAAGAGATCACAGTAAACTCAATGTGCTTAAAATAGTATCATGCCTTCTACTTACTTTTCCTTCCTTATCACATGGGGTATGAATCTGGAAAAAGTCTTTGTTTGTGCATGGAGGACGCTCTATACATGCACTGGATCCCTCATCTGAAAAGAAAGGGTGAGGAACAGGATGTTAAACTATCAAACAGTCCCTGGAAACAACCGTAACGAGCTTAAAATCTGGAGATTCAAGTGGGTCAGCAGAAAAACACAAAATGAGAATGAAAAATCAAACTCTTGATGGAGTCTACTTGAACCTTCCCCTGAACTGAAGTGGGGAAATAGGGAAAATACAGGAAAATACCAGCTGTGCTTGTACTGTCACACCGAAAGTCATTGATTCAGTATAACCAGGGAGTCACCCAAACCCTCACCCCACCCCTTCACCTTCAAGCAGCAATTTGTGTAGTTTGCCAAGCATGGAAATTTGCTCTCACTTGATAAGGAACAAAACCACTCTGACCCATTAGAGAATTCCTTACAACACCAGCCCAATTTTTCCTCTCCCCAGATATTTTTGCGAAATTCCCATTCCCATTGTGAGCACAGGCACAGGTCCCCAAGCATTTCCCATGATCTGTACTAGCAGGTGTTACGGTTGATAATTAATTCTTAAAAAACTTCCTTATAAAACAATTACAAGGAACAAAACTCAACACATTTTGACCATGAAGAATGGATTTTTGCCCTTGTTATTTGATGATCACCAGCTAACCACGGCTGGAAATGCAGAGGACTTTAGGCACTAGGGTTTGCAACTAGATCACCACATCTTCCAACCACGGGGAGGCAGGGATGGGCCAGGAAAGGATTTGGAAAGGAGATTCCTAGATACAGGGCAAGTCCGAAAGCAGTGACGAAGCCAATGCAGTTCATTGCCAACCGATAACACAAATTACCACGAGAGGGCACAGCACGACTATTATTATTCTTCAGAAGACCTGTTCCCTTCTAGGTCACAAAAGATCTCCGTCCCTTTGTGTTAGTGTAGGTGACCCTAGCCAAGATCAAGTGTGGCCCATTATGTGGCCCTCTAGAGCTTTTGGGAAGCCCCATCTTCATTTCCACTTTGCATACCAACTGGACACTAAATTGTTGGAAAAAAACCATTCTCACATCTGCACACGGAAACATCTTATGTCCTTACATCCTCCAGACTCTTCTGGTTTTGCTTATCCCGTTTGATTTACGTACCTGAATAATACATTTCTTCTTTACACTTGGTGCACTCTTTAGCTCCTTTCTCAGAATAAGTATTTCTTGGACACACCTGGCACCCAGATGAACCTGGTTTGTCACTGAAGGTACCAGGCTTGCATGCGAAGCATTCAGACGTATATGCAACTCCTGTAAGATAAATTACGTGTAAAGCACTGAAATACAGAGAGGTATGCTCCATAACTACTGCCTACCTGCTTACGTGGGAAAGCAAGCCAGCTGGGTAACACAGATTAAAAATCACAGACTTTCACCACTCTTTTTAGACACTTTGGCTTCACTAACTCATAATTTAGGTCTTTATTCTTTGCTCCTCAATGCAAGTCTGACCTGTGTAACAACTTTATATGACACACCAAGTTTGATTACACTTGGAACAGGACCAAAAGGACAGTCCCAGATTAATTAAATTATTTAAATAGTAATTCAGCTGTCACTGTTATGATATACATGTATCCATTTATCAGTGTTGAGAGGCTTACCAATAAGCATGATCTTTCTATACGACATTAAAGAAAACCTGTTTACTCCTCTCTCTTTATTTGCTAATCCAGTCTCCTCCAGTAGGCGGCAACATTTACCAGCTAAATTAATTTTTCAGCCTTTCCCTGACTGTGAAGTTTTGCTGTTCTGTTTCTGCACTTTAGAGGAGGAGACAGGGGACAAGGGGGCTAAAAAAAAGCCACTTCGGTGCTGTGGACACACCAGTAGAAAGGGCAATTGGCAAACACTGTGACGAAAGAGTGAGATTAGACCTAAACGGCAAATATCACTTACCTTCAATTGTGATGTTTTTCACCAGAACTGGTTTTACTACTTTGGACCCCATGAGAATCCCTGTTGTTCTCCAGTATAATATATTGCTACCTGATTTCAGAGTTACCTGCAACAACACGCGTGACAGTTAGCAGACATCTCCTCACCAAGAAATTGTTATATTTCTTACTTCCATTACTCAGATTTCTTGCATCCCAGCAGCAATCCTGGCTTTTCCTAGGCTGCTTAGTGAGTCAGGAATAATGGGGAGACAGCTAGGCAGATGCTGTAAAGACATCTCCAAGGAGTGCCGAAGCGTGCTTTATAATAAAGCTTCTCAACACCCCAGTTTTATGGAAAAACACCAAGACCTGTTTCTGACCTTGTTGTAAGCAGAACTGGGAAAAAACTGTTCCTGCCTTTATCCAGCCCCCCCGGCACTCAGGAGCTTTTATCTCTAGCTCTACGTTCAGATATAGTCAATCGGTTTGTTTTTAAAGCCTTGACATACACTTTCATAAAGAAACACAACACGACCCAAAGTTCAAAAATCCAGGCTCATAAGCGCGTTTTGTTTATAGGCTTTAAAAATCAAGCTCTGCCTGCACCTCACACTGCAGCATCATGATCAGTAAGCCGGGCACAAGCCACGAACGTTCCCAGCAGCAGTCCCATCCCTCCTGCCCATTTCTGACCCTGAACAGCAGATGAGATGCAGAATACAACCCAATTTCCAACTGCTTTGACCTACTTTGCCTCCACGGCGTGGTTCAGCAAGCGGCTGCACAACCCCTGTGCTGGCACGGGAAGGGTGGTGGGTTGGTGGCACCGTGGCTGGGATAAGGGGGGAGGAAGAAGCCAGGACCACTTCTTGCAGCAGCAGCATTGACGCCTGCTGCCTTCAACTTACCTGTGTAACTACAGTATCACTCTACTTACTCAAAGCAGCGGGTTTACCAAGACCCTGCCTGGCCTGCAAAGCTGTACCATATATACTAGCCCAGTACAAGATACCTACTGCCAACACAGTGATAATGGCCTGAAGTTGCTATATTTTCACCAAAAAGAGGGATAAACTCTACCAGCGTAAGGGTCCAGGATAATGAGATTTACAGCAATGCTGTACAGGCCTGGATGGACCACAATTTTTGTTCACCAAGGACAAAGAGTTGAAAAACTCAGCAAAGTGGAGATACAGCATATTGTATCTCCCACTGCCCTACTATCCAGGGGACCAAAGGAGAGTTGGGTTTCCGCAGGTACCAGCAGAACTGGGAATTAACAGCAGAACTATTGAATTAAACATCACGTTGTGTGGTGTAGAGATACCCAACATCAGAGGCTGCAGCAACTGGAAAACTGGGCTCAGAGAAGCAACCATGACAGGATTTGCAATGCAGACAAAAGCCTCGAGAAGAGCTGGAACCATCATCTCACCTGGCTCGCACGTCTACACTTCAGCCAGGCATCCAAGCAACCTTCATAGTCAGTGGAGACACTTGCACATCCCGGACAATGAGCTCAGATGCCACCATCTCCCATGCAGACACTGTCCTCTCAGCTCACCCAGGTCAATGCCCTCGCCTTGGATCTACCTCTCAACCTGTGCCACTCAGCCCTCCTCACCCAGCTCTCCTGCCTCTCAACATGACTTGCACAGGACTTGCATCTGAGCTAACAGGCACTGCCAACCAGAACTGGCTTGGGAGTATGGTTTCTCCTCCAGGAGGATAAGCAGACCATGGAAAACAGAGAGCAGTCTGCTGTCTATGCCAATGAAAAGCCTTTTTCTTCTAGCATAATGTTACCTATGCTGGGCCTTTGCTTGGCATGGCTCTGGGAATTAGGGTATGATGGTATAGTGGCAGCCAGGTGTCAACATGAGTTGGTCTACAGGTGGTCTGTGCGCCGAGCAAACTCAGCCAGCTGGGTCACAGGCCAGCCAAAGGGCTGCTGCTCCCAACACAGACATGCTGCTGTCACTGCTGCAGGAGCCGCCCTGGTGCTGCCAGCTTGCTTTTCAACTTGGGTAAGTCACCACAGAGCACAAGCTGGGGGCAGTCCAGCTCTTCGGCACATACTTGAAAATAAAATACTTGTCCTGCCAGCCCCCACATCCACATACACCGCTCCTGCCACTCTGCTGAGCAACAGGGAATAATCTTGTGCTCTCATGAGCAAACAACTGTTGTAGAAGGTTTCAATTACGATCATGCGGAGTGACTGTGGCATGCGGATTTGCATAAATCTATTTAACCTCATAAAGCACTTGATTCAAAGCCCAGGTGTCATGGTTTGGGTTAATTTCACTAGTTAGAAGAGGCCTAGCTAAGAAGCAAAGTTACTGAACAAAACTGGTCCTGGTTTACCTCAAACCAGGACACCAGGGAAATCAATACAAAGTCTTGCATCTATATTGTTTGCGTCGGGATCAGCCCCTCAGAGATCTCGGTGGCTTTGCTCTCAGTACTAGGAAAGCTGTGCTTCTTCAAATGCACTCACAGGATTTGGCCCTTGTTTGCTGTTTGCTCACAGGAAATCACAGACATCAGTAAATGGAAAAAAAGCTTCATGAAGGAATTTTTTGCACACTTACAGAATGAGAGCCCCATTCCCCGTTGTCTGTTAGCTTCACCCACTTGTCTGCCGTGGACTCCATCTCTTTGCATTGGTCATTTTGTATCTGTTAATAAAAACACAAGATCAGTGACCACAATCAGATGCACCTCTCTGTCAGCATAATGACTGCTGGCAGGGAATGATAAGATTCAGCTTTGTTCCTGTTGTCTACATATTTAGAACAGCAGCTGCCTTACTTGTGGCAAAAAAAAACCCCACCCAACTTTCAAAACCTGCTAGCAGCTTATCAGTGTCTCCAACAACCACCTCTGTTGCAGATGGAAAAAAAAGAGCAGGAGGAGATCTCAGCCTTGTCCTCTCGCTATCTGGTCAGACTCAGATGCTGAGCATCTTGTCTTGGCTGGCACCTCCTTCTCCCAAGCCCACCAAGATCCAGCTCTCTGAAATCCAGAGGCCATGGGTTTCTAGACGGCAGTAGGAGAGGACAGGCCAAAGCTAGAAGACAAATCGCTTTCTCTGCAGCCAATATCTGCTATGTCTTTGGCTCCTTGCCACCTGACCTCACTGGGGATGAGAGTAACTTTATCAAGGTTAGGCAACATGCCATGGAGAATCTGCCCTGGCAGACATGTGAGGATGATTGTCCCTTGCCCAGGTCCAGCGCAGCTCAGCAGCCTTTCCTTGCAGCAGAGTTTGGTGCATGGCCTCACAGCGGTCCACATCTTTCTTCTCGTAACTGTCTTCCCTGAAGAAAAAGTATCAAGTCCTTTTGAGGCACTCAGCTTTAATTTCACCAAGGAGAAAGGCCAGTTGAACGCTTTCAGAAGACCTGAGGTCAAGCATCCCCCTCAAAGTTGCTCTACGTCAAGTCTGAAATAAGTCACATAACCCCACATCCTCCAAAGCATCTGTGCACTTAATTCCCGCCTAGATCAACAGCACTGAGGTAAAGAGGTGAGAAAAGGCACGTAAGTAGAAGGTAGATCCCTAATTATCTTGCACAATCTCAGCTACAGCATCTTTGTGCCTCAGTTCCCATCTGCATAAAGGAGATAAGAATATATAGTCTCTTCTTACAAGGTGTAAAGGGCTTCAATATGTAAAAAGAGCCTGGGAAGGGCAGGCTGCAGAACCACTGGGTATCTAACAAGAAGTGTCCACGCTTGCTTCCCATGTTTGAGGACATCTCCTCACTTACCCTCAGACCAGCAGTGCAGTCACCTGTGCCTGGAGACCCCAAAAACTTCACCATTTCCCAGCAACCTGCAAGCCTCTGCCACTGATATGCCACTGTCCAGAGCCAGTGTCACTGTTAAATATATTTAAGCACACAGACATGCTGGAGAAAAAAAATGGACTTTCAGAGGCTTGTTAAATATGGTTTCCCTGAAATACTGAGGCTGACTAGGAATTACTTACATGGGCATTTCTATAAAGGGCTGGACCACTCACTGCTTCTTCAACAGGGAATGATAAATTTAAGGAGGTGAATGAGTGGGATATGGATAAAAGTAATAATCAAAAAGCCATTTTCAAAGCCAATGCTCAGAGAAACAATATATTTGCGCCACTGAAGGAGCAGATCAGTCAGTCAAGCAACTGGAGCTAGGATTCATAATCCTGGTACATTCATCTGACAGCAGAAAGCATATTTGCTGCTTTCACCCCATGAAGAAGGCAGAATAGTCTGATATAAAACTGAAATGGCTCAATAATATTGCCTGCACCGTCTGTTATCGAAGTGCAATAGCAGTCTATTGCACTGATGTAGCAGCAAGAAGGTGCCTCCAACAGGTTATTTTTGTCTTCCTTTCCCATCTCTACTAAGGATAAGGATACTTTGCACTTTTCTCCAAGCTTCAAGAAACATTAACCAACACCAGCTAAGGCTTCTTACTCCACTGAGATACCGTAAACTGTGTTTTTCAGATGAAAACCAAAGCTCACCAGACAGATACAGAGGCAGTAATAGAGGAAACTGAAAATTTCTAGTCATCTTCTGCTCTAAGTTGCCCTCCCATTACGTGTTTTCTGTCCCAAATGGTAGATACAACATGCTGAGGAAAGCAATGCAAGCATTGCTGGGACCTTCCAAAGCATCTCAGTGACATGGGGCACCTATACCACACTGTGGAGCCTTGTGCTGGGAACCCTTCAGCTCCCTGGACCCCAACCAGTCCATCCATACATGCAGAGAAAGGTTGCCTTTCTCATTCTGGTCACTGCTGATCAGATTGTTTTAGTAATTTGGGTACCACGTGGTGCAATCCCTGCCAGGCTGCTTCAATTTCAGAGCTAATGCCCCCCAGCCCCTCCATTTCACAGTGTGGACATGTCCTCAGAGCCTAATTCCTACTGGAAGTCATCTGAAATTTTACTCCTAAATCTCTTTGGAGAACTGTTATTTCTGGATTATTTTTTTTTAAGATCGGTCTTTTGTCTTTTCTCCTGCTTTTCTTTTCATCTCAATTGCTATGACCTAAATTGACCGAAAACTAAAGCTAAGGTTTCCACATGCTACTGCCTTGGAGCACCTCAGGTTCTAGATGCCTGCCTTGGAAGAAGTCTTTTTAAATTTCAAGTCCCTTCAAAGGCATCCTCAAGTCAAACACCCCCAAACTGAAGCATCTACCACCAAGAGTTGCCTTGTAAAAGACCGGACTAACAGGGGCAGTCATGACCCCTAATGGAAAAATCCCAGCACATGGTAGACAGGATCAGTTTAGCTTGAATTTTGAAGCTGAAATTAATTCCCAAAAGGCAGCATAAGTGGCAGGAAAAAAAAGGGTGTTTTTTTTTTTTATCTTGTTCAACAATAACATGCTATGGACATATGTGGAATGTAAAGGGAGGAAAAAGCTGTTTCTCATGCTCTTTATCTGGATTGAATTCTTACAATATCAGGTCAGATTCATCATATAAAAGGCCTTACAAAAAATTCAAAGAAGATGTTGTTGTCAATATACTGGTATTCGAAGAAGACAGAACCGGATTTCTTCAGGTGCACGGCGTATATGAGAGAAACCGTACAATCATCCCTGTTCGACTCTATGTAATTCCCTCGAGGTGTCCACGAAGAGCTGATGAACATAAACAAAACAAGCCTCAGCTGAGATCACAGACACTGCGGAGACTTTTCTTACACTATTATACAAAAACTTGCATATATACAAGTTATATCTTTCTTAATAAAGAATGCAGAATCCCGCAACAGCTGAATGCAGTGAATTTACAACTTTATTACGGGATTCCTATTTATTTTTCCTGTAAAAATAATACTTAACATTGACACTGTGCATGGAAAAAGATATGGTACTAGAAATTTAGGACTCAGCCTATACAGGAAAGGTTTATTTTCCACAGGTCCAACATACTTTCAATTATACTCAGAAACAGCCTTCTGCAGCCACCATGGGTCTCTAAATAGGCTGTGAAAGTACCTTTTAGCCACATTTACTATATCATGACCCTAGCTAGACCCCAGCTACAAATAAGAGCAGCTCCAGGCTGGTCTTAGAGTCACTAGCTGCTGAGGAGCCCAAGGAGACCATGATGACAGCAAAGAGGTGGCTAAAAATTTCACTTCCCAGCCACTCTTGTTTGGCACTATGAGGGCTGGTTACTCTCTGGAGAGCTTAGGTCAGTCACTAAGCTGGCTTTGTGCTGATGAGCTGTCTCAGGTTCACCCACGGCTGCGTAATCCAGATGCAAGAAGAACTTCTTACTTGTTGCAGCTGTCGGCTTTATTCTCAACTGAGCCAACCGCCGTGTCCATGAAAGTCGCCACGTTGGAGAATCCTGCCGGCAGCTCATCCCACTCGTCAAACTTGATCCCGCTGCCCAGCGAGTAGGTCCCCTCTGCACATTTGCTGCATACTTGGTTCTTCATCTCCAGGTACTCACCAGAGGCACAGGAGAAAGCTGGGGAGACAAACATTTCCACCACATGAATGGAGAAATAAATCCTAATTAATTTCCATTAATTTTTTGCTGCTTAATTAGTTAAGAGTGAACTGTCACTGAAGCAATCCAGATGGGAATGTCCCAGCCCCGGGAACACAAGAGCTGAACTTCCAACATTGACTGCAAAATTGAGATGTTCACCAGAGCCTGTTTTTTCACCAATGTGGCAGCACTGAAACCAAATCTCCTTTGACAGCTCCTGATTTGCAGCTTGTCTCTGTTGGCAAAACAAGATTTAGAAATGAAATCTCTACCCACAGACTGTGTCCAAAAGCAATTTGTGAAAACGAGGACTTGTAATACAGTTCTCCTCACCCTTGCTCACCCACCTGTTACACCTTGAACTCAATTAAAATCACCAGCACCTGAGAGCCCGAGCAGACTTGTATCACCCACCTGTATGGTAGCTAAGAAGAGTGCACAGAAGCATGCTGACAGTAATATAACACTACAAACCTCGGCTGAGAGTTGCAGACCTAATCCGAGGGTCTCCACATTTCTCCTCAGGTGGGCTGCCTACAAAACCTTGAACATCTTGCCCGATAGACCAAGTGGTCTTGGAAAAGATCACCAACAGGCCTGTGTCTTGTAAATGAGGATCTTTGATGGGGGTGGTATTAGCATGCTGAGAAAATAAACACTGGTTGCCAGCACAGCAAAGACAGTACTTAAACATATGTAACGAGAGGAAGTATAATTTAAAAGGAATGTTCACAAAGTGCTTTTTTTACTGATGTCTCTAAAATCACTTACTCCAAGTAAAACTACACGTCCCTTGTTTCAGTCTGATCACACCTCTATCTGCTAAGGGAAGAATATTCCTATTCCATAGAGGAAACCTGGACAGCAGCTGAAGTCCCGTGTGCCCATGGAGCCCTGCGTCTCTGCCAGGAATCGTAACTCCTGCCCAGACGTTGATTTCAACAGCAGACAATCCCGCTTTCCCCCAGCCCCGTGCAGCACCACATCTTCTCTGAGGCGGAACATCCCGGATGGAAAAAAAAAAAAGAGTGCTTTCTGCAGAACATAATATTTCCTATGTTGCTTGCAGATTGTTGCGCTTAACTGTGCCAGTCTAGCCAAAGCAGGATTCAGAGCAATGCACACAACTCGCATCGCAAGAAATGGTGGGATTTTTTTTACTGTTTCATGCATGCCACATTGTGCAGTGACAGATATTTCATACGCCCACTTTGAGAGTCATAAACTCACTAGTCTGAGAAACCATGGGACAAGACCAGACTGCTAGCCAAAGTGGAGAAACTGGCTCAAAGCAACTGACATCAGCTGAAGTGGCAGCATACGCGGTTTTATAGATATGCTGATGTTTATCTAACTGCAAAAAACTTGTTTGACTGTGAGCACTTTGATAAAGACATGTCTGTGTAACACCAATTTCCATCTGAATCCAGCTGCAGTTCAGGCTCCCATTTCTGCGCCCCGGCTCCCACATCATTTCTTTGTGTAATTGCCCTTGATGGGCAGCACTGGAATGCAGATAAAAGGTCCGCTTTGATGGAAAGATCTGCCAAAGGGTCATTTCTCCTTCTTGGCCATATCAACATACTCTGAATTTGAACCGGCGGACTTCAAGCCAACAAATCTGTTTCTCTAACCCCATCGCTCGCTGGTGACGGGCCAAGAAGGGAAGCGGGCAGGAGCCTAGCAGGGATGGGTACAGGGGTGAGTATACGCAAATAAATCCCACCAGAATGGATTTCTGTAAAAGACTGACAGGCAAAAAATCCACCTTCAGTGGGGGCAAGTGGTTTTCTGCAGGCAGTGGCACATGATAGAGCAGTACGACTAGCACACCATCTGGCTACCTCAGCCCAAGCCATAGGACGTACCTGCAGCCGGGGTCAGAAGCACAGCTTTTTTCAGAGACCTGGAGAAAAGTAGCGAGCACTTCCCTGTGTGTCTGAACTGAAACCACATATTGTACAGCTTTTCACCTTAAATGCATACAGGTGTCCTGACTCACTGCTTTAGCACTATTAATTAATCCTGCTTTATTTTTTTTTTCTTTTGAAGGGCGCAGAGACAAGCCATCAGGAAGGAAAGTAAAAAGATAAGCTCTCTCATGACATGTTTGAATCCTTTAACAGTTTCAACCTTTTTAAGAAAGTTAAATAGCAAGAAATGTAGAGCACTGCTTAACCACGCGTTCCAGATTTGTGAATTTCAAATAAGAAGTCAGTAACCGCGAGCGCTTCGCTGCCATAATGAAGACGCAGAAGGCAGCAGAGCCTCCTCTTCCATTGAGGCGAGATTGAGCGGAGATGATTGTTTTAACTGAACAAATATCTTTTAACTCCTTGCAACCTGATCATTTTAGAGAAAGAAAGTGTATAAGAGATCAGGCAGGCTGCCACACACAACACTGCCATCCATGCTCACCTTCCAGGCAAGAGAGAAGCTTTTTTCTTATTTAGGTGGGAATTACCTTCCTTCCCGTTTCTAAGAATTGTATTTCAAAAGCAGCAGCATTTCCCATCAAAACACATACGTCTGCAAGCAAACTAGCTCTGAGCATGCCAGCTGCTTGCCAGGTTCAATTTGGGGCTGAACGTGGCTAATGGCAACACGAACCGCTTTCGACATTGGAACAGATGCATCGCTTGGTCTCGTTCCAGGCAACCGGCAGCGGCTGGAGGGGGATGGGGAGGAAACACAGTGTGTGACGAGCACGGAGATGGTCTCCTCTCCTAGTATCACACTACTTGCTTTTCCAGCAAGGGGGGAGACCAAAAGCCAGGCCAAACCCTCTTTAATCAAAGCAGCATCAATTCAGGAGTCCGTCCCAGCTGGAGACGGGCAGGTCGTGGCCATGCCCAGGGGGACCCTGCAGAGCAGATGTCCCCTGCGATGGGCGAAGAGGCACTTGCCCAGGGTGGGGACAGGGCACAGACAGATGATCTGTCCCAGGGCACTGGCTCTCTGCTTTGCTTGTGGCTGCTCCATCTCACTAAGACGCAACACCGCTGTGTTTGTGGGGGTGACACACACAAGATGCTGTCAATGGGAAGAACAGCATCACCACATAGGACGTTAAGGTGCAATGTGAAGTTTCAGGAATCTAAATCATATATTTTAGGTCTGTACTCTGATTTGTCCTCCACTAAACCTCCCTCTTGCTTCAGACTCCAGAGGGAAAATTAGTCTCCTGGCTTAGAGGTAGCCTTTCTGAACACCATCTGCCCCCAACCACAGAGCACATTTGTTTAAGGATTTGATAATTAATTTTCAGAGAAAACATCTCTATTGAATAACTCCTCACATGTCTACCCTGTTTCAGAAAACAGAACTAAGGCTGCTAAATCACGGAGGCAATTCTGAAAATCTTTTCCAGAATCGACACTATTGATCCTGTTTGGACATCACTATTCCTCTCCCTCGCGACCGCAAACTTTCCTAATTACAGCTTTCAAATATCAGGTTGGGTGCTACACACCAGCTTACATAGAGCAACGCACATGGTGAAGACCGAGTTCAATCATTTTCTTTCTTTCTGTGAAAAAAGCTGTGAAATGCATTAAGGGGTTTCATGACTTGCCCCATCACAGGCATTTTTAAAACTGAGAGAACATTTTCAGAGGCAGTTAGGAATGGCATGACATATTGTGGTGCAGGATACACTGATGCCTTCAGTAGCTCCAGTGACGCCAACGCAATTATTGGTGATCTGCAGCTGGAGCTTTCTTAAAAATAAATACCGAAGAAAAAAATAAATGTTGTGGTTTGTACCAGGGACCAGTCTTGGTCACAAAAGATGCTGTAAAATACTGTTAAATAGACATGGCCACAGGCAGCCACACACATTCATACATGCTTGCAATAAAGCTGACACCGGATTCACTTCATAAAAAATTAACAAGAGCTACAGTACTAATACCCACCAAAACCATTGTGTAAGTCTTGTCAAGCAGACCTCATTTCATTCTTTAAAAGGATTACAAGTCGCTTGATAAAGGAGACCGAGAGGGTGTAATAGACTTAGGGTTTCTAATACAGTTAACTTAGTTTTGCATGTCATTCTGATGAAGAAGGTAGTGCCACGCAATACCAGTAAGGCACATCTTAAATGGATTAAGAACTGCCTGAGTAACAGATCTCAGACAGAGCTGTTGGTGGGAAACCATCACTGAGCAGGGAGGAAGGTGGCACTTCTGCCTGCCCCAGGACTGAGTCTGATGGCTGTCCACATTTTCATCAATGATCTGCAGGCAAATAGAAAAGGAACGGCATTAAAATCGGTAGGTGAGAGAGTAACAGAGTGATAAACCCTGAAGTAACACAAGTGACTTTGATCTGTTGGCAAGCCTGGGCGCACTCAAAGTCTGCAGAAGGCAGAAATGTATCCCAGAGAACAGCAAGCCTGAGGGGTCAGAGTGGACCCACCATCCATCAAGAGCGTCCACTGTCAAGATGTGCAAAAAGGCACTAGTGAGAGCTGGACATTAAATGCTTTTAAAATCAGGGATAATGTCTTCCAGAGAGAGATCTGAAGTGCTCAGTCTATTTAGTTTATCAAAAGAAGATTGAGAGTCAAGCATCTCCAGGAGGAGAAAACACAGGATCCCACTGGACTCTAATCAAGTAGAAAACTGCATAAGAAGAACTACTTTCTGGAAGCTGAACCCAGGAAACTTCAAATTGGAAATAACACACACAGTTCTAATAGGAAGAATGACTGATTGCTGGAACAATCTGTCATGGCATGTGATGGACCCTTTGTCTCTCGAGTGCTTCATACCATAACTGGACACCATATGGAAGAAAAGCTCATGCCAAATACAAATTATCAGCCCCATCATCAGCCCAACTGGATGCATTTTAATGGTCTGTGAGGTCAAACTAGCAAATCTGATTAACCCTCCTCCTCTCAGACTCTGTGAGTCGAGAGAGATGGTATCTTACCTCCCTCCTGGGACACACCACCCTGGGGAATCCTGAGGCAGGAGCCCTGCCCACTGCGTAACCACTTCCAAGGAGTGCTTGCAATAGATTACTTTGCAGATCTGATAGCACTTTACAATCACTTTGCAGACATGGAAACGGCTCCCCAGAGGGCAAAACAGACCATGAACAGGCTTGCCTCATTTGCCCTTTGACTGCAAGGCTCCGGGATCACATTCTGCCTTTTAGTACAGCTGTGGCCCTCCCAGTGATTTTGGTGGACGAGGATCAGTGTTAGTTGGCACATTTCTCTTGTAGTAACTGACCCTAACAATCTCACATTGCTTAACTTTCTGATGCTGGGGGTTGGAACAGGTTTGTCATGAACACAGCTGGACTAACAGAGTAGATCCTCACATGCATATGACTACTCAACTTCTTCGGCCTGAAACCTTCCTCTGGACTGTTTTCTCATGTCAAATATCTCCCAGATATCAGCACCCTGTGAGAGGGATCAGAATATTTGTGATTTCACCAGAAGAGTAATCAAAGCTGCCCCAATGCCTTGCATCCTCCAACACCAAACCTATAATATATTAAATTGCTTTCCTGTTATGCAGCCCTGGCCACCCAGTCTTACACCTTCCCTCAGCTCCCTTCCCATCCCACACCACTCGGACCCACTACTTCTACCTCTATCACTCTTCTCAGCACACATTTTTCTCCAAACATTTCTTAATTATGATACCTAAAACTATTTCAGCTCTTCTGTTTATTCTGTTGCCACTGAGCGTGTGCACATTCACGTGTATCCTTCTGTGTCCCACTGTCTCTCAATACACTACAATTAAAAAAAAAAAAAGACACAGGACTGGATTTTTCCAGATTATGACAACATTAGAAGGGGGTAGCAATGGAGCAATTCCACGCAAATGCACAGGAAAAATAATCTCAAACACTGGCTTTCCATCTCTACTGCCTCTATTCATTCCTATGTTGTTCGTCCAAAGCCCCACTGCTTGGGATTCAGGTGAGATGATGACATTGCCTGCCGGCAGAGTCTGGGCTGAATTATCTCAGCCTCCCCTGGGCAGAGGTGAAAACTATAGCTCAGGAAGGAAATATGAGGTTGGCAGCATCCCGCAGTTGTCCCTCTGAACAGCTGCTGGGTTCAGCAGACACATGCCACAAAGCTGGAAGAGAAGATGTGGCCAAGGACAATCACGTAGAGGCATCTGTTCAGTGACACCCTGGGACATTATGGTCCACCCAACATGGAACCAAGGACCAACCAAAATACGGGATGAGGAGAAAAAAAGAAAGGCAAAGGACGAGAGGAAATCATTGCTTCATTATTAATGTTTCCTATAATCTCAGCCAGCTTCAGAATGTCTTCTGTGAATAATTTATACAAGGCTTCTCCAATAGGCTGTGAATAATTGATGTTCGTTTTCTTCAGTCATTATATCCCAATGTGTTACCAGGAACCAGACTGAATCTTAATTTAAGAAAAAAAGTCTGTCAAGCTTGTTTATGCTTGAAATGTGATCACACTGAAAGCTGGGGAAGATTACCTGCTGTGGAAGAGACCCTTCCTTTTCTTAAGAGCAAATAATTTTTCCTTTTATCCAAGAAATTACAAAATAGAGCAATGCTTTTTCCAGTTCACCTCTTTGACAGGAACAGTACCATTTTCCCCAGCTGGCCTGGCCCATACTATCGCTTTTTTATTATCACTTTTATTTCAACATTTGAACACTGAAAGGTGTGGTTTGGGAATGGGAACGCTCAATAATTTCATGAAATTGTGGCGTAGAGTGGAGGAAGGCAGTCATCACCAAAAGGTTAGCAAGCACATTTGCTGCCAGGGTTACAACCACCATCCTAATGGCTCAGCACTGCAGATGGCAGGAAACATACCTCGAGGTGAGTGAGTAGCTCTCCAGGCCCCACTGACTCCATCAGGCTTATTTTGATTGCTCACCAACTAAAGTGGTTGGTACAAATGGCTTCTAAATGGCTTCTAGTGCCATTTGAGATGTCCGCTGCACACACACACACACAGAGTGCTCGCCCCTCATCCCTCTACCAAGCCACACCAAATCTCAAGGTCTTGCCAGCTGCTTTCCTGTTGAAAGAGAAATCAGTGACTCAGAGGAAGCTGTGTTTAACTTATATAATTACATTGTGTACACAAATAGGGCGAAGAAATCATCAAAAGACACTAAGGCAACCCTTTCTCTTGGAAGTCTCAATACACAGATCAACATGCAGTTCCCAGTAACTCTTCTCCAGGACTTAAACTCTGTGGACTTCAATTTGCAGCTCAGTGCAAACTCTTGTGCTTTTTTAACTATTTACCTAAAAGAATCTGTGCTTCAAAAAGCCAACAATGGGACTTTTTCTGCAAAGACAGTGTATTGCTCATGCTCAGAGGAAAAAATCTGGAAAAATTACTTGTAAAACTGGGGTATCTCTCAAGGTAACGATACTCATTAGGAAAGCATCCAGATGGAAATGCCATTGCAAAATGTAGCCTTGAGCCTCAGTCCAATTGAGAAACCCAATGCATTGAAAGGACTCACCTACCTGACTGAGTTAGGAACATGCATTAGCAGGCATGCTCTAAGAGGAACGGGAACAAACATCTGCCTGAGTGCTTTGCTAAATCCCAGCCTCTTAGTAGCGACTCTCAAACTGTGCCATGCACACCACTGCTGGCTAAACACCTTTGCTATATGACAGACTTGCATTAATCCCTGTTTCACGGTGTTCCTCAGAGCAGCCTCCGCTGCTGGGTGCCAGTCCCCTCTCCAGTGTGCTCTAGTGGGAAAGCCTTTCCTTTTTCTTTCAGAAAAGATATAAAGATTTTTCTAGAGATACAAAAGAGACGCAGGTAAAACTGAGTTGCCCAGTCCTGCAGGCCATACACACAAAAGTATCTTCATGACTTTGAAATCTACCTCTTGCACATCTTGCTGTTCCTGTCAGAGATGACTCCAGAGACAGAGCTATATTATGTTTTTCTCTGTCAGACATCCTTAATTGCTAGGTAACACATGACAGGCCAAGGGCGAAATCTATAGCGTATCAAGAAATTATCAGATTCCCTGGATTTCGTGCCCACTAAGAATCCATTTTTTTGGTACTTAGGTTTGAGAGAGTAAACTTCCACATGGGACTCTTATGTGTTGACAGGCAGCTTCATGGGAACCACGTGACTGTTCAAAACAGCGGGGAGAAGGGAAGGTGTTAGTCAAAACGAGGGAGGAGATCAGCATATACCACTCGAGTGAGCAATCTCAAGAATGGAGGAATGAAAGGGGAGAGCCTCTTAATGCCTTTTTTTAACAAAATAGTAGTTTCCTGCAGCTCAGGATACCCAACAGCATCTGTCGCCTTATGTAAGTATATCTATGTGCATATGTCAGATCTAAATGACATGGTTAAACACCAGCAGCCATTAATAGCTTGACCTCATTGTTTCTTCCACAGTGAATACCTAAAGAAGCAATGTCTGAAGGACACCGAAAATGAAAAAAGTTTAAGTACATCAAGGTTGCTGATGACAAGATCCAGTGCTTTCAAGCCATGAGAAAAAATGAGAATGTATACATGCCTAGTTCTCAGAGCTACACGGCTCACCATATTTCCTCCCTTCAGTTGAAACAAAGAAATCCCAATCATTTCAAAGCCTGTTAATAAGACAAGAAAATAATCCCCAGTGAACGTCAAATAAAAAGGGAAAAAAAACCCTCTCTGATAATTTGTTAGGATTCACATGTTTGCTTCAAGAGGCCGTAACTCTGGATTTATTTAAGCCCTATGAAAAGTAGTTCTTACATATGAAGACAATGACACTGTGGTGATAATAATTTTTTTTTTATTACGTATCAAACTATTTTGAGATCATATAAAAAATGTGACTGTGTAATAAATAGCACCATTCTCATGGGAGTATTTGTATGTACATTCATATCCATATGTGCAATAATGTAAACCTTAAAGAAACTACTAAAACATCATTGCTATTTTCAGGTCTTCACCAGCCAAGTTTCTAAGTAAAACTCTGGAAGAACCAATTCTTTAGCACAAAGACTACACAGAATTTGCCTTAATACAAATACAGTTGACAATGAACAGATGTAAACTTTATGTCAGAAGGCTGTAACACAAGCACACAGGTTTTGCCAGATGTATAACATTCATTTTATATTATCCATCTACACAGATACGTATGTGCGTACACCATATGTTATAAAATTTGCAGATGCACACTGACTTCAAGGGAATTAGGAGCAAATCCACTTCTTACCTGCTTGAGATACCAAATCTTACCAGAGATTGAGAGAACATCAAACTCAAAACATTCTATTCTAAGTTTCCTGTTATGAAAGCAGAAGGTTAAAACTCCTGCAGATCACTTAAATTGCCCTAAAGTGTTATAAAACCTACAAGCCTTAAAAGGTCGTTTGCATTAATTGTGTCTAAAGTGCACTGCAATTAGCAGGAAGATCCATATCTCCTCCTGCGGTATCCTAGGAGCAGATTACACAAGTTAGAATAAACTCACCAAACACAGCTCAGCAGCAATAAATCAGGACAAATTTTGCTCTCAGTAAAGTCCATTGCCCCAGTAAAGTCCATTGTAATTAAGGACAGTCTATTCTCTGAAGTCAGTGGAGCTTTTCTCATGAATACCTTTTGGCACACGCTCAGCGCGCCTCGCCTCAAAACTGAAGCACATTTCTGATTTCAAAGAAGTTGCTCCCGCCTAAGTGGCACCGGGTGAAGGTGGCGTTTGCGAAGCAGAGCCACTAATAACAACTCCCCACCATACTTGGTCAAGTTCTTCCATGTTATCAATATTTTTTGTGCCTCCTTTCTTAAGAGATCTTGCTAATTATAACTGGCATTTGGATGCTGACTGTAACTGCGACCCTACCAGCACTTTTTCGCCTTGAACGTGGCAAATTCAACTCCTTTTGAAATTGCTCTAATACTCTCACTACAGTTTCGTTATTATGCACATAGCACCACTAAAATTAACAGGTATTTATGAGATAAAGTGCAACCTATTCTTGTTTAGGATGGCAAAAAATAACTCATGTTCAGTGGAGTAAGAGAGTTAATATTAAAAAAAAGAATTTGAGGTAAAAACGTGAACCCTTTAAGACCTTTTTGGTCACAAACTCTGCTGCGAGGAGCATATCAGTGCACCTGGGCACAGTGAGGGCACACTCGGAGCCAGACATTTGGGTTGCTTTGGAGTGAAGGGAGATGAAGAAGAGAGGAAGGAAAGAAGACATGGAAGGAAGGAAGGCTCCAAATTCAGACTTTTAATTTCAGTGTAAAACACGCAGCATATGCTCAGGCTGGCAGAAAAGCCTGTCTGTGGCCACCGAAGCAGACTGCAGCGCGGTACCAGGGGGAGCACGATGCCAAGTCCTGCTGCCACTGCCAGGCCCTGAAAGGTCCCCATTAGACACCGCGTACAGCCCCCACACCAAGGTGGAGGGTTTTCAGAGACACCAGCCATGTGGGGGTGCAGGCAAGGGCTTAGCCCCCGAAAGCAAGCTGCTCCCACAGACTGCCATAAACATTTTTGGTTTAAAAAGCCAAGCACACTGCCCTGATGGCAGTGATCCTTATCAGCTGAATTCCCTTCCTACTATCAGACTGGTGAGGAGATCAGAGTGAGATCTGTGGTAATTAAAAATGAGACCACATTAGTTAAGCACATTCAAATTGCAATGGAGCGATTCGGAGGCCTGGATTTCCCTGTCTGCCACCCCCCTCAGCGCAATGCTCCCTGCCTCCATGTAAGTACCCCACCTCCAAAACGGTACTGGGAAGATGCCTGAAGGGGACACCTTAAACGTGAAGCAGAGGAGAGCCACACAGAGTAGCTTTAGGAGTAATAAATATTGCCTTTTTCCTAGCCAAGATACTTTTAATGTGTCTCTTTGCAGGATCCCTTGCAGCTGTGATGTGCTGGTGTCAAAAATATGACTCGTCTCTGAACAAACGCAAGCAGGAGAGCAGTGGCCGAGCTGCCTGGCATACCCATCCATGGCCTGTTCAGAGGCAGCATTGAGGTCCCACACTGCACCCAACGACAAAACGCAGGCTGATGCCCTGATGTGGGGTCTGAAAGCAGCAGTGGCCACAGCCTCACAGGGCAAGCAGATGAGGGAAAAAGAGAGGGGAGTGAAATACGGAAAGGGGCATGTTGTCCCAGTGCATTGCAAACCAGCCACTGTGCTGCACAGCTTCTCCTGCACCTTCCCTCCCACATGTGGGGTCACTGCAGAGCTGGACCTCCTACAGTATCACAAATACCCATCACGGGAGGTTCCTTCTTTCTTCCTACCTCCCACCTGGATGTTAAAGATGCTGTGGGAAGGCTGGCAGGAGGGGAAGGTGGTCTCATCACTCTGCTCTGTGCTCAGGGCAAGATAAAGTTAAAAAAAAACACCTTCATCTAATACCCTGGTCATAGAGCAGTCAAAAGATGACAGTCCTTTCTACGCTGAACTCCATGACTAATTCTCAGGGGACCCTGTCTTCTCTGCAGGTAAACTTTGCCCATTAAGTTTTTGAAGACCCAAAAAGGATAAATCCTGGCATGTTTCAGAGGCTACAGCCATTTCAGGGAATGCTGGCAGTTACTCTCAGCGGGTCACAGTCAGCTGCGCTCTGCAGGTCGGCGTGCACTTCAAAATGCAGCAGAGCACAGAGATACCCAACCTAGTTTTAAATGGGTTCATTCGAATGAAAAGCAGTAAAACACAACATCCTGAAAATGAGCACATCTCAAGACAGCGACTGAGCTCCAGTGCCACAGTTAGATTGCTCCAGATATGTGAAGCACCTGAGCTAATACATTTTTAGCAATCTCAAGTGTCTTTCCACTCCACTGGAGACCACAGTCTAGACGTATTTACAGAGATGATTGGAGACATTTAACATATTGTTACACCGTCTTTTGAATTCCTAGTTCAGGGACAATTTAAAGAGAATGACTGCTGAGCATTTGGAAGTGGGAGAGATTGGTGCAGTATTCTCCGGATCCAAAATTAATGACAGCCTGCAAGTCAATTCTGTTTTCAAAGAGCAGTAAAGATCAATAGCAGATATTCTCAAGCAGCAGGCATTTCTGAATAGATGAAAACAACTGCAAACAGTACATCATGAAGTCAGCGGCAGTGGCAGATGTGTTCCGAAAAAATCCATGTTATCACCCAGATTGCTCCATATCCAGTGCCCTAACTGCCACCAAGGATCACTGAGGGCTCTGCCAACCTCAAGAAGGCAAAAAAGCCCCAAGAGCTCATGCCGCTATACATGAAACCCTTTTTTAAGAGCAGAGACATAGTTGGCTCAGCTATATCTCAGGACAAGTAGACACCAACCAAAACTTCTGAAAATAACAGATCTCCAAAGCTGGAAATCATCCTGTCTGTGGTGATTGCACTGTGGTCCCCAGCTCTGCAGCTTGAAGGACTGAAAGAGATACCTAAGGGAGTCTAGGACTCTACCAAATATCAGGATGAGCCCCAGCGTCAGGATGCTCCGGTGTAGGGTAGGATCTACAAGATGTAGCAGAACCTGAATAAGTTTGTAGAATGAGCAGAAAGACTCATCGCAAAGGATATGCCATACTTAGAGTATTTCTTGATAACCCCCGGGATAAAATAACTCTAGACCTATAAGAAAAGGAAGACATCCCATGGAGTCGTTAATTACTCAGTGAGACGTGTATGCAACCCCTGGCCAAGGCTGTAGCACAAATCTCACTGTACATGGTCACTGAGATCATGCATTGTCGCAGCCCCAATACTGAACCTTTCATTTTCTTGAGGGTATAGCAACTTGTGCTTTTAGTATAAGACATCTTCGGTCCAGCTCCTGTGTTGTCAGATGAGACAGAAGCCACCAGCTCAGAGAACACTACGTCAGTAGGAGGTCTCTTAGTTGTCAACATTTTCAGTTCAACCCATCATCAACAACAGACTTCTGAAGAGCTGAAGGGCACATAATTTTCAAAAGCTGCCTCTCCCAGAATATCCCACCCATCGAAGAAAGGACTGTCAGCCAAAGTCTATGCTGGTTCAAATATTTTGCAGTAAAAACCACCACATTAGCCAAGCTGAATGGGAGGGCTGTTCCCTACACATTCCTGCAGTGATTGACTGCTGTTGACAGATTCATGTTTTCAGCCTGAAAGATTGGTTGTTCTTAAAGAAAAAGGTGAAAGACTAAGAGATGAGAAACCTAAAATGACTTTTTGCCAGCAGAATATAGCCAGAAATCTCCTGAAGCCAGATAATCTACTGCAGACAGAAAAAAAAAGACAGAACTACATTAACACTGCTGCACTCCCAAGAGCCCAGAGAGATGAGATCTGAAGGGCTCAGTAAAAAAAGTCAAATATCCAATTGCTTCTCAAACCATCTGAATTGCCATGGGACTTAACAGCAACGCAACAAGGAGGAGAGGCATCAACTGAGATAAGTTTTCCAGTGTATTTAACAGAACCCAGTACTTCAGCGTATAATATCACAGCAATCTACTGGGCAAAGTTTCCCCCTTGTCTAGCAGGGGGCCAGATATGGAGAAGCCAGAGATTCGTCTATTGTTATAAAACAGTCGAATTTTCATTGGAACTGATTTAAGACCAGAAAGACACAAAAAAGAGGAGATGAAGAGGGAAGTGCACCATTTGTCTAAATCCATAGCACAAAGTCAAGGAGAGTGTAATGTTGCTGGATCTTAAACCATTTATCACAAGGTTTAAGAAGAAATAGTGTATATCAGAAAAACTGAGTTATACCTATGTACTCCAGAGCACACAAAAGGGGTTGTGCAGCAGAAGGAATAACACCATCTACTCCTTTATAGTGCAGACAGCAAAAAGTAACAGGCTTGAAGTACAACAAGGGAGATTCAGTGGCAGAAAAAGCTGTAACAGGAGGGAAAATGAATAGAACAAAATAGATGAGCAAACATCTAGGGAGCTTGTGGGCTCTTCATCACCGGAGGTCCCTGAAAACAGTCCAGCCAAACATCAGCCACGAATGACAAAGTCATTGCCACTATAGCTATTTGGGCTCGGGAATGAATTATGGGATCACCCGAGGTGCTTCCCAGCTCTATATTTCTGTAACTGAAAAACACATCCTAAGGATATACAGAGATTCCACATTTAAAACCTCAGAAACTAAACCCAAATACCAGGAATGACATAGGCAGCTGCTCAAATGATGCTTGCAAGTAGCCAGAAATCTTCCAGTGGTCAATACCGCTACAGAAAACATTTATGTGCCTTACACTGGAACATCTGCTGTAAAGAAATGAACAATAAACCTTTACAGGACAAGAGTCAGAAGTGAATAAAATCTCACCTCTCTTACACTAGACCTAAAAGGACATTGCCATTCTTCATCCCGCTTGTCAGATACAATAATTCATACCCCCCAGTACAAATTAATGAGAAAGTAAAGCACTGCTTGGATCTTTTGTGAAGAGCATTGCTAGAGCAAGGAAGTGTGATGGGAAAGAGCATTCAGCTTGGGAAGCTACAGAACACTGAGGGAACGGATCATATGTGTTTGCAGAGCAGCAGTTTGCTTATGTCCCCAGATGCAAAGAAGTATTTTAACATTAAAAAAACCACGCAGGGCCAAGCGATATGAGAACATTCCAAGTTGTTAAAAATAAATACATAAATAAATAAAATGCAAAAGCTTCATCACGAAAATAACTCAGGCAAATAAGACATTTACCATTACTTATGCATCCATCTTATTAATAAGCCAAATAATGCAGGCAATGAAAATGTGGATCCTATGCAAATATAATCTGTCCATTCACGGTCACCATTTTGGCCAATAGAGCTATAAATGAACTGGAGAGCTGCAGAACTTAAGAGTAAGGCAGCTCAGGACAAGCAACCACATCTCTTCAAGGGGTGTTGTAATAGATGTGGCTTGTCTGTAAATCAGCATACAAGGGTACCTGTAGCAGATACTGAGTTATACAACCACACTGCAAAGACAATTCCTGCTCCACAGCTCCAAGAAACATGAAGAAGGATTGGAGGGGAAGGACTAACTCAGGGACACTCAGGACATCAGTGACAGAGCTAAGAAGCCACAAAAGGGTAAATAGCACAAGCAGCTAGTAATGGTCTGTAAAATGAAAAGTGCCGACATACTGCATTCCTTCCCTTTCACCGGGTCGGGTAGTCCAGAGCACTCCACCGACGGATTTGGGACAGCCACCCTCCATCTGGAGCCACTGCTGTCGCATTCTGTGTACTCGAAGTGGTAATCTGTCTGCAAGCAATTACAAAGAGTTTCAGTTTCATCATAACATTTGCATATTAAGCTCATTAATCAAGACTGGGATTAGCAAACTCAGTTATAATTAAAACAGAAAGGAAGTAGCTGGCATGGAACATACTGTGCAGCAGTCTCACTGCTTTGATGATCACCGTGTATCATCACAGAGCAAGCACAAAGCACATCGGATGCTGTGCAGCACAAATGTTAAGGCAGAGGGTGGGATTTGCAAAAGCACTTGAGAGACAGGACACAGATTCCACTAGAATTTTTCTCCCAGTCTCTTAGAGCAGGATTGATCCCAAACTTCTGGCCAGTGTGGTATCTGATCTACAGCAGCCAACCAGGCTTCCTCTTTGGTCAGTGGAGCAAGCCATACCCAGAGCAGAAGTCATCCCATCATCATCTGCTTTGCCCGTGATGGTAATTGCTGAGTGATGTCTGCCTGTCCTTATCTCCACCCATGAGCCCTTGGTTATATTTTCTCTCCCCTGTCCAGCTGAGGAGGGGGAATGATAGAGTAGCTTTGGTGGGTACCTACCATCCAGCCAGGGTCAACCCACCACAGTAGTCTAAGTGAAAAGTGGTAAGAAACCTCCTAGGGTTAGCTAGGAAAGAATATTAGCTATTTATCTTATTAATGATATTCACTCAGATCCTAGATACAATCTAAACTCACATCTAGTTACATTTTTAGTTTTGTCTTTGTAGCTTTGTTTCCAAATTCATAGCCCAGAATTTTACTATTAAAATAAACCTCAGCAACATCTCATTCTTGAATTGGTTTGGTATAAAGAGAGAGTTTGGGTGAAGTTGGCAGAACTGGTGCATACCTTTCTTCAGAGGGAACAGACCTATATTAGAATGACACATACTGGCAAGCTCCATGAGATGTCTCAACACGGGCAAGGCCACCTCCAGCTCCCTTTGCAGTCAGTAGAGGGAAAGCGTTGGCCACATGCCCATTTTAGACACCTGTTGCAGAGGGGACAAGGAGACAGCACACATCCTAGAAACTCCTCTTTTTTTCCACTGGCTACAGAGGGAGACCAGCCACTTGGTTTGGATGGAGACTTGTCCATTTCCTCAGAGGAACCCCACCTCTGACACTGCACGTCCCTGCGTGGCCCATAAAAATAACACACAAAATCACAGGGCTGAGGAAAACAGGATCAGAGCTTTACCCACAGGCTGGAGGTTTACACCTCCTGGTTTACACACCTGGTGTGGTGGATCCATAAAATTTGTTTGTTCCTTTCAATTTAGATGGCTTCTCCTGGCAGGACTGGCCATGAACCAAAGAGGGGGAAGGCAATGGTCATGTCTGCGGCCCAAGGCACAATCAGAAGAGCTTCCTAGCTGGCCTAGCTCACTCTCACTACAGTGAAACCCACCCACAAGGCAGCGTAAATTGGGCTTCCTAAAGATCTGTGCCACCACCATTGCAGACATCAGCCCCTAAGCTATGTTCTCCTAGGAGAAGGTACTCTGTGCACACAAGGATTATTGTGGGGGCAATCTTTTCCTGCTCCTTCTATGAGCCCTTGTGGTGCTGACATCCCACATGATGGAGCAGAACAGGGGGAATCAGGTGGATAAGGGTCGGTCCATGCTGGCTCTAGTATAGATTAGTTAATCCCTGCAAATATTCATCTGACTCACAAGAAGTCTTGCAGTTCTCCTCATTTACTTGCAGAAAACCAAACAATACTGAGTTCAACACTTTTCCTACTGTTACCATAGTTCTCCAGAGATATTCAAATGTTAATAACGTTCTACCTAAACATCATTAAAGCCTTTGGTATTTTGCATCAAAGTGCAAATAATATTCTGATTTCTCTGGAATTAATATTTTCATGGTTCAATAAATGTCTTTGTGGCTCAGCCTATGGTTTAGGAACCTAACTAACAGCACAGCAGAAAGGAAAACTATTGGTCTCAAAAATAAATCAAAGCATAAGAAGATACTATCAAACCCAGAGCTACACATGAAATATGATATACTACACTCTCAACTCTATGAATATACTCAATTAAAATATGCATTTTCCCCCTTTCATCTCATTATACAATCTTCAAGGAACAGAAAATAACCAGTCCTTAATCATCTTGGTATGAAATCTGCCTATGAGGCAACCAGAATATATAAATAACATATCTGTAATAGATCCATCTCATAGTTCATATCACATAAAAAAATATTATCTATTAAATTAAATATGCAAGACTGGAGTGAAGCAAATAAAAGGATATTGAAACCCTCTGAACCTGACTTATGTTCAGATCTCTTTTCTGTTTCATATCAGGTCAAAAAAAAACAGAGAGAGCAATTTGGTGTCAACAATCCAGGTTGCTCTCATAGCCACCTTCTCAAAATGCAGTTCAGGGACATTTAGCCAGCAATCCCTCTGCAGCCAAGAAGGAGCCAGAGGGCGTCTCAGAAGTGGTGCAGCTGGGAGGGACACACCATGCACCGCAGAAACATCCCGTCTAATGGTGTCTGACTGTCAACTATCACCAGAGATTCAAAACTCAGGACAGTAACTAAAATTATAAAGAAAAAAGGGTTTCTGCTCGCCTTCCAAATTCAGGCAGGAGAGTCAGGTGTCCATCTCTCCTCTACCATCCCTCCATGGAAATCTCTCCAGCTTTAACCAGACAGGTGAGGTTTCCAGGGGAGATGGACCCAACAGATGTCCCTCCCTCTGACCACCCCATCCCTGTGTGCAGCTAGCTGTGTCCACCAAGCTGTGTCCACCAAGGAGTCTCAAGACTCACTAGGAAGGCTGTACAGCAGAACTAAGTTCTTACATGATTTCTTTCCATTACTTGTTCCTCTGCTGTGATCAGTTCCCTTACGGAAGAGGGGGATTTTTTTTGTGTTTTGTTTTGTTTTCTGTCTGACTTTTGACTCAACTTTATGTCTGAAAACCACTCCACAGACTTGTTTGTTCCTCTGGTAATTGACTGTAATGAAGACTCTGCAAATTAATTTCTGCTTTTGGTCGCACACACATAGCTCCAAAACCTCTTCCAGGTCCCATCACTACCTTCTTCTCCCCTATACTATAGCTTTACGAGAAACGACCACTGAGGTTCCAGTTGTATCACTCTTTTAAAACCAGAATATATCTGTGCTGCATCACAGGCATAACAGCAGCTCACAGCTTTGGCTGCACCACTGGGCGGCTTTAAATTAACCAGCTTGGCTACTCATAGCGAGTGAACCTAACTGCATGGAGCTCTGGTTCAGCTAAATGATCCAGCATCTCAAGATAATTTAGCAGCCATGGTGATGCTGTCCCCAGCACCTGACGTAGATCAGGCCTCTCCCTACAAGCTGGAAGCACGTCTTGGCTGTACCACCAACGTTCTCAGAGCACACGTGATGTATGCAAGCACTGAAATCACCCATTAACGCTGGCTTACCGGGCTCAGCGCTCCTAATCTGCCTCAGCAATTTGAACTTCCAAATATAGCAGGCTGACAGAGGAGCCTCCTCAATACCATGGGGCGCTTACAACACCTTTACATCTCACTGAAAGATGCTGTTCTATTATGCTGGGATTTCTTCTCCTCCCTGATGGAGAAATTTCTTCACCCACCAGTTCTCTGAAATTAATTTCATGGCAAACCCATTGCCAGATGTTATCTGTTTCCAGCTATTACTCTGCTTTTGCTTTCAATGTTTTTTCCCCACTATCATCCAGACATATAGTATCTTTGAATTTGGCCATGGGCCTGTTTTAATTTTAACTGTAATTCTGACTCTGTTTTATTACTTTTCTGGGCTTGGCCTTAATGTTCGAAACATGTCCCTCCCCCAGTTCAGCTGTTATTTCCTATAATATTTCCTATTGCTCATAATTCCTAGGCTTTGTCAAAACCATTTTGAATTTCAGACTCAAAGAGTAGGTTTCCATAAGAAAATGTCTCTCAGGAAAAAATAAGCAACACCCCATATAGGGTTAAGCTTAAAAAAAACCAATTTTCTAAATGAAAAATTGATGCTGTTCCGAGAAGATGCTCAGAATCAATGTGTAGTTCTCAGCATTAAATTGCAAATGAAAGGTTAATAGTAACCTGGAAAATGCCACCAAAAATAGGCAAGTGCATTTGTTTTACTTTATGTTGAATTTTGCCTTATTGTTCTTGGGGAATTAGTGAAATCACATCTGCACTACCATGTAGAGCTGTTGGAAGAAACTCTCTGACACATGTACGCTCTCTTTGAAGGACACCGTGTACAAAAAAGATGCCCTCAAGCGTGCACATGACGTCAGAGAGATGGTGCACTGCTCACAGCTCTGCCAAGGGGAGAAAAAAATGACAGGATTTGGCTAATGTCCTGTGTTCAAAAAGCATCAATATGGGATCAATGGTGTGGGCCTACCACCCTTGCAAGCGCCCTGTGCAAAACTCCAGCAGACATCTCCTGGCTCTGTGGAGGCACCCGCACCTCCTGCTCTGCAGCCCACCATGAGCTGACTGAGCACCACTTCAGCGAGGCATATCCCCCCAGTGTGGCTTCCAACTCCACTGCTCCTCTTCTCATACAATCCTTGGCTTGACTTTAAGTGGCAATGAGTGCTCCTCTGTGCCCAGGTCCCCAGACCCAGTGCATGTAGTGTTAGATGTCTCCGGTGAATACCTTTACATCTGAGCTCGTCATCTCACAGCCCTTTACAAAGGTTGACAGACACAGGCATTTCCAGGGCACACCTCGTCTTGTCTTAAAGTAAATGCCTATTTCAGGGCACTTCTGAAACTCTAGAAGTATCAGTTTCTTCTCCATTGACTGAAGAGCTTTCTCCCAGACAACCCCCTGTAGAACTGAGCTTTCTCCATGACAGAGAGCAACACCCACTTCAATGCCTTTCCTATTGTTCTGCACCAATCTTTTCATTCTCTCCTTTCACCTAGAGGAGAGATGCCCTGTGGCCCTTCCCATTTAACTCAAACTGAAGGGCAGAGAGGGCACAAGCCCTTACAACCAGTTCCCAATGCACTGAGCACTCGATCTGGGCAGAAAACAATGGATGAAGCCCAGGAGCAATAAACATTTACCATATCTGTTATGAAATATAATAGCAAGAGTGTCTTCCAATTTAACAGCTTGCTCTGCTCATGTTGTTTTCCAACCACAGACGTTGCTGAGCCAAAAAAAAAAAGAAAAAAGCTTCTACCCTACCTGCCACAATATTACTGAACAAGAACTCTCAAGAGGTTTGTCACTTATTCCTTCCCTGAACTTGAACTGCTTGTTCCACTGATACTTTTGCTTAACCCGATTAACTGCACACAATGCTATTAAAAGATATTGTTTGCCAAAAGGGGCATCCATAATCTTTACAGACCTATGTGCTATCTATATTTACATGTGCAACAGGGATTAGCTGTGTATTTATTATAAAAAGGACCCCCACACAAATAAAAGCCTCTCCAAGGAAAGAATGAATACAGGAGGAGATAAGAAGGAAGTCCAACACCACTGAGCACTCTTGTGATTTCCCCAGACTCATCACAGTGAAAAGGAGACAATGCTTTCACTTCCCTGGTACATCGAGATGTGATATCCCAAAAGCAGATGTAGAAACACAGCAGTCCCTCTGCGTGGCTGCGTTTCCCGATGCCTGGTCTCTGCAGCATTAGCACACTCAGGGACTATGGTTTCGACACTTTGACACTGCTCCAGTACTTTCAAGGGCTGCCTATCAGTCACTTCTCCTAATTCAGGCTTTGAAAGAGGAGACTCAAGTTCCCATTTCTTATTAGTTTTGGGCTTCTAGCCCATCCTCCTCTTTTAGTGCACTCACTCTTTCTAATTATATCCTCTGGCCCCAGTAAATATTCCTGCTTCCCCTCTGTGCTCCTATCATCCCCAGCCCCTGAGCGAGCAGCACACCCATCCATCAGCAGGGCTCTGTCACATCACTCGGTCAGATCTAATGCCCAGCTCTATGTTTCTCCTGAACGTGAACACATTCCTCTTTAATCTCCTTTGAAACTACTTATATTAGTGCTTTTCAGCTGAAAACTTGAGCCAGGCCTTCAATTACTTCCATCCTTATTCCTAAATCCCCAAATTCCTAAAGACATTCATGTGTATTCTGTCACATTTCTCTTTCCGGAATCCTAATTCATTTGCGGCTTTTTTGGCAGTGAGAAACCCAGCCCTAATTGCGTTACTTAGAACCCCACAAGGCAGCTGCATATATTCAGACTTTCTGAAAAATCAGGCTATTTTCATCCTGAGCCTAATTCATGCACCAGGTTTCAACCACCAGAAGCTGAGGTTGAAACACTGCCAAAGCCATCTGCAAATTAAAGATGAACTGAAGAGGTTTACTGAATGAAAGCCAAAATTCAGCAAAAATATATCATCAATATTTGTAAGGAGTCAGAATAAATCACAATTTAGGTAAGTTTTTATATAACCTGTTGAAACATAATTCCCAGGATTCTAGCCCAAATGTGTTAAAATAAATGTCTGGTCCTAGGCCAGTGAGCAGAGTGACCTGCAGTGGACAGATCTCTGCAGAACAACAGGGTAAGTTCAGAGAACCATGAGCAGCTCCATCAGCAGGAGAAGGACGGAGACAACCCTTGTCAGTGTTTAGAAACAAACTGCTGATAGAAGAGTGTTTGGATGAATATTGTGTCCCAGTGGAAATGAGAAAGGTACTGAGATCTCATACTAACCAGGTCAAAGGACTTCATTTGCCCTTGGTGAGCACACTGCAGCATGGGATGATGGTCGGCAGAGAGAGGAGCTGTTCCCAGCGCATCTCAGACATCCAGGGCACGTGAACTGTACTCGTTTCTCCCTCTGGAGCTGGAGCTGCTAGGTAGTCTAGCTTTGACACATGTGTTTCCATGCAATCATCTGAAGTTAGGTGGGACAAGTCCTTTCCTGTGTACCCCTTCACCCAGCTGTGACACTCCGGGCTGCCATTTCAATTCTGAATGCATTGGCGCAGCCTCTGAACAGCTCCCAGTCCAAGACGCGCTCACCTTTTACCTGAGCCTCCCAGAGATGCTTGTCATAGAAATAATGTGTTATTACTATATGTCATGGTTTCAGCTGGGATAGAGTTGAATTTCTTACTAGCAGCTGGTACAGTGCTATGTTTTGGATTGAGATGGGAATGGTGTTGACAGTGCACTGATGGTTTTGGTTGTTGTTAAGCAGTCAAGGCCTCTTCTGCTCCTCACACCGCCCCGCCAGCGAGCAGGCTGGGGGTACACAAGAAGCTGGGAGGAGGCACAGCCGGGACAGCTGACCCCAACTGACCAAAAGGGTATTCCATACCGTGTGATATCACGCTCAGTGTATAAAGCTGGGGGAAGAAGGAGGAAGTTGGGGATGTTCAGAGTGATGTTGTTTGTCTTCCCAAGTAACCATTACGTGTGATGGAGCCCTGCTTTCCTGGAGATGGCTGAACACTGCCTGCCCATGGGAAGCAGTGAATTAATTCCTTGTTTTGCTTTGATTGCCTGTGCGGCTTTTGCTTTACTTATTAAACTGTCTTTATCTCAACCCACAAGTTTTCTCACTTTTACTCTCCTGATTCGCTCCCCCATCCCACCAGGGGGGAGTGCGTGGTACTTGGTTGCCAGCTGGGGTTAAAGCACAACACTATGGCAGAGCTTTAAAGTAAGAGATACCAGGGCTGGAAGGGCACTTCAGCAGCCCCTTAGTCCATTTTCTTGTCCCCCATACCTAAACCATTCCTGACAGAAGTTTGTCTAACCTCTTAGAAAACCCCCAGTGATGGATGTTCTGTAGCTGCCCAAGGTAAAGCTCATAGTTTTATCAGCTAGATAAAATGATGCTGATGTGCACAGACCATTCATCAGGCAGCTAATGGAGCAGTTATCATCATCAAGGAAGCTGAGCACAAGAGCTAGGAGAAATACGTGGGGGTGAAGGCTTTATTTGTTGAAAAGCGCAGCCCATTTCAACACATAAATAGATTCAGAGAGCAGGCTGGCACCAAAGGCTGGCTGTCTCCTTCCAAGAAAATGCATTTACTAACATTTACTATACATTTACTACATGGTTTGTTAAGGACAGTGCATTCCCATGTAACACAACATCACCTGCATGAAACTTCAGGGCTGCGCTCTGAGCAGTGTCTTCTCCCGGCCTTCAGCCACCCTCACTCTGGCTGAAATCAGTGGAGATTTCACCAGTCTCACTGCGCACCGGACAGGGTCAGACACAATCATCTTTCAGCAGAGGCAGTGCGCTTTTTCTCTCTGACATTTCTTCAGCCTTTGCCAAATCGCTTTCAGCAGCAGTCCAGTAATGACCAGGAGAGTTTTTATTATCGTTATCTTATTTATCCTTTCAGTGACCATTTTCAGTCTGAAAAGGTCAGGTCAGCCAGCAGCCCTTTGTCTGTGAGAAATTTATTTTTCTTTTAAATAAAACTTCACAAACAAGCTATGCGCAGCCCTAGCCCAGCCATCTTTGAAAGTGTCCAGCATTATTTATTTTTGCAACATACAGAGACAAGTAGTCTTCAGTAAAACAGTGGCTCTTTCATTCAGGGCCTCATCTGTTACTCAGCCAAGTCAATAAAAGATAACCATTGACTTCAAAGGGTAACAGGATGAGCCACAGTCAACCAGCTCATGTACTCAGCACCCTAAGTATTAAATGATGGGCAATCGGCATTGATATCCTTGCAAGTAAAACTCTAGAGAAAGCAAAGACTTTTCTACTTTTTAAGATCATCCCATTGAATTTTATGGGTGGAGATACAAAATACAGAATTCTACGGGATGGTGCAAAATGGCCCTCAAAAAGATTACTTGCAGCCAGACAAACTATACGTGTGGAGGCATCTCCAATGATGGTTTAATATGTTAATAAGGGATATTGGGCAGTTTGCCTGCCCCAAACCACATTTTTCCTCTTCCCTTGTGTGAACACTACAGCTTAGAAGAACCTGATCCATCAGAAAGTCAGGTTTTTTCACTATATTTCAGCCAGAACAGCTCCCTGATCTGGTTCATCACATGCGGTGTGAGCGCTGCTGTTGACACAGAGGAGAAAGTGGCAACGGGTGGCCAAGGTGGAAAGATGGAGAGAGGAAGAAGAGCAGGGAACAGGACTGACCCAGTGGCTGTGCAGACTTAGACTGGGTTGAACTGAAGGTGAAATTGTGCCTTGATCCTGATATCTCCCCTCCCAGCTTTCACAGCTATGTTAATCAAGGGATTGGGTCCCTCTCAGGCACCACAGAACAATTTAATGAATATGGAAATTAAAACAGTCTCTAGGGATACACATCTCCACAGCCACTCAACAGAATTTCCAAATGGTTCATAGCAACAAAACCTTACAAATCTTCACCAAAGAGAGATGTTTTAATGCCAAACAGGCCATAAAAAAAAAGAAAGTTAAAGAATAAACTTTGTGTTTTAACTGTATCTTTGGTGAAACGCTGATTCCTGTTTTAATACTTTCCCCCCACCCCACTTTATATAAAGCAACTTGCAGGAAACCCATCAGCAAGAAATTCAAACATGACGATACACGCTAGCATGTATGTGAAGTCCTAAAATACTTTTTCCCTAAAGGAGAAAGTAGGAGTTAAACCCTCTCATCTTGCTTCATTGCCTCCCCATAGCTTGACTTGGGTAATCTGGAGATGCAGGAGTGAGGGATGTAGACACGTCAGATCAAGCTCGTGAGATAGAAATAGTAAATGGCACCTTGTAAAAATGGGAGGAGATCTCAAATTCCTCAGCAAAAAGGAGGATTAGGGCTCTTTTATACTGCATAGGCAGGTTAGTTTGGACCAGAGGCACAAGTCCTCCTCCTTGGTCAACTGCTGGCTTGCTGTGGTGTCTCAGTGAAGTCTTCACTCACCTACCCCATAATCTCATCTTGCATACCTGGAGGTGATACACTTCTCTGCAGATTATTTTGGGAACCAGACCATTTTTTAGTGTCTTACCTAAAGTCAAATTATGAGACAAGTCAGGAGTGGAATCCAGAAGCTGAGTGCTGGAGCATGTCCAGAGAAGGGCAACAAAGCTGGTGAGAAATCTAGAGCACAAGTCTTATGAGGAGCAGCTGAGGGAACAGGGGTTGTTTAGCCTGGAGAAAAGGAGGCTGAGGGGAGACCTTATCACTCTCTGCAACTACCTGAAAGGAGGGTGTAGTGAGGTGGGGGTCGGTCTCTTCTCCCACATAACAAGCAACAGGACAAGAGGAAACAGGCTTAAGTTGTGCCAGGGGAGGTTTATTGGATATTAGGAAAAACTTCTTCACCAAAAAGGTTATCAAACATTGGAACAGGCTGCCCAGGGAAGTGGTGGAATCACCATCCCTGGAGGTATTTAAAAGACGGGTAGACGTGGTGCCGAGGGACATGGTTTAGTGGTGGACTTGGCAGTGTTAGGTTGATGGTTGAACTTGATGATCTTAAAGGTCCCTTGCAACCTAGATGACTCTATGATTCTATGAAAACAGCAGGTTACTAATCTGTCATGTGTCTCTGGTGGATCAGTCCACAAATTAGAGCCCCCAAAACACCCACCGAAAAGAGGGCATAAGATGTCAAATAGTATGGCACAGAAAGCAGCAGACATTTCCCCCTGTTTCTCCACCAACACATCCTTGTCATCATCGGGTCCTAGAAGTCTCCTCTCTAGGCTGAAGGGATACTCCCTGCAATCATTTGCTGTTGGGTTCCACTGCCCAGGACTATGAAAAACTGTGCTGGTTAATACCTTTGGGGTATGTTGGTTTTATAATAGGATGCCAGTCAAATAAGAGTAGTTCAAGGATCAGGAAAAACAATCCAAGACAGCTCTCAGGTGGGACCTGCTGACACAGGACTGGATTGAGGAGTTCTACCTTCTCATTAGAAAACTTTTTATAATATCCATCCCTGTATCTCCTACAATGTCACCAAACTTTTTAGTTGAAAGTTAACTGTCTTAAGGGTGACACATCTTTCTCAGGTCACAAATAAATTTAAATGATGGTATGAAACTGTCTGGCATGTGTCCAACAGCAAGGATAGAAGAGAAATGAGAAAGACATGTTCAATACTCAGAGCTTCCGCTGGGAGGAAAATCTGCTAGATGTGATCAATTAATTCATTGTAATAAAGAGCACTGTAACCTGCTATCGATCATTTTTGTCCCGTGCTTTGTATCAGATGGATTTCTAATATATGCACATGTCAGGGGACTGGAAGGAATATTACTCAGCGAGTCTTTCAATTGGCTTTTTTAACTACAAATCATGCAATCAGTTTGTTAACAAGCCGGGGACGTGTTAACAATCTGATGACATTTCATTTATGACTGTTGTCTAGGTAGGGCCTCCGAGGTGCACTAAACACAAACAAATAAAAAAGCAGTCACCTTTAACTAGTGTGTAGGCACGTACGCACCTGCATGTGCATTTTCATATGCTCACACAAAAACTCACACAAGGATAATTCTGTCATCATTTAACCCACAGGCTCCATCTCTCCTCGGCTGATAAAATTTGGTAGAGCCCCACTGTCTCCAGCAGAGCCACACTGATTTACACCCACGGAGACTCAGGCTTCTTGTTTATCTTTTAACAGAAGCACAAAAGGTCGTTAAAGGTAACACATGAAATTTGGTGTACCTCACTGCTGCTCCATGAGACCTGCCCGGATCGTGCTGCTAGAACTGCAACTTTTTGCTTCTGCTTTCAAACCCTTCCAGCAATGACAGCTAATTAGGTGCTGCACAATTAACTTTCGTCTTCCACCTGTGTGCGGGTGGTGACTAATTGCATTCACAGAACGAGTCAGAAAGCAATTCCAAGCACGCCAGTAAATCCCACCATGGACCAGCGTGAGGAGCCTCTGTAAGGAGCCACATAGGATGGGATTGACCTTGCCAGGACATGAACAGCAAGGACGACAGGGCAGGAGCTCGATGTCTTTCCCTGTCTTGGAATAAAAAAAAAAGGTCTGAGAAAGTGCTCCTTTCACAACGCAGCATGTCCCTGCAGTTGGGGCACTGGGCACAAACGCTGCTCCCTTCCAGGGTCCCATCATGGTTCCTCAGGGTCTATGGCACGGGCATGTCAATGCAACGCCCACAGGGCTCCAAAGGAGAGCGGTAGCTAATTCCTGCCTTCTCTGCTTGCTCACACCCACCAAAACCCCACGGCAAAGTCCGTGGCTGGATTTCCTCCCAGGATCCAACAAACCCATTTCCCTTATCCCTTCTCTCCCCAGATTCTTTTATGCTGTGCTACATACCACTGAAGTGCTGGTGCTCCGGGAGGAATATTAACATTAAATATAACTATAGGCATCACAACCAAAGCCATCTGTTCCTTTCTGTCGATTACAAATCTCTTCTCCTCGCCCTGCACTACCCCAGCCTCGTGCTTTCTGCTGAAGCCTGCCTCTGTGGCACCCCGACAAATATGCACATACACAAATTTCACTCCAATTACCCCTGCGCAGGGATTCAGATCAGCGTGACAAGGGATTACCAACAGCAAGGAAACAAATATCTGAGATCCTAAGGTCTGTGGAGCTGGATAGAAAATATCCTGGTGGGTATTGAGAGGGAAACACATCACGGGGGCAACGCAACTGCCCATTCATAGCACCCTGAGAGCTTCAGCACGGGCTTCACGTCAGCTACACGCAGATGAACCTGTGACTCCAGCAAGATAAAAATCACGCTTCAAGTGAAGCACATGCCGCTCTGAATTCAGGCGGTTGCCAGCAGAATGACGCCTTAACCTGGCCCGAGACAAACGTGGGTCTTTGGAGAGCTGAGAGGGATACAGGTGCCCCAGGAATACAGGGGGGCAGAAATATAACTCGGGACAAAGCCAAAAGGCATTCAGACCCATGTGGTAAATCAGGGGTGAAGGAAGCAAGGAACAAACAAAGGCTCTTCCCTTTCCTTTAACAACGGTGACCTCAAGCTCCAGCTAAAACAGCTGCAGTAATACTTCCCCACAAGCTCCACATAATCGCTTTTCCCCTTTTCATTATTTCTATTTCCTATTTCTATGCAAAAACTCTCACGGGAAAAGATCACGAAAGATTTGGACAGAGATAGTCTTCAGCAAGCGGAGCAGAAAAAACAATTTACACCCCTTTTCCTGGGGTGGTGACAATTCTCTTCCCTCTCTCTCGACACTGGAGATGCCGATGAGAATTTCCCTAGCCTCGTGTCCTTGCCAAGCCAGACCAGCAAAGAGCAGACACCAGGGTCCCCATCTTGTCCCTGTCCCTTTGGCCACCCCTCAGGATCGCTGGTCACGCCTGCGCGAGGCGGCCAAGCTGCTTGGATCTACCCCAGGCAGTATCAATAGTTCAGGAAAGCTGGTTTTTTCCCTCAGTTCCTCTTCAGGTAGCATGGAAAAATGGAGCCAAAACCCAGCAAACAAAAGTTCAATCAGTCGAGGCTCGAAATAGAAACAAGCCCGCGCTGACTGTCACAACAGAGCACAGAAAGAGTTGCCCGGGCTTGATTGCACGCAGAGCTAAAAGAGGCATCGTTCTTGTTCCTGGGGCTGCAGAATTTGCATACGACTCCCTCTGAGCTTATCAGGCATTTTCCCTGCGTAAGGAAGTAAATAAACGTTATTAATTCTGAGTCAAAAGCAGAAGAAACTCCTCGTTGAATAGGACTTTATAGAGCTGAAGGCTCAGGCTTGCAGCGCTGCTCCATGGTCACCAGCGACAGAGAGTCAGGCCCCGTGTCTTTGTCACGCAGCCAGGGAAGGAGTTGCAGCTAACACTAAAATGTACAGGAATCAGCCCCCTAAAAAAGGACCAAAATTCAAAGCGAGTCTGAAATTATAAGAACAGAGCAAGCTTACGCCTCTCCCCAAAACCGGAGCATCACCTGAGGCACGGGTGCGAGGAAAGACCGCAGTACATGCTTCAATCAGTCTCTATTAAGTAAAGGTTTTCTGAGCGTGCTGGAAGTTCAGCATCTGAGCTCTCGACCAGCTCGTGACACGCACATTGACATTCACCAAGCTTGCTGCAAATTCCTGTCCTGTCTGCACGGGCTCATCGCGTTCCCACGAACACGAATGTTACATACACATTGGAAAATGTAAAACTCTGAGGTAGTGGTTGCACCATGCCCAGATATTTGAAATGGGTGAGAACAGCTCTGCTGTCAATACCTGCTCTGTACTGCTCTTCTCAGCTTCCAGAACTGAGATCTGAAATTAAAACCTATGAAAAAAATCTTATAATTTAGTGTTCAGCTTACACCTGTTTGCTTATGACACAGAATATCAAAGCACACCTTGGGCGATCTGGCGTGCTTATCCTCATAGCACCTTCCTATGGAAGAGGAGTGGCGTTATCCCCAATTTAATTCTGCACAGGAGCTCAAGCCCAGGATATTTAGGTCCGTATTTAAGAGCCTTGCTCCTGTCCAGGCACCTATTGCCACAGCAGCTGGGCTCCTGACCAGCTTTGAGGCATGCCCCAAGCGCTGTCACAAAGCGGCGTGCAAGAAAATCAAATGCAGGTCTCCTGAGGGTCCAAAGACTGGATCAATCTCCTCCTTAATAGCATCCTAAATCTGTAGTGTTGATCCTGCCTGAGGGACTGGTGGAAGCGTGGAGGTGCTTTCACGGCAGGAGGAATTCTCCTCGCAGCAGCCCTCACCATGGCAGTCCCAACCAGCACCTCCGCCGAGCTCCAAGCAGCAGCAAAATAGGAACATTTGGCCCCATTTCTAGCATTCTGCAACGCTTCCCTGATAATCCATCTGTTTTCTTGCCAAGGAAAGCTCATCACATAAAACCAGGGGCACAGGCTTCTCCAGCCAATTAGGCAGATAGCGCTGCTAAACGTGCTTTTATTGAGCAAACAGGCTTCCCCCTTTGAAGGCAGCGGGCGCTGTTCAAAGGCACTTGGCATGTGGGCTGTTACGCCGGGCCACCGACATCATCCATCTTATGTCAGCCCGCGTGATGGAGCCAGCACAAGGTTAATGTGGTCTAGATGTAAAGAGAAAAAAAAAATAAAAATAAAACCCTGAAAGGCAACGCGCATATAAAGCAGCCGATTTCCAAATACTGTTACCTCTGCCTTTCTCGGGCTAACGTTGGCATGGGCTTCCACGGCATCTTCCCACCGCTGACCACAGCGCACTTTGCAAGCATTGACGTTTTAAGCAAGACTCAACATTTAAGGAGGGACAAGTCGAAATTAAGAGATGTCATACGGGCATGACATGTTTGTACCTTGCAGTGGGCAGCCAAATGCATTCTTAATTGGCTCTGAAAATCAGAATTAAGCGCAGGCATAGCGTGATTATGTTTCCATTTTTTTCTGCAAACTGTACCTATTTCAATAGTATCAAATCTGCCCCAAGCTGGGAGTCTGGAAGTTTGCTATCCTCATTTAAATGAGTCTAAATGTCTCACTTCACTGCCCAAGGAGAGAGGTAGGGCCTCCAGAGGATGGTACACGTCATCTCAGAGGAGTCTCTGCCACCTGAGGGTCTTTAAGATGAAACCACTGGGGTTGTCAAAGTCATTCACTCTGAAAGAAGGGAGGGGAGGAGGGAGGACTGAGTTGTGGGGTTTTCTCAGTTGAAAAGCAAAGGATATTTCATTTCGAAATATCAATTCAACAGGAGATGGCTTGCTTTCCAGCTAAACACATGCTGCATGCTTGTCAAAATGCACTAGAAAATATTCCTTTTAGTGTGGAAGACTTCAAACCCACCACCAAAACATTTTGTTCTAAGAAAACAACCACAAAACCAACCCAGTGGATACTTTCTCTCATTTCACTCATTTAAAATACTGCAGACTTAAAATTTTGTCAGGAATATAACCACAGCACAACCTGTATGGCAGTTCCACTTCCATGTGAGCTGGAGAGAATCCAGCCAAAGCTTTGCCGTATCCGATGGAGACACCATCAGCAGCAATTTGTCGTAACAGTCAATGCAGAGATAACCCCGATAAACATGACTTAAGGGTCTCCCGCAGCACTGAGGGAGACTCCAGGGATGGAGCAGCCCTGCCAAGTCAGCCAACGCCACTCCATGCCTTTTCGACCGGCTACCTTCCACGTGCCTTTCTCTGTGCAACATCCTATCCTATTTATTCACAATTTGTCACACACCAAACAACTGTCTGCCTAATGCCATAATTCAGTGTGTGTAATGAAATGTTGTAATTAGTCTGCTCATCTCGACTACAGCAAATCAATATAGAACTATGCACCGCCAGGCACAGAGATAGAGAAATAATTATGAATCCTCCACCACTGGCTGAGTATTTTGCACACATACACACAGGCATAGAACCGAATGCAGCAAATCTCAATTACAGCCTTTCTACCCGCCTGACACCTCAGGCAGGACTGGAAAATCCAACACAAGAGATGGCAAAGTCAGCGAAGCTCCTGGTTTTTTTTCTGCAGAAAAAATAGCTTTACATCCATGGGATTCATAAAGAGAAGGAATAAAGTGCTAAATCAAATCCTCCATTAGCAACCCCACACCCTCTAATTCACCATTGCCTCTGCGTTGGTCTCTTATGAAGATCTGTGACCATGCGAAGCCGTTTTGGCTTTGTAGGCTTTCACCTCCAGCCTCTACAAAAGCTTTCCAACACCACAGTTTAAAGGCTGAGACACTTTTTTTTAAAAATACATAAGCACAGGCAGAGAGCAAAAGTCATGTGCCAGCAGATTATCTCAACGGGAATGAGGTTGCTTCCCTTTCCAAAAAAAGTAATTCCCTCTCCTCTGTTGTTCTTTTGTATGAGAGATGCCCGAGTGAAGCAAACTGCTATGGCCAAGTTTCATATCCCAGGAAAACTGTTGTCTCTGATGGAACACCCTGATTAGCAGTGAACCACAGCTGCTCTGTCAGGAGCCATTACGATGAAGGATTACCAGCACAGGCCATCTGCCCCAGCTTGGGGGTTTGCTTTGCTTTTTTTTTTTTTTTTTTTTTTAACTGTGTGATGCTGCAGTAAATCACAACAAAATTAAACCCAGGAGTGACTGATCCCTTTGGGGCTGAGCTGCCCCCGGAGCACCGCTATCCCCACTCTGCCGGACAGGGAGATTAAAATAAAAACACAACCTGACCTGGTGATTTATGAACGATGATTCAGCGCAATATGAACTGCGCGGCCGACGTGTCCTCGTTGAAAAACATAAACAGTGTCAAACAGAAAGGAGGGCTAAATCAATAGCCATGATTTGGGCCGCATTAATTCCAAATCCCTTTCACTGTGCAGATACATTACCGTGATTCACGGAGACAGCCTCAAAGAAATAAGTGCCTCTGCGTTATTACGCAGCAAAATGTTAGGTTCTTGGGAGTCATCCCAGGCAGACAGATGATGGCATCAGTGATTTAATTGACCCTTATGGATAAAAACGCATATGAGGAATGGCAGGGCCATCGGCAAGCAGTGGCGCGTGCAGAAGTCAGGCCAGTGGAGAGCAAAGGAGGAGCTAAGATGTTTTCTCCATGCTGGCAGAGCAACACGGCTGTTTGCTTGGCATGAAAGCTGTGGTCAGGGAGCAGAGTCGCTGGGTTCAGGCATGGTAAGGTATGAGCATCCCCTGGGAACAGCCCTGTCCTGTCCATGGCAAGGGGCACGTCCTCCTCATGGAGACCATGGGGCCATGTGATAACAATGGTGGGTGATGGACACCCCGTAGAGTGGAGGAAGCTGTAATCCCAGGATTATCTTTGGCTTTAAAGCAGGAAAGGGCTTTGCAGAAGGTACCTGGTGAAGAGGCACGCCCTGACAGTGCCCATCATGGAGGTGCAACCAAAACCACCACTCCCGTGGGTTTGGGAGGTGCCTCACCAAACCTTACCATTGCAATGGAGTGGGAGATGTCTTCATGCCACTAACAGAAAAGACAGAGAAAATGTTCTTCGTTGCCTGAGGGTGGTGACAAGTGCACACTGGAGGATAACGGTGCACATCCTGACCCCCTCTTCTTCTCCCCCATTCACTGCGGCTATGCAACGAGACCCAGCACGCCATGGACAGACAGCCAATTCCCACCCTCATAATCCCCTGCCCACAAGCAATTTAGAAGCACCAGTGGCTTGGTCCTGCCCGTGGCGCCTTGGCTGTCAGGAGCCACACACCCACATGCCAGCTCCCACCGTAAGCGATCCCAAACGGAGAAACCCTCTGAAGAGCCAGGACGTAAATTTTGTGGACAGAGGTGGGTGTAACTGGACCATTAAATGCCATTGCCACATCCTGCACAGAGAACAAGCCTCGATATTTTGAAATAGTAACAACAGAGCTGACTAACAGCGGTTTGTACAGGGCCATTGCACTTACACATTCAGCATGGTTTTTAAGGAAGAAAAAATGGTGTGAATGATGCTAGCAGGCGCAAAATCGAGTTCTAATGATTTTTTTTCTCCTCCAACCACATACTACACAAATCAGAAGCTATGTCTTGTTAGATGATGGTAGACAGAAGCAGAAAGCAGTTTTTCGGTGTCTTCACCTATAGGAAACTCATCACTTAGCACAAGCTCCTACCTTCAGGTTAGCGGTGAGAAATCCACAGCATGTGAGGCACAGCCGACGGCCCAGCCGATTTAAGATATTTCCACTCACAGATGCTTCACCCACCCGGGTTCTGGGCTGTAGCTGTAACAGGGCTCCCACAGGGGTAACCCATCCAAAGACACCCCGTGTAGTGTGTTATCGTAGTTATCATAGAATCATAGAATGGTTTGAGTTGGAAGGGACCTTAAAGATCATGGAGTTCCAACCCCCCCTGCCATGGGCAGGGACACCTTCCGCTAGACCAGGTTGCTCAAAGCCCCATCCAACCTGGCCTGGAACACTTCACTTTTAGCAGCTGAACACCTAAATCTCTGCAACAAGCAGAGAGCAACATGCTTGCAAAAACCAGGCAAAACTGGTGTTGTGGGATGCGCCTCAGTGTAAGGAGGAGGATGGTTTGAAGGCTTGGAGGCAGACACACGTGGGGCTGGGGAAGGTGAGCCGTAAGGCTGTACACAGAGCTGAAGGGGAAGAAGTTGCCCACAGAGCTGTATTTGGGGTAACAAAAAGGACTACAGGGCTATACAAGCTCTCTAAGGGAAGGGTGCTCACACATTTGCTCATGCAATTGGGGTGTTTGCCATGTAATTACTTGTGTCTGGAGCTCATGGATTTAATACAGCCCTAACTGGGTGGCTCGGAGAGGAAAAGTTCTGATCTAATTGGGTAATCATAAAAGTACAAAGGTTTGCTAGTACTTGCATGCAAGCAAACTTTGTCCTTTTACCTCAAAGGATCTCACATATAATTCTTCCTGTTACAAATGGTCTCATTATTCAATATTGCAGTTCACATAATCATAATCCTTTCATCCCAAGAAAAAAAAAAGTGCCCTTTTATAAGCACATTCAGTCACATTTAACTAGCTTCCCCCTGAAGTCCTGATGAACCAGGGTGAATTCATGGAAATGAATGTAAGCCTAAAAATTACTTTTCGTGAGCAGAAATTTAGGCAAGAAAGAGAGAGGAGGCAGAGATTTATTGGCACATGAAACCCTACTAAAAGTCAGGGAATGCATAATAATTCTTAACCACTGGAGGTCAGGCGGGGGGGTAGGTGCAGGAAGATTAGGCAGGGGAGTCTGTGCTCCCTGTTTCAGAGAGAATCACATTTCCAGCAATTAAACAAATTAATTTTCCAAAGCAAAGACAGGGACGGGTCTAAACTAAGGTTATGATATATAAGGAAGATGTTAAAGAGAGCAGCTTTGGTGGTCTCTTCTTTAGGTGACTAATGTATTTTCCTTAGCAGAAAGCCATGAGTTTCTGAAGAAAACCCTCCTGGATAAGAGCGTGCTTTCATGAATACCCATGCACGTGAGAGAGAAAAGACTTGTCTTAGAAAGGACTAACTCCTCAGGCCAAACAAGCTTTAACACATGACTAAGGATCCTCTGAAGACTTATGCAGCCAGGAAAAAAAAAAAAAAAAAAGAAAACAAAAACAAAAACAAAAAAAAGGCTTTTGCAGGCCAATAGGCACCATGGCTGAGTTAGGTCTGCCTAACGCTTCATTAAGAGCTGTAGCCTCAGGCAATCATTTCCTATTAAATAGATTATATTCAGCCCAAACACAGCACATTTGTAAGCTTAATGCTAAGACGCTACACATGAAAAGGCAGAAAATAAATTGTTCTGGGAATGGAAGCAGGGGGGGAACTACAGGAAAAATCACCAGGTTTAAACTTAGGAGACAGTGTGCTTATTATTTACCAGAGACAATGATCACCCCTCAAAGAACATCTTCTTACTCCATAAATACATCCAGGATACACAGACCGTCTCCTGTCCACCTATCAAAACAGGGAATAAAGTGATGGCAGGGCTCGGAAAGATGCTCCCCCAGGGCTCTTGCTGCTGCCAAGATGCTCCAGAGCACAGCAGGGCAAGCTTCTTATCCAGGAGGACCTCATCTGGCCTTACATCACGGCAGAAGCTCTGGCTCAGGAAGGTCAGTACAGATAGACAGGAACTGTCTGGGAGTTTCTGAATGAAAAATTGCTGTTTGGAACAAAGATCAGTTCCCTGAGATAGTTTGTGGGAAATGACCACATTTTGGTCAACTTCTCAAACTGAACCATTTTAGAAAATTGGTATTGTCCTCATTAGTCATTTTATATATAGATTATCCACTTTTTCACTCAAATGATACCTTAACCCCCAAGTAAACAAACTCTTAATATCTCAAAGTTTTGTTTTTTCCAGATTTCTTTTTCACTTTTTAGTTAGAAAATTAAGCTCAACTTCCATAATGAATTGGAGACTGCTCCTTTTGAGCTTCCAGTGCTTTTGCGGAGCAGGGAAACAGACGACTCCACAGAAGTTCAGCATTTAACTGAGTCAGAAAAGGGCCACCATCCAAATCCACTAGGTCAGTAACAGTCTTTTTACCCAATTTCAAGCAGGACAACAAAAAATATCTCACTCAGGAACAAATCATACAATACACCAAACTCTCTTCACTTCCATGGTGTAAGAAAGCTGAACCCTTTAAAGAAGGGTGCCTGGGATTTGATCTACAGGTGCTCCTGCCAGTGGGATTCGGCAGCTCCATCAATTAGCAAGAAAAAAAGGTAGTATGATCCCTCAACAGACAAACAGGTTTGGGTAAAACCTGTGTTAGCTGTTTCTCAAGTGGCTGGAAGAGTCCTCTGCTTTGCTGGAGGAGCAGCTCATGCTTTGCTATTTTCTGTCTGATCACATTTGACACATTTCTGGAGTCCGAAGTAAGCCAAAGAGAGCAGAGCAAAAACGACAGCAGTACCCCCGCTCTGTGAACCTATAAATCTAGCGTGGACAAAAAAATTAAACGAGAGAAGGAAAAATCTCTTTTAAAAGGAAAGTTCTCCACACAGAAGAAATATTTTCAAAGTAGATCCGAAGAGGACAGACCACACAGCCCAGATTTCAGCTGGGCTTTTGACAGAGCTTGAACCACAAAGAAAAGCAGTGCAGATTACCCTGGAAAGGGTCAGCCATTGTCTGCCGATGGGGAAATCGGTAATTAATAGCTGCCTGTATCCGTCACTCTGGTGCTCTGTATCCCAGCAACCCGGAGCGGAGACAAAGGTTATGGCATCCCACCATCGGAGGGGCTTGTACCTACTGTGCCCACTCACACGCCCTGAGGATGTCGTTCTTTACGAGCCCCTTGGTTGGCATATATCGTTATTAATGTCAACAGGAGTTTATGTGAACATACAGGGACCAAGATGTAGCTGCAACAATTATCAGCTGTCAAGTGACAAGTATGGGAAAGGTTGTGCAACCATTTATAGCAACCCCCCCCCACGAGCATCCACAGAGAACCATCTTCACGTGCAAAAGGCAACGGGCTGGATCATCTGCAACTCTGTGCGATCCTGAGCGACCCCTGCACCCACCAGGAAGCCAGAAGCCCTGCCACGCCACAGCCTCCTTTCCTTCCCACCACCTCCAGCAACCTCCTTCCCACTGAAACATGGAGTGAAGACTTTGCATATGTGGCATTAGTAAGGGACAAACAGAATCATACCATTAATCATGCAACAGTTTAGGTTGGAAGGGACCTTAAAGATCATCTCGTTCCAACCCCCCTGCCCTGGGCAGGGACACCTCCCACCAGCCCAGGTTGCTCCAAGCCCCATCCAGCCCGGCCTTGAACACCTCCAGGGATGGGGCAGCCACAGCTTCTCTGGGCAACCTGGGCCAGGGGCTCACCACCCTCAGAATATGAGCCCCAAAAGATTATCATTACGGTGTCTGGGACAGGGGAGTCCACATGCCTGGAGGGCAAGAGAAAAGGGACCAGTGGGACCCATTTCTTCCCACCTCACCCCACAAGAAAGTTCCTGAGGCAGGAACCAGCTCCAAGGGGAATCACACAACTGGGGCAAGAGGGGTAAAGAGGATAGAGAAAGTTCCATCCCCATTCACCATTCCTGAAATGCCCTGGTGTAAAGGTTTAATAGCAACATGATCTTAATTGATTTCACGGTATTTTTATGCTATCCAAATTACAAAAATCTTCAGGTCTATCACCCACCCTGACTCCTTTCTCTAGCTGGGAATACACAGCATGACTAGACATATAAGGACAGACTGACGACAAGGTTTATTATAGCCTGGAACTGCTCACACATCCTCATAATTTTAATGTATTTTGGTCTCACAGCATCTTATGACACTGTTGCAAAGCCAGCTATAAAAAGAGCAGCTCTGTTTTCATCGTGAAGAAGCTACGGCACAGCTACAGAAATGAGAGCACGGGCTGTAAGGGAGGGAGGGAGAGGGGAGGACACGGAGCAGTTCAGTAAACCCCTGAATTCAGTGAAAAAACTTCTCCTGCCTTCAGCACACTTTGAATCCACCCTCCTTCAGTACAAGTTGAGGGCGATTTGCACTTCAGACCTTTTTTTAAATAAAAACCTAAAAATATTTGCTTCAGAGCTCAAAACTGTCCTGGAGTTCAGCTGAGGAGAGAAGCTTTCTCATTTCTTATCGACTTCAAGGACAACTTCAATGCTTTTCAGGATTGCCACACTGCAATTTGCAAATATCTATGAATTTCCAGGCTCCTACTCCAACTTGGCTTCACTTGCGGTTTCTTATCAGTTTCCTGTTAGTAGTAAGAGTTTCCTTCCTTGGATTTCCCTAATGTGATTTTTTTAAAACTCCAAAGTATGATTCAATAAGCAAATGATAATTCTGTTCCTTTAGCTTGACTTTAATAAAGTTTTGTAAGAGCTAAAGAGAGAGAAAATTATAAATTCAATACAATTCCCAACTTGTAGCATGTCAGACTCAAGATCGTATTTAAACTGGTGAAAGTGTTCTCTAAAACAAGAGTCAATTGTTTACTGAAACCGAGGCCATCTATATATAGCCCATTTGGACATTAAAAAAATGTAAATTCTCTGTAAATGTAATGCTCTAAGAAATCAACGAGAGCTTCCAATGTATATCATAGCTTGAATATAAATATAAAGCTTTCACCCCACACCTAGAAACCACTTTTCATTTAAATCTTTGGTGTTGTCACCAAGTTATCCTTCAACAGAACAGAATCTGGTTGCCAATATTTGTTTTTCTCTATCTTTGTTGCCTGTGTTCTTGTTCTTTAAACAAATGGTTTGCTCTATTTTGACAGCTCCTATCTACAGTTACGGTCTGTAAAATGACCCCTGGTGCAATTACATCCAACTTCACAAAACTAAATTTCTGCTCCAAAAAGCAAGCAGTGAAAAATGTTAAATCACAAAGATTTCTGCAACTCTCTTGATTAAAAGAAATTTCTTTGGTCCAAAGTCACCCTGCTATATCTTTACCAAAGCTACAACTTGTCACGGTGCTTTTTTCCTAGAACATGCATTCTTCAAAGGAAACTACTGAGTCAAACTCGGTATCAAAATGCAATTTCATTTGCACCACTGAAGTCAATGGAGTTTCCTTACAGCTTGATCCAATGGCACATTTCAAAGAAAAAAGGAGAAAAAAAACCACCCCATAGGCTTATGAATAGCAGAAATCTTCCCCAGCTTCCTTCAGGACTGATTCTCAAGGTTAATTGGTCTTTTATGTACAGACGACTTGCAGGAGCTGGCTCTTTATCTCTGTAAAGTTCAGTTCATAAAATCATTTCTAAACCTGACTGTGCTATAGCAGAGGAGGAAACACAAGGCTTGTAGAGAAAGGAGCTAAATGGAAGGATTATAAGGAGAAAGAAGACATAAGAACTAAGATGGAGGGAGAAGGCAAGGTCCTCACTGCCAAAGAGGAGGTAGGGGGCTGTTTTAACTGTAAGGAATACACTTGAAAGAAGGAGAAATATATTAGCTGCTGTATTATACATTCACAGCGTAAACGAGGCACAGGCAGATAATACTGCAGCATGGTTGGCTTCATCTTACAATACTGAATTTTATATTGAACTGTTTTCCCTCCAACAGGATTTTTTTTTCTTCGTTTAGCTTTTCTCGCTGTTTTTGGGCAGCGGACAAAGGCAGCAGGTAGAACAGTCTCTTTGGCTGCAAAACACAGCATCCTCAGTGGAACCAGGATGCATTTTCCTGATGAATTTAATGATCCTGAAACCTAAACACCGCCTATAATTGGGCCTTCGTCTCCACTGTTGTGAGAGGCAGACTCATTAAAGTCTTTCTGGCTGCAGGCACTGGCAGGAGCTGTGTGTCAGGAGAGGACCAACCTTTCAGCCCTCAAGCAGCCGTAGCAACACGGGGTGCCGTCACAGCTGGACCTAAACGGATGCACACTTCATGCCGGCCACGACAGGCTGCCGGCTCCCTGGATTCACCACGGCACATACAGGTGCTTTGATAAGGCAACGTGAAAAAGAGTTGAAAGCTGTGTCAAGATTATTTTGGTAATTGTCTTACCTCCGTTTGCAATGTTTTTTAAAAGACAGCAGTTCCATCAGCAGTGTCCCTCAGGACACTTGTATTTGATTTAGAAAGTCTAAATCCACCCCAGCTTCCCAGGAAAATATTTTTATGCCACACCTTTGCTTCCCAGGGGAAAAGAAGAGCCTTGGAAAGCCTCCACCGTTGCCACCACAGGATGCAGAGATGGACTCAGGAGTCCAGGAACCAGTCCCGCTCAGCCCGGCCATCTCAAATTGGTCACTCGGTTAGAAGTGAGATGTCCTCATCTCACGCTGTCAGTTTCTCAGGCAACTCAGCTCCAACTCAGTGCCCAGGAGGCCATAAACAGCAGAATAAAACTGATGTTGCATTTTCCCTCTCCATTACAACCACTTACAATCTACTTGAATCTGAATTTAATTTTTGAATGTAATTTGAATTGTGTTTAAATCCAATTTGAATTTGAATTTAATTTTTCCCTAAGCCATTTATTTACACCTTTCATCACCGGTATCTTACATTATTTCTTCAGGAAAAGCCACCAGAAGACAGACTGGCACTTTCTGTCACCAAACCGATCTTTTTCACTATGTCATGTGACAAATTTAGGCTGTTATGTTATCACCCTGTATCCCTGGATCTCTTTAGACATTCCTTATTTCCAGGTTTCTGCTTGCCACTGAATGTGTCTTTTAAATTATTTTTACCACAGGTACTTGAATTATTCACTGGAAGTAATTTTTTTTCTGGTTAATATAATCCTCCCTTCTCTAAGAAGTCATTAGAAAGTCATTTTTTTATTATTGGTAGATATTAGCTAGTGTGCAGGCACCGAGTCATTTGGGAGAGCATTCTCATTTGCAGTTACACAGTAGAGCACTCCAGCCCCCATTTAAATCCAAAATATCGAGTATTCTTCTGGTATCCAGCCCAACCTCAGACCTAAGCATGTATCTGTAGGAGGCTGATGGATTGGGGACTAGGTTCTGTATACTCTCTTACCAGTTGCCTGCCCTGGTACGTGTTGTACCGGATCCTTTACAGGAGAGATGGAACTTTCAAAATTAAAATTATCAAACATGCATGTGGACAAAGAGCCATGTAAATGTCCAGGAACAGCCTTTGAAAGGGATGTAAGAAAGAAATGGACTTCCATTGCAAATTTGGCCAACATTGGCTCAGTCTCCTTCTGAGTAAAGCAATGCAATTCTGCTGTTAAGACACATCCAGTCGATTCACTGCACATGGCCAACTCTTTCTCTTGCATAGAAACAAGGAAGAGTTTCATGTCATTTTTCTTTGTGTACACCTAAAATCCTAAACAAAAAATAAAGCAAACACTGACGATCTAAAAATAATTTATTGGATGCTCTGTCACTAAGTTACACATTTAGCAATCAAATATCTCCATGAATTATTCCTTTTTCCTCAAGTGTTTCCTATACCTACCAGTTTAGTACCATCAATACAGTTTCTGAGGGTATTTGGAAGTTACCCTTATCAAATGAAATGTTAAATAGAAATGCTTTTTGCTCTGTGAACTAGTTATCCTGCTATGAATCTCTGTCTGGACGTGTCATTGCTTTGTTTATAGCTCCTTGGCCACTTATCAATCCACGCGACAGGATTCAAAGCACAGGCTGAATTTGGTTTATGAGCCGGTTTCAATGCAAGTGCTTTATCACAGGACAGACATAAATAACATGAGCTGTAGTTACCTCCATCTACTGATTTGTCTCTATCAGAAAAAGCAGTGAAATTTGTCTGACATCATTTGTTCCAGTGAAATCCATGATTTCGCTATTTGCTAGATAACGATTTTCTCTCCTCCATTATTTGTTACACTGTTTTACTCAGGGCCCGTAATAGCCAAGACTGACTTTTTTAAAAAGAGTACAGCATTACTTTTTCCCATTTCTCAGAATTTTCCTTTACTCATTATCGTACCAAACTCTTTATATACATTAATTGAATGTTTGTTTTCTAGATTCAAATCATCCCTTCAATTATTGTACAAGCTCTTCACCACTTTCTAATTATTTTCCATAAAGGTATTTCGCAACTGAGTATCCCTTCATCATAAAATACTTAAGACATTATCAGTAATGGAGTTAGTGTAAAGCAAACATTATTCCCTCTTCTCTAGGACTCTAAAAGCTCTCTCTATTTCCTTCATATATTTTGGCCAACATCACCTATTTTATATAACATATATAATTCCTCGGTTTTGTTTGCTGCTTTTCCCGTATTAGTCAGAGATGCCTCTTTATATCTTCATCTGGTTGTTTACTTTTCCCAGTGCAGATATTTTTATCCTCACTGTTTTGATAATATCATTGCTTTTATTTCTTCTTCTGAAGATTTCTGGTTAGCTGGTCCAGAATATGTTAAGCAAAACCTTACATCCTTTACTACCACTGGATTTTTTCAGCTACTCCCCAGTAGTCCCAGTCCCAATGCGTGAGCACACGCATGCTGTAGAGAAATCCCCCATGCTCTGCCCTCAGCACTGTTGCCTGCAGAATACTGTTACCAGCCCAGCAGAGGACTCCAGCCGTGCTCAGGTACCACCAAAATCATGACCAGGATCATCAGCAGATCAGGTTGTGCAGTCCAGATTTGCTCTGGTCAATCTCCTTTTTTTTTTTTTTTTAAGAACAATTTCCAAGTCTTGCTGCATACACAGCTCATAGGAAAGCATTCTTTCAGCGCTATCAACTGCGTGTTGCAACACCCCATATCAAAAAGTCCATCAAATTAGACCACCAGAGAAAAAATATGAAATGATAAAAGCAGCACAACTCGGGCTGCAGACTCTTTTCCAGCCATTCCTACCCTATACTTCACCATGGAAAATGCATTGCAACTTGAAGAAAATTCATGTGCGGCTGTCTGGGAAAATTTGGAAACATTACTATTAATTGAACTGGGTGGATTTCTTAGCCTGGTTTTCCTTTTAGACACCTGTAGGTAACAGTTTCACTTTATCCCAGTCTGTCTGCATTATTTTTCTTGCCGAAGAAATTATGACTACTGAAATCAGTGGAGTTAGGCTATCAAATCAATCAAAGACCTGGTCACTGGCTAACAAATGAATAGGGCACAGATTATTATTCATGGCAAGAACATATATAGCTTCTAGGCTAACGGAGCCTCTCTTCCCACGGACCCAATAGCATCTAGTCTAATCCAAATAAAAATATAAGGGCAATTTTTGACAGAAACAATTTCCTGAGTCATGTTTCCTAAAATGATGAAACTACTGAGCAGCGATGATTGCCCACAACACCATCTACTCAGTAAGTCTGAATCTGTGCCTTTCTCTTAGAAGCAGCAACCTTCCTTTAGCAAAACGCGCTTCGTTAAGGACGTACAGAGCCAGACACAATGACTAATGGCCTCTACTCAAGCCAGTCATCCCACTGACTTCAGAGAAATTACCCATGTGAGCCAGAGTTGCTGAAAAACACCATTTCTCATCAACTGATGCTTTCAAACATATTAATCTTACTACAGCTGCTCCCTTTTTAAAGTTGTTAAAAGATTTACTGATGATGAAACTGGGTTATCTAGCAAAGATTGACAGCCTCAAAGCTGTGGACTCCATTTGGCCATGTAAAAGAATGGGAAGCCCAGTGGTAAGGTCTCTCTATAGCACAGGTGGGTCTGAGCATCCCCAGGTTAACATGAACGGGCAGATCCTTCCTCAAGTGATGTGGTCGCCAGATGACATTCAACACTAAAAGCTGCATCCCTTTTGTTAGTGCCCTGCTCCAGTACTTCTGTCATGGAACTAAAGATTTGTGATCCACTGCATCCACCCTCCCAGAGCTGTGCTGCCTGGAGAAAGGGAATGGACAAAGAGACAGGTGCCTTTTCCATGAATTCTGGAGTGGTTTTCTTAAGGTCTGTAGGATTGGCAGGACTGATCCCTACCCGGTCCATCCTTCCCTCCTCGACTCCTCCTACTAGAGACACTTGATATTTTTTGCATGCTGCCCTGCTCTTCTCTGCAATACTGCCAAGAAGATGCAGGAAGAACACGTGCAACCCCACACCCATTCAGAAATTGAGTTTGCTGACAAAAATTTAATTATGGATAGTAATCAACGCAGCAAACTGGGATGCGACCAAATGTGAGACAGGGGTAAGCGCAAAGCATAAGCAGTGGTACAGCAGCGTGGCTCTTGCTACACATTACACTTCATGTGCATCTGCAGTTGAGGCACTTTATAACACACAATTTTTAATGCACTTTAATTACCAATAAATGACCACTTAGATTGACCAAAAATAATGGGGGGTTTTATCAAATTTTATCATGTCCTCCGAAACATCATTTCTACGAAGTTTAGTGCAGCACACTAGTTTTAACATCATCTTCACTAATTAAAATGTATTAACGTTTTCCAAGCACACATTACCCTTTACGTACAACAGCCATTTCTATTCCCAGAAAAGATCATTTTACCTTGACATTTGTAATTAAATGAAAAAATTTGCTCATAGATAAATAATAAATGAGAGTGCAGATGCTCTTTTCTGCATGGCAGAAGGGAATAGGGAATTACTCATGAGTATGTATCCAAATGAAACTACCAGACCTGTCCACAACATGCATATCTGGGTACCATAACAACTAGAGAGTCACTGACTCATTTTCCACCCACTTTTCTCCAGTATCCCATCTAGTCAATTGTATGGTTTCCTTTTTCTTCCTGAGGAGTCTTGTGATGAGTAAGTATGATGAAAATGTACATCTAAGAATGAATGCTGTTGCTCTTTGGGCTCTAGGTAATTTTGGTAATCACCTTAAGTTGTACATTAGTTGTATGAAAACACAGGAAACAGCTATAAGTAACCAGAGATATTTCCATCATTTCACCAGCTTGATTACTCATAATGGTATAGAAGAGTGAGTCAGGACTGTGACTCGCTATTAAATGTCTGGGAGGGTTGAAGATAACTGGCTTATAAACATCCTGAGTTTCACTCTCCTGGAGATCTCACAAGACAGACTTTAGGCTTTGGCTTTGCGTTAGGAAAAGGCACGTTCATTAGTGTTTACAGCAAGCACTGGGAATAGGGCTTACAGCTCCTGATCCTCCCTCTGCCACCAGCTTGAGCTGTCGTGTGGCTTTGAGAGAACCACCGGGCCTCCCACTTAAATCTCTGCATCTCTAATACCTTAAAAGCATCCTCTTTTAAAGGCCTTTTTCACAAGACACAGGCATTACAAGGTATATGCGCACACATAGGTTTGTTAATATCCCAACATGCCAGTGGTTAAGGGCTGCAGCGTACTGTGCTATGCCTTACTGTTGGAAACGTGGAAAACTCAGACGCAAGGCACAATTATTTATAGGCTGTAACACAGGTTTCATCCTCCTCCTTTACCCTATACAGTCAGAGAAGACAAATAGCTGCAAAACCGAAACCGTGCACCTACAATAAGAAAATTCAGATGCAGCTCCCAACTCTCCTGATTGCGCTAGGAGCTGGACATCCGATGGTCTGAATCGACCCCTCTGCTCTGGAAATCACCGTGGCAGCTCAGGTGCCCACCGTGGCCGCAGCCACCTGCCCACGGCACAGAGTCATCTCCTGCTCCGGCGGGCGAGCACCTTCCCGGTGGCATCAGAGGGAGATGGAGCAAAGCGGAGAACGACATAGCGTGCTTCTCGTGGAAAATTAGGAGAACGCAGCCTTGTTTCTAAGAAATGTTAGTAATAAACTGCTAACATTACCTAACACCGTTTCATCTAGCCTTGCTGATTGGAAAGTTGTTAAGGCAGCAATTTAGGCTTAGTCACAAAAGGGCATAATTAAAATTTCACTATGGATTCACAGTGGATGGATCCACTAAGTATTGAAAGCACTTCTTACCTGAATGTTCACTCTTGTTCAGATTATGGAGTTCAACACTCCTGTCAGTAATTCCAGGTCCTTCTTAACTTACTCAGGCAGGGTCAGCATTTATATTGGACTCTGTGTAAGTCCCTTCCCTCCTCGCAGGCCATGACAACATGGGGGGAGGGAGGGAACACTTACACACCATCATATCTCCTCCAAATAATTAGCTCAAAGACTTAGAGATTGATTCAAAAGGCAACATCCAATAACGAAGAAACAACGAGCCATCATTAAGTCTCCAGTTTCAGCAGCACATCACTTTATCCTAAAGGCAAAATAATAACAAATGTGGAAAAAATTTCCTCTATCATTTTATTTTTATTATTTCTCCAGTAACACAGAACACGACCAGATTTTACCACTGCTAACTAACTCCGCTACTCTGGGAATAAAAGGCAAGTACTGTGCTACCCTGCGTAGGAGGCTGAGAAACTGAGATGCCAATTTTCCTCTTTTGTAGAATTAGAGGAAAAGATTATATCAGGCCATAACGTTGAGCGAAAATAACAGTTTTGACACTGGAATTGCCCAAAGGCGGGAAAACGCTGCCCAATTCTAGGGGTGAAACATTTGAGATAAAACAGTGAGGTTATAATAATTAGAGGCGTCAAGGCCTCAAGACATATCTTTAAAAGCACAGCCAATTAATCCCCTAATGAGGGGTACAAAGTTATTACCTCTCCCCTTAGCTGGAGGGCTCACAGAACACTAGGATTACTTTACGGCTGATATTCCAAACATCTTCCCATCCAAGCGAGATGTTTAGGTAGCCCCCAAGCTACACAAACCCTCATGTGCTTTGTGTAACCACTCCCACGTGGTGATGGGGCTGCCCAAATCTTGGGGGCTGAAAGGACTGGCACAAAATTGCCCCTCCACGGCTCAGAGCTGCTGATGGTACCTGGGGCACAGCACATCTCCGGACAGGCAACAACCACAGCACAGCATCCAGGATGGTGGGGAGAGCGGTGAGGAGACACCACCCATCAGGGCCCAGGACTGGGGTCAGTGTTAATCATGGGGACACTTGCATGGCTAAAGCTAAAAATCAACCATGCAGGGACACATAGCTAAGACCAAAACTTTGAAGAAGCTTCAGTCATTCAGGACTTTCCTAGCAACTCCATTTGGGTTTATTTTCCTCACTCTGAAGGTGAAAATGAAAATCTATTTGAAGTGCAAACAGATAAACCTTGACAGGATTCAGAATTTGTCCTAAAAATGGACAGGATCAGGATGGAAGTTCAGAGGTTTGTCCAAATGAAAAATAGCATGGCAATAATAGCAGGAGTCAAACTTCTTGTGAAAATGCAAACTTGCCCTAACTTGTTTGCTTTAGACCTCCAAGCCAAAAGTTGACCATCTTTGCCTGTACCTTTTGGCTTATATCTGTCTATTGAGTGCTGGCAGCTCCAGTGCATTGGGGAGTGCAGTGCTCAGTCACCATGCCATCAGAGAACCCAGTCTCTAAGGCCCGGTTTTACAGCTCCAAGTCAGGCTTTCACCTGGGTGCAGACTTTCACACTACAGTTTTGGAAACCTTAAGGACACGCCATAACAACAGATGAAAAAACAAGGATAAGGCTTTCAGAGACCAGTCTGACCCACTCTCATTTCAATCAGTAGAAGAAATTCCACCCATTTCAATGGAAACTAAACAAGACCAGCATCAAATCCTTTGTAAAACCCTTCCCCCCCATCTTCCCAGGACCCAAGACATGGGTGGGGGAAATCCCAATCACAAATACAGGCTGGGCAGAAAATGGATTGAGAGCAGCCCTGAGGAGAAGGACTTGGGGGTGTTGGTTGATGAGAAGCTCAACTTGAGCCAGCAATGTGTACTTGCAGCCCAGAAAACCAACCGTATCCTGGGCTGCATCACAAGAAGCGTGGCCAGCAGGGCAAGGGAGGTGGTACTGCCCCACTACTCGTCTCTGGTGAGCCCCCAGCTGGAGTACTGCATCCAGCTCTGGGGCCCTCAGCACAAGGGCATGGACCTGCTGGAGCGGGTCCAGAGGAGTCCACAAAAATGGTCAGAGGGCTGGAGCATCTCTCCTATGAAGACAGGCTGAGAGAGTTGAGGCTGTTCAGCCTGGAGAAGAGAAGGCTCTGGGGAGACCTTAGAGCCCCTTCCAGTACCTACAGGGGCTTACAGGAAAGATGGGGAGGCACTCTTGATCAGGGAGCATAGCAACAGGACAAGGGGTAACGGTTTTAAAATGAAAGAGGGGAGGTTTAAGTTAGATATTAGGAAAAAAAATCTTTACACTGGCCCAGGTTCCCAGAGAAGTTGTGGAGGCCCCATCCGTGGAAGTGTTCAAGGCCAGGTTTGATGGGGCTTTGAGCAACCTGGGCTGGTAGGAGGTGTCCCTGCTCATGGCAGGGTGGGTTGGAACAAGATAATCTTTAAGGTCCTTTCCAACTCAAACCATTCTATGATTCTATGGGTTTTTCCGTCATTAAAAAACCCACCATAATCAAGCCAAATAAAAGGTCCTGAGGAAACTCCACACCTTGTTGTGACAATGCACCAAGAAGATGGAGCTTTGCAGGCTGGAGCAGGAGAGGGGCCCGGGCTGGTACCACTTTCCACTGTATGGGCAGGGATCTCAGCTGCGAGCAGGCACCCTGTAGTACCATATAGCACCAGCTCAGCCCAGGATCATAGGAATATCATTATGAGGAGGCCTCGAATGGCCATTATTCAGAACCAAATGGGAACAATCCTCTCTGAACTGCAACTGGATACGCATAAACCACTCACATCTGCCATTATTTTTTGTCTGTAAAATAAGGCTAAAAGGTATTTGCTGTGCTACAGAGGAGATCTCTGCAGGAGATCATCTGCAGGAGAGTATGTATAGCTTACTCTGAGGCACTGGAGTATTGCAGGATGGGGTCCCCACGTGTGTACCACAGACAGTCAAGAACTGGTTTCCCACACAATCTACAATCATTTAAGGTTTTTCTCCAATAGCACCAAAATGCATTGATTTTTTTTTATGAACTTTGAAATCAACTCAATGATTATCAGTCAGCAGCAATAACATGGATCCTCCTTTTGCACAAATGACAAAGACTTTCTGCTCTTAAACACTCCAATCACACACTGTTTCGGATACCACCATGGTAAATGAACAGGGTTATACCCTCCCCACCTTCTCCTCGCCCCAGTTCATCCACTTTCACCCTTCTCCCACCCACAGGATGACCAGCTCATGTAATCCCTCCTTCACCTCCATCACCGAAGATAAGCAAACACACCCCTCACACATTTTTAAACTCAGCCCAGAGAGGGGCTGGCACAGAGATGGAGATGCCCTTTCCAGCCAGTGCAGCTGCTGCCAGCAAGCCCTAAGCTTCTCACAACCCTTTCTATAATAACTAGTGCCTTGAAAAACAGCAGTATTCTCTGGATTAATACAGAGAAACTTTACAAGCAGGAAAACATAAGGAGCTGCCTAGTTAGCAGAATATATATTATTATTAAAACAATAATAATAAATTAATTTAGTTCATAATATAAATTTATATCATTTTGGTGCAAAAAATAGACCAGCCAACCTCCAGCCAGCCAGTCCCCAGGACAAGGGAGCCATTCAAATGCTGCAACGGGCTGCATTACCCATCCCCACCTCCCCCTTCTCTACAGCCCCTGCTCCTGCCAGGACATGATGTACCCAGTTCTCACCTGTCAGTGTTTTGCCAAGCATTTAATTATTGCTCTTTCCAATCCCTGGACCACATCTAATATTTTGCTAACCTTTGCTTACATTGCTATGTGTCAATTTGCCTTTCAGGATTCCCAGCACCGACCCCGTGTATTTCTAATACACACTGATCCAGTCATAATGCTTAAACCACTTGGGGTCTTGCTCTTCTGATCCATAGGACCATTCTCAAAGGGTTTTGCAGGCAAAATACCACACTGGATTTGATTGTAAGGCCAGATTTTACCATTTCTGGCCTTAAATAACAACTGCTTTGGAGGAGGTTAGCTACTTTGACACCACCATTGCCTTTGGTGCAGAGCAAAGAAATTGGTGTGACCATGTTGTTACAGCTCTCCCACAAAATTCTTTAAAACACTTTACCCTTTGTAAAAAGATGCTGAATGCAATAAGCCACAGCCAGACCTTACTCATAATAGACTTGTCAGCGGCACATTGGCTTACTACAGGGTAGCAGCATGTCATCTTCTGTCTCTGTGAACTGTAACACCGAGCACTTACACAGCCTTTCATCCTCATAAAGCTCTACAAATATTAAAAGAGCCCAAAGGAGAGTTCAGAGCCTTCCTTCTTGAAAATTAACCTCTACGAAAATGAATTCACTGAGGCTAAGTCCCTCTCACTTCTCCGTTTTTTTCCCCAGGAGTGTGTCAGTGGAAGTCCCTGGCACCAGGGCTCTTGGAAAGCAAATATTAAATCCTTCCACACGGGATGGCAACTCCACCACCCAGTGAGAGGACAGAGCCAGAGGGCAAGCCTCATGTCCATTCACACCGCACCAAGTTTCAGTTGCAGCTCTCCAGGAGTCAAAGCATGCTCTTGAATGCATTCACACAGTGTCCACACACCGCACCACTCATACACCTCCAAGACACAACTTCCCCAGCGCTCTGACTCTGCCACTGCCCACCACTGTTGCTGGACGAACACCAGCAGGAGAGAGATGGATCTGTCTCATCCAATTTCAGCCATCTACATGGTGGGACTTCTTGTGTGGTCAACAAGCACGTGCGGAGGGTGAACTTAGTACAAGATAGGGTGGGATGGAGGTTGGAGACGGAAGTGTTGCCCACTGGAGAAGCACCGCTCAGAGAGATGAATCCCACTCCATTTCACACACTAAAAGAAGCCCAACAACTCAGATTCTAAAACAACATGCTGTTTGCACATGTCAATTCATACTGGGGTTTTCTTTAACAGAAAACCTGACCATTACATTCTGAACGGGCAGAAGTGGTTGACCCTTTGAAACACTGCTTTGAAAGCTTGCTTCACACCTTAATTACCCTGTAACATTGTGGTTTCATCTTAATGGATCTGTCTTTCTTCTCAAGGAGCTCTTCAGTGTCATTTACACAGGCTGAAGTTAACTCCACAATCAAAGCAAAAATCCTACTGATTCCCATTATCACATCACTCCCCTTTCTTCACCATAGCCATCATGTCCCTTTCTCACCAGAGGAAGAGAGGTGTGAGACTGATGAACAGGGTAATGAAACACAAGATTGTCCTAAAGAGCCACACTGTATAAAGCTTCACAGTCATCACTAACAAGTTACAACAGAGCCCAGAAAGTGGGCAAGTTTGAACATGACATTATGTTCATGTTCAGGCCTGTGTCCGGCCTTCAGAAGCAAGGGCTGCAGTGAGGCGCGTCCATCCAGTTGTGCTCCATAGCTTGGAGGGAGGGGTTCCTGCTCCTCCTATGACAGCCAAGTTTCCTACACAGCCTGTAGCAGAGACTAATAATACAGAAATTAAGATTTAAATCATGGTAAGTGTCAACAGAAAGGTGGAGAACCCCCCTTTGACCCAGGCTTCCCTCCAGACTGACAGGCTCTCCAGGGGATCAGGGGGACATTTCTGATGAACCCAGAAATTCGGGGTGTGGGTTGTGGGGTTTTTAACTCTTCAGTCTCAAAGCCTAACAAATTCACTTGCAAATCTCTACTTTTTCTCAAACAGATTTTAGACAAGAGTGATCAGGAAATCATATTTTTTTCAGTGAGCTCCTAAATCTTCTGAAAAAAACAGTCAGATTAAAGAGAAAACTGAAGTGAAGAACAGGTTGGTAAAGGATGTTTATAAACATATTTATATTCATTGTCCTAATGTTATTGAGTCATCCAGTCTTTTAGTCACCCAGCAGTAATATTTGGACAGATTTGATCCAGTTCCATAACGTGAATATTTTTCCATTAACTGCAATAAGCTTTCTACGAGGTTTTATAATTTGCCTCTTATATCGACAAACTATATTTATTTGGTTGTGAAAGTGAGAATGACTTTTATTGCTACCGATCTATACATGACAAGTGCTCTTTCCTATACATGACAAGAAAATCTTACAGTTTAAGGGTTATCCATGAAGGGCTGTTTTTGTGTGTGGTTTTTTTCCTAGGAGTCTCACTCGCTACAAGCATTTCAGTGCACATGTAATAATATTTTAAGTTTCATGAACACACACACAACTTGCTATGTCACTAAACGGCTTCAGTGATCCTTTCACTATCTGTGGCAGCACATCTGTGATTATTTCACACTACCCCACAAATATTCACCCCACTGCCTCAGGACTTAAACCCGCAATATTGAAGCCAACTAGCTTGAAAGATCAAGCATTAACAGAGATGTTAGGCTTAAGGAAAAAATGCCAAGTTTAATGCCAGTATTCACTATCCCATGCAGGCCCATCAAAAGTAGAATTAATGGGCTACAGCTTTTTAACTATCAATATTTAAGCATCCTATCCACACCCTTCTTTGTTAACTACTGGGCATCTACCCCTTGTTCACTCTTTTATATCAATAAAAAAAGGTAAAAAGAGGTGTAGTGCCTCGCACTTTTGATTTCATAGTATTTTCCCTCTCCAATTGTCATAATTTTCTATCTACAAAACTCTAAAGAAGAAAACTCGTTAAATCCTCATGTTTTGTTGTTTGGTATTCAACAGTCAGAGCACAAAGCAAATAAGCAGCCTTGCAAAGAAAACGATGACGCATTGGCTCCATGTGCCACATTTACGAGGAGTTTTCACATCCCGCTCTCGCCAAGAGCTGCAGGTGATGTCCATGCTGACTACCGAAGGGTCTTCCAAGACCACCCACCTGATGACACTTGTCTGTCTTCCCTATGGCAAGGAAAGATTTGGGTAGTGGTGTATGATGTTCCCCAAAGTGCTCCAACACTCCAGGTGCTCAGGCACAGCCCGTGTGCCGTGGTACCATCAGGATGGAGGGTCCCCGGGTGGCCGGGTGCCCCTTGCCTACTCTCTACAGCACTAACAGAGCAGCGTCCAGACACATCGGCAGAGAACTGTTTGTACAAGGTCACTTCCATACACACAAACCAGCTTTTGTTTTCAGTAAAGTAAATTTTAGTGCCTATTATTCACAAACATCAGCTATAGAGTACATCTTATGCAAACATTGTGTGCATATGGACACTAGATAAAGCCACCCACAGGATCTCAGTACAGCATACTCTGATCCACACACGCTGGCACTGTGTAATAAGCCAAAACATTCTCCAAGAACGAGATTCATGTTTCACTGCAAATATGGTTAGGCTTTTTATTCAGAGCTACACAGTTATTACAGTCGAGAAGGCCTGACAGTATCAAAGTTGATCAGAGTTCTAATTATAACTTTTAATATGCTGGATTTTATTCATTCCTCCTCCTTTTCAACCTTGATGTTTTATTCCCAGCTATTCAAGCTTAAGACTCGTAAATGAAAAGAGAAGCTTCTGCTTTTTGTCAGTATGGATGTTGCTGACTGTTGCCTATTCAGAAGGCAATCTGCACAAAAAGAGCTCAGGGTATAACTATTTAACAGCCCAGAAGCACACCCCAAGAAGGCAATTACCTAAGGTACCCACAGCATCCCGACAGATGTATTAAAGCCACAGGGAAAAATGCTGAGCTTTTGTTTGTGAAGGAGTCAAGGCCATCAGCAGGTTCCAGACCCGAGATGGACAGCAACCAGATGACTCAACTGCTTCAAGGCGAGTGAGCAGATCTTGGCCCCAGGTGGCCTCCACTCAACAGATGTACAAGCTTTCCGCAGGATTCCCTTGGGCACTCAGCTTTCTGTCTTCCAAGATAACTTTTTCCTTTTCTTTTTTCGTCCCTTGCACTCCTCCTGAACCGCTACACCAATGCTGTGCCCAATTTCAGCAGTTCCTTAAGTACCAGCCAAGTGAACCCACTTCTTGTCATGCCTTGTCATATCCTTTCTTTATCAGGTGTAAGACAGGATGCTAAATTTGGGTCCTTTCTATATTCTCAAAATAAAGGACGCAGCAAAAACCTCACTTCAGGTGCTCATGAGATGATGTAAAGTCAATGAACAACTACATTAGACGTAAAACAGCTGAGGACAGCAAAATAATTTACCTCAGATGAGAACCTGTGCTGATAATTTCAGTGAGAAAAATATATCTATGTACGTGAGAAAAATGAGACAGATGGAGCAAACGTTAAGGTAAATATTATAGCATATTTATCTACGATGCTCCTCCAATCTGAGTGAACCATTAAGCGCAACTTAAACATTTTTGGGCACGTGCAAGCGCATCCCAGAGCCTGTGCATCTCCTTCCGTAGAGCCACTACTTCACTGAGCTCGGAGCTCTGAACCATATTTAACTTCTGCACCTACAGTATCCATAGGGAAAATGCATCTTCAAGGATTCAGTTCACAAACTATCACCAAACTGCCCGTCTCAGCCTTGCAGGGCTCCCAGCACGTTCATGTGGAGCAGTATAAAGGTAATACAACTTTACAAGTTGTCCGCTTTAATCCAGTGAGGACCTGAACTATGGCCAGATTCCATCATCTGAGGAATCAATGTGGCCCACTTCATTGCATTTCCTCTCCAGCAGCAGAGTCCCACAGCAGCATCCTGTCCAATCTGCTACAGCAATTAAAGTTTAAAAAGCGTATGAAAGGACATCATCAGTTAGTCTTAAAAAGTCCACTGAATGTATACGGAACAAAAGAAGTATTTTTGTGAAAACCCACAAAAGACAGCACGAAATGAGCACCATACAGACTTAATGTTTAAATATTTTTAAAGAACACCAGTCATTGCACTTTTTTTCAACACTGCTCCTAAATGAAAATCTCTGGTTTACTTGAAGTAAAAGGTTTAAATTCAATAATAAATCTCAGTTATGTCAGAGTACTGACTCTCTGCAATTTGCAGATTTTCCCTGACCTTAATCCAGCACGGTATTTAAGCATGAACTTCATCTTAAATAAGGCATTGATTTTCAAACTTCAGTAGAATTATTCATGTGCTTAAAACCAGGCACAAGCACGAGCGTGTTGCAAAGCTTCCGCTCCTGCCCCTCTGCTGTCGGTTATCAGTTTCCATTAGGTGTGCGAGTTTCTCGTACAGCACTAGGCAGCAGAAAAATATTAGGAAAGGAACAACGCTGTTATTAGAGGGAAGTCTGGGTGATGCTCGCTCATCTGATCTTGTATCATTTTTCTGCCCTGTCACCTCCTCTACAATTTCCTACCAAACGCATCTGCTCCACGTTTCCTTTTCTCTCTTGAGAGATGTTACTATATGAAAAATATCCGCTAGCTATTTGGCTTAGGACAGGGCAGGAGCAGGGTACGGCGGTGAGAAGCCCAGCCCTTGTTTCCTCATCGCTATTGACCAAGGTCCGCGTGCTCTTGGCGCGTTCCTCACCCAAGCCGTGGGGATGGATGGGTCTGGCTCACTCCTGAGCTCACTTCTTTACCCTTTCAGACGCTGACACCCTCAGAGGCTGAGTTTTAGGTACAGCCAGGGTGTGATATAACGTAATGAGCCTTCAATGTGGAAGGGATTACCCTAAAATTACCCCAGTGCAAAAGCTCCTCCACCAATATACATAGTCCCCAAAAGAACAGGCATAAGATCTGCAGGTCACTTCTCTGTCAATATAAATGATTCGCACTAGAACTTGAACTCACGTAATTTCTTCAATACAGGATTTTAACCAAAGTGGCCACATTGACAGACAACATGTTTATAACCAGGACTGTAATTGTCACATTTACATATCATACTGCAAAGTAAGGAGTCTGATAATGAAGAAAAGGTGTGCTTCTTTCCCTGAGCCTAGTTAATCCTTGGGGGGAAGTAAAAACAGAAATATTTTTATTTTTAGGCTTTGCCAAAGCTGCATTTACTTATATGAAGATCATGACCAGATTCTGCTTTTTGCGAATACAAATTCAACTCAGGAGTTTTCCTGATTGGGGAAAAAAAGTACAAAACCAAAACCCATCAGACTACAGAGAGGCTGTGAACCATTTCCTTCTCCCATTAATTGTTTTGCAGTGTATGCTTTGCTGCCAATGTCAGGCAGCATTTTATTTGTTTGCTTACCAGATGGCTGAATATTTTCAAACAGGGGAAAAAAAAAAATCAACCCATAGCAAATAAGACATTTTTTACAACTTGTAGCTGAATCTTCATCAATACTTAACTTTGGGAATGCTGATTTTTTTTTTATGACTATTCCATTAACAACAACAAAAAAAAGACAAAAAAGAGACTGATGACACCTGTAACATCAGAGGGAGGTCATGTTTTGGAGGTTTAGTTCAAGAACTTCTGCCTGACTTGCAACCACTTGTCTCAGGACAGGACCGTGCCCTTTGTGAGCGCTTAACTGTATTATGTGTCTGAAATAACCCTGTTCATTGAGCAAAGCACGATCTTAAATCACAGCCTGACAAGAAAAATATGTAACCGTATATTCTTATGAGGAAGCCTCATCGAGTATTGCCCTCTTGGGTTGCCTCCAAGCCCACAGAGTCCATTTCCACTGCGAGAATAACTAATAAATAAAACCAAGGACAAGCTAGCAGCCCAAGGCGGCCTGAGCTAAGCCAATGATGGAGAAAACACATCTTAGATTTAACTTGGTCATCAGCTGCGTTCAGCTCCTAGACTCTTCTCTGTATTGATGCTAACCCAAGTCAAAATGATCTCCAGTAGCAGGGTGCAGCCAAGCCCTGCTCACTGCACACGTCTGAAGGCCAGATTTACCCATGGGGCTAAGGCAGCTGTTTAGGCAGCTACAAATCCAAATTTGTTAGCGTTTCTACAAGCCAAATGGTGCCTGAAGCGACAAGCTTCCCCCTCACGTAGCACCAAGGCTGGGTCGAAGTATGAGCCGGGAGGTGACAGCAGCAGGCAGGGCTTTGGCTGCAGCACCATTAAACCCTCCTCAAGGGGCAGGGTAACGCGTTATCGCAAGGGCTGTATCAGTCAAATCGATCAGCCCTGACCCATCAGCCCACGGAGAGGGGGAAAGGCAGGACGAGGAAGAGATGAGAGTTTTGCTCAGGCACGGTTCCTGAGCTGTCCCTTGCTATTCATTGCGCCCACGAGGTACAATCCAGTCTACAACATGAAGAAAAGAAATGCATCCGCAGCTGGTCCTCCTGCCCGGGTAATGCAGTCCGCCTGTAATCATGCACACCGTAAGCAACCATAAATTGAACACCCGCCTTTTTGCACCGGGAAATTCAATCCAAATACAAGGTCCAGCCCATTTGACAAACAGTTGTAATAAATCACAAGGAGATCATTACATGCAAGCTTACATGTTAGGTTTAATCCTGCGTATATCATAGACGGAAATTCACATTGGCACGAGCTTGGTCTTAATTATTCCCTGGACGGGAAGGGACTCTGCTGTGTGATAACGCGCCTCTGGTAGGAAGCTGCTACAAAGCAAAACACTAAAACTCTTTACTCACAAATAGCTCTCCAGAACTAAGGATCAAGGCTGTGCTCCTGCTGCGTTTCCATTTTAATTCAGCAGTTCAGAGGCAAAGATTGAGGTCCCTTCTCCGGTGTAATTAGGTCGCTGCAGAGACTCAGCTCCACCACTGCCACGTCCCAGCCTTATCAAAACACCTTCACCCCTGCAGCGTACACAGCACTGCAGAGCAACCCGCCTAGCTTGCGTAACACCCAATGTAATTCAGTTACAGCGGAGATTAATTCCACCAGTGGGTCCAGATTCATTTTATTTCGCTTTAGATAACTAAAAGTTGAACATCTACCTGACATAAGCCAGAGTCCCTCTGTAGTCAGTGGAAAAAGACAGGCACATTCAGCAGAAAAATCACACCACCCTTTCAGGATAGGAAAAATTAGTCTCCAAGGGTGATTGTCTCTGTCTTGACAACTAGTCATTTAGGTCAGACTAGATGCCTTGTACGGTTAATTTGTACAGTTAAAAGCAAGATAAGTCCTTTTCATGATATGAAATGCTGGTTCTGCCCAGTGCTCAGCTACTTCCACAACACCAGGATCTCACGCTTGGACTATGCATGGATCACGGGAGCAAGTTTTCTGTTCACACTGATTTTCTGCTGTCCTGAAGAACTGCAAGGGTGCTACGTGCCCTCCTAACATGGCAGGTATTCGAGTAACAGTACCCAGTTATAGTCATCCCATGAGAAAACTGCCTTCACTCATCTTTACTGTCTAACTGAAGGACTACTGTGGGAGTTCATCCACAGCTTCTACTGCAGTGTCCCATCCTGTGCCGGCTTTCATGGGCAAATCCATGCCAGGGAGCATGCTAAAAAACCTTGGGGTGATCTGGACAGTTTGAGGACCAGAGCTCTTTGGGCCTGTCATGTTTAGTAGGCTAGAGACTGCCTATGAAAGCAGGATATTGCCCCAATAATTTACTTTTATTTCCAGCACGTAAGGTGCCCAATGAGGTGCCACTGGGTCTCCCCATCAGACTATCTACAGTGTAAATGCTAAAGTTGAAAAATGGCACAGTTTGTTAATCAAATTGTACTTTCAGTAACAGTCACATAAAGCCTCCCAAAACCTCAAGTCAGGCATCATTGCTTCCACCCCATCAAATTCATACGACTTATTTAAGTGCTACAGGACCTTAAAACACCATGCAACTTAGCTCCAGTTCATTTAACTTTCCAGATTTTGGCTTTTCAAGGTTCACATTTTCCAACTCTTCTCTGCAATACTGAGGATTTGATTTCCCTTTTCTTTTCCCCCCTTTTTCAATGAAAGCTGCGATTCCTGCATAACCACATGATGAGGCTTTAAGGAAATATTTTCCCTTGTTTAGCAAAGCAGTTCAAGAGATTAGCAGGTCAGTATCGCAATGGGCAATGCTGCAAATCAGCTTTTTTTTTTTCCTAATGTAAAAGCTGGAACTAAAACGCGATGACTCTTCAGAGAAGCCAGCAAATATTTATGTAGGGTTGGCTTTAAGTGCAGTTAAAAATACCGCAAAACAAAAAGACAAGGGGATTGATTCTTTTTTATATTATGGCTCCTCTTAGCTTGGGTGAATGGGAATCTGACCATCGATCACAGCTATTTCAGTAGCAGCGCAGGGCTCAGTGCTGAATTATTTGTGATACCTGGTCTGCGCATCCCTACAAGGATGCCTTGACACTCACAGGACATGTTGCTTTGGTGCAGGATTGAGCAATGCCTCTGGATCCCCTGCCTCTCGCCATGCAGAGGCTAACACAGAGCACAGTCGGCTTGCAGACCAAAAAAACCCAGAATTTAGAGTCCTGGTGAATCCTATATTCAGCATGAAAAACAGGCGTTAATCAACAGAATCACCCTGCCTGGTCTTCTGGAAGAGGAGACAGTTGGCCTGGGTTCAGCTGTTACTTGAGCAGCATTAGGGGAGACAGCCGCTACCTTACTGACCAGAAGACCTGACATTCATCACAAGGCAAGACAAGCTGCTCATCAGCAGGTCTGCAGGGCAGGTGATTGCCAAGAAAGGCACGGCGTGAAGAGCTGAATCGGTTCTCCACTCCAATTCTACTGAGCAGCCTTCCCTCAGCATCCCTGAGATGCACACCAGCTCATATTCCCTCCATGCAAGCATAAACCCTGCTGTAAAGGAGTCTGATTAGGGTCCCTGTTTCTTTCCTTTCAAGACAAGTCTGAATTTTTTAATAATGGGATGAAATAAGACCAAACAAAAGAGAGAAGAAAAGAACCGTCTTGGGAAATCTTCCTTTTTCTTCATTTGCTTTAAGGAACTACAGAGCCGGAGATAAAAAGCAGCTAACCAGAAACAAGCAGCATTTGATCAGCTCTGTTGACCTGACAGCAGGAGGGAGCCACGGATGTAAAAGCCTAGGAAAAATCAGAAGTCTTCCATTTCTGACGTACGTCTCTCAAAAGACGCAGCACCACCTGTATGCGTGTATAAAACACGGCCGGCCTGTGTGAAGACCTTCCTTTGAGAAACTTCAGAGAGTAAGTACAAAACCAGATGGATTTCACGTGCCACAAGGAACGCTACAGGAAATTAACACTTTAAGAGTCAACAGCTGAGGTCTAAATCACCTTTGCCCTTGAGTTTGCTGCCAAGAGTTGCCACCTCAGTGCATTTTAGCTTTCTGGGACAGTATGATCAATTTAGACACTGATTTCTCTACTATTAAACGTATACTGTATACTTTATCAAGCCAGCAGCAATTACGTTAATGGCATCTTCAGGTTTTGCACTCCCTATTGCTTCTCCCTCTACCTTGGTTATCTGATGCATTTCAATTTTCTGACCACATTCATTACACCAAAAATATCTCTGTTCAGGTCACTTCCAGGCTTAGAGGGAAAGTTCACCCTTTCCCCAAAGCACGTTTTTTTTTATCAAATTGGGTTATAAGATTAGCACTAGTAATTATTATTAGCATTGGTATCTACTATATAGAAAAATGGCTCTTTTGGCTGTGTCTACCCTGGTAACTAGAAGAGAGCCAGGGATCTGGCCAGTGTCATGGACCGACTTCCCCTACTTACACAAACCTCTTCTCCTGATGCTCCTGTACTCGGCAGGATGGCAATATCCTTTTAACCAACGCCAAACACCCTGAGCCACTTTCTTGTGGATTATCCGTGTAAAATATTTGCACCTCTAAGGTGAAACAAAATCTAAACAAATGAAAATTGATCTTCCCAGCATCTTCACCACCAAATAATGCAGTTCCCATCATTTTTTGTAGGTACTTTCCAATAATCTTCAAATATCACCATAAATCATCTCTGTTACGTGTTGTATTTCTTGACCATAAATCACTAACAGATAAGAGAGGTTCATGGCATATCAGCACGGGAAAATGGGATGAGTGATTTGCCCTGTCTTTGTAGCAGTAAAAATTTCCTGTCAAAGAAATTTTCAAGTTGACAATAGCCAATCACTTGAATTTTACTTTTTTTCATTGAAAACATATCTTACAGCCAGCAAATACACCTTTCATTGCAGAAAGGGCGCTTGCACCTCTGAAGCCACAGCATAGATGTCCACAATGGAGAGCAACAATCCAGTTCTTCCACAGCTTTAACACACACCTCTCTCATTTTCTTCTTCCTACATCAGCAAATACAATCCCCTTGCAATTATCTCAGTGTAAACCCAGCTCTGTCTGACCAAAACTTTATGTTCTAGAACGAAATTAAGAGGGGACCAGCCTTGTGCCTGGTGGGTCCCAAAGCCTTCTGCACTACTTGCAGCCCTCCAGAGACTAAACACTGACTCATCTCTGCCATTCATCCAGCTAAGCACTCATCATTTTTTTCTTCTTTTTTTTTTTTTTTTTGGCAGGTTAGTTTTCGGCCGAGTCAGCGTTTGCTCTGACTCAGCACCCAGTGACAGGATCATCAGGACCAACGCCAGGGAGCCAGCACAGCTGCGCGTGTCATCCTACATCACCTTAAATCAGCTGTGAGCCCACGTCCCAAGCGCACAGCGATTATTGTCTGGCACTATTTATAAAAGTATCACAACGCTTGTGAAATAAGGTCATGATTAGATTTGGCTAATGTTTTGTAATTGAAAGTTTGTTTGTTTGTTTGTTTTAAAAGGAGGTTGTCAAGAAAAGGGGTTTTAACTATCTCTCTTCTTCAAAAACAGGTATTTTTGTCTTTCAAAAGACTGAAAACCAAAACGTTTCCACTACCAGCAGCCAAAACCTAAACAGACTTTCAGGTCTGGGATAACAGCAAAAATATTACCAGGGGGGAGTGGGAGGGACACTCTTTTCCAGGGAGGTGTAAGAGTTAGGAACAAACAACACAGCCATGCTGGGTACCAGCACAGGACCTTTGCAGTAGCAGCCCCCAGAAAGACCTTGGCAACGTCTGGGAGACACACGGGACCTGTTCCCTGACCTGTTCCCCAACACTGTTTCTTTCCTGTCTCAAGCGCGAGGTGTTCAAGGCTGCCTTTCTTGTTACTACCCCTTACCTAATCACTTTTTTTTTAAGGTTTTTCTACTTAACCAGTGCTTACCACTTTCTTCAGCAAGTGTCGATAGCGACTTACGCACGTGACTTGGGGGGACCCAGCTCTGATGGCATCTCCCCGTTGCCCACAGAGCGAGCCCTGCAAGTCCCGGTAAGCCCTGGCTCTGCCCCGCGGCCGCTGCAGTCGGTGGGAGCCCGGCCACGGCCAACGTCTTCGCTGAGCACGGGGTCAGACTTGCAGGCAAGGCTTTCCCTTCAAGCGGTTCCAGCGTTTCTGACCCAGGTCATCAGCCAGCATAAAGCAGCGCAGAGTCCTGCTAAAGCTTTCCCAACCAACACCCGCTGGAAAACGTGGCCCAAAAGAGGCAGCTGACAACCCAAATCACTGCGTACGCCCATCCCAGTGCCCGGCTCGCTGATGGTCCCCACCAGTGCCATGCATGGATGTGTCACGAATCCCAGCAGTGCTCCTGTCCTCCCTCGCCCTCTCTAAATGTACTCAAGCGATGAGGAACAAAGGGGGGAGATAAGAAGAAAATAAAATCATGGGCTTTTTAATAGATGATAAATACTCACCCTCAATGATCAAGTGGTGTTTGATGGTGGAAGAAATGCAATCTCGTGTTGGCTTAATGTCTACTACTTTTTCAAATTTATGGTCTGTTACAGCACTTTCTACTGTGCCTAATTTTCTTGTTCCTGAATCATTACGACCGTGGCTCACTTTGTATTTTTTATACCGGCGTCTGTCCTCCTTCTCAGGTTTCAAATTCTGACACCTCACCGTTTTCTCCTGTGCTTCCCCCCACCTCCCGCCTTGGTCTGCCTACGTGCTGCGGTGGCGATGCTTTCTGCTGTGGTCCCTGCGTCTCGGCATCTGTCTTCTCACCTTTTCTGCACCTGTTTCCACTCCATCGGCTTTACTGTCAGCAGTTTTATAGCATGGGTTTTCCTCCTCTTTCCTCATCTTTATGACCCTCCATCACCGTGGCAAATGGAAGCTGTACATTTCTCTTTTCACCTCAAAGACACAAGCCTGCGTAGCAAGAGGTGATAAAAATAATGGGATCTGTCTAGGAATATTTCCACAGCGTCTTCTGCTGACTATGAACTGTTCATAAATTAAGAGTCTGAGATCTTTCAGGGTGTTTAGAAATCAGGGATCACCCCAGCAGCTGATTCAGATAGCTCTTGCTTTGTTGTCAAAATAGCCAGTGCAGATGCTTTAGAGAAGGGGATAAGGGTACCGATAAGGGACAGTGAGGGAACCTACTTAGAAGGATAATTCCTTCCTAAATGTTTGGCAACGAGCTAACCCTTTCAGAGATCTTAAGGCCAACAGAGACTAAATGAATCCCAGGCATCAAGAAGTCCCAGAGTTTTTTTACAGTTCCATGAAAATAAAAAAGTATTACCTTCTAACAGTAATAACATTCAGTGTTTCAAGTGCACAGAAAGCCTTTTTATTTCTACTTTATCCTAAAGATTCACATCTCATTAATTTTCTCTACCCCCGTGCATTAATGCGTGTTCTTCTTTTCTTCCTCCTCAAGTTATTCCCTTCTATCTTAGCCAGCACCACCCTCTGCTGTGATCGCTCTGTGCTTATTAACCAGTTCTACAACAAACACAACATTCATGGTTCCTGAGTACTAATGATAAGGCACAAAAACACTCTTACATCTTTTACCCTTCTTTTTTTTTTTTTTTTAATCATCCGCCCAACCTATTTCACCATGAGCACATGGGCTGTCTCTCCAGAGCCCCCCGCAATGACCCCAACCCTCTTCCCAAGCAGGTACAGTTCACTGACCGCACAGGAGTGTTTCAGATACTCAGATTCCCTCCGGCAGACATCCCTGTGATTCCTGCCACACACATTGGGTGACAGGCACACATCAGGTGACGGCCATGCTGACTTTTATCTAGCTTCGTTACATAACGCCCGCCCCAATCTGACACGCATCTCCTCTCCATCCTTTACGTGGAAAGACACAACTTCACCTTGCTTCCCAGGCTGCTTAGCTTAGTACCCAGTACCTCCAGTTAATATACTAATATACTTAAAATACTTCACACCCCATTTCTTTAACCTTTTCTCATCATGAAAAGTGACGCCATTTCAACATACTTTACACCGCACTTGACCCAGTTTCAAGTTCATGCTCCCCCTCCCTCCTTAAGACTTCCTTGGCTTTGTCTTGCAAGTTATTTTATAAAAGATTTTTTCATTGTCCAAATAAATGTCTTCTGTCGTTTTTATCTTCTCCAGAAGTATTCCCGCATACTAGTACAAAAATACTTTCCCTTATAGAAGGCATTTAGCATTACCCTTTCCATTCACTTCGTCACTTTATAGTTCTATATTGGGTTTACCTGCCTCCTGAAATGGCAGGTAAACCACCCAACGTAGCAGAATCGCATTTATTATCAGTATCAAAAACCTATGCGTTTGCTCGCAATCTGCATAGTTACTGAGAGTCAAACAGGGTATATGAAAGAAAACATTTTTGCCAGGAGCTCGGATACGCCGTATCTCTTTGCAAACAATTTGGCTGAATGGGAAGTAAGAGAAGAGTCACTCAGTGATTTTTTATTTTTTTTTTATGGTTGCAAAAACAACAGAGGGAAAGGAATGATGAAATGAAGAAAAGATCCACTTAGGCTAAGGATCAGTTAAAACGTCCTAAAAGCACAATCTGTTCAGATTTGGGCGAATCTCTAAGGGGAAGCCGAAGAAGACTCATTCAGTTGGAAAGTTTAGAGAAAGCACCAAACACTGGAAAATCAGATGTAACAAAGATGCTCCCTGCAGTGGCAGGGGGATGGGCATGAATATCTCATCGTTTCCAACATAACAGTTCAATGTGTATTTAATGCCAGTGAAAAACATGGGTGTCGTCAACTCCACTCAAAGTCATAATTCATGCAACACATGACACGTTTGCGTTAGTATGCCGCTCATCACTGGCATAAGCAGAAAGAGTTCACCAAGCAGTTATTCTTCCGCCACTGTCCTAATCTGAGTCACCAAGTCACCAGGAGCACAGGACGGAGCAGTGGGTCTCCCCAGCTTCTGCAGCCCAGTGGTACCCCGGCCACCCAAGCCGAGCCTGCCTCCATCCCTCGGAGACGCGCTTCGCTCACCTTCGAACTATCTGCTGGCATCGCGGAGCTCAGCAAAAGCTCACGATGTGAATGGACACCACAGCCCGGGCTGAACGCTATTACGCCAGAAGCTTATGGCTGCATCAATTTACTCCAAAAACTCATGGGAACATTCATTCAAGCTCCTTGTACATTCGGTCTGCAGCACAAACACGCCTTTCCTAAATCCAGTGTGCCGAACTACTACAGTCCCTGATGAAAGAAGCCAATGACAAAAAGGTTTCTGGAAAGTGACATTGCTATACGTTATTATTTTTACTATCTGTGTAATCAGAGCACTATGGAGCCTCAGGCGTAGCCAGAGATCCCACCGCTCCAAATGCTGTACCAGCGCAGAATCTCACAAACTGGCAGATACCCGCATTTCTCATAACAGTGAGGAAACAGAAAAACAAGCTGTCAAGGAAGGAGGGGAAAAAAAAAAAAGCGCAGCTAAACAAAAGATCCCCTATAGATGCAAAATGAACTACCTGCCAGTGCATTAAGCCTCGTGCTTCTCGAGCCTTCTGGGTATAAAACAATAAGACCTTTACCAAGTCTTCAAAGGACTGCAATCCGCTCTAACAGGCTGCGCTTTCTCATTGCGCGGCTTCATCCTTGCCTGAGTCTGCCCGAACCAGAGTCAATCACGACAGGAGCGGCTGTGATTTTAACGGCAATACAGCCAGATCGCTCGAACTAGGCTGAGTTAGGGCACACGGCAAAGTTTTGAGACTGACACATAATAGCCAGGTATTAGCTGTGTTTTACATGAACTATTAACTTTTGATCTTCCCTTTTTGTAAATCAGCTGATCGGCTACCCTGTTTCTTTGCAAGCTTTTTTATTTTTCCTCTCTCTGTCCAGATATGTTTGCAATTATATTCCCTGGGACATACGGTTGCATGGATGCACACACACACCAGCACAAGTTACGTACAGCTTTTTAACCATGTGAGGGATGTCCCTGTCTCAAAGAGTGTTCAAGTGAAACTAAAGAAAAACAACATTGTGCATCCTCCTGAAAAGAAAGCCAAAGCACTCAGGTCCAGATCCAAAGGGGCACAGAAGTGGGGCACAGGAGAGAATTTGCACACCTAAAGCCCCGTATGCAATGCCCAAAACATCAGCCCAAAATACTGCCTCTGCTGAGATTCAGCTGTCACCTTTAACCATCTGCAGAGGTTCGTTTTTTTAAGCACAGAGTTTAGGATGAGACCAGCTCTAGAAGGGCCCGTTTCTCCTCACTCGCTGAAAAGGGAGACAGGTAATTCAAAGCAGGTGGCTACATAAATCCTCCTCTCTGAGGATGACCAACATTAATGAGAAGCATGCCCAAAACAGCCACCGATTTGGGTATCCCACGTGTCCACCTACTACAAGATTTCCCACGCTAGACTAAGACCGAGCTCTCCCACTGAGCCTCTGCTCCCTGGAAGCCAAAAAGCGAATTCAACAGGCAAAGAGGGAATATTCCCCGGGTCAGGGTTGCCCTCTTTCACCACAGGGAGGAGACACGGGCTTCTGCACCCCCAGCCGAGGAGGACCCACACTGCCATAGCCCCCCCAAGCATGGATCGGGACCCTTCGCCAGCTGAGCGCTCCGACCCGGCAGCCACCCACCCCCAATCCAGTCTGAGGATATACCATATATTTCTTGCTAAACAGTGCAACTGCAGTAGGAGAGGTGAGGAAGCTCTGTTCCCGGAGCATCCTCGGAGGGGTAGGAGAAAGGGGATTGACCGCTGTCAACCCACTTGCAGGTTTCTGCTTGCTAAAGCAGCGCCCCAGCCACCGAGACCTCTTCGGGAAGGCGGTACCCAGCCTCCTCACCCCTACACCTGGATTTAAACCACAGGAAAGACTCACTTGCACTTTTCGAAATAGCAGAGGATCTCCCTGCATGTAGGAATGAGGATGGAAACCCTGGAGCAGAGGGTTCAGCCTCCGTCCCCTCTATGGGGGCTCCTTCTGGGCCACCTCGGGCTGGGCATCCCTGGCCGGCAGGCTCAGCTCCCGCATCCTGCACGGCCCCGCTCCGGTCCCTGCTCCGAAGGCACCGAATCCCTCCTGTTTCGGGTTTTTACAGCAGGAGAGAGGCAGAAAGTTTCTCTCCCCATGTCGCACGCTCGGCTCAGCCTAAAACACCCCGGGCTGACACGGGGGGGGGGGGGGGGTCGGGGACAGATCCACATTCCCCCCGCCTCCTCCCCTTTCTCTCCCCATTTTGCACTGACTTAACACGGTATTTAGAAAAGCAGCCGCGTCCCCGTCGTTTGGAGAGGGGCTGCGGTATTTCCACGCACCGGAGGGAGCAGCAACAACCCGGGGCGGGGAGGGGGGGGGGGGGGGGGGGGGGTCGCGACCGACAGCTCCACGCGTGATGCTGGGGGGGGTGGAGAGGGGGAAGGAGGGGGGGCAGCACCACGGCAGAGGGTCCTTCTCCGCGGGTCCGACCCCTTTACGGTCCCACAACAGCCCTGGGGGAGCAGCAACACCCAGCAACACCCCCCTTCCCGGGGTGCCAGCCCTCCGCCGAGCCGGTGCATCCCCCCCCCCCCCCCCCCCCCTCCCGCCCCTGTGGATGGGGAAAAGCCCGGAGGAGGAGGGAAAAAAAAAATAAAATAATAATAATAATAATCTCACCTCTTCGCAGGGAGGCAGCTGCAGGGCGGCCGCCTGCCAGCCCAGCAGCCAGCAGCACACCCAGGCGCTGCCCGGGTACCCCCGCTCCGCTCCGGCCCGCCGCATCCTCATCCTCCTCATCCTCCTCCTCATCCTCCGCCCCCGCCGCGGAGCACCCCGGGGGCGGTCGGGGAGGGAAAATATCACCGTCCCCTGCCCCTACCGGAGACCTCCCCGCGTCGGGCTGCCCCTGGCCTTGCGTCCCGCCCGCAGCCGGGCATAACCCCCGGGGGGCTGACACGGACGGCAGCGGCAGCGGCCCCGCCGGCCGCCGGCACCGCCAAAGCCGGGAGGAGGGGCCGGGAGGAGGAGGAGGAGGAGGACGAGGAGGAGGAGGAGGAGGAGGAGGAAGGCAGCCAGGCAGCACAGGCAGCGCAGGCGCACGCTGCCGAGGCTCATCCAGCCCCGACGTGGCAAGCGGCAGCACGGCAGCACCCTGCCGGTTGTGTGTGTGTCCCCCCCCCACCCCGGTCCCCCAAAGGCTCTGTGGGGGGTGGCAGTGGCACCGAGGGGGTGGTGTGTGAAATGCCCCCCCCCTCCGCCCCGGCCCCCATCACCCCCCGCTCGGCTGCCCGCCCCTCCGCCCCCCCCCCCCCCCCCCCCCCCCCCCATCCCTGCGCACGGCAGCGCCGGGGGGATGCGGGGGTGCTCGCAGCCGTCTGCTTTGCGCCCCCGCTGCGAGGGATGCCCGTGTACCCCGCTTCAGGTGGGATGCCGCCGGGGGTGGGGGGGGGGGGGGGGGATGCGCGGTGGAACCCTCCCCTCCACGCCAGAGAGCGACAGCGGACCCTCCTCCGGGGGGTGGGAGAGCCGCTCATTCCTGGCCTGACCCAAATGCATCCCCAGAATCGCGCAGACTTCTCCCTCAGCCTTTCCGTCCGGATTTTGTCTCCCCTTCCCCAGCAGTGCCCGGCTACTCGTTCCTAATGAAGTGGTTTACTGCCTCAGGCACCGGCGGTCCTCTGCCCCCCCTGGACCTCTGCCCTCCCTGGCATCTCTGCCCCCACCCCGGCATCATCTCTGCCCCCCTGGCTCCATCTCTGCCCTCCCTGGCATCTCTGCCCCCACCCCTGGCATCATCTCTGCCCCCCCGGCTCCATCTCTGCCCCCCTGGATCTCTGCCCTCCCCCCCGGCATCATCTCTGCCCCCCCGGCTCCATCTCTGCCCCCCTGGATCTCTGCCCTCCCTGGCATCTCTGCCCCCACCCCTGGCATCATCTCTGCCCCCCCGGCTCCATCTCTGCCCCCCCTGGATCTCTGCCCTCCCTGGCATCTCTGCCCCCCCTCCCGGCATCATCTCTGCCCCCCCGGCTCCATCTCTGCCCCCCTGGATCTCTGCCACAGCCGCTCACTTTCCTGCTCCCTCCTGTCTCTTCCCTCCTTTCTGCCTCCTCTCACCCAACCAGCAAAACCCAGCACAGACACAGCGCTCCTCGTCGCTAGCACAGGATGTTCCCATCCCTATTGATTTACCTTTTCAAACTCCAATACATAGCCCCCCCTTTTTTTTTTTAACTTAGAATTTGTTGAGTGACTTTTTTTTTTTTTTTTTTGGCAATTTTACCGCAACTCCTGCTCACCGTGACAAAGGTTTGACTCAGCCTTTATTCACCTCTTGAAAAGAGATGAGGAATCTGAGGGCAGAGTCAGACCTTTGCCTGCGTCGTGTAACCCCTCTCGCCATCCCCAGCTGGCGTCGTCACTGCGACTGTATGCTAACACAAAAATGGTTTAATTTGCTCATTTTATGTCATTTGAGGGCTCTGCTGGAAGAGTCTGGAGGGAGCTCTGTGATGCTCTGCTAACAGAGACAAGTTTGAAATTTCGCTTTGTTCTCATACCAAGCCGTGCTCTGCTCTTAGCTCCAGCTGGAGGAAGGAAAATGGGTTATCGGTTCTTCCGCCGTCAATCCCCATCCCTCACCAGGGTGCCAAATGAAGCAGCTTGTGTAAACTGTTACATGAAAAAGTCAAATCATCTTGCCAGCAAAAGCAGGGAACAGGATAGAAACTGTGATGCTGCTTTATGTTTTGTGGTCCTGGACCAGGTAGATCACAAAGTCGGTCCCAAGGTTTCATCGCTCGCCTTAACTGTGGGATAAAATCCCATGTTTGAGGAACACCCGTTTCAGCTGGAGCAGCGGTTTTCTTTACATTTGCTAAAATAAAACACACAAGGCTGCAGACACTCCTAGATATGCAGCAAGGGATTAAACCTGAAAATACATGGAAAAAAAAATATATGGGTTGGATTCAGCATGACTTTCATACAAGGAAAATGGGTACAGGCTCAGCTTCCAGAAAAGTGCGCTTCTCGCCGCCGTTGTTGGCCTTAAATAAAAATTCAGGGTGGGAAGCAGACCTGGCGGGGGCTGCTTGCAGCATTGCTGTCGGCAAGAGGAGGGTTTCTGCCCCCAAAGTACGACTGACTCCCAGGGACTCTCCAGAAGGCAACGGGGCCACTGACACAGCATCGGCAGGAGACGGTTCAGGTGAGCAGACCTCCCGCATGGCACAGGGATGCGCCAGGAAAGGGGGTACCAGAGTGTGCTTTGTCAGCTGCTCTGTCACCCTTTTGTCTTGCTGAATTATTTAATTTTAAAACTCAGAATGGGAAGAAGTCATTTTACAAATAAAAGGCTAGATACTCATCTTCAGTGCTCACCGTACGTTACCAAAAAATTATTTACTATCCTCTGTGGGACCTGCGGTCTTCCTAGCAAGAAAAATCACTAAGATCTGAGACTTTTTGGTTTTGGTCTTGCTTTCTGTTTCCAAACGATGGGAGATCCAGAAGTTTCTTGAGCTTTAATAGCAATGTTGTCACTTTGGTTGCTGTGCTATTTGAACAGGATCTGAAATAGCTGCGATATTAAATCCTGCAAATCTTACCTGAAGGCAGCACGGCAAAAATTCTGCAGTGCATAGTAAGCATGAGGCCAGCAGAAAAAAAAAAAAGTATACTATTAAAAAAATTAATCAGCTTAGACAGACAGGAACAAATGAGGTAGAGGAAAGCAGTGCTGGATTTGAGAAGCATCATGTAACCAACACCAAAAAAAAAGGGTAACACTTATATTTAAGGCAGCAGCTTTAAAAGGATTTTTTAATCTAGTAAAAGCAGATAGCAGACAGTTAACCTGGGAGGTTTGAGACCTGTATCTGAAATCTTGACCTCATATTTTCATTCAAGTGAGAGGATACAAAAGCAATTCAGAAGAACCACGCAATCGGAGCTAGAAACAATTGCCCTGCTCTACTACATCAAAGTACAAAAGAAAAGGAAAGGAAAAAAGCTAAGTAGTAAGTAATAATTTATACGGCAACAACTGTGAGATGTGTTTCAAGCCACATCTCCAGAATTCCCTGTGTTTTATTGTGCCTCTCCGTTAATCTGGTGTAAGTTAAAGATGCCCTTAAAAGTGTACGTTTGTACTGTTGTTGTAAGCTGTGCCCAGAAAAAAACAACAGCTTTCAAGCATTTAGGATCCAGGTCTGTAAAGGGTCCTTCCCGACATCAGTGAGATGTTTCAAGTTAATCATGGACTTCCATGTCTGCAGAGCTGGAGCCATAGGTGTCTCCAGTAGCCATTTAGCCGTGGCAGGGAAGCAGCCATATGTTGTTAATGTTAATGACACCAAGTGAAAGTGAAAAATTAAATGTCTGCCAGCTACTGTTTGGATGACAGCAATTAGTAACTACACTTGGGATTAGTCAGGCCTGTAGGCTGACATTGGCTTGCGTGGGAATACATCACAGGGTAAATGAAACTATTAACCCTTTTGCGCTCTGCCTGCTTCTGACGAAAGCTCCTTAAAGACCTTGCCTGCACGCACATTTCACTGCCGCTTTTGGAAAAGGTAATCAACACAAAGCCATTTCATGGAGTTTCTTCACTGGAACTCATTTTCCAACATTGGTGACTCTCCACGTGGTTAAATGACGTGATCCCTCTACAAGAATAACTGGTTGTCCCACAGAAGGTGACATGTTCTTTTAATTTGCTAACACATCCATCTGCGGGCTCTACCACAGTGTGTTTTGCTCAGACATCTCCTTTTGCTTATGGACCATATATTTTCCCACATAACCCGGTCATCTGTGCACTCTCCACCAGGGTATACTTTATCTGAGATAAAAATTAACATTCTTTCAAGGTGTCGTGCCATCCTGGTGCTTTGCTAAGCGCGGTTCCAGATAGCCTTAATATGCTCTTGCTCACGCACACGTTCTTACTTTTGGATTCCCAAACTCTTCAAGCTCTTTGGAAATTCAAGATATGTAGCAATAGCAAACTAATGTTTTATACCTGCGCCTCTGGTTGCGCTCTGACCTACTTTGACATCACTTCTACTTTCAAGTCATTGAAGGACTATCATGGGTCCGTCCTAGGCTAGCCTGGAGAACCATGCTGAGAAAGCTGACGTGTCAGGACAGAGGCTAAGCAGCCACAATCATTACAAAAAATGGGTAACATTTGCAGCGGGCTCCCTCTCTAAGGTTCTCCTACAGCCCGCAGAAGAGCCAGATGCTGGGATTCATCTCATTTAACTTTGTCAGCCACAGCTTGGGGTACTTTGGGAGTACCATTCACCCTTTCCTAAAAAAGAAGTTACAAACACAACAGATACATATTTTAAAGGGTACCCCAAAGTGTCCAGAGCTGAAAGTGATGGTAGCACTCCTCAGACGTGTTTTAATCACCTATTTTTGGAGGAGCTGGATGTCTGTTGTCTCCATTAACTGCATAGGTAGCTCAGATATGGACACCTACACGTGGTCGAACGAAGGCCACCCTAGATAATTTTCTGCTCCCTAGCGTCCTCTTGAGACAAGGTTCATGTCCTGCAGCTTGAGGTGTGTATTAAGTGGCACACGTCTGCCTGGTCTGTACGCGCCACTCTACAGCCCCGTTTGCATCCAAACCGGAGCACAGCACGGTGAAATGGACCCAGGCCAATCGTTGCTGGGCTACGTGATCTGGGTTGTGCAGGCTTCGTCACGTAGCCGTAGCCTCCTCATGTAAACCCACACCTGCAAAACCCTGGAGAAAGGCTTTGTGGCTAGAGAAAAGCCAGGATCAGCTTGTACTGCCTTTTCATAATTCTCACTGCTATATGTAACACTCAGCATTTATCCCTTTCCCTCCTTTCTTAATATCCTTGTTTCTGAACGCTGTATTTTCGCCTCTTCTCCCTGGAGATGTTTAGAGTGCCTGTATTTTGCTTTTCTGGCAAACTTCATATTTTGGATCCCCTTTAAGACTCTGGGAGCCTTCCAGTTGTGATCTCTTTGTTCATCCTTTCTCTCACTGTGACTTTAGCTGAATTTTCCTGTAAATCTTGCTCACGGTTTGGCACTAGAGGAGCTCCTTGAATACATACTATTTAATATTGGCTGTGCAAAGGTTAGACTTAAAAGACCCAAAGCACTCCTGCATCATTTTAATCTACGGACCTGGAGAAGAGAGGTTGGAGAGCTAAGCTGCATTGCTTGAATCTGAATCACAAGACATTCAGCCATAAAAGAAGAATTTCTCTGCTTTTGAGATAGCCACGTGCTTTGACAGCTCCTTCTTTGCTTTTCAGACTAAGGGGAAAAGATTCCTTTTCAGTTTTAAAATGTATGGGCCAGCTGATTTTTTTTCCCCGGTGCACATAGAACAAAAAGCAGCCGTCACTGCATTAAGATCACTGTGTTTGTTTTGAGTAAGGAGGAACAGCAGTGGTAAATATTTCCAAGATAACTCATGACAGACAGCAGGATCAGCATCCGAAGCTTTTTGCTGCTGCTATTAGAGTTTCTTAGCCATTCATCCACAGACGCCTTTTCCCAACAGACCTATTTATCTGCTATCGGGTAGCATGAGTGCGTTGAGTAATGAGGATTCTCTTGACTTTGCGCGCAAAGCCCAGCCTCGTTAGGTGACTCTCAGGGACCCATGGTGACATGGTTGTGCCCAAAGAGGACACACCGTTTGGAGGGGGGGGGTTGGGTGAGCAATCTGAAAAGTAACGTAGCTCTAAAGAGCACTAAGTGCAAACTATTAGAAAGCTAAAATCTATACGTTCTGGCTGTGCTGATTTGGTGCGTGAATGAAGTTAGGATGAATGACGCTGAATAAATAGCTTTCTGCGGTAAGGAAAGGTTATTTGGGCTAATCCTGTATTCATTTCTACAGTGATGCCGGGCATATTGAGGCTCATCATCTTCACTGTAGGTGAGCAAGGGCTCTGCAGATGCACATCCTTGGCTCTGGGAAAGAGCAGAAGGCAGAGCGGCCTCTGGGCAGTGCTGCATCCCTGCCCAAAGGGTCCCCACATTACCCGACTTCTCCAGCCACCATCTGTCCCTCGCACCATCACCAAAATGTCAGGGGCTGCCATCCCATGGTGTGGTGGAGAGAGCTCCCTCTCCCATCCACTCCACCAGGAGCATCTTGTTTCTCCAGAAAAATAAAAATAAAAATGTCACAAGGCTTTCACATGGTTGGACTATATGACCTTTAAAGGTCCCTTCCAACCCAAACCATTCCATGGTTCTGTGATAGTGACCCCCTAGAAGGAAAAAGGGCTCATATTTTCTATTGACCAGCTTAATCCTGATGAAGGCTTTTGTGATTAAAAGGCTGCATTTTCAAGAGTCTTCTCAAAGGTCTTCCTGCTTCCCCTGAATCAATGACAACATCTCCTCACTCTTCAAAAGCTTCAAAGAAAGCACTGCCAGGCTCTCCCAGGGAAATTGGTGGGAGCCATATTGAGCCAACATTAAAATGCTTTGTAAGTCCCACCTGCTGGATAAACAGGAACTTTTGTAGATATGATACATTTTATTACCATATTATTGCTATGGTTGGCAGCAAAATTAATTGAGCTGACACTGGCAATAGTGTTGACACACGCAACGGCAGCAAACGACTGTAACTCAGTATTAACAACAGTATTGATTTTCTCTTCCCGGGAGAGCCTTTGTAAACTTTCAAAACCCAGTTGCTCCAAATAAAAAGCACCCAACTAAATGTCAAAGATTGTAACAAAGTCATTTTAATAGACGGCAGAGATGTAATTTATCATGTGAGAAGACTGACTCTGATCTCACGTATGTGGGTGTGAGATTGCGATGACCCTACACCAGCACGTGGCTGAAATAGGTCCTTTCAAGGTGACTCCAAAGTGATGCCATGACCAAGCAGCCTGATCTATCCTGGCAGGCTGACCTACAAGTCAACCTAAAGTCCCAACTATATCTGTGGGGCTTCAGCTGGAAGGAGTCTATAGCCATGCCCGTTGCACCTGACTCCTAATGTTGCGGAAGGGTGCTCCTGTGGGTAAGGATCTACCTAAGTTACAGCAAAGCATGTGGTGTTAGATGGTTTTGCAACTATGACAGGGAAAGTTTAAAATGCACAGTGCTCTTAGCAGCTCTCTCAACACCTGGGAGGCTTTCGTCTCCATCATCTCCAGTCCTGGAAGCAATAAATACCATCAAACATGTGCGCTAATGCAAAACCTTCATAACGACTTCTTCTCTCTGTTGGTTATTGCAATTAGATGAGCACATCTAACTGTCACATGCATCATGTATTTGAGATGTTATTTTGTCCTAACACTGCGACAGTCGCTGTTCGGGTTTTCTGTAGTTCAGCTCTGTATGAGTCACAGAGTATTTACCCAGCGCATTGGGCTCGGCTATGTTTAATTTCTGAAAACAATCTCTGCAGCCATTCAGGTGCTGCAGGCAGATGCCTGCATGCTTAAAAATAAAGACTGCATAAACTCTTTGCCTGTCTTGTTGAGTTTTCAGCCTTCCTCTCCTGAAACTCCCACGCTTTTTCATTCATTAAACCCAGCTCTCGCCATTGATCTTCAGGGGAAGGGGGAGTTTTGGGGCCAAACCCAGCAGAGGAGCAGCCCCCCAGTTTGGGGGCTTTCACCCCTTTCCAAGACGGAGGACCACTCGTCTGGGGGAAAGGATGCACAGATCTGGAGGATGGCTGGGGTTTGCATGGTTTTCCACAGGAGGAGGGTGTACGTACCACAGAAGCCCTGTCTCCACCTTCAGGAGGTGCCTTAGGGTCAGCCCTGGGTGCTCCACGCATGGTTTCAGGGTGAATTGTCTCTTAAGCAGATGCCCTGAGTCCCACAGATTAAAGAATATTATAGTGTCTTTAGGAGTATAAGCTGTTTTATTCACAGGGAATATGGCAGTACTTGAACGGGGAATATACCTTCGGCTGCACGTTTACTTCTCCAGCTCCCTCAGGATGATGTTGTTTTGACACAAAGCCTCAGTTTGATTTGCTCCACAAAATACCGATTGCTCTGTCAGCACCTTTAAATTTGGTAACACACCACAGCCTTCAAAATACACAAATGTAAATTTGCAATTTAAGGGGTGAAGTGAGTTATTGCACTATAAATAGCCTACCGCATTAACATACTAGTGCTCAAGTGGCACTAAGCTAAGTAGAATACTTGTAAATGTAATTTTGATGCTTTATTAATTGTTCCCTCATGGATTTGCTTTCCCCTTTACCACTTTTCTTGGTGTCTGATTTTTCCCCCTCTTTAAACTGCTGCTTAACTTATTACCTTACCCAAAGATGTGTTTTCCCCAACGTCTATCCCAACATCCTCTTTCCCTACAAACTCACTTGAAAGAAAGTATTTTGAATTAAAAGTCTGTGAGGCACTCCGGTTCATTTCAAACCCCGCTTTCTGCACAGAGATTCAGCTCATGTGCCAGCCCCACTGGTTACGAGACGTAGAGCAGCGCGGTGAGGATGAGTCCCCGCAAAAGAGATGGGTCTGGTGGGTAAAACGAGCACTCCAGGGACATGTTTTCCACTCCCATCACTGCCACTGACTCATTCCAGGTAAAATTTATTCTTTTGCAGACCATCAACCCAAAACTTACACCTTATTTAGGCTCCAGTTAAAGGCTCGAGGTGGGATTTCAATAGACTCGAGAGATGAATGATGCTTTTATGGGTCTTCCTCCCCAGACTGAACTGTGGCTTCTGCTCTCTCAGGCAAGCCACTTTATACTTCTTTATTTCAATTTATTTCTCTGTAAATTAGTAATTACTCAGCCTTTGAGACGCTTGGATGAGAAGGACTTACAGCAGGACAGGAGGGGGGTTTCTGCCAGCTGATTATGGCCAAAAAGCACAGTAAATAGCAAGAGAAGTTGGAGCGCAAGTCTCCTTGATCCAAGCTTCTATAGGACCACAGATGCTCATGCTGGAGCACGTGTCTGCTTGTTCTTGGCACACGGATGCTCATTCCAGCCTAGACGTACCCAAGGAGAGATACAGGATGACCCATGAGGAGCCTGCTCCTGGCATAAGCTCCGCAGGGCTCCAGAGGAGGACCAAGCATCTCAGGATGGGACCAAAACAGCCAAGACACCACCATTCCATACTGAAAAGATGGCAGAGCTGTGCCTCTGCTTTACCTGTATTTCACCAGCTGCTGAGGGCTAAGAAGGTTTTTTTTTAAACCCGTTGTGAGGCGACGTATTAACTCATCCCTAGATATTTCTAAGAAATAGGGAAGGTGAGGGCAAGGTGAATCTTTAGGACCTCTGGCTTTAAAAAACACAAACATTAATGTCATTAGAGACCCACAGACACACAAGAGATCAGCCTGAGTGAATTTGAAATTAACCTTGCAAAGAGAATAGTGTGTTTGAATTAATCTCTAAAAACGTGCTTTACCGTGAAGGTAAGGCAAAATGTCAGCCTGAAGTTAAAAGCTTTGTCGAAGCAATCTCTGTTTTAAGATGGAAAGTGACCCTTGATATTTATCAAGGTAATGAAAATACTACAGGCCTTTTCAAAAGCTGATGAGAGGTTGTACTCAGCTCAGCCATCGTAATAACTAGGTGTTCTTGTCATAGCTGGACAACTCACTTCTCTACCACTTTCCCACGTGCAGGGACAAATCCCGCAGAGTCATTATTCTTATTTCCCAGCATATTTCTGCTAAACCTCAGTGTTAATGAAATGTACATACATTTATTTTCTACTTATATTTCATTAAAGCGTATCTATGTAATATATAACATATACCTATACACATTTCTGGTGACCGAAGCGGCCAAACAGAGGTAACCCAGCTGACCCCCAAATGCTCCAGACAACCCGGCAGGCAAAGATGCTTTAAGCGGCAGGGACAGGAGAGGTGACTCAGCCCTCTTCCCGCTGCGTCGCGAGCAGCTGAACAGAGACAGACGTCACCTGCGCACGCAGGGGCAGAGGCAGCGTGCTGGCCGGCTGAACGCGCAGGCTGCTGTCGTATGGGTAATCCATTAATGCCCCAGGCTGGTGACAACGGGTCTTTAATTTGCTGAGCACAATACAAACAGGGAAGACAAAAACTCGTGCAGCCAAACCGCAAAGAAGTCCTGGGTCAAAAATATCAAACGAGCAAACTATAATTTCTTTCCCAAAACAACGCTTCCCTGTGTAGCCAATGCAGCTGGCTTATACTACCAAATTCTTTCCTTTTCTTCTCCCCAGGAAATCACAGGCAAACCTTCAACCCCCATTTGGAAGAAAACAAGGAAAACCGAGCACATGCTTCTGTCCCTGACAGCGAGGCAAAATATAGGCGTTTTGTTGGCACTTGTGTAAGATGAATTGGGTGCTTCACCCTGCTCCAGTTGCAGCTGGGCTATTTTAAGGTGTCCTTTCTACACGGGTGCCTACATGAAGACCCAGCTTCCCAAAAGGCTGCTCTCCGTGAGTACCCTGCTGCGTGTCTCCAGCAAACACAGGTGACTGGGACCTCCCAAATAAAGTATCAGCCAAAAGCTAGTCATCTGGAGGCAGCGGAGGTACAACGAGGTCAAAAATCCCCCAAATCCTGAAGGTTTACCATAGCACAAAGAGAGTTCACAGCCGCTGTGAGGTCTGGTTCCACTTTTTGCCACCCAACACATTTGGGGTTTTGTGCTGATGGATGGTGAGCCCGGATCAGGCCAGCTGACCAGGATGTCCTCTACCTGGAATAGATTCACCACCTAGTTTTCAGACATCCCATTGCCAGTGCAGAGGTAACTATAAGGTCCGTTATCGTTTATCTTTTGATACGTCACTCTAAATCTATCAACTGATTTCTTGTTTTGCATTTTGTGAAGTGATGCTCATTTTACCCTTACCCTAAAGCTTCCTTAATTGTTTCGGAGATTTTAAAAATTCTTGGCAGTGTGTCACCCAGGGAAGAGCACTATTAAAGCAAAGCCAGCTCGTCATGCCAAACATCCCAAAGCGGTGTCAGGAGTCCCCAAAGCTGGCAACTGCAGAGCTGCCGCCAGGCTGGCAACTGAGTTTATGGAGAAGGGACTCTCACCAGCAAGAATATGAATGTTTTGTACCAACCGCAGTTTTGATTGAAAAAGATTGCGGGATGATTGTTATGCATTGGGTTATCGAAGGATTTTGTCCCGTTACACAGATTTGCTAAAAATAGACTAAAGCGCGCTCTGATTTTTAAGGTGGAGCAGCCAGAATATCAAACGTTTCAGAGCCATCTGCTGCACATTTGGATTCACATGGCTTATTTCAGACATCTGCACTAAAATAGGATGAACGATGTCCAATAGATACCTATGTCCCTCCACTGGCCAGCGCGGTCTAGGCAGCTCGTTGAAATGCGGGCGTCTGTGCTGTAGATACACACTTGCGCAGGGGCATCCCAATCTAGTGCTAGTTTCAGAGGATAATTAAAAATCACTAACGTTGCTCAGAATATTTCCACTTGTTACAATAAGGATTAAATGTGACCCTACAAATCTCCTACAAAGTGTTTAAATGACTGAATCCATATCAAGACTGTTGTTTTCACCAAGGCTGTGTCCAAACACGAGGTTATTTCCCCAAACGAGGGTCCACAAGTCACAGCAGGGTAGTGTTGGAGAAGCTGAACTGCCCTGGTTCCAGCTCTGTGTGGAATTCCTCACTCTCCAGAACTGTAAAAACCTGCGTCTTTCCCCACAATAAAACTGAATTTTAAATGCTTTACAAGTTTTAACAGTGCTTTGATTGCAGGCCAGGAAGAAGGGTCCATTTTTTTGAACAGAAACGCGAAGCTATCATGTACAATTTATATTAAACTAACATGCCCCATTGACGTGATACCATTATGCAGGATAACCGAAAGCAGAGCCCTCGCTAATCTTAGAAACACAGGTCTGGAAGCAATCTCCAGGGCAGTGCATACCTCATCCACATTCCAGGCGCTGAAACTCCCGGCCTCGTGCAGCGACTCTGGGAGCTGCTTTTATGAAGATCATTATCTTTCTTAACCTCTATGCAAAATTCATAGAAATGGAGTGCGCTGAGAGCCAGGATTCACTTTACATCAGTCATGGTAATAGTCTGACACTCCTGAAGTCCTTATTATTCCATACAGCAAAGAAAAAAATATGTATTCAGTTTTCATTGTGATTTAGACCAGATAGGCCAAATCCTGGCTTACGGAACAAGTCCTGCCTGCGTAATTCATAAAATCATCCCCTGAGAGTCCACATTTGTCACCTGAAGAAGTCCTGCCTTTAATCACATCGTTAGGACAATCACCTCTCCGATCTGCTGTAACGCAGAACTGCCCTGGATTGCCTCAGAGAGCAGCTTTGGACGGAAAATGGCATAAACTAGTCTCTTAGTCTTCATTGTAACGCTGGAGCATAATAATGACATTCCTTCATAAAACAAAATAGAGGCAAACCCACAGATTTACACAGTTATTGAGTTGTAATGCCGGGGCAAAGAATAAATAAAGCAGAAGCAAAGCTGATGCGGGAGGAGCAATGACCCACTTGTGTTTGTTTAATAAAAGACAGTGTTTTTCAGGAGAAAAATACAGAAATGTTGATCTTAGGGCCCTCCCCAGCCAGCTGATTGCATGGGCAGAGCTTTAAAATTGGGTGGAGCCCCACTGTTATTTTCATGGGAGAATTCGGCTTATACATAATTTCAGGTTGTTATTAAAATTATAAGAGAAAGGACTTCAATGTGACCCTGCTAACTGGGACTTGCTTCCTAGCTAAGCCCTGTCTATAGCGATGCTTAAGGACAGTCATGATTTCCTGCTCAAATTTTATTGTAAGGGGAATATTGATGAACCAAAAGATATCAATCACATGAAACCTGTTTACGTGCTAGTGTTTTGATGCCAGGGAGTCAGGGGCTTCCAAGTTCTCTCTTGGAAGGTGCAACAAAAAGTGATACAGAGATGGACAAGTTACCTCATTAGGAAGAATTCTGTGAGTCAAGCTAGGTTTTCATTTCTTCAGGGTTGTTTTTTTTTTTCCAGGAATTATATAAGAATTCATATGAACAGTATTCCCCCTAGATAAAACTGAAAGGAAAGAAATCTCAATGCTTTCACACAGTAAAATACCATCTGCTTCTATTTAAGAAATCCACGATAATGGAACCCAAAACACTTTGATCAGATGTTTAATGTGACTTTAAGAGTTTTGAATTAGTATTCCAGATCAGCCTCACAAAAAGTTGTCAGCTCCAAAATTGCTTCTCAGCTCCTTCCCATGGTGACCGAGAAAGAAAAAACAATATTTCACTCTCTGAGAACAATAAAAAAGACTTCCCCACAAATTTGATGAGTTTGTTATAAGCACAGAAGAAACCCTGACATGTACTCAGAGTGTACACAGTTATAAACATCAGATTTGGGTCAGACTGAATGAAATGGCTCTTACTCTGAATCATCCATTTAAGGAGCATTTAAGAGTCTCTTCCTATAGACTGTAAATGGGAATTTAATATCCCAACATAGCAAGACTGCAAAATGAATACCCCACAAAATGAAGATTGAGTACAAAGTTAAAACGGCACAAAGACACCTCTCTAACCCCAAAAAACATCAGGAACCTCAGATATGATTTCGTGCATTTCAAAATAAATGGCTGTGCTCGACTGCAGAGGCACTGCTGTGACCTTGCAGGGATTTCTTCAGCTGTGGTAGGACATGGCCAGGGGTATGGAGAACAAAATCTGGTGCTGCTTTAGGCTGGGTCAGGACACCAGACACGTTTAGGATTAACTCAGAAAACTGAAACAAGACTCAATCAGATGCAGGAGGGTGAGGCAGTACACCATGAAGGATCTGAATTAGAAGTGAAGGAACTTCAGAGACCAACTGGCTGAGACAGCTGAAACAAGGAGCCAAGGCAGGGTCACACCGGCAGGGCTGACACCAGCAAAGGCAAAGGCAGGGAAGAGAAGCCACTTTAAGAAGAAATGGTCCTTAGGTAAGGACTCAGCAGGACCTTGTTTTGGGTGAAGCTCCCCTCCTGAGATTCATCAGCACATGTTGTTGCCCTTGGGCTGGTGGTGTGGCTCAACCTTGCCCTTCAGTAAAAGGACTGTCCTCTTATTGGAGGTGTCCAAGCATCTACAGAACTTAAAGATGGGAAGTCTCCATACAGTGTGGGCAAGCAAATAGAATCATAGAATCAGAATGGTCTGGGTTGGAAGAGACCTTAAAGATCATCTCGTTCCAACCTCCCTGCCATGGGCAGGGACACCTCCCACCAGCCCAGGTTGCTCCAAGCCCCATCCAGCCTGGCCTTGAACACCTCCAGGGATGGGGCAGCCACAGCTTCCCTGGGCAACCTGGGCCAGGGGCTCACCACCCTGAGAGTAAAGAATTTCTTCCTAATAGCTAATCTAAATCTCCCCTCTTTCAGTTCAAAAGTGTCCTATCACCGCACTCTCTGATAAAGAGTCCCTCCCCATCTTTGCTGTAGGCCCCCCTTTAATTACCAGAAGGCTGCTCTAAGGTCTCCTCAGAATCTTCTCTTCTCTAGACTGAACAACCTCAACTCTCTCATCTTGTCTTCACAGGGCAGGTGTTCCAGCCCCCTGGTTGCGGCCCTGCTCTGGACACTGTGAACAGGTCCATGTCCTTCTTACACTGGGGGCCCGAGAGCTGAACACAGTACTCCAGGCGGGGTCTCATGAGAGAGCAGTAGAAACAAGCAGATTTTCTTGACCTGTCTGGTGGGGAGGAATAGCCCTTTCATAGGCAAACCACAGATCTTCCTGTATTTAAATATTCCACGGTCAGTTCTTTATGGTCATCTCCGGTGGTCACGGCAAACTTTCCAAAGACTGTGAAACATGGGCTGGGTTGGGTAGGTATGAGTGGTCAATGGGTGTTCTTACCTGGGCAGGGATGGTGAAGGATCCAGGAGAGAGCTTCAGAAATTCTGAGAATGTGGGGGATTACTGGAGGGGCCACTGCATTTGGGGTTGTTGGTTTCTCTCGCTTTTCCCTGGTAGTATGGATGGATTTGACTTAGGGTCTGCACTATGGCAGAAATATTTGCTGTTCCCCAGGATTCCTAAGGAAATGGGAGACAGAACAATGATAAAATCCATTACTTGTACCCCAAAAAGGAAAGACCAGGGGACCAAAAAGCTAAAAAAATTGTAAAACACCAAAAAGTATTCCAAAGCAAGTCATGGCACACATTCCTTGTAATCTTGTTTATCTCAAATCTACTGGCAAGATACATTTAAAAATACTCACTAAAACCTGCAAGATTTGTATGTGTTCATGTGTCTCCCAGTATACATCAAAACATATCAAAAACTAGTGTAACATAGAAGCTGGCAAAGCCCCTGTCCTTTTCTGCAAAAACAATTAACTCCTTTCTATTATTGTCAAAAACAGGTTTTTTTCTTCAGTAAATTATGTAAATTCTGGTTATATCAGTCTTTATTATCTGAAATTCAAAAGGGCTTCAGAAGACATTCTAAATTACTAAAATCCCAGGTTCCCCAAACATTAACATTCAGATTTCGTATATTTTTCTGGTTTTGTCTGGAAAACAAGGAGTTAAAATCAAACACTTGTGCCCTACCCACCTCTGGGACAAATAAACCTTTGAAAGGAAAAGAGCAGTTAATACAATTTATTCCCTTTACTTGGTTAAGGAAAAACCAAATTAAACTCATTTTCTAGATGAGTTACAGGGAAAAGCAAATGCCATATGGTTTTCCCTAGGATTTGTTAACCTATATTAAGTGATAATTGAAATCAGATGACTTTTAGCTTATTCAGGCTAAGTTATTTTAAAAGCATGTGGATACGAGTACACTTTAAATCTTCAAAGACGTTAGCAATCCTGCCCTTTTGCCTATGCATGATGTGCGTGACGAGGAAGAAACGGCCACTCCTTTCGATTACAATGGAAATGCGATGTCCAGCTCCTACCTTCAAATCCCATCTCCAGTGCCATTCCCACCCCAAACACAGGCATTTTCAGTCATAGTCATTAACGTGACGCTCATAAGCTAGCAAAAGCCATAAAACCCCACTCTCTGAACCATCCAGCTGCTACTGTATTTAATACTCAGGTATCAAAATATCACGGATCAGGCCAGACTAGGTTTGTTCCCATTCTTTCTGTCTTCCCCATTTAATTTGTACACTTGGCGCTCTCTCAGGATTGCCCACTTTGCGGCCAGTTTGGACAGGAAAAATTACACGAGGCGTGCGTATCGGTGAACGGAGGCGCCTGGATTGGAGAAGCCTGTACCCTTGCCAAGACAAATAAGCTGATCAGACATAATCATGAGGAAATTTTTAAGAATGTCGTCTTTAATTCCTGTGAAATATACCTTCGGGTTTCCTGACACAGTGAATGCCTTCCGATAAAAGCCTCAGGGAACAAATAGAAATTGCTGGGGTTATTTCAGTCCGTAAATGACTGTAGCCTCATGAAGACAAACTCACTCTTTTCATTTGCGCCAGCTGCAGAATTGCTTCCAAATCTGCCTAGAATCTAATAAATCATTCACGTCACCGTTTTTTTTTTTTTTTTCTTAATAGATGAATATTCATGGTGATGGTTTGCAATTATAATTTGTAGGATGCTAAATTTCTGGCAAAGTTTGCGCAGAAATAACCAATTCCCTTTTCATTTTAATGATCACACATCTTTAAGGCACTTGTTGAAACTGCCTACAGGAATTCAGAAGAGCACCGTCAAGTAGTGAAGCTCAAAGTATGCAGAGCACGTTGCTAAGAAAGACGCAGGTGAAAGCTTTGATAGGAGAGAGAAAAAAGGTTAGAGGGGAACTCCCTCTTCAGCTCCTCATTTCTTTTTATCTTTCCTTTTGGATGTCCACAGAAATCGATGTAAGCGGAGTTTGGGAATAGGCGGAGCTGAATTGCCATCTCTGGCCTTTGCGCGTGTCTTTCTGGCGCTCCCGGCTGTGCAAGCTCTCCCCCGTTTGGCAAAATAAAGCCTGAGCCGTTTTCTCCTCTGGGAATAAAGCACAAAGCCAAACCCCAGGCTTGAAATAGCCGTGCACCAGGCATGAAATTTCTCTTTGGTATGAAAGTTAATCCGTGTAGAGGGAGCATCTGTTCAAAAAGCCGTTCTGCCCATCTCTACTCATGGGAGTACCGACGGTGTGAGTTGGGCAATGCCATCCTTTGGAGATGCGGTCTGCCGTGGGGTGCTGGCTCTAGGGATAACCCACAGCTCTATGGATAACCCACAGCTCTATGGATAACCCACAGCTTCCTCAAGGGCAGCTCTGCTGCAGTCCTACTGAAGGTAGTGGAGATGCACAACACTGAAAATGACCCTCTGGCGCAACCGTCCTGAAGAACCTCACCTGTTCCCATCTTGTTCTTACACAGTCTTATTTAAGTGTAATTACATTTACTATATTGGAAACTTCCTCATTACATATTAAAATAAAGCAATGGTAAAACAAGCACCTGTGCTTTTATTCGGGGATGATTTTTAAATCTCAGATCTCTTTTTACAGAGCTGAAGTATCACAGGGCTTTTCACATCAGCTCAGGTTCTTCACAATTTTCTGAAGGCTAGATACTCAGATTTTATTAATATTTTGACCCCGCAAAACATCCCAATGGCATTAAAACATCCATGAAACTTAAACACAAGTAGTGAGTGAGTTTTCTTCCATTTATCCAGTCTCACCCCTGTGGGTGGGGTGGGTATGTCAGGGGTCTTGCAGGATCCAGATGGCTCATACTCAAAGAGCAGGTTCAAACACAAACCTGCCTTTTTCCTTCCCCTTCCTTCCCTCCCCCTCCTCCCTCCCTTTATTTCCTTCTAAATCGCTAATACTCTAAACAGGATATAAACGCCTGGACGACACGTGAGCATTCACTTGAGGGTCTGCCAGGGAATTAAGCTATTTTGTCTCCTGGCAATAGAGTGACGATCCAGCCATCTTTACAAAAACGGGTACCGCAGCCACGGACTGAGCCCATCTCCCTCCCCCTGCACCCAGCCCTGCCGCCCGCACAGCCACAGCGCCGCTCAGCCAAATCCAGCCCCGGCCACGTCGCACTGGTTCAGCAGGAGACTTTCCCCAAACTCCACGCTGTTACTCATTGTCTTTGCGGAGCTGGTTTGTGTAAGTATCAGTCTCAGAGGCAGAAGACGGAGTAAATATGTAGCTACGTCCCTAAAAGACAAATTAGCTGTTTCTGCAGTAGTGCCAGCATGAGCGCTGCTGTCTGTACCTGGATGGTGAGAGGAGAGGAGAGGAGAGGAGAGGAGAGGAGAGGAGAGGAGAGGAGAGGAGAGGAGAGGAGAGGAGAGGAGAGGAGAGGAGAGGAGAGGAGAGGAGAGGAGAGGAGAGGAGAGGAGAGGAGAGGAGAGGAGAGAAGAGAAGAGAAGAGAAGAGAAGAGAAGAGAAGAGAAGAGAAGAGAAGAGAAGAGAAGAGAAGAGAAGAGAAGAGAAGAGAAGAGAAGAGAGAAGAAGAAGGCATCATGTCATTAACTCTCATCAGCACGCAGAGGTATTGTTGGCTAAGAAAGCATTTTTAATGCCTAAAATTTTAAAAGTTGAAGGAAGATAATGCATTACCACAAAGGCAGCTTGCAGGAGCTCATGACGATCTTTGCTACAGATTCATGAGAAAAAAACTTAGTATTTTCAATAGATGTGCCCTGGCAATGGAAACCAAATCACTGTCCTTCAGCCAGCAGGTAGGACTGGGTCGGGTCAGGATTGCCTGTGACTGGTAAAGGAAACAGAGGCAACTGCGCATGAAAGACTGTCGGGGCAGAAATTAGCAGGGTATAGACAAAGCACGAAAGAGGCTTCACGACTGCTTGTTTCCCATTTCTTTTTCTTGACTGTTTAATGCTTTTCTGAAAGCCTACATTGACAGCACGTTGAACTGTTTAGCTATTAACTATTTATTCACTTCACAAATGTATTAACTGAACATGTTCTCGAAAATCTGCATTTTGGAGGAAGCTCTTTTATGGTCCTAAGTCATAGCCATGGACTGCTTGGTGCAAAAAGAGATCCTGCAGGTCTCTTCAGATCTGTCGAAGACAATGGAAATGTGCAATTACACTCTAGCAAGGATATTCCCAATGAGGTTGATTTCTCCATATACAATTAACACCCAATCTAATAAAATCTAATCTAATAAAAAAGGAGTGGCTTTCTGCAGCTCCTGAAATCTGCAGCTCTTCAAGTGAATTCTGATTCAGCACAGAGATTAGTTCCTTAATCAAGATGATAACCATTTCGTTCAACGCATGGGAGCTGCAGTGCTGGGTGTTCTGGATTCTTCATGGCTATAAAAGATGTATGTGTAATGGTTTGCACCTTTCCACAGAATATTTATAGGGTGAGACTGTCAGCTCAGCCATAGACAGATATTTTCTGAGGTTGTGAAATGGTGGAACCAAAATGCAGGCACCTAAGACCCAATCCTATCTGTAATTGAAAAAAAATTAGACACGTAATTAATGTAAATAAGTCTGGAAAGCATGGTTCGCGGCAAGAGGGAAAAGATACCCCTTTTCCTCCATTTATTCAAAGAAGGTTAAAAGGTGTTTTGTTTACAGGTGCCTTGTTCATAGTTTATATGAGAAATGTATTTTGGATTCTAGGTGGTTTCTTCCTCCTGAAAAGACATAATGAGAATCAGCTCCAGCTGGAAGCTGCTGCTAAATGATTTCACATTAAAAATAAGATAAGGCATAGAAAGGTGACAGGAAAGGTGAGTCATGGAAAAACACGTGTAGGGTTGTGTGGGTCATATATTACCAGAAATCTTTAAATCATGGGCAGATATTATTCTGAAAGTTCTGCTACAGCTGTAACAGAATTTCCCACTCCATGCAGAAACTACTAAGTGGGATTCAGAGGTTTGTGCTATGCAAGAGGTGAGTTTGTTAGAGGCAACAAAACCTGATTTTGTGACACTGCTGAAAGTAGGTGTGAATGCAAAATGATACCACTAACAACAGGCACACGAGGCCTCACAATCTAATTCATAATCTCTCATCGAGCAGAAGGTGATACTCAGCTCAGCATTCACCCCTCCAGGAGCAAAAGGCTTGACGGGGAGAACACCTGCCAGCAACAGTTGTTTTCAGCACACTGGATACTGTGTGTTATGGTGACTGTTTGCCTACATCCAGTTTATAAGTCAAGAACTTCTTTCTCCCTGCGTCTCTCTCCGAGCACTGTGGAAAGGGGAAGTCGATAAAACCTCCATTGCCACTATAACAGAAAAAGAGCAAACAAGAGCCAAAGCAAACAGCAGCTGGCTCAACAAATATGAATTTCAGGTAATGGTCATAAACAACAGGCTGGAACTGTGGATGCCAATAAAGTGAAAGCAAAGGTCAAATCTGGCTTTTTAACAACATGGTTTGGTTCCAGTTCTGGGCTCCCCGGTTCAAGAAGGACAGGGAACTGCTGGAGAGGGTCCAGCAAAGAGCTACCAAGATGATTAGGGGATTGGAGCATCTTTCTTATGAGGAAAGGCTCAGGGACTTGGGTCTTTTTAGTCTCAAAAAAAGAAGACTCAGGGGGGATCTTATCAATACTTATAAATACTTAAGGGGAGGGTGCCAGGTAGATGGGAACAGTCTTTTTTCAGTGGTGCCCAGTGACAGGACAAGAGGTAACGGGCACAAACTGGAGCACAGGAAGTTCCATCTTAACATGAGGAGGAACTTCTTTTCTTTGAGGGTGGCAGAGCAGTGGCACAGCTGCCCAGAGAGGCGGTGGAGTCTCCCACACTGGAGACATTCCAAACCCGCCTGGACGCCGTCCTGTGCAATGTGCTGTAGGTGTCCCTGCTGTGGCAGGGGGGTTGGACTTAGATGATCTCCAGAGGTCTCTTCCAACCCTGACGATACTGTGATACTGTGAAAACGACAAAAAAAAAAAAAAAAAAAAAAAAAAAGCAAGCTTGGTCCACAAAAAAACCCATTTGATTCTGTGAGTAACGCAGACAACTCTTCCCCACGCCAGCAGTCCCTCAGATCCTAGCATGTACGGGAGCGGTGTCTCCAAGCAAACCGGCAACAAAAACGCTCCTGGGAGACCGAAATTGCTGCCGATCCTCCTGACCAAGCTCCCTGTTTTGTAGCGTTCCTCAATCTGTTGATTTGTGTCCTCCCACCATCTCTTCTCTGATAAACAGACTGTAAACTGTTCAGACCAAAACCATCTTTTTATCCTTTCTTTGTGTGGTGGGTCACACAAAGGGGGTTCTGGTCTTGGCTTTGACACTTTGGATCTATGGAAGCAGTTGTAAGAGTAAAAGATAATATTTCATCCTTAGTCGTTAAAGTGTGCAGAGCCCCTGGAAATAAACAGAAGAACTCACACTGGTATCCAAGCGTTGACGTTTAAGAAAGAGATTCAGCAGTTACACAGATATCGAGGCTATTCAGTCACAGCAGGTCAAAACCCAGGGAAGGTCAGCCTCGGTGAGGTCATTGCTGGAGTTGGATTCTTCCCCATCTGGTTGTGTGAGATTTCGGATGCAGCTGTGCAGACACGCCGGGGGCAGGATGCTGAGCCACATGCATGTCCATACTGATCCAGACTCTCAGCTCCTATAAGAAGCATTAGCCCTCAGACAGCTTTAAGTAATAACAATCAGATTTCATGCTTATCACAAGAAAAAAAAAAAAAGCCATAATTGTCCTAATAGCTCTATAAACAATTTATCCCATTATTTATTTCTTTGTTTGCCAGTGCAGTAACCTGAACACAGATGGCCAGGAAATATTTTTTCCATCATGTGATATTTGGGTTCTATCATCAGCTTGCTTTCTGCACCACAGAGCAAGCTCACTTGGAAAAAGGTAGAGGAAAAAAACCCCATCGGAATAGCCAAGAACCTTGTATTAAATGTATTCACTTGCACTGGGGGAATGTACTTCTGTGTCCAAACCATCTTGAAACCGGCTGCTTCCAAGGCAGAGAAGTCTCTGATTGGCCCAAGGATTATTTAATTCATTAGACAAAGTGTAAAAAATCTCACAGGAGAAACAAAGAATGACGCCAGGGAGCCAAGAGCCGTGGTGCCCGGGGTACTCAGGCTGAGGTCCGGGTGATCCCCTGGGTCAGGATCCAAGCCTGGTGCTGTCACGCTCCTTCATCTATCGTCTTTATCCTGTCTCCACCACAGGGAAGTTTTACTTTTGAAACTCAGAGGCAAAGACAGCCGGAGGTAAAGAAGCTCTTCGCCAGCTTCCCGTGCTCTAATGAGGACTGTGGCTCCCAAATTGTGATGGGCAAACGGTTGAACAGACACACAACCTCCGCGCAGCGACCCACGTGTCACTGAGCGCTGCCACGGATCTCAAACTGGCAATGGCTATCTAAGCGGCCGTGTTAGCAGGCAAAATTAAAGAGGCACTTTCAAATTAAAGAAACAAATGAATACAAATGTTTGCCAGTTACGTGGTTTTGGGATATTTCATCAATGTCAATCAAGCTTCACGGCATTTTGAGACAGTAAATAATGTTCTGCTTAACTCAGAAATGGAAAACCTGCCAGGCTCACAACGATGAGAGAGGGAGGGAACGAGGTGCTAAAACACACTAGAATATGGTAGCGCTTGGATCGGCGTTTAAAACTGGTCTTGCACCTTTGAGTGGAACTAAACTCTGCTATAACCACGTTATGAAACTGTGAAAACCTGTATAGAAGCCCAAACTGGGATATGTCACACCACGAGAACAGCTGCGTTACAGATGATGCTCCAGGGGCTAATGTATTTTTAAAGGACAACTCAGACTTTTCCTTCATAGAGAATGGAAAATAATACATTTTTTTAAAAAGGATATTTTTGTTTAGGGTTTTCTTACTGAAAACAGAGCTTAAAACCGGTTGGGGTTTTTTTCATGATCAGATCCAAATATTACTACCAATAATGGTTTTATGAACAACTTTTTAACAGAAAAGCCTCATTTTTGGAAAAGGGGTGAATTGAAAATTGAGTAGTTCTAATTTTCGACCAAGAAAAGGCGTAAATGCTTCATGCAAGGTTAAACAGCAACGCAGAAGCTAAGTGAGGAGTGAGAACTCCTGGCTCCCTGCGGTGTGTGTCACCCCACCGCTGTACCACGGTTCCTTCCACATAATTACAGTCATCAGGGATTTCCTATATACAGATGCAGGAGGAAATGAATTTGCACGGAGCTGTTCAAATCAAAAGGTAATGATTACAGAAAACAGAGACATTTTTAAAGAAATCTGTCTGTCTCTCGTATATGGTGCTGCGCTGTTGGTGAAATGCTTTTTCAGGTTTTTTTTCTCCTTGTGATAAAGTTGACTCACCTTTCTCCTATTGCCAAAGCACAAAATAGATACTTTTGTTAATTTACTAAAAAGTTAATTCTCTTTGCAATTTTTTTAAACTAACCCATGTAATGAAGTTGCAGAGAAATAATTTCTGGGAAAATACATCATGCTTTTGTCACTGCCTGGGTGCTGTATTCACACCTCTCTCAGCTCTTCGTGCACATAATGGAGCTATTACACACTGTGAGGTTAAAAAACAGCTGCGTAGAAAAAAATGAACTTGACTGAAGTTCATGAAGGTCACAGAGTGAGACGGACTTCACACAATTTCACATGGTGCTCAGGGCAAACATCTTATCCTACTGAATCTTGACAGGGGTCCGCATCCAAATCCCTTTGTCTGAATGCTACCAAAACTGGGAGAAGGCTGGATGTAGATATAATCTCTACAAGTGGCGTTTGCTGCCTCTCAGCCTTGACTTCAGACATGAGCAACCTCAAATTTAGGACATATTCAGAGCCGAGTCTGAAGCACATTGGAAATGTGCACCTGAAAAACTGCTTTTTAATGCTGGTGACTGACTTTCTCGCTACCAGTGAGCACTGTCTTAGAGCTAAGGCAATTCCAATGGCCTGAAAGAGCAGGATATAAAAGGCTGGATCCTCTCTAATGTCAATTAGAAGGGCTTCTATGGTCAAGCCATCATTAGAAAGGGAAAGACAGAGGACAAAGCCAGGACTCAGTGTGCAGCATCCTGCATCAGCCCTGAAAGGCTAACCGGCCTGCCTCACAGCTGCGGCCGCAGCAGGCAACAAACAGCTCCGAGATTAAAGGCACAGTGCTGAAAAGCAAAAAACAAAAAAAAAAAAAAAAAAAAAAAACAAAAAACAACAACAACAAAAAAAAACAAACAAAAAAAACACCCAAAACCAAACCCCAAACAACAATTAAATCACTGATTTCAGCCACATCGCCGCATATATATATCAACAGTATTTATTTGTTCTTGCACGGAATGAAAAGCTTCAATATTTACCATCAATTGAAATGTACTTCTCTTTGGCTCTGTTTCCATATTTTCCCATTTGCTCTTCGCAACTGTGTGAGAGGTCTAATACACACTACAGGGATACGTGAATTATTAACAGCTATCTTTTCAAGAGGGCTGAGGTTCTGTGAAATACCTGAAAGGGCTGGTGTTACGATTGACATTCTTTCAACCACGCATTGGGTTTGGGTATTTATTGAGATTTTTTTCATATATGTAACCAGAACTGAATTTTTTTCCAAAAGAATTAGGAGTTGCTACGCTTTGTAATCATAGGGCTGTTTGCCATAGCTGTCAATATTTCTAATATTATATATGGCAAATATTTCTATTTGCCATAGCTGACAATATCAGCAGGGGATTTGCAAAGAAAAGTCTAAAAGGGATTTGCAATACTTGTGCAAGGACCTCAAATTCAGGCTCTTTAAACTCTATGACCCTGTGGATTTCAGCCATTCTGAAAAAGGCCCTAAATACCCAAATATTGATTACAAAAATTGTATAGCATTGGCTCCCAATGCATATATTCCTGATGTAAACTCATACAACCAGTCATGATTGAAGCTAAGAATATACTTAAGTATTTACACGCTGGGAATCCTGAGGGTAGATATTTTTAATTTCTCAGCAGGACTGTGCTGAAAAAGGTGAGGATTCTACAGATGTTGAATGTATGTTTCCTCCTGCTCATATGGATGCTCCCATTGTCTTAAAGGGAAGAACATGCAAGAAGTGGATCTTAGGACTATGATCTTAACATTGATGACCTTAGACTTTCTTTCCAAACTAGCTGATTGATGCCAGAATATTTTAATTGGCATCTTGTTCACTTGAGGGGAAAAAAAAGAAGTGATTTTCTAATTCTTTTTTCTCCTTGTTAATCCTGTAAGCAGAGATGCCTTTTTTCCCCTGAACATAGATTTTTCTGATCACCGGTGACATGCCTCATCAGCTGCAGAGATAAAAAAGAATTTCCTACACAGATAACTCAGAATCACCTGTTATAGGCAGGCCAGGTGTCCTTTCACTGTTCGTTAGACTGATGGCTAAAACTGTTTTTTTAATGATATAATGCCTCATTCATTTTCTGCCGGTAGCTTTGCCTTGTTATCAATGTTTGAAAAGGTCATGTTTCTGAGTTTCGGAAACATTTTTGATTTAGTGAGAGAAGGAGATGGAAATACAGATTTGGCTTCTAGCTGAAATGTCCCGTCCAAATTTCTTATTGTTCCCGAGTGACCTCTGCCATCACCAGCACCTCCTTCTCCTGTGTCCTGCTCCTTCTAGATAACGAGTTGCACTGAAAGGTGCCCTGCCAACAACCCCACACCATAGGTAAAGATTTGTGCTGATTTAATGTGAGAACAAATTCGTCTCAAAAACAAGCAAGCAGATGAAAAGAGAAATTATAACAGGAAGTGGGATGCAGGTTGCAGTATAGCAGTCGCTGCTACGATACAGGAAAGCAGCCATATGTTCACGAGTGTAATATTTTGTGCTTCATTTTAATTCTGGTTGGCTCAAGATGGTTAGAAGGCTTTTACATGTGTCTTTACAAATGGGCTTTTACAAATGGGCTTTTACAAATGAGCTTTTACAAAGTCCGATATGTGAAACATAAATCCTGCCCACTTCACTGGTAAGAGTGGTCCTACTGGCTAACTCCATCAGTTTAAACTGAAAATATGTTGAAAAATATCGGGCAGATTCTGACAAAAGTCAGCCAGGTGGGATAAATCCCGATTTACAGCAGTATAAATCAGGAGGATATTACCCACCTGGCATGAAAACAAAAAGCACATAAAGAAAAGATCTTCCAGATGCATTCAAATCCCTAAGAGGATCACCCTCCTTTCTGCTCATAAAAGTGAGAGAATAACGTGTTTCGGTCCTATAAACTGCCACTATCAAAATTATTGTAATGAAGAAACTCATAATAACAAAAATAATTTTCATACTTGAAGCAAAGTTCTTTGCTTGGATGTGATTCGATTTCCACTGCAGACAGCGTGCTGACATTTACTAATGGATTAGCACATCATTCTGCATCACATCAAATATACCGCAGCAGTACAACCTCTGGCCCCACACATATGGTTGCTATTTGGTACCAGTGTGACTTGCATGAACACTGTAGCTGTGTCAGCCCTAGGTGAGCTGTTTATTAATGCCTTCCAGAGGAGAAAGCTGCCCTGTAACTCGGACTTGGGAGGGGAAAGGGAAACTCCGCCAATGGAAAAATCCTGATAATAAAGTCTAGGATGTATTAGTTTGATCCCTTTTTGAGCTGGTTGTGAGCTGAATCCTGCAGCTCGTAGCTGGTCATCTCTTTGCCATGCTCCCTCGTTCTCCAGACTCTGGGAAGGCATTTGAGCTTCTGCCCAGCACTTGCTTCTGAGCTGACCCCACTGAGAGGTGGGTGGTGGCTGCATGAGGCCCCATATTGCTAAAAACATACATCACTGAGCTTAAAATACAACAACCCAAACCCTGTGGGGTCAGTGTGCCCCACAGGGAAGCAGAGCTATGTACTCATCTACAGGTACCGACCAGGCTGGGAACTAGAGGATGAGCCGTGGTTAGGACAGTCCTCGGGCAGTATGTCACCCAGCTGACTGAGCCAGAAGGAGGGAGTGAGGTTGGAGTATCCACCACGTCTTTGGTGAACAGATCCCTAAAGTTGTTTTCATCTCACAGGGTTAGAGTAGCCCAGAGGTTGCTATCAGCAACCAAGCTGGATAAATCAGCTCCCCGGGAACGAGGAACTTCTCTTGCAGCGTGAAGTCAATTTGCACAATCCTTTAACTGAGCTGGGGGAATCATTGCTGGAGCACAACCAAAGGGCAGGACCAAGATGTATTAAAGAGCTGAAAGGCTTTTTATTGCTGAAAGTTGAATTCATGGTCCAGTTTCTCATTTGGTAAATCCATAGCTGCCAGCTACAGACACGTCAGGGCAGATTCGTTGTGTAAGAGAACAACGTGCTGTACCCCCAACTCTGATCTTGGCAGATATAAACGTGAAGAATCAATTTCTCGCTCCTTTGTTTGAAATGTGGCTGTCTGTAAATGCTGGCTGTAAACTCATTTTCCATTAAATCCATGTCCTCATCCTTTTCCTTCACTGTGTAGAAGAAAAGTATCCAAAATGCAACAGAGAGGAAAACCGGTTATACGGTAGAGGTTGTACAATGCATGATGATGGTATACGGGCAGCTCCCACTCCACCAGAGCACAATCCAAGCAACTCGGAACTGAGGTTTGCAGTAAACCAGAAAAGACAGACAGACGGATAGCCTGCATCTGGGCAGGACAATCTTCCTACTCATTCACTCTCTAGAGTCACATCCTTAGTTGGTCTAAATCTGCACAGCTCAACTGACTGCAGTAGAGTGGGTTTACTGCAGGTAATTATTCATCCCCAGAAAGATAAGGGTGGTTGGGACCACGGAGCACATTCGTCTGTAGCCTGAAGAACCAAATTGATCCTTCTGACCTCTGCAGAAATTGCTAAAGCAAAGGGCGTAATGAAAACAGGGAAAATACAGACACAAAGCACGGAAGCTAGTGTGGGGAAAAGACCTGTTGCATCATGTAGTGCCTCCCACCAAGGCAGGGATAGGTACCGAAAGCAGTTGTTTTCCAGAAAATTAGTTTTACCTTTAATTCAGAGGCAGAGAGCGGACAGCAGAGTGCAGACTAAGGGGCTGAACCGCTCACAACCACCAGCGAAAGATTTAGATCTGGTGGGTCTCGAACCATCCTTTAAACGCCCCGGAACACACACTTCCAGCTGTGGGATTCTGGAGACTGCTACGGAGCCAAGAGAGGGGCTCCTGAAAATGCAGATGTGGAAGCCCCGTCTGCATTTTCACGTTGGGCTCAGCGCTCCCACTGGCGACTGAAGCTACTGATGGCAGTTTCACTGGTGGAACAAATTCAGGAATCGTGCCCCCAGCGAGCAGCTTTAAATTAACCTGATTATTTCATCCCAGCTCTTTGACAAATGAGTCTGATTTATTTAGCTCATTTGAAACAAGTTCATTTTAATGAAGTTATTTATATAGCTCCTTGATGCCATTAGCCAGATTACATGCTGTCCAAAGGGCATAATGCATGATCTCATTTCCAACTTAAACCCCTTCTATTTCTTTCATCCTCTAACTTAAGTAGCAGGAGTTCAGAACTTATGTTCTTCCGTTTTCTCTCTAGACAGCAAAAAGTCATTTGACAGCTGCCAGGTGGTATTATCGGCTCATTTAGTCACTTTTTCTCTAGCTTAGGAAATCAGATTAGAATGTGAAATATATTTCTGCTAAATTGCATGGAAATACAGGCCTCTCTAAGGTCCAGAAACATATCACTTTGTCACTTTTGGAAATGGAAAGTGTTATCCTGGCCGCTGCCCTGTAAATTGCCAAATTTGATTCACTGCTTTGATTGCTTCTGAAGATTATTCTCACCAGTTTTTGCGCATCTTTGACAGGAAAAAATAGATCAGTTGTTGCTCGGGTTTCAAGCCCTACCCTGCAATGAATTTTCCGAGAGACAAACTTCTTGCACTCGTACTCAACCTCCCTGACATCAGTGCATCGGCATACGGGCACAGAAGCCCACTCTTTAGAGCACTTGGCGTGTCTTGAGCCTTGCTCTGAACATCTGAGAGAACTCAAGAGGAGGGACATGGGCACTTCCAATCACTGCTGAAACTGCGCGCTGGGTACAATCTTGCACTCAGAATCCTTCATTCTGACTTCAGGTGGCATTGCAATCAACAAGATAAACACATCTGAAGAACTCAGTTATGCAGGATTGGATTGTCATTATTGATGTTATTTATGAATTGTTTTTTAAATTTAATTTTTAAACTAAAAAAATTAATTGAATTTTAAAACCGCTACCTGAGGCGCAGATATGCTTATACTTCAGCGGCCTCTCCTTGGTCCTTCTGATGTAAACGCAGACGTTTCTCAAGATGTCAGAGGAGAGAGAAAAGTGGCTCTGGACATTTCTGGAGGATGATCTTGTCTGCCTAAATTAGCTTCCACCTCTTCTTCTTGAGTGTGAGGCATCCACGGGAAGTGTTAGGCACCTACGTCCGAGGACCCATCCACCTGACCATCACCTCAGAACAGGTCTCTAAGGGACTGGTTTCTTATTAAAAGACATGAGACATGAGGACATGAGAGGAGCACTGGTGCTTACTTCATGTTGCATGACAGCTGCTGGCACAATCCCCGTCCCAGGAGTTGGCAGGCTCGTGTCTAGGCTTCTCCTCAACATGGGGCATGTGTCCAGGGGCATGTTCTCCTCAACAGTGAAGCTATCTAAAGAGCTTTCTAAGGTACTCCTCCTGCAACCACTTCTGCTCACATGTCCTGCAGCCCTCTCCTGTGGCTTTGTAACAGGTTTGTGGGTTTGTGCTCAAAACCGGGTCACTGAAAAGATCCAGGGCAAACCAGAAAAACAACATAAAATTTGACAGGAGTCCAAAAAAATTGGACTATTTTGGACATTTTTCTTAACCCAGATCATTTCAGTCATGTTGCATTCTGGGAGGGATGGAGAAGGTTGGGGGGCTGCTCCCTCTCTTCTTACACAGAGCCTGACGATGAGCCCAGGGTAGGAAGCCTGATGCTCAGCTGGGCAGGACAAAACAGGGGCCTCACACCCTGGGGTGTGCGAGACTTTTACATTACACCCTCACTGGAGAAATCTAAGGCTGGTGACACAAGTCCTTGTTTGGCTCCAAGTGTGCTGGCTGCCGGAACAGGGCCTTTCTTTTTCTTGGTGCTTCTGGCCTTCAGCTCTAGCATTTTCAGCCGCTCTCCAAGAATACGGGTGCAGGGCTCCAGGGACCTCTCCAGCAAAGCAAGGAGACATCTGAAGAGTTTAGGCACCTCTTGGACAGCAGTTCTAGAAAGCAGATGAGGTCTATAGCTGATTTTCCGGCAGCTTTTTAGACCTTTAAATTTAGAGATTAAATAGGCTGATCCCACCCTTCACTAATTCCTTCAAATACTCTTTTTTTTTTTTTCAATAGAAAAGAGTTCAGGGTTGTCTTTTGTTGCTTCCCAGAAAGAAACCACTAAGAGAAACCTTTAATCACACTGTATGTTGCAAGAAAAACAATCAGCAATGAGCCACAATATCAAGCAAGTGAGATAAAATAAAAAGAAACATTAAAAACTGGGGCAGAAGTGACCCTCAGAGGTTGTTTAGGTTGCGTCTCTGGTGTATCTACTGAGCGAAACTCCAGACTACTATTAAAGGAAGGCTGCAAGACCAGTTTGGGCCCAAAAGGCAGGTTTTGTAAACACAAGAAAATCCTACATTGAGGGGAATAATGCCATGAAGAGCTTTTCTTCCAAAGGAAAGATTTGGGTTTGGAGCTGTGTTCTGCCTGCCAGATTTCCGCTAATCCAAAGAGACAAAACTAAAACTGGCCGACCTGCTTATATAGCTGAAGTTGGAAGCAGAACAACGAAGAGGAGACGTAGTAAAACAAATTTAGGAACAAACCAGAATGAAAATAAAAAGTAGATGTTGCTTGCTGACATCCCCTCCGAGTTGAAGAAGCTGGTTCCCAGTTCCTGGATGTATCGCAGCACCATCTGCCAGCAGAGCGCAGAATTACATGACAAATGGTACATTTTGCCTGAAAGAAAACCCTTTGTCCCCTTCAAATGCACGGGAGCTTTGTCATTGCTTTCTTGGTAACCAGCATTTGGCAAACACTGCCAAAATGCTGAACCTCCATGAAAGCTAAATCAACCTGCGGCTCCCAAACAGGATGCATTTTTCCAGTGTGGAATACATCACTCTCCTCCCACAGCTCCTCGCAGATTTAAAGACCGTGACCATACAGCTCCAATTACTGGAATTTTATGGGTAATGTAGGCTGAGGAACCAGCTCTTGTCCTCTGCGTTGTCTCTCCGTCCCCTGCACACACAGCTGCCTCTCCCCTGCCCACCCACAGCCCCTGCCCACACGGTCTGTGCTCGATGCCACGCAGAAAGCACCTGCCCACTTCTGTCTGTCCCTCCTACAGCGAGAACTAAATTTTGCCACCCTCTCCTCATGCCTCCCCCTGCCATCAGCGCCTTCGATTTCGGTGGCACACAGTAAGTCTCTTCCCAACCGGGATCCATCTGCTCCTCCCATCTGCTCTGTCCTTTTCTCTCCTTTCTCTTCCGCCAGTAATTCCGTAAAGACTCTTTCCTTCTCCTCTTCTACTGTCCATGCCCCCACCCTACAGAAACCGGTTCCTCCTTCCTGTTCTCCCGGATAACCCCCTCCAGCCACCAAATCCTTTATGGATACTGTGAATTTGTACCGCTCCCTTCCTGCTATACCCACTAGCAGGAGGGATGCATCATCCCAAAGCCACTGGCAGCTCACACCCATGTAGACCTTGATGGCAGCTTGCCCTCTTCTCGCTGTCTTTGGGACTCTGCTCCTTTTTCCTCTTCATATTTAGCTATATCAACACAAACTTTTCTGGTCTCGGGTTAGGTTCCGTGGGCTCGGTACTGCCATGGCCTAGTCTGCGGGGAGAGCTGGGCACCTCTAGATGGCAACCCGGGCGGTAAGAGTGCTTGCCCATGCAGCCTAGGCTGACTGCGATCGTAATTTAGGTGTCTCAGTAGAGGTTTCAGGGAAAAAAAAAGGAAGGAAAATGCCCTCCTTCCCAGCTCCACAGACTGTGTACAATGCTCCTGAATACATTGACATTCTCTAACGTTTTCCAGGACTCTGACAGAGGGTAAGCGACACAGCAGGCATCCAAAACGTCTCACCAGAGGCTTTCAAGGTGGGTCAGTCCATTACAGCCTCACTCAGGCACAAGCAAGGAGATGTATGAGATTGTCATCAAAGACAAGGTCTCACAATGAGTGAGTACTCTTTACAGGATTTTTCCTAGGTCAGGCCCCAAGGCAATAACTCCTCTTACAGGAGACTCACTCTGCAGCGGAGAAGCCACACAAGCTTACACCATGCTCCGTTACTCTTTCTCTGGCATCTCTCTTTCATGGCAGCTCTTCAGAGCCTGAGCAATCCTCCAGAGCCAACACCTACTAAACTGTGAGCATATAAATGAACAAGTGTTATATAAATACTAGATTTTTTTATACATAAAAATATATTTTTTCTATAAATAAGTAACGAATATATTTGCTATACCCATATGTAATTAGATACATATCTATGCAGACAGAAATCTATGTAAATATGAATAATCTCATAAATAAACAGGAATCAGCCTGTTTGCAGGATAGTGCAGTGAGGAGAGGTGTCGTTCCCTCCAGCTTGTGCCAACTGCTACCTCCACTCAGAAATTCCCTGCCCTAGAGAGTAGCACCTCCGTGTCTGCGACAGCAAGATACAGTTCCTCGGGAAAGAATGGAAAAATGCACGTACAAAGGCTTAGTCAGGAGATAACCCGCAAGAGATAGTCCAGCTCTTCTCTGTGGACTTGCCTTTTCCTTGGAGCAAAATTTTTATGACTGACATGAAGATGTATTTTTGGAGTATGAATCCCGAAGTGCTGCTCAGCTGCCCAACGCCTGTCAGTGCGACTGGGAATGGATGGAGTTACAGCAGCGGACATTTGATGGGTCAAATCGGTGGTTCAGCTCTACAAGCCCAAAGCGACAGAGGGAGCATCTCGCACTAAGTGGGTACAACACATAAATCCATGCAGCCGAATGAGGAGAAACTGCAGAGCTGTGGGTTGCAACGAGCTGGGGAAAAAGGCACAAGTTGTGACAGCATCTTTCCATGAAAGCACAGACAAGAACAGTATGCCAGTCCAGGGTCTCAAGTGGGACCACTGCATCAGACTGCATTAAGGCACATCTTACATACCAAGGCAGCGCAGAAGGACCATTGCCCTGTGAACACCAAAGCTCCTTCTGCTGCCAGTGCAGAGACATACAACCGAAGACTTCCCTGGTGAGATCCAGTCCACTGAAATTAGTAGTTCCTTCTGCATTTAATCATTTCACGTATAAGATGAACTTCCAGAAGTCAAAACCCTTGAGATCCCCATCCTTTCTGCAGCACAGGGAGTCGAACGCTCCAAAAGGAGGAGATACATGAAAAGAGACAGGCAAAGACAGAGACGGCTGAGGAGAGGTGTGACTGGAGATGTGCTCTTGGAAGGAGATGCTCCATGCCAAAGGAGTGCACTCCCAGGGGACGCCCCGCACTGGGGCACGGACACCCCTGAGGGACTGCAGCCCACCAGTGACCCAGGCTAGAGCAGAGGAACGTCATTAAGAAGCAAAAAGCAGCAGAAAGCAACTGTTACACACCCGATAAGAGTCTGCTGCATTGTCACCTTACCAAATGCACTGGGATGGCCTAAGCATAAACCCACCAGGACTCTAAGGGAAGTTGAGTCTGCAGAAGGGGGAGAAAGTGTGTTTAATTACGTGTTTGATTGCTTATGTTCTTTTTCGATACCCAAATCAGTAATCGGAGGTTGGTGCTAACTGGTAATAAATTAAATATATGTAAAAACTCCTCCAAACTCAAGACTTTTTCCCACAACAACCAGGTCCTCTGAGGCTCCAGGGAATGGTCCTGTACCTGTCCACTGCAGGAGAAGGCTCACCTGTTGGGATGCTGGTGCTCTCTACACTGAAGGAAACGAGCAGCTTTGCCTCAAACGTTTGTCTGAAAGCACATGTCAGTGGAGCTGAGGATGGGAGGTGGCTGTTCGTCTCAGAACAAAAATACTCCACGTATCCCTGGGAAACTAAAGTTAAGAGCCTAAAGGCCTTCCCAGACAGGGGTGCCCTAAGTGGTTAGGTTGATCTGAAGCATTAGCAGTTAGGGCTGCCCGCTGGGATCTGCAGGACTTCAAAGTTTAAAGCAATTTACGTAGGTTTTAGGCACACTGATGCCAGCCGGTTAACATGAGAGAGAAAGACAGAAATAAGAGAGTTGTGCGAAATATCTCCTGCACCTCTGCTACTTGCTCTGACTCGACATCAGGGGGATCCCTGTGTCAGTTCACCCGTGCTACCTGCCCAGCCCTGCAACTGCTCCACCAGCCTTTCCTGTCCCCTCAGCTGCATGTCACCCGGGGACACCAGTCTCCCTAAGCCCCGGCAGAAGGCAGTAAGCGATGTCTTCATATCCCAGCCCGTGGATTTGATAATACAACCAAGATCTACGATTTTCTGTTCCAGCTGCATCAAAACCTGTTCCAGGGCTTCCTGTGTTGGTTACTACTCCTCTCTGTCACCTACTTCATGTTCACACCGTTCACACTCTTATGGGTCAGTTCAAAAGCACACTACTAAGGCCAACCATACTGTTTGTCGTCTTGTATGTCACCAACCCTGCCCAGTATTTAATACATACAATTCAAGGCCTTCTCTAACTTCTATTTTTTGCTTTTCTTCTCTTGAATCTTGCAGAATAAAACTTTTTTTCTTCTATTAATTAAAAGGATCTATACCAAGCTTTCTGTCTTCTATACTTCCTGTCACCGCCCATGTAATCAGATTTAGGATTATTAAGTTTACGCTTTGCCTTCAGGATTTATGGTGAGTCACCAGCACGTTGATGATCCTCCATCTCACATATTCTTCTTATCAAGCAGAGCCACAGTCTCACTCTTCCTGTAACGCTTGATGAGGAGTGAACATACTGTACCTACAGAGCAACGCTAATTTAGCTTTAACTTCATCGCAGCAAAGGGAGACAAATTCCATCTCTGAGACGCAGCTGGTGGGTCCAGAGCACATTGCAGTAGAGACACCTGGTGGCTACCAGGAACATAGGTCTTCTGGAAGAAAACTGTACGGACAGGTAAAAAACTAACTACTACTTTAAAAAAGGGATTGTTAGGTCTATAGCAAACTCTGTGTTTGATTCTTTCATCAACATGAATAGTTATATACGCATGTAATTGCTCCCTTAACACGACACAACTCAGGATGCATGAGTATCATTTGCTTCACAGAACGAGAGTCCGTTAACAGAGTAAGATTTCATCCTGTTCATAAAACACCACAGAACTCCAGTCACCGCTTTTTCTACATGTATCTTGAATCTGATATAAAGTAAACGTTCCTGAGTGTGGTTATATCATGTATCTGTCAGGAAAGTGATATTATTTCCACTGTACACATGGGGAACAGGGCACAAACGGAGGCCAAAATCCCAAAACTGTGCAGAAAGTCTTGCAGATCTGTGACTAAGGCACAGGACGGTGGCACGCAGTTCCCGGTGCCCCAGTCCACAAAGTGCTGCCACAGGATTGGCAGCAGCAGCTTACCATCTTCGTGTCTCGCTACGACACATCCCAGAACGGCACCACTATGTAAAAGAAGGTACAGATTTTTCAGTTAAAATACTGTTTTCTACAAGGTACATCCAGATAAATAAGACAAAAAGACAATAAGGAGAAAGGCTTTATACCCAGCATGAAAAAAGCTTCTAACTGAGGGGATAACATATGGAGAAAATAAGCACGCTGTGGAAGGAGTCCTCTTCGTGTTTGCTGCGTTCTAGAATTTGTCATGTGATGAAGACATATATGAAATATCAAAATTTTTGCTTCCTGTACAGTCTGAACTCAGCTGCCTGATTATGCATTTTGGTACAGCTCAACTAAGTGATATCCTGTTATTTTTAAAGCAAGACCACAGCCACCTTGGGGGGGGGGGGGGGGGGGGGGAGCAAACCAAACCCAAAACAGAGCTGTACTTCAAAAAAGGCAAATGTAGGGTCCCCACTTCATTTGCTGCAAAAACTGGGGGGAAAAAAAAAAGTCAGGGAGCTGCAAGAGATCATGGGCTGGTGAGTCAAACAGCTGTATGCAACCCTAGAAAAGCAAATTGTACCTCTACTTTGGCCAAGGAGAGCCTAAGGGCTCTGGGCACTTAAAACAAACTTTTCCCTGGAAGTCAACTAGCGGATGTGGAATTTGAGATCCCCGAGGCAGGATGTCCAGAAAGACCAAGTACACAGACACCACAGTCAATTTAAGTGTGCTTCGAACAAAACAGAGGCTATAGACCCTGCTTTCAGCTCCTTATCCCCGCTACCTTCTCCTTGTCCCAGCCATGCATTTCATCCCCATTCTTTCACCACCCTAATTTTATGTGCAAATGTCTCCTCCCTACCCTGCCCTGTCACCTCACAACAATTCTGAGTCTTAGCCCCTCTGCTTCCATGTCCCAGCTACAAGCCTTTATTTTACAGCTGCAAATGCCCAGGTTTTCCTCATAGCTATGTTTTAATCTAGACTACGAGACAGCAAAACCGACCTTTGCTACACTCACTTCCACAGAAGCTCCCTGGGAAGAGCCATGCACAGAGGACCCTGTTCACTCCAGTATCTCCAAGCCGTAGCACGCTCAGGGCAAACAGACTGACCCGAAACCTTGTGGGTAAGATGCAGTTGCCTAACCATAGCCATTTAGCCCCATTTAAGATATCCTGGACTAGATGTGGCATCTGTCCTGCCTTTCCCCCCTCCAGTTGCTGGTTCAGAAGCGCACAGAGCTCCCCTGGTCGTAGTGACCAGTCCCCCGCAGGTATCTTTGACACTTTTGGGGGTTTAAGGTATTAAAAGGCACCAGATGTTTAGGATAAGCGAATCCTGCCTGGCGAACAGATTCTGCAAGCCTCTCCCGAGGCTTTGCGATGCCTACAGCCTGTGAGGAAGGTTTGCAGAAAAGCTGTTCACAGGGGACATGGGCACATTTTAAAGCTCCCAAGGTTTGGGGGAGGATGTGGCCGGAGGTCCACTGCATTGAGGGAAGCAGCCAAAAGTGGGTTTGTGGTAGAACTTCCTATGAGGACAGGCTGAGAGAGTTGGGGTTGTTCAGCCTGGAGAAGAGAAGGCGCTGAGGAGACCTTATAGCCCCTTCCAGTCCCTAAGGGGCTACAGGAGAGTTGGGGAGGGACTCTTGATCAATGAGGGGAACAACAGGACAAGGGGTAACTGTTTTAAACTGAAAGAAGGGAGGTTTAGATTAGATATTAGGAAGAAATTCTTCACTGTGAGGGCGGTGAGCCCCTGGCCCAGGTTGCCCAGAGAAGCTGTGGCTGCCCCATCCCTGGAGGTGTTCAAGGCCAGGCTGGATGGGGCTTGGAGCAACCTGGGCTGGTGGGAGGTGTCCCTGCCCAGGGCAGGGGGGTTGGCACGAGATGATCTTTAAGGTCCCTTCCAACCTAAACCATTCTGTGACTCTAAGTGTAACGAGGTTTTTACAAATAAAATTGTGGGCAGGGGATTCCACGCACCCTCTTGCCTTGATCTACCCAGCCTGCCCGTGAAGGGGCTCCGCAGGCCGCGTTTTTACACCACGGGTCACAGAGCTCCATGAGGCAGCCACCACCACAGGCCACACACACCACCGAGCGCTTGCTTATTCTCGTTTTTAAGGCTCATTTTTAATAACACGCCATTTATTTTTTTTTTTTTTTCAGGTCGTCAGGCAGAAGGGAAACGAAGAGTGAACGGTACAGGCAGGGCGGCCGGAGAGAGGAGCTTTTCCTCAGGGCCAGCCGCGCAGGAAACGGGGCGGAGGGTGCGTGTGTGTCCCTTCCCGCCTCCCCGGCGGCGAGGCAGGAGAAGGCGCCGTGCGCTTTGTGGCCGTGGCTGCTGCGGCGGCGGCGGCGGCGGACCCCGCCGCCCTCTGCGCTTTGTGGCGCCGGGGCCGGAGGGCGGAAGCGACGGCGGCGGCGGGCGGCGGGTCCTTCCGGCGGGCTGCCGGCTCCGCGCCTCGCCCCGCCGCTGCCTCCGCCTTCCCCCCTACCCTCCTCCTCCCCCTCCCTTCCCCCCCCCCCCCCCCCCCCCTTCGCCGCTCGCTGCCGCTCGGCGCCTCCATCCTGGTACTTGGGAGTCTCCATCCTGGTTTCTCAAGTGCCCGGACCCAAAACAGGAAGTAAGTGCGCGGGGGCCTGCGGGCTGACAGGGCCGGGAGCGGCCGGGCAGCGGCGGCGGTGGCGGCGGAGCTGGAGCGCGGCGGGCTGAGGGGATCGGGAAAAGGGGAGGCGGCCATGTCCGGCCCCCACGCCTCAGCGGCGGCCGGACTGGGGCTGGGCAGGGCCGGGTTGGGTTGGCAGCGGAGCTGGCAGCGGTTTCGGTCAGCGCCGCCGCCCGCTGAGAGGACGGGAAAATGGCGGCGGCGGCGGCGGCCCGGGACCAAATGGCGGCGCTGGCGGCCGGGGGGCAGCGGGGGGCTGAGGCGGGCCCTGAGGCGCGGAGCCGCCCCCGCCCCGGGGGCAGTGCCGGCGGCTGTGGCAGGGCTGGCGGGGCCGCCGGTTCTCTGCCCCGGGCCGGTGTTCGCCCGCTTTGCCCCCGGGGTGCTGCCGGGCGTCGGGAGCGCTGCGCAGGGAGATATTTGGAAAGGCGGCGGCGGGGGGGGGGAGCGCGGCAAAATAGGGGAAAACTTGGAAATTGCCAAAGCTCGGCTCCCTTGGGAGGGCAGGGGAAGGGGAGGGTGGCGTGCGGGGGTTCTTTTGTTTGCTATTTCTGCTTTAAACTCCGTTCCCCTTTACCTTGATGTCTGTAATAAAAGGCCACCTGCACGAACGCCTTTAAATCTCCCGATTTGCCCTCGCTGCCTCTGCGGTTGGGGTATCCTAAGCTTGTGGCTTTTATCTGTTTTGTTTCATAATCGTTTTTTTTTTTTTTCTTTTTTTTTTTTTTTTTTTTTTTTTCCCCCAGCGAGAGTTGTGATTTGGGGTTGCTTGGGGCTTTATTTTTAAGTGGAGTCTGAAATGTGTAACTCTGCCAAGATCAGGCGTTTCATCTAAAAGCGGTACCAGGCTTTTCTGCGCTAGAGTTACGCTCTCTGTTTTGCCAAAAATAAAGGATTCCGATCGGACCAGCCTTTTTTTTTCCTTCCTTTTTTTCCTTCCTTTTTGAGGTCTTTTTATTCTTGCTTGTGCACTTGGGCACAGCGAAGCATATTACACTTCTACTAGCTACCTCTTTAGCTGACAGATAGTATTTGTGTCTCCTCATTCACAAAGAGTGAATTGCTCAGCCCCACCTGGCCATTGTAAGTTATGTGTTGAAGTAATCTAGAAAATGCTTTTTTTTTGCCAGCACTGCTCTGGCCATAGATGTAAATCAGCTTCCTGACAGTATAGTTAAAATCCTTTGCAAAACCAGGAGATGTATGTATGCTTTGCGATGAGATGGATGCGTCTCATTCAGATTCTCATTTCCGTCAGTCCACAGGAATATAGTAACAGCAACAACTTCATGCTTGTTTTCCAGAGTTACTGAAACTTTCTAGGTGATGTTTTATGACTTACCAAAAAGATAGAACATCTAATTAAAACTTCTTACACAGAATGCCTAAAAATACTGATTTTTGTCTTAACCACTCAAAATCATAAAATATGGGTATATAAGAGAGAAAGACATCCACGTGTCCGTACTGTATTTTACATTTCTAATAGTCCCTTATTTATGAGCGTTAATTCTGTACTCGTCTGACCATTGGAAAGCAACAGAGCGGTGGCTTTGCTCATCAGTCTTACGCCTTGTACGGTTAGGATAACAATCAGCTTCTCATATTTTATTGCATGCTAAATTTCTGCCTGTTTATAAAGGTGAAGAAGTTACTGCAATGCTTAAATGAAACTGGATTTACATGAAAGGAAAAGAATATTTATTTTAGCACGTATCATACTAATGAAGATTTTTATCAATAGTCATAACCTTGTGCCTGAGAGCCATTTTCTGTTACTGAAAAAGAAAACTTAAAACTTTTCTGTGTTTTTTCTTTTGAAAGAGCTGAGACTTAGCCCCCCCTGCCCCATGTGACATTTAAAGCATGCTCAGTGCTTTTTAGTAAAATATCAATGGATAGGCTAGAACTCATGGAGTTCTGCCAAATTTTGATCAATGCAAATGAGCACAGTTTGTCCCATTGTGTCTCCCATATATTCAGTTTACGTGGTGTCCCATTTCTGTAAATGCCACTGATGAGTAAAATGTAACTGTTCCTAAAGGACTGTAATCTCGTGCTGATACACTTTAATAAACCTTCGTGTGTCTCCCAACTCGGGTCTTTGGGTCCTTGGGTTTAATACCTGTCCAGTTTGGTCCCCTCTTACATCCGTTGTTGCAGCTGTTAAAGATAATTTTTGTGGGGTGGATTTTTAGATTTGAGTGGAGCCCATTTGGTGTGAGGAAAAGGTTTCTTGTTGAATAATAGCATAAGAGAATTGGTGCTAGTTGAATAGCAAAAACTCCTGATCATGTGTTATAAGTATTAACAACGCAAGAGCTGCGGTATGGAATACACTAAGCATTCAGGCTTCCTTAAATATGAGGTATATGGGGTCCTGCAATGACTTTGTTTCCTTTGTGGTACTCTTGAATGAATGCCTTGAAATTCCAGTGCATCCCATGTGATTGTTCCAGTTAAATGCCTCAGTAGCCGGAAGCCTCCCTTAATAAACTTCAATTTTTGCTTCTTACAGGGTTAACGAAATATCCTTTTACTTTTTGCCCAGTGCAGAGAACACAGCCTTTAATACAATTTCATGTAGAAAATTTAAAAGATTTACAACAGTCCACAGAAGGCCAGACATAACATTCAGTTAATGATGAGGCTTAATGACAGAATTCTGTCTGCAAGGGTAAAAACACTATTTCATAGAAGTGCTTAATTTTTACAGCCCACAGAATAATTGAGCCCATCTGCCTGATGAAGATGATTTAGAATGACAGGAATTTTGTATTGAAATGTTCGCATTTTTTGTAACTTGGTAGGAAATCAGCTTTGTGGGTTTTTTCCTGCCTAAATCTGCTGCATGTTTCCCAAATAAATAAGAACTGCTATATTATGTGGCTTTAGTGGAAAATTTATATTGGAATTCTGTATTCAGTGATTCTTGTAGGCAAAATATTTTCCTGTCTGTTTGGTTGCATGTTGAAACCTGTTTAAAATTGTAAGGCAGCTCTTAAAAATGTTGGATTTGGTAAACGCACCCAAAAATCTCACAAGTCAAAAAGCATTTATTAAATTTACACCGATTTCTAAGATGCTACCTTAGAAATTTAAGATTATGCAGTCTTCACTGCATTCCGTAATACACATCCACACTGTTAGTGTATGTGCATCCAACAGTGTTCCCTTCCCCCACAAGCTAACACCCTCCTTCAGAACATAAAATATTAGTGGTAGATGGGTATCTCTATAAAGAATGTGTTTGAATCAAGGATTAAAGAAAAGTCTTGGGTCATGCATGTAAAATTAAAGCAAGCTTTTTGTTTTAAATAGAAAGCAATGCATTTTCAAAAGCGTATTTAGTGAAGTTATGAAAAGAAGGTGATATTTTGGAGGTGACGTGAGTATTCATGTCGTAATTCTCACTAATTAAGAAACCTTGGCTGTCATTAACTTTGTATTTAACTTTTTCAAGAGTGGACGTGTAGTGGATTTGCAGGTGTCTGTATTAAACAGAATTTGCATGGCACATCCTAAAATACCTCTGCGGTGGTACGGCATTGTTTAGCATGGCTTCGGCTGTCATCCCATGATAAATCAAGGACATCGGGCGAGTACAGTGTCCCTGCAGCCGGTATCAAAGAAGCCTGCATCAGAGGGCGTTGTCTCCTGCAGCAGCACTGTGCTTTCTCCACTGAGCTCACCATAAACTCCAAGCGGTCCCATCATATGTCATATTCGATGTATCTTCAGCATACATGGTAGTTCTGTCATTATTAAAGTGTAAAGCAGTGATTTTTATAAGATCTGAGGATTGTTTCCTGTTCACGTAGAAGAACCACTTGGGATTTTTTTTTCTCCCCTTTCAGTCACTGGTTCATGTCTTCATGGGTTAGCACTCATTTTGAAAGAGTAAGTTCGTTTGTTTCCTTCAGTTTTCTTGTATTTGTGTACTCTAATGAATAAAAAATAATGTCCAAAATATGTATTTGACTTTGACTTGACTCCTCATGGTTTTTGCAGTCAGTTTTCAGTTGAGGTCCAAGGCCACATCCATTAAAGTTGATGTGAATTTTTCCAGTAAGATAAAGGATTTGGCTCTTCCTAAGTTTTTTATCAAGGCTTAGTTATGATTATTACCTTTACTCAGAGAACTTGGGATATGCTAAATCTCAAGTATCTGACACAGGACATTATTGAATTTTTTTCTGGAGAGCCTGCACGTACTGTTGGGATAAACCATTCTTGGGAGATTGGCAAAAAGTGACAAAACCCTGCTCAGTCCAGGAGTTACGTTGAGGAGGGCTTCTGAGGAAATCGCAGTTCCTTGAAGAGTGTGCTGTGCACGGTTTTTGGTGCTTTGGATGGAGTACATGGCAGCTCAAGCAAACAAGTGTAGATGTCTGACTTGATCAGAAGAATCGGTGCTGCTGGTAGTTGTGGTGCCTCAGCTGTTGGCTGTTTGGTCCTCTTACAGCTCTTTGTGTGGAAGCGTTAGGGTAGCAGCTATTGGTGGTGGTGTATCTTCCTCCCCACCTTTGACAGAAATGCCGGGTTTGGACATACGGACCTCTTCCATGCTGTATCCTTTTCTCTTCTAACATCGCAAACCAGCAAGGGAGAGAATGCAGATGGACAACCCTAATTACTTGGTGGTTTTGACTTGGGAGCCTAACCTTATAAACACATTCTTTGATTCTCGGCAAATCCGGAGTAACTGATGAAAGAATGGCCCAACTTTGCTATCTCTTTATTCACTTTTCAGTATTCTTTCAATAAAAAGCAGGAATGGTCTTCTGCTGTGGATGGTGCCATCGTTTCTGCTGCTTTTAGATCAGCTTCAGATGAAGTATATGATTGACATAACATGTTTTATAAAAATAAATCTGTCATTCAAGGCTTTATAGTGGTGAGAAGAAAAATAGGTGCTTTCAGCTGATTATAGAAAATTAAGTGCTTTCACTGTCTGTTAATGTATAATTAAAGAAGAATTCTCCACAGCATTTCAAGTAACTTTGGGAATTTTTGCTGTTTGCTACAGCATTCCCTGTAGTAAAAGTTATTCAGAAAGTGCATATAGACACGAAAAAGAGAACCTATCTATTTCTTTGGGTCCTCCAGAATTATCCAATTTGTTCACTCCCAGAAAATTAAATGAGTAACTCAGAACTGAGTTGGAGAAGTTAGTCTGCTACTTTAGCTATAACACTTTGGATTTCTTGTCTCATGTTTTAGAGTTAAGGATGTCTCTTTTGATTCTTAAAAATCAGTGCTATAGCTGTGCAGCAAACATCACTTCTAGTAAAGGATAGGCTGTAAAACTCAGAAGCAGATGAATCCCAAGGAAGTTACTGCCTCCTACACTTGCATGTGGCAAGGAGCTGTTGCTGATGGTAGATACAAAAGGAAATTTGAGAACCCTCTGATTTAAAATGTCAACGGTATCTGAAATATTTGAGGTGTTCAGAAGGGTAATATCACTTCATTCTAGGAATCAGTCACTACATGTGCTTAAAGATGTGCCAAATCTTCATCAAGCTTGAGAGGTGATAAGTAATTTTATTGAAAGACTAGCAGTAGTTTTATCCTTCCAAGAAAACACGGCTCTTGGGAATCTTCAATACCAAAGAACATGTTTTCCGATTAAAAATTAATAGTTTCCTGCTGAAGCAATAATGTTAACATTGTACAGAAGATTTAAAATCCAGGTTGTAAATTCCACTTATGTATGGGTTTATGGGTCTCCCTGACTGGTACATGGAAGCTTTGTAATGTAATCGCGATTTTTTTTTTTTTTTTAAAAGCTATAATCAGTGATTTTTTTAACAACTAAGTTACAATTGGTGGTAACAGTATTTTGGCTTCAAAATAAAAGTTCCAAGTAATTTTCTTCTGTTGTTGACATATGAGAAAACACGTAAAAAGGACTGAGCGCTTCAAGGAGAAATGGATGATATTTTCTTTTTACAAATCTGCCAAAGGCAATCACCAAACCCAGGTGCTCGAAACTGATGAAATCATTGCAAAGCTTCTGGATATTTTAGATGTGAATTCTTGTACCTTCTGCAGCAGAAAAGGTTACCTTTCTTTGTATTTGATGGATTAGAACTTTTTTTGTGGGGTTTTGTTTTGTTTTATTTCAAAATTAGCAATAGTGCTAGTTTACGTGGAAATTCTCATAAGCTTTGGGTTTCTTCGTAGTACTTTATAGTGGAAATGAGATTATCAGAAGCGCTTTGTATTGCCCTAGTTCACTTACTTCAATGTATACTGCTTATCCTGAATAACTTATTTTCTGAGTAATTTTTTATACTAGTGATGGCTTGCACCCCGTTTTTCTGTTGTTCATGTTGTTTCAATGGTAAAGAAAAAACACCACCTTTACAAGTTAGTTATATGCATGGAAGGAGAATAAAACTTTGCAGCTTAGCAATCTATAAATAGTGCAGCTATGAGTAGTGTGACACTACAAAAATATTTCTCAGTTCTGACTAGCATTAGGTTATATAATAGTAAAATTATTAAATGAGCAGTGGAACAAATATTAGTGAGACAAAAAATATCAGATGTGGAAACGTAGTAGCCTAGGTTTGTGTTTTTAAAAAAAAAAATTAGTAGTAGATTGCAAATGCTCCTGAATATGGAGTTTAGGTGCTATTTTTAACTGGAAAAGTAGCTTTGAAATTACCTGATGTTACCCTGTGTGAGGTATAAGTATGCAGGAAGAGTAAAGGCAGGTGAACGTCTTAAATGGTGGAATTGTTCATGTGAAAGAGCAGACAGAGATTTGTCATTCTCTGTGGGAGTTTATGCTGGTTGTTTGAGATAAAGGAAGCAGCGTTATGGTCAAAGTGGCAGCCTGACTGAAGAAAAGTAATCTGTGTGTTGCTCTTTCAGGTTTGAGTATGAGCACAGTTGAAGAAGAGTCTGACACAGTGACAGTAGAAACCGTGAACTCTGTGACTTTGACTCAGGACACTGAAGGAAACCTTATACTTCATTGCCCTCAAAATGGTATAGAATTGTATTGCATAGTATTTTTTTTTCTTTTTTTTCATTGATCCAACCATCATACTTCCGTGCCTTCAAAATTCTGTGAGCTGCTTGGATTCAGCTTACTGTGCTGCAATTTGTTCAATTTGTTCTGTTGCAGTTTAAAAATGATAAAATGTCAAATTCGGTGTAAATCACAAAATTCTGTATGTATGTGCCCAAAAAGGATATAACTGTTCTGATTTATTTCAGTGGAAACAGGTTCTTAGAACCAAGCACATGGCCAAATTTCTGTAGAATTAAGGGGTTTGTTTGTGTGTAATGGACTGTGGGTGGCATTTACAAAGAAAATTTCATGGAAGATGTATGTTGAAGAAAGCATGTGAACCGTTATGGCCAGTAACTCAGGCCAAGTTCCTGGGCAGTAGTAAAACTGAACCAACCCATTGCGTTTGCTTCCACCTTTTGGTTTCGTCCACTTTGTTAACAGAACTTGGTCCAAAGCTTCACTTTGTTAACAGAAAATATTTTGTTGTCAGAAACTGATGAAGTAGACTCTGAAGACAGCAGTGAACCTCCACACAAGAGGCTTTGCTTATCGGAGGATGACCAAAGCCTTGATGACTCCACTCCGTGCATTTCTGTTGTTGCAGTTCCAAGTAAGTTCTTTCAAGTTTATGTACTCTTGTAGCAAATGTTTCTGTTGGTAAAGGTTAAAAGTGGACTCTTTGGATCACGTTAGAATATTTCGCATGTTTTATTTTCAAATTTTGCTAATATACTTAAGTATCATCTTGGATGGTTTTGCAGCAGTTGTTATCTATACAGTATGGGCAAAATAAACCTGCCTTACAGATAAAGGACTCCAGGCACGGGTGCATTGAATAAGTTGAAGGATAAGTGAATGAACAACAAACTAGATGCTGTTCTCCTGCAAAAAGCGATTACCTTTTTTTAACGATGAAACACTCTAGTTAGTATTTCTGTGTTTTGTAATATTGAGATGTACAGTCTTTTCAAGGTACAGATTGTTGTAGAAAAGGTAGGCTGAGTACTGAATTGGTCTTAAGGTTAAGTTGATTGAATATTAGAGAGTTCAACATAATCTCCCAAAGGGAGGCGAAACCAGATCTAGCAAGTTAAAATACCCATTTACAATATCTAGAGTGGCTGTTTGTTTGGAGGAACTTAGTAAAAGCTCCTTAGAAGTAAAAGCATTATCGTGTTGAAGTTGAAGAAAAACTGGGGAAAAAGAATGCGGCTGAAACATTTGAACGTTCTCCTTTAGTAATTGGAAAATACTGAAGATAGGGCTGGAAAGGAAGCATTAACACAGTACAAATGTTTGCACCGAATCAAACTCTTTTTATTTATATGTTTCACATTAGGTCTTAGTTATAGTCAAGTATAAAACTGAAAATTTCAAACCCCATGTTTAAATTTTATGAAGAGGAACAGCTGATAATTGTCTTGATGATTTTGCTGCGTCAACAAATTCCAAATAAGGCCTCTTTAAAATTTTCAGTGCAAAGGCAGCAATTTATAAAACCCATAGCACTCATAAAAAATGTTACAGGAGTAAGGTATACAACTAACTTATCCATTCTGAAGTTTCAGAAAATGATCAGAGCTTTGAGGTGACCATGACTGCTACCACTGAGGTAGCTGAAGATGAGATTAATGAAGGAACTGTTACTCAGATTCAGGTACAGTAAAACTTCAAAATTGTCCTATTTGATGTACATTTTTATCTAAATTGAAATGAAAAGGGAAAAAAGTAGCAAAAAGGGCTTTTTAAATGAGTAAGATTATTTTTAGTAAGAAACATCTATCTGAGTAGTGATCTTGTTTGTAAAATGTTGTTCTGTAAAAGTGCAATCGAATCATTTTATATATGAAAGAGGTTATTTGTAGTTTAACGTCCTCCCCAAAGAGCCGTACAGTAAACAGCAATAGATGTAACCATCCACTGATAACTACATGCTCTGTGGTGATCTGCGTAGGAGACAAGTTTACCTGTTATTTCTGTCATTCTTTGCTTATAAATTAAGGTTTACAACAGGCCTAAATATGCTTTGTCTTGTCACCAGTCCTAACAGTTACATACAGTTCTCATTGTGGGTGTGCCATGTTCAAAAGTTGTAGATGGGAGATGCTGGACATAGTCCGCTTTCCACCAAAGCCAGCGAGACTCTTCCTACTCAGTGGACGTTAAACAGGATGAAGAATGTTATCTAATTAATTCTCAGCACACCTATATGTTAAGAAGTTAAGTCTTATTCCTGTGTTTTAAGAAAGGTGAATGTACTTTTAATGCCATATCTAAAAAGTGGCACTTTCTGAGCCTAGGTAACTAGGTGTGCTGGTTTCATATGCTTCCATGTTAAATACAAGGTGATAGAAAGAACTGAAAATCTTACTGGATGATGTCATGTTGATCTTTTCAAGATTCTTCAGAATGAACAGCTGGATGAAATCTCCCCAATGGGCAATGAAGAAGTGTCAGCTGTTAGTCAAGCCTGGTTCACAACCAAAGAGGATAAGGATTCTCTAACAAATAAAGGTAGGATATTTCAAATGTGTTTCTCCCACACTGTAAAAAGGTAAGCTGTTCCAAATGTCTCAGAACATTTTGCAGGTTGCATAAAGTAATCTCTGGTCTGGCTTTTTTGGTGAAGATGTTTGAGAAAGCTGATTCTAAAAATGCTGAGAGATGTAATGCATTACGTTTTTGCCATCCCTCTTACGCTTTGTGTGCACGAAGAAAGTTGGAACTGCAGGTACGCTTGGAGAGGAAGAGGGGCCGTGCTTGCAGTGGTGACAGTGATTCTAGTGGCCGTGGTAGAGAACTGCTGTGTGGCGGCACAGATGGGGCAGACAGTAGTGATTGCTCTGTTTGTGCTTCTGCCTGTTAGGAGATGGGAAGCTGCAATCAGAGGAGGGGACACCAGGAAAAAAATCAGTCTGTGCTCAGGTTCATAGATCTTCCTCCAAAGAGGGCTTATTAGTCTGGCTACTGTGTTGTGATTCATATTAAATTTCCTCCTGGAAACTCTGCTGAGGCACACAGAAAACAAGGAGGTGATTGGCGACAGCCAACATGGCTTCACCAAGGGCAAGTCATGCCTGACAAATTTGGTGGCCTTCTACGAAGGGGTTACAGCGGCAGTGGACAAGGGAAGATCTGCTGATGTCATCTACCTGGACTTGTGCAAAGCGTTTGACACTGTCCCACACGATATCCTGGTCTCTAAATTGAAGAGACATGGATTCGATAAATGGACCACTCGGTGGATAAAGAACTGGCTGGATGGTCGCACTCAAAGGGTTGCGGTCAACGGCTCGGTGTCCAAGTGGAGAGCAGTGACGAGTGGCGTTCCTCAGGGGTCGGTACTGGGACCCGTACTATTCAGCATCTTTGTCAGCGACATGGACAGTGAAATAGAGTGCACCCTCAGCAAGTGTGCTGATGATACCAAGCTGTTTGGCGAGGCAGACACGCTGGAGGGGAGGGATGCCATCCAGAGGGACCTGGACAGGCTGGAGAGGTGGGCCCAAGCCAACCTCATGCAGTTCAACAAGGCCAAGTGCAAGGTCCTACATCTGGGTCGGGGCAATCCCAAGCACAAATACAGGCTCGGCAGGGAATGGCTGGAGAGCAGCCCTGTGGAGAAGGACCTGGGGGTGATGATTGATGAGAAGCTCGACATGAGCAGTGTGCGATCGCAGCCCAGAAGGCCAACTGCATCCTGGGCTGCATCAAAAGAAGTGTGGCCAGCAGGTCAAGGGAGGTGATTCTGCCCCTCTACTCCGCTCTCGTGAGACCCCACCTGGAGTACTGCATCCAGCTGTGGAGTCCCCAACATAAGAAGGACATGGACCTGCTGGAGCACGTCCAGAGGAGAGCCACGAGGATGATCAGAGGGCTGGAGCACCTCTCCTATGAGGAGAGGCTGAGAGAGTTGGGGCTGTTCAGCCTGGAGAAGAGAAGGCTCCAGGGAGATCTTATTGTGGCTTTCCAGTGCCTAAAGGGGGCCTACAGGAGAGCTGGGGAAGGACTTTTTACACGGGCATGGAGTGATAGGATGAGGGGGAACGGCTTTAAGCTGGAAGAGGGCAGGTTTAGATTAAACATTAGGAAGAAGTTTTTCGCTTTAAGGCTGGTGAGGCACTCGCCCAGGTTGCCCAGAGAGGTTGTTGAAGCCCCGTCCCTGGAGGTGTTCCAAGGCCAGGCTGGACGTGGCCTTGGGCAACCTGGGCTGGTGGGAGGTGTCCCTGCCCATGGCAGGGGGGTTGGAACTCGATGATCTTCAAGGTCCCTTCCAACCTAAACCATTCTATGATTCTATGAAATTTTCTGGAATGAAGTTGCTTCAGAACGAGGGATTATGCATATCAGGATCTACTGCAATAATCACCGCTACTCCCAAAACTGCCACCCCGTTGGCACTCCTCCCTTTCAAAATGTATCTGCGCAATCACGTAATAGTTGCTGAACATTAGAGCTTTTTTGTTTTTTTTCCCCTAGGGGTAGTGCGTTTCTAAACGGAGAGAAACAACTTAGTGTCAGATGAAGACGTTGTCTCTGCAGTTTCCTCAGTCTGTCTACTATTTTTCTTACCCTGACTTTACCTCTTTCTAGGGGAAAAAAATTTAAATGTTTTTCAGTCAGTCCAAAGCAACTCGCCTTTTTTATCAGAAAACTTTAAGAAAAAAAGTAGTTGTTTTCTCTCACAGAAGCCAATGATCTCTTACCCAGTGAGTTCTGTTCCAGAGAGCTGAGTTCCTGCTGAGTGAATGAAAACGTGTGGGTGAGGCACACAGAACCTGGGTGTTGGATATGGAAAATTCAGAGAAAGGGAGCTGACCAATTCGGTCAATGACCATTTCACTCACTGATCCCAAGCGTGTGCTAACAGTTGCTTCTAACAGCCAATAAATAATTTCTCCCCATTATCTCTGTCCTTCTTTATTAGGTTTATAGGGCTTCAAAGCTATTGAGTGTTCACTCCAAGGACCGGGGTGGAGATGGGATAGCAGAGAGATCCCTTTGCATCGCAGCACTGAGGCAGCTGGGTAGGAGTAGCGAGAAATCATGTTGCTGCAGTTGCTGTGCTCGAGGATGAGAGGAAGCACAGAGATTATGATCTTTCCAGTAGCCAGCGGTGAAGGACTTTGTTTGGGAGCAGCACATTCTTGGCTGTGACTGGAGGATTTGGCAGGGAAATGACTATTTTCATGGGACTTGGTGGCCTCGTGTTTGATGCGTGGCTTATTAAGCATATTAGAACCTTACTGCATTTGTTCCTTTTGTAGCTGCCTCACAGGCATATCAAGTGACCATACATCACAAGTGGCGTTTACAGTTGTGAATGAACGAGGGCACTAAATCTGGTGATTCTAATTAAGAGAGAAATAATTTGGGGAAGACTTTTCCAATAAAATATGTCTAGAAATATATTTGAGAATCCGTACTAGCTGAACCTTTCTGGGGGGGTCTCCATGTTCTGTCAGAGGGATCAGCTGTGAAAGAATCCCAGTATGCGTCTCCTTTTACAGTGGCTGGGCGTTTGACGTGTGTTGCCTTGGCTCATCTTTTTATAGCAGTCTCCACCTGATCATGCTTTCTTTGAAGACATGTGGGCAGGTTATAATAATCTTGGCACTGAATATGCAGGCGCGCGAAGTGCAAAATACACTTCCTTTCCTAAAATAGCTGGGTGTTAAAGATTATTCCATGGAAAGAGTAGCAGTGTCCCTTTAAGACAGTTCAGGTGCTTGGATAGAGGTGTGAATCACAGCTACAGTAGTAGGTTATTGTTCTGTCTCAGTAGGTTACTGTTCTGTCTCTGTAGCTTTGGAAGAAGAGGTTGAAGCCATCAGGCCCAAGGGAAGAGTTTTCTCTCCTCAGTTTCAACGGAATTAGTAATAATGCCTGTTACTTGTCATTACATTTGGATTTGAGTAAACAGTCTCTTTGGTGCGTTCTGCCTCTCAGCTCTGGTAATTAGCAGGCTGAGAAGGAAGTACCCTGATTTTTCTGAGCAGAGATGGGCAGGTAGCCAGCTCACACCAGTATGTAAACTGGGTCACCAGCATAATCTTAATTGTAAGTGATTGTTAATATTAAGTATGGTATGAGCATGGAGGGTGGGGGAGAGGAGGAATCTCTATATAAATTCAGGGTAGGAATGTTTTAATATTTTATTGATAGACTTCAGGTTTGAAATTGTCTCTCTGAATAAAGTTGATTGGTTTTGCTTTTAAAGCTTAGCTGGCGTTGTAGTTACTAAGGACATAGAGATGAAACATAATGTTTGTTTCTATTGGTTTGCCACTTTTATTTGGGAAATAAATCACTCAGCAGGAGTCTTTGTCTTGACTGTGACCGCTTGGCATTATTCCCAATACAAAAAAAAAAAAAAGAGAGAGACAGGGATCAGCTTGTCAAAATCGACTAGGTAGAGCATTTATGGCTATGAAAAGTGCTCGCGCTAGGTAGCATTACTCACGTGCTGGGAAGTGATAAGGCATATAAGAGAACCCCACGTTGTTGACAATTCCTCAAGTAATACTTTGAGTCACACTTTAAGTCCCAGGTTCTGGAATCATTTGAGTGCGTGGAAATTTCAGCTGTCAGTTTAAAGACAGAAATTTTCTAGTTGGGGTGAAGAGAAAGCCTGAAAATGTGACATGACACATATAGAGGAATCCGTGTTCTGTTTTTTAAAAACGGATGTTTTTGGAGAGGGGTCTGACTCATTATTTAAATATTAGTTGACAATTACTAAGGATTGTTTATCAGTTCTGAAATAACATCTGCTTAAAATTCATTTGAGTTAGTTTAAGTAGCTAAAATTACTACTCTTTTTTCTTTGTTAATTGCGGTAATGAGCGTGGTGTTTTTCTGATATTTTTGTTGTTGTTGTTTTGCTGACTTTCCCTTCAGTGATTGGGGTGTCATTTCTATTTTCAGGCCATAAGTGGAAGCAAGGGATGTGGTCGAAGGAAGAAATTGACATTTTGATGAGTAACATTGAGCGTTATTTAAAGGTAAGTGTTCGAGTATGTTATCTGCTAGTTGGCGTGGTGACATAGCTCCTGCTAGAAACCAGCTTTCTGTAGTACTTCCCAGAATGTGCAATAAGTGATTCTGATCAGTTTGTAGTAGAAAGGGTGATTACCTATTTGAAATACTTTAGATAATTATATGCATACATGGGATTTAAGACTACTGAATGTAATGTTGCTTTTAATTTGTCTACTTAATATAACCCATTTTAAAATTTCACGTCAGGGTGCTCAAGTGGCTTAATCTCTTTCTCTGAACGTACATCACTCATGAAATCTTCGGTGAAGACAGAGGAAAAAAATTGCACTAGGAATAGAGATAATTTTCCTTACAAAGCGTTGAATACAACTTCCAGACTTCTTTGATGCCATATCTGTATTTGTTTGCTACACTAACAGGGTGCCCGTATCAGCTTTCTTCCCCTTAATGTATTGTTGTCAGAGTTCAGTGTAAAAATAGGCATGCGGTTAACACGCTGACAGTGATAATTGCCCATAAGTCATATTGGTGGTAGGCTTACAGCTCAGAATATTTGAACTGAGCGCGCACAGCTGACAACATACAGCCTGGATATTACAGCCAGCCTTCATTTGTGAATCAAAAAAAGCCCTGAATTTAGTCTTTGTTGGTATAAAAATCCTCAGTATTATTTGTAGAAAGTGTTCCTGCCCACACATTTATTAGAATTTCTGCCAAAAAATCATTCATAGGTAATACTATTTTTTAAATCTAGAGAAGCTTTTGAAGCTAGCTAAATAACTTTTTATTACTGGTAACTTATTTGATTCATTATTTTCCCCTTTGTCTGCTTTCTTGTACTGCTTCGAATAATTGAAATATAGTGATTTTTAGTTTAAGCTGAAGTTAAGTATAAAAGGAAAGCTTTAGTTTAACTCCAGTGTTTCTGTATCAGATTTGCTTATTGTTTCCATCAGAACAAGAAGAGTAGTTTAATTGAAAAAAATTGCTTCCAGATAAAAAATATCTAAAATTATGTAATGAATTGATCTAGCACTTTTTGACAACCTTCCGCTGTATAACCCCGGGGTGATTCCACCAGAGTGTATTTTCCGTGATGTTCTAAATAACACTTCAATTTTTGATCTTAAAATATACATTGGACAGATTTTTTTTGAATGTAGATGAAAAAGTTAAAGCTTCCATGTCTACTTGGACTCCAATGTAAAAAAATACCAAAAAAACAAACCCTAAAAAGCCCCAAAACAACAACTAGTGTTCAAGAGTATGTTTTTGAGGTAGCTAACTCATAAATATTCAGTGTAACTTTTGGACTGTAGTATTTGAGATACATAAAATGATGCATAATAGTACACTAGGCTTCAGTTCTTAAGTGTTCTGCTTCTTCATTTCTAGGAGACTTTAGATAAAGTGTATTGTTTGTGATTTTCTTTTTGTTTCTTTCTTTTTAAAATGCTTTCTTCTAGGCCCGTGGAATAAAAGATGCCACTGAAATTATATTTGAAATGTCAAAAGATGAAAGAAAAGATTTCTACAGGACAATAGCTTGGGGTCTGAATCGGCCTCTCTTTGCTGTCTATAGAAGAGTTCTTCGCATGTATGATGACAGAAACCATGTTGGAAAGTATGAAAACCTCTAACGCTGCATGGTTTTATTGGTATCAGTAGGGTCGTGTATTTAATGTTATACATGAGACAGAAGGTTCTAACCAAATGCACCTCACTCTTCCTGATCATAGGTGTCCTCTACTGAATTCTGGTAGATCAACCTTGACAATAGTTGTGTTAAATTGATAATACCCAGAACTTTTTAAAAAAAAACACAAACAAACAAGGAAAAACCCACAAAATGAAAGGTGCAGAGAGGATTCTGATATGAACAGAAGACTTTGACACAAGTGTGGATCTGTTGAGATCCAGTTTCTTTCTAGAACTGTGACCTTGACCTAATTGATCTTCATCCCCAATGCCCTTAGTTTGCCCATGTGTAAAGCAGTGGGTATGGCGCCATCCAGAAGTGCTGACAAGGATCTTAGTTTTTAGTTTTTAAAGGCAGTTGAAAATTAAAGATGCCATCTCAATGCTGATTTTTTTTTTTTTTAATGGAAAGTCAGCCTCATGGTGATTGTGAACTGAGACAGGAAGTTAAAAATAGCTGTTTATTTGAGAGACTAGTATACAAAATTCTAATTCTGTTCTTAGTAGTAGAATCACGGAGAATGAGGAATTTTGCTAGCAAGTGAGAGGCATGTTAAACCAGATAACCTTAGAAATGCACTAATGTGGAAAATGGTGTTTGTTCTTCACGTTCTTTCGAAGCATTCAGTCAGATTGTTTCTTACAGCTGAAATTCCTTAATCTCTTGTTGTAACTAAATGTGTGTTGTGTGGTTAGTAAAACAAAAATATTTATGCTGTATGCTTTCTGTTTAAAATAATGTCTTTTTGTTTACCTGTTGCTTAGGTATACTCCTGAGGAAATTGAAAAGCTTAAAGAGTAAGTTTTTTTCAATTAACAAGGTCATGCTACCTTGTTTATATTTAGTAGCTTGAGTAGTTTTTACAGGTTTAACAAAATCACTGAAAATTTAGAATTAAATTTGACTGCTCCAGCTCTACCAGAAAATAGTGGTTATTAAATTAATCTGAAGATAAATGAACTACATTTGGTTTATTTTTTAATGTTTTCTAATGTGTATTCAGGACATAAGCAATACACAACAAAGTTCTAAAGCAAGTCTTCTGTTGAAACTAGTAATGTTTCTGATTTTTACAAGCACAGTCAACATTTGCAGTTATGTTTGTGAAAAACAGAAATTCCCTTTCTTTAGAAAACTTGAGCAAAAGTTATTTCTAAAGAAAGTGGCATTTCAAGGGTATGATCTCCCCTATGAAATATCGTAGAGAGGCTTAAATTGTCAGTAAGGCTCTTTGATTTTGACCACGAACCTGGTAGATCAAGGGGGGGTGCTGCAGACCTTATCTCCTCTTACAGCTTTCCAGGGTTGAGCAGTTTGAAGAAACCATGTTGGGCTGAAGGAAGGGAGTATATTTCATTGTGTTGGTGGATATGCTTGGATCGGTTTAGCTGCTTTGTGTCATTCCCGAGGTGCCTGTGGTTCCAGATGTGTCAAAAAGTAGTCACGGCTCAATGTGTTAAGCAACCTGTTGTCATGTGTGGGAGGAAAATAATAGTCAAAATTATGAACATGATTCTACAGTGTTTTGCCTCATTTAAATTGTAGGATGCCTGGGGTTTCATTAGGCATTATTTAGATTTCTCAAGTGATCTCTATACCACCTGAAAATCCTTGAGGAGCTTGTGTGGAATGGATGTTGGCTGTTTAGCTAAACACGCACGTTGTATTTAACACAGTAATTAAGCTTCACAGCATTCCTGCAATACAGTTAGATATTAAACATTTTATAAGTGAGTATCCTGTGGCTTAGCTGGCCCAAAAGGCTTCTGGAAACTCATAGAAAAATTAGCAGTGATGAGGGCAAATACGTTAATGTGGTAGTACCAAAGTGATTCCCCATTCTGTCTTTAAGCCTGTAGACTGCACGTTTATCCTGTTTTTATTAGAGCATATTTGATATTTTGGTAATCTCTTAACTGGATGTAGTGCTAATGAGCATGTTTCTGTTTAGGCTGAGAATAAAGCACGGTAATGACTGGGCCACAATAGGAGCTGCACTGGGGAGAAGTGCTTCATCTGTAAAAGATCGGTGTAGATTGATGAAGGATACCTGCAACACAGGTGAGGTAAATACTGGTGTGAGTAATGGATATTCTCGCTAAAACTCTGTCACCTTTGCCTTTGTCAATGGTGTTTTCAGAGATGTGTAACTCTGAACTGGTGAACTTGCAATGTGAAATCTGGGGACATTTTTACAACGTATTTGGTATAGGTTTCTCCGATTTCACTTCTTAAAGATCGGAACACTCAGTTTACTTTTGCAGTCCATTATCCATCATACGTTTATGCCACTGGAGCATATTTTATTCAAGTGGATTTAAAAGTACTTTCCTTTGTGTTGAATGTTTGTAAACATACACTGTATATTTGGTGTCAGTTAAGAGACAGGTGCACTTTAAAGTATGTTTATGTTGTAGTGTATATATTCAAATGGAAGGAAAATTTAGTCGTACCTTATGTAATTACTGTATACTGAATTGTTGCATAGTGAATTTACTTCGACTGACACAATTCAGGTAGCTTGGACCAGTTTGCTTTGTGTTGTCAGTATTTTGATTAAGTTCTGTGTGGCTTCATTCATCTGTGAGAGGAAGAGAAAGCAACTTGGCAGCAAAACAATGGAATTATAGCGTCATAGAATAATTTGGGTTGGAAGGGACCTTTAAAGGTCATCTAGGCCAACCCCCCTGCAATGAGCAGAGACATCCTTAACTAGATCAGAATTACGCATTTGTTAATCAAGAATAATATAGATTGTTAGTAAGTAAGAACAGTTATATCTTCGATATTTGCACCTGGAATAAGATGTTAGGCACTGAAGATAAAAATGTCTGTTACAGATCAGAACAGAGGGCATGTGCTGTTAGTTAAGTTGGAGGGCTTTTCTCTCTTTCAGGAAAGTGGACAGAGAAAGAAGAAAAAAGACTAGCAGAAGTAGTGCATGAGCTAACTAGCACAGAACCAGGGGACATTGTCACACAAGGTGTATCATGGGCTGCTGTAGCAGAACGGGTCGGGACGCGCTCTGAAAAGCAGTGCCGCTCTAAATGGCTCAACTATCTCAACTGGAAGCAAAGTGGGGGCACTGAGTGGACCAAGGAAGATGAAATAAATCTGATCTTGAGGTTTGTTATTTTAGTTACTTTCAAAGCTTTGTAATGTATGATGCTAGCAGGATTCCATTGGGGTCCCTTTTGCTGGTTTCTTAGACCCTAAAAACTCTAGAACTCTCCAAAAATCACTGCTGTGTTTACAGTTCCCAGAGACTTATTATTGAACGTATTTTTTGTTTTTTGTTTTTTTAGTGAATGTTAGTGTTCGTGAAAGGTGTCAGATTGAAAACCCTGGAGACTGAAGTCTTCTTTATTCCACAGAAAAGGTACAGCACAGGCAGCGACCGTGCAAGCTTCCCACACGTTGCACCACCAATGCACTTTAACCCTTAACTGGAGGGTAGTTCAGTCTCCCTGCCCGTTCAGTCCTTGGCCTCTCTGCTGAGATGACCAACAAGGGTCAAGTGTGGTGGTGGTTTCTGTGATGTGGACGTCTTGTCTACAAAGAACTAAACCGAGACTGCAAATTAATTTCATGTAGGTCACCAAACACTGATTGGATATCAGCATCTTTGACTACATTTGAACTGGCAACCTGGTAGTAACTTTGGAAATCTTTTGCTCTCTCCAGTCCTCCTCCCGTTTTGAATGCCTTTAACTCAGGCTTATTAGCCAGTGGATTTTTATGGGTTGATAGTTTTGGGTGGGAATAAAAAGCCAAGACGTACAGGGAATCTAAAAATTATTTACAGAGCAATATCCGCTAATTTGATGAACCTGTTTGACTTGAACTCAAAATGAGGAACCTGATTCCACATTTCAGAATGTGCTGGTTATCTGGTTATAATTCTTAATATTTCTGTACAAATGGTATCTGTTTTGGTCTGTCCAGATATCCTTAACTCATCCTACAGGGTTGTTTGGTTGGTTTTGGTAGCTTACTTCTTTTTCCCCTTTTTGGTTTTTGTTTGTTTTTTTGGTGTTTGGTTTGATTTTTATTTTTTTTTTTTAGCTAGCAAAAGTATCCAGTGCTATTTCTTTCTTTGTGAAGAGAACTTTTCTTAACTTTCACAAAAATCTTTTCCCTCTCACTGTTCACCTCTCTTTCATATGCTCCAGGTACAGATGAGCTGGAGGCAATTCAGAGAGGTGTATAGTATTCAAACAGATTCTGGTAGAATCCAGTGTGTGCATAACATCTGCCAAAATTAATGTGACGACTGTCTGTTACCTGGAGAGCCTGATGGGATTGATTTATGAGGAATTGTTTAATACTGTAGTTAACGTCATCTACTTTGGCTAAGAAGCATCTGAGAGGAGGCAAAAATCGATGTTAAGGACGGATGAGTGTTACTTAGGAAAAAGCAGAAGTAAACATCATAACATGAAATTAATTAAGTGGAAGTTCAGAGTGAATCTCAGGAAGTATTTCCTGCGTTGGAGATGTTTTTGGGGAATGGTTTTCCAAAGAGAAAAGATGCAAGTATTTGGAATGCTTCACAATAATCTGATCAAACTCCTAATGTATGTGTAAATAAGGAGGATAATTCTGCATGGCAAGGAGATGGACTGGATCATCTAACAGGTCTAGTCCATCTTCTGTTGTTTATGATTCTGCTTGACCTCTGGCAGCGTGGAGCCTTGGAAGCCTATGTCGATTCATGAGCTCTGGTGGATTATTCACTAGCATGCCATTTTGCCGCTGTTACGTGTGACAAGACCAGAGATGTGCAACACCCCTTCCAGTCTGGAGGGTAGTTTCTAACAGGTACATATTATCTGTATCCTGCCAGGATAGCGGAACTTGAAGTTTCTGATGAAAATGACATCAACTGGGATTTACTAGCTGAAGGATGGAGTAGTGTCCGCTCACCGCAGTGGCTTCGGAGTAAATGGTGGACTATTAAAAGACAGATTGCAAACCACAAAGATGTTTCGTTCCCTGGTAATGTACTACTTCCACGCTTCTCTTCTGAAAGCTCCTTTCACAAATGTCAAAGGAATAAGGCTGCATTTTGTTGTCTGCTTACAGCGTTGCCGGCCAAAGAGCACAGTGCTCCTTTGCTGGAAGTTACTGGCCCCTCGGATCTGCTGGCTGAGTTGCTCCTACAAGCGATCCTTAAGTGTTTCAGTCAAAACAAGCCAAGCTGATGTATACAACTAAACAGTAGATTTCGCCAACTCCCCTCAGTCTGGCTAGAGTGAGAGCATGGATATGAATGAGTAGCTCAGCCGGCAGATCTCAGATGATGATTCTCTTTGGTATGGAGGGCAGTGACCTCTTGAGGTGGAAGAAGATATATATCTGCAGCCTAAACAGTATCACCTCAGGTTAGATCTGTTACCTTTAAAATGTTAAAATGTAATCTGTGTGAGGTGCTGAGCCTTAGCTGTAGACAGAACAGAGACCTACCAGTAGCTGCTCAGTGAGGAGGAGGGGAGGAATCAGGAGTATAAAACTCCCCAGATATGTCTCTTATAGCTCTTGTTGTTGGTTGGAGAAATTAGCACCGCTGCCAAAGGGTATTTCAGTCTCTGTGACCTTTCATGCAGTCCTCCTTTTCTCTGTCTTGGGCAGAGGAAAAAAAAAAACCCAGAGAGATTAGTCATGTTATAACAAAAGGTGTAATTTAATGGGCACTTTTGCTGTGGTCATCACTGTAGTTATATATTAGTCATGCCTGGAGGCTGCAATTGAGAGGGTAGCCCTGTTAGGCTTAATATGCTATAAACCATATGTTTATAGACATATACAACAATAGACAGTTGTTGTATCAATTAATTCATAATGTAAATACGCCACTAAATAAACAGGATCCACTCTCTTTCCCCAGTCAAAATGTCATGTTGTGAAGAGTGGGAGGTGTTTAAGCAGTTTGCTGTATCGAAAGCTAGAAAAGCAGAGGACTCAACTTCTTGTTATCTCATATATGTCACCGCTCCCTCAGTGGGACCAAAGTGATCATAGGGAAGAAAGGTGGGCAGTTTTATCGGAGCAATGGGCCACTTCATGCACAGATGAAGAATTGTAGTATAGCCACTGCGAGATTCATTCTCTCTTCCTTCCTGTTTCCAGTGACACTTCTGTCAACTTCTTGAACAAATCAGCTTCTGTGTTTTGTAAGATTGGAGGATTTACTTCTGGTAGCAGCATTACACAACTAGTGATACTGGCACTTGATTGTAGCTTGGGGATATATTGTACATGTTTATAGAGAGGTCCAAAATTTTATGAGCTGCTTTTTTTTTTTTTTCCCCGCCAAGCATCCTAAAATGTCTGGGTTCCTTAAGAAAATCGAGTTCTCTCCAGTAGTTGACGATAAATGTGGTTTATGTATGTGCAAAATTTCTAGTTGGTATATCTCTATAAATTATTTAGGTTCCAAATTCAGAAGGATTTTGGTTACTTTTTTCATCTTGGTTAGATCTCACATGCAGCATTTCAAATGTGCTTCCTCAACGGGCTTTAGCATGAGTATTCTTTCTCTCAGTGCTGATAAAGGGTCTTAAACAACTCCACGAGAACCAAAAAAACAATCCAGGGCACCAGCTTTCGGAGAACAAATCTGGAAGTGGATTACCAAACACTAATTCCAGTTCGGGAGTTCAGCACGTGCAGATTCGAGTGGCTCGCTTAGAGGAGAACGCAAGCAACGCACCGAGCCCTATGGCAGCTTTGCAGATTCCAGTCCAGATTACGCATGTCTGTAAGTAGCTGAAACAAACGACTCTCTGTCCTCTAATGAAACCTAAAGCTTTCTTATATCTTAAGATGGTGAAGGAGGAGTGGACATGTCTTAATTTTATTCATTCTGCTTTGGTCTTGCCATGATTTCAGATTAAGGATTTCTGGATTCCATTTGCCCATTTCTAACTTTGTTAGGCAAATGTAGATATTACTGTGGCCGATAGTACCAAGAAGCTGCAGTTGGAGCGCCTGGACATAGGGGTTGTAGGTGTCTGTGTGCATGCACACAAGAGCTTGCCATATCATGTGTTCTTTGAAAAGCCTTCAGTACACAGGCTTCTTAATGGAGATGCAGGATATATGTTTATTCCTTAAATTTTTTCTGGTAGCTCTTATCTAGAGTAGTGAATATCACGTACAAGATCTCCTTATGTATAATATATACACTGGTGTTCCTAAGTTCTGATGAAAGACACTCAAGCAGGAAGGTATATAATGTTTTTTCTAGTCTTGCTCTGTATTACACAGTTACTTCTAGGCACAAACGCTCGAAAGCATTAGTTGCTGAGTAACACTGATGTTCAGCTGGTGATCTGCTTTAACTACTGTATTTATTTCTTTTAAGTTGGTGATTCCTGTCCTCTTAAGGATGAACTTTGCTCATTATCAAACATTTATTACCACGTCTACTTTGATTGTAGTGCTTATCGTTTGTTTTTGTAACTTACCTTAAGTAACTCCAGTCACTCCAATCCAGCAACCCCGTATGCAGCCTGTCATCTCCATTGTCTACTGTTTAGCACTGTTTGTCATTTGTGAATTTTATTATGAAAATTTAGTGCTTCAGTCTTGGTCATTACAAAATTAGTTAATCAAGCTAAGAACTGTTTATTCAGACTGACTAGATAGGCATTTGGTAGACAGTTTTTTGTTTATAATTTCATTATATTAGCCTATCTTAATCTAATTCAGTGTCATCTTCATTTTATCTAGTTTATTTCTTAATTAAAATGTCACGCAACACAAAGTCAAGAACTTTTTATCTGTAGTAATGCATCAGTGGTCTCATACTTTGAACCAAGCTTGGTCAAAGCTGTTGGGTTTTGATGAGCGGGCAAGATGTGCTGGTATTCTGTGACCTTCAGTCCTTTCTGAGTTGAATCCTGTAACGGTTATTTTGTGATGTCACTTGCCCCTGCCTGCATAACAAGCCTTTTTCCCCATTTTAGTCTGCTTTGCTGAAGAGTTTCTTTTTGTGTCATCCAAGTGAGTTTTGTATTGTGTCTTTTCTGTCTGTTTCCCAATCCCCTGAGAGCTGAACCTGTTAGCCACTTACAGCTGCGTTTGACAGAAGGTTCAAGGTTTCAAATGGGTAATTCCTGTAAGCTTTATGAACGTAACTGGCTAGGTAACAGACAGGCCACGCTTTACAGCTGTCTGCTGCTAGGTGCCAGGAAATCTGCAGCAGGAAACCTTGTACATGCCACTACAACAATAAAAGCTTCACAATCAGTGCTTGTATCTTCTTAAGAGACCAAAATTATTCTACTTTGAAGGCACAGAGTCTGTGATGGCCAGGTTTCCAGTGCTTGGAGCACTGCTGTCGTCATGTAGGTCTTTTGCCCTTTCGGTGTTTATGGAATTACGGGATAATCCCAGGCAAAGTATTAATTTACCTCCAGCTTCCTGGAAATTGTGAGTTTTGTAAGATAAAGTAAAAATCATAATTATGGTTCTGAATAGGTTTTTTGATAATCGTATAAAGCTTTGGGTACAAGCTGTTTGGACCTGGTGATCTTGACATGTCTTAATACGTAAACTGTTTTCAGTGGTTCTCTTCATTACTTTTAGAATTAATGGAGAATATTGCATAAATAATTACACACTTGTATTAACAATGCTTACAGCTTTTATACACTGCAATCATAACATATAGGTTAGGCAAATATCTTGGGGAGCATCTGATGATTCATCAGTGGTGGACATACTGTGGAGGGCAGAAAGGGTTAAAAATACCAAAAAAAAAAAGGCGGAAAAAAATGGTCAGTGGGAAACAGCAGTATTAAACCTGACACCACTTTAAAGCAAGTGATACATGATCCAAAGGATATTGTTACACCAGCCCATCTTATAAATCTCATTACAAAAAGTAATTAGATTACGTCAGATAACTTTATTTGTCTGCTTTCATCCCTGTGCACTAAAACCATGTTTTCTTTTGCTCTTTTGGATTGCAGAATGCCCTCTTTAAATAGTATCCTATCTTGGGTACAATTAGAGAACCTCATCATTAGGATTGCAGCCAGTTTTCTTTTTCTTATTACTGGAATCGACAGTACCCTTCTATGTAGTAATTATAGTATGTTATGCTCTCCGCAGGGCTGAAACATTTTGGTTTACATACTTATTTTTTTCTTTTCTTTCTTCCTTTTGCAGCCTCAACCGATTCCCCTGCTGCTACTGTTGACTCTGAGACAATAACGCTAAACAGTGGAACACTACAGACCTTTGAGATTCTTCCAGTAAGTAACAGAGAACTGTTATTTGTTACTGTGTTTTTCTTTTAAGCACTTCCTAGTCTATGGAACTGTGCATTTCCCCCAAAAAAAACAGCTCTCAAGTGGAAAGAGGAAGTTAAGAGATCTAAAACTTAAAAGTTCGAAGTAAACTGTATTTCTCAAGGTGTAATAGATTAGGGCTGTGGAGTAAAATGTGAATTACCGTTAAATGCTTCAAATCTGTCTTAATGTCTTTGTGCTATCAAGCTTGTGCTTGGTTTCTTTTGTTGAAATCTGACACAACAGAGCCAGAGGAAGCTCCCAGCAAGTAAAGATTCTCTCAGTTCCATTGTACTTAAATTTATAGAACAGTTTCTCTTTCATCTCAATGCTAAGAGTAAGTTGCATTTGTTCCTTTCTTACCTGCTGTTGTACAGCGTAATACAGTCCTGCTTGACTCTCAGCCTGAATACTTGTCTTGCTAGCCTAACCTAAGGCTGCAGATGAGTTTCTTCCTACTTCTTGAGTGCAGTACAGCAATCAGTGCCGCAGAGATTGGATTTGTTTGTCTGTTTTCAGGGGAGTTACAGTTAGGCTAGTTCATGTAACTAAGTGTGCTCTGAGTGCCCGGTGCGGCCCCGGAAGGCGGTGTGTTTGGGTATTAAACTTGTGTTGTCTTTTTGTAGTCTTTCCATCTCCAGCCCACTGGAACGCCAGGTACATACTTACTACAGACAAGCTCGAGCCAAGGCCTGCCTTTAACACTGACGACTAGTCCTGCCATGACCCTCACGGCTGCTGCTGCTCCAGCCTCCCCAGAGCAGATCATAGTTCATGCCTTATCGGTACGCACGTTGAGCAATGAAAGGATTGGAGTTTGGGCAGGTGGGGGGGAAGAGAGCATAATAATGCAGGCTCCTATATATGCATGTTAAATTTGTAAAGCAGTTCTTAAGTCATAACCGTGTTACTTTGCTTAAAATACCGAAAGTGAGAATTTAGTTTTCTGTACTGTTTTTAAAAAGCAACTTCAAGTTGCTCAAAAACGGCTTGGTAAGCAATTTGGTTCTTACTGTGGCTGAACATGATGTCTCCATCTAGTGGCTTATCTCACCAAAACAAAACATGATATTTTCCTGATGTTACTCTCACAAACGAATATTGGCATTCACAAAATCTGTGTAGTAGTGAAAGTGTTACTTTTTGTTAGAGGGAGGGAAGGGGAAGCAAACTGGAGATTAAGTAGCAAAAGTGATGCAAAATTCAGGAAGAAAAGCTTTGATCTTTTGAATCTATGGCAATCCACACCTGAACAGTTGCTTCTATTTCAAATTACATATTTACTTTATTTGTTAATTATAGAACAGTTGACACTAAATTCAGCCTAGTAATTCATCATTTAAGGCCAGAAAAGGTAAACAGATGATTTGGGCTGACATACTATATGCGTAAAACTCTAAGTTATGCTTAGTAATGAGTTCTTTGAATCCTGTTGCTTTTATTTTCTGAAAGATTTGAAGATACTTGGAGGAAAGTCGCTGACGTTTTTTGTTTGTGTCCCTTTTTGCAAATACTGCTTGCAGCCAGAGCACTTGTTAAATACAAGTGACAATGTTACAGTGCAGTGCCACACGCCAAGTGTCATAATCCGCACCGTTGCTGCTGAAGATATCTCCTCCTCTGTCACTCAGGCAGAACTTACTGTCGATTCAGACATTCAGTCGGCTGACCTGACGGATCCTCCTGATACCTTAGAAACAAACACTTTCCCAGATGATATCCATCAGTCCAAGCTGAGTGACGAAGAACAGACAGCCTATAATGAAGACGATGCCTCCAAATTCAGCAGCAGGAACAGCAGTGAACTGATGGATGGAGTTATGGTAAGAACCGAGGAGGAGATTTCGGATGCCAGCCTGAAACGGGAAGAGGATTCTCACTCTGACTTACCCAGCACTTACGTTACTGAGGTAAGGGAGTGTATGATACTTGATATTTTCCCCATTGCTGCAAGGAGAATGATTTCATTGCATCTTTGACGTTTATGTTAAGCTGTTCATATTCTTACGTCAGTGATTTCATCTGTATCATAGTTCTGAGATGATTCTTTTCAGGTCCTCTATCCTTGAACTTTGTTAATATGTTACGGGTGTGAAAGCCATAGGATTTAATTTGGAGCTAAGGCTTATATTTGATGTCGTCTGGAGCATTGAATCCCTCGCTAGCCGTGGAGTTGCTTCACTACTCAGGGTACTTCTGTGTGATGACTGTGAAAAGCAGGAATATTAGTGGCACCAAACACCTGCCTTCATCTGATTACTATTTGATGCTGTTGTTTCAAATTAGGCTGTTATTTGTCCAACACATGTACTTTACAGGTAGAGAGGCTGCTGAGCAAGGGGGGTGAGGTAGAGTATTTAGCTTGTGCTCTATGAATCTAATAACATATTTCTAGGTGCACCACAGTTTCCATTTTTGAGGACTTCTATTAAACATAGTACTCCAGTTAAGTATCTGTTAAATTGGAATTTGAAGCATTTAAGCCATCTCTCTCTCTGGCCTCAGTTTTATTTAGCTCCAACACCTGAGATGCAGAAATGAATTTATCTAAATTATTTCAGGCATTTGGATTGTTTATACTAAATTCTTCCATCTTTCGGTTGCTGGAACTATCATAATGAGTAAGTCAAAGAAAACAGATGTTGAAAAGAAGATAATTCTCTTCAGTGGGTAGAAAATACCTCTTTTCTTAGAAGCTTGATTAGGTTAGACTGTGGAAAGATATGAGTTGGATTCAAATACCCCATCCTGTTCTCTAAAACACCGTGCTCTACAGTTCCTGTAATTCTTTCTGCTTTTTCAGTCTTGAAAATCCATTGTTGATATGCTTGGACTTCGTTAGGCTTTGCCTTTGAAAAAGTTAATAGACATTGCGTCTCCATTATGCTCTTAGGAAGAGGATGATCTTTGTATATCTCAAGTGTCTGCTACTGCAGAAGTATTTGGATCCTGAACACATCCGAAGCTGGGGATTATTCTTCCATTTTCTTCCCCTTTGTCTCGTCGTTGACATAGTTGTGATAAGATTCTCAACGGCTTAGGCAGCCCATCAGCTTTCTACTCTCGGTTTAAAATTTCAGCTTCTCAAGGTAGAATTAGTAAACCTTTGCTACGCACCTAGTTCCTAATGAAACTTTGTGGAAATTGCTTATGGCTAGCAGGATATAAAGAGGTACTAAACTTTTTTTCTATACAGAAAAACAAACTTGAGTTTGTAATTCTAATTTGCCTTACGCTTCTAGTCAGATTCAAGTTTGACATGTGTATTTAAATTCTAGGAAATAGTGAACTGTCTGAGTGATTCTAAGTGAAATGTTACTCTAGAAACACATGCCTAAATTCTGCTTTCTTTAAGTCAGTGTTATTTTTATGCACTTGCCAGTACTGTATTGTCACTGTGGGTGTGGGTAGTGGGAAGCAGGCAGTCATGCTGCAGGGTTTTATTCTTTCTGGCTGGGAAAGGTGCCCATTTGCCACAATGGCTTCTTTAGTTTTTCACGCCTCCTTTTCCTAGTTTCAAGCCTTGCGACATACTGCTTATCGTGGGCAGGTTCAGCTGTCCTCTCTGCAGAAAGCTGCTTTTGCAGATCAGGCATACTGTGCCTTGCATGAACGGGTACGCGTTTGGACCAAGTCTTACTCACTGAGCTGCAGCACAGGTAGTCAACTCCTCTTCAGCAGCACCAGGGAAGGGGTTTTCAGGCAGTTGCTTTTGCAAAAACATTGTGAAACTACGTAGGGAAACAAGTTTTCCTAAAAAAATAGGTGGAGGAACGTCAGGATTTTCTTGAACAGAGAGAGCTGTAACCTCCCCCAAACATTTCCTGCTCCCTCTGAAAACTGGGATAAATCCATGTACCTTCCACTCTGCCAGCAGCGTTTGCCTAGCGTTTTGCATCAGCGATTCCCAAAGCTTGAACAAACCTTACGCATGTTACACACACAAACTGGAATCCAAATATCTCTGCTTATTCTGGCAGTCCTATCTCGGATGTCTTTCCACTCCGCTGGAGTGTGCTGTGACACTGAGTGAGCCAGATGTATTACTGCCATTTCAGTGCTTGCACTGCAAGAGCCAGCAAAGAGGCAGCAGCTATTACAGAACTGAAAGAGGGGTGGGGGTATTGATAAGTTGCACCTGGAAGGAATCAGTGTGTTGCCAATCTTTTGCTATAATGAGACTCAGCTAAAAAAGTTTGGAGCCACCCTACAGTCAGCAAGTTACAGGGCAAGCAAGGTGCAGCGATTAATACGGGGCTTCTGAGCTCTGTGTCCAGAAGTCAAACCTTGATGCAGAAGCAGGAGTAGTGAAGCCAAGTATTAAGTTCAGGTAGAGCCATTGTGTTTGTGGAGCTGGTAAGTACTATAAAGATACTGCTTCGGTATCTCAGAGCATCTAGATACCAAGTACTGGAAAAGCTTAACTATTCCTCCTTGTAAACAAAATGTTTGACGTACAAGAGAACGTTTTATCACCACCTTGCAGTCTCTCCTTTCTTCTTTCCCTGCCCTCATACTGCTCACAGAGTAGAATGCTTCTCATCTTGTTTTTAGATGCCTCCACTAGGATGAAACATGCCCTGCAAATGCTGAAGTAGACTAGCTCGGATGCTGACGTTTCAATTTAATGAGATAAAATTAATCCAGGGAGTCTATTGCACATTATGGAGTATGGCTGACCAAAGCACGTTTTTCTGTTTATGCTACCAAGAATACACTCTCATGTCCTGTTCTTCTGTGTTGTGCAGGACCTGGGTTCTCCGACAATAGAAGAACAAGTTGATCAGCCTACAATAGATGATGAGACTGTGCTTATTGTTCCTTCTTCTCATGGTTTTATCCAGACAACGGATGATATAGACAGCGAATCAGTCTTGCCCCTGACAACTCTAACAGGTACATCCGTCCCTTCGTACGGTTGATGCTGCAGTTAGGATTCATTAAAGCAGTGTGGTACTTTTGAGTTACTGTAAACAACACTTTATAGATCCTCGCTTTCTCTTAAATAATTTTCCATGTTATTGCTATGAAACTTTAAGCAAGTTGGTTTCCCCACTTAGATGAACAGGCGTGGAAGAAAGTCCCACTTAACCTTGTGGGAAAACCATTAGAACAGCAGCTGCTTCGTCGCTTGCTGAGCTCTTTCCACGCCACCCTCGAGCCTTGAATTAGTACACATAAGCTAATGAGTAACTTTTTCTTTAGTGTGCATTTCTTCATGCCTGGTGCTTGAATGAAATTTGTTTCTTATTTGAGAGAAGACCAGAGGCATCAGAAATGCACTTGACGCCTCTCATGGTGAGGGGCTGGGCTATTTGCGGGTGTGTTTGCACAGCACTCGCCTGGAAGGCCTTGCTAGCTTGTTGCTGTGCTTCCCAGTGCCAAGAGTCGTCTCAGACGTGGAAGCAGCACAGACGGATTCTCCCACTGCTGCACCTAACAAATACTCCTTTCCAGAGGAAGGGCTCTCCTTGCAGAGCCATCTGAGGGTCAGCACTGGGCCTCATACAGTAATACCCGACAAATCCAAATGTGAGTCACACCAGTTGCATCCGTATTAGTCACAGCTTACCTTGAAACTACAAATTGCAAACTGACTAATTTCATTTGAGTAACATCGCTTAAAACTGGTTAAAATTCCAGACTGCATTTTTGGTCTCCTAAATGTGTATTTTATATCTTGTTATAATGGCGCAGTAAGGAATAGTTCTAACATACCGTGTCTCTTGACAGATCCTATCCTGCAGCATCACGGAGATGGGTCACACATTATTGGCTCATCGTTGGGCAGTCCTGACTCAGAAGATTCAAAGGATGTTGAAGATTTAGTGAGCTGTCACTGAGAAGCAGTAATCGTGTCCATTTTCTATTGACCATGTCTGCATTGTGAAATTAGTTACAACCCTGTGCCACATTTCCAAAGAAAGCAGTCAGTCCGTGTCTTTAAACAGAAACTTCCAGTTTGAAGTGACTGCAGTGCACTTTCTCTGCTCAGGCTATTTACCTCATTTGTAAAGGGTTACAGAGCAGCCAACCGAAGCCTGATGTACTGCGTCTCAGCCAGGGTGTTTCAGTGTTTTAAAGAATCTGTTGCAGTGCTCACTGCTAGGATCCACGTGCTCGATTCCGGTCTGACGCGTTACCGGTGTGCCGAACTGCACATCTGGAAAACTGGACAGAAGTCAAGGATTGTGGACCGCAGCCTCTTAGTGCCGCAGCAAGAACTAGTTTGCACATGTTTCATGAAGAATGGGTGAGGATTTCTGCACTTACTGACTCTTGTAATACATGGAGTGAGAGACTGTTACATTTCAGGAAGAAATGTGTTCCCTCAAAGACTTCAGGGAGCATGGGCAGCATCATGAAGAAATGGTCTGTATTCCCATCTCATCGGGCTTGTTAGTACGTCTACGGCATAGGAAGAAGACACAGATGCTTATGGGACTTGCCTGGTCTGTTTGTTCCTGAGGAGTCCGTTGCTGGCAACGGATAGAGCTCAGAAAGATCACTTGTGGAAATTTTTTTTTATTTTTTATTTTCTTTTCTTTCATCACTACGGCAAGCTGAATAAAAAGGGAAGGGCTATGAGAAAGGGAAGCGACTGGGACCCACCAGCCTCCCCCCGACAAGCTTGTACCTACTCTGAAGATTGTTGTGAGTAAGCTGGAACACTTGTCTCACTCGCTGTTTACGTGACACTACCAGCCACCTCTCCGGAGGTGATTTATGCAGCAAGTTCGTAGATGGGGGGTGGTGTGGAGGTGGCGAAGTCTTGGGAAAAAAAAAAGCAGCTCTGTGAGAATTTGGGCATAGGGCCCCGGGGCAAAGGAAGCCAATTAATTCCTACATTCAAGGGTTGAAACAGACACTAGGCTGAGCAGCAGCCTGTTAGCTAGGGATTGAGAGAAAATGCTATAGAAACTAAAGACTCGTGTATAAATTATTTTATTTATTTCTGTAATTAGCTCTTCATAATCAAGAATTGGTCTTTTTCAGTCTGTGGTTTTGTTAATGTGAAAAATAAGTTGTAGTTTCAAATGGTTGCCTAGGGAACAGAAATAATTGTATATTCAGTTTAAACGAAATAAAGAGTATTTGTCTTACGTAACTGTAAGATGCCATTTATTTATACTGCTACAGATCCTTGCAATGCTGCAGTTTATTTGTACAGTAATAAAAAAATGCAGTTTTTTCCAAAATGAAAAAGCTTGTGCCATTCTGAAACATCAGTACGACTGGAATGTTCATTAAGTGCAACAGTAGCTCTTCAAAAAAAAGCAGAATGTCACTTCTTATGGCAATAATTCTCCCCAACAAGAGGGACATTACATATACATTTACATGAAAATCATGTACTGATTTATCTTTGCACAACCCACTTCTTTCCTCTCAGGCTGATTGTCCTCACTTAAATGTCTCGGGTAGAGCTGAGAGCTGAGCTGAAAGCAGTCTGACACAGGAGCATCGTTGCTGGGTATTCCCAACGTCCATCATTTACCCACTTCATGGAAGTACAGGTTGGCACATATACATAACATGATGATAGAAAATAATATATAGTAAATTAGGTTCCTAAACTTAGGTTCCAGGTCTCCTTGTCGATACCAGTAGATCTAGAAGAGAGAAGGAGTTTGTATTAAAAGGCCAGGTACCTCTTCTGAGGAAACTTTCTATAGTAACTGAACTAGCAAGCTCTACAAGCTGGTTTGGTGGTTTGGCTTTTTGAGGTGTTTTTTTCTGTAAAACAGCCCAGCTTCATCTGAGTAGAGAAGACTGGGTATGGTGTCCACCTAATTTTCTTAACAATTAAGAAATACCACCTGTTTCCTTAGCATGCTCGTGGAATACACAAATGAGAATTCGGCAAGGTGTTTCTCCCCAAAACCATTGAATAGTTTGGGTCAGAAGGGACCTTTAAAGGTCAGCTAGTCCAACCAGACACGGCTGCGTGTGAAACGAGGGTGCCAGATGGGCTATGAAGACACAGGTTATCTTGTCAGCTTTGTTGGAGAGGGTGGGTTGGGTGGTTGGGCTTTTAAACGTTCAAAGCTGGCTACACACTGGTTGATGAGGACACACGTCAGGTCTCGCACTACACAGTCTGTCTTGGGCAGAGTCGTGGCTGCGAGCCGTTGAACCAGAAACTGCTACTGACCGGGCAACGCAGAGCAACTTCCCAGCTTACCCAGCATGAGGGGCCGCGACCAGTCCAGGTCACAGCTGCAGGAAGGAGAACACTCCCAGTATGAAAAGCTACAGCAGAGGAAGGAGCCACTGAGAACTCTGACCTGTCACTTCCCTTTGCCCACGCTTGGGACCAACTCTCGGGATGCTGCAACCGTTGAGTGGAGAAACCTCTGCTACTCCCCAGATGAAACGCCACCTGCCGTGGCCTCCTGCCACCTCAACTCATCCCCTGTGCCTAAAAGGCCTCCGACTTCTACAAGTGCCCAGCTGTCCCCACCACTACTGGGGAACACTTTGCTCCACCCCTAGTCTTCTGCAGCACAATCCATCTCTGCGTTCCCATCTCACTGCTCTGCTCTCCAGTTTCCTACTTTATGTCTCCGCTGGCAGCTATGGGTGGTGCTGTCACAGAGGTGACAAGTCTCGCATCACAGCTGGTCTGCAGAAGTTGGCTCAGTTCACACGCTTACTCTGCAGGAAATGCGAAACTGCTCGCCACTCTTTCATTGTCACCTTGTTTTGTGGAGGCAGGAAAGCTTTTCTGGGAGAGTGTAAAAAAGAAGGCGGCACCACATAAAGCAGATTTTATTCGGATTTCATCCTCAGTCATACACTCAAAAGCTTGCACGGCAAACGTGGCGGTACTTACAAGTATGCCAGCAGAAATGCAACACAAGGAGATGCAGAAAGCAAAAAATATATTCACAGGTTTCGGAGGTAGTTGCGGGAAGACAAAAGCACTGATTAGAGTGACCTGTATGGAGGAAAACAAAGATGAAGACTTTGCTCTCTTCAGAGCTGCTGCGAGAAGAGGCTCTCCCTGACGGCTGGCGTACCGCAGCGCTCGCGTCCAGCTCCGCACGCCCCTCCCTGCTCTCTAACTCCCACCACGTGACGAGGTGGTGGAGGGAAATGTAAAATTCTGGAGGAAAACTGCTTTGACACAACTGCAGGCTCAGGGGGTGGAGGGGGAAAAAAAAAAAAAAAAAAAAAACAAACCTAAAAAGAAAAGCTTTGCTAGTCTGGCTTGTTGCTGGAAACTGTCCTCCAAATACGCGGAGAGGCAGCAGGCGCGGGGGCGCGCGCTGCCCGTGGAGGAGCGTCCCTGCAGCCAAGCTTTGCAGCGGCTGCCACCTCGGCTCTCCCCGCCACCTCCCTGCGCCTCGGCTCGCAAACGGTGCTGCCGCCACGGACCGCGGGGCTGATGCTCTGCGGTCGCGAGGGCGTTGGGTTTGTCTTTAAAGCCTGGGGTAAGCATAGCTCGAGACAAAGTGGCAAACTGCGGTAAAACTCCTATAAGCCATAAATAGAGGGAAATAAATCATAAATAGAAGGAAATAAAGAGAAGCAAACACGTTCTCCTGGGTCATAACCACACTGTCATCTCACCCAGCCTCACCTTCAGCCGGGGTGGACAATCTGCCCAGGGACTTGGGGCTTTTTATTGCACAGCCAGATCGTAAAACACGGCTTGAAGAAAGGGGTTCTCCTTCCCCTGTTGTCAAAGAGTTTCCAAAGACCGATGCGCCCCAAAGCAACTACCCGGGCCCCAAACCGCAGCCTGTTCGGTCAGTGAAGTTTTGCTGCCCGCTCTGGTTTTCACCCTGTCACCTACGGGAGGCACGAAACGCGGGATGGAACAGAGGATACTTACTACGAGCAGCAAGGACGTTAAGCCGCCAACAACTAGATTGATGACTCTGTCCTGAAGAAGAGAGAGGACAGTTACACGCACGCCTTGCCACAAAAAAAAAAACCAACAAACCACCAAACCAAAAAACACAAAGAACAGTAATGGAGAGCGCCGAGAGCACCGCATCGGCCGGCACCCACGCCATCCCCAGCACACCCAGCAGCACCACTGAGGCTCCCTGCTGAGCTCTGCCACGCAGGAGAGCGTCCCTTGACCCCACGGACCTCAGGGAGGTTGCACCGGCCAAGTCCTCGCGCAAAAGTTCTGCTCGTTTGTAATTGGCGTCTTTGCTACATCCGAAGCGATTACAGTTGTGCAAATCCTTTCGAAAAACATTTTAAAAAGCGGGAGCGCGCAGACGGAGGTTGTCAGAAAAAGCCCGGTTTAGCCCCAGTGGCTGAGAGCGAACGGCTTGGTGGCGTCCCGGGTGGGAACTTGCGGGCTGCTGGCGAGGAGGTGAAGTGTCCCCCCCAATCCCGCGGTTCCCCTCTAACGCCAACAGACCTGAACGCGCCCGGGGGTGCCTCCGCCTGGACGGACAGATATCCCCCTTCTTTCTGCTGCTCCCCCTCAGCGTAAGACACTCGGCTGGGAGGAGACAACCTCGTTGCACCTGGGAAGAGGTGTCCCTCAGTGTCGGCATCGCAATCCCACCCCAGGTGGCACCAGGGCAAGGACGGGCAGTGACAGCGGGCTGCGTGACAGCGGGCTCAGAGGAGCGCCCAGGGCAGGACCCCGGTATTGACGCACTCGCTGGAGCAAGAAACGATTTGAAGCAAAAGGAGAACATCCCCATCCCTGCCGGGATACCGCCTCCCCCCTTTCTTCACGGTCCTGCTCTGAGTACAAACATCTATCGCCGAAGCCGGGCTGGGTTGTACGCAGCGGGGTGTGACACCCCGGACGGCTGGCTCCCCAAATAAATGCTAGAGCAGCTACAGCAGAAAAGATGTGCAGAGAGGAAAAACCCAGAACTTCAATTAATTATACTGAGAGTCATTAAATCGGTCCGGTTAGGAGAAAGTGAGAAAACGAGAACCATTTGTGAGAGTTGAGGCGGTGAAAAACATCCGCAGAGAGCCCAGCCAGCGGACAGCCCGGGTTTCCCCCGACCTGGTCTGGCACCCTTCTCCTCCCCTGGCACTACATTTTGGAAGCCGATGCGTACAGGGAGAAACCCCGGGTCGGGAAGAAGTAACGCACCGCAGCAGCGGGGCAGGAGGAGAAAGGGGAGAGCGAAGAGGAGAAGCAGAGAGCCCGGTGTGCTCTCGCAGGAGACCCCCCAGCCCTGAGCCGAGGCGCGGCGGAGCGCGGGTGCCTGTTCGGTGGCTGTTGGGTCCCTCCAAGTGTTCCCGAGGGAAAGAGCCATAGCAAGCTGAGCTTTAAAAACAACTTCTATTAGTCCCCGGCTCCTCAACGCAAAGCCAGACCATTCGTGCTCCTACAGCTCAGAGGCGCGCAGCCCTGGGTGCGCGGCGGTGGCTGCAGCAGTGGGACGTGACCCACCTCCACGTCACCATGTCACCAGCACCCCCCTTGCGCAAGGGCCTCCTCCAGCCAGGCACAAACCCCTTCTCCTCACCGGCGTTTCCCCATGCGACAACAGCCTCTGGGAGCCGTCCATGAGGTAGCCACCACCGACCCCCCAAAAAAACGAGCGAAGAGAAGTAACTCCAGGCAAATAACAGAAGCAACGGGGCGAAATGCGAGCGCGCTACCGCCACGAGAGCCTACCGCCGCATCCCGGCGGGGCTCCTCCGCCGACGCTAAAGTAAAGTTAGCTTTGAGTTCTTGAATTAATTTAAGCTAGACAGCACACGGAGGGGTCCCTGCCCCAAAATCAACTCCAGTATCAGGCCCTGCCAGGAGAAGACGGTGGTTTTGCCCCGCTTGGCCCTGCAGACCCACCTGAGCCCACCACGGTGGTTTTACGGAGGGGGACCGGAGTTTGCATTCAGGTTCAGCTCCCCAGGGCCAAAAGGGGTGGCCGGAGGCGAGCAGCCAGATCCCTCCTCCCTTTGCGCCGTGGGGAGAGGGGTTTCGAACGGCGGAGGAAGGGAAGGGAAAGCCGAGGAGCCGCCTGCAGAGCAGCAGTGGGCCACCATCCCGTCCGTGGAACCTGGTGAGCACAGAGAAGCTCTGCGGGACGGACACATGGTCGCATACCTACGGAGAGGACACACCATCCAGAAACTCAGCCACGGTTAGGTTTCTCCTAATTAACTGCAGCCATGGAGGGTGGCAGTTTCAAGACGGGGAGAATTCACCCGTTCTGCCAGGACAGAGACGGGTCTGCCGGGAGAAAACGAGGGGGTCGGACTCAGCGGTGACCACGGAGCGTTTCTCTCCGCCTGTTTTACGAGGTGCGGGAGAGAGTGTCCCCCAGGCACAGGGACCTCTCATCTCCCACCACCGAGCGATGCCCATGGCGGCGACAGCCGGGTTGGGTACGGATGCCGGCAGCGGAGCAGCTCTGCCACGTGGCAGCCGGTGCCGGCGGGTCAGGGCATCCCCTTCCCAGCGGTTAAACCCACGGGCACTAAAATTTTCCAAATGCGCCGCCGGCAGAAGAAGGTATTTCAGGATCCGGGGATTAGAGCCACTGATCCTGAAATCCCAGGCTTGGCAAAGCGGCGCGAGGCTGTATTCCCCGGTGCGCGCTGACACTTCAGCCCCAGGCAGCTTAGCACAGCAAAAAGGTTAAAAATACACGAGCAGAGGCCGAGACGGCTAAAGGGATTGGGGATGACGGAGCCTTTCACCTCCGCGCCGTGTCCGAGCTCGCAGCCACTCGTGGATACGGGGCACGAAGAGACGGGCTGTGATGAGCCATGTGTCCTACACGCCACGGACGGCGCTGCTGGGAGGTCACCTGCACCGGCGCACTTGGACACGGACACTGACTCCTGCGACCGCTCGGCACCACGCCACGCGCCGACGGGGATCCCCGTTCGGCCAGCCGGCGGCTGGTCCGCCAGAAAGGCGATGAATCCCCCGTTCCAGCGTTGTACAAGTGGCATTTCGGAACAGGAGGGTTTCTGCCCTCTCCTCCTACTCTGGGGAGGGCGTTGCGGGGCCCGGAGGCCGCCGGCTGGCCCCGGGGAGCTGCGGTGGCACTGAGGTCTCCATCCAGCTGCGTCCAGGCAAGGGAGACCAGGTCAGGAAGCATGGAGTCCTCGCAAAGCCGGAAGGCGCAATCCAAAATCCTTCAGGGTTTGGGTCGGGGGTTACCATGAGGAAGAGGGAAACCGAGGCAGGACTGACGGCGCATCCGCACCACCGCGCTCGCGGCACGGGCTTTGACAGAGCTTTGATCTTCACCCCGTCGCAGCTCGGCGCGTTGCATCCTCCAAGTCAGCAGCTCACGGGCTGAGCCCAGGGGGAAGGAGCTCCCAGCAGAGGCTTGGCCAGGACGGGGGAACGGGCTGGTCCCCTGGAGGGTGGGTGCCTGGTGGCATCTCCGCAGGCGTGACGGAAAAGCCATTTTTATGCCTTACATCAGCAAGTCCAGATGGTCAGCAGCAATCGCAGCCCACTGCGGCCAGAGGGGACACCTCAGTCTCGTGCCAGACTCGGCCACGTGGAGCAGCAGACTGAGTCTATTGCCATACCGGAGGAGAGCCGTGCTCACCCCCGCGCTGGCCACCCTCCCGCCTCCAGACACAGGGACAGGCTGTTGTGCCCTCAACCGCTCCTCATTTCCCACCTTGGGGCGCTCAGTCTCCTTCCACACTGCCTTCTGCTTCCAACCCGCAGCAATTAACCCCCACTCACTTAGATTTAAACGCTCCCACCGCCGAGGAACCCAAGCAGCTCATACTTTCAGCTTCTTTCCCCAAAAAGTCCCGCATCTGTGATGCTCTGTCTCCTCTTTGCCACCTTACCGCTTGTGGCTTTGCATCGTCTCACACCGGCTCGCCGCCAGTGCTGCATCCCCGTAACCACCGCTGAATCCACAGCATCGTCTTGCTCCACTCCCCCTTCCCACCGGAGACCTCTTTGGGACCAGCTCGCCCCCAGCCTCTGCTCAGCAGCCGCCACGGGAGGGCAAGAGCCGCTGGACCACGGCAGGGGAAGGAGACCGACGCTGCCGCCCAGCTCTCTCGTCCCCGCAGGGTGGCTTTAGCCCCAAAGCCACCAGCGTGGAGACCAGGAGAGCATAAGGCGGCGAGAAGAGGGCATCCCCATCTCTACATCCATCTCCAACCGCCGGCAAAGGTGCGAGGATCCCCCGATGTGGGCAGAGGGCTTCCCGAGGGGGGGACCAGCGCCGCCCCCGTCCCTCCCCGTGGCCTCGTGCCCAGCCCGAGCAGAGGGTCTCGGTTTGGGGGAACCGGCCGTCGCGCGCAGAGACCCAAAAGCGAAGCCAGAGCGCGGGCAGATGCGCTCCTCCCGACAGACCTGCTCCCATTTTAAGGTGAAGTTTCACTTCACCGTTTCCGAGACGAAACGTTTCCAGCTCCGAACTTCACCAGCGTCGGTCTCTACGCAACCCCAGCGCATCACGGAGGAACGGGGGGGGGTTCCAGCACCACCATCCCTCATCCCTCACACACCACCACGGCAGCGGGAGACCATCGGCCACCGCCAGTCCCATCGGATGGGACCCAAAACCAACCCCTGGAGATAGCAGGGGGTGATGTGCAGGACACCGGACCCCCGTTTTCGCCCAGGAACTGCAATTAGCACCCCGTGTTTATTATCTACCGCTCTCCTTTGCCAGCGCAGCCTCCACCAGAAAGAGACGGAGGGTGAGGGATGGAAGGTTTAACCTGGGCTGGAAAATTTGGGGTTTGCCTGCCGGGATCGCTGCCCGGCTTCAACGGCACATCCCGGTCCCCAAAAGTCCCCACCTCTGGGGGCTTTCCCCAAAATCCCCGGGCCAAGGATCAGCCGTGGCGACCCCGCGCAGCACGGCACTGCGGCGAAGGTCCCCCTCGCCACCAACGCTCCCCATCAGGGCCGGCACCCACTGCTGGGGGACACCAGTTCATCCCCCCCAGTTCATCCTCTTGGAGGTCCCACCTGTCCTCCTCCTATCCCGTACCATTCTTTTTTTTTTTTTTTCCCCAAAAAAATTTGGCGGGCATCACTTGATTTATATTTTCATTAAGCGTTATCATTTTAGCAGCGTTTCCAAATATTTTTGGGGGGTTGAGGAGATGCATTTTCTCCACTTTCCTGAGTAACCCGGCGCGGTTTCAGCCCGCGCCCCCCCGCCCCCAACCCCACACGCGGGGGCGACGCGTAACCTCTCCGACCCCGAGCCCCCGCGCCGCCGGCACCCCGCTGGCACCGGGTACGGCCGTTCCCGAGGGATGCCGATGCCGGGGAGCCCCCTCAAACCCCCAGCACATCCTTCCCCCCCCCCCCCCAAAAAAAAGCAGTGCCCGAAAGCTGCCCGGCTGAGCGGCTTAAGGGGGGATTGACACCTGAAGAGCCACCGCCACGGTGGAAAATAATTAATTGCCAGGAGGGCACCAAAAACAGCCCCCCCCCCCCCCGTATCCCCAGCAAACACCCCCAAAATGGGGTGAGCTGCAGCTCCGGGGGGGGGGGGGGGGGGCGCTGTACAGCCCTAAGCCCCGTTTTGGGGGGGGTCTGGTTGGGGTGACCCCCCCCCCCAAACCCCGTCAGAGGGTCCCCCCCCGCTCCCGGAGCTCTGCACCCCGAGCCCCCGCTCCGGGGGGGTTGGGGGGGGGGCCGGGACGTTTTGGGGGGGATTATTTGGAAGTTTATTTCTTCGGGGGGGGGGGGGGGGCTGTTTTGGGAGTTTCTTTTTTATTTGGGGAGGGGTTCTGGGCTGCTGAGGCTGGGTTGGGTTGGGGTTTTTGTTTTTTTTTTTTTACATTTGGGGGGGGTTTCGTTTGTTTGGGGGGTTTTCATGGATTGTTTTGGTTTTGAGGCCCTGATCAGCAGGGGGTTGGTTTTATTTATTTTTATATATATAATTTTTTTTTTTAAAATAATTCTGCCAATTTGAAGGGTTTCTTTCCTTTGCAATTTTTTTTTGGGGGGGGAGGGCTTCTTTTACATTTTCCCATTGGGGTTCAGCTTTGTTGTTGCTTCACCAATTTTTGATGTATTTTTTTTATTTTTTTTTTTTTGGGGGGGGTGGGACGAACACGACTGGGAATATTCTTTCTTATTTTATGTTGGGGTTTTTATTTTATTTGTTTGTTTGTTTATTTGCTGGCAGGATTTGGGCAGGTTCCTTTCCGCCGTCAGCCTGCGGTGCTTCTCCGGAGCCCGGGGGAGGGCTGCCGTTATCCCGGGGGGGGGGGGCGGGAAAAGAATTCTTCATTATTGGGGGGTATTTTCGTTAGGGGAGGGGGGGGAGTGCTGCTGCATTTTCCTTGCGGGGGTTTATTTTGGAGGGGTGGGGGTGTTGGGGGTCCCCATGTGTGCTCCGGGCAGTGTTTCTCCCTCCCTCCCGCCCGCCGCGGCCCCCCCGCAGCCCTTACCCTGGCCGAGGTCTCCCCGAAGAGCGGCCGGTTGTCGGGCCCGCCGGTGCCGTAGCCGCGGGCGGCGAAGCCCTCCATGGCGCGGGGGCGCTGGGCCGCACGGCGGGGACGGGGAGGCGCCCCCTCATGCTGCGCCCCCGCTCCGCGCCGCTCCGCACCGCTCCGCGCCCCTCCGCGCCGGGACACGCCCCCTCCGCACAGGGACACGCCCCCTCCGCCCAGGGACACGCCCCCTCCGCCCAGGGACACGCCCCCTCCGCCCAGGGACACGCCCCCTCCGCGCCGGGACACGCCCCCACGCCCAGGGACACGCCCCCTCCGCGCAGGGACACGCCCCCTCCGCGCCGGGACACGCCCCCCGCACAGGGACACGCCCCCTCCGCCCAGGGACACGCCCCCTCCGCGCCGGGACACGCCCCCCGCACAGGGACACGCCCCCTCCGCCCAGGGACACGCCCCCTCCGCACAGGGACACGCCCCCTCCGCACAGGGACACGCCCCCTCCGCGCAGGGACACGCCCCCTCCGCACAGGGACACGCCCCCTCCGCACAGGGACACGCCCCCTCCGCGCATGGACACGCCCCCTCCGCCCAGGGACACGCCCCCTCCGCCCAGGGACACGCCCCCTCCGCACAGGGACACGCCCCCTCCGCACAGGGACACGCCCCCTCCGCCCAGGGACACGCCCCCTCCGCGCAGGGACACGCCCCCGCCGCACAGGGACACGCCCCCTCCGCCCAGGGACACGCCCCCTCCGCCCAGGGACACGCCCCCTCCGCGCAGGGACACGCCCCCTCCGCGCCGGGACACGCCCCCTCCGCCCAGGGACACGCCCCCTCCGCGCCGGGACACGCCCCCGCCGCACAGGGACACGCCCCCTCCGCACAGGGACACGCCCCCTCCGCGCAGGGACACGCCCCCTCCGCCCAGGGACACGCCCCCTCCGCACAGGGACACGCCCCCTCCGCGCAGGGACACGCCCCCTCCGCACAGGGACACGCCCCCCTCCGCACAGGGACACGCCCCCTCCGCACAGGGACACGCCCCCTCCGCGCCGGGACACGCCCCCTCCGCACAGGGACACGCCCCCTCCGCGCAGGGACACGCCCCCTCCGCACAGGGACACGCCCCCTCCGCGCAGGGACACGCCCCCTCCGCCCAGGGACACGCCCCCTCCGCGCAGGGACACGCCCCCTCCGCCCAGGGACACGCCCCCCTCCGCACAGGGACACGCCCCCCCGCGCAGGGACACGCCCCCTCCGCACAGGGACACGCCCCCTCCGCACAGGGACACGCCCCCCCCCGCGCAGGGACACGCCCCCTCCGCACAGGGACACGCCCCCCCCGCACAGGGACACGCCCCCTCCGCCCAGGGACACGCCCCCTCCGCACAGGGTCACGCCCCCCTCCGCACAGGGACACGCCCCCTCCGCGCCGGGACACGCCCCCCCGCCCAGGGACACGCCCCCTCCGCACAGGGACACGCCCCCTCCGCACAGGGACACGCCCCCTCCGCACAGGGACACGCCCCCTCCGCGCAGGGACACGCCCCCTCCGCACAGGGACACGCCCCCTCCGCCCAGGGACACGCCCCCCCGCGCAGGGACACGCCCCCCTCCGCACAGGGACACGCTCCCTCCGCACAGGGACACGCCCCCTCCGCGCCGGGACACGCCCCCTCCGCACAGGGACACGCCCCCCTCCGCCCAGGGACACGCCCCCCTCCGCGCAGGGACACGCCCCCTCCGCCCAGGGACACGCCCCCTCCGCACAGGGACACGCCCCCGCCCGCACAGGGACACGCCCCCCGCACAGGGACACGCCCCCTCCGCGCCGGGACACGCCCCCTCCGCCCAGGGACACGCCCCCTCCGCGCAGGGACACGCCCCCTCCGCGCAGGGACACGCCCCCCTCCGCACAGGGACACGCCCCCGCCGCACAGGGACACGCCCCCCCCGCGCAGGGACACGCCCCCCTCCGCACAGGGACACGCCCCCTCCGCACAGGGACACGCCCCCTCCGCACAGGGACACGCCCCCTCCGCGCCGGGACACGCCCCCTCCGCACAGGGACACGCCCCCTCCGCGCAGGGACACGCCCCCTCCGCCCAGGGACACGCCCCCTCCGCGCAGGGGACACGCCCCCTCCGCCCAGGGACACGCCCCCTCCGCACAGGGACACGCCCCCCCCGCGCAGGGACACGCCCCCTCCGCACAGGGACACGCCCCCCTCCGCGCAGGGACACGCCCCCTCCGCGCAGGGACACGCCCCCTCCGAGCTAAGCCACGCCCCCCCGCGCCGGGACACGCCCCCTCCGCACAGGGACACGCCCTCTCCGCACAGGGACACGCCCCCTCCGCGCAGGGACACGCCCCCTCCGCGCAGGGACACGCCCCCTCCGAGCTAAGCCACGCCCCCCCCCGCGCCGGGGCACGCCCCCTCCGCACAGGGACCACGCCCCCTCCGCACAGGGACACGCCCCCCTCCGCCCAGGGACACGCCCCCACGCCCAGGGACACGCCCCCTCCGCACAGGGACACGCCCCCTCCGCCCAGGGACACGCCCCCTCCGCGCAGGGACACGCCCCCACGCCCAGGGACACGCCCCCTCCGCACAAGGACACGCCCCCTCCGCGCAGGGACACGCCCCCACGCCCAGGGACACGCCCCCTCCGCACAGGGACACGCCCCCTCCGCGCAGGGACACGCCCCCACGCCCAGGGACACGCCC